>OY997262.1:330133904-340133904 GCA_963921465.1 Triticum timopheevii | reverse complement strand
AACATAGGATCCGGCGGATGCCAAGCTCTTTGGCCAGCCAAAGCCCATGTATGAGCGCCTTGTACTCGGCCACGTTGTTGGAGGCGGCAAAATGAATTTGCAATGTGTATCTGACCTTGTCGCCCTTGGGAGAGGTGAGCACAATGCCAGCTCCCAAGCCGGTGCGCATCTTGGATCCGTCAAAGTGCATCCGCCAATGAGTGGAGTTGGGAGCTGGTGGCAGGTACTGGGTTTCAGCATAGTCGACGAGGAAGTCGGCGAGCACTTGGGACTTGATGGCGGTGCGAGGCTGATAGAGAATGGTGTAAGGAGCCAACGCAATGGCCCACTTGGCCACCCGGCCAGATGCATCCTGGCTGCCTATGATCTCAGCCAGCGGTGCAGTGCAAACGACCATGATGGGGTGATCTTGAAAGTAGGGTTTGAGCTTCTTGGCAGCAAAGTAAACGCCATAGCACATCTTTTGGTTGTGGGGGTAATTCTGCTTTGAGGTTGACAGTACTTCACTCAGGTAATACACTGGCCTCTAGACCAGCTGAGCTCTGCCTTCCTCTGGGCGTTGAACCACGATGACAGTGCTGACCACCCGGCTAGTTGCGGCAATGTAAAGGAGCATGGGCTCTTTCTCAGTCGGTGCCGCCAGGACAAGCGGCATGGTCAACATCTTCTTCAACTTGTGAAAAGCTTTGTCCGCCTGGTCGTTCCACTCGAAATGAGTGGACTTCCTCATAAGCTGATACAGGGGGAGAGCCTTCTTCCCTAGCCGACTGATGAAGTGGTCAAGGGAGGCTAGGCACCCGGTGAACTTTTGGACATCTCAAAGCCGGGTAGGAATCTCCATCATTTCCATGGCCTTGATCTTCACTGGGTTGCACTCTATGCCGCGTTCAAAGACCAGGAAGCCTAGAAGCTAGCCGGCTGGCACTCCGAACACGCATTTCTCAGGGTTGAGCTTGATCTGAAATCGGCGCAAGTTGTCAAACGTTTCCCTGAGATCTTCGAACAGGGTGTCCCGCTTCTCCATCTTCACCATGATACCGTCTACGTAGACGTGGGCATTTCTGCTGAGTTGCTTGAGGAGGCATTTCTACATGCAACGCTGAAAAGTGGCACCGGCATTTCTCAAGCCAAATGTCATAGTCAGATAGCAGAAAGCTCCGAATGGTGTGATGAAGGCAGTCTTCAGGCAGTCAACTGGATCCAACTTGATCTGATGGTAACCTGAGTAGGCATCTAGAAAACTCAACAGCTCGCATCCAGCCATTTCTTGTTTTTCTTTAGTACAAGGACTGGGTTGGCAAGCCATTCTAGAAAGAATACTTCCATAATGAAGCCGGCTACCAGAAGCCGGGCTATCTCTTCACCAACGATTCTTCTCTTCTCCTCCGATAGTCGGCGGAGGGGATGCTTGACTAGTTTTGCATCTGCTCGGACGTGTAGCTTGTGCTCGGCGAAATCCGTCGGAACACCCGGATGTCCTTGGGGGACCATGCAAAGATATCCCGATTGGTTCCTAGTACAGCGAACCTCCCCGGGTGCTCTGGCTCCAGAGGTATATTCTTTGTATCCTTGGCCGGCTGGAAGGAGCCCTGTGTTTCCGACTCATTGGGATCAGGTGAGTGGTCCGGCTGCTTGCCGGCCATAGCCACATCCCGATCAAGGATCTTCTTCTCAGCAGCAATTACGAGGGACTCAGCCAGCCGGCTGCTGGCAGCAACACAAGGAGAGGATTTCTTGTAGTCTCCAACTATGGTGATGATGCCCTTGGAGCTCGGCATCTTCATCTTGAGGTAGGCATAGTGAGGCACAGCCATGAACTTGGCCAGGGCAGGTCGGCCAAGTAAAGTGTGGTAAGGGCTCTCTAGATCCACCACTTCAAACAAGACTGCTTCGCGGCGGAAGTGATCCTTGTCTTCGAAGAGTACATCTATCTTGATCTTGCCGATTGGTGAGCATGACAGGCTGGGCACAATGCCATGGAATACGGTCTGACTGGGCAAAAGTTGCTCTGTCTTGATGTTCAACTTCTCCATGGTATCTCGGTACAGGATGTTGATGCTGCTTCCGCCATCAATCAGAACTCGGGAGAACCAGGCAGCTCGCCTTTCTGTTGCGAAGGTGGCATCCAACACCAACGCATAGGAGCCCAGAGACGGCATCACCTCTGGGTGATCGGCCCGGCTCCAACTGATAAGCTTTTCAGACCAGTGCATAAACTCTGGTTCTTTGGAGGCGACCTTATTGACTTCTTGGTGCTGTCGGCGCCGGCTGCGCCTATCCTCGACTTGGCTCGTGAAGACGACGTAGGCTGCATGCTCATCAGGGAACTCGTCTTGAATGGCTCCGACTGTTGGGCGGGCGGCCGACTGCTGAGGAGCCGGAGGCGGCTGGCCAGCAGGCAGAGGAGGCAATAGTCCTTCACCCTTGGAGATTCGGGTGAGCCAATGGCACTTCCGGGTTGTGTGGTTGGATGGCTTCGTGCCGCTGTGGAACTTGCAGGGGGCATCAAGGGTTTGCTCGTAGGAGAAACCCGGCTGCCAAGCCAGCCTGTCGCCCTTCGGACGCTTGGGCACAGGCTACCGTTCTGGTTGCTCGTCTTTGATCGTGGCCACCTGCCGACTGGTGGAAGGTGGCATAGGGGCCTTGCTCTTGTTGTTGTTCTCAAGTGTGCGGCTACTGTTGGCGTTCTCCCGTTGCTTTGTTCACCCGTCATCAGCAACGTGCAAGTCACCAAGACCCTCATCGATGGCGGCACAAGGCTTAGCGTCCTGTCCATCGAGATGTTCGACAACCTTCAAGTGCCATATGATCAGCTTCAGCCCACCAAGCACTTCTCAGGAGTTACCGATGGTTCCACCACCCCGATAGGGCAGGTCCGCCTCCCTGTCACCTTCAGATAGCGTGACAACTACCGCACTGAGCTCATCGACTTCGACGTCGCCCACATCCACCTGCCGTACAATGCCATCCTCGGGTATCCAGCCCTGGCCAAGTTCATGGTAGTGACCCACCATGGCTACAACGTCCTCAAGATGCCAGGAAGCGGCGGAATCATCACGGTCCCCTGCGAAGAGAGATGCGGTGTGCTCCCTTGAGCGTGCCTTCCAAGCCGCAGCAATCGAGAACCCGGATAGCGAGGGCGAGAACCCTCCTGAGGCCACCCCCAAGAATAAGAAGCAACCGCTCCGCATAGGGCCTCAAAAGGTCGGCACCTCGGGTGGTGCCGCGTCAGGATCAGTGCCCGAGCTTGGGGTGCCTCCTTCCATCGCATAGGAAGGCGTGTCCGGCGCCCTCCTCGAGCAGGGCTCGGGGGCTCTCTTCTGGAGGGCCTCAGACCTCGCCAACATCACGAGGGAAGCGCTTGGGCACCACTTGAAGGCGTGCTTTGCGGCATGTTTCCCTCAGGAAGACACAGGGCGTGGAAAGCCCAACGTTCAGGAGTTCATTGCCAAGACCACTCAGGAGCTTCAGGAAGCGAGGGCCGTGCGCGGTGACCGACGCTCGCCTGGCGAGGCTCCCCATCCAGGCAAGGATGGTGGGCTGCGCATCTGCATCGATGTCCTAGGGCTCAACTGAGCCGCATCTCAGGAGCGCTTATGGCCTTCGCGCATGGGACGCTGCGAGGGTCTGCCGCACAGCTACGTTCGCAAACCTTTCGGCCTGCCGAACGCGGCTGCCACCTATCAGCGTCACCTGTGGAACATCCTGGCGGCTTAGGAGGCCAGGCACCACACGATCCTAGCAGAGATGGAGACTATCCTCAAAGAACCACCTGCCCCCCCCAGAGCCTCCTAAGGCTCAGGGCCCCGGTGGCTCGTGAGGGCCAGCCCATTCACCACGCATCTTCAGCTGCCCCAACACCCCCTCTACAATGGAACCAGGTGACATCTCCCGAGTTCATTTCAGCTGGGAGCGCCCTCAGGGCTCCATCATTCCCAGGCTGCCTGGGTCCGTCCCTGCGGTATGTATCTCTTTTTTATGTCTTTGGCTTACCTTGCTGGGGGCGCCCCTCGGGCTGCATCATCCCCAAGCCGCTTGGCTCTGACCCAGTGGCATGTATCCATTCTGCATTTACCTAAGCCGGTTGCCTTTCATGCCTAATCTACCTGTGATTATCACTTGCTCGATTTCCACCAACCACGGGAGCCGCTCGCACTGGCACGGCGCTTGCGCATGGGTCCGTCCCTCCAACACCGACAAATCTGAGCGATCGAGCTCTGGCCCGCGGCATGCCCCGCGCGCGTCACCTCACCAGGCCCTCAGTGCCCTCACCCTTCTCTCATAGCAACCAATGGCCGGCCGGAAATCATAATGGCAACACGTGCCTTTCTCATGCCGATTTGCAGGAACCTCCTGAGGTCTATAGCGGGCAGCACCACGAACTCCCTCTCTTTCCCATGCGATCCGCTTGCGCGTTAAAAGGGGGGCTCTTACCGGCTCTCCAGCCCTCACCCTCTAGCCTTGACCACGACATCGCGACCTGGCATACCAGCGGCGGCTGAGCTTGCTCGAGGGCCGGACCTGAGGAATTAGAGCACGAAGGCGAGTGTGGGGAAGAAGGGGGAGGCTCGCACGGGCCTAACCTAGCTGCGGCACGGCTGCCGATGCACAAGTCTGGTGCAACGCAAGGGAACGACTCTAGATTACCGAGATAAGTTTTGCGCTTGGAACAACTAATCATTACGACGCAAAATTCTCACTTGATGCGGCCCCGTGGCGGCAACGTTGCCTTCCTTTATTACCTCTCGGCAGCTGCTTTCGCTAAAGGGGACCTCCTGAGCAACGCATCTCAGGGGCTCTTACTGGACCTCGGGCCGCTCACCTCCTGGCCTTGACCACGGCATCGCGATCTGGCATACCAGCGACGGTTGCAGCCTTCCTGGGGACCGGGACCAGTAAGCGTAGAGCACCAAGTCGTTGCGAGGTTAGAAAGGGGGAACCAAGCTGGGAGAGGACTAGCACTCGCGCGATTTCATAGTAAGGATAACATCAGACACCGCACACCCTTTACACGCCCCCGTGGGGTGTTTCTCGATTCCTCGCAGGGAACAAAATAAAAGAACTTTGAGGAGCCCTAACTACACGCACCTTCGTGGCCGACGCCATCATCAACAGTGGCTCACGGGAGACCGGCGCAAACCCCATCTAGATCAGCGGTGGCTACGACCCAATGCTGACGCCTTGCTCTGGGCGCGGCGAGAGCTCGGGGGCGTGTAGCTATCGTCACTCGTCTCCGGAGTCTCGTAGAGTTCGGGAGAGTCGCCGGACTCCCAAGCGTTGCTGCTGCTGCCGGAGGAGCCGCTGGACGAGCGTACGGCAGGCCCAGCCCCTGCCGCGTCGATGTCCTGACTGCCCCCTCCGAGGCAGCACTCCAGGCGGCGGCTTTCCGCGTCGAAGACCTTGAAGGACAACATGGAGGCGCCCTCGTATTCAAAATGGATCGCGAGGGCGCCCCCCGTTCAGTAGACCCGGGCGACCTCGCCCCAGCCTAGGGTCATGAAGATCTTTCCCGAGGGAACGACTTCAACCTCCGCTCCGGTCGCCAGGGCGCCACAGTCGGCGTGCTGCAGCCAAAGCTCGAGAGGCCCCCTTGGCGGCATCTGGGTGGAGAAAAACAAAGGGAAGCGGATCCAGGTGCTTGGAGGCATCACCGCATGTGACACAAGCTCATGATAGGAGTCCACAGCGTGGACTCCAGGGGCGACGGCACGCGCCACCACGGCGCGCCAACCGTGGCTGCGGCGTGGGCGGCGCCGCTCGCCGCCCCTTTCTCCGGAGCCCTCGGCTTGGGCGTATTGGTGTAGCGGGTACCCAAGAGGTGGCCGCTCGCACCAAGGCCTCGTCATCACCTACCTCGCGACCTCGCCATGGCAGTGGACCGGCCTCTTCTTCGGTGGGAGCAGATCGGGTTCGTCCCACGAAGCCTTCCCCTTCTCTTCGGCCGAGAACCTACGGATCATCGCCATTGGTGCCAAGACTGGAGGTGGAGCAGGGAAGAAGAAGCAGGCGGAGCAGGAAGAGATGGGCGATGAGGGCTCTCACCCCTCCTCATTTATAGCCCAAGGGAGGCCAACCGTCGACCTCCACAATCACAGGTAATGATAACCCTTTTTTCATCCAGCAGAGACTCGTCAGACGGGCAGTTGCCGAGGCAGCATGGGGAAGTGGAGACGCCCACGTCCAATCAGTCGCCATGCATCAACCAAGGCTGCAGGCTATTGGGGCCCGTGGTGCTCTGCACTTGCCCTTTGGCTTCGCCGCTAAGCCAAGTCCGAGTGCGCCTTGAGCCCGGGGGCTACTGTCGGCGTTCTGGGAACGGGGGTCCCCAGACTTGCATGCCTGCGGCTGAAAGGATCGAGAAGAGGTGTCTAGAGGGGGGGTGATTAGACACTAAGCACCAAAAGTTGTTGTTTTTAACTTATTTAAGTTGGAGTGGAGTTTAGGCACAAGTTTAACACTCACAATACATAACAAGCAAGCATGCATAGAGTATATGAGTAGCGGAAAATAAAGCATGCAACTTGCAAGAATGTAAAGGGAAGGGTTTGGAGGATTCAAACGCAATTGGAGACACGGATGTTTTTGTCGAGGTTCCGATAGGTGATGCTATCGTACATCCACGTTGATGGAGACTTCAACCCATGAAGGGTAATGGTCGCGCGAGTCCACGGAGGGATCCACCCACGAAGGGTCCACGAAGAAGCAACCTTGTCTATCCCACCATGGTCGTCGCCCACGAAGGACTTGCCTCACTAGCGGTAGATCTTCACGAAGTAGGCGATCTCCTTGCCCTTACAAACTCCTTGGTTCAACTCCACAGTCTTGTCGGAGGCTCCCAAGTGACACCTAGCCAATCTAGGAGACACCACTCTCTAAGAAGTAACAAATGGTGTGTTAGTGATGAACTCCTTGCTCTTGTGCTTCAAATGATAGTCTCCCCAACACTCAACTCTCTCTCACAGGATTTGGATTTGGTGGAAAGAATATTTGAGTGGAAAGCAACTTGGGGAAGGCTAGAGATCAAGATTCATATGGTAGGAATGGAATATCTTGGTCTCAACACATGAGTAGGTGGTTCTCTCTTCAGAAAATGTATGCTGGAAGTGTAGGTTCGTTCTAATGGCTCTCTCCACGAATGAAGAGGGGGTGGAGGGGTATATATAGGCTCCACACAAAATCTAACCGTTACACACAACTTACCAAACTCGGTGGGACCGAATTGACAAACTCGGTCGGACCGATTTAGCAAATCTAGTGACCGTTAGGATTTTCGGTGGGACCGACATGCAACTCGGTAGGACCGATATGATTAGGATTAGGACATAATGTAATCTCGATGAGACCGATTACACAAACTCGGTGCGGCCGATTTTGGTAATAAGCTAACCAGAGAGTTGGTCAGCCAAACTCGGTGTGACCGATTACACAAACTCGGTGGGACCGATTTTGGTAATAAGCTAACCAGAGAGTTCCCATTGTAATCTCGATAGTACCTATTGCTCAAACTCGGTGAGACCAATTTTGGTAATGGACATACACAGGGAGATTACAATCCCATCTCGGTGAGACCGAGATCCCTATCGGTGAGACCGAATTGCCTAGGGTTTGTGGCAGTGGCTATGACATCTGAACTCGGTGGCGCCGGATAGAAAGAATCGGTGGGGCCGAGTTAGACTTTTGGTTTAGGACATATGTGGATGTGAGAAAGTAGTTGAGGGCTTTGGATCATATCACTAAGCACTTTGAGCAAGCAAGCCATTAAGAAACACCTCATCACCTCTTGATGGTAGTGGCTTTTCCTATAGACTCAATGTGATCTTGGATCACTAAAATAGAAAATGTAGAGTCTTGATCTTGGAGCTTGAGCCAATCCTTTGTCCTTAGCATCTTGAAGGGATTCCACATCCTTTAGTCCATGCTACTCCATTGTTGAACTTGTCAGAAACATACTAGGTAAGAGTGTTAGTCCAACAAGAGATATGTTGACATTAATTACCAAAACCACCTAGGGAGCACTTGTGCTTTCAATCTCCCCCTTTTTGGTAATTGATGACAACATACTTAAGCTTTAGATAAAGATATAGAGAATAGCAAGTAAAGCTTTGGAAAGACATGTAACAAGCATAGGCTCCCCCTACATCTATGCAATCATGTGAATATGGAATATAGAAGCATGTGAATGCATGAACATGACAGAGTAAGCAATGTGTTACATGTATCTTGGCCATATGCATCAGAGCAAAAGATAGCAACAGATGTGTATGTGGGAAATGTACCTTCATGCTCATGAGTCCCTCTTGCAAACAATATGTACATCAGCAAGAATTCCTCATACACATGACTGTGATGCATATACTTACCTTGTGGTCTTGAGTTGGCTTAGGATGGAATGAACCTGCGTAAACAAGGTTAGATAACACAGATACACCTACTAGCCAGAGCAAACAGAAGAACCCACAAGAATACCAAGACTGGAATGACATGTAGAGAGTGAGTACAAAGTACCCATAGACTTGTCCCCAAAGGTAAAGATGAGCAATGAATTTATGGAATTTCTTTCCCTTAGATGTCTTGCTCCCCCTTAATCTAGCATGGGACACTGGGAGAAAATAGGGAATAGAAAATCAGAGCAAAATGCAAATAAGCACCTATGAATAGTTCTTTCTTTCCCCTCAAAAAGACATGTGGCATCTCTCCTCTTGAGCACCAAGCATCTGGGATCCTTGAGGATTACTCTCTTCTTGAGTATTCTCTCCCCTTGTGGAAGTGATAAGCTTTGATGTGATCTCTCTCTCCCGCTTTGACATCAATTTCCAAGAAGGGCCTTCCGGAGTTTGTCGTGAATGGGTTTGGTCCTTGAGTCACAGCACAAAGCACTGATAAAAGTGTGATGCTTGTAGAGGACAAGATTCATTGAGTGGAGCTGGATTGAAAGTAAAGCAGGAACAAGTGGCGAAATGTTTTTCCTGTAGTGAAATCAGTGGCACCGAGTGGTATGCTTCGGTTGCACCGAAAGGATTCGATTGGACCGAAAACAACAAACCGGTGAGATCGAGTTCGTCACAGAGAAAACACTTGTCACCTCAGCTCACTAGACAAGTAAGATCTCACAAGGATTTGCAAGGAATTATCCGAAAGATTTGCAATGAATTGGATGCAGGGAATGCAGAACAAATAGAAAAGAAAGAAATCTAGATGAAGTTTTTTTTGGAAGGGGAAACAAACATGCATGAGACAAATGCAAGAGCACAGAAAAGAACGCAGGTAAACTTCATCTAGAGATGGTTGGCGACAAGGTTACCTATGTTAGAGTATATTGACTTAGGAGTCAAGTGAGATCACTTGATCGTAGGTCATACTCATCGTTTAAGCTCAAAATGGGGTTACCATTTATCGTTTAAGCATCTAGATGTATTACCATCTTGTCGAGTTGCTTTGACTCATGACTTGGATTAAAGCTTCTCTAAGATGGAATGACATACCTTGGGTGATGGTGTTGATCATGTAGTTGAACTTGTGTGGGTTGCTCAGGGTTGATGTAGCTCATCAAGAGTTGGGAGCACCACTTGGAATTTGAGTTCATCTACCTACATGGGTTAGTTTTTGCAAGGAAGAGCACTTGTGTGTCCAAAATGACAATCATGAAACTCAACATTGAATTTGTCAAAGGATATGTTTGAATGGTTCCGTGCTTCCTTGTCTTCAACCACCATTGTGTAGAGACTTGGTGATGTAGAGATTTCTTAAGATATGAGTAGGTTACAATCTCATGGAATTCGATTCATCCAAGTACCTACATGGGTTAGATAACATGCAAGGTGCAAATATATCCAAGACATAAGATTATCATCATAAGAGAGATATCAAGGATTAGTCATAAGCTCATGTCTTGCATGTATCCAATGGAGTTTCTACTCCAAGTTTGAAGCATCAATGATGTTCAATTCACCTCTTAACCTGCAAAACACTTTCTCATCAAGTGGTTTAGTGAAAATATCTGCTAATTGTTTTTTGATGCGAACATGCTTAAGATTTATGTCACCCTTAGCAACATGATCTCGAATGAAATGATGACGAATTTCAGTATGCTTAGTTCGAGAATGTTGCACGGGATTGTGAGCAATCTTTATAGCACTTTCATTGTCACAAAGTAATGGAACATGTTTCACATATATACCATAATCTTTAAGAGTTTGGGTCATCCAAAGTAATTGAGCACAACATGAACCAGGGGCAATGTATTCCGCTTCGGCGGTGGATAAGGATACCGAGTTTTGTTTCTTGGAAGACCAAGGTACAAGAGATCTACCAAGAAATTGACAAGTACCCGAAGTGGACTTTCTATCAACCTTGTCACCGGCATAGTCCGAGTCAGAGTAGCCAACAAGATTGAATGAGGCCCTCTTAGGATACCGAATGCCAAAATTTGGTGTATGGATTAAGTATCTCACTATCCTTTTCACGGCCTTAAGATGACATTCTTTAGGAGCAGCTTGATATCGTGCACACATGCACACACTTAGCATGATATCGGGACGTGAAGCACATAGATATAACAATGAACCAATCATAGAGCGATAAACCTTTTGATCGACCGGTTCACCATCTTTGGTCAAGTCAAGATGTCCACTAGTAGGCATGGGTGTAGTCATACCTTTGCATTCTTGCATATTGAACTTCTTGAATAAGTCCTTGGTGTACTTCGTTTGAGAGACAAAGGTACCCTCCTTAGTTTGCTTGATTTGCAAACCAAGAAAGAATTTGAGTTCACTCATCATAGACATCTCAAACTTCTCCGACATTAGCTTCCCAAACTTTTCACTAAAATGAGGGTTAGTAGAACCAAATATAATATCATCAACATAGATTTGGCACACAAATAGTTCTCCATTGACCCTTTTAGTAAAAAGAGTAGAATCTATTTTTCCAATTTCAAAGCCTTTTTCAATAAGGAACTTGGTCAAGCATTTATACCACGCTATAGGAGCTTGTTTAAGACCATAAAGAGCTTTGTGAAGTTTATAAACATGATCAGGTTTCTTAGGATTAACAAATCCAGGAGGTTGTTTAACATAAACTTCCTCCTCTATTTCACCATTTAGAAAAGCACTTTTAATGTCCATTTGGTACAAGGTGATATCATGGTGATTAGCATAGGCAAGTAAGACGCGAATGGACTCAAGTCTAGCAACAGGAGCGTAAGTCTCACCATAGTCCATACCTTCGACTTGTGTGTAGCCTTGGGCGACGAGATGTGCTTTGTTGCGAACTACTTGTCCATCTTCATCTTGCTTGTTGTGAAACACCCATTTGGCACCGATGATGTTGTGGTTGTTGTCGGGCTTCTCAACCAATGTCCAAACTTGATTTCTCTCAAAGTTGTGTAGCTCTTCATGCATGGAATTTCTCCAATCCGGATGTTCCAATGCTTCTTCAACCTTCATAGGTTCAATGCTATAGATGAATGAATAGTGTTCACAAAAGTTAGCTAAACGAGTTTTAGAGCGAGTGATTCTCCCGGTTTGAATATCATTGTAGATTTGCTCGATGGGATGGTCTTTAGCAATTCTTTCTCGAACTCGTGAAAGCTTTTGCTTGGGTCTTGGTTGAACATCTCCTTCATCTTGTTCTTCTTCTTGGCCTTCTTCATTGTTGGCGTTGTCGTTCTCTTGTCGTGGTGGAGAAGGAGGTTGTTGACGTTCTTGGTGTACTTCCTCGTTTTCTTCATCTTGGTGTGTCCCACCTGTGGATGCTTCCGTATCAACTCTTGGTTCACCTTGTCGTGAGGTAGAAGCTTGCACTTGGATGGACGAGGTACTCTCCTTCACCTCCGTTGGGCGAATATTGCCAATAGACAAGTCTTGGATTGCTTCCGAGGGATCTTTGTCTCCTACATCAATTGGCAATTGCTCTACTTGCAAGCCGTTAGATTCATCAAACTTCACATCTACCGTTTCTTCAACCTTTCGGGTGAAAATGTTGTAGACGCAGTATGTGTGAGAGTTTGAGCCATAACCAAGTAGGAAACCTTCATGAGACCTAGGAGAAAATTTAGAACGATGATGCTTATCAAGAATGTAGCACTTTGAGCCGAATACTCGAAAGTATCCAACTTGAGGTTTGTTACCGGTGAGGAGCTCGTATGCCGTCTTGCCAAGCAGCTTGTGAAGATACAAGCGATTTGTTGCATGACAAGCTGTCTCAACTGCTTCTGCCCAAAAGTGCTTTGGCGTCTTGTACTCATCAAGCATCATTCTTGCCATTTTGATGAGCGTCCGGTTCTTCCTCTCAACAACTCCATTTTGTTGAGGTGTGTACGTAGCTGAGAACTCGTGTGAAATCCCTTCTTTGTCAAGAAAGGTGTCCACATTTGTGTTCTTGAACTCCGTTCCATTGTCGCTGCGAACCTTCTTGATCTTCACTTCAAATTGATTTTGGGCCTTCTTAGCGAAGTTTTTGAAGATCTTTTGGACCTGTGATTTGTCATCGAGAAAGAACACCCACGTAAATCTTGAAAAATCATCAACTATAACTAGACCAAAAGAATTTCCACCGAGACTTTTGTAAGCGTTGGGACCAAAAAGATCCATGTGAAGTAGCTCGAGTGGCCTCCTTGTGGTCATGATGTTCTTCACGGGATGCCTTGCTCCAACCTGTTTACCTGCTTGACAAGCACTGCAAAGTCTATCCTTATCAAATATGACATTGTTAACATCAAGGATATAATTTCCTTTAATAAGCTTGTCAAGGTTTCACATACCAACATGACCTAATCATCTATGCCATAACCAACCTTTAGAAGATTTAGCAATAAAGCAAGTTCTAGGTTGAGCCCTTTTAGTGAAATCAACAATGTAAATATCACCTCTACGTATACCGGTAAAGGCCATTTTATGATTATCTCTACGAAATGCTTGGCAATCTACTTCAGTGAATAGGACATTGAAACCGAAATCAGCAAGTCTAGATACTAAAAGTAAGTTGTAGCCAAGAGATTCAACGAGCATAACATTTTGAATGGAGCTATCATGTGATATGGCCACCTTACCGAGGCTAACCACCTTACCCTTTGAGTTGTCACCGAAAGTGACATACTTTTGAGGACCATCGTTTTCAGCAAGCTCACGAAACATGTCTTTATCTCCGGTCATGTGATCGGTACACCCACTATCAACAACCCATTCCTTTCCTCCTGCCATATATCCCCGAAGATTTGCCATAAGACCAAAGTGTCTCATTGCATCATCAAGATCAAAGTCGCTATCATCATCCTCGTCATAGTATCCATGTTCAACATCGTCATGTGGTGGATCAAATCCTAGAGAGGGTGATTCATTAGAGTGAGTTTGACAATGATCTTGCTTATGACTTTTTATAGCTTCAGAAATAATATCACTAATAATTCCAACACCTCCTTTGGCACGCATAAGGTTTGTAAGCTCAAATAGACAATCACCAAACATAGGATCATTGGAATTCATCTTACTCAACGCAATAGACTTATGGATTCATCTAGATTTTTCAAGGAAAAATTTGGAAAGAGTTCCTCAAGAAATTTCCATATAGTGTAGGCACACTTAAGAGTAGGCAAACATCCAATCAAGTTTCTAGGAAATCCTCTAATGATAAGTTCAACAGTTCTAAGATTGTGAATCATGTCAATTGACTCATCAAGGGTAGGATGCATAGGATCAACATGAGGTGCACAAGGGCTAGCAATGTACTTGTTCAAATGATATTGATTGAAAATCACAAGCATCTCATTTTTTCACTCATGAAAGTACTCTCCATCAAGTATGGGCACTCTATGTCTAAGATTCCCAATAGTAGACTCATCCATCTTCCTCCAATGGTGTTTAAACCAAAGCAATGGAGACCAAAGCTCTGATACCAATTGAAAGGATCGAGAAGAGGTGTCTAGATGGGGGGGGTGATTAGACACTAAGTACCAAAAGTTGTTGTTTTTAACTTCTTTAAGTTGGAGTGGAGTTTAGGCACAAGTTTAACACTCTTAATACATAACAAGCAAGAATGCATAGAGTATATGAGCAGTGGATAGTAAAGCATGCAACTTGCAAGAATGTAAAGGGAAGGGTTTGGAGGATTCAAACGCAATTGGAGACATGGATGTTTTTGTCGTGGTTCTGATAGGTGGTGCTATCGTACACACGTTGATGGAGACTTCAACCCACGAAGGGTAACGGTTGAGCGAGTCCAGGGAGGGCTCCGCCCATGAAGGGTCCACGAAGAAGCAACCTTGTCTATCCCACCATGCCCGTCACCCACAAAGGACTTGCCTCACTAGCAGTAGATCTTCACGAAGTAGGCGATCTCCTTGCCCTTACAAACTCCTTGGTTCAACTCCACAATCTTGTCGGAGGCTCCCAAGTGACACCTAGCCAATCTACGAGACACCACTCTCCAAGAAGTAACAAATGGTGTGTTGATGATGAACTCCTTGCTCTTGTGCTTCAAATGATAGTCTCCCCAACACTCAACTCTCTCTCGCAGGATTTGGATTTGGTGGAAAGAAGATTTGAGTGGAAAGCAACTTGGGGAAGGCTAGAGATCAAGATTCATATGGTAGGAATGGAATATCTTGGTCTCAACACATGAGTAGGTGGCTCTCTTCAGAAAATGTATGCTGGAAGTGTAGGTTCGTTCTGATGGCTCTCTCCACGAATGGAGAGGAGGTGGAGGGGTATATATAGCCTCCACACAAAATCTAACCGATACACACAACTTACCAAACTCTGTGGGACCGAATTGAGAAACTTGGTCGGACCGATTTAGCAAATCTAGTGACCGTTAGGATTTTCGGTGGTACCGACATGCAACTCGGTAGGACCGATATGATTAGGGTTAGGGCATAACGTAATCTCAATGAGACCGATTACACAAACTCGGTGGGACCGATTTTGGTAATAAGCTAACCAGAGAGTTGGTCAGGCAAACTCGGTGAGACCGATTACACAAACTCAGTGGGACCGAATTTGGTAATAAGCTAACCAGAGAGTTTGCATTGTATTCTCGGTAGTACCGATTGCTCAAACTCGGTGAGACCGATTTTGGTAATGGACATACACAGAGAGATTACAATCCCATCTCGGTGAGACCGAGATCCCTATCGGTGAGACCGGATTGCCTAGGGTTTGTGGCAGTGGCTATGACATCTGAACTCGGTGGCGCTGGATAGAAAGAATCGGTGGGGCCGAGTTAGACTTTTGGTTTAGGACATATGTGGATGTGAGAAAGTAGTTGAGGGCTTTGGAGCATACCACTAAGCACTTTGAGCAAGCAAGACATTAAGCAACACCTCATCCCCTCTTGATAGTGTTGGCTTTTCCTATAGACTCAATGTGATCTTGGATCACTAAAATAGAAAATGTAGAGCCTTGATCTTGGAGCTTGAGCCAATCCTTTGTCCTTAGCATCTTGAAGGGATTCCACATCCTTTAGTCCATGCCACTCCATTGTTGAACTTGTCTGAAACATACTAGGCAAGAGTGTTAGTCCAACAAGACATATGTTGACATTAATTACGAAAACCATCCAGGGAGCACTTGTGCTTTCAGCGGCCCACGGTGTGACTCCGCCAGCGGCACAGTATGGCCCGTCTTCATCAACCAACACTCAAGACCCTCGTGAGGGGCCAAGCCTCGCGAGGCGGACGACACAGGGCCTCCTCAGGAGTGGCCTCACCAGGCAGGCTCGCGAGGGGGCGGAGAGATCAAGGAAAGGGGAACCTCATGAGGTTCCCGTGACGCAAGCCATGACGACCAAGGCCAGGCGGGCGCCAGCGTGCAGTGTCCTCGCTTCCCCTTTGGCGCTAAGGGGGCAAGCGCAGGCGCGGAGTACCGAGGCATTAGGCAAAGGTTTCCATATCGGTGCAACAAGACCAAGACCGGCAGGATGGAGGTCACTGTGGAGCCCAAGACGGCGTCACCACCAGCGCCTTTAACATGCGAAGACCACCTTTAGTCAGAATAGCTTGTACTAGCTGTCCCCTTTCAAATTGGCCGCTGTTGGATCCCTTCCCGCTCAATATTTGGGGAGAGGACCAGGGCCTCTATAAATAGGACTAGCCACCATAGTAGGAGGAGAACAAACTCAGTTCATCTTCGCATTGACCAAGCACAAGAACACCTCTCCTCAGGAGGTTGTCTTCCCCTGTAACTGTTCATCATTAGCCCAAGAGGCATCCACCACCACCATACTGGAGTAGGGTATTACACCACAACGGTGTCCCGAACAAGAATAAAGCTTGTGTCTCTTGTGTTGATATCATTGAGCTAAGCTTAGAGATCGCGGCGAGGCTGAGGGCGAGATTCGGCAGGGGGAAATGTTCGTGCGCACCCCAGTGTTCGAACCTCACGGGTTTTGCCGGAATCCTAAATCCGACAATTTCCTAACCATAGACATGAGTTGTCATTTGATAACGGGGTGACATCATTAGGAGAATGATGTGATGGACGGACCAACCATAAGCTCAACATCAGATTGTATGACTTAGTTTATTTCCTAGAGCTTTCTTCTTGCCAAGTATCTGTTCCTTAGACCATGAATCATGCCCCTCCCGGATACTAGAGGAATACTTTGTGAGCTATCAAATGTCACTTCTTAACTGGGTGAGATACTCTACGGGTATCTCCAAAAGTATTTGTTGGGTTACATGGATCGAGACTGGGATTTGTCACTCGGTGTGATAGAGAGATATCTCCGGGCCCTCTTGGTAATACAACATCACAAGAAGCTTGCAAGGATGTGACTAATGAGTTTAGTCACGGGATCTTGTATTATGGAACTAGTAAAGAGACTTGCCAGTAACGAGATTGAACTATGTATGGAGATACCGACAATCGAATCTTGGGCAAGTAACATATCATCGTACAAAGGGAATTGTATATGGGATTAACTGAATCCTCGACAATTTGGTTCAACTAAAAGGATCGAGAAGAGGTGTCTAGAGGGGGGGGGGTGATTAGACACTAAGCAAGAAAAGTTCCAGTTTTTAATTTCTTTAAGTTGAAGTGGAGTTTTGGCACAAGTTTAACAATCACAATACATATCAAGCAAGCATGCAAAGAGTATATGAGCAGCGGAAAGTAAAGCATGCAACTTGCAAGAATGTAAAGGGATGGGATTGGAGTGTGCAAACGCAATTTGGAGACACGGAGATTTTTGAGCCGTGGTTCCGATAGGTGGTGCTATCGTACACCCACGTTGATGGAGACTTCAACCCATGAAGGGTAACGGCTGCGCGAGTCCACGGAGGGCTCCACCCACGAAGGGTCCATGAAGAAGCAAACTTGTCTATCCCACCATGGTCGTCGCCCATGAAGGACTTGCCTCACTAGGGTAGATCTTCACGAAGTAGGATATCTCCTTGCCCTTACAAACTCCTTGGTTCAACTCCACAATCTTGTCAGAGGCTCCCAAGTGACACCTAGCCAATCTAGGAGACACCACTCTCCAAGAAGTAAAAAATGGTGTGTTGATGATGAACTCCTTGCTCTTGTGCTTCAAATGATAGTCTCCCCAACACTCAACTCTCTCTCACAGGATTTGGATTTGGTGGAAAGAAGATTTGAGTGGAAAGCAAGTTGGGGAAGACTAGAGATCAAGATTCATATGGTAGGAATGGAATATCTTGACCTCAACACAAGTGTAGGTGGTTCTCTCTCAGAAAATGTATGTTGGAAGTGTAGGCACGTTCTGATGGCTCTCTCCATGAATGAAGAGTGAGTGGAGGGGTATATATAGCCTCCACACAAAATCTAACTGTTACACAAAACTTGCCAATCTCGGTGGGACCGAATCATCAAACTCGGTCGGACCGATTTAGCAAATAATGTGACCGTTAGGATTTTCGGTGGGACCCACATGCAACTCGGTAGGACCGATATGGTTAGGGTTAGGGCATAACGTTATCTCGGTGAGACCGATTACACAAACTCGGTGGGACCGATTTTGGTAATAAATTAACCAAAGAGTTGGTCAAGCAAACTCGGTGGGACTGATTCGCTCATCTCGGTTGGACTGAAATGTTACGAAGAGGAACAGAGAGTTTGCATTGTAATCTCGGTAGGACCGATTACACAAACTCAGTGAGACCGATTTTGGTAATAGATACATACAGAGAGATTACAATCCCATCTCGGTGAGAGCGAGATCCCTATCTGTGAGACCGATTTGCCTAGGGTTTGTGGCAGTGGCTATGACATCTGAACTCGGTGGCGCCGGATAGAAAGAATCGATGGGCCTAGTTGGACTTTTGGTTTGGGTCATATGTGGATGTGAGAAGGTAGTTGAGGGCTTTGGAGCATATCACTAAGCACTTTGAGCAAGCAAGCCATTAAGCAACACCTCATCCCCTCTTGATAGTATTGGCTTTTCCTATAGACTCAATGTGATCTTGGATCACTAAATAGAAAGAGTAGAGTCTTGTGCTTGGAGCTTGAGCCAATGCTTTGTCCTTAGCATCTCGAAGGGGTTCCACATCCTCTAGTCCATGCCACTCCATTGTTGAACTTATGTGAAACATACTAGATAAAAGTGTTAGTCCAACAAGAGATATGTTGACATAAATTACCAAAATCACCCAGGGAGCACTTGTGCTTTCATAAACCGATAAATATCTTCATGGATTATGTAGGAATCAATATGGTCATCCAGGTCCTGCTATTGGTTATTGACCGGAAAGGTGTCTCGGTCATGTCTACATAATTCCCGAACCCGTAGGGTCGCACACTTAACATTCGCTAGCGTTAGGGTAATGTTGAGATATTAATAGTGGAAATTCCATAAAAGTAGTTCAGAGTCCCGTATGGGATCTGGGACATCACGAGGATCCCCAGAATGGTCGAGAAGTAAAGATTTATATATGGGAAGTCATATTCAGGGTTCCAGAAAAGTTTGGAAATTTTTAGTAGTGTCGGGAAGGTTCTAGAAGGTTCCGAAGGTTCCACCATGGGGCCTAACCACCCAAGAAGGGCCCACATGGATTGAGAGGTGGGGCTACATCCCACATGGGCTGGCCACACCATTCCCCAAGGCACATATCGTTTAAATCTAGACATATGGTTTTATCTCCAAATTTAAAGGTTTTAATCTAGAGAGATAAGATATTATCTCCAAGTTTAAAAAGATTTCTCCCGTGTGGCCAGCCTTGGAGGGTTTTGGACACCCTCCCCTGCCCCATAGCCTATATATAGAGGGGGTAGGCACATGGGGGCAGCCACCCCTTCACCCTTGCCCAATTCCTCCCATGTTTCTAAGGTGCGAGCTTGGCGAAGCCCTGCCGGAATTCCACAGCCACCACCACCACCTCGATGTTGGGCTGGTACCGATCCCATCTACCTCCTCTCCCTCACTTTCTGGATCAAGAAGGAGAAGACGCCATTGAGCTGAACATGTGCTAATCTCGGAGGTGCCGTCTGTTCGTCACTAGATCGTATTGGATCGTTATTGGATCATGAAGAGTACGACTACATCAACCGCGTTATATACATTAACTCTTTCGGTCTACAAGGGTACGTAGACTCACTCCCCTCTCGTTGCTATGCATCTCATATATTAGATCTTGGGTGTTCTATAGGAAACATATATTTTTTAATGCAACATTCCCCATCAATTGGATGAGGTTCATTTGGTGAGCCGCATTGGAGATGCCCTAAGATATTGCCATGTCCTAGCTTGCACTTCCTTATGGGATTAGGACAACTCTAGCGGGAGTCCCCAAAACATACTTCCTCAAGTCTGCGGACAATAGAGTGGGAGGCAATCATCTAATCATATTCACCAAATGTTTACCCCTTGTCCAATGGAGAGATGAGACAGAACAGGGGCAGAAAAGTAGGTTTTTGGTGGGGTGTGAGGCTGAGTTGGCAGCGTTGGCGAATATCCAGACTCCTCGAGATCTTCCCCCGGTGCGGAGACGGTTTTTGGAATTTCAAACGTCTTGACCAGTTCACGGACATTTTGTTACTACCGCGGGATGACAAAAAATGACTGAACCATCCGGGCATTTTGGTGATCCGCATTGGTGTTGCCCTTAGGTCAGCGTGTTTACCATGATTTTCTATTGAGACGTCACAAGGGTATAGAGTTATAAAGATTTCAATATGGCTTGTAGGCAGGCGATGCCAACACATTTTGGTTTGAGTATATGTGCAAGAAAAGGTTGCTTGTTTTGGTGAGTATTTGTTCAAGGATAAAACAAAGAGACCTAGCGGAGATACATTTGTGAATGGTGGGTTCAAGAACTGGAACATGAAAGCAAGATTGAAGAGGCATATTATTTGTGTTGTCACTAGATGCTGAAGCTCAAGAAAAATGTGATATGTTCAGTACACCTAAAACATCAATTAGGGAGTATGTTGCTTCAAACGCCCCATATGATATGGACACTCAAGTTTTTTAGGTTCCTATTGCGCCAAGGCTTGACATTTGGAGGGCATGATGAAAGTGAAGACTCAATAAATAAAGGAAACTTCCTTGAGCTTTAAAATTGGCTAGCATGAAATTTTGAAGAGGTTGATAGGGTGGTTGTAAAGGATGCTCCACAAAACTGTAAGATGGCATGCCATGAGATACAACATTAGCTTATCAATTGTTATATCTAGTCGACTACTAAACTAGTCATTAGAGATCTTGATGGTGAACATTTTGCAATACTTGCCGATGAGTCTAGTGATGTTTACCATAATGAACAAGTAGTTGTTTGCTTGCTTATATTGAAAAGAAAGGAATGATAATTGTGAGATTTCTTGTTCTTGCGCATGTCGAAGACACTTCCTTTTTGACACTTAAAGTTGTAATTGACATCATGCTTGTGATGTAGAATTTTAGTTTTGCAATGGTTCATGGCCAAGGATATGATGGGGCAAGTAACTTGAAAGGTGATGTTAGTGGCCTAAAGAAACTAATTATGGATGAGGCCCCTTATGCCTATTATATGCATTGCTTTACCCATCAACTTCAAGTATGTTGTTGTTGTTTGATTGTACTTGGTTCTTTCAATTGCTTGCATGTTTGCTAACTGTTCTAGGCTATTCTTGTAAAAATATGAGAATGCTTCAAACAGCTCAAGCTGAGGAACTTATTGCTGGATTAGACTTGGAGGAAGTAGAAGCCAAGACATGTTTGAATCAATAAATGGGTCTTGAAGGCCATGTGCTACTCATTGGGGCTCTCACTACAAGACTATCATCCATGCAATATCTATGTATCCTGCAATAAGGCATGTTCTCATCAAGATTGCAAAAGATTATAATGGCACAGAGGCACTAGCGGCAATGACTATATGTTGACATCATTTCAGACATTTGAAATTTGTTTTCATGGTACACTTGATGCAAGAAATATTTGAACATACTGATGACCTAAGTAGAGCTTTGCTAAAGAAAGATCAAGATATTGTTAACTCTATGAAGTTGTTAATGTCCAAAGTTTCACTTGCGATGCTTGCGAGAAGATGAAGGATGGAATGATTTTCTTGAGAAGGTCACTTCTTTTTGTGTAAAGCATAAAATCAAAGTTGTTGAGATGGAGGGTCCTAACTATCCTTTTAGGGAACCTAAAAGAGGATTCTTTAATATCACAATAAATTACCATCACTTCAAGGTTGAAATGCTTCTGGGTGTCACTGATAGGCAATTTCGAGAGCTAAATACCAGATTTGATGAGGTAAACACTGAACTACTTTCTTGTGTGGCAGCATGCAGTCCCATGGATTTATTAGTTGCTTATGATCAAGATATGTTAGTTAGGCATGCTAGAAAGTTTTATGCCGAGGATTTCACAAGTGATGCATTTCCAAGACTTCCATGGCAATTAAGCATGCACATTTCTCATTTGTGGATAAGAAGTTTGAAGAATCTATGCGAGCTTTGGTTGTGATGGTTGAGTCAGGAAAGCATGAATAATATTATATTGTTTACAAACTTCTTATTTGGTGCTCATTATTCCGATAGCCACTTCTACTATTGAAAGGGTATTTTCCTCAGTGAACTATGTGGAGAATCAACTAAGGAACAAAATTGTTGATGAATATTTAAACAATTGTTGGGTTACATTTGTTAAAAGATAATTCTTCAAGAAAGTTAAAGATGAGGATGTCATCAATCTCTTCCAAAAAAGGGGGATCATGGAATTATATTGTACTTTCCTTTGTTTTGTAATCTTTCTTAAGTTTTAGACATACCTGCCACAATGATACTTTGCTACTATTATCAATATATGATCATTGACTCATTTATGTTGATGTCTTATTGCACACTTGTCGTCCAATTACATAGCATTGCAAAAAAATGTAGAAGAATACCAAGGAGCAAATTCCTGGCTCCGTCACTGTTTTGGTTGCAGAGCGATTGAGCTTCGTAGTAATGAACTGTGTGGCCCTAGCTAGCAAGGTTTGTCATGTTGGACATGAAAGCCAGCTACGTTCTTCACTTCACGCGGAGGAAGGATTATCACAGACAACTATTTTCTCTCCTATGCAGAAATGCATGACTGCTTTGAGGGTGCTTGCATATGGTACAACCGGGGATTTTGTTGATGAGGTCGTCTGGATGGGGGAGAGAAAATGCATTGAGGCAATGGTGGAATTTTCTTAGACCGCGGTGAGAGTGTTTGGAGATTACCTGAGAGAGCAAGTTGTGGTGGAGGACACATAAACTTTATTGGCAATCGGAGAAGCATGAGGTTTTCCAAATATGTTTGGTTTAGTTGGTTGCATGTGCTGGCTATGGATGCACCGTCCGATAGGCTTGTACCGGATCATCAATGTCACACCACCATCATACTTTGTTTTAGAAAAGGAGGATCACCCTCGACCTCCACTTGATTATGATACACAGAACCATATTTTATTAATGTTTAAGAGTATCAATCTCCAACATCAACATAGTACTAAAAAATTATTACAAGCAACAACTGGCACAAATAGGATAATATTCCTACACACATTGTCTATTATTGGACCGCCATAGAAACCGATTGTACATATCCCGTGCTACCATGTCTCATTGGTTGCACCCAGAGACCATACGCCCCCGCACTTCCGCATGTTGCAGTAACGAGCACATACGGATCCATTCTGTAGTGCGGAAAATAACATGCTAAAATTGCAAACTTTCACTCTATTCAAAATGTAGTCATTAGAACAATTCCAAATAGTTCAAAGCAAAGCATAAACACCCACACATATTTGTGCCTTAGTTTTGGCCTCAACCCCTCTCAACTAGTTACCAAATATATCAGCAATACTCGTCGGTGGAAGTAAATTAAACGTCGCATGAATCGTGCGCCATAATAGAGTGGCAAATGGATATGCAATAAGTAGATGGTGCAATGTTTCCTCGTGATCACAAAAGCAACACTGTTTATTGCCTTGCCATTTTTTGCTAGATTACCTTTAGTAAGAATAACTCCACTATGAACAAACCACATGGAAATTTTAATTTTGAGTGATACTTTTGTTTTCCAAAAGTGCTTTGAACGGAGTCTAGAGTTGATTAAATCTATGTACATAGATTAGAACGTGAAAACCCAAAAGGCTTAAATCTATGTACATAGATTAGACCGTGAAAACCCAGAAGGTGCCAACTTCCAACGCAACGTGTCTGGTGCATTAGTGAGGTTAATACGGATCAATCATTGAACTAAATACACCCACACGTTCCACTTATCCCCGATCAGAGCTCTCCTGAACTAGATATTCAGTGTATTTGACCCTAATACAGTGCTCACATAGTATTTCTTGCACTGAACAATATTTTACAAAGAAGGATACTGTAAAGCAATGGGCATGTCCCCAAGCCAAGTATCCTTCCAGAACCTAGTTGTCTGATCCCTAAGGTAACAAATGTTGTCTCTTTGCAGAAATACAAGAAGTTGCTATGAAGGATATTGAGAAGGCATTTGGAGTGCTCCAAGCTCGTTGGGGTATTGTTCGTGGGATTTCAAATATGTGGGATCCGAGGACATTGTTGCAGGTCATGAATGTTGTGTAATCTTGCACAATATAATTGTCGGGGATGCTCACAGAGGGAAAGCCCGCACACATGAATTTTAGAAGTCCGGAGTACATGTCTGTCTCCCGGCACAAGATGCAGAGCATGTCGCGAACTTCCTAGAGATGTATTGACAACTTTAAGATACCCATGCACACATCCAACCACTCAGTGATCTGGAGCATGTGTGGATGCACACTAGAAATAATTGAATTTTATGTTTGAACTATGCACCATGAATAAATTTTATGTTTGAACTATGTAATATTCTCCCCGGATACATTTTTTTGTTAAATTTTATTTGTGTTATATTCATTCTTGTTTTGCTTATTCATATCGTTCAATGATCCACGTGCATGAATTTGCATGTAATTGAGATTTTGGAATTGGACGTTGCCCGGCGGACATAGGAAGGGGGGGGGGGGGGGGGTGCCCAGCTCCTGTCCACGGACGCGTCTGTGGACCTATACAGGGTCAAATTTGTCCAGTCCAGTACTCCTGTTGGAGATGCTCTAAACCCTAGCCACAGAAGATCTTTCCCTTCACCTTCACCTTCTTCCTTCCCTCCCACCGGCCCCTTCAAAAGGAGTAACACTTATAGGTTGTACCGAACCAAATAAACCACCAGTTTGAAATACACAGAGGCACTGACAAGCACACATGCGCGAGCTTCTCTCTTCACCAGTTCGGCTCCATCTCTTCATCCAACTACTCCTGTTGCTGCTGCCGGTTCTCCATTCTTCTGCACTTCCCATCAACTGTCACACCGATGGTGAAGAAGCAACCATTGAGCTCGCTCTTCTACCCCGTCAACTCGGCCAACAAAGACACTCCGCCGTCGTCGCCTCCCACTCCGACGGCCACCCCACAGGCATGGATGTGGCCTTCCTGCAAGAACCCAACGGCTCATTCCTTCCGGTCCCCGTCCGCTTCTGCGGCGGCAGCGGTGGCAGCCAAGAACGCCGCATCCCTTTTCGTCGACTCCGCCGAGTCCTCCTCCTTCACCAACTCCTCCGCGCGCATGCACCACGACTGTGCCGCCTCCGACAGCCTCTCCACGGAATCCGAAGCCTCCGGCGCCGCGGCCGAGGACATGGCCGACGCCATAGTCCGCGGCCTCCGGTCCGACCGCCTCCGCTTCGAGCCCCGCGCGCCCTCTAGCTCCATCCTCGAGAAGAAACCACCTCCAGCACCCGCGCGCGGCCATGAGGCTGCGGGGGAGCTGTCGTTCGGCGGCGGCGTCGCGGTGGCGTTCGAGTCCGCGGACCCGTACCGGGACTTCCGGTCGTCGATGGAGGAGATGATGACGGCGCACGGCGCGGGCGACTGGGACTGGCTGGAGAAGATGCTGGGGTGGTACCTCCGCGCCAACGGCAAAGGCACCCACGCCGCCATCGTCAGCTCGTTCGTCGACCTGGTCGTCACCACGACAGCCAGCTCCTCCGGCCACTCCTCCTTCACGCTCGCCGGGAGCGACCTGGAGAGCAGTAGCGCCGGCCGCAATGGATCTTTGCGCCTGAGGTGAATCAAATCAATCTCAGGCTTTCAGCCGCTCAGCTACGTGTCCGACCGACTGCGTGTGCTACGTGAGTGTGCCTCGATTTATTTTGACATGTAAACTGTAGCAGCTCCAGATTAATTAACCTGTCCTAGCCTCTGGTTGTTCGTAATCCACGCTGCGTTACTGATCATGCGAAGTGAAACTAAGAGCATCTCCACTCGTTCGGTCCCCGGAGGCTTGAAATAGCGGCGCCTGGGGCGCGCCGGCGAAAAACCGGCGTGGGAGCGATCTGCTTTCCAACCGCCGCCCTAAGGTCGCCAGACGGCTGAATTTGGACGAAATTCATTCATATTTATATTTTACATAATTTCAAAAACATAAACTAAAACTACGCCGCCACTCCCGGACCAAAGCTTCTACATGTCGAGGAGCTTGTAGAACTTGGTGTCGTCGCCGTCCTCATCCCCGCGCCCGCCGCCGTCCTTGCTGCACCCCTGACCTGCGTCACCTATGCGTGGGTGGTTGGACGGCCCGGGCGCGTCATCGTCGCTGTCGTTGAGGAGGATGGCGCCATCCTCGTCGCGGCCGCGGCGCCGAGCGGCGATCTCCTCCAGGGCGCGGCGTTGGCGTACCATCTCCAGCAGGACGTAGTCGTCCCGCGCCCATTTGAGGGTGGTCGGGGGCGTACCTCGACTCGTTCCGCATGCTCTCCGGCAACGACGACCGGATGCGCGTGATCTCGGCGCGTCGATCAGCGTCAGTGGGTGGCGGCGGCACCGGGACGCCGGCGGCGCTGAGCCTCCAGGAGCCCAGCACCCGCATGTCCGGCGGGGCCGAGTAATTCGCCTCGTAGAGGAGGCGGGCCTCGTCCTCGTGCAGGTGGCGGCGATCAAAGCCATTGGCCACCGCTTCGTCGCCGTGGTAGCGTTCGGCCATGGTCGTCGGAGGTGGAGCTGGGAGAGAGGGGAGAGGGCGAGACGGTCATCGGCGGCGAGAGGGCTAAAGGATCGTCTTCGGTGAGGGCGAGAAGAGTGTGCGCGGCCACCGGTGAGGGAGGGGCGGCTTTTATAGCGGCTGGAGGGCGAGCGGGCGGCATGCGTGTGTACGCGTGGCGGGAGGGGGTGCGCGTCGCCGCGCCATTACTGCGCCGCCCGTGAGGAATCAATGGAAGGCTGGCCGGCGGATCCTTGGCATTGATTCCCCGCGGAAATACGAGGCGATGAGGACGACGAACGCGACTGGTCGCTGACTCGGCGGGTCCACCACGCTTTCGCGCCAAAAAAGTTTCCCCTAGCGCTCCCAGCGCGCCGGGTTCGGCATGGGTCCGCCGGCGCCGAATTCGGGCCTAAACAGTGAAAAGTGAACTTCTGGGCATATGCGACTGGGCCATTTTTTGGCGCCGGCGATAAAAAAGAACTTTGGGGGGGGGGGGGGGGGGGGGTGAGGCGGCGGCGAGTGGAGATGCTGTAAGCTGTAGTAAGTAGTAAACCCGGTAGCTGCCGGCGGCCGAGTAGCGGTACAACATGCACGCCGACGCCGGCGTAACAGCTAACGAGGAGAGCGACGTGAGCAACGTAACACGGTACTACGTGCGCTTCTCAGTAACTGTGGCATCCAGCGAGAGAGAATATACGCGTCACGGCCGGACAAGGAACAAGTTTGGACCGATTTCCGGAGGTCGCTGTGAACTCGACGTAACAGATCTCGTCGTACGTACGCGCACTCGCTAATCGCCATACATGTGATGTGAGACGAGCTACGTACAGCGAACGTCTTATCGTCAGCGGCTTGGCCGCCCGGCCGCCCGGCCGGCCGGACATGCATGGTCCCCGGCGCCATGCACGTGCCGTCGATCGAGATCGATCGGTTCCGCGCGCGGATGCGTTATCGCAGCAGGTTGCCGTCGACGTTGATGCGACACCAGAAGCTAATTGTTCATCCCGTTTTGGAGTAGCTATGTCACGTTCGTGAGGGCCAGGATCAAATGGCAAGCTGCCAAATACCCCGTTGCCCCGCTGCGTCGTCTCAGCCTCTCAGGTGAAAGGAACGGTGCTGGCTGCTGCTCCGGGCCGGCCCCTTTCTGAGGTCCAGTGAGTCTCATGTGGATGGGGGCGACTGCTTCGCCTGCTCCGCAGATCTGATGGAGGCCGCGCCCACCGTGTGGCACTGGCAGCTGTGCCGTTTCGTCGGACGCCATTAAATAGTTTGAGACCTTCTCGTTCAATTAGATGGGCGGCTCTGCTTCCATAAAAAGAATCTTTGGCCCATGGCGCCTCGCGCCTTTTTACCCTCGCTGTTTTTCTCAACAAAAAAAAACTCGATGCTGTACAGTACATAGGTACGTACCCCACCGGCGGAACCCACTTGTCACCGGCTGAGAGGGTCACTGTGTTTTTAGCTCCTCAAGCAAGCAGTGAGTACTGTATACAGTGTATAGAGATATGTGTATATCAGTATATCCTAGGGTATAGATGGACAAAATATGTCATCCACGCGGTACTGGGAAGGTTTTTCAGGAAATGCTACGATGCTCTACTAAATCTTCCACTAAGGGAAAACGTTCTTTTTTTTACCGAATGTCGATTACACTCCAGAAAAAAGAAACGTTCGGACGTTCAGTCAAAGCCCTTGCGCGGCTAGAAGAATCGTCCCTAGACAAGTGGCAAATTAACCGGGTGACAAAACCCATACCCATGAGCAAATGAATCAACCTATACGTCCCGCACGTCCACGGTACGGCGCTGCCCATCCGCGCAAAGGCCACCGGCCGGCGTACGGGCGGGCGGCACGTTCCCACCACGCCCTCCCGTACGTGCGATTGCGCACGGACACGAGCGACCAAGGACCAACGCAAGCGATGCGCGCGCGGGGCAACGGGACGGCGCTCGGCCGTAGTAGCACTCCGACGACGAACGCGCGCGCCGCCGCCCCCGGCATTCGATCGAGCACCGGCCGCCCGGCCGCTGGGGGCCGGTGCGGCGGGCGAGCGAACGAGCCAGACGCGCCCGACGCCAGGGGTGTGGTCCAGGCTCCGCCTGTCACTGCCGCTAGCTATGCGCTTGGTGCATCAGTGCATGCGCAGCTTTACGCAGAGTCTTGCATTGATTTGTTGCACTAGGGCTCGCGCTCTCACGCAGAGTACACGACGTTTGTTGTTTTGCTTCGAGCGTGTGGGCGAGTTGATTGTGTCCGCATGTGCCCGCAGAGTAATCACGACCCCCATCTTATGTAGCAGAGCCACTAATGGCCAGCATGCATGGTAAAACTTGCTCAAGACCGAGCGAGGAGTGAGGAGCGTGGGATCTAGCGGCGGGCGGGCCAGTGGATCATTTGCCCTTTTGCGGCCGATCCGTGACCGTAGCTGAAAAGGAACACGACCGCTTCACAGCAGCCAGGCCAGCGTGTGTGCCCCCGAATAGTTTGCTCGTACTACCGTGTTCCCAGCTTTCCAACTCACCCATGGATGCCGTTCCTGGGCCAATCCGACGCCCCTGGCAGTTTTCGACGTACCGCGAAACGTTAGTCATGTCGCATGAATTCCTGTCCCTCGGCCACTATGTTCTGTCCGGAAGACAACCAGAAGTCGTTTGTTGGGGCAAAATTTCGTGTCTTTACCCTTTGCACGTATAAAATCAAGATCTGATCCCAGTTTGCAAAAATTTCGCTGACCCTTTTGCTTTCGTCAAAGGGCTCGGCGGTAGGATTACGCAACCTACCGCCAGGGGTTCTGGCGGTGGCCTGGACAGCGAAATGCCGTTACCTAACGGCCAGCACAACACCCTACGGCCGCAGATCTTGGCGGTAGCTTGCCTGACCCTACCGCCGTGGGACCTGGCGGTAGAGTGTGCAACACTCCCACTGAGTTGCTGGCAGTTTTGGTCACAGTAGGGGGGGCGTGCTGGGGGACGCACCCTACCGCCGGCAGGTTTGGCGGTAGGCTGTGCATACCTACCGCCGCTTGGTCTGGCGGTAGGGTGGCCCATGGTGCATTTTTTGCACCTCCTAACTTCTCTTGTCTTTAATTTTTTACACATAACAATGAGATACTTATAAAGGGGCCAGATAGCAAACTTGTCCACAAATCCAACTGTGCCTTCTTAACAATGAGATACTTATAAAGAGGCCACAGAGAACCACATGTATCACATAGCAATCCACAAATCCAAAAATATGAGCTCACATATTAATAAAGGGGCCAGATAGTAAACTTGTCCACATAGTTTACATATAGTTTCATAAGTAGCAAATAGCAAACTTGTCCACATTGACAACCCCAACTAACGGCAATTAGTTTTATAAAAAGCTTTCGGAAAGCCAGCAAACGGTGCAACAAGTTCTTCAGACAAGTTTAGACCTCCTCGTATGTAGTGGCCGTGTACTGGCCTGGCTGCTGTGAAGCGGTCGTGTTCCTTTTCAAACGGGGGTCAGATCCCGATTTTATACGTACTTGATCCTACCGCCGGGTCCCCTGGCTGTAGGAAAAAGGGTCAGATTTCAAAAAAAAAATCCAAACGGGGGTCAGATCCCGATTTTATACGTGCAAAGGGTCAAAACACGAAATTTAGCCTTTGTTGGGTAAGTATAAGGCCAACTCTAGCGCGTGATCCCATCCCGTCCAGATGCGTTCGTTTGGGGTAAAACAGACATACCAGACGGCCCAGCGCGCGGGCGCAAACGGACTTTTGTCCGTTTTATGTCTGCTTTCAACCCATCCTGGCCCAAGTTTGGGCCGCTTTTGGGTGAAACGGATAGCACGCGGACGGGCGGGCCGTGTGTGTGTGTCCTACCCTAGCCCTCCCGTCGGTGGCACAGGGACCCCTTTTTTCTATCCGCCCCCTCCCTCCTCCAGCCGCACCCTCCACTCTTCTCCACTCTTGCCCCTCTGCCATTGTAGCTGTGCAGCTCAGACACGCGCTCACCTAGCCCCCTTCCCCTCGACGCCCCCGAGCTACCCCCAACCACCTGATTTGTGTACCCAGCATCTGGATTTGTAGCGGATCCGGTCGGGCTCGAGCTCCCCGGCTGTGGGAGGCTGCACCGCGCCATGGACTGGCCGGGCACCGGGTCGAAAGGCCCCAGCAAGGCCGCATGCAGGTACTGACTCCTCCTCTAGCCGCTCGGACCTACACCGTCGACGGTACGTCGACAGATACATGAATGGCGGTCGGCTGGGCTCGGTGCTGGACCGAAAGCTCGTCGGCGCACCATTGCCACTCATCAAGTGCGACGACTGCCCAAAGACGGTTTTGTGCCGCGTGTCTACAACGTCGGAACATCCCGGATGGGTGTCTATCAAGTGCTCAACCGATGGGGTATGTGTTCATGAAGCTTCAGTAGTGCTCTCGGATTTGACAAGTTGTGCTAACTTAAATTTTTATTGTGTAGAATGGATGCAAGTTTTGGTATTGAGAAGAAGAGTACATCAATATATTGATAGAGCCTAATTTAGTAGATGTTCATGCACTTCTAGCTAGTATAGAGGCTAGAGATAAGACTAGTGCACTTGTTGCTAGACTAGAGGCTAGACATGACACTAGATGCGAGGAAGCAACGTCTACTTCTTTACACTCGAAGAAGAAAGAAGCACGCAAGATCGAGCCTCCACAGATCAACAATGAATGCATTGAGAAGGCACTAATCCAACTTACAGGAGCAGTTATGGAAGTTGGATATCTTCTAAAATGTATTCTTGTGGTTCTTGTTTTCTTTGGTCTTACTTTTCTTGTCTAAATTTGGTGATGTGTTTCCATGTACCAAAAATCAATGATGAAAAAATACATGTGCTTGCAAAGAAAAACGTACGCGAACGGGATGCGGCTGGGATGCGTCCGCGCATTGGGCGCACGACCACCGCATCCAAGAAATGGCCCGGACACGACCCCGTTGACCTACCCAAACGGAAAGAATCCGGGCAAAACGGATGTCTGTTTGGGGTCATGCGCTGGAGTTGGCCTAAGAGAATCCACCATCGGGTTCCTCAACCCTATACGTCTGGGTGGGAAGGCCTGGTCACTGACCGGTAAAAAAAGTCTGACCCAGACAACCTACTCGTATTCGCATTATACGTCCAAGCAGACTGGCATCCCTCGTATTTCAGCCCATATTTAGGGCCGATTGAGGAGGCCCTGACGCGTCCTGATAACCCACAAGTATAGGGGATCGCAACAGCTTTCGAGGGTAGAGTATTCAACCCAAATTTATTGATTCGACACAAGCGGAGCCAAAGAATATTCTTAAGTATTAGCAATTGAGTTATCAATTCAACCACTCCTAGATAACTTAGTATCTGTAGCAAAGTATTTAGTAGCAAAGTAGTATGATAGTAATGGTAACAGTGGCAAAAGTAAAGATAACAGTTTTGTAGTGATTGTAACAGTAGCAACGGAAAAGTAAATAAGCGAAGCACAATATGTGAAAAGCTCGTAGGCATTGGATCAGTGATGGATAATTATGTCGGATGCGATTCCTCATGTAATAGCTATAACATAGGGTGACACGGAACTAGCTCCAGTTCATCAATGTAATGTAGGCATGTATTCCGAATATAGTCATACGTGCTTATGGAAAAGAACTTGCATGACATCTTTTGTCCTACCCTCCCGTGGCAGCGGGGTCCTAGTGGAAACTAAGGGATATTAAGGCTCCTTTAATAGAGTACCGGACCAAAGCGTTAACACATAGTGAATACATGAACTCCTCAAACTACGTTCATCACCGAGAAGTATCCCGATTATTTTCACTTCGGGGTTGTCGGATCATAACACATAATAGGTGACTATAGACTTGCAAGATAGGATCAAGAACTCACATATCACTACAAGAAATATGTCAACTAGTGACCTTCTGTCAGTGACCCTGGAAGAATTGGTCATAGATCTATGACCATTTCAGACCAATTGTTCAAAAGCTGTTCGGGGGGCTCCAAACCCTAAACCATTGTGACCATTTTGGTCAGAAAGGTCATAATTTCCTTACACGAAAAGGTCACAAAGCAAACAGCGCTAGTCTGCTGCCTTATTTCTAGTTGTTAACGACCAATATAGATGGTCATAGCCTTGTAGATTGTGGTGGGTTGTGATGACTAGGCGCTACCACATCAGTTTTGCCTATGTGTCATGTCCATGTGGCAGTTTTTGCCCTAGGTTGTGAAGCAACCTATATTTTTGTCATTCCCAAAATTCCCAAAAAAATCTCATATATTCTTTGGGTCATATCTTCGTCAAATATGTAAAAACCTTCCTTGCCTAGTTCAAAAATAATTCAAAAATATTCATTTTCCTATTCTGTTCAGGACAACAGTTTGTGAAGGAAGTACCACTTTGGCATGTCCAAATAGTATCCATTTTCTACAGTGCTTTCCTATACCCAAATAACAATCCTCCACCAAATGCCAGCTCAATCCATTTATTATTTTGAGCTGAGCTTCAGCATTTGTATTTATGTCCAGTGTGGTAGTTTGCAAAGCAAGTACCACCTAGGCCCCTCCTTTTGAGCTGAAAATTTGTGAAGACGGTCTTATTAGTAACTGATCATCCTCAGCCAAAACTCATGCCCATTAGCCATGTACATTTCCCCTACCGCTAATCAAACACTTGGCTGCTAATTCATGTTTGAGCATCGATCGGTCTCCTCGTGAGAATCTTATGTTGTAATTTTATTCCTAGCACCTACCTGGGGAGTGCCCAACCCACTAGACATGCCTAGGCCGCCTAGAACACATGGCAAAGCCACGGTCACGTGGTGATCACGCGGCGGGCATGCGAGTTTACGCGCTCTAGAGTTGGGGCCCTCGGCCACCGCCCAAACCTCGACGTATCGCCACCAAACCATGTATTTATGATTAAATAGGTACTTATGTAACTAGAAATGATTTTTGGAAAAAATAAATAGCAAACTATGAGGCAGTTGCAGTTCAAATTTGACCCGCTTCCAACTGAATCGGCGAAAATTTGTCTTTTTCACGAGAGGTGGATCAAAACTTTTTTCACCCTACCATTTTGTCAATTGTGCATTAAATATGTCCTTGTATTTTATAAAATTGATTTGGTCCAATTTTGCAACAATTATTTGGGAGTTCCTTCACAAAAAAACCTCCTTTAGGGCACTCGAAAAATGAAAAATGGTTTTTTCGTCCAAAGAAAATGAAAACTTCCTTAGACAACATTGTTTGCCATTCCAATATGCACCCTTGTGCACAATATGAGATCATTTGAACAAACTATGCCACGAATGTGGCCATAAGATTGATCATTTGGCTTGAAAGCCATGAATCTTCACACTTGATAGCTCATTTCTGAGAACACTTTTAAAAAATAATTGTCGTATTACAAGTTTGTTATTTTTCCTGGGAACTTGGCCACATATAATGACACAATGCGAAGGTTTCCCAATTTTTTGATTTTTTTGAATTTTTTATGCCTGTTTCAAAATGCGATCAAAACGGCGGGAATGACCGTTCCTAGCTAGTGGTTGAATCTTGGAATTTTTTGGTGTTTCTCTGATTAAATAGGTACTTATGTAACTAGAAATGATTTTTGGAAAAAATAAATAGCAAACTATGAGGCAGCTGCAGTTCAAATTTGACCCGCTTCCAACTGAATCGGCAGAAATTTGTCTTTTTCATGAGAGGTGGATCAAAACTTTTTGCACCCAACCATTTTGTCAATTGTGCATTAAATATATCCTAGTATTTTAGAAAATTGATTAGGTCCAATTTTGCAACAATTATTTGGGAGGTCCTTCACAAAAAAACCTCCTTTTGGGCACTCGGAAAATGAAAAATGGTTTTTTCGTCCAAAGAAAATGAAAACTTCCTTAGGCAACATTGTTTGCCATTCCAATATGCACCCTTGTGCACAATATGAGATCATTTGAACAAACTATGCCATGAATGTGGCCATAAGATTGATCATTTGGCTTGAAAACCATGAATCTTCACACTTGATAGCTCATTTCTGAGAACACTTTTTTAAAATAATTACTGTATTACAAGTTTATTATTTTTCCTGGAAACTTGGTCACATATAATGACACAATGCGAAGGTTTTCCAATTTTTTGATTTTTTTGAATTTTTTATGCTCGTTTCAAAATGCGGTCAAAACGGCGGGCTTGACCGTTCCTAGCTAGTGGTTGAATCTTGGAATTTGTTTGGTGTTTCTCTGATTAAATAGATACTTATGTACCTAGAAAGGATTTTTGGAAAAAATAAATAGCAAACTATGAGGTAGCTTCAGTTCAAATTTGACCCGCTTCCAACTAAATCGGCGGGAATTTGTCTTTTTCACGAGAGGTGGATCTAAACTTTTTACACCCAACCATTTGGTCAATTGTGCATTAAATATGTCCTAGTATTTTATAAAATTGATTAGGTCCAATTTTGCAACAAAGATATGGTAGGTCCTTCACAAAAAAACTCATTTCAGGCACTTGGAAAATGGAAAATTAATTTTCCGTGCAAAGGAAGTGAAAACTCCCTTAGGCAACAATGTTTGGAATTCCAATATGCACCTTGTGCACAATATGAGATCATTTGAACAAACTATGTCATGAATGTGGCCATAAGATTGATCATTTGGCTTGAAAGTCATGAATCTTCATGCATGATAGCTCATTTCTGAGAACACTTTTTTAAAATAATTTCCGTATAACAAGTTTATTATTTTTCCTGGAAACTTGGTCATATATAATGACACAATGCGAAGGTTTTCCAATTTTTTATTTTTTTTATTTTTTATGCCCGTTTCAAAATGCGGTCAAAACGGCGGGAATGACCGTTCCTATCTAGTGGTTGAATCTTGGAATTTTTTCGGTGTTTCTCTGATTAAATAGATACTTATGTACCTATAAATGATTTTTTGAAAAAATGAAGAGCAAACTATGAGGTAGCTGCAGTTCAAATTTGACCCGCTTCCAACTGAATCGGCGGAAATTTGTCTTTTTCACCAGAGGTGGATCAAAACTTTTTACACCCAACCATTTGGTCAATTGTGCATTAAATATGGCCTAGTATTTTAGAAAAATTATTTGGTGCAAATTTGCAATAATTATTTGGTAGGTTCTTCACAAAAAAAACTCATTTCGGGCACTCGAAAAATAAAAAATGAATTTCCGCGCAAAGAAAATGAAAACTCTCTTAGACAACATTGTTTGGAATTCCAAGATGCACCTCGTGCAAATATTTGATAGCTTCTTCACAAAAAAAATTCATTTTAGACACTCAAAGCATAAAAATTAAAATGGTGACATGATTTTACACTTTATTTTTATTTGACCACGACCAATTTTGAATGGTCATAACGTCCAATACTAAATGGTCATAACGTTAGACACGTGTACTGCGTTCTGATTGGGCCATAGCCATCTCACGCGGATCATGCGTCAAGCAACGTTGGATGCTCGTGGATCCAACGGTAGCCCTCGCCCCCCACCCTCCCACCCACCTAGCCCTAACACTTCTAAAAAAACCTAGCCCTAACACACCCCCCCGCCCCCCGCTGCCGCACACCACTCCTCCTTCTGGATCCAGATCGACGCCGCCTCCCTCTCTCTCTCTCCCCAATCCAGATCGACGCCGCCTCCCTCTCTCTCTCGCTTCCAATCGCCGGCGGCGGCACCCTCCTTCCCTCGCCCTCTCCTCCTCCCCTCCTCATGGAGCCTCCTCCACGCCACGAATCCCGGCGACCCACCCCGTCTTTGCGCCCGCCTCGGCAACCACCTCCGCCGCGCATCCGAGTCCCATCCATGTCCGCGCCGGCTCCGTCTCTGTCTCCTTTCGTGGGAGGTGACCCGCACCCGGCCCCGCGGTGGGGGAGGGGCGGCGGCGGCCTCGCGCTCCGCCCAGATCCGGTGCTCGCGTGCTCCAGCGGCCATGTGCGACCGTCTCCCATGGATAGGGTTTGGTCCACCACGTCGTCGGCGTGTCTCCAGCGACTAAGGTTGGTCCCCTCTCTTCCTCACCTCGTCTCCTATACCTACCAGATCCTCTCTTCCTCACCTTGTCTCCTCTTGCTACCAGATCCATCCAGCACGTCGTCGTCGCTCGCGCTCCGGGCCGCCATGGCATGGACAGGAAGCCTTCCCCGACGCCGACGCCATGGAGAACCCCGACGGTCAGCCCCCTCTCCTCTCCTCTCCTTTTCAATTTCTTCTTCCATTGCATTCCCTTCCATCCTCTTCCCTGACGTGATGCGGTTTCCGTCCATGAGCAGTAGCGTCAGGGGCGGTGAAGGCCAGCAGCAGAAGCATCCATCTCCGGTGCCACTTGGGTAGGTAAAATTCTGGTTGATCTTCAGGACAGAAGGGGTAGGTCTTGAGATCCCTGTCATGAAGTACAAGATGTTCGTCATTGGAACTTGGCTGTGGTCAGTTGAGATTGCATCAAATTTTGTAGATTCTCACCCGAGGGCACTTATGAATTACTTTTGACTCTTGGTTGTCATTCTGTGATGGAGTTACTGTTTGGTATGGTATCTTAACTAGGAAATGATATGTACCCAATCCTCCACTGTTAAGTTTGATGCTATCTTGTGTTGTGCAATGTGGATCTTCATTTTTGTAGTAGATAAATGTCAGCTGAACCTTGTTTCTCCTTTTCTGAATTTAGCACTGCTACTGAATCGTTGAATACATGCCATGTCCTGTTGTTCTCCATAAGCTTTGTTAATTGTGCAATATCTCTGTTCTAGGCTAGAAACAGGTTTAGTTTTGCTTACCAGGGTCTAGAACTACTGTATGCTGCAGCCGGACTTATGAATGTTCATCTATTTTTTCTAAATGCAGCCGGACTTATGAATGATCATCTGTTTTTTCTGAATGCAGCCAGACTTCTGTATCTTCATTATTGTTGGATTTCTGGGCATTACTGCAGAATGGTCAAAAATTGTAGCTCGATTGCTGTAGTGAACTGAAGATGTGCTTGGTATTTTACATGTGCTTAGAACTTAAATATGTGTTTTGTTTATAAAATAAAAATCCTAACACAATTTGTGGCTGCTGTATTCTAGATGGGTCTTGTACATTCAGTAGTTTTTTTCCTGACGCTTTAACATACATCATATGTTGTTTGGAGGATACATGTGTTGTTCATTGTTGGATTTCTGGGCGTTACTCCACAACGATCTTACAGAATATGTAGTACTATTGCACATTAAACTTTCTGACACAATATGCATTTCCCTTTTCTAAGTTGTTTTTTTAGATTCAGATGATTACACAGTTTTGCTTGACAGGTGTTTTCCTTTTGCTGCTGGAACGACAGATACTTTCAATAAAATTTAACTAAATTCAATTAAAATCACTAGGAGTGTGGTGCATTACTCTACTTGTACAACCAAAATTGATTCAAATCCTACGTATCTAGAACTGCATCTTCACATTCTTGAGTGCAGCCATGTAGTAGCACTGTAGTAACCTTCTAGATCAGTTCATTTAGTGATTTTTTCCGGGGAGTTCATCTTGTAATAAATTTAGGTCATGAAGTTTCTAGGACAGTTGCCTGCCTACTTGTATGATAGGCATCACCTTTCGTGTATGAAAGAAGCAAGCTGATCCGGTTCCTTAGGTGACCAAGGCATATTCCAGTCCAGCATCTATTAAACTTTGTATGCTGAATTTAAATTGGCTGTCACTATATACTTAGGAGGCAGTGACATAACAGTATATGCCTGTGCAGATTTATACATTGTTAAAATGGAGGCTTGGGAAGAACTATTTTCTTTGTAGTAATAAGTCAGGAGTTGTTTGTTGCTTCAGTAGGGTGTCATACATTATAATCATCAGCTCATGTCGTCTGGGATCAAACATAGCTTTGAATTTACAAGAGTAAAGATTTATGTGAGAAGTACAAACCATGTTCACTTAGATTTCCTGCTAGTTGCATATCTGCACTTCATTGTACATACGTCGTGTTGGATCTCAGTCCAGAATCCAGATCCATAGCTTGTCATGCGTTTTGTGGCAGCAATAGCAGCTAGCAGGAGCAATTCTCTTGTTGGTTTGCATTGAAGATATTGTATTCTGTTGCTATATCATTGTTTAATAAAACCACAACATGATGCTCACATGAGATATCCACATGTTTCTGTGCTGTTTTGCTACAAGTTGTGTGTTGATTTGATAACAGGAGTTTCCTTGTCCTGGTCCTATACTGCATTTTGACTCCTATGTTTCTGTGCACGTGTGTTTAATTGATGTTGTTTCAACTTTGAACTGCTTCTGCATATACTGCAATTGAGATTTAAATTTGTGGTTGTTCCTCTTTTACAGATGCTCAAGTGTGAAGTCGTGAAGTGTGAAGCCGTGCAGTATGAAGCAAGTGTGAAGCCGTCAAGTTCTACTTAGTGAAGAGTAGCATATTGTAGCATATATGTGTGTTGTAAAGATTGTAATAGATTTATTTAGTAGTATATTTGATGATTCTTTTTGATTATGTATGTGATCTGAAAACTTGTGAAATGGAAACTTGACCAATGGGTCCACTTATGAAAATAATCTGTCAATTTTGTACATTTCTGACATGTGGGACCAATTTGAGAGTTGATCATGACAAGTGGGACCCATCTGACTAGTGGGACCAGCTTGAATATATAATGGCTGAAAATAGAAAAGCAATAAATAATAAAAGGCCACGGGCCAACACTAAAAAAGGCTACAACGTTGGGCTTGGCCCATGAAGCCGACCAGAATTAACAAGGAAAAAATAATAAAAGGCTGAATTAATGGGCTCGGCCCATGTAAAACGCTGAATTGGATCGGGCTGAATCTTGTGCCACATCAGCTTGCCACGCTGGATGCCTACGTGGCCTGGGGAGGTTGCTAGTGACCAAAACGCCACAGTAGGAATATTTTGGTCATAAACGTCCACGACCTTCTCACAAAGAAGGTCGCTATAGTCAGTTAACGACCCCCAGCTTTTGACCTTATGTTTTTGGTCAAAAAAGGTCGCAAATGAAAAACCATGACCTTTCAGTGACCAATAGTGGTGGTCACAAGTTGACATATTTCTTGTAGTGTATACTCATGAAAACATAATAGGTTCAGATCTAAAATCATGGCACTCGGGCCCTAGTGACAAGCATTAAGCATAGCAAAGTCACAGCAACATCAATCTCGGAACATAGTGGATACTAGGGATCAAACCCTAACAAAACTAACTTGGTTACATGGTAAATCTCATCCAACCCATCACCGTCCAGCAAGCCTACGATGGAATTACTCACGCATGGCGTGAGCATCGTGAAATTGGTGATGCAGGATAGTTGATGATAACGACGACGACGAATCCCCCTCTCCGGAGCCCCGAACGGACTCCAGATCAGCCCTCCCGAGAGAGATTATGGCTTGGCGGCGGCTCCATATCATAAAACGCAACAAAACTTTCTCTCTGATTTTTTTCTCCGCGAAACGGAATATATAGAGTTGGAGTTGAGGTCGGAGCATCAGGGGGCCCATGAGACAGGGGGGCGCGCCCAGGGGGAGGGCACGCTCCCCCCACCCTCATGGACAGGGTGTGGGCCCCTGGCCTTGATTCTTTCACCAGTATTTTTTATATTTTCCAAAAATTATCTCCGTGGATTTTCAGGTCAATCTGAGAACTTTTGTTTTCTGCACAATAAACAACACCATGGCAGTTCTGCTGAAAACAGTGTCAGCCCGGGTTAGTTTCATTCAAATCATGCAAGTTAGAGTCCAAAACAAGGACAAAAGTGTTTGGAAAAGTAGATACGTTGGAGACGTATCAACTCCCCCAAGCTTAAACCTTTGCTTGTCCTCAAGCAATTCAGTTGATAAACTGAAAGTGATAAAGAAAAACTTTTACAAACTCTATTTGCTCTTGTTGTTGTAAATATGTAAAGCCAACATTCACGTTTCAGCAAAGATTATGAACTAACCATATTCACAATAACACTTGGGTCTCATATTTACTCATATCAATGGCATAATCAGCTAGCGAGCAATTATAATAAAACTCGGATGACAACACTTTCTCAAAACAATCATAATACGATATAGCAAAATGGTATCTCACGCCCTTTCTAAGACCGGAAAACATAAATGCAGAGCACCTTTAAAGATCAAGGGCTGACTAAACATTGTAATTCATGGTAAAAGAGATCCAGTCAAGTCATACCCAATATAAACTAATAGTAATACATGCAAATGACAGTGTGCTCTCCAGCGGGAGCTTTTTCATAAGAAGGATGATGACTCAACATAAAAGTAAATAGATATGCCCTGCACAGAGGGAAGCAGGGATTTGTAGAGGTGCCAAAGCTCGATTTTAAAATAGAGATGAATAACATTTTGAGCGGCATACTTTCACTGTCAACGCAACAACTATGAGATGGCGATATCTTCCATGCTACATACATTATAGGCGGTTCCCAAACAGAATGGTAAAAGTTTATACTCCCCCACCACCAACAAGCATCAATCCATGGCTTGCTCGAAACAACGAGTGCATCCAACTAGCAACAGCCCTGGGGGAGTTTTGTTTAATTATTTTTATTTTCTTTGATCTTTTTGATCATGGGACTGGGCATCCCGGTTACCAGCCATTTTCTCGTGAATGAGGAGCGGAGTCCACTCCCCTTGAGAATAACCCACCTAGCATGGAAGATACAGACATCCCTAGTTGAAACATGAGCTCCTCGAGAAATACAAAACATAATTTCATTTGAAGGTTTGGAGTTTTGCATGTACAAATTTACTTGGAACGGCAGGTAGATACCGCTTATAGGAAGGTATGGTGGACCCATATGGAATAGCTTTGGAGTTTATGGAGTTTGGATGCACAAGCAGTATTCCCGCTTAGTACAGGTGAAGGCTAGCAAAAGACTGGGAAGCGACCAACTAAGAGAGAGACAACAGTCATGAACATGCATTAAAATTAATTTACACCAAGTACAAGCATGAGTAGGATATAATCCACCATGAACATAAATATCGTGAAGGCTACGTTGATTTGTTTTCAACTACATGCGTGAACATGTGCCGAGTCGAGTCACTTGAATCATTCAAAGGAGGATACCATCCTATCATACCACATCATAACCATTTTAAAAGCATGTTGGCACGCAAGGTAAATCATTATAAGCTCCCAGCTAATTAAGCATGGCATAAGCAACTATAATCTCTAAATGTCATTGTGAACATGCTTATTCATAATAGGCTGAATCAAGAACGATGAACTCATCATATTTACAATCAGTCCATACCAGCTTCTCTCATCTCAATCAGTCCATCATATATCGTCATTATTGCCTTCCACTTGCACGACCGAATGGTGTGTATAATAATAATAGTGCACGTGCATTGGACTAAGATGGAATCTCCAAGCATTCAATTCAAGAGAGAAGACAAAGTAATATGGGATCTAAGTTAAATCAACAATCATGCATATGAGAGCCACTAAACATTTTCAATATGGTCTTCTACTCTTGAACCCCAAAGGAAAGAAAAGAAAATAAAACTATTTACACGGGAAAGCTCCCAACAAGTAAAAGAAGAACGAGAAATCTTTTTGGATTTTCATTTTAATTACTACTACAAGCATGAAAATTAAACTAACTATTTTTTTTCTTAAGGTTTATCAAACACACAAGAAGAAAGCTAGAAAAATAAATTAAACTAACATGGATAATACAATGAAAGAGTATGAGCACCGACAACTAGAATAGTGTGTTAACATGAATGTAAAGTCGGTGTGAAATACGTACTCCCCCAAGCTTAGGCTTTCGGCCTTAGTTGGTCTAATGCCAAGGGTCGCGGCTACTCTCCCTGGTGTAATGAGGAGTGTCATCTGGATACCACCGGCTGGAGATCTCCTCCGGATCCCACTAATAACAGGATGGACGATAAGGGTCCAGTGGAGGTTCCGACTCAGGCTCTAGAGCGGATGTCTAGCCTCGATGAGCTTACACCGCTTCTGGCAAGACAAGGTAATTATCTGTAGTTAAATCAAACAACAAAGGCGCAGGTAGGGTAATAATCTCATTGTGTTTCTTGTTAAATATCAGGTTATACAGAAGCATCTTATCTTTGTTGTCAACAATAAACTCATGCACTACCGTGCTCCTGTAATCTAAAAGGGAAAGAGGCAACATTGTCTCTTCTTTCTCATAGTGCCTAATAGGTATCTCAAAATGTTTAGCAAGGCGTGCTGCATAGATACCTCCAAAGATGGGGCCCTTTGTACGATTTAGGCTTAGCCGTTTAGCAATAACGACACCCATACTAAAACTGTTATCACCAAACAAAGCATGGAACAGAATAATAATATCAGGAACACTAAAGTTTCCACTATTTCCACGACCAATTAAGCATCGACTAGCAAATACGGCAAAGTAGCGTAAAACAGGAAAATGTATATGCTAGTGATTCTCGCATCGGAACCCTTCTTCGAATCCCCTACAGTAATGGTGTTAACAAAACCATCCACATCTTTACGATGTGGTTCATCTAAGCTTCCCTCAAAGGGTATTCTACATACCGCGCAAAAATTACGTAATGACATTTCCTTGAACTCATCATATAAATGAAATGATACTGAAGGAGGTGAATTCTTGGGATAATAATAAAAGTTTTGCACGAAAGTGTTGGTGAGTAAGAGATACTGATCGATCCGGTCGTGGAGGAAGTCGGTGAGGCCCGCAGTTTCAGCCAAAGAATAAAAGTCTTCATAAATCCCGGCTTCTCTCAAGAAATTATCACAAGGCCATTCACACGGCCATACTTCCGCTATGCGAGGAAGATTATACTTGGCCTTTTCCTTCTCCTTAGCTTGTTTATCCTTGGATCCTTGGCTAGAAGAGCCCCTCAAAAATCTCCTTATCATTTTCTGAGAATTTCTGAAATTTTTAGTAACTTCAAAATAAAAGTGAATCATACTAAACAAGATTTGTAGCAACTACTCCCACACGTGCCTAGAGCCTATATCATGCATTAGAATTACTTGGGACCTCATAAATTTGACATGCAGGCTCAAGAACAGGGTCACCTATGCAGCAAAAATTTGCAACAAATAAAGCACTAGAACAAAAACTAATTGGACCAATGGAGGAGTCACATACCAAGCAACAATCTCCTAAAGCAGTTTTGTGAATGGAGCTTTGAGCAAGGAGATCGAAAATCGCAGCAAAATGAGCTAGAACTCGTGCTTTAGCTGGATGGGGATTTTTTTTGGGAGGAAGATGGAGTGTGTGGGTGCAGGAATAAGTGGAGGGGGCCACCGTGGGCCCACGAGATAGGGGGGCGCGCCCAGGGGGTGTGGGCGCGCCCTCCACCCTCGTGGCCAGGTGCTTGCCCCCCTGCAGTGTTCTCAGTGCCTAAAATCCTCAAATATTCCATAAAAAATCATACTAAATTTGTAGGGCATTTGGAGCACTTTTATTTTCGGGATATTTTTTATTGCACGGATAATTTAGAATACATGCATATAATACTATTTTTGGTTTATTTATTCTAAATAACAGAAAGTAAAAAGAGGGTACAAAAGGTTGTGCCTTCTAGTTTCATCCATCTCATGATCATCAAAATGAATCCACTAACAGGTTGATCAAGTCTTGTTAACAAACTCATTCCGAATAACACGGAACCGAAGAAATTTTGAATAACACTAGGTTACCTCAAAGGGGATATGAACATCCCCAACAATAAGAATATCATACTTTTTCTTGACAGTAGGAAGAGGAAATTCAAAACCTCCAATAATGATAGTTGGAACTTTTCCAATAGAATTGATACTATGAACTTGAGGTTGTTTCCTCGAAAAGTGTATTGTACGCTCATTACCGTTAACATGAAAAGTGACATTGCCTTTGTTGCAATCAATAACAGCCCCTACAGTATTCAAAAAGGGTCTACCAAGGATAATCGACATACTATCGTCCTCGGGAATATCAAGAATAACAAAGTCCGTTAAGATAATGACATTTGCAACCACAGCAGGCACATCCTCACAAATACTGACATGTATGGCAGTTGATTTATCAGCCATTTGCAAAGATATTTTAGTAGGTGTCAACTTATTCAATTCAAGTCTACGATATAAAGAGAGAGGCATAACACTAACACCGGCTCCAAGATTACATAAAGCAGTTTTAACATAGTTTCTTTTAATGGAGCATGGTATAGTTGGTACTCCTGGATCTCCAAGTTTCTTTGGTATACCACCTTTAAAAGTGTAATTAGCAAGCATGGTGGAAATTTCAGCTTCCAGTATCTTTCTTTTATTTGTAATGATATCCTTCATATATTTAGCATAAGGATTTAATTTAAGCATATCAGTCAAGCGCATACATAAGAAGGTAGGTCTAATCATTTCAGCAAAGCGCTCATACTCATCATCCTTTGTCTTGGATGGTTTAGGAGGAAAGGGCATGGGTTTCTGAACCCATGGTTCTCTTTCTTTACAGTGCTTCCTAGCAACAAAATCTCTCTTATCATAACGTTGATTCTTTGATTGCGGGTTATCAAGATCAACAACAGGTTCAATCTCTACATCATTGTTTTTGCTAGGTTGAGATGAACATTATCATTAACATTATCACTAGGTTCATGTTCATCACCAGATTGTGTTTCAGCATCTGAAATAGAAATATCATTGGGATTCTCAGGTGTGTCCACAACAGGTTCACTAGAAGCATGCAAAGCCCTATCATCTTTCTTTTTCTTCTTTTTAGAAGAACTAGGTGCATCTAAATTATTTCTCTGAGAATCTTGCTCGACTTTCTTAGGGTGGCCTTCAGGATACAAAGGTTCCTGAGTCATTTTACCTGTTCTAGTGGCCACTCTAACAGCAAAGTCATGTTTATTATTTAATTCATCAAGCAAATCACTTTGAGCTTTAACTACTTGCTCAGCTTGAGTGGTAACCATAGAAGCATATTTGCTAATGAGTTTAAGTTCACCTTTAACTCTAGCCATATAATCACTCAAGCATTCTATTTCGAAAGCATTATTATTTAATTCTCTAGCAACATAAGCATTAGAACTTTCTTGTCTATCCATAAAGTCATCAAATTCATCTAAGCATGGGCTATGAAATTTAGTAGATGGGATTTCAACTTTATCATATCTATAGAGAGAGTTTACCTTTACTACCTGTGTCGGGTTATCAAGACAATGTGTTTCTTCAACAGGCGGTATATTAAGACCATGTATTTCTTCAATAGGAGGTAAATTCTTAACATCTTCAGCTTTAATACCTTTTTCTTTCATAGATTTCTTTGCCTCTTGCATATCTTCAGGACTGAGAAATAGAACACCCCTCTTCTTCGGAGTTGGTTTAGGAATAGGCTCAGGAATTACCTTAGGAAGAGTCCAATTATTTTCATTAGTCAACATATTATTCAATAGTAATTCAGCTTGGTCGACTGTCCTTTCCCTGAAAACACAACCAGCACAACTATCCAAGTAGTCCTTGGAAGCATCGGTTAGTCCATTATAAAAGATATCAAGTATTTCATTTTTCCTAAGAGGATGATCAGGCAAAGCATTAAGTAATCGGAGAAGCCTCCCCCAAGCTTGTGGGAGACTCTCTTCTTCGATTTGCACAAAATTATATATTTCCCGCAAGGCAGCTTGTTTCTTATGAGTAGGGAAATATTTAGCAGAGAAGTAATAAATCATATCCTGGGGACTATGCACACAACCAGGATCAAGAGAATTAAACCAAGTTTTAGCATCACCCTTCAATGATAACGGAAATATCTTAAGGATGTAATAATAGCGAGACTTCTCATCATTAGTAAACAGGGTGGCTATATCATTTAACTTGGTAAGGTATGCCACAACAGTTTCAGATTCATAGTCATAAAAAGGATCAGATTCAACCAAAGTAATTATCTCAGGATCAACAGGGAATTCATAATCCTTATCAGTAACACAGATAGGCGAGGTAGCAAAGTGGGGTCAGGTTTCATTCTAGCATTAAGAGATTGCTGCTTCCATTTAGTTAATAACTTTTTAAGATCATATCCGTCTTTGCAAGGAAAAATAGCTCTAGTAGCTTCTTCATCCATAACATAACCCTCAGGAACAACAGGCAATTCATAATTAGGGGGAGAACCTTCATCATCACTATCTTCAATAATTTCATTCTCTCTATGCCTAGAAAGTTTTTCATCAAGAAATTCACCTAATGGCACAGTAGTATCAAGCACAGAAGTAGTTTCATCATAAGTATCATGCATAGCAGAAGTGGCATCATCAATAACATGCGACATATCAGAATTCATAGCAGTAGCAGGTTTAGGTGTCGCAAGCTTACTCAAAACAGAAGGAGAATCTAGTGCAGAGGTAAATGGCAGTTCCTTACCTCCCCTCGTAGTTGAGGGAAAAATCTTAGTTCTTGCGTCTTTCAAGTTATTCATAGTGATCAGCAGATATAAATCCCAAGTGACTCAAAGAATAGAGCTATGCTCCCCGGAAATGGCGCCAAAAATTAGTCTTGATAACCCACAAGTATAGGGGATCGCAACAGCTTTCGAGGGTAGAGTATTCAACCCAAATTTATTGATTCGACACAAGGGGAGCCAAAGAATATTCTTAAGTATTAGCAGTTGAGTTGTCAATTCAACCACACCTGGTAACTTAGTATCTATAGCAAAGTATTGAGTAGCAAAGTAGTATGATAGTAATGGTAACAGTGGCAAAAGTAAAGATAGCAGTTTTGTAGTGATTGTAACAGTAGCAACGGAAAAGTAAATAAGTGAAGCACAATATGTGAAAAGCTCGTAGGCATTGGATCAATGATGGATAATTATGTCGGGTGTGATTCCTCATGTAATAGCTATAACATAGGGTGACACGGAACTAGCTCCAGTTCATCAATGTAATGTAGGCATGTATTCCGAATATAGTCATACGTGCTTATGGAAAATAACTTGCATGACATATTTTGTCCTACCCTCCCATGGCAGCGGGTGTCGGTGTCAAAACCGGCGGATCTCGGGTAGGGGGTCCCGATCTGTGCGTCTAAGGCTGATGGTAACAGGAGGCAAGGGACACAATGTTTTACCCAGGTTCGGGCCCTCTCGATGGAGGTAAAACCCTACTTCCTGCTTGATTGATCTTGATGATATGAGTATTACAAGAGTTGATCTACCACGAGATCGTAGAGGCTAAACCCTAGGAGCTAGCCTATGATGTTTATGACTGTTATGATCATCCCTATACGGACCAAACCCTCTGGTTTATATAGACACCGGAGGGGCTAAGGTTTACACAGAGTCGGTTACAAAGAAGGAAATCTAATATCCGGAACGCCAAGCTTGTCTACCACGCAAAGAAGAGTCCCATCCGGACATGGGACGAAGTCTTGAGTCTTGTATCTTCATGGTCCATCAGTACAGCCAAAGTATATAGTCCGACAGTCCGGATACCCCCTAATCTAGGACTCCCTCAGCAGCCCCTGAACCAGGCTTTAATGACGATGAGTCCGGTGCGCAGTTTGTCTTCGGCATTGCAAGGTGGGTTCCATCTCCGAATACTCCAAAGTAATTATCAAACACTTAAATCGTGTCCGGATCCGCAAGATGATCTTCACATACCACCGTAGAGAGAACGATATTCCACAAATGTAATCTGCTGACAACTTCAGACAACATGACATGACACTATGGTCGAGTCATTATTCGAACCGTTTTCCCACAACCAGCCACAACGCATATTGCGAGGCGGTTTCCTCGGCATGTCTTGTTGAAACAGAGATCATGTCCCCTTATCACGGGATTCTCATCAATACGGGTATGGGTAACCCAACTGCGCCACCAATCGTGGCGTTTGGGAAATAAGCGATCTTCAATGGGCAAGTGGGGAGGCACACCGTTTTCGTCGCCTCTATAAAGGGATAAGGATTTTCCCCATTTTCACCCACGCCTTCTTCCTCCTCTGCTTATCCATTCTCGCACCCTTGAGCTCCAGCGCCCTAGTTCACACCTTCTCTACACAGACAAACATGTCCGGAGCAGGAGGCAAGTGGGTGGCCTCCACCGTGAAGGAGGATCATATCACGAAGCTCCGGGCGGCCGGATACTTGGTCGCAGATATCGCGCACCGGCTTCTGGATGCAGGGCAGATCATTCCGACTCCGGGACCCCATGAGAGGGTCGTGTTCCTCGCCCACTTCATCCGTGGACTGGGATTTCCACTTCATCCCTTCGTCCATAGGCTTATGTTTTACTATGGGCCGGACTTCCATGATCTAGCCCCAAACTTCATCCTCAACATCTCGGCGTTTATCATCGTGTGTGAGGCCTCCCTCCGCATCAAGCCTCACTTCGGCTTGTGGCTACGAATCTTCTGCGTGAAGCCAAAAATCGTGAGCGGCCAGCAAGCGGAGTGCGGAGGCTCCATGGTGGGCAGGATGCCCAATGTCACCTGGCTTGACGGCTCCTTCGCGGAGACCGTGAAAGGATGGCAATCGGGGTTGTTCTACATCACCGAGCCGCGCGATGCCAACTGGGCGGCGGCCCCCGAATTCCGATCCGGCATTCCCATGCGGCTCACCTCCTGGGAAAAGAAGGGCCTGGCCTGGGGCGAGCCTCCGGAGCTAACTGGACTTCAGAACTGCATCAAGAATATGATTGACATAAAAATCAAGCTTGTCAACATGGTCCAGGTCATGCTCGTCCGCCGAATTCTTCCGTGCCAATGACGGGCTTTTAATCTATGGGAGTTCGTCCCGGCCGAACACCAGACACTTCAAGAGTTCTATGGCATGACACACAAGAACACATAGAAGGTGTTGTTCAAGGCCTTTGAAATACCTCCTCCCACATCCGAGGACCGCAGACTCCACGCCGCGCGGCCCCCCCGTCCGGTGAGTTTTCTAACCATCGCCAGATGTAGTTTTCCCAGCATACTCATGGGAGGATTTTAAGTCATCGTGTGTACCTCATCAGTAGTACATGGAGACGGAGGAGCGGATCGACTGTCCGGCTCCACTGCCAGAAGGTCCAGCGACCGCTCTCCTGACGGAGATGCTAATCCCAGCGCCCGGGACCAGAAAGGGTCTCCGGCGTAAGGTCGTACCAGACGCATCGTCCGAAGACGACGAGGCACACTCTTCCCATGAAGGGGAAGAGGAAAAGGAAAGGGCCGCCCCATCCAGGGAGGCCGAAGGGCCTAAGAAGGTGGCCCAGGGGACCAGGAAGGGTCCCTGGCGCAAGGCTGTCATAAACTCGTCGTCCGAAGACGACGAAGCAGATTCCTCCCGTGGAGGTGGGGGGAAACACGAGGAAACTCCGCCTCCCCGCACCGGGGAGGAGAAGAAAAAGGAAGGCCGACCCAGAGGGGGAGGCTAGGACACCCAAGAAGGGAAAGGCGTCCCTTCCGGATTACTCCACCACGGCCGCCTACAGCAAGGAGGAGTGGCTACCCAGGGGGAAGCCCCTAGTAAGATCGTAAGTATCCACACTTCTGTTGTTCTTTAGTGCGACTTTGCTTTATAGTCTGTTATAACGCCGAACAAGCATATGCAGTCCGGCTAGGGCCCATCCCAAGGTATCCTCTTCGGATGGGTCTTTGGGCGATTCGGCGATGAATTCGCTTCCAACGGCCACTTCCCCTCAGCATGCGGATGACATGGAAGTGTTGTCCCAAAGGCTCCCAGAGCAGGGGGAGGCAACTCTGGAGACGCCCCAAGGCAAAATTCCAGATGCCGGGCACACGGGGCACAATATCCCTTCAGATTGTGCCGACGAGAGCCGCAGCAAGTCAGGCTCCTAGCCGGACACTGTACCGGAACCTCCAAAGGTTTCGGATTTGAGCAGACAGCCCCTCGCTAAGGAGGGCGAGCCATCCGTGCCGATGACTTCCGTTACGCCAGAGGCATCGAATAGTCTGCTGGAAGTGCTTCGCGACTCTTCCATGGATGAAGACCACCGTACTCTTATGAGTGCGGGGATTCAGAAGGTTCGGTCCGCCAAAAGCGAATTAACCCAAGCCTGCACCAGCCTCCTGACAGGCTTTGAGGTAAGTAATCGAAAGTGTGTAAAATTATCACCCGATAGACAGTAGCCCCCGATACTCTGTTTGGTGTTCGGAAAGAAAAGCCAAACGGAGGGTCAATTCTAATCCGCAGGAGTCTAACATTAGGTGTCTATGTGAATAAGCAGGCAGTGCTGCTTACCGCTGCTGCCTGCACAGTGGAGGTCCCCAGACTCAAATGGGACCTGGAGCAGGCCCAAGGAGAGCTCAGCCTCGCGAAGAGGCAGCTCGAAGAGAACAAAGGTGAGTGATACCCCGTTCACATATCACAAAGTATAGAAAAATTGGTGACGCTAAAAAAACGTCATGATTTTGTAATAGGGACCACAACCGAAGTGGCGTCCCTGAAGAAGGCACTATCCGAGGCCGAAAACAAGGCGGCCATGGAGCGCACTGAGCGTGAGAAGCAAAATGCTAGGGTGAGCGAGGTACAGCAAGAGCTCTAGGAGCTGGCAAGAAGTTCGAGTCCTTGGATCGTGACTTCAAGACAAAGGAGTCCAAACTTGCGAAGGCCCTTTTGAGCATGAAAGATGCCAAGGCTGAAGCCGAAAAGGCCCAGCAGAAATCCAGGTGGCCAAGAAGATAGCGGCGGGTAAGACATTTTTTATGCAAAGCAAGCATGTGGAGGAGATGTTTCTTTTACTTACCCGAAGTTGGATCTCTCCAGGGGCATTCGCGGATCTGCCATGCAGCATATCAGATGCCGTGGAGTTCTACCGTGCCAAAGAGGGGAGCTCAACGGAGAAGCTGTTCTGGTCCCAGTATACTGGAGCTGAACATCCGATGCCTCTAAGTGACCAGTTGAAGCAACTGGTTGAACTCCACAGGGCGGCGAAGTGGCTATGAAATATTTCATAGTCCGGATGTGGCCTGGTGAGCCCCTGCCCGCCAGCTACTTCGGCCTGATAAAGCGTATGGTGAATGCCTGTCCGCGGCTGGAAGTGATCAAGTGATTAGTTTGCATTGAGGGTGCCCGCCGAGCCTTTGCCCGTGCGAAAGTGCATTGGGGCAAGCTGGATGTAGAGAAGCTGGTGAAGGATGGACCGCCGGAGGGCAAGGCGCATCGCTGTCCCGAGAAATATTATGATGGCATTATGAAAGGCGCTCGCCTCATGGCTGATGAATGTACCAAGGACACGATCTTTGAGTGAATGTACTCCTGTCGTTTTTGTAATATAAAAACAAAGTAATTTGTGCTATATAGCGCTTTGTTGATTTAAAATATTACCTTCTGTGCGGCTGTTTATAAAATTCTGAAAATAGGTCAGTCGTCGGCTTCCGCCCCCACGTAACTAGTACTGGGGTGTTCGTGGAAAACCCAGACACTCTTTATCCAAATATTTTATCCCTGAGGGAGGTGTTTGGCGTAGCGAACAAGGCAATAGGACTATGCGGCTTTATAACTTTCACTTAGCCATAGATGTCTACCATTTTAGATTTCGGCGAAGCCCCTAGAATTTGGAAAGCCGAATTGGGGCGCTATATACGCCTAAATCGGACGAGGCCGATTCCTCGCCTAAAGCGAAAAAATCTTTAAGGATTTTAAGACCTCTCGAACAGCGAGCAGCTCTCGCAGCATCATGCCAGTCAGTTTTCGGCTTTCTCTACTGAGGTGCTCGTCCAGAAGAACTGGGACACAATCGCAGTTATTTTCCCTGCGCTACCTTAGCCGATATAACAGAACGTAAGGTACCAAAACAAGGGAGCCGGGCTAACCCAACTATTGACCCAAGACATGATTCGGACCTGATGCATATAATGCTATAAGTTCAGGGTGCCGCACTGTCGAAATTGTTCGGACTTATCTTGTCATACTAAGGGGCGCCGTAAGAAGCCCCTAGCAAACCGAACGTACCAAGGTGTACGGATGCAATATTAAATAAACATTTATAGGAAAAATGTGCAGATAGGAATAATAAGCTGACGCTATATATTATCTCCCATTGGTGAATAATACGTCTAAGTGTATGTTTACAACGAATGCGTTAAGCAGAGGTAAATAGGACTATTTGACATGTCCTATCCAAGGGCGGGCCGCGTGTAGGTATATAAAACAGGTATAACGATCGTGAATAGATTCCACCTTGGTATTCCTTTTGTGCACAAAGCCTTTTGCCTCCTTGGATTTCTCTCCAGTGGAAGTCCGATAATCCTGCTCTTCTGAAGAGGCCGCCTGAAAGTAGGGTCCTGAAAGATAAAGAGTGTTATTAAAGTATGTTACGGCTGAACCGCACTGTTGATCGCGTCACTATTGCGCCCCCGCCTATGCCCATGGTATTTTGAGTGCGTAATTGTGTACGCGCAGCACGAATGCTGCCTGACTGGGACTGTGGCGGAGGCCGGACTGCTAGTCGCGCTCTTGGTGTGCCTGGCGATCCTGTTGCAGGGTACTCCGGGCTCGCTTGACGGTGTTCGGGGTTGTTGTCGCCGGATTGATGGTTTGCCGGAGAAGGCTGCTTTGTACTTCTGCCGCGAGGGCTGCAGTATGCTCTTCTATATGGAGAGAGCGGTCCGTGTTTCCGTTGACTGTTATGACCCCGCGAGGTCCTGGCATCTTGAGCTTGAGGTATGCATAGTGTGGTACCGCATTGAATCGAGCGAATGCGGTTCGTCCCAGCAGTGCATGATAGCCACTACGGAAAGGGACGATGTCGAAGATTAACTCCTCGCTTCTGAAGTTATCCGGAGATCCAAAGACCACCTCCAGTGTTATGGAGCCTGTGCAGCGGGCCTCTACCCCTGGAATTACACCTTTAAAGGTAGTTTTGGTGGGCTTGATCTTTGAAGGGTCGATGCTCATTTTGCGTATTGTGTCCTGATAAAGCAGGTTCAGGCTGATGCCGCCGTCCATAAGGACTCGTTTGAGGTGAAATCCGTCAATGATTGGGTCTAGGACCAAGTCTAGGACCAATGCGGCTGAACCGTCATGACGGATGCTGGTAGGGTGATCCCTGTGATCAAAGGTGATCGGACAAGTTGACCATGGGTTGAACTTTGGGGCGACTGGCTCCATCGCATAGACGTCCCGCAGAGCTTGCTTTCGTTCCCGTTTGGGAATGTGGGTGGCGTAGATCATGTTTACCGTTTTCACCTGAGGAGGAAATTTCTTCTGTCCCCCCGTGTTCGGACGCCGGGGCTCCTCGTCATCGTCGCTGTGCAGCCCCTTGTCCTTAATCTCGGCATTTATCTTACTGGCCTTTTTTAACACCCAGCAGTCTCTGTTAGTGTGGTTTGCTGGTTTATCCGGGGTGCCGTGGATTTGGCATGAGCGATTGAGTATGCGGTCCAGGCTGGATGGTCCCTGATTGTTTCGTTTGAACGGCTTTTTACGCTGACCAGATTTTGAGCCACTGAATCCGGTGTTGACTGTCGTGTCTTCAGTGTTGTCTCCATTGTTCCGACGTTTATGTCTGTTGCGCCGTGGCTTGCCATTATTGTCGCGGACATTTGAAGTGCTGGAGTTTATTGGCGTTGTGCTACTGCGAGCCAACCAGCTATCCTCGCCTGCGCAAAAGCTGGTCATGAGTGTCGTGAGGGACGCCATAGACTTTGGTTTTTCCTGGCCGAGGTGTCGGGCGAGCCACTCGTCACGGATATTATGCTTAAAGGCCGCTAGGGCTTCAGCGTCCGGACAATCGATAATTTGGTTCTTTTTGGTTAGGAACTGAGTCCAGAATTTCCTGGCTGATTCTCTGGGCTGTTGGGTAATGTGACTCAAGTCATCAGTGTCCGGTGGTCGCACATACGTGCCCTGGAAGTTGTCGAGGAACGCGTCCTCCAGGTTTTCCCAACTGCCGATGGAGTTTGCCGGTAGGCTATTTAGCCAGTGTCAGGCCGGTCCTTTGAGCTTAAGGGGATGATGCTTGATGGCGTGTAGATCGTCACCGCGGGCCATGTGAATGTGGAGAAGGAAATCTTCGATCCATACTGCAGGGTCTGTTGTGCCATCGTATGATTCAATGTTTACGGGTTTAAACCCTTCTAGGAAGTCATGATCCATCACCTCGTCAGTGAAGCAGAGGGGGTGTGCGGCGCCTCTATGCCGGGCTATGTGGCTACACAGTTCGAATGAGTCTGGTTGGCTGTGTTCGGCCCGGTCGGACTTGTTGATAGGGTATCCGGCATGACGATCATCGTCACATGTTGGGTGCGCCCCCGTGATCCATAGATCGATCTTGGTTGTCCTGCCTTGTTTTCTAGTATATCTTGCAGGTCCTGTCTATTGCCCTGGGCCGTAGTGCATTGGCGTGGGGGTGCGGGCTGGTATTCGGGCTGATACACCATTTTATCCCGTCCACAAGGTGGCCGGTCAGCCGTGTGGCGCTCGAGTCCATATTCTTTGGCTTCCAGGACTTCAGTCCATCTGTCTGTGAGCAGGTCTTGATCAGCTTGGAGCTGCTGCTGCTTCTTTTTCAGGCTCCTCGCAGTGGCCATAAGCCGGCGCTTGAAGTGCTCCTACTGTATGGGGTCCTCAGGCACGCCGAACTCGTCATCGCCGAGGCTAATCTCGTCTTCGGAGAGGGGCATGTAGTTCTCCTCCTCTAGGTATCCGTCCGTCACCTGTTCGTCTGGGCTAACCTGCCCGTCCTCCTATTCGGCCTGCTCGAAGGCAGGCTGATCGGGGTTGTATTCATCTTCGGCACCGTCCGGATTGTTTTCGTCTCCTGTGCCGGTATTGGTGTGGCGGGGCTTGGAGCGGTGCCGATGATGCCCATGCTTTGCTTTCTTCCTTGAGGGGTTATCCTCCATTGCCTCATCGCCATTGGTTTATTTCGGAGTGTCCACCATATATATATCATATGAGGAGGTGGCTGTCCAGCGCCCCATGGGTGGTGGTTCCTGTTCTTCTCCTACATCGTCGTCCACACCGTCGATGTCTTCAGAGTCGAAATCAAGCACGTCGGTCAAATCATCGACCGTGGCTATGAAGTGGGTGGTGGGTGGGCAACGAATTCCCTCGTCGCCTGCTTCCCACTCGAGCCGAACATAGTTCGGCCAAGAGTCTCCTAATAAAGAGAGAGATTTTAACGAGTTTGGCATGTCGCCAAAGGGCGAGTGCTGAAAGATATCCGCAGTGGTGAACTCCATGACCGGAGCCCAACCAGATCCGGTGGGCTCGGGGGTGCACGGACTGGAACCTACAGCCGGACATGAGTTCGAGGGTCTGATGTCATAGGCTTCCTTGGGGGTGAAGTCTGTGTTCGGCACCATCGCCGATGAGTGTGCGGCCTCCGGGGCGGGGTCCATCCACCTTCCTCGGACGACACAATCTGCCCTGGATTTAGGTCCGGGGCTCCTACAGGTGCGATATCCCGAGTGTTGTCTGACAGCAGGTCTAATCCATGCTCGTCGTGACTGTTCGGCGCTCCTGGCGCAGGCCCGAATCCGTTGAAAATCAAGTCTCTATAGATATAGGCCGTGTAGTTCAAGTTCCCAAACCTGGTCTGATGGCCAGGGGCGTAGTTGTCGATCTGCTCCAGATGGCCAAGCGAATTGGCCCGCTGTGCGAAGCCGCCGAACACGAAGATCTGTCTGGGGAGAAAAGTCTCACCCTAGACTGTGTTTTTGTTGATGATTGAAGGAGCCATCGAGCCTCGCAGCGACGACATAAAGGAACTCTCAATGAAAGCACCAATGTCGGTGTCAAAACCAGCGGATCTCGGGTAGGGGCTCCCGATCTGTACGTCTAAGGCTGATGGTAACAGGAGGCAAGGGACACAATGTTTTACCCAGGTTCGGGCCCTCTCGATGGAGGTAAAACCCTACTTCCTGCTTGATTGATCTTGATGATATGAGTATTGCAAGAGTTGATCTACCACGAGATCGTAGAGGCTAAACCCTAGGAGCTAGCCTATGATGTTTATGACTGTTATGATCATCCCTATACGGACCAAACCCTCCGATTTATATAGACACCGGACGGGGCTAGGGTTTACACAGAGTCGGTTACAAAGAAGGAAATCTAATATCCGGATCGCCAAGCTTGTCTTCCACACAAAGGAGAGTCCCATCCGGACACGGGACAAAGTCTTGAGTCTTGTATCTTCATGGTCCATCAGTCCGGCCAAAGTATATAGTCCGGCAGTCCGGATACCCCCTAATCCAGGACTCCCTCAGCGGGGTCCTAGTGGAAACTAAGGGATATTAAGGCCTCCTTTTAATAGAGTACCGGACCAAAGCATTAACACATAGTGAATACATGAACTCCTCAAACTACGGTCATCACCGAGAAGTATCCCGATTATTGTCACTTTGGGGTTGTCAGATCATAACACATAATAGGTGACAATAGAATTGCAAGATAGGATCAAGAAATCACATATATTGATGAAAACATAATAGGTTCAGATCTGAAATCATGACACTCGGGCCCTAGTGACAAGCATTAAGCATAGCAAAGTAATAGCAACATCAATCTCCGAACATAGTGGATACTAGGGATCAAACCATAACAAAACTAACTTGATTACATGGTAAATCTCATCCAACCCATCACCGTCCAGCAAGCCTACGATATAATTAGTCATGCACGGCGGTGAGCATCGTGAAATTGGTGATGGAGGATGGTTGATGATGACGACGGCGACGAATCCCCATCTCTGGAGCACCGAACGGACTCCAGATTAGCCCTCCCGAGAGAGATTAGGGCTTGGCGGTGGCTCCGTATTGTAAAACGCGACAAACTTTCTCTCTGATTTTCTTCTCCGTGAAAAGGAATATATAGAGTTGGAGTTGAAGTCGGTGGAGCATCAGGAGGCCCACAAGACAGGGGGGCGCGCCCCTCACCCTCGTGGACAGGGTGTCGGCCCCCTGGCCTTGGTTCTTTCGCCAGTATTTTTTATATTTTCCAAAAGTTATCTCCATGGATTTTCAGGCCATTCTGAGAACTTTTGTTTTCTGCACAATAAACAACACCATGGCAGTTCTGCTGAAAACAGCGTCAGTCCGGGTTAGTTTCATTCAAATCATGCAAGTTAGAGTCCAAAAGAAGGGCAAAAGTGTTTGGAAAAGTCCAACGTATCACGTCCCCGCTACGTCGGACTAAACATGCCGAAACCACCTCACCAAAATAATCAACTCCACCAAATCTAGCGTCATGTTCCTGTGTCTGAGTCATGTACGTCATCCACCCTTCCTCCCTGATCCGCGCCGCCAGTCCCATCTTCCGCCCTAGAGGGAGAAGAAAGAGTGGGAGAAGAGAGAGTCGTATCTCACTTGGGAGGTCGAGAAGGCCCGGACTTTTGGGTTAATAGAGATTGAGAAGGAGGGGTTGCAATTTGCTCGAGACACGAAGGATTCGAGGATAATATTGGCAGACGCAAGTCTCTTGGATGAGCAAGCAAAGAAGTGACTTGTAGGTAAGAAGAAAGAGATCAACAAACGTAGGGAGTACGAGGAGGTGATGACAACAACAAACGCGAAATGAATGGTGGCAGAGGAGGCAGCACAAATGGCCTCGACAGAGTAGGCGACACAGATGGTGTTAGGCGTGTGATCAATCACGTTGGGCCGCCATGGCTTAGACTTGAATTTTATTTTGGCATGTTCGGATTATTGGACTATGATTTATTTTGCTTTGTTGCATTTGTTAGGCTATTGAATTGTGATGAATTTATGCTATATGATCCATGTGCATGGAATGCATGGACTGGCTGCCTGACATGCCATATGAGGGGCCACCCAGCGCTGTTAGCGGTCGTGCCTAGGTACGTCTGCGGATGTTTAGGGGGGCAGATGTCGGTGGGCAATGACACCTACGCGATCATTGGAATCCCTTCTGCGGTTGCGGGGCGCGGGGATCATGAGGAGAGCGGGACTAGTGGTCGACACAAAGGGATTTACCCAGGTTCGGGCTGCAAAGATGCGTAAAACCCTACGATCTTCCTTTGGTGGATGTATTAGTGTTCTTGAGCTCTCGGACTAGTTCTAGGTGTTGTGAGGTTTGAAAGAGCCGAATCCTTTCCCCGTATGCCATGGGCCTCCTTTTATAGACGAAAGGGGCTGCCACAGTGGCACACAGGAGGTGGAAAGTGCTACAGCGTTGCGAGCTTATCGCTGGCATTACATGACAAAGCATATTTAATGCGAGGCTTAGGTCCCTTTGCTTTATTAGGGGCGGGGGCGAGGCCCGTCCCGTCCGTCGCCGCCCCTCCTCGCTTTGACACGCGCCCTGTCCAGCGATGCATGCGGTGCCATGTCGTCAGGCAGGCAGCTGAGGTGGCGCGGTGGTGGAGCCTCCATGAATGGTTGCATGTTGACACACAGTAGCCTGCCCAGCTTGTTGGGTCGGCAGCTGCATGCGCATGGCGGTGAAGACTTGGCTGGCGCGGGCCTGGTAGTGGCCCTACCGGTGCGCTTGGCGAGGGTCTTGCCGGGTGGCCCGGCAAGGGTCTTGTCGTGGCGCGCAGGCGTCCCCGACAAGGATCTTGCCGGGGATCTTGTGGGTTTCTTCGGTGAGGATGGTTGCCTCCCTATCCTCATTTGATCTTGAGCATTCTATGTCTTCACAAAGATCTGCATGCCACCACGGAGGCGCCTCCCGAGCCCTGTCCCAATGCATTTGTTTAGCATTGGTGGGCTCAAAGGTGGCTCACTCAGCTGGTGTGGACGAGCTGCCCCGGCAAGGGTCCTTGCCAGGGAAACCTGCTTCGCCCATTCGATCTTCGTGGCCTTGGTCCTTGTTATTGCTCTGTTTTCCTTGTGGCTTCGACTTCTCTCCGGCTTCCCCTTCCTGTCCTGTGATGTGTGGCCGTGGCGGGAGGCTCTAACTGCCCGTGCACAAGTAGAAGGGTCAAAAGCAGAGCCCCTACTTTTGTACATCGACAAGAGCCCCCGGGCCTGGGCCACACATAAGCACAGCACGTTGTTGGGCCAGGCCCAGAACGGTGCGCGTGCAGTTGGGACGGGTTTTTACCGCGGCCACTGTTCCGTCCGCTGCGCTTCCCCATGACCTGCGTTGAACGCGCGACGTGGGGGTCAGGCGCGCGCATGACGTGGGCATGCTGGCGTCACCTTGTGGTGGACAATAAAGAGGCGGCTTGCGTGTCTCTTCGAGACCGCAGGGCCGCCTCCCATTCACTGCCCTCGCTTTGGGAACCGTCGTTCCACGTGTCCCATTGCGCCCGCCCCTTGCGCCACGTTCGCTGCATGCATAACACAGAGCGAATGGCAGGCACGCGGGACGTGGGAAGTCGCACGCATGCGAGTCGATTCCCACGCGCCTTCAATAGAGCGGGGAGGGCGGTCGACGGCCCCGCTTGCTGTCACTTCAACGAGCCGGATTGGCTCAGAGTGGGCGGCCGAGCCTCGCCCCTGCCCCTTTATAAAGAGGGGAGCAGGAGGAACGGTGCCTCTCAACTCTTCACCATTTGCCTCTCCCCATTCTTGCTTCCCTTCTTCTTCTGCCATGGCGAGGGGGCGCGGCATAATCGGTGGCGGCGAGGGTCTCGGCCAGACAGCACATCGCTCCTCCTCAAGAGCTCGTAGTGGCGGAGCTGGCCACTAGAGGAAGGGGAGGGGGCGGGGCCGAGGCCGTCGTGGTGCTCGGGGGAGAGGAGGACGGGGCGGCAGATCAGCCTCGCCTCCGCCGGCAACCCCTCCTCCGATGGAGGGCCACGCCGGGGACAACCCCTGTGAATTCTTCGCCGGGCTGCGCCATCCACCGCGCCGTCGCCTTCGCCTCCCGACTCCATTTGCGCGGGAGATGGAGCTGGATCAGCCGCGGGCGCTGCGGATGCACATGAGGGGTTGTGGGAACAGTGGCACATGGGCCGACGTCGAGTTCCCCGCCCCTCACGTCATGTATCTTCACCGAGGGTGGAAGACCTTCACTCGCCTCCACAGCTTGACGGATGGGCTCGCTCTCCATTTCAAATTAATGGAGGGTGGCCTCCTTTCTGTCAAGATCTTCGGGCACTTCGGGACCCGCGTGAGGTGTTGCTTGGAGAGCTCCTCCGATGATGAAGATTCCTCCTCAAGCGAGAGTGGCGAGGAAGACAACGGCAGCAACAACGAGGGCAGCGGGCGGCAGGATGACAGGTCCGACTAGGTGTCGGGCGCCGCTCCGTGTGGCACCGGCGACCCCATCATCCGTGTTGCCGGTTCCTTGAACTTCTCGGGGTCGTCTCCTTGGACGGCTGGCGTAGGGAGGATGTGGAGGAGGAAGATGGCGGGCGGCAAGGCCGTCATGTCGGAGTACGCGAGCACCGACGCCTTCGTCGCGTGTTGACGTCCTGTCGCCTCGTCTTCGAGCTCTGCCTCCGGCACCGCCATCACCATCCAGCCCTTGGACGGCCACCGAGATGTTCTATTGGTGTCTTCTGCCACTCGTAGCTCGCCTAGGCGCCCCTTTTGCCCTTCTGCTTTCTTGTTCCATTTCCTGAGGAGAGGGACAAGAAAGGGATTACAAGCACCTTATATCTTTTTAGTCTTGTAAGCCCTCGGGCTTTTGTTAACTTTAGGACTTATAACCCCCTTTTTCATATTTTCCATTTCGTATGAAATGTACCTGTATGGGATTTTTTTTAATGAAAAAGGGATGTTTGCCGGGTTTTTCGTTCGTAGGAAGAACCCACGACAAGGAGTGAATCCTTGTTATCCTTAAGACAAACGTTTTATTTCTCGCTCGGCAACAGGCCTTGCCATTGCTACGTCTTGAGCTTGCGTTGGTTTTCCTTGAAGAGGAAAGGGTGATGCAGCAATAGTAGCGTAAGTATTTCCCTCAGTTTTTGAGAACCAAGGTATCAATCCAGTAGGAGGCTCCTCAAAAGTCCCATGCACCTACACAAACAAACAAAGAACTCGCAACCAACGTAATAAAGGGGTTGTCAATCCCTTCACGGCCACTTGCGAAAGTGAGATCTAATAAAGATAGTATGATAAGATAAATATATTTGGGACATTTACATCTATGCCCTTAACTCGAACCCACTACTCAGTTTTGCCCCTAATTTTTAGGTATGCTCAGTTTTGCCCCTCCGCCGTTAGTGTCACTTATAGAAATGCCCTTTTGCGCCGTTACCATTTGGTCAAAGGACTTTGACCACCCAGAAAAAATAGCAAAAAAAATCAAAAAAATCCGGAATTTTGTGGGATCGAAGATAGTCATGTCCGCAAGGCGCGTGCAAATTTGTGTGCCGTTCGGACACCCTGGGAGCTCGTGGCAAAGGAAATCATAAATTTTGTACGCATGTGAACAGTAAATTCGAAAAAAGAGAAAAAAAATCAAAAAAATATGAGATTTTGTGGGACCGAAGATACTTAGGTGCACAAAATGTGTGCACATTTTTGTTGTGTTTGGACATCGTAGGAGCTCGCGGAGAAAAAAACAAAGTTTAGCTCCTACGAGCTCCTACAGGCTCCTACAATGTCCAACACATTAAAAATGTGCACACATCTTGTGCACCTAAGTATCTTCACTCCCCCAAAATTTCATATTTTTTTGATTTTTTTCTATTTTTTCGAATTTACTGTTCACATGCATACAAAATTTATGATTTCCTTTGCCACGAGCTCCCAGGGTGTCCGAACGGCACACAAATTTGCACGTGCCTTGCGGACATGACTATCTTCGATCCCACAAAATTTCAGATTTTTTTTGATTTTTTTTGCTATTTTTTTCTGGGTGGTCAAAGTCCTTTGACCAGACGGTAACGGCACAAAAGGGCATTTCTATAAGTGATACTAACGGCGGAGGGGCAAAACTGAGCATACCTAAAAATTAGGGTTAAAACTGAGTAGTGGGTTCGAGTTAGGGGCAGAACTGGAATTGGCCCAATATATTTTTGATATTTTATAATATAGATGCAAAAAGTAAAGATGCAAATAAAAGTAGATTGGAAGCAAATATGATAAGAGATAGACCCGGGGGCCATAGGTTTCACTGGTGGCTTCTCTCAAGATAGCATAAGTATTATGGTGGGTGAACAAATTACTGTCGAGCAATTGATAGAAAAGCGAATAATTATGAGATTATCTAGGCATGATCATGTATATAGGCATCACGTCCGTAACAAGTAGACCGACTATTGCCTGCATCTACTACTATTACTCCACACATCGACCGACTCCTGCCTGCATCTAGAGTATTAAGTTCATAAAGAATAGAGTAACGCATTAAGCAAGATGACATGATGTAGAGGGATAAACTCAATCAATATGATATAACCCCATCTTGTTATCCTCGATGGCAACAATACAATACATGCCTTGCAACCCTTTCTGCCACTGGGTAAGGACACCGCAAGACTGAACCCAAAGCTAAACACTTCTCCCATGGCAAGAAAGATCAATCTAGTAGGCCAAACCAAACTGATAATTCGAAGAGACTTGTAAAGATAACTCAATCATACATAAAATAATTCAGAGAAGATTCAAATATTATTCATAGATAAACTTGATCATAAACCCACAATTCATCGGGTCTCGACAAACACACCACAAAAAGAGTTTACATCGAATAGATCTCCACAAGAGAGGGGGAGAACATTGTATTGAGATCCAAAAAGAGAGAAGAAGCCATCTAGCTAATAACTATGGACCTGTAGGTCTGTGGTAAACTACTCACAACTCATCGGAGGGGCAAGGATGTTGATGTAGAAGCCCTCTGTCGTGGAATTAACACGTCAGATGTCCTCAAGAAAGGACTTAGTCGCGGGGCCATCGCTATGGGTTAGCTTGAAGGGGTTAAACCGGAAAAGGGACACGGGAGTTTTATACTAGTTCGGCCCCTTCGATGAAGGTAAAAGCCTACGTCTAGTTGTGATGGGATTGATTGGGTTTCGATGATCAGGGAGCGAATACGCTTTGCCTGATTCTTGAGTCGTTGTCTGTTGTCCCTGAACCGCCGCCGGTTCATCCCTTTATATACACAGGTTGACGCCCGGCCGGTCTACAGAGTCCCGAGGCCGACTGATACAAGGGTCCGGCTTGGTCTCTCCTTTCCTAACTTACAATACAAGTTACATAACCATGGCGGTTTGCTATTATGGGCCCTAATCCGCCTTTTGGCTTCCGGCCTCTAAGCTTCATTAGTAAAGCGCCATCTTCGGGGTCTTCATGGGCTTCAATGTAGTTGAAGGTGAACCGGCCCCTCCTGGGCAGTTTACATCCAGTAGTTATATCCCCAACATTAGGCCCCAGATTGATTTGAACCTGTTCATGTCAATCCTTAAAACTTCAAGAATTTCTACGAGCATCTCCTTATATTTTTCGTAAACCGCCATGATATCTTCTCCTACAAATTTTGTTGAACCACCGCGGTGACGTCATCCTCTGGTCACCGCAACGGACCATCATGACGTCATCTCCGTAAAAAATGATTAAAAAGATTCCTTCATTAATGTTATCCCGAAAACCGAGGCGTCAGCCACGCCCACCTTGCCGCTTTAGGCTCCTTGATTTTCGCGCCTGTCACTTATCTTCCTGCCTCGCTATAAATACACCCGAAGGGTCCTTCCACTTTCTCCCCTTTCTCCTCTTCTTCCTCCTCGCGACCCGAAAAGCCCCAGCGCTGCCGCCGCCGTCGACCTTCGAATCTGCACCGACTAAGGCTGCTGCATCACCCTGTTCGCACTAGAGTCCTTGCAACACTCCTCCGCCGCTGAGTGGCTCTGGTAAGTCCATTTTCCTGTAACCCTAGATCTCCATTAGGGTTTCGAGTTCATCTGTGCTCGTCGCCGTTCTTCAGTTCTTCCGCGCCCTTCTCTTAGTCTTTTTTGAGATTATATATGCGCCTGATAGTTTTGATCTGCGGTTAGATCCATACTATTAGTTTACCATACCATAGCATCTTGCCTCTCCTGAATAGACTCCGTCTGGATCTTCTTTGTTCCTCTTAGGGCCATTATGGGCTTCAGAGAAATTTTTTCTTTTTAACCATGGTAGATCCAAAATTATGCTGCCATATTGTGAAACTTGTTTCTGTAAACACTTAGTAGATTTTTCGGCTCTGGCTCTTCTGCTCAGGTGCGGTTTAACCTTTAATAGTCAATCCGCCATACACCATTAGCCATCACTTAAACCGCCAACTGAACTTGAAGGCAATTTTCCAGTTTAACACTGAATAGTACACTTAAACCGTCAATCGTAAACCGGTCTTTATTTTTCCTTTCGCAGTTTGCCTTCTGAGATGACAAAACAATTCTCTGCTTGCAATTGGGTTCGGTCCCGGATCACGGAGGCACAAATGAACGGATATGTCACCACTGGCGCTTTAGCCTCAAAAAGGGTCCTTCATTGGCGAGTTCCGGGCTCTGAATGCCCACCTGAACCTCAAGATGGAGAAGTGATTGTTTTTATGCAACACTTAGACCGGGGATCAGCCCGCCCGGATCAAAAAATTTCTGGGATGTCCTTGCAAGCTTCCAACTCCATCCCCAAGATATTGGACCAAACTCCGTGTCCAATATATGCAACTTTCAAGTGTTCTGTGAAGTTTATCTTCAAGAAGAACCATCTGTGGAGTTGTTCTAGGATTTTTTTTCCATTTGAACCACCGCACGGAGTTCTCTGATGGTCCCAATACAGAACTTGGCGGGGTTTCAATTCAGAAGAGAAAAGACGTTGATTTTCCTCATGCAAAACATCATAGCCATCCCAAAGACTGGAACCAAACTTGGTTTTACTGCAGGAACACTACCCCTGATGGAGAAAACCCTTTGCCAGGTTGCCGCCCTCACCGGCTTAGCAATGGTCATCCATTACCTTCACGCTTAACTACCTCAGAATGGAAAACTTTTGCGCCTCAACTCGCCAAGCTCCGCGCTCTCATGGCCAATGGTTTGACTGGCATTCATCTCGTCCGCTGCAGGGTTTCTTGGGGCATTCTGCCTTTAAGCCGCCGTCCTAGATTGATGCATGAATATACTGGCAGCGTCAAAGATCCTCAACGATATCATGAAATAGTAATGACAAACCTTGCAGTTATTGAGTCTGTGAAGAAGATTCTTGACGAAACGATCTCTGCATGCAGCCAAACCGGGTTGCCACCTTTTTGCGTCTCCAATCAACTGCCAACGGTAAAGTTCTGCTTAATACTTGCTGATTCGCCTCCGCTTTAATTACATGCTAACATTCCTTTGCCTTAATTTTCACAGGCCAACAACTCCTTCTAGAAACGGACTAAACCGACCAGGGCTCCTCGTGCAAAGACCAAGGCCACCAAGAAAAATGCCAAGAAGAAAACCGCCGAGTCTTCTGATCCGCCAGAAGATGATGAATCGGATGCAGAGGCAGAACTTGACTCACTTGGTTCCTTTTTCGTACATCTTATTGACAATGATTATTCCCAGGATGACACTGAGGCCAGCCGTGCAGACCATATTGAGGTAATCACTCTATCTTCCGATTTAGATTTTGTGCCAGTTCAAAGAGTTCACCGTGCAGTTCGGAAAGTAAAACGCTCTCACCCCCTTGCTCATTTGGATCCAAAATTTTCTTTGAAGACACAGCAAGCTGAAGAACGTCGCACAACCCGGTACAGTGGCCAGCAAATCACCTCGTCCGGTTTACCAGACACACCAACCCGGATGCGTCGTCCAGAGGTGACTTGTTCTCCTGAAAAACTTTATCCTTTGAAGGGTTTCTTCCGACGCCCACTCAATCCGTCTGATTCTAATTACCAGGCATATTCCAACTCATCTGGCAGTTCATCAACCACTCAGCTGCCTCCCCTCAAGACCGTCGCTGGGTAAGTATATTGCTCTTCAATTTGTTTCTTCATGCGTCGGTTTATCATACTCTAACTTTTGATGTTGTAGTGCCAAGGCCCGATTGAGTAAGAAAGCTAAGACAAGCGGCCCTACTGACAATGTTGATTCGGAGAAGACCCCAGAAAATCTTGGTGAAAATCCTGAGATTGTCATAGATGACTCTGTTCTGCAACACCCAGGCGCTGATGTTAACCCGTCGAAGGCTGATCCGGAGACACATGTTGAAACATCAAATCCTCAGGCCACCCCTCCAAGTCCAATTGTTGACCGGCGGGATTCAACTGCTCATCCGCCAAGCCCTGCTGCCAAACCACCAAGCCCAGTTAAAGAAAATGTCAATCCATCAAGTCCAACCAAAGATGATGATGTTGTTGTTACTGGCACTGCGTATACTGCCCCGGGCAATCCAGTTGTTTTTTCCAAACATTCCGCCAAGGATGAATTTGTTTTTATGAACAAGGGGAAAGGCAAGACCGATTTGTCAAGCTATGCTGATTTGTCTGCTCAGGATCTTCATTCCGGTTTCGAGAACCACCTCTTCACAGGCCAGGATTACGAGGCCGGTTTGGTAAATCTAATGAAGGAATACTATGAGGTAAACATTTTGATCTTTTATTCTCTACCTTCATTGTATTGTAGCCCCCAAGGGCCGGTTTTTCTTAGAAAGTCAAACCGGGACTTGTATATTCCATACTGTACTTTGTTGAATTTCCTTGTGTATTTTTGATCAAACACACATTAGCCCCCAAGTGCCAAGATTAAAACTTGTATTAATCCTTGGGACTTCAAACAATCAGTAGAAAAAGGGATCCACATTAGCCCCCAAGTGCCAAGTGTATAACTGGTTATATGCTTGGGACTTTCAAAAAGATATTGACATGCTCTTGTAACTGTTGCAGACTGAGATAAATCAACAAGTCTCTCAAATTGCTGATCTTCAAATAAATCTTAAATCCCAACAAGCAGAAACCACCAAGGCCAAAGATGAATTAAAAACCGCTTTAACCACCATGGAGCAACTCAAAGAGTGGTTCAAGTCTGAGCATGCCAACTGGGACACCGAAAAGGCTGGATTGCTAAAGCGGGCTGAAGACGCCGAGTCGGCTCTTAAACCGGTGGCGGAAGAGTTTACTAGATTGAAGCGCCAAGTTAATGCCATGACTTCTGCCATTTTTGGTAAGTACCTTTTGCCAAGGCTTTGTGAATGTCCATCTTCGAAATTTTGCCGGTTTAACATGAAATCCTTAAACCGATGTAGGTGGCCGCATTGCTCATCTGGGCTCTGATATGCGGATGAAGCTAAAGGCAGCCTATACGCTGATTGAACAGCTGTATACCGGTGCCCAACGGGTTATCTGCGCATCCTCCTATGAAAATTCGGCCCCAACACTGATCAAGGACACTCTGGCCAGGTTATCCATGATGCCAGCACAAATAGAAGAGGTGAAGCGATCCGCTGCCAGAGCTGGTGTTTTGTTATCACTTACCCGAGCCAAAGCATGGATAGCTGATCTAGATCCGGTTGACATTGCCAAGGGCTTTCCCAGTGAACAAGAAAACGGGGCAGAGTTTGATAACGAAGCCCTCAAAAAAGTGACAAGGGAGATGCGTCCTCTGGCGAATCAGTTGGCAGAAGAAGCTAACTTGATGGTTCACCGGTCCTTCTATGATGCCAACAACAAACGGATTGAGGCTGTAATTCTAGAAGTGCAAAATCTTATTCCGCCAATTCGTAAGCACACTTACGCCCCTGACGTTGATCCGACTGAACTTATAAGTGAAGAGGCTGTCTTTCAGGCCTTAACCCAGATTGACTGGACCACCACTGATTTCCAGCCACTTGATGGGGAGGAGGAGGCTGAACCGACGCCAGATGACCCATCCACTTCGTGTCAACATGGTGATGAGGCTTGATCCAGCAATCTGGTTGATGCTTCAGAAACTGTTCTGTTGGAAGAAACAATTCCATATTTTGGGCCGTAAAGCGCCTTGTAATAGGTTAGCAAAAATACTTTGATCTGCTGCCATCATGCAGTGGGAGATACTTTATGTGATCCGCCATGATAATTTCAAAGTTGATTCATATATCATAATAAAGTATGCAATCCCTATATCTGCATAAAAAGAATTGTCCTGGCGGTTTACCGCTGGACTGGTCATAATGCCCAAGATAAAGCCTGGCTAATAACCAAAGCAAAATAAATATGAAATAACTCATACCTGTGATATGAAATCACTTAGTCGGTTACCAACTTTTTGTTGTAGTAAGGGTGTAAACCCAAATTTTGAACTGTTTGACCTCTCACCATGTAATGATGGTGTGTAAGGGGTCATACCGGGTTATAATGAACACCAGATGATTAAAACTGGCGACATGTAGTCAAATCCAGGCCGGGTTAGGAAACCCCGGTTTAACAATGAGGTCTGACAACGTGTAGTTGCAAACCAAGCCGGGTTAATAAACACCGGGTTAATATAATGACTGGAAAGTCATACGGGTCAAGAGACGCCGGTTTAACTCAAAACCTTAACAAAGGAGAGAACTTCAAAAAGCAAATAAAAACTTGTAGTCGAGGCTTTTCAAGGGCTGCCAGGCCCAAATTCGAGGCTTTTCATGGGCTACATGGCCATTGAGTTGAACCATTTGACAAAGCCTTTTAAAATGGGCCTCCAACTAACCAATCATCGTTTTAACTTTGACAAGTTCAGGGTCTCAATGAGAGTAACTATCAAACGTTCGACGGGTCATGCCAGGATTACCTGGATAGGACTAGCTTACTTGATGAAGCCAGGTTAACCCGGGGTTTTAGGTGAATACATCAGGCTTCCAAGCCGTGGGTCGAAACCCAGCTACAAGGGTCCTTTCAAACTCCTTGGTATTTGATACAAGGAGCCCCCAAGTAACTTTGTGAGCTGTGCTCATGGGTGCCTATGTGAGGGAGTCCTGGACTAGGGGGTGTCCGGACAGCCGGACTCCAAGACTATGAAGATACAAGATTGAAGACTTCGTCCCGTGTCCGGATGGGACTTTCCTTGGCGTGGAAGGCAAGCTTGGCGATACGGATATGTAGATCTCCTACCATTGTAACCGACTCTGTGTAACCCTAGCCCTCTCCGGTGTCTATATAAACTGGAGGGTTTTAGTCCGTAGGACGAACAACCATTACAACAATCATACCATAGGCTAGCTTCTAGGGTTTAGCCTCCTTGATCTCGTGGTAGATCCACTCTTGTAACACACATCATCAATATTAATCAAGCAGGACGTAGGGTTTTACCTCCATTAAGAGGGCCCAAACCTGGGTAAAACATCGTGTCCCTCGTCTCCTGTTACCATCCGCCTAGACGCACAGTTCGGGACCCCCTACCCGAGATCCGCCGGTTCTGACACCGACATTGGTGCTTTCATTGAGAGTTCCTCTGTGTCGTCACTGATAGGCTTGATGGCTTCTTCAATCAACAACCATGACGTCCAGGGTGAGACTTTTCTCCCCGGACAGATCTTCGTGTTCGGCGGCTTCGCACTACGGGCCAATTCACTTGGCCATCTGGAGCAGATCGAAAGCTACGCCCCTGGCCATCAGGTCAGGTTTGGAAGCCTAAACTTCATGGCTAACATCCGCGGGGACTTGATCTTCGATGGAGTCGAGCCACAGCCGAGCGTGCCGCACTGTCACGATGGGCATGATCTAGCTCTGCCGTTGGACAGTACCCTGGAGGCCGCACACAAGTCCGCTCTGACCCATAGTTCGGAGCCAACCGCACAGATCGAGGACAGGTGGCTGGACACCGCCTCGGGAGCTGCAACTTTCACGACGATGGAGCCGAATACTGACCTTGCCCCTTGTAAAGCTCGTGACTCCGAGGTGCCGGACTCTTTGCCGGACTCCGAACCTCCTGCGCTCCTACCAATCGAATCTGATTGGGCGCCGATCATGGAATTCACCGCTGCGGACATCTTTCAACACTCACCCTTTGGCGACATCCTGAACTCGCTAAAGTGGCTCTCTTTATCAGGAGAGCTCGGGCCGGACCACGGTCAGGATGGTCGGGATGCGGACGACGAAGTAATTCAAAGCCCTCCCACCACCCACTTTGTAGCTGCTGTCGATGACCTAACCGACATACTAGACTACGACTCCCAAGACATCGACGGTATGGACGACGATGCCGGAGACGACCAAGAACCAGCGCCTATAGGGCACTGGAAAGCCACCTCAATTCATGATATATACACGGTGGACACCCCAAAAGGGAGCGATAACGAGGAACAACGGGACGCGGCGAAGGATAATTCCCCCGAAAAACAACAGCGACGCAAGCGCCGCCCCAGGTCCCGCCTCGATAACAACAGCACTCATAGTGACCCAGCCATAGCGCAGGGCAAACCAGTGGGCGAAGAACATGCAACCAAGCAGCCGTCCGAACAGGATGAATCGGATCATCAACCCGCCCTCGGCGAAGACAACAGTCCGGATGATCTCACACCGGACACACCATCGGAGCATAAGAACCTCCAAAAAAGTCTTGTCGCCACTGCAAGAAAGTTGAAGAAGGAGAAGCGGAAGCTCAAAACAGCGGAAGACATACTCAGAATGAGGTGGAGCAAAGTACTCAAGACCGCGGACAAATATGGCAATAGCCAACAAATGAAGAGCTACCCAAAGCGCAAGTTGCTGCCCGAATTCGACGAGGAGGCCGTAGAGCCCCCACAATTAAAAAGCAAAGAGGCCGCCTGGCCGGATAGACGACCAGAAGACAGGCCAGATGCGACAAGCAACACCGCACAAAAGCCAGCACATGACACACATAAATATCTCCGTAAAACGGATGGCCCAGTCAGGTCCATTTATGGGCCGAAGAAAAGGGCCCCAAGAAGTAACATAACATGCCGAGTGTTCGAAGAGCTCGAGGACGCGTTTAGAGCAAACTTTCAGGGGACTTCATGTCCGGCCTCTAGATGCAGACGATTTAAGTCACATAACCCAACAGCCCGGAGAATCAGCGCACAAATTCTGGAACAGGTTCCTCACCAAAAAAACCAAATAGTCGACTGTCCGGACGCCGAAGCCTTAGTAGCTTTTAAACACAATGTCCGAGATGAATGGCTTGCCAGACACCTCGGCCAAGAGAATCCGAGGACAATGGCCGCGCTAACAAGCCTCATGACCCGCTTTTGCGCGGGGGAAGATAGCTGGCTAGCAAGACGCATCACCAGGGACCCGAGTACATCCGAGATCAGAGATGGAAACGGAAAATCACGGCGCAGAAAGGACCAGCGCCAAAATAAAGAAAAGAGCCCAGAGAGCACGAGGTTAACGCCGGATTCAAAAGCTCGCGGCTGAACAGCAAAACACTACCCGTCAAGGACAACTATGACGAGCTATCCAACCTGAACAAAATTTTGGATCGGATATGTCAAATCCACAGTACACCCGGGAAGCCTACAAACCACACCCACCGAGATTGTTGGGTCTTCAAATAGTCCGGCCAACTCAACGCCGAACACAAGGGGCTCGACGCGCCAAGCGAGGATGATGACAAACCCCACCAGCAGAGCACCGGAAAACAGAAGACTTTCCCACAAGAAGTCAAAACAGTAAACTCACTTCATGTGATAACACGAAACAACAATGCGGCACCCGCCAAAGTAGGTGTCGCACGGTCCACCCCAGTGGAACCCCGAGATTGGATGTCAAAACCAATTACTTTCGACCACCTGGACTATTCCAGGAGCATTCGAAACGCAGGATGGACTGCTCTGATATTGGATCCTATAATCGACGGACTGCAATTTACACAGGTCCTAATGGATGGCGGCAGCGACTTAAACCTGCTATATCCGAACACAATCCGCAAGTTGGGGGGTAGACCGTACTAAAATTCGACATAGCCACACTTCCTTCAAAGGAGTGGCGCCAGGCCCTCCCGCCAAGTGCACGGGCTCCTTACTACTAGAAGTTATGTTCGGGTCACCCGACAACTTCCGACGCGAAAAGCTAATTTTTCATGTCGCCCCATTCAAAAGTTGCCATCAAGCACTATTGGGACGTGAAGCTTTTGTCTGCTTTAATGCAATACCACACTACGCCTCTCTTACACTTAAAATGCCCGGTCCACGCGGCATCATCTCATTAAAAGGTCGTTCAAGACCCCGGACACGACTAGAACGAGTCCGACATAAATAAACTAGGGGCTCCCTAGCCAGACATCCCTTTACAAGGGGCTGCGCGTATGAGCAACAAGGAGCCAATAAAGGCTCAATTTTATTCATTTATTCATGCTCTGTTTTAAATACATTTTCGACACGATTTCTTTTTAAACCAAGTTCCTCTCTTTTACAGATGAACAGCGTGTTACACTCGTCCAGGATACCGCACAACGGAGATACAGGCGCAGACGTGCAGTAGGGACCCTTTGCAAGGATTCTTTTCAGATTAAGACCCTGCATAAACCTTTTTTTACTGTCTCTTATTGCTATACATCCCATGGTTTCTCATCGTAACCAGTGAGGAGGCTGACATTTTGGCATCGGCCGCATCAGAGGATCTTGCGCGTACCTGGACAATAGGGGCTTAGGGCATTGATCTGCCCATCATCATAAAGACCGAACACCTCAGGGAGTGCTCGGCGTCTCGAGTTAGGCCTTATATGCATCAGCTCCGAATCATGTCTTTGGTCAAATGTTGGGTTTGCCTGGCTCCTGTGTTTTGCTGCCTTACGTTCCGCATCGTCGGCTAACGCGGCACCAGGAGAACTATTGCGATTGTGCCCCGGTTCGGCTGGGTGAGCGCCTCAGTAGAGAAAGCCGAAAACTGACTGTCCTGATGTAGCGAGAGACTGGTCAACCACTCGATCGACCTCAGGAATGTTTAGAATTCCTCCGCTTCGGCGAAGGACCGCTTCCCGGTCAGGCACACACGCGCCCCAAATTCAGAGAGCGCGGTGCCCCTAGGGGCTATATCGTAGCCCCACCTTCGAACTCCTATGGCTAAGTGAAAGTGATAAAGCATTATAGTCCGGTTGCCTCGTTTGCTACGCTATCACCTCCTTAATAGGATCAAGACATTGGATTAAGTGTGAAAACGCGCTATTTCGCAAACACCCCCGCACCATGTGCGTGGGGGCTGAAGCCGAAGACTGCCATCTTTCAGGTTATACACAAGTATACATCAACGGCCGCACAGGAGACGTTTCAATACTTGAAAGCACAAGTACCAAAAAGCACTGAAATCGTAAACATCGTTTTACAAATAAAAACATTCACTTGAACATGACATTTTTTTAGCACTGTGACTCTATTACACGAGCACCACGCAGAACTTCCCCAAAATAGTGCTCGGCGAGTAACCGGCTCTCGTCCGAACCCTGGGTCGCAACAGCGGTGGCATCCATCTCTGTCCAATGTGTCTTCACACGGGCAAGGGCCATCTGTGCACCTTCTATGCAAGCCGACCGCTTCATCGCCTTGATATGGGGAACCGCCCCAAGGAATTGCTGCAATAAGCCAAAATAACTCTTCGGTTTGGGCCTATCCGGCCAGACATGAGCCACAATATCCGTCATGGCAAGTCCGTACAACCTATTCAGTTCAGCCCACTTGGCCAGCCGATCGGTCAGCGGAAGTGAACGCTCCGGACTATGGAATTGAGACCAAAACAGCTCTTCCGTCTTGTGATCCTCCTGACTTCGGAAGTGCACAATGGCATCTGCCGCACTCGCCGCTAAGTCCATATAAGGATCCTCTGGACCCCACAGCTGGCCAACCTGAGCATACTTTGGATCTGTAAACCTTCGGCGCAGCAGAAAGGGCTTGCCAGCCACAATGTCTCCGGCCTGGCGCAGCTCCTCCTTTATAGCCCGCATTGCAGTACGGGCATCCTTAGCCTCGGCGGTGGCCTTCCCCAGGTCTTCTTGCTCCGCTAGGCGTTCCTTTTCAAGAACGTCATTGCGGTCGGTAGCATCTTTCAACTTCACGGCCATTTCGGCCATTTCTTCCCTGCTTCGGCAGTGTGCAGCCCTTTCGGCTTTTAGCTCTTCGGCCGCCCTAGAGGTAGCCGCATCACTCCTTCTGGCTTGCTCCTTGGCTTGAGCAAGTTCCGCCCGAAGGCTCTCCACAGCAGCGGCACCATCTGCATTGCACACATATGTTGTAAGGAGTGGGCTTCGGCTCCCTTACTAGGTGACCACGGAGAAAAAACCTACCTTGTGACTCGTCAAGTCGTTTATTGACCTGCGCGATGTCCGCATCCGCAACGTCGAGCTGCCGCTTTAGTTCGGCAACTCCATCTGTCCGGCTAGCCACCGCACTGTCCGCCACCTGCTTAGGAAAGGCAAAAATCAATACCTGGGATTTTGATCCTCGGCACGCTGTCGTTCTCGACACCCTACCGAGTCTCAGGGGCTACTATCTATACAGGGCGCACTTTATGTGTTAAACTGTCAAAGGGTATGTCATTTTTACGTACCTCAAACCCCGCCAGCAAACTCCTAACGGCATCACGCGATCCGCCCTCGGCGGACGAAATTCTTTCAATCATCGTACTCATCAGTGTACGGTGACCTTCTGAGATGGACGCCCTTTCAAGCAGATCCTTCAACTCCCCCGGCCGCACACCAGTCGGTGCCGAATTATTTGGCCCTGCCAGACTCTGGGATACCCTCCGTGATGACACTTCAAGCTCGTCCCCCCTATCCGACGGGGCGGCAGATGGAGGCGTCTCGCTCTCCATCATCTCCGGACGGAGTTCCCCCGAAGACGAGCTCATCTGAGAAGGATGGAGATCCGAACTACAAGGTAAAAACTTAAGTTATCCTCAGAAGCACAGATAGGGATGTCCCTTATTTACAACACTCCCTTTTTTCCACTTACTGCTCGTTGGAGGGCTGATTCTTTAGGGGAGACTGTGCGGCCGGAGCCTCTCCGGACGCAGGACCCTCTGGTGAGTTTGGCCTCCGGGTTTTCGGAGGCGGTCCTCTTCTCCCCCTGGAAGGAGGGATTCTCGATTCCCCCCTCCTCAAAAGCCTCCTTGGTTGAGGCGGTAGTTCCTCTGTTCTCCCCGTCGCCTTCCTCTGAAGGCGCGACCTCCAGCATCCTGACCAGCATGGAATCCGGCGCGGTCTCTGGGAGGGGAGCCGGACACCATATCAGTTTTGCTTGCGCTATCCACTCCTGTTTAGGGGTAATTGGTCAGAAGGCGAATCATAGAAAGGCAAAAAGGAAAAAAACGGTATGTCCGGACACGGAGCTACTTACTTGGGTATCCGGGCGATTACAGCTTAGGCCGGCGTCCTCGGTCAATTCCGGACACACCACTTGTGATCCGAAGAACAGTTTATACATCTCCACGGGTGTCGCGCCCATGAAGTGTTGGAGAATTCACGGTCCCTCCGGATTAAACTCCCACAGCAGGAGAGGACGACGTTTGCAGGGCAGGAGACGCCTAATCAGCATGACCTGCATCACCATGACCAGATCAATCTCCCTCGCCTGGAGGTCTTGAATCCGGCCCTGCAATAGGGGCACGTCCTTTGACGGCCCCCAGTTGAGCCCTTGGCTGACCCATGACATCAGCCGCTGCGGAGGGCCCGAGCGGAAGATGGGCGGCGGCTTCTGCCTGCTGCCCCTGGGAGCGTTTACATAGAACCACTCCTGCTGCCACAAGCCGAGCTCCTCCTGAAAAGAGCCCTCGGGCCATGGAGCGTCGGCCCTTCTGCTTACAACCGCCCCGCCGCACTCTGCTTGACGCCCCTCGATCATCTTCGGCTCCACTTCGAAGGTCTTAAGCCACAAGCCGAAGTGAGGGGTAACGCAGAGGAAGGCTTCGCAAAAAACAATGAATGAAGAGATATGGAGGATGGACTCCGGAGCCAAGTCATGGAATTCCAACACGTAGTAAAACATGAGCCCTCTCACAAAAGGATTCATCGGGAAGCCTAAACTCCGACGGAGGTGGGATATAAACACGACATACTCGTTGGGCTCAGGGGTGGGGATGACTTGCCCTTTGACGGGCAACCTATGCGAAATCTCGTAAGATAGGTACTTGGCCTCTCAAAGCTTTAGCACGTCTTCTTCCGTGATGGAGGAAGGCATCCACCGGCCCTGTAGGTCGGAGTCGGACATTGTTGAAGGTCCGAAGTGCTCGAATCTGGGGCTATGAGTGTTGGAACTTAGGGCAAGGAGTAGATTCAATTGAAGATTGAAGAAAAGAAACGAGCCTTGGTCCCATTATAAAGAAGGGGAATATCAAGAGCCGTCCCTATGACCGTTTGGGACTCGCCTCCGATAGAGGGGGCGTGGCGACGGGCACGGTTGGGTTACACACGTCCGTATTGATGGGAATCCCGGAATAAGGGGAACATGATCTCTGCTTCGACAAGACGTGCCAAGGAAACCGCTTCGCTAAACACGCTGAGGTGGTACAATAAAAAACGCTTCAAGTAAAGGCTTGGTAGTGGTGTGACGTCATACCGCAAAATACGTCAGCAGATTGAACTTGTGTACATATTATTCTCTCTACGGTGGAATGTGGAATTCATTTTGTAGAGACGGACACTATCCTGGTGTTCACAATCTTCTATGGATTATTCGGAGGAGGAACCCGTCTTGCAATGCCGAACAATATGCGCGTCGGACTCATCATCAATGAAGCCTGGTTCAGGGGCTACTGAGGGAGTCCTGGACTAGGGGGTGTCCGGACAGCCGGACTATCATCGTCAGCCGGACTCCAAGACTATGAAGATACAAGATTGAAGACTTCGTCCCGTGTACGGATGGGACTTTCCTTGGCATGGAAGGAAAGCTTGGCGATACGGATATGTAGATCTCCTACCATTGTAACCGACTCTGTGTAACCCTAGCCCTCTCCGTGTCTATATAAACCGGAGGGTTTTAGTCCGTAGGACGAACAACCATTACAACAATCATACCATAGGCTAGCTTCTAGGGTTTAGCCTCCTTGATATCGTGGTAGATCCACTCTTGTAACACACATCATCAATATTAATCAAGCAGGACGTAGGGTTTTACCTCCATCAAGAGGGCCTGAACCTGGGTAAAACATCGTGTCCCTCGTCTCCTGTTACCATCCGCCTAGACGCACAGTTCGGGACCCCCTACCCGAGATCCGCCGGTTTTGTCACCAACACTATGTTTGAGCTGTTCATAGCATCCAGGCTCTCTTTGGCCCCTTGGGTGTGAAGCTCCCAAGCTGTATTATGGCATGATAGCCGGTTTAACAGGTAGTACTCCACTTTATCAGCTGAAGCCCCCATGCAACTCAAAGGATATTTGAGAGAAAACAGCAGAGGCCCTGCTTATAGCAAGGATGCTGGTTTATTATATTGATCATAATATATACATTGTCGAAATATGTACATAAGAAAAGCCTATGGCTCAAGTGTAGTAAGGCCGAAGGAGAGCTATGTTCCAAGGTCGCCGGGTCTCCTCCTCAGATCTGTGTGAGTCTTCTCGGACGTCAATGAGGTAGTACGATCCATTGTGTAGATTTTTGCTGACCACAAAGGGTCCTTACCAAGGTGGGGATAACTTGCGCATATTGGTCTGATCCTGGATGAGCCGGAGCACCAAGTCGCCTTCTTGAAAGGTTCTTGACTTAACCCAGCGGCTGTGATAACGCCGCAGGTCTTGTTGATAAACCGCCGATCGAGCCAAAGCCATGTCCCGTTTCTCATCTAACAGGTCCAGCGCCTCTTGGCGTGCTTGCTCGTTGTCCGCTTCAACATAATGAGCAACCTGGGGCGAGTCATGACGAATATCACTTGGGAGGACTGCCTCTGCCCCGTATACCATGAAGAAAGGTGTGTAACCTGTTGGGGTGGTGTTGATGCTCCATAACACAGAAGGCAATTCTTCCACCCAACAACCCTACGTCCTCTTTAAGGGAATCATGAGCCAGGGTTTAATACCCTTCAAGATTTCTTGATTGGCTCTCTCTGCTTGACCGTTGGACTGAGGGTGCGCCATAGATGCTAAGTCAAGCTGGATGTGCTCTCTCTGACAGAAATCCTCCATCTCACCTTTAGAAAGTTTTTACCATTATCCGTGATAATACTGTGTGGAAAGCCAAAGCAGAAGATAATCTTTTTGAGAAAGCCAAAGCCAAAGCCGCATCACACTTGCTGACAGGCTCCGCTTTAACCCACTTGGGTGAATTTATCAACCGCCACCAATAGGTGGGTCTTCTTATCCTTGGAACGTTTAAAGGGTCCCACCATATCAAGCCCCCAAGTGGCAAAAGTCCAAGTGATAGGAATCATCTGTAGTTCTTGAGCCGGAACATGAGCTCGACGTGAAAACTTCTGACAGGCGTCACACCGCTTTACCAGATCCTCCGCATCAGCATGAGCTGTCAACCAATAGAACCCATGATGAAAAGCTTTAGCTACCAGGGATTTTGAACCGGCATGGTGACCACAATCCCCTTCATGGATTTCATGTAAAATCTCTTGCCCTTCTTCAGGAGAAACACAATGTTGAAACACGCCTGAGACACTGCAATGGTGTAACTCGCCATTATGAACAACCATGGACTTGGATCGCTGGATTATCTGCCTGGCAAAAACCTGATCATCTGGTAGCTCGCCCCGGTTCATATACACCAAATATGGACCGTCCAATCCGGAGTGATGTGTAAAGCAGCCACCAATTGAGCCTCCGGATCAATAACAACTAAATCTTCCTCTGAAGGCAACTTAACAGACGGGTTATGAAGGATATATAAAAAGGTATTGGGGGGTACCGGTTTACACTGAGATCCCATCCGGCTTAAAGCGTCTGCTGCTTCGTTTTTGCGCCGGTCAATGTGCTCAACCTGGTAACCCTTAAAGTGACCTGCCACAATATCCACCTGACGTCTATAAGCCGCCTGAGTGGGTCCTTAGAATCCCAAGTACCAAAAACTTGCTGAGCCACCAGATCAGAATCTCCAAAACAACGAACTCGACTTAAGTTCATTTCTTTAGCCACACGGAGACCATGGAGTAAAGCTTCATACCCAGCTGCATTGTTAGTACAGGGAAACATCAACCAGAGAACATAGCAAATTTTATCACCTCGAGGGGAAGTAAGGACAACTCCAGCCCCCGAGCCCTCCATTGCCTGGATCCATCAAAATGAATAGTCCAGTATGTGCTATCCGATTTGTCCTCTGGTGCCTGTAACTCTGTCCAATCGTTGATGAAGTCGACGAGCGCCTGAGATTTGATGGCTGTTCGAGGCATATACTTCAAACCATGTGGACCAAGCTCAATTGCCCACTTTGCAACCCGGCCAGTTGCCTCCCTTTTTTGAATTATATCGCCCAAAGAAGCAGAACTAACCACTATGATGGGATGGCCATGAAAGTATTGCTTGAGCTTTCGACTTGCCATAAAAACTCCATATACCAACTTCTGCCAATGTGGATAGCATTGTTTTGACTCGATCAGGACTTCACTGATGTAATACATGGGTTGTTGAACCGGATACTCCTTCCCGGCCTCCTTACGCTCAACCACAATTGCCACGCTGACCGCTCGGGCATTGGCAGCCACGTATAGTAGCAAGGGCTCATTGTCAACCGGAGCAGCAAGAACCGGTGGTTCAACCAACTGCCGCTTTAACTCCTCAAAAGCCGCATTAGCTGCGTCACTCCAGACGAAATCGTTTGTCTTTTTCAACATCTGATATAAAGGAATCGCCTTCTCTCCCAAACGGCTGATAAAACGGCTAAGGGCTGCAATCCGACCCGCCAGACGCTGAACATCATTGATACACTTCGGTTTAGCCAGGGATGTAATTGCTTTTATTTTTTCCGGATTAGCCTCAATGCCTCTGTTGGATACCAGAAAGCCTAAGAGCTTGCCTGCCGGAACACCAAAAACACATTTGTCCGGATTAAGCATCATTTTGTAAACTCGAAGATTGTCAAACGTCTCCTTGATGTCATCTATAGGATTTCCTTCTTCCTGGATTTTACCACAATGTCATCCACATAGGCAAGAACATTACGCCCAATCTGCGTGTGAAGACAATTCTGCACACAATGCTGATAAGTTGCCTGGGCACTCTTGAGCCCAAAGGGCATAGAAACATAGCAGAAGGCTCCAAAGGGAGTGATGATGTCGGAGTAAATGACCACGGGTAGCCTAGTCGGCACCCCCTGGGGCTTCTGAAAAAATTACAAGCCAATCAAGCCAATCAAGCCATCCGGCATCCAAGACGCTGGGCTGCCTTCCCCCGGTCGGCTGTCACCCATGCCGGCTGTCAGGAGGCGGCCTGGCCCCAAGACCCATAGAAGAAAGCCACGAGAGGGCCGGCTTCCAAGGAACCGGCCGCCTGAGGGCCGGCTTCCAAGGAACCGGCTGCCTGAGGGCCGGCTCCACGTAGCCGGCCACGAGAATGCCGACTCCAAGGAGCGGGCCACCCCGCAGGCGGCCAAGGCTGCACCCTCAAAATCTTCACCCACATAACGGCGATGAGATGGGGCATGGCTACAGTAAGGCCTGCCACCCCCGCATCCCGGAGCACGCGTGGCTACAGTGCGCCGTACGGGGCGGCCATCACCCGTCCGGCGCTGCACTGTTGCCATGTTGACTATGACATCACCCACGACAGGCTGTCTGTACTACCTGCAGGCGGCGGGTCCCCCAGTCAGAGAGATTCCCCAAGGCGGCTCGGCCTCCCCGAGTCGGCCTAAGGTATAGCCGGCTTCCCACAGCCGGCTGGTTCCCTCCCTCGAAGGAAGTGCCCCATTAAGGAGACAAGACGAGGTGAGGCTACAGTGATCGCCGCCAAGGCGGCGGCACTGTAGCCATGCCTACCCCGACAAAGCCCTCGTCATCAGGATTGAGGCAACAGTAACCACCCCCCGACAAGGCCCTCGACGATGGGGCCAGCTTGTCGACCAGGGGGCCGGCAACCGGCGGGACCCACCAAGTTGGCGGGCCCCAGCGGCCGGCGGAGAAGCCGGCGGGCGAAGACACTGACGGCTAGGGCCCACACCTAGCCGGATTACCATTGTACCCCCGGGGGGTAGGCCTATATAAACCCCCCGGGGCACCCATGCAAAGGGTTGGACTCTTATAGTTTTAGCCACCACGTAGAGGGAAGAGAGGAGCTAGCCGTGCCCGTCTTCTTCCTCTCACGGAACAGCTCTTGGAGCAGCTTGTATCAGCTTATTCATCTAGTGATTATGCGGAGACCCCGCAGAGGTGTAGTAGGGGTGTTATCTCCATGGAGAGTCCCGAAGCTGGGTAAGATTCGCCGGCGTGCATGTCTGCGCCTCATCCCGTTTCCAGGCACCGGCGACGTCTTATTGGCTCCCACTATGATTAGCCACCCGTTGGCATATGTAGCACCTACCACCCGACATTTGGCGCCCACCGTGGGGCCAGGTGCACCGTCGTCCAAAGACCTGTTCTGGATGGGAACCCTCTTCCTCCCCCACGGGCGTAGCCAGCCCGATGGCGCTTGCCCCGACGCACTGCAAGGCGTCACCGATGCCTGCGCGGCGAGCTGCCTCGCTGACCTTCTCGGCGAGGCTCGCATCTCCGACGATCGCGTCTCCGACAAGCCCGCATCCGACGCGGGCACCGGCTGCCTCGAGAGCCGCCTCGTCAGCCTCCTCGACCAACTCGACATCTCCAGCGAGCCTGCTCTGGATTTGGAGTCGGTTGGTTCCACCGACCCGATGCTTGTCGGCTCCGACACTGCATCACTCAACGCTTTCCCCAGCAACGTGGTGGTCTTCGACGATCCTCTCCCGCGAGCCGGCAGTGGCGGCAGCACCGTTACCAAGGTGCTGGTCATCAGCCACGGAGTCTCCTCCGACGAGAACACCCATGATGCCCTGCAAACGACGTTGTAGGACTTGTCCGTCCCCATCCCGGCCGATGCTAAGGCGCTGGAGGCTCACCACACTGCCCTCGTCGCGGAGGCCCAAAAGTTAGCCACCATGAGATGCCTCACCGAGGCCCACCAGCGCGAGGTCGACCGCGCCGCCTTTGGAACGCCGCCTCCCGACGGACCGAGCCGGGCCGGAGTTGTCCAGAAACACGGCGCGGCCATCGCCGATATGCTGGGGGCAGAACGCCCAGTCTATGCCACGCCTCTCGAGAACCTACGTGCTGCCCAGTCGGTCGTATACGAGCTGAACGGAGTAGGGGCCGACGAGCTCCCCTACATGACCAGGCGGATCCAGCAGCTGATTGACGCGGACGCAAAGCGGCACGAAGCCGGCGTCCGCGCCGAAAGCCCTCCCACGCGCCGAGATCACGGCGCGACGTCGCATACGCCAACCGCGGGCGGAGCCCGCACCAAGAAGGAAAAAGAGCCAGCTGCCAGCCGAAGCCGAACCCGGATCTCCATCGAGCGCGACGCAGAAGGCCGCCCTCGAGCCGTGGAGCGATGAGGCGATCTGCCCCCTCCTCCACCTCGTGGGGAAAGATATCCCACCCCGCCGCCTGTCACACATCCGACTCTCAGCGGCCGACTTGGTCGCCGCAAAGGAGTCGGCGAGAACGACGCCCGCGATCGGATCGACCGCCTTGCGCAATCCCTGGCATTAGAAGAAGAAGACGATGTCGGGCCGCTTTTCTTCGGCCCCCGCATCAGCGACGAGCCCTTTCCCAAAGTGTTTTCACTCCCAAGAGACACACCCAAGTACAATGGCTCCGTGAAGCCGGAAGATTGGCTGATCGACTACTCGACCGCAGTCCGCATAGCGAACGGCAAGAGATGCGTTGCCGTGCAATATGTGCCCCTCATGCTTCAGGGCACGGCGAACCTGGCTGAACAGCCTCAAGCCGTACAGCATCAACAGTTGGTTGGACTTCACCGAGGCCTTCATCCGCAACTTCACCAGCACTTACAAGCGGGCTCCCAAGCCCAGGCAACTCTCCTTGTGCGTACAAGGACCCACCGAGTCGACCCGCGACTACCTCAAGCGTTGGGCCGAGCTCCGCAACTCCTACGAGGGGGTGCACGAGGTTCAAGCGATTGAATACTTCACCGCCGGGTGCCGAGAGGGCACCCTCCTCAAGCACAAGCTCCTCTTCGACGAGCCGGCTAACCTCAACAAATTACTTGTCATCACCGACAAGTACGCCACCGCCGACTCCTCAATGAAGACCGAGCTCCGAGTAGACGCTGGCGGGAAGGTGCTCAACCCGGCTCCCAAAACGCCGGCTGGTGACTGTAGCCGACGCCCATACCCGAACGACAACAAGGGCAAGGCTCCGATGCCGGTTTCCGCTAGCCAGTAGGTGGCCACAGTCGAAGACGAACAACCTGAGGGGCGGCCCGCGCCCAAGAAGCCGAACGGTGGCAGGCCGGCTTGGCAGCCGGCTTTCTCCTACGAGCAAGCCCTTGACGCCCCATGCAAGTTCCATAGCGGCGCGAAGCCGTCCAACCATACAACCCGAAAGTGCCACTGGCTTACCCGAATCACCAAGGGCGAAGGGCTGGTACCGCCTCCGCCTGTTGGATAGCCGCCTCTGGCTCCCCAGCAGCCGGCCGGTCGACCAGCAGTCGGAGCCGTCCAAGAAGAATTCCCCAACGAGCACGCCGCCTACGTTGTATTCACAAGCCAGCCCGAAGACCGGCGCAGCCGGCGCCGACAGCACCAAGAAGTCAATGCAGTTGCTTCCAACAACCCCGAATACATGCACTTGTCAGAGAGGCCTATCAGCTGGAGCCAGGCCGACCACCCAGAGGTGATGCCATCCCCGGGCTCCTATGCATTGGTTTTGGAGGCAACCCTAGCAACGGACAGGCTTGCTGCCCGATTCTCCCGCATATGGATAGACGACGGGAGTAGCATCAATATCCTCTACAGAGATACCATGGAAAAGTTGAACATCAAGGCTAAACACCTTATGCCAAGCCAGACCGTGTTCCATGGCATTGTACCCGGCCTGTCCTGTTCACCCATCGGCAAGATCAAGATAGATGTTCTCTTCGGAGACAAGGATTCACTTCCGCCGAGAAGCAATCTGGTTTGAAGTGGTGGACCTCGAGAGCCCTTACCATGCGCTACTTAGCCTACCTGCTCTGGCCAAGTTCATGGCTGTACCCCACTATGCCTACCTCAAGATGAAGATGCCGAGTACCAAGGGCATCATCACCATAGCCGGCGACTACAAGAAGTCCTCCGAGTGCGCTGCAGCCAGCAGCCGGCTGGCCGAGTCATTCGTAGTCACCGAAGAGAAGAAGATGTTGGACCAGATCGTGGCCATGGCCGGCAAGCAGCCTGCCCTGTCCCCCGACCCCAAAGAGTGTGATGCCCAAGGTTCCTTCCATCCAGCTAAGGAAACCAAGAAGATACCCCTGGACCCGGAGCACTCGGAAAGGTTTGCCATCATCGGGGCGAACCTGGACAGTAAATAGGAAGGCGAGCTCGTCGATTTCCTCTGTGAGAATTGGGATATCTTCGCATGGTCCCCCAAGGACATGCCGGGTGTTCCGAAGGATTTCGCCGAGCACAAGCTACACGTCAGATCAGACGCCAAGCTAGTCAAGCAGCCCTCCGCCGACTGTTAGAAGAGAAGAGAAGGATCGTGGGAGAAGAGATAGCCCGGCTCTTGGCAGCCGGCTTCATAATGGAGGTTTTCTTCCCGGAATGGCTCGCCAACCCGGTCCTCGTGTTGAAGAAGAATAACAAATGGCGCATGTGCATAGATTACACAAGCCTCAACAAAGCCTGCCCCAAAGATCCCTTTGCCTTACCCAGGATTGATCAAGTAATAGACTCCATAGCCGGATGCGAGCTGTTGAGTTTCTAGGATGCCTACTCAGGCTACCACCAGATAAAGCTGGACCCGGTCGACCGCCTGAAGACCGCCTTCATCACGCCATTCGGAGCTTTCTGTTACCTGACGATGACATTCGGAAATAGAAATGCCGGTGCCACCTTTCAGCGTTGCATGCAGAAATGCCTCCTCAAGCAACTCGGCAGAAATGCCCACGTCTATGTAGACGATATCATGGTGAACACGGAGAAGCGCAACACTTTGCTGGAGGACCTCAAGGAGACATTTGAGAACCTGCGCCGGTTCCAGATCAAGGTTAACCCCAAAAAATGCATGTTCGGAGTGCCAGCCGGCCAGCTCCTAGGCTTCCTGGTCTCTGAACGCGGCATTGAATGCAACCCAGTGAAGATCAAGGCCATCGAGAGAATGGAGATTCCCACCAAGCTGCGTGATGTCTAGAAGTTTACCGGGTGCCTGGCCTCCATGAACCGCTTCACCAGCCGGCTAGGAGAAAAGGCTCTCCCCCTCTACTGACTCATGAAGAAGAGCACTAATTTTGAGTGGAATGACCAAGCCGACCAAGCCTTTCACGAGCTAAAGAAGATGCTGGCCACACCGCCTGTCTTGGCGGCGCCGACTGAGAAAGAGCCCATGCTCCTCTATATCGCCACCACCAGCCGGGTGGTTAGCACCGTCATCGTAGTCCAACGCCCAGTAGAGGGTCGAGCTCAGCTGGTCCAGAGGCCGGTCTACTACTTAAGTGAAGTACTATCCGCCTCGAAGCAAAACTAGCCACACTACCAGAAGATGTGCTATGGCGTGTACTTCGCTGCCAACAAGCTGAAGCCCTACTTTCAAGAGCACTCCATCACGGTCGTATGCACCGCCCCGCTCGCCGAGATCATAGGCAGCCGGGACGCATCCGGTCGGGTGGCGAAATGGGCCATTGAGCTGGCTCCCTACACGATCTTCTACCAGCCTCGCACCGCCATCAAGTCGCAAGCATTGGCCGACTTCCTTGTCGACTGGGCCGAGACCCAGTACCTGCCACCGGCTCCCGACTCCACTCAATGGCGGATGCACTTCGACGGGTCCAAGATGCGCACCGGCTTGGGATCCGGCATCGTCCTCACCTCTCCCAAAGGCGGCAAACTCAGATACACGCTGCAGATCCACTTCGCCGCCTCCAACAATGTGGATGAGTACGAGGCGCTCATACACGGACTCCGGCTAGCCAAAGAGCTCGGCATCCGCCGGATCCTGTGCTATGGCGACTCGGATTTGGTGGTCCAACAGTCATCTGGCGACTGGGACACCAAGGACGCAAACATGGCGACCTATTGTTTCCTCGCCTAGCAAATCAGCGGCTACTTTGAAGGATGCGAGTTCCTCCGCGTGCCACGGGCCGACAACGAGCAAGCAGATGCCCTGGCACGGATAGGCTCAACCCGACAAGCTATACCAACCGACGTCTCTCTCTAGTGCCTCCTCAAGCCGTCTATCAAGCTGTCCCCAGAATCCGACTCCATTTTCGTGCCGCCTAACCCCGACGCAGCCGGATCCGGCTTGGGGAGCCAAGCAGGCGGCCCGGGGACTTCGATAGGCGGCCCGGGGACTGCCAAAGTCGCACCCGGCCCGGGGACTACGGTAGTCGGCCCAGGGACTGCTTCAACACCCCAGGTGGCGGCCAACTCCAGCTCTTCACCACCCAGCCCACCCGCCCTGGTTGTAGTAGCCGTGTTGACTATAGAAGAAGTCACAGCTCCGTCATGGGCTCAGCCCATCCTCAACTTCCTGATGAACAAAGAACTGCCGGCTGACGAGATAGCGGCGAGACAAATCCAACGCCAAGCCGGCGCATACACAATTGCCAACAGAGAGCTCATCAAGCGCAGTGTCACTGGAGTCTTCCAGTGCTACGTCGAGCCAGAGAAGGGCATAGCAATCCTCAAAGACATTCACCAAGGTGAATGCGGCCACCACGCAGCCTCAAGATCCCTCATTGCCAAAGCTTTCCGCCATGGTTTCTTTTGGCCGACTGCCTTGGACGATGCCAAGGAGTTGGTCAAACATTGCAAAGGCTGCCAGGTATTCAGCTCCAAGCAACACCTGCCGGCTTCAGAACTCAAGACCATTCCCCTCACCTGGCCTTTTGCCGTCTGGGGATTGGACATGGTGGGCCCGTTCAAGACAGCGCGCGGCGGCATGACACACTTACTTGTCACCATGGATAAATTCACAAAATGGATCGAAGTGAAGCCGATCAAGAAGCTGAATGGGCCGACTGCCGTGACATTCATCGCATACATCACAACTCGGTACGGTGTGCCGCACAGCATCATCACCGACAATGGCACAAATTTTTCCAAGGGAGCATTGGCACGTTTCTGCGTGACGCAGGGCATCCGACTGGACCTAGCGTCCGTTCCCCACCCGCAGTCAAACAGCCAAGTTGAGCGGGCCAACGGCCTCATCCTCTCCGGCATCAAGCCCCGACTGGTCGTGCCATTGGAGCGTTCGGCCGGCTGTTGGCTTGACGAACTGCCGGCCGTCCTCTGGAGTCTGCGCACTACCCCGAACAAGTCAACCGGCTTCACTCCGTTCTTCCTTGTATATGGTGCCGAGGCTGTCACCCCAACGGACATCGAGTTCGACTCGCCTCGGGTGACCATGTACACAGAGGCGGAGGCTAAGGAAGCACGAGAAGACGATGTCGACTTGCTGGAAGAAAGCCGGTTGTTAGCCCTCAGCCGGTCCGCCATCTACCAGCAAGGCCTGCGCCGCTACCACATCCGGAAGGTCAAGCCAAGATCCTTCCAACAGGGCGACCTTGTGCTCCGGCTGATCCAGCGAACAGCCGGCCAACACAAGCTCTCGGCCCCTTGGGAAGGCCCCTTTGTCATCAGCAGAGCGTTGGGAAACGACTCCTACTACCTGATCGACGCACAGAAGCCGAAGGCACGAAAGAGAGATGATTCTGGCAAGGAGTCGGAACGACCGTGGAACGCCAACCTCCTCCGAAGATTTTACAGTTAAAACACAGTATGTATCACGTTATCTTTTGTATTAAGTACGATACAATGCCCCCCGAGAAGCACTCGGGGACTGCCACCTTTTATCTATGAATGACGAGTATCATGCCTATGATTTTGTCATTTTATCTTTTTTCGTCCGGCACCGGGCTCGACCAGTCGGCCCGGGGACTGGCCGCCTTGAGTTATATTTAAGTTCCACCTGCAGTCAGACAAGTAGTGTGCCGGCACCCAAGCCCTCTCTTGTCAAAAGCCGCAGCTCGAAGAACCGACTGTCCGGTTGGCAAGAGTCAAAGGCAGGAAAAACGGCTAAGGATTAACGAACTTATATAACAAAAGCCGGCTTCTTCCCATTGCCGACCGGCTACAAGAGTAGCCGGCCGGCCGGCTTCCATTCAACCCTGCCAAAATCCAACAAAGCTCAAGTACTTGCCTTCCCACAAATAGCCAAGTTCCTCCCCAGCCGCAGACTGCAGAGCAGCTGTTCGGCTTGGAAGGCGGCAATCAAGGGAAGGCGGCAAAGGAAACGGCCTAAGGATAAAAAGCAAACTCGAATGGAAGCCAAACATACGCATAAATATATTTACACAAAAGCCTTTTGAGAGGTCGGCATTCAACATAGTCTGAATACACCCCCAGTGGGTGCAACTGCGCAAAGTCAATAAGTTTGTTCAAAGAGCAAAAGCAGAAAAGCAAGAGTGGCAGATCAGGCCAACGGGGCAACATGCGAGTCGGGCAGGTCGGCGGAGGTGGCAGTGCGGGCCGGAGGAGTGGCCGGCTGGCGAGTCTCGGCCTGATCTTCACCCCTGGCAGACGGCGCGCTCGCGCGTGCCTCGTTGCTAGAGGCACAATCAGGCTAAAGCTGGCTTGTCGCTTCGCTATCTGGCACGGCGTCTCCACCGCCTTCCTCCTCGTCGTCTTCGGCCTCGTCGCTGGAGGCAATCTCCTCCGCCAAATCCTCGCCTTCCGCTGGGTTGAGCCTAAACCATTCCTCCGGCTGGGTGACTCCGCTGTCATTCACTTCAAGAGCGAAGACGATGGTATCCGTGTACTCGGCAATAGCCGAGGCACACTGGATGATAGCCGGCCGCACCGCCACCAGCTCCTCGTCAGCCTCCTGCCTACATGTGCTCAGCTGGCGCAGGTTTAGCCCAGGATACCAGGCCCGGACGAACTCCAGCGCCCGCCCGGTGCCGAACCGAGCAGCGGAGGCTTTCCAGGCCTCGAAGCGGCCAAACGCAACCTCCAGCCAGTCGGCAGTCCGACTGGGGGTGCGGGGGATCACCTTGCCAGGCCAGAGAGCGGCCAGCACTTGCGCACCGGCACGCTGAAGCCGGCGGAGCACGCGGTGAGCCGGCTACAGCCAAGCCTGGACCGCTATGAGCTGCTCCTCGAGCGTTCGGCTGGCATCTGGCGCGATTGCGACCCCTGCCTGCCGGCGCGCCTTGCGGTGGGCCTCGATGGTTTGGTTGGCAGCGACGGAGTAGCCGGGGAAGTAATCTGCGTGAAGAACAAGAAAACATCACGAAAATCAGAAGATGAACAAGATGCCAAGGAGCAAGCAAAAGAGCGAGAAGAGGAAGGCGGCCTACCGTCGATCAGATCCTCCACCCGCCCATAACCCTCGCTCAGCGCTTGCCTTGCTTCAGCCCAGCCGGCCGCCTCGGTCTCGACCTCGGCCTTAAGGGCGGCCTCGCTGTCCTGCGCCTTCTCCAGAGCCGCCTTATGGCTCTCCTCCTGGTCGGCTAGCTTCTTCGCCAGGCGGTCGCGTTCCTTGGCCAAGGCGTCGCACTCGGCCTCCTTGACGCGAAGGGCGGTCTGGGCCCCGACTAGCTGATCCCTCAAGTCGGCGTTAGTTCCTGCAAGCATGGAGAGAAAGGAAAAAAGCAGTAAGGGAAAAGTTCTCAGGGAAGATCCGACCCGGCTACTCAGCAGCCAGACCAAATCTCGGGGACTACACCCAGTGGGAACGCTGACGCGCCCCCACTTGAGATAGAAGAAACCAAGTTCTTACTCCGGCTATTCGTCTGATCGGTGGCCTTCTGGCTCAGCTCCTGGGCTTGGGAGTTGAAGATAGCCGCGCGAAGGTTGTGGTACTCCTAGAAATCAGATGGAGTACGCATAAGAACAAGATTGCTATCAAAGCCCGCTAAGAAGTTACAAGCCGCCTGCTCAGGAGCCGACTCGAAACTCGGGGACTACACCCAGTGGGTACGTTGACGCGCCCCCACGGAAGAAATCAAAAAAGAAATCGATCAAAGCCAGAAGACTTACCCGGACGACCGCGCGCGTGGTCAGGAACTCCTGGGTGAACCGTTGCAGCGAGGCGGCCTAGGTCTGAAGCCGGCGTCGAACCTCCTGCGCCGCCCCGTTCAGCTCCGTCGTTCCGCCGCTTGGCGTCCACTCGGACGAGTTGGTGCTAGCCGCCTCCAGGTCATGTGCGGTTGAGCCGGCACCCGCGGCTCTCTGCGGCTCCGGCGCGAAGGACGCCTCCCCCGCGCGCCGACGAGACGGCGACGGCACCACGAGATCCCCTCCCGCTACCGACTCGCCCCGGCCGGCTGCCCAAGCACCGCAGCAGGTCGGCCGTCTTGGTCCGCTCCGATCGGCGCTGGCTGTGGCGCCTCCCCCAGGATCGTCACGTCGCCCTCCATCGTCTCCATCACCGGATGGTCGCGGTCGGGTTCCTCCAATGGAGGTACGGGGACATCGGGGGCCATGGTGCAAAGGGGAATGACAAGATACGGAGGCTGATTACGCAAAGTCTCCGCCCCCCTCTCCGTGGCCGCGGCCTCCGCCTGGGCCTTGGCCGCCGCGTCGGCCTGTGCCTCGGCCGACTTCTCCATCGCCTCCTGGGCGGTCCTTCTCTCCGCCGCTTCCCGCTCCTCCCGAGCCTCCCGCACGTTCCGCTCTGTTGCTTCCATGAGGTCGGCGCGGGGGTCCACTCGGTGGGAACTCGAAGACCCTCTAGTCGGCGCGACTATGGAGGTGGGGTCAACCCTCTCAAGGGAAAGGGGCGCCCTGTTCAACAATCCAAGAAGACGGCTCAGATGAGCCTCAACCAAACAAGACAATAAAAAAAGGAATAAAGAGCACTGGACACTTACGCCGAGACTGTCCGCGGTTGCTTCACCACCTTACGGAAACGGGCCGCCTTCGCTGCCGCCTCGTCCCTCTTAGTCGCCGCCGCTGAGCCCCTGGGTTTTTTCGGTCGACTGCCAAAGAGACCCGGCCCGGCCCGACGCTTATGCACGCCTCCCCAAGCTGCTGGTGCGGCAGAAGGTCCCGCGCCTTGGCGATCGGCCGCTGTCTCGCGGCTTGGGACGACTTCGGTCTCATCATCATCCAGCCAGTTCCTGAAGCCGGTCGTGAGCTCGGGGCCGCCTACCTCTCCGCCGGCTCCTCCTACGGTGTCATCCATGGCGGCCGCCCCCGGATCCGGGTCATCAGGGTCGTCCACGATGCGGTCGGCCGCAAACTGGCGCTCCAGGCCTGAGGCCCCGGGCGCCGGCCAAAGAAGAGGGTTCTGCCCAAAGACAAAGCCGGCTAGTCAAGAGTCGGCTATCGAACATGGCAACAAAAGAAGAAAAGAATGAAGAAAAACTCACCACAGGAAGCGGGTTGGCCCGAGAGTATGGCGCCATGTGGTACTCCCAATCCACGGTGTGTTTGCAGTTGGAGATATAATTCACCAGGAAATATACCTTGTCATGAGGCATCTCTCTGGTGCTTTGCCGGCACGGGTCAAAGCGGCCGCTCATCTGGCAGATGATATGCGACCGGCTCTGGAGCAGGAGCACCCGGCGCTCTACGAAGGTAGCCACCAAGTCGGCCCCCACCAAGCCCTCCGATTGGACCATCACCCGGAGCCGGGCGATGGCGGCATTCCCGGCCAAGGTGAGCGACCGGGCTCGGTGGGACCAAGACGCCGGCCTTGCAGGCGGCGGGCCGCCTACATAAGCCGGTAGGTTGAGGTAGTCACCTTGCGCAGCGGCGTTCTTCACGTAGAAGTACGACTGCTGCCAAAGCTTCACCGATTGGATCAGCGGGATAGGCGGTAAGGGGTTGTTGTCGGCCGTCCTCCGCATGGCGATGAAGGCGCCACAGGGGGCGGGCACACCCGTGGAGACGGTGCCCAGCTTGCACTGGAAGAACTCCTCGAAGAGCTCGAGGATGCGGAGGACACCTAGAAAACCCTCACACAAAGTGACGAAGGCCGACAGCAGCATCACCGAGTTTGGGGTGAGGTGATGTGGCTGGAGATGGTAGAAGTCGAGGAAGGAGCGGAAGAACCCGCTCGTCGGCAAGCCGAGGCCGCGCAGGCAGTGCGAGCGGAAGATGACCTGCTCGCCCTCCTTCGGCACCGGCGAAATCTCCGCCTCCGGCGCGAGGCGGGTCTTCACAAGGTCCTCGCTCGGCAACTGCCGCGTCCGGCGGAGCCACTCAATGTGATCTTCATGGATTTTGGAGCCGTCCCATGAGCTCGACAGCGCCATGGGGACGAGCGGAAAAAGAGAGCTGCGGCGGCAGAGAGCACGGCCGCGTGATGAAGGAACTGCGGCGCACCAAGGCAACTCGCGGTGGAACGGCGCGGTGGCGAGAGCGCTGCGGCGGCGGAAGAGTGAGGAAGAAAGCAGAGGAAGGAGAGGAGCGAGGGCAAGCGTGCGAGCCCCTGCCGCTCCCCCTCCTCCCCCTACTTATAGGCTCGGGCGGCGGAGCCGAGGAGGTGAGGTGTGGGGGAACGTGGGATTAACTGCACCCACTCCACCCATGTCCCGCGATTATGATGCCCTAAAAGCGTATTGTAACCGCCGCGGGAAGACGTGCAGCCCATTTAGGCCGCAGAGGATCCGCGTGGGGGCCGAGGCGTAGGCTTGGTAGGCCCTGGCCCGCGGGGACGTCCCGTCGTGCGCGTGGGCTGGCAGGCTTTTCTGGCCACGTGACACACAAGGCGACACGCAGTCAACGCGCAAACCGGCTTGCATTTCCCCCTTTCAACTATGGAGCTCCCCAAAGACGGCGCACCAGTTCAAGGCCGGCTCCTAGCTGCCAGCTTCTCAGGATAGGAAGCTGATCGAGCTCCTCATCCTCCCTTCAACCTCGGAGCTCAATCAGCTTCGGGGACTACTGTCGGAGTAAATGACCACGGGTAGCCTAGCCGGCTCCCCGTGGGGCTTCTGAAAAAATTACAAGCCAATCAAGCCAATCAAGCCATCCGGCATCCAAGACACTGGGCCGCCTTCCCCCGCCCGGCTGTCATCCATGCCGGCTGTCAGGAGGTGGCCTGGCCCCAAGACCCATAGAAGAAAGCCACGAGAGGGCCGGCTTCCAAGGAACAGGCCGCCTGAGGGCCGCCTTCCAAGGAATCGGCTGCCTGAGGGCCGGCTCCACGTAGCCGGCCACGAGAATGCCGACTCCAAGGAGCCGGCCACCCCGCAGGCGGCCAAGGCCGGACCCTCAGAATCTACACCCACATAACAGCGATGAGACGGGGCATGGCTACAGTAAGGCCTGCCGCCCCCGCATCCCGGAGCACGCATGGCTACAGTGCACCGTACGGGGCGGCCATCACCCGTCCGGCGCGGCACTGTTGCCATGTTGATTATGACGTCACCCACGACAGGCTGTCTGTACTACCCGCAGGCGGCAGGTCCCCCTAGTCAGAGAGATGCCCCAAGGCGGCTCGGCCTCCCCGAGTCGGCCTAAGGTATAGCCGGCTTCCCACAGCCGGTTGGTTCCCTCCCTCGAAGGAAGCGCCCCATTAAGGAGACAAGACAAGGTGAGGCTACAGTGATCGCCGCCAAGGCGGCGACACTGTTGCGCCGCCTACCCCGACAAAGCCCTCGTCATCAGGATTGAGGCAACAATAACTAGCCCCCGACAAGGCCCTCGACGGTGGGGCCAGCTTGTCGACCAGGGGGCCGGCAACCGGCGGGACCCACCAAGTCGGCAGGCCCCAGCGGCCGGCGGAGAAGCCGGCGGGTGAAGACTCTGACGGCTAGGGCCCACACCTAGCCGGATTACCATTATACCCCCGGGGGTAGGCCTATATAAACCCCCCGGGGCACCCATGCAAAGGGTTGGACTCTTATAGTTTTAGCCACCACGTAGAGGGAAGAGAGGAGCTAGCCGTGCCCTTCTTCTTCCTCTCACCGAACAGCTCTAGGAGCAGCTTGTATCAGCTCATTTATCTAGTGATCATGCGGAGACCCCGCAGAGCAGTAGTAGGGGTGTTATCTCCACGGAGAGCCCCGAAGCTGGGTAAGATTCGCCGGCGTGCATGTCTTCGCCTCATCCCGTTTCCAGGCACCGGCGACGTCTTATTGGCTCCCACTATGATTAGCCACCCCTTGGCATATGTCGCACCTACCACCCGACAGATGAAGGTTGTCTTCTCCTGGTCCTTAACTGCCATCTTGATCTGATGATAACCTGAATAAGCATCTAAGAAACTCAGGCGCTCACAACCCGCCGTCGCATCAATAATCTGATCAATACGCAGGAGAGCAAAGGGATCGGTTGGACAAGCTTTATTTAAGTCTGTGTAGTCCACACACATACGCCAAGTGCCGTTTTTCTTGAGAACAAGCACCGGATTAGCCAACCACTCGGGGTGAAATACCTCTACGATAAACCCAGCAGCCAATAACCGGGCTACCTCTTCACCAATGGCCTTGCGTCTTTCCTCGTTGAAGCGGCGAAGAAACTGCTTGACCGGTTTAAACTTGGGATCAATATTGAGAGTGTGCTCAGCGAGTTCCCTCGGTACACCTGGCATGTCAGAAGGCTTCTATGCAAAAATGTCCCGGTTCTCACGGATGAACTCGATGAGCGCGCTTTCCTATTTCGGATCCAGATTGGTGCGATGCTAAACTGTTTGGACGAATCACCAGGAACAAAGTCAACAAGTTTAGTCCCATCAGCCGGTTTGAACTTCAGTGTCAGGTCATGCTCGGTGTTGGGCTTCTTCAGAGGGGTCATGTCTGCCGGGTCAACATTTTCCTTATAAAACTTCAACTCCTCTGTAGCACAAACTGACTCAGCATAAGCTGCATCACTTTCCTCACAATCCAAAGCGATCTTTCGACTACCATGTACCGTGATAGTCCCCTTATGACCTGGCATTTTGAGCTGTAGATAGATATAGCAGGGCCTCGCCATGAACTTGGCGTAAGCCGGCTGTCCAAACAGTGCGTGATGGGCTCTGGATCTTCACCACTTCAAAGGTCAATGTCTCGGACCTAGAATCATGCTCATCTCCAAACACAACTTCTAAAGCGATCTTGCCAACAGGATATGCCGATTTACCTGGTACCACACCATGGAAAACAATGTTTGACGGTTTAAGATTCTTGTCTGTCAACCTCATGCGACGGAAAGTCTCATAGTACAGGATGTTGATGCTACTTCATCCATCCATCAGCACTTTGGTGAACTTATAACCTCCCACCTGAGGTGCCACCACTAAAGCAAGGTGACCCGGATTGTCAACCCGGGGCGGATGATCCTCTCTGCTCCACACAATGGGCTACTCGGACCATCGCAAATACCATGGCACCACCGGTTCAACAACATTAACGGCCATCTTGTGAAGCTTCTGATCACGCTTGCACAAACTAGTGGTGAACACGTGATACTGCCCACCATTCAACTGCTTGGGGTGACTTTGATAACCTGATTGCTGCTGGTTCCCTTGACTATTCTGTTGGCTGTTACCACCTTGGTTGTTCTGGTTACCCTGATTATTCTAAAATCCAGAGCTTGAACCGCCGCCACCATGAAAACCTAGTCCTGAACCGCCCGAGGGGCCCTGACCATATCAGAATAGATCAGAATTTTTAAACTCTTTCATAATGTGGCAATCCTTCCAAAGATGCGTTGATGGAACTTCCTTAGTCCCGTGCTTCGGGCAGGGCTGATTCAACAAAGGCTCCAAATTCATCCCTCCACCACGCTGGGGCGGTTTACCTTTACGATGCTGCATATTGGTGTTAGCTACAAAATCTGAACTATCTGCTTTGCGTTTACCATTACCTCCATGGCCTCCTTGGTTGTGATGCTGACCTTTTGCACCGTCGTTCTTCTTTCCCTTCTCCGGTTTCTCTTCATCAGAATCGGGTTCCTTGGTATTATCAGAATCGGCATATTTGACCAAGGCTGCCATAAGCGTTCCCATGTCATTGCAGTGGCGCTTGAGCCGTCCCAACTTCATTTTTAGTGACATAAACCGGCAATTGCACTCCAGCCTTATGATCGCCTTGCCAGCATTAATCCGGTCCGATGAGTGTAAAACTTTTGAAACCCGGCGCACCCAATGAGTGGTTGACTCGTTCTCCCCTTGAACACAAGAATCCAGATCCACAATGGACATAGGCTATTTGTAGGTGTCTTTGAAGTTGGCTATAAACCGGGCCTTTAACTGGTCCCACAATTCGATGGAGTTAGCTGGTAAGTTTTTCAACCAAATACGGGCTGTCCCTTCCAACATCATCGTGAAATACTTTGCACAAAGCCGCTTCATCCACATCCAGCATCTCCATTGCCATCTCGTAACTCTCAACCCACGCGTCAGGTGGCTGATCCATCGTGTAATTTGGTACCTTACGTGGACCTTCGAAATCTTTAGGCAGTCGCACTTTACGTAGAGCCGGAGTGAGACAAGGCACTCCCTAGGAACTGAAGGCTAACCCGGTACCATGGTCTACCGCCGCCGCCGGCTGAACCGGGGTGGGTTGATAACGACCCGTATGTCGTGCTGCTAAAGCGGCCTCCCTTCATGCCCTGCCATTATCCACCACGTCCTGAGCATTGACCTCACCCCGTGCCAAATTGTGTCCTTGGGGAACATTTCGGTGTCGTGCACTGCTAGACACTTCCAGTTCATCCATGTGCCTGCTGGAACTTTTGCTCGGACGGGGAGTTGAATGAATTCTATCCCGGCTGTAAGAATAAGCCTGCTACTGCACCACAGCGGTTTGATGAAGATCCCTGGCCCACCTCGTCTCAATTGCCACAAGTGAATTGCCCTCATCGGAATAGCTGCCAAGCGAGATGCTGCAGCAATCATATTATCCAAAGGGCTCGAGAAGTGACCCGGTGGCCTTGACACGTATTGCGGCGAGTTATCCGTTTGTCGAGGTGGTTCCATCGTCCGTGGTTGATCCGGTGCTGCCCTCGGCACGTCAGTCCGGCTACCGGATTACTCGGCCCAGCCCCTGGCATATTGAAAAGATTTACTCCCTCAAAGACTCATGGCATACGTGACCAATACTTTCTCCGCATTACATCATGTGTTGCATTCTGATCCAACAGGAGTCTGTAGTTCTATGCCTGTATTTGCTGTGACTGGGCATCCAAAGCGGCCCGTTCTTCAGCCAACCTAGCGTCCTCAGTTGCTAGGTCCTCCTTAGCCTGTGTTATCTGGTCCTTCAGCTTCGCAATATTCGCATTATGCTGATCCCGCGTCTCCGGGGTAACTGCCGTGGTTAACAAGGTAGCCCAGGCATCCATCAAACCGGAGAGGACTTGAGCCGGTCGGCGTGCCGGGCTTCCTGTCGCGGCTGCTGATCCGGTATTCATTTTTGCTGTGGACGAAGATTGCAGAGTGGGCTGTGTTCCGGCCATGAAAACAGCAACTCGACTTGGCGGTTCAAGGAAGTCCAAAATACTGTTGCCATCGGAATATCCTTCGAACACACCATCATGAACTTGGTACAGGGACTCGGTTTTGCCAGTGGACGACTCGCCATCGGAATAAACAACCGTCTCGCCTTCAGACACCGGTTCAGATCTGATCCCATGGACACATCCTACAAACGCACGCTTCATGGCGGGTTTCACCCTGGCAGGGCTTGCACGCTGAGCCGTCTCGACGAGGTCGGTATAGATGTCCGGCTCAGGCCCCGGTTCACCGATCTTGCCAATGAATATGTGAATTCCGCCAAAGGGGACCCGGTACCCGTACTCGATTGAGCTAGCCTCGGGGCCCCATCCTTCATCGTCGATGTAGAACTTGCCGCGACGACTTTTGGTCATCCGGCCGACCACGTACCCTTCAAGAACTCGAAACCATCGTGCGAGAGCCCCACGGTGCGCGCCAACTGTCATGGAATTAATACCTCAGATGTCCTCATGAAAGGACTTAGTCGCGGGGCCATCGCTATGGGTTAGCCTGAATGGGTTAAACCAGACAAGGGATACGGGAGTTTTATACTAGTTCGGCCCCTTCGATGAAGGTAAAAGCCTACGTCTAAATGTGATGGGATTGATTGGGTTTCGATGATCAGGGAGCGAATACGCTTTGCCTGAGTCTCGAGTCGTTGTTTGTTGTCCCTGAACTGCCGCCGGGTCGTCCCTTTATATACAAAGGTTGACGCCCAGCCGGTCTACAGAGTCTCGAGGCGGACTCATACAAGGGTCCGGCTCGGTCTCTCCTTTCCTAACTTACAATACAAGTTACATAACCATGCCGGTTTGCCATTATGGGCCCTAATCCGCCTTTGGGCTTCGGGCCTCTAAGCTTCATTAGTAAAGCGCCATCTTCGGGGTCTTCGTGGGCTTCAATGTAGTTGAAGGTGAACTGGCCCCTCCTGGGCAGTTTACATCCAGTAGTTATATCCCCAACACCCTCCGTGGTCGATTCCCGCTTCGGCAGAGTGCCGGCGAAGACTCCAAGATGAGATCCGCGGATACAGAAGGTTACGGCGGTGGCAATTGTGTTTCGTTGGATCCCTGGATGTTTTCGGGGTACATAGGCTTATATAGGAGGAAGAAGTACGTTGGTGGATGCCCGAGAGGCCCACGAGACAGGGGGCGCGCCCTATAGGGGGGCGCCCTCCTATCTCGTGGAGGCCTTGGCTGCTTCTTGACTTGCACTCCAAGTCCTCTAGATAAGGTTCGTTCCAAAAATCACGCTCCCGAAGGTTTCATTCCGTTTGGACTCCGTTTGATATTCCTTTTGTTCGAAATACTGAAATAGGCAAAAAAACAGCAATACGGGCTGGGCCTCCGGTTAGTAGGTTAGTCCCAAAAATGATATAAATGTGTAAAATAAAGCCAATAAACATCCAAAAGGGGTAATATAATAGCATGGAACAATCAAAAATTATAAATACGTCGGTGACGTATCAAGCATCCCCAAGCTTAATTCCTGCTTGTCCTCGAGTAGCTAAATGATAAAAGGAGATTTTTTGATGTGGAATGCTACCTAGCATAATTCTTAATGTAATTTTCTTTATTGTGGCATGAATGTTCAGATCCAAATGATTCGAAATAAAAGTTCATATTGATAAAAGAAATAGTAACACTTCAAGCATACTAATGAAAGTAATCATGTCTTCTCAAAATAGCATGGCAAAAGAAAGTTCATCCCTACAAAATCATATAGTTAGGCTATGCTTTTCGTCACACAAAGATGTTCCCAATTTCTATACCCCCAATGGCAAGCCAAGTAATTGTTTCATACTTAAATAATCTCAAAAAATTTCAATCTTCACGCAATACATGAGCGTGAGCCATGGATATAGCACTATGGGTGGAATAGAATATGATGATTGGTATTGTGTGGAGAAGACAAAAAAAGGAGAAAGTCTCACATTGACGAGGATAATCAACGGGCTATGGATATGCCCATCAATTGATGTCAACATGAGGAGTAGGGATTACCATGCAATAGATGCACTAGAGCTATAAATGAATGCTCAACAAAAGAAAAGTAGTGGGTGTGCATCCAACTTGCTTGCTCATGAAGACCTAGGGCATTTGAGGAAGCCCATCGTAGGAATATACAAGCCAAGTTCTATAATGAAAAATTCTCACTAGTATGAAAAAGACAACTTATGAGACCCACTATATGAAAAATATGGTGCTACTTTGAAGCACAATATATGAGACTCACTACATGAAGAACAAGGTGCTACTTTGAAGCACAAGCGTGGAAAAAGAGATAGTAACATTGCCCTTTTTATTTTTTTATTTTTTTATTTTCTTTTATTTTGGGCCTTTCTTTTTTTTCTTTTGGCCTTTCTTCTTTTTTTCTTTTTTCTTTTGGAAATGCTCTAATAACGATGATCATCACACTTCTCTTGATTACAACATATGAATTACAACTCAAAACTAGAACAAGATATGACTCTATATGAATGCCTCCGGCGGTGTACCGGGATGGTGCAATGAATCAAGAGTGACATGTATGAAAAATAATACATGGTGGCTTTGCCACAAATACGATGTCAACTACATGATCATGCAATGGCAATATGACAAAACTAAAGTATGTCATGATGATGATAAATGGAACGGTGGAAAGTTGCATGGCAATATATCTCGGAATGGCTATGGAAATGCCATAATAGGTAGGTATGGTGGCTGTTTTGAGGAAGATATAAGGAGGTTTATGTCTGATAGAGCGTATCGTATCACGGGGTTTGGATGCACCAGCGAAGTTTGCACCAACTCTCAAGGTGAGAAAGGACAGTGCACGGTACCGAAGAGGCTAGAAATGGCGGAAAGGTAAAAGTGCGTATGATCCATGGACTCAACATTAGTCAAAAGAACTCATATACTTATTGCAAAAATTTAGAAGTCATCAAAAATCAAGTACTACGCGCATGCTCCTAGGGGGATAGATTGGTAGGAAGAGACCATCACTCACCCCCGACCGCCACTCATAAGGATGCACAAGCCAGGTACACTTCATGTTTCAAATTTGTTACACAACTTTAACCATACGTGCATGCTACGGGACTTGCTAACTTCAACACAAGCATTCTTTAAATTCATAATCACCCAACTAGCATGACGTTAAATTGAGTATCAAATTAATCATAGCATCTAGACTAGGACCAATTTTATTATACCCAACTTGGATGCCTACCATTCTAGGGCCAATTTTATAACCATAGCAAATACCATGTTGTTCTAACAGACTCTCAAAAAGATATAAGTGAAGCATGAGAGACTAGCAAATTCTAATCAAGTAGGCTTCTCCCAAAAGGTGTGTACAGCAAGGATGCTTGTGGTAAACTAAAAAGAAAATACTAATATCATACACGACGCTCCAAGCAAAACACATATCATGTGGCGAATAAAAATATAGCTCCAAGTAAATTTACCAATGAACAAAGACGAAAGAGGGGATGCCTTCCCGGGGCATCCCCAAGCTTTGACTTTTGGCTATTCTTGAATATCTTGGGGTGCCTTGGGCATCCCCAAGCTTAGGCTCTTGCCACTCCTTATTCCATAGTCCATAAAAGCTTTACCCAAAACTTGAAAACTTCACAACACAAAACTCAACAGGAAATCTTATAAGCTTCGTTACTGAAAGAAAACAAAAATACCACATAAGGTACTGTAATGAACTCATTCTTTATTTATTTTGGTGTTAAACCTATTGTAATCCAATTTCTCTATGGTTTATAAACTAATTTACTAGCCATAGATGCATCGAAATAAGCAAACAACACACGAAAAACAGAATCTGTCAAAAACAGAATAGTCTGTATTAATCTGTAACTAACGCAAACTTCTAGAACTCTAAAAATCCTACCAAAATAGGAAGTCCTGGAAAATTTGTTTATTTATCAGCTGCAAAAAGAATCAACACAAAAACACTTTTCGGTGATTTAAAAAAACTACATTCGTGCGTGCAAAGTTTCTGTTTTTCAGCAGAATCAAATCAACTATCATCATAGGTTATCCTATAGGTTCTACTTGGAACAAACACTAAAAAAACACATCTAAACAGAAGGTAGATGCAAGATTTATTGAATAACAACAAGGAAAAATATTGGGTTGCCTCCCAACAAGCGTTGTCGTTTAACGCCCCTAGCTAGGCATTGGTAATTTTAATGATGTTCACATGAAAGACAAGAATTGAAGCATAAATAACGCATCATGAAACACGTGGAAAACACATCTAAGTCAAGATAATTGGATCTATTAAAAATATTAGCAAGCAGATGAGGATCCATAGATCTTAGGTTCTCTATTTAGCAATAAATAAGCATCTATTCCAACCAAACGAGCAAACGAAAGGGCAAGCAAAAGAGAGGAGGAGATTGGGAAAGAGAGGGCGAATAAAACAGCAATGGTGAAGTGGGGGAGAGGAAAACGAGAGGCACATGGCAAATAATGTAAATGCGAGGGAGATGAGTTTGTGATGAGTACTTGGTATGTCTTGACTTGAGCGAGGACCTCCCCGGCAACGGCGCCAGAAATCCTTCTTGCTACGTCTTGAGCTTGCGTTGGTTTTCCTTGAAGAGGAAAGGGTGATGCAGAAATAGTAGCGTAAGTATTTCCCTCAGTTTTTGAGAACCAAGGTATCAATCCAGAAGGAGGCTCCTCAAAAGTCCCATGCACCTCCACAAGCAAACAAAGAACTCGCAACCAACGCAATAAAGGGGTTGTCAATCCCTTCATGGCCACTTGCGAAAGTGAGATCTAATAAAAGATAGTATGATAAGATAAATATATTTTTGGTATTTTATAATATAGATGCAAAAAGTAAAGATGTAAATAAAAGTAGATTGGAAGCAAATATGATAGGAGATAGACCTGGGGGCCATAGGTTTCACTAGTGGCTTCTCTCAAGATAGCATAAGTATTACGGTGGGTGAACAAACTACTGTTGAGCAATTGATAGAAAAGCGAATAATTATGAGATTATCTAGGCATGATCATGTATATAGGCATCACGTCCATAACAAGTAGACCGACTCCTGCCTGCATCTACTACTATTACTCCACACATCGACCGACTCCTGCCTACATCTAGAGTATTAAGTTCATAAAGAACAGAGTAACGCATTAAGCAAGATGACATGATGTAGAGGGATAAACTCAAGCAATATGATATAAACCCCATCTTGTTATCCTCGATGGCAACAATACAATACGTGCCTTGCAACCCTTTCTGTCACTAGGCAAGGACACCACAAGATTGAACCCAAAGCTAAGGACTTCTCCCATGGCAAGAAAGATCAATCTAGTAGGCCAAACCAAACTGATAATTCGAAGAGACTTGCAAAGATAACTCAATCATACATAAAAGAATTCAGAGAAGATTCAAATATTATTCATAGATAAACTTGATCATAAACCCAGAATTCATCGTATTTCGACAAACACACCACAAAAAGAGTTTACATCGAATAGATCTCCACAAGAGAGGGGGGAACATTGTATTGAGATCCAAAAAGAGAGAAGAAGCCATCTAGCTATAACTATGGACCCGTAGGTCTATGGTAAACTACTAACAACTCATCGGAGGGGCAAGGATGCTGATGTAGAAGCCCTCCGTGGTCGACCCCCCCCCCCCCCCGACAGAGTGCCGACGAAGGCTCCAAGATGAGATCTCGCGGATACAGAAGGTTACGACGGTGGAAATTATGTTTCGTTGGCTCCCTGGATGTTTTTGGGGTACGTAGGCTTATATAGGAGGAAGAAGTACGTCGGTGGACGCCCGGGGGGCCCACGAGACAGGGGGCGCGCCCTATAGGGGGGGCCCTCCTATCTCATAGAGGCCTCGACTACTGCTTGACTTGCACTCCAAGTCCTCTGGATCATGTTCGTTCCAAAAATCACGCCCTCGAAGGTTTCATTTCGTTTGGACTCTGTTTGATATTCCTTTTCTTCGAAATACTGAAATAGGCAAAAAACAACAATATGGGCTGGGCCTCCGGTTAGTAGGTTAGTCCCAAAAATGATATAAATGTGTAAAATAAAGCCCATAAACTTCCAAAAGGGGTAATATAATAGCATGGAACAATCAAAAATTATAGATACATTGGAGACATATCAGCCGTCCCCCCACTTCGCTTGACCTTTCTTATGCTCTTGGCGGAGGCAGGGATGAGGTGGGCTTAGGCTCCTCGTTCCTTTTCTTTGCTGCCACGGCTACGACCAAATTCAGGCCCAAGGGATAACCCTCGGGTGTCGAAAAGGGGGAGCATGGTAGCTCAGAGACAGAACGGGGTTTCACGTATCCCAGACCATAACAAAATGCAGATAGGGGATAGAGGACTTATCTGGATCTGCAGCCCCCGGCAACCTTGGCTTGCCGCGGATGGATCCTGGTTCTTGCAGCCCCCTGGCAACTCTGGCTTGCCGGGGCCCGAACGCCGGTCCGTTCCCTTTTTTCCAAAATAGCTCGGCAAGAATACTTATGTGCCTTGTGAACCAAAGAAGATAGAGAAGAACGGAGAAACGTGCACTTGACCTCTAAGCTAGGGGTTAGCCGCCGCTAAGCACTATCAACCCTAACCGAGGAAGAGACTCAACCTAGCATGCATGCTATAACTTAGGGCGCCAACGCTTCGTTTATTCATGCTCAGGGTCTGCGCCTGGCTTTATACACTACAAAAAAATACACTTCCGTGATGATACGTGTTTGTCACAATAGGTCATGTTTTTTGTCATGCATGCACATCCATGACAAATTTATGACAGAATCAAGATAGTCATACCTGTGCTGTCGTAGATGTGTTCCATGACATTACCAAAATTATCATCACGGAAGTGTCCACTTCCATGACAATAAATCGCGCATCACAGAAGTGCTTCCATCAAGGGTGAACGACACGTGGCATCCACCGTGACGGAACGCCGTTAAGCTATCGGGTCGGGTTTTGGATCCGATAACCCGTTAACATCCCCGACCAATGGGGATTTTCCACATGTAAAATCATCATTGGCTGGAGTAAACACGTGTCGGCTCACCGTTGGGACAGATGTCATCCACTCATTGGATGGAAGACGCCTATGGTACGTCGACACGTGGCACGGCCCAACACAGGCCCATTCCTGTGAAAAGGCCGGCCCAGTAAAAATTAGCAGGCCAACCCATATAAGGCCTACTTGTGTCAGGTCCATTTAAGCCCACGACCTATACGAGATGAGCCAATTCGGCCCGTCAACGGCCCGTTAAAGATTTGACACCATTGCAGCCCATCATCAGTTCGAGCCCGTTAACAGCCCGCTATATATCTGGGCTCAATATCGGCCCGATGAGATTTCGGCCTGTTGACGGCCCGTTTAATGGATGGGCCAATTTTTAGGATGTACATCTTTTGGCCTTTTAGCGACCCATTTAAATGTTGGGCTAGTTTCTGGCCCGGTGTGTCTTTCAGCCTGTTGACGGCCCATAAATCTGATGGGCCATTTGTTGTCGGACCTAAGTTTCGGCCTTTTAGCGGCCCATTTAAGTGTTGGGCCAATTTTCTGGCCCGGTGTCACTTTCAGCCTGTTCACGGCCCATAAATCAGTTGGGCCATTTTTAGTCAAACATGAGTTTTGGCCTTTTAGCAACCCATTTAAGTGTTGGGCCAATTCCCGGCCCTGTGTGACTTTTGGCTTGTTAACGGACCATAAATGAGTTGGGCCATTTGTAGTCGGACCTTAGTTTTGGCCCTTTAACGGCCCATGCCCTTCATGGGACAATACCAGCCCGGTTTCTCTTTCGGCCTGCTAAAGGCCCACGACACAGTTGGGCCATTTACAATACGATCTGACTTTCGGCCTCTTAGCGGCCCATGGTCTTCATGGTCCAGTACAAGCCCGCTGTCTCTTTTGGTCCGCTAAAGGCCTACAGTATAGTTGGGCCATATATAGCCCAAACTTAGTAACGGCCTGTTAACGGCCCATCAAATAAACTAGGGCCACCTGTTGCCCGCTTCGATGTCGGCCTGTTAACGACCCGGGAGGTAAGAGGGCCCACCATTAACTTTCGGCCTAGCAACGGCCCATTAACTTAATGGGCCCACTAAAGTTCGTACATGTCTTTAGGCCATATTAGATCATTTGAGCCCATTATGACGAGCAATTATGCACAGGACCAAAACCGATCACGCAAAGGTACGACATACAGGGAATAACGTTGCACATCCAGCATATATTACAGGAAATTACATCCACTGGGCAATCAAAGATTGATGCCAGTGCAAATAAATGAGAAGAACCTAACCATCTACAACGTCACAATCTGCAACCTCAGCACAGATGACGCCCATAAGGATGTGGGCAAGTTCTTTCTGCTTTGCTACACTGTCTCTGAAAACATTGATTATTTTTTTGTGTCGCACGACTCTGCACCTCTGATTCATCCACCATTTCCATCATTGCTTCAGCCATTAATTGGTTCACAAACATACATTTATTCTGTTGCATTCGAGACAGAGGATACTGAACATATTCAGATGGCGATTTTGGCAGGCTTGTATTATTGATAGTGGAGAGTGTCTCGACCACTGCATCATAACATAAATTAAGATGGGAACCAAACAGATTAATCATGAGTTATTGCCATATTACCTGGCCTAGATTTACTGGAAAGAAACAATGGGGTTGCCTTGCTGTTTTCGGAGTTTGTCTTCTTATCTTCAGCAGCCTGCACAAAATTAACACACTAGCATTGCTATCATTGGCCAAGTCAGATAATAGGAAAGCAACATTGACACAACGAACGTTTGGGCAAGTAGCCTACACCAAACTAACACAATATGGCACAGCTATCATCAGCCAGGTAAGGTAGTATGAAAGCAACATTGACACACTGAATGAATGGGCAACCAGAGAAGCACTACAATTCAGTAATGTGCGTGATATGAAATAGTACATCCATGCAGCTCAGTATGCAAAACTACCAGGCAGTTTTCCTTACAAAAATCAACATTGGCGCCTTTAACATTTTGCTACAACTAATTTTAGATCAGATAAAGGTTAGATTCTGTCAGCATTCTGGGAACGGAGGTACCCAGACTTGCCTGCCTATGGCCTGTGGCGTGGCTCAAGGAGTGGCCCAGTATGGCCCATCTTCATCAACACATGCTCAAGACCCTCGCGAGGGGCCAATCCACGCGGGGCGGATGACAGGAGGCTTCCTCAGGCACGGCCTCGTCAGGCTAGCTCGCGAGGAGGCGGAGAGATCAAGGCGGGGTACCTCACGAGGTGCCCATGACGCATGCCATGATGACCAAGGCCAGGCAGGCGCCAGGCAGGCGCCAGGCGGGCGCCGGCCTGCGCAGAGTCCTTGTTTCCTCTTTGGTGCAAAGGGGGCAAGTGCAGGCAAGGGTATCAAGCAAAGGCTACCATTTCGGTGCAACAAGACCAAGACCAGTAGGACGGCAGAACGGAGGTCATCGTGGAGCCCAAGCCAGCGTCATCGTCAGGGTCTTTGGCAGGCGAGGACCAACTTTAGTCGGGATAAGTGTACTAGATGTTCCCCTTCAAAATGGCTAATTGTTGGCGCCCTTCCCGCTCAATATTTGGGAAGAGGCCCGGGGCCTTTGCCTATAAATAGGACTACCCACCATAGTATAGAGCATCTCGAATCAACCCCTCCAAAGGGACAACACCACCATAAGAACAGACCCTCGCGAGGCTGTTCTTCCCTTGTATTGTTCATCATCAGCCCCAGAGTCAATCCACCACACCACACACTGGAGTAGGGTATTACACCACAATGGTGGCCTGAACCAGTATAAATCTCGTGTCCTTTGTCTTGTTCTTCGTGTAGTTTAGATCCTAGCGAGGCGGTGAGACATGATTAGGCTGGGGGTGTGATCTCCGCGTGCACCCCAGTGTTCGAACCTCAAGGGTTTGCCGAAACCCGAAATCCAACATTTGGCGCGCCAGGTAGGGGTGCACCGGAATCCGCCTTCCGTCGCCTCGTATTTCGCCGCCCGTCGCATCATCGTCAACATGTCTGGCGACCCAACGGGCAATCCCGATCCCTGGGCGGCACGGCCCGCCCGCGCAGAGCCGCCTGCCCAGGGCGACCTCAGCCCTGCACCCCAGGCAGCCCGCGGTCTGTAGGGCGCTGCAGGCCGCGGGCAACGCGGTCAAGCGGCACCAGCTCTCACGCCATGGCAGGTGCGGTCGGCAGCCAGGGCCTCGAGCCACGCCGCGGCCGCGGCGCCGTACTCACGTCGAGAGCAGGTGAACTCAAGGGCTGCGCAAACGGTAGCTCGAGATCTGCTGCAATGTAGGCTGCTAGAGGGCGGCCGCGACGTGCTACTGGATTGGGTGGCAGAGCTCCTGGGCTCCGCCGCCTCGGGGGCTCACCCCTTCTGCACCCAGCTGCCGCCTCAGGCTCAAGGCGGATCGCACGGAGGACCCACACGCGCCCGCACAGCCCCGAGCGGGTTCCAGGGCCACTCCAACACCACCCTGGCCGTCAGCGCCTGGTTACCAACGGTGCCGCCTCCACCCCCGGCCAGTGAAGGAGGACTCGCCACAGCCCACGGTCCCAGCGGGCCGTCGCGCTACCACCCCCAGGTGGGCGCCTCAAGCAGGGCTGTGTGGCACACGGGGCACTACAGCGAAGCGTTCGGGGTGGCGGCCCCAGAAGAGTATGTGCCCCACATGATGGATCAATGGCACGCGCAGGAGGAAGATCACAGTTCGTTCCTGGGGGGAAGAGACACCCGAAGCTGAGCTCTTTCAGGAGCCCCGAAAAACCCTGTCGACCGCACTGGAGGCAGCTATTATCAGGTACCGCTAATTCCTCAGGAGCAAGCATACGCTAACCGTGGGTCGCAAGAGGTATAGGTCGTCACGGCGGATGGCTGCCCCAATCTAGCACCTTCCTACCCCTCAGGAGGAGGGCGCCGGGGGCTGCAGGAGAGGGGCCGGGATCCGGCATCACCACCGCGGCGTTCGGAGCAAGGCGTCCTCAGAAGGTAGGCCCTCTGCCGGGGAGGTGCCTCAGGGCCTACCCCCGGCAGAGGACCCGCGGTCGTCGGAGGAACCGCTGGCGACCGCTCTACCGCATCGGCGGCGTCCTCGATCTCCGGCCGTCGTCGATGGCACTAGAGTGTGGCGCAAGGCAGGGCCCTCGTCTGGCGATATGAAGCAAGGCCGGTACCTCTGAAGAAGGCCCAGTGCCTGTGAAGCTCGCCGCCCCGTGTCACTCTCACGTAATAATGAGTGGGGCTGTACACGCCCCGGAGTCTCCGGAGAGCCGCCCTTGGGCCTCGAGGGCTCCCGCCCACGCCCAGTGGTAGCACTTAGCTCCGCGCTGGTGAGAAGACGTCGAAGACTAGACTAGGTGCCGGACGCGGCTTTTTTCTGCTTTCCTTGCTTTTCACCTTGGTTGTTGCTTTTCACCTTTTGGATTTAAGTTGGATTTGAGCTTGAGACTTGCGTGTGTTCGGGGAAGGGGTGTTTAGTCTCGTTCGAGCAATTCCTCGCGTTCTGGTCACTGCTTTGCATCCGTCTGACCTCAGCCGCCTCCCCTTGTGAGCCCCTCGCGAGCCGGGTTAGGCCCAGCATGCGCGCAACCCAGACTATCGTCGCCGCGCTCTCTCAGGAGGTTCTCCTTGCAGGTTCAACAGGCTCGTTAAGGAGACACTCATGACACCACGGTCCCCCTGCAGGCTAGGGGCCCATACAAGTCAAAGGTAAACAGGCCAGTCTACTCGCCACGAGACCGGCCGACTGGCACAGGCGCACGGGTGATATCATATCTACAAATACACTCACTGCAAGTTTTTACACGAGGGGCTCCCCCTCCCAAAATGCTCTTACAAACCTCTGGGCCAAGCCCGAACTCTCTCTGCGCAGGATAAAAGAAGGAACGGCATGCGGTCAATCGGATAAATCACCCAATGAATCCTCACAGACACCTCCGGAGTCGCCACTGGCATCACTGGCCTCGCCATCGCCTTCTGCGCCACTGCCGATAGCACCTGGGCCATTCACTACTCCGCCCTCATCAGCGCCCACGACCACGCCGTCGTCGTCGGTGGTGAAAGCCCTAACAAGGGCGTCCATGTTGTCTTCCACCCAACGCGCCAGATCGCCCCAGATCGCCATTGGTACCGGTGCGATGGCGGCATCAAAGTCGAAATGGTGATCCATGTTCTGGAGATGACTGAAGATGCGAGAAAAAGCATGCCCCAGTAGGGCACGGCTCCTCTCCACCACCAACCTGTCGACTCTGCCCGACCGAGCCTCCAGCTGCGTCACCACGTCGGTGAAGAACTGAAGGTTACCAGCATAGTTGACCACACAAGGTTCCCCGGCGGCTGCCTCGCAGATGATACCCAAGGCCGTGTTGGCTCTTTCCCGGAGCTCGTGGAGCATGGGGTTGTGCACGTGCTCCAAGGTCTGCTGCTGGCGTATCTCATCCTTGTTCCGCCGTGCAACGGCCTCGGCCGTGTCCACCCTTTGGTGGAGAAGAAGCACCTCGGCGCGGGAGGAAGCCAGTTCCGCCTGTGCCGCGCCAAGAGCGGCTCGGGCAGCGTCCGCGCGCCGCGTCACTTCATCCAGTTTGGCCTTAAGGGCGGCGGTCCTACCCTCTGCTTCAACCTTGATCAGCTCCAGCCTCTCCTCGAACTCGCGCTCAAGGTTCAAGTGGGCCGCCACCACCCGGCGATCAACCTCTTCTGCGGCTCGGGCTTCCCTCTCAGCAACGTCATCCTCTGCCCGCACAACCATGCGCTCCCTCGTCTCCAACCGCCCGAGGTCCAGGGTGCGTTCGGTGGCCTCCATCCTCAGTGCCTCCTCACGTCTCTGGAGCTCTGCCCGGTCGGCCGAAGCCCCCTCCATCGATGCAAGGGCCACCTCACGCAGCTCCACCTGCTCCTCCAGGGAGCTGCTCCAGGCCCGGAGCTCCCACGCCCGCTCTTCTGCGACCCTGCGCCGCTGGTTAGCCTCCCGAGCCTCCAAGACGGCCCGGGAGCAGGCCTCTCGAGGAGCTGCCAGCGAAACCTCGGCCTTCTCATTGTCGAGGTCATGCTAGTGGCGTGCAAGGGCAACGGCCACCTTCAACTTGCGCCTCTTCTCAGCTAGGCGTAGGCCCTCGGCCTCAAGACGTGCATCCTCGTTAGCGAGCTCTACACCAGGCTGGCTCACCGCATCCGCCGCCCTCTGGAGGAACCCTTGGCGGAGGGCGTGGCGCTACCGAGCGCGCTCGAGCATGTTTTCCGCATCGCCTTCCGCCTCGGGCGCGCGGGGAGGACCATGGACTAGCACGCCCCCTCCAGGCAGGGGACTGGGGGCTGGCGCTCTCGCGATGACCGGACGCGCCTCGCCGGAAGCCTGGCCCGGAACCAGTTCGCCCTCCAAGGAAGACCACAGGGCCGACCTCAGCCCGACGCCGTCCACAACCAGTCAAAGAGCCTAGGGCAGGCTGGCTATGCCCCGGGAGGGCTCGCGAAGGATGGTCGCGAGGTGCGCAGAATTGGTACATATCACAGTATGACCCGCCTCTCCGACCGGCCTCACCGCAAGGGCAGTGCTGGATCCCAGGGCGCTTGGGGAAGGTGGAGAGGGCGGGGCCTGGAGGGATGGCTCCTCAGCCATCTTCGCGAACTCGGCAGGAAGGGCCCTGCAGGGCGATAATCAGTTGAAGCAGCAGGAAAGTAAGGGACAAAGAAAGGGAAAGGCTTACTCATCCGTGGCGAAGTCCACTCGGAAGCGGCCTAGGAGCACGGCGCAAGGTTCAGCCTGCGACGAGGAAGAAGCGCCGATGAGGTCAACGTCGGGGGCATCGCCTTGGCGCCTGCTGCCAGGCGCTACACCATGGAGGGTGGCTGGGGCATCAGAAGCCTCTGCCACTGGGGCTGCGGGCTGCGGCTCAGCCCCCTGTACTGCCGCAGGACGGACCTCAGGAGCTGCCGCCTCGGGAGTCCCGCTTGGCGTCGTCATCCTGATAGCGGCCGCCTCAGCCCCCGGCGGCCCCTGCCTCCCAGCTCGACCACTCGAGGAGGGACCGTCGTGGCCAACCGGAAGGGCGACCGCCATGACTGGGTTCTCGTGAGGCCCCCTGAGGCCTGCGGGGCATAGCCCCCATTCATCGAAGCTGGGCGTCTGCTTCACAAAGTCACTCCTGCTCGAGCAGAGGTACAACAGGGCGCCACCATGCCGGATGCTGCCAGGAGAAGGGTCGCCAGTTAGGATCATGAGAATCTTCCTCAGCACTTCAAGCGTCAGATCTTCCTCTTGGAGCCTCATGCGGTCTTCACGCCTCCCGAAGGACCATATCCGGCGGGAATGGCGTTGGAGAGGGGCAATGCGGCACAGGAGGAACTCCTTCACCACCTTGGGCGCCATCACACCGAGCGCCGTCAATTACGTGAAGCGATGCCAGACGAAGATGAGCCGGGGGCTCGTGAGCGTCTCCTGGCCCCTGCCCGAATTGGGGATAGCAGGCAAGGTGGGCTCCGAGAGCAGGGGGCTGAGTACTCCGACATCCACGTACAGCCACCGCTCTGGGAACCCAGTCACAGGAGGAGGGAGTCTGAAGTCAATTCCCGAGGCCTCTGTTTCTGGCGCGGCAAAGAAGCTCACGCACCCCGAGCGTTGGGAGGGGTCACTAAGGGTCAAAGAGAAGAAATGGCGCAGCAAAGCAACCGAAGGAGGGATGCCCATGATCGCCTCACAAACAAAAGCGAAAATAGCAAGAAGAGCAATGGATTCGGGACCCAAATGCATCATGTGGATCTGGTTATGGGAAAGAACGACATTGAATAAATCGAAAAAGGGAGGGACCAATCCCGCCCACAGGGCGTCAGCGAAGTACTGGACCTCGGTAGCTATCCTATCAATGGAGAAGTGAGACGCGGGCCAGACCGTCGTCCTCCCGCACTCGTTGAAGATGGTGGCAATGGAAGAACTGACCTTGTCCAAGCCTTACAGGTTAAGTATGATCGACTTATCAACAGCGGGAGCCGTCGACGGCGACGGGCCAGATGAGGGCACCAGCTTTTGCCCTTTCCCCTTCTTCGTCGGAGCCATGGCGACGGGAAGGGGGAGGATTCGAGGTTGGATTGGAGGCGGAGGCTGGAACTCGAGAGAAGGAAGAGCAGGAGGCACGCGAGCGGCGAGAAGAGGGGAGATTGTGTGCACCCACGGGTCCGCCTAGCTGGGCGCAAAATAAGGAGGCGTGGGGGAACAGGGACGCCCACGTCCAATCAATCGCCACACGGCGCCCAAGGCCGCAGGCTATTGGGGCCCGCAGCGCTTCGCACTTGCCTCTTCGCTTCTCTGCTAAGCCAAGTCCAAGCGCTCCTTGGGCCCGTGGGCTACTATCGGTGTTCTAGGAACGGGGGTACCCAGACTTGCCTGCCTGCGGCCTGCGGCGTGGCTCAAGGAGTGGCCCAGTACGGCCCATCTTCATCAACACATGCTCAAGACCCTCGCGAGGGGCCAAGCCTCGCAGGGCGGACGACAGGAGGCTTCCTCAGGCACGGCCTCGTCAGGCTGGCTCGCGAGGAGGCGGAGAGATCAAGGCGGGGTACCTCACGAGGTGCCCGTGACGCAAGCCATGATGACCAAGGCCAGGCGGGCGCCAGGCAGGCGCAGGCCTGCATAGAGTCCTTGTTTCCCCTTTGGTGCAAAGGGGGCAAGCGCAGGCAAGGGTATCAAGCAAAGGCAACCATTTCGGTGCAACAAGACCAAGACCAGCAGGACGGCAGAACGGAGGTCATTGTGGAGCCCAAGCCAGCGTCATCGTCAGGGTCTTTGGCAGGCGAGGACCAACTTTAGTCAGGATAAGTGTAATAGATGTTCCCCTTCAAAATGGCCAATTGTTGGCGCCCTTCCCGCTCAATATTTGGGAAGAGGCCCGGGGCCTTCGCCTATAAATAGGACTAGACACCATAGTATAGAGCATCTCGAATCGACCCCTCCAAAGGGACAACACCACCATAAGAACAGACCCTCGCGAGGAATCTTCTTATTATCAGTGGGAGTTGGGTTTCTCTGTGCTAGAGCAGTATCTATCAAAAATGGAGTTGGTTTATTATCTCCTGGCGTTTTGATCTTTTGCAAAGACCTGGTTTGTAACCCTTCGGATTCTAACAGAGCCGTCTTCCCCTTGCATGCCTTATATAGAAGAATGGTTATTTAGTTTTGCTACAGCAAAGATGAATACGTACTGAAGAATAGAAAGGCATGAAATATTGACATGTATTCCCTGCATCCGGAAATAAATGGACGGGTCTAGGCGTATTTCAGTTCTAGATACATCCAGTTTTATCCATTTCTACAACATTTAATCCGGACGGAGGGAGTATGATGTAAGAGCTAGGGATACGACCGGACAACACAGTAAAAAAACACTGAAAAACCCACTACAGAACCAAAGTATTCAAACCCACTGATATGAGATAGTACACTCATGTAGCTCAGGATGCAAAACTACCAGGCAGTTTTCCTTACAGAAATCAACATTGTGGCCTTTAATCATACATTTTGCTACAACTAAATTTAGATCAGATAAAGGTTGGATTCACGCCGATTAACAAAATATATGCTGATGTAAAAATATTGTGATATACAACAGGTACTTACATCTACATTGGAGCACAGAGAATTCCTGCAAGAATCTTTCCTCACAAACGATACCATTGCAGAAATTCTTCTATCTGTTAAGCTTATTTTCTAAAAGAGAGATGGGTAAGAAACATGTAGAAAATATGATCATCATGCCATAAAATTTCATGATGCAAGGATACGCACACACTTCTTAGAATTGAGTTGACATATTTTTTGCTCGACTGGAGCAGACTAGTTCTTTGGCCACTGGAATCTGCTTATTATCAGTAGGAATTGGGTTTCTCTGTGCTGGAGCAGTATCTGTAAAAACTGGAGTTGGTTTATTATCTCCTGGCGTTTGGATCTTTTGCGAAGGCCTTATTTGTAAGCCTTCAGATTCTAACATAGTCGTCTTCCCCTTGCATGCCTTGTATAGAAGAATGGTGCTTTAATTATAAAACATGTGACAACAGAGAGATGGAATAGGTACTGAAGAATATAAAGGCATGACATATTGACATGTATTCCCTCCATCCAGAAAAAAATGGATGGGTCTAGGCGTATTTCAGTTCTAGATACATCCTTTTTTATCCATTTCGGCAACATGTAATCTGGACGAAGGGAGTATGGTGTAAGAGCTAGGGATACGACAGGACAACACAGCAAAAAAAAACTAGTTGAATGTAAAACTATATGCTAGCGGAATACGTACAGAAATAACCAAGGCAACATACACGTGTATGATTGGGAAAATAAGATGGCATTGCAATAGAGCACTAGAACAACACTTCAATGTAAAAAAACATGGTATGGCAGACAGATGAAGTACATGCTGATGAATAACAATGCATAAGATATTCAGAAGCATGATGTCCAAATTAAGCAGATGGCATTGCGATAGAGTAGAATGACAGTACTTGAATTTGAAAACATGTTATCATGAATGGAATAGGTACTGAAAAACAGAAAGGCATGACATATTTACATGCATGATCAGCATGCTAAGCAACAGAGTAGATACACTCCAGGACATTATATGCATGTTCTACCCATATCACAGGCCAAGTTAGAGCAAGGACCTTGTGGGGTGAAGAGGATTCATCATCTTTCTGCAAGTCTTCTGAAGAACTGCCTTTACATGTTCCATCATATTGGGTATCATTTACATCAAGTTTATTGGCCTTTACATTGCTCCGTGAGGTTCTTGTGGATATATCAGTGTGTGCAATTATATCTGACATGCATGGAAGACAACTAGTAGTTAGATTTATGTAAATGAGTGCCTGTAGGAGACGACATAAATATTAGGACTGGGGTTAACTAGCAGCAACAGGTCTCGTAAACTAAAGGGAGAACACAGATGAAAGCTACAGAATATGTATCGTTTGTACTCGAGATTAATTAGATGGCACACAAAAGTATTCAAGAACAACATATGTAATACTAGAAGTGGTACAATACTATAATCACCAGCCTGTGGGATAGCATTGGCTGATGGATGATAACTATGGAACAACGTTACCTAAAGAACAAGTATCGTAGGTGAACTATGGAACAGCGTGAACTCCTGAACAAGACCCATAAGAGATCAGCATGCATATACAGTGAAATGTGATGATCTAGTTTCCGTGCTTAGATGAATAAAAAAGCCATAAATGTTGCACACACGTAAGATGAGGGTACAACCTATCTGGCTGCCATCCATAGGAGTGAGCATCATGTGCTGACTTGTCGATGGCTCTGCAGTTGTTGTGGTTGTCCATGTCGGGCACGCGCATTCGATGCAGGGAACTATTGAGTGGGGACTGTAGCTCCCTTATGGTGTATGCTTCCCTTGTTGGAGCAGCTGCGGTGAGTCGGAAGACGGTGTGTCTGAAGATGCAGATAATGCATAAAGTTAAGAACGACATATCTCTTTGATCCAAAGAAATACACTAAGAGATCAAACGCAAGGTACGAGAGTGGTCACATGTCTGTTGACTAAAGACTAAATTGGGGTCACACGATTTTATTTTGTTTTGGTACTATCCGATCTACGCCGGATGGCTTGATGGCCGTCTTGTGCCTCCTGGCTGACACTGTTCGGAATCTTCCCCGAAGAGCCAGCGACCAACGGCATAGTAGCCTGCCTCCACCGTCCGTGGCCCCATCCAAAACCCCGCTCCCCGCCCCACCGCACTGCCGTGGTTGTGCCGCCCTCGGGCCAATCCTCAAAGACTCCCCGTCATCTAGATCCTGCGGCGGCAGTACCTTCAACCCACGCAACTCTAAAATATAGCCATCTAAGCGCTGCTTCCGTGGAGAACTTGCGGCCCCGCACCCTTACGTTAGACATCAGCCAACCGGCAGCCTAGGAGCTCCGCCGCCATGAGCGGTGCTGCTTCCCATTGGGAATCGATTGGCCCAGAATAAAAGATCATAGAACTGACGCCTAAATAAAGTGATTTCAGATGAGGGTGCGACCTATCTGGTGGCATGGTGAAGTAGGCAGGTCCAGCTGCCGAGTCGGTGAGGCCGGTGCGGTTGCGGTGGTGACCGGCGGCAGGGAAAGAGCGATGTCGCGACGGTCGACGGCTACGCAGAAGCAGCGCCAGGACTCTGGACGGATCCGAAGTTGGAGCCGCTCCGGCGTCGTGAACAACGGCGGGGTGAATCGGCTCCGGTACGGTTCACGCGGCCGTCGTCAAGGCAGCACCAGCAGCACGGAGTAAGAGGCACATGGCCTAGTGCACGACGGTAATTGGATAGCGTCTCCGGCATTAGGGAGGAGGGTGGTAGTGAAATTGGTGCGGTGGGGGTGCCATGGAGGTGGGGCTTAGGTTTCATGGCTCGGGAGAAGGGAGCTTCCCGGGGAGAAGGTGATTTGGCGCCCACGAGGTATGAATGGGGGCGAGCGGGGGGGGGGGGGGGGGGGGGATTGGGAGGGGAGTGGAACCATGTCTTACGGACGCATTTGTCTGAAATGTGAGGGGGAGTTACAGTTCTACCCTTGCCTATAGGCTTCTCGGCTTGCGTCTGTGTACTGAGGGTCGGGGATAGTAGAGTAACTTTGCTTCTCCCCAAATAGTGGGCGGGAGCGATTTCGGGCGAGGAGGGCGTGTTTTGAACTATAGTGGGCGCGAGCGAATTCATGCGAGGAGAGCGTGTTTTGAAATAGTGGGCGTGAGCTATTTCGGGCTAGGAGAGCGTGTTTTGCTGACCATGGTTTATGAATTATTCGGCACATGTCATTTCGGCCGAGGAGAAGGCGCGCTTGGATGAAGTTACGAACCTACCCTCAATGTACAATGGGCCAATTGATTCGTGTCCCACATAGGATGGTAATTTCGCGTCTCCCATTTATTTGCTCGGGCGAATTCCACCGAGCAGAGAGGATGTTTAACGGTTCATTCAAATTTTGGGAGAACGAGCATCCACGTCTACCTTACCAAGTCGATTCGAATCAAATTTTGAAATATTAGCTTGCCACTTCTTTTTTAGATGGAGAGATGATGCTCGGGAGTAATGTGTTTTTACATGCTCGTTGCTAGCGATTTACTATATGACAAATAGTTGACCCACTCAAAAATGCGAATCAAACCCAAAATGAAATATCTCGATTCAATGAACTAGCTCATTCAGTGGGTCAAAATAGTGAACTAAATCCAAAATTGAACACCTCAATCGAGTAGCATGTTGTACAGTATTATAGTACTCCATGAACATGTTGAAAGTCAAATTAATGAACTTGTTTGATATACGCATATATCCGTTCATGTGTGGATTGTAGACAACATGGTCTCCAATTTAAATATTTGAATGCAAGTTTATATCAGTCTTTGATGCATAAAACGCGACCTCCCCCTCTCCCGCACTCCTGTTCTCTCTCTCTCTCTCACTCTCTCGCCGACAATCTTCAATTCTGTCGCACGCATCCGACACAAAAACCTTGTTGGTCCCTCTCCCTTTGTCTCTCTCTCTCTCTGTGTGTGTGTGTGGGGGGGTCTTTCTAGTCCGCATTCATATATACACCATCTATAGGTCTCTCTCGCACACTATGTATGATACTCTAGCTAGTCCAAGCTAGATATCTTGGGTGCACTCATCGTACGCACATAAATTCCTTGGCTCTTTGCCCGTAACTCTCTCATGCACCACTATGTCATCTCATAGCTCTTCCCCACCTCTCTCAAACTCTCCATCCACCTGGGTCACACATACACATGCATATCTCACTCGCACTCGATAGGCCCATCTAAAACTCTATCTCTCTCCATCGTTCTCTCTGCATCTCACACGCACACACACACACACACAATCTCATGCCCAGCTAGCCAAGTATGATGGTCTCTCACTCAATTGTAGGCACACGCAGTCCCCCATATATGTATATGACTAGCTAATCTTAGTCTCCATCACAAACATGTGCATGGTCTATCTCGAGTTCTCTCGGGGCATCTTTCTATCGCGCACGGACTCCCTCGATCTCTCACCCATATAGTCCCCTCACGATCTCGAGGGGATCTCTCTATCACAAACACACCCTCTCTCCCTCCCCATGCATCCATGCCATCCATGTGTCCCTCTCGACCTTTTTTCCCTGTTGGCCAGACCTCTATTGGACATGTGCTACAGGGGTGTCTCTCTCCGTTGCAAACAATCACACACTAGCTATCTTCGTGTATCTCCTCGCCTCGCTTTTCCATCTCGGAGATGCATGCGTGATATGTTCGCATAAGAAATGAAAAACACACACTCTCTCTAATTTATCGTTTGTTGTCACTTTCTCTTTCACACACATACTCTTTTTGCACACTTACTCATTCTCCTTCACACGCACTTGATCTGTCTCGACTAAGGCACTCACCTCCGTCCATAGCACATAGATTTATTGAAAAGTCAAACATCACAAAGTTTGACGATGTACGTGGAGAAAAAGAATTACATCTAGTACGGCAAACATATACCATTAGATTCACCATGAGATGTAGTTTTGTATGATGTATCTTTGGTATTGTAGATATAAATAACATTTGTGTAAACCCGATCAAAGTTTCCAAAGTTTGACTTCTAAAAAATTTACATGCACTGCATTATTGAGCGGATGGAATATCTCTTTCCCCCTCTCAGCTATCTGACGCACCACTCAGCCTTATCGGGGCTCCTCAATCTCTCTCAAACTTTATTGGTCAGTTTGGTTCGTGACCTGACCCTCATGCCTTGATGGTCGATACTGCCTGGTGTGGACGTGAGATGTAAAATATTTCTGCCTGGCCAGGCTTGTGTAGTGCTGATGCGTTTGGTTCATGCCTGGGCCAGGCAAAGCATCAACGTCCCATCAATCAATCCATGCATCAATTATTTAATGCTAATATCCATCCATGTTGGTGTTAGCCTCGTGGCCGCACGACCAGGCATGGCCAGGCGTTCGAAATCGGTCGCTTGGGCCAGGCTACTTGCAGTGTCTGGAGTTCAGCCAGGCTAATTAAAGTGCAAGGGAACCCAGCCTAGGCGGGCTTTCTTTTTCACAGGGTAGAAACCAAACAAGCATGCATGAAATCCAGGCACAACCCCAGGCCACGCAAAAGATGCTCACAACGCAAGCCAAACGGGCCTTATATCTCCCTGGTTCACACATACACATGTCTCGCTCGCGCTATACATATAGACCCATCCAACACTCTGCCCTTGTTCTCTCTCCATGTGACACGCACCCCCCCTAAGTACCATAATCCCTCACTCCATCATAGGCTCTATTTGGATCCATGGGTTAGAGTTAGTTTGGGTTAGTTTGGAGTCAACTAACCCAAAAAGATCCAAACAGGAGGGTTAGTTTAGGTTAGATGCATCTAACCCATCCAAAAAAACTAACCCATCCAAGAGGTGCTTAATTGGGTTAGTTCTTCTCGGGACCACTAATAAACACTTTTTTCTCTCGCTCTCCCCGCAGCAGATCCCCCCCCCCCACTTCCTTGAAGCTTCTCGTCCTCTCCCTCCACCCCTCTCGCACCGCCCGTAAAGGTGCCTCGCCATATCCGTGCTCCATCTAACCCTGCCATCCGAACACCTCTTTACTTAGAGTTATTTCAGGGTTAGAATCTAACTCTAACCTCTAGCTGAGTTAGAGTATCCAAGCAAGTCCATAGGCGCAAGCACTCCCCCTCCTAAGTATGATTATCTCTTACTAGCCATCAGGAACACACGTATTGTCTCCTTCCATCCATACATCTATCTTGATATCTCTCGGGGCATCTTCTATCGCGCACACACCTTGTAACTCGATCTCCCACCCATGTAGTCCCATCACGATCTCCAGGGGATCTCTCTATGACAAACATACACTCTCTCCTCTCCATGTCTGCAGTTTCTCCGTACGTCTCTCTCGACATCTCTCCCTTGTTTGTCAGACCCCTCTTGGACACGTGCTAGGGTTCTTCCTCTCTTGGTTCCAAACAACCACACACTATCTCCTCACCTTGCCTCTGTTGTCGAAGATGCATGTGTGATATGTTTGTATAAGACACACACGCTTTTTCTCCACTTTTATCGTGTGTTGTCCATGTCTCTTTCACACACGCACACACACTTTTTTCACACACTCTCTATCTCTCTCTCTCTCTCTCTCTCTCTCTCTCGTCAGGGACTCTGTCACGTCCATAAGCATATGGATGTTTTGAAAAGTAAAACCTCAGAAAAGTTTGACTAGGTATATGTGGAGAAAAACATTTACATCTGGAACAATCATTAGATTCATCACAACATGTACTTACTTCATACTATCATTTATCTTTGGTATTGCCGATATAAGTAATTTCTTTATAAACTTGGTCAAAGTTTCAAAAGTTTGACTTTAAAAAAATGTTGTAACTACATTATCGAACGGAGGGAGTAGCTCTTTGTCTCTCTCTCTACTATCTCTCACGGGCCTCCCCTCTCACTCGAACTCTCTATACCGACGGATTATACGCTCACTATGTCAGCGTATAGCTCTATATATTGTTTAGTTGACTGGTCAACCAATCCACATGTTGCATTGTCAGCTCGTGTTCTGTATCTTGGTGTACTGGCCCATGTGGCAGTGAGTGAAAATAAGTAAACTAGAGGCCCATCTGACACGCGGTGAAGGAAACAAAGTTGAAACCACTCGAGGTAGCACCCCGCACGCTAGTAAATTGAGGGCGCATGAGGACAAACTTCTTGCGCGCGAAGGACGCACTCGTGCACAATTCACCATCGACAGCTGCCTCTGCGACGGGGATTGCAAACACATGGCCGCAGTCTCCAAGATCCTTTCATCGCACCCTGGGCCAGCCAGACGCCTTGACATCCGCATGTTCAGTTCCAACTGCAAGGTCCAACCCAAGTTCGATGAGTGGTTCTTATCTCCCGCCCTAGATCAGCTCGAGGAGCGCAGCTTTGAAGCTGGACGATGTCGCTCTCTGCCGCCGTCCGCGCTCCGCCTCACGCCAATGCTGCGCCGCGCCAGCTTCAGTTTCTGCTATCTTCCCCAGAACAATGTCGCGCTCGCCCTTCTTCTCCCTCAACTCAAGCAGCTCGACCTCTTCGTTGTTGTCATCTCGAAGAAGGCTATGAAGCATCTGCTCTGCAGTTGTACTGTGCTCGAGTACCTTCGTCTTGAGCAGATCCATGGGTTCATTAGTCTCCACATCGCCTCGACGAATCTCCGATGGATTTATGTGTCTTGCTGGCCCCGCAACAAGACATCAATTGGGAAGAGATCACTCTAGCTGTTCCACGTTATGGTCATTGAGAATGTGCCTTTCCTTGAGAGATGGCTTGTATCGGATCTAGAAGGTCCAACAAAAATCAGGGTCATTGACGCGCCGAAATTGACAGTGTTGGTGTACTCGTCTGCCAAATTCTCCGAACTCTTTATTGGATCCGTAATCGTTAAGGTACAACACTAATATTCTTCTCCGTCTTCTTGAAATTCACATTTTTAAATTTCTTCTTGATGTATTTACGACCGTCTTCCAGAAAATGATTCCCACAAGCTTGACCCAGTCCATGCGCACAGTGAAGATCTTAGCACTAAAATCTATCGGCCCCAATCTGGATAAAGTTGTTGCATTCCTCACATGCTTTCCATGCATAGAGAAGCTACTCATCGAGGTGAAACTTCTTTCCTATTAGTAAACGGTAATCACAATGTAGCTCAATTTTTTCGTAATTTTCTTAAATTACGATGACAAGTGTAGTGTTCAAAACTACATCTACGCACTGCACCGAAAGAAATGTTTTTAGTATTTTTTCTCACGTGATCACCTGCATCATTTTTGTGCTGTACTACTATAGTAGCCTAGGCTAGTCATAGTGGAAAGTAACTTAGACTACTCCAGTAACTCTATGGTTACCCTAAGGGCAAGTACTACCTCCGTCCTGGTTTACTCTTCCAATTTTGTAGTATCAAAATTTGACCATAGATTTAACTGACAAAATGTTAATGCATGTCACTAAGAACTATATCGTTGGATTCGTATTTGAACATAATTTCAAATGGTGTAATTTTTAGTGACATGCATTGGTAGGTAAATCTATGGTCAAAATTTTATACTAAATACGAGGTAGTATTTCTTCCATCCCAAAATTCTTGTCTTACATTTATTAAGATACGGATGTATCTAACACTAAAATGTAACTAGATACATTCGTATTTAGACAAACTTAAGACAAGAATTTCGGGACGGAGGGAGTACAAAAGTGGGCTATGTGGGCCAAAACATGTGCCAAATTCACTTGTGATGCATTTGGCATCGATGCCCCTCCATTGATCACCTGGTGCCCCAATCTGGAGCACCTACCTTGCTCCGGTGCCAAATTAACTCAAGCAATGAAAAACACTGCGTGGGAGAGAGAGAGGACTGAAGCAATAAAAAAACACTTGTTTGGGAGAGTGAGAGGCTGGTGTAGTTGGTTTGATTGATTTGTTTATACATGTGGGTCTGTGTGCACAGCGGTGCCAACTCTCTCACATCGCGAGAGCGGTGCTAAAATCTTTTGATTTGACATCGATGCGTATTATGTGGCATACTTTTACGAAATATGGCATCGGCCACATAGTGGAAGGCAACAAATGCCCAAGCTCTTCATGTGCTCCTAGTTAAATGAGAGGAAACATAAACAGAGAGAGGGGGAGAGAGGGGGAGAGAGAGAGAGTGAAAAAATATCACTTGCCAGCCAACCCTATCGTATGAGCGAATGATATTTGTACCTCTTGATGAGACGACAATCTTATGCAGCCAGCTGCTCTAATATGTTCTCTTCTTTTGCAGATAAAAAAAGACCCGAAAGTGAAAAATGTGCTGCACTATAAGAATCTCATCGAATGCCTTGATCTCCATCTTACAGAAATTGATTTGATCGACTACCGAGGTAGCTCATCTGAGATTAAATTGGCCAGGTTCTTTGTTCTGGAGGCAAGTGTGCTCAAGGTAATGAGGTTTGGCATTCTCTAGCGCAACAATGAATGGCGTGCTGATCACCGCAAGCATCTAAGCCTAAATGACAAAGTCTCCGTAGAAGCTGAATTTGTTTTTGAAACATCAAGTGGCGAGGGACTCAAAAACTTATTTGCCCATTAGTGACTTGTCAGGGCGGTGGATTTTAGTTTGTACGATAACGCTGCATCCACCTAAAGTAACGAAAGTTCTTACGTGAACTTCCTAGTAATTCCCTCTTCCTAGGTGCAGCATTACTCCTAACATTTGTAATATCAGTTCGAAACTTTTAATATTGCCGTGTCCTATTCCTGCGTTTTCAAAATCCAGTGAATCAAATAGGTCTTGAGTTGGTGATGATGTTGTGCCTCCCATCTTTCACCAGTAGCCGTCGGATCTAGATCTAAAGCATACAAACCAAGCTTCTCCATTTTTGCAAAAAGATGCCCGCACTTGTTCCCTATTTACAAACAACTCCTTGTCTCTCACAATCAGCCTTATCTCCTCCCCACCACATCTAGAAGGCCGTGGAAAAATCTAGCGCGATGGCCGCTGTCGGAGCAGTCCACCCCCAATCTTGGTGTTCCGTGCAATGCACGGGCATCTATGCACGGGAAATTATGTCGAACAGGGCTAGTTGTAAGCAGGCTAGCTCTACAGCCATGATGATAGTGACTGCAGACGGTGAGGCTGACTATGGTATGCCGAACACGGCGCCTATACTCAGGTGTCATCTCCGGTTCAGGGTCTGTCACTTCACTGTGAGGAGCATCACGTAATAATTTGACCAACGGGTAGTACAGTGCTAGTACTCCTAGGAGTACTACATTGGTAGTACTACTATTAGTACTAGTAGCACCACCGTCTCGATTTAGGAGTACTACCACGTCCATCTGGATTTTAGTATTTGACTAGCAATATCTAGTAATGCATGTCACAAAAATGTACTACTCCCTCTGTAAATAAATACATGGTGTTTTATTCCTATCGGCGAGAGAACTTAATGTTTTCTTGCTAACTAGAGTCTTAATAGGATTACATGCAATGAACTAAACACTTCATGTCATGTTTGGTAGTCTCAAGTCATTGAAAGCATGCACGGCCCACATCTCTCATTGGTTGATATGTCATGAAATAAGAAACAAGGAGGGAGTTAATGCATCGTGCCTAAGTGTTTTGGGATTATTTGGTTTTCATAATGTGACTTACACAACATTTTTGTTTACATGCATTAACATTTTATTAGTTAAATCAAAGGTCAAAACTTGGCGCAAAATGCAAAGGGGACCAATAAACCAGTAAACATCAAACTTCTCTCGTTTGGCCCCAACTAGAGGTCTGGTGAGATGACTATACTGCAACGGCATGGAGGGGGGCGCAGCTTCATTGACTTACGTCAATTGCCTTTGGGTCAATGACACGTGGGCCCAGGCGGTGGCCGGCCCAGCTATCATACAACCAAAGGCAGGTGCAGTAGAGGGCCGAGGAGTAGAATGAAATCGTACGCACCTATGCATGCTAACCAAGGGCAAGAGTGATCACTCGAATCGCAAGATCAGTTGACTAGTAGAAGCTAAGCTAGACCCATGGAGGCGATGAGCGCGAGCATCAGCCGGCTGTGCCAGATGGTCCACGACGCCGGCCTGTGGCCCGGCAATGAGGAACGTCTCCAAGTAGTATTGCTTGAAGCCGGCAGGGCGAGGGGCTGCTTGGACGACAGCTTCGTCTCCTTGTTCGACGAGGTCCTCATCGGTTTCCTCGACAAGTTCATCATCGTCAAGAAGCTTGCGGACGACTTTGACGTAAGCCTTCAGCCGATGCGCCCAGGATCTGTGATGCCCGCCACCCTCAACGGCCACTATGGTGACAACCTCTTCGACGCACTGGTGGCCCTGCGACTGCCCGCCGTCGCCCCAGAGAATGTCCACCTTGATGTCGCGCTCGCCGCGCAGCACCTGGCGCAGCAAGACACCATGGACATAATCACCCACGTCTACGCGCATGCAAGAGGAGGACGATAGGACGCTGGCCTTCTTGGACCGCAGGGCAACCTTGGACGCACTGTTCAGAAGCACGTTGAGCTCGCCGCCAACGCCGCTGCTCCTCACACGTCGGTTGGTGACCCAGCGCACTAGGGCGTGAGGATGTCGTTGATGGATCCGTATGTATTTTTATCTTTCCGTCAAATCCATGTAGTAGTATATGATACTACAATAATTATCTTACCTTTCGCATCAACTTCATAATTTTTGTATGTACTCCATGCATGAACGGCACCAGAACCAAACTTCTCATTACTCTAGGCAAAATCGTTATTTTCTATCTATCGATCGCGCCATGGAGCAGAACCAAATTTTACAAGTTACGAGTTCAAAAGGAAAAGCCTGCCGTGTTCGCGTCGCACCCCCACATGGTTGGTCTGGCACGCCGCTCAAGCGGGAATGCATGCGGTGTTGCATTTTCACTTACAAGTGGGACCGTAGTTGAGCAAACCGACTATCGGCAAACCTCACCCCGCCCACCGCGCGATGGCTGAGAAAATAGGAGGGAGAAGAGATGGCTGTAGCATGGACTCCAAGAAAATTTGTGTTGGATGGGACTCGTGTGGGTGGCATGTGCCGTAGTGCTAGACGTCAATGCTAGTTATGGCCCATGCCCCCCCACTGTATCGAGCCTATATCGAGGTACAGTACGTAGAACAAATTTCCTGCAGATCGTGCTTAGCACTCCTCTATCTCTCTTCTCAGCCAGCCAGCGGACGCGAGGAGCCCATCATCTGTTTGCTCACATGCGGTCCCACATGTCAGTGAAAATGCAAGCGGGCCCACTGAACCTGGACATCTTTCACCTCGACGTGCTGGTGATGAAAAACAAATCCAAGAAAGATCTTCGGTGGCCGCTTTTGGAGTTACTCAAGAGTAGTAAGATTCTATTTACAGTTTAACCGAAGATGCACATCTCGTGGCTTCAATTTATCAACTACCACTCTATTTTGTTTCATGACACAACCAGGATGCTGGATGCCCCACGTGTCGGCAAAAGGAGGAAGAACCCGACCAAATCTTCGGTTGTGCTCTCGGATTAGACTAGTTGTGCTAACTTAAAATTTTTATTGTGTACTCCCTCCATTCCAAAATACTTGACTTCCATTTGTCCAAAAATGGATGTGCCTATATACTAAAACATGTCTAGATACATATATATATTTTGACAAATAGAAGGCATGTATTGTGCAACGGAGGGAGTAGAATGGATGCAAGTTTTTGTATTGGGAAGAAGAGTACATCGATATATTGATAGAGCACAATTTAGTAGATGTTCTATCACTTTTAGCTAGCACAAAGGCTATAGATGAGATTAGTGCATTTGTTGATACTCCTACTTGGTATGCGTGTTGCTGCTTAGATGCAGAGAAAAATGGACCGGAGGGAGTACTTGAATAGAGGCTAGACATGAGACTAGATGCGAGGAAGCAACGTCTACTTCTTTACACTCGAAGAAGAAAGAAGCACGCAAGATCGAGACTCCATAGATCAACAATGAATGCATCAAGAAGGCACTAATCCAACTTACAGGAGTAGTAAAATGTATTCTTGTCGTTCTTGTTTTCTTTGGTCTTTCTTTTCTAGACAAAATTATCGTTGGAGTTCGTGCAAAACGGAGGTCCATTTGGGGTCGTGCGTTGCAGTTGGCCTTACAAGTGGGACCGCAGTTAAGGAAACCGACCATCGGCAAACCCCCACCTTGCCCGCCGCATGATGGCTGAGTTAGAGAAACGATGAGGTTGAAGAGATTTCTCTAGCACGGACTCCAAGAAATATGATGTCATATGGAAGTCGTGCTGGTGGCGTGTGCCGTACTCCTGGACGTGAATGCTTGTTCTGGCCCATGCCACCCTACTACTCCTACTAGTTAGTATTATATAGTACTACTAGTATTGAGGATTCGAGGTGCTGGTTACGTAGTACAGTATGGCTACAGTAAAAACACCCGCACGACGCGCAAAGCATGTGAAGCTAGTACAAATAGTGTACTACTATTGTTGATTGGCCCCATCCGATAACCTGTTGCAATGCATGTACAATTATGTATTCGGAAAATATATTTTTTGCCTCGTCGCACCACTCACTCGCAGAAGCAACTCGAAAGTCATTCATAAATTTAGTAAGTTTATCACAGGCATATCATTTTATTACACACAACAGGTCATCAACCCACATCGACAACGCGGATACATTATAAATACTAAAGTTTTCACCAGACAACAAATAACAAGCAATGAAATGAACTTCAACTCAACCATTCCTCGGCGTTGGAAACGCTTGCTTTGAACCACAAGTGATTCTCTGGAACGGGCCATCCATTGTCGATCTGTAGACCAACGCAGGACTGATCATCCAGGCCGAAGCGGCCTACTATATCAGTACCAGGGTAGGGAACCACCCAAATGTCTGAGGTATAGAAACAGTTGCTTCTCATAAATGGTAGTAATGTTGTGTCAACAGCAGTTGGATCGCCTTTCACCATCATTGGATAGTTTTGTCCAAGGAAGAGTGAGTTTTCTCCAAGACTATCAATTCTGTACTAGGGAGAAGGAGTTGGCGCTAGCACACTAGTATCCATCCCGAATACCATGCAACGGTTGTTGGAATAGGTCCGGAGAGTGCGACCATGGGAGACTACACTTGCTTCCTTAGCACTAACATCATCAGTGGGCTGTATACACACGAGAAGAGGTGATCCATCGGAATTAGTTGCCAGGCGCCAAATAGTATATGGGCGCTGCTCGTCCTCATGCTCGTGATCATCACCATCATCATCTCCCCCTTAGTTATAAAAATCTTCAAGTATAGGTGGTGGAATGTTGACAGGACCTTGGAAACACAAGAAGACGGTTAATTAGTAAGGCTGACCATAGTGGGGGTAACATAAGTAGTATCATGCACTTGGGACTCGCAAACATGCTTATGTGGCAGGCAATTAAGGAAGAGAGAGATTGTTATAGTAACATAGGTAGATACCGTAACATAATAAATGTGATGCTACTATGTGTCATGCATGGCAATAAATGAGACCACCTATGATACTAATTTAAGATACTATGCACTATAGAGGTAGTAACATAAACTAGTAACATATGCATGTTACTAGAATAAGTTACTCCCCACTATTACAAGCCTTGCTAACCCGCATGCATGTGGATGAAACAATTTTAATTACGGTGGAAGACAAACGTACCGAAACAACGAGGATGCCATGCAAAAACAGTGCCACGAGTGGTGGCAGCAAACACAAGGCCCTTGTATTGAATTGCATCACAATACTCATCCGTGTACAGAAACTGATTTTTGAGCAATATCCATCCAGTCAAACCACTGACGACGGCAACAAGCTTGTAGAAGATAGCAACAACTTCATAGTTGTTGTAATTCCAAGAGCGGTTGGGGACTCGAGAAATTACTATCTTCCGTAGAAGACAGTCACCATGATTGTATTTGAATGTGCGTACAATACTGATGTGCTCAACCTCTGGGCAGTCTGCTGAGATTTTTGGAAGTGGAACCCGGTCACGAGTGTACACATTCACAAGTTCCCACTCGCAGTTGGACCCAATGTAAACAACCCAATCTCCATTTGCGCCTGCCCAAGCCTTGCCCTCAAGCGATGGCATCTTAACATCATACGTATCATTATCAAACGGCATCAACTTGCACAGGGCGAGGCCTCCGTCGTGATGGAGCCAGTCATCAGGGTCATGGCGAAGAAGATAGGGGAGATCAAACCGCTCCTTGACTCTTGGGTTCCTTGTAATGATGTTATTAGTTGAGTCGAGAATGGGCTTGAACGAACCTGCCATTCTAGCCGAGGTGATGATGTCGCACCGATCAATGAGTTCCTCCACCACGACAAGAATAACGGGGTCGTTTCCGTCCTGTTCCCTCCATGGAGAAGACAATCGAACAATGGCAGAAGAAAGGGTGAAGGGCTGAACGAAAATGGAGGTGGGAGAGGAAGAGCGTGCGATAGCAGTTCCAAATCGAGAGGGAAAGGCGAAGAGTCGGTGGACAGTTGCCAGTTTGCCACGGTTCACGAAGGGGCACCTCGGCCTACACGTCGGTTCGGAAATACTCCTACTACTCGCCATCGTCTCACTGATATGTGGAAGGGACCACATGTCAACGAGACATGGTGTGTAATTTCTCGTGCAAAATGCGATCTGGCCGCGTTGGCCCGAGGTGCCGCATTAGTTATCGGCCTTTATTTTTTTAATGGCGCGCCGTTCAGTTTTGAAGCATGACTAACTAGTACTGTATGCAGAGAAAATATAAACTACTCTACCACTACACCACCTCCAGTACTAGTAGTATAAAGAAGATATATAGGCTGGAGCTTCAGCGCTTTCTTGCCAAGGGCTGCCCACTTGCTTCTCACACTACCACCCTCTCTCCAGAGACGGCCTGTCACGCCCAATATGCGACCCTATTCAAAAGGAACTCGAAGGTCCCACCAAGGATAGACCCGCATATTGGAACGCTTTTGCAAGGTGGATATCATTACATCAACATTACATAATAGATGGGGATACATACAAGAGGCATACAATGCCACACGAATACAACACCACAATACATAAGATCCACATTTGAACTACGGATGAAACACAAACAGAAACTCAAACGACATCCACCCTGCTAGCCCAGGCTGCCGACCTGGAACCTATCCCCTGATCGAAGAAGCAGAAGAAGAACGCAACGCAAGCAAGCATCGCTCTCGCGTCATGATCATCGGGTAAACCTGTACCTGCAACTGTTGTTGTAGTAATCTGTGAGCCACGAGGACTCAGCAGTCCCATTACCATGGGTATCAAGACTAGCAAAGCTAAATGGGAAAGGAAGGGGTAAAGTGGTGAGGTTGCAGCAGCGACTAAACATATATGGTGGCTAACCAACGCAAATAAGAGCGAGAAGAAAGCAAGCGGAATGGTCGTGAAGCTAGCAATGATCAAGAGGTGATCTTGAACTCCTACTTACGTCAAACATAACCCAAAACCGTGTTCACTTCCCGGACTTCGCCGAGAAGAGACCATCACGGCTACACACACGGTTGATGCGTTTTAATTCAGATCTTGTGTCAAGTTATCTACAACCGGACATTAACAAATTCCCATCTGCCTATAACCGCAGGCACGACTTTCGAAAGATTATACCCTGCAGGGGTGTCCCAAATTAGCCCATGATAAGCTCTCACGATCAATGAAGGATAAACCTTCTCCCAGGAAGACCCGATCAGACTCGGAATCCCGGTTTACAAGACATTTCGACAATGGTAAAACAAGACCAGCAAAGCCACCCGGATGTGCCGACAAATCCCGATAGGAGCTGCACATATCTCGTTCTCAGGGCAACACCGGATAAGCGAAGCGTACAGGTACCGACGTAACCCAAGTTGCCAAGGGATGGTCCCGCACGGTGCTCTAGTTTGGACCAACACTTAGACAAGCACTGGCCCGGGGGGCTATAATAAAGATGACCCTCGGGTTAATTACTCCAAAGGGAAATGTAGGTGGTGGTGAGGCAAATGGTAAAACAAAGGTTGGGCCTTGCTGGAGGAGTTTTATTCAAAGCGAACTGTCAAGGGGGTCCCATAAATCACCCGACCGCATAAGGAACGCAAAATTCGGGAACATAACACCGGTAGGATGGAAACTAGGGCGGCAAGAGTGGAACAAAACACCAGGCATAAGGCCGAGCCTTCCACCCTTTACCAAGTATATAGATGCATTAATAATATAAGAGATATTGTGATATCCCAACCAAAATCCTGTCCACCATGGAGAAATCTTCAACTTCACCTGCAACTAACAATGCTATAAGAGGGGCTGAGCATAGCGGTAACATAGCCAAGAAACGGTTTGCTAGGAAGGGTGTCAAAGGTTAGAGGTTCATGGCGATTTGGGAGGCTTGGTGAGCAAATGATAGGTAACACAGCAAAGCGATAGAACGAAGCAACTAGCATAGCAATGATAGTAGTGAGATCCAGCGTAGCGGTCATTTTGCCTGAAATCCCGCTAGGAAGAAGAACGAGTCCACGAAGAAGATGAAGCCACGAAGACGAACCAAGCGTAGACGAACGAATCCTCATGATCGCAACGAAACAGGAACTACCGAGAAGAAGCACACAACATGGTAAACACACCACACATGAACAAGGCATGATGCACAACAAGCATGATGCAAGACAAGGCAACATGAAGCTACTCATGGCAAGAGATGATGCAAACAAGAACAACACATCAAAGCAAGTTTAAATGAGGCCAGGAACAACATATAACAATTCCGGTAAGTCCTCATATGCAAATTTCAAAATTGGTCCAGATCTGAATGAACCTTATGTTCAAGTTGTTAAACAGCAAGTTAAATTTCACCAAGATGATCTACACGAAATTCTAGTCAAGTTACATATAAAGTTCATTTAATTCGGAGCTACGACCTAGAAGATATGAGCAAAACAAGATAAACATGGCATTGATGCAAAATGCATACAAACATCAAGCAAACACCTCAAAACAAGGATGCAACATGATAATATTAAGCTACATGCAAAAACAAGCAAGTTTCATATAGAGCACACTCAAAACGGAGCAACGGTGCAACACATACGCACTATACAAGTCATAGCAACAATCTGTCCAAAACAGCAACTAGGCATTTTGCAAGCGTCAAAACAATACGCTACAACACCTCAACGTAATAAAAAAGGCATGGGCATGAAGTACTGGTAAAGCATGAGAAAACATGAACACTGAGCTATCTCCAGAAATCACTAGAACATGCTCAAACATACATGGCAAGATTGCAAATAATAACAGTTCAGACTTTAGCAGAAATAACATCAGGTTGCAATGTTTAGAGCTATCAAACAACATGTTGCAGGAACTTAACAGGGCAAAAAAAGGCATGGCATGAATCTACTAATTGCATAGAACAAAAGTCCCTTACTGACCAAGAGCCAAAAAGGAACAGAAGAAATGATGGCATCCATGTAAACATGGCAAGTTATATGACAGATTCATACATGGCAGGAACAACAATAAGTAGGCATGTTGATGAGCTTGAACCACTCACCACAGAGCAATACATGGCATGGAAAGGCAACCAACAGCAAGAATACATGTTTATTAAGCAAAGCATGGCAAGAACAAGTTCATAGGGTGCATGGATCACTAGGAAATCACATGGCAAAACTGAACTTCATGTTAACAGGCTGACAGCAACATCATTTAGCAACTTTGGAGCAAGATATGAACAATCTACAGCAAGTTATAAATGCAACCAGGGGCATGGATGGATAGCTCATAACCATATGTACAAAACATTTTTACTGAAGTATCTCAAAATAAGCATGGATCTCTCTGTAGCATCAAGTTTACATGGCATAAAAATAACAGCAGAACAGGGACTGAAATCAGCAACATCACGAGGCCTAGTTTACATGCTTGTGATAGTCACCACATTGATCACAAAAATACAGGGCATACACCCCTGGAAATATGGCATGGCATAGATCAAAACATATGTAGACATCAACCTCATAGGATGCACACATCAATCATGGGAAAAATGATAAATGAGCATGTTAAAATAGTTTTAGCAGATTAACAGCAACATGCACTTTTGCAACGATGATTCAGGCATCAAGATGAGGTTAAATGAAAATGATGCAATGGAATGAAATGAAGTACTCGTCGAGACGAACAATTTGACTTATTACACACATGAAACGGAGCTACGGACGCAGAGTTACGATGCGATGAACATGGCATGATAATGTCAAAATTACAGGACTTAGGCAAAATCGGGGTCAACCTTCGGGCTGGATCTGGATCCGGGGCGCAGATCCCGAGGATCGCCGGGGAGGTCACCGGAGTTGGTGGGGATGGCCGGAGAAGGGCGGATCCGGGCCGGATCTCGCCGGATCCGGCCGGATCCCGGCGAGGGGAGCTGGAGGAGGGGACGGGGCGGCACGGGGTCGCGGGCAGCAGGGCGCGGCGGCTCAGCACGGCGGCAGAGGCGGCCGGTGAAGGGCGGCCAGAACGGTGCCGGCGAGGTGGCGGAATTCGGGGCGCGGGAAGGCGCGAGGTGGAGAGGAGGAGGCCGGCGGGGAGGTCCGCAGCGCGGCGCGGGAGGCCGGGCGGTGCGGCGGCGAGCCGCGGCGGCTCCGGGGCGGCGGCCGCGGCGGGGGGGGGGGGGGGGGGGGTCCGGCGCGGCGGCGCCGGACGAGCGGCGTGCGGGCCTGGGCGGTGGCGCGGGATGGGCCGGGAGGGCCCACGGCGGGCCGGCGCGGGTGCGGCGAAGTGGGCGCGGGCGCGGGGCGACGTGGCGGCTGCGGGTTGGCTGGGATGGCGGCGGTGATGACGTGGCGGGCCGCGATTGGCCGGGGTGAGGTGTCCGGCGGACATGTCCGGCACGGGCGGACGTGTCCGGCGGCGCGAGGATGAAGATGACTAGGGTTAGGGTAGAATGACCCGAAAATTTCGGGGGAGGTCTAGTTTTATAGGTAGAGGGAGCTAGGAGTGTCCATATGAGGCACAGTTTTCGCCCACACGATCGTGATCGAACGACCGAGAGCATGGAGATGACATAGATGGGTTTTGGTCCACTTTGGAAGGGGTGTTGGGCTGCAACAAAAGAGGGCTTTACGGTTACCCGGTTAACCGTTGGAGTATCAAACGACCTCCAAATGGCATGAAACCTGACAAGCAGTCTACCGGTGCTATACCAAGGCTGCTTGACAAACCTCGGTCCACTCCGAGAACGTTTAACACCCGCACACAACGAGAGACAAAAGGGGGACGCCGGAGGACATAGGAGTGCCAGATTGCAAAACGGACAACGGGGAAAATGCTCGGATGCATGAAATGAACACGTATGCAAAGTCTGATGCACATGATGACATGGCAAAGTGCAACATGCAAGCCAATGACATGGCAATGATGGCGAATAACTGGCAGACACCTGGCGCATCGGATCCGGGGCGTTACACGGCCCCTCTCTCCCTCCTCACCGGTGGTCACAGATCCGCTGGGGAAGAAAAGGACGTGCATCGTTGACGCACTCATCGTCGGCGGGCGAGGTCATGCACTGACGACAAGGCTGTCCTGTCAGACCTAGCCCTCGCGCGGGATCGCTGTCATAGTGTGTGCGGAGGACGACGACCACGAGCGAAGCCACTTCCCGCCGACCCTCAGGTATGCTATCTCTTTTCGAACCATACCCTTGTTCTATTGCCCCATCTGGCACGTCGTTGCATGTGGATCTTTTTCCACTCCACCATCTTCCCAATTTGCTATCCTTTGCTCTGCTGGCCATGCACACGAAAACCATAATTTGCACTATTAAAGGAAACCCTACTTCATGCAGACTAATGCATGTCTGGGTTGCATAAGGAAAGGAAGGGAGACTGTACTGTCCAAGAGAGTAAGCATCGAACCCGCATCTAGGTTGAAAAGGGGAAAATTAGTAGCTAAGGAATGAGTCTCGTGTCTCTTGGTTGAAGAAGGGTAGAAAGGCATGACAACGCAATAGAGAATGACCAGGTCGATTGGTTTGTTATCCTCACATAGGAAAAAGGTGGCTAAAGAGAACAAAATGGGACGTAATCCACATATGCTGCCTGGATATTTGTTGCTCTGGGCAACCTGTCACGCCCAATATGTGACCCTATCCAAAAGGAACTCGAAGGTCCCACCAAGGATAGACCCGCATATTGAAACGCTTTTGCAAGGTGGATATCATTACATCAACATTACATAATAGATGGAGATACATACAAGAGGCATACAATGCCACACGAATACAACATCATCATACATAAGAGCACCATCCGACTACGGATGAAACACAAACAGAAACTCAAACGACATCCACCCTGCTAGCCCAGGCTGCCGACCAGGAACCTATCCCCTGATCGAAGAAGCAGCAGAAGAAGAACTCCAAAACAAGCAATCATCGCTCTCGCATCAAGATCATCACATAACATGTACCTGCAACTGTTGTTGTAGTAATCTGTGAGCCACGAGGACTCAGCAATCCCATTACCATGGGTATCAAGACTAGCAAAGCTTAATTGGAAAGGAAGGGGTACGGTGGTGAGTTCGCAGCAGCGACTAAGCATATATGGTGGCTAACATACGCAAATAAGAGCGAGAAGAGAGCAAGCGGAATAGTCGTGAATCTAGCAATGATCAAGAGGTGATCCTAAACTCCTACTTACGTCAAACATAACCCAAAAGCCGTGTTCACTTCCCGGACTCCACCGAATAGAGACCATCACGGCTACACACATGGTTGATGCATTTTAATTCGGATCTGGTGTCAAGTTATCTACAACCGGACATTAACTAATTCCCATCTGCCACATAACCGTGGGCACGGCTTTCGAAAGTTTATACCCTGCAGGGGTGTCCCAACTTAGCCCATGATAAGCTCTCGCGATCAATGAAGGATATTCCTTCTCCCAGGAAGACCCGATCAGACTCGGAATCCCGGTTTACAAGACATTTCGACAATGGTAAAACAAGACCAGCAAAGCCGCCCGATGCGCCGACAATCCTGATAGGAGCTGCGCATATCTCGTTCTCAGGGCAACACCGGATAGGTCAGCCTACGAGTAAAACCAACCCTCGAGTTGCCCGGTTCGGACCAACACTTAGACAAGCACTGGCCCGGGGGGGAAAAAATAAAGATGACCCTTGGGTTAATTACTCCCAAGGGAAATGTAGGTGGTGGTGAGGCAAATGGTAAAACCAAGGTAGGGCCTTGCTGGAGGAGTTTTATTCAAAGCAAACTGTCAAGGGGGTCCCATAAATCACCCGACCGCGTAAGGAACGCAAAATCCGGGAACATAATACCGGTATGACGGAAACTAGGGCGGCAAGAGTGGAACAAAACACCAGGCATAAGGCCGAGCCTTCCACCCTTTACCAAGTATATAGATGCATTAATTAAATAAGAGATATTGTGATATCCCAACAAAATCCTGTCCTCCGTGGAGCAATCTTCAACTTCACCTGCAACTAGCAACGCTATAAGAGGGGCTGAGCAAAAGCGGTAACATAGCCAAGCAACGGTTTGCTAGGAAGGGTGTCAAAGGTTAGAGGTTCATGGCAATTTGGGAGGCTTGAAGAACAAATGATAGGTAGCACAGCAAAGCGATAGAACGAAGCAACTAGCATAGCAATGATAGTAGTGAGATCCAGGGTAGCGGTCATCTTGCCTGAAATCCCGCAAGGAAGAAGAATGAGTCCATGAAGAAGATGAAGCCACGAAGAAGAAAAAAGCGAAGACGAACGAATCCTCACGATCGCAACAAAACGGGAACTATCGAGAAGAAGCACACAACATAGTAAACACACCACACATAGACAAGACATGATGCACAACAAGAAGGATGCATGACAAAGCTACATGAAGCTACTCATGGCAAGAGATGATGCAAACAAGAACAACACATCCAAGCAAGTTTAAATGAGGCCGGAAACAACATGTAACAATTCCGGTAAGTCCTCATATGCAAATTTCGAAATTGATCCAGATCTGAATAAACATTAAGTTGAAGTTGTTTAATAGCAATTTAAAGGGCACCAAGATGATCTACACGAGATTCTAGTCAAGTTACATATAAAGTTCATTTAGTTCGGAGCTACGGCCTAGAAGATATGAGCAAAATAAGTTAAACATGGCATTGATGCAAAATGCATACAAACATCAAGCAAACACCTCAAAACAAGGATGCAACATGATAATATGAGACTACATGCAATTCTAAGCAAGTTTCATATAAAGCACACTCAAAACGGAGCAACGGTTCAACACATACACTCCAAACATGATATAGCAACAATCTGTCCAAAACAGCAACTAGGCATATTGCAAGCATCAAAACAACATGCTACAACACCTCAATATGATTTACAGGTAAAGCATAACAAAACATGAGCACTGAGCTATCTCCAGAAATCACTAGAACATGCTCAAACACACATGTCAAGATTGCAAATAATAACAGTTTCAGACTTATCAGGAAATAACATCAGGTTGCAATGTTTAGAGCTATCAAACAACATGTTACAGGAACTTATCATGGCAAACAAAGGCATGGCATGAATCTAATAATTGTATAGAACAAAAGTCCCTTACTGACCATGAGCCGAAAAGGAACAGAAGAAATGATGGCACCCATGTAAACATGGCAAGTTATATGACAGATTCATACATGGCAGGAACAACAATAAGTAGGCATATTAGTGACCTTGAACCACTCACCATAGAGCAATACATGGCATGGAAAGGCAACCAACAGCAAGAAGACATGTTTGTGAAGCTAATCATGGCAAGATCAAGTTCATAGGGTGCATGGATCACTAGCGACAATCATGGCAACATTGAACTTAATGTTAACAGGCTGACGACAACATTATTTAGCAACTTTGGAGCAAAATATGAACAATCTACAGCAAGCTATAAATGCAACCAGGGGCATGGATGGATAGCTCATAACCATATGTACAAAAAATCCTTACTGAAGTATCTCAAAATAAGCATGGATCTCTCTGTAGCATCAAGTTTACATGGCATAAAAATAACAGCAGAACAGGGACTGAAATCAGGAACATCACGAAGCCTAGTTTACATGCTTGTGCTAGTCACCGCATTCATCAAAAAAAATACATGGCATACACCCCTATAAAGATGGCATGGCATAGTTCAAAACACATGTAGACATCAACCTCATAGGATGCACACATCAATCATGGCAAAAGGGACAAATCATCAAGTTATAACAGTTTCAGCAGATCAACAGCAACATGCACTCTTGCAACAATTATTCAGGCATCAAGATGAACTCAAATGAACATGATGCAATGGAATGAAATGAAGTACTCGTCGAGACGAACAATTTGACATATTACACGCACGAAACGGAGCAGCATGCACAGAGTTATGGCAGGTCAAACAGGGCATGAAAATGTTACAGATCTGGGGACTTGGTGGATTTTTTACCTCCGCGAAAGTCAAAGCGGGACGGAGGCGTGCGGGACGAGGAGATCCGGGGTTGGGGCGCCATTTGGTACGCGGGGTTGATGGATCTGATCCAACTCTGGCCGGATCCGGTAACGACGAACTCCGGCGAGGCAAACTCCGGCGAGGGACGGCGAGGCAGCGAAGGTCGACGGAGAGGCGGGCGGCGCGGGGCGGAGGGAGCAGGGACGGCGACGGAGCTGAGCCATGTGGGGTCGGCGGCGGGAAGACACGCTCCGGCTGAGGGCGCGAGAGGCGGCGGAGCGGCGGCGGAGGCGGCGGGGCGCGGCGCCGGCCGGCAGAGGCGGCGGAGGTGGCGCTCCGCGACGGCGCAGGAGGCGTCGCGGGAGGCGAGCGGAGGCTGCGGTGGAGGGCGCGAGCGCGTAGGCGGGCGGCGGGCGGCGCCGGCGAGCGGCTGCGCGGGGCGGCGGCGAGGCGCGGCGCACTCCGGCGGCGGCGCGTGGTGGCCGGCGGCGAGGTCGAAGGGAGGCGCGGGGCGGTGCGCGCTCGGGCTGCGCGGCGGCGGCGCGCGGGCCGGGAGGGCCGCGGCTGGGCCCGATGGGCCGCGGCGCGGGGAACGGCAGCGCAGGACAGGTGGCGGCTCCGGATTCGTCGGGCGGCGGCGGCGGATGCGTCCGGCGGCTGGACGGACATGTCCGGCGTCGCGAGATGGAGGGGGCTACGGTTTCGGGAGGATTAGACCGCGAATTTCGGGGGAGAGGGCATATTTATAGGTAGAGGGAGCTAGGAGGCTCCAAATGAGGCACGGTTTTCTCCCACATGATCGTGATCGAACGACCGAGAGCATGGAGGGGAGTTTGCTGGGTTATGGGTTGAGGGAGTCCTGAACTAGGGGGTGTCCGGATAGCCGGACTATCATCATCGGCCGGACTACAAGACTATGAAGATACAAGATTGAAGACTCCGTCCCGTGTCTGGATGGGACTTTCCTTGGTGTGGAAGGCAAGCTTGGCGATACGGATATGTAGATCTCCTATCATTGTAACCGACTCTGTGTAACCCTAGCCCTCTCCGGTGTCTATATAAACCGGAGGGTTTTAGTCCGTAGGACAACAACCATTACAACAATCATACCATAGGCTAGCTTCTAGGGTTTAGCCTCCTTGATCTCGTGGTAGATCCACTCTTGTACTACCCATATCATCAATATTAATCAAGCAGGACGTAGGGTTTTACCTCCATCAAGAGGGCCCAAACCTGGGTAAAACATCGTGTCCCTTGTCTCGTGTTACCATCCGCCTAGACGCACAGTTCGGGACACCCTACCCGAGATCCGCCGGTTTTGACACCGACATTGGTGCTTTCATTGAGAGTTCTTCTGTGTCGTCACCGGTAGGCTCGATGGCTTCTTCAATCAATAACAACGCAGTCCAGGGTGAGACTTTTCTCCCCGGACAGATCTTCGTGTTCGGTGGCTTTGCACTGCGGGCCAATTCGCTTGGCCATCTGGAGCAGATTGAAAGCTACGCCCCTGGCCATCAGGTCAGGTTTGGAAGCCTAAACTTCGCGACTGACATCCGCGGAGACTTGATCTTCGATGGATTCGAGCCACAACCAAGCGCGCCGCACTATCACGGTGGACATGATTTAGCTCTGCTACCGGATAGTGCCCTGGAGGCCGCACACGAGTCCGCCCCGACCAATAGTTTGGAGCCGACCGCGCAGATCGAGGACAGGTGGCTGGACACCGCCTCGGGGGCTACGATCTCTACGGCGATGGAGCCGAACACTGACCTTGCCCCTTGCAAAGCTCGTGACTCCGAGGCGCCGGACTCCTTGCCGGACTCCGAACCTCCTGCGCCCCTGCCAATCAAATCCGATTGGGCGCCGATCATGGAGTTCACCGCTGCGGACATCTTTCAGCACTCGCCCTTTGGCGACATCCTGAATTCACTAAAGTCTCTCTCTTTATCAGGAGAGCCCTGGCCGGACCACGGTCAGGATGGTTGGGATGCGGACGACTAAGAAATTCAAAACCCTCCCACCACCCACTTTGTAGCCACTGTCAATGTTTTAACCGACATACTAGACTACGACTCCGAAGACATCGATGGTATGGACGATGATGCCGAAGACGACCAAGAACCAGCGCATACCGGGCACTGGAAAGCCACCTCAATTTATGATATATACATGGTGGACACCCCAAAAGGGAGCGATAACGAGGAACAACGGGACGCGGCGAAGGATAATCCCCCCGAAAAACAACCAAAACGGCGGCGCAAGCGCCGCCCCAAGTCCCGCCTCGATAACAACAGCACTCACAATGACCCAGCCATAGAGCAGGGCAAACCAGTGGGCGATGAACAAGCAACCAAGCAGCCATCCGAACAGGATGAATCGGATAACCAACTCATCCTCGGCAGAGACAACAGTCCGGACGATCTCACACCGGACACACCACCAGAGCATAAGAACCTCCGAAAAAGACTTGTCGCCGCTGCAAGAAGTCTGAAGAAGGAGAAGCGAAAGCTCAAAACAGCGGAAGACATACTTAGAATGAGATGGAGCAAAGTACTCAAGGCCGCGGACAAATATGGCAATAGCCAACAAACAAAGAGCTACCCGAAGCGCAAGCTGCTACCCGAATTCAACGAGGAGGCCGTAGAGCCCCCACAATTAAAAAGCAAAGAGGCTGCCCGGCCGGATAGACGACCAGAAGGCAGGCCAGGAGCGGCAAGCGGCACCGCACACAAGCCAGCACATGACACACATAAATATCTTCGCAAAACGGATGGCCCGGTCTGGTCCATTTACGGGCCGAAGAAGAGGGCCCCAGGAAGTAACATAACACGCCGAGTGTTCGAAGATAACGGCACACCCAAGTACAGGGGCGCCGCACACCCACTATGTTTCACCAATGAGGTGCTGGATCATGAATTTCCAGCGGGGTTCAAGCCCGTAAACATAGAGGCATACGACGGAACAACAGACCCCAGAGTCTGGATTGAGGACTACATCCTGCATATACATATGGCTAGAGGAGATGATCTCCACGCCATAAAATATCTACCCCTCAAGCTCAAAGGGCCAGCCAGGCATTGGCTCAAAGGCCTCCCAAAAAATAGCATTGGAAGCTGGGAAGAGCTCGAGGACGCGTTTAGAGAAAATTTTCAGGGGACTTACGTCCGCCCTCCGGATGCAGACGATCTAAGTCACATAACCCAACAGCCCGGAGAATCAGCGCGCAAATTCTGGAACAGGTTCCTCATTAAAAAGAACCGAATAGTCGACTGTCCGGATGCCAAAGCCTTAGCAGCTTTTAAACATAATGTCCGAGAAGAATGGCTCGCGAGACACCTCGGCCAAGAGAAGCCGAGAACAATGGCCGCGCTAACAAGCCTCATGACCCGCTTCAGTGCAGGGGAAGATAGCTGGCTAGCAAGATGCAGCACCAGCGACCCGAGTACATCCGAGATCAGAGATGGAAACGGAAAATCACGGCGCAGAAAGGACCAATGCCGAAATAAAGAAAAGAGCCCACAGAGCACGGCGGTCAACGCCGGATTCAGAAGCTCGCGGCCGAACATCAAAACACTGCCCCTTAAGGACAGCTGTGACGAGCTATCCAACCTAAACAAAATCTTGGATCGGATATGTCAAATCCACAGTACACCCGGGAGGCCTGCAAACCACACCCATCGAGATTGTTGGGTCTTCAAACAGTCCGGCAGACTCAACGCCGAACACAAGGGGCTCAACGCGCCAAGCGAGGATGACGATGAACCCCACCAGCAGAGCGCGGGAAAACAAAAGACTTTCCCACAAGAAGTCAAAACAGTAAAATCACTTCATGTGATACCACGCGGCACTCATTGAGGTACATGCCGCACGGTCCACCCTAGTGGAACCCCGAGATCGGATGTCAAAGAAACGCAGGATGGACTGCTCTGATATTGGATCCTATAATCGACGGACTACAATTTACACAAGTCCTAATGGATGGCGGCAGCGACTTAAACCTGCTACATCCGGACACAATCCGCAAGTTGGGGGTAGACCGTACTAAAATTCGACATAGCCGCACTTCCTTTAAAGGAGTGACGCCAGGCCCTTACGCCAAGCGCACGGGCTCCTTACCACTAGAAGTTGTGTTCGGGTCACCCGACAACTCCCGACGCGAAAAGCTAATTTTTCATGTCGCCCCATTCAAAAGTAGCCATCAAGCACTATTGGGACGTGAAATGCCCGGTCCACGCAGCATCATCTCATTAAAAGGTCGTTCAAGACCCCGGACACGGCTAGAACAAGTCCGGCATAAATAAACTAGGGGCTCCCTAGCTACACACCCCTTTATAAGGGGCTGTGCATATGAGCAACAAGGAGCCAATAAAAGCTCAATTTTTTCTTACTCATGCTCTATTTTAAATACATTTTTGACACGATTTCTTTTCCAACCAAGTTCCTCTCTTTTATAGATGAACAGCGTGTTACACCCGTCTAGGATACAGCACAACGGAGACACAGGCGCAGACGTGCAGTAGGGACCTGCTGCAAGGATTCTCTTCAGATTAAGACCCTACGTAAACCTTTTTTACTGTCTCTTGTTGCTATACATCCCCTGGATTCTCATCATAGCCAGAGAGGAGGCTGGCGTTTTGGCATCGGCCGCGTCAGAAGACACTAGGGGCTTAGGGCATTGATCTGCCCGTCATCATAAAGACCGAACACGTCAGGGAGTGTTCGGCGTCTCGAGTTAGGCCTTATATGCATCAGTTCCGAATCATGTCTTTGGTCAAATGTTGGGTTTGCCCGGCTCCTGTGTTTTGCTGCCTTACGTTCCGCATCGTCGCCTAACGCGGCACCAGGAGAACTACTGCGATTGTGCCCCAGTTCGGCCGGGTGAGCGCCTCAGTAGAGAAAGCCGAAAATTGACTGTCATGATGTAGCGAGAGACTGGTCAACCACTCGATCAACCTCGGGAATGTTTAGAATTCCTCCGCTTTGGAGAAGGACCGCTTCCCGGTCAGGCACACACGTGCCCCAAATTCGGAGAGCGCGGTGCCCCTAGGGGCAATATCATAGCCCCACCTTCGAAATCCTATTGCTAAGTGAAAGTGATAAAGCATTATAGTCCGGTTGCCTCGTTTGCTACGCTATCACCTCCCTAACGGGACCAAGACGTTGGATTAAGTGTGAAAACGCGCTATTTCGCAAAAACCCCCGCACCATGTGCGTGGGGGATGAAGCCGAAGACTGCCATCTTTCAGGTTATACACAAGTATACATTAACGGCCGCACAGGAGACGTTTCAATACTTGAACGCACAAGTACAAAAAGCGCTTATATTGTAAACCTTATTGTTACAAAACCATAAAGATCATTTGAACATGACATTTTTTTAGCACTGCGACTCTATTACACGAGCACCACGCAGAACTTCCCCAAAGTAGTGCTCGGCGGGTAACCGGCTCTCGTCCGAACCCCGGGTCGCAACAGCGGTGGCATCCATTTCCGTCCAGTGTGTCTTCACACGGGCGAGGGCCATCCGCGCACCCTCTATGAAGGCCGACCGCTTCATCGCCTTTATATGCGGCACCGCCTCAAGGAATTGCTGCAATAAGCCGAAATAACTCTTCGGTTTGGACCTATACGGCCAGGCATGAGCCACAACATCTGTTATGGCAAGTCCGGACAATCTATTAAGCTCGGCCCACTCGGCCAGCTGATCGGTCAGCGGAAGTGAACGCTCCGGACTATGGAATTGAGACCAAAATAGCTCTTCCGTCTTGTGATCCTTTTGACTTCGGAAGTGCACAACAGCATCTGTCACACTCGCCACTAAATCCATATAAGGATCCTCCAGACCCCACAGCTGGCAAATCTGAGCATACTTCGGATCTGTAAACCTCCTGCGCAGCAGAAAGGGCTTGCCAGCCACAATATCTCCGGCCTGGCGCAGCTCCTCCTTTATAGCCCTCATTGCAGAACGGGCATCCTTGGCTTCGGCGGTGGCCTTCGCCAGGTCTTCTTGCTCTGCTCGGCGTTCTTTTTCAAGAACCTCATAGCGGTCGGTAACATCTTTCACCCTCACGGCCATCTCGGCCATCTCCTCCCTGCTTCGGCAGTGAGCAGCCCTCTCAGCTTCTAGCTCTTCGGCCGCCCTCGAGGCAGCCGCACCACTCCTTCTGGCCTGCTCCTTATCTCAAGCAAGTTCTGCCCGAAGGCTCTCCACAGCAGCGGCACCATCTGCATTGAGCACAAATGTTGTAAGAAATGAGCTTCGGCTCCCTTACTAGGTGAACGCGGAGAACAATCTTACCTTGTGACTCGTCAAGTCGCTCTTTGACCAGTGCGATATCCGCACCCGCAACGTCAAGGTGCCGCTTTAGTTCAGCAACTCCATCAGTCCGGCTGGCCACCGGAACATCCGCCACCTGCATAGGAAGGGCGAAAATCAATACCTGCGATTTTGATCCTCGGCACGCTGTCGTTCTCGACAACCTACCGAGTCTCAGGGGCTACTATCTATACAGGGCGCACTTTATGTGTAAAACTGTCAAAAGGTATGTCATTTTTACGTACCTCAAACCCCGCCAGCAAACTCCTGACGGCATCATACAATTCGCCTTCGGCGGACGAAATCCTTCCAATCACCATACTCATCAATGTACGGTGACCTTCTAAGATAGACGCCCTCTCAAGCAGATCCTTCAGCTCCCCCGGCCGCACACCAATTGGTGCCGAACTCTCCGGCCCGGCCAAACTCGGGGATAACCTCCGTGATGACACCTGAGGTTCGTCCGCCCTATCCGACGGTGCGGCAGATGGAGGCGTCTCGCTCTCCATCATCTCCGGACGAAGGTCCCCCGATGACAAGCTCATCTGAGAAGGACGGAGATCCGAACTACAAGATAAAAACTTCGGTTATCCTCAGGAGCGAAAATAGGGATGTTTCTTGTTATAGAACCCCCCTTTTTCTCTACTTACGGCTCGCTGGAGGGCTAATTCCTTAAGGGAGATGTTGCGGCCGGGGCCTCCCCGGACGCAGGACCCTCTGGTGAAGATCTCTTCCCCCACTTCGAGACCTTGGCCTCCGGGCTTTTGGAAGCAGTCCTCTTCTCCCCTTGGAAGGGCGGATTCTCGATCCCCCCTTTCTCAAAAGCCTCCTTGGTAGAGGCGGCAGTGTCCCTGTTCTCCCCTTCGCCTTCTTCGGAAGGCGCGACCTTCAGCATCCTGACCAGCACAGAATTCGGCGCGGTCTCCGGGAGGGGGCCCGGACACTGTATCAGTTTCGCTTGCGCTATCCACTCCTATTCAAGAGACGATGGGTTAAAAGGCAAATTCAAGAAGGCGCAAACAAACGGTGTGTCCGGACGCAGGGCTGCTTACTTGAGCATCTGGGCGATTGCAGCTTAGGCCGGAATACTCAGTCAATTCCAGACACATCTCTTGTGATCCGAAGAACAATTTATACATCTCCACGGGTGTCGCACCCATGAAGTGCTGGAGAGCTCGTGGCCCCTCTGGATTGAATTCCCACAGGCAGAGGGGGCAGCGCTTGCACGGCAGGAGACGTCGGATCAGCATAACCTGCATCACTATGACCAGATTGATCTCCCTCTCTTGGAGGTCTCGAATCCGGCCAAGCAGAAGGGGTACGTCCTTTGACGGCCCCCAGTTGAGCCCCTGGTTGACCCATGACATCAGCCGCTGTGCAGGGCCCAAGTGAAAGATGGGTGGCGGCTTCTGCCTGCTGCCGCTAGGAGCGGTGATATAGAACCACTCCTGTTGCCACAAGCCGAGCTCCTCTTGGAAAGAGCCCTCAGGCCATAGAGCATCGGCCCTTCTGCTTATAACTGCCCCACCGCACTCTGCTTGATGCCCCTCGATCATCTTCGGCTCCACGTTGAAGGTCTTGAGCAACAAACCGAAGTGGGGGGTAGTGCGGAGGAAGGCTTCGCAGACAACGATGAATGATGAGATGTGGAGGATGGACTCCGGAGCCAGGTCATGGAATTCTAGCCCGTAGTAAAACATGAGCCCTCTCACAAATGGATCTATCGGGAAGCCTAAACCACGACGGAGGTGGGACATAAACACGACACTTTCGCCGGGCTCTGGGGTGGGAATGACTTGCCCTTCGACGGGCAATCTATGCGAGATCTCGTAAGTCAGGTACTTGGCTTCTCTCAGCTTTTGCACGTCCTCCTCCGTGACGGAGGAGGGCATCCACCGGTCCTAAAGGTCGGATCCGGACATTGTTGAAGGTCCGAAGCGCTCGAATCTGGGGCTCTTGGTGTTGGAACTCGGGGCGAGCGGCAGATTCGATCGAGGATTGAAGAAAAGAAACAGGCCTTGGTTTCATTATAACGGAGGAAAATACCAAGAGCCGTCCCCGTGACCGTTTGGGACCCACCTTCGATAGAGGAGGCGTGGCAACGAGCATGGTTGGGTTACCCACGTCTGTATTGATGGGAATCCCGGAATAAGGGGAACATGATCTCTGCTTCAATAAGACGTGCCAAGGAAACCGCTTTGCTAAACGCGCTGAGGTGGTATAATAATAACAATTCAAGTAAAGGCTTGGTGGTGGTGTGACATCATGCCACAAAAGACGTCAGCAGATTGAACCTGTGTGTGTATTATTCTCTCTACGGTGGAATGTGGAATTTATTTTGCAGAGTCGGACACTATCCAGGTGTTCACAATCTTCTATGGATTATTCGGAGAAGGAACCCGCCTTGCAATGCCGAACAATATGCGCGCCGGACTCATCGTCATTGAAGCCTGGTTCAAGGGCAACTGAGGGAGTCCTGGACTAGGGGGTGTCCAGATAGCCGGACTATCATCATCGGCCGGACTCCAAGACTATGAAGATACAAGATTGAAGACTTCGTCCCGTGTCCGGATGGGACTTTCCTTGGCGTGGAAGGCAAGCTTGGCGATACGGATATGTAGATCTCCTACCATTGTAACCGACTCTGTGTAACCCTAGCCCTCTCCGGTGTCTATATAAATCGGAGGGTTTTAGTCCGTAGGACAACAACCATTACAACAATCATACCATAAGCTAGCTTCTAGGGTTTAGCCTCCTTGATCTCGTGGTAGATCCACTCTTGTACTACCCATATCATCAATATTAATCAAGCAGGACGTAGGGTTTTACCTCCATCAAGAGGGCCCGAACCTGGGTAAAACATCGTGTCCCTTGTCTCCTGTTACCATCCGCCTAGACGCACAGTTCGGGACCCCCTACCCGAGATCCGCTAGTTTTGACACCGACATGGGCCACTTTGGAAGGGCTGTTGGGCTGCAACACAAAGAGGCTATTACGGTTACCCGGTTAACCGTTGGAGTATCAAACAGACTCCAAATGGCATGAAACTTGACAGGCGGTCTACTGGTGCTATACCAAGGCTGCTTGGCAAACCTCGGTCCATTCTGAGAAAGTTTAACACCCACTCGCAATGAGAGACAAAAGGGGGGACGCCGGGGAACATAGGAGTGCCGGATTGCAAAACGGACAACGGGGAAAATGCTCGGATGCATGAAACGAACATGTATGCAAAATGAAATGCACATGATGACATGATAAAATGAAACACGCAAGCAAATGACATGGCAAAAACGGCGAATAACTGGCAGACACCTGGCGCATCAAATTCGGGGCTTTACACAACCATACCTCCCTCACCACTCTGCGTCCGTGGAGGTACATCGTACTGGTGCGCCCACTGTCCGAATGGGCCTCCCATGCTCTTATTGCCACTTTTTTCTGTTAGTATAACGCCAGCAGTCAAGTCAAGCAATGCTACTGCTAAAGTGCTGCCACATTTAACTAATGCCGCTCTCAGTCTAATGCCACAGATAAATTTAAGCAGTGCCATTTAATGTCACTGGATCATTTCAGGGTTAGCTGTTGATTGTGGATGTATTAAAGATTTTTCAGCTAAGGCATTCTAATGCTGTTGCACAGCCAGTATACCAACGATGAAACTTGTTACTACCTTCAGATTTTTGCACTGTTAATGCTTATAGATTACATACCTCACTTTCATGAGATAAGTTAATTTTTTTGTACAGTGTCACCAAAATGCCAAGGCGCTGATGTCATTTTATATTGGTTAAACTGCACAGACAATTATGAAGACAAGAGGAAAGGTCAAGAGTGGGCACCTCCTCCTCCGGCTGTTCTCTTGATTATCAAGAGGAAAGATCAAGCTTTTATGTTTGATCGATTATCAAGATTGGGATAGCAATTTCTAAGGTCCCCCCGAGTTCGAAATGATATTTACCTTGGAGGTACATGGTTTGCAATTTTTTTATACTATCATTAGTTAATAATGCTAGTTACCTTCAGACTTTTGTATTTGGTTTAATGCTCATGCACAGCTAATGTATCAATGCTGAAACTTGTTACCTTTACATTTTGTATTGTTAATTCTTATAGAAACCTTCTAGTGCTAGAGTTTATTGAAATTTGTTCTGTAAAACCATTGTATTGTACCCTGTAATAAACTAACTACTCTACTGTTCCACTAGCCACTGGATTAGTGTATATTTGTAGTATTCGAATGGTGTTGCATTAGCGTATGGACATAAATAAAGTGTGGCAAGCTTTCCCAGATTTGTGCTCAAGAAAACAACTACCTGTTTTTCTAAATACTAGACGTTTGGGTACTTTAAATTGAACCACGAAAATGTCTTATATTAAGGAACAGACGGTGTAGAGTTCACTCAAATTATCCCGGTAAAGCTAGTCACACCTTTGTTAAAATTAATGTTCATTATGTTATCGGAGGAGGTCTGTATGTTTTTCTCTAATACCTGTCTACTACATACCCGACATCATGATGTAATGTTAAGTCATTTCCTTTTGTACAGTGTAACTAAATTGTCAAGGCGGTGATGGCATTTTATTTTAGTAGAACTGCACAAAATTTTCTTAAAAGAAGAGGAAAGGTCAGGAATGGCTCAGTTTTTCAGAAAAAAACTATGTATGCCTTCCTGACATCAGCCGCTATTGCTTTATTTATTCCTTCAAACAGGTGGTTAGAAATAGTCTTGCTACCTTTTCCCATCAAGAAATTGGAATGCCTATATTTGTGAGTCTATGCTTCAACTAGTGCCACTTTTATAGTAATCACACTTTCAATATCTATGAAAACAGGGATGCTTGATTTTAGTGGAGCTGCACAAAAAGTCCAATTGGTTCAACATTAGGAGCATGTTTTTTTCCAAACCTTTATATCCAATTGGTGGCACTATGAGCTATTCATTATGAAGGTACATGGTTTGCTACTATCTTGCTACTCTTTTTGTACTGTCATTAGATAGTAATACTAGTGGTTTGCATGTGAATTTATTGGCAGGGTGGACCTACATTGGAGGTGCAGGACAGGGTTCAATGATTGGATGCTCAATTTCGGTTGTATCGATTTCACCTCTTCCATCACTGCGAACATGGTGTGGTATATGTTTACTAGCTGCTTGATATTTGTGCAGACAGAGATGTCTGCCCGTTGCTATTTGGCAAACAAACAAAGTGTCCGCAATTTTGGTTGAACTGCACAAGAGAATCGTATAGTCAATGCATGCAGTGCCATTTGAAAATAGACACAAAGATTGGATTGTCACTTCATGGACTGCAGAAAAGTAGTACTGTACTATTTACTGGCCAACAGTTGGTGCTTCATTGCTTTGGTCTGATTATACAATGGGCATCATTTTCCCTAAGTTAAAGTTTGTATTCCGAAAATAGTCTCGCAGTGTGATCGAGAGAAGACCAAATCATATTGCAGTGGATGTTCCTCCATCATGTGTGGTTCATTCTCATGGTTCCAGCTGTTGGTGAAACCACTTACGTTTGCAAGAGGAATTGTAGACTTCACAAACAAATTTGTCTTTCAGTCTGTACTGAATGTTGGCCAAGAGAAGCATCCATGTTAGTAGGAAGAATAGATGTTTTTTCTAGATCTTTGCTTTTGGAGCTACATATTTGTATATGATCTGTGAATCATTGAGATGCATTAACATCCTGATCTTATGTATGGGAATCGTACTGGTTAGTTTTAGTTGCGACGCAAGATCCAAAGTGGTTGATCTTTGCTTTTGGATCTACATATTTGTATCTGATCTATGAATCATTGAGATGCATTAACAGTTACTTATTTCTGTTCGGTCAGTGTTTACAAGTTACTGATCGATCACTAGCTAGCCTACAAATGCGCACCTGGCAGTTTTATTTGCGACGCAAGATGCGAAGTGGCAGTTTTTTGAATAAAAATGCCTACCTCTGAAGAAACTGACAAGCTACACTATCGATCCTACACGGATAAAAATTCCTACCTCTGAAGAAACTGACAAGCTACACTATCGATCCTACACGGATACATAGCGTATCGCGCACGTACTACCTCCTTTCCGGTTTGCAGGGCTCAATTCAAGAACGACCTACTCGATCCTACACGAATAAATAGCGGATCACGCATGTACTAGTACCTCCTTTCCGGTTTGCAGGGCTTAATTCAAACCTCTCACCAACCAAGGTACTCCCTCCGTCCGGGTTTATTAGTCCCGTGAGCAAAGCAGCAAGACCAAGGCATGGAAATAATTAACGGCATGTAGAAGTTTAAGCCTAATTAATTCCAGTGATTTAAGTGGCTGCATGTGTGCCCTCGGCTGCGACTCGTTGCATGCTGCTTCGCGTACTGCCTGTGAGCGATTCTGAGTGCCTGCATGCAGCCGGCCGTAATTAAGGCAGCTAACTGATGCGAAAAAAGATACACTTTAATTGTTGCAGGCTTTTTAAATCTGTGAAATCATTATTGACAAGGAGGGAGATGATTCGAGTGCACTCGTTTGACCGCCATGCCGGCGTGCGACCCAGACGGGACGGGACGACACAGTCATAATTTCAGTTTCCCTAGTTTTCCACGGCAAGCTGGAGCGCTAAGCCATTATGTATTGAATTCCGATGACCGTCGCGCTACCTTCCCCCTATAAGTACTGTTTCCCGGCATTCTCCAGTGCCACCGTGACCCAACTCGCCATATCATCATAAGCCCCCACCAGCCCGACATCACTCGCCACATCCGCCATGCCCCCGCCCATCCGCGGTAGGCGACGCCGGAGGCGGTCACCGCCGAAACTAGTGTTCGGTTTTTCACCAGAAGGCAAACGGAGGGAGGAGGCATTCTATCTGTCTTTAGATGGCAATGCACAGATCGAGGAGTTATTGGAGCGCGACCGCATGGCAGAGGAGGAGGAGTTGTTGGAGCGCGACCGCCTGGCGGAGGAGCAGCGTAACACCGATTTGCGCCGCCAGCGGGACATGGAGTAGCAGCGCACTGACGCTCTGAGTCACGAGAAGAGCGCCCGCAACTGGGCCGACTACATGGAGGCCGGCGCCCGGCAAATAGCCCTGGAGGCTGTCGGGTACGCACGCGTTCACGACGCCGGTTTTTACTACCAGCTCGTCAAGTGGGTTTCCCGCTTGGAAGCCGAAGCTTCGGTGGATCACGCCGGCATGGAAAGGGCCAACGCGCGCGAGCAACGCGCCCTATCGCACCTCTGGCAAGTCCGAGGCGAGGCGCAGGACGCCGGTGCCGGCGTTTAGCGTGTACCGCCGACATCGTCTAGTTAGCTAAGAGTAAGTTAGTACTTGTCTAGTGGGAGTAGATACTTAACTTGGCTATGATGGTCGTGAACGTGGAAGTTCAGTACTCTATATGTGGATCAGACCTGTTACTTTGCTCTGAATGTTGAGCTTTCCGTTTGAACGGATGGAATGGGCTGTTATTTTTTTAAATGGGTTGTATTTGTCCTCCACGGATTTAGAGGCTGACTTGTGGGCCTAGCAAGTTGACGCGTGCACAATCAGGAGATGATTGTACGTGGAGAGGATGACAGCAGGGACCCGCCAAGGTCATTGCAGTACGCAAGCAAGTGCCTCCTTATTTCAAGCCAATAAAGAAAATGGCTCCTCCTAGTGGATTTCTGACATCTGGGTCCCATGCCATTGTCAATGTAGTCAATAAACGAGAGAATTGCACAACGAGCGGCTGACACCAGGGACCCAGCAGCTCGCCCAGTTATTTTTGTTTTGGGTTAATTTGATAAATGCCTCCGAGAAATGCCACTGCAATTTCCAAACTTTGAAAAACGCCATTTCATGCCATTTCTAGTGGCATTTTTTGAAGTCTGGAGTGGCGTTTTTCAAAGTTTGCAAACTGCAGTGGCGTTTTTCAAAGTTTGCAAAAAATGCAGCGGCATTTTTCAAAGTTTGGAAATTGTAGTGGCATTTTTATGAATCGCCATAATTGGAGTGGCATTTATCTAATATGTTTTTGAGACGGAAGCAGGGTGTCAACTGGGCTATGCGGGACACTCTGGCCTGTCTAGAGAGCCTTTTCTTTTATGTTTACCACAGACCAGCCCAGTAGTTTTTTTTCTTCTTGAAAATGGCTAGCCCAGTTTTTTTGTGATTTGTCAAGTAAGTCACTTTATCAGGCCTGTTGGGCTAGATGAGGAGAGCTTCATTCGGCTGGCCGAGAAAATGGCCTATCAGTAATAAGAAATGGGTTGTACATTTTTAAAACACATCAAACTGGCAATTAGTTTCAAATATCTCTTTTTAATTTTGAGATTTTAAATTGCATTGATTTTTATGCGTGGACAATTTATTGGATTTTATATTGATAGACATTTATTTTTAAAATCAGTCTAAATGTGACTCGAAATTTCAGGATTAAAACAGTTCAGACCGCACCGACATATGCAAAAATTCGTATAATTTTTTAACCCTGGCCACAATATGGGCTGTAATGCTAACAAAAAGAATATGGGCTCCAAAAAAACCCGCAAGAATTAGCAAATGGGTTGTAGACTATTTGAAATAATGGCATATGGGTTGTATGCTGTTTTCCACAGATTTGAGGCTTTCCACAGATGGCCTTTATACTGTTGGATGTCCATCCAACAGCCGTCGTGCTTCTTCAATCTCTGCTCTTCCTGCTCCAGCCGCTCAAACAAGCGCCGACGGGACTGCCTGCTCCCTCCTCCTTGCGGCCGGCTATGCCGCCGCGCAGGCCTCACCGCCCCACCGTACTCCCATCGTTGGCCTAGCTATCCCTCTACTCACCCTCAGTCCCACACATGATGTTATTCTCCGGCGACGGCAGACGAACCAGTAAACCCTCGTACTCCTCCGCGTGGGAAATAACTGCCGAGTATTCCTTGGCTCCGTTTCGTTCCCTTCCTAGGCCTCGTCGTCGTCCACTGCCCTGGTGCTCTCGGTGCGGCCTGGTCAACGTGGTCAATGAACAACATCCATCGGAAGTGGACTATATGTGGAGAGGCTGACAGCTGGGTCCACGGCCGCACGCAAGGAAATGCCTCCTTATTACGTGCAAAATAATGATTCCTCCACCTGACATCTAGGACCCACCAAAAGGGCCTCTGTATTTCGTGAAAAAAACGTTACCGCCGCTACAGCTCGGACCCACCAGCTATATCTTCGCACGCAAGGAAATGCCTCCTTATTACGCCCCAAAAAAGAATACTCCCCTGCTAGCTGGGACCCAGTATAGTGGGCCTACTAAGTTGACTGGGACGAAGGGCTTTGTCAACTTAGTCAATATGCACGATTCTAGCTCGACTGACCGTACGATGTCCATCCAACGGCCCTAGTGCTTCTTCAACCTCTGGTCTTCTTGCTCCACCACCCAAAGCAGCGCCGGTCATGCCGCCTGCTCCTGCCTCCCGTGGCCGGCTGTGCTGCCACGGAGGCCTCACCGCCCCCACACTACTCCCACCGCTGGCCAGGCCATCCCTCCACTCCACTCACCCAGACCCCCTGTTATTCTGCGGCGACGGCAGCGCAGCTGAACTAGTGAACCCTCGTACTCCTCTCCGCGTGGGCATCCACTGCCGCGTCTTCCCCGGATCCGCGTCGTCCCCTTCCTAGGCATCGCCGTCGTCCACCACCGTGGTGCTCTCGGCGCGGCGTGGTCAATGTGGTCAACGACCAAATTCCATTGGAAGAATACTGTACGTGGAGAGGCTGACAGCTGGGTCCACGACAGCTGCAAGGAAGTGCCTCCTTATTAGGCGGAAAATAATTATTCCTCCACCTGACTGCAGGGACCCACCGGACGGGCCACCAGTATTTCGCGAAAAAAACGTTTGCCCTCGACTGCTAGGACCCACCCGACGGGCCACCGTATTTCGTGAAAAAACCTTCCCCCTACTGTCGGCTCGGACCCACCAGAAGTGCATCCTTATTATGCACAGAAAAATGAATACCCCCCAGCTAGCTGGGACCCACCTTGGTGGGAGGCTGACTTGTGGGCCTACTAAGTTGACGGGTTCAGAGGGCTTTGTCAACTTAGTCAATATAAATGATTCTAGCTCCAGTGACCGTACGATGTCCATCCAACGGCCGTAGTGCTTCTTCAACCTCTGGTCTTCTTGCTCCAGCCGCCCAAAGCAGCGCTGGTCGTGCCGCATGCTCCTGCCTCCCGTTGCCGGATGTGCTGCCGCAGAGGCCTCACCACCCCCTACTATTCCCATCGCTGGCCAAGCCCTGCGGCGACGGCAGCCGAACCAGTGAACCGTCGTACTCCTCTCGGCGCGGGCTTCCACTGCCGCGTCTTCCCCAGCTTCCCGTCGTCCCCTTCCTAGGCCTCGCCATCGTCCGATGCCCTGGTGCTCTCGACGCGGCGTGGTCAACGTGGTCAAGGAACGATTCCCATCGGACGGGCCACCGTATTCCGTGAAAAAAACGTTCCCCCCTGACTGCTAGGACCCACCAGCTACACCTTCACACGAAGGAAGTGCGTCCGGGCAAAAAAAACGATTCGCCCCTCTGACTGATGGGACCCACCAGCTACATTTTCGCACGCAAGGAAGTGCCTGATAGTCGGGACCCACCTGGTCGAAGCATACATAGCGTTGTCATTCTGGTCGCGTACGTGTATGTACATACTGGTCGTTGTAGAGGCGTGCACATGTCGTAGTAGAGGCACGCACGTAGCATGTAAACGTACGTACAGCGGCCAGGGTGCAAGAAAGAAAATACGGCCACGTATGTGTACATACGGGCAGGGTCTCGAACGCCTAGTCGCGCATACGTACGGCGAGGGCTCATGTTCATGGGGAGGCAACGGAATGCATCATGTTCATCGGGAGGCAACGGAATGCATCATGTTCATGGGGATGCAACAGAATGCGTCGTGTTCATCGGGAGGCAACAGAACACGTGGGAGCCAACCGGCTTGGACGGAATAGACGATGGAAACAAGGCCTGGCATACCGCACAACGGTCGAAACGGGGGTCCTGTTGATCAGGAGGGGTGTGGCGTTCGAAAAACGGAGGAAACGGACCTCCTACGGTCGAAACGGGGGTCCTGTTGATCGGGAGGGGTGTGGCGTACCGCAAAACGGATGAAACGGACTTGTGTTGGAGCGCTACGGTCGAAACAGGGGTCCTGTTCATCGGGAGGGGTGTGGCGTACCACAAAACGGACGAAACGGACTTGTGTTGGACCGCTACGGTCGAAACAGGGGGGAGGGGTGTGGCGTACCGCAAAACGGGACTCCACAGGATACTGTTCATCTCCACCGTCGACCCTCCAGCCTCCACGGGCTCCTGTTCATCCAGCCTCCACCGCGCGCTACTCCACCGGCTACTGTTCAACTATCCCTCCACGGGCACCCCTCCACCATCTACTGTTCATCCAGCCCTCCACACCACGGGGTCCTATTCAACCACCTCTCCACGGCCACCGCTCCACCGTCTACTGTTCATCCAGCCCTCCACACCACGGGTTCCTGTTCATCCAGAGGCAACGCCACCACTCACTGTTCATCCAACCCCCCCCCCCCCCCCCGCAGAGCTCACTGTCCATCCCAGAGGCAGCATCGATCGGCTTCAGTTAGCAGCAGTAGTGAAGGAATCGCTCCATTGGGTTCAGTTAACAGCCATCGATCGATCGCTCGGGTTCAGTAACTCGTAGCCAGCAGTGCAATTGCTTGGGTTGAGTTAGAGCCCAACGCCTCGCTCGGGTTCAATTAGAGCCAACGCCTCGCACACACGCGCGTACCTGTACGAGAGAAATGTGCATCACTCTCCCACCGTAACCGGCAATTCCCCAAAATTTTCCTCCCCCTCGCTTCTACCACGATTTTTTCTGTCATGGATGGCCCAAAGAATGTCATGCAGCTGCGTCTCCGGCCCGCCCAGGACGAAAAGCCCATTTTCTGTCATGATTTTTTGTCATAGAAGTAGGAGCCCACCACATCTATGACGATACCGGGTTTTGTCACAATTATCGTCATAGAAGTGTCATATGTATGACAGAAAAAAATTCGTTCGGCCCAAAATGTCACGGATGTGTCTTTTTTTGTAGTGATACAGAGGGTTACATGCCTTGCCGGCAAGGCTTGTACAAGAGGGTGGCTTGCCGGGAGGCCCGGCAGCCGCGCCTTATGGGTAAAACTTGCGGAGATGCTTGATGTTCCAGGAATTGTTCACTGGAATGGCATCTTCGGTCTCCAGCCGGATGCGCCGGGCCTGGTGACTCGCGTTACCCAATAAGGGCATGCCCAATTTGGCGTCAACTTGTTGGAATTCTTGGCCGACTGAACGTGCCGAAGAACAAGGTCGCCTTCCTCAAAGCTCCGGTCATGAACCCTACAGCGATGGTAGCGGCGCAAAGCTTGCTGGTAGCGTGCTGCTCTGACAGCCGCCCGGAGATGATCTTCCTCAAGGAGCGTCACATCATCTTGGCGCAACTGCTCTTGCTCAAGCTCATCATAAGCGAGCAGTCGAGGTTACCCGTATATGAGTTCCGTGGGGAGAACTGCTTCTTCCCTGTAAACCAGGGCAAAGGGTGTCTGGCCGGTGGCTCGATTTGGCATCATTCTGATTGACCAAAGAACCGCCGACAACTCATCAATCCAGCGCCTCCCGCTTTTGCGCAGCCTCTCAAAAGTCTTCATCCTTAAGCCTCGCAGGACTTCAGCATTTGCTCTCTCTGCTTGGCCGTTGGTCCGTGGATGTGCCACAGAAGCAAAACAGACCCTGCTGCCGAGATCCTGAATGTATTGCATGAAGGCGTGGCTCGTGAACTGTGTGCCGTTGTCGGTGATGATCCTGTTGGGCACTCCAAAACGGCACACTAGTCCCTTGAAAAACTTGATGGCTGACTGCGCTGCCACCTTCCTCACTGCTCCCACTTCTGGCCACTTTGTGAACTTGTCGATTGCGATGTACAAGTACTCAAAGCCTCCAACAGCATGGGGGAAAGGGCCCAATATGTAAAGCCCCCAGACCTAGAAGGCCCAGGAGAGAGGGATAGTTTGAAGGGCTTGAGCTGGTTGATGAAGCTTCTTCGAATGGAACTGGCACGCTTCACACTTGGTTACTAGTGCCGTCGCATCCTGGAGAGCGGTGGGCCAGAAGAAACCTTGCTGGAAAGCCTTGCTGGCAAGGGCCCTCGATCCTTTGTGGGAGCCACATATGCTATCATGTATCTCTGCCAGCAGCTTTAGTCCCTCCTCCCGGGAGATGCACATCAATTTCACCCCATTCGGCCTTCTTCTGTATAATACGTTATCAACGAATTGGTATAGAGCAGACCGGCGGGCTACTCTTTCTGCCTCTTCCTGCTCCTCAGGATGCTCTCCTTTTTGAAGGAATCAGATGGTGTGCTGCGCCCATGCCAGAGCCTATAGCTCGACGGCAAGGACCAAAGGCATTTCTTCTGCCACGGGAGTGGGCGCCTCCACGGCCATGACCTGAGGTCCTACCAGAGTCGGTTGCCCTGTGGCAGGATCGGCATCCTCGGCAACATCTTCACCGGCGGCTCCGGGGAGCTCGGTAGGGAAGTACTTGCCGGGGCCTAGCCTCCTCCGCTTGTTCTGCCCAGTCGACGGCTCAACGGATGGTTGGGTTAACTAAAGCACAAAGGTACCTGGCTCCACAGGTAGCTTGAGGGCAGCGCGCTTTGACAGGTAGTCGGCGATGTCGTTCTCCGCCCGAGGGACATGCTCCGCTTGTATACCATCAAAGCGCTCCTCCAGTTTCCTCACCTCATCTATGTAAGCTTCCATCAACGGGCTTTGATAATCTTTGTTGATCTGCTTGACGACGAGCTGTGAGTCGCCCCTAACGATGAGCTTCTTAACTCCGAGGTCTGTCGCGATCCTGAGACCGGCAATCAACCCCTCGTACTCGACGGTGTTGTTGGTTGACATCTCCCGGGGAAAGTGCATCTGGATGACATACTTGAGGTGCTCTCCGGTGGGTACGACAAGCATCACACCAGAGCCGGCGCCTTGCAGCGAGAAGGCATCATCAAAGTACATAATCCAGTTGCGGCTCGTTTCCTTGCTGGGGAGAGTGGTCTCCTGTACCTCTTCGTCAGGCGTCGAGGTCCATTCCGCAACAAACTCTGCCAAGACTCTGCTCTAAATCGTCCAGGTACTTTCAAACTTCAAAACGAAACTCGACAGCTCCACGGCCCATTCCACGATCTCCCCCGTTGCATCTGGGTTGTGCAGTATCTGTTGCAATGGGAGGCGGGTGACCACCATGATCTCGTGCACTTGGAAGTAATGGTGCGGCTTCCTTGAAGCCATAAGGAGGCCGAAGAGCAGCTTTTGCATACCTGAGTACCTCGACCTAGCCCCCTGCAGGAGGGAGCTCATGAAGTACACTGGGTGCTACACCATCTTCTTGTTCTGCGCCTCTTCACCTGGTCACGTGGGTCCTGTCGCGCTGGCGTCAACCCCTGCCGGGGACCCAATCTAGCCGGGATCCAGCCCTGCCGGAGGGGTTTTTGGCTTGCCATCTATTGGCCCTACCGCTGTTGCTGCCTTATCGTCGACCTCTCTCTGCGCCACTAGTGCGGCGGTAACCACTTGATTTGTTGCCGCTAAATAGAGCAGCAACGGCTCTTGTGGTTTGGGCGTGACCAACACTGGGGTAGAGGAGAGGTATTTCTTCAAATCCTGCAGCGCTGCCTCGGGCTCTGGGGTCCACTCCACTGGCCCAACCTTCTTCAAGATCTTGAAAAAAGGAAGGGCACGCTCCGCGGATTTGGAGATCAACCGGCTCATAGCGGCTACGAAACAGTGAGCCGACGCACGTCCTTGATTCGTTTGGGTGCCTGATACGTCTCCAACGTATCTATAATTTTTTATTGCTGCATGCTACTTTATCTACTGTTTTGGACTATATTGGGCTTTATTTTCCACTTTTATATTACTTTTGGGACTAACCTATTAATCGGAGGCCCTGCCCGGAATTGCTGTTTTTTTTCCTATTTTAGTGTTTCGAAGAAACGGAATATCAGACGGAGTCCAAACGGAATGAAACCTTCGGGAACGTGATTTTCTCACCGAACGTGATCCAGGAGACTTCAACCCTACTCCAAGAAGCAGAAGAGTCGGTCACGAGGTTGGGGGGCGCCCCCCCCTAGGGCGTGCCCCCCTGCTTCGTGGCCCCTCTGTTGCTCCACCAACGTACTCCTTCCTCCTATATATACCTGCGTACCCCCGAGAGATCGAAGACGGAGCCAAAAACCTAATTCCACCGCCGCAACTTTCTGTATCCACGAGATCCCATCTTGGGGCCTGTTCCGGAGCTCCGCCGGAGGGGGCATCTACCATGGAGGGCTTCTACATCAACACCATAGCCCCTCCGATGAAGTGTGAGTAGTTTACTTCAGACCTTCGGGTCCATAGCTAGTAGATAGATGGCTTCTTCTGTCTTTTTGGATCTCAATACAATGTTCTCCCCCTCTCTTGTGGAGATCTATTCGATGTAATCTTCTTTTTGCGGTGTGTTTGTTGAGACCGATGAATTGTGGGTTTATGATCCAGCTTATCTGTGAATAATATTTTAATCTTCTCTGAATTCTTTTATGTATGATTGAGTTATCTTTGCAAGTCTCTTCTAATTATCCTTTTGGTTTGGCCAACTGGGCTGGTAGTTCTTTCAGTGGGAGAAGTGCTTTGCTTTGGGTTCAATCTTGCGATGTCCTTTCCCAGTGACAGAAGGGGCAGCAAGACACGTATTGTATTGTTGCCATCGAGGATAACAAGATGGGGTTTTTATCATATTGCATCAATTTATCCCTCTACATCATGTCATCTTGCTTAAGGCGTTACTCTGCTTCTAACTTAATACTCTAGATGCATGCTGGATAGCGGTCAATGAGTGGAGTAATAGTAGTAGATGCAGAATCGTTTCGATCTACTTGTCTTGGATGTGATGCCTATATACATGATCATACCTAGATATACTCATAACTATGCTCAATTCTGTCAATTGCTCAACAGTAATTTGTTCACCCATCGTAGAATACTTATGCTCTTGAGAGAAGCCACTAGTGAAACCTATGGCCCCCGGGTCTATTCTCATCATATCAATCTCCATTACTTTATTATTTGCCTTGTTTTTACTTTGCCTTTTACTTTTAACTTTGTATATCTATACCAAAAATACCAAAAATATTATTTATCATCTCTATCAGATCTCACCCTCGTAAGTGACCCTGAAGGGATTGACAAACCCTAATCGCGTTGGTTGCAAGTAGCTATAATTTTGTGTAGGTACGAGGGACTTGTGCATGGTCTCCTACTGGATTGATACCTTGGTTCTCAAAAACTGAGGGAAATACTTACGCTACTTTGCTACATCATCCTCTCCTCTTTGGGGAAATCCAACATAGTGCTCAAGAGGTAGCAACAAGAATTTCTGGCGCCATTGCCGGGGAGGCTCACGCAAGCAAGTCAACCATACCAAGTACCCATCACAATCCCTCTCTCTCGCATTACATTATTTGCCTCTCGTTTTCGTCTCCCCCACTTCACCCTTGCCGTTTTATTCGCCCTCTCTTTCCCAATCTCCTCCTCTTCTTCCCGTTTGCCTTTTTCCCGTTGCCTTTCTGTTTGCTTGTGTGTTGGACTACTTGTTTCCATGGCGCAAGATAATACCAAATTGTGTGACTTCTCGAATACAAATAACAATGATTTCCTTAGAACTCCGATTGCTCCTCTTAATAATGATGAGTCTTGTGAAATCAATACCGCTTTGCTGAATCTTGTTATGAAAGATCAATTCGCCGGCCTTCCTAGTGAAGATGCCGCTACTCATCTAAACAATTTTGTTGATTTGTGTGATATGCAAAAGAAGAAAGATACGAATAACAATATTGTCAAATTGAAGTTACTTCCGTTTTCACTTAGAGATCGTGCTAAAGTTTGGTTTTCGTCTTTGCCTAAAAATAGTATTGATTCTTGGAACAAGTGCAAAGATGCTTTTATCTCTAAGTATTTTTCTCCCGCTAAGATCATCACTCTTAGGAACGATATTATGAATTTTAAACAACTTGATCATGAGCATGTTGCCCAATCCTGGGAAAGAATGAAATTCATGCTTCGCAATTGCCCTACTCATGGTTTGAATTTATGGATGATCATACAAAAAATTTATGCCAGATTGAATTATGCTTCTAGAAATCTTTTAGATTCGGCCGCGGGAGGCACGTTTATGGAAATTATGTTAGGAGATGCTACAAAATTGCTTGATAATATTATGGCCAATTATTCTCAATGGCACACCGAAAGATCTTCTAGTAAAAAAGTGCATGCTATAGAAGAAATCAATGTTTTGAGTGAAAAGATGGATGAACTTATGAAGATGTTTGCTACTAAAAATACTTCTCTTGATCCCAATGATATGCCTTTGTCTACTTTGATTGAGAATAATAATGAATCTATGGATGTGAATTTTGTTGGTAGGAATAGTTTTGGAAATAACGCATATAGAGGGAATTTTAATCCTAGGCCTTATCCTAGTAATCCTTCTAATAATTATGGAAATTCCTACAACAACTCTTATGGAAATTTTAATAAGATGACCTCTGAATTTGAGAGTAGCCTTAAAGAGTTTATGAATTCACAAAAGAATTTTAATGCTTTGCTTGAAGAGAAATAGCTTAAAGTTGATGATTTGGCTAGGAACGTTGATAGAATTTCTCTTGAAATTGATTCTTTAAAGCTAAGATCTATTCCTCCTAAGCATGATATCAATGAGTCCCTCAAAGCCATGAGAATTTCCATTGATGAGTGCAAAGAAAGAACCGCTAGGATGCGTGCTTCCAAAGATGCCTTTATTAAAGCGTGTTCCTCCAATTCCTATGAAAGTCAAGATGAAGATCCAAAAGTTATTGATGTGTCCCCCATTAAATCTTTGTTTTGCAATATGAATCTTGATGAAACTGAATATGATCTTCCTTTACCTAGAAGGCGTTCTAAGAATTCGGAGTTTCTAGATCTTGATAATGAAATTGATGAAAGTGGGATTGAAAGAAATAAAAACCTAGATGTTGCTAAACCCACTATTTTGGATCTCAAGGAATTTAATTATGAAAATTGCTCTTTGATTGGTTGTATTTCCTTGTTGCAATCCGTGCTAGATTCTCCTCATGCTTATAGTCAAAATAAGGCCTTTACCGAACACTTGAGTTGAAAGTTTCTATCCCTAGAAAACTCTATGATGAGTGGAAACCTACTATTAAAATTAAAATTAAAGATTATGAGTTTCATGCTTTATGTGATTTGGGTGCTAGTGTCTCTACTATTCCCAAAACTTTATGTGATTTGCTAGATTTCCGCGACTTTGATGATTCCTCTCTAAACTTTCATCTTGCGGATTCCACTATTAAAAAGCCTATGGGAAGAATTAATGATGTTCTTATTGTTGCAAATAGGAATTATGTGCCCGTAGATTTTATCGTTCTTGATATAGATTGCAATCCTTCATGTCCTATTATTCTTGGTAGACCTTTCCTTAGAACGATTGGTGCAATTATTGATATGAAGGAAGGTAATATTAGATTCCAATTTCCCTTAAATAAGGGCATGGAACACTTCCCTAGAAAGAAAATAAAATTACCATATGAATCTATCATGAGAGCCACTTATGGATTGCCTACCAAAGATGGCTAAACCTAGATCTATCCTTGCTTTTATGCCTAGCTAGGGGCGTTAAACGATAGCGCTTGTTGGGGGGCAACCCAATTTTATTTTTTGTTTTTGTTTTTGTTTCTGTTTAGGAATAAATAATCCATCTAGCCTCTGTTTGTATGTGGTTTTATATTTTAGTTAGTGTTTGTGCCAAGTAAAACCTATAGGATAACCTACGATGATAGTTGATTTGATTCTGCTGAAAAACACAAACTTTGCATGCACGGATATAATTTAGTTAAATCACACGAACGTGCTTTTGTATTGATTCTTTTTGCTGCTGTTAAATAGACAAATTTTCCAGGACTTCCTATTTTGGTAAAAAATTTAGAGGTCCAGAAGTTTGCGTTAGTTACAAATTTCTACAGACTGTTCTGTTTTTGACAGATTCTGTTTTGCATGTGTTGTTTGCATATTTTGATGAGTCTATGGCTAGTAAAATAGTTTATAATCCATAGAGAAGTTGGAATACAGTAGGTTTAACACCAATATTAATAAATAATGAGTTCATCAGAGTACCTTGAAGTAGTCTTTTGTTTTCTTTCTCTAACGGAGCTCACGAGATTTCTATTGAGTTTTGTGTTGTGAAGTTTTCAAGTTTTGGGTGAATTCTTTTGATGGATTATGGAACAAGGAGTGGCAAGATCCTAAGCTTGGGGATGCCCATGGCACCCCCAAGATAATCCAAGGACACCAAAAAGTCAAAGCTTGGGTATGCCCCAGAAGGCATCCCCTCTTTCGTCTACTTCCATTGGTAATTTACTTGGAGCTATATTTTTATTCACCACATGATATGTGTTTTGCTTGGAGCGTCTTGTATCATTTGCGTCTTTGCTTGTTAGTTTACCACAATCATCCTTGCTTTACATACCTTTTGAGAGAGCCACACATGAATTGGAATTTGCTAGAATACTCTATGTGCTTCACTTATATCTTTTGAGCTTGATAGTTTTGCTCATAGTGCTTCACTTATATCTTTTGAGGGTGATAATTTTTGCTCTAGTGCTTCACTTAGATCTTTTAGAGCATGGTGGTGGATTTGTTTTAAAGAAACTATTGATGTCTCATGCTTCACTTAGATTATTTTGAGAGTCGTTATTAGCATGGTAATTTGCTTAATTTTAATATACTCGGTGTTCAAGATATGTGAAACTTTCTTTTGAGTGAATTGAATACTAAGATAAGTTTGATGCTTGATAATTGTTTTGAGATATGGAGGTGATAATATCAAAGTCGTGCTAGTTGAGTAATTGTGAATTTGAGAAATGCTTGTGTTGAAGTTTGCAAGTCCCGTAGCATGCACGTATGGTTAAAGTTGTGTAACAAATTTGAAACATGAAGTGTACCTGGCTTGTGCATCCTTATGAGTGGCGGTTGGGGACGAGCGATGGTCTTTTACTACCAATCTATCCCCCTAGGAGCATGCATGTAGTACTTGATTTTTGATGGCTTCTAAATTTTTGCAATAAGTATATGAGTTCTTTTGACTAATGTTGAGTCCATGGATTATACGCACTCTCACCTTTCCGCCTTTGCTAGCCTCTTCGGTACTGTGCATTGCCCTTTCTCACCTTGAGAGTTGGAGCAAACTTCGCCGGTGCATCCAAACCCCATGATATGATACGCTCTATCACACATAAACCTCCTTATATCTTCCTCAAAACAGCCACCATACCTACCTATCATGGCATTTCCATAGCCATTCCGAGATATATTGCCATGCAACTTCCATCATCATCATCATGACATACATTACTTTTGTCATATTGCCATTGCATGATCATGTAGTTGACATCGTATTTGTGGCAAAGCCACCATGCATTATTTTTCATACATGTCACTGTTGATTCATTGCACCATCCCGGTACACCGCCGGAGGCATTCATATAGAGTCATATCTTGTTCTATGTTTCGAGTTGTAATCCTTATGTTGTAATCAATAGAAGTGTGATGATCATCATTATTAGAGCATTGACCAAATAAAAAAAAAGAGAAAGGCCAAAAAAAGAGAAGGCCCGAAAAAAGGGCAATGCTACTATCTCTTTTTCCACACTTGTGCTTCAAAGTAGCACCTTGTTCTTCATGTAGTGAGTCTCATATACTGTGCTTCAAAGTAGCACCTTGTTCTTCATGAAGTGAGTCTCATAAGTTGTCTTTATATACTAGTGGTAATTTTTCATTATAGAACTTGGCTTGTATATTCCTACGATGGTGTACCTCAAATGCCCTAGGTCTTCATGAGCAAGCGAGTTGGATGCACACCCACTTGTTTTCTTTTGTTGAGCATTCATAGCTCTAGTGCATCCGTTGCATGGCAATCCCTACTCCTCATGTTGACATCAATTAATGGGCATCTCCATAGCCCGTTGATTATCCTCGTCAATGTGAGACTTTCTCCTTTTTCTGTCTTCTCCACACAATCCCCATCATCATATTCTATTCCACCCATAGTGCTATATCCATGACTCATGCTCATGTATTGCGTGAAGGTTGAAAAAGTTTGAGATTATTTAAATATGAAACAATTGATTGGCTTGTCATCGGGGGTATAGAAGTTGGGAACATCTTTGTGTGACGAAAATGAAGCATAGCCTAACTATATGATTTTGTAGGGATGAACTTTCTTTTGCCATGCTATTTTGAGAAGACATGATTGCTTTGATTAGTATGCTTGAAGTATTATTATTTTTTATGTCAATATGAACTTTTGTCATGAATCTTTTGGATCTGAATATTCATGCCACAATTAAGAAGATTTACATTGAAATTATGCCAAAGTATCACTGCGCATCAAAAATTCTTTTTTATCATTTACCTACTCGAGGACGAGCAGGAATTAAGCTTGGGGATGCCTGATACGTCTCCAACGTATCTATAATTTTTTATTGCTCCATGCTACTTTATATACTGCTTTGGACTATATTGGGCTTTATTTTCCACTTTTTTATTACTTTTGGGACTAACCTATTAACCGGAGGCCCAGCCCAGAATTGTTGTTTTTTTGCCTATTTCAGTGTTTCGAAGAAACGGAATATCAGACGGAGTCCAAACGGAATGAAACCTTCCAGAACATGATTTTCTCACTGAACGTGATCCAGGAGACTTGGACCCTACTCCAAGAAGCAGAAGAGTCGGTCACGAGGGTGGGGTGCGCCTCCCCCCCTAGGGCGCGCCCCCTGCCTCGTGGCCCCTCTGTTGCTCCACCGACATACTCCTTCCTCCTATATATACCTACGTACCCCCGACAGATTAAAGATGGAGCCAAAAACCTAATTTCACCACCGCAACTTTCTGTATCCACGAGATCCCATCTTGGGGCCTGTTCTGGAGCTCCGCCGGAGGGGGCATCTACCACGGAGGGCTTCTACATCAACACCAGAGCCCCTCCGATTAAGTGTGAGTAGTTTACTTCAGACCTTTGAGTCCATAGCTAGTAGCTAGATGGCTTCTTCTCTCTTTTTGGATCTCAATACAATGTTCTCCCCCTCTCTTGTGGAGATCTATTCGATGTAATCTTCTTTTTGCAGTGTGTTTGTTGAGACCGATGAATTGTGGGTTTATGATCCAGCTTATCTATGAATAATATTTGAATCTTCTCTGAATTCTTTTATGTATGATTGAGTTATCTTTGCAAGTCTCTTCGAATTATCCTTTTGGTTTGGCCAACTAGATTAGTAGTTCTTGCAATGGGAGAAGTGCTTAGCTTTGGGTTCAATCTTGCGGTGTCCTTTCACAGTGACAGAAGGGGCAGCAAGGCACGTATTGTATTGTTGCCATCGAGGATAACAAGATTGGGTTTTTATCATATTGCATGAATTTATCCCTCTACATCATGTCATCTTGCTTAAGGCATTACTCTGTTTTTAACTTAATACTCTAGATGCATGCTGGATAGCGGTCGATGAGTGGAGTAATAGTAGTAGATGGAGAATCATTTCGATCTACTTGTCTTGGACGTGATGCCTATATACATGATCATACCTAGATATACTCATAACTATGCTCAATTCTGTCAATTGCTCAATAGTAATTTGTTCACCCACCGTAGAATACTTATGCTCTTGAGAGAAGCCACTAGTGAAACCTATGGCCTCCGGGTCTATTCTCATCATATTAATCTCCATTACTTTATTATTTGCCTTGTTTTTACTTTGCCTTTTACTTTTCACTTTGCATCTCTACACCAAAAATACCAAAAATATTATTTATCATTTCTATCAGATCTCACCCTCGTAAGTGACAGTGAAGGGATTGACAACCCCTAATCGCGTTGGTTGCGAGTAGCTATCGTTTTGTGTAGGTACGAAGGACTTGTGCGTGGTCTCCTACTGGATTGATACCTTGGTTCTCAAAAACTGAGGGAAATACTTACGCTACTTTGCTGCATCATCCTCTCCTCTTTGGTGAAATCCAACGAAGTGCTCAAGAGGTAGCAGTGCCTCAATCTGCTCGATGGCCTTGATCTTATCTTGGTTTGCTTCAATTCCGCGCTGGGACACAAAGAACCCGAGAAGCTTGCCGGACAGGACACCGAAGACACACTTCTCAGGGTTCAATTTGAGGTTGATCTTGCGCAGATTCCCAAATGTTTCCTCCAGATCTTGCACAAGTGTGGCTTTGCCCTTGGTTTTGACCACTATGTCATCCATATAAGCTTCCACATTTCTATGCAGCTGGGGTTCAAAACCAATTTGGACTGCTCTTGCAAAGGTTGAGCCAGCACTCTTCAACCTGAAAGGCATCCGTAAAAAGCAGTACGTACCACATGGGGTGATGAATGTTGTCTTTTCCTTGTCTTCTTTCATCATGAATATCTGGTAGTATCCCGAGTAAGCGTCAAGGAATGATAACAGGTCACATCCAGCCGTGGAGTCAACAATTTGGTTGATGCGTGGTAACGGGAAGGGATCCTTTGGACAAGCCTTATTGATGTCTGTGTAGTCAATACACAGCCTCCACTTCCCATTTGCCTTCCGCACCACTACCGGATTGACCAACCACGTCGGATGGAGTACTCCTCTCACCAAGCCTGCCACCTCTAGCTTTCTGATTTCCTCCGTGATGAACTCCTGCCTCTCCAAAGCTTGCTTCCCGACCTTCTACTTGATGGGCCGCGCATGGGGACAGACAGCAAGGTGGTGCTCAATCACCTCCCTGGGAACACCGGGGATGTCGGAGGCTTGCCATGCAAACACATCGACATTCGCCCGCGGGAAGGTGACGAGCTCGCTTTCCTATTTACCGTCAAGGGTGGAGCTTATAGTAAAAGTTCCCCCCATGCCGTCCTCCATGACGGGCACCTTCTTGGTCTCTGGTGGCGTGGCTCTGGACTTCTTTCTCTTGCCGGCGTCGCTCTCTGGCACATTCTCAACGGAAGCACAACACCCCAAAGAGGTGCGCTTGCCGGAGTGGGTGTGAGGGGTTTCGCCGGTCTTCTTCTCTCCGGGACTCCGTCGGCAGGAGCATGTGCCTTAGCGGCAGCTGCTGCAACTGCTTCCCGGTAGAGTTGGTCAGCGTAGATCAGCACATCTTTCTTGTCGGAGGGGATGGTGATGATGTTCATTGGCCCGGGCATCTTCAGCATGTTGTAGACGTAGTGTGAAGCCGCCATGAACTTGGCTAGCGCCGGGCGACCGAGGATCCCGTTGTAAGGCAAGGGGATCTCGGCTACGTCGAAAACAATCCTCTCCGTCCTATGGTTCAGTTCGCCTCCGAATGTCATGGGCAGCATGATCTTTCCCTTTGGCTGGCTCCTCCCCAGGTTAACCCCTTGGAATGTACCCGTCTCCTCGAGGTCTCCATCAGGGATCTGCAGCCTTCCGACCACAACGGGCGAGATCAAGTTTAGGCCAGCCTCGCCATCAACCAAAAAATTTGTCACCTTGAGGTTGCGGATTGTTGGTGAAACCAACAACGGCAGGCACCCGACCGAAGTGGTGAGGTCTGGGTGGTCCTCTGTGTCAAAGATGATGGGCGTGCTGGACCATTTCAGCGGCTTTCGTGCATCAAACGATGGCTCCACCGCTGTGATCTCACGCGCCCATTGCTTGAGTTGGCGGTGGGATGTATGCAGCAAGGCGCCACCATCGACGCACATGGCCTCTGTGGCTTTCTGAAACTCTTGGTCGCCGGACTCGTCGTCCTTGTCATGATCATCGTCTTCTTGCTTCTTGTTGTGACCCCGGGCGGGCCTGTCTTGCTGATTATCCTTGCCGCGGCGGCCTCCTTGGCCGCCGCGTTTCTTGCCGGATCCCTCGGCACCATCTGGGCCTTTCTCCTTGTCCTGCCGCTCATACTCGGCTTTCTACTTCTCGGCGAGCAGCTCTACCTGCCGGCAGTTTTGGAGATCATGGCCCTTGGTGCGGTGGATCTTGCAATACTGCTTGTCGGAGCCTCCTGGCTTATCGGTGGCCGCCAAGGCCCGGCAAGCGGCACACCCGGCACCCTCCTTGCCGGGGTCACTTGCCTTGGGTTTCTTGGTGGCGCCGGTATCGTCGGATCCCTCGACGGCAAGCACGGTCTTGCTCCTGCGCTTCCTGCTGTGGCGCCGGCCTTTCTTCGTTGGGGTGGCGGTGTCATCCGTGGAGTCGGTTTCCGCACCGGCGTCTTTGCCAAGGTACTTCCTTCCCTCCTCAGCACGAGCGCATCGATCGGCCAGAACATAAAGCTCGGCCACATCCTTAACCTTGTTCATCGCTAGCTCTTCACGCATCTCGTGATTACGCACGTTCTGATGGAATGCACTGATCACGGCGGCAGGATGAACGTCGGGGATGTTGTACTGCACTCGGCTGAACCTTTGGATGTACTTGTGTGGGTTTTCTCCTTCTTTCTGGGAGATGATGTGTAAATCACTCGCCTGGCCATGAGCTTGGTGACCTCCGGTAAAGGTGCCAACAAACTCATGGCACAGATCCGCCCAAGAAGAGATGGAGTCCACCGGCAACTGCATCAACCATGACATAACATTAGGCTTGAGTGCCAACGGGAAGTAGTTGGCAAGCACCTTATCGTCGCGGGCCCCCGCAGCTTGCATTGCGATGGTATAGATGCTGAGGAACTCTGACGGGTAAGTCTTGCCGTTGTACTTCTTGCCAACGCCGGGCTTGAACGTGCGGTGGGAGGGCCACTGGAACTGCCGCAGCTCACGGGTGAAAGCCGGACAACCCACCTTGTAAGGTAGGCCACCGTAGCCTCCCGGCGCTAGGTAGTCCGTAGCGGGCCTTGCCCACCTATCCGACTGGTGGCGCACGTCACGTCGGCGCTCGATTGCGGTTCGAGCATCTTCATGAGCCCGTTCCCGAAGGACTTGGCGCTGATCGCGGTTGGTTCGCGGGTCAGACGACGCGATGGAGATATCGTCTCGAGCGTTGCCGCAACGGACAGATGCCCGGGGTGGCCGGGACAGAGGAGGGGAGTGCACCGTGGCTGCATCGCCTCCGGCACGGTCTCCGCTGGCGTGTGGGGGCCCGGTAGAGCGATGGCCTACGGGTCCTGCCGGCCGCAACTCATCGCTGTTGGCGATGCCGACGAGGCTCCGCACGATGGCCCTCCACTCATCGAGCTTCTCTGTGGCGAGAGGAAAATCGAGGAGCAGTTGCCCGCGCGCTAATAACCCACAAGTATATGGGATAGTTGTAGCCTCTTTCGATAAGTAAGAGTGTCAAACCCAACGAGGAGCTAAAGGTAGAACAAATACTCTCTCAAGTCCTATCGGCCACTGATACGACTCTACGCACGCTTGACGTTCGCTTCACCTAGAACATGTATGAAACTAGAAGTACATTGTAGGTGTGATAGGATAGATTTGCAAGATAATAAAGAGCACGCAAACATAAACTAGGGGTTGTTTAGATAAACATGCAATAAAGTAAATATAGCGAGTGTGGAAAAGTGGTGGTAGTAGTTGTGAAATTGTCCCTAAGCAATTGACTGCGTTACTAGACCGGTAATCACTATTGCAATTCTATTTAAGGGAGAGGCAAAAGCTAACATACTTTCTCCACTTGGATCATATGCACTTATGATTGGAACTCTAGCAAGCATCCACAAATACTAAAGATTCATTAAGGTAAAACCCACCCATAGCATTAAAGTATCAAGTCCCCTTTATCCCATACGCAAACAACCTACTTACTCAGGTTTGTGCTTCTGTCACTCACGCCGCCTACCATAAGCAAATCATAAACATATTGCAAACCCTACAGCGGGAATCCCTCACGCTTGCGCGAAATGGAGGGCACAATAGGATAGCACCAATAATAAAACATGCAACTCAAACCAATCATAGCAATTCATCAATCACCGATAGGACAACGAAAATCTACTCAGACATCATAGGATGGCAACACATCATTGGAAAATAATATGAAGCATAAAGCACCATGTTCAAGTAGAGGGTACAGAGGGTTGCGGGAGAGTGGACCGCTGGATATAGATGGGGGAAGGTGATGGAGATGTTGGTGAAGATGATGGAGGTGTTGGTGAAGATCGCGGTGATGATGATGGCCCCCGGCGGTGTTCCGGCGCCACCAGAAGCAAGGGGGAGAGAGCCCCCCTTAATATTCTTCTTCCTTGACCTTCTCCCTAGATGAGAGAAGAGTTTCCCCTCTGGTCCTTGGCTCCCATGGCTTGGGAGGGGCGAGAGCCCCTCCGAGATTGGATCTATCTCTCTATTTCTGCGTTCTCAGATTCTGCCCCTTCACCGTTTCTTTTATATCCGGAGATCCATAACTCCGATTGGGGTGAATCTTTCGCCCAGATATTTCTCATAAAATTAGCTTTCTTGCGGCAAAAGAAGAGCATCAAACACCTTACGGGGGGCCCAGGAGAGTCCAGGGCGTGCCTGCCTCCCTGGGGCGCGCCCCCTATCTCCTGCCCCCCTCGGGCACTGTCTCACGTTGATTTTACTTCCCCAAAATCACAAATATTCCAAAATAATTCTCCATCCGTTTTTATCCTGTTTGGACTCCGTTTGATATGGGTTTTCTACGAAACATAAAACATGCAACCGACAGGAACTGACACTAGGCACTAGATCAATATGTTAGTCCCAAAAAATAGTATAAAAAGTTGCCAAAAGTATATGAAAGTTGAATAATATTGGCATGGAACAATCAAAAATTATAGATACGACAGAGACGTATCACGCGCTAGGGCTTCCGCTGACGTGGGTGGCGGCGAGAGCTGGGTGGACCGCGATGCGCCTTGACTTCTAACCGCGTTAGAAGAAGCTGCGTCACGGCTCCGCAGCCAGTCGCCACCTTCATCAGCACCTCGGCGCGCATGCTGGCCCTCTTCTTCATGTGATGGACGCACGCGACTCTTCCCAGGGTGGCACGCAGGGCCACCGGCAGGGTGACGCTGCTCATCACGCACAACCTGAGAGGAGCACGCCGGTGTTAGCGTCTTTGAGGTCGCCGTGCCACCGCCTGGCGGGACGGCGACACCCCTGGAGAGCCCCGCGCCGCCTGCGCGGGGGCCCGACTCCACCTCCGGAGCCCGCGACTAGCGGCTCGCTGCCTGGCGTGTGAACGACGCCACTTGCCAGGCCAGGACCACCGGGGTGATGTAGATGTTCGTGGGCCGCGCCACGGATTCTCTCCGCGACCGGCCCGCTACCGGTCTGCGCCGGTACCAACCCGGTCCCGGACGAACCGATCGTCATGGTCGTCTTGTTCTTAGGAGCCATGGCGATGAAGAACAACTAGGTCGACTACTAGACCAGATCCTCACGATTGCGTAGGCCCCCTACCTGGCGCGCCAAAGATGTCGTTGGGAAACGACACCTATGGGATCACTGGAATCCCTTCTGCGGTTGCGAGGCGCAGGGATAGTGAGGAGAGCGGGACTAGCGGTCGACACAAAGGGATTTACCCAGGTTTGGGCCGCAAAGATGCGTAAAACCCTACGATCCTGCTTTGGTGGATGTATTAGTGTTCTTGAGCTCTCGAACTAGTTCTAGGTGCTGTGAGGTTCGAAAGAGCCGAATCCTTTCCCCGTATGCCATGGGCCTCCTTTTATAGACGAAAGGGGCTGCCATAGTGGCACACAGGAGGTGGAAAGTGCTACAGCGTTGCGAGCTTATCGCTGGCATTATAGGACAAAGCATATTTAATGTGAGGCTTAGGTGTCCCTTTGCTTTATCGGGGGCGGGGGCGTGGCCCGTCCCGTCCGTCGCTGCCCCTCCTCGCTTTAACACGCGCACTGGCCAGCGATGCATGCGGTGCCATGTTGGCAGGCAGGTAGCTCAGGTGGTGCGGTGGTGGAGCCTCCGCAAAGGGTTGCATGTTGCCACGCAGGTGCCTGCCCAGCTGGTTTGGTCGGCAGCTGCATGCGAATGGCGGTGAAGACTTGGCTGGCGCAGGCCTGGTAGTGGCCCTGCCGGTGCGCTTGGCGAGGGTGTTGCCGGGTGGCCCGGCAAGGGTCTTGCCGTGGCGCGCAGGCGTCCCGGGCAAGGATCTTGCCGGGAGTCTTGTGGGTTTCTTCGGTGAGGATGGTTGCCTCCCTATCCTCATTTGATCTTGAGCATTCTATGTCTTCACAAAGATCTGCATGCCACCACGGAGGTGCCTCCCAAGCCCTATCCCAATGCATTTGTTTAGCGTTGGTGGGCTCAAAGGTGGCTCGCTCAGCTGGTGTGGGTGAGCTGCCCCGGCAAGGGTCTTGCTGGGGCTGCTGAGGCTGCCCCGGCAAGGGTCCTTGCCAGGGCTGCTGAGGCTGCCCCGGCAAGGGTCCTTGTCGGGGAAACCTGCTTCGCTCATTTGATCTTCGTGGCCTTGGTCCTTGTCGTTGCTCTTTTTTCCTTGTGGCTTCGGCTTCTCTCCGGCTTCCCCTTCCTGCCCTGTGATGCGTGGCCGTGGCGGGAGGCTCTAACTACCCGTGCACAAGTAGAGGGGTCAAAAGCAGAGCCCCTAATTTTGTACACCGACAGCGGATTTGCAAATTTGGGCCCTAGATGTTCTAAGGGCCTCTCTGACTTGCATAATTCTAAAAAAGTGGGAATAGAAAAAACATATGATTGGAATGTCGTGCTCATCTTAATCCTACAAGATTTTGGATTGTTTGATTGCATCACAGGAAAAGCAAAGGATTCTTTCAAAGAGGTTTTGTGTGGATGCTAGAAATCATATGGGAAGTAGTGTAAAAAAATCTTTGGAAACATATAGGATTCAATCATATGAATCAAATAACCGACATACAAAAAGTTCCTAAGGATTATAGCACTACTAGGGAAAACCCTAGTAGCAGTGCTAGTTTTAGAGCTACTAGTAGCGCTTGTGCCAGCGCTACTACTAAGGCGCTACAGCTAACTCTTAGCAGTAGCATTGGAATGCCAACGCTACTGCTATACCTAGTTAGCAGTAGCGCTCGTTGTCGGTGTCAAAACCGGCGGATCTCGGGTAGGGGGTCTAGAACTGTGCGTCTAGGCGGATGGTAACAGGAGACAAGGGACACGATGTTTTACCCAGGTTCGGGCCCTCTTGATGGAGGTAAAACCCTACGTCCTGCTTGATTAATATTGATGATGTGGGTATTACAAGAGTAGATCTACCACGAGATCAAGGAGGCTAAACCCTAGAAGCTAGCCTATGGTATGATTGTTGTTGTGTCCTATGGACTAAAACCATCCGGTTTATATAGACACCGGAGAGGGCTAGGGTTACACAGAGTCGGTTACAATGGTAGGAGATCTACATATCCGTATCGCCAAGCTTGCCTTCCACGCCAAGGAAAGTCCCATCCGGACACGGGACAAAGTCTTCAATATTGTATCTTCATAGTCTTGGAGTCCGGCCGATGATGATAGTTCGGCTATCCGGACACCCCCTAGTCTAGGACTCCCTCACTCGTGCTTGAAAAGCGTTGTTGATAGTTGTAAGTAGCTGTAGCGTTTCTATAGAAAAGCACTGCTATTACCTTTTCCTGTATTTTTTAAATTGCAGCTTATTTTTGTTGTGGTTTTATATATAGTACTTTCATCATATGATTTTATGACCATGATTAGTTATTACATATAACAGTGTGTGAAATGAACGTGGAGTAGATTCAAGTGGAGGCAACATGTGGTAGTTTGGATTAGTAGTACTTTCGATGTGCACCACATGCTGCCTCCACTTGAGTCTATTCCATGTTCATTTCACCTACTGATATATATAATAACTCATCATGCTCATATAACAACTTAGCATCATGCATCATCGATCATAATAAAAAAATAACTCATCATTGGTATCATAATAACAAGTCCTACTCATCATCATTGACCATACAACTTCTACTCGATACCACATCATCATCATAGTCATCTAACCAATCCTACTTAGTTGTTCTTAGCACATGATCGCACAGTATTAGCTAGAACCTACTACCTTCTCTTAGGTAAAATAGCATAAAACAAGATAGGCCCTGACTCTCCATTATGGAGAATGGAGATTATCCTATCTCCAATTCTTGAACTTCGCCTAATGTTGCTTCCAAGTGGCCATACATTTGTTCCAATCGTTGATGGTCATGTCTTCATTGCTTTTAGAAATCCGATGTGAACATGAGTGATTCGTAGGATGACCTGGTTGTATATTCAAAACATCAAGGTGGCCTTTTGGAAACATCAGATGAGGCACACACTCCTGCAGAATTATCTGTTGGAAAATATAGTAATAACTTTGTAGTTAGCAATGTAGTTTAGTTTTAGAAGAATTTATGCAAAAGATGCACAAATGTCGTAATACTTAAAAATCTTACCATGAGATCTCCATGGATGTTAGCATAGTTCAACACGTGCACTAGTGCCACATATTGACCATAATATGGAGGAGTTTGATAATAGACATTGTAATTCTCAAGATCTGTACAAAATGCAACCAGATGATTTTCTCCTGATAAGTTAACTCAGAGCCATCGGTGTAGTAGGTTCGATCTACCATCTTCCGCACATTCTTTGAAGAATGAAAATAAGCTATCACTGGAAATAAGCTATCAACTATTTTGAAATAAAAAATATAAATTACTTAATAACTATGTTTGAGGAACTCACATAGCGGTAGAATTGGAAGCGTATCAACAAGGAACCAAATATCCAAATTGTCTACCTCGATGTCAGGATCACCAAGATCCATGGTGATAAACATACCCTCTTGAAAACCATACATCTTGCAAAGTGCTTCCCAATCCGGGCAACCAAAATTGGATGCGCTCTCAGAATTGTATAGATTTACCTCAAAATCCATACCATGATGGGTCCTTAGGTGAATTTTCTTTGTTTCATTCCTCTCATGATCTTCAAAACCCATCCTATCTAAGACATAGCATCTTGCATGGCATGGGATAAGCTAGTCGAATTGTAGAAGACGAAAATTACACACTGAAGTAGTAGAAGACGAGCTTAATTATGAAAAAACACTTTGCATCGTAGCGTACCGTTTCATAATCGAAGGCCTCCTCAAGCTTAATGCTGAAGCGCCGACCTTCTACCAAGTGAGGCCTTTCGCAGAAACCTAGGTTGTCGCCACACTAGGAGCACTCCCTGGAACTTTCGTCCGACGACATTTCCTATGTTCATAATTAAAAGATTAAACTTCTAAAATTTAATATATGTACTACAAAAACTAAATTAGATCATTATTATTCAGCACGGGTTGACTATCGGTCCATCGAGTCTTTTTTAAAAAAAAAACTCTCAGCTCACGTGGTGCATATATTCGACCGTTGGTGATGGTCGCTCCTTCCTTCGTCCCTGAGTGCATTAAACCAAAATGTCTAGCACACGGGAATGAAGGAGAAGAGACCCCCACAACAACAGTCAGCATTCTTCTTCGTTCTCTCATATATGGTGGACACACTCCCTCATTGATTTTTCGACCATCGGTGATGGTCGTTACTCCTCCTTCCCCTAGTGCCTAAAAAAGGTCTAGCACAAGGATAAGAAGGAGAAACGACCCCCACGACACCAGCGGGTTTCTTCCTCTCTCGTGTATGGAGCCTCGATAGACTTAAAGTCAACCCAAAATGTCGTTTAATTATCTTTCTAGAAAATTCAGGCCACACGATATTTCCTACATATTCTAGCACAAGTCATGCCAAAATTCACGGAAAAATCCGGCATGACCTTTGCTAAAAAAGGACATATTGAGCGCCTGAAATTTGCTGGAACAGAAATTAATCAACACTCCGGCAAAACATAGGCCACTCAGAGGACATATCCAATTTGCATTCAAACTTGATGGTCATTGCATTCAAACTTGATGGTCATTGCATTTCAAACTATCTTTTATGACTCATATTGACATGGAGATTTGGCTAGTCTCACCTCAAGGTCGGAGGAGGCCTGTGACGGGGACGATGGCGGCGACGACATGGGATCCATTATTTATGCAAAAACAAAATATAAACAAAAACATTATTATCAGCATCATAGGACTTAGTGAAACCCTATGTCTAAAATTTTCTCCTAAACTTATAAAACCTAGTTCTAACCCTAATAATTTGTACTACCCATCTATCCATCCATTTGTATAAACCTAGTTCCAACTCTAAAAATTGGTAAAACCTTGTTCTAACCCTAAAAAACGAAAAGACCTATACATTTACTAAAAATCCCCTAGTTCTAACTATAACATCTATCCATCCATCCATCTATCTATATATCCATCCATCCATCTATCCATCCCTTTGTCTATCTATGCAATATATCAAAAAAACCATTGTTCTAACCATCCATCTATCTATCCATTCATCCATCTATCTATCCATCTATCTATGCCATGCAGGAGGGACAGGGTCAGAGGGAGAGGGCTGGGAGGGAGAAGGGTGAGGGATGAAGGAAGGGAGCAGGGAGGGAGAAGGGCAGGGGATGGAGGGAGAGGCATGGTCGGAGGGAGGGAGGGAGGGAGAAGGGGGGATGGAAGGAGAAGGGAGGGAGGGAGACATACCTGGAGACGACGGCGGCGGGCGGTGGCAGCGCGCGGTTGGATGAGAGATGAGGGAGATGAGAGTGTGGGAGGGAGAGCGATCGATCGAGCCGCTACTGGAGGATAAGGTGTCATTAATAGTAGCACTGGCTGGAGGCCCAGCGCTACTACTATATCTGTAGCAGTAGCGCTGGTTCCGGCCAGCCCCTACTACTACTTGTAGCCCCTGCCGGTTGCAATAGGACCACTTAGCACTAGCACTGCCAGGGGGCCCATCGCTACTGCTACTCTGGTACCTATAGCACGTGTTGCCAACCAGTGCTACTACTAAGTTGCAGTAGGGTTGGGCCCATAACCAGCGCTACTACTAAGCTCCTGTGTATAGGCATTTCCCTAGTAGTGTAGTCCTCGAAATTTCCTATGAAAATCCTTTGAATCAAAGGAGCCCTCAACGGGAGTGCCTAGGGCACATAAGCCTGAAACTTTCTGAGTGACCAGTCAATTCCACCCGGGTCGTTGCATTACTGACCATCTTCTTACTCCTATTGATAGGATTTGTTCTTCTTCTTCTTCCTCGTGCTGCTTCCATCTCCTTCTCTAGTCGATCTCTTCCCTCCAATGGTGATGCCTTGCTCTGCTCAGCCACTCTGTAATCCGAGCGGCGGTCAAAACGAAAAAGGTCTCATCTCCAATATGTGAATCTGCATGCTCTCCTATGCCAGTGACGCCATGGTGAGTCATGTCATCCTTGTCTCCAACGAGACCCCGCCGAGCCCTCTTAGGACACGACGCGGCCAACCGCATGCCCGGTTCAAGATCGTGGTTGTGCTACTCTCGCGCTTGGTTGTCTCCTCCCCATAAAATCGTTTGAATCAAAAGGAAATTTTAGTTACCTAATTAATGTTTACCAAAATCATAAGTAATTTGCATGGGATGATCCCTAAATTTGGTAAGTGCTATCATTTATAGTCCAACTTCCCACGAAGCGCTTCTGAAGGAAATATCATCGGCGACTTCATATCTTATTGCACATGTACAATCCTTACATACAAAATAAAATGTGGCTCACAGAGACAACTAGTATGCAAGATGAGATATTACACTGGCATAGTTATAGAAGGGTTTATATCTCAAAAGCAGACTACATTTTTGGCTTTCCATGTAGATCGTAAAACATGAATCACACATGACAAGTTGAATCTAAACTCAGGTAAATTTTGGGTAAACAATCCTAGCCACAAGTATACATAAAACATCAAGATCTATGCATGTGGTCGTAGCAATAGGTGAAAATGGAACCTTGTACTTATCAAACTTGACTGACAATCCGGTGCATCTGAGCTACACCTAAGTTTCATAGATGAAAATTACATAAGATGAGTACTACAATTTGAGTTTGATAAAATATAAGTTTACCCTGCCGCAAAACTAGGCATCAGCCAATTAATTCAATGTTAACGACCTAGATTTTGGATGCAGACTCGTGCCTCGAATATCTCACTAAACCACACCACTTGCAACTAAGTTGCTTCTACATTTAACCATCTAAAACCCATGTACCTAGCCTGAAAGGGGACTTCCAACGATACATGCTTATGCCCATTAGCATCACGTAAGATGATGTTTGTCCATTCACCACTATTATACAGTGTCAGAAATGATCTTTCCCTTTTACAATATCTTGGTATGCCCCTCTGTTTAACAAAACCTAGAATGGAACATTTATTGCCTTTGATCCAGTGTGGTCAACGTAGATTGAGTGTTTGCTCTGATTTCCTTGGGCATGGTGTTGAATCACAATGGTTAATGTTTTCTTAATTTTCATCTCTACCTACCGTGATAATGAGTTGTCTGTAATTGTACATGACCCCTTGGGAATTTGAAAAGCTTCATAGGTATTGCTTCTAGAGAAGCAAGAATCCAGAGGGGAAGACACCTCTTGTTGCTTGGAAATTAGAGTAGTTTATAGACAAAGGGATTAGGAGGGCCTTGGCATAATCAATTTGGAGACGCAAAATGGTGCCTTGGTGATGATAAAACATTTTCAAGATCATTAAGAAAATGACATCCCATGGGTCAACTTGATTTGGGGTTCTTATTATCAACATCGACTACCACGTGGTCAAAATGTTGATAGGTCTTTCCAGTGGAGAGATTTCCCTAACATACTGCCTAAGCTCACACACATTGTCTCATGTCAAGTGAAGAATGGTAGCTTTGCTTTATTCTAAAGAGACAAATGGAAAACACCCCTCTTCATGAAACATTGCATCATCTATTTTATTTTCTATTGAAAGATCTATTGTATTGCACATTGTCTGGTAGGATCACTATCCATATTTGTTCCACCTTCCTCTTTCTACAGAATTGACACTTCTGGACTAGTTAATCATGGATTGTATTTCTGCCACTCAACCTAACATTTGGATATGGCACCAAATATCATTTGGTTATTGTGCCTCTTATATGTACAAAAATATGTTAGCAACCCATGATGATATCCTTGCATTAAGGTGGATCGGCAAACTTACTATCCCCAAAACACAAAATCTCTTGTGACTTTAGTTGCATGATCGACTAAACACAAGAGAGATGATGTAGAGAAAGAACTTCCACTAGCCTGAATACACATGTGTGCTTTGTGGAAGATTTTCCATTAAAACAAGAGACCAACAATTCTTCCAATGCCCTTTTATCATTGCTTGCTGGCAATACTTGTGTACTCACTGGACACCTTTGCAAGACTCACTTTAGAACTAGATAAATACTTAAATGGTTTTCTGAAAGCTAACTTTGGTCTAAATGTCATTATTCTTGTCGCTTGGGCCATTTTGATAATTGGTAATGATTATATCTTTAAGTATATTCCCCAAGCCTCTACTCTTGCAGAAACTTTCAAGAAGGAAGTCATTCTTCTCATTCATAGAGCCAACAACGGGAAAAGTCCAAATTTGAAGATTAGCCAGAGGATTTTTGTTGACTATTTTATTCCCCCTCTTTTTTGTACCGATTCCCTTTTATGTTATTTGTAGCTCTTTCTATGAACTATAAAAAATTATAGAAGTATAGTAGAGAGAAACCCCTCATGGTTCCCTAAAAATCATGCACCAACTTAATATTGAAGGCATATCTTCATATCCACGTGAAACACACACCTCGCTATATTTCAGCCAGAACTTGCCTCGGCACAATGCAAAAACATGTGATTCGAGGTCTCCATTTCATCACAAAACAAACACTTAGTTCCCACCCACCCTCTTCTCTTTAAAAATTGTTGGTGATCAATATATTATTTCTCAGCACAAACTAAACAAAGACTCTACTTGGGATTGTTTTGAGCTTTCTAATTTACTCATTACGTATTTGAAAACATCAATGATCGCATTGATACCCTCTAGTCTGTAAACCATACCAGTTGGAAAATGAAGAACTTATCCAACACTCCAGAGAAAGCCTTAATTTATTTTGAAAAACACTAAAAACGATGTCATAGTTTTAGGCATGGCAATTTATATTGCATGATGATGGCAAACTTACTTTGCAAGCACAATAAATTTGTGGAAACAGCAAGAACAGGGACGGATTTGCTATTCTCGCCAACTAAACTTGTCCTCGGGGAACATAATTTCCCATAAAAACCATTGATTTGCCACGGTAGAAAATTTGACATTACATTTGTAGTGGAGTTCTTTGTTTTACGAGAGATAGCCTTAATTGTGTATGAATGAAATAGAGTCAAGTTGGGCCACTAAAATACCCCGAGTGCATCTAAACTTCAATCTCCAAGCAAGTTAGTGACATCAGTGAATCCAAGCCACATATATCGGCTCGGAAAGAAGGCTTGCCCATGTGAAGAACATAGCTCTGATGTTCCCCAACCCCTAAAAAACCGCAAGTGCTATATCTCACATTAAGCGAGACTGAAACAACTCTCGCCGCAAGAGTCTACAGTAACGGTCCGACCCACTCTCGCATTTTAAAGACAACACTATAGAAAAAGGAGCGCATGGGTGATTCCAACCTTGTGAAGGAAATATGCCCTAGAGGCAATAATAAAGTTATTATTTATTTCCTCATATCATGATAAATGTTTATTATTCATGCTATAATTGTATTAACCGGAAACATAATACATGTGTGAATGTATAGACAAACTTAATGTCACTAGTATGCCTCTACTTGACTAGCTCATTAATCAAAGATTGTTATGTTTCCTAACCATAGACATGTGTTGTCATTTGATTAACGGGATCACATCATTAGGAGAATGATGTGATTGACTTGACCCATTCCGTTAGCTTAGCACTTGATTGTTTAGTTTGTTGCTATTGCTTTCTTCATGACTTAGACAAGTTCCTATAACTATGAGATTATGCAACTCCCGTTTATCGGAGGAACACTTTGTGTGCTACCAAACGTCACAACATAACTGGGTGATTATAAAGGAGCTCTACAGGTGTCTCCAAAGGTACATGTTGAGTTGGCGTATTTCGAGATTAGGTTTTGTCACTCCGATCGTCGGAGAGGTATCTCTGGGCCCTCTCGATAATGCAGATCACTATAAGCCTTGCAAGCAATGTAACTAATGAGTTAGTTACAGAATGATGCATTACGTAATGAGTAAAGAGACTTGCCAGTAACAAGATTGAACTAGGTATTGGATACCGATGATCGAATCTCGGGCAAGTAACATATCAATGACAAAGGGAACAACGTATGTTGTTATGCGGTTTGACCGATAAAGATCTTCGTAGAATATGTAGGAGCCAATATGAGCATCCAGGTTCCGCTATTGGTTATGGACCAGAAACAGTTCTAGGTCATGTCTACATAGTTCTCGAACCCGTAGGGTCCGCACACTTAAGGTTTCGATGATAGTTATATTATGAGTTTATGAGTTTTGATGTACCGAAGTTTGTTCGGAGTCCCGGATAAGATTACGGACATGACGAGGAGTCTCGAAATGGTCGATACATGAATATTGATATATTGGAAGCCTATATTTGGATATCGGAAGTGTTCCGGGTGAAATCGGGATTTTACCGGAGTACCGGGAGGTTACCGGAACCCTCGGGGGGTTAATGGGCCTACATGGGCCATAGTGGAGGGGAAGAGAGGAGGCAAGAGGGGGGCCATGTCCCATCCCCCCTAGTCCGAATAGGACAAGGAGAGAGGGGTGGCGCCCCCCTTTCCTTCCTCTCTCCCTCCTCCTTCCCCCCTTCTCCTACTCCAACTAGGATAGAAGGGAGTCCTACTCCCGGTGGGAGTAGGACTCCCCCTTGGCGCGCCTCCTCCTGGTCGGCCGCCCTCTCCCCCTTGCTCATTTATATACGGGGGCAGGAGGACACCTCTAACAACAACAATTGATCTCCAAGATCTCTTAGCCGTGTGCAGTGCCCCCCTCCACCATAGTCCTCGATAATATTGTAGCGGTGCTTAGGCGAAGCCCTGCGATGGTAGAACATCAAGATCGTCACCACGCCGTCGTGCTGACGGAACTCTTTGCCGACACCCTGCTGGATCGGAGTCCGAGGATCGTCATCGAGCTGAACGTGTGCTAGAACTCGGAGGTGCTGTAGTTTCGGTGCTTGATCGGTCGAGCCATGAAGACGTACGACTACATCAACCGCGTTGTTCTAATGCTTTCGCTTTCGGTCTACGAGGGTACGTGGACAACACTCTCCCCTCTCGTTGCTATGCATCACCATGATCTTGCGTATGCATAGGAAAATTTTGAAATTACTATGTTCCCCAACAGTGGCATCCGAGCCTAGTTTTATGCATAGATGTCATATGCACGAGTAGAACACAAGTGAGTTGTGGGCGATATAAGTCATACTGCTTACCAGCATGTCATACTTTGGTTCAGCGGCATTGTGAGATGAAGCGGCCCAGACCGACATTACGCGTACGCTTACGCGAGACTGGTTTCACCTCTACGAGCACTCGTTGCTTAAAGGTGACCGGCGTGTGTCTGTCTCTCTCACTTTAGTTGAACCGAGTGTGGCTACGCCCGGTCCTTGTGAAGGTTAAAAAAGCACCAACTTGACAAACTATCATTGTGGTTTTGATGCATAGGTAAGAACGGTTCTTGCTAAGCCCGTAGCACCACGTAAAATTTGCAACAACAATGTAGAGGATGTCTAACTTGTTTTTGCAGGGCATGATGTGATGTGATATGGTCAAGACGTGATGCTATATTTTATTGTATGAGATGATCATGTTTTGTAACTGAGTTATCGGCAACTGGCAGGAGCCATATGGTTGTCGCTTTATTGTATGAAATGCAAACGCCCTGTAATTGCTTTACTTTATCACTAAGCGGTAGCGATAGTCGTAGAAGCAATAGATGGCGTAACGACAATGATGCTACGATGGAGATCAAGGTGTCGCGCCGGTGATGATGGTGATCACGACGGTGCTTCGGAGATGGAGATCACAAGCACAAGATGATGATGGCCATATCATATCACTTATATTTATTGCATGTGATGTTTATCCTTTATGCATCTTATCTTGATTTGATTGACGGTAGCATTTTAAGATGATCTCTCACAAATTATCAAGAAGTGTTCTCCCTGAGTATGCACCGTTGCAAAAGTTCTTCGTGCTGAGACACCACGTGATGATCGGGTGTGATAGGCTCTACGTTCAAATACAACGGGTGCAAAACAGTTGCACACGCAAAATACTCAGGTTAAACCTGACGAGCCTAGCATATACAGATATGGCCTCGGAACATGGAGACCGAAAGGTCGAACGTGAATCATATAGTAGATATGATCAACATAGTGATGTTAACCATTGAAACTACTCCATCTCACGTGATGATCGGACATGGTTTAGTTGATTTGGATCACGTGATCACTTAGATGACTAGAGAGATGTCTGTCTAAGTGGGAGTTCTTAAAGTAATATGATTAATTGAACTTAAATTTATCATGAACTTAGTACCTGATAGTATTTTGCTTGTCTATGTTTGTTGTAGATAGATGGCTCACGCTGTTGTTCCGTTGAATTTTAATGTGTTCCTTGAGAAAGCTATGTTGAAAGATGATGGTAGCTGTCAGTGTCAAAACTGGCGGATCTCGGGTAGGGGGTCCCGAACTGTGCGTCTAGGCGGATGGTAACAGGAGACAAGGGACACGATGTTTTACCCAGGTTCAGGCCCTCTTGATGGAGGTAAAACCCTACGTCCTGCTTGATTGATATTGATATTGTGGATGTTTACAAGAGTGGATCTACCACGAGATCAAGGAGGCTAAACCCTAAAAGCTAGCCTATGGTATGATTGTAAGGGTTGATGTTGTTCGTTGTCCTACGGACTAAAGCCATCCGGTTTATATAGACACCGGAGAGGGCTAGGGTTACATAGAGTCGGTTACAATTGTAGGAGATCTAGATATCCGTATCGCCAAGCTTGCCTTCCACGCCAAGGAAAGTCCCATCCGGACACGGGAAGAAGTCTTCAATCTTGTATCTTCATAGTCTTGGAGTCCGGTCGATGATGATAGTCCGGCCGATGATAGTTCGGCTGATGATGGTAATCCAGCTATCCGGACACCCCCCAATCCAGGACTCCCTCAGTAGCCCCTGAACCAGGCTTCAATGACGATGAGTCCGGCGCGCATATTATTCAGCATTGCAAGGCGGGTTCCTCCTCCGAATAATTCATAGAAGATTGTGAACACCAGGATAGTGTCCGGCTCTGCAAAATAAATTCCACATTCCACCGTAGAGAGAATAATATATACATATACACAAGTTCAATCTGCTGACGTTTTTTGCGGCGTGACGTCACACCACTACCAAGCCATTACGTTTTTATTTTACCACCTCAGCGCATTTAGCAAAGCAGTTTCCTTGGCACGTCTTGTCGAAGCAGAGATCGTGTTTCCCCTTAATCCGGGATTCTCATCAATATGGACGTGGGTAACCCAACCGCGCCATTGATGGGGGCGCTTGGGAGATAAGCGAGTTTTACCAGGCTAGTGGGGACGCATTGTCTTTGTCCGCCTGCATATAAGGGATAAGGATTCACCTTTTCACCTACGCCTTCTTCCTCCTTTGCTTATTCCTCTCCGCGCACTCGAGCTCCAGCACCCAAGTTCGCGCATCTCGTCTCGACCTTCTCCAACCATGTCCGGAGCGGGAGGCAAGTGGATGACCTCCTCTGTTACGGAGGAGCACATCGGAAGACTGCACGTCGCCGGCTATTTGTCCGGCGACATCGCGCACCGGCTGCCCGACGAGGGGCAGCTCATCCCCACCCCCAGGCCCCATGAGAGGGTCGTTTTTCTTCCCCATTTCCTCCGCGGACTGGGCTTTCCACTTCACCCCTTCGTCCCGGGGCTCATGTTCTACTACGGCCTGGATTTCCATGATCTGGCGCCGAACTTCATCCTCAACATCTCGGCGTTTATCGTCGTGTGCGAGGCCTTCCTCTGCATCCAGCCCCACTTCGGCTTGTGGCTCAAGACCTTCAATGTCAAGCCGAAGGTAGTGAAGGGCACTCAAGCAGAGTGCGGAGGCGCCATGTTGGGCAAGATGCCCAACGTCCTTTGGTTCGAAGGGGCCTTCATGGAATCCGTCAAGGGATGGCAATCGGGGTGGTTCTATATCACCGAGCCGCACGACCCTACGTGGGCGGCGGCCCCCGAATTCAGATCTGGCATCCCCACGCAGCTCACCTCCTGGAAAAAGAAGGGCTTGCAGTGGGGTAGTTCGAAAGAGGTGACGGGACTCCAAGCCTGTATCCAGAAGCTGGTGAAGAAGCTCAGGCTGGTTAACATGGTCCAAGTCATGCTCGTCCGCCGGATGCTCCCATGCCAAGAGAGGGCATTCAATCTATGGGAGTTTGATCCGGGACAGCACCAGGCGTTGAGCGAGCTCTTCGACACGACGTACGAAGGCGCCTGGAGGGTGCTGTTTAAGGGCGCCGAGGCCCACACATCCGCGACTGAAGATCGCGGATTTCGCTCGCAGCACCAAGCTGACGAGGTAAGTGATTCTACCCCTTTACGGGACACTTGCTTTTCATAGTTTGATTCTATGCGGGTTTTGATTTCCCCCTTTCCTTTGACATGACTGGATGAGGAAGGCGGAGCAGATCAACTGCCCGGCTCCCATGCCAGAAAACCCAGTAGATGCCCGTCTAGCGAGGCTGCTGGTTCCAGCACCGCACGTGGTACCGGAGAAGAAGGCCAAGAAGGAGGCCACGGGTACTCGAAAGAGTTCCCGTTTTCAGGTGTCCGACGACTCCGAGGCGGGCTCCTCCCCCGAAAACGAGGAGGAGAAAGAGGACTCTCTCCCAGAGGAGGGCGAGAGGAAGAGGAAGGCTTCCCAACAGGGGAGGCCGAAGGGTCCAAGAGGGGAAGGACTATCCCCTCGGACAGCTCCGCCAACATCAACGTTGGCGAGGAAGAATGGCCTTCAAGGGCCAGGCCTCCGGCGAGATCGTAAGTATCCGGATCCCTGAATGATTTATAGTTTCTTTTTATGTCACATAGCGTCCCTCTAATGCCGCATACTGCCTGTAGTCCGGCCGATGATGATCTCCCCGCTTCATCAAGCGGGTCATTGGCTCCGTCGGATGTGGATTCCCTCCCGACGGCCTCTACCCCTCGCGCCACTAAGGACGCCGAGATGGGGTCCCAAGAAGGGACCCATCAAGGGGAGGCTCCAGAGGCGCCACAAGGCGGCCTCCCGGACTTTGCGCCGGACTCCACATCGGAACCCGCAGGGGTTCCGGAGTCCGGCCGGCGGCCCCTACGCAAGAAGGGCAAGACCGTGACGCCGGCGGCCTCCGTCCAACCAGAGGTGCCGGACAACTTGTCGGAGGCGCTCCAAGGCGCTTCCATCAAGGAAGAACACCGCACTATCATGAGTGCGGTGATTCAGAAGGTGCACCTCGCCAAGAGCGGGCTATCCGAAGCCTGCAGTAGCCTTCTAACAGGCTTTGAGGTAAGAAGTTAAAATTATTTAATGTAATACCACATAGACAGTAGCCCCTGATGCTCGGTTCGGTGTTCGGAAACAAAAGTCGGACTGAGAATCTGAAAAAAAAGATATACGCAGGGTTGCTAAAAAAATTATGTCATTATGGGTGTGCAGGCTGCACTGCTGACCTCTGCCGCATTGACTACGGAGGTCGGTGCTTTGAAGCAGGAGCTCGAGCGGTCCGAGCAAGAGCTCGGCCGTGCCAAGAAGCAGCTCCAGGACAAAGAAGGTGAGTAACACCACTTTGAATAGTTACCTTACAGAAAAGGATTTAGGTTGCAATAAAAGAATAACAAGGATAACATGGGTACTACAGGGGCCACGAACAAGGTGGCAGCCCTGAAAGAGGCCGTGTCCGCGGCCGAACACAATGCGGACGCGGAACGGATGGAGTGAGAAAAGCAGGAGGCGCAGGTGGCGGTGGTTCGGCAAGAGCTCCAAGCTCTCATGGAAAAGCATGACAGTTTGGAGCGTGACTCCAAGACTCGAGAGTCCGAGCTTGCCTCGGCTCTCGAAAGTGCCAAAGCCACCAAGGCCGAGGCCCATAAGGCCCTTCAGGAGGTGGAAGATGTGAAGAAAATAGCGGCGGGTAAGGCATTTTTCATGCAAAGCAAGCATGTTAGTGTAAACTACCTGACACTTACCAGAATTCGGAGCTCTCCAGGGGCGTTTGCAGATTTGCCTCGTAGTGTATCCGATGCCGCCGTATTCTACCGTGGCGAGGAGGGAAGCTCAATGGAGAAGGTCTTCTGGTCTCAGTATGCTGAAGCCGGCCATCCGGTGCCCCCTAGCGACCAGCTGAAGCAGCTGGTTGAACTCCACAAGGTAGCCGAGGAGGCCATGAAGGGCCTCATAGTCCGGCTGTGGCCTGGAGAGGCCATGCCTGGGAGCTACTTCGGCCTCGTACGGCGGCTGGTGGATGCGTGCCCCTGGGTGGAGGTCATCAAGCGCTCCGCCTGTATTGAAGGTGCTCGTCGGGCCCTTGCCCGCGCAAAGGTGCATTTGGGCAAGCTGGATGCAGAGAAGCTGATCACTGACGCGCCACCAACGGGCAAGGAATATCGTATGCCCGAGATGTACTATAAGACTGTCCTGAAGGGTGCCCGCAAGATTGCGGATGAGTGCCACCGAAATGTAATTATTGAGTAAACTCGCTATGTAGTATCCTGTGCGCTTGAAAACTTTGTTCATATGCGCTAAGCAACGCTTGTTTTAATTTAAAATATTACCTTCTGTGCGGCCATTTATAAAATCTGAGAGATGGCAAGTCGTTGGCTTCAGCCCCCAAGGCACTAGTGCTGGGGTGTTCGGGATAAACTTGAGCACTCTTGTTCCCATATTTGGGTCCATCTAGGGAGGCGCTCAACACGACGAACAAGGCAACCAGACTTATAATGCTTGAACACTCTCACTTAGCCATAGAATTCTATAATTTTAAATTTCGGCGAAGCCCCTAGTATTAGGAAGACCGAATTTGGGGCGCTATCCACGCCTTCATCGGACATTATCCGGAACTTCGCTCGAAGCGGCGTAGGCCTTTAAGGACCCGAAAAAACCTCTCGAACAGCGACCAGTCTCTCGCCTTATCATGACAGTCAGTTTTAGCTTTCTCCACTGAGGCGTTAACCCGGCTCAACCGGGGCGCAATCGCAGTGGTTCTCCCAGTGCTACTGAGGGAGTCCTGGATTGGAGGGTGTCCGGATAGCCAGATTACCATCATCAGCCGAACTATCATCGGCCGGACTATCATCATCGACCGGACTCCAAGACTATGAAGATACAAGATTGAAGACTTCGTCCCGTGTCCGGATGGGACTTTCCTTGGCATGGAAGGCAAGCTTGGCAATACGGATATGTAGATCTCCTACCATTGTAACCGACTCTATGTAACCCTAGCCCTCTCCGGTGTCTATATAAACCGGATGGCTCTAGTCCGTAGGACAACGAACAACATCAACCCTTACAATCATACCATAGGCTAGCTTTTAGGGTTTAGCCTCCTTGATCTCGTGGTAGATCCACTCTTGTAAACATCCACAATATCAATATCAATCAAGCAGGACATAGGGTTTTACCTCCATCAAGAGGGCCCGAACCTGGGTAAAACATCGTGTCCCTTGTCTCCTGTTACCATCCGCCTAGACGCACAGTTCGGGACCCCCTACCCGAGATCCGCCGGTTTTGACACCGACATTGGTGCTTTCATTGAGAGTTCCTCTGTGTCGTCACCGATAGGCTTGATGGCCTCTTCAATCAACAACGACGCGGTCCCGGGTGAGACTTTTCTCCCCGGAGAGATCTTCATATTCGGCGGCTTCGCACTGCGGGCCAACTCACTTGGCCATCTGGAGCAGATCAAAAGCTACGCCCATGACCGTCAGGTCAGGTTTGGAAGCCTAAACTTCGCGGCCGATATCCGCGGGGCATTGATCCTCGACAGGTCCGAGCCGCATCTAAGTGCGCCGCACTGCCACGATGGGCACGACCTAACTCTGCCGCCGGACAGCGCCTTGGGGGCCGCACACGAATCCGCTCCGACCTATAGTCCGGAGCTGATCGCGCAGATCGAGGACGGATGGCTGGACACCGCCTCGGGAACTGCAACTTCCACGGCGATGGAGCCAAACGCTAACCTTGTCCCGCATAAAACTCATGACTCCGAGGCACCGGACTCACTACCGGACTCTGAACCTCCCGCGCCCCTGCCAGTCGAATCCGATTGGGCGCCGATCATGGAATTCACCGCCGCGGACAGCCTTCGGCACTCACCCTTCGGCGACATCGTAAATTCGCTGAAGCGTCTCTCGCTATCCGGAGAGCCCTGGCCGGACTATGGCCAGGATGGTTGGGACGCGGATGACGAAGAAATTCAAAGCCCACCCACCACCCACTTCGTAGCCACTGTCGACGATTTAACCGACGTGCTAAACTACGACTCCGCAGACATCAACGATATGGACAACGATGATGGAGACAATCCAGAACCAGCGCCTACAGGGCACTGGAAGGCCACCTCGTCACATGACTTATATATGGTGGATACCCCAAAAGGGAGCGACGACGAGGATCAACGGGGCGCTGCAAAGGATAATCCCGCCGATAAACAACCAAAGCGGCGACACAAGCGCCGCCCTAAACCCCGCCTCGGCAAGAACAGTATTCCCAATGACCCAGCATTAGAGCAGGGCCAACCAGTGGACGACAAACATGCAACCAAGCAACCGTCCGGACAAGACAAACCGGATGATCAACCCCTTCCCGGAGCAACCAACAGTCCGGACAACGTCACACTGGACACACCACCGGAGCACAAGAACCTTCACAAAAGACTCGTCGCCACTGCAAGAAGTTTGAAGAAGGAAAAACGGAAGCTCAAAATAGCGGAAGACATACTCAGAATGAAGTGGAACAAAATACTAAAGACCGCAAGCAAATATGGCAATGGCGATCACACAAAGAGCTACCCGAAGCGCAAGCTGCTGCCAAAATTTGACGAGGAAGCCATAGAGCCCTCACCATCAAAAAATAAAGAGGCCGCCTGGCCGGATAGACGGCCAGATGACAGGCCAAAAGCGGCAAACGGCGCCGCACACAAGCCGACCTATGACCCTGGGAAAATAGACGGCCCAACTAGGTCCATCTACGGGCCAAAAAAGAGGGCCCCAGGAAGTAACACAACACGACAAGTGTCCGAAGACAGCGGCACACCCAAATACAGGGGCGCTGCACACCCGCTATGTTTCACCGATGAGGTGCTGGATCATATATTCCCAGCAGGGTTTAAACCCATAAACATAGAGGCATATGACGGAAAAACAGACCTGGGAGTCTGGACAGAAGATTACATACTACACATACACATGGCTAGAGGAGATGATCTCCACGCCATAAAATATCTACCCCTCAAGCTCAAAGGGCCATCTCGGCATTGGCTCAAAAGCCTCCCAGAAAACACTGTTGGAAGTTGGGAAGAGCTTGAGGACGCATTTAGAGCAAATTTTCAAGCGACTTATGTCCGCCCTCCGGATGCAGACGATCTGAGTCACATAACTCAACAGCCCGGAGAGTCAGCGCGCAAATTCTGGAACAGGTTCCTTACCAAAAAGAACCAAGTAGTCGACTGTCCGGATGTGGAAGCCTTAGTAGCTTTTAAACACAACGTCCGAGACGAATGGCTCGCCAGACACCTCGGCCAAGAGAAGCCAAGAACAATGGCCGCGCTAACAAGCCTCATGACGCGCTTTTGCGCAGGAGAAGATAGCTGGCTAGCAAGATGCAGCACCAGCGACCCGACTACATCCGAGATCAGAGATGGAAACGGAAAATCACGGCACAAGAAAGATAAGCGCCGGAATAAACAAAGAAGCCCAAAGAGCACGGCGGTCAGCGCCGGATTCAAAAGCTCGTGGCCAAACAATAAAACACTACCTCTTAAGGACAACAGTGACGAGCTATCCAACTTAAACAAAATTTTGGATCGGATATGTCAAATCCACAGTACCTCTGGAAGGCCTGCAAACCATACCAACCGGAATTGTTGGGTTTTCAAACAGTCCGGCAGGCTCAACGCCGAACACAAGGGGCTCGATGCGCCAAGCGAGGACGACGACGCACCACATCAGCAGAGCAACGGAAGTCAGAAGACTTTCCCACAATAAGTCAAAACACTAAACTCACTTCATGTGATAGTACGGAAAACCAACACGGCACTCACTAAGACAAGTGCCGAACGGTCCACCCCAGCGGAACACCGGGATTGGATGTCAAAACCAATCACTTTCGACCATCGGGATTATTCTAGAAGTATCCGGAACGCAGGATGGACTGCTCTGATATTGGATCCCATAATAGACGGACTGTGATTTACGCAAGTTCTGATGGACGGTGGCAGTGACTTAAACCTGCTATATCCGGACACAATCCGCAGGATGGGGATAGACCCTACTACAATTCGACATAGCCGCACTTCCTTCAAAGGAGTGGCGCCAGGCCCTTACGCCAGGTGCACAGGTTCATTATTACTAGAAGTTGTGTTCGGGTCACCTGACAACTTCCGATGAGAAAAGCTAACCTTTCATGTCGCCCCATTCAAAAGTAGCTATCAAGCACTACTGGGACGTGAAGCTTTCGTCCGCTTTAACGCAATACCACACTACGCGTCTCTTACGCTTAAAATGCCCGGTCCATGTGGCATCATTTCGTTAAAAAGGTCGGCTAAGACCCCGGACACGGCTGGACGGGTCCGGAATAAATAAGCTAGGGGCTACCTAGCCGCACACCCTTACAAGGGTTTGTGTATATAAGCTATAATGGGCTACCATAGGCTCAGCTTTCTACATTTATATTTCAATTTTTTATGTAACTTTTTGCACAATTTCTTTTTCAAACTAAGTTCCTCTCTTTTTACAGATGAACGACGTGCACACCCGTCCAGGATACGGCACAACGGAGACACAGGCGCAGACGTGCAGTAGGGACCTGTTTCAAGGACTCTTTTCAGACTAAGACCCTACGTAAACCTTTCTTACTGTCTCTCGTTGCTATAATCCCCTGGTTTCCCATTATAACCAGAGTGGAGGCTGGCGTTTTGGCATCAGCCGCGCCAGAGGAACCTACCTGTACCTGGACACAAAGGGCTTAGGGCATTATTCTGCCCGCTATTGTAAAAGACCGAACACCTTCGGGAGTGTTCGGCGTCTCGAGTTAGGCCTTATATGCATCAGCTCCGAATCATGTCTTTGGTCAAATGTTGGGTTTGCCCGGCTCCTGTGTTTTGCTGCCTTGCGTTCCGTATCATCGGCTAACGTGGCACCAGGAGAACTACTGCGATTGTGCCCCAGTTCGGCTGGGCGAGCGCCTCAGTAGGGAAAGCCGAAAACTGACTGTCATGATACAGCGAGAGACTGGTCAACCACTCGATCGACCAAGGGAATGTTTAGAATTCCTCCGCTTTGACGAAGGGCCGTTTCCCGGTCAGGCACATACGCGCCCCGAATTCGGAGAGCGCGGTGCCCCCAGGGGCTATGTCGTAGCCCCACCCTCGAACTCCATGGCTAAGTGAAAGTGATAAAGCATTATAGTCCGGTTGCCTCGTTTGCTACGCTACCACCTCCTTTACAGGACCGAGACGTCGGATTAAGTGTGAAAATGCGCTATTTTTTGCGAACAGCCCCGCACCTTGTGCGTGGGGGCTGAAGCCGACGACTGCCATCTTTCAGGTTATACACACGTATACATGAACGACCGCATAGGAGATATTACATTACTTGAACGCACAAGTATAAAAGGCGCTTACATCATTAATATTGTTTTACAACATAAAAACGTTCATTTGAACGTAACATTTTTTGAACACTGCGACTCTATTACACGAGCACCACGCAGCACTTCGCCCAAATAGTGCTCGGCGGGTAACCAGCTATCGTCCGAACCCGAGGTCGCAACAGCGGTGGCATCCATCTCTGTCCAATGTGTCTTCACACGGGTGAGTGCCATCCGCGCACCCTCTATGCATGCTGACCGCTTCATCGCCTTCATATGCGGCACCGCCCCAAGAAATTGCTGCAATAAGCCAAAGTAACTCTTCGGCTTGGGCCTATCCGGCCAGACATGGGTCACGATATCCGTCATGGCAAGCCCGGACAACCTATTCAGCTCAGCCCACTCGGCCAAACGGTCGGTCAGCGGAAGTGAACGCTCTGGACTATGGAATTGAGACCAAAACAGCTCTTCCGTCTCGTGATCCTTCTGGCTTCGAAAATGCACAACGGCATCCGCCGCACTCGCTGCTAAGTCCATATAAGGGTCCTCCGGACCCCACAGTTGGCCCAGCTGAGCATACTTTGGATCCGTAAACCTTCGGCGCAGCAGAAAAGGCTTGCCAGCTACAATGTCTACGGCCTGGCGCAGCTCTTCCTTTATATCCCGCATTGCGGAGCGGGCATCCTTGGCTTCGGCGGTGGCCTTCCCCAGGTCTTCTTGCACCACCAGGCGCTCCTTCTCAAGAGCCTCATTGCGGTCGGTAGCATCTTTTAACTTCACGGCCATTTCAGCCATCTCTTCCCTGCTTCGGCAGTGTGCGGCCCTTTCGGCCGCTAACTCTTCGGCCGCCCTCGAGGCCGCCGCATCACTCCTTCTGACCTACTCCTTGGCTTGAGCAAGTTCGGCCCGAAGGCTCTCCACAGCAGCGGCACTATCTGCATTTCACACACATGTAGTAAGGAGACGGCTTCGGCTCCCTTACCAAGTGACCGCATAGGAACACTTACCTTGCGACTCATCAAGCCGCCTGTTGACTAGCGTGATGTCCGCATCCGCAACGGTGAGTTGCCGCTTTAGTTCGGCAACTTCATCAGTCCGGCTGGCCCCCGGACGATCTGCCACCTACATAGGTACGGCGAAAATTTAAACCTGCGGTTTTGATCCTCGGCACGCTGTCGCTTTCGACAACCTACTGAGTCTCAGGGGCTACTACCCATACAGGGCGCATTCTATATGCAAAACTGTCCAAAGGTGTGTCATTTTTATGTACCTCAAACCCCGCCAGCAAACTACTGACGGCATTATGCAACCCGCCTTCGGCGGATGAAATCCTTTCAATCACCACACTCATTAGTGCGTGGTGATCTTCTGAGATAGACGCCTTCTCAAGCAGATCCTTCAGCCGTACACTAGCTGGCGCCGAACTATCCGGCTTCGCCAAACCCGGGGGCTCCCTCCTCGATGACACTTCCGGCTCGTCCGCCCTATCCGACGGCGCCCCGGACGGAGGCGTTTCGCTCTCCACCATATCCGGACGGAGGTCCCCCGAAGTCGAGCTCATTTGCGAAGGACGGAGATCCGAAATATAAGGTAAAAACTTTAGTTATCCTCAGAAGCACAAATAGGGATGCCCTTTACTATAAAAATCCTTTCTTTTTACTTACGGCTCGTTGGAGGGCTGATCCTTTAAGGGAGACTATGCGGCCGGGGCTTCCCCCGACGCAGGACCCTCCGGTGAAGATTTCTTCCCCCGTTTAGGGGCCTTGGCCCCCAGGTCCTCGGAGGCAATCCTCTTCTCCCCTTGGAGGGAGGGATTCTCGATCCCCCCCTCTTTCAAAAGCCTCCTTAGGCGAGGTAATAGCTTTTTCACTTTCCCCTTCGCCTTCCTCTGGAGGCGCAACCTCCAACATCCGGACCAGCGTGGAATTTGGCGCGGTCTCTGGGAGGGAGGCCGGACACCATATTAATTTTGCTCCCGCTATCCACTCCTGTTTAGAAGGAAGTTGGTCATAAGGTGGACCACCAAAGGGTAAACAAATGATGTGTCCAGACTCAGAGCTACTTACCTGAGCATCCGGGCGATTGCAGCTTAGGCCAGCATCCTCGGTCAGTTCCGGACGCACCTCTTGCGATCCGAAGAATAATTTGTACATCTCCAGGGGTGTCATACCCATGAAATGTTGAAGAATCCGAGGTCCCTCCGGATTAAATTCCCATAGTCGGAGAGGACGGCGTTTGCAGGGCAAATAATGCCTGATCAGCATAACCTACATCACCACGACCAGATCGATCTCCCTCGCCTGGAGATCTCGAATCCGGCCCTGCAATAGGGGCACGTCCTTTGACGGCCCCCAGTTGAGCCCTTGGTTGACCCACGACATCAACCGTTGCGGAGGTCTCGGGCGGAATAAGGGCGGCGGCTTTTGTTTGCGGCCCCTTGGAACGGTGATATAGAACCACTCTTGCTGCCACAAGCCGAGCTCCTCTTGGAAGGAGCCTGCGGGCCACGGGGCGTCGGCCCTCCTACTGACGGCCGCCCCGCCGCACTCCGCTTGACGCCCCCCAATCATCTTCGGTGTCACATTGAAGGTCTTCAGCCACAAGCCGAAGTGAGGGGTGACGCGGAGGAAGGCTTCGCAGACGATGATAAATGCAGAGATATGGAGGATGGACTCCGGAGCCAAATCGTGGAATTCCAACCCATAGTAGAACATGAGCCCTCTCACAAGAGGATCTATCGGGAAGCCTAAACCCCGACGGAGGTGGGATACAAAGACGACATACTCGCCGGGCTCGGGGGTGGGGATGGCCTGCCCTTCTGCAGGCAACCTGTGCGAAATCTCGTAAGTCAGGTACTTGGCTTCCCGCAGCTTTAGCACGTCCTCCTCCGTGACGGAGGAAGGCATCCACCGGCCCTGGAGGTCGGAGCCGGACATTGTTGAAGGTCCGAAGCACTCGAATCTGGAGCTCTAGGTGCTGGAACTTGGGGCGGGAGGAGGATTCGATGGAGGATTGAAGAAAAGAAACGAGCCTTGGTCCCTTTATAAAGAAGGGAAATACCAAGAGCCGTCTCCGTGACCGTTCGGGACTCGCCTTTGATAGAGGGGGCGTGGCGACGGGCGCGGTTGGGTTACCCACGTTCGTATTGATGAGAATCCCGGATTAAGGGGGCACACGATCTCTGCTTCGACAAGACATGCCAAGGAAACCGCTTCGCTAAATGCACTGAGGTGGTGAAATAAAAAACATAATGGCTTGGTAGTGGTGTGACGTCACGCCGCAAAAAACGTCAGCAGATTGAACTTGTGTATATGTATATATTATTCTCTCTACGGTGGAATGTGGAATTTATTTTGCAGAGCCGGACACTATCCTAGTGTTCACAATCTTCTATGAACAATTCGGAGGAGGAACCCGCCTTGCAATGCCGAACAATATGCGCGCCGGACTCATCGTCATTGAAGCCTGGTTCAGGGGCTACTGAGGGAGTCCTGGATTGGGGGGGGTGTCCGGATAGCCGGATTACCATCATCAGCCGAACTATCATCAGCCGGACTATCATCATCGACCGGACTCCAAGACTATGAAGATACAAGATTGAAGACTTCGTCCCGTGTCCGGATGGGACTTTCCTTGGCGTGGAAGGCAAGCTTGGCAATACGGATATGTAGATCTCCTACCATTGTACCTGACTCTATGTAACCCTAGCCCTCTCCGGTGTCTATATAAACCGGATGGCTCTAGTCCGTAGGACAACGAACAACATCAACCCTTACAATCATACCATAGGCTAGCTTTTAGGGTTTAGCCTCCTTGATCTCATGGTAGATCCACTCTTGTAAACATCCACAATATCAATATCAATCAAGTAGGACGTAGGGTTTTACCTCCATCAAGAGGGCCCGAACCTGGGTAAAACATCGTGTCCCTTGTCTCCTGTTACCATCCGCCTAGATGCACAGTTCGGGACCCCCTACCCGAGATCCGCCGGTTTTGACACCGACAGCTACCTTAGCCGATAGAACGGAAACGTAAGGTGCCAAACATGGAAGCCGGGCAAACCCAACTATTGACCCAAGACATGATTCGGAGCCGATTCATATAATGTTATAAGTTCGGGGTGCCGCACTTGTGAAAGTGTTCGGACTTATCACACCATAATGCGGGGAACATAAGCCCCTAGTGTATTCGGCCGTACCAAAATATACGGATGCAACATGTTGTAAATGAACATATATATAAAGTAATGCAATTATGGGCAAAGGTGCTGCATTTTATTCAGGAAGTTCTGCTATGAGTGCGGAATGATACAAATAGTGCCGAAAGCAAGGGATTGGACGAATTAAAGGCGTCTCCCTCCAGGGGTAGGCCGCGGAATGGTGTATTTAGCTAATTTAATGCTCGTAATGGAGACCACCTGAGTATTCGTCGCAGCCTTTGTCTCTCCCTGGCTGTTGCATCGTGAGTTCGGCAGGTTCGCCGCCGGACAGAGTCCTGTGAAAAAAGGAAAAATAAAAGAAAAGAGCGACACACTTGGGAGCCCCTCGTGTGGTCGAACCGCACTCTGGGTTTGTTGTGGTCGTGCCCCTTCCCCTGGACCCATGGTATCTCCAGGGCGTAATTATGTACGCGAAGAGTTTGTCTTACAATTGTGCGAGGGCTGGGGTTGGGGCCGCATTGCTACGCGTGCTCGGAACGTGCCAGGTGGTCTTGGTTGATGTTGCTCCGGGCGCGTTTGGTCGTGTCCGGCCGGACTCAAAAATTGCCTTAAAAGGCTGCTCTGTACTTTTGCCGCGAGAGCCGCTGTATGTTCCTCCGTTCGGAGGGAGCGTTCCATGTTTCCATTGACCGTGATGACTCCGCGAGGGCCTGGCATCTTGAGCTTAAGGTATGCATAATGCGGCACCGCGTTGAATTTTGCGAACACGGTTCGTCCGAGCAGAGCGTGATAGCCACTGTGAAACGGGACTATGTCGAAGATTAACTCCTCACTTCGGAAATTATCCGGGGATCCGAAGACCACTTTCAGTGTGACTGAGCCTGTGCAGCTGGCTACAACACCTGGTATGACGCCTTTGAAGGTCGCTTTTGTAGGTTTAATCCTTGAAGGGTCTATGCCCATCTTGCGCACTGTATCCTGATAAAGCAGGTTCAGGCTACTGCCGCCGTCCATCAGGACTCTCGTGAGGTGAAAACCATCAACGATTGGGTCTAAAACCAATGCGGCGAATCCACCATGGCGGATACTGGTCGGATGGGCTCTTCATTCGAAAGTGATTGGGCAAGAGGACCATGGGTTGAATTTTAGGGCGACTGGCTCCATCGCGTATACGTCCCTTAGTGCACGCTTCCGCTCCCTCTTGGGTATATGCGTTGCGTATATCATATTTACTGTCCGAACTTGAGAGGGGAATCCCTTCTGTCCTCTGTTGTTCGGCGGCCGGGTTTCTTCCTTGTCGTCGCTGTGTAGCCCCTTGTCATTGTTTTTGGCAATTAATTTGCCTGCCTGCTTAAATACCCAACAATCTCTGTTGGTGTGGTTAGCTGGTTTTTCGGGGGTTCCATGTATTTGACAAGAGCGGTCGAGTATTCGGTCTAAATTGGACGGACCTGGAGTAGTTCTTTTAAATGGCTTCTTCCGTTGACCGGGTTTAGAGCCTCGGAATCCGGCGTTGACTGCTGTATCCTCATTGCTATCGCCGTTAATGCGGCATTTGTTTTTGTATCGACGCGACCTGCCATTGCGGTCCTTGGTATCCGGACTGCCAGCATTTTTGCTCAGGTTGTTGCTGCGAGCTAGCCAGCTATCCTCTCCCGCACAAAAGCGGGTCATGAGTGACGTGAGGGCTGCCATGGATTTCGGCTTTTCTTCTCCTAGGTGCCGGGCCAGCCACTCGTCGCGGATGTTATGTTTGAAGGCAGCAAGGGCCTTTGCATCCGGACAGTCGACGATTTGATTTTTCTTTGTCAAGAACCATGTCCAGAATTGCCTGGCCGATTCGTCTGGCTGCTGGATTATGTGGCTTAGGTCATCTGCGTCCGGTGGTCGCACATACGTGCCTTGGAAGTTGTCGAGGAATGCGGCTTCCAGGTCTTCCCAGCATCCAATTGACTCTGCTGGCAGGCTGTTAAGCCAATGCCGGGCTGGTCCTTTAAGCTTGAGCGGGAGATATTTTATGGCATAAAGATCGTCACCGCGGGCCATGTGTATATGAAGGAGATAATCCTCGATCCAAGCCGCGGGGTCTGTTGTGCCATCGTAGGATTCGATGTTAACAGGTTTAAACCCTTCAGGGATTTGATGATCCATTACTTCATCAGTGAAGCATAGTGGGTGTGCGGCGCCTCTGTATTGAGCAATATCGCAATGTAGCTCGAGAGAGCGTTGTCTGCTGTGTTCGGCCCGGCCGGAGTAGTTGTGTCCGGCGCGACGGTATTCGTCGTGGGTCTTGGGTCGCCTATGTGATCCATAGATGGATCTGGATTGTCTTGCCTTGTCCTCCAATATGTCTCGCAAGTCCGGCGCGTTCCCCCGTGGCTTCGCGCTTTTTGAGCGGTGCCGAGGGACGGTTTTGGTGGAGGGCTTGCATGCCTCTCTGTCGCGGCCACGAGGTGGTCGGTCTGCCGTATTGTGCGCTGGTGATGCCGGATTGTATGCTTCCTCCTCTAGTCGGGGGAGCAACTTGCGTTTTGGGTAGCTTTTGGAGGGGCGTTCGGGTTCATACTCTTCGGCCGCGAGGACCTCATTCATCTGTCGGCCAGCAGGTCTTGGTCAGCTTGAAGCTGTTGCTGCTTTTTCTTTAGACTATTTGCTGTGGCCATTAGCCTGCGTCTAAAATGCTCTTGTTCGACGGGATCCTCAGGTACGATGAATTCGTCGTCGTCGAGGCTTGCCTCGTCTCCGGAGGGAGGTATGTAATTATCATCCTCAACCTCTTCGTCTGCCGCCCTCTCGTGAGGGCGTGCTTCTGCCTCCTCTTGCGCTGAATCTTGCTGGAGGGGGTTGTCTTCGGCACTTTCTGGGGTGTTGTTATCTCCTGTGCCGGAATCTCCATTCTTGCTATGGCGGGATTTAGAGCGGCGCCGCTGACGTCGGCGCTTGGGCTGTTTCTTTAAGGAATCTGCCTCCGCTGCTTCTTCGCTGTCCCCGTCTTTTGGGGTGTCCACCATGTATATGTCGTATGATGAGGTGGTTTTCCAGTGTCATGTAGGCGCTGGTTCTTGATAGTCTCCGGCATCGTCGTCCATACCGTCGATGTCTTCGGAGTCGTAGTCGAGCACGTCGGTTAGATCGTCGACGGTGGCTACGAAGTGGGTGGTGGGAGGGTTCAGAATTTCTTCGTTGTCCATGTCCCAACCATCCCGGCCGTAGTCCGGCTAGGGCTCTCCGGATAACGAGAGATGCTTCAGTGAATTTAAGATGTCGCCGAAGGGTGAGTGCTGAAAGATGCCCGCGGTGGTGAATTCCATGACCGGCGTCCAATCGGATTCAACTGGCGCGGGCGTAGGAGGGTCGGAGTCCGGTAGAGAGTCCGGCACCTTGGAGTCATGAGCTATATGTGGGACAAAGTCAGTGTTCGGCTCCATCGCCGTAGAAGTTGCAGCTCCCGAGGCGGTGTCCAGCCACCCATCCTCGATCTGCGCGATCGGCTCCGGACTATAGGTCGGAGCGGATTCGAGTGCGGCCTCCAAGGCGCTATCCGGCGGCAGAGTTAGGTCGTGCCCATCGTGGCAGTGCGGCGCACTTAGATGCGGCTCGGACCCGTCGAGGATCAAGTCCCCGCGGATATCGGCCGTGAAGTTTAGGCTTCCAAACCTGACCTGACGGCCAGGGGCGTAGCTTTCGATCTGCTCCAGATGGCCAAGTGAGTTGGCCCGCAGTGCGAAGCCGCCGAATACGAAGATCTGTCCGGGGAGAAAAGTCTCACCCAGGACCGCGTCGTTGTTGATTGAAGAGGCCATCAAGCCTATCGGTGACGACACAGAGGAACTCTCAATGAAAGCACCAATGTCGGTGTCAAAACCGGCGGATCTCGGGTAGGGGGTCCCGAACTGTGCGTCTAGGCGGATGGTAACAGGAGACAAGGGACATGATGTTTTATCCAGGTTTGGGCCCTCTTGATCGAGGTAAAACCCTACGTCCTGCTTGATTGATATTGATATTGTGGATGTTTACAAGAGTGGATCTACCACGAGATCAAGGAGGCTAAACCCTAAAAGCTAGCCTATGGTATGATTGTAAGGGTTGATGTCGTTCGTTGTCCTACGGACTAGAGCCATCCGGTTTATATAGACACCGGAGAGGGCTAGGGTTACATAGAGTCGGTTACAATTGTAGGAGATCTACATATCCGTATCGCCAAGCTTGCCTTCCACGCCAAGGAAAGTCCCATGCGGACACGGGAAGAAGTCTTCAATCTTGTATCTTCATAGTCTTGGAGTCCGGTCGATGATGATAGTCCGGCCGATGATAGTTCGGCTGATGATGGTAATCCGGCTATCCGGACACCCCCCAATCCAGGACTCCCTCAGTAGCAACTACACGGACTGGGTCCGTAACTTGAGGATTATCCTCATTGCTGCACAGAAGAATTACGTCCTGGAAGCACCGCTGGGTGCCAGGCCTGCTGCAGATGCAACTGACGATGTTAAGAACGTCTGGCAGAGCAAAGCTGATGACTACTCGATAGTTCAGTGTGCCATGCTTTACGGCTTGGAACCGGGTCTTCAACGATGTTTTGAACGTCATGGAGCATATGAGATGTTCCAGGAGTTGAAGTTAATATTTCAAGCAAATGCCCAGATTGAGAGATATGAAGTCTCCAATAAGTTCTATAGCTGTAAGATGGAGGAGAATAGTTCTGTTAGTGAACACATACTCAAAATGTCTGGGTATAATAATCGCTTGATTCAACTGGGAGTTAATCTTTCTGATGATAGTGTCATTGACAGAATTCTTCAGTCACTGCCACCAAGCTACAAGAGCTTCGTGATGAACTATAATATGCAAGGGATGGACAAGACTATTCCCGAGCTCTTCGCAATGCTAAAGGCTGCGGACGTAGAAATCAAGAAGGAGCATCAAGTGTTGATGGTCAATAAGACCACCAAATTCAAGAAAAAGGGCAAAGGGAAGAAGAAAGGTAACTTCAAGAAGAACAGCAAACAAGATGCTGCTCAAGAGAAGAAACCCAAGTCTGGACCTAAGCCTGAGACTGAGTGCTTCTACAGCAAGCAGACTGGACACTGGAAGCAGAACTGCCCCAAGTATTTGGCGGATAAGAAGGATGGAAAAGTGAACAAAGGTATATGTGATATACATGTTATTGATGTGTACCTTACTAATGCTCGCAGTAGCACCTGGGTATTTGATACTGGTTCTGTTGCTAATAGTTGCAACTCGAAACAGGGCCTATGGATTAAGCGAAGATTGGATAATGACGAGGTGATGATGCGCGTGGGAAATGGTTCCAAAGTCGATGTGATCACGGTCAGCACGCTACCTCTACATCTACCCTCTATATTAGTTTTAGACCTAAATAATTGTTATTTGGTGCCAGCGTTGAGCATGAACATTATATCTGTATCTTGTTTGATGCGAGATGGTTATTCATTTAAATCATAGAATAATGGTTGTTCTATTTATATGAGTAATATCTTTTATGGTCATGCACCCTTGAAGAGTGGTCTATTTTTATTGAATCTCGATAGTAGTGAGACACATATTCATAATGTTGAAGCCAAAAAATGCAGAGTTGATAATGATAGTGCAACTTATTTGTGGCACTGCTGTTTAGGTCATATCGGTGTAAAGCACATGAAGAAACTCCATACTGATGGACTTCTGGAATCACTTGATTATGAATCACTTGGTACTTGCGAACCGTGCCTCATGGGCAAGATGACTAAAATGTTGTTCTCTAGAACTATCACTACAAAAAAAAATACACTTCCGTGATGATACGTGTTTGTCACAGTAGGTCACACTTTTTGTCATGCATGTACATCCATGAAAAATTTATGACAGAATCAAGATAGTCATACCTGTGCTATCGTAGAAGTGTTCCATGACATTACCAAAATTATCATCACGGAAGTGTCCACTTCCATGACGATAAATCGCGCGTCACAGAACTGCTTTCGTCAAGGGTGACCGACACGTGGCATCAACCGTAACGGAACGTCGTTAAGCTATCGGGTCGGGTTTTGGATCTGATAACCCGTTAACAGCCCCGACCAATGGGGATTTTCCACGTGTAAAATCATCATTGGCTGGAGCAAACACGTGTCGGCTCACCGTTGGGACAGATGTCATCCGCTCATTGGACCGAAGGCGCCTTTGATACGGTGACATGTGGCATGGCCCAACAGAGGCCCATTCCTGTGAAAAGGCCGTCCCGTTTGACTTGGTCAAAAGGTGGCGGCCCGGCCCACGGAAAGCCTGTTAACGGCTTGTTCGCATATAGCCCATTTACAACCCGCTAACCCAGGGCCCATTACGCCCTATCCGAATTAGGCCCAGTAGCGTCATATGGGTCATCCAATATGATTCAGCCCGTTTTAACTTCCGGCCCATGTGTGGCCCATGACTTGTTTCGGCCCATATGAGGACCTTTGTAACTCTTGGCCCATTAATGGCCCGTGGTGAAACTGGCCCGTAATGAACAGTGTATCACTTTATACCCATTAATGGCCTGTTATTCCATTGGGCTATTTCCAGCCCAAGTTATCTTTCGGCCTTCTCAGGGCCCATTGATTCTTGGGATCATTTGCAGCATTCGGTTACATATGGCTCGTTACTGTCATTTTCTGCTTGTGGGCCAAATTCAGCCCGTCGTTACAGTCGGCCCGTTTGCGGACCGTTAATACATTGGGCTGTTTTCATGTCAAAATAAACCCGTTGGGCTGTTTTCATAGAGTTATCAAATACGGCCTATTAACGGCCCGTTATGGTCCACGAATAGTACGGCCCGTGATTGGCGAAATGATGATACGCCCCGTAGAAGGCCCATGGATCCTATGGCCCATATGAGGCCCATAGATAGTACGGCCCATAGAAGGCCCATGGACCCTACGGCCCATAGAAGGCCCGTATAGAAGGCCGATGGATCCTACGGCCCGTATAAAAGGCCAATGGTCCTACGGCCGAACGAAGGCCCATCGATCATACGGCCTGCAAGAGGCCCATGGTTACAACAGTCCGTGTGTTGCCATGATTATTTTGGCCTAGTTACCAAAAATAGGCTATTGTGGCCACTAGAAAAACACAGAAAAAGAACTGCAGTGACTACAAGCAAACAACTAAACAAGACAATAAGGAAATAAATAAGCAAGCAATTGAGGCTAGCCTATTAGCGCTATTACACATATTACATCCACTGGGCATCAAAGTTCGCCACCAGTGCAAATATAGGGAACAAAGCATCATATTACATACACTTGGCCGTCAAAATTGGCCACTAGTGCAAATAAACGTGGCAGCAAAACAAGAGCATAACTGAAACAACTTCAGAAGAGCTCAAGAAACGTTATCCTGGGTATCCACCATGCTGGCAATAAGCTTAGCAAGCTGATTAGCTTTGTCCTGTCTGGCGCTAAAATCCTCCAACGCTTGCTGTTGCACCAGAAAGTATGCATCTGAATGCTCCAGGGACTTCTGCAGTCCTTCCGCTTCTTGTCGCAGCACAGCTGATCGATGTCTTTCAGCTTGTAGTTGAGACTCAAGAAACCGAACTGATTCAGACAGTGAGTTTGAATAGCTTGTGCATGCGGTAGTGGCCAGTAACTCGAACACTAAACTAAGATAGGACTTTGGGGTTGTCTCGCTGTCTTCAAGATAGTCTTCCTTAGCTGTTTTATTAGCTTTGTTGGAGACCAACAAGGATGTGTCACTATCCTGAACCTTATCTGCATTACTTCCTTTACCATTGCTTAATAAGGCACTCTTCCCCAATATTCTGTCAGCATCCTAAAAGAAGAAACAAGCAGGCACATAACAAGTTTAGCATGTACTAGTATATGAAACTCATTTCGGTGAACCAGTTCATTAGTAAGGTGGACAGGATTAAACTACCAAGTCTTCTATTGCCAAGTACTAGTACATAATAAAAGCATCAAACAAACATATATCTATGTCCTATGGTCACTGCATTGTCTTGCCAAATCAAAATAGAGACACGGTTCAAATCATATCAGTTCAAGACAAAGCAGCAGTGAAAGAATACAAAGCGTGCGAAACTACATGGCACAACAAGATTTCAGATGGTTACCACGGGTCTACATGTACAACAACACTATTGGCTCTGTTGTGATGCTAGTAATGTGCATGATATGAAAGTCAATTGTATACACAATTGAAATTGAAATCAACAGAGCTATTGATAAGAGCAAACCTGTTAAAGAAACATGCGTGAACATACCTGCTGTGCCATTGGAGTTTCGATTGGATCCTTCAATTTAAAAATAAGTTCGTATCAGTAAATACAGTGATACAAGAGCAAAGCCATCATAGTTAAAAAAGGCGTGCCTAAGCGAGCGCTTAAGCGCACCTAGGCTCTAGGCGTTGGCAAAATGCATTGCGCATAACTACGCATAATCTGTGCATAACTGCGCATAAGCATGCGCTTTGGTCAGTAAAGCACAAGGTGGTGGAAAAACGCACAATTAACGCCTAGCGCTTTTTTGAACGATGATAGCAATGGAATCTTAAATTAGAACATTTGTTCTTCAGGTTTAGGCACTTGTTCTACATGAACAGAGTACAGTAAGACGCAAGAATAAAGTACTTAAAAATAGAAAATGAGCTCATAGACCTTACCACATTCTTGGTTCGGGACCAGTAGAGAACAAGGCGTTCCCAGTCATCGTCTAGTAAATGTGTCTCAGGAGAACGTAAGGGAATTTGATGAGTTTCTTTGCCGGTGAAGTACATTTTCTTCAGGTAATTCCGATACTGCCACCAAGCATTCTTGAAGATAGCAGAGGTATTAGCACAGGTTACCTCATCCTGAGTTTCCAAATCAATCCTTCTCTATAGAGAAAAATGGGAAAATTTGCTGTATTATAACCATCATGGAGGTAGGATGTATGGGACGAAGCAAAGTAATTGCCATGAATAACATTACTTACACATAACTCCTGGACAAACACCTGCAACTGGCATTTTCCTTCATCTTCAGTATAATATTTCCAAGATGGGAATATACGCACATACGATTTAACAACATCAAATGCGATAGATGCTAAACTACGACTGGCTGGTTGTGCTTCCTCCACAGGAATAGGCGTACTAACTGGTGGAGTTGGGGTTCGCCATGATAGTACTGGCCCTTTGGGCACTGGAGCTGCCTTACTAACTGATGTTGTTTGGGAGCTCTGTGGTGGAGATGGTGCTGTGTCAACAGGAACTGGTTACTATCGGCTGGGGTTGGGGTTAGATTGGGTGAAGCTGGTTCTCTGTCCATCGCAGTAGGGGTACAATCTGCGAGAGTTTGGGTTATGTGTGGTAGGGCTGGTTCTTGTGCATGTAAAACCGGGGTGCTATCTCCACCAAGAGGTAGCACTGTTTTATTTGAAGACCGTGTTTTTATTCCGCTAGATACTAGTATCACCCACTCCAATTCAAATGGCTGATAAACAGGAAACATAGTTGAATGTACAGACATTGTATGAGAGACAGATGCAATAGATAGTGTGGAAAAAAGAGGGCATGAAATAGTTGACATGTATATTGTTTAACTAAAACGGATAGCATGACATAATTTCACATATATGATGTCTATCTAAACAGGATAGCATAGCATAACATAATTCAAAGATATGATGAATAACTAAACAGGATCGCATGACATAATTCACCTACATGTTATATAAGTAATCAGGATCGCATCATTTAATTCACATATGTGATTTACATGCTAAACAAAGGGCATTTGATATGATGTCTGAACTAAGAACATGGTGTTGAATATTGTGTATATGATGTCTAAACTATGCAATGCAAGACACCGTATGCATGATATGAGTAGTATAACCGTGCCAAGTTAGAGCATACACCTCAGTCGGGGAATAGGACTAGTCATCTGTCTTTGAATCCATCTCCGAGGAGCTACCGGGACCCAACAAGAGATCTGCTTCGACAGGTAGCACTGTCTGCTCTGAAGGCCTTGTTTTCACTCCAGATTTTTCCATCTCCCACCCAAATGGCTAATTCACAGGAAGAGTAGTTTAATGTACAAACATTGTCGACAAATGGAAATGTAATGAAGAAAAGGATGGGCAAGATATCATTCAAATATATGATGCCTAGTTAAACAGGATGGCATTGCACATTTCACATATATTATGGCTGGCTAAAAGACATGAGACTGCATAATTCCCATATATGATATAGAAACTAAACATGTGGCATTATAGAACATGTCTAAACTAAGCAGATGACATATATGATGTCAAAAGTAGGCACTGCAAGGCAACATACGCATGATATGACTAACATCATCATGTCAAGGTAGAGAAAACACCTTGGGGGGTAAATAGAAGTGGTCAGTGGCGTCTGAATATGCCTCAGAACAGATATCTTCCTCTGGATTACAATCTGGAGAGGGGTGGGGAGGGTTTGCCATTGAACCCACCATGGAGCGATGTCTGCATGACATTGTATTGCCGCGCAAAACTCTTCTCTTTTTCTTTACATGTTCAGCATGACTGTGTACAATATCTGACATGCATACGAAAAAATATGGTGAGATTATATAAGGAGAGCATGCAGAAATTTAGAGTGGTGGTAACAACAAGTGGATCAACGTTTTTCCGTTGAACCAAAATAGCCCTAATGGATGGACGTGAATGTATAGTAATAAGTGATGCAACAAGTGTACAACCTCTTTGCCGTAGCCGTGTCGACCTCAGCATCATTGGGTTGGTCGCTGAAGCAATTGAGGTAGAGGTAGCTGTCGGAGGTGTGGAGGAAGATCTGAGGAATCTGTAGACGGCGTCTAGGGCACTGCTCTGTTGTGATGGATCGTTCTGTCGTTGGAGCAGCTCCGGTGAGCCGTAAGACGTCAAGGCTGAAGCAGCACAAGACAGACATAGTCAATCTCAAGTGGGATTCTAATAGCATCTCCAATAGATGATGAAAAATGGATGTAAAATTAACATCACCAAAAACCACATGACTACAACAGATGAGGTAAAAACTGTTGACTCTGAACTTAACTGTCGAAACTGAAATTTACTGTGGAATCCGAATGCTACTGTAGAAACTGAACACAATGGTAGCAGAGAGGCACTTGATATGAAGTTTAGGGAGGGCCTGCAGTTCATCTTCAACCTGCACCCCCTGAGCCGCCAGCCACCACCGGCTGAACCGCCGGCCCCAGCGCTGCCTCGCCGCCCCGAAACAACTCGCCACCACTGCCCCGGCCAGCCCTCTAGGCCTCCCGCCCCCCACCCTGAGCCCTAAGATAGATAGTGGGGTACCTCTCCGGCGAGCCCCCGTCCCTGCTGCGGGTGGTTCTTCCTTAACTCCGGCGAGCCCCCCCCCCCCAAACCCCTGAAAATCGACTGACCCAAAAGTCGATTCAGTCGACTGAAGTGGGGCTTAATCGGAGCAGAGCAGCAACACGAGCGAGGGGGAGAGCAGCAGCAGCAGATGAGCGAGCGAGCGATCGAGCGAGAGCCGGAGCAGCAGCAGCTGAGCGAGTGAGCGAGCGAGAGCCGGAGCAGCAGCAGCAGATCCGGCTAGTATGGACGCTGTCGCCGAAGGGGCCTCGCACTGGGGGAGAGCCGCCATGGAGATGTTGCCCGCGGCGCCGGCTTCAAGGTAGCCGCTCCATGGAGGTGCGGGATGGAGAACCGTCGGCGCCGGGAGGTCAAGTTAAGGAGAAGGTGCAATGTGATGAGTGTACAACCTCTTTGGTGGCGCCGAGTAGGCCTCGGCTTCGTCCGAGGAGTCGGTGAGGATGTTGCGGTTTCGGTGGAGCAGGTTAAGGTGGTGCTGTGGGGATGGAGCAGCCGCGATAGACGAGGCGATCATCGGAGCAGCTCCTTGGAGGTGGAGGACGGGGCGGCTGAACCGGCTGGACGGCGAGATGGACGACGGATCCTCATCCGGGGAGGTGGACGAGGGACGTCGAGCTGTTGCGGTGGACGACATCGTCGGGGAAGAGGCTCCAGCTGGGCAGCGGTGACGTGGCGGACGGAGGAGGGTGGGGTTTTGCGGCTGGAGCGGACAGGTTATGGCGGCCTGGGATTTCGAATGGCGAAAAGGGGGCGATGGGAGGGGGTGAAGCATGTCTTAGGGACGCGCTTGTCCAAAATGTAGGGTGTATTACAAAAGTACCCCCCACCGATTTGAACTAGCGGCCCTTTCGGCTCAGGGTTAGAAGGGGGATTTCGCGTGTCGGGATTTGGCAGCTGGAGGGAGTTTTCGCGCGCGTTGTAATTTAGGGATAGCAAGGTGCGGGTTGTGAAGGCGCCAGTTTTGGGAGCACAATATCTGAATTTTCGGGATATAACAAGACACGGGTTGAATTTTAGGGAGAAGCCTAACGTGTAGTAATATTGTACTTGTATGTACCAAATCAATTCGCACTTCCCTCAACCAAAAAGAAAACGAAAAAAATAAAACTATTCACACCACACAAAGAGAGAGTCTTGCCCCGTTTTACTATACAAATGTTATTCAAAGCTACTCCCTCCTTCCATCTATATAGGGCCTAATGCGTTATTCGATGCTAACTTTGACCAAATATTAGAGCAATGATATATGACATGCAACTTACACAAAGCACACCGTTAACTTCGTCTATGAAAGGTTCTTTCAATGATATAATTTTCACATTGTGAATGTCATGTACTATTAATCTTGTCAATAGTCAAAGGCGGTCTTAAAAATCTCATTACGCCCTATATAGATGGAAGGAGGGAGTATGAATCCATGTTACGTTCGATTAATTTTTTTCGCTTTGCTGTATAATGCATGTAACCTACTCATACCAACATTTTAGTGCATTCCAAATGTCTATACTACCGCTGCAATTCGAACTAAATTTGAATTCGTTTCTCTATTTAAATAAGAGTCTACAATCATGATTTTTGCCAACTTCAACCATCATAGTTTCCTTGCTATCCGCCAGATATAAATCGGACGGCCTATAATGCAGGATGGCAGGCACACCATCATCAACAACTCCGTTTTTTATAAGAGTAGAGATAAAATATATTAAATGTAGTATAACATGTTCATAAACACACCATGTGTATCACCGTTATATATATTCACACATACGTCGGTTTAAAACACAATGATAAATTCTTCAAATATCCGAAATCTCTTTTTATAATGAAGTATATATGATCTCTATTCGTCTTTTACACCCACACAACCCTCTTATCTTTGTAGCTAGCGCTAACTTTCTCTTGTGCATGAACACGCCTGCATCCCTCTCACCCCCCCTCAGCATTCTCTAGCTCCATCGCGCAAATTCGTCTTTTCACTTTAGGTCGTTCACCCATGGTGTGTGTAGGCCCCCCAGCTCCTTCTTTATGGCACACATCGATCGATATGCCTCTCTAGCCAGGTGTGCCTAGCACAAACACAAGCTTCCCCTCTTCTCTTGTCACCGCCCATGCCTCACCCCCACCACTCTTTTCATCGTTCTCGTACTCGCACACTCCTCCCCGCTCGATATAGTATGCCTCTCGTACCACCTCCTACATGCATCCCTCTATCTCTATCCTTCTCCTCGTGCCTCGTTTGCTTCTAACACACACATGCATGTATACCGATTGATCTCCCAACATATACCTGGATCGACTTTAACTACCCCCCCCCCATCGATCGACGTACCTCATAAGTTATGTCTCTCCTTTCTCTAACAAAGGGCGATTGATCTTCCTATGTAGTTATGTCTGCTTACCACAGCCACATCGTCCCCCCTCATCATTCGTGCATGCCTCCTGACCCGTCTCTCACACGCACGTGCACAGACAACAAGCAGCCATCTCCTCTCTTATTGATATTGCGGGCGTGCCCTCCGTTTGTCTAGCAAGCCTATCCCATCATTTGTTAGAAGCAACTCCACTACCACCCCCTCCAACACTCTAGCTCTGTCTCTCTCCCAACCTTATTCCTCTCATGCACATATGCATGGATGTCGATCGATATCCCTTAATACATGAGGTAGATCGATCTCCTTAATATATGAGCTAGGCCTGTCTCCTCCTCCACACATATACCATCCATTGTACCTCTATAGTTAATTGGGCCTCCCTCTTCCCCCACCACACACCGATAGTCGAGCGCTGCAGGTAGGTATCCATGCCACAGAGACAAACTGCACATGTCCCCTCTCACGTTCCAGTAGGCTGGCCACTCTATATCTTTGACGTGGGCACTCACAAATTCGATGGCACTCTTTATCGATCGCGCGCGCACACACACATATCATCCCTCTTTTCGATTCTATGGACACCTCAAGCCGGTGATACCTCCACTCTCTTCTCGTGGATCGCCCCCTCTATATATATGTTATGTCCAGGACTCTATTTCACACACATTGCATATGTTACATTTTTTGATTGAACCCCCCACAAAAAAAACTCTCAAGAACCCACACACTATATCTCTCTAGGTTTGTATCTCTCTCACACAACCCCACGTAGGTGGTGTACGTATACAAGAAGAGAATAGGTGCACCGTGCACGTACTCACACTTCGTGCCCAGCCACACCCACGCGGGTACATGGTGGAGCTCATTTCTTTACGAAATGGCAGCCCACGTGCTAATTTGAACGCCTGTAGCGGTTGTTTACCTAGGGAGGTCGTGTACCATGCCTGCACGAAACAAAGTTCAACTTGACGCGTTGCCGCATTAGTTTTAAATAAAGTTATAGCGCTCAATGGCACGTACACAGAATATAAAATGATTTTTATGGAGAAAAAGGTAGTCCGCTCACTATATACAATGGAGCCTTGCGTGCCTGGTTTGTCGCTCTTCAGAGTATCTCACACAAGGATGCGGTGGCCTCTCTCTCTCTCTCTCTCACCGTTGGTCACTGATCCGGCCGCATCCCCTCCGCCGGGGGAAAGGGAGTGCGGTGGCCTCTCTCTCTCTCACCGTTGGTCAATGATCCGGCTGCATCCCGTCTGCTGGGGGAAAGGGAGTGCGGTGGCCTCTCTCTCTCTCACCATTGGTCACTGATCCGGCCGCATCCCGTCCGCCGGGGGAAAGGGAGGAAGTGCATCGTTTCTCCGTTCAATGGCGCCGAGGCAGCACGTCCCGATCTGCGGTACACGTCGTTCTCTCTGACCAAGCTCCGGCGTGGCAGGGCCTACACCACCTGCTCGCAGATTCCGCCCACCACCGCTCACCTAGTTACATCCCGACGACCTCCAGGTATCCCCTCCGGCCTTGCTCCACTGCCTGTCTTCCCACGTTGCTGCATGTGGATCTTCCATAGTTCTTTGCCCAAAATGTAGCTCGTCCAGCATACTTTCCATATTGCATTCTCGTCCTCACACCGTTTTAGACAAACACAACCGTGTTGTTATCTTCCCTTAGGGCAAGGAATATGCTTCTTTTTTGTCATCGCATGTGTCATCAACTGTTATTGGCCAGTAATTGTTTCCTTTCTACCTCTTTTTTGCAAACAGGGCTATCCATTTCACCTCGTTGCTATTGCGACCTTTTGGTGAACTGCACAAATCACTTTTTTCTTAAGAGTATTTTGTGCACTTGTACTAAAATGTCACATGGGCAACGTCTCTACATTTCAGTGCGACTACACAAAGGGAGATTGGTTTTGCTCTATCCTCCTCATCCAACTCCGAGCCTAATCTTCTCCAACTAGTTAGTCTTAAAAGAGACTGCAAAGGTGATCGGCTTCTATTTATGTGTTTATTGTTTCATCAGCAATCCTCTATTATCGTAATCACACTTAATATCTTTGGAACAGGGACGCTCAGCTCTATTTTAGTGGAACTGCACAAAATGATCGGAATGTTGCATGCTCCAGACAGCTACTCTTTTTTCCCAACATGCCTTGTTGATTTAGACAGAGCTAGGGGGACGTTGCTGCCAATGAAAGCATGGATCAGTTTTAATTTAACACCTTCTCACAACTCTGTCTTCAGTTGTGATGTAATTATTAGCTCTGATCTGCTAATAATTGACATGCATTAGCAAGGAAGTTAGTTTTTTATTGTTTCTGAAAGAGCATCGATGGCAAGACACGCGAAACAGAAGCTGAAAGCTCACACCATTGTACAATTTCATGACTCGCTAGAAAATTATTTGCATAATATGTCAATTATGTAAACAAATGATTGAATCTTGATAGCATTGCCAGAAGCCTCTTCATCATCCGGGCCCATGTGCCATGCACAAAATTATACTCCTTCGTTCCTAAATATTTGTCTTTTTACAAATTTCAAACAGGCATATTTTAGAGTGTAGATTCACTCATTTTGCTTCGTATGTGTACTCCCTCCGTTCCTAAATATTCTATTCGTCTTTCTAGAGATTTCAACAAGTGACTACATACGAAGCAAAATGAGAGAATCTACACTCTAAAATATGTATATACATCCGTATGTGCCAGTCCATCTGAAATCTCTAAAAAGACAAATATTTGAGTAGTCACTCATTGAAATCTCTAGAAAGACAAATATACTCCGGAGTATATTTAAGAACCGAGGGGGTAGTGCACAACCGCATGGGAGACTCAGCCCGGTCGTTGCGCCGCATTAATAGTGAGTAATGAGCAATCAAATCGTAAGCCCCACCTTTCCCACTGTAAGTTGCTCTGAAGAAGCAACCATCAATACGCTCTTCTTTGAATCCGCTCATACTACTCCATCCATCATTGTTTATACAACGCGCTTCAGAAAAAAGAAAAAAGATCTATGGGACCAAGGCGACTAGCGATCGGCCTGAAAAATAGCATTGGTAGTTATAGCACAACGTCTATTACTAGTAGACTAGCCACACTGGGAGTAACTTCGGTAGTAACATCGAGTCCAACTCAACAAATTTGCTTATGTGGCAATGAGTTAATGAGGGGAGATGTAGTACTAGTAACTCAGCTAGTTATTGTAACATCACATGTCCCAATGCAATATGAGTCTATAACCTAATAAATGAAGCTTTGCATGTTACCACACTTATGTTACTACCCACTACTGAGGTAGTAACATAGTCTAGGGATATGTGTATGCTACTAGTGTATGTTACTCTCCATTGTGGCTAGTCGTAGAGGGAATAATGCGTACACACATGCATGTAGTGCTTCCACCCCGGGTACACACATGCATGCACTTACTCCACTCCGTAGTTACATGGAGAGAAAATTGTGGACTTGATTGCGGTTACCACGCCCTAATTAATTGAGCATTAAACCAAACGCGTCTAAAGTCTCTCTGGTGGTGGAAATGCATTGAGAGAAATGCATCATAATGAAGCGCGCCCTGTAAACTGTGACAGAGGGAGTAGTATGAAGGTTCAAAACCAAGTTCATGTATGGCCAGTCGGTCAACGCACCTCCTCTTGGCATATCACTGACACGTGGGACAGGAGTGTGAGCAAACCGATCTCAATTGACGGCAAAGAGCCAACCCGCCGTTCCTTGAGAGAGACGAGGAGCGAGAACACACAGACGGGTTCGCATGGAGGCCAAGATATATTCAAGCATGGTTGGTTGATCGATATCATTCATTACATGTTGGGCTGCCGTTTTCCGCCCTTCTCCGGAATAAACGTGTACATTATCAAAGCTAAAAAGAAATAAGAGTACAAACGCTCCACCATGCGGTTCTAGTAGTAGTACTACTCGTACTACTACGCTTGGCTCTTCGCCTCTTCGTGAAGTCGAACAATGATGGTACTCCGCATGTTGGGTACTATAGTGTATGCCTCTGATAATCTAACACCAAATGGACTGATGCATGTCCACCGAGGGTAGGTTGCATTAGTCAAAAGGCGTAAGCGAGCTTCACCTTGTCCTGCAAGCTTCTCCTCGTTCTGCGAGTTGACGGGACACACCAAAAAGTAGTGCTAGTCCATACTCCCTACTTTCCGGTTAATATGGCTCAATCTTTTTCGTGGGTAAATGAGAGAGCTTTATTCATATATAAGCATTCTTAGGACGATCAGCCAAGACATTGGTCACTAGGAAGCGAGGTACCCCGCAAAAAAAGAAGTAGGAAGCGAGGTGTTTCATCAAGCCAGCTCTCGGCCACATTCAAAGTGCAGCAAGCACGGTTCAGACGAAGATGTGCCGCAAGGTTTGATGACCTGTTTACATGTTGAATAACAAAAAAATAGGAAATATTACCGAGCGCTACTATTTGTAACAGGATATGAGCCAGAATTAAGCGAGCATTGTGGCGAGTGTTCCATGCAATCAACTTCCATTATCACATGCGAGAACCCTCGAAGAGAACCAAATGTGTTGAAGATTACTTTATCACATTTTAAAATTATAATAAGAGTGCAGACGCTCCTCCATCCAGTTCCTAGTACTAGTATAGTACGTACCTTTATAGACTATATTAGTAAACTTTGCGCTTGGCTGTTCGCCTATTCGGGAAGTCGAACAATAGTAGCACTAGTAGTATAGTGTATGCTTCTGGCAATCTGACACCGAATTAACTATTGCACGTCCACCGCCTGAGCGAGGGAGAGCTTGCATTAGTCAAAAGTTTCTCCTTGTCCTGCGAGCCACCGCGCGCAAGTAATGCTAGTCCATACTGCCTCCTCTCCAGTTAATATGGATTAATTTCAAATGAGATAAATACACTGTCTGTCACTGTATATTTGTAAAAATACGGTCAGTGGACTTCATAATATGCTCATTGCGCTCAATATATATATATTTTCCGGTGTTTATACGGTCACTAGCCCACCCTGACTGAGCATGTGTGTGCATGCACGTGTAGGTTGAGCACTTAGCGTGACCGTGTGTGTTCCGTCGTGTTCTCGGACATGCATGCATTAGGGCGTCGCGTGCGTTTTTGCGTCCATGTGTACGTGTGACTGTTGCATACACATAGGGGGAGTACATGTAGGGGCCACTAAGGAGCAGGCAAATCACACAGTAAGTTAGTCGGAAGAAGCAACCATCATTTCACTCTTGAATGACACATACGCAATATAAAATGGTTGATATGGAGAGAAAAAGAAAACCACTCTATATACACTAGCAGGAGCCTAAGCTACAAGCCTGCTTGCTAAGGTTGCTCTCTTCACAAGCATACAACGACGGGCCTGATCCCGCAGCTGGGGGAAGGGAACAATGTTCTGCGTAGACGCGGTCGACATCGGCGAGGGAGAAAACCCACAGTCGGTGCGTCCCAATCGGGGGTCACCGCGGTTTGGGCCGATTTCGCGTCCCAACCGCCCTTCTAGCTACAGCCCAACGTCCCAAGTAGTCCATCTTCCTTTTGGAGCCGGCTTGCTCCACTACCGTAGCTCCATCTCCATGTCGATCTTTCTCTACTTCTACCGGCATCTACTTGTGATGAGTTTATGTCTCATGAACTAGTGCCAGTACTATTATTCTAATCACACTTCTTCAATATCTTTGCCATCAGGGATGCTCAGGTCGATTTTAGTGGAACTGCACAAAAGCATCGTATGATCCGAGGATGCCAGCCGTCTTTCCTTCGACAGGTTCTACCTGGCCAGGGAATTAAATCATGTTTAGGGTTTAGGGTTTAAGTCGTAGTGACCTCATCAGCGGTTTTTCTTTCGTACACGCTCTCACAACTTTTTTCTTTAGTTGTGAAGTAAATATTGGCTATGATCTATGAATCATTGAGATGCATCAGCATGCATGTTAGTTTTCCTTTGTATTTGATGGAATGTTGTAACGGGGCAACCTTGGAATAGGAATGAAAATGGAGTGGAAAGTTTCCGTTTTTCCGGAGAAAAAATGGAAACGGAGAGAAACCAACATTTCATTTCGTTGGATCGCGCCATCGAGCAAAACCAACGTTTAAATCACGTATGTCGTGTTCGTGTCTCACCCTCCTCCATTGCTCGACCCCACACGGTCGCTCTGCATGCCACTCACCAGAAACTGAGTATACGATAACTTTCCCGCCTTCTTGTCGATGGATCGTGCCATGGAGTACTACTAGCACTACTGGAAGAGATTGACGATTTGGGGGAGGACAGCTAGCTGTAGCACGGACTCCCAAAAACTTTTTACATGCATGTTGTAGCCGGCTATTGCGACCTTTGAACGCGGAGCAGCCGCGTGCACCCGGAAGCGGCGCGGGCGACGCTCTCTCGGCCAGCGCGCCGCTTCAATGCCGGTGCCAGTGATAGGTCGTGTCCGCTCTGGCCGGGCATGAATGCGGAACCGACCGTTTTGGGCGGGAAGCACGCGCGGGTGATGAAGAGGGTTCAGGTTGGTCAGGACCGCCGTGGGAGCGGTCCGAACGTGCGCAAACAAGAGATGTTGTACGTTAATATTGCTGCGTATATAATTAACAACGTAAATAATGTGCCAGTTGGACAAATATGATTGGAGATGGAGACGGAAATGGAATTTTACGTAAACACGGATATGCATGTCTATGTCTATGTGTGTGTGCCCAACGACTCTCCCGACCTGGAAGCGGGGGCGTGTTTTTGATCGAGTTTTCTTTCTTGGTACGTTAGAAAATCAGTTTGTCCAATTCACATCAAATGTTATTTAAGGATATTACATCTAAGCTCCCACAAGTATATAATGTAGCAACAAGAAACAAAAAAACTAGGACAAAAAAATAGACCACAAACAGAGTGGACATCAACTTAGATGTGACATAACTATGTCACATGTAGATGTGTCCTAAACAGACCCTTAAAAAATTGTCCGCCAGTTTTCGTTTCTTTTTTTCGGGAACACGCGTATTCTATTTAAAACCACTGCTATGGAGAGATATTTTTACTCCATTATAGCCTCTTGTTTGATAGAGTTTCTCGCGTCTCACTCTCTCACCCTCTCCATATCAAAACAAGATGACAGTGTCCAGTCTATCTCTCTCCTCACTGGTCGTCACAGATCCGTCCGAATCCCGTCCGCTGCGGGAGGTGAGGAGGTGCAGCGTTGACATTGTCGCCGTCGGCGACGGGGGTGCCGATGCGCACCGTCCTCTCGGAACCGACGCTGGTGCGGACGAAGATCCTCCGCGCCCTTGTTCGCTGCCGTCGTGTGGGCAGATCCCGCCCGCCCGCCTAAACGACATCTCGCCCACCTGAGGTATAACTTCTTGTACTGGTCCAGCTCCCCAGGTCGCTGCGTGCGGGTTTTCTTCTATGCGACTACTCCCTAGCTCCCCATGCATAGTAGCTAGGGTTCGTCGGCTGGTCCAACATCACCTACTAGTACTATTATAGAGGAAATGCCACTCGAAAAGTTGTCCTAATTTATGCCTCGATGGAGGTATACATGTTGTTTCGACAAAAAGTACATGGTGGTTGTGCGGTCATTGTCCATATGGTGGTAGTACTATCACTGGTTAAATGAAGAAATGCTTTTTTGGGTATCCTGGTTTAGTTCCCATCAAGATATAATTATGATGCTTCTGTTTGTTTGTGTACTTTTCATTAACCCTTTTTTATATTTTTGGAAATAGCGATGCATGTCTCCATACCCGGGCATGTCTTCCTCAATTTTAGTGGAACTGCACAAAATTGGATGGCCATTGTTGTTCCGCCTCACTGTCCTCTGCCACGTGGTTCTTCCTTCCTCGAGCTTGATTACTAAGAAGAAACAGACCACGGTGAGGATATGTCGAACTTCATAGGTGCCTCACCCAAACTTGATGCCAAATGGATGATGCATCACCACGATGACCTATCGATGCTCATGGTCATGCCTCATGGTTGCGTCGGCTGGTGAAGCAGATCGATTTTCAATGAAAAACAAGTTGTCTTCCATCAGTGCTCTTTGCTTGTTACGCACCAAGATGATATCCTTCGTCAGTTCACCTTGGTTGCGTTGGAGACACAGTCGTCTTTCATGTTGGTGCAATTTTATCACACAATTGGCTATGAACCAAATGTTTCCTCGAAGAAGGATCGACGTTGGTACTAAGAGCATAAGTTCCGCGAGAGTAATGTGTTGTATTCTGCCCTATGGTCTTCATCTGTAAACCTTCTCTCTTAATCAATGAAAATGGCAAATATTTTGCCTCATTTCAAACAAAAATAGCATAAGTTTTGTATTGATTTCTAAGCATTCTCACAACTTTGTCTCCAGCTCCCCTGTAATTTTATTTGTCCAGCAATTAACTTTGATTTTAAAAATGGTGTGGACTAAAAACCCGGATGGACGTAGTATCCCTCCATTTTTATTTACTCCGCATATTAGATTTGACTGAAGTCAAACTTTGTAATACTCTCAAACCTTTCCAATAATTGAAATTAAAATTCTTTATTTGTACACACTCTCACACGTTTCCGATAATTTGGCGCATGTGTGGTTGTTCACTTAAGGGAGGGTAGTGTACCACACGTGAAGGACAGGAAGTGCGACCAGGACACGTGGGCGTGGATCGTTTCATCGGAAGTAGTACTCCCTCTGTACATTAAATAAAGAGTTTCGTTTCATACTTACACAATTTAAAATGATTGTTATGGAGAGAATAAGAAAACCACTCCACTATATATTAGTTGTATACACACGAGAGTACTATATGGACGCAGCTTCATTGACTTAGTGCACCTGCCTTTGGGTTTATGACAGGTGGGCCCAAAATGTGGCTGCCTCACCTGTCATACAGCCAAAAGCAGATGGAGTGAAGGCACCGGAGCTCAGTCCGTACTACATTAGTATATATATATAAGCAGGGGCCTCATCACTTGTTCGCTAGGGTTTGCACTCTCCACACGCTCACCGCAATACATATATGTTACACGCTGGAGGCTCAGCGTTCATTTGCTAGGTTTGCTATATTCACAGTCTCTCACCCTCTCTTCACCAGATCTAAACAAGACTGCGTTGTCCTCTTGTCTCTCTCCCCTCTCACAGCTGGTGAAGGAGGCGTCTGTATCCCGTCGCACCGGGAAGGGGAGGAGGTGCAGCGTTAACTCTATCGCCTTCAGCGAGGGAGGCAATCCACTGCCAGCTGCACTCTTCTCTTTTACCCAGCGCATGTGCGGAGGGCCACTGACCCCTTCTTCCTCGCTGCCGCACATAGTGTGGGCAGATCCGGCCTCCCGCCGCACGCCTTGCCACATCCCGACGACCCTAAGGTATAAGTTTCTTTGAAACCGTCGTTGCTCTAGCTGCATGTGGATCTTTTTTGATCTATAGTCAAATCTAGGTCTTGGTTCAAAGAGGAAAGAAAGGTGCGGTGGGGTGGAGCATGAATCTAGGATGTGGTTCAATGAGGAAAGGATGGAGGAATAATAGTATAGACTGGCTATCCAGCCGCTTTGTTGGTCGAAAAGGGAAAAAGGGGGTAACCCAGTACACACATCTGTAAGGAACCGATCTCTTTGTTGAAAAGGGAAAGAAACTGGGGGGGTCGGGTAGTTTGTGCCGGACTAGATTTGCTGCCCTCACATAGGACAAAAGTTCAAAGAAAACAAATATGGGACCAACATAAATATGCTGCTTGGCTACATACTCTGCATCACCCATTTATACGTGTGGACGCACATGGTGCTAGCATGTCCCATACGGCTATTTTGTTGTTGTTAATCTAAGAATGCCGCCGGGAAATTGAAGCAATGCCACTGTTAAAAGTAAATTACATTTTTTAACGAATGTTGTTTCAAGAGAGTGTCTCTGTTAATATGAATCAATGCTACCATTTTAGAAATGCTACTATCCTACTTTGTTTTCCATCCAAGATAAGTTAGATGCTTCTTTCTGTCACCGTTTGTTTCATCCTCCTTTATCGGCAAGTAATTTTTTCCTTTTTTGCCTCTGTTAAAACAGGGGTATCGTTTCAACTTGTTGCTATTGCGACATTTTGCTTCTCTACTCGAAACACTTATGTTTTAAGAGTGTTTTGTGCAGTTCAACTTGAATGTCACACTGGTGACTTTGCTTAATTTTGGTGGAACTGCACAAAAGGAGATCGAGATTTGTTTCCAGTCTTCGTGGCGAGTTGTTTCAAAACTTGGTCTCATCCACATGATGTGCAGTGTGCTTCGAGATGTTGTACTTGTTTTGGTACTGTTTTAAATAAATGTTGAATTGAAGCTATTGTATTGCTGTCTTTTCCCATTAAGTAGTGAGCAAAAATGGGACCAACACAGACATGATGCTTGTTGCTTTGTTACAACAAACTCTGCATTACCCCCTTTATAAGTAGATGGAAGCACATATTGTTGTTGCGCCCACTCTCCCCTGGAACTGTTTATGATTTTCGTTAATCTAATGCCGCTGGTAAAATTAAGCAATGCCACTCTCAGAATTAATTAACTACTGAACCTTAGTTCAAAACTGCAACACTTGTTAGGAATGGTACTATCCTGCTTTGTAGTTCTTTCTACATGTTTAACCAAGGTATTGTTAAGATAATGTCTCTTTAAAAATGAATCAGTTGTATTGTTTTAGGAATGGTACTTTTCTGCTTTGTCGTTCTTTATACATGTTGAACCAAGGCATGGTTAAGATAATGTCTCAGTCAATATGAATGAATCACATTGATGGAGAATTGCTCCTCTCCTGCTTTGTTTCCCATTAAGACAAGTCATCAACCGTTATTTCTCAGTAATTGTTTCCCTTATACCTATTGTTGCTTACAGGGATATCAAAATTAAAGCTCGGTTTTATTCCGACTTCGATTTTAGTTGAACTGCACAAAAGGAGCCAATGTGTCCAAGGCAAACTGATGCGTTACTGGGTCCAGTTGGTCGTTCCATTTTGCAGAAAGAATCAGTCACTGGATGCGGTACATTACAGAAGGAATGACCGAGAAGCTTTACAGAGTATTATTAGACACTGGTGACATGACTAGTCTGCAGAGACCATTGGCAATTTAACAACACGTGGAGTGCCCTGGGCAAAAAGTGCCCAAACAAGTACAAGAAGCTAAGACAGGACACGATCATAGGCATTACATATTTTGAATGGGAAAAGCTTGTCAAAGTTTAATCACTGATGTTAGCAAGAAGACGTTAGTTTAATATATTGGAATTGGAAAACCTTGTCAAAATTTGCTCATTGATGTTAGCAAGAAGACGTTAGTTTAATATATTGGAATTGGAAAACCTTGTCAAAATTTGCTCATTGATGTTAGCCAGAAGACATGCATTTGATATTTTTGAGTGGGACGCCCTTGCTGTGAGCAGCGTCGAGTGTTTTTTCCTATTCCTGTGTTCAGTTTAGAAGTAAATAGTTACTCTGCTGAGATATTCCTGTGTTAAGAGTTTGTTCTGAATATTGTCTATGTAATGCCAGGCCTTGTGTTTGATTGCAAAGTTGAGCTTGGAATGTTGTGGCATGCGGCATCACGAGCTGTTCACCGTGCCTCCTGAGAATAATGCTTCGTATTGTTTTTCATGTTGATCTAATGCTAGTGATTTTCTTGTTAAGAAGATCATCCTCTTCTGTTGTTTCCGTGCGTAAGAAGTTCATCGTATGATGTTTCATTCATAGCCTATACGACATGTCGGGTAGGTTAGACGTGAAACCATATGATTGGATCGTCGTTTTCCAACCAACCGCTTGTAAATGAAAGCAGATGGTCTCTGGCGAAGGCGCTTGGTTGGTCGATTTCGACTAGTAAAATATCGGAAGTACTTCACACACGATAAAAACATTGAACGACGCTTGGACGATTGCTAATCCAGCTGTTAGCTGCTGTTTAAGCCTTGCCCAAGGATGGCATGATACGCACGTCGTGCATGTATCGTCTGGTAATGTCGTCCATATAGCAATTCTAGTAAAATATACACTGGTCTCTCAAATTACACGCTAACCCGTCGGTTTTACTTACAGACGTCGGGCCTTCCGATGACGAGTAAATTACACTTGTATGTTAATACAGGTTTGAAATAAACCAGAGCTCCCAAGCGCGGCCTTACCGTTTCATGCCGTCTCAGTTTCTTGAAGGTGCTCATAGGTGTCCGATGATCCTGGCTTCCTGAATGAGCAGCGGGCGCTGTATCAGACCTCCATAGGGCCCGCAAGGCCCTCTCCGTTGTCCTTCGAGTTGTTGCGCTTGCCGTGGCGCTAAGCATTGTTAACATGGTCAACGAACATGAGGATTCAGGAGATGACTTTATTTTGATTGGATGACACTAGGGACCCACTAGGGCCATAGCCGTACGTACGCAAGTGCCTCCTTATTATGTAAAACTATATTTTTTTTGCTTTCTCCTGGTTTCCTGACATCACGGTCCCACACCATTGTCAACCTATGTAGTCAATACAAATAAGAGAATTGCACAAGGTGCGGCCGACAGCTGGGACCAAGCAGCTCGAGCAGTATTTGTGTTTTTGAGGCATGAGCACTGCAGGGTTTTTCTTAGCGATGATTTCGTTGTTGTTCAGAGGAGAGCAGGGTATTAACTGGGCGGGCTGTGGCCCGTCTATCCCAGGCCAGATATCCAGCCCAGATACTACTTTTTTTCAAGATGAAAATGGCTAGCCCAGCTATACGTCTTTTTGAGGAATACCCATGCAAGGTCAACTTGCTATTCTCCACCCCACTGTGCTGCAAATCTTTCCTAGGAGGGATGCATTAGCCTTACAGGAAAATGGGATTTAAATATAATAAATGGGATGTAATTATAAAAACTGGGCAGTAACTATAAAAAATGCACCAAACACGAAATTAGTTTATAAAATATTATTTATGGATTTTGAAAATCTTAATTTTTCATTGTTGCGCGCGCAATGTTTCGCTGGATTTTTACGTAATACAAATTTATATTTAATCTGAATAGAAATTTCGGGATAAAAATATTTCGGATCCCATCAAAATGTGGGAAATTTTATTGAATTCTGTCTTCAACGGTTGGTTGAAATTATTAATCGTTGCCCTAGCTAGAAAATGGGTTGTACTTTTAACAAACTGTAAATGGGCTGTTGTAAATTCCATTAGAATTCAAAAATGGGTTGTACATTCTTACAAAATGCAAATGGGCTATAAGTTCTCTGCCACACACTTGTGGGCCTACTAAGTGACGCGTCCCCTAAAAAAATAAGTTGACGCGTATGCAAGGCTTTGTCAACTTATTATAGTCAACACACGGTTCTAGCAGAGTGGCCATTGGATGTCTATCCAGCGGATGTCGTACTTCTTCTTCAATCTCGGATATTCTTAGCTTCGGCCGCCCAAAAAATGATTCCTCCCCCTGACATCTGGGGCGCACCGTTTCGGAGGCTGACCTGTGGGCCTACTAAGTTGGAGCGTACCAAGGGCTTTGTCAACTTAGAAATATAAATGATTCTAGCTTCAGTGACCATACGTTGTCCATCCAACGGCCGTAGTGCTTCTTCAACCTCTGGTCTTCTTGGTCCAGCCGCCCAAAGCAGCACCGGTAGTGCCGCCTGCTCCTGCCTCCCGTGGCCGGTTGTGCTACCGCGGAGGCCTCACCGCCCCCATACTAATCCCACCGCTGGCCAGGCCATCCCTCTACTCACCCACACCCCATGTTATTCTGTGGCGACGGCAGCCTCACACCGCAGCCGAACCAGTGAACCCTCGTACTCCTCTCCGCGCGGGCTTCCACTGCTGCATCTTCCCCGGCTCCACGCTGTCCCCTTCCTAGGCGTCACCGTCGTCCACCGCCCTGGTGCTCTCGGTGCGGTGTGGTCAACATGGTCAACGACCGACTTCCATCGGAAGAGTACTGTACGTGGAGAGGCTGAAAGCTGGGTCCATGATGGCCGCAAGGAAGTGCCTCCTTATTATGCGCAAAATAATTATTCCTCCACCTGACAGTAGGGACCCACCGAATGGGCCACCTTATTTCGCGAAAAAAACGTTTCCCCCCTGACTGCTGGTACCCACCGGACGGGCCACCGTATTTCGTGAAAAAAACATTCCCCGCTGTCAGCTCGGACCCACCGGAAGTGCCTCTTTATTACGCACAAAAAAATGAATACCCCCCCTGCTAGCTGGGACTCACCTTGGTGCGAAGCTAACTTGTGGGCCTACTAAGTTGACGGGGATGGAGGGCTTTGTCAACTTAGTCAATATGAACGATTCTAGCTCCAGTGACCGTACGATGTCCATCCAACGGCCGTAGTGCTTCTTCAAGTCTTCTTGCTCCAGCCGCCCAAAGCAGCGCCGGTCGTGCCGCCTGCTCCTGCCTCCCGTGGCTGGCTATGGTGCTGCGGAGGCCTCACCGCCTCCATACTACTCCCACCGTTGGCCAGGCCATCCCTCCACTCCACTCACCCACACCCCCTGTTATTCTGCGGCGACGGCAGCGCAGCCGAACCAGTGAACCCTCGTACTCCTCTCCGCGTGGGCATCCACTGCCGCGTCTTCCCTGGCTCCGTGTCGTCCCCTTCCTAGGCCTTGCCGTCGTCCACCGCCGTGGTGCTCTCGGCGCGGCATGGTCAATGTGGTCAACGACCGAATTCCATCGGAAGAATACTGTACGTGAAGAGGCTGACAGCTAGGTCCACGGCAGCCACAAGGAAGTGCCTCCTTATTATGCAGAAAATAATTATTCCTCCACCTGATAGCAGGGCCCACCGGACGGGCCACCAGTATTTCACGAAAAAAACATTTGCCCCTGACTGCTGGGATCCACCCGACGGGCCACCGTATTTTGTGAAAAAACGTTCCCCCTGCTGTTAGCTCAGACCCACCAAAAGTGCCTCCTTATTACGCACAAAAAAATGAATACCCCCCTGCTAGCTGGGACCCACCTTGGTGGGAGGCTGACTTGTGGGCCTACTAAGTTGACGGGGACGAAGGGCTTTGTAAACTTAGTCAATATAAATGATTCTAGCTCCAGTGACCGCACGATGTCCATCCAATGGCCGTAGTGCTTCTTCAACCTCTGGTCTTCTTGCTCCAGCCGCCCAAAGCAGCGTCGGTCGTGCCGCATGCTCCTGCTTCTCGTCGCCAGATGTGCTCCCGCAGAGGCCTCACCGCCCCCTACTATTCCTACCGTTGGCCAGGCCCTGCGGTGACGACAGCCTCACACCGCAGCCGAACCAGTGAACCCTCGTACTCCTCTCCGCGCAGGCTTCCACTGTAGCGTCTTCCCCGGCTCCCCGTCGTCCCCTTCCTAGGCCTCGCCGTCGTCCACCGCCCTGGTGATCTTGGCGCGGCGTGGTAAATGTGGTCAAGGAACGACTTCCATCGGACGTGGACTGTATGTGGAGAGGCTGAAAGCTGGGTCCACGGACGCAGCAAGGAAGTGCCTCCATATTACGCAGAAAATAATTATTCCTCCACCTGACAGCGGGGACCCACCGGACGGGCCACAGTATTTCGTGAAAAAAATGTTTCCCCCCTGACTGCTGGGACCCACAAGTTGCACCTTCGCACGCAAGGAAGTGCATCCGAGCAAAAAAATGATTCGCCCCCCTGACTGTTGGGACCCACCAGCTACATCTTCGCATGCAAGGAACTGCGTCCGGGCAAAAAAACGATTCGCTCCTCTGACTGCTGGGACCCACCAGCTACATTTTCGCACACAAGGAACCGCCTGACAGTCGGGACCCACCTAGTCGAAGCGTATGTAGCGTTGTCATTCTGGTCGCGAACGTGTACGTACATATATACTGGTCGATGTAGAGGCGCGCACGTGTCATAGTAGAGGCGCGTATGTGTCGTAGTAGAGGCGCGCATGTAGCATGTACACATACGTACAACGGCCAGGGTGCAAGAAAGAAAATACGGCCACGTATGTGTACATACGGGAGGGGTCTTGAACGCCTAGTCGCGCATACGTACGGCGAGGGCTCGTGTTTATGGGGAGGCAACGGAATGCGTCGTGTTCATGGGGAGGCAACGGAATGCGTCGTGTTCATGGGGAGGCAACGGAATGCGTCGTGTTCATGGGAAGGCAACGGAATGCGTCGTGTTCATCGGGAGGCAACGGAACGCGTGGGAGCCAACCGGCTTGCACGGAATAGGCGACGGAAACGAGGCCTGGCGTACCATAGAATGGAGGAAACGGACCTCCCACGGTCGAAACGGGGGTCCTGTTGATCAGGAGGGGTGTGGCGTACCGCAAAACAGAGGAAACGGACCTCCTACAGTCGAAACGGGGGTCCTGTTGATCGGGAGGGGTGTGGCATACTGCAAATGGACGAAACGGACCTCCTATAGTCGAGATGGGGGTCCTGTTGATTGGGAGGGGTGTGGCGTACCACAAAACGGACGAAACGGACTTGTGTTGGAGCGCTACGGTCGAAACGGGGGTCTTGTTCATCGGGAGGGGTGTGGCGTACCGCAAAACGGGACTCCACGGGATACTGTTCATCTCCACCGTCGACCTCCTCCAGCCTCCACGGGCTACCGTCGACCTCCTCCAGCCTCCACGGGCTCCTGTTCATCCAGCCTCCACCGCGCGCTACTCCACCGGCTATTGTTCAACCACCCCTCCACGGGCACCCCTCCACCGTATACTGTTCATCCAGCCCTCCACACCACGGGGTCCTGTTCAACCACCCCTCCACGGCCACCCCTCCACCGTCTACTGTTCATCCAACCCTCCACACCACGAGGTCATGTTCATACAGAGGCAACGTCACCGCTCACTGTTGATCCAACCCCCCCCCCCCCCCCCGCAACGCTCACTGTTCATCCCAGAGGCAACATCGATCGGCTTTAGTTAGGAGCAGTAGCGAAGGAATCGCTCCATCGGGTTCAGTTAACAGCCATCGATCGATCGCTCGGGTTCAGTAACATGTAGCCTACAGTGCGATTGCTCGGGTTCAGTTAGAGCCCAACGCCTCGCTCAGGTTCAGTTAGAGCCAACACCTCGCACACACGCACGTACCTGTATGAGAGAAACGTGCATTGCTCCGCCCCGACCTCCCACTGTAGCCGGCAACTCCCCGAAATTTTCTTCCCCCTCGCTTCTACCACGGTTTTTTCCGTCATGGACGGCCCAAAGAATGTCATGTAGCTGTGTCTCCGGCCCGCCCAGGACGAAAATCCCATTTTCTGTCATGATTTTTTGTCATAGAAGTAGGAGCCCACCACATCTATGATGATACCGGGTTTTGTCACAATTATCATCATAGAAGTGTCATATGTATGACAGAAAAAAATTTCGTTCGGCCCAAAATGTCACGGATGTGTCTTTTTTTGTAGTGTATGGAGCGAGCAACTAATTTGTTGGAAATCATACATACTGATGTATGTGGTCCAATGAATATTGAGGCTCGCGGCGGGTATCATTATTTTCTCACCTTCACAGATGATTTGAGCAGATATGGGTATATCTACTTGATGAAACACAAGTCTAAAACATTTGAAAAGTTCAAAGTATTTCAGAGTGAAGTGGAAAATCATCGTAACAAGAAAATAAAATTTCTATGATCTGATCATGGAGGAGAATATTTGAGTTACGAGTTTGGTTTACATTTGAAACAATGCGGAATAGTTTCGCAACTCACGCTACCCGGAACACCACAACGAAATGGTGTGTCTGAACGTCGTAATCGTACTTTACTAGATATGGTGCGATCTATGATGTCTCTCACTGATTTACCGCTATCGTTTTGGGGTTATGCTTTAGAGACGGCCGCATTCACGTTAAATAGGGCACCATCAAAATCTGTTGAGACGACGCCTTATGAACTATGGTTTGGCAAGAAACCAAAGTTGTCGTTTCTTAAAGTTTGGGGCTGTGATGCTTATGTGAAGAAAGTTCAACCAGATAATCTCGAACCCAAATCGGAGAAATGTTTCTTCATAGGATACCCAAAAGAGACTATTGGGTACACCTTCTATCACATATCTGAGGGCAAGATTTTTGTTGCTAAATTCGGATCCTTTCTAGAGAAGTAGTTTCTCTCGAAAGAAGTGAGTGGGAGGAAAGTAGAACTTGATGAGGTAACTGTACATGCTCCCTTATTGGAAAGTAGTTCATCACAAGAACCGGTTCCTGTGACAACTACACCAATCAGTGAGGAAGCTAATGATATTGATCATGAAACTTCAGATCAAGTTACTATCGAACCTCGAAGGTCTACCAGAGTAATATCCGCACCAGAGTGGTACGATAATCCTATTCTGGAAGTCATGTTACTGGACCATGGCGAACCTACAAACTATGAGGAAGCGATGATGAGCCCAGATTCCGCTAAATGGCTTGAAGCCATGAAATCTGAGATGGGATCCATGTATGAGAACAAAGTATGGACTTTGGCTGACTTGCCCAATGATTGGCAAGCCATCAAAAATAAATGGATTTTCAAGAAGAAGACTGACGCTGATGGTAATGTAACTATCTACAAAGATCAACTTGTTGTGAAAGGTTTTCGACAAGTTCAAGGAGTTGACTACGATGAGACCTTCTCACCCGTAGCGATGCTTAAGTCTATTCGAATCATGTTAGCAATTGCCGCATTTTATGATTATGAAATTTGGCAAATGGATGTCAAAACTGCATTCCTGAATGGATTTCTGGAAGAAGAGTTGTATATGATGCAACCGGAAGGTTTTGTCGATCCAAAAGGTGCTAACAAAGTGTGCAAGCTCCAGCGTTCCATTTATGGACTGGTGCAAGCATCTCGGAGTTGGAATAAACGTTTTGATAGTGTGATCAAAGCATATGGTTTTATACAGACTTTTGGAGAAGCCTGTTTTTACAAGAAAGTAAGTGGGAGCTCTGTAGCATTTTTGATATTATATGTAGATGACATATTGCTAATTGGAAATGATATAGAATTTCTGGATAGCATAAAGGGATACTTGAATAAAAGTTTTTCAATGAAAGACCTCAGTGAAGCTGCTAACATATTGGGCATCAAGATCTATAGAGATAGATCAAGATGCTTAATTGGACTTTCACAAAGCACATACCTTGATAAAGTTTTGAAAAAGTTCAAAATGGATCAGGCAAAGAAAGGGTTCTTGCTTGTATTACAAGGTGTGAAGTTGAGTCAGACTCAATGCCCGATCACAACAGAAGATAGAGAGAAAATGAAAGATGTTCCCTATGCTTCAGCCATAGGCTCTATCATGTATGCAATGTTGTGTACCAGACCTGACGTATGCTTAGCAATAAGCTTGGCAGGTAGGTACCAAAGTAATCCAGGAGTGGATCACTGGACAGCGGTCAAGAATATCCTGAAATACCTGAAAAGGACTAAGGATATGTTTCTCGTTTATGGAGGTGACAAAGAGCTAGCCGTAAATGGTTACGTCGATGCAAGCTTTAACACTGATCCGGACGATTCTAAATCGCAAACCGGATACGTGTTTTTATTAAACGGTGGAGCTATAAGTTGGTGCAATTCTAAACAAAGCGTCGTGGCGGGATCTACATGCGAAGCGGGTACATAGCTGCTTCGGAAGCAGCAAATGAAGGAGTCTGGATGAAGGAGTTCATTTCTGATCTAGGTGTCATACCTAGTGCATCAGGACCAATGAAGATCTTCTGTGACAATACTGGTGCAATTGCCTTGGCAAAGGAATCCAGATTTCACAAGAGGACCAAGCACATCAAAAGACGCTTCAATTCCATCCGGGACCAAGTCCAGGTGGGAGACATAGAGATTTGCAAGATACATATGGATCTGAATGTTGTAGACTTGTTGACTAAGCCTCTTCCACGAGCAAAACATGATCAGCACCGAGACTCCATGGGTGTTAGAATCATTACTGTGTAAACTAGATTATTGACTCTAGTGCAAGTGGGAGACTGAAGGAAATATGCCCTAGAGGCAATAATAAAGTTATTATTTATTTCCTCATATCATGATAAATGTTTATTATTCATGCTATAATTGTATTAACCAGAAACATAATACATCTGTGAATGTATAGACAAACTTAATGTCACTAGTATGCCTCTACTTGACTAGCTCATTAATCAAAGATGGTTATGTTTCCTAACCATAGACATGTGTTGTCATTTGATTAACGGGATCACATCATTAGGAGAATGATGTGATTGACTTGACCCATTCCGTTAGCTTAGCACATGATCGTTTAGTTTGTTGCTATTGCTTTCTTCATGACTTATACAAGTTCCTATAACTATGATATTATGCAACTCCCGTTTATCGGAGGAACACTTTGTGTGCTACCAAAAGTCACAACATAACTGGGTGATTGTAAAGGAGCTCTACAGGTGTCTCCAAAGGTACATGTTGAGTTGGCGTATTTCGAGATTAGGTTTTGTCACTCCGATCGTCGGAGAGGTATCTCTGGGCCCTCTCGGTAATGCACATCACTATAAGCCTTGCAAGCAATGTAATTAATGAGTTAGTTACGGAATGATGCATTACATAATGAGTAAAGAGACTTGCCAGTAATGAGATTGAACTAGGTATTGGATACCGATGATCGAATCACGGGCAAGTAACATACCGATGACAAAGGGAACAACGTATGTTGTTATGCGGTTTGACCGACAAAGATCTTCGTAGAATATGTAGGAGCCAATATGAGCATCCAGGTTCCATTATTGGTTATTGACCGGAAACAGTTCTAGGTCATGTCTACATAGTTCTCGAACCCGTAGGGTCCGCACGCTTAAGGTTTCGATGACAGTTATATTATGAGTTTATGAGTTTTGATGTACCGAAGTTTGTTCGGAGTCCCGGATAAGATTACGGACATGACGAGGAGTCTCGAAATGGTCGAGACATGAAGATTGATATATTGGAAGCCTATATTTGGATATCGGAAGTGTTCCGAGTGAAATCGGGATTTTACCGGAGTACTGGGAGGTTACCGGAACCCCCCGGGGGCTTAATGGGCCTACATGGGCCATAGTGGAGAGTAAAAGAGGAGGCAAGAGGTGGGCCGCGCCCCCTCCCCCCTAGTCCGAATAGGACAAGAAGAGGGGGGCGGCGCCCCCCCCCCCCTTTCCTTCCTCTCTCCCTCCTCCTTCCCCCCTTCTCCTACTCCAACTAGGAAAGAAGGGAGTCCTACTCCCGGTGGGAGTAGGACTCCCCCTTGGCGCGCCTCCTCCTGGCCGGCCGCCCCCTCCCCCTTGCTCCTTTATATACAGGGGTAGGGGGGCACCTCTAACAACAACAATTGATCTCCAAGATCTCTTAGTCGTGTGCGGTGCCCCCCTCCACCAAAGTCCTCGATAATATTGTAGCGGTGCTTAGGCGAAGCCCTGCGACGGTAGAACATCAAGATCGTCACCACGCCGTCGTGCTGACGGAACTCTTCCCCGACACCCTGCTGGATCGGAGTCCGGGGATCGTCATCGAGCTGAACGTGTGCTAGAACTCAGAGGTGCCGTAGTTTCGGTGCTTGATCGGTCGAGCAGTGAAGACGTACGACTACATCAACCGCGTTGTTCTAACGCTTCCGCTTTCGGTCTACGAGGGTACGTGGACAACACTCTCCCCTCTCGTTGCTATGCATCACCATGATCTTGCGTGTGCATAGGAAAATTTTGAAATTACTACGTTCCCCAACACCTTGGTCTCCTGGACGATTTACTGCGGAGCTAGCCACCAAGGAAGCTTCAGGATGATGATGAAGACACACGACGCGTTCTACTTGACGTAAAATGGCCTAGATTTCTGTTTTTTTTTGGTATCCATGTTTTCCTTATTTTTTTTATTTTTGCTTCATTTTAATTGGGTTTTCTCCAGGGTTTTTTTGTTTTCTTTTGTTTTTTCGTTTTCCTTTTTCTTCTCAGGTATTTTGTTTTTTATTTTAGTTTTTCATTTGTTTCTTTCATTGTTTTTCTCTGTTTTTATTTTCTTACTCATTTTCCTTCTTTCTTTCTTTCTTGGTTTTCAACTTTTTTTTACTATATGTTTCTTTACTGCTTTTCACTGTTTTTATTCTTTTTTGCTTTTGTTTATTTGGTTTTATTTTTCATTTTCTACTTTCCTTGGTTTATTTTGTTTATTTTTTGGTTCTCATTTATTTGTTTATTTTTTCTTTTGGTGTTCATTGTACATTTTTTTATATGTCAAAAACATTTCTTCTAATACACGCTTTACATCTACCAATGCAAAATTAACATTTTTAGTACATTTTTATTTCTATAAACATTTTCAAATGCTTGATTAACATTTTTAAATAGAATATTAACATTTTCTAATGTATGGTCAACATCTTTTTTGCACATTTAACATTTTTAAAATGGTCAATTAACATTTTTAGTGCAATTTTAACATTTTTAAACACATTGTCAACATTTTTTCTGAACATATTTAACAAATGTTTGAATAATATTTTTTAAATACAAGTTCATTATTAATAAAAATGCTTGATAAACATTTTTATATACATGATCAAAAAGTTTCAGCAATTTTTCAATACATGGTCAACATTTTTCTCTATACATGTAATATTTTTGAAATGTTTGAATAAAAAATTCAAATCCTTGTTGAATATTTTTTCAAATAAATACATGATCAATTTTTTCATCATTTTATTAATATGTGATCAACATTTGTTACACACGTTTAACATTTTTCAAACACTTGTTCAACATTTTTTGAAATGCTTGATTAACTTTTTTTACATACATGATCAAACTGTTTCATACACAAGCTTTTTTTATACATTATTTGTATACGTGATAAACATTTTCTCTATACACATTTTACATTTTTCAAATGCTTGGCCAATATTTTTCAAATGTTTTATGTAGAGTTATTTTTATAATATATTTACTTCGAATATTTGGAAGTATAGAAAATAAAGCAAACAACAAAAACAAAAAATGTGAAAAATAAAGAGAAAACGAGGCTGTTGTTTCCCGCGCTGGGCCGGCTCAATTGGCGCACGCATCAAGGGTGTTCCTTTGTCTGGTTGAGAGCATCTCCAACAAACGTACTATATAAGCCGTGCGCGCGAGACCAAAAACAGCGCTCCAGCAGAAGCTGTAAAATAAAGCACGCACAAAAACGAAGCTGTAAATTTAGCGCATGCGGGCTGCGTGGCTGCAAATTTGGGGCTACGGCTTGTGCGCGCGGGCTGCTGCATGTGGTGCCGCCTGAGTTCGGCGCCGTGTTTTTGAGCGACTGGTAAACCTCCCACACGCAAAAACACTGTTCAGCACTTCAAAACTATTTTAACGCGTTTGTTGGAGATGCTTTGAATGTGAGATATTTGGTCGCCAAAAAAAGTCATATGGTCCCCACCATTGCTTAAAAAAATGAAATCGCCAACTCTGAATAAGGAAGAGCTCTACAGAGACGAAAAGAGTTCATAGGAACCACGGACGTGCCATCGTATCGCATACTTTATTTTGTCTTGCGCACGCACGCACGCATCATTACACAAAGATTAGTACGCAGTCGTCTAGAGGACTACGGAGTAGCAGAGTAGTAGCACGTACAACAACGACGAGGGCGACGACGACAACTACATTACAAGATAAGTAATACAGTAGTATGAGTATATGACCCATCGAGAGCCTAAGCTAGATTTAGGGCTACTATATGCCAGCGCTAATGGAGTATAGCTAGCTAGGTGGCGCATGACGGCGTCGGCGCGCAGCCTCCACTCTAGAGGCCTAGGCACGGGGACGGAGGGCAGAAGAGGCCGCCGCGCGGCGCCCAGAGGTCGGCGAAGGCGTGGAGGATGAGCGGGTGGTTGCGCGGCGAGTTGAGCGAGAGGAACCCGTGGAGCAGCGCGTTGAGGTCCTCCCACGCGTACATCTCCTTCTCCACCACCATGGCCACCATGGACTCCCGGAAGTCCTCGTACGGCGTCGCCGACTCCACCTCCACCGCCACCGCAGCCTCCTCCTCCTCCTCCTCCCCGCGCGCCATCATCCCGGCGCCCCTCTCCGGCCTTCTGCTGCTATCGTGGTTCCTCCGCCTCCTGTGCCTCCTCGTCCCCGTCCTCCGCCGCTGGCTCCTCGCCCCCGGGTCGTCCTCGTAGAGCGTGTTGGTGGCATAGGTCGCCAGGCCCCACGAGTCGTCCAGGGACGAGACCGTGGTGGCGGTGGTGGCGCCCGCGGTGCTGGAGGTGAAGGCGGTGGCGGTGGACGTGGACGACGCGTGCGGCGACTTGGGCTTGGTGCCACGGACTCCTCCTCCGCGTGTCCGGGACATGAGCGACGAGTAGATGGAGCTGAGAAGCCTCGGCGTGCGGCACCCGCAGCCCACATCCGTCACCGGCGGCGGCCGGGGCAGCAGGAAACTGTCGCCGCTACGCCGACTGAAGCTACCAGGTGAGGGCATGGTGATCGTGGCTCGGCTACGCTACACGAGTGAGTTCTTGGAGAAGTGGACGCGCACGCACACACGGACACTGGGTAGTATATGTCACCGGAGCTCCTCGCAAGAGATCGAGCGACTTAAATAGGGGGTAAATGGGGCGTGCACGCCATGATCACCGCGAGCAGCTAGTGACATGAAAAGAGGAGGTAAATGGGGGTAAGATCGTAGGCTAGCTAGCTAGCCTGGTAGCGTGCATAAGTTCGAATCATGGTGGTGCAGTAAAGCAAGCGAATCGGCCGTTCGGGCGGTACGTGTGCGTGCATGCATGCATGCACCCATCCATCGATGGTTGCTGTCATTTGACGCGTCGAGGTACCACCTCTTATTACAGCGGTAAATAAATTCTGGCCGGGCAGAGGTGACGAGCAGACGAGGGGGGAATAGTACGTGTACGAATATAAAAGCCTGCTCTGAGTTGACTATCTCGGCACGCAAGTGAGGACACGACGCTAGCTGAGCTATTCACTGGCTGCAGTAGTACCTTCAACCATGCATTCAAGCCTTAAGAAAAATGCATTCAAGAAGACATTTGTTTTTCTCCGCCAGTAAGAAATTTCACTGGAACGTTACTGCGTGAGCATGCATAGTGTACCGTGATCAGGACGTGCAACTCATGATCAAAAGGGTGAGATTGTCCGACTTTTTATGAACCATGATGATCCAATGCAGCAGCAGCAGGCAGCAGCAGCAACATCGGGTTGCTCGTTAACTTTGGTTCTTTCTCGAAGTAAGATTGCCCCCTAACTTTCACCAAGGATCTCTGGTGTAGCTATTCCCCTTTCCGTATCTGTCTCGGTACAGTCGAAGATGGAGAGAGCCGGATACGATTCACACGCGCACCATGAGCTGATCATTGCGCAATGCGGCGACTGGTGAGCAGTACAGTGCTGCGGCTGCTGTGAGACGGGAGATGAGGTACGCACTCGAGTACTCTACTGATAACGTGACATGGTTGGATTATGGTACTGGGACAAAAATAGGTTAGCTCATTCAGACATGATCGATGGAGTCGGCCGGGTGGCAAAGCGGACGGTTCCAGAGGTGGTCAAAAGGATGAGTCGTTCTTAGCTAAATCCTACCCGCGCTCCGGTTCATTGCAAAAGCATCAAAGATTTGCGTGTGTATCGCAATTGGGCGGTACGGCCCAATGTTGCAAGCCATCATGAGCAGTCTTCTGATTGGGGATGATTCCGCATCTATAATCATAATGGACAAATCTTGCCTCTATTTATCGGATGCGTTTTAGTAATGCATATCACACACAAACAATATTTATTGATAGAGGGAAAAAAATACAAAAACAAACATAAAATTCACTTGGAGTGCATAATTCAAACATGAAATACAATGATTTGCAGGGTAAATTTGCACATGCTTCATTGAGTAGTTGCACATGCACATGTTTGATCTCAAAGTTGTCGGTGTATCTCTATAAAATTCACATCATGTGCTGCATCTTGTTCCGGGGGGAGAACATGTACTTCGGACTCCTCAAAATCATGCATGTAGGCTGCCTTCACACTCATCCTTCACAATCAATGTTGTGCAATATTACACAACATGGCATCAGTTGCAGACAAATGTCTTTGGTTCCCACGTCATAGCAACTCCACAAACAATACTCCAACCAGTTTGGTTCACTCCAAGTGTCATCTCCACATCCTTCCAAGTACCTTCTTGCAATTGTGCAAAGAGAGATTGCTCGTTATCTCGGGGCTTGGATATAATCTTCACAAACGGCGTCCATTGAAGATAGATATCATCAGCAAAGTAAATACCCCTTTTAATACTTGTGCCCGTTGACGGTGTAGTTGCACGCTCGAGCATCCCCATCACAAAAGTCTCTTGAACAACAGAGAATACTGGAACACATTGATATTGTTGTGAAAACCAAGCATACCAAAGAAAGCATGGCAAATCCACACGTCCTTTAGAGGGTGTTGGATTCTGGCCGAGAGTTGCCCTCCAATTTTTTGTCGCTGACTGAGAGCCTTGGCTCACGTTTGGATAGTGGCTCAATCTTTCCGTCCACGCCAATATTTTGGATGTGTAGTTAAGATTCTATGCAAGCGCGACGGTGAAACTGGGGTGGTTGATTCCCTTGCCAAATAATTGGCGTGCCCAGCTTCGGCGGGCTGGCGTGGGCTTCATCCAAACAACCCGTGATGCCACTGCTTCAAATATGATGGTGGCTTCTTAGATGTGACCTTTATATATACTGCTCGTGCAAACCTTTTGGGCGCTTCTTCTATTGCCCATGCATGCAATCAACATAACTGAGCATACCTGGGAAACCTCTTGATGCTCCAATTGCGAATAACTTTTTGTGTCCTTACAATTGGTTCTCTTGAGTAATTCGGTTCAAACACCTTCACCATGGTGTAGGCAAGTCTCGACGTGGCCTCAAGGCATGTACTCTCCCTTATCCCAATTTCAGCACATGTGGCTTACCCTGTGCAAGCATCCTTAGAGCAGTCGTGCATTTTAGCAAATGAGCAGGAGCAAAGGGCAGTTGTCCGCGACAATCCTTCCTCGGCTTGAAGTAAGGGTCATATTCCTCCAGGCATTCACTATGCGTAAGAACAAATTTTTGTTCATCAGGATGCGACGTTAAAAAAATCCTCATGGTATTTTGGGTTTGGTTTGAAGTAGTCGCTATAGAGAAGTCGTGCACGAGCGATCCTATCCCGAAGAACAACTCTCACGCCCTTTATCAAACCTTTGAATCTCAGGACATGTTCCACTTGCTTCTTCATTTCTTCTTGGATGCTCATCATCATTTCAGTTTTTTCGTCATCCAATTCCAGCGAATTGACGAACTCTTTGTACATGAGTTTGTCAAGGTTCTTGTTCTCATAGTCATCATTTGACGACTCGATCGTTTCCCTATAGAAAAGAACTAGAGAAACAACTCGGACATTTGGTCGAACACATAGAGGGCTAGAGTATGTCTAGGTAAGTAGGGCGTATCGGGGCGGCATTCTGTAATGGCAACTATGTCCGATGGCGGCAAGGGCGACGATATTGTGGGTTAGCGATGGTGGTGGTGATGCTATTGTTGGAAATATGCCCTAGAGGCAATAATATTGTATTATTATATTTCCATTATCAATAATTAAGAGTTTATATTTCATGCTATAACTGCTATGATCTTGGAATATGTGATTCAGTGGAAAACTCATATGCACGTGTGAAATAATAAACGGTAAACAATAGGTTCTCGATCTCGCCTCTAAGACTGGCTCAAGTGTTGTTGGTGACCACGTTTTCCGAATCTTAGGATATCGTTAAGTGTAATGATAGTTCTAAAACAACATTGAGGGTATGACGTTAGAAGAATGATCATATTGAATCGACCAAATACTTGTTTGTTATACTTTGTGATTATATCGTCTGAAATCATCTGTTATAACACGGAGTGTTATCATGTGTTTTAGTTCCTCATACCATGAGAGTGTCTCGGTCACTTCCTACCAGACAGTGGGCTTTGGGGTTGCTCAAACTCATCTGTAACAAGGTGATCATAACGACAACTTTCAGGCTCACCAGAAAGTTTGACAAGTGACCAGATAGCTCGAGAGTGGGATTTGCTCCTCCGATGATGGAGAGATATTCTTAGGGCCCTCTCGGTGTGACGACATCCATCATCGTCTGGCCAGACACAAATGACTATGTCACGGGGATGTCGGAAACGGTAACGAGAAGAAAGAACAAAACAGGTAACGGGAGTGAGTATGATGATGACTCAGGAGGATACCGACGCACATCGAGTTTTGTAAAGTTTCATGAAGCAAAGGGAACATCACATGATAACCAAAAGTTCACTCGAATATCATTCGCGTAATCATAGGGACCGATATGGATGTCCACTTTTTCGCTATCGACCATTGAACAAAGGGGTTTCATTCATGTCTATGATCTACCGAACCTACGAGGTCACAAGCTTAAGGTAATCATGTTTTGCTGAGTGCTAGTGGTACGGGAGTAATGAGAATATATTTGTGGAATTGTTTCATTAATATCCGGAAGTTCATAGAAGTTCCGGAAGCGTTTTGGGGTAATCAGAAGGGTTTCGGTGAATATCTAGTAATACTAGGTATTACCGATTAATTATATATAGGTGGAAAAATTTTCTGGGATGTTAAATTATATATAAATTGGTCTAAAACTATTTAGAATATTTTGTATTTAATTTAAATATCAACGGGTCCTAAAAGGCCAAGAGGTGGAAAGCAACTTTGGCTACAAGGGCCCAAGTGGGAAGAGGCACCCCCTTCCTTGCCTAATAGGAGTGGGAGAGGAGTCCAACTTCTCCTCCCCTTGGTTGGACGCCCCAAGGAGGGTTTCCCTCCTTGGTGCAGCCCTCCTTCTCTGCTCTAAAACACACACACACACACACACACACACACACACACACACACACACACACACACACACACACACACACACATATATATATAGGGCTGGACTATTCTGTTACCGGTAACAGAATATTATTCTGTTACCCTCGCGCCCTATATAGAGGCGTGTCCGTTTTCTTCCTCCTGCCGCCGCCCGAACCCACCTCCGCCCAGCGCGCTGCGCCGATCCCACCTCCACCCAGCGCGCCGCCGCTCGGATCCACCGCCACCCTGCGCGCCGCTGGCTCTATCCCCCTCCTCCCAGAGCGCCTCCGCCGATCCCCTCCTCTCAGCGTGCCTCCCATCGCCGACCCCCGCCCCCACTTGCCTCCTGCCGACGACCCGCCTCCATCCGCCGGCGTGCTTCCCTCGCCGTCCGTAGCGCGCATCCCTCCCTGTCTATCTCCCGTGCGCCGCCTCACCCGACGACCTGCGCACCAGTGCACCACCACCCCTACACCGCCATGGCCGGCCGCCGAGATCCGAGGCTAAGGAGCACCTATGAGTCTTGCTCGCCGGAGCTAGGCTGCTCGCCAGCCACCTTCCTCCCCCGCACTCTCCCGTTGCCTTCCTCGTGGCGCTCCGTCCACCTTCCTCCCCGCGCTCTGGCCGCCTTCCTCCCGACGCTCCGGCCGCTCCCTCCCACGCACGCCGGCCGACCGCATCCCTGCTTCCATCAGCTCCACCTCGACGGAGCCGTTAGTCCACCGGAGTACAGGTAGCCGGTTCACCCGACTCGATCCAAAAATCTTCCTTTTTAAAAGAAGGAATGGTAAAAATGTAAGTCCGTTCAACTATATAAACCATAAAAGTACGATGGTGATGACATTGACAGTAAGGATAAGGATGAGAAAGAAAATTTAAAACTAAAACTAAAAGAACATCGAGTGATTATTTTTTAAGAAGTACAAACTCTCTAGTACCATAAGTACCATAAATTAAAAATTAAGAATTGCCTAAGTTCTGACTCAAGGAGACAAATTTGCAAAAAAATCATAGCAGTAAAAGTTCGAAGGAAAAAAGCAACTTAACAAATGGAAAAAACGACAATGGATTTATATTATGTTAATCACCAGTGTGCTCTTGTTTATCAGTTCATGTGTGCTCTTGTTATCAGGTCGTGTGCCAACTTGTTATCAATTTTGTGTGTGTGTGTGAGTTGGTAAACCAAGTGTAGCTGCTGCAGAAAAAAGGCATGGGATGTGTTGCCCTCAGTTCTCTCTTGACAAATCCAGCAGTGCGGGTTCTCTGGTGCGCCAAGTATTACCGGCGGCGATGCTTGCATCATGGCCCATTGAGTAGATACAATTTTCCTGGTTTTCACAGACAACATGGATTTTAGTTCAGCTACAGAAACCACGCAGGTTCAGTGATAATGGTACCATAAGTTCGGACAAGAAAACAAATATGAACTAAAACAGAAAATTTTAAATTCTACAAGTTCAAGTGCTCATCCACACATGATAATTCAAGTTGGTAAAAGTTTAAAATGGTAAAAAGTTCAAGTTGGAAAACAAGAGAAATCTAGAACATTCGTTGCAAAAAAAATTGACTTAAAAAAAAGAAACACGCAAAAAATTTGGCAAAAAAATAACATTCAGTTCAACAATAAAACCACGCAAGTTCGGGGCTAGGATACAGTACACTGTTGAAAACTTACGAGAAAAAAGTTACCCAAAAAATAAAGCAAAATCTAGTTAGTGAAAACACGCTTAGTACAAACCCGTGCAAATTTCAGTACAAGTATATTTTTTTGGAACCATTCAAAACACTGTACAAAAAATAGCTCAGTACAAACATACACGTATATCAGTACGACTACTCTGTTTTTCAGACGAGAAAACAACAGGATTCATCATGCCGTATTCGAAATTACTCTTAAACGGTTGCGAAGTAAAGAAAACGTCCAACATGACTAAGTTTCGCATTTTCGATAGCTATCCAACGGTATATTATTTGCCCCATTTCGACAAACTTTTTAAAAAACCGCGTTCAAAACCAATTTTAACCGTATTTGAATTTGTATTTAAACCGTAAGGAATTAGAAAAAACTTTCTATATGCAAAAGTTGCGCATTTTCCATAGCTTTCGAACGCCGTATCATTTGCATCAATCCGACGAACCGTTTGCAAAAAATCCCGAAAATACGTTCCACCCAAAATTTCACCATTTTTCAAATTACTTTTAAATCATATAGAATTAGAAAAAACAATACATATATGGAAGATGTGGATTTTCACCAGCTTTCCAACTCCATCTTGTTTACTCAATTCCGACAAACCGTTTGAAAATTGAGTCCAAAATACGATTCACGTTTTCGGTTTTGAAATAAACAGTTTTTTTCAAAACTGCTCTTAAACCATAATGATTTTGCAAAAATGTTCAATATAATTGAAATATGGTTGTCAAGAGCTTTCCAATGATATATTACACGCCTGTTCCGACAAAAAAGTTACAAAAAGTTTTTGAACTAAAGAAGACGATCTGTTAAACACAACTGAAAGCATCAGTTCAACCGCTTCAAAAACATGAGTACAACCACGTGAATCCGTCAGTTCAAAAAGGGTAACAGAATAATATTCTGTTACGCGTAATAGAATAGCCCAGATGTGTATATATATATATATATATATATATATATATATATATATATATATAGTTTATATATATATATAGTTGAGATTTGGTGCCCAATTGAGTACACAAGTTTTGGAGCCTCCTCTAGTTATTCTAGTTCATGTTCTAGTTGGTCCTAGTTGACTAATTAGAGCGTGCCTAATCCTCTTGTCCTCATAATTAAAAGTCTAGTGTGGTTCCAATATCCTCCCTCTAATTCTCCGATGACGATTAGCTCTGTGTGATGAAGCGATGTCATATCGTGAAGGCTGCATGCTTGCAACCAAGTAGAGAGGTCGTGCTTTCAGTCTTCTGTTCGAGAACGGTTCACAGGATCATCATCGACGCTCGAGGGATTCCAAGCACGATCTACACCGACTCGTCTACTTCCGCTGCACTCTTGGAGTCGGTAACAATCATTGATCCAAATCCATTATGCATCTTCATATTCTTCTTGGGTGATCGTAGGGCGAAACTTTTTGTTTTCTACTACATTTCCGAACAGCTATGTGTTAGGACGACGGAGGTAGGGAAGGGGTGGCACGGACGAGGAAGAAGAAAAGGAGAGGAAGAGGGCAGGTCGGGCTAGGTTGAGGACGATTTAATTTTGAGAGACTTGGGATGGGTCTGGCTTGTCAGATCAAACGTGGTAGATACGTCTGGGACTCTCCATGTCTGCCCCACATATGGGCTAGATATGTGGGGTGTCTTACAACCTGAACATTTGGTCTGGGTTTGGGGGGTCCGGTTGGGTGGCATTTTTTGTCTGGGCCCCAACCGGTCTATCCGCCCAGACGTTTAGGGGGGAAGGGGGTTCGACTGTAGATGCTCTAATGGTAACTCCAACATGAACCACCAAATTGTCTGACGGTCCAGATAATTTTGGCCATCTAACATCGATCACGAAATTTTTCCTAGCACAGATGTCCAAAATCCCACAAACATGAACCAAACCTAGAGAGGTTTGGGGTAGTTCAAGCGTCTGCCCTGTCGGATTCTGGTGCTGCTGGCCCACCAAAATACCCCACCCAAAGCCCCTTTTCCCACTCCATTGCTCCCCATGTGCTCTATATCCGCACCCTCGGAGAGCGTCACCACCACTGTACCACCCCGGCTGTCGTGGAATTGTCACGGCAGATGTCCTAGTGTGAGGACTTACTCGTGGAGCCATCGTAACTAGGTTAGCTTAAAGGGGTTAAACGGGACAAAGTACACAGGAGTTTATACTGGTTCGGCCCCTTGCAGTGAAGGTAAAGGCCTAACCCAGTTTGAGGTGGTATTGTTTATGTCTCGATTACCAGGGAGGAATTCCACTTGACCTAGCTTTCGATCTCTTGTTTCTTACCCTGAACCGCCGTCGGGTCGTCCCTTTATATACACAGATTGACGCCCAGCGGCTCACGGAGTCCTGGCCGGCTCATAGACAACGTGTCCGGCTCGGTGACTAAATATACTTGCCTTACAATATAAGTCATACACATATAGAGGTTTACTCCTATGGGCCTTAAGTCGCTCTTGGGCCCTCGGCCCTTGCTTCATGAACCACCATCTTCAACATCCTCATGGGTTTTATATTGATGAACCGCCATAGGTATAACCCGGCCCCTCCTGGGCGGGTCATACCTAATAGTCATACGGCCAACATTAGGTCCCAGATTAATTTGAACTTGTTCATGTCAATCTTCAACACTTAGAAAAAAATCCTTCCTTCTTTATTTTTGCGAGATCTCATAACCCGCCATAACGTCATCTCCCGTGATTGTAGTAACCCGCTGTGACGTCACCTGTCATTAATATGACACAAAGCCGAAATCTTAATAAATCTTTTCTTTAATAACCATCCCGAAAATTGAGGCGTTCGAGCGGCTGGATAATCATTCTTTGGCCTCCTCGTTTTTCACGCCCACATGTTACCCTTCTCCTTATAAATAGGGTCAAGCAGCCCTCCTTTCATTTCCCCCTCTCTTCCTTCTTGTCTTCCACCTCTCTCCGCGACGCATCTGCACGCCCGAGTACTTCCACCGCCGCGAAGCTCATCGTCTTCCTCAACCTCGGCCGCTGCATCGACCTGAACTGGATCAGAGAAAACTGCGGCGCCTCTTCATTGCTCATCGGATCCAGTAAGTGATACGTCTCCATCGTATCTACTTTTCCAAACACTTTTGCCCTTGTTTTGGACTCTAACTTGCATGATTTGAATGGAACTAACCCAGACTGACGTTGTTTTCAGCAGAACTGCCATGGTCTTATTTTTGTACAAAAATAAAAGTTCTTAGAATGTCCTGAAAATCCACGAAACAAATTTTTGGATTTAATAAAAAATACTGGCGAAAGAATCAGCACCAGGGGTCCCACACCCTTTCCACGAGGGTGCCCCCTAGGGCGCGCCCCCTGCCTCGTGGGCCCCCTGAAGCTCCACCGACCTCAACTCCAACTCCATATATTCATGTTCGGGGAGAAAAAAAACAGAGAGAAAGATTCATCACGTTTTACGATACGGAGCCGCCGCCAAGCCCTAAACTCTCTCGGAGGGCTGATCTGGAGTCCGTTCAGGTCTCCGGAGAGGGGGATTCATCGTCGTCATCATCATCAACCATCCTCCGTCACCAATTTCATGATGCTCACCGCCGTGCATGAGTAATTCCATCGTAGGCTTGCTGGACGGTGATGGGTTGGATGAGATTTACCATGTAATCGAGTTAGTTTTGCTAGGGTTTGAACCCTAGTATCCACTATGTTCTGAGATTGATGTTGCTATGACTTTGCTATGCTTAATACTTGTCACTACGACCCAAGTGCCATGATTTCAGATCTGAATCTATTATGTTTTCATGAATATATGTGAGTTCTTGATCCTATCTTGCAAGTCTATAGTCACCTATTATGTGTTATCATCCGTTAACCCCGAAGTGACAATAATCGGGATACTTACCGATGATGACCATAGTTTGAGGAGTTCATGTATTCACTAAGTGTTAATGCTTTGGTCTGATACTCTATTAAAAGGAGGCCTTAATATCCCTTAGTTTCCAATAGGACCCCGCTGCCACGGGAGGGTAGGACAAAAGATGGCATGCAAGTTCTTTTCCATAAGCATGTATGACTATATTCGGACTACATGCCTCCATTACATTGATGAACTGGAGCTAGTTCTGTGTCACCCTATGTTATAACTATTACATGAGGAATCGCATCCGACATAATTATCCATCACTGATCCAATGCCTACGAGCTTTTCACATATTGCTCTTCGTTTAGTTACTTTACCGTTGGCACTCTTACAATTACTACAAAACTGCTACTGTTACTTTTGCTATTGTTATGTTACTTCCATACTACTTTGCTACTAAATACTTTGCTGCAGATATTAAGTTATCCAGGTGTGGCTGAATTGACAACTCAACTACTAATACTTGAGAATATTCTTTGGCTCCCCTTGTGTCGAATCAATAAATTTGGGTTGAATACTCTACCCTCGAAAACTATTGCGATCCCCTATACTTGTGGGTTATCAAGACTATTTTCTGGCGCCGTTGATGGGGAGCATAGCTCTATTCTTTGAGTCACTTGGGATTTATATCTGCTAATCACTATGAGGAACTTGAAAGATGAAAGAACTAAGATTTATCCCTCAACTACGAGGGGAGGTAAGGAACTGCCATCTAGCTCTGCACTTGATTCTCCTTCTGTTATGAGTAAGCTTGCGACACCTAAACCTGCTTCTGCTATGAATTCTGATATGTCGCATGTTGTTGATGATGCCACTTCTGCTATGCATGATACTTATGATGAAACTACTTCTATGCTTGATACTACTGTGCCATTAGGTGAATTTCTTGATGAACAAATTGTTAGGGCTAGAGAGAATGAAATTCTTGAAACTGATATTATTGACGATAGTGATGAGGAAGGTTCTCCCCCTAAATATGAATTGCATGTTGTTCCCGAGGGTTATGTTATGGATGAAGAAACTGCTAGAGATTTCCTTGCTTGCAATGATAGATCCGATCTTAAGAAGTTATTAGCTAAACTGAAACAGAAATCTCTGAATGTTAGAATGAAATATGACCCTGCTTTTTCTACTTCACCTATCTTTGTTACTGATAAGGATTATGATTTCTCTGTCGATCCTGAGATAATTACTTTGGTTGAATCTAACCCTTTTTATGGCTATGAATCTGAAACTGTTGTGGCACATCTTACCAAGTTAAATGATATAGCCACCCTATTCACTAATGATGAGAAATCTCGGTACTAATATATCCTTAAGATATTTCCATTCTCATTTAAGGGTGATGCTAAAACTTGGTTTAACTCTATTGATCCTGGTTGTGTGCGTAGTCTCCAGGATATGATTTATTACTTCTCTGCTAAATATTTCCCTGCTCATAAGAAACAAGCTGCCTTAAGGGAAATATATAATTTTGTGCAAATTGAAGAAGATAGTCTCCCACAAGCTTGGGGGAGGCTTCTCCGATTACTTAATGCTTTGCATGATCATCCTCTTAAGAAAAATGAAATACTTGATATCTTTTATAATGGACTAATCGATGCTTCCAGAGACCACCTGGATAGTTGTGTTGGTTGTGTTTTCAGGGAAAGAATTGTTGATCAAGCTGAATTGCTATTGAATAATATGTTGACTAATGAAAACAATTGGACACTTCCTGAGCCAACTCCTAAGCCAACTCCGAAGAAAAGAGGTGTTCTATTTATCAGTCCTGAAGATATGCAAGAGGCAAAGAAATCTATGAAATACAAAGGTATTAAAGTTGAATATGTTAAGAATTTACCTTCTGTTGAACAAATACATGGCCTTAATATACCACCTATTGAAGAAATACATGGTCTTGATAACCCGACACAGGTAGTAAAGGTAAATTCTCTCTATAGATATGATAAAGTTGAAATCCCGTCTACTAAGTTCGCTAGCCAATGCTTGGATCAATTTGATGACTTTATGGCTAGACAACAAAACTTCAATGCCTATGTTGGTAGACAATTGAAAAGTAATGCTTACATGATTGGACACTTGAGTGATTATATGTATAGAGTTAAGAATGAACTTAAACTCATTAGTAAACATGCTTCCATGGTTACCACTCATGTAGAACAAGTACTTAAAGCTCAAAATGATTTGCTTGATGAATTGAATAATAAACATGACTTTGCTGTTAGAGTAACAACTAGAACGGGTAAAATGACTCATGAACCTTTGTATCCTGAGGGCCACCCTAAGAGAATTGAGCAAGATTCTCAGAGAAATAATGTTGATGCACCTAGTCCTTCTAAGAAGAAGAAAAAGAAAAATGATAGGACTTTACATGATTCTAGTGAACCTATTGTAGATACACCTGAGAATCCCAATGATATTTCTATTTCTGATGCTGAAACACAATCTGGTGATGAACATGAACCTAGTGATAATGTTAATAATGATGTTCATGTTGATGCTCAACCTAGCAACAATAATGATGTACAGATTGAACCTGATGTTGATCTTGATAACCCACAATCAAAGAATCAACATTATGATAAGAGAGACTTCGTTGCTAGGAAGAACGGTAAAGAAAGGGAACCATGGGTTCAGAAACCCATGCCTTTTCCTCCTAAGCCATCCAAGAAAAAGGATGATGAGGATTTTGAGCGCTTTGCTGAAATGATTAGACCTATCTTTTTGCGTATGCGTTTGACTAATATGCTTAAAGTGAATCCTTATGCTAAGTACATGAAAGGTATTATTACAAATAAAGAAAGATACCAGAAGCTAAAATTTCCACCATGCTTGCTAATTACACTTTTAAGGGTGGAACACCAAAGAAACTTGGAGATCCAGGGGTACCAACTATACCATGCTCCATTAAAAGAAACTATGTTAAAACTGCTTTATGTGATCTTGGAGCAGGTGTTAGTGTTATGCCTCTCTCTTTATATCGTAGACTTGAATTTAATAAGTTGACACCTACTGAAATATTTTTGCAAATGGCCGATAAATCAACCGCTATACCTGTCGGTATTTGTGAGGACGTGCCTGTTGTGGTTGCAAACGTTACTATCTTAACGAACTTTGTTATTCTTGATATTCCCGAGGACGATAGTATGTCGATTATCCTTGGTAGACCCTTTTTGAATACTTCAGGGGCTGTTATTGATTGTAACAAAGGCAATGTCACTTTTCATGTTAATGGTAATGAGTATACGGTACACTTTCCGAGGAAACAACCTCAAGTTCACAGTATCAATTCTATTGGAAAATTTCAACTATTAATATTGGAGGTTTTGAATTTCCTCTTCCTACTGTCAAGAAGAAATATGATATTCTTATTATTGGGGATGTGCATATCCCCATTGAGGTAACCTAGTGTTATTCAAAATTTCTCTGGTTTCATGTGATTTGGAATGAGTTTGTTAACAAGACTTGATCAACCTTGTTAGTGGATTTTTTATGAGCATGAGATGGATGAGGTTAGAAGTCACAAACTTGTGTACCCTCTTTTTACTTTCTGTTATTTAGATTAAATAAAGCAAAAAATGGTATTTTCTGTCTGTTTTTTGAATTATCCATGCAATAAAAAATACCCCGAAAATAAAAGTTCTCCAAATGTCCTAAAAATTTAGTATGATTTTTTCTGGAATATTTGAGAATATCTGGCACTAAGAACACAGCAGGGGGAGCAAGCACCTGACCACGAGGGTCCAGGGCGCGTCCCCCTTCCTCGTGGGCCCATGGTGGCCCCCCTCCACTTAGTCCTTCACCCATGCTCTTCTTCTTCCCCCCCAAAAAAATCACCATCCAGCTCAAGCACGAGTTCTAGCTTATTTTGCTGCCATTTTCGATCTCCTTGCTCAAAGCTCCATTCACAAAACTGCTTTGGGGGATTGTTCTTTTTTATGTGACTCCTCCAATGCTCCAATTAGTTTTTGTTCTAGTGCTTTATTCATTGCAAATTTTTGCTGCTAAGGTTACCCTGTTCTTGAGCTTACTTGTTAAATTTATATGATCCCAAGTAGTTCTAATGCACGATATAGTCTCTAGGCATTTGTGGGAGTAGTTGCTATCAATTTTGTTGAGTTTGGTTCACTTTCATTTTGAGTTACTAAAAATTTCAGAAATTTTTCAGAGGAAGAAATATGTCTAGGAAAATGTACCAAGGTGGTTCTTCAAGGAAGCAAGGACCCAGGCTTGCAATACGTGAGCATGATGATGAACCACCGAGGGAAGCTTACGTGCGGCCTTGTGAATGGTCGTCAGAGGAGTTTATGGTCAAAGCAGGCATCAAGGATGAATTTGATGCATATGTGCGTAATGCTGATCTTGAGGACTTCATGCAAGATAAGTGCCCTCAATACTACCATTTAACTGATTCCTTTGTGAGAAGGTTTAAATTTACATCTTCGCACAATTCTCACAATGTCCTGTTTGATCTTTATGATAAATCTTATACCATGGACTTAGAAGATTTTACTACTGCTTGTAAACTCCCGCAATGGGGTAGTGCTAGTGAACCTCGCAAATCTGAATTTAAAGATTTTCTTGCTAGTATCACTGTGGGGGAATCTAGAGAAATCACACAAGCTACCATAGGGAACATCCATTTTCCTTCCATACATTATTTTGCTCTCTTTATAGGTAGATGCATTAATGGTAAAGATGAAGCTTGTCACATGTGTGTTCCTGATCTTAGAGTCCTCAAGAGTGCGATATTAGGTGATAAACAATATAACTTGGGGGCCATTATTGCACGAAGGCTACATCTTAATGGTACATGTGGATATTTGTTTGGTGGGATTTATGCAACCCGCGTAGCTAATTTTCTTGAGATACCCATACATGAAGGGGATATGGAATTGTCTCCTGCTTATATAGATTATAATGCCATGGTTAGCCACCAGTTTCTTGAGAGGAATGAACAGTTCCTCCAATACCGACTAATCTTTGACAGACGCTACGCTGTCCATATTACTCTCCTTGCTCCTGCTTTCTTTGACTATTAGGCAAAAAGAAGATATATTATAACCAGGGAGGAGGCAAACTAGTACGAGAGGAGGACGGAGGCAACTCGCCTCCAAGCCGCAGCTCATGAGGCAATGGCTGCTACATCTCAGTACGACCCCAACTACCACTTTGATCCATGGGCATAGACCAACTTAGGCCAAAAGCCTAAGCTTGGGGGAGTACGTATTTCTCACCGACATTACATTCTTATTCACACACTCATTCTAGTTGTCGGTGCTCATACTTTTTCATTGTACTATCCATGCTAGTTTATTTTGTTTTCCTCCTTTCTTCTTGTGTGTTTAAATAACCTTAAGAAAAAACCAAAAAATTAGCTAGTTTACTTTCCATGCTTGCAGTAGTAATATTAAAAGAAAACCCAAAAAGATTTCTCGTTCTTCTTTTGGTTGTTGGGAGCTTTCCCATGTAAATAGTTTTATTTCCTTTCTTTTCTTTGGGGGTCGAGAGGAGAAGACCATGATGAAAATGTTGAGTGGCTCTCATATGCATTATTGTTGATTTAACCAAGAGCCCATATTACCTTCTCTTCTCCCTTGAATTGAATGCTTGCAAATTCCAGCTTAGTCCAATGCACGTGCACTATTATTATTATCCACACCATTCGGTCGTGCGAGTGAAAGGCAATAATGACGATATATGATGAAATGATTGAGATGAGAGAAGCTGGTATGAACTCGACCTCTCTTGTTTTTGTAAATATGATTATTTCATCATTCCTGATTCAGCCTATTATGAATAAACATGTTTGCAATGACAATTAGATATTATAGTTGCTTATGCCATGCTTAATTAGCTAGGAGTTTATAAGTGTTTACCTTGCGTGCCAACATGCTATTAAAATGGTTGTGATGTGGTATGATAGGGTGGTATCCTCCTTTGAATGATTCGAGTGACTTGACTTGGCACATGTTCACGCATGTAGTTGAAACAAAATCAACGTAGCCTTCACGATATTTATGTTCATGGTCGATATTATCCTACTCATGCTTGCACTCAGTGTTAATTAATTTTAATGCATGTTCATGACTATTCTCGCTCTCTAGTTGGTCGCTTCCTAGTCTCTTGCTAGCCTTCACTTGCACTAAGCGGGAATAATGCTTGTGCATCCAAAATCCATGAAACCCAAAGTTATTATATATGAGTCCACCATACCTTCCTATATGCGGTATCTACCTGCCATTCCAAGTAAATTTGTATGTGCCAAACTCTAAACCTTCAAATAAAATTCTGTTTTGTATGCTCGAACATCTCGTGTATCAACTAGGGTTGTCTGTATCTTCCATGTTAGGCGGGTTATTCTCAAGAGGAGTGGACTCCGCTCCTCACTCACGAGAAAATGGCTGGTAACCGAGATGCCTAGTCCCATGCTTAAATCAAATCAAAATAATTGCAAACAAAACTCCCCCAGGATTGTTGTTAGTTAGAAGCACCCATTGTTTCGGCAAGCCATGGATTGATGCTTGTTGGTGGAGGGGGAGTATAAACTTTACCATTCTGTTTGGGAACCACCTATAATGTGTGTAGCATGGAAGATATCGAGATCTCTCAGTTGTTATGTTGACAATGGAAGTATACCGCTCAAAATGTTATTTATCTCTATTTCAAAATCGAGCTCTGGCAACTCTACAAATGCCTGCTTCCCTTTGCGAAGGGCCTATCTATTTACTTTTACGTTGAGTCATCACCCTCTTATTAAAAAGAACCCGCTGGAGAGCACCGTTGCCATTTCCATGCATTACTATTAATTTTTATTGGGTGTGACTATGACTGGATCTCTTTTACCATGAATTACAATGTTTAGTTAGTCCTTGATCTTCAAAGGTGCTCTGCATTTATGTTTTGCGGTCTCAGAAAGGGCTAGCGAGATACCATCTTGTTATATCATATTATGATTGTTTTGAGAAAGTGTTGTCATCCGAGATTTATTATTATTGTTCGCTAGTTGATTATGCCATTGACATGAGTAAACATGAGACCTAAGTGTTATTGTGAATATGGTTAGTTCATAATCTTTGCTGAAAACTTGAATGTTGGCTTTACATATTTTCAACAACAAGAGCAAACAAAGTTTGTGAAAGTTTTTCTTTATCACTTTCAGTTTGTCAACTAGATTGCTTGAGGACAAGCAAAGGTTTAAGCTTCGGGAGTTGATACGTCTCCATCGTATCTACTTTTCCAAACACTTTTGCCCTTGTTTTGGACTCTAACTTGCATGATTTGAATGGAACTAACCCGGACTGACGCTGTTTTCAGCAGAACAGTCGTGGTGTTATTTTTGTGTAGAAATAAAAGTTCTCGGAATGTCTTGAAAATCCACGGAGCAACCTTTTAGATTTAATAAAAAATACTGGCAAAAGAATCAGCACCAGAGGGACCACACCCTGTCCACGAGGGTGGGGGGGTGCCCCCCTAGGGCGCGCCCCCTGCCTCGTGGGCCCCCTGAAGCTCCACCGACCTCGGGGCGCGCCCCTGCCTCGTGGGCCCCCTGAAGCTCCACCGACCTCAACTCCAACTCCATATATTCACGTCCGGGGAGAAAAAATCAGAGAGAAAGATTCATCGCGTTTTATGATACGGAGCCGCCGCTAAGCCCTAAACTCTCTTGGGAGGGCTGATCTGGAGTCCGGTCGGGGCTCCGGAGAGGGGGATTCGTCCCCGTCGTCATCATCAACCATCCTCCATCACCAATTTCATGATGCTCACCGCCGTGCATGAGTAATTCCATCGTAGGCTTGCTGGACGGTGATGGGTTGGATGAGATTTACCATGTAATTGAGTTAGTTTTGTTAGGGTTTGAACCCTAGTATCCACTATGTTCTGAGATTGATGTTGCCATGACTTTGCCATGCTTAATGCTTGTCTCTAGGGCCCGAGTGCCATGATTTCAGATCTGAACCTATTATGTTTTCATGAATATATGTGAGTTCTTGATCCTATCTTGCAAGTCTATAGTCACCTATTATGTGTTATGATCTGTTAACCCCGAAGTGACAATAATCGGGACACTTACCGGTGATGACCATTGTTTGAGGAGTTCATGCATTCACTAAGTGATAACACTTTGGTCTGGTACTCTATTAAAAGGAGGCCTTAATATCCCTTAGTTTACAATAGGACCCCGCTGCCACGGGAGGGTAGGACAAAAGATGCCATGCAAGTTCTTTTCCATAAGCACATATGACTACATTTGGAATACATGCCTACATTACATTGATGAATTGGAGCTAGTTTTGTGTCATCCGACATAAATATCCATCACTTATCCAATGCCTACGAGCTTTTCACATATTGTGCTTTGCTTATTTACTTTTCCGTCGCTACTGTTACAATTACTACAAAATTGCTATCATTACTTTTGCCACTGTTACCATTACTATCATACTACTTTGCTACTAAATACTTTGGTGAAGATACTAAGTTATCCAGGTGTGGTTGAATTGACAACTCAACTGCTAATACTTGAGAATATTCTTTGGCTCCCCTTGTGTCGAATCAATAAATTTGGGTTGAATACTCTACCCTCGAAAATTGTTGTGATCCCCTATACTTGTGGGTTATCAGTAAGTACCTTATCTTCTCCACCATAGATCTCCATTAGGGTTTCTACATTTCTTGTGAGTTCATCCTTGTTCTTCGTCACTCTTCTGTTTAATCCTTACTTTGATCGAAAATGGCCTTTAGAATATGCAAAACATGTTTCTATCCTTCATCTTAATCACTGAACATACCCTTTAGATGTAGAAATCTCACCCATGTGCTAGTTCCTCTGCCGCTGCAATACTTAGGTTTTGATTTATTTTGTTTTTCACACAACGCTAGATCCAAATCATCTTCCCCAGTCTGTAAAACATGTTTATTCAACACTTAGCAGATTTCACTCTTGATAGATATCAATCTGGTCATGGCGGCTTACATCACCGGTTATCACTAGCCATATATCATTAGGCCCCTTTTAAGCCACCACTCTGAATATATATTGTAACGTTTTACTTCCAGCTTAATGAATCAACTTAAACCGGCAAAATTGTTCTTTCTTTAGGCTTACCTGTGTAGCCCCCATGAGCCAGTTGTGATTGTTTATATCACAACCAGGTCATCATAAGATAATAATGAAAAGCGAGCAATATGCATTAGCCCCCAAGTGCCAAGTACTTTTGCTTGCAAAGTGCTTGGGACTTATTCACATAAGCCGTTGTATGAATAATTTTTTCGACAGGCATTAGCCCCCAAGTGACAAGTGTTGTTGCTTACAAAAAAGGCTTGGGACTTATACTCCTGTAACCTAGATATGAATGTGTTTAAAAATCTATGTTTGTACAGGACGCCACTGCTCAACTTCAATTGCAATTGGCTGATGCAAAGACTCGGCTGGAGCAGCAAGAATCTGAGACCCGGAAGGCCGACTCAAAATTCCAATTTAGCTTGGCTGAAACGAAAAAACTGAAGACCAGTTTTGAGGCTGAAAGAAACACCTGGGATGAAGAAAGAACTGCCATGACACAGCGGGCTGAAAAGGTCGAGGTGGCTCTTCAAGAGGTGACCACTGAGCTTACCAGTTTAAAACACCGTGTTTCCCAGATGGTTTCTGCTATCTTTGGTGAGTCACCTTACTAGTATTAAATTTGAATCTCTTCCTTGATAGTATAAACCACCTCTAATCAATCCATAATTATTACTCAGGTCCCAGGAGAAACAACCTTAGTCAAGAGATGCTTGTGAAGCACAAGGCTGTTTATACACTTGTTGAACAGCTATATACTGGAACTCAGCGCACACTGGCCACAATTTCTCTGACTAATCACGCACCTACTCTCTTGAGTGATGTCTTGAAAAAGCTTTCTGTTCTGCCTGCTAGGATTGACGAGATGAAGCGATCATCTGCAAGAGCCGGTGTTGTGACAGCTTTAAGTCGGGCCAAGGCATGGCTAGCAGAGCTAGACCCGGCCGATATAGCTACTGGGTATCCAAGCTTAAAAGAAGATGGCACTCCCTTTGAGAAGAAAGACTTCGCTTCCTGTGTGAAGGAGATACGTCCCCTAGCAAGCCTGATTGCAAATGAAACGGATCTTTCAAGATACCAACCGGCTTATGATATGGAGAACCAGAAGATTCCCATGTCGGCTTATAAAGTGATGGATCTAATTCCCCCAAACCATAAGCATACTTTCACTCCTGAAGTTGAACCGTCTGAACTTATAGATGATGAAGCTGAATTCCAAGCCTTGTGTGGCATCGATTGGTCATCACCAAATTTCCAGACGGCGGAGGAGGATGAAGAACCGGAGAAGGATGATCTAGAAGCCTCAAGTCGTCAAGGCCAAAAAGAGTGATCCGCCGGGCGGTTCAAAATATGTGATCCTTGAAAAACACTTGATCTCTTTGGCTCCCTGAGTCATGTAATAGGCTAGTGAAACTTTGCTCTGTTGTGCCATCATGCACGTTTGTGTTCTACCTAGCACTTTTTGATTTTCCACTTGAAAACTATCATCTTACACTTATGATGACATTGATTTATGCAAATGAGATTTAGTATTATCCTGCACACAAGTATATCACAAGAGCCCTGGTGGTTTACCGTAGGGCGTCATAAGATCTCATATAAGCAGGGCCGGTTTGATCAAAAAAGATCATACCTGTGATATGTGATTAAACTGCTAGCTTACCATATTAATTTAGTAAGGGTGATAACCCAAAACTTAGAAGACAATACTTCCAAGTATTTAACATCATCATATACTGGCAACTTATCATGCAAAGCCAGACCGGGTTATCAGAAACCACGGATACACTCAAATATGAGTTGTTAAGAATTGAGACTACATGGCCTGAATCAGTTTAAACCATATGTCAATATGGTACCAAGATGAACCCAAAAAATGCTCAAAAATCAAATCAAAGTGAGAAAACGAGGCTTTCATGGGCCGCCAAGCCTAAAGCTCCGAGGCTTTTATGGGATGCCAAGCCACTGAGTTAACCTTTTACACTTTGTGAAACCGGCCTCACATGACCGCCGTTTTAACCTTGACAAGTTAAAGGTCTATGTAAGATTGACTGTGAAGAGTTCGGCTTGCCATTCCAGGATTACCCGGGCGGAGTGGAAGCTTCTACAAAGCAGGAGAACCCGAAAGGTTTTGGTGCATACACCTGGTGTTCCAAACCAGCTCACAAGGGTAGTAACACTATGTTCTCTTTGGTGAATACACCTATGTTTGAATAGGAAGCCCCCAAGTGCTTTGTGGCGTTGAGTCGATCAAGAGGAATATTCACAGCTATGCTCAATGAGCAGGAAGCCCCCAAGTGACCATTGAAATTGTGGCATTGAGCCGATCAAGAGGGATATTCACAGCTATGCTCAATGAGCAGGAAGCCCCCAAATGACCTTTTTGTGTGGCATTGAGCCGATCAAGAGGGATATTCACAGCTATGCTCAATGAGCAGGAAGCCCCCAAATGACCTTTTTGTGTGGCATTAAGCCGATCAAGAGGGATATTCACAGCTATGCTCAATGAGCAGGAAGCTCCCAAATGACCTTTTTGTGTGGCATTGAGCCGATCAAGAGGGATATTGATGACCCACAAGTGTAGGGGATTTATCGTAGTCCTTTCGATAAGTAAGAGTGTCGAACCCAATGAGGAGCAGAAGGAAATGACAAGCAGTTTTCAGTAAGGTATTCTCTGCAAGCACTGAAATTGTATGTAACAGATAGTTTTGTGATAAGATAATTTGTAACGGGTAACAAGCAATGAAAGTAAATGAAGTGCAGCAAGGTGGCCCAATCCTTTTTGTAGTAAAGGACAAGCCTGGACAAGTTCTTATAATGAGAAAAGCGCTCCCAAGGACACATGGGAATTATCGTCAAGCTAGTTTTTATCTCGCTCATATGATTCGTGTTCGTTACTTTAATAATTTGATATGTGGGTGGACCAGTGCTTGGGTACTGCCCTTTCTTGGACAAGCATCCCACTTATGATTAACCCCTATTGCAAGCATTCGCAACTACAAAAGAAGTATTAAGGTAAACCTAACCATAGCATGAAACATGTGGATCCAAATCAGCCCCTTACGAAGCAACTTATAAACTAGGGTTTAAGCTTCTGTCACTCTAGCAACCCATCATCTAATTATCACTTCCCAATGCCTTCCTCTAGGCCCAAATAATGGTGATGTGTCATGTAGTCGATGTTCACATAACACCACTAGAGGAGAGACAACATACATCTCATCAGAATATCGAACGAATACCAAATTCACATGACTACTAATAGCAAGACTTCACCCATGTCCTTAGGAACAAACATAACTACTCACAAAGCATATTCATGTTCATAATCAGAGGAGTATTGATATGCATTAAGGATCTGAACATATGATCTTCCACCAAATAAACCAACTAGCATCAACTATAAGGAGTAATCAACACTACCAGCAACCCACAGGTACCAATCTGAGGTTTGGATACAAAGATTGGTACAAGAGATGAACTAGGGTTTCAGAGGAGATGGTGCTGGTGAAGATGTTGATGGAGATTGACCCCCTCCCGATGAGAGGATCGATGGTGATGATTTCCCCCTCCCGGAGGAAACTTTCCCCGGCAGAATAGCTCCGCTGGAGCCCTAGATTGGTTCCGCCAAGGTTCCGCCTCGTGGCGGCGGAGTTTCATCCCGAAAGCTTGCTTATGATCTTTTCCAGGGTAAATGTCACACCCAAGATGCGACCCTATCCTAAAGGAACTCGAATGGTCCCACCAAGGATAGACGCGCATCTTGAAGACGCTTTTGCAAGGTGGATATCATCACATCAAACCATTACATAATAGTTGGGGATACATTCAAAAGGCACAAATGCCCCAAGAATACATCAACATCATACAAGGGCAACATCCGACTACGGATGAAACACAAACAGAAGCTCAAATGACATCCAGGCTGCCGACCTGGAACCTAACCCCTGATCAAAGAAGAAGCAGAAGCAGAACTCCAAAACAAGCAAGCATCGCCCTCGCGTCACGATCATCGCATAACCTATACCTGCAATTGTTGTTGTAGTAATCTGTGAGCCACGAGGACTCAGCAATCCCATTACCATGGGTATCAAGACTAGCAAAGCTTAATGGGTAAAGGAATGGCTAAGTGGTGAGGTTGCAGCAGCGTCTAAGCATATATGGTGGCTAACATACGCAAATAAGAGCGAGAAGAGAAGCAAAGGAACGGTCGTGAAGCTAGCAATGATCAAGAAGTGATCCTGAACTCCTACTTACGTCAAACATAACCCAAAACCGTGTTCACTTCCCGGGCTCCGCCGAAAAGAGACCATCACGGCTACACACACGGTTGATGCGTTTTAATTTGTATCTGGTGTCAAGTTCTCTACAACCGGACGTTAACAAATTCCCATCTGCCACATAACCGCGGACACGGCTCTCGAAAGTTTATACCCTGCAGGGGTGTCCCAACTTAGCCCATCACAAGCTCTCACGGTCAACGAAGGATATACCTTCTCCCAGGAAGACCCGATCAGTCTCGGAATCCCGGTTTACAAGACATTTCGACAATGGTAAAACAAGACCAGCAAGACCACCCGAGTGTGCCAACAAATCCCGATAGGAGTTGCACAAATCTCGTTCTCAGGGCACACCGGATGAGCGAAGCGTACACGTACCAATGCAACCCCAAGTTGCCAAGGGACGGTCCCGCGCGGTGCTCTAGTTTGGACCAACACTCGGAGGAGCACTGGCCCGGGGGGGGGGGGGGTAAATAAAGATGACCCTCGGGCTCCGGAAACCCAAGGGAAAAAGGCTTAGGTAGGCAAATGGTAAAACCAAGGTTGGGCCTTGCTGGAGGAGTTTTATTCAAAGCGAACTGTCAAGGGGCTCCCATAAATCACCCAACCGCGTAAGGAATGGAAAATCAAGGAACATAACATCGGTATGACGGAAACTAGGGCGGCAAGAGTGGAACAAAACACCAGGCATAAGGCCGAGCCTTCCACCCTTTACCAAGTATATAGATGCATTAATTAAATAAGAGATATTGTGATATCCCAACAAAAGCCTGTCCATCATGGAGCAATCTTCAACTTCACTTGCAACTAACAACGCTATAAGAGGGGCTGAGCAAAGTGGTAACATAGCCAAGCAACGGTTTGCTAGGAAGGGTGAAAAGGTTAGAGGCTAACATGGCAATATGGGAGGCATGGTAAACAAGTGATAGGTAGCACAGCATAGCGATAGAATGAAGCAACTAGCAAGCAAAGATAGAAGTGATATCGAGGGTAATGGTCATCTTGCCTGAGATCCTGCTAGGAACAAGAACGAGTCCATGAAGAAGACAAACGGACGTAGTCGAACGAATCCTCAAAACTCTGGAACGAAACCGAACCTAACGAGAGAAGAAAACCGGAAAGAAGCAAACAACATGATAAACACACAAGCATAATCATGGCATGATGCACAATCAAGTATGATGCATGTCCGGTTTAAAGAGGCATGGCATGGCAAAGTGCACAAACAATACTACAAATTAAGTGGAGCTCAATATGCAACAAGTTGCATATTGATGAAACACCACATCAATTATTTAGTTCTCTCTCGTTTATGTACCCAACAATATTAAATGTTATTAAACATGGAAAGGGGTGAAGCATATGTAAACTTAATATTTAGGCAAGTTTAAATGAGGCCGGAACAACAAACAACAATTTCGGAAAATCCCCATGTGCATATTTTGGATTTGGTACTGTTCTACCCTAAAACATATTTTATTGTTGTTAAACATGCAAAGTAAGTGAACCAAGTTAATCTATGCATTTTGCCACCCCATTTACATATAAAGATTATTTAAAGCCGAGCTACGGTTATTTTGTTATGAAATAAATCATTTTAAGATGGCATTTGAGCAAATTTAAACAAACAACATTTTAAACATTTTAAACATGGATGAATGTTGCATATTATGAAACTAGAAGGAATTCTAAGCATTTTACATGTTTAAAACATTTTAATCCGATGCACAGTTTGTGTATTATTATATACATGAACATGAGGGTTTTTCTGCAAAACAGTAAACTCTGGATAATAGCTAAAATCACAGGCAGAAAAAAAGGTATTAGGCTGAAACAGTGGGCGGCTGGGCACTCACCAAGGCCCAAGGCCCGAGTCGGTGGAGGTGCTGGGCTTGGAGGCTGCTAGGCAGGGATGAGGCCCACGAGGCCAGGTCAACGAGCGCAGTCGCTCGTTCCTGGACAGAATGAGAAGCAGGGCGCGGAGGCATTCGTCCTCGATACAGAGCAAGCAGGGGCGCAGCGGCACGGCTGGACAGCGGCGAGGCAACAACAGAGGGTGGGACTGGCCGGCGACAAGCCGGCAAGGAACTCCGGTGATGGGTGGGTGATGGCGACGCGAGTGCGGGGAACGGGCAGGTCCGGGCGAGGGGATCTCGGATTCGGCGGCACAAGGGAGCTCCGAGGCAGGGAGGAACTGCAGGGCCATGGCAGGGAAAATTCAGACAAGTTGCAGGGACAGAGAGAGGGCCGGAGTGAGAGCGAGAGGAGGCAAAGCGACCTGGCCGTGGTCGGCCGGCGGTAGGCGCGGGCGCCCTAGGAGGCGAGGTGGAGGAGCACGGGGAGGCTCGTTCTAGCCGGAGACAAGGCCATGGGCGACGCTGCATCCTGGTACAGAGAGAGAACAAGAGAGAGATGAGATACCGAGAGGAGGAAAACAGAGGAATGAGAGGGCGCGACGGGGGCTCATCTGCTGGTGGCGCTGCTTGCGGCCGACGGTGGCGCTGCTTGCGGCCGACGGTGACGCAAGGTGGTTGAAGAGGGCGGCTGGTATCCTCGGGAAGAACACCGACAGGGAGGAAGGATGACAAGGTGGCGAGGAGGAGGTCCTGGAGGTGAGGGTCATCGCTGGTTCCTCCGGCGAGCGGCGCGAGGCGGCGGGGTCGAGCTCGGGGAGGCACGTGAGGTGGTGGATGGTTTGGATCGGGAGGAGCTGTGGCGGCTGGTCCGGTGAAGAATACGAGGGAGGATTTTTTGGATCGGGGAAGAACCCGAGGTGGGAGGAGACAAGAGGAGTGGCGGCGCGGTGCTCTAGTTTGGACCAACACTCGGAGGAGCACTGGCCCGGGGGGGGGGGGGCAGTAAATAAAGATGACCCTCGGGCTCCGGAAACCCAAGGGAAAAAGGCTTAGGTAGGCAAATGGTAAAACCAAGGATGGGCCTTGCTGGAGGAGTTTTATTCAAAGCGAACTATCAAGGGGCTCCCATAAATCACCCAACCGCGTAAGGAACGGAAAATCAAGGAACATAACACCGGTATGACGGAAACTAGGGCGGCAAGAGTGGAACAAAACACCAGGCATAAGGCCGAGCCTTCCACCCTTTACCAAGTATATAGATGCATTAATTAAATAAGAGATATTGTGATATCCCAACAAAAGCCTATCCATCATGGAGCAATCTTCAACTTCACCTGCAACTTACAATGCTATAAGAGGGGCTGAGCAAAGTGGTAACATAGCCAAGCAACGGTTTGCTAGGAAGGGTGAAAAGGTTAGAGGCTAAGATGGCAATATGGGAGGCATGGTAAACAAGTGATAGGTAGCACAGCATAGCGATAGAATGAAGCAACTAGCAAGCAAAGATAGAAGTGATATCGAGGCTAATGGTCATCTTGCCTGAGATCCCGCAAGGAACAAGAACGAGTCCATGAAGAAGACAAACGGACGTAGTCGAACGAATCCTCAAAACTCTGGAACGAAACCGAAGCTAACGAGAGAAGAAAACCGGAAAGAAGCAAACAACATGGTAAACACACAAGCATAATCATGGCATGATGCACAATCAAGTATGATGCATGTCCGGTTTAAAGAGGCATGGCATGGCAAAGTGCACAAACAATACTACAAATTAAGTGGAGCTCAATATGCAACAAGTTGCATATTGATGAAACAACACATCAAGTATTTAGTTCTCTCTCGTTTATGTACCCAACAATATTAAATGTTATTAAACATGGAAAGGGGTGAAGCATATGTAAACTAACTATTTAGGCAAGTTTAAATGAGGCCGGAACAACAAACAACAATTCCGGAAAATCCCCATGTGCATATTTTGGATTTGGTACTGTTCTACCCTAAAACATATTTTATTGTTGTTAAACATGCAAAGTAAGTGAACCAAGTTAATATATGCATTTTGCCACCCCATTTACATATAAAGATTATTTAAAGCCGAGCTACGGTTATTTTGTTATGAAATAAATCATTTTAAGATGGCATTTGAGCAAATTTAAACAAACAACATTTTAAACATTTTAAACATGGATGAATGTTGCATATGATGAAACTAGAAGGAATTCTAAGCATTTTACATGTTTAAAACATTTTAATCCGATGCACAGTTTGTGTATTATTATATACATGAACATGAGGGTTTTTCTGCAAAACGGTAAACTCTGGATAATAGCTAAAATCACAGGCAGAAAAAAAGGTACTAGGCTGAAACAGTGGGCGGCTGGGCGCTCACCAAGGCCCAAGGCCCGAGTCGGTGGAGGTGCTGGGCTTGGAGGCTGCTGGGCAGGGACGAGGCCCACGAGGCCAGGTCAACGAGCGCAGTCGCTCGATCCTGGACAGAATGAGAAGCAGGGCGCGGAGGCATTCGTCCTCGATACAGAGGATGCAGGGGCGCGGCGGCACGGCTGGACAGCGGCGAGGCAACAACGGAGGGCGGGACTGGCCGGCGACAAGCCAGCAAGGAACTCCGGCGATGGGTGGGTGACGGCGACGCGAGCGCGGGGAACGGGCAGGTCCGGGCGAGGGGGTCTCGGATTCGGCGGCACAAGGGAGCTCCGAGGCAGGGAGGAACTGCAGGGCCATGGCAGGGAAAATTCAGACAAGTGGCAGGGACAGAGAGAGGGCCGGAGTGAGAGCGAGAGGAGGCAAAGCGACCTGGCCGTGGTCGGCCGGCGGTAGGCGCGGGCGCCCTAGGAGGCGAGGTGGAGGAGCACGGGGAGGCTCGTTCTGGCCGGAGACAAGGCCATGGGAGACGCTGCATCCTGGTACAGAGAGAGAATGAGAGAGAGATGAGATACCGAGAGGAGGAAAACAGAGGAATGAGAGGGCGCGACGGGGGCTCATCTGCTGGTGGCGCTGCTTGCAGCCGACGGTGACGCAAGGTGGTTGAAGAGGGCAGCTGGCATCCTCGGGAAGAACACCGGTAGGGAGGAAGGATGACGAGGTGGCGAGGAGGAGGTCCTGGAGGTGAGGGTCTTCGCTGGTTCCTCCGACGAGCGGCGCGAGGCGGCGGGGTCGAGCTCGGGGAGGCACGTGAGGTGGTGGATGGTTTGGATCGGGAGGAGCTGTGGCGGCTGGTCCGATGAAGAATATGAGGGAGGATTTTTTGGATCGGGGAAGAACCCGAGGTGGGAGGAGACAAGAGGAGTGGCGGCGCGGTGCTCTAGTTTGGACCAACACTCGGAGGAGCACTGGCCCGGGGGGGGGGGGGGGTAAATAAAGATGACCCTCAGGCTCCGGAAACCCAAGGGAAAAAGGCTTAGGTAGGCAAATGGTAAAACCAAGGTTGGGCCTTGCTGGAGGAGTTTTATTCAAAGCGAACTGTCAAGGGGCTCCCATAAATCACCCAACCGCGTAAGGAACGGAAAATCAAGGAACATAACACCGGTATGACGGAAACTAGGGCGGCAAGAGTGGAACAAAACTCCAGGCATAAGGCCGAGCCTTCCACCCTTTACCAAGTATATAGATGCATTAATTAAATAAGAGATATTGTGATATCCCAACAAAAGCCTATCCATCATGGAGCAATCTTCAACTTCACCTGCAACTTACAACGCTATAAGAGGGGCTGAGCAAAGTGGTAACATAGCCAAGCAACTGTTTGCTAGGAAGGGTGAAAAGGTTAGAGGCTAAGATGGCAATATGGGAGGCATGGTAAACAAGTGATAGGTAGCACAGCATAGCGATAGAATGAAGCAACTAGCAAGCAAAGATAGAAGTGATATCGAGGCTAATGGTCATCTTGCCTGAGATCCCGCAAGGAACAAGAACGAGTCCATGAAGAAGACAAACGGACGTAGTCGAACGAATCCTCAAAACTCTGGAACGAAACCGAAGCTAACGAGAGAAGAAAACCGGAAAGAAGCAAACAACATGGTAAACACACAAGCATAATCATGGCATGATGCACAATCAAGTATGATGCATGTCCGGTTTAAAGAGGCATGGCATGGCAAAGTGCACAAACAATACTACAAATTAAGTGGAGCTCAATATGCAACAAGTTGCATATTGATGAAACACCACATCAATTATTTAGTTCTCTCTCGTTTATGTACCCAACAATATTAAATGTTATTAAACATGGAAAGGGGTGAAGCATATGTAAACTAACTATTTAGGCAAGTTTAAATGAGGCCGGAACAACAAACAACAATTCCGGAAAATCCCCATGTGCATATTTTGGATTTGGTACTGTTCTACCTTAAAACATATTTTATTGTTGTTAAACATGCAAAGTAAGTGAACCAAGTTAATATATGCATTTTGCCACCCCATTTACATATAAAGATTATTTAAAGCCGAGCTACGGTTATTTTGTTATGAAATAAATCATTTTAAGATGGCATTTGAGCAAATTTAAACAAACAACATTTTAAACATTTTAAACATGGATGAATGTTGCATATTATGAAACTAGAAGGATTTCTAAGCATTTTACATGTTTAAAACATTTTAATCCGATGCACAGTTTGTGTATTATTACATACATGAACATGAGGGTTTTTCTGCAAAACGGTAAACTCTGGATAATAGCTAAAATCACAGGCAGAAAAAAAGGTACTAGGCTGAAACAGTGGGCGGCTGGGCGCTCACCAAGGCCCAAGGCCCGAGTCGGTGGAGGTGCTGGGCTTGGAGGCTGCTGGGCAGGGACGAGGCCCACGAGGCCAGGTCAACGAGCGCAGTCGCTCGTTCCTGGACAGAATGAGAAGCAGGGCGCGGAGGCATTCGTCCTCGATACAGAGGAAGCAGGGGCGCGGCGGCACGGCTGGACAGCGGCGAGGCAACAACGGAGGGTGGGACTTGCCGGTGGCAAGCCAGCAAGGAACTCCGGCGATGGGTGGGTGACGGCGACGCGAGCGCGGGGAACGGGCAGGTCCGGGCGAGGGGGTCTCGGATTCGGCGGCACAAGGGAGCTCCGAGGCAGGGAGGAACTGCAGGGCCATGGCAGGGAAAATTCAGACAAGTGGCAGGGACAGAGAGAGGGCCGGAGTGAGAGCGAGAGGAGGCAAAGCGACCTGGCCGTGGTCGGCCGGCCGTAGGCGCGGGCGCTCTAGGAGGCGAGGTGGAGGAGCACGGGGAGGCTCGTTCTGGCCGGAGACAAGGCCATGGGCGATGCTGCATCCTGGTACAGAGAGAGAATGAGAGAGAGATGAGATACCGACAGGAGGAAAACAGAGGAATGAGAGGGCGCGACGGGGGCTCATCTGCTGGTGGCGCTGCTTGCAGCCGACGGTGACGCAAGGTGGTTGAAGAGGGCAGCTGGCATCCTCGGGAAGAACACCGGTAGGGAGGAAGGATGACGAGGTGGCGAGGAGGAGGTCCTGGAGGTGAGGGTCGTCGCTGGTTCCTCCGGCGAGCGGCGCGAGGCGGCGGGGTCGAGCTCGGGGAGGCACGTGAGGTGGTGGATGGTTTGGATCGGGAGGAGCTGTGGCGGCTGGTCCGGTGAAGAATATGAGGGAGGATTTTTTGGATCGGGGAAGAACCCGAGGTGGGAGGAGACAAGAGGAGTGGCGGCGCGGTGCTCTAGTTTGGACCAACACTCGGAGGAGCACTGGCCCGGGGGGGGTAAATAAAGATGACCCTCGGGCTCCGGAAACCCAAGGGAAAAAGGCTTAGGTAGGCAAATGGTAAAACCAAGGTTGGGCCTTGCTGGAGGAGTTTTATTCAAAGCGAACTGTCAAGGGGCTCCCATAAATCACCCAACCGCGTAAGGAACGCAAAATCAAGGAACATAACACCGGTATGACGGAAACTAGGGCGGCAAGAGTGGAACAAAACACCAGGCATAAGGGCGAGCCTTCCACCCTTTACCAAGTATATAGATGCATTAATTAAATAAGAGATATTGTGATATCCCAACAAAAGCCTGTCCATCATGGAGCAATCTTCAACTTCACCTGCAACTAACAACGCTATAAGAGGGGCTGAGCAAAGTGGTAACATAGCCAAGCAACGGTTTGCTAGGAAGGGTGAAAAGGTTAGAGGCTAACATGGCAATATGGGAGGCATGGTAAACAAGTGATAGGTAGCACAGCATAGCGATAGAATGAAGCAACTAGCAAGCAAAGATAGAAGTGATATCGAGGGTAATGGTCATCTTGCCTGAGATCCCGCAAGGAACAAGAACGAGTCCATGAAGAAGACAAACGGACGTAGTCGAACGAATCCTCAAAACTCTGGAACGAAACCGAAGCTAACGAGAGAAGAAAACCGGAAAGAAGCAAACAACATGGTAAACACACAAGCATAATCATGGCATGATGCACAATCAAGTATGATGCATGTCCAGTTTAAAGAGGCATGGCATGGCAAAGTGCACAAACAATACTACAAATTAAGTGGAGCTCAATATGCAACAAGTTGCATATTGATGAAACACCACATCAATTATTTAGTTCTCTCTCGTTTATGTACCCAACAATATTAAATGTTATTAAACATGGAAAGGGGTGAAGCATATGTAAACTAACTATTTAGGCAAGTTTAAATGAGGCCGGAACAACAAACAACAATTCCGGAAAATCCCCATGTGCATATTTTGGATTTGGTACTGTTCTACCCTAAAACATATTTTATTGTTGTTAAACATGCAAAGTAAGTGAACCAAGTTAATCTATGCATTTTGCCACCCCATTTACATATAAAGATTATTTAAGGCCGAGCTACGGTTATTTTGTTATGAAATAAATCATTTTAAGATGGCATTTGAGCAAGTTTAAACAAACAACATTTTAAACATTTTAAACATGGATGAATGTTGCATATTATGAAACTAGAAGGAATTCTAAGCATTTTACATGTTTAAAACATTTTAATCCGATGCATAGTTTGTGTATTATTATATACATGAACATGAGGGTTTTTCTACAAAACGGTAAACTCTGGATAATAGCTAAAATCACAGGCAGAAAAAAAGGTACTAGGCTGAAACAGTGGGCGGCTGGGCGCTCACCAAGGCCCAAGGCCCGAGTCGGTGGAGGTGCTGGGCTTGGAGGCAGCTGGGCAGGGACGAGGCCCACGACGCCAGGTCAACGAGCGCAGTCACTCGTTCCTGGACAGAATGAGAAGCAGGGCGCGGAGGCATTCGTCCTCGATACAGAGGAAGCAGGGGCGCGGCGGCATGGCTGGACAGCGGCGAGGCAACAACGGAGGGCGGGACTGGCCGGCGACAAGCCAGCAAGGAACTCCGGCGATGGGTGGGTGACGGCGACGCGAGCGCGGGGAACGGGCAGGTCCGGGAAAGGGGGTCTCGGATTCGGCGGCACAAGGGAGCTCCGAGGTGGGGAGGAACTGCAGGGCCATGGCAGGGAAAATTCAGACAAGTGGCAGGGACAGAGAGAGGGCCGGAGTGACAGCGAGAGGAGGCAAAGCGACCTGGCCGTGGTCGGCCGGCAGTAGGCGCGGGCGCCCTAGGAGGCGAGGTGGAGGAGCACGGGGAGGCTCGTTCTGGCCGGAGACAAGGACATGGGCGACGCTGCATCCTGGTACAGAGAGAGAATGAGAGAGAGATGAGATACCGAGAGGAGGAAAACAGAGGAATGAGAGGGCGCGACGGGGGCTCATCTGCTGGTGGCGCTGCTTGCAGCCGATGGTGACGCAAGGTGGTTGAAGAGGGCAGCTGGCATCCTCGGGAAGAACACCGGTAGGGAGGAAGGATGACGAGGTGGCGAGGAGGAGGTCCTGGAGGTGAGGGTCGTCGCTGGTTCCTCCGGCGAGCGGCGCGAGGCGGCGGGGTCGAGCTCGGGGAGGCACGTGAGGTGGTGGATGGTTTGGATCGGGAGGAGCTGTGGCGGCTGGTCCGGTGAAGAATATGAGGGAGGATTTTTTGGATCGGGGAAGAACCCGAGGTGGGAGGAGACAAGAGGAGTGGCGGCGCGGTGCTCTAGTTTGGACCAACACTCGGAGGAGCACTGGCCCGGGGGGGGGGGGTAAATAAAGATGACCCTCGGGCTCCGGAAACTCAAGGGAAAAAGGCTTAGGTAGGCAAATGGTAAAACCAAGGTTGGGCCTTGCTGGAGGAGTTTTATTCAAAGCGAACTGTCAAGGGGCTCCCATAAATCACCCAACCGCGTAAGGAACGCAAAATCAAGGAACATAACACCGGTATGACGGAAACTAGGGCGGCAAGAGTGGAACAAAACACCAGGCATAAGGCCGAGCCTTCCACCCTTTACCAAGTATATAGATGCATTAATTAAATAAGAGATATTGTGATATCCCAACAAAAGCCTGTCCATCATGGAGCAATCTTCAACTTCACCTGCAACTAACAACGCTATAAGAGGGGCTGAGCAAAGTGGTAACATAGCCAGGCAACGGTTTGCTAGGAAGGGTGAAAAGGTTAGAGGCTAACATGGCAATATGGGAGGCATGGTAAACAAGTGATAGGTAGCACAGCATAGCGATAGAATGAAGCAACTAGCAAGCAAAGATAGAAGTGATATCGAGGGTAATGGTCATATTGCCTGAGATCCCGCAAGGAACAAGAACGAGTCCATGAAGAAGACAAACGGACATAGTCGAACGAATCCTCAAAACTCTGGAACGAAACCGAAGCTAACGAGAGAAGAAAACCGGAAAGAAGCAAACAACATGGTAAACACACAAGCATAATCATGGCATGATGCACAATCAAGTATGATGCATGTCCGGTTTAAAGAGGCATGGCATGGCAAAGTGCACAAACAATACTACAAATTAAGTGGAGCTCAATATGCAACAAGTTGCATATTGATGAAACACCACATCAATTATTTATTTCTCTCTCGTTTATGTACCCAACAATATTAAATGTTATTAAACATGGAAAGGGGTGAAGCATATGTAAACTAACTATTTAGGCAAGTTTAAATGAGGCCGGAACAACAAACAACAATTCCGGAAAATCCCCATGTGCATATTTTGGATTTGGTACTGTTCTACCCTAAAACATATTTTATTGTTGTTAAACATGCAAAGTAAGTTAACCAAGTTAATCTATGCATTTTGCCACCCCATTTACATATAAAGATTATTTAAAGCCGAGCTACGGTTATTTTGTTATGAAATAAATCATTTTAAGATGGCATTTGAGCAAATTTAAACAAACAACATTTTAAACATTTTAAACATGGATGAATGTTGCATATTATGAAACTAGAAGGAATTCTAAGCATTTTACATGTTTAAAACATTTTAATCCGATGCACAGTTTGTGTATTATTTTATACATGAACATGAGGGTTTTTTTGCAAAACGGTAAACTCTGGATAATAGCTAAAATCACAGGCAGAAAAAAAGGTACTAGGCTGAAACAGTGGGCGGCTGGGCGCTCACCAAGGCCCAAGGCCCGAGTCGGTGGAGGTGCTGGGCTTGGAGGCTGTTGGGCAGGGACGAGGCCCTCGACGCCAGGTCAACGAGCGCAGTCGCTCGTTCCTCGACAGAATGAGAAGCAGGGCGCGGAGGCATTCGTCCTCGATACAGAGGAAGCAGGGGCGCGGCGGCACGGCTGGACAGCGGCGAGGCAACAACGGAGGGCGGGACTGGCCGGCGACAAGCCAGCAAGGAACTCCGGCGATGGGTAGGTGACGGCGACGCGAGCGCGGGGAACGGGCAGGTCCGGGCGAGGGGGTCTCGGATTCGGCGGCACAAGGGAGCTCCGAGGCAGGGAGGAACTGCAGGGCCATGGCAGGGAAAATTCAGACAAGTGGCAGGGACAGAGAGAGGGCCGGAGTGAGAGCGAGAGGAGGCAAAGCGACCTGGCCGTGGTCGGCCGGCGGTAGGCGTGGGCGCCCTAGGAGGCGAGGTGGAGGAGCACGGGGAGGCTCGTTCTGGCCGGAGACAAGGCCATGGGCGACGCTGCATCCTGGTACAGAGAGAGAACGAGAGAGAGATGAGATACCGAGAGGAGGAAAACAGAGGAATGAGAGGGCGCGACGGGGGCTCATCTGCTGGTGGCGCTGCTTGCAGCCGACGGTGACGCAAGGTGGTTGAAGAGGGCGGCTGGCATCCTCAGGAAGAACACCGGTAGGGAGGAAGGATGACGAGGTGGCGAGGAGGAGGTCCTGGAGGTGAGGGTCGTCGCTGGTTCCTCTGGCGAGCGGCGCGAGGCGGCGGGGTCGAGCTCGGGGAGGCACGTGAGGTGGTGGATGGTTTGGATCGGGAGGAGCTGTGGCGGCTGGTCCGGTGAAGAATATGAGGGAGGATTTTTTGGATCGGGGAAGAACCCGAGGTGGGAGGAGACAAGAGGAGTGGCGGCGCGGTGCTCTAGTTTGGACCAACACTCGGAGGAGCACTGGCCCGGGGGGGGGGGGGGGGGGGTAAATAAAGATGACCCTCGGGCTCTGGAAACCCAAGGGAAAAAGGCTTAGGTAGGCAAATGGTAAAACCAAGGTTGGGCCTTGCTGGAGGAGTTTTATTCAAAGCGAACTGTCAAGGGGCTCCCATAAATCACCCAACCGCGTAAGGAACGCAAAATCAAGGAACATAACACCGGTATGACGGAAACTAGGGCGGCAAGAGTGGAACAAAACACCAGGCATAAGGCCGAGCCTTCCACCCTTTACCAAGTATATAGATGCATTAATTAAATAAGAGATATTGTGATATCCCAACAAAAGCCTGTCCATCATGGAGCAATCTTCAACTTCACCTGCAACTAACAACGCTATAAGAGGGGCTGAGCAAAGTGGTAACATAGCCAAGCAACGGTTTGCTAGGAAGGGTGAAAAGGTTAGAGGCTAACATGGCAATATGGGAGGCATGGTAAACAAGTGATAGGTAGCACAACATAGCGATAGAATGAAGCAACTAGCAAGCAAAGATAGAAGTGATATCGAGGCTAATGGTCATCTTGCCTGAGATCCCGCAAGGAACAAGAACGAGTCCATGAAGAAGACAAACGGACGTAGTCGAACGAATCCTCAAAACTCTGGAACGAAACCGAAGCTAACGAGAGAAGAAAACCGGAAAGAAGCAAACAACATGGTAAACACACAAGCATAATCATGGCATGATGCACAATCAAGTATGATGCATGTCCGGTTTAAAGAGGCATGGCATGGCAAAGTGCACAAACAATACTACAAATTAAGTGGAGCTCAATATGCAACAAGTTGCATGTTGATGAAACACCACATCAATTATTTAGTTCTCTCTCGTTTATGTACCCAACAATATTAAATGTTATTAAACATGGAAAGGGGTGAAGCATATGTAAACTAACTATTTAGGCAAGTTTAAATGAGGCCGGAACAACAAACAACAATTCCGGAAAATCCCCATGTGCATATTTTGGATTTGGTACTGTTCTACCCTAAAACATATTTTATTGTTGTTAAACATGCAAAGTAAGTGAACCAAGTTAATCTATGCATTTTGCCACCCCATTTACATATAAAGATTATTTAAAGCCGAGCTACGGTTATTTTGTTATGAAATAAATCATTTTAAGATGGCATTTGAGCAAATTTAAACAAACAACATTTTAAACATTTTAAACATGGATGAATGTTGCATATTATGAAACTAGAAGGAATTCTAAGCATTTTACATGTTTAAAACATTTTAATCCGATGCACAGTTTGTGTATTATTATATACATGAACATGAGGGTTTTTCTACAAAACGGTAAACTCTGGATAATAGCTAAAATCACAGGCAGAAAAAAAGGTACTAGGTTAAAACAGTGGGCAGCTGGGTGCTCACCAAGGCCCAAGGCCCGAGTCGGTGGAGGTGCTGGGCTTGGAGGCTGCTGGGCAGGGACGAGGCCCACGAGGCCAGGTCAACGAGCGCAGTCGCTCTATCCCGGACAGAATGAGAAGCAGGGCGCGGAGGCATTCGTCCTCGATACAGAGGAAGCAGGGGCGCGGCGGCACGGCTGGACAACGGCGAGGCAACAACGGAGGGCGGGACTGGCCGGCGACAAGCCAGCAAGGAACTCCGGCGATGGGTGGGTGACGGCGACGCGAGCGCGGGGAACGGGCAGGTCCGGGCAAGGGGGTCTCGGATTCGGCGGCACAAGGGAGCTCCGAGGTGGGGAGGAACTGCAGGGCCATGGCAGGGAAAATTCAGACAAGTGGCAGGGACAGAGAGAGGGCCGGAGTGAGAGCGAGAGGAGGGAAAGCGACCTGGCCGTGGTCGGCCGGTGGTAGGCGCGGGCGCCCTAGGAGGCGAGGTGGAGGAGCACGGGGAGGCTCGTTCTGGCCAGAGACAAGGCCATGGGCGACGCTGCATCCTGGTACAGAGAGAGAATGAGAGAGAGATGAGATACCGAGAGGAGGAAAACAGAGGAATGAGAGGGCGCGACGGGGGCTCATCTGCTGGTGGCGCTGCTTGCAGCCGACGGTGACGCAAGGTGGTTGAAGAGGGCAGCTGGCATCCTCGGGAAGAACACCGGTAGGGAGGAAGGATGACGAGGTGGCGAGGAGGAGGTCCTGGAGGTGAGCGTCGTCGCTGGTTCCTCCGGCGAGCGGCGCGAGGCGGCGGGGTCGAGCTCGGGGAGGCACGTGAGGTGGTGGATGGTTTGGATCGGGAGGAGCTGTGGCGGCTGGTCCGGTGAAGAATATGAGGGAGGATTTTTTGGATCGGGGAAGAACCCGAGGTGGGAGGAGACAAGAGGAGTGGCGGCGCGGTGCTCTAGTTTGGACCAACACTCGGAGGAGCACTGGCCCGGGGGGGGGGGGGGGGGTAAATAAAGATGACCCTCGGGCTCCGGAAACCCTAGGGAAAAAGGCTTAGGTAGGCAAATGGTAAAACGAAGGTTGGTGTCGGTGTAAAAACCGGCGGATCTCGGGTAGGGGGTCCTGAACTGTGCGTCTAGGCGGATGGTAACAGGAGACGAGGGAAACGATGTTTTTACCCAGGTTCGGGCCCTCTCGATGGAGGTAAAACCCTACGTCCTGCTTGATTAATATTGATGATATGGGTAGTACAAGAGTAGATCTACCACGAGATCAAGGAGGCTAAACCCTAGAAGCTAGCCTATGGTATGATTGTTGTAATGTATGTTGTTCTACGGACTAAAGCCCTCCGGTTTATATAGGCACTGGAGAGGGCTAGGGTTACACAGAGTCGGTTACAATGGTAGGAGATCTTCATATCCGTATCGCCAAGCTTGCCTTCCACGCCAAGGAAAGTCCCATCCGGACACGGGACGGAGTCTTCAATCTTGTATCTTCGTAGTCTTGGAGTCCGGCAGACATTGATAGTCCGGCTGTCCGGACACCCCCTAGTCTAGGACTCCCTCAGTAGCCCCCGAACCAGGCTTCAATGACGATAAGTCCAGCGCGTTTATAGTCTTCGGCGTTGCAAGGCCGGTTCTCCCTTCAAATTCCATGTACCTGCCGAACAGTGTCCGGCTTCATCTTGAATACTGTGTTCCTCGGCTTCTACGCCAAATAATGGCCCTCTTCCACGCGTCGCACGAATGCAAAAAGCCAGGGTGTTTTTTGCATTTCACCCCCAATTGTGCGAGTCGCCCGCCTATAAAAGAGGCAAGAATCCAGATCCAAACCACACCATCTTCCTCCCGCGAATACTTCATCGAAGTGCCTTTGACCTAGAAGTCCATTCCACCATGGATCGTCAACGCGGCTCTTCTTCACGCGCTCCCAGCCCACCGCCGGGAATTGGAGGAGGTGCTCTATTTCGCACAACGAGCTTGAGAAGCTCCAAACGGGGGGATTCCTCCCACCGGCCTTCATGATCCCAGTCCGGGCGGGACTGGTTACTTATCAAGGTGGGAGACAGGCGGAGGACACTCCAAGCCCCAATAAGGGGGAGCGAGTATATTTTGTCCCTTATCTGACAAGGGGACTCGGATTTCCAATACATCCGTTCCTCCGCGGGCTCCTGAAGTTCTAAGGACTCCAGCTCCACCACCTCACGCCCGCCTCTGTCCTGCATATCGCGGGCTATGTAGCTCTTTGCGAGCTATTCCTGGGCATTGAGCCCCATTTCGCATTGTGGAAGAGGCTGTTTTGCCTCGTACCCCGTTCTTACCAGGGGTCCATATATCAAGTGGGCGGCGCCGAAATATGGCGCATCGCCGGGACCGGATACCTATCCGGCACTCCCAAGAAGGCATCCGAAGACTGGCCCTCGGAGTGGTTTTATATAGAAGATGCTCTGCTGCCGGACCCAGTTCGGATCGGCCTCCCGGAGTTTAGTGCTGCTCCCTTGAAGAAACGCCTCAGCTGGCGCCCACGGAGCCCTCGATTGGAGGAAGACAAGAGCGTCCACTACTTGATGGGCCGGATAAGATTAATGGCTCATTCCGGCTTGAACATGATCGGAGTCATGGCGACATGCATCAAGCGAGGGGTACAGCCACTGCAATACAGAGGCCACCCTATGTGGGATTTCATCGGGGAAGACGATGCTACCCGACACGGCCGCAAAGGGCCGGATTCGACCGAGGATCTGGTGAAGATCCTGTCCAGCCTGTACAAGGGGGAGAAGGAGGATTTCCTTCGAACGAACCCTTTGAATGGGTTTTCCATGATCAACCCCAGAGAATGGGTAAGTGAACACCTTGAAGGGCCCAACCCATGCTTTCGAAGCTTAAGCTTCTTACATTATATCTTCGGCGCAGGATCTACGCCGGACTGTGGAGGACATGGTAAGTCCTGCTCTGCAACCCGAGGATCCAGAAGGACCCCTGGATCCAGCCTCCGAAGAGGACCCGGATATCGAGGTGGAGCTGATCGACGGGGTGTATCACCAACTCAGCATAGACAATGCTTTGGTCGCCATTACGGCGGACTACCCCGGGCTAAGTCCGGCTTCCCAGGTGACCGTGACCGAAGTCCGGACACCATTATCTCATCCCTGCCCATTTCTGACCTTCGCGAACGATGGTATTTTGCAGGAAACGCCTTTACGGCAGGAAGCCGAGCCCGCGGCGGCCGACCAACAGAGGTCGGTCCGAACCAGCAGGCGGAAAAGGAGCGCAGTGCGGACGGAAACGCCACAAAGGTATAGCTCGTATTTGAATTTTTAGAGCAACGTTCCGAGGAAACGTCTGAGTGCTCATGATCTTTGTAGGAGAAAAAGCGCTCGCCGGACTGCGAGCGCAGGAATTGCCAATCCGACCAACACCGGCCAGGCTCCAGCGCCCGGCCTGGAGGGGGAGGCAAGCGCAAGACGCGAGCCGGATCCTTCTCCAACGGAGGATACCGACAGACTATCCGCCACCAAGTCTGAGGTGGAGAGCGCCATGAACCATAGGCGCCGCCGGACAGTATTTCAAGAAGCGTGCTTTTCCCCTGAGGCATTGAATGCTTTTAACGCAGGGGACGCGCATCTCCGTGCTACTCAAAATGGTTTTACCAGAGCCACGGAGCAGTATGTGAAAGACATACGGGTAAAGGAATTTTAATGGTTGTATATACCAGTAGCCCCCGAGACTTAAAGCAGTTATGCTAACTGATTTAAGGATCATTGGAAATTTCAGGCACTTAACGAGAAGAACGGCCAGCTGTCTCGGGAGCTGCAAGATTGCAAGGCCCAACTTGAGGCCGCACTTGCTGCCGCAGGAGGAGACGGAAAGACCCCTCCTGGTACCACATTTTTATTAATAAATATAAGCGCTGTGCGGCATGCGCACGAGTCTAATAATGACATTTGCAGGTACTGCCGGACAAGATCCGGACAGGCAAGCATTGCTACGCCAGCTAAAGGCCGGCGAGAGTGTGCTGAATAGGGTTCAGCAGGAAAGGAACAAGCTCCAGGATGCCAACGCCAAGCTTGGAGAAGAGCTGAAAGGCGCTCAGGCCGAGCTGTCCGGCTCTGTTAAGGAGAATCAGCGGCTTCGTCGCAGCATTTATAGTAAGTGCTTGAGCGAACTCTTTTGAAAAGAAGAGTTCGGCGAGGAAGTAGTTTGACATGATATGTCTTGTAGGTATACTCACGGGTCGTCCTGCAGAGGAGATGCCCATATCAATGGGTGATCAACTTCCCGAACTGTTGCAGCTACTCGAACGAGTTCGGCAGGCAATGAGCGGCGTCGTTCAGGCTTTATGGCCAGCCCTCACCCTACCCGAGGGCCTCGGGGAGCTTGCGGAGAAGCTGCAGGGAGTGCGGCAGCGCTTCCGTTTGTGGAAGATTTCGGCTTGCCGTCAAGGTGCCAGGGAGGCTTGGGCCATGGTGGAGACGCGGTACAAGAAGGCGGATCCCAACCACATGGCCGAAGTTGGACCGGCGGGGCCCGATGGGAAGGAGATCCCTGTGAGTTTAGTGTATAGACAAGTAGAGTTGGCTGCTAGATTTTCCCAACAGGACTGTAAACTAGACAGCCCGTTAGACGGGATTGAGGAGGAATACAATCAATAAATTTGACAATGTATGTTATCCTTTAAAGTGACATGTGAAATGCCTTCTAGCCGGATTGTAGATCGTTTGTCTTTGCCGACCTTTTCACTTCGACCTCGGGACCCTAGAGTCCGGAGTGTGTCCAAATACCTTTTTGGTTAAGAAACAACCGTGGTATGCATGGAGACCAGGCGTAGGGGTCATTAGTGCTTTATCAGACAAGTGCCCAACTAGTTATGTTATATTACATGGTTAGTAAGAAACATCTTCCAGGGAGAATAGTTCCGTTAAGGGTTCCTTTCGCTGGGAGGCATGCCCTAAAGTGCATGTTCGGACTGCAAAGAAAGTAGTAAAACATTTGGGGGCAAATAGATAAATAGGTAAAAAGTCATCTTTTAAGTCACCGACCGAATATTCCCTTAAGAACGCTAGCTTTTGGCTTCACCCAGTCTGAGGTACACATCCGGCTGACCCGGCAGTAACAATCGCAGAGGTGCTCCCTTTACCTCCTAGCCGAACAATCGGGAACGTAGGGGTAAGCATAGGAGCCAGGCAACCCAGCTTGGCCAAAACTTAAGTCATATCGATGCATATAATGGCGAATAAAAGGTACATGTGGAAGCTTGACACATGTGATGGGTATAAAACCCATATAATTGAGCTTCTGTAAAAGAAGCCCCCAGGAATAATGAGTGCGGATGGCACATCATGCGTATAATTGAGCTTCTATAAAATATTACCTTCTGTGCGGCCGTTTATAAAATCTGAGAGATGGCAAGTCGTTAGCTTCAGCCCCCAAGCCACAAGTGCTGGGGTGTTCGGGATAAACTTGAGCACTCTTGTTCCCATTTTTGGGTCCATCTAGGGAGGCGCTCAACACGACGAACAAGGCAACCGGACTTATAATGCTTGAACACTCTCACTTAGCCATAGAATTCTATAATTTTAAATTTCGGCGAAGCGCCTGGTATTCGGAAGACCGAATTCGGGGCGCTATCCACGCCTTCATCGGACATTATCCGGAACTTCGCTCGAAGCGGCGTGAGTCTTTAAGGACCCGAAAAAACCTCTCGAACAGTGACCAGTCTCTCGCCTTATCATGCCAGTCAGTTTTAGCTTTCTCCACTGAGGCGTTAACCCGGCTCAACCGGGGCGCAATCGCAGTGGTCTCCCAGTGCCACCTTAGCCGACAGAACGGAACGTAAGGCACCAAAACGTGGGAGCCGGGCAAAACCAACTATTGACCCAAGACATGATTCGGAGCCGATTCATATAATGCTATAAGTTCGGGGTGCCGCACTTGTGAAAGTGTTCGGACTTTATCACACCATAGAGTGGGAATCATAAGCCCCTGGTGTATTATGCCGTACCAAAATATACGGGTGCCAGATGTCATATAATGAGCATATATATATATATATATATATATATATATATATATATATATATATATATATATATAATGTAATGCAATTGCGATCATAAAGGTGCTGCATTATTAATGAAAGAAAAGTCTGCTAGTAGAGCGGACTGATACAAATAGTGCGGTAAGCAAGGGATTTGGACTAAATAAACATGTCCCCCTCCAGGGATGAGCTGCGGATTTGGTGTATATAATCGAATTTAATGCTCGTAATTGAGACCACCTGAGTGTTCGACGCGGCCTTCTTTAGTCCCTGACTGTTGCATCATGAGTTCGGCAGGTTCACCGCCGGACAGGGCTTCTGGTTAACAGAGTCCTGTGTACAAAAAAGAAGAAAAATAATAAAAAAAAGAGGGGCACATTTGCGAGCCCCCGGTGTGGTCGAACCGCACTCTGGGTCCATTGTGATCGTGCCCCCTCCCCTGTGCCCATGGTATCTCCAAAGCGTAATGATGTACGCGGAGTGTTATTCTTGCGATCATACGCGGGCGAGGGTTGGGGCCGCATTGCTACGCGTGCTCCGATCGCGCCAGTTGGTCTTGGTTGCATTGCTCCGAACGCGTTTTGCTGTATCCGGCCGTTTAACGGCCGGACTCGAGAATTGCCTTAGAAGGCTGCTCTGTACTTCTGCCGCGAGAGCCGCTGTATGTTCCCCCGTTCGGAGGGAGCGTTCCGTATTCCCATTGACCGTGATGACTCCACGAGGGCCTTCCATCTTGAGCTTTAGGTATGCATAGTGCGGCACCGCGTTGAATTTGGCAAACGCGGTTCGCCCGAGCAGGGCGTGATAGCCGCTGCGAAACGGGACTATGTCGAAGATTAACTCTTCGCTCCGGAAATTATCCGGGGATCCGAAGACCACTTCTAGTGTGACTGAGCCTGTGCAGTTGGCTTCCATTCCTGGTATGACACCTTTAAAGGTTGTCTTTGTAAGTTTAATCCTTGATGGGTCTATGCCCATTTTGCGCACCGTATCCTGATAAAGCAGGTTCAGGATACTGCCGCCGTCCATCAGGACTCTCGTGAGGTGGAACCCATCGACGATTGGGTCTAAGACCAATGCAGCGAATCCCCCATGGCGTATGCTGGTCGGATGGTCTCTTCGATCGAAAGTGATCGGACAAGAGGACCATGGGTGGAACTTTGGGGCGACTGGCTCCATCGCATAGACGTCCCTTAGTGCGCGTTTCCTCTCCCTCTTGGGTATGTGGGTCGCGTATATCATATTCACCGTCCGTACTTGTGGGGGAAAACCCTTCTATCCTCTGTTGTTCGGCGTCCGGGTCTCTTCCTCGTCGTCGCTATTTAGCCCCTTGTCATTGTTTTCGGCAATTAACTTGCCGGCCTGCTTGAACACCCAGCAATCTCTATTGGTGTCGTTAGCTGGCTTTTCAGAGGTGCCATGTATCTGGCAAGAGCGTTCGAGTATTCGGTCCAGGTTGGACGGACCCGGAATGGTTCTTTTAAATGGCTTCTTCCGTTGACCGGGTTTAGAGCCTCGGAATCCGGCATTGACCGCCATATCCTCCTTATCATCGCCGTTAATTCGGCGCTTGTTTTTGCTTCGTCGTGACCTGCCGTTGTTGTCCTTAGTATCCGGACTGCCAGAATTTTTACGGAGATTGTTGCTGCGGGCTAGCCAGCTGTCCTCTCCCGCACAAAAGCGGGTCATTAACGATGTGAGGGCTGCCATGGATTTCGGCTTTTCCTGCCCCAGGTGCCGGGCTAGCCATTTGTCCCGGATGTTATGTTTGAAGGCTGCAAGGGCCTCTGCGTCCGGACAATCGACGATTTGATTTTTCTTCGTCAAGAACCGTGTCCAGAATTGTCTGGCCGATTCGTCTGGCTACTGAATGATGTGGCTTAGGTCATCGGCGTCTGGCGGTCGCACATATGTGCCTTGGAAGTTATCAAGGAATGCGGCCTCCAGGTCCTCCCAACACCCAATCGACTCTGCGGGCAAGCTGTTAAGCCAATGCCGAGCTGGTCCTTTAAGCTTGAGTGGGAGGTACTTTATGGCATGGAGATCGTCGCCGCGGGCCATATGGATGTGGAGAAGATAGTCTTCGATCCACACCGCGGGGTCTGTTGTGCCATTGTAAGATTCGATGTTTACGGGTTTAAACCCTTCGGGGATCTGATGATCCATTACTTCATCAGTGAAGCATAACGGGTGTGCGGCGCCCCTGTATTGAGCAATATCGCGACGCAGCTCGAGAGAGCGCTATCTGCTGTGTTCAGCCCGGCCGGGGTTATTGTGTCCGGCACGATGGTATTCGTCGTGGGTCGTAGGGCGCCCCCGTGATCTATAGATGGATCTGGATTGTCTTGCTTTGTCCTCCAATATGTCTCGCAAGTCCGGCGCGTTCCCTCTTGGCTTCGTACTTTTGGAGCGATGCCGGGGTATGATCTTGGCTGGGGGCCTGGATGCCTCTCTGTCACGACCACGGGGTGGTCGGTCAGCCATATCGTGCGCTGTTAATGGAGGTACGTATGCTTCCTCCTCTAATTGGGGGAGCAACTTGCGTTTTGGGTAACTTTTGGAGGGACGTTCGAGTTTATACTCTTCGGCCGCGAGGACCTCGGTCCATCGATCGGCCAGCAGGTCCTGATCAACTTGAAGCTGCTGCTGCTTTTTCTTTAGGCTATTTGCTGTGGCGATAAGCCTGCGCTTGAAGCGCTCTTGTTCGACGGGATCCTCGGGTACGACGAATTCGTCATCGTTGAGGCTTGCTTCGTCTTCGGAGGGAGGCATATAATTATGTCCTCAACCTCTTCGTCTGCCTCCCCCTCATGAGGGCTTGCTTCTGCATCCTCCTGCGCTGAGTCTTGCTGGAGGGGATTGTCTTCGGCACTCTCTGGAGTATTATTATCTCCTGTGCCGGAATCTCCGTTTTTGCTATGGCGAGATTTAGAGCGGCGCCGCTGACGCTGGCGCTTGGGACGCTTCTTTAAGGGATCTGCCTCCGCTGTTCCTTCGCCGTCCCCATCTTTTGGGGTATCCACCATGTATACGTCATATGACGAGGTGGCCTTCCAGTGCCCTGTGGGCGCTGGTTCCTGTTCGTCCATAGCGTCGATGTCTTCGGAGTCGTAGTCTAGCATGTCGGTTAGATCGTCGACAGTGGCTACAAAGTGGGTGGTGGGTGGGCTCTGAATTTCTTCGTCGTCCGTATCCCAACCATCCTGGCCATAATCCGGCCAGGACTCTCCTGATAAGAGAGATGCTTTAGTGAATTCAAGATATCGCCGAAAGGCGAGCATTGGAAGATGTTCGCGGCGGTGAATTCCATAACCGGCGCCCAATCCGGATCGATTGGTAGGGGCGTGGGAGGTTCGGAGTCCGGCGAGGAGTCCGGCGCCTCGGAATCACGAATTTCGCAGGGGACAAGATTAGTGTTCGGCTCCATCGCCGTGGATGTTGAAGCCCCCAGGGCGGCGTCTATCCACCGACCCTCGATCTGGGCGATCGGCTCCGGGCTAATGGCCGAAGCGGATCCGTGTGCGGCCACCAAGGCACTGTTTCGACGGCAGAGCTAGATCATGCCCATCGTCACAGTGCGGCGCGCTCGGCTGTGGCTCGAGTCCGTCGAGGATCAAGTCTCCGTGGACATCGGCCGTGAAGTCTAAGCTTCCAAATCTGACCTGAAGGCCAGGGGCGTAGCTTTTGATCTGCTCCAGATGGCCAAGTGAATTGGCCCGCAGGGCGAAGCCGCCGAATACGAAGATCTGTCCGGGGAGAAAAGTCTCACCCTGGACAGCGTTGCAGGTTGAAGATGCCATCAAGCCTATCGGTGATGACACAGAGGAACTCTCAATGAAAGCACCAATGTTGGTGTCAAAACCGGCGGATCTCAGGTAGGGGGTCCCGAACTGTGCGTCTAGGCGGATGGTAACAGGAGACGAGGGACACGATGTTTTTACCCAGGTTCGGGCCCTCTCGATGGAGGTAAAACCCTACGTCCTGCTTGATTAATATTGATGATATGGGTAGTACAAGAGTAGATCTACCACGAGATCAAGGAGGCTAAACCCTAGAAGCTAGCCTATGGTATGATTGTTGTAATGTATGTTGTTCTACGGACTAAAGCTCTCCAGTTTATATAGGCACCGGAGAGGGCTAGGGTTACACAGAGTCGGTTACAATGGTAGGAGATCTACATATCCGTATCGCCAAGCTTGCCTTCCACGCCAAGGAAAGTCCCATCCGGACACGGGACGGAGTCTTCAATCTTGTATCTTCGTAGTCTTGGAGTCCGGCAGACATTGATAGTCCGGCTGTCCGGACACCCCCTAGTCCAGGACTCCCTCAGTTGGGCCTTGCTGGAGGAGTTTTATTCAAAGCGAACTGTCAAGGGGCTCCCATAAATCACCCAACCGTGTAAGGAACGCAAAATCAAGGAACATAACACTGGTATGACGGAAACTAGGGCGGCAAGAGTGGAACAAAACACCAGGCATAAGGCCGAGCCTTCCACCCTTTACCAAGTATATAGATGCATTAATTAAATAAGAGATATTGTGATATCCCAACAAAATCCTGTCCATCATGGAGCAATCTTCAACTTCACCTGCAACTAACAACGCTATAAGAGGGGCTGAGCAAAGTGGTAACTTAGCCAAGCAACGGTTTGCTAGGAAGGGTGAAAAGGTTAGAGGCTAACATGGCAATATGGGAGGCATGGTAAACAAGTGATAGGTAGCACAACATAGCGATAGAATGAAGCAACTAGCAAGCAAAGATAGAAGTGATATCGAGGGTAATGGTCATCTTGCCTGAGATCCTGCAAGGAACAAGAACGAGTCCATGAAGAAGACAAACGGACGTAGTCGAACGAATCCTCAAAACTCTGGAACGAAACCGAAGCTAACGAGAGAAGAAAACCGGAAAGAAGCAAACAACATGGTAAACACACAAGCATAATCATGGCATGATGCACAATCAAGTATGATGCATGTCCGGTTTAAAGAGGCATGGCATGGCAAAGTGCACAAACAATACTACAAATTAAGTGGAGCTCAATATGCAACAAGTTGCATATTGATGAAACACCACATCAATTATTTAGTTCTCTCTCGTTTATGTACCCAACAATATTAAATGTTATTAAACATGGAAAGGGGTGAAGCATATGTAAACTAACTATTTAGGCAAGTTTAAATGAGGCCGGAACAACAAACAACAATTCCGGAAAATCCCCATGTGCATATTTTGGATTTGGTACTGTTCTACCCTAAAACATATTTTATTGTTGTTAAACATGCAAAGTAAGTGAACCAAGTTAATATATGCATTTTGCCACCCCATTTACATATAAAGATTATTTAAAACCGAGCTACGGTTATTTTGTTATGAAATAAATCATTTTAAGATGGCATTTCAGCAAATTTAAACAAACAACATTGATGAATGTTGCATATTATGAAACTAGAAGGAATTCTAAGCATTTTACATGTTTAAAACATTTTAATCTGATGCACAGTTTGTGTATTATTATATACATGAAAATGAGGGTTTTTCTGCAAAACGGTAAATTCTTGATAATAGCTAAAATCACAGGCAGAAAAAAAGGTACTAGGCTGAAACAGTGGGCGGCTGGGCGCTCACCAAGGCCCAAGGCCCGAGTCGGTGGAGGTGCTGGGCTTGGAGGCTGCTGGGCAGGGACGAGGCCCACGAGGCCAGGTCAAAGAGCGCAGTCGCTCATTCCTGGGCAGAATGAGAAGTAGGGCGCGGAGGCATTCGTCCTCGATACAGAGGAAGCAGGGGCGCGGCGGCACGGCTGGACAACGGCGAGGCAACAACGGAGGGCGGGACTGGCCGGCGACAAGCCGGCAAGGAACTCCGGCGATGGGTGGGTGACGGCGACGCGAGCGCGGGAAACGGGCAGGTCCGGGCGAGGGGGTCTCGGATTCGGCGGCACAAGGGAGCTCCGAGGCAGGGAGGAACTGCAGGGCCATGGCAGGGAAAATTCAGACAAGTGGCAGGGACAGAGAGAGGGCCGGAGTGAGAGCGAGAGGAGGCAAAGCGACCTGGCCGTGGTCGGCCGGCGGTAGGCGCGGGCGCCCTAGGAGGCGAGGTGGAGGAGCACGGGGAGGCTCGTTCTGGCCGGAGACAAGGCCATGGGCGACGCTGCATCCTGGTACAGAGAGAGAACGAGAGAGAGATGAGATACCGAGAGGAGGAAAACAAAGGAATGAGAGGGCGCGACGGGGGCTCATCTGCTGGTGGCGCTGCTTGCGGCCGACGGTGACGCAAGGTGGTTGAAGAGGGCGGCTGGCATCCTCGGGAAGAACACCGGCAGGGAGGAAGGATGACGTGGTGGCGAGGAGGAGGTCCTGGAGGTGAGGGTCGTCGCTGGTTCCTCCGGCGAGCGGCGCGAGGCGGCGGGGTCGAGCTCGGGGAGGCACGTGAGGTGGTGGATGGTTTGGATCGGGAGGATCTGTGGCGGCTGGTCCGGTGAAGAATACGAGGGAGGATTTTTCGGATCGGGGAAGAACCCGAGGTGGGAGGAAACAAGAGGAGTGGCGGCGCGGCAATGGAATGGATGGGACAGGATCCCTAGTTTCTAGGGTTGGTCTGATATATATAGCAGGTGGGATTTTGGTCAGGGGCTAATCAGACCCTCTGATTAAAATCAAATGGTCGAGATAAATAGATTGGGGAGTCCAATAAAGAAAACTAAGATATTTTGGTGATGTTTGGGGATGATCCGGATCCACCGCTGGTGACTATGCGGTATGAGTTCGGAGAAGTTTCAGACACGGGCGAGGGGTCAATGCACTATACAAAGGGACTCCGGTTTAGGCAAGAGGGAAAACGAAGAACAAGGTTGGTCTCGAAACGGTTAACGAAAGCAAGGGGGACGCGGCAACTACGAATGGATGCAAGTTTTAAAAACAATGATGGCAACGAGTGCCGATGCAATGCGGATGATGTCATGAGATGATATGCATGATATGAACAAAATGCAAAACAAAAGACAAAACCCAACCATGAAGGAAAAATATATCACATAGCCGGAAATGGCAAGAGTTGGAGTTACAATTATGGAAAGTTACATCCGGGGTGTTACAGTAAAAGACTTCATATAGCAGAAGATGGGCACAGGAGGGCTGCCAGGTGTCCCACGAGGCAGGGGGCGCGCCCCCTAGCCTCGTGGGTGGTGGGTGGCCCCCCTTAGGTATTTCTTCCGCTGAATATTTTTTATTAATTCCCAAAATGACTTTTGTGGAGTTTCAGGACTTTTGGAGCTGTGCAGAATAGGTCTCCAATATTTGCTCCTTTTCTAGCCCAGAATCCCCGCTGCCAGCATTCTCCCTCTTCATGTAAACCTTGTGAAATAAGATAGAATAGCCATAAGTATTGTGACATAACGTGTAATAACAGCCCATACTGCAATAAATATTGATATAAAAGCATGATGCAAAATGGACGTATCAACTCCCCCAAGCTTAGACCTCGCTTGTCCTCAAGCGGAAGCCAATATCGAAAAATATGTCCACATGTTTAGAGATAGAGGTGTCGATAAAAATAAAATACGAACACGAGAGCATCATGATCATTCTTATAACAGCAACATATATATATTTTGTCATATGATTTCTTATGCTCAAGTAACAATCTATTCACAATGTCAAGTATGATTTAGAAACTTCATTAAGAACCAACAAACTATAATCTCAGTCACTAAAGCAATTGCAATTTATCATAACATCAGAAAGAGTCAACATAAAAGCTTTTCAGCAAGTCCACATACTCAACTATCCTTTAATCTTTCACAATTGCTAATGCTCATGCAATACTTATCGTTATGGAGTTTTAATCGGACATAGAGAAAGATAGGGGCTTATAGTGTTGCCTCCCAACCTTTTACCTCAAGGGTAATGTCAACAATAATAGTTCATGCTAACTTACATCCAATTGGATATATATATATATATATATATATATATATATATATATATATATATATATCTCAGGATCTTTCCAACACGAGGTGCTTGCCAAAGGATAAAATGTAAAAAGGAAAGGTGAAGATCACCTTGACTCTTGCATAATGTAAAAGATAGGCCCTTCACAGAGGGAAGCAGAGGTTGTCATGTGCTTTTATGGTTGGATGCACAAAATCTTAATGCAAAAGAATGTCACATTATATTGCCACTTGTGATATAAACCTTTATTATGTAGTCCGTTGCTTTTATTACTTCCATATCACAAGATCGTATAAAGCTTATTTTCTCCACACTAATAAGTCATACATATTTAGAGAGTAATTTTTATTGCATGCAACATGACAACTTACTTGAAGGATCTTACCCAATCCATAGGTAGATATGGTGGACTCTCATGGCAAAACTAGGTTTAAGGATATTTGGAAGCACAAGTAGTATCTCTACTTGGTGCAAGGAATTTGTCTAGCATGAGGGGGAAAGGCAAGCTCAACATGTTGAGTGATCCATGACAATATACTTTAACTGAGATGTGAGAAAACATAACCCATTACGTTGTCTTCCTTGTCCAACATCAACTCTTTAGCATGTCATACTTTAATGAGTGCTCACAATCATAAAAGATGTCCAAGATAGTATATTTGTATGTGAGAACCTCTCGTTCTTTATTACTTCCTATTAATTGCAACGATGACCAAAACTATGTTTGCCAACTCTCAACAACTTTTGACCATCATACTCTTTATATGTGAAGTCATTACTATCCATAAGATCAATATGATCTCTTTATTTCTTTTTATTCTTTTATTTCCTCAAGATCAAAGCAAGATAGGAAAGCCCTTGACTCAACACTAATCTTTATTATATATAGCTCACGGACTCGATTACATAGAGGGATCACAAAGCAAAACTCAAAACTAATTCATACCAAAACTTTATTCTACTAGATCAAGATATTACTAAAAGGATCGAACTAAGTAAAATGGTAAAGATATGAGTGTGATGGTGATACGATACCGGGGCAACTCCCCCAAGCTTGGCAGTTGCCAAGGGGAGTGCCCATACCCATGTGATTATGTCCTCAGAGGTGGTGATGATGGAGTTGTTGATGATGTAGGCTTGTCGTCCGTCTTCCAACGCATAGACTCACCATCATAGAAGGATGATCGAGTCTCCGGAATCCTCAAATTGCACCAAACTCATCCTCTTGAATCTATATTCATACTCACAATTTTGGTTTTGCACGTCATAGATCTGGGCTTGGAGGTACTCGATTTTCTCATGAAGCTTGAAGATGGTCTCCCCAATGTTCTTGGCGTCCAACTTGTGGTTGTTGGTGAACTCTGTGATCATCGTATGGTTGGCGTTGAGTCCATGTTCCACCATCCCTTGGCACTTGAAAACTTTTTGTTCCATTGTTTTGAGCTTTGCCTCCTGCTACCTATTGAGCACTGCATTGGATTTCCCCGAAGAGGAGAGGATGATGCAGTAAACTAGCGTAAGTATTTCCCTCAGTTTTTGAGAACCAAGGTATCAATCCAGTAGGAGACCAAGCACAAGTCCCTCGTACCTACACGAAACGATAGCAAATCGCAACCAACGCTTAGGGGTTGTCAATCCCTTCACGGTCACTTACGAGAGTGAGATCTGATAGATAATATTTTTGGTATTTTTGATAGATAGATGCAAAGTAAAAAGGTAAAAGGCAAAGTAAAAAAACAAAGCAAGTAAATAAAGTGATAGAGATTGATATGATGAGAATAGACCCCGGGGCCATAGGTTTCACTAGTGGCTTCTCTCAAGAGCATAAGTATTCTACGGTGGGTGAACAAATTACTGTTGAGCAATCGACAGAATTGAGCATAGTTATGAACATATCTAGGCAATGATCATGTATATAGGCATCACGTCCAAAACAAGTAGATCGAAACGATTCTGCATCTTACTCCACTCATCCACCGCTATCCAGCATGCATCTAGAGTATTAAGTAAAAACAGAGTAACGCTTTAAGCAAGATGACATGATGTAGACGGATAAAATCATGCAATATGATAAAAACCCCATCTTGTTATCCTCGATGGCAACAATACCATACGCGCCTTGCAACCCTTTCTATCACTGGGTAAGGACACCGCAAGATCGAACCCAAAGCTAAGCACTTCCCCCATTGCAAGAACTACCAATCTAGTTGGCCAAACCAAACGGATAATTCAAAGAGACTTGCAAATATAACTCAATCATACATAAAAGAATTCAGAGAAGAAAATATTTTCCATAGATAATCTGAATCATAAACCCACAATTCATCGGTCTCAACAAACACTCCACAAAAAGAAGATTACATCGAATAGTTCTCCACAAGAGAGGGGGAGAACATTATATTGAGATCCAAAAAGAGAGAAGAAGCCATCTAGCTACTAGCTATGGACCCGATGGTCTGAATTAAACTACTCACACTTCATTGGAGGGGCTGTGGTGATGATGTAGAAGCCCTCCATGGTAGATGCCCCCTCCGGCAGAGCTCCAGAACAGGCCCCAAGATGGGATCTCATGGATACAGAAAGTTGCGGCAGTGGAATTAGGTTTTTGGCTCCTGTTCTGATCGTTCGGGGATACGTAGGTATATATAGGAGGAAAGAGTACGTCGGTGGAGTGTCGAGGGGCCCACGAGGTAGGGGCGCGCCCTCCACCCTCGTGACCGCCTCTGACACTGCTTGGAGTCGGGTCCAAGTCTCCTGGATCACGTTCGGTTGGATAATCACGATCCCGAAGGTTTCATTCCGTTGGGACTCCGTTTGATATTATGTTTCTTTGAAATACTGAAAAAGGCAAAAAATAGCAATTCTGGGCTGGGCCTCCGCTTAATAGGTTAGTCCCGAAAGTAATATAAAAGTGGAAAATAAAGCCCCATATAGTCCAAAACAGTAGATAAAGTAGCATGGAGCAATCAAAAATTATAGATACATTGGAGATGTATCAAGCATCCCCAAGCTTAATTCATGCTCGTCCTCGAGTAGGTAAATGATAAAAAAGAATTTTTGATGTGGAGTGATACTTTGGCATAATTTCAATGTAAAACTTCTTAATTGTGGCATGAATATTCAGATCCGAAAGATTCAAGACAAAAGTTCATATTGACACAAAAATAATAATACTTCAAGCATACTAATCAAAGCAATCATGTCTTCTCAAAATAACATGGCAAAAGAAAGTTCATCCCTACAAAATCATATAGTTAGGCTATGCTTCATGTTCCTCACACAAAGATGTTCCCAACATCTATACCCCCGATGACAAGCCAAGCAATTGTTTCATACTTAAATAATCTCAAACTTTTTCAACCTTCATGCAATACATGAGCGTGAGCCATGGATATAGCACTATGGGTGGAATAGAATATGATAATGGGGATTGTGGGAGAAGACAAAAAAGGAGAAAGTCTCACATTGACGAGGCTAATCAACGGGTATGGAGATGCCCATCAATTGATGTCAACATGAAGAGTAGGGATGGCCATGCAACGGATGCACTAGAGCTATGAATGCTCAACAAAAGAAAACTAGTGGGTGTGCATCCAACTTGCTTGCTCATGAAGACCTAGGGCATTTGAGGAAGCCCAACGTAGGAATATACAAGCCAAGTTCTATAATGAAAAATTCCCACTAGTATAGAAAAGACAACTTATGAGACTCACTACATGAAGAACAAGGTGCTACTTTGAAGCACAATATATGAGACTCAATACATGAAGAATAAGGTGCTACTTTGAAGCACAAGTGTGGAAAAAGAGATAGTAGCATTGCCCTTTTCTTTTCTTTTCTTTTTTGGGCCGTTCTTTTTTATTTTGGCCTTTCTCTTTTGTTTGGGCAATGCTCTAATAATGATGATCATCACACTTCTATTGATTACAACATAATGATTACAACTCGAAACTTAGAACAAGATATGACTCTATATGAATGCCTCCGGCGGTGTACCGGGATGGTGCAATGAATCAAGAGTGACATGTATGAAAAATAATGCATGGTGGATTTGCCACAAATACGATGTCAACTACATGATCATGCAATGGCAATATGACAAAAGTAATGTATGTCATGATGATGATGATGGAAGTTGCATGGCAATATATCTCGGAATGGCTATGGAAATGCCATAATAGGTAGGTATGGTGGCTGTTTTGAGGAAGATAAAGGGAGGTTTATGTGTGATAGAGCGTATCGTATCACGGGGTTTGGATGCACCGGTGAAGTTTGCACCAACTCTCAAGGTGAGAAAGGGAAATGCACGGTACCGAAGAGGCTAGCAATGGCGGAAAGGTGAGAGTCCGTATAATCCATGGACTCATCATTAGTCAAAAGAACTCATATACTTATTGCAAAAATTTAGAAGTCATCAAAAATCAAGTACTACGCGCATGCTCCTAGGGGGATAGATTGGTAGAAAAGACCATCACTCGTCCCCGACCGCCACTCATAAGGATGCACAAGCCAGGTACACTTCATGTTTCAAATTTGTTACACAACTTTAACCATACATGCATGCTACGGGACTTGCAAACTTCAACACAAGTATTTCTCAAATTCATAATCACCCAACTAGCACGACTTTGATATTATCACCTCCATATCTCAAAACAATTATCAAGCATCAAACTTATCTTAGTATTCAATTCACTCAAAAAGAAAGGTTCACATATCTTGAACACCAAGTATATTAACATTAAGCAAATTACCATGCTATTAACGACTCTCAAAATAATCTAAGTGAAGCATGAGAGATCAATAGTTTCTTTAAAACAAATCCACCACCGTGCTCTAAAATATATAAGTGAAGCACTAGAGCAAAAATTATCACGCTCAAAAGATATAAGTGAAGTACTATGAGCAAAGCTATCAAGCTCAAAAGATATAAGTGAAGCACATGGAGTATTCTAACAGATTCCAATTCATGTATGGCTCTCTCAAAAGGTGTGTATAGAAAGGATGATTGTGGTAAACTAACAAGAAAAGACACAAATAATACAAGATGCTCCAAGCAAAACACATAACATGTGGTGAATAAAAATATAGCTCCAAGTAAATTACCGATGGAAGTGGACGAAAGAGGGGATGCATTCCGGGGCATCCCCAAGCTTTGTCTTTTTGGTGTCCCTGGATTATCTTGGGGGTGCCATGGGCGTCCCCAAGCTTAGTCTCTTGCCACTCCTTGTTCCATAATCCATCAAAAGAATTTACCCAAAACATGAAAACTTCACAACACAAAACTCAACAGAAATCTCGTGAGCTCCGTTAGAGAAAGAAAACAAAAGACTGCTTCAAGGTACTATAATGAACTCATTCTTTATTTATATTGGTGTTAAACCTACTGTATTACAACTTCTCTATGGTTTATAAACTATTTTACTAGCCATAGATTCATCAAAATAAGCAAACAACACACGAAAAACAGAATCTGTCAAAAACAGAACAGTCTGTAGCAATCTGTAACTAACGCAAACTTCTGGAACTCTAAAAATTCTAACAAAATATAAAGTCCTGGAAAATTTGTTTATTAAACATCAGAAAAAATAATCAACGCAAAAGCACGTTTCTGTGATTTAACAAAATTATATTCGTGCCCGCAAAGTTTCTATTTTTCAGCAGAATCAAATCAACTATCATCGTAGGTTATCCTATAGATTCTACTTGGCACAAACACTAATTAAAAGACAAAACCACATCTAAACAGAGGCTAGATGGATTATTTATTCCTAAACATAAGCAAAAACAAAAAACACAAAATAAAATTGGGTTGCCTCCCAACAAGCGCTATCGTTTAACGCCCCTAGCTAGGCATAAAAGCGAGGATAGATCTAGGTATTGCCATCTTTGGTAGGCAATCCATAAGTGGCTCTCATGATAGATTCATGTGGTCATTTTATTTTCTTTCTAGGGAAGTGTTCCATACCCTTCTCTAAGGGAAATTGGAATCTAATATTCCCTTCCTACATATCAATAATTGCACCAATCGTTCTAAGGAAAGGCCTACCAAGAATAATAGGACATGAAGGATTGCAATCTATATCAAGAACGATAAAATCTACGGGCAAATAATTCCTATTTGCAACAATAAGAACATCATTAATTCTTCCCATAGGTTTTTTAATAGTGGAATCCGCAAGATGCAAGTTTAGAGAGCAATCATCAAAATCACGGAAATCTAGCAAATCACACAAAGCTTTGGGAATAGTAGAGACACTAGCACCCAAATCACACAAAGCATGAAACTCATAATCTTTAATTTTAATTTTAATAGTAGGTTCCCACTCATCATAGAGTTTTCTAGGGATAGAAACTTTCAACTCAAGTTTTTTTTATAAGATAACATCAAAGCATCAACAATGTGTTCGGTAAATGCCTTATTTTGACTATAAGCATGATGAGAATCTAGCACAGATTGCAACAAGGAAATACAACCAATCAAATAGCAATTTTCATAATTAAATTCCTTGAGATCCAAAATGGTGGGTTTAGCAACATCTAGGTTTTTATTTCTTTCAATCCCACTTTCATCGATCATCATCAAGAAACTCTGAATTCTTAGAACTCCTTCTAGGTAAAGGAAGATCATATTCAGTTTCATCAAGATTCATATTGCAAAACAAAGATTTAATGGGGGACACATCAATAACTTTTAGATCTTCATCTTTATTTTCATAGGAATTGGAAGAACACGCTTTAATAAAGGCATCTTTGGAAGCACGCATCCTAGCGGTTCTTTCCTTGCACTCATCAATGTAAATTCTCATGGCTTTCAGAGACTCATTGATATCATGCTTAGGAGGAATAGATCTAAGCTTTAAAGAATCAATTTCAAGAGAAATTCTATCAACGTTCCTAGCCAAATCATCAACTTTAAGCAATTTCTCTTCAAGCAAAGCATTAAAATTCTTTTGTGAATTCATGAACTCTTTAACACTACTCTCAAATTCAGAGGGCATCTTATTAAAATTTCCATAAGAGTTATTGTAGGAATTTCCATAATTATTAGAAGGATTACTAGGATAAGGCCTAGGATTAAAATTCCCTCTATGAGCATTGTTTCCAAAACTATTCCTACCAACAAAATTCACATCCATAGATTCATTATTATTCTCAAGCAAAGTAGACAAAGGCATATCATTGGGATCAAGAGGAGTATTTTTAGGAGAAAACATCTTCATAAGTTCATCCATCTTTTCACTCAAAACATTGGTTTATTCTATAGCATGCACTTTTTTACTAGAAGATCTTTCGGTGTGCCATTGAGAATAATTAGCCATAATATTATCGAGCAATTTGGTAGCATCCCCTAACGTAATTTCCATAAACGTGCCTCCCACAGCCGAATCTAAAAGATTTCTAGAAGCAAAATTCAGTCCAGCATAAAAAAATTGTATGATCATCCATAAATTCAAACCATGAGTAGGGCAATTGCGAAGCATTAATTTATTCTTTCCCGAGATTGGGTAACATGCTCATGATCAAGTTGTTTAAAATTCATGATATCGTTCCTAAGAGTGATAACTTAGCGGGAGGAAAATACTTAGAGATAAAAGCATCTTTGCACTTGTTCCAAGAATCAATACTATTTTTAGGCCAAGATGAAAACCAAACTTTAGCATGATATCTAAGTGAAAATGTAAATAACTTTAATTTGACAATATTGTTATCCGCATCTTTCTTCTTTTGCATATCACACAAATCAACAAAATTGTTTAGATGAGTAGTGGCATCTTCACTAGGAAGGCCGGCGAATTGATCTTTCATAACAAGATTCAACAAAGCGGTATTGATTTCACAAGACTCATCATTATTAAGAGGAGCAATCAGAGTACTAAGGAAATCATTATTATTGGTATTCGAGAAGTCACACAATTTGGTATTATCTTGTGCCATGGCAACAAGTAATCCAACACACAAGCAAACAGAAAGGCAACGGGAAAAAAGGCAAACAGAAAAGAGAGGAGGAGATTGGGAAAGAGAGGGCAAATAAAACAGCAAGGGTGAAGTGGGGGAGAGGAAAACAAGAGGCAAATGGCAAATAATGTAAGGCGAGAGATAGGGATTGCGATGGGTACTTGGTATTGTTGACTTGCTTGCAAGAGCCTCCCCGGCAACGGCGCCAGAAATTCTTCTTGCTACCTCTTGGGCACTGTGTTGGATTTCCCAGAAGAGGAGAGGATGATGCAGTAAAGTAGCGTAAGTATTTCCCTCAGTTTTTGAGAACCAAGGTATCAATCCAGTAGGAGACCACGCACAAGTCCCTCGTGCCTACACAAAACGATAGCAACTCGCAACCAACACTTAGGGGTTGTCAATCCCTTCACGGTCACTTACGAGAGTGAGATCTGATAGATAATATTTTTGGTATTTTGATAGATAGATGCAAAGTTAAAAGGTAAAAGGCAAAGTAAAAACAAAGCAAGTAAATAAAGTGATAGAGATTGATATGATGAGAATAGACCCGGGGGCCATAGGTTTCACTAGTGGCTTCTCTCAAGAGCATAAGTATTCTACGGTGGGTGAACAAATTGTTGTTGAGCAATTGACAGAATTGAGCATAGTTATGAACATATCTAGGCAATGATCATGTATATAGGCATCACGTCCAAAACAAGTAGATCGAAACGATTCTGCATCTACTACTATTACTCCACTCATCGACCGCTATCCAGCATGCATCTAGAGTATTAAGTAAAAACAGAGTAACGCTTTAAGCAAGATGACATGATGTAGAGGGATAAATTCATGCAATATGATAAAAACCCCATCTTGTTATCCTCGATGGCAACAATACAATACGTGCCTTGCAACCCTTTTTGTCATTGGGTAAGGACATCGTAAGATCGAACCCAAAGCTAAGCACTTCCCCCATTGCAAGAACTACCAATCTAGTTGGCCAAACCAAACGGATAATTCGAAGAGACTTGCAAAGATAACTCAATCATACATAAAAGAATTTAGAGAAGAATCAAATATTTTCCATAGATAATCTGAATCATAAGCCCACAATTCATCAGTCTCAACAAACACACCGCAAAAAGAAGATTACATCGAATAGTTCTCCACAAGAGAGGGTGAGAACATTGTATTGAGATCCAAAAAGAGAGAAGAAGCCATCTAGCTACTAGCTATGGACACGAAGGTCTGAAGTAAACTACTCACACTTCATCAGAGGGGCTGTGGTGATGATGTAGAAGCCCTCCGTGGTAGATGCCCCCTCCGGCGGAGCTCCAGAACAGGCCCCAAGATGGGATCTCGTGGATATAGAAAGTTGTGGCGGTGGAATTAGGTTTTTGGCTCCTATTCTCATTGTTCAGGGATATGTAGGTATATATAGGAGGAAGGAGTACGTCGGTGGAGCGTCGAGGGGCCCACGAGGTAGGGGGCGCGCCCAGGGGGCACGCCCTCCACCCTCGTGACCGCCTCTGGCACTGCTTGGAGTAGGGTCCAAGTCTCCTGGATCACGTTCGGTTGGAAAATCACGATCCCGAAGGTTTCATTCCGTTTGGACTCCGTTTGATATTTTGTTTCTTCGAAATACTGAAAAGGGCAAAAAACAACAATTCTGGGCTGGGCCCCCAGTTATTAGGTTAGTCCCAAAAGTAATATAAAAGTGGAAAATAAAGCCCAATATAGTCCAAAACAGTAGATAAAGTAGCATGGAGCAATCAAAAATTATAGATACGTTGGAGACGTATCACCTCCACGCTTTCAGTACTCCTTGGTCCCTCCACATCGCGGATGTGCAGCACCCCCTCATGCATCTCAATGGTTTGAGGGTGATGAAGCACCTCCGCGAGGTAGGGGTTGATGACCCTCTCGAAAAACTTGTGCTTGGGGGCGCTTGAAGACGTCATGGTGCTCTAGATCTGTCAGAAAAATAACTTGAAACAAAGATAGAGGATATTTGCATGATACGATGGTCAAAACCTTCGGGAGATTATATAATGAGTTTTTACCGACCAAAAGAAGTATCGTGCAAGAAAACAGAGTCCGGAGAGCTCACGAGGTGCCCACGAGGCAGGGGGCGCGCCCAGGGGGGTAGGGCGCGCCCTCCACCCTCGTGGATGCCTCGTGTCCTTCCCGGACTACTTATTTTCCTCTTTTCTTAAATATTCCAAAACGGAGAAAAATTGCTATTAGAACTGTTTCGGAGTCGGTTTACTTACCGTACCACATACCTATTCCTTTTTGGAGTCTGAAACATTATGGAAAGTGTCCCTTATGTATTCCTCCGGGGTTACAGTTTCAATAATATTAGTTTCAACATTTATAGGATTACCCGATATATAATGTTTGATTCTTTGACCGTTCACCACCTTCGGATTTGTGCCTTCGAAGTTGTTGATTTTTATGGCATCGGAATGATAGACCTCCTCGATAACGTAAGGGCCTTCCCATTTAGAGAGAAGTTTTCCTGCAAAAAATCTTAAACGAGAGTTGTATAGAAGCACATAATCACCTACGTTAAACTCATGCTTTTGTATCCTTTTGTCATGCCATCTTTTAACTTTTTCTTTAAGCAGCTTGTGTCGTGGAATTGCCATGTCAGATGTCCTTGTGAAAGGACTTAGTCGTGGAGCCATCGCAACTAGGAAGCTTGAAGGGGTTAATCGGGACAAGAGACACGAGGTTTATATTGGTTCGACCCCTTACGGTGAAGGTAAAAGCCTACGGTCCAGTTTTGAGTGGGATTGCTTATGTCTCGATAACCAGGGAGCAAATCGCTTTACCTAGCTCTCGAGTTGTTGTTACTTGTCCTGAACCGCCGCCGGGTCATCCCTTTATATACTAAGGTCGACAACCAACGGCTCTACAGAGTCCCGGCCGGCTTATAAACAGTATCCGGCTCGGTCTCTTAATAGTTCTTGCCTTACAACACAAGTCACACCTATACGGCGGTTTATCACTACGAGCCTTAAGTCGCCTCTGGGCCTTGGGACCTTAGTAAGCCGCCGTCTTCAAGCTTGAGCTTTGGGCTTCAAGAATGCTTATAGATATAACCCGGCCCCTCCTGGCGGGTCATACCTGATAGTTATATCCCCAACATTAGGCCCAGATTGATTTGAACTAGTTCATGTCAGTCTTTGACACTTAAGAAAAGTCTTCTCTTTCTTGCTTATGAAATTTTCTGTAACCCGCCATGATGTCATCCTTCGAATTTGTGGTAACCGGCCATGACGTCACCTATCATAAATGCATGTTTTGTCCAATATATCTCAACGGATCTCTATCTTAATGACCATCCAGAAATCGAGGCGCCTTTGTAGCTGGATAACTATGTTTTTTCGGCCTCCTCGTTTTTCGCGCCCACTTAGAGGTTTTTCCTTATAAATAGACCCGATTAGGTCTCTTCTCATTCTCCATTCGCATCTTCTTCCTCTCGCTCCCATCTGCCACTAGAGCTCCGCCGCTGTCGCCACTGCGCGCTTCATCCTCGTCGAGCTTGGCTGCTGCATCGACCTGATCTTGACCAGAGAACGGCAGCACTCCTCCGCAGATCCTCCGCAGTAAGTGCTTCCCCTTTCCGCGCCATAGATCTGCATTAGGGCTAACGTGTTCCTCTGTACGGGCATAGTTCATCCGAGATCTTGCATTTTTTTCTTGCCACGGCTTCGCCTGATCCAAAAAAAACCATGGATCTGATGCGGTTCGCGTTCTGCATCCATTTTGATTAATAGAAAACCTCCTTTCTTTGTAAGAAAACCTCATCATAGCACATGAACTTCTCTGCGCCCTGTTTCTAGGTCTAGTAATTTTTATTTTCTGAACCTTTGTTTGATCCAAAATAACTGCTGCAAACTATGAAACCTATTTGTACGACACTTAGGCAAAATCTATATTTTGTTACATTTATCCAGTCGTGGCGACTCTAATCGCTGGCTTTAGGGAAGTAATGCTCAATCAATAAGCTGAACCACCTGTAGGAGATATGCCCTAGAGGCAATAATAAATGATATTATTTATCTCCGAGTTCATAATTATGTTTATGTTCCATGCTATAACTGCAATGATTCTCGAGTCTGCAATATCCACGAGGCTCGGAGGAAGACTCATATGCACGTGTGGAATAATAAATGGTAAGAAGTATTCCTAGTTTGGCCTCTAAGACTAGCTCAAGTGTTGCATGATGGTTCTGTTTTCCTGATCATGGGCATGTCTATGCCAGCAACTTTGAGGGCACAATGTTAAGAGAATATTTGTGTTGAATCGACCCGGTTTGATGTTATGCTATGAGATTCATTCGTCACAACTTAATGGTAAATAACACAGACATGGTTAACGTTTGCATGATTCCTTAGACCATGAGAGTATCGAGTTTCTTCATGCTTGCTTCATGAACTTTGGGGTTTGTTAAACGTCATCCGTAAATGGGTGGCTATTACGGCGGCTTACAGGTTCATGGAAAAGTATGTCAAGTAACTTAATAGCTCAAGATTGGGATTTTCTCCTCCGACGATGGCGAGATATCTCTGGGCCCTCTCGGTGTTATCGTATCCATCATCGTCTGGCCAGACACTTTGTGATTTGATCACGGGGATGCCGGAACATGGTAACGAGAAAAGAGAACAATACCGGTAATGAGGTAACTGGCATAGTGGACAAGTTGTTGATCCATGGGAATGCCCATATGTCTCACCTTGGGTATTTGTAACATATCGCGAAGCAACAGGAATAGCACACGGCAACTGGAGGTTCACTCGAATATTCATTCGTGTGGGTATAGGGGTCAATATGGGTGTCCACGGCTCCGATGTTGATCATTGATCGGAAAGTGTTCCGGTCATGTCTATACTTCACCGAACCTATAGGGTCACACGCTTAAGGGTCACTATCTGTTGAATACTAGACAAGGAGTCTGAGAGAAAATCACCGAAAAAGTTTTGGACAGCGGAATCGTACCGCGGAGAGAGGTCATCGGATAAGTTTTGATGATACCGAAAAGTTGTTTTGGGATATACCATTAAGTCAAATTGGTTTCGGCACATGCCTGATAATTCTTGGAGGGTGCCAGAATCATTCTGGAAGCTTTTTGGAATTTTCTGAGATAAAAACCAGAAATGTTCCGGAGCTGCCGGAGCCACTTCAGATGTGTTTCACACATGAAAATCGCTAAAACCGGAATTGTTTCAGAACGCGCTGAAAATCATTTTAGTGGGTACTGGAAATGTTCTTAGCCCACATAAATATTTTCAGTTCGATCAGATGCTGAAAAATGTCGTCATGAATAGTGAAAGTGCTTTTTGGGATATTTTGTGGAAAGCCACCTTTTGGGGCTTCGCCCAAAAGATCTAGGGATGACATGGATGGATTGGGAGGCCCTCATGGGGGACCCCAAGGTGTGTGTCCCGGCCACACTTGGGGCTCTACCTTGGAGCCCCTCTTGTTCCTTGGTTTCACTCTTATGCCCTTGAGGAAGGACTTCATTCATGTGCATTTTGGGTTTTTGTGTTAAACTACCCTACCCCTTGGGATTTCCTATAAATAGAGGTGGAGGGGCAGCCCTTCACACTCACTCTTTCTCACATACAAGTGCCATGCATGATCTGGCTTCTCTCTCCCTGCGAGCGAAATAGTTTCGTAGAGCCGAAAGGCTATCTAGGTTCCGGCAGGAACTAGTTCTGGATGGCGAAGCCCTGCCGGATAGATGACACCGTATGTGTGCAACTCTGTAGAGAGATCGTAGTTTCAGTCTTAGTTCGTGAGTGCCTCCCGAAGGGCTGTCCGTGTGACCATCCGAGTTTTGAAGGTCCTCCCGAAGGGTTGTTCGAGTGATCGTTCGAGTTTCGAAGGTCCTCCCGAAGGGCTGTCCGCGACACCGTCCGGGGGGGGGGGGCTGTTCGACCGCCTCCCGGAGGGCTGTCGGAGGAGCAGATGAGGGTATACATCCTCGCAGTTGGGAGTTGTAAATCCTAGCTGCGGGGATCTGCACTGCCGTTCATCATCGACTCTACTTCCCGCTGCGCTACGAGTCGGTAACAAAAAAGATCAAACCATGTATGAAGTCTCCATAGTGGTCCTGGGCTGGTGCGTAGGTTGGAAAATTTTTGTTTTCTGCTGCGTTACCCTACAGTGGCATCATGATCCGTGCTATGCGTAGATGCAGGTTACGATCTAGAATACATGGAGATGTATGGGTATTGCATAATATAATTTTGGAGTAGATGAGATCTATTGCTGAAAATTATTTATGCGGGTGACAGATGAAATCTCTTACCCGACATTCTTGTTTCTTCCCTAGAATTTGCATTTGCTCAATCTCGATACGGCATGGTGGAATTTGACAAAGTTCTGGCAATCCGTGATCCTGATTGATCATGGAAGTGCTATCAGTTCTTTGGGTTCTGCTGCAGTCAAAAGAAAGATGAAATTCACAGATGAAAGGGCATTGCAGATATGATCTGCACGGGGGTCATGCGTATGACGAAGTTTAGTATGGGGCTCGAGATTTAATTATATCGTGTTTCATACACCCCGAGATGTTAATCTAGCAACTTGAATAATCATACTTGATGATAAAACATTGGTAGCTGCGGTTTAAGACGAAACCTTAGAAGCCACGAAAAACAAGTTTGCATGAACCGATTAGAAACGTCTAACTTGGTTTTGCAGGAGGGTTTGCATGTGCATGTGATGTGGTATAGCAATGCTCATATTCAATTTGATTATGTATGAGATGACTATATGATGTAAATTGATTAACATGACCTGCGTGTCATGATTCGGCATGATGGCTGGAGCCATATGATTGTCACTTTAGTGACCTACGTGTCAACCTTAAGTAATGCACTTATTTTATTAGCTACATAGATAGCAATATTATTTGGTGCATCGACAAGGTGGTGGCAATCTTCACGAAGGTGAACGCCAACGCAAATGCCGAAGACGAAGAAATGAAAGACTTCTCCGTCAGAAAGGGCTATACCATATCATGCTATTATGAATTTCCTGAGATGTTTATCCCTTATGATGCACCCTTCTTGATTGCGCGGTAGTTGCTTTTTATTAGGGTGATCTCTCACAAAAATATCAAGTAGTTAGTGTTCTCCCAAGTGTAGCACCGTCTGAAATTCGTATCTTTTCGGGGTGCGCCATGTACACATGAGCACGAACGAATCGAGAGGAATGAGGCAGGTGAGGTCAGACCTCGCAGCAAGATCACTTGGTTGTCTTTGACATTCAGGCAGGAGAGTCCTGAGCTCGGAACACGCCCATTGAAAGATGAACAAGAATCACATAGAGATGTGATCGGCAAGTTGGCCTACCCATTGAAATTCGTGTCATCAGTGATGAACCTGTCAATGGCATCGAATAGAAATATGGATCTTGAATCAATCTAAATCAATTATGAGAGATATTGATTTGAGTGGGAGCGCACTATTGAATTAACATGTTTAATTCTCATTGCAATTAATTATGAACATTGTCTAAGTGTTTCTTGCAAAATAGTTGTAGAATAATGGCTCGCGTTTCCACCTTCCCTGTTAAAATTGAATAGCTGTTAAATATCTGTTTAAACTTTACGATTGGTAACGTAATGTGAGGATTGTCCTCAAAAGTGCCGAGAAGGACTTTGTCCTATCGCATGCTTTACGTATCCTCCCGCTAATGCTATGGATCATGTGACTCTCGTCCTTCGATCCAAAAGCTAGAATTCTGTTACGGTCAAGTGTAATATGTTTGCTTCCATGAAACCCAAACTTTGAAAGTTGGGATAGTTATATGATATTCATGGAACTGAAAATTATTTTCAGATACAAACAAAGTAATGTTTGTTTGCAAGTATTAGTAAAAGTGTTTACTATGCATTTGACTGTTGGGAAAGGGATCCAGAAGAACGCATGTCATATAATGAAAGGTGAATAAAAAAACAACTTAAAGAGAAAGGAAGTGTCCAAAGGGTGTTAGTATGACTTACACGCCTAGGAAGTCCGGGGCTAACGCCACTCTTAAGTTGGGTGCTTCTTTTGCGAGTAGGAGAAATACTAAAAGTTAAACTGTTAGAAGTATAAAGGCAGAAAGAAAGATGACTGGCATATCCAGCTCATGTATGAATGTCATACAAGTTTTTGATGTATAGTAGGCTGGTCAAAGATATAGTTCTTGGGAATTATGGTTAAACATGTTAATCACTAATTCTTGGGTATTGTGAGTTAATCACAAAGATACCCACTCGATTGCATTCTGTTATGAATCAATGTAAGAGCTACTATGGCCTAAAAGGCTAGCCAGAAATGAGGTTAAGGTATACACAGGGAACATAGTAAATGTTACTATACCTTCCATCGGTGTATTGCCGTCTGTATTTATTTTCATAATTCATTTAGATTTTTTTAAACTCTAGCCCATTGCATAAGGTATCTTGCAAGAAGGTTGTTCATAAGTGAACTTTTTATGTTCGATGTTATGAATAACTCAAGGGCCGTACTTTCATTATGAATGAGATGTATGTTATGAATATTGATAATAATACAATACCTCGGAGTTTACTTTCATAATTCATTTTAGAGTTTCATACACTCTAGCCCATTGCATAGTGTTTGTTGCAAAAGAATTGTTCATAAAAACAACAATTGTTGTTAAGTATTATGAATAACATGAAGGGCCATGCTTCCATCCAAGATGGGATGTATGTTATGAATATTGATGGTAATATGATACATCCATAACACTGACGCTAAATGTCGCAAGACTAAAAGAATACAACACAAGTGTGGCACTACATTTGGTCACATTGGAGAAACCTGCATGGAAAATTCCATTATGATGGATTTTGAAGTCTTTTTGATTTTGAATCATCTAACACTTGCAACTTTCCTTCGAAAAGTGAAGTGACTAAAATACCATTCACAAGCCATAAGGAACGAACAACAAACTTATTAGTGATCATACATTTGATGTGTGTAGTCTGATAAGTGTTGTTAGTGGTGGATTTATTTATCTTCAGAAATGACTCAAGTAGATATATGGATATTTACTTGATGAGACATAAGTTTGGATCTTTGGAAATCATTCGAAAGGTTTTCAAAAATGAAGTAGAAGTTATTGTAACAAGAAAATTATGTTTCTACAATTTGATTGCACAAAGGAATATTTGAGTTACATGTTTAGCGAATGTCTGATGAGTTGTGAAAAGGGTTTCATAACTTGCACCTCCCGGAACACCACTGCAAGTGAAAAGTCCATGGAGATGTAATCTAACCATTTATGGCATGGTAAGGTCAAAGATGACATATATAAATTTGCCATTATCCCTTTTAAAGTGATGCTTTAGAGGCTGCGGCTTTTACACTGAAAAGAGCTACATCGGGTCTGTTGAAATGAAGCTATGGTATGGTACGCCCAACCATGTTATATCTTTTCTTAACATTTGGAATATGGGGCTTGTGTAAAAGGTTACAAACCTATTCCAAATCAGACAAGTGCTACTTTGTAGGTTATACCAAAATGTTGGGTATTCCTCCCTCACTATACCGAGGCAAATAGTTTTGCCGCGAAATGGTGTGCTTTTAAAGAGAATGGTTCTTTCAAAAAGGTGAGTGGGAGAATAGTGCAACTCGACGAGATAAACAATATCTTCGTCATCAGATCAAAGGAAAGAGACCTTGGAAGTAATTCCAGAGTTTCCTACCGCGACTGATACGGAAGTCTCTACAATAAAATGTATGAACTTCAGTTGAACTTGCAGCTGAACCACGTAGGCAAGGCTTGTGCAAACCTCTCCGGTGCGCAAACGAGATATTGTTGTTAGACAACATTATACCTACGATACACAAGGAAGCGTTGATGGGCCCTGACTCTGGAATTGGCTAAATGCCAATACAACCCGAGTTAGTTTCCATATAATTGATTCAAGATTAAAACCTTGATACACCTTTCGGAAGACTTAGAGTCTAAGGAATATTTATGAAACTTAAAACTGATATGGTTAAAAATGTTTTATCCATAAAGATCGACTTGTTGAAATAACAAGTTCAAGAGTTAACTACAATGAGGTTGTTTTCATCGTAGCGATGCTTAAAGTCGGTTCGGGTTGAACTAGCAATTAATACATATTTCAATCATGAGATATGAAACATGGATGACAATAGGATTTCCATTTGATGGAAATGAAACCAAGGACTTGCATGTATTACAGTCCAAGGCATTTTGTTTATCCAAAGGATGCTAGAAAGGGTGCAAACTTTAGAGTTCCAACGACGGACAGGAGAAAGCAAAATGGAGTTGGAATCTTCGTGCTTTGATGAAATGGTCAAAGGGATTTGACTTCATCAATGGGTAACGAAGAAGCTTGTAATTCAAGAAAGTAAGTGGGAGCATAATAATATTTCTAAAAACCTTCTGTGCTTGACACATTATTAATTGGAAATAAATTTCTTGACACGAATTAGGACTTCATTTGAAAATAGTTTTTTGATGAAGTGCTTAGGCTAAATAGCCTCAATATTAGGCATAATGATCTATGGAGATAGATTTACCTAATAGGGCTAAGCAATAAATACATATTGACAAGATGCTAAAACCGTTTAGCACTAAGAACGACAAGGAGTGATTCTTGTCGAAGTCACATGGAAAGAGTTTCTGCAAGAATCAGTGTCCCAAAACACTGATGAGCAAAATGCATGATGTAGATTCCACACACTTTTGTGTTTGGATTAATCATGTATTCCATGGTATGTAAAACAACCAGATATGTACGATACTCCCAAGGTGTTGCGAGTATGGATACTAAAGTGATGAAAGTACTGATCATGGGACAACAGTGAAAGATGTCATTGAGTACTAGAGTAAGTACTGATGATATGTTTTCTCGCAAGCGGAGATCATGAAGAGTTCGTTGTAAAATGTTACATCGATACAGTCTTCATCTTTTCTCCATGTGATTTTCGATTTAAGTTAAGGGTTTTGTGTAATACACAATATGGTGGCACGGTAGTTGGAAATTGTTCCCAACAGGATACTGTGGCGAATTCTATAACAAATGACTAAGTATCTTGATGCTTTAGAAGCGACAAAAAAGACGTTGAATCATATAGTTCATTCATGAACTTAGTATGGTTCCAAGATGGCTTTTGTCAATGGGACACTACTGTAGGTAGTTTCTCCATAACTCAGTCTGAGGAATCCAGGTTCAACCTGTGATTCACATTTATACAAAGCCAAGTCCGCACAAAATATGAATTTTGTGAAAGCGTGAAAACGCGAGGATATGCAGAGATATACACGGAGATGAAGCTGTCAGATCTGATGGACATCAGGCTATACCACATGCGCAACATTTTTTACACCGACATGCCATAGGTGTAAAGTGCATTAGCATTAACTAGATTATTGACTCTAGTGCAAGTGGGAGTCTGTAGGAGATATGCCCTAGAGGCAATAATAAATGATATTATTTATCTCCGAGTTCATAATTATGTTTATGTTCCATGCTATAACTGCAATGATTCTCGAGTCTGCAATATCCACGAGGCTCGGAGGAAGACTCATATGCACGTGTGGAATAATAAACGGTAAGAAGTATTCCTAGTTTGGCCTCTAAGACTAGCTCAAGTGTTGCATGCTGGTTCTGTTTTCCTGATCATGGGCATGTCTATGCCAGCAACTTTGAGGGCACAATGTTAAGAGAACATTTGTGTTGAATCGACCCGGTTTGATGTTATGCTATGAGATTCATTCGTCACAAGTTAATGGTAAATAACACAGAGATCGTTAACATTTGCATGATTCCTTAGACCATGAGAGTATCGAGTTTCTTCATGCTTGCTTCATGAACTTTGGGGTTTGTTAAACGTCATCCGTAAATGGGTGGCTATTACGGCGGCTTATGGGTTCATGGAAAAGTATGTCAAGTAACTTAATAGCTCAAGATTGGGATTTGCTCCTCCGACGATGGAGAGATATCTCTGGGCCCTCTCGGTGTTATGGTATCCATCATTGTCTGGCCAGACACTTTGTGATTTGATGACGGGGATGCCGGAACACGGTAACGAGAAAAGAGAACAATACCGATAACGAGGTAACTGGCATAGTGGACAAGTTGTTGAGCCATGGGAATGCCAATATTTCTCACCTCGGGTATTTGTAACATATCGCGAAGCAACAGGAATAGCACACAGCAACTGGAGGTTCACTCGAATATTCATTCGTGTGGGTATAGGGGTCAATATGGGTGTCCACGGCTCCGATGTTGATCATTGATCGGAAAGTGTTCCGGTCATGTCTATACGTCACCGAACCTATAGGGTCACACGCTTAAGGGTCATCTATCTGTTGAATACTAGACAACAAGTCTGAGAGAAAATCACCGAATAAGTTTCGGACACCGGAAAAGTTTCAGACAGCGGAAGCGTACCGCAGAGAGAGGTGATCGGATAAGTTTTGATGATACCGAAAAGTTGTTTTGGGATATACCATTAAGTCAAATTGGTTTCGGCACATGCCCGATAATTCTTGGAGGGTGCCAGAATTATTCTGGATGTTTTTTGGAATTTTTTGAGATAAAAACCGGAAATGTTCCAGAGCTGCCGGAGCCACTTCAGATGCGTTTCGCAGATGAAAATTGCTAAAACCGGAATTCTTTTGGAACGCGTTGAAAATCATTTTAGTGGGTACTGGAAATGTTCTTAGCCCACATAAATATTTTTAGTTCGATCAGACGCTGAAAAATGTCGTTGTGAATAGTGAAAATGCTTTTTGGGATATTTTATGGAAAGCCACCTTTTGGGGCTTTGCCCAACAGATCTAGGGATGACATGGATGGATTGGGTGGCCCTCATGGGGGACCCCAAGGTGTGTGGCCGGCCACACTTGGGGCTCTACCTTGGAGCCCCTCTTGTTCCTTGGTTTCACTCTTATGCCCATGAGGAAGGACTTCATTCATGTGCATTTTGGTTTTTTGTGTTAAACTACCCTACCCCTTGGGATTTCCTATAAATAGAGGTGGAGGGGCAACCCTCCACACTCACTCTTTCTCACATACAAGTGCCATGCATGATCTGGCTTCTCTCTCCCTCCCAGCGAAATAGTTTCGTAGAGCCGAAAGGATGTCTGGGTTCCGACAGGAACTAGTTCTGGACGGCGAAGCCCTGTCGGATAGATGACACCGTATGTGTGCAACTCTGTAGAGAGATTGTAGTTTCGGTCTTAGTTCATGAGTGCCTCCCGAAGGGCTGTCCTTGTGACCGTCCGAGTTTTGAAGGTCCTCCCGAAGGGCTGTCCGAGTGATCGTTCGAGTTTCGAAGGTCCTCCCGAAGGGCTGTCCGCGACACCGTCCGGGGGCGGGGGGCTGTTCGACCGCCTCCCGGAGGGCTGTCTGAGGAGTAGATGAGGGTATACATCCTCGCGGTTGGGAGGTTGTAAATCCTAGCTGCGAGGATCTGCACCGCCGTTCGTCATCGAGTCTACTTCCCGCTGCGCTATGAGTCGGTAACGAAAAAGATCAAACCATGTATGCAGTCTCCATAGTGGTCCTGGGCTGGTGCGTAGGTTGGAAATTTTTTGTTTTCTACTGCGTTACCCTACACCACCCCTGTCGGTTTAAACAGTGCTAACGGCTTATAAAACCCATGGCGGCTTAAGTAACCCGGACGTAATTATCCTTATACCATTAGGCCCCTTCATAAGTCGCTATATTGCAATTTACAGTAATACTTTTATTCTGCCAGGCCTAAATTTGAACCGGCCCCTTTATTTTGTCTTAGGCTTTCAAACAGAATGGCGCCCAAGGCACCTACCTCTTGCAACTGGGTGAAATCCATTGTCACTGACATCACTTTGAACGACTTTGTGAAAACCGGCTATCTGCCGAAGAAAGAAGTCATGCCTTATCGTGCTCCTAACCCGAATGAAGAATTTCCCCAATCCAAAGATGGGGAGGTCATTGTTTTCACAGATCATATGAACCGGGGTTTTACTCCTCCCAGTTCAAAGTTCTTCAGAGATGTGCTGAAGTTTTTTGACCTTCGCCCACAAGACATTGGACCCAATTCCGTGTCTAATATCTGCAACTTCCAAGTATTCAGCAAAGCTTATATTGGTGAAGAACCCAATTTACTGCTCTTCAGAGAACTGTTCTACTTGAACCGCCAGACGGAGTGTGCCAGCAGCCAGAGCTTGGAACTTGGCGGAGTTTCGATCCAGCACCGCAGGGATGTGATCTTTCCCTATGCTAACCCGCCAAGCCATCCCAAAGATTGGAACGTGACATGGTTCTACTGCAAGGATACCTCCCCAGCTGACGAGAACCCTCTGCCCGGCTTTCGCGCTCTTCGTATTGACACCAATCATCCTTTGCCTGACAAGATTACTGCCGCAGAGCGTAAATCCCTTGCTCCTACCCTGGCCAAGATCAAGGCTCTGCTGGGGAACGGGTTGACTAGTATTGACCTGGTTCGAGTCTGGCTTGCCTGGCGAGTTATTCCGTTGAGCCGCCACACTGTCTTAATGTGCAAATATACTGGCGCCAAGAATGATCCCCTGCGCCACAGCCCTGACGACTTACCTACTCATGTTATTGATGACATGACCAAATCTCTTCTCAACGAGAGTCTGGCGGATTGTGGTAAAGTGGGTCTAGCCCCTTTCTGCAAGGATAACCCGGCTCCAAAGGTAAACCGCCAATATGAAATGTTTATCTTATTTTCTTAATGTTTCACCCATACTCATATATATGTTCAATCCTTGCAGGCGGGTGATAAATTTTGGAAAGTTAAATATGATCATGAAGCTACCAAGAGAGCAAGAAAAGAAAAGAAAGCCACCAGGAAAGAAGCTGTCAAGGAGAAGGGCAAAAAGGCTACCGCTTCTGACCTGCTTCGGCTGGCGGACTCTTCTGAGTCGGAGGTAGCCCTTGACTCCCTTGGCTTATTTTTTCATCATCTTATTGACACTGGTCATCAGTAGGAGGACACCGGGACAAGCCATAGCAAGGCTGATGAGGTAACTATCCTTTCCTCCAACTCCGAGCCTTTTCCAAGACGGAAAATCCGCAGAGTGACCCAGAAAGTAAGATTTTCTCATCCTTTAGCTCATCACGACCCTCAATTTCTTTTGAAGCGGCAAATTCATGAGAGCCGGAGGCAGACCCGGACCAGCAAGGACGCAGAGCTCTCCTCCGGCTTACCAAATACTCCAAGGAAACGCCGAAACAAGGTCACTTCTGTTTTTAATAAAGTTTACCCCTTGGCGGGTCTCTTTCGTCAAGCACTCAATCCCTTTGACTCGGATAATCAGGATACTTCCCCTTCCTCCGGCGAGTCACTATAGTCCAACCTGCCAGCTTTTAAGACTGCACCAGGGTATAATAAGCCGCTCCTTTTGAAGTTATTATAATCTTCTTGCTTCTATATTAATCCTTTTATTTGAACGCAGCGGTCAAGCCAAGCCCAGCAAGAGGGTTAAAAAGAGTAAACCAGCTGAAGAGAGAGTTGCAACTGAGCCGGCTCTTGAAACAACGGTGTCGCACTCACGCACTCATGAACCGCCATCTGAACCAACGCAAGATGTATCACCTCCTTCTACCGACCTGCCCACTGACCAAGCTGCTAATGACTTAGAAAATCCCAAGCCTCCAAGCCCGACCCAGACAAATGAGCCCTCCAATGCTGATGTCGAGATCACCAGGACCGGCTATGTTGAGCCGGGAAGGCCAACTGTGCTAGCCAAATGCCCCGCCAAGGAAGAACTTCTGGACCAGCACCGAGTCAAGATGGATGTCACCAACTATGCTCATATGAGCATTGGAGATATCTTCTCTGGCTATATGAGCCAAGTGCACAGCAGCCGGAACCTCGAGATTGACATGGTGAAGCAGATGCACTACAAGTTCGAGGTATAACCTGCTCTCTCTTATTCATTATCTTTTAGTATGTTATCCCCCAAGTCTACTGCTTATGATGCTTATGTTGTAGACTTAGAAACAAACTTAGCAACATAAAGAAAGGAAAAATTTCTGGGTTACCATGTAGTCCCCAAGGGGCGGCTTGACCAATATGGTTGAGCCGGTTCTTTATAAAGAAATTCTTATGGTTCTTTGAACAACAGTACGCATTAGCCCCCAAGTGCCAAGTATTATTGCTTGCAAAATGCTTGGGACTTAATCTTATAAGTCACCATCTGATGAACCACCATGGAAAAGAAAAAACTCTTTGGGACATTAGCCTCCAAGTGCCAAGTATTATTGCTAGAAAAATGCTTGGGACTTGAATGCTGCATAAACAACTTACTTGATTTGAATTTTGCACTTGTATAGGCTACCACGGGTCAATTCGAGTACGAGGTGACTAATCTGAAGAGCCTCCTTGAAATCCAAGAGACGGAACTTGAGAAGGCCAACACCAAGTTCGAATTCAGTGTTTCTGAAGAGGAGAAACTGAAGAAAGAACTTGAAGCTGAGAAGAAAACCTGGGCAGAAGAGAAAACCGCACTAATAAGCCAAGCTAAGAAGGCGGAGGGGCTCTAGAAGAAGTCACTGGTGAATTATCCGGTCTAAAGCGCCATGTTTCTCAAATTGTCTCAGCCATCTTTGGTAAGTCGCCTTGCCATTGTGTAAATAGCTAAGCCGTGCAATGGATCATAAGCCTGGAATTAATTCTCTTGATTATAATTATACAGGCTCCAGAAGCTCAAATTTGAACCAGAACATGCTGACTAAGTTGAAGGCAGTATACACCTTGGTCGAACAATTGTATATCGGGTCTCAATGTACAATTGCTTCGGTGGCTTGTCCAATGAAATGCCAACCCTCCTAGTACAGGTTTTGAGGAAGCTTTCAGTTCTTCCACAATGGATCAACGAACTGAGACGGTCAGCTCCAAGAGCCGGGGCGATAAATGCTCTAAGTTGGGCTAAGGCCTGGTTACCGGAACTAGACCCAGCGGATATTGCCATCGGCTACCCAAGCCTGAAGGAAGATGGCATGCCGTTTGAGGACGTGGATTTTCTCGCCTGTGTAAAAGAGATACGCTCCGTGGCGACTCTGATAGCAAATGAAGTGGATCTTACCAAGTACCAGGCAGGTTATGATGAAGAGAATTGGAAAATTCCAACGCCTCAATACGACGTGACCAGTCTGATTCTCCCACTCCGTAAGCATACCTTTGCTCCTGAAGTTGACCCGGCCGGTCTTGTTGACAATGAAGCTGAATTTGAATCCTTGAACAACATTGACTGGTCATCATCAACCTTCCAGGAAAAGGAGCAGGGCGCAGGTGCGGAGAGGGCTAACCCGGACGCGTCCGGTCAATCCTAAAGGTGAACTTGTCATGGCGGCTCATACCTGGGGTATAAAAAACAATGTGAACTTATTTGGATTGAATGAGTCCTGTAATAGGATAGAGATAACTTTGTTGTGGCCGTGCCATCGTGCATGTTTTGATGCTTAATGTCATTAAGACGCCGTGCTGTATCCATCCATGTTACCTGTCATCTGCTGACCATATGCTTGATCAGGTCTCAAAAACTGTCCTTCAACAGACTGCCAAAAATCCCTTGACATCGGACAACCAGGCAGGTCAAAAGGATTTTAAAAACAATCATAGATTAGCTTGTTGCAAAAAACACAACTATGATCTTATGCTTTAAGACTTCTCAAATTGGCACCACCGGTTTATATGACCCGGTCAGTAAGGGTGATAACCCAATCTTTGGATACCCGAAAATTTCAAAGGTACAATGATGCTTATGGATCGGCGACTCATCAGTCAATATTGAGCCGGGTTACAGCAATCATACTTAAAAGTTGTAAGCCTCAGAAAAACTCTCAAGTCAAACAAGGGGGTTTCCAAAGACAACTTAAATCGAAAGAGAAGTAAAAAATGGCAAGGCTACTGATTCGAATATGATCAGTAAACCGTTCCAGAGGGGTTTAAGCTAGGATTCGAATACGATCATGTAGTCCCCAATGGCTTTGGCATTGCGCCGATCAAGAGGGTACCGACAGCTGTGTTCTCTTTGGTTCGAATACGACCTATGTTTGAACAGGAAGCCCCATAATGACCTTAAGAGTTTTTTAATGACTCTGATTCGAATACAATCAAAGTCGGTTCCCAAAGGGTTAAGCTATGATTCGAATACAATCAAGAAGCCCCCAAGTGAGCTCGGTAGTGTGCCAATCAAAAGGGTACCGACCGCTATGTTCTCTTTAGTTCGAATACGACCTATGTTTGAACAGGAAGCCCCCTAGTGATCATAATTTTTAACGGCTAGATTCGAATACGATCGTGAGCCGGATCAAAATGGGCTAAGCCGGATCAAATGTGATCAGCTCCCAAGTGATCATGTGAGAGAATAATGACAATGATAATGAAAAATTTACCTTGTGAAGAGGGAAAAAGGACAGAGGTCCTGCTTTATTATTTATCATAATATATACACTGGCAAAATATATACATCCGGGGAGCCTATGGCTCAAGTATAGTAGGGCCGAAGATGAGCAATATTCCACGGCCTCCGGGTCTCCTCCTCCGACTTACGTGAGTCTTTGCGCTCTCGAACGTCAATAAGGTAATATGACCCATTGTTCAAGTTCTTGCTGACCACAAAGGGTCCTTCCTAGGGTGGGGATAACTTGTGTGCATCAGTTTGATCTTGGATAAGCTGGAGCACCAAATCACCTTCCTGAAAGGCTCTGGACTTAACCCGGCGGCTGTGATATCGGCGCAAGTCTTGCTGGTAAATCGTCGAACGAGCCGCTGCTAAGTCTCGCTGTTCATCTAACAGGTTGAGAGCATCCTGACGCACCTGTTCATTGTCTGCTTCAACGTAAGTCGCCACATGAGGCGAATCATGACGGATGTCACTAGGGAGAACCGCCTCAGCTCCATAGACCATGAAGAAAGGCGTATAACCCGTAGATCTGTTAGGAGTAGTGTTGATGCTCCATAACATAGAGGGTAACTCCTCAACCCAACAACCCGGCGTCCGCTGCAGGGGGCCAAAAGCCAGGGCTTGATACCTTTCAAGATCTCCTGGTTGGCTCTCTCAGCTTGACCATTGGACTGAGGGTGAGCCACTAATGAAACATCAAGCCAGATAAGCTCACGTTGATAGAATTCCTCCATGTCGCCTTTAGACAGATTAGTGCCATTATCAGTGATAATACTGTGTGGAAACCCGAAGCAAAATATCACCTTCTTCATGAATTGAACCGCAGTAGCTGCATCACACTTACTGACTGGCTCTGCCTCAACCCACTTTGTAAATTTATCAACTACCACCAAGAGGTGGGTCTTTTTATCTTTGGACCTTTTGAAAGGCCCAACCATGTCAAGCCCCAGACTGCAAATGGCCAAGTAATTGGAATCATCCTCAATTCTTGAGCCGGCACATGAGCTCGTCTTGAGAACTTCTGACAACCATCACATTTACTGACCAGATCCTCCACATCAGCATGAGCCGTCAGCCAATAAAACCCATGACGAAAAGCCTTGGCCACAAGGGATTTTGACCCGCCGTGATGACCACAATCCCCTTCATGGATCTCACGTAGAATTTCTTGGCCTTCTTTAGGGGAGATGCAACGCTGAAATGCCCCTGTAACACTGCAATGATGCAACTCGCCATTGACAATCGTCATGGACTTAGACCGCCGGGTTATTTGCCTGGCCAAGGTTTCATCCTTAGGCAACTCGCCCCGTGTCATATAAGCCAGGTACGGCACCGTCCAATCTGGAATGACATGAAGAGCCGCCAGCAATTGTGCTTCTAGGTCAGGAACAACCAAATCTTCCTCTGTAGGTAGCTTGACAGAAGGGTTATGTAAAATATCCAAGAAAGTATTAGGCGACACCGGCTTATGCTGAGATCCAGCGGGCTTAAGGCGTCAGCTGCCTCATTCTTTCTACGGTCAATGTGCTCCACCTGATAACCCTTGAAGTGTCCCGCAATTGCATCAACTTCACGGCAATAAGCCACCATGAGAGGATCCTTAGAATCCCACTTGCCTGATACTTGCTGAGCCACTAGATCTCAGTCGCCGAAGCACCTTACCCGGCTTAAGCTCATCTCTTTAGCCATGCGGAGACCATGGAGCAAGGCTTCATACTCAGCTGCGTTGTTAGTACAGGGAAACATCAACTGGAGCACATAACATAATATATCACCTCGAGGGGAAGCCAAAACAACTCCAGCCCCCGAGCCCTCCAATTGCCTAGACCCATCAAAATGAATTGTCCAATACGTGTTGTCCGGCTTTTCTTCAGGCATATGCAGCTCTGTCCAATCGTCGATGAAATCCACCAGCGCTTGAGACTTGACAGCTGTGCGAGGCACATATTTTAGGCCGTGAGTCCCAAGCTCAATGGCCCATTTGGCGATTCGTCCTGTGGCCTCTCTATTTTGAATGATATCCCCTAAAGGGGCATAACTAACCACAGTGATGGGGTGGCCCAAGTAGTACTGCTTAAGCTTCCGGCTGGCCATGAACACCCCATAGACGAGCTTCTGCCAATGTGGATATCGCTGCTTGGACTCAATCAACACCTTGCTGATGTAGTAAACCGGCCATTGAACCGGGTGTTCCTTGCTAGCCTCCTTGCGCTCCACCACAATGGCCATGCTGACAGCATGCATGTTAGCAGCCACGTACAATAACAAGGGCTCCTTGTCAATAGGAGCAGCAAGAACCGGTGGCTCAGCCAACTGTCTCTTCAGATCTTCAAAAGCAGCATTTGTAGCATCACTCCAGATGAAGCTATCTGTCTCCTTCATCATTTGGTATAATGGCAGGGCCTTCTCTCCTAACCGGCTTATGAACCGGCATAGAGAAGTGATACGTCCATTTTGCATCATGCTTTTATATCAATATTTATTGCATTATGGGTTGTTATTACACATTATATCTCAATACTTATGGCTATTCTCTCTTATTTTACAAGGTTTACCATGAAGAGGGGGAATGTCGGCAGCTGGAATTCTGGCTGGAAAAGGAGCAAACATTGGAAACCTATTCTGCACAGCTCCAAAAGTCCTGAAACTCCACGAAACATCTTTTTGGAATTAATAAGAATTTTTGGGCGAAAGAAATACACCAGGGGGCCCACACCTCATCCTGGAGAGTGCCCCCCCCCCTACTGGGCGTGCCCCCTGTCTCCTAGACCCCCTGGTGGGCCCCCGGTGTCCATCTTCTGCTATATGAGAGCTTTTACCATGGAAAACATCGGGGGCAAGCTTATGGGATGAAACTCCGACACCACGAGGCGGAACCAATCTAGGGCTCTAGCGGAGCTGTTCTGCCGGGGACACTTCCCTCCGGGAGGGGAAATCATCACCAAAGATCCTCTCATCAGGAGGGGTTCAATCTCCATCAACATCTTCACCAGCACAATGTCCTCTCAAAACCCTAGTTCATCTCTTGTATCCAATCTTGTATCAAAACCACAAATTGGTACCTGTGGGTTGCTAGTAGTGTTGATTACTCCTTGTAGTTGATGCTAATTGGTTTACTTGGTGGAAGATCATATGTTCAGATCCTTTATGCATATTATTACTCCTCTGATTATGAAAATGAATATGCTTTGTGAGTAGTTACATTTGTTCCTGAGGACATGGGTGAAGTCTTGCTATTAGTAGTCATGTGAATTTGGTATTTGTTTGATATTTTGATGAGATGTATGTTGTCTTTTCCTATAGTGGTGTTATGTGAACGTCGACTACATGCACTTCACCATTATTTGGGCCTAGAGGAAGGCATGGGGAAGTAGTAAGTAGATGATGGGTTGCTAGAGTGACAGAAGCTTAAACCCTAGTTTATGCGTTGCTTCGTTAGGGGCTGATTTGGATCCATATGTTTAATGCTGTGGTTAGGTTTACCTTCATACTTCTTTTGTAGTTGCGGATGCTTGCAATAGGGGTTAATCATAAGTGGGATGCTTGTCCAAGTAAGGGCAGTACCCAAGCACTGGTCCACCCACATATCAAATTATCAAAGTACCGAACGCGAATCATATGAACGTGATGAAAACTAGCTTGACGATAATTCCCATGTGTCCTCGGGAGCTCCTTTCTCATTATTAGAAATTGTCCAGGCTTATCCTTTGCTACATAAAGGATTGGGCCACCTTGCTGCACTTTATTTACTTTATTTACTTGTTACTCGCTACTATTTATCTTATCACAAAACTATCTATCACCTGCAATTTCAGTGCTTGCAGAGAAAACCTTACTAAAAACCGCTTATCAATTCCTTCTGCTCCTCGTTGGGTTCGACACTCTTACTTATCGAAAGGACTACGATTGGTCCCCTACACTTGTGGGTCATCAAGACTCTTTTCTGGCGCCGTTGCCGGGGAGTGTAGCCCTTTTGGTGAGTGGAACTTGGTAAGGAAACATTTATATAGTGTGCTGAAATTTTCTGTTACTTGTCACTATGGAAACTAATCCTTTGAGGGGCTTGTTCGGGGTATCTTCACCCCGACCTGAAGAGCAAAGAGTTTCTCCTCAACCTACTGAACTTTATGAAAATATTTACTTTGAGATTCCTTCAGATATGATAGAGAAACTGCTAGCTAATCCATTTACAGGAGATGGAACATTGCATCCCGATTTACACCTTATCTTTGTGGATGAAGTTTGTGGATTATTTAAGCTCACAAGTATTTCCAATGATGTTGTCAAAAGGAAGGTATTCCCTTTATCTTTGAAGGGAGATGCATTGACATGGTATAGGCTATGTGATGATACAGGATCTTGGAATTATAAGTGATTGAAGTTGGAATTTCACCAGAAGTTCTATCCTATGCATCTTGTTCATCGTGATCGTAATTACATATATAAGTTCCGGCCATGCGAAGGAGAAAGCATCGCTCAAGCTTGGGGGAGGCTCAAGTTAATGTTATATTCATGCCCCAATCATGAGCTCTCCCGAGAAATGATTGTTCGGAATTTTTATGCTCAGCTTTCTCTTGATAATCGCAACCTTCTTGATACTTCCTGTGCTGGTTCTTATATGCTGAGGACTATTAATTTCAAATGGGACTTATTGGAAAGAATTAAACGCAACTCTGAAGATTGGGGTTCCGACGATGGTAAGGAGTCAGGTATGACACCTAAGTTCGATTGTGTCAAATCTTTTATGGATACCAATGCTTTCCGTGGATTTAGCGCTAAGTATGGACTTGACTCTGAGATAGTAGCTTCATTCTGTGAATCTTTTGCTGCTCACGTTGATCTCCCTAAAGAGAAGTGGTTTAAATATAATCCTCCTGTTTAAGTGAAAGTAGTTGCACCTATTACAGTCGAAGAAAAGACTATCACCTATAGTGATCCTATTGTTCCTACTACTTGTGTTGAGAAACCTCCTTTTCCTGTTAGGATAAAGGATAATGCTAAAGCTTCGACTGTTGTTCGTAAGAGTAATACTAGGACTTATACACCTCCTGAGCAAATTAATGTTGAACCTAGTATTAATGTGGTTAAAGATCTCTTGGATGAGGAATTAGATAGGCATGTTATTTATTTCTGTGGTGAGACTGCTAATATTGCTAGACCAGATACTAAGATACATAGACCTGTCATAGGCATGCCTGTTAATTCTGTTAAAATAGGACATCATCGTTATCATGGCCTATGTGATATGGGTGCTAGCGCTAGTGCTATACCTTTTGATTTATATAAAGAAATTATGCACGACATTACACCCGTTGAATTAGAAGACATTGATGTTACTATTAAGCTTGCTAATAGGGATACCATTAAACCTGTTGGGTTGTTAGAGATGTTGAAGTTTTGTGTGGGAAAGTTAAAAACCCTGCTGATTTTCTTGTTCTTGCTTCCTCACAAGATGCCTTTTGTCCAATTATTTTTGGTAGACCCTTCTTGAATACAGCTAGTGCTAAGATTGATTGTGTAAAAGATACTATCACAGTTGGTATAGATGGTATGTCCCATGAGTTTAATTTTCCTAAGTTTCATAGACAACCTCATGATAGGGAACCACCTAGTAAGGATGATATTATTGGTCTTGCTTCCATTGCTGTTCCTCCTACTGATCCGTTAGAACAATATTTGCTAGACCATGAAAACGATATGTTTATGAAGGAAAGAAGGGAAATAGATGAAGCGTTCCTCAAATAGGAACCTATGCGGAAACATAACCTTCCCATTGAAATTCTTGGGGATCCATCTCCACCCAAGGGTGATCCCGTGTTTGAACTCAAACCTTTACCTGATAATTTGAAGTATGCTTGTCTTGATGAAAAGAAAATATATCCTGTTATTATTAGTGCTAACCTTTCAAAGAAAGAAGAAAGATTATTGAAAACTCTGAAGAAGCACCGAGCTGCTATTGGATATACTCTAGATGATCTTAAGGGCGTTAGTCCCACGTTATGCCAACACAAAATTAATATGGAGAACGATGCCAAACCAGTTAGAGATCCTCAACGACGACTAAATCCCAAGATGAAAGAAGTGGTAAGAAAGGAGATACTAAAGCTCCTTGAGGCAGGTATTATTTATCCCGTTGCTGATAGTGATTGGGTAAGCCCTGTCCATTGCTTTCCTAAAAAGGGAGGTATTACCGTTGTTCCTAATGATAAAGATGAATTGATCCCGCAAAGAATTATTACAGGTTATAGGATGGTAATTGATTTTTGTAAATTAAATAAGGCTACTAAGAAAGATCATTAACATTTACCTTTTATTGATCAAATGTTAGAAAGACTATCCAGACACACACATTTCTACTTTTTAGATGGTTATTCTGGCTTCTCTCAAATACATGTGTCCGCGAAGGATCAACCTAAAACTACCTTTACTTGCCCTTTTGGTACTTTTGCTTATAGACGTATGCCTTTTGATTTATGTAATGCACCTGCTACCTTTAAAAGATGCATGATGGCTATATTCTCTGATTTTTGTGAAAAGATTTGTCAGGTATTCATGGATGATTTCTCCGTTTATGGATCCTCTTTTGATGATTGTTGAGAAACCTTGATCGAGTTTTGCAGAGATGCGAAGACACTAGTCTCATCCTGAATTGGGAAAAGTGTCACTTTATGGTTAACGAAGGCATTGTTTTGGGGCACAAGATCTCTGAGAGAGGTATTGAAGTTGATAAAGCCAAAGTTGATGTTACTGAAAAGATGCCATATCCCAAGGACATAAAAGGTATAAGAAGTTTCCTTGGTCATGCCGGTTTTTATAGGAGGTTCATTAAGGACTTTTCTAAAATCTCTAGGCCTTTGACTAATTTATTGCAAAAAGATATTCCTTTTGTCTTTGATGATGATTGCATAGAAGAATTTGAAATACTTAAGAAGGCTTTGATCACTGCACCTATTGTCCAGCCACTTGATTGGAATTTACCTTTTGAAATTATCTGCGATGTTAGTGATTATGCTGTAGGTGCTGTTCTAGGGCAAAGAGTTGATAAGAAATTGAATGTTATCCAGTATGCTAGTAAGACTCTTGATACTGCCCAGAGAAATTATGCCACTACTAAAAAAGAGTTCTTAGCAGTTGTGTTTGCATGTGATAAATTTAGACCTTATATTGTTGATTCCAAAGTTACTATTCACACTGATCATGCTGCTATTAAATATCTTATGGAAAAGAAAGATGCTAAGCCTAGACTCGTTAGATGGGTTCTCTTACTCCAAGAATTTGATTTACACATTATTGATAGAAAGGGAGCTGAGAACCCCGCTGCAGATAACTTGTCTAGGTTAGAGAATGTTCTTGATGACCCACTACCTATTGATGATAGTTTTCCTGATGAATAATCAGCGGTCATTAATGCTTCTCGTACTACTCCTTGGTATGTTGATTATGCCAATTACATTGTTGCTAAATTTATACCGCCTAGTTTCACATACCAGCAAAAGAAAAGGTTCTTTTATGATTTAAGACATTACTTCTGGGAGGACCCACACCTTTATAAAGGAGTAGATGGTGTTATTAGACGTTGTGTACCTGAGCATGAATAGGAACAGATTCTACGTAAGTGTCACTCTGAATCTTATGGAGGACACCACGCTGGAGATAGAACTGCACACAAGGTACTACAATCTGGTTTTTATTGGCCTACTCTCTTCAAAGATGCTCATAAGTTTGTATTATCTTGTGATGAATGTCAAAGAATAGGTAACATTAGTAGACGTCAAGAAATGCCTATGAATTATTCTCTTGTTATTGAACCGTTTGATGTTTGGGGCTTTGATTATATGGGACCTTTTCCTGCCTCTAATGGTTATACACATATTTTAGTTGCTGTTGATTACGTTACTAAGTGGGTAGAAGCTATTCCAACTAGTAGTGCTGATCATAACACTTCTATTAAAATGCTTAAAGAAGTTATTTTTCCAAGGTTTGGAGTCCCTAGATATCTTATGACTGATGGTGGTTCACATTTTATTCATGGTGCTTTCCGTAAGATGCTTGCTAAGTATGATGTCAATCATATAATCGCATCTCCTTATCATCCGCGGTCTAGTGGTCAAGTAGAGTTGAGCAATAGAGCTCAAAATAATTCTGCAAAAGACTGTCAATGGATCTAGAAAGAATTGGTCCAAAAAACTTGATGATGCATTATGGGCCTATAGAACTGCATACAAGAATCCTATGGGTATGTCTCCTTATAAGATGGTTTATGGAAAGGCATGTCATTTACCTCTTGAACTTGAACATAAAGCATATTGGGCTATTAAAGAGCTCAACTATGACTTCAAACTTGCCGGTGAGAAGAGGTTGTTTGATATTAGCTCACTTGATGAATGGAGAACCCAAGCATACGAGAATGCCAAGCTATTCAAAGAAAAATTCAAACGCTGGCATGATAAAAGGATACAAAAGCGTGAGTTTAACGTAGGAGATTATGTGTTATTGTTCAACTCTCGTTTAAGATTTTTTGCAGGAAAACTTCTCTCTAAATGGGAAGGTCCCTACGTTATCGAGGAGGTCTATCGATCTGGTGCCATAAAAATTAACAACTTCGAAGGCACAAGTCCGAGGGTGGTAAACGGTTAAAGAATTAAACATTATATTTCAGGTAATCCAATCAATGTTGAAACTAATATTATTGAAACCGTAACCCCTGAGGAATACATAAGGGACACTTTCCAGAACGTTCTAGACTCCGAAAAGGAATAGGTATGTGGTATGGTAAGTAAACCGACTCCAAAACAACTCCAATGGCAATTTTTATCAGTTTTGGAATATTTAAGAATTTTAGGACGAAAGAAGTAGTCCGAAAGGGACATGAGGCCCCCACGAGAGTGGAGGGCGCCCCCCCCCCCTACTAGGCGCGCCCCCTGTCTCGTGGACGCTCCGTGTGCCTCCCGGACTCCGTTTTCTTGCACATTCCGTATTTTGGTCGGTAAAAATTCATTATATATACTCCCGAAGGTTTTGACCAACATATCACGCAAATATCCTCTGTTTTCGTTTCGAGCTGTTTCTGTTTCGGATCTAGAGCATCATGGCGTCTCCAAGCGCTCCCAAGGACAAGTTTTTTGAGAGGGTTATCAACCCCTATCTCGCGGAGGTGCTGCAACACCCTCAAACCATTGAGATGCATGAGGGGGTGTGGCACATCTGCGATGTGGAGGGACCAAGGCGTATCGGGAGCGTGGAGACAAAGCTCGAAGCCGTGGAGCAGCAAGTTTTCAAGTGTCAAGAGATGGTGGAGCGTGGACTCAACGCCAACCAGATGATGATCACGGAGTTCACCAACAATCACAAGCTGGATGCCAAAGTCATTGGGGAGACCATCTTCAAGCTTCAAGAGAAAATCGAGCACCTCCAAGCCCAGATCTATGACCTGCAAAACCAGAACTGTGAGTATGAATATAGATTCAATAGGATGAGTTTGGCTGCAAATTTAAGGATCCCGGAGACTCGATCATCCTTCTATGATGGAGAGCCCATGCCTTGGAAGACGGACGACAAGCCTACATCATCAACAACTCCTACTTCACCACCTCCGAGGACATAATCACAGGGGTATGGGAACTCCCCTTGGCAACTGCCAAGCTTGGGGGAGGTGCACCGGTATCGTATCACCATCACACTCCTATCTTTACCATTTTATTTAGTTCAATCCTTTTAGTAGTATCTTGATCTAGTAGATTGAAGTTTTGATATCAAGTAGTTTTGAGTTTTGCTTTGTGATCTCTTTTTGTAATCTAGTCCGTGAGCTATCTATAATAAATATTAGTGTTGAGTCAAGGGCTTTGCTATGTTGCTATGATCTTGAGAAAGTAGAAAGAATTAAAGAGTCCATATTGATCTTATGGATAGTGATAACTTCACACATAGAAACTGTGAGGCATAAAAATTGTTGAAAGTTGATGAACGTAGTTTTGGTCATCGTTGCAATTAATAGGAAGTAATAAGGAAATAGAGGTTCACATATAAATATATTATCTTGGACACCTTTTATGATTGGGAGCACTCATTAGGTATGACATGCTAAAAGAGTTGACGTTGGACAAGGAAGACGATGTAATGGTTTATGTTTTCTCACATCTCAGTTAAAGTATATTGTTATTGACCTTCCAAACATGTTGAGTTTGCCTTTCCCCCTCATGCTAGCCAAATTCCTTGCATCAAGTAGAGATACTACTTGTGCTTCCGAATATCCTTAAACCCATTTTTTGCCATGAGAGTCCACCATACCTACCTATGGATTGAGTAAGATCCTTCAAGTAAGTTGTCATCGGTGCAAGCAATAAAAATTGCTCTCTAAATATGCATGACTTATTAGTGTGGAGAAAATAAGCTTTGTATGATCTTGTTGTGGAAGTAATAAAAGCGACGGACTGCATAATAAAGGTCCACATACAAGGGGCAATATAAAGTGACGTTCTTTCGCATTAAGATTTTGTGTATCCAACCCTAAAAGCGCATGACAACCTCTGCTTCCCTCTGCGAAGGGCCTATCTTTTACTTTATGTTTTTACTTTATGCTCGAGTCATGGTGATCCTCACCTTTCCCTTTTTCATTTTATCCTTTGGCAAGCTCCTCGTGTTTGAAAGATCATGATATATACATCCAATTGGATGTTAGTCAGCATGGGATATTATTATTGACATCACCTAAAGGTGAATACGTTTGGGAGGCAACACAATAAGCCCCTATCTTTCTCAGTGTTCGGCTGAAACTCCATAACCACAAGTATTGCGTGAGTGTTAGCAATTATAGAAGACAACAAGATAGTTGAGTATGTGAGCTTGCTGAAAAGCTCTATTGTTGACTCTGACGGATTTCGGGTTCCGGCACACCCTTGAGGTTCGAACACTAGGGTGCGCGCAGAGATTACACCCTCTGCCTACCTGCTCCTTATCGAATCGCTAGAACCTAAACTACGAAAAGATCAACACAAGAGACACAAGGTTTATACTGGTTCAGGCCACCATTGTGGTGTAATACCCTACTCCAGTGTGTGGTGTGGTGGATTGCCTCTTGGGCTGATGATGAACAATACAAGGAAGAACAGCCTCGCGAGGGTCTGTTCTTGGCTGGTGCGATGAACTGCAAGGAGGGGCTCAGTTGCCCTATCTCCCTCTTTCTATCCTAGATGTATGCGAGCTACCAGATGATGATCCAGATGCCTCTACCCTGGGGGTGGCTAGTCGTATTTATAGGCAAAGGCCCTGGGCCTCTTCCCAAATATTGAGCGGGAAGGGCGCCAACAATTGGCAATTTTGAAGGGGAACAGCGGGTACACTTATCCTGACTAAAGTTGGTCCTCGCCTGTCAAAGGCTCTGGTGGTGATGCCGGCTTGGGCTCCACGGTGACCTCCATCCTGCCGTTGGACTGGTCTTGGTCTTGTTGCACTAAAATGGATGCCTTTGCTTGATGCTCTCGCCTGCGCTTGCTCCCCTTGCACCAAAGAGGAAAGGAGGACACTGCGCGGGCTGGCGCCCATCTGGCGCCCGTCTGGCGCCCTTGGTCGTCATGGCTTGCGTCATGGGCACCTCGCGAGGTACCCCGCCTTGAACTCTCCACCTCCTCGTGAGCCAGCCTGATGAGGCCGTGCCTGAGGAAGCTCCTTGGCGTCCGCCCCGCGAGGCTTGGCCCCTCGCGAGGGTCTTGAGCTTGTGTTGATGAAGATGGGCCGTGCTGGGCCCCCTTTGAGCCACGCAGCAGGCCGAAGGCAGGCAAGTCTGGGGAACCCCGTTCCCAGAACGCCGACAGTAGCCCCCGGGCCCACAGCGCGCCCGGACTTGGCCGAGCAGAGAGGCAAAAGGGCAAGTGCGAAGCGTCGCGGGCCCTAACAACATGCGGCCTTGGGCTCTGCGTGGCGGTTGATTGGACGTGGGCGTCCCCGCTTCCCCACGATGCCTCGGCAACTGCACGGATTCGACAAGTCCCTGCATGCAAAGCGGGTCATGATTACCTGCAATCATGGCGGTAGACGGTTGGCCTCCTCTGGCCTTAAGTATGGAACGGCGTGCGCCCTTCCGGTCTATTTCCCTCTTGCTTCTCCTTCTCCTTCATGGCTTCGCGAAGGAAGTTCTTGGCCGTAGAGAAAGGGAAGGCTCGCCAGGTCGAGTCTACCTCTCCCCCGCCCAAGCGCGGTCGAGGCCGCCCTCGCAAGCATCTTGTGGCCTCTGCGGTGGCCCCCCGCGGTCGCGGAGGTGGCTCTCTGCGCGGCGATGAGCGGCTAGCCATGGTCGGGGGGCGTGCTCCGGCCGTGCGACCCCTGAGGCCGCGCTTCCATACTGCGGAGGTGCTATCGGAGTTCATCGTGTGGGCGGCGGAGCCAACCAGTGCCCGGCTTCAGCTCCCTCGCTTCCTCCTTGGTGACCTCCCAGCCGGCGCTTTGGGCGGCCTCTGGCTCCAGGCAGATGGCTGCTGCAGCCGGGCCTCGTGGGCTTCGCTGGAGGTCTCCGCTGCCGGGAGCCTGGCCTTGACCCGCGGCTGGCAGACGTTTGCCCGCGCGCGTGGCCTGAGCCGCCGGTGCACTCTACACTTCAAGTTTAACGGCGACGCCACCCTCTATGTGAGGGTGTTTGGGGAAGATGGTCGCTGTGCAGGGTGCTGCCATGAAGACGATGACGCGGCCGGGGACCCAGCCCCGGCGAGGACGGAGGGGACAACGCGTGCGGGGTTGGCGGCGCCCGAGACTCCTCAAGCTTCATCAGCTCTTCTTCGTGTAGCGACTCTTCTAGCAGCGGCCGCGGCCAGCCCCCGCGCCGTCGTGCCCACTTGGAGGGCGGCAGCGGGTCTGCCCGCCGTCGCGCCCCGGTGAAGCGCGAGAGGGAGTCCGCCTGAGCTCTGGAGGCGGCTCGAGTCTTCCCTGAGGGCCGGCGTGGGGTAAGCTTCGCCTGCTTTGTTCTTTTCTTTCTTTTCTCCTGCGCAAAAAGAAGACAGTAGTGTGGGGGCCCGTGGGGGCATGTTTGGGTTATTGTGGTCAATTATCATACTGTTTCTGCTGTTTCGGTATTGTTCCTTTCTATCGCATGCCCGCGCGTAGGTAATCCCCGGCCTCAGCCGTGGGGCGGTCGACCCAAGCCCCGTATTCGAGTCATGGTGCCCATGAGGCATGAACGTTAGGGGCGCTCCTGTAGTGGACCCGGGCCATGAGACCTTGAGCGATTGGGACAGAAAACACTCGCGAGGGCTCCCGGGGCTTCCACGTCGCGAGCCTTTGAGCAAGAGAAATCGAGGTAGAAGAGCGAAAAAGTCGGAGAACCACGAGTCGAAAGGCGGCGATAGTTTCGATAAAACTCCAAATAAGAATGAACTTGCCAACTGCAGAAAGCAAATGAAAAAGCCGCGTCCGGCACCTAGTCTAGTCTTCGACGTCTTCTCACCAGCACGGAGCTAAGTGCTGCCACTGGGCGTGGGAGGGAGCCCCAGGGCCTGAGGCCGGCACCCCTGAGACTCCGGGGCGTGTACAGCCCCACTCATTATTACGTGAGAGTCTCACGGGGCGGCGAGCTTCACAGGCACTGGGCCTTCTTCACAGGCTCCGGGCCTTTCTTCGGGGAGGCAAGCTTCACGGGCATTGGCCCAATTCACAGGCTCCGGGCCTTTTCCAAAACGCGATAGCTTCACAGGCATTCGCCTTCTTCACAGGCTCTAGGCCTTTTCCAAAAAAGATGAGCTTCACAGGCATTCGCCTTCTTCACAGGCTCTGGGCCTTTTCCAAAAAAAGATGAGCTTCACAGGCATTCGCCTTCTTCACAGGCTCTGGGCCTTTTCCAAAAAAAGATGAGCTTCACAGGCATTCGCCTTCTTCACAGGCTCTGGGCCTTTTCCAAAAAAGATGAGCTTCACAGGCATTCGCCTTCTTCATAGGCTCTGGGCCTTTTCCAAAAAAAAGATGAGCTTCACAGGCATTCGCCTTCTTCACAGGCTTTGGGATTTTTCCAAAAGAGATGAGCTTCATAGGCATTCGCCTTCTTCACAGGCTCTGGGCCTTTTCAGGGGTAAAACCTCCGGAGGTGCTGGATGTTCCACGCGTTCTGGATAGGTACTCCCTCCTGCGTCTCCAAGCGCGCGGAACCGGGCCTGGAAACATGAACAACCTTGAACGGGCCCTCCCACATGGGAGAGAGCTTGTGCAGTCCCTCCCTGGAGAGGACCCGCCGGAGCACGAGGTCCCCTACCTCGAGAGTTCTTGGGCAGATGTTGCGGCAGTGGTATCGCCGCAGTGCTTGCTGGTACCTTGCCGCTCGCAGCGCAGCTTCTCGACGACGCTCCTCCCCCAGCACGAGGTCCATCCCCCGCATGGCGTCCTGCTGCGTCTCATCGAATGCTAGGACCCACACGGAACGACGCCTGACCTCGTGAGGGAGAACCGCTTCGGCCCCATAGACCAGGAAGAAGGGGGTCTTCCCAGTCGGCTTGGTCTCGGTTGTGCGGATGGACCACAACACGGACTGAAGCTCGTCGTATCAGCCTCTGCCGCAGGCCTCCAGCTTCTTCTTGAATGTCCTGGTCTTGAGGCCCCTCATGACCTCCGCGTTAGCCCGCTCGGCATGGCCGTTCCTTCGGGGGTGCGCAACTGAAGCGTAGCATATCTGCGTTCCAAGGTTAGCATAGTATGTTTTGAAGAGGTTACTCGTGAACTGCGAACCGTTGTCGGTGATGATGCAGTTCAGCACCCCGAACCAACTCACGATTCCCTTGATGAACTTGACCGCTGAACCCGCGGGGATGGTGCGGACGGCTTCCACTTCGGCCCACTTGGTGAACTTGTCCACGGCGACGTAGAGGTAGCGATAGCCCCCTGGCGCCTGAGGAAACGGGCCCAGGATATCCAGCCCCCAGACTGCAAATGGCCACGTGAGGGGTATGGTTTGCAAACCTCCCGCCGGCTGATGGATCTGCTTGGCATGGAATTGGCAAGCCTCGCAAGCCTTCACTAGTTCGACAACGTCATTGAGCGCAGTAGGCCAATAGAAACCGCTGCAGAACGCCTTGCCAACGAGGGTTCGTGACGACGAATAATGCCCACAGTCTCCACCGTGTATATCCGCCAGCAGCTCCTTCCCTTGCTCCCTGGTGATGCAACACAGTGACACACATTTGGTCGTCTCCGGTAGAGCTCTCCATCCCTGATGCAGTATGCCGTAGCTTGCCGTGCCACACGCTCTGCTTCCTCCTCCTTCTCTGGCAGGATCCCTTGCGTTAAGTAACTCCGGAGCTCTGTGATCCAGCACCCCTCCCGAGGCTCCATTGCCAGGAGTAGGCGTGCCCCTGAGGCTGGGCCGCAGGCCGGGGCTCCCGAGGCAGGTGGCTGGGGGAGCTCCTTCTGGGGCTGCGCCGCGTTTGATAGCGATGGCATGGCCGAGGGCTTGAAGAGCCACTCCTCGAAGACACCAGGCTCCTGAGGTAGCCGCCTGGATGCTCGTTTGGCGATTTCGTCGGCCTCTTGGTTAGTGCCGCAGGGAACGTGATGTAGCTCCAGCCCCCAGAACTGCTTTTCCATCCTGCGGGCCTCTGCAAGATAGGCCTCCATGTGCTCGTCTCGTGGCTCGTATACCTTGTTGGAGAAGTTAATGAGGAGCTGCGAATCGCCCTTGATGGTAAGGCGCTTCACTCCCAGGGCTGCGGTGGCCTTCAACCCAGCTATCAGTCCCTCGTATTCTGCTATATTGTTGGAGACCTTTTCACCCTGCTAGAAGCAGAGCTGCATGGTGTAGCACAACTTGTCTTGGGCGGGAGATATGAGCACTGCCCCAGCCCCAGCACCATGCCTGGAGAACGCCCTGTCGAAGTACATGACCCAGCCTTCTGGCGCCTCGCTCCCAGGGGAGAGGGATCGGTTCTCGTCGGTCTTGAGGTCCGGTGCTTCCATCCATTCAGCCACGAAATCTGCTAGCGCGGCACCCTTGATGACCCTGGTCGTGCTGAACTCGAGCTGAAACGCTTGCAGTTCAATGTTCCACTCGGTGACCCTTCCGGCCGAGTTAGGGCTCCTGAGCACCCTTTCCAAGGGGTATGCTGAGACAACCTTGATCGGGTGACCCTGGAAGTAGTGCCGCAGCTTGCGCGAGGCCACCAGCAGCGCGACGAGGAGCTTCTGTGGCATGGGGTATCGTGCTCTCGCATCCCGCAACACCGTGCTGACGAAGTACACCGAGTGCTCGACGAGGCTTGGAGCGTCGGTGCTGGTGGCGCCCTCCGATGGCCATGGCGCTTGCTGAGGCATCGGGGCCTCCAGAGGCTGGTCAGCTGGGGGAAGGGCCTCTCCCGCTCCCGGTGCGTTCCCCTGCAGCGGCTGATCCTCCTCAGTCGTGGTAGTGATCTTTGCGAGTCCTTTTGGTCCTGCTTTGCCTTGGTGCGGGTAGCTGCTGTGGCCTTGGTCTGATGCTCCTCCCTAACCGCCACCAGAGCCGCGCTGGTGGAGTAAGGAGTGGCGGCAAGGTAGAGTACCAAGGGCTCTTGAGGGTGCGGGGCCACCATCACCGGAGGGCTGGTTAGGTATCTCTTGAGATCTTGGAACGCCTTGTCGGCCTCTTCAGTCCATTCAAAGGGCCCCTTTTTCTTCATCAGTTGGAAGAAAGGCAGCGCTCGCTCCCCTAACCTGGAGATGAAGCGCCCCAGCACAGTCACGCGCCCAGTGAGCTTCTGCATCTCTCTGAGGGTCTTTGGCGGGCTCATGTCCTCGACCGCCTTGACCTTTTCCGGGTTGGCCTCAATGCCTCGGTGGGACACGAGGAAGCCCAAGAGCTTGCACGAGGGGACTCCAAACACACACTTCTCCGGGTTGAGCCGCAGACTCACTGCGTTGAGGTTTGCAAAGGTTTCCTCCAGGTCTTGTATCAGGGTCTTGGCTTCGCGAGACTTCACTACAATGTCGTCGATGTAAGCTTCCACATTCTTCCCGAGTTGCGGGCCCAGGGTGATGTGCATGAGCCACTGAAAGGTCGCCCCCGCATTGCAGTCCGAAGGGCATGCATGTGTAGCAGTACACCCCACACGGGGTTAGGAAGGCCGTCTTCTCCACGTCTTCCACTGCCATCTTGATCTGGTGATACCTGGAGAAGGCATCCAAGAAGCATAGCAGGTCACACTCAGCGATGGAATCGACGATCTGATCGATACACGGGAGCAGGAATGGATCTTGCGGGCATGCTTTGTTGAGGTTGGTGAAGTCGACACACATGCGTTCCTTCCCCCCATCTTTGGCACAACTACAGGGTTGGCCAACCAATCTGGATACCGGACCTCGCGAATGACCCCCGCGGCCTCTAGCTTGCGAGTCTCCTAGACGATGAAGGCCTGCTTTTCAGCGGACTGCCGCCTTACTTTCTGCTTCACGGGGCACACGTTGGGGCACACGTTGAGGTGGTGCTTTATCATGCCCCATGGGATCCCTGCCAACTGATCGGGCTCCCAAGCGAACACCTTCTTGTTTGCACGTAGGAACTTGACCAGGGCTTCCTCCTGCTCGGGCCCAAGGTGGGCGCCTATGGTGAAAGTGGTGCTGGTGGACCCGTCCTCGTCGATGGGTATCTGCTTGGTCTCCGCTTTGTCTTGGGTGAACAACTGTTTCTTCTTGGCTGGCGCACCCCTTGGGCTTGGGGGCCCCCGTGTCGGCGGGCTGTGCCGATGCCGCCGTCTTGAAGGCGAGCTTGAGCGCTTGCAGCGCATCCCCGGCGTCCCCGGGCACGATGAGGACTCCGCTTCTCCCGGGCATCTTCATAAGGTTGTATGCCGGGTGAGTCGCGGCCATGAATTGGGCCAGTGCTGGGTAGCCGAGGATGGAGTTGTAGGGGAGGCCGTTGAGGGCGATGTCGAAATCGACCAGCTCCATGCGGAAGTTGTCGTAGGTGCCGAAAGTTACTGGGAGCCGGATCTGTCCCAAGGAGTTGGAAGACCCGCCCCCGACGCCCATGAAGGACCGGCTGGGCTGCAGCCGCTCCCGGGGTATGCGGAGGAGGTTGAAGGTCTCAACTGAGAGCACGTTGAGGCCCGCGCCACCTTCGATGAGGGTCCTGGTGACAGCCACTTGGCCGATGGTGGGGGTGCACAGCATGGGGAGCGCACCCAAGCAGGCCGAGTTGGTGGGGTGGTCCTCCGAGCTGAAGGCTAGCCGGGCCTGCGGCTCCGACCGGTCCCGGGGAGCCCCCTGCCACGTGGAGGCGGCGCCGATCTGGCGGATGAACGGCTTGACATGGTGACTGGAGGGCGGCGCCTGCGAGCCACCCAGGAGGGCCGCGACGACCGGGGGGGCTGGCGCGGCGTGGTAGGCGAGGAAGAGGTCGCGCGGATTTTCCCAAGAGGCCACGGAGGGGCGCAGGGGCGATACCCGCTGCTCGTTCCCCGCCGAGCCAGTGGCGGTGTCGACGGCAGGCAACAGGGAATGACGAGGGTGCCCGCCGACGGGAGCTGTCTGGGCGACTCGAGCGGCGAGAGCAGCCCGGTGAGCATCAGACATGGATGCGACTGTCGGAGAAGAGCAGGGCGACGGAAGACGAATTCCGGTGCACCACTCTAGGGCTCTGGCGGAATTGTTCTGCCGGGGACACTTCCCTCATCACCAACTATCCTCTCATTGGGAGGGGGTCAATCTCCATCAACATCTTCACCAGCACCATCTCCTCTCAAAACCCTAGTTCATCTCTTGTATCCAATCTTGTATCAAAACCACATATTGGTACCTGTGGGTTGCTAGTAGTGTTGATTACTCCTTGTAGTTGATGCTAATTGGTTTACTTGGTGGAAGATCATATGTTCAGATCCTTTATGCATATTATTACTCCTCTGATTATGAACATGAATATGCTTTGTGAGTAGTTATGTTTGTTCCTGAGGACATGCACTACAAAAAAAATACACTTCCGTGATGATACGTGTTTGTCACAGTAGGTCGCGTTTTTTGTCATGCATGTACATCCATGACAAATCTATGACAGAATCAAGATAGTCATACTTGTGCTGTTGTAGAAGTGTTCCATGACATTACCAAAATTATCATCACGGAAGTGTCCACTTCCATGACGATAAATCGCGCGTCACAGAACTTCTTTCGTCAAGGGTGACCAACATGTGGCATCCACCGTAACGGAACACTGTTAAGCTATTGGGTTGGGTTTTGGATTCGATAACCTGTTAATAGCCCCGACCAATGGGGATTTTCCACGTGTAAAATCATCATTGGCTGGAGGAAACACGTGTCGGCTCACCGTTGCGACAGATGTCATCCGCTCATTGGACCGAAGGCGCCTATGATACGGCGACACGTGGCACGGCCCAACAAAGGCCCATTCCTATGAAAAGGCCAGCACGTTTGACTTGGTCAAAAGGTGGCGGGCCAGCCCACGAAAAGCCTGTTAACGGCCTGTTCACATATAGCCCATTTACAGCCCGCTAACCCAGGGCCCGTTACGCCCTATCCGAATTAGGCCCAGTAGCGTTGTCGGTGTCAAAACCGGCGGATCTCGGGTAGGGGGTCCCGAACTGTGCGTCTAGGAGGATGGTAACAGGAGACAAGGGACACAATGTTTTACCCAGGTTGGGGCCCTCTCGATGGAGGTAAAACCCTACGTCCTGCTTGATTAATATTGATGATATGGGTAGTACAAGAGTAGATCTACCACGAGATCAAGGAGGCTAAACCCTAGAAGCTAGCCTATGGTATGATTGTTGTAATGTATGTTGTCCTACAGACTAAAGCCCTCCGGTTTATATAGACACCGGAGAAGGCTAGGGTTACACAGAGTCGGTTACAATGGTGGGAGATCTACATATCCGTATAGCCAAGCTTGCCTTCCACGCCAAGGAAAGTACCATCCGGACACGAGCCGGAGTCTTCAATCTTGTATCTTCGTAGTCTTGGAGTCCGGCGGATAATGATAGTCCGGCTGTCCGTGCACCCCCTAGTCCAGGACTCCCTCAGTAGCCCCTGAACCAGTCTTCAATGACGATAAGTCCGGCGTGCATAATGTTCGGCATTGCAAGGCAGGTTCCTCTCTTGAATAATCCAGCGAAGATCATGAACACCAGGATAGTGTCCGGCTCTGCAAAATAAATTCCACATTCCACCGTAGAGAGAATAAAATGTACACTTAGTTCAATCTGCTGACGTATTATGCGGCGCGACATCACACCGCCACAAGGCCTTTGTTTGAATTACTATACCACCTCAGCACGTTTAGCGAAGCGGTTTCCTTGGCACATCTTGTCGAAGCAGAGATCGTGTTCCCCTTATTCCGGGATTCTCATCAATACGTGCGTGGGTAACCCAACCGCGCCATTGATGGTGGCGCTTGGGAGATAAGAGAGTTTTACTAGGCTGGTGGGGGACACATAGTTTTGTCCGCCTATATATAAGGGATAAGGATTCACCTTCTCACCTACGCCTTCTTCCTCCTTTGGTTATCCATCCCCGCGAACTCAAGCTCCAACGCCCGAGCTCGCGCATCTCGCCTCGACCTTCTCCGAATATGTCCGGAGCAGGAGCTAAATGGTTAGCCTCCACCGTCAAGGAGGAGGACATCACCAAGCTGCGCAGCGCCGGATACCTTTCCGGCGATATCGCGCATCGGCTGCCCGACGAGGGGCAGCTCATCCCTACCCCCGGGCCTCATGAGAGGGTCGTCTTCCTCCCCCACTTCCTCCGCGGACTGGGCTTTCCGCTCCATCCATTTGTCCGGGGGCTCATGTTTTACTACGGCCTGGATTTCCACGATCTGGCGCCGAACTTTATCCTCAACATCTCGGTGTTTATCGTCGTGTGCGAGGCCTTCCTCTGCATCCGGCCCCACTTCGGCCTGTGGCTCAAGACCTTTAATGTCAAGTCGAAGATTGTGAAGGGTACGCAAGTGGAATGCGGAGGCGCCATATTGGGCAAATTGCCCAACGTCCCTTGGCTGGAAGGGACCTTCGTGGACTCCGTCAAGGGGTGGCAATCGGGGTGGTTTTACATCACCGAGCTGCGCAAATCCACATGGGCGGCGGCCCCCGAGTTTAGATCTGGCATCCCCATGCAGCTCACCTCCTGGAAAGAGAAGGGCTTGCAGTGGGGGAATCCGGTGGAGGTGACGGGACTCCGAGCATGTATCAAGAAGATGGTGAGCAATAGGCTCAGGCTCATCGACGTGGTCCAAGTCATGCTCATCCGGCGGATCCTCCCATGCCAAGAACGGGCATTTAATTTGTCGGAGTTGAATCCGGAACAGCACCAGGCGCTAAGCGGGCTCTTCGATACAACATACGAAGGCGCCTGGAGGGTGCTGTTCAAGGGCGCCGAAGCCCCCGCGTCCGCGACCGAAGACCGCGGATTTAGCTCGCAGTATCCAACTAACGAGGTAAGTGATTCAACCCCATTACGGGACACTTGTGATAATTAGATTGACTCTAGTGAGGTTTCATTCTGCCTCTTCCTTTGACAGGAATGGATGGAGAAGGCCAAGCTGCTCATCAGCACGGCTCCCATGCCAGAAGACCCAGTGGACGCCCGCTTAACAGGGCTGCTGGTTCCGGCACCGCACATGGTGCCGGAGAAGAAGGCCAAGAAGGTGGCCGCGGGGACTCGAAAGAGTTCCCGCAATCAGGCGTCTGATGACGACGAGGACTCCTCCCCCGAGGAGGAGGAGTACTCTCTCCTGGAGGAGGAAGAGAAGAAAAGGAAGGCTTCCCCCATCAGGGAGGCCGAAGGGTCCAAGAGGGGGAGAACTATCCCCCCGGACAGTTTCGCCAACATCAGCGTTGGTGAGGATGAGTGGCCTCCAAGGGCCAGGCGTTCGGCAAGATCGTAAGTATCCGGATCCTTGATGTGTAATTTCTTTTATGTCGCGTAGTATCCTTCTAACGCCGCATTCTGCCCGTAGTCCGGCCAATGATGATCCCCGACTCATCGAGCGGGTCATTGGCCTCGTCGGATGTGAATTCCATCCCGACTGCCTCCACCCCACGCGCCGACAAGGACGTCGAGGTGGGATCCCAAAGAGGGACCCATCAGGAGGAGGCTCCGGAGGCGCCGTCAGGCAGCCTCCCGGACTTCGTGCCGGACTCTACCTCGGAACCCGTAGTGGTTCTAGAGTCCGGCAAGCGGCCCCTTCGAAAGAAGGGCAGGACCGTGACGCCGGCGGTCTCCGTCCAACCGGAGGCACCGGATAACCTGCTGAAGGCGCTTAAAGGCGCTTCCATCGAGGAAGAACACCGCACTATCATGAGTGCGGTGATTGAGAAGGTTCAGCTCGCTAAGAGCGGGCTGACCGAAGCTTGCAGCAGCCTTTTAACAGGCTTTGAGGTAAGAAGTTGAAATTATGTAATGTAATACCGCATAGACAGTAGCCCCTGATGCTTAGTTCGGTGTTCGGAAAGAAAAGCCGGACTAAGGATCTTTAACAAGATATACGCAGGGTTGTCTAAAATATGTCAATATGGGTTTGCAGGCTGCACTGCTGACCTCTGCCGCACTAACGGCGGAGGTTGACGTGCTGAAGAAGGATCTCGAGCGGTCCGAGCAAGAGCTCGGCCATGCAAAGAAGCAGCTCGAGGAAAAAGAAGGTGAGTAACACCTCTTTGAATAAGTACCTTACAGAAAAGGATTTTGGTTGCAAATAAAATTAACAAGGATAATATGTGTATTTCAGGGGCCACTAACGAGGTGGCAGCCCTGAGGGATGCTGTGTCCGCGGCCGAACGCAGTGCGGCCGCGGAACGGGCTGAGCGAGAAAAGCAAGACGCACGGGTGGCGGAAGTTCGGCAAGAGCTCCAGGTTCTCATGGAAAAACATGAGAGTTTGGAGCGTGACTCCAAGACTCGAGAGTCTGAGCTTGCCTCGGCTCTCGAAAGTGCCAAGTCTGCCAAGGCCGAGGCCCGTAAGGCCCTTCAGGAGGTTGAGGACATAAAGAAGATAGCGGCGAGTAAGGCGTTTTTCATGCAAAGCAGGCATGTTAATGTGAACTACCTGACACTTACCCGCATTCGGAGCTCTCCAGTGGCGTTTGTAGATCTGCCGCGTAGTGCGTCTGATGCCGCCGCATTCTATCGTGGCGAGGAGGGGAGCTCGACGGAGAAGGTCTTCCGGTCTTAGTATACTGAGGCCGGCCATCCGGTGCCCCCAAGCGACCAGCTGAAGCAGCTGGTCGAACTCCACAAGGTAGCTGAGGAGGCCATGAAGGGCCTCATAATCTGGCTGTGGCCTGGACAGGCCATGCCTGGTAGCTACTTTGGCCTCGTGCGGCGGCTGGTGGATGCATGCCCCAGGCTGGATGTAGTCAAGCGCTCCGCCTGTATCGAAGGCGCTCGTCGGGCCCTTGCCCGCATAAAGGTGCAATGGGGCAAATTGGATGCGGAGAAGCTTCTCATGGACCCACCGCCGCCGGGCAAGGAGTATCGCACGCCGGAGAAGTATTATAAAATTGTCCTGAAGGGAGCCTGCAATATTGCAGATGAGTGCTCCCGAAATGTAATCTTTGAGTGAACTCGCTGTTTATTTATCCTCTGCGCTGAAAACTTCGTTCATATGCGCCATGAGCAATGCTTGTTTAATTTAAAATATTACCTTCTGTGCGGCCGTTTGTAAAATCTGAGAGATGGCAAGTCGTTGGCTTCAGCCCCCAAGCCACAAGTGCTGGGGTGTTCGGGATAAACTTGAGCACTCTTGTTCCCATTTTTGGGTCCATCTAGGGAGGCGCTCAACACGACGAACAAGGCAACCGGACTTATAATGCTTGAACACTCTCACTTAGCCATAGAATTCTATAATTTTAAATTTCGGCGAAGCCCCTGGTATTCGGAAGACCGAATCCGGGGCGCTATCCACGCCTTCATCGGACATTATCCGGAACTTCGCTCGAAGCGGCGTGAGTCTTTAAGGACCCGAAAAAACCTCTCGAACAGCGACAAGTCTCTCGCCTTATCATGCCAGTCAGTTTTAGCTTTCTCCACTGAGGCGTTAACCCGGCTCAACCGGGGCGCAATCGCAGTGGTTCTCCCAATGCCACCTTAGCCGACAGAACGGAACGTAAGGCACCAAAACATGGGAGCCGGGCAAACCCAACTATTGATCCAAGACATGATTCAGAGCCGATTCATATAATGCTATAAGTTCGGGGTGCCGCACTTGTGAAAGTGTTCGGACTTTATCACACCATAGAGTGGGGAACGTAAGCCCCCGGTGTATTATGCCGTACCAAAATATACGGGTGCCAGATGTCATATAATGAGCATATATATATAAAATGTGATGCAATTGCGATCATAAAGGTGCTGCATTATTAATGAAAGAAAAGTCTGCTAGAAGAGCGGACTGATACAAATAGTGCGGTAAGCAAGGGATTTGGACTAAATAAACATGTCCCTGACTGTTGCATCATGAGTTCGGCAGGTTCACCGCCGGACAGGGCTTCTGGTTAACAGAGTCCTGTGTACAAAAAAGAAGAAAAATAATATAAAAAGAGGGGCACATTTGTGAGCCCCCGGTGTGGTCGAACCGCACTCTGGGTCCGTTGTGATCGTGCCCCCTCCCCTGTGCCCATGGTATCTCCAAAGCGTAATTATGTACGCGGAGTGTTATTCTTGCGATCATACGCGGGCAAGGGTTGGGGCCGCATTGCTACGCGTGCTCTGATCGCGCCAGGTGGTCTTGGTTGGCATTGCTCCGGGCGCGCTTTGCTGTATCCGGCCGTTTAACGGCCGGACTCGAGAATTGCCTTAGAAGGATGCTCTGTACTTCTGCCGCGAGAGCCGCTGTATGTTCCTCCGTTCGGAGGGAGCGTTCCGTATTCCCATTGACCATGATGACTCCACGAGGGCCTGGCATCTTGAGCTTTAGGTATGCATAGTGCGGCACCGCGTTGAATTTGGCAAACGCGGTTCGCCCGAGCAGAGCGTGATAGCCGCTGCGAAACGGGACTATGTCGAAGATTAACTCTTCGCTCCGGAAATTATCTGGGGATCCGAAGACCACTTCCAGTGTGACTGAGCCTGTGCAGTTGGCTTCCACTCCTGGTATGACACCTTTAAAGGTTGTCTTTGTAGGTTTAATCCTTGATGGGTCTATGCCCATTTTGCGCACTGTATCCTGATAAAGCAGGTTTAGGCTACTGCCGCCGTCCATCAGGACTCTCGTGAGGTGGAACCCATCGACGATTGGGTCTAAGACCAATGCGGCGAATCCGCCATGGCGTATGCTGGTCGGATGGTCTCTTCGATCGAAAGTGATCGGACAAGAGGACCATGGGTTGAACTTTGGGGCGACTGGCTCCATCGCATAGACGTCCCTTAGTGCGCGTTTCCTCTCCCTCTTGGGTATGTGGGTCGCGTATATCATATTCACCGTCCGTACTTGTGGGGGAAAACCCTTCTGTCCTCTATTGTTCGGCCGCCGGGTCTCTTCCTCGTCGTCGCTATTTAGCCCCTTGTCATTGTTTTCGGCAATTAACTTGCCGGCCTGCTTGAACACCAAGCAATCTCTATTGGTGTGGTTAGCTGGCTTTTCAGAGGTGCCATGTATCTGGCATAAGCGGTCGAGTATTCGGTCCAGATTGGACGGACCCGGAGTGGTTCTTTTAAATGGCTTCTTCTGCTGACCGGGTTTAGGGCCTCGGAATCCGGCATTGACTGCCGTATCCTCCTTATCGTCGCTGTTAATTCGGCGCTTGTTTTTGTTTCGACGTGACCTGCCGTTGTTGTCCTTAGTATCCGGACTGCCAGAATTTTTACGGAGATTGTTGCTGCGGGCTAGCCAGCTGTCCTCTCCCTCACAAAAGCGGGTCATTAACGATGTGAGGGCTGCCATGGATTTCGGCTTTTCCTGCCCAAGGTGCCGGGCTAGCCATTCGTCCCGGATGTTATGTTTGAAGGCTGCAAGGGCCTCTGCGTCCGGACAATCGACGATTTGATTTTTCTTTGTCAAGAACCGTGTCCAGAATTGTCTGGCCGATTCGTCTGGCTGCTGAATGATGTGGCTTAGGTCATCGGCGTCTGGTGGTCGCACATATGTGCCTTGGAAGTTATCAAGGAATGCGGCCTCCAGGTCTTCCCAACACCCAATTGACTCTGCGGGCAAGCTGTTAAGCCAATGCCGAGCTGGTCCTTTAAGCTTGAGTGGGAGGTACTTTATGGCGTGGAGATCGTCGCCGCGGGCCATATGGATGTGGAGAAGATAGTCTTCGATCCACACCGCGGGGTCTGTTGTGACATCGTAAGATTCGATGTTTACGGGTTTAAACCCTTCGGGGATCTGATGATCCATTACTTCGTCAGTGAAGCATAACAGGTGTGCGGCGCCCCTGTATTGAGCGATATCGCGACGGAGCTCGAGAGAGCGCTGTCTGCTGTGTTCGGCCCAGCCGGGGTTATTGTATCCGGCGTGATGGTATTCGTCGTGGGTCGTAGGGCGCCCACGTGATCCATAGATGGATCTGGATTGCCTTGCTTTGTCCTCCAATATGTCTCACAAGTCCGGCGCGTTCCCTCTTGGCTTCGTACTTTTGGAGCGATGCCGGGGTATGGTCTTGGCTGGGGGCCTGGATGCCTCTCTGTCACGACCACGGGGTGGTCGGTCAGCCATATCGTGCGCTGGTGATGGAGGTACGAATGCTTCCTCCTCTAATCGGGGGAGCAGCTTGTGTTTTGGGTAACTTTTGGAGGGACGTTCGAGTTTATACTCTTCGGCCGCGAGGACCTCGGTCCATCGATCGGCCAGCAGGTCCTGATCAGCTTGAAGCTGTTGCTGCTTTTTCTTTAGGCTGTTTGCTGTGGCGATAAGCCTGCGCTTGAAGCGCTCTTGTTCGACGGGATCCTCGGGTACGACGAATTCGTCATCGTTGAGGCTTGCTTCGTCTTCGGAGGGAGGCATATAATTATGATCCTCAACCTCTTCATCTGCCGCCCCCTCATGAGGGCTTGCTTCTGCATCCTCCTGCGCTGAGTCTTGCTGGAGGGGATTGTCTTCGGCACTCTCTGGAGTATTATTATCTCCTGTGCCGGAATCTCCATTCTTGCTGTGGCGAGATTTAGAGCGGCGCCGCTGACGCCGGCGCTTGGGCTGTTTCTTTAAGGGATCTGCCTCCGCTGTTTCTTCGCCGTCCCCATCTTTTGGGGTATCCACCATGTATACGTCATATGACGAGGTGGCCTTCCAGTGCCCTGTGGGCGCTGGTTCCTGTTCGTCTCCGGCATCGTCGTCCATAGCGTCGATGTCTTCGGAGTCGTAGTCTAGCATGTCGGTTAGATCGTCGACAGTGGCTACAAAGTGGGTGGTGGGTGGGCTCTGAATTTCTTCCTCGTCCATATCCCAACCATCCTGGCCGTAATCCGGCCAGGACTCTCCTGATAATGAGAGATGCTTTAGTGAATTCAAGATATCGCCGAAAGGCGAGCATTGGAAGATGTCCGCGGCGGTGAATTCCATAACCGTCGCCCAATCCGAATCGATTGGTAGGGGCGCGGGAGGTTCGGAGTCCGGCGAGGAGTCCGGCGCCTCGGAATCACGAGTTTCGCAAGGGACAAGATTAGTGTTCGGCTCCATCGCCGTGGACGTTGGAGCCCCCAGGGCAGCGTCTATCCACCGGCCCTCGATCTGGGCGATCGGCTCTGGGCCAATGGCCGGAGCGGACCCGTGTGCGGCCACCAAGGGACTGTTCGGTGGCAGAGCTAAATCATGCCCGTCGTCACAGTGCGGCGCGCTTGGCTGTGGCTCGAGTCTGTCGAAGATCAAGTCTCCGCGGACGTCGGCCGTGAAGTTTAAGCTTCCAGATCTGACCTGATGGCCAGGGGCGTAGCTTTCGATCTGCTCCAGATGGCCAAGTGAATTGGCCCGCAGGGCGAAGCCGCCGAATACGAAGATCTGCCCGGGGAGAAAAGTCTCACCCTGGACAGCGTTGCAGGTTGAAGGTGCCATCAAGCCTATCGGTGACGACACAGAGGAACTCTCAATGAAAGCACCAATGTCGGTGTCAAAATCGGTGGATCTCGGGTAGGGGGTCCCGAACTGTGCATCTAGGCGGATGGTAACAGGAGACAAGGGACACAATGTTTTACCGAGGTTCGGGCCCTCTCGATGGAGGTAAAACCCTACGTCCTGCTTGATTAATATTGATGATATGGGTAGTACAAGAGTAGATCTACCACGAGATCAAGGAGGCTAAACCCTAGAAGCTAGCCTATGGTATGATTGTTGTAATGTATGTTGTCCTACGGACTAAAGCCCTCCGGTTTATATAGACACTGGAGAAGGGTAGGGTTACACAGAGTCGGTTACAATGGTAGGAGATCTACATATCCGTATCGCCAAGCTTGCCTTCCACGCCAAGGAAAGTACCATCCGGACACGAGCCGGAGTCTTCAATCTTGTATCTTCGTAGTCTTGGAATCCGGCGGATAATGATAGTCCGGCTGTCTGGACACCCCCTAGTCCAGGACTCCCTCAAGCGTCATATGTGCCGTCCAATATGATTCAGCCCATTTTAACTTCCGGCCCATGTGTGGCCCATGACTTCTTTCAGCCCATATGAGGACCTTTGTAACTCTTGGCCCATTAACGACCCGTGGTGAAACTGGCACCTAATGAACAGTGTATCACTTTATACCCATTAACGGCCCGTTATTCCATTGGGCCGTTTCCAGCCCAAGTTATCTTTCGGCCTTCTCAGGGCCCATTGATTCTTGGGCTCATTTGCAGCATTCGATTACATACGGCCCGTTACTGTCATTTTCTGCTTGTGGGCCAAATTCAGCCCGTCATTACAGTCGGCCCGTTTGCGGACCGTTAATACGTTGGGCCGTTTTCATGTCAAAAAAACCTGTTGGGCTGTTTTCATAGAGTTATCAAATACGGCCTATTAACGGCCAGTTATGGTCCATGAATAGTACGGCCCATGATTGGCGAAATGATGATACGCCCCGTAGAAGGCCCATGGATCCTACGGCCCGTATGAGGCCCATGGATAGTACGGCCCGTAGAAGGCCCATGGACCCTACGGCCCGTAGAAGGCCCATTGATCCCTAAGGTCCGTATAGAAGGCCGATGGATCCTATGGCCCGTATAGAAGGCCAATGGTCCTACGGCCGAACGAAGGCCCATGGATCATACGGCCCGCAGGAGGCCCATGGTTACAACAGTCCGTGTGTTGCCATGATTATTTTGGCCTAGTTACCAAAAATAGGCTATGTGGCCACTAGAAAAACACAGAAAAAGAACTGCAGTGACTACAAGCAAACAACTAAACAAGACAATAAGGAAATAAATAAGCAAGCAATTAAGGCTAGCCTATTACCGATACTACACATATTACATCCAGTGGGCATCAAAGTTTGCCACCAGTGCAAATATAGGGAACAAAGCAACATATTACATACACTTGGCCATCAAAATTGGCCACCTGTGCAAATAAACGCGGTAGCAAAACAAGAGCATAACTGAAACAACTTCAGAAGAGCTTAAAAAACATTATCCTGGGTATCCACCATGCTGGCAGTAAGCTTAGCAAGCTGATTAGCTTTGTCCTGTTTGGCGCTAAAATCCTCCAACGCTTGCTGTTGCACCAGAAAGTATGCATCTGAATGCTCCAGGGACTTCCGCAGTCCTTCCGCTTCTTGTCGCAGCACAGCTGATCGATGTCTTTCAGCTTGTAGTTGAGACTCAAGAAACCGAACTGATTCAGACAGTGAGTTTGAATAGCTTGTGCAAGCGGTAGTGGCTAGTAACTCGAACACTAAACCAAGACAGGACTTTGGGGTTGTCTCACTATCTTCAAGATAGTCTTCCTTAGCTGTTTTATCAGCTTTGTTGGAGACCGACAAGGATGTGTCACTATCCTGAACCTTATCTGCATTACTTCCTTTACCATTGCTTAATAAGGCACTCTTCCCCAATATTCCGTTAGCATTCTAAAAGAAGAAACAAGCAGACACATAACAAGTTTAGCATGTACTAGTATATGAAACTCCTTTCGGTGAACCAGTTCATTAGTAAGGTGGACAGGATTAAACTACCAAGTCTTCTATTGCCAAGTACTAGTACATAATAAAAGCATCAAACAAACATATATCTATGTCCTATGGTCACTGCATTGTCTTGCCAAATCAAAATAGAGACACGGTTCAAATCATATCAGTTCAAGACAAAGCAGGAGTGAAAGAATACAAAGCGTGGGAAAGTACACGGCACAACAAGATTTAAGATGGGTACCACGGGTCTACATGTACAACAACACTATTGCCTCTGTTGTGATGCTAGTAATGTGCATGATATGAAAGTCAACTGTATACACAATTGAAATTGAAATCAAAAGAGCTATTGATAAGAGCAAACCTGTTAAAGAAACATGCATGAACATACCTGTCGTGCCATTGGAGTTTCGATTGGATCCTTCAATTTAAAAATAAGTTTGTATGAGTAAATACAATGATACAAGAGCAAAGCAATCATAGTTAAAAAAGGCACGCCTAAGCGAGCGCTTAAGCGCGCCTAGGCTCTAGGCGTTGGCAAAACGCATTGCGCATAACTACGCTTAATCTGTGCATAACTGCGCATAAGCATGCGCTTTGGTCAGTAAAATGCAAGGCGGTGGCAAAACGCACAATTAACGCCTAGTGCTTTTTTGAACTATGATAGCAATGGAATCTTAAATTAGAACAGTTGTTCTTCAGGTTTAGGCACTTGCTCTACATGAACAGAGTACAGTAAGACACAAGAATATAATACTTAAAAATAGAAAATGAGCTCATAGACCTTACCACATTCTTAGTTCGGGACCACTACAGAACAAGGTGTTCCTAGTCATCGACCAATAAATGTGTCTCAGGAGAACGTAAGGGAATTTGATGAGTTTCTTTGCCGGTGAAGTACGTTTTCTTCAGGTAATTCTGATACTGCCACCAAGCATTCTTGAAGATAGCAGAGGTATTAGCATAGGTTACCTCATCCTGAGTTTCCAAATCAGCCCTTCTCTATAGACAAAAATGGGAAAATTTGCGGTATTATAACCATCATGGAGGTAGGATGTATGGGACGAAGCAAAGTAATTGCCATGAATAACATTACTTACACATAACTCCTGGACAAACACCTGCAACTGGCATTTTCCTTCATCTTCAGTATAATATTTCCAAGATGGGAAGATACGCACATACGATTTAACAACATCAAATGCGATAGATGCTAAACTACGACTGGCTGGTTGTGCTTCCTCCACGGGAATAGGCATACTAACTGGTGGAGCTGGGGTTCGCCGTGATAGTACTGGCCCTTTGGGCACTGGAGCTGCCTTACTAACTGCTCTTGTTTGGGAGCTCTGTGGTGGAGATGGTGTTGTGTCAACAGGAACTGGGTTACTATCGGCTTGGGTTGGGGTTAGATTGGGTGAAGCTGGTTCTCTGTCCATCGCAGTAGGGGTACAATCTGCGAGAGTTTGGGTTATGTGTGGTAGGGCTGGTTCTTGTGCATGTACAACCGGGGTGCTATCTCCACCAATAGGTAGCACTGTTTTATTTGAAGACCGTGTTTTTATTCCGCTAGATACTGGCATCACCCGCTCCAATTCAAATGGCTGATAAACAGGAAACATAGTTGAATGTACATACATTGTATGAGAGATAGATGCAATAGATAGTGTGGAAAAAAGAGGGCATGAAATAGTTGACATGTATATTGTTTAACTAAAATGGATAGCATGACATAATTTCACATATATGATGTCTATCTAAACTGGATAGCATAGCATAACATAATTCAAAGATATGATGAATAACAAAACAGGATCGCATGACATAATTCACCTACATGTTATCTAAGTAATCAGGATCGCATCATTTAATTCACATATGTGATTTATACGCTAAACAGAGAGCATTCGATATGATGTCTGAACTAAGAACATGGTGTTGAATATTGTGTATATGATGTCTAAACTATGCAATGCAAGACACTGTATGCATGATATGAGCAGTATAACCGTGCCAAGTTAGAGCATACACCTCAGTAGGGGAATAGGACAAGTCATTTGTCTCTGAATCCATCTCTGAGGAGCTATCGGGACCTAACAAGAGATCTGCTTCGACAGGTAGCACTATCTGCTCTGAAGGCCTTGTTTTCACTCCAGATTTTTCCATCTCCCACCCAAATGGTTGATTCATAGGAAGAGTAGTTTAATGTACAAACACTGTCGACAAATGGAAATGTAATGAAGAAAAGGATGAGCAAGATATCATTCAAATATATGATGCCTGGTTAAACAGGATGGCATTGCACATTTCACATATATTATGGCTGGCTAAAAGACATGAGACTGCATAATTCCCATATCATAGAAACTAAACAGGTGGCATTACAAAACATGTCTAAACTAAGCAGATGACATATATGATGTCAAAAGTAGGCACTTCAAGGCAACATATGGATGATATGACTAACATCATCATGCCAAGGTAGAGCAAACACCTTGGGGGTAAATAGGAGTGGTCAGCGGCGTCTGAATCCGCCTCAGAATAGATATCTTCCTATGGATTACAATCTGGAGAGGGGTGGGGAGGGTTTGCCATTGAACCCACCATGGAGCGATGTCTGCATGACATTGTATTGCCACGCAAAACTCTTCTCTTTTTCTCTACATGTTCAGCATGACTGTGTACAATATCTGACATGCATACGAAAAAATATGGTGAGATTATGTAAGGAGAGCATGCACCAATTTAGAGTGATGGTAACAACCAGTGGATGGATCCAAAAATAATGATAGCAGGCTGATGATTGCTTTAAATTAATAAAAAGATAGATGATGATTGCTTTACTATTTGTTTCCCACCCAAGATGAACAACATAGGCATACCCTAGGTGAACCAGATATTAGACAGACATACTATTCATTGTTGCCTCGATATGTGCCCCACAACTAATCTAGAACTCAAGTTTGAACATGAATTTGGACCTGAGTTGGGAGTCCAAGAGCTGAACAAGACGATAAAGTAGCAGGTAAGTTTAAGCAATGCATAACATACGCAGAAACAAAAGAGTGCGGCCTCTCTTGTGGACCCGTGTACTCCTCAGGTTCATCTGTTGAGTCGATGATGGTGATGCCATTGGGGTGCGTGCCGGCGGCAGGGAAGGAGATCTGAGGCGGCGAAAGATGGTCAGGAGTCGTGATGTCTGGTTTGGTGGATGCTTCTGTCGATGGAGCAGCTCAGGTGAGGTGGACGACATCACGACAGGAGCAGGACAAACCACACAAAGTTCCCTTCGACACATACCTGTAACTGAAGTAATTCTGTAAGGGCTCATTTGGCTTGCATGATTCTTAAAACGCGGGGATAGGAAAAACACCGGAATAGGATAGGAAAATGCACATGGTAAACAGAGCATTTGTAAACACGGAATTTCTATCAACTTGGGTGTTTGGTTTACAAGAATTGGAAGAGCAGAGGAATGCAAAGAAACATGGCCAAAATAAAGAGAAACCATATGAAAGCGTGTACAGTTAGAACGTTATTCTGGCACTAATGAACTTGGTCTCGTTTTCATGCATGGGATTTTTAAAAGTAGGTCCAGGTGGATGTTTTGCTTCATTCCTTTCAACAAAATGCATGGATAATTGAATAGTAGAGTGCCATTGGAAAATTCCCTATTGCTATGTTTTTCCGTTGAACCAAAATAGCCCTAATGGATCAATGTGAATGTATAGTAATAAGTGACGCAACAAGTGTACAACCTCTTTGCCGTAGCCGTGTTGACCTCAGCATCATTGGGTTGGTCGCTGAAGCAGTTGAGGCAGAGGTGGCTGTCGGAGGTGTGGAGGAAGATCTGAGGAATCTGTAGATGGCGTCCAGGGCACTGCTCTGTTGTGATGGATCGTTCTGTCATTGGAGCAGCTCCGGTGAGCTGTAAGACGTCAAGGCTGAAGCAGCACAAGACAGACTTCGTCAATCTCATTTGGGACTCTAATAGCATCTCCAATAGATGATGAAAAATGGATGTCAAATTAACATCACCAAAAACCACCTGACTACAACAATGAGGTAAAAATTGTTGACTCTAAACTTAACTGTCGAAACTGAAATTAACTGTGGAATCTGAATGCTACTATCGAAACTGAACGAAATGGTAGCAGAGAGACACTTGACATGTAGTTTAGGGAGGGCCTGCAGTTCATCTTCAACCTGCACACCCCTGAGCCGCCTGCCACCACCGGCCGAACCGCCGGCCCCAGCACCGCCTCGCCGCCCCGAAACAACTCGCCATCGACGCCCCGGCCAGCCCTCTAGGCCCCCCGCCCCCGTCCCCACTGCGGGTGGTTCTTCCTTAACTCCGGCGAGCCCCCCCCCCCCCCCCCCCAACCCCTGAAAATCGACTGACCCAAAAGTCGATTCAGTCGACTAAAGTGTGGCTTAATCAGACCAGAGCAGCAGCACGAGCGAGGGGGAGAGCAGCAGCAGCAGTTGGGCGAGCAAGGGATCGAGCGAGAGCCGGAGAAGCAGCAGCATCGCGAGCGAGCGAGCGAGAGCCGGAGCAGTAGCAGCAGCAGCGGGAGCGAGCGAGCCAGAGCCAGAGCAGCAGCAGCAGCAGCGCGAGCAGCCGAAGGGGCCTCGCACTGGGGGAGAGCCGCCGTGGAGATGTTGCCCATGGCGCCAGCTTCAAGGTAGCCGCTCCATGGGGGTGCGGGATGGAGCACCGTCGGCGCCGGGAGGTCGAGTTAAGGAGAAGGTGCGATGCGATGAGTGTACAACCTCTTTGGTGGCGCTGAGTAGGCCTCGGCTTCGTCCGAGGAGTCGGTGAGGATGCTGCGGTTCCGGTGGAGCAGGTTAAGGCGGCACTGTGGGGATGGAGCAGCCGCGATAGACGAGGCGATCGTCGGAGCAGCTCCTTGGAGGTGGAGGACAGGGCGGCTGAACCGGCGGGACGGCGAGATGGACGACGGATCCTCATCCGGGGAGGTGGACGAGGGACGTCGAGCTGTTGCGGTGGACGACGTCGTCAGAAGAGGCTCCGGCTGGGCAGCAGTGATGTGGCGGACGGAGGAGGATGGGGTTTCGCAGCTGGAGCGGAGAGGTTATGGCGGCCTAGGATTTTGAATGGTGAAAAGGGGGTGATGGGAGGGGGTGAAGCATGACTTAGGGACGCGCTTGTCCAAAATGTAGGGTGTGTTACAAAAGTACCCCCCGCCAATTTGAACTAGCGGCCATTTCGGCTCAGGGTTAGAAGGGGGATTTCACTTGTCGGGATTTGGCAGCTAGAGGGAGTTTTCGCGCGCGTTGTAATTTCGGGATAGCAAGGCGCGGGTTGTGAAGGCGCCAGTTTTGGGAGCACGATATTTGAATATTCGGGATATAACAAGACGCGGGTTGAATTTTAGGGACAAGCCTAACGTGTAGTAATATTGTACTTGTACGTACCAAATCAATTCGCACTTCCCTCAACCAAAAAGAAAATGAAAAAAATAAAACTATTCACACCACACAAAGAGAGAGTCTTGCCCCGTTTTACTACACAAATGCTATTCAAAGCTACTCCCTCCTTCCATCTATATAGGGCCTAATGCGTTTTTCGATGCTAAGTATGACCAAATATTAGAGCAATGATATATGACATGCAACTTACACAAAGCACACCGTTAACTTCGTCTGTGAAAGGTTCTTTCAATGATATAATTTTCACATTGTGCATGTCATGTACTATTAATCTTGTCAATAGTCAAAGGTGGTCTTAAAAATCTCATTATGCCCCATATAGATGGAAGGAGGGAGTATGAATCCATGTTATGTCCGATTAATTTTTTTCGCTTTGCTGTATAATGCATGTAACCTATTCATACCAACATTTTAGTGCATTCCAAATGTCTATACTACCACTGCAATTCAGACTAAATTTGAATTCATTTCTCTATTTCAATAAGAATCTACAATCATGATTGTTGCCAACTTCAACAATCATTCATGTATTACCTTAATAACACACCACATTATTACTATAGAGATAGATATGAACTATGTGTACTACATGAACTCGAATTCTATTTTTTGAATACACTTGATGTTGATTCCAAATAATAGTACATTTGATGTACTAACTATATATTCATAATCTAAACCATGTTCCATATGTACACCGTGTTTATCACACAAAGTATAGTGCCCCGCCCCCTACATTATGACAAGTATTTAGACCTGAGTTGCAAAAGCCACACATTAGCCCAAATTATAATCAATGTTGTACATTATGATATCTTCTTCAAGTATCCGTATCCACCTTTTTATAATGAATTATGATCTTTGTTCGTCTTTTACACCTTCACGATCCTCTTCTATTTGTAGCTAGCTAGCGCTAACTTTCTATTGTGCATGCACACGCCCGCCCCCCTCACACACCCTTAGCGTCCCCTCCATCGCGCACGTTCGTTATTTCTCTTTAGGTCGTCCACCAGCGGTGTGTGTAGGCCCACGGCTCCTTATTTCTGGCACACAACGGTCGATATACCTCTCTAGCCAAGTGTGCCTACAACAAACACATATATACTTCCCCTCTTCTCTTCTCACCGTCCATGCCCCCATATGTCCAATACAATTCCACGCAGGTGCACACTCCCGCCCCTCTTTTCATTAGTCACATGCTCGCACACTCCTCCCCCCTCGCCACACTCTCTCCCTTTATCTGCCTCTCCAGACCTTATTTGCTTCTAACACATGCAGGCGTGTATATGAACTGATCTCCCTACATATAGCCAGGTCGACTATAATTCATTTTCACCAAGCACCGATACACTTACCTCTCTAGTTATGTCTCTCCTTTTCTCGGACACACGACGGTTGATCTTCTTATGTAGTTACGCATGCTTACCACAACCATATCTTCTCCCCTCATCATCCTTGAATACCTCCCGACCCGTCTCTCACACGCACGTGCATAGACAGACAGACATCCCCTGCCCTCTCTTATTGATATTGCACTCATACCCTCCGTTTGTCTAGCAGGCCTCTCCCACCATTTGTGAGACACCACTCCACCACCAACCCTCCTGTCACACCCTAGCTAGTTCATGCATTAGAGTGTTGCATCATGCTTATCCTTTTAACAGAAACCTGAAATGGGGATGACAGAACCCCCAGCCCTCTCTGAAACCAACTAGGGTTTACTAAAAACTTTTTCAATGAACCTGAAATGCCCTTCTAAAATGTCCATCATTTTTGTCTTGGCTCAGAACCTCTGCCAAAAGTGATGCACAATTTCCTAGGTCATCGTAGGGTCTTTGAATTAAATCAGAAGTATTTGAATTTGGGCATTTAAAATTATATAAAATATTTCAAATTCTCAAATATTCCCAACCTAAAATGTTTCATGATGGAAATATTCCAACTATGGACCAGGAGCAGTTTGGTGAATTTTGGAACTATTTGAGTATTTTTAAAAACTCCACAAAGTTGCAGAAAAATAGAAAAGGAAAAAAAACAGAAAGAAAAGCTTACCTGGCGCCTACTAACCGGCCCACCTGCCGGCCCAGCCCAGCTGTTGCGCCAGCGAGCTGCTTGGCTCGGCCAGGCAGGCAGGCAAGGTGCTCGGCGGCGAGCACGCCATGGGTGCCACGCACCTGGTCGCCGCCTCGCCGCTTCCCTCAACACGCCACGACGGGGATCGATCCCCCTCTCTCCCCCGAACCCCCCAGACACCTCCTCTCCTCTCCAGCTCCTCCCCCTCGCGCTCCCCAGCCATGGCCGACGCCACCGCCGCCGCTCCATCATCGTAGCCGCGCTCCCCGCTGCCCGTGCTCCGTCTCGTCGTGTCCAGGAGCTCCGCCGCCGTCCTCTTCATCGAGCTAACCGAGCCCCACGTGCTCGTGTGGCCCGAGTCCACCGCACCGACCTCGCCCGAGTCCGCCGTCGCCGATGATTCCCTTCAACGCCGTCGCCGCATCAGCTCGTCCCCGACCCCGCCGGTGGCCTCTACGAGTGCTCTATGAGCCTAGCTACCCCTCCTACCCTTCCTATCTCGCCCCCGAGCTGTGTAGCAACCACACGAACATCACCCGCACGCACCGCCGCGGATCTCGTCGCCGACGTGCTCCCGGCCATCCTCCGGCCACCTCTCGGTGTCCATCGCACTCACCACGCTGCGTTGGGTCCAACCATGCACTCCCCACACCTCACCGCACCCCTAGCTCGAGTTCGCTTCCACCCGAACTCCGGCGGCCGCCTAGGTCGTCGCCGGCACCGACTCCGGCAACCTCGACCCCAACCAACTCCACAAAGAGCTGCGGGTTGCCCCCAGCTCCACTCCGATGCCTTCCGCGACCCATTTGGTGGCCGGAACGACCAAAACCACTTCCGCCGCCGCGTCGGGCTCGCCGGCGGCTAAACCCCGGCGCAGCCGACTTTGACTTTGACCACGGGTGGGCCCTGGTTGACTCTGTTGAGTCAATGACAGGTGGGGGCCCAGCCCTGTTAACTAATCTCGTTTAGTTTGAACTAAATTTTAACTAAACTAATTACACTGACACCCTGGACCCACAGTCAGGTTTGACCTGGACGTCTCCGTTGACTATGAAGTCATCCTGACGCACTGCTGACGCAGTAAATTAATTTCTGGAATTATTTTTATTCAGGAAATTCCAGAAATTGTTGCAAACTTCTAAAATTCATATAAATTCAACCGTAGCTCCAAATCAAACAAATTATATATGAAAAATGATCAGAAAAATCCAATCTATCCATCTGTATTGTTTCCATGCATGTTTAGACAAGTTAACTTGCTGTTTAGTGCAAAACATGATAAAGCACTATTTAAGATCACAAATGTGTTTGGAAATTGAATCTTTGGTTCAAAATGGTTCAAACCCATCTGGTCTTAGTTGCATTAGACCAACACACTCATATTTGCCATGTCTCATGCATGCATCATATTGTTGCATATTGTTTGGTGATGTTTGTGTATCGGTGTTCTCTGCGGCAGGTTCTGCCCCTGAGGAGTACCGTGATTACCCCAACAAAGAGCAATACCAGTGCACCGATCCATCAGGCAAGCAACCAACCATTTGATCATATCGATACAATCCCATGTTCTTGCTCCTGCTCTCTTTACTGCATTAAGACAACGCTATTCAAACTGCTGTGTGTTGCGGTAGTTGAACCCATTTCCTCTGCATTACCTATCATTGCCACAGTAAGTAGATGAAACCCACTAGCATGTGTAGGAGTTGATTGAGCCATGTGTGTGTGTGTTGTTCCTACCTTGCTATGCCTGCTATGCTTAGAGTCGTGTCAGGTCTGGTTCATCTGGGTGATGGGGAAATGATCATGTCAGTATGAGAGTGGTGTGTTGAACATGATTTGGTAAAGGTATCGATGAGAGGCCATGTAGGAGTACATGGTGGGTTGTTTCATTGAAGCCGTCTCTAAGCACTGAGATCTGTATGTGTGATTTAATAAAAAGCTACTACCATACATTGGGCCCTGAAATATGACCCCGCTCGACTTCCTATTCACACTAGTTCTCTGTCTAGGAGTTGCAAGTAGTTTCTGGTGTTTATAGCTTACTGGAGGCCGTGGACAGCGCTGACCGTAGGGGTGGGCTGTGATGCGGTAGGTACGTGGCACGGTGTACCGGTTGCCCGTTAGGCATCTCGGGAACCCTGTTCACATCGTTTGGGGCTGTGAGCGAAACCCCGGCCGGATCTCTTCATGGATGGAACCCGAATAGGCGATAAACCTGGACTAGAGACTTGAGTGTCTAGGTAGGTCGTGGTCTACACCCACGTCGGCTTTCGCTTGAAGTCTGCCGAGCACATGTCGTGTGCAGACGCTAAGTGGTGGAAACATGTATGAAGAAGTACACCCCTGCAGGGTTAACCTAATCTATTCGAATAGCCGCGTCCGCGGTAAAGGACTACTTGGTTGCCTATACAGTTCATACACAAGTAAATGGAAACTACTAAAAGCCTCAAGATAAGCGTGAGTGCCGAGGATGGCTCTTCCGTAGGAAGACGGAGGTGGATCCTCGGTAGTGTATTGAAGTGGTTAGTAGTGGACTCGTGTGCGCAAAACTATTTCAAGTTGGAGTCTCGTAGGATAGCTTAGCCAAGAGTCAAAGCTGGCTTGCTGCAATAACTCCACCAACCCTTCTTGATAATGAGCATGTATGTAGGATCTGATGTAAGTCTTGCTGAGTACCTTTGTACTCATGTTGCTTTAATTTATGTTTTCAGAAGATGCTACAACCCCTTCCGACGGGTTCTTCGTAGACGTTGACATCGATGAGTAGACTACGGCCCAGGTGGTGATCCTGAGCACGTGAAGGACCATGTAGTATAGCTAGGCTTACCCAAGCCTCTTTTATTTTACTAGTTGTCTGTACCCAGACAAGCTACTTCCGCTGTCGACTTGTATGCCTGTATGACTTGAATGTGGGTCGTGTGACCCGTACTTGTGTGTATGTTATGTATGGCTCTCTGAGCCTTTTAAATAAAGTACTTGTGTCGTAGAGTCATGTTGTGATGCCTTGTTGTATTTGCACATATCGAGCATATTGCGTGCATGATTGAAATGCTTGGTATGTGTGGGATCTGACTATCTAGTTGTTTATCTTTAGTAGCCTCTCTTACCGGGAAATGTCTCCTAGTGTTTCCATTGAGCCATGGTAGCTTGCTACTGCTCCGGAACACTTAGGCTGGCCGGCATGTGTCCTTCTTCATTCATGTGTCTGTCCCTTCGGGGAAATGTCATGCATTGAGTACCGGAGTCCTGTTGGCCCGCTACAGCCCGATTTACCGGAGTCCTGCTAGCCCAGTGCTACAGCCCGGACCCACTTGTTGATGACCGACACGTTCGATGCTGGGTCATGGATGCCTGTCCCTGTAAGTCTGTGCCACTTTGGGTTTACGACTAGTCATGTCAGCCTGGGCTCCTTATCATATGGATGCTAGCGACACTATCATATACGTGAGCCAAAAGGCGCAAACGGTCCCGGGCCAAGGTAAGGCGACACCCGTGGGGATACCGTGCGTGAGGCCGCAAAGTGATATGAGGTGTTACAGGCTAGATCGATGTGACATTGAGTCGGGGTCCTGACACCTCCGATGCTCTACCTTTGTCTTTTTCCCAACCTTATTCTTATGCTAGACATATCCATGGATGTCGATCGATCTCCCTCAATACATAGCTAGGTCTCTCTCCTTCCCCAGACATATACTAGTCGACCGGTCTCTACCCCCCCCCCCCCCCCACACACACACACACACAAACACCGATAGTCGAACATTGTAGGTAGGTATCCATGCCATGGAGAAGAACTGCACCTCTGCCCTCTCAAATTCCAGTAGGCCAGCCGCCCTGTATCTTTGACGTGGGCAAACACAAATTCGATGGCACTCTTTATCGATCGCGCAACCACACACTTCATCCCTGTTTTCAATTCTATCGATATTTCACGTCCATGACTCTGATTCACACACATTGCATATGTTACGTTTTTTGATTGAGATATCATCAACACATTGCCTCTGTTTCACACAAACCATCTCTCTCACACCCACCCACGTACGTACCTGCACCTAAAGAAGAAGTGCATGCAGGACGGACGTACTCATGTCTCGTTCCCGGCCACATCCGCGCGGGTACACGGTGGAGTTCGTTTCTGTATGAAAAGGCAGCCCACGTGATAATTTGATGCGTGTAGCGGTTGTTTACTCGAAGGATGGTCGGGTACCATGCCTAGAATATAAAATGATTGCCGTGGGGAAAATGGAAAAATGGGTTTGTCTCTCGTGAGTCTCGTCACACAATCTCACACAAGGCCACCGTGGCCTCTCTCTCTCTCAGCATTGGTCAGTGATCCGGCCGCATCCCGTCCGCCGGCGAAAAGGGAGGATGTGTATCGTCTCTCCGTTCGACGGCGTTGAGGCAGCTCGTCCCGATCTGTGGTACCCGCCATTCTCTCTGACCAAGCTCCGGCGCGGTAGGGCCTTCGCCACTTGCTCGCTGCCGCAGTATGGGTAGATCCCGGCCGTCGGCGCCCTCCTAGTAACATCTCGACGACCCTCAGGTACAGCTTCCTCTGGCCTTGCTCCACTGCCCATCTTCCCACGTTGCTGCATGTGGATCTTCTTTAGTTGTTTGCTTAAATCGTATCTTGGCCGGCGTACTTTCCATCTTGCAATCTCGTCCTCAAACCATTTTTGATAAACCACCATGTGCTATCTTTCCCTTTTTACATGGAACATGCTTCTTTTTTTCGGCGTATGTGTCTTCAACTCGTGTTATTGGGCAGTAATTGTTTCCTTTCGACCTCCTTTTGCAAACAGGGCTATCCATTTTCACCTCGTTGCTATTGCGACCTTTTGGTGAACTGCACAAATCACTTTTCTGAAGAGTGTTTTGTGCTGTTCTGCCAAAATGTCACACGGGCAACGTTTTTACATTTCTGTGGGACTGCGAAAAGGGAGATTGGTTTTGCTCCCCTCCTCATCCAACTCCGTGCCTAATCTTATCCGACAAGAAGTTAGTCCTAAAGAGAGATCATAGAGGTGATCGGCTTCTATTTATGTGTGTTATGTTTCATCATCTAGTTCCACTATTATTGGAATCACACTGACTGGATATCTTTGCAAACAGGGATGGTCTGCCCGATTTTAGTGGAGCTGCACAAAATGATCGGATTGTGGTGTCCTTCATACACCTCTTTTTTGGCTACAAAGCTGGGTGAAACTAGCTGCCAAGCAATGAACACTGTGCCAAGGAAATGGAGCCATGCCTACGAACAACATCGATCAATTATTATTTTTTCTTTATTTGTACACCTTCTCACAACTTTGTCCTCAGTTGTGATGTGAATATTGGCGCTGATCTGCGAACCATTGAGATGCATTAGCCATGGTAGTTTCATTTGTATTTGTTGGAATGTTGTAACGAGATAATCTTGAGGCAAGACACATGAATCCTAAGTTGAAACCTTTTTTTCCTGCGGGAACTAGAGTTGAAACCTTCATAGCATCACAGTACAATTCCATCAAAATTATGCGTACATATAAACAAATCCTGAAGGATTGATAGCAATGCCAGAAACAATTCAACTTCATTTCGCCGACATGTTGGACATCCTTCATCCGGCTCCACCTACCATGCAGCAATATTGAGTGCACAACACAACTTTAGGGAAAGATTCACCCTGGTCGTTGCGCCGCAGTAGTAATGACTAGTGAGCAGTCAAATCACAGAGCCCCACCTTCGCCACGGTAAGTTGCTCGGATGAAGCAACCGTCATTTCTCTGTTCCTTGAATCCGCTGGTACTCCCATATTCCCACAGTAAAGTTGCTCGGGCAAATCAACCATCACTATATCCGCTCACATGTGATGACCACAGGAACTATCCATTCAGATTGCATGTTAAAAAAAATAAAGGTCGATAACTAATGCGGCAAACATTCAAAAAAAAACTAATGCGGCACTTCAGGCCAATGTGGCCAGATCACATTTTGCACGAGAAATTACACACCATGTTTCATTGACATGTGGTCCCGTTCCAACATATCAGTGAGGCGATGGCGAGTAGTAGGAGTATTTCCGAACCGACGTGTAGGCCGGGGCACCCCTTCATGTACTGTGGCAAACTAGCAACCGTCCACCGATGCTTCGCCTTTCCCTCTCGATTTGGAACTGCTGTCGCACGCTCTTCCTCTCCCTCCTCCATTTTCCTTCAGCCCTACACGCTTTCTTCTGCCATTGTTCGATCGTCTTCTCCATGGAGGGAACCAGACGGAAACGACCCTGTTATTCTTGCCCCAATCTGAAAGATGACGTGGTGGAGGAACTCATTGATCGGTGCAACATCATCACCTCGGCTAGCATGGTAGGTTCGTTCAAGCCCAATCTTGACTCAACTAATAACATCATTACAAGGAACCCAAGAGTCAAGGAACGGTTTGATCTCCCCTATCTTCTTTGTCGTGACCCTGATGACCGGCACCTTCACGACGGAGGCCTCGCCCTGTGCAAGTTGATGCCGCTTGATAATGATACGTATGATGTTAAGATGCCATCGCTTGAGGGCAAGGCCTGGGCAGGCGCAAATGGAAATTGGGTTGTTTACATTGGGTCCAACTGCGAGTGGGAACTTGTGAATGTGTACACTCATGACCGGGTTCCACTTTCAAAAATCTCATCAGACTTCCCAGAGGTTGAGCACACCGGTATTGTACGCATGTTCAAATACAATCATGGTGACTGTCTTCTATGGAAGATAGCAATTTCTCGAGTTCCCACCCGCTCTTGGAATTACAACAACTATGAAATTGTTGCTATCTTCTACAAGCTTGTTGTCGTCGTTGCTGGATTGACTCGATGGACATTGCTCAAAAATCAGTTTCTATACACGGATGAGTATTGTGATGCAATTGAATACGAGGGCCTTGTGTTTGCTGCCACCACTCGTGGCACTGTTTTTGCATGGAATCCTTATGATTTCGGTACGTTTGTCTTCCACCGTAATTATAATTGTTTCATCCACATGCATGCGGGTTAGCAAGTTTCCCTTTACTAATTAACCTTCTTCTTGTGTTTCCAAGGTCCTGTGAAAATTCCACCACCTATACTTGAAAATTTTTATAACCAAGGGGGAGATGACGATGGTGATGATCACGAGCATGAGGACGAGTAGCGCCCATACACTCGTTGGCGCCTGGCAACTAATTCCGATGAAACGTGCATTGCAATAGGTTATCGGATGAGGCCAATCATCAACAATAGTAGTACACTATTTGTACTAGCTTCACATGCTTCGCGCGTCGTGCGGGTGTTTTTACTGTAGCCATATTGTACTACGTAACCAGCACCTCGAATCCTCGATACTAGTAGTACTATATAGTAAGTAGTAGGAGTAGTAGGGTGGCATGGGCCAGAACAAGCATTCACGTCCAGGAGTAGGGCACACGCCACCAGCACGACTTCCATCTGACACCATATTTCTTGGAGTCCATGTTAGAGCAATCTCTTCAACCTCATCGTTTCTCTAACTCAGCCCTCACGCGGCGGGTGAGGTGGGAGTTTGCCGATAGTCGGTTTCCTCAACTACGGTCCCACTTGTAAGGCCAACTCCAATGCTCTATCAATATATGGATGTAATCTTCTTCCCAATACTAAAACTTGTATCCATTCTACTCCCTCCGTTCTACTACCTCTGTCCTGGTTTGTAGGTCCCCTTTGTAGTTTGTGTCAAATTTTGACTAAAGATTTAACTAACAAAATGTTAATGCATGTCAAGAAAAATTATCTCATTGGATTCATATTTGAACATAGTTTTCAAAAATATAATGTTTGGTGACATGCGTAAACATTTTGTTAGTTTAATCTATGGTCAAAATTTGGCACGAAATATAATGGGGACCAATAAACCCGGACGGAGGTAGTATTTGTCAAAATATATATGTATCTAGACATGTTTTAGTATATAGGCACATCCATTTTTGGACAAATGGAAGTCAAGTATTTTGGAACGGAGGGAGTACACAATAAAAAATTTAAGTTAGCACAACTAGTCTAATCCGAGAGCACAACCGAAGATTTGGTCGGGTTCTTCCTCCTTTTCCCGACACGTGGGACATCCAACATCCAGGTCGTGTCATGAAAGAAAATAGAGTGGTAGTTGATAAGTTGAAGCCACGAGATGTGCATCTTGGGTTAAACTGTAAATAGAATCTTACTACTCTTGAGTAACTCCAAAAGCGGCCACCGAAGATCTTTCTTGGATTTGTTTTTCATCACCAGCACGTCGAGGTGAAAGTTGTGCAGGTTCAGTGGGTTCTCTTCGTTTTCATTGACATGTGGGGCCGCATGTGAGAAAACAGACGATGCGCTCCGCGCATCCACTGGCTGGCTGAGAAGAGAGATAGAGGAGTGCAGAGCACGGACTGCAGGAAATTTGTTCTACGTAACCAGCACCTTGATATTCGCGTGTGGTTGTTTCTAGAATAAAAAAAGGAGGTACCTCTACTTATGTTACTCCCACTATGCCTAGCCTAAGGTTAGTAGGTGACCTTGCGCTTGGCTCTTCGCCTCTTCCGGAAGTCGATGGTTCTACAGTAGTGCTTCTGGCAATCTGACACCAAATGAACTGCTGCACGTCCACCACTTGTAAGCAAAAGTTTCTCCTCGTGCTGCGATCCACCGCGCACGCGTTGGCGAGGGAGAAGGCATAATCAAGCTTCTCGTCGTTCTGCGAGTTGACGGGACACATCAAAGTTATTTACTAGTAGTACGTACTCTCTCCAAAAAAGGGCTGACCATGTCATTGCTACCATCCCGTGCTCCGCCATTGAGTACGTGCACTATTCACGTGCCATTCACGTGCCATCGAGGAGAAAAATTATTGCATAGGTGCCATCAAAGTGCACGACTCACTTATGGAAAAGTGTTTCCCCCCGCTTCCCCCCCCCCCCCCCGCACGACTCACTTATGCACTGCTCATCTGATTATCTCCATTTTCTTGCATGACATGTGCACCTTGATGCTAGATGTTTCGCGTGTTGGGAAAAGGTTGAACAAAGCTCACGTAAAAGAAAAGAGTTGAAGAGCATAGATTCTCGACGACCGAGGAGGAGCAAGGAACCTCACGGTGGAGTGTCTGCAAGGAACCTTGCGCGTTTTCCCCTATTTTTTGCCGCCTGCCCACCTATAAACAACTAAAAGAACATGAACTTTTCGCTAACCACTAGAAATGGTACATCAGGATGCTAAGTTGAAGATGTTTTATACTCCCTCCGTTCCCAAATATAAGTCTTTTTAGATATTTCAATAAGGGACTGCATACGAAACAAAATGAGTGAATCTACACTCTAAAATATGTACACAAGCGAACGCACTAACTCCATCCGATCCAACTCATGCACATACGCGCACAACATGGAGCACACAACGCACGTACACAAGACGTACATGCACACACGCTCGGCCGCAGAATGCACGTGAATAACACATGCATGCGCACACACTCGGCTGCATGGAGGCGTGCCCCATCCGCGGCGACGTCCGGATCGTCGTGCTACGGCGAAGCTCGCATGCAACGGCGCATACGCATCTCTTGCAGCACCTCTTTGTCGTCGTTGCTCAACTACTAATCGGAGATGAAGACGACTGCAGCCTTGGCCTTAGAGCTAGCACCGATGGAAAAACATGCACGCTGCACGCACACGAGCACATACGGAGTGCCCACGACGTGGTGGTGGTGCATCCCCAGTCGCCTCTACTCCTTCTGCGCACGTTGTCTATCAAGGCGGCTGCATGCTAATGATGATGTGGGTGAGATCTTCTAGGACTCAGATGATGACGAGGAAAATTATGAGACACAAGGTGACGTACACCGTCAAGGTCCACGGTCAAGGGGGTGCTAGCAAGTGCTTAGATGTGCTTAGAGCAAGTATAATACTGCTGAGTCAGCGGGCTATAAGGAATACTAAGCGGGCTCTTCGTGAAGAGCCAGCTCTAGCACGTGCTCCTAGGCACTTTGTAGTACATGTTGACTATAAGATGGGTTGAAGGCTTATAGCCAGCAGCTGGCTATACTATTAATTCTCTTTAGATGAGGTGCTAAGTGCATTAAATGGCTTAGTAACCCAAGTGTTCAATGCATAGGTGCTTAGTTTATTGGTGCCACATCATATTTTATGCCGACGTGGCAGGCTTAGCAGCTATACATGGTGGAGCACTGGGAGAGGCCAAGGCTGGTCATAGTGGGGAGTAACTTGTACTATAACATATTACTATGTTACTCTAAACATCTCTATAAATCGGAAAGGAGGGAGTAGTAACATACACTAGTGTCATATGCAGAGTATGGGAGCACATGATATTTCCCCATCCGGACCGATCCCAAGTTGGCTTCTCACCTTCTTGGCCCAACAAAAAACCCTCCCCCCTCCCGCGCGCGCTTCCTGCCCAGCGCCAGCTGAGCCGGCCGCTCCACATTGATGGCAAGTCAGGGCGACGCGACCTCTCACTGCTTCCGCCGTTGAAGCGGCGCGCCGACCGAGGGCACCGCCCGCTGCACGCCCGGCATTTCAGACTACACAGTGGATAGTGACTTTTAGAGCAAGTACTACTATAATTAGATGACATAAGCAGGCTATAAGGATTTAAATATAGTATTTGTGCTTAGTTGAAGGAGAGAGAAGAGGAGAGAGAAGAGAAGCGGGTGGTAAACGTGTAGCCGGTTGTACTCCAACATACTCTAGTTTGTGAGACAAAAGGTGGGGCCATTATTAATGATATTGTATTTATACTAAAGGGACTAACGGACGCCTTAATTACTCCTTTTTTTAGACAAACCTTGGTGGGGCTATTATTGACTTTTTTTTGAGCTATTATTTACTTGGATGTGGGGTTTGGGGGCCAAAGGCCTACTATTATACTCCGACCTGACATGCTCTACCCTAGCCACCGCTGTATCATATGGTTTCGCACCGTTCCAGATCTTAGCGCCACCACGCAATTCTTCTCCAACCCTCCTTCCGGCGTGCACCCTGAGAAGGGACAGCAGTCCTCCGAACCCCACCTTTCGTGATCCTGTACAGGAGAGGGGCGATCAGGTTTTTGGGGAGCACACTCTTGTGACTGCTGCCAGCGACGACTTCCTCAACGACAGCCTTCTTCCCCGACCTCGGTAACCTCTTCATCAACGACATGAGTGACAACATCAACCACATCGGTTCTACTCCCGCTATACAGTATGTGATTCTGTCCTCCTGGTTTAGTCCGCATCATTACTTTGATGTTTGCTATTGTCGTCATGATCTATTTATTGCTGATTCGGATTAAATCTCATACTAAATTGCTCATATATTCAACAATCCAATCCAAAAACCTGATCACAGGCAATTTACTCCGAGTTGTTTTGTTGTGCTTTTGAAGCCGCCTACTTTTAAGGGGGTGCAATATAAAAGGTGGCGCACAATAGCACTATATTGGTTTCAGATCATGTGATGCTATGATGCCACTAAGGGTAAGCCTGAGGGCGATCTTAATCCTACACAGCAGGAAGCTTTTCAGAACATGGATACCCTCTTCAAAGCCGCCCTGCTGAGTGTTCTTGACGATTCCATTGTGGATTCATATATGTTGTTTGATAGCGGCAAAGACATGTGGGCTGCGCTCGAGGCCACGTTTGGGCCCTCGGGCGCCGGCAACGAGTTGTATGTCATGGAGCAATTCTGTGACTACAAGATGACTGATGAGCGCTCTGTTGTTCAGCAGACTCATGAGATACAGTCACTCTCTAAGGAACTTGAGTACTTTAAGTGTGTGTTGCCGGACAAATTTGTTGCTAGGACCATCATTGCCAAGCTTCCACCTTCGTGGAACGATTTTGCTACTTCTCTGAAAAACAAGAGACATGAGTTTTCTGTTTTGGATCTCATTAGCACTCTTGATTTTGAGGAGAAGGCGAGAGCAAAAGACACACGTGCTCGGGTCGCCGATGGAGATTCTAGTGCCCACATGGTACACGAGAAGAACTTCCAGCCCAACCAGCCCCAAAACAACAAGAACAAATCTCAGGGGAAAGGCAAGTTTGATGCAAAGAACAAGCCGTCACATTCTACCAACTTCAAGAAGAATTCTCATAACGGGAAGGGATACAAACCTCAATTTTGGTAGCACCACACAAAATTTATATGGTTGCATCTACCTGCTGTCAGCTAACCTCATGGTGCTCTAGGTATTCCTACATTCGTAACTAGGTACAATGACCACCGCAAGATGAAATTAGCTTATTCGTACGTTGACTTGCTGAATGCAGTGCGGAACGATCCTGTCATGTCTGGAGGAGCAAACAAGTAGTGCAGCCGAAGGTGGAAATCAACCAAGGACTTATGAAGTTATATGTAATCTTCCTTAGGCAGGTCAGTATCCCCTTCGTCCAGATGATCGTGTTTTGTCATGCCGAGCTATTGATATGTGCTATTGTTTTGCAACACCGTTTAAGTATAGCTACTGTTTTCCTATATTTTCAGATTCAGGACAATGAATAGGATATCAGGGGAACTGCACAATATGGACCCATGTTGAGTCATCTCTATTGCCTCATCTGTTTGCTACAAATGTGTCAGCATCAATTGCAAGATGAGGCAGCTAGATAGCTGTGGAGTTGCCAAGATGCTCAAAGTGCTCGCAACATTGAGAAGAAACAAGCATGCCCAGGAAATTAATGCGTGCGCAGGGAGGCCCTTTGCTCAGAGAAGCATCGACCGATTTTCTTTATTTCCATACCTTCTCACAGTTTTGTATATTGGTTATAGTATGGTGAATCATTGAGATGCATAGACATGCTGAACTTTTGTTCTTCTAAATGTTAGTTTAATGTGAGTGTCTGCATCCAATACCGCATCCTCTAATTTGGTGGATGCACACAGAGAAAATAAATCTCCTTAATTTACTCCATAACCACCCTATTAAATAGGCCTAGTAACAAACAGGTGCATGCAGTGGCCGGCGGGCACATGCATCCTGCATGCATGGCCAGTCATGCAGCAACACAAAAGAAGAGAGCTGTTCTTGGGAAAAAGCGAGTAGTTAGTGCAACGTGCCTTATAAACACGAACAGCTCGCTCTCTCACTTCCGTCTCCCCACCCAGTTCCCCCCGCTCCCCAATCTTCCTCACTCATCCAGAAAACCCCGCTCACTATCTTCCTCACTCATACAGAAAACGCCTGCTAATCTTCTTCCACTCCTACAGAAATCCCCAGCCCTCCTTCTTCCCAACTCGCACTGCCACTAGGCTCGTCTCTGGCTACTCTGCTCAAACCCGTGAGCTCGGCGCGACGCCCACAAGGAAAATGGAGTCGGCTAGCCCCAGCACCAAGAAGATGAGGCTCCCGCCAGCGGCGACGCCGGTTGTAGATCCCGCACTCGGTAGCGCAGGGAGAAGCGGCGAGCCCCCCCCCCCCACCCGGATCTGAGGAACGGGTAGAATCTCCAGTGGACCGCATCAGCGATCTCCCGGACGTCATCCTTGAGGAGATCATCTCGCTTCTCCCCACCAAGGATTGCTGCCGCACACAAGTCCTCTCAACTCGGTGGCACCCTCTATGGTTCACCGCGCCCCTCGATCTCGACTGTCGTCAGATATCTGTCCTTCCTGAATTTGATCTCATCAGAGCCATCGTCTCTTCTCACCAGCAGGGCCCCGTTCAATGCCTCTGCATCCCGACAAGCTACCTGTTGTCCATACCCAGCAAGTTGGACGCTTGGCTGACATCCCCTGAATTCAGAAAACTCCAGCAGTTTGAGTTCTACCATTACCACGAAAGTTTCATACCACGAACATACCAAGAATTTGTGCCCACACCACCATTGTCCATCTCGCGGTTTTCCTCCTCTCTCCACACCGCCACCTTCGCCCAGTGCCATCTACCAAACGATCTGGTACAAATGCTTCGACTCCCACTGCTAAAAAAAACTTTTGCTTGTGGTGGTTTATCTGTCGGAGGCCTCACTGCACAGCATCATCCACTCTAGTTGCCCTGCCCTAGAGCGCTTGCTGATTGTTTTGGGAATAGAAATCAGTATCCGTTGTCTCCAAATAAAGTCGCCTCACCTTAAAAGCATTGGAATTTGTTTTGAAGGACAGCAGCTCATCATCGAAGATGCCCCTTCACTTGAAAGGTTGCTCCTTCATAATTGTTATACACCTCTGGAAATAACTGCCGTCTCTGCGCCCAAACTGGACCTTGGGTGTAATTCGTGACCCGTTTAATAATCACAAGGAGTTGGTGTTTGGCTCCTCACCTTTTCAGGTACCGTATATTATCATCTACATATTTGTAATCATATGCTGCATTTTTCATTTATGCGCATAAGTTTTATATCATCTTGGAGTACACTTTGGGTACTAATATTATGTTATATGCTCAATGAAGAGTTCATCCATTGATAGCCTATCAATGCTGCTGGATTCTGTCAAGATCATATATATATCAGAATGTATAGTTTTGATCTGGACATAATTATTGGCTTGCTGCGATGCTTTCGATCTCTGGAGAATTTATACATAGAGGTGATGATTTCATGCACATTGAAAGCCCGTATATATTGAACTACAATTAACTGTTCAGCTGTTGTTCTTTCGACATACTCTTTTTTCATACCTTAACTGTTTTCAATCTTCATGTCTACTTAGGCAGAACCACATGGACGAAAACATATAACCAATCGTTGGCGTAATAAGCACAAGGATTTTCTCAGTTCTCATGACACTCGTTTGAGGACAATAACGATGGGACGATATGCATCCAACCAGGCAAACAGAAGCTTTGTCACATTCCTCCTATTGAATGCGAGGTTACTATTGTCCATGAGGCTTAATTTTTACAGCAAGAGATTTCTCATGGACGAACATGTTGAACAGCAAAAAAAGAAGTTTTAGGTGGACAAATGGGCTTCTAAACGTGCTCGGCTTCTATTTACAACAAGTTGTAGACATCCTAAAATAATAGTTTTTTCACAGGATGTTGATTTTATGGATCAGACCGATCCATTTGTTTGTGACTGCAAAAAAGAGTGGTTGGGTTAGATGTTACTGTCATGTTCAATCTGAGTTTTGTCTAAAAATTTGATGAACAATTAATCCTTGGGCTTTTTGTACCATTTGTATGCTTGACTTCCATGTTGTTGCCCTCGTACTCCCCTCGACCTGCCACTACACTGTTGCATCTTTCATGGCTGATGTTCGTTCCCGTCCGAGGCATTGACGTCATTCTCCGCCTTGGTTAGCTCGTTGTGCTTGCTGATGTCTGCTGTTGTCAACATGGTCAACAACCAAGAGGAATCAGGAGATGACTGTACGTGGAGAGGCTGACAATAGGGACCCACCAGGGTCATTGCATTTCGCAAGCAGGTGCCTCGTTATTACAAGCCAAAACAATACTTCCTCCTAATTGTTTGATAACTAGGTTCCACGCCATTGTCAATGTAGTCAATAAACGACAAAATTACACAACAAGCGGATAACACCAGGGACCCAGCAGTTCGCCCAGTTGTTTTTCAGTTTCAGAGACGGAGTTCAACTGTGCGTTGTGCGGGGGCTGTGGCCCGTCTAGCCCACGCTTACGCTTTTATTAAGCACATGATGAGCCCAGTTGATATTTTTTTCTTTCTGAAATTGGCTAGCCTAGTTCTTTTTTTTGGAGAATACCAAAACCGAGGCCTACTTGCTTTTCTCAACCCTGCTGGGCTGCAAATCTTTCAAGACGAGGAGGGATAAGAAATGGGCTTCCCCAGAAAACGGGCTATAAGTTGTAAGAAATGGGCTGTAAATTTTTAAACCAAAGCCAACCGGCAATTGCATTAAAATATCATTTTTCAGGATTTCTCTACTCTCTACTCTTATAAAAACCAAAGCCAACTGGCAATTACATTAAAATATCATATTTTCACTCACAAAATAAACTACTCATACAAATGCATCTCCATGTTCCATGCAACGAATGTGCATCTTGCTAGTTAAGATTCTAAATTTCATTCATTTTTTTGCGGAGAATTGTTTTTTGAATTTTATTTTGATATAATTTTTTGAAAACTATTTTTAACATGACTCAAAATTTCGTGATTAAAAGAGTTCGGACCCCACCGAAATATGCAAAATTTCGTTGAATTTTTTAGCAGTGCCCAGAATATATGGTATGTAATGCTAATAAAAAGAATATAAGCTTCAAATATCCTTAAGAATTAGCAAATGGGCTGTAAATTATTGAAAATAATGGCTAATGGGCTGTATGCTGTTTTCCACAGATTTGGAGGCTGACTTCTGGGCCTACTAGGTTGAAGATGACGCTGTCCTAAAAAAAATTTGACACGTACGCAAGGCTTTGTCAACTTAGTCAAAGCACAGCAGTGACTGTTGGATGTCCATCCAACGGCCGCCGTGCTTCTTCAATCTCTATCTTCCTGCTCCAGCCGCCCAAACCAGTGCCGGCGGGACTGCCTGCTCCCTCCTCTCGTGGCTGGTTGTGCTGCCGCCAGGCCATCCCTCTAACCACCCACACATCCTGTTATTTTCCGGCGACGTCAGCCTCACCCCGCAACCAACCAGTGAGCGCTCGTTCTCCCCTCAGCGTGGGCATCCGCTGCGGTGGCTTCGCCGGCTCCGGGTGGTTCTCTTCTTGGGCCCCAACCTCGTCCACCGCGTTTGTGCTCTCGGCGTGGCAAGGTCAACATGGTAAACAAACAACAGCCATCGGAAGAGGCTGGCAGTAGGGGCCCACACAGGAAAATGCCTCCTTATTACGCGCAAAATAATGATTCCTCCACCTGATAGCTGGGACCCACCGGAAGGGTCTCTGTATTTCACGAAAAAAACGTTCCCCCCGCTGTCAGCTCGGACCCACCGGAAATGCCTCCTTATTACGCACAAAAAAATGAATACTCCCCCTGCTAGCTGGACTCACCTTGGTGGGAGGCTGACTTGTGGCCCTACTAAGTTTACGGGGACGGAGGGCTTTGTCAACTTAGTCAATATGAACGACTCTAGATCTAGTGACCGTACGATGTCCATCCAACGGCCGTAGTGCTTCTTGAACCTCTGGTCTTCGTGCTCCAGCCGCCCAAAGCAGCATCGGTCGTGCCGCGTGCTCCTGCCTCCCGTGGCCGGCTGTGATGCTGCGGAGGCCTCACCGCCCCCTACTACTCCCACCGCTGGCCAGGCCATCCCTCTACTCACCCACACCCCCTGTTATTCTGCGGCGACGGTAGCCTCACCCTCGTACTCCTCTTCGCGTGGGCATCCACTGCTGCGTCTTCCCCGGCTCCACATCATCCCCTTCCTAGGCCTCGTCGTCGTCCACCGCCGTGGTGCTCTCAGCGCGGCGTGGTCAATGTGGTCAACGACCGACTTCCATCGGAAGAGTACAGTGCGTGGAGAGGCTGACAGCTGGGTCCATGGCGGCCGCAAGGAAGTTCCTCCTTATTACGCGCAAAATAATTATTCCTCCACCTGACAGCGGGGACCCACCGGACGGGCCACCATATTTCGTGAAAAAATGTTTCCCCCTGACTGCTGGTACCCACCAGCTACATCTTCGCACGCAAGGAAGTGCGTCCGGGCAAAAAAAAACGATTCGCCCCCCTGACTGATGGGACCCACCAGCTACATCTTCACACGCAAGGAGGTGCGTCCGAGCAAAAAAAAACAAAACGATTCGCCCCCCTGACTGCTGGGACCCACCAGCTACATCTTCGCAGGCAAGGAAGTGCCTGACAGTCGGGACCCACCTGGTCAAAGCGTACATAGTGTTGTCATTCTGGTCGCGAACGTGTATGTACATACTGGTCATAGTAGAGGCACGCACGTACACGTAGGTACAATGGCGAGGGTGCAAGAAAGAAAATACGGCCACGTACGTACATACGGGCAGGGTCTCGAACGCCTACTCACGCATATGTACATGGCTGGGTCAGAACAGAGAAATGGCATGGTCGTCATGTTCATGGGGAGGCAACAAAATGCGTCGTGTTCATTGGGAGGCAACGGAACGCGTGGGAGCCAACCGGCTGGGTCGGAACGGAATGCGTGGTCGTGTTCATCGGGAGGGCTTGGACGGAACAGGCAATGGAAACGAGGCCTGGCGTACTGCACAACGGAGGAAATGGCCTTGTGTTCGACCGGCCACATTCGAAACGGGACCCTGTTCATAGGGAGGGGTCTGGCGTACCGCAAAACAGAGGAAACGGACCTCCTACGGTCGAAACGGGGTCCTGTTGATCGGGAGGGGCCTGTAGTACCGCAAAATGGAGGAAACGGACCTCCTACGGTCGAAACGGGGGTCCTGTTGATCGGGAGGGGTGTGGCGTACCGCAAAATGGACGAAACGGACTTGTGTTGGAGCGCTACGGTCGAAATGGGGGGGGGGGAGGGGTGTGGCGTACCGCAAAACGGGACTCCACGGGATACTGTTCATCTCCACCGTCGACCTCCTCCAGCCTCCACGGGCTCCTATTCATCCAGTCTCCACCGCGCGCTACTCCACCGGCTACTGTTCAACCACCCCTCCATGGGCACCCCTCCACCGTCTACTGTTCATCCAGCCCTCCACACCACGAGGTCATGTTCAACCATCCCTCCACGACCACCCCTCCACGACCACCCCTCCACCGTCTACTGTTCATCCAGCCCTCCACACCACGGGTTCCTATTCATCTAGAGGCAACGCCACTGCTCATTGTTCATCCAACCCCCCCCCCACACACACACACACAACGCTCAATGTTCATCCAATTGATCGGCTTTAGTTAGGAGCAGTAGCGAAGGAATCGCTCCATCGGGTTCAGTTAACAGCCATCGATCGATCCCTCGGGTTCAGTAATGCGTAGCCTGCAGTACAATCGCTCGGGTTCAGTTAGAGCCCAACGCCTCGCTCGGGTTCAGTTAGAGCCAACGCCTCGCACACACGTGCGTACGTACGAGAGAAACGTGCATCGCTCCGACATATCCTATTTGGCACTGCAGGCGCCCGTTAATGTGTATTTTGCAAACGGGCGCCTGCAATGCTCCGCGCTGGGCCGGCCCACATAGGAGTTTTTTCTTTTGTGTTTCTTCTGTGTTTTTAATCCGCCAAAAAAAGTTGCGCTCGCGGATATTCGAACCAGCAACCTCCCTCTTTAGTACTACTAGTGCAACCACCCCGCCTATCACTCTGATGTGGTTAACTAGAACCTTTTCTTTCCCTTATTCTTTCCGTTCCGTTTCTTCTTGGGTTTTTTTTCATTTTATTTTGTTTTTCTTTTTCCTTTTTATTTTCTATTTTTCTTCTTCCCGAGACAATAAATTATCTGGCACATACATGAACTTTTTCGTCAAATCAATGAACTTATTTTTAAATTAGAGGAACTTTTTTTCTAATATTTGTGTAGTTTTTTAAATCCATTAACTTTTTCTTTTTTCATTTTTCTGATGAACTAGTTTCAAATCAGTGAACTTTTTTTCAAATCCGCCGAACTTTTTTCAAAAACGATGAACTTTTTGTCGGATTCGATGAACTTTTTCTAATTATGATGAACTTTTCTCAAATTCGATGAACTTTTCTTAGATTCGGTGAACTTTTTCCAATTATGATGAACTTTTTTTCATATGTGATGAACTTTTTCTCGAATCCCATGAACTATTTTCAAATCCGATGAACTTCTTTTCAATAAAAAACTGAAAAAAGTTCGTCGATTTGAAAAGTGTTTGCGAATTTCAAAAACAGTTCATGAAACAAGGAAGAAAAAAACAAAAAACGAAAAATAGAATAAAGGAAAAAAACAAGGGAAAAGGAAAGAAGGAAGAAGGAAAGAAAATAAGGACAAAAAAGATTTAAGCAATCACACCCGCCCAAGTGCCCGAGTGGTTAGCGCAGCATTGCAGGGAGCATTAGGTCGCAGGTTCGAATGCTTCACCAGCGCTAGTTTTTGCGCTTAATTTCCTTTTGCGCGCGCCCCCTTATTGGGCCGGCCCAAGAGAGCGTCTGCGTGGGTGCCGAAACTCCTAGTTGGCGCTGAAGGCGCTGACTAGGAGCTCCCCATCGCTCCGCCCCCGACCTCCCACCGTAACCGGCAACTCCCCGAAATTTTCCTCCCCCTCGCTTCTACCACGGTTTTTTCCGTCATGGACGGCCCAAACAATGTCATGCAGCTGCGTCTCCGGCCCGCCCAGGATGAAAAGCCCATTTTCTGTCATGATTTTTTGTCATAGAAGTAGGAGCCCACCACATCTGTGATGATACCGGGTTTTGTCACAATTATCGTCATAGAAGTGTCATATGTATGACAAAAAAAAATCGTTCGGCCCAAAATGTCACGGATGTGTCTTTTTTTGTAGTGATGGGTGAAGTCTTGCTATTTGTAGTCATGTGAATTTGGTATTCGTTCGATATTTTGATGAGATGTATGTTGTCTTTTCCTCTAGTGGTGTTATGTGAACGTCGACTACATGACACTTCACCATTATTTGGGCCTAGAGCAAGTCATGGGGAAGTAATAAGTAGATGATGGGTTGCTAGAGTGACAGAAGTTTAAACCCTAGTTTATGTGTTGCTTCGTTAGGGGCTGATTTGGATCCATATGTTTAATGTTGTGGTTATGTTTACCTTAATACTTATTTTATAGTTGCAGATGCTTGCAATAGGGGTTAATCATAAGTGGGATGCTTGTCCAAGTAAGGGCAGTACCCAAGCACTGGTCGACCCACATATCAAATTATCAAAGTACCGAACGCGAATCTTATGAACGTGATGAAAACTAGCTTGACGATAATTCCCATGTGTCCTCGGGAGCTCCTTTCTCATTATTAGAAATTGTCCAGGCTTATCCTTTGCTACATAAAGGATTGGGCCACCTTGCTGTACTTTATTTACTTTATTTACTTGGTAGTTGCTACTATTTATGTTATCACAAAACTATCTATCACCTACAATTTCAGTGCTTGCAGAGAAAACCTTAGTGAAAACCGCTTATCAATTCCTTCTACAACTCGTTGGGTTCGACACTCTTGCTTATCGAAAGGACTACGATTGATCCCCTACACTTGTGGGTCATCAAGCAGCAATACGACCCGCCAAACATTGAACGTCATTGATACATGCTGGTTTGGCCAGAGAGGTGATGGCTTTAATCTTCTCTGGGTTAGCCTCAATGCCCATCTTAGAAACCAGAAAATACAAAAGCTTGCCTGCAGGCACACCAAAAACACACTTGGCCGGGTTAAGCATCATCTTGTAAACCCGAAGATTGTCAAAGGTTTCCTTGAGATCATCAATCAAGGTCTCCTTCTCTCTGGATTTAACAACTATGTCATCCACATAAGCATGAACATCGCGCCCAATTTGATTATGAAGACAATTCTGCACACATCACTGGTAAGTCGCCTGGGCACTCTTGAGCCCAAAAGGCATTGAAACATAGCAGAAGGCTCCAAACGGAGTAATGAATGTCATCTTCTACTGGTCTTTAATCGCCATCTTGATCTGATGATAACCAGAGTAAGCATCCAAGAAACTCAAATGCTCACAACATGCCGTAGCATCAATGATTTGATCAATACGAGGGAGAGCAAAAGGATCAGCCAGACAAGCTTTTTTTAAGTCTGTGTAATCCACACACATACGCCAAGTGCCGTTTTTCTTAAGCACAAGCACCGGGTTAGCCAACCACTCTGGATGAAAGACTTCGATGATAAACCCTGCTGCCAAGAGCCGGGCTACTTCTTCACCAATGGACTTCCGCCTCTCTTCATTAAACCGCCGAAGAAACTGCTTGACCGGCTTAAACTTTGGATCAATATTAAGAGTGTGCTCAGCGAGTTCTCTCAGTACACCTGGCATGTCAGAAGGTTTCCATGCAGAAATGTCCCGATTCTCACGGATGAACTCGATGAGCGCGCTTTCCTATTTGGGATCCAAGTTAGCACTGATACTGAACTGCTTGGATGAGTCGCCTAGAACAAAATAAACAAGCTTAGTATCATCAGCCGACTTAAACTTCATGACCGGCTCATGTTCTGTGGTTGGCTTCTTTAAAGATGTCATGTCTACCGGGTCGACATTGTCCTTGTAGAATTTTAACTCTTCCGCTGCATAGACCGACTCAGCATAAGCCGCGTCACCTTCTTCACATTCCAGAGCCACCTTCCGGCTCCCGTGCACCATAATGGTTCCCTTATGACCCGGCATCTTGAGCTGCAAGTACACATAACATAGCCGTGGCATGAATTTGGCGTAAGCCTGCCGCCCAAATAGAGCATAATACGGGCTCTTGATCTTGACTACTTCAAACGTCAATTTCTCAGCTCTGGAGTCATATTCATCCCCAAAGGCTACCTCCAATTCAATCTTGCCGACCGGATACGCTGACTTACCGGGTACGACTACATGGAAAACAGTGTTGGACTGCTTAAGGTTCTTATCAGTTAGCCCCATGCGACGGAAGGTCTCATAATAGAGGATATTGATGCTGCTGCCTCCATCCATGAGCACTTTGGTGAATTTGTATCCACCCACTTGAGGGGCCACCACCAGGGCTAAGTGACCCGGATTGTCAACCCGGGGAGGGTGATCCTCCCTACTCCATATGATAGGCTGCTTGGACCATCTCAAGTAACAAGGAATTGCCGGCTCAACCGCATTCACAGCCCTCTTATGAAGCTTCTGGTCCCGTTTACATAAACTAGTGGTAAACACGTGGAATTTCCCACTGTTCAGCTGCTTCGGATTGCTCTGGTATCCACCTTGCTGCTGTTTCTAACCGCACTAGCCAGATTGTTGGTTATATCCACCTTGGTTGCCCTGGGAACTTTGGAAACTGGGATTTGACCCGCCGCCCGGGCCATGAAAACCACCGCCACCTGAGCCGCCGCCCTGCCCATTGTTACCATCAAACATGTTGGAATTTTTGAAAGCCTTCATGATCGTGTAGTCCTTCCACAAATGGGTAGCCGACTTCTGCTGAGTGCCGTGTCTCGGACAGGGCTCATTCAACAATTTCTCAAGTGTGGGACCTGACCCGCCGGATTGGGGAGGTGGCCTTCCCTTGCGCCGCTGGTTATTACCCAGTGCACTGGTGTTAGCCACGAAATCCAAACTACCGTCAGCCTTATGTTTATTAACTCCTTGATTTGCCGGGTTGTGCTGAGGGCCTTTGCCGTTGCCGTTCTTCTTTCCCTTCCCTGCCTTGTCATCATCAGACTCGGGATCCTTGGTACTATCAGAATTAGTGTACTTGACTAGAGCCACCATCAGCGTGCCCATATCATTACACTCGTGTTTGAGCCGCCCCAGCTTTTGTTTCAGAGGCAAGAAACAGCAATTTTTCTCCAACATTAAGACTGCAGAGCCGGCATCCATCTTATCAGATGAATGTATTATGGCTTTAACCCGGCGCACCCAATGGGTTGTAGACTCGCCCTCATCTTGCTTGCAATTCGTCAGATCCACGATCGACATGGGCTACTTGCACGTGTCTTTGAAATTCTGGATGAACCGGGCCTTTAGCTCCGCCCATGAGCTGACTGAATTAGGCGGCAGGCCTTTCAACCAGGTGCGGGCGGTTCCATCCAACATCATGGTGAAGTACTTAGCCATTGCAGCATCACTAACCTCCAACAGCTCCATAGCCATCTCGTAACTCTCAATCCATGCCCCGGGCTATAAGTCGGCCGTGTAATTTAGCACCTTCTTAGGTCCCTTAAAGTCCGTGGGCAAACGCTCGTTATGTAGAGCCGGCACCAGACAGGGGACTCCTTCGGTCCTGGTGGCTACTCCTGCCTCAATAGAAGTCGTCGGATAAACCGGATACGACTGGTAAGCCGTCAACTAAGCCGCCTGCTTAGCCGCCTATTGAACCGCCCGCTCAGCCTCTTGCCGAATTCTGTCTTAGTCTACCAAGTTAATGGCCTCAGGACGTGCTGGGTTAAGCCCACCTGGCTGGTCACGGCGTCTGACGTTGCTTGAAACGGACGCTGAATCCATGTGCCTGCTATAACTCGGGCTTCGGCTTGGACGAGGGGTCGAGTGGATCATGTCCCCGCTGTATGAGTACGCCTCCTGTTGTGCCAAGGCCGTCTGGAGAAGTTGTGTGACCCGGCAGGTTTCAACCGCCGCTGGAGAGTCGCCATCAATCGGGAGAGCCGCCAATCGTGTCGCTGCCGCTATCATGTTCTCCAATGGGTTAGAATAGTGACCCGGGGGTGTTGGTACGTACTGAGGTGGCGCCATGTTCACGCGGGGAGGTCCCATCACCGGTGGCTGAAATGGCGCGCCGTCCCCGGGTGTCACAACATGATCCGTTCCTGTGCGTGGAGGGATCCATGGTGGGTTGCCTGTACGCGGGGAAAGCCACGACGGGTTACTGGGCCCTGCTCCTGGCGTGTGAAAAAGATTCCGAGGATCATAAACTGGGGGGAGTCGAGACTGAGTCTTCTGATGCCTTCTCCTCATGACCTCATTAGCCGCGTTCTGTTCTTGCGTGAGCCGGAAAGCAGATGCCTGGATCTGCTGAGCCTGAACAACCAGAGCTGCCCGCTCTGCAGTTATCCTGACATCTTCTGCTGCTAGGTCTTCCTTAGCTTGCGCCATATCCAATTTTAACTGTGCCACCTCCGCATCATGATGAGCTTGATCCGCCGGGTTGACGACGGCGGTTAACAGGGCGGTCAGCTTGTCTGTGAGATCCATCAACACTTGAGCCGGCGAGCGCACAGGGCCTCCTGCCTTGGCTGCTGCTGACCCGGAGGTTATGGCTACTGCAGCTGTGGAATCTTGGATAGGTTGTGTGCCGGCCATGAAGATCCCAACCATGCTCGCTGGCTCAAGGCAATCCAGAATACTGCTGCCATCGGAATAGCCCCCAAGCCCGCCATCCTGCAGTTGATACAATGAATCCGTCTCACCTGTGGACGACTCACCATCAGAGTAGATGGTCGTCTCACCATCAGAGGCAAATCCTTCAGAGAGTCCTCTGTGGATGCATCCCACGAAGGCACGCGTCACCGCCGGCAGAGCCCAGGCGGGTCTCGCATGCTGAGCCATCTCGACGAGGTCGGTGCAGATGTCTGGCTCATGGCCCGGCTCGCCGATCTTGCTGATGATGACGTGGATTCCGCCGAAGGGGACCCGGTACCCGTACTCAACTGAGCCGGCATCGGGGCCCCAGCCCGCATCATCGATGTAGATCTTGCCGCGATGACTCTTGGTCATCCGGCCCATGGTGTATCCCTTGAGCCCTTCGAAGCTGCCCTTGAAGAACTCAAATCCACCGTGCGCTGGCCCCATGGTGGGAGCCAACTCTCGTGGAATTGTCACGTCAGATGTCCTAGTGAAAGGACTTAGTCGTGGAGCCATTGCAACTAGGAAGGTTGAAGGGGTTAATCGGGACAAGAGACACGAGGTTTATACTGGTTCGGCCCCTTACGGTGAAGGTAAAAGCCTACGGTCCAGTTTTGAGTGGGATTGCTTATGTCTCGATAACCAGGGACCAAATCACTTGACCTAGCTCTCGAGTTGTTGTTACTTGTCCTGAACCACCGTCGGGTCGTCCCTTTATGTACTGAGGTCGACGCCTAGCGGCTCTACAGAGTCCCGGCCGGCTTATAAACAGTATTTGGCTCGGTCTCTTAATATTTCTTGCCTTACAACACAAGTCACACCTATATGGCGGTTTATCACCACGGGCCTTAAGTCGCCTCTGGGCCTTGGGCCCTTACTAAGCCGTCATCTTCAACCTTGAGCTTTGGGCTTCAAGAATGCTTATAGGTATAACCCGGCCCATCCTGGCGGGTCATACCTAATAGTTATATCCCCAACAGCTTGGCATTCTCATAGGCTTGGGTTCCCCATTCATCAAGTGAGCTAATGTCAAATAACCTCTTCTTACCGGCAAGTTTGAAATCATAATTGAGCTCTTTAATGGCCCAATATGCCTTATGTTCTAGTTCGAGAGGTAAATGACATGCTATTCGATAAACCATTTTATATGGAGACATACCCATAGGATTCTTATATGCAGTTCTATAAGCCCACAATGCATCATCAAGTTTCTTAGACCAATTCTTTCTAGATCTATTAACAGTCTTTTGCAAAATTAATTTGAGCTCTCTATTACTCAATTCTACTTGACCACTAGACTATGGGTGATATGGAGATGCAATTCTATGATTAATATCATACTTAGCAAGCATTTTACGGAACACACCATGAATAAAATGTGAACCACCATCAGTCATCAAGTATCTAGGGACTCCAAATATCAGAAAAATAACTTCTTTAAGCATCTTAATAGAGGTGTTATGATCAGCACTACTAGTTGGAATAGCTTCTACCCACTTAGTAACGTAATCAATAGCAACTAAAATATGTGTATACCTATTAGAGGAAGGAAAATGTCCCATATAATCAAAGCCCCAAACATCAAATGGTTCAATAACAAGAGAATAATTCATAGGCATTTCTTGACGTCTACTAATATTACCAATTTTTGACATTCATCACAAGACAAGACAAACTTACGAGCATCTTTGAAGAGAGTAGGCCAATAAAAACTGGATTGCAATACCTTATGTGTAGTTCTATCTCCAGCATGGTGTCCTCCTTATGCCTCAGAGTGACACTTGCGTAGGATCTGTTCCTATTCATGCTCAGGTACACAACATCTAATAACACCATCTACTCCTTCTTTATAAAGGTGTGGGTCATCCCATAAGTAATGTCTTAAATCATAGAAAAACTTTTTCTTTTGCTGGTATGTGAAACTAGGTGGTATAAATTTAGCAACAATGTAATTAGCATAATCAGCATACCATGAAGCAGTACGAGAAGCGTTTATGGAAGCTAATTGTTCATCAGGAAAGCTATCATTAATAGGTAGTGGGTCATCAAGAACATTCTCTAACCTAGACAAGTTGTCTGCAACGGGGTTCTCAGCTCCCTTCTATCAATAATATGCAAATCAAATTCTTGTAGAAGAGAACCATCTAATAAGTCTAGGTTTAGCATATTTCTTTTCCATAAGATATTTAATAGCAGCACCAACTGTGTAAGGTCTGAACTTATCACAAGCAAATACAACTGCTAAGAATTCTTTTTTAGTAGTAGCATAATTTCTCTGAGTAGTGTCTAGAGTTTTACTAGCATATTGAATAACATTTAGTTTCTTATCAACTCTTTGTCCTAGATTAGCACCTACAGTATAATCACTAGCATCACACATAATTCCAAAGGGTAAATTCCAATCAGGTGGCTGAACAATAGGTGCAGAAATCAAAGCTTTCTTAAGTATTTCAAATGCTTCTACACAATCATCGTCAAAGACAAAAGGAATATCTTTTTGCAATAAATTAGTCAGAGGCCTAGAAATTTTAGAAAAGTCCTTAATGAACCTCCTATAAAAACCGGCATGACCAAGGAACTTCTTATACCTTTAATGTCCTTGGGACATGGCATCTTTTCAATAGCATCAACCTTAGCTTTATCAACTTCAATACCTCTTTTAGAAATTTTATACCCCAAGACAATGCCTTCATTAACCATAAAGTGGCACTTCTCCCAATTCAAAATAAGACTAGTATCTTTGCATCTCTGCAAAACTCGTTCAAGGTTGCTCAAGCAATCATGAAAAGAGGATCCATAAACGGAGAAATCATCCATGAATACCTCACAAATCTTTTCACAAAAGTCAGAGAATATAGCCATCATGCATCTTTGAAAGGTAGCGGGTGCATTACATAAACCAAAAGGCATACGTCTATAAGCAAAAGTACCGAAAGGGCAAGTAAAAGTGGTCTTTTCTTGATCCTCTGCTGACACAGGTATTTGAGAGAAACCAGAGTAACCATCTAGAAAGCAAAAATGTGTGTGTTTGGATAATCTTTCTAGCATTTTATCAATAAAAGGTAAAGGGTAATGATCCTTTTTAGTAGCTTTATTTAATTTGTGGAAATCAATTACCATCCTATAACCTGTAATAATTCTTTACAGGATCAATTCATCTTTATCATTAGGAACGATAGTAATACCTCCTTTATTAGGGACACAATATGGACAGGACTTACCCACTGACTATCAGCAACAGGATAAATTATACCTGCCTTGAGGAGCTTTAGTATTTCCTTTCTTACCACTTCTTTCATCTTAGGATTTAACCACCGTTGGTGATCAAAAACTGGTTTAGCGTCTTCCTCCAATTTTATTTTGTGTTGGCATAGAGTGGGACTAATGCCCTTAAGATCATCAAGAGTATATCCAATAGCAGCACGGTGCTTCTTCAGAGTTTTCAATAATCTTTCTTCTTCCTAGTCTGAAAGGTTAGCACTAATAATAACAGGATATATCTTCTTTTCACCAAGATAAGCATATTTAAGAGTATCAGGTAATGGTTTAAGCTCAAACACGGGATCACCCTTGGGTGGTGGAGGATCCCCTAGGATTTCAACAGGCAAGTTGTGTTTCAAAATAGGTCCCTGTTTAAAGAATACTTCATCTATTTCCCTTCTTTCATTCATAAACATATCATTTTCATGGTCTAGCAAATATTGTTCTAAAGGATCATTTGGAGGCACGGCAATAGAAGAAATACCAATAATTTCATCCTTACTAGGCAATTCTTTATCACGGGGTTGTCTACGAAACTTAGCAAAATTAAACCCATGAGATATATCCCCCAAACCAATAGTAACAACATCCTTTTTGCAATCTATCTTAGCATTGACGGTGTTCAAGAAGGGTCTACCAAATATGATGGGACAAAAGTCATCTTGTGGGGAACCAAGAACAAGAAAATCAGCAGGATATTTAACTTTCCCACACAAGACTTCAACATCTATAACAATCCCAATTGGTGAAATAGTATCTCTATTGGCAAGTTTAATTGTAACATCAATATCTTCTATCTCAGTAGGTGCAATGTCATACATAATTTCTTCATATAAGGACCGAGGTATTGCACTAGCACTAGCACCCATATCACATAAGCCATGATAACAATGATCTCCTATTTCAATAGAAATAACATGCATGCTTACAACAGGTCTATGTTTCTTAGCATCGGGTCTAGCAATTCTAGCAGCTGCATCACAGAAATAAATAACATGTCCATCAATATTATCAGCCAAGAGATCTTTAACCATAGCAATACTAGGTTCAATTTTAATTTGCTCGGGAGGTGTATGTGTTCTAGTATTACTCTTACAAACCATAGTTGAAGCTTTAGCATGATCCTTTATCCTAATAGGTAAAGGTGGTTTCTCAATATAAGTAGAAGGAACAATAGGATCAGTATAAGTGATAGTCTTTACTTCAGTGGGAGGATTATATTTAAACCACTTCTCCTTAGGGAGATCAACATGGGTAGCAAATGATTCATAGAAAGAAGGTACTATCTCGGAGTCAAGTCCATATTTAGTGCTAAATCCACTAAAAGCATCAGTATCCATAAAAGACTTAACACAATCAAACTTAGGTATCATACCTGAGTCCTTACCATCGTCCGAACCCCAATCTTCAGAGTTGCGTTTAATTGTTTCCAATAAATCCCATTTGAATTCAATAGTCTTCATCATAAAAGACCCAGCACAAGAAGTATCGAGCATGGAGCGATTGTTGAGAGAAAGCCGAGCATAAAAGTTTTGAATAATCATTTCTCTTGAGAGCTCATGATTGGGGCATGAATATAACATTGACTTAAGCCTCCCCCAAGCTTGAGCGATGCTTTGTCCTTCGCGAGGCCAAAAATTATATATATAATTACGATCACGATGAACAAGATGCATAGGATAAAACTTCTGGTGAAATTCTAATTTCAATCATTTATAGTCCCAGGATCCCATATCATCACATAGCCTATACCATGTCAATGCATCTCCTTTCAAAGATAAAGGGAAAACCTTATTCTTGACAACATCATCGGGCATACCTGCAAGCTTAAATAATCCACAAACTTCATCCACATGGATTAGGTGTAAATCGGGACGCAATGTTCCATCTCCTGCAAAGGGATTAGCTAGCAGTTTCTCTACCATACCCGAAGGAAATTCAAAGTAAAAAAATTTAGTAGGTTCAGTAGGTTGAGGAGCAACTCTTTGCTCTACTGGTCGGGGTGAAGATACCCCGAACAAGCCCCTCAAAGGATTATGTTCCATGGTAACAAGTGACAGTAAATTTTAGCACACTATATAAAACTTTCCTTACCAAGGGCACTTCACTCCCCGGCAACGGCGCTAGAAAAGAGTCTTGATGACCCACAAGTGTAGGGGATCTATGATAGTCCTTTCGATAAGTAAGAGTGTCGAACCCAACGAGGAGCAGAAGGAAATGACAAGCGGTTTTCAGTAAGGTATTCTCTGCAAGCACTGAAATTGTAGGTAACAGATAGTTTTGTGATAAGATAATTTGTAAAGGTAACAAGCAATGAAATTAAATAAAGTGCAGCAAGGTGGCCCAATCCTTTTTTTAGCAAAGGACAAGCCTGGACAAGTTCTTATAATGAGAAAAGCGCTCCTGAGGACACATGGGAATTATCGTCAAGCTAGTTTTCATCACGCTCATATGACTCGCGTTCGTTACTTTAATAATTTGATATGTGGGTGGACCGGTTCTTGGGTATTGCCCTTTCTTGGACAAGCATCCCACTTATGATTAACCCCTATTGCAAGCATCCAAAACTACAAAAGAAGTATTAAGGTAAAGCTAACCATAGCATGAAACATGTGGATCCAAATCAGCCCCTTATGAAGCACCTTATAAACTAGGGTTTAATCTTTTGTCACTCTAGCAACCCATCATCTACTTATTACTTCCCAATGCCTTCCTCTAGGCCCAAATAGTGGTGAAGTGTCATGTAGTCGACGTTCACATAACACCACTAGAGGAGAGACAACATACATCTCATCAAAATATCGAACGAATACCAAATTCACATGACTACTAATAGCAAGACTTCACCCATGTCCTCAAGAACAAACGTAACTACTCACAAAGCATATTCATGTTCATAGTCAGAGGAGTATTAATATGCATTAAGGATCTGAACATATGATCTTCCACCAAATAAACCAACTAGCATCAACTACAAGGAGTAATCAACACTACTAGCAACCCACAGGTACCAATCTGAGGTTTGGATACAAAGACTGGATACAAGAGATGAACTAGGGTTTGAGAGGATATGGTGCTGGTGAAGATGTTGATGGAGATTGACCCCCTCCCGATGAGAGGATCTATGGTGATGATGATGGTGATGATTTCCCCCTCCCGAAGGAAAGTTTCCCCGGCAAAACAGCTCCGCCGGAGCCCTAGATTGGTTCCGCCTCGTGGGGGCGGAGTTTCGTCCTGAAAGCTTGCTTATGATTTTTTTTTCTAGGGTAAAAGACTTCATATAGCAGAAGATGGGCACCAGAGGGCTGCCAGGTGGCCCACGAGGCAGGGGGCGCGCCTAGGGGGGTAGGGCGCGTGCCCCACCCTCGTGGGTGGTGGGTGCCCCCCTCGGGTATTTCTTCTGCTGAATATTTTTTATTAATTCCCAAAATGACTTTTGTGGAGTTTCAGGACTTTTGGAGCTCTGCAGTATAGGTCTCCAATATTTGCTCCTTTTCTAGCCCAGAATCCCCGCTGCCGACATTCTCCCTCTTCATGTAAACCTTGTAAAATAAGAGAGAATAGACATAAGTATTGTGACATAACGTGTAATAACAGCCCATACTGCAATAAATATTGATATAAGAGCATGATGCAAAATGGACGTATCAGATAATCACAACTATGCTCAATGAGCAGGAAGCCCCCAAATGACCTTTTTGTGTGGCATTGAGCCGATAAGGAGGGATATTCACAGCTATGCTCAATGAGCAGGAAGCCCCCAAATGACCTTTTTGTGTGGCATTGAGCCGATCAAGAGGGATATTCACAGCTATGCTCAATGAGCAGGAAATCCCTAAATGACCTTTTTGTGACGAAAAAGACTCGTTATCTTGGAGATGAAATGGCAGAGGCCCTGCTTTATCAGGGATGTCGGCTTTATTATAATCATCATAATATAGACATTGTCAAAATATGTACATTGTAAGAGCTGGTGGCTCAAGTGTAGTAAGGACGAAGATGAGCAATATTCCATGGTCGGCGGGTCTCCTCCTTCGACTTACGTGAGTCCTTATGGTCTCGAATATCGATTATGACCCATTGTTCAAATTCTTGCTGACCACAAAGGGACCTTCCCAAGGTGGGGATAGTTTGTGCATATCAGTTTGATCCTGGATAAGCCGGAGCACCAAGTCACCTTCTGGAAAGGTTCTGGTCTTAACCCGGCGGCTGTGATAACAGCGCATATCTTGTTGGTACATCATTGAATGAGCCGCCGCAAGGTCACGCTCCTCATCTAACAGGCCAAGTGCATCCCGACGTGCTTTTTTATTATCAGCTTCAACATAAGCCGCCATGTGGGGCGAGTCGTGATGGATGTCACTAGGAAGAACTGCCTCTGCTGTGTAAACCATGAAGAAAGGCGTGTAACCTATAGATCTGTTGGGGTAGTATTGATACTCCATAGCACTAAAGGTAACTCCTCCACCCAACAACACGGCGTCCTCTGCAAAGGAACCATAAGCCGGGGCTTGATGCCTCTCAAAATTTCTTGATTGGCTCTTTCAGCTTGACCATTGGATTGGGGGTGAGCTACTAACGATACATCAAGTCAAATATGCTCACGTTGACAAAACTCTTTCATAGCACCCTTCGACAGATTAGTGCCATTATCAGCTATAATGATGTGGGGAAAACCGAAGTGAAAAAACACCTTTTTGATGAATTGAACCATTGTTGCCACGTCACACTTACTGATCGGCTCTGCTTCAACCCACTTTGTGAATTTGTCAACTGCCACCAAAAGGTGGATCTTCTTATCCTTGGACCTTTTGAAAGGCCCAACCATATCAAGCCCCCAAACTGCAAATGGCCAAGTAATTGGAATCATCATCATTTCTTGAGCCGGCACGTGAGCTCTCCGTGAAAATTTCTGACAACCACCACATTTACTGACCAAATACTCTGCAACAGCATGAGTCGTCAGCCAATAAAATCCATGATGAAAAGCTTTAGACACGAGACATTTAGAGCTATCATGATGACCACAATGTCCTTCATGAATCTCGCGAAGAATTTCACGACCCTCTTCAGGAGAAACACAATGTTGAAACGCCCTAGTAACACTGCAATGGTGTAACTCTCTGTTGAAAATTATCATCGATTTAGACCGCCAGGTTATCTGTCTGGCCAAGGTTTCATCCTCAGGTAACTCACCTCGGGTCATATAAGCCAAATATGGAACGGCCCAATCAGGAATAGCGTGAAGAGTCGCCACCAATTGTGCTTCCTGGTCAGGAATAGCCAGATCTTCTTCTGTAGGCAATTTGACAGAAGGGTTATGCAGAATATCTAAGAAAGTGTTAGGTGGCACCGGATTACGCTGGGGCCCTAACCGGCTTAAGGCATCAGCTGCCTCATTTTTCCTGCGATCAATGTGTTCCACTTGATAACCCTTGAAGTGACCAGCAATAGTATCAACCTCGCGGCATTAAGCCGCCATGATTGGATCCTTAGATTCCCATTTGCCTGAAACTTGCTGAGCCACCAAGTCTGAGTCGTTGAAACATCTTACCTAGCTTAAACTCATCTCCTTAGCCATCTGAAGACCATGGAGCAGGGCTTCATACTCAGCTGCATTGTTAGTACAGAGAAACATCAACCTTAAAACATAACAAAACTTGTCACCTCGAGGTGAAGCTAAGTCCACTCCAGCCCCCGAGCCCTCCAATTGCCAGGAGCCATCAAAGTGAATAGTCCAATATGTGTTATCTGGCTTCTCTCAAGGCATCTGCAGCTCTGCCCAGTCATTGATGAAATACACAAGTGCTTGAGACTTGATGGCCGTGCGAGGCATATACTTCAAACCATGAGGTCCAAGCTCAATGGCCCACTTGGTTACCCGACCTGTGGCTTCTCTGTTTTGAATAATATCCCCTAAGGGAGCAGAACTAACCACAATGATGGGATGACCCAAAAAATATTGCTTAAGCTTCCGACTGGCCATGAACACCCCATATACGAGCTTCTGCCAGTGCAGATACCTCTGTTTGGACTCAATAAGCACTTCACTGATATTAGTAAACCAACCATTGAACCGGATATTCCTTGCCTGCTTCCTTCCATTCCACCACAATAGCTACACTAACAGCCCGGGCATTAGCAGCCACATATAATAACAATGGCTCCTTATCAATAGGAGCAGCAAGGACTGGCGGCTCAGCTAGCAGTTTCTTCAAAGCTTCAAAGGCGTCATTAGTAGCATCACTCTAGACAAAGTGATATGTTTTCTTCATCATCTGGTACAGTGGTATAGCCTTCTCAGCCAACTGGCTTATGAACTGGCTTAAGGCATGTCACGCCCAATATGCGACCCTATCCAAAAGGAACTCGAAGGTCCCACCAAGGATAGACCCGCATATTGAAACGCTTTTGCAAGGTGGATATCATTACATCAACATTACATAATAGGTAGGGATACATACAAAAGGCATACAATGCCACACGAATACAACATCATCTTACATAAGAGCATCATCCGACTATGGATGAAACACAAACAGAAACTCAAATTACATCCACCCTGCTAGCCCAGGCTGCCGACCTGGAACCTATCCCCTGATCGAAGAAGAAGAAGAAGAAGAACTCCAAAACAAGCAAACAACGCTCTCGTGTCAAGATCATCGCATAACCTGTACCTGCAACTGTTGTTGTAGTAATCTATGAGCCACGAGGACTCAGCAATCCCATTACCATGGGTATCAAGACTAGCAAAGCTTAATGGGTAAGGAAAGGATAAGTGGTGAGGTTGCAGGAGTGACTAAGCATATATGGTGGCTAACATACGCAAATGAGAGCGAGAAGAGAAACAATGGAACGGTCGTGAAGCTAGCAATGATCAAGAGGTGATCCTGAACTCCTACTTACGTCAAACATAACCCAGAAACCGTGTTCACTTCCCGGACTCCACCGAAAAGAGACTATCACGGCTACACACGCGGTTGATGCATTTTAATTCGTATCTAGTGTCAAGTTATCTACAACCGGACATTAACTAATTCCCATCTGCCACATAACCGCGGGCACGGCTTTTGAAAGTTTATACCCTGCAGGGGTGTCCCAACTTATCCCATGATAAGCTCTCGCGATCAACGAAGGATATACCTTCTCCCAGGAAGACCCGATCAGTCTCGGAATCCCGGTTTACAAGACATTTCGACAATGGTAAAACAAGACCAACAAAGCCGCCTGAATGTGCCGACAAATCCTGATAGGAGTTGCACATATCTCGTTCTCAGGGCACACCGGATGAACACTACGTACAACTAAAACCATCCCTCAAGTTTCCCCGAGGTGGCACTGCAAGTGGCGGGCTCCGGAAACCCGAGGGAAAAAGGGCTAGGTAAGGCAAATGGTAAAACCAAGGTTGGGCCTTGCTGGAGGAGTTTTATTCAAAGCAAACTGTCAAGGGGGTCCCATAAATCACCCAACCGCGTAAGGAACGCAAAATCCGGGACATAACACCGATATGACGGAAAACTAGGGCGGCAAGAGTGGAACAAAACACCAGGCATAAGGCCGGGCCTTCCACCCTTTAGCAAGTATATAGATGCATTAATTAAACAAGAGATATTGTGTTATCCTAACAAAATCCTGTCCACCATGGAGCAATCTTCAACTTCACCTGCAATTAACAACGCTATAAGAGGGGCTGAGCAAAGCAGTAACATAGCCAAGCAATGGTTTGCTAGGAAGGGTGAAAAGGTTAGAGGCTGACATGGCAAATTGGGAGGCTTGAAGAGCAAATGATAGGTAGCGCAGCAAAGCGATAGAACGAAGCAACTAGCATAGCAATGATAGTAGTAAGATCCAGGGTGACGGTCATCTTGCCTGAAATCCCGCAAAGAAGAAGAACGAGTCCATGAAGAAGACGAATGGATGAAGACGAACCAAGCGTAGACGAACGAATCCTCACGATCGCAATGAAACAGGAACTATCGAGAAGAAGCACACAACATGGTAAACACACCACACATGAACAAGGCATGATGCTCAACCAAGTATGATGCAAGACAAGACTACATGAAGCTACTCATGGCAAGAGATGATGCAAACAAGAACAACACATCAAAGCAAGTTTAAATGAGGCTGGAAACAACATATAACAATTCCGGTAAGTCCTCATATGCAAATTTCGAAATTGGTCCAGATCTGAATAAACCGTATGTTCAAGTTGTTAAACAGCAAGTTAAAGAGCACCAAGATGATCTACACGAGATTCTAGTCAAGTTACATATAAAGTTCGTTTAATTCGGAGCTGCGGCCTAGAAGATATGAGCAAAACAAGTCAAACATGGCATTGATGCAAAATGCATACAAACATCAAGAAAACACCTCAAAACAAGGATGCAACATGATAATATGAAACTACATGCAATTCTAAGCAAGTTTCATATAGAACACACTCAAAACAGAGCAACGGTTCAACACATACACTATACAAGTCATAACAACAATCTGTCCAAAACAGCAACTAGGCATCTAGCAAGCATCAAAACGATATGCTACAGCACCTCAATATGAAAACAAAAGGCATGGACATTATGTACAGGTAAAGCATGACAAAACATGAACACTGAGCTATCTGCAGAAATCACTAGAACATGCTCAAAAGGACATGGTAAGATTGCAAATAATAACAGTTTCAGTCATTAGCAGAAATAACATCAGGTTGCAATGTTTAGAGCTATCAAACAACATGTTACATGAACTTATCATGCCAAAAAAGGCATGGAATGAATCTACTAATTTCATAGAACAAAAGTCCCTTACTGACCATGAGCCAAAAAGGATCAGAAGATATGATGGCACCCATGTAAACATGGCAAAAGATGTGACAGATTCATACATGGCAGGAACAACAATAAGTAGGCATGTTGGTGAGCTTGAACCACTCATCACAAAGCAATACATGGCATGAAAAGGTAACCAACAGTAAGAACACATATTTATGAAGCTAAGAATGGCAAGATCATGGTCATAGGGTGCATGTATCACTAGCAAAAACACATGGCAAAACTGAACTTAATGTTAACAGGCTGACAGCAACAATATTTAGCAACTTTGGAGCAAGATTACAACAAGCTACAGCAGGCTATAAATGCAACCAGGGGCATGGATCCATAGAGCATGACATGTATAACAAAACATCTTTAGGGAACATCTTCAGATTATGCATAGAATGACCTGTAGCAGCAGGTTTACATAGCATCACAAAATAACAGATTCAGCCTAGCAAAATAGTAACAACAAGTACCCTACTTCACGAGCTCGATGCACTTAGTACAAGACTGGCAAAAATACATGGATTGCACCTCTGTAAAGATGTCATATCATAGTTCAAAACACATGTAGACATCAAGCTCATAGGATGCACACATCAAATGCAACAAAAATGACAAATCACCAAGTTATAACAGTTTCAGCAGGTTAACATCATATAACACTCTTGCAACGATGATTCAAGCATTAATATGGACTCAAACAAACATGGCACAATGGAATGAAATGTAGAGCATCTCACAATGAACATTTTGATATATCGTACACACGAAACGGAGCAGCATGCAACAAGTTATGATGCGATGAACAGGGGACCATAATGCAAAAAAATCAGGGACTTAGAAAATATTTTTCACCTCGCGGAAAAAGTCAACGGCGGCACGGGAGACGAGGATGGTCGGAGAAGGGGCCGGGGACGGGCGCGCACGGCGGATCTGGGCCGGATCTCGCCGGATCCGGCCACGGGCGAGCAGATCGGGCCGGCTACGGGCGGTGCCGGCGAGAGGAGACGGCGGGGCGCACGGGGACGGAGTCCGGCGAATGGGGCGGCCGGAGGAGGGGCTTCGGGCGGCGGCCGGCGAGGCGGGCGGCGCTGGGCGGTGCGGCACGGGGGCGAGGAGCTCGCCGGCGGGGTCGGCGAGGGAGACGGGGCGGCGAAGGGCGCGGGGCCGCGGGAGGCGACGGCGGCGGAGGATCCAGACGAGGTGGTGGAGGGACCGGGCGGCGGCGGTTCGGGCACGGCGGCACGAAGCGCGGCCCGGCGGGCGGAACAGGCTGCGGGGGCTGGAGGCGGGCCCGGTGGGCCAGCGCGGAGGGTGGCGGCGGTGCGCCACATGGTGAGGCAGGATTGGCCGGGGGCGACGGGCAGACATGTCCGGCGGGGTCCGGACGTGTTCGGCTGCGGGAGGAGGACGAAGCTAGGGTTGGACTGCGCGAAAATTCGGGGAGGGGCACATATTTATAGATTCTGGGAGTTAGGAGAGTCCAAATGAGGCACGGTTTTCTCCCACACGATCGTGATCGAACGGTGGAGATCATGGAGGTGAGTTTGCTGGGTTAGTGGGCTGATTTGGAGGGTTGCTGGGCTGCGAGGGAAAAGTGGGCTTCAGGCTGGGCGGTTAACCGTTGGAGTATCAAACGACCTCCAAATGACACGAAACTTGACAGGCGGTCTACCGGTGGTATACCAAGGCCGCTTGGCAAGACTCGGTCCATTCCGAGAACGTTTAACACCCGCTCACAACAGGAGACAAAAAGGAGAACGCCGGAGGGCATAGGAGTGCCGGATTGCAAAACGGACAACGGGGAAAATGCTCGGATGCGTGCGACGAACACGTATGCACAAAGAGATGCACATGATGACATGATATAATGCAACACGCAAGCATATGACATGGCAACGACGGCGAATAACTGGCAGACACCTGGCGCATCGAATCCGGGGTGTTACAAGGCAACAATACAACCCGCCAGACGTTGAACATCATTGATACACGCCGGCTTTGCCAAGGAGGTAATGGCCTTGATCTTCTCCGGGTTAGCTTCGATGCCTCTATTAGAAACCAGAAAACCCAAGAGCTTGCCTGCTGGCACACCAAAAATGCACTTGGCCGGGTTAAGCATCATTTCGTAGACCGGGACATTGTTGAAAGTCTCCTTCAAATCATCCATCAAAGTTTCCTTCTCTCTGGATTTCACCACAATATCATCCACATAAGCATGAACATTGCACCCAATCTGTCTGTGAAGGCAATTTTGCAAACATCGTTGGTAAGTCACCTGGGCACTCTTGAGCCCAAAAGGCATAGACGCATAGCAGAAGGCTCCAAAGGGAGTGATAAAAGCTGTCTTCTCCTGGTCTTTAACTGCCATCTTGATCTGATGATAACCAGAATAAGCACCCAAAAAACTCAAACCCTCACAACCCGCTGTAGAATCAATGCTTTGATCAATACGAGGGAGAGCAAAAGGATCAGCCAGACAGGCCTTGTTTAAGTCCGTATAGTCCACACACATACGCCAAGTGCCATTCTTCTTAAGTATTAGCACTGCATTAGCCAACCACTCAAGATGAAAGACTTCAATAATGAACCCAGTCGCCAAGAGCCAGGCCACTTCTTCACCAATGTCCTTACGCCTCTCCTCATTGAAGTGACGAAGGAATTGCTTGACCGGCTTAAACTTTGGATCAATATTAAGAGTGTGCTCAGCGAGTTCCCTCGATACACCTGGCATATCAGAAGGTTTCCATGCAAAGATGTCCCGGTTCTCACGGATGAACTTGATGAGCGCGCTTTCCTATTTTGGATCTAGGTTAGCACTGATATTGAACTGCTTGGATGAATCGCCAGGAACAAAGTCAACTAGCTTAGTGTCATCGGCCGACTTAAACTTTAATACCGGATCATGCTCTGTAGTTGGCTTTTTCTAAGATGTCATATCCACTAGATCAACATTGTCTTTGTAAAACTTCAATTCCTCTGTTGCACAGACAGACTCCGCATAAGCAGCGTCACCTTCTTCACACTCCAAAGCTATTTTCCGGATCCCATGCACTGTGATGGTCCCCTTGTAACCCGGCATCTTGAGCTGCGGATAAACATAACAAGGTCGTGCCATGAACTTGGCATAAGCCGGCCATCCAAACAGAGCGTGATACGGGCTTTTAATCTTGACCACTTAAAAGGTTAGTCTCTCGGCCTTGGAATCATGTTCATCCCAAAAGGCTACTTCTAGATCAATCTTGCCTACAGGATACGCTGACTTACCTGGTACCACTCCATGGAAAATAGTATTGGACGGCTTAAGACTTTTATCAGTCAACCCCATTCGACAGAAAGTATCATAGTAAAGGATATTAATGTTGCTACCCCCGTCCATTAGTACCTTAGTGAATTTGTATCCACCAACTTGAGACGCCACCACCAAAGCCAAGTGGCCCGGATTATCAACCTGGGGCGGGTGATCTTCTCGACTCCACATAATGGGTTGCTCAGACCATCGTAAGTAATGGTGGACTGCCGGCTCAATGGCGTTCACAGCCCTTTTATGGAGCTTCTGGTCCCGTTTGCATAAACTTGTAGTGAAGACGTGGTACTGCCCACTATTCAACTGCTTCGGATGACTTTGATATCCAGACTGCTGCTGCTGCTGAGCCCCCTGACCAAATTGTTGATTGTATCCACCCTGATTACCTTGATGGTTTTGGTGGCCCTGGAAACCGGAACTAGAACCGCCACCACCGTAACCCGGCCCATTAGAACCGCCACCACCAGAACCTGAGCCGCCGCCCGGCCCATGATTGTTCTGGAATAAATCAGAATTTTTGAACTCCTTCATAATTTGACAGTCTTTCCAAAGGTGACTGGACGGTCTTTCCCGCATACCATGCTTTGGGCAGGGCTGATTCATCATCTGCTCAAGATTGAGACCTGATCCGCCTGCCCGAGGAGGTGGCTTCCCCTTACAACGCTGACCATTGTTCTGCGTATTGGTATTGGCCACAAAATCTGAATTACTATCGGCCTTGCGCTTGCCATTGCCCCCCTAACTCGCCGGGTTATGCTGCTAACCCTTGCTGTTACCACTCTTCTTTCCCTTTCCTGGCTTTTCATCATCAGACTCGGGGTCCTTGGTACTATCAGAGTCGGCATATTTAATTAGAGCCACTATCAGCTCCCCCATATCATTGCAATGGCGCTTGAGCCGCCCTAGCTTCTGTTTAAGAGGCAAAAAATGGCAATTCTTCTCTAACATTAGGACTGCTGAGCCGGCATTGATGTTATCCGATGAGTGCAGGATGGCCTTGACCCCGATGCACCCAATGGGTCGTTGACTCACCCTCTTCTTGGGCACAAGCATCCAAATCCACAATCGACATGGGTTGTTTGCACGTATCTTTAAAATTATGGATAAACCGGGCTTTTAGCTCAGCCCATGACCCGATGGAATTGGCAGGCAGCCCTTTGAACCAAGTACGGGTCATCCCATCCAGCATCATAGTGAAGTACTTGGCACACGCAGCTTCGCTGACCTCCAACAGTTCCATGGCCATCTCGTAACTCTCAATCCACGCCTCAGGGGGTAAGTCGGATGTGTAGTTAGGCACCTTACGAGGTCCTTTGAAATCCTTGGGCAGACGCTCATTCCGAAGAGTCGGCACTAAACATGGTATACCCGTGGTTCTAGAGGTCACGCCTGCCTCCACCGAAGTCGTCGGATAAACCGGAAGATGTTGATGAGCCGCCTGCTAAGCCGCCTGCTCAACTCCTCGACGTGCCTCTGCCCTGATCCGCCAAATCCTAAGCACCATCACGCGCTGGGTCATGCCCATGCGGCTGGTTACGGCCCCTGTCATTGCTTGAAACGTCCGGTGAGTCCATGTGTCTGCTATAACTCCGGCTTGGGCGAGGGGTCGAATGAATCCTCTCTCGACTGTAAGAATATGCCTCCTACTATACCAATGTTGTTTGAAGAAGCTCTCTAGCCCTCCGTGTCTCAACCGCAGTTGGAGAATCACCTTCAACTGGGAGAGCCCCCAATCGTGTCGCCACAGCGATCATATTATTCAAAGTGTTGGAATAATGACCCGGTGGTGTCGGCACATACTGAGCCGGAGTATTATTCAGACGAGGCGGTTGCGTCATGCGCGGTTGAGCCGGCGCTCCAGCCCCAGGCGTGTCAACCCGGTTTATCTCCGGTTGGTTACTGGTCCCTGCTCTAGGCATGCAAAAGAGGTTCCTCGCCTCGTAAACCGGCAGCAGACAACTCCGGTGCCTGCTTCTCATGATTTCGTTTGAAGCGTTCTGATCCAACGGGAGCCGAAAGGAATTAGCCTGGATCTGTTGTCCCTGAGCGTCCAAAACAGCTCGCCATGCAGTCATCCTAGCGTTCTCCGCCGCCAGGTCTTCCTTGGCTTGCGCTATCTCATCACGCAATTTTGCAACTTCAGCGTTATGCTGAACTTGATTTGCCGGGTTAACCACCACTGTTAACAAGGTGGTCAGATTATCCAGCAAATCAGTCAAAACCTGAGCCGGCGGGCGCACAGGGCCTCCTACCCTAGCTGCCATCACCGTTGCTGACCCGGAGACCATTGCTGTCGCAGTCAAAGAATTCTGCGCGGGCTGTGTACCGGCCATGAAGATTGCGACCCTATTCGGCGGCTCATAGGGGTCCGGAATACTGTCGCCATCAGAACAGCCCCAAGCCTGCCGTCTTGCAATTGATACAATGAAGTAATCTCGCCCGTGGATGACTCACCATCAGAATAGATGGCCGTCTCACCGCTAGACATGGATCCTTCCTCAAATTCCGCCCCATGGATGAATCCCACGAAGGCACGTTTCACGGTGAGCTGAACTCGGGCGGGTCGTGCACGCTGAGCCGTTTCGATGATGTCGGTGCAGATGTTCGGCTCAGGGCCCGACTCGCCGATCTTGCCGATGAAAACGTGAATTCCGCCGAAGGGGACCCGGTACCCGTACTCAATTGAGCCGGCCTCGAGGCCCCACCCTGCATTGTCGATGTAGAGCTTGCCGCGATGACTCTTGGTCATCCGGCCCACAGCGTATCCCTTGATCCCTTCGAAGCCGCCTTCAAGAACTCGAAACCACCGTGCGCTGGCCCGACGGTGGGCGCCAACTGTCGTGGAATTGTCACAGCAGATGTCCTAGTGTGAGGACTTAGTCGTGGATCCATCACAACTAGGTTAGCTTAAAGGGGTTAAACAGAACAAAGGACACAAGAGTTTATACTGGTTCGGCACCTTGCGATGAAGGTAAAGGCCTAATCCAGTTTGAGGTGGTATTGCTTATGTCTCGATTACCAGGGAGCGATTCCGCTTGACCTAACTTTGGATCTCTTGTTTCTTACCCTGAACCGCCGCTGGGTCGTCCCTTTATATACACAGGTTGACGCCCAGCGGCTCATGGAGTCCCGGCCGGCTCATAGACAACGTGTCCGGCTCGGTGACAAAATATACTTGCCTTACAATAGAAGTCATACACATACGACGGTTTACTCCTATGGGCCTTAAGTCGCTCTTGGGCCTTGGGCCCTTACTTCATGAACCACCATCTTCAACATCCTCATGGGCTTTATATTGATGAACCGCCATAGGTATAACCCGGCCCCTCCTAGGCGGGTCATACCTAATAGTCATATCCCCAACACCGGCCATTGCCCAGGCCTTGTCGTACCTTTGTCACTCTAGACAGACACCTACACGCATTGGCGCACGCCACCGTTCCACACAAGATTCCGCCGGCGCCCAGGTACCATCCGCCCCTGTCACCGACGTCCATGGCGAACGCCACGCCCGACAAGCGTTCGACCAAATGGCATAGCCAAATATTTTGATGTTGTCATTGTTGACTTTAAAGGTAACATGATGGTTGTGTACTCGATGAAAGAGGATGAATTGTTATGTGAGGTGTGGTTGGTCACAAATATGTAGTTTTAAGGCATGAAGCATAATGCGGCATTTTATAAAAAGTGTGCATGTTTGATTCAATGAGCACCATATATAATGTCAGCTTTCCAAGACTTCTATGAACATAAACTGGACTTGAGTGGGACTAATTTTGGAGTGATTACCTTACTACCAAAAGGTGCACGTGCTAGCAAAATCGAGAAGTTCATCCTCATTTGCCCGCTGCGGGTTTTGCAACTAATTTGTTACGACCTAGGATAATAAGCTCATGAGCATCTAAAATTTGAGTTGTTAGTGTTCTGAGTTCAAAAGTCTAGCTTCTCGAGAGCTTTGACTATTAGAGCTGACCTCATCATGCCCAATATTAGTAGGAACATCATGGATGGGGTCTTGCTTTTGCATGAAATTTTGGAAGATATCAAAGCATGAGATAGTAGTTGTGAAGCATGATTTTGAGAAAGCATATGACAAGGTGAACTACCGGTTTCTCTTTGACCGCCCAGCAAAAAGGTTCCAGCCTAAAATGGATTGCATGGATGAAAAGTGTGGTCACCCAAGGGACACCCGTTTGGATCTCCACTAGCTTTCCGAAATAGCAGGCTTCCTTGCTTCTTGCTGGCTTCCAGCTTCTCGGTGGAGCAGCGATTCGTTCGGTTGAATGTGCTCTTCTCCTCACGTACGCATGGACTAGTAGCCCAGGAAATCAGGCTAAGGCCTGTTCGACCAGGGTTTGGGCCAGGTCATATTGGACCAGTTCGGTTGGGGAAGCAGGTTCGAGCGATTGAAACGGTATGTGAGATTCACTTCGGAAGAGCAGTGGCATGTAATTCCGACCAACTCCTTGCTTCGATGTGTTGAGGGCCGCTTGTAGCGGTCGAAACGGTACGCGAGGCTCACTTCGGAAGGGCATTCCCCATGTAATTTTGATCAACTCCTACTTCTCTGTTTCGTGAAGCTGGGCTGGCGCTGCTCCTCGTCTCCGAAAAATTGCACTGCATATTCCTAGTCTCCGCGGAGTCTGCTTCTTGGAGTAGATCCATTCAGCTGGCTTCTCAGAGCGATTTTAGGAAGCTGCTTTGTGGAAAACTTCAGAATGGGGCCTTAGTGTCTGGGTTAATGATGACGTTGGGAGAAATTTTGGCAGTCATAGAGGGAGGTGGCAATCCGACTGCCTGACTAAGATGGTACGTAATACTTGTTAGATGTGTATAGTTCATTGTGTACATCCTCATTGTATAACGGGCTTTTCTGCACTTTATCACATCTGTATATGTACTGGCCATTGGCCCTCAGTAAAGCCAAGTTGCTCACTTCTCTAACATGGTATCAGATGCTAGGTTAGCCTCGCTCTCTCGCACGACGCAACTCCGTGCGCCTTCCTCCTACCTTACCTCGATTCCTGCCGTTGTCGTCCTCCTCTCCGCTTGGCATGGCTCCTGCTGCTGACTGAACCCGGTGCTCGCTCCTGCAGCCTGCCCGGACCAGGCCCCTTCTCCTCCGGCCGACCCCGCCTCTGGATCCACGCGCCTGGCCGCTGCCGCCCCCGTCCCGACCGGCCGCTGCTACCCCGCCTCTGGATCTGGCTGCCCTCCACGCGCTTGGCCGCCGGCGCCCCCATCCCGACCGGCCACCGCCGCCCCGCCTTTGGATCCGGCTGCCCTCCATGCGTCTGGCCGCCGGCACCCCCGTCCCGACCGGCTACCGCCGCCCTCGACAGTTCCTCGGGCGCTGCTCGCCCTTGGCTGCCTCGCCCGCCCCTGCTTCTGATCGAGCGGAGCCAGGCCGCCTGCTTCAAATCGAGCATGGTCGGGTCGCCCGTCCCCGCGCCCCTACTTCCGATCGAGCGGGGCTGCCCTGCTTGCTCTCCAGCCCGATCCAGATCGGGTGTGTTGGGTGCGTTGACTCAAAAAAAAGGCAACAGCACCAGAGTGACTTCCTTATGTCCTCCTTGGGCTATGTTGCGGTTCCTCGGTGCTCAGCACCAACTATGCTAAGTTTGTGGGCTTCATGCGCATTCATATGCGTGGACTCCTTCTGTGGGGTGTTCTTTCTGGCGAGGTCCCCTGCCCACCATGCCCTATCGCGCCTGTGGCCCCAATCCCATCGGTGCCGCCGGTACTGGCTGCTGAGGCTTCTCGGGCTGACCGGGATGCCGCCAAGGCCCTTGATGATGTTGCAGTGGATGCTTATGATCAGCAGGTATCTGCTTATTCTGATGCTCTTTCGGTGTACCGCGATGATCTGTCTGCTTACACTCAGTGGTGCAACGATGATGCTCGTGCTGCTGCTGTTCTCACTGCGAGTGTCCTCCCTCAGTTTGCTTCGGAGTTCTTGGGACTTGGCACAGTTGCAGCGATGTGGTCTTATCTCTGTCAGCGCTATCAGCCCTCTGGTGATGCTCTCTACCTATCTGTGGTGCTTCAGGAGCACGGCCTCCAGCAAGGTGATTCCTCTGTTGATGAGTTCTATTCACAGTGCTCTACCATCTGGCGTCAGCTTGACTCATTGTGGATAGTTGTTTGTGGCACTTGTCGTTGTTGCCAGACTACGAGGTCTAACTTGGAGTTTCAGAGGGTCCATGAGTTTTTATCTGGTCTCCGCTCTGAGTTTGAGCCTCGCCGTGCTCACTTGCTTGCTCGTGCCCGTGTTCCTATCTCAGAGATACTTGCTGAGCTTCGTGCCGAGGAGACCCGCCTTCGCTCTGCTGGGTTGCTTCTGGTTCCGTCAGTCTTGGATGCCCGGACTCCTGTGTCGTCTGCTCGCCTCACTGCTCCGCCGCTCCTGCCTACTCCTCCAGGGGGGGGGGTGAGCCGTCCTCCTTATGCTGAGAAGGGCACGTCGCGCCGTGACACCGTCTATGGTTACTGCTCCCGGCCAGGTCATCCAGAATCTGACTGTCGCCAGAAGAAGCGAGACCAGAGGCACTCCTCCAGCGGGCCTCCTGTGTCTTCCTCGACTCAGACTCTCACTGACCAGGACATTGTTCGCCTCAAGCGTCTTCTTGCCTCCTCAGGCTCCTCGTCGACTGGTTCTACTGCTGCTGTGACTGCATCCTCCTCCTCACCATCACAAGCATCTACACAGTCAGGTACATCTTCCTGGGTTCTGGATTCTGGAGCCTCCTTTCATATGTCTTCTGATTCTTCCATGTTGTCTTCTCTCTGACCACTTGATTCGCCTGTTAATGTTCTTACTGCCGATGGCACATCTCTTCCTGTTTCTAGTCGTGGTATTCTTTCCACTCCATCTTTTTCTGTTCCGAGTGTTTCACATGTTCCTCGCCTTACCATGAATCTTTTTTCCGTTGCCCAACTTACTGATTCTGGTTGTCGTGTCATTCTTGATACCGACTCTTGCTCCATTCAGGATCGTCGCACCAAGGCTTTGGTTGGTGCTGGTCCCCGGTGCCGTGAGTCAGATGGCCTTTGGGAGGTTGACTGGCTTTGTGTTCCTTCCGCTGCCACCACTTCTGCCAGCTCTCATGCTCTTGCTGCCTCTTCGTCTGCGTCCTTCCAGCAGTGGCATCATCGACTTGGTCACATCTGTGGCTCTCGCTTGTATTCCTTAGTTCACCAGGGCCTCTTAGGGTCTGTATCTAGAGATGTCTCCTTGCATTGTAATGGTTGCAGACTTGGCAAATAGACTCAGTTACCTTATCCCACTAGTGAGTCTGTATCTCAACGTCCTTTTGACTTAGTTCATTCTGATGTCTGGGGTCCTGCTCCCTTTGATTCGAAAGATGGTCATCGCTACTATGTTTTGTTTATTGATGATTTCTCTCGCTACATTTGGCTCTACTTCATGAAATCTCGTAGCGAGATTCTCCCTATATACAAATGTTTTGCTGCCATGGTTCACACCCAGTTTGCCATGCCCATTCGTACTTTTCGTGCTGACTTCGCTGGAGAGTATCTCTCTCAGCTGTTGCGCGGTTTTCTCGCGGAACAGGGTACTCTTGCTCAGTTCTCCTGTCCTGGTGCTCATGCTCAGAATGGCGTTGCCGAGCGAAAGCATCGTCATTTGCTTGAGACGGCTCGTGCGCTGATGATTGCTGCTTCCCTTCCACCCCATTTTTGGGTTGAGGCTGTTTCCGCATCCACCTATCTCATCAACATTCAGCCATCGACTGCTCTGCAGGGTGGCATTCCTATGGAGTGTCTCACTGGTCGTTCTCCTGACTACTCACCTCTTCGTATGTTTGGATGCGTCTGCTATGTACTTCTTGCCCCCCGCGAGCGCACCAAACTGACTGCTCAGTCGGTTGAGTGTGTTTTCCTTGGCTATAGTGATGAGCACAAGGGCTATCGATGTTGGGATCCAGTGGGTCGTCGCTTGCGCATCTCGCGTGACGTGACTTTTGACGAGTCTCGCTCTTACTACCCACGTTCTTCTTCCCCGAGTGTCTCTGTGGACGACCTTTCTTTCCTTCTCCTTCCCGATACACCCTGCTATGTGCCTCATGTGTCATCTCTTCCTCCGGCACCTCTCATTTCTTATCATTCACCACCGACCCCGTCTTCTCCATCCTCCTCCTCCACCTCTCCCCCATCCTCACCAGTCCGTCGCCCTCTCTCACCGTTTCCTCTCCACTATACTCGTCGATCTCGTACTGAGGATGTCTCCTCTGACGAGCCTTCCACCTCTGGTGCACCTCCACTCACGCCTCCCCCGGTTCACAACCTCCGTGCTCGGCCTCGCCCCCCGCCTGATCGGTACGGTCTCTCTGTTATGACTGAACCCACTTCCTATCGCACTGCCATGACTCAGCCTGAATGGCAGCTTGCGATGGCCGAAGAGCTTGCTGCCCTTGAGCGCTCTGGCGCATGGGATCTGGTTCCCCTTCCTTCTGGTGTCCGTCCCATCACCTGCAAGTGGGTCTACAAGCTTAAGACTCGCTCCGATGGTTCTCTTGAGCGCTACAAAGCTCGTCTTGTGGCCCGTGGTTTTCAGCAGGAGCAGGGGCGCGATTATGATGAGACTTTCGCTCCTGTGGCCCACATGACCACTGTCCGCACTCTTCTTGCTGTGGCTTCTGTTCGTCAGTGGTCTATCTCTCAACTTGATGTTTAGAACGCTTTTCTCAATGGCGATTTGCGTGAGGAGGTTTATATGCAGCCACCACCGGGGTACTATGCTCCTGATGGTATGGTCTGTAGACTTCGCCGCTCCCTATATGGTCTCAAACAGGCCCCTCGCGCCTGGTTTGAGTGCTCCGCCTCTGTGGTGACCGCTGCTGGTTTCTTGCCTAGTGATCATGATCCCGCGTTGTTTGTTCACACGTCTCCTCATGGTCGGACTCTTCTCCTTCTCTATGTTGATGACATGATCATTACTGGTGACGACTCTGATTACATTGCCTTTGTTAAGGCTCGCCTTCGCGACCAGTTTCTCATGACTGATCTGGGTCCACTTCGCTATTTTCTTGGGATTGAGATCTCCTCGACCTCTAATGGCTTCTACATCTCCCAAGAAAAATATATTCAGGACCTTCTTGCTCGCGCTGCTCTCGGTGATGAGCGCACAGTTGTGACTCCCATGGAGCTCAACGTTCAGCTTCGTGCCTCTGATGGTGATCCTCTCCCTAATCCCACTCGATATCGTCACCTTGTTGGCAGTCTTGTCTATCTTGCTGTTACGCGTCCTGACATCTCCTATCCCGTCCACATTCCGAGTCAGTTTGTTTCAGCCCCCACCTCTGTCCACTATAGTCATCTCCTCCGTGTTTTACGATATCTTCATGGCACGATCTCTCAGCGCCTCTTTTTTCCCCGCTCCAGCTCTCTTGAGCTCCAGGCCTACTCTGATGCTACCTGGGCTAGTGATCCCTCTGATCGACGCTCGCTGTCTGCTTATTGTGTCGTTCTTGGTGGCTCTCTTATTGCCTGGAAGACAAAGAAGCAGACTGTAGTTTCTCGCTCGAGTACAGAGGCTGAGTTGCAAGCCATGGCTAGGTTGAGGGCTGAGGTGATCTGGTTACGGTGGTTACTTGAGGACTTTGGTGTGTTTGCTACTACCTCAACTCCTCTACTGTCCGACAGTACCGGTGCTATCAGTATTGCGCGTGACCCGGTGAAGCATGAGCTCACCAAGCACATCGGTGTGGATGCCCACTTTGTGCGTGCTGCTGTGCAGGATCAGACTCTCGCTCTTCACTATGTGCCCTCTGAGTTACAGTTGGCTGACTTCTTCACGAAGGCACAGACTCGAGCGCAGCATGGGTTTTTCCTCTCCAAACTCAGTGTTGTTGATCCCCCATGAGTTTGAGGGGAGGGGGGGGGGTGTTAGATGTGTATAGTTCATTGTGTACATCCCCATTGTATAAGGGGCTTTTCTGCACTTTGCCACATCTGTATATGTACTGACCATTGGCCCTCAGTAAAGCCAAGTTGCTCACTTCTCTAACAATACTTAGAACAATGGCTTGTTTACTGGTTATGCGGATCATCTAATTGACAAATGGATTTGCCAAAAAAATATTGACAAATGGATTGTCATTTTACAATATGTCGATGGTACCACTTTGTTCATTAAGGATGACATGGAGGGGGCTAGGAAATTGAAGCCACTATTATACTTTGTTTGAAATGATGTCTGGTATAAAAATCAACTTCCACAAAAGTGAGGTCTTCATGGTGCCTGAGCATGATGAAAAAGTAGAACAATATGGTGATCTGTTCAACTGTCAGGGGGTTGCTGGCATATCAAAATATTTGGGGCTGTCTCTTGATGCTAGCAGGTTGAAAGTATCTAATTGGAAAACTGTTGATGAGGACAAACTTAAGGCACGGCTGGCTGGCGAGTAGGGGGAAGAGCAACTTTGACAGATGCTTCTCTGACTAATACTTCAATTTACCACATGTCCGTGTTTCTCATGTGCAAGAAAATTTCTATGGGTGTAGCTGCAGTAATCTGGTCTCTTTGAAGGCCGGAAAAGCAGCATGTTTTGATCACGTTTTCCCACATGTTCCGACGAATGCGTATGCAGAACTTAAACCATTTGCAGTACTGAAGGGATATTTATTCTGTTTACAAGTCTTGGCTATGTACAACATACGCCACAAAGAATGGTTGAATCAAAAGGAAAAACCAGGCAACACAAACCACACGCTGTTATAAAACCAAGCGAGTTTCGGTAAGCTCGGAGCACAAGGGGGGAGCAAACAAAAAGGCCCCTCCGGGCTACAAAAATACAGATACTCACATTGACGTGCGACTCGCTTCGTCATTCATCATCCCTTTAAAGCTTCTAGCCAGCCAGATTGCCGTTTCTCTTGGAGAGACCTTCATCTTCCCAAATGGCTTCAGAACAATAGCAAGTTCCTCCAACCTGTTGTCTTCCAGTAGGTCCGCGGAGAGCTCAAGGAGCCCCTCAAGAGCCTCGGCCCGCTGCCTAAATGACGTGACGTCGAGCATTTCCTTGGCAGGGGATGTCTCCTCCTTGACAACAATGTTGGCCTCAGAGATGTAAGATCTCACATCGACGATGGCACTAGATAATCTTGCTGTGTCTGAGCCGGCTGGTATCTTGCAGGCAGCATTGCTTCCCAAAGCATGCTGTTCGGAAGCAACTGAGGGAAGAGGTGTAGAAGGCAGTGAGTTTAATGAGCATGAGCTGCTTCTTACTTCCAGATCTTCTCTTACCACATTCAGAAGTTTGCTGATATCCATGTTCTGAGTCTCCCCTTGAACATTTTCTGATATTGGCTGCTCATTGCTGACATTGAAATTGATTTGCCGCATGGCATCATCAACCAGTGGGTTTAAATGAGGACCTGTTTCTTTCTTCATTGATGTTTGTTTCTTCATTGACTGGACAGAATTGGGTCCCTTATCCAACATTGTATCTTCTGCTGTTGAGACCGAAGAATCGTATGGTAGCATCGATGAGAGAAGCTCTTGGACAGTGAATTTATCCTCACCACTTTGGAATGTGGCCATATTCTGCCCATGCTTACTGGATTGCACATCATCCTTGCAAACAAACTCCTGTTCAAAGCTCGGAATGGATGGACCCAAAGCAGAGCTCAGGCTTGAATCATTACTAACCGCACTCCTCTGCGATTTTTCTGTGTTAATTTCTGAACGTGGTATGGCTGTAAGGCCATTGTCTTCTGGCACAGCAGCAGCATCAGGCACCGAGCTTGTGTGCGATGAAATCAAGCAGGCTGGTGGGTTAGGTTCAGATATCTCAGACTGGTCGATCTTTTCAACACAACCAACTGTTGAACTTGAGCAAGGGCTGATGTCTTCCTTAGTTGCGACAGTAAACAATTCTCGGGGAGCAGATTTTGCATGTGAGTTGTTTGGCATGATGTTCAGACCTTCTGAAGGAATTTTGGATGGCCTTACAGTAAGTGGAAGATCACCAGGGGTATTATCTGGAGAATGGGCACGTTGGCATGGACTTTTCTCACCCTCCACCATGACCTTTGTTTGAGCTCCTTTTTGCACAGTGGCTGGGAGGCCAGTTGTCCCTACACCCGCTCGTCGCTGAGGGCTAGCCCGTCTAGTAGCACTACTCGGGGTCTTCATTTTTGACTTCGCTGAAACTGCAGAACCATTTTCAATGACCTGTTTGGCAGGTTCAGGAGTTGATGACCGAGAGGTTCTGATATTTGAACGGTGTTCAACAATAGGTAACTGCATGACCAGTAGCAGGAGGAAGTTGTTAGCAATAGAAAACGAATTGGATTTTGTCTATGATATAAAGGAAGCAGGTTCATACCAGTTGCTTCGAGGGTGGTGAAGCTTGCACTGAGTTCACGCATCCATCGTTGGTACTGACCAATCCATGAGATGAATCATCACCAGACCTTGATCTGCATGAAGCATTATTGTTGTTAAACCTTGAAGTATCTGATGGTTGCTCTGCTTCATTCTTATTACTGGCTGCAGAACTCGGCTTTACGCCTCTAGTTCTTGCAGGAGTACTGCTTTCTCTAAGCCTGCTCTCCTCTCTTAAGGTTGTCATTATCTTCTCAATGATTTTCGGTTGCTTACTCTCACCCCTGTGATGCTGATCTATGGATTTAGATGAATCTTGTCTTTTCAGGTCTTTGTTGCCTCTGAGATCTTCTGGCGTTGCACACTTCTCATCTGAGTTATCTCGATCCACATCATGAACGCTTCGAGTATCAATGACCTTGGTATCGGTACTTGCAGCTCCACCTGATGTGCTTCTGTCACTTGATAGTGTGCTGTCTATATCACTACTAGACATGCTGCTGCTTTGGCTTTCAGACATGCTTCTCTGACTGCTCCGTGAAGTGGACAATGATTTCGGTGGTGTCCGCATGGTATTTGAAGCATCATAAAGAGCACGACATTGATCAACATAAGGCTGCAGATATGGGTTCTTCAGAATCTCCGATGCCTGTTCACAGGACATTACATTTTATTCAGAGATCATGTTGTACTTGTAAACTCTTGTTCTTTCTTAATAAAGATCAGCTACGGCCTTTCGAATGAAAGAGTGGAAGAGACAAGGCTATAGTCAGAAGGTTTCCAGCTTCATAGTAGCTTACAGTAGGTCGATGCTCAGGATTCTTCCGCAACATAATTTTGATAAGAGATTTCCTGTATTTAACAGCAAAAGGGGAAACCATTAGAGTGGTATATTCTTTGCGAAGCTACCAAATCATTACTTGGTTGTGAAGCATAAAAATTGAGGATGATGACTTACAATATGTTATTGAAATGAGACAAATGACAAGACTTAAAAAGGACATACACTTGCGACTTAAAAGAGACATATAAACTGTAATACACCAACATCAGTACAGATGCTACCAAATCATTACTTGGTTCTGAAGCATAAGAACCAAGGATGATTACCACAGTACAGATCATGTGATTGAAATGAGACAAATGACAAGACAACTTTTAACGAATGTATAGCTTTTACACAACCGACTCTATGAAGAAAAGTGCACATACATAGAAGAGGAGTAGCAGGTAGGCAAGGGACCCATCGCGGACCTATTTATCTTACTTATCAATCCAGCCATATCCTGCAAGCATTCTTAATCGGGTAAGTCCACTGATTTGTTAAAGAAAACTGCAAATAGTAGCGTCACCAAGTAACAACCAGGAAACCCAACATTGTAGATCTTTTATTGTAGAGTTTTAACAGATCATACTAATTTTATTTCACCATTTTCTTGTAGAAGATATTTTGGGTACCTCATATGTTCCAAACTTTGATACTGTATGTAACTAAATAGTTAGCTTTGGATGAATCATAAACACCATTACCAATATTTTTTACAAAAACAAATATATAATTGACAAACTTATATAGAAGTTACTTGAAATGTTGCGAGAATTTTAAAAAAACTTTAATGCTCAAACGCTCTAAAATATGAATAGTTATATGTGAGTTAGTACATGTCAATTATGAACTGATATACTCCCTCTGTAAACTAATATAAGAGCGTTTAGATCACTAAAGTAGTGTTCTAAACACTCTTATATTAGTTTACCGAGGGAATACTAATTTAGTTCTTTTTACTGAATTTAGGCAATATCCCATGGTAATTGCTTTGTTCATGTAATTCAGCCTAAAGCACTTTTGAATATTGTCTCGAAAAGAATCTTTACATAGGAAATAAGTTTACATGCAGAGTTAGTTTATGTTCCATTTTATATTGTATAGCATCTGCAAAGTATTTCCATAAGAGAATATACAGGATGGACTACAGAGCTAACCAGATCTTAGCTAGTTCTACCAAAATATTGCAGTTTCTTCAACATAGGAGTATTAAACTACTAAGCCAGAAAAACTACGGGTATGGGCCCATTCGGAATGTAAGATGGAAAAGGTAAATGTTCAACTTATAATACACCCAGGATACCAATGATTCTTAAGCAAAAAGTAGATCAGGTAAGAGCTCACAAAAGCCTTGAAAGCAGGTCGATGGGCCGCCATCTCATACATACAGCATCCTATAAACGACAAAGTTATATTAAATTCATAAGAAAATATGTGGTAATCTAGGAATAGTACAGAAACATTAGCCTGATGTTAATTATTTTTACCAAGCGACCAAATGTCCGACTTGAATCCATAGGGAATGTCTGTAAGCAGCTCCGGGCACATGTAATTCGGTGTTCCGACGACCTAAAGGAAACATAATAGCGTTAGTATCCAGCAAAGTCTGAGCATATAAAAATGATCCTGACTTTATGTTCTCCACAATACAGATGAATTTACGCGCCTACATTGTTTGTGGTTAATAAGGGAAGGGGAAGACGATAAATAGCATGAGGTATATGCACATGACAAACATCATGCTGTCATTGGTGATGCACCATATGAGAGAGGTATTAATAGCTCAATAAATGGAATGCCCTTCTAACAGTAGGAAAGGCTATGGCAATGCAAATGTTTTACACAGAGATCATCAGGAAATAGGAAAAAGGATCATACTGAAGAAGTTAAATCATCTTCCTTCAGAGTCTTGGCTAGGCCAAAATCTCCTGCATGCAAGCCAATGGATTGTTAATTGATAAAACAAAAGGTTAAAAGTAGTGTGAAATAACTTGCAGTACTGTACTATCTGTAATCAGGAACTGACCAAGGCGTATATCATGATCTTTGGTGAGAAATATGTTGGAGCACTGCAATTATGAGGAACAATCGTCAATGTTTCCACCGTATAAAATAATTGGCGATGACTATACCCATTGCTGCTTACCTTCAGATCACGATGCAAGACATAGTTCGAATGCAAGTAGTCAACAGCCAATACCAACTGTGCGAACCATTTCAGCAATTTCTGAGGAACAATCAGTTGATCAATCAGTATTATGAGCTCGATGTTGGATGTGTTTTTAATCTAATTCAGATGAACAATACAGATAAGTTATCTCATACCTCCTCAGGAAAGTAAGTACCATTTAATTTCTTCATCAGCTCATCGCTGTTATTAAAGAACAAAATACAATTTAAGAGACATGGAAACAAGAAACTGGACTCCAAAGCACAAAATAACACTCACACATCCCCCCCTTCGCAGTATCCCGTGATGATGCAGACATAGCAACCCTGATAACTCTCCTTGTCAGTAAATAAGTTCAGTTGAAATTTCAAACCCACCAAGCAAGGCAAAATAAAGGTTAAAATAGAAACCTTCTCAACCCAGGCCTCTTTGAACTCTACAATGTAAGGATGTTGTAGTCGAGCAATGAGAGCCATCTGCAATTTACTTTTCACTTAGACCAATTCCCCAAAATAGCACCAATCAATCAACAAACAAAGCCCAAGGGATTTTTGTTTCTCAAACCTCTTGATGAGCAGACTTGCGGCAGCGCTCCGTCTGCCTCGCGAGACGGATTTTCTTCAGCACATACCTGCAATCAGATCACAGCCGTTGCTGTCACCTTCATCCGACGGGTGGAAACAGAATCTACGCTTGGAAGTGAAAAAAAAGATACTATATCGTACTTCTTCTTCTCGATCTTGTGATTCACAAGGATGGCGGCGCCGAAGGCGCCCCGCCCAATCTGCTCCATGATCTCGTACTGGTCCATCCGGGACTCCATCACGCGTCCCCAGCCCGTAATGGAAAACAATCACGGCCTTTCACTGCAGCAAGTCGCCTCAAATTCCTCCTGCCGTGCCCATGCTGCGGTTCAAACGCCTGCGCATCCTTACCACCAGGTCCTGCGAAAAGCAGCGGGACAAGTGCATAAGCCAAACAACTTTTACCAAAGCGTACTCGCGTCACGTGCCACCCAACCCAATCAAAATCAGCCCAGCACTCGCTGCCTTTTCCTAGAAAGGAGACCAGGAGAGGCACTGTTTGAACAAGCCGAGAGATTACAGATTAGCACGGGAACCGATGAACTATTTCGCAGATAGTAGTAGAGAGAGAGAGAGAAATGGAGAGGGCAGCAGTTATCCAGAACAGTAGCAGCAGGTTTGCGGATCACACCAACCGCGCGCGACCGGGCCGAGGCAGCGGGGTCTGCTTACCGCGGGGCTGGCCGGCTGCATTGGCCGGCGGGCGGCGGCGGGGGGCCTCCTCGGCGCCGGAGGGGATCTCCGGACGGCCTCGCTGGCCGGCTCGCGCGGCTGGAGCTCGTGCGCCTGCGGCTTCGGCGGGGGGCACACTCCTCGCTGGCGGTCGCCTCGCCTGTGATTTGTTAATGTTTTGGTGGATGGAGCCTTTGATGCGGCGTGACGGTGTTGGTTCAAGGCGAACGAGTTTGCTCCGTGGCTTTGCTTAGCTTGCTTATATACGCAGCATCGCCGCAACAGCGAGTGGTGGCGATGGCCTGACGGGGTTGGGGTTAAAAGCTGGAGTGGTGCTAATCAGTGGAATTAAATTAAGCGAGGGAGATGCCTAGTGGCTTAAAAGGGATATTGCAACTTGCAAAGCATATCTCCCACAAAGTACTGCCCTGGCTCCTGAGCAGGTAACTCCAGGTCCCTTCTCTTTTTTTTTCTTTTTTTTGCGGGAAAACTCCAGGTCCTTTCTACTCCCTCCGTTTCTAAATATTTGTGCATTTTAAATGGACACAACATACGGATGTATGTAGACATATTTTAGAGCGTAGATTCACTCATTTTGCTTCGTATGTAGTCACTTGTTGAAATCTTTAGAAAGACAAATATTTGGGAACGGAGGGAGTATTGATGATTAAAAATGAACGAAAAATTGATATGAATTCACAAATTATGGAATGTTGCCCGCCTCCCTCCATCAATTCAAACTTTTAAATAAATTGGCTGGAGCATGAATTCAATATGAAAAAGGATCAAATGAACCCCAGTCGGTATAAGCAAAAAAGATGGTAAAAGAATGGAGACTAAATAGAATACCATGGCCGTCGGCAAGGGAAAAAGAAGAATATCTGCATTGGATAGGAACGCGCCCTTGAATCATGTATACTTATTTCCGTGAAGTGCGAATGCATGAAGTGTTTGTTTTAACAATATTTTGAACCTTCTGTACTATCGTACTTAATTGGTAATGCCACTTTAGGACATCTGATATGGTGTAGTAGTTGAGTGATCACATCATATAAGGACTAACTTGGTGCCAAACAAATAAAAATGGTACTTTAAAGCCAATTGAGTTGTAGATGTTTATTAGAGGAATTCTTTTTTATTCATTCACTTGGTACGATTTTGTGAATTAACATTGCTGAGCATCATTTCTACATTTTTCTCCATCCTTTTGAAAAGAGCATCATTGCTGGTTCGTAGCAATTTTTCAACAAGCCTCTCATCATTTTTTGTTTCAGATAGCTCATTACTCATGCCGAATGGTACTCTCGGCATGTTTTCATTGCATGAACCACTAAGCAAAAATTCGCAAGGGCACACATATACGGCTGCACACACCTGCCAAATCCTGCTCGGCCAAACGATTGCTTTGCGATCTGCACGGTTGTTGGATTCCGCAAAAGAGGACACCAAGCTTTAAAAATTTGTCAAAACATATTCAAAAGTGTTCTATCTTATTTGAAGGTCCTTGTCACAAGAAACATGAATATGCAAACGAAATTTAATTTGGAGTTTTGGACTTTCAGTTCAAAAGATTCAAAACTGAAAGAAAAAAATGGGATCGGTGCCTCGCTCAGACCACAAATCCCCTTCCAACTACGGAGCTGCTACATCTAGAATCATAGGGGCGGTTCAGTGTAGTCTGTAGTGGTCGTCAGTTCTGGCACCAAATTTTGGTTGATATGAGCTTCCAACTCCTTTCTGATTGTGCTGTTACAGAATAATAATGTTTATTTATTTTTTTACCCTCGTCAACTTGCTGGACAGCTTGCTGCAGTATCGTGCATGACAGATCGGTATACGCAGATTTGAGGATACGGGTCTGCTGCATCTTGTATATATTATATTCCATGCAACCATCCAATAAATATAATTGATATATGAAGTTCTGAACGCATCTTCTGTCTCAACTCTCATCATCAGGTATCTTGGCTTATATCCTGTTTGATAGGGGGCAGGAGCAACAAAGAAATAACTTGCTAATTATATTATCGCTCACATGCATACCTCAACTTTTGGAGAGGCTATAAAAACTTCTGTTGAGATTGTTGATGAGCATGACAATGTCATATCTTGGTGTGTGACACCTTCTCCAGTTGGTGTTCCTAACAAAGATGCTTGGGCTATTACTAGTACCCTTGCCCCTTCTACCCTTGATATTTTAATGACATTTGGGTGTTAGGATTTTATAATATTGATCCTTTCTCATATTTTGTTGCATGGCACTCATTCCCTATTATTATGGAAATTGACGATGACTCTCCTTGCGCTGGAGGTGCTCATGGTGACTATATTGTGGAATCTCCCTCTGGATCACCTATACATGATTGTTCTGTACAGGAAGAGCCTCCTTCTTTACCTAGCACTCACAAGCAGTACAAGAAGTTTTCTAGAGTGGAAGAATTGGCGGTTGGGATTTCCAAGAAGCGTAACTTAGAAGGTAATTATGATACAAACCCTTCTTATAATAAATTCTATGTGTTACCTAATACAAAAATTATGCTTGGAGCATCCATGATGGGTGTCAATTTGCTTGATGACAAATTTTCTTCGGCTGGTATTCTTGGAGAAATTGAAATATCAAGAAATACATTGCATGATAAATTTTATAATCCTCATACTCCTCACACTACTACTCATGATAACTTGGGAAATTCTACTCCTCTCTGTTTACCTAGGTTAATCTTGAGTTTATGGATGATTATTTATTATGGTTTTATATAGCAAGAAAAAGAAGAAATCTGCCAAAAAGAATTGTTATTTTTTCTATTTCCAACCCCTCTCTTAAATCTATTACAAGAAGTCAAAAGAAAGCTAGTATTTCTACCCTACCCCCTTGTAGATCTAGTAGTGCTAGAGATATCCCTAGTCGTTATAAACGATAATTTGTTCTAGAATTGCAGGGGGCGGGAAGAAAAAAGGCATGACTTCCTGTCTCATCGATATTATTATTGCCAATTATGGTGACTTTATTGGTTTGCAAGAGACTATGATAAAGTTTTATAAACCCTCCTTTTTAGAAGATTTTATCCTGCTATGAATTTTAAGTGGGAGTGGATCCCTTCTGTGGGCAAGCCCAGGGCATTTTGTGTGGTGAAACATGAGAAATTCAATGTTACTGTCTATGGTAAGTACATTTTGGAACTTAGCATTGTTGACAAAGTCAAAAATTACATGTGGGTTTTGTTAGTTGTTTATGGTCCCGCTCATGATAACTTCAAATCTGAGTTTCCTGCTGAGGTTTATGCTTTTTGGAATGGAATTGATATTCCTTATTTGGTTGGTGGTGATTTCAATATTTTGAGGCATTGCGAGGAGAAAACTTAATAGACCCCTCTATCCCACTTTTCCAGTGTCTAACTTCTGTGTGCACTTTTAGGTTTGAGAGAAATCCACAAGTTTGGAGGTTGTTACACTTGCCCTGATAAACAAGAAAACCCTACCCTTGAGAAATTGGACAGAGTGCTCACGTCTTCCAAGTGGGAGGATTTGTTTCCTTTAGGCCTCTACTAAAAAACTGGTTAAGAATATGTCTGATCACATCCCCTTCTCTTGGATTGTGGATTGGCTGCTTTTAGAGCTCTTGTTAATATGTGCTTTAAATTTGATGTTTCTTTCCTAAAGAATGCTAGTTTTCCTCCTCGTGTTGCTGAGATTTGGGCCAAGCCTATTTACACATATGATCCTATTGATATATTGAATATCAAGTTGAAATAGTTAAGAGATATTTTAATGGATGGGGTTCCAACAATTTTGGCAACAATAAAATTAAGAAAAATATGTTGAAACTCGAGCTCCAAAAATTGGAGTTGTTGGAAGAAACGTGTGACCTTTGTGGAGCAGCCTATAAGAGAAAACCTGAAATTATTGTTGCGTTGAATGCTTTATATGCTGATGAGGAGAGATTTTGGCTTAAAAATCCTCATGAACATTCATTGTTGCAAGGTGATAATAACACAACTTTTTTCATAAAGTTGCTAATGGTAGGAGGAGAAACAAATACTATGCATGCTCTTGAAGGCCCCTGCCTCCTAGTAACGTGCTTAAATTGATCCTTTATTGCGGCCTGGGAATGAAATTATCTTTGTTGATTATATTTTTAACTTGACCAAACCTTTTAGTTTGGATGAAGTAAAAGCTACTCTTTTGGCTATGGACACTAATCGATACCCTGGTCTTAACAACACTCCAATTGAATTCTATTAACAATGTTGGGAGGTTGTTCGTGGAGATATATTCAGGCTATTAAGTGGTTTTATGAGTGGAAACTTGAATTTCCACATTGAGACTATGATATAATCACACTCTTTCCTAAAAAAAATTTGATGCTAAGAAAATCTAGTAGTACATGCCTATTTGCCTTTTGAGATGTCCTTATAAACTACTCACTGAAGTGATGGATATTAGGTTTGAGCCTTATGCCTCTTCACTTGTTATATTCAACGAATGATTTAATTAAGGATCCAAACATCATGGATGGCCTTCTTTCTTTGCATGAGATCGTGCATTATACTCATATTAAGAAACATGTTGGAATTATTCCTAAGCTTGATTTTGAAAAAGCATACGATAGAAGTGAATTGAGATTTCTCCTTTCTTGTCATAAGATTAGATGGTTTAATGATAAGTGGTCAGTTGGTCTCAGATGTTCGACAATGGTACTTTTTTGTTTCAAAATCAATGCTGAGATGGACCCTTATATTCAAAGTGCTAAAGGGGTTCGCCAGGGTGACCCACTTTCGCCTTTTTTCTTTAACTTAGCGGTTCAATACCACGCCCAAATGGTGGTATCTTCTCGGAAAAACAATTTGATTCAAAGGCATGCTCCTGATTTAATTGATGATGGGGTGGAAATTTTACATTAAGTGGATGATATTGTCCTTTGCATTATGTATGACCCCGCCCCATTTTAAAAAAGATTTAAACATTAAGCCCCTTTTGTACATTTTTAGATGATGTTGAGGTTAAAAATAACTTTCTAAAGAGTGAGGTATTTACTATTGGAGCCTTGGAAGGGAGAATGATGTTGTTGGTTTCTATGTTGACATGTTTGGATGTCAAGTTGGCACTCTTCCCATGAGATACTTGGAGTTTTGGTGGCCTTTTGCATGCTTAAAAATGTTGACCGGCATGTTTTGGATGCTAGGTTGATTAAGAAATTAGACGCCTGGATTGGTAATTCAACGTCTTCTTAGGGCAGGACTATCTCGATCAATGCTAGTTTATCTAGCATTCCTTCCTATTTTATGTCTATGTTCCTATTGAACAAAAACCGTTATCGATAAAATGGATAAGCATCATAGAAAAATCATTTAATAGTGATTATTTTGTTAGAATCTCGCATGATCCATGGCACTCGGATGTCGCTTTAAAAGATTGTTCCTTGTGTTTTTTTGACAATTTTGAAAGGCAGGGTTGCACCTTATATTAATTTATTTCAACTCGGCTCGAGCTTACTATTAGATGTAAACTCTTTTGAGAGCCTGTTGAACAATGGCAAATATTATATCCACTACCAGGAATTACAATCTTAATTTGCTGTCAGACAGTATCCCCTGGTCTCTTAATAGCAAGTGCATTTTCTCTACTAAATCTGTTTATGAGTGGCTCAAGAAAGATTTGTCTAGATCTCATCATAATGGATCTGGAAAGCTTGCATCCCTTTGAAAATCAAGATTTTCTCTTGGCAGCGTTTTCTAAATGTTGTGGTTACTTGTGATAATATGCTTGCTACCATCTATTGGGGAATGCTTTGCACTCGCGACAAAATACCCACACCTAGTCGTTCTCTAAACTTAGTTGAGTAATATATTATTTATATATATATATATATATATATTCTCATTAACTTCAAACATTTCATAATATATTGTTGGGGAACGTAGCATGCAAATTCAAAAAAAATCCTACGCTCATGCAAGATCTATCTAGGAGATGCATAGCAACGAGAGAGGGAAAGTGTGTCTACGTACCCTCGTAGATGGAAAGCGGAAGCGCTTGCCAACACGGTTGATGTAGTCGAACTTCTTCTCGTTTCGACCGATCAAGCACCGAATGTACGGCACCTTCGAGTACTGCACACGTTCAACTCGCTGACGTCCCTCGAACTCTTGATCCAGCAGAGTGTCAAGGAAGTAGATGAGTTCCATAAGCACGATGGTGTGGTGACGGTGATGGTGAAGTTATCCGCGCAGGGCTTCGCCTAAGCACTACGAGAATATGACCGGAGGCGTAAACTGTGGAGGGGGGCCGCACACGGCTAACAATCGTTAGTGTGTGTTATAGGCACCCCCTCCCCATGTATATATAGGTGGGAGGGGGAGGGGAGCATCCTTAGGGCGCCCAAGTAGGAGGAATCCTACTTGGGCTCCCTAGTCCAATTCGGCCTCCCCCTGCCTTCTTTTTGCCGGAGAGAAAAGGGAAGGGGGAGGAGAGAAGGAAGGAGGGGCCGAACCCCTTCTCCTCCTTCTCCAATTCGGCCACATGCCTAAGGGGGGAGGCGCCACCCCTTGTGGGCTGGTGTACTCCCCTCTTATGTCCCATACGGCCCATATCTTCCCCCGGGAGTTCCGGTACCCCCTCCCCCATCCCCCGGTACTTTGATAAATACCCGATACTATCCGGAACACTTCTGGCATCCGAATACTATCATCCTATATATAAATATTTACCTCTCGACTATTTCAAGACTCCTCGTCATGTATGTGAATTCATCTGGGACTCCAAACAACATTCGATCACCAAATCACATAACTCATATAATACAAAATTGCCATCGAACGTTAAGCGTGCAGACCCTACGGGTTCGAGAACTATGTAGACATGACCGAGACACCTCTCTGGTCAATAGCCAATAGCGGAACTTTGATGCTCATATTGGCTCCCACATATTTAACGAAGATCTTTATCGGATGAACGGTTACGACAAGATATGTTATTCCCTTTGTCATCGGTATGTTACTTGCCCGAGATTCGATCGTCAGTATCTTCATACCTAGTTCAATATCGTTATCGGGAAGTCTCTTTACTCGTTCCATAATGCATCATCCTGCAACTAACTCATTAGTCACTTTCTTGCAAGGCTTCTTATGATGTGTATTACCGAGAGGGCCCAAAGATACCTCTCTGATACTCGAAGTGACAAATCCTAAGCTTGATCTGTGTCAACCCAACAAACACCTTTGGAGATACCTGTAGAGCATCTTTATAATCACCCAGTTACGTTGTGACGTTTGATAGCACTCAAGGCATTCCTCCGGTATCCGGGAGTTGCATAATCTCATAGTCAGAGGAATATGTATTTGACATGAAGAAAGCAATAGCAATAAAACTGAACGATCATAATGCTAAGCTAACGAATGGTTCTTGTCCATCACATCATTCTCATAATGATGTGACCCCGTTTATCAAATGACAACACATGTCTATGGTTAGGAAACTTAACCATCTTTCATTAACGAGCTAGTCTAGTAGAGGCTTACTAGGGACACGATATTTTGTCTATGTATCCACACATGTATCAAGTTTCCTGTTAATACAATTCTAGCATGAATAATAAACATTTATCATGAAATAAGATAACACTTTATTATTGCCTCTAGGGCATATTTCCTTCAGTCTCCCACTTGCACTAGAGTTAATAAGCTAGTTCACATCGCCATGTGACTTAACACCAATAGTTCACATCATCATGTGATTAACACCCGTAGTTCACATCGCCATGTGACCAACACCCAAAGGGTTTACTGGAGTCAATAATCTAGTTCACATCGCCATGTGATTAACACTCAAAGAGTACTAAGGTGTGATCATGTGTTTGCTTGTGGGAGAAGTTTAGTCAATGGGTCTGTCACATTCAGATCCATATGTATTTCGCAAATTTCTATGTCTACAATACTCTGCATGACAGGCTAGAACTCCTTCTTTGACTGATCCATTTTGAACTCCTTCAAGATCTTGTCAAGGTGTGTGCTTTGTGAAAGTCCTATTAAGCGTCTCGATCTATCTCTATAGATCTTGATGCCCAATACATAAGTAGCTTTACTGAGGTATTTTATTGAAAAACTTTTAAGTATCTTTTATGCTATCTAGAAATTCTTCATCATTTACAATCAACAATATGTCATCCACATATAATATTAGAAATGCTACAGAGCTCCCACTCACTTTCTTGTAAATACAGGCTTCTCCGAAAGTCTGTATAAAACCATATGCTTTGATCACCTCATCAAAGTGTATATTCCAACTCTGAGATGCTTGCATCAATCCATAGATGGGTCGCCTAGCACCTTTAGGATCGACAAAACCTTCTGGTTGCATCGTATACAACTCTTCTTTATGAAATCCATTAAGGAATGCAGTTTTGACATCCATTTGCCAGATTTCATAATCATAAAATGCGGAATTGCTAACATTATTCGGACAGACTTAAGCATCGCTACAGGTGAGAAAGTCCCATCGTAGTCAACTCCTTGAGCTTGTCAAAAACCTTTTGCGACAAGTCGAGCTTTATAGACAGTAACATTGCCATCAGCGTCAGTCTTCTTCTTGAAGATCCATTTATTCTCTAAGGTTTGCCGATCGTTGGGCAAGTCCACCAAAGTCCACACTTTGTTCTCATATATGGATCCTATCTCAGATTTCATGGCTTCAAGCCATCTGTCGGTATCTGGGCTCATCATAGCTTCTTCATAGTTCGTAGGTTCACCATGGTCTAGTAACATCACCTCCAGGACAGGATTGCTGTACCATTCTGGTGCGGATGGTACTATGGTTGATCTACGAGGTTCAGTAGTAACTTGATCTGAAGTTTCATTATCATTATCATTAGCTTCCTCTCTAGTTTGTGTAGGCATCACGGGAACGGTTTTCTGTGATGAGAAACTTTCAAATTCGAGAGAAGGTACAATTACCTCATCAAGTTCTACTTTCCTCCCACTCACTTCTTTCGAAAGAAACTCCTTCTCTAGAAAGGTTCCATTCTCGTCAACAAAGATCTTGCCTTCGGATCTATGGTAGAAGGTGTCCCATATTGTTTCCTTAGGGTATCCTATGAAAGATGCACTTCTCCGATTTGGGTTCGAGCTTATTAAGCTGAAGCCTTTTGACATAAGTGTCGCAACCCCAAACTTTAAGAAAAGACAGCTTAGGTTTCTTGCCAAACCACAATTCATACGGTGTCGTCTCAATGGATTTAGACGGTGCCCTATTTAACGTGAATGCAGTTGTCTCTAATGCATAACCCCAAAACGATAGTGGTAAATCGGTAAGAGACATCATCGATCGCACCATATCTAATAAAGTACGGTTACGACGTTCGGGCACACCATTACGATGTGGTGTTCCAGGTGGCGTGAGTTGTGAAACTATTCCACATTGTTTTAAATGAAGGCCAAACTCGTAACTCAAATAATCGTCTCCGCGATCAGATCATGGAAACTTTATTTTCTTGTTACGATGATTCTCCACTTTGTTCTGAAAATCTTTGAACTTTTCAAATGTTTCAGACTTGTGTTTCATTAAGTAGATATAACCATATCTGCTCAAATCGTCTGGGAAGGTCAGAAAATAACGATATCTGTCGCGTGCCTCAACACTCATCGGACTGCATACATCGGTATGTATTATTTCCAATAAGTCATTGGCTCGCTCCATTGTTCCGAAGAACGGAGTTCTAGTCATCTTGCCCATGAGGCATGGTTCGCAAGTATCAAATGATTCACAATCAAGTGATTCCAAAAGCCCATCAGCATGGAGTTTCTTCATGTGCTTTATACCAATATGACCAAATGGCAATGCCACAAATATGTTGCACTATCATTATCAACTTTTCATCTTTTTGCATCAATATTATGAATATGTGTATCACCACAATCGAGATTCAAAAGAAATAGACCACTCTTCAAGGGTGCATGACCATAAAAGATATTACTCATATAAATAGAACAACCACTATTCTCTGTTTTAAATGAATAACCATCTCACACTAAACAAGATCCAGATATAATGTTCACGCTCAATGTTGGCACCAAATAACAATTATTCAGGTCTGAAACTAATCCCGAAGGTAGATGTAGAGGTAGCATGCCGACGGCAATCAGATCGACCTTGGAGCCATTCCCGACGTGCATCGTCACCTCGTCCTTAGCCAATCTTCATTTAATCTGTAGTCCTTGTTTTGAGTTACAAATATGAGCAACCGAACCGGTATCAAATACCCAGGCACTACTACAGCATTAGTAAGGTACACATCAATAACATGTATATCAAATATACCTTTGTTCACTTTTCCATCCTTCTTATCTGCCAAATACTTGGGGCAGTTCTGCTTCCAGTGACTTGTCCCTTTACAGTAGAAGCACTCAGTTTCAAGCTTGGGTCCAACTTTGGGCTTCTTCCCGGGAGTGGCAACTTGCTTGCCATTCTTCTTGAAGTTCCCCTTCTTTCCCTTTCCCTTTTTCTTGAAACTAGTGGTCTTGTTAACCATCAACACTTGATGCTCCTTCTTGATTTCTACCTCCGCAACTTTGAGCATTCCGAAGAGCTCGGGAATAGTCTTTTCCATCCGTTGGATATTATAGTTCATCACAAAGCCTTTATAGCTTGGTGGCAATGATTGGAGAACTCTGTCAATAAACTATCATCTGGAAGATTAACTCCCAACTGAGTCAAGTGATTATGATATCCAGACATTATGAGTATGTGTTCACTGACAGAACTGTTCTCCTCCATCTTGCAGCAATAGAACTTGTTGGAGACTTCATATCTCTCAACTCGGGCATTTGCTAGAAATATTAACTTCAAGTCCCGGAACATCTCATATGGTCCATGACATTCAAAACGTCTTTGAAGTCCCGATTCTAAGCCGTAAAGCATGGCACACTGAACTATCGAGTAGTCATCAGATCGAGCTTGCTAGACGTTCATAACATCAACATCTGCTCCTGCAGCAGGCCTTTCACCTAGCGGTGCATTGATATGTCTCCAACGTATCTACTTTTCCAAACACTTTTGCCCTTGTTTCGGACTCTAATTTGCATGATTTGAATGAAACTAACCCGGACTAACGTTGTTTTCAGCTGAACTGCCATGGTGTTGTTTATTGTGCAGAAAACAAAGTTCTCGGAATGACCTGAAAATCCACGGAGATAACTTTTGGAAAATATAAAAAATACTGGCGAAAGAATCAAGGCCAGGGGGCCCACACCCTATCCACGAGGGTGGGGGGCACGCCCCCTGTCTCGTGGGCCCCCTGATGCTCCACCGACCTCAACTCCAACTCCATATATTCTGTTTCGCAGAGAAAAAAAATCAGAGAGAAAGTTTCATCGCTTTTTATGATACGGAGCTGCCGCCAAGCCCTAATCTCACTCGGGAGGGCTGATCTGGAGTCCGTTCGGGGCTCCGGAGAGGGGGATTCGTTGCCGTTGTCATCATGAACCATCCTAAATCACCAATTTCATGATGCTCACCACCGTGCGTGAGTAATTCCATCGTAGGCTTGCTAGACAGTGATGGGTTGGATGAGATTTACCATGTAATCAAGTTAGTTTTGTTAGGGTTTGATCCCTAGTATCCACTATGTGATGAGATTGATGTTGCTATGACTTTGCTATGCTTAATGCTTGTCACTAGGGCCCGAGTGCCATGATTTCAGATCTGAACCTATTATGTTTTCATGAATATATGTGAGTTCTTGATCCTATCTTGCAAGTCTATAGTCACCTATTATGTGTTATGATCCGACTACCCCGAAGTGACAATAATCGGGATACTTCTCGGTGATGACCATAGTTTGAGGAGTTCATGTATTCACTATGTGTTAATGCTTTGGTCCGGTTCTCTATTAAAAGGAGGCCTTAATATCCCTTAGTTTCCACTGGGACCCCGCTGCCACGGGAGGGTAGGACAAAAGATGTCATGCAAGTTCTTTTCCATAAGCATGTATGACTATATTCGGAATACATGCCTACATTACATTGATGAACTGGAGCTAGTGCTGAGTCACCCTATGTTATAGCTATTACATGAGGAATCACATCCGACATAATTATCCATCACTGATCCAATGCCTACGAGCTTTTCACATATTGTGTTTCGCTTATTTACTTTTCCGTTGCTACTGTTACAATTACGACAAAACTGCTATCTTTACTTTTGCCACTGTTACCATTATTATCATACTACTTCGCTACTAAATACTTTGCTGCAGATACTAAGTTATCCAGATGTGGTTGAATTGACAACTCAACTGCTAATACTTGAGAATATTCTTTGGCTCCCCTTGTGTTGAATCAATAAATTTGGGTTGAATACTCTACCCTCGAAAGTTGTTGCGATCCCCTACACTTGTGTGTTATCAAGACTAATTTCTGGCGCCGTTGCCGGGGAGCATAGCTCTATTCTTTGAGTCACTTGGGATTTATATCTGTTGATCATCACTATTAGGAACTTGAAAGACGAAAGAACTAAGATTTTTCCCTCAACTACAAGGGGAGGTAAGGAACTGCCATCTAGCTCTGCACTAGATTCTCCTTCTGTTTTGAGTAAGCTTGCGACACCTAAACCTGCTACTGCTATGAATTCTAATATGTCGAATGTTATTGATGATGCCACTTCTGCTATGCATGATACTTTTGATGAAACTACTTCTGTGTGTGATACTACTTTGCCATTAGGTGAATTTCTTGATGAACAACTTGCTAGGGTTAGAGAGAATGAAATTATTAATGATGATATTATTGATGATAGTGATGATGAAAGTTCTCCCCCTGATTATGAATTGCCTGTTGTTCCTGAGGGTTATATTATGGATGAAGAAGCTGCTAGAGCTATTTTTGCTTGCAAAGATAGATATGATCTTAAGAAGTTATTAACTAAATGGAAGCAACAATCCCTTAATGCTAGAATGACCCCGCATTTGCTACTTCACCTATCTGTGTTACTGATAAGGATTATGAATTCTCTGTTGATCCTGGGATAATTACATTGGTCGAATCTGATCCTTTTATGGCTATGAAACTGAAACTGTTGTGGCGCATCTTACCAAGTTAAATGATATAGCCACCCTGTTTACTAATGATGAGAAGTCTCGCTATTATTATATCCTGAAGATATTTCCATTCTCATTAAAGGGTGATGCTTAAACTTGGTTTAATTCTCTTGATCCTAGTTGTGTGCGTACTCCCCAGGATATGATTTATTACTTCTCTGCTAAATATTTCCCTGCTCATAAGAAACAAGCTGCCTTGCGAGAAATATATATTTTTGTGCAAATCGAAGAAGAGAGCCTCCCACAAGCTTGGGGGAGGCTTCTCCAATTACTTAATACTTTGCCTAATCATCCTCTTAAGAAAAATGAAATACTTGATATCTTTTATAATGGATTAACCGATGCTTCCAAGGACTACTTGGATAGTTGTCACTACTAGGGAAAAGCCTAGCAGCAGCGCGGGTTTTGGTCCTCTCAGTAACGCAGGGACTGGCGCTACAGCTAACGTATAGCAGTAGCACCTGTTGTCCCACGCTACTGCTATACATGAATAGCTATAGCGCTCTTTAGAGAAGGGCGCTACTGATATTATCTGTAGCGCTGTTTGCAGGGAAGCGCTACTGGTAAGGCGGCGCTACTGCTAAATTCCCCCCCCCCCCCCTCGCTACTACTAGTTTTATTATTTTTTTCCTGCCTATTTGTTTTGTATTTGTTTTGTATTTGAATAGGCTTTATACAATAATCTTTAGCATATCATACACATACAAATGTAATTATATCATATACATACAATTAGTCTCATCAAATCATGTCATCATCATAATCATCATCCAACACAAACTGGTCTCTCGTCATCAATCTCGAAAATAGCAGTACAAGTCTCGATTACTTGCAAATACATCGTCATCCATCTAAACAATGATATACGCGAGAAGAGCTATCACTTTGAGTACATGAGTTCGTATCCCTCTCTCGCATTAGCGTGAACCTAAACTAACTACTGCCTGTCGCTCGGAAACCGGAAACCGGTACACCTGTGCCTGACACTCCGGCCACTTGTCGTATATATACTCCTGGCGTAGCACTTCTTTGCCATCTATGATCTATGCACCTGCATCGTCACATGAGTCGATGATATGCAACATATATAGTTGAGCAACAGAAAGAGACAGACTTGGCAAAAATAGAAACAACATATCATAAGCATAAATAACAAAGTTCATCGTACCCAAAATTCCCTAACTAGAGTGATTTTCGCTAGTTGAGGAGGAGGACGGTTTAATTACATCACAAATAAAGTTTCACCATGCATAACTCAAAGTTTTGTCATACAGAAAGTATGGACTAAATGGACACATTGTCATATGTCGACAATCACTCCATCATGTCGTGCCATCCATCCATGTCAGGGAGATAGTCCTCGAGCTTAGTGAAAGGCTTCATGTCGAGACGCTGAGAGGCTATCCATGTTCGGACGTCTTCCCACGACATTTGTCCTTCTCCGTAGAACATCCCTGTTTTTCTGACGACCTCCTTCATGATGATTTGGGCAAGTTCGCATTGGATGTTATAGAACTCAGCTCGAAGTCGATGATCCTCGATATCTCCTATGTCCTTTTCCCATTGCAGAATATGGGCATCGCCAGATCTAGGTGACATGTGAAGGTTCTGGTGATCCCATCTGTACTCTAGCATGTGGTGTAGGACATAGAATCCATCATTAAGAGAATCGTTCGGTTGCTGGATGTAGCAGAAGTCGGTCTTATGGTTGAAGGCGACCCTGCCGCCCCTTCTCTTCTTGTCCCTAACCTCTCCACCCCTTGCTTGGTAGTAAAACATAGCACTGTCGAGAACATCTTTGATGTGGGTGTAATCCTTTTTGTGAATGTTCTTCGACGAGTCCAAGTAAAGAGCGTGGGAGAATCGGGGGTAGAGGATGATGAGGACGGCGCGCCCGCCGCTGCGCAAAATAAGTACACCTCAAATTAATTAGCCTCCACCGTGCAAATGAATTATTGAAATCAAAGGAAGGATAGCAGCACGGATGACTTACACGGGATGATAAGGCACGAGAATCTCCTCCTTGTCCTTATTGGCGAGCATGAAACTGACGATGTACTCCCTCGCGTATTCACGGTGCTCTGCGCAGACTCCCAAGAAGCCCTCGTGCATGTAGTATGGGTCAGCGACACAGATATGACGTATCTGCTCAACCCCAATGATGTAGTTCATGTGCAAGGCCTAAAGGCGGACAAATGTAAAATCCAGCTTCTTCACGTGAAACATGTCGAATATGTAATCGAATCGGAGGAAGAACTTATCCGCGGGGAAGCTGTCGACGTACGACATTTGCCGCGGAACGTTAACCACGTAGAGTGGCTATCCTGGATCTTTCGAGGCGATGAGGCCATTCTCTACCAACAACACATCGTCATGAAGTCTCCTTAGATCGCCGAATCTGGCCCGTAGCGCTGTTGCAGGTAGGATTGGTTGACCGGGGATATGCCATTTATCCGCATCGGGGATATCTATACGGTCCTGAAGCCGAGGCTGTTGAGGCGGCTGGATCATAGAATCAGCTTTTTTGCCTTTCCTCGCTCTCTTCCTAGACTTCTTTACTATCGGAAGGTCGTCCATAACACGTTGAGACGGTAATTCAGGCACCGACTCATGACGCTCAAACCCTGAGGAGGCGCCAGTATAGACATACTATTCAGCGCCATCGCCATCCTCACCCTCATCCATGGCGACATCATCAGCGACTAATGGAGCCTCCTCCTTACCCCGTCCGCTATCACCCAACCCGACACCCGACGCTAATTGGGTAGGTGGGGTGTTGATGTTCATACCTTGCTGAGGTTGCGTGCTCATGGGTGTGCTCCCGGCCGCCTCCAAACGAAGCAGACTCTTTGGAGACAACAGGACCCACCCATTGCAATCACCAAGCCGCCGCGGGGTCTCGTCGTCATCCCCCACTAGTATTAGAGGAGGCAAATTCTCGTGGCCCCGTTTGACTCTGGCCACGGAAACCTTGAAGATGTTCGGGGGGATCGGCCGGCTGTGGAACAATGGTTCCTTCGGCTCCATTATCGTCGCCTTCCCCACGTCCACCTTCTGTTCGCCGATGGTGTACAATATGGTGCACGGGGTTTTGTCGGCCTGCAAACAAAAGTCTACGACGTGAGACATCCAAAAGGCAACGAAAACGGGAGATTATACATTTATATTGAAGGGGGCCGGTGTGACAGATACCGTGAGGGCGTCGAGCTCAGCCAAAGATGAGGCACCATCGAGCACGTCCGGTGCGGGAGTCGGTGCGGGAGCCAGTGCGGGAGCCGGTGCGGGAGCAGGTGCTCCCAAGAAGTCAGCAAGGGGAAAGTCCTCTGCATTTTTTTCTGGATTTTGCCTTGTCCAAGTGAAAATGCCCGTCACCAAGGAAGTAGACAAATCTACAACCACCTGTTTTGCGGCAGCTGCCGCTGTTGCGACTGTCTGAGATGATTTCTTCTCAACCGCAATCTCAACCTTCTTGTCGATGTTTTCTTCAGTTAACCTCCATCTTTCCTTTCTCTCCTCCGTGGTCTCACGGTAGTACTTCTTCCACGTGGCGCCGTCTCCAACAGCGTGCACGCGTCCATACGATGGTCGAGTATCCACCGGTTGTCGTTTCAATATGTTCAACGCCCGGTTGAATGGAGTGTCCCACTTGGGCCTCGCCAATGCCTCAGATGGCGAGTCACTTTCGGCCGCAATCCGGTGCTGCTCTCTCTGCAAAAGGCACAAGGATCGTTTACAAATATGACTAACGTGTGCAGTCGAATTGATCAGAAACTAAAATTACCAGCAGTCTCATGAACTCTGTAATGACCGGTGTTGTCTCGTAAACCTTCTTCACTGGGTCCCAACGGTGCCGGGCCCTCAGGACGTCACGCTCCTGCGGGACGGTGAAATCCGCCAAGGGGTCTGGGATGCCCAGACTCGCGGCTTCCGTGTCCTCCTTGGCCCATTTGGACCTCTTTCCGCCGTAACCATGGCTTCCGAGGTGGTGGCTCCCAATGTTCCTCTTTTGAAGCCCCTTCATGTACTTAGACTTTTTTTGGCAGCTTCGGCCTCGCAAGCCTCCTTGAATATTTGAAACTGCTCTTCCATGATTGTCGGATTATCCTTTACAATCTCGGAGTAGGGTTCCTTGTCGATGATCTTTGCTTTCACTCGATTTTTCCAGGCGGCCAACGCATCGCTAAACTTGGTCATGGCATGTTTGTTTATCTTCTTCATTGTCGGGTCCTCGTCTGGATCTTCATGATCCTTCTCATTCCGGCCCGGGAACAAGAATATCTGGTGAAACTTCTTTAGGAGGGAGCTCCTCATATTTTCTATCTTCTGAAGTTTCTCATCGTTGATGGTGGCGGTTGTCCGTACGATGCAGCCTATTTGATTGTCGTAGCACGCGCGTGCTTCCTCGGGTGCCTTTGTCTCAAAATTGCCGTCGTCCACCTCCGTGACCATTAGTCTAGTAGTCCTAAGTTTGTTAGGAACCCGTTGCCTCTTTGCTTTCGGTTCTACACCGGCTCCGCTCCCAGAGGCAGCACCGGTCTCAGCGCCGGTCTCGATGCCGGTCTGAATCTCAGCGTCGGTCTCAGTCTCAGCACCAGTCTGCGTGTCGGTCTCAGTCCCTGATGCCACCGGTGGGCCCAGCAACAACAACGGTTGATCGTCGGTAAGGCTAAAAAATTCGTCTGCCGCCCGGTAGACGTCGTCGCAATCACCAGAACCCTGTCCTTCATCGTTGCTGGCCATGTTTCCTATGATTAAATCTAGTCAATTAATTCTAGACCTAATAAAATGAATAATGACATAAAAAGGCCTATTGTTTTGCAGGAATGTTGACTCCTTCCTGGTGCGGCAAATCCCGGGCACTCGATATGTCCTAGTTTGTAGCACAAGTCATGCCAAAATTCACGGAAAATTTCGGCATGACCTTTGCTAAAAAGTGGACAAATCAAGAACCTGAAATTTGTCGGAACAGAAACGAATCAACATTCCGGCAAAACATAGGCCACTCAGCATCATTCCTTAGAAACAAAAAAGACACTTGGGCACAATCGAACAACTTCAATGAAAAGATATAACATGACCACTTCAATGAAAAATAAAATTTGCCTAAATTCTTTTCCTTGAAAAATAGTGGTCTTTACAAAAATCAAAAACCTTTGCAAAATGACCTCACTAAACACTTCTCTGCCTAGGACAGAACCCAAATTATGTTGATCTAGCTATTCCTCTCTCTCAGACAAACACACATTATTATCTCTAACCCTTCTCTGGCTAGGACAGAACCCAATTAGATTGCAAAGGAACTCCATTTCTCTAACCCTTCTGACCTAATGCTCCTCTAACCTAGCCAACCTACTTAACCTAGCTTGTTAATCCAACAAACCTAATTAACCTACCTATTTAACCTAGTTAGTTAATCTAGTTTACCTAGATAATTAACCCTAATTAAACTAGTTAACGCAGCTAGTTCTCTGTCAAAGCCCAAAATAAATTTTTGCACTAATTAGCCTAGATAATTAACCTAACTAAACTAGTTAACTTGAATAGTTCTCTGTCAAATCCCTAACTAAATTTTTGCACTAACCTAGATAATTAACCTAATTAAACTAGTTAACCTAACTACTTCTCTGTCAAAGCCCTAACTAAAATTTTGCCCTAACCTAGATAATTAACCTAATTAAACTAGCTAACCTATGCATGAGAGAGAGAAGGGGTGGGGGCTTACAGAGGATGGCTCCGGTGGAGGCGACGGAGGCAGTGGTGGTGAGGGAGGCAGGGGCGTCTCCGGTGACGGCGAGGGAGGCAGTTGTGGCGAGGAAGGATCCGGTGGCGTCGACGGCGGCTCCGGTGGTGTTGACGAGGCCGCGCAGCTCCGTGGCGTTGGGGCGGCACCAGCGGCGTCGACGACGCACGGCTCTGGTGGCGTCGACGTCGGCAGGAGACGGCGGCGAAGTGGGGCGACGACGAATCGGGGAGACGGCGGCGCGCGGGGTGGGTTGAGGGATTTGGGGGAGAAGTGGTGGCCGGGGGGAAACGGTTTTTTGGTTAAGTCAAACTTAGCGGTAGCACGTTTGGTAAAACGCGCTATAGCTAAGATAGCTATAGCGGTTTTTACAAAACGCGATGCTGCTATAGCTATGTAATTTTCTTCCATTTTTTAATTTCCTTTTCTATTTCTATAGCGGGGGTCTAGGACACGCGCTGCAGCTACGTTAGCTACAGCGCCTCTTACAAACACACGTTGCTGCTATGCCTTCCTCCATTTTTTCGCTTTTTCATTTATTTTGCTTTACATTTTATTTTTTTTTCCTTTCTCCTTTTTCTATTTCTTTCATTTTCATTTACTTTTCTATTTGTTTTTCATCTTATTTTATTTCCGTTAGTAGTAGCGCTCTTTTTAGGAAACGCGCTGCTACTTATGCCCTAGCGGTAGCGCGTTTCTTTCAAGCCTGTTACTGCTATGCGTAGCCTATCATTCTAGCAATGGGAATATTAGTAGTAGTGCTTTTGCCACTACACGCGCTACTGCTAAGGTTGTATCTGTAGCGCGGTTTTTCTTCAATCGCTACTGCTATCTAGCACTAGCGCCCTTTTTTGACCCGCATTGTTGCTAAATTTCTGTGTATAAGGTTTTCCCTAGTAGTGTGTGCTCGTTGTGTTTTTAGGGAAAGAACAGTCGACCAAGCTGAATTACTATTGAATAATATGTTGACTAATGAAAATAATTGGACTCTTCCTGAGCCAATTCCTGATCCAATTGAGCCAACTCCTAAGCTTATTCCTAAACCAACTCCGAAGAAGAAGGGAGTTCTATTTCTCAGTCCTGAAGATATGCAAAAGGCAAAGAAATCAATGAAATAAAAAGGTATTAAAGCTGAAGATGTTAAGAATTTACCACCTATTGAAGAAATGCATGGCCTTAATATACCGCCTGTTGAAGAAACACATCGCCTTGATAACCCGACACAGGTAGTAAAGGAAAATTCTCTCTATAGATATGATAAAGTTGAAACCCCGTCTACTAAATTTCATAGCCCATGCTTAGATGAATTTGATGACTTTATGGCTAGACAAGAAAGTTTTAATGCTTATGTTGGTAGAGAATTAAAGATTAATGCTTTCGAGATAGGACACTTGAGTGATTATATGGCTAGAGTTAAAGGTGAACTTAAACTCATTAGCAAATATGCTTCTATGGTTACCACTCAAGCTGAGCAAGTACTTAAAGCTCAAAGTGATTTGCTCGATGAATTAAATAATAAACATGACTTTGTTGTTAGAGTGGCTACTAGAACTGGTAGAATGACTCAGGAACCTTTGTATCCTGAAGGCCACCCTAAGAGAATCGAGCAGGATTCTCAGAGAAATAATTTAGAGGCACCTACTTCTTCCAAAAAGAAGAAAAAGAAAAACGATAGGACTCTGCATGCTTCTAGTGAACCTGTTGTAGACACACCTGAGAATCCCAATGATATTTCTATTTCTGATGCTGAAACACAATCAGGTGATGAACATGAACCTAGTGATAATGTTAATGATAATGTTCATGTTGATGCTCAACTAGCAAAAATAATGATGTAGAGATTGAACCTGCAGTTGATCTTGATAACCCACAATCAAAGAATCAACACTATGATAAAAGAGATTTTGTTGCTAGGAAGCACGGTAGAGAGAGAGAACCATGGGTTCAGAAACCCATGCCATTTCCTCCTAAACCATCCAAGACAAAGGATGATGAGGATTTTGAGCGCTTTACTGAAATGATTAGACCTATCTCCTTACGTATGCGCTTAACTGATATGCTCAAATTAAATCCTTATGCTAAATATATGAAGGATATCATTACAAATAAAAGAAAGATACCGGAAGCCAAAATTTCCACCATTCTTTCTAATTATACTTTTAAGGGTGGAATACCAAAGAAACTTGGAGACCCCAGGGTACCAACTATGCCATGCTCCATTAAAAGAAACTATGTTAAAACTGCTTAATGTTATCTTGGAGCCGGTGTTAGTGTTATGCCTCTCTCTTTATATCGTAGACTTGAATTGAATAAGTTGACACCTACTGAAATATCTTTGCAAATGGCTGATAAATCAACTGCTATACCTGTCGGTATTTGTGAGGATGTGCCTGTTGTGGTTGCAAATGTCACTATCTTAATGGACTTTGTTATTGTTGATATTCCCAAGGACAATAGTATGTCGATTATCCTTGGTAGACCCTTTTTGAATACTGCATGGGCTGTTATTGATTGCAACAAAGGCAATGTCACTTTTCATGTTAATGGTAATGAGCATACGGTACACTTTCCGAGGAAACAACCTCAAGTTCATAGCATCAATTCTATTGGAAAACTATCATTATTGGAGGTTTTGAATTTCCTCTTCCTACTGTGAAGAAAAAGTATGATATTCTTATTGTTGGGGATGTTCATATCCCCGTTGAGGTAACCTAGTGTTATTCGAAATTTCTCCGATTTCATGTTATTCAGAATGAGTTTGTTAACAAGACGTGATCAACCTTGTTAGTGGATTCATTTTGATGATCACGAGATGGATGAAACTAGAAGGCACAACCTTCTGTACCCTCTTTTTACTTTCTCTTATTTAGAATGAATAAAGCAAAAATAGTATTATTTGTCTGTTTTCTGAATTATCTGTGCAAAAAAATATCCGGAAAATAAAAGTGCTCCAAATGCCCTGCAAATTTAGTATGATTTTTTTATGGATTATTTGAGGATTTTAGGCACTGAAAACACTACAGGGGGGCAAGCACCTGGCCACAAGGGTGGAGGGCGCGCCCACACCCCCTGGGCGCGCCCCCTATCTCGTGGGCCCATGGTGGCCCCCTCCACTTATTCTTGCACCCACACACTCCATCTTCCTTCCCAAAAAATCCCCATCCAGCTCAAGCACGAGTTCTAATTCATTTTGCTGCAATTTTCGATCTCCTAACTCAAAGCTCCATTCACAAAACTGATTTGGGAGATTGTTGCTTGGTATGTGACTCCTCCATTGGTCCAATTAGTTTTTGTTTTAGTGCTTTATTCTTTGAAAATTTTTGCTGCATAGGTGACCCTATTCTTGAGCTTGCATGTCAAATTTACGAGGTCCCAAGTAATTCTAATGCATGATATAGGCTCTAGGCACTTGTAGGAGTAGTTGCTACCAATCTTGTTTAGTTTTATTCACTTTTATTTTGAAGTTACTAAACATTTCAGAAATTTTCAGAAAATGATAAGGAGATTTTTGAGGGGCTCTTCTAGCCAAGGCTCCCAGGATAAACAAGCTAAAGAGAAGGAAAAGGCCAAGTATAATCTTCCTCGCGTATCGGAAGTACGGCCTTGTGAATGGCCTTGTGATAATTTCTTGAGAGAAGCCGGGATTTATGAAGACTTTTATTCTTTGATTGAAAATGCGGGCCTCACCGACTTCCTCCATGACCGGATCGATCAATATCTCTTACTCACCAATACTTTCGTGCAAAACTTTTATTACTATCCTAAGAATTCACCTCCTTCAGTGTCATTTCATTTATATGATGAGTTCAAGGAAATGTCATTATGTTTTGCGCGGTATGTAGAATACCCTTTCAGGGTAGATTAGATGAACCACATCGTAAAGATGTGGATGGTTTTGTTAACACCATTACTGTAGGGTATCCGAAGAAGGGTTCCGATGCCAGAATCACTAGCATACACTTTCCTGTTTTACGCTACATTGCCATATTTGCTAGTCGATGCTTAATTGGTCGTGGAAACAGTGGAAACTTTAGTGTCCCTGATATTATTATTCTGTTCCATGCCTTGTTTGGTGATAACAGTTTTAGTATGGGTGCCGTTATTTCTAAACGGCTAAGCCTGAACCGTACAAAAGGCCCCATCTTTGGAGGTATCTATGCTGCACGCCTTGCTAAATTTTTTGAGATACCTATTAGGTACTATGAGAAAGAGGAGACAAAGTTTCCTCTTTCCCTTTTAGATTACAGGAGCATGGTAGCACATGAGTTTATTGTTCACAATGATGATAAGATGCTCCTGTATAACTTGAGATTTAATAAGAAACACAATGAGATTATTATCCTGCCTGCGCCTCTGTTGTTTGATTTGACTGCAGTTAATTATCTTGTCTCGCCGAAAGCGGTGTACACTCATCGAGGACAGGCATCCGCTCCAGAGCCTGAGCTGGAACCTCCACTGGACCCTTATCGTCCATCATCTTATCAGTGGGATCCGGAGGAGATCGCTAGCCAATGGTATCCTAATGACACTCCTCAGAACACCGGGGAGAGTAGCCGCGGTCCTTGGCAGTAGACCAACTTAGGCCAAAAGCCTAAGCTTGGGGGAGTACGTATTTCTCACTGACTTTACATTCATGTTCACACACTATTCTAGTTGTCGGTGCTCATACTCTTTCATTGTAGTATCCATGCTAGTTTAATTTCTTTTTCTAGCTTTCTTCTTGTGTGTTTGATAAACCTTAAGAAAACCAAAAAAATTAGTTAGTTTACTTTCCATGCTTGTAGTAGTAATTAAAAGAAAACCCAAAAAGATTTCTCGTTCTTCTTTTGCTTGTTGGGAGCTTTCCCGTGTAAATAGTTGTCGGTGTCAAAACCGGCGGATCTCGGGTAGGGGGTCCCGAACTGTGCGTCTATGCGGATGGTAACAGGAGACAAGGGACACGATGTTTTACCCAGGTTCGGGCCCTCTTGATGAAGGTAAAACCCTACGTCCTGCTTGATTAATATTGATGATGTGGGTATTACAAGAGTAGATCTACCACGAGATCAAGGAGGCTAAACCCTAGAAGCTAGCCTACGGTATGATTGTTGTAATGGTTGTGTCCTACGGACTAAAACCCTCCGGTTTATATAGACACCGGAGAGGGCTAGGGTTACACAGAGTCGGTTACAATGGTAGGAGATCTACATATCCGTATCGCCAAGCTTGCCTTCCACGCCAAGGAAAGTCCTATCCGGACACGGGACGAAGTCTTCAATCTTGTATCTTCATAGTCTTGGAGTCCGGCCGATGATGATAGTCCGGCTATCAGGACACCCCCTAGTCTAGGACTCCCTCAGTAGCCCCTGAACCAGGCTTCAATGACGATGAGTCCGGCGCGCATATTGTTCGGCATTGCAAGGCGGGTTCCTCCTTCGAATAATCCATAAAGGATTGTGAACACCAGGATAGTGTCCAGCTCTGCAAAATAAATTCCACATACCACCATAGAGAGAATAATATGTACACAAGTTCAATCTGCTGACGTATTTCGTGGCATGACATCACACCACCACCAAGCCTTTACTTGAATTGTTTTTATTATACCACCTCAGCGCGTTTAGCGAAGCGGTCCTTGGCACGTCTTATCGAAGCAGAGATCGTGTTCCCCTTATTCCGGGATTCCCATCAATACGGATGTGGGTAACCCAACCGTGCTTGTTGCGATGCCTCCTCTATCGAAGGTGAGTCCCAAACGGTCACGGGGACGGCTCTTGGTATTCTCCTTTATAATGAAACCAAGGCTCGTTTCTTTTCTTCAATCCTCAATCGAATCTACCCCTCGCCCCGAGTTCCAACACCCAGAGACCCAGATTCGAGCGCTTCGGACCTTCAACAATGTCCGGCTCCGACCTTCAGGGCCGGTGGATGCCCTCCTCCGTCACGGAGGAGGACGTGCAAAAGCTGAGAGAGGCCAAGTACCTGACTTACGAGATCTCGCATAGACTGCCCGTCGAAGGGCAAGTCATTCCCACCCCAGAGCCCGGTGAAAGCGTCGTGTTTATGTCCCACCTCCGTCGGGGTTTCAGCTTCCCGATGGATCCCTTTGTGAGAGGGCTCATGTTTTACTACGGGTTGGAATTCCATGACCTGGCTCCGGAGTCCATCCTCCACATCTCATCATTCATCGTTGTCTGCGAAGCCTTCCTCCGCACTACCCCCCACTTCGGTTTGTGGCTCAAGACCTTCAACGTGGAGCCAAAGATGATCGAGGGGCGTCAAGCAGAGTGCGGCGGGGCAGTTATAAGCAGAAGGGCCGATGCTCCATGGCCCGAGGGCTCTTTCCAAGAGGAGCTCAGCTTGTGGCAACAGGAGTGGTTCTATATCACCGCTCCTAGGGGCAGCAGGCAGAAGCCGCCGCCCATCTTTCGCTCGGGCCCTCCACAACGGCTGATGTCGTGGGTCAACCAAGGGCTCAACTGGGGGCCGTCAAAGGACGTACCCCTACTGCAGGGCCGGATTCGAGACCTCCAAGAGAGGGAGATCAATCTGGTCATAGTGATGCAGGTTATGCTGATTCGGCGTCTCCTGCCCTGCAAGCGTCGCCCCCTCCGCTTGTGGGAATTCAATCCAGAGGGGCCACGAGCTCTCCAACAATTCATGGGTACGACACCCGTGGAGATGTATAAATTGTTCTTCGGATCACAAGAGATGTGTCCGGAATTGACCAAGGATTCCGGCCTAAGCTGCAATCGCCCAGATGCTCAGGTAAGTGGCCCTGCGTCCGGATACACCGTTTGTTTGCGCCCTCTTGAATTTGCCTTTTAACCCATCGTCTCTCGAATAGGAGTGGATAGCGCAAGCGAAACTGATACGGTGTCCGGCCCCCCTCCCGGAGACCGTGCCGGATCCCGTGCTGGTCAGGATGCTGAAGGTTGCGCCTTCAGAGGAAGGCGAAGGGGAGAACAGAGACACTGCCGCCTCTACCAAGGAGGCTTTTGAGAAAGGGGGGATCGAGAATCCCCCCTTCCAAGGGGAGAAGAGGACCGCTTCCGAAAACCCGGAGGCCAAGGCCTCGAAGCGGGGGAAGAGATCTTCACCAGAGGGTCCTGCGTCCGGGGAGGCCCCGGACGCACCATCTCCCTTAAGGAATCAGCCCTCCAGCGAGCCGTAAGTAGAAAAAAGGGGGGTTCTGTAATAAGAAACATCCCTATTTTCGCTTCTGAGGATAACCGAAGTTTTTACCTTGTAGTTCGGATCTCCGTCCTTCTCAGATGAGCTTGTCATCGGGGGACCTTCGTCCAGAGATGATGGAGAGCGAGACGCCTCCATCTGCCGCACCGTCGGATAGGGCGGATGAACCTGAGGTGTCATCATGGAGGGTATCCCCGAGTCCGGCAGGGCCGGAGAGTTTGGCACCAACTGGTGTGCGGCCGGGGGAGCTGAAGGATCTGCTTGAGAGGGCGTCTATCTCAGAAGGTCACCGTACATTGATGAGTATGGTGATTGGAAGGATTTCGTCCGCCGAAGGCGGGTTGCATGATGCCGTCAGGAGTTTGCTGGCGGGGTTTGAGGTACGTAAAAATGACATACCTTTTGACAGTTTTACACATAAAGTGCGCCCTGTATAAATAGTAGCCCCTGAGACTCGGTAGGTTGTCGAGAGCGACAACGTGCTGAGGATCAAAATCGCAGGTATTGATTTTCGCCTTTCCTATGCAGGTGGCGGATGTTCCGGTGGCCAGCCGGACTGATGGAGTTGCCGAACTAAAGCGGCAACTTGACGTTGCGGATGCGGATATCGCGCTGGTCAATGAGCGACTTGACGAGTCACAAGGTAGGGTTGTTCTCCGCGGTCACCTAGTAAGGGAGCTGAAGCCCATTCCTTACAACATTTGTGCTCAATGCAGATGGTGCCGCTGCTGTGGAGAGCCTTCGGGCAGAACTTGCTCGAGCTAAGGAGCAGGCCAGAAGGAGTGATGCGGCTGCCTCGAGGGCGGCCAAAGAGCTAGAAGCCGAGAGGGCTGCTCACTGCCGAACTAGTGAGGAGATGGCCGAGATGGCCGTGAGGGTGAAAGATGTTACCGACCGCTATGAGGTTCTTGAAAAAGAACGCCGAGCGGAGCAAGAAGACCTGGCGAAGGCCACCGCCGAAGCCAAGGATGCCCGTTCTGCAATGAGGGCTATAAAGGAGGAGCTGCGCCAGGCCGGAGATATTGTGGCTGGCAAGCCCTTTCTGCTGCGCAGGAGGTTTACAGATCCGAAGTATGCTCAGCTTGGCCAGCTGTGGGGTCCGGAGGATCCTTATATGGATTTAGCGGCGAGTGCGGCAGATGTTGTTGTGCACTTCCGAAGTCAAAAGGATCACGAGACGGAAGAGCTATTTTGGTCTCAATTCCATAGTCCGGAGCTTTCACTTCCGCTGACCGATTGGCTGGCTGAGTGGGCCAACCTTAATAGATTGTCCGGACTTGCCATGACAGATATCGTGGCTCATGTCTGGCCGGATAGGCCCAAGCCGAAGAGTTATTTCGGCTTATTGCAGCAATTCCTTGGGGCGGTGCCGCATATAAAGGCGATGAAGCGGTCGGCCTGCATAGAGGGTGCGCGGATGGCCCTCGCCCGTGTGAAGACACACTGGACGGAAATGGATGCCACCGTTGTTGCGACCCGCGGTTCGGACGAGAGTCGGTTACCCGCCGAGCACTACTTTGGGGAAGTTTTGCGTGGTGCTCGTGTAATAGAGTCGCAGTGCTCAAAAAATGTCATGTTCAAATGATCTTTATGGTTTCGTAAAATAATGTTTACAATATAAGCGCTTTTTGTACTTGTGCGTTCAAGTATTGAAACATCTCCTGTGCGGCCGTTAATGTATACTTGTGTATAACCTGAAGGATGGCAGTCTTCGGCTTCAGCCCCCACGCACATGGTGCGGGGGTGTTTGCGAAATAGCGCGTTTTCACACTTAATCCAATGTCTTGGTCCTGTTAAGGAGGTGATAGCGTAGCAAACGAGGCAACCGGACTATAATGCTTTATCACTTTCACTTAGCCATAGGAGTTTGAAGGTGGGGCTACGATATAGCCCCTAGGGGCACCACGCTCTCCGAATTTGGGGCGCGTGTGTGCCTGACCGGGAAGTGGTCCTTCGCCAAAGCGGAGGAATTCTAAACATTCCTGGGGTCGATCGAGTGGTTGACCAGTCTCTCGCTACATCATGACAGTCAGTTTTCGGCTTTCTCTACTGAGGCGCTCACCCGGCTGAACCGAGGCACAATCGCAGTAGTTCTCCTGGTGCCGCATTAGCCGACGATGCGGAATGTAAGGAAGCAAAACACAGGAGCCGGGCAAACCCAACATTTGACCAAAGACATGATTCGGAGCTGATGCATATAAGGCCTAACTCGAGACGCCGAACACTCCCTGAGGTGTTCGGTCTTTATGATGACGGGAAGATCAATGCCCTAAGCCCCTAGTGTCTAGGTACACGCAAGATCCTCTGACCCGGCCGATGCCAAAACGTCAGCCTCCTCTCTGGTTATGATGAGAAACCAGGGGATGTATAGCAACAAGAGACAGTAAAAAAAGGTTTACGCAGGGTTTTAATCTGAAAAGAATCCTTGCAACGGGTCCCTACTACACGTCTGCGCCTGTGTCTCCGTTGTGCTGTATCCTGGACGGGTGTAACACGCTGTTCATCTGTAAAAGAGAGGAACTTGGTTTGAAAATAAATCGTGTCAAAAATATATTTAAAACAGAGCATGAATAAATGAAAAAAAATGAGCTTTTATTGGCTCCTTGTTGCTCATACGCACGGCCCCTTGTAAAGGGGTGTGTGGCTAGGGAGCCCCTAGTTTATTTATGCCGGACTCGTTCTAGCCGTATCCGGGGTCTTGAACGACCTTTTAATGAGATGATGCCGTGTGGACTGGGCATTTTAAGTGTAAGAGACGCGTAGTGTGGTATTGCATTAAAGCGGACAAAAACTTCACGTCCCAATAGTGCTTGATGGCTACTTTTGAATGGGGCGACATGAAAAATTAGCTTTTCGCGTCGGAAGTTGCCGGGTGACCCGAACACAACTTCTAGTAGTAAGGAGCCCGTGCACTTGGTGGGAGGGCCTGGCGTCACTCCTTTAAAGGAAGTGCGACTATGTCGAATTTTAGTACGATCAACCCCCAACTTGCGGATTGTGTCCGGATATAGCAGGTTTAAGTCGTTGCCGCCATCCATTAGGACATGTGTAAATTGCAGTCCGTCGATTATAGGATCCAATATCAGAGCAGTCCATCCTGCGTTTCGGATGCTTCTGGAGTAGTCCAGGTGGTCGAAAGTAATTGGTTTTGACATCCAATCTCGGGGTTCCGCTGGGGTGGACCGTGCGGCATGTACCTTAGCGAGTGCCGCGCTGTTGTTCCGTGGTATCTCATGAAGTGAGTTTACTGTTTTGACTTCTTGTGGGAAAGTCTTTTGTTTTCCCGCACTCTGCTGGTGGGGTTCATCGTCATCCTCCCTTGGCGCGTCGAACCCCTTGTGTTCGGCGTTGAGTCGGCCGAACTGTTTGAAGACCCAACAATCTCAGTGGGTGTGGTTTGCAGGCTTCCCGGGTGTACTGTTGATTTGACATATCCGATCCAAAATTTTGTTCAGGTTGGATAGCTCGTCACTGTTGTCCTTAAGGGGCAGTGTTTTGTTGTTCGGCCGCGAGCTTTTGAATCCGGCGTTAACCGCCGTGCTCTTTGGGCTCTTTTCTTTATTTCAGCCCTGGTCCTTTCTGCGCCGTGATTTTCTGTTTCCATCTCTGATCTCGGATGTACTCGGGTCGCTGGTGCTGCGTCTTGCTAGCCAGCTATCTTCCCCTGCGCAAAAGCGGGTCATGAGGCTTGTTAGCGCGGCCATTGTCCTCGGCTTCTCTTGGCCGAGGTGTCTGGCGAGCCATTTGTCTCGGACATTATGTTTAAAAGCTGCTAAGGCTTCGGCGTCCGGGCAGTCAACTATTTGGTTCTTTTTGGTGAGGAACATGTTCCAGAATTTGCGCGCTGATTCTCCAGGCTGTTGGGTTATGTGACTTAAATCGTCTGCATCTGGAGGGCGGACATAAGTCCCCTGAAAGTTTGCTCTAAACGCGTCCTCGAGCTCTTCCCAGCTTCCAATGGTATTTTCTGGGAGGCTTTTGAGCCAATGCCTAGCTGGCCCTTTGAGCTTGAGGGGTAGATATTTTATGGCGTGGAGATCATCTCCTCTAGCCATATGTATATGCAGGATGTAATCCTCAATCCAGACTCCGGGGTCTGTTGTTCCGTCATATGCCTCTATGTTTACGGGCTTGAACCCCGCTGGAAATTCGTGATCCAGCACCTCATCGGTGAAACATAGTGGGTGTGCGGTGCCCCTGTATTTGGATGTGCCGTTATCTTCGAACACTCGGCGTGTTATGTTACTTCCTGGGGCCCTCTTCTTCGGCCCATAAATGGACCTGATCGGCCATCCGTTTTGCGAAGATATTTATGTATGTCATGTGCTGGCTTGTGTGCGACGCCGGTTGCCGCTCTTGGCCTGCCTTCTAGTCGTCTATCCGGCCAGGCGGCCTCTTTGCTTTTTAGTTGTGGGGGCTCTACGGCCTCCTCGTCGAATTCGGGTAGCAGCTTGCGCTTCGGGTAGCTCTTTGTTTGTTGGCTATTGCCATATTTGTCCGCGGTCTTGAGTACTTTGCTCCACCTCATTCTGAGTATGTCTTCCGCTGTTTTGAGCTTCTGCTTCTCCTTCTTCAAACTTCTTGCAGTGGCGACAAGCCTTTTTCGGAGGTTCTTATGCTCCGGTGGTGTGTTCGGTGTGAGATCGTCTGGACTGTTGTCTTCGCCGAGGATGAGTTGATTATCCGATTCATCCTGTTCGGACGGCTGCTTGGTTGCATGTTCGTCGCTCACTATTTGGCCTGCGCTATGGCTGGTTCATTATGAGTGCTGTTGTTATTGAGGCGGGACTTGGGGCGGCGCTTGCGTCGCCGTTTTGGTTATTTTTTGGGGGAATTATCCTTCGCCGCGTCCCGTTGTTCCTCGTTATCGCTCCCTTTTGGGGTGTCCACCATGTATATATCATGAATTGAGGTGGCTTTCCAGTGCCCGGTAGGCGCTGATTCTTGGTCGTCTCCGGCATCGTCGTCCATACCGTTGATGTCTTCGGATTCGTAGTCTAGTATGTCGGTTAAATCATCGACAGTGGCTACAAAGTGGGTGGTGGGAGGGTTTTGAATTTCTTCGTCGTCCACATCCCAACCGTCCTGACCGCAATACGGCCAGGGCTCTCCTTATAGCGAGAGATACTTTAGCGAATTCAGGACGTCGCCAAAGGGTGAGTGCTGAAAGAGGTCCGCAGCGGTGAACTCCATGACCGGCACCCAATCGGATTCAATTGGCGGGGACGCAGGAGGTTCGGAGTCCGGCAAGGAGTCCGGTACCTCGGAGTCACGGGCTTTGCAAGGGACAAGGTCAGTATTCGGCTCCATCGCCGTAGAGATCGCAGCCCCCGAGGCGGTGTCCAGCCACCTGTCCTCGATCTGCGCGGTAAGCTCCAAACTATGGGTCGGAGCGGACTCATGTGCGGCCTCCAGGGCACTATCCGGTAGCAGAGCTAAATCATGCCTACCGTGACAGTGCGGCGCGCTTGGTTGTGGCTCGAATCCATCGAAGATCAAGTCTCCGCGGATGTCAGCTGTGAAGTTTAGACTTCCAAACCTGACCTGATGGCCAGGGGCGTAGCTTTCTATCTGCTCCAGATGGCCAAGCGAATTGGCCCGCAGTGCAAAGCCGCCGAACACGAAGATCTGTCGGGGAGAAAAGTCTCACCCTGGACTGCGTTGTTGTTGATTGAAGAAGCCATCAAGCCTATCGGTGACGACACAGAGGAACTCTCAATGAAAGCACCAATGTCGGTGTCAAAACCGGCGGATCTCGGGTAGGGGGTCCCGAACTGTGCGTCTAGGCAGATGGTAACAGGAGACAAGGGACACGATGTTTTACCCAGGTTCGGGCCCTCTTGATGGAGGTAAAACCCTACGTCCTGCTTGATTAATATTGATGATATGGGTATTACAAGAGTAGATCTACCACGAGATCAAGGAGGCTAAACCCTAGAAGCTAGCCTATGGTATGATTGTTGTAATGGTTGTGTCCTACGGACTAAAACCCTCCGGTTTATATAGACACCGGAGAGGGCTAGGGTTACACAGAGTCGGTTACAATGGTAGGAGATCTACATATTCGTATCGCCAAGCTTGCCTTCCACGCCAAGGAAAGTCCCATCCGGACACGGGACGAAGTCTTCAATCTTGTATCTTCATAGTCTTGGAGTCCAGCCGATGATGATAGTCCGGCTATCCGGACACCCCCTAGTCCAGGACTCCCTCAATAGTTTTATTTCTTTTCTTTCCTTTGGGGGTGGAGAGTAGAAGACCATATTGAAAATGTTTAGTGGCTGTCATATGCATGATTGTTGATTTAACTTACAACCCACATTACTTTGTCTTCTCTCTTGAGTTGAATGCTTGCAGATTCCAACTTAGTCCAATGCACATGCACTATTATTATTATACACGCCGTTCGGTCGTGCAAGTGAAAGGCAATAATGAAGATATATGATGGACTGATTGAGATGAGAGAAGCTAACTCGACCTCTTTTGTTTTTGTAAATATGATGAGTTCATCATTCCTGATTCGGCCTATTATGAAGTAAAAATATTTGCAATGACATTTAGAGATTATAGTTGCTTGTGCCATGCTTAATTAGCTATGAGTTATAATGGTTTACCTTGCGTGCCAACATTCTATTAAAATGATTATGATGTGGTATGATGGGATGGTATCCTCCTTTGAATGAATTGAGTGACTTGACTTGGCACATGTTCACGCATGTAGTTGAAACAAAATCAACATAGCCTTCACGATATTTATGTTCATGGTGGATTATATCCTACTCATGCTTGTACTTGGTGTAAATTAATTTTAATGCATGTTCATGACTGTTGTCGCTCTCTCAGTTGGTCGCTTCCCAGTCTTTTGCTAGCCTTCACCTGTACTAAGCGGGAATACTGCTTGTGCATCCAAACTCTGTAAACCCCAAAGTTATTCCATATGAGTCCACCATACCTTCCTATATGCGGTATCTACCTGTCGTTTCAAGTAAATTTGTATGTGCCAAACTCCAAACCTTCAAATGAAATTCTATTTTGTATGCTCGAGCAGCTCATGTTTCAACTAGGGTTGTCTGTATCTTCCATGCTAGGTGGGTTATTCTCAAGAGGAGTGGACTCTGCTCCTCATTCACGAGAAAATGGCTGATAACTGGGATGCCCAGTCCCATGATCAAAAAGATCAAAGCAAATCAAAATAATTAAACAAAACTCCCATCGGGTTGTTGTTAGTTGGAGGCACTCGTTGTTTCGAGCAAGCCATGGATTGATGCTTGTTGGTGGTGGGGGAGTATAAACTTTTACCATTCTGTTTGGGAACCGCCTATAATGTATGTAGCATGTAAGATATCGCCATCTCATAGTTGTTGCGTTGACAGTGAAAGTATGTCGCTCAAAATGTTATTCATCTCTATTTTAAAATCGAGCTCTGGCACCTCTACAAATCCCTGCTTCCCTCTGCGAAGGGCCTATCTATTTACTTTTATGTTGAGTCATCACCTTCTTATTAAAAAGCACCCGCTGGAGAGCACACTGTCATTTGCATGCATTACTATTAGTTTATATTGGGTATGACTTGATTGGATCTCTTTTACCATGAATTACAATGTTTAGTCAGTCCTTGATCTTTAAAGGTGCTCTGCATTTATGTTTTGCAGTCTCAGAAAGGGCTAGCGAGATACCATCTTGTTATATCATATTATGATTGTTTTGAGAAAGTATTGTCATCCGAGTTCTATTATTATTGCTCGCTAGTTGATTATGCCATTGATATGAGAAAATATGAGACCTAAGTGTTATTGTGAATATGGTTAGTTCATAATCTTTGCTAAAAAATTGAATGCTGGCTTTACATATTTACAACAACAAGAGCAAATAGAGTTTCTAAAAGTTTTTCTTTATCACTTGAGGACAAGCAAAGGTTTAAGCTTGGCAGAGTTGATACGTCTCCAACGTATCTACTTTTCCAAACACTTTTGCCCTTGTTTTGGACTCTAATTTGCATGATTTGAATGAAACTAACCCGGACTAACGTTGTTTTGAGTAGAACTGCCATGATGTTGTTTATTGTGCAGAAAACAAAAGTTCTTGGAATGACCTGAAAATCCACGGAGATAACTTTTGGAAAATATAAAAAATACTGGCGAAAGAATCAAGGCCAGGGGGCCCACACCCTGTCCATAAGGGTGGGGGGCGCGCCCTCTCCCCCTGGGCGCGCCCCCTGTCTCATGGGCCCCCTGATGCTCCACCGACCTCAACTCCAACTCCATATATTCTGTTTCGCGGAGAAAAAAATCAGAGAGAAAGTTTCATCGCATTTTATGATACGGAGCCACCGCCAAGCCCTAATCTCTCTCGGCAGGGCTGATCTGGAGTTCGTTCGGGGCTCGGGAGAGGGGGATTCGTCGTCGTCGTCATCATCAACCATCCTCCATCACCAATTTCATGATGCTCACCGCCGTGCGTGACTAATTCCATTGTAGGCTTGCTGGACGGTGATGGGTTGGATGAGATTTACCGTGTAATCAAGTTAGTTTTGTTAGGGTTTGATCCCTAGTATCCACTATGTTCTGAGATTGATGTTGCTATGACTTTGCTATGCTTAATGCTTGTCACTAGGGCCCGAGTGCCATGATTTCAGATCTGAACCTATTATGTTTTCATGAATATATGTGAGTTCTTGATCCTATCTTGCAAGTCTATAGTCACCTATTATGTATTATGATCCGACAACCCCGAAGTGAAAATAATCGGGATACTTCTCAGTGATGACCGTAGTTTGAGGAGTTCATGTATTCACTATGTGTTAATGCTTTGGTCTAGTTCTCTATTAAAAGGAGGCCTTAATATCCCTTAGTTTCCACTGGGACCCCGCTGCCACGGGAGGGTAGGACAAAAGTTGTCATGCAAGTTCTTTTCCATAAGCATGTATGACTATATTCAGAATACATGCCTACATTACATTGATGAACTGGAGCTAGTGATGAGTCACCCTATGTTATAGCTATTACATGAGGAATCGCATCCGACATAATTATCCATCATTGATCCAATGCCTACGAGCTTTTCACATATTGTGTTTCGCTTATTTACATTTCCGTTGCTACTGTTACAATTACTCAAAACTGCTATCTTTGCTTTGCCACTGTTACCATTATTATCATACTACTTTGCTACTAAATACTTTGCTGCAGATACTAAGTTATCCATGTGTGGTTGAATTGACAACTCAACTGCTAATACTTGAGAATATTCTTTGGCTCCCCTTGTGTCGAATCAATAAATTTGGGTTGAATACTCTACCCTCGAAAGCTGTTGTGATCCCCTACACTTGTGGGTTATCATGCATCAAGGACATAATTCTTCTGTGCAGCAATGAGGATAATCCTCAAATGACGAACCCAGTCCGCATCATTGCTACTATCCTCTTTCAACTTAGTTTTCTATAGGAACATATTAAAAAAACATAGGGGAGCTACAACACGAGTTATTGATCTACAACATAATTTGCAAATACTATCAGGACTAAGTTCATGATAAATTAAAGTTCAATTAATCAAATTACTTAAGAACGCCCACTTAGATAGACATCCCTCAAGTCATCTAAATGATACTTGATCCAAATCAACCAGACCATGTCCGGTCATCACGTGAGATGGAGTAGTCATTAATGGTGAACATCTCTATGTTGATTATATCTACTATATGATTCACATTCGACCTTTCGGTCTCTAGTGTTCCAAGGCCATGTCTGTACATGCTAGACTTGTCAAGTTTAACCCGAGTATTCTGCATGTGCAAACTATCTTGCACCCGTTGTATGTAAACGCAGAGCCTATCACACCCGATCATCACGTGGTGTCTCAGCACGAAGAACTGTCGCAACGGTGCATACTTAGGGAGAACACTTATACCTTGAAATTTTAGTTAAGGGGTCATCTTATAATGCTACCGTCGTACTAAGCAAAATAAGATGCATAAAAGATAAACATCACATGCAATCAAAATATGTGACATGATATGGCCATCATCATCTTGTGCTTTTGATCTCCATCTCCAAAGCATCGTCATGATTTCCATCATCACCGGCTTGACACCTTGATCTCCATTGTAGCGTCGTGGTCGTCCCGCCAACTATTGCTTCTACAACTATCGCTACCGCTTAGTGATAAAGTAAAGCAATTACATGACGTTTGCATTTCATACAATAAAGCGACAACCATAAGGCTCCTGCCAGTTGCCGATAACTTCTACAAAACATGATCATCTCATACAACAACTTATATCACATCATAACATGCCCTGCAAAAACAAGTTAGACGTCCTCTACTTTGTTGTTGCAAGTTTTACATGGCTGCTACGGGCTTCTAGCAAGAACCGTTCTTACCTACGACACAAAACCACAACGGTGATTTATCAAGTTTGTTGTTAACCTTCAACAAGGACCGGCCGCAGTCAAATTCGATTCAACTAAAGCTGAAAAAACAGACACCCGCTAGCCACCTTTATGCAAAACTAGTTGCATGTCTGTCGATGGCAACGGTCTCATGAACGTGGTCATGTAAGGTTGGTTCGGGCCGCTTCATCCAACAATACCGCCCAATAAAAATAAGACATTGGTGGTAAGCAGTAGGACTATCACCGCCCACAACTCTTTATGTTCTACTCGTGCATATCATCTATGCGTAGACCTGGCTCGGGTGCCACTATTGGGGAACGTAGCATGCAAATTCAAAAAAAATTCCTACGCTCACGCAAGATCTATCTAGGAGATGCATAGCAACGAGACGGGGAGAGTGTGTCTACATACTCTCGTAGACCGAAAGCATAAGCGTTTGCCAACGCGGTTGATGTAGTCGAACTTCTTCTCGTTCCGACCGGTCATTCACAGAACGCACGACACCTCCGAGTTCTACACACGTTCAGCTCGTGGACGTCCCTCGAACTCTTGATCCAGCAGAGTGTCGAGGAAGTAGATGAGTTCCATCAGCACGACGGTGTGGTGACGGTGATAGTGAAGTTATCCGCGCAGGGCTTCGTCTAAGCACTGCGAGAATATGACCGAAGGCGTAAACTGTGGAGGGGGCGTTGCACATGGCTAACAATCGTTGGTGTGTGTTCTAGGCGCCCCTCCCCATGTATATATAGGTGGGAGGGGGAGGGGAGCAGCCTTGGGCCGCCCAAGTAGGAGGAATCCTACTTGGGCTCCCTAGTCCAATTTGGCCTCCTCCCTTCCTTCTTTTTGCCGGAGAGAAAAGGGAAGGGGGAAGTAGAGAAGGAAGGAGGGCCGAACCCCTTCTCCTCCTTCTCCAATTCATCCACATGCCTAAGGGGGGGCACCACCCGTTGTAGGCTGGTGTGCTCCCCTCTTATGGCCCGTATGGCCCATATCTTCCCCCGGGGTTCCGGTAACCTCCCCCCCCCCCCCGGTACTCAGATAAATACCCGATACTATCCAGAACACTTCTGGTGTCCGAATACTATCATCCTATATATCAATCTTTACCTCTCGACCATTTCGATACTCTTCGTCATGTCTATGATCTCATCCGGGACTCAGAACAACATTTGGTCACCAAATCACATAACTCATATAATACAAAATTGTCATCGAACGTTAAGCGTGCGGAGCCTAGAGGTTCGAGAACTATGTAGGCATGGTCGAGACACCTCTACGATCAATATCCAATAGCAGAATCTGGATGCTCATATTGGCTCCCACATATTCTACGAAGATCTTTATCGGTCGAACTATTATGACAACGTACGTTATTCCCTTTGTCATCGGTATGTTACTTGCCCAAGATTTGATCGTCGATATCTTCATACCTAGTTCAATCCCATTACCGGCAAGTCTCTTTACTTGTTCCGTAATGCATCATCCTGCAACTAACTCATTAGTCACTTTGCTTGCAAGGCTTCTTATGATGTGTGATACGTCTCCAATGTATCTATAATTTTTTATTGTTCCATGCTATTATATTACCCTTTTTGGATGTTTATGGGCTTTACTTTACACATTTATATCATTTTTGGGACTAACCTACTAACCGGAGGCCCAGCCCGTATTGCTATTTTTTTGCCTATTTCAGTATTTCGAAGAAAAGGAATATCAAACGGAGTCCAAATGCAATGAAACCTTCGGGGGCGTGATTTTTGGAACAAACGTGATCCAGAGGACTTGGAGTGCAAGTCAAGAAGTAGCCGAGGCGGCCACGAGGGTGGAGGGCGCGCCCACCCCTACAGGGTGCACCCCCCTATCTCGTGGGCCCCTCGGGCAGCCACCGACCTACTTCTTCCTCCTATATATACCCATGTACCCCGAGAACATCAGAACAAGCCACAAAAACGTAATTCCACCGCCGCAACCTTCTGTATCCGCGAGATCCCATCTTCAAGCCTTCGTCGGTGCTCCGCCGGACGGGGAATCGACCATGGAGGGCTTCTACATCAACACCATAGCCCCTCCGATGAGTTGTGAGTAGTTTACCACAGACCTTCGGGTCCATAGTTATTAGCTAGATGGCTTCTTCTCTGTTTTTGGATCTCAATACCATGTTCTCCTTGATCTTCTTGGAGATCTATTCGGTGTAACTCTTTTTGCAGTGTGTTTGTCGAGATCTGATGAATTGTGGGTTTATGATCAAGTTTATCTATGAGAAATATTTGAATCTCCTCTGAATTCTTTTATGTATGATTGAGTTATCTTTGCAAGTCTCTTCGAATTATCAGTTTGGTTTGGCCTACTAGATTGATCTTTCTTGCAATGGGAGAAGTGCTTAGCTTTAGGTTCAACCTTGTGTTGTCCTTTCCCAGTGAAAGCAGGGGCAGCAAGGAACGTATTGTATTGTTGCCATCGAGGATAAAAAGATGGGGGTTATATCATATTGCATGAGTTTATCCCTCTACATCATCTTTCTTAATGCGTTACTCTGTTCTTATGAACTAATACTCTAGATGCATGCTGGATAGCGGTCGATGTGTGAAGTAATAGTAGTACATGCAGGCAGGAGTCAGTCTACTTGTTGCGGACGTGATGCTTATATACATGATCATGCCTAGATAATCTCATAATTATTCGCTTTTCTATCAATTGTTGGACAGTAATTTGTTCACCCACCGTAATACTTATGCTATCTTGAGAGAAGCCACTAGTGAAACCTATGGCTCCCGGGTCTATCTTTTATCATATAAGCTTTCAATCTACTTTTATTTGCATCTTTACTTTTCTAATCTATATCCTAAAATACCAAAAAATATTTATCTTATCATACTCTCTCTATCAGATCTCACTTTCTCAAGTGGCCGTGAAGGGATTGACAACCCCTTTATTGCTTTGGTTGCGAGTTCCTTGTTTGTTTGTGTAGGTGCGTGGGACTTTTGGGGAGCCTCCTACTGGATTGATACCTTGGTTCTCAAAAACTGAGGGAAATACTTACGCTACTATTGCTGCATCACCCTTTCCTCTTCAAGGAAAACCAACGCAAGCTCAAGATGTAGCAAGAAGGATTTCTGGCGCCGTTGTCGGGGAGGTCTTCGCTCAAGTCAAGACGTACCAAGTACCCATCACAAACTCATATACCTCTCATTTACATTATTTGCCATTTATCTCTCGTTTTCCTCTCCCCCACTTCACCCTTGTCGTTTTATTTGCCCTATCTTTCCCAATCTCCTCTCTCTTTAGCTTGCCTTTTTCTGTTTTCTCGTGTGTTAGATCGTTTACCTTGTCGTAATGGCTAGTCCTCCTATCCTTGTTATTACTCCTGAACATGAAATTCTTAATTTTAAGCAAAGGGAGGGAGAAAATTTAAAAGATGCTTGGCATAGAATTTTCAATGCTCAAAATAAATCTACTAGGAAGCTTTCTACTTCCGTTCTTCTTCGCAAGTTTTATGTAGGCATTACTCCTTGGAATAGATGCATTCTTGATACCGTTACTGGAGGGGATTTCTTGAGTAGCCATACGTTTGATGCTTATAATGCTATATTGGATTTGTTTGGCCCACCACCTCTTTTGGTTAATGGAACTGTTTTAACTTTGGAACACGTGATGCAAAGGCTTGAAATTATTGAAAATAAAGTTGCTACTGTTGAGTTGATTGAAAATTTGGATAAAAAGATTCATAATCAAATTACCCAATAAGGATCTAGGGTTGGAGTTACCTTGAATTTTTTTAAAGAAAAAGAACCTATAGTTAATGAAAAAATAGATCTAGATTCTACAAGAATTGATAAACTTGAGGATATCATTACCAACTTAGGGTCGGCGTTTTCTTCCGTGAAAAACACTCCAAATCCTCCTGCAAAAACTACCAAATTTATCTATGTTCCTAAAAATAAGGGTGAATCTTCTAGTAAGGGAAGTGCGGATCTCAAATCACTAAATGTTCATCCCAATTGTCTCTCTATCATTAAGGAACCTTTTGCTACAAATGAATTTCTTCAATTCTTGCCTAACGGTTTAATCATTGCTAAAAAGGGATAAACCCCTAAATATTATAAGTGCTCTATTGAGGAATTAAGTGCCAAAGATGGCACTACTTAGATCTATCCTCGCTTTTATGCCTAGCTAGCGGCGTTAAACGAGAGCGCTAGTTGGGAGGCAACCAAATTTTATTTGTGTTTTTTGTTTTTGTTTCTGTTTAGTAATAAATTTTGCATCTACCTTCGGTTTAGATGTGTTTTTATGTTTCAATTAGTGTTTGTGCCAAGTAGAACCTATAGGATAACCTATGGTGATAGTTAATTTGATTCTGCTGAAAAACAGAAACTTTGCGCTCACGAAATTAGTTTTGTTAAATCACAGAAACGTGCTTTTGCGTTGATTATTTCTGATGTAGATCAATAGACAAATTTTCCAGGACTTCCTATTTTGGTAGGATTTTTAGAGTTCCATAAGTATTCATGGGTTACAGATTGCTACAGACTGTTCTGTTTTTGACAGATTCTATTATTCGTGTGTTGTTTGCTTATTTTGATGCATCTATGGCTAGTATTAAGTGGTATGAACCATATAGAACTTGAAATAAAGTAGGTTTAACACCAATATAAATAAAGAATGAGTTCATTACAGTACCTTATGTGGTGGTTTTGCTTTCTTTCACTAACAGAGCTTATGAGATTTCCTGTTGAGTTTTGTGTTGTGAAGTTTTCAAGTTTAGGGTAAAAGATTTGATGGACTATGGAATAAGGAGTGGCAAGAGCCTAAGCTTGGGGATTCCCAAAGCACCCCAAGATATTAAAGAATAGCCAAAATCCTAATCTTGGGGATGCCCCGGGAAGGCATCCCCTCTTTCGTCTTCGTTCATTGGTAACTTTACTTGGAGCTATATTTTTATTCGCCACATGATATGTGTTTTTCTTGGAGCGTCGTGTACGATATTAGTTTTTGTTTTTAGTTTACCACAATCATCCTTGCTGTACACACCTTTTGGGACAAGCCCACTTGATTAGAATTTATTAGAATATGCTATGTGCTTCACTTATATCTTTTGAGCTAGATAGTTTTTGCTCTAGTGCTTCACTTATATCTTTTAGAGCACAACGGTGGCTTAATTTTGAAGAAATTGCTAGTCTCTCATGCTTCACTTATATTATTTTGAGAGTATCTTAGAACAGCATGGTATTTGCTATGGTTATAAAATTGGTCCTAGAATGGTAGGCATCCAAGTTGGGTATAATAAAAACTATCATAGAAAGTGAATTGGATGCTATGATCAATCTGATACTTGATAATTGTTTTGAGATATGGAAGTAGTGATATTAAATTCATGCTAGTTGGGTGATTATGAATTTAAAGAATTCTTGTGTTGAAGTTTGTGATTCCCGTAGCATGCATGTATGGTGAACCGCTTTGTGATGAAGCTGGAGCACAATTTTATTTATTGATTGTCTTCCTTGTGAGTGGCAGTCGGGGACGAGCGATGGTCTTTTCCTACCAATCTATCCCCCTAGGAGCATGCGCGTAATACTTTGTTTTTGATGACTTGTAGATTTTTGCAATAAGTATATGAGTTCTTTTGAATAATGTTAAGTCCATGGATTATACGCACTCTCGCCCTTCCACCATTGCTAGCCTCTCTTGTGCCGCACAACTTTCGCCGGTACCATACACCCACCATATACCTTCCTCAAAACAGCCACCATACCTACCTAGTATGGCATTTCCATAGCCATTCCGAGATATATTGCCATGCAACTTTCCACAGTTCCGTTTATATGACACACATCATCATTGTCATATTGCTCTTTGCATGATCATGTAGTTGACATCGTATTTGTGGCAAGGACACCTTCATAATTTTGATCCATGTCACTCTTGATTCATTGCATATCCCGGTACACCGCCGGAGGCATTAATATAGAGTCATATCTTATTCTAAGTATTGAGTTGTAATCTTGAGTTGTAAGTAAATAAAAGTGTGATGATCTTCATTATTAGAGCATTGTCCCAGTGAGGAAATGATGATGGAGACTATGATTCCCCCACAAGTTGGGATGAGACTTCGGACTTTACAAAAAAAGAAAAAAAAGAAAGGCCAAAAGAAAAGAAAAGAAAAAAGAAAGGCCCAAAAGAAGAAAAAAAAGAAAAAAAAAGAGAATAAAAAAATGTGAGAAAAAGAGAGAGAGAGGACAATGCTACTATCCTTTTACCACACTTGTGCTTCAAAGTAGCACCATGATCTTCATGATAGAGAGTCTCCTATGCTGTCACTTTCAATAGTGGGAATTTTTCATTATAGAACTTGGCTTGTATATTCCAATGATGGGCTTCCTCAAAATGCCCTACGTCTTCGTGAGCAAGCGAGTTGGATGCACACCCACTTAGTTTCTTTTGTTGAGCTTTCATACATTTATAGCTCTAGTGCATCTGTTGCATGGCAATCCCTACTCACTCACATTGATATCTATTAATGGGCATCTCCATAGCCCGTTGATACGCCTAGTTGATATGAGACTATCTTCTCCTTTTTGTCTTCTCCACAACCACCATTCTATTCCACATATAGTGCTATGTCCATGGCTCACGCTCATGTATTGCGCGAAAATTGAAAAAGTTTGAGATTGCTTAAGTATGAAACAATTGCTTGGCTTGTCATCGGGGTTGTGCATGATTGAATACTTTGTGTGATGAAGATAGAGCAACAGCCAGACTATATGATTTTGTAGGGATAACTTTCTTTAGCCATGTTATTTTGAGAAGACATGATTGCTTTGATTAGTATGCTTGAAGTATTGCTATTTCTTATGTCAATATGAACTTTTATTTTGAATCGTTTGGATCTGAACATTCATGCCACAATAAAGAAAATTACATTATGCTAGGTAGCATTCCACATCAAAAATTCTGTTTTTATCATTTACCTACTCGAGGACGAGCAGGAATTAAGCTTGGGCATGCTTGATACGTCTCCAACGTATCTATAATTTTTGATTGTTCCATGCTATTATATTACGCTTTTTGGATGTTTATGGGCTTTACTTTACACATTTATATGATTTTTGGGACTAATCTACTAACCGGAGGCCCAACCCGTATTGTTGTTTTTTTGCCTATTTCAGTCTTTCGAAGAAAAGGAATATCAAATGGACTCCAAATGCAATGAAACCTTCGGGAGCGTGATTTCTGGAACGAACGTGATCCAGAGAACTTGGAGTGCAAGTCAAGAAGCAGCCGAGGCGGCCACGAGGGTCGAGGGCGCGCCCACCCCTACAGAGCGCGCCCCCTATCTTGTGGGCCCCTCGGGCGGCCACAGACCTACTTCTTCCTCCTATATATACCCACGTACCCCGAGGACATCAGAACAAGCCACGAAAACCTAATTCCACCGCCGCAACCTTTTGTATCCGCGAGATCCCATCTTGGAGCCTTCATCGGCGCTCCGCCGGACGGGGAATCGACCATGGAGGGCTTTTACATCAACACCATAGCCCCTCCGATGAGTTGTGAGTAGTTTACCACAGACCTTCCGGTCCATAGTTATTAGCTAGATGGCTTCTTCTCTCTTTTTGGATATCAATACCACGTTCTCCTTGATCTTCTTGGAGATCTATTCGATGTAACTCTTTTTGCAGTGTGTTTGTCGAGATCCGATGAATTGTGGGTTTATGATCAAGTTTATCTATGAGAAATATTTGAATCTCCTCTAAATTCTTTTATGTATGATTGAGTTATCTTTGCAAGTCTCTTCGAATTATTAGTTTGGTTTGGCCTACTAGATTGATCTTTCTTGCAATGGGAGAAGTGCTTAGCTTTGGGTTCAATCTTGCGGTGTCCCTTCCCAGTGACAGCAGGGGCAGCAAGGCACGTATTGTATTGTTGCCATCAGGGATAAAAAGATGGGGGTTATATCATATTGCATGAGTTTATCCCTCTACATCATGTCATCATTATTAATGTGTTACTCTGTTCTTATGAACTTAATACTCTAGATGCATGCTGGATAGCGGTCAATGTGTGGAGTAATAGTAGTAGATGCAGGCAGGAGTCGGTCTACTTGTTGCGGATGTGATGCCTATATACATGATCATGCCTAGATAATCTCATAATTATTCGCTTTTCTATCAATTGCCCGACACTAATTTTTTCACCCACCGTAATACTTATGCTATCTTGAGAGAAGCCACTAGTGAAACCTATGGCCCCCGGGTCTATCTTTTATCATATAAGCTTTCAATCTACTTTTATTTGCATCTTTAATTTTCTATAATCTATATCATAAAATACCAAAAATATATTTATCTTATCATACTATCTCTATCACATCTCACTTTCGCAAGTGGTCGTGAAGGGATTGACAACCCCTTTATTGCGTTGGTTGCGAGTTCTTTGTTTGTTTGTGTAGGTGCATGGGACTTTTGGGGAGCCTCCTACTGGATTGATACCTTGGTTCTCAAAAACTGAGGGAAATACTTATGCTGCTATTGCTGCATCACCCTTTCCTCTTCAAGGAAAACCAACGCAAGCTCAATACGTAGCAATGTGTATTATTGAGAGGGCCCAGAGATACCTCTCCGATACTCAGAGTGACAAATCCTAATCTTGATCTATGACAACCCAACAAACACCTTCGGAGATACCTGTAGTGCATCTTTATAATCACCCAGTTCCGCTGTGACATTTGATAGCACACAAGGCATTCATACGGTATCCGGGAGTTGCATAATCTCATAGTCAGAGGAATATGTATTTGACATGAAGAAAGCAATAGCAATAAAACTGAATGATCATAATGCTAACCTAATGAATGGGTCTTGTCCATCACATCATTCTCCTAATGATCTGATCCCGTTTATCAAATGATAACACATGTCTATGGTTAGAAAACTTAACCATATTTGATTAACGAGCTAGTCTAGTAGAGACTTACTAGGGACATGGTATTTTGTCTATGTATCCACACATGTATCAAGTTTCCGGTTCATACAATTCTAGCATGAATAATAAACATTTATCATGAAATAAGGAAATATAAAATAACAACTTTATTACTGCCTCTAGGGCATATTTCCTTCATATATATATCATAAAACCATTAAATTAAGAACATGCATAACATAACCGATTAAAACATACATAACATATAGTTCCATCATCACGATTTTCAAATTAAAACATGCAAAATTCATCCAAAAGGCACCACTTTGAATTCAAAGTTGTTTCAAAATCACCACAAACATGACATATATGTTGTGGATCGAGCCAACCAATGGCATGCACAAACTCAAATGAAGTCCTCGTGGAAGAAATCCTCACCACCACTACCACCACCATCCTCTTGGCCACCATCACCACCACCATCCTCTCGATCGCCGACACCATCACCACCACCACCACCACTAGTCCGCCACCATCACCACCACCACCATCATCCACTTGGCCTCTATCACGACCACCATTGCAAAGAGAGTTTTTCATTTGGGTCAAGATCTCCCAACGAGTGAGCCCCCAATACTTTCTTGCGGTTTCATCCATTGTGTTTGGATTCATGAACATGATAGCATGATCTTTGGCTTTCTTGGCATCACGAATCCTCTCCTCCTCAAGTGCAAGTCTATGCTCCTCTGCCTTTAGCTTTCTCTGCTTCACCACCAACTTGGCCTTCCATTTCTCATCCTCCAACATCTTGAGCTCATTCCACCTTGTCATCTTCTCTTCTTTGCATTTGGCCGCCAACACCTTTCTTGGCCTCAATCATGGCCATAAGTTCTTCTTTGTATGTGCCACCATATGCATTTCCCTTGTTTCTTTCTTTTGCAATTTTGTTCCCTTTCGTTCTATTGTTGGCCTCTTCATCAACCTTGTTCTCCTCCTCAACAGATATGCTCAACCTTGATCTTTTTGGAGTGGTCTCCGAAACTTTTTGGATCCACTTTTCGTTCTTGCATAACTCTTTGTAGCAATGATGCAATGTGAAGGGCTTGTGGCCGAACTTGGCGTTCCTACGCTTGAATAGTTCTTGGATGTAGGGGCCATACTCTGCCACTTGCACACCGCTCGGTGGCGCATGATTCACTTGTTTGATGCAATGGGACCATCGGTTGCATTGGTCATGAATGGTGCTCCAACGATGCCCAAGAGAACCTTGCGTACGACTAGATTGCACCTCTATGGAGTTGTTGTAGTACTCCATAATTCTCTCCCAAAACATAGTCTTGGTTTGATCTGTTCCAATCATTGCATAGCAAATAGCAACATCTTCAACTTGATTGTAGTTGGCGGCGCATGACCTTGATGACTGTGTGCTTGCTTTGGTCACCTCCACAACTTCATCTTAATTGGACACCTCTGACACGTCTCCAACGTATCTATAGTTTTTGCTTGTTCCATGCTACTATAGTATCAATCTTGGATGTTTTATATACTACAAACAACTTTATATCATTTTTTGGGACTAACCTAATAACTCTGTAGGAGATATGCCATCGAGGCAATAATAAATGATATTATTTATCTCTGAGTTCATAATTATGTTTATGTTCCATTCTATAACTGCAATGATTCTCGAGTCTGCAATATCCACGAGGCTCAGAGGAAGACTCATATGCACTTGTGGAATAATAAACGGTAAGAAGTATTCTTAGTTTGGCCTCTAAGACTAGCTCAAGTGTTACATGATGGTTCCGTTTTCCTGATCATGGGCATGTCTATGCCAACAACTTTGAGGGCACAATGTTAAGGGAACATTTGTGTTGAATCAACCCGGTTTGATGTTATGCTATGAGATTCATTCGTCACAAGTTAATGGTAAATAACACAGAGATCATTAACATTTGCATGATTCCTTAGACAATGAGAGTATTGAGTTTCTTCATGCTTGCTTCATGAACTTTGGGGTTTGTTAAACGTCATCCGTAAATGGGTGGCTATTACGGCGGCTTACGGGTTCATGGAAAAGTGTGTCAAGTAACTTGATAGCTCAAGATTGGGATTTGCTCCTCCAACGATGGAGAGATATTATCAGGCCCTCTAGGTGTTACGGTATCCATCATCGTCTGGCCGAACACAGTGTGATTTGATCACAGGGATGCCCGAACATGGAAACGAGAAAAGAGAACAAAACCAGTAACGAGGTAACTAGCATAGTGGACAAGTTGTTGATCCACGGGGATGCAAGTAAACCTCACCTCGGGTCTTTGTAACATATCTTGAAGCAACAAGAATAGCACACGACAACTGGAGGTTCACTCGAATATTCATTCGTGTGGGTATAGGGGTCAATATGGGTGTCCACGGCTCCGATGTTGATCATTGATTGGAAGGGGTTCTGGGCCATGTCTATACTTCACCGAACCTATAGGGTCACACGCTTAAGGGCCATCTATATGCTGAATACTAGACAGGGAGTCTGAGAGAAAATCACCGGAAAAAGTTTCGGACACCGGAATGGTTTCGGACAGCGAAATCATACCGCAGAGAGAGGTCATCGGATAAGTTTCGATGATACCGAAAAGTTGTTTTCGGATATACCATTAAGTCAATTTGGTTTTGGCACATTCCTGATAATTCTTGGAGGGTGCCAGAATCATTCTAGAAGCTTTTTGGAATTTTCTGTGATAAAAATCGGAAATGTTCCGGAGCTGCCGGAGCCACTTCAGATGCGTTTCGCAGATGAAAATCACTAAAATGGAATTGTTCCGGAACGCGTTGAAAATTATTATGGTGGGTATTGGAAATGTTCTAAGCCCACATAAATATTTTCAGTTCGAATAGACGCTGAAAAATGTCGTCGTGAATAGTGAAAGTGCTTTTTGGGATATTTTATGGAAAGCCACCTTTTGGGGCTTTACTCAAAAGATCTAGGGATGACATGGATGGATTGGGAGGCCCTCATGGGGCCCTCCATGGGGTGTGGCTGGCCACACTTGGGGCTCCACCTTGGAGCCCATCTTGTTCCTTGGTTTCACTCTTATGCCATTGAGGAAGGACTTCATTCATGCGCATTTTGGGTTTTTGTGTTAAACTACCCTACCCCTTGGGATTTCCTATAAATAGAGGTGGAGGGGAAGCCCTCCACACTCACTCTTTCTCACATACAAGTGCCATGCATGATCTAGCTTCTCTCTCCCTCTCAGCAAAACAGTTTCGTAGAGCCAAAAGGCTGTCTGGGTTCCAGTAGGAACTAGTTCTGGACGGCGAAGCCCTGCCGGATAGATGACACTGTATGTGTGCAACTCTGTAGAGAGATCATAGTTTCGGTCTTAGTTCGTGAGTGCCTCCCAAAGGGTTGTCCGTGTGACCGTCCGAGTTTCGAAGGTCCTCCCGAAGGGCTGTCCGAGTGACCGTTCGAGTTTCGAAGGTCCTCCCGAAGGGCTGTCCGCGACACCGTCCGGGGGGCTGTTCGACCATCTCCCGGAGGGCTGTCTGAGGAGCAGATGAGGGTACACATCCTCGCGGTTGGGAGGTTGTAAATCCTAGCTGCGGGGATCTGCATCGCCGTTCGTCATCGACTCTACTTCCCGTGGCGCTACGAGTCAGTAATGAAAAAGATCTAACCATGTATGCAGTCTCCATAGTGGTCCTGGGCTGGTGCATAGGTCAGAAATTTTTTGTTTTCTGCTGCGTTCCCCTTCAGTGGCATCAAGAGCCGTGCTATGCGTAGATGCAGGTGATGATATAGAATACATGGAGATGTATGGGTATTGCATAATATAATTTTGGAGTAGATGAGATTTATTACTGAAAATTATTTATGCGGGTGACAGATCAAATCTGTTACCCGACGTTCTTGTTGCTTCCCTAGAATTTGCATTTTCTCAATCTCAAGACAGCATGGTGGAACTTGACAAAGTTCTAGAAATCCGTGATCCTGATTGATCATGGAAGTGCGATCAGTTCTTTGGGTTCTGCCGTAGTCAAAAGAAGGATGAAATTCGCAGATGAAAGGGCATTGCAGATATGATCTGCACGGGGGTCATGCGTATGACGAAGTTTAGTATGGGCCTCGAGATTTAATTATATCATGTTTCATACACCCCCAGATGTTAATCTAGAAACTTGAATAATCATACTTGAAGATAAAATGTTAGTAGCTGCGGTTTAAGTCGAAACCTTAGAAGCCACGAAAAACAAGTTTGCATGAACCGATTAGAAACATCTAACTTGGTTTTGCAGGAGGGTTTGCATGTGCATGTGATGTGGTATAGCAATGCTCATATTCAATTTGATTATGTATGAGATGACTATATGATGTAAATTGATTAACATGACATGCGTGTCATGATTCGGCATGATGGCTGGAGACATATGATTGTCACTTTAGTGACCTGCATGTCAACCTTAAGTAATGCACTTATTTTATTAGCTACAGAGATAGCAATATTATTTGGTGCATCGACAAGGTGGTGGCAATCTTCACGAAGGTGAACACCGACGCGAATACCGAAGACGAAGAAATGAAAGACTTCTCCGTCAGAAAGGGCTATACCATATAATGCTATTATGAACTGCCTGAGATGTTTATCCCTTATGATGCACCCTTCTTGATTGCGCGGTAGTCGCTTTTTATTAGGGTGATCTCTCACTAAAATATCAAGTAGTTAGTGTTCTCCCAAGTGTAGCACCGTCACGGCACCTATCTTTTCAGGGTGCGCCATGGATGCATGGGTACGAACGATTAGAGAAGTGTGAGGCGGGTGAGGTCAGACCTCGCAGCAAGATCACTTGGTTGTCTTGACATTCATGGCAGGATCGTCCTGAGCTCAGAACACACGCATCGAAAGATGAGCAAGAGTCACATAGGGATGTGATCGGCAAGTTGGCCTACCGATTAAAATTCCCGTTATGAGATGATGATTCTATGGCGATGAGTTGAAGTCTGGATCTTGTATCACTCAAAATTAATTATGAGAGATATTGATTTGAGTGGGAGCGCACTGTTGATTAACATGTTTAATTCTCAGTGCAATTAATTATGAGCATTGTCTAAGTGTTTCTTGCAAAATAGTTGTAGAATAATGGCTCGTGTTTCCACCTTCCTTGTTAAAATTGAATAGCTGTGAAATATCTGGTTAAAACTTTACGATTGGTAACGTAATGTGAGGATTGTCCTCAAAAGTGCCGAGAAGGACTTTATCCTATCGCTAAAAGCAATGGATGATGAGAGTCTCGTCCTTCGATCCAAAAGCTAGAATTCCGTTGCGGTCAAGTGCAATATGTTTCCTTCCATGAAACTCGAACTTCAAAAGTTTGGGATAGTTATGTGATATTCATGGAACTGAAAATTAATTTTCAGATACAAACAAAGGCTGAAAGATATCAAATATCCAAGGCAATGTTTGATTGCAAATTATTAGTAAAGTGTTTACTATGCATTAGACTGATAAGAGAGGGATCCAGAAGAACGCCTGTCATATGATGAAAGGTGAATAAAACAACAACTTAAAGAAAAAGGAAGTGTCCAAAGGGTGTTAGTGTGACTTACATGCCTAGGAAGTCCGGGGCTAATGCCACTCTTAAGTTGGGTGCTTCTTTTGCGAGTAGGAGAAATACTAGAAGTTAAACTGTTAGAAGTATAAAGGCAGAAAGAAAGATGACTGGAATATCCAGCTCATGTATGAATGTCATACAAGTTTTTTATGTATAATTAGGCTGGTCAAATATATAGTTCTTGGGAATTATGGTTAAACATGTTAATCACTAATTCTTGGGTATTGTGAGTTAATCACAAAGATACCCACTTGATTGCATTCTGTTGCGAATCAATGTAAGAGCTACTATGGCCTAAAAAGACTAGCCAGAAATGAGGTTAAGGTATACACAGGGACCATAGTAACTGTTATTATACCTTCCATCGGTGTATTGCCGACTATATTTATTTTCATAATTCATTTAGAGTTTTACAAACTCTAGCCCATTGCATCAGGTATCTTGCAAGAAGGTTGTTCATAAGAGAACTTTTTATGTTCGATGTTGTGAATAAAACAAGGGCCATACTTTCATTATGAATGAGATGTATGTTATGAATATTGATAATAATAAAATAACTCTAGGTTTACTTTCATAATTCATTTTAGAGTTTCATACACTCTAGCCCATTGCACAATATTTGTTGCAAAAGAGTGGTTCATAAAACCAACAATTGTTGTTAAGTATTATGAATAACATGAAGGGCCATGCTTCCATCCAAGATGGGATGTATGTTATGAATATTGATGGTAATATGATACATCCATAACGCTGACGCTAAATGTCGCGAGACTATGAGAATACCACACATTTGTGGCACTACATTTGGTCACATTGGAGAAACCCGCATGGACAAATTCCATTATGATGGATTTTGAAGTCGTTTGATTTTGAATCATCTGACACTTGCAACTTTCCTCCGAAAAGTGAAGTGACTGAAATACCGTTCACATGCCATAAGGAACGAGCAACAAACTTATTGGTGATCATACATTTTGATGTGTGTAGTTCAATAAATGTTGTTGCAAGTGGTGCATTTATTTATCTTCTGAAATGACTCAAGTAGATATATGGATATTTACTTGATGAGACGTAAGTCTGGATCTTTTGAAATCATTCGAAAGGTTTTCAAAAATGAAGTAGAAGTTATTGTAACAAGAAAATTATGTTTCTGCAATTTGATTGCACAAAGGAATATTTGAGTTACATGTTTAGCGAATGTCTGATGAGTTGTGAAAAGAGTTTCATAACTTACACCTCACGGAACACCACTATGAGTGGAATGTCTGTGAAGATGTAATCAAACCATTTATGGCATGGTAAGATCAAAGATGACATAAATAAATTTGCCATTATCACTTTTAAAGAGTAATGCTTTAGAGACTGCGGCTTTTACACTGAAAAGAGCTCCATCGAGTCTGTTGAAATGATGGCATGGTATGGTACGCCCAACCATGTTATATCTTTTCTTAACATTTGGAATATTGGGCTTGTGTAAAAGGTTACAAACCTATTCCAAATCAGACAAGTGCTACTTTGTAGGTTATCCAAATTATTGGGTATTCCCTCACCACTATACTGAGGCAAAAAGTTTTGCCATAAAGAACAGTGTGATTTGAAGAAAATTGTTCTTTCAAAAAGGTGAGTGGCAGAATAGTGCAACTTGACGAGATAAACATTATATTCGTCATCGGATCAAAGGAAAGAGACCTTGGAAGTAATTCCAGAGTTTCCTACTGCGACTGATACGGAAGTCTCTATAATTGAATGTATGAACTTCGGTCGAACTTGCAGCTGAACCATGTTGGCAAGGCTCGTGCAAACCTCTCAGGTGCACAAACGAGATATTGTTGTTAGACAACATTATACCTACAATACACAAGGAAGCGTTGATGGGCCCTGACTCCGGAATTGGCTAAATGCCAATACAATCCGAGTTAGTTTCCATATAAGTGATTCAAGATTAAAACCTTGATACACCTTTCGGAAGACTTAGAGTCTAACAAATATTTATGGAACTTAAAACCTATACGGATAAAAATGTTTTATCCATAAAGCTCGACTTGTTGAAATAACAAGTTCAAGAGTTGACTACGGTGAGGTTGTTTTCATCGTAGCGATGCTTAAAGTCAGTTCGGGTTGAACTAGCAATTAATACATATTTCAATCATGAGATATGAAACATGGATGACAATAGGATTTCCATCTGATGGAAATGAAACCAAGGACTTGCATGTGTTACAGTCCAAGGCATTTTGTTTATCCAGAGGATGCTAGAAAGGGTGCAAACTTCAGAGTTCCAGCAATGGATAGAAGAGAGCAACATGGAGTTGGAATCTTCGTGCTTTGATGAAATGGTCAAAGGGATTTGACTTCATCAATGGGTAACGAAGATGCTTGTAATTCAAGAAAGTAAGTGGGAGTGTAGTAATATTTCTAAAACATTGTGTGCTTGACACATTGTTAATTGGAAATAAATTTCTTGACATGAATTAGGACTTCATTTGAAAATAGTTTTTTGATGAAGTGCTTAGGCTAAATAGCCTCAATATTAGGCATAATGATCTATGGAGATAGATTTACCTAGTAGGGCTAAGCAATAAATACATATTGACAAGATGCTAAAACCGTTTAGCACTAAGAACGATAAGGAGTGATTCTTGCCGAAGTCACATGGAAAGAGTTTTTGCATTAATCAGTGTCCCAAAACACTGATGAGCAAAATATATGATGGAGATTCCACACACTCATGTGTTTGGATTAATCATGTATTCCATGGTAAGTAAAACAACCAGCTATGTCCAATACTCCCAAGATATTGCGAGTATGGATACTAAAGTGATCAAAGTACTGATCATGGGACAACAATGAAAGATGTCGTTGAGTACTAGAGTAAGTACTGATGATATGTTTTCTCGCAAGCGGAGATCATGAAGAGTTCGTTGTAAAATGTTACATCGATACAGTCTTCATCTTTTCTCCATGCGATTTTCGATTTAAGTTAAGGGTTTTGTGTAATACACAATATGGTGGCATGGTAGTTGGAAATTGTTCCCAACAGGATACTGTGGCGAATTCTATAACAAATGACTAAGTATGTTGATGCTTTAGAAGCAAAAAACAAGATGTTGAATCATATAGTTCATTCATGAACTTAGTATGGTTCCAAGATGGCTTTTGTCAATGGGACACTACTGCAGGTAGTTTCTCCATAACTCGGTCTGAGGAATCCAGGTTCAACTTGTGATTCACATTTATACAAAGCCAAGTCCGCACAAAATATGAATTTTGTGAAAGCGTGAAAATGCAAGGATATGCAGAGATAGACACGGAGCTGAAGTTGTCAGATCTGATGGACATCAGGCTATACCACATGCGAAGCATTTTTTACACCGGCATGCCATAGGTGTAAAGTGCATTAACATTAACTAGATTATTGACTCTAGTGCAAGTGGGAGTCTATAGGAGATATGCCCTATAGGCAATAATAAATGATATTATTTATCTCCGAGTTCATAATTATGTTTATGTTCCATGTTATAACTGCAATGATTCTCGAGTCTGCAATATCCACGGGGCTCGGAGGAAGACTCATATGCACGTGTGGAATAATAAATGGTAAGAAGTATTCCTAGTTTGGCCTATAAGACTAGCTCAAGTGTTATATGATGGTTCCATTTTCCTGATCATGGGCATGTCTATGCCAGCAACTTTGAGGGCACAATGTTAAGAGAACATTTCTGTTTTATCGACCCGGTTTGATGTTATGCTATGAGATTCATTTATCACAAGTTAATGGTAAATAACACAGAGATGGTTAACATTTGCATGATTCCTTAGACCATGAGAGTATCGAGTTTCTTCATGCTTGCTTCATGAACTTTGGGGTTTGTTAAACGTCATCCGTAAATGGGTGGCTATTATGGCGGCTTACGGGTTCATGGAAAAGTGTGCCAAGTAACTTGATAGCTCAAGATTGGGATTTGCTCCTCCGACGATGGAGAGATATTATTGGGCCCTCTAGGTGTTACGGTATCCATCATCGTCTGGCTAGACAAAGTGTGATTTGATCACAGGGATGCCGGAATACGGAAACGAGAAAAGAGAACAAAACCAGTAACGAGGTAACTAGCATAGTGGACAAGTTGTTGATCCACGGGGATGCAAGTAAATCTCACCTTGGGTCTTTGTAACATATCGCAAAGCAACAGGAATAGCACACGACAACTGGAGGTTCACTCGAATATTCATTCGTGTGGGTATAGGGGTCAATATGGGTGTCCACGGCTCCGATGTTGATCATTGATCGGAAGGGGTTCCCGGTCATGTCTATACTTCACCGAACCTATAGGGTCACACGCTTAAGGGCCATCTATCTGCTGAATACTAGACAGGGAGTCTGAGAGAAAATCTTCGGAAAAAGTTTCGGACACCGGAGTGGTTTCGGACACCGGAATCGTACCGCAGAGAGAGGTCATCGGATAGGTTTCGATGATACCGAAAAGTTGTTCCGGGATATACCATTAAGTCAAATTGGTTTCGGCACATGCCTGATAATTCTTGGAGGGTGCCAGAATCATTCTAGAAGCTTTTTGGAATTTTCTGAGATAAAATCCGGAAATGTTCCGGAGCTGCCGGAGCCACTTAAAGTGCGTTTCACAGATGAAAATCACTAAAATGGAACTATTGCAGAACGCGTTGAAAATTATTATGGTGGGTGTTGGGAATGTTCTAAGCCCACATTCTTTATGCGGGTGGCAGATGAAATCTGTTACCCGATGTTCTTGTTGCTTCCCTAGAATTTGTGTTTGCTCAATCTCGAGATAGCATGGTGGAATTTGACAAAGTTCTGGCAATACATGATCCTGATTGATCATGGAAGTGCTATCAGTTCTTTGGGTTCTGCCGTAGTCAAAAGAGAGATGAAATTCGCAGATGAAAGGGCATTGCAGATATGATCTGCACGGGGGTCATGCGTATGACGAAGTTTAGTATGGGGATCAGGAATTAATTATCTCGTGTTTCGTACACCCCCAGATGTTAATCTAGCAACTTGAATAATCATACTTGATGATAAAACGTCGGCAGCTGCGGTTTAAGTCAAAACCTTAGAAGCCACGAAAAACAAGTTTGCATGAACCGATTATAAACATCTAACTTGGTTTTGCAGGAGGGTTTGCATGTGCATGTGATGTGCTATAGCAATGCTCATATTCAATTTGATTATGTATGAGATGACTATATGATGTAAATTGATTAACATGACCTGCGTGTCATGATTCGACATGATGGCTGGAGCCATATGATTGTCACTTTAATGACCTGGGTGTCAACCTGAAGTAATGCACTTATTTTATTAGCTACAGAGATAGCAATATTATTTGGTGCATCGACAAGGTGGTGGCAATCTTCACGAAGGTGAACACCGACGCGAATACCGAAGACGAAGAAATGAAATATTCTCCGTCGGAAAGGGCTATACCATATCATGCTATTATGAATTGCCTGAGATGTTTATCCCTTATGATGCACCCTTCTTGATTTAGCGGTAGTCGCTTTTTATTAGGGTGATCTCTCACTAAAATATCAAGTAGTTAGTGTTCTCCCAAGTGTAGCACCATCACAGCACCTATCTTTTCAGGGTGCACCATGGATGCATGGGTACGAACGGTTAGAGAAGTGTTAGGCGGGTGAGGTCAGACCTCGCAGCAAGATCACTTGGTTGTCTTGACATTCATGGCAGGATCGTCCTGAGCTCGGAACACACGCATCGAAAGATGAGCAAGAGTCACATAGGGATGTGATCGGCAAGTTGGCCTACCGATTGAAATTTCTGTTATGAGATGATGATTCTATGGCGATGAGTTGAATTCTGGATCTTGTATCACTCAAAATTAATTATGAGAGATATTGATTTGAGTGGGAGCGCACTGTTGAATTAACATGTTTAATTCTCAGTGCAATTAATTATGAACACCATTGTCGGTGTCAAAACCGGCGGATCTCGGGTAGGGGTTCCCGAACTATGCATCTAGGCGGATGGTAACAGGAGACAAGGGACACGATGTTTTTACCCAGGTTCGGGCCCTCTCGATGGAGGTAAAACCCTACTCCTGCTTGATTAATATTGATGATATGGGTAGTACAAGAGTAGATCTACCATGAGGTCGAAGAGGCTAAACCCTAGAAGCTAGCCTATGGTATGATTGTTGTTTGTCCTACGGACTAAAACCCTCCGTTTATATAGACACCAGAGAGGGTTAGGATTACACAGAGTCGGTTACAATGGTAGGAGATCTACATATCTGTATCGCCAAGCTTGCCTTCCATGCCAAGGAAAGTCCCATCCGGACACGGGACGAAGTCTTCAATCTTGTATCTTCATAGTCCAGGAGTCCGGCCAACGGTGATAGTTCGGGTATACGGACACCCCCTAATCCAGGACTCCCTCAGTAGCCCCTGAACCAGGCTTCAATGACGACGAGTCCGGCGCGCATATTGTCTTCGGCATTGCAAGGCGGGTTCCTCCTCCGAATACTTCATAGAAGATTTTGAACACAAGGATAGTGTCTGGCTCTGCAAAATAAGTTCTACATACCACCGTAGAGAGATTAATCTTTGCACAAATTCAATCTGCTAACGTATTCTGTAGCGTGACGTCACAGCACGACCAAACTTTTACTGGAATCATTTTTACTGTCCCACCTCAGCGTGTTTAGCGAAGCGGTTTCCTTGGCACGTCTTGTCGAAGCAGAGATCGTGTCCCCTTATTCCGGGATTCTCATCAATACGGGCGTGGGTAATCCAATCGCGCCATTGATTATGATGCTTGGGAGATAAGCGAGTTTTATCAGGCTGGTGGGGATGCATAGTTTCGTCTGTCCATATAAGGGGATAAGGATCCATCTTTTTACCTACGCCTTCTTCCTCCTTTGCCTATCCATTTCCGCGCACTCGAGCTCCAGCGCCCAAGTCCGCACATCTCGCCTCAACCTTCCCCAGCCATGTCCGGAGCGGAAGGCAAGTGGATGGTCTCCTCCGTAACGGAGGAACAAGTCAAAAAGTTGCGGAAGGCCGGATACTTATCCAGCGACATCGCGCATCGGCTCCCCGATAAGGGGCAGCTCTTTTCTACCCCCAGGCCCCATGAGAGCATGGTGTTCCTTACCCACTTCCTCTGCGGACTAGGGTTTCCACTTCATCCATTTGTCCGGGAGCTCATGTTCTACTATGGCCTAGATTTCCACGATCTGGCCCCAAACTTCATCCTCAACATCTCGGTGTTCATCGTCGTGTGCGAGGCCTTCCTCTGCATCCAGCCCCACTTCGGCTTATGGCTGAAGATTTTTAATGTCAAGCCGAAGGTAGTGGGTGGCCGCCAAGCGGAGTGCGGAGGTGCCATGGCGAGCCGGATGGCCAACGTCCTATGGCTCGAGGGCTCCTTTGTGGAGACAATAAAGGGGTGGCAATCGGGGTGGTTCTACATCACCGAGTCGCGCGACCCCAAATGGGCGGCAGCCCCCGAATTCCGATCTGGTTTCCCCACAAGGCTCACCTCCTGGAAAGAGACGGGCCTAACGTGGGGAGATTCGGAAGAGCTGACCGGACTTCAAGCCTGCGTCCAAAAGCTGGTGAACAAGAATCTCAAGCTTGTCAACGTAGTCCAGGTCATGCTCATATGTCGGATCCTCCCGTGCCAACAACGGGCCTTCAAATTGTGGGAGTTTGATCCGGCGCAGCACCAAACCTTGAGCAGGCTCTTCGACACTACGTATGAAGATGCCTGGAAGGTGCTGTTTAAGGGCGCCGAGGCCCCCGCATCCGCTACCGAAGATCGTGGATTCAACTTGCGGCGTCAGGCCAGCGAGGTAAGCTATGCTACCCTTTACGGGATTCTTGTTTTTCATAGTCTGACTCTATGTGGGATCTAAACTCCCTTACCTTTAGCAGGACTGGCTGAAGAAGTCCGAGCAGGTTAACTGTCCGGCTCCTTTGCCAGAAGACCCAGCGGACGCCCGCTTAATGGGGCTGCTGGTTCTGGCACCTCACGTGGTGCCGGAGAAGAAGGCCACGGGAACTCGAAAGAGTTCCCGGCCTCAGGTGTTATCAGACTCATCATCCGATGACTCCGAGGCGGACTCCTCCCGCAAAGACGAGGAGGAGAAGAAAGAGGCTTCTCCCCCAACGGGGGGAGAGAAGAAAAGGAAGGCCTCCCCCACTGGGGAGGCCGGAGGGTCCAAGAAGGGAAGGACCCTTCCTCCGGAATACTCCACCAATGCCGACGATGGCGAAGAGGAGTGGCCCTCAAGGGCCAAGCCCCTGGTGAGATCGTAAGTGTCCAGATTCTAGAATAACTCATGATTTTTCATTTGTCGCATAGTGTCTTTTAACACCGAATACAACCATGTAGCCCACCCAAGGACGAGCTTCCCACTTCGTCGAGCGGCTCCCTGGGTTCGTCGGATGTGAATAGCACTTCACTTCCGATGGCCTCCTCCCCTCGCGACGCGGAAGACACCGCGGTGGAGTCCTGAAAGGGGCCCAACCAGGAGGAGGTGGTCCTGGAGGCGCCACAAGGCGACCTCCCGGACTCCAGGCGCAAAGGGGGCAAAACCCCAGAGGGCTCTAAGTCCGGCCCTGTGCCGGACTCCGTACCGGAACCTTCAGTGGTTCCAGAGTCCTGCAGGCAGCCCCTTCGTAAGAAGGGCAAGACTGCGACGCCGGTGGCCTCCGTCCAATCGGAGGCACCGGATAGCTTGCTGGAGGCGCTTAACGGCGCCTCCATCGACGAGTCGCACCGCACAATCATGAGTGCGGTGATCCAGAAAGTTCAGTCCGCCAAGAGCGGGCTGACTGAAGCCTATACCAGCCTTCTAACAGGCTTTGAGGTAAGTATTTAAGATACGTAAGAATATTACCGCATAGACAGTAGCCCCTGATGCTTAGTTCGGTGTTCGGAAAGAAAAGCCGAGCTGAGGATCCAAAAAGATATATCCAGGAGTCTAACATAAATATGTCAATATGGGAATGCAGGCTGCGCTGCTGACCTCTGCCGCACTGACTACAGAGGTCAATGCATTGAGCAGAGCCTCGAGCGGTCCGAGAACGAGCTCAGCCTTGCCAAGAAGCAGCTCAATGATAAGGAAGGTAAGTAATACCTTATTAAAGTAATACCTTATAGAAAGGATTTGGTTGCAAAAAATGACAGAATAACGTGGGTATTGCAGGGGCCACGAATGAGGTGGCGACCCTGAAGGAAGCGGTGTCCAAGGCCGAAAACAGTGCGGCCTTGGAGCGCACCGAGCGAGAGAAGCAGGAGGCGCGGGTGGCAGAGGTACGGCAAGAGCTCCAGGCTCTCGTGGAAAAAACACGAGAGTTTGGAGCGTGACTCGAAGACTCGAGAGTCCGAGCTTGCCTTGGCTCTTGAGAGTGCCAAAGCCACTAAGGCCGAAGCCCAGAAGGCCCTCCAGGAGATCTAGGCGATAAAGAAGATATCGGCGGGTGAGGCATTCTTTGTGCAAAGCAAGCATATAAAACGGAATTATCTGTTACTTACCCGAATCCGGAGCTCTCTAGGAGCGTTCGCCGATCTGCCCTGTAGTGTGTCTGATGCTGTCGCGTTCTACCGAGCCGAGGAGGGGAGCTCGACGGAAAGGTGTTCTGGTCTCAATATGCTGAGGCCGGACATCCGGTGCCCCTGAGCGACCAGCTGAAGCAGCTGGTCGAGCTCCACAAGGTGGCCAAACAGGCCATGAAGGGCCTCATATTTCGGCTGTGGCCTAAGGAAGCCGTGCCTGGGAGCTACTTCGGTCTGGTGCGGCGGCTGGTGGACGCCTTTCCATGGATTGAAGTCATCAAGCACTCTGCCTGCATTGAAGGTGCCCGTCGGTCCCTTGCCCGTGCTAAAGTGCACTGGGGCAAGATGGACGCTGAGAAGCTTGTGACGGACGCGCCACCGCCGGGCAAGGACTATCGCAAGCCCGAGATGTACTATAAGGGCGTTCTGAAGGGTGCCCGCATTATAGCGGGTGAATGCTCCAAAGATGTAATTTTTTAGTAGACTCGCATTTGTTATCTTGTACGTTGAAAACTTTGTTCATATGCGCTAAGCAACGCTTGTTAATTTAAAATATTACCTTCTGTGCGGCCGTTTATCAAATTTGAGAGATGGCGAGTCGTTGGCTTCAGCACCCATGCCACGAGTGCTGGGGTGTTCGGGATAAACTTGAGCACTCTTGTTCCCATTCTTGGGTCCTTTCGAGGGAGGCATTCAACACAACGAACGAGGCAACCGGACTATAATGCTTGAACACTCTCACTTAGCCATAGAATTCTATAATTTTAAATTTCGGCGAAGCCCCTGGTATTCGGAAGACCGAGTTCGGGGCGCTATCCACGCCTTGGCCGGAAAATGCCGACTCCTCGCTCTAAGCGGCATGAGTCTTTAGGGACCCGAAAACCTCTCGAATAGCGACCGGCTCTCGCCCTATCATGACGGTCAGTTTTAGCTTTCTCCACTGAGGTGCTCAACCCAGCTCAACCGGGGCACAATCGCAGTGGTTCTCCCAGCGCTACCTTAGCCGATATAACGGAACGTAAGGTACCAAAACATGGGAGCCGGGCAAACCCAACTATTGACCCAAGACATGATTCAGAGCCGATGCATATAATGCTATCAGTTCGGGGTGCCGCACTTGTGAAAGTGTTCAGACTTATCACACCATGTTTTGGGGTACTTAAGCCCCTGGTGTATTGACCGTACCAAATTGTACGGGTGCAACATGTCATAGATGAACATTTATAAAGAAAAAGGAAATGCAATAATAAGAAGAAGCTATGTATTGTTTATTCAAAAGATACTGCAATGAAAGCAGAACGATACAAATAGTGCGATAAGCAAGGGTTGGGACTATTTAACATGTCCCCCTCCAGGGGTAGGCTACGGGATAGTATGTAAAACAGGTATACTGCTCGTAATAGAGACCACCTGAACACTCGACATAGCTTTTTTGCTTCCCTGGCTGTTGCATCGTGAGTTCGGCGATTCTACTGCCAGACAGGGCTTCTGGAAAACGGAGTCCTGAGAATAAGAAAAAAGGAAAAAAAAGAATGACACAATTGGGAGCCCCTTGTGTGGTTGAGCCGCACTCTGGGCATGCCATGGCCGTGCCCCTCCCCCTATGCCCATGGTACCTCCAGAGCGTAGTTATGTATGTGTGGCACTGGTCTTGCGATTTCGCGAGGGCTGGGGTTGGGGCCGCATTGCTACGCGTGCTCCGAACGTGCCAGGCGGTCTTGTTGTAGGTTACTCCGGGCATGCTTGACTGTGTCCAGACATTTAGTAGTCGGACTCGAGAATTGCCTTAAGAGGCTGCTTTGTACTTCCGCCGCGAGGGCCGCCGTATGCTCCTCCATTCGGAGAGAGCGTTTGGTGTTTCCATTGACCGTGATTACTCCTCGAGGGCCTGGCATCTTGAGCTTAAGGTATGCTTAGTGCGGCACCGCATTGAACTTTGCAAATGCGATTCGTCCGAGCAGTGCGTGATAGCCGCTGCGGAACGGGACTATGTCGAAGATTAACTCCTCGCTTCGGAAATTATCCGGGGATCCGAAGACCACTTCAAGTGTAATTGAGCCTGTACAGTTGGCCTCTACACCTGGTATGACACCTTTAAAGGTTGTTTTTGTGGGTTTAATCCTTGAGGGGTCTATGCCCATTTTGCACACCGTATCCTGATAAAGCAGGTTCAGGCTACTGCCGCCGTCCATCAGGACTCTAGTGAGGTGAAATCCGTCAATGATTGGGTCAAGAACCAATACGGCGAATCTGCCGTGGCGGATGCTAGTGGGGTGGTCCCTTCGATCAAAAGTGATCGGGCAGGAGGACCACGGGTTGAACTTTGGGGCGGCTGGCTCCATCGCATATACGTCCCTTAGTGCACGCTTCCGCTCCCTTTTGGGTATGTGGGTTGCGTATATCATGTTCACTATCCGCACTTGTGGGGGAAAGCCCTTCTGTCCTCTATTGTTCGGCAGCCGGGGCTCCTCCTCGTCATTGCTATGCAGCCCCTTGTCATCGTTTTCGGCACTTAACTTGCCTTCCTGTTTGAATACCCAACAATCCATGTAGGTGTGGTTGGCTGGTTTTACGGGGGTGCCATGTATCTGGCACAAGCGATCGAGTATTCGGTCCAAATTGGACGAGCCCTGAGTATTTCTTTTGAACGCCTTTTTCCGCTGACCGGGCTTAGAGCCTCTGAATCCGGCATTGACTGTCGTATCTTCAGTATTATCGCCGTTAATGCGGCGCTTGTGCTTGTTGCGACGTGACCTGCCATTGCTATCCTTGGTATCCAAACTACCAGGGTTTTTGGTTAGGTTGTTACTGCGAGCTAGCCAGCTGTCCTCTCCCGCGCAGAAGCGGGTCATGAGTGATGTGAGGGCTGCCATGGATTTCGGCTTTTCCTGTCCTAGGTGCCAGGCAAGCCACTCGTCGCGGATGTTATGTTTGAAGGCTGCAAGGGCCTCTGCATCCGGACAGTCAACGATTTGATTTTTCTTGGTTAAGAACCGTGTCCAGAATTGTCTGGCCAATTCATTTAGCTGTTGAATTATGTGGCTTAGGTCATCAGTGTCTGGTGGTCGCACATATGTGCCCTGGAAGTTATCAAGGAATGCGGCTCCAGGTCTTCCCAACAACCAATTGATTTTGCTGGCAAGATGTTGAGCCAATGCCGAGCTGGTCCTTTAAGCTTGAGTGGGAGGTATTTGATGGCGTGTAGATCATCACCGTGGGCCATGTGGATGTGAAGGAGATAGTCCTCGATCCAAACCACAGGATCTGTTGTGTCGTCGTATGATTCAATGTTTATGGGTTTGAAACCCTCGGGGATTTGATGATCCATTAGTTCATCTGTGAAGCATAGTGGGTGTGCGGCGCCTCTATTGGGGCACCCACGCGATCCGTAGATCGATCTTATTTACCTTGCCTTGTCCTCCAATATGTCTCGCAAGTTTGGTGCATTTCCCCGTGGCTTTGTACTTTTTGAGCGATGCCGGGGTGCGGCTTTAGTGGAGGGCCTAGAGGCCTCTCTGTCGCGGCCACGAGGTGGCCGGTCGGCCGCATCATGCGCTGGTGATGCAGGTTTGGGTGCTTCCTCCTCTAATTGGGGTAGCAGCCTGCGTTTTAGGTAGCTCTTGGAGGGGCCATCGAGTTTATACTCTTCGGCTGCGAGGACTTCGGTCCATCTGTCAGCTAGCAAGTCTTGGTCAGCTCTAAGCTGCTGCTGCTTTTTCCTGAGGCTGCTTGTCGTGGCCATAAGCCTGCATTTGAAGCGCTCTTGTTCGACGGGATCCTCGGGTATGACAAATTCATCGTCGTCGAGGCTTGCTTCATCTTCGGAGGGAGGCATATAATTATCGTCATCTACCTCTCTGTCTGCCGCTCTATCATGAGGGCTGGCTTCTCCCTCCTCCTGTGCTGAATCCTGCTGAAGGGGGTTGTCTTCGGCACTGTCCGGGGTGTTATTATCTCCCGTGCCGGAATCAAGGTTTTTATTGTGGCGGGATTTAGAGCGGCGCCGCTGACGCTGGCGCTTGGGCTGTTTCTTGGAGGGGTCATCCTCCATTGTTCCATTGCCATTCCCGTCTTTTGGGGTGTCCACCATGTATATGTCGTATGACGAGGTGGCCTTCCAGTGCCCTGTAGGCGCTGGTTCTTGGTTGTCTCCTGCATCGTCGTCCATACCGTCGATGTCTTCGGAGTCGAAGTCGAGCACGTCGGTTAAATCATCGACAGTGGCTACAAAGTGGGTGGTGGGTGGGCGTTGAATTTCTTCGTCGTCCGCATCCCAACCTTCCTGACCATAGTCCAGCTAGGGATCTCCTGATAAAGAGAGAGACTTTAGTAAATTTAGGATGTCGCCAAAGGGCGAGTGCTGAAAGATGTCCACGGCAGTGAACTCCATAACCGGCGCCCAATAGGATTTGATTGGCAGAGGTGCGGGAGGTTCGGAGTCCGGAGAGGAGTCTAGCACCTTGGAGTCACGGGCTTTGCAAAGAACAGGGATGGTGTTCGGCTCAATCGCCATAGAGATCGTAGCCCCCGAGGCGGTGTCCAGCCACTCGTCCTCGATCGGCGAAGTCGGCTCCGAGCTAAGGGTCGGGGCGGACGCTGGTGCAGCCTCCAAGGCACTGTTCGGCAGCAGAGCTAGATCATACCCATCGAGACAGTGCAGCGCGCTTGGCTGTGGCTCGAATCCATCGAAGATCAAGTCTCCGCGGATGTCAGCTGTGTAGTTTAAACTTCCAAATTTGACCTGATGGCCAGGGGCGTAGCTTTCGATCTGTTCCAGATGGCCGAGTGAATTGGCCCGCAGTGCAAAGCCGCCGAATACGAAGATCTGTCCGGGGAGAAAAGTCTCGCCCTGGACCACGTCGTTGTTAATGATCGAAGGAGCCATCGGGCCTAAAGGTGACGACATAGAGGAACTCTCAATGAAAGCACCAATGTCGGTGTCAAAACCGGCGGATCTCGGGTAGGGGTTCCCGAACTGTGCGTCTAGGCGGATGGTAACAGGAGACAAGGGACACGATGTTTTTACCCAGGTTCGGGCCCTCTCGATGGAGGTAAAACCCTACTCCTGCTTGATTAATATTGATGATATGGGTAGTACAAGAGTAGATCTACCACGAGATCAAAGAGGCTAAACCCTAGAAGCTAGCCTATGGTATGATTGTTGTTCGTCCTATGGACTAAAACTCTCCGGTTTATATAGACACCGGAGAGGGTTAGGGTTACACAGAGTCGGTTACAATGGTAGGAGATCTACATATCCGTATCGCCAAGCTTGCCTTCCACGCCAAGGAAAGTCCCATCCGGACACGGGACGAAGTCTTCAATCTTGTATCTTCATAGTCCAGGAGTCCGGCCAGCGGTGATAGTTCGGCTATCCGGACACCCCCTAATCCAGGACTCCCTCAACCGTGTAAGTGTTTCTTGCAAAATAGTTGTAGAATAATGGCTCGCGTTTCCACCTTCCTTGTTAAAATTGAATAGCTGTAAAATATCTGGTTAAAACTTTATGATTGGTAACGTAATGTGAGGATTGTCCTCAAAAGTGTCGAGAAGGACTTTGTCCTATCGCATGCTTTCCGTATACTCCCGCTAAAAGCAATGGATGATGAGACTCTCGTCCTTCGATCCAAAAGCTAGAATTCCGTTGCGGTCAAGTGCAATATGTTTCCTTCCATGAAACTCAAACTTTGAAAGTTTGGGATAGTTATGTGATATTCATGGAACTGAAAATTAATTTTCAGATACAAACAAAGGCTGAAAGATATCAAATATCCAAGGCAATGTTTGATTGAAAATTATTAGTAAAGTGTTTACTATGCATTAGACTGATAAGAGAGGGATCCAGAAGAATGCCTGTCATATGATGAAAGGTGAATAAAACAACAACTTAAAGAAAAAGGAAGTGTCCAAAGGGTGTTAGTGTGACTTACACGCCTAGGAAGTCCGGGGCTAACGCCACTCTTAAGTTGGGTGCTTCTTTTGTGAGTAGGAGAAATACTAAAAGTTAAACTGTTAGAAGTATAAAGGCGGAAAGAAAGATGACTGGAATATCCAGCTCATGTATGAATGTCATACAAGTTTTTGATGTATAAGTAGGCTGGTCAAAGATATAGTTCTTGGGAATTATGGTTAAACATGTTAATCACTAATTCTTGGGTATTGTGAGTTAATCACAAAGATACCTGCTTGATTGCATTCTGTTGCGAATCAATGTAAGAGCTGCTATGGCCTAAAAAGACTAGCCAGAAATGAGGTTAAGGTATACACAGGGAACATTGTAAATGTTACTATACCTACCATCAGTGTATCGCCGTCTATATTTATTTTCATAATTCATTTAGAGTTTTGCAAACTCTAGCCCATTGCATCAGGTATCTTGCAAGTAGGTTGTTCATAAGAGAACTTTTTATGTTCGATGTTGTGAATAACACAAGGGCCATACTTTCATTATGAATGAGATGTATGTTATGAATATTGATAATAATAAAATACCTTTGGGTTTACTTTCATAATTCATTTTATAGTTTCATACACTCTAGCCCATTGCACAAAGTTTGTTGCAAAAGAGTTGTTCATAAAACCAACAACTGTTGTTAAGTATTATGAATAACATGAAGGGCCATGCTTCCATCCAAGATGGGATGTATGTTATGAATATTGATGGTAATATGATACATCCATAACACTGACGCTAAATGTCGCGAGACTATGAGAATACAACACATGTGTGGCACTACATTTGGTCACATTGGAGAAACCCGCATGGAAAAATTCCATTATGATGGATTTTGAAGTCGTTTGATTTTGAATCATCTGACACTTGCAACTTTCCTCCAAAAAGTGAAGTGATGGAAATACCGTTCACAGGCCATAAGGAACGAGCAACAAACTTATTGGTGATCATACATTTTGATGTGTGTAGTTCAATAAATGTTGTTGCAAGTGGTGGATTTATTTATCTTCTTAAATGACTCAAGTAGATATATGGATATTTACTTGATGAGATGTAAGTCTGGATCTTTTGAAATCATTCGAAAGGTTTTCAAAAATAAAGTAGAAGTTATTGTAACAAGCAAATTATGTTTCTGCAATTTGATTGCACAAAGGAATATTTGAGTTACATGTTTAGCGAATGTCTGATGAGTTGTGAAAAGAGTTTCATAACTTACACCTCCCGGAACACCACTATGAGTGGAATGTCTGTGAAGATGTAATCAAACCATTTATGGCATGGTAAGATCAAAGATGACATAAATAAATTTGCCATTATCACTTTTAAAGAGTAATGCTTTAGAGACTGCGGCTTTTACACTGAAAAGAGCTCCATCGGGTCTGTTGAAATGATGGCATGGTATGGTACGCCCTACCATGTTATATCTTTTCTTAACATTTGGAATATTGGGCTTGTGTAAAAGGTTACAAACCTATTCCAAATCAGACAAGTGCTACTTTGTAGGTTATCCAAATTATTGGGTATTCCCTCACCACTATACTGAGGCAAAAATTTTGCCATAAAGAATGGTGTTATTTTGAAGAAAATTGTTCTTTCAAAAACGTGAGTGGGGGAATATTGCAACTCGATGAGGTAAACAGTATATTCGTCATCAGATCAAAGGAAAGAGACCTTGGAAGTAATTCCAGACTTTCCTACTACGACTGAAACGGAAGTCTCTACAATTAAATGTATGAACTTCGGTCGAACTTGCAGCTGAACCATGTAGGCAAGGCTCGTGCAAACCTCTTAGGTGCGCAAACAAGATATTGTTGTTAGACAACATTATACCTACGATACACAAGGAAGCGTTGATGGGCCCTGACTCCAGAATTGGCTAAATGCCAATACAACCCGAGTTAGTTTCCATATAAGTGATTCAAGATTAAAACCTTGATACACCTTTCGGAAGACTTAGAGTCTAACAAATATTTATGGAACTTAAAACCTATACGGATAAAAATGTTTTATCCATAAAGCTCGACTTGTTGAAATAACAAGTTCAAGAGTTGACTACGGTGAGGTTGTTTTTATCGTAGCGATGCTTAAAGTCAGTTCGGGTTGAACTAGCAATTAATACATATTTCAATCATGAGATATGAAACATGGATTACAATAGGATTTCCACCTGATGGAAATGAAACCAAGGACTTGCATGTGTTACAGTCCAAGGCATTTTGTTTATCCAGAGGATGCTAGAAAGGGTGCAAACTTCAGAGTTCCAGCAATGGATAGAAGAGAGCAACATGGAGTTGGAATCTTCGTGCTTTGATGAAATGGTCAAAGGGATTTGACTTCATCAATGGGTAACGAAGATGCTTGTAATTCAAGAAAGTAAGTGGGAGTGTAATAATATTTCTAAAACCTTGTGTGCTTGACACATTGTTAATTGGAAATAAATTTCTTGACACGAATTAGGACTTCATTTGAAAATAGTTTTTTGATGAAGTGCTTAGGCTAAATAGCCTCAATATTAGGCATAATGATCTATGGAGATAGATTTACCTAATAGGGCTAAGCAATAAATACATATTGACAAGATGCTAAAACCATTTAGCACTAAGAATGACAAGGAGTGATTCTTGCTGAAGTCACATGGAAAGAGTTTTTGCAAGAATCAGTGTCCCAAAACATTGATGAACAAAATTCATGATGGAGATTCCACACACTCATGTGTTTGGATTAATCATGTATTCCATGGTATGTAAAACAACCAGCTATGTCCAATACTCCCAAGATATTGAGAGTATGGATACTAAAGTGATCAAAGTACTGATCATGGGACAACAATGAATGATGTCATTGAGTACTAGAGTAAGTACTGATGATATGTTTTCTTGCAAGCGGAGATCAGAAAGAGTTCGTTGTAAAATGTTACATCGATACAGTCTTCATCTTTTCTCCATGCGATTTTCGATTTAAGTTAAGGGTTTTGTGTAATACACAATATGGTGGCACGGTAGTTGGAAATTGTTCCCAACAGGATACTGTGGCGAATTCTATAACAAATGACTAAGTATGTTGACGCTTTAGAAGCGAAAAACAAGATGTTGAATCATATAGTTCATTGATGAACTTAGTATGGTTCCAAGATGGCTTTTGTCAATGGGACACTACTGCAGGTAGTTTCTCCATAACTCGGTCTGAGGAATGCAGGTTCAACTTGTGATTCAAATTTATACAAAGCCAAGTCCGCACAAAATATGAATTTTGTGAAAGCGTGAAAATGCGAGGATATGCAGAGATAGACACGGAGGTGAAGTTGTCAGATCTGATGGACATCAGGCTATACCACATGCGAAGCATTTTTTACATCGGCATGCCATAGGTGTAAAGTGCATTAGCATTAACTAGATTATTGACTCTAGTGCAAGTAGGAGTCTGTAGGAGATATGCCCTAGAGGCAATAATAAATGATATTATTTATCTCCGAGTTCATAATTGTGTTTATGTTCCATGCTATAACTGCAATGATTCTCGAGTCTGCAATATCCACAAGGCTTGGAGGAAGACTCATATGCACGTGTGGAATAATAAACAGTAAGAAGTATTCCTAGTTTGGCCTCTAAGATTAGCTCAAGTGTTATATGATGGTTCCGTTTTCCTGATCATGGGCATGTCTATGCCAGCAACTTTGAGGGCACAATGTTAAGAGAACATTTGTGTTGAATCGACCCGGTTTGATGTTATGCTATGAGATTCATTCGTCACAAGTTAATGGTAAATAATACAGAGATGGTTAACATTTGCATGATTCCTTAGACCATGAGAGTATCGAGTTTCTTCATGCTTGCTTCATGAACTTTGGGGTTTGTTAAACGTCATCCGTAAATGGGTGGCTATTACGGCGGCTTATGGGTTCATGGAAAAGTGTGCCAAGTAACTTGATAGCTCAAGATTGGGATTTGCTCCTCCGACGATGGAGAGATATTATCGGGCCCTCTAGGTGTTACGGTATCCATCATCATCTGGCCAGACACAGTGTGATTTGATCACAGGGATGCCGGAACACGAAAACGAGAAAAGAGAACAAAACCAGTAACGAGGTAACTAGCATAGTGGACAAGTTGTTGATCCACGGGGATGCAAGTAAATCTCACCTCGGGTCTTTGTAACATGTTGTGAAGCAACAGGAATAGCACACGACAACTGGAGGTTCACTCGAATATTCATTCGTGTGGGTATAGGGGTCAATATGGGTGTCCACGGCTCCGATGTTGATCATTGATCGGAAGGGGTTCCGGGTCATGTCTATACTTCACCGAACCTATAGGGTCACACACTTAAGGGTCATCTATCTTCTGAATACTAGACAAGGAGTCTGAGAGAAAATCACCGAAAAAAGTTTCGGACACCGGAATGGTTTCGGACAGTGGAATCGTACCAGAGAGAGGTCATCGGATAAGTTTCAATGATACCGAAAAGTTGTTTCGGGATATACCATTAAGTCAAATTGGTTTCGGCACATACCTGATAATTCTTGGAGGGTGCCAGAATCATTCTAGAAGCTTTTTGGAATTTTCTGAGATAAAAACCGGAAATGTTCCGGAGCTGCCGGAGCCACTTCAGATGCGTTTCGCAGATGAAAATCACTAAAATGGAATTGTTCCCGAATGCGTTGAAAATTGTTATGGTGGGTATTGGAAATGTTCTAAGCCCATATAAATATTTTTAGTTCGAACAGACGCTGAAAAATGTCGTCGTGAATAGTGAAAGTGCTTTTTGGGATATTTTATGGAAAGCCACCTTTTGGGGCTTTACTCAAAAGATTTAGGGATAACATGGATGGATTGGGAGGCCCTCATGGGGGGGCCCGAAGGGGTGTGTCCTGCCACACTTGGGGCTCCACCTTGGAGCCCCTCTTGTTCCTTGGTTTCACTCTTATGCCCTTGAGGAAGGACTTCATTCTTGTGCATTTTGGGTTTTTGTGTTAAACTACCCTACCCCTTGGGATTTCCTATAAATAGAGGTGGAGGGGCAGCCCTCCACACTCACTCTTTCTCACATACAAGTGCCATGCATGATCTGGCTTCTCTCTCCCTCCCAGCAAAACAGTTTCGTAGAGCCAAAAGGCTATCTGGGTTCCGGCAGGAACTAGTTCTGGACGGCGAAGCCCTGCCGGATAGATGACACCGTATGTGTGCAACTCTGTAGAGAGATCATAGTTTTGGTCTTAGTTCGTGAGTGCCTCCTGAAGGGCTGTCCGTGTGACCGTCCGAGTTTCGAAGGTCCTCCCGAAGGGCTGTCCGAGTGACCGTTCGAGTTTCGAAGGTCCTCCCGAAGGGCTGTCCGCGACACCGTCCGGGGGGCTGTTCGACCGTCTCTTGGAGGGCTGTCTGAGGAGCAGATGAGGGTATACATCCCCGTGGTTGTGAGGTTGTAAATCCTAGCTGCGGGGATCTGCACCGCCGTTCGTCATCGACTCTACTTCCCGCTGCGCTACGAGTCAGTAACGAAAAAGATCTAACCATGTATGCAGTCTCCATAGTGGTCCTGGGCTGATGCGTAGGTCGGAAATTTTTGTTTTCTGCTGCGTTCCCCTTCAAACTTAGTACCCAATGCCAGTAGCTGTTTTTTGTTGTTTTTTGACTTTGCATAATATCAATACCAAACGAAGTCCAAATGCCATGAAACTTTTTGGAGATTTTTTTTCTGACGATAAGAGACCATGGAAGCTTTGGGAGGCCACGAGAAGACGAAGGAGTGGCCCACTAGGCACCAGGGCACGCCAGGGGCCTCTGGCGCACCCTGGTACCTAGTGGGGCCCACAAGTCTCCGTTTGACCTAACTCTGCCTCTATAAATCACCAAAAATCAGAAAACCTACCAGGGAGTCCACGAAATACTTTTTCCGCTGGCACAAGCCTCTGTTCTCGAGAGATCCCATCTAGGGACCCTTTCTGGCACCCTACAGAGGGGTTCTTCATCATCCTTGTTGCCCCTCCGATGATGCATGAGTGGTTTACCACAGACCCACGGGTCCATATTTAGTAGCTAGATGGATTCTTCTCTCTCGATGTTCTTCAATACAACGTTCTCCTTGATGTTCTTGGAGTTCTATCCGATGTAATTCATTTTTGCAGTGTGTTTGTTGGGATCCGATGAATTGTGAGTTTACGATCAGATATATCCATGAATATTATTTGGGTTTTCTCTGAACTCTTTTATGCATGATTAATATAGTTTCGTATTTCTTCTCCGATTCATTGGTTTGGTTTGGCCAACTAAATTGATTTATCTTGCCATGGGAAGAGGTGCTTTGTAATGGGTTTGATCTTGCGGTGCTCAATCCTAATGACAGAAAGAGACATGACATGTATGTATCGTTGCTATTAATGGTAAAAAGATGGGGTTCATTTATACATGAGTTTATCTTGTCTACATCATGTCATCTTGCTTAAAGCATTACTCCGTTTTACACGAACTTTGCATGCTTTGCACAAGTCAAGCAATCTTAACACAATTCAAGCAAGCATGCAAAGAGTATATGAGCAGCGGAAAGTAAACCATGCAACTTGCAAGAATGTAAAGGGAAGGGTTCGGAGAGTGCAAATGCAATAGGAGACACGGATGTTCTTGTCGTGGTTCCGGTAGGTGGTGCTATCGTACATCCACGTTGATGGAGACTTCAACCCATGAAGGGTAACGGCTGCACGAGTCCACGGAGGGCTCCACCCACGAAGGGTCCACGAAGAAGCAACCTTGTCTATCCCACCATGGCTGTCGCCCATGAAGGACTTGCCTCACTAGGGTAGATCTTCACGAAGTAGGCGATCTCCTTGCCCTTACAAACTCCTTGGTTCAACTCCACAATCTTGTCGGAGACTCCCAAGTAACACCTAGCCAATCTAGGAGACACCACTCTCCAAGAAGTAACAAATGGTGTGTTGATGATGAACTCCTTGCTCTTGTGCTTCAAATGATAGTCTCCCCAACACTAAACTCTCTCTCACAGGATTTGGATTTGGTGGAAAGAAGATTTGAGTGGAAAGCAACTTGGGGAAGGCTAGAGATCAAGTTTCATATGGTAGGAATGGAATATCTTGGTCTCAACACAAGTGTAGGTGGTTCTCTCTCAGACAATGTATGTTGGAAGTGTAGGCATGTTCTGATGGCTCTGTCCATGAATTAAGAGTGGGTGGAGGGCTATATATAGCCTCCACACAAAATCTAACCGTTACACACAACTTACCAATCTCGGTGGGACCGAATTGAGAAACTCGGTCGGACCGATTTAGCAAATGATGTGACCGTTAGGATTTTCGGTGGGACCGACATGCAACTCGGTAGGACCGATATGGTTAGGGTTAGGGCATAACGTAATCTCGGTGAGACCGATTACACAAACTCGGTGAGACCAATTTTGGTAATGGACACATAGAGGGTTGGTCAAGCAAACTCGGTGGGACTAATCCTCTCATCTCGGTAAGACCGAAATGTTTCGAAAAGGAAACAGAGAGTTTGCATTGTAATCTCGATGGGACCGATCGCTCATTTCGGTTTGCCGAAACGTTACGAAGGGAAACAGAGAGATTACAATCCCATCTCGGTGGGACCGAGATCCCTATCGGTGAGACCGATTTGCCTAGGGTTTGTGGCAGTGACTATGACATCTGAACTCGGTGGCGCCTGATAGGAAGAATTGGTGGGGCCAAGTTTGACTTTTGGTTTAGGTCATATGTGGATATGAGAAACTAGTTGAGGGCTTTGGAGCATATCACTAAGCATTTTGAGCAAGAAAGCCATTAAGCAACACCTCATCCCTTCTTGATAGTATTGGCTTTTCCTAAAGACTCAATGTGATCTTGGATCACTAAAATAGAAAATGTAGAGTCTTGTGCTTTGAGCTTGAGCCAATCCTTTTGTCCTTAGCATTTTGAGGGATCCACTTTTCTCATCCATGCCATGCCAATCATTGAGCTTTCCTGAAATATTTATCTTGAAGTAGCATTAGCTCAATGAGATATATGTTGTTAGGAATTACCAAAACCACCCAGGGATAGTTGCACTTTCAATCTCCCCCTTTTTGGTAATTGATTACAACATATAGATCAAAGCTTCGACAAATGATAATAAGATTGAAAAACATTGTCGCTTTGAGAAGTATGTGAAAAGTAAGAGCTCCCCCTAAATTTGTGCATTATTTAAAATTTTCTTTGGACTGCAAATGCACAATGAGTTAGGATCATGGGGTACTCTTCCATGTCACATACATCTTGGTGGAGAGCTCAAAATGATAATAATTAAATACATGCACTCATCACCAAGCAAAGTGAATGATCATATAGGGATCATATGATCAAACACATGATCATCCAAGTATCACACAAAAGGCATAGAGTATTAAGCAAACAAGCAAATAACAAAGTTCAACCACCAAAAAGACAAGAGAGAACAAAAGCAACACTCTCTCTCGAAGCCTATGATCTATACATTTTCTCCCCCTTTGGCAACAAGTTACCAAAAAGTTCATAAAAAATGCATAGTGCTAAACGACTCTCAGGCTTGGTCTTCATGTGATGGTGTAGAGATGGCTCCTTGGACGAAGACTTCCGTTGATGTAGCTGGAGCTGGTGGAGAGGGTGCTGGAGCTGGATGCACTGAAGCTGTAGCTGGTGCAGATGATGTAGCTCTGGTGTCTGCCATAGGCACTGCAACAGATCTCTGTCCTCTGGGCACTCTAGCAAAATCAGTAGTTGAGTTGCCCTTCTTCTCCTCCACATCCTCCTGAAGTTGCTCAACTGCAATCTGGATCTCAGCCACTTTGACATCAAGAGCATAGAACTTCTGCTCTATGATTCTCTCCAAGCTCTCCTGGTTTTGAGTCAGGGTGGCCAAGCCCTTCTCAATCCTCCGAGTGGAGGCAATCAAGTAGCCAAGCTGATCTTGCTTGCTCTTCAGGAACATCTGAGATGCCTCTTCAGCAGTTGGCATCTTTGCAGCCTTCTCAGCCCTTGCCTTCTCCTTCTTCTCTTGTGCTTGCACAGAAGATAGTTCATTCTCATCCATCACAACAATGTTGTCCTCAAAATCAGGGTAGATGGGCAAGTGTTCCTTGTCCAAGAGATATGTGCCAGTGCCCATCTTGGAGTTTATAAGCTCTTGAATCTGTGGGGCATACCCACAACTCCTCTTCTGATCCGCAGTAGTCCTTTTGATTGTTTCCACAATAAGGCTCATGACTTTGAACTTCTGAGGCACATCAAATATATGAAGCAAGTTAATTGCATGGCCTCTGATCATCTTGTGATCACCTGACTTGGGCAGCAAAGTGTGCCATATTCCTTCTTCAGCACCTTCTTCTTTGAGGTGGCCTCATCCTCAACAGCCACATAGTCCTCATCTTCAGAATCTGAGGTCTTCTTCTTTCTGGCCCTGGTGGCTGCCTTTGGCAAGTTTCTAGGTGTGCTCCTGCTGCCATCAGCATAGCTGCTAGAGGTACTAGTGCCCTCACTCATCTGAACTTGCTCCTCAGACTTATTCTGACTGTCACTCTGATTTGACATGGTGCAAACTCTGACAGTAGACCCTGTTAATAGATATAGGTGAGGTAGAGTGGATGAGCATCACAAAGTGCAGAGGTTTTTGCAAAACAATTGAGTCAAAAAATTAGTTTTAGTTTTCCACAGAAAGCATTTCGGAGCTACCGATTTGTAAACTCGGTGATACCGAAGCAGCTTTTGGAACCTAAACTAGTGAACTCGGTTGGACCGAGTCACAGTTCAGTGGCACCGAGACTGCTAGGGTTTCACAAAGTCCTGAACTCAGTCACGCCGATTTGCAATTCTTGGTCAGACCGAGAATCACATGTGCACTGGCCCGAGCCAAATTGATGGAACCGATTTCTACAACTCGATCGGGCCGAGATGAGTTCGGCGGAAACCTAACCCTAAATTTTCAATCCAAAACTAATCTACGGAGTGTTTTCGCTAGATAGGAAGATCTCAATCGTGGCAAGTTACATGGCAATGCATTGTGCTAGGAATCGGAGTGAAGATAGCACAAAGTTTCGAGTCCATGCCCTAGTTCGGCGATGAACTCGCTACGACGGCAACGGCGGGGCAGAATACCGTTGTCGGCGGCGGAGACCAGCGGCGGAAGGTCACTGGCGACGAGGAGGACGATCCGGAGACCCGAGGAGGCAGAGCAGGCAGTGCACGGGCGAAGAGGTTCGAATTTTTTTCCAAATTTTGGCCCGGGGGTATATATAGCCTGACCCTGTCGATGTGACCGAGTGGAACCAGTCGGTGGCATCGAGATGCATAACTGCAAGCAGTTAAAGCAACTCGGTGTGATCGAAAGGTTCAAATAGGTTGCACCAAGATTGAAAACCTAGATCAACTTAGTGATCTCGGTATGACCAAAATGGTTGGATCGGTCAGACCAAAACACACAAAGAGGTTTTCAAAGTTTAAGTCTATGACGAATCGGGGACTCCGAGTGCTCCTCACACAGAGTGGTTCGAATCTGACTTGATCAAACTTTGTGATGTAGCATGAATAGAGTTTGAGACAAGAAAATCATAGATAGCTAGAGAAGGTTCTTAGGCATTCTTGTCCATCCACTTAGCAAAAATAAAAGAAGCCAAACAATCAAAACTACAAGTGGATGTCCTCAAATGAGTAAATTATGCAACCAACATGCTCACACAATAAAATGGCAAATGAAATATGTGACGAAGCATGCACAACCATTCTTGCATCTATCAAGCAATTGGCGATGACTAGGTCATCTATATATGAGTATATTGACTTAGGAGTCAAATGAGAACATTTGATCATAGGTCATACTCATCGTTTAAGCACAAGTGGGGTTACCACTTTTACATAAAGCATTGTTGTGTTCACACCATTAGAGTTGCTTTGACTCAATTCTTAGAGTAAAGCTCCCCCTAGATGTGAGATCCCCCCTAAGAGCGATGAACTAACCTTGGGTTTTGTCGATGATGACTTCATGTAGGTGTTGAAGATGTGGATGCTCAATGTTGATGTAGATCATTTGGAGCAATCTTCTGGAGTGAGTTGCACTTTCAATACCTACATGGGTTAGTCCCACAAGGAACAAACAAGGATATCCATAGACATAGAGTGATGCACACACAAGATGATGTCCATTAAAGCAATAGGTTACCTTATCCCTTGTCTTACCAACAAGAGGGTTTGTGACTCCTTGAACTAGTGCAGGATGTGGAAGTTGATTGCACTTGTCCTTGCCAAAATGATAAGAGTGAAATATGTTGGCGGAGTCACCCTCAAGAACTCTCTAGATCTTCTTCTTTGGGATCCACATCATCTTGATGGGAATCCTTGGAGTTTTAGTAGTACTTGATGAAGTAGAACTTGACGTAGTCTTGGGAACCCACTTGACCAAGGCCTTAGGAGCTTCTTCAAATGCATCAATCTCCTCTTGAAGCTTGTCCTTGCCTTTTTGCTTGTGGTCTTGTGGTGGAAGATCATCTTGAGCTTGTGTCCCATTGAAAGAAGTAGGATCATACTTCTCTTGTTGACGAACAAACTTTGTCTTGGGGTATTGATATTCTTCCCACTCAGCTCCATTGGCATTGAACTTTTGTTCAAAACCAACACCTTGTTTCTTCCGGTGCCTTCCTTGCTTGCATACAATTTCATAAAATTGCTTACTCCCGGCAAGGCTCTTGTAAACACCTTTCTCTATAATTCCCTTCAATAAGCTATTTTCTTGCTCAAGTGTAACTTGGCTAAGAGAATCATTAGTGGAATCAAGAGAACTACTAGAAGCAACAACATTGGATTTAGCATGATTATTGTTACTACTAGAGGAAGATTCTTCTTGTTCTTGTTACTAGACTTGACTTGAGGCATGTAAGTAGATAGGAGTAAACGCTTGGCAATGTAAGAAGAACTTTTCTTGTGAATATCATCATTGATTGCCTTTAAGAACTCATGCTCTTGCTCAAGATTGAGCTTTTCAAAGAGTAACTTCTCATGAGTTCTTAAAAGTTCTCGATGATCTCCTAAGATAGTTTCATGAGCTAACTTAAGAGTGTTTAGTTCTTTAGTTAGGAGCTCAATATTCTCCTTATCATTGTCATTCGTTTTATCTTGATTAGCATGATTAATTGACGTTTCATCATAGTATTCATCACTAGAGTTGTCAACAAGTAAATCATCATCACCTAACAAGTCATCTTCATCACTATTGAAATCAACATACTCGGGGTGTGATACCTTTGGGCCTTTAGCCATGAGGCATCTTCCAAGTCCTTCATTTGGTGAATCAAATATGTCATAGGAGTTGGTTGACACAAGTGCTAGACCGGCAACACCTTCATCTTGAGTATATTCAGAGTCGGAGTGATAGCTTCTCTCGGAGTGGTTGTCGGAGTCGGAGCCAGATACCCATTCACCAACATGAGCTTGATGTCTTTGTTTTGTGTAGCTCCTTGATGACTTGTCCTTCCTTTCCGAATCCTTGCTTCTTCGGGATGTTCTTCGTTCATAACGATCATCTCTACTCCTTCTCTCTCTTGATGGTGATTCTTTTCTTCTACTTCTTCTCTTTGGAGAATCTTCTCTTCTTTTGTAGGGTGTCGTATACTCATTGGAATAGTGTCCGGGTCTTCCACAATTATAGCAATTACGCTCACGACTAGAAGATCTTTTATCATTGTATGACCTTGACTTGGAACTTCTCTCCTTGCTTCTACTCTTGTAGAACTTGTTGAAGTTCTTCACCATTAGGCTCAATTCTTCATTGAAGGTTTGTTTCTCACTTGATGATGTGGTAGCTTCACATGAGGCTTTGTAAGCACCACTTGACTTGTTGTGGAGCTCCTCCTTATCCTTGAGTGACATCTCATGAGCAACAATTCTTCCAATGACTTCTGTTGGCTTGAGATCTTTGTAATTTGGCATCATTTGGATCAATGTGCACACGGTATCATATTTTCCGTCCAAAGCTCTTAGGATCTTCTTGATGATGAATTTGTCGGTCATCTCTTCACTTCCTAAGCTGGCAATCTCATTTGCGATAAGAGCAAGCCTAGAGTACATTTCAGCGACACATTCACCATCCTTCATTTTGAACTTGTCAAGCTGACTTTCAAGCACATCCAACTTGGATTCCTTGACGGAGTTGGTACCTTCATGCATATCAATCAAAGTATCCCAAATTTCCTTTGCATTCCCAAGGCGGCTGATTTTGTTGAATTCTTCGGGGCACAATCCGTTGAAGAGGATATCACAAGCTTGAGCGTTGTATTGCAACATCTTCAACTCTTCTACGGTAGCTTCACGGTTCGGTTCTCTCCCATCAAAGAATTCACCTTGCAAGCCAATACACACAATAGACCAAATGGCGGGGTTATGTCCAAGAATGTGCATTTTCATCTTATGCTTCCAACTAGCAAAATTAGTACCATCAAAGTAGGGACCTCTGCGGTGGTAATTTCCCTCGCTAAACACAATACTCTCCTAGGTTGTGAGACCAAGGCTATGACCACCAAAAGCTATGGAGATCAAAGCAAATGGAGACCAAGGCTCTGATACCACTTGTATGATCGAAAGTATGTCTAGAGGGGGGTGATTAGACTACTTGACCAAATAGAAATCTATTCTTTTCCTAATTTTAGTTCTTGGCAGATTTTAGCAACTTTGCACAAATCAAGCAATCTTAACACAATTCAAGCAAGCATGCAAAGAGTATATAAGCAGAGGAAAGTAAAGCATGCAACTTGCAAGAATGTAAAGGGAAGGGTTCGGAGAGTGCAAACGCAATAGGAGACACGGATGTTTTTGTCGTGGTTCCGATAGGTGGTGCTATTGTACATCCACGTTGATGGAGACTTCAACCCACGAAGGGTAACACCTGCGCGAGTCCACGGAGGGCTCCACCCACGAAGGGTCCATGAAGAAGCAACCTTGTCTATCCCACCATGGTCGTCGCCCACGAAGGACTTGCCTCACTAGGGTAGATCTTCACGAAGTAGGCGATCTCCTTGCCCTTACAAACTCCTTGGTTCAACTCCACAATCTTGTCGGAGGCTCCCAAGTGACACCTAGCCAATCTAGGAGACACCACTCTCCAAGAAGTAACAAATGGTGTGTTGATGATGAACTCCTTGCTCTTGTGCTTCAAATGATAGTCTCCCCAACACTCAACTCTCTCTCACAGGATTTGGATTTGGTGGAAAGAAGATTTGAGTGGAAAGCAACTTGGGGAAGGCTAGAGATCAAGATTCATATGGTAGGAATGGAATATCTTGGTCTCAACACAAGTGTAGGTGGTTCTCTCTCAGAAAATGTATGTTGGAAGTGTAGGCATGTTCTGATGGCTCTCTTCGCGAATGAAGAGTGGGTGGAGGGGTATATATAGCCTCCACACAAAATCTAACCGTTACACACAACCTACCAATCTCGGTGGGACCGAATTGAGAAACTCGGTCGGATCGATTTAGCAAATGATGTGACCGTTAGGATTTTTGGTGGGACCGACATGCAACTCGGTAGGACCGATATGGTTAGGGTTAGGGCATAACGTAATCTCGGTGAGACCGATTACACAAACTCGGTGAGACCGATTTTGGTAATGGACACATAGAGGGTTGGTCAAGCAAACTTGGTGGGATCGATCCACTCATCTCGGTAAGACCGAAATGTTACGAAAAGGAAACTAAGAGTTTGCATTGTAATCTCAGTGGGACCGATCGCTCATCTCTGTTTGACCGAAACGTTTCGAAGGGAAACAGAGAGATTACAATCCCATCTCGGTGAGACCGAGATCCCTATCGGTGAGACCGATTTGCTAGGGTTTGTGGCAGTGGCTATGACATCTGAACTCGGTGGCGCCGGATAGGAAGAATCGGCGGGGCCGAGTTTGACTTTTGGTTTAGGTCATATGTGGATATGAGAAAGTAGTTGAGGGCTTTGGAGCATATCACTAAGCATTTTGAGCAAGAAAGCCATTAAGCAACACCTCATCCCTTCTTGATAGTATTGGCTTTTCCTAAAAACTCAATGTGATCTTGGATCACTAAAATAGAAAATGTAGAGTCTTGTGCTTTGAGCTTGAGCCAATCCTTTTGTCCTTAGCATTTTGAGGGATCCACTTTTCTCATCCATGCCATGCCAATCATTGAGCTTTCCTGAATTATTTATCTTGAAGTAGCATTAGCTCAATGAGATATATGTTGTTATTAATTACCAAAACCACCCAGGGATAGTTGCACTTTCACAACAATAATTTGTTTACCCACTGTATGCTATTTTCTCGAGAGAAACCTCTAGTGCAAACTATGGCCCCTGGGTCTATCTTTTATCATATATTAAAACTAAAAATAAATTGCTGCGATTATTTATTTATTTATTTATTTTGTATTTTAGTTAGGTCTATCTATCAAAACCTATACAGTTTAATCTTGCTCGTAACTGTTGAGGGATTAACAACCCCTCTACGCGTTGGGTTGCAAGTATTTGTTGTCTATGTGCAGGTGTTGTTTACATAGTGTTGCTTGGTTCTCCTACTGGACTGATAATCTTGGTTTCATAACTGTGGGAAATACTTATCTCTACTGTACTGCACCATCCTCTCCTCTTCGAGGAAATCCCAACGCAACTCACAAGCAGCAACCTCCTCATTGGCCACCTCCTGTTCTTCCATCTCACCGGCCACCTCCTCTTCTTCGGCCGCCTCCGAACGATCCCAAATTGAGTCATAATTGAGATTGTCTAGCCACATTGTCGTCGAGGACTCCAAAGACACTAGAAGCTCACATGTGTTCATCTTCACACTATGATAAAAATACGAACAAACTCCATCACCATCGATCACCACCAATCACCATCTAAAATTCAGTGGCTGAAATGTGAAAGGTGTTTTTTCTTTACCTTGTCGGTATTTCGTCGAGCACCTGGAGGCCGCGACCCTTCTTGCCGGCTGCAGCCATGGGCCGCGCCGGAGCCGTCGCCGCCGGGGTCACCCGAAGTGTTGGAGAGCCGCCGGACGTGGACGAGGTCTTCTTCTTCCTCCTCTTCTTCGCAGCCTCCTCGCTGAGGGTCGCCACCAACGCCGTCGGTCTTCGTGCTCTCTTGGCTCCGTCGGGAGCGGCGGGAGGGCGACGGGCCGTCGTTGGAGAGGCAGTTGCTACCCCGGCGGCCTTTGCCGCGGTTGGAGCCGGAGATTGAGGCCGGTGGAGGTTTTTCACCCCCAACCTTTTCTTCGGCGCGGGCGGCGGCGCGGGGGTGGTTTCCGACGGCGACAAGCCAACTTCGGTGGCCAGCGGGGTGGCGAAAGGGTCCAAGCTATCCATTCCGGCGAGAGGGCCGGTCATCTGCGGCAGTGGCTGCGGCGAGAATGGAGGAGGCACGAGGGCGGGAGAAAGAGGCCGCCACTTTTACTCGACCGCACATGCGGTGAGCATATTTAGGTGGGTGGGAGGGGGTTTTCGGCGACGGAGTAAAAATTATCCTCCTTTATTCGGTTTAGGGGATTGACTAGGTGCGGCATAGACATGGAAAACCGAATTTATTCTCCTTTAAAACTTATTATAAAATTTCTTTGTAATCAATTTTTCAAGATGCCGGCGTGATAACAGCGGCAGAGTACTCCAGCATTGACCAACCTCGGACAATGGGAGCAGCAGATTCTCTGTTACGGTAATCAAGAAGCTGCGTCACGAGGAGCGTGAGCTCTCTCTGCACCGTCCAACTTGCGGCATCATAACGGCAGTGGAAGTAAATATCACCACTGCCTCCCCAGGCACAAACCACCGCTGCCTGCCCCAATGACCGCCGGGCCCCTCCATGCTTATCTTCACTGCAGCGCACACGCCAATGGATGAGGCGTTCGACTCAAGCTGTCGGCCGGGGTGAAAACCGGGCAACGAGGAGGGGTAACGAGAAAGCGTACGGAAACACGGTGATGATGCACGTGAGCCGTGGCGTTTTTGTTGTTGGCCGCTCCCGCAGATCGAGGGTTGCGCTCACTCGCCAAAACCCAAAGCATTGACCTGTCTGTGTGCCTGCCTGTCAGACTGCAGATCACAGCAGGTAACGGCGTGCTGGCGATTCCCCGTGTTCCCTCCCGTAGCAAGTGCTATCGCTTCACACAGCTTATGGCCATGGAAGCCACAGGACCTTGGGAATCATTGCATGTTTTGGCTCACTGTTACAAACACATTACACATGTCATGTCAACCTTTTCTCCCCACATCCACCCAGAGGGAGAAAAAACACCGTCAATGTCTGTCAGGTCGACGAGTAGACGAGTTACGAGTAGCATCTCATCTTCTCATCTCAATTCAAAAAGGTTGCACGAAACCTATCCAAGGTAGCTGCCCCGTTGGCGTCACGAGACGGGCCGCCAAAAATCTCGCAGCAGTTGCGGTTCGATTCGAGGCTTCGTAAGATCATAATCATGACCATCACCCCAACTCTTAAAGAAACTGACCCGGAGAAGGACGGCGCAACCACTCCAGGAACAGGAAAGCTACAAACGGAGCCGGCCGTGCCAGCAGACAGGCGGCGACCTAATTAGCGATGAAGGTTACGACGTGATTTTCTTTCTCTAAGCTAAAGGTGCTCAGCGAGGGAGACGGGTTCAGACCCAAGCGTGCGACGCGGGGCCCGCCCGTGTCGGGGGAGGGACAGGATTTGTGGCTTAGTCAGAAAAATGAAAATGTTGGGGGAAAAGCGAGAGGCGATGGAGATGGAGACGTCTCTCTCGTGTCGATCGGCCAAGCGATGCACACGATCTTTGTCCCTGCTTTCGGTAGTTTTTGGTCCGGTTAATTATTCGGTCGATCGGACCAGAGCCGGGGGGAATGGATATTGGATCGGCTGTTAACTTTTTTTTTTTTTGGAAGGGATCGGCTGTTAACTTGTTATAAGGTTCTGGAGAGATCGTCTTGTCGGCCTAGTGCCTGCCTACAGCTAAGCTACCGGTTGAATTGGTTGATCCACTCGTGCGCACAGCTAGAGCGCTCTACGTCACCGTCGGCTGAGGTCTTGACGTTTGTGTAGGGACTTTTGTGGTGCGTGCGGAGTCGCTAGTCACGGCACAGGCAGGGGGTTCCAATCCAACAGTGGCGCCCGGCATCCACCCGAGAAGTGGTGGGAGTTTGATGAGATGGGCTTGGCCAGGAGGATGGGCGGGTCACGCGGTACACGGCACCTACCGGACTAGTGCGCGCGCCGGGTCACGCACGGGAGCGAGCATCCGTCTATCTCGCCCGCGTGCGGCGCCCTACGACGCGCGCGCGCGAGCAGACCTCATTGACCTCGTGACTCTCCAGCAACCGGATAGTTTGTCCTTTTTTTTAGAACAAACTGGAAATTAATTGAAGAAGCAAAGGGTGGATCGGTATTTATTAGGACAGTAAAAGCTGAGGCTAAACCGAGCTCTCTCATGCCCCCAATAATTTCAGCCGTCGGATTTCACGTTTGAATCATTTTTGGCCGGCATGTCTGCATTCCAGTGGAAGTAAACCACGACCTGGGTTGCGTGTCCTAATGGGACTCCATTCTCGTGACCTTTTTCAAGACCTGTGGTGGATTTCAGGTTAAAAAAAGGGTCCGAATAACTGCCACACGTGTGGCGTCGGCGGGAACCCGCCCGCACGTCTCGTGTGGCATGGACGGGAACCGGCCCGCACGACCACGTCCGCGCACAAAAGAACGGCCCGCACGTTCGTTGCGTGCCAACCCCGTCCGCACTGCCCCGTCTGGGCAAGCCGACCCGCTGCACGCACGACCAAGCAGTTCCCGGCCTCCGATCCATCCCCTCTCTCGTCTGCCGCCATCGTCCCCCACCTCTCGAACCCCGACCTCCGTCGCCGGCCTTCTCTGGTTGCCATGGCAAACAGAGCAGATCCGTAGGGCACTCCCACCTCAAAACCACACCCCAACCCTCCCCACCCCCAGCCTCAAACTCCAACCCAGCCCTCTAGAGACGATCATCTAAAACCAGGTGAAAATCTCCCGATCTCATCCTTCTCATCCTTAAGGCTGAAAATCTCCCGATCTTGTGCTGGATCCATGTTATAGGGGTAGAACACTGCATGGTTCAGTGTATAGTCGCAATTGCCAGGCAGAGTACACCAGATCTGCCATGTACTACGTTTGAAATTGACTTAAGTTCCTAGTTTAATTGACGCAAGTAGTTGGGTATGAAAAATGGATGAGTAGGAATCACTAAAGAAGGACAGGAGGGACAAATTTTGGAATGAAGAGGGCTGGAAGAAATTAATTGCCACTTGTGTATAATGACAGTTGCCACCTTTCGTTGTCAGTAGCTGCCACCTATTTTGACCCGTCGCTTGCCATCCATATCTTCTATGTGCAAGCAGCAGCAGAATACAATTCTTGTGGATTGTTGATGCCTTCTTGTTCATGCAGTGATTGAGAACACATTGGAAAGAAGCGAGACACGGAAAGAATGAATCACGAAGATGGCGCTGATGCTTGGGGTTCTCAAAGGCCAGAAACGCCCCCTTGGGATGCAACAGAGTACAGTCAGCTCATCTCTTCAGGGCCGTTGCTGCCACTACTAGAACAGTATGCAGGCGTAGGTATGATGCGTGATAACAAAAGAAGAGAACAGTTGCCATCTTCGCAACGATGAAGATGACATTCTACTTATGTCGTACACTGTCATTTTTTCGCAGGTTCTTATGACCAAAACACAATTAGGGGGCCCCCGTGGCAAGTTCACTCACAAGGCGCTAACACTGACAAATGTACGGGCAGCCAACTTCAACTAGCTTGTATGGATAATCAAGGTAATGCAAAATGAGAAAAGAGCACATACTGATGTGGACATGAAAAATGAACATGCAAAAAAACGACAAAAGGACTCACGAGTTACCACGGGTGAAAATGCAGAGCCTTCATGCAGCGCGTGGCATCAGGCAGCACCAATGTACCTGCCATCGACATCATACACAGGTGAGTCCATAAAAAAAGTGAAGTTGCGGATGATCAATTAGCAGAAGGAGCATAGTTGACAACTACAATTGCCATGACTGAACATCTACAGTTGCCATGTATTAGAAACTACACTTGACATCCCTGGACAACTGTTATTACCATCCTGGACACCTGCAGTTGCCAGGGAAGAACAACTGCAGTTGCCATGCCAGTGCGACTACATTTGCCATGCCATGGCAACTGCAGCTGCCATAAAGGAACAACTGCGGTTGCCATGCCGATGCAAATACAGTTGCCATGCTAGTAAAACTGCAGTTGCCACATTAGGGGCAACTGCAGTTGCCGTGCTAACACAAAATGCATTTGCCATGAATTGACCAACCACTACTATGCGTACAGGTTATTACGCTGGTGGTAACCCGGCAAACGTCTCGTGGCAAGCTTCACAAATTGCAGGTGGAGCACGCCATTTTGGTGTCACGGACCACACAAGAAGGTCAAATGCAACACAACAAGGTAAGGGAAAAAACTGAACCACAAAAACAGCACTACATTTGTTATTTGTAGTTATTTGTAGGCGAAAACAATAGTTGCCATGTTTGTTGAACAGTAGCTGCCATCACTGGACAGCTATAGCTGCCGTACATGTCCACGCGCAGACTCACGGCTTGCTGTTTGAAATGATGTCGTGCCAAATCACTCGTAGATGGTGTGATCCGTTGCAATACACATGTTATTCAAACAAAAAACTTACTCTCGTACCTGTTTTTCCTATTACAGGGCCTACAACTACAGTTAACAGCGGCGCGGGGACATCTACTGCGGGGAGCTCTGAGCGCACGGAAGACGCGTTCCACCAGCCAGCAGACAATCATGCCGCAGACAATTTCGAGTCACAATCGGGAATGGCAATCATTCCAGCAATACCGACAAGCACCCCTTTGCACACAAGCACTGCCAACACTCAAGTAGATGGAACTACCGCTGATACTGAAGTGAATGATGAAGCTGACGACGAGGCAGAAAGGGATGAAGATGGTGGGCAATCAGAGATCGTGGTACCTCAGTCACCATACATTGGGCAGAGATTTGAATCGTTCGAAGAAGCAAAGGAATACTACAAGACATATGCAAAGTTCCATGGATTTGCGGTCAACACCGAGTACCATAGGAAAATTAAGAAAACTAATGAGTACAGCAGAGGTGAGATGAGGTGCCACAAGGCACGGAGGAACAAGAAGGGGAAAGGTGTTGCGCCTGTCGTTCCGGAACGAAAAAGAGGGATCATTCTCAAGACGGAATGCCCTGTCCGGTGTAAGCTGAACGTAGATGGAACACAGTATGTGGTCACTGAATATTTTGACGAGCACAACCACAAACTCATAAAGAAGTTCGACCTGGTCAAATTTCTGACCGCCCACAGAGGATTCACCCAGTCGAAAGGTAATTTGTAAAGCTGCTACATGATTATAACGTCGGTCCATCAAGAATGGTCCAGATACTATCACTCATACACAGCAAAAAGGGGAAACTGAGTAGCATGCCGTACATACCGGCTGACGTCACAAACCTGCAGGCCAAGTACCATAGAGAGAGCAGGCTGACTGACATAGAGGCTACAATTGCCTACTTCAATGAGAAAGCAAAGGAAGATCCAGATTTCTTCTACAGGATAAGGTTGGACGATGAGGACCGTGTCAGGAACATGTATTGGGTGGATGGTGCTGCAAGGAGAGCCTACAAACATTTCCGAGATTGCATTTCATTCGACGCGACGTACCTCACCAATATGTACAAGATGACATGCGCTCCGTTCATAGGAATAAATAACCACAATCAGTCGTTGCAGTTCGGCTGCGGGCTCGTTCGGAACAAAGACACGGATGTGTACGTCTAGTTGTTCAAGACCTTCTTGGAGTGCATGGATGGACTTGCACCGATGAACATAATAACAGACCAGGATTTCAGCATGCATGCAGGCATAGAGGAGGTCTTTCCGTTGGCAGTGCACAAACACTGCAGGTGGCACATTATAAAGAAGGCCGAGGAGACGCTAGGACCGTTCTTTGCTGACCGTCCAGAGCTGCAAAAGGCATTCGAGCTGTGCGTGGACCACAGTTTGACGGTCGAGGAGTTTGAAAGGAGCTGGATGGCCATGGTTGAAACACATCAAGTCCAACACAACGAGACACTTGCTAGTCTGCGGGAGAAGCGAATGTACTGGGTGCCCGCCTACTTCATGCAGTGCTTCTTCCCCTTTCTGCAGACTACGCAGCGCAGCGAGGGGTTCAATGCTGTTTTGAAGCGATATGTGAGCCCTGGCAACTCATTGCTACAGTTTGCCAAGCAGTACACAGCTCTGCAACAAAAAATTCTGGGATCTGAGCTACAGCAAGAAGCTACCACCGCGCTAAAGCAGTCGAAATTGCTAACGTATTTACCAATGGAGAGGCAAATGAGCAAGATATACACAAACAAGATCTTTAACAAGTAAGTCAGTTGCGTTACGGTCTTATTTGCGCAAAAGCACTAAGGCAGTAGGTGCCATATAGAGTCCAATGCAGTTGCCATGATATGCAGTTGCCATCTTTAATGAAATACTGTTTGCCATGCTTACTCAGCTGCAGTTACCACGTTCAATGAAAATTCTATTTACAATGCTTACTCGGATACATTTTCCATGTTCAATGAAGTGCAATTGCCATGTTTAATGCACTGTACTTCCATTGGGGCATGTTGGTATGCAAATGCCAATGTCAACTGAAAAATGTTATATTGTCAACACATATGCTGAAATGCAATTGCCATGTTTACTAAAAAATGCAACTGCCATGTTTGTTGAAAATGCAATTGCCATGTTACTCAACTGTATATGCCATGTTTAATAAAAATGCAGTTGGCATGTTTTATGCAATGTGCTTCCATTGGGGAAATATTGGTGTGGAAATGACAATGGCCAGTTGAAAATGTAGTACAGTTGCCATGTCTAGTGTACTGCAGTTGCCATGTCTAGTGTACTGCAGTTGCCATGTCTGGTATACTACAGTTGCCATGTTCAGTGTACTACAGTTGCCATGTTCAGTGTACTATGTTTGCCATGTTTAGTATACTATGTTTGCCATATTCAAACAAAAATCTATTTCTATTTCCATGACAACGTAACGTGCTACAAAAAAAGATCGCACGATAGATTAACATAAAACACACAAAACTTGCAGATTCCAGGAAGAAATAAAGCGTGCCAGCATGTTCATGGCTTTATAGGTGGACGAACATACGTTCAAGGTGTGTTCTATTTTGGGCATGTCAGATTCAGAACCTGAAGACCCGGACAAAGGAAGGAACTACTTCGTGAAAGCCTCGATCGAGCAAGGCGAATACTACTGCCAATGCTGCAAGTTCGAACGGGACGGCATTGTGTGTTGTCACATACTAAAAGTAATGGACATGAACGTTGTGACATGGATGCCCCGCCATTTCATAAGGCGACGATGGACTTGGGATGCTGACGACGCGTTGGCGCCGCAGACAACACACGCTGTTTTGGCTGTGCATGACGAGAGACCTGAGTCAACCATGGAAGCCGTGAGGCACGTCGTGCTGACAAAGAACTATGCTGAGCTAATTGATGAAGCGTGCAAGAGTGATGAGACATCAAGAGTCACAGAAAAACACAGGAAGGCACTGAAAAGAGAGCTTGATGACATCAAGAAGAGGAAAGCTGAGGAAGCCTTACACCGGTTCCCCCGCACATCAAGTGTGCCTTCATCGACGGGGCCATCATCTGAAAACTCAGAGATAGGATCTGGAACAGCAAGCACACAAACTCAGGTCAGGAACCCACCCCGTTCCATCACAAATGGTCGTCCAAGAGAGATAAGATACAAGTCAGGATTGGAGATTCAAGCAAAACACAAGAAAACGAAGAAAGGGGCGGGCAATCCATGAGAAGAAATTGGAGCGATGTGACATGGTCCTTGTGGACATTTTGTTTTGTACCCTAGACGATGAGATTTTTTTTAAATTGGGAGAATAACTCTTGAGGGGCATCAGAAGTGGAAGGAAAATTCATTGAGTGGAGAAATGCAGTTGCCATGTTATGGGTACTTAATCTGCCATGTTATGTGTAGTTAATCTGCCATGTTATGTGTAGTTAGTGTGCCATGCTATTATATACTAAATATATGTCATGCTATTTTATACTAAATATGCCATGCTAGTTGTACTGCATCTGCCATTTCAGTTGTACTGGATCTGCCATGTTAGTTGTACTGTATCTGCCATGTTAATTATGCTGGATCTGCCATGTTGTTTGAACTGTATCTGCCATGTTAGCTGTGCTGAAAATATGCCATGGTATTTGAAATGACTCTGCATGACATATATTTCCATGACAAATACAACGCGGTTTAGAGAAACATAGTGTGTTGTGGGCAATGTATGGGAAACAAGTTGGAAAAAGGCGTAACGTGCATAAACCGCAACCAAGGTTGTGGCTGCATGATCAACCTACCCCATGCTAGCCGGTGCACTTAGCGATGAAAAAGAAGAAGCAAAACAGACAAAATGAAAACCGACGATGACTTTCACTACCCATGTATGTTGAACTACATTTAGCATCTGTTTTAAAACATCATAGACACAATCAAAACAGCAAACCGGTGATATAAACGATGAAACCATTGTAATAATGATAAAACATAAAAACATATGTGCATTAACGCCTAAAATAGTTTCACGTCCACACATATATTACAGAAACTACTCAAATGTCGCTCACACACCACCACTACATAGTAGCCTACGCGGGATTGCAGTCGTAACATAGCACACAAACATAGTTTTCGACGATAACAAAAGAGATAGTACCTTACATTCCTCAGCAACAGAATGTAAGGTATGCATCCGGTGTGAAACACCACGTGATCACTTGTACTTCTTGTTGATTTTCTTGACAGCTTCCTCCACGAACTCGCGTGCTCCGGACCGCTTGTTGAAATCTTCATTCGTCAACCAGTTCCATGTGTGGATTTTCCGGAGCTCAACGACCGTTGCAACTGTGATAGCGGAGACAACTCTGCCTTCCCACTTTGCAAAGTATTCCAGCGCGTGAAAGCGACAGTCCATCCTGCGCAAGAAAAAGATTCAGATGAACACGCAAAAAGGGCAGACGTAGCAAAGATAGACTTCAATTCAGATGTGACAACAAAAAGAGGGGTTGCATTGATGTAAACGGCACATGAAGGAGGGGGTTAAGAAATTACGTGTTCCCTTGCTTTACAGTCGCCACATACTCAATTGGGAAATGTCTGATCTGGACCTTTGAATGTTCATAGTGACGGTTCCATGTCTCTTTGAGGTTGTTGATGAAGAATTCGGCATGCGTAGTAAGATCTGAATCAGCTTCCGAACGGATTGAATCAAGCACCTCAAAATGTTGGTTCTTCAGGTCAAGACAGACCACATAGTGGTGACCACACTTGTCGTGTGTGTCATGTGGTGCAAGATCCTGGAACATGGGGAACATGACCTGCATTTGAAAAGTGAATAAATGATAAGCAGACTACACAAAAAGAACAACAGAGGAACAAAAAAAATAGAATCACGTAGAATGTTTGGTTATGGGTGGGGGTAGTTGAAAGAAAGTTTCCGTCCATGTATGAACAAAATGTGCCATGCATTTTACTATCAAGTTGCCACATAGTTCGCACGGGATGCAAAAATCAAAAGATGTCAATGTGCACGGCAGCTGTTGCCACATGAAAACATCTGCCACATAATCACAAGTGCAGAAGATGGCAAAAACCACACCATGTGAAAAAACAGTGCAGACAGGGGAGGAGTACTCACATATTTCTTCAGCGTGAGCTTGAATTCACCATGTTGAGCAAAATTCTTCCTCGGGATTTTGTGGTGGAAGTCACCATCCCATATTTTGCATGTCACACTATAATGCATGATGATCTTGTCAGCACACACATCGATGTGATTGTTGATGTAGTCGATCCCACATGCAACTACATTCATCGACATTTTACCATTTGGCCTCACGGACTCGGCAAGATCACCCAGGTCGATGTACGTCGCTCCGCATTGAATGACTTTGGTTCTGTCCAAACATGAGCTGTATGAAAACGACATAACATGGAAGAATCATGCCTACCAAGTAAAAAATATATGAAAAGAACTAAAACGTAAGCGGATCGTGTATAGAAAGTACGAAGAAGATGAATGGTAAAAAAGGAGCAAAGCAAAATGAGAGGTTATGGGGTGTGGTCATTTACGCTTTCAGCTCCTTCATGTGCTTGCTGCCGGCCCTAGCATTTCCAAAACGCTTGATGATATCGTACAGCTGGGTCTGTTCCTTAGTGGCCCTGATTTCGGGCTCGTAGTCTTCCGCGGGAGGTGGGTGAACTACCCTCTGCTGCCTCACAGGACCAGGGGTGGCACTCCTGATGGTATCTTCAGATGCCGTATCTGCAGGCACGTTGGAACTTGATTGCCCTTGCCCTCATGAGGTCCTCCTCTGCATTGCTACCTCCTCGATCTTGCGGTAAGTTTCTTCAAGTGACGGTGAAATCTCCTCAGGGGTGCCTGCAATGATTTAAAAAATAAAAAGTGTGTTAGGATACCTAGAAAATCAGAAAAAAGATGGATTGTGAGGAGATGTAGGTAGAAATAGTGGGGAAGTTGACATGTGTGGTCCAACTACAGTGGCCATGTCATGGCAACTACAGTTGCCATGCAGTTGCGCTGAAGTTACCATCTAGATGGATTGTAGTTGCCATGTCACATCAAATGCAGTTGCCATGTTGTGTCAACTCCACTTGCCATGTGATTGTCGTATAGAAAAAATGCAGAATGGTAACAAAAAAAATGCAGGTGACATAGTGTGGCAAATCCAGTTGCCATGTGTAATACACTGTATTTGCCACGTAACAGCAAATACAGTTGCCATGTTGAATCAACTTCAGTTGCCACGTGTTTACCCAAATGTCAAATGCAGCATGGCAGCAAAAAAAATGTAGGTGACATGGTGCATCAAATCTAGTTGCCATGTCATCACATGTCAGTTGCCATCACAAGTGAGAACACCCAAAAAATATGATTGGGACAAAATTCAAACTACAAAGATGTATACAGGAAAATCATAAGGACATGACAAGTGTACCTTGCACAATCGGCTCCGCGAACTTGACAGCCTTCCTTCCCTCGACCATTGGATGCGCCATCATTGCGGGCATGCCTCCTGGGAAAGCAAAGGCAACTGGCAAAGTATCTTGCACCACCGGTTGATCTTGACTGATGCCAAGGCTGAAGCTCGGTGGGGTAAATGCCATTGGGTGCCTCTCATTCCTACTGACCGGACCACGAACGATTTGCGGGGCAGAATCCAATGGTGAAAGATCGACAAACATATCTGAATCAGCCGCTACAGAATGATCGGGCTTATTTGCAGGGCGGGGCGTGTTGTCAGCGGTATCAGCAGCAGCTTTCATGACAATCTTCTTGTTTGGGCTGTAGGGGACACCGACATTGACTGGGAGCCTGGAAGTGCGCAGATTTATGCTGGGGATTTCCACTGCAGGTAAAGGCGCAGTCTGCTCCGGCCGTTCACCTGCGTCACTAGTGCCCGGCTTGACACCTGCATCAGTTGTGCTCCGGTCTTGCGGTTTCTCCATCACATAGCTTTTGGCAGGTGGCGGGAATAGTGTGGACGCAGGAACATACCCAGACTCGTCTCTCCTGCTCCTAGCTACAGCCGGTGCGTTGGGTATGACTGTTGGTTGCTTGCGGGGGCTGCGACGCCTAGGTGGAAGACCAGCACGCAACACGGTCGCTTTAGCAGTATCTGCACCGACAGGGGCTGGAGCTGTTGTGCTAGAACTCTCACCTGTAGATGGCATATCCTTGTGAACTGCCGCCTCAGCGGCTTCTGTCGTGGACACAGGTGTGCCACCACGCACGCGCTTGGAATCAGTGTCAGAAGAGCGGGAATATTCCTTGCCTAGGTTCATCTCGGGAGCGTCCACTTCAACGCTTGCTGATGGGGTGGCATGGCTCACAGCAGCATCCTTCATTGCCAGAAGAGTTGGCAATATTTCAGCTGTCCTGGCAGATGCCGACTCGTCACTCCCCGATGTACGGATGCCTGTTGTTCTAGCCTGGACATCTGCAGCCGGCGGAGATGGTCGGCCACTTGCATCAGAGTTGGTGGGAGCGGTCAACGGTGCAGCAGCAGTATTGTCGCCGGGTGCCTCATGTACATCTGAGTTGCCCCCCGTTGACAACTTTGAATGTAGGCGTTCGAGCGGGTCCTTACTGATATGCTTGACCCCATGTGTAGTAGTCTTCTTCACCCTGCAAATAAAAAAATCATATGAGAATGGTATGAAAAAATGAACAAAAATATGTTTGCAATGGTAGAAATCTTAAAAGAATGAAAAACAAGTGGAAAAGTTGGTAGTTGCCATGTAATGGGAACATGAGTTGCCATGTGTCATAGTTAGCAGTTGCCATCCAGCAGCAGTTGCCATGTTAGCCAACTTGAAGAGTGATAGAAATGTATGTTCTGTCAGGAATGCAATTTGAAACCTATGTGTGGGATGAGCTCACAACGCCAAAGGTAAAAGATGGCAGTTGCCATTAGGTAGAGTGGTAGTTTCCAGTTGGCCTAGATGCCAGTTGCCATGTAAAGACCAATAGGAGTTGTCGTAAACTAAAAAAATGAAGGAAGAAATCATTTGGAAAAACAGAAGTTGCCGCATGGGGGACAATAACCGAAGAACATGTGACAAGCTGAACAGTAGCATTGGAAATTCAAGAAAAAATACCACTATGTAAATGAAAGCACATGGATAAACCTACTTCTTGACTGGCTTCCTCAGGTCTGGCAACACGATAGGATCCCCGGTGTTGGTCATCGTTGTATGAGGAGAAGACCTGGTGGAAGGGGTGTCACCGGCAATGGGGGCACCTTTGTTCAAGCGAGCAGAAACACGGGTTGGCATTGGCGCCTGTTTCTTCATAACTGCTCGTCCACCAGCAGTCGGCTCCCTACACGTAACAGATGGAGGGAAAAAAATGTGGCAATTGTCAGACAACAAACTCATTGTCGCGCTTGACAAAAAACAAGTGCAAGAAATGGATGAGACTGTTCCAAGAAAAATAGACACAGAAAAAAAACTAAAATTAAAAGTCAAACCTCCTCCTGGCAGCTACGGGATCGGTCCTAGACCTCTTGCCAGGAGAACCCTGCCCAACATCCTCTGGGGCCCTCCCCCTCCTTGATGGCAACACCCCCTCGCCTCTCACAGCCGTATGTTCTTTCACTTTCTTCAGTGGGGGGACATCTGTTGCATCCTTGCCCTTGTTGCCGCCTGTGCGAACTTCAGCATGTTCATCGTCATCGGTGTCCTGATGCACATTATACATGCCATCGTCGTCATCCTTGCTGAGGCCATCGTCTCCATCTACATCATCTTGTGTGTCACCGGGCTCTTGGGAACTGTTGTAGTCGTACCGGCCACGGCAACCGGTTGGCCGATGTGTATGTTCTGGGACAAATGAAGTGAACTGCCTCGCAACTGCGTCGCTGTCAGAGGCACTGAGGGACGTCCACCCCTCAACCAACTTCCCGAGCAAGCCGGTCATTCCAGATGCAAACTGCCCAATTAGATGCTCCACAGGTGCCCTCGCCTGTGCACGAAAAATAAGAAGCATCAACAACCACCCATATTGCAGTCTCTTGTGCGACATCAACAAGTAATCCATGGCAAACCATGGATGTAGATATTTTGATTACCTCAGAAGGGCAAGACGGAGCTGAGTGCACGTCCATCCACTTTCCAAAGTTTTGAGGCCCCCCAAACACGTTGTAGTCTATAGCATGCTTGGCCATCAGCTAGGAAAAACAAAAAGAAATTGTAAGCATGCCTTATAAACCACGGACGGTTGCCTCATGTCAAATTTGTAAGCATGCCGTGTGGAGAGAGAAACAAAAACTAACCTGCAGTTTTCCATATGTGGTATCAGTTTCCCTGTCTGCGGCAAGCACATCCTTGACAGCGTTGATAGTCCACGCGGAAACAACAAACTTGTGCGTAGGCGGCGGGCCTCCTACCCCAGTGAAATCCACAGTGGACAGATCAAGACAGTCGACATACATGAGCTGAATTTAAACAATTTTACAAAAAAGAAATATCAGTTGCCATCATGGGTACTTTTTAGTTCAAAAAAGAGCAGGATAATGTATGATCCAGTGATAATCAAGTTGATGTGCATGACAAGAATGGAATAAAAACAAGAAGTTGCATTATGTATATGCTAGTTGCCATCATAGTGTGCTGGCAGTTGCCATCATACTGTGATAGCAGTTGCCATGCTAATATGATAGCAGTTGCCATGCTAATATGATAGCAGTTGCCATGCTAATATGATAGCAGTTGCCATATTGTCATTATGACAGCTGCCATATTGTCATTATGGCAGTTGCCACATTGTCATTATGGCAGTTGCCACCTTGTTATGATCAGGTTGCCATGCATGAATAAAAGTCTGTTATAAAACAGAGTTCACAGAGATATCTGATAAAAAAATACCATTAAATGCAGTCGACAACCCTTTTGGTACATCTTGTTTGCGAAAGCATCGTGTAGGAAGTCGGCAATAAACTTACACCAGTTCAGGTTCTTCACATTTTTCAGATTCGCCTGCACCACACAAAATTTCAGGGCAAAAAGTTTGCCGCATCAGAAATCAAACAAAAAAAACATCGAAAACACTGGCAGACATTAGCTTTACACATGACATCGGAGCCAAAAAGATTGAAGGAAAATAAAGTAGTAAAGATGGATCATTCATCAGGATGGAGAAGCATTTGTTGCTTGGGCGAAGAGAAGTGGTCGGCGCGAAAACAGCTGAGATGAGGTACATGAGTAGCTTCATCTTGAAAACATCTCCGTGCATCGTCATGGCCTGTAGAGAATCTGCTAGTGCAGACGTGTTTGGCATGGACTCCAATCCAGGAAACAAACGGGTGAACAACGCTTCCTCGATCTCATTATTGACCTCGTACGGGACTTTGATATGTCCACGAGGCACACCCAAAGTGCAGAACATGGATTCCTCGTCCAACAGAAGTCTTCCACGTCCCGGAATCACGAATTCCCTGGAGGCGGGCTCGTAGATCTCACCAAGCCAGTCGCATACAGGGTTGACAAGGTTCGTGCACCGGACATCCATCAGAGCCTGCATACCCATCTCAGCAGCAACTCCCTTTTGATCGTCGGTGAATTTGTCAATCAACACAGTCAGACGTTCTTGGGAGGCTCTATTGCGAATACGTTTCTTCTTCTGCAAAAAACAGACACAAAGTGATCACTTGTTGCCATGTTTTGCAATGTCATGAAAATTTAATTTAGTTCATGACAGACGACTGCAAAAGATCTAGGTGCCAACCAATAACATAAATCAGGAGGAGGGGGGCGGGTGTGTGGACAGTTACCTCATCACCCTCTTTTCTCCGTCCAGTTGCCCGATTACGCTGTGGTGGATCCATGAAATCATCGTCATCATTTTGATGATCGCCACGAGCCATTCTGCTGATGTAGGAACATACCAAAATGTCAAGGTGGAAATGTAAATGCAAGAGGTAAGCATTTGCCACCTAACAGAAAATGTCAACTAGTGAATGCAAAAAATATAGCATGAACACGCACGCGGCCCCCCTATGATTGTCGAGAACATAAACGTGGCAAGTAAGCACGTTGGTTACGCTATCAAGTAAAAAAAAGTGTACACATGGTAAATGCACTTGAAAACAAAATGTTGAAGTTGCCATGTTAGCCCAAGATAGTACAAAAAAGCAATGAAACCACATATGAATCAATAACATGAAAACTGGCACAGTGTGTTCAGATATCACAAAGTCATTGTGGCAAACGAAAAAATTGCGTCCGCAGTACAATGAAGTTGCCACATTGTACTGATTGTAACATGGCAACAGACATGATGTGGTCAGCCAAAAAACTTGCCACATGCAAAAACATATGTATGGCATCTGGCACAATTGGTACGCAAATGTGGTTGCCATATTATGCAGCCAATTTGCCACACTGTCATATCTGCAGTATGGCAACAGACAGTGTGTTCACATTCTATTTGCCACATGATTATACAATCCAAGTGGCAAACAGGCACACTTGATGTGCACATTAGTTGCCGTCCAGTGCAGCTGGATGCTGAAACTGCATTGACTACCGATTGTGGCAACTATCAAAGTGTGGTAACTATCACAAATAATTCAGAAAAAATTAGATGTCACAATAAAAAAGCATGTGTGTGGTTACTATCATAGTAATTCAGCAAAATTCAGTTTGCCACATGGAAGAGCGTGTGTGTGGCAACTATCATAGTCATTAAATAAAATTAGTTGCCCCATGTGAAAGCTTAAATGTGGCAACTATGACAGTCATTTTCAGTAATTTGTTGCCGCAAAGGAAAACACGTTTGTGGCAACTATCACATTTGTTCAGGGAGTTTAGTTGCCACACATTTGTTCACGTTCAGTCATTCTACCAAGTTCGCCTCATACTACAGTTTCAAAACCAACTAACTAGATCTAGGTTTCAATGGCAACTACTTCGACTTTAAAATCACCCTCAAAATTCTCGCACGAACTGACTGCAAACACAAATTCGAACCAATGCGCATCAAAACAAACCGAGGGACACCTCCCAAATCCATACGCAAGACTAGTGCGTGCCTCCGAACAGGCATAACCACACCGATGATGCCGCCGCGGCAGCAGCGACGAAACTGCCCAGTGCCACCAAAAACGGCTAGCAGACAACTTCGGCGCCGGCGGGAACGCCAATGCACCGCCGAATCGCCAGAATCTCTACGAATCGATCTAGGAATCGAACAGGGAGGCAAGGGGGAGAAATGCAGGAAGGGGTTGCAAGAGATGTAGCGAGCATTACCTTCAACCCGCACGCGTTCTGGCGAAGCCGCTCCGTTCCGGCGAGCACCACCGACGGTCGCGAACACCGTCGATTGTTCCGCCTCCGCCGTCGCCTTTTCCCCTCGCCTTCTCCTCCAGTGGTTTGAAGTGCGAGTGGGTTGTGCCAGTAATTGCGCCGTGGGTGAGTAAATGGAACCGTGAGGGAGAGGGTGGAGGGGTGTGCGACGTGTTTGACGTCAACCGCGGTCGAAGCGTGGCGTGCGGGCGCATGGCAGTTCCACCGCACGCCTCTGAGTGGCAACCGCTGACCACGGGATGGCAACCACCGTGCGGGCGAACTGACTCGCACACCGCGCACGAGACTCGTCCTACGTGGCGCCGAGAACCGGCCTGTTTGTTCCAAGATTCGTGCACACAGTTGCCAACGGAGATGCTTGCGTGTGGTCGGGGTGGTGAACGCCCACACGTGTGGGCGTTAGCATTTCCGTAAAAAAATGGACCTGTGATGGATTGGGCTTCCTTCGGCTGCTCTGCAAGCCCGTTTATCTAACGGTCAACATACAGAGCGATCGGAGGTGATTCTGTTTCATGTCGGCGATCCCTATTTGGGGTGTAGGTCGCGCGTGAGCGACCTAGCGCGAAAGCACTCTGCTGGGCCAACACTGACACCCCTACAACGACAAGATCAAGAGTTTGGGCCGGTCCATTTTAGTGTTTATTCCCCCACTAGTTTTGGAAAGGTTCTAGAACCCTCTCTGAATCGGTTTTTTATTTTTCTTTTTAGTTTTCTTTTATGTTACCTTTTCCTTTCCTTTTTTTGTTTTTTGCAAATATATTTAAAGCTTTTGTCTTTTTTTAAAACCATCAACATTTTTTACAAATTAGCAACATTTTTCTAAATTGTTAACATTTCCGGATTAATACACTTTTTAACAAATTCGTGAACATTTTTCGAAACTTGTGAACATTTTTTGAAATTTGGAAATTGAAATTTGGGACAGTAAACTGAGCCTAAACCGAGCCTTCTCATGCCCCAACAATTTCAGTCATTGGATATCACATTTGAATCATTTTTGGCCGATAGATTTTCAGGAGCATTTAATTAACGAGGGGTCCTTCGGGAGCCTCCCAAGGGTCACCTGCCGCCGCCACATGTCAAGCTCTGGGCGCTCCCACCATTTTTTTTTATTTTTCCGAACGCGTTTTCAGCTTTTTAGATGTTTTTTTTGGGGGTTTGGCTTTTCGGTTTTCCACCGGTCTTACTTACTTCGGGACAAAAGATAGTCAAAGAAAATTGCGTGAAAAAAACGTGTTCTTTTTCTTCCGCGAGAGGCATGGCCGTGCCTCTCGGAAAGAAAAAAACATTTTTTTTACTTATGCGAGCGGCACGAATTTGCTTTCGTGAGAGGCACGGCCAAAAAAACGTGCTTTCCTTTTTTATTCCTTCCAATAGAGGCACGAATTTGGTTCCGCGAGAGACGCATTTGCTTATAGTGGAGGCAAAGATTTGCTTCCGCGAGAGGCACAGTCGTGCTTCTTTTGAAAAGGGAAAAACCATGCTCCCAGTTTGGTTTTTTCATTCGACTTTTTCGTCAAAAAATGGTTCGTTAAACCTATCAACAGGGAATCAAGTTTTGATGATCTGGACACGAGGAATCCAACAGTGAAAACGGCTCGAGATTTGGACGCATTGTTTAAGAGATAAAACATTTTGAATAAACGGATCTATGAAAAAAGGGAAAACTCCCCGGTTGTGACATGTGTGCCACTTGTTGCAACTTAGAAAGATGGGAGGGACTTTGTAGAGAGTGCTCCTTATGTGATTTCACAAATCTTCATTCAAGTGGAGGTATACCACAACCTGGACCGCATGTCCTAATGGACTCCTATTCTCGTGACCTTTTTCAAAACCTGTAGTTGATTAGGCTGCTCTACAAGCCTATCTATCTAAACGGTCGACTTACAGAGCGATCGGTGATGATTCTGTTCATCTTGACGATTCCTATTTGGCACGCAGGTCGTTGCGAGCGACCTAACGCGCACCCCTCCAGCGCCCCATCGAGATTTTGGGCCGGCCCATTTTAGTGTTTATTCCCCACCAGTTTTCAAAAGTTTCTAGAAACTTCCCTTGACCTATTTTTTTGTCTTCCTTCCAATTTTATGTTCTTTTACACTTTTTTCTTTAGTGTCCCCCCTTTTCTTTTTTGCTAATATCTTTAAAGTTTATGATCATTTTATACAAATTTGCTAACAATTTTATAATTATGAACATTTTTTGAATTCAAGAACTTTTCTACAAATACATGAACATTTTCTGAAATGGTGATCATTTTCTGAACTTGTGAACATTTTTTGAAATGGCAAACATTTTTGATAAAGTGGGAACAATTTTTATAATTTAGGACAATAAAACTGAGCCTTAACCGAGATCTCTCACGCCCCTAACAATTTCGCATTTGAATCGTTTTGGAGAGATCTTCATTCTAGTAGAAGTATACTTCATAAACTTTAAAGATATTAGCACAAAAGAAAAAGGGAGCCTGTCCTAATGGGCCTCTATTCTCATGACGTTTCCAAGACCTGTGGTTGATTGGGCTGCTATGATAGCTCAGTTATCTAACGAGTCAACATACACAGCGATCGGTGGTGATTCTATTCATGTTGGCGACCCGCATTTCGCGGATAGGTTGCGCGCGAGCGACCTAGCGCGCACCCCTCCAGCGCCCGGTCAAGAGTTTGGCTGGCCCATTCTAGTGTTTATTCCCCACCATTTTTGGAAAGGTTCTAGAAACCTTCCTAGAACCGTTTTTTTGTTTTCCTTCTGTTTTTTCCTTTTTAGTTTTATTTTAGGTTTCTTTTTCTTTCCTTTTATTTTTTCGAATTGAACTTTTTCTAAAATCATGAAGATTTTTTTGAATTTGCGAATGTTTTTTTTTAAATCATGATCTTTTTTCCAAGTCAATAACATTTTCTTAAACTGTAAACATTTTTTTGAATCGGCGAACACTTATTGAAATTTGAGAACAATTTTTTATATTTAGAACGGTGAAACAAAGCCTGAAAGGAGTACTTTCATGTCCCCAAAGAATTTCAGCCATCGGATTTCACCTTTGAATCGTTTTTGGCCTACAGATCTTCATTCTAGTGGAAATATACCATGACCTGGGCTGTCTGTCCTAATGGCCTCCTATTCTAGTGACCTTTTCCAAAGCCGGTGGTTGATTGTGCTGCTCTACAAGCCCATCTATCAAATCGGTCAACACATAAACCGATCAGTGTTGATTCTGTTCATGTCGGCAATCCCTATTTGGCATGTAGGTCGTTGCAATCGACCTAGCGCGCACCCCTCCAGCGCCCCGATCGAGAGTTTGGGCTTCTAGAAAAAGAAAGATTTTAGAAAAAGTTCCAAAAACTCTATTCAAACCGATCGAGAGTTTGGGCCCATTTTAGTGTTTATTCTCCACAATTTTTGAAACGGTTTCCCTGAACATTTTTTGTTTTCCTTCCATTTTTCCCTTTCTATTTTTCTTTCACACTTTTTCTTTTTATTTTTAGCAAGCATCTTTAAAGCTAATGAAAATTTCTTACAAATTTGCAAAAAATTTCTAAATTCATGCACTTTTTTATGGATTCTAAAATATTTTTTGAAATTCTGAACATTTTTGAAACTCCTGAATATTTTTTGGAATCAGTCAACATTTTTTTGAAAATCAGGAATAATTTAGGACAATAAAATTGAGGCTAAACTAAGCTCTCTCACAAACCCAATAATTTCGCGTTTGAATAATTTTTAGCTGACAAATTTGCGTCCCAGTAGAAGAATACCATCACCTGGGCCGCCTGCCCTAATGGGCCTATATTCTCGTGACCTTTCTAGGACCTGTGTTTGATTGGGTTGCAATGCAAGCCCCGTTTATCAAACCGGTCAACATACAGAATGACAGTGGCGATTCTTTTCATGTCAACGGTCCGTATATCACGCATAAGTCACGCGCGAGCGACCTAGCGCGCACCCCTCTAGAGCCCGATTGAGAGTTTGACCAGCCTATTTTAGTGTTTATTCCTCACCAATTTTGGAAAATGTTCTAGAACCTTTCCCGAACGAGTTTTTTTTCTTCCTTTTTTCTTCCTTTTTAGTTTTCTTTTATGTTTCTTTTCTTTCTTCTTTTTGGGAACATCTTTAAAGTATGTGAAAAGTTTTTAAATCATGAACATTTTCTGAATTCATGAACGTTTTTACAAATCGGCGAACATTTTTTGAGAATTGTCATTTTTTGAAATTTATGATAATGAAACCGAGCCTAAACCAAGCCCTCTCATGCCACCAACAATTTCAGCCATCGCATGTCGCGTTTGAATAATTTTTTGCTGATGGATCTTCATTGAAGTGGAAGTATACCTCGACCTGGGCTGCCTGTCTTAATGGGCCTCTACTCTCATGACCTTTTCCAACACATGTAGTTGATTGGGCTGCTTTGCAAGCCCGTTTATCTAACATGTCAACATACAAAGTGATCGGTGGTGATTCTGTCGGCCATCCCTATTTGGCGTATGGGTCCTATGCGAGCGACCTAGCGCGCACCCCTCAAACACCTGATCAAGAGTTTAGGCCAGCCCATTTTAGTGTTTGTTCCGCACTAGTTTTCGAAAGGTTTTAGAACCTTCCCTGAACCATTTTTTTTGGGTTCCTTCTGATTTTTCTTTCCTTTTTCCTTTTTATATTGGTTTTACATTTTTTTTCTTGTTTTCTTCTTTTTTGTGAACGTCTTTAAAGTTTGTGAGCCATTTTTTTTCAAATTTGCGAACATCTTCTGAATTCATAAACATTTTCACGACTCACTAACTGTTTTACAAATTCATAGACAATTGTTTTGGAATTGTGTCCATTTCTCAAAAATTGTGAACATTTTTTGAATCGGCGAACATTTTTGGAAAATTGGGAAAGCAAAATTTTGAAACGTAGGACCATAAAACTAAGCATAAACCGAGTTCTCTCAGGCCCTCAACAGTTTCAGCCGTCGGATTTCGCACTTGAAACATTTTTGGCCAAGAGGTCTTAATTCCAGTGGAAGTATATCTTGACCTGCCCCTGGGGCACCTGTCCTAATGTGCCTTTATTATGGTGACACCAAGACCTGAGGTTGATTGAGGTAATAAGCAAACTCGTTTATATAATCGGTCAACATACATAATGATCGGTGGTAATCTTGTTGATGTTGGCAATCCCTATTTTGCGCATAGGTCATGCCCGAGCGACCTAAGGCGCACCCCTCCAGCACCCGATCAAGAGATTGGGCAGGTCCATTTTAGTGTTTATTCCCCAACAGTTTTGGAAATGTTCTCGAATTCTGTGAACCTATTTGTTGTTTTGTTTTCGGTTTTTTCTTTTTCTTTTTTATGTTTTTTATTTCTCTCTCTTTCCTTTTCCTTTTTTGCGAACATCTTCAAAGTATGAACATTTTTGACAAATTTGCATACATTTTTAAAATCATGAATATTTGCTGAATTCATGATTTTTTTCAGCAAACATTTTTTGAAATCTGGGAACACCTTTTCAAACTTAATACAATAAAATTGAGCCTAAAACGAGCTTTCTCACGCACCCACCCATCATTTTCAGTCATCGGATTTTGCGATCGAATCATTTTTGGGCAATAAATCTTCATTCCAGTGGAAGTATACCATGACCTCGGCCAGCTATCCTAATGGGCCTCTATTCCCTTGACATTTTTCAGGGCCTGTGGTTGATTGGGCTGCTCTGCAAGCCCGTTTATCTAACTAGTCAACATACAGAGCGATCGGTGGTGATTCTGTTCATGTCGGTGATCCCTATTTGGCTATAGGTCACGCGCTAGTGACCTAAGGCGCACCCCTCCAGCACCTGATCGAGAGTTTCAATCGTCCCATTTTAGCGTTTATTCCCCAACAATTTTGGAAAGGTTCTAGAACCTTAGGTGAACCTGTTTTTTTGTTTTCCTTCCGATTTTTCCTTTTACTTTTTATTTTTCTTTTATGTTACTTTTTTCCTTTTTTCTTTCTTTTATTTTGTTCCTTTTTTGCGGGTATATTTAAAGTTGTAAACATTTTTTTAAATGATGAACTTCTTTTATAAATTTGCGATTTTCTGAATTTATGAGCATTTTACAAATTTGCGAAGATTTTTGAAATTGTGTCATCGAACAAATTTTGGAGATTGGGTACAATTTTATATATTTAGGACAGTAAAACTGAGACTAAACCGAGCTATCTCACACCCCCAACAGTTTCAACCAGTAGTGCAATATGGACATATAAACCCAATCGTTCAGCTAAAGAGTGAGAAAGGAAATAAAAACCACATATTGAAAATGGATATATGACACATCTCGACAGCTTGACGTGCTCGATTGATGCCGATATCTCCCCCTCGGTCTGGAGGTGTTCTCCTTGGCCGAGGGCTTGAAGAGGACCGCCAAGGCCTTCCCCCCGGAACAAGCTCCGGATCACCAAGGCCTCGCTGTCAGTCGAGTACCTCCATAGAGGAGATGCTTGATACGTCTCCAATGTATCTATAATTTTTAATTGTTCCATGCTATTCTATTATCTGTTTTGGTGTTTAATAGGTATTTATATGCTATTTTATATTATTTTTAAGACTAACCTATTAACCGAGAGGCCAGTGCCAGTTTCTGTTTTTTTTGCCTATAGAGTTTCACAGAAAAGGAATACCAAATGGAGTCCGAATAGAATGAAACCTTCGCGATGATCTTTCTTGGACCGAAAGGAAACCAGAAGACTTGGAGATGAAGTTGGAGACGCAACAAGGCGACCATGAGGCAGGAGGGCGCCCCCTACCTCGTGGGCCCCTCGTAGCTCCCCTGACCTAGCTCCTTCTCCTATATATACTCTTATACCCTGAAAACATCCAGGGGAGCAATGGAACCACTTTTCCATTGCTGCAACCTTCTGTACCCATGAGATCCCATCCAGGGGCCTTTCTGAAGGAAATATGCCCTAGAGGCAATAATGAAGTTATTATTTATTTCCTTAATTCATGACAAATGTTTATTATTCATGCTAGAATTGTATTAGCCAGAAACTTAGTACATGTGTGAATACATAGACAAAACTTATAGTCCCTAGTATGCCTCTACTTGACTAGCTCGTTAATCAAAGATGGTTATGTTTCCTGACCATATACATGTGTTGTCATTTGATGAACGGGATCACATCATTAGGAGAATGATGTGATGGACATGACCCATTCATTAGCTTAGCATTATGATCGTGTCAGTTTCATTGCTATTACTTTCTTCATGACTTATACAAGTTCCTCAGACTATGGGATTATGCAACTCTCGAATACCGGAGGAACACTTTGTCTGCTACCAAACGTCACAACGTAAATGGGTGATTATAAAGTTGCTCTACAGGTGTCTCGGAATCTATTTGTTGGGTTGGCATATATGGAGATTAGGATTTGTCACTCTGTGTTTCGGACAGGTATTTCTGGGCCCTCTCGATAATACTCATCACTATAAGCCTTGCGAGCATTGTAACTAATGAGTTAGTTGCGGGATGAAGTATTACAGAACGAGTAAAGAGACTTGCCGACAACGAGATTGAACTAGGTATGATGATACCGATGATCGAATCTCGGGCAAGTAACATACCGATGACAAAGGGAACAACATATGTTGTTATGCGGTTTGACCGATAAAGATCTTCGTAGAATATGTAGGAACCAATATGAGCATCCAGGTTCCACTATTTGTTATTGACCAGAGACGTGTCTCGGTCATGTCTACATAGTTCTCGAACCCGTAGGGTCCGCACGCTTAACGTTTGATGACGATTGTTATTATGAGTTTATGAGATATGATGTACCGAAGATTGTTTGGAGTCCTGGATGTGATCATGGACATGACGAGGGGTCCCGAAATGGTAGAGACATAAAGATTGATATATTGGACGGCTATGTTCGAACACCGGAAGTGTTCCAGATAAGTTCGGATAAAACTGGAGTACCAGGGGTTACCGGACCGCCCCCGGGAAGCTATTGGGCCTCATGGGCCTTAGTGGAGAAGAGAGAGGGCCGGCCAGGAGGTGGCGCACGCCCCCTTGCCCGCCCTAGTCCGAATTGGACAAGGGGAGGGGCGGCGCCCCCTCTCCTTACTTGGAGTAGGATTGCCCCCCTTGGCGCGCCTCCTCCCCTGGTCGGCCTCCTCCTCCCTCCCTCCTTTATATACGGGGGAGGGGCACCCCATAGACACACAAGTTGATTGTTTAGCCGTGTGCGGTGCCCCCCTCCATAGATTTCCACCTCGATCATATCGTCGTAGTGCTAAGGCGAAGCCCTGCGCCGGTAACTTCATCATCACCATCACCACGTCGTCGTGCTGACGTAACTCTCCCTCGATCTCAGCTGGATCTAGAGTTCGTGGGACATCACCGAGCTGAACGTGTGCAGATCACAGAGGTGCCGTACCTTCGCTGCTAGGATCAGTCGGATCGTGAAGACGTACGACTACATCAACCACGTTGTCATAACGCTTCCGCTTTCGGTCTATGAGGGTACGTAGACAACACTCTCCCCTCTCGTTGCTATGCATCACCTAGATAGATCTTGCGTGATCATAGGAATTTTTTTGAAATTACTGTGTTCCCCAATAGTGGCATCCGAGCCAGGTCTATGCGTAGATGTTATATGCACGAGTAGAACACAAAGAGTTATGGGCGATAATAATCATACTGCTTACCAGCATGTCATACTTTGATTCAACGGTATTGTTGGATGAAGCGGCTTAGACCGACATTACGCGTACGCTTACGCGAGACTGGTTCTACCGACGTGCTTCACACACAGGTGGCTGGTGAGTGTCTATTTCTCCAACTTTAGTTGAATCAAGTGTGGCTACGCCCGGTCCTTGTTGAAGGTTAAAACATCACACTTGACGAAAAATTGTTGTGGTTTTGATGCATAGGTAAGAACAGTTCTTGCTAGAAGCCCGTAGCAGCCACGTAAAACTTGCAACAACAAAGTAGAGAATGTCTAACTTATTTTTGCAGGGCTTGCTGTGATGTGATATGGTCAAGGCATGATGTGATATAATTTGCTGTATGAGATGATCATGTTTTGTAACAAAGTTATCAGCAACTGGCAGGAGCCATATGGTTGTCGCTTTATTGTATGCAATGCAATCGCCATGTAATTGTTTTACTTTATCACTAAGCGGTAGTGATAGTCGTAGTAACAATAGTTGGCGAGACGACAACGATGCTACAATGGAGATCAAGGTGTCGCGCCGGTGACGATGGAGATCATGACGATGCTTCGGTGATGGAGATCATGAGCACAAGATGATGATGGCCATATCATGTCACATATTTTGATTGCATGTGATGTTTATCCTTTATGCATCTTATTTTGCTTACTACGGCGGTAGCATTATAAGTTGACCCCTTGCTAAATTTCAAGGTATAAGTGTTCTCCCTAAGTATGCACCGTTGCTACAGTTCGTCGTGCCGAGACACCACATGATGATCGGGTGTGATAAGATCTACGTTCACATACAACGGGCGCAAGCCAGTTTTGCACACGCAGAATACTCGGGTTAAACTTGACGAGCCTAGCATATGCAGATATGGCCTCGGAACTCTAAGACCGAAAGGTCGAGCATGAATCATATAGTAGATATGATCAACATAGTGATGTTCACCATTGAAAACTACTCCATCTCACGTGATGATAGGACATGGTTTACTTGATTTGGATCACGTGATCACTTAGATGATTAGAGGGATGTCTATTTAAGTGGGAGTTCTTAAGTAATATGATTAATTGAACTTTAATTTATCATGAACTTAGTACCTGATAGTATTTTGCATGTCTATGTTGTTGTAGATCAATGGCTCGTGCTACTGTTCCTTTGAATTTTAATGCGTTCCTAGAGAAACCTAAGTTGAAAGATGATGGCAGCAACTACACGGACTGGGTCCCTAACTTGAGGATTATCCTCATAGCTGGACAGAAGAATTACGTCCTGGAAGCACCGCTAGGTGCCAGGCCTGCTGCAGATGCTACTGATGACATTAAGAACATTTGGCAGAGCAAAGCTGATGACTACTCGGTAGTTCAGTGTGCCATGCTTTACGGCTTAGAATCGGGACTTCAAAGACATTTTGAATGTCATGGAGCATATGAGATGTTCCAAGAGGTGAAGTTAATATTTCAAGAAAATGCCCGAGTTGAGATATATGAAGTCTCCAACAAGTTCTACAAATGCAAAATGGAGGAGAATAGTTCTGTCAGTGAATACATACTCAGAATGTCTGGGTACCATAACCACTTGACTCAGCTGGGAGTTAATCTTCCAGTTCATTGTGTCATTGACAGAGTTCTTCAATCACTGCCACCAAGCTATAAAGGCTTCGTGATGAACTATAATATGCAAGGGATGAACAGACTATTCCCGAGCTCTTCGCAATGCTAAAGACTGCGGAGGTAGAAATCAAAAAGGAGAATCAAGTGTTGATGGTCAACAAGACCACTAGTTTCAAGAAAAAGGGCAAAGGGAAGAAGGGGAACTTCAAGAAGAACGACAAAAAGGCTGCTGCTCAAGAGAAGAAACCCAAGTCTGGACCTAAGCCTGAAACTAAGTGCTTCTACTTCAAAGGGACTGGTCACTCGAAGCGGAACTGCCCCAAGTATTTCGCGGATAAGAAGGATGGCAAAGTGAAAGGTATATTTGATATACATGTTATTGATGTGTAATTTACTAATGCTCGCAGTAGCGCCTGGGTATTTGATACTGGTTCTGTTGCTCATATTTCCAACTCAAAATAGGGGCTACAGATTAAGCGAAGATTAGCTAAGGACGAGGTGACGATGCACGTGGGAAATGGTTCCAAAGTTGATGTGATCGCGGTCGGCACGCTACCTCTACATCTACCTTCGGGATTAGTTTTAGACCTGAATAATTGTTATTTGGTGCCAACGTTGAGCATGAACATTATATCTGGATCTTGTTTGATGCGAGACGGTTATTCATTTAAATCAGAGAATAATGGTTGTTCTATTTATATGAGTAATATCTTTTATGGTCATGCACCCTTGCTAAGTGGTCTATTTTTGTTGAATCTCGATATTGATGATACACATATTCATAATATTGAAGCCAAAAGATGCAAAGTTAATAATGATAGTGCAACTTATTTGTGGCACTGCCGTTTGGGTCATATCAGTGTAAAGCGCATGAAGTAACTCCATGATGATGGACTTTTGGAATCACTTGATTATGAATCACTTGGTGCTTGCAAACCGTGCCTTATGGGCAAGATGACTAAACCTCCGTTCTCCGGAACAATGGAATGAGCTACAGACTTGTTGAAAATAATACATACCGATGTATGCGGTCCAATGAGTGTTGAGGCTCGTGGTGGGTATCGTTATTTTCTTACCTTCACAGATTATTTGAGCAGATATGTTCATATCTACTTAATGAAATATAAGTCTGAAACATATGAAAAGTTTAAAGAATTTCAGAGTGAAGTGGAAAATCATCGTAACAAGAAAATAAAGTTTCTACGATATGATCACGGAGGAGAATATTTGAGTTACCAGTTTGGTCTTCATTTGAAAAACATGGGATAGTTTCACAACTGACGCCGCCTGGAACACCACAACAAAATGGTGTGTCCGAACATCGTAACCGTACTTTATTGGATATGGTGCAATCTATGCTATCTCTTACTGATTTACCGCTATCATTTTGGGGTTATGCTTTAGAGACGGCTGCATTCACTTTAAATAGGGCACCATCAAAATCCGTTGAGACGATGGCTTATGAACTGTGGTTTGGCAAGAAACCAAAGTTGTCATTTCCTAAAGTTTGGGGCTGCGATGCTTATGTGTCAACCTGATAAGTTCGAACCCAAATTGGAGAAGTGCGTCTTCATAGGATACCTAAAGGAAAATGTTGGGTACACCTTCTATCACAGATCCGAAGGCAAAATCTTTGTTGCTAAGAATGGATCCTTTCTAGAGAAGGAGTTTCTCTCGAAAGAAGTGAGTGGGAGGAAAGTAGAACTTGATGAGGTAGTTGTACCTTCTCCATTATTGGAAAGTAGTTCATCACATAAATCAGTGTTGGGGAATGTAGTAATTTAAAAAAAATTCCTACGCACACGCAAGATCATGATGATGCATAGCAATGAGAGGGGAGAGTGTTGTCTAGGTACCCTTGTAGACCGAAAGCGGAAGCATTAGAACAACGCGGTTGATGTAGTCGTACGTCTTCACGGCCCGACCGATCAAGCACTGAAACTACGGCACCTCCGAGTTCTAGCACACGTTCAGCTCGATGACGTCCCTCAAACTCCGATCCAGCCGAGTGTCGAGGGAGAGTTCCGTCAGCACGATGACGTGGTGACGATCTTGATGTTCTACCGATGCAGGGCTTCGCCTAAGCACCGCTACGATATTATCGAGGTGGATTATCGTGGAGGGGGGCACCGCACATGGCTAAGAGATCCAAAGGATCAACTGTTGTTGTGCCTAGAGGTGCCCCCTGCCCCCGTATATAAAGGAGCAAGGGGGGAGGGCGCGGCCGGCCTAGGAGGGGGCGCGCCAAGGGGAGTCCTACTCCCACCGGGAGTAGGACTCTTCCTTCCTTGTTGGAGTAGGAGAAGGGGAAAGAGGGGGAGAGGAAGAAGGAAAAGGGGGATGCGCCCCTTGTCCAATTCGGACCAGAGGGGGGGGGGCGCAGTGTTGGAAATATGCCCTAGAGGCAATAATAAAAGTATTATTATATTTCCTTGTTCATGATAATTGTCTTTTATTCATGCTATAACTGTATTATCCGGAAATCGTAATACACGTGTGAATACACACACCACAATATGTCCCTAGTGACCCAATCCTAAGCCTAGCACTAAGATCGTGTAGTTCGTTTGCTAGAGCTTTTCCAATGTCAAGTATCTCTTCCTTAGACCATGAGATTGTGCAACTCCCGGATACCGTAGGAATGCTTTGGGTGTACCAAACGTCACAACGTAACTGGGTGGCTATAAAGGTGCATTACAGGTATCTCCAAAAGTATCTGTTGGGTTGGCACGAATCGAGACTGGGATTTGTCACTCCGTGTAAACGGAGAGGTATCTCTGGGCCCACTCGGTAGGACATCATCATATGCGCAATGTGACCAAGGAGTTGATCACGGGATGATGTGTTACGGAACGAGTAAAGAGACTTGCCGGTAACGAGATTGAACAAGGTATAAGGATACCGACGATCGAATCTCGGGCAAGTATAATACCGCTAGACAAAGGGAATTGTATACGGGATCAACTGAGTCCTTGACATCGTGGTTCATCCGATGAGATCATCGTGGAACATGTGGGAGCCAACATGGGTATCCAGATCCCGCTGTTGGTTATTGACCGGAGAACGTCTCGGTCATGTCTACATGTCTCCCGAACCCGTAGGGTCTACACACTTAAGGTTCGACGACGCTAGGGTTATAAAGGAAGTTTGCATGTGGTTACCAAATGTTGTTCGGAGTCCCGGATGAGATCCCGGACGTCACGAGGAGTTCCGGAATGGTCCGGAGGTAAAGATTTATATATGGGAAGTCCTATTTTGGCCACCGGAAAATGTTCGGGATTTTTCGGTATTGTACCGGGAAGGTTCTAGAAGGTTCTGGAGTGGGGCCCACCTGCATGGGGGGACCCACATGAACGTGGGTAGTGGGGGAAAGGCCCCACACCCCTGGTCAAGGCGCACCAAGATCCCCCCTTAGAAGGAATAAGATCATATCCCAAAGGGATAAGATCAAGATCCCTAAAAAGGGGGGATAGCAATCGGTGGGGAAGGAAATGATGGGATTTCTTTCCTCCCACCTTTGCCAACGCCCCAATGGACTTGGAGGGCAAGAAACCAGCCCCCTCCACCCCTGTATATAGTGGGGAGGCACATGGGAGCTTCACCCTTGCCCCTGGCGCAGCCCTCCCTCTCCCAAGTGCTCCTCCTCTCTCGCAGTGCTTGGCGAAGCCCTGCAGGATTGCCACGCTCCTCCACCACCACCACGCCGTTGTGCTGCTGCTGGATGGAGTCTTCCTCAACCTCTCCCTCTCTCCTTGCTGGATCAAGGCTTGGGAGACGTCACCGGGCTGTACGTGTGTTGAACGCGGAGGTGCCGTGCGTTCGGCACTTGATCATCGGTGATTTGAATCACGACGAGTACGACTCCATCAACCCCGTTCACTTGAACGCTTCCGCTTAGAGATCTACAAGGGTATGTAGATGCACTCTTCTTTCTACTCGTTGCTGGTCTCTCCATAGATAGATCTTGGTGATACGTAGGAAATTTTTTGAATTTCTGCTACGTTCCCCAACAGTGGCATCATGAGCTAGGTCTATTGCGTAGATTCTTTGCACAAGTAGAACACAAAGTAGTTGTGGGCGTTGATGTTGTTCAATATGCTTACCGTTACTAGTCCAATCTTGTTTCGACGGTATTGTGGGATGAAGCGGCCCGGACCGACCTTACACGTACTCTTACGTGAGACAGGTTCCACCGATTGACATGCACTTGGTGCATTAGGTGGCTAGCGGGTGCCAGTCTCTCCCACTTTAGTCGGAACGGATTCGATGAAAAGGGTCCTTATGAAGGGTAAATAGCAATTGGCATATCACGTTGTGGTTTTGCGTAGGTAAGAAACGTTCTTGCTAGAAACCCATAGCAGCCACGTAAAACATGCAACAACAATTAGAGGACGTGTAACTTGTTTTTGCAGGGTATGCTTTGTGATGTGATATGGCCAACAAGAATGCGATGAATGATATGTGTTGTATGAGATTGATCATGTTCTTGTAATAGGATTCACGACTTGCATGTCGATGAGTATGACAACCGGCAGGAGCCATAGGAGTTGTCTTAATTTATTGTATGACCTGCGTGTCATTGAACAACGCCATGTAATTACTTTACTTTATTGCTAACCGGTAGCCATAGTAGTAGAAGTAATAAGTTGGCGAGACGACTTCATGGAGACACGATGACGGAGATCATGATCATGGTGTCATGCCGGTGACGATGATGATCATGGAGCCCCGAAGATGGAGATCAAAAGGAGCAAAATGATATTGGCCATATCATGTCACTATTTGATTGCATGTGATGTTTATCATGTTTATGCATCTTGTTTACTTAGGACGACAGTAGTAAATAAGATGATCCCTTAAAAAATTTCAAGAAGTGTTCTCCCCTAACAGTGCACCGTTGCTACAGTTCGTCGCTTCTAAGCACCACATGATGATCGGGTGTGATGGATTCTTACGTTCACATACAACGGGTGTAAGACAGATTTACACACGCGAAAACACTTAGGGTTAACTTGACGAGCCTAGCATGTACAGACATGGCCTCGGAACACGGAGACCGAAAGGTCGAGCATGAGTCGTATAGTAGATACGATCAACATGAAAATGTTCACCGATGATGACTAGTCCGTCTCACGTGATGATCGGACACGGGCTAGTTTGACTCGGATCATGTGATCACTTAGATGACCAGAGGGATGTCTATCTGAGTGGGAGTTCATAAGATGAACTTAATTATCTTGAACATAGTCAAAAGACCTTTTGCAAATTATGTCGTAAGCTCGCGCTTTAGTTCTACTGTTTAGTTATGTTCCTAGAGAAAATATAGTTGAAAGTTGACAGTAGCGATTATGCGGACAGTAGATAGCTTATGTCCTTAATGCACCGCTCAGTGTGCTGGACCCCAAACATTGTTTGTGGATGTTGTGAACATCGGACATACACGTTTTGATAACTACGTGATAGTTCAGTTAAACGGTTTAGAGTTGAGGCATCAAAGACGTTTTTCGAAATGTCGCGGAACATATGAGATGTTTCGAGGGCTGAAATTGGGATTTCAGGCTCGTGCCCACGTCAAGAGGTATGAGACCTCCGACAATTTTCTTAACCTGCAAACTAACGGAGAAAAGCTCAATTGTTGTGCTTGTGCTCAGATTGTCTGAGTACAACAATCGCTTGAATCGAGTGGGAGTTGATCTTCCAGATGAGATAGTGATGTTTCTCCGAAGACATTACCACCAAGCTGCTAGAGCTTCGTGATGAACTATGATATATCAGGGACATATATGATGATCCTTGAGATATTCGCGATGTTTGACACCGCGAAAGTAGAAATCAAGAAGGAGCATCAATTGTTGATGGTTGGTGAAACCACTAGTCTCAAGAAGGGCAAGGACAAGAAGGGATACTTCATGAAACAGCAAATCAGCTGCTGCTCTAGTGAAGAAACCCAAGGTTGAACCCAAAACCGAGACTAAGTGCTTCTGTAATAAGGGGAACAACCACAGGAGCAGAATTACCCTAGATACTTGGTAGATGAGAAGGCTGGCAAAGTCGATAGAAGTATATTGGATATACATTATGTTAATGTGTACTTTACTAGTACTCCTAGTAGCACCAGGGTATTAAGATACCGGTTCGGTTGCTAAGTGTTAGTAACTCGTAATAAAAGGCTACGGAATAAACGGAGACTAGCTAAAGGTGAGCTGACGATATATGTTGGAATTGTTTCCAAGTTTGATGTGATCAAACATCGCACGCTCCCTCTACCATCAAGATTAGTATTAAACCTGAATGGTTTATTGAATCTCGATCGTAGTGATACACATTTTCATGCCAAAAGATATAAGATAGTAATGATAGTACCACTTACTTGTGGCACTGCCATGTAAGTCATATTGGTGTAAAACGCATGAAGAAGCTCCATGTTGATGGATCTTTGGGCTCACTCATTTTTGAAAAATTTGAGACATGCGAACCATGTCTATTGGTGTATATGCATGAAGAAACTCCATGCAAATGGACCGTTGGAACTCACTTGATTTTGAATCACTTGAGACATGCAAATCATACCACATGGGCAAGATGACTGAAAAGCCTCGGTTTCAGTAAGATGGAACAAGATAGCAACTTGTTGGAAGTAACTCATTTTGATATGTGCAGTCCAATGAGTGCTGAGGCATGCAGTGAATATCGTTATGTTCTTACTTCACGGATGATTCGAGTAGATGTTGAGAATATTTACTTGATGAAACACAAGTCTGAATTATTGAATGGATCAAGTAATTTCAGAGTGAAGTAGAAGATCATTGTGACAAGAGGATAAAATGTCTATGATATGATCATAAAGATGAATATCTGAGTCACGAGTTTTGGCACACAATTAAGACATTGTGGAAATTGTTTCGCAATTAATACCGCCTGGAACACCATAGTGTGATGGTGTGTCCGAACATCATAGTTGCACCCTATTGGATATGGTGGGTACCAGGATGTCTCTTATCGAATTACCACTGTCATTCATGGGTTAGGCATTAGAGACAACCACATTCACTTTAAATAGGGCACCACGTAATTCCGTTGAGATGACACCGTATGAATTATGGTTTAGAGAAACCTAAGTTGTCGTTTCTTAAAGGTTTGGGGCTGCGATGAAAAAGTTTCAGGATTGATAAGCTCGAACCCAAAGCGGATAAAATGCATCTTCATAGGACACCCAAAACAGTTGGGTATACCTCCTAATTCAGATCCGAAAGCAATATGGATTGTTTCTTGAATCGGGTCCTTTATCGAGAAAAGGTTTGTCTCGAAAAGTTGAGTGGGAGGATGGTGGAGACTTGATATGGTTATTGAACCATCACTTCAACCAGTGTGTATCAGGGCACATGAAGTTGTTCCCGTGGCACCTACACCAATTGAAGTAGAAGCTTATGATAGTGATCATGAAGTTTCGGATCAAGTCACTGCCGTACCTCGTAGGGTGACAAGGATACGTACTACTTCAGAGTGGTACAGTAATCCTGTCTTGAAGGTCATGTTGCTAGACAACAATGAACCTATGAGCTATGGAGAAGTGATGGTGGGCCCAAATTCTGACAAATGGTTAGAAGCCATGAAATCCGAGATAGGATCCATGTATCAGAACAAAGCATGGACTTTGGTGGACTTGCCCAAAGATCGGCAAGCCATTGAGATAAATGGATCTTTAAGAAGAAGACGAACGTGGATGGTAATGTCACCATCTATGAAGATTGACTTGTGGCGAAGAGTTTTCACAAGTTCAAGGAGTTGACTGCGATGAGATTTTCTCATCCGTAGCGATGCTTAAGTCCGTCGGATTCATGTTAGCATTAGCTGCATTTATGAAATCTGGCAGATGGATGACAAAACGAGTTTCCTTACCAGTCTTCGTATGGATAGGTTGTATGTGATACAAATCAGAAAGTTTTTGTCGATCCTAAGGATGCTAAAAGGTATGCTAGCTCCAGCGATCCTTCCATGGACTGGAATAAGCATCTCGGAGTTGGAATGTGCGCTTTGATAAGATGATCAAAGATTTTGGGTTTATACAAAGTTTATGAGAAACTTGTATTTCCAAAGAAGTGAGTGGGAGCACTATAGAATTTCTGATGAGTATATGTTGTTGACATATTGATGATCAGAAATGATGTAGAATTTCTAGAAAGCATATAGGGTTATTTGAAAACTGTTTTTCAATGGAAAACCTGGATTAGGCTACTTGAACAATAAGCATCAAGATCTATAAGATAGATCAAAATGCTTAATAGTACTTTCAAATGAGCACGTACCTTGACATGATCTTGAAGGTGTTCAAGATGGATCGGTCAAAGAAGGAATTCTTGCCTGAGATGTAAGGTATGAAGTTAAGACTTAAAATCTCGACCACGGCAGAATAGAGAGAAAGGACGAAGGTCGTCCCCTATGCTTTTATCATAGGCTCTCTACAGTATGCTATGCTGTGTACCGCACCTGTAGTGTGCCTTGCCATGAGTCAGTCAAGGGGTACAAGAGTGATCCAATAATGGATCACAGGACAGCGGTCAAAGTTATCCTTAGTAACTAGTGGACTAAGGAATTTTCTCGATTATGGAGGTGATAAAGAGTTCGACGTAAAGAGTTATGTCGATGCAAGCTTAACACCTATCCGGATAGCTCTGAGTAGAAATACCGGATACGTATAATGGAGCAACTTTTAGTATAGCTCCAAGTAGAACAGTTATTTGGAATAGCTCCAAATAGAGCGTGGTAGCTACATCTAGGAGATGACATAGAGATTTGTAAAGCACACATGGATCTAAAAGGTTCAGACCCGTTGACTATAACCTCTCTCACAAGCATAACATGATCAAACCCAGAACTCATCGAGTGTTAATCACATGGTAAATGTGAACTAGATTATTGACTCTAGTAAACTCTTTGGGTGTAAGTCACATGGGGATGTGACCTTGAGTGTTAATCACATATCGATGTGAACTAGATTATTGACTCTAGTGCAAGTGGGAGACTGTTGGAAATATGCCCTAGAGGCAATAATAAAAGTATTATTATATTTCCTTGTTCATGATAATTGTCTTTTATTCATGCTATAACTGTATTATCCGGAAATCGTAATACACGTGTGAATACATAGACCACAATATGTCCCTAGTGAGCCTCTAGTTGACTAGCTCATTGTGATCAACAGATAGTCATGGTTTCCTGGCTATGGACATTGGATGTCGTTGATAACGGGATCACATCATTAGGAGAATGATGTGATGGACCAGACCCAATCCTAAGCCTAGCACTAAGATCGTGTAGTTCGTTTGCTAGAGCTTTTCCAATGTCAAGTATCTCTTCCTTAGACCATGAGATTGTGCAACTCCCGGATACCGTAGGAATGCTTTGGGTGTACCAAACGTCACAACGTAACTGGGTGGCTATAAAGGTGCATTACAGGTATCTCCGAAAGTATCTGTTGGGTTGGCACGAATCGAGACTGGGATTTGTCACTCCGTGTAAACGGAGAGGTATCTCTGGGCCCACTCGGTAGGACATCATCATATGCGCAATGTGACCAAGGAGTTGATCACGGGATGATGTGTTACGGAACGAGTAAAGAGACTTGCCGGTAACGAGATTGAACAAGGTATAAGGATACCGACGATCGAATCTCGGGCAAGTATAATACCGCTAGACAAAGGGAATTGTATACGGGATCAACTGAGTCCTTGACATCGTGGTTCATCCGATGAGATCATCGTGGAACATGTGGGAGCCAACATGGGTATCCAGATCCCGCTGTTGGTTATTGACCGGAGAACGTCTCGGTCATGTCTACATGTCTCCCGAACCCGTAGGGTCTACACACTTAAGGTTCGATGACGCTGGGGTTATAAAGGAAGTTTGCATGTGGTTACCGAATGTTGTTCGGAGTCCCGGATGAGATCCCGGACGTCACGAGGAGTTCCGGAATGGTCCGGAGGTAAAGATTTATATATGGGAAGTCCTATTTTGGCCACCGGAAAATGTTCGGGATTTTTCGGTATTGTACCGGGAAGGTTCTAGAAGGTTCCGGAGTGGGGCCCACCTGCATGGGGGGACCCACATGAACGTGGGTAGTGGGGGAAAGGCCCCACACCCCTGGTCAAGGCGCACCAAGATCCCCCCTTAGAAGGAATAAGATCATATCCCAAAGGGATAAGATCAAGATCCCTAAAAAGGGGGGATAGCAATCGGTGGGGAAGGAAATGATGGGATTTCTTTCCTCCCACCTTTGCCAACGCCCCAATGGACTTGGAGGGCAAGAAACCAGCCCCCTCCTCCCCTATATATAGTGGGGAGGCACATGGGAGCTTCACCCTTGCCCCTGGCGCAGCCCTCCCTCTCCCAAGTGCTCCTCCTCTCTCGCAGTGCTTGGCGAAGCCCTGCAGGATTGCCACGCTCCTCCACCACCACCACGCCGTTGTGCTGCTGCTGGATGGAGTCTTCCTCAACCTCTCCCTCTCTCCTTGCTGGATCAAGGCTTGGGAGACGTCACCGGGCTGTACGTGTGTTGAACGCGGAGGTGCCGTGCGTTCGGCACTTGATCATCGGTGATTTGAATCACGACGAGTACGACTCCATCAACCCCGTTCACTTGAACGCTTCCGCTTAGAGATCTACAAGGGTATGTAGATGCACTCTTCTTTCTACTCGTTGCTGGTCTCTCCATAGATAGATCTTGGTGATACGTAGGAATTTTTTTGAATTTCTGCTACGTTCCCCAACACGCAGGCCTCCTTCCTTTTGGCCTCTCTCCTCTATTCCCGTATGGCCCAATAAGGCCCATATACTCCCCGGCGAATTCCCGTAACTCTCCGGTACTCCGAAAAAATACCCGAATCATTCGGAACCTTTACGAACTCCGAATATAGTCGTCCAATATATCTATCTTTACGTCTCAACCATTTCGAGATTCCTCATCATGTCCCCGATCTCATCAGGGACTCCGAACTCCTTCGGTACATAAAAACTCATAAACTCATAATATAACTGTCATCAAAACCTTAAGCGTGCGGACCCTACAGGTTCGAGAACAATGTAGACATGACCGAAACACGTTTCCGGTCAATAACCAATAGCGGAACCTGGATGCTCATATTGGCTCCCACATATTCTACGAAGATCTTTATCTGTCAAACCGTATAACAACATACGTTGTTCCCTTTGTCATCGGTATGTTACTTGCCCGAGATTCGATCGTCGGTATCCAATACCTAGTTCAATCTCGTTACCGGCAAGTCTCTTTACTCGTTACGTAATGCATCATTCTGTAACTAACTCATTAGCTACATTGCTTGCAAGGCTTATAGTGATGTGCATTACCGAGAGGCCCCAGAGATACCTCTCCGACAATCGGAGTGACAAATCCTAATCTCGAAATACGCCAACCCAACATGTACCTTCGGAGACACCTGTAGAGCTCCTTTATAATCACCCAGTTACGTTGTGACGTTTGGTAGCACACAAAGTGTTCCTCCGATAAACGGGATTTGCATAATCTCATAGTCATAGGAACATGTATAAGTGATGAAGAAATCAATAGCAACATACTAAATGATCAAGTGCTAAGCTAACGGAATGGGTCAAGTCAATCACATCATTCTTCTAATGATGTGATCCCATTAATCAAATGACAACTCATGTCTATGGTTAGGAAACTTAACCATCTTTGATTAACAAGCTAGTCAAGTAGAGGCATACTAATGACACTATGTTTGTCTATGTATTCACACATGTATTATGTTTTCGGTTAATACAATTCTAGCATGAATAATAAACATTTATCATGAAATAAGGAAATAAATAATAACTTTATTATTGCCTCTAGGGCATATTTCCTTCAATCAGTTCCCGTGATTCCTACACCAATTAGTGAGGAAGCTAATCAGGCTGATCATGAAACTTCAGATCAAGTTACCACTGAACTTCGTAGGTCTTCCAGAGTAAGATCCGCACCAGAGTGGTACGGTAATCCTATTCTAGAATTCATGTTGCTAGACCATGATGAACCTATGAACTATGAGGATGTGATGATGAGCCCAGATTCCGCGAAATGGCTTGAAGCCATGAAATCTAAGATGGGATCCATGTATGAGAACAAAGTGTGGACTTTGATGGACTTGCCCGATGATTGGCAAGCCATAGAAGATAAATGGATCTTTAATAAGACCGACGTAGATGGTAATGTACCATTTACAAAGCTCAACTCGTTGCAAAAGGTTTTCGACGAGTTCAAGGAGTTGACTACAATGAGACTTTGTCACCCGTAGCGATGCTCAAGTCTGTCATAATCATGTTAGCAATTGCTGCATTTTATGATTATGAAATTTGGCAAATGGATGTCAAAACTGCATTCCTGAATGGATTTCTAGAAGAAGAGTTGTATATGATGCAACCGGAAGGTTTTGTCGATCCAAAGGGTGCTAACAAAGTGTGCAAGCTCTAGCGATCCATTTATGGATTGGTGCAAGCCTCTCAGAGTTGGAATAAACGCTTTGATAGTGTGATCAAATCATATGGTTTTATACAGACTTTTGGAGAAGCCTGTATTTACAAGAAAGTGAGTGGGAGCTCTGTAACATTTCTAATCTTATATGTAGATGACATATTGTTGATTGGAAATGATATTGAATTTCTGGATAGCATAAAGGGATACCTGAATAAGAGTTTTCCATGAAAGACCTCGGTGAAGCTGCTTACATATTGGGCATCAAGATCTATAGAGATAGATCAAGCCGCTTAATTGGACTTTCACAAAGCACATACGTTGATAAAGTTTTGAAGAAGTTCAAAGTGGATTAGTCAAAGAAAGGGTTCTTGCATGTTTTACAAGGTTATAAGTTGAGTCAGACTCATTGCCCGACCACTACAGAAGATAGAGAGAAAATGAAAGTCATTCCCTATGCTTCAGCCATAGGTTCTATCATGTATGCAATGATGTGTACTAGACCTGATGTATGCCTTGCTATAAGCATAACAGGGAGGTACCAAAGTAATCCAGGAGTGGAACACTAGACAACGGTTAAGAACATCCTGAAATACCTGAAAAGGAGTAAGGATATGTTTCTCGTTTATGGAGGTGAAAATGAGCTCGTCGTAAATGGTTACATCAATGCAAGCTTTGACACTGATCCGGATGACTCTAAGTCTCAAACCGGATACATATTTTTATTGAATGGAGGAGCTGTTAGTTGGTGCAGTTCCAAGTAGAGCGTCGTGGCGGGATCTACGTGTGAAGCGGAGTACATTGCTGCTTCGGAAGCAGCAAATGAAGGAGTTTGGATGAAGGAGTTCATATCCGATCTAGGTGTCATACCTAGTGCATCGGGTCTAATGAAAATCGTTTGTGACAATACTGGTGCAATTGCCTTGGCAAAGGAATCCAGATTTCACAAGAGAACCAAGCATATCAAGAGACGCTTCAATTCCATCCGTCGTCAAGTGTCGGAAGGGGACATAGAGATTTGCAAGATACACACAGATCTGAATGTTGCAGACCCGTTAACTAAGCCTCTTCCACGAGCAAAACATGATCAGCACCAAAGCTCCATGGGTGTTAGAATCATTACTATGTAATCTAAATTATTAACTCTAGTGCAAGTGGGAGACTGAAGGAAATATGCCGTAGAGGCAATAATAAAGTTATTATTTATTTCCTTAATTCATGATAAATGTTTATTATTCATGCTAGAATTGTATTAACCGGAAACTTAGTACATGTGTGAATACATAGACAAAACTTATATTCCCTAGTATGCCTCTACTTGACTAGCTCGTTAATCAAAGATGGTTATGTTTCCTGACCATAGACATGTGTTGTCATTTGATGAATGGGATCACAACATTAGGAGAATGATGTGATGGACATGACCCATTCGTTAGCTTAGCATTATGATCGTGTTAGTTTCATTGCTACTACTTTCTTCATGACTTATACAAGTTCCCCAGACTATGAGATTATGTAACTCCCGAATACCGGAGGAACACTTTGTGTGCTACTAAACATGACAATGTAAATGGGTGATTAATAAGGTGCTCTATAGGTGTCTCCAAAGGTATTTGTTGGGTTGGCATATATCGAGATTAGGATTTGTTACTTCATGTTTCGGAGAGGTATCTCTGGGCCCTCTCGGTAATACTCATCACTATAAGCCTTGCGAGCATTGTAATTAATGAGCTAGTTGCGGGATGAAGTGTTACGGAATGAGTAAAGAGACTTGCCGGCAACGAGATTGAACTAGGTATGATGATACCGACGATCGAATCTCGAGCAAGTAACATACCGATGACAAAGGGAACAATGTATGTTGTTATGTAGTTTGACCAATAAAGATCTTTGTAGAATATGGAGGAACCAATATGAGCATCCAGGTTCCGCTATTGGTAATTGACCAGAGACGTGTCTTGGTCATGTCTACATAGTTCTCAAACCCGTAGGGTCCGCACGCTTAACGTTTGATGACGATTGGTATTATGAGTTTATGAGATATGATGTACCGAAGATTGTTTGGAGTTCCGAATGTGATCGCGGACATGACAAGGAGTGTCAAAATGGTCAAGACATAAAGATTGATATATTGGACGGCTATGTTCGGACACCGGAAGTGTTTCGGATAAGTTTCGAATAAAACCGGAGTACCGGGGGTTACCGGACCCCCCCCCCCCAGGAAGCTATTGGGCCTCATGGGCCTTAGTGGAGAAGAGAGAGGGCCGGCCAGGAGGTGGCGCGCGCCCCCTTGCCCTAGTCCGAATTGGACAAGGGGAGGGGGCAGCGCCCCCATCTCCTTCCTTCTCTCCACCTCCTCCTTCCCCCTTCTCCTTGTTGGAATAGGAAAGGGGGGCCAAAACCTACTTGGAGTAGGATTGCCCCCCTTGGCGCACCTCCTCCCCTGGCCGGCCTCCTCCTCCCTCCCTCCTTTATATACGGTGAAGCCCTGCGCCGGTAACTTCATCATCACCATCACCACGCCGTCATGGTGATGAAACTCTCCCTCGACCTCAGCTGGATCTAGAGTTCGTGGGACGTCACCGAGCTGAACGTGTGCAGATCGCGGGGGTGTCGTACCTTCGGTGCTAGGATCGGTCGGATCGTGAAGACGTACGACTACATCAACTGCATTGTCATAACGCTTCCGCTTTTGGTCCACGAGGGTACGTAGACAACACTCTCCCCTCTCGTTGCTATGCATCACCTAGATAGATCTTGCGTCATCGTAGGATTTTTTTTGAAATTACTGCGTTCCGCAACAGTGGCATCCGAGCCAGGTGAAAGGATCAATATAGTTGACTAGGGGGGGGGGTGAATAAGAAGCTAACAATTTTTAACTTTTCTTTACCAAATTAAACTTTGCATCAAAGTAGGTTGTCTAGATATGCAACTAGGTGAGCAACCTATATGATGCAACAAGAATAAGCACACAAGCAAGCAAAGGATATAACACAATATAGCTTGCACAAGTAAAGGTGAGAGATAACCAAAAGCAGAACTGATGGAGACGAGGATGTGTTACCGAAGTACCTTCCTTTTGAAGGGAAGTACGTCTCCGTTGGAGCGGTGTGGATGCACAATGCTCCCCAAGAAGCCACTAGGGCCACAGTATTCTCCTCACGCCCTCACACAATGCGAGATGTTGTGATTCCACGATTGGTGCCCTTGGAGGCGGCGACCGAACCTTTACAAACAAGGTTGAGGCAATCTCCACAACTGAATTGGAGGCTCCCAACGACACCACGAAGCTTCACCACAATGGAAAATGGACTATGGCTCCGTGGTGACCTCAATCGTCTAGGGTGCTCAAACACCCAAGAGTAACAAGATCCGCAAGGGATTAGAGGGGGGAATCAAATTTCTCTTGGTGGAAGTGTAGATCGAGGCCTTCTCAACCAATCCCTAGAGAATCAACAAGTCTGATTGGCTAGGGAGAGAGATCGGGCAAAAATGGAGCTAGGAGCAACAATGGAGCTTGGGGGAAGAGGTAGGTCAACTTTGGAGAAGAAGACATCCTTTTATAAGGGGTGGAAACAATCCAACCATTACCCCCAACCAGCCCCACAAAGGGCGGTACTACCGCTGAGGGCAGCGGTACTACCACTGGGATCAGCGGTACTACCGCTCCCCCTTGCGGTACTGCCGCGCAGACTAGGAAGGCAGGGGTTAGGCAGGATCTGGACCCAAGGCGGTACTAGCCGCGGTGGTAGGGGCGGTACTACTGCTTGCGAGCGGTACTACCGCTTCTACTGCCGCTGCCAGTGCCGCACCAACCGACACGAGAGGCGACACCCTCGAGTCAAGGCAGTAGGAGACCAGTACCGCAATGGTACTACGACCGAGAGCCCCAGGCGGTACTACCGCCGGGAAGCGGTACTGCCGCCTGTGGGTCTAGAGCGGTACTACCGCTGGGGTATGCGGTACTACCGCTGGACCCAAAAAGCTCAGGAAGCAATGAGAAACTCCATCGAAGCGGGAAGGCTCAGAGGGTGCAAAGGGGATGTGTACATGTTGATTCCACCCTAGCCTCACCAATCCGGACCCCCTCTTGATAGTACAGTGACTCCTACAAAACAAGTCCACCAAAACTCAAACGAAAGAGCTACACCATCTTCACTTAAGACTCTGAGGGGAAGGAATCATCTCGTGCCAAAGGATGAATCTCTGAAATACTCAATGCACACAATTAGTCCGCAAAAGCGTTGTCATCAATCACTAAAACTACATAGAGAGAGATATGCCTTAACAATCTCCCCCTTTTTGGTGGATTGATGACAACCTAGGATTTACTCAAAGGTAGGACATGAAAGTAAAACGAATCCCAAAACTACAAAATATAGACGGGCTGCCCCTGAATGTGTGCACCTAATTAGAGGTGCCTTTGGAATGCAAGGCACACACATTAGGATCAACACTCCCCCTATATTTTATAATCCGGCAGCAATAGCAACAAGTAAAGATACATATAGCTTGGATGTAGAAGGGTAAGTGTGAGCAAGGTATATAACAGGATAAGCATGCAACTCACATACTACCATAGTACTTGATAAACATAGATAATAAGGGATAAGGTAGCATATGTCTCACACCAGATGAACGGGAACCAGGTCTCACAGGCACAAACCAAACGAAAGCAAAGAAAAGAGTTTGCGAGAAAGACAAAGCGAACAAGCCACACAAACACACGCTCGCAACTCAACAATGACAAATCCCTAGACTCTCTCCCCCTTTGGCATCGAGACACCAAAAAGGCAAAGAGCGCTGCTACGGCTGCAGGTGATAGCAAACTGAGGATCTCTAGCATCACATCCTAGTGGGTCTGCACCGCCGTCATCGGTAGGAAACTACTCAGTGTCTGAATCGGTCCACGAGCAATGTTGCTGAACCCATCCTCCTCATCGGTGATCTTTCCCTCAGATCCGCTGGCAACTGTTGCACCGAACTGACGCATGAGCTCCTTGTGATGGCTCTGGGCCTTCTTCTCAGAAACATGAGCCATATACTGTCCATGAGACTCCATGTAGAAGAGTTTCTTCATATTGCGCTTAATCTTCTTTGCCCATGAGGGCTCCACTCCAAAGGGCTCATAATCCTCATCATCATCGGCATTAGCCTCACCCTCGATCTCCATGTCAGCAGCTTCAGATGGAATCCTAGACCTAGGAGCCGGGGTGCCCCAGTTCTCCTTCTTCCTCAGACGCTTGATCTCATGAGAGACTAACTCTCCAGTCTCCAGCAAAACCTTAGGATAGACACGCGCCCAAGCCTTCTCAATTAGCAACATGGTAAACGGACCATAGATAGGTCACTTGCACTCAGAGATGATTGAGACAAGTTCAGACCACATGACATGGGAGATATCCAAGGACTCACCAGTGTTTTCTTCCTTCTCATGCTGGCAGAAGAGAAGCATGTCCATGAGAAATGAGTGAACCATATCCAAGTTCCCAATACGAGGGAAGAGAGTCTCTCAGAAGATGAAATGAAGGATGTCCAGAAAGGCATGCAGCTCATAGGTCTCCTTCTTAGTCACGGGATGAATCTTCAAAGTGCAGTAGGGCCAGAAAACTTGGGAGTAGCCTTGTGCTACCAAACGAGCCTTGTTGCGAACAATGATCCCATGAGCATCTTGCTTGTTCTTGAATATCTACTTGGTTCCAATGACATTATGATTCCCCGTTGGCCTTGGCACCAATCTCCACACCTGGTTGTGCACGAAGTTGTTGAGTTCTTCATGCATGGCATTGAGCCAATCCGGATCCTCAAGCGCTTCATAGACCTTTTGGGGTTCGACACAAGAAACAAACACGTGATGTTCACAATAGTTTGCTAATTGTCTACGAGTGCTTACCCACTTTCTTCGGCTTCCAAGCACATTCCTCATGAGATGACCTTTGGTTGTGAGCCTGGATGCAATCTTACCAGCAAGACGCTCCAATTCCTCCTCAGGTGTGAGAAGAGGAGCAGAAACTTGATCAACTTGAGCGTCGTCTTGAGCTTGTTCTTGGTCTTGAGCTTGCTCTTGATCTTGAACTTGCTCGGGAGGGAGAACTCGACCTTGGGCATCAATAGGTGGCTCACCACCATCTTGAGCTTGATCTTGCCCTTGATCTTGTTCACTTGGTTGAGGGCCTTCACTTTGTTCTTCGGAAGCGTGTGGGTCTTGGGTTGGTGATGGCTCCACTTGAGTGGAGCATTGTCTTTCTCCGTCGGCCACAAGGGGTTCCGCAATGGGTAGGATATGACCAACACCCATTCTTCTTATGGCTTGGAGAGGAATTTCATCACCTACATCACAAGTACCACTTTGCTCCACTTGGGAGACGTTATTCTCGTCAAACTCCACGTTACACATCTCCTCAATGAGTCCCGTGGACTTGTTGAGGACACAGTAAGCATGAGAGTTTGTAGCATAGCCAACAAATATGCCCTCATGAGCTCTAGCCTCAAATTTAGACAAGCGAACACCTTTCTTGAGAATGAAACACTTACAACCAAACACCCGGAAGAACTTGAGGTTGGGCTTGTTACCGGTGAGTATTTCATATGGAGTCTTGTTCAAGCCTTTGCGGAGATAGATCCGATTGGATGCATGACATGCGGTGTTGATGGCTTCGGCCCAAAAGTTGTAAGGAGACTTGAACTCCGTCATCATGGTCCTTGCCGCATCCATCAACGTCCGGTTCTTCCTCTCCGCTACACCATTTTGTTGAGGGGTGTATGGTGCGGGATATTGATGCTTGATCCCCTCATCACTAAGAAACTCATCCAAGGTGTAGTTCTTGAACTTGGTGCCATTGTCACTTCTTACTGTCAAGATCTTTGCATCGTGTTGACGTTGAGCTTCATTTGCAAAGTTGATGACAATTTGTTGAGTTTCACTCTTCCTCTTGAAGAAATATACCCAAGTGTACCTTGAGTAATCATCGACAATCACCAAGCAATACTTTCTACCCCCAAGACTATCAAAGGATGGAGGCCCAAAGAGGTCCATGTGAAGGAGCTCCAAGGGTCTCTTCAAGTAGATGATAGTCGTGGGAGGGTGAGCCTTCTCATGTAACTTTCCTTCGATACAAGCACTGCAAGCACGATCTTTGGCAAAGCTAACGTTTGTTAGTCGACGAACATGGTCCCCCTTGAGAAGACTTTGCAAAGATCTCATATTGACATGGGCTAAACGGCGATGCCAAAGCCACCCCACATCAACTTTAGCCATTAGGCATGTCGCGGTCTTAGTGGGTCGCTCCAAAAGGTAATCACATAAAGACCGTTCTTGACATGCCCAACAAAGGCTACTTTAAGAGTCTTCCTCCACACGAGGGCCACGGTATCAATATCAAAGAATGTGGCAAAACCCATGAGTGCAAGTTGACAAACAGAAAGTAAATTGTATGCAAGGGACTCAACAAGCATGACTCTCTCGATCATGAGATCATGAGAAATGACAACCTTGCCAAGACCATATACCTTAGAAGATGAGGCATCACCCCACTCGACATTGTTGGGCATAGATGGGATCTTGTGCACGTCCACCACCAAGTCCTTGCTTTTGGTCATATGATTTGTGGCTCCACTATCGAGCAACCATGATCCCCCACCGGAAGCAAACACCTACAAGAGATCAATGCTTGGTTTTAGGTACCTGTTGGGGAAATAACTATTAGGTATGACCCGCCCAGGAGGGGACGGGTTATACCTACAAGTACTCTTGAAGCCCAAGACCAAGGTTGAAGATGGCGGGTCAGTTAAGGGCCCAAAGCCCAGAGGCCAGTTAAAGCCCATAGAGATAAACCGCCATATGTACATGACTTGTATTGTAAGGCAAGAATAGTTAGAGACTGAGACGAACACTATTTATGAGCTGGCCGGGACTCCGTGAGCCACTGGGTGTCGACTTGTGTATATAAAGGGACGACCAGGCGGCGGTTCAAGGCAAGTAACATCAAATCGAGAGCTAGGTCAAGCGATTCCGCTCCCTAGTAATTGAGTCATAAGCAATCCCACTCAAAACTGGATCGTAGGCTTTTACCTTCACCTTAAGGGGCCGAACTAGTATAAACCCCGTGTCCTTTGTCCCAATTAACCCCTTTAAGCTTCCTAGTTGCGATGGCTCCACGACTAAGTCCTTTCACTAGGACATCTGACGTGACAATTCCACGACAGTTGGCGCCCACCATGGGGCCAGCGCATGGTGGATTTGAGTTCTTGAAGGGCAGCTTCGAAGGGCTCAAGGGATAAGTTGTGGTCCGGATGACCAAGAGTTGTCACGGCAAGCTCTGCATCGACGATGCAGGCTGGGGCCCCAACACCTGCTCAATTGAGTATGGGTACTGGGTCCCCTTCGGCGGAATTCACGTCTTCATCGGCAAGATCGGCGAGCCGGGCCCTGAGCTGGACATCTGCACCAACCTCGTCGAGACGGCTCGGCGTGCGAGACCTGCCCGGGCTCTGCCATCCGTGAAGCGTGCCTTCGTGGGATGCATCCACGGAGGACTCTCTGAAGGATCTGCATCTGGCGGTGAGACGACCATCTATTCTGATGGTGGGTCATCCACGGGCGAGATGGTTTTGTTGTATCAGCTGCAAGACAGCGGGCTTGGGGGTTGTTCCAATGGCTGCGGTATTCCAGATCTCCTTGAGCCGCCGAGCAGAGTTGGGATCTTCATGGGTGCACGCAACCTATTCAAAACTCCAGAACTGCGGCAACAATAACCTCCGGGTCAGCGGCAGCCGAGGCAAGAGGCCCTGTGCGCCTGTCGGCTCACGTGCTGATGGATCTCATTGTAACGCCCCGGATCCGATGCATCATGTGTCTTCCAGTTATTCGTTGTTGTTGCCATGTCATTTGCTTGTGTGTTGCATTTTGCCATGTCATCATCTGCATTTCATCTGCATGTTTTTCAAAACTTGCATCCGTTCGGGTTCCCCCGGTTCTCTCCGTTGTCCGTTCTGAGCCCAACCACTCTCCCACGCGTCCGTCGCCTCTCTCAGACCTTTTTTCGTGAGCGGGAGAAAAACATTCTTGGAATGTGCCGAGATTTTCCTAGTGGCCTTGGTATAGCACCGGTAGACCGCCCGTCAAATTTCATTCCATTTGGAGGTCGTTTGGTGCCCCAAGGTTAATCGTGTAACCCCGAACCCCTCTCTCTTTCCAGTCCATACCCTCTTATCCACAGCCCATGAGCCCATCCAAACCCCCTCCATGCTCTCGAACGTTGGATCGTGATCGTGTGGGCGAAAACCGCTCCTCATTTGGACACTCCTAGCTCCCTCTACCTATAAATATGTGCTCCTCGTCCAAATCCGGGTCCAAACCCTAAAATTCCCCTCCGCGCCACCGGACACGTCCGGCCCGAGCCGGACGAAGTTGCCGCGGCCGCCCGGCCAACTGCGCAGCACCACGTGGCCTCCCAGCGCCGTCCCTGCCGCCGGCCCGCTAGGCCCGCTGCGGGCCCCCGAAGCCCATCCGCCGCCGCGCCCGCTCCCGCGCCTCCCTCGACCGCGCCCCGCCGCCTCCGTGCCGAACCCAGCCGGCGCTACCCTGCTCTTCCGCCGCCCGGCGCTCGCCCACGCACGCTGCCCGAGGCCGCCGCGCCGCCGCATCTCGCCCCGCCGCCCACCTCCGGCGCCGCCCCGTCCTCCTCCTCCACCTCCGGCCAGATCCGGCCGCGGGAGGGCCGGATCTCGCCGCTCCGACCCACCGGCGCCCTTTTTCTCCAACCCCGGCGAGTTCCCCGGCGTACCTCGATCCGCGTGCCAAGAACCCTAGATCTCAAAGGTTGACATTTTCTCTGTCTTTTATTTTTGCATTTTATGCCTCTGTTCAACATGCCATAACTCAGCATCTGTAGCTCCGTTTTGCATGTTTGAGATATCTAAATGGTCATCATGAGGTGCTCTTCACTTTGTTCCATTGTGCCATGCCTGTTTGAGTTCATCTTGATGCCCTAATTATCGTTGCAAGAGTGCTATATGATGTTAACTGCTGTCTGTTAACAGAACTTGGTGATTTGTCTGTTTCATTGCATTTTGTGTGTTCATCCTATGAGCTTGATGTCTACATGAGTTTTGAACTACATAATGCCATATTCATTGTAGTGAAATACATGTATTTTTGTGAGTCTTATAGTGAGTGCATCGAGCTCGTGAAGTAGGGTACTTGCTGTTACTGTTTTGCTAGTCTGAATGCTATATCATGATGCTATGCAGACCTACTGCTGCAAGTCATTCTATGCATAATATGGAGATATTCACTAAGGATGTTTTGTTATACATGTCATTATATATCCACCAATGCCCCTGGTTGCATTTATAGGCTGCTGTATCTTGTTGTAATCTTGATCTCAAATTGCTAAATAATGTTGTTGTCAGCCTGTTAACATTAAGTTCAGTTTTGCTATGAGCTTTGCTAGTGATCCATGCACCCTATGAACTTGATATTGCCATGTGTAGCTTCATAATTATGCCATCTTACTATTGGTCACCTTTGCATGCCGTTTATTGCTCTGTGGTGAGTGGTACAAGCTCACCAACATGCCTACTTATCTTTGTTCCTGCCATGTCTGAATCTGTCATATCATTTGCCATGTTTGCATGGATGCTACCATGTTTTTTGTTGATCTTCGAAATTAGTTCAGTAAGGGAGTTTTGTTATTTGTGTTTAGTATTAGCATGCCATGCCTTTGTTTTCCACGTGATGGTCCTGTAGCATGTTGTTTGATAGCTCTGAACATTGCAACATGATGTTATTTCTGCTAAGTCTGAAACTATTATTATTTGCAATCTTGCCATGTCCTTTTAAGCATGTTCTTGTGATTTTTGGAGATATCTCAGTGTTCATGTTTTGCCATGCTTTACCTGTACTTCATGCCCATGCCTTTTGTTCTTATGTTGAGGTGTTTTAACATATTGTTTTGATGCTTGCTAGATTCTTCGTTCTATCGCTATGCTGCGCTACCTATCACTTGCTCTTCAAGCCTCCCAAATTGCCATGTCAGCCTCTAACCTTTTCACCCTTCCTAGCAAACCATTGCTTGGCTATGTTACCGCTTTGCTCAGCACCTCTTATAGCGTTGTTAGTTGTAGGTGAAGTTGAAGATTGCTCCACGGTGGACATGATTATGTTGGGATATCACAATATCTCTTATTTAATTAATGCATCTATATACTTGGTAAAGGGTGGAAGGCTCGGCCTTATGCCTGGTGATTTGTTCCACTCTTGCCGCCCTAGTTTCCGTAATAACCGGTTTTTTGTCCCTTGATTTTGCGTTTCTTACGCGGTTGGGTGATTTATGGGACCCCCTTGACAGTTCACTTTGAATAAAACTCCTCCAGTAAGGCCCAACCTTGGTTTTACCATTTGCCTCACCTAGCCTTTTTCCCTTGGGAGTCGTGCTCTCGAGGGTCATCTTTATTTTAACCCCCCGGGCCAGTGCTTCTCTAAGTGTTGGTTCGAATCGAGCAGCCTGCGGGGCCACCTCGGGGAAACTTGAGGGCTGGTTTTACTCGTTGCTTGACTTATCCGGTGTTGCCCTGAGAACGAGATATGTGCAGCTCCTATCGGGATTGTCGGCACATCGGGCGGCCTTGCTGGTCTTGTTTTACCATTGTCGAAATGTCTTGTAAACCGGGATTCCGAGACTGATCGGGTCTTCCTGGGAGAAGGTATATCCTTCGTTGACCGCGAGAGCTTGTGATGGGCTAAGTTGGGACACCCCTGCAGGGTATAAACTTTTGAGAGCCATGCCCGCGGTTATGTGGCAGATGGGAGTTTGTTAATGTCCGGTTGTAGATAACTTGACACCAGATTCAAATTAAACCGCATCAACCGCGTGTGGAGCCGTGATGGTCTCTTCTCGGCGGAGTCCGGGAAGTGAACACGGTTTTAGGTTATGTTTGACGTAAGTAGGAGTTCAAGATCACTTCTTGATCATTGCTAGCTTCACGACTGTTCCGTTTGCTTCTCTTCTCGCTCTCATTTGCGTATGTTAGCCACCATATATGCTCAGTCGCTGTTGCAACCTCACCACTTTACCCCTTCCTTACCCATTAAGCTTTGCTAGTCTTGATACCCATGGTAATGGGATTGCTGAGTCCTCGTGTCTCACAAATTACTACAACAATAGATGGAGGTACAGGTTATGCGATGATCATGATGCAAGAGTGATGTTTGCTTGTTTTGGAGTTCTTCTTCTGCTTCTTCTTCGATCACGGGATATGTTCCAGGTCGGCAGCCTGGGCTAGCAGGGTGGATGTCGTTTGAGTTTCTGTTTGTGTTTCATCCGTAGTCGGTTGGTGCTCTTATGTAAGATGATGTTCTATTCGTGTGGCATTGTATGCCTTTTGTATGTATCCCCATCTATTATGTAATGTTGATGTAATGATATCCACCTTGCAAAAGCGTATCAATATGCAGTTCTATCCTTGGTGGGACCTTCGAGTCTCTTTAGGATAGTATCGCATATTGGGGGTGACACTCATGGATAAGATGACCGCTCTGTTAGCCGCCGCGGTCAACCCGACAGATCAAGCTCAACATGATGTGGAAGTGGCGCAGCTAAAACAAGATATAGTGCAGGCTAAGGAAGACCTGGAAACGGAAGATGTCAGGATGACCGCAGAATGGGCGGCTCTGGACGCTCAGGCTCAACAGATTCAGGCGCAGACTTTCCGGCTCACGATGGATCAGAATGCATCCAATGAGGTCATGAGGAGAAGATACCAGAAGACTCAGTCTCGGCTCCCTCCAGTTTATGATCCTCGAAACCTTTTCCATACATCCGGTGCAGGGCCCGGCAACCCGCCGGAGATAGACCGGGTTGCGACACCCAGGGCTGGGACGCCGGTTCAGCCGCGTACGATGGAGCCTCCCCGGACGAATACTACTCCACCTCAGTATGTACTAACACCACTGGGTCATTACTCTAACCCATTGGAGAACATGATTGCTGCTGCGGCACGATTGGCGACTCTCCTGGTGGAGGGCGACTCCCCGATGGCGGTTGAAACTATAAGGATCAGAGAGCTTCTGCAGACGGCTTTGGCACGGCAGGAGGCATACTCGTATAGCCGAGACAGGATTCATTCGACCCCTCGCCCAAACCAGAGCCCGAGTTATAGCAGGCACATGGATTCAGCGGCCGTTTCAAGCAACGTCAGCGCCATAACCAGCCAGGCGGGCATGACCCAGCGTGTGATGGAGCTCTTAACTTGGTTGATCAGGACAGAATGCGTCAAGAGGCAGAGCGGGCGGCTCAGCAGGCGGCTGAGCAGGCGGCTCAGTTGGCGGCTTACCAGCCTTTTCTGGATTATCCGATGACTTCCATTGAGGCAGGCATGACCACCAGGACCGGAGGTGTCCCCTGTATGGTGTCGGCTCTGCGTAATGAGTGTTTTCCCAAGGATTTCGAAGGGCCCAAAAAGATGCCTAATTATACGGCCGACTTACAGCCTGGGGCATGGATTGAAAGCTATGATATGACTATGGAGTTACTAGAGGTCAGTGACGTTGTGATGGCCAAGTACTTCACCATGATGTTGGATGGGACTGCCGGCACTTGGTTGAACGGGCTGCCGCCTAATTCCATCGGTTCATGGGCAGAGTTAAAAGCCCGATTCATTCAGAACTTCAAAGATACATGCAAGTAGCCCATGTCAATTGTGGATTTGACTAATTTCAAGCAAGAGGAGGGTGAGTCCACGACCAATTGGGTGCACCGGGTCAAGGCCATAATACATTCATATGATAAGATGGATGCCGGCTCTACAGTCTTAATGTTGGAGAAAAATTGCCATTTGTTGCCTCTGAAGATGAAGCTAGGGCGGCTCAAGCGCGATTGTAATGACATGGATCAACTGATGGCGGCTCTAGTCAAGTACACCGACTCTGATAGTACCAAGGACCCCGAGTCTGATGATGAAAAGATAGGGAAGGGAAAAAGAATGGCAATGGCAAGGGTCCTCAGCATAACCCGGCAAATCAAGGAGGTAATAATAAATGTAAGGCTGACGGTAGCTTGGATTTTTTGGCTAACACCAATGCGCAGGGCAACAATCAGCGACGTAAAGGGAGGCCACCCCCCTCGGTCCGGCGGATCAAGCCCCACACTGGAACAATTACTGAATGAGCCCTGTCCAAGGCACAACACCCCATAGAAACCGGCCACTCACCTATGGAAGGACTGCGTGATCATGAAGGCTTTCAAGAATTCCAACATGTTCGACAGTAATCATGGGCCGGGCGGCGGCTCAGGTGGCGGCGGCTTTCATGGGCCGGGCAGCGGTTCAAATTCCAATTTTCAATACTCTCAGGGTAATCAAGGTTATAATCAGCAATCTGGCCAGGGAGGTCAGCAGCAGCAACAGCAGGGTGGATACCAGAGTCATCCAAAGAAGTTGAATAGTGGGCAATATCACGTGTTTACAACCAGTTTGTGCAAATGGGGCCAGAAGCTTCATAAGAGGGTTGTGAACGCTGTTGAGCCGGCAGTTCCTCGTTATCTGAGATGGTCTGAGCAGCCTATTATATGGAGTAGGGAGGATCACCCTCACCGGGTTGACAATCTGGGTCACTTGGCCTTGGTGGTGGCACCTCAGGTTGGTGGATATAAATTTACGTAAGTGCTCATGGATGCTGGCAGTAGCATCAACATCCTCTATTATGAGACTTTTCATCGCATGGGTTTGACTGATAAAAATCTCAAGACTTCCAACACTATTTTTCATGGAGTGGTCCCTAGCAAGTCGGCGTACCCAGTGTGTAAGATTGAGCCAGAGGTTACCTTCAGAGATGAGCATGATTCTAGGCTGAGAAGCTAACTTTTGAAATGGTCAAAATCAAGAGTCCGTATCACGCCTTGTTTGGACTGTCGGCTTATGCCAAGTTCATGGCTTGGCCGTGTTATGTTTATTTGCAGCTCAAGATGCCGGGTCATAAGGGTACCATCACAGTGCATGGGAGCCAGAAGATAGCCTTGGAATGTGAGGAAGGCGATGCTGCTTACCCTGAATCTGTTTGTGCAACAGAGGAGTTGAAGTTCTACAAGGACAATGTTGACCCGGCGGACATGACGTATTTTAAGAATCCAACCACAGAGCATGAGCCGGTAATGAAGTTTAAGTCGGTTGATGATACCAAGCTTGTCGATTTTATTCCAGGCGACTCATCTAAATAGTTCAGTATCAATGCCAATCTGGATCCCAAATAGGAAAGCGCGCTCATCGAGTTCATCCATGAGAACCGGGACATCTTTGCATGGAAACCTTCTGACATGCCAGGTGTACTGAGAGAACTCACTGAGCACACTCTTAATATTGATCCCCAATTTAAGCCGGCCAAGCAGTTTCTTCGGTGATTCAATGAAGAGAGGCGAAAGGCCATTGGTGAGGAAGTGGCCTGGCTTTTGGCGGCCGGGTTCATTATTGAAGTTTTTCATCCCGAGTGGTTGGCTAACCTAGTGCTGGTGCTTAAGAAGAACGGCACTTGGCGTATGTGTGTGGACTACACAGATTTAAATAAGGCTTGTCCGGCTGATCCCTTTGCTCTCCCTCGTATTGATCAAATCATTGATGCTACAATGGGTTGTGAGCGTTTGAGCTTTTTGGATGCTTATTCTGGTTATCATCAAATCAAGATGGCAGTTAAGGACCAGGAGAAGACGACTTTTATTACTCCATTTGGAGCCTTCTGCTATGTGTCTATGCCTTTTGGGCTTAAGAGTGCCCAGGCGACTTATCAGCGATGTGTGCAGAATTGTCTCCACAATCAGATTGGATGCAATGTTCATGCTTACGTGGACGACATTTTGGTGAAATCCAGAGAGAAGGAGACCTTGATAGATGATCTGAAGGAGACCTTTGATAATCTCCGGGTCTACAAGATGATGCTTAACCCGGCCAAGTGTGTTTTTGGTTTGCCTGGAGGCAAGCTTTTGGGTTTTTTGGTTTCCAACAGGGGAATTGAAGCTAACACGGAGAAGATCAAGGCAATCACTTCTTTGGCTAAACCGGTGTGTATTAATCATGTCCAACGTTTGGTGGGTCGTATTGCTGCTTTAAGCCGGTTCATAAGCCGGTTATGTGAGAAAGCCATACCACTGTATCAGATGATGAAGAAGACAGACGATTTTGTATGGAGTGATGCCGCTAATACTACCTTTGAAGACTTGAAGAGACAGTTAGCTGAGCTGCCAGTCCTTGCTGCTCCCATTGATAAGGAGCCCTTGTTGTTATATGTGGCTGCTAACACACAAGCCGTTAGTGTAGCCATTGTAGTGGAACGCAAGGAGGCTGGCAAGGAGCGCCCGGTTCAACGGCCGTTTTATTACATTAGTGAGGTACTTATAGAATCCAAGCAAATGTATCCACATTGGCAGAAGCTCGTCTATGGGGTGTTTATGGCAAGTCGGAAGCTTAAGCAATATTTTCTGGGTCATCCCATCACTGTGGTCAGTTCTGCTCCTTTAGGAGATATCATCCAAAATAGAGAGGCCACAGGACGAGTCGCCAAGTGGGCCATTGAACCTGGGCCTCATGGTCTAAAGTATGTGCCACACACTACTATCAAATCTCAGGCACTGGTGGACTTCATCAACGATTGGACAGAACTGCAGATGCCTGATGAGAAGCCAGACAACACGTATTGGACTATTCACTTCGATGGGTCCAGGCAATTGGAGGGCTCGGGGGCTGGAGTTGTGTTAGCTTCCCCTCGAGGTGACAAATTTTGTTATGTGCTACGGTTGATGTTTCCCTGTACTAACAATGCAGCTGAGTATGAGGCCTTACTCCATGGTCTTCGGAAGGCTAAGGAGATGAGCTTAAACCGAGTAAGGTGCTTTGGTGACTCAGATTTGGTAGCTCAACAAGTATCAGGCAAGTGGGATTCCAAGGATCCTCTCATGGCAGCTTATCACTGTGAAGTTGATGCCATTGCTAGACATTTCAAGGGTTACCAAGTGGAGCACATTGACCGCAGAAAGAACAAGGTGGCTGATGCCTTAAGCCGGCTGGGCTCTTAGCATAAGCCAGTGCCGCCTAATACTTTCTTGGATATTCTGCATAACCCTTCTGTCAAGTTACCTATAGAAGAAGACTTGGCTATTCCTGACCCGGAAGTACAATTGGTGGCGGCTCTTCACGTCATCCCAGATTGGAGAGTGCCATACTTGGCTTACATGACCCGGGGCGAGTTGCCTGAGGATGAAACCTTGGCCAGGCAGATAACCCGGCGGTCTATGTCAATGACAATTGCCAATTGTGAGTTGCATCATCGCAGTGTCACTAGGGCGTTTCAGCGTTGTGTCTCTCCTGAAGAAGGCCAAGAAATTCTATGTGAGATTCATGAAGGGGATTGTGGCCATCATGCCGGGTCAAAATCCCTTGTGGCCAAGGCTTTCCGTCATGGATTTTATTGGCCGACGGCTCATGCTGATGCAGAGGATCTGGTCAGTAAATGTGACGGTTGTCAGAAGTTCTCGAGACATGCTCACGTGCCGGCTCAAGAGTTGAGGATGATTCCAATTATTTGGCTGTTTGCAGTCTGGAGGCTTGACATGGTTGGGCCTTTCAAAAGGTCCAAAGATAAAAAGACCCACCTCTTGGTGGCGGTTGACAAATTTACAAAGTGGGTTGAGGCAGAGCCAGTTAGTAAGTGTGATGCAGCCACAGCGGTTCAGTTCATGAAGCAGGTGATATTTCGCTTTGGATTTCCACACAACATTATAACTGACAATGGTACTAATCTGTCTAAAGGAGCCATGGAAGAATTTTGTCAACATGAGCATATTCGACTTGATGTTTCATCAGTGGCTCACCCCCAATCCAATGGTCAAGCTGAGAGAGCCAATCAGGAAATCTTGAAAGGCATCAAGCCCCGACTTTTGGTCCCTTTGCAACGGATGCCGGGTTGTTGGGTTGAGGAGTTATCCTCTGTGATATGGAGCATCAATACTACTCCTAACAGGTCTACGGGTTACACACCTTTCTTCATGGTTTACGGAGCTGAGGCGGTTCTCCCTAGTGACATCCGTCATGACTCGCCCCGTGTGGCGGCTTATGTTGAGGCAGACAATGAACAAGCGCGTCAGGATGCACTTGACTTGTTAGATGAAAAGCGTGACTTGGCAGCAGCTCGCACGGTGATTTACCAACAGGACCTGCACCGCTATCACAGCCGCCGAGTTAAGTCCAGAACCTTTCAGGAAGGTGATTTGGTGCTCCAGCTCATCCCGGATCAAACTAATGCACACAAGTTATCCCCACCTTGGGAAGGGCCTTTTGCGGTCATCAAGAACTTGAACAATGGGTCATACTACCTTATCGATGTTTGAGAGCACAAAGACTCACGTAAGTCGGAGGAGGAGACCCGCCGGCCATGGAATATTGCTCATCTTCGGCCTTACTACACTTGAGCCACCAGCTCTCATGATGTACATATTTTGATGATGTATATATTATGATAAGTAATAAAGCAGGACCTCTGTCCTTTTTCATCCTCAAAGGTAATATGTCATTGTCATTGTCATCTCAAATGATCACTTGGGGGCTGATTGTATCCAAATCTATCTTGACCTGCTTGATCCGGCTTATGATTGTATTCAAATCTAGCCGTTAAACCTTATGATCATTAGGGGGCTTCCTGTTCAAACATAGGTCGTATTCGAACCAAAGAGAACATAGCTGTCGGTACCCTCTTGATTGGCACATTGCCAAGCTCGCTAGGGGGGCTTCTTGATCGTATTCGAATCATAGCTCAGCCCCTTTTAGGAACCGACTTTGATCGTATTCGAATCAGAGTTGTTAAAAAATTCTCAAGGTCATTAGGGGGCTTCCTATTCAAACCAAAGAGAACATAGCTATCGGTACCCTCTTGATCGGCGCAACACAAAAGCCACTGGGGGCTACATGATCATATTCGAATCCTAGCTTAACCCCTTTGGAATGGTTTACTGATCGTATTCAAATCAAAAGCCTTGAATTTTTTACATTCTATTTGGTTTAAGTTTTATTTGAAGGCAACCTTTCTTTGACTTGAGACTTTTTGTTCAAAGAATTAAATGCAAGTGTGGTTAGTTTTAACCCGGCTTGATTTTGGCTTATAAGTTGCCAATATATGAGAATCATTATACCTTTGGAAGTGTTGGTTTCCAAAGATTGGGTTATCACCCTTACTGTTCGGGTCATATAAGCCGACAGTGCAAATCAAAAGATCACAATTATAAGGTTATAGTTGTGTTTCAACATTATATGTTACAACAGGCTTATCTATGATTCTTTTTCTATCTTAATGGTAATATGTCAAGATATTATGACCCGCCTTGCACTAAGCCGCTAAGGGATATTGTGATCTATTTCTATGTGCAGGACAGCTAAAAGACTCGGTCAAGCATAAGGAAAGCTGATGATAAGTATAACACAGGTGAATATAATATGGCAGCTTAATAGTATTAAGCATCAAAACATGCACGATGACACGACAAATCAAAGTTATTTCTACTCTATTACATGACTCCCCGAGTCTGAATGGTTAAAGATTGTTTTTTCAGCACGTCACAGGTATGAGCCGCCTGGTGGATCAATTCTCATGTTGACCTGAAGCATCCGGGTTAGCCCTCTCCTCTTCTTCACCCTGTTCCCTTTCCTAGAAGGTTGATGATGACCAGTCAATGCCATTAAAAGCTTCAAATTTAGCTTCATCATCAATTAGTCCTGGGGGGTCAACTTCAGGGGCGAAGGTATGCTTATGGAGTGGAGGGTCAGGCTGGTCACTTCATAATGTGGTGTGGGAATTCTTCGGTTCTTCGCGTCATAACCCGGCCGATACTTGGTGAGATCCGCTTCATCAGCTATCAGGGTAGCTGTCGTGGAAATATCACGTCAGATGTCCTAACGAAAGGACTTAGTCATGGATCCATCGCAACGAGATTAGCTTGAAGGGGTTAAACCGGAACAAAGGACACGGGGAGTTTATACTGGTTCGGCCCCTTGCGGTGAAGGTAAAAGCCTATGATCCAGTTGTTATGGGATTGATTGAACTCGATGTGCAGGGAGCAAATCCGCTTTACCTATCTCTCGAGTTGTTGTTTCTTGTCCCTGAACCGCCGCCGGGTCGTCCCTATATATACATAGGTTGACGCCTGGCCGGTCTACAGAATCCCGAGGCCGGCTCATACAAGTGTCCGGCTCGGTTTCTTCCTTTCCCTAACTTACAATACAAGTTATACATGTATGGCGGTTTACTACTATGGTCCCTAATCAGCCATTGGGCTCTGGGCCTCTAAGCCTCCATAGTTAAAGTGCCATGTACTTTGTCTTCATGGGTTGTTTATGTAGGACTCCTTGTGAGTGTAATCGGACCCCTCCTGGGCGGTTTAACTCAGTAGTCATATCCCCAACAGTAGCCACGGGGAGTATCTGCTTCACACAAGAGGCGAACTCTTCCTTCTCAAAGGGAGTGCCATCCTCCTTAAAACTTGGATAACCAGTGGCGATGTCGGCCGGGTCTAACTCTGGTAGCCAAGATTTGGCCCGACTTAAGGCAGCCACAGCTCCGGCTCTTACAGACGATCGCCTTAGTTCAGTGAATAGCTGGGGCAGCACAGAAAGTTTCTTTAGCACATCTACTAGGAGTGTGGGCACTTCATTGGACAGGGCCACTGTGGCTAAGGCACGCTGAGACCCGGTGTACAGTTGTTCCACCAGCGTATAAACCACCTTTAGCTTGATCATCATATCTTGGTTCATATTTGAACTCTTGGGGCCTGCATAAACATTGTCAGGTGAGTTAATTCCAATTTATATGACCAATAGAAAGATTCAAGTATTTAACACTTGCAGGGCGACTTACCAAAGATTGCTGAGACCATCTGAGAGACATGGCGTTTTAAGCCGGATAATTCACTGGTTGCTTCTTCAAGAGCCGCCCCCGCCTTCTCAGCTTGATTGATCAAAGCAATTTTTTCATCAGCCCAGGCCTTTTTCTCCATTTCAAAGTCTTTCTTCAGTTTTTCTTGTTCGGAAACGCTGAATTTAAACTTGGAGTCAGCTCTTTGGGTTTCCGTCTCTTGGGCCTCAAGGCGGTTCTTCAAATCTAACACTTCTGACTCAAGTTGATTAGTGGTGGCCTGTACAAATACCGGGTCAAAATCAAGACTATCATGATGCAATATTAAGTCCCAAGCCTTTTGCAAGCAACAATACTTGGCACTTGGGGGCTAATGTCTACTGAAGAATTTTACTTAAAGTGGTGGTTCATGACAGTAAGTCCCAAGAACTTTGCAAGCAAGAGTACTTGGCACTTGGGGGCTAATGCATATTGCTGTTTAAGGTTTTCAAGTACTTTATTCAATACAACCATATGAAGAACCGGCTCAACCATACTGGTTAAGCCGCCCCTTGGGGACTACGGAGTAAGCCGGATTTCTTACATATTTTATCCAAATATATTACTAATGCCACTAAGCTTATTTCTAAGTCTACAGCGTATTCATCATAAGCAATAGACTTGGGGGCTGGCATAGCAAGGATAAATGAGTACAGAGAAAGGATTGTACCTCAAATTTCTGGTGCATCTGCTTCACCATGTCAATTTCGATGTCACGGCTGTTGTGCACTTGGCTCATATAGCCAGAAAAGACTTCTCCAATACTCATGTGAGTATAATCAGCGACATCAAGTTGGACCCAGCGGCGTTCCAGAAGCTCCTCCTTGGCGGAGCACTTGGCCAGCATGGTTGGTCTCCCTGGCTCAGCAAAACCGGTCTTGGTGCTCTCAACATTAGGGTATTGAGGATCATCCATCCTGACCGGGCTAGGGATTTCCGGGTTTTCAGAGCCATCGACGGCTCGCTCGGCAGGCGGGTCAGCAATTGTCGTGGGTGTATCATGTGCTGGCTCAAGTGGCGGCTCATGGGTTGAAGTCTCAGGTGCGTCCATTCCAAGTTCCGGCTCGTTGAAAATCGGCTCTTCGGCCGGCTTATTCTTCTTTACCCTTTTGCTAGGCTTTGCTTTTCCACTGCACAAAATCGAAAGGTTAGGACAAATACAACGAATTGGAATGAACGCAGGATAAGCAGGTTATCATTACCCTGGAGCAGTCTTGAAAGCCGACAAATTGGACTGCATTGAGTCGCTGGAGGAAGGAGAAGTTTCCTGATAATCCGAGTCAGAAGAATTGAGTGGTTGACGAGTGAGACCCACCAAAGGATAAAAGAGATTTAAATCAGAGGTGACCTTGTTCCGGCGCTTCCTTGGGGTGTTCGGTAAGCCAGAGGAGAGCTCCGACTCCTTGCTGGTCCGAGTCTGCCTCCGGCTCTCATGAATCTGTCGCTTCAAAAGAAATTGAGGATCTTGATAAGCTAAGGGATGTGAAAATCTTACTTTCCGGGTTAATCTGCGGATTTTCTGTCTTGGCAAAGGCTCGGAGTCGGAGGAAATGATAGTTACCTCCTCATCTTTGCTATGGCTCTTTCCTTTGTCCTCATGCTGATAATCAGTGTCAATAAGATGGTTAAAAAAGGAGCCAAGAGAGTCAAGGGCTATCTCCGACTCGGAAGAATCTTCTAGCCGAAGCAAGTCAGAGGCGGTGGCTTTCTTGCCCTTCTTTTTTGCAGCCTCTTTCCTGGCGGCTCTCTTGGCCTTCCTAGCTTTCTTCGCAGCTTCTTGATCATATTTAACCTTCTAGAATTTGTCACCCACCTATGGGAGTTAGCAGAGGTATGAGTATGGATAAAACATCGAAAAATCAAGGTAACTTATTCAGATAGGCGTCTTACCGCTGGAGCCGGGTTAGCTTCGCAGAAGGGGCTTAAGCCCACCTTACCACAATCTGCTAGGCTCTTGTTCAAAAGTGACTTCGTCATATCGTTGATGACATCTTCAGGCAAGTCATTAGGGCTGGGCCGCAGAGGGTCATCCTTTTTGCCTGTGTAGGTGCACATCAAGCCGGGGTGGCGGCTCAATGGAATGATCCGCCAGGAGAGCCAAACCCGGACTAAATCGATGCTAGTTAACCCATTCCCTAGAAGAGCTTTGATTTTAGCCAAGGTGGGGGCGAGTGTCTTGCATTCGGCGGCTGTAATCTTGTCAGGAAGCTGATGGTTGGACCCAAGACGTAGAGGACGAAAACCAGGCAGAGGGTTTTCATCAGCCGGAGAAGTGTCTTGGCAATAAAACCATGTCTGGTTCCAGTCTTTGGGATGACTCGGTGGATTGGCATAAGGAAAAATTACGTCTCTCCGACATTGGATAGAGACACCACCAAGTTCCAAGCTCTGAACGTTAGCGCATTCATTTTGGCGGTTCAAGTAAAATAGCTCTCTGAAGAGTAATATGTTGGGTTCTTCTCCAAGATACACTTCACTGAACACTTGGAAATTGCAAATGTTAGACACGGAATTGGGTCCAATGTCTTGAGGATGGAGGTCAAAGCAGTGTAAGACATCGCCGAAGAATTTTGAGCCGGGTGGTGAGAAACCCCGGTTCATGTGATCCGTGAAAACAATAACCTTCCCCGCTTTGGGCTGAGGAATTTCCTCCTCCGGGTTAGGAGCACGATAGGACATGATTTCCTTCTTCGATAGATAGCCGGTCTTCACAAAGTCATCCGTCGTACTGTCTATGATGATGGATTTGACCCAGTTGCAGGAAGTGAGTGCTTTCGGTGCCATTGTGATGAAAGCCTAAGAAAGAGTAAATATTTCCAGTTCAAATTTAAGCCGGAGAATAATATTACAGTGCATATTCAATATGGCGGCTTATAAAGGGGCCTAATGGTATAAGGCTAATTATGTCAGATTATTTAAAGCCGCCATGAGCGTCATATGCAGGTAAGTTATTTAAGCCGCCATGGGCGGTTAAGATTATCAATTAAGCATTACCTTTTAAGCCGGTGATGAGAGTCGCCATGGCTAGGTGGATCTAACAAACACAATTTTTTACCTAAGTGTTGAATAAACAAGTTTCACAAGTTGTAGCTATTATTTTGGATCAAACAACTGCTCAGAAAAGAAAATATTCTAGACCTAAAAACGTAGAACAGAGGAGTTCATGAGTTCTAATGAGGCTTCTTTGCGAGAAAATGGGATCTAGTAGTATCAAAAATGGACGCGAAACAACTACTGCATAAAGTTCCATATTACTCTTGGATCAAATGAAGCCGCAGAGGAAGAACTATGAAGATACTGTGATGAACTACAAAGAACACAGGAACCCGCGAACCCTAATGTAGATCTAAGGTGCAGGAAGGAGAAGACTTACAACAGCAGATCTACCGCGGAGGGGCGCCACCGCTCTCTCGACAGATTCAGGTCGATGCAGCGGCCAAGGTCGACGGAGACGAGGTGCGCTGCGGCGGCGGCGGAGCTCGAGCGGCAGTAGGGTGCAAGAGGAAGAAGATGAGGAAAGGGGAGAATGAGAAGAGACCTAGTCGTGCCTATTTATAAGGGAAGACTGACAAGTGGGTGCAAAAAATGAGGAGGTCGAAGACAGGGTTATCCACTTACACGGATGCCTCGATTTTTGGGATGGTCATTAAGATAAGGATCCGTTGAGATACGTTGGGAAAATGTTCATTAAATGGCAGATGACGTCATGGTGGGTTATCACAGATCCAGAGGATGACGTCATGGTGGGTTACAAAAATTTCATAAGCCAAGAGCAGAAGATTTTTCTGAAGTGTTGAAGATTGACATGAACCAGTTCAAATCAATTTGGGGCCTAATGCTGGGGATATAACTATTAGGTATGACCCGCCCAGGAGGGGCCGGGTTATACCTACAAGTACTCTTGAAGCCCAAGACCAAGCTTGAAGATGGCGGGTCGGTTAAGGGCCCAAAGCCCAGAGGCGACTTAAGGCCCGTAGAGATAAACCACCATATGTACATGACTTGTATTGTAAGGCAAGAATAGTTAGAGACCGAGCCGGACACTGTTTATGAGCCGGTCGGGACTCCGTGAGGCGCTGGGTGTCGACCTATGTATATAAAGGGACGACCCGGCGGCGGTTCAGGGCAAGTAACATCAGATCGAGAGCTAGGTCAAGCGATTCCGCTCCCTAGTAATCGAGTCATAAGCAATCCCACTCAAAACTGGATCGTAGGCTTTTACCTTCACTGTAAGGGGCTGAACCAGTATAAACCCCGTGTCCTTTGTCCCGATTAACCCCTTTAAGCTTCCTAGTTGTAATGGCTCCACGACTAAGTACTTTCACTAGGACATCTGACATGACAATTCCACGATAGTACCCATTTTGTAAAGAATCTCTTAGAGATAGAATGAAACCCGACCCTGCTTTTGCTACTTCACCTATCTGTGTTCCCGATAAGGATTATTATGAATTTTCTGTTGATCCTGATATAGTTACTTTGGTTGAATCTGATCCTTTTTATGGCTATGAATCCGAAACTGTTGTGGCACATCTTACTAAGTTAAATGACATGCCCGCCCTGTTTACTAATGATGAGAGATCGCACTACTTTTATATAATCGAAATATTTCCGTTCTCATTAAAGGGTGATGCTAAGATATGGTTTAATTCTCTTGATCCTAGTTGTGTGCGTAGTCCCCAGGATATGATTTATTACTTCTCTACTAAATATTTCCCTGCTCATTAGAAACAAGCTGCTTTGAGGGAAATATACAACTTCGTGCAAATTAAAGAAGAGAGTCTCCCACAAGCTTGGGGGAGGCTTCTCAAGTTACTTAATGCTTTGCCTGATCATCCTCTTAAGAAACCTAAAATACTTGATATCTTTTATAATGGACTAACCGATGCTTCCAGAGATTACCTAGATAGTTGTGCTGGTTCTCTTTTTAGGGAAAGAACACCGGATGAAGCTGAAATTCTATTGAATAATATGTTGACAAATGAAAATAATTGGGCACCTCCTGAGCCAGCTCCAGAGCCAATTACTGAGCCTATTCCTAAACCAACTCCGAAGAAGAGAGGTGTTCTATTTCTCAGTGCCGAAGATATGCAAGAGGCAAAGAAATCTATGAAAGAAAAAGGTATTAAAGCTGAAGATGTTAAGAATTTACCTCCTATTGAAGAAATACATGGTCTTAATTTACCGCCTGTTGAAGAAGTATATGATCTCAATTCTTTATTCACTAAAGAACCTCCTGATCCCGATATCGCGACACAGGTAGTAAAGGTAAATTCTCTCTATAGATATGATAAGGCTAAAGTCCCTCCTACTAAAATTACTAGTCAGTGCTTGGATGAGTTTGATAACTTTATGTTTAAGCAAGATGAATTTAATGCTTATTTTGGTAGACAATTAAAACAAGATGCTTATATGATTAAACACTTGGGTAATTATATGGCTAATATTAGAGGTGGACTTAAACTTGTTAGCAAACATGCTTCTATAGTTACCACTCAAGTAGAACAAGTACTTAAAGCTCAAAAATAAGTGCTTGATGAAATGAATAGTAAGAAAAATGATTATGCTATTAGAGTGGCTACTAGAACTGGTAGAATGACTCAGGAACCTTTGTATCCGGAAGGCCACCCTAAGAGAATCGAGCAAGATTCTTAGAGAAATAATATTGATGTACCTAGTTCCTCTAAAAGGAAGAAAAAGAAAAATGATAGGACCTTGCAAACTTTTAGTGAACCTATTGCTGAACCACCTGAGAATCCAAATGATATCTCTATGTCTGATGCTGAAACACAATCTGGTAATGAACATGAACCTAGTGAAAATGTTAATGATGATATTCATGATGATGCTCAACCTAGTAATGATAATGATGTAGAAGTTGAACCTGCTGTTGATCTTGATAATCCACAATCAAAGAATCAACGTTATGATAAAAGAGACTTCGTTGCTAGGAAACATGCTAAAGAAAGGGAACCATGGGTGCAGAAACCCATGACTTTTCCTCCAAAACCATCCAAGAAAAAGGATGATGAGGATTTTGAGCGCTTTGCCGAAATGATTAGACCTATCTTTTTGCGTATGTGATTAACCGATGTGCTCAAAACAAATCCTTATGCTAAATCTATGAAGGATATCATTACTAATAAAAGAAAGATACCGGAAGCTGAAATTTCCACCATGCTTGCTAATTATACTTTTAAGGGTGGGATACCAAAGAAACTTGGAGATCCAGGAGTACCTACTATACCATGCTCCATTAAGAGAAATTATGTTAAAACTGCTTTATGTGATCTAGGAGCCGGTGTTAGTGTTATGCCCCTCTCTTTATATCGTAGACTTGACTTGAATAAGTTGACACCTACTGAAATATCTTTGCAAATGGTTGATAAATCAACTGTTATACCCGTCGGTATTTGTGAGGATGTGCCTGTTGTGGTTGCAAACGTTACTATTTTAACAGACTTTGTTATTCTTGATATTCCCGGGGATGATAATATGTCTATTATTCTTGAAAGACCTTTTCTCAATACTGCAGGGGCTGTTATTGATTGCAACAAAGGCAATTTCACTTTTCATGTTAATGGTAACGAGCATACGGTACACTTTCCGAGGAAACAACCTCAAGTTTATAGTATCAATTCTATTGGAAAAATTCCATCGATTATATTTGGAGGTTTTGAATTTCCTATCCCTACTGTCAAGAAGAAATATGATATACTTATTATTGGGGATGTCCATATCCCCATTGAGGTAACATAGTGTTATTCGAAATTTCTCTGGTTCCATGTTAATCGGAATGAGTTTGTTAACAAGACTTGATCAACCTTGTTAGTGGATTCTTTTTTATGAGCATGAGATGGATGAAACTAGAAGCACAACCTTTTGTACCCTCTTTATATTTTCTGTTATTTAGTAGAAATAAAGTAAAATAGTATTTTTTCTGTCTGTTTCCTGATTTATCCATGCAATATAAAAATATCCCAAAAATAAAAGTCCTCAGAATGCCATGCCAATTTAATATGATTTTTTTGGGAATATTTAAGGATTTACTGTGCAAAAATTGTCGCGGGGGGAGCTGCCACCTGGCCACGAGGGTGGAGGGCGTGCCCTACCCCCCTGGGCGCACCCCCCTACCTCGTGGGCCCACGGTGGCCCTCCTCCACTTATCCCTGCACCCATCTTCTTCCTCTGCCTCACACAAACACGAAAAACCAACTCAAGCATGAGTTCCAGCCCCTGTTGCTATGATTTTCGATCTCCTTGCTCAAAGCACCTCTCGCAAAACTGCTTGGGGAGATTGTTTCTTGGTATGTGACTCCTCCATTGGTCCAATTAGTTTTTGTTCTAGTGCTTTATTCATTGCAAATTTATCCTGCATAGATGACCATGTTCTTGAGCTTGCATATCAAATTTATATGATTGCAAGTAGTTATAATGCTTGATATAGGCTCTAGGCACTTGTAGGAGTAGTTGCTATCAGTTTTATTGAAGCTGGTTCACTTTTGTTTGAAGTTACTAAAAATTTCAGATTGTTTCAGAAATAATGAAGAGACTTTTGAGGGGCTCGTCGAGCCGAAGCTCGAAGGAAAAACAAAGGGAAGAAGAGCAGAAGCCCAAATTTAATTTGCCTCGCACCGCGGAGGTTCGGCCGTGTGAATGGCCTTCCGATGACTTCTTGAGGAGAGCCGAGATTTATGAGGATTTCTATTTATTGATTGAGAATGCTGGCCTCCCGACTTCCTCCGCGACCAACGTCATCAGTATCTCTTACTCACAAATACTTTTGTGCAAAACTTCTACTTTTTCCCTAAGAAATCACCTCCATGAGTAGAGTTTCATTTATATGACGTTGTTAAGGAGATGCCATTAGCTGAATTTTGCGAGGTTTGCAAAATACCCTTTGAGGGCACCTTGGATGAACCACACCGCAATGAAGTAGAAGCTTTTATTAACACTATCACTGTGGGAGAAACCAGGAAGGTTTCTGATGCAAGGATTACTAGCATACATTTTCCCGTTTTACGCTACTTTGCCTTATTTGCTAGTCGTTGCTTGATTGGTCGCGGGAACTGTGGAAACCTTAGTGTTCCTGATATTATCATTTTGTTCCATGGTTTATACCGCAATAACTCTGTTAGTATGGGTGGAATTGTTGCTAGACGGTTAAGTCTGAACCGTACTAAGGGCCCCATCTTCGGAGGCATTTATGCTTCACGCCTAGCTGAATATTTTGAAATACCTATTAGGCATGAAGAGAAAGAGGAAACATCGTTGCCCCATGCTTATTTAGATTATAAGAGTATGCTAGCGCATGACTTTCTTGTTAAGAGTCGTGAAGGGGAGCTCAAATATAAATTGTACTTTGCTAAACATCACCCTGAGACTATTACTTTGCCTGCCCCCTTCTTGTTTAACTTGTCTGCAGGTCCTCACATCGTTTCGTGGGCGGCCGTTCAGGCCTATCAGAATCCTGCACCAGCCCCGGAACCGGAGCCACAAGATGAGCCTCCATGAGTGTCTGTTTATTCTTGGGTTCCGGAGGCGGTTGCCAGCTAGTGCCAGTCGGAGTCCTCTTCATCACAGTATGATCCCAACTATTCTTCGTCGCAGTAGGACCTCAGCTACACCTACGGGTATCCGCCAGGCTATCCCTGGCAATAGACCAACTTAGGCCAAAAGCCTAAGCTTGGGGGAGTATGTATTTCCCACCGACATTACATTCATGTTCACACACACCAATTGCTAGATGTCAGTGCTCATACTCTTTCACTGTAATATCCATGCTAGTTTATTTTCTTTTTCCTGCCTTCTTCTTATGTGTTTAATAAACCTTAAGAAAAACAAAAAAAAAATAGTAGTAGTTTACTTCTTTGTTGTAGTAATTAAAAAGAAAACCCAAAAAAAATTCCCGTTCTTCTTTTGCTTGTTGGGAGCTTTCCCGTGTAAATAGTTTTTATTTCTTTTCTTTTCTTTGGGGGTCAGTAGGAGAAGACCATGATTAAATTGTTGAAGTGGCTCTTATATGCATCATTGTTGATTTAACCAAGAGCCCATATTGCCTTGTCTTCTCCTGTTTATTGAATGCTCGCAGATTCCATCTTAGTCCAATGCACGTGCACTCTTATTATTATTCACACCGTTTGGTCGTGCAAGTGAAAGACAATTATGATGATACATGATGGACTGACTGAGATGGGAAAAGCTGGTATGAACTCGACCTCTCTTGTTTTTTTAAATATGATGAGTTCATCGTTCTTGATTCAGCTTATTATGAATAAACATGTTTGCAATGACAATTAGAGATCATAGTTGCTCGTGTCATGCTTGATTAGCTATGAGTTATAATGGTTTACCTTGCGTGCCAGCATGCTATTAAAATGGTTGTGATGTGGTATGATGGGGTGGTATCCTCCTTTGAATGATTTTTGTGACTTGACTTGGCACATGTTCACGCATGTAGTTGAAACAAATCAACATAGCCTTCACAATACTTATGTTCATGGTGGATTATATCCTACTCATGCTTGTATTCAATGTTTATTAATTTTAATGCATGTTCATGACTGTTGTCGCTCTCTAGTTGGTCACTTCCCAGTATTTTGCTAGCCTTCACTTGTACTAAGCGGGAATACTGCTTGTGCATCCAATCCCTTAAAACCCAAAGTTATTCCATATGAGTCCACTATACCTTCCTATATGCGGTATCTACCTGCCGTTCCAAGTAAATTTGTATGTGCCAAACTCTAAACTTTCAAATAAACATTCTGTTTTGCATGCTCGAATAGCTCATATATCAACTAGGGCTGCCCTTATCTTCCGTGTTAGGCGGGTTATTCTCAAGAGGAGTGGACTCCTCTCCTCATTCACGAGAAAATGGCTGGTCACTGGGATGCCCAGTCCCATGCTTTATGCAAACTAAATCAAATAATTGCAAAAAAACTCCCCCTGGGACCCGTTGAATGTTGGAGGCACTCATTGTTTCGAGCAAGCTATGGATTGATGCTTGTGGAGGAGGGGGAGTATAAACTTTACCATTCTGTTTGGGAACCGCCTATAATTTGTTTAGCATGGAAGATATCGTCATCTCTTAGTTGTTATGTTGACAATGAAAGTATGCCGCTCAAAATATAATTTATCTCTATTTCAAAACCGAGCTCTAGCACCTCTACAAATCCTAGCTTCCCTCTGCGAAGGGCCTATCTATTTACTTTTATGTTGAGTCATCACCCTCTTATTAAAAGCACTAGCTGGAGAGCACAACTGTCATTTGCATTCATTACTATTAATTTATATCGGGTATGACTATGATTGCATCTCTTTTACCATTAATTACAATGTCTAGTTAGTCCTTGATCTTTGAAGGTGCTCTGCATTTATGTTTTGCGGTCTCAGAAAGGGCTAGCGAGATACCATCTTGTTATATCATATTATGATTATTTTGAGAAAGTGTTGTCATCCGAGATTTATTATTATGGCTTGCTAGCTGATTATGTTATTGATATGAGTAAACATGAAACCTGAGAATTATTGCAAATGTGGTTAGTTATGATCTTTGCTGAAAACCTGAATGCTGGCTTGACATAGGTACAACAACAAGAGCAAACAGAGTTTGTAAAAGTTTTCTTTTTCTCTTTCAGTTTGTCAATTGAATTGCTTGAGGACAAGCAAGGGTTTAAGCTTGGGGGAGTTGATACGTCTCTGTCGTATCTACTTTTCCAAACACTTTTGCCCTTGTTTTGGACTCTAACTTGTATGATTTGAATGGAACTAACCCGGACTGACGATGTTTTCAACAGAATTGCCATGATGTTGTTTTATGTGCAGAAAACAAAAGTTCTCGGAATGACCTGAAACTCCATGGAATATCTTAGAATAAATAAAAAAATCCTTGCCAAAGATGAAGACCAGGGGGCCCACACCCTGTCCATGAGGGTGGGGGCGCCCCCCTGGGCGCGCCCCCCTACCTCGTGGGCCCCCTGGAGACCCTCCGACGCCAACTCCAACTCCATATATTGGCTTTCGGGGAGAAAAAAATCAAAGAGAAGAAACCATCACGTTTTACGATACGGAGCCGCCGCCAAGCCCTAATCCCTCTCGGGAGGGCTGATATGGAGTCCGTCCGGGGCTCCAGAGAGGGGGATTCATCATCGTCGTCATCATCAACCATCCTCCATCACCAATTTCATGATGCTCACCGCCGTGCGTGAGTAATTCCATCGTAGGCTTGCTGGACGGTGATGGGTTGGATGAGATTTATCATGTAATCGAGTTAGATTTGTTAGGGTTTGATCCCTAGTATCCACTATGTTCTGAGATTGATGTTGCTATGACTTTGCTATGCTTAATGCTTGTCACTAGGGCCCGAGTGTCATGATTTCAGATCTGAACCTATTATGTTTTCATGAATATATGTGAGTTCTTGATCCTATCTTGCAAGTCTATAGTCACCTACTATGTGTTATGATCCGGCAACACCGAAGTGACACTAATCGGGACCACTCCTGGTGATGACCATAGTTTGAGGAGTTCATGTATTCACTATGTGCTAATGCTTTGTTCCGGTTCTCTATTAAAAGGAGGCCTTAATATCCCTTAGTTTCCAATAGGACCCCGCTGCCATGGGAGGGTAGGACAAAAGATGTCATGCAAGTTTTTTTCCATAAGCACGTATGACTATATTCGGAATACATGCCTACATTACATTGATGAATTGGAGCTAGTTCTCTGTCACCCTATGTTATGACTGTTACATGACGAACCGCATCCGGCATAATTATCCATCACTAATCCGGTGCCTACGAGTTTTCCATATACTGGTTCTCGCTTATTTACTTTTTCGTTGCTACTGTTACAATCACTACAAAAATACCAAAAACATTACTTTTGCTGTCTTTACTTTTGTTACCGTTACTACCACTATCATATTACTTTTCTACTAAACACTTTGCTGCAGATACTAAGTTTCCAGGTGTGGTTGAATTAATAACTCAGCTGCTAATACTTGAGAATATTCTTTGGCTCCCCTTGTGTCGAATCAATAAATTTGGGTTGAATACTCTACCCTCGAAAACTGTTGCGACCCCCCTATACTTGTGGGTTATCAAGAGTCATCGTTGTGTGACTCCTCAAGAGTCAAACGATGAACACGCTCTTCCTCAAGCGCATTAGAGAGATCCGATATCTCATCGACATAGTCACGACTATGACCTTCCATCTTAGAGATGGTTTCTTCATGAGCCTCGATCATGTCATTGGCTTCACCAAGTTGTTCCAATAGAGCAACAAAGTTCTTCTTGGATTTGCCCTTGAGCTTACTCATAAAAGACTCAAATTCATTTACTTCCTCATTGGACCCCTCACTTTCATCAATGCAATCCGTCAAGGAAGGATTAGTAATGATGGTAGTTTTGATGCTGGGGGTTACCTTGTTGGTGGCTTTGGCCATGAGGCACTTGGCGGTGATGTTCTCGTTGGGTGAATCGAAGAGAGACACCCGTGGAGTTTTGGCAGTGGAAACGGAGGCCATGGCCATGGCTTCACCATCTTCATCTTGATCGTCATCTTCTTCATTATACTCTTCTTGTGCCACCAACCCTTTGGTCGGAGTCTTCTTGGTGAAGTTGATCTTGTTTGGGAAGGACTTGGCTTTATCTTTTCGGATGAGCTTGCCACCATTGTCTTCCGCTTCTCGTAAGGGCACTCCGCAACAAAATGGCTCACATTGCCACAATTGTAACATGTTCTCACACGTTTCTTGCCCTTGAATCCAATCGAGTTGTTCTTGTTGAAATTGGGCCTTGAGTTCTTCATGCTCCAAAATTGCCTTGATGCGAGAGCCATGTGCTCATGATAATCATATTTCATATCTTCGGGGTTGCTCTCCTCATCTTCTTCTTCAACCTCCTTTTCCACACTAGCCTTGGCCTTCAAGGAAAGGTTGGGCTTCTTTGCTCTTTGATAACACAACACCGCATTGTCGGCGGTCTTGTCCAAGATCCACATTGCCACAAACTCATCCAACACTTCGCTTGAGGTCAAGGTGTGGAAGTCCAGCCTTTGACGGATGACGGATGACATGGCCTTGTGGTAAGGCATCATGGCATTGAGGAATTTGCGCTTGATCCAATTATCATCCGTATCCTTTCTCCCATGATCTCGAAGAGAGACCGCGAGAGTGGTTAATCTCTAGTAAAGCTCCCGAGGTTCTTCATCTTCATTCATTGCAAACTCATCGGCTTCATCTTGCACCACTTCATAGTTGGAGCATTGAATGCTTGCGCTTCCCTTGTAAAGAGAAACAACATGGTGCCATGCTTCCTTGGCCACGGTGAATGGTCGGAGATGTGCAATGTCTTCGGATGGAATTGCGTCTTGGATGATGAAGAGGGAATTCTCATTGAATTGATGATCCGCGGCTTCTCTCGGGGTAAAGTTGCTTGGGTCATGAGGATAGAAACCTTGCTCAATGATTCTCCAAAGTTTAGTATTAACATGGTTTAAATGACGTTTAAATCGATAGACCCAAGAGTCAAAATCCTCATTTTTCACAATCTTAGGAGGAGAACCCACATGATTTAGATGAGTAGAGGGAACCGGTCCTCCATAAGTCAGAGGAGGTTCAACATGGGCAAAGATGCCGCTACCATTTCTACCACTAGATAAAGGAACTTTATCACTAGAAGCTTCCCCCTTATCAGAGTTGGCATCCGCCACCTTGTTAGTGGGAGCGGCCACTTCCAAAGGTGCGGTGGATAATGTAAGACCATTAAGGAACTCTTTGAACATGCCTTTGACCTTGGTCGTCATGGAGGTTTTCAATGTGTCCAAAGCCACAATGAATTCCTCACGTGAGACCGGGGATCCCCCATCACCCGTAGACGAAGAAGAATTCACATCGGGGTGCTCCTCCTCACCGTCTATGGTGTCAACCATACTCTTAGGATGGTAAAGCCCTTAAATAAGATACAAGGCTCTGATACCAATTAAAAGGATCGATATAGTTGACTACAGGGGGGGTGAATAGGCAACTAACAATTTTTAACTTTTCTTTACCAAATTAATCTTTGCATCAAAGTAGGTTGTCTAGATATGCAACTACGTGAGCAACCTATATGATGCAACAAGAATAAGCACACAAGCAAGCAAAGCATATAACACAATATAGCTCGCACAAGTAAAGGTGAGAGCTAACCAAAAGCGGAATCGATGGAGACGAGGATGTGTTACTAAAGTTCCTTCCTTTTGAAGGAAAGTACGTCTCTGTTGGAGCGGTGTGGAGGCACAATGCTCCCCAAGAAGCCACTAGGGCCACCGTATTCTCCTCACGCCCTCACACAATGCGAGATGTCGTGATTCCACTATTGGTGCCCTTGGAGGCGGCGACCAAACCTTTACAAACAAGGTTGGGGCAATCTCCACAACTGAATTGGAGGCTCCCAACGACACCACGAAGCTTCACCACAATGGACTATGGTTCCGCGGTGACCTCAACCGTCTAGGATGCTCAAACACCCAAGAGTAACAAGATCCGCAAGGGATTAGTGGGGGGAATCAAATTTCTCTTGGTGGAAGTGTAGATCGAGGCCTTCTCAACCAATCCCTAGAGAATCAACAAGTTTGATTGGCTAGGGAGAGAGATCAGCCGAAATGGAGCTTGGAACAACAATGGAGCTTGGGGGAAGAGGTAGGTCAACTTTGGAGAAGAAGACCTCCTTTTATAAGGGGTGGAAACAATCCAACCGTTACCCCCAACCAGCCCAGCAAAGGGCGGTACTACCACTGAGATCAGCGGTACTACTACTCCCCCTCGCGGTATTGCCGCACAGACTGGGAAGGCAGGGGCGAGGCAGGATCTGGACCTAGGGCGGTACTAGCCGCGGTGGTAGGGGCGGTACTACCGCTTGCGAGCGGTACTATCGCTTCTACTGCCGCTGCCAGTGCTGCACAACCCGACACGAGAGGCGACACCCTCGAGTCGAGGCGGTAGGAGACCAGTACCGCAGCGGTACTACGACTGAGAGCCCCCAAGCGGTATTACCGCTGGGAAGCAGTACTGGCGCCTGTGGCTCTAGGGCAGTAATACCGCTGGGGTACGCGGTACTACCGCTGGGACCCAAAAAGCTCAGGAAGCAATGAGAAACTCCATCAAAGTGGGAAGGCTCAGAGAGTGCAAAGAGGATGTGTACGTGTTGATTCCACCCTAGCCTCACCAATGCGGACCCCCTCTTGATAGTACGGTGACTCCTATGAAACAAGTCCACCAAAACTGAAATGAAAGAGCTACACCGTCTACTCTTAAGACTCCGAGAGGAAGGAATCGTCTTGTGCCAAAGGATGAATCTCTGAAATACTCAATGCACACGATTAGTCCGCAAAAGCGTTGTCATCAATCACCAAAACTACATAGAGAGAGATATGTCTTAACACCAGGTCTATGCATAGATGTTATATGCACGAGTAGAACACAAAGAGTTGTGGGTGATAATAGTCATACTGCTTACCAGCATGTCATACTTTGATTCGGTGGTATTGTTGGATGAAGCGGCTCAGACCGACATTATGCGTAAGCTTACATGAGACTGGTTCTACCAACGTGCTTCGCACACAAGTGGCTGGTGGGTGTCTATTTCTCCAACTTTAGTTGAATCGAGTCTGGCTACGCCTGTTCCTTGTTGAATGCTAAAACAACACACTTGACAAAAAATTGTTGTGGTTTGATGCGTAGGTAAGAACGGTTCTTGCTAGAAGCCCGTTGCAGCCATGTAAAACTTTCAACAACAAAGTAGAGGACGTCTAACTTGTTTTTGCATGGCTTGCTGTGATGTGATATGGTCAAGGCATGATGTGATATAATTTGTTGTATGCGATGATCATGTTTTGTAACAAAGTTATATGCAACTGGAAGGAGCCATATGGTTGTCACTTTATTGTATGCAATGCAATCGCCATGTAATTATTTTACTTTATCACTAAGCGCTAGCGATAGTCGTAGTAACAATAGTTGGCGAGACGACAACGATGCTACGATGGAGATCAAGGTGTCGCACCGGTGACGATGGAGATCATGACGATGCTTCGGTGACGGAGATCATGAGCACAAGATGATGATGGCCATATCATGTCACATATTTTGATTGCATGTGATTTTTATCCTTTATGCATCTTATTTTGCTTAGTACGGAGGTAGCATTATAAGATGATCCCTTACTAAATTTCAAGGTATAAGTGTTCTCCCTGAGTATGCACCGTAGCTACAGTTCGTCGTGTCGAGACACCACGTGATGATCGGGTGTGATAAGCTCTACGTTCACATACAACGGGTGCAAGCCAGTTTTGCACACGCAGAATACTCGGGTTAAACTTGACGAGCCTAGCATATGCAGATATGGCCTCGGAACACTGATATCGAAAGGTCGAGCATAAATCATATAGAAGATATGATCAACACAGTGATGTTCACCATTGAAAACTACTCCATCTCACATGATGATCAGACATGGTTTAGTTGATTTGGATCACGTGATCACTTAGATGATTAGAGGGATGTCTATCTAAGTGGGAGTTCTTAAGTAATATGATTAATTGAACTTTAATTTATCATGAACTTAGTACCTGATAGTATTTTGCATGTCTATGTTGTTGTAGATCAATGGCCCGTGCTATCATTCCTTTGAATTTTAATGCGTTCCTAGATAAAGCTAAGTTGAAAGATGATGGCAGCAACTACACGGACTGGGTCCATAACTTGAGGATTATCCTCATTGCTGCACAGAAGAATTATGTCCTGGAAGCACCGCTAGGTGCTAGACCTGCTATAGATGCTACTGATGACGTTAAGAACGTCTGGCAGAGTAAAGCTGATGACTACTCAATAGTTCAGTGTGCCGTGCTTTACGGCTTAGAATCGGGACTTCAAAGACATTTTGAATGTCATGGAGCATATGAGATGTTCCAGGAGTTGAAGTTAATATTTCAAGCAAATGCCCGAGTTGAGAGATATGAAGTCTCCAAAAAGTTCTACAGCTGCAAAATGGAGGAGAATAGTTCTGTCAGTGAACACATACTCAGAATGTCTGGGTACCATAACCACTTGACTCAGCTGGGAGTTGATCTTCCAGTTGAGTGTGTCATTGACAGAGTTCTTCAATCACTGCCACCAAGCTATAAAGGCTTCGTGATGAACTATAATATGCAAGGGATGCACAAGACTATTCCCGAGCTCTTCGCAATGCTAAAGGCTGCGAGGTAGAAATAAAAAAGGAGCATCAAGTGTTGATGGTCAACAAGACCACTAGTTTCAAGAAAAAGGGCAAAGGGAAGAAGGGGAACTTCAAGAAGAACGGCAAAAAGGTTGCTGCTCAAGAGAAGAAACCCAACTCTGGACCTAAGCCTGAAACTGAGTGCTTCTACTGCAAAGGGATTGTTCACTGGAAGCGGAACTGCCCCAAGTATCTGGCGGATAAGAAGGATGACAAAGTGAAAGGTATATTTGATATACATGTTATTGATGTGTACTTAACTAATGCTCGCAGTAGCGCCTGGGTATTTGATACTGGTTCTGTTCCTCATATTTGCAACTCGAAACAGGGGCTACAGATTAAGCGAAGATTGGCTAAGGACGAGGTGACGATGCGCATGGGAAATGGTTCCAAAGTCGATGTGATCGTGGTCGGCACGCTACCTCTACATGAATAATTGTTATTTGGTGCCAGCGTTGAGCATGAACATTATATGGATCTTGTTTGATGCGAGACGGTTATTCATTTAAATCAAAGAATAATGGTTGTTCTATTTATATGAGTAATATCTTTTATGGTCATGCACCCTTGCTAAGTGGTCTATTTTTGTTGAATCTCGATAGTGATGATACACATATTCATAATATTGAAGCCAAAATATGCAAAATTAATAATGATAGTGCAACTTATTTGTGGCACTGCCGTTTGGGTCATATCGGTGTAAAGCACATGAAGAAACTCCATGATGACGGACTTTTGGAATCACTTGATTATGAATCACTTGGTGCTTGCGAACCGTGCCTTATGGGCAAGATGACTAAAACTCCATTCTCCGGAACAATGGAATGAGCTACAGACTTGTTGGAAATAATACATATCGATGTATGCGGTCCAATGAGTGTTGAGGCTCGTGGTGGGTATCGTTATTTTCTTACCTTCAAAGATTAATTGAGCGGATATGGTTATATCTACTTAATGAAACATAAGTCTAAAACATTTGAAAAGTTTAAAGAAATTCAGAGTGAAGTGGAAAATCATCATAACAAGATAATAAAGTTTCTATGATCTGATTGTGGAGGAGAATATTTGAGTTACGAGTTTGGTCTTCATTTGAAACAACATGGGATAGTTTCACAACTGACGCCACCTGGAACACCACAGCGAAATGGTGTGTCCGAACGTCATAACCATACTTTATTGGATATGGTGTGATCTATGATGTCTCTTACTTATTTACCGCTATTGTTTTGGGGTTATGCTTTAGAGACGGCTGCCTTCACTTTAAATAGGGTACCATCAAAATCCGTTGAGACGACACCTTATGAACTATGGTTTGGCAAGAAACCAAAGTTGTTGTTTCTTAAAGTTTGGGGCTGCGATGCTTATGTGAAAAACCTTCAACCTGATAAGCTCGAACCCAAATTGGAGAAGTGCGTCTTCATAGGATACCCAAAGGAAACTGTTGGGTACACCTTCTATCACAGATCTAAAGGCAAAATCTTTGTTGCTAAGAATGGATCCTTTTTAGAGAAGGAGTTTCTCTCGAAAGAAGTGAGTGGGAGGATAGTAGAACTTGATGAGGTAGTTCTACCTTCTCCCTTATTGGAAAGTAGTTCATCACAGAAATCAGTTCCCATGATTACTACACCAATTAGTGAGGAAGCTAATGATGATGATCATGAAACTTCAGATCAAGTTACTACTGAACTTCGTAGGTCTTCCAGAGTGGTACGATAATCCTATTCTGGAAGTCATGTTGTTAGACCATGATGAACCTACGAACAATGAGGAAGCGATGATGAGCCCAGATTCCGCGAAATGGCTTGAAGCCATGAAATCTGAGATGGGATCCATGTATGAGAACAAAGTGTGGACTTTGGTGGACTTGCCCGATGATCGGCAAGCCATAGAAAATAAATGGATCTTTAAGAAGAAGACCGACGCAGATGGTAATGTTACCGTTTATAAAGCTTGACTTGTTGCAAAAGGTTTTCGACAAGTTCAAGGAGTTGACTACGATGATACTTTCTCACCCGTAGCGATGCTTAAGTCTGTCTGAATCATGTTAGCAATTGTTGCATTTTATGATTATGAAATTTGGCAAATGGATGTCAAAACTGCATTCCTGAATGGATTTCTGGAAGAAGAGTTGTATATGATGCAACCAGAAGGTTTTGTCGATCCAAAGGGTGCTAACAAAGTGTGCAAGCTCCAGCGATCCTTTTATGGATTGGTGCAAGCCTCTCGGAGCTGGAATAAACGCTTTGATAGTATGATCAAAGCATATGGTTTTATACAGACTTTTGGAGAAGCCTGTATTTACAAGAAAGTGAGTGGGAGCTCTGTAGCATTTCTAAGCTTATATGTAGATGACATATTGTTGATTGGAAATGATATATAATTTTTGGATAGCATAAAGGGATAACTGAATAAGAGTTTTTCCATGAAAGACCTCGGTGAAGCTGCTTACATATTGGGCATCAAGATCTATAGAGATAAATCAAGACGCTTAATTGGACTTTCAAAAGGCACATACCTTGATAAAGTTTTGAAGAAGTTCAAAATGGATCAGCCAAAGAAAGGGTTCTTGCATGTGTTACAAGGTGTGAAGTTGAGTCAGACTCAATGCCTGACCACTGCAGAAGATAGAGAGAAAATGAAAGTCATTCCCTATACTTCAAGCATAGGTTCTATCATGTATGCAATGATGTGTACCAGTGTATGCCTTGCTATAAGAATAGCAGGGAGGTACCAAAGTAATCCAGGAGTGGAAGACTGGACAGCGGTCAAGAACATCCTGAAATACCTGAAAATGACTAAGGATATGTTTCTCGTTTATGGAGGTGAAAATGAGCTCATCGCAAATGGTTACATCGATGCAAGCTTTGTCACCAATCCAGATGACTCTAAGGCCCTGTTTGTTTGGGCTTTTTCTTTTGCTTTTGCAGCTTCTCCACTTTGGCCAAAAAGCCATAAAAGCTCCTAAATAGGTGCTTTTGAAGCTTTTTTGGCTTTTGATGAATCAATATAACCTATGTGAGCTTCAAAGTCCATAAAAGCTCCAAAAGCACCTATTTAGGAGCTTTTATAGATTTTTGGCCAAAGTGGAAAAGCTGCAAAAGCAGAGGAAAAAGCCCAAACAAACAGGGCCTAAGTCTTGAACCGGATACATATTTTTATTGAATGGAGGAGCTGACAGTTGGTGCAGTTCCAAGCAGAGCGTCATGGTGGGATCTACGTGTGAAGCGGAGTACATTGCTGCTTTGGAAGCATCAAATGAAGGAGTTTGGATGAAGGAGTTCATATCCGATCTAGGTGTCATACCTAGTGCATCGGGTCCAATGAAAATCTTTTGTGACAATACTGGTGCAATTGCCTTGGCAAAGGAATCCAGATTTCACAAGAGAACCAAGCATATCAGAGACGCTTCAATTCCATTCATCATCAAGTGTCGGAAGGGGACATATAGATTTGCAAGATACACACGGATCTGAATGTTGCAGACCCATTGACTAAGCCTCTTCCACGAGCAAAACATGATCAACACCAAAACTCCATGGGTGTTAGAATCATTACTATGTAATCTAGCTTATTGACTCTAGTGCAAGTGGGAGACTAAACGAAATATGCCCTAGAGGCAATATTAAAGTTATTATTTATTTCCTTAATTCATGATAAATGTTTATTATTCATGCTATAATTGTATTAACCGGAAACTTGGTACATGTGTGAATACATAGGCAAAACTTATAGTCCCTACTATGCCTCTACTTGACTAGCTTGTTAATCACAGATGGTTATGTTTCCTGACCATAGACATGTGTTGTCATTTGATGAATTGGATCACATCATTAGGAGAATGATGTGATGTACATGACCCATTCATTAGCTTAGCATTATGATCGTGTTAGTTTCATTGCTACTGCTTTCTTCATGACTTATACAAGTTCCTCAGACTATGAGATTATGCAACTCCTGAATACCGGAGGAACACTTTTTGTGCTACCAAACGTCACAACGTAAATGGGTGATTATAAAGGTGCTCTACAGGTGACTCTGAAGGTATTTGTTGGGTTGGCATATATCGAGATTAGGATTTGTCACTCAGTGTTCCGGAGAGGTATCTCTGGGCCCTCTCGGTAATACTCACAACTATAATCCTTGCAAGCATTGTAACTAGTGAGTTAGTTGCGGGATGAAGTATTATGGAACGAGTAAAGAGACTTGCAGGCAACGAGATTGAACTGGGTATGATGATAACGATGATCGACTCTTGAGCAAGTAACATACTGATGACAAAGGGAACAACGTATGTTGTTATGCGGTTTGACCGATAAAGATCTTTGTAGAATATCTAGGAACCAATATGAGCATCCAGGTTCCGCTGTTGGTTATTGACCGGAGAGGTGTCTCGTTCATGTCTACATAGTTCTCGAACCCGTAGGGTCCGCACGCTTAACGTTTGATGACGATTGGTATTATGAGTTTATGTGATATGATGTACCAAAAATTGTTCGGAGACCCATATGTGATCACGGACATGACAAGGAGTCTCGAAATGGTCGAGACATAAAGACTGATATATTGGACGGCTATGTTCGGACACCGGAAGTGTTTTGGATAAGTTTCAGATAAAATTGGAGTACTGAGGGTTACCGGACCCCCCCCCGGAAGCTATTGGGCCTCATGTGCCTTAGTGGAGAAGAGAGAGGGCCGGACAGGAGGTGGTGCATGCCCCGCTTGCACTAGTACGAATTGGACAAGGGGAGGGGGCGGCGCCCCCCTTTCCTTCCTTCTCTCCACCTCCTCTTTCCCCCTTCTCCTTGTTGGAATAGGAAAGGGGGGTGAGGGAGTCCTGGATTAGGGGGTATCCGGACAGCCGGACTATATACATTGTCCGAACTATCGAAGCGTGAAGATACAAGACTCAAGACTTTGGCCCGTGTCCGGATGGGACTCTCCTTTGCGTGGAAGACAAGCTTGGCGATCCGGATATTAGATTTCCTTCCTTGTAACTGACTCCATGTAAAACCTAGCCCTCCCCGGTGTCTATATAAACCGGAGAGGATGGTCCTTAGAAGGCCGATCACAATTACAATCATACCATCATAGGCTAGCTCTTAGGGTTTAGCCTCTACGATCTCATGGTAGATCTACTCTTGTACTACTCATATCTTCAATATTAATCAAGCAGGAAGTAGGGTTTTACCTCCATCGAGAGGGCCCGAACCTGGGTAAACATTGTGTCCCTTGCTTCCTGTTACCATCAGCCTAAGACGCACAGATCGGGACCCCCTACCGGAGATCCGCCGGTTTTGACACCGACAGGGGGGGCGAAACCTACTTGGAGTAGGATTGCCCCCTTGGCGCGCCTCCTCCCCTGGCTTGCCTCCTCCTCCCTCCCTCCGTTATGTACGGGGGAGGGGGAACCCCATAGACACACAAGTTGATTGTTTAGCTGTGTGCGGTGCCCCCCTCCACAGATTTCCACCTCGGTCATATCGTCGTAGTGCTTAGGCGAAGCCCTGCGCCAGTAACTTCATCATCACCATCACCACGCCGTCGTGCTAACGGAACTCTCCCTCAACCCCAGCTGGATCTAGAGTTCGTGGGACGTCACCGAGCTGAACGTGTGCAAATCACGGAGGTGCCGTACCTTTGGTGCTAGGATCGGTTGGATCGTGAAGACGTATGACTACATCAACCGCGTTGCCATAACGCTTCCGCTTTCGGTCTACGAGGGTCCGTAGACAACACTCTCCCATCTCGTTGCTATGCATCACCTAAATAGATCTTGTGTGATCGTAGGAATTTTTTTGAAATTACTGCGTTCCCCAACATTTTTCGGTGTCCTGCCGGAGGGGATTCAATCACGGAGGGCTTCTTCATCAACACCATTGCCTCTCCGATGAAGCGTGAGTAGTTTACCATATACCTTTGGGTCCATAGCTAGTAGCTAGATGGCTTCTTCTCTCTCTTTGATTCTCAATACCATGTTCTCCTCAATGTTCTTGGAGATCTATTCGATGTAATACTCTTTTGCGGTGTGTTTGCCGAGATTCGATGAACAGTGGATTTATGATCAGATTATCTATGAATATTATTTGGTTCTTCTCTGAATTCTTATATGCATGATTCGATATCTTTGCAAGTCTCTTCGAATTATCGGTATAGTTTGGCCTACTAGATTGATCTTTCTTGCAATGGGAGAAGTGCTTGGCTTTGGGTTCAATCTTGCGGTGTCCTTTCCCAGTGACAGTAGGGGCAGCAAGGCACGTATTGTATTGTTGCCATCGAGGATAAAAATACGGGTTTTTCATCATATTGCTTGAGTTAATTCCTCTACATCATGTCATCTTACTTAATGTGTTACTCCGTTCTTTATGAAATTAATACTCTAGATGCAGGCAGGAGTCGGTCGATGTGTGGAGTAATAGTAGTAGATGCAGAATCGTATCGGTCTACTTGACACAGACGTGATGCCGATGTTCATGACCATTGCCTTGGATATCGTCATAACTATGCGCTTTTCTATCAATTGCTCGGCAGTAATTTGTTCACCCATCATAATATTTGCTATCTTGAGAGAAGCCACTAGTAAAACCTATGGCCTTCGGGTCTCTTTTCCATTATATTGAATCTCTTTTACATCATGCTAGTTTCTGATCTACTATTTTGCAATCTTTTACTTTCCGATCTATAAACCAAAAATACCAAAAATATTTACTTTACCATTTATCTATGTCTATAAGATCTCACTTTTGCAAGTGACCGTGAAGGGAGTGACAACCCCTTTATCGCGTTGGGTGCAAGTTGTTGATTTTTTGTGGAGGTATTCGGTGACTTATGTGTTGTCTCCTACTGGAGTGATACCTTGGTTCTCAAAACTGAGGGAAATACTTACGCTACTTTGCTGCATCACCCTTTCCTCTTCAAGGGAAAACCAATGCAAGCTCAAGAGGTAGCAAGAAGGATTTATGGCACCGTTGCCAGGGAGATCTATGTCAAGTCAATCCATACCAAGCACCCATGATAAACTCTTCTCTCTTGCATTACATTATTCGCTATTCGCCTCTCATTTTCCTCTCCCCCACTTCTAAAACAATTTTTGAAAAGATTTGCCTTTTTCTTCGCCTTCTTCCCATATGTCTTTTTGTTTGTGTTTCCATGTGCCTTCTATTTTCTTGCATCTTTGCTTGCTAAAAATCTATTGATATGGATCCACTTAAAGTGTTCTACTTGGATCATCTTTGATCTATATGTACTCGTGTGAAACCCCAACTAGTTTAGTTGAAGGAAAATCATTAGATGAGCATGCTCATTTTGTGCGTCACCGTTTGTCTGAAAAAGGGAGACTCTTATGGAATCAAATAAATAGTTTGTTGTGTTATGCTTGGAATCTTTGTGAAATTTATGATTTTACTTGTTGCTCTAAGAACCCTAAAAAACAACTTCCCTACATATGTGAGTTTAATGATAATGAAATCTGATCTTCTTATGCAAAGGGTGTTTATAGTTACTATGATATCGAACAAATTGAAGAATTTGTTGCTTAAAGGGTGCTTATGAAGTTGCTTATTTGATTGAAAAGTATGATATTACTCTCTACAAATCTAAATTTTTTGACATACTTAAATATTGCTATGAAAACTATGCTCATAATGTCTATGTCAAAGAATTTATTGAGCGAATGACTGTTGCTTTGGATGAAAATAATGATATGCATGAATCTATAGATAATTATGATTCCGATGATTTTATTAAAATATCCCTTGATGAACATGATGCTTTCTATTCTTGTGGCCATGATGCCAATATTTATGGAGATGAATTTGCTATAGTCCCTTATGTTAAACATGAGGTGTTGCTATTGCACCCATACTTGATAGTTCCTTCGATGAAAAGCATGATTGCAATGATGTTATTATAAATTCTATTAATGTCAATTGTGCTAATATTATGCAAAACCCTAAGCTTGGGGATGCTAGTTTTGCTATGTATACTACTTGTTGCAATGATCATGATTGGGGTGATTCTTCTTATGATCTTGAAAATTTATTTAAATCCCATGATGAATATTAGATTGATGATACTGTTTGCAATAATATTCAAAGTGGGTTTGGAAGAGTGTCAACTTTAGAACCCACATATTTGGAGAATGTTAAATCTTATGAAATTTTTGATAAAAGTGGGTTTGGAGAGGTCATGACTTTAGTTAATGTTAATCCCACTATTTTGGAAGAGTGTCAACTTCGCATGCATATGGGTCATGTTGAGAATATGTTTTGTGATACCTATATTGTTGAATTTTCTTATGATCCTACATGTAATTATTATGAGAGAGGAAAATATGGTTGTAGAAATTTTCATGTTACTAAATTTCCTCTCGTTATGCTGAGATTGCTATTGTTTCTTTCTTCTTCCTTGCATATGCTAGATCTTGCTTATCTTGTTAATTTGTTTTCCTATAAAATGCCTATGCATAGGAATTATGTTAGACTTAGATGTGTTTTCCACGAGTTTTACGATGCTCTCTTTGTGCTTTAATTCTTGTCTTTTATGTTAGCATCATCGAAATTATCAATGTCTAGCTAAGGGCGTTAAACAATGGCACTTGTTGGGAGGCAACCCAATTTTATTTTTGTTCTTTGCTTTTTTGTTCCTGTTTAGTAATAAATAGTTCATCTAGCCTCTGGTTAGATGCGGTTTTATGTTTTAATTAGTGTTTGTGCCAAGTAGAACCTTTAGGATAGCTTACGGTGATAGTTGTGTTGATCCTGCTGAAAATCAGAAAATTTTATGCTTAGTAAATTAGTTTAAAAAATTCACAGAAACGTGATTTTGATTTGATTCTTTTTGCTCTCGATTTTACATAGATTTCTCAGGATTTGCTAATTTGAATAAATTTTTGGAGTTACAGAAGTATTCGAGAGTTACAGATTACTACAGACTGTTCTGTTTTTGACAGATTCTGTTTTTCGTGTGTTGTTTGCTTACTTTGATGAATCTATGGGTAGTATCAGGGGGGGTATGAACCATATAGAAGTTGGAATACAGTAGATATTACACCAATATAAATAAAGAATGAGTTTGCAACAGTACCTTAAAGTGGTGATTTATTTTCTTATACTAACGGAGCTCATGAGATTTTCTGTCGAGTTTTGTGTTGTGAAGTTTTCAAGTTTTGAGTAAGGATTTGATGGACTATGGAATAAGGAGTGGCAAGAGCCTAAGCTTGGGGATGCCCAAGGCACCCCAAGGTAATATTAAAGGACAACCAAAAGCATAAGCTTGGGGATGCCCCAGAAGACATCCCCTCTTTCGTCTTCGTCTATCGGTAACTTTACTTGAGGCTATATTTTTATTCACCACATGATATGTGTTTCGCTTGGAGCGTCTTGTATGATTTGAGTATTTTCTTTTTAGTTTACCACAATCATCCTTGCTTTACACACCTTTTGGGAGAGACACGCATGAATCGTGATTTATTACAATACTCTATGTGCTTCACTTGTATCTTTTGAGCTAGGCAATATTGCTCTAGTGCTTCACATATATCTTTTTAGAGCACGACGGTGGCTTTATTTTATAGAAATTCTTGAACTCTCATGCTTCACTAATATTATTTTGAGAGTCTTTTAGAACAGCATGGTAATTTGCTTGGGTTATAAAACTAGTCCTAATATGATGGGCATCCAAGAGGGATATAATAAAAACTTTTATATGAAGTGAATTGAATACTATGAGAAGTTTGATTCTTTATGATTCTTTTGAGATATGAAGATGGTGATATTAGAGTCATGATAGTGGAGTAATTGTGAATTTTAGAAATAGTTGTGTTGAGGTTTGTGAGTCTCGTAGCATGCACGTATGGTAATCGTTGTGTAACAAATTTGAAGCATGAGGTATCTCTTTGATTGTCATCCTTTATGTGGAGGTCGGATCGCGCGATGGTTAACTCCTACCAACCCTTTCCCTAGGAGCATGTGTGTAGTGCTTGGTTTTGATGACTTGTAGATTTTTGCAATAAGTATGTGAGTTCTTTATGACTAATGTTGAGTCCATGGATTATACGCACTCTCACCCTTCCACCATTGCTAGCCTCTCTTGTGCCGCGCAACTTTCGTCGGTACCATACACCCACCATTTACCTTCCTCAAAACAGCCACCATACCTACCTATTATGGTATTTCCTTAGCCATTCCGAGATATATATTGCCATGCAACTTTCCACCGTTCCGTTTATTATGACACGCTTCATTATTGTCATATTGCTTTGCATGATCATGTAGCTGACATCGTATTTGTGGTAAAGCCTGTTGAGGAACGCGGTAATTTCAAAAAAATTCCTACGATCACACAAGATCTATCTAGGTGATGCATAGCAACGAGAGGGGAGAGTGTGTCCACGTACCCTCGTAGACCAAAAGCAGAAGCATTTAGTTAACGCGGTTGATGTAGTCGAACGCCTTCGCGATCCAACCGATCAAGTACCGAACGCACGACACCTCCGCGATCTGCACACGTTCAGTTCGGTGACGTCCCTGGAACTCTATATCCAGCTGAGGCCGAGGTAGAGTTTCGTCAGCATGATGGCGTGGTGACGATGATGATGAAGTTATCAGCGCAGGGTTTCGCCTAACCACTACGACAATATAACCGAGGTGGAAAACTGTGGAGGGGGCACCGTACACGGCTAAAGATCAACTTGTGTGTCTATGGGGTGCCCCCTTCCCCCGTATATAAAGGAGGAGAGGAGGGGGCCGGCCAGCCACAAGGGCGCGCCCAAGGGGGGGAGTCCTACTCCAAGTAGGAGTAGGTTTCCCCCTTTCCTAGTCCAACTAGGAGGAGAAGGAAGGAGAGGGAGAGGGAGAGGGAAAGAGGGGCCGCGCCCCCTCCCCTTGTCCTATTCGGACTCCCCTTGGGGGGGCACCTCCTGGTGCGTCCCTCTCTCTCCCCTATAGGCCCACTAAGGCCCATTACTTCCCGGGGGGGTGGTTTCGGTAACCCTCCGGCACTCCAGTTTTATCTGAAACTATCCGAAACACTTACGGTGTCCGAACAACATGGTCCAATATATCAATCTTTATGTGTCAACAATTTTGAGACTCCTCGTCATGTCCATGATCTCATCCGGACTCCAAACAACCTTCGGCACATCAAATCACATAAACTCATAATACCAATTGATGTTAAGTGTGCGGACCATACGAGTTCGAGAACTATGTAGACATGACCGAGAAACGTCTTCGGTCAATAACCAATAGTGGAACCTGGATGCTCATATTGGTTCCTACATATTCTACGAAGGTCTTTATAGGTCAAACCGCATAACAACATACGTTGTTCCCTTTGTCATCGGTATATATGTTACTTGCCCGAGATTCGATCGTTGGTATCATCATACCTAGTTCAATCTCGTTACCGGCAAGTCTCTTTACTCGTTCCGTAATACTTCATCCCGAAACTAACTCATTAGTTACAATGCTTGCAAGGCTTATAGTGATGATTATTACCGAGAGGGCCCAGAGATACCTCTCCGAAACACGGAGTGACAAATCCTAATCTCGATCTATGCCAACCAACAAGCACCTTCGGAGACACCTATAGAGCACCTTTATAATCACCCAATTACGTTGTGAGGTTTGGTAGCACACAAAGTGTTTCTCCGGTATTCAGGAGTTGCATAATCTCATAGTCCGAGGAACATGTATAAGTCATGAAGAGAGCAGTAGAAATGAAACTGTAATGATCATAATGCTAAGCTAACGGATGGGTCATGTCCATCACATCATTCTCCTAATGATGTGGTCCCGTTCATCAAATGGCAACACATGTCTATGGTTTAGAAAACATAACCATCTTTGATTAACAAGCTAGTCAAGTAGAGACATACTAGGGACAATATGTTTTGTCTATGTATTCACACATGTATTAAGTTTCCGGTTAATACAATTATAGCATCTATCTATCTATCTATCTATACCTATACTAATTACAGACTCCCCAGAAATTACATTAATCAGTAATTAGGAGCCGTTAATCTCGTGGGACCGAATTATTACGGTGCAGATCAACCGTATAATTCTCGACTGAAGAAAAAACACCCAAAGGCCGGGTGACCTTAGTTTGGGCCCAAAATATATATAGATTACAAAGGCCAGTCGATGGAGCCTGCCTACAATGCTTTTACGGTTGTATACAAAACCATTCTATCTACTCCACGTAGCTGCCTCAAAAAAAATTCTACTCCACGTAGCCATTCTAAAAAAAACTCCACGTAGCCCGCAAAACAAATTTAAAAAAACAACTCCACATAGCCCTCAAAACAAATCTATCTACTCCACGTCTCATACACTTCCCGTAAAATACAATGAAACAATCGTACGCCATAGAATCTCCTGTATCTCTCCTCCCCATGAGAAACAAATCAATGTCTCTCAAACTGGAACAAACAAGTAGAGGAATTGTTGGTTGAGGAACTGATCTGGTGCGCTCTCACTTGAAGCTCACAAATTGGGGCATGGATCTGGTGCATTAATCAGGAAGTTACTTCATCAAAATCATTTTTCTCTTTGGATCAGGTCCGTTTTCTCACATGATTTTTTCAAGATTTGTTTTCTTGATTGTTCTACTGCAACTATTCCTTTTGATTTGGATTCAGAATCAAAGAAATTTGTTCTCTCCACTGATTGAATATCGAATCTTCTCGCATACAGCTTTTGGATTCTCAATCTCTCTCACGTGTTGCTAAACACCCTATAGTAGCCGCCGTCGTCCACCACTGCTAATGGCCCCAACATCGCCGTTACTTATGTTGGTGCTTTAGCCCGTGGAACACAATATCAGACGCACGTCCATGTTGATGGTCGACGTAGACTGATGGATTCTTTAGGTAGCAGACTAAATTGCAACGTAGAAAGCTCCTTATCTCTATCATGTTTGAGCGCAACTATATGCACATCTGGTTAGCTTATAAATTAAACATGACGTCTAAACAAACAACATCAACATCGAGGAGCCTCATGTTGATTTGAATTAATAAAAAACAAAATTTATTAAAATTAATGAATCTGACAAATTACGACAACCTTGACGACCCATTAAGCAAGACAAGCCGATAATTGGTTTCTATAGATTTGATTGCTCGATGCCTTTATGTGATACAATTGCTTAGTGACATGCTGAAACCTGATTTGTGTTACTAAATAGTGGCTTTGTGTCTTCAGCGCCGGTTGTGTTATCAATAAGATGTTGTATGATCTAGGTATATAGAATAAGGTATCAAAGAGACATGTCAGCATGTGTCTCTTTCTTTCTTTTCATTGATAACCGACTGACATAACTGAAATTTGAATTGTCCCTTCCCTTGAATACAACAATTTGATTTCTAGCATATGAGATTAGCACCGTGGCCCGATGTCAAGGAGATGCTCATTCATCAAGTCATCTTAAAATCCTTGAGGCATTGGTTGAATCTTCAGTATTATTAAAGAGTAATTTACTGTTATTTTGATCTCCTCAGAGACAATCATATTGTTTAAATATGATGATTGTTGTTTTTGTTAGTAATCGTATGTATCCGTTCAGTTTTCTGAATTGTAGCCATAGATCATCCCGTCCGAATTGTCCATGTGTGCTAGGAAGAAAATAATCGGTTGCTGTGCTACTGAAATATTCGTATCTCTTGGTCCTTCTGTAGGATTCACTTATATGATCCTTGACAACGGGGCACGTTTAAACTATCAATTATATAACTCTGTTTCTTAGCCCACGTAGTTTTATACATTTCTTACCTGCTAGCTTTACTATTTGTACTCCTATGTTCAGGGGTTGTGATGTGTATTCTTCCTTTGGCAGTACTACACCAGGTAGCATATTTAACTGCAATATAACAATTTCCGAGAAAGCTCCAGACCTCTAGGACATCTTCGGTGGACGCTGAGCCAAGAAGAGGAAGGGTTCGAAAGGATGGAATGTTATGGCTTCCACCATTCATCATTTTCTACCGCCATGGCATGCAGCGAGGAAATGGATCCATGGAAATGTTCATGCTGGTGGATGACGGTGATGTTGAAACTCCAGATGGCTGCAGCTAGTAGGGTTTAGACAAAGGAGCATACACGCTGAATCCGTCGCCTCCACACATCAATGGAAATTTGATCCCTGTAGTTGTCGTTCATGGTGGCACTCATGCCGTTGCTCCGTTTAACATGCTGGCCGCCGATGAAGCCACAACCCAACATTGAAGCACCATTGGTCCTTATTGGTATGTTTACATTAATCCCATCTTATGTTGAATCATGAGTGTAAATTACTCACTTCTGGTCTCGCACAAAAGAAAAGAGTCAGGTCCTTGGACTCCAGGAACTTTAGCTTACATACTATGATTATTTTCTGCTCGCATATTAAGCACATTCGGAGTATTATTACTTTTGGACAGAAGAACAAAACGGCGTTGCATTTTCATTCAGTGAGAGGAGTACTAAGAACAGCACAAAGTGCTGAGCAGGGAAACATCTACCGAGCTAGACATGAGAAAAATAAAACAGCAGGATTAAATCCCCTGGACGTACTTCAGCGGAACTAGGGACATGGTCAAAACTTTATATGGATATCATGTTTTTACTTGCTAATAACTGACCACTGTAGTTTCACAAATTACCAAATTGCCGACTATTGATTTGATTTGATTATTTATCCATCTAATCACAATGTTTCGCTATTAAGTTTTTTCAAGATACCAAAAGGTTGCTTTTCAGTGACTCGATTGACACTACCCTTTTTCTTTCTTTTTTTGACTGAATGACAGTACCCTTTTTCTGTTAGAGTTAACCTTCAAGTTCATTATTTCTAAGTTGTTATCTTGCATATTCAACTAATAGGGGCTACTTCAATTATTCTTTAAATGAAAAGAAATACCTTAAGATATTTCATGGAAGTGTACGAGTTTTATTCATAGAGCGGCAGAAGCTTATTGTGTAATTCGATCTTCAATGTCACATTAACCTCAAGATTCTGCCGTTACTTTATTATATAAAAATTAGTTTCAGATTTACATAATGATCTGCAACATTGATATTGAAAGTAAATTTATAAAGAATTCCACGAATTAAGGTTAGACCATGTCGTTCCAATTGCTAACCAATAGGCACTAACAAATGTGTTTTACAATGTAAGGTTCACAACAATGACGTATGATATGCTCAATGCCATTAGCCATGACAAGGATCTCTGAAAACCGAAAGTCAAAGTAGATCCACATATCAGATGGAGAGCGTCAATCCTCACAAGGTTGCAAAAAATATTGTTTACTAAGATATATTACAGATGTTTTCTTTGTTATGGCTATAATTAGAACAAGTACAAGCATTAGTATCCGACTAAATGTAAACTGGAACACAAATGGTAACCATTTATGTTTAAATTGTTAATCTCTCCAAGATTTTTTTTTGCGGGGAAATCTCTCCAAGATTTATTTGTGAGTAAAGTACTTCCGGGCATTGGCGTGTCCAAGGCAAAGGTAGAGGATGCATAGTGAATGGATAAACTAAACTGCTGCTTCTTTTTAGATGGATAAGAAGAGCTGGCATTTGGATGAGGAAATTCTTCTTGAGGACGGCGCATCGGAGGAGGTTGCAGTCTTGACGGAGACGGTGTAACACACGCAAAGGGGGACGGCCAGATGCCCGGTGATCCTGCCGGTGCTGCCATGATATTTGTGAGGAAGAACTTTGTGAGGGTTCTCATGCCGGCATCCACAAGAGCCACCGGCGCAGCCACACTCATGCCCCGCTCAGACAAACCGCAGTTGACAAGGTGGCATAATTGAATCTGCCGACAATCCTCGCAGAAATCTCTTAGTGAAGAGGATATGCACATCTCAAGTAGCCACGTTTTGACTGACTATAGAGCACAATGATTACCGTATTTATTACATTCGAAGGAGTCCTAGAATTGGTTGTTGTTGAGTAGAGCAAGAAGTCAACTTAGGGCATCTCCAGCCGCGCCCCCAACAGGCCCTCTCCAGGCGATTTTGCCGCGCCGGCGTAAAAAAAAGACCCCAGTCGCGCCCCCAGAAACCCGTTTTTCGCCGGCTCGGGCCAAAACTGGTGCCGGCGGACCCAGGCCGAACCCGGCGCCCTGGGGGCGCTTGGGGAGCCGGCGCGAGCGAAAAAGGCGCGTGGGCCCGCCCTGGAAGCGACCCGAGGGTCTTTTCCCGCCGTTTCTTGACGCTTTTCCCTCGCTTCTCTCCCGCTCGCTCGCCTTCCTCCCGCCATTCTATCCCTTTCTCCCGCCAAACCCCCTCTCGCTCGCCGCGAAGAAGCACGCCATGCCGCCGAAGAAGTATGCCATGCCGCGCGCGGCGGCAACCGCGACTGGCGCCGTGGTCCAGCCGAGGCAGAGGAAGCCGAGGGCGCCGCCATCGAAGCCACCGGGCATGTCGAACGCCGAGTGGAGGGTGGAAGTTCAGCGGCGCGAAGAGGTCACCGCCGACAGGCGGAACAGGGCCATAGCCAAGAAGGCCCGCGACAACGCGGCGCGTGCGGCGGCGTCTTCCTCATCGGTCGACCAGACGGGGATGAATCCACCCGTCGTCAGCCACGCCCAGTACGCGCCCTGGGGACAGCAAGGCGCCGGATCTCCATGGGGTTCATCGTCGCCCGGCTACGCCGACGGCGACGCGCACGGTGGGTTTAACCCAAACGTGACCTTCCCTCATGGTCACCCCGCTACGCGCACGCCCTCGCCCGCCTTCGCCGGCGTGCAGTACCCTCCATACGACGAGAAGCTCAAGGCGTGGTACCTAGTGCAGCGCGGCCTCATCCTGAACGAGCTGCCGACGGCAACGCCGACGACGCTGATGACGCCCACGACCACACGGACGCCAAGCCCGAACGGAGCCTCTACATCGCCGCCCAGCAGTGCCGAAGCCGCGCCGACGCAGCCCTGCGACGAAGCAGGTCCGACACCGACGAGCCCGCGCACGCCGACTCCGCCAACGCCTGGAGCCGACCAAGCCGAGTGAATCGTTGCGCACGGCGGCCCTCTGTTTTTTGTAACGCCAGACTACGTCCGATCGCCGGATTTGCGGCGTCTTTTGAGAGCGGGAACGACCAAGTTTGAATTTCCCGCATCCTGGGGCCGGCGCGTGGGGGCTTGACTGGGAGCTAGGTCGCCCCAGGGGCCGAACTAGTGCCGGCACGCCCCCAGGCCGCTCCATTTAGGCGCTCTAGGGGGCCGAACGGCTGGAGATGCCCTTATAGAGATTCAGTAAAAAAAGATGACCAAGATGGATGGATCTCGCGAACGGATATAATGGGAAAGATGAGCGATGGATAAAAGACAGATTTAAATAAAAAAATTATCTCCCCTACCTTATAAAGATTGTGGTTTCCACATGAACAAACTAGCATTCTTTATATATGAGAGTTCCGCTAGATTAGAAATTGTACGCTAAAGCCAAGTGTTTTAAGCAATATGACCAAATATTAAATAAATTAAATAATCATTTTTGTTAATTCGAGGTCATACGTAATCGATCCAAATCCATTAATATGGGAGCGATACAACACAAAATATCAATGTTGCGCCGTCCGTAGAGATTCAAGTTTGCTCCATAATAACTATGCTAGCCCGTGCGAATACACGGATTCACGACTAGTGAATAATAAACATTTATCATGAAATAAGGAAATAAATAATAACTTTATTATTGCCTCTAGAGCATATTTCTTTCAGTCTCTCACTTGCACTAGAGTCAATAATCTAGATTACATAGTAATGATTCTAACACCCATGGAGCTTTGGTGCTGATCATGTTTTGCTCGTGGAAGAGGCTTAGTCAACGGGTCTGCAACATTCAGATCCGTATGTATCTTGAAAATCTCTATGTCCCCTTCCGACACTTGATGACGGATGGAATTGAAGCGTCTCTTGATGTGCTTGGTTCTCTTGTGAAATCTGGATTCCTTTGCCAAGGCAATTGCACCAGTATTGTCACGAAAGATTTTCATTGAACCCGATGCACTAGGTATGACACCTAGATCGGATATGAACTCCTTCATCCAAACTCATTCATTTGCTGCTTCCGAAGCAGCAATGTACTCCGCTTCACACGTAGATCCCGCCACGACGCTCTGCTTAGAACTGCACCAACTGACAGCTCCTCCATTCAATAAAAATACGTATCCGGTTTGAGACTTAGAGTCATTCGGATCAGTGTCAAAACTTGCATCGACGTAACCGTTTACGACGAGCTCTGTTTCACCTCCATAAACGAGAAACATATCCTTAGTCCTTTTCAGGTATTTCAGGATGTTCTTGACCACTGTCCAGTACTCCACTCCGTGATTACTTTGGTACCTCCCTTCTATGCTTATAGCAAGGCACACATCAGGTCTGGTACAAAGCATTGCATACATGATAGAACCTATGGCTGAAGCATAGGGAATGACTTTCATTTTCTCTCTATCTTCTGCAGTGGTCGGGCATTGAGTCTGACTCAACTTCACACCTTGTAACACAGGCAAGAACCCTCTCTTTGACTGATCCATTTTGAACTTCTTCAAAACTTTATCAAGGTATATGCTTTGTGAAAGTCCAATTAAGCATCTTGATCTATCTCTATAGATCTTGATGCCCAATATGTAAGCAACTTCTCCGAGGTTTTTCATAGAAAAACTCTTATTCAGGTTTCCCTTTATGCTATCCAGAAATTCTATATCATTTCCAATCAACAATATGTCATCCACATGTAATATCAGAAATGCTACAGAGCTCCCACTCACTTTCTTGTAAATACAGGATTCTCCAAAAGTCTGTATAAAACCATATGCTTTGATCACACTATCAAAGCATTTATTCCAACTCCGAGAGGCTTGCACCAGTCCATAAATGGATCGCTAGATCTCGCACACTTTGTTAGCACCCTTTAGATCGACAAAACCTTCTGGTTGCATCATATACAACTTTTCTTCCAGAAATCCATTCAGGAATGCAATTCTGACATCCATCTGCCATATTTCATAATCATAAAATGCGGCAATTGCTAACACGATTCAGACAGACTTAAGCATCGCTACGGGTGAAAAAGTCTCATCGTAGTCAACTCCTTGAACTTATCGAAAACCTTTCACAACAAGTCGAGCTTTGTAAACAGTAGCATTACCGTCTGCGTTGGTCTTCTTCTTAAAGATCGATTTATTTTCTATGTCTTGCCGATCATCGGGCAAGTCCACCAAAGTCCACACTTTGTTCTCATACATGGATCCCATCTCTGATTTCATGGCCTCAAGCCATTTCGTGGAATCTAGGCTCATTATCGCTTCCTCATAGTTCGTAGCTTCACCATGGTCTAGTAACATGACTTCAGAACAGGATTACCGTACCACTCTGGTGCGGATCTTACTCTGGAAGACCTACGAGGTTCAGTAGTAACTTGATCTGAAGTTTCATGATCATCATCATTAACTTCCTCACTAATTGGTGTAGGAATCACTGGAACTGATTTCTGTGATGAACTACTTTCCAATAAGGGAGAAGGTACAATTACCTCATCAAGTTCTACTTTTCTCCCACTCACTTCTTTCGAGAGAAACTCCTTCTCTAGAAAGGATCCATTCTTAGCAACAAAGATTTTGCCTTCGGATCTGTGATAGAAGGTGTACCCAACAGTTTCCTTTGGGTATCCTATGAAGACGCACTACTCCGATTTGGGTTCGAGCTTATCAGGTTGAAGCTTTTTCACATAAGCATCGCAGCCCCAGACTTTAAGAAACAACAACTTTGGTTTCTTGCCAAACCACAGTTCATAAGGCGTTGTCTCAACGGATTTTGATGGTGCCCTATTTAAAGTGAATCCAGCCGTCTCTAAAGCATAACCCCAAAATGATAGCGGTAAATCAGTAAGAGACATCATAGATCGCACCATATCCAATAGAGTACGGTTACGACATTCGGACACACCATTTTACTGTGGTGTTCCAGGTGGCGTTAGTTGTGAAACTATACCATGTTGTTTCAAATGAAGACCAAACTCGTAACTCAAATATTCTCCTCCACGATAAGATTGTAGAAACTTTATTTTATTATTAAGATGATTTTCCACTTCACTCTGAAATTCTTTGAAATTTTCAAATGTTTTAGACTTATGCTTCATTAAGTAGATATAACCATATCTGCTTAAATCATCTGTGAAGGTAAGAAAATAACGATTCCCACCACGAGCCTCAACACTCATTGGACCGCATACATCGGTATGTATTATTTCCAATAAGCCAGTGGCTCATTCCATTATTCCGGAGAACGGAGTTTTAGTCATCTTGCCCATAGGGCACGGTTCGCAAGCACCAAGTGATACATAATCAAGTGATTCCAAAAGTCCATCAGCATGGAGTTTCTTCATGCACTTTACACCGATATGACCCAAACGATAGTGCCACAAATAAGTTGCACTATCATTATCAACTTTGCATCTTTTGGCTTCAATATTATGAATATGTGTATCATCACTATCGAGATTCAACAAAAATAGACCATTCATTAAGGGTGCATGACCATAAAAGATATTACTCATATAAATAGAACAACCATTATTCTTTGATTTAAATGAATAACCATCTCGCATCAAACAAGATCCAGATATAATGTTCATGCTTAACTTTGGCACCAAATAACAGTTATTCAGGTCTAAAACTAATCCCGATGGTAGATGTAGAGGTAGCGTGCCGACGGCGATCACATCGACCTTGGAACCATTTCCCACGCGCATCGTCGCCTTGTCCTTAGCCAATCTTCGTTTAATCCGTAGCCCCTGTTTTGAGTTGCAAATATGAGCAACAGAACCAGTATCAAATACCCAGGCGCTACTATGAGCATTTGTAAGGTACAAATCAATAACATGTATATCAAATATACCTTTCACTTTGCCATCCTTCTTATCCGCCAAATATTTGGGGCAGTTCCGCTTCCGGTGACCAGTATCTTTGAAGTAGAAGTACTCAGTTTCAGGCTTAGGTCCAGACTTGGGTTTCTTCTCTTGAGCAGCAACCTTTTTTCTGTTTTTCTTGAAGTTCCCCTTCGTCCCTTTGCCATTTTTCTTGAAACTAGTGGTCTTATTGACCATCAACACTTGATGCTCCTTCTTGATTTCTACCTCCGCAGCTTTTAGCATCGCGAAGAGCTTGGAAATAGTCTTGTTCATCCCTTGCATATTATAGTTCATCACCAAGCCTTTATAGCTTGGTGGCAGTGATTGAAGAACTCTGTCAATGACACAATCATCAGGAAGATTAACTCCCAGCTGAGTCAAGTGGTTATGGTACCCAGACATTCTGACTATGTGTTCACTGACAGAACTATTCTCCTCCATTTTGCAGCTATAGAACTTGTTGGAGACTTCATATCTCTCAACTCGAGCATTTGCTTGAAATATTAACTTCAACTCTTGGAACATCTCATATGCTCCATGACGTTCAAAACGTCTTTGAAGTGCCGATTCTAAGCCGTAAAGCATGGCACACTGAACTATCGAGTAGTCATCAGCTTTGCTCTGCCAGCCGTTCTTAACGTCATCAGTAGCATCTACAGCAGGCCTGGCACCCAACGGTGCTTCTAGGACGTAATTCTTATGTGCAGCAATGATGATAATCCTCAAGTTACGGACCCAGTCCATGTAGTTGCTGCCATCATCTTTCAACTTAGCTTTCTCTAGGAACGCATTAAAATTCAAAGGAACGGTAGCACGGGCCATTGATCTACAATAACTTAGAAATGCAAAATAACTATCAGGACTAAGTTCATGATAAATTAAAGTTCAATTAATCATATTACTTAAGAACTCCCACTTAGATAGACATCCCTCTAGTCATCTAAATGATCACGTGATCCAAATCAACTAAATCATGTCCGGTCATCACGTGATACGGAGTAGTTTTCAATGGTGAACATCACTATGTTGATCATCTCTACTATATGATCCACGTTCGACCTTTCGGTCTCAGTATTCCGAGGCCATATCTGCATATGCTAGGCTCGTCAAGTTTAACCCGAGTATTCTGCGAGTGCAAAACTGGCTTGCACCTGTTGCATGTGAACGTAGAGCTTATCACACCCGATCATCACGTGGTGTCTCGGCACGACGAACTGTAGCAACGGTGCATACTCAGGGGAACACTTATACCTTGAAATTCAGTAAGGGATCATCTTATAATGCTACTGCCGTACTAAGAAAAATAAGATGCATAAAAGATAAACATCACATGCAATCAAAATATGTGACATGACATGGCCATCATCATCTTGTGCTCATGATCTCCATCACCGAAGCATTGCCATGATCTCCATCATCACCAGCGTGAGACCTTGATCTCAGTCGTAGCATCGTTGTCGTCTCGCCAACTATTGGTACTACGACTATCGCTACCGCTTAGTGATAAAGTAAAACAATTACATGGCGATTGCATTGCATACAATAAAGCGACACCCATATGGCTCCTGCCAGTTGACGATAAATTTGTTACAAAACATGATCATCTCATACAACAATTTATATCACATCATGCCTTGACCATATCACATCACAGCAAGCCCTGCAAAAACAAGTTAGACGTCCTCTACTTTGTTGTTCCAAGTTTTAGGTGGCTGCAACGGGCTTCTAGCAAGAACCGTTCTTACCTACGCATCAAAAACCACAATGATTTTTCGTCAAGTGTGTTGTTTTAACCTTCAACAAGGACCGGCCATAGTCAAACTCGATTCAACTAAAGTTCGAGATACAGACACCCGCCAGCCACCTATGTGCAAAAGCACGTTGGTAGAACCAGTGTCATGAACGCGGTCATGTAATGTCGGTCCGAGCTGCTTCATCCACCAATACCGCCGAATCAAAGTAAGACGTTGGTGGTAAGCAGTATGACTATTATCGCCCACAACTCTTTGTGTTCTACTCGTGGATATAACATCTATGCATAGACCTGGCTCGGATGCCACTATTGAGGAACGTGGTAATTTAAAAAAAATCCTACGATCACACAAGATCTATCTAGGTGATGCATAGAAATGAGAGGGGAGAGTGTATCCACGTACCCTCGTAGACCGAAAGAGGAAGTGTTTAGTTAACGCGGTTGATGTAGTCGAACGTCTTTGCGATCCAAGCGATCAAGTACCGAACGCATGGCACCTCCATGATCAGCACACGTTCAGCTCGGTGATGTCCCTCAAACTCTAGATCCAGTTGAGGCTGAGGGAGATCTCCGTCGGCACGATGGCGTGGTGATGGTGATGATGAAGTTACCAGCGCAGGGCTTCGCCTAAGCACTACGACGATATAACCGAGGTGGAAAACTATGGAGGGGGGCACCGCACACGGCTAAAGATCAACTTGTGTGTCTATGGGGTGCCCCCTTCCCCCGTATATAAAGGAGGAGATGAGGGGGCCGGCCGGCCACACGGGGCGCACCCAAGGGGGGGAGTCCTACTGCAAGTACGAGTAGGTTTCCCCCTTTCCTAGTCCAACTAGGAGGAGAAGGAAGGAGAGTGAGAGGGAGAAGGAAAGAGGGGCCGCGCCCCCTCCCCTTGTCCTATTCGGACTCCCCTTGGGGGGTGCCACATCCTGGTGCGGCCCTCTCTCTCCCCTATAGGCCCACTAAGGCCCATTACTTCCTGGGGGGTCCGGTAACCCTCCGGCACTCCGGTTTTATCCGAAACTATCCGGAACACTTCCGGTGTCTGAACAACATGGTCCAATATATCAATCTTTATGTCTCGACCATTTCGAGACCCCTCGTCATGTCCGTGATCCCATCCGGGACTACGAACAACCTTTGGTACATCAAATCACATAAACTCATAATACCAATCGTCATCAAATGTTATGTGTGCGGACCCTACGGGTTCGAGAACTATGTAGATATGACCGAGACACGTCTCCGGTCAATAACCAAATAGCGGAACCTGGATGCTCATATTCGTTCCTACATATTCTACGAAGATCTTTATCAGTCAAATCGCGTAACAAATACGTTGTTCCCTTTGTCATCGGTATGTTACTTGCCCGAGATTCGATCGTCGGTATCATCATACCTAGTTCAATATCATTACCGGCAAGTCTCTTTACTCGTTCCATAATACTTCATCCCGCAACTAACTCATTAGCTACAATGCTTGCAAGGCTTCTAGTGATGTGTATTACCGAGAGGGCCCAGAGATATCTCTCCGAAACACGGAGTGACAAATCCTAATCTCGATATATGCCAACCCAACAAACACCTTCAGAGACACCTGTAGAGCACCTTCATAATCACCCAATTACATTGTGACGTTTGGTAGCACACAAAGTGTTCCTCCGGTATTCGGGAGTTGCATAATCGCATAGTCTGAGGAACATGTATAAGTCAAGAAGAGAGCAGTAGCAATGAAACTGTAACGATCATAATGCTAAGCTAACGGATGGGTCATGTCCATCACATCATTCTCCTAATATGTGATCCATTCATCAAATGAAAACACATGTGTATGGTTTAGGAAACATAACCATCTTTGATTAACGAGCTAGTCAAGTAGAGGCATACTAGGGACAATATGTTTTGTCTAAGTATTCACACATGTACTAAGTTTCCGGTTAATACAATTATAGCATGAATAATAAACATTTATCATAAAATAAGGAAATAAATAATAACTTTATTATTGCCTCTAGGGCATATTTCCTTCAAAGCCACCTTTCATAATTCTTTCATACATGTCACTCTTGATTCATTGCACATCCCGGTACACAGACGGAGGCATTCACATAGAGTCATATTTTGTTCTAAGCATTGAGTTGTAATTTTTCGAGTTGTAAGTAAATAGAAGTGTGATGATAATCATTATTAGAGCATTGTCCCATGTGAGGAAATAAAAAAAGAGAGGCCAAAGAAGCTAATAAAGAAAAGAGGCCAAAGAAGCCAATCAAAAATGAGAGAAAAAGAGAGGAGGGGCAATGTTACTATCCTTTTTCCACACTTGTGCTTCATAGTAGCACCATGATCTTCATGTTAGAGTGTCTCTTATTTTGTCACTTTCATATACTATTGGGATTTTTTCATTATAGAACTTGGCTTGTATATTCCAAAGATGGGCTTCCTCAAATGCCCTAGGTCTTCATGAGCAAGCAAGTTGGATGCACACCCATTTAGTTTTTTTTGAGCTTTCATACACTTATAGCTCTAGTGCATCCGTTGCATGGCAATCCCTACTCCCTCACATTGATATTTATTGATGGGCCTCTCCATAGCCCATTGATACGCCTAGTTGATGTGAGACTATCTGCTCTTTTTTGTCTTGTCCACAACCACCATTCTATTCCACCTATAGTGCTATGTCCATGGCTCACGCTCATGTATTGCGTGAAAGTTGAAAAAGTTTGAAAATACTAAAGTATGAAACAAATGCTTGGTTGAAATCAGGGTTGTGCATGATTTGAATATTATATGTGACGGAGATGGAGCATAGCCAAACTATATGATTTTGTAGGGATAAGCTTTCTTTGGCCATGTTATTTCGAGAAGACATAATTGCTTTATTAGTATGCTTGAAGTAATTATTATTTTTATGTGAATATTAAACTTTTGTTTTGAATTTTTGAATATGAACATTCATGCCACAATAAAGAAAATTACATGGATAAATATGTTAGGTAGCATTCCACATAAAAATTCTTTCTTTTATCATTTACCTACTCGAGGACGAGCAGTAATTAAGCTTGGGGATGCTTGATACGTCTCCAACGTATCTATAATTTTTGATTGTTCCATGCTATTATATTATCTATTTTGGATGTTTATAGGCATTTATATGCTATTTTATATTATTTTTAGGACTAACCTATTAACCGAGAGCCCATTGCCAGTTTTTGTTTTTTTTTGCCTATTTTAGAGTTTCACAGAAAAGGAATACCAAACGGAGTCCAAACGGAATGAAACCTTCTCGATGATCTTTCTTGGACCGAAAGGAAACCAGAAGACTTGGAGATGAAGTCGGTGACGCAACGAGGCGTGATAACCCGCAAGTATAGGGGATCAATTGTAGCCTCTTTCGATAAGTAAGAGTGTCAAACCCAATGAGGAGCTAAAGGTAGAACAAATATTCCCTCAAGTTCTATCGACCACCGATACAACTCTACGCACGCTTAACGTTCGTTTTACCTAAAACAAGTATGAAACTAGAAGGACTTTGTAGGTGTTGTTGGATAGGTTTACAAGAATATAAAGAGCACGTAAATAAAAACTAGGGGCTGTTTAGATAAAGACGCAATAAATTTAGTATAGCGAGTGTGGAAAAGTGGTGGTAGGAGTTGTGAAATTGTCCCTAAGCAATTGACTACTTTACTAGACCAATAGCAAGTTTTATGTGGGAGAGGCCACTGCTAGCATGTCATCCCTGACTTGGAATTCTATGCACTTATAATTGAAACTATTAGCAACCATCCGTAACTACCAACGTTCATTAAGGTAAAACCCAACCATAGCATTAAGATATATTGGTCCCCCTTCGATGCCATATGCATCAATTTCTATGCTAGGTTGAAGCTTCTGTCACTCTTGCCCTCCAATACATAGTCCTATCAACATACAACTAACCCTATGGTGTGGTCCACACGCGCGCTCATATGATGGGCACTAAAGGACAACAACATAACCACATGCAAATTAAACCAATTATAGAAATTCACCAATTACCAATAGGACAACGAAAATCTACTCAGCCATCACACGATGGCAACACATCATTGGATAATAATATGAAGCATAAAACACCATCTTCAAGTAGACGGTACAGCGGGTTGTGGGAGAGTGGACCGCTGTAGATAGATGGGGAAGGTGATGGAGATGTTGGTGAAGATGACGGAGGTATTGGTGTAGATCATGATGATGATGATGATGGCCCCGGCAGCGTTCCGGCGCCACCGGGAGAGAGGGGGAGAGAGAGCCCCCCTTCTTCTTCTTCTTCCTTGACCTTCTCCCTAGATGGGAGAAGGGTTTCCCCTCTAGTCCATGGTCTCCATGGCATGGGAGGGGCGAGAGCCCCTCCGAGATTGGATCTATCTCTCTGTCTCTCTCTGTTTCTGCGTTTCTCGGTGTTCCAGATTTTGGCCTTTCACCTTTTCTTATATTCCCGAAGATCCATAACTCCGATTGGGCTGAATGTTGGACACGATCTCTATCCGGATATTAGCTTTCTTGCGGAGAAAGAAGGGCACAAACCGCCTAACGGGGTGGGCACAAGGGCCCAGGGCACGCCTGACCCCCTAGGGCGCGCCCCCTGCCTCGTGGCCCCCTCGGGCGTCGTCTCGCGTTGATTCTTCTTCCCAAAAATCATAAATATTTCAAAAAAAAATCTTCGTCGGTTTTTATCCCATTTGGACTCCGTTTGACATGGGTTTTCTGTGAAAGAAAAAACATGCAACAAACAGGAACTGGCACTAGGCACTGGATCAATATGTTAGTCCCAAAAATAGTATAAAAAGTTGCCAAAAGTATGTAAGTTGTAGAATATTGGCATGGAACAATCAAAAATTATAGATACGACGGAGACGTATCAGCATCCCTAAGCTTAATTCCTGCTCGTCCTTGAGTAGGTAAATGATAAAAAAAGATAATTTTTGATGTGGAATGCTGATACGTCTCCGTCGTATCTATAATTTTTGATTGTCCCATGCCAATATACTTCAACTTCCAGTGTCTAGTGCCAGTTCCTGTATGTTGCATGTTTTATGTTTCGCAGAAAACCCATATCAAACAGAGTCCAAATGGGATAAAGACGGACAGAGAATTATTTTGGAATATTTGTGATTTTTGGGAGGAAGAATCAACGCGAGACGATGTCCGAGGTGGCCACGAGATAGGGGCCCACGCCCACTTAAAGTGGGCGCTCCCCCCACCCTCGTGGGCCACCCGTAAGGCGGTTGATGCCCTTCTTTGGCTACAAGAAATCTAATTTTTGGAAAACGATCTGGGCAAAGGGTTCAATCCAATCGGAGTTACAGATCTCCAGATATAAAGGAAACGGTGCCAGGGCAGAATCTGAGAACGCAGAAACAGAGAGATAGATCCAATCTCGGAGGGCCTCTCGCCCCTCCCAAGCCAGGGAGCCAAGGACCAGAGGGGAAACCCTTCTCCCATCTAGGGAGGAGGTCAAGGAAGAAGAAGAAGAAGGGGGGCCCTCTCCCCCTTGCTTCCGGTGGCGCCGGAGCGCTGCCGGGGGCCATCATCATCACCGGATCTTCACCAACACCTCCGCCATCTTCACCAATATCTCCATCATCTTCCCCATCTATATTCAGCTGTCCACACTCCCGCAACCCGTTATACCCTCTACTTGAACATGGTGCTTTATGCTTCATATTATTTTCCAATGATGTGTTGCCATCCTATGATGTCTGAGTACATTTTCGTTGTCCTATTGGTGATTGATGAATTGCTATGATTGGTTTGAGTTGCATGTTTTATTATTGGTGCTGTCCTATTGTGCCCTCCGTGTCGTGCAAGCATGAGGGATCCCCGTTGTAGGGTTTGCAATATGTTTATGATTTGCTTATGGTGGGTGGCGTGAGTGACAGAAGCACAGACCCGAGTAAGTAGGTTGTTTGCATATGGGATAGAGGGGACTTGATACTTTAATGCTATGGTTGGGTTTTACCTTAATGAATCTTTAGTAGTTGCAGATGCTTGCTAGAGTTCCAATCATAAGTGCATATGATCCAAGTAGAGAAAGTATGTTAGCTTATGCCTCTCCCTCAAATAGAATTGCAATACTGATTACCGGTCTAGTAACGTAGTTAATTGCTTAGGGACAATGCCACAACTCCTACCACCACTTTTCCACACTCGCTATATTTACTTTCTTGCATCTTTATCTAAACAGGCCCTAGCTTTTATTTACGTGTTCTTTATTATCTTGCAAACCTATCCAACAACACCTACAAAGTACTTCTAGTTTCATACTTGTTCTAGGTAAAGCAAACGTCAAGCGTGCGTAGAGTCGTATCAGTAGCAGATAGCACTTGAGAGAATATTTGTTCTACCTTTAGCTCCTCGTTGGGTTCGACACTCTTACTTATCGAAAGAGGCTACATTGATCCTGTATACTTGCGGGTTATCAAGACCTTTTTCTGGCGCCGTTGCCGGGGAGTCATAGCGTGGGGTGAATATTCTCGTGTGTGCTTGTTTGCTTTATCACTAAGTAATTTTTATTTGCTATTCTAAGTTGTTCTTTATCTTTAGTTATGGATATGGAACACGAAATAACAAAAAAATAGGTGTACTTGCTACTCATAGAGATGGGGTAACTCCTAAAACCCCCGATGCTCATTATGTTCAAGATATTATTTACTACTTTGATAATCCTGAGAAAACCCCATCCAACTTTATAATGGGAGACACGTTGGATCAACGTGAATACTTTAGGGATTATTGCTCGACACAAAAAGGGAAACTATTATGGGATCAATTTATTATGTTGCGTTGGTATGCCCGGGATCTATGCTTGAGATATGATATTACTTGTTGCTCTAGGATGAAGGCTCCACACCTTCCCTTTTCATGCAAATTCAATGATAATGAAACCTTAGCTTATTATGCTAATGTTATATATGATTACTATGATGTGGAACAAATAGAAGAATTTGTTGCTTTTATGGGTGCTTATGAGATTGAATCTATGTTTAAAGCATTTGACGATTTTGATGATTCAGTTTATAGGCCTGAAAATCTTGCTATACTTAGATATTGCTATGAAAGTTATGAATACAATTACTATATTAATGCATTTATTGAGAAAGTCTCCACTGTCCAAGAAGAGATTAATATTTTGCAGGAAGCTATAGAAGAAGAAATTGATGAAATTATGAGCTCATTGGATGAAAAAGATGATGAGGAGAGCGAAGAACAAAAGGAGGAAGAGCGGATTGATCACCCGTGCCCACCTTCTAATGAGAGTAACTCTTCAACTCATACATTGTTTAATTCCCCTTCGTGCTTACCGAAGGATGATTGCTATGATGATTGTTATGATCCCATTGATTCTCTTGAAATATCCCCTTTTGATGATGCTTGCTATGCTTGTGGCCAAGATGCTAATATGAATTATGCTTATGGAGATGAACTTGCTATTGTTCCTTATGTTAAACATGAAATTGTTGCTATTGCACCCACGCATGATAGTCCTATTATCTTTTTGAATTCTCCCAACTACACTATATCAGAGAAGTTTGTGCTTAGTAAGGATTATATTGATGGGTTGTGTTTTACTACTACACATGATGATTTTGATAGATATAATATGCATGTGCTTGCTGCTCCTACTTGCAATTATTATGAGAGAGGAACTACATCTCCACCTCTCTATGTTTCCAATACGATAGAATTGCAAGAAACTGTTTATACTATGCATTGGCCTTTACTTGGTGTGCATGAATTGTTCTTTTATGACATGCCGATGCATAGGAAGAGAGTTAGACTTCGTTGTTGCATGATATATGTTACTTTATGCTCACTACTAAATTACAAATCATTGTTAATTAAAATTGGCTTTGATATACCTTGGGAGACAACCCGGAAGTTTTGAAGAAAGCGCTGTCAGGGAGACAACCCGGAAGTTTTCAAGAGTCATTTATTTCAGTTGAGTGCTTTCATATAGTTTAAAAACAAACCAAAAAAAAGAGGGGAACCTAAAACTTTTCAAAAAGGAAAGTGAAAGTGAAAAAGACAAGCATTGTTGAAGTGGGAGCTAGCCTTGAACTTTGTTCATGCTCACGAAAACTTTGTGAATCTTAATTACCGAAACTTTTCAACAAAAATAATTATCCCCTTGTATAATTCCATTGTATTATAAAAATAATGTGCCAAGGTTTGCCTTTAGGATGTTTACAATGCTTGTTGGTTTGTACGGTGCAGGACAGAAACTCTGGCTGTAGTGCACGATTTTACATTTTTAACTGGAACGTCAAACGGTTATGATTCTTTTTGAACTGTCTTTATATACAACTTTTTTATTTTTCCTAATTTTTGTAGAATTTTTGGAGTACCATAAGTATGGTGGATGTTCAGATTGCTACAGACTGTTCTGTTTTTGACAGATTCTATTTTTGATGCATAGTTTGCTTGTTTTGATGAATCTATCAATTTATATTAGTGGATTAAGCCATGTAAAAGTTATATTACAGTAGACACAATGCGAAAACAAAATATGAATTGTTTTGCTACAGTACTTAGAGTGGTGATTTGCTTTATTATACTAACGGGTCTTACTGAGTTTTCTGTTGAAGTTTTGTGTGGATGAAGTGTCTAATCGAGGATGTCTCGATATGAGGAAAAGGAAGAGAGGAAAGAGCTCAAGCTTGGGGATGCCAGAGGAACCCCAAGTAAATATTCAAGGAGACTCAAGCGTCTAAGCTTGGGTATGCCCTGGAAGGCATCCCCTCTTTCTTCAACAAGTATTGGTATGTTTTCGGATTCGTTTCGTTCGTGCATTATGTGCAAGTCTTGGAGCGTCTTTTGCATTTAGTTTTCACTTTTATTTTATGCACTATGCTGGTATGAGATAGTCCTTGGTTGATTTATGGAATGCTCATTGCACTGCACTTAAATCTTTTGAGTATGGCTTTATAGAATGCTTCATGTGCTTCACTTATATCATTTGAAGTTTGGATTGCCTGTTTCTCTTCACATAGAAAACCGCCATTTGTAGAATGATCTTTTGCTTCACTTATATTTGTTAGAGCATGGGCATATCTTTTGTACAAAGAATTAAACTCTCTTGCTTCACTTATATCTATTTAGAGAGATGACAGGAATTGGTCAATCACATGATTAGTCATAAAATCCTACATAAACTTGTAGATCGCTGAATATGATATGTTTGATTCCTTGCAATAGTTTTGCGATATAAAGATGGTGATTAAGAGTCATGCTAGTGGGTGGCTGTGGATTGTAGAGACACTTGTGTTGAGGTTTGCAAGTCCCGTAGCATGCACGTATGGTAACCGTTGTGTGACAAATTTGAAGCATGGGGTGTTTCTTTGATTGTCTTCCTTATGAGTGGCGGTCGGGGACGAGCGATGGTCTTTTCCTACAAATATATCCCCCTAGGGGCATGTGTAGTAGTACTTTGCTTCGAGGGCTAATAAACTTTTGCAATAAGTATATGAGTTCTTTATGATTAATGTGAGTCCATGGATTATACGCACTTTTACCTTTCCATCATTGCTAGCCTCTTCGGTACCGTGCATTGCCCTTTCTCACCTCGAGAGTTGGTGCAAACTTCGCCGGTGCATACAAACCCTGTGATACGATACGCTCTATCACACATAAGCCTCCTTATATCTTCCTCAAAACAGCCACCACACCTACCTATCATGGCATTTCCATAGCCATTCTGAGATATATTGTCATGCAACTTCCATCATCATCATATACATGACTTGAGCATTTATTGTCATATTGTTTTGCATGATCTTAAGATAGCTAGCATGATGTTTTTATGGCTTGTCCGTTTTTTGATGTCATTGCTACGCTAGATCATTGCATATCCCGGTACACCGCCGGAAGCATTCATATAGAGTCATATCTTTGTTCTAGTATCGAGTTGTAATATTGAGTTGTAAGTAAATAAAAGTGTGATGATCATCATTATAGAGCATTGCCCCATGAAAAAAAGGAAAAAAAAGGGGAAAAGGAAAGGCACCTAAATAAAAAAGGGGGCCAAAGAAGCCCGCAAAAAAAGAAAAGGGGCAATGTTACTATCCTTTTTCCACACTTGTGCTTCAAAGTAGCACCATGTTCTTCATATAGAGAGTCTCTTATGTTGTCACTTTCATATACTAGTGGGAATTTTTATTATAGAACTTGGCTTGTATATTCCTACAATGGGCTTCCTCAAATGCCCTAGGTCTTCGTGAGCAAGCAAGTTGGATGCACACCCACTAGTTTCTTTTGTTGAGCTTTCATTCATTTATAGCTCTAGTGCATTAGTTGCATGGCAATCCCTACTCCTCGCATTGGCATGAATTGATGGGCATCTCCATAGCCCGTTTATTAGCCGCGTCGATGTGAGACTTTCTCCTTTTTTGTCTTCTCCACATAACCCCCACCATCATATTCTATTCCACCTAGTTCTATATCCATGGCTTGCCCTCATGTATTGCGTGAGGGTTGAAAAAGCTGAAGCGTGTTAAAAAGTATGAACCAATTTCTTGGCTTGACATCGGGGTTGTGCATGAGGGGGGCATTTTGTGTGACGAAAATGAAGCATGGCCAAACTATATGATTTTGTAGGGATAAGCTTCCTTTTGCCTTGTTGTTTTGAAAAGACATGATTGCTTTATTGGTACGCTCGAAGTATTATTGTTTTTTATGTCAAATGATAGACTATTGCTTTGAATCACTCATGTCTTAATATTCATGCCATGATTAGATTACATGATCAAGATTGTGCTAGGTAGCATTCCACATCAAAAATTATCTTTTTTATCATTTACCTACTCGAGGATGAGCAGGAATTAAGCTTGGGGATGCTCATATGTCTCCATCGTATCTATAATTTTTGATTGTTCCGTGCCAATATTCTTCAACTTTCATATACTTTTGGCAACTTTTTATACTATTTTTTGGGACTAACATACTGATCCAGTGCCCAGTGCCAGTTCCTGTCTGTTGCATGGTTTATGTTTCACAGAAAACCCATATCAAATGGAGTCCAAACGGGATACAAACAGACGGATAATTATTTTGGAATATTTGTGATTTTTGGGAGGAAGAATCAACACGAGATGATGCCCGAAGTGGCCACGAGATAGGGGGCCACGCCCACTTAAAGTGGGCGCTCCCCCCACCCTCATGGGCCACCCGTAAGGCAGTTGATGCCCTTCTTTGGCTGCAAGAAAGCTAATTTTTGGAAAACGATCTGGGCGAAGGTTTCAATCCAAACGGAGTTACGGATCTCCAGATATAAAGGAAACAGTGCCAGAGCAGAATCTGAGAATGCAGAAACAGAGAAATAGATCAAATCTCGGAGGGGCTCTCGCCCCTCCCAAGCCATGGGAGCCAAGGACCAGAGGGGAAACCCTTCTCCCATCTAGGGAGGAGGTCAAGGAAGAAGAAGAAGTGGGGCCCTCTCCCCCTTGCTTTCGGTGGTGCCGGAGCGCTGCCGAGGGCCATCATCATCACCGTGATCTTCACCAACACCTCCGCCATCTTCACCAACATCTCCATCACCTTCCCCCATCTATATTCAGTGGTCCACTCTCCCACAACCCGCTGTACCCTCTACTTGAACATGGTGCTTTATGCTTCATATTATTTTCCAATGATGTGTTGCCATCCTATGATGTCTGAGTAGATTTCCGCTGTCCTATTGGTGATTGATGAATTGCTATGATTGGTTTGAGTTGCATGTTTTATTATTGGTGCTGTCCTATTGTGCCCTCCGTGTCGCGCAAGCGTGAGGGATCCCCGCTGTAGGGTTTGCCATATGTTTATGATTTGCTTATGGTGGGTGGCGTGAGTGACAGAAGCACAGACCCGAGTAAGTAGGTTGTTTGCGTATGGGATAGAGGGAACTTGATACTTTAATGCTATGGTTGTGTTTTACCTTAAGGAATCTCTAGTAGTTGCGGATGCTTGCTAGAGTTCCAATCATAAGTGCATATGATCCAAGTAGAGAAAGTATGTTAGCTTATGCCTCTCCCTCAAATAGAATTGCAATAGTGATTACCAGTCTAGTAACATAGTCAATTGCTTAGGGACAATTCCACAACTCCTACCACCACTTTTTCACACTCGCTATATTTACTTTCTTGCATCTTTATCTAAACAGCCCCTAGCTTTTATTTACGTGTTCTTTATTATCTTGCAAACCTATCCAACAACACCTACAAAGTACTTGTAGTTTCATACTTGTTCTAGGTAAAGCGAACGCCAAGCGTGCGTAGAGTCGTATCAGTGGCAGATAGGACTTGAGAGAATATTTGCTCTACCTTTAGCTCCTCATTGGGTTCGACACTCTTACTTATCGAAAGAGGCTACATTGATCCTGTATACTTGTGGGTTATCAAATGCTACCTAGCATAATCTTGATCATGTAATCTAATCATGGCATGAATATTAAGACATAAGTGATTGAAAGCAATAGTCTATAATTTGACATAAAGACATCAATACTCAGGCATCCCAACGTGGGACGTCGACAGCAGCCTAGAGCGGCACTCCCGAGACTAGCCCCTGGCCAAATCGTGAGTACTCAAAACTCGGACACATTCATATATCCGACCTCTCTACTTCATAGTCTTAATATGTTGAATCATGCATTTGCAGTCCGGTTCGGTCCGACCTCGAGTGATCCTCATCTTCGGGGGGTTCGCTAGAACATAAGGCGATGGACAGCGAGTCCCTTCTGACGGCCTCCTCTCCCAAGGCCCTAGATGACACCGAGGTGTTGTCCCAAAGGATCACAGGCCAGGGAGAGACTCAGGACACCGTCAGGACAGCGCCGGAGGGTGAAACTTTGGCTGCCGGACACATGGGGGAGAAAATCCCCTTGGATACTGGCAATGGGAGCCATATCCAGTTAGGCCACCAGCAGAATACAATTCCGGAGACCCATACGACTTCGAAAACAGGCAAGCAGCCTCTTTCGAAAGAAGGAGGTGCGCCCATTCCACCGGTGACCTCTGTCCATTCAGAGGCACCATATACTCTAATGGAAGCGCTGCGAAGTGCTTCCATTGTTGAGGAACACCGTACCCTTATGGGTACGGTGGTTGAGAGGATTCAGTCCACGAAGAGCGGACTAACTGAAGCCTGCAGAAGCCTTCTGACGGGCTTTGAGGTAAGCAACGCAATTATGTAAAAAAGAATGTCACAGTATAGTCAGTAGCCCCTGAGACATTGTCCGGTGTTCGAAAAGAAAAGCCGGATAGAGGATCAAACAATTTTCGCAGGAGACTAACCAGATGAGTCAATGTGAACAAACAGGCATCGTTACTGGATGCGACCTCTCATACTGTTGAGGTCTCCGGACTGAAGCAGAGTCTGGAGCGGGCCGAGGAAGAGCTCGACCGCGTGAAAAAACAGCTAGAGGAAAAACAAGGTATGCAATGACCTTCTATATATCAGAAAGGATAGATGATTTGTAATGACCATAGTGCCATTTTATTTGTAGGAGCGGCGGCCGAGGTGGATGCTCTCAAGAAGGCGTTGGCCGAGGCCGAGGAGAGAGCACCCAAGGAACAAGCCGCCCATGAAAAGCATGAGGCCAGGGTTAGTGAGGTCCAGCAGGAGCTCCAGGACACTGTCAAGAAATGCGAGTCCTTGGAGCGAAACATTACGGATCAAGAGTCCAAACTTGCCAAGGCCCCAAAGCGCACATGATGCCCTGGTTGAAGCCCAGGGCACCCTCCAGGAAATCCAGGAGGCCAGAAAAATCGCGGCGGGTAAGGCCTTTATTATGCATAGCAAATATGTGAAGAAAAGGTTCCTCTTACTAACCCGGATTTGGAGTTCTCCAAGGGCGTTTGCGGATCTACCGCGCAGCATTTCAAACGCTATGGAGTTCTTCCGAGCCGAAGAGGGGAGCTCTACGGAGAAGTTGTTTTGGTCGCAATATCTTGCGCCAGAACATCTGGTGCCCTTTAGTAATCAGCTAAAACAGCTGGTCGAAATGCATGGGGTGGCCGAACTAGCCATGAAGGATTTAATAATCCGGCTATGGCCTTCCGAAGCTATACCCAGAAGCTATTTCGGGCTCGTGAATCAGCTGGTCAATGCTTGCCCTCGGCTTGATGCCATCAAGCGGTCGGTCTGCATCGAGGGCGCGCAAATGGCCTTCGCCCGAGTCAAGATGCACTGGGCGAAGATGGACGCCATGAAGCTTATGACCGAGGGACCGCCCGCGGGCAAGGAGCACCGCATGCCCGAGCGGTATTTTGAAGATGTCCTGGAGGGATCCCGCATTGTGGTGGAGCAATGTGCTAAGGATGTTATTTTTGAGTGAATACATTCATGTTATCCTGTCCTGTACTATGAAACAAGATCGTGATGTAATATAATGCTTGTTATTTAAAATTTTACCTCCTGTGCGGTCGTTTTGTTAAATCTGAGAGTTGGCCAGTCGTCGGCTTCCGCCCCCATGTAGGTAGTATGGGGTTGTTCGGGATGAATCTAAACACTCTTTATTCCAAAGTTTGGTCCTTAAAGGAGGTGTTTAGTGCAACGAACCAGGCAATCGGACTATGTGGCATTATCACCCTGACTTAGACATAGGAGTTTGACTATAAAAATTTAGGCGCAGCCCCTAGTATCCGTAAGTCCGAACTCGGGATGCTGTAAACACCTGATCGGATAAAACCGATTCATCGCATAATGTGGAAAAAATCGTAAAAGATTTGTAACCTCTCAAACAGCTGACCGGCTCACGTTGCATCATGACAATCAGTTTTCGACTTTCTCTACTGAGGTGCTCATCCGGATGAACCAGGACACAATCGCAGTAGTTCTCCCTTTATTACCCTAGCCTGTATAGCGGAACGTAAGGTAGTACGCACAGGAGCCGGGCAACCCAACTATTAACCAAAGACATGATTCGGAGCCAATGCATATAATGCTATAATTCGGGGTGCCGAACTGTACTGTAAAAAGTGTTCAGACTTTGTTGCCGTAGTATGGAGCATAATAAAGCCCCTAGCGAATTAAGGTGTACCAGAGTGTACAAATGCAATTTGATAAGAATATCAAATAAAAGTAAAATGACATAATAGGCTAATGCCGCATAAATTGGGCCACAAACTATTTTCCATTGTAGTTTGATTAATACGTCAAAGCATATTTGTACAAGTAGTGCAATAAGCAAAAGGGCTATTTAACATGCCACGGCCAAGGGAGAGCTGTGTGTCGGTCCTTAAAACAGGTATAATGATCGTTTAAAGAGACCACCTGGAAATTCCCTTATACGTCAATGCTTCTTGTCGTCTTGGTGTATCCGTCCTTTGATAGGTCCGATAATCAGGCCACCAGGAAAGGCCTGGGAAAAAAGTAACTTGAAAAGAAAAATAAAAAGTGAAAGTATGTGGGTCTAGGGGAGGTTGAGCCGTACTGTGGACCACGATCTAGTCGTGCCTCCGTCTATGCCCATGGTATTTTGAGTGTAGTTATGTACGCGCGGTACGAATGTTGCTGTTTGGTCGGGACTGGGACGGAGGCCGAATTGCTAGTCAAGCTCTTGACGAGCTGGACTATCCTGCTGCAGAGTAGTTCGGACTCGCTTGACAGTGCCTGGGAGCTTGGCCACCGAATTAAGGTTCTGCCTAAATAGGCTGCTCTGTACTTCTGCTGCGAGGGCAGCGGTGTGCTCCTTAGTACGGAGGGAGCGTTCCGTGTTTCCATTGACTTTTATGACACCGCGCGGTCCAGGCATCTTGATCTTGAGATAAGCGTAGTGTGGCACCACATTTAATCGAGCGAATGCGGTTCGTCAGAGCAGTGCGTGATAGCCACTGCAGAAGGGGACGATATCGAAGATCAACTCTTCACTTCAGAAATTATCCGAGGATCCGAAGACCACCTCCAGTGTGATTGAGCCCATACAGCGGGCCTCTACACCTGGTATGACACCTTTAAAGGTGGTTTTTGTGGGCTTGATCCTTGAGGGATCAAAACCCATTTGCGCACTGTATCCTGATAGAGCAGGTTCAGGCTGCTGCCACCATCCATGAGGACTCGCGTAAGATGGAATCCATCAATGATTGGATCGAGGACCAGTGCGGCTGAACTGCCATGACGGATACTGGCCGGATGGTCCCTGTGATCGAAGGTGATCGGGCATGACGACCATGGGTTGAACTTTGGGGCGACTGGCTCCATCGTGTAGACGTCCCTGAGCGCGCGCTTGCGCTCCCTTTTGGGGATATGGGTAGCATATATCATGTTCACCGTTTTAACTTGGGGGGTGGGGGACTTCTTCTGTCCCCCTGTGTTCGGTGGCCGGGGCTCCTCGTCATCGTCCTTGCTTTGTGACCCCTTCTCCTTGTTCTCGGCATTTAACTTGCCGACCTGTTTAAAAACCCAACAGTCTATGTTGGTATGATTAGCTGGTTTATCATGAGTGCCGTGGATTTGACATGGACGATCGAGTGTGCGGTCCAAGCTGGAAGAGCCCAGATTGTTTCTTTTAAATGTCTTCTTCCGTTGACCAGACTTAGAGCCACTGAATCTGGTGTTGACCGTCGTGTCCTCAGTGTTGTCACCGTTGTTTCGACGCTTGTGTCTGTTGCGTCGGGGTTTGCCGTTGCTATTTCTGGCTTCAGAAGTGCCAGGTTCACTTGCATTATTATTGCTACGGGCTAGCTAGCTATCCTCGCCCGTGCAGAAGCGGGTCATAAGCGTCATGAGGGTTGCCATGGACTTTGGCTTTTCTTAGCCAAGGTGTCGGGCAAGCCATTCGTCATGGATGTTATGTTTAAAGGCCACTAGGGCTTTGGCATCTAGACAGTCGACGATCTGGTTCTTTTTAGTTAAGAACCTAGTCCAGAATTTTCTGGCTGACTCTCCGGGTTGTTGAACTATGTGACTTAAGTCGTCGGCATCCGGAGGTCGTACATATGTACCTTGGAAGTTGTCGAGGAAGGCGTCTTCCAAGTCCTCCCAGCTGCCAATGGAGTTTTCGGGCAGACTGTTCAACCAATGGCGAGCTAGTCCCTTGAGTTTTAGCGGGAGGTATTTGATGGTGTGAAGATCATCACCGCGGGCCATATGAATATGGAGAAGAAAATCCTCAATCCATACTGCGGGGTGTGTTGTCCCATCATATGACTCAATGTTCACGGGTTTAAACCATTCCGAGAATTCATGTTCCATTACTTCATCAGTGAAGCAAAGGGGGTGTGCGGCGCCTCTATATCGGGCCAAGTCGCAACTTAGCTCGAATGGAGTTCGTCTGCGGTCTTCGGTCCGGGCGTGGTTATGTTTGTCACATCCGGCCGGATGGCCATCGTCGCGCATCAGGGCACACCCCCGCGATCCATAGATCAATCTGGTCTGACCTGCTCTATTTTCCAGGTCATGCCGCAGGTCATATGTGTAGCCCTGAGCTGTTGTGTTTCTGTTTTTACAGTGACGTAGTGTGGGCTGGTGTTCGGCTTGAGTTGCCGCTTTGTCCCGGCCATGTGGTGGTCGGTCAGCCGCATTATGCGCTGGTAGGACGGGCTCCAGTGCCTCGCCATCAAATTGGGGTAGCAATTTGTGCTTCGGGTAATTTTGGTTGGGCGCTCGAGGCCGTATTCCTCGACTGCCAGGATATTAGTCCATCTATCATTGAGCAGATCTTGATCAACTTGAAGCTATTGCTGCTTCTTTTTCAGGCTCCTTGAAGTGGCTATTAGCCGGCACTTAAAGCACTCCTGGTCGACGGTCTCCTTAGGCACGATAAAGTCTTCGTCACCGAGGATCGCCTCATCCTCGGAGAGCGGAAGGTAGTTACTATCCTCCGAGTCTTCGTTCATGGCCTGTTCGTCAGGGCTAACTCGCCCATCTTCCCGTTCGTCCTTTTCGGAGGTTGGCTCAACGGGGTCTTCGTTGTCTTCGGCATCGTTCGGAGTATTATTTTATCTTGTTCCGGTATCGCTGTTTTTTCCACGACGTGGTTTAGAGCGGCGATGCTGACGTCGGCGCTTTGGCTGTATCTCAGGAGGCTTATCATTGACTAGATCTTTCTCATTGTCGGCGTTGTTCTCTTTGGGTGTATCCACCATGTATATGGCATACGAGGAGGTGGCTATCCAGCGCCCTCTAAGAGGTGGCTTTTTTGCCTGCTCCTCTCCGGCATCGTTGTCCATACCATCGATGTCTTCGAAGTTGTAATCGAGCATGTCAGTTAAGTCTTTGACAGTAGCTATGAAGTGGGTGGTGGTGGGAAGCGAAATTCTCCATCATCAGCCTCCAATCCAAACCGGATATAGTTCGGCTGGGAGTCCCCTGATAAGAAGAGGGTTTTAATGAGCTTAGCACATCGCCTAAAGGTGAGTGCTGGAAGATATCCTTGGAGCTAAAATCAACGATCGACGTGTGATCAGGTTCGATGGTCGCAGATGAACTCGGTTCGGAACCTATGGCCGAAGATGAATCTGAGGTTCTGGTGACACAGGCCCCACTCGAGGTTGGATCTGTGTGCGGCTCTAACGGGGTTGAGCTTCCCGTCCTCGGACGGTGTAGTCTGCTCCGGATCTAGGGCCAGAGCAGTTACAGGCGCAATCTCCTGAGCACGGTCCGATGACAGATTTAGGTCATATTCATCGTGGTGGCAGGGAGCGGCTGTCATGGGCTCGAATCCGTCAAAGATCAAGTCTCCGCGGATATCGGCAACGTAATTTAAGCTTCCAAACCTGACCTGATGGCCAGGGGCATAGCTATCGATCTGCTCTAGATGGCCAAGTGAGTTGGCCCACAGTACAAAGCCGCCGAATACGAAGATCTGCCAGGAAGGAAAACCTCCCCCTGGACTGCATTGTTGTAGATGATTGACGGGGTCATCAAACCTTTTGGTGACAACGCAGCAGGACTCTCAATGAAAGCACCAATGTCGGTGTCAAAACCAGCGGATCTCGGGTAGGGGGTCCCAAACTGTGCGTCTGAGGTTGATGGTAACAGGAGGCGGGGGACACGATGTTTACCCAGGTTCGGGCCCTCTTTATGGAGGTAATACCCTACTTCCTTCTTGATTGATCTTGATGAATATGAGTATTACAAGAGTTGATCTACCATGAGATCGTAATGGCTAAAACCCTAGAAGTCTAGCATGTATGATTATGATTGCCTCTACGGACTAAGCCCTCCGGTTTATATAGACACCGGAGGGGACTAGGGTTGTACAAAGTCGGTTACAGAGCAAGGAATCTACATATCTGAACACCAGGCTTGCCTTCCACGCCAAGGAGAGTCCCATCCGGACACGGGACGAAGTCTTCTGTCTTGTATCTTCATAGCCATCAGTCCGGCCCACGTCACATAGACCGGACGGCCGAGGACTCCTTAATCTAGGACTCCCTTACCGCCCTCTCCCCAACTGCTACAATAGTGACACCCTTGCCATTTTCGGCCATTGAGGAAGGAAAGGGAGATGGAAGAGGATGAAAATTGGGGTTTTGCTTTGTTCTCCGGGCGCTGGAGGCAATGGAGAAGGCGTGAAATGAACTAGATTCATCCTCCTCTCTTTATAGACTAGTAAAATATACCAAAGGTCGGGATGACATGCGGTAACTCCACCATTTCACAAGACGACATGCATTATGAGCAAGCGTGAAAGGATCGAGAAGAGGTGTCTAGAGGGGGGGGTGAATAGACTCTCAACCAAGAAAAGTAGCAATTTTTAAGTTCTTCAAGTTGAGGTGGAGTCTAAGCACAAGTTTAAACATTCACAATACATATCAAGCAAGCATGACAAGAGTATATGAGCAGCGGAAAGTAAAGCATGCAAATTGCGAGAATGTAAAGGGATGGGATTGGAGTGTGCAAACGCAATTGGAGACATGGAGATTTTTGGCGTGGTTCCGATAGGTGGTGCTATCGTACATCCACGTTGATGGAGACTTCAACCCACGAAGGGTAATGGTTGCGCGAGTCCATGGAGGGCTCCACCCACGAAGGTTCCACGACGAAGCAACCTTGTCTATCCCACCATGGCCATCACCCACGAAGGACTTGCCTCACTAGGTTAGATCTTCACGAAGTAGGCGATCTCCTTGCACGTACAAACTCCTTGGTTCAACTCCATAATCTTGACGGAGGCTCCCAAGTGACACCTAACCAATCTAGGAGACACCACTCTCCAAAAGGTAATAGATGGTGTGTTAATGAGGAACTTCCTTGCTCTTGTGCTTCAAATGATAGTCTCCCCAACACTCAACTCTCTCTCGTAGGATTGGATTTGGTGGAAATATGATTTGAGTGGAAAGCAACTTGGGGAAGGCTAGAGGTCAAGATTTATGTGGTTGGAATGGAATATCTTGACCTCAACACATTAGTATGTGGTTCTCTCTCAGAAAATGAATGCTGGAAGTGTAGGCACGTTCTGATGGCTTTCTCCACGAATGAAGAGAGGGTGGAGGGGTATATATAGCCTCCACACAAAATCTCACTGTTACACACAATTTCCCAAACTCGATGGGACCGAATCAGAAAACTCGGTCAGACCGATTTAGTTCATAATGTGACCGATAGGCATTTTCGGTGGGACCATATGATCAACTTGATGGGATCGATGTGCAGGGGTTAGGGTAAAACCTCATCTCAGTTTGACCGATTACACAAACTCGGTGGGACCGATTTTGGTAATAAGCGAAACAGAGAGTTGGTCAAGCAAACTCGGTGGACCGATTGCATATTCTCGGTGAGACCGAAATTATTGGAATAAGCAACAGAGAGTTTGCAAGCCCATCTCGGTGAGACTGAGATCCCATCGGCGGGACCAAATCGATTAGGGTTTCTGGAAGTGGCTATGTCAAACGAACTCGGTGGTGCAGGATATATCAAATCGGTGGGGCCGAGTTTGACTTTTGGCATGGGACATATGTGGATATGAGAAAGTGGTTGAGGGCTTTGGAGCATATCACTAAGCACTTTGAGCAAGCAAGCCATTAAGCAACACCTCATCCCCTTTTAATAGTATTGGCTTTCCTATGGACTCAATGTGATCTTGGATCACTGAAACAGAAAATGTAGAGTCCTGAGCTTTGAGCTTGAGCCAATCCTTTGTCCTTAGAATCTTGAAGGGGTTCCACATCCTCTTGTCCATGCCACTCCACTGTTGGACTTATTTGAAATATACTAGATAAAAGTATTAGTCCAACAAGAGATATGTTGACATTAATTACCAAAATCACCCAGGGAGCACTTGTGCTTTCAATCTCCCCCTTTTTGGTAATTGATGACAACATACATCAAAGCTTTAGATAAGATATAGAGAAGGGCAGGTAAAGCTTTGGAAGGACATGTAACATGCATAGGCTCCCCCTACATGTATGCAATCATGTAAATATGAAACATAAGATCATGTGAGTGCATAATCATGACAGAGCAAGCAATGAGTTAAATGTATCTTGGCTATATGCATCAGAGCAAATGGTGTGAATATAGGAAATGTACCTTCATGCTCAGGAGTCCTTCTTGCAAACAATATGTACATCAGCAAGAGATCCTCATGAGTGTGATGCATATACTTACCTTATGGTCTTGAGCTAGCTTTGGAAGAGATGAACCTGAGTAAACAAGGTTAGACAACACAGAAACATCTACTGAACAGAGCAAGAGCATCGAACCACAAGAGCACCAAGATTGGGACGACATGTAAAGAGTGAGTACTAGGTACTCTATTTGAGTGTAGACATGTCCCCAAAGGTAAAGATATGCAATGAATTCAAAGATTTCCGTCCCTTAGATGTCTTGCTCCCCCTGAATCTTATATGGGATATTGGGAGAACATAAGGAATAGAAAATTAGAGAAAAGCAAACACACAAACAACATGAACATGTCTTTCCCCTCCAAAGACATGTGACTTCTCTCCTCTTTGAATACCAAGCATCTGGGGTCTCTCTTTGATGTGATTATTTATCTCTCTTTCCCCCTTTTGATATGATTAAGCTTTGACGTGAGCTCTCTCTCCCCTTTTGACATCAATTTCCAAGAAGGGGTCTTCTGGAGTGTGATTCAAAATAGGTTTGGTCCTTGAGTCACATAGCAAAGTAGCATGGAAAAATAAGGTGATGGTAGAGGATAAGAATCATTGAGTGGAGCTGGAACAAAATGGGCAGGATGCAAATGACAAAGTGTCTCCTCTGCATTTGAAATCGGTAACACCGAGTTGTTGTCTTCGGTGGCACCGAGGTAATTCGGTTTGACCGAAAGAGACAAACCGGTGTGTCTGAGTTCATTACAGAGATAAAGCACTTGTCACCTCAGCTCACTAAGCAAATAAGATCTCACAAGGATTTGCAGGGAATTAACTAAAGGATTTACAATGAATAGGATGCAGGGAATGCAGAACAAAAATTAAAAAGAAAAGAGATCTAGATGAATTAAGAAGTGAAACAAATATGCAAGAGACAAATGCAAGAACAAGGAGAAACACTGGAAAACTTCATCTAGAATTGGTCGGCGACAAAGTCACCTATGTTAGAGTATATTGACTTAGGAGTCAAGTGAAGACACTTGATCATAGGTCATACTCATCGTTTAAGCTCAAAATGGGGTTGCCATTTTTCGTTTAAGCATTTTGATGTATTCACATCTTGTTGAGCTACTTTGACCCATGCCTTGGGGTAAAGCTTCTCTAAGATGGAATAGCATACCTTGGGTGGCGGTGTTGATCTTGATCATGTAGTTGAACTTGTGTGGGATTCTCAAGGTTGATGTAGTTCATTGGGAGCACCACATGTAGTTGGAGTTCATCTACCTACATGAGTTTGTTTTGCAAGGAGGAGCACTTATGTATCTAAAGTGTCAATCGTGAAATATGATACCAAAAGAAATTTGATATTATATAAATTGTCAAAGGATATGTTTGAAGGGTTTCATGCTTCCTTGTCTTCAACCACCGTATTGTAGAGACTTGGTGATGTAGAGATTGCTCAAGATGTGAGTGAGTTGCAATATCATAGATTTAGATTCATCCAAGTACCTACACAGGTTAGACAACATGCAAGGGTGCAATATATATCCGAGACATATGATTATCATCATAAGAGAAATATCAAGGATTAGTCAAAGGCTCATGCCTTGCATGTATCCAAATGGAGTTCCTACTCCAAGTTTGAAGCATCAATGATGTTCAATTCACCTCTCAACCGGAAAAATACTTTCTCATCAAGCGGTTTGGTGAATATATCTGCCAATTGCTTATCGGTACGAACATGCTTAAGGTCAATGTCTTCTTTATGTCAGGACTCCGATCCTAAGCCACATCAATCTAGCATGTAACACATCATATCACTTTGCGGCCTCACGCACAGTATTCCCACGGGTGCCACCATACCTGGCCCGGGACCGTTGGCGCCTTTTGGCTCACGTATATGATAGTGTCGCTAGCATCCATATGACAGAGAACCCGGGCCGACATGACTAGTCATGAACCCAAAGTGGAACTAACTTACAGGGACAGGCATACATGACCCATCAACGAACGTGTCGGTCATCAGCGAGTGAATTCGGGCTATAGAAACTGGGCTAGCAGGACTCCGGGACTCCAGGCTGTAGCAGGCTAACAGGACTCCGAAAGACACCGCGTGACATTTCCCCGAAGGGACAGACACAGGATCGAAGAAGGACACATGCCGGCCAGTCTAAGTGTTCCGGAGCAGTAGCAACTGGGCTAACAGGACTCCAGTACACCGGGCTATAGCGGACTACCATGGCTCAGTGGAAGCACTAGACTACATTTCCCCATAAGAGAGGCTACCAAGGATAGACAACTAGGTTGTCGGATCCCACACATACCAAGCATTTCAATCATACACACAATATGCTCGATATGTGTAAATACAACATGGCATCACAACAAAACTCTACGACTCAAAGTATTTATTCAATAGGCTCCGGGGAGCGAGATATTACAAACATGGGTCTCATGACCCAACATTCAGAGCATACAAGTCAAAGCACAAGCGGAAGCTTAACATGTCTGAGTACAGACATCAACAAATGAAAAAGGCTGAGAGGCCTGACTATCTACCAGATCCTGCCGAGGCACAAGATCGTAGCTGAGGTAACAAGATAAACATCGAAGTCCACGCGGGACTACTAGTGAGACTGAAGTCTCTCTACAAAACATAAAATAGGCAAACGTGAGTACAAATGTACCCATAAAGACTTACATCAGAACTAGCTACATATGCATAAGTATCAACAAAGGGGGTGGTGGGGTTTAACTGCAGCAAGCCAGCTTTGACTCGGTGGCTATCCTGAACTACGACTGCAAGTAACTTTTTTGAGGTGGCGCACACGAGTCCACATATTCACCATAGCAATACACCACTATGGATCCGCTCCCGTCTCCCTACGAGAACGCCATCCATAGCACTCACGCTTATCTTGCGCATTTTAGAGTATCCACTTTCACTTGTCTATGAACTGTATAGGCAACCCAGAGGTCCTTTACTGCGGACGCGGCTATTCGAATAGATTATGTTAACCCTGCAGGGGTATACTTCTTCACACACGCTCTCGCCACTTACTGCCATGTACACGTCATGTATCTCGGCAACCTTCAAGCGGAAGCCTGGCGAGGGTGTCGGCCATGGCCTACCTAAACACTCAAGTCTCTAGTCCAGGTTTATCGCCTATTCAGGTTCCATCCGCGGGGAATCAGACCGGGGTTTCCACATACGGCCCCGAACGATGTGTACAGGGTTCCGCAACACCAAACGGGCGCCCGGCAAACCCGGCCACGTGCCTACCACATCACAGTCCACCCCTCGGGTCAGCGCTGCCCACGGCCTCTAGCATACTACAAACACCAGAAACTACTTGCAACTCCTGGACAGAGGACAAGGGTGATTAAGAAGCCGAGAGGGTCAATTAAGGATCCCAATGAGTGGTAGTAGTTGTTCATGGATCACAAACACAGAAACTCAGTTGCTGAGGACGGCTTCAATGAGACAACCCACCATGTACTCCTACATGGCCTCTCACCGCTACCTTTACCAAATCGTGTTCACACACTTAGCTCACACATAGTAGGACATGTTTACACACCTCCGATTCATCCCCGATGAATCAGACCCGACTCAACTCTAAGTATTAGCAGGCATGACAAACAAGCATGAATGAGTAGACACAACAGGGCTCAAGCAACTCCTACTCATGCTAGTGGGTTTCATCTATTTACTGTGGCAATGACAGGTCATGCAGAGGAAAAAGGGTTCATCTACCGCAACAAGTAACAGTTGTATCATTGTTGTCCTAATGTAGTAAAAGAGAGTAGAGTGAGAGAGTGGGTTTGTATCGGAATGAACAAGGAGGTTTTGCTCGCCTGGCACTTCTAAAGATAGTATAGTTCTTCATCGGTGTCATCAATCACACCGTCGGTACACGTCTACTGAGAGGGAACAAGCACCGACAAACAAAGAAGAAACACAATCAATGCAATGCACAATATGATGCATGATCATGACATGGCAATATGCTGTGATTTTAGCTAATGCATCTAGCAGTAGGTTAAATGGAGTTGGTTTGAATCCAAGATTCAAATTCAAACTCCACATGTGGTTATTTAAATGCCATTCATTCCATTTGTCCTAAACAGTAGTCATAAATTGTTCTAACATGCATGAAACCAGTACAGATGGATAGATTGGATTTTTCTGATCATTTTTTATATATAACTTATTTCATTTGGAGTTACAGATTATTTTCTATGATTTTCTGAAGTTTACAACATTTTCTGGAATTTCCTGGTTATTTAAAATAAATTAAATCCAGAAAATGCTTTATTGCATTAGCATTACGTCACAGTGATGTCAGCGGATCAACTAGGCGGCCAGGGTCAATCTGAGCAGTGGGTCCTACTGGTCAGTGTCACATTACTGGTTTGGGTCACTGACGGGTGGGGGCGGTCAAGGGCCACATCATCAAGGTCAACGCTGACGCGTGGGGCCACTGTGATTAGTTAAAACTAAACATGAAATAAACTGTGGTTAGTTATGGGCATGGGGCCCATCTGTCAGCGACTGATGGGGGTTTAGCTGGCGGGGATTAGCGCTAATGACCGCGCCACGTCGGTTCTTGCTGGAGTTCCTCCGGCGACGGCCAAAACCGACGACGGAGACGTCGAGGGAAGGCACTACAGGGGACAGTTTTGGACGTGGTTTGCGGCTACAAGTAGATGGGGATGCGGCGCATCCAGAGGTTGCGGCGGCTGGAGCTGGGGTGCACGGAAACGACGCCGACGGCGAGAATCGTGGTGGCCGGAGTTCGGTTAAGCTCAGGGTCGGTGTTGTGGTGCACTGTAGGACATGCCGGTGGGTGGGTTAGCTTCCTGGGAGCGTGCTGAGTGCGTTTATAGGTTCTGACGCGAGCGGCAGTGGCTAGAACGACGGCGGCGACATGCGCGGCGAAGCCGAACTCTCGACCATGGCGGAGATGCGTCCTGGAGCTCGCGAACGCGAGGGGGAAGAGAGGGGTTCGGCGCGGAAGCTCACAGCGATCACATTGAAGAGGTCAGCGGCTCGGGGGTGGTCCGGTGCGGGCGGAACAACGAAGCCGATCTCTGGCGTCCGGAGGAAGAAGACAACGGCGAGGACGGTGCTACGGGGCTTCCGGCGTCACGTGGGTTGGTGGAGACGAAGAGGAAGGCATGGTGGTTCTTCTGGAAGCATCGGCGCGGCGAGGGGTGGACAATGGCCGCGGCGGTGCTCGTCGGCGCTCTCAGGTGCTCGTGGTTGATCACGGGAGAGAGAGAGAGCAGAGGAGGAGGAGGGGGTCCAGAGAGAGAGGGGCGGTCAGGGGGGTGTCGTGGCGCTCGGGGCCGTCTCCAGCAGCAGCAGCAAGCAGGAGCTGGCAAGCGCGTGCGCGCGCCGCGACCACATGCCCTCCCGCCTACTGGCAGGAGGTTAGGGGTGACTGTCGCCTGGGCCTCGTGGGTTGGCTATCCACTGGGCCAGCCAGGTAAGCCCAGGTAAATCTCTCTCTCTTCTCTGTTTTCTATTTTCTTTTTTGCAATTTGTTTTGGGTTTAGTTTTAACACCAAACCATTTCATAAAATCCTGAAAATAATTATGTGGCTAGAACTAAAATATACCAAACCACATAAAATGTTCCAGAATTATTGGACATATATTAATTATATATAAAATATATATCCAATGCAAATAGTTATTGAATTAATTCAAAGGCCCAAAATAAATGTTTCCGAGATACCAAAAATATTGGTTTGAATTTTACCTCTTGCCAATATTTTCAGAGACTAAGAGGAACATTTTCTTGGACTCATTTGATGAGTTTTAAATGTTGGTTATTTTTAGAGGTTTTTCTGAGGCTTTTGAAAATTCCTCAATTCAAGTTTCATTTGAATTTAAACATGATGCTCACATGGAAACTAGCATAGGTCAGACCAGAATTAGGGATGTGACACTTTAGCAACATGATCTCAAATGAAATGATGATGAACCTCAATATGCTTAGTTCGAGAATGTTGCACGGGATTGTGAGAAATCTTAATAGCACTTTCATTGTCACAAAGCAATGGAACATGCTTCACATATATCCCATAATATAATCTTTAAGAGTTTGGGTCATCCAAAGTAATTGAGCACAACATGAACCGGCGGCAATGTATTCCGCTTCGGCGGTGGATAAGGATACCGAGTTATGTTTCTTGGAGGACCAAGACACAAGAGACCTGCCAAGAAATTGACAAGTACCCGAAGTGGACTTTCTATCAACCTTGTCTCTGGCATAGTCCGAGTCGGAGTAGCCAACAAGATTGAAAGAGGCCCTCTTAGGATACCAAATGCCAAAATTTGGTGTATGAATTAAGTATCTCACTATCCTTTTCACGGCCTTAAGGTGACATTCTTTATGAGCAAATTGATATCGTGCACACATGCACACACTTAGCATGGTATCGGGACGTGAAGCACATAGATATAACAAAGAACCAATCATAGAGCGATAAACCTTTTGATCAACCGGTTTACCATCTTTGGTCAAGTCAAGATGTCCACTAGTAGGCATGGGTGTAGTCATACCTTTGCATTCTTGCATATTGAACTTCTTGAATAAGTCCTTGGTGTACTTCGTTTGAGAGACAAAGGTTCCCTCCTTAGTTTGCTTGATTTGCAAACCAAGAAAGAATTTGAGTTCACTCATCATTGAGATCTCAAACTTCTCCGACATTAGCTTCCCAAACTTTTCACTAAAATGAGGGTTAGTGGAACCAAATATAATATCATCAACATAGATTTGGCACACAAATAATTCTCCATTGACCCTTTTAGTAAAAAGAGTAGAATCTATTTTTCCAATTTCAAGGCCTTTTTCAATAAGGAACTTGGTCAAGCATTTATACCATGCTCCAGGAGCTTGTTTAAGACCATAAAGAGCTTTGTGAAGTTTGTAAACATGATTTGGTTTCTTAGGATTGACAAAGCCGGGAGGTTGCTTAACATAAACTTCCTCCTCTATTTCACCATTTAGAAAGGCACTTTTAATGTCCATTTGGTACAAGGTGATATCATGGTGATTAGCATAGGCAAGTAAGATGCGAATGGACTCAAGTCTAGCAACGGGAGCATAAGTCTCACCATAGTCCATACCTTCAACTTGTGTGTAGCCTTGGGTGACGAGACGTGCTTTGTTGCGAACTACTTGTCCATCTTCATCTTGCTTGTTGCGAAACACCCATTTGGTACTAATGATGTTGTGGTTCACTACACCACGACACTACAAAGACGACGTGCATCTGTTGGTATAAGTGAACATCGCCGACATTTGGTACCCGAAGTGGACTTTCTATCGACCTTGTCTGAATTGGAGTAGGCAATAAGATCAAAAGAAGACCTCTTTGGATACCTGATGTCTACTACACAACCTTCTTCTTGTAGACATTGTTGGGCCTCCAAGTGCAGAGGTTTGTAGGACAGTAGCAAATTTCCCTCAAGTGGATGACCTAAGGTTTATCAATCTGTGGGAGGCGTAGGATGAAGATGGTCTCTCTCAAACAACCCTGCAACCAAATAACAAAGAGTCTCTTGTGTCCCCAACACACCCAATACAATGGTAAATTGTATAGGTGCACTAGTTCGGCGAAGAGATGGTGACACAAGTGCAATATGGATGGTAGATATAGGTTTTTGTAATATGAAATTATAAAAACAGCAAGGTAACAAGTGATAAAAGTGAGCGTAAATGGTATTGCAATGGTAGGAAACAAGGTCTAAGGTTCATACTTTCACTAGTGCAAGTTCTCTCAACAATAATAACATAATTGGATCACATAACTATCCCTCAATGCAACAAAGAGTCACTCCAAAGACACTAATAGCGGAGAACAAACGAAGAGATTATGGTAGGGTACAAGACCACCTCAAAGTTACCCTTTCTGTTCTATCTACTCAAGAGTCCGTAGTAAAACAACATGAAGCTATTATTTCCGTTCAATCTATCATAGAGTTCATACTAGAATAACACCTTACGACACAAATCAATCAAAACCCTAATGTCACCTAGATACTCCATTGTCACCTCAAGTATCCGTGGGCATGATTATACGATATGCATCACACAATCTCAGATTCATCTATTCAACCTACACAAAGTAGTTCAAAGAGTGCCCCAAAGTTTCTACCGGAGAGTCAAGACGAAAACGTGTGCCAACCCCTATACATAGGTTCATGGGAGGAACCCGCAAGTTGATCACCAAAACATACATCAAGTGGATCACGTGAATATCCCATTGTCACCACAGATAAGCATGGCAAGACATACATCAAGTGTTCTCAAATCCTTAAAGACTCAATCCGACAAGATAGCTTCAAAGGGAAAACTCAATCCATTACAAGAGAGTAGAGGGGGAGAAACATCATAAGATCCAACTATAATAGCAAATCTCGCGATACATCAAGATCGTGCCATAGAGAGAACAAGAGAGAGAGAGAGAGAGAGAGAGAGAGAGATCAAACACATAGCTACTGGTACATACCCTCAGCCCCGAGGGTGAACTACTCCCTCCTCGTCATGGAGAGCGCCAAGATGATGAATATGGACACCGGTGAGGGATTCCCCCTCCGGCAGGGTGCTGGAACGGGCTCCCGAGAGGTTTTTGGTGGCTACAGAGGCTTGCGGCGGCAAAACTCCCGATCTATCTTCTGTTTCGATGGTTTTAGGGTATATGGGAATATATAGGCGAAAGAAGTTGGTCGGGGGAGCCTCAAGGGGCCCACGAGGGTGGAGGGCGTGCCTAGGGGGGTGGGCGTGCCCCCCTCTCTCGTGTCTTCCTCGAAGCTTCCCTGGCTTATACTCCAAGCTCCCTGGATCGCTTCTGTTACAAAAATAACTTTTCCGAAGGTTTCATTCCGTTTGGACTCCATTTGATATTCCTTTTCTTCAAAACACTGAAATAGGCAAGAAACAGTAATATGGGCTAGGCCTCCGGTTAATAGGTTAGTCCCAAAAATAATATAAAAGTGTATAATAAAGCCCATAAACATCCAAAACAGATAATATAATAGCATGAATGCTTCATAAATTATAGATACGTTGGAGACATATCAATACCAAATGCCAAAATTTGGTGTGTGTATCAAGTATCTCACTATCCTTTTCACAGCCTTAAGATGACATTCTTTAGGGGCCGCTTGATATCGTGTGCACCTACACACACTTAGCATAATATCGGGACGGGAGGCACATAGATATAACAATGAACCAATCATAGAGCAGTAAACTTTTTGATCAACGGGTTCACTACCTTTAGTCAAGTCAAGATGTCCATTAGTAGGCATGGGTGTATTCATACCTTTGCATTCTTTCATATTGAACTTCTTGAATAAGTCCTTGGTGTACTTTGTTTGAGAGACAAAGGTACCTTCCTTAGTTTGCTTGATTTGCAAACCAAGAAAGAATTTGAGTTCACTCATCATGGACATCTCAAACTTCTCCGACATTAGCTTTCCAAACTTCTCATTAAAATGAGGGTTAGTTGAACCAAATATAATATCATCAACATAAATTTGGCACACAAATAATTCACCATTAACCCTTTTAGTGAAAAGAGTAGAATCAATTTGTCCAATCTCAAAGCCTTTTTCAATGAGGAACTTGGTCAAGCATTTATACCATGCTCTAGGAGCTTGTTTAAGACCATAAAGAGCTTTGTGAAGTTTGTACACATGATCGGGTTTCTTAGGATTAATAAAGCCGGGAGGTTGTTTAACATAAACTTCCTCCTCAGTTTCACCTTGTCGTGAGGTAGAAGCTTCCACTTGGACAGACGAGGTACTCTCCTTCACCTCCGTTGGACAGATCTTGCCAATAGACAAGTCTTGGATTGCTTTCGAAGGGTCTTTGTCTCCTACATCAATTGGCAATTGCTCTACTTGCAAGCCGTTAGATTTATCAAACTTCACATCTACCGTCTCTTCAACCTTTCGGGTGAAATTGTTGTAGACATGGTAAGTGTGAGAGTTTGAGCCATAACCAAGTAGGAAACCTTCATGAGATTTGGGAGCAAATTTAGAACGACAATGCTTATCAAGAATGTAGCACTTCGAGCCGAATACTCAAAAGTATCCAACTTGGGGTTTGTTACCGGTGAGGAGCTCGTATGCCGTCTTGCCGAGTAGCTTGTGAAGATACAAGCGATTTGTTGCATGACAAGCTGTCTCAACCGCTTCCGCCCAAAAGTGTTTTGGCGTCCTGTATTCATCAAGCATCATTCTCGCCATTTCGATGAGCGTCTGGTTCTTCCTCTCACCAACTCCATTTTGTTGAGGTGTGTACGTAGCCGAGAACTCATGTGAGATACCTTCTTCGTCAAGAAAGGTGTCCACATTTGCGTTCTTGAACTCCATTCCGTTGTCGCTGCGAACCTTCTTGATCTTCATTTCAAATTGATTTTGGGCCGTCCTAGAGAAGTTCTTGAAGACCTTTTGGACCTATGATTTATCATCAAGAAAGAACACCCACGTAAATCTTGAAAAATCATCGACTATAACTAGACCAAATGAGTTTCTACCGAGACTTTTGTAGGCATTGGGACCAAAGAGATCCATATGTAGCGACCCGACCCAAATGGATCAAGTCTCTGTGCTCCGGTGTCATCCCTGGATCAGTAATGCTGACACCACACAGTACTTCGAAGGATTTATAGCAGAGTAGCAATCACACACTTATTACATCGATGTCCCAAAAGAGGACTTATTACAATAATCATGGCTTAAGGCCATCTAATAACGATAACAGCGGAAGACTTGGAAGATAAGTGAGTCCATCAACTCCAACGGCATCACTGAGTATAGAACCACGACCTAAAAGCACCTTATTCGTCGTCTGAAAAGTCTGCAACATGAAAAGTTGCAGCCCGAAAATGGGTCAGCACATGGAATATGCTGGCAATGTAACACATAGAGAGTAACAATGAGTATTGACTATACTACATGCATATTTGGCTGGTGGAAGAGCTCTATGGTTACAGTTTTGCATAAAGCCAGTTTTTCCCTACTACAAAGGAATAAATTTATTTAACTATCATGGTAGTTGTTAAACATTGAGAATGGTTGACAGCATCCTCAATCCCAATTAAAAAGTACTCATTAACAATCCCATCAGTATTAAATTAGAGTAACATGTTGAGATTCAACAGGATAATCCAAGTACTAGATACTCAAGACGTCCATAACCGGGGACACGGCTAATCATGATTAGTTTGTACACTCTGCAGAGGTTTGCGCAGTTTTCCCCACAAGACTCGATCGCCTCCGCTTGGTTTCTCGCACTACATGGTGTTTAAGAAATGGATGACCGAGACATAGTCTTTCAGAAGCGCTAGCACCTTACGATGGGTGGACCGGTACACCTACTTCCCCTACATCTGCTAGTCCACCACTATAAGAGTTCGCACGACTTAGTCAACTATGCCAGAGCCCATAATGGCTTGTGGCTGCACACGTAAGTTACTAGTATGAATTATCTTATGATCCCTTTGAGCCTGGGTGGCGGTCCATAGGAAAATCACACGGTACCTCCGGGATTTCCAAAAAAACAGGCAATCAATGGATACCCCGGGTGCCTCAATCCACCCAGATGTGTATTTAAGTTGCCACCTTAGATAAGCCATTAATAACAATCTCACATCTGTCATGGATATTCACTCACCCAATCCATGTCTACTAGCATAGCATGGCATATTAAGCAAACGCATAAGTAACTCCCAAAGGTTTCATAAGTAATACAGGTATAGGTACTACCTCATCTACTTCCCATCCCATAATTTAATTAGATCCTAATCATGCAATGTTTGAGGATTGATCTAATGCATAAAAACTGGGTAGTAGAAAAGATATGATCAAGTGTTACTTGCCTTGCTGACGATCCGCGAAACCTAGAGACTCGAAGTAACAAGAGGCGCACTCCGGGTGATCTATCACAGACAAACAACAAGCATACAATAAGTACTCATCTAATGCACAGGTAAATCTCGAATAAGAGATCTAACCAGAAAGTTCAACTTAAGAACCCTGGTGGCAAAAAATCAAAACGAAAACCACGAAGGTCAAACGGCGAGGGAAAACAACTCGGTTCTAGCAAGTTGAAACTAGATCAAATTTTACAGTAGCAAAACTTTGTTCAAGTTGATTAGTCGGAACGGCGGTTTCGAGACGAAACTCCAGGCGCTTGAATCAGCTGATTCCGATAAACGAGCGAGAAGATAGACTAGAAAGAAAATCGGATCTGAAATCGCTATCAGAAAAATAGCGGAATAAATCCGATGAGAAAGAAAACGACGAACGGTTGAACGAACGGACGTTCGTTAACCGAGGCAAACCGGTGATCACGTTCGTTAAGACGAACGGTCCGGCGAACGCTCACTAAACAAAACCGGAAAGAAAAACCGGCGAGAAAAACCGATCTAGGGTTTCGGAAAGAAACCGAAACGAAAAACCGATCTAGAAAACCGGAACGGTTTACGAGAAAAATCGAACCGAAAGGAAAAAAAAGTGACGCGGCACGGGGCTAGTACCTCGAAGAGGCGAGGGCTCCGGCGGCGGCGGGGCTTGGCGGCGGCGGCGGCGTTGGGCGGCGGCGGCGGCAAGCGGCGGCGGCGGCAAGCGGCGGCGGCGGCGCTGGTGGTGAGGGGCGGCGGCGGCGGGTGGCGGCGGCGGCGGTGGTGCGCTGCTGCTGCGGAGGAGGAGAGGAGAGGTGAGGTGTTGGTTTGATGTGTTGGAGGGGGGGTGCTTGGGTATTTATATTGGGGAGGGGGAGGGTTTTGCTTGGGGTAGGGGGCAAGAAATAGACTAGGATTAGGAAACAAAGAGGGAAAAGATCTAGAAAAAAAACAAAACGGAGTCCTACTAGGACTTGGAAAAGGAAGCTGCGGCGGCTCCCTGGCGCGCGCGCGCTAGCGATGGCCTTGGCCTCCTGGCCGGCCGGTGGCTGTGGCCTTGGGCCGTGGCCCTTGGCCCGGTGGGGCGCAGCAATTTTTTTTTAAATCAGTTTCGCGCGCAGAAAATTACAGAAAAAAAATCTAAACGAACTCCAAAATTAATAAAGTAAATTTTCCCCGACTCCTAAAAATGAGTCGAACAAAATGAACTTTTACTCGGGGCCTAAAATGCAATTTTTGAAAACACACATTTTTCCCTAAGGCAAATAAACTCCGAGAAAAATCCAAAATTGGATTTATTTATTAAATCTTCATTTTTCCTAAATTTTTGGGAAATTCATATTATTCCCTCTCTTATTTTTGATATTGGAAAAATATTTGAAGATAAAATAAATAAATCCAAATGATCCTCTTTTCATAATTTGAGAGAACTCAAATATGAAAATTTCGAAATCTCCAACTCTCTCCGAGGGTCCTTGAGTTGCGTGAAATTTCTAGGATCAACAAAATGCAAGAACATATGATATGCATGATGATCTAATGTATAACATTCCAAATTGAAAATTTGGGATGTTACAAACCTACCCCCCTTAAGATGAATCTCGCCCTCGAGATTCGGGTTGGCTAGAAAATAGGTGAGGGTGGTCCTTGAGCAAATCTTCTTCTCTCTCCCAGGTGGCTTCATCCTCCGTGTGGTGGCTCCACTGAACTTTGCAAAACTTGATAACCTTGCTGCGAGTAACTCTGCTGGCATATTCGAGAATCCGGACTGGTTTCTCCTCATACGTTAAATCATCCTTCAACTGAATTGCTTCAAGTGGCACTCTATCTCTTAGCGGTACTTCCGCCATCTCGGCGTGACATTTCTTCAGCTGAGAAACATGGAACACGTCATGAACTCCTGACAGTCCTTCTGGTAATTCCAACTTATAAGCAACTTCTCCCATGCGTTGCAAAATCTTATACGGTCCAACAAAACATGGCGCCAATTTTCCTTTAACTCCAAAACGCTTAACTCCTCTAAGTGAGGATACTCTAAGATAAATTCTGTCTCCAACTTCATATTCTATCGCTTTGCGTTTTGAATCCGCATAGCTTTTCTGTCTGGACTGGGCTACCTTGAGCCTATCGCGAATCAACTTAACTTTCTGTTCAGACTCCTTAATCAAATCTGGTCCAAACAACTGACGGTCTCCAACTTCGTCCCATGACAACGGTGTCCTACACCTCCTTCCGTATAAAGCTTCGAAAGGTGCCATCTTCAAGCTGGTTTGGTAACTGTTGTTATAAGAAAACTCCGCATACGGCAAGTTATCGTCCCAACTAGATCCATAATCTAGTGCACAAGCTCTCAGCATATCCTCCAAAATCTGATTGACTCTCTCAGTCTGTCCATCTGTTTGTGGGTGAAAAGATGTACTGAATTCCAGCCTGGTTCCCAATGTTTCGTGCAACTGATTCCAAAACATTGAGGTAAATTGGGTTCCTCTATCTGATACGATACTCCTCGAAACTCCGTGCAAACAAACAATTCTGGTCATGTATATCTTTGCCAACTTAGCACTGCTATAGGTAGTCTTAACTAGAATGAAATGCGCTACCTTCGTCAAGCGGTCGACTATAACCCAAATCGAGTCATAGCCTGAACGAGTCTTTGGCAAACCCATGATGAAATCCATGCCTAGTTTATCCCACTTCCATTCGGGTATCGGCAATGGCTGCAACAATCCTGCTGGCTTCTGATGTTCTGCCTTCACTCTCTGACATACATCACAAACTGCTACATATTCCGCGATATCCTTCTTCATTCCGGTCCACCAGAACGTTTCCTTCAAATCCAAATACATCTTCGTATTTCCTGGGTGAATCGAATAGGGTGAATCATGTGCCTCTTGCAGAATCAACTTCCTGATCTCGGGGTCATTTGGCACATAAACACGGTCCTCAAACCATAGGGTATCGTGCTCATCCTCACGAAATCCCTTTGCTTTTCCTTCGCTCATTTTCTTCTTTATATCCGCAATCTCTTTGTCCTTTTTCTGAGCTTCCCGGATTTTATCCATCAAGGTAGACTGAATCTCCAATGCTGCTATGTAGCCTCTCGGAACTATTTCCGAACATAGCTCACGAAGATCTTCTGCTAACTCCTTTGGTATCTCTCCCGTCATCAGTGTATTGACATGGCTCTTGCAGCTCAATGCGTCAGCTACTACATTAGCCTTTCCGGGATGATAATGCAATCTCATATCATAATCCTTGATGAGTTCCAACCATCTCCTTTGTCTAAGGTTTAACCCTTTCTGCGTGAAAATGTACTTCAAACTCTTGTGATCCGTGTACACCTCACAATGATTTCCAATGAGGAAATGTCTCCATGTCTTCAATGCATGCACTACGGCTGCTAACTCCAAATCATGTGTGGCATAATTTAATTCATGAGGTTTCAGTTGTCGTGAAGCATACGAAACAACTCTTCCTTCCTGCATAAGCACTGCTCCAAGTCCTCGACGTGAAGCGTCGCAATACACCTCATAATCCTTGGTCTGATCTGGCAAAATTAGCACTGGTGAGGTAACCAATCTTTTCTTCAACTCCTGAAAACTTGCCTCACAGTCCTCAGTCCATATGAACTTGGTATCCTTTTTCAGCAACTCCGTCATAGGCTTTGCAATCCTTGAGAAATTCTCAATGAATCTCCGGTAGTATCCTGCAAGTCCAAGAAAACTCCGGATCTCTCCAACTATCGTTGGTGCTTCCCAATTGGTCACAGTGACTACTTTGGTGGGGTCTACTGCGATACCTTCTCCGGATATAACATGTCCAAGAAATCCAACTTCCTTTAGCCAAAACTCACATTTGCTGAACTTGGCATATAACTGATGCTCCCTTAGTTTCTCCAAAACCAATCGCAAATGTTCCTTATGTTCCTCTTCATTCTTAGAGAAAACCAAAATATCATCAATGAACACCACGACGAACTTATCCAAAAACTCCATAAACACTTTGTTCATCAGGTTCATGAAATAGGCAGGTGCGTTAGTCAGTCCAAATGACATAACGGTGTACTCATACAGTCCATATCTTATGGTGAACGCTGTCTTAGGTATGTCCTGTTCTCGAATCTTCAGCTGATGGTATCCTGATTGCAAATCGATCTTGGAAAACACTTTAGCTCCTTGCAAACGATCAAACAGATCATTTATCATTGGTAGTGGGTACTTGTTCTTGATTGTTACTTCATTCAATCCACGATAATCAACAACCATCCTTAACGATCCATCCTTCTTCTCCACTAACAGTACGGGTGATCCCCAAGGCGAAGAACTTGGGCGTATATAACCTTTATCCAACAGCTCCTTAATTTGTTTCTTGATTTCCGCCAAATCCTGTGCGGGCATCCTGTATGGTCGCTTCGATATCGGGCCTGTAACTGGCAACAGCTCAATCAAAAACTCAATGTCTCTATCCAGTGGCATTCCTGGCAATTCCTCAGGAAATACATTAGGGTAATCCTTTACTACTGGCACCTCTTCCTGCACAACTCCTGATAAGGAATTTACTTGATTCCTACTTGGTCCATGCCGGGATACATACCTAATCCTTCTTCCTTCTGGTGTTGTGAGCAAAATCGTCTTACTTGCGCAGTCGATGTTTCCTCCATACATCGACAGCCAATCCATACCGAGAATCACATCAAACCCTTGGGATTCCAAAATGATCAAATCCGTCGGGAACACATGCCTTCCTATACTTAATGGCACTTGAAAACATCCTTGTCTGGCCATATACTCCGCTCCTGGTGAGCTTACTAGCATAGGGGTTTTAAGAATCTGAGTAGATAGACTATACTTCTCTACAAATCCCCTTGATATGTATGAATGCGATGCACCAGTATCAAAAAGAACAAGTGCAGTAAATGTCTTAACCAAAAACTTACCGATTACTGCATCGGGCTGAGCTTCAACCTCCTCCACATCAATGTGGTTCATCTGTCCCCTATTGAAAGGGTTTGGCTTCTTTCCAGAGCTTCCATTTCCACCTTGGTCTTCGGGACACTCATTTGCATAATGTCCGGTCTTGGAACACTTGTAACAGGTGACATGGCTCAGTCTTTCTTGGCTGGGGTTGTTGGTGGGGTCCGGTTCTGGCCGTTGCTTCCTCCATTCCCATTACCATTCTTGTGGCCATTATGGTTGTGCGAACTACCTCCTCCATGGGTATGCTGAAACTGCACTCCCTGTTTAGGGGTATAACGGGGCTTCTGCTGGGCTCCAGAGTTAAACTTCCCCTGCCCATACTTCCTCTTGTGATTTTCAATCTGCTGCTGCTTTCCTTCAATCATGAGGGCGCGGTCTACCAACTCCTGGTAGTTATTGAATCTTGCTACCATCAACTACAGGCTTAACTCATCATTTAGTCCTTCCAGAAACTTCTCCTGCTTAGCTGCGTCTGTAGCAACGTCATCTGGGTCATAACGTGCTAACTTACTAAAATCATCCACATATTGGCCAATAGTCCTTCCTCCTTGGCGTAAGTTGCGAAACTCACGCTTCTTCATGGCCATAGCTCTTGCTGAAACATGGGCAGTGCGGAAAGCTTGCTGAAACTGATCCCATGTGACAGTGTCTACAGGGTAAGTGGCTGTGAAATTCTCCCACCATGCTGCTGCGGGTCCGTCAAGCTGATGTGCAGCAAACTTCACCTTCTCACCATCTGTGCATCCTGCAGTGGTCAACTCCCTTCCTATCTTGCGGATCCAATCATCTGCTACAATCAGCTCGGTGCTACTAGAATACACCGGTGGATGCAGCCTAAGGAAACGAGTCAAGTGATCCCCAGGTGGTGGTGGTGGTGGGTTGTTGTTGTTGTTGCCTTGGTTCTGTACCAATGTCTGAATCAAAGTATTCTGCTGCTGAATCAACTGGGTGATCTCTGGCGGGAAAACAAACTCGGGGTCGCGTCTTGGAGGCATCTGAAGGGTTTAGAAAAGACGAGAAATTAAGAATAGAGTGAGGTCTAGGGAGAAAACACTACCCGAATGCTCATGAGACAAATGCACACAAAATCACTTCATTCATTCAATCAAAGGGCATACAACGGTCTAACTATCGCAAAAGTGCGTGTACTATAATGTTTACATGGAGGGAATACTACTAATATGTGGGGGTCATCTATTAATTTGAACCAGTGGAAGACTCCATGATGTCTGCTCCAGCTTCGTCTTCAAAGTCGGGCTCGCTTGGATCTGAATCGGTGTCATCGATGATGATGTAGTTGCTCGGACAGTCGACGTACTTGTCTTCATTCTTGAGCTCCAATTTCTTCTTGAGTTCTTCAATCTCATACTTAAGATCTCTATTGTGCTTTGCTACAGCTACGATCTCGTCCATGTAGTCCTTGCGTGTAGACTTCAGTTCTCCTTCAAGTTCGATGATCCTTCCCTTTGCATTCTTCAAGTCTATCATATCATTGCACATCTGGTTCTCCTGGCGTCGAATGTGCTGGTTTAACTCCTGGATGAAAACTGCAATGGATATGTCCTTCTTGGTGCTGACTATCTCCCAGTCTTCATTCCTGCGTCCGCAAATCTGGTAGATAGTGTCCTTGAGGTCTTCTTGATAAACTTCTCCAATGCGTCCCATGGTGATATGAGCTGCCATGCTCTTTCCCAGACTCCAAGTTGGTGCACTGAAAACACTATCTATAGGCTTGGTGATTGGCGCGAATGTCCTTCCCAGAACATGAGCTTGAATCTTCCAGCGCTCCTCTTCAGGCAGAGTGGCGTTGAAAGTCCCGGTGAATCTTGGTAGTCCAATGTTCAGATACTTGGCGACTTCCTTCAAGTGGGATCCAAAAGGTGTGCCTTCATCAGGTTGAGCGTACTTGATCTTTGCATCCGTCATCCTAAAAGAGTAGAAAAGATGAGGAGTTAGAAAATGAGAAGAGAGTAGTGATCTATGGCTTTAACTTAGTGGTCGTGTCCTACAGTCAGCGTGTGCTCTGATACCATCTCTGTAGCGACCCGACCCGAATGGATCAAGTCTCTGTGCTCCGGTGTCATCCCTGGATTAGTAATGCTGACACCACACAGTACTTCGAAGGATTTATAGCAGAGTAGCAATCACACACTTATTACATCGATGTCCCAAAAGAGGACTTATTACAATAATCATGGCTTAAGGCCATCTAATAACGATAACAGTGGAAGACTTGGAAGATAAGTGAGTCCATCAACTCCAACGGCATCACTGAGTATAGAACCACGACCTAAAAGCACCTTATTCGTCGTCTGAAAAGTCTGCAACATGAAAAGTTGCAGCCCAAAAACGGGTCAGCACATGGAATATGCTGGCAATGTAACACATAGAGAGTAACAATGAGTATTGACTATACTACATGCATATTTGGCTGGTGGAAGAGCTCTATGGTTACAGTTTTGCATAAAGCCAGTTTTTCCCTACTACAAAGGAATAAATTTATTTAACTATCATGGTAGTTGTTAAACATTGAGAATGGTTGACAGCATCCTCAATCCCAATTAAAAAGTACTCATTAACAATCCCATCAGTATTAAATTAGAGTAACATGTTGAGATTCAACAGGATAATCCAAGTACTAGATACTCAAGACGTCCATAACCGGGGACACGGCTAATCATGATTAGTTTGTACACTCTGCAGAGGTTTGCGCACTTTTCCCCACAAGACTCGATCGCCTCCGCTTGGTTTCTCGCACTACATGGTGTTTAAGAAACGGATGACCGAGACATAGTCTTTCAGAAGCGCTAGCACCTTACGATGGGTGGACTGGTACACCTACTTCCCCTACATCTGCTAGTCCACCACTATAAGAGTTCGCACGACTTAGTCAACTATGCCAGAGCCCATAATGGCTTGTGGCTGCACACGTAAGTTACTAGTATGAATTATCTTATGATCCCTTTGAGCCTGGGTGGTGGTCCATAGGAAAATCACACGGTACCTCCGGGATTTCCAATAAAACAGGCAATCACTGGATACCCCAGGTGCCTCAATCCACCCAGATGTGTATTTAAGTTGCCACCTTAGATAAGCCATTAATAACAATCTCACATCTGTCATGGATATTCACTCACCCAATCCACGTCTACTAGCATAGCATGGCATATTAAGCAAACGCAGAAGTAACTCCCAAAGGTTTCATAAGTAATACAGGTGATAGGTACTACCTCATCTACTTCCCATCGCAGAATTTAATTAGATCCTAATCATGCAATGTTTGAGGATTGATCTAATGCATAAAAACTGGGTAGTAGAAAAGATATGATCAAGTGTTACTTGCCTTGCTGACGATCCGCGAAACCTAGAGACTCGAAGTAACAAGCAGCGCACTCCGGGTGATCTATCGCAGACAAACAACAAGCATACAATAAGTACTCATCTAATGCACAGGTAAATCTCGAATAAGAGATCTAACCAGAAAGTTCAACTTAAGAACCCTGGTGGCAAAAAAATCAAAACGAAAACCACGAAGGTCAAACGGCGAGGGAAAACAACTCGGTTCTAGCAAGTTGAAACTAGACCAAATTTTACAGTAGCAAAACTTTGTTCAAGTTGATTAGTCGGAACGGTGGTTTCGAGACGAAACTCCAGGCGCTTGAATCACCTGATTCCGATAAACGAGTGAGAAGATAGACTAGAAAGAAAATCGGATCTGAAATCGCTATCAGAAAAATAGCGGAATAAATCCGATGAGAAAGAAAATGACGAACGGTTGAACGAACGGACGTTCGTTAACCGAGGCAAACTGGTGATCACGTTCGTTAAGACGAACGGTCCGGTGAACGCTCGCTAAACAAAACCGGAAAGAAAAACCGGCGAGAAAAACCGATCTAGGGTTTCGGAAAGAAACCGAAATGAAAAACCGATCTAGAAAACCGGAACAGTTTACGAGAAAAATCGAACCGAAAGGGAAAAAAAGTGACGCGGCGCGGGGCTAGTACCTCGAAGAGGCGAGGGCTCCGGCGGCGGCGGGGCTTGGCGGCGGCGGCGGCGTTGGGCGGCGGCGCTGGTGGTGAGGGGCGGCGGCGGCGGGTGGCGGCGGCGGTGGTGGTGCGCTGCTGCTGCGGAGGAGGAGAGGAGAGGTGAGGTGTTGGTTTGATGTGTTGGAGGGGGGGTGCTTGGGTATTTATATTGGGGAGGGGGAGGGTTTTGCTTGGGGTAGGGGGCAAGAAATAGACTAGGATTAGGAAACAAAGAGGAAAAAGATCTAGAAAAAAACGAAACGGAGTCCTACTAGGACTTGGAAAAGGAAGCTGCGGCGGCTCCCTGGCGCGCGCGCGCTAGCGATGGCCTTGGCCTCCTGGCCGGCCGGTGGCTGTGGCCTTGGGCCGTGGCCCTTGGCCCGGCGGGGCGCAGCGATTTTTTTTTAAATCGGTTTCGCGCGCAGAAAAATACAGAAAAAAATCTAAATGAACTCCAAAATTAAGAAAGTAAATTTTTCCCGACTCTTAAAAATGAGTCGAACAAAATGAACTTTTACTCGGGGCCTAAAATGCAATTTTTGAAAACACGCATTTTTCCCTAAGGCAAATAAACTCCGAGAAAAATCCAAAATTGGATTTATTTATTAAATCTTCATTTTTCCTAAATTTTTGGGAAAGTCATATTATTCCCTCTCTTATTTTTGATATTGGAAAAATATTTGAAGATAAAATAAATAAATCCAAATGATCCTCTTTTCATAATTTGAGAGAACTCAAATATGAAAATTTCGAAATCTCCAACTCTCTCCGAGGGTCCTTGAGTTGCGTGAAATTTCAAGGATCAACAAAATGCAAGAAAATATGATATGCATGATGATCTAATGTATAACATTCCAAATTGAAAATTTGGGATGTTACACCATATGAAGTAGCTCAAGCGGTCTTCTTGTGGTCATGATACTTCACGGTGTGGCTTCCTCCAACCTGTTTTCCTGCTTGGCAAGCGCTGCAAAGTCTATCCTTATCAAATATAACATCTTTTATTCCAAGGATATGATCACCTTTACGTATACTAGTAAAGACCATTTTATGATTATATCTTCGAAACACTTGGCAATCTACTTTAGTAAATAGGACATTGAAACCGAAATCAGCAAGTCTAGATACAAAAGTAGATTATAGCCAAGAGATTCAACGAGCATGACATTTTGTACGGAGCTATCATGTGAGATGGCCACCTTACCGAGGCCAACCACCTTACCCTTTGAGTTATCACCAAAAGTGACATACTTCCGAGGGCCGTCGTTTTCAGCAAGATAACGAAACATATCTTTATCTCCGGTCATGTGATCGGTACATCCACTATCAAGGACCCATTCCTTTCCTCCAGCCATGTAGCCGCGAAGATTATCCATAAGACCAAAGTGTCTCATTGCATCATCAAGATCATAGTCACTATCATCATCCCCATCATAGTATCCATGTTCAACATCGTCATGTGATGGATCAATTCCTAGAGAGAGTGATTCATTAGATAAATGATCATGATAATAATCATCTTTATGAAATCTAATGGCTTTGGAGATGATATTTCTAATGATTCCAACACCTCCTTTGGCACGCATAAGGTCACGAAGCTTAAACAGACAATCATCAAACTTAGGATCACTAGTACTCATTTTATTCAAGGCAATTGACTTATGAAGAATCTCATCTAGATTTTGCAAGGAATAGTTTGGAAATCTTTCCTCAAGAAATCTCCATATAGTATAAGCACAATCAAGAGTAGGCAAGTGACCAATCAAATTTCTAGGCAATCCTCTAATGATAAGATTGATAGTTCTAAGATTGCGAATCATGTCAAGATCCTCATCATGGGTAGGATGCAAGGGATCAACAAGGGGCGCACAAGGGTTGGTAATGTACTTGCTCAAATGATATTTGAAAATCTCAAGCATCTCATTTTTCCACTCATGAAAGTACTCTCCATCAAGTATATGCACTCTATGTCTAAGACTCCCCAATGTAGACTCATCCATCTTCCTTCAATGGTGATTAAACCAAGGCAATGGAGACCAAATCTCTGATACCAATTGAAAGGATCGAGAAGAGGTGTCTAGAGGGGGGTGAATAGACTCTCAACAAAGAAAAGTAACAATTTTTAAGTTCTTCAAGTTGAGGTGGAGTTTAAGCACAAGTTTAAACATTTACAATACATATCAAGCAAGCATGACAAGAGTATATGAGCAGCGGAAAGTAAAGCATGCAAATTGCGAGAATGTAAAGGGATGGGATTGGAGTGTGCAAGCGCAATTGGAGACATGGAGATTTTTGGCGTGGTTCCGATAGGTGGTGCTATCGTACATCCACGTTGATGAAGACTTCAACCCACGAAGGGTAACGGTTGCGCGAGTCCACGGAGGGCTCCAACCACGAAGGGTCCACGAAGAAGCAACCTTGTCTATCCCACCATGGCGATCACCACGAAGGACTTGCCTCACTAGGGTAGATCTTCACGAAGTAGGCGATCTCCTTGCCCGTACAAACTCCTTGGTTCAACTCCACAATCTTGACGGAGGCTCCCAAGTGACACCTAACCAATCTAGGAGACACCACTCTCCAAAAGGTAATATATGGTGTGTTGATGATGAACTCCTTGCTCTTGTGCTTCAAATGATAGTCTCCCCAACGCTCAACTCTCTCTCATAGGATTGGATTTGGTGGAAAGATGATTTGAGTGGAAAGCAACTTGGGGAAGGCTAGAGATCAAGATTTATGTGGTTGGAATGGAATATCTTGACCTCAACACATGAGTAGGTGGTTCTCTCTCAGAAAATGAATGCTGGAAGTGTAGGCACGCTCTGATGGCTTTCTCCACGAATGAAGAGAGGGTAGAGGGGTATATATAGCCTCCATATAAAATCTAACCGTTACACACAATTTACCAAACTCGGTGGGACCGAATCAGAAAACTCGGTTAGACTGATTTAGTTCATAATGTGACCGTTAGGCATTTCGGTGGGACCGATGTGCAAGGGTTAGGGTAAAACTTCATCTCGGTTTGACCGATTACACAAACTCGGTGGGATCGATTTTGGTAATAAGCAAAAAAGAGAGTTGGTCAAGCAAACTCGGTGGACCGATTGCATATTCTCGGTGAGACCGAAATTATTGGAATAGGCAACAAAGAGTTTGCAAGCCCATCTCGGTGAGACCGAGATCCCATCGGCGGGACCTGTCAAATGAACTCGGTGGTGCAGGATAGATCAAATCGGTGGGGCCGAGTTTGACTTTTGGTATGGTACATATGTGGATATGAGAAAGTGGTTGAGGGCTTTGGAGCATATCACTAAGCACTTTGAGCAAGCGAGCCATTAAGCAACACCTCATCCCCTTTTAATAGTATTGCCTTTCCTATGGACTCAATATGATCTTGGATCACCGAAACATAAAATATAGAGTCCTGAGCTTTGAGATTGAGCCAATCCTTTGTCCTTAGCATCTTGAAGGAGTTCCACATCCTCTTGTCCATGCCACTCCACTGTTGGACTTATCTAAAATATACTAGATAAAAGTATTAGTCCAACAAGAGATATGTTAACATTAATTACCAAAATCACTCAGGGAGCACTTGTGCTTTCAATGCGTGAGTCAAGGGATTTTTGTTGATGATGTCACTGAAAATCCGAAGCACGATCCCTTTATTGAGGGTACGTGCCAATGGTAACGGCCTCAAGCCACGATAAACTCGACATAATAACCACTGATGTGACCTTTTTGTTTTACCTTACGTGGTGGCAGTTCGGTTTTCGGTCAAAATTCTCAGAACATGACCTAATCGACCCACTGTGCCAGCACTACAAAATTTTGTCGTTAAGCTACCGAGGTTTCAATCGGGTCTACGGATCTAGTACAAACATTTTGAAGAAGGCGTTGTCGAAACTCCTCGGATATCCAAAGAATATCGCTTCTCGATTAAGGTACGGTTGCAGTAGAGGAAGACATTGGAAAAATAATGTGAAGACTTCATATCCAGAGGTGTCATCAGACATGAATCATCGTAGAAGCATCAAGTTTTTTGAACCCATCTACGTAGGCGAAGATCGAAATTGAAGCCATTCCGAGGAGTCAATCAATGACCTCGGGTTGAAGACCAATTCATGAGGTACTGACGGTGTCCTAGACTAGGGGGTGCTATCCACGTCGGCCTGCCATTCATGGGCCTGGTCGAGGACCCCCTGATAACCAAAGAATGTGCATGTTTACCATGACCCCCGGCGTACTCAAGATGGAATCCTTCAAAAACTTGGCACACACTTTAAGACATGATCAAACCATAAGCAAGTTTATCCCTAGATTTAACCGACCTACGTGTAACCTTAGGTACCCCAGTCCCTATTAAGCCGAGGGGTTTTAGTCCGTAGGGTCAAGTTAAGTTAGATTCATACACATACAATCTCGAGGTAGGTCATCCTGTACTTTGTAACTGAAGCAGTACGTAAGGTTTTAACTCTTCGAGGGGCCTAAACTTGGATAAACATCGTGTCTTTAGTTCGTCTTATTACCATCTAGCCAAGATCACCAGCCCAGGACCCCCTACCCGTGATTCGTCAGATTTAACCATGACACCTGCTTGGCACGTATCTAATCGGACCGTGCTAGCACGCAGCCCACCCGGGGTCGTGCCTGGACCACGAGGCTGGGCATGAGTGTCGGCACGACACGAACTGTTTACCTTTTTTCAGAATTTTTTTTATATTGGCCCCCAAAGCAGTCCAAATAGGCCCAAAACAGCCCAAATCAGACGGGCTGGTGGCTAAACGTGCCGGTGGGCCGACCCGGAGCGCGGCACGATTGCCAGGTCTCTTTCTCGCTGCTGCCTAAAAAAAGGACCTCTCTCTGTGGGAGTCAAACTCGAGCCTCGGTCAACTGACTCTGAAGCATCACGAACTACCGCCGATAACTCCGGCGGTCGCCGTTCCCCGATGGACTCCTCTTCGTCCTGCGTCCCCGCGGCTGCGGCTGCGGCGGGGGAGAATCTGGCTGTGTTCTGGCACGAGGGCATGCTGGCCCACGACGCCGGCCCCGGCGTGTTCGACTCGGGCCGCGACCCGGGCTTCCTCGACGTGCTCGACCACCACCCGGAGAACGCCGACCGCGTCCGCAACATGGTCTCCATCCTCCGCCGCGGGCCCATCGCGCCCTTCCTCTCTTGGCACTCCGGCACCCCCGCCCACGCCAGCGAGCTCATCTCCTTCCACTCCCCAGGTCTGCCCCCAAATCTGCTCGCAAAGTCAACTAACCTAGAGTGCTAAACCTCCTATCGACCTCCAATCATTCTTTACTATACCTTATTTTAATCCTTGTAGTGTGCTACATCTATATGTCGTTTGAGTTGACAAAACGAACTGTTTTGTAACTTGTAATTACTCGTTTGGATTCAGAAACCATGTTCATGTTCATTCGGGAAATAATTCAGTTCCTGTACAATTATGTGAGGGCACTTTCTTGAACCTTAATCTTGTGTTCCTAACGGACCCTTAATCTTGTTGTGATCTTCAGAATACATTGAGGAGCTCGTGCAGGCAAATGCCAGTGGACCCAAGAAGTTATGTGAGGGCACTTTCTTGAACCCTGGTTCATGGGGTGCTGCGCTTCTGGCTGCCGGAACAACCTTATCAGCTATGAGGCACATACTAGATGGGCATGGGAAGATAGCCTACGCATTGGTCCGCCCCCCTGGCCATCACGCGCAACCGGACCATGCTGACGGTTACTGCTTTCTGAACAATGCCGGACTTGCGGTGCACCTGGCTTTGGATTCTGGCCGCGCAAAGGTTGCCGTTGTTGACATAGACGTGCACTATGGAAATGGTACTGCAGAGGGCTTCTATCGCACGGACAATGTATTGACAATCTCTCTTCACATGAAGCATGGTACTTGGGGTCCTTCGCATCTGCAGAGTGGCTCGTCTGATGAGATTGGGGAAGGCAAGGGGCTTGGGTACAATCTCAATATACCTTTGCCTAATGGCAGTGGGGATAAAGGCTACGAGTATGCAATGAATGAATTGGTTGTCCCGGCGATTGACAAGTTTAAACCTCAGCTTTTGGTTTTTGTCATTGGCCAAGATTCTAGCATGGTGAGCTGAGTATGCTTATTTGTTCTCCTTAGTTCACTACATGCTCTACTTGTCAATACTGCTAAATCATGTCCAGTTTCATATTCTTTTTTTCTCGAGAAGATGCAGTCGCATTTTAGCAATTGTAATATATTGTGAAGTTAAAAAATATAGGTATCAATGTATCCCATACCAACAACAACAACAACAACAACAACAAAGCCTTTAGTCCCAAACAAGTTGGGGTAGGCTAGAGGTGAAACCCATAAGATCTCGCAACCAACTCATGGCTCTGGCACATGGATAGCAAGCTTCCACGCACCCCTGTCCATAGCTAGCTCTTTGGTGATACTCCAATCCTTCAGGTCTCTCTTAACGGACTCCTCCCATGTCAAATTCAGTCTACCCCGCCCTCTCTTGACATTCTCCGCACGCTTTAGCCGTTCGCTATGCACTGTATCCCATACCATGTTGTGAAAATAACTAGATTTCCTATAGGAACTAAGTGACTTTTTGTTTAGATAAGAAATAGGCACCCAAATTCGAGTGGAGAATTCGAACATCGGTAGCAGCCACGCCTCCCACGAACTGAGCAAGGCTCAGTTCCGCTACCTACCATCTTGTATAACAGTGTGGGACTGTGGGAATATATAAACTTCATACCAAGGAAGATAATAAATATACTTGCGCTAAATGTATGTTTACTATCTAGATTTCTTATCATTCATGTTGGATAATCTATACTGTGGAACGGAAGTTATATACTAAACGCAAAATATTACTCCCTCCTATCCAAAATAAGTGTCGTGGTTTTAGTTCAAATTTGAACTAAAACCACGACACTTATTTTGGATCGGAGGGAGTAGTATTTAGCATGTCATGTGTGGAATGTATATAAATTAAATCAAAGGGTAGCAATTGTACATTGAAGATTGAGGTGATGTTGCATGCAGGATAATATTCTGTCTTAAACTAGATGACTCCGTTAGACGAACTAATTGTGAATTTTCTCCATGCAGTTTGACCCAAATGGAAGACAGTGCTTGACCATGGATGGCTATAGGAAAGTTGGACAAATAATGAGGAGCCTGGCTAATCAGCATAGCGATGGGCAAATATTGATTGTCCAGGAAGGGGGTTACCACATCAGTTACTCAGCATACTGTCTGCATGCGACACTAGAAGGTGTTCTGAATCTTGAAGCCCCGTTGCTGGATGACCCAATCGCATATTATCCAGAGGATGAGAAATACACCATGAAAGTTGTCGACGTCATGAAGAAATGCTGGAAAGAATCCATTCCCTTCTTGAAGGACATTTAGAAACGCGTAGGTCTCTTCAACACGGCGGCAGCGATTCTCAATTCTGAATCGTGTCATGCTCTACATTTATAGCCTTCTGCTGACCGCAAAGGGTCTGTTTATTGGAGCAACTTGAAAATGGATGCACCTTCCCTCAACCCCTGATTCCCGTATAGGTTTGCTGCGTGATTTGATTTGTAATGGTATTTGTTGCTTATGGTTCAGATGAATATTCAGACTTTTACTTTTTCTTTTAAGAGGGAGAGGATGAAATCAGACCTTTTGCTTGAGCAGTTTGATCGCAGGTCGCAGTAGAAGAAGTCCGCAGACATCTTTACGCCAACTAGTGGCAAAGTCTTGATCGTCTAGTAAGGGATGTTAGCTGTTACCCGCTGAATTGAGAATCTATTTTTCGTTGCATGCCGTCCATTGAATTGAAGAGAGCATATGTCTGTTGCAAAAGCAGGGTGGTGCTACCTAGAAATGCTGCAAAGAATCGATCCCTTCATGGACGGAAGGAAGCGACGACGTCTCACCGCATCCAGCCGCCCCTACATCGCATCGTATTATACCTTCATATTCGTTTTGTACCAGTAATTGCCTTTGGCTCTTAGGTGCATATGCACCCATTGTCGAAATACACATTTCGAAAAGTTGAAAAATTCAGAACAAAAATCCCGCGTGTATATCCGGATATTTTATGTGCGTGCACAAGATTTAAGTGAAAAACGACATTTTTTATGGCTTGTGTAAAAAAGACAATTTCAGATGCTTCATTCTAACTATTCACAAGGCATTTCTTTATCTTTTTTACACAAGCCACAAAAAACGTCGTTTTTCACCGAAACCTTGTGAACACACATAAAATGTCCGGATATAAACGTAGGATTTTTGTTCCGAATTTTTCAACTTTTCGAAATGTGTATTTTAACAATGGGTGCCACCTAGGAGCCAAAACGCCACTCTCGTTTTGTACGTCATCTCTACCGTTTCTACAGCTATCATACGCTCCACGATTGTTTCTTGCGCCGGATTGATTCAACATCAATCATGCATGGCTCGATGAACAGTAAATTGCGAAAAATAGTAACAAAATTCAAATTATAATATAGTTTTTGGCATTGAAGTTGGTCGGGAGTGCAAGGAGCATGCAAAATTTTCTTGGTGTTTGGACATTCGAAGAGCTCTAGGAAAAAAAAGAAAAAAACAGGTTCAAATAGTGTTCTATTTCAAAGTTTCTTTCACGGCCAGATTTCATCATTACGCCATGAATTTTTGCACGCGCATTCAAGCATCTTGGAGGACTCAGATTTTCTTTTACTATTCTATTCGATTTTACTGTTCTCAATCACGCTCCACAATTGTTTCTTGCGCGGTCCCTTTTGTATTTTGTCAGTGGTAGATAGACTAGACATCCCTCTAGCCGACCCATTTTTGCGGTCGGACAGAAATAAGGTGACATGCACGTTTGCATGTCACTGTGTGCCTTGCGGCCTTCAAATCTAAACATTGCGAAAAAATTTGAAAAAAAATCATGCATGTTCACAACACATATTAAGATAACCCCTAAAAAATTTAGATCAAAATTCGAAACATACATTGAGAAACAAAAAAGACTATTCACATCTGAGTTTTTCTTTTTTGTTTCTCGATGTATGTTTCAAATTTTGATCTGAATTTTTTAGGAGTTATCTTAACTAGATGACTCGTTGCGCCAATGGCGCAAAGACCGAAAGAGAGCCAAGTATTGTGAGAATATTAGACACCCAAGTCGAAAATGAAATGTGGCCAACACTCCCGCATCCTCTGCTTGGAAGACGCATTTTCTCACCGGATCTAATACAGATACATGATTCTTCAAGAACAAATTTCAGAGCAAATATAAAGCTCACCGGATCTAACATAGATACATGATTTTTCAAGAACAAATTTGAGAGCAAATATAAAGCATGGAAAGATTTAAGTTGTACTATTGAGACCATACCACCATATCTAAGAGGATGGTACATGTGAGAAGCTGTGAATCCAAAACAAAAAACTAAACTAACTTCCAAACAAACATTTCAAGTTTGAAAGCCACAAAGATCTCTCGTTGTTAGTGCAGGTACATGTCCTTCATCCTGCATCCATAGCCCATAATTTTTCAACACCTAAATCCACGAAATCCAACCGAAGGAAATCGTGGCAGAAACATGCGCCGTGGCTTACGTCTCCGAGAAGGACTTCTTGGTATTCTTGTGCAGGTCGGACATAGCAATCGCTTGAGCCCATATTTCAGTCTTCTTTAATCTCTAACAAATAACAAAAGCTTAAGCTTAAGCATCCACACAAACAGAAAATGGAAAACAAATCTCACATAAAACTGTCCCAAGTCAGATACAGGGGAAACCAAGGTGAGATGATCATGTTTCTTACAGGAAACAATAACCATAGGTAAATACATACATTATTGTCCTGTCAGAAGGTACTTAGTTGTACTTCAAGTGGTACTGGGACATGAAAATAAGCCATTGAAATTTTTGAAACAGAATAGATGATAATACCGGTGTAGGCCATGAACAAAAATACAAAGAACATAATCAAGCATAACCCACCTCGACCGAAGCAATGGTTGATCAACAGCAGGAACCTGAACCTCGTGATGCTAGACCATATATCTATGGTTACCCTTTTATTTCTCCCGCCTAACCTGAAGTAGTTATCTGGACAAAATAGGGAGGCACACTTCAACAAATCAGTTCTTAGTAATTATAGAATGCCTGTATTAAAGGAAGTAAAATCAAGCATGTATGTGCTCTAACTTTCATAACTGCATGTAAACTCGGCAACTAACCATTTGTTGATAGCTTAGGTAAATTACAGGCATTAATCATGCAGCCTGAAGGGTGCATCAAGACTTATCTGAAGTTTGATACAATGTGATTTCTATGTGAAAGTTGTTCCTTCTAACCCGAATAATTTGTTTGGGGGGATTTCCTTAAAAGTTTCCCAAAGGAATATAAAACATTTAGTTTGGCCACCAGGGTTTATATGTTCGATGATGTACAACAACATCTTCCTTGCTTTCCCCGACATTGCCGCATGCCACCCTTCAAGATGACAGTGGAGGGACGATTCTTCAACTGACGATGAAGAAATGAAGGAAAAGCAAAAGTTTACCCGAGACATTCGACATACACCATTCATGTATGGAGCCTGGAGGGACCCTCTTCTCCACTTCTCTCGACTCACTACTGGCATTGTTGACTCGCACCTGCATCCGAGCCTGCATATATGAAAGAGCGGAAATGAGCTTGTATACTGGTAGATGGGTCAAACAGCAAGGACGCCCAGGTCTGGCCGAGAACACCCAGCCCCACGCGCAGTTCGGAAGCACACTCTACCACATAATCAAATGGCCGGAAAGTACCAGCAGCGACAAACCAAACCGAATGAATCACATGAATGGTTATGAAGGATGCCAAAATCATATGCATCTCACAACTCATGACTAAATGTAGCTAAAAATTCAAAATACTAAATATCTGCTCTGCATTTTTAAACAGTCAAAGTACTAAATATCTCTAATTCAATAAAACAACAAGAAAACAAGCTGCATATGATCTAAATTATGGTCGCTTAACTTCTAAAGTTTTCCCCTTATATGACTGCCTTGTTCCCAGCTAGCAAGAGCCATGACCATATTTGGATTTCTAGTATGGAGAAGGATCAAGAATTATAGGGTAATGTAGTAAACAAATAACTACGTCCAATAAACTGATAAGTACATCGTAAGAATGTCTCCCTCTTTTTAATTACGACCAAACATATTGAACACTATGTTTCCGCCAACAGCAATAATCCCCATATTGCTAGAACCCCTTTTACTGCTAAACAAACTGGAAATATGAAAGAACCTGGGAGATACTTAAGTGGGCAAAAACTCTAAGGTAATGAACTGGAGATGTAGGAAACAAAAATCTAGAAAGTACCATGGCATAAAAAATGAGAAATAACATCACATAATTTGATCCCTACTCATCCAACATCAATAGTCCTTAAAGCATCCTTGTATCATACAGACCAATCACACTACTTATATAGGACATTTAATTAAATAGGAGAGTAGCAACCGAATTTAACAACCTATCATTTGCTATATAGCTATCTTCCTCTCTAGCGTTTTTTCCCTCTCACTTCCACCAACATACGTAGATATGTTGTTTGGGCAGAAACAGAGTAGGTAATCGCAGGCATATGTAGATGGCGAACGCGGAGAATTAGAATTGCGACAGAGAGAAGGATACCTTTGGCGGCACTGCATCACAAATAGGAGGTTGCATCTAATCCCGCCCGAGCAGAAAGCAAGTCGATGGCCTTGCAGAAGAAAGGGATGATCAGCCAAAGGCAAGGAAATCTGAGCTGCAGATCTGGGCGGCGCCAAAGAGTGGTGTAGAAAGATATACCATGGAGGACCTTGATGGGCTAGACATACCATGTGCAGGACCTTGATGGGCTAGATATACCATGTAGATAATCACAGGTTGATAGCCCCTGCTGAATAAGCAACATTAAACATCCAAGCATCCACCCTGCGATTACCTACATGCATCCTCTTTTCCTATCATAGTTGGCTCCCTCTCGCCCTTTGCGCCATAGAGAAATTCTTTTCCTATCATATATCTCCTATGGCCTCCTCTCCCGCCTCTCCCGTTTCACACCCGCTCTCACCGCCACCCTGAAATATAAAGAGGCTGAAGAATAGAAATAGATAGGAAAATATGTTTACCTATGGCACACAAGGTCAACAGATATAGATGAAAATTTTGTGTTCTCTATATTAACAAATCTACGACATCTTCACCGACACAACTATATAATGAATTCCAAAGTACTTCATGGGAACCAATCAAAAGCTAATGTATAGTTCAATATATCCACATGCTGCTCCCACTCACCAGAAGAGTAGAGGAGAGATCAAACTTGAGAATTGAGAGAGGGTCAGTGGGGGGTTGAGGGCGCTGAGAGCCGCAAGACCTGCCGTCCATGTTGTCGGCCTGCAAATTTCACTTATTTTCTGTAAGAGCAAACCAAACCAAGATAGCATTAGCATGTTGTATCTTACGCAAGTGACACGGAAGACGAGAATGCTTCCCGGCAAAGGGGAGCAAGGAAATAATAACCTGAAAACATCCAAGGAAGTAGTAATCCACCTAGCAAGAAAAACAAAGGCCATGGAATATTCAGTCAGCATTCCGAGACCTGACTTACCTCTGGATACATATCTTGAGAGTCACAAGAGATGATCTATTTTACCTGTGCCTCTTGTCAAGTCTTCCCAGCCAGCCGAGAACCCTGTATATCTGTTAGAGCAGCCAAAACACAACAAATACAATTAACTTCGAATTATAGAAGTTGACAATTGCACAGAACATATGTAATAAACTGTCAAAAACTTAAAGTAGGTATTAAAGAAGATATAATCATGAGTGTGAGTGTACTGTCTGAAAGTGCATTGATGCCTATTTTGTACAGTGACCTAGAGAAAACTCCAGCACATAAAAAGGATATGTGTGATTAATGGATGACTTGTTAAGATGTAGGGACATATATTGATTACAATTTTTTTTTCAATTCAAGCTGTAGAAAACAGATCATCTCATCATTAATCAGGTCATCCTTGTGTAGCCCATCGTTATACATAGATATTAGAGGTAAATTGTTATCTAAAAATATATAAATGGTTCAATCTATTTTCAGAAACTAAAATTTCTATTTTTTATGTGATCCACATTATAGAATAAGTGCTAACCTTTTGACGAGTCCTCTGCAATATCAAGAAGCTGGATCCAACTAATGCGCTCGACTTGCTCTACAAATATATACATGGTTCAGCCTTATTTTTAGAAATTAGGATTTCAGTCACGGTTGCAACTCCAACACCAAAAAGAATTGAGTATTCATTTTCTGTAAGTTCAGACAGAAACAAAGAACAATGCTTACCTGATAGAAACCAACAGAGTTGAAACCTAGACTCTGATTGAGAAGTCCAATTAAGATGCCATTGAGCACTCCGAATCCCATGACGGTCCTTGCGTCGAAAGGTTTGTGCTTAAAGGGCTTCATACATAATGCCACATGAAGTCAATAGAATAGAACAAAGAGATGCCGGCTTGTCAACATGGTTGCTGCACAATAAAGAATAAGGGTGTTCTTATTTGTAGGGATAATGGAGATATGCGATAACAATTCAATTGCATGAAGCTGAGCAAATCCTTTTTAGGACATAAATCTTTGATTTGGCTAGTACCAAAATTGGCTAGTAATTTACCCTTGAAATCACAAAAAGTACATGTAGTACCTAACATGAAAAAGTAAAAAGAGATGGAATTAATCACACAGATAAAACCACACATCAATAAAAAAGAGGGAATTACGTACAAGATTATCCATGTAAGTCAAGGTGCACATGAAGGTTGTACTGAATAGCATCAGTACAGAAGATATAAAAGAATACCAAATTACACATTACTGAAGTGAACATAGAAACTGGCAGCAAAATATAAGAGGATAAAACTTTGAACATGTTGATCGGCAATTCTCTATAGCTTGCAAATACACCAATGAAAGGCAGCGTGCAATTTGATGATACAAACTTGGCTAAAGTTAGTGCAGTCAAAGTGCCTAAACCTGAAAGAAAATAGTGGCACCACAAAATGCCTCTCAACCACCTGTTGGCTAGATTTATTTTAGACGGTGAAGCGTACAATCCCTACAAACTGAAACAAAAACAATAAGCACGAGAATGACAAACAATGCAAATAAAAAAAACTGTTCATTCGGTAGCAACCACAACGCTAATGGCTAGTCAAGTGAAATATATAGATGAAAATGATAAAAAAAAGCAACCATCCATATATTTAGATACAAATAAGGGCATATCCAAGCATTACATGCATGACAACCTCAAATCGATGTGGTCCGTTTGGTTAGATCAGAATGAGCAAAATGGAAAACAGTGGCAAACATTCAGCACAAGGGAAAAATGTTTTGCATCTACACAATGGTGAAGCGAGGCAATGAGCCAAATTAGTGCATCTACTACATATTTGACTCACTCTACACTCCCAGCTTGCATAGTATCACAGTAATGCCAGGTCACTCATGGAAATTAAAATAAATTGAAGACCAGGATTTGCATATGGTGAATGAAGGAATGACGACGTACTTGCAGCAGAAATTAATCACATCATGCTACAAAAAACAGAAAAGAAAAGTCAAACCCTCTATCCTAGAGCTTCCTCCCTGTGAATTTCTAAGACACAGGGGCAGCACAAAGGAAGACGTTTTTGCATATAATATTCATAAATGAAGTTTTTACTCATTATCCATTAGTAACAGAGAGATCTTAATAATATGATTTCCTGGTAGATAAACAATTACAAGATGTGACATTAGTGTGCTGACACAAATGACATATTAAAAATACCAATAAATTTAGAAAAATGGATGACGAATGACTAAATTGACCAAACCAAATAAGGTCCAGACACTACAGGTAATAACTAATCACTTGACTAATTGCAGGTAATGCATAATTGAACTACTGAAATGGCATGTACAGCCAGCCACCAAGATATGTAATGCAGTCATAAACCTGCACATTAAAAGGTTGATATTGTTCTTATTCATTACTGCCTCATACAACAGATCCGACCAACCTATAGCTCAGCTGGTGCTGTCCAAGGCGGAGAAAATGAAGACCAGGTCGTGCACAGCAACGGAATCCTCTTGCTCGGCCGTGGCGTCGATTACTGCCGTGTAGTAACAGATCTCTAAGCTGCAGCACAAAAATCACTCCTACTCAGAAGAAAACAGAAGTGTTGATGGGTGACGAAAGAATTTCGTCTGTAGATACTAAATACACCAGGAAGCAACGGAAGTATGAACCAGAGCGCCTGTAGGTACTAATTAGACGAGGGAGAGCCTGACGAACCCGCAGAGACTGGCGAACGCCTTGCGCGAGAACCCCGTCCACGCCTTCGGGAAGGAGCCGCTGACGACGTACACGAACTGCCCCACGTTGATGAGCCACTAGGAGGCGTTGCCGACCATGGACGCGCCCAGGAGGCCACGACCAAGCCTGGCCATGACGACCCAGTTGAGCAGCGCATGCACGCCGACCGCTGCGCCTGCAACTCTCGCTGCCTCCCGAGAAAGATCCGACAGGCTGCGCCGGGACGGACGCGGATCGGGATAGGCGGCCTGCGGCGGCGGCGCGCTCCTCCATCAGGCTGGGAAGCCTTCCTGACCGCCCCTGTTCGTCGGGTGACCTGCGTGCGAGCGATTGAAAGGTGAGGAGGAGGAAGAGGCGAGGCGGTGGAGGAGCAGCAGTTGGCGGCCGGGCTTCTAGGGCGGAGAAGGAGGAGGAGGAGGTGGGAGGGAGCGTGGCGGCGGGTGAGGGAGGGAGGAGGGAGGAGTGTGGGTGCTGTGGATTGGGGAGGGGGAGAGAGGGGCGTGGGGGTTGTGAATTGGGGCTAGGGTTCACGCGGTTGCCAGCCAATCAGAAACTGCCCACGCTCCGCCAACCTTCACGTAGCGTACAGAGAAACCCAGCCTCTGGTTGCTGGCCCCCACAGTCTAACGACCCCACCCGTCATCCCCTGCTGAAGTGGACACGGACGTGAAAAAAAATGGACGGCCGGCCAGACGCCAGCGACCAAAAAAAACACTGTTACCCCCTGAGTAACTCGATCGCACGGTCAAAAAACGCAGTGCGCGCTCGATGCCTCCAGATCGGCGGGTACTTTACGAGGTTTTATATGTTAGATATGTGTTGTGAACATGTATGATTTTTTCAGATTTTTTCGCAATGTTTAAATTTGAATTTTGGCCGCAAGGCACACGGTGACCTGATCTCTGTCCTTTGCGGTCAACCGTTCGTTTGTTTGTACAGTATAAACTTGTGTGGCTGTCAGTGCGCCGGCATCTTTTGCTGGGATGATTACTGTTAATATTTGCCTATTTGATTTGCTGCTTCTTATTTGACCTGGTGGTTTTGGACTAGCCGACGTCGACCTTTGGTTGTGCTCCGGCAACGCGTGCAGGTGCAGCTCGCTCGCTCACTCGGCTTGGGTAGCCGCCCCGCCAGGACGATGCCACGCGTACCGAGGGGCTCTGCGTGGATAGGCTGAAGACCAATCCTTTATCACTCCACTCCGCTTCAGCTCGCGAGAGCAGACGCGCTTCAGACGCTGCTCCTGCCGACAGCGCTCGTGCGGCCGACCACTGAAAACAGCTCGGCTTATCATCGTTTTACCCTTGACGCGGCCTCGGTAACCTTCGGCGTTAAGGCTGAGGTTGAGGCAGAGTAGCTGTTAACTGTTGTGGTATTATATGGACTCCGTTCGAAAATATGACGGCAATGTCTTTATAGCATAGCAATATTGTTAACTGAAGTTCAAATGGCTTTTCATGACAAATCTAGATCAAAGTTATCTCGTACGTACCACAGTTTTGAAAACCAGTTAGTCTTGCAAAAATGCATACTAGTGGCCAAATTAAATTAATATTTTGTGAAAAGAGATCAAATTTAACTCGGACTACTCAACAACTCAAAGATGATAGGAGTATTGAAAACGAAGTCTCACAAATAGTCCTGAAAGGATGCGACAACTAATTACTGCGAAAGCCAGGGGTGTCAAGCGAAATATTCCACCGTAGGATAAAGGCACCGGTTACGCGTGTGCGTCAAACGAGATCAGCGTCTCGTGGATCCTACGGCCCATTCCCCCCGATCCCCTCCCCCCTTTTCGTGCTTTACTCCAAAGCGCAAGGCGGCTTCTCGCTTCCGCCCCTCTCCTTCTTCCTCGCCCTCCTCTCCGCCCGCCGCCTGCTCGCCGTCCGATCCGCCGCCTCCGTCCGTCTCCATGGGTCTGCTGTCCAACAGGTACAGCTCCGGATCGCCCCATTCTTTCGATTTCATGCCCTGCGCTGCCGCATTGGATTCTAATTTGCTCTGCATCGGTGAATTGATTGTTTATTGTTGTTGTGCGGTTTGCCCTCTTTGTATTGGTTAGGATCGGGAAGGAGAGCCTGAAGGCGGGGGATCACATCTACTCGTGGAGGGCCGCCTGGGTCTATGCGCATCACGGTGCGGAATCTGTTCCTTCCAATATTATTATTTTCAGTTCTGATTAAATCGTGTTATTTCGCTTCCGTGTAGGTTTTGGTTCCGGTTGTTAATTGATAGCTTTACGTTTTGGAACAATGAATTGAGAAGAGTATGAATTTGTCTGTAATGCCATGTGTCCGCAGTTCTTGATGGAAATTACATCTTTGTCGTTTGGCAATTTTAGGTAATTAGGAGATTCAGTACTAAACTGGGATGCATGCAGATATGTCCACGATTAGATTTTGGTATTGCTTTGATTGGCTGGATAACAGATGTGGTTGCCATCAGCCACTCTAGTTTCAACGGGTGAATGCAAACATGTGCTGTGTATAGCATATGTTTACTTAGTTCATACGCCCTCTGTTCACCATTATAAGATGTTTTGGATATTTCAATATGGACTACATACGGACTGAAATGGGTAAGCAAATACACTAAAACGTGTCTACATACATCCAATTTAGAAACAAGTTAGAACATCTTATAATAGTGAACGAAGGGAGTACTATATAGAGGGGGCATCAACTTATGTATGTGAGAAATACTTGCCAGGAAATCAAGTGATGAAATTGCCAAAACAGATAATTGATCTAGCTGTAGGAGAAACCTCTGTTGCCACTATGTAGGAAATTATTTGTGTATTTGTTAGAACAGTAATAGGTGCTTCACTCTTGTAGCTTTGTGCACGTATAACCGTATATTTCTCTGCAGGAATATATGTGGGCGATGATAAGGTGATTCATTTTACCAGAGGAAGGGACCAAGAGGTCGGAACAGGAACGGTCATTGATTTTCTTCTTGTGAGTTCTGGCCCTACTAGGAGCACCACGCCATGCTTGGTATGCAGCAGCGAAGAAGCCACCACCACCGCAGAGACAAATGGTGTGACATCCTCTTGCCTCAGCTGTTTCCTGGCAGGGGGTGCCCTCTACCGTTTCGAGTATGACGTCAATCCGGCACTTTTCCTTGCCAAAGTGCGAGGAGGGACCTGCACGCTTGCCGCCACTGATCCCGACGAGGTGGTTGTCCGACGTGCCAAATACTTGTTGACCAATGGTTTCAGGTGCTACAGCCTGTTCAAGAACAACTGCGAGGACTTTGCGATATACTGCAAGACTGGTCTGCTTGTGGCTGAGCAGGGAAATGTCGGGCTCGGGCAGAGTGGGCAGGCTGTGTCCATCATCGGCGGCCCTCTTGCTGCTGTGGTTTCGACCCCTTTCCGCCTAGTAACCACGAACATCTATGGAGTGGCGGTGATGGCTGTCGGGGTGTACTGTGTCAGCAGGTACGCGGGTGACATTGGCAACCGCCGAGACGTATTGAAAGTGGAAGTGGAGGACCTGACTGCCGGGCTCGCAAGCGGCCGGATTCGTCCGGCGAACATCAGTCAGCTGGCCACTCCGGGGCAAGTCCAGGTTCCGGCAGTGACCACACTCGTTGCTGCGTAGAATGCAGCACTGATGTTGTAAAATATGGAGATGTATACATCACCATCACTACTTATATATGTACCACCGAAACCGTTCAAACCTGCTAAAACTGTGCCAAGAGTGAAATTCCCATTCAGCAAGGGCTGTGTGTTGAGTGTTGTATCTGCTACGGTTGTGTATGGTTTCTCTTTAGTATTGTAAAGAAGGTTGAACATTGGTGTGTGGTTTTCTCGAATTTGTATGAAGATTTCCGCTCCTGTCTATTTATGGCTTCTGTTTTCACTTCTTGGGCAAACGTTTGCACATTGCAGAAAATATCACCTGAGCCAGCATTTATTCTTAACACGAGGTGTTGGGTGTGTCAACAAAACCTGAACCTGTGTTGTGCTTGTGTGCCAACAAAATGGATCAGCAGTTTTACAAACACATTTTCTTGAGATCCTTGTCTTTAGATAGCTCATATCTAAAAGAAACTGATGGTGAGTGTATGTAACAATGTACAGAAAAATGTTCAAATCTTATATAAATTCTTTGAGATCTCTGTGTTCCAACCCGCCTGAAGCGGCTGCTTTCTGTGGAGATTACCAAAATATTACCCACAGAGGACGTGCATTGCCACCAGAAAATGTCAACTATGGGTTCATGCGGTATGTGTGGCGCTGAGGATTAATGGAGGCACTCTCTTCTGGAATGTTACAATGTCTTAATGTATATGGGCACTTGATTCGTCATAGGTTGATCTCTGAACCTGGGGAAGTCGGCAAACAAATCCCTTCGAGGCATGGGTCAGCACCAACCACTAGGGCTGCTTGCTTCTCGGCTAGGGAAGGCTCCTCCCACTGGATATGCAAAAATTCATGTTGATGCTGGCGTTGCGGTCAGGGATTTTGGGGGCTCTGCGGCTGCAGTTTGTCGTGATGATGCTGGAAATTACCCTGGATCATCCGTACTTCTTGTCCTTGTGCACGGTGTTCTGGACGTGGCCGCACTCAGCCATTGCATGCGGAGAGGCCTTGTGTTTAGAGCATCTACAGCCGCATATAACAAATATGATTCCTCAAATGTCCGCGGATGCGTCAGTGACCGGACACTCCTCAAATTAGCACAAATGCATTCCTGCATTTTATACTACATTCTCAAATTCATACAAAAACATGCAAACGGTAAAACCTATGGACTACGTAGATGATCTATCTACTCCTCGTCGGAGTGTCGATAATCTCCGTGCCCGACTCCAGCACCATGGGCGGTAACTGCAGCTCCCGCACCTTCAGCGCCTTCGGCTGCTCCGCTCTGGCCTCCTCCTCCTCTATCTCCGCGTCGAGTTCGTCAAAGAGCGCGTCGGTCGCCGCCTGCTCCTGCCGGACTGCCGATTAGCCTCCACGCAGGCCTCATCCTGGATGGGCTCTAGGATGGCCTACTGCTCCGCCATCTCTGCGGATTGGGCGACGGTGAACTCCGCCTTTGCCATATTGAACCCCGGAGCAGGTTGCTCCGCCTCGTCCTCCTCCGGATCCGCCACCTCCATCGGCTCCAGCAGCGGTTCTTCCTCCTCCTCCTCCTCTGGCTGCTGCTCCTCGTCCTCCTCTAGCTCTGGCGAGTCCGGAGACAGCCCGACAGTGATGCGGGCGGCACGCCTTGCCTGGATCTCCTTCGATCTGCCTACGATGCTCCGACGTGAGCATAGCGTACGTGGTGATCAGCCGCCGGACCATGGCGATGCCGGAGAGTGTGGGAGAGCAGGAAAGAGGAGGCGGACGGGCTCGGGTGGCGGCATAGAGAGGGAGAGGAGGTGGATGGGCTAGGGTTGGGGACGCTGGATGACTTAAATAGCAGGATTTGGCCTCGGGCGACGTGCTGAAGCGGCACCACGCGGCGTTCACACCGTGGCGTCGAAGGAGGCGTCTGTCGGACCGCCGGGTTTCCGAGTGAGTCCGCGTGGGACCCATCGTTGGTCCTATGTGGGGGGCGTGACCGGACGCCCCTATCCGCTCCATAGTTGGGCTGGATATGAGGGACGCCGGTCAGCCCGAGCATTTGATGCCCGTGTGAGACACCCGTTTAGGTCAGAAAATTCATGACCAGTCAGTGACCAGGCGGTCCGCCGGGGCGCATGAGGTGGGTTTGGGCGCCCGGATGTAGATGCTCTTAGCCGATGACCTATAGCTGCGGGATAGTGTTTGTGATTGCATCAGATATGATTCAAAGCAGGTGGTCAATGATATTACTAGGGGCACGGTATGGCATGACCATCAACAAAATTAACTTAGGGCATCGAATTCAACTGCAGCTTCAGTTTCGAAGGGGGAGCTTCTAATGTTGAAGGCCATTGTTTAGCCAGTTTTCTCGCTCTCTTGATCGGGGGCGCCGTCATATCGTGGCTAGGCCAACCCCACAAACCCATTTGTATCCCATACTTTGTGAACTTTGATTAATAATAAAGCATGGCAGTTTCTAAAAAAATCTTCTGAATCGGATCGAAGCCCGTGTATAGCTAGCTGGTGCGCAAGCTTGCTCAATTTTGAATTCTTCTGACGCCCTTTCACTTGGTTTCAGTTCCTAGTACACCTGCAACTGCAAGGGGCCGGCCGGAGCACCAGTGCACCACTCCACAGTGTCGTTTCTTTATCACTTACACAATTTTGTTGCGGAATTATACAGCAGGCGTATGCCCAGGGCGCAGCTGGTTTTCCGATTCCCCTTCCGTTGCAAGTTGTTACTCCTCATCCATATTACTTGTTTTCTTGAAACAAGGATCCATATTACTTCTCATAGCTGTAGTACAACTTTTTGTACAAAGTTACATAATACTAAAGTGGCGACAAGTAATATGGATTGAAGTCGATGGGAGTACTTTTTTTTGTTCCTTGTTCTTGAAAATAACCGTAGTCACGCCACGCTGCTAAGTTGTTGAAGATGATGACAGTGAACGCTCGCTCGAGCCGGCGATGATGGATCCATACAGCGTCGTCCCACCGTCTATCCACGGAGTGGATCTCGGAGCTGCCTGTCCTGTTGTAGCAACAATAATTGAGGCGTGCAGGCATGGTAAATCCTCTATAACGGGCTAGGGCCAAACGTCACCTTTCGAGCGACTAGTGGCAGCTGCTTCATATTGTTAGCCACGTCCACGCCACGCCACAGGGCATGTCGTTGGAATCCCAGTGCACCATTCATTCATTCATTCATTCACCAGCATGGCACCATCGGCATCGGCATGTGTGTGCCCATCCATCCACACCCAGTCAGGCAGTGCATGTGTATAACAGGAACAACATTGATTGGTCGTCCTAGTAAGTATATTGCCAATACAGATATATCGATATTATCATTACAGTACACCCTTTTTATCCCACATGTATACTCCTTCACCATGAACACGATCCCCATATATATAAGTTACTTCTGAACAAGAGTAAAAAATAGGGAGAGGAAAAGAAAAGACACAAAATCAATCACAAGAACAGCGGCAGCCACGAATCAACGAGCTTGAAAATGAGCTTAGCATCGATCGAGGCCTGCGGAGAGAGCAGCTTCCAGCCCTTGGCAGCCCAGCACCTTGCTCCAGACGTCGTCGCCGGCGGGGACGCCTTCGTGGAGGCTCATGGCGTCCTCCTCCGGAAGCGAACTGAACGGCTCGTACTTGGCCTCCTGGTCCCACGCCGACGGGAGCATCGTCAGATCGCCACCGTCCGTTGGCAGCCCCAGCGAGTCGTAGCAGCTCTGGTCTACGCTGAAGTTGAACTCGCCAAGCGCATGCGCGCGCGCGTCGGTGCACTGGAGCATCGTCGTCGCGCTGGGCTCCGTACTGCTCGCCGGCCCGCAGATTTCGCCCAGCCCGTGTTGGCTTGGGCCGGACAGGGTCGGCGGGCTCATCTCCGTGCTTGACCCACTCGAGGTGTCGGCCGACTCCGGCACGACGGCGCACTGCTCGGCGAGAGGCTGATGGCTCAGGAACTTGGAGTAGAGCAGTGCCAGATCGATCGTCGTGCCATCGGCGGCTCCGGCGGGCTTGTCGGCCTCGGCCGACGCCGGCTGGCCGAGCTCGGCCGGGTTGCCAGCCATGCCTTCTAGGAGCAGGTCGGGCCGGACCGGGCCGTGGAAGCGGTGAGAGAACACTGCTGCGCCGTGGTTTGGCGAGGCCGTGTCCACCTCGGCCATGGACCGCACCGGCTTGCCCCGCCGGTTCTTACGGCAGCCGCCGCCGACGGGCACGTTGCGGAGGGACCCGCCCTTGGTCCAGTAGCGGCGGCAGCCCTTGCAGAAGTAGCGCGGCTGGCTGAGGCTGTAGTTGTTGTAGTAGCAGAACTTGGTGTTGGGCGAATCGCAGCGCGGGCAGTTGGGCGCCACCTCCACGTTCGGCCGGTACCGCCGGGGGTCGACCAGCATCGCGCGCCGTCCGGCGGCGGCGGCGTAGGCCAGCATGCTCTCGCAGTGAGAAGACAGCATGGCGACGATCTGAGAGGAGGAGATCAGCAAGCAGGAAACCTGGGGGAATGTAGGAATGCGGTGATGTGAGAGGATTTGGAAGCTTGCAGATGCGAGAGGAGAGAGAGAGGAGGGAGGTGTATATATACGTGGGCCGGCGGGAGAGCTGCCGAAGCCAGGACGAGAGGTTTTCCTCGGTAGGCCATGTTGCATGTGCATGTGATTGCGAGCTTGTGCTGGTAATTACTCCCTCTGTTCCCAAATATTTGTCTTTCTAGGCATTTTAAATGGACTCAACATACGGATGTATGTAAATATATTTTAAAGTGTATATTCACTAATTTTGCGCCGTATGTAGTCACTTGTTGAAATCTCTAGAAAGACAAGTATTTAGGAACGGATGGAGTAGTTAGTTAGTGACCGTGGCGAGTTGTTGCTGTAGCCAGGCTCCTTGATCCGTAGAGGTTTTTCCTGTGTCTTCTGGTGCTTGTGGGAATTGAAATGTGTGTTCCAAAATCCATTCAATTTAACTATAGAATCTTCAATGGTCGATTTTGAACTCACGAATTTTGCAGGATTTTCATATAAACGAGTTCAATCTTCATGATGAGAATAAAAAACAAAGGACCCTGATAAATGCCACACTTGTGGCACGAACACATGACAACTTCGATCGTTTCTTAAGGCAAGTTTAGTGACGCAAGGATGACAATTTTAGTTGTCAAGCATGACAACTTTGTTTTCGGACGGTAAGTTTCAGTTTTTTAGGTTTTTTTTAGATGACAACTTTAGTTGTAAAAAAGGTCAGGCTGGAGTGTTTCGTGCCACGGGTGCGTCACTTATCATTTGGGAAAACAAAACATGACCACGGCTAGGACGTGACTAATCACTGACAAGGAGATCCATGCAGGCATGCATGGCTAAGGAGAGGGAAGAAGAACTCAAACCAGGAGGTACCATGGCCAACAACCAGTGCTTGTGCAGTCTCTTTAGTGGATACAGTAGCGTGTTGAGCTCGCGCAATGGCGCCATAACAACCGCAGTCCACAGTGCAGTGCCATTAATGATTTAATGTGGCCGTAGAGAAAATTTCACGCCACTGAGCTGGAGACCTAATTAGCACTAAGACAGGAGGCGGGTCACGATCACGGACGTTTAATACCTCGCGACTTTGGGGAGGAGGCAGACGGAGTACTGTGGTACGAAGCGTCCATGTTTCGCCCACAGATATCATGGCAGACAGGCACAGAGGTTGGACTTTGGACTCCGCCGGGTTGATTGATGAGGCACGTCTACGTACGTACGTCCGCCTGTTTGTGTGGACTGCTGGCACGGGAAACACGATGGAGTATGGTGCATCATCACTGCCCCTTCCACGGCGAAACCAGTATGCATACCACCCTTCTTGGTACGATTAGGCGTCGCGTTGGGATGCACATGCGCCGCTGGTAGTGGCCAACCTGGTAAGAAAGATTATCTGCATGGGACTGGAGACGTTACTATAACCTCTCGTGGTTTTGTATTAACCACGTCGACGTGCGATGTCTTTCATGGGTGTTGACGTGTTCTTTGCCATCCTCCTCCCCCACCCCATCTATGATGTTTCCAGCTAGGGCTGCCACGATAAAAGGTAAATAGTACTCCCTCCGTCCCAAAATAAGTGTCTTAACATTGTACTAGTTTTAGTATAAAGTTATACTAAGATCAAGACACTTATTTTGAAACGGAGGGAGTAGGATTCAACACTATTTGATACTTCCCTGTTCAGAAATACTTGTCGGAAAAACGGGTAAAAATAGATGTATGTAGAAATAAAATACGTCTAGATACATCTATTTCTCCGACAAGTATTTTCGAACGGAAGGAGTACAAGATTTAGTGGCAGTGTAACTCGATGGGTGAAATAGGAAGGTAGCCACAAAGGGGAAAGGGAAGAGAACTGCCCCCGCTGCTCGTGATCTCGTGATCCTCTGGATAACAAGGGCAGCCGTAACGCAACGCTTAACTACTACTCCCTCTGTTCCTAAATATAAGTCTTTATAGAGATTTCACTATGCGTGAACCACATACGAATGTATATAGATGTATTTTAGAGTGTGATTCGTTCATTTTGCTCTGTATGTAGTTCATAGTGAAATCTTTACAAAGACTTGTATTTAGGAACGGAGGGAGTAGTTCCTTCTTCTCGTGCTTGGGCCATTCACCTACTTTAGCCCAATCACCTTGTTGTTGGCTTCCTAGTTTTGGTGGGCCTGGCCTGTTGGTCTCTTCCAGCTGGTGTAGTCACGCTTGGCGCGGTGAAGGTGGATGTTGCGCTCGGAGTGTCGCTGACAATCCCCTCCCTTGAGTTCCAGCTTCTCCCCAAGCTGGAGCATTAGGGAAACATTGGCGAAGGCGGTTGATATCTTCCCAAGTGGTCTTGTCAGCCATGGAGTGCGACCAGTGTGTGAGCCCTTGCCTCTCCGTCCAAGTGGCCTTGTGTGCTTGTCCCGTTGGCGCATGATGTGCAATGGCACCCAGGCTGGAGCTCGAGGGAATCGGCGATGGAGATCTTCAAGGTCTTCCCAGGTGTTGTCGTCGTCTGCTACTCTTGTCCAACGGATCAGTCCTTGTCGCACCATCTTGTTAGCCGTCTTGCGCCAATGGTACTTGAGCACCTTCAAGGGGACCTGGAACTCAATGTTAGTAGAAGGAAGTACGCTCACCAGCTGCTCTAGGCGAAGATGTGCCGTCTTGAGCTGTGATGCATGGAATACTGGGTGAACCAGGGAGCCCTCCGGAAGCTGTAGTCGGTATGCCATAGCTCATATCTTTGCAGTTACTGGGAATGGCCCGAAGAATTTGAATGCTAGTTTGTGGCAAGCTCGTTGACCTATGGAGGACTGGACGTAAGGCTATAGCTTCAGGAACACTTGGTCCCTCGGCTGGAATGATCGATCTGAACAACGTTTGTCCACCTGTTCATTCATGCTTTCTGCGCCCGATGCAAGTGTTTCTTGACCAACTCCAGCATCAACTGTAGCTCTTCTAACCATCCTTTAACATCCATTGGTTGGCATGCATCAGCGGCAACCAAACCCAGCGGCCGCGGTTCGCGTCCATACAACATCACGGAAGGTGATTTGCCCAAGCTGGAGTGAGTGTTGGTGTTGTACCGGAATTCCGCGAGCGGGAGCAACTTTGATCATTGGCATGGTGAAGCTTGCACGTAGCAGCGCAAGAAGGTCTCGAGGCATTGGTTGACCCTCTCGGTCTGCCCATCCGTCTGCGGTTGCCTTGCCTTGCTCAGATATAGCTCAATCCTCGTCAGCTTGAAGATGTGTTGCCAAAAACGACTAGTGAAGATAGGATCCCAATCCGAGATAATGGACCGAGGCATACCGTGATGTTTGTAGACGTGGTCCATGAACTGTTGAGCCACTACTTGAGTTGTAAACGGATGCGCAAGGGGAAAAAAGTGGGAGTAATTTGCTAGCTTGTTAACCACTAGCATATTCCAATTGAACCATGCTGACAGTGGAAGACCATCAATGAAGTCTATAGTGGCTACTAAGACTGGCACGAAACTGGAATGAGTTGTAGTAGTCCCGGATAACGTGACCTATTAGGTTTGGCCTGCTAACATACTTGTCAGGTTGCACGAACTCCTTGACAGCGTGCCACATGCCTGGTCAAGCAAAGTGTTGCTTGATACGCACCAAGGTCATTGGGTAACCAGAATGGCCTCCTGTCGGTAGATCGTGCAAAGCAGAGGTGACACGCCTCTGCATTACGCGGTTCTGACCTAACCAAATTCTTCCCTTGTAGCGCAACAACCCTTGTCGTAGAGTGAATTGGCCCTCTTGTTTTTCGGCTGCCAAAACCGTTAGCTGTTTCTGACACTGCACATCCTCCCGTACCCCTTCTGCACCTCTTTGAGCCAGGAAGCTTTGCACTCCATAACAGCCACCACCATATCACCTTGTTCATGCGTATGACGCGAAAGAGCACCCGCGTCACAATTTTCTTCACCCTTTTGTAGCAGATTCGGTATCGAAGGCCAAGTAGTTTGGACAAGGCCTTGTGTTGCTAGACGGTGTTCAACCGTTGCTTCTCGAGGTGGACCAAACTCTTTTGGTCTGTGCGGATGACAAACTCGCCCATCTGCAGGTAGGAGCACCATTGGTTGACACCATGCAAGATGGCCATGCACTCTTTTTCGTAGGTGGACAATCCTGCTGACCTTGGCTCCGATGCTTTGCTCGGGTACGCAATAGGATGCCCGTCTTGTTGCTGCAATACCACGACAATGCCTTTGTCACAAGCATCGGTTTATACACCATCAAAGGCTTGATGAAGTTCGGCGAGACTGCTACCAGAGCAGTCCCTAGAGCTTCCTTGAGTGCATCGTAAATTGTTTGGCTCTTCATCTTCCCTCCGTGAACAAATACAGTGTTCGTTTTAGGGGTTAGATGCCCTAAATAAAGAAAAAATGAGCATGGTGGTGGACCAAAAAAAAACTCACAAAGGCCAGTTGGTCCGTGCCGTACGGCTGGGACCAGCCACCCAAGCCACCGGCCCCGCCGCTCACCTAGGACATGCCGAGCGCATCCATCCATCGAGCACGACCCGTCGCAGGGGCCCACCCACGAAACGAACGAACCGAAGCACACAGGGCACCGGATCGGAGGCCAAGTACGCGTACGTCCCCACGACCAACCTGGCCGTCGTCGACGACGACCCGACCCGTGCATGCGCTCGTTCGCCACGCCAGAGCGCCGGCCGGTAAGCTGGACCGATCCACGCAGCGCAGGTAACTGTACTGGTCTCTGCGTACGCACGCAGGGCCGACACGCACGCCGGCCAATCAAATAGCCGTACGTGCCCTCCTGGCCGAGAGCGAGAGCCGTTGGCCCCTCGCGTCCCACCGCACGGCCGTGATTGGTGAGACGTGCATGACACGCTGGGAGGGGAGCCGCTAGTACGGCCGGCACGTCTCGTCGGGGTCGTCGCCCCCCCTGTGAAACGGCCTCCGTCACATCGAAACCATCCACCGACAGCGACGTTACCGACGTACGTACGGTTTGTTACGTGCGTTGCGGCACGTGCAGCTAGGGACGACCCTATCCATCCCTGGCGCGCCATCCATGACCACGCCGCTGGATACGTCGAGGCGGCCGATCGATATCGATCGGCGCACGCCTCACATGGGCACGGCCGCGGCAGTGAACCGCTACGGCAGATAGCTAGCCAGCGCTGCGCTCGGGGGGCAAATTTCATGTTTTGACCTTTTTTACAAACAAATTCAGGATCTGACCCTCGTTCGGAAAAATTTCGTGATCTGACCCCTTTTCTACCGCCATCATCCTTGACAGTAGGGTAACACGGCCTACCGCCGTAGGCTATGGCGGTAGGACTTGATTGCGCCGTCACGGCCGTTTGACGTTGAAACTACCCTACCACTATAGTCTTTAGCGGTAGGGTCTAAAATATATAACTTATGTATGGCGTCTAGGGCTACCATATGAACTCTGTTGGCAGGTTGGCTAGCGCGTGTAGGTTTTTGGCTGCATGTCTCGGGTTCGAGCCTACCTATGGCTATTTTTTTTTGTTCATTTTTATTTTGCTCAATAAAATATAAAAAAATTGTCCAATTAATATTAGGATATAAATTATTTATAAAAATATATATTTTTATTTATCTGTAACTGTTTAAAAAAATTCGCTCAAAGATATGATCAATTGGTCTCACATATTACCTGCATAAAAAAGATTTGAAAGGCTATTCATCGAGATCAATTGGTCTCACACATTATTGGCCCCACATATCTCTTCATCGTTCGTATATGAAGCCTCCCTGATAGTTAGGGCGTTGCATTCACCTTCAGGTCTTTGCTCCGTCATCTCCTTTTGCCCTCAATTAATCCTTGTCCTTGGACCTTCGTTTTCCCTCAGAAGCACTGCTAGACTGGGGAACTCCCTTGCCGGAGCAGGAGCAGCAGTGGCAGCTAGCTTGCACTTTATCAAGGTGAGTGCTCCATCTCCATCTTAAATTGCTCAACGCTTTTGGAATCAGTCAGACTTCTAGTTTGCAGTTTGTATATGTTCTTTTGAAACTTGTGTTCTAACACTGGAACCCAAGAAAGGATGAAATACGGGTCTACGACCATTTACTTATCCTCTTTCATAGCCACAATTAATTTGTTTACCCAGGGTTTTACTACTTCCTGCTATTTCTTAGTTAGTTTAAAGTTCGGAAGGCCTTTGCACATCCTGATTTGTATTTGTGTTTGGATGATAATACTGAGAACGAACCTTACACTGTATTTGATCTTACTGGAGAGGTCGTCTTTGTATCACGGATTTGATAATATAGTAGCAACTAAACTGGAGAACCTGGAGGCGCGTGTGTGTAGTGGTTTGAGCGCGGAGCTGACCAACCTTAGTGCTACTCAGGATAAACATTTTCTTTTAGTTAACAGTTAAAAATCAAGCATAAAGTGCTTTTATTCTGATAATTTGTTGCAAACAATTATTAATTACGCATCATATGTAGCTCTTTTGGCAAAAGAACATGGAAGAAAACTCATCATTAGGATAACTGGGCGGAGACAAACAATAACAGAGCCAAACAATAATCCATAGCTTAACATTATAACTGGACAAATTGTTTATCCCATCATATTCGTTTATATCTTTGCGGGAATTTTATAAAGCAGTTACAGATAAATAAAAATATATTTTTATAAGTAATTCATGTCCTAATATTAGTTGGATACATTATTCAATTTTATTGGGCAAAATAAATATAAACAAAAAATTGGCCTTGTGAAGGCTCGAACTCAAGCCTTGAGGAACCAAACTCGCATGAGCTAGCCAACTTTCCACTACACTAATTCGGTTTTATTGGACGCCACATGTAATTTAAACCTTCTAGACCCTACCGCCAAGGACTATGACGGTAGGGTATTTTCAACGTTGGATGACCGTGACGGAGCAGTCAAGTCCTACCGCCATAACCCTTGCGGTAGGGTAGCCTACCGCCAAAGGGTTATGGCGGTAGGAAAAAGGATCAGATCTCAAAATTTTTATGAACCAGTATCAAATCCGGCTAAACTTTATAAAAAGGGTCAAAACACGAAAATTGGCCGCGCTCGGGCGGCTCTTCTGGGCCACGGAACTCCGCGCGCGGTTCGGGAAAGCCAGCCACCGCCGGGCCGTTCGACCTGGCTGTGCGCTCGCCCGTTTCCGGGTCGACGATCGGCTCAATGGAGAAAGGGGGCATGGGGCCTTCAATAGGACGCCCGCGGCCGTCTCCTCCGTCGGCTCAGTCCGTTTTGCCTAGATTTGTTTGTACGTTCGGTGCACCGCACACGGCGCCGTGCCCGTTGAAGCCGATTCCGCCGGCACAGAAATCGAAACCGATTGGTTGCGGCCTCACGGCGACCGTTCCGTTGGGTGACGTTGACGATAACTAACACGATCGAGCGGAGCTACCAATCGAGAGTAGTGGTGCGTGTTACGGTATTTTCCTTTCCTGAACGTACGATGAGCGTGATCTGGAGGAGAGGAACTAACTTGCTTTGTGTTTGACATGCACGGAAACTGGCCACCGGGAGGTCAGCGTCAGGTACCGTTATTTGATCGAGACAGAACGGATCCAAGCGTCTTTCACGATAGGACAACGTCTCCTCTTGCTCTCTCTACTCCAGCACCGATCAAGGGATCACCGGCCAGGCACTGTGTTCCTGATCGCTGATGTGATCCAGCCGTTTTCGACTTGGTGGTTCCTCCTGATCCTGAGGTCTGGGCCAACTGTTGGCCCGTTCGAGGTTCTGATACGTGCTTACTGGGCTCAACCGATGGGGATGGGCCCATAGAGCCATCCGGCCTTTGTTGGGTAGCCGAGGAGAAAACGGCTCGCTATCCAATTTAAGGAAGAACTAGTTACCGGGCACTTCTACCTCTCTCTCTCAAAAAAAAAAGAGAGAAAGAAACGAGCGCTTCTTCACGAGCATCACAACGATTAGCGTCACACGCACTCTCAGCCACCCGCCACGTGTCGTGCTCTGGGCGCTCCCTTCGGATATTTTTTTATCAAAAAAACTAACGTCCACACGTGTGGCATCTTGCACATCGTCATACACCTTCATCACCACGCATTTTGTCACGTATGAACAGATGAAATCAGCAGGAATCTTTTTGGTTTTCGGCTTGAAAATATTTTATCTTTTAATTAAAAAATCGAATTAAAAATCCGTTTTCACCATTAAATCCGCCTCGATGAGATCTTCAAAAGTAGACCCCATGTTGATATGTTTCGACAAAAAAATTTTGCCCAAAAATTGCCATGATGTTTACAATGTAGTTGCCATAGTGCTTAAACTAAAGTTGCCATGTGGCAATTTTAATTTGTAGAGCATAGCAATTTTAGTTTTTTGATGATGGCAATTCCAGTGCTTTGACCATGAGGATTATTTTTTATATGAACCATGGCAGTTTTAATTTAATGTATCATCGCAATTTTAGTTTATGGTTCATGGCAATTCTAGTTTCTTAATGCCTCATTTTATAATATGTCAAAATTTATTTTTAAATGTAGAAGAAAATAGATGAAACATATCATGACAACTTCAGTGTAAACATCATGGCAATTCATGTGCCATAGACATGGCAACTTTTAACCCAATTTTTTTTGTCTAAATATATTGATATGAGATCTAGTTTCAAAGACCTCGTCACGAGGGATTTAATGGTGAAAACGGATCTTCAATCGGATTTTTCATTTAAGAGATAAAATATTTTAAAAACTTAAAAACCCAAAAAGATTCCCACATGCATGCATGCAGTGACGTGGCGCGGTCTGTGTGTTATAGGGCATGGTTTTGCTTTCACGAGAGTTACGGCCGTGCCTCTCGAAAACGGAAAAAATGTGTATTCTGTTTTCCTTTTCTTTCGTGAGAGGCAGGGTTTTGCTTCCGCGAGAGTCACAGTTGTGCTTTCACGAGAGGCACGGCCGTGCCTCTCAAAAACGAAAAAAAAAGTGTTTTCTATTTTTTTTCCACGAGAGGCATGGTTGTGCTTTCGCGAGAAGCACGGCCATGCCTCTCGGAAACGAAAAAAAACGTGTTTTCTGTTTTTTTTTCTTTCATGAGAGGCATGGTTTTGCTTGCGCGAGAGGCATGTTGTGCTTTCGCGAGAGGCACGACCGTGCCTCCTCGGAAACCGAAAAAACGCGTTTTCTCATTTTTTCCGCGAGAGACACGGTTTTGCTTCTGCGAGAGGCACAATTGTGATTCTGCGAGAGGCACAAGCGTGCCTCTTTCCGGAAGGAAAAAAACCTGTGCTCCTGGTTCGGTTTCTTCGTCCGGCTTTTTCATGAAAAATCAAAACTTATCAATATGGGATCTAGTTTTAAAAATCTCGACGCAAGGAATCCAGCGGTGAAAACAGTTCGAGATTTGGACGCACAGTTTAAGAGATAAAATGTTTTGAATAAACGAATCTACGAAAAAAGGGAAAACTCACAGGTTGCGACAAGTGGCGCACATGCAGCACGCCACTTATCGTAACCTGGGAAGCTGGGAGTGATCTTTTTTTAGGGAATTCCATCGTGGAAGGTTGTAGTGATATTTGCAATAAGTACTCCTCAATTAGTGATTTCGTCCAATTTACGTCTATATATACATCACTAGCCAAACAACTCAAAATTCTTAATACCCCAAATACCGTAAAATGTCAAAGCTGTGGTAACTTGTACCTACATGCTAAAATACTCTAGTTTCTCAATAATGTGTTTTTTAATACTTTAGTGCCAAACACAGCTCGCATTTGTTTTACTGCTTGATCTGTTGTTGTTTCTCTTCAAGAACATAAATGCTCCGTTGTTCTAGCAGTTGTTCTCCTCTTTGTCCTTATTTGATGTTGTCAGCTTGGAAAGAACTCCAGAGCCACAAATGTCTCAATGTGTTTGGTTCAAGTTGTGAACAGTTTCTGCATCGCATACTCTTCTCAACTCAGCCTGGTTGAGCAAAAATAGGCCCTAATGCGCCATCTGCAAGTTGTTTGGTTGCTTGCATCTAGTGTCCTTGCATTAGGTAATACGCAAGTGCACTTTGTTTGGTTGCCTGCATTGGCCCAAGCGGCACATGAACACGGCGTTTGGTTGCATACGGTGTACATGGTGTGCTTACCTTGTACCCTGGTTGGTGAACTTACCCACAATGATCACACCTAGCACACCAACTCCACAACACAGCAATAACGATGAACTGGGCGAAGATGATGAAGTTCTTCAGCTTCAACCCAAACTGACGATCCACCTTAGCGCCTTCCACTTTGACACCTCCAACCTTGCCATTGTCAACACTGCTGCCTCCGTGCTTTCGCACCCAGTCGGAGTAAGCTTGTTCTGCTGCCTGCCTAGTCTTGAACCCTCTATGGCTGCTATTGCTATACAATGCCACTTGTGCACTAGCTTCTTCCCGTGAACTGTAAACCCTGGAGCCTTACCAATGAACACGACATACCACTTGCCCTAGCAATGCACAAGAGCAAGAGTTGAAGCAGCAAATCAATGGAGAACACAAGTAGCAAGCAAAGCAGCACACAAACAACAATGGAGCAGAAGAGAAGAAGTAAATCATGCATTATCATATGACATAGCAATTTCTACCTAGCACTACCTTGGTGTTAACCCACCACCACATCTAAAAGAGGGTGTTGTCCTACCACCGCAAGTTGATCATCAGCGTGAGGGATTAGTATATACCACCTCACCAAAATATACAGACCATCAAATAGTTTTTCAGCCCTGACTACACAAAATGTACATTATCATCGTCATCGTCGTCGTCGTAGGGGATCATGCACGCTCATAGGCAGCACTACTCTAGTAGTAGTGCTTGCCCAGATAGCTCCTGAGCCACATCACCCTGTGAGCGTCTGGCATGGAAATGAATCCAACACCCTGGGCCTTGTTGTCAAGCAGGTGGCCGAGAGCTTCCATGAGAGCCTCATCACAGAAACCACCCTGGGTCATGACAGCGCCATATAGGTCAGGGTGGACGTCGAGGGGCTTGCACTCCCTGATGGTTGTTGCCACCTCCTTTACCGCCCCAGTCATGCTGCAAAAGACATTGATCTCCTCCTCCATCATGCCTCCTCTCTTCCTCTTCCTATCATGGACGGGGTCAAATGGCTTGTCAAAGGGCTTCACGAAGGGCTTGTCAGGGCCATCAAGGACCTCTATGTCCGAGGTTCGAGGAAAGTCGGGCATGGGAGAACCAAGAGGCTCCCCCGAGCCCATGGCATGCTTCCAAGTTGCCAGCCCAAAGGAGAAGATGTGCTGCATCTAGCTATCATTCTGTATGGGTCTGTTGAGGAACTCAGCGTCCCTTGGGTGGTCCTAAGAATGAAACACAAGTGTTGTTAGTTGCGATTAGGAGTAGGCAATGGTGGACAGTATGAAAATAAAGAGGGCTGTGAGCTAATCGGGACATGGCCGGTGTAGTGCTCTGCCTCCAGAACTTTGGAGCAAGTGTTCTCATCCCATGAGGCGCCGCTAAGGTCTCTCAGCTTGGACACTTGGATCCATAGACCTCTCCACTTCCTTAGGTGGTTGTACACCTGGGGCAGACACCTCCTACCCACAGAACCCGAACACCTGCTTCGCAACGGTGTTCAAGTGCACCTCCTTGAAGCCCTTGTAAGTCCTAACTCCACTAGATATGAGCTCACACATCTTGTTCAACACAAACATGGACATGAACGACTGCCACTTCATGTTGTTCGACCTACCATCCTTCTTTGCCTTTGCTGTTGCTAACTTGAGTGCAGCGGCATCAACAGAAGTAGCAGGAGTTGGCTCAACGAGCACTACTGGCACATAGAGGGAATCAGACGCGAACACCTCTGAATCAGGTGCCATCTCGGACATAGGCTGCGACTCCTCAACGAATGATGGAGCAAACTGGCTATCGGACAGGACAAGGGCCTGACTAAGATCTTGCATCTGCGTGATCATGTCCTACAATCATAGCACACATTGACAGCAAGCATAGCACACAACATACCGGACAATCCATGAAAGCAGGAGCATTCATGTACATGGTTCATCACTATCATAGCAAGCACATGCTTCATCACTATCATACTAAGCACATGGTTCATCGCTATCATACTAAGCATACCGGACAATCTATGAGCACGAACATACATCTACAACAAACAACATGCTACAAATGGACCACCAATAACTACAAATCACTGATCTAAGCACGAATCAACACAAGCACAAGGTTCAACTTCAAAGTCTACTACTAATCTAGCCTACCACATGCTTGAACATCTAGCCCTACCACAAATTGCAACCGCAGCATAGCAATCAACCATATGAGCTCAAAGATCAGACCAATAATAAACCATGAATTTTGATCAAACCCTAGCTGCAACTCAGATCTAGCTAGAAGGAACAGAGAGAAAGGGGGGTTGAACTCACAGAGGCCATGGCTGCAGCTCAAGGACAAGGAGGACGGTTGTAGAAGATCACCGTCAACTGGTGAAGGAGCACTGACGCCATGGACCACCGGCCGATGAAGATGCACCGCTTATCTGCTCGTCAGTGCCGATGCGCGTCGGCGGGAAAGCTTGAAGGGAGGGAGAAGGGTGGCGGGAGTTGGGGCGGTGAGGGAGGGGGCTAAATAGGGGTGGACTCGGCGGGAGGTGAGCTAAAATCCTCCCGCCAATTTTTCGGCGACGCCGGGCGAGCTCGCGTCATCTTCCTGGTCGCACAAGGAGAGAAGTGCGTCACCCTTCCCTGCCTCGCTCAAGCCAGGCTCACGAGCTACTGCCGGTTCGGGCGTTTCCCTGGGCCTGGCCTGGACGTGCTTTAAGTTCCGTGCCATGCGGGTCGCACAGTAAATGCAGGCAACCAAACGGGCCAAGTTCTTCCCGCACGGGCCAGGCTGGGCCATATGTAGGCAACCAAACACGCCCCTAGCGTTCCGAAATCTATGAGTACATCTTTCAAGTATATACCGCCTAGGAGCGTTAAAGATGCACGCCGAACCCTCGAACTGTCCGCAACTGTCTGGACCATGTGTGTTTAGTCAACCAGCATGGGGCCTGTATCGGTCCATAGACCAGATCAGACGTGCCTTTTGTGGCAAAAAGCTGAAGAATTTGCAGGCGTCCGGATCGCTACCACGCCCGCTTCTAACTGCCCTGGCTCACCCAAAAAAAGCCTTTCTCGTGCCTGTGGCCCTTCCTGCCTGAATTGGTCAGCATTGCTCTAGAGCACCACTATCACATTCATGCCGGCTTAGAGCGGCACGACCTCTCACTAGCTATCCGGCATTGAAGCGGCACGATGGCCGAGAGTGCCGCTGGCGCCATTTTCTGATGCATGCAACTACTCAGCGTTCAAATGACAACCTGCCGTTCTGCCTCCATCCATTAGTGATAGAGGCAAAGGTGTCCCGTCTTTCGATGAGATGATGGATATCGCTTTGGTGGAAGTCGACTTTGACGATCCGACTACGAACGTGCGAGGACGTCGCGCCTTAGCAATCGCTAAACCAACTCCGAGAGATTATTGACCACGCCGGAGCACGATCAACATGACCACGAGGGTCTGTTTCCTGCGAGCAAACGAAGAACAAGCAAGAAACTAAGATTGCAATCTGGATATTGCGAATATAAGATGAAAGCTTTATTGATCAAGGTGGGGTTCTGTGACGCCTTTGTCTGGTCGTTGAACACAAACGAAGTACGCGAAGTTGCAGCTATGGCGAACTTTTAATCTAAACAAAACCCAAAGTCTAAACGGTGCCCTAAGGGCTGTATATATGGAGGAAGAGAGGGGAATTTCGTGGCCCTTGGTGGAGGGGTCCGAAATCAACCCTATCTCTTGTTTCCCCACACATACGGACTCTAAAAATAGCCTATACTTATGTATTTCGAAATTACATGGGCCTGGCCCAATAAAAAGGTGACGCAGCACCTATAATAGCCTCTGGACGAAATTTATGAAGTGGCATCTTGTATATTTCGTCCAAGGCTTCATGCACTCTTATGGTGGCTTCAAAGTCCTGAAATCATCACTTGTAACTCCGTTCTGGTTCCCCTTGCGCATGGCATCATCTCCATGCTTGCTCTTGATCCAATGTCCATCCTTCTCCAAGCTAGGCCCTTCATTTGTAAGCAAAACAAATGTATCCAATTTAGGCAGCATCATATTCTCATGAACATTAGAATCATTACCAAGAAACGAAAGTACCTGATAATTTAATTGGCGTGCGCGAGCTCTAGTAATTGGTCCAGTATATGTAGCAGTAGGGGCTGTGGGTGTAACAATGGTCTTGATGTCCTCATCAATTAGACATGCATGGTTGCCAAGGAACCTACTCTGGTGACACCCGTCCGTCCGTTTGCCGTGCACCACTAGTCACCTTGCCGCTTGCCCTGCCATCTGCCGGCTATTTAAACTCCAGTCCTGACCATAGCCGTATCTTGATGGAAATATGCCCTAGAGGCAATAATAAAGTTGTTATTATTATATTTCCTTATTCGTGGTAAAGATTTATTATTCATGCTAGAATTGTATTGATCGGAAAATTAAATACATGTGTGGATACATAAACAAAATACTGTGTCCCTAGTGAGCCTCTACTAGACTACCTCGTTGATCAAAGATGGTTAAGCTTTCCTAACCATAGACATGTGTTGTCACTTGGTAACGGGATCACATCATTAGGAGAATGATGTGATGGACAAGACCCATCCGTTAGCTTAGCATATGATCGTTCAGTTTATTGCTATTGCTTTCTTAATGTCAAATACATATTCCTTCGACTATCAGATCATGCAACTCCCAGATAGTAGAGGAATACCTTGTGTGCTAGCAAACTTCACAACGTAACTGGGTGATCATAAAGATGCGCTACAGGTATCTCCGAAGGTGTCTGTTGAGTTGGCATGGATCGAGATTAGGATTTGTCACTCCGAGTATTGGAAAGGTATTTCTGGCCCCTCTCGGTAATACACATCACAAGAAGCTTGCAAGCAAAGTGACTAAGGAGTTAGTTATGAGATGATGTATTACAGAACGAGTAAAGATACTTGCCAATAACGAGATTGAACTAGGTATGAAGATACCGACAATCAAATCTCAGGCAAGTAACATACCGACAGACAAAGGGAGTTGCGTATGTTGTCATAAGGTTTGATCGATAAAGATCTTCGTAGAATATGTAGGAACCAATATGGGCATCTAGGTTCCGCTATCTATTATTGACCGGAGAGGTGTCTTGGTCATGTCTACATCATTCTCGAACCTGTAGGGTCCGCACGCTTAACGTTCATTGATGATATAGTATTGTATGAGTTATGTGATTTGGTAACTGAATGTTGTTCGGAGTCCCGGATGAGATCATGGACATGACGAGAAGCTTTGGAATTGTGCAGAGGTAAAGATTGATATATAGGACGATGCTATTTGGTCACTGGAAAGGTTTCAGAGTGTATCGGGTAGTCATCAGATCACCGGAAGGGGTTCCAGGAAGCCTCGGGAGGTTAATGGACCTTATGGGGCAACACACCAGCCCACAAGGGGCTGGCTCGCCCCTTCCCTTGGCCGCCGGCCCTAGGGAAGGAAAGGGGGGAGAGCTAGACCCTCCTACCTTCCCCTCCTCATGGGAGAAAGGAAAGGGGGCGGGGCGCCACCCTCCCCTGCCTTTCCCCACGCTCCTAAGAAAGGCAAGGGGGGGGGGGGGGGGGGCTAGGGCAAGGCCTAATGTGGCCGTTGGCCCCTTAGTGGAGCCCTAGGCTATCTTCCCTTCTCCCCCCACCTATATATATGAGAGGGAGGTGGCGCCACACAACCCTCTCCATAGTTTAATCCTTTGTCTAGTATTCTGCAGTGCACGGCGAAGCCCTGCGGGAACGAGTTCACCGTCACCATCACCACGCCGTCGTGCTGTCGGAACTCATCTACTACTTAGCCCATCTTGCTGGATCAAGAAGGCGATGATGTCATCGAGCTGAACGTGTGCTGAACGGGGAGGTGTCGTACGTTTGGTACTTGATCAGTTGGATCGCGAAGGTGTTCGACTACATCAACCACGTTAATAAACGCTTCCGTTAAACGGTCTACGAGGGTATGTAGACATACTCTCACCTCGCATTGCTATGCATCTCCATTGATAGATCTTGCGTGTGCGTAGAAACTTTTTGTTTTCCATGCAACGTTCCCCAACAGTGGCATCCGAGCCAGGTCTATGCGTAGATGATATGCACGGGTAGAACACAAAAGAGTTGTGGGTGGTGATAGTCATACTGCTTACCACCAACATCTTATTTTGATTTGGCGGAATTGTGGGATGAAGCGGCCCAGACCAACCTTACATGTCCACACACATGAGGTCGGTTCCACCGACTCACATGCAACTTGTTTTGTAAAGGTGGATGGCGGGTGTCTGTTTCTCCTACTTTAGTTCAATCGAATTGGACTACGACCGGTCCTTGAAGAAGGTTAAAATAGCAAACTTGATAATCACCATTGTAGTTTTTGTGTAGGTAAGAACGGTTCTTGCTAGAAGCCCGTAGCAGCCACGTAAAACTTGCAACAACAAAGTAGAGGACATTAACTTGTTTTTGCAGGGCATGTTGTGATGTGATATGGTCAAAGACGTGATGTGATATACGTTGGTATATGAGATGATCATGTTTTGTAATATAGACAACTGGCAGGAGCCTTAGGCCATGTAATTGCTTTACTTTATCACTATGCGTTAGCAATAGTTGTAGAAGCAATAGTTGGCGAGACGACCTCGACACAACGATGGATATCAAGGTGTCAAGGTGGTGACGATGGAGATCATGACGATGCGTTGGAGATGGAGATCAAAAGCACAAAATGATGATGACCATATCATGTCACATATTTTGATTGCATATGACGTTTATCTTCATGCATCTTATTTTGCTTAGAACGATGGTAGCATTATAAGATGACCCCTTCACTAAATTTCAAGATAAAAGTGTTCTCCCCGAGTATGCACCGTTGCCAAATTAGTTCGTCGTTTCGAAGCACCTCGTGATGATCGGGTGTGATAGACTCTGCGTTCACATACAATGGGTGTAAGACAGTTTTGCACATGCAGAATACTTGGGTTAAACTTGAAGCCTAGCATGTACAGACATGGTCTCGGAACATTGGAGAGCAAAAGGTCAAACGTGAGTCATATAGTAGATATGATCAACATAGAGATGTTCACAATTGATGACTACCCCATCTCACGTGATGATCGGACATGGGTTAGTTGATTTGGATCATGTATCACTTAGATAACTTGAGGGATGCATGTTTATTTAAGTGGGAGTTCATTAGTAATTTGATTAATTGACTTAATTTATCATGAACTTAGCCTTATAGTTTTGCATATCTATGTTGTAGATCAATGGCCCGTGCTACCGTACCCCTGAATTTTAATGCGTTCCTAGAGAAATCTAAGTTGAAAGATGATGGTAGAAACTACACGGACTGGGTCCGTAACTTGAGGATTATCCTCATTGCTGCACAAAAGAATTATGTCCTTGATGCACCACTAGGCGACAGACCTGCTGCACGAGCTACTATAGATGTTATGAACGCCTGGCTGACTCGATCTGATGACTACTCAATAGTTCAGTGTGCCATGCTTTACGGCTTAGAACTGGGACTTCAAAGACGTTTGGAACGTCATAGAGCATATGAGATGTTCCAAGAGGTAAAGTTGATATTTCAAGCAAATGCCCGGGTTGAGACATATGAAGTCTCCAACAAGTTCTATAGCTCCAAGATGGAGGAGAATAGTTCTGTCAGTGAACACATACTAAAAATGTCTGGGTATCATAACCACTTGACTCTGCTGGGGATTGATCTTCCAGTTGGGAGTGTTATTGACAGAGTTCTTCAGTCACTGCCACCATGCTACAAAGGCTTCATGATGAACTATAATATGCAAGGTATGGCAAAAATGATTCCCGAGCTCTTCGCAATGCTTAAGGCCGTGGAGGTAGAAATCAAGAAGGAGCATCAAGTGTTGATGGTTAACAAGACCACTAGTTTCAAGAAAAAGGGCAAGGGAAATAAAGGGAACTTCAAGAAGAATGGCAAGAAAGTTTCTGCTCCCATGAAGAAGCCCAAAGCTGGACCCAAGCCTGAAACTGAGTGCTTCTACTACAAAGGGAATGGTCACTAGAAGCAGAACTGCCCAAAATACTTGGCGGATAAGAAGGATGGCAAAGTGAAGAAAGGTATATTTGATATACATGTTATTGATGTGTAACTTACTAATGCTGGTAGTAGCACCTGAGTATTTGATATTGGTTCGGTTTGTCGGCATTCTGGGAACGGGGTACCCAGACTTGCCTGCCTGCGGCCTGCGGCGTGGCTCAAGGAGTGGCCCAGTACGACCCATCTTCATCGACACATGCTCAAGACCCTCACGAGGGGCCAAGCCTCACGGGGTGGACGACAGGAAGCTTCCTCGGGAACGGCCTCGTTAGGCTGGCTCGCGAGGAGGCAGAGAGATCAAGGCGGGGTACCTCACGAGGTGCCCATGACGCAAGCCATGACGACCGAGCCAGGCAGGCGCCGGCCTGCGCAGAGTCCTTGTTTCCTCTTTGGTGCAAAGGGGGCAAGCGCAGGCAAGGGAATCAAGCAAAGGCAACCATTTCAGTGCAACAAGACCAAGACCAGCAGAACGACAGGATGGAGGTCATCATGGAGCCCGAGCCGGCGTCATCATCAAAGTCTTTGGCAGGCGAGGACCGACTTTAGTCAGGATAAGTGTACTAGCTGTTCCCCTTCAAAATGGCCAATTGTTGGCACCCTTCCCGCTCAATATTTGGGAAGAGGACCAGGGCCTTGCCCTATAAATAGGACTAGCCACTCTCAAGAGAGGGGATCGACCAGTCGAACCCTATCCAGAACCACCCACGCAAGAACACCCCTCGCGAGGCTGTTCTTCCTTTGTATTTTTCATCATCAGCCCCTGAGGCAATCCACCCCACCACAAACTAGAGTAGGGTATTACACCACAATGGTGGCCCGAACTAGTATAAATCTCGTGTCCCTCTTGTTGTTCTTCGTGTAGATTAGATCCTTTGCGAGGTGACGAGACGCGAGTTGGTAGAGGGAGTGATCTCCGCGCGCACCCCAGTGTTTGAACCTTAAGGTCTGCCGGAACCCGAAATCCGACATTTGGCACGCCAGGTAGGGGTGCGCCGGAATCCGCCTTCCGCCGCCGTGTGTTTCGCCATCCGTCGCATCCATGTCGGACGCTCGTCGAGCCCGCGCCGAGCGCCGGGCTGCTCTTGCCACCCGCGTCGCCCAGACGGCTCCCGTCGGTGGATGCCCCCGCCGTTCCCCGTTGCCTGCCGTCAACGCCGACATCGGCCCGGCGAGGAACGAGCAGCAGGCGTCATACCTGCATCCTTCGATGCGACGGGAAGGCCGCACCGCCACCCCGTCGCTGACTCCAGCCGGTTCATCGTCCCATGCCCGTCGCACTCCTGCGGACGCGCACGCCATGCTGCTCCTGGCGTGGGAGCTCTTGCATTACCGTCCCGTCGACGACCTCTACGACGAGTGGCTCGCCCGCATCACCGAGCTCGTCAGTGCCGCCGGGGGCTCCCCTGCACCGTCCCTCTCACTGCACCCCCCCGCCCTGTGCGGGCAACGCAGCTCCGGAGGCGCCTAAGCCACCTCCCCCTCAAGAAGGCGCCCTGGCCGCAAGGCGCGCGGCCCCGGGATGGGACCCATTCCGTCCAGCACCCGCGCAGCAAGAGAAGAGCTGCCAAGAGATCCCTCATCCTCAAGAAGTTGCCCGCGTGCTCCCCACACCGGCATGTTATGACCACGCTCCTGCTCCAGCGCGCCAAGACCCCGCGCTGCCCCTGGCGGCAGCGCGCGGAGATCTCCAAGATCAAGGTCTTCATCACCAAAGGCCTCCCGTGGCCACTGCAGGCTGCCGTGCCTTCACTGCCGAGCTGCGCGACGCGGCCTGGCCGGGAAAGTTCAAGCCAGATCTACCCCGTGCTACGACGGCACGGCCGACCCCGCGGAGTTCCTACAGCTCTACAAGCTGGGCATCGAAGCCGCCAACGGGGACAAGAAGGTCATGGCGAACTGGTTTCCCATGGCACTCAAGGACGGTGCCCGCACCTGGCTCCTGAACCTGGCTCCTGGCATGATTTCCTCCTGGGATGAGATGCACACTCGCTTCATTGCCAACTTCCAGGGCACTCGCGACCGGTCCCCGGCCATGAGCGACCTGCGCCGCATCAAGCAGCAGCCAGGAGAGACCCTGCAAAAGTACATCCAACGCTTCAACAACGCTCACCTCAAGATCCCCAGGGTGACTGAGGAGGCCATCATCTCAGCCTTCTCCGACGGCGTGCGAGACATCAAGATGAAAGAGGAGCTAGCAATCCATGAAGACCTGTGCACATCCCTGGAGCTGTTCAACTTGGCGACCAAGTGCACCAGGGCTGAGGAAGGCCGTCTCTCCCTCCTCGAGCTTCCGGCTACCGACCCTGAGGAGAAGAAGGACAAGGCCAAGGACGTGAAGCGCAAGGGGGCTGCCGTGCTAGCAGCAGAGCCAGACACCAAGCGGGGCAGAGATAAGCCTGAGTCATCCAAGGGCAGCCGGTACTGTGTGTAGCATGACCTCCACACCCACAACACCAACGAATGCCAAGAGCTCAGGGCTGTGCGAGATGTGCGTGCCGGCCGATGCCCCGAGCGCAACGACCAGGGTTATGGCCGAGGAGGAGGAGAGGTGGAGGACCATGGGAAGACCGTGGCCCTCGCCAAGGGTGGCGTGACCGACCTCGCGAGGACCGCTGGCAGGACCAGCCTCGCGAGGGAGGTTGGAGGGATCAGCCTTGCGAGGATCGCCCACTAGGCAACACGGGCCTCCCTCCTCTGCCACCCCAGCTGAGGAGGAATGAAGACCATCATCAAGACGAAGGGGCTGGGGGCTTTCAGGAGCCGCGTGCGATCGCTTGCATCTTAGGTGGCGCGCAGGCCCCAGCCTCTCAGCGTATCTTCAAGCAGTTTGCTCGCGAGGTGAATGCAGTCCTCCCCAAGCTTGAGGCCACGTGCCCTCTCAGGTGGTCGGCGTGTGCTATCACATTCAGCTCTGCGGATCAGCTCAAGTGCGTAGCCATGGACAGTGTCCTCCCCATGCTTTGCTCCCCGATCATCAGCACTGTGCAAGTCACCAGGACCCTCATCGATGGCGGAGCAGGACTCAACGTCCTGTCCGTCGAGACATTCAACAATCTCCAAGTGTCATATAATCAGCTTCAGCCAACCAAGCCTTTCTTAGGAGTCACCGATGGTTCCATAGTTTCAATAGGGCAAGTCCGCCTTCCTGTCACCTTTGGGCAGCGCGACAACTACCGCACCGAGCTTATCGACTTCGACGTCGCCCACATTCGCCTGCCATACAATGCCATCCTAGGGTACCCAGCCCTGGCCAAGTTCATAGCAGTGACCCATAACGGCTACAATGTCTTCAAGATGCCAGGAAGCGGTGGAGTCATCACAGTGCCTTCAGAGGAGAGGGATACAGTGTGTTCCCTTGAGCGAGCTTTTCAAGCCGCAGTGATCGAAGACCCAGATCACAGGAGCAGAAGACTTCCCGAGGTAGTCCCTAAGAAGAAGAAGGCATCACCCGGTCCGAACCCTCGAGAGGCAGGCCCCTCCAGTGGCGTTGTGTCAGGATCCACGCCCATTCAAGGGGCGCCTCCCTCTCTCACATAGGAAGGCGCGCCCGGCGCCCTCCTCGGGCAAGGCTCGGGGGCTCTTTCCTGGAGGGCCACCGACTTTGCCAAGGTCACGAGGGAGGCGCTCAGGCACCACTTGGAGGCGTGCTTCAAAGCACGTTTCCCTCAGGAAGGAACAAGGCGAGGAGGGCCAAGCCCTCGGGAGTTCATCGCGAGAAGCATTCAGGAGCTGCAGGAGTCAAGAGTCATAAGTGGCAGCCGCCGCTTACCCGCCGTAGCTCCCCATCCAGGCGAGGATGGAGGGTTGCGCGTCTGCATCGACGTACCAGGGCTCAACCGAGCTGCCTCTCAGGAGCGCTTCTGGCCCTCACGCGTGGGACGCTGCGAAGGTCCACCCCACAACTATGTTCGCATGCCTCTCGGCCTGCCGAACGCGGCTGCAGCCTGTCAGCGCCTCATGAGGAGCATTCTGGAGGCTCAGGAGGCCAGGCATTCTGCAGTCCTGGCAGAGATGGAGAAGGCCCTTGAAGATCCACCGGCACCTCCGGAGCTCCCCGAGGCTCCTGGGCCTGGGGGCTCGTGAGGATCGGTTTCCACAACACGAGTCGTCAGCTACTTCAGCATCCCTTCATCTTCAACATCAACAGGTGACATCCTTCGAGTTTCATTTTCAGCTGGGAGCGCCCCTAGGGCTGCATCATTCCCAGGCCGCGTGGGGCCGTCCCTGCGGCATGCATCCCTTTTTGTTCATGTCTTTAGATTACCTTGTTGGGGGCGCCCCTCGGGCTGCATTATCCCCAAGCCGCTCGGGCCTGACCCAGCGGTGTTTGCCTTTCCCTTCATCCATCTAAATGAGTTTGCTCCAGTCTATTTTGTACAAGAGCCCCTCCTATCTGATAGAAAAGGGTCACCCTTCATGATTAACGTGCTTGACTTAATCGCCCGCTCGATTGACACCAACTTATGGAGCTGCTCCTTAACGGCACGACGCTTGCGCATGGGTCCGTCCCTGCAACATCGACAAACCTGAGTGGCTGAGCTCTGGCCGTGGCAACCCCGCAATGCGCTACCTCACCAGGCCCTCAGTGCCCTCGTCACCCCTCTAGAGCAACTAGTAGCTGGCTGGCAATTGTAGCGGCAACCCTCGTTTTACTTGTGATGAGCTCGCAGGATACTTTTAAGGAGCCATTTCGGGAGAGGCTTTCGCGGCGTCTCCTTCCCTCTCGACCGCACGAACCGCTTGCACATTAAAGGGAGGGCGCCTGAGCATCGCGACTCACGGGCACTTACTGGCTCTCCAGCCCTCACCTCCTGGCCTTGTCCACGGCATCGCGACCTGGCATACCAGCGACGGCTGAGCTTGCTCGAGGGCCGGGACCCAAGGATGTAGAGCACGAAGGGGAGTAAGGGAAAGGGGGAAGAGGCTCGCGAGTACCTCGCCTGATGACTCCTCAGCTGCCGCCGCGCGGACCTGGCGCCACACCAAGGAGTGGCTTTAGGCCTTCGAGATAAGTCACCCTCCAGAGCTACTAGCTATCGCAGCACCGACCCTGCACCACATGCAGCTCCATGTTGGCAACGTTGTGCTCCTTTCTCACCAAACGATGGCTGCTTGAGTGCTAAAGGGGACCTCCTGAGCATCGCGACTCAGGGGCTCTTACTGGACCTCGGGCCGCTCACCTCCTGGCGTTGACCACGGCATCGCGACCTGGCATACCAGCGACGGCTGAAGCTTGCCTTGGGACTGGGACCTGTCGGCACAGGGCATCAAGTCCTTGCGAGGTTCGAAAGTAGGAACTAAGCTAAGACAGGACGAGCATCTCGCACCAATTCATAATAAGGACACGTATTCATAAGTCATAGCTAGCGCCTTACATACCCCCGTGGGGTGGTACCTCGGTTCCTCGTAGGGACAAAAGACGCGAATCCTAAGGGGTCCTAACTACAGGCACCACGACGGCAGACGCCATCATCAATAGTGGGCCATCAAGTGCCGGCACCAGCTCCATCCCGATCAATGGCGCCGATAGCCTGACGCAGCTGCCATGCTTCGGGCGCGGCGCGAACCCGGAGGCTCGTAGCCATAGTCGCTCGTCACTAGAGTCAGGAAGAGTCTGGAAGAGTCGCTGGACCCCCCGATGCGCCCGCTGCCACCGAAGGAGCTGCTGGAAGGGCGGGCGGCAGGCCTGGTCCTCACCGCTCCAGAGCTCCGGCCGCTGCCTCTGGGGCAGCACTCTAGCCGGCGCCCTTCTTTGTCGAAGACCTTAAAGAGGACCAGGGAGGCGCCATCGTAATCCAGGTGGATCACGAGGGCCCCCTCCGATCGGCAGACCCGGGCGATCTCGCCCCAGCCTCGGGTCATGAAGACCTTGCCCGGAGCAACGACCTCGACCTCCGCTTCAGTCGCAGGGGTACTGCAGTCGGCATGTTGCAGCCAGAGTTCAAGAGGCCCCCTTGGCAGGATCTCGAAGGCGAAGGAGGGAGGAAGGCGGAGCCAAGATCGAGGGGGCATGGCGGCATGAAGCACCAGCTCACGAGAGGAGCCCTCGACATGGACTCCACGAGGAACAACGCGCACCGCCGTAACCCGCCAGGGACGACGGCGTCTCTGGCGATGTCGCTCGGCGCCCGCATCTTCAGGGCCCTCAATCCAGGCGTACAAGGGCAATGGGAATCTAGGCAGCGACCGCTCGAACCATGGCCTCGACACCTCCAGCCAAGCACCCCCTCCTACGCGGCAGGAGACGGGCCGCTTCTTCGGCGGAAGCGGGACAGGACCCTCTCGGGGGGCCTTCCCTTTCTCTTCGGTAGAAAACCGGCGGATTGGTGACATTGACGTAAGGTGGAGCAAGGGCGAGGAAGAAGGAGGAAGAAAGTAGCAGGGAGAGATGAACTGGAGGGGCTCACGCCGTTCCGTACATATAGCCGGAGGAGGCCAACCGTCGGCCTCCATGATCGCAGGTAATCATGACCCGTTTTTGCATGCAGGGACTTGTCAAGTCGTGCGGTTGCTGAGGCGTCGTGGGGGAGCGAGGACGCCCACGTCCAATCAACCGCCACGTGGCGCCCAAGGCCGCAGGCTGTTGGGGCCCGTGGCGCTTCGCACTTACCCCTTCGCTTCTCTGCTAAGCCAAGTTCGGGCGCACCTTGGGCCCGGGGGTTACTGTCGGTGTTCTGGGAACGGGGGTACCCAGACTTGCCTGCCTGCGGCCTGCGGCGTGGCTCAACACTACAAAAAAAGACACATCCGTGACATTTTGGGCCGAACGAATTTTTTTTCTGTCATACATATGACACTTCTATGACGATAATTGTGACAAAACCCGGTATCATCATAGATGTGGTGGGCTCCTACTTCTATGACAAAAAATCATGATAGAAAATGGGCTTTTCGTCCTGGACGGGCCGGAGACGCAGCTGCATGACATTCTTTGGGCCGTCCATGACGAAAAAACCATGGTAGAAGCGAGGGGGAGGAAAATTTCGGGAAGTTGCCGGTTACGGTGGGAGGTCGGGGGTGGAGCGACGCGCATTTCTCTCATGCGTACGCGTGTGTGTGCGAGGCGTTGGCTCTAACTGAAGCCGAGTGAGGCGTTGGGCTCTAACTGAACCCGAGCGATTGCACTACAGGCTACGCGTTACTGAACCCGAGCGATTGATCGATGGCTGTTAACTGAACCCGATGGAGCGATTCCTTTGCTACTGCTGCTAACTGAAGCCGATCGATGCTGCCTCTGGGATGAACAGTGAGCATTGCGGGGGGGGGGGGGGTTGGATGAACAGTGAGCGGTGGCGTTGCCTATGGATGAACAGGAACCCGTGGTGTGGAGGGCTGGATGAATAGTAGACGGTGGAGGGGTGGCCGTGGAGGGGTGGTTGAACAGGACCCCGTGGTGTGGAGGGCTGGGTGAATAGTAGATGGTGGAGGGGTGCCCGTGGAGGGGTCGTTGAACAGTAGCCGGTGGAGTAGCGCGCGGTGGAGGCTGGATGAACAGGAGCCCGTGGAGGCTGGAGGAGGTCAACGGTAGCCCGTGGAGGCTGGAGGATGTCGATGGTGGAGATAAACAGTATCTCGTGGAGTCCCGTTTTGCGGTACGCCACACCCCTCCCCCTCCCCGTTTCGACTGTAGCGCTCCAACACAAGTCTGTTTTGTCCGTTTTCGGTACGCCACACCCCTCCCGATGAACAGGACCCCCGTTTCGACCGTAGCGCTCCAACACAAGTCCGTTTCATCCGTTTTGCGGTACGCCACACCCCTCCCCATCAACAGGACCCCCGTTTCGACCGTAGGAGGTCCGTTTCCTCCGTTTTGCGGTACGCCAGGCCCCTCCCGATCAACATGACCCTGTTTCGAATGTGGCCGGTCGAACACAAGGCCGTTTCCTGCATTGTGCGGTACGCCAGGCCTCGTTTCCATCGCCTGTTCCGTCCAAGCCCTCCCAATGAACACGACCACGCATTCCGTTCCGACCCAGCCGGTTGGCTCCCCATGAACACGACGACGATGCTGTTTCTCCATTCCGACCCAGCCATGTACGTATGCACGAGTAGGCGTTCGAGACCCTTCCCGTATGTACGTACGTGGCCGTATTTTCTTTCTTGCATCCTCGCGGATGTACGTACGTGTACATGCTACGTGCGTGCCTCTACTACGACACGTGCGTGCCTCTACATCTACGACACGTGCGCGCCTATACATCGACCAGTATGTACGTACACGTTCGCGACCAGAATGACAACGCTATGTATGCTTCGACTAGGTGGGTCCCGACTGTCAGGCACTTCCTTGCCTGCGAAGATGTAGCTGGTGGGTCCTAGCAGTCAGGGGGGCGAATCGTTTTTTTTGCCCAGACGCACTTCCTTGCATGCGAAAGTGTAGCTGCTGGGTCCCAGCAGTCCGGGGGGGGGGGGGCAAATCGTTCTTTTTGCCCGGACGCACTTCCTTGCGTGCGAAGGTGTAGCTGCTGGGTCCCAGCAGTCAGGGGGGCGAATCGTTTTTTTTGCCCGGACGCACTTCCTTGCATGCGAAGGTGTAGCTGGTGGGTCCCAGCAGTCGGGGGGCGAATCGTTTTTTTTTTCGGACGCATTTCCTTGCGTGCGAAGATGTAGCTGGTGGGTCCCAGCAGTGAGGGGGGCGAATCGTTTTTTTTTTCCGAATGAACTTCCTTGCGTGCGAAGATGTAGCTCGTGGGTCCCAACAGTCAGGGGGCGAATCATTTTTTCGTGAAATACGGTGGCCCATCCGGTGGGTCCCCGTTGTCAAGTGGAGGAATAATTATTTTGCGCGTAATAAGGAGGCACTTCCTTGCGGCTGCCGTGGACCCAGCTGTCAGCCTCTCCACGTACAGTCCACGTCCGATGGAAGTCGTTCCTTGACCACGTTGACCACGCCGCGCTGAGAGCACTACAACGGTGGACGACGGCGAGGCCTAGGAAGGGGACGACGCGGAGCCGGGGAAGACGCGGCAATGGATGCACACGCAGAGAGGAGTACGAGGGTTCACTGGTTCGGCTACGCTGTCGTCGCCGCAGAATAACAGGGGGTGTGGGCAGTGGGTGAGTGGAGGGATGGCCTGGCCAGCGGTGGGAGTAGTAGGGGGTGGTGAGGCCTCCGCGAAAGTATAGCCGGCCACGGGAGGCAGGAGCAGGCGGCACGATCGGCACTGCTTTGGGCGGCTGGAGCAAGAAGACCAGAGGTTGAAGAAGCATGACGGCCGTTGGATGGACATCGTATGGTCACTGCAGCTAGAATCGTTTATATTGACTAAGTTGACAAAGCCCTTGGTACGTGAACTTAGTAGGCCCAGAGGTCAGCTTACGAAATGGTGCGCCCCAGATGTCAGGGGGATAAATCATTTTTTGGGCGGGTGAAGCTAGAATATCCGAGATTGAAGAAGAAGCACGGCATCTGTTGGATGGACATCCAACGGCCACTGCTGCTAGAACCGTGTGTTGACTATAAGTTGACAAAGCCTTGCATAGCCGTCTACTCTATTTTTTAGGGTACGCGTCAACTTAGTAAGGCCAGAAGTGTGTGGCAGAGAACTTATAGCCCATTTGAGATTTGTAAGAATGTGTAGCCCATTTTTGAATTCTAATGGAATTTACTACAACCCATTTACAGTTTGTTAAAAGTATAGCCCATTTCAACCAACCGTTCAAAACATAATTCAATAAAATTTCCCACATTTTGATGGGATCCGAATATTTTTATCCCGAAATTTTAGTAAGATTAAATACAATTTCAATATAAATTTATATTGCGTAAAAATCCAACAAAACATTTCGCTCGCAACAATTAATGAAATTAAAATTTTCAATATTCCAAAAATAATATTTTATAAAGTAATCACTGTTTGGTGCAGTTTTTTTATAGTTACTACCTAGTTTTTATAATTACATCCCATTTATTATTTCTTAAAGCCCATTTTCTTGTTAAGCCTAATGCATCCCTCCTAGGAAAGATTTGCAGCCCAGCGGGGCGGAGAATAACAACTTGACCTTGCCTGGGTATTCCTAAAAAAAAGTATAGCTGGGCTAGCCATTTTCAGCTTGAAAAAAATTAATATGTGGGCTGGATATCTGGCCTGGGCTAGACGGGCCATCGCCCGCCCAGTTAATACCTGCAACGATGTTTTCGTTGTTGTTCAGAGGAGAAAAATTAATATCTGGGGTAAACATCGAAAAACTCTGCAGTGCTCACACCTCAAAAACACAAATACTGCTCGAGCTGCTTGGTCCCAGCTGTCGGCCGCTTCTTGTGCAATTCTCTCGTTTATTGACTACTCCCTCCTTTCCGGTTTATAATGCTCAATTCAAAAATCTCACCAATCAAGGTAGATGGCGAGTGGTGGAATACTTTTTCTAGTTTTGCAAAGCACCTAATTAATGCTCTTGTTATCCTCAAAAAATTATGTTTATCAATGCATTAATTGCAATGCATGCATGCCTAAAATACATGCATTGGTCAATTTTCTCTTAATACTTGCATGCAATGATTTAATGCACCTTGGAATCTGAACATGTGATGGAAAACAACCAAATTGAGCCTTATAAAATGGAAAAACTAAAATTTTGAGATAAGCCCTATAAACTGGAAAGGAGGGAGTACACAGGTAGACAATGGTGTGGGACCGTGATGTCAGGAAACCAGGAGGAAGCAAAATAAATTATAGTTATATATATATATATATATATAGAATAAGGAGGCACTTGCATACATGAGGCTATGGACCTGGTGGGTCCCCATTGTCATCCTATCCAAGTAAAGTGATCTCCTCGCCCGCACGCGCTTTCCGCCCGAAACAGTCAGCGCCGGCCGCCCCGCTTCCCGGTGCAGGCGATTGCTCCGCCTTCAAACGACACAAGTGCCGTCCGTCCGTCCATCTGCCGCATACATTAATGATACGCGGTTGCTGAGGCAGCTACTCCGGCGTCACACGTTCGTCCCTCCGCCCGCCCACCATTGCTATATAAACTGCTGCGCCGGCCATAGCCGCAGTCATCCGCATCCGTTGCCTTTCTCCTGTCCACACCACTACTGCCCACCATGGCTTCCTCGCGCTCCAGCGCTCTTCGGGATGGGCGGACGACGGACCACAAGGAGATAGCAGCCATTGCTGCCGACCGGCTGGCCGACAGGCAGCCGGAGGACGACGACGTCCCAATGGAGAACATGGTAGTCGATGATCCGGCGCCTTCGCGCCATCCTCGCCGGTGCATTGCACCGTGACCATCGGCGAGGCCCATGCCCAATATATGGACAGGGTGAGGCAGATGCGTGAGGAGCAGTTACGGGAGGCGCAGGCCGACGCCGCCTACAACCACCATCTCCTCCAGGAGCACCTGCAAGCAAAGGAGCAGATCGCCGCGGAGTGGGCGGAGCAGGAGGCGCTGCTCGACTCGTACCGCTCCACCCGCAAGGGCCGCCTTGAGCGCTGGCGGTACCGCATGCGGGTGGCGGAGGCTGCGGCCGCCTACAAAGAGGCTAGCAAAGAGGGCGATGAAGCGGGCGAGGCGGCTGTTTGGCGAGACCGAGGACGAGGCAGAGGAAAATGCCGGCTCCGACGAGTCCCCCTCCGCTCGCATCGACGATGCCCTGCTCCGCCGACGCCCCGCGGCGCCAACAACAAGGCAAAGGACACCGCCGGCTCCGCCGAGGCCCCGCGGCGCCAACAACGAGGCAGAGGACACCGCCGGCTCCGCCGAGGCCCCGCCCCGCCAACAACGAGGCAGAGGACATCGCCGGCTCAGCCGAGGCCCCACCATGTTGGCAACGTGGGGGAGGATTTCCACCGCTCCGCTGAGGCACCGCCCGTCGGCAACGAGACAGAGGCATCGCCGGCTCCGCCGAGGCCCCGCGCCGCTGCCAACGAGGCCGCGCAACACAGAAAACGAGGAAGAGTAGAACACGGTAGGTCGCCGCTGCTCGGGTCCAAGTAAGGCCACCGCTGCTACCCTCCGGTTGAAGCCAAGCTAGGCGGGTTGACCATTGACGGCCGGTTAGCTTCTTGGCGGCAACGTGGAGTCGGAGAGCTGCGCTGGAGAATAACGTTGTTTCTATTTAACTGCTGGTGCAGTTGGCTGACTGACATGTGGGCCCAATAGGCCACATGTCAGTTAGGCAACTGCACCTGCAGTTAAGTCACTGAAGCTTCTGTTCGGCTTAGCGGGACACAGGTGGGTAGCTTTTGTTAATTAATTATACCTCCAACGCACCCCTTTTAGTTTTTTTCGAAAAGGAGGATGACCCCCGGCCTCTGCATCTGGAGATGCATGCGGCCACAAACACCCCTTTTTAGTTGAAGAATGTATGAAATGTAATGAAATCCGGCATGTTTATATGAAATCCGACCATGTATGAATGAATTTATTTCGATTAGTTCGAATTACTGTATCACTGGCATTGGATGAACATGCAAAACAATACGTACTAGCATTATTCCCAGGGTGATCATCACGTTTGCAGCAGTTTCACATGTACTCCCTCCGGTCCTTTCTAGTCTGCATACAAGTTTTGTCTGCAGTCAAAGTATCTCTACTTTGACCAATCTTATACAAAAAAGTATGCACTTTCACAATGTGTGAAGTAAAAAGGAACAGAAGGAGTACAAAGAGTTTGAGCAGCTTTTTAGCGTTTCTGTACATTGAAATCAAACACACAGGCCTGAAAATTCATAGAAAACATTCAAAACAATCGATGATTATGCATCTCAGCGACTCACATGTCAAAGGCAATATTTACTTCACAACTAAAGAATAAAGAAAAAATTGATTGCCGCTGCTGACAGCAAAGGGTGTCCCATTCGAAAATATCAAACGCATATCTTGCTAAAATCAATGAGAAAAATTTGACAAGGTTGTCCCATTCCAAAATATCAAATGCCTACGATTGTGGAATGGGCAGGGTTTGCCATTAGTTCGGACATTGACACGGCAACTCGTGCTAAATAAACCAGCTGTTCTTTTTGTGTAGTTCCACCAAAATCAACCAAATTCGCGCGTAGCTTGTATGATTTCGCCCTTATATGTTGCAATGCCTTGAACTTATGGGCACCTCCTTTCTTGTGGTGGAAATGAATGATTCGATGTATTCATGAACATTTTGTGCAGTTCCCGTTGAAATCAAGCTGAGCACCCCTGTTTGCACAAATACAAAAAAGTGATTAGTATAAAGCAAACTGTACTATGAATTGACAGTTTCAACAGGCACATACATGGTCCATGTAGAGCACACTTTTAGAAAAATGGAACTCACCAGAAAGAATCCTAGAACAACATTGTACTCGCGCATCACAACAAAAAAATGGCGATTTGTCATTCCTTCTGAGCTGAAGTTAGTTTGGTCTTGTGGGGAGTAATGTAACCATCCTTCAACTGCTCCTCCTGATGAGGAGATAGACAGTGCTTCTTCATCCTGGCATAATCGAAACTAGTCACTTCATGTACTCCATATTCTTCTTCAGAGGAAGATGATCCTGTTGTGCAAAGACAAGAGGACTACTAAATGCTAGCATCCATGTTTGCTCCAAAAAAGGAAAGGAAATATTTAAAACAACACAGATGAAGCACTTCCCAAGGACAATACCACTTTTTCATAACAATATCTAAACAGTAGCACAACACCAATAGAGATGACAAAGCTCAATCATATGGATGAAATCAGTGGGCGAGTACCAACCTTTGTCAGGAGGCTGATTGTGTAGAGCATACAAATGAAGCACTTCTCGGGAACCTTCTGTTGCTATCTACGGGGGTGGCCATGCTTACTATAAACTCCTCGATTAGTTTAATGTTTCCAACATCTTCTTGTGCAGTTCCACTAAAATATATGGTATCTTCAAAGAAGATCCCTGTTTGCACAAGTAGAGATAATTACGTATGGCATCAAATCAGTGGCAAAACAATTGCTCGTTCCAGCCATAGCAATAAATTAAGATGAAAAACTATATCATTACTTGTGTCATCACAGTTCCAGTGCTTCATTACAGCACCGGGAGTTGATTTTTGTTTTTCTTCCGCTTGTTCTTCCCCGTCATCACTTGGTTCAATAACAGACAAGCTTCGCCTTCAATGTAAGATTTGGCATGTCAATTAGGGAGCAAAAGTATAGTACTAAACTTAATTTTCTGATTAAAGTGGCAAAATACAGGCCAGCAGTTGTGAAATATCCTTATCTTACCTCAATGGGATATTACGGTGCACATACAGATTGGAAGTCTTGTCTCCATTTGTGCAGTTCACTAAAATCAAGCAACATTATCGTACAAGTAGCACAACATATGAAAGCACACTGCAGAATCATGTGAAAGAAGGCTAGTACTGACCTCTCATGATGCGGAATTCAAACAACTCACAAGAAGAAGATCTGAACCAAATTCGCCTTAACGGATAGGAAGTAAGATCTCCTCTTATGCAGTTCCACTAAGATCAAGAAATCAAGCAACGTTGTCGGTGTGATATTTTGGTTGAACTTCACAAAACACTCTTAAAACAAAAGTGTTTTGTGCAGTGCAACAAAAGGTCACAGTGGCAATGAGGTGAAGTAGATAACCCTGTTTACAAAGAGGTGCAAAGGAAACAATTAGTGGTCAATAACGGTGGATGACACAGAAGCCAACAAAAAGAAGCATCTACCTTATCTAAATGGGAAAGAAAGCAAGACAGTAGCATTTCTCAAACGGTGGCATTGCTTAATATTAACATAGAGATTATATTAACAATAAAATTCGTTAAACATGTAATTTGCTTTTAACTGTGGCATTGCATCAATTTTCCAGCGGCATTATTAGAGGGTGTTTGTTTACAGGGACATTTTGGTGTAGGGACTAAAAAAACTCCGTGTCAGTCACATCTAAACCAAACAGGAGGGAATTTTCGGGACTAAAAGTGGGCATTTGGGACTAAAGAAAGAAGACCCCGAGGGAGTCTTTTTGGGACTTTTTCCAACAGTTGCCCCTGCCACGCATCGCACCTTGTTTCTATTAGTTCATTACTAGGGGTAACATGGTCTTTTATCATGTCATTTAATAACCTCTAGTCCATGTTTAGTCCCTGGAACCAAGCAGGTAGGGACTAGGGAGTTTTTAACCAAACAGGGCCATAGATTAACAACAGCTAATGAGTTGCACGGGACAGTGAATGCACCAGCACCATGTGCATCTACCGATGTACTGTGGTCATGCATAGTCTGTTGCAACAAAGAACAAACAACCAAGGAGCATATTTGTGTTGGTCCCAGTTTTTTTATCTTTAGACACCTTTCCCTATGTGAGCGCAGCAAATCTAGTCCTGCTCAAATCTAGTCCCTTCCTTTCCTTTTTGAACTAGTACTTTCGCCCCTTCGTTTCCTCTTTGAACCACGTCCTAGATTTATGCGATACAACTTTCCCCACTACTTTCCCCCATTCCTTTCCTCTTTGAACCACGTCCTAGATTCATGCTATACAACTTTCCCCCTTCATTTCGTCTTTGAACCACGTCCTAGATTCATGCTATATACAACTTTTCCCACTACTTTCCCCCACTCCTTTCCTCTTTGAACCATGTCCTAGATTCATGGTATACATGCAGCTAGAGCAATGCATGTGGAGTAAGTAAAATATACCTTAAGGTTCTTGGGGCATGGTTCGGTGGGTGATGGGACGGTGGCGAAGAAGAAGGGTCGGAGGCCCTCCCGCGCCACCGCTGGGTGGAAAGTGAACAGCAGCGCCGGTCGTGGATTCCCTCCCTCGCCGATGGTGACAGTGTTAAGCCTCCTTCCCTTCCCGGCGGACGGATCCTGCCGGCTCTTTGAGCAGCAGTGAGGGGAGAGAGAGGCCAACGAAGTCTTGTTTAGATCTGGAGAGGGCGAGAGAGTGTGAAGAGAGCAACTACAAGCGCTGAGGATCCAGCGGGAGAGGGCGAGAGTGTGTGAAGAGAGCTACTACAAGCGCTAAGGCTCCAGTGTGTATATATATACTGGAGAGAGAGTGTGAAGCGTGCAAACCCTAGAAAACATTTTGACCAGTCAAAGAATACTCCTGGCAAAAATTATGCTCAAGTGTAGTTATCGAACCCGAGACCTCAAGTTTGATGAGCGAACAGGCTAATCAGCTACACAACCCTCCCGTTATGTTCAATGCGAGGAAAATAACCTTTTATACATTCCTGCATTCGTGTGACAGGCATGCCGTGTTTTGTGTGTGTGTGTGGGGGAGTCATTAGGATTTCAATCATAATCGTGTCATGTGGCTTTGGTGGTAAGACTATCCACAGTGGTGCAGAAATAATGCAGCCTTAGTCACCTTACCTCTCTCCACGTAGTACATTGGGTCCCACCAGTTAGAGGGTGAAACAAACAAATTAATAAGAAAAATTAAAAGCGCCAGCGGTGTATCTTACTACCTCACACATCTCGCTACTGCTCGGGAACACTGTCCAATTGATCCCTCTGTTCGCTCACGTACTATTTTAAGTGAATCCTTATTATAACATGCACACAAATTTTGGGCACTTGTATTCGACTTAAGTCAGTGTGCCACCGTATCTCGTATACTTACTACTCCCTCCATCTAGGTGTAATAAGTCACGTTAGAAGGTGCAACGGGACCAAGGTGCATGCGTGTGCGTGTGTGTGTTTAACAGCATGTGTGTGTTAGAGAGTGCGACAGATCGACCTACTCCTACAGAGATATGGTGTGTAGTGCACGATTCTAGCCGCGAGAGTCGGTGCATCCTCTCGTTTCCGGGCGTGTCCGGTAGGGACATGCGGACAGCTGCCACGCCCGCTCCTGACCAGCCTGGCCCACCCAAAGCCCCTCCACTGCCCGCGCGCGCTTCCCGCCTAAAACGGTCAGCGCCGCTCCAAAGAATCGGTGCCGCATTCATGCCCGGGCAGAGCGGACGCGACCTCTCACTGGCGCAAGAGTGATGGTTGCTTTGTCTGTCCAACTTACTGCTGGGTCTATGTGATTTGACGGCTCATTGGTCTTTATTACTGAGGTGGTAGGACTGCTGGATGTCCCACACTTTCGGCGAAAGGAGGTAGTAGATTAGAATTTTCTCCATTCTTACAGCGGAGGAGTGCAAGGGCAGTGAAACACGCAGGCTCAGTGATTACATGGCCCACCTCACACTATCACCGTGCGACACCTAACTCTTTACATAGTACTGCCTCCATTCCTAAATATTACTAGATGAGTCCCCGCTCATTGCCACGGAACAGCGGTATGTCTCTGTGCGCAAAATTATCGATTTCATAGAACTAAAAAAATCTATAACCGCATGACAAATGTGGTAGCCAAACTAAATAAACTCCCATCATCATTTATATCATCCCACATAAGGAAAAAAGGTCAGCCAACTCCTACTGCATAATGGGATTATATTTTTCTTTTTGACATGTTAATGGGACTTAAAAGCTCACTTACATGCATGCTATCAGTGCATTCTTGCATGCAGACATGTTGATGTGATTTAAAACCCACTCACATGCATGTGCCACGATATTTCTGCATGCTTGCATGTGGCTTAGTGCTGAGCCTCTCAATGTCTAGATCAGACGGCTATTATGGCTGATTTACTTCATCTAACGGCTACGTCAATTTTGATGATGTGGCTCAAGGAGAGGATAGAGAATTCCTAGTAGTGGGGGCTAGCTATTACTAGTAGATAAGTCTTTGTAGAGATTCCACTAGGTGAACTACATACGGAACAAAATGAATGAATCTACACTTAAAATGCATCTATATACATCCGCATGTGGTTAATGGTGAAATCTCTACAAAGACTTATATTTAGGAATGGAGGAAGTACTAGTACGTACTGTAATTTATCAGCGAGATAAATTTGTACAATGCTATGAAGCTTCCAGCTCCTGTTACATGTATCTTGCGTCCAAGGTTTCCCGTTGCATGCTATTGCATCTCAATGATTGACAGACCATAGCAAATATATACTCCCTTTGTTCCAAAATAAGTGTCTCAATTTTGTGCAAACTTTAGTACAAAGTTGTACTACTACTAAAGTTGACACTTATTTTGGAACAGAGGCAGCTAAAGAAAAAATGACCCATGCAGTCCCTAGCCCTTGAACCGTGAACCCTGACCAGGCTTCAATTTGCTGGCAACGTTCGAGCTTCCTAATAAATGAAGTTTGCAACCTTTTGACCATCGGATCATTTTGTGCAGTTTCATCAAAATCGAGATGAGCATCCCTGTGGCAAAGAAATTGAAGAAGCGTGATTAGAATAAGATTACTAGGACTAGTTGATGAGACATAAACTCATCACAAATACAGTACGTAGAAGCCAGTAGAGGTATCAGGTATGTGCGGGGCAAAGAAGTAGGGAAATATCCACAGGGAATGATGTGGGCAGCTGGAGCAGTGGTGCAAGCCAGCTGTAAAGGGAGTTGTACCTGAGGGACGTAGCTCGACCTTGAGGAGGGCGGCGGGAGGCGGCAACTGCCCACGTCGCGGCAGTGAGCAAGGGATGAAGGCAACCTCACCGCTTTGTGAGAGAGAACGGCGGGGACCCCTGATCGGGACGTGCCGACAGTGGGTTTTCGCCGTCGGCGACGGACACCGCATCTACACTAAGCATCCACCCCTTCCCCAAGCGGAGGTGATCCGCCGGGATGTTAGAGATGTGGCCACAGTCGTTTTGTGCGAGAGAGTGTGAAGAGAGCAACCCCAGCAAGCAACCGTGTAGGCTGGCCCGTCCTGACTATGTATATAGTGGAGCGGTTTCCTTTTCTCTCCATATGAACCTATCATATTGCGTACGTGCCACTGAAGAAAAAAAATTATTTATGAATGACGCGGCACCTACTACTCATTCTCCTATAACCTTGCGCTTGGCATCTCCAAAATATTAACCTTGCGATTGGCTCTTCGCCTCTTCGGGAAGTCGAGCAATAATGGTAGTGCAGTATATATCATTCTGGCTATATGAGACCGAATGAATTGCTGCACGTCCACCACATGGGCGAGGGTCGAGGGGCGAGGGAGAGTGCTACTACATACGGAGCAAAATGAGTGAATGTACACTCTAAAATACGTCTATATACATCAGTGTTTGGAGTATGTACTAGTAGTTCATATTGAAATCTACTAAGGACATATATATTCCAAACAATATGATATAATCTCTATTCCATCTCTATAACAAAGGTAGTAGGGACGAGGAGTAAACGGAGGGAGTAGTAAATTTTTCTCCTCGTCCTGCGAGCCACCGCACGCATGGGCGAGGGAGGAGCAAGCTTCACCTCATCCTGCGAGCCACCGCGCCCGTGGGCGGGGGAGACGGTGTACTAAGCAAGCTTCTCCTCATTCTGCGAGTTGACGGGACACATCAAAAGTAGTCCAGTGTATAGAGCCTTGCCTCTAAGGTAGGCCCCACATGGTTTGCCTCTTTTTTTAATTTAACATAATGCGTCTAGTCGCAATTTGTTTGTTCACCCGTGGTAGACGATCCTCCCTCCACCAAGTGGACAACCAGTACACGTGCCAAACTACCACGTGGGCTGCCTTTTTCGTACAGAAATGAGCTCCACCGTGTACCCGCGCTGGTGTGGTTGGGAAAGAGACGGAAGTACGTGCGCCGTGCATGCACCTCTTCTCTTCGTGCACGTCCCCCACCTACGTGGGCGTGTGTGAGAGATACAAACCCCGTTCGTGAGTGTTTTTTGTTTTGTGGTGGGGGTGGGGGTGGGGTGGGGGGTTGATTTTGTGAATTATTTGTGGGAATATGTGTCGATGACATCTCAAACAAAATTTTGCATGCAATGTGTGTGAAATGGAGGCCTATCCATATCATACATAGAGGGTCGGGCAATCCACGAGAAGAGAGGGAGGGGTCATAGCTATCGATAGAGTCGAAGAAAGGATCAAGTACGGGTGGGTGCGAGATCGATGAAGAGAGCCATCAAAATTGCGTGTGTGTGTGCTAGTCAAAGATATAGGGCGACTGGTCTACCGGAACGTTAGAGGGCACATGTCAAGTTTGTGTGTGGCAGGGAGACATGACTAGAGCGCTTGATGTATCGGTGTGTGTGTGTGGGGGGGGGGGGGGGGAGGAGGTGGGGGGAGGGGTAGGCAGAGGCCTAACTATAGAGGTAGAACGACTCGTATATGTGTTGAGAAGGAGAGACCCAGCTATGTCATGAGGGAGATCGGTCGACATCCATACATAACTGAAGGACGGGAAATATGATGGGACAGAGAGAGAGAGGAGAGAGAGAGGGAGGGAGAGGGAGGTAGAGGGGTAGAGTGCTGGATGGGTGATGGAGTTGCTTCTCGGAGATGTTGGGAGAGGCCTACTAGACAAACTTAGGGTGGAACTGCAATGTTATCAATAAGAGTGGGGATGTGTTTCTGTGTGTGCCTGTGCATGATAGATCTGTCGGGACGCATCCATGGATGATGAAGGGGAACCATGTGTTTGCTAAGCAAACCTAACTAGATCAGTAGATCAATTGTTGTTTGTTGGAGGAAGGGAGAGACACAACTAACGAGGTAGATCGATCGATGTGTGTGTAAAAATGATTTATAAGGACCTAGCTGGCTATATGTATAGTGAGAGATCGGTCGGTGTACGTCCATTTGTTAGAGGCAAATAAGGCCCAGCGAGATGGATAGACAGAGAGAATGGAGCTAGGAGGTGGTGCGAGAGGCCCAACTACTAGCTGGATAGGGGGAGGAGTGTGCAGTTGTAAGATCGATTAAAAGAGGGGTGAGAGTTTACATGTGTGTCTGACCATATGAGAGACACGAGGCAAGGACACATAAAGGAGGAGATTGAAGCTGTGTGTGTATGCTGTAGGCAGGCATCGCTGGAGAGGTTTATCGATCGGTGTGTGTCGGAAAGGAGTTGTGGAGACTCTGGGAGAACAACCTAAAGGAAAAAATGAATGTGCCTGGTGGATAAAATGCCGAGGGAGGGGGAGGGCGAGGAGGGCGTGTGCATGCACGAGAGAAAGTTAGCGGTAGCTACAAAGGTTAGAGGACTGTGTGGGTGTAAGAGACTAACAAAGATCATAATTTGATATGAAAGCGGATTCATATATTTGAATAGGAGATCATAGTGTTTTAAACATTGCATGCATGAATATAGCGGTGATACACGTGCTGTGCACATGTTTTACCATAATGTGATAATGCATGGCGTTTGAAACTCAAAGCTAAATGCCGAACAATCTAAACCATACAATACATCAAACAATCTCACATTTTATTTGAATTTGTGATAATGTGCGGTGTTTGCAGCTTACAACTAAATATCGAGCAATCTAAACAATACTATATATCGAACATTCTCACATTGTATTTGAATTTGTGGTAATGTGTGGTGTTTGCAACTCACATCTAAATACTTGTAGGCGTAGGGGGCGGGGCACCATACATAATGTGATAAACACATTATACATATGAGACATGGTTTAGATTATGAAGATCTAGCTAGAGCTAGAAATGTAATGTGATTTGAAATCAAAATAAAGTGGATTCAAAAAATCTAGTTCGAGTTCCTATAGTACACATAGTTCATATGTAACTCGATACTGATCATGTGGTGTGCTGTGAAGATAATACACAAACAATGGTTTAACTTGACAATAATGATGATTGTAGATCTTATTAAAACAGAGAAACGAATTCAAATGTTTTGACTTCACAACAATCATTACTGTAGATCTTATTCAAATTTAGTTCATATTGAAGCGGTAGTATATACGTTTGGAATGAACTAAAATGTTCATTTGAGTAGTAGGTTGCATGCATTATACACGTAGCGATATATTTTAATTGAACATAACATGAATTCAAAGTTTTGAATGACATTTGTAGTGCGCATTGATTTGGTACAGTACACGTTAGGCTTGTGTAGAAATTTCAACCCGCGCCTTGTTAGCCTGAAATATTTAAGATATATCTTTGTCTCGTTGTGCTCCGACAACTCCCTCCATCTCAACCCGCGCCTTGCTATTCCGAAATTACAACGCGCGTGAAAACTCCCACCTCCTATGAAATCCTGACACGCGAAATGCCCGTGGTACCCCTGAACCGAAAGAACCGCCTCAAATCGGTGTGTGGGGGGGCACTTTCGTAACTTACCCCACATTTCGGACAAGCGCGTCTCTAAGCCATGGTTCCCCACTGCCATCCCATCCGCCCACCCATTCATACACCGAGGCCTCAAAAACCCGTGACGAAACCCCACACCCTGCTCCGTCCGCCACCCAACCGGAGCTTCTTCCCCGACGACATCGTCCACAGCAACACCTCGACATCCCTCATCCACCGTACCTGATGAGGATCCGTCGTCGATCTCATTGTCCCGCCAGTTCAGCCACCCCGTCCTCCACCTCCAAGGAGCTGGCCCGACGTTCCCCTCGTCTTTCGCGCCACCTCCATTCCCACACCGTCGTCTTCACCTGCACCACCGGAAGAGCATCATCATCACCATTTCCTCGGATGAAGCTGCGGCCTAATCGGCGCCACCAAAGAGGTTGTACACTAATCGCCGCATTTTCTTATTGATTCGATCTCACAGTGCTGCCGGCGCTCGGACCCGAGCCAACACGACGCGACTCCAGCCACGGCGGCGTCGCCGGCCACTTCCTCCACGACGTCGCTCCCTCGGCGGCGACGTCCACATCAGTAGGAGCTGCTGCTACTTTAGCTCTCGCTCGCGCTGCTGCTCTGCTCTTGCTCTCGGTCCCCTGCCTGGTCTGCTCTTGCTATTGCTCTTGCTCATGCTACTGCTCTCGCTCTTGCTCTTGCTTGCGATGCTGCTCCGATTTGGCTACACTTCAGTCGACTGAATCGACTTTTGGGTCAGTCGATTTCCAAGGGGTGGGATCGCCGGGTTGAAGGAAGAACCAGCCGCAGCGGGGAGGGGGGCTCGCCGGAGAGGTACCCCACTATCTATCTTAGGGTTCAGGATGGGGGCGGTGGTCGCCGGCGGTGGCAGGGCGTTGGCGAGGTGGTGGCGTGGGGATCGCCGAACAAAAAGCTCGGCACGGGGGGGCCTAGAGGGATGGCCGGGGCGGCGGTGGACCGACGGTGGGGAGTGTTTTTGGGGCGGGCGGGGCGGCGGGGGGCTGCTGTTTGGTCGATGGTGGCTGGCAGCTCCGGGGGGGGGGGGTTGGAGGTTGAAGATGAACCACAACCACATGCCCTTGAGTTCGTATCCAACGGCTGCAAAATCGACTGACCAGAGATGAAAAAGTCAGTCGACGGACATGTAGCCTCACCTTGCTAGTGCGTTCAGTTTCGACGGCAAAATTCAGTTTGGACAGTTAGGTTCAGTTTCAACAGTTAAGTTTAGTTTCGACAATTAAGTTCAGAGATGAGCGGCTGATGTATTTTACATCTAGCACTTTGTGGTTATGTATTTTACGTCATGTATTGGAGATGCTATTAGAATTCCACTCAGGTTAACGTTGATCGTTGTCTCTCTTGTCCTGCTTCAGCCTCGGCGTCGTACAACTCATCGGAGCTGCTCCAACGACGAAACCCTCCATTATAGCAGAGCACTACCTCGGGTTCCATCTCCAGACGCGTAAGATCTTCTTCCCCTCCTCCGACAGCAAAGTCAGCCGGAGCATCCTCACCGGCCAACCCAATCATGCTGAGATCGACATGGCTTCGCCAAAGAGGTTGTACACTTGTTGCATCTCTTTTTTACTCTACATGTTATATATATTGTCCACTGAGCACACAGATTTGTTCCTTTAGTGTCTCCTTGAAAGAAAAAACGTAGGAATTTTAATTTTCACTTGTCCTCCTTTTCAAATTCCTATTCATGAAGCACAAGACTAAGAGATAGTAGAATAATAGCATTATAACCGTACATTTTCTTGTGGTTTGACTTAATCTCACCATGCTTCTTTGCATCCTGTGATCTTCCAATTGTTGTGAATCAAACACCCAGATTGGCAGAAATCCTGTGTTTTTAAATTCTCTGTTTTGCATGTGCATTCCTATCCTATTCCTGTCTATTTGCTATCCCTGCATTGTTGGAATCCTCCAATTCAAATGAGCCCTTACAGAATTACTTATCTTACAGATAGTTGTCAAAGAAAACCTTGCGTGGTTTGTCCCGGTCCTGCTGCGCCGTGGTCCACCCCAGCTCAGCTGCTCCAACGACAGAAGGGTCCAGCAGAGCAGGGATCCAGCCTCCAGACTGTCTTTTGCCGCCTCAGATCTTCTTGCCCGCTGCTGGCAGCCATGAAAACTACATTACCATCATCAACCGAGCAGATGACCTCGAGGACTACACGGGTCAGCAAGAGAGGTCGCACTCTTTCGTGTCTGCTTACGTTATGCATCGCTTAATATTACATGCTACTTTATCGTCCTGTTCACCGATTAGAATCTGAGTCAGCTCCAAACTAATGGTCAAACTTGAGTTTTTAAATGGTTGTGGGGTACATATCGGGGCCGCTATCAATAGTATCTATCTACTATCTGGTTAATCTCCGGTGTCTACTATGATTTTCATGTTGGGTGGGAAACAAATAGTAAAGAAGCCATTATCTATATTTATTAACTGAAGCCATTATCTGCCTGCTATTATTGGTTTTGGGTCTATCCATAGGTTGCTACCATCACTCTGGATTTCTGCATGCACTCCTTATATAATCTCACTATGTTTTATTCCTATGCATGACAGTTATTGTAAACAATGGAACTGAACATGTAGAGCAAAAGAGACGAGCCTTGCATGGCAATATAATTTCATGCAGACGTCGCTCCATGGTAGGCGCAAAGGCAGCCCCCCTCCACGCATTTCGGATTGTAATCGAGAGGAAGATATCTGTTCTGAGGGGGATTCAGAAGGAGAAGATAACTCCTATTTACCCCCTGAGGTCTTCGCTCTAACTTGGCATGCTGATGTTGGTTATATCATGCATATGGTGTCTTGCATTGCTTACTTTATACATCAAATATGTTATCTGCTTAGTTTAGACATGCTTTGTGCGAATGCCATCTGTTTAGTTTATTCATCGTTTATGTGAATTATGCAATGCCACCTTGTTTAGCCAGGCATCATATATGTGAATTTTGCAATGCCATCCTGCTTAGCCAGTCATCTTATATGTAAATTATATCAGGCCATCTTTTTTTTCTCATTACATATTACATTCGTTAACAATGTTAGTACATTCAACTGCTCTTCGTGTGCATCAGCCATTTGACACGGTGATGGCAAATTCTGGAGTGAAAACAAGGTCTTCTGAGCAGACTATGCTATCTGATGAAGCGCATATCTCGCTGGTTACGGATAGCTCCTCAGAGGAGGATTCAGAGACAGATGACCAGTCCTATTCCCCCCCCCCTGAGGTGTATGCTCTAACTTGGCAGGGTTATGTTGCTCATATCGTGCATATGGTGTCTCGCATTGCTATGCCATTTGATTAGTTTAGACATGCTTTGTGTGAATGCCACCTATTCAGTGTCTAATTACCATATATGTGAATTATGCATTGCCATCTTGTTGCAAGACATTATATATGTGAATTATACAATGCTATCTTGTTGCAAAGGCATTATATATGTGAATTATGCAATGCCATGCTGTTTAGCCAATCATCATGTATGTGAATTATATCATGCTATCATTTTTTGTATTACGTGTTCTATTTGTCGACAAAGTTTGTATATTCAACTACTCTTCCTGTGCATCAGCCATTTGAAGCAGTGATGGAAGTATCTGGAGTGAAAACAAGGTATTCAGAGCAGACAATGCTACCTGCTGAAGCAGACATCTTGCTGGTTACAGAGAGCTCCTCAGAGGAGGATTCAGACACCGATGACTAGTCTTATTTCCCCCCTGAGGTCTATGCTCAAACTTGGCAGGGTTATATTACCCATGTCATGCATGTTGTCTTGCATTGCTTAGTTTTTACATCATATATAGATTGCCATCTGCTTACTTGCTTACTATATAGATCATATATTTGAATTATATCATGCCATCATGTTTACATAGTACATACACATCATCTATCTGAATTATGGCATGGCAACCCATTTAATAAAGATATCATATAGTTATATCATCTCATCCTATTTAGTGTTTACAGTCATCATATTTAGAATTATGGCATTCTATCCATGAATTTATGTGAATTATGGCATGCCAACCTATTTAATAAACACATTATATAGTTATGTCATGTCATCCTGTTTACATAGTCTCATAGTTTGAACTATGTCTTTCCATCTTTTTTAGTTAGCCATCATAATGTGAAATTGTGTCATGCTATCCTGTTTAGTTAGCCATCATATATGTGAAATTGTGTCATGTTATCCTGTTTGGTTAGACAACATAAATATGAATTATTTCATGCCCTCTTTTATTCCCCACTATCCATTGCACCTGTCTATCATACAATGTCTATACTTTCAGTTACTTTTCTTGTTTATCAGCCATTTGAATTGGAGAGCGTGATGGCAGTATCTAAGGGAGTAACAACACGGTCTTCAGAAAAGATAGTGCTACCAGTTGATGCAGATAGAACCACGGTTGTACTTGCCCAAGGACCAGATCCACCACACATAACCCAGACTCTCGCAGATTGTACCCCTACCCAGTTGGACAGAGAACCAGCTACACCCCTTTTAACCCCAACCCCGGCAGATAGTAACCCAGTTCCAGTTGACACAACAGCATCTCCACCACAGAGCACCCAAACACGAGCGGTTAGTAAGGGAACTGCAGTGCCCAAAGCACGAGGACCACCACTCCAAATCCCAACTCAACGCTTAAAGGAGAAGAAGATTTGTTCTCAGGTCAGGTTCTGTAGCTATGGTTCATACTCCTTTGCTCTTGCATTACTGTATTTACTCATACCAACTATTTTCAAATTTTAAGGATGGAATTGAAACTCCAATGGCGCAACAGGTATGTTTTAAACCTGTTTCTTTAACTGGTTTGCTGTTGTAACCTGCTCTATGTTGATTTCAGTTTCAATTGAATAAACAGTTATGTTCTCATGTCATGCACACTACAAGTGTTGTTATTGCTCTATAGTTACCCACACTTATATTCTGTCTATTCTGCTTTGTCTTGAACAAATATTATTTGAACTGTGTCTCTATCTTGATTTGGCAACAAAAACTAGAATGATATAGACCATAAAGTGACCATGGCACATAGATATATGTTTGTTTCATGCTGTTATCCTGTCCACTTTACTACTGAACTCATTTACCAAAATGAGTTGCATATACAACATGGTAAACATGTGATGTGTCTGCTTGTTTCTCTTTTAGAATGCGGACAAAATATTGGAGAACAGTACCACGTTATCCAATGGTAAAGGAAGTAATGCAGATAAGGTTCAAGATAGTGAGACATCCCTGTTGGTCTCCAAGAAAGCTGATAATAACTATCTTGACAATAGTGAGGGAACCCAAAAGTCCTGTCTTGATGTAGTGTTCGAGTTACTGGCCACTACTGCTGGCACAAGCTCTTCGAACTCGCTGCCTGAATTAGTTCGTCTTCTTGAGTCTCAACTTCAAGTTGAAAGACATCGATCAAATGTGCTGCGACAGGCAGCTGAAGGACTGAGGAAGTCCCTGCAGAATTCAGATGCATATTTTCTGGTGCAACAGCAAGCGCTGGAGGATTTAAGCGCCAAACAAGAGAAAGTTAATAAGCTTGCTAAGCATCTTGCCAACATTATGGGTACCCAGGATATTGTTACTTGAGATCTTCTGAAGTGGTTTCAGTTCTGGATTTGTTTTGCTGCGGCGTTTATTTGCGCTGGTTGCCAACTTTGACAACCAGTGTATATGATATGCTGCTTTGTTCCGTATATTTGCACTGGCAGCGAACTTTGATGCCCAGTGGATGTAATATGTGTAACAGCCGTGATAGCCTAGCATAAGTTGCTTGCTTATTTATTTCCTTTTTGTCTTGTTTTGTTTGCTTGTAGTCAGTGCAGTTCTTTTTAAAACTAGGCCACAATAACCATGGGCTAATATTTACTGTAGTGACATTGGGCCTCCTACGGGCCATAGAAACAGTGGGCCTTCTACGGGCCATAGAAACAGTAGGCCTTCTACGGGCCGTAGAAACAATGGGCCTTCTACGGGCCGTAGAAACAATGGGCCTTCTATGGGCCGTATCATCAATGGGCCTTATACGGGCCGTATGACCATAACGGGCCATCGTTAATAGGCCGTATTTGATGATGCTATGAAAACGGCCCAACGTATTAACGGACCACAAACGGGTCGATGTAACCACGGGCTGGATTTGGCCCACAAGCAGAAAATGACAGTAATGGGCCGTAAGTAAACGAATGCTGGAAATGAGCCCAAGAATAAATGGGCTCTGAGAAGGCCGAAAGATAACATTTGCTGGAAACGGCCCAACTGAATAACGGGCCCTTAATGGGTATAAAGTGATATACTATTCATTACGGGCCAGTTTCACGACGGGCCGTTAGTGGGTGTAAAGTGATACACTGTTCATTGCGGGCCAGTTTCACCACGGGCCGTTAATAGGCCAAGAGTTACATAGGGCCTCATATGGGCCGAAAGACGTCATGGGCCATACATGGGCAAGAAGTGAAAATGGGCTGGATTCATATTGGATGGCCCAGATGACGCTACTGGGCCTAATTCGGATAGGGCATAACGGGCCTTGGGTTAGCGGGCTGTAAATGGGCTATATGCGAACATGCCGTTAACAGGCTTTCCATGGGCCGGCCCGCCACCTTTTGACCAAGTCAAACGGGCCGGCCTTTTCACAGGAATGGGCCTCTGTTGGGCCGTGCCACGTGTCGACATATCATAGGCGCCTTCTGTCCAATGAGTGGTTGACATCTGTCCCAACGGTGAGCCGACACGTGTTTCCTCCAGCCAATGATGATTTTACACGTGGAAAATCCCCATTGGTCGGGGCTGTTAACGGGTTATCGGATCCAAAACCCAACCCGATAGCTTAACGGCGTTCCGTTACGGTGGATGCCACGTGTCGGTCACCCTTGACGAAAGCAGTTCTGTGACGCGCGATTTATCGTCATGGAAGTGGACACTTCCGTGATGATAATTTTGGTAATGTCATCGAACACTTCTATGACAGCACAGGTATGACTATCTTGATTCTGTCATACATTTGTCATGGATGTACATGCATGACAAAAAACGCGACCTACTGTGACAAACACGTACCATCACGGAAGTGTATTTTTTTTGTAGTGCAAGGAGTGGCCCAGTACGGCCCATCTTCATTGACACATGCTCAAGACCCTCACGAGGGGCCAAGACTCGCGGGGCGGACGACAGGAAGCTTCCTCAGGCATGGCCTCGTCAGGCTGGCTCACGAGGAGGTGGAGAGATCAAGGCGGGGTTCCTCACGAGGTGCCCATGATGCAAGCCATGACGACCGAAGCCAGGCGGGCGCCGGCCTGCGCAGAGTCCTTGTTTCCTCTTTGGTGCAAAGGGGGCAAGTGCAGGCAAGGGAATCAAGAAAAGGCAACCATTTTGATGCAACAAGACCAAGACCAGCAGAACGGCAGGATGGAGGTCATCGTGGAGCCCGAGCCGGCGTCATCGTCAGAGTCTTTGGCAGGCGAGGACCGACTTTAGTCAGGATAAGTGTACTAGATGTTCCCCTTCAAAATGGAAAATTGTTGGCGCCCTTCCCGCTCAATATTTGGGAAGAGGACCAGGGCCTTGCCCTATAAATAGGACTAGCCACTCTCAAGAGAGGGGATCGAAAAGTCGAACCCTATCCAGAACCACCCACGCAAGAACACCCCTCGCGAGGCTGTTCTTCCTTTGTATTGTTCATCATCAGCCCCTGAGGCGATCCACCCCACCACAAACTAGAGTAGGGTATTACACCACAATGGTGGCCCGAACTAGTATAAATCTCGTGCCCCTCGTGTTGTTCTTCGTGTAGATTAGATCCTTTGCGAGGCGACGAGACGCGAGTTGGTAGAGGGAGTGATCTCTGCGCGCACCCCAGAGTTCGAACCTTAAGGGTCTGCCAGAACCCGAAATCCGAAACGGTTTCTCATATTTGTAACTTGAAACAAGAGCTGCAGAATAAACGAATATTGGCTAAGGATGAAGTGATGATGCGCGCCGAGAATGGTTCCAAGGTCGATGTGATCACCGTTGGCACACTACCTCTACATCTACCTTCAGTATTTGTTTTAGACCTCAATAATTGTTATTTGGTGCCAGCGTTGAGCATGAACATTATATCTGGATCTTGTTTATTGCCAGATAGTTATTCCTTTAAATTCGAGAATAATGGTTGTTCTATTTATATGAGTAATATCTTTTATGGTCAAGAACCCTTGATGAATGGTCTATTCTTGTTGAATCTCGATCGTAGTGATACACATCTTACATTCTTAAGAAGTTGATCCCCACTATTACCAATTCTCTCAACAGGCGCACTGTCCACATCATCGTGATGCCACATCAGCGTTCTCTCAACATGCAGCCTCCACCTCAGCAATCGAAATCAATGAATCGTTAGGTACAATATGAGTGGGATCAATTCATATTCTGCATAGGCTCTGTAGTGCACATCCGTTCCTCTTCGTCTTCTAAAACAGATGGGATAGTCTACTATTAAGAGCCGAGACGCACCATCTTATCCTCATCTCTCCACCTCTCTGCTCAAATCTCACATTCTCTTCGGCTCCATCGCCGCCCCCACCCATGGGTTGATCGGCGGCAACTACAGGTTGGGGCGATTGCGTTCTGTGCGACTCGATGCCAAGTTCATGGTAACGATCGGTGTCTTCTTATTCGATTGATCCCCTGTCGTCCCCCTTGGGTGGATTTGGCAAAACTTCGGGCTAGGGCCGTGCTCTTCTTCTCCACCTGGATCACGCTCACGGGCTCACACCCCTCAAAAAGCTGGTGCGGCTGGCTCCCAACGGGTACCACATGGACCAACGTGTAGCTGACCTACCGATTCCTCCTCCAAACGACAGTGACGAGTTGTTTATGTACCACGTGGGGTGGAAGAAGATCAAAGAAACGGACGGCGGCACCACACAATGGCACAAATGCAGAAAAAATGATGACGACAATTGAACTGTTGGCTTGACTGCCAACATCCGCCGCAACTTCCCGGCGTGTGGTGAGTTCAGATCATTCTTTGACCTTCCATACTTCATCAATCTATCATTTTATCTATTTTTTGTCAGATTTGGCGCAAGCTGCTCAAAAATTTGCTGCAGGTATTGAGGGTTGTTTGTGTTTCATCCTACATAGGTCTCTTCTTGCTCGCGTTAAAACAAGCTTCACATCTCTGAAATTTATTTTTTGAATTTGATTATCACATGATATGTGCCTTATATTTGTTTCAGTACGTACAGGACAGCAATGGCGTATCGTTCCTACCATTTCATGCAATCCATAAGCTTGAATAAATAATCTAATACTCATGACTACAACTTACTACTCTTTTTACATATGCCAGTCATGATCACCACTTAAGTTTAAGACAAGGCCTGGATTGGCATATATAGTATACGTGAGTCAACTACTTTTTTTCCTTTTTCTTCTATTCTACATAGGGTGGAGGTACCAAAATTATGCACATACAAATCAGCCCCATTCGCTTGCTGCAGAGTTATTTGGTGGTATCTCGATCATTCCACACAAGACACACCCGGCCGCCACGCTATCTCACCTGATTCGGAGCAGCAATTAACTGCAGCTAGCACATGTAAGCATGCCCACAGCCATGTGAGTATCCAATGGCTTCCTTCCTGATATGTCCATTTTGCATCATGCTTTGATATTGATATTTATTGCATTATGGGCGGTTATTACTCGGTATATCACAATACTTATGCCTATTCTCTCGTATTTTACAAGGTTTACACGAAGAGGGAGAATGCCGGCAACTGGAATTCTAGGCTGGAAAGGAGCAAATATTAGAGACCTATTTTGCACAACTCCAAAAGTCCCGAAGCTCCACGGAAGTTATTTTTGGAATTAATAAAAAATACTGAGCGAAGAAAATACCAGAGGGGGGCCACCCACCGTCCACGAGGGTGGGGCACGCGCCCAGGCGCGCCCCCTGCCTTGTGGGCCCCCTGGTAGGCCTCCGGTGCCCATCTTCTGCTATATGAAGTCTTTTACCCTGGAAAAAATCATAAGCAAGCTTTCGAGAAGAGACACCGCCGCCATGAGGCGGAACCTTGGTGGAACCAATCCAGGGCTCCGTCGGAGCTGTTTTGCCGGGGAAACAACTCCCCTGGGAGGGGGAAATCATCACCATCGTCATCATCATCGATCCTCTCAGCGGGAGGGGGTCAATCTCCATCAACATCTTCACCAGCACCATCTTCTCTGAAACCCTAGTTCATCTCTTGTATCCGATCTTTGTCTCAAAGCCTCAGATTGGTACCAGTGGGTTGCTAGTAGTGTTGATTACTCCTTGTAGTTGATGCTAGTTGGTTTATTTGGTGAAAGATCATATGTTCAGATCCTTTATGCATATTAATACCCCTCTGATTTTGAACATGAATATGATTTGTGAGGACATGGGAGAAGTCTTGCTATAAGTAGTCATGTGAATTTGGTCTTCGTTCGATATTTTGATGAGATGTATGTTGTCTCTCCTCTAGTGGTGTTATGTGAACGTCGACTACATGACACTTCACCATTGTTTGGGCCTAGATGAAGGCATTGGGAAGTAATAAGTAGATGATGGGTTGCTAGAGTGACAGAAGCTTAAACCCTAGTTTATGAGTTGCTTCATAAGGGGCTCATTTGGATCCATATGTTTCATGCTATGGTTAGGTTTACCTTAATACTTCATTTGTAGTTGCGGATGCTTGCAATAGGGGTTAATCATAAGTGGGATGCTTGTCCACGAAAGGGCAGTACCCAAGCACCGGTCCACCTACATACCAAATTATTAAAGTAACGAACGCGAATCATACGATCGTGATGAAAACTAGCTTGACGATAATTCCCATGTGTTCTCGGGAGAGTTTTCCTTCATATAAGAATTTGTCCAGGCTTGTCCTTTGCTACAAAAAGGATTGGTCCACCTTGCTGCACCTTATTTACTTTTGTTACTTGTTACCCATTACGAATTACCTTATCATAAAACTATCTGTTACCGATATTTTCAGTGCTTGCAGAGAATACCTTACTGAAAACCACTTGTCATTTCCTTCTGCTCCTCGTTGGGTTCGACACTCTTACTTATCGAAAGGACTACGATAGATCCCCTACACTTGTGGGTCATCAAGACTCTTTTCTGGCGCCGTTGCCGGGGAGTGAAGCGCCTTTGGTAAGTGGAACCTGGTAAGGAAAACTTTATATAGTGTGCTGAAATTTACTGTCACTTGTTACTATGGAAAGTAACCCTTTGAGGGGTTTGTTCGGGGTATCTTCACCCCGACCAGTAGAGCAAAGAGTTGCTCCTCAATCTAATGAACCTACTGAAAATGTTTACTTTGCAATTTCTTCGAGTATGATAGAGAAACTGCTAGCTAATCCTTTTACAGGAGATGGAACATTGCATCTCGATTTGCACCTAATCTATGTTGATGAAGTTTGTGGATTATTTAAGCTTGCAGATATGCCCGAGGATGTTATCAAGAAGAAGGTCTTCCCTTTATCTTTGAAGGGAAAGGCATTGACATGGTTTTGGCTATGCGATGGTACGGGATCATGGAACTACAACCGATTGAAATTGGAATTTCATCAAAAGTTTTATCCTATGCATCTTGTTCATCGTGATCGTAATTATATATATAATTTTTGGCCTCGCGAAAGAGAAAGCATTGCTCAAGCTTGGGGGAGGCTTAAGTCAATGTTATATTCATGCCCAATCATGAGCTCTCAAGATAAATTATTATTCAAAATTTTTATGCCCGGCTTTCTCTCAACAATCGCACCATGGTCGATACTTCTTGTACTAGTTCTTTTATGATGAAGACTATTGAATTCAGATGGGATTATTGGAAATAATTAAACGCAACTCTAAAGATTGGGATCTCGACGAAGGTAAGGAGTCAGGTATAACACCTAAGTTTGATTGTGTTAAATCTTTTATGGATACCGATGCTTTTCGTGAATTTAGCACTAAATATGGATTTTACTCTGAGATAGTAGCTTCTTTCTATGAATCATTTGCTACTCATGTTGACCTCCCTAAGGAGAAGTGGTTTAAATATAATCCTCCCATTGAAGTAAAAGTAGTTGCACCTATTAAAGTCGAAGAAAAGACTATCATTTATAATGATCCTATTGTTCCTACTACCTATATAGAGAAACCACCTTTCCCTGTTAGGATAAAAGATCATGCTAAAGCTTCAACTGTGGTTCGTAAGAGTAATACTAGAACACCTACACCACCTGAGCAAATTAAAGTTGAACCTAGTATTGCTATGGTTAAAGATCTCTTGGCTGATAATATTGATGGGCATGTTATTTACTTCTATGATGAAGCTGCTAGAATTGCTAGACCCGATACTAAAAATAAACATAGACCGGTTGTAGGCATGCCTGTTATTTCTGTTGAAATAGGAGATCATTGTTGTAATGGCTTATGTGATATGGGTGCTAGTGCAAGTGAAATACCTCATTCCTTATACAAAGAAATTATGCATGATATTGCACCTGTCGAGATAGAAGAAATTGATGTTACAATTAAGCTTGCTAATAGAGATACTATCTCACCAGTTGGGATTGTTAGAGATGTTGAAGTCTTGTGTGGGAAAGTTAAATATCCTACTGATTTTCTTGTCCTTGGATCCCCACAAGATGACTTTTGTCCCATTATATTTTGTAGACCCTTCTTAAATACTATTAATGCTCAGATAGACTGCAAAAAGGATATTGTTACGATTGGTTTAGGGGATATTTCTCATGACTTTAATTTTGCTAAATTTCGTAGACAACCCCATGATAAAGAATTGCCTAGTAAGGACGAAATTATTGGTCTTGCTTATATTGCCGTGCCTCCTAATGATCCTTTAGAACAATATTTGCTAGACCATGAAAATGATATGTTTATGAATGAAAGAAGGGAGATAGATGAAATATTCTTTAAACAAGGACCTATTTTGAAACACAACTTGCCTGTTGAAATTCTAGGGGATCCTCCACCACCCAAGGGTGATCCCGTGTTTGAGCTTAAACCACTACCTGTTACTCTTAAATATGCTTATCTTGATGAAAAGAAGATATATCCTGTTATTATTAGTGCTAACTTTTCAGAGAAGGAAGGGGAGAAATTATTGAAAACTCTGAAGAAGCATCGTGCTGCTATTGGATATACTCTTGATGATCTTAAGGGCATTAGTCCCACTCTATGCCAACACAAAATAAAATTGGAGAAAGACGCCAAACCAGTTGTTGATCACCAACGATGGTTAAGATGAAAGAAGAGGTAAGAAAATAAATACTAAAGCTTCTGGAGGTAGGTATAATTTATCCCATTGCTGATAGTCAGTGGGTAAGTCCTGTCCATTGTGACCCTAACAAGGGAGGTATTACTGTCGTTCCTAATGATAAAGATGAATTGATCCCGCAAAGAATTGATACAGGTTATAGATGGTAATTGATTTCCGCAAAATAAATAAAGCTACTAAAAAGGATCAATACCCTTTGCCTTTTATTGATCAAATGCTAGAAAGTTTATCCAAACATACACATTTTTGCTTTCTATATGGTTACTCTGGTTTCTCTCAAATACATGTGTCAAAAGAGGATCATGAAAAGACCACTTTTACTTGCCATTTCGATACTTTTGCTTATACACGTATGCCTTTTGGTTTATGTAATGCACCTGCTACCTTTCAAAGATCTATGATGGCTATATTCTCCGACTTCTGTGAAAAGATTGTTGAGGTTTTCATGGATGATTTCTCCGTTTATGGATCTTCTTTTGATGATTACTTGAGCTTCCTTGATCGATTTTTGCAGAGATGTGAAGTAACTAATCTTGTCTTGAATTGGGAAAAATGTTACTTTATGGTTAATGAAGGCATTGTCTTGGGACATAAAATTTCTGAAAGAGGTATTGAAGTTGATAAAGCTAAAGTTGATGCTATTGAAAAGATGCCATGTCCCAAGGACATTAAAGGTATAAGAATTTTCCATGGTCATGCCAGCTTTTATAGGAGGTTCATTAAGGACTTCTCTAAAATTTCGAGGCCTCTAGCTAATCTCTTACAAAAAGATATTCCTTTTGTCTTCGATGATGATTGTGTAGAAGCATTTGAAATACTTAAGAAAGCTTTGATTTCTTCACCTATTGTTCAGCCACCTGATTGGAATTTACCCTTTGAAATTATGTGCGATGCTAGTTATTATGCCATAGGTGCTGTTCTAGGACAAAGAGTTGATAAGAAACTAAAGGTTATTCAATATGCTAGTAAAACTCTAGACAGTGCCCAGAGAAATTACGCTACCACTGAAAAAGAATTTTTAGTAGTTGTATTTGCTTGTGATAAGTTTAGACCTTATATCGTTGACTCTAAAGTAACTGTTCACACTGATCATGCTGCTATTAAATATCTTATGGAAAAGAAAGATGCTAAACCTAGAATTATTAGATGGGTTCTCCTACTACAAGAATTTGATTTGCATATTATTGATAGAAAGGGAGCTGAGAACCCTGTTGCAGACAACTTGTCTAGGTTAGAGAATGTTCTTGATGACCCACTGATACGTCCATTTTGCATCATGCTTTCATATCAATATTTATTGCATTATGGGCTGTTATTACACGTTATGTCACAATACTTATGGCTATTCTCTCTTATTTTACAAGGTTTATCATGAAGCGGGAGAATGCCGGCAGCTGGGATTCTGGCTGGAAAAGGAGCAAATATTGGAAACCTATTCTGCACAACTCCGAAAGTCCTAAAACTCCACGAAAGCCATTTTTGGAATTAATAAGAATTATTCAGCAAAGAAACTACCAGAGGGGGCCCACACCCTGGCCACGAGGGTGGGGGCGTGGCCCCCTACTGGGCGTGCCCCCTGTCTTGTGGGCCCCCTGGTGGCCCTCCGGTGCCCATCTTCTGCTATATGAAGGCTTTTACCATGAAAAAAAATCATAAGCAAGCTTACGGGGTGAAACTCCGCCGCCACGAGGTGGAACCAATCTAGGGCTCCGACGGAGCTGTTCTGCCAGGGAAACTTCCCTCCGGGAGGGGCAAATCATCACCATCGTCATCACCAACGATCCTCTCATCGGGAGGGGTCAATCTCCATCAGCATCTTCACCAGCACCATCTCCTCTCAAAACCCTAGATTATCTCTTGTATCCAATCTTGTATCAAAACCACAAATTGGTACCTGTGGGTTGCTAGTAGTGTTGATTACTCCTTGTAGTTGATGCTAATTGGTTTACTTGGTGGAAGATCGTATGTTCAGATCCTTAATGCATATTAGTACTCCTCTGATCATGAACATGAATATGCTTTGTGAGTAGTTACGTTTGTTCATGAGGACATGGGTGAAGTCTTGCTATTAGTAGTCATGTGAATTTGGTATTCGTTCAATATTTTGATGAGATGTATGTTGTCTCTCCTCTAGTGGTGTCATGTGAACGTCGACTATGTGAAACTTCACCATTATTTGTTCCTAGAGGAAGGCATTGGGAAGTAATAAGTAGATGATGGGTTTCTAGAGTGACAGAAGCTTAAACCCTAGTTTATGTGTTGCTTCGTAAGAGGCTGATTTGGATCCACTAGTTTCATGCTATGGTTAGGTTTACCTTAATACTTATTTTGTAGCTGCGTATGCTTGCAATAGGGGTTAATCATAAATAGGATGCTTGTCCAAGAAAGGGCAGTACCCAAGCATGGGTCCACCCACATATCAAATTATCAAAGTACAGAACGTGAATCATATGAGCGTGATGAAAACTAGCTTGACGATAATTCCCATGTGTCCTTGGGAGCATTTTTCTCATTATAAGAAATTGTCCAGGCTTGTCCTTTGCTACAAAAAGGATTGAGGGAGTCCTGGATTAAGGGGTCCTCGGACAGCCGAACTATATAGTTTGGCCGGACTATTGGACTATGAAGATACAAGATTGAAGACTTCGTCCCGTGTCCGGATGGGACTCTCCTTTGTGTGGAAGGCAAGCTTGGCAATTCGGATATGTAGATCTCCTTCTCTGTAACCGACTCTGTGTAACCCTAGCCCCCTCCGGTGTCTATATAAACCGGAGGGTTTAGTCCGTAGGACGACAATGATCATAATCATAGGCTAGCTTCTAGGGTTTAGCCTCTACGATCTCGTGGTAAATCAACTCTTGTAATACTCATATCATCAAGATCAATCAAGCAGGAAGTAGGGTTTTACCTCCATCGAGAGGGCCCAAACCTGGGTAAGACATTCCGTCCCCTGCCTCCTGTTATGATTAGCCTTAGACGCACAGTTCGGGACCCCCTACCAGAGATCCGCTGGTTTTGACACCGACAATGGTGCTTTCATTGAGAGTTCCACTGTGTCGTCGCTGTAAGGCTTGATGGCTCCTTCAATCATCTTCAACGATGCGGTCCAAGGGGAGGTTTTCCTCCCCGAACAGATCTTCGTATTCGGCGGCTTCATACTGCAGGTGAACTCGCTTGGCCATCTGGAGTAGATCGGTAGCTACGCCCCCGGCCATCAGGTCAGGTTTGGAAGCTTAAACTATACTGCCGACATCCGCAGAGACTTGAGCTTCGACGGATTCGAGCCCATGCTAGGTGCGCCGAACGGTCACGACGGGCATGACTTTGATCTGCTGCCGAACAGTATTCAGGAGATTGCGCCTGCGGTGGCGTCAGGAATCAATCCGGAGCAGATCGTGCCTTCCGAGGGCGGGTGGATGGACCCCGCCACGGAGGCCGCACACTCATCGGCGTCGGAGCTGAACACTGATCCCACCTCCTGTGAGAGTGGTGTCATCGGACCCTCGGACTCGTCTCTGGCTACAGGATCCGAACCGCGTGAATTGATTGGGCACCGGTCATGGAGTTCACCGCCGCGGATATTTTTCAGCACTCGCCCTTGGGTTATGTGCTAAACTCATTAAGATCTCTTTCCTTGTCGGGAGATTCTTGGCCGAACTATGTCCGACTCGAGTGGGAAGCGGACGACGAAGAAATTCGTCCCCCACCCACCACCCACTTTATAGCCGCTGTCGATGACTTAACCAACGTGCTTGACTTCGACTCTGAAGACATCGACGGTATGGACGATGATGCAGGAGAAGAACAGGAACCACCGCCTATAGGGTGCTGGACAGCCACCTCATCATATGATAATTATATGGTGGACACCCCTAAAGGAGGCAATGGCGATGAGGCAACGAAAGATAAGCCCTTGGAGAAGCAATCTAGACACCGGCATCGTCGGCGCCCCTCCAAGCCCCGCCATAGCAAAAATAGTGATATCGGCGCAAGAGATAACAATCCGGATGGTGCCGAAGACGAAGACAATCCCGCCCAGCCAGGCTTTGAGCAGGCCAAGCAAGAGGATGGGCAAGCTAGCCCTAAAGAACAGGCAACTGATGGAGAATCAGAGGACAATAATTATATGCCTCTCTCCAAAGACGAAGTGAGCCTTGGTGACGAAGAATTCATCGTGCCTGAGGATCCCGTTGAGCAGGAGCGCTTCAAACGCCGGCTTATAGCCACTGCAAGAAGCCTGAAGAAAAAGCAGCAACAGCTTCAAGCCGATCAAGATCTGCTAACTGACAGATGGACCGAGGTCCTGGCTGCCGAGGAATACAGACTCGAGCACCCTAGCAAAAGCTACCCAAAGCACAGGTTGCTACCTCAACTCGAGGAGGAGGCTTTAAAGCCCACGCTACCAGGGCATGATGCGGCTAACCGGCCACCCCGTGGCCAAGACAAAGCGGCATTTCAGCCCGTAGTCCAGCCCGCACCCCAACGCCAAACAAGCAAAAACATGAAGGCCCGGGGCTCCACGCATGACCTGTGAGACTAATTGAAAAGCAAAGCAGGACAGTCAAGATCGATCTACGGATCACGGGGGCGCGCCCCAACACGTGACAATGACCATCACGACGGATATACCAACAAATCTAGCTGGCTCGAATATAATGTAGCCCGGCATAGAGGCGCCGCACACCCCCAATGCTTCACCGATGAAGTAATGGATCATGAATTCCCAGAAGGGTTTAAAACTGTGAACATTGAATCATATGATGGTACTACAAACCCCACGGTATGGATAGAGGATTTCTTCCTCCACATTCACATGGCCCGCGGAGATGATCTACACGCTATCAAGTGCCTTCCACTAAAACTCAAAGGGCCGGCTCGGCATTGGCTGAATAGCTTGCCGGCAAACTCCATAGGGAGCTAGGAGAACCCGGCAGACGCATTCCTGGACAACTTCCAGGGCACTTATGTGCAACCACCGGATGCTGATGATCTAAGTCACATAAGCCAACAGCCCTGAGAGTCAGCCAGGAAATTTTGGACTCGGTTCCTAACTAAAAAGAACCAAATTGTCAACTGTCCGGATGCCGAAGCCTTAGCAGCCTTTAAGCATAACATCCATGACGAGTGGCTTGCCCGACATCTCGGCCAAGAAAAGCCAAAATCCATGGCAGCCCCGACGGCACTCATGACCCGCTTTTGTGCGGGCGAGGATAGCTGGTTGGCTCGTAACAACAACACATCAAGTAATCCTGTCACATCAAAAGCCAGGGATAGCAATGACAAGCCATGACGCAAAAAACACAAGTGTCGCAAAAACGGTGATAGCACCGAAGACACGGCAGTCAATGCCGGATTCAGTGGCTCCAAATCCGGTCAGCGGAAAAAGCAATTCAACAAAAACAATTCGGGCCCGTCCGGTTTGGACCGCATACTCGATCGTCCATGCCAAATTCATGGCACCCTAGGAACACCAGCCAATCATACCAATAGAGAATGCTGGGTCTTCAGGCAAGCCGGCAGGCCAGGTGCCAAAAACAAGGGGAAGGGGTCTCAAAGCAACGATGATGACGAGGATCACCGATCATCGAATACAGGAGGACAGAAGAAATTCCCTCCCCAGGTGAAAACAGTGAATATGATATGCGCAAGCTACATCCCCAAGCGGAAACGTGCACTAAGGGAAGTCTATACAATCGACCCAAAGTTTAACCAATGGTCCTCTTACCCGATCACTTTCGATAGCCGGGACCATCCTAACAGTATCCGTCATGGCGGTTCGGCCACACTGGTCCTCGACCCCATCATCGACGGATGCCACCTCACACGACTCCTTATGGACGGAGGTAGTAGCCTGAACCTACTATACCAGGATACAGTGCGCAAAATGGGCATCAACCCCTCAAGGATCAAGCCCACAAAAACCACCTACTAAGGTGTCATACCAGGTGTAGAGGCCTGTTGCACGGGCTCAACCACACTGGAAGTGGTCTTCGGATCACCAAATAATTACCGTACCAAAGAGTTAGTCTTCGACATCGTCCCCTTTCGCAGTGATCATCAGGCACTGCTCTGACAAACCGCGTTCGCTCGATTCAATGTGGTGCCACATTATGCCTACCTTAAACTCAAGATGCCCGGTCCGCGTGACGTCATCATGGTTGATGGCAGGGCCGAACTTCTCCTCACTGCTGAAGAGTCTACCGCCGCTTTAACAGCAGAAGCAAATAATGGCACCTTTCAATCAAACCTCGAGTCAATGGCCAAGCTCCCAGACACCGCCAAAGGGGTCCGAACTATTGCGCAACAGGATTGCCCGGCTCGCCCGGAGCTTAATTAAAAACACTCTAGAAAAAGATAATACAAGCCACATACTACGGCTCAACCGCTCTGTGGCGCAAAACCATTTCTTGCGTTTTCTTTACAGGTTCACCTTTACGTAGGCTATGATGGATGGCGTGGGAACAGTTCGAGCGCATCAGGGAATCTCTAGATATTTCCCTATGATCATCCGATTACACCCCGGATCCAAACACAACTTCCTCATGCCCGGTATCAACAGGTTCCGCAATCATATTTCTTTTTTATCACATCATCTGTACTCATACGCATTGACGTATCATTCAAATACAACATGTGGATTTATGTGATGCTTGTCTACTACTATTTCTTATTTGAAAATCTTTTTGTTAAAAGACGGCTGCTTATCGCGATATGCCTTAATATGCTAAGGGCTTCATCATGCCCATACTACGGCAAAAATGCCCGAACACCTTCATGGCAGTTCGGCACCCCGAACTTATAGCATTATATGCATCAGCTCTGAATCATGTCTTGGGTCAATAGTTGGGTTTGCCCGGCTCCTATGTTTTGGTACCTTACGTTCCGCTATATCAACTAAGCTAGCACTGGGAGAACTGCTGCAATTGTGTCCCGGTTCTTTCGGACGAGCACCTCAGTAGAGAAAGCCAAAAACTGACTATCATGATGTAGCGAGAGCTGGTCAGCTGTTCGACAGGTTCTAAAATCTTTAAGGATTTCTTCCGCATAATGCCATAACCAATGCAACATGCGAAGGATCAACTTTTTCCGATTAGGCGCTTATAGAGCCCCTCGTGCGGTCTTCCGAACACTAGGGGCTGCGCCTACCTTCCTCGTAAAAACTCCTATGGCTAAGTGAGAGCTATAAAGCCCTATAGTCCAATTGCCTAGTTCATTGTGCTGAACACCTCCTTTAGGGACCCAAAACTGGGATAAAGAGTGCTCAGGTTTATCCCAAACACCCCCGTACTCACTACATGGGGGCGGAAGCCGACGACTGGTCGACTCTCAGGACTAATATATAAAACGGCCGCACAGGAGGAAAAATTTTCAAACAACAAGCAATAGATGATAAGAATGCTCTTGTTCAAGTATTACAAAGGACGAACATGACCGTATTCGTGGAAATATAATGTCCTTGGTGCATTGCTCCGCCGCAAGGCGGGCTCCTTTCAAGACACCTTCATAATACAATTCGGGCTTGCGGTGCTCCTTCCCCTCCGGCGGTCCCTCTATCATCAGCTTTTCTGCATCCATCTTCCCCTAATGCACCTTGGCGTGGGAGAAGGCCATTCACGCACCTTCTATGCAGACCGACCGCTTGATGACTTCGAGTCGAGGGCAGGCACTCACAAGCCGCTTCACGAGCCGGAAATAGCTGCTTGGAATCGGCTTAGCAGGCCACAGCTGGATAATTAAATCCTTCATGGCTAACTCGGCCGCCTTATGCAGTTCAACCAGCTTTTTCAGCTGATTGGAGAAAGGCACCGGATAATTCGGCGCCAGATACTGCATCCAAAAGAGCTTATCCACAGTATTCCCCCCTTCGGCTCGGTAGAATTGGGCGGCATCACATGTGTTGCGCGGCAGCTTCGCAAATACCACTGTATACACCAAAACTCAAGTTATCAAACTTAATTTCTCATCTCAAATACCCGCTTTGTATAGAAAAAGCCTTACCAGCCGCAATCTTCCTCGCTTCCTGAATATTCTTCAGGGCACCCTGGGCTCCCCCCTGGGCATCACTGGCGGCTTGGCGAGCCTGGGAGAGTTCGGATTCTTTCCCTGATAAACTCTGCTCCAAGGACTCGCATTTTTTTCATGGCCTCCTGAAGCTCTTGCTCAGCTTCAATAACTCTGGCCTCGTGCTTCTCATGGAGAGCCTGCTCTGCAGCTGCCTTCTTCTTGGCTTCGGCCACAGCCTTCTTCAGGGCCTCAATTTCGGCCGCTGCCCCTAGAGCACATTATCAAAATATTTTCATCATGCACACTCATTCTTTCATGCTAAATAAACAAGGTTTCTGAATACCTTGGTTAACCTGTAGCTGTTTCTTCACTTGGCCAAGTTCTTCTTCGGCCCACTCCAGACTATGCTTCAGTCTGGATACTTCCGCAGCATGAGAGGCGGCAGCCGCTACAGACGCCTGGTTATAAAAAAAGTAATAAATGTCATTAAGCGAGTCTCCTGTGAACATATATTTCAGCCTCTGTCCGGTGCATTCTTTCACCAAACTGTGTATCATGGGCTGCTATCTATACCATGACACTCTTCCAAACTTCATAAAACATACCTCAAACCCTCTTATGAGACTGATGCAGGATTCATTCAGTCCACTCTCGACAGACTGAATCTTCTCAATCACTGCACCCATAAGGGCACGGTGTTCATCAACAATGGAGGCACCCTTCAGCGCCGCCAATAAAGTATCCGGCACCCCTGGTTGGACAGAGGTGGCCGGTGGAGCAGGCATACCTTCCCCAGCTGACGGAGGCCGCCTGTCTGACTCTGGGACCTTATGGGACTCTAGAATCGTGTCTGGCTTGGGGCCGGATTCAATATGACCCCCGCCGTCGACGTCCACAGGAGCTTTCTCTCCCACGTGTCCGACCCCTGAAGTCTGGCCTCCCGGCGCCATCTTTGCAATCTTTCCCCCCCTCCCGTGGCCTAGGTCCTTCTGGGATGAAGACTCGGTTTCATTCCTATGTTTGGGGGAGCGGGCTTTTGGGGGTGTCCCGCTCTCCATTGCATCCGAATAAAGCAAATCCTCTGACGAGGATTGTTCGGTGTGGGCCCTCGCTGGACTGAAAAAAGTACGACTCGGATTAAAATATCACGCCGTGGCAATTTTGGGCACATGAGCATGTTCGGATTTTATACTCACGAGTTCACCAGGGGCTCGGCCCTGGGATCCCACTCCGGGCTGCTATCCGCGGCGGCGGTGGACTCCTCTTGAAGAGGAGTTTTTCCCCTTTTAGGCGAATCGGCCTCCAAGGAGGTGGAGGCCATCCTTTTCTTCTTTCCCGCCGCGGGGGATTCGTCTTCCTCCTCCTCCCCGTACTCTGTGGAGGAAAAATGGGCATTAGAGTCTTCGGATTTTGTGTCCGAGGCTCCACAGCGACGGAGGCCGCCCCTGGTCTTCATGGCCTCCTTTTCGGTCTTCTTCTTCGGCGCCTTATATGGCGCCGAGACCAACATCTTCATCAGAAGTGGGCCGGCCGGTTCTTCTCGCAGAGGGGCCGGATAGTAGATCCGCCCCGCCTTCTTCGCCCAGCCCTAGGAAAATGATGGGAAATACGTTAAGTATTTTCCTGAGGATGTACGGATAAAACACATGAATTGTCAAACATTTAGTTGCTTACCGAACTTGCGGGGCGGGACAGTTGGTACCCATGGTCCTCCGTGGAGTCCGGCCACGGTTTGCCGGACTTGAAAAGCACCTTCCAGATGTCCTTGTGCATAGAGCCAAAGAGCTCTAGCAGGGTCTGGTTGTCGGCGTTCTGGGAATGGGGGTCCCCAGACTTGCTTGCCTGCGGCCTGCGGCGTGGCTCAAGTGGTGGCCCAGTACGGCCGATCTTCATCAGCGCAAGACTCAAGACCCTCGCAAGGGGCCAAGCCTCGCGGGGCGGACAACACATGACTTACTCAGGAATGGCCTTGCCAGGCAGGCTCGCGAGGAGGCGGAGAGATCAAGGCAGGGCACCTCGCGAGGTTCTCGTGACGCAAGCCATGACGATCAAGGCCAGGCGGGCGCCTGGCGGGCCCCGGCCTGCGTAGTGTCCTTGTTGCCTCTTTGATGCAAAGGGGGAAGCACAGGCGTGGAGTACCGAGGCATTAGGCAAAGGATGCCATTTCAGTGCAACGAGACCAAGACCAGGAGAGCGGCAGGATGGAGGTCACCGTGGAGCCCAAGACGACGTCATCGCCAGTGCCTTTGGCAGTCGAAGACCAACTTTAGTCAGGATAACTTGTACTAGATATTCCCCTTCAAAATGGCCGTTGTTGGCGCCCTTCCCGCTCAATATTTGGGAAGAGGACCAGGGCCTCTATAAATAGGACTAGCCACCACAAAAAGGGGGACGGACTCATCAAGCACCCATTAGACTGAGAGGCGATCGAACTCACCCTAGCAGTTCATCGCACCAGCTCAAGAACACCTCTCGCGAGGCTGTTCTTCTCTTGTACTATTCATCATCAGCCCCTGAGGCAATCCACCACACCACACACTGGAGTAGGGTATTACACCACAACGGTGTCCCGAACCAGTATAAATCTCGTGTCCCATGTGTTGTTCATCGTTTAGCCTAGATTCACGCGAGTCGATCGGACGTAGGTCGGTAGGGGAAAGATCTTCGTGCACACCCCAGAGTTCGAACCTTAGGGGTCTGCCGGAACCCAACATCCGACATTTGTCGCGCCAGGTAGGGGTGCAATGAAATCTTTCTTTCGCTGTTTCGCGTTCGATCTTTCGTCGTGTCCATGGATGACGCTCGCCGGGCCCGCACCGAGCGTCAGGCCGCTCTCGCCGCCCGCGTCGCCCAGACGGCTCCCATCGGTGGGTGTACCCATCGTTCCCCGTCACCTACCGCCAACGCCGTCACCGGCCCGGTGGAACAAGCAGCATGCCTCGTTGCTGCATCCTTCGGTGCGGCGGGAAGGCCGCACCACCACCCCGTCGCAGACTCCAGCTGGTTCGTCTTCCCACGCCCGTCGTGCCCCCACGGACGCGCACGCCGCGGTGCTCCTGGCGCGTGAGCTCCTGCACTACCGTCCGGTCAACGACCTCTACGAGGAGTGGCTTGCTCGCATCACCGAGCTCGTCAGCACCGCAGGGGGCTCCTCTACGCCGTGCCTCTCGCTGCCTCGCAATTCGTCCTGCGCAAGAGGCGCAGATCAGGAGGTGCCTCCACCACCTCCTCCCGAAGAAGGCGCCCTGGCTCCAAGGCGCGCGGCCCCAGGACGAGATCCACCATGTCCGGCGCCCGCGCGGCAAGAAAGGAGCTGCCAAGAAATCCTTCGTCCCCAAGAAGGTGCTCGCGTGCTCCCGGCACCGATGCGCCACGACCGCATCCCCGCGCCAGCATGTCAAGACCCCACGCTGCTCTAGGCAGCGGCGCGTGGGAATCCCCAGGAGCAAGCCCCACATCAACAGAGAGCTCCGGTGGCCACCGCAGGCTGTCGCGCCTTCACCACCGAGCTACGCAGTGTCGCCTGGCCAGGCAAGTTCAAACCTGACCTGCCTCCTCGCTACGACGGCACTGCCGACCCCGCAGAGTTCCTGCAGCTCTACGAGCTGGGCATCGAAGCCACCAACGGGGACAAAAAGGTCATGGCGAACTGGTTTCCCATGGCACTCAAGGACGGCGCCTGCACCTGGCTCCTGAACCTGCCTCCTGGCACGATCTCCTCCTAGGACAAGATACACACTCGCTTCATCGCCAACTTCCAGGGCACTCGCGACCGTCCGCCGGCCGTGGGTGACCTACGCCGCATCAAGCAGCAGCCCGGAGAGACCTTGCAGAAGTACATCCAGCGCTTCAACAGCGCTCGCCTCAAGATTCCCAGGGTAACTGAGGAGGCCATCATCTCGGCATTCTCAGATGGTGTCCACGACGTCAAGATGAAGGAGGAGCTGGCGATCCATGAAGATCTGTGTACGTCTCTGGAGTTGTTCAACTTGGCGACCAAGTGCGCAAGGTCTGAGGAGGGACACCTCTCCCTTCTCGAGCTCCCGGCAGTAGACCCAGATGAGAAGAAAGCCAAGGCCAAGGATGTGAAGCGCAAGGGAGTAGCCGTGCTCGCAGCAGAGCCGGACATGAAGCATGGCAGGGACCAGTCGGAGTCATCCTAGGGCAGCCGGTACTGTGTGCACCATGATCTCCATACCCACAACACCAACGAATGCCAAGAGCTCAGGGCCGTGCGAGAAGGCCGTATTGGTCGACGCCCCGAGCGCAACGATCGGGGCTACGGCCAAGGCAGAGCAAGAGGTGGAGGATGATGGGACGACCATGGCCCTCGCCAAGGGTGGCGTGACCAGCCTCGCGAGGACCGCTGGCAGGACCAGCCTCGCGATGGGGCTTGGAGGGATCAGCCTTGTGGGGATCGCCCGCAAGGCAACGCAGGGCTTCCGCCTATGCCACCACCACCAAGAAGGAATGAAGACCATCATCAGGACGAGGGGGCTGGGGGCTTCCAGGAGCCGCATGCGATCGCCTGCATCTTGGGAGGCGCTCGGGCCCCAGCCTCTCAGTGCATTTTCAAGCAGTTTGCTCGCGAGGTGAATGCAGTCCTCCCCAAGCTTGAGGCCACACGCCCTCTCAGGTGGTCTGCGTGCACCATCACGTTCAACTCAGCGGATCAGCTCAAGTGTGCGGCAACAGCCGGAGTCCTGCCGATGCTCTGCTCCCTAGTCATCAGCAATGTGCAAGTTACCAGGACCCTCATCGACGGCGGAGCAGGGCTCAACGTCCTGTCCGTCGAGACGTTCAACAATCTTCAAGTGCCGTATGATTAGCTTCAACCAACCAAGGCTTTCTCAGGAGTCACTGATGGTTCTGCTGTCCCAATAGGGCAGGTCCACCTCCCTGTAACCTTTGGACAGCGCAAGAACTACCGTACCAAGCTCATTGACTTCGACGTTGCCCACATTCGCCTACCATACAATGCCATCCTCGGGTATCCAGCCCTGGCCAAGTTCATGGCAGTGACTCACCATGGTTACAATGTCCTCAAGATGCCAAGGAGTGGTAGAGTCATCACGGTCCCCTCTGAAGAGAAGGATGCGGTGTGCTCTCTCGAGCGCGCCTTCCAAGCTGCGTCAATCGAGGACCCAGACAGCAAGAGTGGAAACCTTCCTGAAGCGGCTCCCGAGAAGAAGAAGACGTCACCTGGCACAAGGCCTCAGGAGGCAGGCACCTCCGGAGGCGCCACATCCGGACATGCGCCCATCCAAGGGGCACCACCCTTCGTCGCATAGAGAGGCGCGCCCGGCGCCCTCCTGAGGCAAGGCTTGGGGGCTCTCTCCTAGGGAGCCACTGACTTTTCCAAGGTCACGAGGGAGGCTCTCAGGCACCACTTGGAGGCGTGCTTCGCGGCACGTTTCCTCAAGAAGGCATAAGGCAAGGAGGACCCAACCCTCAGGAGTTCATCACCAAGGTCTCTCAGGAATTGCAGGAGTCGAGAGTCATGCGCGGCAACCACCGCCTGCCCGGCGTAGCTCCCCATCCAGGCGAGGGTGGCGGGCTGCGCGTTTACATCGACTACCCAGGGCTCAATCGAGTTGCATCTTAGGAGCGCTTCTGGCCTTCGCACGTGGGGCGTTGCGTGGGTCCACCGCACAACTATGTTCGCATGCCCTTCGGCCTGCCGAACGCGGCTGCAGCCCACCAGCGCTTGATGAGAAGCATTCTGGAAGCTCAGGTGGCCAAGCATCATGCGCTCCTGGAGGAGATGGAGACGGACCTCGCTGAGCCGCCCCGACCTCCCAAGCCTCTCGAGGCTCGGAGCTCCCAAGGCTCGTGAGGATAGGCTTCTTCACCGCGCACCGTCAGCTACTCCGACACTCGCTCTACAATGGTATCAGGTGACTTCTTTCAAGTTTCATTTCAGTTGGGAGCGCCCTCAGGGCTGCATCATTCCGAGGTCGCATGGGTCTGTCCCTGCGGCATGTATCCATTTTGCTTATGTCTTCAGCTTACCTTCTTGGGGGTGCCCCTCAGACTGCATCATCCCCAAGCTGCTCGGGCCTGACCCAGTGGCGTTTGCCTTTCTCTGCATCTATCTAAGATTTGCTTCCTCATGCTTACCCTGCTTGAGATAATTGCCTGCTCGATTGACACCTACCTTTGGAGCCGCTCACTCTGGCACGACGCTTGCGCATGGGTCCGTCCCTGCAACGTCGACAAATCCGAGTGGTCGAACTCTGGCTGCGGTAGCCCCGCATAAGCGCTACCTCACCAAGCCCTCAGTGCGACAATCACTCCCTCGGAGCAACGAATGGATGGCTGACAACCGTAATGGCAGTCCTTGTTTTCCTCATGTTGGTGTACAGGATACTCCTAAGGAATAGGATGGTGGGCATCGTGAGCTCCCTCTCCCTCTCTCCCGTGCAATCCTCTCGCACGTTAAAAGGAGGGCGCCTGAGCATCGCGACTCATGGGCTCTTAGTGGCTCTCCAGCCCTCACCCCCTGGCCTTGACCCACGGCATCGCGACCTGTCATACCAGCGGCGGCTGAGCTTGCTTGAGGGCTGGGACCTGAGGACGTAGAGCATAAAGGAAAGTGCGGGGAAGAGGGGAGAAGCTCACGAGTACCCAGCCCAGTGACACTAAACATGAGGATGGTTTGAAAACTGCACCATACCTCAACTGAACCCACACGAAATTTTTTGTCAGCCCAACCATAACCAAACCCATTTAAAAAATTATCAACCCAACTAAAACCAAACCCACCCAATCTTTCCACCAAACTAAACTAAACCGAGTGCCCATCTATGGTTAAAACCATTTTCTAAAGTGGGTTCAAAACTATTTGCTCTACTGGGTCAACACAAAAGGTAGCTCGCAAGCTAACATCCAGGTGGTTCAGTAAGATGGTCACCCGCAAGGTCCTGTTCGGATTCATGGCTGGCAAACTAGTAGATCAATTACTACTATTTTCCTTTTGATCTTGCTTCTCGATTTGCCATGGCATGAGAGCATCAACTGCTGAACCTTGATTGGCAGTGCAACTTAGAGCAACCTGGTGTGCTCGTCCTACTACTGAACCTTGAGGTCAACAGTGTCACACTCTATGACACCGTCATGGAACTGGCCATTGTTGCAGAACTGTAGAGTAAAATCTTCTTGCCATAAATGTGCACCTTCCTGGCCACGAACGCGGCGTTCAGCGCCGGCTAGTTGGCACCGGTATTGCTATACGCACCCTTCTTCGTGTCGCCGAGCAGGAGTGCAGTTTGAGGTCGAAGACCAGCGCTACGTAGAAGCCCTCCGTCGTCAATGTCGAGGCTTTTGGAGCCCTTCTTCTTGGAGAAAAGCCCGGGCTTGATGTCCGCCTTGCAGAGGCTCTTACCGGACAGACCATCGACGATGATGCTGAGGCCCTGCCCTATGAGGCTCTTGCTCCAGGTGACCGAGATGACGCAGGGCCAGCGAGCGAACTACGTAAGGTAGAGGCAGGTGACCAGGTTCAGTGGCGCGCCCTTTCCAACGCTGCTCAAGGATGACACTGTGTCGGCGATCGCTCACGCTGCGCTTTTCAGCAAACACCTTGCGTGCAGCCCCACACCAACCATGTACTCTTACGAGCATCCATGGAGCAAACATGCCTAAAACAGTTCTGGCAAACCGGGCACGACCCATGGGTTTAACTTTTCGGAACCGTAACTGTTTGAGCCCATACCTGATTATACCCAACCATTTGATACACAAAACCAAACCAAACTAAACCATTGTCAGAGTCAGCCCGTTAACACCCGAACTACACATACCCACATAGAGAAACCGAACCAGCAAACCCGGTTACAACAAAACCATTCTCAGATTTAAGTGACACCTCATTTGCCGGCGCGCGGGCCAGGCACCTCGCCGGATAACAACTCCAAGCTCACGAGATAAGTCACGCCTCTACAGAAGTTAGATCGACACAACACCAAACCCTCGCCTAGTGCGGCTCTGTCACGGCGACATTGCCTTCCTTTCTCGCCCAGCGGGGGCTGCTTGGGCACTAAATGGGACCTCTTGAGTATTGCGCCTCGGGGGCTCTTACTGGACCTTGGGCCGCTCACCTCCTAGCCTTGACCACGACATCGCGACCTGGCATACCAGCGATGAATGAAGCCTGTCTGGGGACCGGGACCTGTCAGCGTAGAGCACCAAGCCCTCATGAGGATAGAAAGGGGGAGCCGAGCCGGGACAGGAAAAGCATCTCGCATCGATTCATAATAAGGATAATATTCACAAAAGACACAACAGACACCTTACATACCCCCGCGGGGTGTTACTTTGATTCCTTGCAGGGAACAAAAGGCGCTAATCCTAAGGAACGCTAACTACGTGCGCCTCCACAGGAGATGCCATCATCAACAGTGGGCCACCAAGCGCCGGTGCCAACCCCATCCAGATCAGTGGCATCGGCGGCCAAATGAAGCTGCCCTGCTCCGGGCGTGACGCGAGCTCGGGGGCTCGTAGCTGTCGTTGCTCGTCTCCGGAGTCACGTGAAGCTCGGGGGAGTCGCTAGATTCACCGGCTCCTCCGATGCTGCCTGAGGAGCTGTTGGGGAAGCGGTTGGCAGGCCTTGTCCTCGCCACGTCGATGCCCCGGCCGCCTTCCTTGGGGCAGCACTCCAGCCGGTGTCCTTCCGTGTCGAAGACCTTGAAGAACATCAAAGAGGCGCCATCATATTCAAGATGAATTACGAGGGCACCCCTTGTCCGGCAGACCCGGGCGATCTCGCCCCAACCCTGGGTCATGTAGACCTTGCCCAGAGCGATGACCGCGACCTCCGCTCAGGTCGCAAGGGTGCTGCAGTCAGCATGCTGCAGCTAGAGCTCCAGAGACCCACTCGACGGCATCTCGAAGGCGAAGGAGGGAGGAAGGCGAATCCAAGAGCGTGGAGGCATAGCGGCTTGGAGCACGAGCTCACGAGAAGAGCCCTCGGCATGGACTCCAAGGGTGATGATGCGCACCGCCGTGACTCGCAAGCATCGCCGGCGGCGCCAGTGGTGTCGCTCGGTGTCTTCTTCTCTAGGGCCCTCGATTCGGGCATACAAGGGCAGCGGAAACCCAGGCGGCGGCCGCTCATACCAGGGCCTTGACGTCTCCTACCACGCGACAACGTCGCAACGGCCGAGGACAGGCCGCTTCTTCGACGGAAGCAGGTCGGAACCCTCTCGGAGGGCCTTCCCCTTCTCATCCGCAGAAAACCGGTGGATCGGCACCATTGGCGCAGAATGGAGCAAGGCCGAGGAAGAAGAAGGAGAGAAGCAGGAAGAGATGGACTGCGGCCTCCATGATCGCAGGTAATCATGACCCATTTCTGCATGCAGGGACTTGTCAAGTCGAGAAGTTGCCGAGGCAGCGTGGGGAAGCGGAGGCGCCCACATCCAATCAACCACCACGTGGCACCCAAGTCCGCAGGCTGATGGGGCCCGCGGCGCTCCGCACTTGCCCCTTCGCTTCTCTGCTAAGCCAAGTCCGAGCGTGCCTTGGGCCCGGGGGCTACTATCGGGTTTTGGAAACGAGGGTCCCCAGACTTGCCTGCCTGCAGTCTGCTGCGTGGCTCAAGTGGTGGCCCAGTATGGCCCATCTTCATCAGCGCAAGACTCAAGACCCTCGTGATGGGCCAAGCCTCGCCGGGCAGACGACACAGGACTTCCTCGGGAATGGCCTCGCCAGGCAGGCTCATGAGGAGGCGGAGAGATCAAGGCAGGGCACCTCGCGAGGTGCAAGTGACGCAAGCCATGACAATCGAGGCCAGGCGGGCACCAGGCAGGCGCCGGCCTGCGCAATGTCCTTGTTTCCTCTTTGGTGCAAAGGGGGCAAGCACAGGCGTGGAGTACCGAGGCATCAAGCAAAGGTTGCCGTTTTAGTGCAACGAGACCAAGACCAGCAGAGCGGCAGGATGGAGGTCACCGTGGAGCCCAAGACGGCATCATCGCCAGTGCCTTTGGTAGTCGAAGACCAACTTTAGTCGGGATAACTTGTACTAGATGGTCCCCTTCAAAATGGTTGTTGTTGGCGCCCTTCCTGCTCAATATTTGGGAAGAGGACCAGGGCCTCTATAAATAGGACTAGCCACCACAAAAAGGGGGACGGACTCATCGAGCACCCATTAGACGGAGAGGCGATCGAACTCACCCTAGTAGTTCATCGCACCAGCTCAAGAACACCTCTCGCGAGGCTATTCTTCTCTTGTACTGTTCATCATCAACCCCTGAGGCAATCCACCACACCACACACTAGAGTAGGGTATTACACCACAATGGTGGCCCGAACCAGTATAAATCTCATGTCCCTTGTGTTGTTCATCGTTTAGCCTAGATTCCCGTGAGTCGATCGGACGTAGGTCGGTAGGGGAAAGATCTTCGTGCTCACCCTAGAGTTCAAACCTTAGGGGTCTGCCGAAACCCAACATCCGACACTGGTGCTTGGCCGGGTCGAACTCCCATAGATTGCAAGCTCGGTGTTGACATGGTATAATCTGGCGAGCCAACATCACCTGGACTACATTGACGAGCTTGATGCTCTTGTCTTCCATGTCTTGGACGCGCGTTTGGAGCTCTGATAGCTCGTCAGATGAAGCCCAATTCAGGCCCTTCTTGTGCCAGGACCGAATCTGAACTCTAGAACGGCGGTCCACTCCTTGCCACGCGGCTCGGTGATGTAAAACCACTACTGCTGCCACTCCTTGATGGAATCATTGAAAGTCCCTGTCGGCCATGTAACATTGGGCATCTTGCTCACCATGCCGCCTCCGCATTCTGCATGCTCGCTGCTCACTACCTTGGGATTCACATTAAAAACCTTTAGCCATAAGCCGAAGTGCGGCGGGACGCGGAGAAAGGCCTCGCACACGACAATGAATGTTGAGATGTTGAGGAAAGAATTGGGGGATAGATCATGGAAATCAATCCCGTAATATTACATGATGCCGCGAACGAACGGGTGAAGGGGAAACCCTAGCCCGCGGACAAAATGTGGGAGGAATACCACCCTCTCGTGGGGTTCCGGAGTGGGGATGATCTGTCCCGCCGTCAGGAGACGGTGGCCAATTCTCTTGGCCAGATACACGCCCCCCCGAAGCTTTTTGATATCCTTCTCCCGGAAGGTAGAGGCCATCCACTTGCCTCCTGCTCTAGATCCGGACATCTTCGGGAAGCCTTTTTGGGCGGAGAAGAGGAGCGCTTGGGCACTAGGGCTCGAGCGGAAAGGAATGGATGAGTAGAGAAGGGCGTGGGTGAAAAGGGAAGTTCTTATCCCCTTATAAAGGCGGCAAAGATCCTGCGCCTCCCCACTTGCCCGCTAAAAACGCTTATTCCCCCAAGCGCCATGTTTGATGGCATGGTTGGGTTACCCACACCTGTATTAATGAGAATCCCGCAATGAGGGGACATGATCTCTGCTTTGACAAGACATGCTGGTAAAACCGCCTCACGATATGTGCGTCGGTAGGTTATGAAAATGGTTCGAATAATGACCGGGCTGTAGCGTGACGTCATGCTATGAAAGTTTGTCAGCAGATTAGATTTGTGGAATACTGTGCTCTCTACGGTCGTATGTGGAATTTGTTTTGCAGAGCCGGACACTGCTCGTTACAACAATACTCTGGAGGATTTGGAGAAGAACCCGCCTTGCAATGCTGAAGACAATCTGCGTGCCGGACTCATCGTCATTGAAGCCTAGTTCAGGGGCTACTGAAGGAGTCCTGGATTAAGGGGTCCTCAAACAGCCGGACTATATAGTTTGGTCGGACTGTTGGACTATGAAGATACAAGATTGAAGACTTCGTCCTGTGTCTGGATGGGACTCTCCTTTGCATGGAAGGCAGGCTTGGCAATTCGGATATGTAGATCTCCTTCTCTGTAACCGACTCTGTGTAACCCTAGCCCCCTCCGGTGTATATATAAACCGGAGAGTTTAGTCCGTAGGAAGACAACGATCATAATCATATGCTAGCTTCTAGGGTTTAGCCTCTATGATCTCGTGGTAGATCAACTCTTGTAATACTCATATCATCAAGATCAATCAAGCAGGAAGTAGGGTATTACCTCCATCGAGAGGGCCCGAACCTGGGTAAGACATTGTGTCCCCTGCCTCATGTTACCATTAGCCTTAGGCGCATAGTTCGGGACCCCCTACCCGAGATCCTCCGGTTTTGACACCGATACTGCACCTTATTTACTTTTATTGCTTGTTACCCGTTACAAATTATCTTATCACAAAACTATCTGTTACCTACAATTTCGGTGCTTGTAGAGAATTCCTTACTGAAAACCGCTTGTCATTTCCTTCTGCTCCTCGTAGGGTTTGACACTCTTACTTATCAAAAGGACTACAATAGATACCCTATAATTGTGGGTCATCAAGACTCTTTTCTGGCGCCGTTGTCGAAAGTGAAGCGCCTTTGGTGAGTGGAACTTGGTAAGGAAACATTTATATAGTGTGCTGAAATTTTCTGTCACTTGTTACTATGGAAACTAATCCTTTGAGGGACTTGTTCGGGGCATCTTCGCCCCGACCAGTAGAGCAAAGAGTTTCTCCTCAACCTACTGAACCTACTGAAAATGTTTACTTTGAGATTCCTTCGGGTATGATAGAGAAACTACTAGCTAATCCCTTTGCAGGAGATGGAACATTGCATCCCGATTTACACCTTATATTTGTGGATGAAGTTTGTGGATTATTTAAGCTTGCAGGTGTAAGGATCGATATGGTTGACTAGAGGGGGGGGGGTGAATAGGCAACTAACAATTTTTAAGCTTTTCTTAGTCAAATTAAACCTTGCAACAAGGTAGGTTGTCTAGATGTGCAACTAAGTGAGCAACCTATATGATGCAATGACAACTAGCACACAAGCAAGTAAAGGATGTGAACAAGTAAACTAACTAAAGTAAAAGGCACGAGATAACCAATAGTGGAGCCGGTGGAGACGAGGATGTGTTACCGGAGTTCCTTCCTTTTAAGGGGAAGTACGTCTTCGTTGGAGCGGTGTGGAGGCACAATGCTCCCCAAGAAGCCACTAGGGCCACCGTATTCTCCTCACGCCCTCACACAATGCGAGATGCCGTGATTCCACTATTGGTGCCCTTGAAGGCGGCGACCGAACCTTTACAAGCAAGGTTGGGGCAATCTCCACAACGAACGGAGGCTCCCAACAACAACACCATGAAGCTTCACCACAATGGAGTATGGCTTCGAGGTGACCTCAACCGTCTAGGGTGCTCAACACCCAAGAGTAACAAGATCCGCAAGGGATAAGTGGGGGAAATCAAATATCCTGTGGTGGAAGTGTAGATTGGGCCCTTGTCACCCAATCCCGAGCAAATCAACAAGTTTGATTGGCTAGGGAGAGAGATCGGGCGAAAATGGAACTTGGAGCAACAATGGAGCTTAGAGGTGGAAGAGGTAACCTACTAGAGGTAGAAGACACCCCTTATATTGTCGTGGACAAATCCAACCGTTATCCAATAAGTTCAGCCCGCGACACATGGTACTACCGCTCCAGGGGTGCGGTACTACCGTGAGGCTGCATGGTACTACCGTCGACGACCACGGTACTACCGCGGCAGCAGCACAGGCCGGAACTGGCCTGACTGAGGGGCAGTACTACCGCTGGCGCGGTACTACCGCTCCCCCTTGCGGTACTACCGCAAGGCAGGAGAGCCACGGCCTGGGAAGGGCGCGGATGAAATAAATTACATCCGTGCCTACTTCCGCTGAAACTGGGGTGGTGCAAAAACCCGACGTGGTGCTACCGCACGCAGGGCGCGGTACTACCGTGGTGGGCGCGGATGTAAAAAATTTCATCCGCGCCTACTACCGTGGCTCGGCGGTACTAGGTAGGAGGGCCACAGTACTACGGCTCCCAGGGAGTGGTACTACCGTGGGCCCCCGCAGTACTACCGCGCTGGACGAGTGGTACTACCGTGGTGGGCGCGAATGTAAAAAATTACATCCGCCCCTACTACCGCACCGGAGCGGCACAAGGCCTGGGTGCCGCGGTACTACCACTCAGGAGGAGAGGTACTACCGTGACACCCAGCGGTACTACCGCTTGTACCTGCGGTACTACCGCAAGTACAGCAGTAGTCGCCAGGTTTCCGCACAACCAAGATAACAAAAGGCAGCTCCAAAGTGCGGGGAAAGGGGAGACAAGTGTACGTGTTGATTTCACCCAAACCTTTCCGACGCGGACCCCCTCTTAATAGTACGGCTCTCCTACGACTCAAATCCACCAAAGAGAAACGTAGGATGACGCTGACTTCCATGGTCTTCGAGGGGCACCGAATCGTCTCGTGCCCAGTGATGAAGTATCTGAGAGACTCAAGGCACACGATTAGTCCGCAAAAGCATTGTCATCAATCACCAAAACACCTCAGGGATAAACATGCCCTTACAGCAGGTATTCCCGATGATGTTGTGAAGAGGAAGGTCTTCCCTTTATCTTTGAAGGGAGATGCATTGACATGGTATAGGCTATGTGATGATACGGGATCTTGGAACTATAAATGATTGAAGTTGGAATTTCACCAGAAGTTCTATCCTATGCATCGTGTTCATCGTGATCATAATTACATATATAATTTCTGGCCTCGCGAAGGAGAAAGCATCACTCAAGCTTGGGGGAGGCTTAAGTCAATGTTATATTCATGCCCCAATCATGAGCTCTTAAGAGAAATGATTATTCAAAACTTTTATGCTCGGCTTTCTCTCAATGATCGCACCATGCTTGATACTTCCTGTGCTGGTTCTTATATGCTGAAGACTACTGAATTCAAGTGGGATTTATTGGAAAGAATTAAATGCAACTCTGAAGATTGGGGTTCCGATGATGGTAAGGAGTCAGGTATGACACCTAAGTTTGATTGTGTTAAATCTTTTATGGATACCGATGCTTTTCGTGGATTTAGTGCTAAATATGTACTTGACTCTGAGATAGTAGCTTCTTTCTGTGAATCTTTTGCTGCTAACGTTGATCTCCCTAAGGAGAAGTGGTTCAAATATAATCCTCCCACTGAAGTAAAAGTAGTTGCACCTATTAAAGTTGAAGAAAAGACTATCACTTATAATGATCCTATTGTTCCTACTACTTATGTTGAGAAACCACCTTTCCCTATGAGGATAAAGGATCATGCTAAAGCTTCGACTGTTGTACGTAAGAGTAATACTTATGTTGAGAAAATTAAAGTTGAACCTAGTATTGCTATGGTTAAAGATCTCTTGGATGATAATATAGACGGGCATGTTATTTACTAATGTGGTGAAACTGCTAATATTGCTAGACCAGATGCTAAGATACATAGACCTGTTGTAGGCATGCCTATTATTTTTGTTAAAATAGGGGATCGTTGTTATCATGGCTTATGTGATTGGGTGCTAGTGCTAGTGCAATACCTTATTCCTTATATGAAGAAATTATGCATGATATCGCACCCGCTGAAATAGAAGGTATTGATGTTACTATTAAGCTTGCCAATAGAGATACTATTTCACCAGTTGGGATTGTTAGAGATGTTCAAGTCTTGTGTGGGAAGGTTAAATATCCTGCTGATTCTCTTGTTCTTGGTTCCCCACAAGATAGCTTTTGTCCCATTATATTTGGTAGACCCTTCTTGAATACTGTTAATGCTAAGATTGATTGTGAAAAGGATGTTGTTACAATTGGCTTGGGGGATATGAAACATGAGATTAATTTTGCTAAGTTTCATAGACAACCCCATGATAAAGAATTGCCTAGTAAGGATGAAATTATTGGTCTTGCGTCTATTGCCGTGCCTCCTACTAATCCGTTAGAACAATATTTGCTAGACCATGAAAATGATATGTTTATGAATGAAAGAAGGGAGATAGATGAATTATTCCTTAAATAGGGTCCTATTTTGAAACACAACTTACCTTTTGAAATCCTAGGGGACCCCCCTCCACCTAAGAGTGATCCTGTGTTTGAGCTCAAACCTTTACCTGATAATCTTAGATATGCTTATCTTGATGAAAAGAAGATATATCCTGTTATTATTAGTGCTAACCTTTCAGAGCAAGAAGAGGAAAGATTATTGAAAACTCTGAAGAAGCACCGTGATGCTATTGGATATACTCTGGATGATCTTAAGGGCATTAGTCCCACACTATGCCAACATAAAATTAAATTGGACGAAGGCTCCAAACCAGTTAGAGATCCTCAACGACGGTTAAATCCTAAGATGAAAGAAGTGGTAAGAAAGGAGATACTAAAGCTCCTTGAGGTAGGTATAATTTATCTCATTGCTGATAGTGATTCGGTAAGTCCTGTCCATTGCAGCCCTAAGAAGGGAGGTATTACTGTGGTTCCTAATGATAAAGATGAATTGATTCCGCAAAGAATTATTACAGGTTATAGGATGGTAATTGATTTCCATAAATTAAATAAAGCTACTAAGAAAGATCATTACCCTTTACCTTTTATTGATCAAATGCTAGAAAGACTATCCGAACATACACATTTGTGCTTTCTAGATGGTTATTCTGGTTTCTCTCAAATACCCGTGTCAGTGGAGGATCAATCAAAAACTACTTTTACTTGCCCTTTTGGTACTTTTGCTTATAGACGTATGCCTTTTGGTTTATGTAATGCACCTGCTACCTTTCAAAGATGCATGATGGCTATATTCTCTGACTTCTGTGAAAAGATTTGTGAGGTATTCATGGATGAGTTCTCCGTTTATGGATCCTCTTTTGATGATTGCTTGAGCAACCTTGATCGAGTTTTGCAGAGATGCGAAGACACTAGTCTCGTCTTGAATTGGGAAAAGTGCCACTTTATGGTTAATGAAGGCATTGTCTTGGGGCATAAAATTTCTGAAAGAGGTATTTAAGTTGATAAAGCTAAAGTTGATGCTATTGAAAAGATGCCATGTACCAAGGACATTAAAGGTATAAGAAGCTTCCTTGGTCATGCCGATTTTTATAGGGGGTTCATTAAGGACTTTTCTAATATCTCTAGGCCTCTGACTAAATTATTGCCAAAAGATATTCCTTTTGCCTTTGATGATGATTGTGTAGAAGCATTTGAAATACTTAAGAATGCTTTGATCACTGCACCTATTGTTCAGCCACCTGATTGGAATTTACCCTATGAAATTATGTGTGATGCTAGTCATTATGCTGTAGGTGTTGTTGTAGGGCAAAGAGTTGATAAGAAATTAAATGTTATCCAGTATGCTAGTAAAACTCTTGATACTGCCCAGAGAAATTATGCTACTACTAAAAAAGAATTCTTAGCAGTCGTATTTGCTTGTGATAAGTTCAGACCTTATATTGTTGATTCTAAAGTTACTATTCACACTAATCATGCTGCTATTAAATATCTTATGGAAAAGAAAGATGCTAAACCTAGACTTATTAGATGGGTTCTCTTGCTCCAAGAATTTGACTTACATATTATTGATAGAAAGGGAGCTGAGAACCCCGTTGCAGACAACTTGTCTAGGTTAGAGAATGTTCTTAATGACCCACTACCTATTGATGATAACTTTCCTATGAACAATTAGTGGTCATTAATGCTTCTCGTACTGCTCCATGGTATGCTGATTATGCTAATTACATTGTTGCTAAATTTATACCACCTAGTTTCAAATACCAACAAAAAGAAAAAATCTTTTATGATTTAAGACATTACTTCTGGGATGACCCACACCTTTATAAAGGAGTAGATGGTGTTATTAGACGTTGTGTACCTGAGCATGAACAGAAACAGATCCTACGCAAGTGTCACTCTAAACCATATGGAGGACACCATGCTCGAGATAGAACTACACATAAGGTATTGCAATCCGGTTTTTATTGGCTTACTCTCTTCAAAGATGCCCGTAAGTTTGTCTTGTCTTCTGATGAATGTCAAAGAATTGGTAATATTAGTAGACGTCAAGAAATGCCTATGAATTATTCTCTTGTTATTGAACCATTTGATGTTTGGGGCTTTGATTATATGGGACCTTTTCCTGCCTCTAATGGATATACACATATTTTAGTTATTGTTGATTACGTTACTAAGTGGGTAGAAGCTATTCCAACTAGTAGTGCTGATCATATCACCTCTATTAAGACGCTTAAAGAAGTTATTTTCCCGAGGTTTGGAGTCCCTAGATATCTCATGACTGATGGTGGTTCACATTTTATTCATGGTGCTTTTCATAAAATGCTTGCTAAGTATGACGTTAATCATAGAATTGCATCTCCTTATCATCCACAGTCTAGTGGTCAAGTAGAATTGAGTAATAGAGAGATCAAATTAATTTTGCAAAAGACTGTCAATAGATCTAGAAAGAATTGGTCCAAGAAACTTGACGATGCATTATGGGCCTAGAACTGCATATAAAAATCCTATGGGTATGTCTCAGTATAAGATGGTATATGGAAAAGCATGTCACTTACCTCTCGAACTTGAACATAAGGCATATTGGGATATTAAAGAGCTCAACTATGATTTCAAACTTGCCGGTGAGAAGAGGTTATTCGATGTTAGCTCACTTGATGAATGGAGAACCCAAGCCTATGAGAATGCCAAGCTGTTTAAAGAAAACGTTAAAAGATGGCATGACAAAAGAATACAAAAGCGAGAATTTAACGTAGGTGATTATGTGTTGCTATTCAACTCTCGTTTAAGATTTTTTGCAGGAAAACTTCTCTCTAAATGGGAAGGTCCTTATGTTATCGAGGAGGTCTATCGTTCCGGTGCCATAAAAATCAACAACTTCGAAGCCACAAGTCCGAGGGTGGTGAACGGTCAAAGAATCAAACATTATATCTTAGGTAATCCTATCAATGTTGAAACCAATATTATTAAAACCGTAACCCTGGAGGAATACATAAGGGACACTTTCTAGAACGTTTCAGACTCCGAAAAGGAATAGGTACGTGGTACGGTAAGTAAACTGATTCCAAAACAGTTCTAGTGGCAATTTTTCTCCATTTTGGAATATTTAAGAATTTTGGAAAGCAAAATGTAATCCGGGAAGGACACGAGGCCTCCACGAGGGTGGAGGGAGCGCCCCTGTCTCGTGGGCACCTCGTGTGCCTCCCGAACTCCGTTTTCTTGCACGTTACTTCTTTTGGTTGGTAAAAAATCATTATATAATCTCCTGAAGGTTTTACCACCGTATCACGCAAAAAATCTTCTATTTTTGTTTTGAGCTGTTTTTCTGACAGATCTAGAGCATCATGACGTCACCCTCCTCCAACAATGAAGACAAGGATGCTTGGCTATTGAATATAGAGCTGAAAAGAGAAGAACCAGAGGAGATCAACAAGGATGAAGGGTTCAAGAAGGCCATGGAGGATCAAGCTCCGGTGGTGGAAGAAGAAAACATCCCTCAACTTCTACCTAACCTCTTTACCCCAACTGAGACTGAGGCTTTCAAGATGATTGAGTTTGCTCGCATACAAAACAAGTATCTGACACAGGAAAATATTTTGTTGAAGGATCATATCGTTGCACTCAAGGGCATTATCCGCAAGTTGGAGGAGCTTTTACGCTTGATGTGCGATTATCCACCATCATCATCACCACCTTCATCACCTCCGAGGACATAATCTCATGGGTATGGGCACTCCCCTTGGCAACTGCCAAGCTTGGGGGAGGTGCCTCGGTATGGTATCACCATCACACTCCTATCTTTACGGTTTTACTTAGTTCGATCCTTTTAGTAATATCTAGATCTACTAGAATAAAGTTTTGGTATGAAGTAGTTTTGAGTTTTGCTTTGTGACCTCTTTATGTAATCGAGTCCGTGAGCTATATAATAAAGATTAGTGTTGAGTCAAGGACTTTGCTATCTTGCTATGATCTTGAGAAAATAGAAAGAATAAAAAAAATAAAAGAGTTCATATTGATCTTATCGATAGTAATGACTTCACATATAAAGAGTATGAGACTTCAAAGTTGTTGAAAGTTGACAAACATAGTTTTGGTCATCGTTGCAATTAATAGGAAGTAATAAAGAAAGATAAGTTTTCACATACAAATATACTATCTTGGACATCTTTTATGATTGTGAGCACTCATTAAGTATGACATGCTAAAGAGTTGATGTTGGACAAGGAAGACAACATAATGGTTTATGTTTTCTCACATCTCAGTTAAAGTATATTGTCATGGATCGTCCAACATGTTGAGCTTGCCTTTCCCCCTCATGCTAGCCAACTTCCTTGCACCAAGTAGAGATACTACTTGTGCTTCCAAATATCCTTAAACCCAGTTTTGCCATGAGAGTCCACCATACCTACCTATGGATGGAGTAAGATCCTTCAAGTAAGTTGTCATATTGCAAGCAATAAAATTGCTCTCTAAATATGTATGACTTATTAGTGTGAAGAAAATAAGCTTTATACGACCGTGTGATATGGAAGTAATAAAAGCGACGGACTACATAATAAAGGTTCATATCATAAGTGGCAATATAAAGTGACGTTCTTTTGCATTATGATTTTGTGCATCCAACCCTAAAATCATATGACAACCTCTGCTTCCCTCTGCGAAGGGCCTATCTTTTACTTTATGTCTTTTACATTATGCAAGAGTCAAGGTGGTCTTCACCTTTCCCTTTTTCATTTTATCCTTTGTCAAGCACCTCGTGTTGGAAAGATCCTGATATATATATCCAATTGGATGTAAGTTAGCATGAACTATTATTGTTGACATCACCCAAAGGTGAATACGTTGGGAGGAGAAATTATAAGCCCCTATCTTTCTTAGTGTCCAATTAAAACTCCATAACCATAAGTATTGCGTGAGTGTTAGCAATTGTAGAAGAGACTATATACATGATAGTTGAGTATGTGGACTTGCTGAAAAGCTCTATTCTTGACTCTTTCCGATGTTATGATAAATTGCAATTGCTTCAGTGACTGAGATTATAGTCTGTTAGTTCTCAATGAAGTTTATGATCCATACTTGACATTGTGAATAGATTGTTACTTGAGCATAAGAAATCATATGACAAAATCTATATATGTTGCTGTTATAAGAATGATCATGATGCCCTCATGTCCGTATTTTATTTTTATTGACACCTCTATCTCTAAATATGTGGACTTATTTTTCGATATCGGCATCCGTTTGAGGACAAGCAAGGTCTAATCTTGGGGGAGTTGATACGTCCATTTTGCATCATGCTTTTATATCAATATTTATTGCATTATGGGCTGTTATTACACGTTATGTCACAATACTTATGGCTATTCTCTCTTATTTTACAAGGTTTATCATGAAGAGGGAGAATGCCAGCAGCTGGGATTCTAGCTGGAAAAGGAGCAAATATTCGAAACCTATTCTGCATAGCTCCAAAACTCCTGAAACTACACGAAAGTCATTTTTGGAATTAATAAGAATTATTGTGCAAAGAAAGTACCAGAGGGGGCCCAAACCCTGGCCACGAGGGTGGGGAGCGCCCCCCTACTGGGCGCGCCCCCTGTCTCGTGGGCCCCCTGGTGGCCCTCCGGTGCCCATCTTCTGCTATATGACACTTTTACCCTGAAAAAAACTCACAAGCAAGCTTATGGGACGAAACTCCGCCGCCACGAGGCGGAACCTTGGCGGAACCAATCTAGGGCTCCGGCGGAGCTGTTCTGCCAGGGAAACTTCCCTCCGTGAGGGGAAAATCATCACCATCGTCAGCACCAACCATCCTCTCATCAGGAGGGGTGAATCTCCATCAACATCTTCACCAGCACCTTCTCCTCTCAAAACCCTAGTTTATCTCTTGTATCCAATCTTGTATCAAAACCACAAATTGGTACCTGTGGGTTGCTAGTAGTGTTGATTACTCCTTGTAGTTGATGCTAATTGGTTTACTTGGTGGAAGATCATATGTTCAGATCCTTAATGCATATTAATACTCCTCTGATCATGAACATGAATATGCTTTGTGAGTAGTTGCCTTTTTTCCTGAGGACATGGGTGAAGTCTTGCTATTAGTAGTCATGTGAATTTGGTATTCGTTCGATATTTTGATGAGATGTATGTTGTCTCTCCTCTAGTGGTGTCATGTGAACGTCGACTACATGATACTTCACCATTATTTGGGACTAGAGGAAGGAATTGTGAAGTAATAAGTAGATGATGGGTTCCTAGAGTGATAGAAGCTTAAACCCTAGTTTAAGCGTTGCTTCGTAAGGGGCTGATTTGGTCCACTAGTTTCATGCTATGGTTAGGTTTACCTTAATACTTCTGTTATAGTTGCGGATGCTTGCAATAGGGGTTAATCATAAGTGGGATGCTTGTCCAAGAAAGGGCAGGACCCAAGCACCGGTCCACCCACTTATCAAATTATCAAAGTACCGAACACGAATCATATGAGCGTGATGAAAACTAGCTTGACGATAATTCCATGTGTCCTCGTCCTTTGCTACGAAAAGGATTGGGCCACCTTGCTGCACCTTTTTTACTTTTACTGCTTGTTACCCGTTACAAATTATCTTATCACAAAACTATCTATTACCTACAATTTCAGTGCTTGTAGAGAATACCTTACTGAAAACCGCTTGTCATTTCCTTCTGCTCCTCGTTGGGTTCGACACTCTTACTTATCGAAAGGACTATGATAGATCCCCTATACTTGTGGGTCATCACCCACTACCTATTGATGATAGCTTTCCTGACGAACAATTAGCTGTCATAAATGCTTCTCGTACCGCTCCATGGTATGCTGATTATGCTAATTACATTGTTGCTAAATTTATACCACCTAGTTTGACGTACCAGCAAAAGAAAAAGTTTTTCTATGATTTCAGACATTACTTCTGGGATGACCCACACCTTTATAAGGAAGGAGTAGATGGTGTTATTAGACGTTGTGTACCTGAGCATGAACAAGAATAGATCCTACGCAAGTGTCACTCCGAGGCTTATGGAGGACACCATGCTGGAGATAGAACTGTGCATAAGGTATTGCAATTCGGTTTTTATTTCCCTACTATCTTCAAGGATGCCTATAAGTTTGTATTGTCTTGCGATGAATGTCAAAGAATTGGTAACATTAGTAGACGTCAAGAAATGCCTATGAATTATTCTCTTGTTATTGAACCATTTGATGTTTGGGGCTTTGATTATATGGGACCGTTTCCTTCCTCTAATGGGTATACACATATTTTAGTTGTTGTTGATTATGTTACTAAGTGGGTAGAAGCTATTCCAACTAGTAGTGCTAGTCATAACACCACTATTAAGATGCTTAAAGAAGTTATTTTTCTGTGGTTTGGAGTCCCTAGATACCTAATGACTGATGGTGGTTCACATTTTATTCATGGTGCTTTTCATAAAATGCTTGCTAAGTATGATGTTAATCATAGAATTGCATCTCCATATTACCCACAGTCTAGTGGCCAAGTAGAACTGAGTAACAGAGAGCTTAAATTGATTTTGCAAAAGACTGTTAATAGATCTAGAAAGAATTGGTCCAAGAAATTTGATGATGCATTATGGGCTTATAGAACTGCATATAAAAACCCTATGGGTATGTCTCCATATAAAATGGTTTATGGAAAAGCATGTCACTTACCTCTCGAACTAGAACATAAGGCATATTAGGCTATTAAAGAGCTCAATTATGATTTCAAACTTGCCGGTGAGAAGAGGTTATTTGACATTAGCTCACTTGATGAATGGAGAACTCAAGCCTATGAGAATGCCAAACTGTTGAAATAAAAAGTTAAAAGATGGCATGACAAAAGGATACAAAAGCGTGAGTTTAATGTAGGTGATTATGTGTTGCTTTTCAACTCTCGTTTAAGATTTTTTTGCAGGAAAACTCCTCCCTAAATGCGAAGGGCCTTACGTTATCGAGGAGGTCTATCATTCCGGTGCCATACAGATCAACAACTTTGAAGGCACAAATCCGAAGGTGGTGAACGGTCAAAGAATCAAGCATTATATCTCAGGTAATTAATCCCATAAATGTTGAAACTTATATTATTGAAACTGTAACCCCGGAGGAATACATAAGGACACTTTCCAGAATGTTTCAGACTCCGAAAAGGAATAGGTATGTGGTACGATAAGTAAACCGACTCCAAAATAGTTCTAATAGCAATTTTTCTCCGTTTTGGAATATTTAAGAAAATAGGAAAATAAGAAGTAGTCCAATGTAGACACGAGGCATCCACGAGGGTGGAGGGTGCGCCCTACCCCCCTGGGCGCGCCCCCTGCCTCGTGGGTACCTCGTGTGCTCTCAGGACTCTATTTTCTTGCACGATACTTCTCTTGGTCGGTAAAAATTCATTATATAATCTTCCGAAGGTTTTGACTACCGTATAACGCAAATATCCTCTGTCTTTGTTTCGAGCTGTTTTCTGTCAGAGTTGTCAAGGCCACGCATCATGTCGTCACCCTCCTCCAACAATGAAGGCAACGATGCTTGGGTAATGAAGATAGAGCTGAAGAGAGAAGAGCCCGGGGAGATCAACAAGGATGATAGGATCAAGAAGGTCATGGAGGATCAAGCTTCGGTGGCAGAAGAACCTCATCACAACCTTCTTACCCCAACTGAGATTGAACCTTTCAAAATGATTGAGTTAGCTCGCATACAAAACAAGTATCTCACACGTGAATTTTTTTTGTTGAAGGAGCATATCACCGCACTCAAGGGCATTATCTGCAAATTGGAGGATCTCCTACGCTCGATGTGCGACTATCCATCATCACTGCCATCTTCTTCACCAGCAAAGCAGAACTAAATACATGGGTATGGGCACTCCCCTTGGCAGCTGCCAAGCTTGGGGAGGTGCCCCCGTATTGTATCACCATCACACTCCAATCTTTACTGCTTTTCTTAGTCTGATCCTTTTGGTAATATCTTGATCTAGTAGAATAAAGTTTTATAATGATCTAGTTTTTAGTTTTGCTTTATGATCCCTCTATGTAATAGAGTCCGTGAGCTAAATATAATAAATATTAGTCTTGAGTCAAGGGCTTTGCTATCTTGCCATGATCGTGAGGGAATAAAAGAAAAGGAAAGAATAAAAAGAAATAAAGAGATCATATGGATCTTATGGAGAGTAATGACTTGACATATTAAGAGTATGATGAATAAAAGTTGTTGAGAGTTGGCAAACATAGTTTTAGTCATTGTTACAATTAATAGGAAGTAATAAAATAAGAGAGGTTCTCATATATAAATATACTATCTTGGACATCTTTTATGATTGTGAGAACTCATTAAAATATGAAATGCTAAAGATTTGATGTTGGACAAGGAAGACAACGTAATTGTTGGGGAACGTAGCAGAAATTCAAAATTTTCTACGCATCACCAAGATCAATCTAAGGAGATACTAGCAACGAGAGAGAGGGGAGTGCATATTCATACCCTTGAAGATCGCGATGCGGAAGCGTTACAAGAACGCGGTCGGTGGAGTCGTTCACGAAGCGATTCAGATCGCGGCCGAATCCGATCTAAGCACTGAAGAATGGTGCCTCCGCGTTCAACACACGTACAGCCCGGGGACGTCTCCTCCTTCTTGATTCAGCAAGGGGACAGGAGAAGCTGAGGGAGAACTCCGACAGCACGACGACATGGTGGTGATGGAGCTTGTGGTTCTTCGGTAGGGCTTCGCCAAGCACTACGGAGGAGGAGGAGGTGTTGGAGGAGGGAGAGGGCTGCGCCAGGGGAAGGGTGCGGCTGCCCTCTCTCTCCCTCACTATATATAGGGGGAAGGTAGGAGGGGGAGGCGCCCTAGGGTTCCCTAGGGGAGGGGCGGCGGCCGCAGGGGAAACCCTAGATGGGTTTGGGTGCCCCCACCCCCTAGGAAACTTGCCCCCCAAGCCGGGAGGGGCGGCTGCCCTAGGGGTGGCGCCCCCACCTCTCCTGGTTACGTGAGATGGGGTGGGAGGGGCGCTCATCCCCTTAGTGGGCTGATGTGCCCTCTCCCCTTTGCCCATAAGGCCCCCCCAACGCTTGCCGGGGCCTCCGAAACCCCTTTCGTACACGCTGGTCATCACCTGGTACCCCCGGAACAATTCCAGACTCCAATACCCTTCGTCCAATATACCGATCTTCACCTCCGGACCATGCCGGAGCTCTTCGTCATGTTCGGGATCTCATCCGGGACTCCGAACAACCTTCGGTAACCACATACTATTTCCCATAACAACTCTAGCATCACCGAACCTTAAGTGTGTAGACCCTACGGGTTTGGGAACCATGCAGACATGACCGAGACGTTCTCCGGTCAATAACCAACAGCGGGATCTAGATACCCATGTTGGCTCCCACATGTTCCACGATGATCTCATCGGATGAAGCACGATGTCAAGGATTTAAGCAATCCCGTATGCAATTCCCTTTGTCAATCGGTATGTTACTTGCCCGAGATTCGATCGTCAGTATCCCAATACCTCGTTCAATTTCGTTACCGGCAAGTCACTTTACTCGTTCCGTAATGCATGATCCCGTGACTAACTACTTAGTCACACTGAGCTCATTATGATGATGCATTACCGAGTGGGCCCAGAGATACCTCTCCGTCTCACGGAGTGACAAATCTCAGTCTCGATTCGTGCCAACCCAACAAACACTTTCAGAGATACCCGTAGTGCACCTTTATAGCCACCCAATTACGTTGTGATGTTTGGCATACCCAAAGCATTCCTACGGTATCCGGGAGTTGCACAATCTCATGGTCTAAGGAAATGATACTTGACATTAGAAAAGCTTTAGCCAACAAACTACATGATGTGCTATGCTTAGGATTGGGTCTTGTCCATCACATCATTCTCCTAATGATGTGATCCCGTTATCAATGACATGCAATGTCCATGGTCAGGAAACCATGACCATCTGTTGATCAATGAGCTAGTCAACTAGAGGCTCACTAGGGACATGTTGTGGTCTATGTATTCACGCATGTATTGCGGTTTCCAGTTAATACAATTATAGCATGAATAATAGACAATTATCATGAACAAGGAAATACAATAATAACTATTTTATTATTGACTCTAGGGCATATTTCCAACAGTCTCCCACTTCCACTAGAGTCAATAATCTAGTTCACATCACTATGTGATTGTAATGAATCAACCCCCATGGGGTTTGATCATATCTCGCTTGTGAGATAGGTTATTAGTCAACGGATCTGAACCATTTAGATCCGTGTGTGCTTTGCAAATCTCTATGTCATCTCCTAGATGCAGCTACCACACTCTATTTGGAGCTATTCCAAATAACTGTTCTACTATACGAATCCGGTTTACTACTCGGAATAATCCGGATTAGTGTCAAAGTTTGCATCGGCATAACCCTTTACGACGAACTCTTTTACCACCTCCATAATCGAGAAAATTCCTTAGTCCACTAGTTATTAAGGGTAATCTTGACTGTTGTCCTGTGATCCATTCCTGGATCACACTTGTACCCCTTGACTGACTCATGGCAAGGCACACTTCAGGTGCGGTACACAACATAGCATACTATAGAGCCTACGTCCGAAGCATAGGGGACGACCTTCGTCCTTTCTCTCTCTTCTGTCGTGGTCATGTCTTGAGTCTTACTCAATATTCGCACCTTATAACACAGTCAAGAACTCCTTCTTTGCCGATCTATTTTGAACTCCTTCAAAATCTTGTCACGGTATGTATTTATTTGAAAGTACTATTAAGCGTTTTTTATCTATCCTTATAGATCTTGACGCTCAATGTTCAAGTAGCTTAATCCAGGTTTTCCATTGAAAAACACTTTTCAAATAACCCTATATGCTATCCAGAAATTCTACATCATTTCTAATAAACAATATGTTAATAACATATACTCATCAGAAATTCTATAGTGCTCCCACTCACTTCTTTGGAAATACAAGTTTCTCATAAACTTTGTATAAACACAAAATCTTTGATTATCTCATCAAAGCGTATATTCCTACTCCGAGATGCTTACTCCAGTCCTTAGAAGGATTGTTGGAGCTTTGCATACTTGTTAGCATCTTTTAGGATTGACAAAACCTTTTGGTTGTATCACATACAACCTTTCCTCAAGAATATCATCGAGGAAACAATGTTTTGACATCCTATCTGCAAGATTTCACAAAACATGCAGTAACTGCTAATATAATTCCAACAGACTCTTTAGCATCGCTACGAGTGAGAAAGTCTCATTGTAGTCAACTCCTTGAACTTGTTAGAAAACATCTTAGCGACAAGTCGATCTTTCTTAATGGTGACACTTACGATCATTGTCCGTCTTCCTTTTAAAATCCATCTGTCCCCAACAGCCTTTCTACCATCAAGTAGTTCTTCCAAAGTCTACACTTTGTTTTCATACATGGATCCTCTCTCGGATTTTATGGCCTCGAGCCATTCATTGGAATCCGGGCCCACCATCGCTTCTCCATAGCTTGTAGGTTCATTGTTGTCTAGCAACATGACCCCCAAGACAGGATTACCGTACCACTCTGAAGTAGTACACGTCCTTGTCGACCTACGAGGTTTGGTAGTGACTTGATCCAAAGTTTCATGATCACTATCATCAGCTTCCACTTCAATTGGTGTAGGCGCTACAGGAACAACTTCCTGTGCCCTGCTACACACTAGTTGAAGTGACTGTTCAATAACCTCATCAAGTCTCCACCATCCTCCCACTCAATTCTTTCGAGAGAAACTATTCCTCGAGAAAGGACCCGTTTCTAGAAACAATCACTTTTGCTTCCGGATCTGAATTAGGAGGTATACCCAACTGTTTTGGGTGTCCTATGAAGATGCTTTTATCCGCTTTGGGTTCGAGCTTATCAGCCTGAAACTTTTTCACATAAGCGTCGCAGCCCCAAACTTTTAAGAAACGAGAACTTAGGTTTCTCCAAACCATAGTTCATATGGTGTCGTCTCAACGGAATTACGTGGTGCCATATTTAAAGTGAGTGCGATTGTCTCTAATGCCTAACCCATGAACTATAGTGGTAATTCGATAAGAGACATCATGGTACACACCATATCCAATAGGGTGCAACTATGATGTTCGGACACACCATCACACTATGGTGTTCCAGGTGGTATTAATTGTGAAACAATTTCCACAATGTCTTAATTGCGTGCCAAACTCGTAACTCAGATATTCATCTCTATGATCATATCATAGACATTTTATCCTCTTGTCATGAAGATCTTCAACTTCACTCTGAAATTACTTGAACATTTCAATGATTCAGACTTGTGTTTCACCAAGTAAATATACTCAACATCTACTCAAATCATCTATGAAGTAAGAACATAACGATATCCACTGCATGCCTCAACACTCATTGGACTGCACACATCAAAATGTGTTACTTCCAACAAGTTGCTTTCTTGTTCCATCTTACTGAAAACGAGGCTTTTCAGTCATCTTGCCCATGTGGTATGATTTGCATGTCTCAAGTGATTCAAAATCAAGTGAGTCCAAATGATCCATCTGCATGGAGTTTCTTCATGCGTACATACCAATAGACATGGTTCGCATGTCTCAAACTTTTCAAAAAAAAACGAGTGAGTCCAAAGATCCATCAACATGGAGCTTCTTCATGCGTTTTATACCAATATGACTTACATGGCAATGCCACAAGTAGGTGGTACTATCATTACTATCTTATATCTTTTGGCATGAACATGTGTATCACTATGACCGAGATTCAATAAACCATTCATTTTAGGTGCAAGACCATTGAAGGTATTATTCAAATAAATAGAGTAACCATTATTCTGCTTAAATGAATAACCGTATTGCGATAGACATAACCCAATCATGTCTACGCTCAACGCAAACACCAAATAACAATTATTTAGGTTTAACACCGATCCCGATGGTAGAGGGAGCGTGCGATGTTTGATCACATCAACCTTGGAAATACTTCCAACATATATCGTCACCTCGCCTTTAGCTAGTCTCCGTTTATTCCATAGCCTTTTATTTCGAGTTACTAACACTTAGCAACCGAACCGGTATCTAATACCCTGGAACTACTAGGAGTACTAGTAAAGTACACATTAATGTAATGTATATCCAATATACTTCTATCGACCTTGCCAGCCTTCTCATCTACCAAGTATCTAGGGTAGTCCTGCTTCAGTGACCGTTCCCCTCATTACAAAAGCACTTAGTCTCGGGCTTGGTTTCAACCTTGGGTTTCTTCACTAGAGCAGCAACTGATTTGCTGTTTCATGAAGTATCCTTTCTTGCCCTTGCCCTTCTTGAAACTAGTGGTTTCACTAACTAAGGGAGTCCTGGACTAGGGGGTGTCCGGATAACCGGACTATCATCATCGGCCGGACTCCAAGACTATGAAGATACAAGATTGAAGACTTCGTCCCGTGTCCGGATGGGACTTTCCTTGGCGTGGAAGGCAAGTTTGGCGATACGGATATGTAGATCTCCTACCATTGTAACCGACTCTGTGTAACCCTAGCCCTCTCCGGTGTCTATATAAACCGGAGGGTTTTAGTCTGTAGGACAACAACCATTACAAAAATCATACCATAGGCTAGCTTCTAGGGTTTAGCCTCCTTGATCTCGTAGTAGATCCACTCTTGTACTACCCATATCATCAATATTAATCAAGCAGGACGTAGGGTTTTACCTCCATCAAGAGGGCCCGAACCTGGGTAAAACATCGTGTCCCTTGTCTCCTGTTACCATCCGCCTAGACACACAGTTCGGGACCCCCTACCCGAGATCCGCCGGTTTTGACACCGACATTGGTTCTTTCATTGAGAGTTCCTCTGTGCCGTCACCGATAGGCTTGATGGCTTCTTCAATCAATAACAACACAGTCCAGGGTGAGACTTTTCTCCCCGGACAGATCTTCGTGTTCGGCGGCTTTGCACTACGGGCCAATTCGCTTGGCCATCTGGAGCAGATCGAAAGCTACGCCCCTGGCCGTCAAGTCAGGTTTGGAAGCCTAAACTTCACGACTGACATCCGCGGAGACTTGATCTTCGATGGATTCGAGCCACAACCAAGCGCGCCACACTGTCACGGTGGACATGATTTAGCCCTGCTACCGGATAGTGCCCTGGAGGCCGCACACGAGTCTGCTCCGACCCATAGGTCGGAGCCGACCGCGCAGATCGAGGATAGGTGGCTGGACACCGCCTCGGGGGCTGCGATCTCTACGGCGATGGAGCCGAACACTGACCTTGTCCCTTGCAAAGCTCGTGACTCCAAGGCACCAGACTCCTTGCCGGACTCCGAACCTCCTGCGCCCCTGCCAATCAAATCCGATTGGGCGCCGATCATGGAGTTCACCACCGCGGACATCTTTCAGCACTCGCCCTTTGGCAACATCTTGAATTCGCTAAAGTCTCTCTCTTTATCAGGAGAGCCCTGGCCGGACCACGGTCAGGACGGTTGGGATGCGGACGACAAAGAAATTCAAAGCCCTCCCACCACCCACTTTGTAGCCACTGTCGACGACCTAACCGACATGATAGACTACGACTCCGAAGACATAGACGGTATGGACGACGATGCCGGAGACGATCAAGAACCAGCACCTACGGGGCATTGGAAGACCACCTCGTCATACGACATATACATGGTGGATATCCTAAAGGATGGAGACGGCGAATAAGCAGCGGAGGCAGATTCCTCTAAGAAACAGCCAAAGCGCCGACGTCAGCGGCGCCGCTCTAAATCCCGCCACAGCAAGAATGGAGATTCCGGCACCGGAGATAATAACACCCCAGAGAGTGCCGAAGACAACCCCCTCCAGCAAGATTCAGCGCAGGAGGACGGAGAAGCCAGCTCTCGAGAGAGGGCGGCAGACGAGGAGATAGAGGATGACAATTAGATGCCTCCCTCCAGAGACGAGGCAAGCCTCAACAACGACGAATTGATCGTGCCCGAGGATCCCGTCGAACAAGAGCGTTTTAAACGCAGGCTAATGGCCACGGCAAACAGCCTAAAGAAAAAGCAGCAACAGCTTCGAGCTGATCAAGACCTGCTGGCCGACAGATGGACCAAGGTCCTCGCGGCCGAAGAACATGAACTAGAACGCCCCTCCAAAATCTACCCAAAACGCAAGTTGCTCCCCCGATTAGAGGAGGAGGCATACGAACCTTCATCACCAGCGCGCAATACGGATGACCGACCACCTCATGGCCGCGACAGAGAGGCATCTAGACCCTCCACCAGAACCATAGCCCGGCACCACTCGAAAAGCGCGAAGCCACGGGGGAATGTGCCGGACTTGCGAGACATATTGGAGGACAAGGCAAAACAATCAAGATCTATCTACAGATCACGCGAGCGCCCCACGATCCACGACGACTACCGTCGCACCGGACACAGCAACTTCGGCCGGGCCGAACACAGCAGACACAACTCTCTTGAGCTACATCGTGATATTGCCCAGTATAGAGGCGCCGCACACCCACTATGCTTCACAGATGAAGTAATGGATCATCAAATCCCCGAAGGGTTTAAACCCGTGAACATTGCATCCTACGATGGCACAACAGACCCGCGGTTTGGATCGAAGATTATCTCCTTCATATCCACATGGCCCGCGGTGATGATCTACACGGCATCAAGTATCTCCCACTCAAGCTTAAAGGACCAGCTCGGCATTGGCTTAACAGGTTGCCAGCAGAGTCAATTGGGTGTTGGGAGGACCTGGAAGCCGCATTTCTTGACAACTTCCAGGGCACATATGTGCGACCACCAGACGCCGATGACCTAAGCCACATAATTCAGCAGCTAGACGAATCGGCCAGACAATTCTGGACACGATTCTTAACAAAGAAAAATCAAATCGTCGACTGTCCGGATGCAGAGGCCCTCGCAGCCTTCAAACATAACATCCGCGACGAGTGGCTGGCCCGGCACCTAGGACAGGAAAAGCCGAAATCCATGGCAGCTGTCACATCACTCATGACCCGCTTTTGTGCGGGGGAAGACAACTGGCTAGCCCGCAGTAACAACCTCAGTAAAAATTCTGGCAGTCTGGATTACAAGGACCGCAATGGCAGGTCGCGTCGCAACAAAGACAAACACCACGTTAACGGCAATAACACTGAGGATACGGTAATCAACGCCGGATTCAGAGGCTCAAAACCCGGTCAGCGGAAAAAGCCATTTAAAAGAACTACTCCGGGTCCATCCAATTTGGACCGAATACTCGACCGCTCTTGCCAGATACATGGCACCCCCGAAAAGCCAGCTAATCACACCAACAGGGATTGTTGGGTATTCAAGCAGGCAGGCAAGTTAATTGCCGAGAACAATGACAAGGGGCCGCATAGCGATGATGAGGAGGAGACCCGGCCGCCAAACAGTAGAGGACAGAAGGGGTTCCCCCCACAAGTGCGAACGGTAAACATGATATACGCAACACATATACCCAAGAGGGAACGGAAGCGTGCACTTAGGGACGCATATGCGATGGAGCCAGTCGCCCCGAAGTTCAATCCATGGTCCTCTTGCCCGATCACTTTCGATCGAAGGGACCACCCCACCAGTATCCGCCACGGCGGGTTCGCCACATTGGTCTTTGGCTGGGAGCACGAGCACCTATGGGGCAGGAGGGCCCCTTTTTGTCCGGCAAGGGAGCGGAGGGCGCACGCAGAGCAGATCGTGGCGAGAGAGCGCGCGGGGGATTTTTACCCAGCTTCGGAGCTCTCCGGAGAGATAAGACTCCTACTGCTGCTTTGTGTTTGTATTCTGTTCTTGCTCGAGAGAGCGGGTGTGGCGTAGCTGCGGAAAAACTCCCAACCGAACCCCCTCTACGTGCGCATGGGCCTCCTTTTTATAGGCTAAAGGGGTCACCGACAGGTGGCAGCGTAGAAAGAGGGGTAGAAAGGTAAAAACGCGGGTTGGTACAACTACTACCAACAGTGTCCCCTACCTAACTCTGATAGCAGGGGACAAGGGTATTTAATGCCCGTCCGGTCGCCCCAACAGTGCAAGGAAACGACCGCTGGAGGCGCCACCGATCGCCACGATGGCCTCCTTGTCATCTTCGCTTGCCACCTCGCACCGCCATGCTGCACAGCTACCCGCCACGTGCACCAGGAGCGATCTTGTGGCGACACGTCGTCGGGTGTGCTGGAGCATGGGTGCAGAGTGGCAGCCCTGCCGCGGCAAGCACCTTGCCGTGGCCCTTATCTTGTCGCACCAGCAAGCTTGCCGCTCGCCGGGCCTTGCCGGGACGCGCGGGGCGCCGCGGCAAGTTTTCTTGGAAATGCCTTGAGTGGCCTTCCCGGCAAGCTCCTCTTGCCGGGGTCTTGTCTTCTTCCCAGCAAGCTCCTTTTGCCGGGGCCTTGGTTTGCCTTCCTGGCAAGCTCCTCTTGCCGGGGCCTTGGTCGGCCTTCCCGGCAAGCTCCTCTTGCCGGGGCCTTAGCTTGAGTACTCTGTTCTTGAATGGCATCAAAGTAGCCGTTGAGGATCTTGGCGGACGCCCGGCAAGCCCTGCCGCGGGTCGCTGCGACTGTCCGTGCCCAAGTTCGGGGTACTAAAGGTACCCCTACATTAGTACACCGACAGGAGCCCCCGGGCCTGGGCCATACACGGTGCTGAGCGCTGTTGGGCCAGGCCCAAAACAGGGCACGGGCACGCGCGGCCTGGGTCCGCACTGAATCTGACTCCGCATCCACCGCGCTCCCTCGTAACGGCACGCGTCAATCGCGGCGTCGTGGGAGACGTGGGTGGCGTGCGCGATTTTTGAGGCGTCCACCCACCCCCTCCCACCCGTGACCGCGGGGAGGGGCGAGGTCACCTCATCTATCGCCTTGGCTCTGCATCCCCGTCACGCGGCTCCCATGCACTCGGGGTCGCGGACGGTGGAGGTGGGAAACCGAGCCGTCACGGGCGGAGGCAGCGGGTCGGCTCCGATTCCCTGCTCCTCCCGTGCCCTGATTCGCTGAGCGGGGCGGTCGGGCCCCCACCTCGCTCTTTTAAGAAGAGCAGGAGAGGGGCGCTGAAGCCCGCACTCTCTCGTCTTCTCCTTTCTCCAACTTCTGCTCCCCTTTCTCCCATTCGCCATGGAGAAAGGGAACCCGGGTCCTTCATCGGTGGCGGCGAGGGTCGCTGCCAGGCAGCGCATCCCTCCCTATTCCACGCCCGTGGTGGCAGAGCCAGCCACAAGGGGAAGAGGGAGGGGGCGCGGTCGTGGGCTAGGCCGAGGACGAGGTCGAGGCGCTCGGGGAAGAGGCGGTCGGGGCGACGCAGCGTGTCCGCCTCCGCCTACGGTTCCTCCCCTCGCGGCGGTCCATACGGGGGACGACCCTTGCGAGTTCTTCGTCAAGCTGCGCCGGGCGCCTCGTCGTCGCCTCCGGCTTCCAGCTCCGTTTGCGAGCGCGATGGAGCCGGAACCGCCCGAGACATTGAGATTGCACATGAGGGGCTGTGGGATCAGCAGCACGCGAGTCCACGTTGTATCTCCAGCCCCCAATGTGATGTATCTTGATCGTGGGTGGAAGACGTTCGCCCGCATCCACATCTTGACGGCGGGGTTTACCCTCCATTTTAAGTTAATGGAGGGCGACCTCCTCTCCGTCAAGGTCTTCGGGGACTCCGGCATCCGGGCGCGGTGCTGCGTGGATAGCTCCTCCGATAGCGAAGACTCCCCCTCGAGCGAGAGTGACGAGGAGGAGAGCGACAGCGACGACAAGGGTAGCGGGCGGCGGGGTGGCGAGTCCGACTAGGTGTCGGGCGCCGCTCCGCGCGTCACCGGCGACCCCATCATCCGCGTCGCCGGCACCTTGAACTCCCCGGGGTCGTCTCCTTGGGCGGCTGGCGTAGGGAGGCGGCAGAAGAGGAAGAGGGTTGGCGGCAAGGCCGTCAAGTCGGAGTACGAGGGCGTGGTGCCCTCGACAGCGTGCTGACGTCCTGCCGCCCCGTCTTCGAGCTCTGCTTCCGGCGCCGCCATCACCATCCAGCCTTCGGACGGCCCCTTGGATGTTCTCTTGGTGTCTTCTGGTACCCATAGTTCGCCTAGGCGCCCCTTTTGCCCTTCTCACCTCCTTGACCCACCTCCTGAAAAGAGGGACAGGAAAAGGATTACGGGCATCTTATCTTTTTAATTTGTAAGCCTTCGGGCCTTAGCTGTATTTAAAACTTGTAATCCTCTCTTTCATGTTTTTCATCCTCTATGGACTGTACCCGAGTGGGATGTTTTTTAATGAAAAGGGGAAGCTTGCTATGTCCTTTACTTGATTTTATGTCTTGTATGTTTTTACCCTGCGCTTTGAGGGAACTTGCCGGCGCAAGCACACTTGCTGAGTGCGGAACATCAGCAGCCCGCTGGCGGTGTTGCGTCCGGCAAGAAACCTTGTTGGGGCTAGTTGCAGCGCGCTTGTATTGTTGAGCGGACTCGAAACAAATCAAGGGCACAACTTAGCCACGAGTCGGTTCCTTCGCATACAGGTTTTTCATACAAGGCACGATCGTTCAAGGACGCGGCTTCGCGTTCCCCAGTCCATAAGAGGATGCATGATGAGGGACGAAAAACTTATCTGATATCGCAGCCCACTGGCAACTCTGGCTTGCCGCGGATGAACCTTGGTATTCGCGACCCCCGGCAACACTGGCTTGCCGGGGTCCAGGTGCCGGCACGCCCTTCTTCTTCTTCGTCGCTGTTATTTTAGTTATGAGAACATCTTAGCCAGTGCCGCGACAAGTTACTTTTGCAATATAACTCTATTCTGGGCACTATCTGCTATGTTACTTCCTTTACTTGATTCCGCCCCTTGTGTGTTTTCACCCTACGCTTTGAGGGAAACTTGCCGGCGCAAGCACACTTGCTGAGTGCGGAACATCAGCAGCCCGCTGGCGGTGTTGCATCCGGCAAGAAACCTTGTCGGGGCTAGTTGCAGCGCGCTTGTATTGTTGAGCGGACTTGAAACAAATCAAGGGTGCAACTTAGCCACAAGCCGGTTCCTCCGCACACAGGTTTTACACACAAGGCACGGTCGTTCAAGGAATATAACTTAAAAATTTAAAACTTGATCATGCTCAAACTTTGGCAACTTAGCTTTTCTGTCGTCTGTGCTCCGGTGAGGCCATGCTCCTTTGAACGACACCCGGCCCACACCTCTATCCTCTCCTCCTCGAAGCTTCTGGCGTTAGCTTTGCGGCTATGGTAGCGGCGCAAAGCTTGCCGGTAGCGAGCAGCTCATACCGCAGCCTGAAGACGATCTTCCTCGAGGAGCAGCGCGTCATCTTTTCCGCGGCTGCTCTCGCTCTAGCTCACCGTAAGGGAGTACTCGAGGCGATCCGTATATGAGGGGAAAGGGGTCGAGGATGTCGAGCCCCCAGCCCGAAAATGGCCAGGACAAAGGGATCGTTTGGGGAGTTTGAGCTGGCTGATGAATCTGTTTGGAGTGGAACTGGCACGCTTCACACTTGGTTACTTGTGCAGTTGCATCCTGGAGGGCTGTCGACCAGAAGAAACCTTGCCGGAAGGCTTTGCCGGCAAGTGCTCTTGCGCCTATGTGGTGACCACATATGCCTCCATGTATCTCCGCCAACAGCTCCTGTCCATCTTCCCGGGAAATGCACTTCAATTTCACTCCGTTGAATCTTTTTCTGTACAGTATGTCATCGACAAACTGGTACATACTTGATTGTCGGGCTACTTTCTCCGCTTCTTCTTGTTCCTCGGGAAGTTCTCCTGTTTGGAGGAAATGGACGATCTGCTGTGCCCATGCCGGAGCCTGAGGCTCGACGACAAGGACTAAAGGCGCAAATGCTGCTGCGGGAACATCCGCTTCTACGACAAGAATCTGGGATCCTGCCGGAGCATGATGCCCCCCGGCAAGCGTGTCGGGACACAGCTTGTCGGGAGCGTTTGCTTCAACGAAACAAGCCCTGGGGCTTGTTGGAGCAGTCTGCTCCTCAGCACTCTCTGCGTTGATCCTGGGGACCTTCTTGACGGCGGCTCCGGGGAGCTCTGCCAGAAGGTAATCACCGGTAATCAACTTTCTTTTCTTGTTCTGTCCAGTTGATGGTGTCACAGATGGTTGAGTCAGCTTGAGCACAAAAATTCCTGGTTCCACAGGTAACTTGAGTGCGGCACACTTTGACAGGCCATCTGCAATGTCATTCTGAGCTCTTGGAACATGTTCCATCTGCAGGCCGTTAAAATGTTCTTCTAGCTTCCTCACTTCATTGATGTATGCTTCCATCAACGGACTCTGACAATCTTTGTTAACTTGGCGGACGACAAGCTCTGAGTCACCCCTGACAATGAGCTTCTTGATCCCAAGTTCTACTGCTATTCTGAGTCCGGCAAGCAAGCCTTCATACTCTGCAGTATTATTTGTTGCTTGCTCCTTGGGAAAGTGCATCTGGACCACGTACTTGAGGTGCTCTCCGGTGGGTGCGACAAGTAGTACGCCCGCGCCGGCGCCTTGCAGCGAGAAGGCACCATCAAAGTACATGATCCATTCCTTGCTAGCTTCCTTGACGGCGATGCTCCTCTCCGGAGTTTCTTCATCAAGTGTTGGCGTCCATTCTGCTATGAACTCTGCCAATGCTCGGCTCTGGATAGCTGAGGTACTCTCGAACTTGAGGCCAAAGCTTGACAATTCCAGTGCCCACTCGACAATCCTGCCCGTTGCCTCTGGATTCTGCAATATCCTCTTCAACGGAAAGCGAGTGATTACTGTGATCTCATGTGCTTGAAAGTAATGGTGCAGCTTCCTCGAGGCCATGAGAAGGTCGAAAAGCAACTTCTGCACACCAGAGTACCTTGATCTAGCCCCCTGCAGGAGGGAACTGATAAAGTAAACCGGGCGCTGCACCATCTTCTTCTGTTTCTCTTCTTGTGGCTGCGCAGATCCATCTTTGCCGGAACCGAAACTTGCCGGATCAGGGCTTGTCAGGCCAGAGCTTGTCGGAGAAGCCCCCTGCTTGTCGCTGGACTCGCTTGCTGCGGTCGCTGGCTCATCATCTGCCTCCCTCTCCGCTACTAACGCAGCACTAACCTCTTGATTGGTTTCCGCCAGATATAGCAGCAACTTCTCTTGTGGCCTAGGTGCGACAAGTGTTGGAGTAGAGGATAGGTATCTCTTCAGTTCCTGCAGCGCAGCCTCCGCTTCCGGAGTCCATTTCATTGGACCTGCCTTTTTCAAAATTTTGAAAAATGGCAGGGCGCGCTCATCAGACTTAGAGATGAACCTACTGAGAGCAGCAATACAGCCGGCAAGCCTTCGCACATCCTTAACACGCTTTGGTGCTTCGATTTGCTCAATGGCCTTGATCTTGCCGGGATTAGCTTCAATCCCCCTCTGGGACACAAAGAACCCGAGAAGCTTGCTGGAAGGAACTCCAAACACACACTTCTCGGGATTCAACTTGAGGTTGATCCTGCACAGATTTGTAAAAGTCTCGTCCAAGTCTTGGATCAAAGTCTCTTTGTCCCTGCTCTTGACCACTATGTCATCCATGTAAGCTTCTACATTCCTGTGCAACTGTGGCTCAAAAGCATGACTGACTACTCTTGCAAATGTTGAACCAGCATTCTTTAGTCTGAAGGGCATTCGTACAAAGCAGTACGTGCCACATGGAGTAATGAACGCTGTTTTCTCTTCATCCTCTTCTGCCATGAAGATCTGATGATATCATGAATATGCATCAAGGAATGAAAGCAGATCACATCCTGCCGTGGAGTCGACAATCTGGTCAATGCGCGGCAAGGGAAATGGATCCTTGGGACAAGCTTTATTAACATCAGTGAAGTCAATACAAAGCCTCCATTTCCCGTTTGCTTTGCGCACGACTACTGGATTGGCTAACCACGTCGGATGGAGTACTCCTCGGACCAAGCCCGCTGCTTCCAACTTCTTGATCTCCTCTGCAATGAACTCTTGTCTCTCCACTGCTTTCTTCCTAACTCTCTGCTTGACGGGCCGCGCGTGAGGGCAGACAGCAAGGTGGTGCTCAATTACTTTCCTGGGAACACCGGGGATGTCGGATGGTTGCCATGCAAACACATTGACATTCGCCCGTAGGAAAGCAACGAGCACGCTTTCCTATTTAGGATCAAGCGTGGCACTGATGGTGGAGGTGCCACCAGTGCCGTCCTCCTTGGCGGCCACTTTCTTGGTCTCTGGTGAAGCTATCTTTGCCTTATTGCACTTACCGGTGGAGCTCGATGGTGCGTCCTCGACGGTAGCGCAGCACTCCGAAGAGGTGCGCTTGCCGGAGTGGGCATCAGAGCTACTCTTGCCGGACTTGGTCTTCTTCTTCCCCCCAGGAGCTTCAGCGGCAAGTGGTTTGCGTTCTGCTGCGGCTGCTGCTTCCCGGTAGATCTTGTCGGTACAGATGAGTGCATCCTTCTTGTCGCCTTGGACAGAAATGCCACTTATCGGACCAGGCATCTTGAGCACATTGTAGGCGTAGTGAGAGGCTGCCATGAACTTGGCTAGCGCCGGACGGCCAAGTATCCCATTGTAGGGCAATGGGAAATCTGCAACGTCGAATGTGACTCTCTCTGTCCTGAAATTCAGCTCGCTGCCAAATGCCACTGGCAGTGTGATCTTCCCCTTCGGCTTGCTCCTTCCCGGGTTTATTCCTTGAAAGGTACCGGTTTCTTCGAGCTCGCTGTCGGGGATCTGGAGCTTCTTGAGCACTGTGGAGGAAATCAGATTCAGGCCGGCTCCGCCGTCAACCAGCATCTTCGTAACCTTGAGGTTGCGGATTGTTGGCGAAACCAACATCGGCAAACACCCAACCGCAGTGATGCGATCAGGGTGATCTTCAATGTCGAAGATGATGGGCGTGCTGGACCACTTCAGGGGCTTGCGCGACTCGACGGACGGTTCTGCTGCGTTCACTTCCCGGACCCACTGTTTGAGTTGGCGGTGCGAGGTGTGCAGAGAAGCACCGCCATCGACGCACAACACCTCTGTTGCCTTCTGGAACTCCTGCTCGTCAGTTTCATCTTCCTCCATCTCATCATCCTCATCTTCGTCTTCGACTTTGTCACGGCCACTGGGAGGCCTGTCTCCTTGCCGCGGCTTGGCCTTGCCGCGGCGTCCTCCCCGGGCGGGATACTTCTTGCCGGATCCTCCGCCACCTTCCCGGGCCTTTTCCTTGTCGCGGCGCTCGTATTCGGCTTTCTGTAGCTCCGCCATCTGCTCAACTTTCTTGCAGGCTTGGAGGTCATGGCCCTTGGTGCGGTGGATCTTGCAATACTGCTTGCCGGAGCCATCCTGCTTGTCGGCGGCCACCACAGCCTTGCCGGAGTTACCAGCTCTAGCCTTCTCGGAACCGCTTCCGCTGCCGGATTGCTCAACAACTGGCACATCCTTAACCTTCCTCTTTCTGTTATTCCGCCTCCGTTTCCTTTTTGCCGGAGGGGCGTCCTCGCTGTCAGATCCTTCTGCTTCTGCATTCTCTCCGGGGAGCCTCCTCCCCTCTTCAGCCCGTGCACACTTGTCGGCCAGAGCATATAGCTCGCTGACATCTCTGATTTTGCACATCGCCATCTCCTCCCTCATCCTGCGGTTACGCACGTTCTGATGGAACGCGCTAATAACCGCGGCAGGGTGGACGTCTGGGATGTTGCGCTGCACCTGACTGAATCTCTGTATATACTTGCGCAGGGGTTCTCCTTCCTTCTGGGCGAGCAGGTGAAGATCGCTCTCCTGGCCATGGGGTTTGTGGCCGCCTATGAAGGCGCCAACAAACTGATGGCACAGGTCCGCCCACGAAGAGATGGAGTTGTCCGGCAAGTGCATGAGCCAAGATCTGACGTTGGGCTTGAGCACCAGCGGGAAGTAGTTGGCGAGGATCTTCTCGTCGCGCCCCCTGGCAGCCTGCACCGCGATGGTGTAGATGCTGAGGAACTCTGACGGATGTATCCTGCCATCGTACTTCTCGGGCACATCTGGCTTGAAGTTCTTGGTACTGGGCCACTGGACCTGCCGCAGCTCACGAGTGAACGCAGGGCAACCTGCCGCGTACGGCAAGCCGCCTGGTTCCCCTGGCGCATGCATGTCAACAGTGGGCCCAGCGTGCCGATCAGATTGACGTCGCGCTTCTCTTCGACGCTCGATGCAAGTGCGAGCGTCTTCGTGTCATCGTTCTTGGAGAACTTTGCGTTGATCGCGGCGAGCTCGCGGGTCCGACGACGTGGTGGAGTCGGTGTCGAGGTTGGCCTGGCGAGTCGGCGATCTTGGCCTTCGGGGCGGGGAGTGCGCAGTGGTGGCACCCCCAGCGGTCTTGTCGGCATCGGCTTGCGCCTGGGCGTCTTGCCGGGGCTTCGATGTGATCGGTCGCTGGGGCTTGTCGCCGTTGGCGAAGCCAATGAGGCTATAAATGGCGGCCCTCCAGTCGTCGATCTTGTCCGGCGCTGGAGGGTAATCTAGAAGCAGCTGGGCTCGGGCCAGCGCTTCTTCTGGAGTCTTGGGTGGCGGTGGCGAGCGACGCGAGGTGCGAGACATGCTCAAACTTCTAACAGTGTTAGAAGGAGTAACATCTCGCCCAGGCGACCGCACTGCGCTCGCGCCAGCGTGTTGACGTGCATGTTGGCCTTGGGCGTCCCGCGACCCACCAGCTCGGCCTTGTCGATCCTGCACCTCCTGGGAGGGGTGCGGTGGATATGCAGAAGCTGAACCTTGCGGGGCCTTGTCCTTGGACCGGGTGACGATGCGGGTCCCCCCGCCGGCGCCCGCTTCTCCGCCGGCGTCCACCCCACCGCCCGTTTGCTCCGGTGGCGGTAGGGAAGTCGCGAACGGGGCGGCCACCTCCGAAGTCTTCTTCTTTGGTGGCATGTCGATGAAGATGTTGATGTAGCACGCGCAGACGCCAGATCAGATACGCACGACCTCAACGCCCCCCCTACCTGGCGCGCCAGAGATGTCGTGGTGGCGGGGAGCACGAGCACCTATGGGGCAAGAGGGCCCCTTTTTGTCCGGCAAGGGAGCGGAGGGCGCACGCAGAGCAGATCGTGGCGAGAGAGCGCGCGGGGGATTTTTACCCAGCTTCGGAGCTCTCCGGAGAGATAAGACTCCTACTGCTGCTTTGTGTTTGTATTCTTTTCTTGGTCGAGAGAGCGGGTGTGCCGTAGCTGCGGAAAAACTCCCAACCGAACCCCCTCTACGTGCGCATGGGCCTCCTTTTTATAGGCTAAAGGGGTCACCGACAGGTGGCAGTGTAGAAAGAGGGGTAGAAAGGTAAAAACGCGGGTTGGTACAACTACTACCAACAGTGTCCCCTACCTAACTCTGACGGCAGGGGACAAGGGTATTTAATGCCCGTCCGGTCGCCCCAACAGTGCAAGGAAATGACCGCTGGATGTGCCACCGATCGCCACGATGGCCTCCTTGTCAGCTTCGCTTGCCACCTCGCACTGCCATGCTGCACAGCTACCCGCCACGTGCACCAGGAGCGATCTTGTGGCGACACGTCGTCGGGTGTGCTAGAGCGTGGGTGCAGAGTGGCAGCCTTGCCGCGGCAAGCGCCTTGGCGCGGCCCTTATCTTGTCGCACCAGCAAGCTTGCCGCTCGCCGGGCCTTGCCGGGACGCGCGGGGCGCCGCGGCAAGTTTTCTTGGAAATGCCTTGAGTGGCCTTCCCGGCAAGCTCCTCTTGCCGGGGTCTTGTCTTCTTCCCAGCAAGCTCCTTTTGCCGGGGCTTTGGTTAGCCTTCCCGGCAAGCTCCTCTTGCCGGGGCCTTGGTCGGCCTTCCCGGCAAGCTCCTCTTGCCGGGGCCTTAGCTTGAGTACTCTGTTCTTGAATGGCATCAAAGTAGCCATTGAGGATCTTGTCGGACGCCCGGCAAGCCCTGCCGCGGGTCGCTGCGACTATCCGTGCCCAAGTTTGGGGTACTAAAGGTACCCCTACTTTAGTACACTGACAGTCTTAGACCCAATCGTCGACGGATTTCACCTCAGTAGAGTCCTGATGGACGGCGGCAGCAGCCTGAACCTGCTTTATCAGGATACAGTGCGCAAGATGGGCATAGACCCCTCAAGGACTAAACCTACAAAGACGACCTTTAAAGGCGTCATACCAGGTGTTGAGGCCAATTGTACAGGCTCAGTCACACTGGAAGTGGTCTTCGGATCCCCGAATAACTTCTGAAGCGAGGAGTTAATCTTTGACATAGTCCCGTTCCGCAGTGGCTATCATGCCCTGCTCGGACGAACCGCGTTTGCAAAGTTCAACGCGGTGCCGCATTATGCATACCTCAAGCTCAAGATGCCAGGCACTCATGTAGTCATCACGGTCAACGGAAACACTGAACGCTCCCTCCGAACGGAGGAACATACAGCGGCTCTCGCGACAGAAGTACAGAGCAGCCTCTTAAGGCAACTTTCGAGTCCGGCCTTTAAACAACCGGACACGGCCAAACGCGCCCGGAGCAACATACATCAAGACCACCTGGCACGTTCCGAGCACAAGTAGCAGTGCGGCCCCAACCCCAGCCCTTGCATGATTGCAAGACCAGCTCTCCGCATACATCATTACGCTCTGGAGATACCATGGGCATTGGGGGAGGGGCTCGACCACGACAGGCCCAGAGTGCGGCTCAACCACACCAGGGGCTCCCAAGTGTGTCGTTCTTTTTCTTTTCCTTCTTTTTATCCACAGGACTCCGTTCGTCAGAGACCCTGTCCGGCGGTGAATCTGCCGAACTCACGATGCAACAGCCAGGGAAGAACAAAGGCTACGACGAACAATCAGGTGGTCTCCATTACGAGCATTAAATCTGTTAAATACACCATTCCGTAGCCTACCCCTGGAGGGGGACATGTCTAATAGTCCAATCCCTTGCCTACCGCACTATTTGTATCGTTCTGCACTCATGGGAGAATTCCTTGAATGAACAATGCATCACTTTTCGCTTATAATTGCATTCCCTTTTTACATATATGTTCATTTATGACGTTTTCCATCCGTACACTTTGGTACGGCCGAATACACCAGGGGCTTATGTTCCCTGCATTATGGTGTGACAAGTCCGAACACTTTCACAAGTGCGGCACCCCAAACTTATAGCATTATATGAATCGGCTCCGAATCATGTCTTGGGTCAATAGTTGGGTTTGCCCGGCTCCCATGTTTTGGTACCTTACGTTCCGTTACATCGGCTAAGGTAGCACTGGGAGAACCACTGCGATTGCGCCCCAGTTGAGCTGGGTTAACGCCTCAGTGGAGAAAGCTAAAACTGACCGTCATGATAAGGCGAGAGCTGGTCGCTGTTCGAGAGGTCTTTTCGAGTCCCTAAAGACTTATGCCGCTTAGAGCGATGAGCCGACTAACTGTCTGGCCCAGGCGTGGATAGCGCCCCAAATTCGGCCTTCCGAACACTAGGGGCTTCGCCGAAATTTAAAATTATAGAATTCTATGGCTAAGTGAGAGTGTTCAAGCATTATAAGTCAGGTTGCCTAGTTCGTTGTGTTGAGCGCCTCCCTAGATGGACCCAAATATGGGAACAAGAGTGCTCAAATTTTTCCCGAACACCCCAGCACTCGTGGCATGGGGGCTGAAGCCGACGACTTGCCATCTCTCAGATTTGATAAACGGCCAAACAGAAGGTAATATTTTAAATAAACAAGTGTTGCTTAGCGCATATGAACAAAGTTTTCAAGCGCATAGGATAACACATTGCGAGTCTACTCAAATATTACATCTTTGGGGCACTCGTCCGCAATCTTGCGGGCACCCTTCAGGACACTCTGATAATACATTTCGGGCGTACGATACTCCTTGCCCACCGGCGGTGCGTCTGTCAGAAGCCTCTCAGCATCCAGCCTGCCCCAGTGCACCTTTGCACGGGCAAGGGCCCGACGGGCACCTTCGATGTAGGCGGAGCGCTTGATGACTTCCACCCAAGGGCACGCATCCACCAGCCGCCGCACGAGGCCAAAGTAGCTCCCAGGCATGGCCTCTTCAGGCCACAGCCGGACTATGAGGCCCTTCATGGCCTGCTCGGCTACCTTGTGGAGCTCGACCAGCTGCTTCAGCTGGTCGCTAAGGGGCACCGGATGTCCGGCCTCAGCATACTGAGACCAGAAGACCTTCTCCGTTGAGTTCCCCTCCTCGGCCCGGTAGAATGCGGCGGCATCGGACACGCTGTGAGGCAGATCTGCAAATGCTCCTGGAGAGCTCCGAATCCAGGTAAGTAACAGGTAATTCACACTCACATGCTTGCTTTGCATGAAAAATGCCTTACCCGCCGCTATTTTCTTCACTGCCTCAATCTCCTGGAGGGCCTTATGGGCCTCGGCCTTCACGGATTTGGCACTCTCAAGGGCCGAGGCAAGCTCAGAATCTCGAGTCTTCGAGTCGCGCTCCAAACTCTCATGCTTTTCCATGAGAGCCTGGAGCTCTTGCCACACCTCTGGCACCCGCGCCTCCTGCTTCTCTCGCTCCGCTCGTTCCACGGCCGCATTACGTTCGGCCGCGGAGACGGCCTCCTTCAGGGTCGCCACCTCGTTTGTGGCCCCTGCAGTGCCCACGTTATCCTTGTTATTTCTATTGCAACCAAAATCCTTTTCTGTAAGGTACAAATTCAACACGGTGTTACTCACCTTCTTTGTCCTCGAGCTGCCTCTTGGCAAGGCCGAGCTCGTTCTCGGTCCGCTCGAGGTCCTGCTTCAAAGCACCGACCTCTGCAGTCAATGCGGCAGAGGTCAGCAGCGCAGCCTGCAATCCCATATTGACATGATTTTTAGAACTCCTGCGTATATCTTTTTAGATCCTCAGTCCGGTTTTTCTTTCCGAACACCGAACCGAGCATCAGGGGCTACTGTCTATGCGGTATTACATTACATATTTTCAAACTTATTACCTCAAAGCCTGATAGAAGGCTGCTGCAGGCTTCGGTCAGCCCGCTCTTGGCGAGCTGAACCTTCTGAATCACCGCACTCATGATAGTGCGGTGTTCTTCCTCGATGGAAGCGCCGTTGAGCGCCTCCAACAAGTTATCCGGCGCCTCCGGTTGGACGGAGGCCGCCGGTGCCACGGTCTTGCCCTTCTTACGAAGGGGCCGCCTGCCGGACTCCGAAAGCACTGCGGGTTCCGGGGCGGAGTCCGGTGTGAAGTCCGGGAGGTTGCCTTGTGCCACCTTCGAAGCCTCACCCTCCTGGCGGGTCCCCTCCTGGGACCCCACCTCGGCGTCCTCGGCATCACGAGGGGTGGAGGCGGTCGGAATGGAATCCACATCCGATGGAGCCAAGGACCCGCTCGAAGAAGCGGGAAAATCACCCTCGGCCGGACTACAGGTTGTATGCGGCATTAGAAGGACACTGTGTGGCGAAAAAGAGAAATTATAAATCATGCAGGAATCCGGATACTTACGATCTTGCCCGGGGCTTGGCCCTTGAGGGCCACCCCTCGTCGCCTTCGTCAGCATGGGCGGAGCTGTCCGGAGGAAGGGTCCTTCCCCTCTTGGACCCTTTGGCCTTCCCCATTGGGGAAGCCTTCCTCTTCCTCTCTCCCCCCTCCGGGGGAGAGCTCTCTCTCTTCTCCTCTCCCTTGTGGGAGGAGTCAGCCTCGGATTCATCATCCAATAACACTTGAAAACGGGAACTCTTTCGAGTACCCGTGGCCTTCTTCTCCGGCACCACATGGGGTGCCGGGGCCAGCAGCCCCGTTAGGCAGGCGTCCGCTGGGTCCTCTGGCAATGGGGCCGGACAGATAGTCTGTTCGGCCTTCGCCAGCCAGTCCTGTCAAAGGCAAAGGGAGTTTAGATCCCGCATAAAGTCAGACTATGAAAACAAGCGATTAAATCGCTTACCTCATCAGCTGGCCGCTGCGAGTTGAATCCGCGATCTTCGGCAGCGGATGCGGGAGCCTTGGCGCTCTTGAACGGCACCCTCCAGACATCTTCGTACATAGTGTCGAAGAACCTGTTCCGAGTCTGGTGCTGCGCCGGATCGAACTCCCACATGTTGAAACCCCGTCGTTGGCACGGGAGAATCCGGCGGATGAGCATGACCTGGACCACGTTGACAAGCTTGAGCTTCTGGTCCACCAGCTTTTGGATACAAGCTTGGAGTCCTGTCAGCTCCTCCGAATCGCCCCAGATCCGGCTGCTCTCTTTCCAGGAGGTGAGCTGTGTGGGGATGCCGGATCTGAATTCGGGGGCCGCTGCCCAATCGGGGTCACGTGGCTCGGTGATGTAGAACCACCCCGATTGCCACCCCTTAATGGTTTCCACGAAGGTGCCCTCTAGCCAAGTAACGTGGGACATCTTGCCCACCATGGTGCCTCCGCACTCCGCTTGGCTGCCCTTTACAACATTCGGCTTGACACTGAAGGTCTTGAGTCACAAGCCGAAGTGGGGCTGGATGTAGAGGAAGGCCTCGCACACGACGATAAACGTCGAGATGTTGAGGATAAAAGGGGGCCAGATCATGGAAATCCAGGCCGTAGTAGAACATGAGCCCCCGGACAAAGGGATGAAGTGGGAAGCCTAGTCCGCGGAGGAAATGTGGAAGAAATACTAACCTCTCATGGGGCCTGGGAGTGGGGATAATCTCCCCCTCATCGGGGAGCCAGTGCGCGATGTCGCGGGACAAGTATCCGGCGCCGCGTAGCCTCTTGATGTGTCCCTCCGTAACGGAGGAGGCCATCCATTTGCCTCCCGCTCCGGACATGGCTGCAGAAGGTTGAGACGAGATGTGCGGACTTGGGCGCTGGAGCTCGAGTGCGCGGAGATGGATAAGCAAAAGGAGGAAGAAGGCATAGGTAAAGAGGGTTGATCCTTATCCCCTTATATATGGGCGGACAGAGACTATTCGTCCCCACCAGCCTGGTAGAACTCGCTTATCTCCCAAGCGCCGCAATCAATGGCGCGGTCGGGTTACCCACGTTCGTATTTATGGGAATCTCGGAATAAGGGGAACACGATCTCTGCTTCGACAAGACGTGCCAAGGAAACCGCTTCGCTAAACGCGCTGAGGTGGTATAATAATAATGATTTAAGTAAAAGCTTGGTGGTGGTGTGACGTCATGCCACAAAATACGTCAGCAGATTGAACTTGTGTGTATTATTCTCTGTACGGTGGAATGTGGAATTTGTTTTGCAGAGCCGGACATTATCCAGGTGTTCACAATCTTCTATGGATTATTCGGAGAAGGAACCCGCCTTGCAATGCCGAACAATATGCGCGCCGGACTCATCGTCATTGAAGCCTGGTTCAGGGGCTACTGAGGGAGTCCTAGACTACGGGGTGTCCGGATAGCCGGACTATCATCATCGGCCGGACTCCAAGACTATGAAGATACAAGATTGAAGACTTCGTCCCGTGTCCGGATGGGACTTCCCTTGGCGTGGAAGGCAAGTTTGGCGATACGGATATGTAGATCTCCTACCATTGTAACCGACTCTGTGTAACCCTAGCCCTCTCCGGTGTCTATATAAACCGGAGGGTTTTAGTCCGTAGGACAACAACCATTACAAAAATCATACCATAGGCTAGCTTCTAGGGTTTAGCCTCCTTGATCTCGTGGTAGATCCACTCTTGTACTACCCATATCATCAATATTAATCAAGCAGGACGTAGGGTTTTACCTCCATCAAGAGGGCCCAAACCTGGGTAAAACATCGTGTCCTTTGTCTCCTGTTACCATCCACCTAGACGCACAGTTCGGGACCCCCTACCCGAGATCCGCCGGTTTTGACACCGACACTAACCATCAACAATTGACGCTCCTTCTTGATTTCTACTTTCGCGATGTCAAACATCGCGAATTGCTCAAGGATCATCATGTCTATCCCTGATATGTTATAGTTCATCACGAAGCTCTAATAGCTTGGTGGCAGTGACTATGGAGAACCATCACTATCTCATCTGGAAGATTAACTCCCACTCAATTCAAGTGATTGTAGTACTCAGACAATCTGAGAACATGCTCAACAATTGAGCTTTTCTCCCTTAGTTTGCAGGCTAAGAAACTCATCGGAGGTCTCACACCTCTTGACGTGGGCACGAGCCTGAAACCCCAATTTCAGCCCTTGAAACATCTCATATGTTCCGCAACGTTTCAAAATCGTCTTCGGCGCCTCAATTATAAACCGTTTACCATTACTGAACTATCACGTAGTCATCAAAACGTGTATGTCAGATGTTTGCAACATCCACAGACGTCGTTTGAGGTTCAGCACACCGAGTGGTGCATTAAGGACATAAGCCTTCTACGCAGCAATGAGGACAGTCCTCAGTTTACGGACCCAGTCCGCATAATTGCTACTTCATCTTTCAACTAAATTTTCTCTAGGAACATATCTTAAAATAGTAGAACTAAAGCGCGAGCTACGACATAATTTGCAAAGACCTTTTGACTATGTTCAGGATAATTAAGTTCATCTAATGAACTCCCACTCAGATAGACATCCCTCTAGTCATCTAAGTGATACATGATCCGAGTCAACTAGGCCGTGTCCGATCATCACGTGAGACGGACTAGTCATCATCGGTGAACATCTTCATGTTGATCGTATCTACTATACGACTCATGTTCGACCTTTCGGTCTCTTGTGTTCCGAGGCCATGTCAGTACATGCTAGGCTCGTCAAGTCAACCTAAGTGTTTCACGTGTGTAAATCTGGCTTACACCCATTGTATGGGAACGTTAGAATCTATCACACCCGATCATCACGTGGTTCTTCGAAACAACGAACTTTCGCAACGGTGCACAGTTAGGGGGAACACTTTCTTGAAATTATTATGAGGGATCATCTTATTTACTGCCGTCGTTCTAAGCAAATAAGATGCATAAACATGATAAACATCACATGCAATGAAATAGTGACATGATATGGCGAATATCATCTTGCGCCTTTGATCTCCATCTTCAAGGCACGACATGATCACCTTCGTCACCGACATGACACCATGATCTCCATCATCATGATCTCCATCATAGTGTCTTCATGAAGTTGTCTTGCCAACTATTACTTCTACTATTATGTCTAACGGTTAGCAATAAAGTAAAGTAATTACATGGTGTTCTGATTGACACGCAGGTCATACAATAAATTAAGACAACTCCTATGGCTCCTGCCGGTTGTCATACTCATTGACATGCAAGTCGTGATTCCTATTACAAGAACATGATCAATCTCATACATCACACATATTTCATTCATCACATCCTTCTTGGCCATATCACATCACACGACATATGCTGCAAAAACAAGTTAGACGTCCTCTAATTGTTGTTGCAAGTTTTTACGTGGCTGCTATAGGTTTCTAGCAAGAACATTTCTTACCTACGCCAAAACCACAACGTGATATGCCAATTGCTATTTACCCTTCATAAGGACCCTTCTCATCAAATACGATCCGACTAAAGTGGGAGAGACTGGCACCCGCTAGCCACCTTATGCAACAAGTGCATGTCAGTCGGTGGAACCTGTCTCACATAAGTGTAAGTGTAAGGTCGGTCCGGGCCGCTTCATCCCACAACACCGTCGAAACAAGATAGGACTAGTGACGGTAAGCATATTGAACAAAATCAACACCCACAACTACTTGTGTTCTACTCGTGCATAGAATCTACGCAATAGACCTAGCTCTGATACCACTATTGGGGAACGTAGCAGAAATTCAAAATTTTCTATGCATCACCAACATCAATCTAAGGAGATACTAGCAACGAGAGAGAGGAGAGTGCGTCTTCATACCCTTGAAGATTGCGATGCAGAAGCGTTACAAGAACGCGGCCGGTGGAGTCGTTCACGAAGCGATTCAGATCGCGGCCGAATCCGATCTAAGCACCGAAGAACGGTGCCTCCGCGTTCAACACACGTACAGCCGGGTACGTCTCCTCCTTCTTTATCTAGCAAGGGGAGAGGAGAAGTTGAGGGAGAACTATGACAACACGACGGCATGGTGGTGATGGAGCTCGTGGTTCTCCGGTAGGGCTTCGCCAAGCACTACGGAGGAGGAGGAGGTGTTGGAGGAGGGAGAGGGCTGCGCCAGGGGAAGGGTGCGGCTGCCCTCTCTCTCCCTCACTATATATAGGGGGAAGGGAGGAGGGGGAGGCGCCCTAGGGTTCCCTAGGGGAGGGGCGGCGGCCACAGGGGAAACCCTGGATGGGTTTGGGTGCCCCCACCCCCTAGGAAACATGCCCCCCAAGCAGAGAGGGGCGGCTACCCTAGGGGTGGCGCCCCCACCTCTCGTGGTTACGTGAGATGGGTTGGGAGGGGCGCTCAGCTCCTTAGTGGGCTGATGTGCCCATAAGGCCCCCCAACGCTTGCCGGGGCCTTCGAAACCCCTTTCGGACACGCTGGTCATCACCTGGTACCCCCGAAAAAATTCCGGACTCCAATACCCTTCGTCCAATATACCGATCTTCACCTCCGGACCATTCCGGAGCTCTTCGTCATGTACGGGATATCATCCGGGACTCCGAACAACCTTCGGTAACCACATACTACTTCCCATAACAACTCTAGCGTCACCGAACCTTAAGTGTGTAGACCCTACGGGTTCGGGAACCATGCAGACATGACCGAGACGTTCTCCGGTCAATAACCAATAGCGGGATCTGGATACCTATGTTGGCTCCCACATGTTCCACGATGATCTCATCGGATGAACCACGATGTCAAGGATTCAAGTAATCCTGTATGCAATTCCCTTTGTCAATCGGTATGTTACTTGCCCGAGATTCGATCGTCAGTATCCCAATACCTCATTCAATCTCGTTACCGGCAAGTCACTTTACTCGTTCCGTAATGCATAATCCCGTGACTAACTACTTAGTCACATTGAGCTCATTATGATGATGCATTACCGAGTGGGCCCAGAGATACCTCTCCGTCTCACGGAGTGACAAATCTCAGTCTCGATTCGTGCCAACCCAACAGACACTTTCGGAGATACCCGTAGTGCACCTTTATAGCCACCCAGTTACGCTGTGACATTTGGCACACCCAAAGCATTCCTATGGTATCAGGGAGTTGCACAATCTCATGGTCTAAGGAAATGATACTTGACATTAGAAAAGCTTTAGCAAACGAACTACACGATCTTGTGCTATGCTTAGGATTGGGTCTTGTCCATCACATCATTCTCCTAATGATGTGGTCGCATTATCAATGACATCCAACGTCCATGGTCAGGAAACCATGACCATCTGTTGATCAACGAGCTAGTCAACTAGAGGCTCACTAGGGACATGTTGTGGTCTATGTATTCACACATGTATTGCGGTTTCCGGTCAATACAATTATAGCATGAATAATAGACAATTATCATGAACAAGAAAATACAATAATAACCATTTTATTATTGCCTCTAGGGCATATTTCCAACAGTAATGGGTTATGTTTTCTTATATCCGAAATAAAGTATATTGTCATGGATCATCCAACATGTTGTGCTTGCCTTTCCCTCCCATGCTAGCCAAATTCTTTGCACCAAGTGGAGATACTACTTGTGCTTCCAAATATCCTTAAACCCATTTTTGCCATGAGAGTCCACCATATCTACCCATGGATTGAGTAAGATCCTTCAAGTAAGTTGTCATTGTTGCAAGCAATAAAAATTGCTCTTTAAATATGTATGATTTATTAGTGTGGGAGAAAATAAGCTTTATACGATCTTGTGATGTGGAAGAAATAAAAGCGACGGACTACATAATAAAGGTCCATATCACAAAGTGGCAATATAAAGTGACATTCAAGTGATGGATTCCTCTCCGACCTCCACCCTCTCTCTGGCGACCGCAAGGGCGACTCCAGCCACCACTCCGGCGATCCATGTCTTCCCATCCGTGTAAGCTGCTCCGGCCATCATGGCGCCTCCTCTCCTGGATCTCTCACCGGGGGTGGGATTCGTCGATCAAGTTCGAGCCAGATTCTCTACTCAAGTTCATTGCCACGACCCTCAACTTGCTTCCATCTTGTTGTCTCTTTTAGCCATTCAAATTTCCCTCTCTCTATTGAGTATGTTGGCCTTGCTCTTCAATCATGTCTTGGGGGCTTACCTTTGGGGTTTCATGTCACCCACCTTCGGGGGAGAGTTTACAAATTTTCTGTCGTATCTAAGGCTGTGGGATTTATGATCTACCGCCTTAGATCTTTTAGATGCCCTTTGTTCTACTGCCACTTCCATCTTTGGGGATTCGGTGGCCCTACGTGGGTCAAGGAATACAGTAATTGGCTCTATGAGCATGATCTCGAATGGACCACAGTGATATCCTCCCGTCGCACCCTCATCGGTGCAAATTCTATCCCCGTTGGCTGCCGGCAACCACTTCCCGTTTCGTTGGCTGAGTCAGTAACCCATGCAAACCAACCTGCACTTTCCTCGGATCACGTGCCAACCGTGGGCGCGATCATCCCCGTTCAAAATCCAACTTGTGGAGCCACTCCCTTGACCCACTCTCCCAGTCCTCAGCCCATTATTCCAACCATTGATTCACTAGCCCATGAGGATCGTTCTAGACTGGCCTCAGCCCACACGGACCCCTCCACTCCAAACTCGTAGGCCCAACCTTCGGTTCCCAACATTATCCCTCATTTGCATCAGCAACTTAATCCTTTTTTCTGTGGCAAATGCTTATCCTTCGGCCATGCTCGTGCGGATTGCCAAAATCAGTTCAGATGCAGGGGTTGTTTTAGATATGGGCATATTTCTCGTTTTTGTTTCAACTCCAAAAAATCTGCCCCCAAGTATCAGGTAAAATCACACCCGCCCACCAACCCTGCGCCCTCGCCCGATAACCCACACGTCGACTCGTCTCCCCAAAACCCCCCTTCACCCCCGTCCTGCCAGCTCGCCCTGTCATTCGCCCTGCTCTTCCTCGGAACCATGCTCTGCTCCGCCAGCCTTCTCCATCTCCGCCGCCCATCCTCCCTCCAACGAAGCTATGGCCACCTACCCATGCGACCCGCTGCCACTTCTCCCTCCTGGCACCGCCGTCATGGACGCTGACGGTAACCGACGTCGACGCACCCACCATTATCTCAGCGGTGAACTCCTGGTCCAGTCAAGCAACTGGGCCATCATCTCCCTTGCACCACCGCCGGACCCAAATCAGTTCGAGACAGATGCTATGCTCATCACTCATTTCCTCGACCATGAGCGCGGCTTCCGTATCGCAGAGATCTCTCGCTGCGGGATGGGAGCCGCTCTCGTGCGCTTCCGCAACGCGTGCGACATCGACACCACCATCGCCAACAGTCCGTAGTTCGTCGGGGACTCTGTACTGAGGATCATTCGTCACGATCGAGGTATCAACCATAGAGACTGCACCTTTATTCACGACGTCTGGATTATGATGGTGAACTTCCCTCTTGAGGCTTGGAGGCCTGCCAAAGTTAGAGAAGCTGTTAGTGGATTTGCTAAATTCCTTGTTCGGAACCGTGATATGTCAAATGGAGCCCGTGTTCTTGTTAAAGTCAGAGTGCCTGATCTGCTAGAAATCACTGTTAGCCATGTTATTTGTGAAAGTCTTGATGATTATGGTCATGGTTAGTCATGGACATGTGCTGTCTATATCTTGCATGCGGATTTGCTTGGTGCCATGGGTGGAGATGAAGACCCAATCCCTCCTGATGGAGTTATGCACCCCATGCCATTTTCTCCTTTCGGTGGTATTTGGCATGATGCTGATTTTCACAATGATCAAAATCGAAATGCTGCACCTGCTGCTCACCATGATCCTGAGGAGAACCATGATGTTGTGCCCATGGTTCAGACGCCACCACAAAACCCTGAGCAGGTCCAGGACATGCCTTTCCAGCCTGCCATGGAAGCGGCTAACTCTTTCTTGGCACTCCATGACATGATGTCAAAAATTATGGCGACGATCCCTCAGCTGCTGGAAGATCTTGCCGATTCCGTCGTGGTCAGCTCCAGATGCCAACTGATCAATGTTGACGATGATGAGCATGGCACTGTCAAAAAATGTCTGCTCACCATCACCACTAAGCAACCACTAGAATCTACAGCTTCATCTGTCCTCATTGAAGATCTGTCTGAACCCCCTGTGACATGCTCCACTGATGCTGTTGAAGGTGATCTTTCTCCTGCTATGCTGGACTTCATGGCCAGCAACCAAAACTCAACAGCTGAGGAAGAGCCGCACGCACCTGCTGTCTTGCTTCCTTCTACTTTATCTATCCCGGCCGCTCAACACAAGTGCAATAAGAACAATGCTCCTTTGGATGTTCATGACCTTCGCCGCAGTCGCAGACTGGCGGGTCTTAGTGTTGGATTTAAAGATGAAGCTGTTGCTGTCAAGGCAAAGAATTGGGATTAGTACAAATAGAATTTAGCTTCTGAATTTGAGCATGTCATCTGCAACCCAGAAGCAGGACCACCACCTGAGCTACCACTAAAGACAATCCAAGCTATTGCAGTTAAACAGTGTCTGATCCCTCCTGAGGAGGTGTCAGGAGAGAAGCTGATGGCCCCTGCTTCCCATGATTAAGTCTTATACTTTCTGCTTTGGACCTTGCTATATCAATGACTTATATGGCCTTTGGCCAGCTTTATTATTAGTTTCTTTCAGTAATGCTACTTTTGCACTATTTATGAACTTGGTCTGTAAGGAGTTAAACTCCAGTACTTTATTTTGTGGCTAGGATCATATGATACATTTATTTTGCTGTCCAAGTTGTCTGAATGGATTGGATGATTATGTTCTGTATTATGTCATTGTGAAAACCAGTTCTCCTGGCTGGAATGATCTATCTGCCTCTTACATCTTGATGAGATATGATAATCATAAAATGATTATGTCATTTTTATTCAGTCTATATAGCACCAGTTTTTTCCAATGAATAGAAAATGGAATATTTTAAATTGGAATATAAGAGGCATAAACTCCCAAACCAGATGGGATGATTTAAGAGCCAAAATTGATGAGAGTAATTGTGGTATTATATGCCTTCAAGAAACAAAAAAATAAGATTTTGATCAATATTATATTAGAAATTTCTCTCATGGGAGATTTAATCAGTTTGCATATACTCCCTCAGTGGGTCTGTCTAGGGGATTAATAACCATATGGAATGGCAGTCTCTTCAGTGGTTCAGTTGTCAGTCAATCCTCCTTTTAGATTACAGTTAAATTATTATGCAATTTATCAGGCAACCTTTTTTATGTCAGCAACATTTATGGACCCTGCCAGAATGAAAATAGTACTAATTTCTTTGATTGGTTGGACACTATTGATGCTTCACATATGGACCATTGGATTCTTGCTGGTGATTTTAATTTAATCAGAAGCCCACAGGACAGAAATAGACCTGGTGGAGATGGAAACAATATGTTGAGATTTAACAGCATTCTGCAGCAGCTTGATTTAGTGGAAATTCCTCTCAAGGGTAGGAACTTTACATGGAGTAATATGCAAGACTTACCTCTTCTGGAGAAACTGGATTGGATTTTTACCTCTGCTAATTGGTCTATTAATTTCCCAAATACTCTGGCATACCCACTGGCTAGAGTTTCATCTGACCATATCCCTATTCATATTCAAATTGGCAGTGATATTCCAAAATCATCTATATTCAGGTTTGAAAATTACTGGCTGGAGTTTGATGGATTTTATGAAACTGTTCCTCAATGTTGGAACAGAAACCAATCATTACCAAATTCTGCAAATGATATAACTGCCAGATTTAAAAGCCTCAGATTAGGTCTTAATAAATGGAGCAAAAATTTGTCCATGCTCAATACTAATATCTCTGCTTGTAACTATGTATTATCTATGTTGGATGGTATTGAAGATCAAAGAGCTCTGAGTATTATGGAAGCTAACTTTAAGATCATCCTGAAACAACACATCCTCAAGTTACTGGAGGTTAAAAGGATTTATTGGAAGTCTAGATTTAAAATGAGAAGTGTGAGACTTGATGATGAAAACACTGATTTTTTCCATGCAATGGCCACCCAAAATTTCAGGCAAAATTATATTACTAATATTGTTGGAGAGGATGGAGTCACTTACCAAAATCATGACCATAAAGCTGCAATTATTTGGAGGTCCTACAAAGAAAGATTAGGCTCATCCATTGATCCTCACATGCTTTTCAATCTTGAGGAACTGATCCAACCACAAGACTTATCTTCTCTTGAAGCTCAGTTCACTATGGAAGAAATTGATCAAGTTATTAAGGAATTTCCCACTAACAGAGCTCTTGGACCAGCTGGCTTTAATGGCACCTTTTTAATCAAATGTTGGGATATTATTAAACAAGACTTCTATACCATGATTTGGGATTTCTTTGAAGGAAACTGTGATATTCAGAGTATAAATACTGCCTTTATTACTCTCATTCCAAAGATTGCAAATCTGTAGAATATGAATGATTTCAGGCCTATTTCTTTGGTTAGTCTTCCACTCAAAATTATTACCAAACTTCTGGCAAACAGAGCTCAAAAGATTATCACTTCTATTTGCACCAAAACCAATATGGTTTTATTAAAGGCGGGAATATTCAAGACTGTCTTGGATATGCTTTTGAATACCTCCATTCATGCCACCAATAAAAAAAAATCTATCATCATTTTAAAGCTTGATTTTGAAAAAGCTTTTGACAAGATTGAGTATATGACAATTATTGCTATGTTAAAGGCCAAAGGTTTTGGACCTAGATGGATCAATTGGGTTAATAACATTCTTCAATCTGCCTCTACATCTGTTCTGCTTAATGGAGTGGCTAGAAAGAAGATTATTTGCAAGAGAGGTGCCAGACAAGGGGATCCACACTCCCCATTACTATATATCATCACTGCTGATCTTCTTCAATCTGTGGTCAATGCTGCTTGGGCAAATGAAGAAATCTCTCTTCCTATAAATTATGCTTATGGACAAGACTACCCTATTATACAGTATGCTGATGACACCCTAATGATTATGCCTGCTTGTGAAGATCAGATCATCCACCTTAAATACTTGCTCAACATATTTAGCCTATCCACTGGTCTGTTTGTCAACTTCAGCAAGTCCTCAATGATTCCAATAAATATTGATCAACCATCAGTTTCAGCACTTGCAAATTCATTTGGTTGCAAGGTGGAAAGCCTCCCATTGACATATCTAGGTTTACCTATGGGCACCACCAAACCCTCTGTTATGGATCTTATTCCTGTCATATCCAAAATTGATAAAAGGCTCTCTGGAGTGACTAGATTCATGAACTACTCTGGCAGACTCACATATGTTAATTCCATTGTTGCTTCCATGCCTATTTTCTCTATGTGCTGCCTTAAAGTTCACTACACCATATTGGATCATGTGGACAAATCTAGCAGGAACTTTCTCTGGTATGGAAAGGAAATTAATAGAAGAGGAAAATGCTTGGCCAGCTGGGATATGATTTGCAAACCAAAAAGTCAGGGTGGTCTTGGAGTTTTGAACCTGAGAATGTAGAATAAAGCCCTTCTTATCAAGCATCTCTTTAAATTTTACAATAGAATGGATATTCCTTGGGTCAAATTAATTTGGGAGGCTCATTATCAAAACAATGAGGCTCCACACACAAATCCCAACAAAGGATCATTCTGGTGGAAGGATTGTATGAAAATGTTTGATCTATTCAAAGAGATGTCTACATGTGAGATCAGATCAGGAAACACTTGCAAATTATGGGATGATAGTTGGAATGGGGAGATTATGCATTTCAAATTCCCTGAACTCTATTCTTTTTGCAACCAGCAGAATATCTCAGTCAAAAAAGCCAAAGATAATGGTAGCCTATACAACTTATTCCAACTACCTATTTCCATCACTGCCCATCAGCAATTTCATCTGCTTTCTGATAAATTACACAATATCAGATCCAACAATGACAAGGATATATGGAATTTCAATTGGGGTAGTAGTTTAAATATGACCAAGAAGATTTATAACTTCTTACTGAGAAATGAAGATGCTGTTATCACCTTCAAATGGATATGGAAGTCATGTTGCCTTCCAAAACACAAATTCTTTTGCTGGCTTCTTCTTCATGATAGGATAAACACATGTGACCTTCTAACCAGGAAAAATATGCATCTCGATTCCACACAGTGTGTATTATGTGATGCTGAAGACTATGAGGACAGAATTCATCTTCTTTTCTCTTGCCCATTCAGCCAGGGTTTTTGGTGGAACATTGGTTTTGAATGGAACACTGATCTGAATATCCATGATATGATTATTGAAGCCCAACAAAGATATAAACTTCACCATTTCATGGAAATTCTTATTATTGGATGCTGGAGTATATGGAATCAAAGAAATGATCTGATATTTGAAGGGATCCCCTACGCTATCAATGACTGCAGATATGAATTTATCAAGACTTTCAAATTGACAACGTTAAGAGCCAAGCCCAGTTTAAAGGAAGGAATGTCTTCGTGGATTGATAACATTTAATTTATTGTTGTTTCTATATCTTCTCAATAATCTCCCTGGTTGTCTCCCCAACAACCATTGTAAAGACTTTGTGATCCCCTTTTTTTATAATGGAAAAGATCTACAGTAAGGCTTTTGCCTTACTGTTTTATGGTCAAAAAAAAAAAATAAAGTGACATTCTTTTGCATTAAGATTTTGTGCATCCAACCTTAAAAGCACATGACAACCTCTGCTTCCCTCTGCAAAGGGCCTATCTTTTATTTTTGTCCTATACCTTCATACAAGGGTCATGGTGATCTTGACCTTTCCTTTCTACATTTTATCCTTTGGCAAGCACATTGTGTTGGAAAGATCCTGATATATATATATATATATATATATATATATATATATATATATATATATATATATATCCAATTGGATTTAAGTTAGCATGAACTATTATTGTTGACATTACCCTTGAAGTAAAAGGTTGGGAGGCAACACTATAAGCCCCTATCTTTCTCTGTGTCCGATTAAAACTTCATACCCACAAGTATTGCGTGAGTGTTAGCAATTGTGAAAGACTAAATGATAGTTGAGTATGTGGACTTGCTGAAAAGCTCTTGTATTGACTCTTTCCGATGTTATGATAAATTGCAATTGCTTCAACGACCGAGATTATAGATTGTTAGATTTCAATGAAGTTTCTGATTCATACTTGACATTGTGAATAGATTGTTACTTTAGTATAAGAAATCATATGACAATATTTATATATATTGCTGTTATAAGAATGACCATGATGCCCTCATGTCCGTATTTTATTTTATCGACACCTCTATCTCTAAACATGTGGACATATTTTTTTCGTTATCGGCTTCCGCTTGAGGACAAGCGAGGTCTAAGCTTGGGGGAGTTGATACGTCTGAGGGAGTCCTGGATTAGGGGGTATCCGGACAGCCGAACTATATACTTTGGCCGGACTGTTGGATCGTGAAGATACAAGACTCAAGACTTCGTCCCGTGTCCGGATGGGACTCTCCTTTGCGTGGAAGACAAGCTTGGTGATCCAGATATTATATTTCCTTCTTTGTAACCGACTCCATGTAAACCCTAGCCCCCTCCAGTATGTATATAAACCAGAGGGTTTAGTCCTAAGAGGGAGAATCATAATCATCATAGGCTAGCTCCTAGGGTTTAGCCTCTACGATCTCATGGTAGATCAACTCTTGTAACACTCATATCATCAATATCAATCAAGCAGGAAGTAGGGTTTTACCTCCATCGAGAGGGCCCGAACTTGGGTAAAACATCGTGTCCCTTGCCTCCTGTTACCATTAGCCTTAGACACACAGATCAGGACCCCCTACCCGAGATCCGCCGGTTTTGACACCGACATTGGTGCTTTCATTGAGAATTCCTCTGTGTCGTCACTGCAAGGCCTGATGGCTCCTTCGATCGTCAACAACAACATGGTCCAGGGTGATACTTTTATCCCCGGACAGATCTTCATGTTCGGTGGCTTCACACTGCAGGCCAATTCGCTTGGCCATCTGGAGTAGATCGACAGCTACGCCCCTGGCCATTAGGCCAGATTCAGAAACCTAAACTACATGGCTGACATCCGTGGAGACTTGATCTTCAACGGATTTGGGCCTATGCCAGGAGCGCCGGACAGTCACGACGAGCACGGTTTAGACCTGCTGTCGGACAATGCTTGAGATATCGCCCCTGCAGGAGCCCCGGACCTAAATCCGGGGCAGATTGCATCGCCCGAGGACGGGTGGATGGACCCCGCCCCAGAGGCTACACACCCATCGGTGTTAGAGCCGAACACAGACTTCACCCCCAAGGAAGCATGTGACACCAGATCCCCGAACTCGTATCCGACTGTAGGTTCCAGTCCGCGCACTCCCGAGCCCGTCGAACCTGGTTGGGCTCCGGTAATGGAGTTCACCACTGCGGATATCTTCCAGTACTCGCCCCTTGGCGGCATACTGAACTCATTAAAGTCTCTCTCTTTGTCAGGAGACTCTTGGCTGAACTATGTCCGGCTCAAGGCGGAAGAAGGTGACGAAGAAATCCGTTGCCCACCCACCACCCACTTCATAGCCACTATCGACGATGTATCAGACATGCTTGACTTCGACTCCGATAATACCGACGATATGGACGTCGGCGCAGGAGACGATTCAGAACCAACGGGGCACTGGACTGCCACCTCGTCATACGATATATACATGTTGGACACGCCGGATTCAGGGGCTCTCGACCCAGTCAACAAAAGAAGCCATTTAAAGGCAACAAAGAGGGATTGTCCGGCCTGAACAAAGTCCTGGACAGACTGTACCAAATTCACGGCATCCCCGGAAAACCTGCGAACCACACTCACAGAGAATGCTGGGTCTTCAAGCAGGCCGGAAAATTAAATGCCAAACACAAGGGAAGGGAAACACTAAGAGAAGACGAGGATGAGCCTCGCCAGCCAAACACTAGGGGACAGAAAAAATTCCCACCAGAGGTAAAAACAGTAAACATGATCCATGCGACTCACATATCCACGAGAAGGCGCGAACGCGCGCTCAGAGACGCATACGCTATAGTGCCCGTTGCACCCAAACTTAACCACTAGTCGGCTTACTCGATCACTTTCGATCACAGGGACTACCTGACTAGTATTCGGCATGGAGGATCAGCTGCCTTGGTGCTCGACCCAATAATCGACGGATACCATCTTACTCACGTCCTCATGGACGGCGGCAGTAGTCTTAATCTAATATGCCAGGACACTCTCCGAAGGATGGGGATAGACCCATCCAGAATCAACCACAGTAACACCACCTTTGAAGGGGTGATACCAGGCGTTGAAGCCCACTGTAGGGGCTCCCTCGTACTAGAGGTGATATTCGGCTCCCCAGGCAACTTCAGAAGCAAAAAGCTACTCTTCACCATCGCCCCACTCCAAAGTGGTTATCACGCATTGCTCGGGAGAATGGCCTTTGCCCGCTTCAACGCAGTACCGGACTACGCCTGCCTTAAACTCAAGATGCCCGGTCCACGCGGCGTCATCGCTGTTAATGGAACTACAGACCATTTCTTACACACGGAGGAATACGCGACGGCTCTAGCAGCCGGATTCTAAGTGGCCTCTAATATCAGAAAGCATGATTGGTCGTCAAGACCACGGACACGGTTAGACAAGTCCGGAAGCCCAGATCAACTCGATCTAGGCTCCACACATGTAATCCCATAGAGGACACCAGGGGTTATAGATAATTAATAAAGCCCAATTCTCGGCCTAATCTTATTAACAGGCCAATGTCTTACACTTTTACTATCCATTAGTGATAGCCAACTTTTCGCATGCTTTTTTCATACTCTTCTACATGAGTTCCGCTTTTTACAGACACCATTTGTGTGACACCCTCCCAGGACATGGCACAACATGGACAAAGGCGCAGACGTGCAGCAGAGCCCCGCTCAAAGGTTTCTTTTTAGATTAAGCCCCTGTGTAATCCTTCTTTATTGTCTCTTGTTGCTTACACATCCCATGGGTACTACACCCGCAGAGGATTTTGCCGTCATTGGCATTTCGCCAGGACAGACTAATGCACGTACCTGGGAATACATGGTTTATAGTAAGGGGCGTTACTCAGCCCAGCATACGTTATAAAGTCTGAATACCTTCGGGAGTGTTCGGCATCGCGAGTTTGGCCTTATATGCATCAGCTCCGAATTATGTCTTTGGTCAAATGTTGGGTTTGCCCGGTTCCTGGGTTCGCTGCCTTATGTTCCGTTCTTATCGGCTATGGCGGCCAAAGGAGAACTACTGCGATTGTGCCCTGGTTATTCCGGATGAGCACCTCAGTAGAGAAAGCTGAAAACTGACTGTCATTATATGGCGAGAGACTGTTCAACCACTCGAAGACTCATCGGAACCTTCAGGGTTCCTCCGCATTCACGAAGGACCGCTTACCGGTCATGTACACACGCGCCCGGATTCGGATGCACGCAAAGGTACAAGGGGCGACATAGTAGCCCCACCGTCAAACTCCTATGGCTAAGTGAACGTGTTAAAGCTATATAGTCTGGTTGCCTAGTTCGACGTGCGATCACCTCCTTAATGGACCAAGACATTGGATCAAGTGTGATTACGCATATTTTTCGTGAACACCCCCACATTATAGGCGTGGGGGCTGAAGCCAACGACTGCTAACTTTCAGAATTGCACACACACACACACACACACACACACACACACACACACACACACACACACACACACACACACACACACACATATATATATATATATACATATATAGGGTGGGTCTATTATGATAACAACCCCTTAAGACCTTATTCTGCACACCCGGGGCTTATTCTGCTAACACCCGTCGCCCACCCCGAAGCTACAAACTAACCACCAACTCCCCTCTCTCCCCGTGCCCCTCCCCCACTTAACCCAGCTTTTCCCGGTCAACCCCCACCTCTCTCCCATGTTGCTCCCACTCCACGCTGCCCCCTGGATCCTACCCCGCACCACCCCCCACCTTACTCCACCGCCGCACCACCTCCCACCCCCGCGCCGCCGCACCACCTCCGGCTCCTCTTCCTCCCGGCCGGGGCTGCCGCACCTCCTCTTCCTCCTGGAATCGCCGCCAACCCTGGATCCGCTTCCTTTTCCCCGCACCGCCGCACCACCCTCCCGGCCGGTGCTGCCCCACCCTCCCGGCCGGTGCCGCCCCACCCCCCGTCTCCCACGCTGCTGAACAACCTCCTTCCCCACGCTCCTCCCTGCAGATCCAACCCCGAGCAGGCCACCCCGTCCACGGATGCTACGGTTCATCGAAGGAATTCCCCCACCATAGATCACGTGAGTCCATCATCACCTCTCACGCCGCCGGCCACTGCCCTGCCACCTCTCACGCTGCCGGCGAACGCCTCCCTTGCACCCACATCCTCTTCTTCCCCTGTGCCCACTTCTTCTTCCTCTGCCTCCCTTCCCGGATCTGCCACTCCCATGGCTCGGGCACAGCTCATTATTCTCATGGGAGCAACTCCCCTTCTCTCTTCATGCATTTTAGTTTTCTCAGGTGTGCAGGTCTGGTCCGCGGTGGTGCTCTGGCGCATCAACTCACTGTTCTGTGGCGATCTACTCCGAGTAGATGTGAGAAAAATGTGCGGTTGTAGCTCACTTCGTCCTCGGCGCAGTAGGTTACAAAGCCTACAAGTTGCTTTGTGCAGTACATTCCTGTTTGTTTCCTTTTTGTGTTGTGACTATGAGCGGTTCATTGCTGCACTGTTGTCTGTTTCCTGTTTATGTCCGAGCGGTGCCCCGAGCGGTTTCCTGGTCGGGGTGATCCCGGGTCCCGGTCGCCACCATCTCCTCGCCCCGTGCGGCACTGACGCTGCAGTCCATTCCTCTCTCTCAAGAAGTAACGAGCACGCGGCAGCGACGACATGTACTACATCGTCGTGGAGGCATTGCAGTTTGCTTTTGTCCAACTCTTCCTCCCACTCTGCCGTGGAGCACAAAAAGGCGAGGGGCTCTCTCCGCAGCTCTGCAGCTCACTTGTGTTCGTGGTGCAGCTCACCGGCGTTCGTGGTGCAGTTTGAGCGACCGCGTGCTTGCAGTACGTCCAGAGCGTGCGTGCGGTTCCGTGGGGCAGGCACCGCATTGTGTCATTGCGTGCAGTTCAGTGGATTTTAAAAATTGTGCAGTGGGTTGTATTTTGTGGGTGATGATTGTAACGTGGATACACAATAAACGAAAGTGATGCAATTTTGTTACACTGCATTGTGGGTTTTTACCGAGTTTGTAAAAATCTTTCTTTGTAAATGCAATGCGCTCGGTGAACCGAAGAAGTACATCTTTTCAAAGTATTGTAGTTCATTTTTAAAAATCATTGTGGAACCGAAGAAGTACGTTTTTTCAAAGTATTGTAGTTCATTTTTAAAAAGAAAGCGATGCAATTTTGTTACACTACATTGTGGGTTATTACCGAGTTTGTAAAATATTTCCATGTAAATGCAGTGCACTCGGTGAACCGAAGAAGTACATTTTTCAAAGTATTGTAGCTCATTTTTAAAAAATCATTGCGGTTCACTATGCATTTTAAAAAAATCAATACACTTGAATCCAAAAATCCTTTATACTTTTTAAAAATACAGCAAGAAAAAACCATGCAACTCACTTTGATTTATGTTGTGGTTCAATTCTCCCAAAAATTAAAAAGACATGTATGTAAAAAAAGAAAAAATTCATCTCGAGTTGCAGTGCACTTCGTTGTCGCGTGCGGTGCACTACACTCGGCCTGGCAGTTTAGATGAAACTACAAAATAAAATGTTAGCAAAAAGGGCTTATTCCATCTGTGCCCCCAATTCCTTAGTTGTGCTCAGTTTTCCCCACTCGCTCATTTTGCCTTGGTTTTGAGCACTTTTTTAGGGGCAAAAGTGAGGAAAATGTGAAGGCAAAAATTTTGAGTCATGGGGAAAAGTGAGTAAAAAGTTAACAAATGGGGAAAAGTGAGCACAACTAAGAGACGAGGGGCATAGATTTAAATAACCCTAGCAAAAATATTAATAATCCACTTCTCTGCCTAAACACTGCAGTGCGATATTTAGATTGAAGCAGTGCGTTCTTTTGTCCAATGAAGTACACACGACAATTTTGGTCTCGCGAAAAACAGAGTGTTCGCTTTTCGGTAAAATAAAAACTGCTCTTAAACCGTAAGGAACTAGTGGAAGTGTTCTACATGAAAAAGTTGCGCGTTGTCGATATCTTTCCAATGGTGTATAATTTGAATCATTTTGACCAGCGGTTTGTGAAAATTTCACGAAAAACGGCCGCTGCCTCTCGTCTTTAGCCGCACGATTTTCAAAATTAACTAAAAACCATAAAGAATCTCAAAAACATTTCAACATATGAAAGTTGCGCCTCGTCCATAGATTTTCAACGGCGTATCACACGCCTCGTTTCGACAAACGGTTCAAAAACTGGATCAAAAACAGTACGAAAATTGCTAAAAATTCGAAAAAATAAATTTTGCGATTTACTAAATTTAAAACTGCTCTTAAACCGTAACGAATTAGAGAAAATAATACATATGGAAAAGATGCGCCTCGATGATATCTTTCCAAGGGTGTATCATTTGCTTCATTCCGACGAGCGGTTTAGAAAAAAACACGAAAAAACGCTCGCTGCCACTCGTCATGCATCGCACAATTTTCAAAACTGCTCTTAAACTGTGAAAAATCTCGAAAAGTGTTCAACATGGCGAAGTTGCACCTAATCCATAGCTTATCAACTGTGTATTACCCGTCTTGTTCCGATAAACGGTCAAAAAACTAGAGCGAAAAAGGTGCCAAAAAACACCGCGTGTAGTTTTTTCGTCATGAAGTTCACTAGTCTCTGTATTGCAGTACCCCTTCTACTGAAAATGCTGTGCACTTGCGTTACGCATGCAGTGCGGAAGTGTTATCAGAATAGTTATTCTGCTAATATTAGCAGAATAGACCGGCTGTATATATATATATATATATATATATATATATATATATATATATATATATATATATATATATATATATATATAATTATTCTGCACACCACTTCGGCACTGCACGCTCAACAGAAGCGCACTGCATCATTTTGACGACGAGCACTGCAATAGAGACTAGTGAACTTCGTGTTGAAAAAAATTGAACGCGGTGTTTTTTCGGTACTGTTTTCGCTTTACTTTTTCAACCGTTTATCGGAATGAGGCGTGTAATATACCGTTTAAAATCTATGGATTAGGCGCAACTTCGACATGTTGAACACTTTTCGAGATTTCACACGGTTTAAGAGCAGTTTTGAAAGTAGTGTGGCAGATGACGAGTGGCAGCGAGCGTTTTTTCGCTATTTCTTCTAAACCGCTTGTCGGAATGAAGCAAATGATACGCCGTTGGATAGATATCATCGAGGCTTATCTTTTTCATATATAAATCTTTCTCTAATTCATTACGGTTTAAGAGCAGTTTTGAATTTACTAAATCGCGGAATTCTGTTTTTCAATTTTTTTTCAAATTTTCGGTACTATTTTCGCTCTAGTTTTTAACCGTTTGTCAAAACGAGGCGTGTAATACATCGTTGAAAAGCTATGGACGAGGCACAACTTTCATATGTTGTAATGTTTTTGAGATTTCTTACGGTTTTAAGTTAATTTTGAAAAACGTGTGGCGGACGACAAGTGGCAGCTGCTGTTTTTTATGAAATTTTTACAAACCGCTAGTCAAAATGATTTAAACGATACACCGTTGGAAAGATATCGACGAGACGCAACTTTTTCATGTAGAACACTCTCTCTAATTCCTTGCGGTTTAAGAGCAGTTTTAGATTTACCGAAATGCGGACACTCTATTTTTCGCGACACCCAAATCGACATGGGTACTTCATCCGACTGAAAACCGCACTGCATCGGATGGGCAAGCGAGCTACATGGTTATTGTACTCTTTTTTCTTTTTTATTTTTATGAATGAGTTCTTTTTTTATGAATGAGAGTGGACCGCAGAGATGAGGCCAAGTGAACCACATCAAGAGGGAAAGTGAAACGCAACACGAATCTAAGTGAAACGTTGAACCATATCATTTTTTTGCCCTTTTTCAACTTTTTCTATAAATGCATCCGAGCTGCATGGTGAGAGCTAGTGAGCTTCAGTGGACAGGGAAGCGAGCTGCATTGTTTGTAAATGCATTTTTTATTTTAAATGGATTGTGTGAAAAGTCCTTCGTAATGGACTTTCTTCAAGACCAAAGCGCACTGCATTTGCATGATATTTTAAATGCATTTTTATTTTAAAATGTGTGTATTGAAAAGTCTTTTGTGGTGGACTTTTTTCAAACCAAAGTGCACTGCATTTTTTTGCATGTTTTGAAGTACATTTTGGATGGATGGTGCATGTTTGTGTGTGTAGTTTGATAGCTCGACGATTGGAATATGGATGGTGCATGTTTTGTGTGTGTAGATTTCTGCCATCTGTATCACATCCCATATTGTTATGTTTTTAGGTGCAAGAGTACTACGGATTACTTCCCCTGATGGCCTACCTCGCCGTGAACTGCATGGACCGAGCTTCTCTGCATTTAAAAAACTGCATGCGCCTGCAATCCGTGCTGCAAGATGCCACAAGGGAACCACAACATGATGAAATTAAAACATACAGCAAAGATGAACTACTAAAAAAATAAGTATGTCGCCGGCCACCGTAGTGCAGTGCACTTGTCTCCCGCCGCGCGCGAACAAGTGTAGGAGAAAGCTGCAGGTGAGGGCCGTATACTGCACGCTAGGTCGAGCTGCACTGCACGCCACACTCAACAGCACTGCACAATGTGCTCACTGGAAAGGGGCGCCACTTCACGGGTGCGGTCGTCGGGCTGCAGGGAAGGGAAGTGAGCTGCAGTTTGAACAAAAAAAACCACCCGTACGGACGAAGTGAGCTGCATCGACGAGCACGATGTTGGGGAAAGTAGCAGAAATTCAAAATTTTCCTACGTGTCACCAAGATCTATCTATGGAGAAACCAGCAACGAGGGGAAGGAGAGTGCATCTACATACCCTTGTAGATCACTAAGTGGAAGCGTTCAAGAGAACGGGGTTGAAGGAGTCGTACTCGTCGTGATTCAGATCACCGATGACCAAGTGTCGAACGTACGGCACCTCCGCGTTCAACACACGTACAGCCCGGTGACGTCTCCCATGCCTTGATCCAGCAAGGAGAGAGGGAGAGGTTGAGGAAGACGCCATCCAGCAGCAGCACGACGGCGTGGTGGTGGTGGAGCGTGGCAATCCTGCAGGGCTTCGCCAAGCACCGCGGGAGAGGAGGAGTACTTGGGAGAGGGGAGGGCTTCCCAGAACTTGTGGTATGGATGCCCTCCCACCCCCCACATATATATAGGCGCAAGGGAGAGGGGGGCCGGCCTCCTCAGATCCAATCTGAGGAGGGGGCGGCGGCCAAGGGGGGGAGGAGTGCCTCCCAAGTCAAGTGGAGGCCCTCCCCCTTAGGGTTTCCCCCCTCCCATGTGCATGGGCCTTGGGGGGGCTGGTGCCCCTGGCCCATTAAGGCTAGGGCACCCCCTTACAGCCCATGCTGCTGTATTGGACGTGGTGGAACAATTTCCGGACCTCCGGACCCCTCCGGAATCCTCCGGAACCTTCTGGAAGCTTCCCGGTACAATACCGAAAAAACCCGAACTTTTTCCGGAACCCGAACAACAACTTTCCATATATAAATCTTTACCTCCGGACCATTCCGGAACTCCTCGTGACGTCCGGGATCTCATCCGGGTCTCCGAACAACATTCGGTAACCACATACAAACTTCCTTTATAACCCTAGCGTCATCGAACCTTAAGTGTGTAGACCCTACGGGTTCGGGAACCATGCAGACATGACCGAGACGTTCTCCGGTCAATAACCAACAGCGGGATCTGGATACCCATGTTGGCTCCCACATGTTCCACGATGATCTCATCGGATGAACCACGATGTCAAGGACTCAATCGATCCCGTATACAATTCCCTTTGTCTAGCGGTATTTTACTTGCCCGAGATTCGATCTTCGGTATACCGATACCTTGGTCAATCTCGTTACTGGCAAGTCTCTTTACTCGTTCCGTAACACATCATCCTGTGATCAACCCCTTGGTCACATTGTGCACATTCTGATGATGTCCTACCGAGTGGGCCCAGAGATACCTCTCCGTTTACACGGAGTGACAAATCCCAGTCTCTATTCGTGCCAACCCAACAGACACTTTCGGAGATACCTGTAATGCACCTTTATAGCCACCCAGTTATGTTGTGACGTTTGGTACACCCAAAGCATTCCTACGGTATCCGGGAGTTGCACAATCTCATGGTCTAAGGAAAAGATAGTTGACATTAGAAAAGCTTTAGCATACGAACTACACGATCTTTGTGCTAGGCTTAGGATTGGGTCTTGTCCATCACATCATTCTCCTAATGATGTGATCCCGTTATCAACGACATCCAATGTCCATAGCCAGGAAACCATGACTATCTGTTGATCACAACGAGCTAGTCAACTAGAGGCTCACTAGGGACATATTGTGGTCTATGTATTCACACGTGTATTACGATTTCTGGATAATACAGTTATAGCATGAATAAAAGACTATTATCATGAACAAAGAAATAAATAATAACACTTTTATTATTGCCTCTAGGGCATATTTCCAACAGTCTCCCACTTGCACTAGAGTCAATAATCTAGTTCACATCACCATGTGATTAACACTGACAGGTCACATCACCATGTGACCAACATCCAAAGAGTTTACTACTGTCACTAAACTAGTTCACATCATCATGTGATTAAGACTCAATGAGATCTGGGGTTTGATCATGTTCTGCTTGTAAGAGAGGTTTTAGTCAACGGGTCTGCAACATTCAGATCCGTATGTACTTCGCAAATCTCTAGGTCATATTGCAAATGCTGCTTCCACGCTCCACTTGGAGCTATTCCAAATGGTTGCTTCACTATACGTATCCGGTTTGCTGCTCAGAGTCATTCGGATAGGTGTTAAAGCTTGCATCGATGTAACCCTTTACGCCGAACTCTCTATCACCTCCATAATCGAGAAACATGTCCTTATTTACTTCAAGGACAATTTTGACCACTGTCCAATGATCCACTCCTGGATCATTCTTGTACCCCTTGACTGACTCATGGCAAGGCACACTTCCGGTGCGGTACACAGCATAGCATACTATAGAGCCTACGTCTAGAGCATAGGGGACGACCTTCGTCCTTTCTCTCTTTTCTGCCGTGGTCGAGCTTTAAGTCTTAACTTCGTACCTTACTACTCTGGCAAGAACTCCTTCTTTGACTGATCCATCTTGAACACCTTCAAGATCATGTCAAGGTATGTGCTCATTTGAAAGTACCATTAAGCGTTTTTTGATCTATCCTCATAGATCTTGATGCTCAATGTTCAAGTAGCTTAATCCAGGTTTTCTATTGAAAAACACTTTTCAAATAACCCTATATGCTTTCTAGAAATTCTACATCATTTCTGATCATCAATATGTCAACAACATATACTCATCAGAAATTCTATAGTGCTCCCACTCACTTCTTTGGAAATACAAGTTTCTCATAAACTTTGTATAAACCCAAAATCTTTGATCATCTCATCAAAGCGCACATTCCAACTCGGAGATGCTTACTCCAGTCCATGGAAGGATCACTGGAGCTAGCATACCTTTTAGCATCCTTAGGATCGACAAAAACTTTCTGATTGTATCACATACAACCTTTCCATACGAAGACTGGTAAGGAAACTCGTTTTGTCATCCATCTGCCAGATTTCATAAATGCAGCTAATGCTAACATTAATCCGATGGACTTAAGCATCGCTACGGATGAGAAAATTTCATCGTAGTCAACTCCTTGAACTTGTGAAAAACTCTTCTCCACAAGTCGAGCTTCATAGATGGTGACATTACCATCCACGTCCGTCTTCTTCTTAAAGATCCATTTATCTCAATGGCTTGCCGATCATTGGGCAAGTCCACCAAAGTCCATGCTTTGTTCTGATACATGGATCCTATCTCGGATTTCATGGTTTCTAACCATTTGTCGGAATTTGGGCCCACCATTGCTTCTCCATAGCTCGTAGGTTCATTGTTGTCTAGCAACATGACCTTCAAGACAGGATTACCGTACCACTCTGAAGTAGTACGCATCCTTGTCACCCTACGAGGTACGGTAGTGACTTGATCCAAAAACTTCATGATCACTATCATAAGCTTCTACTTCAATTGGTGTAGGCGCCACAGGAACAACTTCCTGTGCCCTGCTACACACTTGTTGAAGTGACGGTTCAATAACCTCATCAAGTTTCCACCATCCTCCCACTCAATTTTCGAGACAAACTTTCCTCGAGAAAGGGCCCAATTCAAGAAACAATCCTTATTGCTTTCGGATCTGAATTAGGAGGTATACTCAACTGTTTTAGGTGTCCTATGAAGATGCATTTTATCCGCTTTGGGTTCGAGCTTATCAACCTGAAACTTTTTCACATAAGCGTCGCAGCCCCAAACTTTTAAGAAACGACAACTTAGGTTTCTCTAAACCATAGTTCATACTGTGTCATCTCAACGGAATTACATGGTGCCCTATTTAAAGTGAATGTGGTTGTCTCTAATGCCTAACCCATGAACTATAGTGGTAATTCGATAAGAGACATCATGGTACGCACCATATCCAATAGGGTGCAACTATGATGTTCGGACGCACCATCACTCTATGGTGTTCCAGGCGGTATTAATTGTGAAACAATTTCCACAATGTCTTAATTGCGTGCCAAAGCTCGTAACTCAGATACTCATCTCTATGATCATATCATAGACATTTTATCCTCTTGTCACAATGATCTTCTACTTCACTCTGAAATTACTTGAACCATTCAATAATTCAGACTTGTGTTTCATCAAGTAAATATACTTAACATCTACTCGAATCATCTGTGAAGTAAGAACATAACAATATTCACTGCATGCCTCAGCACTCGTTGGACTGCACACATCAAATGTGTTACTTCCAACAAGTTGCTATCTTGTTCCATCTTACTGAAAAACGAGGCTTCTCAGTCATCTTGCCCATGTGGTATGATTTGCATATCTCAAGTGATTCAAAATCAAGTGAGTCCAAACGATCCATCTGCATGGAGTTTCTTCATGCGTATACACCAATAGACATGGTTTGCATGTCTCAAACTTTTCAAAAACGAGTGAGTCCAAAGATCCATCAACATGGAGCTTCTTCATGCGTTTTATACCAATATGACTTACATGGCAGTGCCACAAGTAGGTGGTACTATCATTACTATCTTATATCTTTTGGCATGAAAATGTGTATCACTACGATCGAGATTCAATAAACCATTCCTTTAGGTGCAAGACCATTGAAGGTATTATTCAAATAAATAGAGTAACCATTATTCTCCTTAAATGAATAACCATATTGCTATAGACATAATCCAATCATGTCTATGCTCAACGCAAACACCAAATCTCGATGGTAGAGGGAGCGTGCGATGCTTGATCACATCAACCTTGGAAACACTTCCAACACATATCGTCAGCTCACCTTTAGCTAGTCTCCGTTTATTCCGTAGCTTTTATTTCGAGTTACTAACACTTAGCAACCGAACCGGTATCTAATATCCTGGTGCTACTAGGAGTACTAGTAAAGTACACATTAACATAATGTATATCCAATATACTTCTATCGACTTTGCCAGCCTTCTCATCTACCAAGTATCTAGGGTAAACTTGCTTCAGTGGCTGTTCCCCTTATTACAGAAGCACTTAGTCTCGGGTTTAGGTTCAACCTTGGGTTTCTTCACTGGAGCAGCAGCTGATTTGCCGTTTCATGAAGTATCCCTTCTTGCCCTTGCCCTTCTTGAAACTAGTGGTTTCACCAACCATCAACAATTGATGCTCCTTCTTGATTTCTACTTTCGCGGTGTCAAACATCGTGAATACCTCAAGGATGATCATATCTATCCCTGATATGTTATAGTTCATCACAAAGCTCTAGCAGCTTGGTGGCAATGGCTTTTGGAGAAACATCACTATCTCATCTGGAAGATCAACTCCCACTTGATTCAAGTGATTGTTGCACTCAGACAATCTGAGCACAAGCTCAACGATTGAGCTTTTCTCCCTTAGTTTGCAGGCTAAGAAAATCGTCGGAGGTCTTATACCTCTTGACGTGGGCACGAGCCTGAAATCCCAATTTCAGCCCTCGAAAACATCTCATATGTTCCGCGACGTTTCGAAAAACGTCTTTGGTGCCTCAACTCTAAACCGTTTAACTGAACTATCACGTAGTTATCAAAACGTGTATGTCCGATGTTCGCAACATCCACAAACGACGTTTGGGGCTCAGCACACTGAGCGGTGCATTAAGGACATAAGCTTTCTACTGTCCGCATAATCGCTACTGTCAACTTTCAACTATATTTTCTCTAGGAACATATCTAAACAGTGGAACTAAAGCGCGAGCTTACGACATAATTTGCAAAGATCTTTTGACTATGTTTAGGATAATTAAGTTCATCTTATGAACTCCCACTCAGATAGACGTCCCTCTGGTCATCTAAGTGATTACATGATCCGAGTCAACTAGGCCGTGTCCGATCATCACGTGAGACGGACTAGTCATCATCGGTGAACATCTTCATGTTGATCGTATCTACTATACGACTCATGCTCGACCTTTCGGTCTCCGTGTTCCGAGGCCATGTCTGTACATGCTAGGCTCGTCAAGTTAACCCTAAGTGTATTGCATGTGCAAATCTGTCTTACACCCATTGTAGGTGAACGTAAGGATCTATCACACCCGATCATCACGTGGTGCTTCGAAGCGACGAACTGTAGCAACGGTGCACAGTTAGGGGAGAACACTTCTTGAAATTGTTGCAAGGGATCATCTTATTTACTACCGTCGTTCTAAGTAAACAAGATGCATAAACATAATAAACATCACATGCAATTATATAGTAGTGACATGATATGGCCAATATCATATAGCTCCATTGATCTCCATCTTCGGGGCTCCATGATCATCATCGTCACCGGCATGACACCATGATCTCCATCATCATGATCTCTATCATCGTGTCTTCATGAAGTTGTCTCGCCAACTTATTACTTCTACTACTATGGCTACCGGTTAGCAATAAAGTAAAGTAATCACATGGCGTTGTTCAATGACACGCAGGTCATACAATAAATTAAGACAACTCCTATGGCTCCTGCCGGTTGTCATACTCATCGACATGCAAGTCGTGATTCCTATTACAAGAACATGATCAATCTCATACATCACATATATTCATCACATTCTTCTTGGCCATATCACATCACATAGCATACCCTGCAAAAACAAGTTAGACGTCCTCTAATTGTTGTTTGCATGTTTTACGTGGCTGCTATGGGTTTCTAGCAAGAACGTTTCTTACCTACGCAAAACCACAGTGTGATATGTCAATTGCTATTTACCCTTCATAAGGACCCTTTTCATCGAATCCGTTTCGACTAAAGTGGGAGAGACTGGCACCCGCTAGCCACCTTATGCACCAAGTGCATGTCAATCGGTGGAACCTGTCTCACGTAAGAGTACGTGTAAGGTCAGTCCGGGCCGCTTCATCCCACAATACCGTCGAAACAAGATTGGACTAGTAACAGTAAGCACATTGAACAAAATCAACGCCCACAACTACTTTGTGTTCTACTCATGCAAAGAATCTACACAATAGACCTAGCTCATGATGCCACTGTTGGGGAACGTAGTAGAAATTCAAAATTTTCCTACGTGTCACCAAGATCTATCTATGGAGAAACCAGCAACGAGGGGAAGGAGAGTGCATCTACATACCCTTGTAGATCGCTAAGCGGAAGCGTTCAAGAGAACGGGGTTGAAGGAGTCGTACTCGTCGTGATTCAGATCACCGATGACCAAGTGCCGAACGGACGGCACCTCCGCGTTCAACACACGTACAGCCCGGTGACGTCTCCCATGCCTTGATCCAGCAAGGAGAGAGAGAGAGGTTGAGGAAGACTCCATCCAGCAGCAGCACGACGGCGTGGTGGTGGTGGAGGAGCGTGGCAATCCTGCAGGGTTTCGCCAAGCACCGCGGGAGAGGAGGAGTACTTGGGAGAGGGGAGGGCTGCCCAGAACTTGTGGTATGGCTGCCCTCCCACCTCCCACATATATATATGGCCAAGGGAGAGGGGGGCCGGCCCCCTCAGATCCAATCTGAGGAGGGGCGGCGGCCAAGGGGTGGAGGAGTGCCTCCCAAGTCAAGTGGAGGCCCTCCCCCTTAGGGTTTCCCCCCTCCCATGTGCATGGGCCTTGGGGGGGCTGGTGCCCCTGGCCCATTAAGGCTAGGGCGCCCCCTTACAGACCATGCTGCTGTATTGGACGTGGTGGAACAATTTCCGGACCTCCGGACCCCTCCGGAATCCTCTGGAACCTTCTGGAAGCTTCCCGGTACAATACCGAAAAAACCCGAACTTTTTCCGGAACCCGAACAACAACTTTCCATATATAAATCTTTACCTCCGGACCATTCCGGAACTCCTCGTGACGTCCGGGATCTCATCCGTGACTCCGAAAAACATTCGGTAACCACATACAAACTTCCTTTATAACCCTAGCGTCATCGAACCTTAAGTGTGTAGACCCTACGGGTTCGGGAACCATGCAGACATGACCGAGACGTTCTCCGGTCAATAACCAACAGCGGGATCTGGATACCCATGTTGGCTCCCACATGTTCCACGATGATCTCATCGGATGAACCACGATGTCAAGGACTCAATCGATCCCGTATACAATTCCCTTTGTCTAGCGGTATTTTACTTGCCCGAGATTCGATCGTCGGTATACCGATACCTTGTTCATTCTCGTTACCGGCAAGTCTCTTTACTCGTTCCGTAACACATCATCCCGTGATCAACCCCTTGGTCACATTGTGCACATTCTGATGATGTCCTACCGAGTGGGCCCAGAGATACCTCTCCGTTTACACGGAGTGACAAATCCCAGTCTCGATTCGTGCCAACCCAACAGACACTTTCGGAGATACCTGTAATGCACCTTTATAGCCACCCAGTTACGTTGTGATGTTTGGTACACCCAAAGCATTCCTACGGTATCCGGGAGTTGCACAATCTCATGGTCTAAGGAAAAGATAGTTGACATTAGAAAAGCTTTAGCATACGAACTACACGATCTTTGTGCTAGGCTTAGGATTGGGTCTTGTCCATCACATCATTCTCCTAATGATGTGATCCCGTTATCAACGACATCCAATGTCCATAGCCAGGAAACCATGACTATCTGTTGATCACAACGAGCTAGTCAACTAGAGGCTCACTAGGGACATATTGTGGTCTATGTATTCACACGTGTATTACGATTTCCGGATAATACAATTATAGCATGAATAAAAGACTATTATCATGAACAAAGAAATATAATAATAACACTTTTATTATTGCCTCTAGGGCATATTTCCAACACACGACCGGGCTGCAGGGAGGTTTGACCGGCGTCGCCGGCCTGGTTGATCTCCAGGAGGAGCACGACCCCGCGTCGCCACGGCATGGATGGCCGTCGCCCCGTCGCGATCCAGCTCCTAGCATGCCGTCGTCGCTGCTGGGGCTGGTCGTGGCCGCGCAGGGGCACGTTTTGCCGGCCCGGATCCCGCATATTGAGGTGGAAGAAGGTGGGGAAGGGGACGACTGGTGCAGGGCGCCGGCGGTGGAAGATGCCGGATGCTGGTGGGGCGGCGCGAGGCGTGGACTGCACCAGGAAGGTAGGTCGACCAGGACGCGGAGATCCACTAGAAGAGACATCCAGCGGCGGTGCAGCAAGCCCCCAGGCAGGGGTGCGTTGGGGGAGGCCACTTCCGCCTCCATCGGGTGGCAGCTGGGGCTCTTGGACCCGCGCCGGAGTTGAAGAGGGATCAGGGAGGGCATGTGGCGTGCGCTGGCTTTCCATCTCGCTGAATCAAGGGCGGCTGGTGGTAGGGCGACTCAGGTGGGGGCGGGGGAGGAGAAGAGGATGGGAGGTAGGATGTGGCTGGACAGATCCGAAGGAAGGGAGTGCGCCGCAGGAGGGCGGCGCCGGAGCTAGTGCTGGAGGCGGCGGATCTCGGATAGCCGGATCAGGAGGTGGGGGTGGGGGTGCTCGGGGCGGGGCGCTGGGTAGGGTAGCGGCTTGTTGGGTAGGACGGCCGGCGGCTGGGCTCCTCCAGTGGGGCACCGACGTGCGGAAGAAGGTGGTAGGAGGGGGCGGTGGCTGGGGAGGAAGAAGGTGGGAGGTGGGCACGGGATGCGGGAGCGGGAGGGAAGCTATGCGGGTCGGGAGAGGTTGGTGGTTTGTGGGGAGGGGGAGTGGGTCTGCGCGCAGTTCGTTTTGTCGGAGAGGTGTTATCAGAATAAGCTTCCTAGTGTTATCATAATAAGGTCTTATGGGTGTTATCATAATAGACCCACCCTATATATATATATATATATATATATATATATATATATATATATATATATATATATATAGGGCTGGACTATTTTGCTACCGGTAACAGAATAATATTCTGTTACCCTTGCCCCCTATAAGGCGCGATGCGTCCGCGACAGAACCAGCCCCAATCCGACCCACTTCCTACAGCCGGAGGCAGCTGTCGCGGGCGAGCAAGCGACGGCGGCAGCCGGAGCGCGGGAGCCCGCGGCGCCGTGACCCGCTGACGGCGAGTTTGTATCACCGGCCCCCAATCCACAGCCATCACTCCCACCAGGCGCGCCGCCATCTAGCCATGTCTCCGGCCCGACCACCGCCACCATCGGTCGCCTCGTCCGGCGCCGGAGCATCCCCGCGCACCTCCCCACCGCCGGGCGGCGGAGCATCCCCGCGTGCTTCCCCGCCGCCGGGCGTCAGATCCTCCCCGCACGCCTCCCTCCGTTTGGTGCAGGAGCCTCTCTGGTCGCCTACCCGCCGCCTGGTGCAGCAGCTTCCCCGCGCGCCTTCCCGCCGCCGTGCGCCGGAGATTCGCCTGGGCCGTGATCCACGCCTCCTGCCTCTGCCCCTCGACGGACCTCGTCGACAGAGCTCCACCACAAGCACAGTCGTCTCCCAAAAAACAATTGCTCCACCTCCCAACTTCTTGCCAATACGCCGCCAATGAAACGAAGATGGAGGCACATGCAACAAGATGCAGGTGATGAATTCTTCCCACACACATTACTAGCAACACCAAAGTTTTTGAGATCTGGGTTTGAATGAAGATAGGTACCATGTTTCTGTCAACTTATCAGTTCATCAGTTTATCTGTGCTGCTATGCTCTACCTGCATGTTACATTATTGGGTTCATGAGTACAGAATTGTGTGATGCATCTGTGCTGCATCAGTACATAGCAAAGGCTTGCATCAGTTCGTTTGCACCCCTGCCACTTGATGCGCAATTAGCATGTCGAGGTTGCTGTCAGTGCATCTAATATGCTATCTTCAGTTCAGGTAAAAAAACTTAAAAACATATGCGTCAGTCCAAGTAGAGAGTGACAAAAGGTTCAGGTACCACTGAAAAAGTTGTATGTTTGCTATCTCTAAAGAGTACAAGTCATGTAGTTGCGTCAGTTCAAACGATTAATAAAACTGTTACTAAAAATTAAAATATATAACTGCTACACAGTAAGTTCAGTGATACATAAGCTGGCAGTGCTTGTAATGTAGATGCATTGATGCACGATTAGGATGTCAAGGTTACTGTCAGTGCATCTAATATGCTATCTTCAGTTCAAGTAAAAAAAACTTAAAAACAGACGCGTCGGTCCAAGTATATAGTGACAAAAGGTTCAGCTACCATTGAAAAGTTGTATGTTGCTATCTCTAAAAGAGTACAAGTCATGTAGTTGCGTCAGTTCAAACGATTAACAAAACTGTTCCTGAAAATATTAATATAAAATTGGTACACAGTAAGTTCAATGATACATAAGCTGGCAGTGCTTGTAATGTAGATGCATCGATGCACGATTAGGATGTCGGGGTTACTGTCAGTGCATCTGATATGCTATCTTCAGTTCAAGTAAAAAAAACTTAAAAACATATGCGCCAGTCCAAGTACATAGTGATAAGAGTGTGCCACATTTACAAAGTAAGTTCAAAGATACATAAACTAGGAGTACTTCTACTATAGTGGCATAAGTTTAGAAGAAACAGTACATCAGTACATCCGTGTTTGAGCATCAACGTTCATCAGTTCGGCTGAGAACGAACCAGATTAATCTCAAAACTGTTGAATGTTGTTTGCAGAAGCATTCAAGGCGGCGCACGCAGCAAGAATTTCATGAGCCGGACAGATATGGGGCACCACCTGGTTGGGTAACACCAGAAATACCGCCTGGATATTTCAACAGTATAGGCAGATTTGAAGATACACCGCAAACATCAGAAACACGGACATGTTCTTCTATACAACAAAGACAAATATCTAGGAATGCAAGCTTTGCCACTGCTAGGTTGCAACAAGGCCAACAATATCACCAATAACAAATGTTTTCCTTCCCCGGTGCATGCAGAAAGCCACGGACAGGAAGCCGTGGATGGGTTGCAACAAGGCTTCCACCAGTTGCTCCATCAAAATCAATCATCAGTGCTGCAAGAGCAGTTGCGACGGGAAGACCAGGGCAAAAAGATAGAAATTTTGGCCAATCTAGCAGGTTCAAAGGTACAAGATATGAGCCATATAGACAGGAACAACCTCGCAATGAATCTGAGGGGAGACAGCCGTACAACGAAAGACGGAGATCTTCGTCAACGTTGCTCCCTCCAAGAGATGCATTGCTGCATGTGCCAAGGGTGACACCACCAGCGCCCATAAACCAAGGAGAACAACAAACACCAGATGCAGCGCAGAGCTATACACATGTAAGTATCCATATAGAAAAGAAAAAAAAACCATAAGCACAGTCCATACCATGCTGCTGTGACCACCTCATCTAACATTTTTGTTTGGTCACTGTTCTGTGCAGCCACCTGATATTGAAGCTTATGTTCTGCCAAGGCTAGAGATGAGGTTTGAAACTTTCGAAGAAACTAAGAACTTCTACAACGTATATGCAAAGCACGCTGGTTTTGCTGTCAGGGAAGGCCCCAAGTTTAAGACCAGAGCCTACCTTTATTGCACGTGCCATGGAGTTTATGAACCAAAGGTGTCTGAAGCAAATAGACAGTGTAAAAAGACGATAGCCAGAACTAACCGTGGGGCTAAAATGAGGCTGAAGAAGGAAAAAGATGGAATATTTGTCGTAAAAGAGATAGTCTGGGAACACAACCACAGGCTACAGCTCACCGCGGAAATGCTTGTCTTCTTGCACTCCCACAAAAACTTTGACAAAACAATCTTGGAGTACGTCAAGTACTTGCAGTTCAAAGGCATTGAACACGCGCAAATCATGAGCATACTGGGCGGTGATGACCCTTGTAGCTACTTCCTCGAAATGAATGCCAAAGACCTGATTAACCTGCAAGTACAAAGTTGTTCTCCTCCCATAAACCGTCTCCGTATTTTTTCCTCTGTCAGTACAAACATATCATGCAACGCATGACCTGACGCCAGTTCAACATGCATTATTCAAAATGAACTTTTGATATGCAGGAAAGCAAAGAATTCAAGGATCGATGATATGGACGATGTCCTAAAGACTGTCAACTTCTTTAGGGAGATGAAAGCTATAAACAGGGAATTTTTCTGTGACATGCAACTCGATGAGTTCGACAGAGTTAAGAACATATTCTGGGCGAACGCAAGCTGCCGAGGGGCGTATCAGGACTTCGGAGACTGCGTAACGTTTGACACAACATATAAGACCAACAAGTACCATATGCCACTTGGGGTGTTTGTCGGAACTAACAACCACTTACAGACAACATTCTTTGCTTTTGCCCTGATAAGAGATGAGGATGCAGATTCATTCAAGTGGCTGTTCAAGACATTTTAAGGTGCATGAGAATGAAGGCTCCTACATGCATCCTCACAGGTACAACCGCTAAAAACCACCCCCAACAACCACCCCCTTCCAAAAACGAAAAGTAAAGTAACACAAAAAAAATGTTGTGTCAGTTCTATTGGTATATATGCACAACCATCTCTGCTGACAAACTCAGAGTCTATTTTCTCATTACCAGACCAGTGCCCGGCAATGGCTTTGGCGATCGCAGATGTTTTCAAGAACACAGTACATAAGCTATGCCGCTGTCACATTATGAAGAAGTACAGGGAACACCTTGCGTACCTGTATTTCCTGCACGAGGACCTTAAAGATGAATTCACATCAATTCTCAACTGGCCCCTCATGCCAACTAAGTTTGAGGATGCCCGGAAAAGACTCATGGATAAGTACAACCTCCACGATGATGCCACGATGGTGGGCATGTGGAACGAGCGTGAGAAGTGGATATCAGCCTACTTCAAGGAAATTTTCTGCACCAAGCTGACATCCACACAGCAAAGTGAGAGCATGAACTATGTGCTCAAGAAGAACTACGTTAATGAGAGACATAACCTACACAGGTTTGTCAGTCAGGTAAACTCATGCGTCAAAACCAGGAGGCAGACAGAGAACCAGGAGACAATGGATAACCGGGTATATCTCTATCACTTGTCGTAAGACATAAAAATAACATGCTTACTAAAGTAAAAACTTTATTGGAAGTTTTCCCTGTGAAAAAACTAACAATATGATCATCATTCTTGCATCTGCAGAAGGAACAAAACACGCTGACCTACTATGGGTTTGACACCCAGATGGCAAAGCTGTACACACGAGCTGTGTACAGCGAGATAAGAGATAGGCTGAAACTGAGCACGCTCTTCACGGCGACAGAGACGGAAGAGCCCACAAAGTACCTAGTGCGCTACAATCACCCGCAAAAACTGTCTGTGTGGGCTCAGCACTCGTTCCAGGTGGTGGCAGACCCCGTGGGAGAAACATATGAGTGTGAGTGCAGGCTATGGGACCACACAGGTGAGGAGTGCAAAAAAGATGTTACATACTATACTACTTTTTTTGCAAAAAGTTTTTGTTCGAATGAAATGACAAAAACATGCACCTCTTCCAAAAACAAATACAGGTCTTTTCTGCGTGCATGTCCTGTGCATGATGCAGACAATTAAGGCTGCCAACGTTCCAGAGAAATACATACTCAGGAGATACACCAAACGCCCGAACATCCAGCCAACATTTGACAAAAATGACTTGAGGACAGTAGCGTCAAACAAGGCATCCCAATACTGCATTGAAAGCTCACTGCTGATGCTGACCATGAGGGTGCATAGAAAAAGCTTGAGAAGCCAAGAGCAAATGGCAAGGACGCGATTCATCATGGACAAACTTGAACAAGAACTCGATGCCATGCATTCTGCTGAAAATGGAGGTGTCGCGGACAATGAAGCCATTGACCAGGATATTGCTACAATGTTATCTGAGATGAACCATCTGGGATCTATTGACCCGTTTGAGAACGAGGAAGAAGTGCAGCAACAACCTGAGCTTGCCCATGTGCACACTCAAGAGCGCCGACAAACTCACATGCAAGATCATGAACTTGATGGTGCTGTAGGCGAACGACATGACAGTAGCACATCCTACCAGCAGCAGCAGGAAAGGGTGATTAAACCCCCAATATTCTCAAACACAAAGGGGAGGAAGAGCAAGACGCAAGCAGCAGCCAAAAAGCCGCCATGACCCATCAAGCGCGTGGAATTTGGCCCGGACGGCAAACCCCTCGAGGTAAGGGCATGCGGTTTCTACAACGTCGTCAGCAACCATAACTACCGCACATGCCCACTCCGCACAGATGCCACTGTCAACAAGAACAACCGGATTGGAGCCACCCAGCTTTCTACCAATGGAGACAACACACGTAACAGCTACACTTGCCGCAAGTGTGGCGGAACTGACGGACATAATGCCCACACGTGCAAAGTGGGCAAGGAGGTGAGTGGAGCTGAACATAAACAGGGCAAGGTGTGGAGATCCAAGCAATCAAATGAAGACGATGAAGAAGAAGAGTTTGATGAGAATGATGGCCAATCAGACGAAGACAATGAAGATGACATTGTCGGAGGAGAGGAAACTGAAACTGACGATGAAGCTGCCAAGGCTCAACCTGGAAAGAGCGCTGGCAAGGCACAACATTCAGGGACAGTTAGGAGAAGCCCAAGACTGAACAATACATAGTGGTTATCCTGCTGTGTCAACTAAAAAATAACCTTGTAGTCTCAGTCGCATCAGCACACAATGATGAAGCATTTCACAAACACTGTCGTTACCAAGACTTATTTGAGCTTTAACGTCGATTACTCTCGATCAGAACTAAAGTTATTTTTTAGTTTCTGATTTGTGCCCGCTGGAGCAGTCCCAAAAATACGTTTGAAAAAACTTATCTGTATATATCACACACAAAATGATACTGTGACCCAGTAACTCAGGAAAAATAATATGTCAATGAAAAATTTAAAATCTTGTAGTACATCAGTACTGATAACTCTCAGACGTCAGTACATGGCTGAGTACACATCAATACTGATATAATTTCTGATTTGTGCCCCCTGAAGCAGTGACATTATTATTTAAACCATTTGATAATCCTTTTGAATGCAGTCACAAAATAATTTGAAAAAACTTATCTGGATATATCTGACGCAAAACGCTACTGTCAACCAGTAACTCAGCAACAAAAAAAATGCCAAGGAAAAATATAAACTCTCGTAGTACATCAGTACTGATAAATCTCAGCCGGTAGTACAAAAGGCATAGTAAAACAAACACACCAGTTAACGACTCAAAAAAAATCGTTTTGAAAAAACAAAGCTATGCCTGCTCATGCCAGTCCCATTTCAGAAACACCATCAGTACGTGAAAATAATTACCTCAAACAAAATGCGAAGTGATGTATTAAAAAAGATGTTTCTGAACTTGATGTAGTGAAGTATTTTCTGAATTTGATCTAATTTTATTTTCCTAAGTAAAAAACTAAGGACTTGGTGAAGCACTGGTTCTGTGTTATCCCATTTCAACCAGAATAGACTAAACAATGCCAATGCAGAACATACAACATTAATTGAAACTATGCATAATCCAAGAAGAAGAATAACATGATGTACTTAATTTAATTTCAGAGCTTTCTTTACTAGTTTTTGCAGTACATTCATCCATTGTTTATCCTACATAAAAAACTACTTCATGGATTAATTGATTGTAAAACAAAAACAAAAATGAATAATTCAAACATCAAAGTAATGCTAAAATATTCAAAATGTCTCTGCCCTTGCAGGCCCAAGCGCCTGACCGAGATGCTGCAGCATGAGAAGTTGTTCACATTTGCCAGTTTCAGCATTGAAAGCGACGAAGAGAAGCTGAAGTTGTCCGGTATGGAGATCAACCCCAACAAGTTCATTGACATTCAGCGCAAGTGGAGAGTTCCATACACCGGAAAAGAGTACGACTCCTTGACTGATGTTGCAGCCAGCGTCATCCACCCATTCTACAAAGGCATGAAGAACAAGATCAACACGCAGGAAGACTACAAACTGTGGGGGACCAGCGAGCTGCCAGACAACCTCATCGAGTACGCAGGAGTAGATGCGTACGCCGTGTACAAGTCATGGTTCATGATTGACTACATCACAAACGGTTCAGAATATGCGAAAGAGCGGGAGGTTGAAAACTTCTACGACCGCCCCTATTGCCCCTTTGCTGGATGAAGATAACATCAGAGCCTACCTTCGTTTTACCTCCGCTTGTGCTTGCCTTTTATCTTGTTGTTTCAAATTAGTAGTTTGCTCTTGATGGGTTGAACCAGTATGATTATGTCGTGCTTGTCATGTTTGAACAAGTTTAGTTGCGTCATCAAGTACAATGTTTTGCTTATCTCATTATATAAGTTTGGTTTTGTAGCTTCATATGTTGTTAATCCATCATTTCAAAAATTCAAAAAAGTAGCTTCTGAATGGAACGTTGTCATTGCTCTAAAGTACTGGTTATGATGCAACTAATCACACAACGTTGTTCCGTGTCACTACAACTCAGTACACTTGATCGGTCAGTACATTCTTACTACAATAAAAAGTACAAGAAGAAGCATCAGTCCGTAAGCGCTACTATGAATGCACTATCAGTACAACTTAGTCTACACGCAAGTACCATAGTTCTGAAAATGACACCAGAACACACTTGAGAATAATCACAAAAACAAACACAAAAAAGAAGGCCAAAAACTCAAATGATAAAGATTACACTCACACAAAACTGAGAAGAACTAGAACAACAAGTATCAGTCTACTGGTGGAGTCAAGTACTAGATTCAAAACAAAACAAAAATGACCGCCCAAGGTCAGGCGCAGGCCCTGACAATGCTAGATACTTGAACTCGAGCCTGTGGGCGAATCCCTAGTAATCCGCACAACGCAGGACCCGCCGACCAGGGCCCACAGGTCAAGAGAGAGGGCGAGCGCCGTGTATAAGCGCTCAGGTAAGTGTTCAGAGGAGTTCGACTGCTGAGCCTTCGTTGCCCTTATAAACAGGTCCAGAGCCCCCTCGACTAGCGAGGTGGGACTAAACCCAGAGCGCACGCGAACGACGCACTGCATAGCCGCGCGGACGAGCTATCTGGGCTGAAAAACAGCCCAATAGCCTACAACGTCAAGAAAACACCCCACCAATAAGCCCAGGTATACAAACCAGATGGCGGGACAAAAGAAAAATAAACTACAATAAAAATGTTTGTCAATTAACCTGTACAAGAAAAAAGGGAAAAAAATATGATACAAAAACAATGAACCTCTAAAAAAGAACATAACTTAATAGCCTATCTGTTAAATGTACATAATTTAAAAAACCGAATTAAATATTACTTTCAAGTTCAACTACTAAAACTCAAAAAGTTCAAAACATATAATGTTTGTCAATTATGCTAAATTTCTTATTTATATAAAATCTGACAAGTTCAACTACTAAAGCTCTAAAAGTTCAAGAGTATAATGTTTGTCAATTATGCTAAATATCTTATTTATAGAAAACCGACAAGTTCAACTACTAAAAATCTAAAAGTACAAAACATATAATGTTTGTCAATTATGCTAATATTTCCTATTTATATAGAATCTGATAAGTTCAACTACTAAAAACTATAAAAGTTCAAACATATAATGTTTGTCAATTATGCTAAATTTCCTATTTATATAAAAACTGACAAGTTCAACTACTAAAATTCAAAAAGTTCAAATAGAATATATTTGTCAATTCTGCAAAATTTCTTATTTATATAAAATATGTCCACACCACAAACGAACAATCTGGTCGTAAAATAATCTCAAACACCCAACCTAAGTTATAAAAAAAACCAGTTCAAAACATACATACAACAACAGTACTGAAACAGCAGGATCAGTCAGGCCGCTCGCACCACTGTGGCATCAAATTTCAAACCCATGCGTTGTATGAAATTACAATTCAGTTGACACAGTACTAAAACATAAGTGCACTAAAAATGAGAATACAAAAACTATACAGGCCTAACCTAGGTTGGTACAGATGAAAATAAAATAAGTACAACTTTTGAGCAACAACTCCCAGGGCACTGAAAAAATGTTTTGACATAAACTAGTGTATAAAGACTTCAATAGAAAAAACAATGCTTAAACATCCACACGGAAAAACATCACAGAGCCATATGTCACGTAAACAATGCAAAAATGCCATCATCACCAGCGCAGAGACGTGCAAGTGGGATTTAGCAGATTGTAAGTACAGCTTGACAAGACTAATCAGGGCAGTAGTAAAAAAATTGTCTTGGACGGTTAGTACTTCCAGGCCACCACCCGCGCCACCCACTAGGTGGTTGCCACGACGCACTGCAGAACGGCGACCCCCATGACCACTACACCCACGTCCCCGACGAACCGCCTCCAACACACCACCATCGACGCACTCCAAAAATACCCCATTGTCTTCCATCTCTGCCTCATTCACAGAACCACCATTGCCGCATCCATCTACACTGCACACAAACCAAAAACTTCTCTCTCCCAAAGCCCACAGTCGCCGGAGCAAGGCGATGGCGGAGGAACCGTCCGCCAAACATCACCATGGCGACACTTCGAAACAGAGCAGCAACCTCGCCGACGTTCACATCCCCGGCGAGAAGCACGAGTACACCAAAACGCTCAAAGGGGTTGAGCTCCACAGCAAAGAGACGCTGGAGATCGTCTGCACCAGCGAACCAAACAAGTTCGACCAGATGATAAGCAGGCTCAGGATGAAGGGCGGCGGCTTGTATTCGAGCTTCATCGGAGTTGATGTGGAGTACACGGATGAGGAAAAACCTCCACATATGGCGGCAGTCCTGCAGTTGTGCGTCGAGGAACTCTGCTTGGTGTACCACATCGCAGCAGCAACAAAATGGTAACCCATACTACTGTTCATTCGTCTGTTGTACCAGTACTAGTCGCTAAAAACTTAATTAAAACTTGTTTCCCAACGATTATAGTCATCTGTTTGTACCAGTAGTTCATTGAATGTACTATAGTCTATGAAGTGGATGCACGATTACATGTTTCTCAAGTTACATGCATTTCTGGAACTGTGAACTGGATTGTTTCACCAGATTAGCATCTGAAAAAAAGTTTATAGCATTCTGAACTTCATGTACTAGCATAGTTTCTGATCTTGTTGTACTAGTATAGTATATAGAATTGATGTATTAAAAGATCTTTGGTGAAGTCTTATAGGTCCATATCTTGATGCACAAGTTTCTCAAAACTAAATTTTGAACTTGATATAGAATTAATGCACAAAGATGTATCAATCACTGGTATAGGCCTTTTATTCAACAAAAAAGAAAACTAAACTTGAATCAAGCAGCGCATGAATCATTGACTCTGGTAAAAAATGATTCTCTAATTTGGTGAAGCATTTGGTGAAGCAACGAAGATAGCAAAAAAGAAAATTATAACACATTGTAGTTCAATTTAATTTCAGAACTTTTTGTACTAGTTTCTGAACTACATTCATGCATGGCTCATAATATATAAGCATCTGCCTCATGGATTATCACTTGTAAAACAGGAAAAAAACAGTAGAATTAAATACTCAAAAATAAGACTAATCTTTAGAAAATGTGTGTCTCCCCCCTTGCAGGCCCAAGCGCCTCAAAGGCTTCCTGAAGGAGGAGAAATTGTACACATTTGTTGGTTTCAGCATTGGAGGTGACAAGCAGAAGCTGGCGGAGTCTGGATTGGAAATCAACCCAAACAACTTCATCGACATGCAGCGCAAGTGGAAAGATCCAAAGAACGACAAATACTACGACTCCTTGGCCGATGTTGCAGGCGGCGTCATCCACCCATTCTACGAACGCATGAAGAAGATGATGAAGAGGGAAGACCACAAACTGTGGGCGACCAGCCTGCTGCCAGGAAACCTCATCACGTACGCAGGAATAGATGCATACGCAACGTACTAGTCATGGAAGACAATCGACAACATTGTGACAGGTTGGTATATTTCAAAAGAGCAGGAGGCTGACCCCTACTACCACTGCAACTTCACAGATGAAGATGCATGAAAGTCTGCATTCGTTATGTTGAACCAACTACCATATGCTATGTGTGTTCTTAGTCTTGTTGTTTCATATTTGTAATTTGCTTTCATTTTTTTGAACCAGCTACCTTATGCTATGTGTGTCAGGGTTTGAACAAGTTTGCCTATGTCTATCAAGTACATCGTTTGCTTATGTCATCCGCCAAGTTTGCTAGCTTCCTATTTTGTTGAACCATCATTTGAAATTGATAGTAGCCTTGGACGCTCAGTATAGCTTAGACATGAACGGTAGTACTATCACACTAAAAAACAAAGTTTTTAGTTTCAGAAGAACACTAAAAAGACTAAGTTTCGACCAAGGACAACATGCAGTACTAAAAGCATTGTGCTAAAAATAGAAATTAGAAAATTCACTAAGTAATGCATCAGGAAAAGAAAAAAACCATCAGTACATATTTCCTAGTAACTAGCATGCTAGGACTGAAACTTCTGGTACACTTGAACACACGGTACATTCATTCTATAAAAAATATAAAAAGGAACGGGAAGCTTCAGTTTGCATTCCCAAAAACAGTGACACACTAAAAATAACAGTAATAATACAACTGAAATCTCAGTACACCTAAGACTATACGGCAAGTGCTAGGATTATACCAAACATTGCCTGTAGAAGAACCACAACCTAGAAAAAAAGAAGGCCAAAAACTAAATCAAAAAGATATAAGTTCGACAAAGGAGAAAAATCACAAGAAACACAGCAGGAAGACGTACTAGCCTCAAACAACACAAAAAGTAAACAATTAATCAAAGTACTAGCACGATTGAAATCTCAGTACAACTTAGTTTATTCGGTAAGTGCCATGATGATGCCAATTAATGCCTTGAGAAAAGAAGTAGTTTTGAACTTAATAGGGCTATCTCTTAAACGTAGCTAATTTAAACTAGTTCTTTAACTTGTACTATGAAGTTCAACTGCTAATGTTCGATAAGTTCAAACAAAAATTAGGCGCCAAATTTTAAAAGCCTTACGCTGAATGAGATTACAAATCAGTACTAACAGAACTATATCATAAGTACAAGAAAACGAAAGTACAGAAACTATAAAGCAATGACACGCTAAAAAATAACAATAATAAATACAACTGAAATCTCAGTACAACTAAGACTATACGGCAAGTGCTAGGATTATACCAAACATTGCCTGTAGAAGAACCACAGCCTAGAAAAAAGAAGGCCAAAAACTAAATGAAAAAGATATAAGTTCGACAAAGGAGAAAAATCACAAGAAACACAGCAGGAAGACGTACTAGCCTCAAACAACACAAAAAGTAAATAATTAATCAAAGTACTAGCACGATTGAAATCTCAGCACAACTTAGTTTATTCGGTAAGTGCTATGATGATGCCAATTAATGCCTTGAGAAAAGAAGTAGTTTTGAACTTAATAGGGCGATTCTCTTAAACGTAGCTAATTTAAACCAGTGTTTAACTTGTACTATGAAGTTCAACTGCTAAAGTTCGATAAGTTCAAACAAAAATTTGGCGCCAAATTTTAAAAGCCTTATGCTGAATGAGATTACAAATCAGTACTAACAGAACTATATCATAAGTACAAGAAAACGAGAGTATAGATACTATAAAGGTCGAACTTAGGATGGAAAACAACTCATAAAAACACTTGAAAAAACAGGTGTTTTTCAGTTCAACTAGTATATAAGACTTCAGTAAAAAAAATAAAGCTTAACCAAAACGAATTCCCGATGAAACATACACAAGTGAAACAGCTATTCAACCGCACAATCATCATGGGAAAAAATTTGTTAAACATTGTGCCACCCTTCAAACACAACACAAAATATACTAGTTATTACATAGTACTCGACAAGACATCAAACACTACAAAATAGAGCCTACAATGTTTTCAAGAGATATATCACACAACTATCCAATTCACTATGCAAATGATGACCATTTCTCCTATGCATCAGGAGGCAAAGCCTGAAGCTCCTTGGGAAGCTCCGTAACCATAAGATGGTTATTCCGGTTGAACACAACTCTATACAGATCCTCAGCGTTCCAATCAACAATGCATGGCTGCAAAACAATAAAAAAATTATAAAAAATTATGACACATAAAAAAAGGATGCACAATAAGACAAAAAAGGAAATTGAAAAGCACAACAAGAAACCCACGTCATAATCTCGAATGTTCTCAATGATCTTTTCACCATCGTAGCATCCCGCATACTTCAGAGTATAATGGACACATTCATTTTCCCCTTGAACTGGAACCTTGACAAACGTTGGTTTCTTTGCAAACAGCTCCCAATTGGGCTGCTTGCTCCCATTGTACTGAGCATCACCATACACAACCTGCATTACTTTGACCATTCTAGAAATCTGTAAAAAAACAAAACAACCCACACAGTTTTAGGTCTCAGAAAAAAGCAGAAAAAAAGATGCAGAAAAATTAATCCAGTACAGATGATAAATGTCACTCACAATCTTCTCGCAGTCTTTGTGATAGGTGTTCTTTGAAGGACGGTGGTTCTTCGGATAAGGTAAAGAGTCAAGGATGTCAACGCTACTTCGTTACCGATTCATGACATATAAGGAATAGTGGTTCACTTTCCTATCCTTTGATAAAACCATAGGCTTGAATAGAGGCATCATGATCTAAAAACAAATGACCAAAAAAGAGATGTTAAATATTCAAAATAAAAACCAGCATCACAACAAAAAAAATAAAAAACCAAAAAATCAGCTAGTAGATCTCACAAGGTCGGCACTGAGCAAGTCTTTGTTAGCTTTAACATAGCTCTTGAAATCTCTCGATCCACTCTCCACATGAAACTCTTTATTTTCATCCTCGTAAAACGAACAGTCTAGCACAACCTGCAAAAAAGCCAAAATAGAAAATAGACAGCGGTAAAGGATCAACAAGCAAAAGTATTATTAAAACTCGTAAAAACAATAGGCAGTCTTGTTCAACAGAAAAGAAAACGATCTGATTGATTACCGAGATGAAATATGGACTCAGCAATATTCTTTTCCCAGATGTGAAATCAACATTTCTCTCAGGATCTTGCTTCCAATCATCAATGAGGAAGTCCATTATATCACCCTCCATCATTTGCCCAGGTGAAAAAACTTCCCAGATGCGATTCCCAGTGAAGTCAGTTACGTTTCCATCAGGCTGGGGTATCATTGAGAATGTATTCCTGCAGCACATGCAAGAACAAAAAAGAAGTAGAAGCAAGATAAGGCATTCATATAAGTTCGAGTTGTATAAAAAGGAACAGTTCAGGTCCTATTTACCTAGCAGTTACAAACAACAAAAGAAAAAGAGGAGGAAAAATAATGAGAGATACTCACTCGGCATACTTCTCACGCCATTCATCACTAAGCAATAGCTTATACAACCTGCGAGCCTTGTCCAGGTGAGGGAATTTATGAGGGTGAAGCTGCTGCACAGAGGAGCAAAACTTTATAGGAGCTCTAGGTGCACGCTTCGTGCTTACAACATTGCCAGATTCCGAAGCAGGATCTTTCCTAGCACCACCAGCTCTACGAGCCACTATTCCAGCAAGGGGAGATAAACCTTTGGCAGCAGCACTCCTCATGACTCTTCCAACACCAGCAATCTTGTCAAACACATCATCATCGCTGTCTATCAATTCGACAACGGGATTCTTGGGTGTAGTAGGGCTCTCTGCACAAACAGCCGTAGAACTTCTCAGAGCTCCCAACCTCCCCTTCATAACACCAGATCTTGTCTTTTCTGGAGAACGCCCCTGGCTAAGATCAATAGCCACGCGCTCGAGCTCCGAGAACTGGCTACCAAAGAACCTATAGTCATGCTCACCAAGATCCAACCACTCACCTGAAAAAAAAATAAAAAAAAGAGTCCACACAAAGCGTAAGTTCAAATACATATTTCATGACAGTACTGAACAGAGAAGTACAAACTACAAAAAAAATACTAAAGTCCATGCACACGTACAGGGTTCGATGCCAAACAAACCCCTGAAGTCAACATCAAACACATCACTAGTTGCGTAGGTGTACAGCAAAGTCTTCCTAATGTCCAGAATGTCTTCATGGCTGTAATCGACCATTTCAATTACACCATCATCCCGGCAATAATAGGTCTTGCAGTTTTGTAGCATAAATAATCCACAATCATGCCTGTAGAACAAAGGAAGAAACAAAAAAAATGGTACAACACAAAATCCGAAAAATACAGGAACAACATCCACCCAGCAACAAAAAGAACCACCAAAAATCATTAAAAAACAGATACTCACGTGTTTTTCTGCTGAGGCACCCGCACAAACTCACAAGAGAAACCATCAATATGCACCGGTGAGAATGGTTTGGCCCTGTCTACACTGGACTCCCTCCAAAGCTTCTTTATATTATCTGTCATATTCCTTAAGAATCTAAGTGCATCACCCGAGGTTTCATCACGGAGTGAATCAAGACACTCGAAACGATGGAACCTCAAATTCAGAACAACCAAGCACCAATGCCCAGATTCGTTGCTAGGCTTCATGGTAGGCACAAATGACGGCGGATCAAATGTAGGGAAAAGAAGCTGGAAAAAAAATCGCAGATGAAAAATGAATTTACCAAAGTCATAATGAAACTAAAAATTCAGCCTCCAATCAATAAAATAAAAGATGGAAAAATTAAATTCAGAAGTACAAACAAAAAAAATCACATAATCATAATGAAATTATATCCACCACCCAAAGATGAGGAACAATCATATCAGGTCAGTTTGCTTGCAACAATAAGTGCATCTTTAATAAAAAGCATGGATCATTCATAAGTACAGGTGTAAAAAGGAGGCTAATCAAGTTCATTCCCACACCTCCCTAAACTGAAAAGAAAAACATGACAGTTCTTGTTAATTAGTACAAAAAGTCCAAGTTCACCTACTTTATCGAAACCATCAGCACCTGATCTCGTGAACCAATTTAACACATTGGAATCAATATTTCCATCATGGATCTTGGTCTATTGTACAAAAAGAACAACAACAGTTAGAAAATTGTCAAAACAAGTTATCATCCTATTTACAAAAAAAGCAAAATACTGACCGTCACCCATTTGGGAACTATCAACTTGTCAGTGTCTCGGTACTTCTGACATAGAGAATATAAAACAACATCAACACTGTCTGAGTTGAGCATGCCAATGGGGACAAACGCTTTAGCAATAGAACCAACACTGGCATCACATTCTTTATTTTGAAACATCGGTTGTGACTAGAAAAACACAAAAAATTACGTGAGTTAAGACTACTGCAACAACAATAATAATCATATGAAAGAAAAAAAAGTGACAAAAATGTTACAGGCAAAATCCCAAACTAACCATTTAGTATGGTTTGTGCGCAACCTCGTAACAGCGAAGAAAAATGTATCAACCTTGACAACATTATCACTTTCTGCTTGCAGAAAAAATTGTGAAAAATAATAAGTTCAACAACTACAAGAGAACATGTCCAAAATGAAAATTTGAGAAGTACGCCCAATTTACAAGTGCTTACCTGGACTATCAGGGTTTGACCACGACGGTAGTTCCTGTGATGAGACCATTATGCCTCCAGTTTCAGGGTTGATGATGGGAAATCTTGAGAGGACACCAATATTGCTGCACTTTCAGGGTCTGTAGAAAGAAAATCCTGAGACGACAACAACGCCTCCTGCGTCAAGGGGTCAGAAGAAAATGACAGAAGTAAATCATCATCCTCGGATGGCACCTCCTCCACGCTAGAAGCATCTTGCAATGCATCACCGTAATCAAGGCCTCCAGGAGGGAAATTCTCCGGCGGCAAATCTTCACAACTAGAAACATTCTCATCCCCAGCGATACCAACACCAGGCGATTTGGAATCAGGTATGCTGGCCGCACCAGCATCCTCATCAGCAACTTTGGTGCCAACATTGCGCCCACTACTCAATGGAGCATCACGAGCATCATCTCCGCCACTAAGAACAACCCCGCGTTCAACATCAGTAATCTGACGAATTTTTTTTTGAGAAAAAGTGAATAATATGAACAAAACTAACAATAAAAAATAAACTACCAAAGATGTGCACAGAAAAATAAACCTTGGAAGCATTCGCTGCAACATTATCGAACTTGCTGCTGCTAACATTCAAAGCAACATCGCCAACGGGCAAACAAGGCTCATCGCCAACAATAGCACCCTGATTCAAAATGTAATGAGGCAAAAAACAATGCTATTATGAGCAACAATAAACACAAGTAATTAAAACAACAGTAACAAAAAAAGGTAGCAACCCCCTTGCAAACTCTAAAACGGTGTGGGATAGAAAAATGAACAAGGAGGACACATTGGTGCGCATGAAAATTAAAAAGAATATGAATAACCACAATGAAAATAAAAATAACCTTGCACTTATCAGTGGATGGATCATTAACTCCACGGTCAACATCAGCTTCAACATTATGACTAGTCTCCTGCATGAAAAATAAAAATTAATAACCGGATGTAGATCAGGCAGTTCAACTACAATACTGACAGCAGAACAAACATAGTAAAAACATACAAATAACGAGGACTGACTCACATCAACAACAGGATGCTGCAAGCCGACATTGTTCGTATGCTGATCAGAAACATTAGCCTTAGTGCGATCATCGGCCCTGCTGTCGGTGCCAACATCCTCATCATGATCAATCTGCATGAAAAATAAAATTACTAATGAATAGATGAAGATGAGGAAGTTCAACTACAACACTGACAGCAAGGCAACAAAGTAAAAATTGCAAACACCGAGGACTTTCTCACATCAACATCAGGGCGCTCAAAGCCAACATCATTCCTTTCGTGATCAAAAACATTAGCCTCGGTACAATCACAAGCCCTGATGTGGGTGGCAACAGCCTCATCCTGCTCAAACTGCTTGATAACAACATTTGCACTTTCTTCATATGGCTTGCAGCGAGAGTTTTGCGTAGTTCTAAAACGCTTCATGTTGTTCAACAGACGAACCGAGCTCTGAACTAGATTAGCAGCACCGTCACGCATGTCACCGATTAAAATTCTCTCCATCTCAATGTAGTCAACAACTTCCTCAGCGTTAAATTGATGACCTTCAGGAAGGATACCATTTATATAGCTCAAACGCTCGACTGTCATTGGGACCTTTTGCAGCTCAGAACACACATTACTTAAGATATGCTCAGCGCGTTCCAACACTGAGACAGCAACATCAATACCAAAACCCTGCCTCTGTGAAGCACTAGCATTACTAGGGCCAGGAGGGGCATAACCAGCACCCTCAACACCACGACCATCCCTCAACTCATCGGACAGAGATGAAGACTTCGGAACCTGAGACGACGGCATCTCCAGGACTGGTCGTTTATACACTCGGAAAAAAACAACCTCCTCTTGAGTTTTCCACTACAAACAAAAGGGAAAAAATAGTTAATCAATCAATGCAACACATAGGGAAAAATAAATCATGATATTAACAGATTTAAAATCAACACCACTAAAAAAATTTAGCTGTCATTGCCAATTTGTTAGTATTTACCAATAGGCCAGTTTTACAAAGTTATTCAGTTCAACCACACAAGAAACAACAGTACTAAAAAACCATACCTAAACCATACAAAATATAAACAGACAACTCTACAGTACACATGTCCACTAGAGCAAAAAATAGCTATACCTAAATTAAAAAAAGGTCTGCAAGACACAAACCAAACAAAACTCACCGGAAGCTTCCCAAACACCCAAGTCTTTGGATCTGCATTGCCTTTTTTTATCAAATCTGCATCAACCAGATCGGAAAGCTTGGCAGGATCCATGAAACATATGCGGGGGACTCGCATGTCAGGCTCTGCGGTCTTGCCATAGATAAGGTAGTCAAGGTACATTAGTACAGGCCCTATGGCACAGCCTGTGATTGCCTTCCCAAGAGTATCACCATTTTGGTACTTGGCAACAGCCCTTCTAAGCTCATCAACAATCAACTGGCAATAATCCATATTAGCCATGTCCTCAAAGACGAGACCCTCAAACATTGCTGGCTCTCTGGAAACACGCGGGGCAGAACCAGGCAACACAACCTTCATAAACACAATCATGAAGAACACTTTCAGAGCAAGGTCATCTTTGCTAGGATCCTTGACGAGCAACTTGAGATTATTCCTCAAATCCTTTGTCTTGATATCTCTGTTCCTTCTAATGTCAAGCTTCGATCTTAACTTCATCAGAGCGTCGTCATATCCGTCCTCTGACGGCCTTGGCGCAGAACGACCACCACGAGGGAACCCAAATAATTGCTGTATACCGTCACTAGTGATTCGAAGCTTCTTATTACCCTCACCCATGTCAAGAGTCATTGTATCACAATCTATCCTTAGATACAAAACTCCCATCAAAGGGCGGGAAATGTTAGACTTCACCCTCCAATTGAAAATAGAACCAAAACCAGATGCATGAACCCTAGCCACATGCCGACTCTCGAGCAATTTAGCGCAATCTTCAACCTCTCTCAACGAACATCGCACAATTAAGTTCAATTTCCGTTGATCACCTTCATCCAAGGCAACTTTTCCAGCATTGCCTCCCACCGGCTTAATCGGACTCCTAACGCTAACAGGCTGTAAATGAAAACAAAAAAAGCCACACGTTAAAAAAATGAATATAGAAAACAAATCAAGCAAATGAATGCAAGTAAAAAAAAGATTGCACAAGGTCAACTATTAAAACAACATCAGTACCATCCCCCTTAATTGATGCAAACAATAATCAGCCTCACCTGGCCGCAAAATACCAGCCCAAACACAATTAAAATAGTTGCAAGTACGATTAGTAGGTCACATGCAGTACAAAAACACATACCACTGCAAACAATGAATATAGAAAACAAAACAAGCATATGAATGTTAGTAAAAAAAAGAGATTACACAAGTTCAACTATTAAAACAACATCAGTACCACCCCTCGATTGATGAAAACAATGACCAGCATCACCTGGCCAGCATGCCAGCACAAACACAAATTAAAAATCATTGCAAGTACAACTAGCAAGTCACATGCAGTACAAAACACATACCACTGCAAATTCATCTTCTGAATCAACTTCAATATCATCTTCTTCAGATGCAGCATCTTTAGCTTCAACACGAGCACGCTTCTTCCCACCTTTGTTCACCTTTGCAGGATGAACTTTACGCTTTTTATTTTCTTTCAACAAAGACCGCTCTTGAAGAGGAGAAGAAGAAGGCTTCTTATTTGTCAAACCTCGTGGACTACGACGAACAACGGAGCCACCAAGTTTTTCTTGGACCAATTTTCACAGCAACATTATCCGCATCACCTTTGCTACTACCAGGTTGGGGACCAACTTTCACACGTGGGCTACGCCTATGTGTGCCATCAGCATTTCGATCTGACAACTTCCTCTTCAAAACAGCTTTCTTCACCTTAACTCCATCACGATCAAAAGCTTGCGCCAACCGAGTTTGCATCAAGTTTGTCTTCACAGGCATGTCACTTCCGTGAGATCCGGCATGAATAGTTGATAAACAAGCGTCACCACCTTCATCACCTACACATTTATGAGCTTGAGCAACATCAACATCACTTTCTGGCACACAGGCAGCCTTTTGACGCCGTTCCAATTCCTTCCTCTTTTGGAATTCATACTTCTTCTTTCTTATCCTTTCATCCTCGAGGTGCAACTGCATAGGAACATCCTCAGCTTGGGTTACAGGCTCAGTGCCATCAACACTTTGAGACTGAGTAACAGACAACTACAAGCTGCCATCACCATCATCAACATTTAATGAATACATCCCATCATTAATATCTTTAACAATATCAGAAATGTCCTCTGGAACACCATGGCTGTCATTAACTGCATAAACCAATAACATAACCACACACATAAAAAATTAAAACACAATTAACATTGCAGACACAAAAATAAATAAAACGCATACTGTCGGTGTCAAAACTGGCGGATCTCGGGTAGGGGGTCCCGAACTGTGCGTCTAGGCGGATGGTAATAGGAGACGAGGGACATGATGTTTTACCCAGGTTCGGGCCCTCTTGATGGAGGTAAAACCCTACATCCTGCTTGATTAATATTGATGATGTGTTTTACAAGAGTGGATCTACCACGAGATCAAGGAGGCTAAACCCTAGAAGCTAGCCTATGGTATGATTGTTGTAATGGTTGTTCGTCCTACGGACTAAAGCCCTCCAGTTTATATAGACACCAGAGAGGGCTAGGGTTACACAAAGTCGGTTACAATGGTAGGAGATCTACATATCTGTATCGCCAAGCTTGCCTTCCACGCCAAGGAAAGTCCCATCCGGACACGAGACGAAGTCTTCAATCTTGTATCTTCATAGTCTTGGAGTCCGGCTGACGATGATAGTCCGGCTGTCCGGACATCCCCTAGTCCAGGACTCCCTCAGTAGCCCTCGAACCAGGCTTCAATGACGATGAGTCCGGCACATGTATAGTCTTCAACGTTGCAAGGCGGATTCTCCTCCAAATTCCATGTTCTTGCCGAAAAGTGTCCGGCTTCCTTATGAATGTCGCACTCCTTGGCTTCCACGCCCAATAATGGCCTTCTTCCATGCATCGCACGAATGCGAAAAGCCAGGGTATCTTTTATGTTTTACCCCCTAGCTGCGCAAATAATCTTCCTATAAGAGAGGCAAGAATCCAGATCCAAACCACACCATCTTCCTTCCGCGAGTACTCACCGGAGCGCCTCTGACAAAAAATCCATTCCATCATGGACCGTCGTCGCGGTTCCTCCTCTCGCGCTCCCAGCCCTCTGCCAGGAGATTGGAGGAGATGTTCTGTCCCACACAACGAGCTAGTGACGCTCCAAGTGGAGGGATATCTTCCTCCGGCCTTCATGGTCCCGGTTCGAGCCGGGCTGGCCACCTACAAAGGTGGGAAGCAAGCGGAGGCCACCCCAAGTCCCAATAAAGGGGAGCGGGTATGCTTCATCCCCTATCTGATAAGAGGGCTCGATTTCTTGTACATCCGTTCCTCTGCGGGCTTCTGGAGTTCTACGGACTCCAGCTCCATAACCTCACGCCCGCCTCTATTCTGCATATCACGGGTTTCGTAGCTCTTTGCGAGCTATTCCTGGGCATCGAGCCCCATTTTGCGCTGTGGAAGAGGCTATTCTGCCTCGTACCCCGTTCTCATGAGGGGTCGATTTATCAAGTGGGCGGTGCCGAAATATGGCGCATCGCCGGGACCGGATATCTCTCCGGAACCCCTAAGAAGGCGTCCGAAGACTGGCCTTCAGAATGGTTTTATGTAGAAGACGCTCCACTGCCGGACCCTGTTCGGATCGGCCTCCTGGAGTTTAGCAATGCTCCCCTTAAGAAACGCCTGAGTTGGCGCCCGCGGAGCCCTCGGCTGGAGGAAGACAAGAGCGTCCATTCTTTGATGGGCCGGATAAGGTTACTGGCCCATTCCGGACTGACCATGATTGGAGTCATGGCCACGTGCATTATGCGGGGGGTGCAGCCTCTGCAATACAGGGGCCACCCCATGTGGGATTTCAACGGGGAGAATGATGCCACCCGTCATGGCCGCAAAGGGCCGGGATCGGCCGAGGATCTGGTGAAGATCCTGTCCGGCCTGTTCAAGGGGGAGAAGGAGGACTTCCTCTGGACGAGCCCATTGAATGGGTTCTCCATGAATAACCCTCAGAGCTGGGTAAGCGGACGTTTATCCATCCGACCCGTTCTTTCAAGGCCAAGTGCCTTACTCTATGATTTCGACGCAGGAACTGCGCCGGGATGTGGAGGACATTCACAGTCCGGCTCCACAACCCGAGGATCCGGGAAGATCCCTTGATCCGGCCTCCGAAGAGGATCCGGACATAAAGGTGGAGCTGATCGATGGGATGTTCCACCAACTCAGCGTGGACAATGCTTTAGTCGCCATTACGGCTGACTACCCCGGCCTATCTCCGGCTTCCCAGGTAATCATGACCGAAGCCTTGACACCATTACTTCGTCCTCGCGTATTTCTTACCGTTGTATACAACGGTGTCTTGCGGGAGATGCCTTCAAGGCGGGAAGCCGAACCCGCGGCGGCTGACCAACAAGGGTCAGTCCGGCCCAGCAGGCGGAAGAGGGGTGCGGTACGAACCGAAACGTCACCGCAATGGTATAGCTCGCGACCATTGTTTAGGAAAAAGATTCTTGGGAGGCGTATTAATGCTCATTACTTTTCCAGGAGAAAGAGCGCTCGCCGGACTGTCCCCGGAGAGGTTGCCAACCAAGCCTCCGCCAGCCAGGCTCCAACACCTGGTCCGGAAGGGGAGGCGAGCACGAGGCGCGAGCCGGATACTCCTCCAACGGAGGATGCCGACAGGCTGTCCGCCACCGGGTCTGAGGTGGAGAGCGCTATGAATCATAGGCGCCGCCGGACAGTTCCTCGTGACGCGTGTTTCTCCCCAGAGGCGTTGAATTCCTTCAACGCGGGGGACGCGCACCTCAGTGCCGCTCAAGATGGTTTAGCCAGAGCCACGGAGCAGTATGTAAAAGACATACGGGTAAAGGATTTTAATAGTTGTATATGCCAGTAGCCCCCGAGACTTAAAGTAGTTAGAGTAACTGATTTAAGGATCATTTGATATGTAGGATCTTACGGAGAAGAATACCCGATTGTCCCAGGAGCTGCAAGAGTGCAAGGCCCAACTTCAGGCCGCACTGGCTGCCGCCCAAGGAGGCACAGAGACCCCCTCTGGTAACACATTATTTCGAAAAAAATAAGCGGTGTGCGGCATACGTATAATTCTGACAATGATATTGCAGACGTTGCCGGACTTGATCCGGACAAGCAACAACTACTGCGCCAGCTGAAGGCCGGCGAGAGGGTGCTTACGAAGGTGCAGCAGGAGAGGAACAAACTCCAAGATGCCCACACCCAGCTAGGAGAAGAGCTAAAGGGTGTTCGGGCTGAGCTGTCTGGCTCCGTGAAGGAGAATCAGCGGCTTCGTCGCGGCATCTATAGTAAGTGCTTGAGCGAACTCCTTTGAAAAGAAGAGTTCGGCGAGGAAGTCGATTGACAAAAATATGACTGTAGGTGTGCTCACAGGTCGTCCTGCGGAGGAGATGCCCGTATCAACGGGTGATCAACTTCCCGAGCTGGTGCAACTGCTCGAACGAGTTCGGCAGGCGATGAGCGGCGTCGTCCAGGCTTTATGGTCGTCCCTTTCCCTGCCCGAGGGCCTTGGAGAGCTTGCGGAGAAGCTTCAGGGAGCGCGGCAGCGCTTCCGTTTATGGAAGATATCGGCCTGCCGCCAAGGTGCCAGGGAGGCCTGGGCCATGGTGAAGACGCGGTACAAGAAGGCGGATCCTAACCACATGGCCAAGGTCCGACCTGTGGGGCCCGATGGGAAGGAGATCCCTGTGAGTTTAGTGTACGGCCAAGTAGAGTTGGCCGCTAAGTATTCCCAACGGGACTGTAAATTAGACAGCCTGTTAGACGGGATTGAGGAGGAATACAGTCAGTCGATTTGACAATGTATTTTAAAATGACACGTAAAATGTCTTCTAGCCGGATTGTAGATCGTTTGTCTTTGCCGACCTTTTCGCTTCGACCTCGGGACCCTAGAGTCCGGAGTGTGTCTGAATACCTTCTCGGTTAAGGAACAACCGGGGTATGCATGGAGACCAGGCGTAGGGGTCATTAGTGCTTTATCAGACAAGTGCCCAACTAGTTATGTTATATTACATGGTTAGTAAGAAACATCTTCCAGGGAGAATAGTTCCGTTAAGGGTTCCTTTCCCTGGGAGGAATGCCCTAAAGTGCATGTCCGGACTGCAAAAAGAGCAGGAAAACATCTGGGGGCAGATAAATAAATAGGTAAAAAATCATCTTTCGAGTCACCGACCGAATATTCCCTTAAGAACGCTAGCTTTCGGCTTCACCCAATCTGAGGTACACATCCGGCTGACCTGGCAGTAACAATCGGAGAGGTGCTCCCTTTACCTCCTAGCCGAACAATCGGGAATGTAGGGGTAAGCACAGGAGCCAGGCAACCCAGCTTGGCCAAAACTTAAGTCATATCGATGCATATAATGGTGAATAAAGGTACATGTGGAAGTTTGACACATGTTTGGGCATGGAGCCCTTATAAGTAAGCTTCTGGTAAATAAGCCCCTAGGTATAATGAGTGCGGATAGCACATCAAGTGTGTGCGAACAATGCGCAAGTAGGCCCTCAAGGGCTTTCATGAAAAGGGTGAGAGAAAAGAGAGAAAAGAAAGACAGCTGAAATGTAAAAAATTTGGACGGGGGGAAGGAGGCGAACTCTTAGTCCGGTGCTAGGCGTAGAATCGTCGGAGGCGGGCTGCGTTCCATGGGTTCGGCTCGAGTCGGTTATCCGATGCATTTCACAGACGGTATGCTCCGCCGGTCAGGACTTGATCGATAATGAAGGCCCCCTCCCATTTGGGCTTGAACTTGTCCTTTTTCTTGTCCGGCAGGCGTAGAACTAGTTCGCCAACATTGTAAGTCTTAGCCCGTACTTCTCTGCTTTGATATCTTCGAGCCTGCTGTTGATAAAATGCGGAGCGATCCTTGGCGACGTCGCGTTCTTCCTCCAATGCATCAAAACTGTCCTGCCGATCCAGCTCGGCCTCTCTTTCTTCGTACATGCGCACTCGAGGTGAGTCATGAATGACGTCGCAGGGCAAAACTGCCTCTGTGCGGTATACCATAAAAAATGGTGTGAATCCGGTAGTACGGTTGGGCGTTGTCCGCAGCTCCCAGAGTACGAAGTCGAGCTCCTCTACCCAGTGCGTGTCAGATTTCGTAAGGGACCGCACTAGTCTGGGTTTGATGCCGCTCATTATTAGACCATTTGCTCGTTCCACTTGACCGTTGGTTTGAGGATGATAGACTGAAGCGTAATCGAGCTTAATGCCCATAGTTTTGCACCATGTTTTAACCTCGTCGGCCGTGAAGTTCATGCCGTTATCGGTAATGATGCTATGGGGGACGCCATAACGGTGTACTACCCCGGATATAAAGTCTATCACTGGTCCGGACTCTGCCGTTTTGACTGGCTTGGCCTCTATCCATTTGGTGAATTTATCCACCATGACCAATAGGTACCTTTGCTTGTGGGTTCCCCCTTTAAGGGGTCCAACCATGTCAAGCCCCCAGACCGCGAACGGCCAGGTAATGGGTATAGTTTTGAGGGCGGTGGGGTGGCATATGGCTCTGATTAGCAAAGAGCTGACAACCGACGCATCTTTGGACTAAGTCCTGAGCATCTGCCCGGGCCTTCAGCCAATAAAATCCTGTACGGAAGGCCTTGCCTACAAGGGCCTGAGCTGCGGCGTGGTGTCCGCCTAGTCCGGCATGAATTTCAGCCAGAAGGTTTCGCCCTTCCTCTTCGGAGATACACCTTTGAAGGACTCCGGTTGTGCTTTTCTTATACAATTCTCCCTCGTGTACCTTGTAGGCTTTAGATCGCCGAACTATGCAGCAGGCCTCAGTTTGGTCCTCGGGAAGCTCCTACCTAATTAGGTAGGCTAGGAATGGTTCTGTCTACGGGGCAATTACTGCCATTATTTCGTGGGTTGAAGGCGTTATTTCATCGGCTGGGTTGCCAATTATGTCAGATTGTTCTGTGTTGGGTGGTGCGGCTGCTTCCGGGTTGTTATTTCCGGACTCCTCTTCCCATAGTACGGATGGCTTAAAGAGCCGTTCCAGGAAGATGTTTGGAGGGACAGTGTCGCGCTTCGCACCGATGTGTGCCAATACGTCGGCTGCTTGGTTATTATCCCGGGCTGCATGATGGAATTTAAGTCCTTCGAACCAGACTGACATTTTTAGGACAGCGTTACGATAGGCTGCCATCTTCGGATCTTTGGCGTCAAAGTCTCCATTTACTTGGGATATTGCGAGGTTTGAGTCCCCGCGCACCTCTAGGCGTTGAATGCCTATGGAGATTGCCATCCGGAGGCCGTGTAGGAGGGCCTCATATTCGGCTGCATTGTTGGAGTCTGTATACATTATCTGAAGTACGTATTGGACTGTATCCCCGGTTGGGGATGTCAATACGACGCCAGCCCCCAGGCCGACCAACATTTTGGAGCCGTCGAAATGCATAGTCCAATTGGAGTATGCGCCGTACTCTTTAGGGAGTTCGGCTTCAGTCCATTCGGTGACAAAGTCAGCCAAGACTTGTGACTTTATGGCTCGTCGAGGTTTGTAAGTTATATCAAATGGTAAGAGCTCAATGGCCCATTTTGCAATCCTGCCCGTTGCGTCGCGGTTGTTTATGATGTCATTGAGGGGCACTTCGGAGGCTACTGTTATCGAACACTCTTCAAAGTAGTGTCGGAGCTTCCGGGATGCCATGAACACTGCGTACGCTATCTTTTGATAGTGCGGGTAACGGGACTTGCAGGGGGTTAAGACAGTGGATACGTAGTACACTGGTTTTTGCAGAGGGAATTTATGCCCTTCTGTTTCTCGTTCGACGATGAGTACCGCCCTTACAACTTGATGTGTTGCCGCGATGTATAACAACATTGGTTCGCCCAAGTTGGGCGCGGCCAGGACCGGATTTGTTGCCAATATGGCTTTTATTTCTTCAAGTCTGGCGGTGGCAGCATCCGTCCACTCGAAGTGTTCGGTGCGCCTGAGGAGGCGATAGAGGGGCAATGCCTTTTCTCCCAGACGGGAGATAAAGCGGCTTAAAGCCGCCATGCATCCAGTCAATTTTTGTATTTTTTTGAGGTCTTTTGGAATATCCAGCTGTGACAGAGCTCGGAACTTGGCCGGGTTTGCTTCAATTCCTCTACCGGATACAATGAAGCACATGAGCTTTCCTGCTGGTACTCCGAAAACGCATTTTTTCGGATTCAGCTTAATGTCATATGCTCGGAGGTTGTCGAATGTGAGCCTCAAATCGTCTACTAGAGTTTCGACGTGTCTGGTTTTGACGACTACATCGTCTACGTATGGCTCTACTGTTTTGCCGATCTGGGTAGCCAGACATGTCTGAATCATGCGCTGATATGTTGCGCCGGCTTTTTTGAGTCCGAAGGGTATCTTGTTGAAGTAGAATGGTCCATATGGAGTAATGAATGCCGTTGCGGCTTGGTCTGTCTCTGCCATCTTAATTTGATGGTAACTGGAGTATGCGTCAAGGAAGCACAATGAATCGTGCCCTGCGGTAGCATTGATTATTTGGTCGATGCAGGGAAGGGGGAAGGGGTCCTTTGGGTAGGCCTTGTTGAGGTCTTTAAAATCGACACATAGGCGCCAGGATTTATCCTTCTTTGGTACCATTACCAGGTTTGCTAGCCAGTCCGGATGTTTAATGTCTCTGATGAATCCGGCCTCCAGTAGTTTGGCTAGCTCTTCTCCCATTGCCTGTCTTTTGGGTTCGGAAAATCGCCGAAGAGCCTATTTGACTGGCTTGAATCCTTTTAGGATGTTCAGGCTGTGTTCCGCCAATCTGCGTGGGATTCTTGGCATGTCTGAAGGGTGCCACGCAAAGATGTCCCAATTTTCCCGAAGGAATTCTCGCAGTGCGGCATCTACATCAGAGTTCAACTGTGCCCTGATGGAGGCCGTCTTTGTTGGGTCCGTCGGATGGACCTGGAATTTGACTATTTCATCTGCTGGTTTAAAAGAGGTGGACTTGGGTCTCTTATCGAGTATCACATCGTCCCTATTCACCGTGGAGCGTAGCGCAGTAAGTTCCTCCGCCGCTAGGGCCTCGGATAGTGCCTCTAGGGCTAATGCGGCTGTCTTATTTTCGGCGCGGAGTGCTATATCAGGATCACTAGCGAGAGTGATTATTCCACCGGGCCCAGGCATCTTAAGCTTCATGTACCCGTAATGGGGTATGGCTTCAAAAATTGTGAATGCCTCTCGTCCTCATATAGCATGGTATCCACTGCTGAACGGGGCTATTTGGAACGTGACCTCTTCGGACCTGTAATTGTCCGGCGAGCCGAACACCACATCAAGTGTGATTTTTCCTGTGCAGCGCGCTTCCCAACTAGGGATTATCCCTCTAAAGGTTGTGCTGCTTCGCTCAATGCGGCTCCAGTCTATTTCCATTTTTTGAAGTGTTTCCTCATAAATGAGGTTTAGTCCGCTGCCGCCATCCATGAGTACCTTGGTAAGACGAAAGCCATCCACTATTGGACTGAGGACCAATGCGGCTGGTGCTCGGGCTGTTCTGAACTTAGGTTCGTCACTGGCGTTGAAGGTGATGGCCGTGTCGCTCCATGGATTTGGTGTTGCTACTTGGTAGACTTCGGTGAGGCTGCGGATTGTTCGTTTCCGCATATTATTCGATGCGAAAGTCTCGAAGACTGTTGACACCGTACTGGTATTATTGGAGTGGCTCTCCGGGGCTAGAAGCTCTTCGCCACTTTTGGCCACCTGCCGCATTATTAAACATGCTCGAAGGCTATGTGTTGGAGTGGCGCCTTCTATTTTGTGAATTTTACAGGGTCCATTGAGCCAACCTTCCAGTACATTTCCTTGCCCTTTATGGGGTTTTTGCTTTTTGGTTTTTGCACCTGTTGCCTGACTGTGATGCATTCTTTTACTTCGGACTAGGGTTGCATTCGGGGCCGGATTGTCCCAAAACTTGGTTTCAGTTTTCCGGAAACTCTCCATCGCACAGTACTTTCGTACTATGGACGCCAGACCGGCGAAGCATGTAATTTCGCGACGACTGATGGGTTTCAAAATTCCCTTGTCCGTGCAATTATTGCAGAAGATTGAAATTGCGTTTTCCTCACGGCAGTCCTTTATCCTGTCCATAACCAGGAGGAATCTGGCCCAGTAATGATGTACTGTTTCAGGGGGCTCCTGCCGGATTTGACATAGATCGTATATGTCTGGTCGGGTGGGTGGAATTAAGTCCGGAACCCTACCCATCTCAAGGCTCAAAGGCCGAGAAGTTTTCGAATTTGGAAACTTGGATCGTTGAACATCGTCCAACGAGTCCGGTCCGATGCCTGACTTTAGGTTCAGTGCTTGATCGAAGTCCGCCCCCCCGCGAGAATCCGGCATGGAGGGTTCGGAAGCCCGGACATGACTAGTTTTCAATATAGGAGAAGAGTCTCCGCGTTGTTCCTCTACCACTGCAACGTGATGGGTAACCTGGGGAGAGTCAATCTCTCTCAGATCGGTTTTAAGCCCAATCTGATTGTAGTCTGTAGCGACTCCCAGGGCGGCGATGTGATCCAAGAGTTCGTTCACGGACAAGAGCTCTGTTGGATTCAACTGCTCGGCGAATTCCGAGTTGACTTGAAGATTGCTTTTGATGACCCGAGAAGTCATTGTCGAAGCGGTGGCCGAACAGGTGGTCATGAGAAAACCACCCAGCCAGATAGTTTGGCCGGCAGCCAAGGCTCCTTTGGCGAAGATGTCGACTTTGAAGATGGGAAGTGGCATCCTTCCTATTGGTGACGACACAGAGGAACTCTCAATAAAAGCACCAATGTCGGTGTCAAAACTGGCGGATCTCGGGTAGGGGGTCCCGAACTGTGCGTCTAGGCGGATGGTAACAGGAGACGAGGGACACGATGTTTTACCCAGGTTCGGGCCCTCTTGATGGAGGTAAAACCCTACGTCCTGCTTGATTAATATTGATGATGTGTGTTACAAGAGTGGATCTACCACGAGATCAAGGAGGCTAAACCCTAGAAGCTAGCCTATGGTATGATTGTTGTAATGGTTGTTCGTCCTACGGACTAAAGCCCTCCGGTTTATATAGACACCGGAGAGGGCTAGGGTTACACAAAGTCGGTTACAATGGTAGGAGATCTACATATCCGTATCGCCAAGCTTGCCTTCCACGCCAAGGAAAGTCCCATCTGGACACGGGACGAAGTCTTCAATCTTGTATCTTCATAGTCTTGGAGTCTAGCTAACGATGATAGTCCGGCTGTCCGGACACCCCCTAGTCCAGGACTCCCTCACATACTATCAGACACAAACAAAAAGGAGCAACTAATGAAACCAAGCATATATATATGTATTAAAGGCTGATAAAAAAGAGCAAATATAAGGGAAACACTAGCAACATTCACAAGTTCTTCTAGAGGATTTGGTGTCTCAAAAATAACATTCACAAGATCTTGAAAGCATTTTGATTTCTCAGAGTCAGGAGGCACATGCACTCCAACATCTGCAACAACATCATAACTAGCAAAAAAGCACAAAAACAAATAGTCAGTTCAACTATGTGAACACTACAAGTTCACCTAAATAAAACAAAATATGAACCCACCACTTGCAGAACAAAACTTCAAAAAACACAACTCTTTCACCACCATACTAGTTCTTCACTGACTACTACAATCTATTCAAAATGTGAGGACAGCAGTTCAAAATACACGTGGTGTCAAGTACTAATAACTGTCTGCAGGTTGCATCAACTGCCAAAACCATACGCACCATACCATCGAGGGCAAAATTAACACATATCAGAATACATACAACTTATAAAGTCGATACGGCAAACAACTGTACACCCTAAAAACCAGTTCTGTTAGAACATCATCCAAAATACAGGGGAAATCACCTGCATTCAATTTGTCCGGACTGGATGATGTACCCATTGAAATCTACAGTCCTAAAATCTGCCGAACCAGATCTGCGAGACACATGAACAACAATTAGGGATTTGAACTATTTCAGAAATGAAACACGCCATAGAAAAAGCAAAACTCTTACCAGCAAACACAAAATCAGCCACGCAAATCTAGTATCACTGCCGCCAAACGGTCGTTCAACAGCAAAGGAACCCTAGCGAGTGCAGCCTGGGGCAGAAAAGAGAGCAACATATTAGAAATAGAGTGAAAATTTCAACATGACAGGACGCAAGCAAAAGTCAATGGCAGAGCAAAAAGGAACGAAACAGAGCACCCGGACCTCCACCCCTGGGGTTGAACCCTCCGGCCGACGCTCCCGCGGCGAAACAGGAGTAGCAACTCGCCCTCCGAGAAAAGAAGAGGGGAACGAAGACGGAGCCGATTTGGGGACGGGAGAGGAGCGGAACGGGAAAGATCGGAGGTTAAAAGGTGAGTGGGAGGGTTAAAAGATGAGTGGGAAAAAACGGACGGCTAAAGCCCACAACTGTGGCGAAGCCCACTATCTCTGGCGAGTTACAAAAGATAATACCAATAATCAAATACAAAATAAAAAATTAATATAGATGGAGAAAACAAACGGCTAAAGTACAAATAAAAACTCACATCAGTACAGAAAAAATTATCAAAAAAGTACAAATGAAAAAATAATTCATAACGGTGCTGGTTATTCCCCTAAAAAATAAAGATAAGATAATGGGGGCAAGTCATGTTACGGACTCACCTCCGCATGCGACGCCGCGGCACGCCGCGTCGTCGCCTGCTACGGCTCGTTCCTAGCTCGGCATCGCCGGGATGGGGGAGGGGCGGGCCCCGACCACACCTCCCGCACACCCCCCCCCCGTCTCGGCCTCGCGCTAACGCAGCAGTGCGGTCGTTTTGACAAGCACATTGCAGTTATTCTGTCCCCCCCACCACGTACCCACACCCCTAAGATAGATAAATGGGGCAAAGTCCATACAAGGAAGATGTGTCAGTACAACTATGCCCCTCGGTACGGTTCGGTGCGGGGGCAAGTCATGTTCCCCCCCCCCCCCCATGCACCCACACCCCTAAGATAGATAAATGGGGCAAGGTCCATACAAGGAAGATGTGTCAGTACAACTATGCCCCTCGGTACGGTTCGGTGCGGGGGCAAGTCATGTCCCCCCCCCCCCACGCACCCACACCCCTAAGATAGATAAATGGGCAAAGTCCATACAAGGAAGATGTGTCAGTACAACTATGCCCCTCGGTACGGTTCGGTGTGGGGGCAAGTCACGACCCTTAGTATTATATAAAAACAAACAAAAAAGATAAAGAAAAAAGAAAAAAATTGACAGCCCAATGACAAAAAAGTACCAATCCAAGATACTGTTATAGTCTAGTGCTAGATCCCCAAAACAACCAAATATGAAAAAATTGACCGCCCAATGACAAAAAAGTACCAGTCCAAGTTACTGGTCTAGTCAAGTACTAGATAAAAAAACAAAATATAAAAAAATTGACAGCCCAAGGACAGGAGCAGGCCCACACATGCATGGGCCTGCCTTCCAGGGCCCACAGGTCGACAAAGAGATAGCGAGCGCCGTGTATAACAGCTCTGGTAAGTGTTCATATGAGTTCGACTAATGAGCGTCGGCTGCGCTTATAAACAGGACCGAGCCCCCTCGAATAGCAAGGAGGGAGTAAACCCAGAGCGCACACGCATGCCGTGCTCCACAGTCGCGCGAGAGAAACTATTTGGGCCGAATACAACGACCCAGGCCGATGGCCCAACAAAGTACTTCGCCCCATAACAAAAATCCAGTAGATCACACACGACAAAAAAATTAAAAAATGAAGATAATTTAAAAAAAACCCAGTTAATAAACAAAAATATTGTAAAAAGTTCAAACACATCTTAATGGTAAGAACTAAAATATATATATATATATATATATATATATATATATATATATATATATATATGAGACTGTAAATAAAAATTTCAGGAACGAATTTACAAAAAAAATCAACTACTACAATTCAATAGGGTTCAAGTACAAAATAAATAAAAGTACTGAGCAGCGAAGATTAATTTTTATTTTATTTTATGAAATACTAAAACTATCATTGTTCATCTATTAAAAAAAGGAAAAAAAACATTCTCCAGAATTCATGTAAAAAAGTAAGGAAAGAAAATATTATACAACAAACAAATTTGATCGGTAATTGACAAACTAAAATAGATCAGTGCTATTATTAAAAGGATGTAAGTTCAGCAAAACTCAAATAACAAAAAAGTGGTTCTAAAAAACTCATCCTCGTATAGCACCGTCTGCGAGTTATGAACATGAAAAATATATCAGTCAAAACAAAGGATACCCATCAGTTCAACTAAAGAATTGTTCCATAACTAATATAAACAATGTAACAAAAAAAACAGTTATACATGAGCAGAACAATAGGAATAACATTACATAACTAGTTCCATACCATTCTGATAATACCATACAATTCAACCATGTCACATGCAAAATGTTTTGAAAGAAAAAAATACTGCAACATAATCAACCACACACAAATCTCACAAACCGGCGTCATTTGCCACATTTAAACCTACATCACATAGATTCTGAACGTCAGAGAGTCGTCTTCTCTCGAGAACATAACCATAACCACATCACCATCCTCAAATCCAGATTCAGCAACAAACTCCTTCCACCCAGTAGTTAGGTTGATGCAACCATCAAAGTCGATGTGGTAGGCAACATACATCAACTGATAACCATTCTTGTCTGAAGTCTCCATCTTCAGAACACCGGAACTGGGAGCAACAATCCTGATCATCGATGACATTTTCTGCAAATAGGCATGGGAGTACAAAACAAAATGAACACCTGACATAACTGAATTTTTACACAGATATAGGAACAATTTGCATAACAAACTAAAAATGGAAAAAAATCTGAACCAAAACAATAACAGAAAACTAACTAGACATGTGCACTGACTAAACTGAAGAATTATACAAATCAATACACCTACAGTAAAAACATCTATTCATAAACAGATCGGGGATTATACAAAAAAATGGTTAAAATATTGTTAAGTAATGGACAAATACACACAGAAATCTGTACTGTTAAAATCTAACGAAACCAAATTAAAAAAATATAGACAAGCTATTCATTAGACAAAACTGCAGATCTAGTCCATGGGATTCAAACAGAAACCGTCAAGAAAGTAGGAACCAAAAACAAATAGAAACATATATCCATGATTCCTTCAAGTCACCATCCGTCAGGCGACAAACATAGGGTGTACGAAACCCATGGTTGCTGTACAGCAAACAAGAAAGTTGCCCGCGCCGCTGACTCTGAGTGAGCTCCAAACCAGACTTGTACACACAGCCGTCAGCTATGCGCGCCATCTTTGCTAGGCATCCGCATGAACAATCCTCCATGGAACACACAGGAACAGAGAAAAAGGCGACGAACAGAACAGAGAGGAACCTAGATCTGATTCTGGAAGAAGGAAGAAAAGGGAGTGGGAAGACTTGGCCACACACCACACATAAATGGATAGCGTTTATAGTTAGGGACACTCGCAGATTATAAAAATAATAAAATAGGAAGATGGGAAGCCAGCTGGTAGGAAATAGTCATTACACAAACCATGCAACATTTGACCGCAAATCAGTACAACTTCAGAAAATCAAGCAGTTCAAAGGTGCACATGTCGAACATATGCAGACAAAACAACACATTCAGAGACAAAACACAAGTTGGATTCATTTAGTCATTCGGACATCTGCTCCACCACAATAAAAATCTTAAAAACATAATGTTCAATACTTCAGTCATAACGATCAAAGAAACGACGCCATTTTGCCCTGGTGGATGGATGTGGAGCCGTGGCTGCTCTCGCCCTAGCACAACTAATGATCTGAATATGGTTCCTTCCCCTACCCTCTGGGAAAAGAAGATCCAATTCATTGGAGTTGCAAGTATCCATCACGTCACGCGCTAGCCGTCTGTTGAACTCTGCCTCCAGTTCCTCCTCGGCAGCACGTCGCGCCATCTACCTACGCCTGCGCCTCCTCCTCCTCTGCTCCGCTACTGCAGCCCTCGCATCTATGGCCTCCCCCTCCTCCTCTGTGACATCTCCCAGCTCAGGATCCACCCCCCCCTTTTATTTGGTTGCATCTCGTAGAATGAAACCGACAGAGGGCTCGTCCTTTATAATCAAAGTGTAGAGCCATCAGTGCGGCTCCAATGTCAACACACAGTAATAAAAACTTTGACACGCAGCAGTCCAACTACACATACGGCAGCAATTCAAAACAACACTGAAAAACATGCAAATTAATTACGCAGTTTGACCAGATTACAAGAAATCCCAGCTTACAGTCAGCCGCCATACGCCACCTCCGCCAACGACAAAATAACATGGGAATCCGAGGTAGAAACAACCAAAAAAGCAAAATTAACAACGCAAATCTTTTCATACAATCCTTATATCTCTCCCTGCAACGCCAATTCGAACGTAAAAAAACAGAAAAAGAAGAGCAGAATTCCATGGCGGGCGTCGAAAACGAACAAGAACACCAAAACTTGTAATCATGAATTACAGAGGAAAATAATCTCAAAAAACCATAACATACGATAAATTCTCACATCAAAAACGACAAACACGACATAATTTGAGGTCCGCGAACACCACAGTAAAACACTGACACCAAAAAACACGTCCACCGCCAAAATGACCACGCCGTCACCTCCAGTGACTACAAACTGCAAAACATCATCCAGATGAGCGCGCGCACATGCGGAACCCCTTTACGTGTCTCCTCTAGCAACGACTGGCCCGCAGCAACGCGTCGGAGAACGACCAGAAGCTCAATGTTGCATCCCCTGTTTCTGTCCGTCGTGCACGCCGGAACATCAGTTCTTGTTGAAAAACACGTCAGTCCAACCTGTGAACTACGTCAGTACAGAAAGGGTAACAGAATAATATTCTGTTACACGTAACAGAATAGCCCAGATCGGTCGCACAAGTCAGCCGCATTAGCCTTATTATCTTTTTCAAGGAGCTCATACCGGTCGGTGACATTTTTCAGCTCCACAGCCATCTCGGCTATCTTTTCTTCGCTCCGGCAATGAGCAGCCTGTTCGGCTCTCAACTCTTCGGCCGCCTTCAGGGCAGCCGCATTGCTCGCCCGGGCCTGTTCCTTGGCCAGGGCAAGTTTCGCCCTCAGGGCTTCCATGGCAGCAGCACCATCTGCAGTCTAAACACATAACATTAGCATTATGCTCCTCTCAGTTTTCCCACCAAAAATAATAAGGAAAGCAAAGCACATACCTTGTGACTGGTTAAGCCGCTCGTTCACCAGTGTGATATCAGCATCAATAGATCCAATCTGCCTCCTTAATTTGGCAACCTAAACGGACCGGTCGGCTGCCGGATCTTTAGAAACCTGCGCATAAATACAACGTGATCATTACTTACACAAATATGATCCTCCGTTTGCCGCCTAGGACGGACAACCAGAGTCTCAGGGGCTACTATCCATATGGAGCACACCTAGCGCGTGTGTCACAACCAAAATTTATGTATTTTTCATTACATACCTCAAAGCCTCTGAGCAGGGTCGTAAAGGCTTCATTCAACCCACTTGTGGCGGATGAAATCTTCTCGAGCACCATACTCATTAATGAACGGTGCTCCTCTGAGAGACCAGCTCGCTCCAGAAGGCCCGTCAGTGTGTCCGGCCGGACACTGAATTGTGTTGGACCCTTCTTATCGTCCCTCGTGGGAGCTAAACGCTCTGGGCTCAGGGCAGCCGAAGTATTAGTTTCTGGCTTCGGCAGATCTGGAATCCTCTGTGAAGACACCTCGGGGTCGCCCGCCTCATGAGGCAGAGAGGTTGGTGGGGTCTCACTCTCCATCATCTCCGGAAGGAGATCCCCCGAAGACGAACTCCGTCGAGAAGAGCTACTAGCCGGACTGCAAAGAATGGATCCTGGTTATTGTTCTCGGAGAAGGAAGTAGTACCTTCGTATTTACGATTAACTTATAGCTCGGCTGAGGGCTGGCCCGTTAGTGGGCATGGCGCGGTGAGGATGCCCTTCGGGGCAGGGCCCCCTGGTGAAGCTTTCTTCCCTTGTCTGGGCACCTCCGTCTCCAAGTCTTCGGAGGCGGCCCTTTTCTTCCCACGCGGGGAGGAGGCCTTAGATTCCCCTCCCCGACAATCCTCCTTTGGGGAGGTAGCAATTCCCCCGGTTTGGATGTGCAATGTGTGAAGTTCTGCTCTTCCCTTCGTATTTCCCTGAGGGCACTCTACTTAGAACACGGCCAAGCATCTTTGCTATAGCGGGACTTGGCGAGCCTTCGGGAAGTGGCGCCAGACACCTGATTCTCTCTGCCTTGCTGAGCCATTCCTGGCCACGGAGGATTTTCAGAATAATTACTATGATAAAAATAGATGAGGTGTTCGGTTTCTGGGCTACTTACTTGGGAATCTGGGCGATTGCAGCTCAGGCCCGCATCCTCGGTGATATCCGGACACTTTACTTGTGGTCCGAATAATAATTTACACGTTCCTTCGAGCGCCAGGCCGAAGAAGTGCAGAATAGTCCGCAGACCCTCTGGATTGAACTCCCACATCCGTAGAGGCCGGCGTTTGCATGGCAACATCTGTCGGATTAGCATTACCTGAATTATGCTGACGAGGCTAACACTTCCTCTCAAGAAGCTCCCGGATACGGCTCTACAATGTTGTTAAATCACTAGCAGATCCCTGATTCCGTCCTGCATCGGTCCATGATGCCAATTGAGAAGGAGGGCCCAAACGGAAGTTGGGGGCAGCCACCCACTTTGTGCCTCTAGGAGCCGTGACGTAAAACCACCTCCGCTGCCATAAATCGGACACCTCTGGGAAGGAGCCCTCTGGCCATGGGGCACTGTCATTCCTGCTTATCTCAACACCTTCGCAATCTGCATGTCGCCCCTCAGTCATCTTCGGCTTCACGTTGAAGGTCTTGAGCCATAAGCCAAATTGTGGAGTGACATGGAGAAAAGCTTCGCACACAACGATTAACGGCGAGATATGGAGGATAGCGTCCGGATCTAGATCATGAAAATCTAACCCATAATAGAACATGAGCCCTCTCACAAAGGGATCAAGGGTGAAGCCCAAGCCGCGAAGGAAGTGAGAAACAAATACGACGCTCTCGTTGGGCTCGGGAGTAGGGATGACCTGCCCTGTAGCAGGAAGCCTGTGCTTCATGTCGGCAGTCAGATATCCGACCTCCCTAAGCTTCGCAATATCCTCCTTTGTGACCGAGGAGGCCACCCATCGGCCTTGGTTGGATCCGGACATAGTGGAGGATCCGGGGTGCTTGAGTTTGGGTTTCGGGTGTTAGAACTCGAGATGCGAAAAGGTGCAAGGGTGGTGGAAAAGAGGTTTAGGCCTCGACCCCTTTATAAAGGGGGTGAATATCAAGCATCCTTAGCATAATCGCTCGGGACTTACCTAAAAACACGGCGTCATACCAACAGGCGTCATGGGGTTGCACGCTCCCGTATTGACGGAAAATCCCGCGATAAGGGGAGCACGATCTCTGCTTTGGCAGGGTGTGCCAATAAAAACGCCTCGCAACGCGTATCGAGGCAGGCCAAGAAAAACCGGTTCGTGTTGGACCAGGCCATGGCGTAAGAGCACACTGTACAAAAATTGCCAGCAGATCAGATTTATGAAGTTCTATTTTCTTTACAGAGGTGTGCGGAAATTATCTCGCAATGGCAGACGCAATCATCAATCTACCTTGGAGTATTCAGAGATGGAAACCGCCTTGCAATGCCGAAGACAAAAATGCGCGCCGGACTGATGGTCATTGAAGCCTGGTTCAGGGGCTACTGAGGGAGTCCTAGATTAGGGGGTATCCGGACAGCCGGACTATATACTTTGGCCGAACTGTTGGACCGTGAAGATACAAGACTCAAGACTTCGTCCTGTGTCCGGATGGGACTCTTCTTTGCGTGGAAGACAAGCTTGGCGATCCAGATATTATATTTACTTCTTTGTAACTGACTCCATGTAAACCCTAGCCCCCTCTGGTATCTATATAAACCAGAGGGTTTAGTCCTAAGAGGGAGAATCATAATCATCATAGGCTAGCTCCTAGGGTTAGGCTCTACGATCATGTGGTAGATCAACTCTTGTAACACTCATATCATCAATATCAATCAAGCAGGAAGTAGGGATTTAGCTCCATCGAGAGGGCCCGAACCTGGGTAAAACATCGTGTCCCTTGCCTCCTGTTACCATTAGCCTTAGACACACAGATCCGTTGGTTTTGACACCAACAATGTCCATTTTGCATCATGCTTTTTTATTGATATTTATGGGCTGTTATTACTCATTATGTCACAATACTTATGCCTATTCTCTCTTATTGTACAAGGTTTACACAAAGAGGGAGAATGCCGGCAGCTGCAATTTTGGGCTGGAAAAGGAGCAAATATTAGAGACCTATTCTACACAACTCCAAAAGTCCTGAAACTCTATGGAAGTTATTTTAGGAATTAATGAAAAATACTGAGTGAAGAAAATACCAGAGGGGGGCCACCCACCATCTACAAGGGTGGGGGGCATGCCCTACCCCCCTAGGTGCGCCCCCTGCCTCGTGGGCCGCCTGCCAGGCCTCCGGTGCCCATCTTCTGCTATATGAAGTCAATGGGATTCAAACAGAAACCGTCCATGGGATTCATTAGACAAAACTTCAGATCCAGTCCATGGGATTCAAACAGAAACCGTCAAGAAAGTAGGAACCAAAAACGAATAGAAACATATACCAATGATTCCTTCAAGTCACCATCCGTCGGGCGACAAACATAGGGTGTACGAAACCCATGGTTGCTGTACAGCAAACAAGAAAGTTGCCCGCGCCGCTGACTCTGAGTGAGCTCCAAACCAGACTCGTACACACAGCCGTCAGCTATGCGCGCCATCTTTGCCAGGCATCCGCATGAACAATCCTCCATGGAACACACAGGAACAGAGAAAAAGGTGACGAATAGAACAGAGAGGAACCTAGATCTGATTCTAGAAGAAGGAAGAAAAGGGAGTGGGAAGACTTGGCCACACACCACACATAAATGGATAGCGTTTATAGTTAGGGACACTCGCAGATTATAAAAATAATAAAATAGGAAGATGGGAAGCCAGCTGGTAGGAAATAGTTATTACACAAACCATGCAACATTTGACCGCAAATCAGTACAACTTCAGAAAATTAAGCAGTTCAAAGGTGCACATGTCGAACATATGCAGACAAAACAACACATTCAGAGACAAAACACAAGTTGGATTCATTTAGTCATTCGGACATCTGCTCCACCACAATAAAAATCTTAAAAACATAATGTTCAATACTTCAGTCATAACGATCAAAGAAACGACGCCATTTTGCCCTGGTGGATGGATGTGGAGCCGTGGCTACTCTCGCCCTAGCCCAACTAATGATCTGAATATGGTTCCTTCCCCTGCCCTCTAGGAAAAGAAGATCCAATTCATTGGAGTTGCAAGTATCCATCACCTCATGCGCTAGCCGTCTGTTGAACTCTGCCTCCAGTTCCTCCTCGGCAGCACGTCGCGCCATCTACCTGCGCCTGCGCCTCCTCCTCCTCTGCTCCGCTACTGCAGCCCTCGCATCTATGGCCTCCCCCTCCTCCTCTATGACCTCTCCCAGCTCAGGATCCACCCCCCCTTTTATTTGGTTGCATCTCGTAGAATGAAACCTACAGAGGGCTCGGCCTTTATAATCAAAGTGCAGAGCCATCAGTGCGGCTCCAATGTCAACACACAGTAATAAAAACTTTGACACGCAGCAGTCCAACTACACATACGGCAGCAATTCAAAACAACACTGAAAAACATGCAAATTAATTACGCAGTTTGACCAGATTACAAGAAATCCCAGCTTACAGTCAGCCGCCATACACCACCTCCGCCAACGACAAAATAACATGGGAATCCGAGGTAGAAACAACCAAAAAAGCAAAATTAACAACGCAAATCTTTTCATACAATCCTTATATCTCTCCCTGCAACGCCAATTCGAACGTAAAAAAACAGAAAAAGAAGAGCAGAATTTCATGGCAGGCGTCGAAAACGAACAAGAACAGCAAAACTTGTAATCATGAATTACAGAGGAAAATAATCTCAAAAAACCATAACATACCGATAAATTCTCACATCAAAAACGACAAACACGACATAATTTGAGGTCCGCGAACACCACAGTAAAACACTGACACCAAAAAACACGTCCACCGCCAAAATGACCACGCCGTCACCTCCGGTGACTACAAACTGCAAAACATCATCCAGATGAGCGCGCGCACATGCGGAACCCCTTTACGTGTCTCCTCTAGCAACGAATGGCCCGCAACAATGCGTCGGAGAACGACCGGAAGCTCAACGTTGCATCCCCTGTTTCTGTCCGTTGTGCACGCAGGAACATCAGTTCTTGTTGAAAAACACGTCAGTCCAACCTGTGAACTACGTCAGTACAGAAAGGGTAACAGAATAATATTCTGTTACACGTAACAGAATAGCCCAGATGTATATATATATATATATATATATATATATATATATATATATATATATATATATATATATATATATATATATATATATATATATATATATATAACGGCCACACAGGAGGCACAACAAAACTTTCGGGCGAAAAGTATAAATATAGCCTCCATAATCAAAGTAACATTGTGTTTACAATGACACGGTTTGTCACTCAAACATGACATTTTTTGAGCACTGAGCCTCTATTAAGCGAGCACCTTCTGATACCTTCTCCAAGATGTGCTCGGTCGGATCCTGCCTCCCGTCGGATTCTTGGTCGGATCCTAGCCTCCCGTCGGATTCTTGTGCCATAAAACACCGCGTGTACTTTTTTCGTCACGAAGTTCACTAGTCTCTGTATTGCAGCACCCCTTCTACTGAAAATGCCGTGCACTTGCGTTACGCATGCAGTGCGGAAGTTTTATCAGAATAGTTATTCTACTAATATTAGCAGAATAGACCGGCTGTATATATATATATAACGGCCGCACAGGAGGCACAACAAAACTTTCGGGCAAAAAGTATAAATATAGCCTCCATAATCAAGGTAACATTGTCTTTACAATGAAACGATTTGTCACTCAAACATGACATTTTTTGAGCACTGAGCCTCTATTAAGCGAGCACCTTCTGAAACCTGCTCCAAGATGTGCTCGGTCGGATCCTGGCCTCCCGTCCGATTCTTGGTCGCAACGACGATGGCCTCCATATCTGTCCAATATGCTTTAACACGGGCAAGAGCCATCTGTGCACCCTCTATGCATGTCGACCTCTTCATGGCATCGATCCACGATACGGCATCAAGGAATTGTTGCACTAAACCAAAATAATTGTCCGGCTTCGGCCCCTTCGGCCATAGATGGTCTATTACAGACCGCATTGCAAGACCGGACAGCCTGTGGAGCTCTGCCACAGTAGCCATCCTATCACTCAAAGGAAATGTGCACGTTGGAGCGCTGAACTGCGACCAGAAAAGCTTTTCCACTTCATCATATTTTTGATCCTCAAAGAACTTGGCCGCATCAGTTGCACTCTTTGCCTTATCCGCATAGGCGTCTGCAGGACTCCAGCGTCAATCCAGCGGAGCGTACTTCGGATCTAAAAACTTCATCCGCAACAAATAAGGGTTTCCAACCGCGATTTCCCCGACCTGTCGAAGCTCCTCCTGTGCATCCCTAATCTCGGAACGGGTCTCATTGGCCGCATCAAGAGCCTTTTTCAGGTCAGCCGCATTAGCCTTATTATCTTTTTCAAGTAGCTCATACCGGTCGGCGACATTTTTCAGCTCCACAGCCATCTCGGCTATCTTTTCTTCGCTCCGGCAATGAGCAGCCTGTTCGGCTCTCAACTCTTCGGCCGCCTTCAGGGCAGCCGCATTGCTCGCCCGGGCCTGTTCCTTGGCCAGGGCAAGTTTTGCCCTCAGGGCTTCCATGGCAGCAGCACCATCTGCAGTCTAAACACATAACATTAGCATTATGCTCCTCTCAGTTTTCCCACCAAAAATAATAAGGAAAGCAAAGCACATACCTTGTGACTGGTTAAGCCGCTTGTTCACCAGTGTGATATCGGCATCAATAGATCCAATCTGCCTCCTTAATTCGGCAACTTAAACGGACCGGTCGGCTGCCGGATCCTTAGACACCTGCGCATAAATACAACATGATCATTACTTACACAAATATGATCGTCCATTTGCTGCCTAGGACGGAAAACCAGAGTCTCAGGGGCTACTATCAATATGGAGCACACCTAGCACGTGTGTCACAACCAAAATTTATGTATTTTTCATTACATACCTCAAAGCCTCTGAGCAGGGTCGTAAAGGCTTCATTCAACCCACTTGTGGCGGATGAAATCTTCTCGAGCACCATACTCATTAATGAACGGTGCTCCTCCGAGAGACCAGCTCGCTCCAGAAGGCCCGTCAGTGTGTCCGGCCGGACGCTGAATTGTGTTGGACCCTTCTTATTGCCCCCCGTGGGAGCTAAACGCTCTGGGCTCAGGGCAACCGAAGTATTAGTTTCTGGCTTCGGCAGATCTGGAATCCTCTGTGACGACACCTCGGGGTCGCCCGCCTCATGAGATGGAGAGGTTGGTGGGGTCTCACTCTCCATCATCTCCGGAAGGAGATCCCCCGAAGACGAACTCTGTCGAGAAGAGCTACTAGCCGGACTGCAAAGAATGGATCCTGGTTATTGTTCTCGAAGAAGGAAGTAGTACCTTCGTATTTACGATTAACTTATAGCTCGGCTGAGGGCTGGCCCGTTAGTGGGCATGGCGCGATGAGGATGCCCTTCGGGGCAGGGCCCCCTGGTGAAGCTTTCTTCCCTTGTCTGGGCACCTCCGTCTCCAAGTCTTCGGAGGCGTCCCTTTTCTTCCAACGCGGGGAGGAGGCCTTAGATTCCCCTCCCCGACAATCCTCCTTTGGGGAGGTAGCAATTCCCCCGGTTTGGATGTGCAATGTGTGAAGTTCTGCTCTTTCCTTCGTATTTCCCTGAGGGCACTCTACTTAGCACACGGCCAAGCATCTTTGCTATAGCGGGACTTGGCGAGCCTTCGGGAAGTGGCGCCGGACACCTGATTCTCTCTTCCTTGCTGAGCCATTCCTGGCCACGGAGGATTTTCAGAATAATTACTATGATAAAAATAGATGAGGTGTTCGGTTTCTGGGCTACTTACTTGGGAATCTGGGCGATTGCAGCTCAGGCCCGCATCCTCGGTGATATCCGGACACTTTACTTGTGGTCCGAAGAATAATTTACATGTTCCTTCGAGCGCCAGGACGAAGAAGTGCAGAATAGTCCGCAGACCCTCTGGATTGAACTCCCACATCCGTAGAGGCCGGCGTTTGCACGGCAACATCCGTCGGATTAGCATTACCTGAATTATGCTGACGAGGCTAACGTCCCTCTCAAGAAGCTCCCGGATACGGCTCTACAATGTTGTTAAATCACTAGCAGATCCCCGATCGCGTCCTATATCGGTCCATGATGCCAGTTGAGAAGGAGGGCCCTAACGGAAGTTGGGGGCAGCCACCCACTTTGTGCCTCTAGGAGCCGTGACGTAAAACCACCTCCGCTACCATAAATCGGACACCTCTGGGAAGGAGCCCTCTGGCCATGGGGCACTGTCATTCCTGCTTATCACAGGACCTTCGCACTCCGCATGTCGCCCCTCAGTCATCTTCGGCTTCACGTTGAAGGTCTTGAGCCATAAGCCAAAGTGTGGAGTGACATGGAGAAAAGCTTCGCACACAACGATGAACGGAGAGATATGGAGGATAGCATCCGGATCTAGATCATGAAAATCTAACCCATAATAGAACATGAGCCCTCTCACAAAGGGATCAAGGGTGAAGCCCAAGCCGCGAAGGATGTGAGAAACAAATACGACGCTCTCGTTGGGCTCGGGAGTAGGGATGACCTGCCCTGTAGCAGGAAGCCTGTGCTTCATGTCGGCAGTCAGATATCCGACCTCCCTAAGCTTCGCAATATCCTCCTTTGTGACCGAGGAGGCCACCCATCGGCCTTGGTTGGATTCGGACATGGTGGAGGATCCGGGGTGCTTGAGTTTGGGTTTCGGGTGTTAGAACTCGAGATGCGAAAAGGCGCAAGGGTGGTGGAAAAGAGGTTTAGGCCTCGACCCCTTTTATAAAGGGGGTGAATATCAAGCATCCTTAGCATAACCGCTCGGGACTTACCTGAAAACACGGGGTCATACCAACAGGCGTCATGGGGTTGCACGCTCCCGTATTGACGGAAAATCCCGCGATAAGGGGAGCACGATCTCTGCTTTGGCAGGGTGTGCCAATAAAACCGCCTCGCAACGCGTATCGAGGTAGGCCAAGAAAAACCGGTTCGTGTTGGACCAGGCCACGGCGTAAGAGCACACCGTATAAAAATTGCCAGCAGATCAGATTTATGAAGTGATATGTTCTTTACAGATGTGTGCGGAAATTATCTCGCAATGCCAGACGCAATCATCAATCTACCTTGGAGTATTCGGAGATGGAAACCACCTTGCAATGCCGAAGACAAAAATGCGCGCTGGACTCATGGTCATTGAAGCCTGGTTCAGGGGCTACTGAGGGAGTCCTAGATTAGGGGGTATCCGGACAGCCGGACTATATACTTTGGCCGAACTGTTGGACCGTGAAGATACAAGACTCAAGACATCGTCCCGTGTCCGTATGGGGCTCTTCTTTGCGTGGAAGACAAGCTTGGCGATCCGGATATTATATTTACTTCTTTGTAACCGACTCCATGTAAACCCTAGCCCCCTCCGGTATCTATATAAACCAGAGGGTTTAGTCCTAAGAGGGAGAATCATAATCATCATAGGCTAGCTCCTAGGGTTAGGCTCTATGATCTTGTGGTAGATCAACTCTTGTAACACTCATATCATCAATATCAATCAAGCAGGAAGTAGGGTTTTAGCTCCATCGAGAGGGCCCGAACCTGGGTAAAACATCGTGTCCCTTGCCTCCTGTTACCATTAGCCTTAGACACACAGATCCGTTGGTTTTGACACCAACAATGTCCATTTTGCATCATGCTTTGGTATTGATATTTATGGGCTGTTATTACTCGTTATGTCACAATACTTATGCCTATTCTCTCTTATTGTACGAGGTTTACACGAAGAGGGAGAATGCCGGCAGCTGCAATTTTGGGCTGGAAAAGGAGCAAATATTAGAGACCTATTCTACACAACTCCAAAAGTCCTGAAACTCTATGGATTTTTGGAATTAATAAAAAATACTGAGTTAAGAAAATACCAGAGGGGGGCCACCCACCGTCTACGAGGGTGGGGGCACGCCCTACCCCCCTAGGTGCGCCCCCTGCCTCGTGGGCCGCCTGGCAGGCCTCCGGTGCCCATCTTCTGCTATATGAAGTCTTTTACCCTGGACAAAAATCATAAGCAAGCTTTTGGGAAGAGACACCGCCGCCACGAGGTGGAACCTTGAAGGAACCAATCTAGGGCTCCGGCGGAGTTGTTCTGCCGGGGAAACATCCCTCCAGGAGGGGGAAATCATCACCATCGTCATCATCATTGTCGGTGTCAAAACCGGCGGATCTCGGGTAGGGGGTCCCGAACTATGCGTCTAGGCGGATGGTAACAGGAGACAAGGGACACGATGTTTTACCCAGGTTCGGGCCCTCTTGATGGAGGTAAAACCCTACGTCCTGCTTGATTGATATTGATAATGTGGGTATTACAAGAGTAGATCTACCACGAGATCAAGGAGGCTAAACCCTGGAAGCTAGCCTATGGTATGATTGTTGTAATGGTTGTTGTGTCCTACGGACTAAAGCCATCCGGTTTATATAGACACCGGAGAGGGCTAGGGTTACACAGAGTCGGTTACAATGGTAGGAGATCTACATATCCGTATCGCCAAGCTTGCCTTCCACGCCAAGGAAAGTTCCATCCGGACATGGGACGAAGTCTTCAATCTTGTATCTTCATAGTCTTGGAGTCCGGCTGACGATGATAGTCCGACTAATGATGATAGTCCGGCTATCCGGACAACCCCTAGTCCAGGACTCCCTCAATCATCGATCCTCTCAGCTGGAGGGGGTCAATCTCCATCAACATCTTCACTAGCACCATCTCCTCTCAAACCCTAGTTCATCTCTTGTATCCGATCTTTGTCTCAAAGCCTCAGATTGGTACCTGTGGGTTGCTAGTAGTGTTGATTACTCCTTGTAGTTGATGCTAGTTGGTTTATTTGGTGAAAGATCATATGTTTAGATCCTTTATGAATATTAATACCCCTCAGATTTTGAACATGAATATGATTTATGAGTAGTTACGTTTGTTCCTGAGGACATGGGAGAAGTCTTTCTATAAGTAGTGATGTGAATTTGGTATTTGTTTGATATTTTGATGAGATGTATGTTGTCTCTCCTCTAGTGGTGTTATGTGAACATCGACTACATGACACTTCACCATTGTTTGGGCCTATAGGAAGGCATTGGGAAGTAATAAGTAGATGATGGGTTGCTAGAGTGACAGAAGCTTACACCCTAGTTTATGAGTTGCTTCGTAAGGGGCTGATTTGGATCCATATGTTTCATGATATGGTTAGGTTTACCTTAATACTTCTTTTGTAGTTGCGGATGCTTGCAATAGGGGTTAATCATAAGTGGGATACTTGTCCAATAAAGGGCAGTACCCAAGCACCGGTCCACCCACATACCAAATTATCAAAGTAACTAACGTGAATCATACCAGCGTGATGAAAACTAGCTTGACGATAATTCCCATGTGTCCTCGAGATTGTTTTCCTTCATATAAGAATTTGTTCAGGCTTGTCCTTTGCTACAAAAAGGATTGGGACACCTTGCTGCACCTTATTTACTTTTGTTACTTGTTACTAGTTCCGAATTACCTTATCACAAAACTATTTGTTACCGATAATTTCAGTGCTTGCAGAGAATACCTTACTGAAAACCGTTTATCATTTCCTTCTACTCCTTGTTGGGTTCGACACTCTTACTTATCCAAAGGACTACGATAGATCCCCTACACTTGTGAGTCATCACTTCCTTGCACTGTTATGCATTAACGCAAGCACACACGCAGTTTCAGTTCTCTATTGGATCCTGATGATGTCATTCAGATGATTATTTATTGTGTAGATGCACCCTATTTTCTGACTTTCTGAAGTATGGTGGAGCTTAGGTTTTATGTAAGATCAAAGGGAATTCACACCAGTGATGGATAAAAATATCATTTGCGAGAGTTGGGTGTTTTATTTGTTGCTAATTGTTACATGAGATTTAAATTCATGGCTTGGCATTCGTGTTCATAGTATATGGTTCTCAATTTTGTCCTCCTTCATAGATTTAGTCCTTTACTAGCTTTCAGTGGTTCACTTTTGCCATTGAAAATGTAACCTTTAGGGATGTTCAGAGAGCAACATTCAGTTTTTCATCCACAGATCTGATAGAAAGTGCTGCATTCCAGTCCTTGGCCATGGAGTTCATTCTTGCATATGTATTTTTTCGAGTTCATTCTTACATATGTAGTGTTCTTAGGATATGACCAACATCATCTAATCTTTTTTGTGAACACTTGCTAGAGTATATGGTACACCGAGTTTGTGCAGTATACCAGCAACGCACGGGAAATCCTCTAGTATTTATAATATTGATGCCAAAAGATACAAAGTTGATAATGATAGTGCAACATACATGTGGCACTGTCGTTTAGGTCATATTGATGTAAAGCGCATGAAGAAACTCCATGCGGATGGACTTTTGAAATCACTTGATTATGAATCATTTGATACTTGCTAACCATGCCTCATGGGCAAGATGACTTAAACTCCGTTCTCTGGAACAATGGAGCGAGCTAATGACATTGAAAATAATACATATCAATTTATGCGGTCCGATGAGTGTCGAGGCACGCAGCTGGTATCATTATTTTCTGACCTTCACAGATGATTTGAGTAGGTATGGATATATCTACTTGATGAAACACAAGTCTGAAACATTGGAAAAGTTCTAGGAATTTCAGAGTGAAGTGGAGAATCATCGTAACAAGAAAATAAAGTTTCTACGATATGATCGCGGAGGCGAATATTTGATTTACGAGTTTGGCCTTCATTTAAAACAATGTGGAATTGTTTCACAACTCACGCCACCTGGAACACCACAGCGTAATGATATGTCCGAACGTCGTAACCGTACTTTATTAGATATGGTGTGTTCTATGATGTCTCTTACTGATTTCTACTATCATTTTGGGGTTATGCATTAGAGACAACCGCATTCACATTAAATAGGGCACCGTCTAAATCCATTGAGATGACACCGTATGAACTATGGTTTGTCAAGAAACCTAAGTTGTCATTTCTTAAAATTTGGGGATGCGATACTTATGTCAAAAGGCTTCAGCCTGATAAGCTCGAACCCAAATTAGAGAAGTGCATCTTCATAGGATACCCTAAGGAAACTATTGGGTACACCTTCTACCACAGATCCAAAGGCAAGATCTTTGTTGCCAAGAATGGGTGCTTTCTAGAGAAGGAGTTTCTCTCGAAAGAAATGAGTGGGAGGAAAGTATAGCTTGATGAGGTAATCGTACCTTTTCTCGAATTGAAAAGTAGCACATCAGAGAAAACTGTTCCCGTGATGCCTACACCAACTAGAGAGGAAGCTGATGATGATGATGATCAGGAAACTTCAGATCAAGTTACTATTGGACCTCGTAGGTCGACTAGAGCATGTTCCGCACCAGAGTGGTACGGTAATCCTGCCCTGGAAGTCATGTTATTAGACCATGCGAACCTATGAACTATGAAGAAGCTATGATGAACCCAGATTCTGATAAATGGCTTGAGGCCATGAAATCTGAGATAGGATCCATTTAAGAGAACAAAGTATGAACTTTGGTGGGCTTGCCCGATGATCGGCAAGCCATTGAGAATAAATGGATCTTCAAGAAGAAGACGAACGCTGATGGTAATGTCACTATCTTCAAAGCTCGACTTGTCGTGAAAGGTTTTCGACAAGTTCAAGGGGTTGACTACGATGAGACTTTCTCACATGTAGCGATGCTTAAGTCTGTCTGAATCATGTTAGCAATTGTTGCATTTTATAATTATGAAATCTGGTAAATGGACTTCAAAACTGCATTCCTAATTCCTTAATAGATTTCTTATAGAATACTTGTAAATTATGCAACCAGAAGGCTTAGTCAATTCTAATGGTGCTAACAAAATGTGCAAGCTCCAGCGATCCATCTATGGACTGGTGCAAGCATCTCGGAGTTAGAATATACGCTTGATGAGGTGATCAAAGCATATGGTTTTAGACATACTTATGGTGAAGCCTGTATTTACAAGAAAGTGAGTGGGAACTCTGTAGCATTTCTGATATTATATGTGGATGCCACATTATTGATTGGAAATGATATAGAATTTCTGGATAGCATAAAAGGATATTTGAATAAGAATTTTCAGTGAAAGATCTCAGTGAAGTTGCTTATATTGGGCATCAAGATCTATAGGGATAGATCAAGACGCTTAATAGGATTTTCACAAAGCACATACCGTGACAAAGTTTTGAAGAAGTTCAAAATGGATCAGTCAAAGAAATAGTTTTTTCCTGTGTTGCAAGGTGTGAAATTGAGTCAAACTCAAAGCCCGACCACTGCAGAAGATAGAGAGAAAATGAAAGTCATTCCCTATGCCTCAACCATAGGTTCTATCATGTATGCTACGCTGTGTACTAGACCTGATGTGTGACTTGCCATAAGTTTGGCAGGGAGGTACTGTCGATGTCAAAACCGGCGGATCTCGGGTAGGGGGTCCCGAACTGTGCGTCTGAGGCTAATGGTAACAGGAGGCGGGGGACACAATGTTTACCCAGGTTTGGGCCCTCTCTATGGAGGTAATACCCTACTTCCTGCTTGATTGATCTTGATGAATATGGGTATTACAAGAGTTGATCTACCACGAGATCGTAATGGCTAAACCCTAGAAGTCTAGCCTATGAGATTATGATTCTTGTCCTACGGACTAAACCCTCCGGTTTATATAGACACGGAGGGGGCTAGGGTTACACAAAGTCGGTTACAGAGAAAGGAATCTACATATCCGAATCGGCAAGCTTCCCTTCCACACAAAGGAGAGTCCCATCCGGACACGTGACGAAGTCTTCTATCTTGTATCTTCATAGTCCAGCAGTCCGGCCAAAGTATACTGTCCGGCTGTCCGAGGACCCTTAGTCCAGGACTCCCTCAGTAGCGCCTGAACCAGGCTTCAATGACGATGAGTCTAATACGTCTCCAACATATCTATAAATTTTGATTGTTCCATGCTATTATATTACCAATTTTGGATGTTTATGGGCTTTACTTTGCACTTTTATATCAATTTTGGGACTAACCTACTAACGGGAGGCCCAACCCGAATTGCTGTTTTTTGCCTATTCCAGTGTTTCGAAGAAAAGGAATATCAAACGGAGTACAAACGGAATGAAACCTTCGGGAGCGATATTTTTGGAAGAAACGTGATCTAGAGGACTTGGAGTGGAAGTCAAGAAACAAGCGAGGCGGCCACGAGGGTGCCCGGTGCGCCCCCTACAGGTGGGCGCCCCCCCACCCTCGTGGGCCCCTCGAGCATCCACCGACCTACTTCTTCCTCCTATATATACCCACATAGCCTGAAACCATCGGGGAGCACCACAAAAAACTATTTCCACTGCCGTAACTTTCTATATCCGCGAGATCCCATCTTGGAGCCTTCGTCGACACTCCGCCGGAGGGGGAATCGACTACAGAGGGCATCTACATCATCTCCAAGGCCCTTCCGATGAGTTGTGAGTAGTTTACCACAGACTTCGGGTCCATAGTTATTAGCTAGATGGCTTCTTCTCTCTCTCTTTGAATCTCAATACAAAGTTCTCCTCGATCTTCTTGGAGATCTATTCGACGTAACTCTTTCCGCGGTGTGTTTGTCGAGATCCGATGAATTGTGGGTTTATGACCAAGTTTATATATGAGAAATATTTGAATCTCCTCTGAATTCTTTTATGTGTGATTAAGTTATCTTTGCAAGTCTCTTCGAATTATCAGTTTGGTTTGGCCTACTAGATTGATCTTTCTTGCAATTTGAGAGGTGCGTAGCTTTGGGTTCAATCTTGCGGTGTACTTTCCCAGTGACAGCAGGGGCAGCAAGGCACGTGTTGTATTGTTGCCATCGAGGATAAAAAGATGGGGTTTATATCATATTGTATGAGTTTATCCCTCTACATCATGTCATCTTTCTTAATGTGTTACTCTGTTCTTTATGAACTTAATACTCTAGATGCATGCTGGATAGCGGTCGATGTGTGGAGTAATAGTAGTAGATGCAGGCAGGAGTCGGTCTACTTGCCACGGACGTGATACCTATATACATGATCATGACTAGATCTCTCATAATTATTCCCTTTTCTATCAATTGCTTGACAGTAATTTGTTCACCCATCGTAATACTTATGCTATCTTGAGAGAAGCCACTAGTGAAACCTATAGCCCCCGGGTCTATCTCTTATCATATAAGCTTTCAATCTACTTTTATTTGCATCTTTACTTTTCCAATCTATATCATAAAATACCAAAAATATATTTATCTTATCATATTATCTCTATCAGATCTCACTTTTGCAAGTGGTCGTGAAGGGATTGACAACCCCTTTATTGCGTTGGTTGCGACTTCTTGTTCATTTGTGTAGGTGCGTGGGACTTTTGAGGAGTCTCCTACTGGATTGATACCTTGGTTCTCAAAAACTGAGGGAAATACTTACGCTACTATTGCTGCATCACCCTTTCCTCTTCAAGGAAAACCAACGCAATCTTAAGACTTAGCAAGAAGGATTTCTGGCACCGTTGCCGGGGAGGTCTTCGCTCATGTCAATACATACCAAGTACCCATCACAAACTCATCTCCCTCGCATTACATTATTTGCCATTTACCTCTCGTTTTCCTCTCCCCCACTTCACCCTTGCCGTTTTATTTGCCCTCTCTTTCCCAATCTCCTCTCTCTCGCTTACCTTTTTGTTTGCTTGTGTGTTGGATTTCTTGTCGCGATGGCGCAAGATAATACCAAATTGTGTGATTTTTCCAATACCAATAATAATGATTTCCTTAGTACTCTGATTGCTCCTCTTAATGATGTTGAGTCTTGTGAAATCAATGCTGCTTTGCTAAATCTTGTTATGAAAGATCAATTCTCCGGCCTTCCTAGTGAAGATGCCGCTACCCATCTAAACAACTTTATTGATTTGTGTGAGATGCAAAAGAAGAAAGATACGGATAATAATATTGTTAAATTGAAGTTATTTCCGTTTTCACTTAGAGATCGTGCTAAAGTTTGGTTTTCGTCTTTGCCTAAGAATAGTATTGATTCATGGAATAGGTGCAAACATGCTTTTATCTGTAAGTATTTTCCTCCCACTAAGATCATCCCTCTTAGGAACGATATTATGAATTTTAAACAACTTGATCATGAGCATGTTTCCCAATCTTGGGAAAGAATGAAATTGATGATTCGCAATTGCCCTACTCATGGTTTGAATTTATGGATGATCATACAAATTTTTTACGCCGGATTGAATTTTGCTTCTAGAAATCTTTTAGATTCGACTGCGGGAGGCACTTTTATGGAAATCACCTTAGGAGAAGCTACTAAACTCCTTGATAACATTATGTCTAATTATTCTCAATGGCACGCTGAAAGATCTACTAGTAAAAAAGTGCATGCTATAGAAGAAATTAATATTTTGAGTGGAAAGATGGATGAACTTATGAAATTTTTTGCTACTAAGAGTGCTTCTATTGATCCCAATGATATGCCATTGTCTACTTTGATTGAGAATAATCATGAATCTATGGATGTGAATTTTGTTGGTAGGAATAATTTTGGTAACAATGCTTATAGAGGAAACTTTAATCCTAGACCATTCCCTAGTAATTCCTCTAATAATTATGGAAATTCCTACAATAATTCTTATGGTAATTTTAATAAGATGCCCTCTGATTTTGAGAATAGTGTTAAAGAATTTATGATCTCTCAAAAGAATTTTAATGCTTTGCTTGAAGAAAAATTGCTTAAAGTCGATGATTTGGCTAGGAACATTGATAGACTTTCGCTTGCTGTTGAGTCTTTGAAACTTAGATCTACTCCTCCTAAGCATGATATCAATTAGTCTCTCAAAGCTATGAGAATTTCCATTGATGAGTGCAAAGAAAGAACCGCTAGATTGCGTGCTAAGAAAGATTGCTTTGTAAAAGCGTGTTCTTCTAGTTTCCATGAAAATAATGATGAAGATCTAAAAGTTATTAAGGTGTCCCATATTAAATCTTTGTTTTGCAATATGAATCTTAATAATGATGGGACTGGAGATGAGTCAACTTTAGTTAAAAGGCATCCCAATGATTCGGAGTTTTTAGATCTTGATGCTAAATTTGGTAAGTGGGATTGGAGAGGTCAAGACTTTAAATAGCATTGAACCCACTATCTTGGATTTCAAGGAATTTAATTATGATAATTGTTCTTTAGTAGATTGTATTTCCTTGTTGCAATCCGTGTTGAATTCTACTCATGCTTATAGTCAAAATAAAGCTTTTACCAAACATATTGTTGATGCCTTGATGCAATCTTATGATGAAAAACTTAATTTGGAAGTTTCTATACCTAGAAAACTTACTAATGAGTGGGAACCTACTATAAAGATTAAAATTAAAGATCATGAGTGTTATGCTTTATGTGATTTGGGTGCTAGTGTTTCCACGATTCTGAAAACCTTATGTGATATTCTAGGTTTCCATGATCTTGATGATTGCTCTTTAAATTTGCACCTTGTGGATTCTACCATTAAGAATCCTATGGGAAGAATCAATGATGTTCTTATTGTTGCAAATAGGAACTATGTGCTCGTAGATTTTATCATTCTTGACATAGATTGCAATCTTTCATGTCCTATTATTCTTGTTAGACCTTTGTTTAGAACGATTGGTGCGATAATTAATATGAAGGAAGGGAATATTAGATTCCAGTATCCATTAAGGAAAGGCATGGAGAACTTTCCAAGAAAGAAAGTTAAATTACCTTATGAATCTATCATGTGAGCTACTTATGAATTGAGTGCCAAAGATGGCACTACTTAGATCTATCGTTGCTTTTATGCCTAGCTAGGGGCGTTAAACGATAGCGCTAGTTGGGAGGCAACCCAATTTTATTTTTGTTTTTTGTTTTTGCTTCTGTTTAGTAATAAATTATTCATCTACCTTCTGTTTAGATGTGTTTTCATGTTTTAGTTAGTGTTTGTGCCAAGTAAAACCTATAGGATAACCTATGGTGATAGTTAATTTGATTCTGCTGAAAAACAGAAACTTTGCGCGCTCGAAAATAAGTTTAGTAATTCACAGAAACGTGCTTTGGTGTTGATTATTTTTGATGTAGATCAATATACAAATTTCTCAGGACTTCCTATTTTGGTAGGATTTTTAGAGTTCTAGAAGTATTCGAGAGTTATAGATTTCTACAGACTATTCAGTTTTTGACAGATTCTTATTTTCGTGTGTTGTTTGCTTATTTGGTGCATCTATGGCTAGTATTAACTGGTATAAACCATAGAGAAGTTGGAATACAGTAGGTTTAACACCAATATAAATAAAGAATGAGTTCATTATAGTACCTTCTGTGGTGGTTTTTCTTTCTTGCACTAACAGAGCTTATGAGATTTCCTGTTAAGTTTTGTGTTGTGAAGTTTTCAAGTTTTGGGTAAAGATTTTATGGACTATGGAATAAGGAGTGTCAAGAGCCTATGCTTGGGGATGCCCATGGCACCCCAAGATATTCAAGTATAACCAAAAGCCTAAGCTTGGGGATGCCCCAGAAGGCATCCCCTCTTTCATCTTCGTCTATCGGTAACTTTACTTGGAGCTATATTTTTATTCGCCACATGATATGTGTTTTGCTTGGAGCGTCTTGTATGATATTAGTCTTTGCTTTTTAGTTTACCACAATCATCCTTGCTGTACACACCTTTTGGGAGAAACCCACTTGATTGGAATTTATTAGAATACTCTATGTGCTTCACTTATATCTTTTGAGCTAAATAGACTTTGCTGTAGTGCTTCATTAATATCTTTTAGAGCACGGTGGTGGCTTTATTTTGTAGAAATTGTTAATATCTCATGCTTCACTTATATTATTTTGAGAGTCTCTTAGAACAGCATGGTATTTTCTATGGTTATAAAATTGGTCCTAGAATGATGGGGATCCAAGTTGGGTATAATAAAAACTATCATATGAAGTGAATTGGATGCTATGATCAATTTGATACTTGATAATTGTTTTGAGATATGGAGGTGGTGATATTAGAGTCATGCTAGTTGGGTGATTATGAATTTAAAGAATGCTTGTGTTGAAGTTGGCAAGTCCCGTAGCATGCACGTATGGTAAAAGTTGTGTAACAAATTTGAAACATGAGGTGTTCTTAGATTGTCATCCTTATGAGTGGCGGTCGGGAATGAGCGATGGTCTTTTCCTACCAATCTATCCCTCTAGGAGCATGCGCGTAGTGCTTGGTTTTTTATGACTTGTAGATTTTTGCAATAAGTATATGAATTCTTTATGACTAATGTTGAGTCCATGGATTATACGCACTCTCACCGTTCCATCATTGCTAGCCTCTTCGGTACCGTGCATTGCCCTTTCTCACCTTGAGAGTTGGTGCAAACTTCATTGGTGCATCCAAACCTCGTGATACGATACGCTCTATCACACATAAACCTCCTTATATCTTCCTCAAAACAGCCACCATACCGACCTATTATGGCATTTCCATAGCCATTCCGAGATTATTTCCATGCAACTTTCCACCAATCCGTTCATCATCATGACACGCATCATCATTGTCATATTGCCTTGCATGATCATGTAGTTGACATCGTATTTGTGGCAAAGCCACCATGCATAATTTTTCATACATGTCACTCTTGATTCATTGCCCATCCCAGTACACCGCCGGAGGCATTCATATAGAGTCATATCTTGTTCTAGTTTTGAGTTGTAATTCATGAGTTGTAAATAAATAGAAGCGTGATGATCATCATTATTAGAGCATTGTCCCACAATAAAAAAAAGAGAAAGGCCAAAGAAAAAAAGAAGGCCCAAAAAATATATAAAAAAGGGGGCAATGTTACTATCCTTTTCCACACTTGTGCTTCAAAGTAGCACCATGTTCTTCATATAGAGAGTCTCATATGTTGTCACTTTCATATACTAGTGGGAATTTTTCATTATAGAACTTGGCTTGTATATTCCTACGATGGGCTTCCTCAAATGCCCTAGGTCTTCGTGAGCAAGCAAGTTGGATGCACACCCACTTAGTTTCTTTTGTTGAGCTTTCATACATTTATAGCTCTAGTGCATCTGTTGCATGGCAATCCCTACTCCTCATGTTGACATCAATTGATGGGCATCTCCATAGCCTATTGATTATCCCCGTCAATATGAGAGTTTCTCCTTTTTTTGTCTTCTCCACACAACCTCCATCATCATATTCTATTCCACCCACAGTGCTATATCCATGGCTCACGCTCATGTATTGCGTGAAAGTTGAAAAATGTTTGAGATTATTTAAGTACGAAACAATTTCTTGGCTTGTCATCGGGGGTGTGCAAGATGAGATCATTTTTGTTTCGTAGGGATGAACTTTCTTTAGCCATGTTATTTTGAGAAGACATGATTGCTTTGATTAGTGTGCTTGAAGTATTACTATTTCTTATGTCAATATGAACTTTTATTTTCAATCATTTGGATGTGAACATTCATGCCACAATAAAGAAAATTACATTGCGAATTATGCTAGGTAGCATTCCACATCAAAAATTCTGCTTTTATCATTTGCCTACTCAAGGACGAGCAAGAATTAAGCTTGGGGATGCTTGATACAGCCCCAACGTATCTATAATTTTTTATTGTTCCATGTGATTATATTACCCATTTTGGATGTTTATGGGCTTTACTTTACACTTTTATATCATTTTTGGGACTAACCTACTAACCGGAGGCCCAACCTGAATTGCTATTTTTTTTTGCCTATTTCAGTGTTTCGAAGAAAAGGAATATCAAACGGATTCCAAATGGAATGAAACCTTCGGGAGCGATCTTTTTGGAACAAACGTGATCCAGAGGACTTGGTGTGGAAGTCAAGAAACAAGCGAGGTGGCCACGAGGGTACCCGGTGCGCCCCCTACTGGTGGGTGCGCCCCCACCCTTGTGGGCCCCTCGAGCGTCCACAGACCTACTTCTTCGTCCTATTTATACCCACGTACCATGAAACCATCGGGGAGCTCCACGAAAAACTATTTCCACTGCTGTAACCTTCTGTATCCGCGAGATCCCATCTTGGATCCTTCGCCGGCGCTCCACCGGAGGGGGAATCGACAATGGAGGGCCTCTACATCATCTCCAAGGCCCTTCCGATGACTTGTGAGTAGTTTACCATAGACCTTCGGGTCCATAGTTATTAGCTAGATGGCTTATTCTCTCTCTTTGAATCTCAATACAAATTTCTCCTCGATCTTCTTGGAGATCTATTCGATGTAACTCTTTTTGTGGTGTGTTTGTCGAGATCCGATGAATTGTGGGTTTATGATCAAGTTTATCTATGACAAATATTTGAATCTCCTCTGAATTCTTTTATGTGTGATTAAGTTATCTTTGCAAGTCTCTTCGAATTATCAGTTTGGTTTGGCCTACTAGATTGATCTTTCTTGCAATTGGAGAAGTGCTTAGCTTTGGGTTCAATCTTGTGGTGTCCTTTCCCAGTGACAGCAGGGTCAGCAAGGCACGTATTGTACTGTTGCCATCAAGGATAAAAAGATGGGGTTTATATCACATTGCATGAGTTTATCCATCTACATCATGTCATCTTTCTTAATGCGTTACTCTGTTCTTTATTAACTTAATACTCTAGATGCATGCTGGATAGACGTTGATGTGTGGAGTAATAGTAGTAGATGTAGGCAGGAGTCGGTCTACTTTTCATGGACGTGATGCCTATATACATGATCATGCCTAGATAATCTCATAATTATTCGCTTTTCTATCAATTGCTCGATAGTAATTTGTTCACCCACCGTAATACTTATGCTATCTTGAGGGAAGCCACTAGTGAAACCTATGCCGGGGTCTATCTTTTATCATATAAGCTTTCAATCTACTTTTATTTGCATCTTTAGTTTTCAAATATATATCATAAAATACCAAAAAACATTTATCTTCTCATATTATCTCTATCAGATCTCACTTTCGCAAGTGGCCGTGAAGGGATTGACAACCCCTTTATTGCATTGGTTGCGAGTTCTTGTTTGTTTGTGTAGGTGCGTGGGACTTTTGAGGAGCCTCCTACTGGATTGATACCTTGGTTCTTAAAAACTGAGGGAAATACTTACGCTACTATTGTTGCATCACCCTTTCCTCTTCAAGGAAAACCAACGCAAGCTCAAGACATAGCAGAGTCCGGCGCGCAGATTGTCTTCAGCATTGCAAGGCGGGTTTCTTCTCTGAACACTTCAAAGTACCTGACTTAAAGGGCGATATTCTACTTTCCATTTAAAGTTGCGCTCCTAGGCTCCTGCACCTTCACGATTTCAGCTTCCACGTGTCGAGCGAATGCGAGAGGTTGTGGAATTTTTGCATTTACCACCTTGACCCCATGAAAAAAAATTCTATTTAGGGAGACGAGGATTTTCCGATCTAATCCACACCATCTCGCCTAATCGAGGAATCCTCTGAGCTTGTCCACGGAAACCACCCCAACATGGCTAGCGCTCCCAACTCTTCATCCCGCCTCACGGCCCCAAACAGGGTGATTGGGTAAAGTGTTCCGTATCCCATGACCAACTGGTGAAGCTGCAGACCCAGGGATTTCTTCCCCACGCAGATCTAGTCGCCGTTCGAGCCGGATAGGCTTCTTTCGACGGTGCAGAGCAGGCGGAGAAGTTCCCCAACCCATCCAGGGGGGAACGAGTATGTTTTGTACCCTATTTGTTGAGAGGCGTCGGATTTCCAATCCATCCATTCCTCCGAGGGATTCTGGAGCACTATGGCCTCCAACTGCACAACTTTACACCTGCCTCCATCCTGCATATTGCGGGTTATGTTGCTCTTTTCCAAGCTATTTCTGGGCTGCAAGGCTCATTTCGAGTTATGTAAGAAGCTATTTTGCCTCATCCCTCATAATCGGGAGGGATCAATATTCCAAGTGGGGGGAGGCGAGATATGGTGCATTGCCGGGACCGGATACCTATTCGGTACGCCGAAGAAGGCATCCGAAGAATGGCCTTCCGAATGATTTTATGTTGAAGACGTCTCCCTTCCTGACCCAATCCGGAGGGGTCTTCCTGAATATTCAAACAATCCATTGAAGAAGCGCTGTAGCTGGCGTCCTCGAAGCCCCAGGGAGGAAGATAGCATGGAAGTCCACCAGCTGATGAGCAAGATAAAGACGCTTGCTCAATCCAGATTGTCAATAGTCGAGGTTATGGCGATATCCATAATGCGAGGGGTTCAGCCACTCCTATACCAACGGCGCCCTATGTGGCACTTCAATGGAGAAGATGATGCCACCCGCTATGGTCGGAAGGGTCCGCGGCTTTGGCAAAAATATTATCTGGATTATACAAAGGGGAGGAGGAGGAGTTCATCCACATTAAGCCCAGGGATGGATTTTCCATGTACAACCCTCCCAGCTGGGTGAGTTTCTGTCCCACTACTTTACTCCATCAACTCCTTGAATCCTTTTTCATAAATATTAATCCTTCATTTATAACAGGAATGGTGAAAAGTCACTAGGGAGACCCATAGCCCCTCACTGTAGCCAGAGGACCACAACCAGGCCCTTGATCCTGGATTCAAAGAGGATCCGGATATATTCGCAGAGCTCGGGGAAGGGGTGTTTTACAAGGCGAGCAGTGACGGCACCGAAGTGGCCATCATTGCTGACTATCCCGGTCTCCTCCCTGCGTCGCATGTAAGTAATTAGGAGACTTGTTCTTTGGGAGAATTTCCCCCTTCGGCCTTACCCAGCACACTGTATTATGCTCTAAAGGGGAGGCGATTGGCGCGCCACGTTACACCTGAGGCGACGCGCAAGAAGGCGGCGCCTACGACGGGCAGACCTTCAAAGAGGAAGGCAAATAGAGATATGGCTGAGCCTTCATTAAAGAGGTATGGTTTTAAATATGCCCCATGGTCGTCATCTTAAAGTATGACATTATTTGTTGTGTCTTATCAGGAATAACATTCGACGGACTGTGTCCGGGGATCCTGCCGGTCATGCCTCTACTAGCCGGATTTTGGACCCTGTCACGAGGACTGAGGCTAACGTGGAAGTGACATCGGGTTGTCCTTCTGCAGAGGATTCGGACAAAGTATTCGCCACAAACTCCAAAGTGGAAAGTGCCATGAATGATCGGCGCCGGCAGGCCGCTCTTCGCGACCCTGATTTTTTAGAAGAAGCTTTCAATGCCTTCAACTCAGGTGATGCATACATCCGAGCTGCTCGAGATGGGCTTTCCAGAGCCACATATCAATATTTGAAAGATATGCGGGTAAGTTCATACTTGCACAATTCTGATAATTATATACCAATAGCCCCCGAGACTTGAAGCAGTTTAAGCAACTGATTTAAGGATCCTTGTATACCCAGGTGCTCAAAGAGAAGAACAACATGTTGTCTCGAAAGCTAGAGGAGTGTCAAGGCCAGCTAACTGCTGCTACCATCGAACTGGAGAAATCCAAGAAGGCAGCCTCTCGTAATGTTCCTCTCTATCGAGAAAACATGATCATATACTAGGAGTATTAATACAGGTGCAAATATGATGACACAGGCACCAAAGGTCGCACAAGTGGGAGGTCCGGGACCTCAAAGGCAATTGGCCGCGGGCGAACGTATCCTGACACAGGTCAGGGTGGAGAAGAACAAACTCCAAGATGCCAACACCAAGCTCGGCGAAGTGCTAAAAGATGTGCGGGCCCAGCTAGCTGACTTCGTGAAGAAGAATAAGAAGCTGCGAGGCGGCATATTTAGTATGTGTTCGGACTTACCTTTACGCAGTTCGGCAAGGAAAGAAACTGACAATAATTATGTCTGTATGTATATTGACGGGCCATCCCGAAGAGGAGGTGTCCGAATCATCAAGCGATCTGCTACAAGAGCTGTCGCACATGCACGAGCGAGCTTGGCACACGATGCAAAGTATTGCCAAGGCCTTATGGCCATCCGACACCCCTCGAGGAAGTACGGAGGGGCTTGTACAACTACTCAAGGGAGCGTGGCGGCGCTTCCGATTATGAAAGATATCAGCCTGTCGGGAAGGTGCACGAGAGGCCGAGGCGATGGTTAAAACTCGGTATACCAAGCTTGACCCAAATCACATGGCCCGGGTCGGACCTATAGGGTCAAATGGGGAAGAAATTCCCGTTAGTTTGGTATATGACCAGGTACAAGTAGCCGCCAAGTATTCCCAACAGGATTGTAGGCTAGATAGCCTGTTGGATGGAATAGAGGAAGAAGTGTTTGAGTCTAAGTGACTATGTATTTCATTTAACAAATTATGTCTCTTGTTGAATTGTAAAACGCTTGTCATGGTAGACCTTTTCGCTTCAACCTCTGGAACCGAAGGTGCGCAGTGCTTCCGAATACGTGCTCGGTAATTTAAACCGGGGTATGCATGGAAACCAGGCGTAGGGGTCATAGTTGCGTGAACAGACAAGTAACCGGCTCGTTATGTTATATTACATTTTGATCGTAAGAAACATCTTCCAAAGAGAATAGTTCCGTTAAGGGTTCCTTTCCCTGGGTAAGCATGCATTAATGTGCATGTCCGAACTGTGTTTGAAAAAACCACAGTGTACATAACATCTGAGGGTTCATAATGTGATAGGTAAAAACATCTTTAGTCCGCCGACCGAATATTCCCTTAAGAACGCTAGCTTTCGGCTTCACCCAGTCTGAGGTACACATCTGAATGACCCGGCAGTAACAACGCAGAGGTGCTCCCTTTATGCCCTAGCCGAATTAACTGGAACGTAGGGCATAAGCACAGTAGCCAGGCAACCCAGCTTGGCCAAAACTCAAGTCATATCGATGCATATAATGGCGAAGAAAAGGTACATACGTGGAAAAGACACATATGTGGTGAGCTCGATGCTCGGAAAATAATAAAAATAAGCTTCTGTACGAGAAGCCCCCAGGTATAATTGACATACATATTAAGAATTGTATGCATCATAGGTGTACGGTTTAGCCGTACAAGAGCTTTACAGCTTTAAAAAAGAAAAGTAAAAAGAGAGAAAAATAAATAATGGAAACAAAAAGGGGAGAAAGGAGATGAACAAAGAGTCCGGCGCTAGGCATAGAATCTTGGGAGTCTGACCGCGTTCCATGGGTTCGGCTCTAGGTGGTTCTCTGATGCATCATGCAGGAGGTACGCTCCTCCGATGAGAACTTCGTCAATGATGAAGGGACCCTCCCACTTGGGCTTGAGTTTGGCCTTTTTCTTCTGCGGCAAGTGTAGAACGAGTTCGCTAACATTATAAGTCTTGGCCCGTACCTCTCTGCTTTGATATCTGCGGGCCTGTTGTTGGTAGAATGCGGAATGGGCTTTTGTGACATCACGCTCCTCCTCCAGGGTATCTAAGCTGTCCGGCCGATCCAACTCGGCTTCTCTCTCTTCATACATGCGCACTCGAGGTGAGTCATGAATAATCTCGCAGGGTAACACAGCCTCTATGCCGTACACCATGAAGAAGGGTGTATATCTGGTAGAACGATTGGGCATGGTCCGCAGCCCCCAGAGTATGGAGTCGAGCTCTTCCACCAAGTGCTTGTCTGATTCTTTCAAAGACCGCACTAGTCTGGGTTTAATGCCGCTCATAATAAGACCATTGGCTCGTTCGACTTGGCCGTTGTTGTGGGTGATAGACGAAGGCATAGTTGAGCATGATGCCCAGATTAGCACACCAGGCTTTCACCTCACCGTCTGTGAAATTGGAGTCGTTGTCGGTGATGATGCTATGCGGAACACCATAACGGTGCACAACACCGGATATGAAGTCTATCACTGGCCCGGCTTCTGCCGTTTTAACTGGCTTGGACTCTATCCACTTAATGAATTTATCCACCATGACCAACAGATATTTTTTCTTATGGCTTCCCCCTTTAAGGGGTCAGACCATATCAAGCCCCCAGACCGCAAAAGGCCAGGTGATGGGGATTGTTTGTTAAGCGGTGGGTGGCATATGGCTTTGGTTGGTGAAAAGCTGGCATCCGATGCAATGTTGGACAAGGTCCTGTGCGTCTGCTCGGGCCGTCGGCCAATAGAAACCTGTACGGAAGGCCTTACTTACAAGGGCCCGAGCTGCGGCGTGGTGACCACCGAGACCGGCATGAATTTCAGCCAAGATTTGCCGCCCTTCGTCCTCGGAGATACATCTTTGAAGTACTCCGGTAGCGCTTTTCTTATAGAGTTATCCCTCGTGAACCTTGTAGGCTTTAGATCGGCGCACAATGCAACATGCCTCATTCTGATCCTCAGGAAGTTCTCGCCTATTAAGGTAGGCCAAGAAGGGTTCAGTCCATGGGGCGATGACCGCCACAATGAGATGGGCCGACGGTGTAATTTTGGTGGCTGAGCCCCCGATGATGTCGGCGTGTTTGGAATCTGGGGTTGTCTTCCGATCCGGATTGGTATTGCAGCTCTCCCCCTGCCACACCACGGATGGCTTGAAGAGTCTTTCGAGAAATATGTTAGGTGGGACGGGGTCGCGCTTAGCACCGATGCGAGCAAGGACATCCGCCGCTTGATTACTTTCTTGGGCCACATGGTGAAACTCGAGCCCCTCAAAGCGAGCGGACATTTTGAGAACAGCGTTATGGTAAGCCGCCATCTTCGGATCTTTGGCATCGAAATCTCCATTTATTTGAGATATTTCTAGGTTTGAACCCCCGCACACTTCCAGCCGTTGTATGCCCATGGAGACGACCATCCGAAGAACATGCAATAAGGCTTCGTATTCGGCTGCATTGTTGGAGTCCATGAATAATATTTGTAGGACGTACTGAACAGTATCTCCAGTAGGGGATGTTAGGACAACGCCTGCCCCTAGGCCTGCCAGCATTTTGGAGCCGTCGAAGTACATGACCCAGTTGGAATATGTGCCGTACTGTTTAGGGAGTTCGGCCTCTATCCATTCAGCGATGAAGTCCACCAATACCTGGGATTTAATGGCCCGACGCGGTTTGCATGATATGCTAAATGGGAGGAGCTTAATGGCTGATACGTCTCCAACGTATCTATAATTTTTTATTGCTCCATGCTACTTTATCTACTGTTTTGGACTATATTGGGCTTTATTTTCCACTTTTATATTATTTTTGGGACTAACCTATTAACCGGAGGCCCGGCCCAGAATTGCTGTTTTTTGCCTATTTCAGTGTTTCGAAGAAACGGAATATCAAACGGAGTCCAAACGGAATGAAACCTTCGGGAATGTGATTTTCTCACCGAACGTGATCCAGGAGACTAGGACCCTACTCCAAGAAGTAACCGAGGAGGTCACGAGGGTGGGGGGCGCGCCCTCCCAAGGCGGGCCCCCTACCTCGTGGGCCCCCTGTTGCTCCACCGACGTACTCCTTCCTCCTATATATACCTACGTACCCCCGACAGATCGTATATGAAGCCAAAAACCTAATTCCACCGCTGCAACTTTCTGTATCCACGACATCCCATCTTGGGGCCTGTTTTGGAGCTCCGCCGGAGGGGGCATCTACCATGCAGGGCTTCTACATCAGCACCATAGCCTCTCCAATGAAGTGTGAGTAGTTTACTTCAGACCTTCGGGTCCATAGCTAGTAGCTAGATGGCTTCTTCTCTCTTTTTGGATCTCAATACAATGTTCTCCCCCTCTCTTGTGGAGATCTATTCGATGTAATCTTCTTTTTGCGGTGTGTTTGTTGAGACCGATGAATTGTGGGTTTATGATCCAGCTTATCTATGAATAATACTTGAATCTTCTCTGGATTCTTTTATGTATGATTGAGTTATCTTTGCAAGTCTCTTCAAATTATCCGTTTGGTTTGGCCAACTAGATTGGTAGTTCTTGCAATGGGAAAAGTGTTTAGCTTTGGGTTCAATCTTGTTGTGTCCTTTCGCAGTGACAGCAGGGGCAGCAAGGCACATATTGTATTGTTGCCATCGAGGATAACAAGATGGGGGTTTTATCATATTGCATGAATTTGTCCCTCTACATCATGTCATCTTGATTAAGGCGTTACTCTATTTTTAACTTAATACTCTAGATGCATGTTGTATAGCGGTCGATGAGTGGAGTAATAGTAGTAGATGCAGAATCGTTTCGATCTACTTGTCTCGGACGTGATGCCTATACACATGATCATACCTAGATATACTCATAACTATGCTCAATTCTGTCAATTGCTCAACAGTAATTTGTGCACCCACCATAGAATACTTATGCTCTTGAGAGAAGCCCCTAGTGAAACCTATGGCCCCCGGGTCTATTCTCATCATATCAATCTCCATCACTTTATTATTTTCTTTGTTTTTCCTTCGCCGTTTACTTTTCACTTTGCATCTCTATATCAAAAATACCAAAAATATTATTTATCATCTCTATCAGATCTCACCCTCGTAAGTGACCGTGAAGGGATTGACAACCCCTAATTGCGTTGGTTGCGAGTAGCTATCGTTTTGTGTAGGTACGAGGGACTTGTGCGTGGTCTCCTACTGGATTGATACCTTGGTTCTCAAAAACTGAGGGAAATACTTACGCTACTTTACTGCATCGTCCTCTCCTCTTCGGGGAAATCCAACACAGTGCTCAAGAGGTAGCAAGAAGAATTTCTGGCGCTGTTGCCGGGGAGGCTCACGCAAGCAAGTCAACCATACCAAGTACCCATCACAATCCCTATCTCTCGCATTACATTATTTGCCTCTCATTTTCCTCTCCCCCACTTCACCCTTGCCATTTTATTCGCCCTCTCTTTTTCGTTCGCCTTCTTCCCGTATGCATCTTTGTTTGTGTTTCCTTGTGCCTTCTATATGCTTGCATCTTTGCTTGCTAAAAATCTATTGATATGGATCCACTTAAACTGTTCTACTTGGATCATCTTCGATCCTTATGCGCTCATGCCGAAACCCCAACTAGCCTAGTTGATGGGAAATCTTTAGATGAGCATGCTCATTTTGTGCGTCATTGTTTATCTAAAAATGGGAGACTCTTACGGTATCATATAAATAGTTTGTTGTGCTATGCTTGGAATCTTTGTGAAATGTGTGATTTTACTTGTTGCTCTAAGAACCCTAAAAAACACCTTCCCTACCTATGTGAGTTCAATGATAATGAAATCTTATCTTCCTATGCAAAGGGTGTTTATAGTTACTATGATATTGAACAAATTGAAGAATTTGTCGTTTTTAAGGGTGCTCATGAAGTTGCTTCTTTGATTGAAAAGTATGATTTTACTCTCAACAAATCTGAAAATTCCGTCATACTTAAATATTGCAATGAAAACCTTGCTCATAATGTCTATGTCCAAGATTTTATTGAAAGAATGACCATTGCTTTGGAAGAAAATAATGATATGCATGAATCTATAGATAATGATGATTCCGATGATTTGATTGAAATATCCCTTGATGAACATGATGCTTGCTATTCTTGTGGCCATGAAGCCAATATTTATGAAGACGAATTTGTTATAGATCCTTATGTTAAAAATGAGATCGTTGCTATTGCACCCATGCTTGATAGCTCCCTCAACAAAAAGCATGACTTAAATGATTCTACTATAAATTCTCTTGATGTCAATTGTGCTAATAATATGCAAAACCCTAAGCTTGGGGATGCTAGTTTTGCTATGTCTACTACTTGTTGCAATGATCATGATTGGGGTGATTCTTCTTATGATCTTGAAAATTTATTTAATCCCCATGATGAATATGAGATTGATAATGGTGTTCGCAATAATATTGAAAGTGGGTTTGGAAGAGTGTCAACTCTTGATCCCACATATTTGGAGAATATTCAATCTTATGAAATTTTTGATAAAAGTGGGTTTGGAGAGGTCATGACTTTAGTTAATGTTAATCCCACTATTTCGGAAGAGTGTCAACTTTGCATGCATCTGGATCGTGTTGAAAATATTTTATGTGATAGCTATTTTGTTTAATTTGCTTATGATCCCACATGTAATTATTATGAGAGAGGAAAATATGGTCGTAGAAATTTTCATGATAATAAATTACCCTCTCGTTATGTTGAGATTGCTATTGTTTCTTTCCGCCTCCTTGCATATGCTAGTTTTTGCTTGCCTTGATAATTTGTTTGCCTATAAGATGCCTATGTATAGGAAGTATGATAGACTTAGATGTGTTTATCACGCGTTTTATGATGCTCTGTTTGTGCTTCAATTCTTGTCTTTCTTGTGAGCATCATTGAAATATCTATGCCCAGCTAGGGGCGTTAAACAATAGCGCTTGTTGGGAGGCAACCCAATTTTATTTTTGTTTTTTGTTTTTGCTTCTGTTTAGGAATAAATAATCCATCTAGCTTCTGTTTAGATGTGGTTTTATCTTTTAATTAGTGTTTGTTCCAAGTAGAACCTATAGGATAACCTACGATGATAGTTGATTTGATTCTGCTGAAAAACAGAAACTTTGCACGCACGAATATAATTTTGTTAAATCACAAGAACATGCTTTTTCATTGATTCTTTTTTCTGCTGTTCAATAGACAAATTTTCCACGACTTCCTATTTTGGAAGGATTTTAGAGTTCCAGAAGTTTGCGTTAGTTACAGATTGCTACAGACTGTTCTGTTTTTGACAGATTCTGTTTTGCGTGTGTTGTTTGCTTATTTTGATGAATCTATGGCTAGTAAAATAGTTTATAATCCATATAGAAGTTGGAATACAGTAGGTTTAACACCAATATAAATAAATAATGAGTTAATTAAAGTACCTTGAAGTAGTCTTTTGTTTTCTTTCACTAACGGAGCTCACGAGATTTCTATTGAGTTTTGTGTTGTGAAATTTTCAAGTTTTGGGTGAATTCTTTTGATGGATTATGGAAAAAGGAGTGGCAAGAGCCTAAGATTGGGGATGCCCATGGCACCCCCAAGATAATCCAAGGACACCAAAAAGTGAAAGCTTGGGGATGCCCCAGAAGGCATCCCCTCTTTCTTCTACTTCCATCGGTAATTTACTTGGAGCTATATTTTTATTCACCACATGATATGTGTTTTGCTTGGAGCGTCTTGTATTATTTGCGTCTTTTCTTGTTAGTTTACCACAATCATCTTTGCTGTACACACCTTTTGAGAGAGCCATACATGATTTGGAATTTGCTAGAATAATCTATGTGCTTCACTTATATCTTTTGAGCTTGACAGTTTTGCTCTAGTGCTTCACTTATATCTGTTGAGCATGATAATTTTTGCTCTAGTACTTCACTTAGATCTTTTAGAGCATGGTGGTGGATTTGTTTTAAAGAAACTATTGATCTCTCATGCTTCATTTAGATTATTTTGAGAGTCGTTAATAGCATGGTAATTTGCTTAATGATAATATACTTGGTATTCAAGATATGTGAAACTTTCTTTTGAGTGCGTTGAATACTAAGATAAGTTTGATGCTTGATAATCGTTTTGAGATATGGAGGTGATAATATCAAAGTAATGCTAGTTGGGTGATTATGAATTTAAAGAATGCTTGTATTGAAGTTTGTGATTCCCGTAGCATGCACCTATGGTGAACCGCTTTGTGATGAAGTTGGAGCACAATTTTGTTTATTGATTGTCTTCCTTATGAGTGGCGGTCGGGGACGAGCGATGGTCTTTTCCTACCAATCTATCCCCCTAGGAGCATGCATGTAGTGCTTTGGTTCTTGATGACTTCTTCATTTTTGCAACAAGTGCATGAGTTCTTTTGATTAATGTTGAGTCCATGGATTATACGCACTCTCACCTTTCCGCCTTTGCTAGCCTCTCTAATACCGCGCACTTTTCGCCGGTATCATACACCCACCATATACCTTCCTCAAAACAGCCACCATACCTACCTATTATGGCATTTCCATAGCCATTCCGAGATATATTGCCATGCAACTTTCCACCGTTCCGTTTATTATGACACGCTCCATCATTGTCATATTGCTTTTTGCATGAACATGTAGTTGACATTGTATTTGTGGCATGGACACCTTCATAATTTTCATACATGTTGCTCTTGATTCATTGCATATCCCGGTACACCGCCGGAGGCATTCATATAGAGTCATATTTTGTTCTAAGTATCGAGTTGTAATTGTTGAGTTGTAAGAAAAATAAAAGTGTGATGACCATCATTATTAGAGCATTGTCCCAGTGAGGAAAGGATGATGGAGACTATGATTCCCCCATAAGTCGGGATGAGACTCCGGACGAAAAAAAAGAGGCCATAAAAAAAGAGAAGGCCCAAACAAAAAAATCAGAGAAAAAGAGAGAAGGGACAATGCTACTATCATTTTTCCACACTTGTGCTTCAAAGTAGCACCATGATCTTCATTATAAGAGAGTCTCATATGTTGTCACTTTCATATACTAGTGGGAATTTTTCATTATAGAACTTGGCTTGTATATTCCAATGATGGGCTTCCTCAAAAGTGCCCGAGGTCTTCCTGAGCAAGCAAGTTGGATGCACACCCACTTAGTTTCTTTTGTTGAGCTTTCATATACTTATAGCTCTAGTGCATCTGTTGCATGGCAATCCCTACTAACTCACATTGATATCTATTGATGGGCATCTCCATAGCCCATTGATACGCCTAGTTGATGTGAGACTATCTTCTCCTTTTTGTCTTCTCCACAACCACCATTCTATTCCACCTATAGTGCTATGTCCATGGCTCACACTCATGTATTGCTTGAAAGTTGAAAGAGTTTGAGATTACTAAAGTATGAAACAATTGCTTGGCTTGTCATCGGGGTTGTGCATGATTAAATATTTTGTGTGATGAAGATAGAGCAACAGCCATACTATATGATTTTGTAGGGATAACTTTCTTTAGCCATGTTATTTTGAGAAGACATGATTGCTTTGATTAGTATGCTTGAAGTATTATTACTTTTATATGAACTTTTGTCTTGAATCTTTCGGATCTGAATATTCATGCCACAATTAAGAAGATTTACATTGAAATTATGCCAAAGTATCACTCCGCATCAAAAGTTCTTTTTTATCATTTACCTACTCGAGGACGAGCAGGAATTAAGCTTGGGGATGCCTGATATGTCTCCAACGTATCTATAATTTTTGATTGCTCCATGCTACTTTATCTACTGTTTTGGACTATATTGGGCTCTATTTTCCACTTTTATATTATTTTTGGGACTAATCTATTAACCGGAGGCCCAACCCAGAATTGCTATTTTTTTTGCCTATTTTAATGTTTTGAAGAAACGGAATATCAAACGGTGTCCAAACGGAACGAAACCTTCGGGAACGTGATTTTCTCACCGAACGTGATCCAGGAGACTTGGACCCTACTCCAAGAAGTAACCAAGGAGGTCACGAGGGTGGGGGCGCCCCCGCTAGGGCGCGCCCCCTACCTTGTGGGCCCCCTGTTGCTCCACCGACGTACTCCTTCCTCCTATATATACCTACGTACCCCCGATAGATCGGATACGGAGCCAAAAACCTAATTCCACCGCCACAACTTTTGTATCCACGAGATCCCATCTTGGGGCCTGTTCTGGAGCTCCGCCGGAGGGGGCTTCTACCATGGAGGGCTTCTACATAAACACCATAGCCTCTCCCATGAAGTGTGAGTAGTTTACTTCAGACCTTCGGGTCCATAGCTAGTAGCTAGATGGCTTCTTCTCTCTTTTTGGATCTCAATACTATGTTCTCCCCCTCTCTTGTGGAGATCTATTCAATGTAATATTCTTTTTGCGGTGTGTTTGTTGAGACCGATGAATTGTGGGTTTATGATCCAGCTTATCTATGAAAAATATTTGAATCTTCTCTGAATTCTCTTATGTATGATTGAGTTATCTTTGCAAGTCTCTTCGAATTATCCGTTTGGTTTGGCCTACTAGATTGGTAGTTCTTGCAATGGGAGAAGTGTTTAGCTTTGGGTTCAATCTTGCGGTGTCCTTTCCCAGTGACAGCAGGGGCAGCAAGGCACGTATTGTATTGTTACCATCGAGGATAACAAGATGAGGTTTTTATCATATTGCATGAATTTATCCCTCTACATCATGTCATCTTTCTTAAGGCGTTACTCTGTTTTTAACTTAATACTCTAGATGCATGCTGGATAGCAGTCGATGAGTGGAGTAATAGTAGTAGATGCAGAATCGTTTCGATCTACTTGTCTCGGACGTGATGCCTATACACATGATCATACCTAGATATACTCATAACTATGCTCAATTCTGTCAATTGCTCAATAGTAATTTGTTCACCCACCGTAGAATACTTATGCTCTTGAGAGAAGCCACTAGTGAAACCTATGGCCCCCGGGTCTATTCTCATCATATCAATCTCCATCACTTTATTATTTGCTTTGTTTTTACTTTGCCTTTTACTTTTCACTTTTCATCTCTATATCAAAAATACCAAAAATATTATTTATCATCTCTATCAGATCTCACCCTCGTAAGTGACCATCAAGGGATTGACAACCCCTAATCGCGTTGGTTGCGAGTAGCTATCGTTTTGTGTAGGTACGAGGGACTTGTGAGTGGTCTCCTACTGGATTGATACCTTGGTTCTCAAAAACTGAGGGAAATACTTACGCTACTTTACTGCATCATCCTCTCCTCTTCGGGGAAATCCAACGCAGTGCTCAAGAGGTAGCAATCGCCCACTTGGTAATCTGGCCCGTAGCATCGCGGTTGTTTATTATGTCATTGAGAGGTACTTCGGAGGCCACTGTTATCAAGCACTCTTGAAAGTAGTGTTGTAGCTTCCAGGATGCCATGAAAACCGCGTATGCTATTTTTTGGTAATGAGGGTACCAGGATTTGCATGGTGTGACGACAGTGGATACGTAGTATACTGGCTTCTGGAGTGGGAATTTGTATCCGTCCTCCTCTCGTTCGACGACGAGCACCGCACTCACAACTTGGTGTGCGGCTGATATGTACAATAACATGGGTTCGCCGACGTTTGGTGCGGCTAGGATTGGGTTGCTCGCTAGAAGAGCCTTTATTTCTTCCAATCCGGCCGTTGCCGCGTCCGTCCACTCGAAGTGGTCAGTGCGTCGGAGAAGGCGATAGAGTGGCAATGCCTTTTTCCCTAATCTGGAGATAAAGCTGCCCAAAGCTGCCACACATCTGGATAGTTTTTGGACTTGTTTGAGATCTGTTGGTGTAGCCAACTGTGACAAAGCTCGGATTTTAGCTGGGTTTGCCTCAATTCCTCTATTGGAAACAATGAAGCCCAGAAGCTTTCGGGTGGGAACGCCGAAAACACATTTTTCCAGATTGAGCTTATTATCATATGTTCGGAGGTTGTCGAATGCGAGACATAGATCGTCTATTAATGACTCGGCATGTCTGGTTTTGGTGACTACGTCATCCACGTATGCTTCAACTGTCTTACCGATTTGTTTCTCTAGGCATGTTTGAATCATGCGTTGATAGGTGGCACCGACGTTTTCGAGCCCAAAAGGCATAGTGTTGAAGCAGAAAGGCCCGTATGGGGTGATAAATGCCGTTGCGGCTTGATCAGACTACTTCATCTTGATTTGATGGTATCCGGTGTTGTGTGTATTTTGCATGGCCTGTTGAGCCATCCCTCTAGAACGGTTCCGCGCCCCGTAATGGGCTTCGATTTTTTTCGTTGTTGGATCAGGCGACCTACGAGGGTGCATCCTTTTTTTCCGGACTAGGGGTTTATGAAGGAAATATGCCCTAGAGGCAATAATAAAGTTATTATCTATTTCCTTATATCATGATAAATGTTTAGTATTCATGCTAGAATTGTATTAACCGGAAACATACATGTGTGAATTAATACATAGACAAACATAGTGTCACTAGTATGCCTCAACTTGACTAGCCCGTTGATCAAAGATGGTTGTATTTCCCAGCCATAGACATGAGTTGTCATTTGATTAATGAGATCACATCATTAGGAGAATGATGTGATTGACTTGACCCATTCCGTTAGCTTAGCACTTGATCATTTAGTATGTTGCTATTGCTTTCTTCATGACTTATACATGTTCCTATGACTATGAGATTATGCAACCCCCGTTTACCAGAGGAACACTTTGTGTGCTACCAAACGTCACAACGTAACTGGGTGACTATAAAGGAGCTACAGGCGTCTCCAAAGGTACATGTTGAGTTGGCGTATTTCGAGATTAGGATTTGTCACTCCGATTGTCGGAGAGGTATCTCTGGGCCCTCTCGGTAATGCACATCACTATAAGCCTTGCAAGCAATGTAGCTAATAAGTTAGTTGCGGGATGATGCATTGTGTAACAAGTAAAGAAACTTGCCGGTAACGAGATTGAACTAGGTATTGAGATTCTGACGATCAAATCTCGGGCAAGTAACATACCGATGACAAAAGGAACAACGTATGTTGTTATGCAGTTTGCCGATAAAGATCTTCGTAGAATATGTAGGAGCCAATATGAGCATCCAGGTTCCGCTATTGGTTATTGACCGAAGACGTGTTTCGGTCATGTCTACATAGTTCTCGAACCCGTAGGGTCCGCACGCTTAAAGTTCGGTGACGATCAATATTATGAGTTTTTGTGTTTTGATGTACCGAAGGTAGTTCGGAGTCCCGATATGATCACGGACATGACGAGGAGTCTCGAAATGGTCAAGACGTAAAGATCGATATATTGGATGACTATGTTCGGACACCGGAAGTGTTTCAGGGAGTTTCAGACATATACCGGAGTACCGGGGGGGGGGGGGGGTTACTGGAACCTCCCGGGGGGTTTAATGGGCCTCATGGGCCCTAAGTGGAGAAGAGGAGGGGCGGCCAGGGCAGGCCGCGCGCCCCCTCCCCCTCTAGTCCGAATAGGACAAGGAGGGGGCGGCGCCCCCCTTTCCTTCCTCTCCTCTCTCCCTTCCTCCCCCTCCTACTCCAACTAGGAAAAGAGGGAGTCCTACTCCCGGTGGGAGTAGGACTCCTCCCTGGCGCGCCTCCTCCTGGCCGGCCGCCCCCTCCCCCTTGATCATTCATATACGGGGGTAGGGGGGCACCTCTAGACACAACAATTGATCTCTTGATCTCTTAGCCATGTGCGGTGCCCCCTCCACCATATTCCACCTCGGTAATATTGTAGTGGTGCTTAGGCGAAGCCCTGCGTCATTAGCATCATCAACACCGTCATTACGCTGTTGTGCTGAGGAACTCTCCCGCAAAGCACTGCTGGATCGGAGTTTGTGGGACGTGATCGAGCTGAACGTGTGCTCAACTCGGAGGTGTCGTACGTTCGGTACTTGATCGGTCGGATCGTGAAGACGTACGACTACATCAACCGCTTTGTGCTAACGCTTCCGCTTTCGGTCTACGAGGGTACATGGACAACACTCTCCCCTCTCGTTGCTATGCATCACAATGATCTTGCATGTGCATAGGAATTTTTTTGAAATTACTACGTTCCCCAACAGTGGCATCCGAGCCTGGTTTTATGCGTAGATGTTATATGCACGAGTAGAACACAAGTGAGTTGTGGGCGATACAAGTCATACTACTTACCAGCATGTCATACTTTGGTTCGGCGGTATTGCTAGATGAAGCGGCCCTGACCGACATTACGCGTACGCTTACGCAAGGCTGGTTCTACCGATGTGCTTTGCACACAGGTGGCTGGCGGGTGTCAGTTTCTCCAACTTTAGTTGAACCGAGTGTGGCTACGCCCGGTCCTTGAGAAGGTTAAATTAGCACTAACTTGACGAACTATCGATGTGGTTTTGATGCGTAGGTAAGAACGGTTATTGCTCAGCTCGTAGCAGCCACATAAAACTTGCAACAACAAAGTAGAGGACGTCTAACTTGTTTTTGTAGGGCATGTTGTGATGTGATATGGTCAAGACATGATGCTAAATTTTATTGTATGAGATGATCATGTTTTGTAACTAAGTTATCGGCAACTAGTAGGAGCCATATGGTTGTCGCTTTATTGTATGCAATGCAATCGCCCTGTAATTGCTTTACTTTATCACTAAGCGGTAGCGATAGTCATAGAAGCAATAGGTGGCGAAACAACAACGATGCTACGATGAAGATCAAGGTGTCGCGCTGGTGATGATGGTGATCATGATGGTGCTTCGGAGATGGTGATCACAAGCACAAGATGATGATGGCCATATCATATCACTTATATTGATTGCATGTGATTTTTATCCTTTATGCATCTTATTTTGCTTTGATTGACGGTAGCATTATAAGATGATCTCTCACTAAATTTCAAGGTATAAGTGTTCTCCCTGAGTATGCACCGTTGCGAAAGTTCTTCGTGCTAAGACACCATGTGATGATCGGGTGTGATAGGCTCTACGTTCAAATACAACGGGTGCAAAACAATTGCACACGCGAAATACTCAGGTTAAACTTGACGAGCCTAGCATATACAGATAAGGCCTCAAAACACTAAGACCAAAAGGTCGAGTGTGAATCATATAGTAGATATGATCAACATAGTGATATTCACCATTGAAAACTACTCCATCTCACGTGATGATCGGACATGGTTTAGTTGATTTGGATCACGTGATCACTTAGATGATTAGAGGGATGTCTATCTAAGTGGGAGTTCTTAAGTAATATGATTAATTGAACTTAAATTTATCATGAACTTAGTACCTGATAGTATTTTGCCTGTCTATGTTTGTTGTAGATAGATGGCTCGCGTTGTTGTTCCGTTGAATTTTAATGCGTTCCCTGAGAAAGCTAAGTAGAAAGATGATGGTAGCAATTACACGGACTGGGTCCGTAACTTGAGGATTATCCTCATTGCTTCACAGAAGAATTACGTCCTGGAAGCACCGCTGGGTGCCAGGCCTACTGTAGATGCAACTGATGATGTTAAGAACGTCTGGCAGAGCAAAGCTGATGACTAGTCGATAGTTCAGTGTGCCATGCTTTATGCCTTAGAACCGGGACTTCAATGGCGTTTTGAACGTCATGGATCATATGAGATGTTCTAGGAGTTGAAGTTAATATTTCAAGCAAATGCCCGGACTGAGAGATATGAAGTCTCCAATAAGTTCTATAGCTGCAAGATGGAGGAGAATAGTTCTGTCAGTGAATATATACTCAAAATGTCCGGGTATAATAATCACTTGATTCAACTGGGAGTTAATCTTCCTGATGATAGTGTCATTGACAGAATTCTTCAATCACTGCCACCAAGCTATAAGAGCTTCGTGATGAACTATAATATGCAAGGGATGAACAAGACTATTCCCGAGCTCTTCGCAATGCTAAAGGCTACGGAGGTAGAAATCAAAAAGGAGCATCAAGTGTTGATGGTCAACAAGACCACCAGTTTCAAGAAAAAGGGTAAACGAAAGAAGAAGGGGAACTTCAAGAAGAACGGCAAACAAGTTGCTGCTCAAGAGAAGAAACCCAAGTCTGGACCTAAGCCTGAGACTGAGTGCTTCTACTGCAAGCAGACTGGTCACTAGAAGCGGAACCGCCCCAAGTATTTGGCGGATAAGAAGGATGGCAAGGTGAACAAAGGTATATGTGATATACTTGTTATTGATGTGTACCTTACTAATGCTCGCAGTAGCACCTGGGTATTTCATACTGGTTCTGTTGCTAATATTTGCAACTCAAAACAGGGACTGTAGATTAAGCAAAGATTGGCTAAGGATGAGGTGACGATGCGCGTGGGAAATGGTTCCAAAGTCGATGTGATCGCGGTCGGCACGCTACCTCTACATCTACCTTCGGGATTAGTTTTAGACCTGAATAATTGTTATTTGGTGCCAGCGTTAAGCATGAACATTATATCTAGATCTTGTTTGATGCGAGACAGTTATTCATTTAAGTCAGAGAATAATGGTTGTTCTATTTATATGAGTAATATCTTTTATGGTCATGCACCCTTGAAGAGTGGTCTATTTTTATTAAATCTCGATAGTAGTGATACAGATATTCATAATGTTGAAGCCAAAAGATGCAGAGTTGATAATCATAGTGCAACTTATTTGTGGCACTATCGTTTGGGTCATATTGGTGTAAAGTGCATGATGAAACTCCATAGTGATGGACTTTTGGAATCACTTGGTACTTGCGAACCATGCCTCATGGGCAAGATGACTAAAATGCCGTTCTCTGGAACTATGGAGCGAGCAACAGATTTATTGGAAATCATACATACTGATGTATGTGGTCCAATGAATATTGAGGCTCGCGATGGGTATCGTTATTTTCTCACCTTCACTGATGATTTGAGCAGATATGGGTATATCTACTTAATGAAACATAAGTCTGAAACATTTGAAAAGTTCAAAGAATTTTAGAGTGAAGTGGAAAATCATCATAATAAGAAAATAAAGTTTCTATGATCTGATCATGGAGGAGAATATTTGAGTTACGAGTTTGGTCTACATTTGGAACAATATGGAATAGTTTCGCAACTCACGCCACCCGGAACACCACAATGTAATGGTGTGTCCGAACATCGTAATCGTACTTTACTAGATATGGTGAGATCTATGATGTCTCTTACTGATTTACCGCAATCGTTTTGGGGTTATGCTTTAGAGACGGTTGCATTCACGTTAAATAGGGCACCATCAAAATCCATTGAGACGACACCTTATGAACTATGGTTTGGCAAGAAACCAAAGTTGTCGTTTCTTAAAGTTTGGGGCTGCGATGCCTGATAAGCTCGAACCCAAATCGGAGAAATGTGTCTTCATAGGATACCCAAAGGAGACTATTGGGTACACCTTCTATCACAGATCCGATGGAAAGACTTTTGTTGCTAAATTTGGATCCTTTCTACAGAAGGAGTTTCTCTCGAAAGAAGTTAGTGGGAGGAAAGTAGAACTTGATGAGGTAACTGTACCTGCTCCCTTATTGGAAAGTAGTTCATCACAGAAACCGGTTCCTGTGATGCCTACACCAGTTAGTGAGGAAGCTAATGATATTGATCATGAAACTTCAGATCAAGTTACTACCAAACCTCATAGGTCAACCAGAGTAGGATCCGCACCAGAGTGGTATGGTAATCCTATTATGGAAGTCATGTTACTTGACCATGGCTAACCTACGAACTATGAGGAAGCGATGATGAGCCCAGATTTCGCAAAATGGCTTGAGGCCATGAAACCTGAGATGGGATCCATGTATGAGAACAAAGTATGGACTTTGGTTGACTTGCCTGATGATCGGCAAGCCATCGAGAATAAATGGATCTTCAAGAAGAAGACTGACGATGATGGTAATGTTACTGTCTACAAAGCTCGACTTGTTGCAAAAGGTTTTTGACAAGTTCAAGGGGTTGACTACGATGAGACTTTCTTGCCCATAGCGATGCTTAAGTCTGTCTGAATCATGTTAGCAATTGCCGCATTTTATGATTATAAAATATGGCAAATGGATGTCAAAACTGCATTCCTAAATGGATTTCTAGAAGAAGAGTTGTATATGATGCAACTAGAAGATTTTGTCGATCCAAAAGGTGCTAACAAAGTGTGCAAGCTCCAGCGATCCATTTATGGGCTGGTGCGAGCCTCTCGGAGTTGGAATAAACACTTTGATAGTGTGATGAAATCATATGGTTTTATACAGACTTTTGGAGAAGCCTGTATTTACAAGAAAGTGAGTGGGAGCTCTGTAGCATTTCTCATATTATATGTAGATGACATATTGTTGATTGGAAATGATATAGAATTTCTGGATATCATAAAAGGATACTTGAATAAAAGTTTTTCAATGAAAGACCTCGGTGAAGCCACTTATATATTGGGCATCAAGATCTATAGCTATAGATCAAGACGCTTAATTGGAATTTAACAAAGCACATACCTTGATAAAGTTATGATTCTTGTCCTACGGACTAAACCCTCTGGTTTATATAGACACCGGAGGGGGCTAGGGTTACACAAAGTCGGTTACAGAGAAAGGAATCTACATATCCGAACCGCCAAGCTTGCCTTCCACACAAAGGAGAGTTCCATCTGGACACGGGACGGAGTCTTCTATCTTGTATATTCATAGTCCAACAGTCCTGCCAAAGTATACAGTCTGGCTGTACGAGGACCCCTTAGTCCAGGACTCCCTCAGTAGCCCCCAAACGAGGCTTCAATGACGATGAGTCCGGCGTGCAGATTGTCTTTGGCAATGCAAGGCGGGTTTCTTCTCTGAATACTTCAAAGTACCTGACTTAAAGAGCAATATTTGACTTTCCATTTAAAGTCGCACTCCTCGGCTTCTGCACCTTCACGATTTCAGCTTCCATGTGTCGAACGAATGCGAGAGGTTGGGGCATTTTTGCATTTACCACCTTGACCCCATGAGAAAATTGTCTATCTAAGGAGAAGAGGATCTTTAATCTAAACTATCTCCCCTAATCGAGGAATCCTCTGAGCTTGTCCGCGGAAACCAACCCAACATGGCTAGCGCTCCCAACTCTTCCTCCCGCTCTCACGGCCCCAAACAGGGTGATTGGGTAAAGTGTTCCATATCCCACGGCCAACTGGTGAAGCTGCAGATCCAGGGATTTCTTCCCCCCGCAGATGTAGTCCCCATTCGAGCCGGATTGGCTTCTTTCGACGGTGGGAGCAGGCGGAGAAGTTCCCCAACCCATCCAGGGGGAACGAGTATGTTTTGTTCCCTATTTGTTGAGAGGCGTCGGATTTCCAATCCATCCATTCCTCCGAGGGCTTCTGCAGCACTATGGCCTCCAACTGCACAACTTTACACCTGCCTCCATCCTGCATATTGTGGGTTATGTTGCTCTTTGCGAGCTATTTCTGGGTTGCGAGGCTCATTTCGAGTTATGGAAGAAGATGTTTTGCCTTGTCCCTCGTAATCGGGAGGGATCAATATTCCAAGTGGGCGGAGCCGAGATATGGCGCATTGCTGGAACCGGATACCTATTCGGTACGCCGAAGAAGGCATCCGAAGAATGGCCTTCCGAATGGTTTTATGTTGAAGACGTCTCACTTCCCGACCTAATCCGGAGGGGTCTTCCTGCATATTCAAATACTCCATTGAAGAAGCGCCTCAGCTGGCATCCTCGGAGCCCCAGGGAGGAAGATAGCATGGAAGTCCACTAGCTGATGAGCAAGATAAAGACGCTTTCTCAATCCGGATTGTTAATAGTCGAGGTTATGGTGATATCCATAATGCAAGGGGTTCAACCACTCCAATACCGAGGGCGCCATATGTATCACTTCAATGGAGAAGATGATGCCACCGGCTATGGTCGGAAGGGTCCGGACACTTGCACGACTTTGACAAAAATACTGTCCGGATTATACAAAGGGGAGGAGGAGAAGTTCATCCACATTAAGCCCAGGGATGGATTTTCCATGTACAACCCTCCCAGCAGGGTGAGTTTCCGTCCCACTACTTTACTCCATCAACTCCTTGAATCCTTTTTCATAAATATTAATCCGTCATTTATAACAGGAATGGTGGAAAGTCACCAGGGAGATCCACAGCCCCGCACCGCAGCCAGAGGACCACAACCAGGCCCTTGATCCTGGATTCGAAGAGGATCCAGATATATTTGTGGAGCTCGGGGAAGGGGTGTTTTACCAGGCGAGTAGTTACTGCACCGAAGTGCCCATCATTGCTGACTATCCCGGTCGCCTCCCTGCGTCGCATGTAAGTAATTAGGAGACTTGTCCTTTGGGAGAATTCCCCCCTTCCGCCTTACCCACCACACTGTATTATGCTCTAAAGGGGAGGCGATCGGCGCGCCACGCTGCACCTAAGGTGACGCGCATGAAGGCGGCTCCTACGACGGGAAGGCCTTCAAAGACGAAGGCAAATAGAGATATGGTTGAGCCTTCATTAAAGAGGTATGGTTTTAAATATGCCCCATGGTTGTCATCTTAAAGTATGACATTATCCGTTGTGTCTTATCAGGAAAAACATTCGCCAGACTGTGTCCGGGGATCCTGCCGGTCATGCCTCTACTAGTCGGATTCTAGACCCTGTCACGAGGAGAAAGGCTAACGCGGAGTGACACCGGATTGTCCTTCTGCGGAGGATTCAGATAAAGTATCTGCCACAAACTCCGAAGTGGCTTTCAATGCCTTCAACTCGAGTGATGTATACATCCGAGCTGCTCGAGATGGGCTTTCCAGAGCCACATATCAGTATTTGGAAGATATGCAGGTAAGTTCATACTTGCACAATTTCTGATAATTATATACCAGTAGCCCCCGAGACTTGAAGCAGTTTAAGCAACTGATTTAAGGATCGTTGTATACCCAAGTGCTCAAAGAGAAGAACGACTTGTTGTCTCGAGATCTGGAGAAGTGTCAAGCCCAGCTAACTGCTGCTACAACCGAACTAGAGAAATCCAAGAAGGCGGTGTCTGGTAATGTTCCCCTCTATCGAGAAAACATGATCATATACTAGGAGTATTAATACAGGTGCAAATCTGATGACAGAGGCACCGAAGGTCGCACAAGCGGGAGGTCCAGGACCTCAAAGGCAACTGGCCGCGGGCGAACGTATCCTGACACAGGTCAGGGTGGAGAAGAACAAACTCCAAGACGCCAACACCAAGCTCGGGCGAAGTGCTAAAAGATGTGTGGGCCGAGCTAGCTGACTCCGTGAAGGAGAATAAGAAGCTGTGAGGCGGCATATTTAGTATGTGTTCGGACTTAACTTTACGTAGTTCGGCAAGGATAGAAACTGACAATAATTATGTCTGTAGGTATATTGACGGGCCATCCCGAAGAGGAGGTGTCCGAATCATCGAGCGATCTGCTACAAGAGCTGTCGCACATGCACAAGCGAGCTCGACACACGATGCAAAGTATTGCCAAGGCCTTATGGCCATCCGACTCCCCTCCAGGAAGTATGGAGGGCCTTGTACAGCTACTCAAGGGAGCGCGGTGGCGCTTCCAATTATGGAAGATATCGGCCTGCCGGGAAGGTGCATGAGAGGCCTGCGCGATGGTGAAAACTCGGTATACCAAGCTCGACCCGAATCACATGGCCTGGGTCGGACCTGTAGGGTCAAATGGGGAAGAAATTCCCGTTAGTTTGGTATATGACCAGGTACAAGTAGCTGCCAAGTATTCCCAATGGGATTGTAGGCTAGATAGCCTGTTGGATGGAACAGAGGAAGAACTGTTTGAGTCTAAGTGACTATTACTTCATTTGACAAATTATGTCTCTAGCTGAATTGTAAAACGCTTGTCATGGCAGACCTTTTCGCTTCAACCTCTAGACCCGAAGGTGCGGAGTGCTTCTGAATACCCACTCGGTAATGCAAACCAGGGTATGCATGGAAACCAGGCGTAGGGGTCATAGTTGCGTGAACAGACAAGTATCTGACTAGTTATGTTATATTACATTTTGATCGTAAGAAACATCTTCCAGAGAGAATAGTTCCATTAAGGGTTCCTTTCCCTAGGTAAGCATGCATTAATGTGCTTGTCCGAACTGTGTTTGAAAAAACCACAGTGTACATAACATCTGGAGGTTCATAATGTGATAGGTAAAAAACATCTTTAGTCCGCCGACCGAATAGTCCCTTAAGAACGCTAGCTTTCGGCTTCACCCAGTCTGAGGTATACATCCGGATGACCCGGCAGTAACAAACACAGAGGTGCCCCCTTTATGCCCTAGCCGAACTAACGGGAACATAGGGCATAAGCATAGGAGCCAGGAAACCCCGCTTGGCCAGAACTTAAGTCATATCGATGCATATAATGGCGAAGAAAAGGTACATACGTGGAAAAGACACATATGTGGTGAGCTTGATGCTCGGAAAATAATAAAATAAGCTTCTGTACGAGAAGCCCCCAGGTATAATTGACATACATATTAAGAATTGTATGTGTTGTAGGTGTACAGTTTAGCCGTACAAGAGTTTTAAAGCTTTAAAAAAGAAAAGTGAAAAGAGAGAAAAATAAATAATGGAAACAAAAAGGGGAGAAAGGAGACGAAAGAATAGTCCGGCGCTAGGCATAGAATCTTCGGTGTCAGGCCGCGTTCCATGGGTTCGGCTCTAGGCGGTTGTCTGATGCATCACGCAGGCGGTACGCTCCTCCGGTGAGAACTTCGTCAATGATGAAGGGACCCTCCCGCTTGGGATTGAGTTTTTCCTTTTTCTTCTCCAGGAAGCGTAGAACGAGTTCGCCAACATTATAAGTCTTGGCCCGTACTTCTCTGCTTTGATATCTGCGGGCCTGTTGTTGGTAGAATGCGGAACGGGCTTTTGTGCCATCGCGCTCCTCCTCCAGGGTATCTAAGCTCTCCTTCCGATCCAACTCGGCTTCTCTCTCTTCATACATGCGCACTCAAGGTGAGTCATGAATAATGTCGCAGGGTAACACAGCCTCTGTGCCATACACCATGAAGAAGGGTGTATATCCGGTAGAATGATTGGGCATGGTCCAGTGAAAATCTTTTGTGACAACACTAGAGCAATTGCCTTAGCAAAGGATTCTAGGTTTCAGAAGAGAACCAAAATCATCAAGAGACGCTTCAACTCCATTCATGAAAAGGTCAAGGATGAAGACATAGAAAATTGCAAAATACATACCGATCTGAATGTAGCAGATCCGTTGACTAAGCCTTTTCCACGAGCAAAACATGATCAACACCAAGACTCCATGGGCGTTAGATTCATTACAATGTAATCTAGTTATTGACTCTAGTGCAAGTGGGCGACTGATGGAAATATGCCCTAGAGGCAATAATAAAGTTGTTATTATTATATTGCCTTATTCGTGATAAAGGTTTATAATTCATTCTAGAATTGTATTGAGCGGAAACTCAAATACATGTGTCGATACATAACAAAATACCGTGTCCCTAGTGAGCCTCTACTAGACAAGCTCGTTGATCAAAGATGATTAAGGTTTCCTACCCAAAGACATGTTTTGTCACTTGGTAAGGGGATCACATCATTAGGAGAATGATGTGATGGACAAGACCCATCCATTAGCTTAGCATATGATCGCGTTCAGTTTATTACTATTGCTTTCCTAATGTCAAATACATATGCCTTCGACTATGAGATCATGCAACTCCCGGATACCGTTGGAATACCTTGTGTGGTATCAAACGTCACAACATAACTAGGTGATCATAAAGATGCTCTACAGTTATCTCCGAAGGTGTCTGTTGAGTTGGCATGGATTGAGATTAGGATTTTTCACTCTGAGTATCGAAGAGGTATCTCTGGGCCCTCTCAGCAATACACATCATAAGAAGCTTGCAAGCAAAGTGACTAAGTAGTTAGTTACGAGATAATGTATTACGGAACAAGTAAAAAGACTTGTCGGTAACGAGATTGAACTAGGTATTAAGATACCGACGATCGAATCACGGGCAAATAACATACCGATAGACAAAGGGAATTACGTATGTTGTCATAAGGTTCGACCGATAAAGATCTTCATAGAATATGTAGGAACCAATATGGGCATCCAGGTTCCGCTATTGGTTATTTACCCGAGAGGCGTCTCAGTCATGTCTACATCATTCTCGAACCCGTAGGTCTGCATGCTTAATGTTCATTGACGATATAATATTATATGAGTTATGTGATTTGGTGACCGAATGTTGTTCGGAGTCCCGGATGAACTCATGGACATGACGAGGAGCTCCGGAATGGTCCGGAGGTAAAGATTGATATATAGGACAATGCTATTTGTTCACCAGAAAGGTTTCAGGGTGTATTGGGTTGTCATCGGATCATCGGAAGGGGTTCCAGGAAGCCCCGGGAGGTTAATGGGCCTTATGGGGCAAGAGGGGATGGGGGACACACCAGCCCACAAGGGGCTGGTGCATCCCTTCCCTTCACCGCTGGCCCTAGGGACGGAAAGGGGGAGGGCTAGCCTGTAATGACCCGAGACCGACGCTCCAGACGCCTTTCATGTTCTTCATGTTCGTCACGTTAATTATGTGTAGCGACCAGACCTCAAACAGTCTGACCTCTGTGCTCAGTGTCATCCCTGGATCAGTAATGCTGACACCACACAGTACTTGGAGGATTTATAACAGAGTAGCAATCACACACTTATTACATCGAATGTCTCAAAAGAGAACTTACTGAAATAAATATGGCTTAAGGCCATCTAATACGATAATAGCGGAAGGCTTGGAAGAAAAGCGAGTCCATCAACTCCAACGGCATCACTGAGTATAGAACCACGACCTAAAAGCACCTTACTCGTCGTCTGAAAAGTCTGCAACATGAAACGTTGCAGCCCGAAACGGGTCAGCACATGGAATATGCTGGCAATGTAACACATAGAGAATAACAATGGAGAATGGCTATACTACATGCATACTTGGCTGGTGGTAAAGCTCTACGGTTACAGTTTTTGTGAAAAGCAAATTTTTCCCTACTGCAAAGGAATAAATTTTATTTAACTATCATGGTGGTTGTTAAACATTGAGAATGGTTGACAGCATTCTCAATCCCAATTAAAAGTACTCATTTAAAAACCCAACAATATTAGTTAAAGTAACATGATGAGATTCACACGATATCCAGGTACTAGATACACAAGATGTCCATAACCGGGGACACGGCTAGTCATGATTAGTTTGTACACTCTGCAGAGGTTTGCGCACTTTTCCCCACATGACTCGATCGCCTCCGCTTGGTTCCTCGCACTACATGGTGTTTGAGAAACGGATGACTGAGACATAGTCTTTCAGAAGCACTAGCACCTTACATAAGGGGTAGACCGTACCAACCTACATCCCCTACATCTGCTAGTCCACCCCGTAAGAGTTCGCACAACTTAGTCAACTATGCTAGAGCCCATAATAGCATGTGGCTGCACACGTAAGTTTCTAGTTTGAATAATCTCATGATCCCTTTGAGCCTGGGTGGCGGTCCGAAAAAATACAGGCAAGTCCTGCTAGAAAACAAGTGCCTCAATCCACAAAGATGTGTGTTTAAGTTGCCGCCTTAAATAAACCAGTAATTAACAATCTCACATCTGCCATGGATATTCACTCACCCAATCCACGTCTACTAGCATAGCATGGCATAGTAAGCAAACGTAGAAGTAACTCCCAAAGGTTTGATAATAAAACAGGTAATAGGTACTACCTCATCTACTTCCCATCCCACAATTTAATTAGATCCTAATCATGCAATGTTTGAGGATAGATCTAATGCATAAAAACTGGGTAGTAGAAAGGTATGATCAAGTGTTACTTGCCTTGCTGATGATCCGCGAAACCTAGAGACTCGAAGTAACAGGCGGCGCACTCCGGGTATTCTACCGCAGACAAACCAACAAGCATACAATAAGTACTCATCTAATGCACAGGTAAAACTCGAACAAAAGATCCAACCAGAATGTTCAACTTTAAGAACTCCGGTTTGCAAAAAGAATCAAATCAACTGAAGCAACGAAAGTCAAACGGCGGAAGAAACAGCTTCGTTTTGCTAATCTGGATCTAAGTCAAATTTTACAGAAGCAAAAACTTGTTTAAGTAGATTATTCGGAAAGAGGGTTTCGAGACGAAACTCCAAGCGCTTGAATCGCCTGATTCCGATAAACGAGAGAAAAGTTATACTAAATCGAAGATCGGATCAGAAATCGCGATCAGAAAATAACCGTGGAAAATCCGAGAAAAAGAAAAACGACGAACAGATTAATGAACGAACGTTCGTTAATCTAACGAATCTGACGAAAAGCATTCGCTAAGACGAACTAACCGACGAACGTCCGCTAATTAACCTAAACCGGAAAAAAAACCGAAAACTAAAAAATAAAACGAATCTAAAAAAACCGAAAAAAACCGTAATGAAAACCGCCCGGTTTTTAAGAAAACCGGCGGCACGCGGTTCGAGGCGGCGGCGAACCTCAGGGCGCGGGCGGCGGCTCCGGCGGCGGCGGCGGGCGGCGGCGGCGCGGCGGCGGCGGGCGGCGGGCGGCGGCTGGCGGCGGCGGCGGCGGTGGCGGCGGGCGGCGGCGGCGGCGGGCGGCTAGGGTTAGGGTTAGCGCGCGGGTGGGCTGCAGCGGGCTGGCAGGCTGAGGCGCCGGGGTCCCGCGCTTTATATAGCGCCCCCGAGCGGAGTCCCGCTCGGGTACGGCCCGGAGTCGGTTCCGTTTTTTTACTTTAAACATTACGCTCGGTAGAAAAATCAAAAGAAATACTAAATGGACTCCAAAAATCCCGAAATAAATTTTCCCCGGCTTCTAAAATCAAGCCGGACTAGATGAACATTTATTTGGGGCCTAAATGCAATTTTGAAAAACGCACATTTTTCCTAAATTCAAAATAAAAAGCGAAAAACTCCAAAATAAAACTTATTTGATTTTTTTATTAAATCCTCATTATTTCTTTATTTTGGGAAAGTCATTTTATTCCCTCTCTGAATTTTTGGTAGTAGAAATAACTGAAGATAAAAAAAAATCAATGATCCTATTTTCAGTATTTGAGAAAAAACCCCAAATATGAAAATAACGAAATCCCCAACTCTCTCCGAGGGTCCTTGAGTTGCGTAAAATTTCTAGGATTGAGCCAACGATGCAATAAAAATATATGTTATGCATGATGATCTATGTATAACATTCCATATTGGAAATTTGGGATGTTACATTATGTGGCTTGTTGCATTTCAACATGGCATCATTTGCATTACATCCCCATGTTTTCATAAAATACATATACCATTTGGTGTGGCCACTTCTCCTTTATCTCAGTTCGTTTTTCTCCGACCAACCAGGTGTTTGCTTCCCTCTTGTCTGGCTGTATAATCTCTCTGCATAGTGCACATATACCCTACTACGTCTTGAGCTTGCGTTGGTTTTCCTCGAAGAGGAGAGGGTGATGCAGCACAATGTAGCGTAAGTATATCCCTCAGTTTTGAGAACCAAGGTATCAATCCAGTAGGAGGCTCCTCAAAAGTCCGACGCACCTACACAAACAAACTGAGAACTCGCAACCAACGCAATAAAGGGGTTGTCAATCCCTTCACGGCCACTTGCGAAAGTGAGATCTAATAGAGATAGTATGATAAGATAAATATATTTTTGGTATTTTATAAGATAGATGCAAAAAGTAAAGATGCAAATAAAGATAGATTGAAAACAAATATGATAAGAGATAGACCCGGGGGCCATAGGTTTCACTAGAGGCTTCTCTCAAGATAGCATAAGTATTACGGTGGGTGAACAAACTACTGTCGAGCAATTGATAGAAAAGCGCATAGTTATTAGATTATCTAGGCATGATCATGTATATAGGCATCACATCCATAACAAGTAGACCGACTCCTGCCTGCATCTACTACTATTACTCCACACATCGACCGACTCCGGCTTGCATCTAGAGTATTAAGTTCATAAGAACAGAGTAGTGCATTAAGCAAGATGACATGATGTAGAGGGATAAACACAAGCAATATGATATAAACCCCATCTTGTTATCCTCGATGGGAACAATACAATACGTGTCTTGCAACCCTTTCTGTCACTGGGTAAGACCGCAAGATTGAACCCAAAGCTAAGCACTTCTCACATGGCAAGAAGAACCAATCTAGTAGGCCAAACCAAACTGATAATTTGAAGAGACTTGCAAAGATAACTCAATCATACATAAAAGAATTCAGAGAAGATTCAAATATTATTCATAGATAAACTTGATCATAAACCCACAATTCATCGGATCTCGACAGACACACCGCAAAAAGAGATTACATCGAATAGATCTCCACAAGAGAGGGGGAGAACATTGTATTGAGATCCAAAAAGAGAGAAGAAGCCATCTAGCTAATAACTATGGACCAGTAGGTCTGTGGTAAACTACTCACAACTCATCGGAGGGGCAAGGATGTTCATGTAGAAGCCCTCCATGGTCGATTCCCCCTCCGGCAGAGTGCCGGCGAAGGCTCCAAGATGAGATCTCGCGGATACAGAAGGTTACGGCGGTGAAAATTGTGTTTCGTGGTGCTCCTGGATGTTTCGGGGTACGTAGGTATATATAGGAATAAGAAGTACGTCGGTGGCCGCCCGAGGGGCCCACGAGACAGGGGGCGCGCCCTACAGGGGGGGCGGCCCCCTATCTCGTGGGGCCCTCGGGAGCTTCTTGACTTGCACTCCAAGCTCTCCGGATCGATTTGTTCCAAAAATCACTCTCCCGAAGGTTTCATTCCGTTTGGACTCCGTTTGATATTCCTTTTCTTCAAAATACTGAAATAGGCAAAAAACAGCAATATGGGCTGGGCCTCCGGTTAGTAGGTTAGTCCCAAAAATGATATAAATATGTAAAATAAAGCCCATAAACATCGAAAAGGGGTAATTGAGGGAGTCCTGGACTAGGGGGTGTCCGGATAGCCGGACTATTATCATCAGCCGGACTATCATCGTCAGCCGGACTCCAAGACTATGAAGATACAAGATTGAAGACTTCGTCCCGTGTCCGGATGGGACTTTCCTTGGCGTGGAAGGCAAGCTTGGCGATACGGATATGTAGATCTCCTACCATTGTAACCGACTCTGTGTAACCCTAGCCCTCTCCGATGTCTATATAAACCGGATGGATTTAGTCCATGGGACACAAATACCATTACAACAATCATACCATAGGCTAGCTTCTAGGGTTTAGCCTCCTTGATCTCGTGGTAGATCTACTCTTGTAATACCCACATTATCAATATCAATCAAGCAGGACGTAGGGTTTTACCTCCATCAAGAGGGCCCGAACCTGGGTAAAACATCGTGTCCCTTGTCTCCTGTTACCATCCGCCTAGACGCACAGTTTGGGACCCCCTACCCGAGATCCGCCGGTTTTGACACCGACATTGGTGCTTTCATTGAGAGTTCCTCTGTGTCGTCACCGATAGGCTTGATGGCTCCTTCAATCAGCAACGACGCAATCCTGGGCGAGACTTTTCTCCCCGGACAGATTTTTGTATTCGGCGGCTGCGCACTGCGGGCCAATTCGCTTGGCCATCTGGAGCAGATCAAACGCTACGCCCCTGGCCGTAAAGTCAGGTTTGGAAGCCTAAACTTCACGGCCGATATCTGCGGAGACTTGATCTTCGATGGATCTGAGCCGCAGCCGAGCGTGCCGCACAGTCACGATGGGCACGACCTAACTCTGCCGCCGGACCGTACCTTGGAGGCCGCACACAAATCCGCTCCGACCCATAGTCTGGAGCCGATCACGCAGATCGAGGACGGATGGTTGGACACCGCCTCGGGAGCTGCAACTTCCACGGCGATGGAGCCGAACACTGACCTCGTCCCTTATAAAGCTCGTGACTCCGAGGTACCAGACTCCCTACCGGACTTTGGTTGACTTGCCTGATGATCGGCAAGCCATCGAGAATAAATGGATCTTCAAGAAGAAGACTGACGATGATGGTAATGTTACTGTCTACAAAGCTCGACTTGTTGCAAAAGGTTTTCGAGAAGTTCAAGGGGTTGACTACGATGAGACTTTCTTGCCCATAGCGATGCTTAAGTCTGTCTGAATCATGTTAGCAATTGCCGCATTTTATGATTATAAAATATGGCAAATGGATGTCAAAACGGCATTCCTAAATGGATTTCTAGAAGAAGAGTTGTATATGATGCAACTAGAAGATTTTGTCGATCCAAAAGGTGCTAACAAAGTGTGCAAGCTCCAGCGATCCATTTATGGGCTGGTGCAAGCCTCTCGGAGTTGGAATAAACACTTTGATAGTGTGATGAAATCATATGGTTTTATACAGACTTTTGGAGAAGCCTGTATTTACAAGAAAGTGAGTGGGAGCTCTCTAGCATTTCTCATATTATATGTAGATGACATATTGTTGATTGGAAATGATATAGAATTTCTGGATATCATAAAAGGATACTTGAATAAAAGTTTTTCAATGAAAGACCTCGGTGAAGCTGCTTATATATTGGGCATCAAGATCTATAGAGATAGATCAAGACGCTTAATTGGAATTTAACAAAGCACATACCTTGATAAACTTATGATTCTTGTCCTACGGACTAAACCCTCTGGTTTATATAGACACCGGAGGGGGCTAGGGTTACACAAAGTCGGTTACAGAGAAAGGAATCTACATATCCGAACCGCCAAGCTTGCCTTCCACGCAAAGGAGAGTTCCATCTGGACACGAGACGGAGTCTTCTATCTTGTATATTCATAGTCCGACAGTCCTGCCAAAGTATACAGTCTGGCTGTACGAGGACCCCTTAGTCCAGGACTCCCTCAGTAGCCCCCAAACCAGGCTTCAATGACGATGAGTCCGGCGCGCAGATTGTCTTTGGCAATGCAAGGCGGGTTTCTTCTCTGAATACTTCAAAGTACCTGACTTAAAGAGCAATTTTTGACTTTCCATTTAAAGTCGCGCTCCTCAGCTTCTGCACCTTCACGATTTCAGCTTCCACGTGTCGAACGAATGCGAGAGGTTGGGGCATTTTTGCATTTACCACCTTGACCCCATGAGAAAATTGTCTATCTAAGGAGACGAGGATCTTTAATCTAAACCATCTCCCCTAATCGAGGAAGCCTTTGAGCTTGTCCGCGGAAACCAATCCAACATGGCTAGCGCTCCCAACTCTTCCTCCCGCTCTCACGGCCCCAAACAGGGTGATTGGGTAAAGTGTTCCATATCCCACGGCCAACTGGTGAAGCTGCAGACCCAGGGATTTCTTCCCCCCATAGATGTAGTCCCCATTCGAGCCGGATTGGCTTCTTTTGATGGTGGGAGCAGGCGGAGAAGTTCCCCAACCCATCCAGGGGGAACGAGTATATTTTGTTCCCTATTTGTTGAGAGGCGTCGGATTTCCAATCCATCCATTCCTCCGAGGGCTTCTGCAGCACTATGGCCTCCAACTGCACAACTTTACACCTGCCTCCATCCTGCATATTGTGGGTTATGTTGCTCTTTGCAAGCTATTTCTGGGTTGCGAGGCTCATTTCGAGTTATGGAAGAAAATGTTTTGCCTTGTCCCTCGTAATCGGTAGGGATCAATATTCCAAGTGGGCGGAGCCGAGATATGGCGCATTGCTGGAACCGGATACCTATTCGGTACGCCGAAGAAGGCATCCGAAGAATGGCCTTCCGAATGGTTTTATGTTGAAGACGTCTCACTTCCCGACCCAATCCGGAGGGGTCTTCCTGCATATTCAAATACTCCATTGAAGAAGCGCCTCAGCTGGCATCCTCGGAGCCCCAGGGAGGAAGATAGCATGGAAGTCCACTAGCTGATGAGCAAGATAAAGACGCTTTCTCAATCCGGATTGTTAATAGTCGAGGTTATGGTGATATCCATAATGCAAGGGGTTCAACCACTCCAATACCGAGGGCGCCATATGTATCACTTCAATGGAGAAGATGATGCCACCGGCTATGGTCGGAAGGGTCCGGACACTTGCACGACTTTGACGAAAATAATGTCCGGATTATACAAAGGGGAGGAGGAGAAGTTCATCCACATTAAGCCCAGGGATGGATTTTCCATGTACAACCCTCCCAGCAGGGTGAGTTTCCGTCCCACTACTTTACTCCATCAACTCCTTGAATCCTTTTTCATAAATATTAATCCGTCATTTATAACAGGAATGGTGGAAAGTCACCAGGGAGATCCACAGCCCCGCACCGCAGCCAGAGGACCACAACCAGGCCCTTGATCCTGGATTCGAAGAGGATCCAGATATATTTGTGGAGCTCGGGGAAGGGGTGTTTTACCAGGCGAGTAGTGACTGCACCGAAGTGGCCATCATTGCTGACTATCCCGGTCTCCTCCCTGCGTCGCATGTAAGTAATTAGGAGACTTGTCCTTTGGGAGAATTCCCCCCTTCCGCCTTACCCACCGCACTGTATTATGCTCTAAAGGGGAGGCGATCGGCGCGCCACGCAGCACCTGAGGTGACGCGCATGAAGGCGGCTCCTACGACCGGAAGGCCTTCGAAGAGGAAGGCAAATAGAGATATGGTTGAGCCTTCGTTAAATAGGTATGGTTTTAAATATGCCCCATGGTCGTCATCTTAAAGTATGACATTATCCGTTGTGTCTTATCAGGAAAAACATTCGCCGGACTGTGTCCGGGGATCCTGCCGGTCATGCCTCTACTAGTCGGATTCTAGACCCTGTCACGAGGAGAAAGGCTAACGCGGAGTGACACCGGATTGTCCTTCTGCGGAGGATTCAGATAAAGTATCCGCCACAAACTCCGAAGTGGCTTTCAATGCCTTCAACTCGAGTGATGTATACATCCGAGCTGCTTGAGATGGGCTTTCCAGAGCCACATATCAGTATTTGGAAGATATGCAGGTAAGTTCATACTTGCACAATTTCTGATAATTATATACCAGTAGCCCCCGAGACTTGAAGCAGTTTAAGCAACTGATTTAAGGATCGTTGTATACCCAAGTGCTCAAAGAGAAGAACGACTTGTTGTCTCGAGATCTGGAGGAGTGTCAAGCCCAGCTAACTGCTGCTACAACCGAACTAGAGAAATCCAAGAAGGCAGTGTCTGGTAATGTTCCCCTCTATCGAGAAAACATGATCATATACTAGGAGTATTAATACAGGTGCAAATCTGATGACAGAGGCACCGAAGGTCGCACAAGCGGGAGGTCCAGGACCTCAAAGGCAACTGGCCGCGGGCGAACGTATCCTGACACAAGTCAGGGTGGAGAAGAACAAACTCCAAGACGCCAACACCAAGCTCGGGCGAAGTGCTAAAAGATGTGTGGGCCGAGCTAGCTGACTCTATGAAGGAGAATAAGAAGCTGCGAGGCGGCATATTTAGTATGTGTTCGGACTTAACTTTACGTAGTTCGGCAAGAAGAGAAACTGACAATAATTATGTCTGTAGGTATATTGACGGGCCATCCTGAAGAGGAGGTGTCCGAATCATCGAGCGATCAGCTACAAGAGCTGTCGCACATGCACAAGCGAGCTCGACACACGATGCAAAGTATTGCCAAGGCCTTATGGCCATCTGACTCCCCTCCAGGAAGTATGGAGGGCCTTGTACAGCTACTCAAGGGAGTGCGGTGGCGCTTCCGATTATGGAAGATATCGGCCTGCCGGGAAGGTGCGTGAGAGGCCTGTGCGATGGTGAAAACTCGGTATACCAAGCTCGACCCGAATCACATGGCCTGGGTCGGACCTGTAGGGTCAAATGGGGAAGAAATTCCCGTTAGTTTGGTATATGACCAGGTACAAGTAGCTGCCAAGTATTCCCAATGGGATTGTAGGCTAGATAGCCTGTTGGATGGAACAGAGGAAGAACTGTTTGAGTCTAAGTGACTATTACTTCATTTGACAAATTAGGTCTCTAGCTGAATTGTAAAACGCTTGTCATGGCAGACCTTTTCGCTTCAACCTCTAGACCCGAAGGTGCGGAGTGCTTCTGAATACCCACTCAGTAATGTAAACCAGGGTATGCATGGAAACCAGGCGTAGGGGTCATAGTTGCGTGAACAGACAAGTATCCGACTAGTTATTTTATATTACATTTTGATCGTAAGAAACATCTTCCAGAGAGAATAGTTCCATTAAGGGTTCCTTTCCCTAGGTAAGCATGCATTAATGTGCTTGTCCGAACTGTGTTTGAAAAAACCACAATGTACATAACATCTGGAGGTTCATAATGTGATAGGTAAAAAACATCTTTAGTCCGCCGACCGCATAGTCCCTTAAGAACGCTAGCTTTCGGCTTCACCCAGTCTGAGGTATACATCCGGATGACCCGGCAGTAACAAACACAGAGGTGCCCCCTTTATGCCCTAGCCGAACTAACGGGAACATAGGGCATAAGCATAGGAGCCAGGCAACCCAGCTTGGCCAAAACTTAAGTCATATCGATGCATATAATGGCGAAGAAAAGGTACATACGTGGAAAAGACACATATGTGGTGAGCTTGATGCTCGGAAAATAATAAAATAAGCTTCTGTACGAGAAGCCCCCAGGTATAATTGACATACATATTAAGAATTGTATGTGTTGTAGGTGTACAGTTTAGCCGTACAAGAGTTTTAAAGCTTTAAAAAAGAAAAGTGAAAAGAGAGAAAAATAAATAATGGAAACAAAAAGGGGAGAAAGGAGACGAAAGAATAGTCCGGCGCTAGGCATAGAATCTTCGGTGTCAGGCCGCGTTCCATGGGTTCGGCTCTAGGCGGTTGTCTGATGCATCACGCAGGCGGTACACTCCTCCGGTGAGAACTTCGTCAATGATGAAGGGACCCTCCCGCTTGGGATTGAGTTTTTCCTTTTTCTTCTCCACCAAGCGTAGAACGAGTTCACCAACATTATAAGTCTTGGCCCGTACTTCTCTGCTTTGATATCTGCGGGCCTATTGTTGGTAGAATGCGGAACGGGCTTTTGTGCCATCGCGCTCCTCCTCCAGGGTATCTAAGCTCTCCTTCCGATCCAACTCGGCTTCTCTCTCTTCATACATGCGCACTCAAGGTGAGTCATGAATAATGTCGCCGGGTAACACAGCCTCTGTGCCATACACCATGAAGAAGGGTGTATATCCGGTAGAATGACTGGGCATGGTCCAGTGAAAATCTTTTGTGACAACACTAGAGCAATTGCCTTAGCAAAGGATTCTAGGTTTCAGAAGAGAACCAAAATCATCAAGAGACGCTTCAACTCCATTCATGAAAAGGTCAAGGATGAAGACATAGAAAATTGCAAAATACATACCGATCTGAATGTAGCAGATCCGTTGACTAAGCCTTTTCCACGAGCAAAACATGATAAACACCAAGACTCCATGGGCGCTAGATTCATTACAATGTAATCTAGTTATTGACTCTAGTGCAAGTGGGCGACTGATGGAAATATGCCCTAGAGGCAATAATAAAGTTGTTATTATTATATTGCCTTATTCGTGATAAAGGTTTATAATTCATGATAGAATTGTATTGATCGGAAACTCAAATACATGTGTCGATACATAAACAAAATACCGTGTCCCTAGTGAGCCTCTACTAGACAAGCTCGTTGATCAAAGATGATTAAGGTTTCCTACCCAAAGACATGTTTTGTCACTTGGTAAGGGGATCACATCATTAGGAGAATGATGTGATGGACAAGACCCATCCATTAGCTTAGCATATGATCGCGTTAAGTTTATTGCTATTGCTTTCCTAATGTCAAATACATATGCCTTCGACTATGAGATCATGCAACTCCTGGATACTGTTGGAATACCTTGTGTGGTATCAAACGTCACAACATAACTAGGTGATCATAAAGATGCTCTACAGGTATCTCCGAAGGTGTCTGTTGAGTTGGCATGGATTGAGATTAGGATTTTTCACTCCGAGTATCGAAGAGGTATCTCTGGGCCCTCTCAGCAATACACATCATAAGAAGCTTGCAAGCAAAGTGACTAAGGAGTTAGTTACGAGATAATGTATTACGGAATAAGTAAAAAGACTTGTCGGTAACGAGATGGAACTAGGTATTAAGATACCGACGATCGAATCACGGGCAAATAACATACCGATAGACAAAGGGAATTACGTATGTTGTCATAAGGTTCGACCGATAAAGATCTTCATAGAATATGTAGGAACCAATATGGGCATCCAGGTTCCGCTATTGGTTATTTACCCGAGAGGCGTCTCGGTCATGTCTACATCATTCTCGAACCCGTAGGTCTGGACGCTTAATGTTCATTGACGATATAATATTATATGAGTTATGTGATTTGGTGACCGAATGTTGTTCGGAGTCCCGGATGAACTCATGGACATGACGAGGAGCTCCGGAATGGTCCAGAGGTAAAGATTGATATATAGGACAATGCTATTTGTTCACCAGAAAGGTTTCAGGGTGTATTGGGTTGTCATCGGATCATCGGAAGGGGTTCCAGGAAGCCCCGGGAGGTTAATGGGCCTTATGGGGCAAGAGGGGATGGGGGACACACCAGCCCACAAGGGGCTGGTGCATCCCTTCCCTTCACCGCTGGCCCTAGGGACGGAAAGGGGGAGGGCTAGCCTATAATGACCCGAGACCGACGCTCCAGATGCCTTTCATGTTCTTCATGTTCGTCACGTTAATTATGTGTAGCGACCAGACCTCAAACAGTCTGACCTCTGTGCTCAGTGTCATCCCTGGATCAGTAATGCTGACACCACACAGTACTTGGAGGATTTATAACAGAGTAGCAATCACACACTTATTACATCGAATGTCTCAAAAGAGAACTTATTGAAATAAATATGGCTTAAGGCCATCTAATACGATAACAGCGGAAGGCTTGGAAGAAAAGCGAGTCCATCAACTCCAACGGCATCACTGAGTATAGAACCACGACCTAAAAGCACCTTACTCGTCGTCTGAAAAGTCTGCAACATGAAACGTTGCAGCCCGAAATGGGTCAGCACATGGAATATGCTGGCAATGTAACACATAGAGAACAACAATGGAGAATGGCTATACTACATGCATACTTGGCTGGTGGTAAAGCTCTACGGTTACAGTTTTTGCGAAAAGCAAATTTTTCCCTACTGCAAAGGAATAAATTTTATTTAACTATCATGGTGGTTGTTAAACATTGAGAATGGTTGACAGCATTCTCAATCCCAATTAAAAGTACTCATTTAAAAACCCAACAATATTAGTTAAAGTAACATGATGAGATTCACACGATATCCAGGTACTAGATACTCAAGATGTCCATAACCGGGGACACAGCTAGTCATGATTAGTTTGTACACTCTGCAGAGGTTTGCGCACTTTTCCCCACATGACTCGATCGTCTCCGCTTGGTTCCTCGCACTACATGGTGTTTGAGAAACGGATGACTGAGACATAGTCTTTCAGAAGCACTAGCACCTTACATAAGGGGTAGACCGTACCAACCTACATCCCCTACATCTGCTAGTCCACCCCGTAAGAGTTCGCACAACTTAGTCAACTATGCTAGAGCCCATAATAGCATGTGGCTGCACACGTAAGTTTCTAGTTTGAATAATCTCATGATCCCTTTGAGCCTGGGTGGCGGTCCGAAAAAATACAGGCAAGTCTTGCTAGAAAACAAGTGCCTCAATCCACCCAGATGTGTGTTTAAGTTGCCACCTTAAATAAACCAGTAATTAACAATCTCACATCTGCCATGGATATTCACTCACCCAATCCACGTCTACTAGCATAGCATGGCATAGTAAGCAAACGTAGAAGTAACTCCCAAAGGTTTGATAATAAAACAGGTAATAGGTACTACCTCATCTACTTCCCATCCCACAATTTAATTAGATCCTAATCATGCAATGTTTGAGGATAGATCTAATGCATAAAAACTGGGTAGTAGAAAGGTATGATCAAGTGTTACTTGCCTTGCTGATGATCCGCGAAACCTAGAGACTCGAAGTAACAGGCGGCGCACTCCGGGTATTCTACCGCAGACAAACCAACAAGCATACAATAAGTACTCATCTAATGCACAGGTAAAACTCGAACAAAAGATCCAACCAGAATGTTCAACTTTAAGAACTCCGGTTTGCAAAAAGAATCAAATCAACTAAAGCAACGAAAGTCAAACGGCGGAAGAAACAGCTTCGTTTTGCTAATCTGGATCTAAGTCAAATTTTACAGAAGCAAAAACTTGTTTAAGTAGATTATTCGGAAATAGGGTTTCGAGACGAAACTCCAGGCGCTTGAATCGCCTGATTCCGATAAACGAGCGAAAAGTTATACTAAATCGAAGATCGGATCAGAAATCGCAATCAGAAAATAACCGCGGAAAATCCGAGAAAAAGAAAAACGACGAACAGATTAACGAACGAACGTTCGTTAATCTAACGAATCTGACGAAAAGCATTCGCTAAGACAAACTAACCGACGAACGTCCGCTAATTAACCTAAACCGGAAAAAAAACTGAAAACTAAAAAATAAAACGAATCTAAAAAAACCGAAAAAAAACCATAATGAAAATCGCCAGGTTTTTAATAAAACCGGCGGCACGCGGTTCGAGGCGGCGGCGAACCTCGGGGCGCGGGCGGCGGCTCCGGCGGCGGCGGCGGCGCGGCGGCGGCGGGCGGCGGCGGCGGCGGGCGGCGGTGCGGCGGCGGGCGGCGGCGGTGGCGGCGGGCGGCGTCGGCGGCGGGCGGCTAGGGTTAGGGTTAGCGCGCGGGTGGGCTGCGGCGGGCTGGCAGGCTGAGGCGCCGGGGTCCCGCGCTTTATATAGCGCCCCCGAGCGGAGTCCCGCTCGGGTACGGCCCGGAGTCGGTTCCGTTTTTTTATTTTAAACATTACGCTCGGTAGAGAAATCAAAAGAAATACTAAATGGACTCCAAAAATCCCGAAATAAATTTTCCCCGACTTCTAAAATCAAGCTGGACTAGATGAACATTTATTTGGGTCCTAAATGCAATTTTGAAAAAAGCACATTTTTCCTAAATTCAAAATAAAAAGCAAAAAACTCCAAAATAAAACTTATTTGATTTTTTATTAAATCCTCATCATTTCTTTATTTTGGGAAAGTCATTTTATTCCCTCTCTGAATTTTTGGTAGTAGAAATAACTGAAGATAAAATAAAAAAAATCAATGATCCTATTTTCAGTATTTGAGAGAAAACCCCAAATATGAAAATAACGAAATCCCCAACTCTCTCCGAGGGTCCTTGAGTTGCGTAAAATTTCTAGGATCGAGCCAACGATGCAATAAAAAAATATGTTATGCATGATGATATATGTATAACATTCCATATTGGAAATTTGGGATGTTACATTATGTGGCTTGTTGCATTTCAACATGGCATCATTTGCATTACATCCCCATGTTTTCATAAAATACATATACCATTTGGTGTGGCCACTTCTCCTTTATCTCAGTTCGTTTTTCTCTGACCAACCGGGTGTTTGCTTCCCTCTTGTCTGGCTGCATAATCTCTCTGCATAGTGCACATATACCCTACTACGTCTTGGGCTTGCGTTGGTTTTCCTCGAAGAGGAGAGGGTGATGCAGCACAGTGTAGCGTAAGTATTTCCCTCAGTTTTGAGAACCAAGGTATCAATCCAGTAGGAGGCTCCTCAAAAGTCCCACGCACCTACACAAACAAACTGAGAACTCGCAACCAACGCAATAAAGGGGTTGTCAATCCCTTCACGGCCACTTGCGAAAGTGAGATCTAATAGAGATAGTATGATAAGATAAATATATTTTTGGTATTTTATAAGATAGATGCAAAAAGTAAAGATGCAAATAAAGATAGATTGAAAACAAATATGATAAGAGATAGACCCGGGGGCCATAGGTTTCACTAGAGGCTTCTCTCAAGATAGCATAAGTATTACGGTGGGTGAACAAACTACTGTCGAGCAATTGATAGAAAAGGGCATAGTCATGAGATTATCTAGGCATGATCATGTATATAGGCATCACGTCCATAACAAGTAGACCGACTCCTGCCTACATCTACTACTATTACTCCACACATCGACCGACTCCGGCTTGCATCTAGAGTATTAAGTTCATAAGAACAGAGTAACGCATTAAGCAAGATGACATGATGTAGAGGGATAAACACATGCAATATGATATAAACCCCATCTTGTTATCCTCGATAGGAACAATACAATACGTGTCTTGCAACCCTTTCTGTCACTGGGTAAGACCGCAAGATTGAACCCAAAGCTAAGCACTTCTCACATGGCAAGAAGAACCAATCTAGTAGGCCAAACCAAACTGATAATTTGAAGAGACTTGCGAAGATAACTCAATCATACATAAAAGAATTCAGAGAAGATTCAAATATTATTCATAGATAAACTTGATCATAAACCCACAATTCATCGGATCTCGACAAACACACTGCAAAAAGAGATTACATCGAATAGATCTCCACAAGAGAGGGGGAGAACATTGTATTGAGATCCAAAAAGAGAGAAGAAGCCATCTAGCTAATAACTATGGACCAGTAGGTCTGTGGTAAACTACTCACAACTCATCGGAGGGGCAAGGATGTTGATGTAGAAGCCCTCCGTGGTCGATTCCCCCTCCGGCAGAGTGCCGGCGAAGGCTCCAAGATGATATCTCACGGATACAGAAGGTTACGGCGGTGGAAATTGTGTTTCGTGGTGCTCATGGATGTTTTCGGGGTACGTAGGTATATATAGGAAGAAGAAGTACGTCGGTGGCCGCCCGAGGGGCCCACGAGACAGGGGGGCGCCCTACAGGGGGGCGCGGCCCCCTATCTCGTGGGGCCCTCGGGAGCTTCTTGACTTGCACTCCAAGCTCTCCGGATCAGATTTGTTCCAAAAATCACACTCCCGAATGTTTCATTCCGTTTGGACTCCGTTTGATATTTCTTTTCTTCGTAATACTAAAATAGGCAAAAAAACAGCAATATGGGCTGGGCCTCCAGTTAATAGGTTAGTCCCAAAAATGATTTAAATATGTAAAATAAAGCCCATAAACATCCAAAAGGGGTAATATAATAGCATGGACCAATCAAAAATTATAGATACGTTGGAGACGTATCATACCCTCGTGCGCGTCTAGAAAAAGCTCCAAACCCGAATCGCTCAGTCGTGACCGATAGGTTCGGATGATCTTCGAACATCCCTAAAATATCTTTGGTTATTTGTTCGGACCCCTAGGCTATTTTTCTCGGACCGTCCGATTACGATCAGAGGGATCTGATAGCCCCTACCCAATCCCTACCTAGTATTTAAAGCAGATGAAACCCTAGTCCACTAGGTAGTCCCGCCCATTCCATCCATCCCGCCGCCACCTCCTAGTCCCATCGGGATCTTTGTTCGGATGATCTCCAAACATCCCTAAAATATCTTCCGTTCTTTGTTCGGACCCCTAGCCTCTTTTTCTTGGACCGTCCGATTATGATCGGAGGGATCCGATAGCCCCTACCCAATCCCTACCTAGTATTTAAAGCAGATGAAACCCTAGGCCACTAGGTTGTCCCATCCATTCCATCCATCCCGCCGCCACCTCCTAGTCCCATCGGGATCTCACCCAGCTGCCTCTCCTTGTTTTCCCCAACCAGCCAACCACCTTCTTTCTTAGATTGGATCCAGCCACACCCCCGTTCCATCCATCTCAACCGTCCACGCCCCAACGGACAACCAGGAAGCCCCTGGATGCGTCCACTCGCCCATAGCTGGCCCTGATTAAGATCGAGGCGAGCTCATCTCCGAGTTCCAGGGCGCCTTGCCCCAAGCCTTCACGTTCGCGCGACCTCGCCAGAGCACGCTGCCGTGGGCGACCTCAATCACTAGGCCAGATTCCCCCTCGTGCCCCTATCCTTCTTCCTTCCCATCTTCTCCAATTCATCTCTCTCACCCGACTCCCTCTCTTTGTCGCGTACAGGGAACCAACTCCTGCCGCCTTGGACCTCATCGCCGTCGCCCGGATCTCCATGTCTGCGCTGCGCCAGGCCACCTCGTCACCGGGAATGGATTCCCCAAGCCTGGATTTGACGCCTCTCGTCATCCTCGTCGCCGGTGCCATCAATAACGCCCCAAGTCCGTCCTCGAACACCATCTGCTTCACCCTGCATCGAACGGCAGGAGCTGCTGCCTCGACCGCCTATGCTGACCGCGTCTGCGCCACATCAACCAGTGGGCCCCACCTCCTCGCGCGTCCGCAGCCTGCCTCCTCTCAAGTGTCACGCCCAACTCCAGCATCGTCATTGTTTTCCCGTGCACTGCGCCCCTATTTGCCTTCATCGAGCCGCCAGATCGCATTGACCCTGCGAGCGACCGATGCGTTGGCCCCATCGGATGCCAGCCGGCCTGCTTCCGCCAAGGCCCAGGGTGAGCAGCCCCCCCATCCATTTCCCTCTGTTGATCTTCCTGCATCAGATTCGTCCCGTGTCATGTTTCTTTCCGTGCATGCGATTTTGGCTATTATCCGTAGAATTTCTGTTTTACAAAAAAACCTTGTACTTCATGCATTTAATAACTCACAAACCATGCATCGGTTTAAAATGACTCATACATGTAAAATGCTTAGAATTTCATCTTGTTTCATAACATGAAACTTTCATCCATGTTAAAATGTTTAAAATTGTTGTTTGCATTAATTTGCTTAGATGACATGTTAAAATGATTTATTTCATAACTTAATAACCATAACTTTGAATTAAATAAACTTTATATGTAAATGGGGTAGAACAATGCATAGATTAACATGGCATGCTTTACTTCCCTGTTTAATAACTTCAAAATTATGTTTTAGGCAGAACAGTAGCAAATTCGAAATATGCACATGGGGATTTTCCGGAATTGTTGTTTGTTGTTTCCGGCCCCATTTAAATTGCTTAGATAGTGTAGTTTAATTGTGTTGCACCTCTTGCCATGTTAAGAACATTTAAATTTGTTGGGTTCATAACGAGAGCCAACTAAGTAATTGAATGTGGTGTTTCATCAATATGCAACTCATTGCATATTGAGCTCAACTTAATTTGTAGTATTGTTTGTTGCACTTTGCCATGCCATGCCTCATTAAACTGGACATGCGTCATGCCATGATTATGCCTCTTGGTTTACTGTGTTGTTTGCTTCTTTCCGGTGCTGGCTCTTCTTGATAGTTCCAGTAATGTTGCGATTGTGAGCATTCGTTCAACTACGCCCATTCGTCTACTTCATGGACTCGTTCTTCTTCCTAGCGGGATTTCAGGCAAGATGACCGTCACCTTGGATCTCACTACTATCTTTGCTATACTAGTTGTCTCGATGCTATCGCTATGTCGCGCTTCCTACCACTTTTTTATCAAGCCTCCCAATATGCCATGAAACAGCCTCTAACCTTTTCCACCATCCCAGCAAACCATTGTTTGGCTCTGTCATCGCTTTGCTCAGGCCCTCTTATAGTGTTGCTAGTTACAGGTGCAGTTGCAGGTTGTTCCATGTCGGGACATGGATATTATGGGATATCACAATATCTCTTATTTAATTAATGCATCTATGTACTTGGTAAAAGGTGGTAGGCTCGGCCTTTTGCCTGTTTTTCTATTCCACTCTTGCCGCCTTAGCTTCCGTCATACCGGTGTCATGTTCCTTGAATTTTGCATTCCTAACGCGGTCGGGGTTTATGGGCCCCCCTTGACAGTTTGCTTTGAATAAAACTCCTCCAGCAAGGCCCAACATTGGTTTTATCAATCACCTAAAAACAACTAAAACTTGCATCGGGACTTCTCGGACCCCGAGGACTTAATTAACAACCCAGGGCCAGTGGTCCTCATGAGTGTTGGTCCAAACTAGAGCCACCTGCAGCGCCACTTGGGGCAACTTGGGTTTTGGCTGTCGTACGTAGTGTTCATCCGATCGTGGCCTGAGGCGAGAGACGTGCGGCTATTATCAGGGTGTCGGCAGATCGGGAGGTCTTGCTAGTTTTGTTTTACCATTGTCGAAATGTCTTGTGTACCAGGATCCCAAGTTTGCTCGGGGTGTCCCGAGATGGAGGATTGTCTCCGTGGATTGTGAGAGCTTATCATGGGCTAAGTTGGGACACCCCTGCAGGGTTTAAAGTTTCGATAGCCATGCCCACGGTTATGTGGCAGTTGGGAATTTTTCATATCCGGTTGTAGAGAACTTGACACCAGATCTGAATTAAAATACACCAACCGCGTGTGTAACCGTGATTGTCTCTTTTTGATGAAGTTCGGGAAGAGGATATTGTGGGGTTATGATTGAATCATAAGTAGTTCAGGATCACTTATTGATCATTACTAGTTTACGACCGTCATGCGTAGTTGCTCTTCTTTCTCTTGTACTCCTAAGTTAGCCACCATACAAATGCTTAGTCGCTTGCTGCAGCCTCACCACTTATCCATTCCATACCCATTAAGCTTTGATAGTCTTGATACCCATAGTAATGGGATTGCTGAGTCCTCATGGCTCACAGATTACTACAACAACAGTTGTAGGTACAGGTAATGCGATGGTCTGACGCGAGTGCAATGCTTGCTTGTTTGGAGTTCTTCTGCTTCTTCTTCTTCGATCAAGGGATAGGTTCCGAGTCGGAAGCTTGGGATTAGCAGGGTGGATGTCGCTCTTGTTTTTCATTTGATTTCATCCGTACTCGGATCCTGCTCTTCTGTATGTGTCACATCCCTAGTTCTGGTATGCTCTAGGCTAGCCCTTCATGTGTGCATCATGTTTGAAATTCTCAGAAACTTGAAATGGGGATTGCCTAAACCCTAGCATTAAGGAATTCACTAGGTTCAACCAAAATATTTCCAGTAATTCCAAATGGCTTTCAAAAATGTTCATCATTCTTGGAAAATGCTAGAAACAGTAACCAGAGGTGATGCACATTTTTTCCATGACATATTTGGGCTCTGGATTAAATCATACTCTATTTGCATTTGGGCATTTAAATGCTATTAAATATTTTAAATGCTCAAATAATCATAAACTAAAATGTTTGCTGTTGGTTATATTCCAACCAGTGGCTTTGTGTAGTTTCATGATTTTTGGGTCTGTTTAAGTATTTTTAATAAAGCCCTAAAGATTACAGAATAAATAGAAAACTGTAACAGAATTAGAAAGAGAGAGGAAGGACTAACCTGGGCCACCTACCTGGCTTACCTGAAGTCTCACCTGTGGCCTGGCACTGTTGCTGGCGGCCCAGCCCACCAGGCAACATGCCAGTCATCCCCTTCCTCTCGCCAATGTGCATTGTGCATGGCGCACGCACAGGAGGCAAGGGCCACCTCCTGCTTCGCGCTGGAGGCTCATCCTCCTCCCTGTCCCCGCGCCTGGAGACGCCTCGACCCCTCTGTCCTCCCCCCCTCTTTCTTGGCTCTCTCCCTCCCCCTCGCTTGCCCGCAGCCATGGCCGAACTCCACCATCGCCACCGACGCCGTTCGCCGCGGCCACAGCCACCGCCTAGCCTCCCCAACATGTCCAGGAGCTCCGCCTCCGTCATCTATGCCTCCTCGAGGACACACGCTCCACCGGACGCCCCCGGACGCCTACACCGCCGCCATCTTCAAGCTTCGGTCGTCCAAGCTCGCCGCTGCCCGTACGTCCCAATCCGGCCTTCTCCGAGCCCACGTCGACGCCCTCTGCAACCAATGTGAGCTCCCGCGTCGAAAACCCCTCTTCCCCGAGCTCGTTACGCCCTGTAGTTGTTGCCCCCTTGCCGACCAAATCGCGCCGCCGCCTGAGCTCCTCACCGCCGTGGCCACCGTCACTTAGAGCCCCAACAGAGTGCACCACCGTGCTCAGCGTGGCTTCGCGCACCCGTAGCCACCACCAGCTCCTCCTCCCGAACACCCTGGCGAGGAACTCGAGCACGGCGAACTCCGGCCGCCGCCAAAGCTCGTCGCCGGCACGATTCCGGCGACACCCGCGTCCAACTCCGCTGCTCCTGGATGCGGGCAAGCAAGGGCTACGCCCTGGTGCCCTTGGCACATGGAGCCGACGCTCATAGCGCGTTACCGGTGTGCCTCCGCCGCGCTGGATGGCCGCCGGCGGTCTAACCCCGGCCATGCTGACGTGGCAAGGTTAATTAGGCTTTAACCACCTCCTAATCAAACCCTAGAGTCACAGACAGCTGGGACCCGCACCTAAATTAACCACAGGGTTAGTTCCCTGCTTAAATTAAGCTAATGCCCGTGGCCCACTGGTCAGTTTGACCTTGCCACCTCAGCGTTGACCTGGCCCCACTGGTCATCCTCTGCTGCTGACCCAGTTACACCGACATGTGGGTCCCACCAGCCAGGTTTGACCCTGGTTAACTCGGTTGACCTGCTGACGTTGTTATGATGTCACGCTGACGTTGTAAATCTGTTTCTGGATTTAGTTTAATTTTAAATAATCCAGAAATTGCAGAAAACGTTCAAAACTTCTAAAATTCATAGAAAATCAACCGTAACTCCAAATGAAATAATTTATATATGAAAAATGATCAGGAAAATCCAATCTATCCATCTGTACCATTTTCATGCATGTTTGAACAACTTAAATCTTCTGTATAGAACAATTTGAATAAATGGCATTTGAAATGCCTTATGTGGAGTTTGAATTTGAACCTAGGGTTCAAACCAACTTCATTTAACTTGCTGCTAGTTGCATTAGCTCAAACCACAGCATATTGCCATGTCATGATCATGCATCATATTGTGCATTGCATTGATTGTGCTTCTTCTTTGTTTGTCGGTGCTTGTCCCCTCTCAGTAAGACGTGTACCGACGATGTGATCGATGACACCAATGAAGAAATATACTATCTTCAGAAGTGCCAGGCAAGCAAAACCCCCTTTTTCATTCCGATACAATCCCACTCTCTCGCTCCTGCTCTCTTTCACTGCATTAGGAAAACAACGATTCATCTGTTACTTGCTGCGGTAGTTGAACCCCCTTATCCTCTGCATGACCTGTCATTGCCACAGTAAATGGATGAAACCCACTAGCATGAGTAGGAGTTGTTTGAGCCCTGATGTGCCTACTCATTCATGCTTGTTTGTCATGCCTGCTACTGCTTAGAGTTGAGTCAGGTCTGATTCATCGGGAATGAATCGGAGGTGTGTGAACATGTCCTACTGTGTGTGAACTAAGTGTGTGAACACGATTTGGTAAAGGTAGCGGTGAGAGGCCATGTAGGAGTACATGGTGGGTTGTCTCATTGCAGCCGTCCTCAGGAACTGAGTTCTGTGTTTGTGATCCATGAACAGCTACTACCACACATTGGGATCCTTAATTGACTCTCTCAACTTATTAATCAACATGATCTCCGTCCAGGAGTTGCAACTAGTTTCTGGTGTTTGTAGGTAGTGTTAGTAGTCTACCAAGTGGCACCCGGTATAGGTGGGCTTGGGACAAACTAGGCACAGTGGCCTGGTGTACCAAGTGGCACCCGGATGGTGGACTTGGGAACCCTGCACACATCGTTTGGGGCCGTGAGCGACACCCCAGACGGATCTCCTTGCGGATGGAACCCGAATAGGCGATAAACCTGGACGAGAGACTTGTTTGGTTAGTCAGGTCGTGGCCGACACCCTCGCTGGGCTTCCGCTTGAAGGTTGCCGAGTACATGTCGTGTAAACGGCGGTAAGTGGTGAGAGCGCGTGTGAAGAAGTACACCCCTGCAGGGTTAATATGATCTATTCGGATAGCCGTGTCCGCGGTAAAGGACTTCTGGGTTGCCTGTACAGTTCATAGACAAGTGAAAGAGGATACTCTAAAATACGCAAGATAAGTGTGAGTGCTATGGATGACGTTCTCGTAGGGAGATGGGAGCGGATCCATACTGGTGTATCGATATGGTGAATATGTGGACTCGTGTGCGCCACCTCAAAAGAGTTACTGGCAGTTGTAGTTTAGGATAGCCACTGAGTCAAAGCTGGCTTGCTGCAGTTAAACCCCACCATCCCCTTTGTTGATAATGATGCATATGTAGTTAGTTCTGATGTAAGTCTTGCTGGGTACATTTGTACTCCATGTTTTTGCAGAGAGACTTCAGTCTCGCTAGTAGTACCGCGTGGACTTCGACGTTTAGCTTGTTACCTCAGCTACGATCTTGTGCCCTCGGCAGGATCTGGTAGATAGTCAGGCTTTTCTGCCTTTTTCATTTATAGATGTCTGTACTCAGACATGTTAAGCTTCCGCTTGTGCTTAATGAATGCTGGGTCGAGAGACCCATGTTTGTAATATCTCGCTCCTCGGAGCCTAATGAATGAATACTTGAGTCGTAGAGTCATGTTGTGATGCCATGTTGTATTTGCACATATCGAGCATATTGTGTGTATGTTATTGAAATGCTTGGTATGTGTGGGATCTGACTATCTAGTTGTTTATCCTTAGTAGCCTCTCTTACCGGGAAATGTCTCCTAGTGCTTCCACTGAGCCATGGTAGCTTGCTACTGCTCTAGAACAATTAGGCTGGCCGGCATGTGTCCTTCTTCGTTCCTATGTCTGTCCCTTCGGGGAAATGTCACGTGATGAATACCGGAGTCCTGTTAGCCCGCTACAGCCCGGTTCACCGGAGTCCTGCTAGCCCAGTGCTACAGCCTGGATTCACTCGCTGATGACCGACACGTTCGATGTTGGGTCATGGATGCCTGTCCCTGTAAGTTTGTGCCACTTTGGGTTTACGACTAGCCATGTCAGCCCGGTCTCCTTATCATATGGATGCTAGCGACACTATCATATATGTGTGCCAAAAGGCGCAAACGGTCCCGGGCAAAGGTAAGGCGACACCCATGGGAACACCGTGCGTGAGGTCGCAAAGTGATATGAGGTGTTACATGCTAGATCGATGTGGCATTGAGTCGGGGTCCTGACAGCTTTGGTATCAGAGCTTGACTGCCTGTAGGATTACCAAACCAAACTGGTCGAAGATAAGTCTAGAAATGCTTTAGTTATATAAGGGAATTGATTGTGGTTGGGAACGTAAGGCTCTTTTTACTCCTTATACCTTGTGTCCTTCTAATCTGAGTCATCTTATCTTCCTACGGGGTTAAGGAACTAGGCTTTCTCTTCTTTCTATCAGGATCACGTGTTACTAATCCGTAGAATTATAGGATTGTTGGTTTCAAGCCTCAGTTAAGTTCGTACTACTTCCGTATGCTAACTGTTGATCCCGAAACCTTGATATTGTGCTTCTGAGTGGTGATGCCACCATTTTTGTAGCATGTCTCCAATCTTTTTGAGCATTTACAGCCGTTATGTTGTCCGAGTCATCCCAGGTTTCTGAATAGTCTGATGCATTTCCAAATCCTTTCCCTCTGGTTTCTTTGTTCTTTTGGGCCAGGTTAATCACACTAATTGCTGAGTTGAGGTATTCTACTGTCTCGGCATTTATGTTGGAGCTATTATTATGATCCTAGATGTCTAAAGTATCACCTAGTAATCTAGCCATGTTCTGTGTCCCAGTGTGATGATTCTGGCCATCATTCCCGAAGGCATCCCATGATGCCACATAGTTAGTAGGCATTCTACTCCTGGGTCTCCGAACCCGAGATTCACCCTACTTACTTCATGTTGATAGTTTTTGCTAGTCCCTTTAGGATACTAGTAACCTTTGCGGTAGTCCTCGAGGTCCGTGGTATATCGTTCTTCCAATACCATGAACTATTTATGGCATAAGTTCCTCGTTGAACCGAAAGATCACAACCAGAGTGCTCTTGATGAGTTCTCCATTCTATATTGTGAATCTGTCAGTTCTACCTTCTGCATGGGTTATCCGGAAGAAACCTGTTGAACCTGGTTCGACATACTAATCTATGCGACCACAACTCAGAAAATCGTATGTTCTTTTGAGTTGTCCCCCTTAGTCATCTTCTGACCCTCGTCTATCAATTGATAGTCAGGAGTATGCGTGCATTCGTTCATCGATGCCTATTACTCTTGTGGTCCGTTAAGCCATTCTATTCTGGAATGACTAGGAGAAACAAACTCCAGTACCTCATCCATATCTAGGGTTGGGTCAAAGAAGTTGTATTCCATAGATCAAAATGCCAATCCAGCTTCTGGTCTGTTCTACCTTGAAGTATTACCTTCTTTATGTCAGAATGTCATGAGGGTTGCACCTTCTCTTATGGATTCTCGATGCAGTGATACTTCTTGCCATCATTATTCATTCCTCGGTTCCCGTGTTATTGTAACCGGAATGCCGACAAGTGTACCGTGATGTGCAAAATCAATACTCCTGGCAACTCCGTTGCTTGGTAGTTAATGGACAATACTCTCATTCTTAGCGTGCTGGTTATTGAATTATCATCCTAAGACTGATCGTGCTACCTAGTCCATTTTTCCTGGTGCACTCTTCGATCAAGAGTTAGGATTGTGTCAATCCCTCACTATTTTGATCATATCATCTTGCCCTGAAAAGCAAGGTTGTTCTCGAGCTTAGTAACATATCAGTGGTTCGTGATTTTTCGAATATCTTCTCGGAAGTACTACCGGGTTGTTCCCTGACTGTTATGTTGAGCTCGTGATCAAGTTGGTTTTCGAAGCCACCCTTTCTCCAAGAATCTGTGTTGGATACCCTGAGCTAGTTGGTTAAGCTAAACAACAACTTGGAGAGTCGGAAGATAAAGACTTGTCCGACTTAGTTCATTTTTTATGGGCTATCATCAAATCAATTCAGAACCAATGATGTTCATAATGTTGTCTTACTCGTGGTTGACCCCTCGAGCATACACCATTATATCTTTTGGGTCTAACCAATGCTATCACTTGTTCACATAATTATGGAATTCCATTTACATGGAAATCTCGATGACTTGTTGTTGAGCCCATCGACAACATCCTTATCTCCTCCATGATTTTGTTGAACATTAAGCTAGTGTTGGAAAATTCTATAAGCATTATCTTCATGTCCCGTTCATGAAGCATATGTTGGATGAAAGAAGTGACTTCCTCCAGTTCATGTGCATTTGATGCAAGTTGCCGTCGTGAATTCGAGAAAGTCAATGTTGCTTCCTCTGGAATCATCCCAAATCGGTCATGCATACGTGCGATGCATTCTGTGGTTTGGAGACTTGCAACCTCCATTCTATATGTATCCTTAGCATACCAAGCCACTGACTGATTTGTTCAAGGAGAAGAAGTTCCTTCATAAGAGCTAATCCGGACTTGTGTGAGGACTTCGGTATCCTCGTTGATGGTTCCCCACCTGAACTCGGTAGTGTTTTTTTTATAAGACTACTATGTGGTCATGCTTGTCTGGGACAACGTGTTCACATGTGTGTAGCAGAACCAGCTCATGTTTTGGAGCTTGCTATCATAGTTCATTTCCCGAGAATCTCGCAACGTCATCTCGTCGATTTGTGTTGCAAACTTTAATTTTCTTTCTAAACTTGACAAGTCTGGATTATCCTGACACCAACCAGATCTGAATCTCAGGTAGATACGATGGTTCGAACGTTTCCCAAGAACTATAATAGTGGTCTCTCCGTAACCCGGTAAATTGGATGTCGTGGCCAACACAACCAGCCGAAAGACCTATTATTGTAGTCTCCTGTTTGAGGAAGTTGGCCACCTACCCATAAGGATTTCGTAGGGTTTTACTCCAATAAGTTACTCCTTATGGATTCTTGTGCTCCCGAAGTCCGACCTTTTACTTGATGTTCTAGTTATCAAACCATATCTATAAATGGGTTGTGCTAGCATATCAAGGAGAACATTAGAAGCGGAGTGCTAAATGTCTCTCCGTCAATCATCCAGATTTTGATCCCTTGGCCTCGCTAAGGTGAAATCTGAGAAAGTGTTATCTTCCTTCGCATCGGCATCCTCCATCACCATTCGTCATGGTAGTAAGTTGTGTTGCCAGGATCCTTGACACGGATACTGGTAAAACCTTGATGAATATGGAAATGCTCAAGTTCTTGAGAGCACAGCAAGTGCTAGGTTTTATCGTCGGCATTAATTGCACAGTGCTCTCAGTTTCCTCGGCAATGCTATGACCCTTTCAAACAGTGGATTCACTCTCTACTGTTGGGTTCTTCCCCAGTTACCAGAATCATTCCCAGCTTTTGCATTTTGTTCCCAGCTTACACCGCCAATGTGCCATTCTACCATGGGTCCCTTCCACTTCCGGTGGTAAGCAAATTCATCCATTACGTTGTCTTCAACAAGGTAGTCCACATCATCCATACTAGTCCGAGTATGCCATTCTACCGAACCCCTCCAAACGATCGCTAGAGAATTGCCTTAGGCTGGTATAAAGAGTTTCAATGATTTCTGAATCAAAGGTAATTCTTTTTGCCACTTAAGGGATGATTCTACGAGTCACTTTTCCTAAGGTGCCCCGTTGGGGAATCATGATAGTTAACTCCCCGCTACGTCATGATCAAGCGTGGATTTGTTGTCTACCTAGTGAACCTTCATCATCCGTTTCACTCCATCCCTCTAGTTGTATGCTTCGTGTCTCAGCTCGAGAGATGTGTCAATGTCTCATCCCATGAGTTGATCCTGAGTTGTTCGGTCTTCGAGAAGATCGATTCTTCTAGAGTTTTCCTTTCCTCTTCTTGTCATGTTCGTTGGAGTTCTCAGAGGAAGACATCAAGACAAAGATGGTGATCGAATCAACGCCCCTATGAAGTGCAACCTGGATCGTGAAGATTGTGCTAGCTTCGTGTTCCCTTCTGTCATCTTACCCTACGCTTGAATCTCGGGACGAGATTCTTGTTTAGTAGGGGTGAGCTGTCACATCCCTAGTTCTGGTATGCTCTAGGCTAGCCCTTCATGTGTGCATCATGTTTAAAATTCTCAGAAACTTGAAATGGGGATTGCCTAAACCCTAGCATTAAGGAATTCACTAGGTTCAACCAAAATATTTCCAGTAATTCCAAATGGCTTTAAAAAATGTCCATCATTCTTGGAAAATGTTGGAAACAGTAACCAGAGGTGATGCACATTTTTTCCATGACATATTTGGGCTCTGGATTAAATCATACTCTATTTGCATTTGGGCATTTAAATGCTATTAAATATTTTAAATGCTCAAATAATCATAAACTAAAATGTTTGCTGTTGGTTATATTCCAACCAGTGGCTTTGTGTAGTTTCATGATTTTGGGTCTGTTTAAGTATTTTTAATAAAGCCCTAACGATTACAGAATAAATAGAAAACTGTAACAGAATTAGAAAGAGAGAGGAAGGACTCACCTGGGCCACCTACCTGGCTTACATGAAGAATCACCTGTGGCCTGGCACTGTTGCTGGCGGCCCAGCCCACCAGGCAACATGCCAGTCATCCCCTTCCTCTCGCCAGTGTGCATTGTGTGTGGCGACGCACAGGAGGCGAGGGCCACCTCCTGCTTCGCGCTGGAGGCTCATCCTCCTCCCTGTCCCCACGCCTGGAGACGCCTCGACCCTTCTGTCCTCCCCCTCTTTTCTGGCTCTCTCCCTCCCCCTCGCTTGCCCGCAGCCATGGCCGAACGCCACCATCGCCACCGACGCCGTTCGCCGCGGCCACAGCCACCGCCTAGCCTCCCCAACACGTCCAGGAGCTCCGCCTCCGTCGTCTACGCCTCCTCGAGGACACACGCGCCGCCGGACACCCCCGGACGCCTAAACCGCCGCCATCTTCAAGCTTCGGTCGTCCGAGCTCGACGCCGCCCGTACGTCGCTGTCCGGCCTTCTCTGATCCCACGTCGACGCCCTCTGCAACCAATGTGAGCTCCTTCATCGAAAAGCCCTCTTCCCCGAGCTCATTACACCCTGTAGCCGTCGCCCCCTTGCCGACCAAATCGCGCCGCCGCCTGAGCTCCTCACCGCCGTGGCCACCGTCACTTAGAGCCGCAACAGAGCGCACCACTGTGCTCAGTGTGTCTTCGTGCACCCGCAGCCAGCACCAGCTCCTCCTCCCGAACACCCTGGCGAGGAACTCGAGCACGGCCGAACTCCGGCCGCCGCCAAAGCTCGTCGCCGGCACGATTCCGGCGACACCCGCGTCCAACTCCGCTGCTCCTGGATGCGGGCAAGCAAGGGCTACGCCCTGGTGCCCTCGGCACATGGAGCTGATGCTCGTAGCGCGTTACCGGCGTGCCTCCGCCGCGCTGGATGGCCGCCGGCGGTCTAACCCCGGCCGTGCTGACGTGGCAAGGTTAATTAGGCTTTAACCACCTCCTAATCAAACCCTAGAGTCACACACAGCTGGGCCCCGCACCTAAATTAACCACAGGGTTAGTTCCCTGCTTAAATTAAGCTAATGCCTGTGGCCCACTGGTCAGTTTGACCTTGCCACCTCAGCGTTGACCTGGCCCCACTGGTCATCCTCTGCTGCTGATCCAGTTACACCGACATGTGGGTCCCACCAGCCAGGTTTGACCCTGGTCAACTTGGTTGACCTGCGGACGTCGTGATGATGTCACGCTAACGTAGTAAATCTATTTCTGGATTTAGTTTAATTTTAAATAATCCAGAAATTGCAAAAAATGTTCAAAACTTCTAAAATTCATAGAAAATCAGCCGTAACTCCAAATGAAATAATTTATATATGAAAAATGATCAGAAAAATCCAATCTATCCATCTGTACCATTTTCATGCATGTTTGAACTACTTAAATCTGCTGTATACAACAATTTGAATAAATGGCATTTGAAATGCCTTATGTGGAGTTTGAATTTGAACCTAGTGTTCAAACCAACTTCATTTAACTTGCTGCTAGTTGCATTAGCTCAAACCACAGCATATTGCCATGTCATGATCATGCATCATATTGTGCATTGCATTGATTGTGCTTCTTCTTTGTTTGTCGGTGCCTGTCCCCTCTCAGTAAGACGTGTACCGACGATGTGATCGATGACACCAATGAAGAAATATACTATCTTCAGAAGTGCCAGGCAAGCAAAACCCCTTGTTCTTTCCGATACAATCCCACTCTCTCGCTCTTGCTCTCTTTTACTGCATTGGGAAAACAACGATTCATCTGTTACTTGCTGCGATAGTTGAACCCCCTTATCCTCTGCATGACCTGTAATTGCCACAGTAAATAGATGAAACCCACTAGCATGAGTAGGAGTTGTTTGAGCCCTGATGTGCCTACTCATTCATGCTTGTTTGTCATGCCTGTCAGGTCTGATTCATCGGGAATGAATCGGAGGTGTGTGAACATGTCCTACTGTGTGTGAACTAAGTGTGTGAACACGATTTGGTAAAGGTGGCGGTGAGAGGCCATGTAGGAGTACATGGTGGGTTGTCTCATTGCAGCCGTCCTCGGGAACTGAGTTTTGTGTTTGTGATCCATGAACAGCTACTACCACACATTGGGATCCTTAATTGACTCTCTCGACTTATTAATCAACATGATCTCCGTCCAGGAGTTGCAACTAGTTTCTGGTGTTTGTAGGTAGTGTTAGTAGTCTACCAAGTGGCACCCGGTACAGGTGGGCTTGGGACAGACTAGGCACAGTGGCCTGGTGTACCAAGTGGCACCCGGATGGTGGACTTGGGAACCCTGCACACATCGTTTGGGGCCGTGAGCGACACCCCGGCCGGATCTCCTTGCGGATGGAACCCGAATAGGCGATAAACCTGGACGAGAGACTTGTTTGGTTAGTCAGGTCATTGCCGACACCCTCGCTGGGCTTCCGCTTGAAGGTTGCCAAGTACATGTCGTGTAAACGGCGGTAAGTGGTGAGAGCGCGTGTGAAGAAGTACACCCCTGCAGGGTTAATATGATCTATTCGAATAGCCGTGTCCGCGGTAAAGGACTTCTGGGTTGCCTGTACAGTTCATAGACAAGTGAAAGTGGATACTCTAAAATACGCAAGATAAGTGTGAGTGCTATGGATGGCGTTCTCATAGGGAGACGGGAGCGGATCCATACTGGTGTATTGATATGGTGAATATGTGGACTCGTGTGCGCCACCTCAAAAGAGTTACTGGTAGTTGTAGTTTAGGATAGCCACTGAGTCAAAGCTGGTTTGCTGCAGTTAAACCCCACCGTCCCCTTTGTTGATAATGATGCATATGTAGTTAGTTCTGATGTAAGTCTTGCTGGGTACATTTGTACTCACGTTTGCCTATTTTATGTTTTTGCAGAGAGACTTCAGTCTCGCTAGTAGTACCGCGTGGACTTCGACGTTTAGCTTGTTACCTCAGCTACGATCTTGTGCCCGCGGCAGGATCTAGTAGATAGTCAGGCTTTTCAGCCTTTTTCATTTATAGATGTCTGTACTCAGACATGTTAAGCTTCCGCTTGTGCTTTGATTTGTATGCTCTGAATGCTGGGTCGAGAGATCCATGTTTGTAATATCTCGCTCCTTGGAGCCTAATGAATAAATACTTGAGTCGTAGAGTCATGTTGTGATGCCATGTTGTATTTGCACATATCGAGCATATTGTGTGTATGTTATTGAAATGCTTGGTATGTGTGGGATCTGACTATCTAGTTGTTTATCCTTAGTAGCCTCTCTTACCAGGAAATGTCTCCTAGTGCTTCCACTGAGCCATGGTAGCTTGCTACTGCTCCGGAACACTTAGGCTGGCCGGCATGTGTCATTCTTCGTTCCTGTGTCTGTCCCTTCGGGAAAATGTCACGCGATGAATACCGGAGTCCTGTTAGCCCGCTACAGCCCGGTTCACCGGAGTCCTGCTAGCCCAGTGCTACAGCCTGGATTCACTCGCTAATGACTGACACGTTCGATGTTGGGTCATGGATGCCTGTCCCTGTAAGTTTGTGCCACTTTGGGTTTACGACTAGCCATGTCAGCCCGGGCTCCTTATCATATGGATGCTAGCGACACTATCATATATGTGTGCCAAAAGGCACAAACGGTCCCGGGCAAAGGTAAGGCGACACTCGTGGGAATACCGTGCGTGAGGTCGCAAAGTGATATGAGGTGTTACATGCTAGATCGATGTGGCATTGAGTCGGGGTCCTAACAGTATGATGATTGCTATGTATTGATGAACTGTTGTACTCATGTTGTAGCTTGTGGCGAGTGTAAGCCTTCATCTTGTATTCTCATCTATTCAGTACATGGTGTGTTGTAATGATATCCACCTTGCTATGTGCTCGGAATGCGGTTGTGCCCCAATCATGAGTTCATCACGTGATTGGGATAGAATCGCATCTTGGGCGCTACAAGTTGGTATCAGAGCCTTACTGACCGCAGGATCCCCCTTGATTGATCGAACCATTGCCGTTGTTGAGTCTAGAAGAAAAAACTATTTTGACTCTAGTTATATCGGAGAGTAGGAATTCTTTTTAATCCTCATCCCCTTTGTCGCTCTGGTGAGAAATCATGACGTAGGTGTTTTGGATCCATCACTCTCCTTTTTCACTCAAATGTTTTTAGGATCACGCGAGTATTGTTGGAATCGTTGCGATATCGATTTGACGGGAATTCTGTCTTGGTGCCTCCCGATTGTATGGATTAGACCCGGGGATTTGAGCTCCAAGGTGTTTTCTTCACAGTGCTATCGTTTTAGGTCCAGAATACCAGAATACACCGACATCGAAACACTGCCATACTTTTCATGGTGGCAAATAGTGTCGTGACTTATCCCTAGTACTGGAGGGATAGCACGGATGATATTCCATGACTAATATCGTTGTGTGTTCGAAGGTCTGAGGTACACGAGTTTCTGAGATTTCTTGGTTATGTGTTGAACGCATTCAGAACATTGGACCGTAGAATTCTGCTAGGAGTTGTGTGATGATTTTTGCTTTGTGTATCCATGGGACCAGATTGCACAACGAAGAAGTTTTGGGATTTCTCAAGTGGGAATTCAAGTAGTTACCTCGGTTTATCATTCCAACAAATGCATGAGGGGTTATGTATTTGTTTGCGACTTATTTTGCAAGCCAAATCCTTTGTTTTGTTCTATTTGTGGTATTCGAGTTGCTCCCAAGTCAAGTGTTGATTCCATACCTTTTCTAAGCGGTGTTCTCATATTTCTGTGGGAGTGCTAATCCTTCTTGATCATCAAGATTGTCATGTCAATTCTTTTCCAACCGGTGCTCTTATCTTCAAGATATCCTATCATTTTCCCCATTTGTAAGGTCAATTATGAGTTTTCTCAATGTTGTCCATTTCATCCGTCCCAAGTTGCCTTTGTTTTCCCACCATCCCATCCTTTTTCATCAAGGACTCAGATTTCTCAATCGAGTACCATTTTTAATTATGTGAAGTTTCGACATCCTTTTCTTCCAAGTTTCATCTAACAATTCCTCATGAAGATGCTAAGGAAGCTTCAAGTTTATCATTCTTTTTTTATCATTCTTTCATTCTTCATTCTCTTTTCTTCTCTGGTGGACTAAATTCAAGCTCATGTTATTGATCGTATCTCTTTCTTTATTCAAATTATTTCCCATGTTGGAATTTCTTATTCAAGCTTCTCGTGTTTATTCTTCGCTCTCGTTTTCTTCTCCGGAGCGCTCAAGATATCTTAGAAGATTCGTGTTTCCATTCTTAATCCGTTCAAGCTATTCGAGGTTGTTATCTCATTCAAGCAATTCAATTCAATCAGAGCAATCTCTCTTGAAAAATTGTTCAATGGTGTTTCTTTTGAGTGGGCCCTAACCCACAGGGTTTTTTTCCAGGATCTTACCTCACTCTTCTCATATTTCCAGAGTTATTCTTAAATTCTTTTCAAAGTGTGACGTAAGGAAGAATTATCATCAGTCATATGCCTTCTCCAAGATCACTTTCAAATTCTTTTCATTGTTGGTTCGACCTTTCCGTTCTTCATGGTTTCGGAGTGACCCAACAATTCATGGTGGTGTTTCTCGTCATCATTCTCAGCTTTGAAGACCGAAGAAGTGTTTCTCTTAAATCTTGTCTGTTCTCTCAAAGATTCATAGTTCAAGCTTGATGTCATCCGCTCAAATCGTTTTCGATCGCGAGAAATTATTTTCATATTCATCCGGAGCATTTCAGGAGTCTTTTCGTTTTGATTCTCCGAAGCCATCATTTCATAAGATTTCTTCGTTCTAAGTTTTAAATATATTATTGGAGAGAACTTGACACCAGATCCAAATTAAAATACACCAACCGTGTGTGTAACCGTGATCATCTCTTTTTGACGAAGTTCGGGAGAGAACAGCGTGGGGTTATGATTGAATCGTAAGTAGTTCAGGCACTTATTGATCATTACTAGTTTGTGACCGTCATGCGTAGTTGCTCTTCTTTCAATTGTACTCGTAGGTTAGCCCCCATACAAATGCTTTGTCGCTTGCTGCAGCCTGACCACTTGTCCATTCCATACCCATTAAGCTTTACTAGCCTTGATACCCATAGTAATGGGATTGCTGAGTCCTCGTGGCTCACAGATTACTACAACGACAGTTGTAGTGACAAGTAATGCGATGATCTGACGCGAGTGTGATGCTTGCTTGTTTGGGGTTCTTCTGCTTCTTCTTCTTTGATCAAGGGATAGGTTCCGGGTCGGGAGCCTAGGATTAGCAGAGTGGATGTTGTTCTTATTTTTCATTTGATTTCATCCGTACTTTGATCCTACTCCTCTGTATGATGATTGCTATGTATTGATGATTTGCTGTACTCATGTTGTAGCTTGTGGAGAGTGTAAGCCTTTATCTTGTATTCTCATCTATTCAGTACATGGTGTGTTGCAATGATATCCAGCTTACTATGTGCTCAAAATGCGGTTGCGCCCCAATCATGAGTTCATCATGTGATTGGGATAGAATCGCATCTTGGACGCTACATAGCCCCTCCTGCCTTCCCCTCCTCATGGGAGAAAGGAAAGGGGGGCGCCACCCTCCCCTGCCTTTCCCCACGCGCCTAAGAAATTCAAAGGGGGGGGGGGGCTAGGGCAAGGCCCAAGGTGGCCGCTGGCCCATTGGTGGAGCCCTAGGCTGCCTCGCCTTCTCCCCCACCTATATATATGAGAGGGAGGGGGCGCCACTCAACCCACGACAATCTATTAGCAGTGTGTGGCCCCTCTCCACAGTTTAGTCCTCCGTCTAGTATTCCGCGGTGCACGGCGAAGCCCTGCGGGAACGAGTTCACCATCAACATCACCACACCGTCGTGCTGCCGGAACTCATCTACTACTTCGCCCATCTTGCTGGATCAAGAAGGCGAGGACATCATCGAGCTGAACGTGTGTTGAACGCGGAGGTGCCGTATGTTCGTTACTTGATCGGTTGGATCGTGAAGGTGTTTGACTACATCAACCGTGTTAATAAACGCTTCTGCTAAATGATCTACGAGAGTACGTAGACATACTCCCACCTCTCGTTGCTATGCATCTCCATGGATAGATCTTGCGTGTGCGTAGAATTTTTTTTGTTTTCCATGCAATGTTCCCCAACAAATCCATCCTCTTCCGCTCCCCTTCTCCTCTCCACACCATGCCCGCCATTGCCTCTCCGAACTCTAAAGCTATTTGGGATAGCCTCTCATACAAGCAGAAGTAGGAGATCGGCAGATCACCACAATTCCTGTCGGTGAGAGGTCGCGTCCCATTGGAGGACGCGGCTGACGACGAGCCCGCGCCACCATCCTTGTTGGTCCATGCCGGCATCACCATGGGCGAGTCCCATGCTCACTACATGAACAAGGTGCTGGAAGAGCAGGAGGCCGCGTTCCAGCAGGCACGGGCCTACCAGGCCTACAACCTCCACCTCCTTGACGAGCACTAGTGCGCGGAGGAGATACTTGCTGTCGGCACAACCATCGTTCCGAACATGGATGTAGCCGAGAAGGAGGCGTTGGTCGACTCCTATCGCACCGCCTGCGAAATCCGCTGCGAGCACTTCCCGCCGCAAGGAGGGCACGTACCGCTAGCTTCCTTCAAGAAGTTTGACGAGGCGGCGGACGAAGTCTACGACAATAGAAAGGACGAGGATGACATTGGCAGCTCCTCCACGCCCATGGCCCGCCGCCATCACCACAAAGCCGACACGTCTGCGGGCGCCGGTGGCAGCGAGGAAGAGTAGAGCATGGGAGATCGCCGACGCTCGAGACCCAGGAAGGCCATTGTTCTTTCGTTCCCGCTGAAGCCAAGCTTGGCAGGCTCATTATCGTTGGCCGATTAGCCGCTGGTAGGCTACTGAGATGGAGGCAGAGATTTATTTTTCAAGGCTCATGACCGCTCGGAGATGGGGACCTGGCGCGGGTGGTCATTTTAGGTTAGGTTAGAGTCCGGACTAGTTCAAATATGTTGAAAACCATCCGATTTTATTAAAAAGTATGTAAGATTCAATGAAGTTCGTATAGTTTGTTCAATTCATTATATTTTGATCGAAATGCAACCGAGCATATGTGGGTACCTTTGGATGGCTGGTTCTCGCATCAATGTTTGCGGGTTGGTTCGCTGCGGCCCACGGACGGATGCGGTGTCTGGTTTGCGGATCGTCGTTGATGAGGATGCGGACGACTAGACGAGGACATGATGCATGTGTTTCGACGATCCTGGCCTGTCGCTTAGCTGATCATGTCGTTCGGTTGAGGGCGTGTCTCTTTCATGAGCACATCCATGTGCAATGATACGAGATACGGACCTGTTGGGAAACATAGCATGCGATTTCAAAAAAATTCCTACGCTCACGCAAGATCTATCTAGCAGATGCATAGCAACGAGAGGGGGAGAGGGTGTCCACGTACCCTCATAGACCGAAAGCGGAAGCGTTTTCTCAACGCGCTTGATGTAGTCGAACGTCTTCTCGTTCCGACCGATGAGTACCGAATGTACGACACCTCCAAGTTCTGCTCACGTTCAGCGTGATGACGTCCCTCGAGCTCTTGATCCAGTAGAGGGTCGAAGGAGTAGATGAGTTCTGTCAGCATGACGGCGTGGTGACGGTGATGGTGATGTGATCCACGCAGGGCTTCGCCCAAGCACCGCGAGAATATGACCGGAGGCGTAAACTATGGAGGAGGGCGCCGCACGCGGCTAAGAGCAATTGTTGTGTCTCATAGGGGCACCCCCACGTATATAAAGGAGGGAGGGAGAGGAGGCCGGCCTAGGCGCGCCCCAAGTGGGGGGGGGGGGTCCTACTAGGACTCCCACTAGGATTCTGCACCCCCTTTCCTTTTTTCGGAGGAGGAAAGGGGGAAGGTGAGGGAGTAGGAGAAGGAAAGGGGGGTGGCGCCCCGTTCCCTAGTCCAATTCGGCCTCCTCCCTTGTGGAGGGTGCACCAGCCCCTTGTGGGCTGTTTAGCCTCCCTCCTATGACCCATATGGCCCATATCTTTCGCCGGGGGATTCCGGTAACCACTCCGGTACTCCGGTATGTACCCGATACACTCTGGAACCCTTCTGGTGTCCGAATACCACCTTCCAGTATATCAATCTTTACCTCTTGACCATTTTGAGACTCCTCGTCATGTCAGTGATCTCATCCGGGACTCCGAACAACCTTCGGTAACCAAAACACATAACTCATATAATACATATCGTCATCGAACGTTCAGCATGCGGACTCTATGGGTTCGAGAACTATGTAGACATGACCGAGACATCTCTCTGGTCAATAACCAATAGCGGAACCTGGATGCTCATATTGGTTCTGACATATTCTACGAAGATCTTTATCGGTTGAACCACAATGTCAACATACGTTATTCCCTTTGTCATCGGTATGTTACTTGCTCGAGATTCGATCATTGGTATCTTCATACCTAGTTCAATCTCGTTACCAGCAAGTCTCTTTACTCGTTCCATAAAGCATCATCCCGCAATTAGCTCATCAGTCACATTGTTTGCAAGGCTTCATATGATGTGCATTACCGAGAGGGCCCAGAGATACCTCTTTGATACTCTGAGTGACAAATTCTAATCTCAATCTATGTCAACCCAACAAACACCTTCGGAGATACCTGTAGAGCATCTTTATAATCACCCAGTTACGTTGTGACGTTTGATAGCACACAAAGCATTCCTCCGTTGTCCGGGAGTTGCATAATCTCATAGTCGGAGGAATATGTATTTGACATGAAGAAAGAAATAGGAATAAAACTCAACGATTATTATGCTAAGTTAACCGACGGGTCTTGTCCATCACATCATTCCACTAATGATGTGATCATGTTCATCAAATGACAACTCATGTCCATGGCTAAGAAACTTAACCATCTTTGATCAATGAGCCAGTCAAGTAGAGGCATACTAGGAACACGGTATTTTGTCTATATTTTCACACATGTATCAAGTTTTCGGTTAATACAATTCTAGCATGAATAATAAAAATTTATCATGAATAAGGAAATATAAATAATAACTTTATTATTGCCTCTAGGGCATATTTCCTTCAGGACCATCAATACGGCCATGACGGGGGATTATTGTTTCATTATGCTCCAAATTCAAGTATAAAGAGAAAGGCTAACTTACGAGTGAGCGGAGCGAAGCGAGTGGTGCGGATCAGTATTGACCTAGGCCATCTGTGTTGTATATACCTCTTGTAAGCCGCCGCACGGGATAAGTTGATCGGTTGTAAATCCCCGGCGTTTGTAACCTTCCCCGATATAGTGAAGTTTGGCTGGCTGGCGCCCGTGATTTTTTCCCTTTCGTCTTGGAGGGGTTTTCCACGTTTAAATCTTGTATTCCCTATTTGTTTCTCGTTCTTCGTCGAGTTGATTTGCCTGTCATATCTCTAACAATTGCTTCTGTATTCTCACCATCTTCAGTTCGTAACCTGGATCGAGGACAGCTACCAAAGACGAATGCAGCTGAGAAGAATGATGCTTCGAGAAAGGAGGTACCCCACCTTTCCGGAGCGGGCATTGTTAAGATCTCCAGATCCTACTACTCCCTCCGTTCTATATTACTTGTCCCTCAGCGGCAAGTAATATGGAACGGAGTGGGTACATCGGTAGCTCCTCCCTGCGAGGCTGCTACGAATCTAAGCATGGATCTGCTCGCGAACTGCTCGTGGCATCCCGAGTTATGCCGCAGCACTGTAGCGTGCATTGTGCGATGCATCCGTCCATGGCACGAGATCGATGTCAACAACTCTAGCAGCTGTACGTACATCTTAGCAGCTGGCCGGCCGATCGTTACACGAAACGCTGTCGATCACTGTTGATTGCCCGCGGCCATACGCGACGTCTGTCTCCAAGCTGCTACATCCAGAGAAGAGCCACGCGAGGAGCCAGCTGATCCAAGCTCAACTTAGCTAGCCGATCGAACGGCGTCATCAACGCCGACAAGGTGATCGCTTCAAACGGCCGGGGCACGAGCACGTATCACCAGCGCACGAGAATGCTCGCTTAGCCCGCACGCTTCGGCTGATGCTGCCTCCGCGCGCGCACGTATAGATTAATGGCGTGAACCACCGCGGCGCCGACCGATGGAGGCCGGAGCAATCAATCGGTGCGCCGAGGGAAGGAACCGGACCGGCAGCCAAGGACAAGAGGGCCGGCCGCGGGCGGTGGGAGAACCCGGAGTACGCACGGCACAGACCCAGAGCTAGCTCCAACACATGCGGCTGGTCCCGGGCCGGGGCCGTAGCGCTCGAGACGTGATTGCATGGGACGGCGACGGTGATGTTGATGTCTCCCCTGGCGTCTTGCAGAGTGGGATTTTCGATCGGGGGGCCTCTGCCTGCTGATGCGACACTTCGTGGGTGGGCACGTGTTGCTAGCTACACCGGCAGTTGGAGATCGATCTGAATCATCTGCGTGTGGACGCCCGTCATCACCATCTAGGTTCCATTCTGTAGAGCGATGGATAAGACACTGGTGATCACACATGCCTTGTCGGGCATAAGTATCTCCGTGCCGCCGAAACGTCAATAATATCCTTTTTACGAATAAAAGGAACATAGAGAACTAGCAAATCCGTTTATATACGCATGTGAGTCTTACTAAAGTCACCATGACTGAAAATCCAACAAAAATCCTCAAACCTACGCACGCCGCATACGTGCACCTGCACGGGGAAGATCAGTATGACAAGCAAACAACAAACCACTCTGTTTCCTCTCCCTCTCACCACGTAAATGCATGCAGCAACGCATTTCGTTGCACGACGCGCCAATGAATCCGCACTGTCACGGTCTCAGACAACGACGTGACCTAAGATCCTATGAGCCTATTCCTTCATTCGGAAGCGATCAATCTAGGGGTGGAGACAGCGCCCCAATCAAAACCCTAAGCTCCCCCTCAAAAAAAAAAAAAAACCCTAAGCAGATCGTCCACCGATCGACAATCGCGTAATGTCGATGCGATTATTGCGAGATGGTTAATTAACGCAGCATTGACGAGCGATCTCCTTCGCACGATGGCGACGCCGGTGGTACGTCCGTGGCATGGCATGCATGATTCGGCCGAGCTAGCACACCTGCCCGCCTGTAGCCTAGCGGGCTGGCAGCACTGTAGCGGCCTGCCTGGCGGATGCGTACGAGGAGCCAAGGAGGACCATCGAGTGAGACTGATCGGTCCGTCGTCGTGTATGTATGTGTCCTGGCGCGAGCCGCCGATCCGTTGCGTGGGCGGGCGAGCGTGGTCGTCGGCACGTACGTACTGGTTGGTGGGGAGTCGCGCGGCCCGGCCGGCCGGCCGGGGCCACTGGTTGGTGGCGCTCGTGCGTGCTCGATCGGCTCCGTCGTGGGGAGAGGGACTGAGGGAGACTGCTCACATGGATGAATGGATGGCATGGCCTCGGCGCACAAGCATGTAGTACTGGTAGCTGAACCACGCGTCCTGGCGATGGCGACGCTCGGCGCTAATACTTCGTGTATCCAAATGGCCGGGCTGAATCATGTGCCCCGTCATGATGAGGTGCGGATTGCTAAGTGGTTGTACATGTAGCATCTTCATGTTTGTGCGCTGGTCCAGAGCCTTGGGCTGCCGAGTGCCGCCGGCGAGCTCCGCACTTCGTCCAGTCAGCGACACGCCGCTTCACTACCGGAAAACTGACCTACCCTCACGGCCGAATCAATGCCGATGGCTGCCGTCAGCCTCGTTGGAGCTATGCCGACAGCCCCGTCCTGGCCATCGGCTTATACTGGCCGTCGGGCTACGCTGATATAAGCCGACGGCACAGATCGGCCGTCGGCCTATCTACGAACACGCCGACAGCAGCCGTCGGTATAACACAGTCATCGGCATACAAAGTGAGCCCGGCGACCCCGCCCGTGACTAAGGCTAACGTCGTCAAACCTATGCCGACGGTCGCGACGGGCGGCCGTCGGCATATCTCCGCATGCCACGTCACCGATCCGCGGCGTAGATATGCCGACGGTAGCCGTCGGCATAGGCGCCACATCACCGATCCGCGGCATTGCGCCCACCAAAATCCTGTCGTCTCTATGCCGACGACAATGTCGTCGGCATAGTTATTTTTTTTACATGCGTTTTTTTTCACATGTTTTTATGCTTTTTTTACATATGTTTTTATGATTTTTTATGGATATATATGTAGTTTGTACTTTTTTCCATAGATTATGAATATATATACAGTTTGTATTTTTTTAGCACATTAATAATGTGCCGTCATGTTCTTTTGAATATTGGTCCTTATATTTTATTAAAATCAAAAACAGCTATGCCGACAGAAGTTTAGTGCGGTTGCAAACGCCCGACACCCGTCTCCGGAGTGTGACCCCCTCACGTCCGCGGTGTGCCCCCCTCACGGACGGCGCCGCCGCCGGCATCTGGAGGGCGGAAACAGCCGCATCGGGTCTATACGGAGGGGACGTTACTCCCATGTGTTTTTATGGGATGACCTACCACAACCGGGTGGTGTTGTGGCATGTCCGAAGAGGCGGCACGCGTCTCTGGGGCGTGGCCCCCCTCATAGATGGCGCCGCCACCGGCACCTGGAGGGGGAAAACGGACTCGCCGGGTCTACACGAAGGGAATGTAGCTGTCGGTTTGGCCCGGGTGTTGCTCCCAGGTGTCCCTCTGTGCTGACCTGATACAACCGGGTGGAGAGGTCCAATGTTCGAAGCCCGTTCGTGGAAAGTCAAAGGGCTAGATCTCGTGGTCAACCGCTCCAGCGTTAGGCGGGACGGGGGCCCTGGGGGTAGCAATGCCACCGAAGCTTCGCACCGGCTTCTCATACATGCAGGGTGGTGTTGTGGCATGTCCGAAGAGGCGCCACTCATCTCCGGGTGTGGCCCCCCTCACGGACGGCGCCGCCGTCGGCACCTGGAGGGGGGGAAACGGACGAGTCGGGTCTACACGAAGGGGATGTAGCTGTGGGTTTGGCCCGGATGTTTCTCCTAGGTGTCACTCTATGCTGACCTGACACAACCGGGTGAAGAGATCCACCGGTCAAAGCCCTTCCGTGGAAAGGCAAAGGCTAGATCTCGTGGTCAACCGCTCCAGGGTTAGGCGGGACGGGGGCCCTAGGGGGTAGCAATGCCACCAGAGCGTTGCATCGGCCCCTCATACATGCGGGGTGGTGTTGTGGCATGTCCGAAGAGACGACACGCGTCTCCGGGGTTAGGCGGGACGGGGGCCCTGGGGGGGGGGGGGTAGCAATGCCACCGGAACATCGCACCGGCCCCTCATACATGCGGGGTGGTGTTGTGGCATGTCCGAAGAGGCGGCACGCGTCTCCGGGGCGTGGCCCCCCTCATGGACGGCGCCACCGCCGACACCTGGAGGGGGGAAACAGACGTGTCGGGTCTACACCGGGGGATGTAGTTGTGGGTTTGGCCCGGATGTTTCTCCCAGGTGTCCCTCTGAGCTGACCGGACACAACCGGGTCGAGAGGTCCACTGTTCGAAGCCCGTCTATGGAAAGTCAAAGGGCTAGATCTCATGGTCAACCACTCCGGGGTTAGGCGGGATGGGGGCCCTGGGGGATAGCAATGCCACTGGAGCATCGCACCAGCCCCTCATACATGCGGGGTGGTGCTGTGGCATGTCCGAAGAGGCGGCACGCGTCTCCGGGGCATGGCCCCCCCACGGATGGCGCCGCCACCGGCACCTGGAGGGGGGAAACGGACGCTTCGGGTCTACACGGAAGGGATGTAGCTATTGGTTTGGCCAGGATGTCGCTCCCAGGTGTCCCTCTGTGCTGACATGACACAACCGGGTGGAGAGGTCCACTGTTCGAAGCCCGTCCGTGGAAAGTCAAAGGGCTAGATCTCATGGTTAACCGCTCTAGGGTTAGGCGGGACGGGGGACCTGGGGGGTAGCAATGCCACCGGAGCGTCGCACCGACCCCTCATACATGCGGGATGGTGTTGTGGCATGTCCGAAGAGGCGGCACGCGTCTCCGTGGTGTGGCCCCCCTCACGGATGGCGCCGCCGCCGGCACGTGGAGGGGGGAAATGAACATGTCGGGTCTACACGGAGGGGATGTAGATGTGGGTTTGTCCCGGATGTTGCTCCCAGATGTCCCTCTGTGCTGACCTGACACAACTGGGTGAAGAGGTCCACTGGTCAAAGCCCTTCCGTGGAAAGTCGAAGGGCAAGATCTTGTGGTCAACCGCTTCATGGTTAGGCGGGCCGGGGGCCCTGGGGGTAGCAATGCCACCGGAGCATTGCACCGGCCCCTCATACATGCGGGGTGGTGTTGTGGCATGTCCGAAGAGGCGGCACGCGTCTCCGGGAATAGGCGGAACGGGGGCCCTGGGGGTAGCAATACCACCGGAACGTCGCACCGGCCCCTCATACATGCGGGGTGGTGTTGTCGCATGTACGAAGAGGCGGCACGCGTCTCCAGAGCGTGGCCCCCGTCACGGACGGCGCCGCCGCCGGCACATGGAGGGGGGAAATGGACGCGTCGGGTCCGGGGGATGTAGTTGTGGGTTTCACCCGGATGTTGCTCCTAGGTGTCCCTCTTAGCTGACCTGACACAACCGGGTGGAGAGGTCCACTGTTCGAAGCTCGTCTGTGGAAAGTCAAAGGGCTAGATCTCGTGGTCAACAACTCCGGGGTTAGGCGGGACGGGGGCCCTGGAGGATAGCAATGCCACCGGAGCATCGCACCGGCCCCTCATAGATGCGGGATGGTGTTGTGGCATGTCCGAAGAGGCGGCATGCGTCTCCGGGGCGTAGCCCCCATCACGGATGGCGCTGCCGCCGGCACCTGGAGGGGGGAAACAGAAGCGTCGGGTCTACACGGAAGGGATGTAGCTGTTGGTTTGGCCCGGATGTTGCTCCCAGGTGTCCCTCTGTGTTGAACTAACACACCCGAGTGGAGAGGTCCACTGTTCGAAGCCCGTCCATGGAAAGTCATAGGGCTAGATCTCATGGTCAACCGCTCCAGGGTTAGGCAGGACGGGGGACCTAGGGGGTAGCAATGCCACCGGAGCGTCGCACCGGCTCCTCATACATGTGGGATGGTGTTGTGGCATGTCCGAAGAGGCGGCACGCTTCTCCGGGGTGTGGCCCCCCTCACGAACGGCGCCATCGCCGTCATGTGGAGGGGGGAAACGGACGAGTCGGGTTTACACGGAGGGGATGTAGCTGTGGGTTTGGCCCGGATGTTGCTCCCAGGTGTCCCTCTGTGCTGACCTGACACAACCAGGTGAAGAGGTCCACTGGTCGAAGCCCTTCCGTGGAAAGTCAAAGGTCAAATCTTGTGGTCAACCGCTCCAGGGTTAGGCGGGCCGGGGGCCCTGGGGGGGTAGCAATGCCACCGGAGCATTGCACCGGCCCCTCAAACATGTGGGGTGGTGTTGTGGCATGTCCGAAGAGGCGGCACGCGTCTCTGGGAATAGGCGGGACGGGGGCCCTGGGGGTAGCGATACCACCGGAGCGTCGCACCGGCCCCTCATACATGCGGGGTGGTGTTGTGGCATGTTCGAAGAGGCGTCACGCATCTCCGGGACGTGGCCCCCTCACGGACGGCGCCGCCGCCGGCACGTGGAGGGGGAAACGGACGCGTCTGGTCTACACGGGGGGGGGGGGGGTGTTGGAGCTGTGGGTTTGGCCCGGATGTTGCTCCCAGGTGTCCCTCTGAGCTGACCTGACACAACCGGGTGGAGAGGTCCACTGTTCAAAGCCCGTCCGTGGAAAGTCAAAGGGCTAGATCTCATGGTCAACCGCTTCGGGGTTAGGCGGGACGGGGGCCCTGGGGGTTAGCAATGCCACCGGAGCGTCGCACCGGCCCCTCATACGTGCGGGGTGGTGTTGTGGCATGTTCGAAGAGGCGGCACGCGTCTCTGGGGCGTGGCCCCCCTCATGGATGGCGCCGCCGCCGGCACCTGGAGGGGGGAATTGGACGCGTCGGGTCTACACGGAGGGGATGTGGCTGTCGGTTTGGCCCAGATGTTGCTCCCAGGTGTCCCTCTGTGCTGACCTGACACAGCCGAGTGGAGAGGTCCACTGTTTGAAGTCCGTCCGTGGAAAGTCAAAGGGCTAGATCTCGTGGTCAACTGCTCCAGGGTTAGGCGGGACGGGGTCCCTGGGGGGTAGCAATGCCACCGGAGCATGGCACCGGCCCCTCATACATGCGGGATGGTGTTGTGGCATGTCCGAAGAGGCGGCACACGTCTCCGGGGTGTGGCCTCCCTCACGGATGGCGCTGCCGCCGGCACCTGGAGGGGGGAAATGGACGAGTCGGGTCTACACGGAGGCCACGACCTCGGCGGACGAAGCTTCTCGAGTTCGGCGCATCCCTTCCCCTCCCCTCTGTGTGGTTCCGGGAGAGGAGAGGGCTGAGCGGTTAAAAAAAATAAAAATCAATATGAAATAATAATACATAAAAAAGGAAAAATATAACTATAAAAAACATAAAAAATCTATATGAAATAGTAATACATAAAAAACATAAAAAGGAAAAAATATAAACAATAAAAAATATTTAAAAAGTAAAAAAAATATGCCGACGGCTTTGATGCCGCCATGGGGGACGAGTCACGCGGATCGCTGACGTGGCGTCTATGCCGACGGCAGCCGTCGGCATAGATTGCCTTATCCCCTCGCGTGACGCTGCCCTCCACTCGTTCTGCCCGCAACCCGAGCTGCTCGCCGCCGCCGCCGCACTCGCCCCCGCCCTTGCCGCCGCCCACTCACCGCCGCTGCACTTTCCCCCGCCCCCTGCCGCCGCCCACTCTCCTCGTCCGCGACCCCAGCCGCCCCCACCCGCGTCCCTGCTGCCCCATCCCACCACACCTTGTCCCCCTGCCGCCGCCCCTTCCTCGCTCCAGCCGGCTCCGCCCTCGCTCCAGCTGCCCCCGCACCTCCCTCGCTCCAGCCGCCCCCGCTCCTCCCTCCTCGACTGTAACACCCCGAGAATCATGCTACAGTAATCCCCTTCTAATGATGCCTTGTCATCATTGTTACTGTTGCTAATCTTCACTTGATCCAAATCACCGATTCAAATTCAAATCCAATCTAAAGTCAAAAACTCTTATTTGTCAGACAGGAGATCTAAAATGTTCATCTTGTGGCAAATAGTCATTTGTTAATATTGGTGGTGAACCAACATTTTTGCAAAGGTTTAAGTGGCCTAAGCTACTTAAAACAGTGACCTAAGCAATAAATTAAATGCCCTTTTTAATTTATAAAATTGGCAACTATTCCAAAAGCCTCCCAACCTTTTTGTGGCAGTGCACTTTAATTCTTTGAAATTGTTTTGGCCAGTGGCATAATTTTGCAAAGTCATTATTGGTTAAAAAGAAAAGGCAAAAGCTGCTGGAAAAAGAAAAAGAAAAAAAAGGAAAGAAGAAGGGGTGGGAGAGCCCCTGGCCTCCCCTTGGGCTTCGGCCCATCCCAGCAGCCGGCCCACCTCACCCAGCCTGGCCGGCCCAGCTCCCCGAAGCGCGCCTCCCTCCTATTCCTTCGACCGGGCGAGGCAGAGGATAAGGCCTCTGTGCCCCCCTCGACGCCTCGGCCTCCTCCCCAGCTACCCCCACCTGCCGCTCCGCCTCTCCCTCTCCCACCAGATGTTGGAAATATGCCCTAGAGGCAATAATAAAAGGATTATTATATTTCAATGTTCATGATAATTGTCTTTTGTTCATGCTATAACTGTATTATCCGGAAATCGTAATACACGTGTGAACACTTAGACCCAATGAGTCCCTAGTGAGCCTCTAGTTGACTAGCTCGTTATGATCAATAGATAGTCATGGTTTCCTGACTATGGACATAGGATGTCGTTGATAACGGGATCACATCATTAGGAGAATGATGTGATGGACAAGACCCAATCATAAGCATAGCATAAAAGATCGTATAGTTCGTTTGCTAGAAGCTTTGCCAATGTCAAGTATCTATTCCTTCGACCATGAGATCGTGTAACTCCCGGTTACCGTAGGAGTGCCTTGGGTGTATCAAACGTCACAACGTAACTGGGTGACTATAAAGGTGCATTACAGGTATCTCCGAAAGTATCTGTTGGGTTGACACGGATCGAGACTGGGATTTGTCACTCCGTATAACGGAGAGGTATCTCTGGGCCCACTCGGTAATGCATCATCATAATGAGCTCAATGTGACCAAGGTGTTGGCCACGGGATCATGCATTACGGTACGAGTAAAGTGACTTGCCGGGTAACGAGACTGAACAAGGTATTGGGATACCGACGATCGAGTCTCGGGCAAGTAACGTACCGATTGACAAAGGGAATTGTATACAGGGTTTGATCGAATCCTCGACATCGTGGTTCAACCGATGAAATCATCGAGGAGCATGTGGGAGCCAACATGGATATCCAGACCCCGCTGTTGGTTATTGCCCGAGAGTCGTCTCGGTCATGTCTGCGTGTCTCCCGAACCCGTAGGGTCTACACACTTAAGGTTCGGTGACGCTAGGGTTAGTAGGAAGTCAAGTATGTGACTACCGAATGATGTTCGGAGTCCCGGATGAGATCCCGGACGTCACGAGGAGTTCCGGAATGGTCCGGAGGTAAAGATTCATATATGGGAAGTCCTGTTTCGGGCATCGGGACAAGTTTCGGGGTTATCGGTATTGTACCGGGACCACCGGAGGGGTCCCGGGGGCCCACCGGGTGGGGCCACCTGCCCCGGGGGGCCACATGGGCTGTAGGGGGTGCGCCTTGGCCTGCATGGGCCAAGGGCACCAGCCCCACATAGGCCCATGCGCCTAGGGTTCAAGGGGGCAAGAGTCCTAGGAGGGGAAGGCACCTCCTAGGTGCCTTGGGGGGGAGGGAAACCCCCCTTGGCCGCCGCCCCCCTAGGAGATTGGATCTCCTAGGGCCGGCCACCCCCCCCTTGGCCCTCCTATATATAGTGGGGGAGAGGAGGGACTTCATACCTTGAGTCCTTGGCCTTTGGTTGCCTCCTTCTCCCTCCCCAACACCTCTCCTCCTTCGTTGTGCGCTCGGCGAAGCCCTGTCGGAGTACTGCTTCTCCACCATCACCACGCCGTCGTGCTGCCGGTGGAGCTGTCTTCCTCAACCTCTCCTTCCCCCTTGCTGGATCAAGAAGGAGGAGACGTCGCTCGTCCCGTACGTGTGTTGAACACGGAGGTGCTGTCCGTTCAGCACTTGGCATCGGTGATCTGAATCACGTTCGAGTACGACTCCATCATCACCTTGCAAGCTTCCGCACGCGATCTACAAGTGGTATGTAGATGCAAGCTCTCTCCCATGACTCGTTGCTTAGATGAACTCATAGATGGATCTTGGTGAAGCCGTAGGAAAAATTTTAATTTTCTGCAACGTTCCCCAACAGTGGTATCAGAGCTAGGTCTATGCGTAGTTCTCTAATGCACGAGTAGAACACAATTTGTTGTGGGCGTTGATCTTGTCATCTTACTTGCCTCTACTAGTCTTTTCTTGCTCAACGGTATTGTGGGATGAAGCGGCCCGGACCAACCTTACACGTACGCTTACGTGAGACCGGTTCCACCGACTGACATGCACTAGTTGCATAAGGTGGCTGGCGGGTGTCTGTCTCTCCCACTTTAGTTGGAGCGGAATCGATGAACAAGGCCCTTATGAAGGGTAAATAGAAGTTGACAAAATCACGTTGTGGTGATTCGTAGGTAAGAAAACGTTCTTGCTAGAACCCAATCGCAGCCACGTAAAAGATGCAACAACAACTAGAGAACGTCTAACTTGTTTTTGCAGCGATTGATCATGTGATGTGATATGGCCAGAAGTTGTGATGAATGTTGAATTGTGATGTATGAGATCATGTTCTTGTAATAGGATTCACGACTTGCATGTCGATGAGTATGACAACCGGCAGGAGCCATAGGAGTTGTCTTTATTTTTTTTTGTATGACCTGCGTGTCATTGAAGAACGCCATGTAAACTACTTTACTTCATTACTAAACGCGTTAGTCATAGAAGTAGAAGTAGTCGTTGGCGTGACAACTTCATGAAGACACGATGATGGAGATCATGATGATGGAGATCATGGTGTCAAGCCGGTGACAAGATGATCATGGAGCCCCGAAGATGGAGATCAATGGAGCTTGATGATATTGGCCATATCATGTCACAACCATATAATTGCATGTGATGTTTATTATGTTTATGCATCTTGTTTACTTAGGACGACGGTAGTAAATAAGATGATCCCTTACAAAATTTCAAGAAGTGTTCTCCCCTAACTGTGCACCGTTGCTACAGTTCGTCGTTTCTAAGCACCACGTGATGATCGGGTGTGATGGATCCTTACGTTCACATACAACGGGTGTAAGACAGTTTTACACAGCGAAAACACTTAGGGTTAACTTGACGAGCCTAGCATGTGCAGACATGGCCTCGGAACACGGAGACCGAAAGGTCGAACACGAGTCGTATGGAAGATACGATCAACATAAAGATGTTCACCGACGATGACTAGTCCGTCTCACGTGATGATCGGACACGGGCTAGTCGACTCGGATCGTGTAACACTTAGATGACTAGAGGGATGTCTAATCTAAGTGGGAGTTCATAATTTTGATTAAGAACTTTATTATCATGAACTTAGTCTAAAACCTTTGCAAATATGTATTGTAGATCAATGGCCAACGCTCATGTCAACATGAACTTCAACGCGTTCCTAGAGAAAACCAAGCTGAAAGATGATGGCAGCAACTATACGGACTGGGTCCGAAACCTGAGGATCATCCTCATAGCTGCCAGGAAGCAATATGTCCTAGAAGGACCGCTAGGTGCCGCTCCCGTCCCAGAGAACCAAGACGTTATGAACGCTTGGCAAACTCGTGCTGATGATTACTCCCTCGTTCAGTGCGGCATGCTTTACAGCTTAGAACCGGGGCTCCAAAAGCGTTTTGAGCATCACGAAGCATATGAGATGTTCGAAGAGCTGAAACTAGTTTTCCAAGCTCATGCCCGGGTCGAGAGATATGATGTCTCCGACAAGTTCTACAGTTGTAAGATGGAGGAGAACAGTTCTGTCAGTGAACACATCCTGAAGATGTCTGGGTTGCACGCACGTATGACCCAGTTGAACATTAACCTCCCAGATGAGGCGGTCATTGACAGAATCCTCCAGTCGCTCCCACCAAGCTACAAGAGCTTTGTGATGAACTACAACATGCAGGGGATGGTAAAGACCATTCCTGAAGTGTTCTCGATGCTGAAGTCAGCAGAGGCTGAAATCAAGAAAGAACATCAAGTGTTGATGGTCAATAAGACCACTAAGTTCAAGAAGGGCAAGGGTAAGAAGAACTTCAAGAAGGACGGCAAAGATGTTGCCGCGCCCGGTAAGCCTGTTGCCGGGAAGAAGTCAAAGAATGGACCCAAGCCTGAGACTGAGTGCTTTTATTGCAAGGGGAAGGGGCACTGGAAGCGGAACTGCCCCAAATACTTAGCGGATAAGAAGGCCGGCAACACCAAAGGTATATTTGATATACATGTAATTGATGTGTACCTTACCAGTACTCGAAGTAACTCCTGGGTATTTGATACCGGTGCCGTTGCTCACATATGTAACTCACAGCAGGAGCTGCGGAATAAACGGAGACTGGCGAAGGACGAGGTGACGATGCGCGTCGGGAATGGCTCCAGGGTCGATGTGATCGCCGTCGGCACGCTGCCTCTACATTTACCTACGGGATTAGTTTTAAACCTCAATAATTGTTATTTAGTGCCAAGTTTGAGCATGAACATTGTATCTGGATCTCGTTTAATACGAGATGGCTACTCATTTAAGTCTGAGAATAATGGTTGTTCGATTTATATGAGAGATATGTTTTATGGTCATGCTCCGATGGTCAATGGTTTATTCTTGATGAATCTCGAGCGTAATATTACACATGTTCATAGTGTGGATGCCAAAAGATGTAAAGTTGATAACGATAGTCCCACATACTTGTGGCACTGCCGCCTTGGTCACATTGGTGTCAAGCGCATGAAGAAGCTCCATGCTGATGGACTTTTAGAGTCTCTTGATTATGAATCATTTGACACATGCGAACCTTGCCTCTTAGGCAAAATGACCAAGACTCCGTTCTCCGGAACAATGGAGCGAGCAACCAACTTGTTGGAAATCATACATACCGATGTGTGCGGTCCAATGAGCGTTGAGGCTCGCGGAGGATATCGTTATGTTCTCACTCTCACTGACGACTTGAGTAGATATGGGTATGTCTACTTAATGAAACACAAGTCTGAGACCTTTGAAAAGTTCAAGGAATTTCAGAGTGAGGTAGAGAATCAACATGACCGTAAGATAAAGTTCCTACGATCAGATCGTGGGGGCGAATACTTAAGTCACGAATTTGGTACACACTTAAGAAAATGTGGAATCGTTTCACAACTCACGCCGCCTGGAACACCTCAGCGAAACGGTGTGTCCGAACGTCGTAATCGCACTCTATTGGATATGGTGCGGTCTATGATGTCTCTTACCGATTTACCGCTATCATTTTGGGGATACGCTCTAGAGACAGCTACATTCACTTTAAATAGGGCACCGTCTAAATCCGTTGAGACGACACCGTATGAATTATGGTTTGGGAAGAAACCTAAGCTGTCGTTTCTAAAAGTTTGGGGATGCGATGCTTATGTCAAGAAACTTCAACCTGAAAAGCTCGAACCCAAGTCGGAAAAATGCGTATTCATAGGATACCCTAAGGAAACTGTCGGGTATACCTTCTACTTAAGATCCGAAGGCAAGATCTTTGTTGCCAAGAACGGATGCTTTCTGGAGAAAGAGTTTCTCTCGAAAGAAGTAAGTGGGAGGAAAGTAGAACTCGATGAAGTACTACCTCTCGAACGGGAAAGTGGTGCAGCGCAGGAAACCATTCCTGTAATGCCCACACCAACTGAAGAGGAAAATGTTGATGATGATCAAGGTACTTCAGATCTAGTTGCTACTGAATTTCGAAGGTCCACAAGGACACGTTCTGCACCAGAGTGGTACGGCAACCCTGTCATGGAAATCATGTTGCTGGACAACAATGAACCTTCGGACTATGAAGAAGCAATGGCGGGCCCGGATTCCAACAAATGGCTTGAGGCCATGAAATCCGAGATAGGATCCATGTATGAAAACAAAGTATGGACTTTGACAGACTTGCCCGATGATCGGCGAGCGATAGAAAATAAATGGATTTTTAAGAAGAAGACGGACGCGGATGGTAATGTTACCATCTATAAAGCTCGACTTGTCGCTAAGGGTTATCGACAAGTTCAAGGGATTGACTACGACGAGACATTCTCTCCCGTGGCGAAGCTTAAGTCCGTCCGAATCATGTTAGCAATTGCCGCATACTATGATTATGAGATATGGCAGATGGACGTCAAAACGGCATTCCTTAATGGACATCTTAAGGAAGAGCTGTATATGATGCAGCCGGAAGGTTTTGTCGTTCCTCAGAACGCTAACAAAGTATGCAAGCTCCAGCGATCCATTTATGGACTGGTGCAAGCATCTCGGAGTTGGAACATTCGCTTTGATGAGATGATCAAAGCGTTTGGGTTTACGCAGACTTATGGAGAAGCCTGCGTTTACAAGAAAGTGAGTGGGAGCTCTGTAGCATTTCTCCTATTATATGTAGATGACATACTCTTGATGGGAAATGATACGAAACTCCTGGACAGCATTAAGGCCTACTTGAACAAGTGTTTTTCAATGAAGGACCTTGGAGAAGCTGCTTATATATTAGGCATCAAGATCTATAGAGATAGATCGAGACGCCTCATAGGTCTTTCACAAAACACATACCTTGATAAGATTTTGAAGAGGTTCAAAATGGATCAGTCCAAGAAGGGGTTCTTGCCTATGTTACAAGGTGTGAGATTGAGCTTGGCTCAGTCACCGACCACGGCAAAAGATAAAGAAGAGATGAGTGTCATCCCCTATGCTTCAGCCATAGGATCTATTATGTATGCCATGCTGTGTACCAGACCCGATGTAAACCTTGCCGTAAGTTTGGTTGCAAGATACCAAAGTAACCCCGGCAAGGAACACTGGACAGCGGTCAAGAATATCCTGAAGTACCTGAAAAGGACAAAGGACATGTTTCTCGTTTATGGAGGAGATGAAGAGCTCGTCGTAAAGGGTTACGTCGACGCTAGCTTCGACTCAGATCTGGATGACTCTAAGTCACAAACCGGATACGTGTATATGTTGAATGGTGGAGCAGTAAGCTGGTGCAGCTGCAAGCAGAGCGTCGTGGCGGGATCTACATGTGAAGCGGAGTACATGGCAGCCTCAGAGGCAGCGCATGAAGCGATTTGGATGAAGGAGTTCATCACCGACCTAGGAGTCATACCCAATGCGTCGGGGCCGATCAAACTCTTCTGTGACAACACTGGAGCTATTGCCCTTGCCAAGGAGCCCAGGTTTCACAAGAAGACCAGGCACATCAAGCGTCGTTTCAACTCCATCCGTGAAAATGTTCAAGATGGAGACATAGAGATTTGCAAAGTGCACACGGATCTGAATGTCGCAGATCCGTTGACTAAACCTCTCTCGCGTGCAAAACATGATCAACACCAGAACTCTATGGGTGTTCGACTCATCACAATGTAACTAGATTGGTGACTCTAGTGCAAGTGGGAGACTGTTGGAAATATGCCCTAGAGGCAATAATAAAAGGATTATTATATTTCAATGTTCATGATAATTGTCTTTTGTTCATGCTATAACTGTATTATCCGGAAATCGTAATACACGTGTGAACACTTAGACCCAATGAGTCCCTAGTGAGCCTCTAGTTGACTAGCTCGTTATGATCAATAGATAGTCATGGTTTCCTGACTATGGACATAGGATGTCGTTGATAACGGGATCACATCATTAGGAGAATGATGTGATGGACAAGACCCAATCATAAGCATAGCATAAAAGATCGTATAGTTCGTTTGCTAGAAGCTTTGCCAATGTCAAGTATCTATTCCTTCGACCATGAGATCGTGTAACTCCCGGTTACCGTAGGAGTGCCTTGGGTGTATCAAACGTCACAACGTAACTGGGTGACTATAAAGGTGCATTACAGGTATCTCCGAAAGTATCTGTTGGGTTGACACGGATCGAGACTGGGATTTGTCACTCCGTATAACGGAGAGGTATCTCTGGGCCCACTCGGTAATGCATCATCATAATGAGCTCAATGTGACCAAGGTGTTGGCCACGGGATCATGCATTACGGTACGAGTAAAGTGACTTGCCGGGTAACGAGACTGAACAAGGTATTGGGATACCGACGATCGAGTCTCGGGCAAGTAACGTACCGATTGACAAAGGGAATTGTATACAGGGTTTGATCGAATCCTCGACATCGTGGTTCAACCGATGAAATCATCGAGGAGCATGTGGGAGCCAACATGGATATCCAGACCCCGCTGTTGGTTATTGCCCGAGAGTCGTCTCGGTCATGTCTGCGTGTCTCCCGAACCCGTAGGGTCTACACACTTAAGGTTCGGTGACGCTAGGGTTAGTAGGAAGTCAAGTATGTGACTACCGAATGATGTTCGGAGTCCCGGATGAGATCCCGGACGTCACGAGGAGTTCCGGAATGGTCCGGAGGTAAAGATTCATATATGGGAAGTCCTGTTTCGGGCATCGGGACAAGTTTCGGGGTTATCGGTATTGTACCGGGACCACCGGAGGGGTCCCGGGGGCCCACCGGGTGGGGCCACCTGCCCCGGGGGGCCACATGGGCTGTAGGGGGTGCGCCTTGGCCTGCATGGGCCAAGGGCACCAGCCCCACATAGGCCCATGCGCCTAGGGTTCAAGGGGGCAAGAGTCCTAGGAGGGGAAGGCACCTCCTAGGTGCCTTGGGGGGGAGGGAAACCCCCCTTGGCCGCCGCCCCCCTAGGAGATTGGATCTCCTAGGGCCGGCCACCCCCCCCTTGGCCCTCCTATATATAGCGGGGGAGAGGAGGGACTTCATACCTTGAGTCCTTGGCCTTTGGTTGCCTCCTTCTCCCTCCCCAACACCTCTCCTCCTTCGTTGTGCGCTCGGCGAAGCCCTGTCGGAGTACTGCTTCTCCACCATCACCACGCCGTCGTGCTGCCGGTGGAGCTGTCTTCCTCAACCTCTCCTTCCCCCTTGCTGGATCAAGAAGGAGGAGACGTCGCTCGTCCCGTACGTGTGTTGAACACGGAGGTGCTGTCCGTTCAGCACTTGGCATCGGTGATCTGAATCACGTTCGAGTACGACTCCATCATCACCTTGCAAGCTTCCGCACGCGATCTACAAGTGGTATGTAGATGCAAGCTCTCTCCCATGACTCGTTGCTTAGATGAACTCATAGATGGATCTTGGTGAAGCCGTAGGAAAAATTTTAATTTTCTGCAACGTTCCCCAACACCAGATTCCTCCTCGCCTTCCCCCTCATTCCCTGTCCACCTCCGAGCGCAGTCGCCGCCGCCCTTCGTCGTTGTCACGGCCACCGGCGGCTCCGCGCCCGCTGACCCTGTCGGTGAGCTTCGCCAGGGTCGGCTCCTTCGACTGGCGCCCTCTGCTGGAACCGGGAAGCACCGCAGTCACCATTCGTCCTCATCCCCATCTCCAACTGCCGTCGATCTCCTTCATCTCCGACGCCGTCTCTGCTGCTACTAAACCTCCGAGGGCCACCGTGCGTGCCGCAAAGTGAGCCCCTCTTCCCCTTCCCTCGCTCGCCTGGCCTCTTGCGCTCCCGTAGCCACCGCGTCCACCAGGGCCGAGCTCACACTACTAGGAAAAGGGCTATAGATATGATTGATACTAATGGCGCACCTGGTAGGCAGTGCGCCACTACTATATACTAATGGCGCACCGGACGGTGCTGCGCCATTAGTGTGGAAGAAACTAATGGCGCATCGGGCACAGGGTGCGCCGCTAGTATTGAATTTTTTTTCCATTTTCCATACACTCTAATGGCGCATGGCGCCGAAGTGCGCCATTACTAGTTCTACCAAGTAATGGCGCACCTTGTAAGCAATGCGCCATTAGTATATAAATTTTTTTTACTTTTTTGCAAAACTGCTAATGGCGCACCATGTATATTTTCATGGACACTTTTTGATCTCGATCTCGATCCCACCCGCACCCTCCCCCGCTAGCTCCACCGCCGCCGACGACCCACCGCAACCCTCCCCCGCTCCACCGCCGCCGACGAGCACCAGGCCCCCCCGCACCCTCCCCCGCTCCATCGCCGCCAACGGGCACACCCCCCCCCCCCCCCCCGCACCCTCTCCTGCTATGGATGTTTGCTGAACCGAATAAATATGCCTATAAGGCTAGTACTAGTAATGCTACTCTCTTACTAGTAGTGCTATGGATGTTTGCTGAACCGAATAAATATGCCTACATGCCTATAAATATGCCTATAAATCTTCTTGAATATTTGTTTATTCAAAGTAAATGAACATTTTACTGCTAGTGTACTGATAGTGTAATCTAGCTATTGTACTGATATTTCTGTTTCTTTGAACATTTTACTATCAATAAAAATGATGTACTGCTACTTTCAGTTAATTCAAATTAGCTAAAACCTTTTACTGTCAAATAGTGCTAATTAATGTTTACTCTATGAAATAAACTACTCCATGTCAAATAAACCTTGCTAGGTGAATCTTGTTTGCATTAGGAGTAGTTGCTGGAAATTTACTGAATTTTGTTATGTGCTTTGTGGTGCTAGTTTGCTGGGTTTTGTCTCCGACCATTGTGTCGTGATGAATTTGCAGGTACCCCGAGAGGCCCTTGAGTTTGCCGGAATGTCGATTAACTTCCGTTCCGGCAAATTCGGGTACTCCATATGTCCTAGTTTCAGCAAAGGTAATGCTGAAATTTTCCGTGAATTTTAGCATTACTTTGCTAAAAATAGGACATATGGGGTACTTGCGACTAATGCATGTTATCATGCATGGGTACTAATTAGTCTGTTCTGCTGCTTATCAGAGATGGCGGGAAGCAGCCACCGCCGATCTGCGACACCGCAGTACGAGTTGGATGCTTCCGAGTTCTTCACTATCATACTTGAGGCTTCAGTATCATCCATGACGCAGGTATATAAAACGAGAGATCTCCCCTTCACCTATCTCATTATGATATCTGTTGTTTGCTACATCAGTCATTGTCCCAAACTGCAGAGGCTGCCTGACAGTTTTATGAACATGCCGATGGGTGAAGATCCGCCATATAATGTGAAGCTGCGACAGGCCGGCAGCGGGTTTCGCAGGCAGTGGGATGTGCAGTTGGCGATCAAGAAGGGCCACATGTACTTGTCTCGTGGATGGGAGAAGTTCTACCGTGCCTACGACCTGTGGCTGGGGTACTTCCTTGTCTTCAGGTACGACGACGACGCCAACATGCTTATCGTGAAGGTGTACAACAAGACTATGTGTCGCATGCGCTACGCTGCCGATGATGATGCCGGTACATTCTGCCTTTTCTTATTCCTCTACATTTGGCTTTGTCTCACATCGATTCTTAACGGTCATTGTTGCATTTTGGACAGGTAGGAGCAGCAGTGTCACAGCCCTAGCTTAGCCCTTGCCTGACTCTGCATATGTAGCCATGCATCATGTTTAAATTTCTGAAACTTGAATTGAGGTTAGTTGAAACCCTCAAAAATCAGTTCAAAAATTAATCAATATTCTAATCTCATCAAATGAGTCCAAGAAAATGTTCCTCTTGTACTCTAAAAATATTGGCAAGAGATAAAATTCAAACCAATATTTTTGGAGTCTCATAAATATTTATTTTGGGCATTTGATTTAATCTAATAATTATTTGCATTGGATTTATATTTGATATATGTTAAATATAACTCCAATAATTCTAAAAAAATTGAGTGGCCTTGATTATATTTTACCAGGCCACATTATAATTTTAGAATTTATAAAAATGATTTGGTATAAAATCAAATCAAAACAAATTGCAAAAATAGAAAAGAGAACAAAAGTAAAACAGAGCAGAACTTACCTCAGCCTACCTGCGCGGCCTGCTACTGTTACCGGCCCAGCTGTGCAGCCCAGCCCACCTGACCTTCTGCCAGTCATCTCCTAGCTCCTGCCAGGAGGACGACGCCGTGTCGCCCGCGCACGCACCTGAGGTTTCCACCTCCTGCTTCGTGCTGGCGGCCTCCCCTTCGAGCCTGTCCGCGTCTTGAGACGCCCAGCACCCCCTCGCCCACTCCTCCATCTCTCTGGTCTCTCCCTCACCCCTAGGCTTGGCTCCTCCCTGAGCTCCATCCGAGAGCAACCGCGCCGGCCTCCGTCTTGCGTACGCGTAGCCACCATCCTCCTGTCGCCGCATCGCCAGGTCTAGAAGCTCCACCGTCGAGCACCTCGTCTCCACACCGAAGGAAACGAGCCGGAGGGCTCTGCTTTGTCGCCAATGTCGCCATCTTCGCCGTCGGTGCCCGAAGGAAGTCACCATCGATTCGCAGCAACCTGGTCGTCCCCGACCTCGTTGACGACGCCATCGGATGCGCTGTGAGCACCCACGCCGTTTACCCCTTCTCCCCTGGTCGCGCTCGTCCTCTAGGTCGTAGCCCCACCATGGCCGAAGCTCCGGCGGCCGTCCAAGTGCTCGCCATCGGCGAACCAGGCCAGCCCGCGACCTTCTGACACCTCCCGTGGATGCGGGAGACCACAAGCTTGCCTCCCGTGCCCTCAGTGCGGCCAGCCGTGGCCGGAAACGGCCTGCCGGCGATCGCTGCCGCGCCGGATTAGCGCCGCCGGTTAGCCGCTGGTTAACTCCACCATTAGCACTAACTAACCCCCCCTCACTGACATTGACAGCGGGCCCCACGACGGGTCAAAGCTGAGTCAACGGTGGGTTAAATCGTAGTTTATCACTGTCTCAATGACATGCTGGTCCCACGCATCAGGTTTCACAGTGTTGACTTGCTAATGTCATTGTGATGTCATGCTGACGCAGTGAGCTATTTTCTGGATTTATTCTTATTCAGGAAATTCCAGAAAATAATGCTAACTTCAAAAATTCATAGAAATTCAACCGTAACTCCAAATGAAATAAATTATATATGAAAAATTATCAGAAAAATCCAATCTATCCATTTGTAGTATTTTCATGCATGTTAGAACAACTTATGACTAATGTTTAGGACAATTCAATTAAATGGCACTTAAATATCCACATATAGAGTTTGAATTTGAATCTTGGATTCAAACCAACTTCATTTAATCTGGTTGCTAGTTGCATTAGCCCAAACCACAGCATATTGCCATGTCACATTCATGCATCATATTGTTGCATTGCATTGATTGTGTTTCTTTTTTGTTTGTCGGTGCTTGTCCTCTCTCAGTAGACATGTACCCGACGATGTGATCGATGACACCGATGAAGAACTATACTATCTTCAGAAGTGCCAGGCAAGCAAAACCCCCTTGTTCATTCCGATACAATCCCACTCTCTCGCTCCTGCTCTCTGTTACTGCATTAGGACAACAACGACATATTTCTTACTTGCTGCGGTAGCTGAACCCCTTATCCTCTGCATGACCTGTCATTGCCACAGTAAATATATGAAACCCAGTAGCATGAGTAGGAGTTGTTTGATCCCTGATGTGCCTACTCATTCATGTTTTGTTGTCATGCCTGCTACTGCTTAGAGTTGAGTCAGGTCTGATTCATCGGGGATGAATTGGAATGTGGTGAACATGTCCTACTGCTGAGAGCTAAGTGTGTGAACACGGTTTGGTAAAGGTAGCAGTGAGAGGCCATGTACGAGTACATGGTGGGTTGTCTCATTGCAACCGTCCTCAGGAACTGAGTTCTGTGTTTGTGATCCATGACCAGTTACTACCACACATTGGGTTCCGGTAACTCGACCCCTCTCGACTTATTAATCAACATGATCTCTGTCCAGGAGTTGAAACTAGTTTCTAGTGTTTGTAGGTAGTGTTAGTAGTCTACCAAGTGGCATCCGGTACAGGTGGGCTTGGGACAGACTAGGCACAGTGGCCCAGTGTACCAAGTGGCACCCGGATGGTGGACTTGGGAACCCTGCACACATCGTTTGGGGCCGTGAGCGACACCCCGGCCGGATCTCCTTGCGGATGGAACCCGAATAGGCGATAAACCTGGACGAGAGACTTGTGTGGTTAGTCAGGTCGTGGCCGACACCCTCGCTAGGCTTCCGCTTGAAGGTTGCCGAGTACATGTCGTGTAAATGGCGGTAAGTGGTGAGAGCGTGTGTGAAGAAGTACACCCCTGCAGGGTTAACATAATCTATTCGAATAGCCGTGTCCGCGGAAAAGGACTTCTGGGTTGCCTGTACAGTTGATAGACAAGTGAAAGTGGATACTCTAAAATACGCAAGATAAGCGTGAGTGCTATGGATGGCGTTCTTGTAGGGAGACGGGAGCGGATCCATAGTGGTGTATTGATATGATGAATATGTGGACTCGTGTGCGCCACCTCAAGAGAGTTACTTGCAGTCGTAGTTCAGGATAGCCACCTAGTCAAAGCTGGCTTGCTGCAGTTAAACCCCACCATTCCCTTGTTGATAATGATGCATATGTAGTTAGATCTGATGTAAGTCTTGCTGGGTACATTTGTACTCACGTTGCTTAATTTATGTTTTGCAGAGAGACTTCAGTCTCGCTAGCAGTACCGCGTGGACTTCGACGTTTAGCTTGTTACCTCAGCTACGATCTTGTGCCCTCGGCAGGATCTGGTAGATTGTCAGGCTTTTCAGCCTTTTCCATTTATAGTTGTCTGTACCCAGACATGTTGAGCTTCCGCTTGTGCTTTGATTTGTGTGCTCTGAATGTTGGGTCATGAGACCCATGTTTGTAATATCTCGCTCCTCGGAGCCTATTGAATAGAATACTTCAGTTGTAGAGTCAATGTTGTGATGCCATGTTGTATTTGCACATATCGAGCATATTGTGTGTATGTTATTGAAATGCTTGGTATGTGTGGGATCTGACTATCTAGTTGTTTATCCTTAGTAGCCTCTCTTACCGGAAAATGTCTGCTAGTGCTTCCACTGAGCCATGGTAGCTTGCTACTGCTCCGGAACACTTAGGCCGGCCAGCATGTGTCCTTCTTCGTTCCTGTGTCTGTCCCTTCGGGGAAATGTCACGCGATGAATACCGGAGTCCTGTTAGCCCGCTACAGCCCGGTTCACCGGAGTCCTGCTAGCCCAGTGCTACAGCCTGGATTCACTCGCTGATGACTGACACGTTCGATGCTGGGTCATGGATGCCTGTCCTTGTAAGTTGTGACACTTTGGGTTTACGACTAGCCATGTCAGCCCGGGCTCCTTATCATATGGATGCTAGCGACACTATCATATACGTGTGCCAAAAGGCGCAAACGGTCCCGGGCAAAGGTAAGGCGACACCCGTGGGGGTACCGTGTGTGAGGCCGCAAAGTGATATGAGGTGTTACATGCTAGATCGATGTGGCATTGAGTCGGGGTCCTGACAGCTTTGGTATCATAGCTTGACTGCCTGTAGGATTACCAGGCCAAACTGGTCGAAGTTGAGTCTAGAAATTCTTTAGTTATATAAGGGAATTGATTGTGGGTTGGAATGTCAGGCTCTTTTTACTCCTTCACCTTATGCCTTCTGATCTGAGTCATCATATCTTTCCTACGGGGTTAAGGAACTGGGCTTCTCATCTTTCTATTAGGATCACGTGTTACTAATCCGTAGACTTGTAAGATTGTTGGATTTAAGCCCCAGTTCAGTTTCTATTACCCATATGTGTTCATAGTTGGTCTCGGAACCTTGTTATTGTGCTTCTGAGTGGTTATGCCACCATTTTGCGTGATGTCTCAGAATCTCTTTTTGAGCATTTACAGCCGTTATGCTGTCCGAGTCATCCCAGGTTTCTAAATAGTCTGAAGCATTTGCAAAATCCCTTCCTCCCGTCCCGATGTCCTTTATGGTCAGAATAAGCACACTAACCGGTGCGTTGAGGTAATTTATTGCATTGACATATATGTTGGAGCTATTATTATGACCCTAGGTGTTTTAGGGAGTCATCTAGTAATCTAGCCATGATTTGTGTTCCCAGTGTGATGACTCTGGCCACCATTCTCGAAAGCATCCCGTGATGCAATTTAGTTAGTAGGTATTCTATTCCTTGGGTTTCGAACCCGAGATTCACCCCACCTACTTCATGTTGATAGTGTTTGCTAGTTCCTTTAGGATATTAGTAACCTTTGCGATAGTCTTCGAGGTCCGTGGTATTTCCTTCTTCCAAATACCATGAACTACTTATGGCAGCAGTTCCTCGCTGATTAAAAGATCACAACCAGAGTGCTCTTGATAAGTTCTTGATTCTATGATGTTACTCTGCCAATTCTACCTATCTGCATGGGTTATCCGAAAGAAATATGTTGAACTCGTTCGACATGCTAAACCATGCATCCACAACTCAGGAAATCATATGTTCTTTCGAGTTGTCCTTCCTTAGTTTTCTTCTGACCTTCGTCTATCAATTGATAGTCAAGAGTATGCGTGCATTAGTTTATCGATGCCTATTATTCTTGTGGTCCGTCAAGCCATTCTATTCTGGAATGACCAGGAGAATCAAACTCCAGTATCTCATCCATTTCTAGGATTGGATCAAAGTAGTTGTATTTCGCAAATCAAAATGCCAATCCAGCTTTTGTTCTGCTCTACCTCGGAGTGTTACCATCTTTATGTCAAGAGTGTCATGAGAATTACACCACCTCTTATGAATTCTTGACGCAGTAATACTTCTTGCCATCATTGATAATTTCTTGGTTTCCGTGTTATTGTAACTGGAATGCCGATGTGTGAAACCAATACTCCTAGCAACCTTGTTGCTTAGTAGTTAAAGGACAATAATTTCATTCTTAGTGTGTTGGTTCTTGAATCATCATTCTAAGATAGATTGTGCTACCTAGTCCTTATTCCTGGTGCACTCTTTGATCAATGAGTTAGGATTGTGTCAATCCCTCGCTCTTTTGATCATATCGTCTTGCCCTGAAAAGAAAGATTGTTCTCGAGTTTAGTAACATACTGGTGGTTCGTGATTTTCCGAATATCTTCTCGGAAGTATTACCAGGTTGTCCCCTGACCCTTATGTTGAGTTCGTGATCATGCTGGTCTTCCTCCAAGCCACCCAGTCTCCAAGAATCTGTGTTGGATACCCCTGAGCTAGTTGGTTGAGCTAGACAACAGCTTGGAGAGTTGGAAGATGAAAGCTTGTCCCGCTTAGTTCAACTCCAAAGGGATATCCTTCCGTTTGTGTGTTTGTTGAAGAAAGATGGTATCTTCATCGATTGATCCTCGTGATCAATTGTCGGTGCTATTGTTTTATCCAATCTTTGATTTGCGCATGGGCTATCGTCAAATCAAATCAGAACCAACGATAATCGTAGTGTTGTCTTACTCGCGGTTGATCCCTCGAGCATACACTATTACATCTTTTGGGTCTAACCAATGCTATCATTTGTTCACATAATTATGGAATTCCATCTTCAAGGAAACCTGGATGAATTGTTGTTGAGCCCATCAGCAACATTTTTATCTTCTCCATGATTTTGATGAGCATTAAGCTAGTGTTGGAAACTTTTGAGAGCATTTTCTTCATATTATCTCATGAAGGATATGTTTGGATGAAAGAAGTGACTTTCTTTAATTCACGTGCAATCGATGCAAGTTGCCGCCATGAATTCGAGAAAGCTTGTTGTTGCTTCCTCTGGAATCGTACCAAGTTGGTCATGCACATGCGAAGTACTCTATGGTTGGTAGGTTGGCCGCCTCCATTCTATATGGGTTTCCTAGCACACCAAGCCACTGATTGATTTGTTCAAGGGAAAAGGAGTTGTTGTGCGAATACTAGTTCACGCACAAGACTTTGATATCCCTCGTCGATGGTTCCCCACCTGAACTCGGTAGTGTTTTATTATAAGACTACTATGTGGTCATGCTTGTCTCGGACAACGTGTTCACATGTTGTAGCAGAACCAGCTCATGTTTTGGAGCTTGCTATCGTAGTTCATTTCCCGAGAGTCTCGCAACGCCATCTCATCGATTTCTGTTGCAAACTTTTATTTTTCTAGACTTGGTGAGTCTGGAATATCCTGACACCAACCAGATCTGAATCTCAAGCAGACATGATGGTTGGAACATTCCCAACATTTGCATTCTGTTCCTAGCTTGCACCCCATCGTGCCAATTTTCCATGGGCTGCCTTCTCATCAGTTGCTGTCCAGGATAATCTTCAAAAGTGGACTTACCATGAGTCCCATCCATTCCTGATGATTAGCAAAAATCATTCATCGCGTTGTCTTCAACAAGGTAGTCCACATCATCCATTCTAGTCCGAGTATGCCATTCTACCGAACACCTCCAAACGATCGCTCAAGAATTGCCTTAGGCTGGTATAAAGAGTTTCAAAGATCTCTGTATCAAACGTAATTCTTTTTGCCACTTAAGGAAATAGTTCTACAAGCCACCTCTTCCAAGGTGCCCCGTTCTGAAATCATGGCATATATTCCCTCGCTACTTTGAAACCCTTGTCACTTTGTTTCTTCTGTCCTTCTCGATGTGCCTTTTGTCTCTCAGCTCAAGAGATGTTTCTACGTCTCATTCCGTGAGTTGATCTTGTGATCATTAAGTTGATCCATCCATGTAGAGTTGTTTCGCTCTTTTGTCCTCGTGTTTGATGAAGATCTCGAAAGCAGAGTTGTCAATACCAAGATGATGCAAGGAATCGACGTTCCTATGATATGCAAGTTGGATCATGAAGATCATGCTAGTTTCGTGTCCCTTATGCTAGTTTCATGCTAGTTTCGTGTCCCTTATGCTAGTTTCATGCTAGTTTCATGCTAGTTTCTTTTAGAATTATTGGAGTTATATTTAACATATATCAAATATAAATCCAATGCAAATAATTATTAGATTAAATCAAATGCCCAAAATAAATATTTATGAGACTCCAAAAATATTGGTTTGAATTTTATCTCTTGCCAATATTTTCAGAGAACAAGAGGAACATTTTCTTGGACTCATTTGATGAGATTTGAATATTGATTAATTTTTGAACTGATTTTTGAGGGTTTCAACTAACCTCAATTCAAGTTTCAGAAATTTAAACATGATGCATGGCTACATATGCAGAGTCAGGCAAGGGCTAAGCTAGGGCTGTGACAACTCACCCCCACTAAACAAGAATCTCGTCCCGAGATTCAAAACGTGAGGTAAGAAGACATAAGGGACACGAAACTAGCATGATCTTCATGATCCAACTTGCATATCATAGGAACGTCGATTCCTTGCATCATCTTGGTCTTGACAACTCTGCTTTCGAGATCTTCATCAAACACGAGGACAAAAGAGCGAAACAACTCTACATGGATGGATCAACTTAATGATCACAAGATCAACTCACGGAATGAGACGTAGAAACATCTCTTGAGCTGAGAGACAAAAGGCACATCGAGAAGGACAGAAGAAACAAAGTGACAAGGGTTTCAAAGTAGCGAGGGAATATATGCCATGATTTCAAAACGGGGCACCTTGGAAGAGGTGGCTTGTAGAACTATTTCCTTAAGTGGCAAAAAGAATTACGTTTGATACAGAGATCTTTGAAACTCTTTATACCAGCCTAAGGCAATTCTTGAGCGATCGTTTGGAGGTGTTCGGTAGAATGGCATACTCGGACTAGAATGGATGATGTGGACTACCTTGTTGAAGACAACGCGATGAATGATTTTTGCTAATCATCAGGAATGGATGGGACTCATGGTAAGTCCACTTTTGAAGATTATCCTGGACAGCAACTGATGAGAAGGCAGCCCATGGAAAATTGGCACGATGGGGTGCAAGCTGGGAACAGAATGCAAATGTTGGGAATGTTCCAACCATCATGTCTGCTTGAGATTCAGATCTGGTTGGTGTTAGGATATTCCAGACTAACCAAGTCTAGAAAAATGAAAGTTTGCAACAGAAATCGATGAGATGGCGTTGCGAGACTCTCGGGAAATGAACTACGATAGCAAGTTCCAAAACATGAGCTGGTTCTGCTACAACATGTGAACACGTTGTCCGAGACAAGCATGACCACATAGTAGTCTTATAATAAAACACTACCGAGTTCAGGTGGGGAACCATCAACGAGGGATATCGAAGTCTTGTGCGTGAACTAGTATTCGCACAACAACTCCTTTTCCCTTGAACAAATCAATCAGTGGCTTGGTGTGCTAGGAAACCCATATAGAATGGAGGCGGCCAACCTACCAACCATAGAGTACTTCGCATGTGCATGACCAACTTGGTACGATTCCAGAGGAAGCAACAACAAGCTTTCTCGAATTCATGGCGGCAACTTGCATCGATTGCACGTGAATTAAAGAAAGTCACTTCTTTCATCCAAACATATCCTTCATGAGATAATATGAAGAAAATGCTCTCAAAAGTTTCCAACACTAGCTTAATGCTCATCAAAATCATGGAGAAGATAAAAATGTTGCTGATGGGCTCAACAACAATTCATCCAGGTTTCCATGAAGAAGGAATTCCATAATTATGTGAACAAATGATAGCATTGGTTAGACCCAAAAGATGTAATAGTGTATGCTCGAGGGATCAACCGCGAGTAAGACAACACTACGATTATCGTTGGTTCTGATTTGATTTGACGATAGCCCATGCGCAAATCAAAGATTGGATAAAACAATAGCACCGACAATTGATCACAAGGATCAATCGATGAAGATGCCATCTTTCTTCAACAAACACACAAACGGAAGGATATCCCTTTGGAGTTGAACTAAGCGGGACAAGCTTTCATCTTCCAACTCTCCAAGTTGTTGTCTAGCTCAACCAACTAGCTCAGGGGTATCCAACACAGATTCTTGGAGACTGGGTGGCTTGGAGGAAGACCAGCATGATCACGAACTCAACATAAGGGTCAGGGGACAACCTGGTAATACTTCCGAGAAGATATTCGGAAAATCACGAACCACCAGTATGTTACTAAACTCGAGAACAATCTTGCTTTTCAGGGCAAGACGATATGATCAAAAGAGCGAGGGATTGACAGAATCCTAACTCATTGATCAAAGAGTGCACCAGGAATAAGGACTAGGTAGCACAATCTATCTTAGAATGATGATTCAAGAACCAACACACTAAGAATGAAATTATTGTCCTTTAACTACTAAGCAACAAGGTTGCTAGGAGTATTGGTTTCACACATCACGGTTCACTCGCTGATGATTGACACGTTCGATGCTGGGTCATGGATGCCTGTCCTTGTAAGTTGTGCCACTTTGGGTTTACGACTAGCCATGTCAGCCCGGGCTCCTTATCATATGGATCTAGCGACACTATCATATACGTGTGCCAAAAGGCGCAAACGGTCCCGGGCAAAGGTAAGGCGACACCCGTGGGGGTACCGTGCGTGAGGCCGCAAAGTGATATGAGGTGTTACATGCTAGATCGATGTGGCATTGAGTCGGGGTCCTGACAAGCAGCAGCGACACTGGCTACAGCCAAAGCAGCAGCGACTATGGCTGTAGCGAAAGCAGCAGCAATTATGGCTGTAGCGAAAGCAGCAGCGATTCTGGCAGCAGCATAGATAACAAGAAGGATGATCCAGACTGGAGTGCGGGAGAAGAGGAGCAGAGTGAGGATGAGGAGCTGCAGGATGACGATGGGCATCAGGCTGAGGATGACCTAGCGCTGGTGGTGGCTGACCAAGGGCAAGAGATGGTGGTGGCTGACCATGGGCAAGAGATGGAGGTGGCTGAGGATGACCTAGCGATGGTCGTGCCTGAAGGTGGCCTCGCGATGGTGGTGGTGCCTGACAATGACCACGCACCGGTGGTGGCGCCGGCGATCCCATAGCTGGGCGACATGACCATGCCAATTGTGGTAGAAGACTACATCCCACTGCCTCCACTGCCTCCACCGCCTCGCCGCTCTAGGCGCATCAGGGAGATGAAGGAGAAGAAGGAGAAGAACTGCCTACTTTGTCAGGTATGTCAGATCTCCTATAGGTTAGCTATCCAAAATGATATATATATATACTTGGTTACCTATGTTATCTCTAATATGCTTAGTTTCCTATAGGTTAGCTTCATTTTACCTAAGTTGGCTCTAATATACTAACTTAGAGCTTATATGCTTAGTTTCCTATAGGTTAGCTCCAAAATAACTTATGTTAGCACAAAATGATCAAGTTTACATAATAATCTTATAGTCTTTTTCTTATTCTTCTTCTTTTCCAAAATGACATAGGTTAGCTTCATTTTACCTAAGTTGGCTCTAATATACTAACTTAGAGCTTATATGCTTAGTTTCCTATAGGTTAGCTCCAAAATAACTTATGTTAGCACAAAATGATCAAGTTTACATAATAAGCTTATAGTCTTCTTCTTATTCTTCTTTTCCAAAACTCTTCTTATTCTTCTTCTAGTGTTCTTCTTCTTCTAGTATTCTTCTAGTCTTCTTCTTTTTCTTCTTCTAACTTCTTGTTTATCATTTTGCAGATTTGATTTAATTGACGAAAGCTTGCATGGATGGAGTGCTTCTTTTCCATTTGTGTTTTTATTTTGTATCAATGTGAAACTTTTGTGAATTGATGGATAACGGTGTTGGATGAACAATGTTAAAATTTTGTAACGACGGAACTATGTGTTGGCTATGTATGTATATATGATGAAACTTGTGTGTTGGATATGATTGCTATATGGATGCTTGTTGTATATATATGTGTTGAATATCTCATATGTGAAATAGTGACCTGAGATTAAGAAATTTTTTTAAAAAAGTTGTTACTAATGGCGCACTACCATGTGCTGCGCTATAAGTATAGCAGATAATAGTGGCGCACTACGCAAGACACTAATGGCGCACTGTGATAATCACACTAATGGCGCATCAGCCACTGGTGCGCCATTAGTATGCCAAAGCACATGGGTACATATGGCCCCCTGGAAAGAATTCTAATGGCGCACTGTGGGCAATACTAATGGCGCACTATGCGGTGCGGCATTAGAACACCAGATACTAATGGCGCACTTGTGGTGCGCCATTAGAATTTAATTCTAATGGCGTGATGCCAGTGGCGCAGCAGTAGTGCGCCATTAGAAGGCAAAACTAGTGTGCCACTAGCATGCCTTTTCCTAGTAGTGTCAGCTCCGCCGCATAGCTCGCCGCCGTCGCCATGGGCATCGTCATGCTCACCCGAGCACTCGAGAGTGCTCAGGCCACCTCGCCGTGTCCGCCCGTGCCGCTAGGTCCCTTTCCTGTAGCCTCTAGTGCCGACCGCGCATTTGCTCGAACTCCGGCGACCACCGCAGTGTGCGACGCCGTTGTTTCAGTGCGTTTCCGGTCGGGCCACCACCGCAGTTCCACGCGCGCTGCTCCGCTCGTTCGAACGCGCCCTCGCGCGCTCGAAACGGTTGCCCGTAGGCGAAATCCGACGAGGCCCGAGGCCCTCTGTCGCGTTTTGGCATCGCCGGCATCAAGCCGCCGGCCACCGCCAACGTGGCACACCTGGGGCCACCCCCTGGGTCACTGCCAGTGGGGCCCCTGGCCCCCTGTTGACCAGTTGACCTAGTCAACCGTGCTTGCATTAGATTTTTCTAATGTTACTATTTGCTCCTATTCTGATGCATAGCCTGCTTTTGTAACCTGCTTATTGTTACCTTACCTGCTTATACTAAACTGCTTAGTATAGGTTGGTTAGTGATCCATCAGTGACCCCCACATTGTCTTTGTTGCCCCTACTTCATCATCGAAGATCCGATCAATGGGATCGAAGACCAGGCCCCGGCACCGCACATCACTTTCCCCTTAGTTGCTCGACACTGCTGGGTTACTATCGAGTGCCGAGGGTGAGACCTCTACAACATTTCTGATGTTAACCCTGCAGTGTAGCTATTCGATCGTGGTCATCGAGGGTGATTCCGCCTTAACCACTTCCGATACGACTCTATCGTGCAACCCCTCAAGTATGAACCTCGGGGGTGATTCCTCTTACGTTCACCTTGATGATTACATCGACTGGAATTCACCGGGGGTGATTCCTCTGGTTTTCCCCTTGATGTTTAGACACACAGTTACTAAGATTACTATGAATTTACATTGAACCATGTTACTAAAGATGAGTCGACCCTGAGGGATACCCGCGCGAGCATAATTGCGAGTGATGTGGAGACGGGTTAACCTGGAGGGTACCCGAGAGTTGAATACGAGGCGTGGCCGGGCATTCTTAGCCCTTCCCGCAAGTCCTCGAGACGGGGCAACGGGGTCACATCTTTCGTGAGTCTCTGCTTGTGACCGCACTACCAACACACTAACGGTTTGGATATTTGATCCGAGGGGCCTCTGGCCTGATAGCACTAACCATCATGTGGGCATAGTATGGGCGTTCTGCGTTGTATGCATCAGCCGAAGCTTAATAGACGTCAATGACTGAGCGGCGCGTGCTGGGTTGGACTGGTTACGCCTTCGCTTGTATAAGGGAGGCTAGGTCTGCTCACCGGCCGCCCACGCAACGTGTAGGAGTTCCCGGGGAGATGGCCCATGACCCCTGGGGGCATTGGTTTAGTTCGGCGTGCTGACCTCTCTATTTAGCCTAGGTCGGATTGTGGCGTATTGTTTGGCCGAGGCCAGGCACGACCCAGAAAAGTGTGTCCGGCCGGAGTTAATAGAGCGTGGTGGGTAAGTTGGTGCACCCATGCAGGGAAGAAAACTTCTATCGATAGCCTGTCCTACGGTAACGGACACTTGGAGTTGTATCCCGATCGATACCACTAGAACTGGATACTTGTGATGAGAATTGGATCGTGATGAGGTGATAACTGGATAGTATGGCTCTGGGATTGCTTTCTCGCAGGGAGTCGAGAAAGGATCTCTGGCCGAGGTTGATAACACTACTACTACTTTACTTTATGCTACTCTACTCCCTCCTGTTTGCTGCAAGATGGTGGTTTCCAGAAGATGCTAGTCTTGGATAGGACTAGGCCTTCTCTCTATTTTGGCATTTCTGCAGCCCAGTCCACATATACAACCTTCCTTTGATAATGTTGCATATGTAGTGTAGATCCTTGCTTGCGAGTACTTTGGATGAGTACTCACGGTTGCTTTGCTCCCCCTTTTCCCCTTTCTTTTCTTTCCGGTTGATGCAACCAGATGTCGGAGCCCAGGAGCCAGATGCCACTGCCGATGCCTACTACTACGTGGAGACCGTTGACGGCCAAGAGTAGTTAGGAGGCTCCCAGGCAGGAGCCTTGCCTTTTCGATCGTAGATGCTTTTGTGCTGGCCTTCTTAAGGAAAACTTGTCTAATTTATGTCTGTACTCAGATATTGTTGCTTCCGCTGACTCTTCTGTATTCGAGCTTATGTATTTGAGCCCTCGAGGCCCCTGGCTTGTAATATAAAGCTTGTATTATTTTAATTTGTATCTAGAGTTGTGTTGTGATAGCTTCCCGTGAGTCCTTGATCTTGATCATACACATTTGCATGTATGATTAGTGTACGATTGAATCAAGGGCGTCACAAGTTGGTATCAGAGTCAACTGCCTGTAGGTAGCCCCCTTTCCAACTCCTTGGCCTAAGTCGAGTCTAGTCACTACAAAACTTTTACTAACATGGATGTGTGTCTTACGGACCCACGTCGCCATTGGGTGGTACTAGGATCTTTTACTCCTCGTCAATACTCTAGGACTCTGATCTCTGTTCTATTTGGGTTAACGATTTTACTAACTCTGACTCTAGGATCTCGTAACCCCTTCCTCCTGGAGATCCCCTTCATTCCAGACGATGGCTTGATTCATCAGAAGACCCCAAAGATACTCTCCGATGTTATCCCAATATCTTGTCCTCATCGCGTTTGCAATTCCCTTCCACCGTCAACCCCTATGGATAACTACATACACTTGCCATTATTACATGCGTCCCCAGTTGCTCTTGTTACTACAAAATACCCGAAAATTCTCCCTATTGTTCCGAGAATACTTTGTGCCTACTGCCTTGCAATTCTTTGCCACCTCAATACCCGTACGGGTAATTTCTCGCACGTATCGAGTCTCCTTTCTACCCCAGTTGATTAATGTATTTCACAAAAGTCTTCGAAATACCATTCGATCTTCTGAAAATCCTCAGTAGCCTATTGTTGTTGAAATTCTTGTTCGCTTGCATTATGGTTAATTTCATATTTCTAGTAATCTTCGTTGACATCCTCTGTCACTATCGTTTCGAGTCCCTTGATCCAATATGTTGAGAATGCTCGTAATCATCAATCAGATCCTAACATTCATCCTTCTGGCTCAGACGTCACTCTGGACATGAGCTGGTTCTGGGGAAACCAACCTTAATTGATTGTCGATCTATATCTATTCAACTTACTTGTATTTTGATCAGAGTATTTGCTTCTGATATTCTAATTTTGAAATCATAATTTCCTAGCATTAAGCATCGAATTATTTAGATGTTTCTATAATCCAATGCCTTTGCATTATTTCCTTCTTCTGATTGAGTACTGATACTCAAATCAGATCCATTGAGGACCGTTGAATCCTTTGTTGGATTATTATCCGACAACGTCCTTCATATTCAGTAACCTTTTGAGCCTTTTCTCGGATACATAATGCCTTTGGTAAATTGTATCCTCTGCCTTCTCAACCATGCTCTGCCTTCGAGCTGGTGTTATATTACTCCTGAGATTTGTGGTATATGTCCCTAAGATGCCCCTATGGGTTGAACATATGCCTTCCTTAATCTGTGTGAACCCGAGAGTTTTCACGAGTCATACTCTTCTGGTGTTTTGCCAGATATAAATTTCAACACTACAACTTCATCGAAAGCGAGAAGTAAATGAAATGATATACATTGAAGAAGTGGGAGTCGACCTTGAACTTGTGTTCATGCCTGTGGACACGATGTAGATCTTATCATGGAAGCTTCTCTTAAAAAAAAATTAATTATCCCCCTGGTATAAGATCATCTTATATCTGGGATTTGATCCTTTGCAACCATGGTTCTGACCATGAGTGTTCCCCTTGATCCCATTTCTTGGACAAGTTAAAGTACTTGCGTTCTACAGATCAATACATCTTCGCAACCTCTATTTTGATCTTCCTTAGATTATTACCCTCCGGTATCTCAAGGATATAAAAGGAGCGTGTTGCTTCCTATGAGTCTTCATCTAGTATTGCTTCTCACCGATTTCATATTTCCCTTGGGTTCTAATTTATTAGCCACTCAAGAACACCGCTAAGTGAATCGATCCTGCACCAAATCAATAATTCTAAGTAATATTTGTTGCTTACGAGTTCAATAATCCTTCAAGTCATTCCTAGCCTGATCGGGTATATCATTATCGTGCTAATTTTAACTGTGCTACCCGGTCCTTATTACCGGAACACAACTTTTAGCGATGAGATCAGCTTACATTGATCTTCCTCATCATATCATTTCGGCATGAACAACAAGCTTGCTTTTGAGTTTGTGTCGTACCCATGGTACCAATAACATTTTGCTTCATCATTTCTTTGACGTGATATCATCGCCGATCGATTACATCTTCATGAAATCTCTCGACAGATGTGTCGTGATAATCACCAACATTCTGAGCTGTTCCAGGACATCAATCGAATTCCTGATGAGTAATACCATCCTTGCCCCTTGATGAATTGTTCCTGAGCCCACCGGCCACAAAATCATTTTTCTTGCTGAAATTGTATGACTTATTTTATAAGTTGTTCCGATGGATCCTTTATGTATCCGAAGTTTGACCTTTCGGTGATGACCATGTCAACACTATCCCGAAGCATGTGTGTGGTACTCCGATCATCAACGAGAACATTGGGAGCGCAATGCTAACTATTCTTGATCAATTATCCAAACACTGTTGTATGGGTAAACCTCATAAATTCCTTGCCCCTTTGTCTAAACGGCTTAATACTTGGAGCCCTATCATGCTCTGCCTTTCCTTAGGAAAGTTATACTCTAACACTTGGGTATAAACACATTTTCCTTGCCATTGGTCTATTTAATCTGATAATCACATTTTCCTTTCCATTGTTTTGTTTAACCTTTCTTGTGATCTAGTTTGTCTGACCAGAGATAAATCCCTGCTTAAGTAGGCACCTCGGTGTACAACTCCGTCAGCAAGACCCTGTTACTATTGTTGAGGACATTCCGGTAACCACCGTTGGACGAGAACTTTGCCTATTGGTCCGCCTCATCTTACGAGCAGGAAATGGTTCTCGTCGTCCCACGCCCTTGGTACCAAACTTTGTTGCCAACATAACCGACAGGATATCCTCTGACCTGCCTTGCTATCATGACCATTCAAGATGTTAGCGCCTTCCTGCTTTTAACCCACATGTTGGGCCCATAACCCACAGTTCCATAAGATCGAAACCTGACTCTCCTGTACACCCTTGTTTCTAAGGTTATTTCTCACGCTTGGCTTCATATGAAAATCCCGAGCGGCCTTTCAAGAGGCAATCTATTCTGGTATCAGATGCAATACTTATTCCCATTGCTCTGAACCCCTTTCACCCTCTGTTCCAGGCAACGAATGATTGCCTACCAAGTTGAAGCTTCTTATTGCACCTTCTTACCTTGCCCTCGATGACTTTCTTGGATTTCATCTTGAGAGATGCCTCTATCCCACGTTCACTGAGATAGCCCCCAGGTACCTATCTTGTGTTGAGCTCCGTCCTTCCCGAGTCTTTCTCCCTTACTCCGCCTCTTAAATCTCAGGACGAGATTTCTTGTAGTGGAGGAGATTTGTAACACCCCGAGAATCATGCTACAGCAATCCCCTTCTAATGATGCCTTGTCATCATTGTTACTGTTGCTAATCTTCACTTGATCCAAGTCACCGATTCAAATTCAAATCCAATCTAAAGTCAAAAACTCTTATTTGTCAGATAGGAGATCTAAAATGTTCATCTTGTGGCAAATAGTAATTTGTTAATATTGGTGGTGAACCAACATTTTTGCAAAGGTTTAAGTGGCCTAAGCTACTTAAAACAGTGACCTAAGCAATAAATTAAATGCCCTTTTTAATTTATAAAATTGGCAACTATTCCAAAAGCCTCCCAACCTTTTTGTGGCAGTGCACTTTAATTCTTTGAAATTGTTTTGGCCAGTGGCATAATTTTGCAAAGTCATTATTGGCTAAAAAGAAAAGGCAAAAGCTGCTGGAAAAAGAAAAACAAAAAAGAAAAGGAAAGAAGAAGGGGTGGGAGAGCCCCTGGCCTCCCCTTGGGCTTCGGCCCTAGCAGGCCGGCCCACCTCACCCAGCCTGGCCGGCCCAGCTCCCCGAAGTGCGCCTCCCTTCTGTTCCTCCGACCGGGCGAGGCAGAGCGCGCCCGCCGCCGCCGAACCACCTTGCCGTCGACGTCCCCGCGAGAGGATAAGACCTCCGCGCCCCCCCTTGATGCCTCGGCCTCCTCCCCAGCTACCCCCACTTGCCGCTCCGCCTCTCCCTCTCCCACCAGATTCCTCCTCGCCTCCCCTCTCGTTCCCCGTCCACCTTCGAGCGTAGTCGCCGCCGCCCTTCATCATTGTCACGGCCACAGGCGGCCCCGCGCTCTCTGACCCTGTCGGTGAGGTTCGCCGGGGTCGGCTCCTTTGACCGGTGCCCTCCGCTGGAACCGGGAAGCACCGCAGCAGCCGTTCGTCCTCGTCCCCATCTCCGGCCGCCGTCAATCTCCTTCGTCTCCGGCGCCGTCTCTGCTGCTACTAAACCTCTAAGGGCCACCGTGCGTGCCGCAAAGTGAGCCCCTCTTCCCCTTCCCTCGCTCCCCTGGCCTCTTGCGCCCTTGTAGCCACCGCGTCCGCCAGGGCCGAGCTCAGCTCCACCGCATAGCTCGCCGCCGTCGCCATGGGCATCATCATGCTCGCCCGAGCACTCGAGAGTGCTCAGGCCACCTCGCCGCGTCTGCCCGTGCCGCTAGGTCCCTTTCCCGTAGCCTCTAGCGCCGACCGCGCGTTTGCTCGAACTCCGGCGATCACCATGGTGCGCGCCGCCAAAGTTTTAGTGCGTTTCCGGTCAGGCCACCACCGTAGTTCGACCTGCGCTGCTCCGCACGCCCTCGCGCACGCGAAACGGTTGCCCGTAGGCGAAATCCAATGAGGCCCGAGGCCCTCCGCCGCGTTTTGGCATCGCCGGCGTCAAGCCGCCGGCCACCGCCGATGTGGCACACCTGGGGCCACCCCCTGGGTCACTGCCAGTGGGGCCCCTGGCCCCCTGTTGACCAGTTGACCTGGTCAACCGTGCTGACTGGGCATGCCCCAGCCACTGACGTGCGGGTCCCACTGCTTAATCCTCTAATTAGAACATTTTAATAATTAAAACTAATTAGATTAGTTAATTAGACACTGACAGGTGGGCCCAGTAGTTTTACTAACTAAATTTAGATTAGTTTAAACCCTGTTTAACCCACTGTCTATGACAGGTGGGTCCCCCATGTCAGTTTTGACCATTCAACCGGACTCTTGACTGCTAACGTCACTCCTATGTCATGCTGATGTCATATTCCTTTTCTGTTAATATAAATAATTCCAGAATATGGTTTAATCTTTGAAAAATCATATAAATTAATCTGTAACTCGGATGAAAATGTTTTCTACATGAAAGTTGCTCAGAAAAACGTGACGAATCCGGATACGCGGTCCATTCATCAGTCACATGCCGCTAGCATGCTGAACATGGAACTTTCCCGCTCCGGTCATATGTCTGACACAAGTCCGGAACCGGGAAAACATTCCCGGTTGACTTCCCCCCCCCCCTCGCCGGTATCGTGTAGCACCACGTTATAACACGTCTAGCTCTGCTTGTTGTCCTGTTATGCTATGTTTGCTTTATATTTACTGTTTCTTCCCCCTCTTCTCTCCGGTAGACCCCGAGACCGATGCTGCCCCTGTGATTGACTACGTCCCCGACGACCCCTCCTTCTCGCCAGAGCAACCAGGCAAGCCCCCCCTTTGATCATCCCGATATCGCCTATTCCATTCTCTCATGCTTGCATTAGATTTTTCTATTGTTATTGTTTGCTCCTATTCTAATGCATAGCCTGCTTTTGTAACCTGCTTATTGTTACCTTACCTGCTTATCCTAAACTGCTTAGTAAAGGTTGGATAGTGATCCATCAGTGACCCCCACATTGTCCTTGTTGCCCCTGCTTCATCATCGAAGACCCGATCAACGGGATCGAAGACCAGGCCCTGGCACCGCACATCACTTTCCCCTTAGTTGCTCGACACTGCTGGGTTACTATCGAGTGCCGAGGGTGAGACCTCTACAGCACTTCTGATGTTAACCCTGTAGTGTAGCTATTCGGTCGTGGTCATCGAGGGTGATTCCGCCTTAATCACTTCCGATACGACTCTGTCGTGCAACCCCTCAAGTGTGAACCTCGGGGGTGATTACTCTTACGTTCACCTTGATGATTAAATCGAGTGGAATTCACCGGGGGTGATTCCTCAGGTTTTCCCCTTGATGTTTAGATACACAGTTACTAAGATTACTATGACTTTACACTGAACCACGTTACTAAAGACGGGTCGACCCTGAGGGGTACCCGCGCGAGCATAATTGCGAGTGATGTGGAGACAGGTTGACCTGGAGGGTACCCGAGAGTTGAATACGAGGCATGGCCGGGCATTCTTAGCCCTTGCCGCAAGTCCTCGAGACGGGGCGACAGGTTCACATATTTCGTGAGTCTCTGCTCCTGACCGCACTACCAACACACTAACGGTTTGGATATTTGATCCGAGGGGCCTCTGGCCTGATAGCACTAACCATCACGTGGGCATAGTATGGGCGTTCTGCGTCGTATGCATCAGCCGAAGCTTAATAGACGTCAGCGACTGAGCGGCGCATGCTGGGATGGACTGGTTACGCCTTCGCTTGTATAAGGGAGGCTAGGTCTGCTCACCGGCCGCCCACGCAACATGTAGGAGTTCCCGGGGAGATGGCCCATGACCCCTGGGGGCATAGGTTTAGTCCGGCATGCTGACCTCTCTTTTTATCCTAGGTCGGGTTGCAGCGTATTGTTTGGCCGAGGCCGGGCATGACCCAGGAAAGTGTGTCCAGCCGGAGTTAATCGAGCGTGGTGGGTAAGTTGGTGCACCCCTGCAGGGAAAAAAACATCTATCGATAGCTTGTCCTATGGTAACGGACACTTGGAGTTGTATCCCGATCGATACCACTAGAACTGGATACTTGTGATGAGAATTGGATCGTGATGAGGTGATAACTGGATAGTATGGCTCTGGGATTGCTTTCTCGTAGGGAGTCGAGAAAGGATCTCTGGCCGAGGTTGATAACACTACTACTACTTTACTTTATGCTACTCTACTCCCTCCTGTTTGCTACAAGATGGTGGTTTCCAGAAGATGCTAGTCTTCGATAGGACTAGGCCATCTTTCTATTCTGGCATTTCTGCAGCCCAGTCCACATATACAACCTTCCTTTGATAATGTTGCATATGTAGTGTAGACCCTTGCTTGTGAGTACTTTGGATGAGTACTCATGGTTGCTTTGCTCCCCCTTTTCCCCTTTCTTTTCTTTCCGGTTGATGCAACCAGATGTCGAAGCCCATGAGCCAGATGCCATCGCCGATGCCTACTACTACGTGGAGACCGTTGACGACCAGGAGTAGTTAGGAGGCTCCTAGGCAGGAGGCCTTGCCTTTTCGATCGTAGATGCTTTTGTGCTGGCCTTCTTAAGGCAAACTTGTCTAATTTATGTCTGTACTCAGATATTATTGCTTCCGCCGACTCTTCTGTATTCGAGCTTATGTATTCGAGCCCTCGAGGCCCCTGGCTTGTAATATAAAGCTTGTATTATTTTAGTTTGTGTCTAGAGTTGTGTTGTGATATCTTCCCGTGAGTCCTTGATATTGATCGTACACATTTGCGTGTATCATTTGTGTATGATTGAATCGAGGGTGTCACATCGACCCCGGCCGCCCAGCGTGGACGCCGGCCCGGTCGGCCCACACCCTAGCCTGGCCGGCCCCCTCTGCTCCGACGACCGGCCGGCCGGCCCCTGCCCCGACCGGCCGCCCCCCTGGTCCGGTGGTCGTCCCCTCATCCGTAGGTAAGAAAAAATTATGTTTTTACATTTTTTGTGTAGTAATGTTGTAGATGAATGCATATATATAGTATTAGATGATTAGATAGATGGATGTTAGATAGATGAATGAAATGGAAGAGAGTATAAATGTGAATAAAATTAAGTGCACAATGTGAGATAGATAGATGTTAGATGAATGGATATTTGTGTAGTTTTACTATTTTTTAGATACATACTGAATATTATAGATATATGTATTGTGAATATGAGATGAGAGGGAAGAGTACACTTTTTGTGAAGATAGATAGACGAAAGTTAAAATTTGGATATGATGAGTGGTTACTTCATCATGTTGATCTTGCTGAAAAAATTGTGATATGATGTGATGTGTGATGATGCTTTTTATGTGATGTGATGACATAATTTTTTTCATTTGGTAGAATTTAGAAGATTTCTGGTGTTGCCTCCAATGGAGTGATCGTTGACGTTGGAGCTCTTGGTCTTCGATTGTCCCTTTGCTGATCGACTACATCATCTACATCCGAGGGTGAGCTACAAATCCATCACCTCATACGTTCTTTTAATCATGTCACTAGATTAAATTTTCACATCAAGTCGCGTAACCTAGGTCACCCGTCCGAAAGGGTTGCATCGATAAATATGCATTCAATTGCATATTTATCACCGCAGCTCTTTCGGATTGTCCAGCGCTTTCCATGGATAACCCGAGGATGTGTAGATTGGGTACGTTGTTCATGCTCTACCCCATTCCGAGATAGGATTTCGGCGGCGCCTCCCTGTTGTTCTCCGGATGCATATTCTCTCGGCATTTTGCTGAGACGTGTATTTGGAGAACAGCGGGGAGGTGCTGCCGAAATTTTGTCTCGGAATGGGGTAGAGCATGGACAACGTACTCAATCTACACATTCTCGGGTGGGATTAGGACCCATCTTTACCTATTAGAGATGTAGGTGGATTAAATGTCGTTTCTCGTCAACACTCTAAAAAATAAAATATTGATGTGAGTAATTTAAATGAATCCTTAATTTTGTTGTGTGGCTTCCAATAAAGCACAGATGGCAGATAATCAGTGGATATATAGTGGGTTTTTCCGTCGGAATCAAGTAAAAACAGAGTGGGTCGAGAAAACTGATGTGTTTTTGAAAGAGATATTCCGTAGTCCAGTGAGGATGGTGCCAGAATGCCCATGTGCCAAATGTAAGAGACGTATGCACAGAGATAAGAGTGTGATGACTAAGCACCTTCGCACGCATGGATTTATGCCCAACTTTGATATGCCGATAAATTTTGCCCAGTGGGACCATGGTAGAGAGGAGGTGATACGACAACGCGTCGCTGGTTGTGAGGACGATGGGGTTAGAGACATGCTAGATGATGTCTTTGCTGCACAGCCGACACCTCCGTCAAATTCAGCGAATGAACCGGAGGAGCCGGAGGAAACCGCAAAGGCCTTCCTGGATATCTTGGAATCGTCAAAGAAACCTCTCTATAAGGGTGCCAAGCTGTCTGTGCTGGATGCCATCTCGCAACTGATGGCAGTCAAGGCTGAGTACGGCTGTTGCCGAGGTTGCTTCGAAGCATTTCTGGGAGTATGGGCTAACAGCCTGCCTGAGGGCCATGAACTGCCGAAAACCATGTATGCTACGAAGAAAATCATGAAGGCGCGCTCCATGGACTATGAGAAAATACATGTTTGTCCAAAGAATTGCCTTTTGTTTAGGCATGAGTATGCGGATGACACTACTGTAGGAAGTGTGGTTCCTCTCGGTATATTGAGGTTGTCGATGAGCATGGTCAGAAGTAGCAGCTAAAAATCCTTGTGAAGGTTCTTTGGTATCTTGATTTTATTAAAAGACTGCAGCGCCTTTTCATCACCGAGGAGTCTGCCAAAATGATGAAGTGGCACAAGGAAGGGAAAAGGTACAATCCAAAAAAAACTGTACATCCATCAGAAGGTGAAGCATGGAAGTCATTCGATATAGAGTACCTGGAGGAAGCAACCGAGGCTGGGAATGTCAGAATTGCTATAACAGGTGATGGGTTCAATCCGTATGGTATGTCGTCTAATCCATACAGCTGTTGGCCCGTATTTGTTATTCCGCTCAATCTCCCTCCCAGCGCCATAATGCAATGCAAGACCATGTTCCTGTCGCTTATAATTCCGGGGCCTGAATATCCGGGGAAGAAATTGAGTGTGTTTATGCAGCCGTTGGTGGATGATTTGCACCATTCTTGGTACTTCCCGAGGTTGACATACGACCGGCATCTGCAGAAAAATTTCTTGATGAAAGTTTGGCTAGAGTACTGCATGCATGACTTTCCCGGCTATGCCCTATTCTGTGGATGGTGTACAAGTGGAAAGATGCCTTACCTAGTGTGCATGCAGGCCTTGATTTTCATTTGGCTGAAGAAGGGTGACAAGTATGTTGCCTTTGACCTGCATCAATAGTTCCTGCCTCCAGACCATCCTGATAGGGAAGACAAGAAGAACTTCACAAAAGGCAAAGTTGTCCATGAAGTAAATGAGATTCCAACGTTTTCTGGTGCGGATGTGCTTGCTCAGCTGAAAGCTCTTAAGCCTGCTGGCGAAGGGAAAGGCAAAGGCAAAGGCAAAGGCAAAGGCAAAGCCACAGGCGAAGACGAGGGCGAAGGGAAAGGCAAAGGGAAAGGAAATGTTTTGAAGCTTATGGTGAGATGCACAACTGGACTCACATTACCCCCTTCACGCAGCTTCCCTATTTTAAGGACCTCAAGCTTTCATACAAGCTTCCCTATTTTAAGGACCTCATCTATGCCGATGGCTTTGCCGTAGGCATAGACCTGCCACCTGGATGCACAACAGAGCGACACGTGGCGGAGGTATGTCGACGGCTAAGCCATCGGCATACCTCTTGTTGGGGAGCATAGTAATTTCAAAAAAATTCCTACGCACACGCAAGATCATGGTGATGCATAGCAATGAGAGGGGGAGTGTATCTTCATACCCTTGAAGATCGCTAAGCGGAAGCGTTTATCAACGCGGTTGATGTAGTCGTACGTCTTCACCATTCGACCAATCCAAGTACCGAATGCACGGCACCTCCGAGTTCTTCACACGTTCAGCTCGATGACGTCCTTGCCTTCTTGATCCAGCAAGACAGGTGAAGTAGTAGATGAGTTCTGGCAACACGACGGCGTGGTGACGGTGTTGGTGAAGAACAATCTCCGCAGGGCTTCGCCTAAGCATTATGGAAACTATGACGGAGGATAAACTAAAGGGGACGGGGTTGCAGGCACATGGCTTGGTGTTTCTTGATGTCTCTTTGGTGCTAGGCCCGCCCCTCTATTTATATGTTGAGCCCTAGGGTTGAAACTTGGAGTAAAAGCCTCCTCAAAGTCGGTTTTGCCCGAAAGGCAAGAGTCCTACACGGACTCCAGGGCTAGACGCCAGGGTTCCCGGCGTCTACACCCTAGACACCAGGGTTCCTGGCATCTAGCCTCTGGTCTCTGCAAAACTTCCTTTTGCACTTTCCAAAAGCCTCGTGGGCTTTCCCCTTTGGCCCAAATAACGTGTTCTCGTACCCAAACATTTCGGGAAACATCCGGAACCCCTTCCGGTGAATTCCGGAACCCTTCTGGAGATCAAACACCATTATCCCATATATTAAACTTTATCTCCGGACCATTCCGGAGTTCCTTGTCATGTCCATGATCTTATCCGAGACTCCGAATAACATTTGGTCACCAACATACATAACTCATATAATACTATATTGTCAACGAAACATTAAGCGTGTGGACCATATGGGTTCGAGAACTATGTAGACATGACCGAGACACGTCTCCGGTCAATAACCAATAGCAGGACCTGGATGCCCATATTGGCTCCCACATATCCTACGGAGATCTTTATCGGTCAAACCGCATAACAACATACGTTGTTCCCTTTGTCATCAGTATGTTACTTTCCTGAGATTCGATCGTCGGTATCTCAATACCTAGTTCAATCTCGTTACCGACAAGTCTCTTTACTCGTTCCATAATACATCATCCCGCAACTAACTCATTAGTTGAAATGCTTGCAAGGCTTTAAGTGATGTGCATTACCGAGTGGGCCCAGAGATACCTCTCCGACAATTAGTGTGACAAATCCTAATCTCGAAATACGCCAACCCAACAAGTACCTTCGGAGACACCTATAGAGCGCCTTTCTAATCACCCAGTTACGTTGTGACGTTTGGTAGCACACAAAGTGTTCCTTTGGTAAACAGGAGTTGCATAATCTCATAGTCATAGGAACATGTATAAGTCATCAAGAAAGCAATAGCAGCATACTAAACGATCGAGTGCTAAGCTAACGGAATGGGTCAAGTCAATCACATCATTCTCCTAATGATGTGATCCCGTTAATCAAATGACAACTCATGTCTATGGCTAGGAAACTTAACCACTTTGATCAACGAGCTAGTCAAGTAGAGGCATACTAGTGACACTCTGTTTGTCTATGTATTCACACATGTATTATATTTCCGGTTAATATAATTCTAGCATGAATAATAAACATTTATCATGATATAAGGAAATAAATAATAACTTTATTATTGCCTCTAGGGCATATTTCCTTCACCTCTCCCACGTGTCGCTCCTCGAGTCGTCAGCGCTTTTGACAGCGCCGTCGTTGCCGTCAGGCGGAAAACACTGCCGATGGCTAAACTATGCCGACGGCTGACGCTCGGCCGTCAGCATAGGCACATATGCCGACGGCTATTCTATGCCGACGGTCTGACAGGACTACGCTGACGTGATCTGTGCCGACGGGGATATGCCGACGGCAGCCGTAGGCATATATCTATGCCGATGGGAAAGGGCCTATGCCGACGGCCCGTGGCCGTCGGCATAGGCCGCAAGTCCGGTAGTGCTCTGTTGTCCTCCTCGGTTCCCGCGGGAATCAATGCCAAGCCTGCCGCGCCGGTCAGTCTTCATTGATGCCTGACGGGCGACACAGTCAAGGCGCCGCGATGCGCGCCTTTTCCCGCCAGTGAACGTCACAGTCACCGCAACTCACTTTCTCTCGCCTCGACTCGCCACAGAAACAACTCTCCCCCCTCTTCCCCGCCGACGAGCAATGGCTGAGCGATACCCCGGCGACGCCGTGGCGGTGAACATTTTCGGCCGCCGCCATCTCCACGAGCCCGAGGCGTGCCTCCTCTACGAGGACGACTATCCGGTGCCCCTAGACATGCGGGTGCCGGGCACGTGGAAATTGAGCGCCGCCGGCGTCCCAGTACTCCCGGTGCCCACCGGGGCTGAATGGCGGGCCGAGATCGCCTGCTTCCGCTTGTCGCTGCTGGAGGCGCAGCGGAACGAGCCGAGGTATGCCGCCGATAGCCACACGCTGTGGACGATGTACTTCGAGCGCCGCCACGAAGAGCAGACCGCCTCCACCAATGGCACCGTCCCCCACGGCCGATACAACACCGATGGGGCGGCGCGAATGGTGGGGCGTGCCTGGCCGCACCCTCGAGGCCTTCCTCGACTTCATCGAGACCGGCAACATGCGCGCCTCGAGTACCTGGCGCGCCCATCCTTCTCTCGCCGCCGTGGCAGCTCCTGGACGTTGCGGCGAATGGGGTCGATGACCTCCTCATCGTCGGGGTCCGGTTCGCCGTCCTCCGGGTCGTCGGCGCTACACCCCGTCAAGCCAGAGCCGCAGGAGACGCCTCTTGGACGCTGCACCCGCAGTGGCGCCCTTGTCGTCAATGAGGGCGGCCGCCCCTCCCCGCACTCCCTCTGCCTAGTCCGGCCGAAGACCGAGTCGAGGTTGCCTCCCGAGCTCGTGGCGATGGCCGCAGCCGACGAGACCGCCCTCAAGTGGGCGAAGGAGGACTACGTCCGCGAGCAGGTGGCGTGCCAGCGCCCGGCCTACGAGGAGATCAAGGCCCGGCGCCGCGGTCGCGAGGAGGGCGGAGTCGTCGTCCTCAACAGCAACAAGGAGGACGCGCCCGGGCCGTCCAACCCCCCGCACGTCGGCGACCCTGGTCAGGGGTGTAGCAGGGACGGCGGCGGCTCCGGCACGCAGGGCGACGGCGACGATGACGAAGACGGCGGCGACTTCACCCGATTCTACAGGCTCCTCAGCATGTGGAAGACGGCCGGCGGCCGCGACATAGTAGGGCTAGGGGTATTTCATTTGTTTTCTGTTTCTTTGTACAAACTGAATGAAAAATCGTCGAGTTTATGCCAAATTCGAATCGAATCGTCGAGTTTACGCTGAGCTGGGGGTGACGACTGGGTACGCAATCGCCCCCACGCCTATAGTACGCGCCGCCTCGCCTCAGACGGCGCTTTTTCAGCGTCCTGGGGGCAGAACGGCTGGAGATGTTCTTAGTTGAGACACAGGCATGTGCATCACCATGGTCTGTCACGTTGCGGGCTGTGTCTTTTTCCGACATGCTCCGCACCTAATTATTATTTTTGTCTAAAAAAATCTAATTACATTTTTGATAACCGCCTTCAGGCATTTTATTTAGGGTCTGACTATATCACATCTGAGATTCATCAGATTGTTTTCTTATTTGTTTCTTTTTCCATGTCGTTTCTTTTTTGTTTTTTTCGTTCGGCTGACTGACTAGAGCGACAAAAAAAGCTAACTGAGAAAGTGCACCGCGCTAGGAATCAAACTCGCGGCAACATGCTGGTCACCACGGGCTCCTACCCTCCAATAGATAGCTGCTAGTGATTATTATTAAGAGGGGAGTATAGTAGAGGAGAGTAGTATACTGTCGAGATTATGCAATTTTTTGAAACCTCTTTTTACAACTGTGAACAATTTTAAGTGTCAAATATTTTTGGAAAATACAAACAAATTTAAAATTCCAAAGTCTTTTTCAAATGTGAATAAACTTTATAGTTCCGAACATTTTTTTTACAAATAAGAACAAAATATGGTATTCCGAACAATTTCTTCATTAACAAAATTTTTAAAGCGTGACCAATTTATGAAAATCCCCGAACAGTTTTTTAAAGTGTGGACACTTTTGAAAATTCCAATCATTTAAAAAGATACCAATTCATTGAGTTTATTTTATTTTAACCATGAATTGTCAATTAAATTTTTTTGCACCATTTAGAAAATGTTGACATTTGGAAAATGTTCATGCATTTCAAAATAATGTTACTGATGTTTAAAAAATGTATTATAGAATGAAGAAAAGTTACATAACATTCAAGAGATGTTCGTGGCAATTTTCTAAAGAAACTTCACGCATTAAAAAATCACGACCTTTTCTAGAAGTTTGTGAGGGATAGTTCTTGTTTTCCGTCGGAAAGAATGTTGGACATGCGATTACCCCCCACAACACCAGTTCCACAATCCAACCCAGCCACGCCTAGTTGCAGTAGCATTGAAGGTGTGCAATTTAGTCGGGGGACAAGACTAGTAGTTGCGAATTGAGGGTGGGATGAAACAAACTATGGGACAAGTTGCGAGTCAAAGGTGGACTTGCAACTTGGATAAAAAACAATGCACATGCCTAGTTGCGAGTTGAGGGTGCGCTTGCAACTAGGTGAACTACAAGCTGAGTTGTGACTCGAAGATGGGCACAAAACTGGGGCAATTACAAACTAGGAGCCCAGTTGTGAGTCAATTTTCAACTTGCAACTAGGATAAAACAAACTATTGTCCTAGTTGCGAGTCAAAGATGTACCTGCAACTAAGATGAAAGACCAAACATGGGCCCAGTTACGAGTCAATGGTGGGCTTGCAGCTGGGATAAAACAAATTATGGGCCTAGTTGACAGTCGAGGGGGACTTGTAACTAGGACAACAAAAATTACGAGCTCAGTTGCGACTCAAGGATGGACTTGCAACTGAGATGAAAAACAAAACTCATGTCGTTGTGACTCGGGTGTGGACTTGCAGCTAGGATAACAACAAAAATATGTGCATAGTTGAAAGTCGAGGGTGGACTAAATTGTGGTCCCAGGATGGACTTGAAATTAAGACAACTACGAAACAATGAACCCATTTACAAGTCAAGGATCGACTTGCAACTGGAATAAAACAAACTATTGTCCCAATTGCGAGTCAAGGATGGACTTCCAACTGGGATGAAAAACAAAAACATGCCTAGTTGCAAGTCGAGGGTCGGCTTGTAGAAGGGAGAAATATGAACCCAATTGCGAGTGGAAGGTGGACTTGCAATTAGGACAACTACAAAACTACAAGCCCAATTCCAAGTCAATGGTCAACTTGCAACTAGAATGAAACACAAAACACACGCCCAGTTACGAGTCAAACTAGGCTTGTAGGATGGACTTGCAACTGGGACAAAAGTGGTTGGGACCCAGTTACGTGTCGGTGGTGGACTTGGAACTGGGACAAAAAATAGGTCAGGCCAAGTTGCGTACGAACGGTGCACTCACAAAGTAGGACAAGAAAAGAGGCAGGCTTCTTACATATTAGGGTTAGACTTGCAAAAAAGGTCCATTTCCTATCATTGTAGTGTTTAGAAGTAGATCCATCCTCGGGTCACCTCTGCTCAAAGACAAAGACGAATGGGAGAGAGAGAGAGAGAGAGAGAGAGAGGGAGAGATGAACAGAACTGATGAGTCAACGGTTGCCCCCTCTCTTTGACTTATACAAACAACTCGTATTTTCAAATACAACACATGAAGTATCATGTATTAAATTTTACTTTGATACCTGTAATTTGATTTTATGGCCTTGTATATAAAAATGGAGGGAGTACTGGTATCATGCATATGATACTAGTGTATGATACTACCTCCATAGTGGAAAGTAACATAGAGTAGTATCATAGATGATCATAATTATTGTCATGCATGACAAAAAGTAACATATCATTTAACATGATATTGTATCTATCAATGTTACTCTAACTCTCTCTCTCTCTCTCTCTCTCTCTCCCTTTTAATTCTTTGCCACATCAGCATGTTTGGTATTCCCAAGTACATGATACCAGCTATGATACCACCACCATGGCCAGCATAACATGCTGTAGCTTGAAGCCCAGTAGAAGATGCAGAAAGCCTTTCATCTTCCTCATAATTTGTCCTCCAACTGACATGTGATCATTCTGCTGCCATAGGTCGCATACTGCTTGATAGTCAGTTTCTAATACCACTTGGGTAAAACCCTTCTCAACAACAAGGTTTATGGCGTTCCTGCATTTCAAAGTTTCAATCACCAACGGATCTTTGATTGATTCATATTTTGTGATCCTTACATGGGTGAGCACCCCATGTGCATCCCGAGTTCACAAAACGGCTCCGGCAGGTAAAATCTCCAAGAAATCACGCTTAAGACTTCTGCATGCCTAATATTTTTTTTGAAACAAAGGCCTGGTTATTGGAAGAGGGACAATGTCCTGACCGGTTTTCCGGGCATTAAATTCCAGAAAATGGCCGTTGTGCTCACCAGCCCCAGGATTACTGTTAGCTGATGAGGCACCAACTTGATACAGAAATTCCAAGCAAAACACAAAAATATGTGGTACAAGACCATTCTGGCCTATGAGTACAACAAATGGTTTCTAGTGGTTGATGGCGGAAGCGGTTTGTGGTTCATCTGTTGGGGAACGTTGCAAAAAATTAAAAAATTTCCTACGGTTTCACCAAGATCTATCTATGAGTTCATCTAAGCAATGAGTCACGGGAGAGAGATTGCATCTACATACCACTTGTAGATCACGAGCGGAAGCGTTCACTAGAACGTGGATGATGGAGTCGTACTCGCCGTGATCCAAATCACCGATGACCAAGTGCTGAACGGACAACACCTCCGCGTTCAACACACGTACGGAGCAGATGACGTCTCCTCCTTCTTGATCCAGCAAGGGGGAAGGAGAGGTTGAGGAAGATGTCTCCAGCAGCAGCACGACGGCGTGATGATGGTGGAGAGGCAGTACTCCGGCAGGGCTTCGCGAAACACTCGACGGAGGAGGAGAGGTGTTGGGGAGGGGAGGGGCTGCGCCTTGTTTGTGTCTTGCAGCCCTCCCCTCACCCCTCTATTTATAGGGGAAGGGGCAAGGGGGGCTGGCCCCTCTAGATGAGATCTAGAGGGGGGGCGGCGGCCAGGGAGGCGGGGCTTGCCCCCCAAGCAAAGGGGGGCGCCCCCACTAGGGTTCCCCCCCAACCCTAGGCGCATGGGCCCAAGGGGGGGCGCGCCCAGCCCTCCAGGGGCTGGTTCCCTGCCCCTTGCGGCCCATGAGGCCCTCCGAGAGGGGTGGCCCCTCCCGGTGGACCTCCGGAACCCCTCCGGTGGCCCCGGTACAATACCGATATGACCCCGAATCTTTCCGGTGTCCGTATGACAACTTCCCATATATAAATCTTCACCTCCGGACCATTCCGGAACTCCTCGTGATGTCCGGGATCTCATCCGAGACTCCGAACAACTTTCGGTAATCACATACAAGTCTTCCTAATAACCCTAGCGTCACCGAACCTTAAGTGTGTAGACCCTACGGGTTCGGGAGACATGCAGACATGACCGAGACGGCTCTCCGGTCAATAACCAACAGCGGGATCTGGATACCCATGTTGGCTCCCACATGCTCCTCCATGATGTCATCGGATGAACCACGATGTCAAGGATTCAATCAACCCCGTACACAATTCCCTTTGTCAATCGGTACGTTACTTGCCCGAAACTCGATCATCGGTATCCCAATACCTCGTTCAATCTCGTTACCGGCAAGTCACTTTACTCGTACCGTAATGCATGATCCCGTGACCAAACACTTGGTCACTTTCAGCTCATTATGATGATGCATTACCGAGTGGGCCCAGAGATACCTCTCCGTCATACGGAGTGACAAATCCCAGTCTCGATCCGTGTCAACCCAACAGACACTTTCGGAGATACCTGTAGTGCACCTTTATAGTCACCCAGTTACGTTGTGACGTTTGGTACACCCAAAGCACTCCTACGGTATCCGGGAGTTACACGATCTCATGGTCTAAGGAAAAGATACTTGACAATGGAAAAGCTCTAGCAAACGAACTACACGATCTTGTGCTATGCTTAGGATTGGGTCTTGTCCATCACATCATTCTCCTAATGATGTGATCCCGTTATCAACGACATCCAATGTCCATAGTCAGGAAACCATGACTATCTGTTGATCAACGAGCTAGTCAACTAGAGGCTCACTAGGGACATGTTATGGTCTATGTATTCACACGTGTATTACGATTTCCGGATAATACAGTTATAGCATGAATAAAGACAATTATCATGAACAAGGAAATATAATAATAACCCTTTTATTATTGCCTCTAGGGCATATTTCCAACAGTCTCCCACTTGCACTAGAGTCAATAATCTAGTTACATTGTGATGAATCAAACACCCATAGAGTTCTGGTGTTGATCATGTTTTGCTCGCGAGAGAGGTTTAGTCAACGGATCTGCGACATTCAGGTCCGTATGTACTTTGCAAATATCTATGTCTCCATCTTGAACATTTTCACGGATGGAGTTGAAACGACGCTTGATGTGCCTGGTCTTCTTGTGAAACCAGGGCTCCTTGGCAAGGGCAATAGCTCCAGTGTTGTCACAGAAGAGTTTGATCGGCCCCGACGCATTGGGTATGACTCCTAGGTCAGTGATGAACTCCTTCACCCAAATTGCTTCATGCGCTGCCTCCGAGGCTGCCATGTAGATCCCGCCACGACGCTCTGCTTGCAGCTGCACCAGCTTACTGCTCCACCATTCAACATATACACGTATCCGGTTTGTGACTTAGAGTCATCCAGATCTGTGTCGAAGCTAGCGTCAACGTAACCCTTTACAACGAGCTCTTCGTCACCTCCATAAACGAGAAACATGTCCTTTGTCCTTTTCAGGTACTTTAGGATATTCTTGACCGATGTCCAGTGTTCCTTGCCGGGGTTACTTTGGTACCTTCCTACCAAACTTATGGCAAGGTTTACATCAGGTCTGGTACACAGCATGGCATACATAATAGATCCTATGGCTAAAGCATAGGGGGTGACACTCATCTCTTCTTTATCTTTTGCCGTGGTCGGGCATTGAGCCGAGCTCAATCTCACACCTTGCAATACAGGCAAGAACCCCTTCTTGGACTGATCCATTTTGATCTTCTTCAAAATCTTATCAAGGTATGTGCTTTGTGAAAGACCTATGAGGCGTCTTGATCTATCTCTATAGATCTTAATGCCTAATATATAAGCAGCTTCTCCAAGGTCCTTCATTGAAAAACACTTATTCAAGTAGGCCTTAATGCTGTCCAAAAGTTCTATATCATTTCCCATCAAGAGTATGTCATCTACATATAATATGAGAAATGCTACAGAGCTCCCACTCACTTTCTTGTAAACGCAGGCTTCTCCATAAGTCTGCATAAACCCAAACGCTTTGATCATCTCATCAAAGCGAATGTTCCAACTCCGAGATGCTTGCACCAGCCCACAAATGGATCGCTGGAGCTTGCATACTTTGTTAGCGTTCTTAGGATCGACAAAACCTTCCGGCTGCATCATATACAGTTCTTCCTTAAGATGTCCGTTAAGGAATGCCGTTTTGACGTCCATCTACCATATCTCATAATCATAGTATGCGGCAATTGCTAACATGATTCGGACGGACTTCAGCTTTGCTACGGGAGAGAATGTCTCATCGTAGTCAATCCCTTGAACTTGTCGATAACCCTTAGCGACAAGTCGAGCTTTATAGACGGTAATATTACCATCTGCGTCCGTCTTCTTCTTAAAGATCCATTTGTTTTCTATCGCTTGCCGTTCATCAGGCAAGTCTGTCAAAGTCCATACTTTGTTTTCATACATGGATTCTATCTCGGATTTCATGGCTTCAAGCCATTTGTTGGAATCTGGGCCTGCCATCGCTTCTTCATAGTTCGAAGGTTCACCGTTGTCTAACAACATGATTTCCAGGACAGGGTTGCCGTACCACTCTGGTGCGGAACGTGTCCTTGTGGACCTACGAAGTTCAGTAGCAACTTGATCCGAAGTACCTTGATCATCATCATTATTTTCCTCTTCGGTTGGTGTAGGCATCACAGGAACATTTTCCTGAGCTGCACTACTATCCCGTTCAAGAGGTAGTACTTCATCGAGTTCTACTTTCCTCCCACTTACTTCTTTCAAGAGAAACTCTTTTTCCAGAAAGGATCTGTTCTTGGCAACAAAGATCTTGCCCTCGGATCTTAGTATAAGGTATACCCAATGGTTTCTTTAGGGTATCCTATGAAGACGCATTTTTCCGACTTGGGTTCGAGCTTTTCAGGTTGAAGTTTCTTGACATAAGCATCGCATCCCCAAACTTTTAGAAACGATAGCTTAGGTTTCTTCCCAAACCATTATTCATACGGCATCGTCTCAACGGATTTAGACGGTGCCCTATTTAAAGTGAATCTAGCTGTCTCTAGAGCGTATCCCCAAAATGACAGCGGTAAATCGGTAAGAGACATCATAGACCGCACCATATCCAATAGAGTGCGATTACGACGTTCGGACACACCGTTACGCTAAGGTGTTCCAGGCGGCGTGAGTTGTGAAACGATTCCACATTTCCTTAAGTGTGTACCAAATTCGTGACTTAAGTATTCTCCTCCACGATCTGATCGTAGGAACTTTATCTTTCGGCCACGTTGATTCTCTACCTCATTCTGAAATTCCTTGAACTTTTCAAAGGTCTGAGACTTGTGTTTCATTAAGTAGACATACCCATATCTACTCAAGTCATCAGTGAGAGAGAACATAACGATATCCTCCGCGAGCCTCAACGCTCATTGGACCGCACACATCGGTATGTATGATTTCCAACAAGTTGGTTGCTTGCTCCATTGTTCCGGAGAACGGAGTCTTGGTCATCTTGCCCATGAGGCATGGTTCGCATGTGTCAAATGATTCATAATCGAGAGGCTCCAAAAGTCCATCAGCATGGAGCTTCTTCATGCGCTTGACACCAATGTGACCAAGGCGACAGTGCCACAAGTATGTGGGACTATCGTTATCAACTTTACATCTTTTGGTACTCACGCTATGAATATGTTTAATATTACGCTCGAGATTCATTAAGAATAAACCATTGACCATCGGGGCATGACTATAAAACATATCTCTCATATAAATAGAACAACCATTATTATCGGATTTAAATGAGTAGCCATCTCGCATTAAACGAGATCCAGATACAATGTTCATGCTCAAACTTGGCACTAAATAACAATTATTGAGGTTCATAACTAATCCCATGGGTAAATGTAGAGGTAGCGTGCCGACGGCGATCACATCGACCTTGGAACCATTGCCGACGCGCATCGTCACCTTGTCCTTCACCAGTCTCCGTTTATTCCGCAGCTCCTGCTGTGAGTTATAAATATGAGCAACGGCACCGGTATCAAATACCCAGGAGTTACTACGAGTAATGGTAAGGTACACATCAATTACATGTATATCAAATATACCTTTAGTGCTTCCGGCCTAGCTTCTTATCCGCTAAGTATTTGGGGCAATTTCGCTTCCAGTGACCCTTCCCCTTGCAATAAAAGCACTCAGTCTCAGGCTTGGGTCCATTCTTTGACTTCTTCCCGGCAGCTGGCTTACCGGGCGCGGCAACCTCCTTGCTGTTCTTCTTGAAGTCCTTCTTGCCCTTGCCCTTCTTGAACTTAGTGGTCTTATTGACCATCAACACTTGATGTTCTTTCTTGATCTCACCCTCTGCTGACTTCAGCATTGAAAATACTTCAGGAACGGTCTTCACCATCCCCTGCATATTGTAGTTCATCACAAAGCTCTTGTAGCTTGGTGGGAGCGATTGAAGGATTCTGTCAATGACCGCCTCGTCCGGGAGGTTAATGTCCAGCTGGGACAGGCGGTTGTGCAACCCAGACATTCTGAGTATGTGCTCACTGACAGAACTATTTTCCTCCATCTTACAACTATAGAACTTTTCGGAGACATCATATCTCTTGACCCGGGCATGAGCTTGGAAAACTAGTTTCAGCTCCTCGAACATCTCATATGCTCCGTGTTGCTCAAAACGCTTTTGGAGCCCTGGTTCTAAGCTGTAAAGCATGCCGCACTGAACGAGGGAGTAATCATCAGCACGAGACTGCCAAGCATTCATAATGTCTTGGTTCTATGGGACGGGTGCATCACCTAGCGGTCCTTCTAGGACATATTGTTTCCTGGCAGCTATGAGGATGATCCTCAGGTTCCGGACCCAGTCCGTATAGTTGCTGCCATCATCTTTCAGCCTGGTTTTCTCTAGGAACGTGTTGAAGTTCATGTTGACATGAGCGTTGGCCATTTGATCTACAAGACATATTTGCAAAGGTTTTAGACTAAGTTCATGATAATTAAGTTCATCTAATCAAATTATTTTAATGAACTCCCACTCAGATTAGACATCCCTCTAGTCATCTAAGTGTTACACGATCCGAGTCGACTAGGCCGTGTCCGATCATCACGTGAGACGGACTAGTCATCGTCGGTGAACATCCTCATGTTGATCGTATCTTCCATACGACTCGTGTTCGACCTTTCGGTCTCCGTGTTCCGAGGCCATGTCTGTACATGCTAGGCTCGTCAAGTTAACCCTAAGTGTTTTGCATGTGTAAAACTGTCTTACACCCGTTGTATGTGAACGTAAGGATCTATCACACCCGATCATCACGTGGTGCTTCGAAACGACGAACTTTAGCAACGGTGCATAGTTAGGGGAGAACACTTCTTGAAATTGTTGTAAGGGATCATCTTATTTACTACCGTCATTCTAAGTAAACAAGATGCATAAACATAATAAACATCACATGCAATTATATAGTAGTGACATGATATGGCCAATATCATATAGCTCAATTGATCTCCATCTTCGGGGCTCCATGATCATCTTATCACCGGCATGACACCATGATCTCCATCATCATGATCTCCATCATCGTGTCTTCATGAAGTTGTCACGCCAACGACTACTTCTACTTCTATGGCTAACGCGTTTAGCAAAAAAGTAAAGTAATTTACATGGCGTTCTTCAATGACACATAGGTCATACAAAAAAATAAAGACAACTCCTATGGCTCCTGCCGGTTGTCATACTCATCGACATGCAAGTCGTGATTCCTATTACAAGAACATGATCTCATACATCACAATATGTCATTCATCATTCATCACAACTTCTGGCCATATCACATCACATGACAATTGCTGCAAAAACAAGTTAGACGTCCTCTAATTGTTGTTGCATCTTTTACGTGGCTGCAATTGGGTTCTAGCAAGAATGTTTTCTTACCTACGAATAACCACAACGTGATTTTGTCAACTTCTATTTACCCTTCATAAGGACCCTTTTCATCGAATCCGCTCCAACTAAAGTGGGAGAGACAGACACCCGCCAGCCACCTTATGCAACTAGTGCATGTCAGTTGGTGGAACCGGTCTCACGTAAGCGTACGTGTAAGGTTGGTCCGGGCCGCTTCATCCCACAATACCGCTGAAGCAAGATAAGACTAGTAGCAGCAAGCAAGTTGACAAGATCTACGCCCACAACAAAATTGTGTTCTACTCGTGCAATAGAGAACTACGCATAGACCTAGCTCTGATACCACTGTTGGGGAACGTTGCGGAAAATTAAAATTTTTCCTACGGTTTCACCAAGATCTATCTATGAGTTCATCTAAGCAATGAGTCACGGGAGAGAGATTGCATCTACATACCACTTGTAGATCGCGAGCGGAAGCGTTCACTAGAACGTGGATGATGGAGTCGTACTCGCCGTGATCCAAATCACCGATGACCAAGTGCTGAACGGACAGCACCTCCGCGTTCAACACACGTACGGAGCGGATGACGTCTCCTCCTTCTTGATCCAGCAAGGGGGAAGGAGAGGTTGAGGAAGATGGCTCCAGCAGCAGCACGACGGCGTGATGATGGTGGAGAGGCAGTACTCCGGCAGGACTTCGCCAAGCACTCGACGGAGGAGGAGAGGTGTTGGGGAGGGGAGGGGCTGCGCCTTGTTTGTGTCTTGCAGCCCTCCCCTCACCCCTCTATTTATAGGGGAAGGGGCAAGGGGGCCGGCCCCTCTAGATGAGATCTAGAGGGGGGGGGCGGCGGCCAGGGAGGGGGGGCTTGCCCCCCAAGCAAAGGGGGCGCCCCCACTAGGGTTCCGCCCCCCCAACCCTAGGTGCATGGGCGCAAGGGGGGCGCCCAGCCCTCCAGGGGATGGTTCCCTGCCCCTTGCGGCCCATGAGGCCCTCCGAGAGGGGTGGCCCCTGCCGGTGGACCTCCGGAACCCCTCCGGTGGCCCCGGTACAATACCGATATGACCCCGAATCTTTCCGGTGTTCGTATGACAACTTCCCATATATAAATCTTCACCTCTGGACCATTCCGGAACTCCTCGTGATGTCCGGGATCTCATCCGAGACTCCGAACAACTTTCGGTAATCACATACAAGTCTTCCTAATAACCCTAGCGTCACCGAACCTTAAGTGTGTAGACCCTACGGGTTCGGGAGACATGCAGACATGACCGAGACGGCTCTCCGGTCAATAACCAACAACGGGATCTGGATACCCATGTTGGATCCCACATACTCCTTGATGATGTCATCGGATGAACCACGATGTCGAGGATTCAATCAACCCCGTAGACAATTCCCTTTGTCAATCGGTACGTTACTTGCCCGAAACTCGATTGTCGGTATCCCAATACCTCGTTCAGTCTCGTTACTGGCAAGTCACTTTACTCGTACCGTAATGCATGATCCCGTGACCAAACACTTGGTCACTTTGAGCTCATTATGATGATGCATTACCGAGTGGGCCCAGAGATACCTCTCCGTCATACGGAGTGACAAATCCCAGTCTCGATCTGTGTCAACCCAACAGACACTTTCGGAGATACCTGTAGTGCACCTTTATAGTCACCCAGTTACGTTGTGACATTTGGTACACCCAAAGCACTCCTACGGTATCCGGGAGTTACACGATCTCATGGTCTAAGGAAAAGATACTTGACAATGGAAAAGCTCTAGCAAACGAACTACACGATCTTGTGCTATGCTTAGGATTGGGTCTTGTCCATCACATCATTCTCCTAATGATGTGATCCTGTTATCAACGACATCCAATGTCCATAGTCAGGAAACCATGACTATCTGTTGATCAATGAGCTAGTCAACTGGAGGCTCACTAGGGACATGTTATGGTCTATGTATTCACACGTGTATTACGATTTCCGGATAATACAGTTATAGCATGAATAATGACAATTATCATGAACAAGGAAATATAATAATAACCCTTTTATTATTGTCTCTAGGGCATATTTCCAACATCATCAATGTCTCTGGGACTCCATTTCCCAACAGGAACAGCTGACCAGGTTAACTCCTATCTTCACAAGGCTGCTATCACCGTTGCTTAGGTTCCGGGGCTGTCATCACGTCGCTCCTCTCCATGCAAGAAATCTGGCCAAGACAATAGCCAGGGACAAGCCAGTGAGTACTTTGAATGTACTCGCAAACATTATGAACACGGATATAAATAAATGATAATCATGCACTGAAATGTTCTATGATCATATCGTCAGTCACAAATAAAGATCTTTTATGCATGCAAGCAGGTTATTTATGTGCAACATAATATGCAATAATGGAGTGGAAATAAAATGCCACAGTCGGGCGTCTGTGCGACACCACATAAAGGGCTTATAAAGTAAATAAATAACAAGCAATGCCATAGTCGGGCGTCTTAGCGACACCACATAAAGGGCTTATAAATAAATGACAAGCAATGCCACAGTCGGGCGTCTCAGCGACACCACATAAAGGGCTTATAAATAAAAGACAAGCAATGCCACAGTCGGGCGTCTCAGTGACACCACATAAAGGGCTTATAAATATATAAATGACAAGCAATGCCATAGTCGGGCGTCTCAGCGACACCACATAAAGGGCTTATAAAATAAATAAATAAATAACAAGCAAAGCCACAGTCGGGCGTCTCAGCGACACCACATAAAGGGCTTATAAAGTAAATCAATAACAAGGAATGCCACACTCGGGTGTCTCAGTGACACTGCATAAAGGGCTTATAAAACAAATAATCACAATGAATATCCAGGGGGTAGAACCATCCCAGGGATACCCAATAATTCAGATAATAAAATGGGTTAGTCCATAATAAACATAAACATATTTATCACAAGTCATCAGTCATGATGCACGTTCTGGTTTAGTAGTTTTTCCTCCGAAGACCGACACTAAGACCGACACTTGACCCATCCCAGACTGCAGTCCTTAACCATGGACACGGTTATTCGAATAGGTTTAATCTCTGCAGAGGGTGTACTCTTTACCCACGAGTAATGGATTCCTTTAGTCCTTCGGGACTAATTCCGTCTACGGTCTTTTAATTGAAAACTCACCTGACTTGCACACACCAGCTTAACTCACCGGTGTCTGGAAACACCCACGACACCTGTCAAGCAAAATTCTAAGTGGCGAGACTACAACCTCGCGTAGCATGGGATCAAATTTATATCGCGCGCTCTAAGGGGTGGCCTCCCCTCTCGCTCCCAACCGGAAACACCCATGCCCCCGGACCAGGTGGCCTGACTATCGGCTACAACTGGTATCTTCCACCATGGCCTCTCTGTACGGTGTGTGCCTGAAAGGGGGTTGACGACTTACTGAACCGTACCCTACCTGCGGCAGGGACAAGTGGTAGTACGAGGCAAGTATGGGGTTTACTGGAACAAGACTCGATCTATGGTCGACTCAGGAGGTTTAAGTATTCCCTGCATGATTAGCATAATGAATGTATTTCATCCAACAGATAGAATCACCACTCATCATACCCCTCATGCCATGCCGGACACACTCGTCTCGATGAGGAACTAGGGACAAGCTCGGGTCTACCCAAGACAATGACTTTCCCGTTTTTCCTTCCGATAGGCACGAAAAGCATACAAGGATGATCACTATCACAAGCATGTCCATTTCCAACAGCAAGGAAATTTCCAATAAGCATTCATGCACAAGATCACATCACCACATAAAATAACGAGTTCCACGTATTGAGGTGGTGTCATAATCGTGTCAAACAATGCACGCAAAATATTATGCCAGGGTTTAGAATGCTTGCCTTCAAGTAGTGGAAAGGCATGGTGCACTCCAAAACTTTTCAAAGCTTTCTCCTCTCTCCAAAATCCTATTTAAAATATTTTTGAATCAACATATAGTTTCAAAAACAGTACCAAAAAGTTGTCTGGAAATTTTTCAAATAAATCTAAAAATAAACTAGACATTATTTGAGAGAGGTAGGAAAAGAATCAACTCATTTTGAGTTGTATTTAAAAAGTTAAGCTTAGTCAAAGTTTTGGTCAAAAACTGTTATTTAAAATAAAACAGAAAAAGAAATAGATTCGAATATAAATGTACAAGTCGAAGGCGTATTCTGGAAACGCGCCTCCACTTATCCAGCGTGGACCGTGCGTGGGTCACTGACGGTGGGCCCGCCTGGCCCACTGGTCAGGTTTGACTGGTCTTCCCTCCCCTCTTCTTCCTCTGCCCGAGCGAGGGCGGGGCTCCGGCGAGGCTCGCCAGCGAACGGCGGCACCATTCTAGAAACCGAGGCCACCCGCGGTCTCAGGGGATCGAGGCGGTCCTACTGGTGGTCGCTTTGGTCTCTGGGGTGGACGGAGCTGCCGGCGGTGAGCTCCGCAGCGGATGGTGGCCGTCGGGCAAAGTGAGTTTTCACCTGCGGCGAGTCCCAATCAAGATCGAGTGGGGGGATGGATTCACGAGAGGGAGAGGAGGCTCCTGGTGAAGAGAGTGGAGAGGGGGAGGCTCTGGTGGCGCCGGAGAGGGAGACCATTTTTCTATAGCTAGGGCGACGTGGCGGCGACGTGTGCTAGAGGACGAGGCTGCGGATGAGCTTGAGACGCTCAAGGGGGCAGCTGGCGAGCGCTGGTGGCTTGGGCGGCACCGACTGAGCCAGGGGCGCGCTGCGGACGCCGGCGTGCTGCCAAGGGGCTCTGACGGCGGTGCTGTAGGGCGCCAGGGCTGCTTGGCGTGATGCGGTGAGAAGGGGAGTGCGTGGCGCGGCTCTGCGGTGAGGGCAAAAACCAGGGGCGCGACGTGTCGGCTCGGGCGCGGCACGTGAAATACGCGTGCTCGGCTCGCGCCCAGAGCACGCACGGAATGTGTTCGATAAAATGTCGGGGCATGCTAGGGGTCTCGGGTGAGGTTGGCAAGCAACAGAACTAGGTTAGTGATAGAGGGAAGATCAAGGGACAAGGTGGTTTGGTCAGGAGACCAAGTTCATAGTGCAAACAAAAACTCATGCCAAATCGGGTCATGCTCACAAGGTGTTTGACAAAATGCCACAGGCACCTAGGCATTTCTTGGGGTGGCCAAAAATTCCAGAGTGGGGTCTCTTTAGATGGATGAGAGGGTGGTGAGGTTAGTTTGTGAAAAGCACAAACTTGTTAGTGCAAGATTTGCAGAACTTCAATTCTGGACAGGATGTAAATGGCATCATTACATGGACCAAAAATGATCCAAAGGGTGCATTCTCCTAGACTTAGGGGTTTAGCAGGGAGGACTACAAGTAGGAAAAGTAATCATGGATAGAGGAGCAACTAAAATTGTGGTTGCTGTACAATTCCTCAAGTTGGACCAATATGGAAAAGAGGTTGATTCACTCAAATTTTTCGAAGAACGTCACTGGGTTTTTGCATAATGTTGAATCATATGCTACTACTAACATCCCATAATTTTGGTGGAAGCTAGAAAGAAATATTTAAATAGGCTGTAGTGCAAATCTGCCCACTGGACCAGATTTGAAAAAAATGGTGTAGAGCTCAAAGTATTCAATGAATGAAATATGTTTTTGCATAAAAGTGATTTAGAAACATCACATGACACCTCCAAATTTTGGTGGGATTTTTAAAAGAATTTATCAAATGGTTGTAGTTCAAATAGGACCACAAACCATGGAAAAACCATTTTTAAAGGAATGAAGACCAGGGAAATAATTTTATAATTAACTCCTCTGATAAAAAGAAAAGTATATTTGAGGGGGTAAGAGAGTCCAATAAAATTGGGAAGTTTTTCACTTGAGGTAAAAACTCCATGATAATAAGAAAAGGAATGTTTCAAAAAATCAAAAGTGAGCCTAGAAAATAAAAGTTTTAATTTCCTGGCAAAATTTTAATTAACAAAAGAAGGTTAAAATTTTGGGGTGTCACAACACTACCCCCCTTAAGAAAAATCTCGTCCTCGAGATTTGCTAAGGATTGTTTAAAAAAACATTTACCAAATAGAAACAATTTCTTAAGCGGTAAAAGCGGCTACAATGAGAGGGCAATAAGTGGTGCAAAAATACAGTGTGGGACACTGGCGCGGCGTGGAAAAATCCACGGTTTTGGGAAAAAACGAGCGATTTCTATGTCGGACGTAGTAAATTTAGAATAAATTCTATATCTTAAAATACGCTGGTCGTACCCGAGAGCACAATGCTCCCTCTGGCTGACAGGTGGACCCGGGGCCCACTGTCGGCCTCTTCTTCTTCCTCTGGCTCTTTCTTGTTCCTCTCTCCCGCGTGTTTTCCCACGCTTTCTCCACCGGCGACGCCTAGCGCGTAGGGCATCTAGGCCGTACTGCGGTAGTGTGCGGCGTGCTAGCTGCCGGTGCAGCGTGCACTCACCTCGCGGGCCAGTGCGCTGTCGGCACTGCTCGCGGATTCGCCTCCGAACACCGGCGGTCAGGCGACGAGTGGCGCTGGTGGACCTCGCCCACCATACACCGATCTCGAGCTATAAAACGACCAGGGTGCTCCTTTCTTCTTCCTCACACCTGGCCTCGCTCCTCCTTCTCCTTCCTTCTCCTCTGTTTCCATTTGCCGGAGCTCGAAGCGAGGCTCTAATGGCGGAGGTGGTGCCAGACTGGTACGTGATCCTGTTGTGCGGAGGGCTGGCAGCGGTGCTGGGGCTCTCCGTGCTCCTGTGCGCGATGATCCTCGATGATCGTCGCGATGCTGCTGCTCGGTTGTTGGCTCTCCGCGGTGGCGGTGATCACGAGGAGTAGGCGGGGTGTGTTGGTGCTGACTGTTGTTCGGAAGGTGTCCAGTTAGATGCAACACGGTTGCAAGGTTTAGCAAGCATTGTATGTGTTCGAGTGATTGTGGTTGTGAGTCTGCGGTCGTGGTGCTGTGTGAAATAAAATAAACCATGTCGTGAGAAGGTGTACGATGCAGCAACTCAGGGAAAAAGAAATCTCACTCCAGGATTTTTCGCGAGGGAAAACAGTAATATATTAGAGTCAAACCGCAACAGAACTACTCACATTAATTTAAACTAAATGATTTACTCGCCGCGCAAACTCGGGGTATCACGCATAAGTTACAACACATAAATAAATGTTACAACAATAAACATAGCGGCGATGTCTAAAATGGAAATGGTAACTGGACGGGGTCCTGAGAAAACGTCTCTGGTACTAGAATACACTCTTCTTCTATCGGGGAAAGTGGATTGACCAGACGATGAATGTGTCTCTCCTGGTCGGGCCTCAGTGATCTGCCGATGGCGATCTGAGGATTTAAATCCGCGAGGCTCTGGAGATAACCCATCACACGTTGGGTTAAACGCTCTTGAGCGATGACGTACTGGACGAGGTTGGCCAGGACTGGGTCTCTCTCAATTCGTCCACCGGGAAAAGATGTTACTTCTCCGGGTGCTGCACGGCTCGGAAAGTAATAATACCCTCATTCGCTGGCATAGGGTACCGCGAATCGAAGGCGAGCAAGCGCTTCGTATGCAACAGCTTCTATGGCCATATGTGGGGTCGGCATAGATTTCCCCATGAAGGAGACCTCCGTTGGGTCTTAGTTTGGGTTTACGGGAGGGATGTGCACTGCTGCCCAATATCTCGAGGTGGACTGGGTGATTCTCGATTTGAATAGCTCGTACTGGGGTGGCTGGGTAGCGCCCATGGTACTGCAGGTAAAATCCCACAATATTTTGACAAAACTACCTGGGGTTGCATCTGGGGTCCTCAGATAAATACTAGGGCTCGGCATGGCAAGAAATGGTGCACAAGGTGAGAGGTGCTGGGCAAGGTCACGCGGTGGCCTTTTTATAGCATTGGAGCCGGGTTGTTCTACCGTGGTGAAAGGTAATGAATTTGCCCGTTCCGCTCCAAGGGTCGGGGTCAAACCACAGATACTTATCTCACCAAAGTGACGTGTCACTGTGGGGGTTGTCGGGGTGGTTTTTGGTAACTATGCCTGGGATAGAAATTTATACCGCATGCTGACATATCCATGCAAGGCTACTATTTAAAACAGAGGCACGACAACAGGCTGCATTTATTTACAAGGTCACAGGTTTACAAAGCAGGGATACACTGGGACTCGACACTACTCGAGTGACTTAGTCTACCTCGTTTACATCCAAGCGGGCGTGCCTTGTGGATGTCGAGGCTTCTCCACGGGTCTCACCGTCGGGATTAGCTGGAGGGTGTTGAGGGGCTGCAGGCTCGGGGTAGCGATGATGACCATCTCGGGGATTGTTGGCCACAACCCCGTTGGAGTGTGCTCCCAAGAGGCGATGAAGTACTTCTAGGGTCATCAAAGCACCATGGCCGACGGCTAGGGCAGACCTCAGGGACTCGATCGGGTGCCCGACCAGCACGACTGGGTTGTCGGCGTCGGGTTCATTCTCTTCTCTTGCCGGGGCTCGGCGAACTAGCTCTCCACGAGCTGCGATCAGATCAATGGTGATTTGATCGAACAGTTCCTCTAGTGCACTTACATAGCGCACTAGGTGCAACAACGCAGGATCCGTCTCGTGATCTCCGTTGGCAACTTGGGGTGGTCTACCATACCCTTCAGGTCTGGGGTAGTAGTAGAACGAGCGACAGTTAACTCTGGGCGACAAGTGCCAGAGATGAACTATAGCCTCTCGCGCCGCTAGCTGGACGGCTTGTGGCTCAAACGAAGTTGTCCTTCCGGCGAACCTATAGGGGCGTTCTGGCGACAGACCCCTACCATAGATGTGTACAGTGGCCCAGAATTGACGGCTCTCAACCGCTCATGGGTCCTTGGTACACAACATATTCTGGGGGCTCTTCTAACGCATAGGCACGACGGGTGAGGTTTGCGAGTATGGTCACAAAGCCTCCAAGGTTGGTTGTTGTGGTCTCATTGTGCACGACGGGACTAGGCATTATGGCTCGGTTTGGGGTAGCGGTTGTGATGTGCTGGGTTGGGGTTAGCATGCCCTTTTATAGGAAAAGGGGACGGAGTCTTCCTTCGCACGCTTGCGAATGAGACATCTTGGGTGCTGGTCACTGGTGCGTGATCGACAGGCTAGGTTGATAGGTTGGGCACCGACTGCCAAAAGTGTCGGGGTCACTGTGTGGCTATCTTGCACGAGAAGCTTGGCTGGGGTTTTGTTAAGGTCTGGTGGGTTGGTTTGCCTAAGTCTTTCGACCTGGCTAAGATAGGATTAGCCAATGGTCAGCCTGGCTCTGATACCAAGTTTGTGGCGACCGATTTTCCGGGCATTAAATTCCAGAAAATGGCCGTTGTGCTCACCAGCCCCAAGATTACTGTTAGCTGATGAGGCACCAACTTGATACAGAAATTCCAAGCAAAACACAAAAATATGTGGTACAAGACCATTCTGGCCAATGAGTACAACAAATGGTTTCTACTGGTTGATGGCGGAAGCGGTTTGTGGTTCATCAATGTCTCTGGGACTCCATTTCCCAGCAGGAACAGCTGACCAGGTTAAATCCTATCTTAACGAGGCTGCTATCACCGTTGCTTAGGTTCCGGGGCTATCATCACGTCGCTCCTCTCCGTGCAAGAAATCTGGCCAAGACAATAGCCAGGGACAAGCCAGTGAGTACTTTGAATATACTCGCAAACATTATGAACACGGGTATAATATAAATGATAATCATGCACTGAAATGTTCTATGATCACATCGTCAGTCATAAATAAAGATCTTTTATGCATGCAAGCAGGTTATTTATGTGCAACATAATATGCAATAATGGAGTGGAAATAAAATGCCACAGTCGGGCGTCTGTGCGACACCACATAAAGGGCTTATAAAGTAAATAAATAACAACCAATGCCACAGTCGGGCGTCTCAGCGACACCACATAAAGGGCTTATAAATAAATGACAAGCAATGCCACAGTCGTATGTCTCAGCGACACCACATAAAGGGCTTATAAATAAAAGAGCAATGCCACAGTCGGGCGTCTCAACGACACCACATAAAGGGCTTATAAATATATAAATGACAAGCAATGCCACAGTCGGGCGTCTCAGCGACACCACATAAAGGGCTTATAAAATAAATAAATAACAAGCAAAGCCACAGTCGGGCGTCTCAGCGACACCACATAAAGGGCTTATAAAGTAAATATATAACAAGGAATGCCACAGTCGGGCGTCTCAGCGACACCGCATAAAGGGCTTATAAAACAAATAATCACAATGATTATCCAGGGGGTAGAACCGTCCCAGGGATACCCAATAATTCAGATAATAAAATGGGTTAGTCCATAATAAACATAAACATATTTATCACAAGTCATCAGTCATGATCCACGTTCTGGTTTAGTAGTTTTTCCTCCGAAGACCGACACTAAGACTGACACTTGACCCACCCCAGACTATAGTCCTTAACCATGGACACGGTTATTCGAATAGGTTTAATCTCTGCAGAGGGTGTACTCTTTACCCACGAGTAACGGATTCCTTTAGTACTTCGGGACTAATTCCGTCTATGTTCGTTTAATTGAAAACTCACCTGACTTGCACACACCAGCTTAACTCACCGGTGTCTGGAATCACCCACGACACCTGTCAAGCGAAACTCTAAGTGGAGAGGCTACAACCTCGCGTAGCATGGGATCAAATTTATATCGCGCGCTCTAAGGGGTGGCCTCCCCTCTCGTCCCAACCGGAAACACCCATGCCCCTGGACCAGGTGGCCTGACTATCGGCTACAACTGGTGTCTTCCACCATGGCCTCTCTATACGGTGTGTGCTTGAAAGGGGTTTGACGTCTTACTGAACCGTACCCTACCTGCGGCAGGGACAAGTGGTAGTACGAGGCAAGTATGGGGTTTACTGGAACAAGACTCGATCTATGGTCGACTCAGGAGGTTTAAGTATTCCCTGCATGATTAGCATAATGAATGTATTTCATCCAACAGATAGAATCACCACTCATCATACCCCTCATGCGATGCTGGACACACTCGTCTCGACGAGGAACTAGGGACAAGCTCGGGTCTACCCAAGACAGAGACTTTCCCGTTTTTCCTTCCGGTAGGCACGAAAGGCATACAAGGATGATCACTATCACAAGCATGTCCATTTCCAACAGCAAGGAAATTTCCAATAAGCATTCATGCACAAGATCACATCACCACATAAAATAACAAGTTCCACGTATTGAGGTGGTGTCATAATCGTGTCAAACAATGCATGCAAAATATTATGCCAAGGTTCAGAATGCTTGCCTTCAAGTTGTGGAAAGGCATGGTGCACTCCAAAACTTTTGAAAGCTTTCTCCTCTCTCCAAAATCCTATTTAAAATATTTTTGAATCAACATATAGTTTCAAAAACAGTAATAAAAAGTTGTCTGGAAATTTTTCAAAAAAATCTTAAAATAAACTAGACATTATTTGAGAGAGGTTGGAAAAGAATCAACTCATTTGGAGTTGTATTTAAAAAGTTAAGCTTAGTCAAAGTTTTGGTCAAAAACTGTTATTTAAAATAAAACAGAAAAAGAAAACGATTCAAATATAAAGGTACACGTCGAAGGCGTATTCTGGAAACGCGCCTCCACTTATCCAGCGTGGACCGTGCGTGGGTCACTGACAGTGGGCCCGCCTGGCCCACTGGTCAGGTTTGACTGGTCTTCCCTCCCCTCTTCTTCCTCTACCCGAGCGAGGGCGGGGCTCCGGCGAGGCTCGCCGGCGAACGGCGGCACCATTCTGGAAACCGAGGCCACCCGCGGTCTCAGGGGATCAAGGCGGTCCTACTGGTGGTTGCTTTGGTCTCTCGGGTGGACGGAGCTGCCGGTGGCGAGCTCCGCAGCGGATGGTGGCCGTCGGGCAAAGTGAGTTTTCGCCCGCGGCAAGTCCCGATCAAGATTGAGTGGGGGGATGGATTCACGAGAGGGAGAGGAGGCTCCTGGTGAAGAGAGTGGAGAGGGGGAGGCTCTGGTGGCGCCGGAATGGCCTGGGCAGTGGCGGCGGCTGCGGTTGCCGGAGATGGGGAAGGAGACCTCCCCGGGTCGATTGGCTGCCAATGGTGGTCCTAGGGAGATGGCTTGAGACTGCCTACGTGCGGAGACGAGCTCGGCGCTCCCATAAATAGGTGATCAGGGTCGGTTCCGCGGCGGCTGGGGATAAGGTTACCGGCGACCGTCTTTCTGTAGCTAGGGCGACGTGGCGGCGACGTGTGCTAGAGGACGAGGCTGTGGATGAGCTTGAGACGCTCAAGGGAGCAGCTAGCGAGCGCTGGTGGCTTGGGCAGCACCGACTGAGGTAGGGGCACGCTGCGGACGCCGGCGTGCTGCCAAGGGGCTCTGACGGCGGTGCTGTAGGGTGCCAGGGCTGCTTGGTGTGATGCGGTGAGAAGGGGAGTGCGTGGCACGGCTCTGCAGTGAGGGCAAAAACCAGGGGCGCGACGTGTCGGCTCAGGCACGGCACGTGCAATACGCGTGCTCTGCTCGCGCCCAGAGCACGCACGGAATGTGTTCGATAAAATGTCGGGGCATGCTAGGGGTCTCAGGTGAGGTTGGCAAGCAACATAACTAGGTTAGTGATAGAGGGAAGATTAAGGGACAAGGTGGTTTGGTCAGGAGACCAAGTTCATAGTGCAAACAAAAACTCATGCCAAATCTGGTCATGCTCACAAGGTGTTTGACAAAATGCCACAGGCACCTAGGCATTTCTTGGGTTGGCCAAAACATCCAGAGTGGTGTCTCTTTAGATGGATGAGAGGGTGGTGAGGTTAGTTTGTGAAAAGCACAAACTTGTTAGTGCAAGATATGCAGAACTTCAATTCTGGACAGGATGTAAATGGCATCATTACATGGACCAAAAATGATCTAAAGGGTGCATTCTCCTGGACATAGGGGTTTAGCAGGGAGGACTACAAGTAGGAAAAGGAATCATGGATAGAAGAGCAACTAAAATTGTGGTTGCTGTACAAATCCTCAAGTTGGACCAGTATGGAAAAGAGGTTGATTCACTCAAATTTTTCAAAGAACATCACTGGGTTTTTGCATAATGTTGAATCATATGCTACTACTAACATCCCATAATTTTGGTGGAAGCTAGAAAGAAATATTTAAATAGGCTGTAGTGCAAATCTGCCCACTGGACCAGATTTGAAAAAAATGGTGTAGAGCTCAAAGTATTCAATGAATGAAATATGTTTTTGCATAAAAAGTGATTTAGAAACATCACATGGCACCTCCAAATTTTGGTGGGATTTATAAAAGAATTTATCAAATGGTTGTAGTTCAAATAGGACCACAAACCATGGAAAAACCATTTTTAAAGGAATAAAGATCCGGGAAATAATTTTATAATTAACTCCTTTGATAAAAAGAAAAGTTTATTTAAGGGGGTAAGAGAGTCCAATAAAATTGGGAAGTTTTTCACTTGAGGTAAAAACTCCATGATAATAAGAAAAGGAATGTTTCAAAAAATCAAAACTGAGCCGAGAAAATAAAAGTTTTAATTTATTGGCAAAATTTTAATTAACAAAACAAGGTTAAAATTTTGGGGTGTCACAGACAATCCCAATATTTTGTGGGCTAAACCTTGGTTGGGTTCTCCTTTTTGGTAATTTATGTATTACCTGGGCTTTAGCAACTATAAGACCATTCTATCATCGGAAAGTTGGCAATGGTTAGAGTATTGCCTTTTGACATGATGTTTGGTTTGGTGAGTGCTCACTCGAGAGTAAGTTCTGGGATTTGTTTATGACTAGCACATATGCCCATCCATTGCAACAGGAGAACTAATTGACATTCGATACGCTACGACAACATCCGTACGGTGCCACCTAACGGCAGCAGGGATACGCGCCTGATACGTCTCCAACGTATCTATAATTTTTGATTATTTCATGATATTATATTATCTGTTTTGGATGTTTTATATGCATTAATATGCTACTTTATATTATTTTTAGGACTAACCTATTAACCTAGATGCCAGTGACAGTTTCTGTTTTTTGTCTATTTTAGAGTTTCGCGGAAAAGGAATACCAAACGGAGTCCAAATGGAATAAAACTTTGGCGATGATCTTTCTTGGACCAGAAGCAACCCATGAGACTTGGAGATGAAGTCAGAGGAGTCATGAGGCGGCCACCTTGAAGGTCCCCTGGCCGAATTCATTTGCCCATATATGCTCCTATACCCCGAAACCGTCAGGGGGAGACCCAAAAACACTTTCCCACCACCGCAACCTTCTGTACTTGTGAGATCCCATCTAGGGGCATTTTTCGGCGTCTTGCCGGAGGGGGATTCGGTCACGGAGGGCTTCTACATAACACCATTGCCCTTCCGATGAAGCGTGAGTAGTTTACCACAAACCTACGGGTCCATAGCCAGTAGCTAGATGGCTTCTTCTCTCTCTTTGATTCTCAATATCATGTTCTCCTTGATGTTCTTGGAGATCTATTCAATGTAATACTATTTTGCGGTGTGTTTGCCGAGATCCGATGGATTGTCGATTTATGATCAGATTATCTATGAATATTATTTGAATCTTCTCTGAATTCTTATATGCATGATTTGATATCTTTGCAAGTCTCTTCGAATTATCGGTTTACTTTGGCCTACTAGATTGGTTTTTCTTCCAGTGGGAGAAGTTCTTAGCTTTGTGTTCAATCTTACGGTGTCCTTTCCTAGTGACAGTAGGGGCAGCAAGGCACGTATTGTATTGTTGCCATCGAGGATAAAAAGATGGGGTTTTCATCATATTGCTTGAGTTAATTCCTCTACATCATGTCATCTTACTTAATGCGTTACTCCGTTCTTTATGAACTTAATAATCTAGATGCATGCTGGATAACGGTCGATGTGTGGAGTAATAGTAGTAGATGCAGAATCGTTTCGGTCTACTTGACACGGACGTGAGGCCTATGTTCCTGATCATTGCCTTAGATATCGTCATAATTATGCGCTCTTCTATCAATTGCTCGACAGTAATTTGTTCACCCACCGTATTATTTGCTATCTTGAGAGAAGCCACTAGTGAAACCTATGGCCCCCGGGTCTCTTTTCCATCATACAAGTACTCTTTTCCATCATATTAGTTTCCAATCTACTAGTTTGTAATCTTTTACTTTCTGATCTATAAACCAAAAATACCAAAAATATTTTCTTTACCGTTTGTCTATCTCTATCAGATCTCACTTTTGCAAGTAACCGTGAAGGGATTGGCAACCCCTTTATCGTGTTGGGTGCAAGTTTGTTTGATTGTTTGTGCAGGTATTCGGTGATGTGTGCGTTGTCTCCTACTGGATTTATACCTTGGTTCTCAAACTGAGAGAAATACTTACTCTACTTTGCTGCATCACCCTTTCCTCTTCAAGGGAAAAACCAACGCAAGCTCAAGAGGAAGCAGGAAGAATTTGTGGCGCTGTTGCCGGGGAGATCTACGCCAAGTCAAGCCATACAAGGTACCCATCATAAACTCTCATCTCTTGCATTACATTATTCACCATTCGCCTCTCGTTTTTCTCTCCCCCACCTCTAAAACCGTTTTCAAAAAGATTTTCCTTTTCTTCGCCCCTCTTCCATTCGTCTTCTTTGCTTGCTTCTTGTGTGCTCGTGTGTTGGATTGCTTGCTTTGTCACGATGGCTCAAGATAATACCAAATTTTGTGATTTTTCCAACACCAACAACAATGGTTTTATTAGTGCTCCAATTGCTCCCGCTACTAATGCGGAATCTTGTGAAATTAATGCCGCTTTGTTGAATCTTGTTATGAAAGATCAATTTTCTAGCCTTCCTAGTGAAGATGCTGCATCCCATCTAAACTATTTCGTTGATTTGTGTGATATTCAAATAAAGAAGAAGATGTGGATAATGATATTGTTAAATTGAAGCTATTTCCGTTTTCACTTAGAGATAGTGCTAAAACTTGGTTTTCAGCTTTGCCTAAAAATAGTATTGATTCTTGGAACAAGTGTAAAGATGCTTTCATCTCTAAGTGTTTTCCTCCTGCTAAGATCATCTCCCTTAGGAACGATATTATGAATTTTAAGCAACTTGATCACGAACATGTTGCAGAATCTTGGGAGAGGATGAAATTGATCATACGAAATTTCCCTACACATGGTGTGAATTTGTGGATGGTTATACAAATTTTTTATGCCAGATTGAATTTTGCTTCTAGAAATATTTTAGATTCGGCCGTGGGAGGCACTTTTATGGAAATTATTTTAGGAGAGGCTACTAAACTCCTAGACAATATCATGGCTAATTATTCTCAATGGCACACCGAAAGATCCACTAGTAAAAAAGTGCATGCGATTGAAGAGATTAATGTTTTGAGTGGAAAGACGGATGAACTTATGAAATTATTTGCTAATAAGAGTGCTTCTTTTGATCCTAATGATATGCCTTTTTCCACTTTGATTGAGAATAATAATGAATCTATGGATGTGAATTTTGTTGGGAGGAACAATTTTGGTAATAATGCGTATAGAGGTAATTTTAGTCCTAGGCCGTTTCCTAGTAATTCCTCTAATAATTATGGTAATTCCTACAGCAATTCTTATGGAAATGTTAATAATATGCCCTCTGATTTTGAGATTAGTGTTAATGAATTTATGAGTTCACAAAATAATTTCATTTCTTTGATTGAAGAAAAAATTCTCAAGATCGATAATTTGGCTAGGAACGTGGATAGAATTTCCCTTGATTTGGATTCTTTGAAACTTAGATCTATTCCACCTAAGCATGATATAAATGAGTCTCTCAAAGCCATGAGAATTTCCATTGATGAGTGCAAAGAAAGATCCGCTAAGATGCGTGCTAAAAAGGATTGATTTATAAAAGTGTGTTCTTCTAGTTTTCATGAGAATAATAATGAAGATCTAAAAGTGATTGATATGACTCCTATTGAATCTTTGTTTTCCAATATAAATCTTGATAAATATGGGACTGGAGATGAGTCAACTTTAGTAAAAAATGCGTCCCAATGATTCAGAGTTTTTTGATCTAGATGCAAAAATTGATAAAAGTGGGATTGGAGAGGTCAAGACTTTAAGTAGCAATGAACCCACTCTTTTGGATTTCTAGGAATTTAAATGTAATAATTGTTCTTTAATAGATTGTATTTCCTTGTTGCAATCCATGTTGAATTCTCCTCATGCTTATAATCAAAATAAAGCTTTTACTAAACATATCGTTGATGCTATGATGCAATCTTTTGAAGAAAAGCTTGAATTGGAAGTTTCTATCCCTAGAAAACTTTATGATGAGTGGGAACCTACTATTAAGATTAAGAATAAAGATTATGAGTGTCATGCTTTGTTGATTTGGGTGCTAGCGTTTCCACGGTTCCAAAAACTTTATGTGATGTGTTATGTTTCCGCGAATTTGATGATTGTTATTTAAATTTGCATCTTGTGGATTCCACTATTAAGAAACCTATGGGAAGGATTAATGGTGTTCTTATTGTTGTAAATAGGAATTATGTGCCGATAGATTTCATTGTTCTTGATATAGTTCCAATCCTACATGTCCTATTATTCTTGGTAGACCTTTCCATAGAACGTTTGGTGCAATTATTGATATGAAAGAAGGAAACATTAGATTCCAATTTCCGTTAAGGAAGTGCATGGAACACTTTCCTAGGAAGAAAATTAAATTGCCATATGAATCTATTATGAGAGCCACTTATGGATTGCATACCAAATATGACAATACCTAGATCTATTCGTGATTTATGCCTAGCTAAGGGCGTTAAATGATAGCGCTTGTTGGGAGGCAACCCAATTTTATTTCTGTTCTTTGCCTTTTGTTTCTGCTTCGTAGTATATAATTCATCTAGCATCTGGTTAGATGTGGTTTTGTGTTTTAATTAGTTTGTGCCAAGTTAAACCTTTAGGATAGCTTACGGTGATAGTTGTGTTGATCCTGCTGAAAAATAGAAACTTCTGCGCCCAGTAAATAATTTCCAGGATTTATTGAAACGTGCTTTTGATCTGATTCTTTTTGCTCTGGATTGGTGCACAAATTTTTCAGGTTGTCCTAATTGTTCAGAATTTTTGGAGTTACAGAAGTATTTGAGAGTTACAGATTGCCACAGACTGTTCTATTTTTGACAGATTCTGTTTTTTTTGTGTTGTTTGCTTATTTTGATGAATATATCGGTAGTATCGGGGGGTATGAACCATGGAAAAGTTGGAATACAGTAGATATTACACCAATATAAATAAATAATGAGTTTTCAACAGTACCTTAAAGTGGTGATTTATTTTCTTATACTAGTGGAGCTTATAAGATTTTCTATTGAGTTTTGTGTTGTGAAGTTTTCAAATTTTGGGTAAGGATTTGATGGACTATGGAATAAGGAGTGGCTAGTGCCTAAGATTGGGGATGCCCAAGGCACCCCGAGGTAATATTCAAGGAAACCAAAATCCTAAGCTAGGGGATGCCCCGGAAGGCATCCCCTCTTTCGTCTTCGTCTATCGGTAACTTTACTTGAGGCTATATTTTTATTCACCACATGATATGTGTTTTGCTTGGAGAGTCTTGTATGATTTGAGTCTTTGCTTTTTAGTTTACCACAATCATCCTTGTTGTACACACCTTTTGGGAGAGACACGCATGAATCATGATTTATTAGAATACTCTATGTGCTCCACTTATATGTTTTGAGCTAGACAATATTGCTCTAGTACTTCACTTATATCTTTTTAGAGCACGGCGGTGGCTTTATTTTATAGAAATTGTTGAACTCTCATGCTTCACTTATATTGTTTTGAGAGTCTTTTAGAACAACATGGTAATTTGTTTTGGTTATAAATTTAGTCCTAGTATGATAGGCATCCAAGAGGGATATAATAAAAAGTTTCATTTAAAGTGCATTGAATACTATGAGAAGTTTGATTCTTTATGATTGTTTTGAGATATGAAGATGGTGATATTAGAGTCATACTAGTGAGTAATTGTGAATTGAGAGATACTTGTGTTAAAGTTTGTGATTCTCGTAGTATGCACGTATGGTGAACTGTTATGTGATGAAGTCGGAGCATGATTTATTTTTTGATTGTCTTCTTTATGAGCGGCGGTCGGGGACGAGCGATGGTCTTTTCCTACCAATCTATCCCCCTACGAGCATGCGCATAGTACTTCGTTTCAATAACTAATAGATTTTTGCAACTGTGAGTTCTTTATGACTAATGTTGAGTCCATGGATTATACGCACTCTCATCCTTCCACCATTGCTAGCCTCACTTGTGCCGCGCAACTCTCGCCGGTACCATATATCCACCATATACCTTCCTCAAAACAGCCACCATACCTACCTATTATGGCATTTCCATAGCCATTCCGAGATAATATTGCCATGCAACTTTCCACCGTTCCGTTTATTATGACACGCTTCATCATTGTCATATTGCTTTGCATGATCATGTAGTTGACATCATATATGTGGAAAAGCCACCTTCATAAGTCTTTCATACATGTCACTCTTGATTCATTGCACATCCCGGTATACCGCCGGAGGCATTCACATAGAGTCATATTTTGTTCTAGGCATCAAGTTTTAATTTTTCGAGTTGTAAGTAAATAGAAGTGTGATGATGATGAGCATTGTCAGATGTGAAAAAAAGGGGGGCAAAGAAGCCAAACAAAAAAACAAAAAAAGGAGAAAAAAAGAGAAAGGAAAAAATGAGAGAAAAAGATAGAAGGGAAATGTTACTATCCTCTTTCCACACTTGTGCTTCAAAGTAGCACCATGATCTTCATGACAGAGAGTCTCCTATTTTGTCACTTTCATATACTAGTGGGAATTTTTTCACTATAGAATTTGGCTTGTATATTCCAATGATGGGCTTCCTCAAATTGCCCTAGGTCTTCGTGAGCAAGCAAGTTGGATGCACACCTGCTTAGTTTGTTTTTGAGCTTTCATACACTTATAGCTCTAGTGCATCCGTTGAATGTCAATCCCTACTCACTCACATTGATATCTATTGATGGGCATCTCCATAGCCCGTTGATATGCCTAGTTAATGCAAGACTATCTCCCTTTTTTTGTCTTCTCCACAACCACCATATTCTCTTCCACCATAGTGCTATATCCACGTCTCACGCTCATGTATTGCGGGAAAGTTGAAAAAGTTTGAGAACATCAAAAGTATGAAACAATTGCTTGGCTTGTCAATGGGGTTGTGCATGATTTAAATATTTTGTGTGATGAAGATAGAGCATAGCCATACTATATAATTTTGTAGGGATAGCTTTCTTTGGCCATGTTATTTTGAGAAGACATGATTGCTTTACTAGTATGCTTGAAGTACTATTGTTTTTATATCAATATTAAACTTTTGTTTGAATCTTACAGATATGAACATTCATGCCACAATAAAGATAATTACATTGATAAATATGTTAGGTAGCATTCCACATCAAAAATTCTGTTTTTACCATGATCTTCATGACAGAGAGTCTCCTATTTTGTCACTTTCATATACTAGTGGGAATTTTTTCACTATAGAACTTGGCTTGTATATTCCAATGATGGGCTTCCTCAAATTTCCCTAGGTCTTCATGAGCAAGCAAGTTGGATGCACACCTGCTTAGTTTGTTTTTGAGCTTTCATACACTTATAGCTCTAGTGCATCCGTTGAATGCCAATCCCTACTCACTCACATTGATATCTATTGATGGGCATCTCCATAGCCCGTTGATATGCCTAGTTAATGCGAGACTATCTCCCTTTTTTTGTCTTCTCCACAACCACCATATTCTCTTCCACCATAGTGCTATATCCACGTCTCACACTCATGTATTGCGGGAAAGTTGAAAAAGTTTGAGAACATCAAAAGTATGAAACAATTGCTTGGCTTGTCAATGGGGTTGTGCATGATTTAAATATTTTGTGTGATGAAGATAGAGCATAGCCATACTATATAATTTTGTAGGGATAGCTTTCTTTGGCCATGTTATTTTGAGAAGACATGATTGCTTTACTAGTATGCTTGAAGTACTATTGTTTTTATATCAATATTAAACTTTTGTTTGAATCTTACAGATATGAACATTCATGCCACAATAAAGATAATTACATTGATAAATATGTTAGGTAGCATTCCACATCAAAAATTCTGTTTTTACCATGATCTTCATGATAGAGAGTCTCCTATTTTGTCACTTTCATATACTAGTGGGAATTTTTTCACTATAGAACTTGGCTTGTATATTCCAATGATGGGCTTCCTCAAATTTCCCTAGGTCTTCATGAGCAAGCAAGTTGGATGCACACCTGCTTAGTTTGTTTTTGAGCTTTCATACACTTATAGCTCTAGTGCATCCGTTGAATGTCAATCCCTACTCACTCACATTGATATCTATTGATGGGCATCTCCATAGCCCGTTGATATGCCTAGTTAATGCGAGACTATCTCCCTTTTTTTGTCTTCTCCACAACCACCATATTCTCTTCCACCATAGTGCTATATCCACGTCTCACACTCATGTATTGCGGGAAAGTTGAAAAAGTTTGAGAACATCAAAAGTATGAAACAATTGCTTTGCTTGTCAATGGGGTTGTGCATGATTTAAATATTTTGTGTGATGAAGATAGAGCATAGCCATACTATATAATTTTGTAGGGATAGCTTTCTTTGGCCATGTTATTTTGAGAAGACATGATTGCTTTACTAGTATGCTTGAAGTACTATTGTTTTTATATCAATATTAAACTTTTGTTTGAATCTTACAGATATGAACATTCATGCCACAATAAAGATAATTACATTGATAAATATGTTAGGTAGCATTCCACATCAAAAATTCTGTTTTTACCATGATCTTCATGACAGAGAGTCTCCTATTTTGTCACTTTCATATACTAGTGGGAATTTTTTCACTATAGAACTTGGCTTGTATATTCCAATGATGGGCTTCCTCAAATTTCCCTAGGTCTTCATGAGCAAGCAAGTTGGATGCACACCTGCTTAGTTTGTTTTTGAGCTTTCATACACTTATAGCTCTAGTGCATCCGTTGAATGTCAATCCCTACTCACTCACATTGATATCTATTGATGGGCATCTCCATAGCCCGTTGATATGCCTAGTTAATGCGAGACTATCTCCCTTTTTTTGTCTTCTCCACAACCACCATATTCTCTTCCACCATAGTGCTATATCCACGTCTCACACTCATGTATTGCGGGAAAGTTGAAAAAGTTTGAGAACATCAAAAGTATGAAACAATTGCTTGGCTTGTCAATGGGGTTGTGCATGATTTAAATATTTTGTGTGATGAAGATAGAGCATAGCCATACTATATAATTTTGTAGGGATAGCTTTCTTTGGCCATGTTATTTTGAGAAGACATGATTGCTTTACTAGTATGCTTGAAGTACTATTGTTTTTATATCAATATTAAACTTTTGTTTGAATCTTACAGATATGAACATTCATGCCACAATAAAGATAATTACATTGATAAATATGTTAGGTAGCATTCCACATCAAAAATTCTGTTTTTACCATGATCTTCATGACAGAGAGTCTCCTATTTTGTCACTTTCATATACTAGTGGGAATTTTTTCACTATAGAACTTGGCTTGTATATTCCAATGATGGGCTTCCTCAAATTTCCCTAGGTCTTCATGAGCAAGCAAGTTGGATGCACACCTGCTTAGTTTGTTTTTGAGCTTTCATACACTTATAGCTCTAGTGCATCCGTTGAATGTCAATCCCTACTCACTCACATTGATATCTATTGATGGGCATCTCCATAGCCCGTTGATATGCCTAGTTAATGCGAGACTATCTCCCTTTTTTTGTCTTCTCCACAACCACCATATTCTCTTCCACCATAGTGCTATATCCACGTCTCACACTCATGTATTGCGGGAAAGTTGAAAAAGTTTGAGAACATCAAAAGTATGAAACAATTGCTTGGCTTGTCAATGGGGTTGTGCATGATTTAAATATTTTGTGTGATGAAGATAGAGCATAGCCATACTATATAATTTTGTAGGGATAGCTTTCTTTGGCCATGTTATTTTGAGAAGACATGATTGCTTTACTAGTATGCTTGAAGTACTATTGTTTTTATATCAATATTAAACTTTTGTTTGAATCTTACAGATATGAACATTCATGCCACAATAAAGATAATTACATTGATAAATATGTTAGGTAGCATTCCACATCAAAATTTCTGTTTTTATCATTTACCTACACGAGGACGAGCAGGAATTAAGCTTGGGAATGCTTGACACGTCTCCAATGTATCTATAATTTTTGATTTTACGATGCTATTATATTATATGTTTTGGATGTTTATATGAATTCATATGCTATTTTATATTATTTTGGGACTAATTTATTAACCTAGAGCCTAGTGCCTGTTTTCGTTTTTTGCCTGTTTTAGAGTTTCGCAGAAAAGGAATACCAAATGGAGTCCAAAGGGAATAAAACTTTCACGATGATCTTTCTTGGACCAGAAGCCAACCAGGAGACTTGGAGATGAAGTTAGAGGAGCCACGAGGCGGCCACGAGGGTGGAGGGCGTGCCCAGGGGGTTGGGCGCCCCCTGCCTCGTGGGCCCCTCGAAGGTCTCCTCACCTAATTCTTTTGCCCATATATACTCCTATACCCCGAAACCATCAGGGGGAGCCACGAAAACACTTTTCCACCACCGCAACTTTCTGTACCCGTGAGATCCCATCTAGGGGCATTTTCCAGCGTCCTGACGGAGGGGTATCCGATCATGGAGGGCTTCTACATCAACACCATTTCCCTTCCGATGAAGCGTGAGTAGTTTACCATAGACCTACGGGTCCATAGCTAGTAGCTAGATGGCTTCTTCTCTCTCTTTGATTCTCAATACCATGTTCTCCTCGATGTTCTTGGAGATCTATTCGATGCAATACTCTTTTGCGGTGTGTTTGCCGAGATCTGATGAATTGTGGATTTATGATCAGATTATCTATGAATGTTATTTGAATCTTCTTTGAATTCTTATATGCATGTTTTGATATATTTGCAAGTCTCTTCGAATTATCGGTTTAGTTTGGCCTACTAGATTGGGTTTTCTTGCAATGGGAGAAGTGCTTAGCTTTGGGTTCAATCTTGCGGTGTGCTTTCCTAGTGATAGTACGGGCAGCAAGGCATGTATTGTATTGTTGCCATCGAGGATAAAAAGATGGGTTTTTCGTCATATTGCTTGAGTTAATTCCTCTACATCATGTCATCTTACTTAATGCATTACTCCATTCTTTATGAACTTAATACTCTAGATGCATGTTGGATAGCGGTCGATGTGTGGAGTAATGGTATTAGATGCAGAATCGTTTCGGTCTACTTGACACGGACCTGAGGCCTATGTTCATGATCATTGCCTTAGATATCGTCATAATTATGCGCTCTTCTATCAATTGCTCGGCAATAGTTTGTTCACCCAACGTATTATTTGCTATCTTGAGAGAAGCCACTAGTGAAACCTATGGCCCACGGGTCTCTTTTCCATCATACAAGTTCTCTTTTCCATCATATTAGTTTCCGATCTACTATTTTGCAATCTCTTACTTTTCGATCTACAAACCAAAAATACCAAAAATGTTACTTTACCGTTTATCTATCTCTATCAGATCTCACTTTTTCAAGTAACCGTGAACGGATTGACAACCCCTTTATTGTGTTGGGTGCAAGTTTGTTTGATTGTTTGTGTTGGTATTCGGTGACTTGTGCATTGTCTCCTACTGGATTGATACATTGGTTCTCAAACTAAGGTAAATACTTACTCTACTTTGCTGCATCACCCTTTCCTCTTCAAGGGGAAAACCAACGCAAGCTCAAGAGGTAGCAACGCCGAGGGTGAAATCTACTCCCTCCTTTGTTGTGGTTATCTCATGAGTCTCTTAAATAATGGATTATTAATGCAAGATTGGTGGACTCCGGAAGGATTAATTCATTAATTATAGGGTCTCTCTTGTAGCAATAATCCCTAAATCTGATCTTACTTACAAATCCGCTTAATTTATATTGACGCAACCATCCCTGCAAATCTAATAATTTTATTTATTTAGAGCCAACAACCCATGGTAGCCCAAATCCAATTAATTTCTTTGCTCCCTCTGTTCCTTGGTTCTTGAAGTGTAGCGACCAGACCTCAAACAGTTCGATCTCTGTGCTTCAGTGTCATCCCTGGATCAGTAATGCTGACACGCACAGTATTCAAAGGATTTATAACAGAGTAGCAATCACATACTTATTACATCGAATGCCTCCAAAGGAGAACTATGGCTTAAGGCCATCTAATAACGATAATAGCGGAAGGCTTGGAAGATAAGTGAGTCCATCAACTCCAACGGCATCACTGAGTATAGAACCATGACCTAAGGCACCTTACTCGTCGTCTGAAAAGTCTGCAACATGAACGTTGCAGCCTGAAAAACGGGTCAGCACATGGAGTATGCTGGCAAGGTAACACATAGAGAGTAATAAACTGAAATAGGCTATAGTACATGCATATATGGCTGTTGGAAAGCTCTATGGTTACAGTTTTGCATAAAGCCAATTTTTCCCTACTACAAAGGAATAACTTTATTTAACTATCATGGTGGTTGTTAAACATTGAGAGTATAGACACCCTCTCAATCCCAATTAAGCATCATCATTAAACCCAACATAATTAATTAAAAGTAACATGATGAGATTCACATGATAATCCAGATACTAGATACTCAAAACGTCCATAACCGGGGACATGGCTAACCATGATTTGTTTATACACTCTGCAGAGGTTTGCGCACTTTTCCCTGCAAGACTCGATCTCCTCCGTTGGATTTCTCGCACTACATGGTATTTGAGAAACAGATGACCGAGACATAGTCTTTCAGAACGTTTGCACCTTACTCTGGGTAGACAGTACCAACCTACATCCCCTACATCTTCTAGTCTACCACTGTAAGAGTTCACATGACTTAATGAACTATGCAAGAGCCCATAGTAGCTTGTGGCTGCACACGGAAGTTTCTAGCATGAATAATCTCATGATCCCTTTGAGCCTGGATGGCGGTCCATAAAAAACAGGCAATCGCTGGAATCCCCAGGTGCCTCAGTCCACCCAGATGTGTATTAAAGTTGCCACCTTAAATAAACCATTAATTATCAATCTCACATCTGTCATGGATTCACTCACCCAATCCACGTCTACTAGCATAGCATGGCTTTATAAGCAAACATAGAAGTAACTCCCAAGGGTTTGATAATAAAACAGGTAATAGGTACTACCTCATCTACTTCCCATAACCCACATATTAATCAGATCCTAATCATGCAATTGTTTGAGGATTGATCTAATGCAATAAAATTGGGTAGTAAAGAGGTATGATCAAAGTGTTACTTGCCTTGCTGATGATCCGTGAAACCTAGAGATTCGAAGTAGCAAGCGACGCACTCCGGATACTCTATCGCAAACAAACAAGCAAACAAGCATACAATAAGCACTCATCTAATGCACAGGTAAAACTCAAACAAGAGAAGTAACCAGAAAGTTCAACTTAAGAACTCCCGTTTGCAAAAAGAATCAAATTGAACGAAACAACGAAACACAAGCGGCGAAAGAAACAAGCTTCGTTTACTAATCTGGGCCTAAGTCAAATTTTACAAAAGCAAAAACTTCTTTGAGTATGTTAAACGGAAAGAGGGTTTCGAGATGAAACTCTAGGCGCTTGAATCGCCTGATTCCGATAAACGAGCAAAAAGTTATACTAGAACGAAAATCGGATCAGAAATCGCGATCTGAAATAATCGCGGAAAAACCAAGAAAAAGAAAAACTGACGAACGGATTAACGAACCGATGTTCGTTAACAGAATCTAAATGGTGAACTCATCTGTTAAACCGAACGAACGAGCGAACGCTCACTAAATAAAATAAATCGGGAAAAAAATAAATTGATCTAATCTAAAAAGCAAAAACTAGGGTTTTCTAAAAAAACGGATCGGTTTCTTTAGAAAAACCGGACGGCGGGGCGGCTACCTCGGCTCAAGCTCCGGCGATGCTCTGGCAGGGTCCGGCGGGGCTGCGGGGAGGCATGGGGTGCGGGGCGGTGGCGACAAGCGGCGGCGGCTGCGGCTTGGGCTCCAGGGGGGCCGGCTTGGTTTTTTAAGGGGGGAGGGGTGCGGTGGCTTGGGGGAGGGGGCAAGGCGGCGGCGCGGAGGAGTCCAGCTCGGACCCATGTCCAGGTCGGCGGCGGCGGCGGCGCGGCTCCACGTGGGAGACGGCGGCGGCGGGAGGCGGGCCGGCCTGGCTCGGTTGGGATTCGGCCCAGTCGGGCGCGCGCGCATTTTTTTTAACAATTCCGCCGAAACTAAGAAAAATCCTAGAAAAATGAATAAAAATCTAAAAATCCCAAAACAAATTTTCACCGTCTAAATAAAATATTTAGAACGAGATGAACATTTTCTTGGCCCTAAAATGCAGTTTTGAAAAACGTGCAATTTTTCCTAAATTCAAATAAAATAGCAAAAACTCCAAAATAAACCTTATTTGATTTTTTTATTAAATCCTCAATATTTCTTTATTTTGGGAAAGTCATTTCATTCCCTCTCTCATACTTTTGTAATAGAAATAATTGAAGATATAATAAATAAAATCAAATGATCCTATTTTCAAAATTCGAGAAAACTCAAATATGAAAATATCAAAATCCCCAACTCTTTCCGAGGGTCCTTGAGTTGCAATAAAACATGATATGCAATGATGATCTAGTGTATAACATTCCAAATTGAAAATTTGGGATGTTACATGAAGTGGCTTCCCGAAATGCAGGCCCTTCTAACACACTTTATTTAATATATGTAGCCAGTTTATATGATCATTTCAACATATTCTTTATAAATAATAAAGACCTGGGACTTAAATGGGCTGAAAACAGAGTGAACTGGGCATACTACAGCTGAACACGGAATACTAATCAGCGCCCAGGTGCGCGCGACGGTGGCTAAAGAAGTTGGGCCTAAGCCCAAAAAATAGAGAGAAAGGAGATGGACTTAATACTAGACCGCGGGTTATTTAAAAAACACAAGGGGCCTTTTGTAAAACGTATGATGGCGGACGAGCATAAACACTCCGTACTTTATTAGTAGGTATAGATTTGTCACCAACAACATGTAATAGTTGAGCAAGCTTCAGATGGTTCTGATATGAGATTAACATCAGGAGATGTGGAAATATACAAATTTTCTCTATGTGGAATGATCTTTTGTCATCGGATGAAAAATGTTGTTTTGTCTCATGAAATTGATGGTCTTGTCTGTTAAATCTTTTTACAAGTTGATCAACTTTGGAAGGATCTCCTACAATGTTAGGGATCACTAGATCATGATTGGCACGCGTTGTTGTGCCCATGTATTTTTTGTAATTGGATGATAGAAATTGTAAAAGAAAATGACCAAAAGGTGGGCAATAATATTATATGAAAATGTTGATGGTATTAATAGTTGACAAATAAAATACTACTTTGAACCAACAAAATTTAGATATATCTTCAGCCAACTATCTTGCCGACCAACCAAACGTTTGCTAGGTAAGCAGCACATAGAACCAGAGTAACCACCAAAGTTAGGATAGTAGTACAAAGTAGTAATACCCTAATTTGACATGCCACATACCAGAGTAGCAGTAGGCGCTTGCCAAGCCAAAATAGAGTAACCCAAAATAGATGCCATAAGATCAACTCTTCATAAAGTGGTCGCTTTGAGCTCAATAGAACAATCACATTATCTGAAAATCACATCGTTCATTCTCTGAAACTCACATTGTTCATTCTCTGAAATTCACATCACTGAACTTGTTTGGAGACACGATTTGGCAGCAACATGATATTGCCTTTGCTAAATTCTCAAAGACATTAGTGCGTTGAACACGTAATCCTAATTTGATATTTCTTGTCATCTATAAGAAATATACAAAACCAAAATAAGACATTAAGAAAGAAAGTATAGGTGGTGTTTCATATCAACCATATGCAGATTGAAGAATCTGAGAACTGAAGAAGTGCAGCGCAGGTTTTCAAAGATGTGTCGATCTGATCGGTAAAGAACGCAACACGCGTCCCTCGCTCCCCAGCGCGCCCGTTTAGGCCGGGCCATCTGCGGGTGCACTATTTTTTTATTTCGTTTTTCTATTTTCCTTTTTGTTTTTTCTATTTTAAATAATTTAGGATTTTGAAAAAGTTTCAAATTTATAAAATTGAGAATTTTGAAATAAAATGTTCAAGAAATCATAAAAATTTTGCAGATTAAAAAAATGTTCCAATAGTCAAAAAATGTTCATCATTTTGACAAGCAATGTCCATGAGTTTGGAAAAAACCTTTGTGTATTAAAAAATGTTAATAAAATTGAACAAAATGTTCGGTAATCCAAACAATGTTCAGCAATTTTCGAAAATGTTCTAAAAATTTAAAAATAAGCGTGAATTACAAGATAGTTCATCGATTATTTGCTGACTCATAGAATGTTCATGCATTTCAAAAATGTTTGTGAATTTCAAAACTTGTTCCACCAATTTCCAAAAAAATGGTCGTCGATTTTAAAAATGTCCACCGATTCAAAATTGTGTTTTTAAAAAATGTTTGAAATTTGTATAAAATGTTCATGAATTAAAAAACTAATCATTTAAAAATAATTCATGAATTTGTAAAAAAATAACAAACTTTAAAAATGTTCACGAGTTTAAGAAATATGTTCATGATTTTCAAAAATTGTTCACAATATCACAAAAATGTTCACAAATTTGAAAATATGTTCAAGAAATGAAAAAAAAGAAAATGAAACAAAGAAAAAAAGAAAAAATCTGGAAGTTTTTTTTTTGAAAAACTGGTTCAGGGAAGGATCTAGAACCTTCCCAAAACCGGTGGGGAAGAAATCAAAAAATGGGCCATTCCAAAACATGATCGAAAGCAAGAGGGGGTACGCGCTAGGGTGCTAGGGTGCGACCTATGCGCCAAATTGGAAACCCCATCTGGTGGTCCGAGGTGGGATGCACCACTCTCTTACTTGGCAGGGCCTGGCTCGGATGGACCCAATTGATCACAAGGCCTAGCTTCATGACACATGGGCTGGTGTGGCAGGAAACGCACTAACTCTCACTTCATGACGCTCGTTAAGAATCAGGTTACAGAAAACCTTTGTGCCGCATACAGATCCTTTCCGAATTCTCCTAATGTTAGAGGGCCCTTTGGACAAATAAAATGACTTCAACCAAAACCATGAGATCAATGGAGTCGCGGCGCTGATTGGCTAGTTGTTGGTGTAGGCATCTTTGTAATAAAGACGTCGGCGTCTAACTGGTCCTCTAGCTTGTGCTTGCGGCATCTTCTCTCACTTGCCATTGCACATGTGCTGGTACGAACGGTGCTCATGCCTTGCTTGCCTATTCCCATCGACGTCACCATCGTCACATGCGTATGGATGGTAAGGCTGGGCTGCAACAAAGTGTGCACGAGGTGGCTCCCTGTACTAACGATACCCGCCACCCTCTAATTGTTGTTGGTGACCGAATGTTGTTCGGAGTCCCGGATCCCATTCGGGACGTCTATAGCGACCACACCTCAAACAGTCTGATCTCTGTGCATCAATGTCATTCCTGGATTGGTAATGCTGACACGCACAATACTTGAAAGATTTATAACAGAGTAGCAATCACACACTTATTACATGGAATGTCTCAAAAGAGAACTTATTACAATAAATATGGTTTAAGGCCATCTAATAACGATAATAGCGGAAGGCTTGGAAGATAAAGAGAGTCCATCAACACCAACGGCATCACTGAGTATAAGATCACGACCTAAGGCACCTTACTCATCGTCTGAAAAGTCTGCCACATGAACGTTGCAGCCCAAAAAATGGGTTAGCACATGGAATATGCTGGCAATGTAACACATAGAGAGTAATGAACAGAATAATGCTATCACTACATGCAAATATGGCTGGTGGAAAGCTCTATGGTTACAGTTTTTCATAAAGCCAATTTTTCCCTACTACAAAGGAATAAATTTATTTAACTATCATGGTGGTTGTTAAACATTGAGAGTGTAAACACCCTCCCAATCCCAATTAAGCATCATCATTAAACCCAACATAATTAATTAAAAGTAACATGATGAGACTCACATGATAATCTAAGTAACTAGATACTCAAAACGTCCATAAACGTCCATAACTAACCATGATTAGTTTGTACACTCTGCGGAGGTTTGCGCACTTTTCCCTGCAAGACTCGATCTCCTCCGTTGGATTTCTCGCACTATATTGTGTTTGAGAAACGGATGACTGAGACACAGTCTTTCAGAAGCGTTTGCACCTTACTCTGGGTAGACAGAACCAACCTACATCCCCTACATCTGCTAGTCTACCACTAAAAAAGGTCACACAACATACTCAACTATGCTAGAGCCCATAGTAGCCTGCGGCTGCACACGTAAGCTTCTAGCATGAATAATCTCATGATCCCTTTGAGCCTGGGTGGCGGTCCATAGGAGAATCACACGGTACCCCGGGATTTCCAAAAATACAGGTAACACTGGGTTCCCCAGGTGCCTCAATCCACCCAGATGTGTATTAAAGTTGCCACCTTAAGTTGAACCATTAAATAAAATCTCACATCTATCATGTATACACTCATCCAATCCACGTCTACTAGCATAGCATGGTAGCAATATAAGCAAACGTAGAAGTAACTCCCAAAGGTTTGATAATAAACAGGTAATAGGTACTACCTCATCTACTTCCCAAAACCCATATATCAATCAAATCATAATCATGCAATTGTTCGAGGATTGATCTAATGTAATAAAACTAGGTAGTAAAGAGGTTTGATCAATGTGTTACTTGCCTTGTTGATGATCCGTGAAACCTAGAGACTCGTAGTAGCACGCTGCGCACTCTGGGTACTCTATCGCAAACAAATAAGCATACAATAAGCACTCATCTAATGCATGGGTAAAACTCTAATAAGAAATCTAATCAGAAAGTTCAACTTACGAACTCCGATTTGCAAAAACAATCAAAACAAACGAAGCAGCGAAACTCAAACGGCAAAAGAAACAAGCTTTGTTTACTAATATGGACCTAAGTCAAATTTTACAGTAACAAAAACTTGTTTAAGTTGGTTAAACGGAAAGAGGGTTTTGAGACAAAACTCTAGGCGCTTGAATCGCCTAATTCCGATAAACGAGCAAAAAGTTATACTAGAACGAAAATCGGATCAGAAATCAAGATCGAAAATAATCGTGAAAAACCCGAGAAAAAGAAAAACGGACGAACAGGCTAACGAACCGATGTTTGCGGCTAAACAACGAAAACCGTTCGTTAAAACGAACGTATGAATGAGCATTCATTAAATAAACTTGAAATCGGAAAAAATAAAACCGATCTAAAATTAAAAGTAATCGAGGGTTCTTTTTTTATTAAAAAAAGACCAATGGTTAACCGGCAAAAGCCGGCAGCGGTTCCAGTGGCTACCTCGACGGCGGGACGGCGGCGGCTCCGGCGGCGCGGGGCGGCGGCACGGAGCGGCGGGGTCGGGTGGCGGCGGGGCTCCGGCAGCGCAGGCGGGAGGCGGCGGCGGCTCGCGACGGCGACGACGGCGGCGGCGGTGGCTGGCGGTGGCGGTGGATCGGGCGGGGCAGGGCTAGGGTTTCGGGTGACTCGGGCCTCGCCTCTTAAAGGCCGGCCGGGCTGGAGTCCTAGTCGGGCACAGCCCGGCTAGGTCGGTTGACTTTTTTTTAAATAATTATGACGTGCAGAAAAAGAAAGAAAATAATTACTAAACGGATTCCAAAAATCCCGAAATAAATTTTCCCGGTCCTCTAAAAATAAGCCGGACAAGATGAATATTTATTTGGGCCTAAAATGCAATTTTGAAAAACGCGCATTTTCCTAATTCAAATAAAATAGCGATAAAACTCTGAAATAAAATCTTATTTGATATTATTATTAAATCTCCAATATTTCTTTATTTTGGGAAAGTCATTTGATTCCATCTCTTTTATATCTATAAAAGAAATATACGAAGATAAAATAATTAAAATCAAATGATCCTATTTTCAAAATTTGAGAAAACTTGAATATGAAAATAATGAAATCCCCAACTCTCTCCGTAGGTCCTTGAGTTGTGTAGAATTTCTAGGATCAAGCCAAAATGCAATAAATATGATATGCAAAGATGATCTAATGTATAACATTCCAAATTGAAAATTTGGGATGTTACAAACCTACCCCCTTAAGATGAATCTCACCCTCGAGATTCAGGTTGGCTAGAAAATAGGTCAGGGTGGTCCTTCAGGTCTTCCTCTCGCTCCCAGGTGGCTTCATCTTCGGTATGGTGGCCTCACTTGACTTTGCAGAACTATAACCTTGCTGCGTGTGACTCGGCTGGCAAACTCAAGAATCTTGACTGGTTTCTCCTTGTAGGTCAAATTGCTATCCAACTGAATTGCTTCTAGTGGCACTGTATCTCTCAACGGTATATCAGCCATCTCTGTGTGACACTTCTTCAACTGGGAAACGTGGAACACATCATGCACTCCTAACAATCCTTCAGGCAATTCCAACTTGTAAGCAACTTCTCCCATACGCTCCAAAACTTTGTATGGTCCCACAAAACATGGTGCTAACTCTCCCTTAACTCCAAAACGCTTAACTCCTTGAAGTGGGGACACTCGAAGATAAACTCTGTCTCTGACTTTGTAAATGGTCTCCTTGCATTTTGAATCTGCATAGCTCTTCTACCTGGACTGGGCTACCTTGAGCCTATCACGAATCAGCTTAACCTTCTTTTCAGACTCTTTAATCAAATATGGTCCAAACAACTAATGGTCTCCAACTTCATCCCACAACAGCGGTGTCCCGCACCTCCTTCCGTACAAAGCTTCGAAAGGGGCCATCTTAAAACTAGATTGATAACTGTTGTTGTAAGAGAACTCTGCATATTTCAAATTGTCGTCCCAACTAGATCCATAATCTAGCGCACAAGCTCTCAACATGTCCCCCAGAATCTGATTGACTCTCTCGGTCTGTCCATCTGCCTGTGGGTGAAAGGCTGTACTGAACTCTAGCCTGGTACCCAAAGTTTCGTGCAACTGATTCCAGAACTTTGAGGTAAACTGGGTTCCTCTATCTGATACAATGGTCCTCGGAACTCCATGCAGACATACGATCCTGGTCATGTATATCTTTTCCAACTTAGCACTTGTGTAAGTGGTCTTCACGGGGATGAAATGAGTTACCTTCATGAAATGATCGACTATAACCCATATCGAGTCATAGCCTGAACGAGTCCTGGGCAATCCCGTAATAAAATCCATGCCTAGTTTATCCCACTTCCATTCGGGTATTAGCAATGGCTGTAGCAACCCTGATGGCTTCTGATGCTCTTCTTCTACTCTCTGACATACATCACAAATTGCTACATACTCCGCAATATCCTTCTTCATTCCGGTCCACCAGAAAGTGTCCTTCAAATCCAGATACATCTTGGTATTTCCCTGGGTGAATTGAATACGGTGAATCATGGGCCTCCTGCAGAATCAACTTCCTGATCTCCGGATCATTAGGCACATAAACGCGGTCCTCAAACCATAAGATATCATGCTCATCCTCACGAAATCCCTTAGCTTTTCCTTTGCTCATCTTCTCCTTTATCTCAGCAATCTCCTTGTCGGTCTTCTGAGCTTCTATGATTTTATCCATCAAAGTAGACAAAATCTCCAATGCTGCTATGTAGCCTCTCGGAACTATCTCCAAACATAGCTCGCATAGATCCTCTGCTAACTCCTTGGGTAACTCTCCCGTCAAGAGTGTGTTGACATGGCTCTTGCGGCTCAATGCATCGGCTACTACGTTGGCCTTTCCGGGGTGATAATGCAATCTCATATCATAATCCTTAATGAGATCCAACCATCTCCTTTGCTTGAGATTCAACTCCCTCTGTGTGAACATGTACTTCAAACTCTTGTGATCCGTGTACACCTCACAATGGTTTCCGATGAGAAAATGTCTCCATGTCTTCAATGCATGCACTACAACAGCTAACTCCAAATCATGTGTAGCAAAATTCAACTCATGGGGCTTAAGTTGTCGTGAGGCATACGAAACAACTCTTCCCTCCTGCATAAGCACTGCTCCAAGTCCTCGACGAGAAGCGTCGCAATATACTTCATAATCCTTGCGCTGATCGGGCAGAATCAATACAGGTGATGTAACCAAATGTTTCTTCAACTCCTGGAAACTGGCCTCACATTCCTCAGTCCATTTGAACTTGGTCTCCTTCTTCAACATCTCCGTCATGGGTTTTGCAATCTTTGAGAAATTCTCAATGAACCTCCGGTAGTATCCTCCGAGTCCAAGAAAACTCCGGATTTCTCCAACTGACGTGGGTGCTTCCCAATTTGTCACAGTGACAACTTTGGTGGGGTCTACTGCTATTCCTTCTCCGGATATAACATGTCCGAGAAATCCAACTTCCTTCAACCAAAACTCACACTTGCTGAATTTGGCATATAACTGATGTTCTCTGAGCTTCCCAAGTACCAAACGCAAATTCTCCTTATGCTCCTCTTCATTCTTTGAGTAGACCCAAATATCATCAATGAACACCACGACGAACTTATCCAGAAACTGCATAAACACCTTCTTCATCATGTTCATGAAATAGGCAGGTGCGTTAGTCAGACCAAATGACATAACGGTATACTCATATAGCCCGTACCTTGTGGTAAAAGCTGTCTTAGGTATATCCTGCTCTCGAATCTTCAGCTGGTGGTATCCTGATCACAGGTCGATCTTGAAAAATACCTTAGCTCCTTGCAATTGGTCAAACAGATCATTGATCATCGGCAGTGGGTACTTGTTCTTTATTGTCACTTCATTCAATCCTCAATAATCAACAACCATCCTCAACGATCCATCCTTCTTCTCCACTAGAAGCACTGGTGATCCCCAAGGTGATGAACTTGGGTGAATATAGCCTTTATCCAGTAACTCCTTAATCTGCTTCTTAATTTCCTCCAAATCCTTTGCGGGCATCCTGTACGGTCTCTTAGATATTGGCCCTGTGCCTGGCAAAAGCTCAATAAAAAACTCAATGTCTCTATCCGGTGGCATGCCTGGCAACTCTTTTGGAAATACGTCAGGGAAATCCTTCACCACTGGTACTTCCTCCTGTACAACTCCTGACAAGGAATTTACTTGAGTCCTCTTTGGCACATGTCGGGATACATACTTGATCCTTCTTCCTTCTGGGGTGGTAAGCAAAATTGACTTACTAGCACATTCAATGTTCCCTCCATACTTTGATAACCAATCCATGCCTAATATCACATCCGGTCCTTGCGACTCCAATACTATTAGGTCTGAGGGAAACACGTAATTACCAATCCTTAATGGTAACCGATCACACCATAGACTGGCCATATACTCTGCTCCTGGCGAGGTTACTAACATGGGTGACCTAAGGGCTTCGGTTGGCAGTTTATACTTATCCACAAATCCCCTTGATATGTATGAATGCGGTGCACCAGTATCAAAAAGAATGATTGCAGTAAATGACTTAACCAAAAACTTACCTATTACTGCTGGCTGGGCTTCAACCTCCTCCACGTTAACGTGGTTCACCTGTCCCCTGTTGAAAGGGTACGGCTTCTTCCCAGAGCTTCCATTGCCATTTCCATTCTTAGCTTCAGGACATTCATTGGCATAATGTCTAGTCTTCTGACACTTGTAGCAAGTGACGTGGCTCGGGTCCTTCTTGGCTGGGGTTAATGGGTTGGTACGGTTCTGGCCGTTGCTTACTCCATTCCCATTACCATTCTTGGGGACACTATGGTTGTGCAAACTCTCTCCTCCATGGGTATGCTGAAAAGGTCCTCCTGAGTTTGGGGTAAAACGAGGCTTCTGCTGAGCTCCCGAATTGTACTTTCCTTGTCCATACTTCCTCTTGCGGCTGTCAATCTGCTGCTGCTTCCCTTCAATCATGAGAGCTCTATCCACCAACTCCTGGTAGTTGTTGAATGTTGCCACCATCAACTGCATGCTCAGCTCATCATTCAGTCCTTCCAGAAACTTCTCCTGCTTAGCTGCATCCGTAGCAACGTCATCTGGGGCATAACATGCTAACTTACCAAAATCATCCACGTACTGGCCAACTGTACGTCCTCCTTGGCGCAAGTTGTGAAACTCACGCTTCTTCATGGCCATGGCTCCTGCCGAAACATGGGCAGTACAGAAAGCCTGCTGAAACTGATCCCATGTGACAGTGTCGATGGGGTAAGTGGCTGTGAAATTATCCCATCATGATGCTGCGGGTCCATCAAGCTGATGTGTGGCAAAACGCACTTTCTCCGCATCTGTGCATCCTGCAGTGGTCAACTCCCTTTCCATCTTGTGGAGCCAATCATCTGCAACTATCGGCTCGGTGCTACTAGAGAAGACCGGCAGATTTAGCCTCAAGAAACAGGCTAAGTGGTCAACAGGTGGTGGTGGTGGGTTGTTGTTGTTGTTGTTGTTCTTGTTCCCCTGATTCTGATTCTGGAATAGTATCTGCATCAATGCATTCTGCTGCTAGATCAACTGAGTGAGCTCCGGTGGGAAAGCAAATCCATTGTCACATCTCGGAGGCATCTGGGGATTTAGAAAAGACGAGAATACAGAATAGAATGAGGTCTAGAGAGAAAAACACTACTCATATGCACATGAGACAAACACAATCATATCACTTCAATCAATTCAAACAAAGGCATACAATGGTCTAACTATCGTTACAAAAGTGCTCAGACTATACTATATATATACATGGGGAATTACTACTACTGTTATGGTGGTCGACTAGAAAAATTGATCGATCGAAGACTCCATGATATCTGCTCCAGCTTCATCAACAAAGTCATCATCGCTATCATCTGGGTCCGAGTCGGTGTCATCGATGATGATATAGTTCTCTAGGCAAGTGCAATCGTCGTCTTCTCCTCCAGTCGCGGGGAATCCCATGAATACTTTTAGCTTCTTCTTCAGGTCATCATTCTTCTCCACGAGTGTCGTCATTTCCTCCTCATATCCATCACGTGTAGACTTGAGTTCTTCTTCTAGCTCCATAATCTTGGTCATTGCCTTCTTCAGATCTATCATGCCTATGCACATCTGGTTCTCCTGGTGACGAATGTGCTGGTTTAACTCCTAGATGAAAGCTGCAATTGATCTATCCTTCCTGGTGCTGATCATCTCCCATTGCTCATCTCGGCACCCACAAATCTGGTAGATAGTATCCTTGAGATCCTGGCGGTAAACTTCTCCAATGCGTCCCATGGTAATGTGGGATGCCATACTCTTTCCTAGACTCCAGGTTGGTGCATCAAAGGAAAACTCTATGGGCTCAGTGACGGGCATGAACGTCCTTCCTGGAACTTGAACTTGAATCATCCAACACTCCTCTTCTGGTAAAGTGGCGATGTAGGTCCCGGTGAAGCTTGGTACTCCGATGTTCAGGTATCTAGTGACTTCCTTCAAGTGACGTCCAAAGGGTGTATCTTCATTCGGTTGCGTGAACTTGTTCCTTGCATTCGCCATCCTAAAGAGTAGAAAAGGGAGAGGAGTCAAAAATGAGAAGATAGTAGTGATCCAGGGCTTTAGCTTAGTGGTCGTGTCCTACAATAAGCGTGTGCTCTGATACCATCTTCTAGCGACCACACCTCAAACAGTCTGATCTCTGTGCATCAGTGTCATCCCTTGATCGGTAATGCTGACACGCATAATACTTGAAGGATTTATAACAGAATATCAATCACACACTTATTACATCGAATGTCTCAAAACAGAACTTATTGCAATAAATATGGCTTAAGGCCATCTAATAACGATAACATCGGAAGGCTTGGGAGATAAAGTGAGTCCATCAACTCCAACGGCATCACTGAGTATAAGATCGTGACCTAAGGCACCTTACTCGTCGTCTGAAAAGTCTGCAACATGAACATTACAGCCCGAAAACGGGTTAGCAGATGGAATATGCTGGCAATGTAACACATAGAGAGTAATGAACATAATAATGCTATCACTACATGCAAACATGGCTGGTGGAAAGCTCTATGGTTACAGTTTTACATAAAGCCAATTTTTCCCTACAACAAATAAATAAATTTTATTTAACTATCATGGTGGTTGTTAAACATTGAAGAGGTTCACCCAACTCAATCCCAATTAAACATCATCATTAAAACCCAACAATTTAAATTAAAGTAACATGATGAGATTCACATGATAATTCAAGTAACTAGATACTCAAAACGTCCATAACCGGGGACACGGCTAACCATGATTAGTTTGTACACTCTGCAGAGGTTTGCGCACTTTTCCCCACAAGACTCGATCTCCTCCGTTGGATTTCTCGCACTACATAGTGTTTGAAAAACGGATGACCGAGACACAGTCTTTCAGAAGCATTAACTCTTTACTCTGGGTAGACAGTACCAACCTACATCCCCTACATCTGCTAGTCTACCACTGAAAGAGGTCACACAACATACTCAACTATGCTAGAGCCCATAGTAGCTTGCAGCTTCACATGGAAATTTCTAGCATGAATAATCTCATGATCCCTTTGAGCCTGGGTGGCGGTCCATAGGAGAATCACACGGTACCCCGGGATTTCCAAAAATATGCATCACTGGGTTCCCCAAGTGCCTCAATCCACTCAGATGTGTATTAAAGTTGCCACCTTAAGTTGAACCATTTAATAAAATCTCACATCTGTCACGGATACACTCATCCAATCCACGTCTACTAGCATAGCATGGCATAGCAATATAAGCAAACGTGTAAGTAACTCCCAAAGGTTTGATAATAAGCAGGTAATAGGTACTACCTCATCTACTTCCCAAAACCCACATATTAATCAGATCCTAATCATGCAATTGTTTGAGGATTAATCTAATGCAATAAACTAGGTAGTAAAGAGGTATGATCAAAGTGTTACTTGCCTTGCTAATGATCCGTGAAACGTAGAGACTCATAGTAGCACGTTGCGCACTCCGGATACTCTATCGCAAACAAACAAGCATATAATAAGCACTCATCTAATGCACGGGTAAAACTCAAATAAGAAATCTAACCAGAAAGTTTAACTTAAGAACTCCGGTTTGCAAAAAGAATCAAAACAAACGAAGCAGCGAAACTCAAACGGCGAAAGAAATAAGGTTCGTTTACTAATCTGGACCTAAGTCAAATTTTACAGTAACAAAAACTTATTTAAGTTGGTTAAACGGAAAGACGGTTTCGAGACGAAACTCTAGGCGCTTGAATCGTCTGATTCCGATAAACGAGCGAAAAGTTATACTAGAACGAAAATCGGATAAGAAATCACGATCGAAAATAATCGCGAAAAACCCGAGAAAAAGAAAAACGAACGAATAGGCTAACGAACGAACGTTCGCTGTCTGCGGCTAAACGACGAAAACCGTTATTTAAAACGAGCGTACGAACGAGCGTTCGTTAAATAAACTAAACCAGAAAAAATAAAACCGATCTAAAAATAAAAATAACCGAGGGTTCTTTTTTTTAGAAGAAAGACCGACGGTTAACCGGCAAAAACCGGCGACGGATCCGGCGGCTACCTCGACGGCAAGACGGCGGCGGCTCCGGCGGCGCGGGGCGGCGGCGGGGCTCCGGCGGCGCGGGCGGGAGGCGCCGGCGGCGGGACTCGCGGCGGCGACGGCGGCGGCTAGCAACGGCGGCGGATCGGGCGGGGCGGGGCTAGGGTTTCGGGCGACTCGGGCCTGGCCTCTTAAAGGCCGGCTGGGCTGGAGTCCTAGTCGGGCACGACCCGGCTAGGTCGGTTGACTTTTTTTAAAAAAATAATTACGACGTGCAGAAAAAGAAAGAAAATAAATACTAAACGGACTCCAAAAATCGCGAAATAAATTTTCCCGCCCTATAAAAATAAGCGAGACAAGATGAACATTTTTTTGGGCCTAAAATGCAATTTTGGAAAACGCGCATTTTTCCTAATTCAAATAAAATAGCGATAAAACTCCGAAATAAAATCTTATTTGATTTTATTATTAAATCTCCAATATTTCTTTATTTTGGGAAAGTCATTTTATTCCCTCTCTTTTATTTTTATAAAAGAAATATATGAAGATAAAATAATTAAAATCAAATGATCCTATTTTCAAAATTTGAGAAAACTCAAATATGAAAATAATGAAATCCCGAACTCTCTCCGTGGGTCCTTGAGTTGCGTAGAATTTCTAGAATCAAGCCAAAATGCAATAAATATGATATGCAAAGATGATCTAATGTATAACATTCGAAATTGAAAATTTGGGATGTTACAACGTCACAAGGAGCTCCAGAATAGTCTGGATGTAAAGATTTATATATGATAAAGTTTTGTTTAGGATTCCGGAAATGCTTGAGGGTTCACCGGAAGTGTACCGGAGGGTATCAAAGTGTTCCGGGGGTCCACCGGAGGGACCTACCATCCCCAAAGGGCCACATGGGAAGCAAAGGGGGGCGCACCAGCCCCTGGTGGACAGGGGGCAAGTCCCCCCTAGCCCATGCGCCTAGGGTTTTGGGGGAAACCCTAAGAGCCCCCCCCCCCCTGCTTGAGGGGCTAGGGCCGGCGCCCCCTCCCCTCCCCCCTATATAAAAGGGTGGAGACACAAGGGGAGGGGCTCACCCCTTTGCTTAGCCGCAGCCCTCCCCGTCTCTCCCTTCTCCTTGTTTCGTTTTGCTTGGCGGAGTCCTGCCAGTACTCCACAACCACGCCGTCGTGCTGGTTGTGATCACATCTACTTCTCCCACTTCGCTTGCTGGATCAACGAGGAGACATCACTGAGCTGCACGTGTGCTAAACTCGAAGGTGCCGTCTGTTCGGCACGAGATCGGTTTTGGTCGTGATTGGATCGCGAAAAGTACGACTATATCAACCGCGTTATATAAGCTTCCGCTTTTGTTTTACAAGGCTCTCCTTGCTATGCATCTCCTGGATTAGAGATTGGGTGTTTCGTAGTTATTTTTCATTTTCATGCGACGTTCCCCTCACATATGACCCCTGTCTATGTTGATTTTTTGTTTTGTAAATCAATTTTGTCACAAGTTATTTAAAATATAATATATTGTACCTTATTTAAGATGGCCCCTAGGCTACTGCACCTTTTTCCATGGCCTAGGGCTGACCCTGGCCGTATGAGTCGTCCTTCCTGCCAACTTGTCCCTTTGTGTTTCGTAGCTATAATGCATGTGGCAACGGAAAGCCGCAGGGACACATACCCTGCTTCGTTGCCACGATACCCCCTTTTATCGTGTTCAAAGTATTGTTTGTACCTTTGAGGTGCTTCCTGGCCGTGAATTGTTGGCCCATGTCGCGGTTGGTTGTGGCAGGTGTGAAGACGACTGTCGCTTGTCCCCTTGGCGTGAGCGCGCGATGGCCATGACCCTGACGACGACCGCGACATACTGTTTCGAACAACGAGTGACATTACGATGACCACATAATCTCTGACCAAGTTCTTTCAAAAATTCTGAGAAGGCCATCATATTTTTTTTCCTTTGTGAGATAAAAGCGGTAGTTTATACTAAAACAACCACAAAAAGATGGATGATCGTGATTCGTACCTTGCAGGCATCGCATGCATACCAGCGACGCTGATTCCTATGAGCCACCGAGCGGGAGAGACCTCCAAATAGGATGAACGATGAGAGGAGCTGATGTCTAGTGAATATTTTGACATGGTGAGAGCTACACCGCGCCACACATCGGAGTGCACGTCGCCCATACAATTTCTCTCTCTCTCTCTCTCTCTCTCTCTGAAGTTGATGGTAATTTCGTCTGAAGCATGGCCATGAGCGTGGGCCGCCTTGCATAGAGGCATGCGTTGTCGTGATCCGGCAAAGGCGGCCATGGTGTGACGCCCCATTCTCATGCCCCTGGCAGAGCCGGGCTCGGATGGACCCAATTGATCACAAAGTTTTGCGACATATGGGCTCGTGTGGAGACGCACTAATCCTCTCTTCCCGGCGACGAGCGTTAAAACCCAGGCTACACAAAACCTTTGTGTCGCAAACAGATTCCTTGATAAACAGAATTCTCCCAAGATTTGCATGGTGACAGGTAAACAGACACGACCAAAACCAAACACAAGATCAATGGAGCCGCGACGGCGATTGCCTAGCTGTTGGTGTACGCGTCTTCATAATACTGGCGCCGACGTCCAGCTGGTCCTCTTGCTTGTGCTTGCAGCTTCTTCTCTTGCTTGCCGTTGCGCCGGTGCTGGTACGGCCGGTGCTCACGCCCTCCTTGCTTGTTCCCGTCGACTTCACCGGCATCACGCGCGTACTGATGGTAAGGCCGCTTGGCTGCAGGAAAGTGTGCGCCAGGCGGCTCCCGGTGCTGACGATACCCGCCGCCCTGAACTTGTTGCGCCGGAATCTGCCGGCCGTCGTACGAGTCTTCCTCCCTGGCTAGCCGTCCCGCGAACCGCTTGGATGACGAAGAGTAACCCTGCTGCGCTGAAAAGTTTTGCGTTTCGTAGCCACGACCACGATGCCCATGGCCTCGATAACCATGCGGCTCTTCGTTGCCGCGATGCCCCCTTTCATCGTGCTCATAGTATGGTTTGTACCTTCGAGGCGCCTCCTGGCCGCGCATTGCCGGCCCATGTCGCGGCGGAGTGCGGCGCATCCCTCCGTGAGAGGGCAGCATGTCGTCGTCGTAGTCGCCGGGATGGTTGGAGGTGACCTCGTCACGGCGAACGAGGCGCCGTGACAGGTGTGAAGACGACGTGTCGCTTGTCCCCTTGGCGTGGGCGCGCGATGGCGATGACCCCGACGACGTCCGCGCCGGAAAAGGCCGACGCGTTGGCTTCGCCTCGCTGTTCGGCCGCGACGATCGCCCGTCGTAGCGGCGAGAAAGCGGCGCCGTGCCATCCACGTCCATGCAAGACGATGGGCGCGCCGCCCCCATGTCTATGGCGGACTGGCTGTAGGCCTGCGCGGTGGGTGGAGCGACGGCCACCTCGGCGTGGTGCTCAGGAGAGCAGCTTCCCGCCGACTTCTCCGGCGAGCGTGTGGGGGCGGGTGAACGCGGCGCATCCAAATCATAGGACGACGGCGGCCGCGATTCGATCTCACCCTCGACCTCGTCGTCCTCGTCCTCGTCATCGTCCGTGAGAGAAAGCGAGACGTCCAGGTCCAACATCTCCGGCGCCCAGGTCGAGCCATCACCCATGCCGTCAGGAGGCGGTAAGGGTTCGCGCCCGGACAAGGCATAAGCCGTTCCGTCAACATCGGGAGGCGGCGGCGAGGGTTTACGCGCCGCCGAGGGACCCTGCCGAGGCGCCGTCAAGGCATCGTCCGTGCCGCCGTCGTCCAGAGCCGACGGCGAGGGTTCACGAGCCGTCCGGGCGTCGACCGTGAGGCGGCCATCATCCGAAGGAGGCGCTTGGTTTAGGTCGAAATCGAAGATCGGTTGTGGATCCATCTTGCTCCCTCTCGATCTGTTGCCGCAGCGGCGGCGCAGGTATTTATTAACCTGGGGAAACACGGAATATCACGTTTGAGTTTCCATCTAGGTTTAGGCTTTACGACTCTCTCGTTTCCTTTCCGTTATTTAACTGGACAGCACGACTCCTAATCCGACCAAGAGACCTGCTCCGCGCCCGCTGCGTGGAATAGCGTAGCCAACGCCCGACCCTTAAATACTGCTAGGTTATTCACTAATTTCAGGCGAATATTATGGAAAGCAATCTGGAAAAATATGTTGTGAAAAAAATACATTCATAAAATATGTGCGCCCCAAATTTAATAAAAATAATATTGAACTTAAAAGTATGTTCATAAATTTTTAAAAATATTCATGGATTATTATAATTAATTTCTTAAAACTTGTTACTGATTTTAAATTTTGTTTGATTTTTTTAAATAATTTTGAAAAATATGCAGGAACTAAAAATGTGCAATATTTAAAGAAATATTCACTAATTCGTAAGAACTTCAGTTATTTAATAATTTTTAGGAAATTTTATAATATGTTCATGGATTTTGAAAATTCTTCCATGCCTATATTTCATTCAAAAATCATGAAATTTATATTTTTTAACACGTAATTAATAAAATGTGTAGAGCATTCTTTCAAAAATGTACAACACATATTTAATAAAAATTTCAGTGTATTTAAAAGATATTCAACAATGTTTTAAAAGAAAATGCAGCATGTATTTCTCAAATATTAAAAGCTTATTGGAAAAAAATTAATTGTGTACTTGAAAAATGGTCATCGCGTGTTCCAAAAAGTTCCACGTGTATTTAAAAACCTTCATGAACAATTAAAATATAAAACGGGGAAATAAAAAGGTAAAGAAATGAAATGAAAAGGGAGAGATAACATAAAACATACACTAGACCAAAATAATTAAGAAGAAAGAAGAAAATGAAAACCTGATGAGAATGAAAAAAAACAAAGAAATAGATACACAAAATGAACGAAGAGCGAGCGAAGAAAAAAAAAAACGGATGCAACACAGGTCGGATCATCACCATAACCCCCTTGCGGATGTGGTCGATATTCCATGTGATACGCATGGAATAGTAATCGCCATCCGGTAGCTTCCCTTTCCTCAATAATTTTCTCGTCTTGACAAGTTAGGCTGAAAAACACACTCCAACAAATCTTCTTTCCCCAACATTTTTTTGGGTGATCATGGGAAACACCCCCAACTGTTACCTTTATAAAGGGGCAGTTCAATACCATGGGGCTGATGTCACAAACCATTGTAATGGTCATCACTGCAATCACCTTCACCATCATCATCATCACCATTGTCGCCAGCACCGCCCTTGTTCTCCATCGCGGTGTTGAGAGAGATATGTCTCATTGCCAAATGGGGTATCAGGTTGGGTACTCGGCATGAGTTATTGGGGACGCGCAAAAACAACCGGCCATCCCCCCCCCCCCCCCCCCCTAAAAATCAAGGAGTCCTAATAAGCACTTATTGCGGAGATTTACTAGGGAACTGCTGGATATGCTCTAAGCAGGGATTCTCATCACAAAATATATCGGTTGGGTCAATTAACACTGGGGCACCTTCTGACTTATGGCCAGAATATCCGACATATCAGAATGTTCGACCCGTGCATGCATGCACTAAGTTTGGTCCAATCCATGTATGTTCCCTTCCCACTCCAATCCATGTATGTTCCCTTCCCACTTGCGCCTTTGTGGAAGGACATATATATACCCTTACCCCTCCTACCAAGCAAAGATTAGAGACAAAGAGAACTTTGCTCATCTACCTCTAGTGGGATTCCTCTATTGGAGATGACGATTGATGGAAAAGGGAGAAGATTCAAAGGAGTATCAATCAAGGTCACCTAAAGGGTGAAGATTCCTTTAGAAATATCAAATCGGGTCTGTCTAGGACACATCTAGATGTGGCATAGTTATGTCACATCTAAATTGATGTCCACTCTGTTTGAGGTCTATTTTTTTTGTCCTAGTTTTTTTTGTTTCTTGTTATTGCATTATATATTTATGGGAGTTTAGATGTGACATCCTTAAAAAACATCTAGATGTGAATTAGCCAGACCGTATCAAATCCACCTTGTCCTAGGGCTTGGAAAGAATACTATCTTTTTGCATCTCTTTCTTGGATTTGGATCAAGAAAATATCTATGTATATCTTTTATTGCATCTTGTGTGTTGAATTGAGCTAGTTTTTCTTGTGATTCCTCCCTTTGTGTTGTTCAGGTTCTTTCTCAAATCCACATCCAATTGGCGAAGACCAGGCCACCCCTACGGTTCCCCCACACAGTGTCCAACATGGGTGGGTCGACATGCATGGGAACGATATGGTCGGCGGCTACGGGGTTTTCATGTAGGATGACAAAGCATGTCATCCGCATAGCGCAAGACCACCGACGATGTCCCGTCGATGAGGCAGTGCGGTAGGAGGTCGTCTTGCCGAGTCATTTGTTGCAACACATCCACCAGGAGGTGGAAGAGGTACATGGAGAGGGGGCCGCCTTGACGAACCAAGAAGCAAACCACTTCCTTGGAACACCGTTAAGGAGGTGCGGGCCGCGACAAGTAGAAGATGAGATCTATTCAATCGCACCACTGGTGAGGGAAACCATGCACCTCCCTAATCTTTCTCAAGCTGCACCAATTCATTGAATCGAAGGCCTTGACCAAGTCAAGCTTCATAACCAGAGTTGGGCGGCACGCCTGTGGCAGCATCATATCGAAGGCATGGACGAAGTTCTCGAAAATGCTGCATTCGGGGATGAAACCGGACCGGTCGGCATCGACAAGGCCATTGATCTGGCGTTTCAGCCGGTTAGCAAGGCTCCTACAAAGAATGTTGACATCGCCATTCCACAAGGAGATGTCGCAAAAAGCGCCAAGGAGGGCACGCTGTCACGCTTGGGTTGATCCCGTCGAGCTCATCCTTTGCAGGCGTTCAACGTCGTCGGACAGGGTCGCCAGCCACCATGTCTCAGGCAGCCTGATAGAAGCTTCGCCTAAGTCTATCGGGGCCCGGGGCGCTGGTTCCATAGCATCCACCGACTCGAGAGCACATGAAAGTTGAGGAACTTGTAGGGCAGTGGTGTATGTAACCACGCATGGAAATTATGCACGAGTGGAAAAGCATGGGAGGAAATTTCACCGGTTAAATTGTAGCATAATACTAGATCACACGGGGTTTGTGCGCTAGGCACCCGAATAAACACACTTAACGAGGAAATCATAGAGTAGTTTAAACGCAGAATGTATGAGCTCTGGTGATGATCCAAGTGTCGGGGGGCTGTCCACGCCGTCGCGCCGGAGGTGATGAACCCCAGGTCGCGGATACGTGGGTAACTGCTGGCGAGCCCCCTACCTGGAGTCGGAATTCGAGCCGTCGGCGATTGCCTTGTATGGCTCCCCCTCAATCTGTATAATCTCCTGGAGCAGCGCCTTGGGTGGGTCGTCGTCCTTGCCCGCGTCCGCCAGCTCCCTCTGGATGATTTGCTTCAGCTGCTTCAGTCGACGGCACTGGGCTGCGCCGTGGTTGCCGCCGTGGTGGTACTCGCACCAGTTTTCCCGGGTTCGCCGGGCCTTAGGGATCCAGTTCTTCAGCGTGGAGTCCATGTCCAGGGCTTGGTGCTTCTTGGTCCACTGCTTCTTCAGAGGCAGGCAGTCGTCTTGGGGCCAATCGTCCCTCTTCTGCTTCTTCTGCACAGGTCCAAATTCCCGGTCGACTTCCGGGCGGCGAGCAAGTGCATCCTCGACGGCCGCAGGAGAAGCAAACTGCACACGAGGCGGCTCCCTCTGCTGATAGTAAGGCTGAGCTGCAGGAGGACGAAAGTGTACACGAGGCTGCTCTCTGTACTGAATATACCCGCCGTTCTGAACTTCTTCCGCCGGAAAACGCCGGCCGCCGTACGAGCCATCCTCCCTGCGCCGTGGTCCGCCGAACTGCTTTGAAGGATAAGAATTACTCTTTTGCGTCGGAAAATTTGGCGTCCCGTAGCCACGTTGAGCTCGATAATCCTGCTGCCTTTCGTCGCCATGGTAGCCCTGTCGCCTCTGATCTTGTTCATTGTACGGTTTGTACCTTCGAGGCGCTTGCTGATCGCGCATTGCATTCTGATCATGATCATTGTACGGCTCATATCTTCCAGGGGCTTGCTGATGGCGCATTGCCTGCTGATCATGTTCGTTGTACGGCTCATACCTTCGAGGCGCTTGCTGATGGCGCACTGCCTTCTGATCATGATCATTGTACGGCTCATACCTTCGAGGCGCTTGCCGATCGCGCATTGCCGGCCCATAGCTTCTCCGGGCCCCCTCGTCGCGGCGCGGCGGGTAAGCGGGTGGAGTGCGGCGCCTCTCTCCGTGCGAGGCCACGTTGTAGTTGCCGGGATGGTTGGAGGCAGCCTCGTCACGGCGCACGAAGGGCCGCTTCAGGCGCCTTGACAGGTCTGACGACGACGTGTCGCTTGTCGCCTTGGCGTGAGCGCGCGATGGCGATGACCCTGATGGCGACGGCGACGGAAGAGTCGGAGGCGGCGGGTTCGTTTCCACGCTCGGAGAGAACGGGGCGGCGCCTTTCACGACCACGCAAGACGGTAGGCGCGCCGTCGGCCTGTCGACGCCGGCCTGACTGCACGCCTGCGCGGTGGGTCCAGCGACGGACACCTCGGCAGGATAAGAGGGAGAGCAGCTTCTCTCCATCTTCGCCGGCGAGGGCGAGCGTGTTGGCGAGGACGAGCGCGCGGCGTCGGACTCACAGGGCGACGGCGGCTGCGATCCGATCTCACCCTCCTCCTCCTCATCGTCGTCATCGCACACGAGAGAAACTGAGCCGTCCAGGTCTAACATCTCGGGCGTGGCATCATCACCCATGCCGTCGTCTTGCGGCGGAGGAGGCGGCGAGGGTTCACGCGCCGCTGAGACGTCGCCCGGAGGCGGCGGCGAGGGTTCACGCGCCGCTGAGGCGTCGCCCCGAGGCGGCGGCGAGGGTTCGCGCGCCATCAAGGCACCCTCCGTGACGCCGTCGTCCAGAGGCGACGGCGAGGGTTCACGGGCCGTCTTGGCATCGACCGTGAAGGTGAAGCCATCGTCTGGAGGCGGCATCTCGTTCAGGTCGAAATCGAAGATCGGCCGTGGATCCATAGCTGTTGCGGGCCTTGCGGCAACGGCGGCGCAGGTGTCTCTTAGCCTGGAGAAGAAACACGCAAGGCTTGGTTTGTTTCGATTCGATCGATCGATGGGTCTAGGTTTACCGCATATATAAGGGGTCTAGGGACGCCACGACTCCTAATCCGGAAAGAAACAGAAGCCGGGCTACTCAGATCCGATTCATAAAGCATATCGGTTGGGTCGGTACGTTGATCCCTGGAACCGTACCGACACGGGCTATGCTAGATTTTTTTTGGGTCTATATAAGAGGGTTGATTGGTTTGCTACCGATATTTGGCAAGTCAATATTTGGTAAAATTAAAAGTTGCCAGCATTTGACAGTTTTGTGAGATTAGCAACAAAAATTGGTAAGCAACCAATCTATATCTATAGCCAACATTTCTCGGTTGCCAAAATTTGGCATGTCAACTTTTAGCATCAAACTAATTAGGCTATAAAATATCAACTCTAGGCACGGGTACACAGATTACACTAATTTGTCCTTTATGTGTGTTCCCACTCTGATGGCATGCCTTGAATTTATAGGCAAAAACTAAATCGAAACCTCAACCTGTAAACTCGAAAATCAGCACAACGAACTCTCTGCGTCCGGTCTATTTTGAACCTTTAGAGTTTTTAGAGTATCTACGACCACGAGCATCAATTTTTTTTTTGCAAATGACCCTGGTATTAAAAGAAACAACGAACAATATAAAACATCTCACAAAACAAAAAATACAATTAAATCCTTGAGATGCCCTTTGTCTTCAACCTCTAAACCGTGTCCCCTTCGTGCGCGAACAACAAATCTAACCCCGCAATCGTCCGCGGACGTGCTAGGCCGCGTCCGAGGACAGTGACCGGTCACGCCTCAAATTTGCACCTCTCCATCGGATACCTCTACAAACCTTAGAGCCATACAAAAGCATGCAAAAGAGAAAATCCACACACTACGTAGATCAAGTAACCCATACTACCTTAATTCTCGTCAAAGATGTACACTCTCTTCATGCCCGGCTCCAGGTACATGCGCGGCGGCTCCGGTTCCTCCTCCTCCTTCGGCTCAAGCGAGTACGGAGGCAGGCCGACAACGATGCAGGTGGCGCACCTCACTCGGATCTCTTGCTCAATTTGGAACTGGCATTTCAGCATGGGCATAGTGAGGGAGTCCTGGATTAAGGGGTCCTCGGGCAGCCGGACTATATACTTTAGCCGGACTGTTGGACTATGAAGATACAAGATAGAAGACTTCGTCTTGTGTCCGAGTGGAACTCTCCTTTGCGTGGAAGGCAAGCTTGGCGATTCAGATATGTAGATTCCCTTCTCTGTAACCGACCTGATTTAACCCTAGCCCCCTCTGGTGTCTATAGAAACCGGAGGGTTTAGTCCGTAGGACGAGAACAATCATAATCATAGGCTAGCTTCTAGGGTTAGCCTCTACGATCTCGTGGTAGATCAACTCTTGTAATACTCATATCATCAAGATCAATCAAGCAGGAAGTAGGGTATTACCTCCATAGAGGGGGCCCGAACCTGGGTAAACATCGTGTCCCCCGCCTCCTGTTACCATTAGCCTTAGACGCACAGTTCGGGACCCCCTAACCGAGATCCGCCGGTTTTGACACCGACATTGGTGCTTTCATTGAGAGTTCCACTGTGTCGTCACCATAAGGCTTGATGGCTCCTTCAATCATCTACAACGACGCGGTCCAGGGTGAGATTTTTCTCCCCGGACAGATCTTCGTATTCGGCGGCTTCGCACTGCGGGCCAACTCGCTTGGCCATCTGGAGCAGATCGATAGCTACGCCCCTGGCCATCAGGTCAGGTTTGGAAGGTTGAACTACACCCCCGACATCCATGGAGACTTGATCTTCGACGGATTCGAACGCATGACAGCCGCACCCTGTAGCCACGATGAACATGACTTAAATCTGTCATCGGACTATGCTCAGGAGACAACGCCTGTAACTGTCCTGGCCCTAGATCCAGAACAGATCATGCCATCCGAGGACGGGGGGCTGGACCCTGCCACGGAAGCCGCATACTCTACGGCGCTTGAGCCGAACACAGACGTAACCTCTGACGAGGTCTGGGCCATCGGACCCTCGAACTCATCTCCGGATATATGTTCTGAACCGCGTGTGTCCGCGCCCGTCGAATCTAATTGGGCGCCGACCCTGGAGTCTACCTCCGCGGACATCTTCCGACACTCGCCCTTGGGTGATGTGTTAAACTCATTAAAATCTCTCTCCTTGTCAGGAGATTCTTGGCCGAACTATGTCCGGCTCGAGTGGGAAGCGGACGACGAAGAACTTCGTTACCCACCCACCACCCACTTGATAGCCACTGTCGACGACTTGACCGACATGCTTGATTTCGACTCCGAAGACATCGACGGCATGGATGACGATGCCGAAGAAGAACAGGAACCACCGCCCATAGGGCGCTGGACAGCCACCTCGTCATATGACATTTACATGGTGGATACCCCCAAAGAAGACAATGGCAAGGACCAAAATAATACAGGTGAGGATAAACCTCCTGAGAAGTAGCCGAAGCGCCGACGTCAGCGGCGCCGCTCTAAACCACGCCATGGTAAAAACAGTGGTACCGGTACAAGAGACAATAGCACTCCGAACGATGCCGAAGACGAAGACAACCCCGCCCAGCCAAGCTTTGAACATGCCGGACGGGAGGACGGGCGAGCTAGCCCTGAGGAACAGGCCACGAATGAAGACTCGGAAAACGATAATTACATGCCTCACTCCGAGGATGAGGTGAGCCTCGGCTACGATGAATTTACCGTGCCTAAGGATCCCGCCGAGCATGAGCGCTTCAAGCGCCGGCTCATAGCCACTGCGAATAGCCTGAAGAAGAAGCATCAACAACTTCAAGCTGATCAAGATCTGTTGACTGATAGATGGGCTGAGGTCCTGGCAATCAAGGAATACGGACTCGCACGCCCAAACAAAAGTTACCCGAAGCGCAAGTTGTTACCTCGATTCAATGACGAGGCCTTGGAACCAGCACTACCAGCTGACCGACCGCCGCGCGGCAGAGACAAAACGGAAGCTCAGCATGCATTACCTCGCCGAACAAATAGAAACACAATAGCTCGGGGATACACGCATGACCTGCGGTACGATTTGGAGAACAACGCAGGCCAGACTAGGTCGATCTATGGATCGCGAGGGTGCGCCCTGATACACGACGACGGCTACCATGACAGGTATAATAAAAACAAACCTGTCCGGGCCAAATACTGCAGACCAGCTTCATCCGAACTATGTTGCGACGTAGCCTGACATAGAGGCGCCGCATACCCCCTATGCTTCACTGATGAGGTAATGGGACATGAATTCCCAGAAGGGTTTAAACGCGTAAATATCGAATCGTACGATGGGACAACAGATCTCACGGTATGGATCAAAGACTTCCTCCTCCACATTCATATGGCCCGCGGTGACGATCTCCATGCCATCAAGTACCTCCTACTAAAACTCAAGGGACCAGCTCGGCACTGGTTGAACAGTCTGCCCGAAAACTCCATTGGTAGTTGGGAGAACCTGGAGGATGCATTCCTTGACAACTTTCAGGGTACTTATGTACGACCTGCGGACGCTGATGACTTAAGTCATATAACACAACAGACTGGAGAGTCAGCCAGGAAATTATGGACTTGGTTCTTAACTAAAAAGAACCAAATCATCGACTGTCCAGACGCCGAATCATCACAGTAGGTCACGTTTTTTTGTCAGGCATGTACATCCATGACGATTTTATGACAGAATCAAGATAGTCATACTTGTGCTGTCGTACAAGTGTTCCATGACATTATCAAAATTATGATCACGGAAGTGTCCACTTCCATGACGATAAATCGCGCGTCATAGAAGTGCTTTCGTCAAGGGTGACCGACACGTGGCATCCACCATAACGGAACACCGTTAAGCTATCGGGTCGGTTTTTGGATCCGATAACCCGTTAACAGCCCCGACCAATGGGGATTTTCCACGTGTAAAATCATCATTGGCTGGAGGAAACACGTGTCGGCTCATCGTTGGGACAGATGTCATCCACTCATTGGACAAAAGGCGTCTATGATACGTCGACACGTGGCACGACCCAACAGTGGCCCATTCTTGTGAAAAGGCCGGCCCGTTTGACTTGGTCAAAAGGTGGCGGGCCGGCCCATGGAAAGCCTGTTAACGGCATGTTCACGTATAGCCCATTTACAGCCCTCTAACCCAAGGCCCGTTACACCGTATCCGAATTAGGCCCAGTAGCGTCATCTGGGCCATCCAATATGATTCCAGCCCGTTTTCACTTCTGGCCCACGTATGGCCCATGACGTCTTTCAGCCCATATGAGGCCCTTTGTAACTATTGGCCCATTAACGATCCGTGGTGAAACTGGTCCGTAATGAACATCGTATCACTTTACATCCATAAACGGCCCGTGGTGAAACTAGCCCGTAATGAACAGTGTATCACTTTATACTCATTAACGGCCCGTTATTCTATTGGGCCGTTTCCAGCCAAAGTTATCTTTCGGCCTTCTGAGGGCCCATTTATTCTTGGGATCATTTGTAGCATTTGGTTACTTACGGCCCGTTACTGTCATTTTCTACCTGTGGGCCAAATTCAGTCCGTAGTTACAGTCGGACCGTTTGTGGACCGTTAATCTGTTGGGCCCGTTATGGTCAGCCCATAAAATGTACGATTTCCTTTAAAGGCCCGTCTACGGCCCATTAAAGGCCCGTACAATACGCATAAATGAGTCGGCCCTTACAAGGCCCATGGATCCTACGAGACGTAGAAGACCCATGGATCCTACGAGACGTAGAAGGCCCATGGATCCGACGTTCCATTGAAGGCCCATGGATCCGACGGCCCATTGAAGGCCCATGGGTCCGATGGACCATTGAAGGCCCATGGATCCGACAGCCCGTACATGACCCATGGATCGTAAGGCCCGTGAAGGGCCATGGTCGGGCAAGTTGGCCCCCGTTTGAACGATATAGCATATTCAAAGAATTATCCTACTCAATACTATCACCTCTAAAAAGCATACACTATACAACAAAGAGATCAAGGCATAGAAAGGTAGAATAATCCTACACTATACAATAAAGGAATTACAGCCGATTATACCCACTGGGCATTATGGTTCGGCACAGGTGTTAATAAAGCATACACAAACAACAACTTACATACGCTGGGCAAATACAGCTCATACATCATGGACGCGCATCAACTTAACTCCATTTGAACTATAATCGATTGGCCGGATTCAGGTAGCACACATTTCAGTCTACAAAATCTCCAATTCATTCATGGTTACCTCAGTGTCTTGTTTCATTTTTTTGACTCCTGCATCTAATACCTGCATGTCCAGTCTCAACTTGTTGATTAAATATTGACAATCATGTACACGTTGTCTTGCCACCTCTAGTTGATGCTCAAGAACATCAGCACATTACAATTCCAATCCATAATCATTCGGTAACGGCCATGCCGCACTGCTCGCAGATATTTGTGTTGATATCACTTCATCCTGAAATGTTTCTATAAGTACACATGACTAGGGCAAAAATATAGTTACAACAGTGAAGCGAGCAAGACACTATTTTGTACTACATGGCAAAACAGGACTAACAATAATGTTACGCGTCATGAAGCATAAGCAGGTGATATTTTAAAAATTATAAGAAAGATAGTCTGTGCAGCCTGCATACAGAAATCCCTCTTAGTTCACTAGAGGAGCATGATGTTGGGGCCCAATCGAAAACACAGACAAGTTACAAATTTAGACAGCAGGTTGCGTATAAACAAGCAGTTGGCCATTCTGTATCTCAATTAAAGTCTTAGGGAGCATAATGAACATCAGAGGGTTTCATACAAACATACTACAACAGGCAAAACTATGCAATCATTAGCGTAGTATAAAGTAGATTGTGAGCCTCATGCAATAATAGTTGGTTAATAGACTTCAAAGCTTCAGGCACACTTCGGCAGAGTAATTAAATGGTAAGGCCTTTAATTATGTCAACTAATAATTATACAAGTACCGAACATTAGGCATGATTATTTGGACATCTCATTAACTGAGGACAAATAAAGCAATTGAAAAGAGCAAATTAACTATGCCTGAAACAAACAAGGAATTGAACTGTTGAGTTTCATACAGTGACTTACCTTAGCAGGTTGAAGAGGCTCAGTGCAGCTCCTACTTCTCTTGCAAGGCTCCTTCCTAACATCTTGTACTTGGAAATCCTCAATCTTATCTTCATTGCACCCCCTCTGCAAGGTGACACAAACTAGTTACTCGTCTCCTTGGAAGATAAATATGCATACTTTCTAGTCTGTGAACACAAAAGGATGAGATTATAACAAAACAACACCACATAATGAAACATGCCGCATATCTTGCACTTGCACACAATGAAATGAGCATTTACTATGTCTGCACTATGTAAAAACTAGGCATACCTTCGAAGTGGATCTCCAGGTACTCTTGGAGAGCCTACTGTAGTGTACAGCCAAACCTTTATGTCACCTATGAGTTAGACAAGGCCCCACTACAACAGCCTTAGTGTTTAAATCGTTGACAAGCTCTGTTAGAGTGTTAGGTCAAGAACAACAAGTAATCAAAGCAAACAGTCCTAGTATGGCTGGCTGATGCAAACAAGCAATTGAACATATGTGTGAGCAAATCTTACATATCAAGAAAAGAAGCAAAGAAGGAGGCTTAAAGACCATCACTTGACTGACCAGATTTAAGGGGCATTTAAACATCATGTGCAACGTATGAACTAACATAAACATTGCATATTCCAGATTCTACAATGCAATGCACATGTATTAGGTTATGCCATGTATGATGATGCCTAAATGTACAGATAGCAGGCAGGAGTGATTCATCATTGCACGCACAATTGAATTGCAGGTTAAGGGCCAGTTCGATTCCGCCTTTTCAGGGCATATTGTCAAAATAAGCCATAAAAGATGTAAAGAAGTCATTTTTGAGTTATGGGCTTGGGCTTAACTAATTTCGCTTTGGAGGGGGGTGTTTCAGGTAGAATCTCACTAAAAATTGAAGGGAAGGGGAATTGTGAAATGACTCTGTTGACTGCCTATATTACACTCAAAATGCAACTGCTGGCGCTCGTGTCACACCTGACCCTCAAGTAAAAACAAACACGCAAGCATTCATTGCCTGCCCGCTTGCATCTCCTCTCCCCTTTCCCTCTACCTCGATCCCCTGCCTGCAGCACTAGGGTTCCTCCAGCGAGCCGTCGCCACTCGTCCCATCTGGCCTGGTCCTCGACGATGCTATGTCCAGCTAGGCTACATGGCCGGCGGGTAGGGGCAAATCTCCCTGGCTGCTCCTCCCTCTGGTGCCGCCCCTCATTCTCATGGTCTCCAGCAGCTGCTCCACTGTGGTTCGTCCAACGCACTACTCCGGCGGGCGCTGCACAACTACGGTTGATGGCACACTGCGGCAGAAGGCACCTTATTCCCCCTCCCCTCCTCCCAGGCCATGGCCTTGAGGTGCTGTTGAAGGATGAGCTCATCCAACAAGGTGAGGATCTCCTCTGATTTTTTGCCAAATTTTCATTCTGATCCACTATACGATGAATTTCTATGAGCTGCTTCTGCTGCTGCTATATGATGCATTGCTATGAGCTGCTCCTGCTGCTGCTATATGATGAATTGCTATGAGTTGCTGCTGTTGTATGATGAGTTGCTATGAGTTGCTGCTGCTGCTATATGATGAATTGCTATGAGCTGCTGCTGCTGCTATATGATGAATTGCTATAAGCTGCTCCTGCTGCTGCTATATGATGAATTGCTATGAGCTGCTCCTGCCGCTGTTATATGATGAATTGCTATGAGCTGCTGCTGGTATATGATGAATTACAGACTGCTGCTGCTGTATGATGAGTTGCTATGAGCTGCTGCTGCTGCTATATGATGCTTTCAGGTGGTGCTGCTATATGATAATAACCAGCCACTTGGACCATCGAATTTCAATAAATAATTGTTCTTCATTTAAATGTGGGTCATGTGTTCTTCGTTTAAATTAGGCAATGGGATCTCTATGGAAAACATTGACCAAAGTAGATTGTTCCAAGTAGATGGTATCTTTGTATTTGCATTTTGAGCAAATAGTGATGGTCTGTTTTCCCATCATATTAATTACTGCACTGGGTTCAATTTGTGATGTTTGCAAGTCAAATTAATTTCCATATGGGCAGCAAAATGAAAAAAATATAATGCAATCTAGACTTTCCACTGATCATACCAAAGATAAGCTGAAAACGCAATGAAAAGAACTAGTTGGCTTATTACATGTAGCTTATATTCACAGGTGCTTATTTTCTTAGGATAACTCGTAATAACTGTCCCTAAGAAACTTGGCTAATAGAACCGGCATACAAATAACATGTCACGACGATTGCAATGGAGGAGTGACGTACCATAGCACACTGTATAGGCTCACTGCTGCCTCTCCTTTTTTGCGATGTTCCATGAAATTGCCACATACATCTTGTACTTTTTCATTGTGTAACCCTATCTGCAAGTTGACACGGCTAATTTCAGACATCTCTACATGATACTACATTGCATATCCCTTGTGCATATTTAAACCACCAATTAACGATTGTGTGCGTACCATAAACTAGCCATGACTCTGTATGCTGGACTAGCAAGCACTCTAAGGGAGCCTAATGTAGTGCACTGGAATTCCTACATGCCACCTACGATTTTGTGTAATGTACTGCCCCTATTCCTAAATATATGTCCTTGTAGAGATTCTAGTATGGACCACATACAGATGTATATAGATGCATTTTCGAGTGTGGATTCACTCATTTTGCTCCATATGTAGCCTATAGTGGAATCTCTAGAAAGACTTATATTTAGGAACGGAAGTACAAGGTAGTATCATGTATGACATCTACATATCTAATTTAGCAGCCAGTAGTAGAAATCATTGTCTGCACAAAGGATTACTGGTCAAAAATCCTAGTAGAGCACGCTGGCAGGCACAGAACAATACAAGAGAGAGACACGTGCTTACAAGATCATAGCAATGCCTCAGTCCAGGATCTTGGTTAGCCAAGCTGTTAGATCCAGAAGAAACATCGTCCTTGTAGTTTTTGCCAGCTGCATAACAGGTAGTAGCGACCGGTTAGTATATTTGAAGTACATCGGGCAGGTGATGCTGGATGGGTTTAAAGGTGACAAGTACCTAGGCCGTGGCGGGTGCTTGGCATCTCTCCAGACGGTGGGAATCAGGTTAGAAACGTCAAGGGTGATGACGCTGCACTGGCTGTCGAGGTCCGGTAATGAGATCTAGAACCGTCGAGTAGGGTGTTTGTGGAGCGGCTCCGGTAGGGTGGACTACGGTGTGGGCGAAGCAGATCTATGGCCATGGACGAGGGCGTAGGTGAAGCTGCTCTGGTGGTTGGGTTAAGGATGGTGTCGACGACTCGGAACTGCGGCCGTGGACGAGGCGTCAGAAGCTGCTCCGGTGGTTGGGTTAAGGATGGTGTCGACGATGCGGATCTGCGGCCGTGGATGGGGTGTCAAAAGCTTCTTCGGTGGTTGGGTTAAGGGTGGTGTCGATGATGCGGATCTGCGGCCGTGGATGTGGCTTCAGAAGTTGCTCCGGTAGGTTGGATGAGGGTGCGAGGAAGCGGATTTGAGGCCGTGGACTTGTGAGTTGGGAAAGCGGCCTCGGTAGGGTTGAGAATGGTATAGGCGAAGCTACTCCGATAGGGTTGACGATGGTGTCGGTGAAGCGGCTCCGGTAGGGTTGAGGAAGGTGTCGGCGAAGCGGCTCCGGTAGGGTTGAGGAAGGTGTCGGCGAAGAGGATCAGAGGCCGTCGACGGGGGCGTCGGTGGGGCGGCTCCGGGGGGTGTGGACGAAGCGTCTCCGGTGGGGAGTACGAATGAGCTGCTGCAGATTCGTGGCGGCTGACAAGAGTACCGGCGAAGCAGATCCGGCGCCATGGACAAGGCTGGCATTGAATGGGCTGTGGTACAGTGCTGGATGAGCAGTCTACTTGTTTCTAGGGGAGGTGGGAGTGGTAGATGCGGCCGCAGAAGCAGATCCGGCGAGGTGGACGCCGCTGGCAGTGAATGGGCGATGGTACGCCGGTGGATGAGCAGTCTAGGGTTTCGAGAGGGGAGGGGAGAAAGGGCGATGATGGACGACGTGATGTAAGATGCTCTGGTGCTAAGGAGTTAGTCGTTTTTGTGGGAGGGGGAGAGGAAATCGGGGTGCCGTGTAGTGTGGGGAACCGGAAGTTACCAAAGCAGCCCCGACCTATCATGTAGATGAGGGCGGTATTGTAACTGTTGGTCTCCGTGCACCAAGGACAAAAGGGGGATTTCGCATGCTAAAGACTAAGGTGGCGGAAATTTTAGAAGGAGGCGAGAGATTTTGCCGCCCGCGGGATCGTTCGTATCCGGTTTCAACTAATTTTGGACCGTGCTAGCTGGAAGGTCATGCTAGACTGTGTACACGGGGCACGCGTCAGCAGTTAATAACTGGCATGAAGTCCACACCAGAAAAAAAGACAATAACTCGGGATGATGCGCCGATAACTTGGATGTTCACACGGGCGCGACCAATTGTACGAGTGTAGTGGCGCGTTCACAAAAAAGGGATCAAACGCTCAGCCTATGTATTTCTCGTGTAAATAGATAGTTTAGTGCCATTGGTTATTTACTTTAAACATAATGCATTGATGTGTTAGTGTAGAGGCGCACAAAAAGAAATGGATATTGTAGTCAACTACTTAAAAGTGTTACCTCATATTATTACATAGCCTCCATTTCATAAATTGCGTACCTGTTGATTTCATATACGAATATTACATAAATTACTTCAAAATAGAAACTTCAATCATCCAAGACTAATGAATTTGAATGCAAGAGTAACAATGGTGCGTGTACATGATAGCTACATTGGTTGTTTGAAGAAACATCACTGTAACTTTGGCATGCACAACTGAAAAGGTTTATTTAAATAGAAAAAAATGTGATATGTGAGTGTCCAATCTTTATAGTGTTGAATCGATATTGTACCTTTGGCCACGATACGAAGTAGATATTGACTTATGTTCAAGCGATGCACGTCCACGATCGCTAGATAGTGATACGTGAATGAATTGTGCAATCTCTCTCACACGCATACATATCTCATTTCCCTGTGGGCATCGGAATCACACATGCGCACTTCGTGTATTTCTCTCCCTCCGTCATGGTGAAATTCGTATTTCTACCCCGTCCTACAAGTCTCTCACACAGAAACACACACGCTCTCTATGTCTAACACACCCACCACTTTAATTCCGCCCACCCACAACCACTAATGTCTCAAAGTATAATAATGTCTCTCACACATATGCTATCTACCTATCCCTTAATATAGCTAGATATGTGTCACACAAACTCCTTCTCCCTACTAGCAAGATGCCCATGCGTTGCACAGAACATCAAGATGCATTTGTATGAGAAGTTTATCTTGTGGGACAAAAGGATGAGCGACAGAATGCCTTATTTGCAAATGCGGAGAGGGGTGTGGGTATCTTTTTGCAAAATTGCCATAGTTTCCTTCCTATCCGTTGGATATAAATCGGATGTCCTATATTGCAGGATGGCAGGAACACCATCATCATCAACTCTGTTTTTTTATAAGAGTAGAGATATGTGAGTGTCACTGCCCCCTCCCCCACACCCCCACACCCACACACCCACACTTCCCAACACCGAAGGAGTAGGGTGACACCTCGATCTTGATACTAATCTATCGACTGGCTTCTCTCTCAAACATACACACACACACACTACCCGGCACTGAAGGAGTAGGGTGGCACATCGATCTTGATAACAATCTATCTACTCCTCTTTCAAACACACACACACACACACACACACACACACACACACACTCGCTAGTTGTGCCTCTGTGCCTACCGCGCACACTCGATACATCTTTCTCTCTCTCCCCCCCCAACAATGACAACAGAAGGGTGACAACTCGATCTGATCATAATCTGTCAATTGGTTTCTCTCTCAAACATTGTGTCTAGGTGCCTCGCTCGGTAGCCCCCTTGATATGTAGACTTCTCGCGCGCGCACAACTGTAGTGACGATGACGTTGAACCTAGTGTGCCTTGTTTTTACCGGCCTCATGTGATAGTTTTCACCCTGTTTTCTGTTAATTAACAAGGCAACCTTTTCTTTGTTACTACTAGTGAATCTGAAATCATTCGGGGCAGACATAAAATATATCAGTTCAACCCAATTATCGCACCAACTATTTTAAAAGAAATTAGCTAGCTGCTCGTGCGTTGCACGGAACATCAAGATGCATTTGTATGAGTAGTTTATCTTGTGAGAGAAAAGGCTGAACGAGGGAAGGCCTTATTTGCGAACGTGGAGAGACGTGTGGGTATATTTTTGCAAAATTGCCATAGTTTCTTTCCTTTCCGTTAGATATAAATCCGACGGCCTATATTGCAGGATGTCACGCACACCATCATCACCAACTCTGTTTTCTACTCCCTCCGTCCGAAAATACTTTTCATCAAAATGGATAAACAGAGATGTATCTAAAACTAAAATATGTCTAGATACATTTCCTTTTATCCATTTTGATGACAAGTATTTCCGGATGGAGGGAGTATTTGTGTTTTTAGAGATTTCAACAAGTGACTATGACCGAACCTTACCAACATACTCAAAAAAGTAGTCCATAATTTTGATGTTACCCTCTTTTCTTGGTGGTACAGTGCCATCTGGATACCTCATAAAAAATGGAGGACAAATTTGACCCCTTCCTGAAAAGACATACGGAGCAAAATTAGTGAATCTACACTCTAAAATATGTCTACATACACATCCGTATGTGGTAGTCCATTTGAAATCTAAAAAAGACAAATATTTAGGAACTAATGGAGTATATATAAGAGTAGAATGGAGATATATCTCCAGCATGTTCTAGAACAAAAATGTGCTGGGATGGTTAGCGCCGTATGCTCGCAACGCGCCGTATTACTCTACTTATTTAATATATATTTTTTCGCTACTGTACTGACAGTGGAACCCACAGAGTACTTAGAATACAAGATTAAGGATGGCCTTGTTTCTTTTTAACTTTCTGTACGAATCTGTAGCCACCCTGCAAGTCACGTGTACACTGTACATGCAATTAACTTTTTATAGAGGGACAATCATACAGGCAAGTATCTCAAATGGATTGGATGTCACTCTATTATTTCCAGCATAAAGAGCATCTCCAACGGCAGCCGGCAAATTTCCTCCCGCTTCCTTCCGCGGAGGACGACATCAAACGCCAGCGGCATATATTTTTACAACTCTAACCAACCAGATGAAATTCGTGCAATCACGGACTGATTTCATATAAGCATGAAGGATTTCGTATAAAAAGCCGGATCTTCATATGAACATGATGGATTTCATTACATTTACATGAACTAAGAGGTGCCAATCCGGCTCTCTTGTATAATTAATAGTCCCTCCGTCCGGAAATACTTGTCCTAGAAATGGATGTCTCTAGACTTATTTTAGTTCTAAATGGCCGCCCACGGATCCCGTTGTCTTCCTCATGTCCGTCAGACACTTGCGGGGTCGACGAAGGTCCTCGGAAGCGACGAAGCAGCAAAGAAACCACCTGAATCCGTGGTCGTCGCCTCGGTGGTGGCCTTCATGGGTCCCAAGTGGCGACGCCTCCCGTGTTCTACTTCTCCTCGATGATGGCAGCGGACACGAAGAAGTTGGCCACCGACTCGTTGCTCTCCACGCATGCGGCTTCTATCTCTGCCTACATGGCACTGCCGCAGGCACGAGAGGCGCGCTCATAGACACGGGAGGCGCGGCCACCGCAGACACTGGTGGCACGATACGACGCGGCAGCGATGGCGCCCGTACCGGCATGCTCGCCCGCCGTGCTGGCGTGGAGCAACTCGCCACTCCTCATCGAGCTAAACTGGAGCGGCAAGTTGCTGAACCACGCGCCTGCTTGGGGCGGCAACTGGCTCCGTCGGTCCAAGTGAGGTTGGGGAAGCACCGAGCGGCCTCGCCCGTATCCAGAGGGCTCGGCGGGCGACCTAGCCGGGTAATATGCCAGAGAACGGCTAATCGGAAGCCATCGGAAGAGTGAAGAAAATGATGAAGGAGGAGATGGGGGAGCGGCAGAGGGGTGCGATTCTTGCCCGCTGTCTGTCTGGCCTCGTGTAAATAGAGGGTGGACGGTAGGATCTTGGCCGGCGTCTGGCCTCGTTTAAACTGAGGGCTGACGGGAGGAGCTCGTCCGGTGTTGTGTTTAATTCCGGCCCGCTCATGAACGGACGTGCGGCCGGAGTAGGATTCTCGGTTTGCATGCAGATTTAACGGAGGGGTTTAGTGGAGGCGCCAGGCGTGCAGCGGGCGGCGCAGTACTATTCGATTTGACAGCAGTAATGAGCCTCTCGTGAAACCGACCGAGCTAGACTGCCCCGCCCTCTAGCCTTTTAAAAAATGTATACTTTTGTACAACAGTAGTATTGATGGATTGCGCCATGGAGCAAAACTTGAAATTTTAAAAAAAGGTGGTACATATAGAGAGTGCTCGTTGCCAAATTATGCATATAGTACTATTAAAAAGGCTAGTCACAATAATGGTGTCCAGCACAACCCACCCCTCAAATAAAACTAAGCACCCTGGAATTCTTTGACAAAACTAAGCACCCTGAAATTCTTTAACAACTAAACTGCTGGCTATATGATGTTGGCCATATATATTGTACGTATATAATGTGAAGAAATGAGTGGTAGTACTATACCAACTAAAAGATGAAATGTAAGAAATACTAGTATGTACGTACTGAAGAGTTAAAGTAACGAGAAGAAACACAACATAGTTGCTCAGCACGACACACCCCTCAAATTAAATTAAGCACACCTGAAATTAAACTTTGCAACTATTCCGGAGACACTGCATTAAGAACCACCATGAGCAACGACACTGCCACCTTACTCGGAGTCCTCGTCCACGTCCTCGACTTCGTCCTTGTCCCTCTTCCTCTTGGCCGATACTTCTTTGCATGAACCGCACACTTGGCTCTTGCTCTTCATCCAACCCTTGTAGATATTGAAACAAAGGCAGCCATCCATTGCAGCGTAGTGGATGTGGTCTATATCTAGTACATTCCGCTGCCATGCATAACGATGAAACATGTATGGAGGTTTCTCCAGTTTACCATATGAAGGATGAACCATGGCTCCTGCGAGGGCCAGCATTGAAAGCTGACAAGAGGACACCAGCCGATTCTTCTAGAGGTCGAAGGTGTTGCCTACAACGAGGCCTATCTGATCCAGGACTGCTTTGTCATTACCAAAGTCTACACTACCGAATTTGACTAGGTTGCTCTCGAGGAAGTCCTTAAAATCCAGGCATTCAACGTCGGCATGGCATATGTGGTAGACCAAGCATAAGTCATGCACGCAAACCTGGATCATGGCGGGCTTCTTCCTATCTTCGTCCTTTAGATCCTTCTCTCATCCCAGGACTGTGGTGTACTCAACATCTAGCCCAGCGACCCGCTCATCATCTGAGTCTTCGAACATGCGTCTGAAGAGAGAAAGGCATCCTTTCACCGTCGCGGAAGAACGGGTGTAGATGACGTCGAACTCATTGCCGGTGATGGTTCTAACCTTGTACTCACCGCCGATCATGGAGATTTGGGATGCCATGGATTTGGGAGGAGGGTTAGGATTAGTGGAACTGCCGTACTGCGAATGGACGGGACGACTAGGAGCGAACTAACGTAGTATTGAAGGACGTGCGGGGACGAGTAGGAGCAAACTGCCAGCGTGCAAACGGCAGGGTAGTGGCTTTTCATTCTCCCATGATATGGGCTTCCAAGAGCCCTTGGATCTGAGATCGAATGGTTGCATGGCGTGATTCTAGACCTATGGGTGAATATCCTATCCTGGAGGGTTATTCTGCAAATTTTCAGCAACTTGGCATGCGACCGTTTGATCTCAGATCCAAGGGCTGCCAGCAGCCCCTATCATGGTCGCGCCTACCACGACTGTCGCGTCGCTCGCGCGGTCGCGCCCTTGGAGATTTAACACGGTGCGTTAGGCTATCTAATGTTGGCATGTCATACATAGTCATCACTTAGTCACTCATACTACAACAAGGTTAGCTATAAGGTTAGCTATAAGTGTATTTATTTTTTTACTCCTCTCTATCTCTTTCTTCGTACTCCCTCTGTCCCATAGTATAAGAACATTTTTGACACTAGGACACAGGGAGTACTAGTATTTATTGCATTTGCCAAGGAGTGACCTCTTCCAATGAAATGGTGTTGCTAAGTTTGCTTCATTTAATTAGCTATAGACTCAAAATTGTCTTTTCACCTAGGTACACGCGCTTAGCACCGTTTCTTCCTTGGGTCACCAAACTAGTCTCTCTCTTCTTGATTAACTTGCCACATCAAACTTTATGCCTATGTGGCAAGCTTAGCACCTATAGGAGCAAGTAAGCTGGTTGTAATGGGGAGTATCATATACTAGTATCATGCATACTAGTGTATGATACTACATCCGTAATGCAAAGTATCATGTGTTGGTATCATAGAGTACTATATTTATTGCCATGCATGACACAAAGTAGCACATCATTTAATATGATACGGTATCATGATATGATACTCAAGCATCTCTTTCTTCATTTAATTCTATGCCACCTCATCAAAATTGCTTAGTTGGCATGCATGATACTACCTATGATACTGCCATTACGGGCTTCTTGTAATGGGAGTAGTATCATGCATGCCATCTATGCAATCTTGATGAGGTGACGTCGAATTAAATGAAGAAAAGAGAGAGTTGAGTATCATAATATGATACTGTAGTATCATATTTAATGATGTGCTACTATGTGTCATGCATGACAATAAATAAACTATCCTATGATACCAACACATGATACTATGCATTACGGATGTAGTATCATACAAAAGTACAATATGCATGATACTAGTATATGATACTCTCCATTACGACCAACCTAAGTACAATAGTGCGCTTTACATGGCATTTTTGCATATGTGGAGGAAAGAGAGGCAAGGAAAAAGTGGAGAAGTGGGCTCTCATGCAAGAGCCAACCTCTACTACATGGTGGAGCAATGGGAGAGGCACCTGTATAGAGGTGGTCAGGAATCGGGACGACTACGCGGAACTGCCCCGCCTCCTACCGCGCAGGAAAAGCCCACGCAGTATACTCCCTCCGTCTAGGTGACCAAGGTGGAGAGGAAAACAAGAGAACTTAATGTTTAGGGAGTATTTGCTAAGGCTGGTTGTAATGGTACTAGCCTTAGCAATTTTGATGAGGTGTCATAGAATTAAAAGAAGAAAGAGAGAGAGTTGAGTACTATGTGTCATACATGGCAATAAATAAAGTACTACATGATACTAATATATGATACATGGCGCATGAGTACTAAGTATTATTAATACAGTTTTGCTAGAACTCATCTAGATAAGATATAATTTGGTCCCATTCATCTTTTATAGCCATTGGATGTGATGCTATAAGATGCTTGTGTGCTGACATGGGTTGTATTTGTTCTTGTGCAACGAACTGACCACTGCATGTCATGTTTGATAGTCTCAAGTCATTAAAAGCATACAAGCCCCACATCTCTTATTGGTTGATTCCTCTATTTATGTCAAAAAAATAAGAAACAACGTGAGAGTTAATGCACCACGCCTATGTGTTTACTATTTGGTTTTCATAAGATGACTTAATACTCACCTAGATGGAGGGAGTATTCTATTTGACAGCGGGCGGCACAGTTCCCGATACGGCTTTAATGCAGACGAGGGAGGGAGTAGCAGTTCCCGATATGTTGAACGGCTAATGCATCCTCCTTCAATTAATGCATGAGGGAAGTAATGGGAGGAGGTCCAGGAAAAGAGGCTGCACGATGTGAATGCAACGCAGTTTTCCCTCATTGCCCTCATATAAAGGCACCCCTCCATTCCAATGCATCTACCACATCGTACGCACCTAAGCATTTTCCTAGGCATGTACACTAAGCGCAAAAGAGCTCACTCCAGACCCATGGTGGCGATGCGCGTGAGCGGCCAGCGGCTGTGCCAGATGGTCCACGACACCGGCCTGCGGCATGGCATCGAGGATCGTCTCCAAACGGTGTTGGAGACCGGCTGGTGGATGGCCTCCGTCGACGCCAACTACGACTCTTAGTTGGACCAGATGATCGTTGCTACCAGCAACAAGTTCACCGTCCTCAAGAAGCTCGCAGAGGACATCACCGTACTCCTCCAGCCCGCGCGCCCAGGCTCCTCATTGACTGCCACCCTAATCGGCCTCCATGGCCGGAACCTCTTTCAAGCACTGTTGGCCCTGCGACTGCCCGCCGACGCCACGAAGAATGTCCACCTGGAGGTCGCGCTCGCTGCGATGCACCTTGCCCTGCAAGAATTCATCGACCTACACATCCACGTGTACGAGCAAATCATGTACATAGGTATCTACAAGGCCAGTGAGGACGCTACGACGTTGGCCTTCCTCAACCGGCTGGAAGCCTTAGATGCCTTTGCTGAGAAGCACCACGACCTCGCCACAAAAGCCGCCGCTCCTTAGCCACCGGTCGGTGGCGCGGCGCACTAAGTTGAGGGGGAGTAGGTCGTACGTTCATGGATCCATCTTTCTTCTTGCCTTCTGTAACCACCATTGCGATCGCATCATCGTGGCCTTAATTCTTATTGTGCTATTGCATTCTCGTTCCAGTCAATACCGACATGTGCGATCCCTTTGCTTAATTATATGCATCACTGTAACTAGTACTCCATCCGTCAATTTATAAGTTGTGCTTACCTTTTCCATCAACTTCGTGCAACGTGCGGGCATCTTGCTAGAAACACTAGAATATGTCTATATAATCCGTATGTGATAGTCCTTTTGAAATCTAAAAAAGACAAATATTTAGGTACGGAGGGAGTAATATATTAGGAGTATATCAAAACAATAGTGATTTCTTTCAAGTTTGTGAACAAATACTACTATTCTACTACTTTGGATCCGTCACAACGCACGAGCACATTGCTAGTAGAAGGAAAAGGCCTGCCGCATTCGCGTCGCACCCCCACATGCCCGGGAATCGGGAGTACTCCACGGCCCGTCCGACACGACACATAGCTTAGGGAAGGCGTGTTTCCTAGCATTTTCACTTTCATGTGGGACCGCCATTGAGCAAACCGACACCCCGACCGCCGCCGGGTTGGAAAACAGAAACAAGGGGAAGATCTAGCTGTAGCACCGAAGCCAAGAAATTTGGTGTCAGATGGGGCTTGTTGATAGAGTAGGAGCATTCTGTACTAGTACTACTCCTACTAGTACCAAGTTTGTACTCCTAACTATATTACTAGTACTACCATTATACAACTAGTAGGTATGTGCACGGCACAACATTGTAGGAACAAAAAACGGGAAGATCTTGTTTTGGGTGATTTATCTTTTTTTCAATCAATGTAGTATGAATAATATGTTGTGGGGGGCACCCATGAAGCTTATGTGGCTTGGTTGCATGGCTATGAAAGGTTAGAGATAATGTGTTTAGAGTGCACCCCACTAAATAGATATACTTTGGATCCATTGCAACGGACCGGCACATCTATGTCTATACCCCCTATATAGTGTGTCAAAAACATTGAAAGTTGGTCGTTGGATGAAGCCAATCCGATGGTACAAAGATGGCAAATCCGAGCACTACTGGCCATTGGATATCATCCACCAGATTCTGCCACATGTATAATCTAGAAGACTCCATGGTTGAACTTAGGGGTTGTTTGGATTGTGACTATCTTTGCCATATATTGCCACATAATTTTTGCCACAGTTGCCTTAGTTGAGTTGCTCAAATTTTTAGCCACACTTTGGCTTGCCTAAGGGAATCTTGCCACACTTTTTATGTCTATGACATGTGGGGCTCACTGCTCATAAAAAAAATCCTTGCCTTAGGTGTGGCTAGAAACAAACACCTACCTAACTTGGTAAAACTTGCCTAAGGTTAGGTGTGGCAAAGTGTGGCAAGGTGTGGCTAGGAACCAAACAGCCCATTAATTCATGACTAACTTTGCCACAACTAAGCTTAGGCAAAGTTATTAGTTCTTCAAAATGAGAGCCACAAGTTGGCAAGCCTAAGGGAATCTTGCCACATTTTTTTGTGTGTATGTCATGTGGGGCCTTAGTGTGGCTTGCCTAAGGTGTGGCTTGAACGAAATAATCACCTAAGTTAATCAAACTTGCCTAACCTTATATTCCACCAGATTTTGCCACATGTTAGAATCCAGAAAACTCCACATGTAGAAGCTTAGTGCACAAACCACCAGAATCTCATGCGTGCAATGCACGTGTACCTTACTAGTACTAGTTGGTAGTAGTAAGAAAAAAAATTCAGTTTTGGCACAAGCTCGTACCGCGGGAGCACCACAAGGCCTGCCGCAGGAGTTACATTTCCCTCTCGGGGCCCACGGGACCGAACTTCAGTGGCTTAGTGCCTGGCCTATGAGTCAATGACATGTGGACCTTAAATGCGGCTGGCCCACATGTCATTCTCATGGTGGTGGCGTGGTTCGCGACTCACTTATTCGAGATGAACCAGCCGGTGGTGGCGTGGCCGTGGCGAGGGTGCCATAACTGGGTGTCGGGGCGTAACGAGGCGTAGATGGCCACACCGGCGGGTACTATCTGTAGTACATAAGTACTCCAGCTGGGGGTCTCTCCAGCGCGGCGTGGCCGTAGTTTCAAGTTGACGCCCCTTGAGATGCCGACGTTGAGGGGCACTCGAATTTCCTCCGATGAGCAGGTAAGATGAGTTTGATCACCTAGTAAATGCATTCTAAAGACTACTTCTGTGTCCATTTCCAAATTCTCCCCCTGCCCACTGTTTCACAGGTTAGGCTCGGTGCAAGTGGAGATTGGCTTGCATGTGTACGGGAGGGTGCCAACATCAATTTGCACAACATTTACAACGGTGACACCGTTCCCGTAGAACCTTTGTCTAGCATTAGGATCAGCCATGCAATGGGCCACCACATGAATTGGTACGATGGAACCACGGTGGGATTGAATAAGATAGAATGAACCTTGCACATGGTGGTCAAAGGCGGACCATGCTGTCTGCGGCCGATTTGTTACGGTACGAGTAGGAAGACGATGTGCTCCTTTCTAACCGCATATTCGCGGTGACAAACCAGGGGACCTATTTTGTATGGGACACATCCTATGATATACTTCCTCTCTCCCAGTTTATTTGTTTTGAATCTTTTCGTTTTATTAGTTTCAAATTCAAATTTAGAGCTCCCCATCACATGTTGAGATTACAATGTCCATTAAATCGTTGCATGCATGTATAGTAAAGAAACAAATCTCGAGTTTGGCATGAGTTCGTGCTGCGGGAGCACCACAAGCCCTGGCGCAGGAGTTACATTTCTCTCTCAGGGCCGTCGGGATTGAGCTTCAGCGCCTTTGAGTCAATAACATGTGGACCCGATAGGTGACTGGTCCACATGTAATGCTCCCAAAGGTAGAGGGGCAGTGGGGCCAAGAGGAGTGAGCCGCAGGTCGGGGGACGTGTGGTGTCATGGGTTTGAGCTGCGTCGTGGGAATCGCGTGTGGCTATGGTAGAAACTTGATGCTCGCCGCATTTTAGGTGGCCCACATGTCATGCACACAAAGGCAGAGGGGCGGTGCGACCAAGAGGGGTGAGGCGCACGTCGGGGGCGTGGTGCCGTGGGTTGGAGAGGCGTCGTGGGAATCGCGAGATGAAACGTGATGGTCGCCGTAGTTGAACTTCCATGGACAAGCTGTCATGTCTACGGACACATGCACTGCATACCGATCACTGGAAGGAGTAGCAGAGAAAGCTATATATGCGGATAAATAGTTCCTTATAGTCAAGCGGACCCACACTACTACTCTGTTCCAAAGACATGCACACCATCGAAATATTCCATCTGTCGGGGGTTGGGTGCGACATATGCCAAAGGATGGCTTATCATGGTGGGAGCGAGTAGAACGTCGCCGGTGCCAGGAAACGGGATGAGGCGAAGGCATGCACGCCGGCGAATCTTACCCAGCTTCGGGGCTCTCCGGGGAGATAACACCCCTACTGCTGCTCTGCGGGGTCTCCGCATGATCACTAAGGTGTAGTGACTACAAGGTTGCTCCTAGAGCTATATTCGGGAAGGTGGAAGGGGGCAAGGCTAGCTCTCTTCCTCCTATATGATCTGGTCTAAGGCTAATGGATGCGAACCCTTTGCATGGGTGCCCCGGGGGGTTTATATAGGCCTACCCCCTCGGGGTACAATGGTAATCCGGCTGGGCGCGGGTTCCAGCCGTCTGTCTCTCAGGCCACCGTCTTCTCCGTCGACTGCTGGGGCCCGCCGACTTGCGGGCCCCGCCGGCGAGTCCGGCACTGTAGCCGTGATTCTGATGACGCAGGCTTGGTCACGGGGTCGTGGCAACAGTGCTGCCATCTATTGGGTGATCACTGTCGTTACTTTCCGTCTTGTCTGGTTAATGGCGCATGGGACCCATGGGAGAGGGCGGCCGACTCTAGGGAGCCGACTCCCACCGGGCTGTCTTTGGGGAGTATCCGCCGTCTTCCATGCTCTCACTGACAGGCGGGTCCGCTGTCTCTGAGCCGTACAGGTAGGCCATCGTGGCCACAGTGCGCCACTCACTGTGGCTGAGGTCAGGGCTGGCATGGCAACAGTGCCGAGCCACGCCGGAGATCTCAAGCGGTACGGCACACTGTAGCCATGCCGGCCCCTCGCAAGCAGGAGGTGACGGCCACGCCGTGGTCGTACCCGCCTCGCATATGGTGACGAGAGTAGAGTCGTGGGCCGACTCTCCATAGCCGGCTCCTCCGGAAGTCGCCGGCCATGAGTCGGCTTATCTGGGAGGCGCCATCTGAGACTCGGCCTATCTGGGAGTCGTTATCTGAGACTCGGCTTATCTGGAGTCGCTATCTGAGACTCGGCTTGAGGGGCGCAGCCTGCCCCGATGTCTTGAAAGGTTCTGGGGCTCGGGTTAGCCTACCCGTGGCCCATTACTCCGACAGTAGTCCCCGAAGCTGGTGAGGCTCCGAGAGTGACACGCTGTGGGGCCTCAACAGTTTCATTCCTCCGGTGGTGGAATCTGGGCTTCTCTTGCCGTCTTCCTCTGGGCCGACTATTCGAAGTCGGATTCGTAGAGGGTCGTCTTGCTCTATAAAGAGCTTGTAAGTCGTGGCGGGAGACCAAGCGGCGTGCCTGATATGCTTCCGTATTGCCGCCCGCTGCAGTCCTATCGCGCGGCGCCACGCGGCGGGGGCAGTCTACTTGCCCACGCGCGCGACGGGACGGGCCGTCAGGCGGGGCCCGCCACTACCGTGCCTCGGCACGAGAGCGGATCCGCTGCGGCCGTGCGGACGGTTGGGCTTCCCACGCCGTTACTGCGTGCAGTAACTTCGTGGGTTAAATCGTGGGGCGGCGTGGGGCTCTGAGCGCAGTTAATCCCACGCCCGCCCCCTTGGCTCCTCAGCCTCCAAGTCTATAAGTAGGGGGTGGGGAGTGGAGCGGCAAAGCACACGCGCCCATCTCCCCCGACCCCCGTTTCCTCTTGCCTCCTCTCTCCTTCTTCTTGCCGCCAGCGAGCAGAACCACACCGCACCAGCCAGCGATGAGCTCTTCCTCCGCCGCCACGGCTCCGACCATGCGTTCCGGCGCGTGGGACGGCTCGGTGGTCGACGACGACCTCATTGAGTTCCTCCGCAAGACGCGCTGCCTCCTCGGCGCACACCTCGTGCGAGCCTGCACCGCACCGGAGAGGGAGATATCGCCAGCGCCGGAGGAGGGCGAGCGGGTCATCTTCCGCTCGCACCTTATGCGCAGCCTGGGGCTGCCGGCGAGCGGCTTCTTCCGCTCCTTCTTGGAGTTTCACGGCCTCCAGCCGCACCACCTCACCCCGAATACGGTGGTGCTGTTGTCCGCCTTCGCCACTCTGTGCGAAGGTTTCCTCGGCGTTCTCCCCACCATCAAGCTGTGGGGGGAATTCTTCTCATCTAAGCTCGGCACGCACGTCGCCGGCGTGCCGGCTCAGTGCGGTGCCTTCATCGCGATTTTTCCGACTTGGGTTCGAGCTTTTCAGGTTGAAGTTTCTTGACATAAGCATCACATCCCCAAACTTTTAGAAATGACAGCTTAGGTTTCTTCCCAAACCATAATTCATACGGTGTCGTCTCAACGGATTTAGACGGTGCCCTATTTAAAGTGAATGCAGCTGTCTCTAGAGCATATCCCCAAAATGATAGCGATAAAACGGTAAGAGACATCATAGACTGCACCATATCCAGTAGAGTGCGATTACGATGTTCGGACACACCGTTACGCTAAGGTGTTCCAGGCGGCGTGAGTTGTGAAACGATTCCACATTTCCTTAAGTGTGTACCAAATTCATGACTTAAGTATTCTCCTCCATGATCTGATTGTAGGAATTTTATCTTTCGGTCACGTTGATTCTCTACCTCATTCTGAAATTCCTTGAACTTTTCAAAGGTCTCAGACTTGTGTTTCATTAAGTAGACATACCCATATCTACTCAAGTCATCAGTGAGAGTGAGAACATAACGTTATCCTCCGCGAGCATCAACGCTCATTGGACCGCACACATCGGTATGTATGATTTCCAACAAGTTGGTTGCTCGCTCCATTGTTCCGGAGAACGGAGTCTTGGTCATTTTGCCCATGAGGCATGGTTCGCATGTGTCAAACGATTCATAATCAAGAGACTCGAAAAGTCCATCAGCATGGAGCTTCTTCATGCGCTTGACACCAGTGTGACCAAGGCGGCAGTGCCACAAGTATGTGGGACTATTGTTATCAACTTTACATCTTTTGGCATTCACACTATGAATATGTGTAATATTACGCTCGAGATTCATTAAGAATAAACCATTGACCATCGGAGCATGACCATAAAACATATCTCTCATATAAATCGAACAACCATTATTCTCAGACTTAAATGAGTAGCCATCTCGTATTAAACGAGATCCAGATACAATGTTCATGCTCAAACTTGGTACTAAATAACAATTATTAAGGTTCAAAACTAATCCCATAGGTAAATGTAGAGGCAGCGTGCCGACGGCGATCACATCGACTCTGGAACCATTCCCGACGCGCATCGTCACCTCGTCCTTCGCCAGTCTTCGTTTATTCCGCAGCTCCTGCTGTGAGTTACAAATATGAGCAACGGCACCGGTATCAAATACCCAAGAGTTACTACGAGTACTGGTAAGGTACACATCAATTACATGTATATCAAATATACCTTTGGTGTTGCCGGCCTTCTTATCCGCTAAGTATTTCGGGCAGTTCCGCTTCCAGTGACCCTTCCCCTTGCAATAAAAGCACTCAGTCTCAGGCTTGGGTCCATTCTTTGACTTCTTCCCGGCAACTGGCTTACCGGGCGCGGCAACATCCTTGCCGTCCTTCTTGAAGTTCTTCTTGCCCTTGCCCTTCTTGAACTTAGTGGTCTTATTGACCATCAACACTTGATGTTCTTTCTTGATTTCAGCCTCTGCTGACTTCAACATCGAGAACACTTCAGGAATGGTCTTTTCCATCCCCTGCATGTTGTAGTTCATCACAAAGCTCTTGTAGCTTGGTGGGAGCGACTGGAGGATTCTGTCAATGACCGCCTCATCTGGGAGGTTAATGTTCAGCTGGGTCATACGGTTGTGCAACCCAGACATCTTCAGGATGTGCTCACTGACAGAACTGTTTTCCTCCATCTTACAACTATAGAACTTGTTGGAGACATCATATCTCTCGACCCGGGCATGAGCTTGGAAAACTAGTTTCAGCTCTTCGAACATCTCATATGCTCCGTGATGCTCAAAACGCTTTTGGAGCCCCGGTTCTAAGCTGTAAAGGCCGCACTGAACGAGGGAGTAATCATCAGCGCGAGTTTTCCAAGCATTCATAATGTCTTGGTTCTCTGGGACGGGAGCGCCACCTAGCGGTCCTTCTAGGACATATTGCTTCCTGGCAGCTATGAGGATGATCCTCAGGTTCCGGACCCAGTCCGTATAGTTGCTGCCATCATCTTTCAGCTTGGTTTTCTCTAGGAACACGTTGAAGTTCATGTTGACATGAGCGTTGGCCATTTGATCTACAAGACATATTTGCAAAGGTTTTAGACTAAGTTCATGATAATTAAGTTCTAATCAAATTATGAACTCCCACTCAGATTAGACATCCCTCTAGTCATCTAAGTGTTACACGATCCGAGTCGACTAGCCCGTGTCCGATCATCACGTGAGACGGACTAGTCATCGTCGGTGAACATTTCCATGTTGATCGTATCTTCCATACGATTCGTGTTCGACCTTTCGGTCTCTATGTTCCGAGGCCATGTCTGTACATGCTAGGCTTGTCAAGTTAACCCTAAGTGTTTTTGCTGTGTAAAACTGTCTTACGCCCGTTGTATGTGAACGTAAGAATCCATCACACCCGATCATCACGTGGTGCTTAGAAGCGACGAACTGTAGCAACGGTGCACAGTTAGGGGAGAACACTTCTTGAAATTTTTGTAAGGGATCATCTTATTTACTACCGTCGTCCTAAGTAAACAAGATGCATAAACATAATAAACATCACATGCAATTATATAGTTGTGACATGATATGGCCAATATCACATAGCTCCATTGATCTCCATCTTCGGGGCTCCATGATCATCTTGTCACCGGCTTGACACCATGATCTCCATCATCATGATCTCCATCATCGTGTCTTCATGAAGTTGCCACGCCAACGACTACTTCTACTTCTATAGCTAACGCGTTTAGCAATAAAGTAAAGCAAGTTACATGGCGTTCTTCAATGACACGCAGGTCATACAAAAAATAAAGACAACTCCTATGGCTCCTGCCAGTTGTCATACTCATCGACATGCAAGTCGTGAATCCTATTACAAGAACATGATCTCATACATCACAATTCATCATTCATCACAACTTCTGGCCATATCACATCACATGATCAATCGCTGCAAAAACAAGTTAGACGTCCTCTAATTGTTGTTGCATCTTTTACGTGGCTGCAATTGGGTTCTAGCAAGAACGTTTTCTTACCTACGAATAACCACAACGTGATTTTGTCAACTTCTATTTACCCTTCATAAGGGCCCTTTTCATCGAATCCGCTCCAACTAAAGTGGGAGAGACAGACACCCGCCAGCCACCTTATGCAACTAGTGCATGTCAATCGGTGGAACCGGTCTCACGTAAGCGTACGTGTAAGGTTGGTCCGGGCCGCTTCATCCCACAATACCGCTGAAGCAAGAAAAGACTAGTAGAGGCAAGCAAGTTGACAAGATCCATGCCCACAACAAAATTGTGTTCTACTCGTGCAAAGAGAACTACGCATAGACCTAGCTCATGATGCCACTGTTGGGGAACGTTGCAGAAAATTAAAATTTTTCCTACGGTTTCACCAAGATCCATCTATGAGTTCATCTAAGCAACGAGTCAAGGGAGTGAGTTTGCATCTACATACCACTTGTAGATCGCGTGCGGAAGCTTGCAAGGGGATGGTGATGATGGAGTCTTACTCGACGTGATTCGGATCACCGATGACCAAGTACTGAACGGACAACACCTCCGCGTTCAACACATGTACGGGACGGGAGACGTCTCCTCCTTCTTGATCCAGCAAGGGGGGAGGAGAGGTTGAGGAAGATCGCTCCAATGGCAGCACGACGGCATGGTGTAGTTGGTGCAGCAGTACTCCGACAGGGCTTCGCCAATCACATATGAAGGAGGAGAGGTGTTGGGGAGGGGAGGGCTGCGCCTTGGCTTGTGTATTGCAGCCCTCCCCTCACCCCTCTATATATAGGGGAAGGGGGCAAGGGGGGCCAGCCCTCTAGGGGAAACCCTAGAGGGGGGCGGCGGCCAAAGGGAGAGGGGAAGAGGGGTGGCTTGCCCCCCAAGCTAGGGGGGCGCCCCCTTTAGGGTTTCCCCCTCCCTTGCCCTAGCCGCATGGGCCTAGTTGGGGAGGCGCGCCCAGCCCACTAGGGGCTGGCTCCCTCTTCCACACAGCCCATGTGGCCCCCCCGGGAGGGGTGGCCCCTCCCGGTGGACCCCCGGAACCCTTCCGGTGGCCCCGGTACAATACCGGTATGCCCCCGAAAATTTCCGGTGTCCGTTTAACAACTTCCCATATATAAAACTTCACCTCCGGACCATTCCAGAACTCCTCGTGATGTCCTTGATCTCATCCGGGACTCCGAACAACATTCGGTAGTCACATACAAGTCTTCCTAATAACCCTAGCGTCACCGAACCTTAAGTGTGTAGACCCTACGGGTTCGGGAGACATGCAGACATGACCGAGACGCTCTCTGGTCAATAACCAACAACGGGATCTGGATACCCATGTTGGCTCCCACATGCTCCTTGATGTTGTCATCGGATGAACCACGATGTCGAGGATTCGATCAAACCCTGTATACAATTCCCTTTGTCAATCGGTACGTTACTTGCCCGAGACTCGATCGTCAGTATCCCAATACCTTGTTCAGTCTCGTTACTGGCAAGTCACTTTAGTCGTACCGTAATGCATGATCCCGTGGCCAACACGTTGGTCACCTTGAGCTCATTATGATGATGCATTACCGAGTGGGCCCAGAGATACCTCTCCGTCGTACGGAGTGACAAATCCCAGTCTCGATCGGTGTCAACCCAACAGACACTTTCGGAGATACCTGTAGTGCACCTTTATAGTCACCCAGTTACGTTGTGACGTTTGGTACACCCAAAGCACTCTTACGGTATTCGGGAGTTACACGATTTCATGGTCTAAGGAAGAGATATTTGACATTGGCAAAGCTCTAGCAAACGAACTAAACGACCTTTGTGCTATGCTTAGGATTGGGTCTTGTCCATCACATCATTCTCCTAATGATGTGATCCCGTTATCAACGACATCCAATGTCCATAGCCAGGAAACCATGACTATCTGTTGATCACAACGAGCTAGTCAACTAGAGGCTCACTAGGGACATATTGAGGTCTATGTATTCACACGTGTATTATGATTTCCGGATAATACAGTTATAGCATGAATAAAAGACAATTATCATGAACAAAGAAATATAATAATACTTTTATTATTGCCTCTAGGGCATATTTCCAACACCGCCGCCTCCGGAATTCACGTGGCAGACCGGGGAAGCCGGCGCCGAGAACCCCGTCATGGAGAAGGATAGCGGCGAGGCCTCCATGTCGGACATGCTTGTGCCCCCGCCTCTGCCTCCACCGCCGTCTGGGAGGGCCCACGGCAAATAGGCGGCAGGCCCACCAGTGCCGCTGACTGAGGACGATGTGAGGCTGCTTCTTCAGGTTGCCTCGCCAGTGCGCCGCCGCCTCGAGAAGGCGACTTCGGCGCCGCGGCCCCTGGAGGTCGGTGCCGCCAGCTCGGCCATCCCAAATGCCGAGGTGACAAGCGCCCCGTCCGCTGGGTGGGTGCGTGCAGGCGGCACGGGCCTGCTGAACCAGGCGCTTCTGGATGTGCAAGCGAAGCTGCGAGCCAAAGGCGACGCCCTCCAGATCTGCACCAAGGCGCATCTAGCGTCGCGAGCGGCCATCCGGGTATGTTTTCCTCTTTGATTCTTGTCTTTCTCGTTCTTCTCTATGGGGGCGCGCCAGCGCACCCACTGGGTGTAGTCCCCGAGTTTCGGGCCGGCTGCTGAGCAGGCGGCTCGGAACTCCCTCTGGCGAGTTCCAAGTATTTATGTTTGTCTGAAATTTTTGTTTGCAGGAGTATCACAACCTCCGCGCCACTGCCTTCAACCGCAATGTTGAGGAGTTGAGCAAGCGGACTGCCGACTTGACGGAAAGCCGGAGTAAGTTCTTTTCCTCTTCTTCGCGGGGGCGCGCTGGCGCACCCGCGGGCTGTAGTCCCCGAGATTCGGGCCGACTACTGAGTAGTCGGGCCGTATCTTTCCCGGCGATCTTCCTTCTTGGCGACTTTGACGTCTCCTTCCTTGTTCTTCTTTTTTCGCGGGGGCGCGCTGGTGCACCCGCGGGCTGTACTCCCCGAGATTCGGGCCGACTGCTGAGCAGTCGGGCCGGATCTTCCCGGCGATCTACTTTGCTGACGACTTATTCGTCTCTTTCTTTCGTTCTTCAGGGGCCAACGCCACTCCTCAGGAGCAGCTGGGTGAACTTAACACCGCCTTGCACGTCAAGGGGGAGGAGTGCAGCAAGCTCGCTGTGGAGCGTGATCTGCTTACTGCGCAGCTGGCTGAGCAGAAGGAGCTGCTCAAGAAAACGCAGGACGAGGCCGGGAAGAAGGAGGCTGCTCTTCTGGCCGAGTTCGAGAGCGAGCGCTCCTCCTGGACCGACAAGGAGGCGATGCTGACCTCCGGCTTCCACGAGATCGAGGATATCGTCGATGGTGAGCTTTCTTTCTTTGAGTTTCCGACTATGTGTCAGGATGACTTTTGATTTTTCGACTTGCTACTTTTTTGTCTTGGCAGACTTCTTCCCTGGCCATTCGCAGGCAGTCCCTCTGGCCATCGAGGCTGATCGTGAGGCGCGAAGGGCAAACGGCGAGGCGATTGCCGCCAATGCTCCCCTGACCGTCGATGAGTAGCTTCTGAGCATCGAGGCCCGTCTTCGTCCGGCCCGCCGGCTGATGCGCCGGCTTTAGCGTGCCGGTGCCCAGGCAGTTGCCACCCTCTGGCCAGACATGCCGTCTTTGCGCACCGCCAGCCGGACTGCCGACTGGCTGGAGGTCGCAGCCGGCCGTCTTGAGGCCTGGAAGGGTTCCTCGGCCCGGGCCGGAGCGCGCCGGGCCTTGGAATTTGTCAAGGTGTGGTATCCGGGGCTGGACCTGGACCGTCTAGCCGTGTTCCGGTCAGAGTCCCAGGCCGAGCTGGAGGCTATGGAGGTCGCCCTTGTCGAGCGTGCGGCGTCCATCACCGACTACACGGACACCAGTGTCTTCGTCCCCGAGCGGGCTGAAGGCGGCGAGGAAGTGCCGCCAGAGTGGTTCCGGATGAACCCGGAATATGGCGAGGACTCGGCGGAGGTGATTGACTCCAGCACCGAAGAAGAAGGCGAGGCGGAGGACGAAGGCGAGATGGAGGCGCCAGAAGGCGGAGCGCGCGACCAGCCTCAGCTCGACCGCGCCTCCAGCAACGAGCCGCGTCCGACTGGGCCGACTGCCACTGGCGGCGATCAAGCCGAGACTGCCCAGCCGACCCCCCCTGGCGCCTGACACCGCCTTCTCCTCTGACCATCCGAACCCGTCTGCTGCTCCCTAGGCTGCCTTCTAGCTTTATTTATCTGTTCTAGAAAGTCTTTGAGGAACTTGTTACTTTGCACAATTCCACCCTCAGGGTGTATTTTGAACTTCTGTCTTAAGATTCGGCTAATGGGCCTATGCTTATGTAAATATTAATCCAAGTTGTATCCTTCCTTGCTCATTGCTCCTTTGGCTTTTTTCCTTTGCCGCCTTCCCCTAGTTGCCGCTTTGTCAGCCGGACGACCGCTCTGCAGACTGCCGCTGGACCAAATGCCTGGCTACTTTGGGGAAAGCAAGTACTTTGCCTTTCATTGGAGTTTATTTAACAAGTTGGATAGAAAGCGGCAAGCCGAATACTCGCGAGTCGGCTTGTGAAAGGGGGCTGGAAGCCGGCTTTAGGCTATGTTAATGTTTTAGGTCCTTAGCCATTTTTCGTGTGGACGCCCATTCATCCTTACTCCTGTCTACCAAACAGTCGCTCTGCGAGCTGCGGCTTCTGGCAGGAGACGGCTTAGGCGCCGCACACTACTTGTCCGACTTCAGGAAATATTTCATAGCGCCAGACGGCGAGTCCCCGGGCCGACTAGTCGAGCCCAGCGCCAAGCGGCGTAGCAGGAAGTAGCATACTTGAAGGCATAATTCTTGTCATACAGATAATCAAAAGGGGCAGTCCCCGAGCTCGTCTCGGGGGGCCCGAAGTCTCGGTACTTTAATACAAAGGGGTAGCGTGATACATACTGAATCAACTGTAAAATCTTCGAAGGAGGTTTGCGTTCCATGGCTGTTCCGACTCTTTGCCGGAGTCGTCTCTCTTGCGTGCTCGGGGCTTCTGAGCGTCAATCAAGTAGTAGGAGTCGTTGCCCAACACTTTGCTGATAATGAAGGGGCCTTCCCAAGGTGCCGAAAACTTGTGCTGGCCAGCTGTCCGTTGGATCAGTCGGAGCACAAGGTCGCCCTCTTGGAAAGATCTTGGCCTGACCTTCCTGTTGTAGTATCGGCGCAGGCTCTGCTGGTAGATGCCGGACCGACTGAGTGCCAACAGCCGGCCCTCTTCCAGCAGATCGACGCCGTCTTGAGGTGCTTCTTCTGCTTCCTCCTCGGTGTACATGGTAACTCGCGGGGAGTCGAATTCTATGTCCGTCGGGATGACGGCTTCAGCACCGTAGACGAGGAAGAAAGGCGTGAAGCCGGTTGACTTGTTTGGAGTCGTGCGCAGACTCCAGAGGATGGCTGGCAGCTCCTCGAGCCAACAGCCAGCCCAACGCCCCAGTGGTTTGACCAGGCGGGGCTTGATGCCGGATAGGATGAGGCTGTTTGCTCGCTCCACCTGGCCGTTTGACTGTGGATGGGCGACGGACGCTAAGTCCAGTCGGATGCCCTGCGTTGCGCAGAAATGGGCCAAGGCTCCTTTGGCAAAATTTGTGCCATTGTCGGTGATGATGCTATGTGGTATGCCATACCGGGTCGTAATGTCGGCGATGAAGGTTACTGCAGTCGGACCATTCAACTTCTTTATGGGTTTTGCTTCTATCCACTTGGTGAACTTGTCCACCGCAACAAGTAGGTGAGTTAGGCCGCCTCGTGCCGTCTTGAATGGTCCTACCATGTCCAAGCCCCAAACCGCAAAGGGCCAGGCGATGGGAATGGTCTTGAGCGCGGAAGCCGGCTGGAGTGGCTTGGAACGGAACATCTGGCACCCTTTGCAGTTTTGGACTAATTCCTTGGCCTCTTCTAGGGCAGTCGGCCAGAAGAAACCGTGTCGGAAGGCTTTGGCGACGAGTGCCCTTGAAGCCGCATGGTGGCCACACTCGCCTTCATGAATGTCTCTGAGAATTGCTTGGCCTTGTTCTGCCTCGACACAGCGTTGGTAGACACCAGTGACACTGCTCCCGACCAGCTCTCTGTTGACTATGGTATAGGCTGCCGCTCGGTGCTGCACATGCCGAGCCAGGATTTCATCAGCTGGTAGCTCTCTGTTTACTAGGAACTTGAGGATGGGCTGGGCCCATGAAGGTGCTGCTATTTCTTCGATTGCCACCATTGCGACTTGCACAAGGGCGGCTGGGCTGGGAGGCGGCGGGCTAGTATCCGCGGCCGCTTGCTAGATCGGTGAAGTCCCCGGGCCGACTGGCGCAGTCCCCGGGCCGAGTTCTGAAGTCTTCGGGCTGACCGTCGCAGTCCCCGGGCCGGGTTCTGAAGTCCCCGGGCCGGCTTCGACTACGGTATTTTTGGAGCCATCTGTAAGGATTCTTGTGCCGTCTGTTGGTGCTTTTGAGTCGGATCTGACTTCTTCGGGGGGAGCTGGCACAAAAATGGAGTATGATTCTGGCGAAGGCTTGATAGACGGCTTGAGGAGGCGCTGAAGGGCGACGCCGGATGGTATTGCTTGACGGGTGGAGCCGACTCGTGCCAGAGCGTCTGCTTGGTCGTTGTCATTTCTTGGAACGTGAAGGAATTCACACCCCTCGAAGTATCCGCTGAGTTGCTGCACCAGGAAGCGGTAGCTCGCCATGTTTGCATCTTTGGTGTCCCAGTCGCCAGATGACTGCTGGACCACCAAATCGGAATCGCTGTAGCACAGGATCCGGCGGATGCCGAGTTCTTTGGCAAGCTGGAGCCTGTGAACGAGCGCCTCGTACTCGACAACGTTGTTGGAGGCGGAAAAGTGGATCTGCAGTGCGTACTTGAGCTTGTTGCCTTTGGGGGTGGTGAGGACGATGCCGGCTCCCAAGCCGGTGCACATCTTGGAGCCATCGAAATGCATCTGCCAATGGGTTGAGTCGGGCGCTGGCGGCAGGTACTGGGTCTCGGCCCAGTCGACAAGGAAGTCGGCCAGTGCTTGTGTCTTGATGGTGGTGCAGGGCTGGTAGTAGATGGTGTAGGGAGCCAGATCTATGGCCCACTTGGCTACTCGGCCTGAAGCATCACGGCTTCCGATGATCTCGGCCAGTGGAGCAGTCCAAACCACAGTGATTGGATGCTCTTGAACGTAAGGCTTCAACTTCTTGCCGGCGAAATGCACGCCGTAGCACATCTTCTGGTAGTGGGGGTAGTTCTGCTTGGAGGTCGACAGTACCTCGCTCAGGTAATATACCGGTCTATGGACAGGGAGCGCCTTGCCTTCCTCCTTGCGTTCGACTACAATAACTGTGCTGACTACCCGGCTGGTGGCGGCAATGTATAGGAGCATAGGCTCTTTAGGAGTCGGAGCCGCCAGCACAGGGGGAGTAGTCAACATCTTCTTCAATTCGAGAAATGCTTCGTCCGCCTTGTGGTTCCACTCAAAAAAGGTGGTCTTCTTCATCAGTTGGTACAAAGGGAGAGCCTTCTCTCCCAGCCGACTGATGAATCGGCTGATGGACGCCAAGGAGCCGTTGAACTTCTACACATCCAACAGTCGGCGGGGGACTTCCATCCTCTCGATGGCTTTGATCTTTACAGGGTTGCACTCTATGCCGCGTTCGGAGACCAGGAAGCTAAGGAGCTGGCCGACCGGTACTCCGAAGACGCACTTCTCCGGATTGAGCTTGATCTGGAATCGGCGCAGATTCTCAAAAGTTTCTTGGAGATCTTCCAACAATGTCCCATGCTTTTCCGTCTTCACCACCACATCATCCACGTAGACGTGGGCATTTCTGCCGAGTTGCTTGAGGAGACACTTCTGCATGCAACGTTGAAAGGTGGCGCCGGCATTCCTCAAGCCGAACATCATAGTCAGGTAGCAGAAGGCTCCAAACGGCGTGATGAAGGCAGTCTTCAATCTGTCTGCCGGGTTCAGCTTGATCTGGTGATATCCTGAATATGCATCTAAGAAGCTCAACAGCTCGCATCCGGCTGTGGAGTCTATCACCTGGTCAATTCTTGGCAGAGCAAATGGATCTTTGGGGCAAGCTTTGTTGAGGCTTGTGTAGTCGATACACATCCGCCACTGCTTGTTCTTCTTCAACACTAGGACCGGGTTCGCCAGCCATTCTGGAAAGAACACCTCCATAATGAAGCCGGACGCTAGGAGTCGGGCTATCTCTTCTCCAACAACTCTTCTTTTCTCTTCTGACAGGCGGCGCAAGGGCTGCCTGACGGGCTTCACATCAGATCGGACATGTAACTTGTGCTCGCCGAATTCCGTCGGTACACCTGGCATGTCTTTAGGGGACCATGCGAAGATGTCTCGATTCTCACGGAGGAAATCGACGAGCTCGCCTTCCTATTTGCTATCTAGGTTTGCACCTATGACAGCGTGCCTTTCTGGATGCTCCGGGTCCAAAGGTATCCTCTTTGTTTCTTTAGCCGGCTTGAACGAGCCCTCAGCTTCCGACTCCTTGGGGTCAGGCGACATCTCTGGCTGCTTGCCGGCCATTGCCACAACCCGATCAAGGAGCCGCCTCTTAGCTGCGATCACCAGGGACTCGGCCAGCCGACTACTCTCGACCGCACAGGCGGACGACTTCCTGTAGTCGCCTTCCACGGTAAGAATCCCCTTTGAACTTGGCATCTTCATCTTGAGGTAAGCATAGTGGGGGACCGCCATGAACTTGGCCAAAGCAGGTCGGCCAAGCAGTGATTGGTATGGGCTTTCAAGGTCCACCACTTCAAACCAAACTGGCTCTCGGCGAAAATGATCTTTGTCTCCGGAGAGGACGTCTATCTGGATCTTGCCGATTGGGGAGCAAGAAAGGCCAGGTACAATGCCGTGGAAAACAGTTCGGCTGCTTTGAAGCTGTTTCTGCTTGATTCCTAATTTCTCCATGGTATCCTTGTATAGGATGTTGATGCTGCTGCCTCCGTCTATCAATACTCGCGAGAAGCGAGCGGCCCGCCTATCAGTGGCCAAGGTAGCGCTCAGAACCAAGGCGTAGGAGCCTGGATTCGGCATCACCTCTGGGTGATCAGCTCTGCTCCAACTGATAGGCTTCTCGGACCAATGCATGAACTCCGGAGTATCTGATGCTACTGCATTTAATTCTTGCTGCTGCAACCGTCTGCTGCGCCGATCATCAGCCATACTGGTGAACACTACATAAGCTTCGTGTTCTTCTGGGTATTCATCTTGCACAGCGCCGACTGGCCTGGCAGCCGGCTGCTGGGGCGGCTGAGGAGGCGGCGGCCCAGCAAGCGGAGGAGGAAGGAGATTGTCTCCTTTGGCGATTCTGGTGAGCCAGTGGCATTTCCGAGTGGTATGGTTTGACGGCTTCGTGCCGCTGTGGAACTTGCAGGGGCCATCTAGAGTCTGCTCATAAGAGAAGGCCGGCAACCAGTTGGACTTGCCGCCTTTCTGCCGCTTCGCCGGAGGCTGCCCCTCAGGCTGTTGGTCTTCGACTGTCGTAACCTGCCGACTGCTGGAAGTCGGCTGCGGGGCCTTGCGCTTGTGATCATTCTGCTGCTGTCGCCGACTGGTGTCTCCAGCCGGAGTTCTGGGAGATTGAGTGGCCACTTTGCCAGTCGCACTAACTTGAGTCACTGTCTTCATGGAGGAGTCGGCCGTGGCATACTTGTCTGCTATGACCAGCAACTCGTCGAGGGTCTCTGGCTCGTCGCAGAGGAGCCTGTGCTTGAGGAGGTTGCCTTCTCTGCACCCGGCGGTGAAGTACTCGATAGCCTGCACCTCGTGCACGCCCTCGCAGGAGTTCCGAAGCTCGCCCCATCGCGTGAGGTAGTCGCGAGTCGACTCGTCTTGGCCTTGCACGCACAAGGAGAGTTGGCGTGGCTTAGGGGGTTGCTTGTACGTGCTGGTGAAGTTGCGGATGAAAGCCTCGGCGAAGTCGACCCAACTGTTGATGCTGCGGGGCTTCAAACTGTTCAACCATGTCCGGGCCGTACCCTGGAGCATGAGCGGAATGTACTTCACGGCAACGCGCTTGTTGCCGTTTGCTATGTTGACGGCCGTGGAGTAGTCAACTAGCCAATCTTCCGGCTTCATGGAGCCGGTGTACTTGGGCATGTCTTGGGGGAGCGTGAACCCTTTGGGAAAGGGCTCGTCTCGAATGCCGGGTCCGAAGCAGGGCGGGCCCAACTCATCTTCTTCTTCCAGCGCCAGGGATCGGTGGAGTCGGTCGATCCGGTGGCGGGCGTCGTTCTCTCCGACTCCCTCTCGACGGCCGAGGCGGTCGCCGAGAGTCGGATGCTCAACAGGCAGCGGGGAGACTCGTCTTTCTCTTCGTGGTGGGGGAGGCAGGTAGTCGCCCTGCCGTTCCACTGCTCTTGGGCGGCCGTCTTGGTCGCGCTCGATGGTGATGCGAGTCTGACTAACAGCCGGATCCTTCTCTCTTCTTTTGCGGGCTCCACCAGTCGGCGTCCGAGACGTCGCGCCTTGATCTCGGTGGGGAGGTAAGTCGTCATTTTGTCGTTGTGGCGCCTCCGTGTGGCAGCCGGCTTCGTTCTGTGCGGCAGCCGCTTTGAGGAGTTGCTGGACTCGCTCGGTCATCAAGCGGCACTCTTCGCCTTCGAAGTTGTCTAGTTCGTCCTCTACCGCCTGGGCAGCGCGGATGTTCGCCGCGGGCGTGGCATACACGGGGCGATCGGCCCCGAACAGGTTGGCGATGGCTGCGCCGCGTTGTCGGACCGCGCCTAGGCGGCTAGGCCCAGTCGGGGCTAGCGAGCCGCCCACGGCACGATCCATCTCATGTTGGTAGGTCTCCGACAAGCGTCTCATGCTTGCTAGCTTCTTCGCGCCTTCGACGAGCTGAAGGCGGCGTGCCTCCAGTGTCTCGGCGTCAGCGTCCTCCAGAATGGGTGCCGTCAGGTCTCGCAGAGCCGCGTCGAGCGGGTCATGAGCTCCTTCACTGGAGTGCTCGCCATGACTAAGAACGAGCACCTACGTGACGGCGCTTCCGCCGCTCCCCTCGCGAGGGAGCGGCTCGTCGTAGATCACCACGTTGGAGGGGAACGTGTCGAGCGACACGCTGTCGGAGTCGACCAACATCGGGTCTGTGGAGCCTACGGACTCCAAGTCCACGGCAGGCTCGCCGGCAACATGGAGATGGTCGAGGAGGCCCGCGAGGAGGCTTTCGAGGCCACCCGTGCCCGCATCAGATGCAGGCTCGTCGGAGATGCTGACCTCGCCAAGAAGGTCAGCGAGGCAGCTCACTGCGCAGGCGTCGTCGACACTTTGCAGCGCGTCAAGGCAAGCGCCATCGGGCGTGCCAGGCTGGCTACGCTCGCGGGGGAGGAAAAGGGTTCCCGTCCAGAGCAGGTCTCCGGACGACGGTGCACCTCGCCCCATTGTGGGCGCCAAATGTCGGGGGTTTGGTGCGACATATGCCAAAGGATGGCTTATCATGGTGGGAGCGAGTAGAACGTCGCCGGTGCCAGGAAACGGGATGAGGCGAAGGCATGCACGCCGGCGAATCTTACCCAGCTTCGGGGCTCTCCGGGGAGATAACACCCCTACTGCTACTCTGCAGGGTCTCCGCATGATCACTAAGGCGTAGTGACTACAAGGTTGCTCCTAGAGCTGTATTCGGGAAGGTGGAAGGGGGCAAGGCTAGCTCTCTTCCTCCTATATGATCTGGTCTAAGGCTAATGGATGCGAACCCTTTGCATGGGTGCCCCGGGGGGTTTATATAGGGCTACCCCCTGGGGGTACAATGGTAATACAGCTGGGCGCGGGTCCCAGCCATCTGTCTCTCAGGCCGCCGTCTTCTCCGCCGATTGCTGGGGCCCGCCGACTTGCGGGCCCTGCCGGCGAGTCCGGCACTGTACCCGTGATTCTGATGACGCAGGCTTGGTCACGGGGTCGTGGCAACAGTGCCGCCGTATATCGGGCGATCACTGTTGTTACTTTCCGTCTTGTCTGGTTAATGGCGCGTGGGACCCATGGGAGAGGGCGGCCGACTCTAGTGAGCCGGCTCCCACCGGGCGGTCTTTGGGGCGTATCCACCGTCTTCCATGCTCTCACTGACAAGCGGGACCGCCGTCTCTGAGCCGTACAGGTAGGCCATCGTGGCCACAGTGCGCCACTCACTGTGGCTGAGGTCAGGGCTGGCATGGCAACAGTGCCGGGCCACACCGGAGATCTCCAGCGGTACGGCACACTGTAGCCATGCCGGCCCCTCGCAAGCAGGAGGTGACGGCCACGCCGTGGTCGTACCCGCCTCGCATATGGTAACGAGAGTAGAGTCGTGGGCCGACTCTCCATAGCCGGCTCCTCCGAAAGTCGCCGGCCATGAGTCGGCTTATCTGGGAGGCGCCATCTGAGACTCGGCCTATCTGGGAGTCGTTATCTGAGACTCGGCTTATCTAGAGTCGCTATCTGAGACTCGGCTTGAGGGGCGCAGCCTGCCCCGATGTCTTGAAAGGTTCTGGGGCTCGGGTTAGCCTACCCGTGGCCCATTACTCCGACACCATCTATATTAATATACACCGAGAGGGAATATTTTTTTTACAAGAGAGGAAATAGTTCATCCATCCATAATGCCCTCCTGCTGGTGCAGCCTCTTCTTCTTCTTCTTCTTCTTCTTCTTCTTCTTCTTCTTCTTCTTCTTCTTCTTCTTCTCATTCTCCGTGGGAGAAGGATTCTCAACAAGCTCTTTGGACCTTGCAGCTATCTCGAAACTCACACAGGCATCGAGGGCAGCATATTTTATCCGCTCGTACGTCAAGGGATAATTCTCCCATCCAGACGACCTTAATGCCACCGTCTCATCACCCTTATGAAGATTTGTACTGTCACGCGCAATATGCGACCCTATCCAAAAGGAACTCGAAGGTCCCACCAAGGATAGACCCGCATATTGAAACGCTTTTGCAAGGTGGATATCATTACATCAACATTACATAACAGATAGGGATACATACAAGAGGCATACAATGCCACACGAATACAACATCATCTTACATGAGAACAACATCCGACTACGGATGAAACACAAACAGAAGCTCAAACGACATCCACCCTGCTAGCCCAAGCTACCGACCTGGAACCTATCCCCTGATCGAAGAAGACGCAGAAGAAGAACTCCAAAACAAGCAAACATCACTCTCGCGTCAAGATCATCGCGAAACCTGTACCTGCAACAGTTGTTGTAGTAATCTGTGAGCCACCAGGACTCAGCAATCCCATTACCATGGGTATCAAGACTAGCAAAGCTTAATGGGAAAGGAAGGGGTAAAGTGGTGAGGTTGCAGCAGCGACTAAGCAAGTATGGTGGCTAACATATGCAAATAAGAGCGAGAAGAGAACAAGCGGAACAGTCGTGAAGCTATCAATGATCAAGAGGTGATCCTGAACTCCTACTTACGTCAAACATAACCCCAAAACCGTGTTCACTTCCCGGACTCCACCGAGAAGAGACCATCATGGCTACACACACGGTTGATGCGTTTTAATTCGGATCTGGTGTCAAGTTATCTACAACCGGACATTAACAAATTCCCATCTGCCAATAACCGCAGGCACGGCTTTCGAAAGATAATACACTGCAGGGGTGTCCCAACTTAGCCCATGATAGGCTCTCGTGATCAACGAAGGATATTCCTTCTCCCAGGAAGACCCGATCAGACTCGGAATCCCGGTTTACAAGACATTTCAACAATGGTAAAACAAGACCAGCAAAGCCGCCCGATGCGCCGACAATCCCGATAGGAGCTGCACATATCTCGTTCTCAGGGCAACACCGGATAAGCGAAGCGTACAGGTACCAACGTAACCCAAGTTGCCAAGGGATGGTCCCGCACGGTGCTCTAGTTTGGACCAACACTTAGACAAGCACTGGCCCGGGGGGGCTATAATAAAGATGACCCTCGGGTTAATTACTCCCAAGGGAAATATAGGTGGTGGTGAGGCAAATGGTAAAACCAAGGTTGGGCCTTGCTGGAGGAGTTTTATTCAAAGCGAACTGTCAAGGGGGTCCCATAAATCACCCGACCGCGTAAGAAACGCAAAATCCGGGAACATAACACCGGTATGACGGAAACTAGGGCGGCAAGAGTGGAACAAAACACCAGGCATAACGCCGAGCCTTCCACCCTTTACCAAATATATAGATGCATTAATTAAATAAGAGATATTGTGATATCCCAACAAAATCCTGTCCACCATGGAGCAATCTTCAAACTTCACCTGCAACTAACAACGCTATAAGAGAGGCTGAGAAAAGCGGTAACATAGCCAAGCAAAGGTTTGCTAGGAAGGGTGTCAAAGGTTAGAGGTTCATGGCAATTTGGGAGGCTTGAGGAGCAAAAGATAGGTAGCGCAGCAAAGCGATAGAACGAAGCAAACTAGCATAGCAATGATAGTAGTGAGATCCAGGGTAGCGGTCATCTTGCCTGAAATCCCGCAAGGAAGAAGAACGAGTCCATGAAGAAGATGAAGCCACGAAGACGAACCAAGCGTAGACGAACGAATCCTCACGATCGCAACGAAACAGGAACTATCGAGAAGAAACACACAACATGGTAAACACACCACACATGAACAAGACATGATGCACAACAAGCATGATGCATGACAAAGCTACATGAAGCTACTCATGGCAAGAGATGATGCAAACAAGAGCAACACAACAAAGCAAGTTCAAATGCGGCCGGGAACAACATATAACAATTCCGGTAAGTCCTCATATGCAAATTTCGAAATTGGTCCAGATCTGAATAAACCGTATGTTCAAGTAGTTAAACATCAAGTTAAGATGCACCAAGATGATCTACACGAGATTCTAGTCAAGTTACATATAAAGTTCATTAGATTTGGAGCTACGACCTAGAAGATATGAGCAAAACAAGTTAAACATGGCATTAATGCAAAATGCAACCAAAAATCAAGCAAACACCTCAAAACAAGGATGCAACATGATAATATGGAACTACATGCAAAAACAAGCAAGTTTCATATAGAGCACACTCAAAACGGAGCAACGGTTCAACACATACGCACTATACAAGTCATAGCAACAATCTGTCCAAAACAGCAACTAGGCATAATGCAAGCATCAAAACAACATGCTACAACATCTCAACATAAGAACAAAAGGCATGGGCATGAAGTACAGGTAAATCATAACAAAACATAAACACTGAGCTAACTCCAGAAATCACTAAAACATGCTCAATAGGACATGGGAAGATTGCAAATATTAACAGTTTACAGACTTTAGCAGAAATAACATCAGGTTGCAATGTTTAGAGCTATCAAACAACATGTTACATGAACTTATCATGGCAAACAAAGGCATGATATAAATCTACTAAACCCATAGAACAAAAGTCCCTTACTAACCATGTGCAAAAAAGGATCAGAAAATATGATGGCACCCATGTAAACATGGCAAGTTATATGACAGATTCATACATGGCAGGAACAACAATAAGTAGACATGTTGGTGAGCTTGAACCACTCACTACAGAGCAATACATGGCATGGCAAGGCAACCAACAGTAAGAATACATGTTAATGAAGCTAAGCATGGGAATGGCAAGTTCATAGGGTGCATGGATAACTAACAACAAACGTGGAAACATTGAACTTAATGTTAACAGGCTGACAACAACATCATTTAGCAACTTTGGAGCAAGATATGAACAATCTACAGCAAGCTAAAGATGCAACTGGGGGCATGGATGGATAGCTCATAACCATATGTACAAAACATCCTTACTGAAGTATCTCAAAATAAGCATGGATCTCTCTGTAGCATCAAGTTTACATGGCATAAAAATAACAGCAGAACAGGGATTGAAATCAGCAACATCATAAGGCCTAGTTTACATGCTTGTGCTAGTCACCACATTAATCACAAAAATACATGGCATACACCCCTGGAAATATGGCATGGCATAGATCAAAACACATGTAGACATCAACCTCATAGGATGCACACATCAAACATGGCAAAAATGACAAATGAGCATGTTATAACAATTTCAGCAGATTAACAGCAATATGCACTCTTGCAACAATGATTCAGGCATCAAGATAAACTCAAATGAACATGATGCAGTGGAATGAAATGAAGTACTTTTTGAGATGAACAATTTGACATATTACACGCGCAAAACGAGGCTATGGATGCAGAGATACGATGCGATGAACATGGCATGATAATGTCAAAATATTCGGGACTTGGCAGATTTTACAGAAAAAACGGAGTGAGCGCAGGATAGCTATAACATGCACTGGGCGGGGAATCTGGTGGGCTCGCTCACCTGCGAGGCCTTGGGCCGAAGGGAGGCGGGGCTGGGCCTACCCAACTGGGCCTTGGGGAGGCCGGCAGGGATCTGGGCCGCGGGCCCATGCGAGGTGGCCCACACGGGCACGATGGAGGCGAGCGGGGCGCTCGACCCCGAGTTGTGCCATGGCGGCGGCGGCGGCTGCTGCCGGCTCCGGCGACGAGCGGGCCGGCGGCGAGGGAGATGGACGTATTCAGGCGCTCCTGCCCGAATCTGGTCGGAGGCGGGGCTGGACGGCGAGCTAGGCGGCGACGAACGGAGGCGCGACGGGGCCGGTGCCGGAGGGGCGGTGCGCTGGCACTGGGGCGCGGTGGAGACGGGGGCCTGACGCTGGGTGCGGCAGAGGCGACGGGAGGCGCGGGCGGCGCGGAACGGCGCGATGGTGGCGGCGGAGCAGCGCAGGCGGCCGGCGGTGGAGCGTGGCGCACGAGGCAGTGCGCCGGGCGGCGGGGACGCGGCGAGCACCGGCGGGAGTGGAGGAGGCGGCGCGGGGCTTGGACGCGGCGATTCCGGCGAGCGGGTGCGGGCGCCGATGCGCGCAGGCGGCGGCGCGACGGATCCGGGCCGGGCGGGCCCCAGATGGGCTCCGCGGGCCGGCGCGATCGTGGGACGGCGGCGGGACAGGTGGCGGCTTGGGATAGGAGCAGAGCGGTGGCGGTGGTGACGTGGCGCCTTCTGATTGGCTGGAGCGACGTGGCGGGTGGCGTTGGACATGTCCGGCGGCGGGGATGAAATGTCCGGCGGCGCGCGGGGAGCGGGGCTAGGGTTGAACTGTGCGAAAATTCGGAGGGGATCACATATTTATAGGTAGGAGGAGGTAGGAGAGTCCAAATGAGGCACGGTTTTTGCCCACACGATGGTGATCGAACAACCGAGAGCATGGAGGGGAGTTGGATGGGTTTTGGGCCACTTTGGAGGGGGTGTTGGGCTGCAACACAAAGAGGGCTTTGCGGTTACCCGGTTAACCATTGGACTATCAAACGACCTCCAAACGGCACGAAACTTGACAGGCGGTCTAACGGTGGTATACCAAGGCCGCTTGGCAAGACTCGGTCCATTCCGAGAACGTTTAACACCCGCTCACAATGAGAGACAAAAGGGGTACGCCGGATGACATTGGAGTGCCGGATTGCAAAATGGACAACGGGGAAAATGCTCGGATGCATGAGACGAACAAGTATGCAAGATGAGATGCACGTGATGACATGATATGAAATGCAGATGATTACATGGCAAAATGCAACACGCAAGCAAATGACATGGCAAGGACGGCGAATAACTAGCAAACACGTGGCGCATCGAATCCGGGGCGTTACAACACTCCTCCACTAACAAGAGATCTCGTCCCGAGATCTTAGGACCGAGACGGAAGGGAAAAAGGGATGAGGCAAAACAAGAACTCAAGAGAAGAAGCAAAGAATCGAGAGCACTCGAGAAGAAGAGAGGAACGATGAGAATGACAAGAATCGAAAGCTCACGGAATCAGATAGACTATGAAACCACACCGGTTAGAACGAGATAACAAACGAATAAGACTGGAAGGATTTAGGCAGAACTCTGACTGAATATGGAAGGAATAGAACATGAACTAGAGAGGATGGAATGATACTTGATAAACTCTTGAAGAATGAATTAAATCATGAAGAACCATCATGAAGAACTCTGGTGACAAAAGATGATGAGATAGAATGAAGGATGAAAGAATAAAATTAAGCCTTGCGATGATTCAGGTGGACGTTCGAGACGAGATCACCGAGGGAACTTGGAACTCCGGAAAATAAGGATGAACAAGACATAACTGAGAAATTGGTAATGCGAACAAACTCCGGTAGAAAAGAATTATACACTTGGATGAAAGAAGAATAAGAATTATGTTATGCGTATCCTCCACCAATTAAATTGATGAGAAGCAATGGATTGCATACAACTTATCCGTGTTGAAAAAGGATTGAGAAATGACATGTCGCAAACTTGAGAAGGTCTTCGTGAGCCACCGGTAGGATTCGAAAGAACGAATGGATAAATATGATAATCAAAGAACAAGAATCTTGAACGAACCACTGTTAGAATTCGAAAATGACTGATGAAAGGGAATGAATCACCGGGAAGAATTAGGAGAACAAATATGCTAGAGGGGATTTAGATGCAAAAGAACAGGAAAAACTCGAGCTGATTAAAGAACACTTGAACGAAGCACCGGGATAACTGGATAACGGTAGCTGAAATGTGAGGACGAATAATTCTTCTGGAACGATGGCCTCTGGTAAAAAGAAATGGAAAAACAACTCCTGACATACTCCGGATGGGTAAGAAAGAATATCTGACAAACGGAATAATATGAGAGGATAACATGAAGCTAGAACCACGAAACTTCGAGAGAACTGGCAAGATTTAGAGGAAAAACTCTTCTTCGATCTTCAACTGACGACGAGAAAAAACCACCAAAATTACTTGGATACTCCGGGAGGATGAAAAACAAGGAGGAAGGGTTGAACCAAAGATGAAAATAATTGAAATCGATCTTGAAAAGGAATGTGACTGATGAAATCCATTCTTACATCACACTTGAAAAGAATTCAGAATAACTCCGGGGAAATTAGAAGAGTCAGGTAAGATCCTGGGAAAAGACCTGTGGGTTAGGGCCCACTAACGAGAAAACACCGTTGGAAAGGGATGTTGAACAGATAGATGATGCACCGGAACAATTGAAATATTTGAATGAGGTGACAACCTCGAATTAATTGGAACACAGACGAATCTCCTGAGATGTCTAGAACTCCGGAATGATTGAATGGCGAGAGGCAAACGAGCAAGGAGAACACTTGATCCAAGGGAAAGAATATAATCACTACCAAAATTTGGAATTGAATCCACCAGAGAAGAAAAGAGATGAAGACTGTCGAACAAAACGAGAATTCACCAGTTGAAACAATTGAAGGAAGACTGAAGAGGCTCCGTACGAATAAAATAGATGGTCGAGAGAGAGTCAGACTCTGGGAAGAAAAAGGGTGGGAGGGCGGGAAAACAAAGGCAACTCGGAAGGGGGAAAACCTATGAATATCTTGAAGAGAAAACACCGGTTAAAATCATTGAGGAAAGAAAGCAAAGATTTCGCACGAGTAGGATGGATACTCGATTACGGACTCCGGCTCCAAGAAGAAAAAGGGGTGGGCGGTGGGAAAAGAAAACAACAGAGGATTGAACTCAAAGATGAAGAGGCTCGAGTCAACTTGGCGAGAAATGCACCGGATGAAAAGAGATGAGAACCAATGATCGGAAAACCAACTGCGTGATCCTAAAGAAAATTTGAAGGGGAAGAGAAGTAGTTCAAAACACCTACGTCAAGATTCCTCACCAGAGCGACGAAGGGGCTGAGGAGTAAAAAGAATTCCTACTCTCCGATATAACTAGACTCAGAAAACAGTTTTCTTCTAGATTCAACAACGGCCAAACTACACGATCAATCAAGGGGGCTCATAGGGTCGGCCGAGGCTCTGATACCAACTTGTCACGCCCAATATGCGACCCTATCCAAAAGGAACTCGAAGGTCCCACCAAGGATAGACCCGCATATTGAAACACTTTTGCAAGGTGGATATCATTACATCAACATTACATAATAGATAGGGATACATACAAGAGGCATACAATGCCACAAGAATACAACATCATCTTACATGAGAACAACATCCGACTACGGATGAAACACAAACAGAAGCTCAAACGACATCCACCCTGCTAGCCCAGGCTGCCGACCTGGAACCTATCCCCTGATCGAAGAAGACGCAGAAGAAGAACTCCAAAACAAGCAAACATCGCTCTCGCGTCAAGATCATCGCGAAACCTGTACCTGCAACTGTTGTTGTAGTAATCTGTGAGCCACGAGGACTTAGCAATCCCATTACCATGGGTATCAAGATTAGCAAAGATTAATGAGAAAGGAAGGGGTAAAGTGGTGAGGTTGCAGTAGCGACTAAGCAAGTATGGTGGCTAACATACGCAAATAAGAGCGAGAAGAGAACAAGCGGAACGGTCGTGAAGCTAGCAATGATCAAGAGGTGATCCTGAACTCCTACTTACGTCGAACATAACCCCAAAACCGTGTTCACTTCCTGGACTCTGCCGAGAAGAGACCATCACGGCTACACACGCGGTTGATGCGTTTTAATTCGGATCTGGTGTCAAGTTATCTACAACCGGACATTAACAAATTCCCATCTGCCAATAACCGCAGGCACGACTTTCGAAAGATTATACCCTGCAGGGGTGTCCCAACTTAGCCCATGATAAGCTCTCGCGATCAACGAAGGATATTCCTTCTCCCAGGAAGACCCGATCAGACTCGGAATCCTGGTTTACAAGACATTTCGACAATGGTAAAACAAGACCAGCAAAGCCGCCTGATGCGCTGATAATCCCGATAGGAGCTGCACATATCTCGTTCTCAGGGCAACACCGGATAAGCGAAGCGTATAGGTACCGACGTAACCCAAGTTGCCAAGGGATGGTCCCGCACGGTGCTCTAGTTTGGACCAACACTTAGACAAGCACTGGCCCGGGGGGGCTATAATAAAGATGACCCTCGGGTTAATTACTCCCAAGGGAAATATAGGTGGTGGTGAGGCAAATGGTAAAACCAAGGTTGGGCCTTGCTGGAGGAGTTTTATTCAAAGCGAACTATCAAGGGGGTCCCATAAATCACCCGACCGCGTAAGGAACGCAAAATCCGGGAACATAACACCGGTATGACGGAAACTAGGGCGGCAAGAGTGGAACAAAACACCAGGCATAAGGCCGAGCCTTCCACCCTTTACCAAATATATAGATGCATTAATTAAATAAGAGATATTGTGATATCCCAACAAAATCCTGTCCACCATGGAGCAATCTTCAAACTTCACCTGCAACTAACAACGCTATAAGAGAGGCTGAGCAAAGCGGTAACATAGCCAAGCAAAGGTTTGCTAGGAAGGGTGTCAAAGGTTAGAGGTTCATGGCAATTTGGGAGGCTTGAGGAGCAAAAGATAGGTAGCGCAGCAAAGCGATAGAACGAAGCAAACTAGCATAGCAATGATATTAGTGAGATCCAGGGTAGCGGTCATCTTGCCTGAAATCCCGCAAGGAAGAAGAACGAGTCCATGAAGAAGATGAAGCCACGAAGACGAACCAAGCGTAGACGAACGAATCCTCATGATCGCAACGAAACAGGAACTATCGAGAAGAAACACACAACATGGTAAACACACCACACATGAACAAGACATGATGCACAACAAGCATGATGCATGACAAAGCTACATGAAGCTACTCATGGCAAGAGATGATGCAAACAAGAGCAGCACAACAAAGCAAGTTCAAATGATGCCGGGAACAACATATAACAATTCCGGTAAGTCCTCATATGCAAATTTCGAAATTGGTCCAGATCTGAATAAACCTTATGTTCAAGTAGTTAAACAGCAAGTTAAGATGCACCAAGATGATCTACACGAGATTCTAGTCAAGTTACATATAAAGTTCATTAGCTTTGGAGCTACGGCCTAGAAGATATGAGCAAAACAAGTTAAACATGGCATTGATGCAAAATGCAACCAAACATCAAGCAAACACCTCAAAACAAGGATGCAACATGATAATATGGAACTACATGCAAAAACAAGCAAGTTTCATATAGAGCATACTAAAAAACGAGCAACGGTTCAACACATACGCACTATACAAGTCATACCAACAATCTGTCCAAAACAGTAACTAGGCATAATGCAAGCATCAAAACAACATGCTACATCATCTCAACAGAAGAACAAAAGGCATGGGCATGAAGTACAAGTAAAGCATAACAAAACATGAACACTGAGCTAACTCCAGAAATCACTAGAACATGCTCAAAAGGACATGGGAAGATTGCAAATATTAACAGTTTACAGACTTTAGCAGAAATAACATCAGGTTGAAATGTTTAGAGCTATCAAACAACATGTTACAGGAACGTATCATGGCAAACAAAGGAAAGGTATGAATCTACTAAACCCATAGAACAAAAGTCCCTTACTGACCATGAGCCAAAAAGGATCAGAAAATATGATGGCACCCATGTAAACATGGCAAGTTATATGACAGATTCATAAATGGCAGGAACAACAACAAGTAGACATGTTGGTGAGCTTGAAGCACTCACTACAGAGCAATACATGGCATGGCAAGGCAACCAACAGTAAGAATACATGTTTATGAAGCTAAGAATGGCAATAGCAAGTTCATAGGGTGCATGGATAACTAACAACAAACGTGGAAACATTGAACTTAATGTTAACAGGCTGACAGCAACATCATTTAGCAACTTTGGAGCAAGATATGAACAATCTACAGCAAGCTAAAAATACAAGTAGGGGCATGAATGGATAGCTCATAACCATATGTACAAAACATCCTTACTGAAGTATCTCAAAATAAGCATGGATCTCTCTGTAGCATCAAGTTTACATGGCACAAAAATAACAGCAGAACAGGGACTGAAATCAGCAACATCACGAGTCCTAGTTTACATGCTTGTGCTCGTCACCACATTAATCACAAAAATACATGGCATACACCCCTGGAAATATGGCATGGCATAGATCAAAACACATGTAGACATCAACCTCTAGGATGCACACATCAAACATGGCAAAAATGACAAATGAGCATGTTATAACAGTTTTAGCAGATTAACAACAACATGCACTCTTGCAACGATGATTCAGGCATCAAGATAAACTCAAATGAACATGATGCAATGGAATGAAATGAATTACTCGTTGAGGCAAACAATTTGACATATTACCCGCGCAAAACGGAGCTACGGATGCAGAGATACGATGTGATGAAGATGGCATGATAATGTCAAAATATTCGGGACTTACCAGATTTTACAGAAAAACGGAGTGAGCGCAGGATAGCTATAACGTGCACTGGGCGGGGAATCTGGTGGGCTCGCTCACCTGCGAGGCCTTGGGCCGAAGGGAGGCGGGGCTGGGCCTACTCAACTGGGCCTTGGGGAGGTCGGGAGGGATCTGGGCCGTGGGCCCATGCGTGGTGGCCCACGCGGGCATGATGGAGGCGAGCGGGGCGCTCGACCCCGAGCTGTGCCATGGCGGCGGCGGCGGCTGCTGCTGGCTCCGGCGACGAGCGGGCCGGCGGCGAGGGAGATGGACGGATCCGGGCGCTCCTGCCCGGATCTGGTCGGAGGCGGAGCCGGACGGCAAGCTAGGCGGCGGCGAACGGAGGCGCGGCGGGGCCGGTGCCGGAGGGGCGGCGCGCCGGCACGGGGGCGCGGTGGAGATGGGGGCCTGACGCGGGGTGCGGCAGAGGCGACGGGAGGCGCGGGCGGCGCGGAACGACGCGATGGTGGCGGCGGAGCAGCGCAGGCGGCCGGCGGTGGAGCGCGGCGTGCGAGGCGGCGCGCCGGGCGGCGGGGACGCGGCGAGCGCCAGCGGGAGTGGAGGAGGCGGCGCGGGGCATGGACGCGGCGATTCCGGCGAGCGGGCGCGGGCGCCGATGCGCGCAGGCGGCGGCGCGACAAATCCGGGCCGGCCGGGCCCCGGATGGGCTCCGCGGGCCGGCGTGGACGTGGGACGGCGGCGGGACAGGTGGCGGCTCGAGATAGGAGCAGAGCGGTGGCGGGGGTGACATGGCGCCTTCCGATTGGCTGGAGCGACGTGGCAGATGGCGTTGGGCATGTCCGGCGGCGGGGATGAAATGTTCGGCGGCGCGCGGGGAGCGGGGCTAGGGTTGGACTGCGCGAAAATTCGGAGGGGATCACATATTTATAGGTAGGAGGAGGTAGGAGAGTCCAAATGAGGCACGGTTTTTGCCCACACGATCGTGATCGAACGTCCGAGAGCATGGAGGGGAGTTGGACGGGTTTTGGGCCACTTTGGAGGGGATGTTGGGCTGCAACACAAAGAGGGCTTTGCGGTTACCCGGTTAACCGTTGGAGTATCAAACGACCTCCAAATGGCATGAAACTTGACAGGCGGTCTACCGGTGGTATACCAAGGCCGCTTGGCAAGACTCGGTCCATTCCGAGAACATTTAACACCCGCTCACAATGAGAGACAAAAGGGGAATGCCGGATGACATAGGAGTGCCGGATTGCAAAACGGACAACGGGGAAAATGCTCGGATGCATGAGACGAACATGTATGCAAGATGAGATGCACGTGATGACATGATATGAAATGCAGATGATGACATGGAAAAATGCAACACGCAAGCAAATGACATGGCAAGGACGACGAATAACTGGCAGACACCTGGCGTATCGAATCCGGGGCGTTACATGTACCGAGCACAAATTTTGCTACATCGAATAGGGATGGTGTCTGTTTATCACAATCTTCTACAGGAATTTTGATTCTGGTTTGTAGGTCAGCGATGCTTTTCAAATCAAGGTTGTACGGCTCCAGCTTCTGTTTGACCCCTTCGATGGCTGCCCCACAGAAGTATACGTCCTCCCGAGACAAGAAATCGTGAAGCTCACTGATACGTCTCCAACGTATCTATAATTTATGAAGCATTCATGCTATTTTATTATCTATTTTTAATGATTACGGGCTTTATTATACACTTTTATATTACTTTTGGGACTAACCTATTAACCGGAGGCCCAGCCCATATTGCTGTTTTATTGCCTGTTTCAGTATTTCGAAGAAAAGGAATATCAAACGGAGTCCAAACAGAATGAAACCTTCAGCATCGTTATTTTTGGGAAGAATATCATCCTGGAGACTTGGAGTTTACGTCAGAAGATCCTCGAGGAGGCCAGGAGATAGGGGGGCGTGCCCCCTGTCTCATGGGCCCCTCAAGCACCTCCCGACCGACTTCTTTCGCCAATATAAGCCTACGTACCCTAAAAACATCAGATATCGAGATAGATCGGGAGTTCCGCCGCCGCAAGCCTCTGTAGCCATCAGAAACCTTGCGGGAGCGTGTTCCTGCTCCCTGCCGGAGGGGGATCCTTCACCGGTGGCCATATTCATCATCCCGGCGCTATCCATGACGAGGAGGGAGTAGTTCACCCTCAGGGCTGAGGGTATGTACCAGTAGCTATGTGTTTGATCTCTCTCTCTCTCTCTCTCTCGTGTTCTCTCTCGGGTTCCCTCTATGGCACAATCTTGATGTATCCCAAGCTTTGCTATTATAGTTGGATCTTATGATGTTTCTCCCCTCTACTCTCTTGTGATGAATTGAGTTTTCCCTTTGAAGCTATCTTATCAGATTGAGTCTTTTGTGAGAACACTTGATGTATGTCTTGCCGTGCTTATCTGTGGTGACAATGGGATATCATGTGCCACTTCATGTATGTTTTGGTGACCAACTTGCGGGTTCTGCCCATGAACCTATGCATAGGGGTTGGCACACGTTCTTGACTCTCCGGTAGAAACTTTGGGACACTCTTTGAAGTACTTTGTGTTGGTTGAATAGATGAATCTGAGATTGTGTGATGCATATCTATAATCATGCCCACGAATACTTGAGGTGACAATGGAGTATCTAGGTGACATTAGGGTTTTGGTTGATTTGTGTCTTAAGGTGTTATTCTAGTATGAACTGTATGATAGATTGAGCAGAAAGAATAGCTTCATGTTATTTTACTACGAACTCTTGAATAGATAGAACAGAAAGGATAACTTTGAGGTGGTTTCGTACCCTACCATAATCTCTTCGTTTGTTCTCCGCTATTAGTATCTTTGGAGTGACTCTTTGTTGCATATTGAGGGATTGTTATATGATCTATGTATGTTATTATTGTTGAGAGAACTTGCACTAGTGAAAGTACGAACCCTATGCCTTGTTTCCTATCGTTGCAATACCGTTTACGCTCACTTTTATCATTAGTTACCTTGTGGTTTTTAAAATTTCAGATTACAAATACCTTTATCTACCATCCATATTGCACTTGTATCACCATCTCTTCGCCGAACTAGTGCACCTATACAATTTACCATTGTATTGGGTGTGTTGGGGACACAAGAGACTCTTTGTTATTTGGTTGCAGGTTTGCTTGAGAGAGACTGTCTTCATCCTACGCCTCCTACTGATTGATAAACCTTAGGTCATCCACTTGAGGGAAATTTGCTACGGTCCTACAAACCTGTGCACTTGCAGGCCCAACAATGTTTACAAGAAGAAGGTTGTGTAGTAGACATCAAGCTCTTTTCTGGCGCCGTTGCCGGGGAGGTGAGTGCTTGAAGGTATATCTTTAGATCTTGCAATCGAGTCTTTTAGTTTCTTGTTTTATCACTAGTTTAGTTTATAAAAAGAAAACTACAAAAAAAATGGAATTTAGTTTGTCTCATATGCTTCGTCTTTTTTATATCTTTCGTGAGAATGATGGTAAGGAAAATTATGCTCAAGTGCTAGAAGAAGAAATCTATAAAATGTTTTGCACTAAATCTTTGAATGATGAGCATGATTGCAATGTTGTTAGTATGAACTCTTTGAGTATCAATAATACTAATGATGATTGCACTAGTCGTGATGAAAATATCTCTTATGAGCATGTCAACTTTTGTGGAGTGCATGTTTGCATGAACACACCGAATAGAGAAGATATATATTGCAAGAGGCATACACATTTAGAAACTAAATTGTTGCAAGAAAAGTAAAATAGGAGTGCTGAAAATTTACATTTCCTTTGCTGTACTTGTGAACTATGCAATGAACGTGGTCATCTACATCCCGTATGCAGATTATTTCATGATCGAATCGTGTCCAAAAATTGTGATGATTTGATTTCCCTTGCACATTATAATGAACTTAGTTTGCTTTTGGGTTATGAAGAATTGAAACATTTAACTAAGGATCTTCCAGGTTTTGCCCTTAAGAAAGTTCTTGATTTTGATCTAGAGAAGATTTATTTGTATTGTACGGTGAATTGCATTGAAAATCCTTATATTGTCAATTACCTAAAGAAAAGAAAGCAAATATAAGATGAAGAGAATACTAATGAAAGGTAAGAGACTTCCCATTATCCTCCTATTATTTCTTATGATAAATCAGGTGACGAGGAGGAACTTTCTATTGAACCAATCTCATCAATAAGGAGCTCAAAGAAGAGGGTTGAATCCACACATAATGTGAAGAAGAAAAGGAGGAAAAGGAGCAGCAAAGGTAAAAAGGTATCTCTCCCAAATGATGTTGCTCCTACTACTCATTGTGATGATGATAATTGCTATACTATTTGTGCAATCCATACTATTGATGATGAGAGTGATTATGCTTATGATATGAAAAGGCCCAAGCTTGGGAAAGCTATGTTTAATGAGGATGAAATATTTGAGAATATATTTTCTGGAATTAATGTTTGTCCCAAGCTTGGGGATGCTACGTTTAATGAAGATGATATTTTTAGCATCCCAAGTTTTGATATGCACAGTTGTTATGATGATAGCATTCCTCTTTATGATGATTATATTGATGAAAGTGGGTTTGGAAGAGTGCCAACTTTAGGAAGTAGTGATCCCATTATTTTGGAGGATGTTGAATCTTATTGTGATGAATATGAAAGTGGATTTGGAAGAGTGTCAACTTTATTTAGTGATTCCACTATCTTGGAAGAGGTTTCAATCGATTATGATGAGAACGAAGTTGCTACTTATGATGATTATTGTGATGAAACTTATGCTATAAAAAGTAGTGATGATTATATTTATAAAACTTGTCATGATTATGATTACCCTTTTTTCTGAACATTACTCTTTTAATGTGGAAACAATTTTTAGTGTTCAAGTCTTTTATGATACTCCCACTATTCCGAATGAGAAGAATTTTGCTTATGTGGAGAGTAGTAAATTTTATATGCTTTAAGATCATGAAAAGAATGCTCTAGGTGCTGGTTATATTGTTGAATTCATTCATGATGTTACTGAAAATTATTATGAGGGAGGAACATATGCTTGTAGGAATTGCAATAATATCAAGTTTCCTCTCTATGTGCTTAAAATTTTGAAGTTATGCTTGTTTTACCTTCCTATGCTAGTTGATTATTGTTACCATAAGTTGTTTGCTCACAAAATCCCTATGCATAGGAAGAGGGTTAGACTTAAATGTGCTATTCATACTCTTCATGATGCTCTCTTTATGTTTCAATTCTTATCTCTTATGTGAGCATCATTGTCATCATCATGCCTAGCTAGAAAGGCGTTAAAGAAAAGTGCTTGTTGGGAGACAACCCAATATTTATCCTTACTGTTTTTGTGTGTTCACATGATTATGATACTGTAGTAGTCATGTTTTATAGCGTTTTGTTTCAATAAAGTGCCAAGTAGAACCTTTGGGAAGACTTGGGTGAAGTCTATATGATCATGCTGTAAAAAACAGAAACTTTAGCGCTCACGAGATTAGCTGCGATTTTTACTGGAGAGTGATTTTAGGTTGATTCCTTTTGAAGATGATTAATAGACAAATTACACAGGTCCACAAATTTATTTCATAATTTTTGGGGTTCCAGAAGTATACGTTTGATACAGATTACTACAGACTGTTTTGTTTTTGACAGATTCTGTTTTCATTGTGTTGTTTGCTTATTTTGATGAATCTATGGCTAGTATGTAAGGGTATGAACCATAGAGAAGTTAGAATACAGTATATATTACACCAATATGAATTTAGAATGAGTTCATTACAATACCTAAGGGGTGATTTATTTTCTTATACTAACGGAGCTTACGAGTTTTGTGTTGAGTTTTCTTTGGTTGAAGTTTTCAAGTTTTGGGTAAATATTCGATGGACTATGGAATAAGGAGTGGCAAGAGCCTAAGCTTCGGGATGCCCAAGGCACCCCAAGGTAATATTCAAGGACACCCAAGCAACTAAGCTTGGGGATGCCGCGGATGGCATCCCCTCTTTTGTCTTCGTTCATCGGTAACTTTACTTGGAGCTATATTTTTATTCACCACATGATATGTGTTTTGCTTGGAGCGTCATTTTATTTTGTTAGTATTTGATTGATGTTATTTAGAATAATGTTTTGCATCTTTAGTTTCAATAAAAATGTCAAGGATAGCCTTTACCACGCTTATTTTGCTAGTATACATGTTGCTGTTTGAAAACAGAAAGTTTACCGCTGTTGCAAAAATTCCCTAGAAAAGTCAGAGAGTGATATAATGTTGAATTTTTTTATCATAATGAGCTCTAATAAATATTTTACAGCATAGTATGTTTCTTATAATTTTTGGAGTTAGGTAAGTATGATAAATCTTGCATTCTTTACAGACTATACTATTTTGGCAGATTGCTGTTATGTTTGCATAGTTTGCATATGCTTGCTTGTTTAATGATTCTATTTGAAGATAGGGGTATTAAATATGCAGAGACATTTAGTATTCAATGTTGAATAATAATATTAGTGATTTGTTACAGTAGAAGATGATAAGGTTTTGCATTGGTTTATACTAACCTATCTCACGAGTTCTTGTTGAGTTCGTTGCACTACTAGGAAAAGGGCTATAGATAGGACTGATTCTAATGGCGCACCAGGAAGACCGTGCGCCACTACTATATACTAATGGAGCACTGGCTTCAGGTACGCCATTAGTGTGGCAGACACTAATGGCGCACCAGCCTTACGGTGCGCCACTACTGTCGATTTTTTTCCCATTTTTCCATACAAACTAATGGCGCATGGTGACAAAGTGCGCCATTAGTAGTTAGAACTAGTAATGGCGCACGGCCAGGCAAGTGCGCCATTAGTATATTTTTTTTTACTTTTTTCCAAACCTACTAATGGCGCACCGTACCACAGTGCGCCATTAGTTGTTTAAACTACTAATGGCGCACTGTGAGGCCGTGCACCATTAGAATACATATGTTTTTTTTACTTTTCTGCAAAAAGTACTAATGGCGCACCACCTGCAGGTGCGCCATTAGTAACCAGGGGTACTAATGGCGCATTATGTGGTGGTGCGCCATTAGTATCCTGGGACCAACAAGATAGTTTGGACAGCCCACCTACCCACTCATTTTCCCCACTTCGTTCTCTCCACCTCCTCCTCCAAACTTGTCTCGGCTGCCTCCTCCTCCTCACCTCATTTCCACCATAAATTCATCAAAATTAAGTGGTGAAATTACCTTTTTTTGATAGGTAAGTAAGGGGAAAGCTATCTTCATGATGTAGATCTACTTTTTTTCTCCCTAGCTCGCTCCAACAACGTGCACATGCACTTTTTGTGGCCTAGCTAGATCTATGTATGTTTGTGGTGTTGCATGTGTTTGTGGTGTTGCATATATGATTGTGTTTGAAGGTACCAGTATTTGAAATGCAATAGTTGCCAATATTTTGCCGGAATGTTTTGATTCATTTCCGTTTCGGCGAGAATTTTGGCACTATGCATTCTTTTTGGTCCTATTTTTAGGGAAGGTCATGCCAAATTTTTTCTTGGTTCTAAAATATCATTTTGCTCTACCCCGCAGGCGACCATGGTCCGCATGATGACTGAAGGCATCGTGAATAGGTTTTTGAGCTATGCGAAGGCCGAGATGCTTCAAAAGAACGAGACGGAGATAAGATGTCCGTGTCGAAGATGCAAGCTGAAGAGCCTTATTTCGGACCCGGATTCCGGGCAGGTGTGGGACCACCTGCTCTTGCGTGGTTTCATGGATGGCTATCAGTGGCAAGGTGATGAAGATGACTATGAAGTCGTCCATGGGGGCCGGGCAAGAAATGAGGAAGGGCAACAAGACAAGTACCACCGCGGCGAGGGCGGGCGAGAAGACGAAGAATCTCCAGGACATGATCACGACGGTGATGCTGTACACAGTCATCATGTAGAAGATGTCGTAAATGATGATGGGGAAGATCAAGACGAAGGGCATGATCATGAAGATGAAGATGCCGGAGCAGACGACGATGGAGGTTGGGTGCAGGATAATGCAAGAGCTGTCGCCCGAGAGAAAGCCAAGCTGGATCAACTGGAGATAGACGCGGTTACTCCATTGTATGAAGGATGCAGGACCGAGGATACCCGCCTGAAAGTAACGCTCATGGCTCTGGAGATGAAGGTAAAACACAAAATGACCAACGCATGCTTCGACGAGAACATGTCATTCTGGCACGAAGGTCTTCCCAAGGGGAACAAGTGCCCGACCAGTTTCGAGGAGGCGAAGAAAATCGTGTGTCCTCTGGATTTACCGCACGTGAAATACCATGTGTGCATCAACAATTGTATCATTTATCGAGACGAGCACGCGGAGTCTACCATATGTCCGGTGTGCGGCGTCACTCGATACAAGAAGAGGAAGAAAGCTCCTCGAAAATTGGTATGCTACTTTCCGATCACTCCTCGTCTGCAGCGGTATTTCGCGGACCCTAAGGTACCAAAGCTCCTGCGTTGGCACGCGCATAGGGAGGAGAAGAAGTGGGAAGATGACGGAAATGATCCGGAGATAAATAAAAAAGACAAGATGCTGAGTCACCCTAAGGATGCGAGCCAGTGGCAAGCGTTGAACTTCGTGTTGGAAATATGCCCTAGAGGCAATAATAAAAGGGTTATTATTATATTTCCTTGTTCATGATAATTGTCTTTTATTCATGCTATAACTGTATTATCCGGAAATCGTAATACACTTGTGAATACATAGACCATAACATGTCCCTAGTGAGCCTCTAGTTGACTAGCTCGTTGGTCAACAGATAGTCATGGTTTTCTGACTATGGACATTGGATGTCATTGACAACGGGATCACATCATTAGGAGAATGATGTGATGGACAAGACCCAATCCTAAGCATAGCACAAGATCGTGTAGTTCGTTTTGCTAGAGCTTTTTCAATGTCAAGTATCTCTTCCTTAGACCATGAGATCGTGTAACTCCTGGATACCGTAAGAGTGCTTTGGGTGTACCAAACATCACAACGTAACTGGGTGACTATAAAGGTGCACTATAGGTATCTCCGAAAGTGTCTGTTGGGTTGACACGGATCGAGACTGGGATTTGTCACTCCGTACGACGGAGAGGTATCTCTGGGCCCACTCGGTAATGCATCATCATAATGAGCTCAAAGTGACTAAGTGGTTGGTCACGGGATCATGCATTACAGTACGAGTAAAGTGACTTGCTGGTAACGAGACTGAACAAGGTATTGGGATACCGACGATCGAGTCTCGGGCAAGTAACGTACCGATTGACAAAGGGAATTGTATACGGGGTTGATCGAATCCTCGACATCGTGGTTCATCCGATGAAATCATCGTGGAACATGTGGGAGCCAACATAGGTATCCAGATCCCGCTGTTGGTTATTGACCGGAGAGTCGTCTCGGTCATGTCTGCATGTCTCCCGAACCCGTAGGGTCTACACACTTAAGGTTCGGTGACGCTAGGGTTATTAGGAAGACTTGTAAGTGATTACCGAAAGTTGTTCGGAGTCCCGGCTGAATTCCCGGACGTCACGAGGAGTTCCAAAATGGTCCGGAGGTGAAGATTTATATATGGGAAGTTGTCATGCGGACACGGAAAGTTTTGGGGGCATATCGGTATTGTACCGGGGCCACCGGAGAGGTTGCAGGGGTCCACCGGGAGGGGCCACCCCTCTTGGAGGGCCACATGGGCCGCAAGAGGCACAGAACCAGCCCCTGGAGGGCTGGGCGCGCCGCCCACCTTGGGCCCATGCGCCTAGGGTTTGGGGGGAACCATAGAGGGGGCGCCCCCTTTGCTTGGGGGGCAAGTCCCCCCTCCTTGGCCGCCGCCCCCCCTCTAGATCCCATCTAGAGGGGCCGGCCCCCTTGCCCTTCCCCTATAAATAGAGGGGTGAGGGGAGGGCTGCAACACACAACCCAAGGCGCAGCCCCTCCCCTCCCTAACACCTGTCCTCCTCCGTTACGTGCTTTGCGAAGCCCAGTCGGAGTACTGCTGCACCAACACCACCACGCCGTCGTGTTGCCGTTGGAGCTATCTTCCTCAACCTATCCTTCCTCCTTGCTGGATCAAGACGGAGGATACGTCGTCCGTCCCGTACGTGTGTTGAACGCGGAGGTGTTGTCCGTTCCGCACTTGGTCATCGGTGATCTGAATCACGGCGAGTACGACTCCATCATCGCCCTTCCCTTGAACGCTTCCGCACGCGATCTACAAGTGGTATGTAGATGCAAACTCACTCCCTTGACTCGTTGCTTAGATGAACTCATAGATGGATCTTGCTGAAACAGTAGGAGATTTTTTAATTTTCTGCAATGTTCCCCAAGAGTGGCATCATGAGCTAGGTCTATGCGTAGTTCTCTATTGCACGAGTAGAACACAATTTTGTTGTGGGCGTAGATCTTGTCAACTTGCTTGCCGCTACTAGTCTTATCTTGCTTCAGCGGTATTGTGGGATGAAGCGGCCCGGACCAACCTTACACGTACGCTTACGTGAGACCGGTTCCACCGACAGACATGCACTAGTTGCATAAGGTGGCTGGTGGGTGTCTGTCTCTCCCACTTTAGTTTGAGCGGATTCGATGAAAAGGGTCCTTATGAAGGGTAAATAGAAGTTGACAAAATCACGTTGTGGTTATTCATAGGTAAGAAAACGTTCTTGCTAGAACCCAATTGCAGCCACGTAAAAGATGCAATAACAATTAGAGGACGTCTAACTTGTTTTTGCAGCAATTGTCATGTGAAGTGATATGGCCAGAAGTTGTGATGAATGATGAATGATATATTGTGATGTATGAGATCATGTTCTTGTAATAGGAATCACGACTTGCATGTCGATGAGTATGACAACTGGCAGGAGCCATAGGAGTTGTCTTTATTTTTTGTATGACTTGCGTGTCATTGAAGAACGCCATGTAAATTACTTTACATTATTGCTAAACGCGTTAGCCATAGAAGTAGAAGTAGTCGTTGGCGTGACAACTTCATGAAGACACGATGATGGAGATCATGATGATGGAGATCATGGTGTCATGCCGGTGACAAGATGATCATGGAGCCCGAAGATGGAGATCAATGGAGCTTTATGATATTGGCCATATCATGTCACTACTATGTATAATTGCATGTGATGTTTATTATGTTTATGCATCTTGTTTACTTAGAACGACGGTAGTAAGTAAGATGATCCCTTACAACAATTTCAAGAAGTGTTCTCCCCTAACTGTGCACCGTTGCTAAAGTTCATCGTTTCGAAGCACCACGTGATGATCGGGTGTGATAGATCCTTACGTTCACATACAACGGGTGTAAGACAGTTTTACACATGCAAAACACTTAGAGTTAACTTGACGAGCCTAGCATGTACAGACATGGCCTCGGAACACGGAGACCGAAAGGTCGAACACGAGTCGTATGGAAGATACGATCAACATGAAGATGTTCACCGACGATGACTAGTCCGTTTCACGTGATGATCGGACACAGCCTAGTCGACTCGGATCGTGTAACACTTAGATGACTAGAGGGATGTCTAATCTGAGTGGGAGTTCATTAAAATAATTTGATTAGATGAACTTAATTGTCATGAACTTAGTCTAAAACCTTTGCAAAATATGTCTTGAAGATCAAATGGCCAATGCTCATGTCAACATGAACTTCAACGCGTTCCTAGAGAAAACCAAGCTGAAAGATGATGGCAGCAACTATACGGACTGGGTCCGGAACCTGAGGATCATCCTCATATCTGCCAGGAAACAATATGTCCTAGAAGGACCACTAGGTGACGCTCCCGTCCCAGAGAACCAAGACATTATGAATGCTTGGCAGTCTCGTGCTGATGATTACTCCCTCGTTCAGTGCGGCATGCTTTACAGCTTAGAACCGAGGCTCCAAAAGCGTTTTGAGCAACACGGAGCATATGAGATGTTCGAGGAGCTGAAACTCGTTTTCCAAGCTCACGCTCGGGTCGAGAGTTATGACGTCTCCGGCAAGTTCTATAGTTGTAAGATGGAGGAAAATAGTTCTGTCAGTGAGCACATACTCAAAATGTCTGGGTTGCACAACTGCCTGTCCCAGCTGGACATTAACCTCCGGGACGAGGCGGTCCTTGACAGAATCCTTCAGTCGCTCCCACCAAGCTACAAGAGCTTTGTGATGAACTACAATATGCAGGGGATGGTGAAGACCATTCCTGAAGTATTTCCCATGCTGAAGTCAGCAGAGGTCGAAATCAAGAAAGAACATCAAGTGTTGATGGTCAATAAGACCACTAAGTTCAAGAAGGGCAAGGGTAAGAAGAACTTCAAGAAGGACGGCAAAGGATGTTGCCGCGCCCGGTAAGCCAGTTACCGGGAAGAAGTCAAAGAATGGACCCAAGCCTGAGACTGAGTGTTTTTATTGCAAGGGGAAGGGTCACTTGAAGCGGAACTTCCCCAAATACTTAGCGGATAAGAAGGCCGGCAACACCAAAGGTATATTTGATATACATGTTATTGATGTGTACCTTACCAGTACTCGTAGTAATTCCTGGGTATTTGATACCGGTGCCGTTGCTCATATTTGTAACTCACAGCAGGAGCTGCGGAATAAGCGGAGACTAGCGAAGGACGAGGTGACGATGCGCGTCGGGAATGGTTCCAAGGTCGATGTGATCGCCGTCGGCACGCTACCTCTACATTTACCCATGGGATTAGTTATGAACCTCAATAATTGTTATTTAGTGCCAAGTTTGAGCATGAACATTGTATCTGGATCTCATTTAATGCGAGATGGCTACTCATTTAAATCCAAGAATAATGGTTGTTCTATTTATATGAGATATATGTTTTATGGTCATGCTCCGATGGTCAATGGTTTATTTTTAATGAATCTCGAGCGTAATGTTACACATATTCATAGCGTGAATACCAAAAGATGTAAAGTTGATAACGATAGTCCCACATACTTGTGGCACTGCCGCCTTGGTCACATTGGTGTCAAGCGCATGAAGAAGCTCCATGCTGATGGACTTTTGGAGTCTCTAGATTATGAATCATTTGACACATGTGATCCATACGTCATGGGCAAGATGACCAAGACTCCGTTCTCCGGAACAATGGAGCGAGCAACCAATTTGTTGGAAATCATACATACCGATGTGTGTGGTCCAATGAGCGTTGAGGCTCTCGGAGGATATCGTTATGTTCTCACTCTCACTGATGACTTGAGTAGATATGGGTATGTCTACTTAATGAAACACAAGTCTGAGACCTTTGAAAAGTTCAAGGAATTTCAGAATGAGGTAGAGAATCAACGTGACCGAAAGATAAAATTCCTACGATCAGATCGTGGAGGAGAATACTTAAGTCATGAATTTGGTACACACTTAAGGAAATGTGGAATCGTTTCACAACTCACACCGCCTGGAACACCTCAGCGTAACGGTGTGTCCGAACATCGTAATCGCACTCTATTGGATATGGTGCGGTCTATGATGTCTCTTACCGTTTTATCGCTTCATTTTGGGGATATGCTCTAGAGACAGCTGCATTCACTTTAAATAGGGCACCGTCTAAATCCGTTGAGACGACACCGTATGAATTATGGTTTGGGAAGAAACCTAAGCTGTCATTTCTAAAAGTTTGGGGATGCGATGCTTATGTCAAGAAACTTCAACCTGAAAAGCTCGAACCCAAGTCGGAAAAATGCGTCTTCATAGGATACCCTAAAGAAACCATTGGGTATACCTTCTACTTAAGATCCGAGGGCAAGATCTTTGTTGCCAAGAACGGATCCTTTCTGGAAAAAGAGTTTCTCTCGAAAGAAGTAAGTGGGAGGAAAGTAGAACTCGATGAAGTACTACCTCTTGAACGGGATAGTAGTGCAGCTCAGGAAAATGTTCCTGTGATGCCTACACCTACTGAAGAGGAAAATAATGATGATGATCAAGGTACTTCGGATCAAGTTGCTAATGAACTTCGTAGGTCCACAAGGACACGTTCCGCACCAGAGTGGTACGGCAACCCTGTCCTAGAAATCATGTTGTTAGACAACGGTGAACCTTCAAACTATGAAGAAGCGATGGCGGGCCCAGATTCCAACAAATGGCTTGAAGCCATGAAATCCGAGATAGAATCCATGTATGAAAACAAAGTATGGACTTTGACAGACTTGCCCGATGATCGGCGAGCGATAGAAAACAAATGGATCTTTAAGAAGAAGACAGACATGGATGGTAATATTACCGTCTATAAAGCTTGACTTGTTGCTAAGGGTTATCGACAAGTTCAAGGGATTGACTATGATGAGACATTCTCTCCCGTAGCAAAGCTGAAGTCCGTCCGAATCATGTTAGCAATTGCCGCATACTATGATTATGAGGTATGGCAGATGGACGTCAAAACAGCATTCCTTAACGGACATCTTAAGGAAGAACTGTATATGATGCAGCCGGAAGGTTTTGTCGATCCTAAGAACGCTAACAAAGTATGCAAGCATCTCGGAGTTGGAACATTCGCTTTGATGAGATGATCAAAGCGTTTGGGTTTATGCAGACTTATGGAGAAGCCTACGTTTACAAGAAAGTGAGTGGGAGCTCTGTAGCATTTCTCATATTATATGTAGATGACATACTCTTGATGGGAAATGATATAGAACTTTTGGACAGCATTAAGGCCTACTTGAATAAGTGTTTTTCAATGAAGGACCTTAGAGAAGCTGCTTATATATTAGGCATTAAGATCTATAGAGATAGATCGAGACGCCTCATAGGTCTTTCACAAAGCACATACCTTGATAAGATTTTGAAGAAGTTCAAAATGGATCAGTCCAAGAAGGGGTTCTTGCCTGTATTGCAAGGTGTGAGATTGAGCTCGGCTCAATGCCCGACCACGGCAAAAGATAAAGAAGAGATGAGTGTCATCCCCTATACTTTAGCCATAGGATCTATTATGTATGCCATGCTGTGTACCAGACCTGATGTAAACCTTGCCGTAAATTTGGTAGGAAGGTACCAAAGTAATCCCGGCAAGGAACACTGGACAGCGGTCAAGAATATCCTAAAGTACCTGAAAAGGGCAAAGGACATGTTTCTCGTTGATGGAGGTGACGAAGAGCTCGTCGTAAAGGGTTACGTCGACGCTAGGTTCGACACAGATCTGGATGACTCTAAGTCACAAACTGGATACGTGTATATGTTGAATGGTGGAGCAGTAAGCTGGTGCAGCTGCAAGCAGAGCCTCGTGGCGGGATCTACATGTGAAGCGGAATACATGGCAGCCTCGGAGGCAGCGCATGAAGCTATTTGGGTGAAGGAGTTCATCACCGACCTAGGAGTCATACCCAATGCGTCGGGGCCGATCAAACTCTTCTGTGACAACACTGGAGCTATTGCCCTTGCCAAGGAGCCCAGGTTTCACAAGAAGACCAGGCACATCAAGCGTCGTTTCAACTCCATCCGTGAAAATGTTCAAGATGGAGACATAGATATTTGCAAAGTACATATGGATCTGAATGTCGCAGATCCGTTGACTAAACCTCTCTCGCGAGCAAAACATGATCAACACCAGAACTCTATGGGTGTTCGATTCATCACAATGTAACTAGATTATTGACTCTAGTGAAAGTGGGAGACTGTTGGAAATATGCCCTAGAGGCAATAATAAAAGGGTTATTATTATATTTCCTTGTTCATGATAATTGTCTTTTATTCATGCTATAACTGTATTATCCGGAAATCGTAATACATGTGTGAATACATAGACCATAACATGTCCCTAGTGAGCCTCTAGTTGACTAGCTCATTGGTCAACAGATAGTCATGGTTTCCTGACTATGGACATTGGTTGTCATTGACAACGGGATCACATCATTAGGCGAATGATGTGATGGACAAGACCCAATCCTAAGCATAGCACAAGATCGTGTAGTGCGTTTTGCTAGAGCTTTTTCAATGTCAAGTATCTCTTCCTTAGACCATGAGATCGTGTAACTCCCGGATACCGTAAGAGTGCTTTGGGTGTACCAAACGTCACAACGTAACTGGGTGACTATAAAGGTGCACTACAGGTATCTCCGAAAGTGTCTGTTGGGTTGACACGGATCGAGACTGGGATTTGTCACTCCGTATGACGGAGAGGTATCTCTGGGCCCACTCGGTAATGCATCATCATAATGAGCTCAAAGTGACTAAGTGGTTGGTCACTGGATCATGCATTACGGTACGAGTAAAGTGACTTGCCGGTAACGAGACTGAACAAGGTATTGGGATACTGACGATCGAGTCTCGTGCAAGTAACGTACCGATTGGCAAAGGGAATTGTAAACGGGGTTGATCAAATCCTCGACATTGTGGTTCATCCGATGAAATCATCGTGGAACATGTGGGAGACAACATGGGTATCCAGATTCCGCTGTTGGTTATTGACCGGAGAGTCGTCTCGGTCATGTCTGCATGTCTCCCGAACCCGTAGGGTCAACACACTTAAGGTTTGGTGACGCTAGGGTCATTAGAAAGACTTGTAAGTGATTACCGAAAGTTGTTCGGAGTCCCGGATGAGATCCCGGACGTCACGAGGAGTTCCGGAATGGTCCGGAGGTGAAGATTTATATATGGGAAGTTGTCATGCGGACACCGGAAAGTTTCGGGGGCATATCGGTATTGTACCGGGGCCACCGGAGAGGTTCCGGGGGTCCACCGGGAGGGGCCACCCCTCTCGGAGGGCCACATGGGCCGCAAGGGGCAGGGAACCAGCCCCTGGAGGGCTGTGCACGCCCCCCACCTTGGGCCCAAGCGCCTAGGGTTTGGGGGGAACCCTAGAGGGGGCGCCCCCTTTGCTTGGGGGGCAAGTCCCCCCTCCCTGGCCGCCGCCCCCCCTCTAGATCCCATCTAGAGGGGCCGGCCCCCCTTGCCCCTTCCCCTATAAATAGAGGGGTGAGGGAAGGGATGCAACACACAACCCAAGGCGCAGCCCCTCCCATCCCCAACACCTCTCCTCCTCCGTTACGTGCTTGGCGAAGCCCTGTCGGAGTACTGCTGCACCAACACCACCACGCCGTCGTGCTGCCGTTGGAGCTGTCTTCCTCAACCTCTCCTTCCTCCTTGCTGGATCAAGACGGAGGAGACATCGTCCGTCCCATACGTGTGTTGAACGCGGAGGTGCTGTCCGTTCGGCACTTGGTCATCGGTGATCTGAATCACGGCGAGTACGACTCCATCATTACCCTTCCCTTGAACGCTTCCGCACGCGATCTACAAGTGGTATGTAGATGCAAACTCACTCCCTTGACTCGTTGCTTAGATGAACTCATAGATGGATCTTGGTGAAACAGTAGGAAATTTTTTAATTTTCTGCAACGTTCCCCAACACTTCGAAGACCTAGAATTTGGGAAGGATCCAAGGAACATCGTGCTGGGCGCGAGCACCGATGGAGTCAATCCGTTTGGCAGCCAGAGAAGCACACATAGCACCTGGCATGTGTTTGTGTGGATGTACAACCTTCCCCCCTGGTTGTGCATGAAGAGGAAGTACATTCACATGAGTATGCTAATTGAAGGGCCGAAACAACCAGGGAACGACATCAATCTGTATCTGGGGCTGCTGAAGGAGGAGCTAGACACGCTGTGGAAAATGCCAGCCAATACGTGGGACGCCGCAGAGAGAGAATATTTCCCTATGAGAGCCGCACTGCTCACGACGGTGCACGACTATCTCGGTTACGGATATCTCGCGGGGCAGGTAGTCCACGGATTTTCTGGATGCGTAAGGTGCATGGATGACACAACGTATCGCCATCTAGATAGAGATCCCGGGTCTTCGAAAACCGTGTTCATGGGACATCGAAGGTGGCTTCGCGACAATGACCCATGGAGGAAACGCAAGGATCTGTTCGATGGTGAAACCGAACCCCGAAAACGCCCGTGTACGAGGAGCGGGGAGGAAATAGACAAGCTGTTGAAAAATTGGAAAGACTGCCCACTGCCGGGAAAGAAGCAAAAGGCGCCAGAGCCAGGAAAGAAGCGAAAGGCGCCAGAGCCGCTGCTGAAGGTATGGAAAACGAGGTCTGTTTTCTAGGACTTGCCGTACTAGAAGATCCACCGTGTGCCTCATAGCCTTGATGTCATGCATATCACGAAGAACGTGTGCGAGAGTCTGCTTGGTACCCTGCTCAACATGCCAGAGAGGACCAAAGATGGGCCGAAAGCAAGGGCAGACTTGAAATCAATGGGCATCAGGCAGGAGCTTCACGCTAATGATGATGATGATGATGAGGCGAAGCAGGACACAGAAAGTCGTCGCAAAGGCAAAAAGGCCAAGAAGACCGGAAATGACTACCCTCCCACGTGCTTCACTCTAAGTCAGGAGGAGATCGAGCAGTTTTTCACCTGCCTCCTAGGAGTAAAACTTCCTTATGGTTACACGGGGAAGATAAGCAGATACCTAGACCCAATGAAGCAGAAGTTCAGCGGGATGAAGTCTCACGACTGTCACGTGCTGATGACGTAGATACTTCCAGTTGCAATCCGTGGGATCATGGACGCGCACGTCCATGAAACCCTATTTGGCCTATGCAACTTTTTCGACGTCATCTCTCGAAAGTCGATTGGCGTGAGGCAACTCAGAAGACTACAGGAAGAGATCGTGGTGATACTATGCGAGCTTGAGATGTACTTCCCTCCCGCATTCTTCGACGTTATGGTGCATCTGCTGGTTCATATCGTGGAGGATATCATCCAACTCGGGCCGACGTTCCTGCACAGCATGATGCCGTTCGAAAGGGTGAATGGTGTCATCAAAGGATACGTTCGCAACATGTCACGTCCAGAGGGAAGTATAGCCAGGGGCTTTCTGACCGAAGAGTGCATCTCCTACTGCACAAATTATCTAGGCATCGAGAACCCCGTTGGTCTGCCCGTCAATAGGCACCTCGACAGGCTCGCTGGATGGGGTCACTGTGAGGGTCGCCGCGAAATGCATGTCGACTTCGAGGGTCGACTCGCCGACTTTGAAAGAGCAAACCTAGTCGCGCTACAACACATAGACGTGGTTGATCCTTGGGTGGTAGAGCACAAAACCTTTATTAAGAAGATGTACAATGACCGAGGCCAATAGAGGACGGATGGAGATATACTCAAAGAGCACAACTCATGTTTCACGCGTTGGTTCAAGCAGAAGCTTCTGTCGTACCCTTTACATGAAGATTCTTCCGTGGAAGAACAACTCATATTCGCCTTGTCACAGGGCGCCGAGCACAACCTGATGACCTATGAGGCGTACGATATCAACAGCTACACATTCTACACTGAGGACAAGGACATGAAGAGCGATGGTTATTAGAACTCCGGGGTAATGATGGAATCCTACACCGGTAAGGACAAGGACAGATACTACGGAAGGATCAAGGAGATCTGGGAGCTGAGCTACGCTTGAGAGAAGGTGCCGATGTTCCATGTCAGATGGGCCAAGAGCGTCCTAAAAGAAGACCGATATTTCACCACCATGGTTATACCCGAAGCCAAATCCAAGACCGCGGGCGCAAACGTCACCACGAAAAATGAGCCATGGGTACTGGCTTCCCAAGTGGACCAATGCTTCTTCATTACCGACCCGTCAAAGCCCAGTCGTGTTGTCGTGAGGAGAGGCAAAAGGAAGATCATCGGAATGGATGGAGTAGCCAATGAGCAAGACTTCGACAAGTACAGCGACCCGAAGATCGAACATGACGACGACGATGAAGTAGCAGCACACACCACAAGAAGAAGCAGGACCACCCTACCTAAAGGACGTCCGTTCCATAGAAGAACTCCATTTGCGAAAAAGAAGGGCAAGAAGATTGTGAACAGATAGCTAGCTAAGATCGATTGTATTTAAATTGTAGTCTTCATTTCTCGATTGTATTTCATGGGCACTTTTTGATATCATGAATATTTTTAAATTCCATGGGAACTTTTTGAATTCATGAGGACACTTGATCTCGATCCCCCTCCATCTCGATCTTGATTCCCCCTCCATCTCGATCTCGATCCCCGCACCCTCCCCCGCTCCATCGCCGCCGCCGATGATATTTTGAAGTAACAAGTTTGAACATATTTAAACACAAATAAATATAAAAAACAGCATTTAAAATGCATAAAAAAATATTGGGGAGCCTGGGAATCGAACCCAGGACCTCCTGGTGTGTGTGCTGCGTGCTGACCAGTCGGGCTAGTGGGTGGGTTCTGTTGTAGACAAGGTTAGGTGGTAGATAGGGCTAGTGGGCTAGATTAGAACAAAATTCTAATGGCGCACCGAGAGCTGGTGTGCCATTAGAATATTCGTACTTATGGTGCATCGAGAGCTGGTGCGCCATTAGAAAGTTTCCACCCACACTAAATCCCCATTCTCTCTAATCTCTCCCGCTGCCCCCCCCTCCCCCGTGTTCGCTGTCCCCCTCACCTCCTTCGCCGTCCCCGAGCCGAGCGCCGCCTTCCTCGCCGCCTCCCTCGCCGTCCCCGAGCCGAGCACCGTCCCCCCTCCGCCCGCGCCCGCGCCCGCGCCCTCGCCGTGCCCCTCCTCCCGCGGCCCCGCCTGCTTCAACCTCCCTCCCAAGCGCGACAGCTAGGGTTACTAGCCGCCGCCACCGCTGACGGCCCGCTGCCGCGGCGCGCCCAGCCGGCCGAACCCTGCACTGTCCCGCCTCCACCGCCTCCTCCTCGACGCGCCGCCTCCTCGACGCGCCACCTCCTCGACGCGCCTCCTCCTCCTCGACGCGCCACCTCCTCGACGCGCCTCCTCCTCCTCGACGCGCCGCCTCCTCGACGCGCCGCCGCCCGCTGCCTCCTCGACACCGGCGTCCTCCTACGGCAGCCTGCCGTTATCCCACAGGTGATTCCTCACCTCTCCCCCCTTCCCCTCCTTCCGTAGCTGAGATGTAAACTAAAACTCAGATGTAAACTAAAGGAGTTCATGATTTGCAGAAGTTGTAGCATACTCCAGCAAGTGATAAATGCACTCAAAAGTTCACTAAGAAAATGCAGATGCTTCTCACTTATTACTGAAAGTTTTCTGGAGTGATAAATGCATGCAAAAGAAGTTCAGTTAACTGTTATTGTTGCTGTATGAATTCCAACCAGGTCAATTTGCAGAGTATAAGGATAGCGTAGAAGACAAGTAGCATAATAGCATAGAACACAACCAGGTCAATTTGCTGTATATAGCCAGGACAAGTAGCATTTGTCCTTAAGCAGAGTATAAGGATAGCATAGAAGAAATAGACAGGGTGGCAAGTAAGCTGAGATAAAAAAAGTGTTTACTTTAAGTAATTATTTACAACAAGCATTGTGTAGGAAAATGTCATGCAGGCTGTAACTTGAACTTCAGCTTTTTCAACTTGCTGGACTATATGTTCATTGGTACTACTTGTGATGCTACTGCTGTACTACTTGGGAATTTTGTCAACTTGATTAACTTCCGTTCCGGCCCTTGAGTTTGCCGGAATGTTGATTAACTTCATTTCCGGCAAATTCGGGTACTCCATATGTCCTATTTTTCAGCAAAGGTCATGCTGAAATTTTCCGTGAATTTTAGCATGACTTTGCTAAAAATAGGACATATGTGGTACTTGCGACTAATGCATGGGCCGGGGTATCTTAGTACTTAATTAAGTAGGATCAACTGCCCCTTTATTCTTGCTACATTAAACCATAGGTGGCAATAGAGCCAAGTGATTAGGACCAACTTAGAATTCTCCTTAGCATCGATAAACCCTAGATGATAAACCCAACATAGGTGGCAATAGAGCCAAGTGATTAGTGCCAAGTGATTAGGCCCAACCTAGGGTGCCTCGGCATCGATAAACCCTAAATGATGAAAACTTAACTTGGCTGCCTCGGATGCCTCAGTGTCGATGAGAACCTAAATGATGTACGCTTAGGCTTTTAGGGTGCCTCGGCGTCGACAAACCCTAAATGATGAAAGCTTAGGCTTTTAGGGTGCCTCGGTGTCGACAAACCCTAAATGATGAGACCATGATCTTGTTCCTTGACAATAACCAACTTTTTTCCTATTTAGAGAGAAACATGGCCCACAACGATCAGCCGGTGGTTCGGGCGGCAAGCAATTATGGAAGCTGTCCCAGGAGTTGGAGGAACAACCTCACCGCTATGAGGACACCGCAGAAGACACCGATCGTGATTACACAACCCCTAGTGGCGTCGGGGATGACACCACTGATGGTGCCGCCGAGGATGCCACCACTGATGATGGCGCCGCACACACAGATGGCAGGCAATTGAAGAAGCAAAGGAAGGACCGGCGTCTGAATGCGCTCCGCACCGTCAAGGAGGAATTCACTCAAGTGGACTCCGATGGGAATTCAGCGGAGCCCAAACATATAGTCAAGGGGTACTCGGTTCAGCTCGGGTGCATTCTCCGGAGCACCGTCTCGATCAACACCGATAACCTTAGGAAAAAGGACCACGGGAATTTGCGCAACCTCCTCTTCACGAAGCTGCACGAACGATACAAGTTCCCCTCCGAATTTGAAAACACACGCCTCTCAGGGAATAAAGTGAACAGTGCCGCCCTCACGAAGATGAGCATGTCCCTGTCTACTTGGAGAAGCATGGTGAAGAGAATGATTGATAAAGGTGATAGTTATGAGAAGATCAAGGCGAAATATCCTTTGATGAGCGAAGATGAGTACAAGGAGTTCAAGATCAAGTGCTCGAGCAGCGCAACCTCCGAATCAAGTCAGTGGGGGAAAGAAATGCGGGAGTTGAACTTAGGGGAACACAAACTCGGTCCCGGCGGTTACAGATTGGCGGAGCCTATATGGGATAAGGAGGACGCGGAGCGTGCCGAGCAAGGCCTACCGCCCCGCTTCGAGAAATACAACGGTAACAAGCAGACCAGGAACTATGTCAGGGCCCGGTACAAGGAGGACCCGATAACAAAGGAGCTTACCACGGATCCGAAGACCAGGGCGCTTGAGCTTGTTCTGGCAAGGAATACACCCCCGCGTAATTAGCTCCATATGGTTGCACTCTAATTAATCCCTAGTATTTCTAAATGGTTCACATTCCTTTCGCAGGAAACTGAAAGCAGTAGCGCGGGGTCGTCTCAGCTGAGCTCCCCTTTCGACACCCCTTTAAATAGGGCGTTGAACATAATGAAAAATAAGAATAAGCTCACTAAGCGGACATCAGCTGGTCGTGTGGCCGGCAAAGGCTTGTCCACAAAATGGGGGTCATACTATACCGCTGGTGTGCAGAAGGAGAAAAAGGCCAGCTCGGAAAGCCAGACGCGCGAGGTTGAAGCACTCAAGGCACAAGTGGCACGGATTCCGGACCTTGTCCAAGAGCAAGTGGAACAACAGCTGGGAACGAAGCTCAACGCCATGGTGCCTACGTTGATTCCTGGGCTAATGACGTGGATTGCGGGCGGCCAACAGGGGTCTCCCCTGGTTCCCAGCTTCATGGCCAGCAACTCGCACAGCGCGTAGGCAGCGCCATTGGTGTCTCCGGCGGCGCCATTGGTGTCTCCGGCGGAGGCAGTATTTGTGTCTCCGGCGCCGGCACGGGCATTGGAGCTTAATGCACCCGGGTGTACGCCGGCCGGCACCTCGCCAGCAAGCGCCCCCTCCGTCAGTTGCACGCCCGCCGTTGGCGGTGCCTTGACATTAGCCGAGCTCGACGGCATCACGGTAACTAAGCCTCTCGGCCGATGACTTCATCTCCTTGCCTTTGACTGGGCATCCCTGACGCCCTGTACATGTTTTCGCAGGGCATGCCGACGTTCCTTGCACTCTTCTGCACTTCGTGGGCGCCGAGCTGGTCGATGTCGCCAAGGGCAGAATCGTTCAACCGGGAAACCGCATGTTCCACGGTAACCCGATGCCACCCACAATGTATAGGGTTGAAGTGGTTCGGGTGCTGCTAGGCTGCGACGAGCTGTTACCTCCGGTTCGACCCGCTGGGGCCGACGAAGAAGATGAGATGACCCTCAGCGCCTGCGTAAGCTGGCCGCTGCTTTGGCCAAAGAGCCAGATTCGTTTGGGGGCAGGGGACACCACCCCACAGACAAGACCGCCAGTCGTGCCGGCGCCAAGCCATGGCAAGAACGTCGCAACGCTACCGGACCCGCCAGACATCCCTATGGCACAGGATCCGAACGACGATGACAACGATGATGGTACATTTACCAAAGTCGATAAGTACTTTGCCGAACATGGGTACGCTGACGAGTTCTGCGGGCCTCTTTCTCAATAACCCAACCAAGACGACCGCAATCTAGCTGGTACGTCGGAGAAATCCAATTGCAATAGGCGTCGTCTGGCGTTCAGTTCTCAGGAGACGCCTCCAGCTCCCGCCTTCACCGAGCCTCAGATAGCTGAGGTGCGAAATATTATCAGCCCCAACACGCTCAATAAGGCGGTCTGTGAGCAGAACTCGGTCCCATTACAGGAGATCAAGAAGAAGGGACGGAAACGAAAGACTAACAAGGGCGCCGGTGCGAGCCAGCCGGCACCGAGTACGATCCGTGCTCAGGACGGGCCACCTTCACCTAAGGATATCTCGAGGAGGGTGCATGTGGCGGGTAGGGCGATGCTACCGGCAAATATGCTGAATGCTGCAACCTGTGCTATGCGGAGTCTGCACGACAGTGTTCTTTCTTTGGAGAAGCGGCGTCTCAGAGAGAAGGATGTGGCATACCCAGTTTTCGTGGCCAAGGTGCCAGAGGGCAAGGGCTTTGTGGATGGCGACATCAGGGGTACAATCGTCCTGCGGTTTGATGACATCTTTGCTATGTTTAACCTTCATCCGCTGCATTACACCTTCGTTCGGCTGTTTTCGCTGAGTATGGAGATGCGGATCATTAGAGACAAGACCCCGGACATCGTGATAGTCGACCCCTTCTACAAGCGTGACAAGCCCTTGAGCAGCGTTGGGGACCGCCAAGTTGCGAGTTCACACCTCGAAGGCGTCATTCTGGCAAACCCAGATAAGGATAACTTCCTTGTGGCTTACTTTCCCGAGTAAGTCATCCCTTAACCGCCCCGTAACATATGATTTCTTAGATTTCGATCATTCTTTTTTTTTCTAACATTCCGTGTTCTGTGCAGTGACACACATTGCACACTCATCCTCTTAAGCCCGAAATATTCCATGGCCACATATTTCGACCCGAACTGTAACTCCAAGATAGACTACACAAATGTCAAGAAAGTTCTTGATGATGTTCTCCCCGGCTACGCCAGATCTGGAGGCACCTTCACCAGGACTGTTCGTAAGTACGGCAAGCACATGTTCTCACACAATACGAAGTTTTGCTGCGTCAAGCAGCCGCCTGGCGGTCAGAAGGATGCCTACTACGCCCTCCATCACATGCGGGCAATCGTAAGGGACCATCATCAACTTCTGCTACCAGATAATCTCAAAGATTGGGCCGCGAACTTGTCGGCAATCCAGGACGCGGACCTCAGACAAGAATTCTTTCGCATCCAGTCGGACTTTGTGGACATCATCCATCAAGATGTCCTTCATACGTCGGGGCAGTTCTTCCACAGATATCAACCGTCCAACAATGAGATAGATGGAATGCTACAAATGTAGGGTGACAACGACCGCGATTTCATGACTATCGCGACAGACGGCGGCTTCATCCACGCTCCTGTCCGATGAGTTGAGTCGAAAGTAGTGATGTGTAGTTCTGAAACATTGATTGGCTCATGTTGTAATTAAACTTTAATGAATTCGTATGTCTCTTTGGTTTGGACAGTCATTCAACTTAGATGTAATCGATGCTGTTTATTAGTAGGACCATGAATCGTGCTATTAATGTCTTGCTTTTCTCTTCCGATCCTTTTGTTACATACTTACATATTGCTTATGTATGATCTGTTGTTTGGCTTGTGCATAGAGATGCCGTCGTATGTCGTGTACAAGGGTAAGGTTCCCGGAGTCTACGACGACTAGGAGGAGTGTCGGAGACAGGTTCACCGTTTCAGCGGTAACAGTTACAAAGGGTACACCACTAGGGCGGAGGCCGAATCTAGATACGCCCGCTATCTAGCGGGAGAGAGGAGGGAGCGTTGGAGGAACCGGATGAAGACCAGTTTGATCGTGATGATGCTCATCGTGATGACCACAACTCTCTTCTATGTGATGGTAGTTTAGATGGTCGATATCGAGTTGTAATGTGAAGACAAACTAGCTACTCGCGGTCTCGAGACTTGTAATGTTCTATCTTTGTTCGGTCTTTTGAATTCAGAGACTAATATGATGATTTGTATTCGGAGACTAATCTTCTATTGTATTCGATGAATCTGCTGTTGCTGTGTGCTGTTGTCTAAATTCTGTCCAATAATATATTTTGTAACCTGTGAAAATATCAGAAAAGAAAATAAATAATCCCTAATATTCATACTAGTGGCGCACTATGCAAGACACTAATGGCGCACTGTGATAATCACACTAATGGTGCATCAGCCACTGGTGTGCCATTAGTATGCCAAAGCACATGGGTACATATGGCCCCCTGGAAAGAATTCTAATGGCGCACTGTGGGCAATACTAATGGCGCACTATGCGGTGCGCCATTAGAACACCAGATACTAATGGCGCACTTGTGGTGCGCCATTAGAATTTAATTCTAATGGCGTGATGCCAGTGGCGCACCAGTAGTGCGCCATTAGAAGGCAAAACTAGTGCGCCACTAGCATGCCTTTTCCTAGTAGTGTTGTGAATGAAGCTTTTGATAAAAAGAGAAACCATGATATGAAAGGAATTAAGGAGACATAAAAGCTCAAGCTTGGGGATGCCCAAGGCACCCCAAGATAATATTTCAAGAAGTCTCAAGCATCTAAGCTTGGGGATGCCCCGGTAGGCATCCCACCTTTCTTCTTCAACAACTATCGGTTAGTATTGGTTGAGCCTAAGTTTTTGCTTCTTCACATGAGTTGTGCTATCCTTGCAATGTCATTTTATTTTGTTTTTACTTCTGCTTGAATACAATACCAAGATCTGATATTCTTAAATGAGAGAGAGTCTTCACATAGTTGCATAATTATTTAGCTACTCATTGATCTTCACTTATATCTTGTTGGAGTAGTTTGTCATTTACTCGCGTGCTTCACTTATATCCTATGAGTAAATTGTTGAATGAGTTGATTTTCATAAATCTGAAATTATATATGCCTCATTTGCTTATCCCATGGGTAGAAATGACTTCACATCTAAGAAGTAGAGGTTGTAAATTTATTGACAGTTAGCAAGCATTGTATTGATCATTTCAACAATTCATGAAAGAATATTGAAGGAAGAGAGATTTCGCATATAAATATATTATCATAGACATCTTTCATAATTGTGAGCACTCATTATGTATGACATGCTAAGGAGTTGATGTTGGACAAGGAAGACAACGTAATGGGTTATGTTTTCTCACATATTAGTTAAAGTATATTGTCATGGATCATTCGAACATGTTGAGCTTGCCTTTCCCCCTCATTGCTAGCCAAAAATCCCTAGCACCAAGTAGAGATACTACTTGTGCTTCCAAATATCCTTAAACCCAGTTTTTGCCATGAGATTCCACCATACCTACCTATGGATTGAGTAAGATCCTGGAAGTAAGTTGTCATCAGTGCAAGCAATAAAAATTGCTCTCTAAATATGCATGACTTATTAGTGTGGAGAAAATAAGCTTTGTACGATCTTGTTATGGAAGCAATAAAAGCGACGAACTGCATAATAAAGGTCCATGTACAAGGGGCAATATAAAGTGACATTCTTTCGCATTAAGATTTTGTGTATCCAACCCTAAAAGTGCATGACAACCTCTGCTTCCCTCTGCGAAGGGCCTATCTTTTACTTTATGTCTTTTACTTTATGCAAGAGTCAAGGTGATCTTCACCTTTCCCCTCTTCATTTTATCCTTTGGCAAGCACTTTGTGTTGGGGTGATCCTGATATATATATCCAATTGGATGTACGTTAGCATGAACTATTATTGTTGACATCACCCAAAGGTGAATACATTTGGAGGCAACATTTTAAGCCCCTATCTTTCTCTGTGTCTGATTAAAATTTCATAACCACAAGTATTGGGTGAGTGTTAGCAATTGTAGAAGACTATATGATAGTTGAGTATGTGAAGTTTGCTAAATCAAAGCTCTGACATAGACCCTTCCTGAAAATAGGATGAATTGCAATTGTTTGATGACTAAGAATGAAGTTTGCTAGTTTTCAAGAAAGTTTATGGTCTATGCTTTAACTTGTGAATAGCTTGTTACTTGATTATGAAAAGTTTTATGAGATGAACTACTATTATGACATATATTGATGCTAGTAAAGGTGACATATATAAATTCTTTCTTTATCATTTACCTACTCGAGGACGAGTAGGAATTAAGCTTGGGGATGCTGATACGTCTCCAATGTATCTATAATTTATGAAGCATTCATGCTATTTTATTATATGTTTTTAATGATTACGGGCTTTATTATACATGTCGGTGTCAAAACCGGCGGATCTCGGGTAGGGGGTCCCGAACTGTGCGTCTAGGCGGATGGTAACAGGAGACAAGGGGCACGATGTTTTACCCAGGTTCAGGCCCTCTTGATGGAGGTAAAACCCTACGTCCTGCTTGATTGATATTGATAATGTGGGTATTACAAGAGTAGATCTACCACGATTTCAAGGAGGCTAAACCCTAGAAGCTAGCCTATGGTATGATTGTTGTAATGGTTGTTGTGTCCTACGGACTAAAGCCATCCGGTTTATATAGACACCGGAGAGGGCTAGGGTTACATAGAGTCGGTTACAATGGTAGGAGATCTACATATCCGTATCGCCAAGCTTGCCTTCCACGCCAAGGAAAGTCCCATCCGGACACGGGACGAAGTCTTCAATCTTGTATCTTCATAGTCTAGGAGTCTGGCCGATGATGATAGTTCGGCTATCCGGACACCCCCTAATCCAGGACTCCCTCAGTAGCCCCTGAACCAGGCTTCAATGACGACGAGTCCGGCGCGCATATTGTCTTCGGCATTGCAAGGCGGGTTCCTTCTCCGAATAGTTTGTAGAAGATTGTGAACACCAGGATAGTGTCCGGCTCTGTAAAATAAATTCCACATACCACCGTAGAGAGAATAATATTTACACAAGTTCAATCTGCTAACGTATTTGGTGGCGTGATGTCACACCACTACCAAGCCTTTACTTGAATCGTTTTTATTATACTGCCTCAGCGCGTTTAGCGAAGCGGTTTCCTTGGCACGTCTTGTCGAAGCAGAGATCGTGTCCCCCTTATTCCGGGATTCTCATCAATACGGACGTGGGTAACCCCACCGCGCTCGTTGCCATGCCTCCTCCATTGAAGGCGAGTTCCAAATGGTTATGGGGACGGCTCTTGGTATTCTCCCTCTTTATAATGAGACCAAGGCTCGTTTTCTTTCTTCAATCCTCAATCGAATCCGCCCCTTGTCCCGAGCTCCAACACTCAGGGCTCCAGATTCGAGCACTTCGGAACTTCGACAATGTCCGGCTCCGACTTGCAGGGCCGGTGGATCCCCTCCTCCGTCACGGAGGAGGACGTGCTGAAGCTGAGAGAAGCCAGGTACTTAACCTACGAGATTTTGCATAGGCTGCCTGCCCAAGGGCAAGTCATCCCTACTCCCGAGCCTGGCGAGAGTGTCGTGTTCGTATCTCACCTCCGTCGGGGTTTAGGCTTCCCGATGGATCCCTTCGTGAGGGGGCTCATGTTTTACTACGGGTTGGAATTCCACGATTTGGCCCCGGAGTCCATCCTCCACATCTCATCATTCATTGTCGTCTGCGAAGCCTTCCTCCGCACTACCCCTCACTTTGGTTTGTGGCTCAAAACCTTCAACGTGGAGCTGAAGATGATCGGGGGGCGTCAGGCAGAGTGCGGCGGGGCGGTTATAAGCAAGAGGGCTGATGCTCCATGGCCCGAAGGCTCTTTCCAGGAGGAACTCGGATTGTGGCAACAGGAGTGGTTCTATATTACCGCTCGCAGGGGCAGCACGCAGAGGCCGCCGCCCATCTTTCGCTCGGGACCTCCACATCGGCTGATGTCATGGGTCAACAAAGGGCTTAACTCGGGGCCGTCAAAGGACGTACCCCTATTGCAGGGCCGGATTCGAGACCTCCAAGAGAGGGAGATCAATCTGGTCGCAGTGATGCAGGTTATGCTGGTTCGGCGTCTTCTGCCCTGCAAATACTGCCCCCTCCGTCTGTGGGAATTCAATCCAGAGTGGCCACGAGCTCTCCAACACTTCATGGGTACGACACCCGTGGAGATGTACAAATTGTTCTTCGGATCACAAGAAGTGTGTCCGGAATTGACCGAGGATGCCGGCCTAAGCTGCAATCGCCTGGACGCTGGTATAAGTAGCCCTCTGTCCGGACATACTATTTGTCTGCATATTCTTGGACTTACCTTCTAACCAGTCGTCCTTTGAACAGGAGTGGACAGCGCAAGCAAAACTGATACGGTGTCCGGCCCCCCTCCCGGAGACCGCGCCAGATTCGGTGCTGGTCAAGATGCTGGAGGTTGCACCTCCAGAGGAGGGCGAAGGGGAAAACAGAGAAACTACCGCCTCCATTAAGTAGGCTTTCGAGAAAGGGGGGATCGAGAATCCCTCCTTCCAGGGGGAGAAGAGGACCGCTTCCGAAGATCCGGAGGCTAAGGCCTCAAAGCGGGGGAAGAAATTTCCACCCGAGGGTCCTTCACCAGGGGGAACCCTGGCCGCACTATCTCCCCTAAGGAATCAGCCCTCCAGCGAGCTGTAAGTAGAAAATGGGAGTTTTGTAATAAGAGACATCCCTATTTTTGCTTCTGTGGATAACCAAAGTTTTCATCTTGTAGTTCGGAGCTTCGTCCCTCTCAGCAGAGCTCGTCTTCGGGGGACCTTCGTCCGGAGATGATGGAGAGCGAGACGCCTCCATCTGCCACGCCATCAGGCGGGGCGGGCGACCCTAAAGTATCATCGCGGAGGGTCTCCCCAAGTCCAGCGGGACCGGAGAGTTCGGCACCAACTGGTGTACGGCCGGGGGACCTGAAGGATTTGCTCGAGAGGGCGCCTATCTCAGAAGGTCACCGTACATTGATGAGTACGGTGATTGAAAGAATTTCATCCGCCGAGGGCGGGTTGCATGATGCCGTCAGAAGTTTGCTGGCGGGGTTCGAGGTGCGTAAAAACGGTGTACCCTTTGACAGTTTTTACACATAAAGTGCACCCTGTGTAGATAGTAGCCCCTGAGACTCGGTATGTTGTCGAAAGCGACAGCGTGCCGAGGATCATAATCTCAGGTATTAATTCTCGCCTTTCCTATGCAGGTGGCTGATAGTCCGGTGGCCAGCCAGACTGATGGAGTTGCCGAACTAAAGCGGCAACTCGACGTTGCGGATGCGGACATCGCGCTGGTCAATAAACGACTTGACGAGTCACAAGGTAGGTTGCTTCTCCGTGGTCACCTGGTAAGGGAGCCGATGCCCACTCCTTACAACATGTATGCTTGATGCAGATGGCGCCACTGCTGTGGAAGACCTTCGGGCGGAGCTTGCTCAGGCCAAGGAACAAGCCAGAAAGAGTGACGCGGCTGCCTTGAAGGCAGCGGAGGAGCTAAAAGCCGAGAAGGCTGCTCACTGCCGAAGCAGGGAGGAAATGGCCGTAATGGCCGTGAAATTAAAAGATGCTACCGACCGCAATGAGGTTCTTGAGAGAGAACGCCAAGCGGAGGAAGAGGGCCTGAAGAAGGCCACCGCCGAAGCCAAGGATGCCCGTTCTGCAATGCGGGCTATAAAGGAGGAACTACGTCAGGCCGGAGATGTTGTGGCTGGAAAGCCCTTTCTATTGCGTAGGAAGTTCACAGATCCGATGTATGCTCAGTTGGGCCAGCTATGGAGTGCGGAGAATCCTTATCTGGATTTGGCGGCGAGTGCGGCGGACGCGGTTCGGCACTTCCGAAGTCAGAAGGATCATGAAATGGAAGAGCTGTTTTGGTCTCAATTCCAAAGTCCGGAGCGTCCACTGCCATTGACCGATCAGTTAGCTGAGTGGGCTGAGCTGAATAGATTGTCCGGACTAGCCATGACGGATGTGGTCGCTCATCTGTGGCCGGAAAGGCCCAAGCCGAAGAGCTATTTTGGTTTATTGCAGCAATTCCTTGGGGCGGTACCACATATCAAGGCGATGAAACGGTCGTCCTGCATAGAGGGTGCATGGATGGCTCTTTCCCATGTTAAGACATACTGGGCGGAGATGAATGCCACCGACATTGCAGCCCGGGATTTGGACGAGAGCCGATTACCCACCGAGTACTATTTTGAGGAAGTCCTACAGGGCGCTCGTGTAATAGAGTTGCAGTGCTCGAAAAATGTCATGTTCAAATGACGTGCATGATTTGTGAGATCATATGTATAATGCATCGACTTTTTATACTTGTGCGTTCAAGTATTGAAATATCCCCTGTGCGGCCGTTTATGTACATATATTTGTAACCTGAAAGATGGCAGTCTTTGGCTTCAGCCCCCACGCGCATAGTGTGGGGGTGTTTGCAAAAAAGGCGCATTTTCACACTTTATCCAATGTCTTGGTCCTTTGAAGGAGGTGATAGCATAGCAAACTAGGCAACCGGACTATAATGCTTTATCACTTTCACTTAGCCATAGGAGCTCGATGGTGGGGCTACGATATAGCCCTGGGGGCACCGCGATCTCCGAACTCGGGGCGCATGTGTGCCTGGCCGGTAAGCGGCCCTTCGTCAAAGCGGAGGAATTCTAAACATTCCGATAGTCGATCGAGTGGTTGACCAGTCTCTCACTGTATCATGACAGTCAGTTTTCGGCTTTCTCTACTGAGGTGCTCGCCCGGCCGAACCGGGGCACAATCGCAGTAGTTCTCCTGGTGCCGCGTTAGCCGACGATGCGGAACGTAAGGCAGCAAAACGCAGGAGCCCGGCAAACCCAATATTTGACCAAAGACATGATTCGGAGCTGATGCATATAAGGCCTAACTCGAGATGCTGAACACTCCCCGAGGTATTCAGACTTTATGATAATGGGCAGAACAATGCCCTAAGCCCCTATTGTCCAGGTGCAAGCGGGAACTTCTGACGCGGCCGATGCCAAAACGCCAGCCTCCTCCTCGGTTATTGTGGGGAACCGGGGGATGAGTATCAACAAGAGATAGTAAGAAAGGTTTACGCAGGGTCTTAATCTGAAAAGAATCCTTGCAACGGGTCCCTGTTGCACGTCTGCGCCTGTGTCTCCGTTGTGCTGTATCCTGGACGGGTGTAGCACGTGGTTCATCTACAAAAGAGAAGAACTTAGTTTGGAAAAATATCTTGCAAGAAATGTATTTTAAAACAGAGTATAATTTTGAGAGATGGATAAAACTGAGTTTTATTGGTTCTCATTGTTTATAAGTGCAACCCCTTGTATGCGGCTAGGAAGCCCCTTGTTATCTAAGCCGGACTCGTCTAACCGTGTCCGAGGTCTAAATGACCTGTTTTTTAGGGGCTTTGATCAAAAAGGTTGATGTGTGGCTGTTAAGGCAGCCTCACGTTTTTCGTGGCCAAGGGACACTTGGAGTTTCCTTTTGATAAGATTATGCCTCGTGGACCGGGCGTTTTGAGTGTAAGATACACGTAATGCAGTTTTGCGTTAAAGCGGGCGAAAGCTTCACGTCCCAGTAGTGCTTGATGGCCACTTTTGAATGGGGCGATATGGAAGGTTAGCTTTTCACGACGGAAGTTGTCGGGTGAACCGAACACAACTTTTGGTAGTACAGAACCTGTACACTTGGCATATGGGCCTGACGTTACTTCCTTGAAGGAAGTGTTGCCGTGGCGGATTTTGGTATGGTCTATCCCCATTCTGCGGATGGTATCCTGGTATAACAGGTTTATATCGCTTCCGCACAATTTATCACATGAAGTGAGTTCATTGTTTTGACCTCTAGTGGGAAAGTCTTCTGTACTCCGGTCTGCTGCTTGTGGGATTTGTCATTGTCCCCGCTTGGTGTGTCGAGCCCCTTGTGTTCGGCGTTGAGTCGGCCAGACTGCTTGAAGACCCAACAATCTCGGTCGGTGTGGTTTGCAGGTTTCCCGGGGGTACTGTGGATTTGACATGTCCGATCCAAAATTTTGTTTAGGTTGGATAGCTCGTCACTGTTGTCGTTAGGAGGCAGTGTTTTGTTGTTCGGCCGAGAGCTTTTGAATCCGGCATTGACCGCCGTGTTCTTTGGGCCATTTTCTTTATTCCGTCGCTGATCTTTTCCGCGTTGTGATTTCCCATTTCCATCTCTGACCTCAGATGTACTTGGGTCGCTGGTGCTGCATCTTGCCAGCCAGCTATCTTCTACCGCACAAAAGCGGGTCATGAGGCTCGTTAGCGTGGCCATTGTTCTTGGCTTTTCCTGGCCGAGGTGTCTGGCGAGCCATTCATCTTGGACATTATGTTTAAAAGCTGCTAAGGCTTCGGCGTCCGGACAGTCGACTATTTGGTTCTTTTTAGTGAGGAACCTGTTCCAGAATTTGCGCGCTGACTCTCCGGGCTGTTGAGTTATGTGACTTAAATCGTCTGCATCCGGAGGGCGGAAATAAGTTCCCTGTAAATTTGCTCTAAACGCGTCCTCGAGCTCTTCCCAACTTCCAATGGTATTTTCTAGGAGGCTTTTAAGCCAATGCCGAGCTGGCCCTTTGAGCTTGAGGGGTAGATATTTTATGGCGTGGAGATCATGTCCTCTAGCCATATGTATGTGTAGGATGTAATCCTCAATCCAGACTCCAGGGTCTGTTGTTCCGTTGTATGCTTCTATATTTACGGGCTTGAATCCCGCTGGAAATTCATGATCCAGCACCTCACCGGTGAAACATAGTGGGTGTGCGGCGCCCCTATTTTTGGGTGTGTCGTTACCTGCGAGCACTCGGCGTGTTGTGTCGCTTCCTGGGCCCCTCTTTTTTGGCCCGTAAATAGACCTGACCGGGCCATCCTTTTGGCTAGCATCCTTATGTGCGTCATGTGCTGGCTTGTGTGCGGCGCCGCTTGCCGCTCTTGGCTGGTCATCTGGTCGTCTATCCAGCCAGGCGGCCTCTTTGTTTTTTTATTGTGTTGGCTCTATGGCCTCCTCGTCGAATTCGGGTAGCAGCTTGCGCTTCGGGTAGCTTTTTGCTTGGTAACTATTGCCGTATTTGTTTGCGGATTTGAGTACTTTGCTCCACCTCATTCTGAGTACGTCTTCCGCTGTATTGAGCTTCCGTTTCTGCTTCTTCAAACTTCTTGCAGTGGCGACGAGCCTTTTGTGAAGGTTCTTATGCTCCGGTGATGTGTCCGTCGTGAGATCGTCTGGACAGTTGTTTTTGCCGAGGATGTGTTGATTGTCCGATTCATCTTGTTCGGATGGTTGCTTTGTTGCATGTTCGTCGTCCACTGGTTTGCCCTGCTCTATGGCTGGGTCATTATGGGCGCTATAGTTATCGAGGCGTGACTTCGGGCGGCGCTTGCGCCGCCGTTTTGGTTGTTTTTCGGGGGAATTGTCCTTCGCCGCATCCCGTTGTTCCTCGTTATCGCTTCCTTTTGGTGTGTACACCATGTATATGTCATGAGTTGAGGTGGCTTTCCAGTGCCCGATAGGTGCTGGTTCTTGGTCGTCTCCGGCATCGTCGTCCATACCGTCGATGTCTTCGGAGTCAAAATCTAGCATGTCGGTTAGATCGTCGATAGCGGCTACTAAGTGGGTGTTGGGGGGTCTTGAATTTCTTCGTCATCCGCATCCCAACCGTCCTGACCGCAGTCCGTCCAGGACTCTCCTGATAACGAGAGATATTTTAGCGAACTCAGAATGACGCCAAAAGGTGAGTGTTGGAAGATGTCCGCGGCCGCGAACTCCATGATCGGCGCCCAATCGGATTCGATTGGAGGAGGCGCAAGAGGTTCGGAGTCCGGCAAGGAGTCCGCAACCATGGAGTCATGAGCTTCAGAAGGGACAAAGTCTGTATTCGGCTCCATCACCGCGAAGGTTGCAGCCCCCGAGGCGGTGTCTAACCGCCCGTCCTCCATCTGCGCATCCGGCTCCGAATCGAGGGTCGGAGCGGGTTCTTGTGCGGCCTCCAGGGCACTGTCCGGCAGCAGAGCTAAATCATGCCCATCGTGACAGTGCGGCGCGCTTAGCTGTGGCTCGAATCCGTCGAAGATGAAGTCTCCGCGGATGTCAGCCATGAAGTTAAGACTTTCAAATCTGACCTGACGGCCAGGGGCGTAGCTTTCGATCTGCTCCAGATGGCCAACCGAATTGGCCCGCAGTGTGAAGCCGCCGAATACGAAGGTCTGTCCGGGGAGAAAAGTCTCACCCTGGACCGCGTCGTTGTTGATGATCGAAGGAGCCATCGAGCCTACCGACGACGACACAGAGGAACTCTCAATGAAAGCACCAATGTCGGTGTCAAAACCGGCGGATCTCGGGTAGGGGGTCCCGAACTGTGCGTCTAGGCGGATGGTAACAGGAGACAAGGGACATGATCTTTTACCCAGGTTTGGGCCCTCTTGATGGAGGTAAAACCCTATGTCCTGCTTGATTGATATTGATAATGTGGGTATTACAAGAGTAGATCTACCACGAGATCAAGGAGGCTAAACCCTAGAAGCTTGCCTATGGTATGATTGTTGTAATGGTTGTTGTGTCCTACGGACTAAAGCCATCCGGTTTATATAGACACCGGAGAGGGCTAGGGTTACATAGAGTCGGTTACAATGGTAGGAGATCTACATATCCGTATCGCCAAGCTTGCCTTCCACGCCAAGGAAAGTCCCATCCGGACACGGGACGAAGTCTTCAATCTTGTATCTTCATAGTCTTGGAGTCCGGGCGATGATGATAGTTCGGCTATTCGGACACCCTCAAATCCAGGACTCCCTCAATACACTTTTATATTACTTTTGGGACTAACCTATTAACCGGAGGCCCAGCCCATATTGCTGTTTTATTTCCTGTTTCAGTATTTCGAAGAAAAGGAATATCAAACGGAGTCCAAACGGAATGAAACCTTCGGCAACATTCTTTTTGGGAAGAATATCATCCTGGAGACTTGGAGTTTACGTCAGAAGATCCTCGAGGAGGCCAGGAGATAGGGGGCACCCCCCTACTGGGCGCATCCCCTGTCTCGTGGGCCCCTCGAGCACCTCCCGACCGACTTCTTTCACCTATATAAGCCTACGTACCCTAAAAACATCAGATATCAAGATAGATCGGGAGTTCCGCCGCCGCAAGCCTCTGTAGCCACCAGAAACCTCTCGGGAGTCCGTTCCGGCACCCTGCCGAAGGCGGATCCTTGACTGGTGGCCATCTTCATCATCACGGCGCTATCCATGACGAGGAGGGAGTAGTTCACCCTCGGGGCTGAGGGTATGTACCAGTAGCTATGTGTTTGATCTCTCTCTCTCTCTCTCGTGTTCTCTCTCGTGTTCCCTCTATGGCACGATCTTGATGTATCCCGAGCTTTGCTATTATAGTTGGATCTTATGATGTTTCTCCCCCTCTACTCTCTTGTGATGAATTGAGTTTTCCCTTTGAAGTTATCTTATCGGATTGAGTCTTTTGTGAGAACACTTGATGTATGTCTTGTCGTGCTTATCTGTGGTGACAATGGGATATCATTTGCCACTTGATGTATGTTTTGGTGACCAACTTGCGGGTTCCGCCCATGAACCTATGCATAGGGGTTGGCACATGTTCTTTACTCTCCGGTAGAAACTTTGGGACACTCTTTGAAGTACTTTGTATTGGTTGAATAGATGAATCTGAGATTGTGTGATGCATATCGTATAATCATGCCCACAGATACTTGAGGTGACAATGGAGTATCTAGGTGACATTAGGGTTTTGGTTGATTTGTGTATTAAGGTGTTATTCTAGTATGAACTCTATGATAGATTGAGCGGAAAGAATAGCTTCATGTTATTTTACTACGGACTCTTGAATAGATAGAACAGAAAGGATAACTTTGAGGTGGTTTCGTACCCTACCATAATCTCTTCATTTGTTCTCCGCTATTAGTGTCTTTGGAGTGACTCTTTGTTGCATATTGAGGTATTGTTATATGATCTATCTGTGTTATTATTGTTGAGAGAACTTGCACTAGTGAAAGTATGAACCCTATGCCTTGTTTCCTATCGTTGCAGTACCGTTTACGCTCACTTTTATCATTAGTTACCTTTCTGTTTTTATAATTTCAGATTACAAATACCTTTATCTACCATCCATATTGCACTTGTATCACCATATCTTCGCCGAACTAGTGCACCTATACAATTTACCATTGTATTGGGTGTGTTGGGGACACAAGAGACTCTTTGTTATTTGGTTGCAGGGTTGCTTGAGAGAGACCATCTTCATCCTACGCCTCCTACAGATTGATAAACCTTAGGTCATCTACTTGAGGGAAATTTGCTACTGTCCTACAAACCTGTGCACTTGCAGGTCCAACAACGTCTACAAGAAGAAGGTTGTGTAGTAGACATCACTCACCTGGTATGGAGGGCGAGTGTATGAGATGGTACACCAAAACATCATCTTCGAGGCATAGCTGAAGGACGGCGGCGCGCTAGATCTTCCCAGGGGCACGCTCTGTGTACTCTGCATCGAGACCGATGACCCTCGTCTCTACCTTTTCGAGGGAGTTGGATACATTGTTGATCCACTGCCGAACAACCCTTGGGTGGACGGTGACGGTGGCAACTATGCGCATTGATCCTTCGACGAGGACATGTTGGACGCTAAAAACCTGCATCTCGATCTCTTTCGCCATTTGGAACAGCTGGAACGAAGGGCTATGGTTTGGAGAATTAGGATTAGATGACTGGTCTAACTAAAGTAGTAGATGATTATTTAAAGAGGTTAAAACAATGTGAATGCAGTGGGGTTTGGATGCAAATGAAGACGAAGGGGAGGTGAAGAAGGCGAGGAGAATCGGTTGCCGATGGAGAAGTAAATGGGAGAAATGGCGTGCAGGCAGATGATTAGACGGCTAGGTAGACTAAACGAAAAGGCTATGCGGGTAGACTGATGATTCGTACCTGTTCGGGTACGTGCCCATCCTTCCTGATAAGTGGGACCTATGCAAACAGATAAAAAAATGTGTCGTAGCTTTTTTTTTTTGAGCGCGTGAGTGGGAGACACAACATTCTCTGGTTAAGGAATACTCCCTCTGTTTAGGTGAGTATAAGTCACCTTATGAAAATCAGGTTTTCCCAAAACCTTTAGGCGTGGAGCATTAACTTCCTGCTCGATCCCCTCCAAGCCTCATTAGCCAGCTTTCTGCTGCCGCGTTCTACCTTTCCATTTTTCCTCTTCTCAAGTGTGGAACGATCTGCATGCCGTCCTTGATGCACCAGAATGACCATTGCATGCATCGCGGGAGGGCGTTGATTGGGCATGCACGAGAATTTGGTTCTGCTCGCAATATGGATGATACCTGAACGATGAAGTGAACAGGCATGCTAGCATGGGAGACCTATTTCCTCTATACAATATTGGAGTACTCATGTTCCTACTACTACTAGTAGTAGTACAACTGTGGTACACTTGATGGTCAAAATACTATTCATCCGATCCTCACAGTGAAGTGACAACACCCTGTGCCTGACACTAGTCCAGGCGGCGTGTTTGGGTTACCAAAGTCAGCCACACCCTATGCACTGTGTAGTCTGTCACTGCCGCTGTACAGCACATTGGCGCATCGCCTCGTCTCCCTCTTCGCTCCCATAGCACCACTCCATCTCCATCTCCTTCTCCGTCTTCGTCTCCATCTCACTGTGCCCCCGTGTACCGTCGCCTCACTCACCTCCCCCAGTACCACTATTCCCTCGCTAGCCGCTCCAGCACCGATAGCCTTCTCCCCCGTAAATCAAGCTCCCCAAAACCCCGACCTTCCAAACTCCACCATGGCCGAACGCGAACCACACATCATCCATATGAGCCGCGATTGGAGAAATCTCCCCAGTGACATCCTCGACCTCTGTTGTTCGTGTATGGATTTGTTGAGTGCCCTACGGCTGGCTGCATGATCGAGGGACATGCACACGACTATCATTGAAGCGAGGCCTAAGCTTTTCAAGACACCCTGCTTGCTGCTATCTGGTCTTGCGAGATTGTCTCACCTTGATACGGAGGCGTACATGATGCCCCTCGACTTCAATCCGATCTCCATTAGCCAAAACTTTTTTGCAGGTATGTAGTGGGTCACCGTACATCATTTCCCTTGACATCGATCCGATCACCATCGCCTGAAACTTCTTGGCAGGTATGTACTGGCTCGGCATGAACTCCCACTGGATGGCTGCCTTCAGAGAAGACGGTAAAAAGTTTGTGCTCGTGAACTTCCAGACCTCCCATGAGATTATCCTTCCTCCATTGGATTATACAGAGTATTACCATCACGGTCCAAGTCATCGAGATTACCACGTCAGTTGGACGGACCTTGTTTTGCAGAAGATTGTAATGTGCCAAGTGCCCACACGACATGCGAATTATGCAGACTTCAAGCTAATTGCCTTGTTCGACCGCGGACTCTCCTATCTTTACGCCGGTGCCTTCTTTAGCTGGAGAGAACCCAGCTCGCAGTGGATCATCGTCAAAGCTGATACACACTTCTGTGATGCTATTGAACACAATGGCATCATCTACGCGATCGACAACAGATGGCACCACGTATTGCTGGGACGACGCGTGTAAGTTGTTTCCGTCTCATGTTAATGATGACGCCATGACACTGTTTGAACTTTTTGTGATGATTGGCATATCAATGTTTGAGCAGAATTTGAGTAGAACTATGGCAATGTATTAGAGACGCCGTAAATCAGCTATATTTGGAATGAGTTAATTCATGCGATTGTGACCATGTCATTACATCCAATTTGTACCCTGAATAATCAAACGGTTAGCAATATATGGATATTATCCTTATTTTACAATAATCTATATAATACTACTAAATATGAGTGTGTATGAATGGCCATGTTAGTTTCCTCATTTTAATGATGTAGAAACATGCACCACACTGTTGGTTTCATCTAACCATACATTAGGGAAGTAAATGTGCATATGGAGAATTCTATATTTGGAAGTAGTGAAATCCTGCAATTCTTACCATGTGTACATACCTATATTCGCCCTTCAGCAATCAATGGCTAGAATAATATCCTCACAATTTTTTTGCCCACAGAACACGAGTATATAACAATGCATGGTCTGTTAGTTACCTTGAAGAATTTGTTTGTGAGGACAGAACATGATTACATAACATGCATGACATGGTAGTTTCCTGTGAAGAATCGATTACGAGATAACATGAGTATAACCATGCATGGCACATCTATATTTTCGAACCCAATATACATTTCCCTGTATTTTCCTCCCTGTTCCAACAGGGACATATCAATGTTGTTTCTTGCATTATCCTACTCATACTCTGAACAATGCTGATCTTACATTAACAATGCCTGTCCTTTTTGATATGATGCAGTGTCCCTACAGTTACTGCCCTTTGTAATCACACCACCTTTGCAAAATGCAGGGAAGCACAACTGGTTCCTCGCTCGATCAGACGACGGCAAAAGACTGATGACGGACACATGAGCCGGAAAAGTTTTATTGCAAAAACCCCATTGTATACAAGCACCATGTAATACGTGAGTATCCGGACAGTGGCTGTTACGTCTATGAGCAGGATACCAGCTTGTTGGGGCCTTTAGGATTTTTTAGTTGGAGGCGAGTAAATAACCTTGGTTCACACTCTCTGTTTCTCGGACTCAATTATCGGATTAACCAGGATATCACCGTTGGCAAGAACCTTGATGGCAGAGACGCTCTGTTTGCTATGGAAAACTGTGTCTACTTGGCGATCCCTAGGAGTTCGGGAGCAAACTCCCCTGATTGTCAATGATACAGCCTGCAGCCAAAAGAAGGTGAGAATGACAAAGGCATCTGGATTAACTTTGATCCTTGGATGTCTCAATTAAGACAGGCAGTGATGTGGTTCAAGCCTTCAGGTTGATAGGTAATTGGGCTGTTGCATCGAAAGGGTGGAGGTACTGGTGTCTCCGGATAACTGGTCGCTGAAGCGGGGCTGAAAATTATGATGGTGTTTGATCATCTCTTCGAATGACTTTGTTGTCTTTGCTGCTAGTTCTGGATGGGTAGTTCTTTCTTTTGTTATACATATTCCTTGTCATTTGGTCATCCTCGTCTATGTCACTCTTACTATGTAATAGTTGCTTCTGTTTAGAATGTCATTCTTGTCTGGATCACAAGAGTCTGAGCACTGCAGATGGGTGCGTTTTGGTGGTGTAGCAAGACTTCTTATGAACTATCATGTCTTGTTGTTTATCTCAATAGTAGTCACTAGTCAGTGTTTGAATGTTGTATATATCGTTGTTTTGAACTGTTTATTTTCTCGAACTACTAGTGGGCTAAATGAGGGCATAACCATTCTCCAGTGTTCAGAGTATATCTCCTTTTTTCAAGTTATATAATTTGAGCTCAGTGTCTTTTCGATGATGTACACTTGTTTGGGCCAGTGAGGTGTCATTGAATATGGGCCGAGTAGTAACGCAATGCCAAAGAGGTCAATTATGACTCTCAGGCCGGGCTCTCAAAAGATCCTGAAAAAAAGGTTGGGCTCTCCAAAAAAGAAAGAATAAGGACTCTTAGGCCGACATGTGGGCGCTACCGGTGTTTTCGTGCGCTTGCGCGCTGAGAGCATATTGGCGCGTGCTCGAAATTCATAATACCTTTTCATCCCCAGTCTGCCGCCCCTCCCCCACCTCTGGAATTTCGATTCCTACTCCTGTTCCCCCAAATCCCCCTCCTGTACTCCCTGTACTCAAGTGCACTATCATGTTGTCGGTCAACGTGGATCTCCGTGCCGGAGATCCTGAGGTCCATCCTGCCTTCGGTCGCTGCGTGCTGTCGCTCAACAGTGGCATGGCGACGCTTGACGACCAGTTTGCCGGCGAAGTCCTGATGGTAACCATCAACAGCGACTGGCCTCCCGTCTCGCCGAAAGACCTTGTCAAAGCTCTTGGCATTGCGCACGACATCCAAATAAGTGACTTTCTCATCGAAGTCTGTCCGCCACCGGCTGATTTCTTCGTCTGGTTTTGGATGACTTTCGACTGCAGTCGTGTGTTCGAATCTTCCCGGCGTTTGTTCTGCGATGGCACGCTGGTGAGCTTTGATCGTTGGCACTCAGGATGGGGCTCGGTGCCCTCTGAGCTTGAGTTTTTAACAAAGCTTACCTTCGACGGCATGCCTCGACGTGCTTGGAAAAGCGAGTCCATGAGCGAGCTTATCAACGACCTTGGAGGTGAGCTCGTAAGTATGTTTGTTCCTCCAGACAGCTGGGCTCTGACGGTTATGGCATGAATGAAGAAGCCGTCCACCATACCGAAGGTGATTGGTGTTGAGATACCGGTGCAGGAACCGGGGTTGTACTATTCATCGCCACCAAGGCCGCCTCGGACCACGTTAGGGATGTACCTGTATCGAGTGTTCGTGCATGTCGAAGAAGTGGTCAATCCATCAATCGAAGTCCTGCCGCCGCCGCTGGTGCCAGGGTTCGTCGACGATGTCCATTACATGAGTCAACGTTAGACTTTCCCCGTGTTGCTCGAAACGATGGATGTCACAGTGCCTACTCCATCGCACGGTGGAGGCCACTACTTCTTTGGGAGAAGAGGCAGGGCTGGCTGCCTGGATGTGCTCTAATTTGAGGTAACAGATGAATCTTGTCAGATACTAGTTAAATCCGAGCTATGGGTGTGAAGCACTGATATGCCAGTACATTTCATTGTGACCTGTTCTAATTTTGTACCTAAACTTTTTTTTAGAAAGGGCTGTACGTCAACTTAATGTGCTAGCGGAACTTATTGTGTTGTCTATCTGTTTTCTTTGCACAACATTCAAGATATTTCTCCATCATTGATAAAGATGATGAACCGTTATGTACGACTTCATTGGTTTCAACATAGCCCTTCCCGTAGCGATCCACTGCTTCCATCCTGATTGTGCCTCTTGCATGAAATTTTTGTATGCAAGTTCAGTGTGCTATGATGTTCTATATGATTGTGTCAACTATATAAGTTTTTACTGAGCATCAGCAATGCATATGGCTGAAAGATGTATTTACGAGCATCGACCGATGGGTCTCTCTCTCTCTATCTCTCTCTCTCTCTCTCTCACACACACACACACACACACACACGCTCACGCACAAGTGGGACCTGTTGAATTATTTATTTGCTCATTACAGCTTTTAATTAGGTTCCACTATAATCTAACTTTTTTCTTAAGTTGTTAATTGAGCTCAGTGACTTCAAAAAGTTGTATAGAAGCCTTGTTTGGGCCTTTCCGGCGTCGTTGAATGTGGGCTGAGTAACCGTGGTTAGGTTGTACTGTACTACACAGGCCTTTTTTTTCAACATCAGCAATGCAACTGGGCCGACAGTTGTACACAATATCCGGGTCAACTTGTTATTCTCCGCCCCGCTGGGCTGCAAACTTTCCTAGGAGGTATGCATTAGGCCTAACAACAAAATGGACTTCAAGAAATAATAAATGGGATGTAATTATAATAACTGGGCAGTAACTATGCACCAAACACGTAATTAGTTTAAAAAATATATTATTTTTGGAATTTGAAAATTTAATTTCATTACTTGTTGCGCGCACAATATTTAATTGGATTTTAACGTAATAGAACTTTATTTTGAAATTATATTTAACCTGACTAGAAATTTCGAATAAAAATATTTCAGATCCCATCAAAATGTGGGATTTTTTTTTGAATTCTGTTTTGAGCAGTTGTTTGAAATTATTAATCGTTGTCCTAGCTAGAAGTTGGGCTGTACTTTTAACAAACTGTAAATGGGCTGTAGTAAATTTCATTAGAATTAAAAAATGGGCTGTACATTCTTACAAATCGCAAATGGGCTATATGTTCTCTGTCAAATCCGAGCTGTGGGCCTACTAAGTTGACGCGTACCAAGGGCTTATTCTTTGCTAAAAAAACCAAGGGCTTTGTCAACTTAGTCAATATAAATGATTCTAGCTGCAGTGATCGTACGATGTCCATCCAACGGCCGTAGTGCTTCTTCAACCTCTGGTCTTGCTCCAGCCGCCCAAAGCAGCGCCGGTCGTGCCGCATGCTCCTGCCTCCCATGGCCGGCTGTGCTGCCGCGGAGGCCTCACCGCCCCCTACTATTCCCACCGCTGGCCAGGCCCTGCGGCGATGACAGCCTCACACCGCAGCCGAACCAGTGAACCCTCGTACTCCTCTCTGTGTGGGCTTCCACTGCCGCGTCTTCCTCGGCTCCCCGTCGTCCCCTTCCTAGGATTCGCCGTCGTCCACCGCCGTGGTGCTCTCGGTGCGGCGTTGTAAACATGGTCAAGGAACAACTTTCGTCAGACGTGGACTGTACATGGAGAGGCTGACAGCTAGGTCCACGGCCACAGCAAGGAAGTGCCTCCTTATTACGCGGAAAATAATGATTCCTCCACCTGACAGCTGGGACCCACCGGACGGGCCACTGTATTTCATGAAAAAAATGTTTCCCCCTCACTGCTGGGACCAACCAGCTACATCATCGCACGCAAGGAAGTGCGTCCGAAAAAAAATGATTCGCCCCCTGACTGCTGGGACCCACTAGCTACATCCTCGCATGCAAGGAAGTGCCTGACAGTCGGGACCCACCTGGTCGAAGCATACGTAGCATTGTAATTATGGTCGCGAACGTGTATGTACATACTGGTGGATGTAGAGGCGCGCACGTGTCATAGTAAAGGCGCGCACGTGTCGTAGTAGAGGCATGCACGTAGCTTGTACACGTATGTACAACGGCCAGGGTGCAAGAAAGAAAATACGGCCACGTATGTGTACATACAGGCGGGGTCTCGAACGCCTACTCGCGCATACATACGGCCAGGGCTTGTGTACATGGCTGGGTGGAACGGAGAAACAGCATCGTCGTCGTGTTCATGGGGAGCCAACCGGCTGGGTCAGAACAGAATGCGTCGTCGTGTTCATCGGGAGGGCTTGGACGGAATAGGCGATGGAAACGAGGCCTGGCGTACCGCAGAACGGAGGAAACAACCTTGTGTTTGACCGGCCACGTTTGAAATGGGATCCTGTTCATTGGGAGGGGTCTCGTGTACCGCAAAATGGAGGAAACGGACCTCCGACGGTCGAAACGGGGGTCATGTTGTTCGGGAGGGGTGTGGCGTACCGTAAAATGGACGAAACATACTTGTGTTGGAGCGCTACGGTCGAAACGGGGGTCCTGTTGATCGGGAGGGGTGTGGCATACCGCAAAACAGACGAAACGGACTTGTGTTGGAGCGCTACGGTCGAAACGGGAGTCCTCTTTATCGGGAGGGGTGTAGCGTACCGCAAAACGTGACTCCCCGGGATACTGTTCATCTCCACCGTCGACCTCCTCTAGCCTCCACGGGCTACTGTTCATCCACTGTCGACCTCCTCCAGCCTTCACCTACGACTGTTCATCCACGGGCTCTTGTTCATCCAGCCTCCACCGCGCGCTACTCCACCGGCTATTGTTCAACCACCCCTCTCCACGGGCTCCTGTTCAACCACCCCTCCACGGGGTACTGTTCATCCACCCCTCCACCATCTACTGTTCATCCAGCCCTCCACGGGGTCGTTGTAACGCCCCGGATTCGATGCGCCAGGTGCCTGCTAGTTATTCACCGTCATTGCCATGTCATTTGCTTGTGTGTTGCATTTTATCATGTCATCTTGTGCATCTCATTTTGCATACGTGTTCGTTTCTTGCATCCGAGCATTTTCCCCGTTGTCCGTTTTGTGATCCGGCACTCCTATGCCCTCCGGCGTCCGCCTTTTGTCTCTCGTTGTGAGCGGGTGTTAAACTTTCTAGGAATGGCCCGAGGTTTTCCAAGCGGCCTTGGTACACCACCGGTAGACCGCCTGTCAAGTTTCGTGCCATTTGGAGGTCGTTTGATACTCCTACGGTTAACCGGGCAACCATAAAGCCTCTTTTGTTTGCAGCCCAACAGCCCTTCAAAGTGGCCCAAAACTCATCCTAGCCCCCTCCATGCTCTCGGTCATTCGATCACGACCGCGTGGACGAAAACCGCTCCTCATTTGGACTCTCCTAGATCCCAGAATCTATAAATATGCCCTCTCCCCCGAAATTCACGGATGAATTCCCCCCGAAACCCTAGCCTCCTTCTTCCTCCGCGCCAGGACACATCCGCCCCCGGCCGGACACGTCCGCGCCACTGCGCCCAGCCAGCTAGGACCCGCCAGGTGGCGCCCCACGCCGCCAGCCGCCGCCGGCCCGCCCGAGCCCGCGGGAGGCCCTCCTGGCCCGCATCTCCACCGCCCGCGCCCTGCGCCAGTCGCCGCCACCCTTCGCCGCGCCCGCCTCCTCCCGTCGATGGCCGCCGCCCGGTGCCGCCGCAGCACGCCGCCGCCGACCTCCCGCACCCATCCCGCGCGCCGCCCGGCTCCCTGCCGCGGCCGCCGACCGCGACCGCTTGCTCCGCCGCCCTACCGGAGCTCCACGCCGCTCACGCGCCTCCCTGCCGCCATCGCCGGATTTGGCGCCCCTCACCGGAGCCCCGGCGCCCCGCGCCCGCAACCCCGCGCCTGGGCGCCCCCTCCGCCTTCGCTCTGGCCACCGACGGCGCCTCCCGGCCTCCTCCGCCCAGTCCGCTCGGCCCCGTCCCGCCGGCGCCCGCTGCGCCGCCCGTCTCTGGCGAGCTCCGGATCCGCCTCGGCATCCGCGCCAGATCCAGATCCAGATTCGTATCTCGGAGGTTGACCCCGAAAATCCCTAAGTCCCTGATTTATTTGCATTTTGGTGCCCTGTTCATCGCATCATAACTTGCTGCATACTGCTCCGTTTCGTGCGTGTAATATGTCAAAATGTTCGTCATGAGATGCTCTTCATTTTGTTCCAGTGTGTCATGCTTGTTTGAGTTCATCTTCATGCCCGAATCATCGTTGCAAGAGAGCTATATGATGTTAATCTGCTGAAACTGTTATAACTTGATGATTTGTTATTTTTGTTGCATTTGATGTGTGCATCCTATAAGCATGAGCTCTACATGTGTTTTGTACTACATCTTTCCATCTTCACAGAGGTGCAATCCATGTATTTTTGTGAGTTGTGTAGTGAGTGCATCAAGCTAGTTAATTAGGGTACTTGCTGTTGCTGTTTTGCTAGACAGATTCTGCTATATCATGATGCTATGTAAACCTGCTGCTACAAGTCATTCTATGCATAATCTGGAGATGTTCACTAAGGATGATTTGTTGTACATGTCATGCTCTATCCATCCATGCCCCTGGTTAAATTTATAGCTTGCTGTAACTTGTTGTAATCTTGCTCCAAAGTTGCTAAATAATGTTGTTGTCAGCCTGTTAACATTAAGTTCAATTTTGCCATGAGCTTTGCTAGTGATCCATGCCCCCTGTGAACTTGATCTTGCCATTCTTAGCTTCATAAACATGTCGTATTACAGTTGGTTTCCTTGTCATGCCATGTATTTCTCTGTGGTGAGTGGTACAAGCTCACCAACATGCCTACTTATTGTTGTTCCTGCCATGCATGAATCTGTCATATAACTTGCTATGTTTACATGGGTGCCATAATATTTTTTGTGCCCTTTTGGATCATGGTTAGTAAGGGACTTTTGTTCCATGCAATTAGTAGATTCATGCCATGCCTTTCTATGCCATATTAAGTTCCTGTAACATGTTGTTTGATAGCTCTAAACATTGCAACCTGATGTTATTTTCTGATAAGTCTGAAACTGTTATTATTTGCAAACTTTCCATGTCATTTTGAGCATGTTCTAGTGATTTCGGGAGATAGCTCAATGTTCATATTTTGTTATGCTTTACCTTTAAATCATGTACATGCCTTTTGTTATCTTGTTAGGATGCTGTAGCATGTTGTTTTGATGCTTGCAATATGCCTAGTTGCTGTTTTGGACAGATTGTTGTTATGTCTTGTTTGGAGTGTATGTGTTGCACCGTTGCTCCGTTTTGAGTGTGCTCTATATGAAACTTGCTTGATTTTGCATGTAGCTTCATATTATCATGTTGCATCCTTGTTTGAGGTGTTTGCTTGATGTTTGTATGCATTTTTGCATCAATGCCATGTTTAACTTGTTTTGCTCATATCTTCTAGGTCGTAACTCCAAATCTAATGAACTTTATATGTAACTTGACTAGAATCTCGTGTAGATCATCTTGGTGCATCTTAACTTGCTGTTTAACAACTTCAACTTAATGTTTGTTCAGATCTGGACCAATTTCGAAAATTGCATATGAGAACTTACCGGAATTGTTATATGTTGTTCCCGGCCTTATTTAAACTTGCCTTGATGTGTTGCTCTTGTTTGCATCATCTCTTGCCATGAGTAGCCTCATGCAGCTTTGTCATGCATCATGCTTGTTGTGCGTCATGCCTTGTCTATGTGTGCTGTTTTTACCTTGTTGTTTGCTTCTTTCCGGTTGTGCTCCTTCTCGTTAGTTCCTGTTCCATTGCGATCGTGAGGATTCGTTCGTCTATGCTTGGTTCGTCTTCGTGGCTTCATATTCTTCATGGACTCGTTCTTCTTCCTTGCGGGATTTCAGGCAAGATGACCGCTACCCTGGATCTCACTACTATCATTGCTATGCTAGTTGCTTCGTTCTAGCGCTTTGCTGCGCTACCTATCACTTGCTCTTCAAGCCTCCCAAATTGCCATGTCAGCCTCTAACCTTTTCACCCTTCCTAGCAAACCGTTGTTTGGCTATGTTACCGCTTTTCCTCAGCCCCTCTTATAGCGTTATTAGTTGCAGGTGAAGTTGAAGATTGCTCCATGGTGGACAGGATTATGTTGGGATATCACAATATCTCTTATTTAATTAATGCATCTATATACTTGGTAAAGGGTGGAAGACTTGGCCTTATGCCTGGTGTTTTGTTCCACTCTTGCCGCCCTAGTTTCCATCATACCGGTGTTATGTTCCCAGATTTTGCGTTCCTTACGCGGTTGGGTGATTTATGGGACCCCCTTGACAGTTCGCTTTGAATAAAACTCCTCCAGCAAGGCCCAACCCTGGTTTTACCATTTGCCTCACCTAGCCCTTTTTCCCTTGGGTTTCCGGAGCCCGAGGGTCATCTTTATTTAACACCCCCGGGCCAGTGCTCCTTCGAGTGTTAGTCCGAACTAAGCTGCCTGCGGGGCTACCTCGGGGCAACTTGAGGGTTGGTTTTACTCGTAGCTAGTCTCATCCGGTGTTTCCCTGAGAACGAGATATGTGCAGCTCCTATCGGGATTTGTCGGCACATCGGGCGGCTTTGCTGGTCTTGTTTTACCATTGTCGAAATGTCTTGTAAACCGGGATTCCGAGACTGATCGGGTCTTCCTGGGAGAAGGTATATCCTTCGTTGATCGCAAGAGCTTATCATGGGCTAAGTTGGGACACCCCTGTAGGGGTATTATCTTTCGAAAGCCGTGCCCGCAGTTATGTGGTAGATGGGAATTTGTTAATGTCCGGTTGTAGATAACTTGACACGAGATCCGAATTAAAACGCATCAACCGTGTGTGTATCCGTGATGGTCTCTTCTCGGCGGAGTTAGGGAAGTGAACACGGTTTTGTGTTATGTTTGACGTAAGTAGGAGTTCAGGATCACCTCTTGATCATTGCTAGCTTCACGACCGTTCCGTTTCTCTCTTCTCGCTCTTATTTGCGTATGTTAGCCACCATACTTGCTTAGACGCTGCTGCAACCTCACCACTTTACCCCTTCCTTTCCCATTAAGCTTTGCTAGTCTTGATACCCATGGTAATGGGATTGCTGAGTCCTCGTGGCTCACAGATTACTACAACAACAGTTGCAGGTGCAGGTTATGCGATGATCATGACGCAAGAGCGATGTTTGCTTGTTTTGGAGTTCTTCTTCTACTTCATCTTCGATCAGGGGATAGGTTCCAGGTCGGTAGCCTGGGCTAGCAGGGTGGATGTCATTTGAGTTTATGTTTATGTTTCATCCGTAGTCGGATGTTGCTCTTATGTATTGTGATGTTGTATTCATGTGGCATTGTATGCCTTTTGTATGTATCCCCATCTATTATGTAATGTTGATGTAATGATATCCACCTTGCAAAAGTGTTTCAATATGTGGTTCTATCCTTAGTGGGACCTTCGAGTCTCTTTTGGATAGTATCGCATATTGGGCGTGACAGTCGTCCTGTTCATCCAGCCCTCCACGGGGTCCTATTCATCCAGCCCCAACCGGCTCAATCAATCGGGGTCCTGTTCATCCAGAGGCAACACCACGGGTCCTGTTCATCCACTCCCACCGCTCACTGTTCATCCAACCCCCCCTGCAACACTCACTGTTCATCGAGAGAGGCAGCATCGATTGGCTTCAGTTAGCAGTAGTAGCGAAGGAATCGATCGCTCGGGTTCAGTAACGCATAGCCTGTAGTGCAATCGCTCGGGTTCAGTTAGAGCCCAACGCCTCGCTCGGGTTTAGTTAGAGCCAACGCCTCGCACACACGCGCGTATGTGAACAAGAGACACACGCATCGCTCGGCCCCAACCACCCACCGTAACCGGGAACTCCCCAAAATTTTCCTCGCCATCGCTTCTAGCACGGTTTTTTCCGTCATGGACGGCCCAAAGAATGTCATGCAGCTGCGTCTCTGGCCCGCCCAGGACGAAAAGCCCATTTTCTGTCATGATTTTTGTCATAGAAGTAGGAGCCCACCACAACTATGATGATACCGGGTTTTGTCACAATTATCGTCTTAGAAGTGTCATATGTATGACAGAAAAAATTCGTTCGGCCCAAAATGTCACGGATGTGTCTTTCTTTTGTAGTGCTAGCTCGTAGCCATAGCACCTCAAGTAAACCTGGCACTTCTGAAGCCAGAGACAGCAATGGCAAGCCCCAACACAACATACACAAGCGTCAAAATGATGGAAACAATGCCGAAAACACGGCGGTCAATGCCGGATTCAGTGGTTCCAAGTCTGGCCAACGGAAGAAGCCATTTAAGAGAAACAATCCGGGCCCGTCCAGCTTGGACCGCATACTCGATCGTCCATGCCAAATCCACGGCACCCCAGATAAACCAGCCGATCACACCAACAAAGAATGTTGGATCTTTAAACATGCCGGCAAGTTAAGCGCCGAAAATAAGGAAAAGGGGTCGCACAACGATGATGACGAAAAGCCCCAGCCACCGAACACAGGGGGACATAAGAAATTTGCTTCCCAAGTCAAAACGGTGAACATTATATACGCCACCCACATCCCCAAAAGGAAGCGGAAGTGCACACTAAGGGACGTCTACGCGATGGAGCCAGTTGCCCCAAAGTTCAACCCATTGTCCTCATGTCCGATCACCTTCGATCGGAGGGACCATCCGACCAGTATCCGTCATGGCAGATCAGCCGCACTGGTCCTTGACCCCATTATCGATGGATTCCACCTCACACGAGTCCTCATGGACGGTGGCAGCAGCCTGAACCTGCTCTATCAAGATATAATGCGCAAAAATGGGCATCGACCCCTCAAGGATCAAGCCCACTAAGACCACCTTTAAAGTTGTCATACCAGGTGTAGAGGCCTGTTGTACAGGCTCAATCACACTTGAAGTGGTCTTCGGATCCCCGGATAATTTCTGAAGCGAAGAGTTAATCTTCAACATCATCCTCTTCCGTAGTGGTTATCATGTACTGCTTGGACGAACCGCATTTGCTCGATTCAATGCGGTGCCACACTATGCTTACCTCAAGCTCAAGATGACCGGACCTCGCGGTGTAATAACAGTCAATGGGAATATGGAGCGCTCCCTCCGTACTGAGGAGCACACCATGGCCCTTGCAGCAGAAGTATAGAGCAGCCTTCTTAAGTAGACCCTCAAATCGGCAATAAAGCCCCCGGACACCGTCAAGCGAGTCCGAACTACTCTGCAGCACGACCGTCCGGCTCGTCCAGAGCTCACCTAGCAATTCGGCCTCCGCCTTAGTCCCAACAAGCAGTGAAATTCGTGCCGCGCGTACATAACTACGCACTTAAAATACTATGGTCATAGACAGAGGCACAGCTAGACTATGGTCCACATCGCGGCTCAACCGCTCTCGGATCCGCATACCTTCATTCTATCTTTCAGGTTTTTCTCCTCTTGAGGTTTTTCTGGTAACCTGATCATCGGACCCATCGCGGAAGGATACACCAAGAAAATCAAGGGGCTTTGACGTATAAGGGAATTCCCAAGTGGTTTCTGGTAATGATCGTTATTCCTGTTTTACATACCCGCACGCAGCCCGCTATTGGTAATGGCATGTCAAATAGCCTTATTTGCTTCTCGCACTACTTGTACACATATTCTTTGGCGTATTAATCAAATTACAATGGAAAATAATTTGCAGCGTTCGCTCTTTAATTAACTTTTTCCTTGTCTTTGTATTTACTGCATTCCTACAATCTGGTATGCTTTAATTCACCAGGGGCTTCAGTCTACCCCATAACATGGCAAGAAAGTCTGAACACTTTATAGTATAGTTCGGCACCCCAAAGTTATAACATTATATGCATCGGCTCCGAATCATGTCTTTGGTCAAATGTTGGGTTTGCCCGGCTCCCATGTTTTGCTACCTTATGTTCCGCTATATCGTCTAAGGTGGCATAGGGAGAACTACTGCGATTGTGTCCTGGTTCTCCCGGATGAGCACCTCAGTAGAGAAAGCCGAAAACTGACTGTCATGATGCGGCGAGAGCTGGTCGCTGTTTGAGAAGTTGCAAATCCTTCAATGTTTTTCCCCTTTACACGAGGAATCGGCTTTTGTCCGATTTAGGCGTGTATAGCGCCCCAAGTTCGGCCTTCCAAATACCAGGGGCTTCGCCAAAATTTAAAATTATAGAACTCCTATGGCTAAGTGAGGGTGATAAAGCCGTATAGTCCGATTGCCTTGTTTGTTGCGCTAAACACCTCTTTAAAGGACCAAAACTTGAATAAAGAGTGTTTAGATTTATCCCGAACACCCCTGTACTAGTTACGTGGGGGCAGAAGCCGACGACTGGCCAACTCTCAGATTTTATAAGCGGTCGCACATGAGGTAAAATTTGAAATCAGCAAACATTATATTGCACAACGAACTTGTTTCATATTACATGATAAATTGAATGTATTCATTCAAAGGTTACATCCTTTGTACATTGCTCCGCCACAAGGCAGGATCCCTCCAGGACACTGCCGTAGTATAGTTTGGTTCGGCGGTGCTCCTTGCCCTTCAGTGGCCCCTCGGTCATCAGCGTCGTGGCGTCCATCTTCGCCCAATGCATCTTTGCACGGGCAAAGGCCATCTGCGCACCTTCGATGCAAACCGACTGCTTTATGACTTCAAGTCATGGGCAGGCACTCACAAGCTGCTTCACGAGTCCGAAGTAGCTGTTGGGCATGGGCTCGGCAGGCCATAGCCAAACTATGAAGTCCTTCATGGCCAGTTCGGCTGCCTTATGCAGCTCGACCAGCTGTTTCAGCTGGTCGCTCAAGGGCATAGGATGTTTTGGCCCAAGGTATTGAGACCAGAACAGCTTCTCCGTCGAGCTCCCTTCTTTGGCTTGGTAGAACTCGACAGCAGCTGATATGCCACGTGGCAGATCCGCAAACGCTCCTAGAGAACTCCAAATTCGGGTAAGTAAAAAGAATGTCTCCTTCACATGCATGCTTTGCATAAGAAAAGCCTTACCCACCGCAATCTTTTTGGCCTCCTAGACTTCCTGGAAGGCCCTCTGGGCTTCGTCTCTGGTGTCTTGCGTGCTCTGGAGGGCCTTGGCAAGCTCGGTCTCTTGAGTCTTAGAGTCACGCTCCAAGGATTCCTACTTCTTGACGGCATCCTAGAGCTCTTGCTGGACCTTGCTGACCCGGGCCTCCCGCTTCTCGCACACGGTGCGTTCCTTGGCCGCTCTGTCTTCGGCCTCAGCTAACGCCTTCTTAAGGGCCTCCACCTCGGTCGTGGCCCCTAATAAAGTTCATAACGCTTTAACTAGCACGAACCATTTATCCTTCATAAGTATACAGGCAGGGTATTACATACCTTGGCTTTCCTCCAGCTTCCTGTTCACGAGGCCGAGCTCTCCTTCGGTCCACTCCAAGTCTTGCCTTAGTCCAGAGACCTTCGCAGTACGAGCGGCAGCGGCCAGCAGCGACGCCTGCTTAGTCACATAGACATCTTATGTTAGACTACTGCGAACATTATTTCATCCTCTGTTTGGCTTTTTTTCCGAACACCAAATAGAGCATTAGGGGCTACTTTCTACACTATGATATTTTCTCACAATTTTATTACTTACCTCAAAGGCTGTTTTCGGTCAGTCCGCTCTTAGTAGACTAGATATTCTTGATCACCATACTCATAAGAGTACGGTGTTCTTCATCAATGGAAGTGCCTCGAAGCGCTTCTAGCAAGCCATCTGGTGCCTCTGGATGGACAGAGGTCACTGGTACGGGCGGCTCGCCCCCCTGGTTCGGGAGAGGCTGTCTGCTTGAATCTAGAGCCACTTGGGTCTCCGGAGCTTTATTCGGCTGGGGGCCAAACTGGCTGCGGCCCTCGTTATCGGTGTCCACGGGGGTCTTTCTCCCCGTGTGTTCGGCAACCGGGGTTTCACCCTCCGGCATCTCCAGAACGGTCTCCCCTTGGCCTGGTATCCCTCGAGTCAACACCTCGATGTTTTCTGTGGCCTTAGGGGAGGAGGCCATCGGAAGAGACTCGTTGTTCATCGCGACGGGTCCAGCGATCCCTCCAAAGAGGAGGATATCTAAATGTTGGATTTGGCCGGACTGCAGGTGCATGTCTGGAGCATTGAGAAGTGATAAAGCAAAAAATACCGGAAATACTATTTTGTCCAGATACTTACCATTTGGCCAGGGGCTTGGCCCTGGGCTCCCACTCCTCGCTGCTGTTGGTGGCTACGGCGGAGTAGTCCAGAAGGAAGGTTTTTCCCTTCTTGGGCACCTCGGCCTCCCCGTGTGCGGAGGCCTTCCTCTTCTTTCTCCCCCTTTAGGGGGGCGGGGGCGGATTTCCTCCTCGTCATCGTCGTCCTCGGTGGAGGAGGGCGTGTTGGTGTCTTTGGACATCAAGTCAGAAGCACCCTTGCACTGGAGACCCTCTCTGATCCCTGTGTTCGGCTTCTTGGCTTTCTTCTCCAGCACCTCATAGGGCGCCGGAAACAGCATCCTCGTTAGGAGAGGTGTTTTTGGATCTTCTGGTAGTCGAGCCGGACAGTTAGTCTGCTCCACTATCATTACCCAAGCCTGAAAGATTGGCATGGAGGCTTAGGTTCCTCCTGCAGATGGGCCAGTAAAAGATACATCTTGCAAACATGAAAACTTACCGGATTAGCCCGGCGTTTTGCGTTGAGCCCGTGATTTTCGGTCGTGGGCGGTGGTACCTCATCAGCCTTAAAGAGCACCTTCCAGATGTCTTCATTCGTCGTGTCGAAGAGCTCCAGTAGTGTCTGGTGCTCGGCCGGATCGAACTCCCTCAAATTACAGGCCCGATTCTGGCATGGAAGAATCCGGCGGAAGAGCATAACCTGGATCACGTTGACAAGCTTGATTTCCTTGCTTATCATGTTCTGGATACATGACTGGAGCCCAGTCAGTTCTTCCGTTGAGCCCTGGGCCAAGACCTTCTCTTGCCAGGAGGCGAGCCGCATGGGGACGCCGGATCGGAATTCGGGGGTTGCCGCCCAGTTGGTGCCACGCGGCTCGGTGATATAGAACCACCCCGATTTACACCTCTTCATAGTCTCCACAAAGGAGCCTTCGGGTCATGTGACATTGGGCATCTTGCCCACCATGGCGCCTCCGCACTCCGCTTGTTGGCCGCTCACTACCTTTGGCTTCACGTTAAATGTCTTCAGCCATAAGCCGAAGTGAGGTGGGATATGGAGAAAAGCCTCACACACGACAATAAATGCCAAAATGTTGAGGATGGAGTTGTGGGCTAAATCATGGAAGTCTAGCCTGTAGTAGAACATTAATCCGTGGACGAACGGGTGAAGGGGGAATCCCAGCCCGCGGATGAAGTGGGATAGGAACACTACCCTTTCCTACGCTCTGGTGTAGGGATGATCTGCCCCTTTTCCGGATGCTGATGCGCAATGTCCTTGGACAAGTATCTGGCCTCCCGGAGCTCCTTGATGTCCTCCTTCTTAACAGAGGAGGCAAACCACTTACCTCCTGCATCGGACATGTTCGGAATGTTTTTGCGGAGAAGGCGAAAGCTTGGGTGTTGGATCTCAAGAATGGATGAGCAGAGGAAGGAGAAGGCATGGGTGAAAGAGGGAAATCCTTATCCCTTTATAAAGGCAGTAAGATCATGCGCCTCCCCCACATGCCCTAAAACTCGCTTTTATTCCCCAAGCGCCGTGCTAATGGCACGGTTGGGTTACCCACGCCTATATTGATGAGAATCCCGTGATAAGGGGACACGATCTCTGCTTCGACAAGACGTGCCAATAAAACCACCTCGGGAAACGTGTAGTAGCAGGTTGGGAAAACGGTTCGAATTATGACCGGGCCTTGTCGTGATGTCACACCATGAAGAAGTTGTCAGCAGATTAGACTCGAGGAATATTGTTCTCTCTACGGTGGTATGTGGAATTTGTTTTGCAGAGCCGGACACAATTCTCGTGTTCGAGATCTACTTTGGAGTATTCGGAGAAGGAACCCGCCTTGCAATGCCGAAGACAAACTGTGCGCCGGACACATCGTCATTGAAACGTGGTTCATGGGCTACTGTGGGAGTCCTGGATTAAGGGGTCCTCAGACAGCTGGACTATATACTTTAGCCGAACTGCTGCACTATGAAGATACAAGATAGAAGACTTTGTCCCGTGTCCGGGTAGGACTCTCCTTTGCGTGGAAGGCAAGCTTGGTGATTTGCATATGTAGATTCCCTTCTCTGTAACCGACCTGATGTAACCCTAGCCCCCTCTGGTGTCTATATAAACTAGAGGGTTTAGTCCGTAGGACGAGACCAATCATAATCCTAGGCTAGCTTCTAGGGTTAGGCTCTACCACTACAAAAATAGACACATCCGTGACATTTTGGGCCGAACGAATTTTTTTTTTGTCATACATATGAAACTTCTATGACGATAATTGTGACAAAACCCAGTATCATCATATATGTGGTGGGCTCCTAATTCTATGACAAAAAATCATGATAGAAAATGGGATTTTCGTCCTGGGCGGCTCGGAGACGTAGCTGCATGACATTCTTTGGGCCGTCCATGACGGAAAAAACCGTGATAGAAGCAAGGGCGAGGAAAATTTCGGGGAGTTCCCGGTTATGGTGGGTGGTCGGGGGCCGAGCGATGCGCGTTTCTCTCGTACACGTACGCGCGTGTGTGCGAGCTGTTGGCTCTAACTGAACCCGTGCGATGCGTTGGGCTCTAACTGAACCCGAGCGATTGCAGTGTAGGCTACGTGTTACTGAACTCGAGCGATCGATTCCTTCGCTACTGCTGCTAACTGAAGCCGATCGATGCTGCCTCTCTGGATGAACAGTGAGTGTTGCGGGGGGGGGGGGGGGGGGGGTGGATGAATAGTGAGCGGTGGGAGTGGATGAACAGGACCTGTGGCGTTGCCTCTAGATGAAAAGGACCCCGATCGATCGAGCCGGTTGGGGCTGGATGAACAGGACCCCGTGGAGGGCTGGATGAATAGGACAACCCCGTGGAGTGCTGGATGAACAGTAGATGGTGGAGGGGTGGATCAACAGTAGCCCGTGGAGGGGTGGTTGAACAGGAGCCCGTGGAGAGGGGTGGTTGAACAGTAGCCGGTGGAGTAGCGCAGGTGGAGGCTGGATGAACAGGAGCCCGTGGATGAACAGTCGCAGGTGGAGGCTGGAGGAGGTCGACGGTGGATGCACAGTAGCCCGTGGAGGCTGGAGGAGGTTGACGGTGGAGACATACAGTATCCCGTGGAGTCCCGTTTTGCGGTACGCCACACCTCTCCAGATGAACATGACCCCCGTTTCGACCGTAGCGCTCCAACACAAGTCCGTTTCGTCTGTTTTGCGGTACGCCACACCCCTCCCGATCAATAGGACCCCCCTTTCGACTGTAGCACTCCAACAGAAGTCCGTTTCGTCCGCCCGATCAATAGGACCCCCGTTTCGACCTTAGGAGGTCCGTTTCCTCTGTTTTGCAGTACGCCAGACCCCTCCCGATCAACAGGACCCCCGTTTTGACCGTAGGAGGTCCGTTTCCTCTGTTTTGCGGTACGCCACACCCCTCCTAATCAACAGGACCCCGTTTTGAACGTGGCCGGTCGAACACAAGGCCGTTTCCTCCGTTCTACGGTACGCCACGCCTCGTTTCCATCGCCTATTCCGTCCAAGCCCTCCCGATGAACACGACCACGCATTCCGTTCTGACCCAGCCAGTTGGCTCCCCATGAACACGACGACGACGCTGTTTCTCCGTTCCGACCCAGCCAATGTACACGAGTCCTGGCCATATGTATATATGCGCGAATAGGCGTTCGAGACCACGCCCGTATGTACACATACGTGGGGAAACAACCCTGTGGTTGAGATGGTTAGGTGGACAGTGGTATCCCCAACCCACCAGGGTTCAAATCCTGGTGCTCGCATTATTCCTGGATTTATTTCAGGATTTCCGGCGATGCACTTTCAGTGGGAGGAGACGTTCCCGTCGACGACGAGGCACCTACGGTGGCTTCGTAAATCTCAAGATGATATGCCGGCTCGGTCTCTCGGAGGTGCTCATAGGGGTAGGGTGTGCATGTGTGCGTTCATAGGGGTGAGTGTATGCGCATTTATATGAACGCTTGAGTCTGTTCTGATGCTCAAAAAAATGTACACATAAGTGGCCGTATTTTCTTTCTTGCACCCTGGCCGTTGTACGTACGTGTACATGCTACGTGCGCGCCTCTACTACGACACATGCGCGCCTCTACTACAACGCGTGCACGCCTCTACAACGACCAGTATGTACGTACACGTTCGCGACCAGAATGACAATGCTACGTACGCTTCGACCAAGTGGGTCCCGACTGTCAGGCACTTCCTTGCGTGCGAAGATGCAGCTGGTGGGTCCCAGCAGTCAGGGGGGCGAATCGTTTTTTTCGGATGCACTTCCTTGCGTGCGAAGATGTAGCTGGTGGGTCCCAGTAGTGAGGGGGAAACGTTTTTTATCGAAATACAAGGCCCATCCGGTGGGTCCCAGCTGGCAGGTGGAGGAATCATTATTTTCCACGTAATAAGGAGGCACTTCCTTGCTGCGGCTGTGGACCCAGCTGTCAGCCTCTCCACGTATAGTCCACGTCTGATGGAAGTCGTTCCTTGACCAAGTTGACCACGCCGCACCGAGAGCACCACGGTGGTGGACGACGGCGAGGCCTAGGAAGGGGACGACGGGGAGCCGGAGAAGATGCGGCAGCGGAAGCCCTCATGGAGAGGAGTACGGGAGTTCACTGGTTCAGCTGGTGTGAGGCTGCCGTCGTCGCAGGGCCTGGCCAGCGGTGGGAATAGTAGGGGGCGGTGAGGCCTCCGCGGCAGCACAGCCGGCCATGGGAGGCAGGAGCATGCGGCACGACCGGCGCTGCTTTGGGCGGCTGGAGCAAGACCAGAGGTTGAAGAAGCACTACGGCCGTTGGATGGACATCGTACGATCACTGCAGCTAGAATCATTTATATTGACTAAGTTGACAAAGCCCTTGGTTTTTTTAAGCAAAGACAAAGCCCTTGGTACGCGTTAACTTAGTAGGCCCACAACTCGGATTTGGCAGAGAACATATAGCCCATTTACGATTTGTAAGAATGTATAGCACATCTTTTAATTCTAATGGGATTTACTACAGCCCATTTACAGTTTGTTAAAAGTACATCCCAACTTCTAGCTAGGACAATGATTAATAATTTCAAACAACCGCTCAAAACAGAATTCAAAAAACATTCCCACATTTTGATGGGATCCGAAATATTTTTATCTGAAATTTCTAGTCAGGTTAAATATAATTTCAAAATAAAGTTGTTTTACATTAAAATCCAACAAAATATTGTGCATGCCACAAGTAATGAAATTAAAATTTTCAAATTCCAAAAGTAATATATTTTTTAAACTAATTACGTGTTTGGTGCATAGTTACTACCCAGTTATTATAATTACATTCCATTTATTATTTCTTAAAGTCCATTTTCTTGTTTAAGCCTAATGCATACCTCCTAGGAAAGTTTGCAGCCCAGTGGGGCGGAGAATAACAAGTTGACCCGGATATTGTGTACAACTGTCGGCCGAGTTGCATGGCTGATGTTGAAAAAAAGGCATGTGTAGTACAGTACAACCTAACCATGGTTACTCAGCCCACATTCAGCGACGCCGGAAAGGCCCAAACAAGGCTTCTGTACAACTTTTTGAAGTCACTGAGCTCAATTAATAACTTAGAAAAAAGTTAGATTATAGTGGAACCTAATTAAAAGTTGTCACGAGCAAATAAATAATGCAATGGGTCCCACTTGTGCGTGTGCACGTGTGTGTGCGTGTGTGTGTGTGTGTGTGAGAGAGAGAGATAGATAGAGAGAGACCCATCGGTCGATGCTCGTAAATACATCTTTCAGCCATATGCATTGCTGATGCTCAGTAAAAACTTATATAGTTGACACAATCATATAGAACATCATAGCACACTGAACTTGCATACAAAAATTTCACGCAGGCGGCACAATCAGGATGGAAGCAGTGGATCGCTATGGGAAGGGCTATGTTCAGACCAACGAAGTCGTACATAACGGTTCATCGTCTTTATGAATGACGAGGAAATATCTTGAATGTTGTGCAAAGAAAACAGACAGACAACACAATAAGTTCTGCTAGCACATTAAGTTGACATACATACCTTTCTAAAAAAAGTTCAGGTACAAAATTAGAACAGGTCACAATCAAATGTACTGGCATATTAGTGCTTCACACCCATAGCTCAGATTTAACTAGTATCTGACAAGATTCAGTTGTTACCTCAAATTAGAGCACATCCAGGAAGCCAACCCTGCCTCTTCTCCCAAAGAAGCAGTGGCCTCCGCCGCGCGATGGAGTAGGCCCTGTGCCATCCATCGTTCCGAGAAAGACGGGGAAAGTCTGACGTTGACACCTGTAATGGACGTCGTCGACGGACCCTGGCACCAGCGGCGGCGGCAGGACTTCGATTGATGGATTCACCACTTCTTCGACATGCACGAACACTCGATACAGGTACATCCCTAACGTGGTCCGTGGCGGCCTTAGTGGTGATGAATAGTACAGCCCCGGTTCCTGCACCGGTATCTCAACACCAATCACCTTCGGTATGGTGGACGACTTCTTCATCCATGCCATAACCGTTAGAGCCCAGCAGTCTGGAGGAACAAACATACTTACGAGCTCACCTCCAAGGTCGTTAATAAGATCGTTCATGGACTCGCTATTCCAAGCACGTCAAGGCATGCCGTGGAAGGTAAGCTTTGTTAAAAAGTCAAGCTCAAAGGGCACTGAGCCCCATCCTGGGTGCCACTGATCAAAGCTCACCAGCGCGCCATCGCAGAACAAACGCCGGGAAGATTCAAACACATGACTGCAGTCAAAAGTTGTCCGGAACCTGACGAACAAATCAGCTGGTGGCGGACAGACTTTGACGAGCAAGTCACTTATTTGGATGCCATGTGCAAAGACAAGAGCTTTGACAAGGTCGTCCGGTGAGACAGGAGGCCGGTCGTCGTTGATGGTTACCATCAGCACTTTGCCGGCAAACTGGTCGTCAAGCGCCGCCATGCCACTGTTGAGCGACAACATGCAGCGACCGAAGGCAATACGGACCTCAGGATCTCCGGCTCGGAGATCCGTGTTGACCGGTGACATGATAGTGCGCTTGAGTACTGGGAGTACAGAAGGGGGATTTGGGGGGAACTGGAGTAGGAATCGAAATTCCAGAGGTGGGGGAGGGGTCTGAGACTGGGGATGAAAAGGTAGTATGAATTTCGAGCACGCGCCAATATGCTCTCGGTGCGCAAGTGCACGAAAACACCGATGGCGCCCACATGTCAGCCTAAGAGTCCTTATTCTTTCTTTTTTGGAGATCCTGACCTTTTTTTCAGGATCTTTTGAGAGCTCGGCCTGAGAGTCATAATTGACCTGTTTGGCATTGCGTTACTACTCGGCCCATATTCAACGACACCTCACTGGCCCAAACAAGTGTACATCATCGAAAAGACACTAAGCTCAAATTATATAACTTGAAAAAAGGAGATATACTCTGAACACTTGAGAATGGTGATACCCTCATTTAGCCCACTAGTAGTTCAAGACAATAAATAGTTCGAAACAACAATATATACAACAGTCAAACACTAACTAGTGACTACTACTGACATAAACAACAAGACATGATAGTTCATAAGAAGTCTTGCTACACCACCAAAACGCACCCATCTGCAGCGCTCAGACTCTCGTGATCCAGATGAGAATGACATTCTAAACATAAGCAACTATTACATAGTAAGAGTGACATAGACGAGGATGACCAAATGACAAGGAATATGCATAACAAAAGAAAGAACTACCCATCCAGAACCAGCAGCAAAGACAACAAAGTCATTCGAAGAGATGATCCAACACCATCATAATTTGCAGCCGCGATTCAGCGACCAGTGATCCAGAGACACCTGTACTCCACCCTTTCGATGCAACAACCCAATTACCTATCAACCTGAAGGCTTGAACCACATCACTGCTTGTCGTAATTGAGACATCCAAGGATCAAAGTTAATCCGGATGCCTTTGTCATTCTCACCTTCTTTTGGCTGCAGGCTGTATCATTGACAACCAGGGAAGTTTGCTCCCGAACTCCTAGGGCTTGCCATGTAGACACATTTTTCCATAGCAAACAGAGCCTCTCTGCCATCAAGGTCCTTTCTAACGGTGATCACCTGGTTAATCGGATAATTGAGTTCGAGAAACAGAGAGTGTGAACCAAGGCTGTTTACCCGCCTCCAACTAAAAAATCCTAAAGGCCCCAACAAGCTGGTATCCTGCTCATAGACGTAACATCCACTATCCGGATACTCACGTATTACACGGTGCTTGTATACACTGGGGTTTTTGCAACGTAACTTTTCTGGCTCATGTGTCCGAATGATCATCAGTCTTTTGTCATCGTCTGATCTAGCGAGGAACTAGTTATGCTTCCCTGTTTTTGGGTTCGAAAATATAGAAGTGCCATGCATGGTTATACTCATGTTATCTCGCAATCGATTCTTCAGAGGAAACTACCATGTCATGCATGTTATGTAATCATGTCCTGTCCTCACAAACAAATTCTTCAAGGTAACTAACAGACCATGCATTGTTATATACTCGTGTTCTGTGGGCAAAACAATTTTGAGGATATTATTCTAGCCATTAATTGTTGAAGGGTGAATATAGGTATGTACACATGGTAAGCATTGCAGGATTTCACTACTTCCAAATATAGAGTTCTCCATATGGACATTTACATCCCTAATGTATGGTTAGATGAAACCAACAATGTGGTGCATGTCTCTACATCATGAAAATGAGAAAACTAACATGGCCATTGATACACACTCATATTTAGTAGTAGTATATAGATTATTGTAAAATAAGGATAATATCGATATATTGCTAACCGTTTGATTATTCAGGGTACAAATTGGCTGTAATGACATGGTCACAATCGCATGAATTAACTCATTCCAAATATAGCTGATTTACGGCATCTCTAATACATTGCCATAGTTCTACTCAAATTCTTCTCAAACAGGGATACGCCAATCATCACAAAAAGTTCAAACAGTGTCATGGCGTCATCATTAACTTGAGACGGAAACAACTTACACACGCTGTCCCAGCAATACGTGGTGCCATCTGCTTTGTCGATCGTGTAGATGATGCCATTGTGTTCAATAGCATCACAGAAGCGTGTATCAGCTTTGACGATGATCCACTGCGAGCTGGGTTCTTTCCAGCTAAAGAAGGCACCGACGTAAAGATAGGCGAGTCCACGATCGAACAAGGCAATTAGCTTGAAGTCTGTGTAATTCACATGTCGTTTGCGCACTTGGCAGATTACAATCTTCTGCAAAACAAGGTCTGTCCAACTGACGTGGTAATCTAGATGACTTGGACCGCGATGGTAATACTCTATATAATCCAACGGAGGAAGGATAATCTCATGGGAGGTCTGGAAGTTCACGAGCACCAACTTTTTACCGTCTTCTCTGAAGGTAGCCATCCAGTGGGAGTTCATGCCGACCCAGTACATACCTACCAATAAGTTTTGGGCGATGGTGATCGGATCGATGTCGAGGGAAATGATGTACGTTGACCCACTACATACCTGCAAAGAAGTTTCGGCTAATGGAGATTAGATTGAAGTTGAGGGGCATCATGTACGCCTCCATATCAAGGTGAGCCAATCTCCCAAGACAAGATAGCAGCAAGCAGGGTGTCTTGAAAAGCTTAGGCCTCGCTTCGACGGTGGCCGTGTGCATGTCCCTCGAGCATGCAGCCAGCCACAGGGCGCTCAACATATCCATACACAAACAACAGAGGTCGAGGATGTCACTAGGGAGATTGCTCCAATCGCGACTCATATGGATGCTGCGCGGTTCGCGTTCGGCCATGGTGGAGTTTGGAAGGTGGGGGTTTCGCGGGGCTTGATTTACGGGGGAGAAGGCTGTCGGCGCTGGAGCGGCTAGCGAGGTAATAGTGGTACTGGGGGAGGCGAGTGAGGCGACGGTACATTGGGGCATAGTGAGATGGAGACGGAGAAGGAGAAGGAGATGGAGATGGAGTGGTGCTATGGGAGCGGAGAGGGAGACGAGGCGAGGCACCAATGTGCTGTAGAGCAGCGGTGACAGACTGCACAGTGCATAGGGTGAGGCTGAGTTTGGTAACCCGAACACGCCGCCTGGACTAGTGTCAGGCGCAGGGTGTTGTCACTTCACTGTGAGGACTGGATGAATAGTATTTTGACCATCAAGTGTACCACAGTTGTACTACTACTAGTAGTAGTAGGAACATGAGTACTCCAGTATTGTATAGCGGAAATAGGTCTCCCGTGCTAGCATGCCTGTTCACTTCATCGTTCAGGTATCCTCCATATTGCGAGCAGAACAAAATTCTCGTGCATGCCCAATCAACGCGCTGCCGCGATGCATGCAGTGGTCGTTCTAGTGCATCAAGGAGGGCATGCAGATTGTTCCACACTTGAGAAGAGGAAAAATGGAAAGGTAGAATGCGGCAGCAGAGGAAGAGAACGCTGGCTAACGAGGCTGGGAGGGGATCGAGCAGGAAGTTAATGCTCCACGCCTAAAGGTTTTGGGAAAACCTGATTTTCATAAGGTGACTTATACTCACCTAAACGGAGGGAGTATTCCTTAACCAGAGAATGTTGTGTCTCCCACTCACGCGCTCAAAAAAAAGAAGCTACGACACATTTTTTTTATCTGTTTGCATAGGTCCCACCTATGAGGAAAGATGGGCACGTACACGAACAGGTACGACTCATCAGTCTACCCGCATAGCCTTTTCGTTTAGTCTACCTAGCCGTCTAATCAACTGCCTGCACGCCACTTCTCCCATTTACTTCTCCAACCGGAACCGATTCTCCTCGGCTTCTTCACCTCCCCTTCGTCTTCATTTGCATCCAAATCCCACTGCGTTCACATTGTTTTAACCTCTTTAAATAATCATCTACTACTTTAGTTAGACTAGCCATCTAATCCTAATTCTCCAAACCATAGCCCTCCATTCCAGCAGTTCCAAATGGCGAAAGATATCGAGATGCAGGTTTTTAGCGTCCAACATGTCCTCGTCGAAGGATCGATGCGCATAGTTGCCACCGTCACCGTCCACCCAAGGGTTGTTTGGTAGTGGATCAACAATGTATCCAACTCCCTCGAAAAGTTAGAGACGAGGGTCATCGGTCTCGACGCAGAGTACACGGAGCGTGCCCCTGGGAAGATCCAACGCGGCGCCGTCCTTCAGCTATGCCTCGAAGATGATGTTTTGGTGTACCACATCATACACTCGCCCTCCATACTAGGTGAGCTTCACGATTTCTTGTCTCGGGAGGACGTATACTTCTGTGGGGCAGCCATCGAAGGGGACAAACAGAAGCTGGAGCCGTACAACCTTGATTTGAAAAGCATCGTTGACCTACAAACCAGAATCAAAATTCATGTAGAAGATTGTGATAAACAGAAACCATCCCTATTCGACGTAGCAAAATTTGTGCTCGGTACAAATCTTCAGAAGAGTGACGAGACAGTGTTATTAAGGTTGTCTGGATGGGAGAATTATCCCTTGACGTACGAGCAGATAAAATATGCTACCCTCAATGCCCGTGTGAGTTTCGAGATAGCTGCAAGGTCCAAAGAGCTTGTTGCAAAGCCGTCTCCCACGGAGAATGAGAACAAGAAGAAGAAGAAGAGGAGGAAGAAGAAGAAGAAGAAGAAGAAGAAGAAGAAGAAGAAGAAAAGGCTGCACCAGCAGGAGGGCATTATGGAAGAAGAAGAAGAAGAAAAGGCCACACCCCCCGACGTGCGCCTCACCCCTCTCGGCCGCACCACCCCTCTGCCTTTGTGTGCATGGCATGTGGGCCACCTAAAATGTGGCGAGCATCAAGTTTCTACCACAGCCACACGCGATACCCACGACACCGCTCAAACCCATAACACCACACGTCCCCCGACCTGCGGCTCACCCCTCTTGGCCCCACTGCCCCTCTGCCTTCGGGAGCATTACATGTGGACCAGTCACCTATCGGGTCCACATGTTATTGACTCAAAGGCGCTGAAGTTCAGTCCCGACGGCCCTGAGAGGCAAATGTAACTCTTGCGCCAGGGCTTGTGGTGCTCCAGCAGCACGAACTCGTGCCAAACTCGAGATTTGTTTCTTTACTATACGTGCACACAACGACTTAATGGACATTGTAATCTCAACATGTGATGGGGAGCTCTAAATTTGAATTTGAAACTTATAAAACGAAAAGATTCAAAACAAATAAACTGGGAGAGAGGGAGTATATCGTAGGATGTGTCCCATACAAAATAAGTCCCCTGGTTTGTCACCGCGAAGATGCGGTTAGAAAGGAGCACAACGTCTTCCTACTCGTACGACAACAAATCGGCTGCAGACAGCATGGTCCGCCTTTGACCTCCATGTGCAAGGTTCGTGCTATCTTATTCAATCTCACTGTGGTTCCATCGTACCAATTCATGCGGTGGCCCGTTGCATGGCTGATCCCAATGCTGGACAAAAGTTCTACGGGAATGGTGTCATCGTTGTAAATGATGTGCAAATTGATGTTGGCACCCACCCATACATATGCAAGCCAATTTCCACTCGCACCGAGCCTAACCTATGAAACAGTGGGCAGGGGGAGAATTTGGAAATGGACACGGAAGTAGTCTTTAGAATGCATTTACTACGTGATCAAACTCATCTTACTTGCTCATCGGAGGAAATCCGAGTGCCCCTCAACGTCGGCATGTCAAGGGGCATCAACTTGCAACTACGGCCACGCCGCGCTGGAGAGACCCCCAAGGAAACATCCTCGTGCGTTCCATGGAACATCAAGATGCATTTGTATGAGTAGTTTATCTTGTGAGAGAAAAGGATGAACGAGGGAATGCCTCTAGGGATAGAGAAGGACACTACTACTACCAATGTGCAGGCCCGTGCGTTGCAATGGATCCAAAGTAGTTGCATAATACTTGTTCACGTGCTTGAAATATAAACACACTAGTTTTGATATACATGTTTCAGCAGACATGACAGCTTGTCCATGGAAGCTGAACCATGGCGACCATCACGTTTGTTGTTTCTACCACTGCCACACCCACACGCGATTCCCATGACGCCGCTCCAATCAATGGCACGACGTCCCACGACTAGACAAGGATCCTCTAACATGGCTATCACTGCCTTGCCCTGCCTTTCCTTCGCTGACAGGTGGGACCCATGCTTATGGGTCCCACATGTTTGTGACAGAATGGTAGGATTTCAGGGGATCGTCATCCCCCCGACATGCCCCTCATCTCTCTCGGCCCCACCGCTCCTCTGCCTTTGTGTGCATGACATGTGGGCCAGCTGAACTGCGGCGACCACCAACTTTCTACCACAGACACACCTGATTGGATGCGGTTTGCCTGCTCCGCTGCTGTGCTCCGATCCGTACTACCGCACCATCGAATCCTTAGCTGGAGTAATTATGTACTACAGGTAGTACACGCCGGTGTGGCCATCTACGCCTTGTAACGCCCCGACACCCAGCTGTGGCACCCTCGCCACGGCCACGCCACCACCGGCCGGTTCATCTCGAACGAGTGAGTCGCGAACCACGCTACCACCATGAGAATGACATGTGGGCCAGCCGCATTTAAGGTCCGCATGTCATTGACTCATAGGCCGGGCACTAAGCCACTGAAGTTCGGCCCCGTGGGCCTCGAGAGGGAAATGTAACTCCTGCAACAAGCCTTGTGGTGCTCCAGTGGTACGAGCTTGTGCCAAAACTGGAATTTGTTTCTTACTACTACCAACTAGTACTAGTAAGGTACACGTGCATTGCACGCATGAGATTCTGGTGGTTTGTGCATTATGCTTCTACATGTGGAGTTTTTTGGATTCTAACATGTGGCAAAATCTGGTGGAATGTAAGGTTTGGCAAGTTTAATTAACTTAGGTGAGTGTTTGGTTCAAGCCACACCTTAGGCAAGCCACACTAAGGCCCCACATGACATACACACAAAAAATGTCGCAAGATTCCCTTAGGCTTGCCAACTAGTGGCTCTCATTTTGAAGAACTAATAACTTTGCCTAAACTTAGTTGTGGCAAAGTTAGTCATGAATTAAGGGGTTGTTTGATTCCTAGCCACACCTTGCCACACTTTGCCACACCTAATGAGGGAGTCCTGGACTAGGGGGTGTCCGTATAGCCGGATCACCATCATCGGCCGAACTATCATCGGCCGAACTATCATCATTGACCGGACTCCAAGACTATGAAGATACAAGATTGAAGACTTCGTCCCGTGTCCGGATGGGACTTTCCTTGGTGTGGAAGGCAAGCTTGGCGATACGGATATGTAGATCTCCTACCATTGTAACCGACTCTATGTAACCCTAGCCCTCTCCGGTGTCTATATAAACCGGATGGCTTTAGTCCATAGGACACAATCACAACAACCATTACAATCATACCATAGGCTAGCTTCTAGGGTTTAGCCTGCTTGATCTCGTGGTAGATCTACTCTTGTAACATCCACATTATCAATATCAATCAAGCAGGACGTAGGGTTTTACCTCCATCAAGAGGGCCCGAACCTGGGTAAAACATCGTGTCCCTTGTCTCCTGTTACCATCCGCCTAGACGCACAGTTCGGGACCCCCTACCCGAGATCCGCCGGTTTTGACACCGACATTGGTGCTTTCATTGAGAGTTCCTCTGTGTCGTCACCGATAGGCTTGATGGCCTCTTCAATCAACAACGACGCAGTCCTGGGTGAGACTTTTCTCCCCGGACAGATCTTCGTATTCGGCGGCTTCGCACTGCGGGCCAACTCGTTGGGCTATCTGGAGCAGATCGAAAGCTATGCCCCTGGTCGTCAGGTCAGGTTTGGAAGCCTAAACTTCACGGTAGATATCCGCGGAGACTTGATCTTCGATGGATCCGAGCCGCAGCCAAGCGTGCCGCACTGTCACGATGGGCACGACCTAACTCTGCCGCCGGACAGTACCTTGGAGGCTGCACACGAACCCGCTCCGACCCATAGTCCGGAGCCGATCGCGCAGATCAAGGACGGGTGGCTGGACACCGCCTCGGGAGCTGCAACTTCCACGGCGATGGAGCCGAACACTGACATTGTCCCTTATAAAGCTCATGGCTCTGAGGTGCCGGACTCCCTTCCGGACTCCAAACCTCCTACGCCCCTGCCAATCGAATCTGATTGGGCGGCAATCATGGAGTTCACCGCTGCGGACATCTTTCAGCACTCACCCTTCGGCGACATCTTAAATTCGCTGAAGCATCTCTCGCTATCCGAAGAGCCTTGGCCGGACTACGGCTAGGATGGTTGGGACGCGGACAACGAAGAAATTCAAAGCCCACCCAGCACCCACTTTGAAGCCACCGTCGACGATCTAACCGACGTACTCAACTACGACTCCGAAGACATCGACAGTATGGACGACGATGCCGGAGACTATCAAGAACCAGCGCCTACAGGACACTGGAAGACCACCTCGTCATACGACATACATGGTGGACACCCCAAAAGATGGGGACGACAAAGAAGCAGCGGAGGCAGATTCCTTAAAGAAACAACCCAAGCGCCGACGTCAGCGGCGCCGCTCTAAATCCCGCCACAGCAAGAATGGAGATTCCGGCACAGGAGATAACAATACCCCATAAAGTGCCGAAGACAACCCCCTCCAGCAAGATTCAGCGCAGGAGGATGCAGAAGCAAGCCCTCACGAGAGAGCGGCAGATGAACAGGTCGAGGATGATAATTACATACCTCCCTCCGGAGACGAGGCAAGCCTCGACGACGACAAATTCGTCGTGCCTGAGGATCCCGTCGATCAAGAGCGTTTCAGATGCAGGCTAATGGCCACAGCAAATAGTCTAATGAAAAAGCAGCAACAGCTTCAAGCTGATGAAGACCTGCTGGCCGACAGATGGACCGAGGTCCTCGCGGCCGAAGAGTATGAACTCGAACGCCCCTCCAAAAGCTACCCAAAACGCAAGTTGCTCCCCCGACTAGAGGAGGAAGCATACAAACCTTCATCACCAGCGCACAATACGGCAGACCGACCACCTCGTGGCCGTGATAGAGAGGCATGTAAGCCCTCCACCAAAACCGTACCCCGGCACCACTCAAAAAGTACGAAGCCACAGGGGAACGCGCCGGACTTGCGGGATATATTGGAGGACAAGGCAAGACAATCCAGATCTATCTATGGATCACGTGGGCGCCCCAAGACCCACGACGAATACCGTCGCGCCGGATACAACTACTCCGGCCGGGCCGAACACAGCAGACAATGCTCTCTTGAGCTACGTCGCGATATTGCTCAATACAGAGGCGCCGCACACCCACTATGCTTCACTGACGAAGTAATGGATCATCAAATCCCTGAAGGGTTTAATCCCGTTAACATCGAATCCTACGATGGCACAACAGACCCCGCGGTTTGGATCGAGGACTATCTCCTTCATATCCATATGGCCCGCGGCGACGATCTTCACGCCATCAAATATCTTCCGCTCAAGCTTAAAGGACCAGCTCGGCATTGGCTTAACAGCCTGCCCGCAGAGTCAATTGGGTGCTGGGAAGACCTGGAAGCCGCATTCCTCGACAACTTCCAGGGCACGTATGTGCGACCACCAGAAACAGATGACCTAAGCCACATAATCCAGCAGCCAGACGAATCGGCCAGACAATTCTGGACACGGTTCTTAACAAAGAAAAATCAAATCGTCGACTGTCCGGATGCAGAGGCCCTCGCTGCCTTCAAACATAACATCCGCGACGAGTGGCTAGCCCGACACCTAGGACAGGAAAAGCCGAAATCCATGGCAGCCCTCACATCACTCATGACCCGCTTCTGTGCGGGAGAGGATAGCTGGCTGGCTCGCAGCAACAACCTCGGTAAAAATGCTGGCAGTCCGGATACCAAGGACCGCAATGGTAGGCCGCATTGAAACAAAAACAAACGCCGCATTAACGGCGACAGTAATGAGGATACGGCAGTCAACGCCGGATTCCGAGGCTCTAAACCCGGTCAACAGAAGAAGCCATTTAAAAGAACCACTCCGGGCCCGTCCAATTTGGACCGAATACTCGACCGCTCTTGCCAAATTCATGGCACCCCCGAAAAGCCAGCTAACCATACCAACAGAGATTGCTGGGTATTCAAGCAGGCAGGCAAATTAATTGCCGAAAACAATGACAAGGGGCTACACAGGGATGACGAGGAAGAGACCCGGCCACCGAACAATAGAGGACAGAAGGGTTTCCCCCCACAAGTTCGGATGGTAAACATGATATACGCAACGCATATACCCAAGAGGGAGGGAAGCGTGCACTAGGGGACGTATATGCGATGGAGCCAGTCGCCCCAAGTTCAACCCATGGTCCTCTTGCCCGATCACTTTCGATCGAAGAGACCACCCGACCAGTATCCGCCAAGGCGGATTCGCCCATTGGTTTTAGACCCAATCGTCGATGGATTTCACCTCACGAGACTCCTGATGGACGGTGGCAGTAGCCTGAACCTGCTTTATCAGGATACAGTGCGCAAGATGGGCATAGACCCTTCAAGGATTAAACCTACAAAGACGACCTTCAAAGGCGTCATACCAGGTGTTGAGGCCAATTGTACAGGCTCAGTCACACTGGAAGTGGTCTTCGGATCCCCGGATAATTTCCGAAGCGAGGAGTTAATCGTCGACATAGTCCCGTTCTGCAGTGGCTATCACGCTCTGCTCGGACGGACCGCGTTCGCAAAATTCAACGCGGTGCCGCATTACGCATACCTCAAGCTCAAGACGCCAGGCCCTCATGGAGTCATCACGGTCAATGGAAACACGGAACGCTCCCTCCGAACGGAGGAACATACAGCGGCTCTCGCGGCAGAAGTACAGAGCAGCCTTTTAAGGCAATTTTCGAGTCCGGCCGCTAAACGACCAGACACGGCCAAACGCGCCCGGAGAAACATCACCCAAGACCACCTGGCACGTTTCGAGCACGCGTAGCAATGCGGCCCCAACCCCAGCCCTCGTGCAATTGCAAGACAAACAATCCGCGTACATAATTACACTCTGGAGATACCATGGGCATAGGGGGAGAGGCACGACCACAACAGACCCAGAGTGCGGTTCGACCAAACCAGGGACTCCCAAGTGTGTCGCTCTTTTTATCTTTTATTTTTCTTCTTTTTTATATAGGACTCTGTCCGGCGGCGAACCGGCCGAACTGATGATGCAACAGCCAGGGAGGGACAAAGGCCGCGACGAACACTCAGGTGGTCTCCATTACGAGCAGTAAATTTGTTAACTACACCATTCCGCGGCCTACCCCTGGAGGGATACACCTTTAATTAGTCCAATCCCTTTCTTTCCGCACTATTTGTATCATTCTGCACTCATAGCAGATCTTCTTGAATAAATAATGCAGCACTTTTTGCCCATAATTGCATTACTTTATATATATATGTTCATTTACGACATGTTGCATCCATATATTTTGGTACGGCCGAATACACCAGGGGCTTATGTTCCCCGCATTATGGTGTGATAAGTCCGAACACTTTCACAAGTGCGGCACCCCGAATTATAGCATTATATGAATCGGCTCCGAATCATGTCTTGGGTCAATAGTTGGGTTTGCCCGGCTCCCACGTTTGGCACCTTACGTCCCATTATATCGGCTAAGGTAGCACTGGGAGAACCACTGCGATTGCACCCCGGTTAGGCCGGGTTAACGCCTCAGTGGAGAAAGGTAAAACTGACTGTCATGATAAGGCGAGAGACTGGTCGCTGTTCAAGAGGTCCTTTCGAGTCCCTAAAGACTTATGCCGCTTCGAGCGAAGAACCGGATAATGTCCGGCCAAGGCGTGGATAGCGCCCCGAACTCGGTCTTCCGAATACTAGGGGCTTCGCCGAAATTTAAAATTATAGAATTCTATGGCTAAGTAAGAGTGTTCAAGCATTATAAGTCCGGTTGCGTTGTTCGTTGTGTTGAGCGCCTCCCTAGATGGATCCAAAAATGGGAACAAGAGTGCTCAAGTTTATCCCGAACACCCCAGCACTCGTGGCATGGGGGCTGAAGCCGACGACTTGCCATCTCTCAGATTTAATAAACGGCCGCACAGAAGGTAATATTTTAAATCAATAAGCGTTTCTTAGCGCATATGAACAAAGTTTTCAGCGCACAGGATAACACATTGCGAATTCACTCAATAATTACATCCCTGGGGCACTCATCCGCAATCTTGCAGGCACCCTTCAGGACAGTTTTATAGTACATCTCAGGCGTACGATACTCCTTGCCCGTTGGTGGCGCGTCAGTGATAAGCTTCTCCGCATCCAGCTTGCCCCAATGCACCTTTGCACGGGCAAGGGCCGACGAGCACCTTCAATACAGGCGGAGCACTTGATAACCTCCACCCAGGGGCACGCATCCACCAACCGCCGCACGAGGCCGAAGTAGCTCCCAGGCATGGCCTCTCCCAGCCACAACCGGACTATGAGGCCCTTCATGGCCTGCTCGGCTACCTTGTGAAGCTCGACAAGCTGCTTCAGCTGGTCGCTAGGGGGCACCGGATGGCCGGCCTGAGCGTACTGAGACCAGAAGACCTTCTCCGTTGAGCTCCCCTCCTCGGCTCGGTAGAATGCAGCGGCATCAGACACGCTGCGAGGCAGATCTGCAAACACCCCTGGAGAGCTCCGAATTCGGGTAAGTAACACGTAATTTACATTCACATGCTTGCTTTGCATGAAAAATGCCTTACCCGCCGCTATCTTCTTCACCGACTCAATCTCCTGAAGGGCCTTATGGGCCTCGGCCTTGGCGGCTTTGGCACTTTCAAGAGCCGAGGCAAGCTCAGACTCTCGAGTCTTTGAGTCACGCTCCAAACTCTCATGCTTTTCCATGAGAGCCTGGAGCTCTTGCCGAACCGCCGCCACTTGCGCCTCCTGCTTTTCTCGCTCTCCCGTTCCGCGGCCGCATTGCGTTCGGCCACGGATACGGCCTCCTTCAGGACTGCCACCTCATTCGTGGCCCCTGCAGTACCCATGTTATCCTTGTTATTTTTTGACGCAACCTAAATCCTTTTCTGTAAGGTACAAATTCAAAGTGGTATTACTTACCTTCTTTGTCCTCGAGCTGCTTCTTGGCACGGCCGAGCTCTTGCTCGGACCGCTCAAGCTCCTGCTTCAAAGCACCAACCTCTGCAGTCAGTGCGGCAGAGGTCAGCAGCGCAACCTGCAACCCATATTGACATAATTTTTTAGCAACCCTGCGTATATCTTTTTTAGATCCTCAGTCCGGCTTTTCTTTCCGAACACCGAACCGAGCATCAGGGGCTACTATCTATGCGGTATTACATTGCATATTTTTAACTTCTTACCTCAAAGCCTGATAGAAGGCTACTGCAGGCTTTGGTCAGCCCGCTCTTGGCGAGCTGTACCTGCTGAATCACCGCACTCATAATAGTGGGTGTTCTTCCTCGATGGAAGCGCCTTGGAGTGCCTCCAACAAATTGTCCGGCGCCTCCAGTTGGATGGAGGCCGCCGGTGTCACGGTCTTGCCCTTCTTGCGAAGGGGCCGCTGGCCGGACTCCGGAACCACTACGGGTTCCGACGTGGAGTCCGGCGCAAAGTCCGGGAGGCCGCCTTGTGGCGCCTCCGGAGCTTCCCCCTGATGGGTCCCTTCTTGGGATCCCACCTCGGCGTCCTCGGCGTCGCGAGGGGTGGAGGCGGTCGGGATGGAGTCTACATCCGACGGAGCCAACGACCCGCTCGATGAAGTGGGGAGATCGTCATTGGCCGGACTACAGGAAGCATGCGGCATTAGAATGACGCTATGTGACACAAAAGAGAAATTGTAATCATTCAGGAATCCGGATACTTACGATCTCGTCGGAGGCCTGGCCCTTGAGGGCCATTCTTCGTCGCCATCGTTGACGGAGCTGTCCGAGGGAATAGTCCTTCCCCTCTTGGACCCTTCGGCCTTCCCTGTTGGGGAAGCCTTCCTCTTCCTCTCTCCCTCCTCTGGGAGAGAGTCCTCTTTCTCCTCCTCATTCTCGTGGGAGGAGTCCGCCTCGGAGTCGTCGGACACCTGAAAACGGGAACTCTTTCGAGTACCCGTGGCCTCCATCTTGGGCTTCTTCTCCGGCACCACGTGCGGTGCCGGGACCAGCAGCCCCGCTAGGCGGGCGTCTACTGAGCTTTCTGGCATAGGAGCCAGACAGATGATCTGCTCCGCCTTCCTCATCCAGTCCTGTCAAAGGAAAAGGGGAAATTGAAACCCGCATAGAGTCAAACTATGAATAGCAAGTGTCCCGTAAAGGGGTAGAATCACTTACCTCGTCAACTTGGCACTGCGAGCGAAATCCGCGATCTTCGGTGGCGGATGCGGGGGCTTCGGCGCCCTTAAAGAGCACTTTCCAGGAATCTTCGTACCTAGTGTCGAAGAGCCTGCTCAAGGTCTGGTGCTGTGCCAAATTGAACTCCCACAATTTAAATGCCCGTTCTTGGCACGGGAGGATCCGGCGGATGAACATGACCTAGACTATGTTGACAAGCTTGAGCTTCTTGTTCACCAGCCTCTGGATACAGGCTTGGAGTCCGGTCAGTTCCTCCGAATTACCCCAGGTCAGGCTGCTCTCCTTCCAAGAGGAGAGCCGCATGGGGATCCCAGATCTAAATTTGGGGGCTGCTGCCCATCTAGGGTCATGCGGCTCGGTGATGTAGAACCACCTCGATTGCCATCCCTTGATGGTTTCCACGAAGGCACCCTCGAGCCAGACGACATTGGGTATCTTACCCAACATGGCGCCTCCGCACTCCGCCTGAGTGCCCTTCACCACCTTCGGCTTGACGTTGAAGGTCTTGAGCCACAAGCCGAAGTGAGGCTGGATGCAGAGGAAGGCCTCGCACACGACGATAAACGCCGAGAAGTTGAGGATGAAGTTTGGCGCCAGACCGTGGAAATCCAGGCCGTAATAATACATGAGCCCCCGGACAAAGGGATGCAGTGGAAAGCCCAGTCCGTGGAGGAAGTGGGGAAGGAATACGACCCTCTCATGGGGCCTGGGGGTGGGCATGAGCTGCCCCTCGTCGGGCAGCTGGTGCGCGATGTCGCCGGATAGATATCCGGCGCTTCACAGTCTTTCGATGTGCCCCTCCGTAACGGAGGAGATCATCCATTTGCCTCCTGCTCCAGACATGACTGGGGAAGGTTGATACGAGATGAGCGGGCTTGGGCGCTGGAGCTCGAGTGCACGGAGATGGATAAGCAAAGGAGGAAGAAGGCGTAGGAGAAAGGGTGGATCCTAATCCCCTTATATATGGTCGGACGAAGTCTATGCGTCCCCTGCTAGCCTGGTAAGACTCGCTTATCTCCCAAGCGCCACCATCAATGGCGCGGTTGGGTTACCCACATCCGTATTGATGAGAATCCCGGAATAAGGGGGAACACGATCTCTGCTTCGACAAGACGTGCCAAGGAAACCGCTTAGCTAAATGCGCCGAGGCGGTAAAGTAAAAAAACGATTCAAGTAAAGGCTTGGTAGTGGTGTGACGTCATGCCGCAAAAAATGTCAGCAGATTGAACTTGTGTATATATTATTCTCTCTACGGTAGAATGTGGAATTTATTTTGCAGAGCCGGACACTATCCTGGTGTTCACAATCTTCTATGAATTATTCGGAGGAGGAACCCGCCTTGCAATGCCGAACAATATGCGCGCCGGACTCATCATCATTGAAGCCTGGTTCAGGGGCTACTGAGGGAGTCCTGGACTAGGGGGTGTCCGGATAGCCGGATCACCATCATCGGCCGAACTATCATCGGCCGGACTATCATCATTGACCGGACTCCAAGACTATGAAGATACAAGATTGAAGACTTCGTCCCGTGTCCGGATGGGAATTTCCTTGGCGTGGAAGGCAAGCTTGGCGATACGGATATGTAGATCTCCTACCATTGTAACCGACTCTATGTAACCCTAGCCCTCTCCGGTGTCTATATAAACCGGATGGCTTTAGTCCGTAGGACACAAGTACAACAACCATTACAATCATACCATAGGCTAGCTTCTAGGGTTTAGCCTCCTTGATCTCGTGGTAGATCTACTCTTGTAACATCCACATTATCAATATCAATCAAGCAGGACGTAGGGTTTTACCTCCATCAAGAGGGCCCGAACCTGGGTAAAACATCGTGTCCCTTGTCTCCTGTTACCATCCGCCTAGACGCACAGTTCGGGACCCCCTACCCGAGATCTGCCGGTTTTGACACCGACACCTAACCTTAGGCAAGTTTGACCAAGTTAGGTAGGTGTTTGGTTCTAGCCAACCTAAGGCAAGGATTTTTTATGAGCAGTGAGCCCCACATGTCATAGACATAAAAAGTGTGGCAAGATTCCCTTAGGCAAGCCAAAGTGTGGCTAACAGGGGCTGTTTGGTTCTAGGCCTAGGAGTGCCACACTTTGCCATACAATGTTGCCAAACTTGCCTAAGGTTAGTTCTTCAAAATGAGATCCACACGTTGGCAAGCCTAAGGGAATCTTGCCACACTTTTTGTGTGTATGTGATGTGGGACCATAGTGTGGCTTGCCTAAAATGTGGCTTGAACCAAACACACACCTCAGTTGGTCAAACTTGCCTAACCTTAGATGTGGCAAGCTTTGGCAAACTTAGTCTCAAACCAAACAGCCCCACAATTTGAGCAACTCAACTAAGGCAAGTGTGGCAAAAATCATGTGGAAATATATGGCAAAGATAGTCACAATCCAAACAACCCCTAAGTTCAACCATGGAGTCTTCTAGATTATACATGTGGCAGAATCTGGTGGATGATATCCAACGGCCAGTAGTGCTCGGATTTTCCATCTTTGTACCATCGGATTGGCTTCATCCAATGACCAACTTTCAAAGTTTTTCACACACTACATAGGGGGTATAGACATAGATGTGTCGATCCGTTGCAATGGATCCAAAGTATATCTATTTAGTGGAGTGCACTCTAAACACATTATCTATTTATTTTTCTCGAACCTTTCGTAGACATGCAACCAAGCCACATAAGCTTCATGGGTGCCCCCACATCATATTATTCATACTACGTTGATTGATAAAAAGATAAGTCACCCAAAACAAGATCTGCACGTACCTACTAAAGTAGTTGTATAGTGGTAGTACTAGTAATATAGTTAGGAGTACAAACTTGGTACTAGTAGGAGTAGTACTAGTACGAAATGCTCCTACTCTATCAACGAGCCCCATGTGACACCAAATTTCTTGGCTTCCGTGCTACAGCTAGATCTTCCCCTCGTTTCTTTTTTCCAACCCGGCGGCGGGCGGGGTGTCGGTTTGCTCAACGGTGGTACCACATGAAAATGAAAATCCTAGGCAACACGCCTTCCCAAAGCTATGTGTCGTGCCGGACGGGCCATGGAGTACTCCCGATTCCCGGGCGTGTGGGGGTGCGACGCAAATGCGGCAGGCCTTTTCCTTTTACTGGCAATGTGCCCGTGCGTTGAGACGGATCCAAAGTAGAAGAATAGTAGTATTTGTTCACAAACTTGAAAGAAATCACTATTGTTTAGATATACTCCTAATATATTACTCCCTCTGTACCTAAATATTTGTCTTTTTTGAGATTTCAAATGTACTATCACATACAGATTATATAGACATATTCTAGTGTTTCTAGCAAGATGCCTGCGCATTGCATGAAGTTGATGGAAAACATAAGCACAACTTCTAAATTGACGGATGGAGTACTAGTTACAGTGATGCATATAATTAAGCAAAGGGATCGCACATGTTGGTATTGACTGGAACAAGAATGCAACAACACAATAAGAATTAAGGCCACGATGATGCAATCACAGTGGTGGTTACAGAAGGCAAGAAGAAAGATGGATCCTTGAACGTACGACCTACTCCTCCTCAACTTAGTGCGTCGGGCCACCGACCGGTGGCTAAGGAGCGGCGGCTTTTGTGGCGAGGTCGAGGTGCTTCTCAGCAAAGGCATCCAAGGCTTCCAGCCGGTTGAGGAAGGCCAACATCATAGCGTCCTCACCGGCCTTGTAGATACCTATGTACACGATTTGCTCGTACACGTGGATGTGTAGGTCGACGAATTCTTGCAGGGCGAGGCACCTTGTGGCGAGCGCGACCTCCAGGTGGACATTCTTCATGGCGTCAGCGGGCAGTCGCAGGGCCACCAGTGCTTGAAAGAGGTTCCGGCCATGGAGGCCGATTAGGGTGGCAGGCAATGAGGAGCCCGGGCGCGCGGGCTGGAGGAGTACGGCGATGTCGTCCGCGAGCTTCTTCAGGACGGTGAACTTGTTGCTGGTGGCAACGATCATCTGGTCCAACTGAGAGTCGTAGTTGGCGTCGACAGCGGCCATCCACCAGCCGGTCTCCAACACTGTCTGGAGACGATCCTCGGCGCCATGCCGCAGGCCGGCTTCGTGGACCATCTGGCGCAGCCACTGGCCGCTCAAGTGCATCGCCGCCATGGGTCTGGAGTGAGCTCTTTTGCGCTTAGTGTAGGTGCCTAGGCAAATGCTTAGGTGCGTACGATGTGGTAGATGCATTGGAATGGAGGGGCGCCTTTATATGAGGGCAATGTGGGCAAACCGCATTGCATTCACATTGTGCAGCCTCTTTTCCCGGACCTCCTCCCATTCCTTCCCTCATGCATTAATTGAAGGAGGATGCATTGGCTGTTCAACATATCGGGAACCGCTACTCCCTCCCTCGTCCGCATTAAAGCCGTATCGGGAACTGCGCTGCCCGCTGTCAAATCGAATACTCCCTCCGTCTAGGTGAGTATTAAGTCATCTTACAAAAACCAAATAGTAAACACATAGGCGTGGTGCATTAACTCTCATGTTGTTTCTTATTTTTTGACATAAATAGAGGAATCAACCAATACGAGATGTGGGCCTTGTATGCTTTTAATGACTTGAGACTATCAAACATGACATGCAGTCATTAGTTCGTTGCACAAGAACAAATACTACAACCCACATCAACACACACGCATCTTATAGCATCATATCCAATGGTTATAAAAGATGAATGAGACCAAATTATATGTCATCTAGATGAGTTCTAGCAAAACTGTATTAATAATACTTAATACTCCTGCGCCATATATCATATATTAGTATCATGTAGTACTTTATTTATTGCCATGTATGACACATAGTACTCAACTCTCTCTCTTTCTTCATTTAATTCTATGACACCTCATCAAAATTGCTAAGGCTAGTACCATTACAACCAGCCTTAGCAAATACTCCCTAGACATTAAGTTCTCTCGTTTTCCTCTCCACCTTGGTCACCTAGACGGAGGGAGTATACTGCGCGGGCCTTTCCTATGTGGTACGAGGCGGGGCAGTTCTTCCTAGTCGGTTCGACAGAGACGCGAGAAGACGAGGGAGTAGGCTGCTGCAAACGTAGGGCTGTGTGATTTGACATCGAGTTACTGATGGACAGGTGGGGCCCCGTGATTTGACTTCCCATTATCATTTTAACTGCTGCGCTACGACCGACGTGAGTCTCCCGATTCCTGACCACCTCCATACAGGTGCCTCTCCCAATGCTCCACCATGTAGACTGTAGTAGAGGCTGGCTCTTGCATGAGAGCCCACTTCTCCACTTTTTCCTTGCCTCTCGTTCCTCCATATATGCAAAAATGCCATGTAAAGCGCACTATTGTACTTAGGTTGGTCGTAATGGAGAGTAGCATATACTAGTATCATGCATATGATACTACATCTGTAATGCATAGTATCATGTGTTGGTATCATAGGATAGTTTATTTATTGTCATGCATGACACATAGTAGCACCTCATTTAATATGATACTACAGTATCATATTATGATACTCAACTCTCTATTTTCCTCATTTAATTCGACGTCACCTCATCAAGATTGCATAGTTGGCATGCATGATACTACTCAGCCTTACTTGCTCCTACAGGTGCTAAGCTTGCCACATAGGCATAAAGTCTGATGTGGCAAGTTAATCATGAAGAGAGAGACTAGTTTGGTGACCCAAGGAAGAAACGGTGCTAAGCGTGTGTACCTAGGTGAAAAGACAATTTTGAGTCTATAGGTAATTAAACGAAGCAAACTTAGCAACACCATTTCATTGGAAGAGGTCATTCCTTGGCAAACACAGTAAATACTAGTACTCCATGTGTCCTAGTGTCAAAAACGTTCTTATATTATGGGACGGAGGGAGTACGAAGAAAGAGATAGAGAGGAGTAAAATAAATAAATACACTTATAGCCAACCTTATAGCTAACCTTGTTGTAGTATGAATGACTAAGTGATGACTATGTATGACATGGCAACATCATATAGCCTAACGCACCACGTTAAATCTCCATGGGCGCGACCGCGCGAGCAATGTGACGGTCGTGGTAGGCGTGGCCATGATACGGGCTGCTGGCAGCCCTTGGATCTGAGACCAAACGGTCGCAGCTCTCTATATGTACCACCTTTTTTTTAATTTCATGTTTTGCTCCATGGCGCAATCCATCGATACTACTGATGTACAAAAGTATACATTTTTTAAAAGGCTAGAGGGCGGGGTAGTCTAGCTCGGTCGGTTTCATGAGAGGTGAGGGCCTTTGTGATTTGACAGCTCATTACTGCTGTCAAATCGAATAGTACTGCGCCGCCCGCTGCACGCTCGGCGCCTCCATTAAACCCCACCGTTAAACCCGCATGCAAACCGAGAATCCTACTCCGGCCACATGTCCGTTCATGAGTGGGCCGGAATTAAATGCAACACTGGCCGAGCTCCTCCCGTCTGCCCTTAGTTTAAACAAGGCCAGACGCCGGCCAAGCTCCTACCGTCCGCCCTCTGTTTACACGAGGCCAGACAGACAGCGAGCAAGAATCGCACCCCTCCGCCGCTCCCCCATCTCCTCCTTCACCATTTTCTCCACTCTTCTGATGGCTTCCGATGAGCCGTTCTCCGTCATATTACCCGGTAGGGTGGCCCACCGAGCCCTCTGGATACGGGCAAGGCCGCTCGGTGCTTCACTAACCTTGCTTGGACCGACGGAGCCAGTTGCCGTCCCAAGCAGGCGCGTGGTTCAGCAACTCGCCGCTCCAGTTCATCTTGATGAGGAGTGCCGAGTTGCTCCACGCCGACACGGCGGCGAGCACGCTGGTACGGGAGCCGTTGATGCCGCGTCGTACCATGCCACCAGTGTCTGTGGTGGCCGTGCCTCCCGTGTCCGTGGGCACGCCCCCCGTGTCTGTGGGCGCCCCCCCCCCCCCCCATGCCTGCGGCAGCGCCATATAGGCAGAGACAGAAGCCAGGTGTGTGGAGAGCGACGAGTTGGTGGCCAGCTTCTCCGTGTTCGCCGCCATCATCGAGGAAAAGTAGAACACGGGAGGCCGCCGCCACTTGGGACCCATGAAGGCCACCGCCGAGGTGACGACCGCGGATTCAGGTGGTTTCTTTGCTGCTTCGTCTCTTCCGAGGACCTTCATCGACCCCGCAAGTGTCGGATGGACATGAGGAAGACAAAGGGATCCGCGTGCGGCCATCTAGAACTAAAATAAGTCTAGGTACATCCATTTCTAGGACAAGTATTTCCTGACGGAGGGAGTATTAATTATACAGGAGAGCCGGATTGGGACCTCTTAGTTCATGTAAATGTTCTGAAATCCATCATGTTTATATGAAGATCCGACTTTTTATACGAAATCCTTCATGCTTATATGAAATCAGTCCGTGTTTGCACGAATTTCATCTGGTTGGTTAGAGTTGTAAAAATGTATGCCGCTGGCGTTTGATGTTGTCCTCCACGGAAGGAAACGGGAGGAAATTTGCCGGCTGCCGTTGGAGATGCTCCTTATGCTGGAAATAATAGAGTGACATCCAATCCATTTGAGTTAATTGCCTGTATGATTGTCCCTCTATAAAATGTTAATTGCATGTACAGTGTACACGTGACTTGCAGGGTGGCTACAACTTCGTACAGAAAGTTAAAAAGAAACAAGTCCATCCTTAATCTTGTATTCTAAGTACTTTGAGGGTTCCACTGCAAGTACAGTAGCGAAAGAAGTATATATTAAATAAGTAGAGTAATATATAATATAAATCTGAAGTTAAAAGACAGAATTCGAACTCATGTCACCGCGTTGCGAGCATCCGGCGCTAACCAGCCCAGCACATTTTTGTTGTAGACCATGCTAGAGATATATCTCCATGTCTACTCTTATATATACTCCATTCACTCCTAAATATTTGTCTTTTTCAGATTTCAAATGGACTACCACATACGGATGTGTATGTAGACATATTGTAGAGTGTAGATTCACTCATTTTGCTCCGTATGTCTTTTCAGGAAGGGGTCATATTTGTCCTTGATTTATTTATGAGGTATCTAGATGGCACTGCACTGCCAAGAAAAGAGGGTAACATCAAAATTATGGACTACTTTTTTGAGTATGTTGGTAAGGTCCAGTCATAGTCACTTGTTGAAATCTCTAAAAAGACAAATACTCCCTCCGTCCGGAAATACTTGTCATCAAAATGGATAAAAGGAAATGTATCTAGACATATTTTAGTTTTAGATACATCTTTTTTTATCCATTTTGATGAAAAGTATTTTCGTCGGAGGGAGTAGAAAACAGAGTTGGTGATGACGGTGTGCGTGCCATCCTGCAATATAGGCCGTCGGATTTATATCTAACGGATAGGAAAGAAACTATGGCAATTTGGCAAAAATATACCCACACATCTCTCCACGTTCACAAATAGGGCCTTCCCTCATTCAGCCTTTTCTCTCACAAGATAAACTACTCATACAAATGCATCTTGATGTTCCGTGCAACGCACGGGCAGCTAGATAATTTCTTTTAAAATGGTTGTTGCGATAATTCCGTTGAAGTGATATATTTTATGTCTACCCCGAATGATTTCAGATTCACTAGTAGTAACAAAGAAAAGGTTGCCTTGTTAATTAACAGAAAACAGGGTGAAAACTATCACATGAGGCCAGTAAAAACAAGGCACACTGGGTTCAGCGTCATCGTCACTATAGCTGTGCGCGCGCGAGAAGTCTACATATCGAGGGGGCTACCGACCGTGGCACCGAGACACAATGTTTGAGAGAGAAACCAATTGACAGATTATGATCAGATCGAGTTGTCAACCTTCTACTGTCATTGTTCGGGGGGAGAGAAAGACGTATCGAGAGTGTGCGCTGTAGGCACAGAGGCACAACTAGCGAGTGTGTGTGTGTGTGTTTGAAAGAGGAGTAGATAGATTATTATCAAGATCGATGTGTCACCCTACTCCTTCTGTGGCGGGTAGTGTGTGTGTGTGTGTGTATGTTTGAGAGAGAAGCCAGTCGATAGATTAGTATCAAGATCGAGGTGTCACCCTACTCCTTCGGTGTTGGGAAGTGTGGGTGTGTGCGTGTGTGTGTGGCGGGGGGCAGTGACACTCACATATCTCTACTCTTATAAAAAAACAGAGTTGGTGATGATGGTGTTCCTACCATCCTGCAATATAGGCCATCCGATTTATATCCGACGGATAGGAAGGAAACTATGGCAATTTTGCAAAAAGATACCCACACCCCTCTCTGCATTTGCAAATAAGGCATTCCGTCGTTCATCCTTTTTTCCAACAAGATAAACTTCTCATACAAATGCATCTTGATGTTCCGTGCAACGCATGGGCATCTTGCTTGTAGGGAGAAGGAGTTTGTATGACATATATCTAGCTATATTAAGGGATAGATAGATAGCATATGTGTGAGAGACATTATTATACTTTGAGACATTAGTGGTTGTGGGTGGGCGGAATTAAAGGGGTGGGCATGTGAGACATAGAGAGCGTGTGTGTTTCTCTGTGAGAGACCTGTAGGACGGGGTAGAAAGACGAATTTAACCCTGGCAGAGGGAGAGAAATACATGAAGCGCGTGTGTGTGATTCCGATGCCCACAGGGAAATGAGATATGTATGCGTGTGAGAGAGATTGCACAATTCATTCACGTATCACTATCTAGCGATTGTGGACGTGCATCGCTTGAACATAAGTCAATATCTACTTCGTATCGTGGCCAAAGGTACAATATCGATTCAACGCTATAAAGATTGGACACTCACATATCACATTTTTTCTATTTAAATAAACCTTTGCAGTTGTGCATGCCAAAGTTACAGTGATGTTTCTTCAAACAACCAATGTAGCTATCATGTACATGCACCATTGTTACTCTTGCATTCAAATTCATTAGTCTTGGATGATTTAAGTTTCTATTTTGAAGTAATTTATGTAATATTCATATATGATTTCAACGGGTATGCAATTTATGAAATGGAGGCTATGTAATAATATGAGGTAACACTTTTAAGTAGCTGACTACAATATCCATTTCTTTTTGTGCACCTCTACACTAACATGTCAATGCATTATGTTTAAAGTAAATAATCAATGGCACTAAATTATCTATTTACACGAGAAATACATAGGCTGAGTGTTTGATCCCTTTTTTGTGAACACGCCACTACACCCGTACGATTGGCCGCTCCCGTGTGAACGTCCAAGTTATCGGCGCATCATCCCGAGTTATTGTCTTTTTTTCTGGTGTGGACTTCACACCAGTTATTAACTGCTGAAGCGTGCCCCGTGTACACAGTCTAGCATGACCTTCCCGCTAGCACGGTCCAGAATTAGTTGAAACCGGATACGAACGATCCCGCGGGCGGCAAAATCTCCCGCCTCCTTCTAAAATTTCCGCCATCTTAGTCTTTCGCATGCGAAATCCCCCTTTTGACCTTGGTGCACGGAGACCAACAGTTACAATACCGCCCTCATCTACATGATAGGTCGGGGCCACTTTGGTAACTTCCGGTTGCCCCCACTACACGGCACCCCCATTTCCTCTCCCCGTCCCGCAAAACGACTAACTCCACAGCACCAGAGCATCTTACATCACGTCGTCCGTACTTCATTGCCCTTTCTCCCCTCCCCTCTCGAAACCCTAGACAGCTCATCCACCGGCGTACCATAGCCCATTCACTGCCAGCGGCGTCCACCTTGCTGGATCTGCTTCTGCGACCGCATCTACCCCTCCCACCTCCCCTAGAAACAAGTAGACTGCTCATCCAGCACTGTACCACAGCCCATTCAGTGCTGGCCTTGTCCACGGCACTGGATCGGCTTCGCCGGTACTCTCGTCAACCACCGTGCATCTCCAGCGGCTCATTCGTACTCCCCACCGGAGACGCTTTGTCCACACCCCCCGAAGCCGCCCCACCGATGCCATCGTCGACGGCCTTTGATCCTCTTCACCGACACCTTCCTCAACCCTACCGGAGCCGCTTCGCCGACACCTTCCTCAACCCTACCAGAGCCGCTTCACCAACACCATCGTCAACCCTACCGGAGTAGCTTCGCCTATACCATTCTCAACCCTACCGGGGCCGCTTTGCCAACTCACAAGTCCACGGCCTCAGATCCGCTTCCTCGCACCCTCATCCAACCTACTGGAGCAGCTTCTGATGCAACGTCCACGGCCGCAGATCCGCATCATCGACACCACCCTTAACCCAACCACCGGAGGAGCTTCTGACGCCCCGTCCACGGCCACAGATCTGCGTCATTGACACCATCCTTAACCCAACCATCGGAGCAGCTTCTGACGGCCGTCCACGGCCGCAGATCCGCGTCGTCGACACCATCCTTAACCCAACCACCGGAGTAGCTTCACCAACGCCCTCATCCACGGCCACAGATCGGCTTCGCCCACACCGTAGTCCACCCTACCGGAGCTGCTCCACAAACACCCTACTCAACGGTTCTAGATCTCCTTACTGGACCCTGACAGCCAGCACATCGTCATCACCCTTGACGTTTCTAACCTGATTCGCACCGTCTGGAGAGATGCCAAGCACCCGCCATGGCCTAGGTACTTGTCACCTTTAAACCCGTACAGCATCACCTGCCCGATGTACTTCAAATATACTAACCGGTCGCTGTTACCTGTTATGCAGCTGGCAAAAACTACAAGGATGATGTTTCTTCTGGATCTAATAGCTTGGCTAACCAAGATCCTGGATTGAGGCATTGCTATGATCTTGTAAGCGCGTCTCTCTCTCTTGTATTGTTCTGTGCCTGCCAGCGTGGTTTGCTAGGATTTTCGACCAGTAATCCCTTTGTGCAGACAATGATTTCTACTACTGGCTGCTAAATTAGATATGTAGATGTCATACATGATACTACCTCGTACCTCCGTTCCTAAATATAAGTCGTTCTAGAGATTCCACTATAGGCTACATATGGATCAAAATGAGTGAATCTACACTCGAAAATGCATCTATATACATCTGTGCGTGGTCCATACTGGAATCTCTACAAAGACATATATTTAGGAACAGGGGCAGTACATTACACAAAATCATAGGTGGCATGTAGGAATTCCAGTGCACTACATTAGGCTCCCTTAGAGTGCCTCCTAGTCCAGCATACAGAGTCATGGCTAGTTTATGGTACGCACACAATCGTTAATTGGTGGTTTAAATATGCACAAGGGATATAAAAATGTAGTATCATGTAGAGATGTCTGAAATTAGCCGTGTCAACTTGCAGATAGGGTTACACAATGAAAAAGTACAAGATGTATGTGGCAATTTCATGGAACATCACAAAAAAAGGAGAGACAGCGGTGAGCCTATACAGTGTGCTATGGTACGTCACTCCTCCATTGCAGTTATTTGTATGCCAGTTCTATTAGCCAAGTTTCTTAGGGACAGTTATTACGAGTTATCCTAAGAAAATAAGCACCTATGAATATAAGCTCCATGTAATAAGTCAACCAGTTCTTTTCATTGCGTTTTCAGCTTATCTTTGGTATGATCAGTGGAAGGTCTAGATTGCATTATATTTTTTTCATTTTGCTGCCCATATGGAAATTAATTTGACTTGCAAACATCACAAATTGAATCCAGTGCAGTAATTAATATGATGGGAAAACAGACCATCACTATTTGCTCAAAATGCAAATACAAAGATACCATCTACTTGGCACAATCTACTTTGGTCAATGTTTTCCATAGAGATCACATTGCCTAATTTAAACGAAGAACGCATGACCCACATTTTAATGAAGAACAATTATTTATTGAAATTCGATGGTCCAAGTGGCTGGTTATTATCATATAGCAGCACCACCTAAAGCATCATATAGCAGCAGCAGCAGCTCATAACAACTCATCATACAGCAGGAGCAGTCTACAATTCATCATATACCAGCAGCAGCTCATAGCAATTCATCATATAACGGCAGCAGGAGCAGCTCATAGCAATTCATCATATAGCAGCAGCAGGAGCAGCTCATAGCAATTCATCATATAGCAGCAGCAGGAGCAGCTTATAGCAACTCATCATAGAGCAGCAGCAGCAGCTCATAGCAATTCATCATATAGCAGCAGCAGCTCATAGCAACTCATCATAGAGCAGTAGTAGCTCATAGCAATTCATCATATAGCAGCAGCAGGAGCAGCTCATAGTAATGCATTATATAGCAGCAGTAGAAGCAGCTCATAGCAATTCATCGTATAGTGGATCAGAATGAAAATTTGGAAAAAAAATCAGAGGAGATCCTCACCTTGTTGGATGAGATCATCCTTCAATAGCACCTCAAGGCCATGGCCTGGGAGGAGGGGCGAGGGAATAAGGTGCCTTTTGCCGCAGTGTGGCACCAGCCGTAGTTGTGCAGCGCCCACTGGAGTAGTGCGTTGGACGAACCATAGTGGAGTAGCTGCTGGAGACCATGAGAATGAGGGGCGGCACCAGAGGGAGGAGCAGCCAGGGAGATTTGCCCCTACCCGCCGACCATGTAGCCTAGATGGACATAGCATCCTCGAGGACCAGGCCAGATGGGACCAGTGGCGACAGCTTGCTGGAGGAACCCTAGTGCTGCAGGCAGGGGATCGAGGTAGAGGGAAAGGGGAGAGTTGATGCAAGCGGTCAGGCAATGAATGCTTGCGTGTTTGTTTTTACTTGAGGGTCAGGTGTGACACGGGCGTCAGCAGTTGCATTTTGAGTGTAATATAGGCAGACAACAGAGTCATTTCACAATTCCCCTTCCCTTCAATTTTTAGTGAGGTTCTACCCAAAACACCCCCCTCCAAAGCAAAATTAGTTAAGCCCAAGCCCATAACTCAAAAATGATTTCTTTACATCCTTTATGGCTTATTTTGACAATATGCCCTGAAAAGGCGGAATCGAACTGGCCCTTAACCTGCAATTCAATTGTGCGTGCAATGATAAATCACTCTTGCCTGCTATCTGTACATTTAGGCATCATCATACATGGCATAACCTAATACATGTGCATTCCATTGTAGAATCTGGAATATGCAATGTTTATGGTAGTTCGTACATTGCACATGATGTTTAAGTGCCCCTTAAATCTGGTCAGTCAAGTGATGGTCTTTAAGCCTCCTTCTTTGCTTCTTTTCTTGATATGTAAGATTTGCTCACATATGTGTTCAATTGCTTGTTTGCATCAGCTAGCCATACTAGGACTGTTTGCTTTGATTTTTCTTGACCTAACACTCTAACAGAGCTTGTCAACGATTTCAACAATAAGGGCTGCTGTAGTGGGGCCTTGTCTAACTCATATGTGACATAAAGGTTTGGCTGTACAGTACAGTAGGCTCTCCAAGAGTACCTGGAGATCCAGTTCGAAGGTATGCGTAGTTTTTGCATAGTGCAGACATAGTAAATGCTCATTTCATTGTGTGCAAGTGCAAGAGATGCGGCATGTTTCATTATGTGGTGGTGTTTTGTTATAATCTCATCCTTTTGTGTTCACAGACTTGAAAGTATGCATATTTATCTTCTAAGGAGACGAGTAACTAGTTTGTGTCACCTTGCAGAGGGGGTGCAATGAAGATAAGATTGAGGATTTCCAAGTACAAGATGTTAGGAAGGATCCTTGCAAGAGAAGTAGGAGCTGCGCTGAGCCTCTTCAACCTGCTAAGGTAAGTCACTATATGCAACTCAATAGTTCAATTCCTTGTTTGTTTTAGGCATAGTTAATTTGCCCTTTTCAATTGCTTTATTTGTCCTCAGTTAATGAGATGCCCAAATAATCATGCCTAATGTTCGGTACTTGTATAACTATTAGTTGACATAATTAAAGGCCTTACAATTTAATTACTCTGCCGAGTGTGCCTGAAGCTTTGAGGTCTATTAACCAACTATTATTGCATGAGGCTCACAATCTAGTTTATACTACGCTAATGATTGCATAGTTTTGCCTGGTGTAGTATGTTTGTATGAAACCCTCTGCTATTCATTATGCTCCCTGAGACTTTAATTGAGATACAGAATGGCCAACTGCTTGCTTATACGCAACGTGTTGTCTAAATTTGTAACTTGTCTATGTTTTTGATTGGGCCCCAACATCATGCTCCTCTGGTGAACTAAGAGGGATTTATGTATGCAGGTTGCATAGACTATCTTTCTTATAATTTTTAAAATATCACCTACTCATGCTTCATGACGTGTAACATTATTGTTAGTCCTGTTTTGCCATGTAGTACAAAATAGTGTCTTGCTCGCTTCACTGTTGTAACTATATTTTTGCCCTAGTCATGTGTACTTACAGAAACATTTCAGGATGAAGTGACATCAACACAAAGATCTGCGAGCAGTGCGGCATGGCCGTTACCGAATGATTATGGATTGGAATTGGAATGTGCTGATGTTCTCGAGCATCAACTAGAGGTGGCAAGACAACGTGTACATGATTGTCAAAATTTAATCAACAAGTTGAGACTGGACATGCAGGTATTAGATGTAGGAGTCAAAAAAATGAAACAAGACACTGATGTAACCATGAAGGAATTGGAGATTTTGCAGACTGAAATTTGTGCTACCTGAATCCGGCCAGTCGATTATAGTTCAAATGGAGTTAATTTGATGTGCGTCCATGATGTATGAGCTATATTTGCCCAGTGTATTGCTGCTTGTGTATGCTTTATTAACACCTGTGCCGAACCATAATGCCCAGTGGGTATAATCGGCTGTAATTTCTTTATGGTATAGTGTAGGATTATTCTACCTTTCTATGCCTTGATCACTTTGTTGTATAGTGTATGCTTTTTAGAGGTGATAGTATTGAGTAGGATAATTCTTTGAATATGCTATATCGTTGAAACGGGGGCCAACTTGCCCGACCATGGCCCTTCATGGGCCGTACGATCCATGGGTCATGTACGGGCCGTCGGATCCATGGGCCTTCAATGGGCCGTCGGACCCCTGGGCCATCGGGTCCATGGGACTTCAATGGGCCGTCAGATCCATGGTTCTTCAATGGGCCGTCGGATCCATGGCCTTATATGTCTCGTAGGATCCATGGGCCTTCTACGTCTCGTAGGAGCCATGGGGCTTGTAAGGGCCGACTCATTTATAGGCATTGTACGGGCCTTTAATGGGCCATAGACGGGCCTTTAATGGAAATCGTACGTTTTATCGGCTGACCATAACGGGCCATTAATAGGTCATATTTGGTGATGCTATGAAAATGTCCCAACAGATTAACGATCCACAAACGGGCCGACTGTAACGACTGGCTGAATTTGGCCCACAAGCAGAAAATGACAGTAACGGGCCGTAAGTAACCGAATGCTGCAAATGAGCCCAAGAATAAATGGGCCCTCATAAGTCCGAAAAATAACTTGGGATGGAAACGGCCCAATGGAATAATAGGTCGTTAATGGGTATAAAGTGATACACTATTCATTACAGGCCAGTTTCACCACGGTCCGTTTATGGGTGTAAAGTGATACACTGTTCATTACGGCCCAATTTCACCACGGGCCGTTAATGGGCCAATAGTTACAAAGGGCCTCATATGGGTCGAAAGACGTCATGGGCCATACATGGGCCAGAAGTGAAAACGGGCTGGAATCATATTGGATGCCAGATGACGCTACTGGGCCTAATTCAGATAGGGCATAACGGGCCTTTGGTTAGCGGGCTGTAAATGGGCTATACGCGAACAGGTCGTTAACAGGCTTTCCATGGGCCGGCCCGCGACCTTTTGACCAAGTCAAACGGGCAGCCTTTTCATAGGAATGGGCCACTGTTGGGCCGTGCCACGTGTCGACGTATCATAGGCGCCTTCTATCCAATGAGTGGATGACATCTGTCCCAACGATGAGCCGACACATGTTACCTCCAGCCAATGATGATTTTACACGTGGAAAAACCCCATTGGTCGGGGTTGTTAACGGGTTATCGGATCCAAAACCCGACCCAATAGCTTAACGGTGTTCCGTTATGGTGGATGGCACGTGTCGGTCACCCTTGATGAAAGCACTTATGTGACGCGCGATTTATCGTCATGGAAGTGGACACTTCCCTGATGATAATTTTGGTAATGTCATGGAACACTTCTACAACAGCACAGGTATGACTATCTTGATTCTGTCATAAAATCGTGATGGATGTACATGCATGACAGAAAATGCGACCTACTGTGACAAACACGTATCATCACGGAAGTGTATTTTTTGTAGTGTATGATCTCATGGTAGATCAACTCTTGTAATACTCATATCATCAAGATCAATCAAGCAGGAAGTAGGTTCTTACCTCCATAGAGAGGGCCTGAACCTGGGTAAACATCGTGTCCCCCGCTTCCTGTTACCATTCGCCTTAGAATGACAGTTCGGGACCCCCTACCCAAGATCTGCCGGTTTTGACACCGATACATAGCATACATGGTCTTCCTTTGCCGAACCATGGCGAAGCCAAAGGGCGTGGGAAGAGCAGCAGAGAGGGAGAGAGGTGGATGGGCTCAGGCTGCCGGTGCGGAGATGTAGGACGTGGATGTGGCTAGTGTTGGCGCATGCCAATAGGTTTAAATAGCCGGATTTGGCCTCTTCCGGCGAGCCGGAGTGGTGCCCCGTGGTATTCACCCCCCCTCCATCGGAGGAGACATCCGTCGGTCCGCCGAGTTTCCGGACGATTCTCCATTGTCAATCAGACATGGCGGATGCGCCAGGGCGCCCTTATATCCTCCCCAATTTTGGGCTGGATATGAGGGGTGTCCGTCAGTCTGAGCATTTGAGGCCTGTTTTAGATCCCATCTGAGTCATTTTTTTATGACCGATCACGGACGTGGTCGTCCGCCCAAGCGTTTGAGACGGGTTAGAGGCATCCGGCGGTAGGTGCTCTTAGCTGGTATTTGCTAACGTGGCAAGGATCATTGACTGACTGGCTAAAATTAGGACGAATCGGGCTGGCCCATTAAGGCAGTTGCTCGGGCGCTCGCTTTGCTTTGGCCTTTTTTCATTTTGTTTGTTTTATATTTTTGTAATGGTATTAAATCTTACACACTTTCATAATGATAATGAACTTTCAAAACATTTCTTCAAAAAAATGGAACAATTTTGAAATACCACACATATATTTTTAAATGCAAATAATTTATGAAATTCCAAAAGCATTTTTTGAAAAATGTGACATGGTAACACATTACCAAATACACAGTTTACATTTTGTTAAACTACACGAACATATTTTACATTGCCTAACCATTTATTAAAATTTGTTGAGGTTTCAATATTTGTTCCCATTTTTTCAAACAATGTCTATGTTTCAAATAATGTTCACTTTCCAAAATTGATTGTGTTTTCAAAAAAGTTCATTTAAAAAAATGTATTCAGAATTTTCAAAAGGTGTTCGCACTTTGAAAAGTCAGACATTTCAAAAATTGTTCAGGCCTGCATGTTTTCAATATTTGTTTGTCGTTAAAAATTCAATTCCAAATCTGGATGTTGCGGTTTATGGTTAATTAGGGCTTCTCAATATAGGTGTGTTAAGCATGTCCAAGTCACATGTTCAATTCCGCCAGAGTTTCTCCTTTTTTGATATTTTCTACTTCATGTGGTAAGGAAACAATATCGTGAAAGCCAAGCCGCGACTTCAGCCACACGCCGGTCGATTTTGCGTGCTTCTTCTTCCTCTTGCCACCCAATGTAGTATCACCCGGGTCGCCTGCTACCATCACCTGCAGCCGTCGGCGTTCCTATTCGTGCCTCGTTGTGACCGTCCTTCTGCCACTAGGCTGTACATATATCCAACTGTCTCTCTTCTGACCTCATGTACTTCATCAGTGTCAATAGCCCCCCTTCCTCTGTATCCGAACAATCAACCTCTGACTCCTCTCCATCGATGCTCCTGTCCAAGAACTAGACAATGTCCTCGCCCCTCGGGCAGCGTCGTCCCCTTCGGCCTTAGAGCTAAGCAGAAAATTGACCGATGCAGAATCACGGTTTTCAGTTGCCTATGAATAATGAGACCGCCCAAAAAATTAGTAACTATGTGCATGTGTGTGCGTGTGTGTGTGTGTGTGTGAGCCGATCATGCCGCAACAAGGCACATTGACCTATCTCCGATGTGATCGTGGGGAGGCTTTGCCAGGCATGTTGTGGTGGCCATCTTGACCAAGGAGCTCCATGCATTTATTTATTATTATTGTTATTACTATTATTATTATTATCATCATAATCATCATCATCATCATCATCATCATCATCATTATTATTATTAGTATTATTGACTTACACTTAAAAATATTCAGCAACCTACCAATAGTTGTTGATAAAATAAGCACAACATCAATTCAAATCCGTAGCCGTCCATTCCACTACACATCCAAACTACACTCCCATGTACAAGTAAGAGAGCAGAGTCGCAACATTGTCGGGATCGCCCATAATAACCATCATTTTGACGATTTAAACAGAAAAGGTCGCTCACTCGAGTGATCATCCAGCCTTCGATCGTCATAATTTATGGAGGCCTCTTGAAACTATGACCATGAGCCTCCATATTTGCAGGTTGTGAGGCATTACTTTGGAGCGTCCTTCATCGACAACCACTCGCATGGGATTGAAGTGTTGAGTAAATATGCAATTTTTGACTAAATTAATCCAAGAATAAATCATGAGCATGACGTAACAGTACTAAACACATATTGATATTTGACCACATTAGCGTGTACTAGATAGATAGTAGAAACATCTATGCAGATCTCTAGTGCGGCTAAAACAGTAATGAACAAGAGAGGGATAAACGAGCTATGCCCTCCATTTGGCCAGTTAGCCGTAGCAGCAGCAGTGGTGGCGGCCTCTTCGGCTACTTTTTGGTCAGCGACAGCTCTCTCGGCATCGGAAGTCATTTTGATGGTGCAGCGGAAGTGGACAAAGAAGACGAACGTCGGCGAGCAATCCGTAGAGACGCTCCCCAAAAACCTAATCGCCCATCTTCCGTAGAGTTTCCTGAGGGGCAGGGTTTCGAGACCTACTCTCCCGTCGACCGTGTACGCTGCAGAAGAGATGGGATCACCAGCGGCGACAACAATAATGGAAAAAATATGGGCGTGAAGGCAGAGATGCGATCTGATTTGCATACGACTAGGGTTGGCAGACACCTCACATATATAGGTGCAGTCGCGCGGAGAGACGTGGGATGGACCCATGTCTGAGTCGGTGACAACTAATACGTCTCCAACATATCTATATTTTTGATTATTCCATGCTATTATATTATCTGTTTGGATGTTTTATATGCAATAATTTGCTATTTTATATTATTTTTGGGACTAACCTATTAACCTAGAGCCAAGTGCTAGCTCCTGTATTTTCCTTGTTTTTGAGTTTCGCAGAAAAGGAATACCAAATGGAGTCCGAATGGAATGAAACCTTTGTGATAATTTTTCTTGGACCAGAAGACAACCAGGAGACTTGGAGATGAAGTTGGAGGAGCCATGAGGCGGCCACAAGGACAGAGGGCGCGCCCAGGGGGTAGGGCGCACCTCCCACCCTTTGTGGGCATCTCGTGCACCTCCTGACCTAATTCTTTCGCTTATTTATTCCCATATATCCGCAAACCAATAGAGGCATCCACGAAAACACTTTTCCGCTGCCGCAACCTTTTGTACCCATGAGATCCCATCTAGGGGCCTTTTCCGGCATCCTGCTGGAGGAGGATGCGACCATGGAGGGCTTCTACATCAACTCTATTTCCCTTCTGATGAAGCATGAGTAATTTACCACAGACCTACGGGTCCATAGCTAGTAGCTAGATGACTTCTTCTTTCTTTGATTCTCAATACCATGTTCTCCTCGATGTTCTTGGAGATCTATTCGTTGTAATATTTTTTGCGGTGTGTTTGCCGAGAACTGATGAATTGTGGATTTATGATCGGTTTATCTATGAATATTATTTGAATCTTCTCTGAATTCTTATATGCAGGATTTGATATCTTTTTAATTCTCTTCGAACTATCGGTTTGGTTTGGCCTACTAGATTGGTTTTTCTTGCAATGGGAGAAGTGCTTAGCTTTGGGTTCAATCTTGAGGTGTCCTTTCCCAGTGACAGTAGGGGCAGCAAGGCACGTATTGTATTGTTGCCATCGAGGATAGAAAGATAGGGTTTTCATCATATTGCTTGAGTTAATTCTTCTACATCATGTCATCTTACTTAATGAGTTGCTTCGTTCTTTATGAACATAATACTCTAGATGCATGTTGGATAGCGGTCGATGTGTGGAGTAATAGTAGTAGATGCAGAATCGTTTCGATCTACTTGACAGGGACATGATGCCTATATTCATGATCATTGCCTTAGATATCGTCATAACTTTCCTCTTTTCTATCAATTGCTCGGCAGTAATTTGTTCATTGATAACCCGCAAGTATAGGGGATCGCAACAGTTTTCGAGGCTAGAGTATTCTACCCAAATTTATTGATTCGACACAAGGGGAGCCAAAGAATATTCTCAAGTATTAGCAGTTGAGTTGTCAATTCAACCACACCTAGATAACTTAGTATCTGCAGCAAAGTATTTAGTAGCAAAGTAATAGGGAAGTAACGATAACAGTAGCAAAACTAACAGTAGCAGTTTTGTAGTAATTGTAACAGTAGCGACGGCAAAGTAACTAAGGAAAGAACAATATGTGAAAAGCTCGTAGGCATTGGATAGTTGATGGATAATTATGTCGGATGCGATTCCTCATGTAATAGTTATAACATAGGGTGACACAGAACTAGCTCCAGTTCGTCAATGTAATGTAGGCATGTATTCTGAATATAGTCATACATGCTTATGGAAAAGAACTTGCATGTCATCTTTTGTCCTACCCTCCTGTGGCAGTGGGGTCCTAATGGAATCTAAGGGATATTAAGGCCTCCTTTTAATTGAGAACCAGACAAAAGCATTAACACTTAGTGAATACATGAACTCCTCAAACTACGGTCATTGTCGGTGTCAAAACCAGTGAATCCCGGGTAGGGGGTCCCGAACTGTGCGTCTAAGGCTAATGGTAACAGGAGGCCGGGGACATGATGTTTACCCAGGTTCGGGCCCTCTCGATGGAGATAATACCCTACTTCCTGCTTGATTGATCTTGATGATATGAGTATTAGAAGAGTTGGTCTACCACGAGATCATAGAGGCTAAACCCTAGAAGCTAGCCTATGATTATGATTGTTGTTGTCCTACGGACTAAACACTTCGGTTTATATACACACGGAGGAGGCTAGGGTTACAAAGAGTCGGTTACAAAGAAGGAGATCTACATATCCAAGTCGCCAAGCTTGCCTTCCACGCAAACGAGAGTCCCATCCGGACACAGGATGAAGTCTTGAATCTTGTATCTTCATAGTCCAACAGTCCAGCCAAAGTATATAGTCCGACTATCCGAAGACCCCCTAATCCAGGACTCCCTCAGTAGCCCCTGAACTAGGCTTTCAATGATGATGAGTCCGGCGCACAGATCGTCTTCGGCATTGCAAGGCGGGTTCCTTCTCCAAATAATCCATAGAAGATCTTGAACACGAGGATTGTGTCCGGCTCTACAAAATAATTTCCGCATACCACCGTAGAGAGCATAATTTTTCACGAATCGAATCTGCTGACAATTTTTCATACTGCAGCTCCGCCATTATTCGAACTGTTTTTCACAACCTGCTACTGCACGTATTGCAAGGCGGTTTTACTGGCACGTCTTGTCAAAGTAGAGATCGTGTCCCCTTATCACGGGATTCTCATCAATACGGGTGGGGGTAACCTAACCGTGCCATCAATCGAGGCGCTTGGGGAACGAGCGGGTTTTACCAGGCAAGTGGGGAGGCGCACAGTTTCTACCACCTCTATAAAGAGTTAAGGACCCCTCTTTTTCACCCACGCCTTCTTCTCCCTCTGCCCATACATTCCCTTTCGCTCGAGCCCTAGCGCCCAAGCGTTCATCTTCTCCACCAAAAGAGGTCTTCCGAAAATGTCTGGATCCGGAGCAGGAGGCAAATGGATGGCCTCTACCGTCCAGGAGAAGGATATCAAAAAGCTTCAGGAGGCCGGTTACCTGACCAAGAAAATCGGCCACCGTCTTCCGACGGCGGGACAGATCGTCCCCACTCTGGAGCCCCACGAGAGGGTTGTATTCCTCCCTCATTTTTTCCGTGGGCTAGGGTTTCCCCTTCACCCATTTGTTCGCGGTATCATGTATTATTACAGGATCGATTTTCATGATCTATCCCCTAATTCCTTCCTCAACATCTCGACGTTTATCGTCCTGTGCAAGGCCTTTCTCCGCATCCCGCCACACTTCGGCTTATGGCTGAAGATTTTCAATGTGAAGCCCAAGGTAGTGAACGGCGAGCACGCCGAGTGCGGAGGCGCCATGGTGAGAAAAATGCCCAAGGTCACATGGCTAGCAGGCACTTTCAATGATTCTGTCAAGGAGTGGCAGCAGCAGTGGTTCTACATCACTGAGCCGCGTGGTAAAAAGTGGGCCGCTGCTCCCGAATTCCGATCCGGAGCCTCCCGGCGGCTTACGTCCTGGCCTAAGAAGGGCCTGAACTGGTCTTCGTCCGACGAACTGTCGGTACTCCAGACACGTGTCAAGGGTATGGAAAACAAGAACATCAAGCTCGTCAATGTAGTCCAGGTGATGTTAGTTCGCCTGGTTCTTCCTTGTCAGCACCGGGCTTGCAATTTGAGGGAATTCGACCCGGCGGAGCATCAGACCCTGCGGGAGCTTTACGGCTCCTTGCATGAGGACATCTGGAAGGTGCTTTTTAAGTCCGGCAAGTCATGGCCGAACTCTGCTGAGGACCGCGGGTACCAACTGTCCCGCCCTGCAAGTCTGGTCAGTCACTGCTATGTTTGATAATTCATATGTTTCATTGGCACATCCCGAGGAAGATGCTTTAACGTGCTTTCCACAATTCTACTAGGGATGGACAAAGAAGGAAGGGCAGATCCACTATCCGGCCCCACTGCCGGAAGAGCCAGCTGGCCCACTTCTGACGAAGATGCTGGTCCCAGCGCCTTACAAGGCGCCGAAGAAGAAGGCCGAGAAGGAGGCCAAGGAGACCAGGGGAGGCCTCCATCGCCACGGCGCTTCGGACACAAAATCCGAAGACTCTAATGCCCATTCTTTCTCCGAAGAGGATGAGGAGGAGGAAGAAGATGAATCCCCCATGGGGGGGAGAAAGAAAAGGACGGCCTCCTCATCCTTGGAGGCCGAATCGCCTAAGAGAAAAAAATCCTTCCAGAGGCGTCTACCACCGCTGCTGATAGCAGCCCAGAGTGGGATCCCAGGGTCCAACCCCTAGTAAACACGTGAGTATACAAAGCCCGAACTTTCTTATGCGTTCAGGCTCATTATGGAATAATAATCTAATATGAGCCATACTTTTTGCAGTCCGGCTAGGTCCCGCACCGAACAATCCTCGTCAGAGGATTCACTTAGTTCGGATGCTATAGAGAGCGAGACATCCGCGAAGGCCCCTTACCCAAACATGTGAATGACACCGAGGTGTCGTCCCAGAAGGACCCAGACCAAGGAGGGGGGAAGATCATGAAGGCGGCGGCACAAGACCAAGCTTCAGGGGCCGGACATATGGGAGCGAAGGCTCACATGAGCATCGATGGCGGGGGCGACCTCGAATTCGGCCCCCAGCCGGACACAGTCCCGGAGACCTCTAAGGCTCCAGGATTAGGCAGGCGGCCTCCCTCAGCTGGGAGGGGTGTGCCTTTTCCACTAGCAACCTCTGTCCAACCAGTGGCGCCGGATACCTTATTGACGGCGCTAAAAGGTGCTTCCATCGTCGACGAACACCGTGCCCTTATGGGTGCGGTGATTGAGAAGATTCAGTCCGCTGAAAGTGGAGTGAATGAATCCTGCCTTAGCCTTATAAAAGGCTTTGAGGTATGTTTTATGAGGTTTTGAATGTTGTCATAGTATGGACCCTGATACACTGTTCGGTGAAAGAAAGAACTGGACAGAGGATCAAATTTATGTTTGCAGGAGACTCGGTTGATGACATCTATTAATCTTCTTTTGAGAGGAGGCGTCTGTAGCGACTGCCGGCTCTCATACTGCAGAAGCATCCGGACTGAAGCAGCGTCTGGAGCGGGCCAAAGAAGAACTTGGCCGAGTGAAGAAGAAGTTGGAGGATACTCAAGGTATGCAAAAACACTGTTCGTTCAGCACAAATGAATAAGAGTGCTTGATGAAAATACTTTTGTTGTGTGCTCTACGGGCGATGGCCGAAATTGAGGCTCTGAAGAAGGCTGTGGCCGAAGCCGAGAAGAAGGAAGCCATGGAGCAAGCTCTCTGCGAAAAGCACGAGGCCAGGGTTATTGAGGCTGAGCGTGAGCTTCAGGATGCCGTGAAGAAAAGCGAGACTTTGGAGCAGAGTTTATCAGGGAAAGAATCCGAACTCGCCCAAGCTCTCCAAGCCGCAAATGATGCCCGGGAGGAAGCCCAAGGTGCTCTGAAGGAAATTCAGGAGGCGAGAAGGATTGCGGCTGGTAAGGCTTTTTCTATATGAAGCAGTCTTTTTTTTTGAAAGGAGAAAATCAAGTTGATAATTTGAATGTTGATTTTTCCAGGGGCGTTTGCGGAGCTGCCACACAGTATATCTGATGCTGCCCAATTCTACCAAACTGAGGAAAAGAAGACTGCAGAGAAGCTCTTCTGGTCGCAGTATTTGGCACTAAATTATCCGATGCCATTTGCTGATCGGCTAAAGAAGTTGATCGAACTGCACAAGGCGTCCGAACTAGCCATGAAGGATTTGATTGTCCGGCTATGGCCTGCCGAGCCAATTCCAAGCAGTTACTTCGGGCTCATGAAGGGCTTGTGAGTGCCTGCCCTCGACTCGAAGTCATTAAGCGGTCGGTCTGTATGGAGGGTGCACGAATGGCATTTGCCCGCGCGAAAGTGCACTGGGGAAAGCTGGATGCTGAAAAGTTGATGACTGAGGGACCACCGGAGGGGAAGGAGCACCGCAAGCCCGAATTATATTATGATAGTGTCATGAAAGGAGCCCGCCTTGTGGCAGAGCAATGCACCAAAGAAATTGCATTTCCATGAAGATAGTCATGCTGTCCTTTGTAAGGAGGAACAAGGTCACTTTTATTATTTATTGCCTGTTATGTGAAAGTTTTTCCTCCTGTGCGGTCGTTTCATATATATTAATCCTAAGAGTTGGCCAGTTGTCGGCTTCTGCCCCCATGTAGGAAGTACCGGGGTGTTTGGGACAAACCTGAACACTCTTTATCCCATTTTTGGGTCCTTGAAGGAGGTGTTCAGCACAACGAACCAGGCAATTAGACAATAGGGCTTTATTACTCTCACTTAGCCATAGGAGTTTATGTAAGGTAGCGCAGCCCCTGATGTTCGGAAGACTGCACGAGGGGCTCTATGAGCACCTGATCGGAAGAAAAGCCGATCCATCGCATGCTGCATTGGTTATGGCATTATGCGGAATAAATCCTTAAAGATTTTACAACCTCTCGAATAGCTGACCATCTCTCGCTGTATCATGATAGTCAGATTTCGGCTTTCTCTACTGAGGTGCTCGTCCGGAGGAACCGAGACACAATCGCAGTAGTTCTCCCTGCGCTACCTTAGCCGATATAGCGGAACGTAAGGTACCAAAACATGGGAGCCGGACAAACCCAACTATTGACCCAAGACATGATTCGGAGCTGATGCATATAATGCTATAAGTACGGGGTGCCGAACGACTGCGAAGGTGGTCGGACTTTAATGCCAAATTATGGGTATAGTGAAGCCCCTGGCGCAGTAAGGCATAACACGATGAACGAATGCCGTTATGACGAAAGGTGTCAATAAGAAATGGTAGCAGATAAGCGTCATATAGATCTACATGTTGTATTCGAGTAATTCGTCGACGCGTACGAATACAAGTGATATTATAAAAAAGAAGTATGAACGCGGAACCTGCTGAGACCAGGCGAGAAGAAGCTTTGTGCAGATCCGGAGTGTATCCGAATTTTCTTCGAGGGGAATATCTAAGGACTCCCCTTGTGCGTCCGAGCTGATTCCATGTCGCCAGTCCTGTCTTGCGCAAAAGCGAACCTGCAAAGGAAATGTGAGAAATAATTGTGTGCCACGGAGTGGTTGAGACACGGAATGTGGCCCTTCCCAGCATTTGCCAGAGCATTTAATGGAGCTTTGGTCGAGCCAAGATATCATGCCGCGAAGTAGTTCGGACTCCTTTATTGGTGTCCGGGAGCTTGGCCGTCAACTCAAGGTTCGAATGATAGGTGCCACTTGTTGCTTCTATTGTTAAAGCGGCGGTATACTCTTCGGCGCCGAGGTGGAGTTTGGCTTTGCCCTTAACTGTGATCACGCCATGCGGGTCAGGCATTTTAAGCTTACCATAGGCATAGTGTGGTACGCGTTAAATCGGGCGAACAAGGTTCGTCCCAGCAGTGCATGATAATTACTGCGAAAAGGGACGATGTCGAAGACTAGATCTTCGGTACGATAATTGTTTGGTGATTCAAAGACTACCTCCAGAGTGATGGAGCTTGTACAATTGGCATCCACACCTGGTATGACACCTTTAAAGGAGGTTTTAGTGAGTTTGATCATCGAACGATCGATACCCATCTGGCGCACTGTGTCCTGATACAGCAGGTTTAGACTGCTGTCGCCATCCATAAGGACTCGTGTGAGGTGGAACCTGCAAACTATTGGGTCGAGGATAAGTGCGGCTGAATTACCCTGGTTGGTATTGGCCGGACGATCTGAATGATCGAAAGTGAACGGCCATAGTTTGTATTGTGGGGCGACTTGCTTTGTTAAGTCGACATCCTGAAAAGTGCACGTTTGTTCCCGTTTGGGAAAGTGGATGGTGATTATCATGTTCACCATTTTGATTTGCTGAGGGAATTTCTTTTGCCCTCTATTGTTTGGTGATCTGGGCTCCTTGTCGTCTTCATTGATTTGAGACCCCTTCTCCTTGTTTCCGGCGCCTGGCCTGCCTGCTTGTTTAAAGACCCAACATTCTCAGTTGGTATGATTGGCTGTCGTTCCTGAGGTACCATGAATTTGGCATGGGCGATCAAGTCTGTGGTCTAGACTAAACGGGCCTGAATTGTTATTTTGAAATGGCCTTTTCCTCTTACCGGACTTAGAGCCACAGAATCCAGCATTGACTACCGTGTCTCCGGCATTATCACAGTTTTTGCAACGCTTGTGTTTGTTACGTCGAGGTTTGCCATTGCTATCTCTGGCCTCTGATGTGCCAGGACTGCTTGCTGTGTTGTTGCTACGAGCCAACTAGCTGTCTTCGCCCGCACAAAAGCGGGTCATGAGTGTCGTGAGGGCTGCCATGGATTTCGGCTTATCTTGGCCAAGGTGACGGGCGAGCCACTCGTCGTGGATGTTATGCTTGAAGGCTGCTAGGGCTTCGGCATCCGGACAGTCAACGATTTGGTTCTTTTTAGTTAGGAACCGCGTCCAGAATTCTCTGGTTGACTCTCCGGGCTGTTGGGTTATGTGACTTAAGTCATCAGCGTCCGATGGTCGCACATAAGTGCCCTGGAAGTTGTCAAGGAATGTGTCCTCCAGGTTCTCCCAACTGCCAATGGAGTTTGCCGGCAGGCTATTGAGCCAATGCCGAGTCGGTCCTTTAAGCTTAAGGGGGAGGTACTTGATGGCATGTAGATCGTCGCCGCGGGCCATGTGAATGTGGAGAAGGAAATCTTCAATCCATACCGCCGGGTCTGTTGTGCCATCGTATGATTCGATGTTTACGAGTTTAAACCCTTCTGGGAATTCATGATCCATTACTTCATCAATGAAACATAGGAGGTGAGCGGCGCCTCTACGCCAGGCTACATCGTGACGCAGTTCGAATGAGTCTTGTCTGTTGTAATCGGCCCTGTCGGACTTGTTTTTAGTGTATCCGGTGCGACGATCATCCTCACGCGTTGTAGCGCGCCGTCGTGATCCGTAGATCGATCTTGGCTGTCCTGCTTTGTTTTCTAGTACATCTCGCAGGTCTTGCATGTAGCCCCGGGCCGCAGTGTATTGGCGGCGGGGTGCGGGCGGGTGTTCGGGCTGATACGCCGCTTTGTCCCGGCCACGAGGTGGCCGGTCAGCCTCGTCCTGCGCTGGTAGTGTAGGCTCTAGTGCCTCCTCCTCGAGTTGAGGTAGCAACCTGCGCTTCGGGTAACTTTTGGTTGGGCGCTCGAGTCCGTATTCCTCGGCTGCCAGGACCTTAGTCCATCTATCTGTTAGCAGATCTTGGTCAGCTTGAAGCTGCTGCTATTTTTTCAGGCTTTTTGCAGTGGCTATAAGCCGGCGCTTGAAGCGCTCCTGCTCGACGGGATCCTTGGGCACGACGAATTTGTCATCGCCGAGGCTCACCTCCTCTTCGGAGAGAGGCATATAATTGTCCTGCTCTGATTCTTCATCTGTTGCCTCCTCCTGAGGGCTATATTGCCCATCCTTCTACTCGGCCTGCTCAAAGTCAGGCTGGGCGGGATTGTTTTCGTCTTTGGCACCATCCGGATTGCTATCATCTCCTGTGCCGGTGCTGCTGTTTCTGGCGTGATGGGGCTTAGAGCGGTGCCGATGACGCCGGTGCTTTGATTGCTTCCCAAGGGATTATCCTCCGCAGCCTCATCGCCATTGTTTTCTTTGGGTGTGTCCACCATATATATATACTATGATGAGGTGGTTGTCCAGCGCCCTGTGGGCGGCAGTTCATGTTCTTCTCCTGCATCGTCGTCCATACCATCGATGTCTTCAGAGTCGAAGTCGAGTACTTAGGTTAAGTCATCGACAGTGGGTATTAAGTGGGTGGTGGATGGGTAGCGAATTTCTTCATCGTTCGCATCCCACTCGAGCTAGACATAGTTCGGCCAAGAGTCTCCTGATAAAGAGAGAGACCTCAATGAATTTAGCACGTCACCCAAGGGTGAGTGTTGAAAGATATCCATGAAGGTAAACTCCATGATCGGTTCCCAATCAGATTTGATAGGCACGGACGCGCGTGGTTCGGATCCTAAGACTGGAGACGAGTACGGGGGTCCGGTGACACAGATCTCTTTGGCAGTGGAGTCTATGTTCGGCACCAATGCTGGTGAGTGTGCGGCCTCCGTGGCGGGGTCCATGCACTCGTCCTAGGATGGCGCGATCCCCTTCGGATTAAGGGCAGGGGCACCTGCAGGTGCGATATCCAGAACACCGCCTGATGGCAGATCTAAGTCATGCATGTCGTGGCTGTTCGACGCTCCTGACATAGGCTCGAACCCGTCGAAGATCAAGTCTCCGCGGATGTCGGCGGTGTAGTTCAAGTTTCCAAACCTGACCTGGTAGCCAGGGGCATAGATGTCGACCTGTTCCAAGTGGCCAAGCGAGTTGGCCCGCAGTACGAAGCTGCCAAATACGAAGATCTGTCCGGGGAGGAAAACCTCACCCTAGACAGCATCGTTACTAATGATTGAAGGGGCCATCAAGCCTTCTCGCGACGACATGGTGGAACTCTCAATGAAAGCCCCAATGTCGGTGTCAAAACCGGCAGATCTCGGGTAGGGGGTCCCGAACTGTGCGTCTAAGGCTAATGGTAACATGAGGCTAGGGACACGATGTTTACCCAGGTTCGGGCCCTCTCGATGGAGGTAATACCCTACTTCCTGCTTGATTGATCTTGATGATATGAGTTTTACAAGAGTTGATCTACCATGAGATCGTAGAGGCTAAACCCTAGAAGCTAGCCTATGATTATGATTGTTGTTGTCCTACGGACGAAACCCTCTGGTTTATATAGACATCGGAGGGGGCTAGGGTTACACAGAGTCAGTTACAGAGAAGGAGATCTACATAACCGAATCGCCAAGCTTGCGTTCCACGCAAAGGAGAGTCCCATCCAAACACGGGACGAAGTCTTCAATCTTTCTTCATAGTCCAACAGTCCGGCCAAAGTATATAGTCCGGCTGTCCGATGACCCCCTAATCCAAGACTCCCTCAGTCATCACCGGTAAGTATCCCGATTATTGTCACTTCGGGGTTAACGGATCATAACACATAATAGGTGACTATAGACTTGCAAGATAGGATCAAGAACTCATGAAAACATAATAGGTTCAGATATGAAATCATGGCACTCGGGCCCTAGTGACAAGCATTAAGCATAGCAAAGTCATAGCAACATCAATCAAAGAACATGGTGGATACTAGGGATCAAACCCAAACAAAACTAACTTAATTACATGGTAAATATCATCCAACCCATCACCGTCCAGCAAGCCTACGATGGAATTACTCACGCACGGCGGTGAGCATCATGAAATTGGTGATGGAGGATGGTTGATTATGACAACGGCGACGGATTCCCCTCTCTGGAGCCCCAAACGGGCTCCAGATCAGCCCTCCCGAGAGGTTTTAGGGCTTGGCGGCGGCTCTGTATCGCTAAACGTGATGAATCCTTCTTCTCTTATTTTTTTTCTTCGCGAAAGCAAATATATGGAGTTGGAGTTGAGGTCGGTGGACGTCCAGGGGGCCCACGAGGCAGGGGTGCGCCCTAGGGGAGGGGGCGCGCCCCCCACCCTCATGACTAGGGTGTGGGCCCCATGATGCTAATTCTTTCGCCAGTATTTTTTATTAATTCTAAAAAGTTGCTCCGTGGATTTGCAGGTCATTCTGAGAACTTATATTTCTGCACAAATATAACACCACGGCAGTTCTATTGAAAACAGCGTCAGTTCGGGTTAGTTCCATTCAAATCATGCAAGTTAGAGTCCAAACAAGGGCAAAAGTGTTTGGAAAAGTAGATACGACAGAGACATATCAGCTCCCCCAAGCTTAAACCTTTGCTTGTCCTCAAGCAATTCAGTTGATAAACTGAAAGTGATAAAGAAAAACTTTTACAAACTCTGTTTGCTCTTGTTGTTGTAAATACGTAAAGCTAGCATTCATGTTTTCAGCAAAGATTATGACTAACCACATTCACAATAACACTTAGGTCTCATGTTTACTCATATCAATGGCATAATCAACTAGTGAGCAATAATAATAAAACTCGGATGGCAACACTTTCTCAAAATAAACATAATATGATATAACAAGATGGTATCTCGCTAGCCCTTTCTGAGACTGCAAAACATAAATGCAGAGCACCTTTAAAGATCAAGGACTGACTAAACATTGTAATTCATGGTAAAAGAGATCCAGTCATAGTCATACCCAATATAAACTAATAATAATGCATGCAAATGACAGCGGTGCTCTCCAGTGGGTGCTTTTTAATAAGAGGGTGATGACTCAACATAAAAGTAAATAGATAGGCCCTTCGCAGAGGGAAGCAGGAATTTGTAGAGGTGCCAGAGCTCAATTTTGAAAACAGAGATAATAGCATTTTGAGCGGTATACTTTTACTGTCAACATAACAACTATGAGATCTCGGTATCTTCCATGCTGCACACATTATAGGAGGTTCCCAAACAGAATGGTAAAGTTTTATACTCCCCCTCCACCAACAATCATCAATCCATGGCTTGCCCGGAACAACGGGTGCCTCCAACTAACAACAATATCGGGGGAGTTTTGTTTAATTATTTTGATTTGATTTTGAGCATGGGACTCGGCATCCCTGTGACCAGACATTTTCTCGTGAATGAGGAGCGGAGTTCACTCCTCTTGAGAATAACCCGCCTATCATGGAAGATACAAACAACCCTAGTTGATACATGAGCTGCTCGGGCATACAAAACAGAATTTCATTTGAAGGTTTGGAGTTTGGCACATACAAATTTACTTCGAACGGCAAGTAGATACCACATATAGGAAGGTATGGTGGACTCATATGGAATAACTTTGGGGTTTATGGAGTTTGGATGCACAAGCAGTATTCTCGCTTAGTATAAGTGAAGGCTAGAAAAACACTGGGAAGCGACCAACTGAGAGAGCGACAACAGTCATGAACATGCATTAAAATTAATAGACACTAAGTGCAAGCATGAGTAGGATATAATCCACCATGAACATAAATATCGTGAAGTCTATGTTGATTCTTTTTCAACTACATGCGTGAACATGTGCCAAGTTGAGTCGCTCAATTCATTCAAAGGAGGATACCACAATATCATACCACATCACAACCATTTTAATAGCATGTTGGCACACAAGGTAAACCTTTATAAACTCATAGCTAATTAAGCATGGCATAAACAACTATAATTTCTGATTGTCATTGCAAACATGTTTATTCATAATAGGCTGAATCAGGAACGATTAGCTAATCATATCTACAAACACAAGAGAGGTCGAGTTCATACCATCTCCTCTTATCCCAATCGCTTCATCATATATCATCATCATTGCCTTTCACTTGCACGAATGAGCGGTGTGGATAATAATAATACTGCACGTGCCTTGGACTAAGCTGGAATCTGCAAGCATTCATTTCAAGATAGAAGACAAAGTAATATGGGCTCTTGGTTAAAGTAAATCAATTATGAATATGAGAGCCACTTAGACAATTTTACTATGGTCTTCTCCTCTCGACCCCCAAAGGAAAAGAAAAGAAATAAAACTATTTACGCGGGAAAGCTCCCAACAAGAAAAAAGAAGAACGAGAAATCTTTTTGAGTTTTTCTTTTTATTATTACTACTACACCATGGAAATTAAACTAAATAAAAGCTATTACTAATTTTTTTGGTTTTTCCTAAGGTTTATCTAACACACAAGAAGAAAGCAGGAAAAAGAAATTAAACTAGAATGGATAGTATAATGAAAGAGTATGAGCACCGACACTAGAATGAGTGTGTGACCATGAATGTAAAGTCGGTGAGGAATACATACTCCCCCAAGCTTTGGCTTTTGGTCTAAGTTGGTCTATGGCCATGGGTCAGAGCTACTCCCTCCGGTGTACTAGGAACCCACTAACAAAAGGATGGTCGACAAGGGTCAAGTTGTGGTTCCGGCTCAGGCTCTGGGGCTGATATCTGGCCTCGGTAAGCACGAGCAGACTCCGGTAAGACGAGAAACGTGCCTGAAGATAAATCAAACAAAGAGGGTGCATGCAGGATAATAGTTTCACTGTGTTTCTTATGATATCTCAAATTATATTTAAGCGTATTCTCATCATTTGCAACAATAAACTCATGTGCTACCATGCTCTTGTAATCTAGAAAAGTATAGGGCAGCAGTTTTTCTTCTTCCTCAAAGTGCCTAATAGGTATCTTGAAATGTTTAGCGAGGCGTGATGCATAGATACCTCCAAAAATGGGGCCCGTAGTACGGTTCATGCTTAATCGTCTAGCAATAGTAGCGCCTATATTAAAAGAGTTATCACAAAATAAGGCATGGAACAAAATGATAATATCAGGAACACTAAGGTTTCCACAGTTTCCACGGCCAATTAAGCATCGACTAGCAAATATTGCAAAGTAGCGTAAAACAGGAGAATGTATGCTAGTTATTCGTCCATCGGTAACTTTCCTCGTTTCCCCTACAGTAATAGTGTCAATAAATCCTTCCACATCTTTATGATTTGGTTCCTCTAAGCTGCCCCTGAAGGGTATCTAGCAAACTGCGCAAAATTCGTATAGTGACATCTCCCTATCAACATCATATAATTTAAACTCTACTGAAGGAGGTGATTTCTTAGGATAAAAGTAGAAATTTTTCATGAAAGTATTGGTGAGTAAGAGATACTGTTCAAGCTGGTTGTGGAGGAAGTCGGTGAGGCCCGCATTATCAACCAAAGAATAGAAATCATCATATATACCGGATGCTCTCAAGGAATCATCACAAGGCCATTCACACGGCCGTACTTCCGCCACACGAGGAAGATTATACTTGGGCTTTTCATTCTCCTTGGATTGTTTATCTTTAGAACCTTGGCTAGAAGAGCTCCTCAAGAAGAATCTCTTCATCTTTTTCCGAAAATATCTGAAATTTTTAGTGACCCAAAATAAAAGTGAAACAACCACAATGAAATTGATAGCAACTACTCCGACAAGTGCCTAGAGCCTCTATCATGCATTAAAATTACTTGGGACCTCATAAATTTAACATGCAAGCTCAAGAACAGGGTCACCTAAGTAGCAAGAATTTGCAATGAATAAAGCACTAGAACAAAAATTAATTGCATCATTGGAGGAATCACATACCAAAGAACAATCCCCCAAAGCAATTTTGTGAATGCAGCTTTGAGCAAGGATATCGAAAATGGCAGCAAAACGAGCTAGAACTCGTGCTTGAGCTAGATAGTGATTTTTTGGGAGGAAGAAGAAGTGTGTGGGTGCAGGAATAAGTGGAGGGGATCCACCGTGGGCCCATGAGACAGGGGGCGTGCCCTGTAGGGGTGGGCGCACCCTGGACCCTCATGGCCAGGTGCTTGCTCCCCCTACTGTGTTCTCAGTGCCAGATATTCTCAAATATTCCAGAAAAAATCATATTAAATTGGCATGGCATTTGGAGAACTTTTATTTTCATGATATTTTTTATTGCATAGCCAATTCAGAAAGTAGGTAAAATATACTATTTCTACTTTATTTGTTATCAGTAAAAGAAAGTAAAGAGAGGGTATAGAAGGTTGTGCCTTCTAACTTCATCCATCTCATGCTCATCAAAAGGAATCCACTAACAAGGTTGATCAAGTCTTGTTAACAAACTCATCCCGAATCACATGAAACTGGAGAAATTTCAAATTGACACTAGGTTACCTCAACGGGGATATGAACATTCCCAATAATAATAATATCATACTTTTTCTTTGCAGTAGGAAGAGGAAATTCAAAACCTCCAATAATTATTGATGGAATTTTCCCAATAGAATTTATACTGTGAACTTGAGGTTGTTTCCTAGGAAAGTGTTCCGTATGGTCATTACCATTAACATGAAAGGTGACATTGCCTTTGTTGCAATCAATAACAGCACCTGCAGTATTTAAAAAGGGTCTACCAGGGATAATCGACACACTGTCGTCCTCAGGAATATCAAGAATTACAAAGTCTGTTAAGATAGTAACGTTCGCAATTACAATAGGCACGTTCTCACAAATGCCGACAGGTATAGCAGTTGATTTATCAGCCATTTGCAAAGATATCTCAGTAGGTGTCAACTTACTTAATTCAAGTCTACGTTATAAGGAAAGAGGCATAACACTGACATCGGCTCCTAGATCACATAAGGCAGTTCTAACATAATTTCTTTTGATGGAGCATGGTATAGTGGGTACTCCGGGACCACCAAGTTTCTTAGGTATTCCACCCTTAAAGGTATAGTTGGCAAGCATGGTGGAGATTTCAGCTTCAGGTATTTTTCTTTTATTTGTAATGATATCTTTCATGTATTTAGCATAAGGGTTTGTCTTAAGCATATCGGTTAAGCGCATACATAAGAAAATAGGTCTAATCATTTCATCAAAGCGCTCAAAGTCCTCATTGATGTCTACTGCACAACCTTCTTCTTGTAGACATTGTTCGGCCTGCAAGTGCACAGGTTTGTAGGACAGTAGCAAATTTCCCTCAAGTGGATGACCTAAGGTTTATCAATCCGTAGGAGGCGTAGGATGAAGATGGTCTCTCTCAAGCAACCCTACAACCAAATAGCAAAGAGTCTCTTGTGTCCCCAACACACCCAATACAATGGTAAATTGCATAGGTGCACTAGTTCGGCAAAGGTATGGTTATACAAGTGCAAAATAGATAGTAGATAAAGGTTTTTGTAATATGAAATTATAAAAACAGCAAGGTAACAAGTGGTAAAAGTGAGCGTAAACGGTATTGCAATGATAGGAAACAAGGCCTAGGGTTCATACTTTCACTAGTGCAAGTTCTCTCAACAATAATAACATATATAGATCATATAACAAGCCCTCAACATGCAACAAAGAGTCACTCCAAAGCCACTAATAGCGGAGAACAAACGTAGAGATTATGGTAGGGTACGAAACCACCTCAAAATCAGATCGATCTATTAAAGAGTTCGTACTAGAATAACACCTTAAGACACAAATCAACCAAAACCCAAATGTCACCTAGATACTCCATGTCACCTCAAGTATCCGTGGGCATGATTATACGATATGCATCACACAATCTTAGATTCATCCAACCAACACAAAGTACTTCAAAGAGTGCCCCAAAGTCTCTACCAGAGAGTCAAGAACGTGTGCCAACCCCTATGCATAGGTTCATTGGCGGAACCCACAAGTTGGTCACCAAAACATACATCAAGTGGCACATGATATCCCATTGTCACCACATATAAGCACGGCAAGACATACATCAAGTGTTCTCATAAAAGACTCAATCCGATAAGATAACTTCAAAGGGGAAACTCAATTCATCATAAGAGAGTAGAGGGGGAGAAACATCATAAGATCCTACTACAATAGCAAAGCTCGGGATACATCAAGATCGTGCCATAGAGGGAACACGAGAGAGAACACGAGAGACAGAGAGAGAGAGAGAGAGATATCAAACACATAGCTACTGGTACATACCCTCAGCCCCGAGGGTGAACTACTCCCTCCGCGTCATGGAGAGTGCCGGGATGATGAAGATGGCCACCGGTGATGGATTCCCCCTCCGGCAGGGTGCCGGAACGGGATCCCAAGAGGTTTTTGGTGGCTACAAAGGCTTGCGGCGGCGGAACTTCCGATCTATCCTGATTTTTGATGTTTTTAGGGTACGTAGGCATATATAGGCGAAAGAAGTCGGTCGGGGGGGTGCTCGAGGTACCCACGAGACAGGGGGCCACCACCCTGTAAGGGGGGCGCGCCCTCCTATCTTGTGGCCTCCTCGAGGCTCTTCTGACGTGAACTCCAGGTCTCCCGGATCATAATCTTCCAAAAAATCACGTTGCCGAAGGTTTCATTCCATTTGGACTCCGTTTGATATTCCTTTTCTTCGAAATACTGAAATAGGCAATAAAACAGCAATATGGGCTGGGCCTCTAGTTAATAGGTTAGTCCCAAAAGTAATATAAAAGTGTATAATTAGCCCATAATCATTCAAAACACATAGTAATATAGCATGGAACAATCAAAAATTATAGATACATTGGAGACGTATCAAGCATCCCCAAGCTTAATTCCTGCTCGTCCTGGAGTAGGTAAATGATAAAAACAGAATTTTTGATGTGGAATGCTACCTAGCATAATTCTCAAAGTAATTTTCCTTTATTGTGGCATGAATGTTCAGATCCAAATAATTCAAGATAAAAGTTCATATTGACATAAGAAATAGTAATACTTCAAGCATACTAATCAAAGTAATCATGTCTTCTTAAAATAACATGGCCAAAGAAAGTTATCCCTACAAAATCATATAGTCTGGCTGTTGCTCTATCTTCATAACACAAAGTATTTAATCATGCACAACCCCGATGACAAGCCAAGCAATTGTTTCATACTTTAATAATCTCAAACTCTTTCAACTTTCACGCAATACATGAGCGTGAGCCGTGGACATAGCATTATATGTGGAGTAGAATGGTGGTTGTGGAGAAGATAAAAAGGAGAAGATAGTCTCACATCAACTAGGCATATCAACGGGCTATGGAGATGCCCATTAATAGATATCAATGTGAGTGAGTATGGATTGCCATGCAACGGATGCACTAGAACTATAAATATATGAAAGCTCAACAAAAGAAACTAAGTGGGTGTGCATCCAACTTGCTTGCTCACGAAGACCTAGGGCACTTTTGAAGAAGCCCATCATTGGAATATACAAGCCAAGTTCTATAATGAAAAATTCCCACTAGTATATGAAAGTGACAACATATGAGACTCTCTATCATGAAGATCATGGTGCTACTTCAAAGCACAAGTGTGGAAAAAGAGATAGTAGCATTGTCCCTTCTCTCTTTTTCTCTCATTTTATTTTTTTCTTTTTTCTCTCTTTTTTTTCTTTGGCCTTCTTTTTTTTCTTTTTGGCCTTTCTCTTTTTTTTCTTTTTTTTCTCTTTATAAAGTCCGAAGTCTCATCCCGACTTGTGGGGGAATCATAGTCTTCATCATCCTTTCCTCACTAGGACAATGCTCTAATAATGAAGATCATCACACTTTTATGGATTTACAACTCAAAGCTAGAACAAGATATGACTCTATATGAATGCCTCCGGCGGTGTACCGGGATATGCAATGAATCAAGAGTGACATGTATGAAAATTATGAAAGTGGCCTTGCCACAAATACGATGTCAACTACATGATCATGCAAGGAGCAATATGACAAAAGTAATGCGTGTCATATGAACTGAACGATGGAAAGTTGCATGGCAATATATCTCGGAATGGCTATGGAAATGCCATAATAGGTAGGTATGGTGGCTGTTTTGAGGAAGGTATATGGTGGGTGTATGGTACCGGCGAAAGTTGCGCGGCACAAGAGAGGCTAGCAATGGTGGAAGGGTGAAAGGGTGCGTATAATCTATGGACTCAACATTAATCAAAAGAACTCATGTACTTGTTGAAAAAATCTAGAAGTCATCAAAAACCAAAGCACTACGCGCATGCTCCTAGGGGGATAGATTGGTAGGAAAAGACCATCGCTCATCCCCGACCGCCACTCATAAGGAAGACAATCAATAAATAAAATTGTGCTCCAACTTCATCACAAAGAGGTTCACCATACGTGCATGCTACGGGAATCACAACCCTTAACACAAGTATTTTTCATGATCACCTCAACTAGCATGACTCTAATATCACTACCTCCATATCTCAAAACAATTATCAAGTATCAAATTGATCATAGCATCCAATTCACTTCCTATGATAGTTTTCATTCAAATTACCATGTTCTTTAAGACTCTCAAAATAATATAAGTGAAGCATTAGAGACTAGCAATTTCTACAAAATATAACCTCCGTCGTGCTCTAAAAGATATAAGTGAAGCACTAGAGCAAACGACAAACTACTCCAACAAGATATAAGTGAAGATCAATGAGTAGCTAAATAATTATGCAACTATGCAAGGACTCCCTCTCATTAAAGAATTTCAGATCTTGGTATTGTATTCAAGCAGAAAGCAAAACAAAATAAAATGACAATGCAAGGATAGCACCACTCATGTGAAGAAGCAAAAACTTAGGCTCAACCGATACTAACCGATAGTTGTTGAAGAAGAAAGGTGGGATGCCTACCGGGGCATCCCCAAGCTTAGATGCTTGAGATTTCTTGAAATATTATCTTGGGGTGCCTTGGGCATCCCCAAGCTTGAACTTTTTTGTCTCCTTAATTCCTCTCATATCATGGTTTCTCTTTTTATCAAAAGCTTCATTCACAACAAACTCAACAAGAACTTGTGAGATAGGTTAGTATAAACCAATGCAAAACCTTATAATTTTCTACTGTAACAAATCACTTAAATTATTATTCAACATTGCATACTAAATGCCTCTGCATATTTAATACTCCTATCCTCAAATAGAATCATTAAACAAGCAACCATATGCAAACAATGCAAACATAACAGCAATCTGCCAAAACAGTACAGTCTGTAAACAATGCAAGAGTATCAATACTTCCCTAACTTCAAAAATTATGAACTAAACTTCCCACTGTAATAAATTTATAAGAGCTTAATATGCAAAAAGATTCAACGTTATACCATTCTCTGACTTTTCTAGGGAATTTTTGCAACAGCGGTAAACTTTCGGTTTTCAAACAGCAACATGTATACTAGCAAAATAAGCATGGCAAAGGCTATCCTTGACTTTTTTATTGAAACTAAAGATTAAAAACATTATTCTAACTAACATCAAGAAAAAACTAACAAAAGAAATTGACGCTCCAAGCAAAACACATATCATGTGGTGAATAAAAATATAGCTCCAAGTAAAGTTACCGATGAACAAAGACGAAAGAGGGGATGCCATCCGGGGCATCCCCAAGCTTAGTTGCTTGGTTGTCCTTGAATATTACCTTGGGGTGCCTTGGGAATCCCCAAGCTTAGGCTCTTGCCACTCCTTATTCCATAGTCCATCAAATCTTTACCCGAAACTTGAAAACTCCACAACACAAAACTCAACAGACAACTCGTAAGCTCCATTAGTATAAGAAAATAAAACCACCACTTAGGTACTGTAATGAACTCATTGTAAATTCATAATGGTGTAATACCTACTGTATTCCAACTTATCTATGGTTCATACCCTCAGATACTACTCATAGATTCATCAAAACAAGTAAACAACACATAGAAAACAGAATCTGTCAAAAACAGAACATTCTGTACTAATCTATATCAATAGTCTACTTATGGAACTCCAAAACTCCTACCAAATTAGGAAGTCCTAAGAAATTCATGTACCAATCTAGAGCAAAAAGAATCAGATAATAAGAACGTTTCTATGAATTAACAAAACTAAACTACTGGGTGCAAAAGTTTCTGATTTTCAGCAGGATCAACACAACTATCATCGTAAGCTATCCCAAAGGTCTTACTTGGCACTTTATTGAAACAAAAGCTATAAAACATGATTACTACAATAGAATAATCATTTGAACACACAAAAACAGTAAGTATAAATATTGGGTTGTCTCAAAACAAGCGCTTTTCTTTAATGCCTTTCTAGCTAGGCATGATGATGACAATGATGCTCACATAAAAGATAAGAATTGAAACATAACGGGAGCATCATGAAGCATATGACTAGCACATTTAAACCTAACCCACTTCCTATGCATAGGGATTTTGTGAGCAAACAACTTATGGGAACAATAATCAACTAGCATAGGAAGGTAAAACAAGCATAGCTTCGAAACTTTAAGCACATAGAGAGGAAACTTGATATTATTGCAATTCCTACAAGCATATATTCCTCCATCATAATAATTTTCAGTAGCATCATGAATGAATTCAACAATATAACCAGCACCTAAAGCATTCTTTTCATGATCTACAAGCATAGAAAATTTACTACTCTCCACATAAGCAAAATTCTTCTCATGAATAGTAGTGGGAGCAAACTCAACAAAATAATTATTATGTGAGGCATAATCCAATTGAAAACTAAAATCATGATGCAAGTTTCATGGTTATCATTATTCCTAATAGCATACAATTCATCACAATAATCATCATAGATAGCAACTTTGTTCTCAAAATCAATTGGAACCTCTTTCGAAATAGTGGAATCATCACTAAATAAAGTTGACACTCTTCCAAATCTACTTTCATGTTCATCACAATAAGATTCAACATCCTCCAAAATAGTGGAATCACTACTTCCTAAAGTTGACACTCTTCCAAACCCACTTTCATCAATATAATCATCATAAATAGGAGGCATGCTTTCATCATAATAAACATTCTCATCAAAACTTGGGGGACTAAAAATATCATATTCATCAAACATTGCTTCCCCAAGCTTGTGGCTTTGCATATCATTAGCATCATGGATATTCAAAGAATTCATACTAACAACATTGCAATCATGCTCATCATTCAAAGATTTAGTATCAAACATTTTATAGATTTCTTCTTCTAGTACTTGAGCACAATTTTCCTTACCATCATTCTCATGAAAGATATTAAGAAGATGAAGCGTATGAGACAAACTCAAATCCATTTTTTTGTAGTTTCCTTTATAAACTAAACTAGTGATAAAACAAGAAACAAAAAGATTCAATTGCAAGATCTAAAGATATACCTTCAAGCACTCACCTCCCCAGCAATGGCGCCAAAAAAGAGCTTAGTTGACGGGGTGTGAGTGAGTGCCCTTTACCTAGCCTCCCCGGCAACGCCGCCAGAAAAGAGCTTGATGTCTACTACACAACCTTCTTCTTGTAGACGTTGTTGGGCCTGCAAGTGCACAGGTTTGTAGGACAGTAGAAAATTTCCCTCAAGTGGATGACCTAAGGTTTATCAATCCGTAGGAGGCATAGGATGAAGATGGTCTCTCTCAATCAACCCTGCAACCAAATAGCAAAGAGTCTCTTGTGTCCCCAACACACCCAATACAATGGTAAATTGTATAGGTGCACTAGTTCGGCGAAGAGATGGTGATACAAGTGCAAAATAGATAGTAGATAAAGGTTTTTGTAATCTGAAATTATAAAAACAGAAAGGTAACAAGTGGTAAAAGTGAGCGTAAGCGGTATTGCAATGATAGGAAACAAGGCCTAGGGTTCATACTTACACTAGTGCAAGTTCTCTTAACAATAATAACATAGATAGATCATATAACAAGCCCTCAACATGCAACCAAGAGTCACTCCAAAGCCACTAATAGCAGAGAACAAACGTAGAGATTATGGTAGGGTACGAAACCACCTCAAAGTTATTCTTTCGGATCGATCTATTAAAGAGTTCGTACTAGAATAACACCTTAAGACACAAATCAACCAAAACCCTAATGTCACCTAGATACTCTATTGTCACGTCGAGTATCCGTGGTGAAGCTGGACACGTGGCCGGTGCTGATTCGGCGGCGAAGGAGGCGCGGACATGTCCGGCGGGGTCCAGACATGTTCGGCTGCGGGAGGAGGAAGAAGCTAGGGTTTCGGGGGGGTTCATCCGCGAATTTCGGGGGAGGGGCTAATTTATAGGTAGAGGGAGCTAGGAGAGTCCAAATGAGGCACGGTTTTCACCCACACGATCGTGATCGAACAACCGAGAGCATGGAGGGGGTTAGGATGGGTTTTGGGCTAGTTTAGAGGGGTGTTGGGCTGCAAGACAAAAGAGGCTTTTACGGTTACCCGGTTAACCGTTGGAGTATCAAACGACCTCCAAATGGCATGAAACTTGACTGGCGGTCTACCGGTGCTATACCAAGGCCGCTTGGCAAACCTCGGTCCATTCCGAGAACGTTTAACACCCGCACATGAAAAGAGGCAAAAGGGGGCGCCGGAGGACATAGGAGTGTCGGATTGCAAAACAGACAACGGGGAAAATGCTTGGATGCAAGAAACGAACACGTATGCAAAATGAGTGCACATGATGACATGATAAAATGCAACACGCAAGCAAATGACATGGCAACAACGGCGAAAAACTGGCGGACACCTGGCGCATCGAAACCGGGGCGTTACAACACTCCTCCACTAACAAGTGATCTCGTCCCGATATCTTAGGACCGAGACGGGAGAGAAAAGGGATGAGGTGAAAGAAGAACTCAAGAGAAGAAGCAAATAGTCGAGAACACTCGAGAAGAAGAGAGGAACGACGAGAACGACGAGAATCGAAAGCTCACGGAATCAGATAGACTATGAAACGACTCCGGTTAGAACAACATAGGAAAAGCATAAGGATGGAAGAATTTAGGTAGCACTCCGACTGAAACATGGAGGAATAGAACACGAGCTTCACAAGATGGAATGACACTTGACGACATAAGCAACGCGATGCCTCCGGAAGAATTGAAAGAATTGAATGGAAAGAACTTAGAAGGTAGGGTTGAAGAATGAATTAAATCATGAAGAACCAGCGTGAAGAACTCCGGTGACGAAAGGATGACGAGATAGAATGAAGGATGAAATAATAAGATGAGCCTTGCGATGATTTAGATGGAGGTTCCGACGAGATGGCCGAGGAAATTTGAACTCCGGAAAAGAAAAAATGAAAAACACTTGGAACTAGAATTTATTCATTAAGAACAAACTCCAAAGAAAAGGATTAATCACTTGAAGGAAAGATAAGATTTATTGTATGCTTATCCCTCATCAAATTAAATTGATGACAAGCAATGGATTTTTGCATACTACTTATTCTTCTTGAAAATGATTAAGGAGTGACATAGCACAAAACTTGAGAAGGTCTTCATGAACCACCGGTAGGATTGAAAGAACAAATGGATTAAAATGATAAACAAGGAAAAATAATCTGAAAGAACCACCGTTAGAATTCAGGAAAAGACTAACGAAAGAGAATGAATCACCGGACAGAATTAGAAGAACAAATATGCTTGAGGGGATTTATATGCAAAAGAATAAAGAGATCATGAACTGATTAAAGAACACTTGAGCGAAGCACCGGGATAATTGGATAACGGTAGCTGAAATGTGAGGACAAAGAATTCTTCTGGAATGATGGCCTCCGGTGAAAAGAAACGGAAAAACGACTTCTGACATACTCCGGATGGGCAAGAAAAGGAATATCTGACAAATGGAATAATTCGAGACTGATAACATGAAGCTAGAACCATGAATCTTTGAGAGAACGGACAAGATTTAGAGGAAAAACTCTTCTTTGGTCTTCAAAAGACGACGGGAAACACCACCAAAATTACTGAGATACTCCTGGAGAATGAAAAGCGAAGATGTTGAGCTAACAATGAAAAGAATTTGAAATTGATCTTGGAAAGGCATCTGACTGATAAAATTCATACTTACGTCAAACTTTGAAAAGGATTTGAGAATAGCTCTGGGAAATTAGAAGAGTCAGGTAAGATCCTGGGAAAAGACCTGTGGGTTAGGGCCCACTGAAGAGATAAACCGTTGAAAAAGATTTTTGCAGAGATAGAAGATGCACCGGAACAAATGAAATATTTGAATGAGGTGACAACCTCGAATTAATTCAAACACAGACATATCTCCTGAGATATATTGAACACTCCGGAAGGATAAACTGGCGAGAGGCAAACGAGCAAGGAAAACACTTGAGCCGAGGAAAAGAATATGATCAATCCGAAAAAAACTTGAATTGAATCCACCGGAAAAGAAAAACAGATGAAGAATGATGAACAAGACGAGAATTCACCGGTTCAAATAATTGAGGAAAGATTGAAGATACTCCGCACGAATGAAATTGATGCTCGAAAGAGGCTCAAACTCCGGGGGGAAGAGGGTGGGAGGTCGGGAAAAAACAAAGGCGACTTGGAAGGAATCAACGAATACTTGAATAGAAAACACCAGTTGAAATCATTGAGGAAAGAAAGCAAAGGCTTCGCACGAGTAGGATGGATACTCGATTACGGTCTTCGGCTTCGAGAAGAAAAAGGGGTGGGTGGGTGGGAAAAAGAAAACACTGATGATTGAACTTGGCAAAGAAGAGAGGCTCGAGTTAACTTGACGAGAAATGCACCGGATGCAAGGAGCTGAGGAACAACGCTCGGAAAACCAATTGCGTGATCCTAGAGAAAAATTTGAAGGGGAAGAGGTGTAATTCAAAACACCTACGTCAAGATTCCTCACCAGAGCGATGAAGGGGATGAGGAGTAAAAAGAATTCCTACTCTCCGATATAGCTAGACTCCAAAAACGGTTTTCTTCTAGACTCAACAACGGCCAAACTACACGATCAATCAAGGGGGCTCCTAAGGTCGGTCGAGGCTCTGATACCAACTTGTCACGCCCAATATGTGATACTATCCTAAAGAGATTCGAAGGTCCCACCAAGGATAGAACCGCATATTGAAACCATTTTGCAAGGTGGATATCATTACATCAACTTACATAATAGATGGGGATACATACATAAGGCATACAATGCCACACGAATACAACATCATCTTACAAGAGATCAACATCCGACTACAGATGGAACACAAACAGAAACTCAAACGACATCCACCCTGCTAGCCCAGGATGCCGACCTGGAACCTATCCCCTGATCGAAGGAGAAGCAGAAGAAGCACTCCAAACAAGCAAACATCGCTCTCGCGTCATGATCATCGCATAACTTGTACCTGCAACTGTTGTTGTAGTAATCTGTGAGCCACGAGGACTCAGCAATCCTATTACCATGGGTATGAAGACTAGCAAAGCTTAATGGGAAAGGAAGGGGGTAAAGTGGTGAGGTTGCAGCAACGACTAAGCATATATGGTGGCTAACATACACAAATAAGAGCGAGAAGAGAGCAAGCGGAACGGTCGTGAAGCTAGCAATGATCAAGAGGTGATCCTGAACTCCTACTTACATCAAACATAACCCAGAAACCGTGTTCACTTCCCGGACTCCGCCGAAAAGAGACCATCACGGCTACACACGCGGTTGATGCGTTTTAATTCGGATCTGGTGTCAAGTTATCTACAACCGGACATTAACAAATTCCCATCTGCCCATAACCGCGGGCACGGCTTTCGAAAGTTTATAACCTGCAGGGGTGTCCCAACTTAGCCCATGATAAGCTCTCACGATCAACGAAGGATATACCTTCTCCCAGGAAGACCCGATCAGTCTCGGAATCCCGGTTTACAAGACATTTTGACAATAGTAAAACAAGACCAGCAAAGCCGCCCCATGCACCGACAATCCCGATAGGAGCTGCACATATCTCGTTCTCAGGGCAACACCGGATAAGTCAAGCTACGAGTAAAATCAACCCTCAAGTTTCCCCGAGGTGGCCCCGCAGGCTGCTCAGTTCAGACCAACACTTAGAGAAGCACTGGCCCGGGGGGGCTATAATAAAGATGACCCTTGGGTTAATTACTCCCAAGGGAAAGTAGGTGGTGGTGAGGTAAATGGTAAAACTAAGGTTGGGCCTTGCTGGAGGAGTTTTATTCAAAGCAAACTGTCAAGGGGGTCCCATAAATCACCCAACCGCGTAAGGAACGCAAAATCCGGGAACGTAACACTGATATGACGGAAACTAGGGCGGCAAGAGTGGAACAAAACACCAGGCATAAGGCCGAGCCTTCCACCCTTTACCAAATATATAGATGCATTAACTAAATAAGAGATATTGTGATATCCCAACATAATCTTGTCCGCCATGGAGAAATCTTCAACTTCACCTGCAACTAACAACGCTATAAGAGGGGCTGAGCAAAAGCGGTAACATAGCCAAGCAATGGTTTGCTAGGAAGGGTGAAAAGGTTAGAGGCTGACATGGCAATTTGGGAGGCTTGAATAGCAAATGATAGGTAGCGCAGCAAAGCGATAGAACGAAGCAACTAGCATAGCAATGATAGTAGTGAGATCCAGGGTAGCGGTCATCTTGCCTGAAATCCCGCTAGGAAGAAGAACGAGTCCATGAAGAAGAAGAAGCCACGAAGACGAACCAAGTGCAGATGAACGAATCCTCACGCTCGCAACGAAACGGGAACTATCGAGAAGAAGCACACAACATGGTAAACACACCACACATAAACCAGACATGATGCACAACAAGCATGATGCATGACAAAGCTACATGAAGCTACTCATGGCAAGAGACGATGCAAACAAGAGCAACACATCAAGGCAAGTTTAAATGAAGCCGGAAACAACATATAACAATTCCGGTAAGTCCTCATATGCAAGTTTCGAAATTGGTCCATATCTGAATAAACCTTATGTTCAAGTTGTTAAACAGCAAGTTAAAATGCACCAAGAGGATCTACACGAAAATCTAGTCAAGTTACATATAAAGTTCATTTAATTCGGAGCTATGGCCTAGAAGATATGAGCAAAACAAGTCAAACATGGCATTGATGCAAAATGCAAACAAACATCAAGCAAACACCCCAAAACAAGGATGCAACATGATAATATGAAACTACATGCAAAATCAAGCAAGTTTCATATAGAGCACACTCAAACTGGAGCAACGGTTCAACACATACACTATAAAGTCATAACCACAATCTGTCCAAAACGGCAACTAGGCATAAAGCAAGCATCAAAACAACATGCTAACGGACCTCAACAAGAAAACATAAGGCATGGACATGATGTACAGGTAAAGCATAACAAAACATGAACACTGGGCTATCTCCAGAAAATACTAGAACATGCTCAAAAACACATGGCAAGATTGCAACTAATAACAGTTTACAGGCTTAGCAGAAATAACATCAGGTTGCAATGTTTAGAGCTACCAAACAACATGCTACAGGAACTTATCATAGAAACTTAAGGCATGGCATGAACCTACTAATTGCATAAAACAAAATCCCTTTACTGACCATGATCCAAAAGGGCACAGAAAATATGATGGCACCCATGTAAACATGGCAAATGATATGACAGATTTAAACATGGCAGGAACAACAATAAGTAGGCATGTTGGTGATCTTGAACCACTCATCACAGAGCAATACATGGCATGGCAAGGCAACCAACAGTAAGAAGACATGTTTATTAATCTAATCATGGCAAGAGCAAGTTCATAGGGTGCATGGATCACTAGCAATAATCATGGAAACATTGAACTTAATGTTAACAGGCTGACAGCAACAATATTTAGCAATTTTAGAGCAATATTACAACAAGCTATAGCAAGCTATATATGCAACCAGGGGCATGGCTGGATAGAGCATGGCATGTATAACAAATCATCCTTAGTGAACATCTCCAGAATATGCATAGAATGACTTGTAGCAGCAGGTTTACATAGCATCACGAAATAACAGATCCAGCCTAGCAAAACAGCAACAACAAGTACCCTACTTAACAAGCTTGATGCACTCACTACACAACTCACACAAATAAATGGATAGCACCTCTGTAAAGATGGAATATCATAGATCAAAACTCATGTAGGACTCATGCTCAAAGGATGCACACATCAAACATGGCAAAAATGACAAATGAGCATGTTCTGTTAACAAACAGCAGATAACATAATATAGAACTCTTGCAACGATGATTCAGGCATCAAAATGGACTCAAATGAACATGATGCAATGCAATAAAATGAAGTACGTGTAGGGACGAACAATTTGATATGCTACACGCCCAAAATGGAGCAGTATGCAGCAAGTTACGATGCGATGAACATGGCATGATAATGTCAAAATCTCAGGGACTTAGACGAAAAACGGGGTCAACCTTCGGGATTTCAGATCTGGATCGGGCACGGATCCCGAGGCTCGCCGGAGAACTCGCTGGAGAAGGGTGGAGATGGCCGGAGACGGGCGGGGCGCTGCGGGCGGGCGGCGCGCTCCGGCGAGGCACGGCGGCGCCGGGGCGGCAGAGGCGGCGGCGGGGGCCCGCGGGAGGCGACGGCGAGGCGCCTGGGCGGCGGCGGAGAGATGGGCCCGCGGGGGCCTGCAGCGGGCCGAGCGGGCCGCGGGCGGCGGGCGGCGAAGCGGGACACGTGGCGGGCGCTGATTCGGCGGGGAAGGCGGCGCGGACATGTCCGGCGGGGTCCGGACGTGTCCGGCTGCGGGAGGAGGAAGAAGCTAGGATTTCGGGGGGATTCATCCGCGAATTTCGGGGGAGGGGCTAATTTATAGGTAGAGGGAGCTAGGAGAGTCCAAATGAGGCACGGTTTTCGCCCACACGATCGCGATCGAACGATCGAGAGCATGGATGGGGTTAGGATGGGTTTTGGGCCAGTTTGGAGGGGTGTTGGGCTGCAAGACAAAAGAGGCTTTTACGGTTACCCGGTTAACCGTTGGAGTATTAAACAACCTCCAAATGGCACGAAACTTGACAGGCGGTCTACCGGTGCTATACCAAGGCTGCTTGGCAAACCTCAGTCCATTCCGAGAATGTTTAACACCCGCACATGAAAAGAGGCAAAAGGGGGCGCCGGAGGACATAGGAGTGCCGGATTGCAAAACAGACAACGGGGAAAATGCTCGGATGCAAGAAACAAACACGTATGCAAAATGAGATGCACATGATAAAATGCAACACGCAAGCAAATGACATGGCAACGATGGCGAAAAACAGGCGGACACCTGGCGTATCGAAACCGGGGCGTTACACCCGGATCATAATCTTCCAAAAAATCACGTTGCCGAAGGTTTCATTCCGTTTGGACTCCATTTGATATTCCTTTTCTTCGAAATACTGAAATAGGCAATAAAACAGCAATATGGGCTAGGCCTCCGATTAATAGGTTAGTCCCAAAAGTAATATAAAAGTGTATAATAAAGCCCATAATCATTCAAAACACATAGTAATATAGCATGGAACAATCCAAAATTATAGATACGTTGGAGACGTATCACTCATCATCCTTTTTCTTGGATGGTTTAGGAGGAAAAGGCATGGGTTTCTGAACCCATGGTTCTCTTTCCCTACCATGCTTCCTAGCAGCAAAGTATCTCTTATCATAACATTGATTTCTTGATTGTGGGTTATCAAGATCAACATCAGGTTCAATTTCTATATCGTTGTTATTGCTAGGTTGAGCATCTACATGAACATCATTATTAGCATTTTCATTAGGTTCATGTTCATCTCCAGATTGTGTTTCAGCATCAGAGATAGAAATATCATTAGGATTCTCAGGTGTTTCTACAATAGGTTCACTAGAAGCATACAAAGTCCTATCATTTTTATTTTTCTTCTTTTTAGACGGACTGGGAGCATCTAAATTATTTTTCTGAGAATCTTGTTCAATTCTCTTAGGGTGGCCTTCAGGATACAAAGGTTCCTGAGTCATTTTACCAGTTCTAGTAGCCACTCTAACAGCAAAATCATGTTTATTATTTAGTTCATCAAGCAATTCATTCTGAGCCTTAAGTACTTTTTCTGCTTGTGTAGTGACCATAGAAACATGTTTACTTGTGAGTTTAAGTTCACCCTTAACTCTAGACATATAATCACTCAAGCGTCCAATCATATAAGCATTATTTTCAATTGTCTACTAACATAATCATTGAAATTTGCTTGTTTATCCATAAAATCATCAAATTCATCTAAGCATTGGCTAGCAAACTTAGTAGACGGGGTTTCAACTTTATCATATCTATAAAGCGAGTTTACCTTCACTACCTGTGTCGGGTTATCAAGACCTTGTATTTCTTTAGGTGGTATATTGAGGCCATGAATTTCTTCAATAGGAGGTAAAAATTTAACATCTTCGGCTTTAATACCTTTCTCTTTCATAGATTTCTTTGCCTCTTGCATATCTTTAGGACTGAGAAATAGAACACCTCTCTTCTTCAGAGTTGGCTTAGGAGTTGGTTCAAGAGGTGCCCAATTATTTCCATTTGTCAACATATTATTTAATAGCAATTCAGCTTGGTCGACTGTCCTTTCCCTGAAAACACAACGAACACAGCTATCCAGGTGGTCCTTGGAAGCATCGGTTAGTCCATTATAGAAGATATCAAGTATTTCATTTTTCTTAAGAGGATGATCAGGCAAAGTATTAAGTAATCGGAGAAGCCTCCCCCAAGCTTGTGGGAGACTCTCTTCTTCGATTTGCACAAAATTATATATTTCCCTTAAGGCAGCTTATTTCTTATGAGAGGGGAAATATTTAGTAGAGAAGTAGTAAATCATATCCTGGGACTACACACACAACAAGGATCAAGAGAATTAAACCATGTCTTAGCATCACCCTTTAATGAGAAAGGAAATATTTTGAGGATATAGTAATAGTGAGATTTCTCATCATTAGTAAACAGGGTGGCTATATCATTTAACTTAGTAAGATGTGCCACTACAGTTTCAGTGCCATAGAGAGGATAAGATTCAACTAAAGTAATAATCTCAGGATCGAAAGAGAATTCATAATATTTATCAGTAACAAAGATAGGTGAAGTAGCAAAAGCAGGGTCATGTTTCATTCTAGCATTCAGAGTTTTTTGTTTCAGTTTAGCTAATAATTTCTTAAGATCTGATCTATCATTGCAAGCAAGAAAATCTCTAGCAGTTTCTTCATCCATAACATAACCCTCAGGAACAACAGGCAATTCATATCTAGGGGGAGAACCTTCATCATCACTATCCTCAATATTATCAGTTTCAATAATTTCATTCTCCCTAGCCCTAGCAATTTGTTCATCAGGAAAATCACCTAATGGCATAGTAGTATCAAGCATAGAAGTAGTTGTTGGGGAACGTTGCAGAAAATAAAAAAATTTCCTACGATTTCACCAAGATCCATCTATGAGTTCATATAAGCAACGAGTCAAGGGGTGAGTTTGCATCTACATACCACTTGTAGATCGCGTGCGGAAGCTTGCAAGGGGATGGTGATGATGGAGTCGTACTCGACGTGATTCGGATCACCGATGACCAAGTACTGAACGGACAGCACCTCTGCGTTCAACACACGTACGGGACGGGAGACGTCTCCTCCTTCTTGATCCAGCAAGGGGAAGGAGAGGTTGAGGAAGAACGCTCCAATGGCATCACGACGGCGTGGTGCAGTTGGAGTAGTAGTATTCCGACAGGGCTTCGCCAAGCACTTATGGAGGAGGAGAGGTGTTGGGGAGGGGAGGGGCTGCGCCTTGGCTTGTGTTGATCTCCCATGCGCCTCCCCACTATATATAGGGGTGGAGGGGCTGGTTTCTTGCCCTCCAAGTCCATTGGGGCGTTGGCCAAGGTGGGAGGAAAGAAATCCCATCATTTCCTTCCCCACCGATTGTTATCCCCCTTTTTTAGGGATCTTGATCTTATCCCTTCGGGATATGATCTTATTCCTTCTAAGGGGGGATCTTGGTGTGCCTTGACCAGGGGTCTGGGGCCTTTCCCCCACTACTCACGTTCATGTGGGTCCCCCCATGCAGGTGGGCCCCACTCCGGAACCTTCTAGAACCTTCCCGGTACAATACCGAAAAATCCCGAACATTTTCCGGTGGCCAAAATAGGACTTCCCATATATAAATCTTTACCTCCGGACCATTCCGGAACTCCTCGTGACGTCCGGGATCTCATCCGGGACTCCGAACAACATTCGGTAGTCACATACTAGTCTTCCTCATAACCCTAGCGTCACCGAACCTTAAGTGTGTAGACCCTACGGGTTCGGGAGACATGCAGACATGACCGAGACGCTCTCAGGTCAATAACCAACAGCGGGATCTGGATACCCATGTTGGCTCCCACATGCTCCTCAATGTTGTCATCGGATGAACCACGATGTCGAGGATTCGATCAAACCCTGTGTACAATTCCCTTTGTCAATCGGTACGTTACTTGCCCGAGACTCGATCGTCGGTATCCCAATACCTTGTTCAGTCTCGTTACCGGCAAGTCACTTTACTCGTACCGTAATGCATGATCCCATGGCCAACACTTTGGTCACCTTGAGCTCATTATGATGATGCATTACCGAGTGGGCCCAGAGATACCTCTCCGTCATACGGAGTGACAAATCCCAGTCTCGATCCGTGTCAACCCAACAGCTACTTTCGGAGATACCTGTAATGCACCTTTATAGTCACCCAGTTACGTTGTGACGTTTGATACACCCAAGGCACTCCTACGGTATCCGGGAGTTACACTATCTCATGGTCTAAGGAAGAGATACTTGACATTGGCAAAGCTCTAGCAAACGAACTAAACGACCTTTGTGCTATGCTTAGGATTGGGTCTTGTCCATCACATCATTCTCCTAATGATGTGATCCCGTTATCAACGACATCCAATGTCCATAGCCAGGAAATCATGACTATCTGTTGATCACAATGAGCTAGTGAACAAGAGGCTCACTAGGGACATATTGAGGTCTATGTATTCACATGTGTATTACGATTTCCGGATAATACAGTTATAGCATGAATAAAAGACAATTATCATGAACAATGAAATATAATAATACTTTTATTATTGCCTCTAGGGCATATTTCCAATAGTAGTTTCATCACAAGTATCATGCATAGCAGAAGTGGCATCATCAATAACATGCGACATATCAGAATTAATAGCAGAAGCAGGTTTAGGTGTCGCAAGTTTACTCATAAGGGAAGGAGAATCAAGTGCAGAGCTAGATGGCAGTTCCTTACCTCCCCTCGTAGTTGAGGGATAAATTTTAGTTCTTTGATCTTTCAAGTTCTTCATAGTGATCAGCAGATATAAATCCCAAGTGACTCAAAGAATAGAGCTATGCTCCCCGGCAACGATGCCAGAAAATAGTCTTGATAACCCGCAAGTATAGGGGATCGCAACAATTTTCGTGGGTAGAGTATTCAACCCAAATTTATTGATTCGACACAAGGGGAGCCAAAGAATATTCTCAAGTATTAGCAGTTGAGTTGTCAATTCAACCACACCTGGATAACTTAGTATCTGCAGAAAAGTATTTAGTAGCAAAGTAATATGGAAGTAACAATAACAGTAGCAAAAGTAACAATAGCAGTTTTGTAGTAATTGTAACAGTGGAAATGGCAAAGTAACTAAGCAAAGAACAATATGTGAAAAGCTCGTAGGCATTGGATAGGTGATGGATAATTATGTAGGATGTGATTCCTCATGTAATACTTATAACATAGGGTGACACAGAACTAGCTCCAGTTCGTCAATGTAATGTAGGCATGTATTCCGAATATAGTCATACGTGCTTATGGAAAAGAACTTGCATGACATCTTTTGTCCTACCCTCCTGTGGCAGCAGGGTCCTAATGGAAACTAAGGGGTATTAATGCCTCCTTTTAATAGAGAACTGGACCAAAGCATTAACACTTAGTGAATAAATGAACTCCTCAAACTACGGTCATCACCGGTAAGTATCCCGATTATTGTCACTTCGGGGTTAACGGATCATAACACATAATAGGTGACTATAGACTTGCAAGATAGGATCAAGAACCTACATATATTCATGAAAACATAATAGGTGACTATAGACTTGCAAGATAGGATCAATAACTCACATATATTCATGAAATCAAGGCACTTGGGCCCTAGTGATAAGCACTAAGCATAGCAAAGTCATAGCAACATCAATCTCAGAACATAGTGGATACTAGGGATCAAACCCTAACAAAACTAACTTAATTACATGGTAAATCTCATCCAACCCATCACCGTCCAGCAAGCCTACGATGGAATTACTCACGCACGGCGGTGAGCATCATGAAATTGGTGATGGAGGATGGTTGATGATGATGACAGCGACGGATTCCCCTCTCTGGAGCCCCGAACAGACTCCAGGTAAGCCCTCCCGAGAGGTTTTAGGGCTTGGCGGTGGCTCCGTGTCGTAAAACATGATGAATCCTTCTCCTTTATTTTTTTCTCCGTGAAATCAAATATATGGAGTTGGAGGACATCCAGGGGGCCCACGAGGCAGGGGGCGCGCCCCCCACCCGCGTGACCAAGGTGTGGGTCCCCTGACGCTAATTCTTTCGCCAATATTTTTTATTAATTCTGAAAAATTGCTCCGTGGATTTGTAGGTCATTCCGAGAACTTTTATTTTTGCACAAAAATAACACCATGGCAGTTCTGCTAAAAATAGCGTCAGTCCGGGTTAGTTCCATTCAAATCAAGGGCAAAAGTGTTTGGAAAACTAGATACGATGGAGACTTATCATTCACCCACCGTATTATTTTCTATCTTGGGAGAAGCCTCTAGTGAAACCTATGGCCCCCGGGTCTATTCTCCATCATACAAGTTTCTGATCTATACTCTTAGTTTCCGATTTACTATTCTTGCAATCTTTTAGTCTCCGATCTATAAACCAAAAATATTTACTTTATCATTTATCTATCTCTATTAGATCTCACTTTTGCAAGTAGCCGTGAAGGGATTGACATCCCCTTTATCGCGTTGGGTGCAAGTTTGTTTGATTGTTTGTGCAGGTATTCAGTGATTTGTGTGTTGTCTCCTACTAGATTGATACCTTGGTTCTCAAACTGAGGGAAATACTGCTACCTCTTGAGCATGCGTTGGTTTTCCCTTAAAGAGGAAAGGGTGATGCAGCAAAGTAGCGTAAGTATTTCCCTCAATTTTGAGAACCAAGGTATCAATCCAGTAGGAGACAACACACAAGTCACCTAGTACCTGCACAAACAATCAAGAACCTTGCAACCAATGCAATAAAGGGGTTGTCGATCCCTTCACGGCCAATCGCAAAAGTGAGATCTGATAGAGATAGTAAAGTAAATATTTTTGGTATTTTTGTTTATAGATTGGAAAGTAAAGATTGCAAAATAGTAAACGAGATGCGATGTAAATAAAAGAAATGTAATATAATAGGAAAGAGACCATGGGGACATAGGTTTCACTAGTGGCTTCTCTCAAGATAGCATGTATTACAGTGGGTGAACAAATTACTGCCGAGCAATTGATAGAATAGTACATAATTATGAAGACATCTAAGGCAATGATCATGAAGACAGGCATCACGTCCGTGTCAAGTAGACCAAAACGATTCTGCATCTACTACTATTACTCCACACATCGACCGCTATCCAGCATGCATCTAGAGTATTAAGTTCATAAAAATCGAGTAACGCATTAAGCAAGATGACATGATGTAGATGGAAAACTCAAGCAATATGATAGAAAACCCATATTTTTATCCTTGATGGCAACAATACAATACGTGCCTTGCTGCCCCTACTGTCACTGGGAAAGGACACCGCACGATTGAACCTAAAGCTAAGCACTTCTTCCATTGCAAGAAAGATCAATCTAGTAGGCCAAACTAAACCGATAATTCGAAGAGACTTGCAAAGATATCAAATCATGCATATAAGAATTCAGAGAACAACCAAATAATATTCATAGATAATCAAGTTCATAAATACACAATTCATCGGATCTCGGCAAACACACCGCAAAAGAGTATTACATCGAATAGATCTCCAAGAACATTGAGGAGGACTTTGTATTGAGAATCGAAGAGAGAGAAGAAGCCATCTAGCTAATAATTATGGACCCGAAGGTCTGTGGTGAACTACTCACGCCTCATCGAAGAGGCAATGATGTTGATGTAGAAGCCCTCCATGATCAATTCCCCCTCGGGCAGATCGCCGGAAAAGGCCCCAAGATGGGATCTCACAGGTACAGAAGGTTGCGGCAGTGGAAAAGTGTTTTCTGGCTCTCCCAGATGTTTCAAGGGTATAAGATTATATATAGGAGAAAGAAGTATGTCGTTGGAGCTACGAGGGGCTCACGAGGCTGGGGGGCGCGCCTACCCCCTGGGCGCGCCCTCCTGCCTCGTGGCTTCCTTATAGAGTCTCAGACTTCAACTCCAAGTCTTCTGGATTGCTTTTGGTCCAAGAAAGATCCTCGTGAAGGTTTCGTTCCGTTTGCACTCCATTTGATATTCCTTTTATGTAAAACACTAAAATAGGCACACAAAAAAAGAAATTGGCACTGGGCCTCCGGTTAATAGGTTAGTCCAAAAAATATATAAAAGAGCATATTAAAGCCCATTAAACATCCAAAACAGATAATATAATAGCATGGAACAATCAAAAATTGTAGATACGTTGGAGACGTATCAAGAATCCCCAAGCTTAATTCCTGCTCGTCCTCGAGTAGGTAAATGATAAAAACAGAATTTTTGATGTGGAATGCTACCTAACATAATTATCAATGTAAATTTCTTTATTGTGGCATGAATGTTCATATCCGAATGATTCAAGACAAAGGTCTAATATTGACATAAAAATAATAATACTTCAAGCATACTAACAAAGTAATTATGTTTTCTCAAAATAACATAGCCAAAGAAAGTTCATCCCTACAAAATCATATAGTTTGGCTATGCTCCATCCTCGTCACACAAAATGTTCAAATCATGCACAACCCCGGTTTCAGCCAAGCAATTGTTTCATACTTTAGTATACTCAAACCTTTTCAACTTTCATGCAATACATGAGCATGAGCCATGGACATAGCACTATAAGTGGAATATAATGGTGGTTGTGGAGAAGACAAAAAAGTAGGAAGATGGTCTCACATCAACTAGGTGTATCAACGGGCTATGGAAATTCCCATCAATAGATATCAATGTGAGTGAGTAGTGATTGCCATGCAACGGATGCACTAGAGCTATAAATGTATGAAAGCTCAACAAAAGTAACTAAGTGGGTGTGCATCCAACTTGCTTTCTCATGAAGACCTGGGGCATTTTGAGGAAGCCCATCATTGGAATATACAAGCCAAGTTCTATAATGAAAATTCCCACTAGTATATGAAAGTGACAAAATAAGAGGCTCTCTGTTATGAAGATCATGGTGCTACTTTGAAGCACAAATGTGGAAAAAGGATAGTAGCATTATCCCTTCTCTCTCTCTTTTTTGTTTGGCTTCTTTGGCCTCTCTTTTTTCATTTGCTTCTTTGGCCTCTTTTTTTCATCACACGGGACAATGCTCTAATAATGATGATCATCACACTTCTATTTATTTACAACTCAAGGATTACAACTCGATACTTAGAACAAAATATGACTCCATATGAATGCATCCGGCAGTGTACCGGGATGTGCAATGAATCAAGAGTGACATGTATGAAAAAATTATGAATGGTGGCTTTGCCACAAATACGATGTCAACTACATGATCATGCAAGACAATATGACAATGATGGAGCATGTCATAATAAACGGAACGGTGAAAAGTTGCATGGCAATATATCTCGGAATGACTATGGAAATGCCATAATAGGTAGGTATGGTGGCTGTTTTGAGGAAGGTAAATGGTGGGTTATGGTACTGGCAAAAGTTGCACGGTACTAGAGAGGCTAGCAATGGTGGAAGGTGAGAGTGCGTATAATCCATGGACTCAACATTAGTCATAAAGAACTCACATACTTATTGCAAAAATCTACAAATCATCGAAACCAAGCACTACGCGCATGCTCATAGGGGAAGGTTGTTCGCACACGAACATGTCACCGTGTACCTCCAACGCCGAGGGTGATGCACCGCAGCTCACGTCGAAGGAGACCCGTCCGGAAGCACGGTACGCAGGCAATCCGGCGGGCGCTTATGTACACCCGAAACCCCACATGCCCGGGAGGGACCCCGTCAGGGCGTGCGACAGCTATGGGCTGCCCTAGGTCAGCCTGACCGCCCCTAGGGCCTCGAGGTTCGCTGCCCTGCAATGAAAAAGAACGAATGAATAACGAGAAAGAAAAAGAACGAGGGAGAAAGATAAGGATAAAGGTAAAAAGTGATATATTGATAGATCGATTGTGTGTTGTTCAATCGGCCGTCACCTCTCATCTATTTATGAGGCGGCTGGACTTCCCGTACAAGAAAAGGACTAAAAATTCCGTCCAAAACATCAAAAACCCTAACCTAACTCGGACAGGAATCTTTGGTAATTTCTCGGACCAACTCGGTCTCACCGATTGGTTCATTTCGGTCCTACCGAGTCAACATTGCCAACTCTCTGGTAAATTTTTGGACCAACTCGGTCTCACCGATCAAATCAACTCGGCGGGTCCGAAATGACTCTGCAGCTTTTGTTTCTGACCTTGTTTTGCCTCCACAGGTTGCATACGATCTCGGATTAAGACAATTTTTATATCAAAATCCACCTTTTCAACGAGACGCACAACTTTGCAGTTGTAACTTTTTCCATTCGAGGCCATCTTAATTAGGTTTCATGCCATTCTTTAATCTGGTGTCAACACGGGTATCTCCAAAATTGTCATATCTTTTGCACTTGAGCTCCGTTTTGGTCCATCTTCATATTTATTTCGATCATCTTGAAGAGAGCCATCAAATGGTGACATGAACTCATAATTTTAGCCTCATCCCATTATAGACTCAAGTCACTCTTCGCGATCATGCCATTTTTGAGCGTCAACACATGCCCCCCTATTTTTCGGCAAAGGTAGTGTGCCGAAAAATAACTTGTACCGTGTTGGTTCTAAGGACAATGTCAACACTCCATCGGCCACTTTGCATGTTCTTAGGGTGATAAATATATATCGGCCATTATTTGTTTGAATCATTGATGTAAACTTGGCTGAAACCTTCTCAACTTTGTTAACAATCCGATGATGAAATTCCATAGATATGTATCTCAGGGTCATCCTCCGAAGCATATTGTTCACCCTTTTGCTAGGACTTTGCAGGTAATCAACAATGAACTTTCTCAAATCGTTTCTTTCGCCTGCATAAAAATTTCATTAGTGGCCGAAGAGGTGGACTTCGATTCGGCCTTAACTCTACTGACGAGACAAAGCATCGGCTATTGATAGAAATGCAATACACCATGATTAACATAGTAGCCTGCTGCCTGCTGCGCTAACTCTCTTGAATTGTCATGTCTAGATGTGGAAATAATTACAAAGCAACCCAAGGAGGATATTACATCTAGACGTGCCTCAAGATAAATTATAAGTGATTCATCAAAACAATGATAACCCTTGGATATTTGTTGCACTACTCATTACGAATCACCGGAAGCCTCAATATGTATAGCACCTATAGCAAGTAAAAGATTGAATCCGAATAACAATGCATATTCTGCTTTGATTAACTGTGCATAAAAATATTCTAAGAGGCATAAGGCTTCAAAAATAGTACCATAAGGAGATATATAAACAACACCAACACTTTGGCCATTGCTACGAATTGAACCATCAAAATATAATCTCCATAGTACTAGAGAGCCAAGGCTAATATCACTTAATATGTACCTTGTCTCGATCTCCAATTGAACAAAGGACGATGTTAGAATTCCACACCGGCCATGATCAGATAGTTTCTTAGCACGATAGTTAAGAATCGCCCATTACCATGAGGTCCATGTAGAATACATCCACTAAAGCATGTATAGCCGAAATAAACAAATAAAATAGGAATAAAATATTTCGGCCCTTTTGTATTAGCAACAAAAATGAAACTAACCAAATGTATAGTGATTTGGTAATACCCTCTCATGATATAGAAAATTATGTTGCATCCATGGATCAAAATAAATCCCTGGAGGGTAATTGATCATACCTAGGGATGAATTCCATGGCAAAGGCATTAACGGCATGGTTGTAGAAAATGGATGATGTGCTAACCGAAGATTTTAATGTTATGATGCGCACCTTCGGCTTAATTGTTTGTTGCTTTCATTCTTTTCCTTCTTCACTTTTATTGTACTTGTTGCAATAGAAGCATGCACATCATTTTTTTTCTTGATTGATCTTCTTGGGAACCCATGCCATGTTCTTCTTTTTCAGCTCTTGTGCACTAAGATTTTGTAATTTCTTCTTTTGCCAATATGATAAGCCGAGTGGGCATCTCGACTGTAATTCTGTTTTGACCAATGGCAATTCTTTTTTGGCTTTGTGCACTCTCAACTTCTTTTCTTCAGATTTGGCACTCTGATTTTTATCAATTGATTGCTTCACTTCTTTGCCTTTTGTAGCCAATGTCAACACTTTAATTGGCTCTTTGTTATTTGAGATCAAATCTCAAGCAGCACACTTACGACCATCTCTTTTCACGCGGTAAACTTGCTTTACCACCTCTTTCTTCTTCCTTGAGCTCTAGACCGATTCCTTATGATTGAAACGGTCTTTGATGCGTGATTGTTCAAATGTTGATCTCTTAGGAGCTGCATAGTATTGGTGAGATGGTCTAGAATAAGATGGAGAATGTGCCCTTGTATCATACCTATCCCATGATGAATATGTATCTATATGAGCATAGGGAGGCATCCACGGCATTGGCATTGGCAGCCCAAAATAAGGATATGAATATGTTGCGTTAAAATTATCACTTTGCCAATACCAATCCTCATATTTGCGCCTTGGGGGTGATCTTGGTTTATTTGCATGATTTGGCCGATAAGCATTCTTCTCTTCACTCTTCTTTTGATATTTATCCAATAGTTCAGCGAAGGTGATTTTTGATCTCTTACACTTGCGCTTATTCCGGCCTTTGTTTTCTTTTGGTTTGCTTTCATTGATCATTGGATTTGCTTGCTGCCCCCCAGTCCTTGGCGTCTCCATTGTAGCTTCGATGGAACTCGCACCCTCAAGATTATGCTTGTTATTCTCTTCAACAACTTCTTTACTTGAAAGCCTGATCCCATCACCTACAGCTTTTATATTCTCTTTAAATGGATCGGCTTGAAGTAGCCGATGCAAAAACTTTTTGCCATTGGGACCAATTCGAATAGACTGATCATCTCTTGGTATTTCAACAAACTTCAATCGTCCCTTTTCAATGGTTGATTTAACTATTTGACGAAACATATTGCAATCCTCAAACTATGCTTGAACGAATCATGCAACTTACAATACATTCGTCCTTGGATTGATGGCTTGACATGGTGATCAAGAATTCTTACGTAATTATTTTTTAGCAACAAATAAAATATTTGATCACACATGCTTGAATCGCAGGTATACCTTTTGTTTTCTAGCCAATCTTTTTGTGACAATGGCTTTGGAGTTAAGCAAACGAATGGTTCAGATTTGGCATCTTCCCATTCGGCTATGAATTCTCTTTCGCATTCATTTTCCGATGTCCTTAAATAAGAAACTATACTAGCATCGGTTTTCCCAAAAGATTTTAACCTTGGCTTTAAATTTCTGAGATGAAGATATTTAGAACATACATGTCTCAGTTGAGACCAAGTGCAAGCCAAGTACAAAATAAGCAAAGCTACCCAACTATATATGAACTTTAGACAAGGAAACACGGAAAGCTTTGGCTGTAACAATAAGTCATTATCGGTCTTTATAAATGGCGCAATGGGTTGACCGATATGTTTCGTAACAATTTTATTGCTAACAAGTAAATTACCCTTCTTCATTGGTCTTTCAAAATTACTTATGAGGATTTTTCTAATAGATGCATCAACAATAAAGTTCTGACCAAATCTGAAAATAGGTAAATTACTCGCTATGCATACCTCTTCAAATATGTTGGGAGAGCATGATGGTGGTGCCACTTGAAGAACATCTTGCTCCGTCTTTGGATGGCTCCCCAACATCTTGTCATCATCTTTTTCTTGATTCCGTGCATCATTGCTTTGAAGATCCATGTCAGCCGAACTTTGTTCGGCTACTTGTTCTTGTCCCTGAGGCTTGTCAATGGCACGGAACTCATAGGGAAGGAAGTACGTTTCATTAACTTCAGAAAAATCAAGCATGGTTGTTTTGCTATGCCTTCCATGCCCTTTCTCAATAATGCTTGCCTCTTTGGATTTGATGGATTCGAAATATATACTACTAGATTCGGCTTTTTCAGCCGAAGCACTTTCAAGTTCTGAATCATCCTTTTTTTCATTGATACTACCAATGCTTCTTTTATCTGAGCCAATTCCTTTTCTATTTGTTTCTGGCGGCGAGCGGCAAAGTTGGCTTTAAGCTTTTGCTCAGTTTCATCCCACTCCGGATATGATTGCCCCCCAATGCTTTTAGATTTTTTCGGCAATGACACACGGGTGTTGCAGAAATTTTGCAATAGTGTAGGGGGTGTATAATGTGATATAGTACTAGGTGAAGGCATATGCATTATTGTAAAACCATTTTTTTGCCTGCCAATTTTATCAATTGGCAAAGATTCATCTTCTTGCAAAACTCTAGCTTTTATTGCAGCATAATTAGGAAATAGCCCCTTTTCATCTTGTTCAAGGCAAAGAGCACTAATTCTATTATTTTGGGCTAAACTCTTCAATGCAGCCACCACTACCTCATCTTCTACAATATTGGGCACAACCACTCCTGGAAAATTTACATTCATTTGACTATAACCAGGAAGGTGTGAAGCCGAATTATGAGCATCTACGGTTGTGTATGGTGCTGAAGAATTACTAACATGAGGTGTAGCATATGACGGTTGAGAGTAACTGGCTGAATAGCCACTAGTAACATGGCCAATTCTCTCATTCATCGGCATGGTTGGATTACTATATTGCACATTAGTTGCCGATGAATAAAAGGGTGAAACCCTTTCTTGCATGCTATTGAAAATTTTAACATGAGGTGTTTCAAATTGATTAACCAAACCCAACATGTTGTTCATCGGCATATGGATTTCTGGGGTTGCCGATGCATGAGAATTTGGATACATATGTTGTACGTTGCTAAAATCATAAGAATTTGAAGCATGAAGATTATTTTGCATCGGCCCGTGTGCATAATTAGATGCATGATTGATAAAACTAGGTCTAGACAATACATTATGCTCATTAGGTGACCTAGCAACAACATATGAATTATTTGCATCTACACTGGGGAATTGCGTGTTCATATTACATTTGTAGATTGCAAATCCTAGATGATGATCTCTTCATAGCAAGAATGGGCCAGAGACCGTTCAAAGCTTCGTCCCCAGAGGAGTCGCCAAAAAGTGTGTTCACACACGAACACGTCACCGTGTACCTCCAACGCCGAGGGTGATGCACCGCAGCTCATGTCGAAGGAGACCCGTCCGGAAGCGCGGTACGCAGGCAATCCGGTGGGCGCTTTTGTAGACCCGAAACCCCACACGCCCGGGAGGGACCCCGTCAGGGCACACGACGGCTATGGGCTGGCCTAGGTCGGCCTGACCGCCCCTAGGGCCTCGAGGTTCGCTGCCCTGCAATGAAGAAGAACGAACGAAGAACGAGAAAGAAAAAGAACGAGGGAGAAAGATAAGGATAAAGGTAAAAAGTGATATATTGATACATCGATTGTGTGTTGTTCAATTGGCCATCACCTCTCATCTATTTATGAGGCGGCTGGACTTCCCGTACAAGAAAAGGACTAAAAATTCCATCCAAAACTTCAAAAACCCTAACCTAACTTGGACAGGAATCTTTGGTAATTTCTCAGACCAACTCGGTCTCACCGATTGGTTCATTTCGGTCCTACCGTGTCAACATTGCCAACTCTCTGGTAAATTTTTGGACCAACTTGGTCTCACCGATCAAATCAACTCGATCGGTCCGAAATGACTCTGCAGCTTCTGTTTCTGGCCTTGTTTTGCCTCCACAGGTTGCATACGATCTCGGATTAAGACGGTTTTTATATCAAAATCCACCGTTTCGATGAGATGCACAACTTTGCAGTTGTCACTTTTTCCATTCGAGGCCATCTTAATTAGATTTCATGCCATTCTTTAATCTGGTACCAACACGGGTATCTCCAAAATTGTCATATCTTTTGCACTTGAGCTCCATTTTGGTCCATCTTCATATTTATTTTGATCATCTTGAAGAGGGCCATCAAATGGTGACATGAACTCATAATTTTGGCCTCGTACCATTATAGACTCAAGTCACTCTTCGCGGTCATGCCATTTTCGAGCGTCAACAAAGGTTTGGTAGGAGTAAACCATCGTGCGATCACGACCTCCACACATAAGGAAGACAATCAGAGAAACACCTCATGCTTCAAATTTGTTACACACTGTTTACCATACGTGCATGCTATGGGACTTGCAAACCTCAACACAAGTATTTCTCAAATTCACAATTATTCTACTAGCATGATTATAATATCACCATCCTCATATCTAAAAGCAATCATCAAAAATCAAACTTCTCATAGTATTCAATGCACTTTTTATGGAAGTTTTTATTATACCTATCTTGGATGCCCATAATATTAGGACTAGTTTTATAACCAAAGCAAATTACCATCCTATTCTAAAAGACTCTTAAAATAATATAAGTGAAGCGTGAGAGATCAATAATTTCTATAAAATAAAACCACCACCGTGCTCTAAAAAGATATAAGCGAAGCACTGGAGCAATATTATCTAGCTCAAAAGATATAAGTGAAGCACATAGAGTATTCTAATAAATTTGGATTCATGCGTGCCTCTTCCAAAAGGTGTGTACAGCAAGGAATTGTTGTAAACTAAAAATCAAAGACTCAAATCATACAAGACGCTCCAAGCAAAACACATATCATGTGGTGAATAAAAATATAGCCTCAAGTAAAGTTACCGATAGACGAAGACGAAAGAGGGGATGACTTCCGGGGCATCCCCAAGCTTAGTATTTTGGTTGTCCTTCAATTATCTTCGGGTGCCATGGTCATCCCCAAGCCTAGACTCTTGCCACTCCTTATTCCAAAATCCATCAAATCTTTACCCAAAAACTTGAAAACTTCACAACACAAAACTTCAACAGAAAATCTCATGAGCTCGGTTAGTATAAGAAAATAAAACACCAATTTAAGGTACTGTAATGAAATTATTATTTATTTATATTGGTGTTAAACCTACTGTATTCCAACTTCTGTATGGTTCATACCCCCCGATACTACTCATAGATTCATCAAAATAAGCAAACAACACACGAAAAAACAGAATCTGTCAAAAACAGAACAGTCTGTATAAATCTGTAACTTTCGAATACTTATGGAACTCTTAAAATTCTGAAATAAATTGTTGGACGTGAGGAATTTGTCTATTAATCATCTGCAAAACGAATCAACCTAAAAGCTTTCTCCAGTTAAAAATGACAGCTATTGTCGTGAGCGCAAAAGTTTCTGTTTTTTACAGCAAGATCGCAAAGACTTCACCCAAGTCTTCCCAAAGGTTCTACTTGGCACAAACAATAATTAAAACATAAAACTACATCTAACCAGAAGCTAGATGAATTATTTATTGCTAAAAATGATCAAAAAGTAAAGAACAAAAATAAAATTGGGATGCCTCCCAACAAGCACTATCGTTTAACGCCCCTAGCTAGGCATTGAGATTTTGATGATGCTCACATAAAGGACAAGAATTGAAGCACAAAGAGAGCATCATAAAACATGTGACAAACACACTTAAGTCTAACATACTTCCTATGCATAGGCATTTTATAAGCAAACAAATTATCAAGGCAAGCAAAAACTAGCATATGCAAGGAAGAAGAAAGAATCAATAGCAATCTTAACATGAAGAGAGGTAATTTAGTAACATAAAAATTTCTACAACCATATTTTCCTCTCTCATAATAATTAGATGTAGGATCACAAGAAAATTCAAAAATATAGCTATCACAAAACATATTCTCAACATGATCCACATGCATGCAAAGTTGACACTCTTCCAAAATAGTGGGATTAACATTAACTAAAGTCATGACCTCTCCAAACCCACTTTTATCAATAATTTCATAATATTGAACATTCTCCAAATATGTGGGATCTAAAGTTGAAACTCTTCCAAACCCACTTTCAATAATATTGTAAACACTATTATCAATCTCATATTCATCATGGGGCTTAAATAAATTTTCAAGATCATAAGAAGAATCACCCCAATCATGGTCAATGCAATAAGTAGAGGACATAGAAAAACTAGCATACCCAAGCTTAGGGTTTTGCATATCATTAACACAATCGACATCAATAGAATTTATAGTAAAATATTTTCAATCATGCTTTTTATTCAAAGATCTATCGTGAATCACTTCAAAAAGCACTTCATCACAATTTTCAGATTCATGAATTTCAAGCAAAACCTAATAAAGATAATCTAGTGCACTCAACTCACTAGCAATTGGTTCATCATAATTGGATATCTTAAAAAGCAGCAAGTGGACATCCATAAACTTTTAGCAAGCGAACATGCAAGCAAAAAGAAGGCACATGGTAACACAAGCTAACAAAGATCGAATGGAAGAATGGCGAAGAAAAGGGTGAAGGTTTTCAAAAAGAGTTTTAGAAGTGGGGGTGAGGAAAACGAGAAGAGAATGGCAAATAATGTAATGCAAGGGAGAAGAGTTTATGATGGGTACTTGGTATGTCTTGACTTGGCATAGATCTCCCCGGCACAGGCGCCAGAAATTGGCAACTTGATGGGAGATCAAATCTTGACTTGACTTGGCGTAGGTCTCCCCTGCAACAGCCCTAGAAATCCTTCTTGCTACCTCTTGAGCATGTGTTGGTTTTCCCTTGAAGAGGAAAGGGTGATGCAGCAAAGTAGCATAAGTATTTCCCTCAGTTTTGAGAACCAAGGTATCAATCTAGTAGGAGATGACACACAAGTCACCTAGTACCTGCACAAACAATCAAGAACCTTGCAACCAACGCAATAAAGGGGTTTTCAATCCCTTCACGACCAGTCGCAAAAGTCAGATCTGATAGAGATAGTAAAGTAAATGTTTTTGATATTTTTGTTGTATAGATTGGAAAGTAAAGATTGAATAATAGTAAATGAGATGCGATGTAAATAAAAGAGATGTAATATAATAGGAAAGAGACCCAGGGGCCATAGGTTTCACTAGTGGCTTCTCTCAAGATAGCATGTATTACAGTGGGTGAACAAATTACTGCCGAGCAATTGATAGAAAAGTGCATAATTATGAAGACATCTAAGGCAACGATCATGAACATAGGCAGCACGTCCGTGTCAAGTAGACCGAAACAATTCCGGATCTACTACTATTACTCCACACATCGACCGCTATCCAGCATGCATCTAGAGTATTAAGTTCATAAGAACGGAGTAACGCATTAAGCAAGAGGACATGATGTAGAGGGATAAAATCAAGCAATATGATATAAACCCCATCTTTTTATCCTCGATGGCAACAATACAATACGTGCCTTGCTACCCCTACTGTCACTAGGAAAGGACGCCTCAAGATTGAACCCAAAGCAAAGCACTTCTCGCATTGCAAGAAAGATCAATCCAGTAGGCCAAACTAAACCGATAATTCGAAGATACTTGCAAAGATATCAAATCATGGATATAAGAATTCAGAGAAGAACTAAATAATATTCATAGATAATCAAGTTCATAAATCCACAATTCATCGGATCTCGGCAAACACACCACAAAAGAGTATTACATCGAATAGATCTCCAAGAACATCGAGGAGAACTTTGTATTTAGAATCAAAGATAGAGAAGAAGCCATCTAGCTAATAACTACGGACTCGAAGGTCTGTGGTAAACTTCTCACGCTTCATCAGAGAGGCAATGGTGTTGATGTAGAAGCCCTCCATGATGGATTCCTCCTCCGGCAGATCACCGGAAAAGGCCCCAAGATGGGATCTCACGGGTATAGAAGGTTGCGGCGGTGGGAAAGTGTTTTCTTGGCTCTCCCTGATGTTTCAAGGGTATAAGAGTATGTATAGGCGAAAGAAGTACGTCGGTGGAGCTACGAGGGGCCCATGAGGGCGGGGGGCACGCCTACCCCCTAGGCACGCCATTGTTACGTCTCCAACGTATCTTTAATTTTTTATTGTTCCATACTATTATATTACCTGTTTAGGATGTTTAATGGGCTTTAGTATACACTTTTATATTATTTTTGGGACTAACCTATTAACCGAAGGCCCCGTCCAAATTGCTGTTTGTTGCCTATTTCAGTGTTTCGTAGAAAAGGAATATCAAATGGAGTCCAAACGGAATGACACCTTCAGGAGAGTTATTTTTGGAACAAATGAAATCCAGGTGACTTGGAGTGGACGTCAAGAAAGAAACGAGACGGCCACGAGGCAGGAGGGCGCACCCAGGGGGTAGGCACGCCCCCACCCTCGTGGCTCCCCTAACCGACTTCCTTCGCCTATATATACTCACGTACCCTGAAAACAGCCAGGAGCACCACGAAACTCTATTTCTACTGACGCAACCTTCTGTTCCCGTGAGATCCCATCTTGGGGGCTTTTCCGGCGCTCCGCCGAAGGGGGAATCGATCATGGAGGCCTTCTACATCAACACCATAGCCTCTCCGATGAAGTGTGAGTAGTTTACCACAGACCTTTGGGTCCATAGTTATTAGCTAAATGGCTTCTTCTCTCTCTTTGGATCTCAATACAAAGTTCTCGTCGATCTTCTTGGAGATCTATTCGATGTAATTCTTTTGCGGTGTGTTTGTAGATATCCGATGAATTGTGGGTTTATGATTAAGATTATCTATGAACAATATTTGAATCTCCTCTGAATTCTTTTATGTATGATTTGTTATCTTTGCAAGTCTCTTCAAATTATCAGTTTGGTTTGGCCTACTAGATTGATCTTTCTTGTAATGGGAGAAGTGCTTAGCTTTGGGTTCAATCTTGCAGTGTCCTTTCCCAGTGACAGCAGGGGCAGCAAGGCACGTATTGTATTGTTTCCATCGAGGATAAAAAGATGGGGTTTATACCATATTTCTTGAGTTTATCCCTCTACATCATGTCATCTTGCCTAATGTGTTAGTCTGTTCTTATGAACTTAATACTCTAGATGCATGCTGGATAGCAGTCGATGTGTGGATTAATAGTAGTAGATGCAGAATCGTTTCGATCTACTTGTCGCGGACGTGATGCCTATATACATGATCATGCCTAGATATTCTCATAACTATGCACTTTTCTATCAATTGCTCGATAGTAATTTGTTCACCCACCATAATACTTATGCTATCTTGAGAGAAGCCACTAGTCAAACCTATGGCCCCGGGGTCTATTTTCCATCATATAAGTTTTAGATCTATTTTATTTTGCATTATTTACTTTCCAATCAATATCATAAAAATACCAAAAATATTTATCTTATTATATCTATCAGATCTCACTTTTGCAAGTGGCCATGAAGGGATTGACAAACCCTTTATCGCGTTGGTTGCAAGGTTCTTATTTGTTTGTGTAGGTACGAGGGATTTGTGTGTAGCCTCCACTGGATTGATACCTTGGTTCTCAAAAACTGAGGGAAATACTTATGCTACTTTGCTGCATCACCCTTTCCTCATCAAGGGAAAACCAACGCATGCTCAAGAGGTAGAAATAAGGATTTCTAGCGCCATTGCCGGCGAGTCTACGCACAAGTCAAGACATACCAAGTACCCATCACAAACCCTTATCCCTCGCATTACATTATTCCTACAACAACTATATGTCGTTTCTTATTAATTCCTCTAATAATTATGCTAATTCCTACAACAACTCTTATGGAAATTTTGATAAGATTCCCTCTGATTTTGAGATTAGTGTTAAAGAATTTATGATTTCTGAAAAGAATTTCAATGCTTTGCTTGAAGAAAAATTGCCAAAATTGATGAGTTGGCTAGGAACATGGATAGAATTTCTCTTGATGTTGACTCTTTGAAACTTAGATCTATTCCACCTAAGAATGATATCAATGAGTCTCTCAAATCTATGAGAATTTCCATTGATGAGTGCAAGGAAAGAACCGCTAGGATGCGTGCTAAGAAAGATTGCTTTGTAAAAGCGTGTTCTTCCAGTTTTCATGATAATAGGGATGAAGATCTAAAAGTAATTGATGTGTCTCCTATTAAATATTTGTTTTGCAATATGAATCTTGATAATGATGGGACTGTAGATGAGTCAACTTAAGTTAAGAGGCATCCCAATGATTCGGAGTTTTTAGATCGTGATGCAAAAATTGGTAAAAGTGGGATTGAAGAGGTCCAAACTTTACATAGCAATGAACCCACTATTTTGGATTTCAAGGAATTTAATTATGATAATTGTTCTTTTATAGATTGTATTTCCTTGTTGCAATCCGTGTTAAATTCTCCTCATGCTTATAGTCAAAATAAAGCTTTTACTAAACATATCGTTGATGCTTTAATGCAATCTTATGAAGAAAAACTTGAATTAGAAGTGTCTATCCCTAGAAAACTTTATGATGAGTGGGAACCTACTATTAAAATTAAAATTAAAGATCATGAATGCTATGCTTTGTGTGATTTGGGTGCTAGTGTTTCCACGATTCCAAAAACTTTGTGTGTTGTGTTAGGTTTCCGTGAATTTAATGATTGCTCTTTAGACTTGCACCTTGCGGATTCCACCATTAAGAAACCTATGGGAAGGATTAATAATGTTCTTATTGTTGCAAATAGGAATTATGTGCCTTTAGATTTTATTGTTCTTGATATAGATTGCAATCTTTCATGTCCTATTATTCTTGGTAGACCTTTCCTTAGAACGATTGGTGCAATTATTGATATGAAAGAAGGAAATATTAGATTCCAATTTCCATTAAGGAAAGGCATAGAACACTTTCCTAGGAAGAAATCCAAATTACCTTATGAATCTATTATGAGAGCCACCTATGAATTGAATACTAAAGATGGCAATACTTAGATCTATTCTCACTTTTATGCCTAGCTAGGGGCGTTAAACGATAGCGCATGTTGGGAGGCAACCCAATTTTATTTTTGTTCTTTGCTTTTTGTTCCTATTTAGTAATGAATAATTCATCTAGACTCTGGTTAGATGTGGTTTTATGTTTTCGTTAGTGTTTGTGTCAAGTAAAACCTATAGGATAACCTACAGTGATAGTTAATTTGATCTTGCTGAAAAACAGAAACTTTTGTGCGCACGAGAATAATTTTCATAAATCACAGAAACGTGCTTTTCAGTTGATTCTTTTTGCAGAAGATTAATAGACAAATTACATAGAACTTCGTAATTTGGTAGGATTTCTGATATTCCAGAAGTATTCGAAAGTAACAGGTTGCTACAGACTGTTCTGTTTTTGATAGATTCTATTTTTCGTGTGTTGTTTGCTTATTTTGATGAATCTATGGCTAGTATCAGGGGGTATGAACCATAGAGAAGTTGGAATACAGTAGGTTTAACACCAATATAAATAAAGAATCAGTTCATTACAGTACCTTAAAGTGGTGGTTTGTTTTCTTGTACTAACGGAGCTCATGAGATTTTCTGTTGAGTTTTGTGTTGTGAAGTTTTCATGTTTTGGGTAAAGATTTGATGGATTATGTAATAAGGAGTGGAAAGAGCCTAAGCTTGGGGATGACCAAGGCACCCCAAGGTAAAATTCAAGGACAACCAAAAGCATAAGCTTGGGGATGCCCCAGAAGGCATCCCCTCTTTTGTCTTCGTCCATCGGTAACTTTACTTGAGGCTATATTTTTATTCAGCACATGATATGTGTTTTGCTTGGAGCGTCTTGTATCATTTGAATCTTTTCCTTTTAGTTTACCACAATCATCCTTGCTGTACACACCTTTTGGAGAGACACGCATGAATCAGAATTTATTAGAATACTCTATGTGCTTCAGTTATATCTTTTTGAGCTAGAGAAATTTTGCTCTAGTACTTCACTTATATATTTTTAGAGCACAGTGGTGGTTTTATTTTATAGAAATTATTGATCTCTCATGCTTCACTTATATTATTTTGAGAGTCTTTTAGAACAGCATGGTAATTTGCTTTGGTTATAAAACTGGTCCTAATATGATGGGCATCCAAGTTGGGTATAATAAAAACTATCATATAAAGTGCATTGAATACTATGATAAGTTTGATACTTGATAATTGTTTTGAGATATAAAGGTGGTAATGTTAGAGTCATGCTAGTTGGGTAATTGTGAAATTGAGAAATATTTGTATTAGAGTTGGCAAGTCCCGTAGCATGCACGTATGGTAAAAGATGTGTGACAAATTTGAAGAATGGGGTGTTCCTTGAGTCACTACAAAAAAAAGACACATTCGTGACATTTTGGGCCGAATGAATTTTTTTCTATCATACTTATGACACTTCTATGACGATAATTGTCACAAAACCTGGTATAATCATAGATGTGGTGGGCTCCTACTTCTATGACAAAAAATCATGACAAAAATGGGCTTTTCGTCCTCGGCGGGCCGGAGACGCAGCTGCATGACATTCTTTGGGCCGTCCATGATGGAAAAAACCGTGGTAGAAGCAAGGGCGAGGAAAATTTTGGGGAGTTACCGGTTACGGTGGGTGGTCGGGGGCCGACCGAAGCGCGTTTCTCTCGTACATGTACGCGTGTGTGAGCGAGGTGTTGGGCTCTAACTGAGCTTGAGCGAGGCGTTCGCCTACTGAACCCGAGCGATTGTACTGCAGGCTACGCGTTACTGAACCCGAGCGATCGAGCGATTCCTTCGCTACTGCTACTAACTGAATCAAAGTCGATCGATGCTGCCTCTGGATGAACAGTGAGCATTACTGGGGGGTTTGGATGAACAGTGAGCATTGCTAGGGGTGGGGGGTTGGATGAACAGTTCCCGATGGGGGTGGATGAACAGGACCCCGTAGTGTTGCCTCTGGATAAACAGGACCCCGATTGATCGAGCCGGTTGGGGCTGAAATGAACAGGACCCCGTGGAGGGCTGGATGAACAGGACGATCCCATGGAGAGCTGGATGAACAATAGACGATGGAGTACTGGATGAACAGTAGACGGTGGAGGGGTGGTTGAATAGGAGCCCATGGAGAGGGCTGGTTGAACAGTAGCTGGCGGAGTAGCGCGCAGTGGAGGTTGGATGAATAGGAGCCCATGGATGAACAGTCGCAGGTGGAGGCTGGAGGAGGTCGAGGTGGATGAAAAGTAGCCCGTGGAGGCTTGAGGAGGTCGACGGTGGAGATGAACAGTATCCCGTGGAGTCCCGTTTTGCAGTACGCCACACCCTTCCCAATGAACATGACCCCCGTTTCGACCGTAGCGCTCCAACACAAGTCCGTTTCCTCCATTTTGCGGTACGCCACACCCCTCCCGATCAACAGGATACCGTTTTGACCGTAGGAGGTCCAACACAAGTCCGTTTCCTCCATTTTGCATTACGCTAGACCCCTCCCGATGAACAGGATCCCGTTTTGAATGTGGCCGGTCGAACACAAGGCCGTTTCCTCTGTTTTCCGGTACGCCAGGCCTCGTTTCCATCGGTTGTTCTGTCCAAGCCGGTTGGCTCCCACGCGTTCCATTGCCTCTCAATGAACATGACGCATTCCGTTGCCTCCACATGAACACGACGACGATGCAGTTTCTCCATTCCGACCCAACCATGTACACGAGCCCTGGCCATACGTATGCACGAGTAGGCGTTCGAGACCCCGCCCGTATGTACGTATGTGGTTGTATTTTCTTTCTTGCACACTGGCCGCTGTACGTACGTTTACATGCTACGTGCACGCCTCTACTACGACACATGCGCGCCTCTACATCGACCAGTATGTACGTACACGTTCGCGACCATAATGAAAACGCTATGTACGCTTCGACCAGGTGGGTCCCGACTGTCGGGCACTTCCTTGCGTGCGAAGATGTAACTGGTGGGTCCCAGCAGTCAGGGGGCGAATCATTTTTTGGACGCATTTCCTTGCATGCGAAGATGTAGCTGGCGGGTCCAAGTAGTCAGGGGGAAACATTTTTTCGTGAAATACAGTGGCCCGTCTGGTGGGTCCCTGCTGTTAGGTGGAGGAATAATTATTTTGCGCGTAATAAGGAGCCAATTCCTTGGGGCTGCCCTGGACCCAGCTGTCAGCCTATCAACGTACATGACTCTTCCCATAGAAGTTGTTCCTTGACCATGTTGACCACACCGCGCCGAGAGCACCAGGGCGGTGGACGACGGCAAGGCCTAGGAAGGGGACAACACGGAGCCGGGAAAGACGCAGCAGTGGACGCCCACGCAAAGAGGGGTATGAGGGTTCACTAGTTCGGCTGCGGTGTGAGGCTGCCGTCGCCACAAAATAACAGGGGGTGTGGGTGAGTGGAGGGATGGACTGGCCAGCGATGGGGGTAGTAGGGGGCGGTGAGGCCTCCGTGGCAGCACAGCCAGTCATTGGAGGCAGGAGTAGGTGACACGACCGGCGCTGCTTTGGGAGGCTGGAGAAAGAAGACCAGAGGTTGAAGAAGCACGATGGCCATTGGATGGACATCGTATGGTCACTGCAGCTAGTATCGTTTATATTGACTAAGTTGACAAAGCCCTTGGTACGCATCAACTTAGTAGGCCCACAGGACATCTTCCGAAATGGTGCACCCCAGATGTCAGGGGAAGGAATCATTTTTTGGGCGGGTGAAGCTAGAATATCTGAGATTGAAGAAGAAGCACGGCATCCGTCGGATGGACATCCAACGACCACTGCTGCTAGAACTGTGTGTTGACTATAAGTTGACAAAGCATTGCATATGCGTCAACTCTCTTTTTTTTGAGGGGACGCGTCAACTTAGTAAGGACACAAGTGTGTGGCAGAGAACTTATAGCCCATTTGAGATTTGTAAGAATGTGTAGCCCATTTTTGAATTCTAATGGAATTTATTACAACCCATTTATAATTTGTTAAAAGTCAACCAACCGTTCAAAATGGAATTCAATAAAATTCCCCACATTTTGATGGGATCCGAAATATTTTTATCCCGAAATTTTTAGTCAGATTAAATACAATTTGAATATAAATTTATATTACATAAAAATCCAACGAAACATTGCGCGTGCAATAGTTAATGAAATTCAAATTTTCAATATCCAAAAATAATATTTTATAAAATAATTACGTGTTTGGTGCATTTTTTATAGTTATTGCCCAATTTTTATAGTTACATCCCATTTATTATTTCTTCAAGCCCATTTTGTTGTTAAGCCTAATGCATCCCTCCTAGGAAAGATTTGCAGCCCAGCGGGGGTGGAGAATAACAACTTGACCTTGCCTGGGTATTCCTAAAAAAAGTATAGCTGGGCTAGCCATTTTCAGCTTGGAAAAAATTAATGTCTAGGGTGGATATCTGGCCTAGGCTAGACGGGCCACAGCACGCCCAGTTAATACCTGCAGCGATGTTTTCATTGTTGTTCGAAAGAGAAAAATTAATATCTGGGCTAAACATCTCTGAAGAAAAACTCTGCAGTGCTCACACCTTAAAAACACAAATACTGCTCGAGCTGCTTGGTCCCAACTGTTGGCCGCTCCTTGTGCAATTCTCTCGTTTATTGACTACATAGGTTGACAATGGTGTGGGACCGTGATGTCAGGAAACCAGGAGGAAGCAAAAAAATTATAGTTTTATATAATAAGGAGGCACTTGCATACGTGCGGCTATGGCCCTGGTGGGTCCCCACTGTCATCCTCTCCAAGTAAAGTCATCTCCTCATCCTCATGTTCGTTGACCATGTTGACAATGCGAGACGGTGGCGCCACGGCGAGCGCAACAACTCGAAAGACGACGGAGAGGGCCTCGCGGGCCCTATGGATGGTCTGATACAGCGTCCGCTGCTCATTCGGGAGGCCAGGATCATAGGGCCACATGTCCGCGACAACATTGTTGTTCGCTTGCTCACTTGTGCTTGTTGAGGAGACGGAGGTTGCAGCATAGGTCCTCCTATACTGGTAGCTCTTCTGCCATTAGGGCGTCGAAGTGCGGCCGCACCTGCTCTATGGTGAACATGTCATGAACCGGCTTGGACAGTGGCGCCGGCTCCTGGTCGGAAGCTACGTCCAAAATCTGATTGTCGTTGCTCAGCTCGGCGAGCTTGCTAGCGAGCCAGGATGTCCGCCTGCTGGACCGACCCACTGCTAAGCACGAGTCTGACTGCCCTGGACCACCCAGACCGCCTCCCTCGCCCGCGTGTGCTTTGCGCCCGAAATGGTCAGCGCCGCCTGCCCCGCTTCTCGATGCAGGTGATTGCTCCGCCTTCAAATGACACAAGCGCCATTTGTCCGTCCGTCTGCCGCCCTCATTAATGATACGCGGTTGCTGAGGCGGCTACTTCAGCGCCACACGTCCATCCCTCCGCCGCCCACCATTGCTATATAAACTGCAGCACCGGCCATAGCCGCAATCATCGGCATCTGTTCCCTTTCTCCTATGCACACCACTACTGCCCACCATGGCTTCCTCGCGCTTCTACGCTCTTCGGGACGAGCGGTCGACGGACCACAAGGAGATGGCAGCCATTGCTGCCGACTGGTTGGCCGGCAGGCAGCCGAAGGACGACGACGTCCCAATGGATAACATGGTAGTTGATGATCCGGCGCCAACCCCCTCCTCTGCGCCATCCTCATGGTGCATTGCACCATGACCATCGGCGAGGCCCGTGCCCAATATATGGACATGGTGAGGCAGAAGCATGAGGAGCAGTTCCGGGAGACGCAAGCCGACACCGTCTAGAACTACTATCTCCTCTAGGAGCACCTGCAGGCGGAGGAGCAGATCGCCGCGGAGCGGGCGGAGCAGGAGGCGCTGCTCAACTCATACCGCTCCACCCGCGAGGGTCGCCTCGAGCGCTGGCGGTACCACATGCGGGTGGCAGAGGCTGCGGCCGCCTACAAAGAGGGTGATGAAGCAGGCGATGCGCTGTTTGGCAAGAACGAGGACGAGGCAGAGGACAATGCCGGCTCCGCTGGCGTCGACGAGGCCCTGCTCCGCTGAGGCCCCATAGCAACAACAACGAGGTAGAGGACACCGCCTACTCCGCCGAGGCTCCGCCCCGCCAACAACGAGGTAGAGGACATCGTTGGCTCAGCTAAGGCCCCACCCTGATGGCAACGAGGGGGAGGATTTCCCCCACTCCGCTGAAGCGCTGCCCGCCGGCGACGAGACAGACGACATCGCCGGCTCCGCCGAGGCCCCGCCCCGCCGGCACCGAGGCGGAGGCCCTACTCCGTCGAGGCCCCGCCCTGCTGCCAACGAGGTCGTGCCACACAGAAAACGAGGAAGAGTAGAACATGGTAGGTCGCTGTCGCTCGGGTCCAAGTAAGGCCACCACTGCTAGCCTGCTACCCTCCGGTTGAAGCCAAGCTAGGCGGATTGACCATTGACGGCCAATTAGCTTCTTTGCGGCGACGTGGAGTCGGAGAGCTATGTTGGAGAAGGACGCTACTTCTACTTAACTGCTGGTGTAGTTGGCCGACTGACATGTGGGCCCAACAGGCATCTGGGCCACATGTCAGTTATGCAACTACACCTGCAGTTAAGTCACTGAAGCTTCTGTTTGGCTCAGCCAAACACAGGTGGGTAGCTTTGGTTAATTAATTATACCTCCAGCGCACCCCTTTTTAGTTGAAGAATGTATGAAATTTAATGAAATCCGGCATGTTTATATGAAATCCAATCGTGTATGAATGAGTTTATTTCAATTAGTTCGAATTCTTGTATCACTGGCATTGGATGAACATGCAAAACAATACATACTAGCATTATTCCCAGGGTGATCACCTCGTTTGCAGTAGTTTCACATGTACTCCCTCCGGTCCTTTCTAGTCTACATACAAGTTTTGTCTACAGTCAAAGTATCTCTACTTTGACCAATCTTATAGAAAAAAGTATGCACTTTCACAATGTGCAAAGTAAAAAGGAATAGAAGGAGTACAAAGAGTTTGAGCAGCTTTTTAGCGTTCTTATACATTGCAATCAAACACACAGGCTTGGCAATTCATAGAGAACATTAAAAACAATCGATGATTATGCATCTCAGCGATTCACATGTCAGAGCCAATATTTACTTCACAACTAAAGAATAAAGAAAAAATTGATCGATGCTGCTGACAGCAAAGGGCGTCCCATTCGAAAATATCAAACACATGTCTTCTTGCTAAAATCAATGAGCAAAATTTGACAAGGTTGTCCCATTCAAAAATATCAAATGCCTATGATTGTGGAATGGGCAGGGTTTGCCATAAGTTCAGACATTGACATGGCACCTCTTGCTAAATAAACAAGTTGTTCTTTTTGTGCAGTTCCACCAAAATCCACCAAATTCGCGCGTAGCTTGTATGGTATCGCCCTTATATGTTGCAACACCTTGAACTTATCGGCACCTCCTTTCTTGTGGTGGAAATGAATGATACGATGTATTCATGAACATTTTGTGCAGTTCCCATTAAAATCAAGCTGAGCACCCCTGTTTGCACAAATACAAAAAAAGTGATTAGTATAAAGCAATTGTACTATGAATTGACAGTTTAAACAGGCACCTACATTGTCCATGTAGAGCACACTTTTAGAAAAATGGAACTCACCGGAAAGAATCCTAGAACAACATTGTACACGCGCATCACAGCAAGAAAATGGAGATTTGTCAGTCCTTCTGAGCTGAAGTTAGTTTGGTCTTGTGGGGAGTAATGTAACCATCTTTCAACTGCTCCTTCTGATGAGAAGATAGATATGGCTTCTTCATCCTGGCATAATCAGAACTAGTCTATTCACGTACTTCATATTCTTCTTCAGAGGAGGATGATCCTGAGACAAGAGGACAACTAAATGCTAGCATCCCTGTTTGCTCAAAAAAAATGAAAGGATATATTTAAAATAGCACAGACGAAGCACTTCTCAATGACAATACCACTTTTTCATGACAATATCTAAACAGTAGCACAACACCAATAGAGATGACAAAGCTCAATCATATGGATGAAATCAGTGGGCGAGTACCAACCTTTGTCAGGAGGCTTATTGTGTAGAGCATACAGATGAAGCACTTCTCCGGAACCATCTGTTGCTATCTACTGTGGTGGTCATGCTTACTATATACTTCTCAATTAGTTTAATGGTTCCAACATCTTCTTGTGCAGTTCCACTAAAATATATGGTATCTTCAAAGAAGATTCCTGTTTGCACAAGTAGAGATAATTACGTATTACATTAAGAGTGGCATCAAATCAGTTGAAAAACAATTGCTCGTTCCAGCCATAGCAATAAATTAAGATGCAAAAATGTATCATTACTTGTGTCATCACAGTTCAAGTGCTTCATTACAGCACCGGGAGTTGATTTTTGTTTTTCTTCCGCTTGTTCTTCCCCTTCATCACTTGGTTCAATAACAGACAAGCTTCGCCTTCAATGTAAGATTTGGCATGTCAATTAGGGAGCAAAAGTATAGCACTAAACAATGACATTAATTTTATGATGAAAGTGGCAAAATACATGCCAATAGTTGTGAAATATCCTTATCTTACCTCAATGGGATATTATGGTGCACATACAGATTGGAAGTCTTGTCTCCATTTGTGCAGTTCACTAAAATCAAGCAACATTACCGTACAAGTAGCACAACATATGAAAGCACATTGCAGAATCATGTGAAAGAAGGCTAGTATTGACCTCTCATGACGCGGAATTCAAACAACTCACAAGAAGAAGATCTGAACCAAATTTGCCAACACGGATAGGAAGTAAGATCTCCTCTTGTGTAGTTCCACTAAGATCAAGCAATCAAGCAACATTGTCGGTGTGATATTTTGGATGAACTGCACAAAACATTCTTAATCAAAAGTGTTTTGTGCAGTGCAACAAAAGGTCACAATGGCAATGAGGTGAAGTAGATAACCCTGTTTACACAGAGGTGCAAAGGAAACAACTAGTGGTCAATAATGGTGGATGAGACAGAAGCCAACAAAAAGAAGCATCTACCTTATGTAAATGGGAAAGAAAGCAAGACAGTAGCATTTCTCAAATGCTGGCATTGATTAATATTTACACAGAGATTATATTAACAATAAAATTCGTTAAACATGTAATTTGCTTTTAACTGTGGCATTGCATTAATCTTCTAGCGGCATTTTCAGAGGGTGTTTGTTTACAGGGACATTTTGGTGTAGGGAGTAAAAAAACTCCGTGTCAGTCCCATCTAAACCAAATAGGAGGGACCTTTAGGGACTAAAAGTTTGCATTTGGGACGAAAGAAAGAAGACCCAGAGGGAGAGTCTTTTTGGGACTTTTTCCAATAGTTGCCCCTGCCACGCATTGCACCTTGTCTCTATTAGTTCATTACTAGGAGTAACATGTTCTTTTAGCATGTCATTTAATAACCTCAATCCATGTTTAGTCCCTGAAACCAAGCAGGTAGGGACTAGGGAGTTTTTAACCAAACAGGGCCTTAGATTAACAACAGCTAAAGAGTTGCATGGGATAGTGGACGCACCAGCACCATGTGCATCTAACGATGTACTAGGGTGATGCACAGTCTTCTGCAACAAAGAACAAACAACCAAGGAGCATATTTGTGTTGGTCCCAGTTTTGTTATCTTTAGACACCTTTCCCTATGTGAGCGCAGCAAATCTAGTCCTGCTCAAACTCTACAGCCTTGTCCCCCAAAACAAAAGATCAGTTTGTTACAGATGTGCGTACTGCATTTTTCATGTTTTCCCTTTTCGACCAACGTAGGCTCCCCTCTTACTTTCCTCTTTGAACCACGTCCTAGATTTATGCTATACAACTTTCCCCACTACTTTCCCCCATTCCTTTCCTCTTTGAACCACGTCTTAGATTCTTGCGATACAACTTTCCCCACTACTTTCCCCCTTCCTTTCCTTTTCGAATCATGTCCTAGATTCATGCTATACAACTTTTCCCACTACTTTCCCCCATTCCTTTCCTCTTTGAACCACGTCCTAGATTCATGGTATACAACTTTCCCCACTACTTTCCTGTTTGATCCAACACCTAGATTCGAGTGCAGAAGCGGAAAAAGCCCACATGCAGCTAGAGCAATGCATGTGGAATAAGTAAATTATACCTTAAGGTTCTTGGGGTGTGGTTCGATGGGCGACCAGAAGCTGTTCGGCCCACACTATGTATGGCGGCAGAGAAGAAGGGGTCGGAGGCCCTCCCGCGCCTCCGCTGGGTGAAAGTGAACAGCTGCGCCGGTAGTGGATTCCCTCCCTCACCGGCGGCGACAGTGTTAAGCCTCCTTCCCTTCCCGGTGGACGGATCCTGCCGGCTCTTTAACCAGTATTGAGGGGAGAGAGGGAGTCCAACGAAGTCTTGTTTAGATCTGGAGAGGGTGAGAGAGTGTGAAGAGAGCAACTACAAGCACTGAGGCTCCAATGTGTATATATATACTGGAGAGACAGCGAGATCGTATTGCTCCATATCCATCCATTTTGACCAGTCAAACAATCCGCGTGGAACGAATTATGCTCAAGTGTAATTATCAAACCAGAGACCTCATGTTTGATGAGCGAACGGGCTAACTAGCTACACAACCCTCCCGTTATGTTCAATGAGAGGAAAATAACCTTTTATACATTCCTGCATTCGTGTGACAAGCATGTTGTGTTTTTTTGTGTGTGGGAGTTATTGAGATTTAAATCATAATGGTGTCATGTGGCTTTCGTGGTAAGACTATCCACAGTGGTGCAGAAATAATGCAGCCTTAGTCACGTTACCTCTCTCCACATAGTACGTTGGGTCCCACCAATCAGAGGGTGAAACAAACAAATTAATAAGAAAAATTAAAAGCGCCAGCGGTGTATCTTACCTCACACATCTCGCTACTACTCGGGAACACTGTCCAATTGATCCCTCTATTCGCTCACGTACTATTTTAAGTGAATCCTTATTATAACATGCACACAATTTTGGGCACTTGTATTTGGCCTAAGTCAGTGTGCCACCGTATCTCATACTACTCCCTCCGTCTAGGTGAAATAAGTCACGTTAGAAGGTGCAGTGGGACCAAGGTGCAAGCAGATTGGAGGAGCAGGAGAAACTTGACCGGTTATTCCTCCAATCAAAGCCATGATTTTTGTCTCTAAACGCAATAATTAAACCAAACAACTAAGAGATGTCGTTTTACCTACCATGCAGGGACTCTCTCTTCTTGATTAACTTGCCACATCAGACTTTATGCCTATGTGGCAAGCTTAAGCACCTGTAGGAGCAAGTAAGTACAATAGTGCGCTTTACATGACATTTTTGCATATGTGGAGGAAAGAGAGGCAAGGAAAAAGTGGAGAAGTGGGCTCTCATGCAAGAGCCAGCCTCTACTACTACATGGTGGAGCATTGGGAGAGGCACCTGTATGGAGGTGGTCAGGAATCGAGAGCCTCACGCCGGTCGTAGCGCCGCAGTTAAAATGATAATGGCAAGTCAAATCACAGGGCCCCACCTGTCCAGCAGTAATTGGCTGTCAAATCACACAACCCTACGTTTGCAGCAGCCTACTCCCTCGTCTTCTCGTGTCTCTGTCGAACCGACTAGGCGGAACTGCCCCGCCTACCGCGCAGGAAAAGCCCCGCCCTCGACTTTTAAATACAACTACTCCCTCCATCTAGGTGAGTAAGTCATCTTACGAAAACCAAATAATCCCAAAATTCTAAGGCGCGGTGCATTAACTTCTACCTCGTTTCTTGTTTCTTCACATATCAACCAATAAGAATCCAATGATATACTTTTTGTGACATAGTAACTCATATTTAGTTAGTCAAATGGATGACCTAGGACTACGTGCAAGCCCTATAAACCAAGACGCCTACAAATAAAAAACCGAGATGGAGAGGGTAGTTCAGCACGTATCTTTTTAGATCAATATAGTCGGGATTCACCAAGGAGAAAAACCAAGTGGTAGGCTACTCCTGTCGTGTTGGCGTAGCAACTCAAGCAGGGTCAGTCCGCACACGAAATGGCGACACACTTAATAGGACCCCTCTGGCAGACATGTGGCTCATCCACCGTCTTGTTCCACATGCGATGCACCAAATTACAGTTTGGAGCAGCGGTTGGAATTGGAGGCACTCGGTCGTAGTGCCGTAGTAGTAGGAAATGAGCGTTGAGGGGTCAAATCACAAAGCCCCACCTTTCTCGCATTAAGCTGGACGGACGAAGCAACCATCAATTCACTCTAGCGCGCAAGAGCATAAAGAAAAGAGAAAACAATGATGCGTGCGGCAGCTACCTAGGGCACCCTAGGGTAGTGGTCTCCACTACAGATCCTTTTTTTTAAAGCGCCTCCACTACAAATCGGCTTCTCCCTCGTCCTCTTGAAGAAAACCGACGATGAGTGCGGCGGTAGGGTTTGTAGGAGTACTACGGCATGCGGGGCCACGTCGTAGTAAACGGGTTCGAGTCGACGCCTTAAATATGTGTGGGCCGCTTGGTTTTACGGGAGCGAGGCAGCATTTTGGGTACGGGGACCAGTGGAGATATAGCACGTACAAAAAATTGTGGACGTAGGTTCGATCGAAGGGCAATGATGCATGGGCCCTGCATTTTGATATACCCGGGGCCGCGTGAAATTTGCTACTCTACTCAAAACTAGTAAGGTACACATGTATTGAACGGATGAGATTTCGAAACCAAATTATGAATAAATACACACTATATCATGTAAAGCTTTGAGTCATATATGCATGATGTAGATGTTCGTTTAGTTCTTATAGTTCATATCATTCAAAATCAATTAGTTTTATAAAAATGTTAAGCTTCATGGGGTTGTGCATTGTAAATCATAAAGTAAAAAACAAATAATGGCAATTCATTTAGAAAAAAATAATCAATTATGATACAGAAGATTCTAGAACAAAGGAGAAGTGCTCGTGTTTTGAGGTTTGTGCATTATGCTTAAGTTCAACCATGGAGTCTTCTAAATTGTACATGTGGCAGATCTGGTGGAATGTTAATGATATCCAATGGCCAGTAGTGCTCGGATTTGCCCATCTCTGCACTGTCGAGTTAGCTTCATCCAGCGACCATCTTTCAACGTTATTGGCACACTATATAATTCTTGTGCCATAGTTGCATGTTTTGGCAAAAAGCAACTAGTGGGTTGTACTATCTATTTAGGAATAGAAGATGTATACATGGAAGTTGTAGGGAAAGAGATGACATGGAGGATCTCAGTTCCTATGAGTAGGGATTGGAAAAGAGATGTCATTTGGTTCACATCATAGGAACTTTTATATTGTATCTCGAGATGACATGTATCTCAATTCCTATGAGGAGGGATTAGTAAAGAGATGTAATTTGGTTCATATCATAGGAACTTTTCTATTGAATATACGCTAATGTTTATTTTCCTTTGAAATTAAGGGAGTATAGAAATCCATTCATATAAACCAAGTGTCTCTAAAGCTATAGAAATTATATCATGTTTATTTCCTTTGAAATGTAGAGTATATGAATCTATTCCTATGAACCAATTGGCTCTAAAGGAAAAAAAATCCAATAAAAATCATATCATATAGAGTTCCTATGATATTCCTCAACACTAAAGGATGGTTGAAATTGTTGCGGGTGATACGATGTTCTTTCTTTGTAGACTCCTCACCCATCTTTATAGTTACCTCTCGAAGATGAATGAAATGATATATACAGGGTATTCTACATGTGCAATTTGGTACACGAAAACTCGGTAAAAGTTTGCGAGGTTCTAATTTTCAATAAAGCTATATGCACTGCATTTCGGAACGGAGGGAGCATATGGCAGTTGCTAACACTCATGTGGAAGATTTGTGTGTAGGAGGAGTGGCTGTTCTGTTAAATGACATGGCAAAACTGACACTGTCGGATGCCGATCTAACGGTTCTTAGGGCGTTCGTCAGGAAAAGGCTTGTGGCGAACATTTGTCGGATAATGATTTACGGACACATGCATTGCATTGATACGTGCCCCCCTCTCTCTCACGCACACACACCCTCACGAGTCACAACTCTCTCGAGTCCTCTCGCGGACTCGCATGTGGCACCCATCGTCTATCTGCAGGTAGACGTCACACACATATGTGCTCTTCACACCCTACCCTCAGAACTTCTAAAAAACAAAAGACGGTACACACATTTTATTTTAGCTCACACGTCACACACTTATATTATTACTCTTGCGGTGAACGTTCTTTGGGCATAGTATATATTGTACTCTCACGAAGAGAAGCGGTGCACGCATGCACTAGTTCTCTCACACCCACTCGCGGGTACACGTAGGAGCGCATTTTTTTGAAGCTGGTACAACAAAATCACTCCACTATATATAAAAGCAGGAGCCTTAGCGCTTGCTTTACGAGGGTTCCTCTTGTTCACTCTCTCATGCTCTCCAGATCTAAGCAAGACATCACTACAAGAAATATGTCAACTTGTGACCTTCTCTTAGTGACCGTGGGTGAATTGGTCATAAATCTACGACCATTTAGAATCAATTGGTCAAAAGCTATTTTGGAGGGTCCAAACCCTAAACCATAACGATCATTTTGATCAGAAAGGTCGCAATTGCCTTATACAAGATGGTCGTAAATTTTGGAACATGATTTACAATGTTATTTCTTGTTGATTATGACCTATTTAGATAGTCGTAAATGTCTAGGATGATCTGATTTGACATGACTTGGCAGACACCTCAACAATCTCGCATGTTTAGATATGGCATCTTTAGGTGTCATCCCAGTTACATGTCACCATTAACCACTTAATTTTGTTTCCTATTGACAGGTGGAACCCATGGGACCAACACCACCCACATGCTCCCATTGACATGTGGGGCCTGTCCCATCGAGTGGGACCCGCACCGCCCACATGTTTCCAATGACGTGTAGGACCCACCCTATCGATCTGGCACGTGGGGCCTACAGCACCTACGAGCCCACCAAACTGACGTGTGGGACCAAGGGGGCTACGTGTTCGCAACAAATCATAAGCAGGCGGCAGAAATAAAAAGGGGCAACGCGAGGATTCGAACCCGCAACCTCGTGGGGCCCTTAGCGAGGGCAAACCAACGGGCTAGCACTCAGCTTGTGATATATTCCCCCACGCAACTAATTTATACAGTCATTCGTCTGTTGGGCCTGGACCTAGTTGGGCGACTAGGCCATCCTCATGACGCCCCGGGGCTTCTTTCTGCTCACGGCCATGGCCCGGCCCAGCACGCGACTATGAGCAGAAAAGTTAATCAAGATTTTGGAAAAGAAAAGTACAAAACAAATATGGGCAAAGGGGGATTCGATCCTGTGCCACACCACAAAAAGCAGTAGAACCACACCACCATGCCACCATCTCAGTTTTGATATTCTACTACCATCAATTCTTTTATAGACAAAATGTTACTTGGGCTTGGGCCAAAATCGTGATAGACCTCCCCTTCTCTCCTTCTTTTTTACATTAACACAGCGGTCCGCCGTGTGGGCTCACGGCCCATAGCCTATTCGCAGGCGTTTTTATGTCTGGTATGCTTATTATTATTTTTTCTGTTTAATTTCTTCTTATTTCAAATAATTCGGGATTTCAAAAGAGTTTCAAACATAAAAAGTGAATTTGTTGGAAAAATGTACGTGAAAAAATAAAATGTATGCGGAGTAAAAGAAGTTCATGATATTAAAGAAATGTTCAAGTATTGAAATAATGCTTGTGAATTTGTCCCAAAAAATTGGAATTCAAAAAATGTTCATGATTCTTTCATAAAAAGATCGCAAAAATGATCATAAATTTCAAAAAAAAACTCATTGATTCAAAAATATTCATCATTTCCAAGTTTGTAAATTTTTGAGTAACTACGTGACAAATGTGACGCAACGCAAGGTTTTAAATTTTCATGATTTTTACAACTTCTCATGTATATGAAAATTTGAAAAACATCATACAAAAAATAATGTTTACGCAATGGTTTATCATGTATTCTAAAAATGTTTAGAAAAATATGTTAAAATTTTTTCATTAAATGTTGTCCAAGTTTTTTTTAAATGTTAAACTTGTAGTAATGTTAAATATGTATAGAATACGGTGTTGTTCCACTTTGCAACAAATATTTTCTAGGTTCTTCAAGAAACAAATATTAAACTTGTATTGGAAAAATGTTCTTGACGCATATAAAAAATATAGAATGAAAACCAAAAGAAACTAGTGCAAAAATAATGGACACAAAGAATAATAAAATAATGTTGAAAATAAAGAAAGAAACAAAAATAACCAAAGTAAAAAAATAACCTGGGGAGTGCCCAACCCACTAGACATGCCTAGGCCGCCCAGAACGCATGGCAACGCCATGGTCACGCGGTGAACACGCGGCGGCATGCGAGCGTATGCACTCTAGAGTTGGGGCCGTCGGCCACCATTCAAACCTCGATGTATCGCCATCAAACCATGTATTCCTGATTAAATAGATACTTATTTACCTAGAAATGAGTTTTGGAAAAAATAAAGAGCAAACTATGAGGCATCTGCAATTAAAATTTGACCCGCTTCCAGCTGAATCGACGGGAATTTGTCTTTTTCACCAGAGGTGGAACAAAACATTTGACACGCAACCATTTTGGCAATTGTGCATTATATATGGCCTAGAATTTTATAAAATTGATTAGGTCCAATTTTGCAACAAATATATGGTAGGTCCTTCACAAAAAAACTCATTTTGGGCACTCAAAAAAATGGAAAATGAATTTTTTGTCCAAAGAAAATGAAAAGTTCCTTAGACAACATTGTTTGTCATTCCAAGATGCACCCCTGTGCATGATATGAGGTCATTTGAACAAACTATGCCATGAATGTGGCCATAAGATTGATCATTTGGCTTGAAAGTCATGAATTTTTACACATGATAGCTCATTTTTGAGAACACTTTTTTAAAATAATTGCCATATTACAAGTTTATTATTTTTCCTGGAAACTTGGTCACATATAATGACACAATGCGAAGGTTTTCCAATTTTTTTGATTTTTTTTATGCCCGTTTCAAAATGCCGTCAAAATAGCGGGCTTGACCGTTCCTAGCTAGTGGTTGAATCTTGGAAAACTTTTGATGTTTCTCTGATTAAATAGATACTTATGTACCTAGAAATGATTTTTTGGAAAAAATAAAGAGCAAACTATGAGGAGCTGTAGTTCAAATTTGAACCGCTTCCAGCTGAATCGGCGGGAATTTGTCTTTTCCAGCAGAGGTGGATCAAAATTTTTGACACCCAACTATTTTGTCAATTGTGCATTAAATATGACCTAGTATTCTATAAAATTGATTTGGTCCAATTTTGCAATAAATATATTGTAGGTCCTTCACAAGAAAAACTCATTTCGGGCACTCGGAAAATGGAAAATGAATTTTCCGTGCAAAGAAAGTGAAAACTCCTCAAAGCAACACTGTTTGGAATTCCAAGATGCACCCTTGTGCACAATATGAGATCATTTGAACAAACTATGCAATGAATATGGCCATAAGATTGATCATTTGGCTTGAAAGCCATGAATCTTCACGCATGATAGCTCATTTCTGAGAACACTTTTTAAAAATAGTTGCTGTATTACAAGTTTATTATTTTTCCTGGAAACTTGGTCATATATAATGACACAATGCGAAGGTTTTCCAATTTTTTAATTTTTTTAATTTTTTATGCCCGTTTCAAAATGCGGTCAAAACGGCGGGCTTGACCGTTCCTAGCTAGTGGTTGAATCTTGGAAAACTTTTGATGTTTCTCTGATTAAATAGGTACTTATGTACCTAGAAATGATTTTTGGAAAAAATAAAGAGCAAAATAAGAGGCACCTGCAGTTCAAATTTGACCCGCTTCCAACTGAATCGGCAGAAATTTGTCTTTTTCACCAGAGGTGGATCAAAACTTTTGACACACAACCACTTGGTCAATTATATAGTAAATGTGGACTAGTATTTTAGAAAATAGATGGAGTCCAATTTTTCAACAAATATTTAATAGGTTCTTCACAAAAAAACCATTTTTTCCACTTGGAAAATGATTAAAAATAGATAGAAAGTTCAGAAGTGCATACAAATTGGTGCTCATCCATACAATGTGGGCTAACTCTAGTGAAAATTTGTGTGGTGCCCTTTTGCAAAATATTTTTGATAGCTGCTTCACAAAATCCCTCTATTTTTAGTATTTGAAAACTATTTTAAATCACTAATTTTCCGAACCAATCAGAACACTTCCCACGGATCACCCTATTGTAGCTGATCTGAACCGTCCATATCCAGCAGATCCAATGCCTCTCATGCCTCTCACCCCAAACCAAGCCCTAGCAGCCCGAAGTCGCCTCTCTCTCCCCCTCTCCCCCAGAACACACCCGCCGCTACCTCTCTCTCTCCCCCTCTCCCCGATCTAGATCGACAATGACGGCCCCCCCGTTGCCGCCCCCTCCTCCCTCATCCCACCGTCGCCTCTCTGCCCCATCCATCCCCTCCCCACCCATCCTCCCCATTGTCTCGCTCCCACCCACAGACGCCGCCACTGCAACAACCCATACCATCTCCCTCCTACCTCTATCCGCTGTCACACCCACCATCGACGAACCAGATCAAGTAGGCGAGGCGGTGCTTCCAGACACACGACAGCGGTAGTGGGCTCGTGACCCAGATCACAAGGACGTCCCCTTCCTCCCGATCTCATCGTGCTCCTATCCATCCCGTCCCCTTGCTCCCCATAGCGGAACCTTGGTTTTGACCCGTCTCGTTGCTGTGTGCAGAAGTCCGGGAAGCATGGGGCCGGGGACGTGTGCCAGATCTGCCCCGACGGCCTGGGCACCACGACGGACGGCGAGGTCCTCACCGCCTTCAATGTCTGCCACTTCCCTATCTACATGCACGAGCGCAAGGAGGGCACCCAGGCCTGCCTCCAGCGCTTCTGCCAGCTCGACCGCAGCGCAAAGTGCTTCTGCCTGCTCCGCCCCCGCCCACCCCGGGCCACCGGTACTTCCCCTGCCCCTCCTCTGACCCTGCTTCTTGATTTTGATCTGTGTCGTACAGCTGTACGAACCCGCTGCTGCTTATCCCATCGTTGTCGCGTGCTGTCGAGTTAGCTTCTCATGCCAGTGTTGTATGATTTTGTATGACGAGTCGATTAGAGGAGATGGGCGGAGAGGGAAATTTTGGGATGCATGCCATGCTAGGATCTACTATGTAGGAGGTAGGACAGGAGCTGGCAGTAGGCCGTGTCGGTTCTCAGTCAAATCCCAAAGGACGCAACAGCCCCTGGGAGAGTTTTTTCTTGCAAATAACTACGCCAATAGATGGGATTCGCCCAAGACAGTGCTCTAAGGAAGAGTTTAGGCATAACACCGGATTAAGAGGCTTGACAATCGGTCATGGTTAACCTGACCATAAAACTTCAGAAGCTAATCCTACAAAGATAACGAACTCGATAATGCAGGCTGGTCATGATTGAACTGATCACTGAATAAACTATGTTTTCAGGATTGGTTTCTTTTGTTTTATCTTCTAGGCAATCATCGTTGCTAGTGCCATCAGGGTTGAATAGGTTGACGACAACGCACTTGTTATTGATGAACACAATGATTAAAGAGAACCAACCTGCTTCTATTCATTTCTGCTACACCGTTTCTACCTGTTTGCGTGTAGAACCATTCTTGAGCATGAATGGTACTACTTTTCTTGTTTTTTTGTCTTTTTCGTTCTTATGAAAAATCTTTTGTTCATTTTATTATATACATGCTAGAGCACACCTCACGAGGATCACCTTTGAATCATGCTAAGTTACGAAGTTGGCAATACCTTTGAATCACCTTCGCCCCTCCCGCGTGCTGAACACGTGCAGGTGGACTTGTTGCTCCATGTTCTGCAGCTGCAGGCGCATCTTCAGTTTACTGCTTGTTTTTGCTAACCAATGTGCCAATGGAAGCATGCATGGTGAGGGAGTCCTGGATTGGGGGTGTCCGGATGGCCGGACTATGACCTTTGGCCGGACTCCCAGACTATGACGATACAAGATTGAAGACTTCGTCTCGTGTCCGGATAGGGACTTTCCTTGGCGTGGAAGGCAAGCTTGGCGATACGATATGAAGATCTCCTCCCATTGTAACCGACTCTGTGTAACCCTAGCCCTCTCCGGTGTCTATATAAACCAGAGAGTTTTAGTCCATAGCACGAACAACAATCATACCATAGGCTAGCTTCTAGGGTTTAGCCTCTCTGATCTCGCGGTAGATCAACTCTTGTAATACCAATACCATCAATATTAATCAAGCAGGAGTAGGGTTTTCCTCCACCGAGAGGGCCCGAACCTGGGTAAAAACATCGTGTCCCATGTCTCCTGTTACCATCTGCCTAGACGCATAGTTCGGGACCCCCTACCCGAGATCTGCCGGTTTTGACACCACACATGGTTTGGCTATGTGAAGTTCATGAAATCATAAAAGAGTGAATAGGTGTTGGCTTCAGAGTGCTAGCTCGTATACTCTAGCAGGCGAAGCACATACGTGCAAGCTAACTTCAACAAAGCAAACTAGTAGCTTAATTGATTCTTTGTTAGCTAGCAGTACTCGGATGACTAACTGACTGTGTATTTGTACTAGTAGCTAGCAGTACTCGGATGACTAACTGACTGTGTATTACAATTGCTGGGTGCACTTATGATACACTTAGTGTGCCACCTCCAGATGACCAACTAACTGTGTATTTGTACTAGAACGTGCCGACAAAGCAGGAACACAGAGTTACGGAGAGCAGCAGCTCACAATCGTGGCCAGGGACTGACCGTCCCAGAGTAGACCGCGGAGACATGGAGTTCAGTACAGGAAGTTCCTTGTAATATTTTGGATCTCATTTTTGTTATGATGAATTGATATATAATGATGTTTTATCTGCTTCTACTTGATTCCTTACTTGTTGACATTGCAGTCACATAGATTTTGCTGGTTGTGGCATTGCTTGAATTTGGGTTATTGGATAGCTGGAGCTGCGTAGGATTTCTTCTAATTTACTACAGGAGACGAAGACCACGCTTCATGAATTCAGGTGCTCTCTCTCATTTTTCTTGTAACAATGTTGCCAAAAACGCATTTATCTGATTGTGACAAAATAAAAGAAGAAACTTGTAGATAAAATCATTGGAGCTTGTATATCCAAATCCTATAATTATATACTCTCTCTGCTCCTTGGGCACCCCCGAGGTGGTCATGTGGGATCCTCTCGAATAGCTCGTGCTCGCTGTCGACTTCGATGGCAGGGTCACCCGCTCCATCGGCCCCCTCTCCCGCGGGATGTACTACTCGGATTTCATCCCCTACGTCAACTCATACACAAAGATCTACATGTACTACTCGGATTAAACTCTGTTTTGCTATACAATTACACTTGCAAGCTGTCTTACCGTATTATTGGATTTGTTAATCACTGCATACATGTTAGATCGTTTTGATTTTGAGATGCAGCAAGACTTTAGTGTTTCTGAATTCTGATGTGAAAGCATGTCTACGTCAGTTGAACTTTGCACGACTGTTCCTGTAGATCGATGGTGATATCAGCATGCATCCTAATTGTCAATCTTGAGTCTCCACTTCTGTATGTTTTTGATGTGAAACACTTATGCATGACTAATTGTTAAGTGGATACAATTTCTTTGGTAGACAAGCATGGAATATGTATTAACTTCCCAGAAAATTGAACTTTTCTTAACAAATCAAGAACTCCCCTCATTATGTGAAACACCTATGCATATGACTAATTTTGCACGGCAATTCTGTTCAATTCTGATTTCTTTGGTAGTCAATTCTGTTCAATTGTGAAACACCTATGCATATGACTGTGACAACATGTCTACATCAGTACAACTTTGCATGCATATTTTATTGACTAGATATATACGTGTTGATTGTTCGTCTATTCCTATGTACTACATATTCTGTAATGGAGTTTGCTTGTATGGTGTTTGTGAAAATGTTAGTATGAAAATAATTGACATTGGTTACAACGTACATGGCCATTAGAAACGCGAAATACTACAGTGGCTACGGTCACCCACGCTCTGCTTCTCCTGGTCTCTGTGTACCCTGCTTGCATATTGTCTGTTTGTGATTTATTCTAGCAAGTATCCGTTCATGAGAAATAAGCTCCCCAGGATTCACCGGACTAACAACTAGTTCTAGCATGTTTATTTCAAGCAATTTCTGATTCATGCTGTTTGATGAACCAGTACCCATGTCGGGAGACTAGTAGAACTTGCAAACTTTAGTCACTTATCCTGTTGTTCATGTCCATAGTGATGAGCATTTATGTGAATGCTATTTGCCTCTGGTGACATGTGAGAAGCACTCATCTACTCCCTCTGTCCGAAAATACTTGTCGGAGGAATGGATGTATCTAGACATATTTTAGTTCTAGGTACATCCATTTTTATGCATTTCTGCGACAAGTATTTTCGGACGGAGGGAGTATATGTTTATATTTTGAGCAGCTGGGTACAACTACAGTTGCAAAATCATCCAGCCAAATTTTGGGAGGATGGCATAAAAGATTACATAACCCATGCTTTTGAAATCATGTTTAGCTTCACAAGCTTGTAAGGTGTTTTCTATTTTCAAGTGACTTTACATCAAGTTACTGTTTCTCAACAGAAATTCTAGACTGTGTAGCTTTTTATTGTTCTCTCCACTTATTTGTACAGCCAAAGATGCTTACTTAACTGTATAGCTCTTTATTGTTCTTTTCTAGGTATTCTACTTATGCTCCATTCCGAAATCTATTGTGCACTGCCAAGTCCATGAGGCGAAGCGCTCACTGCTCGACTATTTCTTTACTGAACTGGGAGCAACAAAGGCAAGATATTCAAAACAAGTTGAAGTCCTTTTGATTGTTGATTTAGCATACACATGCAACCTGATTGGTGATGTTACTATAGATATGATGTGGGTTCAATGCTTACAATTTTTTGATGTGATGCATGTCACCTTTCGAAATATGAAGATGCTCTATCACTGTTGCTGGCAATCTGGCATATCATAACAGTCTTACCCCTTGTTCTGTCACTAGCATACACTACAGTTTTAGATAAAAGGGGGGCATATCATTTGCTCTATAAAATGGATTGTTTATTAATTTATTTGGACTTGCACACATTAGGTAAGGAAGGATCGCCAATCTAGGTGTCCAAATGATAGTAAAACCTAGGCTCTTGCACGGTTCTTGGATTTATTTTTAGCATATATTACCCATATCGAGACTGAACATGTGGCTATTCTTCTCATCTACAGGAGAGTTATGTGCTGATTTTTTTGAAGAAGCTGGAAGTCCAAGACAACAACTTGCTTTATATGTTTGTTGTAATGCCGTATTTTCGGGGAATTTGGATGTACTGTTGATCTTGCTGAGAATTTGGTGTATATTTGCTTGCTGAACTTATTATTCAAATGCTAGAATATATGTACAAATCCTTGGAATTTTCTTGTATGTATTTTTGAAATGTATTCTTCGATTGAAAGTGGTCAAAAACAGAATATATTGGTACTAAATTTGGGTTGATTCTATGTATGTGCTGTAAATTGTATTTGAAATAAAGAGGAATGGCCCAAATTAAAAACTGGCTGAAATGTCTATTGTACCAAATGAAAAACTAGTCGAAATGGCTACAGCCCAAAAAGAATTGGATCGCAAAGAGTCCAAGGCCCAAAAATTGGATCGCAAAAAGGCCAAGGCCCAAAAATTAAATGCACAGTAAAAATCGTGAGGCCCAAATTTAAAATGGATGGCAAAATGCCCAAAGGAGTTGACCAAAATTGGCAGGAAAAAAATATAAATGGGCTGAATAATTGGGCTTGGCCCATATAAACACCGAATTGGACCGGGCTGATTCTTGTGCCACATTGGATTGCCACGTCGGATGCCTACGTGGCCTGGGCAGACAACTAGTGACCAAAACAAGACAATAGGCTTATTTTGGTCGTAAATGACTACGACCTTCTCACAGAAAAGGTCAAAAATGTCAGTTTACGACGACCAGCTTTTGACCTTCTGGTTTTGGTCACAAAAAGGTCGCAAATAAAAAACTATGACCATTCATTGACCAATAGTGGTGGTCACAAGTTGACATATTTCTTGTAGTGCATAGGTGGCCACACTCTCTCTCTCAGCTCACGGCTGGTCACAAATCCGGCCGGACAACCTCGACCGGGGCAGGGGGTGTAGGTGCATCGTTCACGCTGTCGTCAGGAGCGAGGGAGGAGACCAACGGCTGCCCGCGCGTCCCGATCGGTGGCCGTGCCATTCTCTCCGAGAGAGCGCCGGCTCGAGAGGGCCTCCGACCCCTTCTTCCTTCCTGCGGTATTGTGGCTAAGATGCGGCCTCCCGACGCCGTCTTTGCCACATGCCAACGACCCTCAGGTATATATTCCTTCGAAACCTGCCTTGCTCTACTGCCCCAGCTCTTCCCCCTTCGTGTGGATCCTTTTCTACTTCCGTCCGCTGTTCCAAAGCCACCTAGACTTCTACTATTTTTAGAAGTAAAGCTAGTTCATACAGTCAACTCAAAGCGTTGGTTAAAACAGGGAAGAAAGTGGGAAAGTTGTAGCATGAATCTAGGACTTGGTTCTAAGAGGAAACGGGGGAAAGTAGTAATATCTTTCACTGTTTAAATAACCGTATTTCGTATTTGCGCAAACAGCGATGTCTGTCTCCATATCATTTCGGGATGTCTGTCTCCGTATTGTTTCTATCCACGCAATCAAAAGCACACACCTCAGTTTTAGTACAACTGCTCAAAATGAGATGGCTATCCCTCGTTGTCGTCGTCTAACCTCCCGTCTTCAAGGTATCCCTACATTGGTAGTAACTAAGGTAGAATGACCAACGCAATCTAAAAGAAGCTGATTCGTACGTTTTACTTCCTGATTGCAGTGTAGGGATGAGCGAAAACAACTGCATCCTAGTCCGGAATGCACTTTCTACCAGTTCATCCATGGACCGAGGACTAGCTAGCACGGCTGCACGGCGGTTTTTTGGACAGGTGCGCGTACAAGAGGCATTGTGGTCAGCTTATTTCTGCAAATAGCGGTGCTTAAATTTAGTGGAATGCGCAAGAATTTCACCTGGTCAGTACACTGTATGGTTCAGTTCGGCATTCCAGTTGAGACCACAATCATAATTCGTTATTCTGGAATGAGAAAACCTAACCCTGGATGGTGGCAACAAGAAAAAACCAGAGTGAACTCCAGGAAATTTATGCCTGCCGGGAGGCCCTTTGCTCAGAGAAGCCTTGCTTGTTTTTTCCTGATTTGTAAACCTTCTCACAACTTTGTCTTTTGCTGTGAATTAGTATATGTTTGTTATGTTCTATGAATCATTGATATGTATAAAACTGCTTAACTTATGCTTTTCAAGATTTTTATGAAGACGAGTTTAATGTGAGTGTTCCACATGAGCGCTGGACTAGCGTTGAACGTTTGGAATTTATTACATTGTGGCCTCAATTAACTGCATGAACCAGTGTAACAAGATACATAGTTGCTTCTATATCAGACAACGGATTGTTGATTGTTAGCTGGTCGATAGCCTAGTGTTGAAGCGAGCTGAGCCAATGTGCCGTGTTTTGCGCAACTGCTTACAAGTGGGGTAGCACCAACAGTGTTTACAAGTACTTATGTATACGTCAGCGCACGGTTCTTGAATGAGTGCTCTATTTCATCAAAACACACACTGCTCGTATGATAAACCGTGACAACTTATGTCTTACCATGCCATATTCATGAAAAAACTAGTGAGGACGCATCTGTTTCGGCAACAATTACGATGGTTCTCACATGATTGACGGGCACACAAAAGTAGCAGCAGTTCCCATAGATGGATTCAAACAGAGTACTAGCCCTAGAGGGGTCAATAACAGGCAAGGTTCGGATAATTAGACACAATCCAAACTACTATTAAACACTAGCTGGGGCAACTATTTCATGGCTCGATCTAATTTGGGCTGGATACAAGACGGACCTTGCCATGAACATCATCGAGGACATCCCGCAGCAGCTCAATCCTGTGAACCTTCATAAAGAGAACCTTGTGGCCTTGCCTCTGATAAACTTGTTTGTGGAGGCATGCCACATCATCTTCCTGCATAAGCTTGACAAGAACAGTATGCCTCACAAACGAAGGAGTAGCTTTGAACTTCTTGTGCTTCAGTACACCCTGGACAACACGCCTGACAACAGTGAGGCTGGAATACACCTATTCATTGGTATAACCGCAAATGGCTTCCAGGATCCAACAGCCTAAGAACTCTGTTTTCCCAGTGCGTATATTCAGGTCGTCCGCCTCATAGCGAGTGACATGCACAACCACACAATCCTTGTCTGCATGAGGGCTCTAATTGAAACAGAAACAAATTCTGAATTACTTTTCAGTATAAGAAACAAAAGTTATTTAAACCACTATGTATAGCATGGCATCGAAGCTAATAAAATTTTGCATTATTAATCACCACATACTTCCTTTTCTAAAAAAATCACCACATACTTAGATGAAAAACCACAATTGAGATCGGCAAAGAAGGAAATCACCTTGGGCAGCTCAGCGGGCGGGGGGGGGGGGGGGGACACATCCTCGAAGGGGGAAAACTGCTCCTGCAGTGCCACGGGGGTTGTAACCTCAAACGGGGCGTTGACCATCTCAGTAGTGGTCGTGAGCATATCTGGGGTCGGCTCGGTGGTTGCCTCCATCTTCTTGGAGCTCTCTGTCTCGTGGGGATTAGCCTCCCGCGTCTGCTCCAATATCGGCAGATCTTTGCCTTGTTCTCCTTGCTCCATCATGAAACTGACAAATACTAGGAGATCACTGAAAGGAAAACACAATCGCAATGACAATGAAACAAAAAAGAGAGTGAGGATCGGTTACTGCTTTGCAGAAGTTCTTTTTTTTTCTCTGAACGAAAATATACCAACATCACGGATCCGGTTGCCTTCCCTTCGTTGGAGAGAAGAACAGCGGCAGATGCAAGTGTTGCCTTTCTTGAAGACGGTGAGGGAGAAGGGGATTCAGCAAAGAGTGAAATGATGGTTGCTTCATCCGTCAAACTTAGACTGCAGGGAGGTGCGGTTTTGTGATACGACGGCTCGTTACTGCCGCGCTACGACCGGGGTGACTCTCCGCCTGCATACTACCTTCTAATTTGGTGGATGGCATTTGGGCCCGCGCGCTGCATGGCCCGCATGTCGGTGAACAAAAGTATAACGGCATTCAGTAGAGGGAGACATTTCAATGACCTAGGACGAGCCAGAAGTGGTAGAGTGTCTCCACTGTACTAGTACTAATTGTTTTTCTGGGTAGCTGTAGAATGTCTCCACTGTACTAGTAGTAATTGTTTCTCTAGGCCCAAGACAAAACATCCAATCCACACTAGTAAATAGTAAAATCAATTCAAAAGGCACTACCCACACCCAACACACCGCCCCCCCCCCAAAAAAAATAACCTAGGTGCTCTTCTTCCTCCTCGCTCCCACCCACCTCACGTCAGCTCGCTCCACTCGTACCCCCAAATTCCTCACCTCACTCCTACAGAAAACCCCAACTCCCCTTCTTCCTCACTCCTACAAAAAAACCCCAGCTCCCCTTCTTCATCGCTCGCACTACAACTAGGCTCGTCATTCATTACTCTACTCAAATCCGTGAGCGCGACGCGACGCCCTCGAGGAAAATGGAGTTGGCTGACCCCAGCGCCAAGATGAGGCTCCCGCCAGTGGCGATGCCTGTTGTAGATCCCGCACCCGGCAGCGTGGCGAGAAGCAGCAACCCCGCCCCCATCGGATCCCAGGAACCTGTAGAATCTCGGGTGGACCGCATCGGCGATCTCCCGGACGCTGTCCTTGGGGAGATCATCTCGCTTTTCCCTACCAAGGATTGCTGCCACACCCAAGTCCTCTCAATTCGGTGGCGCCCTCTATGGCGTGCCGTGCCCCTTAATCTCGACTATCATCAGCTATCTCTCTTCAATGATTTTGAAATCCCCAGAGCCATCATCTCCTCCCACCAGGGCTCCGTTCAAAGCCTCTGCATCCCGTCATGCTACCTGAGCAAGCATACCATGCCCTGCATGGTGGACACCTGGTTGAAATCCCCTGAATTCACAGAACTACAGCTTCTTGAGTTCTACTATTCTCCTGGTAATCACATACCACATACCAAACGCCATGAACTTGTGCCCTCAGCACCAATGTCCATCTCGCGGTTTTCCTCCTCTCTCCACACCTCCACCTTTGCGCTGTGCTACCTACCAGACAATCTGGTACTGAACCTTTGACTCCCATTTCTCAAGAAACTTTCACTTCTGCGGGTTCATATATCGGAGGCCTCATTGCACATCATCATCCACTCCAGTTGCCCTGCGCTGCAGTGCTTGGTGCTTGTTTTCACAGTTAGAATCGGTTGTCTCCAAATAAAGTCGCCTAACCTTGTAAGAATTGGAATTTCTTTTGACAGAAGGAAGCTCATCATCCAAGATGCCCCTTCACTTCAAAGGTTGATCCTTGATTCTAGTTATTCACCATTGCAAATAACTGTCCTCTCTGCGCCTAAACTGGAGACCTTGGGGGTAATACATGATCTTTGTGCTCATTTCAATATGGTGTTTGGCTCCACGGTTCTTGAGGTACTTTATATTATCATCTACACTTGTAACCATAAGCTACATTTTAAATTTCTGCGCATAATTTATATATCATCTTGGAGTACACATTGTGTACTAATATTATGTTCTATGCTCAATGAAGAGTTTTCTCCATGGATGTCCTATCAATGGTGCTAGATTCTGTCAAGATCTTATATATCCAAATGAATAGTTTTGATCTGAACAAGATTATTGGCTTTCTGCAATGCTTTCCATGTCTGGAGAAGTTGTATGTAAAGGTGATACTTTTACGCACATTGGAAGCCCGCATATAGTGTACTATAATTAACCGTTCAGCTATTGCTCTTTTGACACTCTTCTTTTAGACCTTAACTGTTTTCAATCTTCATGTATATTTAGGCAACAGGGCGGGGTAAGAAAGTTATAACCAATCAGTGGATTCGTAAGCATCGGGATTTTCTCACTTCCCATGAGATTCGATTGAAGACAATAACGCTAGAACGATATGTAGCCAACCGTGCAAACACAAGATTTGTCACATTCTTCCTGCTGAATGCGAGGTTACTATTGTCCCATCAGGCTTAAGTTTATCAGCAGCATGGTTTTGACGGATGGGTATGTCGAAGAGCAAAAAAAATTGTTTCAGGTGGGCAAAAGAGCTTCTGAACGTGCCGGGCTTCTATTTACAACATATTGTGGTCATAATCCAGTAAATTTTATGACCCAGGATGTTCATTCTATGGACCTGACCGATCCATTTGACTGTGACTGCCGAAAACAATGCTGGAGTTAGATGTTGTTGCCCTTTTCAATCTGGTTTTTTTTGTAAACCTGATGAACAATCAACCCTCGTGCTTTTGTACAGTTTGTAAGCTTGAGTTAGATGTTCCTGCCCTTTTCAACTCGGTTGTGACTGTCATGTTTTCTTTGAAACAAGGCAAATGGGTTGCCATTCCTTTAATTTAGAGTGAAATGTTGTAACAAATCAGAACCAAGGGAAATAACACCACTCACGCCGGCTGCTTGAGCTCACTGTGCATTACAGAAGCCAAGTGATTAGCCCCCACCAGCACCCACAAACTTATTTTGAACTAGCACATCAAATGGGCTGTAAACTTTCATAGGAAAGACTGCATGACCATGACAGATTTGGATTCTGACATTTGGGACCCGCGAGGAAATAGCCTATCCAAGGTGGTGTCGACTTACTAGCCAGTCAACAAACGATTCTGCCTACCAGCCGTTGGATTGACATCCAACATCTGTCGTGTATCTTCTATCTCCTGTCTTCTTCTTCCTCCAGCCGCCCAAACCAAACCACCCCATCGGCTCCACCTGCTCCCGCCTCCCATGGCTGGCTGCACCTCCGCCGCCCTACCGTACGTACCCTCCAACGTTGGCCAGTCCCTCCCTCTATTCCCCCACACGTCTTGTCATTCTCCGGCGATGTCAGCCCCAACACGCACCAGTGCCCAAACTAGTCAACCCTCGTACTCCCCTCCGCATGCGACTGGACCGGCGCATCTTTAACGGCTCCTGTTCGTTCCGTCCGAGGCCTCGCCGTCGTCCTCTGCCTTGCGGCCTTGGTTCGCTCACCGTGCGCGGTGCACTGCCCTCTTGCGTTGTCAACGTCGTCAACAACCGAGAGGAATAAGGAGATGACTGTACATGGAGAGGATGACAGTAGGGACCCACCAGTGTCATGGCAGTACGCAAGCAAGTGCCTCTATAGTACTGGCCCAAATATAACTCCTAGTACTAATGGTTGGACATCTGGGGCTCACGCCATTGTCAACGTAGTCAATAAATTAGAGAATTACACTACGAGCGGCTCACACCAGGGACCCAGCAAGTCGCGCAGTTTTTTTTTTTTTGAGGAACAAGCAGTTGTTATTTATACTAGTTTTAGCGACGGATCAGGGTAACAACGGGGCTGTGCAGGGGCTGTGGCCCGTCTAGCCAGGGTATTTATGTTTACCACATCATGAGCCCAGTTGTGTTTTTTTCTTGCTGAAAATGGCTAGCCCAGTTCTATTTTTTAAAAGAAATACCCAAACAAGGCCTACTTGCTTTATCGGCCCTACTGGGCTGCAAATCTTTCAAGACGATGAGAGTTTCATTCGGTTTGCCCAGGAATGGCATGTACATTTTTAAAACACATCAAACCGGGAATTAGTTTCAAATTTTTTTCATTACAAGATCTTAAATTCCATTGATTTTTATGCGTGGACAATTATTTGGATTTTATATTTATATAAAATATTTTTCAAAATAGTTTGAATGTGAATAGATATTTCTGGATTAAAAACAGCTGATCGCACCAAAATATGCAAAATTTCGTATACTTTTTAACCGTGGCCACAATATGGGGTGTAATTCTAACAAAAAGAAGATGGGCTCCAAAAAAAATCTTAAGAATTAGCAAATGGGCTGTACATTGTTAGAAATAATTGCAGATGGGTTGTATGCTGTTTTCCACAGATTTGAGGCTGACTTGTGCGCCTACTACAGGTTGACGCGTATGCTTTCATGAAAAAAATGTTGACGCACACGCAACGCCCTGTCAACTTAGTCAACACACGAGAGCAGTGACTGTTGGATGTCCATCCAACGGCTATCGTGCTTCTTCAATCTCTGCTCTTCATGCTCCAGCCGCTCAAACCAACACTGGCGGGACTGCCTGTTCCCTCCTCCTGTGGCCGGTTATGCTGCCGCGCAGGCCTTACGGCCCCATCGTACTCCCATCGCTGGCCTAGCCATCCCTCTACTCACCCACACATGCTGTTATTCTCCGGCGACGGCAGACGAACCAGTAAACCCTCATACTCCTCCGCGTGGGAAACAACTGCCGAGTATTCCCTGGCTCCATGTCGTTCCCTTCCTAGGCCTCACCATCGTCCACCGCCCTAGTGCTCTCGGTGCGGCCTGGTCAACGTGGTCAATGAACGACATTCATCGGAAGTGGACTGTACGTGGAGAGGCTGATAGCTGGGTCCACGGTCGCACGCAAGGAAATGCCTCCTTATTACACGCAAAATAATGATTCCTCCAGCTGACAGCTAGGACCCACAGGAAGGGCCTCTGTATTTCATGAAAAAATGTTCCCCCCGCTGATAGGTCGGACCAACCAGCTATATCTTCGCACGCAAGGAAGTGCCTCCTTATTACGCCCAAAAAAATGAATACCCCCCTGCTAGCTGGGACCCACCATATTGTTGGGCTGACTTGTGGGCCTACTAAGTTGACGGGGACGGAGGGCTTTGTCAACTTAGGCAATACTCCAGTGACCGTATGATGTCCATCCAACGGCCATAGTGCTTCTTCAACCTCTGGCCTTCTTGCTCAAGCCGCCCAAAGCAGCGCCGGTCGTGCCGCATGCTCCTGCCTCCTGTGGTCGGCTGTGCTACCGCCTGCTCCTGCCTCCCGTGGCCCGGCTCCACGTCGTCCCCTTCCTAGTCCTCGCCGTCGTCCACCGCCGTGGTGCTCTTGGCGCGGCATGGTCAATGTGGTCAACGACCGACTTCTATCGGAAGAGTACTGTACGTGGAGAGGCTGACAGCTAGGTCCACGGCAGCCGCAAGGAAGTGCCTCCTTATAACGCGGAAAATAATTATTCCTCCACCTGACGGCGGGGACCCATCGGACAGGCCACCAGTATTTTGCAAAAAAAATTGTTTCCCTCTGACTGCTGGGACCCATCGGACGGGCCACCGTATTTCGCAAAGAAAAACGTTCCCCCCGCTATCAGCTCGGACCCACCGGAAGTGCCTCCTTGTTACCCATAAAAAAATGAATACTCCCCCGGTTAGCTGGGACCCACATTGGTGGGAGGCTGTCTTGTGGGCCTACTAAGTTGACGGGGACGAAGGGCTTTCTCAACTTAGTCAATATGAACGATTCTAGCTCCAGTGACCATACGATGTCCATCCAACGGCCGTAGTGCTTCTTCAACCTCTGGTCTTCTTGCTCCAGCCGCCGAAAGCAGCGCCGGTCGTGCTGCATGTTCCTGCCTCCCATGGTCGGCTGTGCTGCCGCGGAGGCCTCACTGCCCCCTGCTATTCCCACCGCTGGCCAGGCCCTGCAGCGACGGAAGCCTCAAACCGTAGCCAAACCAGTGAACCCTCGTACTCCTCTCTACGCGGGCTTCCACTGTTGCGTCTTCCCCGGCTCTGCGTCGTCCCCTTCCTAGGCCTCGTTGTCGTCCACCGCCGTGGTGCTCTCCGCGCGGCGTGGTCAACGTGGTCAAGAAACGACTTCCATCGGAAGAGTATTGTACGTGGAGAGGCTGACAGCTGGGTCCACGGCCACAGCCCCGTTTTTTTGTGATTTGCCAAGTAAGTCGCTTTGTCAGGCCTGTTGGGCTGTAAATCTTTCAAGACGAGGAGAGCTTTCATTCGGCTGGATGAAAAAATGGCCCATCAGTAATGAGAAATGGGTTGTACATTTTTAAAACACATCAAACCGGCAATTAGTTTCAAATATATGTTTTTCATTTCAAGATTTTACATTACATTAATTTTTATGCGTGGAGAATTTGTTGGATTTTATATTGATATACATTTATTTTTAAAATCAGTTTGAATGTGAGTCGAAATTTCGGGATTAAAAACAGTTCAGACCGTACCGAAATATGCAAAATTTCGTATATTTTTTAACCGTGGCCACAATATGGGCTGTAATGCTAACAAAAAGAATATGGGCTCCAAAAAAAACCTTAAGAATGAGCAAATGGGCTGTAAATTATTAGAAATAATGGCAGATGGGCTGTATGCTGTTTTCCACAGATTTGAGGCTTTCCTAAAAAAAGGTTGACGCACAAGCAATGACTGTTGGATGTCCATCCAACGGCCGTCGTGCTTCTTCAATCTCTGCTCTTCCTGCTCCAGCCGCTCAAACAAGCGCCGGCGGGACTGCCTGCTCCCTCCTCCCCGCAGCCGGCTGTGCTGCCGTGCAGGCCTCACCGCCCCACCGTACTCCCATCGCTGGCCTAGCCATCCCTCTACTCACCCACACCTGCTGTTATTCTCCAGCGACGGTAGATGAACCAGTAAAACCTTGTACAGTCGTACTCCCCTCCGCATGGGAAACAACTGCCGAGTCTTCCCTGCCTCCGTGTCGTCCCCATCCTAGGCCTCGCCGTCGTCCACCGCCGTCGTGCTCTCGGCAAGGAATGGTCAATGTGGTCAACGACTAACTTCCATCGGAAGAATACTATGCGTGGAGAGGCTGATAGCTGGGTCCACGGCCGCAGCAAGGAAGTGCCTCCTTATTACACGCAAAATAATGATTCCTCCAGCTGACAGCTAGGACCCATAGGAAGGGCCTCTGTATTTCACGAAAAAACGTTCCCCCCGCTGATAGGTCGGACCAACCAGCTATATCTTCGCACGCAAGGAAGTGCCTCCTTATTACGCCCAAAAAAATGAATACCCCCTGCTAGCTGGGACCCACCATATTGTTGGGCTGACTTGTGGGCCTACTAAGTTGACGGGGACGGAGGGCTTTGTCAACTTAGTCAATACTCCAGTGACCGTATGATGTCCATCCAACGGCCATAGTGCTTCTTCAACCTCTGGCCTTCTTGCTCCAGCCGCCCAAAGCAGCGCCGGTCGTGCCGCCTGCTCCGGCCTCCTGTGGTCGGCTGTGCTACCGCCTGGTCCTGCCTCCCGTGGCCCGGCTCCACGTGGTCCCCTTCCTAGGCCTCACCGTCGTCCACCGCCGTGGTGCTCTTGGCGCGGCATGGTCAATGTGGTCAACGACCGACTTCTATCGGAAGAGTACTGTACGTGGAGAGGCTGACAGCTAGGTCCACGGCAGCCGCAAGGAAGTGCCTCCTTATATCGCGGAAAATAATTATTCCTCCACCTGACGGCGGGGACCCATCGGACGAGCCACCAGTATTTTGCAAAAAAAAATGTTTCCCTCTGACTGCTGGGACCCATCGGACGGGCCACCGTATTTTGCAAAAAAAACGTTCCCCCCGCTGTCAGCTCGGACCCACCGGAAGTGCCTCCTTGTTACGCACAAAAAAAATGAATACTCCCCCGGTTAGCTGGGACCCACCTTGGTGGGAGGCTGTCTTGTGGGCCTACTAAGTTGACGGGGACGAAGGGCTTTCTCAACTTAGTCAATATGAAAGATTCTAGCTCCAGTGACCATACGATGTCCATCCAACGGCCGTAGTGCTTCTTCAACCTCTGGTCTTCTTGCTCCAACCGCAGAAAGCAGCGCCGGTCGTGCCGCATGCTCCTGCTTCCCGTGGCCGGCTGTGCTGCCGCGGAGGCCTCACTGCCCCCTACTATTCCCACCGCTGGCCAGGCCCTGCAGCGACGGAAGCCTCAAACCGGCAGCCAAACCAGTGAACCCTCGTACTCCTCTCCACGCGGGCTTCCGCTGCCGCGTCTTCCCCAGCTCTGCGTCGTCCCCTTCCTAGGCCTTGTCGTCGTCCACCGTCGTCGTGCTCTCCGCGCGGCGTGGTCAACGTGGTCATGAAACGACTTCCGTCGGAAGAGTATTGTACGTGGAGAGGTTGACAGCTGGGTCCACGGCCACAGCCCAGTTTTTTTGTGATTTTCCAAGTAAGTCGCTTTGTCAGGCCTGTTGGGCTGTAAATCTTTCAAGACGAGGAGAGCTTTCATTCGGCTGGACGAAAAAATGGCCCATCAGTAATGAGAAATGGGTTGTACATTTTTAAAACACATCAAACCGGCAATTAGTTTCAAATATATGTTTTTCATTTCAAGATTTTACATTGCATTAATTTTTATGCGTGGAGAATTTGTTGCATTTTATATTGATATACATTTATTTTTAAAATCAGTTTGATTGTGAGATGAAGTTTCGGGATTAAAAACAGTTCGGACCGTACCGAAATATGCAAAATTTCGTATATTTTTTAACAGTGGCCACAATATGGGCTGTAATGATAACAAAAAGAATATGGGCTCCAAAAAAAAGCTTAAGAATGAGCAAATGGGCTGTAAATTATTAGAAATAATGGCAGATGGGCTGTATGCTGCTTTCCACAGATTTGAGACTTTCCTAAAAAAAGGTTGACGCACAAGCAATGACTATTGGATGTCCATCCAACGGCCGTCGTGCTTCTTCAATCTCTGCTCTTCCTGCTCCAGCCGCTCAAACAAGCGCCGGCGGGACTGCCTGCTCCCTCCTCCCCACGGCTGGCTGTGCTGCCGCGCAGGCCTCACCGCCCCACCGTACTCCCATCGCTGGCCTAGCCATCCCTCTACTCACCCACACCTGCTGTTATTCTCCAGCGACGGTAGACGAACCAGTAAAACCTTGTACAGTCGTACTCCCCTCCGCGTGGGAAACAACTGCCGAGTCTTCCCTGCCTCCGTGTCGTCCCCTTCCTAGGCCTCACCGTCGTCCACCGCCGTGGTGCTCTCGGCGCGGCGTGGTCAATGTGGTCAACGACTAACTTCCATCGGAATAATACTGTGCGTGGAGAGGCTGATAGCTGGGTCCACGGCCGCAGCAAGGAAGTGCCTCCTTATTACGCGCAAAATAATTATTCCTGCACCTGACAGCAGGGACCCACAGGACAGGCCGCCGTATTTCATGAAAAAAACGTTTCCCCCCTAACTGCTGGGACCCACCAGCTACACCTTCGCACGCAAGGAAGTGCGTCCGAGCAAAAAAAAACGATTCACCCCCATGACTGCTGGGACCCACCAGCTACATCTTCGCACACAAGGCAATGCGTATGGGAAAAAAACGATTCGCCCCCCTGACTGCTGGGACCCACCAGCTACATCTTCGCAGGAAAGGAAGTGCCTGACACTTGGGACCCACCTGGTTGAAGCGTACATAGCGTTGTCATTCTGGTCGCGAACGTGTACGTACATATATACTGGTGGATGTAGAGGCGCGCATGTGTCGTAGTAGAGGCGTGCACATAGCATGTACACGTATGTATAGCGGCCAGGGTGCAAGAAAGAAAATACGGCCACGTATGTGTACATACGGGCGGGGTCTCGAATGCCTACTCGCGCATACGTACGACGAGGGCTCGTGTACATGGCTGGGTAAGAACGGAGAAACAGCATCGTCGTCGTGTTCATGGGGAGGCAACGGAGTGCCTCGCGTTCATGGGGAGGTAACGGAATGCGTCGTGTTCATGAGGAGGCAACGGAATGCGTCGTGTTCATCGGGAGGCAATGAAACGCGTGGGAGCCAACCGGCTGGGTCGGAACGGAATGCGTGGTCGTGTTCATCGGGAGGGCTTGGACAGAACAGGCGATGGAAACGAGGCCTGGTGTACCGCAGAACGGATGAAACGGACCTCCTACGTTCGGAACGGGGTCCTGTTGATCGGGAGGGGTGTGGTGTACCACAAAATGGAAGAAACAGACCTCCTAGGGTCGAAACGGGGGTCCTGTTGATCGGGAGGGGTGTGGCGTACTGCAAAACGGAGGAAGCGGACCTCCTATGGTCGAAATGGGGGTCCTGTTGATCGGGAGGGGTGTGTCATACCGCAAAACGGACGAAACAGACTTGTTTTGGAGCGCTACGGTCGAAACGGGGGTCCGGTTCATCGGGAGGGGTGTGGCGTACCACAAAACAGGACTCCACGGTGTACTGTTCATCTCCACCGTCGACCTCCTCCAGCCTCCACGGGCTACCGTCGACCTCCTCCAGCCTCCACGGGCTCCTGTTCATCCAGCCTCCACCGCGTGCTACTCCACCGGCGACTGTTCAACCACCCCTCCACTGTCTACTGTTCATCCAGCCCTCCACCGTCTACTGTTCATCCAGCCCTCCACACCACGGGGTCCTGTTCAACCACCCCTCCACGGCCACCCCTCCACCGTCTACTGTTCATCCAGCCCTCCACACCATGGGGTCCTGTTCATCCAGAGTCAACGCCACCGCTCACTGTTCATCCACCCCCCCCCTACAACGCTCACAGTTCATCCAATCGGTCGGCTTCAGTTAGCAGCAGTAGCGAAGGAATCGCTCCATCGGGTTCAGTTAACAGCCATCGATCGATCGCTCAGGTTCAGTAACGCGTAGCCTGCAGTGCAATCGCTCGGGTTCAGTTAGAGCCCAACGCCTCGCTCGGGTTCAGTTAGAGCCAATGCCTCGCACACACGCGCGTACGTGTACGAGAGAAACGCGCATCGCTCGGCCCCGACCTCCCACCGTAACCGGCAACTCCCCGAAATTTTCCTCCCCCTCGCTTCTACCACGGTTTTTTCCGTCATGGACGGCCCAAAGAATGTCATGCAGCTGCATCTCCGGCCCGCCCAGGACGAAAAGCCCATTTTCTGTCATGATTTTTTGTCATAGAAATAGGAGCCCACCACATCAATATGGTACCGGGTTTTGTCACAATTATCGTCATAGAAGTGTCAAATGTATGACAGAAAAAAATTCGTTCGGCCCAAAATGTCACGGATGTGTCTTTTTTTTGTAGTGCAAGCTAGCTGGCCCACAAAAGCTAACATATTTTAACAGATCCAAACGCCTAACCTTGCCTGGCTATGCTATAAGCTGTTCTTGCTAAGGATCCAAACGCTCCCTAAGTAACAACGCTGGCTAGCAACGAGGCCAGGAGGGGATTGAGATGCAAAGTTAATGGACGACTGACGGTGTCCTGGACTAGGGGGTACTCAACGCGTCGTCTCCCGATCAGTTGGATTGGGCCGAGGACCCCCATGGCCATATACTCATGGGCCAGTCCGGACAGCTGCCGCATACAAGGAAGAATCAACAAGACTTGGCGATCAAGACAAGGACTCCTCCCCTACCTGCGTATTCGGCTAGGACTCTTGTTATCCTAGGCCTCTGGTGCATTATATAAACCGGGGCGAGGCTAGTCGATAGAGATATACAACAATCATACCATAGGCTAGCTTCTAGGGTTTAGCCTCCTTGATCTCATGGTAGATCTACTCTTGTACTATCCATATCATCAATATTAATCAAGCAGGACGTAGGGTTTTACCTCCATCGAGAGGGCCCGACGCATTCCGTTGCCTCCCGATGAACACGACGCATTCCATTGCCACCCCATGAACACGACGATGACGCAGTTTGTACGTTCCGACCCAGTCATGTACACGAGCCCTGGCCGTACGTATGAGCTAGTAGGCGTTCGAGACCCCGCCCGTATGTACGTACATAGCTGTATTTTCTTTTTTGCACCCTGGCAACTGTACATACGTGTACATGCTACGTGCGTGCCTCTACTATGACACATGCACACCTCTATATCAACCAGTATGTACATACACGTTCACGACCAGAATGACAATGCTACGTACGCTTCGACCAGGTGGGTCCCAACTGTCAGGCACTTCCTTGTGTGCGAAGATGTAGCTGGTGGGTCCCAGCAGTCAGGGGGAAACATTTTTTTCACAAAATACAGTGGCCCGTCCGGTAGGTCCCTGCTGTCAGGTGGAGGAATAATTATTTTAAGCGTAATAAGGAGCCAATTCCTTGCGGCTGCCCTGGACCCAGCTGTCAGCCTATCAACGTATATTACTCTTCCAATGGAAGTCGTTCCTTGACCACGTTGACCACGCTGCGCTGAGAGCACCAGGACGGTGGACGACAGCGAGGCCAAGGAAGGGGACGACACAGAGCCGGGGAAGACACGATAGTGGATGCCCACGGGGAGAGGAGTACAAGGGTTCACTGGTTCGGCTGCGGTGTGAGGCTGCCGTCGTCGTAGGGCCTGACCAGTGGTGGGAATTGTAGGGGGTGGTGAGGCCTCTGCAGCAGCACAGCTGGCCACGGGAGGCAGGAGCATGCGGCACGACCGGCGCTGGTTTGGGCGGCAGGAGCAAGAAGACTAGAGGTTGAAGAAGCACTACGGCCGCTGGATGGACATCATACGGTCACTGGAGCTAGAATCGTTCATATTGACTATGTTGACAAAACCCTCCATCCCCATCAACTTAGTAGGCCCACAGGTCAGCCTCCGAAATGGTGCACCCAGATGTCAGGGGGAGGAATCATTTTTTGGGCGCCTGAAGAAAGAGTATCCGTGATTGAAGAAGAAGCACCACATCCATTGGATGGACATCCAACGGCCACGACTGCTAGAACTGTGTGTTGTTGACAAAGCCTTGCATACGCGTCAACTTAGTTTTTTTAGGGGACGCGTCAACTTAGAAGGCCCACAAGTGTGTGGCAGAGAACATATAGCCCATTTGCGATTTGTAAGAATGTACAACGCATTTTTTAATTCTAATGGAATTTACTACAGCCCATTTACAGTTTGTTAAAATTACAGTCCAACTTCTATCTAGGACAAAGATTAATAATTTCAACCAACTGCTCAAAACAGAATTCAAAAAAATTCCCACATTTTGATGGGATCCGAAATATTTTTATCTGAAATTTCTAGTCAGATTAAATATAATTTCAAATTAAAGTTGTATTACGTTAAAATCCAAGGAAATATTGCGCGCGCAACAAGTAATGAAATTAAAATTTTCAAATTCCAAAAATAATATATATTTTAAACTAATTACGCATTTGGTGCATTTTTTTATAGTTACTGTCCAGTTATTATAATTACATCCCATTTATTATTTCTTAAAGTCCATTTTCTTGTTAAGCCTAATGCATACCTCGCAGGAAAGTTTGCAGCCCTCTGGGCGGAGAATAACAAGTTGGCCCGAATATTGTGTACAACTGTCGGCCGAGTTGCATTGCTCATGTTGAAAAAAAGGCCTATGTAGTACAGTACAACCTAACATGGCTACTCTGCCCACATTCAGCGACGCTGGAAAGGCCCAAACAAGGCCTCTGTACAACTTTTTGGAGTCATTGAGATCAATTAATAACTTAAGAAAAAAGTTAGATGACAGTGGAACCTAATTAAAAGCAGTCACGAGCAAATAAACAATTCAACGGGTCCCACTTGTGCGTGTGTGCATGTGTGAGTGTGTGTGTGTGAGAGAGAGAGAGACCCATCTACCGATGCTCATAAATACTTGTTTCATCCATTTGCATTGCTGATGCTCAGTAAAAACCTATATAGTTGACACAATCATATAGAAGATCATAACACACTGAACTTGCATACAAAAATTTCACACAGGCGGCACAATCAGGATGGAAGCAATGGATCGCTACGGGTAGGGCTATGTTGAAACCAACGAACTCGTACATAACGGTTCATCGTCTTTATCTATGACGGGGAAATATCTTGAATGATGTGCAAAGAAAATAGACAGACACCACAATAAGTTCTGCTAGCACATTAAGTTGACGTAGAGCCCTTTCTAAAAAAAGTTTAGGTACAAAATTAGAACAGGTCGCAATCAAATATACTGGCACATCAGTGCTTCACACCCATAGCTGGGATTTAACTAGTATTTTACAAGATTCAGTTGTTACCTCAAATTAGAGCACATCCAGGCAGCCAGCCCTGCTTCTTCTCCCAAAGAAGCAGTGGCCTCCACCGCGCGATGGAGTAGGCCCTGTGCCATCCATCGTTCTAGCAACAGCGGGAAAGTCTGACGTTGACTCCTATAATGGACGTCGTCGACAGACCCTGGCACCAACGGCGGCGGCAGGACTCCGATTGATGGATTGACCACTTCTTCGACATGCACAAACACTCGATACAGGTACATCCCTAACATGGTCCGCGGCGGCCTTGGTGGCGACAAATAGTACAACCCAGTTCCTACACCGGTATCTCAACACCAATCACCTTCGGTATGGTGGACGGCTTCTTCATCCATGCTATAACCGTTAGAGCCCAGCTATCTGGAGGAACCAACATACTTACGAGCTCACCTCCAAGGTCGTTGATAAGCTCATTCATGGACTCGGTGTTCCAAGCACGTTGATACGTCTTCGTCGTATCTACTTTTCCAAACACTTTTGCCTTGGTTTTGGACTCTAACTTGCATGATTTGAATGGAACTAACCCAGACTGACGCTTTTTTCAGCAGAACAGCCATGGTGTTATTTTTGTGCAGAAATAAAAGTTCTCGGAATGACCTGCAAATCCACGAAGGCACTTTTCAGAATAAATAAAAAATACTGGTAAAAGAATAAAGGTCAGGGGGCCCAAACCCTGGTCACGAGGGTGGGGGTGCCCACCTCCCCTAGGGTGTGCCCCCTGCCTCGTGGCCCCCTAGACTTCCACCGCCCTCAACTCCAACTCCATATATTTGCTTTCGCAGAGAAAAAATAAGAGAAAAAGGATTCATCGCGTTTTACGATACGGAGCCGCCGCCAAGCCCTAAAACCTCTCGGGAGGGATGATCTGGAGTGTGTTCGGAGCTCCGGAGAGGGGGATCCGTCGCCGTCGTCATCATCAACCACCCTCCATCACCAATTTCATGATGCCCACCGTCGTGCGTGAGTAATTCCATCATAGGTTTGCTGGACGGTGATGGGTTGGATGAGATTTACCATGTAATTAAGTTAATTTCGTTAGGGTTTGATCCCAAGTATCCACTATGTTCTGAGATTGATGTTGCTATGACTTTGCTATGCTTAATGCTTGCACTAGGGCCCGAGTGCCATGATTTCAGATCTGAACCTATTATGTTTCCATGAATATATGGGAGTTCTTGATCCTATCTTGCAAGTCTATAGTTACCTATTATGTGTTATGATCCGTTAACCCCGAAGTGACAATAATCGGGATACTTACCGGTGATGGCCGTAGTTTGAGGAGTTCATGTATTCACTAAGTGTTAATGCTTTGGTCCGGTTCTCTATTAAAAGGAGGCCTTAATATCCCTTAGTTTCATGCAAGTTCTTTTCCATAAGCACGTATGACTATATTCGGAATACATGCCTATATTACATTGACGAACTGGAGCCAGTTCTGTGTCCCCCTATGTTATAACTATTACATGAGGAATCGCATCCTACGTAATTATCCATCACTGATCCAATGCCTACGAGCTTTTCACATATTGTTCTTTGCTTAGTTACTTTGCCATTGCCATTGTTACCATTACTACAAAACTGCTATTGTTACTTTTGCTACTATTACCATTACTTCCATACTACTTTGCTACTAAACACTTTGCTACAGGTACTAAGTTATGCAGGTGTGGTTGAATTGACAACTCAACTGCTAACACTCGAGAATATTCTTTGGCTCCCCTTGTGTCGAATCAATAAATTTGGGTTCAATACTCTACCCTCGAAAACTGTTGCGATCCCCTATACTTGCGGGTTATCGAGACTATTTTCTGGCGCCGTTGCCGGGGAGCATAGCTCTATTCTTTGAGTCACTTGGGATTCATATCTGTTGATCACTATGAAGAACGTGAAAGATCAAAGAACTAAAATTTATCCCTCAACTACGAGGGGAGGTAAGGAACTGCCATCTAGCTCTGCACTTGATTCTCCTTCCGTTATGAGTAAACTTGAGACACCTAAACCTGCTTCTACTGTTAATTCTGATATGTCGCACGTTATTGATGATGCCACTTCTGTTATGCATGATACTTGTGATGAAACTACTTCTATGCTTGATACTACCTGTGCCATTAGGTGAATTTCTTGATGAACAACTTGCTAGGGCTAGGGAAAATGAAATTATTGAAACTGATAATATTGATGATAGTGATGATGAAGGTTCTCCCCCTAGATATGAATTGCCTGTTGTTCCTGAGGGTTTTGTTATGGATGAAGAAACTGCTAGAGATTTTCTTGCTTGCAATGATAGATCAGATCTTAAGAAAATATTAGCTAAACTGAAACAGAAGACTCTGAATGCTAGAATGAAACATAACCCTGCTTTTGCTACCTCACCTATCTTTGTTACTGATAAGGATTATGAATTCTCTGTTGATCTTGAGATTATTACTTTAGTTGAATCTGATCCTTTCTATGGCACTAAATCTGAAACTGTAGTGGCACATCTTACTAAGTTAAATGATATAGCCACCCTGTTTACAAATGATGAGAAATCTCGCAATTATTATATCCTTAAAATATTTCCTTTCTCGTTAAAGGGTGATGCTAAGACATGGTTTAATTCTCTTGATCCTGGTTGTGTGCGTAGTCCCCGGGATATGATTTACTACTTCTCTACTAAATATTTCCCTGCTCATAAGAAACAATCTACCTTGAGGGAAATATATAATTTTGTTCAAATCGAAGAAGAGAGTCTCCCACAAGCCTTGGGGAGGCTTCTCCGATTACTTATTGCTTTGCCTGATCATCCTCTTAAGAAAACTGAAATACTTGATATCTTCTATAATGGACTAACCGATGCTTCCAAGGACCACTTGGATAGTTGTGTTGGTTGTGTTTTCAGGGACAGGACAGTCGACCAAGCTGAATTGCTATTAAATAATATGTTGGCAAATGAAAATAATTGGGCACCTCCTGAACCAACTCCTAAGCCAACTCCGAAGAAGAGAGGTGTTCTATTTCTCAGTCCAGGAGATATGCAAGAGGCAAAGCAATCTATGAAAGAGAAAGGTATCAAAGCTGAAGATGTTAAAAATTTACCTCCCATCGAAGAAATTCATGGCCTCAATATACCACCTAAAGAAATACAAGGTCTTGATAACCCGACATAGGTAGTGAAGATAAACTATCTTTATAGATATGATAAAGTTGAAATCCAGTCTCCTAAGTTTGCTAGCCAATGCTTAGATGAATTTGATGATTTTATGGATAAACAATCAAATTTCAATGATTATGTTAGTAGACAATTGAAAAATAATGCTTATATGATTGGACGCTTGAGTGATTATATGTCTAGAGTTAAGGGTGAACTTAAACTCACTAGTAAACATGTCTCTATGGTCACCACTCAAGCCGAACAAGTACTTAAGGCTCAGAATGAATTGCTTGATGAATTAAATAATAAACATGATTTTGCTGTTAGAGTGGCTACTAGAACTAGTAAAATGACTCAGGAACCTTTGTATCCTGTAGGCCACCCTGAGAGGATTGAACAAGATTCTCAGAAAAATAATTTAGATGCTCCTAGTCCTTCTAAAAAGAAGAAAAAGAAAAATGATAGGACTTTGCATGCTTCTAGTGAACCTAATGTAGAAACACCTGAGAATCCTAATGATACTTCTATCTCTGATGCTGAAACACAATTCAGAGACAAACATGAACCTAATGACAATGCTAATAATGATGTTTATGTAGATGCTCAACCTAGCAATAACAACGATATAGAAATTGAACCTATTATTGATCTTGATAACCCACAATCGAGAAATCAACGTTATGATAAGAGAGATTTTGTTGCTAGGAAACATGGTAGGGAAAGAGAACCATGGGTTCAGAAACCCATGCCTTTTCCTCCTAAGCCATCCAAGAAAAAGGATGATGAGGACTTTGAGCGCTTTGCTGAAATGATTAGAAATATCTTCTTACGTATGCGCTTAACCGATATGATTAAAACAAACCCTTATGCTAAATACATGAAAGATTTCATTACAAATAAAAGAAAAATACCCGAAGCTAAAATATCCACCATGCTTGCCAACTATACCTTTAAGGGTGGAATACCTAAGAAACTTGGTGATCCCAGAGTACCCACTATACCATGCTCCATCAAAAGAAATTATGTTAAAACTGCCTTATGTGATTTAGGAGCCGATGTCAGTGTTATGCCTCTTTCCTTATACCGTAGACTTGAATTAAGTAAGTTGACACCTACTGAGATATCTTTGCAAATGGTTGATAAATCAACTACTATACCTGTCGGCATTTGTGAGGACGTGCCTATTGTTGTTGCGAATGTTAGTTCTTAACAAACTTTGTCATTCTTGATATTCCTGAGGACGACAGTATGTCAATTATCCTTGGTAGACCTTTTTAAATACTGCAGGTGCTGTTATTGACTGCAACAAAGGCAATGTCACCTTCCATGTTAATGGTAATGAGCATACGGTACACTTTCCGAGGAAACAACCTCAAGTTCACATCATAAATTCTATTGGGAAAATTCCATCAATTATATTTGGAGGTTTTGAATTTCCTCTTCCTACCGCAAAGAAAAAGTATGATATTCTTATTTATTGGGGATGTTCATATCCCCGTTGAGGTAACCTAGTGTCACTTTGAAATTTCTCCGGTTTCATGTGATTTGGAATGAGTTTGTTAACAAGACTTGATCAACCTTGTTAGTGGATTCCTTTTGATGAGCATGAGATGGATGAAGTTAGAGGGCACAACCTTCTGTACCCTTTCTTTACTTTCTGTTACTTAGAATAAATAAAGTAGAATTAGTATATTTTGTCTGTTTTCTGAATTATCCATGCAATAAAAAAATATCCCGAAAATAAAAGTTCTCCACATGCCATGCCAATTTAATATGATTTTTTCTAGAATATTTAAGAATATTTGGCCTTGAGAACACATCAAGGGGAGCATGCACCTGGTCACGAGGGTCCAGGGCGCGCCCCCTGCCTCGTGGGCCCATGGTGGCTCCCCTCCACTTATTCCTGCACCCACACAGTCCATCTTACTCCCAAAAAATCACTACCTAGCTCAAGCACGAGTTCCAACTCGTTTTTGCTGCCATTGTTGATCTCCTTGCTCAAAGCTCCATTCACAAAACTTCTTTGAGGGATTGTTCCTTGGTACGTGACTCCTCCGATGATCCAATTAGTTTTTGTTCTAGTGCTTTATTCATTACAAATTCTTGCTGCTTAGGTGACCCTGTTCTTGAGCTTGCATGTTAAATTTATGAGGTCCCAAGTAATTCTAATGCATGATAGAAGCTCTAGGCACTTGTGGGAGTAGTTGCTATCAATTATATTGAGTTTGGTTTACTTTTATTTTGAGTCACTAAAAAAATTCAGAAATTTTTCAGAGGAAGAAATATGTCCAGGAAAATGTACCAAGGTGGTTCTTCAAGGAAGAAAGGACCCCGGCTCGCCATACGTGAGCAGGACAACAAACCACCAAGGGAAGCTGATGTGCGGCCTTGTGAATGGCCGTCAGAGCAGTTTATGGTCGCAGCGAGTATCAAGGATGAATTCGATGAATATGTGTGTAATGTTGACCTTGAGGAATTCATGCAAGATAAGTGCCCTCAATACCAATACTTAACTGATTCATTTGTGAGAAGGTTTAAATTTACACCCTCGTGCAATTCTCAAAGTGTCCTATTTGATATTTATGACATATCATATACCATGGACTTAGAAGATTTTACTACAGCTTGTAAAATCCCGCAATGGGGAAGTGTCAATGAACCTAGTAAATCTGAATATAAAGACTTTATTGCTAGTATTATTGTGGGGGAATCTAGAGAAATAGCACAAGCTACCATAGGGAGCATTCATTTTCCTGCTATACATTATTTTGCTCTCTTCATTGGTAGATGCATTAACGGTAAAAATGAAGCATGTCACATGTGTGTTCCTGATCTTTGTATTCTCAAGAGTGCTGTCTTAGGTGATAAACAATACAACTTGGGAGCAATTGTTGCACGTAGGTTGCATCATAATGGTTTAGCTGGAGACTTGTTTGGAGGAATTTATGCAACCCGTTTGGCTAATTATCTTGATATACCTATACATGAAAATGATACGGAGTTGCTTCCCGCTTATTTAGATTATACTGCCATGGTTAGTCATCATTTTCTTGAGAGGAATGAACAATTCCTCCAGTATCGACTAATCTTTGACAGACGTCATGTTGTCCATATTACTCTCCCTGCTCCTGCCCCTTTTGATTATCAGGCAAAAAGAAGATATGTTATCACCAGGGAGGAGGCAAACGAGTAAGAGAGGAGGGCGGAGGCAGCCCGCCGCTAGGCTGCAGCTCGGGAGGCAATGGCTGCTGCATCTCAGTACGACCCTAGTTATAACTACGGATATCAGCTAGACTACCCATGGCCATAGACTAACTTAGGCCAAAAGCCTAAGCTTGGGGGAGTACGTATTCCTCACCGACTTTACATTCATGTTCACACACCCATTCTAGTGTCAGTGCTCATACTCTTTGAGTGTACTATCCATGCTAGTTTAATTTATGTTCCTGCTTTCTTCTTGTATGTTAGATAAACCTTAAGAAAAACCAAAAAATAGTTAGTTTAATTTCCATGCCTGTAGTAGTAATAATTAAAAGAAAAACTAAAAAAGATTTCTCGTTCTTCTTTTGCTTGTTGGGAGGTTTCCCGTGTAAATAGTTTTATTTCTTTTCTTTTCCTTTGGGGGTCAAGAGAAGAAGACCATAATGAAAATGTATAAGTGGCTCTCATATGCATAATGGATTTACTTTAACCAAGAGCCCATGTTACTTTGTCTTCTCTCTTGAAATGAATGCTTGCAGATTCCAGCTTAGTCCAATGCACGTGCACTATTATTATCCACATCGTTCGGTCATGCCAGTGAAAAGCAATGATGATGCTATATGATGAAATGATTGGGATAAGAGGAGCTGGTATGAACTCGACCTCTCTTGTATTTGTAAATATGATTAGCTAATCGTTCCTGATTCAGTCTGTTAAGAATAAACATGTTTACAATGACAATTAGAGATTGTAGTTGCTTATGCCATGATTAATTAGCTGTGAGTTATAATGGTTTACCTTGCGTGCCAACATGCTATTAAAATGGTTGTGATGTGGTATAATAGGGTGGTATCCTCCTTTGAATGAATTGAGTGACTTGACTTGGCACATGTTCACGCATGTAGTTGAAAAAGAATCAAGATAGCCTTCATGATATTTATGTTCATGGTGGATTATATCCTACTCATGCTTGCACTCAGTGTCTATTAATTTTATGCATGTTCATGACTATTGTCGCTCTCTCAGTTGGTCGCTTCCCAGTCTTTTGCTAGCCTTCACTTGTACTAAGCGGGAATACTGCTTGTGCATCCAAACTCCATAAACCCCAAAGTTATTCCATATGAGTCCACCATACCTTCCTATATACGGTATCTACCCGCCGTTCCAAGTAAATTTCTATGTGCCAAACTCCAAACCTTCAAATGAAATTCTATTTTGTATGCTCGAACAGCTCATGTATCAACTAAGGTTGTCTATATCTTCCATGCTAGGTGGGTTATTCTCAAGAGGAGTAGACACCGCTCCCCATTCACGAGAAAATGGCTGGTCACCGGGATGCCCAGTCCCATGCTCAAATCAAATCAAAATAATAAAACAAAACTCCCCCAGGATTGTTGTTAGTTAGAGGCACCCGTTGTTTCGGCCAAGCCATGGATTGATGCTTGTTGGTGGAGGGGGAGTGTAAAACTTTACCATTCTGTTTGGGAACTGCCTATAATGTGTGTAGCATGGAAGATATCGAGATCTCATAGTTGTTATGTTGACAGTGGAAGTATACTGCTCAAAATGCTATTATCTCTGTTTTCAAAATCGAGCTCTGGCACCTCTACAAATCCCTGCTTCCCTCTGCGAAGGGCCTATCTATTTACTTTTATGTTGAGTCATCACCCTCTTATTAAAAAGCACCCGCAGGAGAGCACCGCTGTCATTTGCATGCATTGCTATTAGTTTATATTGGGTATGACTATGACTGGATCTCTTTTACCATGAATTACAATGTTTAGTCAGTCCTTGATCTTTAAAGGTGTTGTGCATTTATGATTTGTGGCATCAGAAAGGGCTAGCGAGATACCATCTTGTTATATCATATTATGATTGTTTTGATAAAGTGTTGTCGTACGAGTTTTATTATTATTGCTCGCTAGTTGATTATGCCATTGATATGAGTAAACATGACACCGAAGTGTTATTGTGAATGTGGTTAGTCATAATCTTTGCTGAAAACTTGAATGCTAGCTTTACATATTTACAACAACAAGAGAAAACAGAGTTTGCAAAAGTTTTTCTTTATCACTTTCAGTTTATCAACTGAATTGCTTGAGGACAAGCAAAGGTTTAATCTTGGGGGAGTTGATACGTCTCCGTCGTATCTACTTTTCCAAACACTTTTGCCCTTGTTTTGGACTCTAACTTGCATGATTTGAATGAAACTAACTCGGACTGGCGTTGTTTTCAGCAGAACTGCCATGGTGTTATTTTTGTGCAGAAATAAAAGTTCTCGGAATGACCAGCAAATCCACAGAGGCACTTTTCAGAATTAATAAAAAATACTAGCGAAAGAATTAATGTCAGGGGGCCCACACCCTGGTCACGAGGATGGGGGGCGCGCCCCCCTGCCTCGTGGGCCCCCTGGACGTCCACCGACCTCAACTCCAACTCCATATATTTGCTTTCGCGGAGAAAAAAATAAGAGAAGAAGGATTCATCGCGTTTTATGATACGGAGCCACCGCCAAGCCCTAAAACCTCTCAGGACGGCTGATCTGGAGTTTGTTCGGGGCTCCGGAGAGGGGAATCTGTCGCCGTTGTCATAATCAACCATCCTCCATCACCAATTTCATGATGCTCACCGCCGTGCATGAGTAATTCCATCGTAGGCTTGCTGGACGGTGATGGGTTGGATGAGATTTACCATGTAATTAAGTTAGTTTTGTTAGGGTTTTATCCCTAGTATCCACTATGTTCTGAGATTGATGTTGCTATGACTTTGCTATGATTAATGCTTTTCACTAGGGCCCGAGTGACATGATTTCAGATCTGAACCTATTATGTTTCCATGAATATATGTGAGTTCTTGATCCTATCTTGCAAGTCTATAGTCACCTATTATGTGTTTTGATCCGTTAACCCCGAAGTGACAATAATCGGGATACTTACCGATGATGACCGTCGTTTGAGGAGTTCGTGTATTCACTAAGTGTTAATGCTTTGGTCCGGTTCTCTATTAAAAGGAGGACATAATATCCCTTAGTTTCCACTAGGACCCCGCTGCCACGGGAGGGTAGGACAAAAGATGTGATGCAAGTTCTTTTCCATAAGCACGTATGACTATATTCGGAATACATGCCTACATTATATTGATGAACTGGAGCTAGTTCTGTGTCCCCCTATGTTATAACTATTACATGAGGAATCGCATCCGACATAATTATCCATCACTGATCCAATGCCTACGATCTTTTCACATATTTTTCTTTGCTTAGTTACTTTGCCGTTACCACTCTTACCATTACAACAAAACTGCTACAGTTACTTTTGCTACTATTACTGTTACTTCCATACTACTTTGCTACTAAACACTTTGTTGTAGATACTAAGTTATCCAGGTGTGGTTGAATTGACAAGTCGACTTCTAATACTCGAGAATATTCTTTGGCCCCCTTGTGTCGAATCAATAAATTTGGGTTCAATACTCTACCCTCAAAAATTGTTGCGATCCCCTATACTTGCGGGTTATCACACGTGGAGGCATGCCATGGAAGGTAAGCTTTGTTAAAAACTCAAGCTCAGAGGGCACCGAGCCCCATCCTGGGTGCCACCGATCAAAGCTCACCAGCACGCCATGGGAGAACAAACGTTGAGAAGATTCGAACACACGACTGCAGTCGAAAGTTGTCCAGAACCTGACGAAGAAATCAGCCGATGGCGGACAGACTTCGATGAGCAAGTCACTTATTTGGATGTCGTGCGCAATGCCAAGAGCTTTGACAAGGTCGCCTGCTGAGACGGGAGGCCGGTCGCCATTGATGGTTACCATCAGCACTTTGCCGGCAAACTGGTCCTCAAGCGCCGCCATGCCACTGTTGAGCAGCATCACGCAGCGACTGAAGGCAGGACGGACCTCAGGATCTCCGGCTCAGAGATCCGCATTGATCAGCGACATGATAGTGCGCTTGAGTATAGGGAGTACAGGAGGGGGCTTTGTAGGAACTGGAGTAGGAATCAAGATTCCAGAGGTGGGGGAGGGGCAGGAGATTGGGGATGAAAAGGTAGCATGAATTTCGAACACGCGCCAATATGCTCTCAGCGCGCAAGCGCACGAAAACACCGGTGGCGCCCACATGTCGGCCTAAGAGTCCTTATTCTTTCTTTTTTGGAGAGCCCGGCCTTTTTTGAAGATCTTTTGAGAGCCCGGCCTGAGAGTCATAATTGACCTGTTTGGCATTGCGTTACTACTCGGCCCATATTCAACGACACCTCACTAGCCCAAACAAGTGTACATCATTGAAAAGAAACTGAGCTCAAATTATATAACTTGAAAAAAGGAGATATACACTGAACATTGGAGAATGGTGATGCCCTCATTTAGCCCACCAGTAGTTCAAGACAATAAACAGTTTGAAACAACGACATATACAACATTCAAACACTGACTAGTGACTACTACTGACATAAACAACAAGACATGATAGTTCATAAGAAGTCTTGCTACACCACCAAAATGCACCCATCTGCAGCACTCAGACTCTCGTGATCCAGACGAGAATGACATTCTATACAGAGGCAACTATTACATAGTAAGAGTGACATAGATGAGGATGACCAAATGACAAGGAATATGCATAACAAAAGAAAGAACTACCCATCCAGAACAAGCAGCAAAGACAACAAAGTCATTCGAAGAGATGATCCAACACCATCATAATTTGCAGCCCTTCTTCAGCGACCAGTGATCCGGAGACACCAGTACTCCACCCTTTCAACGCAGCAGCCCAATTACCTATCAACCTGAAGGCTTGAACCACATCACTGTCTGTTGTAATCAAGACATCCAAGGATCAAAGTTAATCCGGATGCCTTTGTCATTCTCACCCTCTTTTGGCTGCAGGCTGTATTGTTGATAATCAGGGGAGTTTGCTCCCGAACTCCTAGGGCTCATCGTGTAGACACAGTTTTCCATAGCAAACAGACCCTCTCTGCCATCAAGGTACTTGCCAACGGTGATCTCCTGGTTAATCGGATAATTTAGTCCGAGAAGCAGAGAGTGTGAACCAAGGCTGTTTACCCGCCTCCAACTAAAAAAAACCTAAAGGCCCCAACAAGCTGGTATCCTGCTCATAGACGTAACAACCACTGTCCGGATACTCACCTATTTCACGGTGCTTGTATACAGTGGGGTTTTGCAATATAACTTTTCCGGCTCATGTGTCTGAACGATCATCAGTCTTTTTTCATCGTCTGATCGAGCGAGGAACCAGTTGTGCTTCCCTGTTTTTGGAAAAGGTGGTGTGATTACAAAGGGCAGTAACTGTAGGGACACTGCATCGTATTAAAAAGGACAGGCATTGTTAATGTAAGATGAGCATTGTTCAGAGTATGAGTAGGATAATGCAAGAAACAACATTGATATGTCCCTATTGGAATTGGGAGGAAAATACTGGGAAATGTATACTGGGTTCGAAAATATAGAAGTGCCATGCATGGTTATACTCATGTTGTCTCGCAATCGATTCTTCACAAGAAACTACCATGTCATGCATGCTATGTAATCATGTTTTGTCCTCACAAACAAATTCTTAAAGGTAACTAACAGACCATGCATTGTTATATACTCGTGTTCTGTGGGAAAATTTTTTGTGAGGATATTATTCTAGCCATTGATTGCTGAAGGGTGAATATAGGTATGTACACATGGTAAGCATTACAGGATTTCACTACTTCCAAATATAGAGTTGTCCATATGCACATTTACTTCCCTAATGTATGGTTAGATGAAACCAACAGTGTGGTACATGTTTCTACATCATGAAAATGAGGAAACAAACATGGCCATTGATACACACTCCTATTTAGTAGTAGTGTATAGATTACTGTAAAATAAGGACAATATCCATATATTCCTAACCGTTTGATTATTTAGGGGTACAAATTGGCTGTAATGACATGGTCACAATCGCATGAATTAACTCATTCCAAATATAGCTGATTTATGGCGTCTCTAATACATTGCCATAGTTCTACTCAAATTCTGCTCAAACAGGGATATGCCAATCATCACAAAAGTTCAAACAGTGTCATGGCATCATCATTAACATGAGACTGAAACAACTTACATGCACCGTCCCAGCAATACGTGGTGCCATGTGCTTTGTCGATCGCGTAGATGATGCCGTTGTGTTCAATAGCATCACAGAAGTGTGTATCAGCTTTGACGATGATCCACTACGAGCTAAGTTGTCTCCAGCTAAAGAAGGCACCTGCATAAAGATAGGCGAGTCTGTGGTCGAACAAGGCTATTAGCTTGAAGTCTGTGTAATTCGCATGTCGTGTGGGCACTTGGCAGATTACAATCTTCTGCAAAACAAGGTCCGTCCAACTGACGTGGTAATCTAGATGACTTGGACCGCGATGGTAAAACTCTATATAATCCAACGGAGGAAGGATAATCTCATGGGAGGTCTGGAAGTTCATGAGCACCAACTTTTTACCATCGTCTGTGAAGGAAGCCATCCAGTGGGAGTTCATGCCGATCCAGTACATACCTGCCAAGAAGTTTCGAGCGATGGTGATTGGATTGAAGTCGAGGGAAATGATGTACAGCGACCCACTACATACCTGCAAAGAAGTTTCGGCTAATGGAGATCATATTGAAGTCGAGGGGCATCATGTACGCCTCCGTATCAAGGTGAGTCAATCTCACAAGACCAGATAGCAGCAGGTAGGGTGTCTTGAAAAGCTTAGGCCTCGCTTCGACGATGGTCGTGTGCATGTCCCTCGAGCATGCAGCCAGCCGCAGGGCGCTCAACATATCCATACATGAACAACAGAGGTCAAGGATGTCAGTGGGGAGATTGCTCCAATCCCGGCTCATATGGATGCTGCGCGGTTCGCGTTCGGCCATGGTGGAGTTTGGAAGGTGGGGGTTTTGGGGGGCTTGATTCACGGGGGAGAAGGTTGTCGGTGCTGGAGCGGCTAGCGAGGGAATAGTGGTACTGGGGGAGGCGCCTCGCTTCGATGATGGTCGTGTGCATGTCCCTCGAGCATGCAGCCAGCCGTAGGGCACTCAACATATCCATACACGAACAACAGAGGTCAAGGATGTCAGTGGGGAGATTGCTCCAATCGCGGCTCATATGGATGCAGCGCGGTTCGCGTTCGGCCATGGTGGAGTTTGCAAGGTGGGCATTTTGGGGGGCTTGATTTACGGGGGAGAAGGTTGTCGGTGCTGGAGCGGCTAGCGAGGGAATAGTGGTACTGGGGGAGGCGAGTGAGGCGATGGTACACGGGGGCATAGTGAGATGGAGACGGAGATGGAGATGGAGATGGAGATGGAGTGGTGCTATGGGAGGGGATAGGGAGACGAGGCGAGGCATGCTAATGTGTTGTACAGCGGCGGTGACAGACTGCACAGTGCATAGGGTGAGGCAGACTTTGGTAACCCGAACACGCTGCCTGGACTAGTGTCAGGCGCAGGGTGTTGTCACTTCACTGTGAGGACCGGATGAATAGTATTTTGACCATCAAGTGTACCACAATTGTACTACTACTACTACTAGTAGTAGGAACATGAGAACTCCAGTACTGTATGGAGGAAATAGGTCTCCCGTGCTAGCATGCCTGTTCACTTCGTCCTCCAGCTATCATCCATATTGCGAGCAAAACCAAATTCTCGTGCATGCGGAAGCGCAAAGATGGGCCTTTTCTTTTTTGATGAGGATAACTGTGTATTCCTTAACCAGAGAATGTTGTGTCTCCCATGCACGCGCCAATATCCATCTGAACCAGCTACGACATATTTTTTTTATCTGTTTGCATAGGTCCCACCTATCAGGAAGGATGGGCACGTACACGAACAGGTACGACTCCTCAGTCTACCCGCATAGCCTTTTCGTTTAGTCTACCTAGCCGTCTAATCAACTGCCTGCACGCCACTTCTCCCATTTACTTCTCCATCAGGAACCGATTTTCCTTGGCTTCTTCACCTCCCCTTCCTCTTCATTTGCATCCAAACCCCACTGTGTTCACATTGTTTTAACCTCTTGAAATAAACATCTACCACTTCAGTTAGACTAGCCATCTAATCCTAATTATCCAAATAATAGCCCTCCATTCCAGCGGTTCCAAATGGCGAAAGAAATCGAGATGCAGGCTTTTTACGTCCAACATGTCCTCGTCGAAGGCTCGTTGAGCATAGTTGCCACCGTCACCGTCCACCCAAGGGTCGTTCGTAAGTGGATCAACAATGTATCCAACTCCCTCAAAAAGGTAGAGACGAGGGTCATCGTCCTCGCCGCAGAGTACACGGAGCATGCCACTGGGAAGATCCAATACGCCGCCGTCCTTCAGCTGTGCCTCGAAGATGATGTTTTGGTGTACCACATCAGACACGCGCCCTCCATACCAGGTGAGCTTCATGATTTCTTGTCTCGGGAGGACATATGCTTCTGTGGGGCAGCCATCCAAGGGGACAAACAGAAGCTGGAGCCGTACAACCTTGATTTGAAAAGCATCGCTGACCTACAAACCAGAATCAAAATTCCTGTAGAAGATTGTGATAAACAGACACCGTCCCTATTCAACATAGCAAATTTTCTTCTCGGTACAAATCTTCGGGAGGGTGACAAGACGGTGGCATCAAGGTCGCCTGGATGGGAGAATTATCCCTTGACATACGAGCGGAAAAAATATGTTGCGCTCGATGCCCGTGTGAGTTTCGAGATAACTGCAAGGTCCAAAGAGCTTGTTGCGAAGCCATCTCCCACAAAAAATGAGGAGAAGAAGAAGAAGAAGAAGAAGAAGAAGAAGAAGAAGAAGAAGAAGAAGAAGAAGAAGAAGAAGAAGAAAAGGCTGCACCAGCAGGAGGGCATTATGGATGGATGAACTATTTCCTCTTGTAAAAAAACTATTCCCTCTCATTGTATATTGATATAGATGGACTATTTCGATGGTGTGCATGCCATTAGAACAAAGTAGTAGCATGGGTCCGCTTGACTATAAGGCACTATTTATCCGCCTAGCTTTCTCAACTACTCCTTCTAGTGATCGGTATGCAATGCATGTGTCCGTAAACATGACAGCTTGTCCATGGAAGTTCAACTACGGCGACCATCACGTTTCATCCACTGCCACTTGCGATTCCCACGACGCCACTCTAACCCACGGCACCACATCCCCCGACGTGCGCCTCACCCCTCTCGGCCGCACCGCCCCTCTCCCTTTGTGTGCATGACATGTGGGCCACCTTAAATGCCGCGAGCATCAAGTTTGTAGCACAGCCACACACGATTCCCATGACGCCGCTCGAACTCATGACACCACACGTCCCCCGGCCTGCGGCTCACCCCTCTCGGCCCAACTGCCCCTCTACCTTCGAGAGCATTACATGTGGACCAGTCACCTATCGGGTCCACATGTTATTGACTCAAAGGCAGGTGTAGTAAGGCGCTGAAGCTCAGTCCCGAGGGCCCTGAGAGGGAAATGTAACTCCTGCGCCAGGCCTTGTGGTGCTACCGCTGCACGAACTCGTGCCAAACTCGAGATTTGCTTCTTTACTATACATGCACGCAACAATTTAATGGACATTATAATCTCAACATGCGATGGGGAGCTCTAAATTTGAATTTGAAACTTATAAAACGAAAAGATTCAAAACAAATAAACTGGGAGAGAGGGAGTATATCGTAGGATGTGTCCCATACGAAACAAGTCCCTTGGTTTGTCACCGCGAAGATGCGGTTAGAAAGGAGCACAGCGTCTTCGTACTCGTACGTCAACAAATCGGCCGCAGACAGCATGGTCCACCTTTCACCGCCATGTGCAAGGTTCGTGCTATCTTATTCAATCTCACCATGGTTCCATCGTACCAATTCATGCGGTGGCCTATTGCATGGCTGATCCCAATGTTGGACAAAGGTTCTAGGGGAACAGTGTCACTGTTGTAAATGTTGTGCAAATTGATGTTGGTACCCTCCCATACATATGCAAGCCAATCTCCACTCAAACCGAGCCTAACCTATGAAATAGTGGGTAGGGGGAGAATTAGTAAATGGACACGGAAGTAGTCTATAGAATGCATTTACTACGTGATCAAAATCATCTTACCTGCTCATCGGAGGAAATCCGAGTGCCCCTCAACATCGGCATCTCAAGGGGCGTCAACTTGCAACTACGACCACGTCGCGCTGGAGAGACCCCCAAGGTAACATCCTCGTGCATTCCACAGAACATCAAGATGCATTTGTCTATACCCCTATATAGTGTGTGAATAAGTTTGAAAGTTGGTCGTTGGATGAAGCCAATCCGACGGCACAAAGATGGCAAATCAGAGCACTACTGGCCGTTGGATGTGATCTACATTCCACCAGATGTTGCCACATGTAGAATCTAGAAGACTCCACATGTTGAAGCATAATGCACAAACCACCAGAATCTCATGCTTGCAATGCACGTGTACCTTACTAGTATGAGTAGTTTATCTTGTGAGAGAAAAGGATGAACGAGGGAAGGCCTCTAGAGATAGAGATAGACACTATTACTACCAATGTGCTGGCCCGTGCGTTGCAATGGATCCAAAGTAGTAGAATAATACTTGTTCACATGCTTGAAATATAAACACTCTAGTTTTGATATACATGTGTCAGCAGACATGACAACTTGTCCATGGAAGTTAAACCACGGCGACCATCATGTTTCTTGTTTCTACCACTGCCACACCCACACGTGGTTCCCACGATGCCACTCCAACCCACGGCACGACGTCCCTCGACGTGGACATGGATCCTCTCATGTGGCTATCACTGCCTTACCCTGCCTTTCCATCCCTGATAGGTGGGACCCACGCTTGGGGGTCTCACATGTCAGTGATAGAGTGGTAGGATTGTTCATGTCAGGGGATCCTCATCCCCCCGACGTGTGCCTCATCCCTCTCGGCCCCACCGCTCCTCTGCCTTTGTGTGCATGACATGCGGGCCAGCTGAACTACGGTGACCATCAACTTTCTACCACAGCCAACCCGATTGGACGCGGTTTGCCTGCTCCGCTGTTGTGCTCCAATCCGTACTCCCGCATCATCGAATTTTCATCCAGCGGCTGTGACACATTTCGTCCCGAGCATCAATCCTCAGCTGGAGTACTTCTGTACTACAGGTAGCACCCGCAAGTGTGGCCATCTACACCTCGTAACGCCCCAACGCCCAGCTGTGGCACCCTCGCCACGGCCACGTCACCACCGGCCGGTTCATCTCGAACGAGTGAGTCGCGAACCATGCCACCACCATGAGAATGACATGTGGGCCAGCCGCATTTAAGGTACGCATGTCATTGACTCATAGGCCGGGCACTAAGCCACTGAAGTTTGGTCTTGTGGGCCCCGAGAGGGCAATGTAACTCCTACGGACCTTAAATATCTTAGGCATGTGTTTGGTTCATTGCTACACTTGTGGCTTGCCACACTTTTCTAGCTACATGGTCCACAGGTCATAGACTCAACTTCTTGCCAAATCTTGCCACACTTGTGATGGCCATTTTGTTAGCCACATTTTTTGTGACAGACATAGGGGTTGTTTGGTTTTAGGCCTAGCAATGCCACACTATTATACAATGTTGCCAAACTTGCCTAAGGTTAGGGGTTGTTTGGTTTGTGACTAACTTTGCCAAATGTTGCCACACCTAAAGCTAGGCAAGTTTGACTAACTTAGGTGAGTGTTTGGTACAAGCCACGCCTTAGGCAAGCCACACTTGGACCCCACATGGCATACACACAAAAAATGTGGCAAGATTCCCTTAGGCTTGCCAACTTGTGGCTTTCATTTTTATGAACTAACCTTAGGCGAGCTTGGCAAAAATATGTGGCAAAGTGTGGCAATGCTAGGCCTAGAACCAAACAGCCCCGAGTTCTTCAAAATGAGAGCCACAAGTTGGCAAGCCTAAGGGAATCTTGCCACATTTTTTGTGTGTATGTCAGGCTTGCCTAAGGTGTGGCTTGAACCAAACACTCACCTAAGTTAGTCAAACTTGCCTAACCTTACGTGTGGCAGCTGTTTGGTTCTAGGCCTAGGAGTGCCACACTTTGCCAAACAATGTTGCCAAACTTGCCTAAGGTTAGTTCTTCAAAATGAGAGCCACAAGTTGTCAAGCCTAAGGGAATCTTGCCACACTTTTTGTGTGTATGTGATGTGGGACCATAGTGTGGCTTGCCTAAAATGTGGCTTGAACCAAACACACACCTAAGTTGGTCAAACTTGCCTAACCTTAGATGTGGCAAGCTTTGGCAAACTTAGTCTCAAACCAAATAGCCCCTAGTCATGAATTAATAAGTTCAGCCGTGGAGTCTTCTAGATTCTACATGTGGCAGAATCTGGTGGAATGTAGATGATATCCAACGGCCAGTAGTGCTCAGATTTTCCATCTTTGTATCATCGCATTGGCTTCGTCCAACGACCAACTTTCAATGTTTTTCACACACTATATAGGGGGTATAGATATAGATGTGTCGGCCCGTTGTAATGGATCCAAAGTATATCTATTTAGTGGAATGCACTCTAAACACATTATCTATTTATTTTTCTCTAACCTTTCGTAGTCATGCAACCAAGCCACATACATATTATTCATACTACGTTGACTGGAAAAAAGATAAATCACCCAAAACAAGATCTTCCCGTTTTTTGTTCCTACGATGTTGTGTCGTGCACGTACCTACTAGTTGTATAGTGGTAGTACTAGTTGTATAGTACAAACTTGGTACTAGTAGGACTAGTACTAGTACGGAATGCTCCTACTCTATCAACGAGCCCCATTTGACACCAAAATTCTTGGCTTCTATGCTACAGCTAGATCTTCCCCTCGTTTCTATTTCCCAACCCGGCAGTGGGCGGGGTGCGGTTTTCCAATTGTCGGTTTTCTCAACAGAGGTGCCACATGAAAGTGAAAATGCTAGGAAACACGCCTTCCCTAAGCTATGTGTCATGCCGGATGGGCCATGGAGTACTCCCGATTCCCGGGCGTGTGGGGTTGCGACTCGAACGCGGCAGGCCTTTTCCTTTTACTAGCAATGTTCCCGTGCGTTGCGACGGATCCAAAGTAGTAGAATAGTAGTACTTGTTCACAAACTTGAAAGAAATCACTCGTGTTTTGATATACTCCTAATATATTACTCCCTCCGTTCCTAAATATTTGTATTTTTAGAAATTTCAAATGGACTATCACATACAGAATATATAGACATATTTTGAAGTGTCGATTCACTCATTTTGCTTCGTATGTAGTCACTTATTGAAATCTCTAGAAAGACAAATATTTAGGAACGGAGGGAGTACTTTTCACTCAAAATATATTTCTTAGGCTGTTTTGATGAGGTGAGGGGGGATGTGGTTGCTTTCAAGATAATAAGGGGTTTTCTGTAAATTGGAGCAGAGAAGTGGTCTATTGTTGCAAAAATGTCACACCTTACCTCATAGCCATTAGATGCAGATCTAATGGTCAGAAAGGACGGATGGCAGACACACCACCATCACCAACGGTAAGCACAACTTATACATTGACAGATGGAGTAGTAGTTACAGTGATGCATATAATTAAGCAAAGGGATCGCACATGTCGGCATTGACTGGAATGAGAATGCAATAGCACAATAAGAATTAAGGCCACGATGATGCGATCGCAGTGGTGGTTACAGAAGGCAAGAAGAAAGATGCATCCGTCAACGTACGACCACCTCCTCCTCAACTTAGTGCACCAGGCCACCGACCGGCGGCTTTTGTGGCAAGGTCGAGGTGCTTCTCAGCAAAGGCATCCAAGGCTTCCAGCCGGTTGAGGAAGGCAAACGTCATAGCGTCCTCACTGGCCATGTAGATACCTATGTACACGATTTGCTCGCACACATGGATGTGTAGGTCGACGAATTCTTGCAGGGCGAGGCGCCTCGCGGTGAGCGTGACCTCCAGGTGGACATTCTTCGTGGCGTCGGTGGGCAGTCGCAGGGCCACCAGTGTTTGAAAGAGGTTCCGACCATGGAGGCCGATTAGGGTGGCAGGCAATGAGGAGCCCGGGCGCGCTGACTGGAGGAGTACGGCAATGTCGTCCGTGAGCTTCTTGAGAACGGTGAATTTGTTGGTGGTGGCAATGATCATCTGGTCCAACTGAGAGTCATAGTTAGCATCGACGGCAGCCATCCACCAGCCGGTCTCCAACACCGTCCGGAGACGATCCTCGGCGCCATGCCGCAGGCCGGCGTCGTGGACAATCTGGCACAGCCACTGGCCACTCGCGCGCATCGCCGCCATGAGTCTGGAGTGAGCTCTTTTGCGCTTAGTGTAGGTGCTTAGGGAAATGCTTAGGTGTGTACGATGTGTTAGATGCATTGGAATTGAGGGGCGCTTCATATGAGGGCAAACTGCATTGCATTCACATAGTGCAGCCTCTTTTCCGGGTCCTACTCCCATTACTCCCCTCATGCATTAATTGAAGGAGGATGCATTGGTCGTTCAACATTTAGGGAAACGCTACTCCCTCCCTCGTCTGCATTAAAGCCATAGAGGGAACTGCGTTGCCCGCTGCAAATCGAATAGTACTGCGCTGCCTGCTGCACGCCCAGCTGAACATGCCTCCTCGCCTCCGTTAAACCCGCATGCAAATCGAGAAACCTACTCCGGCCACACGTCTGTTCATGAGCGGGCCGGAATTAAACGCAACACCGGCCAAGCTAATCCCGTCCGCCCAGTTTAAATGAGGCCAGACGTCGGCCAAGCTCCTACTGTATGCCCTCTATTTACACAAGGCTAGACAGACAGCGGGCAAGAATCGCACCCGTCCGCCGTTCCCCCATATCCTCCTTCACCATTTTCTCAACTCTTCTGATGGCTTCCGACGAGCCATTCTCTGGCATATTACCCGGCTGGGTGGTCCGTCGAGCCCTCAGGATACGGGCGTGGCCGCTCGGTGCTTCACCAACCACACTTGGCCCGACGGAGCCAGTTGTCGCCCCAAGCAGGCGCGTGGTTCAGCACCTCGCTACTCCAGTTCAGCATGATGAGGAGTAGTGAGTTTCTCCACGCCGGCACGGCGGCGAGCATGCCGGTACGGGCGTTGTCGCTGCCGCATCATACTGCGCCACCAGTGTCTGCGGTGGCCGTGCCTCCCGCGTCTGTGGCTAAGCTTACCATGCCTGCGGCCGCACCTCCCGTGCCTACGGCAGCGTCATGCAGCCAATGGCAGAAGCCGGGTGTGTGGACAGCGACGAGTCGGTGGCCAACTTCTTTGTGTCCGCCGCCATCATCGAGGAGAAGTAGAACACGGGAGGCCGCTAAGGGAGTCCTAGATTAAGGGGTCCTCGGACAGCCAGACAATATACTTTAGCCGGACTGTTGGACTATGAAGATACAAGATAGAAGACTTCGTGTGTCCGGATGGGACTCTCCTTTGTGTGGAAGGCAAGCTTGGCGATTCGGATATGTAGATTTCCTTCTCTGTAACCGACTCTGTGTAACCCTAGCCCCCTCGGTGTGTATATAAACTAGAGGGTTTAGTCCGTAGGATAAGAACAATTAGAATCATAGGCAAGCTTATAGGGTTAGCCTCTACGATCTCGTGGTAGATCAACTCTTGTAATACTCATATCATCAAGATCAATCAAGCAGGAAGTAGGGTATTACCTCCATTGAGAGGGCCCAAACCTGGGTAAACATCGTGTCCCCCGCCTCCTGTTACCATTATCCTTAGACGCACAGTTCGGGACCCCCTACCCGAGATCCACCGGATTTGACACCGACATTGGTGCTTTCATTGAGAGTTCCACTGTGTCGTCATCATAAGGATTGATGGCTCCTTCAATCATCTACAACAATGCAGTCCAGGGTGAGACTTTTCTCCCCGGACAGCTCTTCGTATTCAGTGGCTTCACACTGCGGGCCAACTCACTTGGCCATCTGGAGCAGACCGACAGCTACGCGTGAGGGAGTCCTGGATAAGGGGGTATCCGGACTTCCGAACTATATACTTTGGCCGGACTATTGGACTATGAAGATACAAGACAGAATACTTCGTCCCGTGTCCGAATGGGACTCTCCTTGGCGTGGAAGGCAAGCTTGAGGATTCGGATGTAGATCTCCTCCTCTGTAAACCGACTCTGTGTAACCCTAGCCCCCTCCGGTGTCTATATAAACTGGAGGGTTTAGTCCGTAGGACCGATCATCATCAACAACAACCATACCATAGGATAGCTTCTAGGGTTTAGCCTCTCTGATCTCGTGGTAGATCAACTCTTGTAATACTCATATCATCAAGATCAATCAAGCAGGAAGTAGGGAATTACCTCCATCGAGAGGGCCCAAACCTGGGTAAAACATCGTGTCCCCAGTCTCCTGTTACCATTAGCCTTGGACGCACAGTTCGGGACCCCCTACCCGAGATCCGCCGGTTTTGACACCGACATTGGTGCTTTCATTGAGAGTTCCTCTGTGTCGTCACTACAAGGTTAGATGGCTTCTCCAACCTTCAATCACGCTGTCCTGGGCGAGACTTTTCTCCTCAGATAGATCTTCGTGTTCAGCGACTTCGCATTGCGGGCCAATTAGCTTGGCCATCTTGAGCAGATCGATAGCTACGCCCCTGGCCATCAGGTCAGGTTAGGAAACCTAAACTACACTGCCGACCTCCACGGAGACTTGATCTTTGATGAATTTGGGCCCATGTCAGGAGCGCCGAACAATCACGACGAGCATGACCTAAATCTGCAGTCGGACAGTATTCAGAACATCGCACCTGCCACCGCTCCAGACTTTGTTCCAGAGCAGGTCGTGCCTTCCGAAGACGGGTGGATGGACCACGCTCCGAAGGCCGCATCCTCATCGGCATTGGAGCCGAACACAGACTCCTCTCCTCAGGAAATCTGTACCTCCGGACCCCCGGACTCGTCTCCGGTAGTGTGTTCCGGACCGCGCGTGTCCGTGCCCATCAAATCTAATTGGGCTCCAGTCATGCAGTTCGCTGCCGCGGATATCTTTCAGCACTCACCCTTCGGAGACGTGCTGAATTCATTAAGGTATCTCTCTTTGTCAGGAGACTCCTGGCCGAACTATGTCCGGCTCGAGTGGGAAACTGGCGACGAAGAAATTCGTTACCCACCCGCCACCCACTTAATAGCCACGATCGATGACTCAACCGACCTGCTTAACTTCGATTCCGAAGACATCGACAGTATGGACGACGATGCGGGAGAAGAATAGGAACCACCACCCACAGGGCGCCCGATTGCCACATCTTCAATGATATATACACAGTGGATACTCCCAAAGAAACCAACAGCGATGAGGCAATGGGAGATAACACCTCGGGGAAGAGAGCAAAACATGGGTGTCATCGGCGCCGCTGCAAGCCTCGCCACAACAATACTGGAACTGGAGGAGAAAATCCAGATGGTGTCGACGAGGAACATGATCCTGATCAACCGACATTCGAGCAAGCTGACCAAGATCTGCTCACAGACAGACGGACTAAGCACCGGGCAGCCAAAGAATACGGATTCGAGCGCCGAACAAAATGCTGCCCAAAGCGCAAGCTACTACCTCAATACGAAGAGGTGGCACCAAAAATCAAACGCAGGCCCACACCCTGCCGACAGAACACTGCGACAAGGGCCTGCGCAGAAGACCAGCGTTTCATACCAAACAGCAACATAGAAAGTACCCCGGACGCATCAGCGGACAGAAACAGAGTCTACAAACCTTGGTGCAACAAATATAAGCGTCCCAAGACAAGAATGGTGCCCGGGGAACGGTGATCAACACAGGAGCCCGTAATCCTCAAACTGTTGAGAGGGAAAAGGGACTTCAATCTCTTAATCCGGGCCCCTCCAGCTTGAACCGCATACTTGACCGACCATGTCAAATCCATGGTACCCCAGGAGCAGCAGCCAATCATACAAATAGAGAATGCTGGGTCTTTAAACGGCAGGTCGGCACCGGAATAAGTGTGAAGAAGCCCGGATTATCAAGTCTAGGGACCAATAACTCGAGAATCAGACTCACCAAATAACTCATTATAGAGTATCATAAATAGGCGTGGCGGCCATCCAGGCCCCGCCACCCCGGAGCTGGTCTCCGGATAGCCAAAAGTGTCATACCAACTTTCGGTCTAACACCCCTAGGCAAGAGCTACTCAGCACCGCCAGGATACACTGCGGCTCGACGCACTACCACCCAAGACCCACGTGACGAAGTCACAAATGCGGCCAAGACCGAGCTTCGCCTCGGCGCCGAAGAATATTTGGCTACTTTCATCACTGAAGCAGCGAGTCACAGTTTTTTGTAAATCGAACTTAGATTCGACAATCGAACTCCCGCACACTGACGAAGGATTCCGAACTACTTTAGGATACCCCAACCTAATCACAAATCATACAGACCCTTGAGCATAAGCTGAACGGATCACATCCACGGCTCAGCCACTATTCACACACACCTCTTAAGCACTATTTGCAAGTTCGCCCTCGCGTACAACCGGACCGGCGGCTTGGAATCAGCTCGGACGCATACAGGGGGATGTCCACCCCACATGAACACAATCCGGATATTCCTCCGGACCCGCGCGCAGCCAACCACCGCCCGACCCCAACAGGTTCTACTGTCATGCCTCTCTTTTATAACATGCACCATACCCATACGCATAGACGTATTACTTAAATACAGCATGTGGAGTCATTTGACGCTTATCTGCTATTTTTCAATGACATTTTGTCATAACGGCATCCGAAACATCTTGTTATGCCTTCGAACGTCAGGGGCTTCCTTGCACCCGTACTACGGTGTCTAAAGTCCGAACACCCTCTCGGTCGTTCGGCACCCCGAACTTATAGCACTATATGCATCTGCTCTGAATCATGTCTTGGGTCATTGGTTGGGTTTGCCCGGCTCCCATGTTTTGGTACCTTACGTTCCACAATATCGACTAAGGTAGCGCTGGGAGAATTACTGCGATTGTGTCCCGGTTCTGCCGAACGAATACCTCAGTAGAGAAAGCCGAAAACTGACTATCATGATAAGGCGAGAGCTGGTCAACTATTCGAGAGGTTGTCAAATCTTTAAGGATTTATTCCACTTAATGCCATAATAAAATGCAGCGTGCAAAGGATCGGTCCACCGATCAAGCGCTATTAGAGCCCCCGTGCGGTCTTCCGAACACCAGGGGCTGCGCCGCCCATACTCAAAATCCTATGGCTAAGTGAGAGTAATAAAGCCTTATAGTCCGATTGCCCAGTTCGCTGTGCTGAACACCTCCTTCCTGGACCCAAGAATGGGATAAAGAGTGTTCAGGTGTATCCCGAACACCCACCTAGTTCCTACGTGGGGGCAGAAGCCAATGACTGGCCAACTCTCAAGAGTAACATATTAAATGGCCGCACAGGAATAAAATTTACACATAACAGGCACCTACATATAAGTGACTCTGTTTTGCCTTACAAAGCTAAGCACAATTGCTTTTCAGGGAAAAATAATGTCTTTCATACATTCCTCGGCCACGAGGCGGGCGCCTTTCAGGATGCCATCATAATATAGTTCGGGCTTGCGGTGCTGCTTCCCCTCCGGCGGCCCCTCGGTCATCAGCTTGTCAGCATCAAGCTTCCCCCGGTGCACTTGTGCACGGGCAAATGTCATTCGTGCCCCTTCTATGCAAACTGACCGCTTAATGACGTCCAGCCGAGGGCAGGCCCTCCCAATCCGCCTCACGAGAGCAAAGAAACTGCTCGGTATGGGCTCGACGGGCCACAGCCGGATAACCAAATCCTTCATGGCTAGTTCGGCTGCCTGATGCAGCTCGATCAGCTGTTTTAACTGGTCGACAAATGGCACCGGATAGTTTGGCGCCAAATACTGCAACCAGAAGAGCTTCTCAACAGTTTCCTTCTTCTCAGCTCGGCAGAATTGGGCAGCGTCAGATATGTTGCGCGGCAAATCCGTGATCGCTCCTGAAAAAATTAAGGTTCAATGGGTCACCATGAATCTTCCCTGCGAAAGCGTAAGGCGCTTTGAACACAAATATAAAACCCCTACCGGCCGCAATCTTCCGCGCCTCCTGAATATCCTTCAGCGCAGCCTGGGCTTCCTCCCGAACCTCAATCCAGTCCGGACAGCTTGGGCGAGTTTGGATTCTTTCAATGATAAACTCTGCCCCAAACTCTCGTTCCTCCCTATGGCCTCCTAAAGCTCTCATTCAGCTTCCACGACCCTCGCCTCGTGTTTCTCACGGAGAGCCTGCTCAGCAGCCAGTTTCTTTTCGGCCAAGGCAACAACCTTCTTGAGAGCCTCAATTTCGGCATTTGCCCCTGGAGTGCGCGATATATATACTCTAAGATAGTCACAACTACTTACTTGTGCTAAAACTTACTAAAAGTTTCCAAACATACCTCGTTGGTCCTCCAGCTGCTTCTTCACTCAGCCGAGTTCCTCCTCGGCCCGCACCAGACTCTGCTTGAGTCCGGACACTTCCGCAGCATGAGAGGAGGCGGTCGCCGCAGAAATCTGATCCATAAAATATATACGTCATTAGCTAGGTCTCCTAAGGACGGGAAGATGATCCCCTATCCGGTTCCTGTCCTCTCCGGACAGTGTATCAGGGGCTACTATCTATACTATGACAGTCTTCTATACATACCTCCAAGCTTTTATAAGGCTGACGCAGGATTCATTCAGCCCGCTCTCGGCTGGCTGAATCTTTTCTATAACCACGCCCATAAGGGCGCGGTGTTCATCAATAATGGACGCACTCTCCAGTGCTGTCGATAGGCCGCCTGAAGCCTTCGGTTGGGCGAAGGCCGTAGGCGGAGAAGGATCGCCCCCTCCAGTCAAGAGGGGCTGCCAGCCTGATCTCAGAGCCTTACGGGCCTCCAGGGCTGTGTCCGGCTGCGGGCCGGATCCACGACCACCCCCACCATCGATGTTCATGGGAACTTCCGCTCCCGTGCGTCCGGCCTTCGAGGTACGCCCCCCTTGGCTCAGGTCCCTTTTGGACGACACCTTGGTGTCACAGCCAGGCTCTTGGGAGGGGAGCCTGGGAGGTGTTTCACTCTCCAGGGAATCAGAACCTAACGAGTCCTCTGATGAGGCCTGTTGGGCCGAACACCTCGCCGAACTGTAAAAAGCATGGTGCGAATCAAAATACTACATTCTAGTAAATTCTAGGTGCATGAATATGTTCGGATTTCGTGCACTTATGATTGTACCAGGGGCTGGGCCCTGGGATCCTCCTCTGGGCTGTTGTTGGTAGCCGTGGTGGACGCCTCAGGGACGGATGTTCTTCCCCTCTTAGGCGAATCTACCTCTAAGGATGATGAGGCTGTCCTTTTCTTCCTCCCCCCCATAGGGGAGTCGGGCTCTTCTTCCTCATCATCCTCTTCCTCCTCTTCGTCCCCTTCTTCCTCCTTGTTCTCTCCGGAGGATGGAGGGTCACTTGAGTCTTCGGACTTCTTGTTCGAAGTGCCGCGACGACGGAGACCACTCCTGGTCTCCTTGGACTTCTCTTTGGCCTCCTTTTTCAGCGTTTTGTAAGGCGTTGGGACCAGCATCTTCATCAGAAGAGGTCCCGCCGGTTCTTCCGGCAGCGGGGCCGGACAATGAATCCGCTCCGCTACCTTCGTCCATTCCTAAAGGCGATTGTGGAAAGACACATTAAAAACAACTGCTTCGGGACGTATCAATGAAACATGCGAATAACCAAGATATGATGGCGACTTACCGGACTGGCAGGGTGGGACAATTGATGCCCGCTGTCGGTGTCAAAACCGGCGGACCTCGGGTAGGGGGTCCCGAACTATGCGTCTAGGCGGATGGTAACAGGAGACAAGGGACACGATGTTTTACCCAGGTTCGGGCCCTCTCGATGGAGGTAAAACCCTATGTCTTGCTTGATTAATATTGATGATATGGGTACTACAAGAGTAGATCTACCACGAGATCAAGGAGGCTAAACCCTAGAAGCTAGCCTATGGTATGATTGTTGTTCGTCCTATGGACTAAAACCCTCCGGTTTATATAGACACCGGAGAGGGCTAGGGTTACACAGAGTCGGTTACAATGGTAGGAGATCTACATATCCGTATCGCCAAGCTTGCCTTCCACGCCAAGGAAAGTCCTATCCAGACACGGGACGAAGTCTTCAATCCTGTATCTTCATAGTCTTGGAGTCCGGCCGATGATGATAGTTCGGCTATCCGGACACCCCCTAGTCCAGGACTCCCTCAGTAGCCCCTGAACCAGGCTTCAATGACGACGAGTCCAGCGTGCATATTGTCTTCGGCATTGCAAGGCGGGTTCCTCCTCCGCATTCTTCATGGAAGATTGTGAACACCAGGATAGTGTCCGGCTCTGCAAAATAAATTCCACATACCACCGTAGAGAGAATAATATTTACACAACTTCAATCTGCTGACGTATTTCGTAGCATGACATCATGCCACGGCCAAGCCTTTACTCGAATTGTTTTTATTGTTCCACCTCAGCGCGTTTAGCGAAGCAGTTTCGTTGGCACGTCTTGTCGAAGCAGAGATCGTGTTCCCCTTATTCAAGGATTCCCATCAATACGGACGTGGGTAACCCAACCACGCCATTGATTGCGGCGCTTGGGAGATAAGCGAGTTTTACCAGGCCGGTGGGGACGCATGGTTCTATCCGCCCATATATAAGGGGATAAGGATCCACCTTTTTACCTACGCCTTCTTCCTCCTTTGCTTATCCATCTCCGCGCACTCGAGCTCCAGTGCCCAAGTCCACACATCTCACCTCAACCTTCTCCAACCATGTCCAGAGAGGGAGGCAAGTGGATGGCCTCCTCCGTTACGGAGGGGCACATCAAGAAGCTGCGCAGCGCCGGATATTTGTCCAGTGATATCGCGCATCGGCTCCCCGACGAGGGGCATCTCATCCCCACTCTCGGGCCCCATGAGAGGGTAGTATTCCTTCCCCATTTCCTCTGCGGACTGAGCTTCCCACTCCACCCCTTCGTCCGGGGGCTCCTGTTCTATTATGGCCTGGATTTCCATGATCTGGCCCCGAATTTATGTCGTGTGCGAGGCCTTCCTCTGCCTCCAGCCCCACTTCGGCTTGTGGCTCAAGACCTTTAATGTCAAGCCGAAGGTTGTGAAGGGCAGCCAAGCGGAGTGCGGAGGCGCCATGGTGTGCAAGATGCCCAACGTCACATGGCCTTCGTGGAAACCATCAAAGGGTGGCAATCGGGGTGGTTCTATATCACCGAGTTGCGTGACTCTAAATGGGCAGCGGCCCCCAAATTCAGATCTGGCATCCCCACACGGGTCACCTCCTGGAAAGAGAAGGGCCTGACATGGGGCGATTCGGAAGAGCTGACCGGACTCCAAGCCTGCGTCCAAAAGCTAGTGAACAAGAAGCTCAAGCTTGTCAGTGTAGTCCAGGTCATGCTCATCCGCCGGATTCTCCCATGCCAACAACGGGCTTTCAATTTGTGGGAGTTCGATCCGGAGCAACACCAGACCTTGAACAGGCTCTTCGACACTACGTACAAAGATGCCTGGAAGGTGCTGTTCAAGGGCGCCGAGGCCCCCGCATCCGCTATTGAAGATCGCGGATTCAGCTCGCAGCATCCAGCTGACGAGGTAAGCCATGTTATCCTTTATGAGACACTTGCTTTTCATAGTTTGACTCTATGTGGGATCTAAACTTCCTCTCCTTTGACAGGACTGGCTGAAGAAGGCCGGGCAGACCAACTATCCGGCTCCTTTGCCAAAAGACCCAGCAGACGGCCGCTTAACTGGGCTGCTGGTTCCGGCACCTCACGTGGTGCCGGATAAGAAGGCCAAGAAGAAGGCCGCGGGAACTCGAAAGAGTTCCCGGCGCCAGGTTTTATCGGATTCATCGTCCGATGACTCCGAGGCGGACTCCTCCCGCGAAGACGAGGAGGAGAAGAAAGAAGTTTCTTCCCCAACGGGGGAAGGGAAGAAAAGGAAGGCCTCCCCAACTAGGGAGGCCGGAGGGTCCAAGAAGGGAAGGACCCTTCCTCTGGACTATTCTGCCAACGACGGCGGCGGCGACGAGGATTGGCCTTCAAGGGCCAAGCCCCTGGCGAGATCGTAAGTATCCAGACTCCCGAATAGCTCATAACTTTTCTTTTCGTTTCATGGTGTCTTTCTAATGCCGCATACAACCCTGTAGTCCGCTCAAGGACGATCTTCCCGCTTCGTCGAGCAGGTCCTTGGGTACGTCGGATGTGGATAGCACTTCACTTCCGACCGCCTCCTCCACCCGTGACGACGCCGAGGTGGGATCTCGGAAAGGGACCCGCCAGGAGGAGGGTCCCCGGAGGTGCCTGTCGTGGTATTCTCACGGGGGGTGTTGCAAGACGACATATGCCACAAGGGCTTAGTGTGAGGGTAAGACTGCTGCTGATAGGCCCGGGAGCGGGTATGCGAGTAGCACGCTGTGGTTTACCCAGCTTCGGAGCTCTCCGGAGAGATAATACTCCTACTGCTGCATGTCTGAGTGTATCTATCTGAGGTGTACATCGGGCAGTACAAAGTGCTCCTGGAGCTGTATCTAAGATCAGTGCCAAGTGCATCTGATCTCGTATATATGCGGGTGGCTGGATGAGCTTGCAAGCTCTAGTGGCCGAATGGCACTTGGCCGTGGGTGTGTGTGAGTCCATGGGGATCCACCCCTGGATGGATGGATGTGTGCCTTTATAGGCATGGCTAGCTTATTTCCTAAGCTAGGTGAGTGGGCATGGGTCATGGCGTTGGTTGTAAGCTACCTTGGGTAGCTTACAAGCCAAGCCATGTATGGGGCATGGTGCATGTCATGCTTGTCCCCTGGGCACTTTATAAAATAGTGCCAGGGGGACCAGTACACTGTAGATGACATCGCAGTATGGCCGTCTCGTCGATGTCTTGTCGGTGTCGGATCGAGCTGCAGTCGGCAGCTGGCTGGTGTGCGCAGTCGGCAGCCGGTTGGGCAGAGCAGTCGAACGGGGAGCCAGCAGGAGCAGCCGTGCAGTCGGACTGAGGGGCTTTGCTAGCCTCGATGTCTTGAAATATTGTCTTGCCGTCTTCGGGGTATCCGTGTCCAATTACTCCAACAGTAGCGCCCAAGCCTCCGGGCAACTTGGCAAAGTTGGGCGGATGTTTTTTAGCGAGTGTTCATGGAAATGATCATGAAAAAAGACAAAGTTAGTCCATGCAGATATATCAAATGTTTGCTTTTAGCATTGCAAGTTTTATGCGGAGGGTGCCGACTCGGTTTCGTCCGAGTTCCCTTCAATCCTTTTCATGTTCCCTCCACTCTTTGGCTTGTGCTCTCGCTAGCCGGACAGCCGCTCTGCGGTCTGTGGCTGAGAGTGGGCCGCGGAGTGGAGTGTACAATACTCAGACTCTGGGAGTGAATTTGACCGAGCAGATACTCATAAAGGAAATGGTCGGGTTGCCCGAAGCGTTTTTCTTCCCGGATGTTTTTCGCATGGGTGGCCTCCAGCGTTCACTCCTGCTAGTCGGACAGCCGCTCTGCGGTCTGTGACTAAGAGTGGGCCTTTGGTACCGCACACGCTACTAAGCCATCTGCGGGAACTAACGTCTTAGGCCAAGCGGCCAGCCCCCGGGCCAACTCTGGCTGGAGCCGGGGCGAATAGTGATGCAACTGTAATGAAATGCGAAGATAGCCCCCAAGCATCGCTCGGGATTATTCGTGCTTGCGTGATGCAAAAATATGCGGGTGAGGAGCTCGCATTGATTTCCGTGTAGTCGCGGTCATCGAAGACAGCCAGCGTGACTCGGCGCTCGCGGAGCGCGCCGGCGCACCCGCTGGGTGTAGCCTTCCAGCCTCCGGGTGCTCGAAGTGGGGCTCGGCCGATCAGGCCTGACCGTCCAGACGGTGGAGCAGGATGCAGCCGAGTTGGCATGGCGCAGCCGGCCAGGCGGCAAGGCGGGTAGGCAGGCCGGGTCGCATCCGGTCATCCAAGTGACGAAGCAGGCGGACGGATAGACGGACGTTGTTTCTTCTTTTTTTTTCTCTTTGTCCGCCCACACAGCCGGACGGACATTTCTTCTTTGTGTCCATCCGGGTAGGCAGCCGGCAATAATTTTCCAGCCGCCCTCTCTCTTCTTTTTCTTTCTTAGCACAGCCGGGTCCGACTCTTTCTTCTGTCCTTGTTCTTTGCTTCTTCCTCAGCCCGAGCAGCAGGGCAACTGCAGATGACGCACGACTGGTGACCCGGAGCCGGACCCGGCTAGGCGCGGGCGGCGACCCGGAGCCGGCTTGGGGCGGGCGGAGCCGGACCCGGCCAGGCGTGGGCGGCGACCCGGAGCCGGCTTGGGGCGGGCGGAGCCGGACCCGGCCAGGCGCGGGCGGCGACCCGGAGCCGGCTTGGCATGAGCGAAGCCGGACCCGGCCAGGCACGGGGCGGCGCCGGGAACCCGGGCGAGCCGGTGGCCGGGACGCGGAGGGGCCGGCAGGGCGCGACAGCGGCAAAGGCAGCCACGGGGCACGGCAGCGCGGGAGCCGGGTGCAAGAACGGCAGAGGAGAGCGCGGGGACGACGAGCAGGCGGCCAGGTCGCGCGGGAGGCGGCGGCCGGGTCGCGCGGACGGCGGAGCGGGGGAGACGGCGGGAGGAGGACCCGGCGACTCGGAGTAGCGATGGGCCTGGGCGGAGCTGGCGCGGCCGAGCGGCCGGGTCGCGCGGCAGGCGGAGGAAGGAGCTGGCGCGGAAGCCGGCGGGAGGAGCCGGCGAGCGGCCGGGTCACGCGGGGAGGCGGCGGCCGGGTCGCACGGATGGTGGAGCGGGGCGAGCGCGCTCGGGGAAGTCGGCCAACTCGTCGGAGCCGTGGAGGGGCGAGGCAGCGGGACGCGCGACCGCGGGACGGAGACGACGTGGAGGCCGAGTCGCGGGCGCCAGCAGGCAGGCGCGTGCAGGAGCCGGCCCGGGCGGGAGCCGGACCCGGCAGAGGCGAGGTTGACGCGGCTGGCGGGGCGGGAAGGACCCGGCGCGGCGACCCGTAGGAGGCTCGACGCGGGGCGTGGCCGACGCGGGAGAAGGCGCGGAGCAGCCGGCGCGGGGTGATGCAGCCGACTGTGGAGGACCCGGCCAGAGTGGCGGGCTGGCGGGCGAGCGCGGAGCAGGTGGCCGGGGGCGCACCGACCCAGAGCCGGCCAGGCGGGCGGCAAGCCGCCCAGGCGGGCGGCAAGCCGGCAGGCGCTGGAGCCCAGCGCGGCAGGGGAGACCGGAGCCTGCGGGCGAGGACGCGGAGCCGCGCACAGGCAAATCCGGGCCAGCAGGGCTGCGCGCAGACGAAACTCGAGTAGGCGACAGCAAGCAGAGACAGCCACGATGCTCGAGCAGGCAACAGTAAGATCAGTAGGACCGCCGACTTGCAATGCTGACTCTCACGGCTGGCCTTTTGGGCGTCAACTGTATAGCAACGCGTGACCATTATACAGCTATTATCTGGGCATTATCAGAACAGCATATGAGCGTTGTACGACTTGCATCGCTAGTATGTGGTTTGTGTCTGGCTAGCATGGCTATGGTTTGACCATACTTTGACTTGCATCTAGCTAGCTCGCAAAGATGACATGTGGAGAAGCTAATGCGCGTTCCGGCCAAAGCAAGGCATAGCACAGAGGGGAGCAAACGCGAGCGGTACGTGGATGACCACGGCCGACCGAAACGAGGCCCACGCGCGGACGTACGGTCGGCGTTGCGGTGGTGGTGAAGAAGGCAAGGCCGATGGCGAGGTCACGCCGCCCCTCGCGGCCGCTCCGGGGGCGGGTCGATGTTGAGCCCCCGAGTGCTACCGGAGAGACGGCGCGACGCCGCGGCTGAGGCGATGAAGAAAAAAGGGTCCCGCCCGGACAGCGAAGCCAGCAGCAGCGCAGTAGCATAGTACCACACCACGGTGGGCGTCAAATGTCGTGGTATTCTCACGGGGGGTGTTGCAAGACGACATATGCCACAAGGGCTTAGTGTGAGGGTAAGACTGCTGCTGATAGGCCCGGGAGCGGGTATGCGAGTAGCACGCGGTGGTTTACCCAACTTCGGAGCTCTCCGGAGAGATAATACTCCTACTGTTGCATGTCTGAGTGTATCTATCTGGGGTGTACATGGGGCAGTACAAAGTGCTCCTGGAGCTGTATCTGAGATCAGTGCCAAGTGCATCTGATCTCGTATATATGCGGGTGGCCGGATGAGCTTGCAAGCTCTAGTGGCCCAATGGCACTTGGCCGTGGGTGTGTGTGAGTCCATGGGGATCCACCCCCTGGATGGATGGATGTCTGCCTTTATAGGCATGGCTAGCTTATTTCCTAAGCTAGGTGAGTGGGCATGGGTCATGGCGTTGGTTGTAAGCTACCTTGGGTAGCTTACAAGCCAAGCCATGTATGGGGCATGGTGCATGTCATGCTTGTCCCCTGGGCACTTTATAAAATAGTGCCAGGGGGACCAGTACACTGTAGATGACGTTGCAGTATGGCCGTCTCGTCGATGTCTTGTCGGTGTCAGGTCGAGCTGTAGTCGGCAGCTGGCTGGTGGGCGCAGTCGGCAGCCGACCGGGCAGAGCAGTCGGACGGGGAGCCAGCAGGAGCAGCCGGGCAGTCGGACTGAGGGGCTTTGCTAGCCCCGATGTCTTGAAATATTGTCTTGCCGTCTTCGGGGTATCCGTGTCCAATTACTCCGACAGTGCCGCAGGGCAACCTCCCGGACTTTGTACCAGACTCCGCACCGGAACATGCAGTGGTTCCTGAGTCCGGCGGGCGGCCCCTTCGCAAGAAGGGCAAGACTGTGACGCCGGCGGCCTCCGTCCAACCGGAGGCGCCGGATAACTTGCTGGAGGCGCTCAACGGCGCTTCCATCGAAGAGGAACACCACACTGTCATGAGTGGCGGTGATTCAGAAGGTTCAGCTCGCCAAGGGCGGGCTGACCGAAGCCTGCAGTAGCCTCCTAGCAGGCTTTGAGGTAAGAGTTTTAAGATATGTAAAATAGTACCGCATAGACAATAGCCCCTGATGCTCAGTTCGGTGTTCGGAAAGAAAAGCCGAACTGAGGATCTAAAAAGATATACGCAGGAGTCTAACAAAAATATGTCAATATGGGAATGCAGGCTACGCTGCTGACCTCTGCCGCACTGACTGCGGAGGTCAATGCATTGAAGGAGAGCCTCGAGCGGTCCGAGAACAAGCTTGGCCGTGCTAAGAAGCAGCTCGAGGACAAGGAAGGTAAGTAATACCTTATGAAAGCAGTACATTATAGAAAAGGATTTGGTTGCAAAAAATGACAGGAATAACGTGGGTATTGCAGGGGCCACAAACGAGGTGGCGACCCTGAAGGAGGCGGTGTCCAAGGCCGAAAGTAGTGCGGCCTTGGAGCGCACCGAGCGAGAGAAGTAAGAGGCGCGGGTGGCGGAGGTACGGCAAGAGCTCCATGCTCTCGTGGAAAAACACGAGAGTTTGGACCGTGACTCGAAGACTCGGGAGTCCGAGCTTGCGTCGACTCTTGAGAGTGCCAAAGCCGCTAAGGCCGAAGCCCATAAGGCCCTCCAGGAGATTGAGGCATTGAAGAAAATAGCAGTGGGTAAGGCATTCTTCATGCAAAGCAAGCATGTAAAAGTGAATTACCTGTTACTTACCCGAATTCGGAGCTCTCCAGGAGCGTTCGCAGATCTGCCCTGTAGCGTGTCCGACGCTGCCCCTTTCTACAGAACCAAGGAGGGGAGCTCGATGGAGAAGGTGTTCTGGTCTCAGTATGCTGAGGCCGGCATCCGGTGCCCCTTAGCGACCAACTAAAGCAGCTGGTCGAGCTCCACAAGGTGGCCAAACAGGCCATGAAGGGCCTCATAGTTCGGCTGTGGCCCACAGAGGCCATGCCTGGGAGCTACTTCGGCCTGGTGCGGCGGCTGGTGGATGCTTGTCCGTGGGTTGATGTCATCAAGCGCTCCTCCTGCATTGAAGGTGCCCGTCGGGCCCTTGCCCGTGCTAAGGTGCATTGGGGCAAGATGGATGCTGAGAAGCTTGTGACGGACGCGCCACCGCCGGGCAAGGAGTATCGCACGCCCGAAATGTATTATAAGGGTGTCCTGAAGGGTGCCCGCATTATTGCGGGTGAGTGCTCCAACGATGTAATATTTGAGTAGACTCGCATTTTGTTATCCTATGCGCTGAAAACTTTGTTCATATGCGCTAAGCAATGTTGTTAATTCAAAATATTACCTTCTGTGCGGCCGTTTATCAAATCTGAGAGATGGCAAGTCGTCGGCTTCAGCCCCCATGCCATGAGTGTTGGGGTGTTCGGGATAAACTTGAGTGCTCTTGTTCCCATTTTTTGGTCCATCTAGGGAGGCGCCCAACACGACGAATGAGGCAACCGGACTTATAATGCTTGAACACTCTCACTTGGCCATAGAATTCTATAATTTTAAATTTCGGCGAAGCCCCTAGTGTTCGGAAGGCTGAATTCGGGGCGCTATCCACGCCCGGGCCGGACAAAGCCGGTTCCTCGCTCTAACGGCATAAGTCTTTAGGGACTCGAAAAAACCTCTCGAATAGCGACCGGTTCTCGCCCCATCATGACGGTCAGTTTTAGCTTTCTCCACTGAGGTGCTCGCCCAGCTCAACTGGGGCACAATCGCAGTGGTTCTCCCAGCGCTACCTTAGCCGATATAACGGAACGTAAGGTACCAAAACATGGGAGCCGGGCAAACCCAACTATTGACCCAAGACATGATTCGGAGCCGATGCATATAATGCTATAAGTTCAGGGTGCCGCACTTGTGAAAGTGTTCGGACTTATCACACCATAATGTGGGGAACTTAAGCCCTGGTGTATTTGGCCGTACCAAAGCGTACGGATGCAACATGTCATAATTGAACATATATATATAAAGGAATGCAATGATAGGCAAAAAGCGATGCATTGTTTATTCAAAAAATAGTGCAATGAATGCAGAACGATACAAATAGTGCGATAAGCAAGGGGTGGGACTATTTAACATGTCCCCCTCCAGGGGTAGGCTGCGGAATGGTGTATAAAACAGGTATAATGCTCGTAATGGAGACCACCTGGATTCTCGTCGTAGCTTTTCTGCTTCCCTGGCTGTTGCATCGTGATTTCGGCAGGTCTACTGCTGGGCAGGGCTTCTGGGAAACGGAGTCCTGAGGATAAGAAAAAAAGAAAAAATAAGGAATGACACATTTGGGAGCCCCTGGTGTGGTTGATCCGCACTCTGGGCATGCCATGGTCGTGCCCCTCCCCCTATGCCCATGGTATCTTCAAAGCGTAGTGATGTACGCATGGCACTGGTCTCGCAATTTTGCGAGGGATGGGGTTGGGGCCGCATTGCTACGCGTGCTCGGAACGTGCCAGGTGGTCTTGTTGTAGGTTACTCCGGGCGCGCTTGACGGTGTTCAGTCGCTTAACGGCCGGACTCGAGAATTGCCTTAAGAGGCTGTTCTGCACCTCCGCTGCGAGAGCCGCTCTATGCTCCTCCATTCGGAGAGAGTGTTCCGTGTTTCCGTTGACCGTGATGACTCCTCGAGGGCCTGGCACCTTGAGCTTGAGATATGCGTAGTGCGGCACCGCATTGAACTTTGCAAATGCGGTTCGTCCGAGCAGTGCATGATAGCCGCTGCGGGACGGGACTATGTCGAAGATTAACTCCTTGCTTCGGAAGTTATCCGGGGATCCGAAGACCACTTCCAGTGTCACTAAGCCTGTACAATTGGCCTCTACACCTGCTATGACGCCTTTGAAGGTCATCTTTGTGGGTTTAATCCTTGAGGGGTCTATGCCCATCTTGCGCACTGTATCCTGGTAAAGTAGGCTCGGGCTGCTGCCGCCGTCCATCAGGACTCTGGTGAGGTGAAACCCGTCGACGATTGGGTCTAAAACCAACGCGGCGAATCCGCCATGGCGGATGCTGGTGGGGTGGTCCCTTCTATAAAAACTGATCAGGCAGGAGGACCATGGATTGAACTTTGGGGCGACTGGCTCCATCGCATATACGTCCCTGAGTGCATGCTTCCGCTCCCTTTTGGGTATGTGGGTTGCGTATATCATGTTCACCGTCCGCACTTCTGGGGGGAAACCCTTCTGTCCTCAATTGTTCGACGGCCGGGTCTCTTCCTCGTCATTTCTATGCAGCCCCTTGTCATTGTTTTCAGCAATTAACTTGCCTGCCTGCTTGAATACCCAACAATCCCTGTTGGTGTGATTAGCTGGCTTTTCGGGGGTGTCATGTATTTGGCACGAGCGGTCGAGTATTCGGTCCAAGTTGGACGGACCCGGAGTAGTTCTTTTGAATGGCTTTTTGCGTTGATCGGGTTTGGAGCCTCTGAATCCGGCGTTGACTGTCGTATCCTCGGTATTATCGCCGTTAATGCAGCATTTGTGCTTGTTGCGACGCGACCTGCCATTACGGTCCTTGGTATCCGGACTGCCAGAATGTTTGTTGAGGTTGTTATTGTGGGCTAGCCAGCTGTCCTCTCCCGCGCAGAAGCGGGTCATGAGTGATGTGAGGGCTGCCATGGATTTCGGCTTTTCCTGTCCTAGGTGCCTGGCAAGCCACTCGTCGCGGATGTTATGCTTGAAGGCTGCAAGGGCCTCTGCATCCGGGCAGTCGACAATTTGATTTTTCTTGGTTAAGAACCGTGTCCAGAATTGTCTGGCCGATTCGTCTGGCTGCTGAATTATGTGGCTTAGGTCATCAACGTCTGGTGGTCGCACATATGTGCCCTGGAAGTTATCAAGGAATGCGGCTTCCAGGTCCTCCCAACACCCAATTGATTCTACTGGCAAGCTGTTAAGCCAATGTCGAGCTGGTCCTTTAAGCTTGAGTGGTAGGTATTTGATGGCGTGAAGATCATCACCGCGGGCCATGTAGATATGAAGGAGATAGTCTTCGTTCTAAACCGCGGGGTCTGTTGTGCCATCGTAGGATTTAATGTTCACAGGTTTGAACCCTTCGGGGATTTGATGATCCATTACTTCATCTGTGAAGCATAGTGGGTGTGCGGCGCCTCTATATTGGGCTATATCACGACGTAGCTCAAGCGAGCTTTGTCTACTGTGTTCGGCCCGGCCGGAGTTGTTGTATCTGGCATGACGGTCATTGTCACGTATTGTGGGGCGCCCACGCGATCCGTAGATCGATCTTGATTGTCTTGCCTTATTCTACAATATGTCTCGCAAGTCCGGCGCATTCCCTCGTGGCTTTGTACTTTTCGAGCGATGCCGAGGTACGGCTTTAGTGGAGGGCCTGGAGGCCTCTCTGTCGCGGCCACGAGGTGGCCGGTCGGCCGTATTGTGCGCTGGTGATGTGGGTTTGTATGCTTCCTCCTCTAATCGGGGCAGCAGCTTGCGTTTGGGGTAACTTTTGGAGGGGCGTTCGAGTTCGTACTCTTCGTCCGCAAGGACTTCGGTCCATCTGTCGGCTAGCAGATCTTGGTCAGCTCTAAGTTGTTGCTCATTTTTTTTGAGGCTACTTGCCGTGGCCATAAGCCTGTGTTTAAAACGCTCTTGTTCGACGGGATCCTCAGGCACGACGAATTCGTCGTCATCGAGGCTCGCCTCATCTCCGGAGGGAGGCATGTAATTATCGTCTTCTACCTCCTTGTCTGTCGCTCTCTCATGAGGGCTGGCTTCTCCATCCTCCTTGTTGAATCTTGCTGGAGGGGGTTGTCTTCGGCACTATCCGGGGTGTTGTTGTCTCCGGTGCCGGAATCTCCATTCTTACTGTGGCGGGATTTAGAGCGGCGCCGCTGACGCCGGCGCTTAGGCTGTTTCTTGGAGGGGTCTTCCTCCGTTGTTCCATCGTTGTTCCCATCCTTTGGGATGTCTACCATGTATATGTCGTATGACGAGGTGGCTTTCCAGTGCCCTGTAGGCGCTGGTTCTTGGTCGTCTCCGGCATCGTCGTCCATACCGTCGATGTCTGCGAAGTCGAAGTCTAGCATGTCGGTTAGGTCGTCGACAGTGGCTACAAAGTGGGTGGTGGGTGGGCGTTGAATTTCTTCGTTGTCCGCGTCCCAACCGTCCTGACCGTGGTCCGGCCAAGGCTCTCCTGATAATGAGAGATACTTTAGTGATTTAAGGATGTCGCCAAAAGGCGAGTGCTGAAAGATGTCCGTAGCGGTGAACTCCATGATCGGCGCCCAATCGGATTCGATTGGCAGAGGCGCGGGAGGTTCAGAGTCCGGCGAGGAGTCCGGCACCTCGGAGTCACGAGCTTCACAAGGGACATGGTCGGTATTCGGCTCTATCGCCGTAGAGGTAGCAGCCCCCGAGGCGGTGTCTAGGCACCCATCCTCGATTGGCGCAGTCGGCTCCGAGTTAAGGGTCGGAGCGGACTCTTGTGCGGCCTCCAGGGCACTGTCCGGCGGCAGAGCTAGGTCATGCCCATCGTGACAGTGCGGCGCGCTTGGCTATGGCTCGAATCCGTCGAAGATCAAGTCTTCGTGGATGTCGGCTGTGAAGTTCAAACTTCCAAATCTGACCTAATGGCCAGGGGCGAAGCTTTCGATCTGCTCCAGATGGCCAAGCGAATTGACCCGCAGTGCAAAGCCGGCAAGTACAAAGATCTGTCCGGGGAGAAAAGTCTCACCCTTGACCGCGTTGTTGTTGATGATCGAAGGAGCCATCGAGCCTATGATCGAAGACACAGAGGAACTCTCAATGAAAGCACCAATGTCGGTGTCAAAACCGGCGGATCTCGGGTAGGGGGTCCCGAACTGTGCGTCTAGGCGGATGGTAACAGGAGAAAAGGGACACGATGTTTTACCCAGGTTCAGGCCCTCTCGATGGAGGTAAAACCCTACGTCCTACTTGATTAATATTGATGATATGGGTAGTACAAGAGTAGATCTACCACGAGATCAAGGAGGCTAAACCCTAGAAGTTAGCCTATGGTATGATTGTTTTTCGTCCTCTGGACTAAAACCCTCCGGTTTATATAGATAACGGAGAGGGCTAGGGTTACACAGAGTCGGTTACAATGGTAGGAGATCCACATATCCGTATCGCCATGCTTGCCTTCCACGCCAAGGAAAGTCCTATCCGGACACGGGACGAAGTCTTCAATCTTGTATCTTCATAGTCTTGGAGTCCGGCCGATGATGATAGTTCGGCTATCCGGACACCCCCTAGTCCAGGACTCCCTCACCCGCGGTCTGCGGCCGAGTCCGGCCATGGTTTGCCGGACTTAAAGAGTACCTTCCAGTTGTCCTTGTGTGAGGAGATGAAAAGCTCCCGCAGGGTCCGGTGCTCGGCCAGGTCGTACTCCCTGATGACCCACAAGTGTAGGGGATCTATCGTAGTCGTTTCGATAAGTAAGAGTGTCAAACCCAACGAGGAGCAGAAGGAAATGATAAGCGGTTTTCAGTAAGGTTTTCTCTGCAAGCACTGAAATTGTAAGTGATAGATAGTTTTGTGATAAGATAAATAGTAACGAGCAAAAAGTAAATAAAGTGCAGCAAGGTGGCCCAATCCTTTATGCAGCAAAGGATAAGCCTAGACAAATTCTAATAATGATAAAGGAGCTCCCGAGGACACATTGGGAATTATCGCCAAGCTAGTTTCATCACGTTCATAAGATTCGCGTTCGGTACTTTGACAATTTGATATGCGGGTGGACCAACACTTGGGTACTGCCCTAACTTGGACAAGCATCCCACTTATGATTAACCCCTATTGCAAGGATCCGCAACTACAAAAAGGAGTATTAAGGTAAACCTAACCACAGCATTAAACATATGGGTCCATATCAACCCCTAACGAAGCAACGCATAAACTAGGGTTTAAGCTTCTGTCGCTCTAGCAACCCATCATCTACTTATTACTTCCCTATGCCTTCCTCTAGGCCCAAATAATGGTGAAGTGTCACGTAGTCGACGTTCACATAACACCACTAGAGGAAAGACAACATACATCTCATCAAAATATCGAACGAATACCAAATTCACATGACTACTAATAGCAAGACTTTACCCATGTCCTCAGGAACAAACGTAACTACTCAAAAAGCATATTCATGTTCATAATCAGAGGAGTAATAATATGCATAAAGGATTTGAACATATGATCTTCCACCAATTAAACCAATTAGTATCAACTACAAGGAGTAATCAACACTACTAGCAACCCACAGGTACAAATTTGTAGTTGTGATACAATATTGGATACAAGAGATGTTCTAGGGTCTTGAGACGAGATGGTGCTGGTGAATATGTTATGGAGATTGACCCCCTCCCGATGAGAGGATCGTTGGTGATGACGTTGGTGATGATTTACCCCTCCCGGAGGGAAGTGTCCCCGGCAGAACAGCTCCGCCAGAGCCCTAGATTGATTCCGCCAAGGTTCCGCCTCGTGGCAGCGGAGTTTTGTCCCGTAAGCTTGCTCACGATTTTTTCCAGGGGAAGGGTGATGATATAGCAGAAGATGGACGCCGGAGGCCCACCAGGGGGCCCAGGAGATAGGGGGTCGCGCCCTATAGGGGGGTGCGCCCCCCTGTCTCCTGGACAGGGTGTGGGGCCCCTCACCTATTTCTTTCGCTCATAAATTCTTAATAAATCCAAAAGGTTGTTTCGTGGAGTTTCAGGACTTTTGGAGTTGTGTAGAATAGGTTTCCAACGTTTGCTCCTTTTCCAGCCAGAATTCCAGCTGTCGGCATTCCCCCTCTTCATGGTAAACCTTGTAAAATAAGAGAGAATAGCCATAAGTATTGAGGTATAATGTGTAATAACAGCCCATAATGCAATAAATATTGATATAAAAGCATGATGAAATAAGGACGTATCACTCCCACAAGTTACAGCCTCTGTGCTGACAAGGAAGGATCAGGTGACAGTTCATCGGAGACGACTAGTTTATGCCCTTCTTGGGCCAGGATGTGAGCCGCAAAGGGGCTCCAGATCAAAACTCAGGAGCAGCAGCCCATTTTTTTCCGCGTGGCTCGATGATATAGAACCACTGTTGCTGCCACTCCTTGACGGAGTCATTGAAAGTACCTGTTGGCAATGTGACCTTGGGCATCCTGCTCACCATGGCGCCTCCGCACTCGGCGTGTTCTCCACTCACCACCGTGGGCTTCATGTTGAAGATCTTGAGCCATAACCCGAAGTGTGGCGGGATACGGAGGAAAGCCTCGCACACGACAATGAATGTCGAGATGTTGAGGAAAGAATTGGGGGATAGATCGTGAAAATCGATCCCATAGTAGTACATGATGCCGCGAACAAAAGGGTGGAGGGGAAACCTGAGCCCGGGAACAAAATGGGGGAGGAAAACAACTCTCTCCTGGGGCTCCGGAGTAGGGACAATCTGCCCCGCCGTTGGTAGACGGTGGCCGATTTTATTGGCCAAATATCCGGCAGCCCGCAGCTTCTTAATATCCTTCTCCTGAACGGAGGAGGCCATCCACTTGCCTCCTGCTCCGGATGCGGACATTTTCGGAGGACCTTTTTTGTGGGAGGATGAATGCTTGGGCGCTTGAGCTTGGGCGAAAGGAAAGGGGCGAGCAGAAGTAGGAGAAGGCATGGGTAAAACGGAGGAGGCTTTTCCCCCTTTTATCAAGGCGATAAAACTTTACACCTCCCCTCTTGCCTAACGGAACCTTCTCGTTCCCCACTTACCATAATTGATGGTGCGGTTGGGTTACCCACGCCCGTATTGAAGAGGATCCCGTATTAAGGGGAGACAATCTCTGCTCTGACAAGACGTGCCAAAGAAACCTCCTCGCGATGTGTGCAGAAGCAGGTTGTAGAAAACGGTTCGAATAAAAACTGGGCCATGGCATGATGTCAGTTTTCGAAGAATTGTCAGCAGATTAGATTTGTGGGTTATTATTATTCTCTCTACGGTGGTTATCTTGCAGAGCCGGACACGGTCCTTGTGTTTGGAAGTTATCTTGGAGTATTCGGAGATGGAACCCGCCTCGCAATGCCAAAGACAATCTACGCGCCGGACTCATCATCATTGGAGCCTGGTTCAGGGGCTACTGAGGGAGTCCTAGATAAGGTGGTATCCGGATTGCCGGACTATATACTTTGGCCGGACTGTTGGACTATGAAGATACAAGACAGAAGACTTCGTCACGTGTCCGGATGGGACTCTCCTTGGCGTGGAAGGCAAGCTTGAGGATTCGGATGTAGATCTCCTCCTCTGTAAACCGACTCTGTGTAACCCTAGCCCCCTTCGGTGTCTATATAAACTGGAGGGTTTAGTCCGTAGGACCGATCATCATCAACAACAATCATACCATAGGCTAGGTTCTAGGGTTTAGCCTCTCCGATCTCGTGGTGGATCAACTCTTGTAATACTCATATCATCAAGATCAATCAAGCAGGAAGTAGGGTATTACCTCCATCGAGAGGGCCCGAACCTAGGTAAAACATCGTGTCCCCAGTATCCCGTTACCATTAGCCTTAGACGCACAGTTCGGGATCCCCTACCCAAGATCCGCCGGTTTTGACACCGACAACGCCCCTGACCATCGAGTCAGATTTGGAAGTTTGAACTACATCGCCGACATTCGCGGAGACTTGATCTTCGATGGCTTTGAACCTATGACAGCCGATCCATGTAGCCACGATGAACATGACTTAAATATGTCATTAGATCATGCTCAGGAGATAGCACGTGTAACTGTCCTGGCCCTAGATCCAGAACAGATCACGTCGTCCGGGGACGGGGGGCTAGACCCCACCACGGAAGCCGCATACTCTACGGCACTTGAGCCGAACACAGATCCAACCTCTAGCGAGGTCTGTGCCATTGGACCCTCGGACTCGTCTCCGGATATAGGTTCCGAACCGCGTGTGTCCGTGCCGGTCGAATCTAATTGGGCGCCGATCTTGGAGTTTCCCTCCGCAGACATCTTTCAACACTCGCCCTTGGGTGATGTGTTAAATTCATTAAAATATCTCTCCTTGTCAGGAGATTCTTGGCCGAACTATGTCCGGCTTGAGTGGGAAACGGACGACGAAGAATTTCGCTGCCCACCCACCACCCACTTGATAGCCACTATCGACGAATTGACAGACATGCTTGACTTCGACTCCGAAGACATCAATGGTATTGACGATGATGCGGGAGAAGAAGAGGAACCACCGCCCACAGGGCGCTGGACAGCCACCTCATCATACGACATTTACATGGTGGATACCCCCAAAGAAGATAATGGCAAGGACAAAAAGGATACAGGTGAGGACAAACCTCTCGAGAAGAAGCCGAAGCACCGACATCAGCGGCGCCGCTCTAAACCATGCCATGGTAAAATAACAATACCGGCAGAGGAGACAATAGCACTTCGGACAATGCCGAAGATAACCAAGAGGATCCCGCCCAGCCAAGCTTTGAACAGGCCGGACGGGAGGACGCGCAAGCCAGCCCTGATGAATAGGCCATAAATGAAGACCCGGATAACAATAATTACTTCTCCCTCTCCGAGGACGAGGTGAGCCTCGGCGACGATGAATTTACCATGCCAGAGGATCCCGTCGAACAGGAGCGCTTCAAGCGCCGGCTTATAGCCACTGCAAAGAGCCTGAAGAAAAAATAGCAGCAGCTTCAAGCTAATCAAGATTTGCTCACTGATAGATGGACCGAGGTCCTGGTAGCCGAGGAATATGGACTCGAGTGCCTAACCAAAATCTACCCAAAGTGAAGGTTGTTACCTCAGTTCGGCAATGAAGCACTGGAGCCTAAACTACCAGTGCGTGATACAGCTGACCGCCCATCATGTGGCCGAGACAAACCGCCACATCAGCCCGAACACAGGCCCCAACCGCGTCACCGAACAAAAATAAACACAAAAGCTCGAGGAAATCCAAATGACCTGCGGTACGACTTGGAAAGGAGAGCAGGTCATCCCAGATCGATCTACGGATCGCGGGGGCGCGCCCTAGTGCGCGACGACGGCCGCCACACCAGGTATAAGAAAAACCAAACTGTCCGGGCCGAGTACCACAGACCAGCTCCATCCGAACTATGTCGCGACGTAGCCCGACATAGATGCACCGCAGACCCCCTGTGCTTCACTGATGAAGTAATGGAACACGAGTTCCCAGAAGGGTTTAAACCCGTAAACATCGAATCGTATGATGGGACAATAGATCCTGAGGTGTGGATTGAAGACTTCCTTCTCCACATTCATATGGCCCGCAGTGATGATCTCCATGCCATCAAATATCTCCCACTAAAACTCAAGGGACCAGCTCGGCACTGGTTGAATAGTTTGCCCGAAAACTCCATTGGCAGTTGGGAGAACCTGGAAGACACATTTCTTGACAACTTTCAGGGCACCTATGTTCAACCACCGGACGCTGATGACTTAAGTCACATAATGCAATAGCCCGAAGAGTCAGCCAGGAAATTCTGGACTCGATTCTTAACTGAAAAGAACCAAATCATCGACTGTCCAGATGTTGAAGCCCTAGCGGCCTTTAAGCATAACATCTGGGAAGAATGGCTAGCCTGACACCTTGGACAAGAGAAGCCGAGATCCATGGCAGCCCTTACGATGCTTATGACCCGCTTCTGTGCGGGAGAGGATAGCTGGCTAGCTCGTAGCAACAGCACCTCAAGTAAACCTGGAAATTCTAAATCCAGAGACGACAATGGCAAGCCCCGGTGCAGCAAGCACAAACGTCAAAACAACTGTGATAGCGCCGAAGACACAGCTGTCAACGCCGGATTCAGCGGCTCTAACACCGGCCAAAGAAAGAAACCATTCAAAACAAAAAAAACGGGCATGTCCAGTCTGGACCGCGTACTCGACCATCCATGCCAAATTCACGGCACCCCAGGTACACCAGCTAATCATACCAACAGAGAATGCTAGCTCTTCAAATAGGTCGGCAAGTCAAATGCCGACAGCAAGGAGAAGGGGTCGCAAAGTGATGACGATGATGAGGAACCCCGGCCACCAAAGACAGGAGGGCAAAAGAGGTTCCCTCAGCAAATCAAAACGGTGAATATGATATATGCCACCCACATTCCCAAGCGGGAGCGGAGGTGCGTACTCAGGGACGTTTACGCGATTGAGCCAGTCGCCCCAAAGTACAACCCATGGTCGTCTGGCTCGATAACCTTTGATAGCAAGGATCATCCGACCAATACCCGTCACGGCGGCTCAGCCGCACTGGTCCTTGACCCAATAATCAACAGATTTCACTGAGGGAGTCCTGGATTTGGGGGTATCTGGACAGTCAGACTATATACTTTGGCCGTACTGTTGGACTATGAAGATACAAGATTGAAGACTTCGTCCTGTGTCCGGATGGGACTCTCCTTTGCGTGGAAGGCAAGCTTGGCGATTCGGATGATAGATCTCCTTCTCTGTAACCGACTCTGGGTAACCCTAGCCTCCTCCGGTGTCTATATAAACCGGAGGGTTTAGTCCGTAGGACAAGAACAATCAGAATCATAGGCTAGCTCTTAGGGTTTAGCCTCTACGATCTCGTGGTAGATCAACTCTTGTAATACTCAAATCATCAAGATCTATCAAGCAGGAAGTAGGGTATTACCTCCATCGAGAGGGCCTGAACCTGGGTAAACATTGTGTCCCCAGTCTCCTGTTACCATTAGCCTTAGACGCACAGTTCGGGACCCCCTACCCGAGATCCGCCGGTTTTGACACCGACATTGGTGCTTTCATTAAGAGTTCCTCTGTGTCGTCGCCGTAAGGCTCGATGGCTCCTTCAATCATCAACAACAACACGGTCTAGGATGAGACTTTTCTCCCAATACAGATCTTCGTGTTCGGCGGCTTCGCACTGCGGGCCAATTCGCTTGGCCATCTGGAGCAGATCGACAGCTATGCCCCTGGCCATCAAGTCAGGTTCAGAAACTTGAGTTACACGGACGACATCCGTGGAGACTTGATCTTCGAATTCGGGCCTACGCCGGGAGCGCTGAACGGTCGCGACGAGCATGACTTAGATCTGGTGTCGGACAGTATTCGGGATATCGCACCTGCAGCAGCTCTGGACCTAAGTCTGGGGAAGATCGCGTCGTCCGAGGACGGGTGGATGGACCCCGCCACGGAGGCCGCATACTCATCAGCTGTAGAGCCGAAGACAGACTCCACCTCTAAGGAAATCTGTGTCACGGGACCCCCGGACTTGCTTCAGGCCGTGGGTGCCGGACCGCGCGCATCCGTACCCATCAAAGCTGATTGGGCACCAATCATGGAGTTCACCACCGTGGATCTCTTTCAGCGCTCACCCTTTGGTGACGTGCTAAACTCTTTAAGGTCTCTCTCTTTGTCAGAAGACTCTTGGTCGAACTATGTCTGGCATGAGTGGGATACAGATGACGAAGAAAATCACGGCCTACCCACCACCCACTTCATAGCCACTGTCAATGACCTAACAGACATGCTGGACTTCGACTCTGATGACATCGACGGTATGGACGTCGATGCGGGGGACGATCTGGAACCACCGCCGATGGGGCGCTGGACTGCCACCTCATCATATGACATATACATGGTGGACATGCCTAAGGAGGACAACGGCGACTGAGGGAGTCCTGGACTAGGGGGTGTCCGGACAGCCGGACTATCATTATCCGCCGGACTCCAAGACTACAAAGATACAAGATTGAAGACTCCGGCTCGTGTCCGGATGGTACTTTCCTTGGCGTGGAAGGCAAGCTTGGCGATACGGATATGCAGATCTCCTACCATTGTAACCGACTCTGTGTAACCCTAGCCCTCTCCAGTGTCTATATAAACCGGAGGGCTTTAGTCCGTAGGACAACATACATTACAAAAATCATACCATAGGCTAGCTTCTAGGGTTTAGCCTCCTTGATCTCGTGGTAGATCTACTCTTGTACTACCCATATCATCAATACTAATCAAGCAGGACGTAGGGTTTTACCTCCATCGAGAGGGCCTGAACCTGGGTAAAACATTGTGTCCCTTGTCTCCTGTTACCATCCGCCTAGACGCATAGTTCGGGACCCCCTACCCGAGATCCGCCGGTTTTGACACCGACATTGGTGCTTTCATTGAGAGTTCCTCTGTGTCGTCACCGATAGGCTTGATGGCATCTTCAACCAACGACGCTGTCCAGGGTGAGACTTTTCTCCCCGGACAGATCTTCGTATTCGGCGGCTTCGCACTGCGGGCCAATTCACTTGGCCGTCTGGAGCAGATCGAAAGCTACGCCCCTGGCCGTCAGGTCAGATTTGGAAGCCTAAATTTCACGGCCGATGTCCGCGGAGACTTGATCCTTGACGGACTCGAGCCACAGCCGAGCGCGCCGCACTGTGACGATGGGCATGATCTAGCTCTGCCGCCGAACAGTGCCTTGGTGGCCGCACACGGATCCGCTACGGCCATTAGCCCGGAGCCGATCGCCCAGATCGAGGGTCGGTGGATAGGCGCCGCCCTGGGGGCTTCAACATCCACGGCGATGGAGCCGAACACTAATCTCGTCCCCCGCGAAACTCGTGACTCCGAGGCGCTGGACTCCTTGCCGGACTCCGAACCTCCCGCTCCCCTGCCAATCGATCCGGATTGGGCGCCGGTTATGGAATTCACCGCCGCGGACATCTTCCAATGCTCGCCTTTCGGTGATATCTTGAATTCACTAAAGCATCTCTCGTTATCAGGAGAGTCTTGGCCGGACTATGGCCAGGACGGTTGGGGAACGGACGACGAAGAAATTCAGAGCCCACCCACCACCCACTTTGTAGCCACTGTCGATGATCTAACTGACATGCTAGACCTTGACTGCGAAGACATTTACGGAATAGACGACAATGCTGGAGACGAACAAGAAACAGAGCCTATAAGGCATGGGAGGACTACCTCGTCACATGACATATATATGGTAGACACCCCAAAGGAGAGCGATAACGAGGATCAACGGGCCGCGGCAGAAGATGACCACGCCGATAAACGACCAAAACGGCGGCGCAGGCGCCGTCCTAAGTCCCGCCTCGACAACAACGCTCCCAAAGAGCCCGCAATACGGCAGGGCTCACAAACGGACGACGAACACGCAGATAAGCAACCGTCCGACCATCATGAGTCAGATAAGCAGTCCAGGCCAGGTGAAAACAACAGTCCGGACGACCTCACGCCGGACACACCGCCGGAGGGCAAGAACCTTCGGAAAAGACTCGTCTGTACTGCAAAAAGCCTGAAGAAGGAAAAACGGAGGCTCAAAACAGCGGAAGACACACTCAGAATGAGATGGAGCAAAGTGCTCAAAACCGCAGATAAGTACGGCAATGGCCACCAAGCAAAGAGCTACCCGAAGTGCAAGCTGCTACCAGAATTCGACGAGGAGGCCATAGAGCCCCCACCGTCCAAAAATAAAGTGGCTGCCTGGCTGGATAGACGGCCAGATGATAGGCCAAATTCTGACAGCGGCGCCACACATAAACCAACCAACGAACTTGGAAGGATAGATGGCCCAGCCAGATCTATCTACGGGCCAAAGGAGAAGGCCCCAGGAAGCAAGGCAACACGTCAAGTGTCCGATCATAGCGGCACACACAAATACAGGGGCGCCGCACACCCACTATGTTTCACTGACGAGGTGCTGGACCATGAATTCCCAGCAGGATTTAAACCCATAAACATAGAGGCCTACGATGGAACAACAGACCCTGGAGTCTGGATAGAAGATTATATACTACATATACATATGGCCAGAGGAGATGATCTCCATGCCATAAAATACCTACCCCTCAAGCTCAAAGGGCCAGCCCGTCATTGGCTTAAAAGCCTCCCAGAAAATACTATTGGAAGTTGGGAAGAGCTCGAGGACGCGTTTAGAGCAAATTTTCAAGGGACTTATGTCCGTCCTCCGGATGCAGATGATCTAAGTCATATAACTCAACAGCCCGGAGAGTCCGCGCGGAAATTCTGGAACAGGTTCCTTACAAAAAAGAACCAAATAGTCGACTGTCCGGACGCTGAAGCCTTAGCAGCTTTCAAGCACAATGTCCGAGACGAATGGCTCGCCAGGCACCTCGGTCAAGAGAAACCGAGGACAATGTCCGCACTAACAAGCCTCATGACCCGCTTCTGTGCTGGAGAGGATAGCTGGTTAGCACGATGCAGCACCAGCGACCCAAGTACATCAGAGATAAGAGATGGAAACGGAAAATCATGGCGCAGAAAAGAGCAGCGCCGGAATAAAGAGAAAAGCCCAAAGAGCGCGGCAGTCAACGCCGGATTCAAAAGCTCGCGGCGCAATAATAAAACACAGCCTCTTAAGGATGACAGTGACGAATTGTCCAACTTAAATAAAATTTTGGGTCGGATATGTCAAATCCACAGTACCCCCGGAAGGCCTGCAAATCACACCCACAGGGATTGTTGGGTTTTCAAACAGTCTGTCCGACTAAATGCCGAACACAAGGGGCTCGACGCATCAAGCAAAGAAGATACACCCCACCAGCAGAGCACCAAAAAACAAAAGACTTTCCTACAAGGGGTCAAAGCAGTAAACTCACTTCATGTGATAATACGGAAAAATAGTGCGACACTTTCTAAAAAGAGCTTCGCGCGGTCCAACCCAGCAGACCGTAGAGATTGGATATCAAAACCAATCACTTTCGACCACCTGGACTATTCCAGAAGCGTTCGAAATGCGGGACGGACTCCCCTGATATTGAATCCCATAATAGACAGATTGCAATTTACTAACGTCCTAATGGACGGAGGCAGTGACTTAAACCTTCTATATTCAAACACAATCCGTAGGATGGGGATAGACCCTACCAAAATTCGACACAGCCGCACTTCCTTCAAAGGAGTGACGCCAGGCCATTACGCCAAGTGCACAGGCTCCATATTACTATAAGTCGTGTTCGGATCGCCGAACAATTCTCGACGCGAAAAATTACTTTTTCACATCGTCCCATTTGAAAGTGAATATCAAGCACTCTTGGGACGAAAGGCTTTTGTCCGCTTCAACGCCATACCGCATTACGCGTCTCTTACACTCAAGATGCCCGGACCGCGTGGCGTAATTTTAGTGCGAGGGTCACTTAAAGACCCCGGACTTGGATAGATGAATCCGGCGTCAGTAGGCTAGGGGCTCCCTAGCCGCATACCCCTTCACAGGGGGCTGCGCGCACAAATAACCGCGGGTTCATACAAACCCAGCTTTAATTATTTATATTTCTAATATTTTTCGCACGAATTGTTTTTTAAACTAAACGTTCCTCTCTTTTTACAGATGAACAACGTGCATACCCGTCCAGGATAACGGCGCAACGGAGACACAGGCGCAGACGTGCAGTAGGGACCCGTTGTGAGGATTCTTTTCAGATTAAGACCCTGCGTAAACCTTTTTTACTGTCTCTTGTTGTTATTCTCCCTTGGTTTCTTCCTATAGCCAAAGCAGAGCCTGACGCTTTGGCATCGGCCGCGTCAGAAGACCATGCCCGTACCTGGACACTAGGGGCTTAGGGCATCGTTCTGCCCATTATTATAAAGACCGAACACCTTAGGGAGTGTTCGGCGTCTCGAGTTAGGCATTATATGCATCAGCTCCGAATCATGTCTTTGCTCAAATGTTGGGTTTGCCCGGCTCCTGTGTTTTGCTGCCTTATGTTCCGTATCATCGGCTAACGCGGCACCAGGAGAACTACTACGATTGTGCCCCAGTTCGGCTGGGCGAGCACCTCAGTAGAGAAAGCCGAAAACTGAATGTCATGATACAGCGAGAGACTGGTCAGCCACTCGATCGACTATCGGAATGTTTAGAATTCCCCGCTTTGACGAAGGGCCGTTTCCCGGTCAGGCACACGAGCTCCGACTTCGGAGAAGGGCGATGCCACCAGGGGCTATATCGTAGCCCCACCCTCGAGCTCCACGGGCTAAGTGAAAGTGATAAAGCATTATAGTCCGGATTGCCTCGTTCGCTACGCTACCACCTCCTTATAACAGGACCGAGACGTCGGATTAAGTGTGAAAACGCGCTATTTTTGCGAACACCCCAGCACCTTGTGCGTGGGGGCTGAAGCCGAAGACTGCCATCTTTCAAGTTATACACAAGTATACGTAAACGGCCGCACAGGAGAAGTTTTACTACTTGGACGCACAAGTATAAAAAGCAGTTATAACATAATCATCGATTTACAAGCTAATGCGTTCATCTGAACGTTACATTCTTCGAGCACTGCGACTCTATTACACGAGCGCCACGCATAACTTCCCCGAAATAGTGCTCGGCAGGGAGCCGGTCTTCATCCGAACCCTGGGCAGCAACAGCGGTGGCGTCCATCTCTGGACAATGCGCCTTCACACGGGCAAGAGCCATTCGCGCGCCCTCTATGCAGGCCGACCGCTTCATCTCCTTTATATGTGGCACCACTCCAAGGAATTGCTGTAGTAAGCCAAAGTAGCTCGTCGCCTTGGACCTCTCTGGCCAGACATGGGCCACGATGTCAGTCATGGCAAGTGCGGACAATCTATTTAGCTCGGCCCATTCGGCCAACCGGTCTGTCAATAGAAGTGGGCGATCCGGACTGTGGAATTGAGACCAATACAGCTCTTCCGTCTCGTGATCCTTCTGGCTCCGGAAGTGCTTAATGGCATCGGCCGCACTTGCAGCTAAGTCCATATACGGATTCTCCGGACTCCACAGCCGCTCAAATTGAGCATACTTTCCATCCATAAACCGGCGACGCAGCAGAAAAGGCTTGCCAGCCACGATCTCTCCGGCCTGGCGCAGTTCCTCCTTCATAGCCCGCATTGCAGAGCGGGCATCCTTGGCTTCGGCGGTGGCCTTCTTCAGGTCTTCCCGCTCCAAGAAGCGCTCCTTTTCAAGAGCCTCATTGCGGTCGGCAGCATCCTTTACTTTCATGGCCAATTCGGCCACCTCGGCCCTGCTTAGGCAGTGCGCAGCCTTTTCGGCTTTCAACTCCTCGGCCGCCCTCGAGGCAGCCGCTTCAGTCCTTCGGGCTTGCTCCTTAGCTCGAGCAAGTTCGGCCCGAAGGCCCTCCACAGCAGCAGCACCGTCTTACAAACAGCATATAATTTATCAGAGGAGGGCTTCGACCCCCTTAATAAAGCGACTGCGGAGAACTCTTTTACCTTGCGACTCGTCAAGTCGCCTGTTAACAAGTGCGATGTCCGCATCTGCCAAGTCAAATTGCCAATTTAACTCGGCAAACTCACTAGTCCGGCTAGCCCCCGGAATATCCGCCACCTGCATAGGAACGACGGAATTCATTCCTTTAGATTTCGATCCTCGGTACGCTGTCGTTTCCGACAACCTACTGAGTCTCAGGGGCTACTATCTATACAGGGCGCATTTTTTATATGCAAAACTGTTAAAAGACACGGGGGTGCGTCATTCTCGCATACCTCAAATCCCGCCAGCAAACTCATGGCGGCATTACGCAATTCGCTCTCAGCGTACGAAATCCTTCCAATCACCATACGCATTAACGCACGGTGATCTTCTGAAATGGACGCCCTCTCAAGCAGATTCTTCAGTTCTCCCGGCCGGACACTAGTAGGTGCCGAACTCTCTGGCCCCTCCAGACTCAGGGATACCCTCCGTGATGACACTTTGGGTTCGCCTGCCTCATCTGGCGGCGCTGCGGACGGAGGCGTATCGCTCTCCATCATCTCCGGAAGAAGGTCCCCCGAAGATGAACTCATCTGAGAAGGCTGCAGATCCGAACTGCAATATAAATATTTCGGTTATCTACAGAAGCACAAATGAAGGTATTTACTTACTAATTAACTCCCTCTTTCATACTCACGGCTCGCTGGAGGGCCGATCCTTTGATGATGATTGTGCGTCCGGATTCTTTCTGGGCGCCGGACCCCCCGGGGAAGATCTCTTCCCACGCTTAGGGGCTTTGGCCTCCGGATCTTCGGAGGCGGTCCTCTTCTCCCCCTGAAGGGAGGGGTTCTTGCTTCCCCCCTCTTCAGTCGCCCCTTTGGGCGAAATATTAGCTCCTCTATTTTCCCCGTCGCCCCCTTCTGTGGGCGCAACCTCCAACATTCTGACCAGCACGGGCTCCAGTGCGGTCTCTGGGAGGGGGGCCGGACACCTTATCAGCCTTGATCGCGCCACCCATTCCTGTAAAGAATAAAGGGTCAGGAGGCAAACTCTAGAAAGGCACATAAACAGAATGTCTGGACTCTGAGCTACTTACCTGAGTATCCGGGCGATCGCGGCTTAGGCCTGCATCCTCGGCTAAATCCGGACACGCCACCTGCGGTCCGAAGAACAACTTGTACATCTCCACGGGTGTCGCACCCACGAAGTGTTGGAGAATCCGAGGTCCCTCCGGGTTGAACTCCCATAGACGGAGAGGACGGCGTTTGCAGGGCAGAAGATGCCTGATTAGCATAACCTGCATCACCTTGATCAGGTCGATCTCCCTCGCTTGGAGATCTCGAATCCGGCCCTGCAGTGAAGGCACGTCTTCGGACGGCCCCCAATTGAGCCCTTGGTTGACCCATGACATCAGTAGGCGTGGAGGTCCCGGGTGGAATAAGGGCGGCGGCTTTTGCCTGCTGCCCCTTGGAGCGGTGATATAGAACCACTCCTGCTGCCATAGTCCAAGTTCCTCTTGGAAGGAACCCTCGGGCCACGGGGCATCGACCTTTTTGCTTATGGTCGCCCCGCCGCACTCCGCTTGACGCCCCCCAATCATCTTCGGCTCCACCTTGAAGGTCTTCAGCCATAGGCCGAAGTGGGGAATGACGCGGAGGAAGGCTTCGCAGACGATAATGAATGCGGAGATATGGAGGATGGACTCCGGAGCCAAGTCGTGAAAGTCCAGCCCATAGTAGAATAGGAGCCCCCTCACGAAGGGATCCGTCGGGAAGCCTAAACCCCGACGGAGGTGGGATACGAAAACGATGTATTCACCGGGCTCGGGGGCTGGCACAGCCTGCCCTTGGGCAGGCAACCTGTGCGAAACCTCGTAGGCCAGGTACTTGGCCTCACGCAACTTCAATATGTCCTCCTCCGTGACGGAGGAGGGCATCCACCGGCCCTGGAGGTCGGAGCCGGACATGATTGAGGATCCGAAGCGCTCGAATCTGAGGCTCTGGGTGTTGGAACTGGGAGCGGGGAAGAGATTCGATGCGAGATTGAAGAACAATGGCGAGCCTTGGTCCTCTTATAAAGGGGAAGAAATACCAAGGGCCGTCTCCGTGACCGTTTGGGATTCCCCTTCGATAGAGGAGGCGTGGCGACGGGAGCGGTTGGGTTACCCACGCACGTATTGATGAGAATCCCGGAATAAGGGGAACACGATCTCTGCTTCGACAAGATGTGCCAAGGAAACCGCTTCGCTAAACGTGCTGAGGTGGTATAGTAATTCAAACAAAGGCCTTGTGGCGGTGTGATGTCACGCCGCATGATACGTCAGCAGATTGAACTAAGTGTACATTTTATTCTCTCTACGGTGGAATGTGGAATTTATTTTGCAGAGCCCGACACTATCCTGGTGTTCATGATCTTCTCTGGATTATTCAAGAGAGGAACCCGCCTTGCAATGCCGAACATTATGCACGCCGGACTTATCGTCATTGAAGACTGGTTCAGGGGCTACTGAGGGAGTCCTGGACTAGGGGGTGTCCGGACAGCCGGAATATCATTATCCGCCGGACTCCAAGACTACGAAGATACAAGATTGAAGACTCCGGCTCGTGTCCGGATGGTACTTTCCTTGGCGTGGAAGGCAAGCTTGGCGATACGGATATGTAGATCTCCTACCATTGTAACCGACTCTGTGTAACCCTAGCCCTCTCCGGTGTCTATATAAACCGGAGGGCTTTAGTCCGTAGGACAACATACATTACAACAATCATACCATAGGCTAGCTTCTAGGGTTTAGCCTCCTTGATCTCATGGTATATCTACTCTTGTACTACCCATATCATCAATATTAATCAAGCAGGACGTAGGGTTTTACCTCCATCGAGAGGGCCCAAACCTGGGTAAAACATTGTGTCCCTTGTCTCCTGTTACCATCCGCCTAGACGCACAGTTCGGGACCCCCTACCCGAGATCCGCCGGTTTTGACACTGACAGCGACGAAAAGGACGCAACGGAGGACAAACCCCCCGGACAAAAGACAAAACGACGGCGCAGGCGCTGCTCTAAGTCTAGTCACAGTAAAAATAGCGATAACAGCACAAGAAAAATTGACACCCCGGTCAACTCCAAAGGCAACAATGACCATATGGACCCAGCGATGGAGCAGGATGAGCTGGGTCACGCCAAACACAGCCCGGAGCAGACGCCCGATCACAGCGATCCCGGAAAAACGTTTGCAACAAGATAACCTCCACAAAAGGCTTATGGCCACTGCAAGGAGCCTAAAGAAGCAGAAGCAAAGGCTTAAGGCCACACAGGACACGCTCAACCGCAGATGGAATAAAGTGCTAGACACTAAAGAAAAATATGGTGACGATCGCCACACAAAGAGCTACCCAAAGCGCAAACTGCTGCCCGAATTCGATGATGAGGCCATAGAGCCCATTCCGCCGAAGAACAATACGTCCAATCAGCCGGACCAACCACCTCATGGCCGCGATAGAGCAACCACTGACGCCGCACACAAGCCAGCACACGGTTTACTTGAGATCCTGGACAAAAAGGTCAGCGCGACCAGGTCCATCTATGGATCTAGAGGACATGCTCAAATGTAGGATTATGGTCACCAAAACGATCACACTGATCGATTACCAGTTCGGAATCAACACCGGACACAACAACTGTCCACAGCATGCCACGACATGTCCAGATACAGAAAGTCCGTGCACCCTCTGTGCTTCACTGATGAGGTCCTGGATCACGAATTTCCACAGGGATTCAAACCCGTGAACATAGAGGCATACGATGGAACGACAGACCCTGGGGTCTGGATTGAGGATTTTATCCTTCATATCCACATGGCTCGTGGGGATGACCTCCACACCATCAAATACCTTCCCCTCAAGTTGAAAGGGCCAGCTCGGCATTGGTTGAAAAGCCTCCCCGAAAATTCAATCGGAAGTTGGGAGGAACTTGAGGACACTTCCAGGGCCAATTTTGAAGGGACCTATGTCCGACCTCCAGACGGAGACGATTTAAGTCACATAATACAATAGCTCGGAGAGTCAGCCCATAAGCTTTGGAACAGATTTCTCACTAAGAAGAATCAAATTGTTGACTGTCCAGATGCCGAAGCCCTAGCAGCTTTCAAGCATAGTATCCGGGATGAGTGGCTTGCCAGACGCCTCGGCCAAGAAAGGCCAAGGATGATGGCAGCCTTGACAAGCCTTATGACCCGCTTTTGTGCGGGTGAGGACAACTGGTTAGCCCATAGAGGCACCAGAGACCTAGGCACATCCAAAATTAGGGATGGCAGCGAGAAGCCACGGTGCAATAAGAACAAGCGTCGAAACGATGAAGAAAGTCCGGACAACACGGCGGTCAACGCCGGATTCAGGGGCTCTCGGCCCGGTCAAAGAAAGAAGCCATTTAAAGGCAGCAAAGAGGGACCGTCCGGCCTGAACAAAGTCTTGGACAGATTGTGCCAAATTCATGGCACCCCCAAAAAACCTGCGAATCACACACACAGAGAATGCTGGGTCTTCAAGCAGGCCAGCAAGTTAAATGCCAAACACAAGGGAAGGGAAACACCAAGCGAAGACAAGGATGAGCCTCGCTAGCCGAACACTAGGGGACAGAAAAACTTCCCATCAAAAGTCAAAACAGTGAACATGATCTACGTGACTCAAATACCAAAGAGAAGGCGCAAACGTGCGCTTAGAGACGTATACACTGTAGAGCCCGTCGCCCCAAAATTCAACCCCTGGTCGGCCTGCCCGATCAGGGACCACCCGACTAATGTCTGGCACGGAGGATCGGCTGCCTTGGTGCTCGACCCAATAATCGATGGATACCATCTCACTCGAGTCCTCATGGACGGCGGCAGTAGTCTTAATCTGATATATCAGGACACCATCCGCAAGATGGGGATAGACCCATCCAGAATGAGCCAAAGTAACACCACCATAAAAGGAGTGATACCAAGCATTGAGGCCCGCTGCAGGGGCCCCCTCGTATTAGAGGTGACATTCGGTTCTCCCAACAACTTCAGAAGCGAAGAATTACTCGTCGACATCGCTCCTTTCCACAATGGTTATCATGCATTACTCGGAAGAACGGCCTTCGCTCGCTTCAATGCAACACTGAACTACGCCTACCATAAACTCAAAATGCCTGGTCCACGTGGCGTCATCACTGTTAGCGGAAACACAGAGTGTTCCTTACGTGCGGAAGAGTATGTTGCGGCTCTAGCAGCCAGACACTAAGCTGCCTCTCCTATCAGAATGCATGATCGGTCGTTAAGACCACGGACACGGTTAGACGAGTCAGGTACACCATCGTCGGTAACATCCCAAATAAACCTAAGCTGGGTGCTATACATATACCCCCATAGATGGTACAAGGGGCTGCAAACATGTAACAAGGCCCACAATTCGGCTTGACCTTATTAATATGCCAATATCTCACATTTCTACTACCCATTGAGAATAACCAACTTTTCGCACGCTTACGCCATACTCTTCTACATGAGTTTTCCTTTTTACATACACCAGTCGTGCGACACCCTTCCAGGATACGGCACAACAGAGACAAAGGCACAGATGTGCAGCAGGGCCCCGCTCAAAGGTTTCTCTTTAGATTAAGCCCCTGTGTAAACCTTCTTTACTATCTCTTGTTGCTTAACATCCCACGGGTATTCAATACACCCACAGGGGATACTGGCATTATAGGCATTTCGTCGTGACAGATTAATGCACGTACCTGGAAATACAGGGTTCATAATCGAGGGCAGTGCTCAGCCCAGTATATGTTATAAAGTCCGAATACCTTCGGGAGTGTTCAGCGTCGCGAGTTGGGCCTTATATGCATCAGCTCCGAATCATGTCTTTGGTCAAATGTTGGGTCTGCCCAGCTCCTGGGTTTGTTGCCTTACATTCCGTTCTATCGGCTAAGGCGGCCAAAGGAGAACTACTGCGATTGTGCCCTGGTTATTCCGGATGAGCACCTCAGTATAGAAAGCTGAAAACTGACTATCATGATACAGCGAGAGACTGGTCAACCACTCAATGACTTATCAGAATCTTTGGGATTCCTCCGCATTAACGAAGGACCGTTTCCCGGTCAAGTACATATGTGCACCGTATTCGGATGTACATGGAGGTACCAGGGGCTATATAGTAGCCCCACCATTAAACTCCTATGGCTAAGTGAAAGTGTTAAAGCTATATAGTACGGTTGCCTAGTTTGATGTGCGATAACCTCCTTAATGGACCAAGACGTCAGATCAAGTGTGATTACGCGCATTTTCGCGAACACCCCTGCATTATATGCATGGGGGCTGAAGCCAACGACTACTAACTTTCAGGTTATATACATACATAAACGGGCGCACAGGAGGCACTATAACACTTTCGGGCGAAAGTATAAACACAACCTTTATAATTAAAATAGAATTGTTTTTACAATTGAATGACTTGTCACTCGAACATGACATTCTTCGAGCACTGAGACTCTATTATACGGGCACCCTCTATGGCCTGCTCAAAATAGTGCTCGGCTAGATCCTGGCTTCCTGCCAGACTCTGGGTTGCAATGGTGGTAGCCTCCATATCCGCCCAGTATGTTTTAACACGGGCAAGAGCCATTCGTGCACCCTCTATGCACACCGACCTCTTCATGGCATCGATTCATGATATGGCGCCAAGGAATTGTTGCACTAAACCAAAATAACTGCCCGGCCTTGGTCCCTTCGGCCATAGATGGTCTATTATAAACCTCATTGCAAGACCGGACAACCTATGGAGCTCGGCCATAGCGGCCATCCTCTCGCTCAAGGGCAGCGGGCGCATTGGAGCAATGAATTGCGACCAGAACAGCCTTTCTAGTTCATTATCTTTTTGATCCCTGAAGAACTTGGTCGCATCAGCCGTACTTTTTGCCAGATCTGCATACGCGTCTGCAGCGCTCCAAGACTGATCTAGAGGAGCATACTTCGGATCTCCGAACTTCATCCGCAACAAATAGGGGCTTCAAGCCGCGATGTCTCTGGCCTGTCAAAGCACCTCCCGTGTAGCTCTAAATTCAGAGAGCGTCTCCTTGGCCGCATCCAGGGCCTTCTTCAGGTCAGTCGATGTCGCCTAACTCTCCTTTTCAAGGAGCTCATAACGGCCGGCGGCATCCCTCAGCTCCACAGCCATTTCGGCTATTTTCTCTTCGCTCCGGTGATGAGCAGCTTGTTCGGCCCTCAAATCTTCGGCCGCCTTTAGGGCAGCCGCATTGCTAGCCCGGGCTTGTTCCTCGGCTAGGGCAAGTTCCGCCCTCAGGGCCTCCATGGTAGCAGCTCTGCCTGCAGCCACAGCATATCATATTAACATTATGCTCCTCTTAATATTTCCTCAACAAATGAGGAAAAATGAGCACATACTCTGTGACTCGTCAAGCTGCTTGTTTACAAGCATGATGTCGGCGTCCACCACATCAATCTGTCACCTCAGTTCAGCGAATTCAGCGGTCCAGTCTACCGCCGGACCCTTAGCAACATGTGCATGAATGTAGTGCGATCATTACCTGGGAGTGTGATCCTTTGTTTGCCGCCTAGGGCTGGCAACCAGAGTCTCAGGGGCTACTATCTATACGGAGCACACCTATCGTGTGCGGTACAACCAAAAATTATGTGTTTCGTTGCATACCTCAAAGCCTTTGAGCAGGCTCGTAAAAGCTTCATTCAACCCGCTTGTGGCGGATGAAATCTTCTCCAACATCGTACCCATTCACATACGGTGATCCTCCGAGAGAGCAGCTTGCTCCAGAAGGCCTGTCAGTATGTTCGGCCGGGCGTCGGACTGTCCCGGACCCTTCTTACTGCCCTCCATGGGAGCCGAACACATCGGGCTTGGGCTGGCCCGGACCCTTCTTACTGCCCTCCCGGCCTCGGCGGATCTGGACTCCTCCGTGATGACACCTCAGGGTCGCCCACCCCATGGGGCGGAGAGGCAGGTGGGGTTCCACTCTCCATCATCTCCGGAAGAAGTTCCCCGAAGATGAACTCTGTTGAGAAGAGATACTAGCCGGACTACAAAAGATAGATCCTGGTTATTGTTCTCGGAGGAGGAAGCAATATCTTTTTATTTAGGATTAACTTACAGCTCGGTGGAGGGCTGGCCTGTTTGCGGGCATGGTGCGGTGAGGACGCCCTTCGGGGAAAGGCCCCCTGGTGATGCTTTCTTCCCTTGTTTAGGCACCTCCATTTCCGAGTCTTTGGAGGCAGCCCTCTTCTTCCCGCAGGGGGAGGAAACCTTAGATTCAGCTCCCTGACTATCCTCCTTCATGGAGACAGTAATTCCCCCGGTTTGGATATGCAATGTGTGAAGCTCGGCTTCTCTATTCTTCCCTTCATCTTTCCCCGAGGGCACTTGACTTAGCGCACGTCTAATTAAGTATCTTGGCTATCGCAGGACTAGGCGAGCCTTCGGGAAGTGGGGTCGGACACCTGATCCTCTCCGCCTTGCTGAGCCAATCCTGGCCGCGGACTGTTTTCAGAATAATGTTGTGATAAATATAAACAAAGTGTTCGGCTACAGGGTTACTTACTTGGGTATCTCGACGGTTGCAGCTCAGGCCCACGTCCTCGGTAGTGTCCGGACACTTTACTCGTGGTCCGAAGAATAACTTATACATCCCTTCGAGCGTCATGCCGAAGAAGTGTTGAATGGTTCACGGACCTTCTAGGTTGAACTCGCACATCCGGAGAGGTCGACATTTGCATGGCAGGGCCCGCCGAACTAGCATTACCTGAATTATTCTGACAAGATTGATATCCCTCTCAAGAAGCTCCCGAATGCGGCTCTACAAGGTTGGTACGTCATTAGCAGGCCCCTAGTCCAGTCCCACGTTGTCCCACGACGCCAGTTGAGGCGGAGGGCCCCAGCGAAAGGCGGGGGCATCCACCCACTTTGTGCCTCGGGGAGCTGTGATGTAGAACCACCTCCGTTGCCATAGATCGTACACCTCCAAGAAGGAGCCTTCTGGCCATGGGGCATCGGCGTTTCTGCTTATTGCAGGGCCTCCGCACTCCGCGTGTCGCCCCTCTATCACCTTCGGCTTTACATTGAAGGTCTTGAGCCATAAGCCGAAGTGTGGGGTGATGTGAAGGAAGGCTTCACACACGACAATAAACAACGAGATGTGAAGGATGGAATCCGGAGCTAGATCGTGAAAATCTAGCCTGTAATAAAACATGAGCCCCCTCACAAAGGGATCAAGACTAAAGCCTAAGCCTCGGAGGAAGTGGGAAACAAACACAACACTCTCGTTGGGTTCGCGAGTAGGGATGACCTGCCCTGGAGCAGGAAGCCTGTGCTTGATGTTGGCGGTCAGATATCTGGCCTCCCTGAACTTCGGAATGTCCTCCTCTGTGACAGAGGAGGCCATCCACCGGCCTCGAAGGTTGGATCCGAACATGATTGAAGATCCGAAGTACCTAAGCTTGAGATTCGGGCATTGGAGCTCGAGATGCGGAAAGGCGCAAGTGTGGTAAGAAAGGGATAGACCTCGACTCCTCTATAAAGGGGGTGACTATCAAGCGTCCTCAGCGTAACCGTTTGGGACTTGCCTAAAAACACGGAGTCATACCAACAGGCGTAGTTGGGATACCTGCACCCGTATTGACAAGAATCCCGTGATAAAGGGGACACGATCTCTGCTTCGACAAAGGCGTGCCAATAAAACCACCTTGTAGTGCGTGTTGTGGAAGGCTGAGAAAAAACAGCTCGTATTAAACCAGGCCGCGACATGAGGACATGCTGTGAAAAATTGTCAGCAGATTAGATTTGTAAAGTGTTGTCCCCTCTTCGGTGGTGTGTGGAAATTATTTTGCAGAGCTGGACACGATCCTTGTGTTCAAAATCTTCTACGGGGTATTCGGAGATGGAACCTGCCTTGCAATGCCAAACATAATCTGCACGCCGGAGTCATCATCATTGAAGCCTAGTTTAGGGGCTACTGAGGGAGTCCTGGATTTGGGGGTATCCAGATAGTCGGACTATATACTTTGGCCGGACTGTTGGACTATGAAGATACAAGATTGAAGACTTTGTCCCATGTCCGAATGGGACTCTCCTTTGCGTGGAAGGCAAGCTTGGCGATTCGGATGTTAGATCTCCTTCTCTGTAACCGACTCTGGGTAACCCTAGCCTCCTCCGGTGTCTATATAAACCGGAGGGTTTAGTCTGTAGGACAAGAACAATCAGAATCATAGGCTAGCTCTTAGGGTTTAGCCTCTACGATCTCGTGGTAGATCAACTCTTGTAATACTCATATCATCAAGATCAATCAAGCAGGAAGTAGGGTATTACCTCCATCAAGAGGCCTTGAACCTGGCTAAACATCGTGTCCTCAGTCTCCTATTACCATTAGCCTTAGACGCACAATTTGGGACCCCCTACCCGAGATCAGCCGGTTTTGACACCGACATTCACCTCACTCGAGTCCTCATGGATGGAGGCAGCAGCCTGAACCTGCTTTATCAGGATACAGTGCGCAAGATGGGCATAGATCCTTCAAGGATCAAACCCACTAAAACCACCTTTAAAGGTGTCATACCAGGTGTAGAGGCATGTTGTACAGGCTCAATCACACTGGAAGTGGTCTTTGGATCCCCAGACAATTTCATAAGCGAAGAGTTAATCTTTGACATCTCCCCTTCTGCAGTGGTTATCATGCCCTACTTGGACGAACCACATTTTCTCGACTCAATGTGGTGCCACACTTAGCTTATCTTAAGCTTAAGATGCCTGGTCCACATGGCGTCATAACAGTCAATGGAAACACTGAATGCACCCTCCGTACTAAAGAGCACACTGCTGCCCTAACGACAGATGAACAGAGCGACCTCTTTCAATCGAACATTAATTCGACGACCAAGTTCCCGGACATTGTCAAAAGAATCTGAACTACCTCGCAGTGCGATAGCCCAGCTCGTCAAGAGCTATCCTAACCACTTCGGCAATGGACGGAGGCGCAGCAAGGTGGTGTCCCACAATACAAATCAATCGCTAGGGGACACACACACATTTTTTGTATTTTATTTCAGGTTCACTTTTTGCCTAGGCCATCACCGATGACCTGGCGACCGGACCTATGAAGGGATGGACACACCACGGCGGGAGACAGCTCAAACACGCCGGGGAATCCCTAGATATTTCCCTCGATGATCATCCTACTACTATCCGGATCCGCATGCAGCTCCCGCCCTTGCACAAGCAGGTTACGAAGTCATAATCCTTTTTATCGCACTACTTGTACTCATACGCTTTGACGTATTATTCAATTACAAAACTGTGGCTTCATATGACATCCACTTGCCGTTTCTTTTTATTGATATTCTTTGTCAAGTAGCAGCCGTACACTTTGGTACGCCTTAATATGCCAGGGGCTTCACTCTACCCATAATACAGCTAATAAGTCCGAACACCTTCACGGCTGTTCGGCACCCCGAACTTATAGCATTATATGCATCAGCTCTGAATCATGTCTTTGGTCAAATGTTGGGTTTGCCCGCTCTCGTGTTTTGCTACCTTACGTTCCGCTATATCGGCTAAGGCGGCACAAGGAGAACTACTGCAATTGTGCCCCAGTTCTTCCGGACGAGCACCTCAGTAGAGAAAGCCGAAAACTAACTGTCATGATGCGGCGAGAGCTAGTCATTTTTCGAGAGATCTCAAAATCCTTAAAGACTTCGTCCGCATTATGCGATAACTAATGCAGCATGTGATGGATCGGTTTTCTCCGATCAGGTGCTGATAGAGCCCCTAGTCCGGTCTTCCGAACACTAGGGGTTGCGCCTACCTTTCTTTTGTCAAACTCCAATGGCTAAGTGAGGGTGATAAAGCCTTATAGTCCGATTGCCCGGTTCGTTGTGCCGAACACCTCCTTAAAGGACACAAAATTGGGGTAAAAAGTGTTTGGATTTATCCCGAACACCCCCATACTTCCTATGTGGGGGCAGAAGCCGACGACTGGCCAACTCTCATAATTAATATAAATAACATCTGCACAGGAGGTAAAATTATTAAAAGACAAGCACTGCATAGTAACCTTGTTTCGTATTACAATGCCGGACAACATGAATATATTCATGGGAAAATAATATCCTTGGCACAATGTTCCGCCACAAGGCGGGATCCCTCTAGGACACCTTCGTAGTACAATTCAGGTTTGCGGTGCTCCTTCCCTTCTGGTGGTCCTTCGGTCATCAGCTTAACAACATCCATCTTTGGCCAGTGCACCTTAATGCGGGCAAAATCCATTCGGGCACCTTCAATACAGACCGACCGCTTGATCGCGTCAATCCGATCATAGGCGCTAACCAGCCGCTTCACAAGCCCGAAGTAGCTACTGGGAATTGCTTCGACAGGCCATAGCTGAATAATCAAGTCTTTTATGGCTAGTTCGGCAGCCCTATGCAGCTTGACCAGTTGTTTCAGCTGATCGATAAAAGGCACAGGATGTTCTGGCGCAAGGTATTGCAACCAGAACAGTTTCTCCGTGGAACTCCCTTCTTTGGCTCGATAGAATTGTGCGGCATCAGATATGTTGCACGGCAAATCTGCAAACGCCCCTGGAGATCCCCGAATTTGGGTTAGCAACAGGAATATTTTCTTCACATACTTGCTTTGCATAGAAAAAAGGCTTACCCGCCGCGATCTTTCTAGCCTCCTGGATTTCCTGCAGGGTGCCTTGGGACTCATCCTGGGCATCGCGTGCGGCTTGATGAGCCTTGTTGAGTTCGGATTCTTTATCCGACAAGCTCTGCTCCAAGGCCTCGCACCTCTTCACAGCTTCCTAGAGTTCTTGTTGAACTTTAGCGACCCTGGCCTCGTGTATTTCACGATCGGCCTGCTCCTTGGCTGCCCTCTTTTTGGCTACGGCCACCGCCTTCTTAAGAGCCTCAACTTCGGACGTCGCTCCTGGCACACATCACGATGTTTTTTCGTCACAATCAATCATTGGTTGATACTGAATCAAAAAAAAGGTTTTACATACCTTGATTATCCTCTAACTGCCTCTTCACTTGGCCGATCTCTTCTTTGGCCCGCTCCGGACGCTGCTTCAGTCCGAAGAGTTACGCAGTATGAGAAGTGGCAGTCAATAAAGACGCCTGTTTAGACAAAACATAATAATAAATAAGGGTGTCGCATGGTAAGTCTCCTGCGAGCATATATTCGATCCTCTGTCCGGCTTTTCTTTTCAAACACCGAACAGTGTATCAGGGGCTACTATCTATACTATGACACTCTTCAAGCCTCACCACTTACCTAAAAGCCTGTTAAAAGGCTGGTGCAGGCTTCGGTCAGCCTGCTTTCTGCAGACTGAATCTTCTCAATCACCGCACCCATAAGGGCGCGGTGTTCTTCAACAATGGAAGTGTTCTTTAATGCTGTCGATAAAGCATTCGGCACCTCTGGCTGGGCAGAGGTCGCCGGCAGAACATGCACACCACCTTCTATTGAAGAAGGTTTCCTGCCTAACTCCGGAGCTGTGATGGTCTCCAGAACTATGTCCGGCTAGGGACCGAATTCAAGACGACCCCCGCTGTCAGTATCCATGGGGGTCTCCTCTCCCATGTGGTCGGCCACCGGGGTTTGATTCTCTGGCGCTGCTCGAACGGTCTTCCCAGCCCCTCCTTGGCCTGGGCCCATTTGGGACAACACTTCGGTGTCGTCTGCATGATTGGGGGAGGTGGCCGTCGGGGGATTTCTGCTGTCCCTCGTGTCCGAACCTAGTGAATCCTCCGACGAGGACTACTCGGCGCGGGACCTGGCCGGGCTGCAATATGTGTGGCTCAATACATTAACATTGTGCAATAATGCATCCGGATATGTTGATGTATTCGGATTTTATGTACTCACGATTTAACCAGGGGCTGGACCCTGGGATCCCACTCTGGGCTGCTGTCGGTGGCGGTGGTGGAATCATCTACGGAGGAAGCTTTCCCCCTCTTAGACGACTTTGCCTCCAAGCGTTTGGAGGTCGTCCTTTTCTTTATCCCCCTCGCTGCGCGGGATTGGCTTTCCTCCATTTCCTCGTCCTCTTCGGAGGAAGAGCGGGCCTTCGAGTCTCCAGACACTTTTTCCAAAATACCCCTGCGATGAAGGCCGCCCCTGGTCTCTTTGGTCTTCTTCTCGGCCTTCTTCTTGAGCGCCTTATAAGGTGCTGGGACCAGCATCTTCATTAGAAGTGGGCCAGCTTGCTCTTCTGGTAGCGGGGCCGAACAGTAGATCCGCTCCGCCTTCTTTGTCCAGCCCTGGGAGAATTGTCGGAAAATATATTAAGCATTTCCTTTAAAATACGCAGCTAAAGTGTACGTTTTGCTAATATCTGAAAACTTACCGAACTTGTGGGACGGGACAGTTTGTACCCACGGTCCTCGGCCAAGTCCGGCCACGATTTGCCGGACTTGAAGAGCACCTTCCAGATATCTTCGTGCATTATGTCGAAGAGCTCCGTTTGGTGCTTGGCTGGGTCGAATTCCCATAAATTGCAAGCCCTGCATTGGCATGGGAGAATCCGGCGAACCAACATCACTTGGACTACGTCAACAAGTTTGATGTTCTTGTCTCCCATGCTCTTGACGCGCGCCTGGAGCGTTGCCAGTTCGTCTGACGAAGACCAGTCCAGGCCCTTCTCGGGCCAGGACGTAAGCCGCAACGGGGCTCCGGATCGGAATCGGGAGCCGCGGCCCATTTGGCGTCGCGTGGCTCGGTGAAATAGAACCATTGTTCCTGCCACCCTTTGACGGAATCATTAAATGTACCTGATGGCCATGTGCCATTGGCCATCTTTCTCACCATGGCACCTCCACACTCGGCATGCTCGCCGCCCACCACCTTGGGCTTCACATTGAAAATATTCAGCCACAACCCAAAGTGTGGAGAGATGCGGAGGAAGGCCTCGCACACGACCATGAGCGTCGAGATGTTGAGGAAAGAATTCGGGGATAGATCATGGAAATCGATCCCATAGTAATACATGATGCCGTGAACGAATGGGTGGAGGGGTAACCCCAACTCGCGGACAAAGTGAGGGAGGCATACGATCCTCTCGTGGGGTTCCGGGGTAGGGACGATATGTCCCGCCGTTGGGAAACGGTGTCCAATCTTCTTGGCCAGATACCCGGCCTCCTGAAGTTTCTTTATATCCTTCTCCCAGACAGTGGAAGCCATCCACTTGCCTCCAGCTCCGGATCCGGACATTTTCGGAGTGCTCTTGCGGGCGGAGAAGGCGAAGTCTTGGGCGTTGGAGCTCGAGAATGGATGAGTAGAGGAAGGAGAAGGCGTGGGCGAGAGAGGGAAATTCTTATCCCTTTATAAACACAGATCATGCGCCTCCCCACATGCCCTAAAACTCGCTTATTCCCCAAGCGCCGTGCTAATGGCACGGTTGGGTTATCCACATCCATATTGATGAGAATCCCATGATAAAGGGACACGATCTCTGCTTCGACAAGATGTGCCAATGAAACCACCTCACGAAACGTGTCGTGGCAGGCTGATAAAACGGTTCAAATAATAACCGGGTCGCGGTGTGATGTCACGCTATGAGGAAACTATCAGCAGATTAGATTCGTGAAATATTATACTCTCTACGGTGGTATGTGGAATCTGTTTTGCAGAGCCGGACACGATTCTTGTGTTCAAGATCTACTTTGGAGTATTCAGAGAAGGAACCCGCCTTGCAACGCTGAAGACAGTCTGCACGCCGGACTTAATCGTCATTGGAGCCTGGTTCAGGGGCTACTGAGGGTGTCCTGGATTAAGGGGTCCTCTGACAGCCGTACTATATACTTTAGCCGAACTGTTGGACTATGAAGATACAAGATAGAAGACTTCGTCCAGTGTCCAGATGGGACTCTCCTTTGCGTGGAAGGCAAGCTGGGCGATTTGGATATGTAGATTTCCTTCTCTGTAACCGACTCTGTGTAACCCTAGCCCCCTCCGGTTTCTATATAAACCGGAGGGTTTAGTCCGTAGGACAAGAACAATCAGAATCATAGGCTAGCTTCTAGGGTTAGCCTCTACAATCTCGTGGTAGATCAACTCTTGTAATACTCATATCATCAAGATCAATCAAGCAGGAAGTAGGGTATTACCTCCATAGAGAGGGCCCGAACCTGGGTAAACATCGTGTCCCCCGTTGATACGTCCATTTTGCATCATGCTTTTATATCGATATTTATTGCATTATGGACTATTATTACATGTTATGCCACAATACTTATGGCTATTCTCTCTTATTTTACAAGGTTTACATGAAGAGGGAGAATGCCAGCAGCTGGAATTCTGGGCTAGAAAAGGAGCATATATTAGAGACCTCTTCTGCACAGCTCCAAAAGTCCTGAAACTCTACGAAAGTTATTTTTGGAATTAAAAAACAATACTGGCGAAGGAATCAGCGTCAGGGGGCCCACACCCTGCTCACGAGGGTGGGGGGCGCGCCCCCCTCCCTCGTGGGCCCCCTGACAGGCCTCCAGTGCCCATCTTTTGCTTTATGAGGTCTTTTACCATGGAAAAAAATCATAAGGAAGCTTACGGGACGAAACTCCGCCGCCACGAGGCGGAACCTTGGCGAAACCAATCTAGGGCTCCGGCGGAGCTGTTCTGCCGGGGAAACTTCCCTCCGGGAGGGGGAAATCATCACCATCATCATCACCAACGATCCTCTCATTGGGAGGGGGTCAATCTCCATCAACATCTTCACCAGCACCATCTCCTCTCAAACCCTAGTTCATCTCTTGTATCCAATCTTTGTATCAAAACCTCAGATTGGTACTTGTGGGTTGCTAGTAGTGTTGATTACTCCTTGTAGTTGATGCTAGTTGGTTTATTTGGTGGAAGATCATATGTTCAGATCCTTAATGCATATCAATACCCCTCTGATTATGAACATGAATATGATTTGTGAGTAGTACTTTTGTTCCTGGGGACATGGGAGAAGTCTTGCTATAAGTAGTCATGTGAATTTGGTATTCGTTCGATATTTTGATAAGATGTATGTTGTCTATCCTCTAGTGGTGTTATGTGAACATCGACTACATGACATTTCACCATTGTTTGGGCCTAGAGGAAGGCATTGGGAAGTAATAAGTAGATGATGGGTTGCGAGAGTGGCAGAAGCTTAAACCCTAGTTTATGCGTTGCTTCGTAAGGGGCTGATTTGGATCCACATGTTTCATGCTATGGTTAGGTTTACCTTAATACTTCTTTTGTAGTTGTGGACGCTTGCAATAGGTGTTAATCATAAGTGGGATGCTTGTCCAAGAAAGGGCAGTACCCAAGCACCAGTCCACCCACATATCAAATTATCAAAGTAACGAACGCTAATCATATGAACGTGATGAAAACTTGCTTGACGATAATTCCCATGTGTCCTCGGGAGCGCTTTTGTCATATAAGAACTTGTACAGGCTTGTCTTTTGCTACAAAAAGGATTGAGCCACCTTGCTGCACCTTATTTACTTTCATTGCTTGTTACCCGTTACAAATTATCCTATCACAAAACTATTTGTTACCTACAATTTCAGTGCTTGTAGAGAATACCTTACTAAAAACCGCTTGTCATTTCCTTCTGCTTCTCGTTGGGTTCTACACTCTTACTTATCGAAAGGACTACGATAGATCCCCTACACTTGTGGGTCATCAAGACTCTTTTCTGGCGCTGTTTCCGGGGAGTGAAGTGCCTTTGGTAAGTGGAACTTGGTAAGGAAAAATTTATATAGTGTGCTGAAATTTATTGTCACTTGTTACTATGGAAACTAATCCTTTAAGGGCTTGTTCGGGGTATCTTCACCCCGACCAGTAGAGCAAAGAGTTGCGCCTCAACCTACTGAACCTACTAAAAATGTTTACTTTGAAATTCCTTCGGGTATGGTAGAGAAACTACTAGCTAATCCTTTTACAGGAGATGGAACATTGCATCCCGACTTGCACCTAATCTATGTAGATGAAGTTTGTGGATTATTTAAGCTTGCAGGTATGCCTGAGGGTGTTATCAAGAAGAAGGTTTTCCATTTATCTTTGAAGGGAGACACATTGACATGGTATAGGCTATGTGATGATATGGGATCTTGGAACTATAAACGATTGAAGTTGGAATTTCACCAGAAGTTCTATCCTATCCATCTTGTTCACCGTGATCGTAATTACATATATAATTTTTCGCCTCGCGAAGGAGAAAGCATCGCTCAAGCTTAGGGGAGGCTTAAGTCAATGTTATATTCATGCCTTAATCATGAGCTCTCAAGAGAAATGATTATTCAAAAAAATTATGCTCGGCTTTCTCTCAACAATCGCAACATGCTTGATACTTCTTGTGCTGGATCTTTTATGATGAAGACTATTGAACTCAAGTGGGATTTATTGGAAATAATTAAACACAACACTGAAGATTGGGATTCCGACGATGGTAAGGAGTCAGGTATGACACCTAAGTTTGATTGTGTTAAATCTTTTATGGATACCGATGCTTTTCGTGGATTCAGCCCTAAATATGGACTTGACTCTGAGATAGTAGCTTCTTTCTGTGAATCATTTGCTACTCATGTTGACCTCCCTAAGGAGAAGTGGTTTCAATATAATCCTCCCACTGAAGTAAAAGTAGTTGCACCTATTAAAGTTGAAGAAAATACTATCACTTATAATGATCCAATTATCCCTACTACTTATATTGAGAAACCTTATTTTCCTGTTAGGATGAAGGATCATGCTAGAACTTCAACTGTGATCAACAAAAGTAATATTAAGACATATAAACCCCCTGAGAAAATTCAAGTTGAACCTAATATTGCTGTGGTTAAAGATCTCTTGGCTGATAATATTGATAGGCATGTTATTTATTTCTATAATGAAGCTGCTAGAATTGCTAAACCTGATGCTAACAAACATAGACCCATTGTAGGCATGCCTGTTATTTCTGTTAAAATAGGAGATCGTTGTTATCATGGCTTATGTGATATGGGTGCTAGTTCTAGTGCAATAGCTATCTCCTTATATCAAGAAATTATGCATGACATTGCACCTGCAGAGATAGAAGATATTGATGTTAGAGATGTTATTTCACCAATTGGGATTGTTAGAGATGTTGAAGTCTTGTGTGGGAAAGCTAAATATCCTGTTGATTTTCTCATTCTTGGTTCCCCACAAGATAAATTTTGTCCCATTATATTTGGTAGACCCTTCTTAAATACTGTTAATGCTAGAATTCATTGAAAAAAGATGTTGTCACGATTGGCTTGGATGATATGACTCATGAGTTTAATTTTGCTAAATTTTGTAGACAACCACATGATAAAGAACTGTCTAGTAAGGATGAAATTATTGGTCTTGCTTTTATTGTTGTGCGTCCTACTAATCATTTAGAACAATATTTGCTAGATCATGAAAATGATATGTTCATGAATGGAAGAAGGGAAATAGATGAAGTATTCATTAAACAGGGTCCTACTTTGAAAAACAACTTACCTGTTGAAATCCTAGGGGATCTTGCATCACCCAAGGGTGATCCCGTGTTTGAACTTAAACGATTACCTGATACTCTTAAATATGCTTATCTTGATGAAAAGAAGATATATCCTGTTATTATTAGTGCTAACCTTTCAGAGGAGGAAGAGGAAAGATTATTGAAAACTCTGAAGAAGCATCGTGCTGGTATTGGGTATGCTCTTGATGATCTTAAGGGCATTAGTCCCACTCTATGCCAGCACAAAATTAAGTTGGAAGAAGACGCCAAACCAGTTATTGATCATCAACGAAGGTTAAACCCTAAGATGAAGGAAGTGGTAAGAAAGGAAATACTAAAGCTCCTAGAGGCAGGTATAATTTATCCCGTTTCTGATAGTAAGTGGGTAAGTCCTGTCCATTGTGTTCCTAAGAAGGGAGGTATTACTATTGTTCCTAATGATAAAGATGAATTGATCCTGCAAAGAATTATTACAGGTTATATGATGGTAATTGATTTCCGCAAATTAAATAAAGCTACTAAAAAGGATCATTACCCTTTACCTTTTATTGATCAAATGCTAGAAAGACTATCTAAACATACACATTTTTGCTTTCTAGATGGTTATTCTGGTTTCTCTCAAATACCTGTGTCAGCGGATGATCAAGAAAAGACCATTTTCCTTGCCCTTTCGGTACTTTTGCTTATAGACGTATGCCTTTTGGTTTATGTAAAGCACCTGCTACTATTCAAAGATGCATGATGGCTATATTCTCTAACTTTTGTGAAAAGATTTGTGAGGCATTCATGGATGATTTCTCCGTTTATGGATCCTCTTTTGATGATTGCTTGAGCAACCTTGAATGAGTTTTGCAGAGATGCGAAGATACTAGTATTGTTTTGAACTGGGAGAAGTGCCACTTTATGGTTAATGAAGGCATTGTCTTGGGGCATAAAATTTCTGAAAGAGGTATTGAAGTTGATAAAGCTAAAGTTGATGCAATTGAAAAGATGCCATGTCCCAAGGACATCAAAGGTATAAGAAGTTTGCTTGGTCATGCCGGTTTTTATAGGAGGTTCATTAAGGACTTTTCCAAAATCTCTAGGCCTCTGACTAATCTATTACAAAAAGATATCCCTTTTGTCTTCGATGATGATTGTGTAGAAGCATTTGAAATACTTAAGAAAGTTTTGGTTTCTGCACCTATTGTTCAACCTCCTAATTGGAATTTACCCTTTGAAATTATGTGTGATGCTAGCGATTATGTTGTAGGTGTTGTTCTAGGACAAAGAGTTGATAAGAAACTAAATGTTATTCAATATGCTAGTAAAACTCTAGACAGTGCCCGGAGAAATTATGCTACTACTGAAAAAGAATTTTTAGCAGTTGTATTTGCTTGTGATAAGTTCAGACCTTATATTGTTGATTCTAAAGTAAATATTCACATGGATCATGCTGCTATTAAATATCTTACGGAAAAGAAAGATGCTAAACCTAGACTTATTAGGTGGATTCTCTTTCTACAAGAATTTGATTTACATATTATTGATAGAAAGGGAGCTGAGAACCCCGTTGCAGACAACTTGTCGAGGTTAGAGAATGTTCTTGATGACCCACTACCTATTAATGATAGCTTTCTGATGAACAATTAGATGTCATAAATGCTTCTTATACTGCTCCATGGTATGCTGATTATGCTAATTACATTGTTGCTAAATTCATATCACCTAGTTTTACATATCAACAAAAGAAAAAGGTCTTCTATGATTTAAGACATTTCTTCTGGGATGACCCACACCTTTATAAAGGAGTAGATGGTGTTATTAGACGTTGTGTACCTGAGCATGAACAGGAACAAGTCCTACGCAAGTGTCACTCTGAGGCATATGGAGGACACCACGCTGGAGATAAAACTACACATAAGGTATTGCAATCTGGTTTTTATTGGCCTACTCTCTTCAAGGATGCCGTAAGTTTGTCTTGTATTATGATGAATGTCACAGAATTGGTAATATTAGTAGACGTCAAGAAATGCCTATGAACTATTCTCTTGTTATTGAACCATTTGATGTTTGGGATTTTGATTATATGAGACCTTTTCCTGCCTCTAATGGTTCAAGCTATTCCAACTAGTAGTGCTGATCCTAACACCTCTATTAAGATGCTTAAAGAAGTTATTTTTCCGAGGTTTGGAGTCCCTAGATACTTCATGACTAATGGTGGTTCTCATTTTATTCATGGTGCTTTTCGTAAAATGCTTGCTAAGTATGATGTTAATCATAGAATTGCATCTCCTTACCACCCACGGTCTAGCGGTCAAGTAGAATTGAGTAATAGAGAACTTACATTAGTTTTGCAAAAGACTGTTAATAGATCTAGAAAGAATTGGTACAAGAAACTTGATGATGCATTATGGGCTTATAGAACTGCATATAAAAATCCTATGGGTATGTCTCCATATAAAATGGTTTATGGAAAATCTTGTCACTTACCTCTCGAACTAGAACATAAGGCATGTTGGCCTATTAAAGAGCTTAATTATGATTTCAAACTTTCTGGTGCGAAAAGGTTATTTGACATTAGCTCACTTGATGAATGGAGAACCCAAGCTTATGAAAATGTTATCGAGGAAGTCTATCGCTCCGGTGCCATAAAAATCAATAACTTCGAGGGCACAAATCCGAAGGTGGTGAATGGTCAAAGAATCAAACATTATATCTTAGGTAACCCAATAAATGTTGAAACTAACATTATTGAAACCGTAACCCCGGAGGAATACATAAGGGACACCTTCCAGAACATTCCAAACTCCGAAAAGGAATAGGTATGTGGTATGGTAAGTAAACCGACTCCAAATTAGTTTTAACAGCAGTATTTCTCCGTTTTGGAATATTTAAGAAAATAGAAAAATAAGAAGTAGTCCGGGAAGGACACGAGGCCTCCACGAGGGTGGAGGGCGCGCCCTACCCTACTGGGCGGGCCCCCTGCCTTGTGGGCACCTCGTGTGCTCTCCGGACTCAGTTTTCTTGCACGATACTTCTTTTGGTCAGTAAAAATTCATTATATAATCTCCCGGAGGTTTTGACCACCGTATCACGCAAATATCCTCTGTCTCTATTTCGAGCTGTTTTTCAGACATATCTAGATCACCATGACGTCACCCTCCTCCAACAATTAAGATAAGGATGCTTGGCTATTGAAGATAGAGCTGAAGAGAGAAGAACCTAGGGAGATCAACAAGGATAAAGGGATCAATAAGGCCATGGAGGATCAAACTCTTGCGACAGATGAAGAAAACATCCCTCAACCTCTTCCTAACCTCTTTACCCCAACTGAGATTGAAGCTTTCAAGATGATTGAGTTAGCTCGCATATAAAACAAGTACCTCACACGGGAAAATATTTTGTTGAAGGATCATATCGTCGCACTCAAGGGCATTATCCGCAAGTTGGAAGAGCTCCTACGCTCAATGTGCGACTATCCATCACCACCTTCTTCACTAGCAAAGGAGACATAATCACATGGGTATGGGCACTCCCCTTGGCAACAACCAAGCTTGGGGGAGGTGCCCCGGTATCGTATCACCATCACACTCCTATCTTTACAATTTTTCTTAGTTCGATCCATTTGGTAATATCTTGATTTAGTAGAATAAAGTTTTGGTATGAATTAGTTCTGAGTTTTGCTTTGTGATCCCTCTATGTAATCGAGTCCGTGAGATATCTGTAATAAAGATTAGTGTTGAGTCAAGGGCTTTGCTATCTTGCTATGATCTTGAGAAAATAGAAAGTATAAAAAGAAACAAAAGAAACCATGTTGATCTTATGGATAGTAATGACTTCACACATAAAGAGTATGAGGCGTAGAAGTTGTTGAGAGTTGACAAACATAGTTTTGGTCATCGTTGCAATTAATAGGAAGTAATAAAGAAAGAGAGGTTCTCACATGCAAATATGCTATCTTGGTCATCTTTTATATTGTGAGCACTCATTAAAATATGACATGCTAAAAGAGTTGATGTTGGACAAGGAAGACAACGTAATGGGTTATGCTTTCTCACATCTTAGTTAAAGTATATTATCATGGATCGTCCAACATGTTGAGCTTGCCTTTCCCCCTCATGCTAGCCAAATTCCTTACACCAAGTAAAAATTACTTGTGCTTCCGAAATACCCTTAAACCAGTTTTGCCATGAGAGTCCACCATATCTACCTATGGATTGAGTAAGATCCTTCAAGTAAGTTGTCATGTTGTATGCAAAAAAAATTGCTCTCTAAATATGTATGACTTATTAATGTGGGGAAAATAAGCTTTATATGATCTTGTGATATGGAAGTAATAAAAGTGATGGACTGCATAATAAAGGTTCATATCACAAGTGGCAATATAAAGTGACGTTCTTTCGCATTAAGATTTTGTGCATCCAACCATAAAAGCACATGCCAACCTCTGCTTCCCTCTTCGAAGGGCCTATCTTTTATTTTTTATGCAAGAGTCAAGGTGATCTTCACCTTTCCTTTTTATTTTATCCTTTGGCAAGCACCTCGTGTTGGAAAGATCGTGATACATATATCCAATTGGATGTTCGTTAGCATGAACTATTATTGTTGACATTATCCTTGAGGTAAAACGTTGGGAGGCAACACTATAAGCCCCTGTCTTTCTCTGTGTCCGATTAAAACCCCATAACCACAAGTATTGCGTGAGTGTCAGCAATTGTGAAAGACTAAATGATAGTTGAGTATGTGGACTTGTTGAAAAGCTCTTATGTTGACTCTTTCCTATGTTATGATAAACTGCAATTGCTTCAATGACTGAGATTATAGTTTATTAGTTCTCAATGAAGTTTCTGAACCATACTTGACATTGTGAATAGATTGTTACTTGAGCAAAAGAAATTATATGACAAAATATATATATGTTGCTGTTATAAGAATGATCATGATGCCTGCATGTCCGTATTTTATTTTTATCGACACCTCTACCTCTAAACATGTGGACATATTTTTCGATATCGGCTTCCGCTTGAGGACAAGCGAGGTCTAAGCTTGGGGGAGTTGATACGTCCATTTTGCATCATGCTTTTATATCGATATTTATTGCATTATGGACTATTATTACATGTTATGTCACAATACTTATGGCTATTCTCTCTTATTTTACAAGGTTTATGTCACCATTGTTACTCTTTCATTCAAATTCATTAGTCTTGGATGATTTAAGGTTCTATTATGAAGTAATATATGTAATATTCACATATGAATTCAACGGGTACGCAATTTATGAAATTGAGGCTATGTAATCATATGAGGTAACACTTTTAAGTAGCGGACTACAATATCCATTTCTTTTTGTGCGCCTCTACACTAACATGTCAAGGCATTATGTTTAAAGTAAATAACCAATGGCACTAAATTATCTATTTACACAAGAAACACACAGGCTAAGTGTTTGATCCCTTTTTTGTGAACGCGCCACTACACCCGTACGATTGGCTGAGCCCGTGTGAACGTCCAAGTTATTGGCGCATCATCCCGAGTTATTGTCTTCTTTGGGGGTGGACTTCACACCAGTTATTAACTACTGAAGCGTGCCCCATGTAGTCTAGCATGACCTTCCTGCTAGCACGGTACAAAATTAGTTGAAACTAGATACGAATGATCCTGCAGGTGGCAAAATCTCCCGCCTCCTTCTAAAATTTCCGCCACCTTAGTCTTTAGCATGCAAAATTCCCCTTTTGTCCTTGGTGCACAGAGACCAACAGTTACAATACCGCCCTCATTTACATAATAGGTCGAGGCTGCTTTGGTGACTTCCGGTTCCCCCCACTACACGGCACCCCCATTTCCTTTCCCCCTCCCGCAAAAACAACTAACTCCACAGCACCAGAGCATCTTACGTCACGCCATCCGTACTTCATCGGCCTTTCTCCCCTCCCCTCTCTAAACCCTAGGCTGCTCATCCACCGGCGTACCAGAGCCCATTCACTGCCAGTGGCGTCCACCTCACTGGATCATCTTCTGCGGCCGCATCTACCCCTCTCACCTCCGCTAGAAACAAGTAGAATGCTCATCCACCACTGTACCACAGCCCATTCAGTGTCGGCCTTGTCCACGGCACCGAATCTGCTTCACCGATACTCTCATCAACTGTCGCGCATCTGCAGCGGCTCATTCGTACTCCCCATCGGAGATGCTTCGTCCACACACCCCGGAGCCGCCCCATCGACGCCCCCGTCGGTGGCCGCCGACACCTTCCTCAACCCTACCGGAGCCGCTTCGCCGACACCATCGTCAACCCTACTGAAGTAGCTTCACCTATACCATTCTCAAACCTACCGGGGTCGCTTTGCCAACTCACAAGTCCACGGCCTCAGATCCACTTCCTCGCATCCTCATCCAACCTATTGGAGCAGCTTCTGACGCCCTGTCCATGGCCGCAGATCCGCATCGTCGACACCATCCTTAACCCAACCATCGGAGCAGCTTCACCTACGCCCTCGTCCACGGCCACAGATCCGCTTCGCCCACACCGTAGTCCATCCTACCGGAGCCGCTCCACAAAAACCCTACTCAATGGTTCTAGATCTCCTTACCAGACCCTGACAGCCAGCGCAGCATCATCACCCTTGATGTTTCTAACCTGATTCCCACCGTCTGGCAAGATGCCAAGCACCCACCATGGCCTAGGTACTTGTCACATTTAAACCTGTCCAGCATCACCTACCCGATGTTCTTCAAATATACTAACTGGTCGATGTTACCTGTTATGCAGCTAGCAAAAACTACAAGGACTATGTTTCTTCTGGATCTAACAGCTTGTCCAACCAAGATCCTAGACTGAGGCATTGCTATGATCTTGTAAGTGCGTCTCTCTCTTGTATTGTTTTGTGCCTGCCAGCATGCTTTGCTAGGATTTTCGACCAGTAATCCTTTTGTGCAGACAATGATTTCTACTACTGGCTGCTAAATTAGATATGTAGATGTCATACATGATACTACCTCGTACCTCCATTCCTAAATATAAGTCTTTCTAGAGATTCCACTATTGGCTACATACGGAGCAAAAAGAGTGAATCTACACTCGAAAATGCATCTATATACATCTGTATGTGGTGTACTGGAATCTCTACAAAGACATATATTTAGGAACAGAGGTAGTACATTACACAAAATCGTAGGTGGCATGTAGGAATTCTAGTGCACTACATTAGGCTCCCTTAGAGTGTCTGCTGGTCCAGCACACAGAGTCATGGCTAGTTTTTGCTACGCACACAATCATTAATTGGTTGTTTAAATATGCGCAAGGGATATGCAATGTAGTATCATGTAGAGATGTCTGAAATTAGCCGTGTGAACTTGCAGATAGGGTTACGCAATGAAAAAGTACAAGATGTATGTGGCAATTTCATGGAACATCGCAAAAAAAGGAGAGGCAGCGGTAAGCCTATACAGTGTGCTATGGTACGCCACTCCTCCATTGCAATCATCATGACATGTTATTTGTATGTCAGTTCTATTGGCCAAGTTTCTTAGGGACAGTTATTACGAGTTATCCTAAGAAAATAAGCACCTGTGAATATAAGCTACATGTAATAAGCCAACCAGTTCTTTTCATTGCATTTTCAGCTTATCTTTGGTATGATCAGTGAAAAGTCTAGATTGCATTATATTTTTTCATTTTGCTTCCCATATGAAAATTAATTTGACTTGCAAGCATCACAAATTGAACCCAGTGCAGTAATTAATATGATAGGAAAACAGACCATCACTATTTGCTCAAAATGCAAATACAAAGATACCATCTACTTTGCACAATCTACTTTGGTCAATGTTTTCCATAGAGATCCCATTGCCTAATTTAAACGAAGAACGCATGAGCCACATTTAAATGAAGAATAATTATTTATTGAAATTTGATGGTCCAAGTGGCTGGTTATTATCATATAGCAGCAGCACCTGAAAGCATCATATAGCAGCAGCAGCTTATAGCAACTCATCATACAGCAACAGTAGTGTGCAATTCATCATATACCAGCAGCAGCTCATAGCAATTCATCACATAGCAGTAGCAGGAGCAGCTCATGGCAATTCATCATATAGCAGCAGCAGGAGCAGCTTATAGCAACTCATCATATAGTAGCAGCAGCAGCTCATAGCAATTCATCATATAGTAGCAGCAGCAGCTCATAGCAATTCATCATATAGCAGCAGCAACAACAGCTCATAGGAATTCATCATATAGCAGCAGCAGCTCATAGCAATTCCTCATATAGTAGCAACAGGAGCAGCTCATAGCAATGCATCATATAGCAGCAGCAGAAGCAGCTCATAGCAATTCATCGTATAGTGGATCAGAATGAAAATTTGGCAAAAAAAACAGAGGAGATCCTCACCTTGTTGGATGAGCTCATCCTTCAACAGCACCTCAAGGCCATGGCCTGGGAGGAGGGGAGGGGGAATAAGGTGCCTTCTGCCGCAGTGTGGCATCAGCCGTAGTGCGTTGGACGAACCAGTGGAGCAGCTGCTGGAGACCACGAGAATGAGGGGCGGCGCCAGAGGGAGGAGCAGCCAGGGAGATTTGCCCCTAATCGCCGGCCATGTAGCCTAGCTGGACAGAGCATCTTCAAGGACCAGGCCAGATGGGACCAGTGGCGACGGCTCGGTGGAGGAACCCTAGTGCTGTAGGCAGGGGATCGAGGTAGAGGGAAAGGGGAGAGGAGATGCAAGCGGGCAGGGCAATGAACGCTTGCATGTTTATTTTTACTTGAGGGTCAGGTATGACACGGGCATCAACTATTGCATTTTGAGTGTAATATAGGCAGACAACAGAGTCATTTCACTATTCCCCATCCCTTCAATTTTTAGTGAGGTTCTACCTGAAACACCCCCCTCTAAAGCGAAATTAGTTAAGCCCAAGCCCATAACTCCAAAATGACTTCTTTACATCTTTATGGCTTATTTTGACAATAAGCCCTGAAAAGGCGGATCAAACTGGCCCTTAACCTGTAATTCAATTGTGCGTGCAATGATGAATCACTCCTTCTTGCTATAGTGTACATTTAGGCATCATCATACATGGCATAACCTAATACATGTGCATTCCATTGTAGAATCCGGAATATGCAATGTTTATGTTAGTTCATATGTTTCACATGATGTTTAAATGCCCCTTAAATCTGGTCAGTCAAGTGATGGTCTTTAAGCCTCCTTCTTTGCTTCTTTTCTTGATATGTAAATTTGCTCACACATCTGTTCAATTGCTTGCTTGCATCAGCTAGTCATACTAGGATTGTTTGCTTTGATTACTTGTTGTTCTTGACCTAACACTCTAACAGAGTTTGTCAACGATTTAAACACTAAGGGTTGCTATAGTGGGGCCTTGTCTAACTCATAGGTGACATAAAGGTTTGGCTGTACACTAAAGTAGGCTCTCCAAAAGTACCTGTAGATCCAGTTCAAAGGTATGCCTAGTTTTTACATAGTGCAGACATAGTAAATGCTCATTTCATTGTTTGCAAGTGCAAGAGATGCGGCATGTTTCATTATGTGGTGTTGTTTTGTTATAATATCATCCTTTTGTGTTCACAGACTAGAAAGTATGCATATTTATCTTCCAAGGAGACGAGTAACTAGTTTGTGTCACCTTGTAGAGGGGGTGCAACGAAGATAAGATTGAGGATTTCCAAGTACAAGATGTTAGGAAGGAGCCTTGCAAGAGAAGTAGGAGCTGCGGTGAGCCTCTCCAACCTGTTAAGGTAAGTCACTGTATCCAACTCAACAGTTCAATTCCTTGTTTGTTTCGGGCATAGTTAATTTGCTCTTTTCAATTGCTTTATTTGTCCTCAGTTAATGAGATGCCCAAAGAATGATGCCTAATGTTGGGTACTTGTATAACTATTAGTTGACATAATTAAAGGCCTTACCATTTAATTACTCTGCCGAAGTGTGCCTGAAGCTTTGAAGTCTATTAACCAGCTATTATTGCATGAGGCTCACAATCTAGTTTATACTAGGCTAATTATTGCATAGTTTTGCTTGTTGTAGTATGTTTGTATGAAATCCTGTGATGCTCATTATGCTCCCTAAGACTTTAATTGAGCTACAGAATGGTCAACTGCTTGCTTACTTATACGCAACATGCTGTCTAAATTTGTATCTTGTCCGTGTTTTGGATTCGGCCCCAACATCATGCTCCTCTGGTGAGCTAAGAGAGATTTCTGTATGCAGGCTGCACTGACTACCTTTTTATAATTTTTAAAATATCACCTGCTTATGCTTCATGACGTGTAACATTATTGTTAGTCCTGTTTTGCCATGTACAAAATAGTCTGTCTTGCTCGCTTCATTGTTGTAACTATATTTTTGCCCTAGTCATGTGTACTTACAGAAACATTTCAGGATGAAGTGACATCAACACAAAGATCTGCGAGCAGTGCGGCATGGCCGTTACCGAATGATTATGGATTGGAATTGGAATGTGTTGATGTTCTCGAGCATCAACTAGAGATGGCACGATAATGTGTACATGATTCTCAACGTACAATCAACAAGTTGAGACTGGGCATGTAGGTATTAGATGCAGGAGTCAAAAAAATGAAACAAGACACTGAGGTAACCATGAAGGAATTGGAGATTTTGTAGACTGGAATTTGCGCTATCTGAATCCGGCCAATCCTATTTTCTAAAGAGATTATAGTTCAAATGGTAAGTTAAGTTGATGTGTGTCCATGATGTATGAGCTGTATTTGCCCAGTGTATGTAATTCGCTGTTTGTGTATGCTTTATTATCACTAGTGCCGAACCATAATGCCCAATGGGTATAATCGGCTGTAATTTCTTTATTATATAGTGTAGGATTATTCTACGTCGGCTATAATTTTCCTTAGCCTAATTATTGTATAGTGTATGTTTTTAGAGGTGATAGTATAGAGTCGGATTATTTTTTGAATATGCTATATCATTCAAACGGGGCCCAACTCGCCCAAACGTTGTAGTGACCATGGCCCTCCATGGGCCGTACGATCCATGGGCCATCTACGGGATGGACGATCCATGGGCCTTCTATGGGCCGTCGGATCCATGGGCCTTTAGTGGGCCGCCGGATCTATGGGCCCTCCATGGGCCGCCGGATCCATGGGCCTTCCATGGACCACCGGGTCCATGGGCCTTCTACGTCCCGTAGGATCCATGGGCCTTGTATGGGCCGTCTCATCTATGGGCCTGGTACATGCCGTATAATGGGTTGTAAACAGGCTAGAGTGGAAATCGTACGTTTTATGGGCTGACCATAACGGGTCCTTAATAGGCCGTATTTGATGATGCTATGAAAATGGCCCAATAGATTAACGGGCCGACTGTATCCACGGGCTGAATTTGGCCCACAATCATAAAAGGCCAGTAACGGGCCAAAAGTAACCGAATGCTGGAAATGAGCCCAAGAATAAATGGGCCCTCAGAAGGCCGAAAGGTAACACGGGCTGGAAACGACCCAATGGAATAATGGGCCGCTAATGGGTATAAGGCGATACACTGTTCATTACGGGCCGGTTTCACCACGGGCCGTTAATGGGCCAAGAGTTACAAAGGGACTCATATATGGGCCGAAAGACGTCATGGGCCATACATGGGCCGGAAGTTACAACGGGCTGGAGTCATATTGGACGGCCCAGATGACGCTACTGGGCCTAATTCTGTTAGGCCGTAACGGGCAGTGAGTTAGCGAGCTGTAAGTGGGCTAGTTGCGAACATGCCATTAACAGGCTTTCCGTGGGCCGGCCCGCCACCTTTTGACCAAGTCAAACGGGTCGGCCTTTTCACAGGAATGGGCCTCTGTTGGGCTGTGCCATGTGTCAACGTATCATAGGCCCCTTATGTCCAATGAGTGGATGACATCTGTCCCAACTGTGGGCCGATACGTGTTTCCTCCAGCCAATGACGATTTTACACATGGAAAATCCCCATTGGTTGGAGCTATTAACGGGTTATCAGATCCAAAACCCGACCCGATAGCTTCACGGTGTTCCGTTATGATGGATGCCACGTGTCGGTCACCCTTGACGAAAGCACTTCTGTGACGCACGATTTATCGTCATGGAAGTGGACACTTCCGTGATGATAATTTTGGTAATGTCATGGAACACTTCTACGACAGCACAGGTATGACTATCTTGATTCTGTCATAAAATCGTCATGGATGTACATGCATGACAGAAAACGTGACCTACTGTGACAAACATGTATCATCACGGAAGTGTATTTTTTTTTGTAGTGATAGTACTCCCTCCGTTCCTAAATATAAGTCTGTGTGGATATTCCACTAGGTGGACTAGATACGGAACAAAATGAATCAATCTACACTTAAAATGCATCTATATACATCCCTATATGGTTCATGGTGAAATCTCTACAGAGACTTATATTTAGGAACAGAGGAAGTACTAGTATAGTACGTACTGTAATTTATCGTCGAGATAGTACAATGCTATGAAGCTTCCAGCTTCTGTTACATGTATCTTGCGTCCAAGGTTGCCCGTTGCAACATTTCATCAAATACAAAGGAGACTAACATGCATGCTATTGCATCTCAATGATTGACAGATCATAGCAAATATGTACTCCCTCCATTCCAAAATAAGTGTCTCAACTTTATGCAAACTTTAGTACAAAGTTGTACTACTACTAAAGTTGACACTTATTTTGGAACAGAGGCAGCTAAAGAAAAAATGATCCATGCAGTCCCTAGCCCTTGAACCGTAAACCCTGACCATGCTTTAATTTGCTGGCAACGTTTGAGCTGCCCAAGAAATGAAGTTTGCAACCTTTTAACCATCGGATCATTTTGTGCAGTTTCACCAAAATTGAGATGAGCATCCCTATGGCAAAGAAATTGAAGAAGCGTGATTAGAATAAGATTACTGGGACTAGTTGATGAGACATAAACTCATCACAAATACAGTACGTAGAAGCCAGTAGAGGTATGTGCGGGGCGAAGAAGTAGAGAAATATCCACATGGAGTGATGTGGGCAGCTAGAGCAGTGGTGCAAGCCGGCTGTAAAGGGAGTTGTACCTGAGGGATATCGGGATGTAGCTCAACCTTGAGGAGGGCGGCGGGAGGCGGCAACTGCCCACGTCGCGGCAGTGAGCAAGGGATGAAGGCAACCTCATCCGCTTTTGAGAGAGAACGGCGGGGACCCCTGATCAGGACGTGCCGACAGTGGGTTTTCACTGTCGGCGACGGCGACCGTATCTACACTAAGCATCCACCCCTTCCCCCAGCGGAGGTGATCCACCGGGATGTTAGAGATGTGTCCACAATCGTTTTGTGCGAGAGTGTGTGAAGAGAGCAACCCCAGCAAGCAACCGTGTAGGCTGGCCCATCCTGACTATGTATATAGTGGAGTGGTTTCCTTTTCTCTCCATATGAACCTATTATACGTGCCAATGAAGAAAAAAACTTTATTATAAATGACGCGGCACCTACTACTCGTTCTCCTATAAACCTTGCTGAGGGAGTCCTGGACTAGGGGGTGTCTGGATAGTCGAACTATCATCATTGGCCGGACTCCAAGACTATGAAGATACAAGATGGAAGACTTCGTCCCGTGTCCGGATGGGACTTTCCTTGGCGTGGAAGGCAAGCTTGGCGATACGGATATGTAGATCTCCTACCATTGTAACTGACTCTGTGTAACCCTAGCCCTCTCCGGTGTCTATATAAACCGGAGGGTTTTAGTCCATAGGACGAACAACAATCATACCATAGGCTAGCTTCTAGGGTTTAGCCTCCTCGATCTCGTGGTAGATCTACTCTTGTACTACTCATATCATCAATATTAATCAAGCAGGACGTAGCGTTTTACCTCCATCGAGAGGGCCCGAACCTAGGTAAAACATCGTGTCCCTTGTCTCCTGCTACCATTCGCCTAGACGCATAGTTCGGGACCCCCTACCCGAGATCCGCCGGTTTTGACACTGACATTGGTGCTTTCATTGAGAGTTCCTCTGTGCCGTCGCAATCAGGAAGGATACCTCTTCCCATCTTTAAAGACGGTACCGTTGCCAAAGGAGCTTTGGCCACCGGCCAAACTATCCGGCTAGGTGGTTTTCTTATGACCGCCTGTTCGGCCGCCGCTCCGACAATGACCTCTCGGGTCATCAAAAGCGATGTTCACGTCAACTCGGAACTCTTCGAGCAGCTAGATCTGATGGAGCTTTCCTCCGTAAATGAGCTCTTGGATCGCATCGCCGCCCTGGGAGTCGCTACTGACTACGATCAGATTTGGCTTAAAACCGATCTAAGAGAGATCAACTCTCCCCAGGCTACCCACCACGTTGCCGTGGTAGAGGAACAGCGCAGCGACTCTTCTTCTATATTAAAGACCAGTTATGTCCGGATTCCTGATCCCTCCTTACTGGATTCCCACGGAGGGACGGACGTCAATCAAGTACTGAACCTAAAGTCAGGCAGCGGACCAGATTCGTTGGACAACATCCAGCAATCCAAGCTTCCAAATCCAGAAACTCCTTGGCCCTTGAGCCTCAGATTGGGCGGGGTTCCGAATTTAATTCCACCCGCCCACCCAAACACAAGCGATCTATCTCAAATACGGCAAGAGCCCGATGAAACAGTACATCATTACTGGGCCAGATTCCTCCTATTTATGGACAGGATAAAGGACTACCGTGAGGAAAGCGCAATCTTAATTTTCTGCAACAATTGCACGGACAAGGGAATCCTCAACGCCGTAAGTCGTCGTGAAATTACACGCTTCGCTGATTTGGCATCCATAGTACGAAAGTACTGTGAGATGGAAAGTGCCTGGAAAACCGAAATCAATTTTTGGGATAATCCGGCCCCGAATACAGCCCCAGTCCGAAATAAAAGGGTGCATCATCGCCAGGCACCTAGGTTAAATACCAAAAAGCAAAAACCCTTTATAGGGCATGGAACCGTACTGGAGGGATGGCTCAATGGATCCTGCAAAATTAATAGCACAGAGGGCGCCACTCCAACTCATAGCCTTAGAGCATGTTGGATACTGCGGCAGGTGGCCAAAAGTGGCGAAGAGCTTCTAGCTCTAGAGCATCAGCCTAAGGATACTAGTACGGTATTAATAGTCTTCGAGACTTTCGCATCAAATAATATGCGGAAACGAACACTCCGCAGCCTTGCCAAAGTCTACCAAGTAGCAACAATAAACCCATGGAGTGACACGGCTATTACCTTTAATGCCAGTGACGAACCTAAATTCCGAACAACCCGAGCACCAGCCGCATTGGTCCTCAGTCCAATAGTGGACGGCTTTCGCCTTACTAAGGTACTCATGGATGGCGGCAGCGGATTAAACCTCATCTACAAAGAAACCCTTCGAAAAATGGAGATAGACTGGAGCCGCATTGAGCGAAGCAGCACAACCTTTAGAGGAATAATCCCTAGTCGGGAAGCACGCTGCACAGGAAAAATTACAATGGAAGTGGTGTTTGGCTCGCAGGACAATTACAGGTCCGAAGAGGTCACATTTCAAGTGGCCCCATTCAGCAGTGGATATCACGCTTTATTAGGGAGAGAGGCATTCACAATTTTTCAAGCTATACCCCATTACGGGTACATGAAGCTTAAAATGCCCGGGCCCAATGGAATCATCACTCTTTCCAGTGATCCGGACATAGCACTCTGCGCCGAGAATAAGACAGCCGCACTAGCCCTAGAGGCACTATCCGAAGCCCTAGCGGTAGAGGAACTCACTGCGCTACGCTCCACGGTGAACAGGGACAATGTGATACTCGATAAGAGATCCAAGTCCACCTCTTTTAAGCCAGCGGACGAAATAGTCAAATTCCAAGTCCATCCAACGGACCCCACAAAGACGACCTCCATTGGGGCAGAACTAAACCCCGATGTAGACGCCGCACTACGAGAATTCCTTCGGGAAAATTGGGACATATTTGCCTGGCACCCTTTAGATATGCCAGGAATCCCACGCAGGTTGGCAGAACACAGCCTAAACATCCTAAAGGGATTCAAGCCAGTCAAACAGGCTCTTCGGCGATTTTCCGAACCCAAAAGACAGGCAATAGGAGAGGAGCTAGCCAAACTATTAGAAGCCGGATTCATCAGAGACATAAAACATCCGGACTGGCTGGCAAACCTAGTAATGGTACCAAAAAAGGACAAATCCTGGCGCCTGTGTGTCGATTTTAAAGACCTTAACAAGGCTTGTCCAAAGGATCCTTTCCCCCTTCCCCGCATCGATCAAATCATCGATGCTACCGCAGGGCACGATTCATTGTGCTTCCTCGACGCATACTCCGGCTACCATCAAATCAAGATGGCGGAGACAGACCAAGCCGCAACAACATTCATTACTCCATACAGACCATTCTGCTTCAACACAATGCCCTTCCGGCTCAAAAACATCGGCGCAACATATCAGCGCATGATTCAGACATGTCTGGCAACCCAGATCGGCAAAACAGTGGAGGCATACGTAGACGATGTGGTCGTCAAGACCAAACACGTAGAAACTCTAGTAGACGATTTGAGGCTCACATTTGACAACCTCCGGGCATATGATATTAAGCTCAACCCGGAAAAATGCGTGTTCGGCGTACCAGCCGGAAAGCTCTTGGGCTTCATTGTATCCGGTAGAGGGATTGAAGCAAACGCAGCCAAGATCCGAGCTCTGTCACAGTTGGATATCCCAAAAGACCTCAAACAAATACAAAAACTAACTGGATGTGTGGCGGCTCTAAGCCGCTTCATCTCCCGCTTAGGAGAAAAGGCATTGCCCCTTTATCGCCTCCTCCGGTGCACCGAACACTTCGAATGGACGGATGCTGCCACGGCCGGACTCGAAGAAATAAAGGCCATATTGGCAACAAATCCAGTCCTGGCCGCGCCCAACTTGGGCGAACCAATGTTATTATACATCGCAGCAACACATTAGGTTGTAAGCGCGGTGCTCGTCGTCGAACAAGAAACAGAAGGACACAAATTCCCTCTCCAAAACCAGTGTACTACGTATCCACTGTCTTAACTCCATGCAAGTCCCGGTATCCACATTATCAAAAGATAGCGTACGCGGTGTTCATGGCATCCCGGAAGCTGCGACACTACTTTCAAGAGTGTTCAATAACAGTAGCCTCCGAAGTACCTCTCAACGACATCATAAACAACCGCGATGCAACGGCCAGGATTGCAAAATGGGCCATTGAGCTCTTACCATTCGACATAACCTACAAACCACGGCGAGCTATAAAATCACAAGTTTTGGCCGACTTCATCGCTGAATGGACCGAAGCCGAACTCCCTAAAGAGTACGGCGCATACTCCAATTGGATCATGCACTTCGACGGCTCCAAAATGTTGGCCGACTTGGGGGCTGGCGTCATCCTGACGTCCCCAACCGGAGACACAGTCCAATACGTACTTCAGATAATGTACACAGACTCCAACAATGCAGCCGAATACGAGGCCCTTCTACACGGTCTCCGGATGGCAATCTCCATGGGCATTCAATGCCTAGAGGTCCATAGGGATTCAAACCTCGCAATATCCCAAGTAAATGGAGACTTTGACGCCAAGGATCCAAAAATGGCAGCCTACCATAATGCCATCCTAAAAATGTCAGCTCGGTTCAAAGGACTCGAATTCCACCATGTAGCCCGGGATAATAACCAGGCGGCCGACGTGTTGGCACGCATCGGCGCAAAACGTGACGCCGTCCCTCCAAACATCTTCCTGGAGCGGCTCTTTAAGCCATCCGTATTATGGGAAGAGGAGCCCGGAAACAATAACCCGGAGCCAACCGCACCTCCCAACATCGAACATTCTGACACAATCGGTGGCTTAGCCAATGAAATAACACCTTCAGCCCATGAAATAATGGCAGTCATTGCCCCGTGGATAGAACCATTCCTAGCCTACTTAATTAGGCAGGAACTCCCAGAAGACCAAAACGAGGCCCGCTGCATAGTACGGCGATCTAAGGCCTACAAGGTCCATGAGGGAGAGCTTTATAAGAAAAGCACAACCGGAGTCCTTCAAAGGTGCATCTCCGAAGAGGAAGGGCGAAATCTTCTGGCTGAAATTCACGCCGGACTCGGCGGGCACCACGCCGCAGCCCGGGCCCTTGTAGGCAAGGCCTTCCATACAGGATTTTATTGGCTGACGGCCCGGGCAGATGCTCAGGACTTAGTCCAACGATGCGTCGGTTGCCAGCTCTTTGCTAACCAAAGCCACATGCCACCCACCGCCCTCAAAACTATACCCATCACCTGGCTGTTCGCGGTCTGGGGGCTTGACATGGTTGGCCCCTTAAAGGGGGAACCCACAAGCAAAAATACCTATTGGTCATGGTGGACAAATTCACCAAATGGATAGGAGCCAAGCCAGTTAAAACGGCCGAATCCGGACCTGTGATAGACTTCATATCTGGGGTGGTACACTGTTATGGCGTCCCCCATAGCATCATCACCGATAACGGCACGAACTTCACAGCCGATGAGGTTAAACTCTGGTGCAAAACTATGGGCATCAAGCTCGACTACGCTTCAGTCTATCACCCTCAAACTAACGGTCAAGTCGAACGAGCAAATGGTCTAATCATGAGTGGCATCAAACCCAGGCTAGTGCGCTCCCTCACGGAATCTAACACGCACTGGGTGGAGGAGCTCGACTTCGTACTCTGGGGGCTGCGGACCATGCCAAACCGCACTACCGGATTCACACCATTTTTTATGTTGTACGGCGTAGAGGCAGTTTTGCCCTACGATATAATTCATGACTCACCTCGCGTGCGCATGTACGAAGAAAGAGAAGCCGAGCTGGATCGGCAGGACAGTTTGGATGCCTTAGAAGAGGAGCGCGACGTGGCAAAAGCTCGTTCCGCATTCTATCAACAGCAGGCTCGAAGATATCAAAGCCGAGAAGTACGGGCCAAAACTTACAATGTTGGTGAATTAGTTCTACGCCTGCCAGACAAGAAAAAGGACAAACTCAAGCCCAAATGGGAAGGTCCCTTCATCATCGACCAAGTCCTGACCGGTGGAGCATACCGTCTACGAAACACATCGGACAATCGACTCGAGCCGAACCCATGGAACGCAGCCCGTCTCCGAAGATTCTACGCCTAGCGCCGGACTCAGAGTTCGTCTCCTTCCTCCGTCCACATTTTGTACTTTAGTTGTCTTTTGTTTTTCTCTCTCTTCCTCCTTTTTTCGTAAAGCCTTTGAGGGCTGATCTGCGCATTGTGCGCACACACTTGACGTGCGGCTCGCACTCATTATACCTGGGGGCTTCTTTAACAGAAGCTTATTTATAAGGGCTTCATGCCCAACACATGTGTCACACTTCCGCATGTACCTTTTATTCACCATTATATGCATCGATATGACTTAAGTTTTGGCCAAGCTGGGTTGCCTGGCTCCTGTGCTTACCCCTACGTTCCCGATTGTTCGGCTAGGAGGTAAAGGGAGCACCTCTGTGATTGTTACTGCCGGGTCAGCCGGATGTGTACCTTAGACTGGGTGAGGCCGAAAGCTAGCGTTCTTAAGGGAATATTCGGTCGGTGACTTGAAAGATGATTTCTTACTTATTTATTTATCTGCCCCCAGACGTTTTTTTTCTGCTCTTTTCGCAGTCCGGACATGCACTTTAGGGCATGCCTCCCAGGGAAAGGAACCCCTAACGGAACTATTCTCCCTGGAAGATGTTTCTTACTAACCATGTAATATAAGATAACTAGTTGGGCACTTGTCTGATAAAGCACTAATGACCCCTATGCCTGGTCTCCATGCATGCCCCGGTTTTTACATAACCGTGAGGGTATTCGGATACACTCCGGACTATTGGGTCCAGAGGTTGAAGCGAACAGGTCCGCAAAGACAAACAATCTACAATCCGGCTAGAAGGCATTTTACATGTCATTTTAAATTACATCGTCAACTTGACTGATTGTACTCCTCTTCAATCCCGTCTAACAGGCTGTCTAGTTTACAGTCCCATTGGGAATACTTAGCGGCCAACTCTACTTGGCCGTACATTAAGCTCACAGGGATCTCCTTCCCATCAGGCCCCACAGGTCCGACCTCGGCCATGTGGTTCGGATCAGCCTTCGTGTACCGCGTCTTCACCATGGCCCAGGCCTCCCTGGCGCCTTGACGGCAGGCCGATATCTTCCACAAACGGAAGCGCTGCTGTGCTCCCTGAAGCTTCTCCGCAAGCCCTCCAAGACCCTCGGGTAGGGAGACGGACGGCCATAAGGCCTGGGCGACGCTACTCATCGCCTGCCGAACACGTTCGTGCAGTTGCAGCAGCTCGGGAAGTAGATCACCCTTCGAACCGGGCATTTCCTCCACAGGACGACCTGTGAGCACACCTACAGACACATTTCTGTCAATCGACTTCCTCGCCGAACTCTTCTTTTCAAAAGAGTTTGCTCAAGCACTTACTGTAAATGCCACGACGAAGCCGCCGATTCTCCTTCACGGAGTCAGACAGCTGGGTGTTGGCATCTTGGAGTTTATTCCTCTCTTGCTGCACCCTCATAAGCACCTTCTTGCCGGCCTTCAGCTAGCGCAGTAGATGTTGCTTGTCCGGATCGAGTCCGGCACCATCTGCAATATTATTGTCAGACTTGTACATACGCCGCACTTCATAAAAGGCTTATCTTTTCGAAGTATGCATTACCAGAGGGGGTCTCTGTGGCTCCCCCCGCGGCAGCTAGTGCGGCCTCAAGTTGGGCCTTGCACTCTTGAAGCTCCTGGGACAGGTGGGTATTCTTCTCCATAAGATCCTGCATAACAAATGATCCTTAAATCAGTTATTCTAACTATTTTAAGTCTCGGGGGCTACTGGCATATATAACTATTAAAATTCCTCACCCGTATGTCTTTCACATACTGCTCCGTGGCTCTGGTTAGACCATCTCGAGTGGCACGAAGGTGCGCATCTCCCGCATTAAAGGCACTCAGTGCCTCCGGGGAGAAACACGCGTCACGAAGAACTGTCCGGCGGTGCCTGTGATTCATGGCGCTCTCCACCTCAGACCTGGTGGCGGACAGCCTGTCGGCATCCTCCGTTGGAGGAGCATCCGGCTCATGCCTCGTGTTCGCCTCGCCCTCCGGACCAGGCGTTGGAGCATGGCTGGTGGAGGCTTGATTGGCAACCTCTCCGGACACTGTCCGGCGAGCGCTCTTTCTCCTGGAAAAATCATGAGCATTAATGTACCTCCTAGGAATCTTTTCCTTAAAAACTATGGTGCGCCGTACCGTTGCGGTGACGTTTCGATTCGCGCCGCACTCCTCTTCCGCCTGCTGGGCCAAACTGACCCTTGTTGGTCAGCCGCCGCGGGTTCGGCTTCCCGCCTTAAAGGCGCCTCCTGCGGAGCACCGTTGGTATACGGTGTTCAGAAATGAGCATGGATAGGAAATGATGTCAGGACTCCGGTCATAGTTACCTGGGAAGCCGGAGTTAAACCGGGGTAGTCGGCCGTAATGGAGACCAAAGCATTGTCCATGCTAAGTTGGTGGAACACCCCATCGATCAGCTCCACCTTTATGTCCGGATCCTCTTCAGAGGCCGGATCAAGGGATCGTCCCGGATCCTCGGGCTGTGGAGTCAGGCTGTGTATGCCCTCTATGTCCCGGCGCAGCTCCTGCGTCAAAATCACAAAGTGAGACACTTAACTTTGGGAATATGGATCGGATAGATAAACGTCCGCTTACCCAGCTCCGAGGGTTATTCATGGATAATCCATTCAATGGACTCGCGCGGAGGAAGTCCTCTTTCTCCCCCATGTACAAGCCGGATAGGATCTTCACGAGATCGTCAACCGATCCCGGCCCCTTGCGGCCATGACGGGTGGTGTCATCCTCACCGTTGAAATCCCACATGGGGTGGCCCCTATATTGGAGCGGCTGCACCCCTCTCATGATGCACGTTGCCATGACTCCAATCATGGTCAATCCGGAATGGGCCAGTAACCTTATCCGGCCCATCAGATATTGGACGCCCCTGTCATTCTCCCGTTGAGGGCTCTGCGGGCGCCAGCTCAGGCGTTTCTTCAGAGGAGCGTTGCTGAACTCCGGGAGGCCGATCCGAACTGGGTTCGGCAGTGGGGCGTCTTCCATATAAAACCATTCCGAGGGCCAGTCTTCGGACGCCTTCTTCGGGGTTCCGGATGGATATCCGGTCCCAGCGATGCGCCATATTTCGGCTCCACCCACTTGATATATCGACCCCTCGTGAGAACGGGGTACGAGGCAAAACAATCTCTTCCACAGTGCAAAGTGGGCTTCGATGCCCAAGAATAGCTCGCAAAGGGCTACAAAGCCCGCGATGTGCAAAATGAAGGCAGGTGTAAGGTGGTGAAGCTGGACTCCATAAAACTCCAGGAGCCCCCGGAGAAACGGATATATGGGAAATCCGAGTCCCCTTATTAGATAAGGGAGGAAGCATACCCGCTCTCCTTTGGAGAGATTGGGGACGCTCTCCGCCTGCTTTCCACCCTTGTAGGTGGCCAGTCCGGCTCGAACCGGAACCATGAAGGCTGGGGGAAGATATCCCTCTGCTTGGAGCGTCACTAGCTTGCTATGCGGGACTGAACATCTCCTCCAATCTCCTGGCTGAGGGATGGGAGCGCGAGAGGAGGAGCCGCGTCGACTGTCCATGATGGAATGGATCTTTGTCAGAGGCGCTTCAATGAGTACTTGTGGAAGGAGGATGGTGTGATTCGGATCTAGATCCTCGCCTCTCTTATACGCAGCTTATTCGCGCGGCTAGGGGGTGAAACGTAAAAATACCCTGGCTTTTCGCATTCATACAACACGCGGAAGAGGGCCATTATAGGATGTGGAAGCCAAGGAGCGCAACATCTATAAGGAAACCGGACGCTATTCGGCAAGCACATGGAATTTGAAGGAGAACCCGCTTTGCAATGCCGAAGACAATATGCGCGCCGGACTCGTCGCCATTGAAGCCTGGTTCGGGGGCTACTGAGGGAGTCCTGGACTAGGGGGTGTCCGGATAGCCGAACTATCATCATTGGCCGGACTCCAAGACTATGAAGATACAAGACTGAAGACTTTGTCCCGTGTCCGGATGGGACTTTCCTTGGTGTGGAAGGCAAGCTTGGCGATACGGATATGTAGATCTCCTACCATTGTAACCGACTCTGTGTAACCCTAGCCCTCTCCGGTGTCTATATAAACCGGAGGGTTTTAGTCCATAGGACGAACAACAATCATACCATAGGCTAGCTTCTAGGGTTTAGCCTCCTCGATCTCGTGGTAGATCTACTCTTGTACTACTCATATCATCAATATTAATCAAGCAGGATGTAGGGTTTTACCTCCATCGAGAGGGCCCGAACCTGGGTAAAATATCGTGTCCCTTGTCTCCTATTACCATCCGCCTAGACGCACAGTTCGGGACCTCCTACCTGAGATCCGCCGGTTTTGACACCGACACTTGCGCTTGGCATCTCCAAAATATTAACCTTGCGATGGGCTCTTCACCTCTTCGGGAAGTCAAGCAATAATGGTACTGCAGTATATATCGTTCTGGCAATATGAGACCGGATGAATTGCTGCACGTCCCCCATGTGGGCGAGGGTAGAAGGGCGATGGAGAGTGTATACCATTATGTTCGTTTCAGGGGGTGTTTGTTTCCAGGGACTTTTTAGTGTAGGGACTAGAAAAAGTCCCTCTTAGAGACTTTTTAACCAAACAGGAGGGACTACTAGGGACTAAAACTTGCTTTTTGGGACTTAAAGAAGAAGACTCTCAAGGAGAGTCTTTTTTGGGACTTTTCCAACAATGCCCCTCCCTGCACCCATTGCCCCACCGCCCCATGGTGTTGTTTGGTTGTTATTTTTCTGCATACTAGGGGTAACATGGTCATTCAATAACCTCTAGGGAGGGAGTAGGGACTTTTTAGTCCCTGAAAACAAATAGGGAGGGACTTTTTAAGGAGTAGGGACTTTTTAGTTAGGACTAGAAAAAGTCCTACGACTTATGAACCAAATAGGGCCTCAATATGGACTACATACGGAGCAAAATGAGTGAATCTACACTCTAAAATATGTCTATATACATCAGTTTTTGGAGTATGTACTAGTAGTTCATATTGAAATCTACTAAAGGACATATATATTCCAAACAATATGATAATCTCTCAAACCAAGGTAGTAGAGACGAGGAGTAAACGGAGGGAGTAGTAAAATTTTCTCCTCGTCCTGCGAGCCACCGCGCGCGTGGGCGAGGGAGCGGGCGTAAGGCGTACAGTAGTACTACTACTAGTAAGCAAGCTTCACCTCATCCTGCGAGCCGCCGCGCCCGTGGGCCGGGGAGACTTTCAGTGTCAAAACCGGCGGATCTCGTGTAGGGGGTCCCGAACTGTGCATCTAAGGCTAATGGTAACACGAGGCTGGGGACACGATGTTTACCCAGGTTCGGGCCCTCTTGATGGAGGTAATACCCTACTTCCTGCTTGATTGATCTTGATGATATGAGTATTACAAGAGTTGATCTACCACGAGATCGGAGAGGCTAAACCCTAGAAGCTAGCCTATGGTATGATTGTTATTGTCTCCTAACGACTAAACCCTCCAGTTTATATAGACACCGGAGGGGGCTAGGGTTACACAGAGTCGGTTTACAGAGGAGGAGATCTACATCTTAATCGCCAAGCTTGCCTTCCATGCCAAGGAGAGTCCCATCCGGACACGGGACGAAGTCTTCTATCTGGTATCTTCATAGTCCAACAGTCTGGCCAAAGCATATAGTCCGGCTGTCCGGATACCCCCTTATCCAGGACTCCCTCAGTAGCCACTGAACCAGGCTTCAATGATGATGAGTCCGGCGCATAGATTGTCTTCGGCATTGCGAGGCGGGTTCCATCTCCGAATACTCCAAGATAAATTCCGAACACAAGGACCATGTCCAGCTCTGCAAGATAAAATTCCATACACCATCGTAGAGAGAATAATAGTCCATGAATATAATCTTTTGACAATTCTTTGAAAAGTGACATCACGCCACGGTCCGGTTTTTATTCAAACCGTTCTTTACAACCTGCCTCCACATATATCGCAAGGCGGTTTCTTCGGCACGTCTTTTCAAAGCAGAGATCGTGTCCCCTTAACGCGGGATCCTCTTCAATACGGGCGTGGGTAACCCAACCCTACCATCAATTACGGTAAATGGGGAACGAGCAGGCTCCATTAGGCAAGCGGGGAGGCGTAAAGTTTTATCGCCTTGATAAAAGGAGGAAAAACCTCCTCCCTCCTACCCATGCCTTCTTCTACTTCTGCCCGCCCCTTTCCTTTCGCCCAAGCCCTGGTGCCCAAGCATTCATCCTCCCCACCAAAAAAGGTCCTCCGAAAATGTCCGGATCCGGAGCAAGAGGTAAGTGGATGGCCTCCTCTGTCCAGGAGAAGGATATTAAAAAGCTGTGGGCGGCCAAATATCTGCCCAAGAAAATCAGCCACCGTCTTCCAACAGCGGGACAGATTGTACCTACTCCGGAGCCCCATGAGAGAGTCGTTTTCCTCCCCCATTTCATCCGCAGGCTTGGGTTCCCCCTCCACCCTTTTGTTCGCGACATCATGTATTACTACGGGATTGATTTTCACGATCTATCCCCCAATTCCTTCCTCAAAATCTCGACGTTTATTGTCGTGTGCGAGGCCTTTTTCCGCGTCTCGCCGCACTTCGGGCTATGGCTCAAGATCTTCAACGTGAAGCCCGAAGTGGTGAATGGCGAACATGCCGAGTGCGGAGGTGGCATGGTGAGCAGGATGCCCAAGGTCACATGGCCGACGGGTACTTTCAATGACTCCGTCAAGGAGTGGCAGCAAGAGTGGTTCTATATCACTGAGCCGCGCGGCAAAAAGTGGGCCGCTGCTCCTGAGTTTCGATCTGGAGCCCCTTTGCGGCTCACGTCCTGGCCCAAGAGGGGTGTGAACTGGTCGTCGTCCGACAAACTGTCAGTAATCCAGGCGCGTGTCAAAGGTATGGAGGACAAGGCCATCAGGCTTCTTGACGTGGTCCAGGTGATGCTGGTCCGCTTGATCCTTCCTTGCCAGCATAGAGGCTGTGATTTGTGGGAGTATGACCCGGCCGAGCACCAGACCCTGCAGGGCCTATTTGGCTCCTCCCACAAGGTCATCTGGAAGGTGCTCTTCAAGTCCAGCAAACCATGGCCGGACTCTACCGCAAACCACGGGTACCAATTGTCCCACCCCGCCAGTCCGGTAAGTCGTCATCATATCTTGGCTATTCGCATGTTTCATTGATATGTCCGAAGGAGATGTTTTTTAACGTGTCTTTCCATGGTTGCCTTAGGAATGGACGAAGGTGGCGGAGCGGATTCATTGTCCGGCCCCGCTGCCGGAAGAACCGGCGGGACCTCTTCTGACAAAGATGCTGGTCCCAGCGCCTTACAAGGCACCGAAGAAAGAGGCCAACAAAAGGCCAAGGAGACCAGGAGCGGTCTCCGTCGTCAGGGTGCTTCGGACAAGAAGTTCGAAGACTCCAGTGACCCTCCCTCCTCCTGAGAGAATGAGGAGGAAGAGGATGAGGAGGAGGAAGAGGAGGAAGAAGAGCCCGAGTCCCCTATGAGGGGGAGGAAGAGAACTCGACAGCCTCCTCATCCTTAGAGGCAGATTCGCCTAAGAGGGGAAGAACTTCCATCCCCGAGGCATCCACCATGGCTACCGATAGCAGTCCGGAGTGGGATCCCAGGGCCCAGCCCCTGGTAACATCGTAAGTGCACGAAATCCGAACATATTCATGCATCCGGAATTTACTAGAATGTAGTATTTTGATTTGCATCGTACTTTTTACATTCTGGCGGGGTCTCCGGCCCAACAGGCCTCATCAGAGGACTTGTTGAGTTCCGATGCCTTGGAGAGTGAGACACCTCCCAGGGCCCCTTCCCCGAAGCCTGACTGTGACACCGAGGTGTCGTCAAAAAAGGACCTGAGCCAGGGGGTGTACCTCGGGGTCCGGACGCGTGGGAGCGGCGGTTCCCATGGATATCAACGGCGGGGGCGATCATGGATTCGGCTCGCAGCCAGACACAGTTCCGAAGACCCTTAAGGTTCCGAGATCAGGCAGTCAGCCCCTCTTGACTGGAGGGGGCGATCCTACTCTGCCTGCGACCTCCGTCCAACCAAAGGCGTCAGGCGGCCTATCGACAACACTGGAGAGTGCATCCATCATTGATGAACATCGTTCCCTTATGGGCGTGGTGATAGAAAAGATTCAGGCCGTCGAGAGCGGACTGAATGAATCCTGCGTCAGCCTTATAAAAGGCCTGGAGGTATGTGTAGAAGACTGTCATAGTATAGATAGTAGCCCCTGATACACCGTTCGGAGAGGACAGGAACCGGACAGGGGATCAACTTCCCGTCCGCAGGAGACTTAGCTAATGACATATATATTGTTTTGTGAATCAGATGTCTGCAGCGACTGCCTCCTCTCATACTGCGGAAGTGTCTGGACTCAAGCAGAGTCTGATGTGGGCCGAAGAGGAACTCGGCCGAGTGAAGGAGCAGCTGGGGGATAAAGAAGGTATGTTTTGAAACTTTTAGTAAGTTTTAGCACAAGTAAGTAGTTGTGACTATCTTAGAGTATATATATCACGCACTCCAGGGGCAAATGCCGAAATTGAGGCGCTCAAGAAGGTTGTTGCCTTGGCCGAAAAGAAAGCGGCCACAGGCAGGCTCTCCGTGAGAAACACAAGGCGAGGGTCATGGAAGCTGAACGAGAGCTTCAGGAAGCCATAGGGAGAAGCGAGAGCTTGGAGCAGAGTCTATCATTGAAAGAATCCGAACTCGCCCAAGCTCTCCAGACTGCTAATGAGGCTCGGGAGGAAGCCCAGGCTGCGCTGAAGGATTTTCAGGAGGCGCGGAAGATTGCGGCTGGTAAGGGTTTTTTTTTCAGAGCGCCTTACGCTTTCGCAGGGAAGATTCATGGTGACCCATTGAATCCTAATTTTTTCAGGGGCATTTGCGGATTGGCCGCGCAGCATATCGGATGCTTCCCAATTTTGCCGAGCTGAGAAGAAGGAAACTACGAAGAAGCTCTTCTGGTCGCAGTATTTAGCGCCAAATTATCCGGTGCGATTTGTCAACCAGCTCAAATAGCTGATCGAACTGCATCAAGCGGCCGAACTAGCCATGAAGGATTTGGTTATCCGGTTGTGGCCCGCTGAGCCTATACCAAGCAGTTTCTTTGGGCTCGTGAAGCGGATTGTGAGGGCCTGCCCTCGGCTGGACATCATTAAGCGGTCGGTTTGCATAGAAGGGGCACGAATGGCATTTGCCCGTGCGAAAGTGCACTGGAGGAAGCTTGATGCTGAGAAGCTGATAACCGAAGAGCCGCCGGAGGGGAAGGAGCACCGCAAGCCCGAACTATATTATGATGGCGTATTGAAAGGCGCCCGCCTCGTGGCCAAGGAATGTATGAAAGACATTATTTTTCCCTGAAAGCAGATGTGCTATCCTTTGTAAGGCAAAATAGAGTCACTTATATGTAGGTGCCTGCTATGTGTAAATTTTATTCTTGCACGGCCGTTTAATATGTTAGTCTTGAGAGTTGTCCAGTCGTCGGCTTCTGCCCCCACGTAGGAACTACGGGGGTGTTCGCGATACACCTGAACACTCTTTATCCCATTCTTGGGTCGATGAAGGAGGTGTTCAGCATAGCGAACCAGGCAATCAGACTATAGGGCTTTATTACTCTCACTTAGCCATAGGAATTTGAGTATGGGAGGCACAGCCCCTGGTGTTCGGAAGACCGCACGGGGGCTCTAATAGCGCCTGATCGGTGGACCGATCCTTCGCACGCTGCATTTTATTATGGCATTATGCGGAATAAATCCTTAAAGATTTTACAACCTCTTGAACAGCTGACCAACTCTCGCCTTATCATGACGGTCAGTTTTCGGCTTTCTCTACTGAGGTGTTCGTCCGGCAGAACCGGGACACAATCGCAGTAGTTCTCCCAGTGCTACCTTAGCCGATATTGTGGAACATAAGGTACCAAAACATGGGAGCCGGGGAAACCCAACCAATGACCCAAGACATGATTCGGAGCTGATGCATATAATGCTATAAGTTCGGGGTGCCGAACGACCGAGAAGGTGTTCGGACTTTAGTCGCCGTAGTACAGGTGCAAGGAAGCCCCTGATGTTCAAAGGCATAACACGATGTTTGGATGCTGTTATGACAAAGTGTCATTGAGAAATAGCAGATAAGCGTCAAATGACTCTACATGATGTATTTAAGTAATATGTCTATGCGTATGAGTACAGTGCATGTTATAAAAGAGAGGCATGACGACAGAACCTGTTGGGGCCGGGCGGTGGTTGGCTGTGCGCGAGTCCGGAGGAATATCCGGATTGTATTCAGGTGGGGTAGAGATCCCCCCTGTGTGCGTCTGAGCTGCTTCCAAGTCGCCGGTTCAGTTGTGCGCGGGGGCGAACCTATAAATAATGCTTAAGAGGCATGTGTGAGCAGAGGCTGAGCTGTGGATGTGATCTGTCCGGCTTATGCTGAAGGATCTTTATGAGCTATGATTAGGTTGGGGTATCATGAAGTAGTTCGGACTCCTTTATCGGTGTCCGGGAGTTCGGCAGTCGAATCTAAGTTCGATTGAAAAAACCATGACTCGCTACTTCAGTGAATAAAGTAGCCGAATATTCTTCGGCGCCGAGGCGAAGCTCGGTCTTGACCGCATTTGTGACTTCATCACGTGGGTCCTGGGTGGTAATGCATCGAGTCGCATTGTATCCTGGCGGTGCTGAATAGCTACTTCCTAGAGGTGTAAGACCGAAAGTTGGTATGACATTTTTGGCTATCCGGAGACTATCTCCGGGGTGGCGGGTCCTAGGTGGCCGCCACGCCTATTTATGACTCTAAAATGAGTTTTTTTTATGGGTCTGATCCTCGAGTGATCGGTCCCTAGACTTGATAATATGTGCTTCTTCATGCTCCTTCCGGCACCGGCCTGCCGATTTGTTTAAAGACCCAGCATTCTCTATTGGTGTGATTGGCTGCCGCTCCTGGGGTGCCATGAATTTGACATGGGCGGTCAAGTATGTGGTTCAAGCTGGAGGGGCCCGAATTAAGATGTTGAAGTCTCTTCTCCCGCTCAACGGGTTGAGGATTACGGACTCCTGTGTTGATCGCCGTTCCCTAGGCACCATTTTTTGCCTTGGGACGCTTATATTTGTTGCACCAAGGTTTGTAGACCCTGTTTTTGTCCGCTGATGCGTCTGGGGTGCTTGCTATGTTGCTGTTTGGTATGTAATGCTGGTCTTGTGTGCAGCCCCTTGTTGCAGTGTGCTGTCGGCGGGGTGTAGGCCTGAGTTTGATATTTAGTGCTGCCTCCTCGAATTGAGGTAGTAGCCTGCGCTTTCGGTAGTATTTTGTTCGGCGCTCAGGTCCGTATTCTTCAGCTGCCCGGGCCTTAGTCCGTCTGTCTGTGAGCAGATCTTGGTCGGCTTGGCGCTGCTGGTGCTTCTTTTTCAGGCTTCTTGCAGTGGCTATAAGCCTGCGCTTGAAGTGCTCCTGCTCTATGGGATCCTCTGGTACGCCGAATTCGTCGTCACCGAGGCTCACCTCATCTTCGGAGGGAGGCATATAGTTATCGTCCTCCAAGTATCCGTCTGTCGCCTGTTTATCTGGGCTAGCCTGCTCGTGTTCCTGTTCGTCCTGCTCGAAGGTGGGTTGATCAGGATCGCATTCCTCTTCGGCACCATCTGGATTTTCTTCTCCAGTGCCGGTATTGTTGTGGCGAGGCTTGGAGCGGCGCCGATGACACCCATATTTTGCTTTCTTCCCCGAGGGGTTATCTCCCGTTGCCTCATCGCCATTGGTTTCTTTGGGAGTATCCACCATATATATATATCATATGAAGAGGTGGCAGTCCAGTGCCCTGTGGGCGGTGGTTCCTGTTCTTCTCCCGCATCGTCGTCTATACCGTCGATGTCTTCGGAGTTGAAGTTAAGCACATCGGTCAAGTCATCAACCGTGGCTATTAAGTAGGTGGTGGGTGGGAAATGAATTTCTTCGTCACCAGCTTCCAACTCGAGCCGGACATAGTTCGGCCAGGAGTCTCCTGACAGAGAGAGAGAGACCTTTAAGAATCTAGCACGTCTCCGAAGGGTGAGTGCTGAAAGATATCCACGGCGGTGAACTCCATGACTGGAGCCCAGTTAGATTCAATGGGCATGGATGCGCGCGGTCCGGAACACATGGCCGGAGATGAGTCCGGGGGTCCGGAGACACAGGTCCCTTTAGGAGAGGAGTCTGTGTTCGGCTCGAACACCGAGGAGTGTGCAGCCTCTGGGGCGGGGTCCATCCACCCGTCCTTGGAAGGCACGACCTGCTCTGGAACAAAGTCCAGAGCTGTAGCAGGTGCGATGTTCCGAATACTGTCCGACTGCCGATCTAGATCATGCACATTGTGATTGTTCGACGCTCCTGACACGGGCCCGAATCCGTCGAAGATCAAGTCTCTGCGGATGTCGGTAGTGTAGTTTAGGTTTCCAAACCTGACCTGATGGCCAGGGGCATAGCTATCGATCTGCTCTAGATGGCCAAGCGAGTTGTCCTGCAGTGCAAAGCTGGCGAACACAAAGATCTGTCCAGGGAGAAAAGTCTCACCCAGGACAGCATGGTTGAAGGTTGGAGAAGCCATCTAGCCACGCAGCAACGACACAGAGGAACTCTCAATGAAAGCACCAATGTCGGTGTTAGAACCGGCGGATCTCGGGTAGGGGGTCCCGAACTGTGCGTCTAAGGCTAATGGTAACACGAGGCTGGGGACACGATGTTTACCCAGGTTTGGGCCCTCTCGATGGAGGTAATACCCTACTTCCTACTTGATTGATCTTGATGATATGAGTATTACAAGAGTTGATCAACCACGAGATCAGAGAGGCTAAACCCTAGAAGCTAGCCTATGGTATGATTGTTATTGTCTCCTACGAACTAAACCCTCCGGTTTATATAGACACCGGAGGGGGCTAGGGTTACACAGAGTCGGTTTACAGAGGAGGAGGTCTACATCCGAATCGCCAAGCTTGCCTTCCATGCCAAGGAGAGTCCCATCCGGACACGGGATGAAGTCTTCTATCTAGTATCTTCATAGTCCAACAGTTGGCCAAAGCATATAGTCCGGCTATCCGGATACCCCCTTATCCAGGACTCCCTCAGAGACGGCGTACTAAGCAAGCTTCTCCTCGTTCTGTGAGTTGATGGGACACATCAAAAGTACTCCAGTGTATAGAGCCTTGCCTCTAAGGTAGGCCCACATGGTTTGCCTATTTTTTAACATAACGCGTCAAGTCACAATTTGTTTGTTAACCCGTGGTAGACGATCCTCCCTCCACCAAGTGGACAACCAGTACACATGTCAAATTACCATGTGGGCTGCCTTTTCGTACAGAAATGAGCTCCACCGTGTACCCGCGCGGGTGTGGTTGGGAAAGAGACGGGAGTACGTGTGCCGTGCGTGCACCTCTTCTCTTAGTGCACGTCCCCCACCTACGTGGGTGTGGGTGAGAGAGATACAAACCTAGACAGATGGCGTGTGCATTCGTGAGTGTTTTTTGTTTGGGGGGGGTGATTTCGTGAATGTATTTGTGGGAATATGTATCGATGACATCTCAAATAAAATTTTGTATGCAATGTGTGTGAAATGGAGGCCTATCCATATCATATATAGAGGGTCGGGCGATCCACAAGAAGAGAGGGAGGGGTCATAGATATCGATAGAGTCGAAGAGAGGATCAAGTGGGTGGGTGCGAGATCAATGAAGAGAGCCATCGAAATTGTGTGTGTGTGCAAGTCAAAGATATAGGGCTACTGGCCTACCGGGACGTCAGAGGGCATAGTTCAAGTTTGTGTGTGGTAGGGAGACATGACTAGAGCGCTCGATGTATCGGTGTGTGGGGGGGAGGGGGTGGGGGAGGGGTGGGCAGAGGCCTAACTATAGAGGTAGAACAACTCGTATATGTGTTGAGAAGGAGAGACCCAGCTATGTCTTGAGGGACATCGGTCGACGTCCATACATAACTGAAGGACGGGGAATAGGATGGGACAGAGAGAGAGAGGAGAGAGAGAGGGAGGGAGAGGGGTAGAGTGCTGCATGGGTGATGGAGTTGCTTCTCGAAGATGGTGGGAGAGGCCTACTAGACAAACTGAGGGTGGAACTGCAATATTATCAATAAGAGTGGGGATGTGTTTCCGTCTGTGCCTGTGTGTGATAGATCTGTCGGGACGCATCCATGGATGATGAAGGGAAACCATGTGTTTGGTAAGCAAACCTAACTAGATCGATAGATCAATTGTTGTTTGTCGGAGGAAGGGAGATACATAACTAACGAGGTAGATCGATCGACGAGTGGGGAAAAACGAGTTATAAGGACCTAGCTAGCTATATGTATAGCAGGAGATCGGTCGGTGTATGTCCATTTGTTAGACGCAAATAAGGCCTAGCGAGACGGATAGACAAAGAGAATGGAGCTAGGAGGTGGTGCGAGAGGCCCAGCTACTAGCTAGATAGGGGCAGGATTGTGCAGTTGTGAAATCGATGAAAAGAGGGGCGAGAGTTTACATGTGTGTGGGACCGTATAAGAGACACGAGGCAAGGACACATAAAGGAGGAGATTGAAGGTGTGTGTGTTTGTTGTAGGCAGACATCGCTGGAGAGGTTTATTGATTGGTGTGTGTCGGAAAGGAGTTGTGGAGACTATGGGAGAACGACCTAAAGAAGAAGAAAATGAATGTGCGCGATGGATAGAATGCTAGGGGAGGGGGAGGGCGAGGAGGGCGTGTGCATGCACGAGAGAAAGTTAGTGGTAGCTACAAAGGTTAGAGGATTGTGTGGGTGTAAGAGACTAACAAAGATCATAATTTGATATGAAAGTGAATTCATATATTTGAGTAGGAGATCATAGTGTTCTAAACATACGCATGCATGCATGAATATAGCGGTGATACGCGTGTTGTGGTTTTACACATGCTATACCATAATGTGATAATGCATGGCGTTTGCAACTCACAGCTAAATGTCGAACAATCTAAACCATACTATACATCGAACAATCTCACATTTTATTTGAATTTGTGATAATGTGTGGTGTTTGCAGCTTACAACTAAATATCCAACAATCTAAACAATACAATATATTGAACATTATCACATTTTATTTGAATTTGTGGTAATGTGTGGTGTTTGCAACTCACATCTAAATACTTGTAGGCGTAGGGGGCGGGGCACCATACATAATGTGATAAACACATTATACATATGAGACATGGTTTAGATTATGAAGATCTAGCCAGAGCTTGAAATGTACTATAATTTGAAATCAACATAAAGTGGATTCAAAAAATCGAGTTCGAGTTCATATAGTACACATAGTTCATATGTAACTCGAGACTAATCATGTGGTGAGTTGTGAAGATAATACACAAACGATGGTTTAACTTGACAATAATGATGATTGTAGATCTTATTAAAATAGAGAAACGAATTCAAATGCTTTGACTTCACAACAATCATTATTGTAGATCTTATTCAAATAGAGAAACGAATTCAAATTTAGTTCATATTGAAGCGGTAGTATATACGTTTGGAATGCACTAAAACGTTCATTTGAGTAGTAGGTTGCATGCATTATACATGTAGTGAAATATTTTAATTGAACATAACATGAATTCAAAGTTTTGAATGACATTTGTAGTGCGAATTTATTTGGTACAGTACACGTTAGGCTTGTCCAAAAATTTCAACCCGCGCCTTGTTAGCCCGAAATATTTAAGATATATCTTTGTCTCGTTGTGCTCCGACAACACCCTCCATCTCAATCCGTGCCTTGCTATTCCAAAATTACAACGCACGTGAAAACTCCCACCTCCTGTGAAATCCCGACATGTGAAATGCCCGTGATACCCTTGAACCGTAAGAACCGCCTCAAATCGGTGGGGGTTCTTTTGTAACTTACCCCACATTTTGGACAAGCGCGTCCGTAAGCCATGGTTCCCACTCCCATCCCATCCACCCACCCATTCATACACCAAGGCCGCGAAGCCCCACACCCTCCTCCGTCCACCACCCAGTCGGAGCCTCTTCCCCGGTGACATTGTCCACAGCAACACCTCGATGTCCCTCATCCACCGTACCGGATGAGGATCCGTCGTCAATCTCGTCGTCTCGCCGGTTCAGCCACCCCGTCCTCCACCTCCAAGGAGCTACCCAGACATTCCCCTCGTCTTTCGCGCTACCTTCATTCCCACACCGCCATCTTCACCTGCACCACCAGAAGAGCAGCATCATCACCTTTTCCTCGGATGAAGTTGCGGCCTAATCGGCGCCACCAAAGAGGTTATACACTAATCGCCGCATTTTCTTCTTGATTCGATCTCACGGTGTTGTCGGCGCTCAGTCCCGAGCCGACACGGCGTGGCTCCATCCACAGCGGCGTCTCCGGCCACTTCCTCCACGGTGTCGCTCCCTCGATGGCGACGTCCACATCAGTACGAGCTACTGCTGCTTTAGCTCTTGCTCGCGCTGCTACTCTGCTCTTGCTCTCGGTCCCCTGCCTAGTCTGCTCTTGTTATTGCTCTTGCTCGTGCTGCTGCTCTCGCTCTTGCTCTTGCTTGCGATGCTACTCCGATTTAGCTACACTTCAGTTGACTGAATCAACTTTTGGGTCAGTCGATTTTTAGGGGGTGTGGGGGCTCACCGGAGTAAAGGAAGAACTAGCCGCGGCGGGGAAGGGGGCTCGCCAGAGAGGTACCCCACTATCTATCTTAGGGTTCAAGGTGGGGGCGGTGGTCACTGGGGGTGGTGGGGCGGTGGCGTGGGGATCGCCGGAGAAAAAGCTCGGCACGTGGGGGCCTAGAGGGATGGCCAGGGCGGCAGCGGACTAGCGGTGGGGAGTGTTTTCGGGGCGGGCAGGGCGGCGCACCGCCGGCCGCGGGCAGCGAGGGCGGCTGTTTTGCCGGTGGTGGCTGGCGGCTCAAGGGGGTGGAGGTTGAAGATGAACTGTAGGCCCTTGATTTCGTATCCAACGGTTGCAAAATCGACTGACCAGAGATGAAAAAGTTAGTCGACTGACGTGTAGCCTCACCTCTAGTGCATTCAGTTTTGACAGTAAAATTCAGTTTCGACAGCAAAATTCAGTTTTGACAGTTAAGTTCAGTTTCGACAGTTAAATTCAGTTTCGACAGTTAAGTTCAGATATGAGCGGTTGATGTATTTTACATCTATCACTTTGTGGTTATGTATTTTACGTCATCTACTGCAGATACTATTAGAATTCCACTCAGGTTAACGTTGTCTCTCTTGTCCTGCTTCAGCCTCGGTGTTGTACAACTCACCCGAGCTGCTCCAACAACGAAACCCTCCATCACAGCGGAGCAGTACCTCGGGCTCCATCTCTAGACGCCTAAGATCTTCTTCCCCTCCTCCGACAGCTAAGTCAGCCGGAGCATCCTCACCGGCCAACCCAATCACGCTGAGATCGACATGGCTTCGCCAAAGTGGTTGTACACTTGTTGCGTCTCTTTTTTACTCTACATGTTATATATATTGTCCACTGAGCACACGTAGTAACGTGAAATACGATTATTTTATCCTACTATATGACAAGCAATGAGGTACCAGGCAACTTAGCTATCCGTGATGGACTCTCTCAAACGCCATCATTATTTATCTCTGCGCGTTTGAGCTGTGCATTTGTCTATGGGCCTGGGGGTTGAGCTAGTAGGGCAGTGGCCTGGGTCCAAAGTAATAGAAGTAGCACAAAAACATTTTTTTAGTGTAGGCTTTTCCTTGCTCAAGCCTACCTACTAGAATCGCCAGTGCTTGAAAGGAAAAGTGAATGAAAAACATAGGAATTGGAAAGTTTCCTATGGTACTACTTTTCATGAATTTGGTGCAAAGGAATGGAGCAAAGGAAAATGGTAGGATTTGTTCCTTTGGTGTCTCCTTGAAAGAAAAACCGTAGGAATTCTAATTTCCACTTGTCCTCCTTTTCATATTCCTATTCATGAAGCACAAGACTAAGAGATAGTAGCATAATAGCATTATAACCGTACATTTTCTTGTGGTTTGACTTAATCTCACCATGCTTCTTTGCATCCTGTGATCTTCCAATTCTTGTGAATCAAAGACCCAGATTGGCAAAAATCCTGTGTTTTTAAATTCTCTGTTTTGCACATCCATTCCTATCATATTCCTGTCTATTTCCTATCCATGCATTGTTAGAATCCTCAAATTCAAACAAGCCCTTACACAATTACTTCTGTTACATATATGTGTCAAAGAAAACCTTGTTTGGTTTGTCTTGCTCCTGCGGCGTTGTGTTCCACCCCAGCTCAGCTGCTCCAACGATGGAAGGGTTCACCACAGCAGGGATCCGCTCTCCAGACTTTCTTTCGCCGCCTCAGATCTTCTTCCCCGCCGCCAGCAGCCACGACAACTACATTACCATCACCAACTAAGCAGATGACCTTGAGGACTACACGGGTCTGCAAGAGAGGTCGCACTCTTCCGTGTCTGCTTATGTTATGCATCGCTTAATACGATGACATGCTACATTATCGTCGTGTTCACCTATTAGACTCCGAGTCAGGTCCAAACTAATGCTGAAACTTGAGTTTTTAAATGGTTGTGGGGTACATATTGGGGCAGCAATCAGTACTATCTGTCTACTATCTGGTTAATCTCGGGTGTCTACTACGAGTTTCATGTTGGGTGCAGACAAACATTAAAGGAGCCATCATTTGTATTTTTTAACTAAAGCTATTATCTGCCTGCTATCATTGGTTTTGGGTCTATCCACAGTTTTCTACCATCACTCTGGATTTGTGCATGCACTCCTTACAATTGGGGAACGTAGTAATTTCAAAAAAAATCCTACGCACATGCAAGATCATGGTGATGCATAGCAACGAGATGGGAGAGTGTTGTCTATGTACCCTCGTAGACCGAAAGCGGAACCGTTAGCACAACGCGGTTGATGTAGTCGTACGTCTTCACGATCCGACCGAACAAGTACCAAACGCACGGCACCTCCGAGTTCAGCACACGTTCAACTCGATGACATCCCTTGAACTCCGATCCAGCCGAGCTTTGAGGGAGAGTTCTGTCAGCACGACGGCGTAGTGATGATGATGATGTTCTACCAACGCAGGGCTTCGCCTAAGCACCGCTACGATATTATCGAGGTGGACTATGGTGGAGGGCGGCACCGCACACGGCTAAGAGATCCAAGGGATCAATTGTTCTGTCTATGGGGTGCCCCTTGCCTTAGTTTATAAAGGAGGAGAGGAGGGGAGGGGCCGGTCCTCTCTATGGCACGCCCTGGGGAGTCCTACTCCCACCGGGAGTAGGATTCCCCCCTTCCATGTAGTAGGAGTAGGAGTCAAGGAAAGGGAAAAAAGAAGGGAAGGAAGGAGGGGGCGCAGCCCCTCCCCCTAGTCCAATTCGGACTAGGCCTTAGGGGGCACGCGGCCTGCCCTAGGCAGCCCCTCTCTCTTTCCCGTATGGCCCAATAAGGCCCGATACTTCTCCCCGGCGAATTCCTGTAACTCTCCGGTACTCCGATAAATACCCGAATCACTCTGAACCTTTCCGATGTCCGAATATAGTCGTCCAATATATCGATCTTTACGTCTCTACCATTTAGAGACTCCTCTTCATGTCCCAGATCTCATCCGGGACTCTGAACTGCCTTCGGTACATCAAAACCCATAAACTCATAATATAACCGTCATCGAACTTTAAGCGTGCGGACCCTACGGGTTCGAGAATTATGTAGACATGACTAAGACACGTCTCCGGTCAATAACCAATAGCGGAACCTGGATGCTCATATTGGCTCCCACATATTATACGAAGATCTTTACCGGTCAAACCGCATAACAACATACGTTATTCCCTTTGTCATCGGTATGTTACTTGCCCGAGATTCGATCGTCGGTATCTCAGTACCAAGTTCAATCTCGTTACTGGCAAGTCTCTTTACTCGTTCCGTAATACATCATTCCGCAACTAACTCATTAGCTGCAATGTTTGCAAGGCTTTATAGTGATGTGCATTACTGAGTGGGCCCAGGGATACCTCTCCGACAATCGGAGTGACAAATCCTAATCACGAAATTCGCCAACCCAACAAGTACCTTTGGAGACACGTGTAGAGCACCTTTATAATCACCCAGTTACGTTGTGATGTTTGGTAGCACACAAAGTGTTCCTCCGGTAAACGGGAGTTGCATAATCTCGTAGTCATAGAAACATGTATAAGTCATGAAGAAAGCAATGGCAACATAATAAACGATCAAGTGCTAAGCTAACAGAATGGGTCAAGTCAATCACATCATTCTCCTAATGATGTGATCCCGTTAATCAAATGACAACTCATGTCTATGGTTAGGAAACTTAACCATCTTTGATTGACGAGCTAGTCAAGTAGAGGCATACTAGTGACACTATGTTTGTCTATGTATTCACACATGTATTATGTTTCCGGTTAATACAATTCTAGCATGAATAATAAACATTTATCATGAAATAAGGAAGTAAATAATAACTTTATTATTGCCTCTAGGGCATATTTCCTTCACTTACATAATCTCACTATGTTTGATTCCTATGCATGTCAGTTATTGTACACAATGGAACTGATCATGTAGAGGAAAAGAGACGAGCCTTGCGTGGGAATAAAATTTCATGCAGATGTCGCTCCATGGTGGGTGCAAAGGCATCCCCCCTCCACCCATTTCAGATCATAATCAAGAGGAAGATAACTGTTCTGAGGGGGATTCAGAACGAGAAGACCACTCCTATTTACCCCATGAGGTCTTCGCTCTAACTGGCATGCTGATGTTGGTAATATCATGCATATGGTGCCTTGCATTGCTTACTGTATACATCAAAGATGTCATCTGCTTAGTTTAGACATGCTTTGTGTCAATGCCATCTGTTTAGTTTCTTTATCATATATGTGAATCATGCGATGCCATCTATTTAGTTTCTTTATCGTATATGTGAATCATGCAATGCCATTTTATTTAGCCAGGCATCCTATATGTGAATTTTGCAATGCCACCCTGGTTAGCCAATCATCTTATATGTGAATTATATCATGCCATCATTTTTCTATTACGTGTTAAATTTTTCAACAATTTTAGTACATTCAATTACTCTTCCTGTGCATTATCCATTCGGCAGGGTCATGGAAAGATCTGGAGTGGAAACAAGGTCTTCAGAGCAGACAATGCTATCTGACAAAGCGCATGTCTTGCTAGTTACAGATAACTCCTCAGAGGAGTATTCAGAGACAGATGACCAGTCATATCCCCCCACCCCGAGGTGCATGCTCTAACTTGGCAGGGTTATGTTGCTCATATCGTGCGTATGGTATCTTGCATTGCTATGTCATTTGCTTAGTTTAGACATGCTTTGTGTGAATGCCACCTGTTTAGTGTCTAATTACCTATGCAATGCCATCTTGTTGCAAGACATAATATATGTGAATTATGCAATGTTATCTTGTTGCAAGGCATTATATATGTGAATTATGCAATGCCATGCTATTTAGCCAAGTGTCATATATGTGAATTATATCATGCCATCCTTTTTTTGTATTTCTCATTGCTTTTGTCGACAATGTTTGTATATTCAACTGCTCTTCCTGTGCATCAGCCATTTGAATTGGTGATGGAGAAATATGGAGTGGAAACAAGGTCTCCAGAGCAGACAATGCTACCTGCTGAAGCAGATATCTTGATGGTTACAGATAGCTCTTCAGAGGAGGATTCAGAGGCAGATGACCAGTCCTATTATCCCCCAGAGGTGTACGCTCAAACTTGGCAGGGTTATATTGCTCATATCATGCATATGTTGTATTGCAATGCTTAGTTTTTACATCATATACACAATATTGAATGCCATCTCCTTAGTTGACACATCATATATGCAATTGCCCTCTGCTCACTTCCTTAGTATAAAAATCATATATTTGAATTATATCATGCCATGATGTTTACATAGACAACATGTATCTGAATTATGGCATGCCAACCCATTTTCTAAAGACATAATATAGTTATATCATCTCATCATGTTTACATAGTCATCATATTTTAAATTATGGCATTCTATCCATGAATTATATCATGCCATCATGTTTCCATCGATGGCATGTTTGTGATTTATGGCATGCCAATCACTTTAATAGACACATTGTATAGTTATATCATGTCATCCTGTTTACATAGTCATCATATTTTGAAGTATGTCATTCTATCCTATTTAGTTAGCCATCATACATGTGAAATTGTGTCATGCTATCATGTTTAATTAGCCATCATATATGTGAAATTATGTCCTGCTATTCTGTTTGGTTAGACAACATAAATGTGAATTATTTCATGCCATGTTTTCTTCCCTACTATCCGTTGCACCTATCTATCTTACAATGTCTGTACATTCAATTACTTTTCTTGTTTATCAGCCATTTCAACTAGGAGGGGGTGATGATAGTATCCGTGGGAGTAAAAACATGGTCTTCAAAAAAGATCGTGCTACCTGTCGATGCAAATAGAACCACGGTTGTACTTGCCCAAGAACCTGCCCCACCACACATAACCCAGACTCACACATATTGTACCCCTACCCAGTTGGACAGAGAACCAGCTACACCCCTTCTAACCCCAACCCCAGCAGATAGTAACCCAGTTCCTGTTGACACAGCACCGTCTCCACCATAGAGCACCCAAACACGAGCAGCTAGTAAGGCAACTGCAGTGCCCAAAGCACGAGGACCACCACTCCGAACCCCAAGTCAACGATTAAAGCAGAAGAAGAATTGTTCTCTGGTCAGGTTCCGTAGCTATGGTTCATACTACTTTGCTCTTGCATCACTGTATGTACTCATACCAACTAATTTCAAATTTGAAGGATGCAACTGAAACTCCAATGGCGCAACAGGTATGTTTTAAACCTGTTTCTTTAACGTGTTTGCTGTTGTAACTTGCTCTATGTTGATTTTAGTTTCAATTGAATAAATAGTTATGTTCTCATGCCATGCACACTACAAGTGTTGTTATTGTTGTGTGGTTTCCCACACTTATATTCTGTCTATGCTTCTTTGTCTTAAATAGATATGATTCGAACTATATCTATCTTGATTTGGCAACATAAACTAGAATGATATAGACCATATAGTGACCATACTACATAGATATATGTTTGTTTCATGTTGTTATCTTGTCCACCTTACTACTGAACTGGTTTACCAAAATGAGTTTCATATACTACATTGTAAACCTGTGATGTGTTTGTTTGTTTCTCTTTTAGAACGCGGATAAAATATTGGAGAAGAGTACCCCGTTATGCAATGGTAAAGGAAGTAATGCAGATAAGGTTCAAGATAGTGAGACATCCCTGTTGGTCTCCAAGAAAACTAATAAAAACTATATTGAAGACACTGAGACAACCCCAAAGTCATATCTTGATGTAGTGTTCGAGTTACTGGCTACTACTGCTGGCACCAGCTCTTCAAACTTGTTTCCTGAATCAGTTCGGCTTCTTGAGTCTCAACTTCAAGTTGAAAGACATCAATCAGATGTTATGCGACAGGAAGCCGAAGGACTTTGGAAGTCCCTGCATAATTCAGATGCATACTTTCTGGTGCAACAACAAGTGCTGGAGGATTTAAGCGCCAAACAAGAGAAAGTTAATAAGCTTGCTAAGCATCTTGCCAGCATTATGGGTACCCAGGATATTGTTTCTTGAGCTCTTCTGAAGTGGTTTCAGTTTTGGACTTGTTTTGCTGCAACGTTTATATGCTGTTTTGTTCCCTATATTTGCACTGGTGGCGAACTTTGATGCCCAGTGGATGTAATATGTGTAATAGCCGTGATAGCCTAGCGTAAGTTGCTTGCTTATTTATTTCCTTATTGTCTTGTTTATTTCTTTGCTTTTAGTCAGTGCAGTTCTTTTTCCGCGGTTTGCTAGTGGCCGCAATAACCTATTTTTAAAAACTAGGACACAATAACCATGGGCTACATATTTACTGTAGTTACCATGGCCCTCCTACGGGCCGTAGAAATAATGGGCCTTCTATGGGTCAAAGAAACAATGGGCCTTATACGGGTCGTAGACACAATGGGCCTTCTATGGGCCATATCATCAATGGGCCTTCTACGGGCCGTATGATCGGTTGGCCAAACATGGGCCAATAACAGACCGTGTTATGGCGGTAAATGGGCTAGAGTTGGAATCATCCGTTCATGGACTGACCATAACGGGCCATCATTAATAGGCCGTATTTGATGATGCTATGAAAACGGCCCAACGTATTAACGGGCCACAAACGGGTCGACTATAACCTCGGGCTGAATTTGGCCCACAAGCAGAAAATGACAATAACGGGCCATAAGTAAACGAATGCTGGAAATGAGCCCAATAATAAATGGGCACTGAGAAGGCCGAAAGATAACATGGGCTGGAAATGGCCCAACGGAATAACGGGCCGTTAATGGGTATAAGTGATACACTATTCATTACGGGTCAGTTTCACCACAGGTCGTTAATGGGAATAAAGTGATACACTGTTCATTATGGGCCAGTTTCACCACGGGCAGTTAATGGGTATAAAGTGATGCAGTGTTCATTACTGGCCAGTTTCACCATGGGCCCTTAATGGGCCAAGAGTTACAAAGGACCTCATATGGGCCGAAAGACGTCATGGGCCATACATGGGCCAGAAGTTAAAACAGGCTGGAACCATATTGGACGGCCCAGATGACGCTACTGGGCCTAATTCGGATAGGACATAACGGGCCCTGGGTTAGCGGGCTGTAAATGGGCTATATGCGAACAGGCCGTTAACAGGCTTCCCATGGGCCGGCCTGCCATCTTTTGACCATGTCAAATGGGCCGGCCTTTTCACGGGAATGGGCCTTTGTTGGGCCGTGCCACGTGTCGATGTATCATAGGCGCCTTTTGTCCAATGAGTGGATGACATCTGTCCCAATGGTGAGCCGACACGTGTTTCCTCCAGCCAATGATGATTTTAAATGTGGAAAATCCTCATTGGTCGGGTCTGTTAACGGGTTACCGGATCCAAAACCCAACCCAATAGCTTAACAGCGTTCCATTGCGGTGGATGCCACGTGTCGGTCACCCTTGACGAAAGCACCTCTATGACGCGCGATTTATCGTCATGGAAGTGGACACTTCCGTGATGATAATTTTGGTAATGTCATGGAACACTTCTACGACAACACAAGTATGACTATCTTGATTCTGTCATAAAATCGTCATGGATGTACATGCATGACAGAAAACGTGACCTACTGTGACAAACACGTATCATCACGGAAGTGTATTTTTTTTATAGTGAGTGCTTTCCTTATGAGTGGCGGTCGGGGACGAGCGATGGTATTTTCCTACCAATCTATACAAGTAGAACTTTGCTTCGAGGGCTAATAAACTTTTGCAATAAGTATATGAGTTCTTTATGACTAATATGAGTCCATGGATTATACGCACTCTTACCCTTCCGCATTGTTGCTAGCTTCTACGGTACCGTGCATTGCCCTTTCTCACCTTGAGAGTTGGTGCAAACTTCGCCGGAGCATCCAAACCCCGTGATATGATACGCTCTATCACACATAAACCTCCTTATATCTTCCTCAAAACAGCCACCATACCTACCTATTATGGCATTTCCATAGCCATTCCGAGATGTATTGCCATGTAACTTTCTGCCGTTTCATTTATTATGACACGCTCCATCATTGTCATATTGCTTTTGCATGATCATGTAGTTGACATCGTATTTGTGGCAAAGCCACCTTTATAATTCTTTCATACATGTCACTCTTGATTCATTGCATATCTCGGTACACCGCCCGAGGAATTCACATAGAGTCATATTTTGTCCTAAGTATTGAGTTGTAATTCTTGAGTTGTAAATAAATAGAAGTGTGATGATTTCCATTATTAGAGCATTGTCCCATGTGAGGAAAGAATGATGGAGACTATGATTCCCCCACAAGTCGGGATGAGACTCCGGACTTTATGAAAAATAAAAGAGGCCAAAGAAGCCCACCAAAAGAAAAAAAAGAAAAAAATGAGAGAAAAAGAGAGAAGGGACAATGTTACTATCCTTTTACCACACTTGTGCTTCAAAGTAGCACCATGATCTTCATGATAGAGAGTCTCTTATGTTGTCACTTTCATATACTAGTGGGAATTTTTCATTATAGAACTTGGCTTGTATATTCCAATGATGGGCTTCCTCAAATTGCCCTAGGTCTTCGTGAGCAAGCAAGTTGGATGCACACCCACTTAGTTTCTTTTTGATGAGCTTTCATACATTTATAGCTCTAGTGCATCCGTTGCATGGCAATCCCTACTCCTCGTATTGACATCAATTGATGGGCATATCCATAGCCCGTTGATTAGCCACGTCAATATGAGACTTTCTCCTTTTTTTGTCTTCTCTCATAACCCCTAGCATCATATTCTATTACCACCCATAGTGCTATATCCATGGCTTGTGCTCATGTATTGCGTAAGGGTTGAAAAGGCTGAAGCATGTTAAAAAGTGTGAACCAATTACTCGGCTTGTCATCGGGATTATGCATAAGGGGATCATTTTGTGTTACGAAAATGAAGCATGGCCAAACTATATGATTTTGTAGGGATAAGCTTTCTTTGGCTATGTTATTTTGATAAGACATGATTACTTTGTTAGTATGCTTGAACTATTATTATTTTTATGTCAATATTAAAATTTTATCTTGAATCTTTTGGATCTAAACAATCATGCCACAATAAATAAAATTACATTGAGAAATATGCTAGGTAGCATTCCACATCAAAAATTCTGTTTTTATCATTTACCTACTCGAGGACGAGCAGGAATTAAGGTTGGGGATGCTTGATACGTCTCCAACGTATCTATAATTTTTCATTGTTCCATACTATTATATTACCAGTTTTGGATATTTAATGGGCTTTACTATACACTTTTATATTATTTTTGGGACTAACCTATTAACCAGAGGCCCAGTCCAAATTGTTGTTTTTTGCCTATTTCAGTGTTTCACAGAAAAGGAATATCAAATGGAGTCCAAATGGAATGAAACCTTTGGGAGAGTTATTTTTGGAACAAAAGCAATCCAGGAGACTTGGAGTGGACGTCAAGAAAGAAACGAGGTGGCCACAAGGCAGGAGGGCACGCCCAGTGGGGTAGGCACGCCCCCGACCCTCGTGGGCCCCTCGTGGCTCCCCTGACCGACTTCCTTCGCCTATATATACTCATGCACCCTGAAAACAGCCAGGAGAACCACGAAACCCTATTTCCACCGCCGCAACCTTCTGTACCTGTGAGATCCCATCTTGGAGCCTTTTCTGGTGCTCTGCCGGAGCGGGAATCGATCACGGAGGGTGAGGGAGTCCTGGATAAGGGGGTATCCGGGCAGCCGGACTATATGCTTTGGCCGGATTGATGGACTATGAAGAGACAAGATTGAAGACTTCGTCCCATGTCCGGATGGGACTCTCCTTGGCGTGGAAGGCAAGCTTGGTGATTCGGATGTAGATCTCCTTCTCTGTAAACCAACTCCGAGTAACCCTAGCCCTCTCCGGTGTCTATATAAACCGTAGGGTTCAAGTCCGTAGGACTCAACAATAACAACAATAATACCATAGGCTAGCTTCTAGGGTTTAGCCTCTCTAATCTCGTGGTAGATCAACTCTTGTAATACTCATATCATCAAGATCAATCACGTAGGAAGTAGGGTATTACCTCCATCGAGAGGGCCCGAACCTGGGTAAACATCGTGTCCCCAGCCTCCTGTTACCATCAGCCTTAGACGCACAGTTCGGCACCCCCTACCCGAGATCCGCCGGTTTTGACACCGACATTGGTGCTTTCATTGAGAGTTCCTCTGCGTCGTCGCTATAAGGCTCGATGGCTTCTCCAACCCCAACAACTCCGTCCAGGTGAGAATTTTCTCCCCGGAAAAATTATTGTGTTCGGCGGCTTCGCACTGCGGGCCAACTCGCTTGGCCATCTAGAGCAGATCGACAGCTTCGCCCCTGGCCGTCAGGTCAGGTTCGGGAACCGAAACTACACTGCCAATACTCACGGAGACTTGATCTTCGACGGATTCGAGCCCATGTCTGGAGCGTTGAACGATCGCCACGCGCATGACTTAGATCTGTCGTCAGACAGTATTTGGAATATCGCACCTGCTACCACTCCGGGCTTCGGTCTGGAGCAAATTGTGCCTCCCGAGGACGGGCGGATAAACACCGCCTCGGGAACCGCACACCCACCGGCGTTTGGGCCAAACGCAGACCCATCTCCCAGGGAAATTTGCGTCTCCGGACCCCCGGACCTGTGTCCAGGTGTGGGCTCAGAACCACGTGCATCTGAACCCATCGAGTCTGGTTGGGCTCCAATAATGGAATTCACTGCCGCGGATATCTTCCAGCACTCCCCCTTCGGTGATGTGCTAAATTCGTTAAATCTCTCTCTTTCTCAGGAGACTCTTGGTTGGACTATATCCGGCCCGTGTGGGATATGGAGGATGAAGAAAATCGCGACCCACCCAACACCCACTTTATAGCCACTGTCGATGACCTAACAGACATGTTTGACGTCGACTCCAACAACATCGATGGTATGGACGTCGATGAAGGGGACGATCTGGAACCACCGCCCACGGGGCGCTGGACTGCCACTTCATCATACGATGTCTACATGGTGGATACGCCTAAAGAAGACAATGGTCACAAAAAGGACACAACGGAGGATAAACCCCCCGGACAAAAGCAAAAACGACGGCGCAGGCGCCGCTCTAAGTCCAATCACAGTAAAAATACCGATAACAACCCAAAAGAGGAGGACACTCCGGTTGACTCCAAAGGCAACAACAACCATAGGGACCCAGCGATGGAGCAGGATGAGCCAGGTCACGCCAAACACAGCCCGGAGCAGACGCCCGATCACAATGATCTAGAGGGCCGAACTCATCACGCTGCCTCCAAAGAGGAAGACATCCCGGTTGACGATGCATTCATCATGCCGGAAAAACGTTTTGAACAGGATAACCTCCGCAAAAATCTCCTGGCCACGGCGAGGAGCCTGAAGAAGTAGAAGCAAAGGCTTAAAACCACGAGGATACGCTCAACCAAAGATGGAACAAGGTGCTGGACACCGAAGGAAAATGTGGCGACGACCGACACACAAAGAGCTACCCAAAGCGCAAACTGCTACCCGAATTCGAAGACAAGCCGCAGCGCTCATTCCGCCAGAAAACAATATGGCCACTAGGCCGGACCAACCACCTCATGGCCGCGATAGAGCAGCCACTGATACTGCACACGGTTTACGAGAGCTCCTGGACAAAAAGGCCAATGCGGCCAGATCCATCTACAGGTCCAGAGGACATGCTCCGACACGGGATAATGGTCACCACAACGATCATACTGATCGAACACCAGTCCGGAATCAACACCGGGAGCAACAGCAGCCGACAGCATGCCGCGGCACAGCTAGATACAGAGGGGCTGTGCACCCCCTGTGCTTCACCGATGAGGTGCTGGATCATGAATACCCACAAGGATTCAAACCCGTGAATATAGAGGCATACGACGGAACGACGGATCCGGGGGTCTGGATTGAAGATTTTATCCTTCACATACACATGGCTCGTGGGGATGACCTCCACGCCATAAAATACCTTCCCCTCAAGTTAAAAGGACCAGCTCGGCACTGGCTGAAGAGCCTCCTAGAAAACTCAATTGGAAGTTGGGAGGAACTTGAGGATGCTTTCAGGGCCAACTTTCAAGGAACCTATGTCTGACCTCCGGATGCAGACGATTTAAGTCGCATAATAAAGCAGCCCAGAGAGTCAGCCCGCAAGCTTTGGAACAGATTCCTCACTAAGAAGAATCAGATTGTCGACTGTCCGGATGCCGAAGCCTTAGCGGACTTCAAACATAGTATCCAAGACGAGTGGCTCGCCAGACACCTCGGCCAAGAAAAGCCAAGGACAATGGCAGCCTTAACAAACCTCATGATCCGCTTTTGTGCGGGCGAAGACAGCTGGTTGGCCCATAGAGGCACCAGCGACCCGGGCACATCCGAAATTCGAGATGGCAACGGGAAGCCACGGCGCATCAAGCACAAGCGTCGGAATGACAATAGTCCGGACAACACGGCGGTCAACACCGGATTCAGGAGCTCTCGACCAGGTCAAGGAAAGAAGCCATTTAAAGGCAGTAAAGAGGGACCATCCGGCCTGAATAAAGTCCTGGACAGATCGTGCCAAATCCATGGCACTTCCGAAAAACCTGCAAATCATACCCACAGAGAATGCTGGGTCTTCAAGCAGGCCAGAAAATTAAACGCCGAACACAAGGGAAGAGACACACCAAGCGAAGACGAGGACGAGCCTCGTCAGCCGACCACCGAGGGCCAGAAAAAATTCCCACCGGAAGTCAAAACAGTAAACATGGTAAACGCAACTCACACAGAGTTCGTAGCCCCCAAATTCAATCCCTGGGCGGCTTGCCCGATCACTTTTGATCACAGGGACTACCCGGCCGATATCCGGCACGGAGGATTGGCTACCTTGGTTCTCGACCCAATAATTGATGGATACCATCTCACACGCGTCCTAATGGACGGCGGCAGTAGTCTTAATCTGATATATCAAGACACCATCCACAAGATGGGGATAGACCCATCCAGAATAAATCAAAATAGCGCCACCTTCACTGGAGTGATACGAGGCGTCGAGGCCCACTCCTGGGGCTTCCTCGTATTAGAAGTAACGTTCAGCTCTCCCGATAACTTTAGAAGCGAGGGACTAATCTTCAACATCGCTCCTTTCAGCAGCGGTTATGATGCATTACTTGGAAGAACGGCCTTTGCTTGCTTTAACGCAATACCGAACTACGCCTGCCTTAAAATTAAGATGCCTGGTCCACGTGGCATCATAACAGTCAGCGGAAACACAGAGCAGTATTCGGCAGCTCCCGCTGCCGGACTCTAGGTGGCCTCTCCCACTAGAACGCATGATCAGTCGTTAAGACCACGGACATGGCTAGACGAGTCCGATGCACCACCATCAACAACAGCCCGGATAAACCGTGGCTGGGTGCTGTACATATATCCCCATAAATGGTACTAGGGACTGTCAACACATGACAAAGCCCACAATTCGGCTTGCCTTATTAATAGGCAAATATCTCATATCTCGGACATCCATCGAGAATAACTAACTTCTCGCATGCTTACTCTTTTTTTCCATGAGTTCACATTTTTACAGACATTAGTCGTGCGACACCCTTCCAGGATACGGCACAACAGAGACAAAGGCGCAGACGTGCAGCAGGGCCCTGCTCAAAGGTTTCTCTTTAGATTAAGCCCCTGTGTAAACCTTCTTTACTGTCTTTTGTTGCTTGACATCCCATAGGTATTTCATATACCCATAAGGGATACTGGTGTTATAGGCTTTTCGCCACGACAGATCAATGCACGTACCTGGAATTACAGGGTCAAGGGCGGTACTCCGCCCAGTATATGTTATAAAGTCCGAATACCTTCGGGAGTGTTCAGCATCGCGAGTTTGGCCTTATATGCATCAGCTCTGAATCATGTCTTTGGTCAAATGTTGGGTTAGCCCGGCTCCTGGGTTTGCTTCCTTACATTCCGTTCTATCGGCTAAGGAGGCCAAAGGAGAACTATTGCGATTGTGCCCTGGTTATTCCGGATGAGCACCTCAGTAGAGAAAGCCGAAAACTGACTGTCATGATAGGGTGAGAGACTGGTCAGCCACTCGAGGACTCATCGGAATCTATAGGATTCCTCCGCATTAACAAAGGACCGGTTTCCCGGTCAAGTACGCGCACCATATCTGGATGCACGCGGAAGTACCAGGGGCTACATAGTAGCCCCACCTTTCAACTCCTATGGCTAAGTGAAAGCGTTACATCTATATAGTCCGGTTGCCTCCTTAATGGACCAAGACGTTGGATCAAGTGTGTTTACGCCTTTTTTCAAACACCCCCGCATTATATGCGTGGGGGCTAAAGCCAACGACTGGTAACTTTCACGTTATATGCATACATAAACAGCCACCAAGGAGACATTAGAATAGTTTTAGGCAAAAGTATAAAAAACAGCCTCCATAATTAAACACATAATTGTTTACAATCAATAGACTCGTCACTCGAACATGACATTTTTTGAGCACTGAGCCTCTATTCTACGGGCACCTTCTATGACCTGCTCACAATAGTGCTCGGATGGGTCTTGGCTTCCTGCCGGACCCCGAGTTGCAATGCTGGTGGCCTCCATATCTGCCCAATATGTCTTCACACGGGCAAGAGCCATCCGCGCACCCTCTATGCACGCCGACCTCTTCACGGCATCGATTTGCGATCTGGCGCCAAACAATTGTTGCACCAAACCAAAGTAGTTGTCCGGCTTCAGTCCCCTCGGCCATAGACGGTCTATTACAGACCTCATTGCAAGGCCGGACAGCCTATGGAGCTCGGCTATAGCGGCCATCTTCTCACTCAATGGCAATGAACATGATGGAGCGCTAAATTGCGACCAGAATAGCTTCTCCATTTCGTTATCTTTATGATCCTTGAATAACTTGGTCGCATCAGCCGCACTCTTCGCCAAGTTCGCATACTCATCTGTGGCGCTCTACAGCTTATCCAACGGAGCATACTTGGGATCTAAAAACTTCATCCGCAGCAAATAAGGATTCCCAGCTGCAATTTCTCTGGCTTGGCGAAGTTCCTCTCAAGGAGCTCATATCAGCCAGTGGCGTCCCTCAACTCCACAACCATCGTGAATACCTTTTCTTCGCTTCGGAGATGAGCAGCTTGTTCGGCTTTTAGGTCTTTGGCCGCTTTTAGAGCAGCTGCATTGCTAACCCGGGCTTGTTCCTTCGCTAGAGCAAGCTCCGCCCTCATGACCTCAGCGGCAGCAGCTCCACCTGCAGCCACATTGCATCATATTAATATCGCAACCTTCTTGCAATTTCCTAAAGCAAATATGGATATAAGAGCGCATACTCTGTGACTCCTCGAATCGCTTGTTCACAAGCGTGATGTCGGCCTCCACCATGTCAATCTGCCGCCTCAATTCGGCACATTCAGCGGTCTGGTCTACCACCGGACCCTTAGCAACCTGCACATCAATACAAGTGCGATTATTACCTCGGAGTGTGATCCTCCGTCTGCCGCCATGGGCTGGCATCCACAGTCTCAGGGGCTACTATCTATACAGAGCGCATGTATCGCGTGCGGTGCAACCAAAAATTGCGTATTTTGTGGCTTACCTCAATACCTTTGAGCAAGCTCCTAAAAGTTTCATTTAACCCGCTTGTGGCGGAGCAAATTTTCTCCAACACCGTACCCATGAGTGTACGGTGATCCTCCGAGAGAGCAGCTGACTCCAGGAGGCCCTTCAGTGTGTTCGGCCAGACAGCGGACTCTCTCGGACCCTTTTTATTGTCCGCCACGGGAGCCGAACGCACTGGGCTCAGGGCAGCCGCAGTGTTAGCTTCCGGCCCCATTGGATCTGGATTCCTCCGTGATGATACCTCAGGGCCGCCTGCCCCACGGGGCGGAGAGGTAGGTGGGGTCTCACTCTCCATCATCTCCGGAAGAAGATCCCCCGAGGACGAACCCTGTTGAGATGAACTGCTAGCCGGACTGCAAAAAATAGGTCTCGATTATTACCCTCAGAGGAAAAAACAATAAGCTTCTTGTTTATTAAACTTATAGCTCGGTGGAGGGCTGGCCCATTAGCAGGCACTGTGCGGTAAGAACGCCCTTCGGGGCAGGGCCCTTTGGTGAAGTTTTCTTCCCTTGTTTAGGTGCCCCCGTTTCCAAGTCTTCGGAAGCGGCCCTTTTCTTCCCGCGGGGGGAGGAAACCTCAGACTAACCTCCCCGATTCTCCTCCTCCATGGAGACATCAATTCCCCCAGTTTGGATGCACAATGTATGAGGCTCACTCTTGGCTTCTCCGCTCTTCCCTTCGCCTTTCTCCGATGGCACTTGTCTTAGCGCCCGCTCAAGCATCTTGGCTATTGCCGGACCGGGTGGGCCTTCGGGAAGCGGGGCCGGACACCTGATCCTCTCCACCTTACTAAGCCAATCCTGGTCGTGGACGGTATTCAGAACAATGCTATGACAAAAACAAGCAAAGTGTTCGGTTATAGGGTTACTTACTTGGGTATCTGGGCGATTGCAGCTCAGGCCCGCATCCTTGGTGGTGTCCGGACACTTTATTCGTGGTCCAAAGAACAACTTATACATCCCTTCGGGCATCATGCCGAAGAAGTGTTGAATGGTTCGTGGACCTTCTGGATTGAACTCCCACATCCGGAGAGGCCGACGTTTGCATGGCAGGGCCTGCCGAACTAGCATTACCTGGATTATTTTGACAAGACTAATGTCCCTCTCGAGGAGCTCCCGAATGCGGCTCTGCAGCATCGGTACATCGTTCGCAGGCCCCCAGTCTAGTCCCACGTTGGCCCACGACGCTAGTTGAGGTGGAGGGCCCGAGCGGAAGGCGGGTGCGGCCGCCCACTTTGAGCCTTGAGGAGCTGTGACATAGAACCACCTCCATTGCCATAAATCAGATACCTCCAGGAAGGAGCCTTCAGGCCACGGGGCATCGATGTTCCTGCTTATTATAGCACCTCCGCACTCTAAGTGTCACCCCTCAATCATCTTTGGCTTCACATTGAAAGTCTTGAGCCATAAGCCGAAGTGGGGGGTAATGTGGAGGAAGGCTTCACACACGATGATAAACGACGAGATGTGGAGGATGGAATCCGGAGCTAGATTGTGGAAATCTAGCCCGTAGTAGAACATGAGCCCCCTCACGAAGGGGTCAAGAGTAAGGCCCAAGCCCCGGAGGAAGTGGGAGACAAATACGATGCTCTTGTTGGGCTCGGGGGTAGGGATGACCTGTTCGGGGGCAGGAAGCTTGTGCTTGATATCGGCGGTCAAATACCCGGCCTCCCTGAGCTTCGCAATATCCTCCTCTGTGATAGAGGAAGCCATCCACTGGCCTTGATGGTCGGATCCGGACATGATCGTAGATCTGGGGTGCTTAAGCTCGAGCTTTTGGTGTTGGAACTCAGGGTGCGAGAGGCGCGAGCATGGAGATACAGGGATAGGCCTCAACTCCTTTATAAAGGGGGGAGAATATCAGGCGTCCCCAGCGTAACCGTTTGGGACTTGCCTAAAAACACGGAGTCATGCCAACAGGCATGGTTGGATTACCCATACCCGTATTGATGAGGATCCCGTAATAAGAGGGACACGATCTCTGCTTCGACAAGACGTGCCAATGGAACCGCCTCGTAATGTGTGTGGTAGCTGGTTGTAAAAAAGAACGGTTCGAATAAAATCTGGACCATGGCGTGATGTCCCACTACGAAGAGTTCTCAGCAGATTAGATTCATGGTTTATTATCCTCTCTATGGTGGTATCTGAAATTTGTCTTGCAGAGCCGGACACGGTCTTTGTGTTCGGAATTTATCTTGGAAGTATTCGGAGATGCAACCCGCCTCGCGATGCCGAAGACAATCTACGCGCCGGACTCATCGTCATTGAAGCCTGTATTAGGGGCTACTGAGGGAGTCCTGGATAAGGGGGTATCCGGACAGCCGGACTATACGCTTTGGCCGGACTGATGGACTATGAAGAGACAAGATTGAAGACTTCGTCCCGTGTTCGGATGGGACTCTCCTTGGCATGGAAGGCAAGCTTGGCGATTCGGATGTAGATCTCCTTCTTTGTAAACCGACTCTGTGTAACCCTAGCCCTCTCCGGTGTCTATATAAACCGGAGGGTTCAAGTCCGTAGGACTCAACAATAACAACAATCATACCATAGGCTAGCTTCTAGGGTTTAGCCTCTCTGATCTCGTGGTAGATCAACTCTTGTAATACTCATATCATCAAGATCAATCAAGCAGGAAGTAGGGTATTACCTCCATCGAGAGGGCCCGAACCTGGGTAAACATCGTGTCCCCAACCTCCTATTACCATCAGCCTTAGACGCATAGTTCTGGACACCCTACCCGAGATCCGCCGATTTTGACACCGACAGAGGGCTTCTACATCAACACCATAGCCTCTCCTTTGAAGTGTGAGTAGTTTACCACAGACCTTTGGGTCCATAGTTATTAGCTAGATGGCGTCTTCTCTCTCTTTGGATCTCAATACAAAGTTCTCCTCGATCTTCTTGGAGATCTATTCGATATAATTCTTTTTGCGGTGTGTTTCTCGAGATCTAATGAATTATGGTTTTATGATTAAGATTATATATGAACAATATTTGAATCTCCTCTGAAATCTTTTATGTATGATTTGTTATCTTTGCAAGTCTCTTTGAATTATCAGTTTGGTTTGGCCTACTAGATTGATCTTTCTTGCAATGGGAGAAGTGCTTAGCTTTGGTTTCAATCTTGCTATGTCCTTTCCCAGTAACAGCAGGGGCAGCAAGGCACGTATTGTATTGTTGCCATTGAGGATAAAAAGATGGGGTTTATATCATATTGCTTGAGTTTTTCCCTCTACATCAATGTCATCTTGCCTAATGCGTTACTCTGTTCTTATGAACTTAATACTCTAGATGCATGCTGGATAGCGGTCGATGTGTGGAGTAATAGTAGTAGATGCAAAATCGTTTCGATCTACTTGTCGCGGACGTGATGCCTATATACATGATCATGCCTAGATATTCTCATAACTATGCACTTTTCTATCAATTGCTCGACAGTAATTTGTTCACCCACCATAATACTTATGCTATCTTGAGAGAAGCCACAAGTGAAACCTATGGCCCCCGGGTCTATTTTCCATCATATAAGTTGTTGATCTATTTTATTTTGCAATATTTACTTTCCAATCTATATCATAAAAATACCAAAAGTATTTATCTTATTATCTCTATCAGATCTCACTTTTGCAAGTGGCCGTGAAGGGATTGACAACCCCTTTATCGCATTGTTTGCAAGGTTCTTATTTGTTTGTGTAGGGACAAGCGATTTGCGTGTAGCCTCCTACTGTATTTATACCTTGGTTCTCAAAAACTAAGGGAAATACTTATGGTACTTTGCCGCATCACCCTTTCCTCTTCAAGGGAAAACCAACGCATGCTCAAGAGGTAGCAGCCCTCCTGCCTTGTGGCTTCCTCGTAGAGTCCCAGACTTTAACTCCAAGTCTTCTAGATTTCTTTTGGTCCAAGAAAGATCCTCGTGAAGGTTTCTTTCTGTTTGGACTCCGTTTGATATTCCTTTTTTGTAAAACACTAAAATTGGCAAAAAAACAGAAACTGGCACTGGGCCTCCGGTTAATAGGTTAGTCCCACAAATAATATAAAAGATCATATTAAAGCCCATTAAACATCCAAAACAGATAATATAATAGCATGGGACAATAAAAAATTATAGATACGTTGGAGACGTATCAAATACTAATCTCTAGTTTGCTGCATCACCCTTTCCTCTTCAAGGGAAAAAACAAACTCAAGCTCAAGAAGTAGCAGGAAGAATTTCTGGCGCCATTGCCGGGGAGATCTACGCCAAGTCAAGGCAGACCAAGTACCCATCATAAACTCTCATCTTTTGCATTACATTATTCCCCATTCGCCTCTCGTTTTCCTCTCCCCCACTTCTAAAATGATTTTCGGAAAGATTTGCCTTTTCTTCGCCCCTCTTCCGTTCGTCCTCTTTGTTCATTTTCGGTTTGCTCGTTTGCTAGATTGGTTTGTTGCCACCATGTCTAAAATTGGGGAGGTTATCACTGAAAAAGATAGTAGTAACGATGGGGGAAACTTTGATGCTTTTGCTAATACTAATCCTCATGAAGAATCTACTATCTTGCACACTAAAAAACTTCGCATTGGTAGCGGCAATACTATTGGAAAAGGGGTTATTCAAGATTTCTTTACTTGTGTCGGTGCGTTACCCACGTTAGGTGGATCTATTCTCCATAGAACTAGTAGTCTTGTGGATGCTATATCTTTGCTCGTGGTTGAACTTGAAAGAGAATTTGTTCATATGCATCCATCCATATAAATGATTTTTTCTAGAGTTTTCTAATATCGAGCATTGTTCTGTTAAGCGCGCCGCCACTAGATTTCTATCACATGGGTTTAGATTTATTATGAAAGAAGCTAGTGAAAATTTCGCGCATTATAAAGTAGATGGTGGTCATCCTCCCATAGAGGGAATTCTCTTTAACCAATAGTATTACATAATGCATTTACGATCTCTAGATCATGTTGCTTATAATGAAAATTTAAGGAAGAGGGTCCCTGCCGATTTTTTAGTTGATAAGATTTCTGAGCTTAATGATAATTTTGCTATTCAAAACAACGGAGTAGGTTTATCTCTTGGACACAAGCTCATGACTTTTTGCCAAAAGAACGCTTACAATGATGAGTTGGTTATACAATATGAAGGGCCAAAGGAGGAACCAATTCCTCCTGATCTTGATCTTGGGGATCCTTATCCCATTAAATTTAGCCCTTTTGATTACTTTTGCTTACCACAAAGAAAACTTCCTGCTGAACGAAGGGAGTATGAGATGAATTTTCTAGATTTGCAACAAGGAAATACAATCTAGCAAAGAACAATTATCATAATTAAATTCCTTGAAATCCAAAAGAGTGGGTTCATTGCTACTTAAAGTCTTGAGCTCTCCAATCCTACTTTTATCAATTTTTGCATCAAGATCTAAAAACTCCGATCATTGGGACGCCTTTTAACTGAAGTTGACTCATATCCAGTCCCAGCTCAATCAATATTTATATTATAAAACAAAGATTCGATAGGAGTCACATCAATCACTTTAAGATCTTCATCATTATTTTCACTAAAACTAGAAGAACATGCTTTTTCAAACAAATCTCGTTTAGCACGCGTCTTAGCAGTTCTTTCTTTGCACTCATCAATGGAAATTCTCATGGCTTTGAGAGACTCATTAATATCATGCTTGGGTGGAATAGATCTAAGTTTCAAAATCAACATTAAGAGAAATTCTATCCACGTTCCTAGCCAAATCATTAATCTTGAGAAATTTTTCTTCAATCAAAGCATTGAAATTCTTTTGCAAACTCATAAATTCTTTAACACTCATCTAAAAATAAAAGGGCATCTTATTAAAAATTTCCATAAGAATTGTTGTAGGAATTACCATAATTATTAAAGGAATTACTAGGAAACGACCTAGAATTAAAGTTACCTCTATACGCATTATTACCAAAATTATTCCTACCAACAAAATTCACATCCGTAGATTCATTATTATTCTCAATCAAAGTGGATAAAGGCATATCATTAGGATCAAAAGGAGCATTCTTACTAGCAAATAATTTCATAAGTTCATCCATCTTTCCACTCAAGACATTAATTTCTTCAATTGCATGCACTTTTTACTAGTGAAAGATCTTTTGGTGTGCCATTGAGAATAATTAACCATAATATTATCTAGGAGTTTAGTAGCCTCTCCTAAAGTAATCTATAAGACCTAAATAGTTCATCCCCACTAACCTATTTCACTAAGCATGCAGCCTATCCACATCAACATCCATTCTCCTATAGCCACATCAGCACTAACCTTCCACTTGGCTAATCCTTCTGATTCCCATTTTTCTGTGAACCATTTCAGTTCTGTGCGTTAAGTTTTTGTTGCTCTGCAAACCTAGCAACTATGCGCATGCAGTGCATTACTCCAGCCAACATGCAGCCCATTATTAGATAATGAAGTCCGGCGCAATATGAGTTGTCCAGCCACCAACAAGCTTCTTTGTGACGACTTCTTCCCTTCCCCCTTCTAATTAGGGATGGCACCCACAGGGTATGGGTACCGGTGGAGCTACCCCATACCCTTACCCATCCACCCTGAACTTACCCATCACCCATACCCATACCCGTCAAGGGTACAATTTTTTCACATACCCATCACCCGACAGGGTATATGGATAGCCGCGGGTAAAAATACCCGCATTTACAACACATCAGTTGAGTAGAAAATAGTTGTAAAAAGCAATATATAATCATAAATTATTAATAGCAACAAAGTTTAAACAACAATGTACAATAACATATTGTAACAATAACACATTCTCATAAACAAAAATACTTGCCTATAAAGTGACACATAAAAATGTTAAAAAACAACACATAATCATACATAACAACACATAGGTATACACTTTAAGTTCACAAAATCAAGATAAATCATAGAGATAATTTGAATACACATTAGAGTTTTTATCTAGCGTGATTAGGAGGGGAAAAATAATACATTAGGATTTAACGGAAACCCATTTGTTAACATTTTAGATGGGTACATGGGTACGCGGGCATGGGTTATACGATCCCATACCCGTACCCTTTCTACCCGACGGGTATGATATTTTCCCATTTAAGTACCCATGGGTAAATTTTTATCCCATATCTTTACCCTAATAGGGTTTTTACCCGCAGGGTATGCGGGTAATGGGTACCCATTGCCATCCCTACTTCTAATACAACGCATGTCTCTTCCCCTTCCTTGGTTCTTCCTATATAATACGCAACCATATATCCATAGGATGAAACCCTCCCCATACAAGCTTCATAAACCGAATACCAGCTACATCTCCTTTCTTAGCATTCACTGGCCATCGCCTTGCCATGACTCCACCAGGTGATCTTCTCGCCATCGTCAGGCGACATTGGAGTAGTTAAATTTGACTGATTTCGTTAGTTAGGAGGTTGATTTGCCTTAGTTTTTGTTGCTCTGCAAACCTAGCAACTATGCGCATCCAGTCCATTACTCCAACCAACATGCAGCCCATTATTAGATAATGAAGACCGGTGCAATATGAGTTGTCCAACCACCAACAAGCTTCTTTGTGATGACTTCTTCCCTTCCCCTTCTAATACAATGCATGTCTCTTCCCCTTGGTTCTTCCTATATAATACGCAACCATATATCCATAGGATGAAACCCTCCCCATACAATCCTCATAAACCGAATACCAGCTACATCTCCTTTCTTAGCATTCACTGTCCATCGCCTCGCCATGCCTCCACCAAGTGATCTTCTTGCCATCGTCGGGCGACATTGGAGTAGTTAAATTTGACCGATTTTGTTAGTTAGGAGGTTGATTTGCCTCATGATTTGGTTTCTCTATATTTTCATTTGTGAGTGGGACGATCGAGGGTTGGAAAGATAGACTACAATGTTCATTTGGGAAGATCCCTTATGCATTCTCTTGCTCTGAACACAGATAGATGATGGGGACGGATGAGAGAGCGAGGTGCTACATGTCGTCGACCATGTGAACCCAATCGGATGAGGAGGCTTCATCGCCACTATTGATGACGTTGCTAACATAGAGCTATCTATTGCAACCGAGGATCGACGAATGATGAAGAAGAATACGAGTCACGGTGGTTTGCCAGGCGACAAAAGCCTATCGGGCAACAGATGCCCTCAGCGACGAACGATGGCCTTTTTCTCTAGTGTATTCCACTCGGCTCTATGAACAAGACGATTACATTGGCTTATATAGCCCAGCACACACACCGCCTAAACCAACAACCTGGCCATGTCTTCAGTGCACGCACGCATGCAGGACCTCTAACCTCTTCTGCACGAGCAACACTCATGCACTACGAGATACACACGCACCCACACGCATGATCCACAGGAAGGAAGTGGTCTAGCAGGATGGCCACGGACTGGCTTGATGCATGTAGCTCCTTGCTGGACTCCTAATGACTCACATTAGAAATGGCTAATCTATCCAATTGACATCACGCGACGCACGCACGCTGGTGACCGCGGACACACCTTAGTACTCTTTGGGTGTTAATCACATAGCGATGTGAACTTGATTATTGACTCTAGTAAAACCTTTGGGTGTTGGTCACATGGCGATGTGAACCATGGGTGTTAATCACATATAGATGTGAACTATTGGTGTTAAATCACATGGTGATGTAAACTAGATTATTGACTCTAGTGCAAGTGGGAGACTGAAGGAAATGTGCCCTAGAGGCAATAATAAAGTTATTATTTATTTCCTTATTTCATGATAAATGTTTATTATTCATGCTAGAATTGTATTAACCGGAAACTTAGTACATGTGTGAATACATAGACAAAACATAGTGTCCCTAGTATGCCTCTACTTGACTAGCTCGTTAATCAAAGATGGTTATGTTTCCTAATCATATATATGTGTTGTCATTTGATGAACGGGATCACATCATTAGGAGAATGATGTGATGGACATGACCCGTCCATTAGCTTAGCATTATGATCGTTGCAGTTTCATTGCTACTGCTTTCTTCATGACTTATACAACTTCCTCACGCTATGAGATTATGCAACTCCCGAATACCGGAGGAACACTTTGTGTGCTACCAAACGTCACAACATAAATGTGTGATTATAAAGGTGCTCTACAAGTGTCTCCGAAGGTGTTTGTTGGTTGGCATAGATCAAGATTAGGATTTGTCACTCCGTGTTTCGGAGAGGTATCTCTAGGCCCTCTCGGTAATACTCATCACTATAAGCCTTGCAAGCATTGTGACTAATGAGTTAGTTGCGGGATGAAGTATTACAGAATGAGTAAAGAGACTTGCCGGTAACAAGATTGAACTAGGTATGATGATATCGACGATCGAATCTCGGGCAAGTAACATACCGATGACAAAGGGAACAGCGTATGTTGTTATGCGGTTTGACCGATAATGATCTTCATAGAATATGTAGGAACCAATATGAGCATCCAGGTTCCGCTATTGGTTATTGACCGGAGACGTGTCTCGGTCATGTCTACATAGTTCTCGAACTCGTATCCGCACGCTTAACGTTCGATGACAATTGGTATTATGAGTTTATGTGAAATGATGTACCGAAGGTTGTTCGGAGTCCCGGATGTGATGACGAACATGACTAGGAGTCTTGAAATGGTCGAGGCATAAAGATTGATATATTGGACGACTATGTTCGGACACCGGAAGTGTTCCGGAAAGTTTCGGATAAAACCTGAGTACCGGGGGTTACCGGAACCCCCCGGGAAGCTATTGGGCCTCATGGGCCTTAGTGGAAAAGAGAGAGGACCGGCCAGGAGGTGGCGCGCGCCCCCCTTGCCCTAGTCCGAATTGGACAAGGGGAGGGGGCGGCGCCTCCCTCCTTCCTTCTCTCCTCCTCCTCCTCCGCCCCTTCTCCTTGTTGGAATAGGAAAGGGGGGAACCTACTTGGAGTAGGATTGCCCCCTCTTGGCGCGCCTCCTCCCCTGGCCGGCCTCCTCCTCCCTTCCTCCTTTATATACGGGGGAGGGGGCACCCCATAGACACACAAGTTGATCAACTTGATCTTTTAGCCATGTGCGGTGCCCCCCTCCACAGATTTCCACCTCGGTCATATCATCGTAGTGCTTACGCGAAGCCTTGCGCCGGTAGCTTCATCATCACGGTTACCACGCCGTCGTGCTGACGGAACTCTCCCTCGGCCTCAGCTGGATCTAGAGTTCGAGGGACGTCACCGAGCTGAACGTGTGCAGATCGCGGGGGTGCCGTGCGTTCGGTACTTGATCGGTTGGATCGCGAAGACGTTCGACTACATCAACCGCGTTACATAACGCTTCTGCTTTCGGTCTACGAGGATACGTGGACACACTCTCCACCGTTGCTATACATCACCTAGATAGATCTTGCGTGATCGTAGGATTTTTTTTTTTTGAAATTACTACGTTCCACAAAAGGGTGAACCATGACCGGCCATTGGGATTGCTGCTCGAGGCCTTGCTAAAGACGGAGTCATGGATGCTACAAGAATGTACCACAAAAGCTACAACCAACTTCCAAATATGCTACAACCGGCTATAGCCGGAGCCAGGAACCATCACTGTGTTTGCTGGAACTGGCCAAAGCGGGAGCTGGAACTAGCATATAATTTTGCTTCAAAGCTCGTGGCCATGGCGCTGGTACAAGTGCACCGGTGTCGTGCAATGCCGCAAGTCACAAGTTGGGGTGGTGCCATGGCTCACTGGAGGTTGCAACCGGCAACCAAGTTTGATGGAACCGGCGGGGAGCTTTGCTGGAACCAGCACGTAATAATGCTACCACCGAGTTCATCATGCTGGACCTGTGACACTTATGCTACAACCCTAGCTTTTTTTGCTACCACCGGCGACTTCTTTTGCTACAAGCATGCACGAAGGTGTTGGTCGACGGCGGCAATGCATTTTATTTTTTGTTGCAACCATTTTGAAGTTTGCTTGAACCGGCGTACAAAATAGCTGGAACGGGCTTCTTTCTTCCTTCGACGGTGACCATGGTGACCGGGGGTGAGCTGATTTGCTGCAACTGGCAAGCCAAAAAGCTAGCACCGCTGAGCTGATTTGCTGCGATGGCGGACGACGGCGCGCGAAGCATGCACCCGTGCAGGGAGCGTCGACGGCGAGGACGGCGGGGACGGTGCACCCATGCTCCAACCACAGGGTGGGAAGAGCTGCAACCACTGCGGGGACCCGGCAAGCTGGGCGGCGCCCTCTCCTGCTGCCCGCATCGATCTGGTGCGAAGGAGAAGCAGGGGAGGAAGAAAGACAACCTGCGATGGACAACGGCTTAGGACGGGCCCATCGGGCAGCTAGTGTGTGTCCGACCGAAACGTTCAGCCGCCGGTGCCTATCGGTACCCTTATGGAAACCATCGTGGGGTCGGGGGGAGTTGAGAGAGGATTTCAACAGCACACACTCTTCGTTTTTGCGATCAAATTTCTCGTTTTTAATTCAATTTGCAGAGCCTTTTCTAAAAAAATCAATCTGCAGAGCGATTTTCACATGTGGAAGCAACACATTTGCAGGCCGATCCCGATGACATGTCGACCGCGAGTCTGTTGATCAGTCCATTGACTGAAACTAACAAAACAACTGCGAAAGGCATCTAAAATAAGCACAGTAGCACACCACCAATTCAGAAGAGAACAAGAGGTAGCCATCCACTCCACTACGCGTCCAAATTACGGTCGCATGTACAGGTAATACTGCGAGTATCTTGACATTTTTCCAAACAAAAATGCTATCTTGCCCACTTTGACTTGGTTTCATGCGTCTCCACTCCGAATTTACCCTTGTTATTTCAGTTTGCACAGCGATTTCACCAATGGAAGCAAACACAATTTGCACAGCGGGTTAGCTCGACAAATTTACTTGCTAGTAAGGCATGACATGGATGGTGCGGCTGTCGTAGGAGGAGGAGACCATGCCCTTCCTCTCCTGCTCCATCCTCACGGCTCTCAGCAGCTCGCCAGCCATCCTCGACGTCGCCGGCGAGCAGTCCCCTTGCATCACCACCAGCAGCTTTCCCACCGCTTCCGGCGCGGCTGCCAGCGCCTCCCTCATCTTCCGGTCCCCGCCCCCCGCGCAGCAGGACAGCCACAGCAGCGCCACCGCGGCCTCGCGTCCCATTTGCCCGACCCGTATCATCCTGCCCATCACGGCTGCCGCCACCTCAGCCGCGTCCTCCGCGATGGCTGCTTTACCGTCGCTGCAGCGGGCCGCCTCTACTAGTAGCATCAGCGCGGACTCCGCCGCGGCCGTGGGCGCTGCCGCCACGGCCAGCGCGAGCGCGGGCACTGCGCCGGCTCGGACCATCGACGCTCGGGCGGGCCGCCCGCGTACCTGCACGGCCGCGGCCATGCAAAGGATGGCTGCCGGTGACGCGGCCTCCTTGAGGATCCTCACCAGATCGGGGAACAGCTCCGACCTGTCGGCGATTGCGGTCTTGACGTCGGCGTCCGGCACGGGCGACGTCAGGATCGCCTCGAGAACCACGACGCCGGTGGGACCTGCGGAGAGCAGCGTTGCCACGACGCGTCCCAGATCGCCGGCCACGAGCGCGGTGATGAGGGCTTTCTTGGCATCTTCGCTGACTCCGCCCGCGGACATGACGGCAGCCATGGCCTCCACGGCCATCTTGACCCGTCCACGCTTCTCCGTGCCGTCCCGGGTCAGGTAGGGCACCATCTCCGGCGCCACAGTGGCCAGGATCCTCACCGCGTCGACGCGCGCGTCGGTGCCGGCGCCCCCCTTGGCGAAGGAGAGGAGCGCCGGCACGGTAGAATCAAGATCAGCGGCGACGGCGGACGCGACGGAAGCCTGCTTCCCTTTCTCCGGCGCGATCTTGGCGGCCAGCGAGCGCACGGCCTTCTCCGCGGCGGCGGGCTCACCGTGCGAGGCGGCGAGCTGCGAGAGCGCCTCCTCGGGCGAGGGCGAGGGCGGCAGCGTGGCGGCGTGCAGATGGATGAGGCGGCGCAGGAGCAGGTTGGGCACCAGGTCGGTGGACGCGAGCGGCAGCCGCGTGGCCGGGCAGGTGCGGTGGCCGGAGTCGAGCCAGCGCTGTATGGACGCCCGGTCGTAGGTGGCGCCGGTGGGGAGGCTCACCGGCGAGCGCATCACCTCGAGCGAGATCGGGCACTTGAACGCGGCCGGCGTGGTCGGGGAGGCGGCCATCACGAGAGGCTCCGGCGGCCGGATCCGCCGCCTGGCCTGCTGTCCGGCGACGAGCGCATCCATGGCGATTGGCGGGGATTGCTGAGCCTGAGCTGCTGGGGACAGTGGGGGAGGAAGTGCGGGCGGCCGAGGCCTTAAGAACGAGTGGGGGGGTGATGTCAGCGGGTCAACGGTCAAAGTCAAGTGGGTGGGGATGGTGGTGTTGACGTTTTCGCTCTCGATAAGGACGGCCATTGCCCATTCGTAGAGCAGCCTCGTGCCATCACCAATGGAACAAGCGTAGCGTGGAGGATGGGGACGAAGATGCCAATATAATTCAGACTTTTTTGCGGGACCTGCTTCGGGCTTTGTTCGTTTACAATGTGCAGGCTCTGAGACTTGGCCGGGGTCCTGTAAATAAATCAGCAGAAAATTTTGAATGAAAGCCATGCTCCTTCACCCCACTTTTTTGCACTAGAAATCAGCAGAAAATTTTGCCTTTTTCTCCACCAGCTACAGTAAACACCCGTGACAGTCAAATATTAGGATTTCAACAAAACGGAGAACTTCTGCAAAAATTACTCTAGAAATGTACAATTGTTTTTTCCCATTGTATCGTTGATAATAGCTGAACTGCAAATTCTATGTTAACTTATGCATTCATGCCTCAAGTTGACGTAAAAAATAGTTATTGCAATATTTTTGTCACTTTAATGTAAAGGATATTGTATTTCAGCAAATTTATCATAAAGCTATTTGCTACGGATGGCAACAGAGTTGATCTCCACCTAGGAGTGCCTTCTCATCTTATCCCCCATTTAGCTGTCATGACATTTTTTTTTTTGAGGGAGCAGTCATGACATTTTTCTTCCAGTCGCAATCTCATTAGATTCGGGGCGGGTATCGGGTTCCCAGTTTAGAAACCAAATTCAAGTATTATTACGATATTATGTAGCATTGCCTTTTGGACATTGTAAAAAAAACTTAGTTTTGTAACAATACATACTATAATGATAATGCATAACTTTCATACGAAAAATATTACTAAAACATGACGCGACAAAGACAACATTACAATACCTTTTATTTATTTGTATATTTATATATAAATAAGAGTCATTATATAGGACATAAAATTTCTGCACCCGAGCTCATATGCACCCTCGAGAAATAGTAAAATTAAAAATTAGCAAAAAAATCAAAAAAATCCTTTTTTAGGCAAACTTTGACGAATTCTGAACATGCATGCAAAATTTCATAAAGAAACAACATTCCAAAAATGTTGTCGTAAAAAACAAAGTTGATGCTCCGAGAAAGAGACTTTTTGGAACGTCAATTTTGTTTTTTACGGCAACATTTTTGGGATGTTGTTCTTCATGAATTTTTGCACGCATGTTTAGAATTCGTCAAAGTTTGCCTCCAAATAATTTCAGATTTTTTTTGCCTTTTTACTATTTTTTTCAACTTTACTGTTCATGAGGGTGCATATGAGCTTGGGTGCAGAAGGGTACTTTCATCTTTTAATTAGTGTACACAAATATAACAGGGCATAGTAGGAAACAAGGATGGGCTAGACCTTTCCATCCCCTAATAATTATCGGGTTTGCTAAAGCACATCTAGATGTGCCATAAGTATTACAAATTTAAGTTCTATATTATTGATTTTATCAAAGATTCGTGCGGGTATTTTTTTTTCCTTTTCTTTTATGTCGATAGAGTTAGATGTGTAATAACTAGGTCACACAGAGTCACTTAGATGTGCAATAGTTAGGGCACATCTAGATGTGCCCTAGACAGACCCATCATAATGGGGCACAACATGTTTTAGTGGCTAAAGAATTTTAGCTCCCAAATAAATCTTTGTTCAGAAAAGTGTATACATATAAGTAAAAAAAGTAGAATGCTTGATAAATGTACTAGATTTCATGATTAGAAATTCAGACATGGCCTGCACAAACAAGACAATATGATGATACATACGAAATGCCGAAGAGTGATATAGCAGTGACCATAATGACATGGGTCTGTCCAGGGCACATCTAATATGTAAGTATTATACATATCATTCTTAGCCATAGCATGCTAGTGACAGTAATTATATGGGCCTGTCTAGTGCATATCTCATCTCTTTTGTTTCCATGCCACTGGCTATCCATATTTATGTTTTCTTTCTGCACAACTATATTATATCTTCACACATAAACATGTGTTTTTAAAATTTGTAAAACATGTCAATATATTTATAATAAAACATAATGAAATAAAGAGCTCACTAGATTTTGAAATTCAAATAGAACTGCCACGTGTTAGTAGTTGTTTTCTTTCTATCACATGTATCTTAGGCAATGGTATGCTAAACTCCACAATCTGGTTTAAGCAACCAAAGATGGATATATTCCTTCAATTCCAAAAATGAGAAAAATATCTTATTTTCATAATATCAAATACATATCATTAGAGACTCATGAGACATATTTTCATATTGTATATGGTTGTCAATATGCCTAAAGAGATAGTGGTTACAATGTCAAATACATATCATTACATACTCACGAGTTTTTTTTCATATTCAACATGTTTGGTCGTGTAATTGTAGATAATTGTCTATACAAACATAGACAAAGTTGCAAAACTTGACTTATAAAAAAATGATTCAAATACACTGACGGTCCTAATAGTATTTCAAGTGTGTCAAGTAGGTCCTAAAAGTTTAAAATCATTCACCGTGGGTCCTAAATGTGTGTAAGTCGTTCACTGCGGGTCCTAAAATATTCCAAGTGTGTCAAGTAGGTCATAAAAGTCACGGGTAAAATACACACATAGGACCCACGGTGAACGATTTTGAACTTTTAGAACCTCTTTGACACACTTGATTACTTTTAGAACTTCTAGTGTATTTTACTCTAAAAAAATCTATATGAACTACATCATGAAACGGAGGAAGTACATATTAAAATCATTATGCCTAAAGAGATAGAAGACGTCACCTTAACTAAAAATGTTTTGGCTAGTAGACGTCGTACTTGTTCATACATGCTTACAAATTTAAATCGACATACTTTACCATGCCTGTCGTGTGGCAAATTTATATTTTTATTTTGCTTCATCATTATTTCTAAAAGTTATGCTTTGCAGCGTACCATGAGCTAAATTTAAATGAAAAGCGGGTTCACAAGTGGATTCGGTGCATAGTACAACATTTAGGCCTTAATCAGCCAACTAATTCCACCAAAATTATAAAAGACCTGCCCGTACATGTAGTGACCATGAAAATCTTTGGAACCAGCAAATAAAAGGTTGGTCAAGCTTTCAGAAAGATGAGAATCAACTTTACCGGAATTGTTTTCTTTCTGGAAAGGCTGGGACAAAGACATCGAGTCTTCGAACTATTGACCAAATGCCTAGAGGAAACTCGATAGAACATCTAAGCATTTTTTCTCCAGTAAGTATGTACATACTTAGCCGTCCAAACTCCAAAGAATGCATGCATGCAAAAGCTATGGAGCATCGCTAAGCACGCTTTGCGCCGTCAAATCGCCAGCCCGAACTGAGTTTTCAACTGAGCTCCATCCAGACCGAACGCAGCGCACATCGGTCGCAGAATCCGGAGGGGGATTCAGTCGGGGCGCTTTGCCGCTGGCCACATCAAACGTGGCCACTTCTTTTCCCGAAAGCGCGACACGCCGTGCAGGATGAGAGTGGAATCGCACAAAGCCGGCATGATTGGTGAGGAAGACGATGACACAAGGCACGGCATGAAAGCGAGACGAAAGGCGGCGAGCTAAGCACCATATCGTCTCGCCGCTGACCGGCGGGGAGATACTTCCTTTGCCCCGTTTTGCGTCAACAGCCTGCAAATCTGTCACGGGGTAAGTGGCATCCCGGCGACGTAATGGCGCCGGATACCTTGTTTAGGAGGCAAAACTGGATGAAGGGAACGGAATAATCCTTTGCCCTTTTGACGAAACTTCGCGTCGGGATGGGAAAGGTGGAGTCAAGGAGAATATAGGGAGGAAAACGAAATATGCTTTCGATGATGTGCCCGATGTCGCGGACGCCCCTTTTCTTTGTCTCCGAAGAACCGAGATGAGAGATGTGGTCTCCTTTTTGGACCGGCTAATCGCCGGCCTTGGTCGTTAGGTACGCTATTTGCACATCCTAATTTTAGGTGTCCCTTTCCGCCGTCACTTCTTCTTCGGTATAATCCCCCTGGACACATCAACAGTTCAGATTAGAAGATACCCTTTCGTGAAGATAAGTAAGGGTAGGATGGAAAATTTAGGTGGGACCGGCGTACCGCGGCGTAGCGAGGCGCGTGGCCGTACGGCCCGTTGTACGCCCATACGTGGGCGGTGCACGCCGCGTGAGGAGGAGGGCGGGCCCACACGTACTAAACCCTAATGAGATGAATCCATTAATCCGACGCGGTACGGGGCGAATCCATTAACGCCGGCGCAGTGAGACGTCCCGGCGGCGGCGGCGGTCCGCGGGCGGCGCCGATTCACACGCCACCGCCTGGCCGCCTGTCGGCGCCTGCGCACGCCACCGCTTGACCGCCCGCGCATGCCGCCCCCCTCGCCTACCAGGCATTAATCGCCGGCGTCGATTCTCACGCCGCCGTCTGACCTTCTGCGTCCTTGACCGTTCAGTGCACGCCGCCTCGCTCGGCTACCCCGGCATTGATCGCCAGCACCCACCCACCCACCAGTACGCCCTATAAAAGAGCACCTCGCCCCGCCGTCGCTCGCACACCACCCTCGCCTCCCCTCTCCTTCTCCCCTGTCGCCGGTGTCGCCCTCTTGCGCCCTTCCTCTCCCTCGCGCGCCCTACCTTTCCCTCTCGCCGGCGATGGCACGCTCCACCTTGACGCTCGAGGAGGCGAAGGAGCTCGCCCACTTCGTCATCCCCGCCGCGCCCGACGTGCGCCTGCCGGCGAGGTGGCGCCTGAGCGTCGACGGCGTGCCTGTGGCGCCGGTGCCCGAGGTCGGCACCCACCTCTTCGCCCGCGTCGTCGGCCTGTACCGGGCTCGCCTGTCACCGGAGGAGCTCGCCGACCCCAGTACGCCCCCAATAACCCCGGCTGGGCGGACCACCTGGCCGGCGACCACCTGCGCCGCCTCCAAGCCTACGCCGGCCCGCGCCCGCCCACGAAGCACAACCGCGCGCAGCGGCATCAACTCTGGGATGGGCGCACCTTCGAGGAGGTGGTCGCGCCGTACCGCGCGCAGGCGGTCGCCGGCACCGTGCCCGCTCCACCGGGGTACGGCTTCGACTTGTACCGCCGCGGCTAGGCGCGCTCCACCTGCGCCCGTGTCGACTTCGGCGCCATGCACCCGCCCGCGCCCCGCAGAGGCCCAGGCGGTGACCGCGCTGTCCACCTCGGTCCCGGCGATCGCCGTTCCGCGGGCAGGAACGGCGCCAGGTCCAGCCGCGCCCCTCCGCCCGAGCCGCAGCCGGAGCCAGAGCCGACATTGGTGGTGGAGTACAGGCGGCTGAAGGCAGAGGCCGGCGACCCGGACGACATGTCAGGCTACCTGACGGCGCTCCGGGAGTCGGAGAACATGCCGTAGCCGCCGCCGCTCGTCCAGGAGTACATTCAGCTCGCCCCGGGCGCCGTCCACCCGGAGGACCCGGAGGACTTTCCCGGGTATCACGCCGCGCTCGAGGACTCGATGGCTGCGCCGGCCGTGCCTGTGTTGCCCCTCGACGACAGCAGCAGCAGCAACGACAGCGACGACGACGACGGGCTCTATGACGAGATGGACTTTGGCGGCGTCGAGGACGAGTAGTTTAGTTTAGGTTACTTTTGAAATAACGTTTAGTAATGTTTAATTATTTTCCTAATGTTGTTTAGTTAAGTTAAGTTAAATTTCTAGTATTACGTAAATATTTATGAAAACTATGATGAAATATCGAGTGTGTTTAAATGCATGGTTTTAAAATATTGTTTACAAATTGAGTGTTCAAATTAATACTATTATTTTAAAATGTTATACTGTATACAATTATTGTTCAAAATATAGAAGCAGAAAAATTTAAACTACAAGTGCAAAAAAAGTTTGAAAATTAGGAAAGAAAATAAAAAAGAAAAAAAGAGGACAGCTAAATAATATTAGCAAAATAGAATGAAAATAATTTTTGAAAACAGAAATGAGTTAAACTTTGAATGAAAGAAAAACTATATAAATTAGGAAAGGAAATAATAAACGAAACAAAGATGGAAAAAAAATAATACTGCCAAAAGAATGATATTGTCAACTTAAAAAAAAATAAAATTAAAACATAACTAAAGTTGAATTGAAAAAATTATGAAAATAAAACAAAGTAGATAAAAATGAAGCAATAAAAATATTAAATATTATTAGCAAAATAGAATGAAAATTAATTTTAAAAACAAAAATGAGTTAAACTTTGAATGCAAAAAAAATATAAACATTAGGAAACGAAATAAAAAACGAAACAAAGGTGGAAAATAAATTATACAACCAAAAAGAACGAAATTGTTCTCTTAAAGAAAATGTAAAATTTTAACAAAATTAAACTTGAATTGAAAAAAATATCAAAATGAAAAAAGTAAAAAAGAAATAAAGCAATAAAAATATTAAATAATATTACAAAAACAAAACAAAAATTCGTGCCTGACCACGCCTCCCGCGGCGCTGCGAGCACCGCCGATGTGGGCCGGCTGGGCCGACTTTGAGAGGTGCGCGCGGGCGGTCCAGGGCGCAGAGGCGCAGGGGGCGGTGTGTGGCGTAGATTTTAGTCCCACCTCGCTCGCCGAAGGGCGCCCCGACCGGCTTAAATAGGCGGCTTCATGCATCCTAGCAGATAAGATAGTTACTAAAAATATGGTTTGACTTTGAACTACCCGGGCAGCGCTACCGCCGCTGCCCGGACAATGTTACACTGTCCGGACAGCTATGGTAGTGTTACTTTAGCATTATAAACTCAGATCATATATTTACTATCTATCTTATTTTTTATAGTTTAGCACTTTACGCAAGTTTGTTTCATTAATACCTATATTTTTATAATTTTTGTCACACCTGATTTAAATTACATTTTTAGTACTTGAACAGTCTTAGTGCATCCTAGTCAATATGATACAACACTATGGAAAAAAATTAGGTTGATTTGAAGGATGTCAGAAAAAACTCCTTTTCGGACGGGGCATTTGGTCCTACCCGAACGGTGTACGGATAACGAGGTCGATTTTTTGACATCTTTAGAATGGCCTGAAATTTAGCATGTGAGTCGGTATGCCCACTCCCACACGGAATCCAATAAGTGATCGTATTTCGAAATGAAGAGCACGTTGCGTCACGTCCGATCAGTGTTTTAGGTTTTTGGACCGAAAAAATTATGGAAAATTCATAAAGTGGCAAAAAGCCACGAAACTTGTCATGCATCCTAGTTATGATGATACAACACTATGGAAAAAATTGGGCTCATTTGAAGGATGTCGGAAAAAGCTCAGTTTTGAACGGGGCCTTTGCTCCTACCCGAACGGTGTACGGATAACGAGGTCAATTTTTTGACATATTCAGAATGGCCTGAAATTTTGCATGTGAGTCAGCATGCCCACTCCCACACGGAATCCAATAAGTGATCGTATTTCGAAACGAAGAGCATGTTGCGTCACATCCGATCAGTGTTTTAGGTTTTTGGACCATAAAGTGGCAAAAAGCCACGAAACTTGTCGTGCATCCTAGTCATGATGATAGAACACTATGGATAAAAATTGGGCTCATTTAAAGGATGTCAAAAAAAAACACAGTTTCGAACGGGGTCTTTGCTCCTACCAGAACGCTCTACGGAGAACGAGGTTAATTTTTTGACATCTTCAGAATGGCCTGAAATTTTGCATGTGAGTCAGTATGCTCATTCCCACACGGAATCTAATAAGTGATCGTATTTCGAAATGAAGAGCATGTTGCGTCACGTCCGGTCAGTGTTTTAGGTTTTTGGACCGAAAAAATTATAGAAAATTCATAAAGTGGCAAAAAGCCACGAAACTTGTCGTGCATCGTAGTCATGATGATACAACACTACAGAAAAAAATTGGGCTCATTTGAAGGATGTCGAAAAAAACTCATTTTTGAACGGGACCTTTGCTCCTACCAGAACGCTCTACGGAGAACGAGGTCAATTTTTTGACATCTTCAGAATGGCCTGAAATTTTGCATGTGATTCAGTATGCCCACTCCCACACGGAATCCAATAAGTGATCGTATTTCAAAACGAAGGGCACGTTGCGTCACGTCCGGTCAGTAATTTAGGTTTTTGGACCGAAAAAATTATAGAAAATTCATAAAGTGGCAAAAAGCCACGAAAGTTGTCATGCATCCTAATCATGATGATACAACACTATGGAAAAAAATTGGGTTTATTTGAAGGATGTCAAAAAAAAACTCATTTTTGAACGGAGCCTTTACTCCTACCAGAACGGTCTATGGAGAACGAGAAAAAAAATGAATAAAAACACCCAACCATTCCTGCAGGCCGGTACAGAGCGTAATCGGTCCAGCCCGATCAAGCCAAAGGCGAAAGGGCCGGCCTTTCGGCCGAAGTACGGCCTACAGGGCGGTTAAAGGGGGCAGTGGCGGCACAGGGCGGGATTCTAAGGCGTTCGAAAGGTGCGTGGGAGGCGCGTATATAAGGCGGTCGCGGCACCGTTCAGTGGGCGAGGTGGGACTAAACTCTAGACACGAGCCCCGCCGAACCTGCCCCACTCCGCCGAACGGTTAAGGGCCGACCCACACGCGATGGCGCCGGTTTGTTATTATTAGTTGTTTAAAAATAGTACTAGATTAATAATATTTATGTAATTTTATTATTTACTTTATAAGTAAGAATAATAAATTGTTTATTATAATTTACAAGTAAAAATAATGAATTATTTGAAAATAATTGATTATGACTTTTTCGTTACTCGGTAATATTTTTCAGTTTATTAAAAATTTATAATGAGCTAGTTGCTATATTAAAAGCACTACTTAATGTAAAATGTATTTACAATTTATTAAGTAGATATATTAAAAACAATACTTATTATCTAATTTATTAAGTAGTTATATTACAAAAAGTACTTAATATGTAAACCCCCGCGCGCCTTTTTGGCCACTTTGGGCGAACTTTTTGGCTATTTATTAACTTTTTGGCCACTGTAGGCCAACATTTGCGTGCGCATGTGAGTGGCCCCATCGGCTCGCACGCTTATTTTCGACCGAATCGGAGTACGAACAGAAGTTGCGTCACGTCGGAAGACCTTTTCTGGGTTTTTCCACGGAGAAAATCGTAGAAGATGCATCGAGTGTCGAAACGCACCACAATTTTGCAGGCGTCCTTGTGTGGCATACTGTTGCCTGTGAAAAAAACATGGCGACGTTTCATGGCTTTGCGAGAGGGAACACCTACTTCATCCATGTCACCCCAGACTGATACCTCAGGTATGTACTGTGATTATGTGCCAACATGGACGAAACGCACCCAACTTTTGTGTGTGCGTGTGAGTGACCCCCACCGGCTCGCACGCCTATTTTCGACGGAATCGGAGTACGAACGGAAGTTGCGTCACGTCGGGAGACCTTTTCTGGGTATTTACACGGAGAAAATCGTAGAAAATGCATCGAGTGTCAAAACGCACCACAATTTTGTAGGCGTGCTTGTGTGACATACTGTTGCGTGAAAGAAACATGGCGATGTTTCATGGCTTTGCGAGAGGGAACACCTACTTCATGCATGTCACCCCAGACCGACACCTCAGGTTTGTACTATGACTATGTGCCAACATGGACGAAATGCACCCAACTTTTGCGTGCGCGTGTGAGTGACCCCCACCGGCTCGCACGCCTATTTTCGACGGAATCGGAGTACGAACGGAAGTTGCGTCACGTCGGAAGACCTTTTCCGGGTATTTCCACGGAGAAAATCGTAGAAAATGCATCGAGTGTCGAAACGCACCCCAATTTTGCAGGCGTGCTTGTGTGGCATACTGTTGCGTGTGAAAAAAACATGGCGACGTTTCATGGCTTTGCGAGAGGGAACACCTACTTCATGCATGTCACCCCAGACCGACACCTCAGGTATGTACTGTGACTATGTACCAACATGGACAAAACGCACCCAACTTTTGTGTGCGCGTGTGAGTGACCCCCACCGGCTTGCACGCCTATTTTCGACGGAATCAGAGTACGAACGAAAGTTGCGTCACGTCGGGAGACCTTTTCAGGGTATTTCCACGGAGAAAATTGTAGAAATGGCATCGAGTGTCGAAACGCACCCCAATTTTGCAGGCCTGCTTGTGTGGCATACTGTTGCGTGTGAAAAAAACATGATGACGTTTCATGGCTTTGCGAGAGGGAACACCTACTTCATGCATGTCACCCCAGACCAACACCTCAGGTATGTACTGTGACTATGTGCCACATTGGACAAAACGCACCCAACTTTTGCGTGCGTGTGTGAGTGACCCCCACCGGCTAGCACGCCTATTTTCGACGGAATCGGAGTACGAACGGAAGTTGCGTTACATCGGGAGACCTTTTCTGGATATTTCCACGGAGAAGATCGTAGAAAATGCATCAAGTGTCGAAACACACTCCAATTTTGCAGGCGTGCTTGTGTGGCATACTGTTGGATGTGAAAAAAACATGGCGACGTTTCACGGCTTCGCGAGAGGGAACACCTACTTCATGCATGTCACCCCAGATCGACACCTCAGGTATGTACTATGACTATGTGCCAATATGGACGAAACGCACCCAACTTTTGCGTGCGCGTGTGAGTGACCCCCACCGGCTCGCGCGCCTATTTTCGACAGAATCGGAGTACGAACGGAAGTTGCATCACGTCGGGAGACTTTTCTGGGTATTTCCACGGAGAAAATCGTAGAAAATGCATCGAGTGTCGAAACGCACCCCAATTTTGCAGGCGTGCTTGTGTGGCATACTATTGCATGTGAAAAAAACATGGCGACGTTTCAAGGCTTTGCGAGAGGGAACACCTACTTCATGCATGTCACCCCTGACCAACACCTCAGGTATGTACTGTGACTATGTGCCAGCATGGACGAAATGCACCCAACTTTTGCGTGCGCGTGTGAGTGACCCCCTCCGGCTCGCACGCCTATTTTCGACGGAATCGGAGTAAGGACGAAAGTTGCGTCACATCAGGAGACCTTTTCTGGGCATTTCCACGGAGAAAATCATAAAAAATGCATCGAGTGTTAAAACGCACCACAATTTTGCAGGCGTGCTTGTGTGGCATACTGTTGCGTGTGAAAAAAACCTGACGACGTTTCATGGCTTTGCGAGAGGGAACACCTACTTCATGCATCTCACCCTAGACTGACACCTCAGGTTTGTACTGTGACAATGTGCCAACATGGATGAAACGCACACAACTTTTGCGTGCGCGTGTGACTGACCTCCACCGGCTCGCACGCCTATTTTCGATGGAATCGGTGTACGAACGGAAGTTGCGTCACATCGGGAGACCTTTTCTAGGTATTTCCACGGAGGAAACCATAGAAAATGCATCGAGTGTCGAAACGCACCCCAATTTTACAGGCATGCTTGTGTGGCATACTGTTGCGTGTGAAAAAAACATGGCGACGTTTCATGGCTTTGCGAGAGGGAACACCTACTTCATGCATGTCACCCCAGACCGACACCTCAGGTATGTACTGTGACTATGTACCAACATGGACGAAACGCACCCAACTTTTGTGTGCGCGTGTGAGTGACCCCCACCGGCTTGCACGCCTATTTTCGACGGAATCAGAGTACGAACGAAAGTTGCGTCACGTCGGGAGACCTTTTCAGGGTATTTCCACGGAGAAAATTGTAGAAATGGCATCGAGTGTCGAAACGCACCCCAATTTTGCAGGCGTGCTTGTGTGGCATACTGTTGCGTGTGAAAAAAACATGGCGACGTTTCATGGCTTTGAGAGAGGAAACACCTACTTCATGCATGTCAGCCCAGACCGACACCTCAGGTATATACTGTCACTATGTGCCAACATGGACGAAACACACTCAACTTTTGCGTTCGCGTGTGAGTGACCCCACTGGCTCGAACGCGTATTTTTGACGGAATCAGAGTACGAATGGAAGTTGCATCACGTCGGGAGACCTTTTTTGGGTCTTTCCACGGAGAAAATCGTAGAAAATGCATCGAGTGTCGAAACGCACCCCAATTTCGCAAGCGTGCTTGTGTGGCATACTATTGCATGTGAAAAAAACATTGCGACGTTTCATGACTTTGCGAGAGGGAACACCTACTTCATGCATGTCACCTCGGACCAACACCTCAGGTTTGTACTGTGACTATGTGCCAACATGGACAAAACGCACCCAACTTTTGCGTACGCGTGTGAATGACCCCACCGGCTTGCACGCCTATTTTCGACGGAATCGGAGTACGAACGGAAGTTGCGTCACGTCGGGAGACCTTTTCTGGGTATTTCCACGAAGAAAATCGTAGAAAATGCATCAAGTGTTGAAATGCACCCCAAATTTGCAGACGTGCTTGTGTGGCATACTGTTGCGTGTGAAAAAAACATGGCGAGGTTTCATGGCTTTGCGAGAGGGAACACCTACTTCATGCATGTCACCCCAGACCGACACCTCAGGTATGTACTGTGACTATGTGCCAACATGGATGAAACACACCCCACTTTTGCGTGCGCGTGTGAGTGACCCCCACCGGCTCGTACGCCTATTTTTGACGGAATCTGAGTACGAACGGATGTTGCGTCACGTCGGGAGACCTTTTCTGGGTATTTCCATGGAGAAAATCGTAGAAAATGCATTGAGTGTCGAAACGCACCCCAATTTTGCAGTGTGCTTGTGTGGCATACTGTTGCGTGTGAAAAAAACATGGCGACATTTCATGGCTTTGCGAGAGGGAACACCTACTTCATGCATGTCACCCCGGACCGACACCTCAGGTTTTTACTATGACTATGTGCCAACATGGACGAACCGCACCCAACTTTTGCGTGCGCGTGTGAGTGACCCCCACCGGCTCGCACGCCTATTTTCGACGGAATCGGAGTACGAATGGAAGTTGCATCACGTCGGGAGACCTTTTCTGGGTATTTCCACAGAGAAAATCGTAGAAAATGCATCGAGTGTCGAAACACACCCTAATTTTGCAGGCTTGCTTGTGTGGCATGCTGTTGCATGTGAAAAAACATGGCGACGTTTCATGGCTTTGCGAGAGGGAACACCTACTTCATGCATGTCATCCCAGACGGACACCTCAGGTATGTACGGTGACTATGTGCCAACATAGACGAAATGCACCCAGCTTTTGCATGCGCGTGTGAGTGACCCCCACCGGCTCGCATGCCTATTTTCGATGGAATCGGAGTACGAACGAAAGTTGCGTCACGTCGGGAGACTTTTATGGGTATTTCCACAAAGAAAACCATAGAAAATGCATCGAGTGTCGAAACGCACCCCAATTTTGCAAGCGTGTTTGTGTGGCATACTGTTGCGTGTGAAAAAACATGGCGACGTTTCATGGCTTTGCAAGAGGGAACACCTACTTCATGCATGTCACCCCGGACCGACACCTCAGGTTTGTACTGTGACTATGTCCCAACATGGACGAAACGCAGCCAACTTTTGCGTGCGCGTGAGAGTGACCCCCACCGGCTCGCACGCCTATTTTCGATGGAATCGGAGTACGAACGGAAGTTGCGTCACGTCGGGAGTCCTTTTCTTGGTATATCCATGGAGAAAATCATAGAAAATGCATCGAGTGTCGAAACGCAACCCAATTTTGCAGGCGTGCTTGTGTGGCATACTATTGCGTGTGAAAAAAACATGGCGACGTTTCATGGCTTTGCGAGAGGGAACACCTACTTCATGCATGTCACCCCGGACAGACACCTCAGGTTTGTACTGTGACTATGTGCCAACATGGAAGAAACGCACCCAACTTTTGCGTACGCGTTTGAGTGGCGCCCACCGGCTCGCACGCCTATTTTCGACGGAATCGGAGTATGAACTGAAGTTGCGTCACGTCGGGAGACCTTTTCTGGGTATTTCCACGGAGAAAATCATAGAAAATGCATCAAATGTTGAAACGCACCCCAAATTTGCAGGCGTGCTCATGTGGCATAGTGTTGCGTGTGAAAAAAACATGGCGACGTTTCATGGCTTTGCGAGAGGGAACACCTACTTCATGCATGTCACCCCAGACCGACACCTCAGGTATGTACTGTGACTATGTGCCAACATGGACAAAACGCACCCAACTTTTGCGTGCGCGTGTGAGTGACCCCCACCGGCTCGCACGCCTATTTTTGACCGAATCGGAGTACGAACGGAAGTTGTGTCACGTCGGGAGACCTTTTCTGGGTATTTCCACGGAGAAAATCATAGAAAATGCATTGAGTGTCGAAAGGCACCCCAATTTTGCAGGCGTGCTTGTGTGGCATACTGTTGCATGTGAAAAAAACATGGCGACGGTTCATGGCTTTGCGAGAGGGAACTCCTACTTCATGCATGTCACCCCGGACCGACACCTCATGTTTGTACTGTGACTATGTGCCAACATGGACGGAACGCACCCAACTTTTGCGTGCGCGTGTGAGTGACCCCCACCAGCTCGCACGCCTATTTTCGACGGAATTGGAGTAAGAACGGAAGTTGCGTCACGTCAGGAGACCTTTTCTGGGTATTTCCACAGAGAAAATCATAGAAAACGCATCGAGTGTCGAAACGCACCCCAATTTGCAGGCGTGCTTGTGTGGCATGCTGTTGCGTGTGAAAAAACATGGCGACGTTTCATAGCTTTGTGAGAAGGAACACCTACTTCATGCATGTCACCCCAGGCCGACACCTCAGGTATGTACTGTGACTATGTGCCAACATTCACGAAACGCACCCAACTTTTCCGTGCGCGTGTGAGTGACCCCCACCGGCTGGCACGCCTATTTTCGACGGAATCACAGTACGAACGGAAGTTGCATCACGTCGGCAGACCTTTTCTGGGTATTTCCATGGAGAAAATTGTAGAAAATGCATCGAGTGTCGAAACGCACCCCAATTTTGCAGGCGTGCTTGTATGGCATACTGTTGCGTGTGAAAAAAACATCGCGACGTTTCAAGGCTTTACGAGAGGGAACACCTACTTCATGCATGTCATCCCAGACCGACACCTCAGGTATGCACTGTGACTATGTGCCAACATGGACGAAACGCACCCAACTTTTGCGTGTGAGTGACCCCCTCCGGCTCACACGCCTATTTTCGACGGAATCAGAGTACGAACGGAAGTTGCGTCACGTCGGGAGACCTTTTCTGGGCATTTCCACGGAGAAAATCATACAAAATGCATCGAGTGTCAAAACTACCCCAATTTTGTAGGCGTGCTTGTGTGGCAAACTGTCGCGTGTGAAAAAAACATGGCGATGTTTCATGGCTTTGCTAGAGGGAACTCCTACTTCATGCATGTCACCCCAGACCGACACCTCATGTATGTACGGTGACTATGTGCCAACATGGACGAAACACACCCAACTTTTGTGTGCGTGTGTGAGTGACCCCCACCGGCTCACACGCCTATTTTCGACGGAATTGGAGTACGAACGAAAGTTGCGTCACGTCGGCAGACCTTTTATGGGTATTTCCACGGAGAAAATCGAAGAAAATGCATCGAGTGTCGAAACGCACCCCAATTTTGCAGGCGTGCTTGTGTGGGTTACTGTTGCGTGTGAAAAAAACATGGCGACGTTTCATGGCTTTGCGAGAGGTAACACCTACTTCATGCATGTCACCCCAGACCGACACCTCAGGTATGTACTGTGACTATGTGCCAACATGGACGAAACACACCCAACTTTTGCATGCGCGTGTGAGTGACCCCCACCGGCTCGCACGCCTATTTTCGATGGAATCGGAGTACGAACGGAAGTTGCGTCATGTCGGGAGACCTTTTCTGGGTATTTCCACGGAGAAAATCATAGAAAATGCATCGAGTGTCGAAACGCACCACAATTTTGCAGGCGTGCTTGTGTTGTATACTGTTGCGTGTAAAAAAACATGGCGACATTTCATGGCTTGGCGAGAGGGAACACCTACTTCATGCATGTTACCCCGGACCGAGACCTCAGGTTTGTACTGTGACTATGTGCCAACATGGACGAAATGCACCCAACTGTTGCGTGCGCGTGTGAGTGACCCCCACCGGCTCGCACGCCTATTTTCGGTAGAATCGGAGTACGAACGAAAGTTGCGTCACGTCGGGAGAACTTTTCTGGGTATTTCCACAGAGAAAATAATAGAAAATGCATCGAGTGTCAAAATGCACCCCAATTTTGCAGGCGTGCTTGTGTGGCATACTGTTGCGTGTGAAAAAACATGGCAATGTTTCATGGCTTTGCGAGAGGGAACACCTACTTCATGCATCTCACCCCAGACCGACACCTCAGGTATGTACTTTGACTATGTGCCAACATGGACGAAACGCTCACAACTTTTGCGTGCGCGTGTGAGTGATACCCACCGGCTCGCACGCCTATTTTCGACGGAATTGGAGTACGAACAGAATTTGCATCACGTTGGGAGACCTTTTCTGGGTATTTCCACGGAGAAAATCGTAGAAAATGCATTGAGTGTCGAAACGCACCCCAATTTTGCACGCGTACTTGTGTGGCATACTGTTGCGTGTGAAAAAAACATGGCGACATTTCATGGCTTTGCGTGAGGGAACACCAACTTCATGCATGTCACCCCAGACCGACACCACAGGTATGTACTGTGACTATGTGCCAACATGGACGAAACACACCCAATTTTCGCATGCGCGTATGAGTGACCCCCTCCGGCTCGCACGCCTATTTTCGACGGAATCGGAGTACGAACGGAACTTGTGTCACGTCGGGAGACCTTTTCTGGGTATTTCCACGGAGAAAATCGTAGAAAATGCATTGAGTATCGAAATGCACCACAATTTTGCAGGAGTGCTTGTGTGGCATACTGTTACGTGTGAAAAAAACATGGCGACGTTTCATGGCTTTGCGAGAGGGAACACCTACTTCATGCATGTCACCCCAGACCGACACCTCAGGTTTGTACTGTGACTATGTGCCAACATGGACGAAACGCACCAAACTTTTGCGTGCGTGTGTGATTGACCCCCACCGGCTCGCACGCCTATTTTCGACGGAATCGGAGTACAAACGGAAGTTGTGTCATGTCGGGATACCTTTTCTGGGTATTTCCATGTAGAAAATCATAGAAAATGCATCTAGTGGTGAAACGCACCCCAATTTTACAAGCGTGCTTGTGTGGCATACTGTTGCATGTGAAAAAAATGGCGAAGTTTCATGGCTTTGCGAGAGGGAACACCTACTTCATGCATGTCACACCAGACCGACACCTCAGGTATGTACTGTGACTATGTGCCAACATGGACGAAACGCACCCAACTTTTGCGTGCGCGTGTGAGTGACCCCCACCGGCTCGCACGCCTATTTTCGACGGAATCGGAGTACAAACGGAAGTTGCGTCATGTCGGGAGACCTTTTCTGGGTATTTCCACGCAGAAAATCGTAGAAAATGCATCGAATGTCAAAACGCACCATAATTTTGTAGGCGTGCTTGTGTGGCATACTGTTGCGTGTAAAAAATATGGCGACGTTTCATGGCTTTGCGAGAGGGAACACCTACTTCATGCATGTCACCCCAGACCGACACCTCAGGTATGTACTGTGACTATGTGCCAACATGGACGAAACGCACCCAATTTTCACGTGCGCGTGTGAGTGACCCCCTCCGGCTCGCACGCCTATTTTCGACGGAATCGGAGTACGAACGGAACTTGTGTCACGTCAGGAGACCTTTTCTGGGTATTTCCACGAAGAAAATCGTAGAAAATGCATCGAGTATGGAAATGCACCACAATTTTGCAGGACTGCTTGTGTGGCATACTGTTGCGTGTGAAAAAAAACATGGCGACGTTTCATGGCTTTGCGAGAGGGAACACCTACTTCATGCATGTCACCCCAGACCAACACCTCAGGTTTGTACTGTGACTATGTGCCAACATGGACGAAACGCACCAAACTTTTGCGTGCGTGTGTGATTGACCCCCACCGGCTCGCACGCCTATTTTCGACGGAATCGGAGTACAAACGGAAGTTGTGTCATGTCGGGATACCTTTTCTGGGTATTTCCACGGAGAAAATCATAGAAAATGCATCTAGTGTCGAAACGCACCCCAATTTTACAAACGTGCTTGTGTGGCATACTGTTGCGTGTGAAAAAAACATGGCGAAGTTTCATGTCTTTGCGAGAGGGAACACCTACTTCATTCATGTCACCCCAGACCGACACCTCAGGTATGTACTGTGACTATGTGCCAACATGGACGAAACGCACCCAACTTTTGCGTGCGCGTGTGAGTGACCCCCACCGGCTCGCACGCCTATTTTCGACGGAATCGGAGTACGAACGGAAGTTGCGTCACGTCGGGAGACCTTTTCTTGGTATTTCCACGCAGAAAATCATAGAAAATGCATCGAGTGTCAAAACGCACCATAATTTTGCAGGCGTGCTTGTGTGGCATACTGTTGCGTGTAAAAAAAACATGGCGACGTTTCATGGCTTTGCGAGAGGGAACACCTACTTCATGCATGTCACCCCAGACCGACACCTCAGGTATGTACTGTGACTATGTGCCAACATGGACGAAACACACACAATTTTCACGTGCGCGTGTGAGTGACCCCCTCCGGCTCACACACCTATTTTCGACGGAATCGGAGTACGAACGGAACTTGTGTCACGTCGGGAGACCTTTTCTGGGTATTTCCACGAAGAAAATCGTAGAAAATGCATCGAGTATCGAAACGCACCACAATTTTGCAGGAGTGCTTGTGTGGCATACTGTTGCGTGTGAAAAAAACATGGCGACGTTTCATGGCTTTGCGAGAGGGAACACCTACTTCATGCATGTCACCCCAGACCGACACCTCAGGTTTGTACTGTGACTATGTGCCAACATGGAAAAAACGCACCCAACTTTTGCGTGCGCGTGTGATTGACCCTCACCGGCTCGCACGCCTATTTTCGACGGAATCGGAGTACAAACGGAAGTTGCATCACGTCGGGAGACCTTTTCTAGGTATTTCCACGGAGAAAATCATAGAAAATGCATCGAGTGTCGAAACGCACCCCAATTTTACGAGCGTGCTTGTGTGGCATACTGTTGCGTGTGAAAAAAACATGGCGAAGTTTCATGGCTTTGCGAGAGGGAACGCCTACTTCATGCATGTCACCCTAGACTGACACCTCAACACTACAAGAAATATGTCAACTAGTGACCTTTTATCAGTGACCCTGGAAGAATTGGTCCGAGATCTATGACCATTTCAGACCAATTGGTCAAAAGCTGTTCGAGGGGCTCCAGACCCTAAACCATTGTGACCATTTTGGTCAGAAAGGTCGTAATTTCCTTACACGAAAAGGTCACAAAGCAAACAATGCTAGTCCGCTGCCTTATTTCTAGTTGTTAATGACCAATATAGATGGTCATAGCCTTGTAAATTGTGGTAGGTTGTGATGACTAGGCGCCATCTCATCAGTTTTGCCTATGTGTCATGTCCATGTGGCGGTTTTTGCCCTAGGTTGTGAAGCAACCTATATTTCTGTTATTCCCAAAATTCCCAAAAAAATCTCATAAATTCTTTGGGTCATATCTTTGTCAAATATTTAAAAACCTTCCTTGCCTAGTTCAAAAATAATTCAAAAATATTCATTTTCCTATTCTGATTAGAGCAGCACTTTGTGAAGGAAGTACCACTTTGGCATGTCCAAATGGTATCCATTTTCTACAGTGCTTTCCTATGCCCAAATAACCATCCTCCACTAAATGCTGGCTCAATCCATTCATTATTTTGAGCCCAGCTTCAACATTCGTATTTATGTCCAATGTGGTACTTTGTAAAGCAAGTACCACCTAGGCTCCTCCTTTTGAGGTGAAAATTTGTGAAGACGGTCTTCTTAGTAACTGATTATCCTCAGCCAAAACTCACGCCCATTAGCCATGTGCATTTCCCGTACCGCAAATCAAACACTTGGCTGCTTATTCATGTTTGAGCATCGATCGATCTCGTGAGAATCTTATGTTGTGATTTTCTTCCTAGCACCTACCTGGGGAGTGCCCAACCCACTAGACATGCCTAGGCCACCCAGAACACATGGCAACGCCATGGTCACGCGGTGACCACGCGGCGGGCATGCGAGCTTACGCGCTCTAGGGTTGGGGCCCTCGGCCACCGTCCAAACCTCGATGTCTCGCCATCAAACCATGTATTTCTGATTAAATAGATACTTATTTACCTAGAAATGATTTTTGGAAAAAATAAAGAGCAAACTATGAGGCAGCTGCAGTTCAAATTTGAACCGCTTCCAGCTGAATCGACGGTAATTTGTCTTTTTCACCAGAGGTGGATCGAAAATTTTGACACCCAACCATTTTTTCAATTGTGCATTATATATGGCCTAGTATTTTAGAAAAATGATTTGGTCCATTTTTGCAACAATTATTTGGTAGTTCCTTCACAAAAAAACCTCCTTTTGGGCACTCGGAAAATGAAAAATGAATTTTCCGTGCGAAAAAAATGAAAACTTCCTTAGGCAACATTGTTTGGAATTCCAAGATGTACCCTTGTGAATATGAGATCATTTGAACAAACTATGCCATGAATGTAGCCATAAGATTGATCATTTGGCTTGAAAGTCATGAATCTTCACGCATGATAGCTCATTTCTGAGAACACTTTTTTAAAATAATTTCCGTATTGCAAGTTTATTATTTTTTCTGGAAACTTGGTCACATATAATGACACAATGCGAAGGTTTCCCAATTTTTCGAATTTTTTTGAATTTTTTATGCCTGTTTCAAAATGCGGTCAAAACGGTGGGAATGACCGTTCCTATCTAGTGGTTGAATCTTGGAATTTTTTTGGTGTTTCTCTGATTAAATAGGTACTTATGTACCCATAAATGATTTTTGGAAAAAATAAATAGCAAACTATGAGGCAACTACAGTTCAAATTTGACCCGCTTCTAGCCGAATCGGAGGGAATTTGTCTTTTTCACCAGAGGTGGATCAAAACTTTTTACACCCAACCATTTGGTCAATTGTACATTAAATATCTCCTAGTATTTCATAAAATTGATTTGGTACAATTTTGCAACATATATTTGGGAGGTCCTTCACAAAAAAACCTCCTTTCGGGCACTCGAAAAATGGAAAATGGTTTTTTCGTCCAAAGAAAATGAAAACTTCCTTAGGCAACATTGTTTGCCATTCCAAGATGCACCCTTGTGCACAATATGAGATCATTTGAACAAACTATGCGATGGATGTGGCCATAAGATTGATCATTTGGCTTGAAAGCCATTGATCTCCACACGTGATAGCTCATTTCTGAGAATACTTTTTTAAAATAATTGCCGTATTACAAGTTTGTTATTTTTCTCAGGAACTTGGCCACATATAATGACACAATGCGAAGGTTTGCCAATTTTTTGAATTTTTTTGAATTTTTTATGCCCGTTTCAAAATGCGGTCAAAACGGCGGGAATGACCGTTCCTATCTAGTGGTTGAATCTTGGAATTTTTTTGGTGTTTCTCTGATTAAATAGGTACTTATGTAACCAGAAATGATTTTTGGAAAAAATAAATAGCAAACTATGAGGCAGCTATAGTTCAAATTTGTCCCGCTTCTAGCTGAATCGAAGGGAATTTTTCTTTTTCACCAGAGGTGGATCAAAACTTTTTACACCCAACCATTTGGTCAATTGTGCATTAAATATGTCCTAGTATTTTATAAAATTGATTTGGTACAATTTTGCAACAATTATTTGGGAGGTCCTTCACAAAAAAACCTCCTTTCGGGCACTCGAAAAATGGAAAATGGTTTTTTCGTCCAAAGAAAATGAAAACTTCCTTAGGCAACATTGTTTGCCATTCCAAGATGCACCCTTGTGCACGATATGAGATCATTTGAACAAACTATGCCATGAATGTGGCCATAAGATTGATCATTTGGCTTGAAAGCCATTGATTTCCACAAGTGACAGCTCGTTTCTGAGAACACTTTTTTAAAATAATTGTCGTATTACAAGTTTGTTATTTTTCTCGGGAACTTGGCCACACATAATGACACAATGCGAAGGTTTCCCAATTTTTTGAATTTTTTTGAATTTTTTAGGCCCGTTTCAAAATGCGGTCAAAACGACGGGAATGACCGTTCCTATCTACTGGTTGAATCTTGGAATTTTTTTTGGTGTTTCTCTGATTAAATAGGTACTTATGTACCCAGAAATGATTTTTGGAAAAAATAAATAGCAAACTATGAGGCAGCTACAGTTCAAATTTGACCCGCTTCCAACTGAATCGAAGGGAATTTGTCTTTTTCACCAGAGGTGGATCAAAACTTTTTACACCCAACCATTTGGTCAATTGTGCATTAAATATGTCCTAGTATTTTATAAAATTGATTTGGTACAATTTTGCAACAATTATTTGGGAGGTCGTTCACAAAAAAAACTACTTCCGGGCACTCGAAAAATGGAAAATGGTTTTTTCGTGGATCAAAAGCATTTTACATAAAATCATTTGGTCAATTATACATAAAATTTTGTCTAATACATAGAGTTGGTAGGTTCGTCACAACAAAACTATTTTTTATACTTCAACAATGAAAAATGATTTTCTTCTGCAAAAGAACTTATTTTTAATCAATTACGACCTATTTATATGGTCATAAAGTCATCAAGGCCTTTATTGCATTCTGATTGGTCCACAAGCACCTCACGCGGATCATGCCCGACCACCGTTGGATAGGCCCGGATCCGATGGCAGCCCTCCTCCCCCACCCCCTCTATCCCTCATCCCTCTCATCCCCCTCCCGAATCAGCGCAGCTCCCTCTCCACTCGTCCAAACCCTAGCCGCGCCCTCCTCTATGCGCCGCCGCCCCCATCGATTCCGCCGAACACCGCCGTCCCCCTCCACTCGTTCTCCTCCATGAGCCGGATCCCCACCTCCTCCGGCTCTCCTCCGGCTTCGGCTCCCCTCCTGCGGCACACCCACAGCCGCCGCCCTCTCCCTCCCTCAGATCTCGATCTCGATCTACGACCCAAACCAACCCACCTCACCGCCGTCCCCGGCCGTCGCGCCCTTCCACGACGACCGTTCCTCAGCTTCGCAGACGGCCGGGCCCCGGCGGCCGACGTCCACGTCTCCGAGGGCGGCGGCGACGACTTCCCGTCCTTCCCCGACCCCTACGCCTTCCGCCACGACTCCGCCGCCGTGCACCCTTCGGCATGCCCGACTCCAATGTCAACGACATACACCATGAGGCAGAGGATGATGGCCTCTTCATCAACTCCGTCCCCGTCTTCACCGACCCTGGCCGACGAGGGCTTCCTCCTCCGCGATTGGCGCCGGTACGTGTGCTTCCTCCCCTCGCCTCTGCTGCTCAGATCTGGTCGGGTACGGTGGTTGGTCCTGTTAGATCTAGCTGCGCGATCGTGGTGGGGTGGGTTTGTTCGGGCCGTGGAGCTGTCGCGCTGGGTCATGATCTGGCCTGCCGCTTGCCATTACCTGGGGCGCCGAGCTGCTGTGTGCGCAAGATTCCATCATTTTGCTGCAGATTCGGCGAACGCCTGCTCGAAATTCGATGCACTTGCCATGTGTTGATGTGATCCAGTGCCTCCAGGTCCAGTCTGGATGGTCATCACATAGGACTGCATGAGCTCTATTGAACCTGCTTTCTACTTGTACAAGTTATGCCACATCGGAAGATTGCCTTTTGCATTTACGCTTGCTATAAGTGTACTCGTGATATGTGAGACAAGTTTTGACTCTTTCATGCTAGATCTATGACAATATTATATTAATCAATTAGCTCATGGGAATTGACTATATTGGTATTATAAGTGTTGCATGTGTAATTAATAAATGGAAGAAATAACACCTGCTTGGAATCTCCCAGTCCTGGCGCGTGTGATCTGACTGGGTTGCTTTGCTATGTGGTTGCCGGGCAAGGTGGTGAACCCGCTATTCGAGAAGAGGCCAAGAACATAATATTTTCATATTTGCCATCTGAACAAGTTACTGTTATCCAAATGATTTTGCCTACAATAACCTATTATTCACCATTGGTTCAGTAGATGTCTATGTAGTAGAAACTTACACTACCATTGATAGTTTGAATCTAAGAACTCACCCTGTTTATCTGATCTTTGTAGCTGCTAGATTTGAGTGGTATCCTCACTGTATTCTTCCCTGGTATTGTGATGTCACATTACACCTAGCATAATGTGATAGAGAGCTCAAGAGTTGCAACAAAGTAATCTTAGTTCTTAGTCTGTGTAATTTCAATATAAGTAATCTTCTGTTCAATCAAAAACTGATGCACGTGCTACTACCAGTAGTGCTTGTGATTTTGTTTTCCTCTTAATTTCTGTACAACCGTTAGTTGTGAGAGATTACTAGCTGTTGTTGTATTGCTAATTGATATACCATTTTTATGTTGTTACCTTTGTTGGAGCCCATATTCTTAGACCTTTGCTGGAGTGCATCAATCCTGGCCATGTTGCTGCATTCACATCACTCATTTCACCACGCTGACAACACAACATTTTGTGGATTAGATAAGTCTTTTGTCTATCCCATTCTCTTCTTTTCTTATTTGACTATCCACTGAAGTTTATGGAGGAGCATTTGATATGCATCTCTCCATTATTCCTGTCTATGTGTAAAATTGGCTTGTGTATTGAGATGTTGTTGTTGTAAAAACAAGTAGGAAAGCACCATTTTGGTTGATCATGGTCCCACAACCGTATGTGATTTAATTGACTAAGCTGTTGCAATACGTCCTTGGGTCTTGTGTTTGTGTGATGATTTTTTGAATCTCTTGCAGACTGGGGTGTGCAGTACGTCCGCAGGTGCCACAGATCCGGAGCATGATGTTGCTGCTGAAGATCGGAGCGATCAAGACCCCCCAAAGGGACATCTAGAGGGTCTTACTCATCAGGTGAGCTGATGTTTGCCCGAGCGCTTTGAGATGGTAGTTGGTAGTGGGATAGGCTGCTGTCCTCTTTGGGTAGAATGTCTGCCTCGCCCTGATTTGATCTGTGTGTCATGCCTGTGTTTCGATGCTGGTAAGATTGCCAGAATCCAGCAACAGATGTTAATACTGTATAGATGTTGTTGGCCAACTTTTTTATAAACCGAACACTAGTAAGAAAAGGCCTATGCAGTATTGCTTAGTCTATACTTAATACTATACAGATTTTGCAACCTGATATGATTAGTAGAGAATAAAACAGTGCAAGTGCCTGCCAGTAGCACCATGATCAACTTTGCATACTAGTAGCTGTATAGATGTTATTCTAGGCATAGAAGCTGAACCCATCTTCAGTAGTTATTCTAAACACAAATTTTGATGTGTGAATAATGCTTGCATTTTAGCTACTGCCACTTTGAGCTGCTATAGCTTGTAGTTATCAATTCCAGCTGGGTTTACATATTGCATTTCTGGGGCAATCGATCGGCATTTCTAAGTTTTTTTGTTATATAAAATGAACAAATGTTATGTTTAAAGTGTGAGCTGACTAGTAATCCTAGAGAGAACCAGCTCCATTTTTGTAAATGTTATGGTACATTATATGGTTTCTTTAGCTATGCGATGCCACACTTATATTTTAATTTTCTGTCTGGTGTAAATTTTGGTTTCGTTCTCAATTTCGGTGCCTCTGGTTGATGCAGGTGCACATGACTGTTCAGGTGGTGCTTCCCTACATGGTTTATGGCAAGTTGCAGTTCAGGTGGGCGCTCCAGCTCTCCCTTCTCATGCTATACATCGAGGTAAACCCTTCCATCGGTACCTACACATACCAATGCCCGCTGGATAAATATCAAGAGTTGATAGCTGATCTGTAGCAAATATAGCTGTGTGTAAGGAGCAGCTGTGTGTAACTTCTTTGCTTGGTTCCTCTTTTACAGGAGCTCCAGGCCTAAGAAAGTTGGAAGTGCGAAGGCGTGAAGAAAATTGCGAAGCCGTGAAGTGCTACTCAGCAAAGAGTTGTCTGTTCTATTTGACTGTAATATTGTAATATTGTAATAGCTGGTATACCTGGGTTGTAATAGTCTACAGAAATAGTAATACACTAATTTAGTGTTATTTGACGAATTTCACTTGTTCTCTTATTTGTTTGGAATATGTGATTATGAATGTGATTTGATAGTGTGCGAGATGTAACCTGACCAGTGCAACCCACTTGTGAAATAATATGACTAGTTCGTAACTATCTGATGTGTGGGATCAATATATGAGATTAGCATGACTAGTGGGACCAACTCCAAAATATATTTTCCAAAAATATATAATTAATAGACTGTAAAAGGCCAAAGCCCAGAAATAAAAAGACTGAAATATTGGGCTTGGCCCATGTAGCCCAATAGAATTCATAGGAAAAATAATAATAGAAATGTCAAATTTGTTGGGCTAGGCCCATGTAGAAAATCGAATTGGACCGGAATGAATCTTGTGCCACATCAGCTTGCCACGCTGGATGCCTACGTGGACTAGGGAGGCTGCTAGTGACCAAAACGCCACAGTAGGAATATTTTGGTCATAAATGTCCACGACCTTCTCACAGAGAAGGTCGCTATAGTTAGTTTACGACCCTCAGCTTTTGACCTTCTGTTTTTGGTCACAAAAAGGTCGCAAATGAAAAACTATGACTTTTCAGTGACCAATAGTGGAGGTCACAAGATAGCATATTTCTTGTAGTGAAGGTATGTACTGTGACTATGTGCCAACATGGACGAAACGCACCCAACTTTTGCGTGCGCGTGTGAGTGACCCCCACCGGCTCGCACGCCTATTTTCGACGGAATCGGAGTACGAACGGAAGTTGCGTCATGTCGGGAGACCTTTTCTGGGTATTTCCACGGAGAAAATCGTAAAAAATGCATCGAGTGTCGAAATGCACCACAATTTTGCAGGCGTGCTTGTGTGGTATACTGTTGCGTGTGAAAAAAACATGGCGATGTTTCATGGCTTTGCGAGAGGGAACACCTACTTCATGCATGTCACCCGAGACCGACACCTCAGGTTTGTATTGTGACTATGTGCCAACATGGACGAAAGGCACCCAACTTTTGCGTGCGCGTGTGAGTGACCCCCACCAGCTCGCACGCCTATTTTCAACGGAATCGGAGTACGAACGGAAGTTGCGTCACGTCGGGAGACCTTTTCTAGATATTTCCACGGAGAAAATCATAGAACGTGCATTGAGTGTCGAAATGCACCACAATTTTGCAGGCGTGCTTGTGTGGCATACTGTTGCGTGTGAAAAAACATGGCGACGTTTCATGCCTTTGCGAGAGGGAACACCTACTTCATGCATGTCACCCCAGACCGACACCTCAGGTCTATACTGTGACTATGTGCTAACATGGACGAAACGCACCCAGCTTTTGTGTGCGCGTGTGAGTGACCCCCACTGGCTCGCACGCCTATTTTCAATGGAATCGGAGTACGAATGGAAGTTGCGTCACATCGGGAGACCTTTTCTAGGTATTTCCATAGAGAAAATCGTAGAAAATGCATCAAATGTCGAAACGCACCCCAATTTTGCAGGCGTGCTTGTGTGGCATACTGTTTCGTGTGAAAAAACATGGCAACATTTCATGGATTTGCGAGAGGGAACACCTACTTCATGCATGTCACCCAGACCGACACCTCACGTATGTACTGTGACTATGTGCCAACATGGACGAAATGCACCCAACTTTTGCGTGCGCGTGTGAGTGACCCCCACCAGCTCGCACGCCTATTTTCGACGGAATCGAAGTACGAACGGAAGTTGCGTCACGTTGGGAGACATTTTCTGGGTATTTCCATGGAGATAATTGTAGAAATTGCATCGAGTGTTGAAACGCACCCCAATTTTGCAGGCGTGCTTGTGTGGCATACTTTTGCGTGTGAAAAAAACATGTCGACGTTCCATTGCTTTGTGAGAGGGAACGCCTACTTCATGCATGTCACCCTAGACCGACACCTCAGGTTTGTATTGTGACTATGTGCCAACATGGACGAAACACACCCAACTTTTGCGTGCGTGTGTGAGTGACCCCCACCGGCTCGCACGCCTATTTTCGATGGAATCGTAGTACGAACGGAAGTTGCGTCACGTCGAGAGACCTTTTCTGGGTATTTCCACGGAGAAAATCGTAGAAAATGCATCGAGTTTCAAAATGCACCACAATTTTGCAGGCGTGCTTGTGTGGCATACTGTTGTGTGTGAAAAAAACATGGCGAGGTTTCATTGCTTTGCGAGAGGGAACACCTACTTCATGCATGTCACCCCAGACCAACACCTCGGGTTTGTACTGTGACTATGTGCCAACATGGACGAAACGCACCCAACTTTTGTGTGCACGTGTGGGTGACCCCCACCAGCTCTCACGCCTATTTTCGACGGAACCGGAGTACGAATAGAAGTTACATCACGCCGGGAGACCTTTTCTGCGTATTTTCACGGAGAAAATCGTAGAAAATGCATCGAGTGTCGAAACGCACCCTAATTTTGCACGCGTGTTTGTGTGGCATACTGTTGTGTGTGAAAAAAATAGCGAAGTTTCATGGGAAAATATAAAATAAATAAAAAACAAAAAATATAAAAAGTCTCGTAGTGCAGACGGATTTACTTACGAAGATTAATGTGAATTATTGTTGTGACACTCCATGATTATGGAGTGCCAGAGCATAATTTTATGTTAACCTACTTAAGTAATACCGCCACACTAGAGGACTTGACATTGCAAGCAGAGTATGGTATTTAAATAGGTGAATAAGCATGATGAGAAGCAATGTGGGACTAAACATTAGCATGTCAGGCAGTGGCCGCCGTCGCTATAGGTTGGGTGCTATCGGGCCTAGGCCCAATCGGCGAACTAATTATTTTTATTTTCCATCGCCGTATACCGCCACGCACGGTGGAACCCTATCCACTCGCCCCCGTACGCTGCCCCGTGCCCCCCAAGTCGCCCTACCACGATCGCCCTAGGCGCGCAACGACTTCGCCGCGCGTGCAGCGCCGTCCATCACCGTCGACTGTCAACAGCGCGCGTTGCCACAGACTGCCCCACACCCACAGGCGCAGATCGCCGATGCTCGGCTGCCTGCTTTCCCCTCCGCCACAGCCGTTGTTCAGCGGCTGTCGCCCGGATCAAGGCCACGTTTCCCGCCACGTACAATTTCTCTTGATGCTATTGCGTAATCATATGTATTAATAGGAAAAAAATTAACATGCAATATGGACATCAATGGTGTGATTCCATGTTCCATAGAGAAGTGGATAAGTCTCGTTGAAAAATTTACCACCGCTCAGCGATTTAGGTTCTACGAAACAAGCTTGGAAGAGATTTTGATCATTCCGTCAGTACAAATGAGAGATTTTTTGCTGCATTTTATGATGTTAGGTTATAACCCAAACAACAAAAAATTCATGATACAAGAAGATAGTGGCAGTAAAGGCCTTATTTCACTTAGACCGGACGATATGTTTTCAATATTTGGGTTTAAGAATGAAGGTGAGGATGTGTAACGCCCCAGATTCGATGCGCCAGGTGTCTGCCAGTTATTCGCTGTCGTTTCCATGTTATTTGCTTGCATGTTGCATTTTTCCATGTCATCATGTGCATTGCATTGCATACGTGTTCATCTCTTGCATCCGAGCATTTTCCCCGTTGTCCATTTTGCAATCCGACACTCCTATGTCCCCCGGCGTTCCCCCTTTTGTCTCTTGTTGTGAGCGGGTGTTAAACATTCTCAGAATGGACTGTGATTTGCCAAGCGGCCTTGGTATACCACCGGTATACCGCCTGTCAAGTTTTGTTCCATTTGGAGGTTGTTTGATGCTCCAACGGTTAACCGGGTAACCGGAAAGCCCCTTTTGTCTTGCAGCCCAACACCCCTCCAAAGTGGCCCAAAACCCATCCAAACCCCCTCCATGCTCTCGGTCGTTCGATCACGATCGTGTGGGCGAAAACCGCACTCCATTTGGAGTCTCCTACGTCCCTCTACCTATATATTTGTGCCTCACCCCGAAAATCCCACATGAACCCTAGTCTTCTTCCACCTCTCGCCGCCGGACATGTCCATCTCGCGTTGGACGTGTCCGTTCGCCACCCCCGACGAATCGTGCGCTGCCACGTCGCCCCCAACCAGCTCCCGCCGCCGCGGCCCTCCAGAGCCCATCCGCGGCCCGCCCGAGCCGATCTGGGCCCGAACGAGCCCGCGCCGCCGCCGAGCGCCCGCTCCCTCCTCCCGTTCGTCTTCTTGAGCTGCTCCCGCGGCACCTTCCGCGCCTGAGCACCGGCGCCCTTGCTGCCCGGCCACCGGCAGCCCGCCGGCGAGCCCTAGTGACCAGGCCAGTGCCCCGTGCCCATCCCCATCTTCCTCGTTCTCCTCGAGCTCCCTCACCCGATCTCTCTCTCCCCCTCATGCAGCTCTCTCTCTACCTGTACTAGGGAGCTGCCCTTCCATGGCTGCCCTGATCTACGCACTCACGCCATCCCAAGCCGCCCCATCACCGGGAATGTGTTTCCCCGCGCCCGACCTATCCATTCCCGACCTTCCCAAGGCCCGCCGGAGTCCCACGGCCCCTCCTCGTCGCCGTTGACTTCCGCCGGAACCGTCCGTACGAGAGAAGGAGACGACCCCGACCTGCCAGTTTTTTTCGCTAGGTGATTTTCTGCTAAGTCCCCGAAATATTTCATCTCATGTGTGCTACTTTGACCTGCCATAACTCCCTGTGTGCTGCTCCGTTTTGCATGCATAATATATCAAATTGTTAGTTGTGAGATGCCCTTCATTTCATTCCATTGTGCCATGTTCATTTGAGCTCATCTTGATGCCCTAATCATTGTTGCAAGAGTGCTATATAATGTTGTCTGCTGTCAGTTAACAGAATATGCTCATTTGTCATTTTTGGCATGTTTAATGTGTGCCTCCGATGAGCATGAGCTCTACATGTGTTTTGTACTACATCATGCCATATTTGCAGAGGTGAAATCCATGAATTTTTGTTACTCTCGCAGTGAGTGCATCAAGCTTGTGAAGTAGGGTACTTGCTATTGCTGTTTTGCTAGTCTGAATCTGATATTTCGTGATACTATGTAAACCTGCTGCTACAAGTCATTCTATGCATAATATGGAGATGTTCACTAAGGATGATTTGTTATACATGTCATGCTATATCCATCCATTCCCCTGGTTGCATTTACAGCCTGCTGTAACTTGTTATTATCTTGCTCCAAACTTGCTAAATAATGTTGCTGTCAACCTGTTAACATTAAGTTCAGTTTTGCCATGTGCTTTGCTAGTGATCCATGCATCCTATGAACTTTCTCTTGCCATTCATAGCTTCATAAACATGTATTCTCACTGTTGGTTGCCTTTCCATGCCATGTGTTACTCTGTGGTGAGTGGTACAAGCTCACCAACATGCCTACTTATTGTTGCTCCTGCCATGTATGAATCTGTCACATCATTTGCTATGTTTACATGGGTGCCATCATATTTTCTGTGCCCTTTTGGCTCATGGTCAGTAAGGGACTTATGTTCTATGCCATTAGTAGGTTCATGCCACGCCTTTGTTTGCCATGATAAGTTCCTATAACATGTTGTTTGATAGCTCTAAACATTGCAACTTGATGTTAGTTCTGCCAAGTCTGTAAACTGTTATTATTTGCAATCTTGCCATGTGTTTTTGAGCATGTTCTAGTAGTTTCTGGAGATAGCTCAATGTTCATGTTTTGTCATGCTTTAACTTTACTTCATGCCCATGCCTCTTGTCTTATGTTGATGTGCTATAGCGTATTATTTTGATGCTTGCTAGATGCCTAGTTGCTGTTTTGGACAGCTTGTCCTTTAAACTTGTATAGAGTGTATGTGTTGAACCGTTGCTCCGTTTTGAGTGTGCTCTATATGAAACTTGCTTGATTTTGCATGTAGTTTCATGTTATCTTGTTGCATCCTTGTTTTGAGGTGTTTGCATGCTGTTCGTATGCATTTTGCACCAATACCATGCTTAACTTGTTTTGCTCATATCTTCTAGGCCGTAGCTCTGAACTAAATGAACTTTATATGTAACTTGACTAGAATTTCGTGTAGATTCTCTTGGTGCTCTTTAACTTGCTGTTTAACTTGGTTATTCAGATCTGGACCAATTTTGAAATTTTCATATGAGGACTTACCGGAATTGTTATATGTTGTTCCCGGCCTCATTTAACTTGCTTTGATGTGTTGCTCTTATTTGCATCATCTCTTGCCACGAGTAGCTTCATGTAGCCTTTGTCATGCATCATGCTTGGTTGAGCATCATGCCTTGTTCATGTGTGGTGTGTTTACCATGTTGTGTGCTTCTCTCGATAGTTCCCGTTTCGTTGCGATCGTGAGGATTCGTTCATCTATGCTTGGTTTGTCTTCGTGGCTTCATCTTCTTCATGGACTCGTTCTTCTTCCTTGTGGGATTTCAGGCAAGATGATCGTCACCTTGGATCTCACTACTATCATTGCTATGCTAGTTGCTTCGTTCTATCTCTTTCCTGCGCTACCTATCGCTTGCTCTTCAAGCCTCTCAATTTGCCATGTCAGCCTCTAACCTTTGTCACCCTTCCTAGCAAACCATTGCTTGGCTATGTTACCGCTTTGCTCAGCCCCTCTTATAGTGTTGTTAGTTGCAGGTGAAGTTGAAGATTGCTTCATGGTGGACAGGATTATGGTTGGGATATCACAATATCTCTTATTTTAATTAATGCATCTATATACTTGGTAAAGGGTGGAAGGCTCGGCCTTATGCCTGGTGTTTTGCTCCACTCTTGCTGCCCTAGTTTCCGTCATACCAGTGTTATGTTCCCGAATTTTGCGTTCCTTATGCGGTTGGGTGATTTATGGGACCCCCTTGACAGTTCGCTTTGAATAAAACTCCTCCAGCAAGGCCCAGCCTTGGTTTTACCATTTGCCTCACCTATCCCTTTTTCCCTTGGGTTTTTGGAGCCCGAGGGTCATCTTTATTTACCCCCCCCCCCGGGCCAGTGCTCCTCCGAGTGTTGGTCCAAACTAGAGCACTATGCGGGACCATTCCTTGGCAACTTGGATTACGTCGGTACCTGTACGCTTAGCTTATCCAGTGTGCCCTGAGAACGAGATATGTGCAGCTCCTATCAGGATTTGTCGGCACAATGGGTGGTCTTGCTGGTCTTGTTTTACCATTCTCGAAATGTCTTGTAAACCGGGATTCCGAGACTAATCGGGTCTTCCTGGGAGAAGGAATATCCTTTGTTGATCGCGAGAGCTTATCATGGGCTAAGTTGGGACACCCCTGCAGGGTATTATCTTTCGAAAGCCGTGCCCGCAGTTATGTGGCAGATGGGAATTTGTTATTGTCCGGTTGTAGATAACTTGACACCATATCCAAATTAAAACGCATCAACCGCGTGTGTAGCCGTGATGGTCTCTTTTCGGCAGAGTTCGGGAAGTGAACACAGTTTCTGGGTTATGTTTGACGTAAGTAGGAGTTTAGGATCACCTCTTGATCATTGCTAGCTTCACGACCGTTCCGTTTGCTCTCTTCTCGCTCTTATTTGCGTATGTTAGCCACCATATATGCTTAGTCGCTGCTGCAACCTCACCACTTTACCCCTTCCTTTCCCATTAACCTTTGCTAGTCTTGATACCCATGGTAATGGGATTGTTGAGTCCTCGTGGCTCACAGATTACTACAACAACAGTTGCAGGTACAGGTTATGTGATGATCATGATGCGAGAGCGATGTTTTCTTGTTTTGGAGTTCTTCTTCTGCTTCTTCTTCGATCGGGGGATAGGTTCTAGGTCGGCAGCCTGGGCTAGAAGGGTGGATGTCGTTTGAGTTTCTGTTTGTGTTCTATCCGTAGTCGGATGTTGATCTCTTGTAAGATGATGTTGTATTCGTGTGGCATTGTATAGCTTTTGTATGTATCCCCATCTATTATGTAATGTTGATGTAATGATATCCAACTTGCAAAAGTGTATCAATATGCGGTTCTATCCTTGGTGCGACCTCCGTGTCTCTTTAGGATAGTGTCACATATTGGGCATGACAAGTTGGTATCAGAGCCTCGACCGACCATAGGAGCCCCCTTGATTGATCGTGTAGTTTGGCCGTTGTCGAGTCTAGAAGAAAACTGATTTCCGAGTCTAGTTATATCGGAGAGTAGGAATTCTTTTTACTCCTCAGCCCCTTTTTCGCTCTGGTGAGGCATCTTGACGTTGGTGTTTTGAATTATTCCTCTTCCCCTTTAAAGTGTCTTTAGGATCACGCAGTTGGTTTTTCGATCGTTGGTTCTCAGCTCTTTTCATCAGGTGCTTTTCTTGTCAAGACGATTCGACCCTCTTTGTTTTGCAAGTTCAATCCTCAGTTCCCTCTCAACGAAGTTGTTTCTCTGCTCTCAGTTGTCTTCTTTTCCCACCCACCCCCTCTTTTTCTTCTCGGAGTCGGAGTCTGTAATCGACTATCCATCCTACTCGTGCGAAGTCTTTGCTTTTTTTCCTTTCCCTCAATGTTTTCAACTGGTGTCTTCTCTTCAAGTTATTCGTCGTTTCTCTCTTCCAAGTTGCCTTTGTTTTCCCGCCCTCCCACCCCTCTTCTTCTCGGAGCTTGAATCTCTTTCGAGCATCAATTTCATTCCTGTGGAGCCTCTTCAGTCTTTCGTCAATTGTTTCAACCGGTGAATTCTCTTTTGTTTGACATTCTTCATCCCTTTCTTTTTCCGGTGCACTCAATTCAAGTATTTTCAGGTTGATCACATTCTTTTCCTTGGATCAACTGTTCTCCTTGCTCGTTTGCCTCTCGCCATTCAATCATTCCGGAGTTCGGAAGACATCTCAGGAGTTTCGTCTGTGTTCCAATTAATTCGAGGTTGTCACCTCATTCAAATATTCCAATTGTTCCGGTGCATCATCTATCTGTTCAACATCCTTTCCAACAGTGTTTTCTTTAGTGGGCCCTAACCCACAGGTCTTTTCCCAGGATCTTACCTGACTCTTCTAATTCCCTCGGAGTTATTCTTAATTCTTTTCAAGTGTGATGTAAGAATGGATCCCATCAGTCAGATGCCTTCTCCAAGATCTCATTCAAATTCTTTTCATTGTTGGCTCAACCCCATCGCTTTTCATTCTCCCGGAGTATCTCAGTAATTTTGGTGGTGTTTCTCGTCATCATTTGAAGATCGAAGAAGAGTTCCTATTAATCTTGCCCATTCTCTCGAGATTCATGGTTTTAGCTTCATGCTATCCTTTCGAATTATTCCATTCGTCAGATATTCCTTTTCTCAACCATCCGGAGTATTTCAGTAGTTGTGTTCCTGTTTCTTTTTACCGGAGGCCATCATTCCAGTTATCGTTCTCTATTTACCCCAGTGCTTCGTTCAAGTGTTCTTTAATCAGCTCATGATCTCATTGTTCTTTTGCATCTAAATCCCCTCTAGCTTATTTGTTCTTCTAATTCTTCCCAGTGATTCATTCTCTTTCATCAGTCATTTTCGAATTCTTATGATGGTTCCTTCAGATTCTTTTTCCTTGATTATCATTTTAATCCATTCGTTCTTTCAATCCTACTGGTGGTCATGAAGACCTTCTCAAGTTTGCGATATGTCACTTCTCAATCCTTTTCAACAAGAATAAGTAATATGCAAAATCCATTGCTTGTCATCAATTTAATTTGATGAAGGATAAGCATACAATAAATCTTATTCGTATTTCATCCAAGTGAGTAATCCCTTCCTTCAGAGTTTGTTCTTGATGAATAAATTCTAGTTTCAATTGTTTTCATCTTTTCTTTCCGGAGTTTAAATTTCCTCGGCCATGTCGTCGAAACCCCCATCTAAATCATCGCAAGGCTCATCTTATTCTTTCTTCCTTCATTCTATCGCATAATCCTTTTGTCACCGGAGTTCTTCACGGTGGTTCTTCATGGTTTAATTCATTCTTCAAGAGTTCAGCAAGACTTTGTTGGAGGAATTCAAGTATTTTTTCTTCTCGCGTCTCGAAGTGTAATTAATTCTCCGTATTCTTTTGAAGTGGAGTTTTGCATTTCTTCATTCTTCTCAGTTATCCAGTCATTTCCGTTTGTGGCCGGTTATCACCTTATGATCTTGAGATGTTACCTATAAGACCACAACTAGCTTATTCTTTTCATTGTTGATTTTCTCAACAACTCCGTTTAAACCCTTCCTTCTAAACTCTTTTCATTCAATTCTTCCAATTCTTCCGGAGGCATTGTGTTGTTCTTCTAGTCAACTATCGTTCCATCTTCTCAAGCTCGTGTTCTATTCCTTCCATCTTCAGCCGGAGTGCTGCCTAAATCCTTTCAGTCTTATTCGTTTCTTATCTCGTTCTAACCGGAGTGGTTTCATAGTCTATCTGATTCCGTGAGTTTTCGATTCTCGTCATTCTCGTCGTTCCTCTCTTCTCGAGTGCTCTCGATTCTTTGCTTCTTCTCTGGAGTTTTTTTGCTTCACCTCATCCTTTTTCCCTTCCGTCTCGGTCCTAAGATCTCGGGACGAGATCTCTTGTTAGTGGAGGAGTGTTGTAATGCCTCGGATTCGATGCGCCAGGTGTCTGCAAGTTATTCGCCGTTGTTGCCATGTTATTTGCTTGCATGTTGCATTTTGCCATGTCATCATGTGCATTGCATTGCATATGTGTTCATCTCTTGCACCCGAGCATTTTCCCCGTTGTCCGCTTTGTAATCCGACACTCCTATGTCCCCTAGCGTTCCCCCTTTTGTCTCCTATTGTGACCGGGTGTTAAACATTCTCAGAATGGACTGTGATTTTCCAAGCGGCCTTGGTATACCACCGGTATACCGCTTGTCAAGTTTCGTTCCATTTGGAGGTCGTTTGATGCTCCAACGATTAACCGGGTAACCGCAAAGCCCCTTTTGTCTTGCATCCCAACACCCCTCCAAAGTGGCCCAAAACCCATCCAAACCCCCTCCATGCTCTCGCTCGTTCGATCACGATCGTGTGGGCGAAAACCGCACTCCATTTGGAGTCTCCTACATCCCTCTACCTATATATTTGCGCCTCACCCCGAAAATCCCGGATGAACCCTAGTCTTCTTCCACCTCTCGCCGCCGGACATGTCCATCTCGCGCCGGACGTGTCTATTCGCCACCCCCGACAAATCGTGCGCTGCCACGTCGCCCCCAACCAGCTCCCGCCGCCGCGGCCCTCCAGAGCCCATCTGCGAACCCGCCCGAGCCGATCTAGGCCCGAACGAGCCTGCCCCGCCGCCGAGCGCCCGTGCCCTCCTCCCGTTCGTCTCCTCGAGCTGCTCCTGCGGCACCTCCCGCGACCGAGCATCGGCGCCCTCGCCGCCCGGCCACCGGCAGCCCACCGGCGAGCCCCAGTGACCAGGCCAGTGCCCCGTGCCCATCCCCATCTTCCTCGTTCTCCTCGAGCTCCCTCACCCGATCTCTCTCTCCCCCTCACCCAGCTCTCTCTCTACCTGTACTACGGAGCTGCCCTTCCATGGCTGCCCCGATCTACGCACTCACGCCATCCCAAGCCACCCCATCGCCCGGGAATGGGTTTCCCCGTGCCCGATCTATCCATTCCCGACCTTCCCAAGGCCCGCCGGAGTCCCACGGCCCCTCCTCATCGCTGTTGACTTCCGCCGGAACCGTCCATACGAGAGAAGGAGACGACCCCGACCTGCCAGTTTTTTTCGCGAGGTGATTTTCTACCAAGTCCCCGAAATATTTCATCTCATGTGTGCTACTTTGACCTGCCATAACTCCCTGTGTGCTGGTCCATTTTGCGTGCATAATATATCCAATTGTTCGTTGTGAGATGCCCTTCATTTCATTACATTGTGCCATGTTCATTTGAGCTCATCTTGATGCCCTAATCATCGTTGCAAAAGTGCTATATAATGTTGTCTGCTGTCTGTTAACAGAACATGCTCATTTGTCATTTTTGCCATGTTTAATGTGTGCCTCCTATGAGCATGAGCTCTACATGTGTTTTGTACTACATCATGCCATCTTTGTAGAGGTGCAATCCATGTATTTTGTGAGTCTTGTAGTGAGAACCTTGTGAAGTAGGGTACCTGTTGTTGCTGTTTTGCTAGTCTGAATCTGATATTTCGTGATACTATGTAAACCTTCTGCTACAAGTCATTCTATGCATAATATGGAGATGTTCACTAAGGATAATTTGTTATACATGTCATTCTATATCCATCCATTCCCCTGGTTGCATTTATAGCCTGCTGTAACTTGTTATTATCTTGCTCCAAACTTGCTAAATAATGTTGATGTCAGCCTGTTAACATTAAGTTCAGTTTTGCCATGTGCTTTGCTAGTGATCCATGCACCCTATGAACTTGCTCTTGCCATGCTTAGCTTCATAAACATGTATTCTTACCGTTGGTTGCCTTTCCATGCCATGTATTACTCTGTGATGAGTGGTACAAGCTCACCAACATGCCTACTTATTGTTGCTCCTGCCATGTATGAATCTGTCACATCATTTGCTATGTTTACATGGGTGCCATCATATTTTCTGTGCCCTTTTGGCTCATGATCAATAAGGGATTTTTGTTCTATGCCATTAGTAGGTTCATGTCATGCCTTTGTTTGCCATGATAAGTTCCTGTAACATGTTGTTTGAGAGCTCTAAACATTGCAACCTGATGTTAGTTCTGCCAAGTCTGTAAACTGTTATTATTTGCAATCTTGCCATGTGTTTTTGAGCATGTCCTAGTAGTTTCTGGAGACAGCTCAGTGTTCATGTTTTGTCATGCTTTAACTTTACTTCATGCCCATGCCTCTTGTCTTATGTTGAGGTGCTGTGGCGTATTGTTTTGATGCTTGCTAGATGCCTAGTTCCTGTTTTGGACAGCTTGTCCTTTAAACTTGTATAGAGTGTATGTGTTCAACCGTTGCTCCGTTTTGAGTGTGCTCTATATGAAACTTGCTTGATTTTGCATGTAGTTTCATGTTATCTTGTTGCATCCTTGTTTTGAGGTGTTTACTTGATGTTTGTATGCATTTTGCATCAATACCATGCATAACTTGTTTTGCTCATATCTTCTAGGCCGTAGCTCCGAACTAAATGAACTTTATATGTAACTTGACTAGAATTTCGTGTAGATTCTCTTGGTGCTATTTAACTTGCTGTTTAACAACTTCAACTTAATGGTTATTCAGATCTGTACCAATTTCGAAATTTTCATATGAGGACTTACCGAAATTGTTATATGTTGTTCCCGGCCTCATTTAACTTGCTTTAATGTGCTGCTCTTGTTTGCATCATATCTTGCCATGAGTAGCTTCATGTAGCCTTTGTCATGCATCATGCTTTGTTGAGCGTCATGCCTTGTTCATGTGTGGTGTGTTTACCATGTTGTGTGCTTCTCTCGATTGTTCCCGTTTCGTTGCGATCGTGAGGATTCGTTCGTCTACGCTTGGTTCGTCTTCGTGGCTTCATCTTCTTCATGGACTCGTTCTTCTTCCTTGCGGGATTTCAGGCAAGATGATCGTCACCTTGGATCTCACTACTATCATTGGTATGCTAGTTTCTTCGTTCTATCACTTTGCTGCGCTACCTATCACTTGCTCTTCAAGCCTCCCAATTTTCCATGTCAGCCTCTAACCTTTGTCACCCTTCCTAGCAAACCATTGCTTGGCTATGTTACCGCTTTTCTCAGCCCCTCTTATAGCATTGTTAGTTGCAGGTGAAGTTGAAGATTGCTTCATGGTGGACAGGATTATGGTTGGGATATCACAATATCTCTTATTTTAATTAATGCATCTATATACTTGGTAAAGGGTGGAAGGCTCGGCCTTATGCCTGGTGTTTTGCTCCACTCTTGCTGCCCTAGTTTCCGTCATACCAGTGTTATGTTCCCGAATTTTGCGTTCCTTACGCGGTTGGGTGATTTATGGGACCCCCTTGACAGTTCGCTTTGAATAAAACTCCTCCAGCAAGGCCCAACCTTGGTTTTACCATTTGCCTCACCTATCCCTTTTTCCCTTGGGTTTTCGGAGCCCGAGGGTCATCTTTATTTACCCCCCCCCCCAGGCCAGTGCTCCTCCGAGTGTTGGTCCAAACTAGAGCACCATGCGGGACCATTCCTTGGCAACTTGGATTACGTCGGTACCTGTACGCTTAGCTTATCCGGTGTGCCCTGAGAACGAGATATGTGCATCTCCTATCGGGATTTGTCGGCACAACGGGTGGACTTGCTGGTCTTGTTTTATCATTGTCGAAATGTCTTGTAAACCGGGATTCCGAGACTAATCGGGTCTTCCTAGGAGAAGGAATATCCTTCGTAGATCGCGAGAGCTTATCATGGGCTAAGTTGGGACACCCCTGCAGGGTATTATCTTTCGAAAGCCGTGCCCGCGGTTATGTGGCAGATGGGAATTTGTTAATGTCCGGTTGTAGATAACTTGACACCATATCCAAATTAAAACGCATCAACCGCGTGTGTAGTCGTGATGGTCTCTTTTCGGCAGAGTCCGGGAAGTGAACACGGTTTCTGGGTTATGTTTGACGTAAGTAGGAGTTAAGGATCACCTCTTGATAATTGCTAGCTTCACGACCGTTCCGTTTGCTCTCTTCTTGCTCTTATTTGCGTATGTTAGCCACCATATATGCTTAGTCATTGCTGCAACCTCACCACTTTACCCCTTCCTTTCCCATTAAGCTTTGCTAGTCTTGATACCCATGGTAATGGGATTGGCGAGTCCTCGTGGCTCACAGATTACTACAACAACAGTTGAAGGTACAGGTTATGCGATGATCATGACCAAAGAGCGATGTTTGCTTGTTTTGGGGTTCTTCTTCTGCTTCTTCTTCGATCGGGGGATAGGTTCCAGGTCGGCAGCCTGGGCTAGCAGGGTGGATGTCATTTGAGTTTCTGTTTGTGTTCCATCCATAGTCGGATGTTGATCTCTTGTAAGATGATGTTTTATTCGTGTGGCATTGTATGCCTTTTGTATGTATCCCCATCTATTATGTAATGTTGATGTAATGATATCCACCTTGCAAGAGCGTATCAATATGCGGTTCTATCCTTGGTGGGACCTCTGAGTCTCTTTAGGATAGTATCGCATATTGGGCGTGATAGGATGTTTTTGGCAATCTTGCGACGGAAGGAAAAGAGTTAATAAAGAAAATTCCTATTCAGTACGTTCACAAAAAAAAATGGTCACATAATGATAGATGACTTGCTTCAAAAAATTGGGAGGAATAAATCCGCCGATGATGAATTTCTTCAGATGGTTGTTCTTGTTTTGCTGAGGACTATTATTGCACCCATGTCGGTTGTCTCCATACCAAAGGAGTACTACGCGTTGGTGCATGACGTGAAGCGGATAAGCACGTTGAATTTTAACGTGTTCACTTTGCGAACTTGTTTGACGGAGATTGATAAACTCAAGAAGGACGGCCGTGTGATGCAATGGCCATGTGGCAACCTAGCCGTACTCCAGGTATGCTATTAATTAATGCTATTTCATATTCCTTCAAATTATGCGTTCGTAATTTATTTTGTCATTTGTTTTGTAGTACTTATATTGGGAGAAGGTGCAACCAACCACCGGCCCGAAAAATGACCCGTTGTCCTTGCAAGTTCCCCTAATGAAAAACTGGACTGAATCTGAAGCGGAGAAACGAGACAAGTGTGACCTGGAAAATGGTCGTGGTCATGGATTGGTAATATTATAATGCTTATTTAACAGTACATTGATTATGCATTGAGAATGTTATGTACTCATGTTTTCATTGCATACTCACTTTGCAGATTGATGATTGCGTTACGAAAGAGTATAGAATGAAAAAACTTGTAGATGAACAAGCTGAAAGCAGTAAGAAACATAGTTGCCGACAGTCATCTGTTACGGGAAAGAAAAAAGGGGACTATGTGTCCGAGGTCCCTGCTAACCTAAAGCCTTTTATGTACTGGGTTATGAAAGATATGAAGAAAATTCGTAAGGAATTGTTTCGCATGCCGGAGTTATGCGCACAGGTAAAAATGTAGCAATTCTGGTATGCACTCTATTAAACTCGATAAATTGATAAAAAGATATAACATGTGACTGGGCTTACTTTTGTATAGATTGTTAGAGAAAATGAATAAAACAGGTGTACGGTACAAACCGGACACAATGGCAGAGGAGGAAGAAAATCTCTATGGACAGAATAGTGAGTCCAGGTATGAAAAAAAGTATCCTAAAAAAGATTTTCAGTATGATGACAAACACACACCTAATGGCCGAAATGACAGTGGGCATTATGATTTGGATTCTGAAGAAGGGGATTCGTTCAAATTCAGTACTGGTCACTTGAGTAGCTTTAAAGGTGAGAAGGAGAATCCTATAGATGTCCCAGAGCAGTCGGAAAAAAAGAAGCATCATCTCTAAAAACCAATGAAATAGAAGCTGCAAGATGGCAAGTGCAACAAAATGAGCAAGAAGTGTCACAGGCCGAGTCAGATGGTAATAGCGAGATAGAAGAGAAGAAGGAGGTGATTCCAGGGAAGCGAAAGCGGTGTGCGTCAAAGTACACGAAATCTCCTTATGTTAAAAAGACTCCGAGAAAACGTACGAAACGTTCCGCGAAAACGAGTAAGAACATGGTATGAATATGTTTTTGAAAATTATATAGTACAAATTTGTACTTTAACTTTATTGACTTGTGTTATAGAACTGTTTAATGAAACAACCCCTCAATTTGATCATTCTGTGGATGTGCTGCTGTGCAGTACGTGAAAGCGTACGAGCACTCACCAGAACATAAGAACCATGAAATATTCAACAACGGTAAGATGATGGACTTTCTGCGGCAAGAGTTCGCTAGATACTTAACCATGCATGGTTATCCGGTGATGTATGTACTTTTATTGTCATGCTTATGTCATGTGTTAAGTATGTTGCATCCATGTTAAATTTCGTCATTTATTTCAGATAATTGACGCTTATGGGACGTACATATCAGATTCAAGTATCGTCAAGGATAGGATTCTTGTACCCACACATAGGTCTTACTGGTTATTGAACACTCGCCCAAAGTCAGTAAGACGAGGGAAGTCGGTAGACGATCCAGAAGGTTTAGCACATGCAAACGAATCTCTCAACAGATGCATGACAGAATATTTTGCAAAACCGAAGGTACCGTTTGTATTGCAGAATTGTATTTTCATTACTATCTTATGTGAAAGCCGAGCTTACTAACAATATTTAAGTTGTGAAATAGGCTTATTTTGCTTTAAATAAGGATAAAAACCATTGGATTACATGTGTTATGCACATTAGAAAGAAAGGGTTCCAAATTCTTGATTCTTTGAGGGGGGAAGAAAATATCTCTGAAGCTATCAGGAAATTCGTTTCAAATTTTGTAAGTTTCGTATTCATGTGCGTACAATTAACCATATAATTTGTTTACCATATGTAGTCAACGTGTTCATATTTTTTTGTCAGAGAGAGCAACTTGCAGGAGATATCCAAGATGCAAATGACAGTGCAATTATGTCGTTTCTGGATGTGTCTGCATGGCCTATAGTCCCCTACGACATGCCTCAACAAGAAGATGGGTGAGTTACATGTTGCATGTGCTTTCGAAATACATTAATTGATTCAGTGCTATCTTACTTAACGTGCTTTGAAAATTGCACTTACGTTTTTTTAACACAGGAACTCATGTGGGTTGTTCGTACTTTGCTGTTTTCAATACTGGGATAGAGAAAAACTTATTGTTGCTATTTCTTAGGTGGGTACATTTTTAGTATGAAAAATTAGTACATTATATCGTGTATAAGTGATGAAAATAAAATTATTTTTATTACTTTGCAAGAATCTATTGATAGTTTGAGAGAAAGAATGATAGCTGGAATTATTATGTCTCCCGAAAATAAGCTTACAGAAGTGAAGAACAAAGTAATTCGACTTGCGAAGAGGAAACAAAAATAAAAATATCATACGAGAATTGTACGTGATTTTCGAAATATTATGTGTTCATGAGTGAGGATTGTGTGGATGCTTTATTTTTTTATGTGAGTTTCAAATATTTTTCACATGTCCAGATTATGTACCCTGACAAATTTATTAAAAGTACATTTTAATCATTTAATATTTTAGTATTTAATTTATATTTTATATTCAATGAGTGTTCTCGTGAATGTACGATTTGGGGTTTTAAAATACCCAGATGATATATGATGACGATGTCTCGGAGGCGAAGGTCGCGCGAGCCAGACGAGGCGAGCGTCGCACGCACCGCACGTTCGCCGCAACATGGCCCACGTGGGCCGTGTCACCTGGCCAGCGGGCCCACGCCGCACGTCGCTCCAGGATTGGCCGTTGCCGGCCCCGAGGTTGATTCTACATCGGCCCGCGTGCGCCCCTCTACGCCTGAGGGCGGCGTCAGCCTCGGGATCGCCTTCCTGTGGTGGCTCCTGAATGCTCCTCGTACGTACCGCCTGTTTGCGCCCGCTGGCACCACTCGCGGGCCAGCGCCTGTTAATGTTTTTTTATAAATTAAAGCAACCGGCGGCTGTGCAGCGCCTCCGATCGCCCAATATGCATGATTTATACACAAAATCATATATTTGTACGAAAAAATGTATACATTACATATCATAATAAAAGCAATGCCTATAGCGCCAAGAAATATATATTATAATGTAAAATTTGTATGTCGCATATCATATTAAGAACAACGAGTACATACTGCCAACAAATATGACATAAGTAAACACCGATTACAAGTCTCCCGTATCGATGTAACGAAACAAATATATAAGTACTATTCTTTAATACAACCAAATAAATCGTCAACCCTAATCAGAAGTTGTTCTTCTTATTGAAACAATTCTTTGCTATGATTATCATGCCATTTTCCTGCAGAGAAAGATTGTAATATACGTCAAAATTTTGTAAAGTATGAACTTAACAAGAAAAGAACGTTAATGAAAAGGTGTGCACGTACTTTGGATTCCGAGGACAATTGTTTTTGAAATGACATTTTCCTCTGCATAAACCGCATAGACGTACAGGAGGTTTCTCATCAAAACCTTTGTGTCTACCGTTTGTAGTCACACCATGTTCCTTACCACGGCCTTTGTTATTCTGCCCTTTCAGTGCTCCTTTCGTATTGATTTTTTCTAGATCACCAACAAAAACATGATATTGATCCGGCACAAAAGCATCATCAGGTGCAACTCTATGCTGTCTCACATAATCTTCCTCCTCAACGTCCTTGTTTGCTATCACATCCTCCAGAGCAGCCTTCAGTTTATCAAATAGAAATTGTTTATGACATGCCGCATGATTTGCTTCCGCAGACAAAATATTCAACTCATTGTACTTAGTTCTCTCCTCAGTACCTGCCCATCCCCATGCGAAGAGATCACTAGTGCGTTCCACGGGCAGTCCACCTCTAGCATTCTTGCCGAATCTTCGCAACACTAAGCACTTAGGTAAGTCCTTCACGTTCAACCTGGCTAAAACATAAAGAACATGCTTGCATGGAAGACCTTTACGTTTCATACTATCACAACTGCACGTCACTGTTTCTTCTGAATTACTAGGTGTATAGTCCACTTTGAATCTTAGTTGCCTGTTATTTTTCCATGCCACTATGAATCTCCTACTGACGGCTCCACTGAGTCTATCTATGATCTCAAGATCCGCTGCCTTCTTCATTTCTTTCCGCAAGAGGTAAAAGTTCACCATAGTGAAGTCACGGGCAGCGGCTTTTTCAATGCATTTGAACTTGTCGAGTACTGCTGCAGGGAGTGTCTGCGTGGACATGCAGTCGTCGTGTGACTCGTTCTCACAGAGCCGAACAATGCAGTTCTCATAATGCACAACCATATCAACAATTGTCATGCCAGAGTCAAGATGCAAATGAAGGCAAGAGTTCAGACTCTCGCTCCTCTGGTTACTCCGCATACCAAGGAAGAACCCACCAATGAGATATGACGCACCCAAAGCCTTTTCTTCCGGTACATCCTACGCAACCATGTTTCAGTTTTCTCCGACTCCCATTTAGCTCTAAAAGCTGCCCATCTCGCCTCAAACTCATCAAGTGTAGTAGCATAGTAAATAAGAGACCTGAACTCCTTAAGGGACTTGTGGTGGAGGTGTTTATGCATGTTTTTCTCAATATGCCACGAACAAAGTCGATGCCACACGTCAGTATGGACCTTCCTGACGGCCCTTATCATGGCTGTGTCTCCGTCAGTAATTACAGACCTCGACTTCTTCTGACAATGAGCTCTTAAGAAGGTCTACAACACCCAAACATATGTATCCTCCGTCTCATCTGACACAACAGCACAACCTAACATAGTGGTGCAACGATGATTGTTTAGACCAACAAAACGTATGAATGGCATTCCGTACCTATTCATCTTGTAAGTGTTGTCGAAGACGATTACATCACCAAAGTCAAGGTAATCCCGACGTGACTGAGAATCACACCAGAACATGTTCTTCAGCTTGCCTTCTGCGTTAACAGTGTGCTCAAAGAAAAAGTCTGGATCCCTTACCTTCCTCCTCATCATGATACCAATCGCAGTGTCCGCATCACCCTTTGCTAGCAACTTCATTTTCTCCCTATAACACATGTTATAAAGCTTCCTCCTCCCGAAACCAGCCCGTGCATATGATCCGTACCTACTAACGAAGTTGTCATAAATCCAATATTTTTTCAACCCAGCACTTGCCATTTCTAAGATCTCGAGCTTCTGGTATTCCTTTATCTGATTATGAGATCAAAGATATATAACTTCATGCGGTCTAGCAAGAGTGTGACTATGATCATCGCTGAAACTACTGACATACCAAATGGAGCGCTCTCTGTCAACCTTCACAGTTAGATGGGCCTCACAATAGCATCGAGTCTCCGCTCTCATCCTGCGCTTCTTCCCTTCCATGGTACAAAACTCGGCCTGTCGTTTCCCAGACCTTGAACAGAGAAACCTCCTCAAGCGCCTACGTGCGTCGATACCCTTACTATATTTCAAGTTGTCCTACCTAATGCTGAAGCCACGCTTTTTCGCATAGTCATTATAGAAATCATATGCCTCCTCGTCTGTCCTGAACGTCGTGGACATCATCGTCCAATGCCTGTCCAGTGATTCTTGCTGGTATTCATCGTACCCAGTGTCGAAATTGCACTCATCACCATCAGCATCATCATCGTTTTCGCACGCGTCACCATCCTCTTCCTGGAAAAAAGTACAAACAACCGTATATGTCAGTAAGTAGTTGTATAAGGACTATCATATGTATTCACTTTCCACTACTTACTTTGCTCGAGCTGTCATTATAAGATGCATCGATATCGTTTTCGTCATTGGCATCATCGAAAAAATTCCACTGATAGTACCCTTCCACTTCCATCTACGCAAATTGTAAATATGATATGTAAGATTTGATGCGTATTTAATTTCACTTTAAAATAACCTACATAAATCTAAACCTACATGGCTTCCGCTTTCAGCATATGAATCATCTACATCCATATCCTCATTGTCATCATCCCCTCCTATCTGTGCACAGTCAAACATGTTATTGTCATCACGGATGCTTGTATTTAATATGGTTGAGAACATGCAGACCACTTACATTGCCACTGTAAGACTCATCCAAACTCATATAATTTTCGCCGTCATGTTCGTCTTCATCCAATGACAATGATCCGTCCTCGCTACCGCCATCATCACCGTCATATCCTATTTCAGCCTCAATCTATACACATTCATATATAATCAAAGATCCATTCAAACATCACGTAACATCTTCGCAATTAAAATCCGTTCTTAAATTACTATGCCAGCGCCTCGCGTACCTCGTTGCCTTCGTCAGACATGAGGCGGTTGTCGCCGGATACGAGCTGACGGCGGCGGAGGCGTCTGCCCGACCGAGGCGGTTGTCGGCGTAGCGCACAACGCGTACGGTTTTCTTTCGTCTGCCAGGTACTGCCAGAGATGGCGGCGGCGGCGGCGGCGCGAGAGGAGGAGGGTGAGGCGTCGTGAAGATAGGGTTCGCCCGATCTTTTTTTGTAATCACTCGGGCATACGCAGCGGGGTGGGCGGGCATGCGGGCGGGAAGGCATGCGGTCGTGGGCGCGTACGGGCGGCCGTACGCGACAGCGCCGTACGGCGACGTGGGCGCGCCTACGGCGGGCGGGTATTTTAATACGGCATGTGAAAATGACCGCCCTACCCTTTATACGTTTTTTTTGGGGGGGGGGGGGGGGGTTGTACCGAAGACCACCTCTTCCGCCATCAGATCATGTTGTGATTTATAGACTCGGAGCTAAGTTTCGACGTTGACGGTGGGCACTGCGAGATGCGACATCAAGAAAAGGAAAATCGTGCATAAGTGCTTGCTTAGTGAGAGACAATATAGATCTGCTTCGTAGTAAAGTTGAAGGTCTGGAGCTGACTCCCAATACCCGCTGCTAAGAGCAACTCGCCAACGCCTAGAGCGTCTCCAACAGGGGCATAAAAGTTTCGCGCGCTAAAATAGTTTTAGCGCGTCACTATAGTACTTTTAGCGCGTCAGACCCAGTATTGATTTAGCAGATGCCCAAAGACGTGCGTTCAAAAAAACATGCGGTGCAAATTGTGAAGCGCGCACAATTTGGCGCCCCAAATTTGAAGCTTCTGATAGGGCTTTTTAGCACGTGCCCAATCTTTTTTTTGCGTGTACACTATTTTACAGCGTCTGCTGGAGCTGTCCGGCGCCAAAAAAATCTAAATTTTAGCACATGGAGCAGTTTTGTTGTGCCTATTGGAGATGCTCTTATAGAATCGTCAAAATTTGGACTGCCAAAAAATATGGAGGCTGAAATAAGCATGGTAAAGTCAGAGTCGGCAAAAATCAACCTGCATAAAATGCCCTTTTATCAGTAAGATCCATCTGTCACGAATAAACCTGTGGTTGAATGGTTAGGATGACACTGGTATCCCTAGTCCACCGGAGTTCAAGTCCTCATGCTCGTAATATCCAGAATTTATTTTAGGATTTCCGTCGATGTGCGTTCAATGGGAGGAGAAATTTCCATCGACCACGAGACGCCTATGGTGACTTCATCAATCTCAAGATGATATGCCGGCTCAGTCTCTCGAAGGTGCTCATCGGGGTAAAGTGTGCATGTGTGTTGATAGGAGTGAGTATATGTGCATATCTCTCTTGAAGGATCATCGGGGTAAGGTGTGCGTGTGTGTATTGATAGAGTGAGTATATGTGCATATATCTCTCGAAGGTGCTCATCAGGGTAAGGTGTGCATGTGTGTGTTGATAGGAGTGAGTATATGCGCATATATATGAGGGTCTGCGTCTGTGCTGTGTTTCTAAAAAAAAGGTAAGATCCATCTATCATTTGATCAAAGCTTCTTCCCCAATAATCCTTGATTCAGAGCAACTTATTCATTCAAACAATCAAACATTTTATTCAAAATAGCGGTGCAAAATTAGTGGCATTGTAATTTTACATTCATATAACAAGTAAACGACTTGTGGCTACTGCTTACACCTAATAAACAATAGTACTTGCGGCTACATGGGCTGCTAACTAGCCTACTTGTGGCTATGAGGGTGGTGGCGCGACTTGCCGGCATTGAACATGCCGACATTGGAGGCTTGGAATGCAGCCTTCGACGTCGCAATCTGGTGGAAATGGGCCTCTCCCCACGCCGACCATGCGTGGTGGTGACATTGTGTGTCGAGATGGCGCAGAAACAGACATAAGTGGTCTCGTCCTACGCAGTCCATTCACCACCGTCAACGTCGAGGAAGGGCGCGAAGTCCCAAATTCGCCGCTCCCGCTTCGAGTCCATCCTCCCTTCCAAAGTATTATCCACTAGTAGATTCTTTAGATTCAACCTCAACTATGTTACAACCTCATATTATTAGCGATGAACAGTATGAAACCGCGCAGAGAGTTAAGAAAACTTTACCGCATTGAATATTTAAGCTAAACCTATGGATCCTAAGAGGTTGCTCTCTAACCATAAAAGTAAATGCTACCAACATCTGCATTGAGTGATGCACGCATCATTTTATTGATTACTTCAAAGTTCATCATGAGAGTACAATAAATTTCAGAAAATATATTGCTACACATAGATGCCCCAAGGGCAAATTAAAACAATAAAGTAAGAAATAAGCCGCATGCATCACAAATCCTACAAGTAGGTCACACACCATATCGACTAAACAAATGCTAAGAGTCCATCTCCCCATCGGTTGCATCCAAAGACTGTGGGCACTTGCTCCTCCTCCTTGTAAAGTGATAACCACGTATAGATCCAGCTGATGGCTTTGAATATAACCTACAAAAAAATACAAATTATATTATATTAAAAATATAATAATTACAAGTGTTTCAAATGGCCTAAAGTAAAGCACAAATTCCCACACAGATATGAGACTCCCAAAGTAAAGCGCAAATCCCACATGGATGTGAGACTTCAACTTAGGATGCACCCCAACTAACAAGTTTTCAAACATATGTGTATTACTTTTGGGTGGAGATAGATTAACAGTTATTGGACATATTGACACAACAACTTGGCAAGTGGACAATTAAGGAATAAATACCAAATCAACTCATCATTGCCACAAAAGCAACACTTAGTGCATCCTTGCCAATTCCTTTTCTTTTCAAATTATCATTTGTCAGTATGACCTTGCGATTTAAATAAAACATGCATATTTTTATTTACAGCAGGACTTTCTCATTTTTAAATATATGTGTGGTGGAAAGGTTACCCATCCTTAATGAGATACAAATACATGGATTTGACTGTGAAGAAACTAGAATTAGTCAACTTCCAAAGAAATGTGTTTGATTTGCGTATAAGGTTGACGTCAACCTTTAAAAAGGATTTACCAGTTTGTTCATTTGTCCCCGATTAGTGGTCTTCGGAAGGTAACATTCAACATTATCTGGCCCAAAACTGAGGTAACATAGGCATCTTTTCGTTGTACAGTATGATAGAGGCGCAAGTATTGCATCCCTAGCCATTTATCTTACTGGGAGTACCTTTCCATTCCTTATTAAGAAGTTTATAGAAATGCATTGTGTTGGGGATCGTTGCAGAATTAAAAAAAATCTACACATCACCAAGATCAATCTATGGAGTAACTAGCAACGAGAGGGGAGTGCATCTTCATACCCTTGAAGATCGTGAGACGGAAGCGTTACAAGAACGTAGATGAAGGAGTCGTACTCGTAGCGATTCAAATCGCGATGGATTCCGATCTTAGCACCGAACAACGGCACCTCCGCGTTCAACACACGTGCAGCCCAGTGACGTCTCCCGCGCCTTGGTCCATCAAGGAGGAGGGAGAGGTTGAGGAAGAAGGCTCCAACAACAACACGACGGCGTGGTGGTGATGGAGTGGCAGTTCTCCAGCAGGGCTTCGCCAAGCTCTTGCGGAGGAGGAGAGGTGTTGGGGAGGGGAGGGTGTTGGTGTCAAAACCGGCGGATCTCGGGTAGGGGGTCCCGAACTATGCGTCTAGGCGGATGGTAACAGGAGACAAGGGACACAATGTTTTTACCCAGGTTCGGGCCCTCTCGATGGAGGTAAAACCCTACTCCTGCTTGATTGATATTGATGATATGGGTAGTACAAGAGTATATCTACCACGAGATCAAAGAGGCTAAACCCTAGAAGCTAGCCTATGGTATAATTGTTGTTCGTCCTACGGACTAAAACCCTCGGGTTTATATAGACACCGGAGAGGGTTAGGATTACAGAGAGTCGGTTACAATGGTAGGAGATCTACATATCTGTATCGCCAAGCTTGCCTTCCACGCCAAGGAAAGTCCCATCCGGACACGGGACGAAGTCTTCAATCTTGTATCTTCATAGTCCAGGAGTCCGGCCAACGATGATAGTTCGGCTATCCGGACACCCCCTAATCCGGGACTCCCTCAGTAGCCCCCGAACCAGGCTTCAATGACGACGAGTCCGGCGCGTAGATTGTCTTCGGCATTGCGAGGCGGGTTCTTCTCCAAATTCCATATACTTGTCGAATAGTGTCCGGCTTCTGATAAATGCTGCGCTCCTTGGCTTCCACGCCCAATAATGGCCATCTTCCACGTGTCGAACGAATGCGAAAGGCCAGGGTATTTTTACACTTTCCCCCCTAGCTGCGCAAATGAGCCGCCTACAAAAAGAGATGAGGATCTAGATCTGAATCACACCATCCCTCCTCCGCAAGCTTTCATCGGAGCGCCTCTGACAAAAAAACCATTCCATCATGGACAGACGGTGCGGCTCCTCCTCTCGCGCTCCCAGCCCCCGGCCTGGGGATTGGGAGAGATGCTCAGTCCCGCATAGCAAGCTAGTGACGCTCCAAACCAAGGGATTTCTTCCCCCAGCCTTCATGGTTCCGGTTCGAGCCAGACTCGCCACCTATAAGGGCGGAAAGCAAGCGGAGAGCGTCCCCGATCCTTCCAAAGGAGAGCGGGTATGCTTTGTCTCTTATCTGGTAAGAGGACTTGGATTTCCAATACATCCGTTTCTTCGGGGGCTCCTAGAGTTCTACGGCCTCCAGCTGCACCACCTTACGCCTGCCTCCATTCTGCACATCGCGGGCTTCGTGGCCCTTTGCGAACTGTTCTTGGGCGCCGAGGCTCATTTTGCGCTGTGGAAGAGATTATTCTGCCTCGTACCCCGTTCTCATGAGGGGTCAATATATCAAGTGGGCGGAGCCGAGCTATGGCGCATCGCCGGGACCGGATATCTATCTAGAACCCCGAAGAAGGCGTCCGAAGACTGGCCTTCGGAATGGTTTTATATAGAAGACGCCCCGCTACCGGATCCCGTTCGGATCGGCCTCCCGGAGTTCAGTAATGCTCCCTTGAAGAAACGCCTAAGTTGGCGTCCACGGAGCCCCCAGAGGGAAAACGACAGGGACGTCCTTTACCTGATGAGCCGAATAAGGTTGCTAGCTCATTCCGGACTGACCATGATCGGTGTCATGGCCATCTGCATTATGCGGGGGGTGCAGCCGCTCTAGTATAGGGGCCACCCCATGTGGGATTTCAACGGGGAGGACGATGCCACCCGTCACGGCCGTACGGGGCCGGGATCGGTCGCCGATCTGGTGAAGATCTTGTCCGCATTGTACAAGGGGGAAGAGGAGGATTTTCTCCGCGTCAGTCCATTGAACGGATTTTCTATGAACAATCCTCGAAGCTGGGTAAGCGGACATTTCCTTTTTTGCACATCCGATCTGTACTCCCATGGTTATATATCTTATTTTGTGATTTTGACGCAGGAACTGCGTCGGGCCGTAAAAGATATAAACAGCCCACCTCCGCAACCCGAGGATCCGAAACGGTTCCTCGATCCAGCCTCCCAAGAGGATCCGGACATATTGGTGGAGCTGATTGATGGGGTATTTCACCAACTAAGCATCGATAATGCCTTGGTTGCCATTACGGCTGATTACCCCGGAATACTTCCAGCCTCATAGGTAACTGAGATTGAAGCCCCAGTACTTTGATAATGACCCAGCCGTGCTTATTTTTGATCACCGTATATCAATGGTGTTTCGCAGGGGGTGCCTTCGAGGCGGGAGGCCGAGCCCGCGGCGGCCAGCCAACAAAGGGCAGCACGGCCACGCAGGCTAAAAAGAAGTGCGGTCCGGATTGAAACACCGCCGCAACGGTAAGGCGCGTCACCATATTCCCGGGATTGATTCCGGGAAGGTATATTAATGCTGGTGCTCCTTTCAGGAAAAAGAGCGCTCGCCGGACTGTGTCCGGAGAGATGGCCAATCGAGCCTCCGCCAGCCAGGCTCCAACGCCGGGTCCGGAAGCGGAGGTGAACACGAGGCATGCGTCGGATGCTCCTCCGACAGAGGATGCCGACAGATTGTCCGCCACCAACTCCGAGGTGGAGAGTGCCATGAATCACAGGCGCCGCCGGACAGTTCTTCGTGACGCATGTTTCTCCCAAGAGGCATTGAACGCCTTCAATTCGGGAGACGCGCACCTCCGTGCCGCTCAAGATGGTCTAGCCAAAGCCACGGAGCAATATGTAAAGGACATACGGGTGAGGAGATTTGACAGTTATATATGCCAGTAGCCCCCGAGACTTAAAATAGTTAGGAGAACTGATTTAAGGATCATTTGTTATGCAGGATCTTACGGAAAAGAATACCCGACTGTCTCAGGATCTTGAAGAGTGCAAGGCCCAGCTTGAGGCCGCACTAGCCGCCATAGGGGGAGCCACAGAGACCCCCTCCGGTAATATATACTTCGAAAGATAAGTAGTTTGTGAAGTGCGGCGTGTGTATAATTCTGACAATAATATTGCAGATGGCGCCAGACTAGATCTGGACAAGCAACAGCTCATGCGCCAGTTAAAGGCCGGCGAGAATGTGCTTACAAGGGTGAGGCAAGAGAAAAATAATTTCCAAGATGCAAACATCCAGCTGGGTGAGGAACTAAAGGATGTTCGAGCCCAGCTATCGGACTCCGTTAAAGAGAATTGGCGGCTTCGTCGCGGCATCTATAGTAAGTGCTTGAGAAAACTTTTGAAAAGAAGAGTTCGGCAAGGAAGTCGACTAACAGAAATATGTCTGTAGGTATGCTCACAGGTCGTCCTGCAGAGGAAATGCCCGGTTCAACGGGTGACCTACTTCCCGAGCTGCTGCAACTGCACGAACGAGTTCGGCAGGTGACGAGAGGCGTCGCCCAGGCCTTGTGGCCATCCATCTCCCTACCCGAAGGCCTTGGAGAGCTTGCAGAGAGGCTTTAGGGAGCACGGCGGCACTTCCGTCTATGGAAGATATCGGCCTGCCGTCAAGGTGCCAGGGAGGCCTGGGCCATGGTGAAGACGCGGTACACGAAGGCTGACCCAAACCACATGGCCGAGGTCGGACCTGTGCGGCCCGATGGGAAGGAGATCCCTTTGAGCTTAGTGTACGGCCAAGTAGAGTTGGCCACAAAGTATTCCCAGTGAGACTGTAAACTAGACAGCCTATTAGATGGTATTGAGGAGGAATACAATCAGTCAATTTGACTATGTAATTTAAAATGACATGTAAAATGCCTTCTAGCCGGATCGTAGATCGTTTGTCGTAGCGGACCTTTTCGCTTCAACCTCGGGACCCGACAGTCCGGAGTGTGTCCGAATACCCTCACGGTTATGTAAGAACCGGGGCATGCGTGGAGACCAGGCGTAGGGGTCATGAGTGCTTTATCAGACAAGTGCCCAACTAGTTATGTTATATTACATGGTTAGTAAGAAACATCTTCCAGGGAGAATAGTTCCGTTAGGGGTTCCTTTCCCTGGGAGGCATGCCCTAAAGTGCATGTCCGGACTACAAAAAAGCATAAAAACATCTGGGGGCAGATAAATGAATAAGTAAGAAATCGTCTTTTAGTTCACCGACCGAATATTCCCTTAAGAACGCTAGCTTTCGGCTTCACCCAGTCTGAGGTACACGTCCGGCTGACCCGGCGGTAACAATCGCAGAGGTGCTCCCTTTACCACCTAGCCGAACAATCGGGAACGTAGGGGTAAGCACAGGAGCCAGGCAACCCAGCTTGGCCAAAACTTAAGTCATATCGATGCATATAATGGTGAATAAAATATACATGCGGAAGTGTGACACATGTGTTGGGCATAAAGCCCGTATAAATAAGCTTCTATTAAAGAAGCCCCCAGGTATACTGAGCGCGGATAACGCGTCAAGTGTGTGCGAACAGTGTGCAAACGAGCCTCCAACGGCTTCAGAAAAAAGGAGGGAGAAGGAGAGAAATAAAAGACAGTTAAAGTATAAAATATAGACGGAGGAAGGAGACGAACTCAGAGTCCGGCGCTAGGCGTAGAATCTTCGGAGACGGGCTGCGTTCCATGGGTTCGGCTCAAGTCGGTTATCCGATGTGTTCTGCAGACGGTACGCTCCGCCGGTCAGGACTTGGTCGATGATGAAGGGATCCTCCCATTTGGGCTTGAGTTTGTCCTTTTTCTTGTCCGGCAGGCGTAGAACTAATTCGCCAACATTGTAAGCTTTGGCCCGTACTTCTCTGCTTTGGTATCTTCGAGCCTGCTGTTGATAGAATGCGGAACGGGCTTTTGCCACGTCCCGCTCCTCCTCCAAGGCGTCCAAACTGTCCTGCCGATCGAACTCGGCTTCTCTTTCTTTGTACATGCGCACGAGAGGTGAGTCATGAATTATGTCACAGGGCAAAACTGCCTCTGCGCCGTACACCATAAAAAATGGTGTGAATCCGGTAGTGCGATTCGGCGTGGTCCGCAGCCCCCATAGTATGGAGTCGAGCTCCTCTACCCAATGCGTATTAGATTCCTTGAGGGACCGCACTAGTCTGGGTTTAATGACACTCATGATTAGACCATTTGCTCGCTCGACTTGACCGTTAGTTTGAGGGTGATAGACTGAAGCGTAGTCGAGCTTGATGCCCATGTTTTTGCACCAGAGTTTAACCTCGTCGGCCGTGAAGTTCATGCCATTATCAGTGATGATGCTATGGGGGACGCCGTAACAGTGTACTACCCCTGATATGAAGTCTATCACTGGTCCGGATTCGGACGTCTTAACAGGCTTTGCCTCTATCCATTTGGTGAATTTATCCACCATGACCAATTGGTATTTTTGCTTGTGGGTTCCTCCTTTAAGGGGTCCAACCATATCAAGCCCCCAGACCGCGAATGGCCAGGTGATGGGTATAGTTTTGAGGGCGGTAGATGGCATGTGGCTTTGATTAGCAAAGAGATGGCATCCGACGCATCGTTGGACCAAGTCCTGAGCATCTTCCTGGGACGTCGGCCAATAAAATCCTGTACGGAAGGCCTTGCCTACAAGGGCCCGAGCTGCGGCATGGTGCCCGCTGAGTCCGGCATGAATTTCAGCCAAAAGATTCCACCCTTCCTCTTTGGAGATACACCTTTGAAGGACTCCGGTTGTGCTTTTCTTATAAAGCTCTCCCTCATGGAACTTATAGGCTTTAGATCGCCGCACTATGCAGCGGGCCTCGTTTTGGCCCTCGGGAAGTTCCTGCCTAGTTAGGTAGGCTAGGAATGGTTCTGTCCACGGGGCAATGACTGCCATTATTGTGTGGGTTGATGATGTTATTTCGTTGGCAGAGCCACCAACTATGTCAGAATGTTCGGTGTGGGGTAGTGTGGTTGGGTCCGGGATGTTATTTCTGGACTCTCCCTCCCATAATACGGATGGCTTGAAAAGCCTCTCTAGGAAGATGTTGGGAGGGACGGCATCGCGCTTTGCGCCAATGCGTGCCAACACGTCTGCTGCCTGGTTGTACTCCCGGGCTATATGGTGAAATTCGAGCCCCTCAAACCGAGCTGACATTTTTAGGACGGCGTTGCGATAAGCTGCCATTTTCGGATCCTTGGCATCAAAGTCTCCATTTATTTGGGATATCGCGAGGTTTGAATCCCCGCGGACCTCTAGGCGCTGAATGCCCATGGAGACTGCCATCCGAAGACCACGTACAAGGGCCTCGTATTCAGCTGCGTTGTTGGAGTCCGTGTACATTATCTAAAGTATGTATTGGACTGTATCTCCGGTTGGGGACGTCAAAATGACGCCAGCCCCCAGGCCAGCCAACATTTTGGAGCCGTCGAAGTGCATGATCCAGTTGGAATATGCGCCGTACTCTTTAGGGAGTTCGGCTTCAGTCCATTCGGCGACGAAGTCGGCCAAAACTTGCGACTTAATAGCTCATCGTGTCACTCCATGGATTTATTGTTGCTACCTGGTGGACTTCGGCAAGGCTGCAGAGTGTTCATTTCTGCATATTATTTGATGCGAAAGTTTCGAAGACTGTTAATGCCGTACTGGTATTGCTGGGCTGGTGCTCTGGAGCTAGGAGCTCTTCGCCACTTTTGGCCACCTGCCGTAGTATCCAACATGCTCTAAGGCTATGAGTTGGCGTGGCGCCCTCTACACTATGAATTTTACAGGGTCCATTGAGCCATCCCTCTAGTACGGTTCCATGCCCTTTAGAGGGTTTTTGCTTTTTGGTATTTAACCCAGGTGCCTGGTAATGATGCACCCTTTTACTTTGGACTAGGGTTGTGTTCAAGGCCAGATTATCCCAAAATTTGATTTCGGTTTTCCAGGCGCTCTCCATCGCACAGTACTTTCGTACTATGGACTCCAAGTCAGCAAAGCGTGTGATTTCGCGATGACTTACCGCGTTGAGGATTCCTTCGTCCGTGCAATTAATGCAGAAGAATGAAATTGCGTCCTCTTCACGGCAGTCCTTTATCCTGTTCATGACCAGGAGGAATCTGGCCCAATAATGATGTACCATTTCAGCGGGCTCTTGCCGGATTTGGGATAGATCGCTTATGTTTGGGTGGGCGGGTGGAGTTAAATTCCAAACTCCGTCCGATCTAAGACTCAGGGGCCAAGAAGTTTCTGAACTTGGAAGCTTGGGTTCTTGGACGTTGTCCGATGAATCTAGCCCGCTGCCTGACTTTAAGTTCAGGGCTTGAGTGGTGTTCTCCCCTCCATGGGATTCTGGCATGGAGGGGTCAGGAATCTGGACATAGCTGGTCCTTAAGATAGAAGAAGGGTCGCCATATTGTTCCTCTACCATAGCAATGTGGTGGGTAGCCTGGGGAGAGTTAATCTCTCTCGGATCGGTTTTAGGCCCAATCTGGTCGTAGTGTGTAGCGACTCCCAGGGCGGCGATGCGATCCAAGAGCTCGTTTAAGGAAGAGAGCTCCATCGGACCTAACTGCTCGGCGAGTTCCGAGTTGACCTGAAGATGGCTTTTGATGACCCGAGAAGTCATCGTCGGCACGGCGGCCGAATAGGCGGTCATAAGAAAACCGCCTAGCCGGAGAGTTTGGCCGATGGCCAAAGCTCCTTTAGCAATGGTGTCGTCTTTAAAGACGGGATGAGGCATCCTTCCTGATGGCGACGACACAGAGGAACTCTCAATGAAAGCACCAATGTCGGTGTCAAAACCGGCGGATCTTGGGTAGGGGGTCCCGAACTGTGCGTCTAGGCGGATGGTAACAGGAGACAAGGGACACGATGTTTTTACCCAGGTTCGGGCCCTCTCGATGGAGGTAAAACCCTACTCCTGCTTGATTGATATTGATGATATGGGTAGTACAAGAGTAGATCTACCACGAGATCAAAGAGGCTAAACCCTAGAAGCTAGCCTATGGTATGATTGTTGTTCGTCCTACGGACTAAAACCCTCCAGTTTATATAGACACCGGAGAGGGTTAGGGTTACACAGAGTCGGTTACAATGGTAGGAGATCTACATATCCGTATCGCCAAGCTTGCCTTCCACGCCAAGGAAAGTCCCATCCGGACACGGAACGAAGTCTTCAATCTTGTATCTTCATAGTCCAGGAGTCCAGCCAACGATGATAGTTCGGCTATCCGGACACCCCCTAATCCGGGACTCCCTTAGAGGGGTTGCGCCTTTGATGTTGTGTTGCAGCCCTCCCCTAACCCTCTATTTACAGGGAGAAGGGGTAAGGGGGTCTGCCCCCTCTAGATGAGATCTAGAGGGGGGCGGCGGCCAAGGGGAGGGGGCTTGCCCCCCAAGCAAGGGGGGCACCCCCTTTAGGGTTTCCCCCCAACCCTAGGCACATGGGCCCAAAAAGGCGTGGCGCCTAGCCCTCCAAGGGGTTGGTTCCCTTCCCTCTACAGCCCATGAGGCCCTCCAGGACAAGTGGCCCCTCCCGATGGACCCTTGGAACCCCTCCGGTGGCCCCGGTACAATATCGGTATGCCCCCGAATATTTCCGTTGACCGTATGACAACTTCCCATATATAAATCTTCACCTCCGGACCATTCCGGAAATCATCGTGAGTCATGACGTCCGGGATCTCATCCGGGACTCTGAACAACATTCGGTAATCACATACAAATCTTCCTAATAACCCTAGCGTCATCGAACCTTAAGTGTGTAAACCCTACGGGTTCGGGAATCATGCAGACATGACCGAGACAGCTCTCCGACCAATAACCAACAACGGGATCTGGATACATGTTGGCTCCCACATGTTCCATGATGATCTCATCGGATGAACCACGATGTCGAGGATTAAAGCAATCCCATATACAATTCCCTTTGTCAATCGGTACGTTACTTGCCCGAGATTCAATCGTCGGTATCCCAATACCTCGTTCAATCTCGTTACCGGCAAGTCACTTTACTTGTTCTGTAATGCACGATCCCGTGACCAACCACTTGGTCACACTGAGCTCATTATGATGATGCATTACCGAGTGGGCCCAGGGATACCTCTCTGTCATACTGAGTGACAAATCCCAGTCTCGATTCATGCCAACCCAACAGACACTTTCGTAGATACCTGTAGAGCACCTTTATAGTCACCCAGTTACGTTGTGACGTTTGGTACACCCAAAGCACTCCTACGGTATCCGGGAGTTACATAATCTCATGGTCTAAGGAAATGATAGTTGACATTAGAAAAACTCTAGCAAACGAACTACACGATCTTGTGCTATGCTTAGGATTGGGTCTTGTCCATCACATCATTCTCCCAATGATGTGATCCCGTTATAAATCACATCCAATGTCCATAGTCAGGAAACCATGACCATTTGTTAATCAACGAGCCAGTCAACTAGAGGCTCACTAGGGACTTGTTGTGGTCTATGTATTCACACATGTATTATGGTTTCCGATCAATACAATTATAGCATGAACAATAGACAATTATCATGAACAAGGAAATATAATAATAACCATTTTATTATTGCCTCTTGGGCATATTTCGAATAGTCTCCCACTTGCACTAGAGTCAATAATCTAGTTACATTGTGATGAATCGAACACCCATAGAGTTCTGGTGTTGATCATGGTTCGCTCGTGGAAGAGGTTTAGTCAACAGACCTATGACATTCAGATCCGTATGCACTTTGCAAATATCTATGTATCCATCTTGAACATTTTCACGAATGGAGTTGAAGCGATGCTTGATGTGTCTGGTCTTCTTGTGAAACCTTGGCTCCTTGGCAAGGGCAATAGCTTCAGTATTGTCACAGAAGAGAGTCATTGGGCCCGACGCATTGGGAATAACTCCTAGGTCGGTAATGAACTCCTTCATCCAGATTGCTTCATGTGATGCCTCCGAGGCTGCCATGTACTCCGCTTCACATGTAGATCCCGCCACGACGCTTTGCTTGCAACTGCACCAGCTTACTGCCCCGCCATTCAAAATATATACGTATCCGGTTTGTGACTTAGAGTCATCCAGATCTGTGTCGAAGCTAGCATCGACGTAACCCTTTACGACAAGCTCTTCGTCACCTTCATAAATGAGAAACATATCCTTAGTCCTTTTCGGGTACTTCAGGATATTCTTGACCGCTATCCAATGTTCCATGCCGGGATTACTTTGGTACCTTCCTACCAAACTTACGGCAAGGTTTACATCAGGTCTGGTACACAGCAAGGCATACATAATAGACCCTATGGCTGAGGCATAGGGGATGACACTCATCTTTTCTCTATCTTCTGCCGTGGTCGGGCTTTGAGCTGAGCTCAATTTCACACCTTGCAGTACAGGCAAGAACCCTTCCTTGGACTGATCCATATTGAACTTCTTCAATATCTTATCAAGGTATGTGCTTTGTGAAAGACCTATGAGGCATCTCGATCTATCTCTATAGATCTTGATGCCTAATATGTAAGCAGCTTCTCCAAGGTCCTTTATTGAAAAACACTTATTCAAGAAGGCCTTTATGCTTTCCAAGAGTTCTATATCATTTCCCATCAACATTATGTCATCTACATATAATATGAGAAATGCTACAGAGCTCCCACTCACTTTCTTGTAAACACAGGCTTCTCCATAAGTCTGCATAAACCCAAACGCTTTGATCATTTCATCAAAGCGAATGTTCCAACTCCGAGATGCTTGCACCAGCCCATTGATGGAGCGCTAGATCTTGCATACCTTGTTAGCATTCTTAGGATCGACAAAACCTTCCGGCTGCATCATATACGATTCTTCCTTAAGGAAGCCGTTAAGGAATGCCATTTTGACGTCCATTTGCCATATCTCATAATCATAGAATGCGGCAATTGCTAACATGATTCGGACGGACTTCAGCTTCGCTACGGGTGAGAAGGTCTCATCGTAGTCAACCCCTTGAACTTGTCGATAACCCTTAGCGACAAGTCGAGCCTTATAGATAGTAACATTACCATCCGCGTCCATCTTCATCTTAAAGATCCATTTATTTTCTATCGCTCGCCGATCATCGGGCAAGTCTTTCAAAGTCCATACTTTGTTTTCATACATGGATCCTATCTCGGATTGCATGGCTTCAAGCCATTTGTTGGAATCTGGGCCCGCCATCGCTTCTTCATAGTTCAAAGGTTCACCGTTGTCTAACAGCATGATTTCCAGGACAGGGTTGCCATACCATTCTGGTGTGGAACGTGTCCTTGTGGATCTACGAAGTTCAGTAGTATCTTGATCCGAAGTACCTTGATCATCATCATTAACTTCCTCTCTAGTTGGTGCAGGTGAGGGAGTCCTGGATTGGGGGGTATCCGGACAGCCGGACTATATACTTTGGGCGGACTGTTGGACTATGAAGATACAAGACTCAAGACTTCGTCCCGTGTCCGGATGGGACTTTCCTTTGCGTGGAAGACAAGCTTGGCGATTCGGATATTATATTTCCTTCCTTGTAACCGACTCCATGTAAACCCTAGCCCTCTCCGGTGTCTATATAAACCGGAGAGTTTAGTCCGTATAGGGATGATCACAACAATCATACTCATCATAGGCTAGCTTCTAGGGTTTGGCCTCTACGATCTCGTGCTAGATCAACTCTTGTAACACTCATATCATCAATATCAATCAAGCAGGAAGTAGGGTTTTACCTCCATCAAGAGGGCCCGAACCTGGGTAAACATTGTGTCCCTTGCCTCCTGTACCATTAGCCTTAGACGCACAGACCGGGACCCCCTACCCGAGATCCGCTGGTTTTAACACCGACATTGGTGCTTTCATTGAGAGTTCCTCTGTGTCATTGCTGCAAGGCTCGATGGCTCCATTAATCATCAACAACACGGTCCAGGGTGAGACTTTATCCCCCGGGCAGATCTTCGTATTCGGCGGCTTCGCACTACGGGCCAATTTGCTTGGCCATCTGGAGCAGATCGACAGCTATGCCCCTGACCATTAGGTCAGGTTCGGAAACCTAAACTACATGACCGATATCTGCGGAGACTTGATCTTCAACGGATTCGGGCCTACGCCAGGAGTGCCAGACAGTCACGATGTGCACGGCTTAGACCTGCTGTCGGACAGTGCTCGGGATATCACCCCTGCAGGAGTCCTGGACCTAAATCCGGGGCAGATTGCGCCGCTCGGGGACGGGTGGATGGACCCCGCTCCGGAGGCCGCACACCCATCATCGGTAGAGCCAAACACAGACTTCACCCCCAAGGAAGCCTGTGACATCGGACCCCCGGACTCGTATCCGGCTACAGGTTCCAGTCCGCGCACCTCCGGGCCCGCCGAACCTGGTTGGGCTCCGGTAATGGAGTTCACCGCTGCGGATATCTTCCAGCACTCGCCCTTTGGCGACATGCTAAACTCGTTAAAATCTCTCTCTTTGTCAGGAGACTCTTGGACGAACTATGTCCGGCTCGAGTGGGAAGCGGGCGACGAGGGAATTCGTTGCCCACCCACCACCCACTTCATAGCCACGGTCGATGATTTGACCGACGTGCTTGACTTCGACTCCGAAGACATCGATGGTTTGGATGATGATGTAGGAGAAGAACAGGAACCACCACCCATGGGGCGGTGGACAGCCACCTCTTCCTATGACATATATATGGTGGACACTCCGAAAGAAACCAATGGCGATGAGGCAATGGAGGATAACCCCTCAAAGAAGAAAGCAAAGCATGGGCGTCGCCAGCGCCGCTCCAAGCCCCGCCACAGCAACACCGGCACTGGAGACGAAAACAATCCGGACGGTGCCGAAGATGAATACAACCCCGATCAGCCTGCCTTCTCGCAGGCCGAGCAGGAATACATGCAGGTCAGCCCAGACGAATAGGCGACGGACGGGTATCCGGAGGAGGACCACTACATGCCCCCTTCGAAGATGAGATTAGCCTCGGCGACGATGAGTTTGGCATGCCTGAGGACCCCGTGGAGCAGGAGCGCTTCAAGCATCGGCTTATGGCCACTGTGAGGAGCCTGAAGAAGAAGCAGCAGCAGATCCAAGCTGATCAAGACCTGCTCACAGACAGATGGACAGAAGTCCTAGCAGCCGAGGAATATGGACTCGAGCACCACACGGCTGACCGGCCACCTCGTGGCCGGGATAAAATGACATATCAGCCCGAATACCAGCCCGCACCCGCACGCCAGTTTACTACGGCCCGGGGCAAAACGCAGGACCTACGAGACAGATTGGAAAACAATGCATGACAACCAAGATCGATCTATGGATCACGGGGGCGCGCCACAGCACATGATGATGACCGTCATACCAGATACACTAACAGTAAATCTGGCCGGGCCAAACACAACCGACCAGACTTAGTCGGACTGCGTCGCGACATAGCCCGGCACAGAGGCGCCGCACACCCCCTCTGCTTCACTGATGAAGTAATGGATCATGAATTCCCAGAAGGGTTTAAACCCGTGAACATTGAATCATACGATGGCACATCAAACCCCGCAGTATGGATCAAAGATTTCCTTCTCCACATTCACATGGCCCGCGGAGATGATCTACATGCCATCAAATATCTTCCCCTTAAGCTCAAAGGACCAGCCAGGCACTGGCTAAATAGCTTGCCGGCAAATTCCATCGGCAATTGGGAAAACCTGGAGGACGCTTTCCTCGACAACTTCCAGGGCACATATGTGCAACCGCCGGATGCTGATGACTTGAGCCACATTACCCAACAGCCCGGAGAGTCAGCCAGAAAATTCTGGACTCGGTTCCTAACTAAAAAGAACCAAATTGTCGACTGTCCGGATGCCGAAGCCCTGGCGGCCTTTAAGCATAATATCCGCGATGAGTGGCTTGCCTGGCACATCGGCCAGGAAAAACCAAAATCCATGGCGGCCCTCACGACACTAATGACACGCTTTTGCGCAGGCGAGGATAGCTGGTTGGCTCGCAGCAGCACCACGCCAATAAACTCAGGCACTTCAGACGTCCGCGACAATAATGGCAAGCCACGGCATAATAGACATAAGCGTCGGAACAATGGTGATAACACTGAAGACACGGCAGTCAATGCCGGATTCAGTGGCTCAAAATCCGGTTAGCGAAAAAGCCATTCAAAAGAAACAATCAGGGACCGTCCAGTCTGGACCACATACTTGACCGCTCATGCCAAATTCACGGCACCCCGGATAAGCCAGCAAATCACACTAATAGAGACTGCTGGGTTTTCAAGCAGGCCAGCAAGATAAATGCCGAGAACAAGGACAAGGGGCTACACAGCGACGATGACGATGAGCCCCGGCATCCGAACACGGGGGGGGGGGGGGGGGGGCAGAAGAAATTTCCTCCCCAGGTGAAAACGGTCAACATGATCTACGCTACCCACATCCGCAAAAGGGAGCGGAAGCGAGCACTACGGGACGTCTATGCGATGGAGCTACTCGCCCCAAAATTCAACCCATGGTCAGCCGGTCCGATCACCTTTGATCGTAGGGATCACCCTACCAGCATCCATCACGGTGGTTTGGCCGCATTGGTTCTAGACCCAATCATTGACGGATTTCACCTCACACGAGTCCTTATGGACGGAGGCAGCAACCTGAACCTGCTTTATCAGGACACAGTGCACAAAATGGGCATCGACCCTTCAAGGATCAAGCCCACCAAAACTACCTTTAAAGGTGTAATTCCAGGGGTAGAGGCCCGCTGCACGGGCTCCATAACACTGAAGGTGGTCTTCGGATCTCCGGATAACTTCCGAAGTGAGGAGTTAATCTTCGACATCGTCCCTTTCCGCAGTGGTTATCACGCACTACTCGAACGAACCGCATTCGCTCGATTCAATGCGGTGCCACACTATGCATACCTTAAGCTCAAGATGCCAGGACCTCGCGGGGTCATAACAATTAACGGAAACATGGAACGCTCTCTTTGTATAGAAGAACATAATGCAGCCCTTGCGGAAGAAGTACAAAGCGGCTTCCCCCGGCAAACCATCAATCCGGCAACAACAACTCCGAACACCGTCAAGCGAGTCCGAAGTACCCCGCAACAGGATCACCAGGCATGCCAAGAGCGCGACTAGTAGTCCGGCCTTCGCTCTAGTCCCATTAAGGCAGCATTTGTGTCGCGCGTACACAATTACGCACTCAAAATACCATGGGCATAGGCGGAGGCGCAATAGTGGCATACTCAACAGTGTGGGTCAGCCGCAACATACTTTAATAAACCACTCTATCTTTCAGGAAGCCGCTTTCGAGTAGCCTCTCCAGAAGAGCCGAATTATCGGACTTTCACAGGAGAGAAGTCCAAGGAGGCAAAAGGCGTCGCGCACAAAGGGAATACCCGGGTGGAATCCATTCACGATCGTTAATACCTGTTTTATATACCTGTATGCGGCCTGCCCTTGGATAGGACATGTCAAATTGTCCTATTTATCTCTGCTTAATGCGTTCATTGTAAACATATGCTTAAACATATTATACATCAATGGGAGATTATATACAACGCCAGCTTATTATTCCTATCTGCACATTTTTTCTATAAATGTTTATTTACTATTGCATCCGTACACTTTGGTACGTTTAGTTTGCCAGGGGCTTCTTATGGTGCCCCGTAATATGGCAAGACAAGTCCGAACACTTTCAACAGTGCGACACCCTGAACTTATAGCACTATATGCATCAGCTCCGAATCATGTCTTGGGTCAATAGTTGGGTTAGCCCGGCTCACTTGTTTTGGTACCTTACGTTCCGTTATATCGGCTAAGGTAGCGCATGGAGAACTACTCGGATTGTGTCCCGGTTCTTCCGGACGAGCACCTCAGTAGAGAAAGCCGAAAACTGACCGGCATGATGTGGCGAGAGCTGGTCGCTGTTCGAGAGGTTTTAAAATCCTTAAAGATTTTTCCGCTTTAGGTGAGGAATCGGCCTCGTCCGATTTAGGCGTATATAGCGCCCCAATTCGGCTTTCCGAATTCTAGGGGCTTCGCCAAAATTTAAAATTGTAGACTTCTATGGCTAAGTGAAGGTTATAAAGCCGCATAGTCCGATTGCCTTGTTCGCTGCGCTAGACACCTCCTTTAGGGACCAAATATTTGGTTAAAGAGTGTCTGGGTTTTCCACGAACACCCCAGTACTAGTTACATGGGGGCGGAAGCCGACAACTGGCCTACTTTTAGAATTTTATAAACAACCGCATAGAAGGTAATATTTTAAATCAAAAAGCGCTACATACCGCAAGTAACTTCGTCTTTATATTACAAACATGACTGAAGTGAATTCACTCCAAAATTGTGTCCTTGGTACATTCGTCGGCCACGAGACGAGCGCCTTTCATAATGCCATCATAATATTTTTCCGGATACCGATGCGCCTTGCCCTCTGGCGGTCCATCCTTCACCAGCTTCTCCGCGTCCAGCTTGCTCCAATGCAGCTTCGCACGAGCAAAGGCTCGGCGGGCACCCTCAATGCAAATGGACCGCTTGATCACTTCCAGCCATGGACATGCATTCACCATCTGCTTTATCAGGCCGAAGTAGCTAGCGGGCAAGGGCTCACCAGGCCACCGCCGGACTATGAAATCTTTCATAGCCACTTCAGCCGCCCTGTGGAGTTCAACCAACTGCTTCAGTTGGTCACTCAGAGGCACCGAGTGTTCGGCTCCAGCATACTGGGACCAGAACAGCTTCTCCGTTGAGCTCCCCTCCTCGGCGCAATAGAACTCCGCAACATCAAATACGTTGCATGGCAGATCTACGAATGCGCCTGGAGAGCTCCGAATCCGGGTAAGTAAAAGAAATGCCTCCTCCACATGCTTGCTTTGCATAAAGAATGTCTTACCCGCTGCTATCTTCTTGGCCGCTTGGATTTCCTTCTGGGCTTTTTCGGCTTCGGCCTTGGCGTCTTTCATGCTCAAAAGGGCCTTCGCAAGCTCAGACTCCTTCGTCTTGAAGTCACGCTCCAAGGACTCGAACTTCTTGCCGAACTCCTGGAGCTCTTGTTGTACCTCGCCCACCCTAGCATTCTGCTTTTCGCACTCAATACGCTCCATGGCCGCCTTGTCTTCGGCCTCGGACAGCGCCTTCTTCAGGGACGCCACTTCGGTCGTGGCCCCTATTACCAAATCATGACACTTTCTTAGGGTCACTAATTTTTTCTATCCTTTGTGATATGTGGATGGGGTATTACTCACCTTTGTGTTCTTCTAGCTGTCTCTTCGTGAGGCTGAGCTCCCCCTGGGCCTGCTCCAAGTCCCGCTTGAGTCCGGAGACTTCCGCTGTGCGGGCAGCAGCGGCAACCAGCACCGCCTGTTTATTCACATGAACACCTACAGAGTATCAGGGGCTACTACCTATCGGGTGATAACTTCACACAATTTTTACTTACCTCAAAGCCTGTTAGGAGGCTGGTGCAGGCTTCGGTTAGTCCGCTCTTGGCGGACAGAACCTTCTGAATCACAGCACTCATAAGAGTGCGGTGCTCTTCGTCCATGGAAGCGCCGCGAAGCGCTTCCAGCAGACTATCCGACGCCTCTGGCGTAGCGGAAGTCATCGGCATGGACGGCTCGCCCTCCTTAGCGAGGGGCTGCCCGCCTAAATTCGGAGCCTTTGGAGGCTCCGATACAGTGTCCGGTTGGGAGCTTGACTTGCTGCGGCTCCTGTCGGCACGGTCTGCGGGGATCTTGTGCCCCGTGAGCCCGGCGTCTGGGGTTTCTCCTTGAGGCGTCTCCGGAATCGCCTCCCCTGGCTCAAGGAGCCTTTGGGACAACACCTCCGTGTCGTCTGCAGGCCGAGGGGAAGTGGCCGTTGGGAGCGAATTCATCGCCGAATCGCTCAAAGACCCATCCGAAGAAAATACCTTGGGATGGGCCCTGGCCGGACTGCATATGTGTGTTCGGCGTTATAACAGACTATAAAGCAAAGTCGCACTAAAATACAACAGAAGTATGGATACTTACGATCTTACTGGGGGCTTCCCCCTGGGCAGCCACTCCTCGCTATAGGCGACCATGGTGGAGTAATCCGGAAGGGACGCCTTTCCCTTCTTGGGCATCCTAGCCTCCCCGTCCGGGGCGGCCTTCCTTTTCTTCTCCTCCCCAGTATGGGGAGGTGGCATTTCTTCGTGATCCTCCCCGCCTCCACGGGAAGAATCTACCTCGTTGTCCTCGAACGACGAGCCTATGATGGCCTTGCGCTGGGGACCCTTCCTGGTCCCCTGGGCCGCCCTCTTAGACCCTTCGGCCTCCCCGGATGGGGCGGCCCACTCTTTCTCCTTCTCCTCCTCCCCTTCATGGGATGAATGTGCCTCGTCGTCTTCGGACGAGGCGTCCTGTACGACCTTGCTCCAGAGACCCTTCCTGGTCCCCGGGGCCTTCATCTCGGCCTTCTTTTCTGGCGCCTTGTATGGCGCCGAGACTAGCATCTCCGTCAGGAGAGCGGTCGCCGGACCTTCTGGCAGCGGAGCCGGACAGTCGATTCGCTTCACCATCTTCACGTACTCTTGATTAAGTACACATGATAACTTAGCATCTTCCCATGAGTATGCTGGGAAGCTACACCTGGTGATGGTTAGAAAACTCACCGGACGGGGGGACCTCTCGGCATGGAGTCCGCGGTCCTCGGACGTGCGAGGAGGTATTTCGGTACCCTTGAACAACACCTTCCATGCGTCCTTAAGTGTCATGCCGTAGAGCTCTCGGAGTGTCCGATGCTCGGCCGGGACAAACTCCCATAGATTAAAAGCCCGTCTTTGGCACGGAAGAATTCGGCGGACGAGCATGACCTGGACCATGTTGACAAGCTTGATGTTCTTGTCAATCATACTTTTGATACAGTTTTGAAGTCCGGTCAGCTCCGCAGGCTCGCCCCAGGCTAGGCCCTTCTTCTCCCAGGAGGTGAGCTGCATGGGAATTCCGGATCGAAATTCGGGGGCCGCCGCCCAATTGGCGCCACGCGGCTCGGTGATATAGAACCACCCCGATTGCCACCCTTTCACGGTCTCCGCGAAGGAGCCGTCAAGCCAGGTGATGTTAGGCATCTTGCCCACCATGGCGCCTCCGCACTCCGCTTGCTGGCCGCTCATGATCTTCGGTTTCACGCAGAAGGTTCATAGCCACAAGACAAAGTGAGGCTTGATGCGGAGGAAGGCCTCGCACACGACGATAAACACCGAGATGTTGAGGATGAAATTTTGGGATAGATCATGGAAATCTAGCCCGTAGTAGAACATGAGCCCGCGGACGAAGGGATGAAGTGGAAATCCCAGTCCATGGATGAAGTGGGCAAGAAACACAACCCTCTCGTGGGGCTCCGGAGTTGGAATAATCTGCCCTACGTCCGGTAGCCGGTGCGTGATGTTTGCGGCCAAGTATCCGTCCGCCCAAAGCTTCGCAATATGCTCCTCCTTCACGGTGGAGGCCACCCACTTACCTCCTGCTCCGGACATGTTTGGCTGTGCGGAGAAGGCGTGGACTTGGGTGCTGGAGCTCGAGGAAGCAAGAATGGATTAGCAAAAGAGGAAGAAGGTGTGGGTAAAAATGGGGAGCCCTTATCCCTTTATAGAGGCGACGAAAGCGGTGCGCCTCCCCACTTGCCCGTTGAGGGTCGCTTATTTCCCAAGCGCCACGATAAATGGCGCGGTGGGGTTACCCATACCCGTATTGATGGGAATCCAGTGATAAGGGGACATGATCTCTCCTTTGACAAGACGTGCCGAGGAAACCGCCTCGCAATATGCGCTATAGCTGGTTGTGGGAAAACAGTTCGAATAATAAACCGACCGTGGTGTCATGTCACACCGTACAAAAGTTGTCCGCAGATTACATTTGCGAAATATTATTCTCTCTATGGTGGTATGCGAAGATCATCTTGCAGATCGAGACATGGTTTAAGTGTTCGATAATTACTTTGGAGTATTCGGAGATGGAACCCGCCTTGCAATGCCGAAGACAAACTGCACGAGGGAGCCCTGGTTCAGGGGCTACTGAGGGAGTCCTGGATTAGGGGGTATCCGGATAGCCGGACTATATACTTTGGCCGAACTATTGGACTATGAAGATACAAGACTCAAGACTTCATCCCGTGTCCGGATGGGACTCTCCTTTGCGTGGAAGACAAGCTTGGCGATTCGGATATTATATTTCCTTCCTTGTAACCGACTCCATGTAAACCCTAGCCCTCTCCGGTGTCTATATAAACCGGAGAGTTTAGTCCGTATAGGGACGATCACAACATTCATACTCATCATAGGCTAGCTTCTAGGGTTTGGCCTCTATGATCTCGTGGTAGATCAACTCGTGTAACACTCATATCATCAATACCAATCAAGCAGGAAGTAGGGTTTTACCTCCATCGAGAGGGCCCAAACTTGGGTAAACATTGTGTCCCTTGCCTCCTGTTACCATTAGCCTTAGACGCGCAGATCGGGACCCCCTACCCGAGATCCGCCGATTTGGACACCGACAGTAGGCACCACAAGAACATCTTCCTGAGCTGCGCTACTTTCCGGTTCAAGAGGCAATACTTCATCGAGTTCTAGTTTCCTCCCACTTACTTCTTTCGAGAGAAACTCTTTCTCCAGAAAGGACCAGTTCTTGGCAACGAAGATTTTGCCTTCGGATCTGAGGTAGTGTTGGGGAACGTAGTAATTTCAAAAAAATTCCTATGCACACGCAAGATCATGGTGATGCATAGCGACGAGAGGGGAGAGTGTTGTCCACGTACCCTCGTAGACCGAAAGCGGAAGCATTAGAACAACGCGGTTGATGTAGTCGTACGTCTTCAAGGCCCGACCGATCAAGCACTGAAACTACGGCACCTCTGAGTTCTAGCACACGTTCAGCTGGATGACGTCCCTCGAACTCCGATCCAGCCGAGTGTTGAGGGAGAGTTTCGTCAGCACAACGGTATGGTGACGATCTTGATGTTCTACCGTCGCAGGGCTTCGCCTAAGCACCCCTACAATATTATCGAGGAGGACTATGGTGGAGGGGAACACCGCACACGGTTAAGATATCAAGAGATCAATTGTTGTGTCTATGGGGTGCCCCCCTCCCCCGTATATAAAGGAGTGGAGGAGGGGGCCGGCCAAGGGGGGTGGCGCGCCCTAGGGGGGGAGTCCAACTCCCACCGGGAGTAGGACTCCCCCCTTTCCTATTAGGAGAGGGAGAGGGAAGGAAGAGGAAGGAGGGAGGAAGGAAAGGGGGGGTCGGCCCCCCTCCCAATTCGGATTCGGCTTGGGGGGGCGCCCCCTCCCTTGCTCCTTTCCCCTCCTTTCCACTAAGGCCCAATAAGGCTCATATACCTCCCGGGGGGTTCTGATAACCTCCCGGAGCTCCGGTATTGTCCCAATCTCACCCGGAACATTTCCGGTGTCCAAATATAGTCGTCCAATATATCAATCTTTATGTCTCAACCTTTTCGAGACTCCTCGTCATGTTCGTGATCACATCCGGGACTCCAAACTACCTTTGGTACATCAAAACTTATAAACTCATAATAAAACTGTCAACGAAACGTTAAGCGTGCGGACCCTACGGGTTCGAGAACTATGTAGACATGACCGAGACACGTTTCTGGTCAATGACCAATAGCGGGATCTGGATGCTCATATTGGCTCCTACATATTCTACAAAGATCTTTATCGGTCAAACCGCATAACAACATACGTTGTTCCCTTTGTCATCGATATGTTACTTGCTCGAGATTCGATCGTCGGTATCCCAATACCTAGTTCAATCTCATTACCGGCAAGTCTCTTTACTCGTTACGTAATGCATCATTCCGTAACAAACTCATTAGCTACATTGCTTGCAAGGTTTATAGTGATGTGCATTACCGAGAGGGCCGAGAGATACCTCTCCGACAATCGGAGTGACAAAACCTAATCTCGAAATACGCCAACTCAATATGTACCTTTGGAGACACCTGTAGAGCTCCTTTATAATCACCCAGTTATGTTGTGACGTTTGGTAGCACACAAAGTGTTCCTCCGGTGAATGGGAGTTGCATAATCTCATAGTTGTAGGAAAATGTATAAGTCATGAAGAAAGCAATAGCAACATATTAAATGATCAAGTGCTAAGCTAACGGAATGGGTCATGTCAATCACATCATACTCCTAATGATGTGATCCCGTTAATCAAATGACAATGCATGTCTATGGTTAGGAAACATAACCATCTTTGATTAATGAGCTAGTCAAGTAGAGGCATACTAGTGACATTAAGTTTGTCTATGTATTCACACATGTATCATGTTTCCGGTTAATAGAATTATAGCATGAATAATAAACATTTATCATGATATAAGGAAATAAATAATAACTTTATTATTGCCTCTAGGGCATATTTCCTTCAGTCTCCCACTTGCACTAGAGTCAATAATCTAGATTACACAGTAATGATTCTAACACCCATGGAGCCTTGGTGCTGATCATGTTTTGCTCGTGGAAGAGGCTTAGTCAACGGGTCTGCAATATCCAGATCCGTATGTATCTTGCAAATCTCTATGTCTCCCACCTAGACTTGGTCCCGGATGGAATTGAAGTGTCTTTTGATGTGCTTGGTCCTCTTGTGAAATCTGGATTCCTTTGCCAAGGCAATTGCACCAGTATTGTCACAAAAGATCTTCATTGGTCCCGATGCACTAGGTATGACACCTAGATCGGAGATGAACTCCTTCATCCAGACTCCTTCATTTGCTGCTTCCGAAGCAGCTATGTACTCCGCTTCGCATTTAGATCCCTCCACGACGCTTTGTTTAGAACTGCACCAACTGACAGCCCCACTGTTCAATATAAACACATATCCGGTTTGCGATTTAGAATCGTCTGGATCAGTGTCAAAGCTTGCATCGACGTAACCATTTACGACTAGCTCTTTGTCACCTCCATAAACGAGAAACATATCCTTAGTCCTTTTCAGGTATTTCAGGATATTCTTGACCATTGTCCAGTGATCCACTCCTGGATTACTTTGCTACCTTCCTGCCAAACTTATTGCTAAGCATACGTCAGGTCTGGTACACAGCATTGCATACATGATAGATCCTATGGCTGAAGCATAGGGAACATCTTTCATTTTCTCTCTATCTTCTGCTGTGGTCAGGCATTGAGTCTGACTCAACTTCACACCTTGTAATACAGGCAAGAACCCTTTCTTTGCCTGATCCATTTTGAAATTTTTCAAAACTTTATCATGGTATGTGCTTTGTTAAAGTCCAATTAAGCATCTTGATCTATCTCTATAGATCTTGATGCCCAATATGTAAGCAGCTTCACCGAGGTCTTTCATCGAAAAACTTTTATTCAAGTATCCCTTTATGCTATCCAAAAATTCTATATCATTTCCAATTAATAATATGTCATCTACATATAATATCAGAAATGCTACAGAGCTCCACTCACTTTCTTGTAAATACAGGCTTCTCCAAAAGTCTGTATAAAACCATATGCTTTGATCACACTATCAAAGCGTTTATTCCAACTCCGAGAGGCTTGCACCAGTCCATAAATGGATCGCTGGAGCTTTCACACTTTGTTAGCACCTTTTGGATCGACAAAACCTTCTGGTTGCATCATATACAACTCTTCTTCTAGAAATCCATTCAGGAATGCAGTTTTGACATCCATTTGCCATATTTCATAATCATACAATGTGGCAATTGCTAACATGATTTGGATAGACTTAAGCATCGCTACGGGTGAGAAAGTCTCATCGTAGTCAACCCCTTGAACTTGTCGAAAACCTTTCGCAACAAGTTGAGCTTTGTAGACAGTTACATTACCATCGGTGTCAGTCTTCTTCTTGAAGATCCATTTATTCTTGATGGCTTGCCGATCATCGGGCAAGTCAACCAAAGTCCATACTTTGTTCTCATAGATGGATCCCATCTCAGATTTCATGGCCTCAAGCCATTTTGCGGAATCTGGGCTCATCATCGCTTCCTCATAGTTTGTAGGTTCGTCATGGTTGATTAACATGACTTCCATAATAGGATTAGCGTACCACTCTGGTGCGGATCTTACTCTTGTTGACCTACGAGGTTTGGTAGTAACTTGATCTGAAGTTTCATGATCAATATCATTAGCTTCCTCACAAATTGGTGTAGTTGTCACAGGAACCGGTTTCTGTGATGAACTACTTTCCAATAAGGGAGCAGGTACAGTTACCTCATCAAGTTGTACTTTCCTCCCACTCACTTCTTTCGAGAGAAACTCCTTCTCTAGAAAGGATCCGAATTTAGCAACAAAAGTCTTGCCTTCAAATCTGAGATAGAAGGTGTACCCAATAGTCTCTTTTGGGTATCCTATGAAGACACATTTCTCCGATTTGGGTTCGAGGTTATCTGGTTGAAGTTTCTTCACATAAGCATCGCAGCCCCAAACTTTAAGAAACAACAACTTTGGTTTCTTGCCAAACCACAGTTCATAAGGCATCGTTTCGATGGATTTTGATGGTGCCCCATTTAACGTGAATGCGGCCGTTTCTAAAGCATAACCCCAAAACGATAGCGGTAAATCAGTAAGAGACATCATAGATCGCACCATATCAAGTAAAGTACAATTACAACATTCGGACACACCATTTCGTTGTGGTGTTCCAGGTGGCGTGAGTTGCGAAACTATTCTGCATTGTTTCAAATGTAAACCAAACTCGTAACTCAAATATTCTCCTCCACGATCAGATCGTAGAGACTTTATTTTCTTGTTACGATGATTTTCCACTTCACTCTGAAATTCTTTGAACTTTTCAAATGTTTCAGACTTGTGTTTCATTAAGTAGATATACCCATATCTGCTAAAATCATCTGTGAAGGTGAGAAAATAACGATACCCACTGCGAGCCTCAACATTCATTGGACCACATACAACGGTATGTATGATTTCCAACAAATCAGTTGCTCGCTCCATAGTTCCGGAGAACGGCATTTTAGTCATCTTGCCCATGAGGCACGGTTCACAAGTACCAAGTGATTCATAATCAAGTGATTCCAGAAGTCCATCCGTATGGAGTTTCTTCATGCGCTTTACACCAATATGACCCAAACGGCAGTGCCACAAATAAGTTGCAGTATCATTATCAACTCTGCATCTTTTGGCTTCAACATTATGAATATGTGTATTACTACTATCGAGATTTAATAAAAATAGACCACTCTTTAAGGGTGCATGACCATAAAAGATATTACTCATATAAATAGAACAACCATTATTCTCTGATTTAAATGAATAATCGTCTCGCATCAAACAAGATCCAGATATAATGTTCATGCTCAACGCTAGCACCAAATAACAATTATTCAGGTCTAAAACTAATCCCGAAGGTAGATGTAGAGGTAGCGTGCCGACCGCGATCACATCGACTTTGGAACCATTTCCCATGCACATCATCACCTCGTCCTTAGCCAATCTTCGCTTAATCCGTAGTCCCTGATTCGAGTTGCAAATATTAGCAACAGAACCAGTATCAAATACCCATGTGCTACTGCGAGCATTAGTAAGGTACACATCAATAACATGTATATCACATATACCTTTGTTCACCTTGCCATCCTTCTTATCCGCCAAATACTTGGGGCGGTTCCGCTTCCAGTGACCAGTCTGCTTGCAGTAGAAGCACTCAGTCTCAGGCTTAGGTCCAGATTTGGGTTTCTTCTCTTGAGCAGCAACTTGTTTGTTGTTCTTCTTGAAGTTCCCCTTCTTCTTCCCTTTACCCTTTTTCTTGAAACTAGTGGTCTTATTGACCATCAACACTTGATGCTCCTTCTTGATTTCTACCTCCGCAGCCTTTAGCATTGCGAAGAGCTCGGGAATAGTCTTGTCTATCCCTTGCATATTATAGTTCATCATGAAGCTCTTGTAGCTTGGTGGTAGTGATTGAAGAATTCTGTCAATGACACTATCATCGGGAAGATTAACTCCCAGTTGAATCAAGTGATTATTATACCCAGACATTTTGAGTATATGTTCACTGACAGAATTATTCTCCTCCATCTTGTAGCTATAGAACTTATTGGAGACTTCATATCTCTCAATCCGGGCCTTTGCTTGAAATATTAACTTCAACTCCTAGAACATCTCATATACTCCATGACGTTCAAAACGTCGTTGAAGTCCCGGTTCTAAGCCGTAAAGCATGGCACACTAAACTATCGAGTAGTCATCAACTTTTCTCTGCCAGACGTTCTTAACATCGTCAGTTGCATCTGCAGCAGGCCAGGCACCCAGCGGTGCTTCCAGGACGTAATTCTTTTGTGCAGCAATGAGGATAATCCTCAAGTTATGGGCCCAGTCCGTGTAATTGCTACCATCATCTTTCAACTTAGCTTTCTCAAGGAACGCATTGAAATTCAACGGAACAACAGCACGAGCCATCTATCTACAACAAACATAGACAAGCAAAATACTATCAGGTACAAAGTTCATGATAAATTTAAGTTCAATTAATCATATTACTAAAGAACTCCCACTTAGACAGACATCTCTCTAGTCATCTAAGTGATCACGTGATCCAAATCAACTAAACCATGTCCGATCATCACGTGAGATGGAGTAGTTTTCAATGGTGAACATCACTATGTTGATCATATCTGCTATATGATTCATGTTCGACCTTTCGGTCTCCGTGTTCCGAGGCCATATATGTATATGCTAGGCTTGTCAAGTTTAACCTGAGTATTCCGCGTGTGCAACTGTTTTGCACCCGTTGTATTTGAGCGTAGAGCCTATCACACCCGATCATCACGTGGTGTCTCAGCACGAAGAACTTCTGCAACGGTGCATACTTAGGGAGAACACTTCTTGATAATTAGTGAGAGATCATCTTAAAATGCTACCGTCAATCAAAGCAAGATAAGATGCATAAAGGATAAACATCACATGCAATCAATATAAGTGATATGATATGGCCATCATCATCTTGTGCTTGTGATCTCCATCTCTAAAGCACCGTCATGATCACCATCGTCACCGGTGTGACACCTTGATCTCCATCGTAGCATCATTGTCGTTTCGCCATCATCGCTAGCGCTTAGTGATAAAGTAAAGCAATTACAGGGCGCTTGCATTTCATACAATAAAGCGACAACCATATGGCTCCTGCCAGTTGTCGATAACTCGGTTACAAAACATGATCATCTCATACAATAAAATATAGCATCACGTCTTGATCATATCACATCACAACATGCCCTGCAAAAACAAGTTAGACGCCCTCTACTTTGTTGTTGCAAATTTTACGTGGATGCTACGGGCTGAGCAAGAATCGTTCTTACCTACGCATCAAAACCACAACGATAGTTAGTCAAGTTAGTGTTGTTTTAACCTTCGCAAGGACCGGGCGTAGCCACACTCGGTTCATCTAAAGTTGGAGAAACTGACACCTGCCAGCCACCTGTGTGCAAAGCACGTCGGTAGAACCAGTCTCGCGTAAGCGTATGCGTAATGTCGGTCTGGGCCGCTTCATCCAAAAATACCGCCGAACGAAAGTATGACATGCTGGTAAGCAGTATGACTTGTATAGCCCACAACTCACTTGTGTTCTACTCGTGCATATAACATCTACGCATAAAACCTGGCTCTGATACCACTGTTGGGGAAGTAGTAATTTCAAAAAACTTCCTACGCACACGCAAGATCATGGTGATGCATAGCAACGAGAGGGGAGAGTGTTGTCCATGTACCCTCATAGACCGAAAGCGGAAGCGTTAGAATAACGCGATTGATGTAGTCATACGTATTCATGGCCCGACCGATCAAGCACCAAAACAACGACACCTCCGAGTTCTAGCACACGTTCAGCTCGATGACATCCCTCGAACTCCAATCTAGCCGAGTGTTGAGGGAGAGTTTCGTCAGCATGACGGCGAGGTGACGATCTTGATGTTCTACCGTCACAGGGCTTCGCCTAAGCACCGCTACAATATTATCGAGGAGGACTATGGTGGAGGGGGGCACCGCACATGGCTAAGAGATCAAGAGATCAATTGTTGTGTCTATGAGGTGCCCCCTCCCCGTTATATAAAGGAGTGGAGGAGGGGGCCGACCAAGGGGGGGGAGTCCAACTCCCACCGGGAGTAGGACTCCCCCCTTTCCTATTAGGAGAGGGAGAGGGAAGGAAGAGGAAGGAGGGAGGAAGGAAAGGGGGGCGGCCCCCATCCCAATTCGGATTGGACTTGGGGGGGGGGGGGCGCACCCCCTCCCTTGCTCCTTTCCCCTCCTTTCCACTAAGGCCCAATAAGGCCCATATACCTCCCGGGGGGTTCCGATAACCTCCCGGAGCTCCGGTATTGTCCCAATCTCACCCGAAACCTTTCCGGTGTCCAAATATAGTCATCCAGTATATCGATCCTTATGTCTTGACAATTTCGAGACTTCTCGTCATGTCCGTGATCACATCCGGGACTCTGAACAACCTTCGGTACATCAAAACTTATAAACTCATAATAAAACTGTCAACGAAACCTTATGCGTGCGGACCCTACGGGTTCGAGAACTATGTAGACAAGACCGAGACACGTTTCCGGTCAATAACCAATAGCGGAACCTGGATGCTCATATTGGCTCCTACATATTCTACGAAGATCTTTATCGGTCAAACTGCATAACAACATACGTTGTTCCCTTTGTCATCGGTATGTTACTTGCCCGAGATTCGATCGCCGGTATCCCAATACCTAGTTCAATCTCGTTACCGGCAAGTCTCTTTACCTGTTACGTAATGCATCATTCCGTAACTAACTCATTAGCTATATTGCTTGCAAGGCTTATAGTGATGTGCATTACCGAGAGGGCCCAGAGATACCTCTCCAACAATCAGAGTGACAAAACCTAATCTCGAAATATGCCTTTGGAGACACCTGTAGAGCTCCTTTATAATCACCCAGTTATGTTGTGACGTTTGGTAGCACACAAAGTGTTCCTCCGGTAAACGGGAGTTGCATAATCTCATAGTTGTAGGAACATGTATAAGTCATGAAGAAAGCAATAGCAACATACTAAACGATCAAGTGCTAAGCTAACGGACTGGGTCATGTCAATCACATCATTCTCCTAATGATGTGATCCCGTTAATCAAATGACAACTCATGTCTATGGTTAGGAAACATAACCATCTTTGATTAATGAGCTAGTCAAGTAGAGGCATACTAGTGACATTAAGTTTGTCTATGTATTCACACATGTATCATGTTTCCGGTTAATACAATTCTAGCATGAATAATAAACATTTATCATGATATAAGGAAATAAATTATAACTTTATTATTGCCTCTAGGGCATATTTCCTTCAGGTAGAAGGTATACCCAATGGTTTCCTTAGGGTATCCTATGAAGACGCATTCTTCCGACTTGGGTTTGATCTTTTCAGGTTGAAGTTTCTTGACATAAGCATCGCATCCCCAAACTTTTAGAAACGACAGCTTAGGTTTCTTCCCAAACAATAATTCATACGGTGTCGTCTCAACGGATTTTGACGGTGCCCTATTTAAAGTGAATGTAGCTGTCTCTAGAGCGTATCCCCAAAATGATAGCGGTAAATCGGTAAGTGACATCATGGATCGCACCATATCCAATAGAGTGCGATTACGACGTTTGGACACACCATTACGCTGAGGTGTTCCAGGCGGCGTGAGTTGTGAAATGATTCCACATTTCCTTAAGTGTGTGCCAAATTCGTGACTCAAATATTCCCCTCCACGATCTGATCGTAAGAACTTTATTTTTCTGTCACGTTGATTCTCTACCTCATTCTGAAATTCCTTGAACTTTTCAAAGGTCTCAGGCTTGTTTTTCATCAAGTAGACATACCCATATCTACTTAAGTCATCAGTGAGGGTGAGAACATAACGATAGCCACCGCGAGCCTCAACGCTCAATGGACCGCACACATCAGTATGTATGATTTCCAATAAGTTGGTTGCTCGCTCCATTGTTCGGGAGAACGGAGTCTTGGTCATTTTGCCCATGAGGCATGGTTCGCACGTGTCAAATGAGTCATAATCAAGAGACTCCAAAAGTCCATCTGCATGGAGCTTCTTCATGCGTTTGACACTAATGTGACCAAGGCGGCAGTGCCACAAGTATGTGGGACTATCATTATCAACCTTACATCTTTTGGTATTCACACTATGAATATGTGTAACATCATGTTCGAGATTCATTAAGAATAAACCATTGACCAGCGGGGCATGACCATAAAACATATCTCTCATATAAATAGAACAACCATTATTCTCAGATTTAAATGAGTAGCCATCTCGTATTAAACAAGACCCAGATACAATGTTCATGCTCAAAGCTGGCACTAAATAATTATTATTGAGGTTTAAAGCTAATCCCGTAGGTAAATGTAGAGGTAGCATGCCGACGGCGATCACATCGACCTTGGAACCATTCTCGACGTGCATCGTCACCTCGTCCTTCGCCAGTCTCCGCTTATTCCGCAGCTCCTGTTTTGAGTTACAAATATGAGCAACCGCACCGGTATCAAATACCCAGGAGCTACTACGAGTACTGGTAAGGTACACATCAATAGCATGTATATCACATATACCTTTGGTGTTGCCGGCCTTCTTGTCCGCTAAGTACTTGGGGCAGTTCCGCTTCCAGTGTCTGTTTCCCTTGCAATAAAAGCACTCAGTCTCAGGTTTGGGTCCATGCTTTAGCTTCTTCCCAGCAACTGGCTTACCGGGCGCGGCAACTCCCTTGTCGTCCTTCTTGAAGTTCTTCTTACCCTTGCCTTTCTTGAAACTAGTGGTTTTATTGACCATCAACACTTGATGTTCCTTTTCGATCTCCACCTGCGCTGATTTCAGCATTGAAAATACCTCAGGAATGGTTTTCACCATCTCCTGCATGTTGTAGTTCATCACAAAGCTCTTGTAGCTAGGTGGGAGCGACTAGAGGATTCTATCAATGACCGCGTCATCCGGGAGATTAAGTCCCAGCTGAGATAAGCGGTTGTGCAACCCAGACATTTTGAGTATATGCTCGCTCACAGAACCATTCTCCTCCATCTTACAACTGTAGAACTTGTCGGAGACTTCATATCTCTCGACCCGGGCATGAGCTTGGAAAACCATTTTCAGCTCTCGGAACATCTCATATGCTCCGTGCTGCTCAAAACGCTTTTGGAGCCCTGGTTCTATGTTGTAAAGCATGCCGCACTGAACCAGGGAGTAATCATCACTACGTGATTCATAACGTCTTGAGTTGCTGGGAAAACGGGTGCTTCACCTAGGGGTGCATCTAGGACATATGCTTTCTTGGCAGCTATGAGGATGATCCTCAAGTTCCGGACCCAGTCCGTATAGTTGCTACCATCGTCTTTCAGCTTGGTTTTCTCTAGGAACGCGTTGAAGTTGAGGGCAACATTAGCGTGGGCCATTTGATCTACAAGACATATTGCAAAGATTTTAGACTAAGTTCATGATAATTAAGTTCATCTAATAAAATTATATAATGAACTCCCACTCAGACAGACATCCCTCTAGTCATCTAAGTGATACATGATCCGAGTTAACTAGGCCGTGTCCGATCATCACGTGAGACGGACTAGTCATCATTGGTGAACATCTTCATGTTGATCGTATCTTCTATACGACTCATATTCGACCTTTCGGTCTCTTGTGTTCCAAGGCCATGTCTGTACATGCTAGGCTCGTCAAGTCAACCTAAGTGTTTTGCATGTGTAAATCTGGCTTACAGCCGTTGTATTCGAATGTTAGAATCTATCACACCCGATCATCACGTGGTGCTTTGAAACAACGAACCTTCGCACGGTGCACAGTTAGGGGGAACACTTTCTTGAAATTTTATGAGGGATCATCTTATTTATGCTACCGTCGTTCTAAGCAAATAAGATGTAAAACATGATAAACATCACATGCAATCAAATAGTGACATGATATGGCCAATATCATTTTGCTCCTTTTGATCTCCATCTTCGGGGCGCCATGATCATCATCGTCACTGGTATGACACCATTATCTCCATCATCATGATCTCCATCATCTTGTCTTCATGAAGTTGTCACGCCAACGATTACTTCTACTACTATGGCTAACGGTTTAGCAATAAAGTAAAGTAATTACATGGTGTTATTCAATGACACGCAGGTCATACAATAATTAAGACAACTCCTATGGCTCCTACCAGTTGTCATACTCATCGACATGCAAGCCGTGATTCCTATTACAAGAACATGATCAATCACATACATCACATATATATCATTCATAACATCCTTTTGGCCATATCACATCACACGACATATGCTGCAAAAACAAGTTAGACGTCCTCTAATTGTTGTTGCGTGTTTTTACGTGGCTGCTATAGGTTTCTAGCAAGAACGTTTCTTACCTACACCAAAACCACAACGTGATATGCCAATTGCTATTTACCCTTCATAAGGACCCTTTTCATCGAATCCGATCCGACTAAAGTGGGAGAGACAGACACCCGCTAGCCACCTTATGCAACTAGTGCATGTCGGTCGGTGGAACCTGTCTCACGTAAGCTTACGTGTAAGGTCGGTCCGGGCCGCTTCATCTCACGATGTCGCTGAAACAAGATAAGACTAGTAGTGGCAAGTAAATTGACAAAATCGACGCCCACAACAAACTTGTGTTCTACTCGTGATAGAAACTACTCATAGACCTAGCTCATGATGCCACTTTTGGGGATCGTTGCAGAATTAAAAAAATTCTATGCATCACCAAGATCAATCTATAGAGTAACTAGAAACGAGAGAGAGGGGAGTGCATCTTCATACCCTTGAAGATCGCGACACGGAAGTGTTACAAGAACGCGGATGAAGGAGTCGTACTCGTAGCGATTCAGATCGCGGTGGATTCTGATCTTAGCGCCGAACAACGGCACCTCCGCGTTCAACACACGTGCAGCCTGGTGACGTCTCCCACGCCTTGATCCAGCAAGGAGGAGGAATAGGTTGAGGAAGAAGGCTCCAACAGCAGCATGACGGTGTGGTGGTGATGGAGTGGCAGTTCTCCGGCAGGGCTTTGCCAAGCTCTTGCGGAGGAGGAGAGGTGTTGGGGAGGGGAGGGGCTGCGCCTTCAATGTTGTGTTGCAGCCCTCCCCTCGCCCCTCTATTTTATAGGGAGAAGGGGAAGGGGGCCGGGCCCCTCTAGATGAGATCTAGAGGGGGGCGGCAGCCAAGGGGAGGGGGCTTGCCCCCCAAGCAAGGGGGGCGCCCCCTTTATGGTTTCCCCCCAACCCTAGGCGCATGGGCCCAAAGGGGGGTGGCGCCCAGCCCTCCAAGGGGCTGGTTCCCTTCCCTCTACAGCCCATGAGTCCCTCCGGGACAGGTGGCCCCTCCCGGTGGACCCCCGGAACCCCTCCGCTAGCCCCGGTACAATACCGGTATGCCCCCGAATATTTCCGGTGACTGTATGACAACTTCCCATATATAAATCTTCACCTCTGGACCATTACGGAACTCCTCGTGACATCCGGGATCTCATCCGGGACTCCGAACAACATTCGGTAATCACATACAAATCTTCCTAATAACCCTAGCATCATCGAACCTTAAGTGTGTAGACCCTACGGGTTCGGGAATCACGTAGACATGACCGAGACAGCTCTCCGACCAATAACCAACAGCGGGATCTGGATACCCATGTTGGCTCCCACATGTTCCACGATGATCTCATTGGATGAACCACGATGTCGAGGATTCAAGCAATCCCGTATACAATTCCCTTTGTCAATCGGTACGTTACTTGCCCGAGATTCGATCGTCGGTATCCCAATACCTCGTTCAATCTCGTTACCGGTAAGTCACTTTACTCGTTCTGTAATGCATGATCCCGTGACCAACCACTTGGTCACACTGAGCTCATTATGATGACGCATTACCGAGTGGGCCCAGAGATACCTCTTCGTCATACAGAGTGACAAATCCCAGTCTCGATTCATGCCAACCTAACAGACACTTTCGGAGATACCTATAGAGCACCTTTATAGTCACCCAGTTACGTTGTGACGTTTGGTACACCCAAAGCACTCCTACGGTATCCGGGAGTTACACAATCTCATGGTCTAAGGAAATGATACTTGACATTAGAAAAACTCTAGCAAACGAACTACACGATCTTGTGCTATGCTTAGGATTGGGTCTTGTCCATCACATCATTCTCCCAATGATGTGACCCCGTTATCAATGGCATCCAATGTCCATAGTCAGGAAACCATGACCATTTGTTGATCAACAAGCCAGTTAACTAGAGGCTCACTAGGGACTTGTTGTGGTCTATGTATTCACACATGTATTACGGTTTCCGATCAATACAATTATAGCATGAACAATAGACAATTATCATGAACAAGGAAATATAATAATAACCATTTTATTATTGCCTCTGGGGCATATTTCCAACACATTGGGCTGCCAAGGTATCTTAAAGAGAAAGGGCTACACTCAAAACCAAACACTTGTTTGTACTGATTCTCTTCGTTGGCTTTTCCAAAGCCGAAGAGTTCACTCTTATAGAAGTTACTTGAGACCAGATAATTGCTCAAATAAACAAAGAATAAGTTTCATTCTTTTCCTTTCCATTTTCATGTTCCATGGAGATAATGGTGTCACTGATATAGTGAAGTATCAAAACCCCATCATCAACTAGACGAGAAATTAAGCCCGTAACATGACCCGCTTCCTTGGTTTGGCTAATGGGAACTGCTAACAGTGTTGAAAAGAATAGGCGATATAGGATCTCCCTGCCTCAATCCCTTTCGTGCTTGGAAATGGTGACCAACGTCATTGTTTACCTTGTTACCCATGTTGCCCCCATGAAAAAAATGTGTCAAACCATTGACACTATTTTGTCGAGAAGCCTTTCATGCGCATGCATTGATGCAATAATGGCCATTTAACTTTGTCGTACGCCTTCTAAAAATCCACCTTGAAGATAACTTCATCAAGTTTTCTTCGACTGCAACTCATGAATTGTTTCATGTAAGACAACTACCCCCTCCATGATGTGCCCCCCTGGTTTAAACACCGCCTGCGTCGGTCTCATGATCTCTCATCTCCGTAACAAGATTAGTTGTCACTTTGGTGAATACTTTAAAACCGGAAGTTAGAAGATAAATTGGACAAAATTGTTGAATCTAAACCCTTCCTTCGTAGGAAGAAGGGTAATGATGCCAAATTTTAACTCATATAAAGCCAAAATCTCATTATATAACTCAATAAAAATTGACATAATGTCTCCTTTTACAACCGGCACGAACCGTTGATAGAACTCGCTGAAATCCCACTAGCCTCGTCGCCTTACTGTCTTCAATCTGTGAGATAGCATCCCATAATTTTGTGTAAATAAAAGGGCGGTTAGGATGGCATTCTTCTCTGTAGATAGTTGCGGGATGTCATCTTTGACATCCTGATCTAATTTAACATAATTAGAGACATGGGAACTAAAAAGAAGCTTATACAAATTAATAATGCAGGTCTTCAGTTGGTCTTGACCATCAATAGCACCATCACCTTGCTCAAGCTGAATTTTCTTCTATGTTTACCATTGACGATGAGATAGAAGTATTTGGTGTTGTTGTCCCCTTCTAGGACAATGTCGCACCTTGGCAAGTTGAAGCCATTTGATTTTCTCCTCCTGGATAAGCTTTCTTGGAAGATCATTCGCTTCTCTCTTAACATCACATTCTGCTTGATTAAGGGAGCACTCTCCGCGTTCACATCTAAGACGTCAATTAGAGCTATTAGCTCTTCTTTTTTTTTCTTTTTTTTTTGCTTATACACTTAAAACTGAATCATCATTTTCATTGACCATTTGTCAGCCATGGGTTTATTTTACCTTTTTCTAAAACTTCGTAGTGCAAAAACCAACCTAAATAATTAGATGAAAGCCTGGAGACAAATGTCGGTATCAGCAAGCATAAGCATACCTGGCGGCCCAAATAGTTACTCCTAGATTATGTGGTACGTAGAAGTAGATTATCCTAGAATAGTCAAACATTGCTGCTAGACACAGCGGGGTGGTGTTGCCCAAAGTAAAAACTATGTTATCCTACGACTACAAATCTACGATTACGACCAAGCTTACTAGAGGAACTAGCTTAGATCGGCCAAACTTTCTTTCATTTGAGCTAAATCCTCCATCCCTGGGCGATGCCAAAAACAAATCAAATCTGTGTCCTCCCGCTTGAAACAAAAGAGAGCGAATAGGCGTCCGTTGCTAACCAATCACCAACACAGCCAGCCCTCTGCCGCCAATTCGTCGAACACCCTGTCTGCCAGAGCATGGCCGCGGCGCCATCCACCGCGGCTCGGCAGGTGGAGGACGCGGTCATGGCGAGGCTCCGGGCCTGCGCCACCTTCCGCGACCTCCTCCGCGTTCACGCCCACGTCGTGCAGCTGTCCCTCTCGCAGAGCAGCTACATCGCCACCCAGATCGTCCAGCTCTGCAACGCCCACGGCCGCACCGCACACGCCGCGCGGGTGTTCGCTCAGGTGCGCGAGCCCAACCTACACCTGCACAACGCCTTGATCAAGGCCTACGCCCAGAACCACCTGCACCGCGAGGCGGTCGCGGTGTACATTCGCATGCTGAGGTGCCGCCCATATCCGTCGACTGGTTGTGCCGCCGGCGACCGGTTCACGTACCCGTTCCTGCTCAAGGCTTGCGGCGGCCTGGCGGCGCTCGGACTGGGCAAGCAGGTGCACGCGCACGTGGTGAGGTCCGGGTGCGACTGCAACGCCGTCGTGCAGAACTCCATGATCGAGATGTACACGCGCGCCGGCGATCTGTCGCTCGCGCGCAAGGTGTTCGACGGAATGCAGGACAGGGATGCGGTCACTTGGAACACGGTTATATCGGCGCATGCGAGGCTGGGTCAGATGAGGAAAGCGAGGGCGCTATTCAACTCCATGCCAGAGAAGACCATCGTTTCCTGGACTGCAATGGTGTCCGGGTACACGGCAGCGGGGGACTTCTCGGCCGCCATCGAGGCGTTCCGGTTGATGCAAATGGAAGGCTTTGAGCCGGACGAGGTGAGCATCGTCGCGGTGTTGCCGGCGTGCGCCCAACTGGGAGCCCTGGAGCTAGGCAGGTGGATATACGCGTACTGCAACAGGCAGCGAATGCTGCGCAAGACATACGTGTGCAATGCACTGATGGAGATGTACGCAAAGTGCGGGTGTATCGACCAAGCACTCCAGCTGTTCGACGGTATGGAGGAGAAGGATGTCATCTCGTGGAGCACGATGATCAGCGGCCTTGCGGCGCATGGGAGAGCAAAGGAGGCGGTCCTGTTGTTCGCGGATATGGAGAGGGAGGGGAAGGTGAGGCCCAACAGCATCACATTCGTCGGGCTCCTATCAGCCTGCTCCCACGCCGGGCTCCTGAACGAAGGGCTGGAGTACTTCGACCGCATGAAGGACGTTTATGGCATCGAACCTGGCGTCGAGCACTATGGCTGCATCGTCGACCTCCTCGGCCGGTCAGGACAAATCGTGCGTGCTCTGAATCTCATACTAGACATGCCAGTTCCTGCCGATGCGAAGATATGGGGCTCAATGCTCAGCGCATGCCGAAGCCACGGCGATGTCGACACGGCCGTGGTGGCTGCCGAGCGGCTCGTCGCGCTGGAACCAGACGATGTCGGCAACCTAGTCATGCTGGCCAACGTGTACGCCGCGGCGAGGCGGTGGAGCGAGGTTGCGAGCACGAGGAAGTCAATAAGGAGCAGGAGCATGAAGAAGACCCCGGGGTGCAGCCTGATCGAGGTGGACAACGTGGTGCAGGAGTTCGTCGCTGGAGAGGACCTGAAACCTGAATTTGGAGGCATTGTTGGCGTTCTGGACTTCCTGGCCTCGCAGCTTGCAGAGGAGGGTGTACATTCTATCGATTCAGATTGTTTTGTTGATGCAAATATGTCTGCTATTGTGTTCTGACCATTGCACATGTGTTGTTGTGAATGTGATTAGCAAAGTGAAGCAGAATAAAGGCTCCTTTGATTCAAAGTATTTTCATAGGCATTTTGGAGGATTAGAAACCATAGGAATTTTTCCCTATGTTGGTTGTTTGATTCACATGATTGAATCCTATAGGATTTTTTTTCTAAGAATTTCTTTGTACTTGGGATTTATAGCATCCACTCAAAACCTCTTTGAAAGAATCCTTTGTTTTTCCTATAATTCAATCAAACAACCCAAAATTATGTAAGATTGAGATGAGCATGATATTCCAATCCTATGTTTTCTTTTCCTGCGCTTTTAAAATCCTACGAATAAAAGAGGCTCTAATTCAGATGAGCAGTTTGGTAACTGTGATTTGTTGCTTCTTTAGTAGGAAACTCTCTGAACATCTTTCTGTTGAGTGTTCAGATGTTAAAACTCCGCAGATCCTAAAGAAAAAAAGGTTAAAACTCTGGAAGAATCTCTCCTATTGGGAGAAACAACTCAAAATTTGACGGGGCGTGTAATGGTGACCCTTTAGAAAAGGAAGCTCAGATGCTTGTAGTCCAAATAGATTGTGGTCCACTTTCTTCATCGCCTTGGTACTCGTGGTATTGCATCAAACTTATATCCACCTCACAATGTTGTCAACATATATGGTCACCGGTTAGATGAAATTTTACACAAGTTTAGTACATTTATAAGGATGCGATCATCTAGTTTATTATGCTCGCCATGGCTATGTAGAGTTGACATGGTGTTTAAAGGTTAAAATTCATCTCCTTTGCAGGCTATATATCAGTCTACATTGTCTGCAGACGTGGTGTTATGTACACCGACCGGAACATCGGTACTATTTATTGTGGTGTGTACGCATTTGGAGCAGACAGTCATGATGTTTTACCCAACATAGATGATGACATTGTCTACGGATAAGCTCCACACCCTTTACCCTAGCCTAGTTTCGGTCTATGATGACTTTACTGTGAGTATGTGACCAGTGCTTTTATGTTTCTTGTGTGCGGGTGTCAGTGTTAGCGGTATGCATCCTAATCATATAGAAGCCGGGTATATGCTTATGACATTGTATTTCCTAATGCTACATTTTGAATTAATAAAGTGTCAAAAAGAAAAGGTACTCGTGGTAACAGTACAAAACAAGCTAATGTGGCATATTGTCCTCCTCTTTTGCACTTATTTTTCGAGATGTCCTCTTTTGCACTTGCATGTGTATGTCAACTTCTTTCTCCGCTTAATCATCGAGCACAAACTACACGTCAAATGAGAGACATGTCAACTTCTTTCCCCACTATTGATACCCATATAGCAAAGCAATTGTGATGAAACATGGCGTAATCTTAGCCAATAGTTTAGGATTTCATGCGGTACAAATTGAAGTAGATTTGATGGAGGTGATTAATGCATGTGCTGGCCAAGACACAACTTGGAATGAAACAACAACAGTCTACCTCGAGTGTTTTAGCACAAAAAGGATGATTGGATCAAAAGGACTTTCTGCATTGCATTAGAAAAGCCAATGAGGTAGCTCATGTTTTAGCTAAATATGCATATGATTAACTTTCCTGTAATTGGGTCGATGAAACTCCTGACTTCCGGATTGCTACTCTCAATAAAGTTGCCATGATGGTGTTCCATTAGAAAAAAATACTAAGCAACTGAGCATATTTTCTCAATGTGGTTTGATTCTAGTTTCAGTTACCCCAACTCTGCCCCCTCATTTCACGTACCTCACCTACTCACTCAGATCCCCTAACAAACACAGTTTTCCAAAAAAAAGTTCATTAGGAAATTCTCAATTGCTTCATTTTAACACTAAGACAACCTTCTAGAACAAGTATAATAATTAACTCTACAATATAGAAACATCTTGCTCTCCGGCTTGCTTTTTTCTGGACATTCAACCTCCCGTGTGGGAAACCATTTTATGTGTGCAAATAAATCTCCTGCACAGTTTTCGATGATGGTTTTGTCACATTTTCTTTCGAAAAGGGGGGCATTCCCTAGGCCTTTGCTTCAATTGATGCACCGCATGGACACATGTAGTGGATGTTGTTTTGCCACATGGATGGTAAGGTGGAGTAGACTTGGAGTTAATCCACAAACAAACCAATTTTGTTTTGCAATTATGGGGTTAGAACCTTTAGAAAACAATGTGGCAAAAAGTTGTGTCAATCAATTTATATTTTTTGCAGAAAGATCTCGATCTACTGTACAAGTTCACTGGAAGTACAAAGCACCCAAAACATAATGAAAATTATCTCGAGGCTTCACCACCTACGACATTGTGCCGCCAGAACGGGGCATGTTACAAGTCTTTCTTACAACAAAATAGACTTTATTAGCAAACGCCAAAACGAGTCTTAATAACATCCCACTTACTTAAGACTCAATATTGTTTTTCCCTTCTCCATTTTTTTGTGTTCTGGAAACTTTACATGTTTACCAGTGACAATTTCATTCAACTAAAAAGTTACTTAGGGATGATGTGCAATCACACAAATAAGCCTTTATCTTAAGCATTTTCATTGAGAAAGTAGCAACAGGAAAGCAAGGAAACAATGATGCACATACATAAGTTTGCTCGCAGGGAATGCGGTGGACATTGCTACAAGGTATACATGTGTTCATTGGCAGCCAAGACCAACCTAGAAATATGTATTTTAGTAGAGAATATGCAAAAGTTGTATACGTCCTCCCATTGAGTAGGAACCAAGAAGAATTAACTAAAGTTTATTTCTCATGAAGGGTTTTTTCATCTGATGAAAGAAACCCAACCAAATAAGCTAACAAATAAACGCATGCACACTCAATGAATAACTACATTTGCTTCATGTATAGATTTATGCAGAAATTTTTAATCTTACTGCATTTTTTAGAACAAAAATGATATTGAAATCCTTCATTCTTGGGCTTCCTTGATTGAAAACCTCTAGTCAGGTTTTGATGATCTTGATCGGAAATATGCCAAATTGTAGATTTGATTATATTACTTCCTACTCCCTTTGTATTTGATTAGGTGGTAGTCAGTGTTTAGTGCTTACACACCATTGTTCTCCCAATAAAAATCACATCTTTTCAAGTTACTCCTAAAATCTATAATAATTTTGGTGATAAGCCCCTCAATCAGTTTTTTAGAGCACGCAAAAAAGTACCATATTTTTTATATAAGGCAGAATATAGATTACAAGATACTTGGTGAAAGATGAGGGCATCTAACACACAAGTAGGACACCCACACGCTATCCAGAGACATAACTTCTAATAACACTATCGAATCCGCCAACAATCACCCTTCTCTAATCCTTGCAATCATTGTAAATGAGCTCCACCAAGTCCAGCACAAAGACCCGAGCATTTCTTGGTTTCCAAAGGTTCCAACAATCATGGTAAGTAGCGAATCAAAACCTCTCTTGTCCTTCTTCACAAAGCTCTTCCTAGCTGAGAACCACCATTCTGTCAAAGTATCCTGAGGTAAAGGGCACCTGACAGAGACATGGGACTCAGTAAGACATCTCTGCCACGTCTCTCCTATTGGGAAACATAGCATGCAATTTCAAAAAAAATTCCTACGCTCACGCAATATCTATCTAGGAGATGCATAGCAACAAGAGGGGGATAGTGTGTCTAAGTTATCTCGTAGACCGAAATTGGAAGCGTTTGCTTAACACGGTTGATGTCATTGAACATCTTCTCTTTCTGACCGATCGAGTACCGAACATACGTCACCTCCTAGTTCTGCACACGTTTAGTGTGATGACGTCCCTCGAGCTCCTGATCCAGCAGAGGGTCGAGGAAGTAGATGAGTTCCGTCAGCACGATGGCATGGTGACAGTGATGGTGATGTGATCCGCGCAGGGCTTCGCCTAAGCACCGCGAGAATATGACTGGAGGCGTAAACTGTGGAGTGGGGCGCTGCACACTGCTGGGGACAATTGATGTGTGTTCTAGCCCCCCCCCCCCCCCCCCCGTAGATAAAGGAGGGAGGCAGAGGAGGCCGGCCCTAGGCGTGCCCCGAAGTAGGAGGAGTCCTACTTGGGGTCCTAGTAGGATTCAGTCCCCCCTTCCTTTTATAGGAGGGCGAAAGGGGGAAGGAGAGAGAGGGGGAGAAGGAAAGGGGGGCGCTGATGTCTACTACACAACCTTCTTCTTGTAGACGTTGTTGGGCCTGCAAGTGCACATGTTTGTAGGATAGTAGCAAATTTCCCCCAAGTGGATGACCAGGTTTATCAATCCGTGGGAGGCGTAGGATGAAGATGGTCTCTCTCAAACAACCCTGCAACCAAATAACAAAGAGTCTCATGTGTCCCCAACACACCCAATACAATGGTAAATTCTATAGGTGCACTAGTTCGGCGAAGAGATGGTGATACAAGTGCAAAATAGATAGTAGATATAGGTTTTTGTAATCTGAAAATATAAAAACAGCAAGGTAACTAATGATAAAAGTGAGCATAAACGGTATTGCAATGATAGTAAACAATGCATAGGGTTCATACTTTCACTAGTGCAAGTTCTCTCAACAATAATAACATAGATAGATCATATAACAATCCCTCAACATGCAACAAAGAGTCACTCCAAAGCCACTAATAGCGGAGAACAAACGTAGAGATTATGGTAGGGTACGAAACCACCTCAAAGTTATTCTTTCGGATCGATCTATTAAAGAGTTCGTACTAGAATAACACCTTAAGACACAAATCAACCAAAACCCTAATGTCACCTAGATACTCCATTGTCACCTCAAGTATCTGTGGGCATGATTATATGATTTGCATCACACAATCTCAGATTTATCCAACCAACACAAAGTACTTCAAAGAGTGCCCCAAAGTTTCTATCGGAGAATCAAGAAAACGTGTGCCAACCCATATGCATAGGTTCATGGGCGGAACCCGCAAGTTGGTCACCGGAACATACATCAAGTGGCACGTGATATCCCATTATCACCACAGATAAACACGGCAAGACATACATCAAGTGTTCTCAAATAAAGACTCAATCCGATAAGATAACTTCAAGAGAGAAACTCAATTCATCACAAGAGAGTAGAGGGGGAGAAACATCATAAGATCCAACTATAATAACAAAGCTCGCGATACATCAAGATCGTGCCATAGAGGGAACACGAGAGAGAACACGAGAGAGAGAGAGAGATCAAACACATAGCTACTGGTACATACCCTTAGCCCCGAGGGTGAACTACTCCCTCCTCGTCATGGAGAGCACCGGGATGATAAAGATGGCCACCGGTGATGGGATCCCCCTCCGGCAGGGTGCCGGAACGGGCTCCCGGGAGGTTTTTGGTGGCTACAGAGGCTTGAAGTGGTGGAACTCCTGATCTATCTTGATATTCGATGTTTTTAGGGTAAGTAGGCTTATATAGGCGAAAGAAGTCGGTCGGGAGGTGCTCGAGGGGCCCACGAGACAGGGGGCACGCCCAGTAGGGGGGGTGTGCCCTCCTATCTCGTGGCCTCCTTGAGGGTCTTCTGACGTAGACTCCAAGTTTCCAGGATGATATTCTTCCCAAAAATAACGCTGCCAAAGGTTTCATTCCGTTTGGACTCCGTTTGATATTCCTTTTCTTCGAAATACTGAAACATGCAATAAAACAGCAATATGGGCCGGGCCTCCGGTTAATAGGTTAGTCCCAAAAGTAATATAAAAGTGTATAATAAAGCTCATAATCATGCAAAACAGATAATAAAATAGCATCAATGCTTCATAAATTATAGATATGTTGGAGACATATCAGCATCCCCAAGCTTAATTCCCACTCGTCCTCGAGTAGGTAAATGATAAAAGAAAGAATTTATGAAGTGTGAATGCTAGAGGTGCACAAGTTTGATCAAAGATAATTTCAATCACCTTTTCTAGCATGATAATATGTCATAACAGTAGTTCATCTCATAAAACTTCTCACGATAAAGTAACAAGCAATTCACATGTCAAAGCATAGACCATAAACATTCTTGAAAACTAGCAAACTTCATTCTTAGTCATCAAAACAATTGCAATTAATCTTATTTTAAGGAATAGCAAACTCCACATACTCAACTATCATATAGTCTTCTACAATTGCTAACACTCACGCAATACTTGTGGTTATGAAGTTTTAATCAGACACAGAGAAAGATAGGGGCTTATAATGTTGCCTCCAAATGTATTCACCTTTGGGTGATGTCAACAATAATAGTTCATGCTAACGTACATCCAATTGGATATATATATATATATATATATATATATATATATATATATATATATATCAGGATCACCCTAACACAAAGTGCTTTCCAAAGGATAAAATGAAAAAGGGAAAGGTAAAGATCACCTTGACTCTTGCATAAAGTAAAAGACATAAAGTAAAAGATAGGCCCTTCACAGAGGGAAGCAGATGTTGTCATGCGCTTTTAGGGTTGGATACACAAAATCTTAATGCGAAAGAATGTCACTTTATATTGCCCCTTGTATATGGACCTTTATTATACAGTCCGTCGCTTTTATTGCTTCCATAACAAGTTCGTACAAAGCTTATTTTCTCCACACTAATAATTCATGCATATTTAGAGAGCATTTTTATTGCTTGCACCGATGACAACTTACTTGAAAGATCTTACTCAATCCATAGGTAGGTATGATGGACTCTCATGGCAAAACTGGTTTTAAGGATATTTGGAAGCACAAGTAGTATCTCTACTTGGTGCTAGGAATTTTTGGCTAGCATGAGGGGGAAAGGCAAGCTCAACATGTTTGAATGATCCATGACAATATACTTTAACTGAGATGTGAGAAAACATAACCCATTACGTTGTCTTCCTTGTCCAACATCAACTCTTTAGCATGTCATACTTAATGAGTGCTCACAATTATAAAAGATGTCTAGGATGTATATTTATATGTGAAATCTCTCTTCCTTCAATATTCTTTCATTAATTGTTCAAATGACATACAATGCTTGCTAACCTTCAATAAATTTACAACCTCTACTTCTTAGATATGAAGTAATTATTCCCCATGGGATAAGCAAACGAGACATATATAATTTAAGATTTATGACAATCAACTCATTCAACAATTTACTAATAGGATATAAGTGAAGCACACGAGTAAATGACAAACTACTCCAAAAATATATAAGTGAAGATCAATGAGTAGCTAAATAATTATGTAACTATGCGAAGACTCTCTTTCATTTAAGAATTTCAGATCTTGGTATTGTATTCGAACAGCAAGCAAAACAAAATAAAATGACATTTCAAGGATAGCACAACTCATGTGAAGAAGCAAAAACTTAGGCTCAACCTATACTAACCGATAGTTGTTGAAGAAGAAAGGTGGGATGCCTACCGGGGCATCCTCAAGCTTAGATGCTTGAGACTTATTGAAATATTATCTTGGGGTGCCGTGGGCATCTCCAAGCTTGAACTTTTGTTTCTCCTTAATTCCTCTCATATCATGGTTTCTCTTTTTATCAAAAAGCTTCATCCACAACAAACTCAACAAGAATTCGTGAGATAGGTTAGTATAAACCAATGCAAAACCTTATCATTTTCTACTGTAAAAAATCACTAAATTTATTATTCAACATTGCATACTAAATGCCTCTGCATATTTAATACTCCTATCCTCAAATAGAATCATTAAACAAGCAAACATATGCAAACAATGCAACCATAACAGCAATCTGCCAAAACAATACAGTCTGTAAAGAATGCAAGAGTGTTAATACTTCCCTAACTCCAAAAAATATGAGATAAAATTCCCACTTTAATAAATTTATCAGAGCTTAGGGCCTGTTCGGTAGTTGCCCAACTCCAGCAAATCCTCAAATCTCGCTTCTCGTTTTGGTTGCCAGCTTCCGGCCGGAGCGCTAGCTATAAAAAAATCGTTCGGTGAGGCTGCTCCAGTTTCCCTCTCGCCACGCATGGGCTGACAGCCTTTTCAGTGCGTCACGCATGTACGTATGGCAGTTGCGGTGGCACATCTCTGTAATAAGAGAGTGGGGATCGGGGTGTCTCTACAACCTATCTATCGAACCGGTACGTATGGCACTTGGCGGTGGCACATCTCTGTAATAAGAGCGAACTCCAGCTTTTGCGTTTTCTGGGATCTCCAAATGAGCTGCTCCGCGTTTTTGTACATAGCCCGGCCACTGATCCGGGAAGCCAGCTTCGTGGAGCCAGGCCGTTCGAGCCAGCTCCAGTCGCGGATTCGGCGAAGCGGGGAGCTGGGAAGCTACCGAACAGGCCCTTAATATGCAAAAAGATTCAACATTATACCATTCTCTAACTTTTCTAGGGAATTTTTTGCAACAGCGGTAAACTTTCCGTTTTCAAACAACAACATGTATACTAGCAAAATAAGCATGGCAAAGGCTATCCTTGACATTTTTTATTGAAAATAAAGATGCAAAACATTAATCTAAATAACAGCAAGCAAAAACTAATAAAATAAAATGACGCTCCAAGAAAAACACATATCATGTGGTGAATAAAAATATAGCTCCAAGTAAGGTTACCGATGAACGAAGACGAAAGAGGGGATGCCATCCGGGGCATCCCCAAGCTTAGGCTCTTGGTTGTCCTTGAATATTACCTCGGGGTGCCTTGGGCATCCCCAAGATTAGGCTCTTTCCACTCCTTATTCCATAGTCCATCGAATCTTTACCCAAAACTTGAAAACTTCAACCACACAAAACTCAAAACAAAACTCGTAAGCTCCGTTAGTATAAGAAAATAAAACCACCACTTAGGTACTGTAATGAACTCATTCTAAATTCATATTGGTGTAAAACCTACTGTATTCCAACTTCTCTATGGTTCATACCACTCAATACTAGCCATAGATGCATCAAAATAAGCAAACAACACAATGAAAACAGAATCTGTCAAAAACAGAACAGTCTGTAGTAATCTGTATCAAACGTATACTTCTGGAACTCAAAAAATTCTGAAATAAATTTATGGACCTGAGGAATTTGTCTATTAATCATCTGCAAAATGAATCAACCTAAAATCACTCTCCAGTAAAAAAATGGCAGCTAATCTCGTGAGCGCAAAAGTTTCTGTTTTTTACAGCAAGATCATATAAACTTCACCCAAGTCTTCCCAAAGGTTCTACTTGGCACTTTATTGAAACAAAAGCTATAAAACATGATTACTACAGTAGCATAATAATGTGGACACACAAAAACAGTAAGGATAAATATTGGGTTGACTCCCAACAAGCGCTTTTCTTTAATGCCTTTCTAGCTAGGCATGATGATGGCAATGATGCTCACATAAAAGATAATAATTGAAACATAAAGGGAGCATCATGAAGCATATGACTAGCACATTTAAGTATAACCCACTTCCTATGCATAGGGATTTTGTGAGCAAACAACTTATGGGAACAATGATCCACTAGCATAGGAAGGTAAAACAAGCATAAGTTCAAAAATTGAAGCACATAGAGTGGAAACTTGACATTATTGCAACTCCTACAAGCATATGTTCCTCCCTCATAATAATTTTCAGTAGCATCATGAATGAATTCAACAATATAACCAGCACCTAAAGCATTCTTTTCATGATCTACAAACATAGAGATTTTACTACTCTCCGCATAAGTAAATTTATTCTCATCAATAGTAGTGGGAGCAAACTCAACAAAATAATTATCATGTGAGGCATAATCCAATTTAAAACTAACATCATGATGACAAGTTTCATGGTTATCATTATTCTTAATAGCATACAAGTCATAACAATAATCATCATAGATAGCAACCTTTTTCTCATAATCAATTGGGACCTCTTCCGAAATAGTGGATTCATCACAAAATAAAGTTGACACTCTTCCAAATCCACTTTCATGTTCATCACAATAAGATTCAACATCCTCCAAAATAGTGGGATCACTACTTCCTAAAGTTGACACTCTTCCAAACCCACTTTCATCAATATAATCATCATAAATAGGAGGCATGCTTTCATCATAATAAATTTCTTCATCAAAACTTGGGGAACAAAAAATATCATCTTCATCAAACATAGCTTCCCCAAGCTTGTGGCTTTGCATATCATTAGCATCATGGATATTCAAGGAATTCATACTAACAACATTGCAATCATGCTCATCATTCACATATTTCATGCCAAGCATTCTATGTAATTTTCTTCTAGCACTTGAGCACAATTTTCCTTTTCATCATACTCACGAAAGATATTAAAAAGATGAAGCGTATGAGACAAACTCAATTCCATTTTTTTGTAAGTTTCTTTTATAAACTAAACTAGTGATAAAACAAGAAACAAAAAGATTCGATTGCAAGATCTAAAGATATACCTTCAAGCACTCACCTCCCCGGCAACGGCGCCAGAAAAGAGCTTGATGTCTACTACACAACCTTCTTCTTGTAGACGTTGTTGGGCTTGCAAGTGCACAGGTTTGTAGGACAGTAGCAAATTTCCCTCAAGTGGATGACCTAAGGTTTATCAATCTGTGGGAGGCGTAGGATGAAGATGGTCTCTCTCAAACAACCCTGCAACCAAATAACAAAGAGTCTCTTGTGTCCCCAACACACCCAATACAATGGTAAATTGTATAGGTGCACTAGTTCGGCGAAGAGATGGTGATACAAGTGCAAAATAGATAGTAGATATAGGTTTTTGTAATCTGAAAATATAAAAACAGAAAGGTAACTAATGATAAAAGTGAGCGTAAACAGTATTGCAATGATAGGAAACAAGGCCTAGGGTTCATACTTTCACTAGTGCAAGTTCTCTCAACAATAATAACATAGATAGATCATATAAAAATCCCTAAACATGCAACAAAGAGTCACTCCAAAGCCACTAATAGCGGAGAACAAACGTAGAGATTATGGTAGGGTACGAAACCACCTCAAAGTTATTCTTTGGGATCGATCTATTAAAGAGTTCATACTAGAATAACACCTTAAGACACAAATCAACCAAAACCCTAATGTCACCTAGATACTCCATTGTCACCTCAAGTATCCGTGGGCATGATTATACGATTTGCATCACACAATCTCAGATTTATCCAACCAACACAAAGTACTTCAAAGAGTGCCCCAAAGTTTCTACCGGAGAATCAAGAAAACATGTGCCAACCCCTATGCATAGGTTCATGGGCGGAACCCGCAAGTTGGTCACCGAAACATACATCAAGTGGCACGTGATATCCCACTGTCGCCACAGATAAACACGGCAAGACATACATCAAGTGTTCTCAAATAGAGAATCAATCCGATAAGATAACTTCAAGAAGGGAACTCAATTCATCACAAGAGAGTAGAGGGGGAGAAACATCATAAGATCCAACTATAGCACAGCTCGCGATACATCAAGATCGTGCCATAGAGGGAACATGAGAGAGAACACTAGAGAGAGAGAGAGAGATCAAACACATAGCTACTGGTACATACCCTCAGCCCTGAGGGTGAACTACTCCCTCCTCGTCATGGAGAGCGCCGGGATGATGAAGATGGCCACCGGTGATGGGATCCCCCTCCGGCAGGGTGCCGGAACGGGCTCCCGAGAGGTTTTTGGTGGCCACAGAAGCTTGCGGCGGTGGAACTCCCGATCTATCTTGATATTCGATGTTTTTAGGGTACGTAGGCTCATATAGGCGAAAGAAGTCGGTTGGGAGGTGCTCGAGGGGCCCACGAGACAGGGGGGCACGCCTAGTGGGGGGGCGCCCTCCTATCTCGTGGCCTCCTCGAGGGTCTTCTGACATAGACTCCAAGTCTCCAGGATGATATTCTTCCCAAAAATAACGCTGCCGAAGGTTTCATTCCGTTTGGACTCCGTTTGACATTCCTTTTCTTCGAAATATTGAAACAGGCAATAAAACAACAATATGGGCTGGGCCTCCGGTTAATAGGTTAGTCCCAAAAGTAATATAAAAGTGTATAATAAAGCCCGTAATCATGCAAAACAGATAATAAAATAGCATGAATGCTTCATAAATTACAGATACGTTGGAGACGTATCAGGCGCCGCCCCCTCCCCTTGTCCAATTCGAACTCCTCCCTGGTGTGGGGCGCACCACCCCTTTGTGGGCTGGTGTGCCTATCCCATATGGCCCATATCTTTCCCGGGGGTTTCCGGTAACCACTTCGGTACTCCGATATGTACCCGATACATTCCGGAACACTTCCGGTGTCTGAATTCTACCTTCCAATATATAAATCTTTACCTCTCAACCATTTGGAGACTCCTCGTCATGTTCTTCATCTCATCCGGAACTCTAAACAACCTTCGGTCACGAAAACACATAACTCATATAATACATATCATCATCGAACGTTAAGCTGCGGACCCTACGAGTTTGAGAACTATGTAGACATGACTGAGACACCTCTCCGGTCAATAACCAATAGTGGAACCTAGATTCTCATATTGCTTCCCACATATTCTACGAAGATCTTTATTGGTCGAAATGCTATGTCAACATACATTATTCCCTTTGTCATCGGTATGTTACTTGTCCGAGATTCGATCGTCGGTATCTTCATACCTAATTCAATCTCGTTACCGGCAATTCTCTTTACTCGTTCCGTAATGCATCATCCCACAACTAACTCATTAGTCACATTGCTCGCAAGGCTTCTTATGATGTGCATTACCAAGAGGGCCCACAGATACCTCTCCGATACTCGGAGTGACAAATCCTAATCTCGATCTATGCCAAACCAACAAACACCTTCGAAGATACCTGTAGAGCATCTTTATAATCACCCAGTTATGTTATGACGTTTGATAGCACACAAGGCATTCCGCCGGTATCCGGGAGTTGCATAATCTCATAGTCGGAGGAATATGTATTTGACATAAAGAAAGTAGTAGCAATAAAACTGAGCAATCATTATGCTAAGCTAATGGATGGGTCTTGTCCATCACATCATTCTCCTAATGATGTGATACCGTTCATCAAATGACAACACATGTCTATGGTTAGGAAACTTAACCATCTTTGATTAATGAGCTAGTCAAGTAGAGGCGTACTAGGGAGACGGTGTTTTGTCTATGTATCCACACATGTATCAAGTTTCCGGTTAATACAATTCTAGCATGAATAATAGACATTTATCATGATATAAGGAAATATAAAATAACAACTTTATTATTGCCTCTAGGGCATATTTCCTTCAGTCTCCCACTTACACTAGAGTCAGTAATCTAGTTCACATGGCCATGTGATTTAACACCAATAGTTCACATCTGTGTGTGATTAACACCCATAGTTCACATCGCCATGTGACCAACATCGAAAGGGTTTAATAATCTAGTTCACATTGCTATGTGATTAACACCCAAAGAGTACTAAGGTGTGATCATGTTTTGCTTTATGTGAGAAGTTTAGTCAATGAGTCTGCCACATTCAGAGCCATATGTATTTTGCAAATTTTCTATGTCTACAATGCTCTGCATGGAGCTACTCTAGCTAATTGCTCCCACTTTCAATATGTATCCAGATTGAGACTCAGAGTCATCCGGATTGGTGTAAAAGCTTGCATCAACATAACTTTTTACAACGAACTCTTTATCACCTCCATAACCGAGAAATATTTCCTTAGTCCTCTTAGGTAACTAAGGATAACTTTCACCGTTGTCCAATGATCCACTCCTGGATCACTATCGTACCCCCTGGCCAAACTCATGATAAGGTACATAATAGGTCTGGTACACAGCATAGCATACGTTATAGAACCTATGGCGGAGGCATAGGGATTGACTTTCATTCTCTTTCTATTTTTTGTTGTGGTCGGGTTTTGAGTCTTACTCAACTTTACACCTTGCAACACAGGCAAGAAATCCTTCTTTGACTGTTCCATTTTTGAACTACTTCAAAAACTTGTCAAGGTATGTACTCATTGAAAAATCTTATCAAGCGTCTTGATCTATCTCTATAGATCTTGGTTCCCAATATGTAAGAAGCTTCATCAAGGTCTTTCTTTGAAAAAATCCTTTCAAACTCTCCTTTATGCTTTCTAGAAAATTGTACATCATTTCCGAGCAACAATATGTCATTCACATATACTTATCAGAAAGGCTGTAGTGCTCCCACTCACTTTCTTGTAAATATAGGCTTCACCGCAAGTCTGTATAGAACTATATGCTTTGATCAACTCATCAAAGCGTATATTGCAACTCCGAGATGCTTGCACCAGTCCAAAGATGGATTGCTGGAGCTTGTACATTTTGTTAGCACCTTTAGGACTGAGAAAACCTTCTGGTTGCATCATATACAACTCCTTTTTTTTAATAAATCCATTAAGGAATGCAGTTTTGATATCCATTTTCTAGATTTCATAAAATGTGGCAATTGCTAACACGATTCGGACATACTTAAGCATCGATACGAGTGAGAAAATCTCATCGTAGAAAACAACTTGAACTTGTCGAAAACCTTTTGCGACGATTCAAGTTTTGTAGATACTAAAACTACCATCACCGTCCGTCTTGCTCTTGAAGATCCATTTATTTTCTATGGCTCGCCGATCATCGAGCAAGTCAACCAAAGTCCACACTTTGTTCTCATACATGGATCCTATCTCAGATTTCAAGGCCTCAAGCCATTTATCGGAATCTGGGCTCATCATCGCTTCTTCATAGTTCATAGGTTCATCATGGTCTAGTAACATGACTTCGAGAACAGGATTACCGTACCACTCTGGTGCGGAACGTGCTCTGGTTGACCTACGAGGTTCGGTAGTAACTTGATCTGAAGTTTCATGATCATTATCATTAGCTTCCTCTCTAGTTGATGTAGGCATCACGAGAACGGTTTTCTGTGATGACCTACTTTCCAATTCGAGAGAGGGTACAATTACCTCATCAAGTTTTACTTTCCTCCCACTCACTTCTTTTGAGAGAAACTCCTTCTCTAGAAAGGTTCCATTCTTGGCAACAAAGATCTTGCCTTCGGATCTGTGATAGAAGGTGTACCCAATTGTTTCCTTAGGGTATCCTCTGAAGGTGCACTTCTCTTGATTTGGGTTCAAGCTTATCAGGCTGAAGCCTTTTGACATAAGCATCGCTACACCAAACTTTAAGAAATGTCGGCTTAGGTTTATTGCCAAACCACAGTTCATACGATGTCATCTCAACTAATTTTGACGGTGCCCTATTTAACGTGAATGCAGCTGTCTCTAATGCATAGCTCCAAAACGATAGTGGTAAATCGGTAAGAGACATCATAGATCGCACCATATCTAATAAAGTACGGTTATGACGTTCGGACACACCATTACGTTGTGGTGTTTCCAGGTGGCGTGAGTTGTGAAACTATTCCACATTGTTTTAAATGAAGGCCAAACTTGTAACTCAAATATTCGCCTCCACGATCAGATCGTAGAAACTTTATTTTCTTGTTACGATGATTCTCCAGTTCACCCTGAAATTCTTTGAACTTTTCAAATGTTTTAGACTTGTGTTTCATTAAGTAGATATACCCATATATGCTTAAATCATCTGTGAAGGTCAGAAAATAACAGTACCCGCCACAAGCCTCAACACTCATCGGACTGCATACATCAGTATGTATTATTTCCAATAAGTCATTGGGTCGCTCCATTGTTCCGGAGAATGGAGTTTTTAGTCATCTTGCCCATGAGGCATGGTTTGCAAGTATAAAATGATTCATAATCAAGTGATTCCAAAAGCCCATCAGCATGGAGTTTCTTCCTGCGCTTTACAACAATATGACCTAAACGGCAGTGCCACAAGCATGTTGCACTATCATTATCAACTTTGTATCTTTTGGCATCAATATTATGAATATGTGTATCACTACGATCGAGATTCAATAAACCATTAATATTGGGTGTATGACCATAGAAGGTTTTATTCGTGTAAACATAATAACAATTATTCTCTGTCTTAAATGAATAATCGTATTGCAATAAACATGATCATATCTTGTTCATGCTCAACGCAAACACCAAATAACATTTATTTAGGTTCAACACTAATCCTGAAAGTATAGGGAGTGTGCGATGATGATCATATAAATCTTGGAACACACATTGTCAATTCACCCTCAACTATTCTCCATTTATTCTGCAACTCCTGTTTTGAGTTACTAATCTTAGCAACCAAACAGGTATCAAATACCCATGGGCTACTACGAGCACTAGTAAGGTACACATCAATAACATGTATATCAAATATACCTTTGTTCACTTTGCCATCCTTTTTATCCGCCAAATGTTTGGGGCAGTTCTGGTTCTACTGACCATTTCCATTGCAGTTGAATCACTCAGTTTCAGGCTTGGGTCCAGCTTTGGGCTTCTTCACGGGAGTGACAACTTGCTTTCCATTCTTCTTGTAGTTCCCTATCTTTCCCTTTTCCCTTTTCTTGAAACTAGTGGTCTTGTCAATCATCAATAGTTGATGTTCTCTCTTGATTTCTACCTTCATCGATTTCAGCATCACGAAGAGCTCAGGAATCATTTTTGTCATCCCTTGCATATTATAGTTCACCACAAAGTTCCATTAACTTTGTGATAGTGACTAGAGAACTCTGTCAATCACTATCTTATCTAGAAGATTAACTCCCACTTGATTCAAGCGATTGTAGTACTTAGACATTCAGAGCACATGCTCACTGGTTGAGCTATTCTCCTCCATCTTGTTGGAAAAGTACTTGTCAAAGGTCTCATACCTCTCGACATGGGCATGAGTCTGAAATACCAAATTCAGCTCTTGGAACATCTTATATGCTCCGTGGCATTCAAAACGTTTTTGAAGTCCCGGTTGTAAGGCGTAAAGCATGGTACACAAAACTATCAGGTAGTCATCATATTGAGCTAGCCAAACGTTCATAACGTCTGCATCTACTCCTGCAATAGGTCTCTCACCTAGCGGTCCATCAAGGGCATAATTCTTCTGTGCAACAATGAGGATAATCCTCAGATCACAGACCCAGTCCTCATCATTGCTACTATCATCTTTCAACTTAGTTTTCTCTAGGAACATATGAAAAAAACCATAGGGGAGCTACAATGCGAGCTATTGATCTGCAACATAGATATGCAAATACTATCAGGACTAAGTTCATGATAAATTAAAGTTGAATTAATCAAATTACTTAAGAACTCCCACTTAGATTGACATCCCTCAAGTCATCTAAATGTTACGTGATCCAAATCAACTAAACCATGTCCGATCATCACGTGAGATGGAGTGGTCATCAATGGTGAACATCTCTATGTTGATCATATCCACTATATGATTCACGTTCGACCTTTCGGTCTCCAGTGTTCCGAGGCCATGTCTGTACATGCTAGGCTCATCAAGTTTAACCCAAGTATTCCGCATGTGCAAAACTGTCTTGCACCCGTTGTACTTGAACGTAGAGCTTATCACACCCGATCATCACGTGGTGTCTCAACACGAAGAACTTTCGCAACGGTGCATACTCGGGGAGAACACTTATACCTTGAAATTTAGTTAAGGGATCATCTTATAATGCTAACGTCGTACTAAGCAAAATAAGATGAAAAAAGATAAACATCACATGCAACCAAAATATGTGACATGATATGGCCATCATCATCTTGTGCTTTTGATCTCCATCACCAAAGCAACGTCATGATCTCCATCGTTACCGGCTTGACACCTTGATCTCCATCATAGAATTGTGGTCGTCTCGCCAACTATTGCTTCTATGACTGTCACTACCGCTTAGTGATAACGTAAAGCAATTACATAGCATTTATATTTCATACAATAAAGCGACAACCATAAGGCTCATGCCAGTTGCCGATAACTTTTACAAAACACGATCATCTCATACAACAACGTATATCACATCACGTGTTGGCCATATCACATCACAACATGCCCTACAAAAACAAGTTAGACATCCTCTACTTTGTTGTTGCAAGTTTTACGTGGCTACTACGGGCTTCTAGCAAGAACTGTTCTTACCTACAGCACAAAATCACAACGGTGATTTATCAAGTTTGTTGTTTTAACCTTCACAAGGATCGGCCGCAGCCGATTCAACTAAAGTTGGAGAAACAGACAGACGCCAGCCACCTTTATGCAAAACTAGTTGCATGTCTGTCGGTGGAACCGGTCTCATGAACGTGGTAATGTAAGGTTGGTCAAACAATACCGCCGAATCAAAATAAGACATTGGTGGTAAGCAGTATGATGATCACTGCCCACAACTCTTTGTGTTCTACTGTGCATATCATCTACGCATAGACCTGGCTCGGATGCCACTGTTGGGAAACATAGCATGCAATTTCAAAAAAAAAATCCTACGCTCACACAAGATCTATCTAGGATATGCATAGCAACGAGAGGGGGAGAGTGTGTCTACGTACCCTCGTAGACCGAAAGCGGAAGCGTTTGCTTAATGCGGTTGATGTACTCGAATGTCTTCTCATTCCGACCGATGGAGTACCGAACATACGGCACCTCCGAGTTCTGCACACGTTCAGTGCGATGACGTCCCTCGAGCTCTTGATCCAGCAGAGGGTCAAGGAAGTAGATGAGTTCTGTCAGCATGACGGCGTGGTGACGGTGATGTGATCCACACAGGGCTTCGCCTAAGCACCGCGAGAATATGACCGGAGGTGTAAACTGTGGAGGGGGGCGTCACACACGGCTTGGAACAATTGATGTGTGTTCTAGGGGCGCCCCCTGTATATAAAGGAGGGAGGGAGAGGAGGGCGGCCCTAGGCACGCCCCCAAGTAGGAGGAGTCCTATACTTGGGGTCCTAGTAGGATTCCCCCCCCCCCCCTTACTGGAGGGGGAAAGGGGGAAGGAGAGAGAGGGGGAGAAGGAAAGGGGGGCGCGGCCCCCTCCCCTTGTCCAACTCGGACTCCTCCCTGGTGGGGGGCGCGCCACCCCTTTGTGCGCTGGTGTGCCTCCCCTCTATGGCTCATATGGCCCATATCTTTCCCCGGGGATTTTCAGTAACTCCTCCGGTACTCCGATATGTACCCGATACATTCCGGAACACTTCTGGTGTCTGAATACTACCTTCCAATATAGAAATATTTACCTCTCGACCATTTCGAGACTCCTTGTCATGTCCGTGATCTAATCCGGGACTCCGAACAACCTTCGGTCACCAAAAGAGATAACTCACATAATACATATCATCATCGAACATTAAGTGTGCGGACCCTACGGGTTCGAGAACTATGTAGACATGACCGAGACACCTCTCCGGTCAATAACCAATAGTGGAACCTGGATGCTCATATTCGTTCCCACATATTCTATGAAGATCTTTATCGGCCGAACTGCTATGTCAACATACGTTATTCCCTTTGTCATCGGTATGTTACTTGCCCGAGATTCGATCGTCGGTATCTTCATACCCAGTTCAATATCATTACTGGTAAGTATCTTTACTCGTTCCGTAATGCATCATCCCGCAACTAACTCATTAGTCACATTGCTTGAAAGGCTTCTTATGATGTTCATTACTGAGAGGGCCCAGAGATACCTCTCCGATACTCGGAGTGACAAATCTTAATCTCAATCTATGCCAACCCAACAAACACCTTCGGAGATACCTGTGGAGCATCTTTATAATCACCCGGTTATGTTGTGACATTTGATAGCACACAAGGCATTCCTCCGGTATCCGGGAGTTGCATAATCTCATAGTCGGAGGAATATGTATTTGACATAAAGAAAGCAGTAGCAATAAAACTAAATGATCATTATGCTAAGCTAATGGATGGGTCTTGTCCATCACATCATTCTCCTAATGATGTGATCCCATTCATCAAATGACAACACATGTCTATGGTTAGGAAACTTAACCATCTTTGATTAACGAGCTAGTCAAGTAGAGGCATACTAGGGACACGGTGTTTTGTCTATGTATCCACATATGTATCAAGTTTCCGGTTAATACAATTCTAGCATGAATAATAGACATTTATCATGATATAAGGAAATATAAAATAACAACTTTATTATTGCCTCTAGGGCATATTTCCTTCATCTCCTAGGACAACACACTCCATGATGATGTGTTTCGTATTGTCCTCGTACTGTTAACATATAAAACATGGAGAAGTTTCATTCTGCGACCCATGCCTAGTTCTTCCATCTGAGGTCCAAAGTCTGTGTTGTAAGGCTAGCCAAACAAAAATCTTGCATTTGAGGGGTGCCCAAACATCTCCAGATGCATTCTGTAGCAACAAACCTTTCTCTCCATTGGAAAATAAGCTAATACATCAAGATTGACGAGTAGCACCAGTTTGCATTCCATGGCCAAGAGAAACTGTCCGACAAAGATGTGTACCGATGCACATTATGAATAGCATGCCAAAGAGCATTGTGTTGCCCTTCTTCAGGCGGGAGGACAAGCGGAGCAATGTCTGTGATCCACCTATAATCTTGCCGACATTATTGCACAGTTATGGATTTCCCTACGGTCGGGAGAACTTTAGACAACATGAGAAGTGCAATGTCTTTCACAGAACGGCCCTCAATCCACCGATCCTTCCAAAACCAAATCAAGGATCCATAGCCAACCTCAATCTTCACCGTACTATTGAACACCTCTGACGCTAGATCATCAATCCCCGTGCTCAGCTCCGGCCAAGGTGTTCTCGGCTACATTCTTTTCAGCCATTCCCATCTAACTGAGCACCATCGATTAGAGATACAAGTCTCTCACCTTAGGCCTCCAAAGCACATCAGCTTATAGATTTTTCCAAGCCACTAAAAACCGCCCGCCATGAATGTCATCAGTACCCGCCCAGAAATAAGCCCTCATCCACTTGTTAATTTCCTCAGAAACCCACACTAGTGCACGGAGATCACCGATTTAACAAGAACAAGCATATAGGTGCTCCAGAAAGCTCTTTTGCCAAGCCGAGATGATCTTTCCAACCGAATCAATCCACGGTTCCCATTGAGCTTTCATAAGTGGTTTAATAGCTAGTTGCAATCACATATATTTGACGGGGAAGTTCTCCGTATTGCAATTGAGCTCCTGCTAAATACATGCGTTGTGCTCCTTCCGAGCCCCTGATAAATATGATGAAAGTTTTACCATAGTTCGCCTACAAACGGGTAGCATCTGCGAATGCCTTCAGCAACTCACGTTATGGCTTAATGAATATCACTACATCATCTCCGTAAATCGATAAGAACTCAAGTCCAAGATCCCCAAGACTCTACTGACTAAGCCTGCCTCCACTGAGTCCAAAAGCATGACATATCTTCCTACCTGGGACACCATTCACCACCACTTTAGTGCTCGCCATTAGAGCCAAAATATCTATCCACCTGATTCAATCATTACTAACACCTTTCTACCTCAACACTTTAAACAGGAAAAGACCAATGAATTTCTGCCCAAGAAGAGCACGAGGTCCACAATTGAACGCCTTGGTGATAAACATACCACCATGCTTCTACTTCTACATGTGATGCCCTCTCTTGGCAAGAACACCATCCATTTAATATTAGGAAGCGAACAACATGCAAGCATGAACCCTCAACAACAAAACAAAACAAAATGATCTAAGAAAACAAGAAAGTTGGAATCACTCCCATAGATGCCACAACCTAGGAAAAAAGACCATCAATCAGCCTATGAAACGAAGTAAAAAGCCATCAGATAAGGTGACACCAGCGACTCATGACAAATCAAACTGACTGCATCTAAAACCATCGAAATATGGAGTCACCCATCATAGTGAAGCATCAACCCCTCGCCTAGAGGGAAACGATGTATTTTTTTAGCAAAAGAGGGTTTCCCCTTCGATTGATATATATAAACCAAAGACGAACAAAGAACATCATCTAGTTTAAGCGAGGTAAGTCTCCAAGCAAACTAAGGTACAAAGCGACAGAAAATATACAAACTAGGCCATCTAGCAGCCACTGAAATCTAGACCACAAACTAAAAGAAGGTAAAGAACCGCTACGCAAAAGCTAGGGCAACAAGGGAGAAGTAGAAGCCTTCTACAAGCAGCAGCTTCAGCCATCTAGTCTTGGAACGCCCAACCTCTCCATCCTTGAGCCGTGCGGTACATTTCAATTGCCACATGTTCTATGAGTCTTGCCCCAACGTCAACATTTTTCTCTCTAGTTCCTTTATCTATAGAACAACCCAATCCGATATCCAGTTGCACATCAACTTCACCAAACTCATAGGATCATTAATTTTCTTTCTATAAAAAATCATGTCATTATGACACTTCCACATTGTCCAGAACAAAGCAGAAATGCCCACCGGGACCAATTTCTTGTCATTTTTAGGAAAAAATTAACCCATCTACTGAACAATCATGAAAATTTACGGGAATAGATCTCAAATCAAAAGCACATCTAATCATGTTCCATATGAGCTTCGCAGCTGAACATGAAAAGAACAAGTGATCAATAGTTTCATCTTGTCCACGGAACACACAATTTTTGTCTCTTTCCATCCTCTTTTCAGTAGATTGTCTCTAGTAAAAATGCTTTTCCTATTTAGGAGCCACGTAATTTTTTTTAATATTTTTTAAATCTTAGCACAGACTTTGACTTTCCACAGGAACTTCTGTGGGTAACCACAATTATCTTTAATGAAGTGAAGATATAGGGACTTAACAGAGAAAACCCTATTAGATGTGAGCATCCACATGGGTTTATCCTCCCCCCCCCCCCCCCCCCCCCCCCACACACACACACACACATTTGTAGTTCCTCACATCTAAGTTTCAGACTGTTCCACGGTTCCATTGAACTCCCGTATAGGGATCTTCTTGAAGTAAAATTTTAACATCCTTTTCCTATAGCTTCAGAAACAAAAATGTTATGATCATTATTAATAAAGTATAGGGTGGGTAAGCCTCCTTGAGAGGTTTGTAACCCACCCACCAATCTTCCCAAAACCTTGTATTTTTTCCATCCCCCAGTTGCTTTTTAACATGTTGACAGAATATGTTTTTAAATTTTTAGGAGACTAGACCAGAATTGGGAATCCTCATTTCTATGTGCCACCCCAGAAGTGGCAAACAATGTGAGCACACAAACCAAAAAAATCAAGCAGTCCTAGCACACACGACACCTCAAGGAATTATAATCGAACACTCAGTTGTACTAGAACAAGCGATAGCAAAGGCAAGCTATGAATAGAAAAAATGGAGAGATAGAGAGAGAGAAAGAACATACCAGCACAAGAAGGCGGGAATGCACCCAATAAACGAAGAAGATGCGGGGCCAGGAAGAGAAGTTGGTCACCGGCGTGACGAAAGTCGCACGTAGTCTCCAACACAAGCAGAACTGCTCAACGGACATGAATGTCGGCCACACCACTGCTATGTGGGGACTCCACCAACACACACCGCCCCGTGTGGGAAAGGAACAACGCCGCACACCAATTTCTTTGCCAAATAGAAAAAAAGTAAACAAATGTCGACATTTCCTCAAAGTTTCATAGACATATTTCCAGAAATTTGTTTTTGTGTAAGTCCAAACGTGAAGCAAGTCTCCATACCTTGTTGGCAGAGTTGAATTCTTGAAATCCATCAAAACCTCATTTTCTGCGCTTTAACTAGAAATATACTATTAAAAAAATGCCTGTTTGCATGTATTTTTTAAAATAAAATTAATTGTGTATCAGCTATTTTAGTCTAAGCTCAAATGGTTAAATATGTACTCTTTGTTCTCCAATAGATGTAATATAAATTAAGTCAATAATTCAATGTTGTCTAAGTTGACTAAGCATATATACGAAATTATGAAGATAAAATAGTAAATTAATATCGACATATCCACCATTAGATATATTTTCATAATATATTTATATAATCTTGTAGTAATCTATATATTTGGTCAAACATAAAAATAGATGCTTTTTTTAACTGAACTTAGGCTACATCTTTTTAGGGCCAGATGGAGTATTACATTTTTTAAGAGCTTTGCCAAAAAAAAAATTGGGGCATCTGCTCAACAACACACACACACACGCACACACACAGGCCCATGATAGCCCGCGAGGTGAGAATTGCGTGGCCGCTGGGCCAGGAAGGCCGGGACTCCTGGTAGAGACACATAGGATGCTGATGTGGACTCATGTGGTCTCAAGGACCATTCACGAGTTGACAAGTCACCGCCAATCTGGCCGCTGCGCGGCCACGTGCGGTCCTCCCGTGCGCCTACGGGTCGTAGTTAGTGGAGGCTCCCGAGAACCCCAATTTGCTCGCTCCTGATGGGTTCTTTCGGTTGCAACAAATCATGCGAGAGCCGATTAAGTGCGGCTCGTGATCCAGATTGATTGACCTTTGCGACCAGTTTTGTTGTAAAAGCCATTCGGTCGACCGTTTCACACCTTTTGCTAACTTACGTTTTGCTAATGGAAAGGCCATCATCACAGGTGAAACACTCCAGTATTTTGGGTGTAAGAAAGAGTAGAGACCATGTGAAAAATTCAACATCTACTCTCCAAATTACGAGTATATTATAAGGATTATAGTACAAGTCACGTACACACCGACATGAAAAAAATTAAACAAACAGTAAAACGCTAGCCCTTGTACAAATGAACATCAGCCAAGAACTAAAGTTATAAACAAGACCGAAAAAATCTCTGAGCTTGACATTAATGTTCGTCATATGTCTTTGGCACCACCACAGCAGCCACGTGTGTCAGTTCGTTCTCCAAAACACAACCAGAAATTTTGTGGCTTACGAATCGATCCAAGAGGCATCTCATCTCATGGATCCTCGCATCGCATGCATGCTGGCATACGTCTTCCCCACACTGCATGGTGCATCTCATCTTGGCTGCACTTGTCGCGCATTCCACGCAGAGCATAGCACTACCTTTATTTTGCTGACTAATTAAACACGTGGACGAGACTTGCCTGCTCCCTCCTCGTGCTTCCATCTGTGCTCCCGCGTACGTGGTTTGATTTGATTGAAAGAAAATAAGGTCCGGCCCCACCCCCTGAAAATCAGGGGGGAGATGATTAGATTAGAAAAGAAAAAGAGAAAATAACAGCTGTAGGATGAAGTGGGAGCACGGATGGGAAGCATGGAAAGGGAGCAGGCAAGCCGGATCCGTAGCCTTCGACAGATTGCGACTCCAAATATCTCTGATTAGTCTTGTCCCGGCTGAGATCACATCCCAGATCACTCGTCTACTCATGTTCCTGTCAGGCCGTCAGCCTCTATATATGGGAGGCGGATCCGCGTACCGCTGCCGGCACACTCCCACTCACGCACGACACACGACCAGACCGCTCCCCTCCTGCGCATGCAGAACACCTCTCGGCGTCTCGCTCGAGCCGTCAGGGCAGCGCGTCCGCGCTACGCCATGGCACCAGCGGCGAGCCCGTCACCTGCCCCGGCGGCGCCCGGCATTGCTACCCCCGAGGCGTGGCCGGCGGCCTCTGCCGACGCCGACCGCGCGTTCACCTGGCTCAGCGCCAACGCCATACTCGTTCTCGCGATCCTCGTCTGCGGCCTCTTCGCCACGATCGCGCTCCACGTCGTCCTCCAGTCCTTGCTACGCGTCACCGGCCGCGCGTGGTTCGGCGCTGGCGGCGGCCTGCATGAGCCGGCTCCGCGCGGGGGTGGAGGGCGCGGCGGCAGGAACCGGGGGGGCCAGGCGCTCCCGTGCCTGGCGTACTCGGTCGGGCTCGAGCTGGCCGGGTCGTCACGGTCGGAGTGCGCCATCTGCCTCGCCGAGTTCGTGCGCGGGGAGCAGGTGCGCGTCCTGCCGCGCTGCAACCACGGGTTCCACGCCCTCTGCATCGACCGGTGGCTGGCGGCACGGCCGACGTGCCCCACGTGCAGGCAGGCGCCGTTCACCGAGCCCGACGAGAGCGTCCTGGCCGCGGACTGTGCACGACCGGCGCCCGCTATCGCGGTGGTGCGGGTGATTGTAGACGGTGGCGGGAGGCGGCGTGTCGAGATTTAGCTCGCATGACGAAACTAACGAGCTTGTTAGCGATCAGGCACGCAGATGGGCGTTGCACGGTGCGATGCGGTGTAGTAATGCCTTTCATTTGGGGCCGGTGGAGTATATGTGCGCGTTTGGTTGCTCGGCATCGTTTTTTTCTTGCCTTTGCGTACTTGTCTCGGTGAGCCCTCATTGAGCATATGTAGACAAAAATCATCATCCGTATATTGATGGGTTTGGTTACCAGCATCCCTTTTCACTGCATTGTAGCAACGTCTCTACGCACTGTGTGGTTATTTGGGGTGTGCTCATACTAGTGTAGGTTTGGTTGGTTGCATACATCGGACATGATTAAGAGTTAACAGTTGCATATAACACACAGTGTTACACTAGACTGCCTCGGCGACGGCGGTGGACTGTGGTCGCGGCGCCTCGTCTGACACGACGAGCACGGAGTCGCGGGCGAGCGATCCCATCGACAGTGCGGCGTACTTGAGCGACCCGCTCACGCACTCTCTACCACCCACCCGACGACAGGCCTGAAAACGTTGTGGACCGTGGTGGCGGCGACGCAAGCAACTAGTTTGCCACTCTGTCGTTGGACGCGGCGCCGTGGCCACCGTCCACGTGCCCGATGGCGTACCAGCGAACTAGTTGCTTGCGTCGTCGCCACATAGAAAGTTCGCGCAGAGGGAGGAATAGAAGGGTGCTAAGGCAGATGACAGAGAAGAAAAAATATAGTGTGCGTGCCATGGCAGCATCAATATAGCAGGACGAGGGAGAGGAGGCCGAAATGAACAACGTCGGGGACGATGCAATGCAGAAGAGCACCGCGAGAAGGCCGAGAGGACCAACGTCGACGATGGCATCACTGTAGTATGATGCAGGCAAGGAGGCTGAGAGGAACCACACTGGCGATGGTGACAATGCAGCAAGACACAAGAGAGGAGGTCGAGAGGAACAATGCCGATTGTGGTTCCAGCGTAGTAGGACGCAGGAGAGGAGACCGAGATGATGATTAGAAGGGATGAAGGAGATTAAGGAGTTGAAGGAAATATGCCCCAGAGGCAATAATAAAGTTGTTATTTTATATTTCCTTATATCATGATAAATGTTTATTATTCATGCTAGAATTGTATTAATTGGAAACTTGATACATGTGTGGATACATAGACAAAACATAGTGTCCCTAGTAAGCCTCTACTTGACTAGCTCATTAATCAAACACGGTTAAGTTCCCTAACCATAGACATGAGTTGTCATTTGGTAAACGGGATCACATCATTAGGAGAATGATGTGATGGACAAGACCCGTTAGATTAGCATAATGATCATTAAGTTTTATTGCTATTGCTTTCTTCATGTCATATACATATTCCTTTGACTATGAGATTATGCAACTCCCGAATACCGGAGGGATACCTTGTGTGCTCTCAAACGTCACAACGTAAGTGGGTGATTATAAAGATGCTCTATAGGTATCTCTGAAGGTGTTTGTTGGGTTGGCATAGATCGAGATTAGGATTTGTCACTCCGAGTATCGGAGAGGTATCTTTGGGCCCTCTCGGTAATGCACATCATAATAAGCCTTGCAAGCAATGTGACTAACGAGTTAGTTGCGGGATGATGCATTACGGAACGAGTAAAGAGACTTGTCGGTAACGAGATTGAACTAGGTATGAAGATAACGATGATCAAATCTCTGGCAAGTAACATACTGATGACAAAGGGAATAATGTATGTTGTTATTACAGTTTGACCGATAAAGACATTCATAGAATATGTGGGAACCAATATGAGCATCCAGGTTCCGCTGTTGGTTATTGACCGGAGAGGTATCTCGGTCATTTCTACATAGTTCTTGAACCCATAGGGTCCGCACGCTTAACGTTCGATGACGATTTTGTATTATATGCAGACAGATCCACTCCTGGAGCAGCTCGATTGGTTCTTCACCTCGGCCAATTGGACCTCTAGTTACCCCAACACGACAGTTGCACCTCTCCCAAAACCGGTCTCGGATCATGTGCCGTGTGTGATCTCAATTGAGACTTCTGTCCCTAAGTCTAAAATCTTTCGTTTTGAAAACTTATGGATATCACACCCTGGATTCTTTGAAGTTGTGCAGTCCACTTGGGATAAAAGTTGTTTTGAACATAACTCGGCTGCCATGTTGTGCAAAAAATTTAAACATCTCAGATATGCACTTAAGAAGTGGAGCAAGAACATCTCCAGACTGAATCTGTGTATTGATAACTCCAATTGGGCTCTTCTTGAATTGGATGGGATTGAGGATTTGAGGCCTCTCACAATCCCAGAGAAGAATTTCTGTGTTATCCTCAAGGAACATTTGGTTGTTCTCCTTGGTTATAAACGAGAATACTGGAGGAAGAGGTACACGGTTAGATGGTTCCAATGTGGGGGGGGGGGGACAACACTAAGTTCTTTCACTCCACAGCGAGTGAGCGTTTCAGACGAAACTCGATCTCCTCTCTGAAACTATCTGATGGATCGATTATTCCTGATCCAGGGAAAGCGCTTGAGCTTTATCAGACATACAAAAATAGGTTGGGCAGGGCGGAACCACATGACATGAAGTTTGATCTGACTCGGCTAATTAAAAAAGTGGAGGGGCTCGATGATCTGACAAAACCCTTTACACATGAGGAGATCGATAAAGTAGTCCAAGAAATGCCACTGTGCGCCCGGGCCGGATGGTTTTAATGGGTGTTTTTTAAAATCCTGCTGGCACATCATAAAGCATGACTTTTACACTCTTTGTACCGATTTCTATGATGGAAAGCTGGATCTGCAGAGCCTAAACTCGGGGTTTATCACCTTAATCCCGAAGTCCTACTCGCCTGAGACTGCAAATGATTACAGGCCCATCACCCTCCTGAACTGCTATTTGAAGTTGATAACCAAACTCCTGGCTAATCGGTTGCAGAAAGTAATTCTCAAAATCATCCATAAAAACCAGTATGGTTTTCTTAAAGGGAGATCGATACAGGATTTCCTAGCTTGGGCTTTCGAATACATTCACCAATGTCAAGCTTCAGGCCGTGCTTGTTGTCTGCTCAAGTTAGACTTTGCCAAAGCTTTTGACACAATTCAGCATGAACCTATGATTGAGATCATGAGGCATATGGGCTTTGATGAGAGATGGATTGGATGGATCAGAAGCATTTTCTCCACGGGTACTTCCTCCGTGTTGCTCAATGGTACCCCGGGGAAGCAATTCGCCTGTCTGTGTGGAGTGAGATAAGGAGATCCGCTCTCGCCTCTAATTTTCGTTCTCGCTGCAGACCTCTTGCAGGCGGCGATCAACGAGGCCTGCAGAGCTGGGCATCTACACCTGCCGATTCCATCACACGATAACAACTACCCAGTTATTCAGTATGCCGATGACACGATCCTAGTGTTCCCAGCTTGCCCGACTCAAGCCCGAGTCCTCAAAAATATACTGTTGGACTACGCAACGTCGGTTGGTCTGAAAATCAATTTCCACAAATCAACAATTGTCCCAATCAACCTAGTGTCGACGGTGACGACTGAATTGGCAGAGATTTTTGGGTGCGTCGTTGGACAAATGTCATTCACGTACCTAGGGCTGCCTATGGGACAACCCGTCCCACAGTTACGGATTTGTTGCCCATGGTCACCGCAGTGCAAAGAAAAAATCCAGCAGTAGTTTCCTTGCTTGATTATGGCTCCAAGCTGACTCTTCTGAACTCAGTTGTGACCTCGCTCGCGATATACGCAATGTGTTCCATCAAGTTAAACCCCAGGATCGTTGAACACCTAGACAAACTCCGAAGATCCAGTCTGTGGCTGAGGAAAACAGAGGATGGCACCAAAGGCAACTCCCTCGCAGCTTGGGACATGGTTTGCAGGCCAAAAAACAAGGGAGGCTTGGGAATCATAAACCTCAAAATTCAGAATCAGGGTTTGTTATTGAAACAACTTCATAAATTCTACAACAAGCAAGATGTTCCATGGGTTCAGCTTGTCTGGAATTCGTATTACAACCATCAAATCCCACATGCAATGGACCCTTGTGGCTCTTTCTGGTGGAAAGATCTCATGCAGTTGTATGATATCTACAGAGGGGTTACCAGGGCGTCTGTTGGGTCGGGTGGCTCGATCCTCTTCTGGAAGGATGAGTGGAAATATGGCCTACTCCAGGACACATTCCCGAGAGCTTTTTCCTTTGCCAGGGATCCAGATATGTCAGTCCAGTCCCTACTTTCCTCAATGAGGTTAGGAGATGTGTTTCACCTCCCCCTCTCGATGGAAGCTCGGCTTGAGGTGACCAATTTGCAACTGGCCACGTCGGATGTGTCTCTGACTGTCAGGGATGATACATGGAAATGTGTGTGGGGAGGAAGTGATTTTAAAGCCACAAAATTTTATGAACATTGCTTCAGGGATATGCAGGTGGACGAGACCTTTTGCTGGATTTGGAAGACCAAATGTACCATGCAATAGAAAATGTTCCCGTGGCTGCTGCTGGCTGATCGTCTGAACACCAGAAATATGCTGAGAAGGAGACACTATAAAATCCAGAATGACGATTATACCTGCTTGCTCTGTCAAAACCCACCTGAAGAGGACGTTGCTCACCTCTTCTTTAATTGTCCTTTTAGTAAAAGATGTTGGGACAATATTGGGATTCATTGGCCAGTTGGGGACTGTAGGCTCACATTATTGCACGCTGGTAAAAACTCTTGGAATGGACACATATTCATGGAGGTGTTCACGGTGGCGACCTGGGGGATCTGGAAGGAAAGGAATGATAAACACTTCAGAGGGATCCAGCTGTCCTTTGCATCCTGGAAGAACAGATTCAAGCATGATTTTGCTCTATTGGTCCATAGGGCCAAGCAGGAGTATGCTCCTTATATAATGTCACTAGTAGCTGCCTTGTAATTAGGGGGATATCACCTTCTGTAACTCTTCTTCTCACCCCCCCCCTTTCATGTAGTAATGACTTGTGTAGTAGGGTTGTAGGCTGACTGGACTGGACTGTTGAGACTGTACTAACCCTTTTAACACTTTAATATAAAGTCAGTGGGGAATTCCCCCACTGTCATCAGCTCTCAAAAAATGATTTTGTATTATATGAGTTATGTGATTTGGTGACCGAATATTGTTCGGAGTCCCCGGACGAGATCACGGACATGACGAGGAGTCTCGAAATGGTTGAGAGGTAAATATTCATATATAGGACGATAGTATTCGGACACCGGAAGTGTTCCGGTGGTACCGGGTACATATCGGGTCACCGAAAGGGGGTTCCGGGCAACCCACGACAAACTATATGGGCCTAATGGGCCAATAAGGGGACAGACCAGCCCCTAAGGGGCTGGTGCGCCCCATGTAGGACGAAATAGGGGGAAAGAAAGAGGAGAAGGGAGAAAGGAAGGGGAGGGATTCGGCCTCCCCCTTCCTTCCCTCCTCCCTCCTCCTTCCTTCCCCATTCGGATGAATATGGAAGGGGGGAGGCCGAATTGGGAGGCGCCCAAGTAGGATTCCTCTTACTTAGGGTGTCCCCTTGACTGCCTCTCCTCCCCTCCAACCTATATATATATGTGGGGGGTGTTAGGGAACGCAGTAATTTCAAAAAAAAATCTACGATCACGCAAGATCTATCTATGAGAAGCATAGCAACGAGCGGGGAGAGTGTGTACACATACCCTCGTAGACCTAAAGCGGAAGCGTTTTATTAACACAGTTGATGTAGTCATACGTCTTCACGATCCGACCAATCCTAGCACTGAATGTACGGCACCTCCGTGTTCAGCACACTTTCAGCTTGATGACGTCCCTCGTACTCTTGATCCAGTTGAGGCCGAAGGAGAGTTTCGTCAGCACGATGGCGTGGCGACGGTGATGATGAAGTTGCCGGCGCTGGGCTTCACCTAAGCACTACGACGATATGACCGAGGTGTGTATCTGTGGAAGGGGGCACCGCACACGGCTAAAAGATCAACTTGTGTGTCCTAAGGTGCCCCCTCCCCACGTATATAAAGGAGGGGGAGGAGGAGGCCGGCCAAGGGGGAGGCGCGCCATGGGGGGGAGTCCTACTAGGACTCCAAACCTAGTAGGATTCGCCCCCCTCCTATTCCAAGTGGGAGAAGGGGGGAAGGAGGAGGAGGAGAGAAGGAAGGAGGGGGGCGCTGCCCCCTCCCCTTGTCCAATTTGGATGGGGGCAAGGGGGCGCGCGCCACCTCCTGGACGGCCCTTCTCTTCTCCACTAAGGCCCATGAGGCCCAATAACTTCCCGGGGGGGGGGGGTCCGGTAACCCCCGGTACTCCGAAACTTATCTGAAACGACCCGAACCATTCCTGTGTCCGAATGTAGCCTTCCAATATATGAATCTTTTTGTCTCGACCATTTCGAGACTCCTCGTCATGTCTGTGATCTCATCCGGGACTCCGAACAAACTTCGGTCATCAAAACACATAACTCATAATACAAATCGTCATCGAACGTTAAGCGTGCGGACCCTACGGGTTCGAGAACTATGTAGACATGACCGAGACACATCTTCGGTCAATAACCAATACTGGAACCTGGATGCTCATATTGGCTCCTACATATTGTATGAAGATCTTTATCGGTCAAACCGCATAAAAACATATGTTGTTCCCTTTGTCATCGGTATGTTACTTGCCCAAGATTCGATCGTCGGTATCATCATACCTAGTTCAATCTCGTTACCGGCAAGTCTCTTTACTCATTGCGTAATGCTTCATCCCGCAACTAACTCATTAGTCACATTGCTTGCAAGGCTTATAGTGATGAGCATTACCGGGAGGGCCCAGAGATACCTCTCCGAAACTTGGAGTGACAAATCCTAATCTCGATCTATGCCAACCCAACAAACACCTTCGGAGACACCTGTAGAGCACCTTTATAATCACCCATTTACGTTGTGATGTTTGGTAGCACAAAAAGTGTTCCTTCGGTATTCGGGAGTTGCATAATCTCATAGTCTGAGGAACATGTATAAGTCATGAAGAAAGTAGTAGCAATGAAACTGTAACAATCAGAATGCTAAGCTAATGGATGGGTCATGTCCATCACATCATTCTCCTAATGATGTGATCCCATTCGTCAAATGACAAGACATGTCTATGGTTAGGAAACATAATCATCTTTGATTAACGAGCTAGTCAAGTAGAGGCATACTAGGGACAATATGTTCTGTCTATGTATTCACACATGTACTAAGTTTATGGTTAATACAATTCTAGCATGAATAATAAACATTTATCATGAAATAAGGAAATAAATAATAACTTTATTATTGCCTCTAGGGCATATTCCTTTAGTCTCCCACTTGCAGTAGAGTCAATAATCTAGATTACAAAGTAATGATTCTAACACCCATGGAATTTTGGTGTTGATCATGTTTTGCTCGTGGAAGAGGCTTAGTCAACGGGTCTGCAACATTCAGATCCGTGTGTGTCTTGCAAATCTCTATGTCCCCCTCCGACACTTGATGGCGGATGGAATTGAAGCGTCTCTTGATGTGCTTGGTTCTCTTGTGAAATCTGGATTCCTTTGCCAAGGCAATTGCACTAGTATTGTCACAAAAGATTTTCATTGGACCCGATGCACTAGGTATGACACCTAGATCGGATATGAACTCCTTCATCCGGACTCCTTCATTTGCTACTTCTGAAGCAGCAATGTACTCCGTTTCACACGTAGATCCCGCCACGACACTCTGCTTGGAACTGCACCAACTGGCAGCTCTTCGATTCAATAAAAATACATATCCGTATTGTGACTTAGAGTCATCCGGATCAGTGTCAAAGCTTGCACAACGCAACTGTTTATGACAAGCTCTTTGTCACATTCATAAACGAAAAACATGTCCTTAGTCCTTTTCAGGTATTTCGGGATGTTCTTGACCGCTGTTTAGTGCTCCACTCTGGGATACTTTGGTACCTCCCTGCTATGCTTATAGCAAGGCACACATCAGGTCTGGTACACAACATTGCATACATGATAGAACCTATGGTTGAAGCATAGGGAATGACTTTCATTTTCTCTCTATCTTTTGTAGTGGTCGGGCATTGAGTCTGACTCAACTTCACACCTTGTAGGCAAGAACCCTTTCTTTGACTGATCCATTTTGAACTTCTTCAAAACTTAATCAAGGTATGTGCTTTGTGAAAGTCCAATTAAGCATCTTGATCTATCTCTATAGATCTTGATGCCCAATATGTAAGCAGCTTCTCCGAGGTCTTTTATGGAAAAAATCTTATTCAGGTATCTCTTTATGCTTTCCAGAAACTATATATCATTTCTAATCAACAATATGTCATCCACATATAATATTAGAAATGCTATAGAGCTCCCACTCACTTTCTTGTAAATACATGCTTCTCCAAAAGTCTGTATAAAACCATATGCTTTGGTCACACTATCAAAGTGTTTATTCCAACTCCGAGAGGCTTGCACGAGTCCATAAATGGATCGCTAGAGCTTGCACACTGTTTTAGCACCCTTTGGATTGACAAAACCTTCTGGTTGCATCATATACAACTCTTCTTCCAGAAATCCATTCAGGAATGCAGTTTTGACATCCATCTACCAAATTTCATAATCATAAAATGCGGCAATTGCTAACATGATTCGGATAGACTTAAGCATCGCTACGGGAGAGAAAGTCTCATCGTAGTCAACTCCTTGAACTTGTCAAAAACTTTCCGCAACAAGTCGAGCTTTGTAGATATTAATATTACCGTCAGCGTCGGTCTTCTTCTTGAAGATCCATTTATTTTCTATGGCTTGCGGATCATCGAGCAAGTCCACCAAAGTCCACACTTTGTTCTCATACATGGATCCCATCTCAGATTTCATGGCCTCGATCCATTTCACGGAATCTGGGCTCATCATCGCTTCCTCATAGTTCGTAGGTTTACCATGGTCTAGTAACATGACTTCCAGAACAGGGATTACCCTACCACTCTGGTGTGGATCTTACTCTGGAAGACCGACGAGGTTCGGGAGTAAATTGATCTGAAGTTTCATGATCATCATCATTAGCTTCCTCACTAACTGGTGTAGGAATCACTGGAACTAATTTCTGTGATGAACTACTTTCCAATAAGGGAGATGGTACAATTACCTCCTCAAGTTCTACTTTCCTCCCACTCACTTCTTTTAAGAGAAACTCCTTCTCTAGAAAGGATCCATTCTTAGCAACAAATATCTTGCCTTTCGATCTGTGATAGAAGGTGTACCCAATAGTTTCCTTTGGGTATCCTATGAAGACGCACTTCTCCAATCTGGGTTTGAGCTTATCAGGTTGAAGCTTTTTCCAATAAGCATCGCAGCCCCAAACTTTAAGAAACGACAACTATGGTTTCTTGCCAAACCACGGTTCATAAGGCGTCGTCTCAACGGATTTTGATGGTGCCCTATTTAAAATGAATGCAGCCGTCTCTAAAGCATAACCCCAAAATGATAGCGGTAAATCAGTAAGAGACATCATAGATCGCACCATATCCAATAAAGGACGGTTACGACATTCGGACACACCATTTCACTGTGGTGTTCCAGGTGGCGTAAGTTGTGAAACTATCCCATGTTGTTTCAAATGAAGACCAAACTCATAACTCAAATATTCTCCTCCACGATCAGATCGTAGAAAATTTATTTTCTTGTTACGATGATTGTCCACTTCACTGTGAAATTCTTTGAACTTTTCAAATGTTTCAGACTTATGCTTCATTAAGTAGATATAACCATATCTGCTCAAATCATCTGTGAAGGTAAGAAAATAACGATACCTGCCACGAGCCTCAACACTCATTGGACTGCATACATCTGTATGTATTATTTCCAATAAGTCAGTAGCTTGTTCCATTGTTCCGGAGAACGGAGTTTTAGTCATCTTGCCCATAAGGCACGGTTCGCAAGCACCAAGTGATTCATAATCAAGTGATTCCAAAAGTCCATCAGCATGGAGTTTCTTCATGCGCTTTACACTGATATGACCCAAACGGTAGTGCCACAAATAATTTGCACTATTATTATCAACTTTGCACCTTTTGTCTTTAATATTACGAACATGTGTATCATCACGATCAAGATTCAACGAAAATAGACCACTCAGCAAGGGTCATGACCATAAAAGATATTACTCATATAAATAGAACAACCATTATTCTCCGATTTAATTGAATAATTGTCTTGCATCAAACAAGATCCAGATATAATGTTCATGCTCAACGCTGGCACCAAATAACAATTATTCAGGTCTAAAACTAATCCTGAAGGTAGATGTAGAGGTAGCGTGCCGACGGCGATCATATCGACCTTGGAACCATTTCCCACGTGCATCGTCACCTCGTCCTTAGCCAATCTTCGTTTAATCCATAGCCCCTGTTTCGAGTTGCAAATATGAGCAACCGAACCAGTATCAAATACCCAGGCGCTACTACGAGCATTAGTAAGGTACACATCAATAACATGTATATCAAAAATACCTTTCACTTTGCCATCCTTCTTATCCGCCAAATACTTGGGGCAGTTCCACTTCCAGTGACCAGTCCCTTTGAAGTAGAAGCACTCAGTTTCAGGCTTAGGGCCAGACTTGGTTTCTTCTCTTGAGTAGCAACTTTCTTCCCGTTCTTCTTGAAGTTCCCCTTCTTCCCTTTGCCCTTTTTCTTGAAACTAGTGGTCTTGTTGACCATCAACACTTGATGCTCCTTCTTGATTTCTACCTCTGTAGCCTTTAGCATTGTGAAGAGCTCAGGAATAGTCTTGTTCATCCCTTGCATATTATAGTTCATCACGAAGCCTTTATAGCTTGGTGGCAGTGATTGAAGAACTCTGTCAATGACACTATCATCAGGAAGATTAACTCCAAGCTGAGTCAAGTGGTTATGGTACCCAGACATTTTGAGTATGTGTTCACTCACAGAACTATTCTCCTCCATTTTGCAGTTGTAGAACTTGTTGGAGACTTCATATCTCTCAACTCTGGCATTTGCTTGAAATATTAACTTCAACTCTTGGAACATCGCATATGCTCCATGACGTTCAAAACGTCTTTGAAGTCCCGATTCTAAGCCGTAAAGCATGGCACACTGAACTATCGAGTAGCCATCAACATGCGCCTGCCAGGCATTCACAATGTCTGCAGTTGCTGGCACGGGTGGTACACCTAACGGTGCTTCTAGGACGTAATTTTTCTATGCAGCAATGAGGATAATCCTCAAGTTACGGACCCAGTCCGTGTAGTTGCTGCCATCATCTTCAACTTAGCTTTCTCTAGGAACACATTAAAATTCAAAGGAACGGTAGCACGGGCCATTGATCTACAATGACATAGACATGCAAAATAACTATCAAGACTAAGTTCATGATAAATTAAAGTTCAATTAATCATATTACTTAAGAACTCCCACTTAGATAGACATCCCTCTAGTCATCTAAATGATCACGCGACCCAAATCAACTAAACCATGTCCAATCATCATGTGAGATGGAGTAGCTTTCAATGGTGAACATCACTATGTTGATCATATCTACTATATGATTCACGTTTGACCTTTCGGTCTCAGTGTTCTGAGGCCATATCTGCATATGCTAGGCTCGTCAAGTTTAACCCAAGTATTCTGCGTGTGCAAAACGGGCTTGCACCCGTTGTATGTGAATGTAGAGCTTATCACACCCGATCATCACGTGGTGTCTCGGCACGACGAACTGTAGCAACGGTGCATACTCAGGGAGAAAACTTATATCTTGAAATATAGTAAGGGATCATCTTATAATGCTACCGCCGTACTAAGCAAAATAAGATGCATAAAAGATAAACTTCACATGCAATCAAAATATGTGACATGATATGGCCATCATCATCCTGTGCTCATGATCTCCATCACCGAAGCATCGTCATGATCTCCATCGTCACCGGCGCGACACCTTGATCTCCATCTTAGCATCGTTGTCGTCTCATCAACTATTGTTACTACGACTATCGCTATCGCTTAGTGATAAAGTAAAACAATTACATGGCGATTGCATTGCATACAATAAAGCGACAACCATCTGGCTCCTGCTAGTTGCCGATAACTTTGTTACAAAACATGATCATCTCATACAACAAATTATATCACATTATGTCTTGACCATATCACATCACAACAAGCCCTGCAAAAACAAGTTAGACGTCCTCTACTTTGTTGTTGCAAGTTTTACGTGGCTGCTACGGGCTTCTAGCAAGTACCGTTCTTACCTACAGATCAAAACCACAATGATTTTTCATCAAGTGTGTTGTTTTAACCTTCAACAAGGATCGGCCTAGTCAAACTTGATTCAACTAAAGTTGGAGAAACAGACACCCACCAGCCACCTATGTGCAAAAGCACGTCGGTAGAACCAGTCTCATGAACGCAGTCATGTAATGTCGGTCTGGGCCGCTTCATCCAACAATACCGCCGAATCAATGTAAGACGTTGGTGGTAAGCAGTATGACTATTATCGCCCACAACTCTTTGTGTTCTACTCTTGCATATAACATCTACGCATAAACCTGGCTCTGATACCACTATTGGGGCACGCAGTAATTTCAAAAAAATCCTACGATCACGCAAGATCTATCTATGAGAAGCATAGCAATGAGCGGGGAAAGTGTGTCCACATACCCTCGTAGACCGAAAGCGGAAGTGTTTTATTAACATGGTTGATGTAGTCGTACGTCTTCACGATCCGACCAATCCTAGCACCGAACGTACGACACTTTTGTGTGCAGCACATGTTCATCTCGATGATGTCCCTCATACTCTTGATCCAGTTGAGGCCAAAGGAGAGTTTCGTCGGCACGACGGCGTGGCAACGGTGATGATGAAGTTACCGGCACAACGCTTCCCCTAAGCACTATGACGATAGGACCGAGGGGTGTATCTGTGGAAGGGGGCACCGCACGCGGATAAAAGATGAACTTGTCTGTCCTAGGGGGCCCCCTTCCCACGTATATAAAGTACGGGGAGGAGGAGGCCGACCAAGGGGGAGGTGCGCCATGGGGGGAGTCCTACTAGGACTCCAAACCTAGTAGGATTCACCCCCCTTTCCTATTCCAAGTGGGAGAAGGGGGGAAGGAGGAGGAGGAGAGAAGGAAGGAGGGGGGCGGCGCCCCGTCCCCTTGTCCAATTCGGATTGGGGCAAGGGGGCGTCCGCCACCTCCTGGTCGGCCCTCTCTCTTCTCCACTAAGACCCATGAGGCCCAATAACTTCCCGAGGGGGGGGGTCCGGTAACCCCTGGTACTCCGAAACTTATCCAAAACGACCTGAACCATTCCGGTGTCCGAATGTAGCCTTCCAATATATAAATCTTTATGTACCTGAACCATTCCGGTGTCCGAATGTAGCCTTCCAACATATAAATCTTTATGTCTCAACCATTTCAATACTCCTCTTCATGTCCATGATCTCATACGGGACTCCGAACAAACTTCGGTTATCAAAACACATAACTCATAATACAAATCATTTTCGAATGTTATGCGTGCGGACCCTACGGGTTCGAGAACTATGTAGACATGATCGAGACACATCTTTGGTCAATAACCAATAGCGGAACTTATATGCTCATATTGGCTCCTACCTATTCTACGAAGATCTTTATCGGTCAAACCGCATAAAAACATATGTTGTTCCCTTTGTCATCGGTATGTTACTTGCCCGAGATTCGATCGTCGGTATCATCATACCTAGTTCAATCTCGTTACCGGAAAGTCTCTTTACTCGTTTCGTAATGCTTCATCCCGCAACTAACTCATTAATCACATTGCTTGCAAGGCTTTTTGTGATGAGCATTACCGAGAGGGCCCAGAGATACCTCTCCGAAACTCGAAGTGACAAATCGTAATCTCGATCTATGCCAACCCAACAAACACCTTCGGAGACACCTGTAGAGCACCTTTATAATCACCCATTTATGTTGTGACGTTTGGTAGCACACAAAGTGTTCCTCCGGTATCCGGGAGTTGCATAATCTCATAGTCTGAGGAGCATGTATAAGTCATGAAGAAAGCATTAGCAATGAAACTGTAACGATCATAATGCTAAGCTAATGGATGGGTCATATCCATCACATCATTCTCCTAATGATGTGATCCCATTCATCAAATGACAAAACATGTCTATGGTTAGGAAACATAATCATCTTTGATTAACGAGCTAGTCAAGTAGAGGCATACTAGGGACAATATGGTTTGTCTATGTATTCACACATGTACTAAGTTTCCGATTAATACAATTCTAGCATGAATAATAAATATTTATCATGAAATAAGGAAATAAATAATACATTTATTATTGCCTCTTGGGCATATTTCCTTCAGGGGGCACCGCTAGAACACACAACATTGATTCCTAGCCATGTCTGGTGCCCCCCTGCACACTTTGCGCCTTCGGTCATATTCACGTAGTGCTTAGGCGACGCCCTGCGCAGAGCACTTCACCATCACCGTCACCATGCCGTCGTGCTGATGGAACCCTGCCTCGACACTTTGCTGGATCAAGAGTTCGAGGGACGTCATCGAGCTGAACGTGTGCAGAACTCGGAGGTGTCGTACGTTCAGTGCTTGATCGGTTGGAACAAGAAGAAGTTCGACTACATCAACCATGTTGTCAAACGCTTCCGCTTTTGTTCTACGAGGGTACATGGACACACTCTCCCCCTCTCGTTGCTATGCATCTCCTAGATAGATCCTGCATGAGCGTAGGATTTTTTTGAAATTACATGCTAACTTTCCCAACAGTGGCATCCGAGCCAGGTCTATGCGTAGATGATATGCACAAGTAGAACACAAAGAGTTATGGGCAGTGATCGTCATACTTCTTACCACCAATGTCTTCTTTTGATTTGGCGGTATTATTGGATGAAGCGGCTCAGACCAACTTTACATGACCACGTTCATGAGACCGGTTCCACCGACAAACATGCAACTAGTTTTGCATAAAGGTGGTTGGTGGGTGTCCGTTTCTTGAACTTTAGTTGAATCAAATTTGACTGCGGCCGGTCCTTGTTGAAAGTTAAAACAGCAAACTTGATAAATCACCCATGTGGTTTTGATGCATAGGTAAGAATGGTTCTTACTAGAAGCCCGTAGCAGCCACGTAAAACTTGCAACAACAAAGTAGATGACGTCTAACTTGTTTTTGCAGGGCATGTTGTGATGTGATATGGTCAAGACATGATGTGATATACGTTATTGTATGAGATGATCATGTTTTGTAAAAGTTATCGGCAACTGGCAGGAGCCTTATGGTTGTCGCTTTATTGTATGAAATGCAAACGCCATGTAATTGCTTTACTTTATTACTATGTGTTAGCGATATTTGTAGAAGCAATAGTTGGCGAGACGACCAGGACGCAACGATGGAGATCAAGGTGTCGAGCCGGTGACAATGGAGATCATGACAATGCTTTGGAGATGGAGATCAAAAGCCCAAGATGATGATGTCCATATCATGTCACATATTTTGATTGCATGTGATGTTTATCTTTTATGCATCTTATTTTTATTAGTACGGAGGTGGCATTATAAGATGATCCCTTAACTAAAATTTGAAGGTATAAGGGTTCTCCCTGAGTATGCACCGTTGTGGCAGTTCGTCGTGCTGAGACACCACATGATGATCGGGTGTGATAGGCTCTGTGTTCACATACAATGGATGCAAGACAGTTTTGCACATGAGGAATACTTAGGTTAAACTTGATGAGTCTGGCATGTAAATACATGGCCTCGGAACATTGGAGACCGAAAGGTCGAACGTGAATCATATAGTAGATATGATCAACATATAAATGTTCACCAATGATGACTACTGATGTCTGCTAGAACTACGTTGGTATTTCCCCCAAAGAGGAAGGGATGATGCAGTATAGCGACGGTAGGTACTTCCCTCAGTGATGAGACCAAGGTTATCGAACTAGTAGGAGAACCTCCTAACACCATGTAAACAGCCCCTGCATACAAATAACAAATACTCGCAACCCGACGTGTTAAAGGGGTTGTCAATCCCTTTTGGCTACGGCGCCTCAAGTAGGCAAGATAGTGTGAGATAATTGTGTAGATAGGATAAATAGATCGCGAAATAAATAAATTGAAGAAAGGTATTTTTGTATTTTTGGTTTAATACATCTGAAAATAAAAGCAAAGAAAAATATATCACAGAGGCAAATATAATGAAAAGAGACCCGGGGGCATAGGTTTCACTAGTGGCTTCTCTCTAGAAAAATAACAAATAATGGGAAAACAATTAGTGTTGGGCAATTGATAGAACTTCAAATAATCATGACGATATCCAGGCAATGATCATTATATAGGCATCACGTCCAAGATTAATAGACCGACTCCTGCTTTCATCTACTACTATTACTCCAGACATCGACCATTATCCAGCATGCGTCTAGTGTATTAAGTTCATGGGAAAATGGAGTAATGCAATAAGAACGATGACATGATGTGGACAAGATCTATTTATGTAGAAATAGACCCCATCTTGTTATCCTTAATAGCAACAATACATATGTGTCGTTTCCCCTTTCTGTCACTGGGATCAAGCACCATAAGATTGAACCCATCACAAAGCACCTCTTCCCATTGCAAGATAAATAGATCGAGTTGGCCAAACAAAACCCAAATATCAGAGAAGAAATACGAGCATATAAGAGATCAAAGAAGACTCAAATAACTTTCATGGATAAAAACATAGATCTGATCATATACTGAAAGTTCATCAGATCCCAACAAACACACCGCAAAAGGACTTACATCATATGGATCTCCAAGATACCATTGTATTGATAATCAAGAGAGAGAGAGAGAGGAAACCACCTAGCTACTAACTACGGACCCATAGGTCTACAAACAACTACTCACGCATCATCGGAGAGGCACCAATGGACATGATGAACCCCTTCGAGATGGTGTCTAGATTGGATCTGGTGTTTCTGGAACTTGCGGTGGCTTGAATTGATTTTCGTTGACTCCCTAGGGTTTCTGGAATATTGGGGTATTTATAGAGAAAAGAGGTGGTGCGGGAGGCCAACAACGAGGGCACAACCCACCGGGGCGTGCCCTGGTGGGTTGTGCTCCCTTGAGAGCTCCCCTCAGGTGCGTTCCGGGCCCACTAGATGTCTTCTGGCCCAAAAAGATCCACAAAAAGTTTCGCTGCATTTGGACTCCGTTTGGTATTGATTTCCTGCGATGTAAATAACATGTAGAGAATAACAACTGGCACTGGGCACTATGTCAATAGGTTAGTACCAAAAAAAGATATAAAATTACTACAAAATGATTGTAAAACATCCAAGAATGATAATATAACAGCATGGAACAATCAAAAATTATAGATACGTCGGAGATGCATCAACATCCCCAGGCTTAATTTCTGCTCGTCCTCGAGTAGGTAAACGATAAAAACAGAACTTTTGATGTGGAATGATGCCTAACATGTTCATCACATTTCTTTTCTTTAAAGCATGGACATTTGGACTTTTACATGGTTCAAAGCAAGTCTAGTTTTGACATGAAGACTTTAATACTCAAGCATACCAACAAGCAACCATGTCTTTCAAAATATCAACACTGAAGCAAGTTATCCCTAGCCCATTATGCTCAACCATTGATCCATTCATGAAACACACACGAATATTAGCTACACCCAATGCTCACATACGATCATGGTGCCCCTTAGTTGGTGCTTTATAAGAGAAGATGGAGACTCAAATTCAAAATAAAAATTGCATAAAGTAAAAGAAAGGCCCTTCACGAAGGGAAGTAGGGATTTGTAGAGGAGCCAAAGCTCAAAGCGAAAATTGAGAGATAAAAATATTTTGGGAGGCATACTTTTCCCACCAACGAAAACGACTTAGAGCTCCCAAAACTTTCCATGCTAGATACATCATAGGCGGTTCACAAACAGAAAATAAAGTTTATTCCTTTTTCCACCATTACTTTCATTTTCCATGGCTAACTGTATCCACGGGTGCCCTCCATACCAACACTTTCCAAGGAATTTATTATTTGACAACATAAAGTAAATTAATTTCTTCATTTCGAGATTGGGCATCCCTAATACCCCTGTCGTACTCTCGTGCAATGACAAGTGAATAAACACTCATCGTGAGAATAACACATCTAGCATGGAAAATATTGGCCACCCCTCACTGCCTCGCGAGCGGTAGAGCACACAAAAGAGAAATTTATTTTGAAAATTAGAGATGGCACATGCAAATTTGCTTAGAACGGCACATAAATACCGCATATAGGTAGATATAGTGGACTCACATGGCAAAACTGGTTTAAAGGTTTTGGATGCACAAGTAGTGATCATACTTAGTGCAAAATGAAGGCTAGCAAAAAGATTGAGAAGCGACCAACCAAGAAACAAAAATCTCATACCCAAGCATTAAGCATAAGTAACACCGAATAATGCACCACAAGTAGGATATAAATTTCATTGCATAAGTATTGACTTTCGTGCTTGCATAGGGAATTACAAACCTTAACATCAATATTCTTACTAAAGCACAATTACTCATCAACATGACTCACATATCATATCGTCGTATCTCAAAACCATTACTAAGAATCAAGTTTATTTTGTCCAATGATCTTCATGAAAGTTTTTATTATATCCTGCTTGGATATCTATCACTTTGGGACTATTTTTATATGTTGCTTTTGATAAGCTCAAACAAATTTAAGTGAATAACATGAGCATAATATTTCTTTCTCTCAAAATAATCTAAGTGAAGCAAGAGAGAATTTCTTCAAAAAAAATACTAACTCCCAAATAAATCTAAGTGAAGTATGAGAGCATTTCTTCAAAAATAACAAAGCACAAACAAATATAAGTTTTTATTATATCCTCCTTGGATATCTATCACTTTGGGACTATTTTCATATGTTTCTTTTGATAAGCTCAAACAAATATAAGTGAAGATCATGAGCATATTTTTTTCTTTCTCTCAAAATAATCTAAGTGAAGCAAGAGAGAATTTCTGAAAATTTTACTAACTCCCAAATAAATATAAGTGAAGCATGGGAGAATTTCTTCAAAAATAACAAAGCACACCGTGCTCAAAAAGATATAAGTGAAGCACTAGAGCAAATCCATGGCTCTAAAAATTTAAGTGAAGCATAGGAGCAAGCATAGCATAATTTTTGGCTCTCTTAAAAAGGTGTGTTCAGCAAGGATTCAAGACTTAGAACACAAAGAAAAACAAGCAAAGACTCATATCATACAAGATGCTCCAAGCAAAACTCATAATATGTGATGAATAAAAATATAGTTCCAAGTAAAACATCAATGGTTGTTAGAAGAAAGAGGGGATGCCACTCGGGGGCATCCCCAAGCTTAGTTTCTTGCTACTTCTTTGAATATTATCTTGGGGTGCCTCAGGCATCCCCAAGCTTAGCCTTTTGCTAATCCTTATTCCTTCATCCATCATGAGATCACCCAAAACTTGAAAACTTCAATCACACAAAACTCAACAAAACCTTCACGAGATCCGTTAGTATAAGAAAGCAAACCACTACTATAAGTATTGTTGCAAACCTATTCATATTTTATTTTTGCATTATATTTACTGTATTCCAACTTTTATATGGCAAAAACTCATCAAAGAAAACCATAGAATCATCAAAACAAGCACACGACACAAAGAAAACATAATGTGTCAAAAACAGAACAGTCTGTAGCAATCTGACTATTTTGAATACTTATGAAACTCCAAAAATTCGGAAAAAATAGGAATACGTGAATAATTTGTTTATTAATCTTCAGTAAAAAGAATCAACTCAAAAGCACTCAACGAGAAATAATTTCGTGAGCACAAAAGTTTCTGTTTTTCAGCAAGATCAAATCAACTCTCACCCAAATCATCTCAAAGGCCTTGCTTGGCACAAACACTAATTTAAACCACAAAAACACATCTAACCAGAGGCATAATTGTGCAATTACACAAGAACAGAAAATAAAAGGCAAAAAAATATTTTACTCCTTGGGTTGCCTCCCAACAAGCTCTTCCTTTATAGCCATTAAGATAGGCATGAGATTTCAATGATGCTCACATGAAAGACAAGAATTGAAGCACAAAGAGAGCATCATAAAACATGTGACAAACACATTTAAGTCTAACATACTTCCTATGCATAGGCATCTTGTAGGCAACCAAATTATCAAGACAAGAAACATCTAGCATATGCAAGGAAGAAGAAAGAGACAATAGAAATCTCAACATGACAAGAGATAAATTAGTAGCATGAAAATTTCTACAACCATATTTTCCTCTCTCATAATAATTACATGTAGGATCATACTCAAATTCAACAATATAGCTATCACATAACATATTCTCTATATGACCCACATGCTTGCAAAGTTGACACTCTTCCAAAATAGTGGGATTATCATCAAATAAAGTCATGACTCTCCAAACCCACTTTTATCAAAAAATTCATAAGATTGATAATTCTCCAAAGTAGTGGGATCATTATTACCTAAAGTTGCACTCTTCCAAACCCACCTTCAATATTATCGCAAACATATTCATCATGAGGCTTAAATAAATTTTCAAGATCGTAAGAAGAATCACCCCAATCATGATCATTGCAATAAGTAGAGAACATATCAAAATTAGCATCCCCAAGCTTGGGGTTTTGCATATTACTAGCATAATTGACATTAATAGAATTTATTTTAACACCATTGCAGTCATGATTTTCATTCAAGGAGCTATCATGAGTCACTTCATAAATTTCTTCTTTTACCACTTCATCACAATTTTCAGATTCATGAATCTCAGGCAAGACTTCATAAAGATAATCTAGTGTACTTAACTCACTAGCAATTTGTTCATCATCGTTGGATATTTAAAAATATTAACAAGTGGATGTGGATCCATAAGGTTTTTGGTTTTAGATTACCAATAAAACACACAATTATGCCAAACAAACCAAGAAAGACATAAGGGCAAACGAAAAAGAGGGCGAATAAAATGGTAAACTTTGTGAAGTGAGGGAGAGGAAAATGAGAGGCAAATAGCAAATAATGTAAATTGTGAGGAGATGAGATTTGTGATTAGGAACCTGGTTGATGTTGAAGATCCTCCCCGGTAACGGCGCCAGAAGTTCCTTTTGATGTCTGCTAGAACTACGTCGGTATATTCCCCAAAGAGGAAAGGATGGTGCAGTATAGCGACGGTTGGTACTTCCCTCAGTGATGAGACCAAGGTTATCAAACCAGTAGGAGAACCTCCTAACACCAAGTAAACATCCCCTGCACACAACTAACAAATACTCACAACCCGACGTGTTAAAGGGGTTGTCAATCCCTTTCGGGTACGGCGCCTCAATTAGGCAAGATAACGTGAGATAATTGTGGTAGATATAATAAATAGATCACGAAATAAATAAATTGCAGCAAGGTATTTTTGTATTTTTGATTTAATAGATCTGAAAATAAAAGCAAAGAAAAATAGATCGCAAAGGCAAATATGATGAAAAGAGACCCGGGGGCCGTAGGTTTCACTAGTGGCTTCTCTCGAGAAAAATAGCAAATGGTGGGAAAACAATTACTATTGGGCAATTGATAGAACTTCAAATAATCATGACGATATCCAGGCAATGATCATTATATAGGCATCATGTCCAATATTAGTAGATCGACTCCTGCCTGCATCTACTACTATTACTCCACACATCGACCGCTATCCAGCATGCATCTAGTGTATTAAGTTCATGGAAAAGCGGAGTAATGCAATAAGAATGGTGGCATGAGGTAGAAAAGATCTATTTATGTAGAAATAGACCCCATCTTATTATCCTTAATAGCAACGATACATACGTGTCATTTCCATTTCTGTCACTGGGATCAAGCACCATAAGATCAAACCCATCACAAAGCACATCTTCCCATTACAACATAAATAGATCAAGTTGGCCAAACAAAACCCAAATATCGGAGAAGAAATACGAGGCTATAATCAATCATGCATATAAGAGATCAAAGAAGACTCAAATAACTTCATGGATAAAAAATCAGATCTGATCATAAACTCAAAGTTCATCGGATCCCAACAAACACATCGCAAAAAGGCTTACATCATATGGATCTCTAAGAGACCATTGTATTGATAATCAAAAGAGAGAGAGGAAGCCATCTAGCTACTAACTACGGACCCATAGGTCTACAAAGAACTACTCACGCATCATCGGAGAGGCACCAATGGAAGTGGTGAACCCCTCTGTGATGGTGTCTAGATTGGATCTGGTGGTTCTGGACTCTGCGGCGGCTGGAATTGCTTTTTGTCGACTCCCCTAGGGTTTCTGGAATATTGGGGTATTTATTGAGCAAAGAGGCAGTGTAGGAGGCAAATGAGGAGGGCACAACCCACCGGGGCGCTCCTGGGCCCCCAGGCGTGCCCTGGTGGGTTGACCTCCCCTTGGAGCTCCCCTCAGGTGCATTCTTGGCCCACTGGAAGTTTTCTGGCCCAAAAAAATCCACAAAAAGTTCCGCTGCATTTGGACTCTGTTTGGTATTGATTTCCTACAATGTAAAAAACATGCAGAAAACAGCAACTAGCACTGGGCACTATGTCAATAGGTTAGTGCCAAAAAATGATATAAAATGACTATAAAATGATTGTAAAACATCTAAGAATGATAATATAACAGCATGGAACAATCAAAAATTATAGATACATTGGAGACATATCAACTACTCCATCTCACATGATGATCGGACATGGTTTAGTTGATTTGGAACATGTATCATTTAGATGACTTGAGGGATGTCTATCTAAGTGGGAGTTCTTAAGTAATATGATTAATTGAACTTAATTTATCATGAACTTAGTCCTGATAGTATTTGCACATCTATGTTGTAGATCAATAGCTCGCGATATAACTCCTATATATTTTGATATGTTCCTAGAGAAAAAGTTGAAAGATGATAGTAGCAATGATGCAGACTGGGTCCATGATCTGAGGATTATCCTCATTGCTGCACAGAAGAATTATGTCCTTGATGCACCACTAAGTGACTGACCTATTGCAGGAGCAGATGCAGACGTTATGAATGTTTGGCAAGCTCGATATGATGACCACTTGATAGTTTAGTGCACCATGCTTTATGGCTTAGAACTGGGACTTCAAAAACGTTTTGAACGCCACGGAGCATATGAGATGTTCACAGAGCTGAAATTGGTATTTCGGACTCATGCCCGTGTCAAGAGGTATGAGACCTTTTGACAAGTACTTTGCCTACAAGATGGAGGAGAATAGCTCAACTAGTGAGCATGTGCTCAGAATGTCTGGGTACTACAATCGCTTGAATCAAGTGGGAGTTAATCTTCCAGATAATATAGTGATTGACAGAGTTCTCTAGTCACTATCACCAAGTTATTAGAACTTCGTGATGAACTATAATATGCAAGGGATGACAAAAATGATTCACAAGCTCTTCGCGATGCTGAAATTGGCGAAGGTAGAAATCAAGAAATAGCATCAAGTGTTGATGGTTAACAAGACCACTAGTTTCAAGTAAAAGGGCAAGGGAAAGAAAGGGAAACTTCAAAATGAATGGCAAGAAAGTTTCCACTCCCATGAAGAAGCCCAAAGCTAGACCCAAGCCTGAAACTGAGTGCTTCTACTGCAAAGGAAATGGTCACTAGAAGTGGAACTGCCCTAGATACTTGGCGGATAAGAAGGATGGCAAAGTGAACAAAGGTATATTTGATATACATGTTATTGATGTGTACTTTACTAGTGTTTATAGCAACCCCTCAGTATTTAATATTGGTTCAGTTGCTAAGAGTAGTAACTCGAAACAAGAGTTGCAAGATAAACAAAGACTAGTTAAGGACGAGGTGACGATGTGTGTTGGAAGTAATTCCAAGGTTGATACGATCACACTCGCACACTCCCTCTACCTTCGGGATTAGAATTGAACGTAAATAAATGTTTTTTGGTGTTTGCGTTGAGCATTAATATGATTAGATCATGTTTATTGCAATACGGTTATTCATTTAAGTCAGAGAATAATTGTTGTTCTGTTTATATGAATAAAACCTTCTATGGTCATACACCCAATGTAAATGGTTTATTGAATCTCGATCGTAGTGATACACATATTCATAATATTGATGCCAAAAGATGCAAAGTTAATAATGATAGTGCAATATACTTGTGGCATTGCCATTTAAGTCATATTGGTGTAAAGCGCATGAAGAAACTCCATGCAGATGGGCTTTTGGAATCACTTGATTATGAATCATTTGATACTTGTGAACCACGCCTCATGGACAAGATGACTAAAAACACCATTCTCCGGAACATTGGAGAAAGCTAAGGACTTATTGGAAATAATATATACCGATGTATGCGGTCTGATGAGTGTTGAAGTTCGCGACGGGTATTGTTATTTTTTGACCTTCACAGATGATTTGAGTAGATATGGTTATATCTACTTAATGAAACACAAGTATGAAACATTTGAAAAGTTCAAGGAATTTCAAAGTGAAGTGGAGAATCATCGTAACAAGAAAATAAAGTTTCTATGATCTGATCGCAGAGGTGAATATTTGAGTTACGAGTTTGGTCTTCATTTAGAACAATGTGGAATAGTTTCACAACTCACGCCATGTGGAACACCATAGCGTCATGGTATGTCCGAATGTTGTAACCGTACTTTATTAGATATGGTGCGATCTATGATGTCTCTTACCGATTTACCATTATTGTTTGGGGGTTATGCATTAGAGACATCTACATTCACGTTAAACAGGGCACGGTCTAAATCTGTTGAGACGACACCGAATGAACTATGGTAAAGAAACCTAAACTGTCATTTCTTAAAGTTTGGGGTTGCAATGCTTACGTGAAAGAACTTCAGCCTGATAAGCTAGAACCCAAATCGTAGAAGTGCGTCTTCATAGGATACCCAAAAGAAACTGTTGGGTACACCTTCTACCACAGATCCGAAGGCAAGATCTTTGTTGCTAACAATGGATCATTTCTAGAGAAGGAGTTTCTCTCGAAAGAAGTGAGTGGGAGGAAAGTAGAACTTGATGAGGTAATTGTACCTTCTTTCGAATTGGAACGTAGCACATCAGTGAAATATGTTCCCATGATGCCTACAACTAGAGACGAAGCTAATGATGATGATCATGAAACTTCAGATCGGGTTACTACCGAACCTTGTAGGTCAACCAGAGCACGTTCCGCACTATAGTGGTATGATAATCCTATTCTGGAAGTCATGTTACTAGACCATGACGAACCTGCAAACTATGAAGAAGCTATGATGATCCCAGATTCCGATAAATTGCTTCAGGCCATGAAATCTGAGATAGGATCCATGTATGAGAACAAAGTGTGGACTTTGGTGGACTTGCCCAATGATTGGAAGGCCGTTGAGAATAAATGTATTTTCAAGAGGAAGACGGATGCTGATGGTAGTGTTACTATCTACAAAGCTCTAATTGTTGCAAAAGGTTTTCGACAAGTTCAAGGTGTTGACTACGATGAGATTTTCTCACTTGTATCGATGCTTAAGTCTGTCCAAATCATGTTAGCAATTGCCGCATTTTATGAAATCTTGCAAATGGATATCAAAACTGCATTCCTTAATGGATTTATTAAAGAAGAGTTGTATATGATGCAACCAGAAGGTTTTGTCAATCCGAATGGTGCTAACAAAATGTGCAAGCTCCAGCTGTCCATCTATGGACTGGTGCAAGCATCTCGAAGTTGGAATATACGTGTTGATGAGTTGATCAAAGCATATAATTTTATACAGACTTGCGGTGAAGCCTGCATTTACAAGAAAGTGACTGGGAGCTCTGTAGCATTTATGATATTGTATGTGGATGAGATATTGTTCATCAGGAATGATATGGAATTTCTGGATAGCATAAAAGGATACTTGAATAAGATTTTTACAATAAAAAGACCTCGCTGAAGCTGCTTATATATTGAGCATCAAGATCTATAGAGATAGATCAAGACGTTTGATAGGACTTTCACAAAGCACATACCTTGACAAGATTTTGAAGGAGTTCAAAATGGATCAGCCAAATAAAGGGTTCTTACATGTGTTACAAGGTGTGAAGTTGGGTAAGACTCAAAACCCGACCACGGTAGAATATAGAGAGAGAATGAAAGTCATTCCCAATGCCTCATTCGTAGGTTCTATAAAGTATGCCATGTTGTGTACCAAACCTATTGTGTACCTTGCCATAAGTTTGGCAAGGAGGTACCAATAGTGATCCAGGAGTAGACCACTAGACAGCGGTCAAAATTATCCTTAGAGGACTAATGAAATATTTCTCTATTATGGAGGTGATAAAGAGTTTGTCGTAAAGAGTTACATTGATGTAAGCTTTTACACCGATCCAAATGACTCTGAGTCTCAATCTGGATACTATTGAAAGTGGGAGCAATTATCTAGAGTAGCTCCATGCAGAGTATTGTAGACATAGAAATTTGTGAAATACATACAGATCTGAATGTGGCAAACCCGTTGACTAAACTTCTCTCACAAGCAAAACATGATCACACCTTAGTACTCTTTGGGTGTTAATCACATAGCGATGTGAACTAGATTATTGACTCTAGTAAACCCTTTGGGTATTGGTCACATGGCGATGTGAACTATGGGTGTTAATCACATGGCAATGTGAACTGGATTATTGACTCTAGTGCAAGTGGGAGACTGAAGGAAATATGCTCTAGAGGCAATAATAAAGTTGTTATTTTATATTTCCTTATATCATGATAAATGTTTATTATTCATGCTAGAATTTTATTAACCGGAAACTTGATACATGTGTGGATACATAGACAAAACACAGTGTCCCTAGTAAGCCTCTAGTAGACTTGCTCATTAATCAAAAATGGTTAAGTTTCCTAACCATAGACATGAGTTGTCATTTGGTAAACGGGATCACATCATTAGAAGAATGATGTGATGGACAAGACCCATCCGTTAGATTAGCATAATGATCATTAAGTTTTATTGCTATTGCTTTCTTCATGTCATATACATATTCCTATGACTATGAGATTATGTAACTCCCGAATACCGGAGGAATACCTTGTGTGCTATCAAATGTCACAACGTAACTGAATGATTATAAAGATGCTCTATAGGTATCTCCGAAGGTGTTTGTTGGGTTGGCATAGATCAAGATTAGGATTCGTCACTCCGAGTATCAGATAGGTATCTTTGTGCCCTCTCGGTAATGCACATCGTAATAAGCCTTGCAAACAATGTGACTAATGAGTTAGTTGCGGGATGATGCATTACGGAACGAGTAAAGAGACTTGTCGGTAACAAGATTGAACTAGGTATGAAGATACTGACGATCGAATCTCGGGCAAGTAACATACCGATGACAAAGGGAATAATGTATGTTGTCATTACGGTTTGACCGATAAAGATCTTCGTAGAATATGTTGGAACCAATAAGAGCATCCAGGTTCCGCTGTTGGTTATTGACCGGAGAGGTGTCTCGGTCATGTCTACATAGTTCTCGAATCCCGTAGGGTCCGCACGCTTAACGTTCGATGACGATTTTGTATTATACTAGATCATTGATGGCGCGCATTGCTGCACCCGTCTATTTTGATGGTTGAATTATATGATAGCTCATAAAGATAGACACAAAACATGGATGTTAAGATGGCTTTATGTTTGCAGATTCTCATTTTATCGTACTGCATAGTAATACTACAAGAAGCCTGCCTAGTTTTATTATGCCCATCTCGAGTAAATAATAAAGAAATTAATTGAAAATATAAATGGTAGAAACATAAAATATATTCAAATGGTTCGGTTTACTTACAATTAACAATGCCGAGTGAAAAATCAGATTATATAAACCAGAACAACACCTAAATAAATCAAACTAACCAAAAGGAACAGAACAATGGCTTCAAGAGATTGACCTGCCTCCCTCCTTGCTCAATAACTTCTGCAAGATAATACTTATAACATCAGGAGATATAGTTGATAAAGTATATAAAAATATAGAAGAGGGTAAACATGACAAAGTTCATGCAGGACAGTACTTAATTTGATGCCAAATAATCATTCCTTTGGATCTTTTTTTTCCAACAATACATTCAACAGAAACTTGGCAAGTCACATTACATGACCTTTCACTAACAGGGATAAGATAAATTAGTAACCACTTTGCCTGTTTAAGTTTAACTTGTAAAAGTGAATAAACAAAGCACGATATTGTCCACGGCTCCACACTAAATTAGTAGTACTGATTTGTGTTCCCAAATTCCTAGTTCCTACCAGTACAAAGATTGCCTAAGCACTGAGAAGTGGCTTGATCAATTATGGAACATCAGCCACAAATTCTGGCATGGAAAATGATATGCGGTGAAGCATAATTCAGCAAAGGGCGGGGAGGAGCAATGGTGGTGGTAACTCTGGAGCCTTCTTGCAGCCTGTATCAGGTCGCCATGGAGGAAAGAAAGAAAACCAGCAGTATGTAGGTTTAATTCGACCTTGTATTGAACATGCAAGCATTCGACACTATAAATTAGACAAAGAACAAATTTGTAAATGGGATAACATTGGGCCGGAGTACAAATATGTAGTATAATATTAGCGCATGGTCAAATAATTGTGCAGGGGAGCAGCAACAGGTACTTTATAGATTGGAAACATAGAAACCAGTGGATCGCCTTCCAAATGGTTAATCCAACAGAACACCTGCATTGTTTGTGAGTAAAAAAACAAATTCTAAAAATGAAGTAAGAATTGGGGGAAGAGGAGGTGCATGAAGGAGAGACAATTGAACTGGAGATCTGAACATCACCCATCGCTGGTGGAGATTGGTTTGCAAGAGTGGGGAGAGTGGGAAAGGAGCAGCGGCCAGTTTGGGTTATATGGCGTGCGTTAATTGAATGTAGAATATGAGTCGCTATATATGTAACTGACGTGCAGTAATCAATGGCTGGACCATTGACTGCTGTTAATGGGTGAATAATCTCTCAATCAATGATCGTTGACGATAGAACTTCAATTGGTTGTTCGTGGTCACACACCATCCTGCCGCGCCGTGAAACCAAATGGATCAAAGCAGTCGAGCAGAGCCCACGCCATCACCAGGCGAACCAGCACGGCCGCCATGGGATCCGTCCCTTTGCAGCGGTCGGACGGCGTATCCTAAACGGCGCCCGTTGCGCCCGTTTTTTCTATTTCGACAAACGGGCGCACACCCTGTCTCCGCGATGGGCCGGCCCCTTTTCAATTTTTTTTTCGTTTTCTGAACTTGCTGCAATAAACGAAGTGACGAGGAATCGAACCCGCGCCGCCGGGGTCTTTACAGAATGCGCTAACCAAGACAGCCAACCCACCTTCTATGATTATCTAATTCCTCTATCTTCTTTACTTCTAACGAGTTTTTCTTTTTTCTTTTTTTCTGTTGTTTTTTCTTTTTGCCTTTTCTTTTTCTTTTTTCTTTTTCCTTTTTCCTTTTTCTGCCTTTTTCAAAATCGACGAATTTTTTTTCAATTTTACGAACTTTCTTTCAAATTCGATGAAGTTTTCTTCAAAATCGATGAACTTTTTTCATATTCGGTGAACTTTTTGCAAAATCGATGAACTTTTCTCACCAAATTCCATGAACTTTTTTCAAAATCTATGAACTTTTTTCAAATTCAATAAACTTTTTTGAAAATCAGTGAACTTTTTTAAATTTGATGAACTATTTTCAATATCCAAAATATGTTCAGATTTTTTTGAAATTCGTTTGCCTTTTCAGAAAATGTTTTTTGAAATTCCAAATTTTGTTCATGTTTTCGAATTTTGTTCACGTTTCAAAAATAGTTTCGAATTTCAAATTTTTGTTCACCGTATTGAGGAAAAATGTTCACCATACATTGAAAAAATGTTCAGTGTGTATAAAGAAAATGTTTCATCGTGTATAGAAATTTTGTTCAGCATGCATTCAAAACGAGTTCATTGTATTTAAAAAAAAGTTCTATGTGTATTTGAATATTGTTCACCATACATTGAAAAAATGTTCAGTGTGTATAAAAAAATGTTCATCATGTAGAGAAATTTTGTTCAGCATCCACTCAAAAAAAGTTCAGCGTATTTTAAAAAAATGTTCAGTGTTTCTTTGAATAATGTTCACCCTATACTAAGAAAATGTTCAATGTGTATTCTAAATTCCCTTTCTAAAAATTGTTCGCAGTACAAAAAAAGTATTCAATTTTCGAAACTTGTTCACTTTTTGGTTTTTGAAAAACATAGTTCACATTTAAAAGAAAAGGAATATTCGAAATTTGCGTACGATATTCGAAACATTTGTTCGCATATTTAAGATTTTCAATTTTTCCAAGAATTAATGGAAAATGTTGAAAAACCCTGGATCTACCATTTGGGTTGGTACTTAAAAACAAACGCCGTTTTTAGGATGTACACAATTAGTATCCCAGCTGGCCAGCTTCGTTAGCATGCAGCGCTATGTCTGGAGTTCGAGTCCCATTGCGATTGTTTTTTCAAATTCGTTGAACTTTTTTTTAGATTTGATGAACTTTTCTTAAAAAAGAAGGATGAACGTTTTTTCAATTTCGTTGAACCTTTTTTAGATTCGATGAACTTTTCTTAAAAAAAGAAGGATGAACGTTTTTTCAAATTCGTTGAACTTTTTTTAGATGCGATGAAATATTTTTTAAAAAGAAGGACGGAATTTTTTCAAATAGATGAACTTTTTTTAATTTACTGAACTTTTCTTAAGCATCAATGAACTGTTTTTTTTAATTCGTAAACTTTTTTCAAAATTTGATGAAGTGTTTTTAAAATAATTAGGAAATCTAATAAATAGCGCTAATTTATTGGTTCTTATATATTTCGCGTTCGATCTAGTCACTAGCTGTTACTTGTTGTAGTGGTTAGCGGAATGGTTCCTCCCTTGTAGTTTCAAGTCGTGAGTTCGAGTGACTGTACCTGCAGTTTTTTCCGCGAGACATTTTTCCTTCCTCAGCGCGTGGTGGGCCGGCCCATGAGGTGCGGCGTGTGAGCGCCAGCTTCCTGAACCGGCGCTTATGGCGCCGGTTAGGAGCTCCCCGGTCGGACACAGGTCGGGGCATCGGGCGGCCATGGGAAGAGCGGCCACGCCATAGGTCAGAGAGGTGCGGCCTTTTTTTGGCTGCTACAGGCCCATTAGGCCCAAATTAACCGGAGACGCCCAAAAAAGTGGCCAGAGCAGCGGCCCAGCACAGTTTGCGGTCACGTTAATATGCACAAAGCCAGATCAGGTGCCACTCACAAAGAATCTAGTAGCCCAAAATGCTCAGAATTGATGATCGGATGGCTGAGGACGTTGATGGCCTCACAGGGCAGGAAAAGTGCTCAGTTATAATGTATCTAAATGAGTTATGTGATTTGGTGACCGAATGTTGTTCGGAGTCCCAGATGAGATCACGGACATGACGAGGAGTCTTGAAATGATCGAGTGATAAAGATTCATATATAGGACGATAGTATTTGGACACCGGAAGTGTTCCGGGGGTACCGGGTACTTATCGGGTCACCGGAAGGGTTCCGGGTAACCCCCAACAAACTATATGGACCTAATGGGCCAATAAGGGGACAGAACAGCCCCTAAGGGGGTGGTGCGCCCCATGTAGGCCGAAATAGGGGGGAATGAAAGAGGAGAAGGGAGAAAGGAAGGGGAGGGATTCGGCCTCCCCCTTCCTTCCCTCCTCCCTCCTCCTTCCTTCCCCCTCCGGATGAATATGGAAGGGGGGAGGCCGAATTGGGAGGCGCCCAAGTAGGATTCCTCCTACTTGGGGTGCCCCCTTGGCTGCCTGTCCTCCCCTCCAACCTATATATATGTGGGGGGCACCGCTAGAACACACAACATTGATTCCTAGCCGTGTGCAGCGCCCCCATACACAGTTTACCCCTCCGGTCATATTCACGTAGTGCTTAGGCGAAGCCTTGCGCGGATCGCTTCATCATCACCATCACCACGGCATCGTGCTGATGGAACTCTCCCTCGACACTTTGCTGGATCAAGAGTTTGAGGTACGTCATCGAGTTGAACGTGTGCAGAACCTGGAGGTGTCGTACGTTCGGTGCTTGATCGGTCGGAACGAGAAGAAGTTCGACTACATCAGCCGCGTTGTCAAACTCTTCCGCTTTCGGTCTACGAGGGTACATGGACACACTCTCCCCCTCTCGTTGCTATGCATCTCCTAGATAGATGCTGCGTGAGCGTAGGAATTTTTTTGAAATTGCATGCTACATTTCCCAACAGGAGTGTCATTAAAACATATCACACATATGCATATGTACAGTTAATGAGAAAGATGCAAATCTACTCATCTACGATCATTGAAAAAGAAAACATGCAACACAAAAGTCCTGTGAAACTATGAGATGAAGCTACTAGTCAAAGGACATTTCGAACGGTCTACCGTGCATAACGAATTTGACAAAATTCGTCCAAAATAGGTCCCAACATGAACGCAAAATTAAGCATTTACGACCGACGAAATTACGAACCGATCGCCTGGATGGAACCATAACATCGATGTGCATATTTTTCGTGTAGAACTTTTCTTGAATCGAAACACTGTTCTGTAGATTAGAAGGGACGAGCAAGAAGGGAGATTAGAGAGGACCTTACTCGAGGTAGAGAAGATAGCACGTACCCGTTGTATACTAACTCAGCATCGCATTTGCATACTCTTGTGCAAGGAGACCCACCATATATGCTTGATGTGGCTCAACTCAACGGACGGGGCTTGCCTGCGGCTGCTGCATGCGACCATCCGTGCGACCCAGCCATCGCACGGCTGTGGCTCCACGCACGCCCCGCTCCTGAATTTGTGAGAAAGAAAACAAAATACACATCCTAATACAGATTCCCTTCCGTAATATTCCCATCATTAAAACAGAACGCAAAACTGGAGGGAATAATCCAATCTCCCGTGCGGGAACAGATCCACAACATATACAAAAGGGCTCCAAAATGCAAATCTATTGCTCATGGGAGGCAGGAGCGACCTACAGTCTTTAGGGCACACAACAATCAATAGCGGCTTCTCTTGAATTGAGCGTCATGGCATCTCCAAGTCTCGCGTCCCCCATGGCTTCTCCGAGGAGTGATCCGGGTAACCAGGAGGGTGACGATCAATCTCACACCCCAAAAGTAAGAAACCTGCTCAGTTCCTGACGGTGAATCTTTCCATTAACTGCGACATGATCCCAAGTGTTGGACAGAAAAAGGTAGCATGTTGCACCCTTGTAGAACTTCTACAGAAATCATGATCACAATCTGCGGATGCCAAACAATGATGGAAAGTTAGTTCTTTTCCATTTAGAAAAACAAAGCAGTACCACAGTACCCCCATTTCAAATTTAATTGCATGTGCGGACCTTCTCGTATGATCTTTGATTTCAGTTCTTGGAAAGCATCCAGTACAATTTTTTTCTATTCTTTTATGATGCATATAGTTCCTGGAAAGTAATATCTAAATCAAATCCTAATTGATATAGGATCAGCATGAAACCGGAGTAGATCACAGCAAGAAACCAAAGCTTGGCTTGAAATTTTTATCTGAAGAGGAAGCCTATATATTTTATAACAACTATGCTAAAACTATCGGTTTTAGCATCAGAAGAAGCAGTGGCCATAAAGTGACAAACTCTTCTACATTTCAGCAACGGACATTTACATGCTCTCGTCAAGGTATGAATTGTTTTTAATTTGTTTTGATGCTGATCACTTCTTTATGCTCTAAGACAATTACTACAACTTATAGGCCATCGTCGGGAAGATAAAAGAGAGGAGACATTCAGTTACAGTAGGCCTGAAACAAGATGTGGATGTGATGCCCATATGAAGATTAGCCTTAGAAATGGATTTTATTATGTGTATGAATTCGAGGCGTCACATAACCACACTCTTGCTCATGGAATCATGGCCCAATACTTGAGATCCCAGAGAAAAGTGACAGAAGCACAAATAGCAAACGCAGAGGTCGCAAAGTCAGTTGGCATTTCAAATAAAGCAACAATTGATTTGATGGCCAAAGAAGCAGGTGGAAGTGAAAACCTTGGCTTTACACCTCAAGATATGAAAAATTGTTTGTACTCGAAGAGAACAATAAAAGCAAAGGTAGGTGACACAGGGGGAGTATTAGAATACATGGAGAAAAAGGTCTCGGAAGATGTCAACTTTTTCTATTCAATTCAAGTGGACGAGGATGATTTGATAACTAATATTTTTTGGGCCGACTCCAAAATGGTTTCGGACTATGCAATATTCGGCGATGTTATATGCTTTGACACCACATACAGAAAACTAGATGATGGGCGTCCATTTGGTTTGATTGTCGGGGTGAATAATCATCAGAAAACTATTGTCTTTGGTGCTGCACTTCTCTATGATGAAACCGCTGCTAGTTTTGGTTGGCTTTTTAGAACTTTCCTAAAAGTTATGTCAGGAAAACATCCACGTACAATTCTCACCGATGAAGATGCGGCAATGGTGAAGGCAATTCGTGAAGTCTTCCCTCACTCTCACCATAGACTTTGTGTGTGGCATATGAATCAAAATGCTTGCAAGCACCTCGCCGGAGTTGTTGATGAATATAAGAAGTTCAATGCTGATTTTCAGCATTGTATATATGATATAGAAGAGGAGGATGAATTTGTAGGTGCATGGGATAAAATGATTGACAAGTATGGACTGCGTGACAATGAATGGCTTCAAAGGCTATTTGAGAAAAAGGAACATTGGGCACTAGTGTATGGTAAAAGTACGTTCTCTGCCCACATGAGCACCACCCAAAGAAGTGAAAGCATGAACAATGAACTGAAGAGATACATTAGTATTAAATATGACATGCTTACTTTCTTTGAGCATTTTGAACGGCTAGTTTCGGATAAAAGATCTGAAGAGGTGAAGTATGACTTTAAAGCAACACAGACTACTCCCAAGTTGAAGGTTGAATCTAGTTATATGTTGAAACAAGCTGCAGCTACATATACTCTAGCAATATTCAATATGGTTCAAGATCAAGTGCTTCGGACTCTGAACTACGACACATTGCTTTGTGATGAAAGTGACACAGAGCTGAAGATTTATGTAGTAAAATTTCATGGCACACAACGTGAACATGTTGTTAGATTCAGTCCAAAAGAAGAAAAGGTTAGTTGCAGTTGCAAAAAGTTTGAGTTTGCTGGAATTCTTTGCTCTCATTGCTTAAAGGTACTTGATATTAACAATATCAAGCATATCCCCGGGGAATATATGTTGAAAAGATGGACAATTGATGCCAAAGTTCTAGATATAACAAGCAAATGTAACCCGCATGATAACCTAAAAGCAAGAATGTCTAATCGCTACAAGGAACTGTGCAGAATATTTGTGAAAATAGCTGCTCGTGCCGCAGAGTCAGAAGAATCATACTATAAGGCTGCTAAGTGTGCAGAGCAATAAGCACAAGATGTGGAGAAATGCTTGAAGATTAGAGCTGATCCAGATTTGGTTAACGCTGATCCAAATTTGGTTAACGCTGCTCCAGATTTGGTTCACGCAGATCCAGATTTGGCTAGCGCTGATTCAGATTTATTTGCCGCTGATAAAGATTTGGTTAGTGCTGATCCATATTTGGGTACCTCCTGTACTAAAGAAGGTACAAACTATAGTAATTAACAATAATTGCCTAGACTGTTGTTGAACAAAGACTGATATTTAGCATCATAGTGGCAGGAGTAAACATCGCCTCTAGTAGAATTTCAAAACACGGTGAGTGGCTTGCAAAACCAAAAGGTATGAAGGTCAAGGAGAAGACTGTGAAAGGTTCAAAAAGACCCGTTGGTGGATTTGAGAAAGCAACTTCAAAGAAGAAAAAGAACACAAATGACACTGCGCAACTAGATCCTCATTACCCCTCAACGGTAATAATATTTTGTCACTCGATTCGTATAAAACATTCAATGTGCTGACGTTTCTCTATCATTTTTGACAGGGTCCTTTGAAGAAAGCAAGTTCAAAGAAGAAAAAGAACACAAATGATATTATACAACTACAGCCTCATGACCCGTCAACAGTAATAATACTGTGTCGCTTGTTTCTTATAAAACCTCAACTGTACTGACCTTTCTCTATCATTTTCTATAGGGTCCTATGGAATTTTTCACGAATCAAATGGATGCATATCAATTACACTACAATGCTATGCTAAGTGCTTCAATGCAGCCATTGAATGTCATCCCTATGCCACGGCAGACCCAACAACTATTGTCTGGATTCCAACCATACAATACAGCAATGGTAGAAGCAGTACACCCTTTCAAGTTTCCTATTTTTAAACTTCAGCACATCCAGAAGGGAACCTGTATTAGGATGTGTATTTTGTTTTTTTTTCTCACAAATTCAGGAGCGGGGCGTGCGTGGAGCCACAGCCGTGCGATGGCTGGGTCGCACGGATGGTCGCACGCAACGGCCGCGGGCAAGCCCCATCCCAACTCAACGTGGCTGACTGGAAACTGCGGATTCAGGGGTTCCTAGCAGGCCTGAGTGGGAGCTCCTTTAAGTTCTGTGTGATGCAGACCTAACAGTGAAACACAGGCAACCAAACAACTCATTTTCTTCCTGTGCGAATCTGGTTGGCCTATATGCTAGCAACCAAATGTGCCCTATATGCATGTTCTACTTTTGCTAACCACTTTAGCTATATGTTTGTCAACTGAATTTTGAATTAGGGTCAGTTGATTTTTTGCCGTTGATTTTTGCTCTAAGATTGTGTTGTACTTTTTTCTGGCCTCTTATTGTGATGTACTCCCTCCGTCCCATAATATAAGAACGTTTTTGGTACTAGTGTAGTGTCAAAACTATCTTATATTATGGGACGGAGGGAGTAGTTGATTTGCAAGTGGGTCGAAGCCCATTATTTGTGATCCAGCCCTTCTCTCTCCTGTTTTGTTATATTTTTTCTGTTTCTTTGTGTGTTTTTGTTACTGTATTTTTTTTTCTTTTTAGTTGGTTTTATTTCTCTTTATATGATTATTGTTTGCATATACAAAAATTGCAATTTTAGAGCGAAGTTGTGTGCGAGTTTTTTTAATTATTTTTTTGTTGTATTTCTTCTTAAAGGATAATACTATTTCCACTAATTCGTTGTTCCTTATTTTAGTTTTTTTTGTTATTTCTACATTTCCTTTCTTCTTCAAGGGTAAAACCAATGCCACTCATTCATTCCTTCTTAGTTTTTCAAGAAAAAATCACTTTATTATGTCTATTCTTCATATTTTTGTGAAACACATTCTTTATGTATATTGTGAAAAAAATGTTTTTTGGTTTAGTTCTTTTATTCCTTATTAAATGGTAAAATATTGATGTCACTAACTCATTCCTCCTTAGAAAACCTCATTATTATGATTCTATTTTAGTTTTTATTTTATTTTATTTCTTCTTAAAAGATTATACAAATGCCACCAATTCATTCTTCCTTGAAAAACCTCATTATTCTGATTTTTTTAGTTTTCTTTTCTTTCTTCTTAATGGTGATACCAATGTCACTAGTATATTCTTCCTTATAAAACCTCCTAATTGATTTTATTCATTTAGTTTTATCTCAAAGGGTAATACCAAAGCCACTTTTTTTTTTAAAACTTCGGTATTTTTTTACATTTTTTTAGTTTTATTGTAGTTTGTTTCTTCTTTAATGATAATATCAGTGCCATAAATTCATTTCTTCTTATGAAACTTCCATTTTTTGTGAAACTTTCACTATTATATTCTTATTCTTGCATATTATGAAACTACACAATTGATTTAGTTTTAGTTTTTATTTCATTTCTTTCTTTTTAGAGGGTAATACCAATGCCGCTGATTCATTAATCCTTACAAAACATAATTATGTTTATTTTGTTGTAGCTTTCATTTCACTTTCTATCTTATTAAGGTTAATATCAAGGCCAATTCATTTCTTCTTAGAAAACATCTTTTGCGAAGTTCCACTATTATATGACTTTCTTTCATACTAAAAAAAGCTTTAGTAACAAGAGTCTAAAACCAGGTTGTTTGCGATCGGGGGAATCGATGTCGATCGCCGTTTTATGTCGGCGGAGAAATTTGAAATGCTCAAATTTGCATGGAGCTTAACCTAACACCTAAGTTCAGGGAAACAAGGAGCACATTTTTGTATTTCAGATGTTTTGTTTAGGAGATTGGAAAAAAGTAGTTCAAGATGGTCCATTAGCGACGCTAGTGAAGCAAGCGGGAGCACTGTAGTGGGCTGAAGTACTTAGCAAAGTATCACTATAGGGAACTGTTGTAGTGCGACCGCTTAAAAACTTGAGAACAAATTTTGTAAACGCACACCAAAAACTGACTTTAATGGGGAAAAAATTAAATTTTCTAACGTTTTTGAAATTGGTAGAAAAGGCATGACCTCGATTGTTATTTCAAAACATATGGAAGAAAAGACATTTTTTCAACTGGTAAATACACTTTTTAAGTGGGACATCATTTGAAATTAAAAATAATATTTGAAAACCCAAACATTCTTTTTAGTAAGTGAACTTTTTGAAAAAAACTAAAAAAGAAACAGGATAAAACTATTCAAAAGAAACATAAAAAGCCGAAAAAGTGAGTTGGAACCTATTGGAAGGTTCCCAACAGGAAAGCCGGAAAAGTAAAGGCTCCGGCCCACTCGTTGTGTGCAATATAACAGTCAAAATCACTAATTAAGGGGTATCCTTGCAAAGTTTACTCCCACCTTCCCATAAGTGGGGCTACTTGTCGCCACATAAGAGTTTTCCTCTTTTTTCGTTGATTCGTTTATTCAAAACATTTTATCTCTTAAACCATGCATTCAAATTACAAAATGTTTTCACCGTTGGATTTCTTGCATTGGGATCTTTGAAACTAGATTGGGTGTTAATAGGTTTCGACTACTATTTTTTCACGAAAAACCTAAAGAAAATAGGAAGCAAAAAAACGGGCCATAAGAACGTTGTTTTACTTGTTTCCCTTTTCAAAGGCACATTGTGTCTTTCGCGGAAGCAAATCACGAGAAACAAATCTATGTCTTCACGAGAAGCAAAACTATGCCTCTCACGAACCCCCCCCCCCCCAGTTTTTTTGTCCCTTTTCAAGAGGCACGGTGCCTCTCGTGGAAGCAAACTTGTTCCTCCACGAGAAACAAATCTATGTCTCTTGCTGAAGAAAAAATATTTTTTTTTCTTTCCAAGTATCAAACTCGCGGAAGCAAGTCTGTGCCTCTATGAGAAGCAAATCTGACTTCTCAAGAAAGCAAAGAACATGTTTTTCTTTTCTTTTCGGGAGGCACAGTTATGCCTCTTGCAGAGACAAACATGTGCCTCCACGGAGAAACAAATATGTGCCTCTCGCGGAAGCAGAAAAACACATTTTCCAGGCATTTCTTTTTAAAAAATTCCTCCAAAACTTAGGGAAAACCAGGGAAAATGTGAAAAGCAAAAAAGACTGGGGAAAAGCCATTTAAAACACGAAAACTTGTACAGAAAAATAAAAAATAAATCCCGAAGAAGCGCCTAACGTGCGACACGTGACGGCGGCTGAGAGCTCACAAGGGATACCCTTTATTAGTTGCTCCCTACGGCGGTAGTTTGACGCAATAAGCGACAAATAGGAAATTGTGCGGGATGGAAGTTGTGCTCGCCTTAGGCGCCCTTAAATGGGCCAGCCTACCCGGGAAGAACGATGCTCCTCAGCTCTATTTTTTATTAATTTTACTTATATGTCAAATAGAAAATACTTTCTTTAAATTTTAAAAAGTTTATCATGTGTAGGAACAATGTTTATACAATGTAAAAAAATATGTAGTTCAAAACATAAATGACGATAGCATAGGTAAAAAATATGAATGACGTTCTAAATATTGTCACACCTTTTGTTAAAATGTTCACGTAATTACAAAAAGTCTTTTGCCATGTACATGACATTTAAGAAAATGGTCTTGCATTTTGAGAAAATGTTCGTGACATTTAAAAAAATACAATGTACAAAGTTTCATGATTAAAAACATACATGTTTTAAAAATATGTTTGTGGCATTCTTTATAAATGTTTATACAATGTAATAAATTATTTTGTGTCATTAAACAAATTTCTCAACATTGATTTGCAAAATGTTAACATATATTTTAAAAAAATGTTCAAAAACATGTATTAGAAAAAACATACCTTTTATATTTGAAAATGTTCAACGTGTACAATAAAAAGATATGAGTTTATGACAAAAATGTACAATATGTATTGAGAAAAGCAGACATGTGTCAAGAAAAGTAAGTAGAGAAAGAAAAATATTAAAGAAAACCTTTGAAATCCGAAGAAAGAAAAAAAACAAAGAAAAAGAAAAAGAAAAAGAAAAATTAAAGAAAATTGATGGAAACAGAAAAATCTGATTAGAAAAAGAACATATAAAAAGAAAAGGAGAAAATCAAAGAAAACTGGAGAAAGAAACATAGAGAAGAGAGAAAAGAAAAACTGCATAGAAGGTTCTAAAACCGAACCAGATGGGTTATAGAAGCTTCCCAAAACCGCTTAGGTGGGTCGGCCCACTAAGGCGAGCGTGCCTCTAGGAGAGGCGAGATTGAGTTATGTGTTGGTATGGGAGAGAAATAGCTCTCGCGTGCGGTTCAACCTTAAACTTATCCAAATACACTGAATATTCAAAATGAACAACACGGCCTAGGAATACCCTCTCAACTAGGGTTTAGATATACTCCGGAAGTGATTTGATCTTCATCATGGGTTCCGCTGTTCCTCTACCTCCTTCCCATCTCTACGGCCGGGACGAGGCTGCTTGGTGGGATGGTGAAGGCAAGGTAGAAGGTTGTGCTCTAGATGGCAGGCGTCCCTAGCTCCTCGGCGACAATAGGATCATGGTTGGGGGATAACCTGGATGAATCGTTAGAGCATCTAGACTTGAAGGATGAAGAACTGGATGACTGGTGTTGAGGAAGGAAGAGCTTAAGCAACATGAGTCTGAAACCAGGTGGCTTGCGATGAGGGGACTCGGTATCGATTGCCCTTTCAAATCGGCGTCGATATTTAAGATGCTCAAATTTGCATGTAGCTTAACCAAACATCTAACTTCACGGAAATAGGGAGCACATTTTTATTTTTAAGTTGTTTTGTTTAGGAGATTGGAAGAAAGTAGTTCACGGCCGCCCATGGTTATTTCGAGGTTATGGCCCGATTGTCGAAGATTATGATGGAGAGCGGACCCGATGTCGATCACCTCAGGCGGGTTGTTTTTTTGGGGTGTAAATACATGGATTCCAGACCTATATCACATATCTGAGGTGGTTGATCATTTGCTCATCACATTGGAAGGGTGAAGGAAGTCCAATTAGCACAAACTCTATACTATGAAGGAGATCGTGTGAGAATCTATGCGAGGGTGTTGACGGCTAAAGCTTTGACCACTCTGCTCATGGTTGGAGGAGAGGGTTGTCGCATATGCTTCAGGTGAAATATGGAAAGATTCCACTTCGATGTGAAGTTTGTGTTCTAATGGGTCGCGGGTAGGAGAAGTGTGGGGAGGAGTTTGGGAAGCAAGGGACAAACAATATGGTCCCTGGGTGTATGCTCAACGACGGACGACATCATATGATCCGCCACCTGCAAGCCGTGCTTCGAGGGGGGCGTTTTTGCGAAAGGGGCAAGTCAGGAGGACGCAATCCCGCCCATAGGAAACACAATTCCCAATATGTCGAGGTGGGAGAGGAATTGGATGGTACTGCCACTAATCGCTTGAAGTGGGATGAAAACTTTGAGGTGGAGGGGGATCCTGAAGATAGTATGGCTAGGAAAATTTGAATCTCTCGGGTGGTGAGACAGAAGATAATGGGAAATGCGAGGCCAACGAGAAGACCCCACCGCTACCACCAGCCTATGTCTCACCGCTCGAAGTGAAGAGACCAAGGAGGTGAGTTAATTGCACAAAACCACCACATTTGGAGCATCATTTGCAGAAAACCACAAGGTCACTAATTTTTGGCAAAAAACACCGCACATTTAGTAAACTTTTTGCAAAAAGCATTGATCGAGTGATTTAGGTCGTTTGATCACTTTCTGACAAGTGGGGCCGAATTCTCAGGAATTGACTTGGAAAAACATTTATATATACACCCTTCGATCTTAAAAATAAAAGCAATCAACCACCTCCCCCTCCCTGGCGGACAGCAGCTCCCTTACAGCATCCATGGCGTGGAATTCACGGAGGTAGCCGCCAGGAGCTCTACCTTTAAGCCACGGCGGCGCCCGACGGGATGCCGTGGCCATGCCTCGGTCATCTGCCGGGGATTCTTAGCGCCGCTCGACGCCGTGGATGGGGGCCAACCTCCATGCGCGTCCTTAGGATCATCTGTTCTGTTGGAGGAGCTCGCCCCGTGGATGCACGCGCCCGGGTGCCACGCAGGGACACATCGTATGTGACGCAGCTGCGAGTTCATCGGCTGCTCATGGGCAGGGCGAGGCACTTTGAGCTCGTCGCCCCCCCCCCCCCCCCCCCCCCCCGTGGAAAGGGAGGCACTGGCGGCGAGGTCCGCGTGGATTGGGGTGGCAGATGCTCGGCGTATCGATGTAGGATTGAAAGTATGTCTAGAGGGGGGGGTGATTAGACTACTTGACCAAATAAAATCTAGCCTTTTCCCAATTTTAGTTCTTGGCAGATTTTAGCACGTTAGCACAAGTCAAGCAATCAACCTACACATGCAATTCTAAGAGTATAGCAGCGGAATGTAAAACACTTGCATATGAAGGTAAAGGGAAAAGTTTGAGGAAGCAAACACAATGTTGACACGGAGATTTTTTATCCGTGGTTCCGATAGGTGGTGCTATCGTACATCCACGTTGATGGAGACTTCAACCCACGAAGGGTAACGGTTGCGCGAGTCCACGGAGGGCTCCGCCCACAAAGGGTCCATAGAGAAGCAACCTTGTCTATCCCACCATGGCCGTCGCCCACGAAGGACTTGCCTCACTCGGGTAGATCTTCACGAAGTAGGCGATCTCCTTGCCCTTACAAACTCCTTGGTTCAACTCCACAATCTTGTGGAGGCTCCCAAGTGACACCTAGCCAATCTAGGAGACACCACGCTCCAAGAGGTAACAAATGGTGTGTTGATGATGAACTCCTTGCTCTTGTGCTTCAAATGATAGTCTCCCCAACACTCAACTCTCTCTCTCATAGGATTGGATTTGGTGGAAAGAAGATTTGAGTGGAAAGCAACTTGGGGAAGGCTAGAGATCAAGATTTATGTGGTTGGAATGGAATATCTTGACCTCAACACAAGTGTAGGTGGTTCTGATGGCTCTCTCCATGAATGAAGAGTGGGTGGAGGGGTATATATAGCCTCCACACAAAATCTAACCGTTACACACACTTTACCAAACTCGGTGGGACCGAATCGTGAAACTCGGTCAGACCGATTTAGTTCATAATGTGACCGTTAGGAATTTTGGTGGGACTGACATGTCAACTCGGTGGGACCGATATTGTTAGGGTTAGGGCATAACGTAATCTCGGTGAGACCGATTACACAAACTCAGTGAGACCGATTTTGGTAATAGACAAACAGAGAGTTGGTCAGGCAAACTCGGTGGGACTGATTCGCTCATCTCGGTTGGACCGAAACGTTACGAAAGGGAAACAGAGAGTTTGCATTGCAATCTCGGTGGGTCCGATCGCTCATCTCGGTTTGACCAAAATGTTACGAAGGGAAACAGAGAGATTACAATCCCATCTCGCTGAGACCGAGATCCCTATCAGTGAGACCGAAAAGGCTAGGGTTTCTGGCTGTGGCTATGTCAACTGAACTCGGTGGCGCCGGATAGAAAGTTTTGGTGGGGCCGAGTTTGACTTTTGGTTTGGGACATATGTGGATGTGAGAAAGTAGTTGAGGGTTTTTGGAGCATATCACTAAGCACTTTGAGCAAGAAACTCATTAAGCAACACCTCACCCCCTCTTGATAGTATTGGCTTTTCCTATGGACTCAATGTGATCTTGGATCACTAAAATGAAAAATGTAGAGTCTTGTGCTTTGATCTTGAGCCAATCCTTTTGTCCATAGCATTTTGAGGGGTCCACGTTTCTCATCCATGCCATGCCAAACATTGAGCTTTCCTGAAATATTTATCTTGAAATAGCATTAGCTCAATGAGCTATATGTTGTTAGGAATTACCAAAACCACCTAGGGATAGTTGCATTTTCAATCTCCCCCTTTTTGGTAATTGATGACAACATATAGATCAAAGCTTCGACAAATGATCATAAGATTGAAAAACATCGTCGCTTTGAGAATTATGTGATAAGCAAGAGCTCCCCCTAAATTTGTGCATTATTTAAAATTTGCTTTGGACTGCAAATGCACAATGTGTTAGGATCATGGGTCACTCTTCCATGTCACATACATCTTGGTGGAGCGCTAAAAAAGATAGAAGTTAAAAGCATGCACTCATCACCAAGCAAGTGAATGATCATATACGGATATAAGAGATAATATCATCCAACAAGCATGAAGGGTAGCATATGATCAAACACATGATCGAACAAGTAAACAAGTATCTCACAAGCACACAATCAAGAAGTTAAATCAAAAACGAGAGAGATAAAAAAGCAACACTCTCTCTTGAAGCCTATGATCTATAAATTTTCTCCCCCTTTGGCAACAAGTTACCAAAAAGTTCAAAAAATGCATAGTGCTAAACGACTCTCAGGCTTGGTCTTCGGGAGGTGGTGTAGAGATGGATCCAAGGACGAAAGCTTATGTTGATGTAGCCGGAGCTGGTGGAGTGGCTGCTGGAGGTGGCATTGGAGCTGTAGCAGCTGGTGTTAATACTGTAGCTCTAGTATCTGTGACTGGCACTGCAGTAGGTCTCTGTCCTCTGGGCACTCTAGCAAAAGCATCTGTAGTAGATTGGCCCTTCTTCTCCTCTGCTTCCTCCTGAAGCTGCTCAACTACAGTTTGGATCTCAGTTACCTTGACATCAAGATCATAGAATTTCTGTTCAACGATCCTCTCCAAACTCTCCTGGTTTTGAGTCAGGGTGGCCAAGCCCTTCTCAATCCTCAAAGTGGATTGGATCATATATCCAAGCTGGTCTTGCTTGCTCTTCAAGAATACAAGAGATGCCTCTTCAGCAGTTGGCATCTTTGAAGCTTTCTCCGCCCTTGCCTTCTCTCTCTTCTCATGTGCTTGAGCTGATGAGGGTTCATTCTCATTCATGACAATAGTGTTCTCTTCAAATTCAGGGTAGATGGGCAGGTGCTCCTTATCCAATAGATATTTTCATGTGCCCATCTTGGAGTTGATGAGCTCCTAAATTTGTGGGGCATACCCACAAGATCTCTTCTGATCAGCTGCTGTCCTTTTGATTGTCTCCACAATCAGACTCATGACTTTAAATTTTTGAGGCACATCAAACAAATTTAGCAAATTGATAGCATGTCCTCTGATCATCTTGTGATCACCTGACTTGGGTAGCAATGTGTGCCTTAGGATCCAGTTGATGGTAGGCAAACCAGACAACAAGAAGTGGACAGATCCAAACTTATGAGTCTCCAAAGCATCATCTAGGATCTCTCTATACATGTGTGCCATAGTGTTATGGTCTTTCTTCTTCTCAGCATAAACATCCAAGTCATCTTCATTTTCTTCTGGGGCATTGATCAACTGATCCCATTCTTCCACAGAGGATTGGTACCTAGTACCTTCTGACATCCAGATGATCTTTCCATCTGGGTAGAAGTGGGCAGTGGAGTAAAACTGCATGATCATCTCATCATTCCACTTGGTGAGCTTCTGGGCAACAATTGTATCAACTCCACATGCTTTGAAGCTATCATATACACCTGGATAGTGATCTTCATTCTCCTTGATGTACTCCCAGTCAACCCATCTCATGTCACAGACAATAGGCTTCTTGTCAAGCAAAATTGTCTCATAAAAGTCTTGTTGTTCCTTAGTGTGAAACCTGTAGTCAACAACAGTTCTTCTCCTGACAGCATATGGATCAGACTGTATCCATAATCTCAGTCCTGAATCCTTCCTGATTTTCATGTTTTCTGCAACAGGATGTGCATCATTGTGGTCAGGGATCTTGGGCTTCAGTTTTCTCAAAACAAGTGAATCATCATCTTCTTCTTCAGCTTCAGGCATTGGGGCCTTGTTCTTCTCCTCAGCTGGAATACTTCTGGTGTTCCTCTTGGGTTTAGGCTTTTGAGCTGGAGCAATAGCTTTGGGCTTAGATGGAGCAGCCCCTGATCTGATTGCATCTCTCATGAGCATCTAAGCTTTGGGTGCTGGTGCAGCATCCTCTTGTTCTTCTTCTTCTGAATCTCTCATCATGGAGGGCTTGCCAAGAACTTTGGCAATAGTGGTTCTTGCCCTCTTCTTCTTACCATCACCTGCTGCTTCACCATCATCTGATTCAATGGTGAACTTCATAGTTTCACCTGTGGCAACTTTCTTTGACTTGGAAGCTTCAATAGTTGAGGCTCTGGCTTTTGACATTGGAACTCTTCTTGCTGGAGCCTTTGTTTTCATTCCTGGATTAGTTGCAACAGCTGTGCCATACTCCTTTTTCAACACATTTTTCCTTGAAGTGGCCTCATCCTCAACAGCCACATAATCCTCATCTTCAGAATCTGAGATTTTCTTCTTCCTTGTCCTGGTAGCTGCCTTTGGCGAGTTACTAGGTGTGCTCCTACTACCCTCATCGTAGCTGCTGGAGGGATTAGTGCCCTCGCTCAACTGAACCTATTCCTCTGACTTGTTCTGACTATCACTTTGATCAGACATCTTCAGGAAAACTGTCAGCAGACCCTGTGAATAGGTTGTAGATGAGGTAGAGTAGATGAGCATCACAAAGTATAGAGGTTTTGCAAAACAATTGAGTCAAAAAGCTTAGTTTTAGTTCTCTACATAAGTGATCTCGGAGCTACCGAATTGACACACTCAGTGATACCGAAGCAACACTTGGAACCTAAACTAGTGAACTCGGTAGGGCCGAGTCACAGTTTGGTGGCACCGAGATTGCTAGGGTTTCACAGAATCTTGAACTCGGTCACACCGATTTGCATGTTTCGGTGAGACCAAAAAGCGCATGTGCAATGGCCAAGGCCGAATCTATGAGACCGATTTCTACAGTTCGGTCGGTCCGAGATGAGTTCTGCGGAGAGCTAACCCAAAAAATTTCAAATCAATCTAGACCTAAGGAAGTTTTAGCTGGAGGGATCGATCTCAATCGTGGCAAGAAACATGGCATTGTCCTTGTGCTAGGAATTGGTGTGAAAAATACAGCACAAGGGGTCGAACACCTACCCTAGAGCGGCGCGTGTTTGCTACGGTGGCAACGGAGGAGCAGATTGCAGTTGACGGCGGCGGAGACCAGCGGCGGGAGGTCGCTGGCGGCAAGAAGATGATCCGAAGACCCGAAGAGGAAGAGCAGGTTATGCGCGGGTGAAGGGTTTTAGAAAATTTTCCAAAATTTGACACATCAGTATATATAACCTGACCCTGTCGGTGTGACCGAGTGGAACAACTTGGTGGCACCGAGATGCAAAACTGCGAGCAGTTACTGCAACTCGGTGTGACAGAAAGGTTCTAATCGGTTGCACCGAGATTGAAAACCTAGATCAACTTAGTGATCTTGGTATGACCAAAAAGGGTGAATCGGTCAGACCGAAATGCACAATGAGGTTTTGGAAGTTTAAGTCTATGACGAATCGGGGACTCCGAGTGCTCCTCACATAGAGTGGTTCGAATCTGACTTGATCAAACTTTGTGATGTAGCATGAATAGAGTTTCAGACGAAGAAAGCATAGATAGCTAGAGGGAGTTCTTAGGCATTCTTGTCCGTCCATTTGGCTAAAGAGAAAAAGGCAAACAATCAAAGCAACAAATGGATGTCCTCGAATGAGTAAAATATGCATCCAACATGCTCACACAATAAAATGACAAATGAAATATGTGACAAAGCATGCACAAACACTCTAGCATCTATCAAGCAATTGGCGATGACTAGGTCATCTATATATGAGTATATTGACTTAGGAGTCAAATGAGAACATTTGATCATAGGTCATACTCATCGTTTAAGCACAAGTGGGGTTACCACTTTTACATAAAGCATTGTTGTGCTCACACCATTAGAGTTGCTTTAGCTCAATTCTTAGAGTAAAGCTCCCCCTAGATGTGATATCCCCCCTAAGAGGGATGAACTAACCTTGGGTTTTGTCGATAATGACTTCATGTAGGTGTTGAAGATGTGGATGCTCAATGTTGATGTAGATCATTCGGAGCAATCCATTGGAGTGAGTTGCACTTTCAATACCTACACAGGTTAGTCCCACAAGGAACAAGCAAAGATATCCATAGACATAGAGTGATATATACACAAGGTGTTGTCCATGGAAGCATTAGGTTACCTTGTTCCTCGTCTTACCAACAAGAGGGTTTGTGACTCTTTGGACTAGTGCAAGATATGGAAGTTGTTTGCACTTGTCCTTGCCAAATGATAAGAGTGAAGTATGTTGGCGGAGTCACCCTCAAGAACTCTCTAGTTCTCCTTCTTAGGGATCCACACCATCTTGATGGGAATCCTTAGAGTTGTAGTCGTACTTGATGAAGTAGAACTTGATGTAGTCTTGGGAACCCACTTGACCAAGGCCTTAGGAGCTTCTTCAAATGCATCAATCTCCTCTTGAAGCTTGACCTTGACTTTTTGCTTGTGGTCTTGTGGTGGAAGATCATCTTGAGCTTGTGTTCCTTTGAAAGAAGTAGGATCATACTTCTCTTGTTGAGGAACAAACTTCATCTTGGGGTATTGAACTTCTTCCCACTCAACTCCGTTGGCATTGAACTTTCGTTCAAAACCAATACCTTGATTCTTCCGGTCCCTTCCTTGCTTGCGTACAATCTCCTCGAATTGCTTACTTCCGACAAGGCTCTTGTAAACACCTTTCTTTATAATTCCCTTCATTAAGCTATTTTCTTGCTCAAGTGTAACTTGGCTAAGAGAATCATTAGTGGAATCAAGAGAACTACTAGAAGTGTTGGGGAACGTAGTAATTTCAAAAATTTCCTACGCACACGCAAGATCATGGTGATGCATAGCAACGAGAGGGGAGAGTGTTGTCCACGTACCCTCGTAGACTGAAAGCTGAAGCGTTAGAACAACGCGGTTGATGTAGTCGTACGTCTTCACGATCCGACCGATCCAAGTACCGAACGCACGGCACCTCCGAGTTCAGCACGCGTTCAACTCGATGACGTTCCTCGAACTCTAATCCAGCTGAGCTTTGAGGGAGAGTTTCGTCAGCATGACGGCGTGGTGACGATGATGATGTTCTACCGACCCAGGGCTTCGCCTAAGCACCGCTACGATATTATCGAGGTGGATTATGGTGGAGGGGGGCACCGCACACGACTAAGAGATTAAGAGATCAATTGTTGTTGTGTCTAGAGGTGCCCCCTGCCCCCGTATATAAAGGAGTGGAGGAGGGGGAGAGGTTCGGCCCCTATGGAGCGCCCTGGAGGAGTCCTACTCCCACCGGGAGTAGGATTCCTCCCCTTCCATGTAGTAGGAGTAGGAGACAAGGAAGGGGGAGAGGGAAGAGAAGGAAGGAGGGGGCGCCGCCCCTCCCCCTAGTCCAATTCGGACTAGTCATTGGGGGGGGGGGCTGCCTCTCTCTCTCCCCTAAAGCCCAATAAGGCCCATATACTTCTTTCTCTGTATTCCCGTAACTCCCCGGTACTCCAAGAAATACCCGAACCACTCGGAACCTTTCCGATGTCCGAATATAGTCGTCCAATATATCGATCTTTACGTCTTGACCATTTCGAGACTCCTCGTCATGTCCCCGATCTCATCCGGGACTCCGAACTCGTTCGGTACATCAAAACTCATAAACTCATAATAAAATTGTTATCGAAACCTTAAGCGTGCGGACCCAACGGGTTCGAGAACTATGTAGACATGACCGAAACACGTTTCCGGTCAATAAGCAATAGCGGAACCTGGATGCTCATATTGGCTCCCACATATTCTACGAAGATCTTTATCGGTCAAACCGCATAACAACATACGTTGTTCCCTTTGTCATCGGTATGTTACTTGCCCGAGATTCGATCGTCGGTATCCCAATACCTAGTTCAATCTCGTTACCGGTAAGTCTCTTTACTCGTTATGTAATGCATCATTCCGTAACTAACTCATTAGCTACATTGCTCACAAGGCTTATAGTGATGTGCATTATCGAGAGGGCCCAGAGATACCTCTCCAACAATCGGAGTGACAAATCCTAATCTCGAAATACGCCAACTCAACAAGTACCTTCGGAGACACCTATATAGCTCCTTTATAATCACCCAGTTACGTTGTGGCGTTTGGTAGCACACAAAGTGTTCCTCCGATAAACGGGAGTTGCATAATCTCATAGTTATAGGAACATGTATAAGTCATGAAGAAATCAATAGCAACATACTAAACGATCAAGTGCTAAGCTAACGGAATGGCTCAAGTCAATCAGATCATTCTTCTAATGATGTGATCCCACTGATCAAATGATAACATATATCCGTGGTTTAGGAAACTCAACCATCTTTGATCAATGAGCTAGTCAAGTAGAGGCATACTAGTGACACTATGTTTGTCTATGTATTCACACATGTATTATGTTTCCGGTTAATACAGTTCTAGCATGAATAATAAACATTTATCATGAAGTAAGGAAATAAATAATAACTTTATTATTGCCTCTAGGGCATATTTCCTTCAGTCTCCCACTTGCACTAGAGTCAATAATCTAGTTCACATCACCATGTGATTTAACACCAATATTCACATCTGTATGTGATTAATACCCATAGTTCACATCGTCATATGATCAACACCCAAAGGGTTTACTAGAGTCAATAATATAGTTCACTTCACTATGTGATTAACACCCAAATAGTACTAAGGTATGATCATGTTTTGCTCGTGAGAGAAGTTTAGTCAACGGGTCTGTCACATTCAGAATTGTATGTATTTTGCAAATATTCTTTGTCTACAATGCTCTGCACGGAGCTACTCTAGCTAATTGCTCCCACTTTCAATATGTATCTACTTTGAGACTTAGAGTCGTCTGGATCGGTGTAAAAGCTTGCATCGTTGTAACTCTTTACGACGAGCTCTTTTATCACTTCCATTATCGAGAAATATTTCCTTAGTCCTCACTAAGGATATTCTTGACCGATGTCCAGTGATCTACTCCTAGATCAAAACTGTACTCCCTTTCCAAACTCAGAGCAAGGTATACAATAGGTCTGGTACACAGCATAGCATACTTTATAGAACCAATGACTGAGGCATAGGGAATGACTTTTCATTCTTTTTCTATTTTTTGCCATGGTCGGGTTTTAAGTCTTTCTCAACTTCACACCTTGCAACGCAGGCAAGAACTCTTTCTTTGACTGTTACATTTTGAACTACTTCAAAATCTTGTCAAGGTATGTACCCATTGAAAATCTTATCGAGCGTCTTGATATATCTCAATAGATCTTGATGCGCAATATGTAAGCAGCTTTACCGAGGTCTTTCATTGAAAAAACTCTTATTTAAGTATCCTTTTATGCTATCCAGAATTTCTATATCATTTCCAATCAACAATATGTCATTTACATATAGTTTGAGAAAAGGTACAGAGCTCCCACTCACTTTCTTGTAAATACAGGCTTCACAGCAAGTCCGTATAAAACCATATGCTTTGATCAACTCATCAAAGCATATATTCCAACTCCGAGATGCTTGCACCAGTCCATAGATGGATCACTGGAGCTTGCACATTTTGTTAGCACCTTTAGGATTGACAAAACCTTCTGATTGCATCATATACAACTCTTCTTTAAGAAAACCATTAAGGAATGCAGTTTTGACATCCATTTGCCAGATTTCATAAAATGTGGCAATTGCTTAACATGATTCGGATAGACTTAAGCATCGATACGAGTGAGAAAATCTCATCATATTCAACACTTTGAACTTGTCGAAAAACCTTTTGCGACAAGTCGAGCTTTGCAGATAGTAACACTACTATCAGCGTCCGTCTTCCTCTTGAAGATCCATTTATTCTTAATGACTCACCGATCATCGGGCAAGTCAATCAAAGTCCATACTTTGTTCCCATACATGGATCCCATCTCAGATTTCATGGCCTCAAGCCATTTCACGGAATCTAGGCTCATCATCGCTTCCTCATAGTTCGTAGGTTTATGATGGTCTAGTAACATGACTTCCAGAATAGGATTACCGTACCACACTGGTGCAGACCATACTCTAGAAGACCCACGAGGTTTTGTAGTAACTTGATTTGAAGTTTCATGATCATCATCATTAGCTTCCTCACTAATTGCTGTAGCAGTCACTAGAACTGATTTCTGTGATGAACTACTTTCCAATTCGGGAGAAGGTACAATTACCTCATCAAGTTCTACTTTCCTCCCACTCACTTCTTTCAAGATAAACTACTTCTCTAGAAAGGATCCATTTTAGCAACGAATATCTTGCCTTCGGATCTGTGATAGAAGGTGTACCTAATAGTTTCCTTTGGGTATTCTGTGAAGACGCACTTCTTCGATTTGGGTTCGAGCTTATCAGGTTGAAACTTTTTCACATAAGCATCGCAGCCCCAAACTTTAAGAAACGACAACTTAGGTTTATTGCTAAACCATAGTTCATACAATGTCGTCTCAATGGATTTAGATGGTGCCCTATTTTAACTTGAATGCAGCTATCTCTAATGCATAACCCCAAAACGATATTGGTAAATCGGTAAGAGACATCATTGATCACACCATATCAAATAAAGTGCGGTTATGATGTTCGGACACACCGTTACGCTGTGGTGTTCCAGGTGGCATGAGTTTGTGAAACTATTCCACATTATTTTAACTGAAGGCCAAACTCGTAACTCAAATATTCATCTCCACGATCAAATCTTAGAAACTTATTTCCTTGTTACGATGATTTTCCACTTCACTCTGAAATTCTTTGAACCTTTCAACTGTTTCAGACTTATGTTTCATTAAGTAGATATGTTAAAGGAAATATGCCCTAGAGGTAATAATAAAGTTATTATTTATTTCCTCATATCATGATAAATGTTTATTATTCATGCTATAATTGTATTAGCCGGAAACATGATACATGTGTGAATACATAGACAAACTCAAATTCACTAGTATGCCTCTACTTGACTATCTCATTAATCAAAGATGGTTATGTTTCCTAACCATAGACATGAGTTGTCATTTGATTAATGGGATCACATCATTAGGAGAATGATATGATTGACATGACCCATTCTGTTAGCTTAGCACTTGATCGTTTAGTATGTTGCTATTGCTTTCTTCATGACTTATACATGTTCCTACAACTATGAGATTATGCAACTCCTGTTTACCGGAGGAACACTTTGTGTGCTACCAAACGTCACAACGTAACTGGGTGTTTATAAAGGAGCTCTACAGGTGTCTCCAAAGGTACATGTTGAGTTGGCGTATTTTGAGATTAGGTTTTGTCACTCCAATCGTCGGAGAGGTATCTCTGGGCCCTCTCGGTAATGCACATCACTATAAGCCTTGCAAGCAATGTAGCTAATGAGTTAGTTACGGAATGATGCACTACGTAACGAGTAAAGAGACTTGCCGGTAACGAGATTGAACTAGGTATTGAGATACCGACGATCAAATCTCGGGCAAGTAACATACTTATGACAAAGGGAATAGCATATGTTGTTATGCGGTTTGACCGATAAAGATCTTCGAAGAATATGTAGGAGCCAATATGAGCATCTAGTTTCCGCTATTGGTTATTGACCGGAAACGGTTCGGTCATGTCTACATAGTTCTCGAACCCGTAGGGTCCGCACGCTTAAGGTTTTGATGATAGTTATATTATGAGTTTATGAGTTTTGATGTACCGAAGTTTGTTCGGGAGTCCCGAATGTGATTACGAACATGACGAGGAGTCTCTAAATGGTCGAGACATGAAGATTGATATATTGGAAGCCTATATTTGGATGTCGGAAGTGTTCCGGGTGAAATCAGGATTTTACTGGAGTACCGGGAGGTTACCGGAACCCCCCGGGGGCTTAATGGGCCTACATGGGCCTTAGTGGAGAAGAGGAGAGGAAGCAAGGGCTGGGCCACGCGCCCCTCCCCCCTAGTCCGAACAGGACAAGGAGAGGGGGGCGGTGCCCCCCCTTTCCTTCCTCTCTCTCCCTCCTCTTTCCCCCTTCTCCTACTCCAACAAGGGAAGGAGGGAGTCCTACTCCCGGTGGGAGTAGGATTCCCCTTGGCGCGTCCCCTCCTAGGTCAGCCACCCCCTCCCCCTTGCTCCTTTATATACGGGGGCAGGGGGCACCTCTATACACAATAATTGATCTCTTGATCTCTTAGACGTGTGCGGTGCCCCCTCCAACATAGTCCTCCTCGATAATATTGTAGCGGTGCTTAGGCGAAGCCCTGCGACGGTAGAACATCAAAATCGTCACCACGCCGTCGTGCTGACGGAACTCTTCCTCGACATTCTGCTGGATCGGTGTACGGGGATCGTCATCGAGCTGAACATGTGCTAGAACTTGGAGGTGTCGTAGTTTCGGTGCTTGATCGGTCGGGCCGTGAAGACGTACGACTACATCAACCGCATTGTTCTAACGCTTCTGCTTTCGGTCTATGAGGGTACGTGGACAACACTCTCCCCTCTCGTTGCTATGCATCGCCATGAGTTTGCGTGTGCATAGGATTTTTTTTGAAATTACTACGTTCCCCAAAAGTGGTATCAGAGCCTGGTTTTATGCGTAGATGTTATATGCATGAGTAGAACACAAGTGAGTTGTGGGCAATACAAGTCATACTGCTTACCAGCATGTCATACTTTGGTTCAGCGGTATTGTTGGATGAAGCGGCCCGGACCGACATTACGCGTACGCTTATGCGAGACTGGTTCTACCGACATGCTTTGCACACAGGTGGCTGGCGGGTGTCTGTTTCTCCAAGTTTAGTTGAACCGAGTGTGGCTACGCCCGGTCCTTGCGAAGGTTAAAACAGCACTAACTTGACAAACTATCGTTGTGGTTTTGATGCGTAGGTAAGAACGGTTCTTGCTCAGCCCGTAGCAGCCATGTAAAATTTGCAACAACAAAGTAGAGGACGTCTAACTTGTTTTTGCATGGCATGTTGTGATGTGATATGGTTAAGACGTGATGCTATATTTTATTGTATGAGATGATCATGTTTTGTAACCGAAGTTATCGGCAACTGGCAGGAGCCATATGGTTGTCGCTTTATTGTATGAAATGCAAATGCCCTATAATTGCTTTACTTTATCACTAAGCGGTAGCGATAGTCGTAGAAGCAATAGATGGCATAACGACAACGATTCTACGATGGAGATCAAGGTGTCGCGCCGGTGACGATGGTGATCACGATGGTGCTTCGGAGATGGAGATCACAAGCACAAGATGATGATGGCCATATCATATCACTTATATTGATTGCATGTGATGTTTATCCTTTATGCATCTTATCTTGCTTTGATTGATGGTAGCATTTTAAGATGATCTCTCACTAATTATCAAGAAGTGTTCTCCCAGAGTATGCACCGTTGCGAAAGTTCTTCGTGCTGAGACACCACGTGATGATCCGGTGTGATAGGCTCTACGTTCAAATACAATGGGTGCAAAACAGTTGCACACGCGGAATACTCAGGTTAAACTTGACGAGCCTAGCATATACAGATATGGCCTCGGAACACGGAGACCGAAAGGTCGAACGTGAATCATATAGTAGATATGATCAACATAGTGATGTTCACCATTGAAAACTAATCCATCTCACGTGATGATCGGACATGGTTTAGTTGATTTGGATCACGTGATCACTTAGATGACTAGAGAGATGTCTGTCTAAGTGGGAGTTCTTTAGTAATATGATTAATTGAACTTAAATTTATCATGAACTTAGTACCTGATAGTATTTTTCTTGTCTATGTTTGTTGTAGATAGATGGCTCGTGTTGTTGTTCCGTTGAATTTTAATGTGTTCCTTGAGAAAGCTAAGTTGAAAGATGATGGTAGCAATTACACGGACTGGGTCCGTAACTTGAGGATTATCCTCATTGCTGCATAGAAGAATTATGTCCTGGAAGCACCACTGGGTGCCAGGCCTGCTGCAGATGCAACTAATGACGTTAAGAATGTCTGGCAGAGCAAAACTGATGACTACTCGATAGTTCAGTGTGCCATGCTTTACGGCTTAGAACCGGGACTTCAACGATGTTTTGAACGTCATGGAGCATATGAGATGTTCCAGGAGTTGAAGTTAATATTTCAAGCAAATGCATGGATTGATAGATATGAAGTCTCCAATAAGTTCTATAGCTGTAAGATGGAGGAGAATAGTTCTGTCAGTGAACATATACTCAAAATGTCTGGGTATAATAATCACTTGATTCAACTGGGAGTTAATCTTCCTGATGATAGTGTCATTGACAGAATTCTTCAATCACTGTCACCAAGCTACAAGAGCTTCATGATGAACTATAATATGCAAGGGATGGACAAGACTATTCCCGAGCTCTTCGCAATGCTAAAGGCTGCGGAGGTAGAAATCAAGAAGGAGCATCAAGTGTTGATGGTCAATAAGACCACCAGTTTCAAGAAAAAGGGTAAAGGGAACAAGAAGGGGAATTCAAGAAGAACAGCAAACAAGTTGCTGCTCAAGAGAAGAAACCCAAATCTGGTCCTAAGCCTGAGATTGAGTGCTTCTACTACAAGCAGACTGGACACTGGAAGCGGAACCGCCCCAAGTATTTGGCGGATAAAAAGGATGGCAAGGTGAACAAAGGTATATGTGATATACATGTTATTGATGTGTACCTTACTAACTCTCGCAGTAGCACCTGGGTATTTGATACTGGTTCTGTTGCTAATATTTGCAACTCGAAACAGGGACTACGGATTAAGCAAAGATTGGCTAAGGACGAGGTGACGATGCACGTGGGAAATGGTTCCAAAGTCGATGTGATCGCAGTCGGCACGCTACCTCTACATCTACCTTCGGGATTAGTTTTAGACCTGAATAATTGTTATTTGGTGCCAGCGTTTAGCATGAACATTATATCTGGATCTTTTTTGATGCGAGACGGTTATTCATTTAAATCTGAGAATAATGGTTGTTCTATTTATATGAGTAATATCTTTTATGGTCATGCACCCTTGAAGAGTGGTCTATTTTTATTAAATCTCGATAGTAGTGATACACATATTCATAATGTTGAAGCCAAAAGATGCAGAGTTGATAATGATAGTGCAATTTATTTGTGGCACTACCATTTGGGTCATATTGGTGTAAAGCGCATGAAGAAACTCCATACTGATGGACTTCTGGAAACACTGGATTATGAATTACTTGGTACTTGCGAACCGTGCCTCATGGGCAAGATGACTAGAACGTCGTTCTCCAGAACTATGGAGCAAGCAACTGATTTGTTGGAGATCATACATACTGATGTATGTGGTCCTATGAATATTGAGGCTCGCGGCGGGTATCGTTATTTTCTCACCTTCACAGATGATTTGAGCAGATATGGGTATATCTACTTGATGAAACGCAAGTCTGAAACATTTGAAAAGTTCAAAGAATTTCAAAGTGAAGTGGAAAATCATCATAACAAGAAAATAAAGTTTCTACGATCTGATCGTGGAGGAGAATATTTGAGTTACGAGTTTGGTTTACATTTGAAACAATGTGGAATAGTTTCGCAACTCATGCCACCCGGAACACCACAACGAAATGGTGTGTCCGAACGTCGTAATCGTACTTTACTAGATATGGTGCGATCTATGATTTCTCTTACTGATTTACCGCTATCGTTTTGGGGTTATGCTTTAGAGACGGACGCATTCACGTTAAATAGGGCACCATCAAAATCCATTGAGACGACGCAAAAAACCAAAGTTGTCGTTTCTCAAAGTTTGGGGCTGCGATGCTTATGTGAAGAAACTTCAACCAGATAAGCTCGAACCCAAATCGGAGAAACGTGTCTTCATAGGATACCCAAAAGAGACTATTGGATACACCTTCTATCACAGATCTGAGGGCAAGATTTTTGTTGCTAAATTCGGATCCTTTCTAGAGAAGGAGTTTCTCTCGAAAGAAGTGAGTGGGAGGAAAGTAGAACTTGATGAGGTAATTGTACCTGCTCCCTTATAGGAAAGTAGTTCATCACAAGAACCGGTTCCTGTGACAACTACTCCAATCAGTGAGGAAGCTAAGGATATTGATCATGAAACTTCAGATCAAGTTACTACTGAACCTCGTAGGTCAGCCAGAGTAAGATCCGCACAAGAGTGGTACGTTAATCCTATTCTAGAAGTCATGTTACTTGACCATGGCGAACCTACGAACTATGAGGAAGCGATGATGAGCCCAGATTCCGCAAAATGGCTTGAGGCCATGAAATCTGAGATGGGATCCATGTATGAGAACAAAGTATGGACTTTGGTTTACTTGCCTGATGATCAGCAAGCCATCGAGAATAAATGGATCTTCAAGAAGAAAACTGACGCTGATGGTAATGTAACTGTCTACAAAGCTCGACTTGTTGCGAAAGGTTTTCGACAAGTTCAAGGGGTTGACTACGATGAGACTTTCTCACCCGTAGCGATGCTTAAGTCTGTCCGAATCATGTTAGCAATTGCCGTATTTTATGATTATGAAATATGGCAAATGGATGTCAAAACTGCATTCCTGAATGGATTTCTGGAAGAAGAGTTGTATATGATGCAACCGGAAGGTTTCGTCGATCCAAAAGGTGCTAACAAAGTGTGCAAGCTCCAGCGATATATTTATGGACTGGTGCAAGCCTCTCGGAGTTGGAATAAACGCTTTGATAGTGTGATCAAAGCATATAGTTTTATACAGACTTTTGGAAAAGCCTGTATTTACAAGAAAGTGAGTGGGAGCTCTGTAGCATTTCTGATATTATATGTAGATGACATATTGTTGATTGGAAATGATATAGAATTTCTGGATAGCATAAAGGGATACTTGAATAAAAGTTATTCGATGAAAGACCTCGGTGAAGCTGCTTACATATTGGGCATCAAGATCTATAGAGATAGATCAAGACACTTATTTGGACTTTCACAAAGCACATACCTTGATAAAGTTTTGAAAAAATTCAAAATGGATTAGGCAAAGAAAGGGTTCTTGCCTGTATTACAAGGTGTGAAGTTGAGTCGGACTCAATGCCCGACCACAGCAGACGATAGAGAGAAAATGAAAGATGTTCCCTATGCTTCAGCCATAGGCTCTATCATGTATGCAATGTTGTGTACCAAACCTAACGTATGCTTAGCAATAAGTTTGGCAGGGAGGTATCAAAGTAATCTAGGAGTGGATCACTGGATAGCGGTCAAGAACATCCTGAAATACCTGAAAAGGACTAAGGGTATGTTTCTCATTTATGGAGGTGACAAAGAGCTAGTCGTAAATTGTTACGTCGACGCAAGCTTTGACACTGATCCGGACGATTCTAAATCGCAAATCGGATACGTGTTTATATTGAACGGTGGAGCTGTCAGTTGGTGCAGTTCTAAACAAAGCGTCGTGGCGGGATCTACATGCGAAGCGGAGTACATAGCTGCTTCGGAAGCAGCAAATGAAGGAGTCTGAATGAAGGAGTTCATTTCCGATCTAGGTGTCATACCTAGTGCATCGGGACTAATGAAGATCTTCTATGACAATACTGGTGCAATTGCCTTGGCAAAGGAATCCAGATTTCACAAGAGGACCAAACACATCAAGAGACGCTTCAATTCCATCCGGGACCAAGTCCAGGTGGGAGACATAGAGATTTGCAAGATACATACGGATCTGAATGTTGTAGACCCGTTGACTAAGCCTCTTCCACGAGCAAAACATGATTAGCACCAAGACTCCATGGGTGTTAGAATCATTACTGTGTAATCTTGATTATTGACTCTAGTGCAAGTGGGAGACTGAAGGAAATATGCCCTAGAGGCAATAAAAAAGTTATTATTTATTTCCTTGTATCATGATAAATGTTTATTATTCATGCTATAATTGTATTAGCTGGAAACATGATACATGTGTGAATACATAGACAAACTTAAAGTCACTAGTATGCCTCTACTTGACTAGCTCATTAATCAAAGATGGTTATGTTTCCTAACCATAGACATGAGTTGTCATTTGATTAACGGAATCACATCATTAGGAGAATGATATGATTGACATGACCCATTCCGTTAGCTTAGCACTTGATCGTTTAATATGTTGCTATTGCTTTCTTCATGACTTATACATGATTCCTACAACTATGAGATTATGCAACTCCCGTTTACCGAAGGAACACTTTGTGTGGTACCGAACGTCACAACGTAATTGGGTGATTATAAAGGAGCTCTACAGGTGTCTCCAAAGGTACATGTTGAGTTAGCGTATTTCGAGATTAGGTTTTGTCACTCCGATTGTCGGAGAGGTATCTCTGGGCCCTATCGGTAATGCACATCACTATAAGCCTTGCAAGCAATGTAGCTAATGAGTTAGTTACGGAATGATGCATTACGTAACGAGTAAAGAAACTTGCCAGTAACGAGATTGAACTAGGTATTGAGATACCGACGATCAAATCTCGGGCAAGTAACATACCGATGACAAAGGGAACAACGTATGTTGTTATGCGGTTTGACCAATAAAGATCTTCGAAGAATATGTAGGAGCCAATATGAGCATCCAGGTTCCGCTATTGGATATTGACCGGAAATGGTTCTGGTCATGTCTACATAGTTCTCGAACACGTAGGGTCCGCACGCTTAAGGTTTCGATGATAGTTATATTATGAGTTTATGATTTTTGATGTACCGAAGTTTGTTAGAAGTCCCGAATGTAATTACGGACATGATGAGGAGTCTCGAAATGGTCGAGACATGAAGATTGATATATTGGAAGCCTATATTTGGATGTCGGAAGTGTTCCGGGTGAAATCGAGATTTTACCGGAGTAGCGGGAGGTTACCGGAACCCCCCGGGGGCTTAATGGGCCTACATGGGCCTTATTGGATAAAAGGGAGAGGAGGCCAGGGCTGGGCCGCACGCCCCTCCCCCTAGTCCGAATAGGACAAGGAGAGGGGGGCGGCGCCCCCCCCCCCCCCCTTCCTTCCTCTCTCTCCCTCCTCTTTCCCCCCTTCTCCTACTCCAACAAGGAAAGTAGGGAGTCCTACTCCCGGTGGGAGTAGGACTCCCCTTGGTGCGCCCCCTCCTAGGCCAGCCGCCCCTCCCCCTTGCTCCCTTATATATGGGGGCAGGAGGGCACCTCTATACACAACAATTGATCTCTTGATCTCTTAGCCGTGTGCGGTGCCCCCCTCCACCATAGTCCTCCTCGATAATATTGTAGCGGTGCTTAGGAGAAGCCCTGCGATGGTAGAACATCAAGATCGTCACCACGATGTCGTGCTGACGGAACTCTTCCCCGACATTTTGCTGGATCGGAGTATGGGGATCGTCATCAAGCTGAACGTGTGCTAGAACTCGGAGGTGCCGTAGTTTCGGTGCTTGATCGGTCGGGCCGTGAAGACGTACGACTACATCAACCACGTTGTTCTAACGCTTCCGCTTTCGGTCTACGAGGGTACGTGGACAACACTCTCCCCTCTCGTTGCTATGCATCACCATGATCTTGCGTGTGCGTAGGAAATTTTTCGAAATTACTACGTTCCCCAACAATCTTGTGGGGAACCAAGAACAAGAAAATCAGCATAACAACATACGTTGTTCCCTTTGTCACTGGTATGTTACTTGCCCGAGATTTGATCGTCGGTATCTCAATACCTAGTTCAATCTCGTTACCGGCAAGTCTCTTTACTCATTACGTAATGCATCATTCCGTAACTAACTCATTAGCTACATTGCTTGCAAGGCTTACAGTGATGTGCATTACCGAGAGGGCCTAGAGATACCTCTCCGACAATCGGAGTGACAAAACCTAATCTCGAAATACGCCAACTCAACATGTACCTTTGGAGACACCTGTAGAGCTCCTTTATAATGACCCACTTACGTTGTGACGTTTGGTAGCACACAAAGTGTTCCTCCGGTAAAGGGGAGTTGCATAATCTCATAGTTGTAGGAACATGTATAAGTCATGAAGAAAGCAATAGCGACATACTAAACGATCAAGTGCTAAGCTAACAGAATGGGTCATGTCAATCATATCATTCTCCTAATGATGTGATCCCATTAATCAAATGACAACTCATGTCTATGGTTAGGAAATATAACCATCTTTGATTAATGAGCTAGTCAAGTAGAGGCATACTAGTGACTTTAATTTTGTCTATGTATTCACACATGTATCATGTTTCCGGCTAATACAATTATAGCATGAATAATAAATATTTATCATGATATGAGGAAATAAATAATAACTTTATTTTTGCCTCTAGGGCATATTTCCTTCAGTCTCCCACTTGCACTAGAGTCAATAATCTAGATTACATAGTAATGATTCTAACACCCATGGAGTCTTGCTGCTGATCATGCTTTGCTCGTGAAAGAGGCTTAGTCAACGGGTCTTCAACATTCAGATCCGTATGTAACTTGCAAATCTCTATGTCTCCCACCTGGACTTGGTCCCGGATGGAATTGAAGCGTCTCTTGATGTGATTGGTCCTCTTGTGAAATCTGGATTCCTTTGCCAAGGCAATTGCACCAGTATTGTCACAGAAGATCTTCATTGGTCCCGATGCACTAGGTATGACACCTAGATCAGAAATGAACTCCTTCATCCAGACTCCTTCATTTGCTGCTTCCGAAGCAGCTATATACTCCGCTTCGCATGTAGATCCTGCCACGACGTTTTGTTTAGAACTACACCAACTGACAGCTCCACCGTTCAATATAAACACGTATCTAGTTTGGGATTTAGAATCGTCCGGATCAGTGTCAAACCTTGCATCGACGTAACCATTTACGACTAGCTCTTTGTCACCTCCATAAATGAGAAACATATCCTTAGTCCTTTTCAGGTATTTCAGGATGTTCTTGTCCGCTGTCCAGTGATCCACTCCTGGATTACTTTGGTACCTCCCTGCCAAACTTATTGCTAAGCATACGTCAGGTTTGGTACACAGCATTGCATACATGATAGAGCCTATGGTTGAAGCATAGGGAACATCTTTCATTTTCTCTCTATCTTTTGTTGTGGTCGGGCATTGAGTCTGACTCAACTTCACACCTTTCAATACAGGCAAGAACCCTTTCTTTGCCTGATCCATTTTGAACTTTTTCAAAACTTTATCAAGGTATGTGCTTTGTGAAAGTCCAAATAAGCGTCTTGATCTATCTCTATAGATCTTGATGCCCAGTATGTAAGCAGCTTCACCGAGGTCTTTCATCGAAAATCTTTTATTCAAGTATCCCTTTATGCTATCGAGAAATTCTATATCATTTCCAATCAACAATATGTCATCTACATATAATATCAGAAATGCTACAGAGCTCCCACTCACTTTCTTTTAAATACAGGCTTTTCCAAAAGTCTGTATAAAACCATATGCTTTGATCACACTATCAAAGCGTTTATTCCAACTCCGAGAGGCTTGCACCAGTCCATAAATGGATTGCTAGAGCTTGCACACTTTGTTAGCACCTTTTGGATCGACAAAACCTTCCGGTTGCATCATATACAACTCTTCTTCCAGAAATCCATTCAGGAATGCAGTTTTGACACCATTTTCCATATTTCATAATCATAAAATGCGGCAATTGCTAACATGATTCATACAGACTTAAGCATCACTACGGGTGAGAAAGTCTCATCATAGTTGAAAGAACATGCAGTGCCCCCATGTTTGGTTTTGGTAATTGATGACAATCTCTATGGACTAATGGTTGCCTTGAGTAATATTTGAATGTTTTGTCCATAGGCATTTCTTGAAGTCCATGTGTTGGTTTCAAGGAGTTTATGAGTTGACCAAGGTGCTATTAAGGAATTATCCAAAGATTGGTCATGTGAGTGTTGAGCTTATTGTAAGCATGTTTTGAAGAAGAAGATTGAGTGATCATTCATATTTACCTTAAAGACATCACCCAAATGAAGAGAGTTGGAAAGATTCAAGGTTGATCAAGACTAAGTCAAGAGTGAATCAAGTTGATCAACTCACAAAGCGTAGAAGATGTACCAAGAGGGATCAAGTGATCCCATGGTATGGTAAGCATTGTCACTTACGCTCTATGTACTAACCCATGGTCTTCGCGAGAGTTCTTTGTGGGGTTAGGATGCGATGTGCAAGTTCAAGTGATTCATCATGAAGAGATCAAGTGCTTGAAGCTTGCCGCCCATTGTGGTGACAATGGACTTGTGAAGATGAGCCGAATAGTGGCTCACCCATAGTGGACTATGGGGAGCAATCATCTAGTCTTCATCGAGCCAACGCAATCAAGAAAGGTGGTCCAACTTGAGGGAGTCAAGATCATCATCATCTAGCTCAAGTGGACCATGTGCAAGGCAAAGGTTTTCCCTTGATAGTTTTTTTATTTTACCGGTCTCATGGTGGTAGTTGGGAGATCGGGTTATAGGACCGTTTGCCGTACTATCAAGGGGGGCTCTCAAGTTGGTAGCTTGATCGTATCATTAGTAGAGAGCTCAAACCATTGCATCCTTGCATCTTGTTTCTTGGTTCTTGTTTGGTTCTCTTTGTGAGTCTTAGAGCTTAAGGTCATCTTGATGACAAGCTTGAGTTCATCGAAAACGGAGTTCGCATGCATCTTCTATGATGTTTTCGGTGTTGGAGGTTTTACCGGTCTTATCCGAGGAAGGGTTCTCACCATTTTCTTATGGGCCTTTTCTAATTTTCTTCTTATTGATATTTCTTTCAAGATTCTGTTATCCCTTGTCGCTAGCTTTCCAACAAACTTGGTTTCATCGAATTCGGAGTCCGTTTGCAAAAGTTGTGGCAGTTTTGGTGTTCTGAAAAGGCTGCAACGGTACTACCGCGAATTGGAGTGGATGTAATTTTTCACTACCGCTCCAGAGCGGTACTACCGCGGCTCCTACAACGGTAGTACCGCTCCCGACCAAAAACTCATCCCAAGTCCTGCGGTGGTAGGCCCGGATGTAATTTTTTAGTACCGCTCGCAAGTAGTAGTACCGCTACCCCTAGCGGTAGTACTGTGAGGTCAAGCGGTACTACCGCTCCGATGGTTCTTTTGCCTCCTTGCTGTTGTGTTTCAAAGGGGTACTACCGCCCTAGTGGTAGTACCGCTCCTTGGAGCGGTAGTATCGCTCTGTGCGGGCTGTGAGCATAACGGTTGGATTTTTCCCCACCTATAAAAGGGGGCCTTCTTCCCCATTGAACCTTATCCCTTGAACTCGTGTTCTTCCCCCATTGTTGACCTTCTTCGAGCTTGCTAACTCTCAATCCCTCCATGGATTCTTGCTAGTTTTTGAGGGAAAAGAGAGAGGAGATCTAGATCCACATTTCCACCAATCACTTTCTCCTCTATGTGAGGGGAGCCCCTTGGATCTAGATCTTGGAGTTCTTGGTGTTCTCCTTCTTGTTCTTCCTCTCATCTTCCTCCCTAGCATTAGTTGCTTCGGTGGGATTTGAGAGAGAAGGACTTGGGCACTCCGTGTTCCCTTGCCATTGCATTTGGTGCATCGGTTTGAGTTCTCCACGTGATACGTGGAAGTTACAAGTTGAGAAGCTTATTACTCTTGGGTGCTTGGTACCCTTGAGCTTCTTACTCTTGGGTGTTTGGACACCCTAGAGCTTGTTCCTATTGGGTGCCTTGCCGCCCTAGACGGTTGGTGTTGTTCGTTGCTCAATCATTGTGGTGTAAAGCTCCGGGCAAGCGTCGGGGTCTCCAATTAGGTTGTGGAGATCGCCCCGAGCAATTTGACGGGTACCGGTGACCGCCCCCAAGGGTTGCCAAAGTGTACGGGTTCGGTGACCGCCCCCAAGGGTCGCCATTTGTACGGGTTTGGTGTCCGCCCTCAAGGGTCCCTTAGTGGAATCACGGCATCTTGCATTGTGCGAGGGCGTGAGGAGATTACGGTGGCCCTAGTGGCTTCTTGGGAAGCATTGTGCCTCCACACCGCTCCAAACGGAGATTAGCATCCACAAGGGTGTGAACTTCGGGATACATCATCGTCTCCGCGTGCCTCGGTTATCTCTTTCCCGAGCCCTTTACTTATGCACTTTACTTTGTGATAGCCATATTGTTCTTTGTCATATATCTAGCTATCACATAGTTGCTTATCTTGCTTAGCATAAGTTGTTGGGGCACATAGGTGAGCCTAGTTGTTTTAGGTTTTGTGCTTGACAAATTAACTGCTAGGTTTATTCCGCATTTGTTCAAGCCTGAACCGTAATTATTTTAAAGCGCCTATTCACCCCCCCCCCCCTCTAGGCGACATCCTAGATCTTTCAATTGGTATCAGAGCCTCGTCTCTCTTTATTAGGCTTTACCACCTAGAGAGTAAAGATGTCGACTAGGGGATTAGGTTTCTCTGACTCTCTTAGTTTCGATGGCACAAATTTTGATGCTTGGGTAATTTGCATGCTTAATCTTTTTAGGGTCATGGACCTAAATTTAGAGAAAATTGTAGATATGGGTTTTTCTCCTCCAAAGGATCCCCAAAGATTATCATTAGAGGATGAGAAAAACTCTTATATCAATGCTCAAGCTTCTAATGTGCTTTTCGATGCTTTGAGCAATGTAGTTATATTTCAACTCATGTCGTTCCGGGATGCTCATGAGTTGTGGACGAAGCTTCAAGATAAATATGGTGTGTCCAAATTTTGTGGGGATGATTGTTCTCCCTCCACCTCCAGCCGTATAGTATTCTCAACCTCTTCTACTTCACCTACATGTGGTTTGCCACAAGGTAATGATATGGTGAGTAGTGTTGGTCATTGCAATGACGATAGTATGCTTATTATGGATGATCCTTCATCACTATATTATTGCGATGCTCCTTCTTTGGGCTTTAACACTTCGAGTACTCCAAATGTTTCACATGCTTGTGTTGATAGTCCTTGCATATCATGTAGAAATTGCTTGACTAAATCTCATGATGATATGCTTGCTATGTCTTGTTGCCATGATAAAAATGCATCTATTTCCTCGAATAGTTGTGCTAACAATGTAGAGGAAAGCAAACACTTCATGGAACAAGATGTGGTGTTTAATGGTGCCTCAAGGGATCCTACATCATCATCTATTGCTTTTTGCCTTAGAGCTAAGGCGTCAAAGGTATCTCCTACTTTGTACCCCAATATGTCTCTTGATGATGATGTTGATGCTAATGATGATGAGGATAATGATGAAGAGAATGATAATGTTGCCTCCTTAAAAACTAAGGGGAAATGATTTTTAGAGCTCTTCATAAAAAAAATTGCTCGTTCCAACTTCATGGAAATAATGTCCATTGCCATTGATGGCAAGAAATACATTGAGGAGTTGGAATCTCATTTAGAGGAGCATGAGGTCACCATTGAGAAAATGGAAGCTCATGAGCGTGATTACGCAAATGAGATCGCGGAGCTATCTCAAGCTCTTAAACATGAACAAACCACCTCCGAATCTCTTGAGGAGACTTTTGCTCTAGAATTATCTAGAGTGAGGGAATCTCATGATAGAACTCTTGAGGTGGCCAATGATTTCAAAACTAAAAATGCTAAGATCGAATTTGCTCATGCTAGACTCCTTGAGGACTTTGAGCACCTCGAAAATGGCTCAAGGGTCATCAAGGGTGAGCTCATCAAACTCACCGAGTCTCATGATCAACTTGAAGCTTCTTATTTAAAAGAGCTTGCTAAGTTGCCCCCTCCTATTGTTGTTAATAATGATGCTTGTTCTACTAACTCTATTACTTGTGAAGCATCCATTTTGAAGGAGAATGTTGAGCTACGGGCTCAACTTGAGTTGCTATCTAGCAATTATGGGAAATTGGAAGAAAGCCATGAAAAGCTCTTAAGCTCTCATGACGATCTTCTAGTATCCCATAATGTGCTAAAGATATCTCATGAGGCCATGATTGCTAAGGTAACATATAGTGAGCCTCATGTGGATACTAGCACCACTTCTAGTCAAAATACTATATTGCCATGTGCTAGTCCTTGTAATTCATCTACTCACAATGTTGGTACATCTTGTGATGAATTGCTTTCCTTGCCTTGTTGCTCTTACGATGAAGCTTATACTTCCTCTAGTACTTGTGTTGAGACTAACCATGTAGAGGAAATCAAAGAGCTCAAGGCCCAAGTCACTTCTTTGAAGAAAGACTTGGAAAAGAGTCATGAAGGGAAATCCACACTCAACAATATCTTGAATGTGCAAAAATCCCCCAATGACAAAGGTGGACTTGTATTCAACTCCAATAATAAGAAGAAGAAGTCCAAGAGCAACAAGAAGAAGGGCCAAAAACAAGTCAAGAATTCGGCCAAGATTATTTGCTTCAAGTGCAAAATTGAAGGGCATCATGTTAGATATTTCCCATTGAAGAAGAATGCCATTGGTGACAAGCAACAAGGGAAGAGGCCACAAGTTCAATCTCATGCTCAACCTCAAGTTGAAGAAAGGCCACTTCCCAAGAAGACTCAAGTTAATGCCTCTCTTGTTGAGAAATCAAGTGAGAAGAAAATGAAGAGTAGATGTTGCTACTTATGTCGTGAGAAAGGTCACATCGCTTCTTCATGCACTAGTGGTAACTTATCCAACCCAATTATTATTGATGATATCTATTCTCTTGGGAAGGATAAGGTTGGCAATGTGTTTGCCAAGTTTGTTGGTACTCAAAGTGGTGTCAAGAAAAGAACCATTTGGGTTGCCAAGCCTATTGTGACTAACCTCTTAGGACCCAACTTGGTTGGGGACCACCAAGCTCAAATTTTATCATTAGGTGTTGTTGGAGGTCATTGGAGACTTGGCTACATTATGAAGATTTAAGGGGTCCTCATCATTCATATTGTCTCAAGCCAAGTCATTCAGATTATCTTTCTATCATATATACAATGTTCCTCCTTGCGGTAACTCGTGCTTAAATTGCTTACATTGAAAGTTGCTTGCCCCTTGGCATGTTGTGGTTTGGTTTCTTGCATGTGCTTGTATATGTTGTGCTTCCAATTTTGGTTTGCACATCATGTACATGTGTGTTGTGTGTTGAGCCTTTTTGCATCTTGTTTATTTCTTAGTTGGCTCTTGTGATAGATTAATGGAATATCCCATTATGGGGGAGTGATGTGCTTTGTGCACCTCACAATCCTATAAGTGTGTGTACATGAGTAATACCATCTAGTATTGATATTTCAAGATTATCTAGTTGCTATGTGGTATGTCTTCTCATGAGAAATTCAAATTCTAAATTCTCCATTAATTATCTCTTGTTGGATCCTCTTATTGCCTCTTGTTAAGTTTTCTTCATTGGTATCACATTATGGGGGAGTAATATGCTATGTATATTACTATCCTAGAAAATGTGTACATTTGAGATTTTGTCACCTAGTGCTGATATTGTAGATTATCTTATTCCTAGGTGGCGTGTTAGCTCTACAAGTTGCAATTTGCTTGTGTTTGGTGTGAAGATGATGTTGGATATCCTTGCTATCTATCAACAGGAATTATTTCCAAATACTTTGTGTCTTATGACAATTGGTATTCACTTATGTGTGGTACAAATTATTGATCATCTTTACATTGGCCTTTGCTTTTATTTACCTTATCCTGTGCCTAGGATTGTGTCAACTCCCATTGTTTTTCATACCACTTGTGGATCTTGTTATTTTCTTGATCGTGTTTAGTGTTTTCTAGATATAGTGAAAGTGGTGATCCCACCTTGTGCATTTTGTATTCAAATGCAAATTCTCTATAATGCACTAGTCTTGGGGGAGCTATCCTATTTTCTATAAAACACTCATCTTGCGATCCATATTAAGTGTGTGTTGGTGGATGGCAAGTCGTTTCTTTTGGTACTTTGTGCCAACATGAAACTTTGTAGAGAGCTTGGTTTGTTTGGAACCATCCTCTCCTTTGGGAGTTTGACATCTTTTTTTGTGTGTTCCAATGGATATCTCCTTCCTTGATGTATATTTTAATGATATCTTCAAAGTGATGATTTCTCCATTTGGTATCCTTTTCACTTGGTTTTTCCTTTTATTTTGGCATCGGTTCTTGAAAGTCTTGAGCATGCATTTTAACTTCATGTAGTTCCTTTGGCATGTTTTCTTTCTTTGACCCAATATATAGGGGAAACTCCACCAAGTCTCAAATTGGATGAGATGTGCATGAGATTAATTTTCATAATTATATGCACACATCTATGTGGAGTTTGTCCTATGTATTGTTGGTTCTCTAACTCTTTGGTCCCAATGAGTTTGGGTACCATTTTTTTGTGTTGTTGTTCTAGGAACAATTGGAGATGCATTGGATACTCGACTCATTCAAAAGGAAGGTGTTGTCACCATGTGCTTATTGGAGTCAAACTAGGGTGATCAATGAACTACTTTCTACCTTCAATTGGTATCTACTACATCCTTCCAATGCTATCTCGGTAACAAGTATCATCATCTACTACATGCACACATTATTGCATCAATCGTGTAGATTGTATCATGGCATGTTATTCTTTCTTTCTTGTGATACTTGTTTCCTTTCTCAAAGCATCCCAACAATGATCTCTTGTTCCTAGTTGTGATGTCTTTGATGGTTGTGTGGTAGGAATTCATTTATATACAATAAGACCATATCTAGCCTTGGGCTATGCTTCCAAGCACATATCTTATTGGTATATGTATGACTTCCTTTTGGATATCTTGTTCCTTCGTGTTGTAACTATTTCGGGTGGACATCCTTCTTTGTAGATATATATCGTCATGATTTTGTCTACCTAGACCCTTATACACTTGAGAGAAATTACATCTCTAGATGATATCCTTTCTTTCACGTCCACCTTGTCTTTCTTATGTTATTTCTTTGGTGGCTCTGTGAAAGCTTTTGCCTTGAGTGCGTGTCTTATCTCATTGCATCTTGATGCACTCTTATGTGGTGAAGATTTTTTTCCTCATGCTTGTCTTGACGAGGCTTTTGCCATCTTAATTGGTATCCCCTATCTTGATGATTCTTATGCTTTCTATCTTCACCTTGGGTTGTCACAAGTGTTGGTTATTCATTTTGCATATTTAGTGTTCTTGTGAACCCATTTGCTTAGTTGTGTGTGAGAATGAAAGGCTTTGCACCGTGTATCTCATTCATTCGAGACTATGTTGATGCTTATGCTCATCAGTATATTATTCTTCTCATGTGCTTTGCCATGACTCACACACATCATTTTGGTTGAGCCTATTCTTAAGTTGCCTCTTTTACATGTTGCTCAACCATGTGTTTGTTGCAAGTGCTAGGCTTAGTTTCCTTTATGCTCACTTGCACTTGTTGTTTGTTTCTATTGATTTTGGGGAGCTATGATCCTATTTTGTGCACTTTGTATGCAATACAAATATTCTTATTTGTGCACAAATCATGGGGAGCTTCTCTAGTTTCTTTAGAACACTCCTTTGCTCATATCATAATATCCTTCATTAATGTGGCTCATAGGATCTTTGGTCTAGTTAGTTCAATTGATATCCTTTGATTGCTTGCTTCAATTGGTATCTTTTGATTGCTCGATTTCTTGTTTCTCTCTTTGTTATGTCTTTGTGGCATATCATTCTTTTGCAATCTTTGGGCCTCAATATAGTTTGTCTTCCTCCAAGTATTTACCATTGGATATGTGTATTGCATTCCACTCTCTTTTAGAGATACACATTTATGGAGGAACACTCTTTATATTGGCCTTCTAAGCTTTTCACCCATTTTGGCAATCGATGCCAATGGGAGAGGAGTTTCAGAGAGTTTTGTGGAGAAGTCTTCAGAGTTTTCTCCTTGCTTTGGTTTTCATTTCTAAGCATTTGCATCCCATTCTCATGCATTGTTGGTTGTTGCATTGCATGGTGATGCATAACTCCTTGTATAAACTCTCTTGAAAGTGATTGTCATCAATTACCAAAATGGGGGAGATTGAAAGAACATGCGGTGCCCCCATGTTTGGTTTTGGTAATTGATGACAATCTCTATGGACTAATGGTTGCCTTGAGTTATATTTGAAGGTTTTGTCCATATGCTTTTCTTGAAGTCCATGTGTTGGTTTCAAGGAGTTTATGAGTTGACCAAGGTGCTATTAAGGAATTATCCAAAGATTGGTCATGTGAGTGTTGAGCTTATTGCAAGCATGTTTTGAAGAAGAAGATTGTGTGATCATTCATGTTTACCTTCAAGACATCACCCAAATGAAGAGAGTTGGAAAGATTCAAGGTTGATCAAGACTAAGTCAAGAGTGAATCAAGTTAATCAACTCACAAAGCGTAGAAGATGTACCGAGAGGGATCAAGTGATCCCATGGTATGGTAAGCATTGTCAATTACGCTCTGTGTACTAACCCATGGTCTTCGTGAGAGTTCTTTGTGGGGTTAGGATGCGGTGTGCAAAATCAAGTGATGCATCATGAAGAGATCAAGTGCTTGAAGCTTGCCACCCATTATGGTGACAATGGACTTGTGAAGATGAGCCGAAGAGTGGCTCACCCATAGTGGACTATGGGGGAGCAATCATCTAGTCTTCATCAAGCCAACGCAATCAAGAAAGGTGGTCCAACTTGAGGGAGTCAAGATCGTCATCATCTAGATCGAGTGGACCATGTGCAAGGCAAAGGTTTTCCCCTGATAGGTTTTCTATTTTACCAGTCTCATGGTGGTAGTTGGGAGACCGGGTTATAGGATCGTTTGTCGTACTATCAAGGGGGGCTCTCAAGTTGGTAGCTTGATCGTATCGTTAGTAGAGAGCTCAAATCATTGCATCCTTGCATATTGTTTCTTGGTTCTTGTTTGGTTCTCTTTGTGAGTCTTAGAGCTTATGATCATCTTGATGACAAGCTTGAGTTCATCGAAAATGGAGTTCGCATGCGTCTTCTATGATGTTTTCGGTGTTGGAGGTTTTATCGGTCTTATCCGAGGAAGGGTTCTCACCATTTTCTTATGGGCCTTTTCTAATTTGCTTCTTATTGATATTTCTTTCAAGATTGTGTTAGCCCTTGTCTCTAGCTTTCCAACAAACTTGGTTTCATCGAATTTGGAGTCCGTTTGCAAAAGTTGTGGCAGTTTTGGTGTTCTGAAAAGGCTGCAGCGGTACTACCGCGAATTGGAGCGGATGTAATTTTTTACTACCGCTCCAAAGCGGTACTACCGCGGCTCCTACAGCCGTAGTACCGCTCCGGACCAAAAACTCGTCCCAAGTCCTGCGGTGGTAGGCCCGGATGTAATTTTTTAGTACCGCTCGCAAGCAGTAGTACCGCTACCCTTAGCGGTAGTACCGCTACGCCTAGCGGTAGTACCGTGAGGTCAAGCGGTACTACCGCTCCGATGGTTCTTCTGGCCTTTTTTCCTGCTTGCTGTTGTGTTTCGAAGGGGTACTATCGCCCTAGCGGTAGTACCGCTCTGTGCGGGCTGTGAGCATAACGGTTGGATTTTTTCCCACCTATAAAAGGGGGTCTTTTTCCCCATTGAACCTTATCCCTTCAGCTCGTGTTCTTCCCCCATTGCTGACCTTCTTTGAGCTTGCTAACTCTCAATCTCTCCATGGATTCTTGCTAGTTTTTGAGGTAAAAGAGATAGGAGATCTAGATCCACATTTCCACCAATCACTTTCTCCTCTATGTGAGGGGAGCCCCTTGGATCTAGATCTTGGAGTTCTTGGTGTTATCCTTCTTGTTCTTCCTCTCATCTTCCTCCCTATCATTAGTTGCTTCGGTGAGATTTGAGAGAGAAGGACATGGGCACTCCGTGTTCCCTTGCCATTGCATTTGGTGCATCGGTTTGAGTTCTCCACGTGATACGTGGAAGTTACAAGTTGAGAAGCTTATTACTCTTGGGTGCTTGGTACCCTTGAGCTTCTTACTCTTGGGTGTTTGGACACCCTAGAGCTTGTTCCTATTGGGTGCCTTGCCGCCCTAGACGGTTGGTGTTGTTCGTTGCTCAATCATTGTGGTGTAAAGCTCCGGGCAAGCGTCGGGGTCTCCAATTAGGTTGTGGAGATCGCCCCGAGCAATTTGACGGGTACCGGTGACCGCCCCCAAGGGTTGCCAAAGTGTACGGGTTCGGTGACCGCCCCCAAGGGTCGCCATTTGTACGGGTTTGGTGTCCGCCCTCAAGGGTCCCTTAGTGGAATCACGGCATCTTGCATTGTGCGAGGGCGCGAGGATATTACGGTGGCCCTAGTGGCTTCTTGGGGAGCATTGTGCCTCCACACCGCTCCAAACAGAGATTAGCATCCGCAAGGGTGTGAACTTTGGGATACATCGTCGTCTCCGCGTGCCTCGGTTATCTCTTTCCCGAGCCCTTTACTTATGCACTTTACTTTGTGATAGCCATATTGTTCTTTGTCATATATCTTGCTATCGCATAGTTGCTTATCTTGCTTAGCATAAGTTGTTGGTGCACATAGGTGAGCCTAGTTGTTTTAGGTTTTGTGCTTGACAAATTAACTGCTAGGTTTATTCCGCATTTGTTCAAGCCTTAACCGTAATTATTTTAAAGCGCCTATTCACCCCTCCCCCCCCCCTCTAGGCGACATCCTCGATCTTTCAGTAGTCAACCTCTTGAACTTGTTGAAAACCTTTCGCAAGAAGTCGAGCTTTGTAGACAGTTACATTACCATCAGCGTCAGTCTTCTTCTTGAAGATCCATTTATTCTCGAAAGCTTGCCGATCATCGGGCAAGTCAACCAAAGTCCATACTTTGTTCTCATACATGGATCCCATCTCAGATTTCATGGCCTCAAACCATTTTGCAGAATCTGGGCTCATCATCACTTCCTCATAGTTCGTAGGTTCGCCATGGTCAAGTAACATGACTTCCAGAATAGGATTACCATACCACTCTCGTGCGGATCTTACTCTGGTCGACCTACGAGGTTTGGTAGTAACTTGATCTGAAGTTTCATGATCAATATCATTAGCTTCCTCACTGATTGGTGTAGTTGTCATAGGAACCGGTTCTTGTGATGAACTACTTTCCAATAAGGGAGCAGGTACAGTTACCTCATCAAGTTCTACTTTCCTCCCACTCACTTCTTTCGAGAGAAACTCCTTCTCTAGAAAGGATCCGAATTTAGCAACAAAAATCTTGCCCTTAGATCTGTGATAGAAGGTGTACCCAATAGTCTCTTTTGGGTATCCTATGAAGACACATTTCTCCGATTTGGGTTCGAGCTTATCTGGTTGAAGTTTCTTCACATAAGCATCGCAGCCACAAACTTTAAGAAACGACAACTTTGGTTTCTTGCCAAACCACAGTTCATAAGGCGTCGTCTCAACGGATTTTGATGGTGCCCTATTTAACGTGAATGCGGCCGTCTCTAAAGCATAACCCCAAAACAATAGCGGTAAATCAGCAAGAGACATCAATATTCATAGGACCACATACATCAGTATGTATGATCTCCAACAAATCAGTTGCTCGCTCCATAGTTCCGGAGAACGGCGTTTTAGTCATCTTGCCCATGAGGCACGGTTCGCAAGTACCAAGTGATTCATAATCAAGTGTTTCCAGAAGTCCATCAGTATGGAGTTTCTTCATGCGCTTTACACCAATATGACCCAAACAGCAGTGCCACAAATAAGTTGCACTATCATTATCAACTCTGCATCTTTTGGCTTCAACATTATGAATATGTGTATCACTACTATCGAGATTTAATAAAAATAGACCACTCTTCAAGGGTGCATGACCATAAAAGATATTACTCATATAAATAGAACCACCATTATTCTCAGATTGAAATGAATAATCGTCTCGCATCAAACAAGATCCAGATATAATGTTCATGCTTAACGTTGGCACCAAATAACAATTATTCAGGTCTAAAACTAATCCCGAAGGTAGATGTAGAGGTAGCGTGCCGACTGCGATCACATCGACTTTGGAACCATTTCCCACACGCATCGTCACCTCGTCCTTAGCCAATCTTCGCTTAATCCGTAGTCCCTGTTTCGAGTTGCAAATATTAGCAACAGAACCAGTATCAAATACCCAGGTGCTACTGCGAGCATTAGTAAGGTACACATCAATAACATGTATATCACATATACCTTTGTTCACCTTGCCATCCTTCTTATCCGCCAAATACTTGGGGCAGTTCTGCTTCCAGTGTCCAGTCTGCATGTAGTAGAAGCACTCAGTCTCAGGCTTAGGACCAGAGTTGGGTTTCTTCTCTTGAGCAGCAACTTGTTTGATGTTCTTCTTGAAGTCCCCTTCTTCTTCCCTTTACCTTTTTTCTTGAAACTGGTGGTCTTATTGACCATCAACACTTGATGCTCCTTCTATATTTCTACCTCCGCAGCCTTTAGCATTGCGAAGAGCTCGGGAATAATCTTGTCCATCCCTTGCATATTATAGTTCATCACGAAGCTCTTGTAGCTTGGTGGCAGTGATTGAAGAATTCTGTCAATGACACTATCATCAGGAAGATTAACTCCCAGTTGAATCAAGTGATTATTATACCCAGACATTTTGAGTATATGTTCACTGGCAGAACTATTCTCCTCCATCTTACAGCTATAGAACTTACTGGAGACTTCATATCTCTCAATCCGGGCGTTTGCTTGAAATATTAACTTCAACTCCTGGAACATCTCATATGCTCCATGACATTCAAACGTCGTTGAAGTCCCGGTTCTAAGCCGTAAAGCATGGCACACTGAACTATTGAGTACTCATCGGCTTTGCTCTGCCAAACGTTCTTAATGTCATCAGTTGCATCTGCAGCGGGCCTGGCACCCAGTGGTGCTTCCAGGACGTAATTCTTCTGTGCAGCAATGAGGATAATCCTCAAGTTACGGACCCAGTCCGTGTAATTGCTACCATCATCTTTCAACTTAGCTTTCTCAAGGAACGCATTAAAATTCAATGGAACAACAGCACGAGCCATCTATCTACAACAAACATAGAAAAGAAAAATACTATCAGGTACTAAGTTCATGATAAATTTAAGTTCAATTAATCATATTACTAAAGAACTCCCACTTAGACAGACATCTCTCTAGTCATCTAAGTGATCTCGTGATCCAAATCAACTAAACCATGTCCGATCATCACGTGAGATGGAGTAGTTTTCAATGGTGAACATCACTATGTTGATCATATCTACTATATGATTCACGTTCGACCTTTTGGTCTCCGTGTTCCGAGGCCATATCTGTATATGCTAGGCTTGTCAAGTTTAACCTGAGTATTCCGCGTGTGCAATTGTTTTGCATCCGTTGTATTTGAACGTAGAGCCTATCACACCCAATCATCACGTGGTGTCTCAGCACGAAGAACTTTCGCAACGGTGCATACTCAGGCAGAACACTTCTTGATAATTAGTGAGAGATCATCTTAAAATGCTACCGTCAATCAAAGAAAGATAAGATGCATAAAGGATAAACATCACAAGCAATCAATATAAGTGATATTATAAGGCCATCATCATCTTGTGCTTGTGATCTCCATCTCCGAAGCACCGTTGTGATCACCATCATCACCGACGCGACACCTTGATCTCCATCGTAGCATCATTGTCGTTACGCCATCTATTGCTTCTACGACTATTGCTACCGCTTAGTGATAAAGTAAAGCAATTACAGGGCGTTTGCATTTCATACAATAAAGCGACAACCATATGGCTCCTGCCAGTTGCCGATAACTTCAGTTACAAAACATGATCATCTCATACAATAAAATATAGCATCACGTCTTGACCATGTCACATCACAACATACGCTGCAAAAACAAGTTAGACGTCCTCTACTTTGTTGTTGCAAATTTTACGTGGCTGCTACGGGCTGAGCAAGAACCGTTCTTACCTACGCATCAAAACCACAACGATAGTTTGTCAAGTTAGTGATGTTTTAACCTTCGCAAGGACCGGGTGTAGCCACACTCGGTTCAACTAAAGTTGGAGAAACAGACACCCGCCAGCCACCTGTGTGCAAAGCACGTCGGTAGAACCAGTCTCACGTAAGTGCACGCGTAATGTCGGTCCAGGCCGCTTCATCCAACAATACCGCCGAACCAAAGTATGACATGCTGGTAAGCAGTATGACTTGTATCGCCCACAACTCACTTGTGTTCTACTCGTGCATATAACATCTACGCATAAAACCAGGCTCTGATACCATTGTTGGGGAACGTAGTAATTTCATGAAGAAAGCAATATCAACATACTAAACGATCAAGTGCTAAGCTAACAGAATGGGTCATGTCAATCATATCATTCTCCTAATGACGTGATCCCGTTAATCAAATGACAACTCATGTCTATGGTTAGGAAACATAACCATCTTTGATTAATGAGCTAGTCAAGTAGAGGCATACTAGTGACTTTAAGTTTGTCTATGTATTCATACATGTATCATGTTTCCGGCTAATACAATTATAGCATGAATAATAAACATTTATCATGATATGAGGAAATAAATAATAACTTTATTATTGCCTCTAGGGCATATTTCCTTCAGTTTGGTACACGAGATCATGGTGATGCATAGCAACGAGAGGGGAGAGTGTTGTCCATGTACCCTCGTAGACCGAAAGCGGAAGCGTTAGAACAACGCGGTTGATGTAGTCGTACGTCTTCACGATCCGACCGATCCAAGTACCGAATGCACGGCACCTCCAAGTTCAGCACATGTTCAACTCGATGACATCCCTCGAACTCTGATCCAGCCGAGCTTTGAGGGAGAGTTTCATCAGCACGACGGCATGGTGACGATGATGATGTTCTACCGACGCAGGGCTTCGCCTAAGCACCGCTACGATATTATCAAGGTGGATTATCGTGGAGGGGGCACCGCACACGACTCAGAGATCAAGAGATCAATTGTTGTTGTGTCTAGAGGTGCCCCCCTGCCCCCGTATATAAAGGAGTGGAGGAGGGGGAGAGGGCCGGCCCCTATGGCGTTCCCTGGAGGAGTCCTACTCCCATCGGGAGTAGGATTCCTCCCCTTCCATGTAGTAGGAGTAAGAGACAAGTAAGGGGGAGAGGGAAGAGAAGGAAGGAGGGGGCGCCCCCCTCCCCCTAGTCCAATTCGGACTAGTCATTGGGGGGGGCGGCCTTCCTCTCTCTCCCCTAAAGCCCAATAAGGCCCATATACTTCTTCCCCGTATTCCCATAACTCCCCGGTACTCCGAAAAATACCCGAACCACTTGGAACCTTTCCGATGTCCGAATATAGTCGTCCAATATATCGATCTTTACGTCTCGACCATTTCGAGACTCCTCGTCATGTCCCCGATCTCATCCTAGACTCCGAACTCCTTTGGTACATCAAAACTCATAAACTCATAATAAAACTGTCATCGAAACCTTAAGCGTGCGGACCCTATGGGTTCGAGAACTATGTATACATGACCAAAACACGTTTCCGGTCAATAACCAATAGCGGAACCTGGATGCTCATATTGGCTCCCACATATTCTACGAAGATCTTTATCGGTCAAACCGCATAACAACATACGTTGTTCCCTTTGTCATCAGTATGTTACTTGCCCGAGATTCGATCGTCGGTATCCCAATACCTAGTTCAATCTCGTTAGCGGCAAGTCTCTTTACTCGATATGTAATGCATCATTCCGTAACTAACTCATTAGCTACATTGCTTGCAAGGCTTATAGTGATGTGCATTATCGAGAGGGCCCAGAGATACCTCTCAGACAATCAAAGTGACAAATCCTAATCTCAAAATACGCCAACTCAACAAGTACCTTCGGAGACACCTGTAGAGCTCCTTTATAATCACTCAGTTATGTTGTGACGTTTGGTAGCACACAAAGTGTTCCTCCGGTAAACGGGAGTTGCCTAATCTCATAGTTATAGGAACATGTATAAGTCATGAAGAAAGCAATAGCAACATACTAAACGATCAAGTGCTAAGCTAACGGAATGGGTCAAGTCAATCACATCATTCTTCTAATGATGTGATCCCGCTGATCAAATGATAACATATATCCATGGTTTAGGAAACTCAATCATCTTTGATCAATGAGCTAGTCAAGTAGAGGCATACTAGTGACACTATGTTTGTCTATGTATTCACACATTTATTATGTTTCCGGTTAATACAATTCTAGCATGAATAATAAACATTTATCATGAAATAAGGAAATAAATAATAACTTTATTATTGCCTCTAGGGCATATTTCCTTCAAGAAGCAATAACATTGGATTTAGCATGATTGTTGTTACTACTAGATGAAGAGTCTTTATTGTTCTTGTTGTTAGATTGAACTTGTGGCATGTAAGTAGACAAGAGTAAACGTTTGGCAATGTAAGAAGAACTTTTCTTGCAAAGATCATCATTGATTGCCTTTAAAAACTCATGCTCTTGCTCAAGGTTGAGCTTTTCAAAGCGTAGTTTCTCATGAGTCTTTAAAAGTTCTCGATGATCTTCCAAGGTAGTTTCATGAGCTAACTTAAGAGTGTTTAGTTCTTTAGTTAAACCTTCAATCTCCTTCTTCTCATCGTCATTGGTTTTATCTTGATTAGCATGATTAATAGCAAATTCATCATAGTTTTCATAACTAGAGTTATCAACAAGTAAATCATCATCTCCTAGCAAATCATCTTCATCATTATTGAAATCAACATACTCGGGGCGTGTTACCTTTGGACCTTTAGCCATGAGGCATCTCCCAATTCCTTCATTTGGTGAGTCAAATATGTCATAGGAGTTGATTGTCACAAGTTCTAGTCCGGCAACACCTTTGTCGTGGTGGGCGCACGGCAGATGCCAAGGGATGGCTAAAGAGAGGAGGAGGCTCGAGGGCGTTGGTGGGCTCCAGAGGCGAGGTTGGCATGCGCGGGCGCGGGACGCCGGACATACCCAGGTTCGGGGGCTCTCCGGAGAGATAACACCCCTAGTCCTGCCGAGTTTGGTTGAATGATTGATAGTACAATGTTGCTCCTAGAGCTGTATGGAGGAGGAAGGAAGCTAGCCGAGGCTTGGGCTGCTCCTTCTCTCCGGTGTTGTCGTTGCGTGGCTAGTCCTATGCTTTTGCTTCTTGCCTCTGTGTGTCATATGATGATGTTGATGCGATTATGCGATGCCCCCGTGGGCGTGGGTTCCTGGGGGGGTTTATAGATCGACCCACCCAGGGTTACAATGGTAATATGCCGAGTCAGTGGGCCCATATTGTCGGTGTCCGAGACGTCGAGCTGGGTCCTGCTTGTGGGCTTGTGGTTTGCCGGGTTCCCCTAGGCGCGGGTCCTGCATGCCTAGGGGGACTGTGCGCCGTCTTCTCGATCGTCAGGGTGTGGTCGAGTCGAGTCGTGTACAGTGCTCTCTGTCAGGCCGCCGCTTGCTGTCGTCAGCGGTGAGGGTGGGAGCACTGTTGCCACGCCAGCCTTGGTCAGTGGGTATGTGAGGGGCATTGTTGCCACGCTCCGGCTGACCATGGGCATGGGTGGAAACACTGTTGTCTTGGTCATCGGTAGCTTGGGTCTCGTCCCATTGTACGGCCTGGATGGGACGGGAGCTGACCCGTGGCTGGGTTGCCGTGGATGCCACGGGTGGTGTGATAACCCACAAGTGTAGGGGATCACAACAGCTTTCGAGGGTGAAGTACAACCCAAATTTATTGATTCGACACAAGGGGAGCCAAAGAATATTCTTGAGTATTAGCAGTTGAGTTGTCAATTCAACCACACCTGGATGACTTAGTATCTGCAGCAAAGTGTTTAGTACCAGAAGTGGTATGATAATAATGGTAAAGGTAGCAACAGTAAAGATAAATGTTTTGGGGTTTTTGTAGTAGTTGTAACAGTAGCAACAGAAAAGTAAATAAGCGAAGAACAATATGTGAAAAGCTCGTAGACAATGGATCAGTGATGGATAATTATGTCGGATGCGATTCCTCATGCAATAGTTATAACATAGGGTGACATAGAACTAGCTCCAATTCATCAATGTAATGTAGGCATGTATTCCGTAAATAGTCATACGTGCTTATGGAAAAGAACTTGCATGACATCTTTTGTCCTACCCTCCCGTTGCAGCGGGGTCCTTACGGAAACTAAGGGATATTAAGGCCTCCTTTATTAGAGAACCGGGACAAAGCATTAACACATAGTGAATACATGAACTCCTCAAACTACAGTCATCATCGAGAAGTATCCCGATTATTGTCACTTCGGGGTTGTCGGATCATAACACATAATAGGTGACTATAGACTTGCAAGATAGGATCAAGAACACATATATTCATGGAAACATAATAGGTTCAGATCTGAAATCATGGCACTCGGGCCCTAGTGACAAGCATTAAGCATAGCAAAGTCATAGCAACATCAATCTCAGAACATAGTGGATACTAGGGATCAAACCCTAACAAAACTAACTTCATTACATGGTAAATCTCATCCAACCCATCATCGTCCAGCAAGCCTACGATGGAATTACTCACGCACGGCGGTGAGCATCATGAAATTGGTGATGGAGGATGGTTGATGATGACGACAGCGATGGATCCCCCTCTCCGGAGCCTCGAACGGACTCCATATCAACCCTCCCGAGAGAGATTAGGGCTTGGCGGTGGCTCCGTGTTGTAAAACGCGATGAAACTTTCTCTCTGATTTTTTTTCTCCCTAAGACGGAATATATAGAGTTGGAGTTGAGGTCGGTGGAGGTCCAGGGGGCCCACGAGATAGGAGGTCGCGCCCTAGGGGGGGGCACACCCCCCCCCTATCTTGTGGACAGGCTATGGGCCCCCTGGCATTGATTCTTTCGCCAAAAATTCGTATTAATTCCAAAAAGTTCCTCCGTGGATTTCCAGGACATTCCGAGAACTTTTCTTTTCTACACATAAAACAACATCATGGCAGTTCTGCTGAAAACAGCGTCAGTCCGGGTTAGTTTCATTCAAATCATGCAAGTTAGAGTCCAAAACAAGGGCAAAAGTGTTTGGAAAAGTAGATACATTGGAGACGTATCAACTCCCCCAAGCTTAAACCTTTACTAGTCCTCAAGCAATTCAGTTGATAAACTTAAAGTGATAAAGAAAAACTTTTACAAACTCTGTTTGCTCTTGTTGTTGTAAACATGAAAAGCCAGCATTCAAATTTCAGCAAATATTATGAACTAACCATACTCACAATAACACTTAGCTCTCACAATCACTCATATCAATAGCATAATCAACTAGCGAGCCATAATAATAAAACTCGGATGACAACACTTTCTCAAAATAATTATAACATGATATAACAAAATGGTACCTCGCTAGCCCTTTCTGAGACCGCAAAACATAAATGTAGAGCACCTTTAAAGATCAAGGACTGACTAAACATTGTAATTCATGGTAAAGAGATCCAGTCAAGTCATACCCAATATAAACCAATAGTAATGAATGCAAATGACAGTGTGCTCTCCAGCGGGTGCTTTTAATAAGAAGGGTGATGACTCAACATAAAAGTAAATAGATAGGCCCTTCGCAGAGGGAAGCAGGGATTTGTAGAGGTGCCAGAGCTCGATTTTTAAAATAGAGATTGAATAACATTTTGAGAGGCATACTTTCACTATCAACGCAACAACTATGAGATGGTTGTATCTTCCATACTACATGCATTATAGGCAGTTCCCAAACAGAATGGTAAAGGTTTATACTCCCCCAACCACCAACAAGCATCAATCCATGGCTTGCTCGAAACAATGAGTGCCTCCAACATACAACAGCCCTGGGGGAGTTTTGTTTAATTATTTTGATTTGCTTTGATCTTTTTGGATCATGGGACTGGGCATCCCAGATACTGGCCCTTTCTCGTGAATGAGGAGCGGAGTCCACTCCTCGTGAGAATAACCCACCTAGCATGGAAGATATAGGCAGCCCTAGTTGTAACATGAGCTGCTCGAGCATACAAAACAGAATTTCATTTGAAGGTTTGGAGTTTGGCACATACAAATTTACTTGGAATGGCAGGTAGATACCACATATAGGTAGGTATAGTGGACTCATATGGAACAAATTTGGGGTTTTAGGAGTTTGGATGCACAAGCAGTATTCCCGCATAGTACCGGTGAAGGCTAGCAAAAGACTGGGAAGCGACCAACTGAGAGAGCGACAACAGTCGTAAACATGCATTAAAATTAATTCACACTGAGTACAAGCATGAGTAGGATATAATCCACCATGAACATAAATATCGTGAAGGCTATGTTGATTTGTTTTCAACTACATGCGTGAACATGTGCCAAGTCGAGTCACTTAATTCATTCAAAGGAGGATACCATCCGATCATACCACATCATTCTAATAGCATGTTGGCATGCAAGGTAAACCATTATAACTCATAGCTAATCAAGCATGGCACAAGTAACTATAATCTCTAAATGTCATTGCAAATATGTTTACTTCATAATAGCTGACTCGGGAACGATGAATCATCATATTTACAAAAACAAGAGAGGTCGAGTTCATACCAGCTTTTCTCATCCCAATAAGTCCATCATATATCGTCATTATTGCCTTTCACTCGCACGACCGAACGATGTGTATAATAATAAGAGTGCACGTGCATTGGACTAAGCTGGAATCTGCAAGCATTCAACTCAAGAGAGAAGACAAGTAATATGGGCTCTAAATTAAATAAACAATCATGCATATAAGAGCCACTAAGCATTTTCAATATGGTCTTCTCGACCCCCAAAGGAAAGAAAAGAAAAGAAAACTATTTATACGGGAAAGCTCCCAACAAGTAAAGGAAGAACGAGAAATCTTTTTGGGTTTTCATTTTAATTCCTACTACAAGCAAGGAAATTGAACTAACTAATTTTTTTGGTTTTTCTCAAGGTTTTTCAAACACACAAGAAGAAAACTAGAAAAAGAAATTCAAACTAGCATGGATAATACAATGAAAGAGTGTGAGCACCGACGACTAGTGTGTGAACATGAATGTAAAGTCGGTGAGAAATATGTACTCCCCCAAGCTTAGGCTTTTGGCCTAAGTTGGTTTAATACCAATGACCGCCTGGCTGATATCCATAAGTGAAACTGGGGTAGTACTGAGATGCAGAGGCGACCGCCTCCTGAGCAACAGCATGTTGGCGAGTTGCCTCCATTCCCCTCTCGTATTCAGCTACTTCTTCCCTGGTGATAACATATCTTCCTTTTGCCGGATAATCAAAAAGGTAGGGAGCAGGAAGAGTAACAGGGACGACATTGCGTCTGTCATAGATTAGTAGATAATGGAGGAATTGTTCATTCCTCTCAAGAAAATGATGATCAAACATAGCTTCTTTATCCTAATAACCAGGAGGTACAATCATATCCCCCTCTCGTGGAGATATATTAAGAAAATTAGCCACACGGGTTGCATAAATTCCTCCAAAGAAATCTCGCCTTTTACTATTATTCTGCAACCTACATGCAACTATTGCCCCCAAGTTATAACCTTTATAACCTGACACAGCACTCTTGAGGACACAAAGATCAGGGGCACACATGTGACATACCTCGTCCTTACCGTTAATGCTTCTACCAATAAAGAGAGCAAAGTAATGTATAGCAGGAAAATGAATGCTCCCTATGGTAGCTTGTGCTACGTCCCTAGATTCTCCCACAGTAATACTAGCAAGAAAATCTCTAAATTCATATTTACGAGGATCATTGATATTACCCCACTGAGGAAGTTTGCAAGCAGTTGTGAAATCCTCTAAATCCATGGTATAAGATGTATCATAAATATCAAACATGACACTAGGAGAATTACGCGCAGAAATATATTCGAACCTCCGCACAAAGGAATCGGCCAATTGATAATATTGAGGACACTTATCTTGTAAGAAGTCCTCCAGCTCGGCATTACGCACATACGCGTCAAATTCTTCCTTGAAGCCTGCTTCGACCATAAAATCATCGGATGGCCACTCACAAGCCCGTACATTTGCGTCCCTTGGCAAATTAAAATCTTGTTCACGTATAGCAATTCTTGGCCCTTTCTTTGCTGAGGAACCGCCTTGGTACATTCTAAGCATATTTCTTTTTCTGAAAATTTCTGAAATTTTAGTAACTTCAAAATAAAAGCGGATAAAACTAAACAAGATTGATAGCAACTACTCCTACAAGTGCCTAGAGCCTATATCATGCATTGGAATTGCTTGGGACCTCAAAAATTTAACATGCAAGCTCAAGAACATGGTCACCTAAGAAGCAAAAATTTGCAATGAATAAAGCACTAGAACAAAAACTAATTGGACCAATGGAGGAGTCACATACCAAGCAACAATCTCCCAAAGCAGTTTTGTGAATGGAGATTTGAGCTAACAGATCGAAAATCATAGCAAAACGAGCTAGAACTCGTGCTTGAGCTGGATGTGGATTTTTTTTGGGTAGAAGATGGACTGTGTGGGTGCTGGCATAAGTGGAGGGGAGCCACCAGGGGCCCACGAGACAGGGCGGCGCGCCCTACAGGGGGGTGCGCCCTCCTCTCTCGTGGACTGGTGCTTGCCCCTCCTGCAGTGTTTTCAGTGCCTAAAATCCTTAAATAATCCCAGAAAAAAATCATACTAAATTTGCAGGGCATTTGGAGCACTTTTATTTTTGGACTATTTTTTTAATGCACGGATAAATCAGAAAACAGACGGATAATACTATTTTTGCTTTATTTATTCTAAATAACAGAAAGTAAAAGGAGGGTACTGAACGTTGTGCCTTCTAGTTTCATCCATCTCGTGATCATCAAAATGAACCCGCTAACAAGGTTGATCAAGTCTTGTTAACAAACTCATTCCGAATAACACGGAACCAGAGAAATTTCGGATGACACTAAGTTACCTCAACGGGGATATGAAAATCCCCAACAATAAGAATATCATACTTTTTCTTGACAATAGGGAGAGGAAATTCAAAACCTCCAAAAATTATAGTTGGAACTTTTTCAATAGAATTGATGCTATGAACTTGAGATTGTTTCCTCGGAAAGTGTACCGTATGCTCATTACCATTAACATGAAAAGTGACATTGCCTTTGTTGCAATCAATTGCAGTATTAAGAAAAGGTCTACCAAGGATAATAGACATACTATCGTCCTTGGGAATATCAAGAATAACAAAGTCCGTTAAGATAGTGACATTTGCAACCACAGGCACATCCTCACAAATACCGACATGTATAGTAGTTGATTTATCAGCCATTTGGAAAGATATTTCAGTAGGTGTCAACTTATTCAATTCAAGTCTACGATATAAAGAGAGAGGCATAACACTAACACCGGCTCCAAGATCACATAAAGCAGTTCTAACATAATTTCTTTTAATGGAGCATGGTATAGTTGGAACACCCGGATCTCCAAGTTTCTTTGGTATTCCACCCTTAAAAGTGTAATTAGCAAGCATGGTGGAAATTTCAGCTTCCGGTATCTTTCTTTTATTTGTAATGATATCCTTCATATACTTAGCATAAGGATTTACTTTAAGCATATCAGCTAAGCGCATACGTAAGAAAATAGTTCTAATCATTTCAGCAAAGCGCTCAAAATCCTCATCATCCTTTGACTTGGATGGTTTAGGAGGAAAGGGCATGGGTTTTTGAACCCATGGTTCTCTTTCTTTACCGTGCTTCCTAGCAATAAAATCTCTCTTATCATAACGTTGATTCTTTGATTGTGGGTTATCAAGATCAACAGCAGGTTCAATCTCTACATCGTTGTTTTTGCTAGGTTGAGCATCAACATGAACATTATCATTAACATTATCACTAGGTTCATGTTCATCACCTGATTGAGTTTCAGCATCAGAAATAGAGATATCATTTGGATTCTCAGGTGTGTCTACAGTAGGTTCACTAGAAACATGCAACGTTCTATCGTCTTTCTTCTTCTTATTTTTAGAATAACTAGGTGCCTCTAAATTATTTCTCTGAGAATCTTGCTCGATTCTCTTAGGGCGACCTTCAGGATACAAAGGTTCCTGAGTCATTCTACCACTTCTAGTAGCCACTCTAACAGCAAAGTCATTTTTATTATTTAATTCATCAAGCAGATCATTTTGAGCTTTGAGTACTTGCTCAGCTTGAGTAGCAACCATAGAAGCATATTTGCTAACACAGTGAAGTTCATCTTTAACTCTAGCCAGATTATCACCTACGCATCCTATCTCGAAAGCATTATTCTTTAACTCTCTACCAACATAGGCATTAAAACTTTCTTGTCTAGCCATAAAGTCATCAAATTCATCTAAGCAAGGACTATGAAATTTAGTAGAGGGTATTTCAACTTTATCATATCTATAGAGAGAATTTACCTTTACTACCTGTGTCAGGTTATCAAGACAATGTGGTTCTTCAGGCGGTATATTAAGACCATGTATTTCTTCAATAGGTGGTAAATTCTTAACATCTTCAGCTTTAATACCTTTTTCTTTCATTGATTTCTTTGCCTCTTGCATATCTTCAGGACTAAGAAATAAAACACCTCTCTTCTTCGGAGTGGTTTTAGGAATAGGCTCAGGAGTTGGCTTAATTGGTTCAGGAATTACTTCAGGAACTGGCTCAGGAAGAGTCCAATTATTTTCATTAGTCAACATGTTATTCAATAGTAATTCAACTTCGTTGACTGTTCTTTCCCTGAAAACACAACCAGCACAACTATCCAAGTAGTCCTTACAAGCATCGGTTAGTCCATTATAAAAGATATCAAGTATTTCATTTTTCTTAAGAGGATGATCAGGCAAAGCATTAAGTAATCAGAGAAGCCTCCCCCAAGCTTGTGGGAGACTCTCTTCTTTGTTTTGCACAAAATTATATATTTCCCGCAAAGCAGCTTGTTTCTTATGAGCAGGGAAATATTTAGCAGAGATGTAATAAATCATATCCTGGGGACTACGCACACAACCAGGAGCAAGAGAATTATACCAAGTCCTAGCATCACCCTTTAATGAGAACGGAAATATCTTAAGTATATATAAATAGCGAGGCTTCTCATCATGAGTAAATAGGGTGGCAATATCATTCAACTTGGTAAGATGTGCCAAAACAGTTTTAGTTTCAAGGCCATAAAAAGGATCAAATTCAACTAAAGTAATAATCTCAGGATCAACAGAGAATTCATAATCCTTATCAGTAACACGGATAGGTGAAGTAGCAAAAGCAGGATCGGGTTTCATTCTAGCATTAAGAGACTGCTGCTTCCATTTAGCTAATAATTTCTTAAGATCGGTTCTATCATTGCAAGCAAGAATTTCCATAGCAACTTCTTCATTCATAACATAACCCTTAGGAACAACAGGTAATACATAATCATTGGGGGAATGTTCATCATCACTATCATCAATAGCATCTTCAATATTTTCATTCCCCCTAACTCTAGCAAGTTGTTCATCTGCAAATTCACCTAATGGCAAAGTAGTATCACGCACAGAAGTAGTTTCATCATGCATAGCAGAAGTGGCATCATCAATAACATGCGACATATCAGAATTCATAGCAGTAGCAGGTTTAGGTGTTGCAAGCCGACTAATAACGAAAGGAGAATCTAGTGCAGAGCTAGATGGCAGTTCCTTACCTCCCCTCGTAGTTGAGGGCAAAATCTTGGTCTTAGCGTCTTTCAAGTTCTTCATAGTGATCAATAGATATAAATCCCAGGTGACTCAGAGAATAGAGCTATGCTCCCCGGCAACGGCGCCAGAAATTAGTCTTGATAACCCACAAGTGTAGGGGATCGCAACAGCTTTCCAGGGTGAAGTACAACCCAAATTTATTGATTCGACACAAGGGGAGCCAAAGAATATTCTTGAGTATTAGTAGTTAAGTTGTCAATTCAACCACACCTGGATAACTTAGTATCTGCAGCAAAGTGTTTAGTAGCAAAAGTGGTATGATAATAATGGTAAAGGTAGAAATAGTAAAGATAAATGTTTTTGGGCTTTTGTAGTAGTTGTAACAGTAGCAATGGAAAAGTAAATAAGCAAAGAACAATATGTGGAAAGCTCGTAGGCAATGGATCAGTGATGGATAATTATGCCGGATGCGATTCTTCATGCAATAGTTATAACATAGGGTGACATAGAACTAGCTCCAATTCATCAATGTAATGTAGGCATGTATTCCGTAAATAGTCATACGTGCTTATGGAAAAGAACTTGCATGGCATATTTTGTCCTACCCTTCCGTTGCAGCGGGGTCCTTACGGAAACTAAGGGATATTAAGGCCTCCTTTTAATAAAGAACCGGAACAAAGCATTAACACATAGTGAATACATGAACTCCTCACACTACGGTCATCACCGAGAAGTATCCCGATTATTGTCACTTCGGGGTTGTTGGATCATAACACAAAATAGGTGACTATAGGCTTGCAAGATAGGATCAAGAACACACATATATTCATGGAAACATAATAGGTTCAGATTTGAAATCATGGCACTCGGGCCATAGTGACAACCATTAAGCATAGCAAAGTCATAGCAACATCAATCTCAGAACATAGTGGATACTAGGTGAGGGAGTCCTGGATTAGGGGGTGTCCGGATATCCGAACTATCACCGTTGGTCGGACTCCTGGACTATGAAGATACAAGATTGAAGACTTTGTCCCGTGTCCGGATGGGACTTTCCTTGGCGTGGAAGGTAAGCTTGGCGATACGGATATGTAGATCTCCTACCATTGTAACCGACTCTGTGTAACCCTAACCCTCTCCGGTGTCTATATAAACCAGAGGGTTTTTAGTCCGTAGGACGAATAACAATCATACCATAGGCTAGCTTCTAGGGTTTACTCTCTCTGATCTCGCGGTAGATCTACTCTTGTACTACCCATATCATCAATATTAATCAAGCAGGAGTAGGGTTTTACCTCCATCGAGAGGGCCCGAACCTGGGTAAAAACATCGTGTCCCTTGTCTCCTGTTACCATCCGCCTAGGCGCACAGTTCGGGAACCCCTACCCGAGATCCGCCGGTTTTGACACCAACATTGGTGCTTTCATTGAGAGTTCCTCTCTGTCGTCACCTTTTGGCCCGATGGCTCCTTCGATCATCAACAACGACGTGGTCCAGGGTGAGACTTTTCTCCCCGGACAAATCTTTGTATTCGGTGGCTTTGCACTGCGGGCCAATTCACTTGGCCATCTGGAGCAGGTCAAAAGCTATGCCCCTGGCCATCAGGTCAGATTTGGGAGTTTGAACTACACGGTTGACATCCGTGGAGACTTGATCTTCGACGGATTCGAGCCACAGCCAAGCGCGCCACACTGTCTCGATGGGTATGATCTAGCTCTGCCGCCGAACAGTGCCCTGGAGGCCGCGCCGGCGTCCGCTCCGACCCTTAGCTCGGAGCCGACTTCGCCGATCGAGGACGAGTGGCTGGACACCACCTCGGGGGCTATGATCTCTACGACGATTGAGCCGAACACCACCCCTGTCCTTTGCAAAGCCCGTGACTCCGAGGTGCCGGACTCCTCTCCAGACTCCGAACCTCCCGCGCCCTTGCCAATCAAATCCGATTGGGCGCCGGTTATGGAGTTCACTACTACGGACATCTTTCAGCACTCGCCCTTTGGCGACATCCTGAATTCACTAAAGTCTCTCTCTTTATCAGGAGAGCCTTGGCCAGACTATGGTCAGGAAGGTTGGGATGCGAACGATGAAGAAATTCAATGCCCACCCACCACCCACTTTGTCGCCACTGTCGATGATTTAACCGACATGCTCGACTTCGACTCCAATGACATCGACGGTATGGACGATGATGCAGGAGACAACCAAGAACCAGCGCCTACAGGGCACTAGAAGGCCACCTCGTCATACGACATATACATGGTGGACACCCCAAAAGATGGGAATGGCAATGAAACAGCGGAGGATGACCCCTCCAAGAAACAGTCCAAGCGTCGGCGTCAGCGGCGCCGCTCTAAATCCCGCCACAGCAAAAACGGTGATTCCGGCACGGGAGATAAAAACACCCAGGACAGTGCCGAAGACAAACCCCTCCAGCAGGATTCAGCACAGGAGGAGGGAGAAGCCAGCCCTCATGATAGAGCGGCAGACAGAGAGGTAGAGGAGGATAACTATATGCCTCCCTCCAAAGATGAAGCAAGCCTCGACGACGATGAATTTGTCGTGCCCAAGGATCCCGTCGAACAAGAGCGTTTCAAACGCAGGCTTATGGCCACGGCAAGCAGCCTCAAGAAAAAGCAGCAGCAGCTTAGAGCTGACCAAGACTTGCTAGCTGACAGATGGACCGAAGTCCTTGCAGCCGAAGAGTACAAACTTGATCGCCCCTCCAAGAGCTACCCAAAACGCAGGCTGCTACCCCAATTAGAGGAGGAAGCACCCAAACCTACATCACCAGTGCATGACGCGTCCGACCGGCCACCTCGTGGCCGCGACAGAGAGGCCTCTAGGCCCTCCACTAAAGCCGCACTCCGGTGTCGCTCGAAAAGTACAAAGCCACGGGGAAATGCGCCAGACTTGCGAGGCATATTGGAGGACAAGGCAAGGCAAATAAGATCGATCTACAGATCGCGTGGGCGCCCCACGACACGTGATGACAACCGTCACACCGGATACAGCAATTCCGGATGGGCCGAACACAGTAGACAAAGCTCATTTGAGCTGCGTCGTGATATAGCCCAATACAAAGGCGCCGCACACCCACTATGCTTCACAGACGAAGTAATGGTTCATCAAATCCCCGAGGGTTTCAAACCCGTAAACATTGAATCATACGACGGCACAACAGATCCTGCGGTTTGGATCGAGGACTATCTCCTTCACATCCACATGGCCCGCGGTGATGATCTACACGCCATCAAATACCTCCCACTCAAGCTTAAAGGACCAGCTCGGCATTGGCTCAATAGCTTGCCAGCAGAATCAATTGGTTGTTGGGAAGACCTGGAAGCCGCATTCCTTGATAACTTCCAGGGCACATATGTGCGACCACCAGACACTGATGACCTAAGCCACATAATTGAGCAGCTAGATGAATCGGACAAACAATTCTGGACTCGGTTCTTAACCAAGAAAAATCAAATTGTTGACTGTCCGGATGTAGAGGCCCTTGCAGCCTTCAAACATAACATCTGCGACGAGTGGCTTGCCCGGCACCTAGGACAGGAAAAGCCGAAATCCATGGCAGCCCTCACATCACTCATGACCCGCTTCTGCGCGGGAGAGGACAGCTGGCTAGCTCGCAGTAACAACCTGACCAAAAACCCTGGTAGTTCGGATACCAAGGAAAACAATGGAAGGTCGCATCGCAACAAGCACAAGCGTCGCATTAACGGTGATAATACTGAAGATACGGCAGTCAATGCCGGATTCAGATGCTCTAAACCCGGTCAGCGGAAAAAGCCGTTCAAAAGAAATACTCAAGGCACGTCCAATTTGGACCGAATACTCGATCGCTTGTGCCAGATACATGGCACCCCCGAAAAACCAGCCAACCACACCTACAGGGATTGTTGGGTATTCAAGCAGGCAGGCAAGTTAAATGCCGAAAACAACGACAAGGGGCTGCATAGCGATGACGAGGAGGAGCCCCGACCGCCGAACAATAGAGGACAGAAGGGCTTTCCCCCACAAGTGCGGACAGTGAACATGATATATGCAACCCACATACCCAAAAGGGAGCAGAAGCGTGCACTAAGGGACGTCTACACGATGGAGCCAGTCGCCCCAAAGTTCAACCCGTGGTCTTCCTGCCCGATCACTTTAGATCGAAGGGAACACCCCACTAGCATCCGCCACAGCGGATTCGCCGCATTGGTTCTTGACCCAATCATTGATGGATTTCACCTCACTAGAGTCTTGATGGACGGCGGCAGCAGCCTGAACTTGCTTTACCAGGATATAGTGCGCAAAATGGGCATAGACCCCTCAAGGATTAAACCCACAAAAACGGCCTTTAAAGGCAAGATACCAGGTGTAGAGGCCAACTGTACAGGCTCAATTACACTTGAAGTGGTCTTCGGATCCCCGGATAACTTCCGAAGCGAGGAATTAATCTTCGACATAGTCCCGTTCTGCAGCGGCTATCATGCACTGCTCGGACGAACCGCATTTGCAAAGTTCAATGCGGTGCCGCACTACGCATACCTCAAGCTCAAGATGCCCGGCCCTTGAGGAGTAATCATGGTCAATGGAAACACCGAACGCTCTCTCCGAACGGAGGAGCATACGGTGGCCCTCGCGGCGGAAGTACAAAGCAGCCTCTTAAGGCAATTCTCGAGTCCAACTACTAAATGTCCGGACACCGTCAAGCGCGCCCGGAGTAACCTACAACAAGACCGCCTGGCACGTTCCGAGCACGTGTAGCAATGCGGCCCCAACCCCAGCCCTCGCGAAATCGTGAGACCAGTACCACGCATACATAACTACGCTCTGGAGATACCATGGGCATAGGGGGAGGGGCACGACCACAGCATGCCCAGAGTGCAGCTCAACCGCACAAGGGGCTCCCAAGTGTGTCATTCTTTTTTTTTCTTTTTTTCTTATTCTCAGGACTCTGTTTTCCAGAAGCCCTATCCGGCAGTAGAATCACCGAACTCACGACGCAACAGCCAGGGAAGTAGAAAAGCTACGTCGAGTGTCCAGGTGGTCTCTATCACGAGCAGTATACCTGTTTTACATACTATCTCGTAGCCTACCCCTGGAGGGGGACATGTTAAATAGTCTCATCCCTTGCTTATCGCACTATTTGTATTGTTCTGCTTTCATTGTAGTATCTTTTGAATAAACAATACATAGCTTCTGCTTATTATTGCATTTCTTTTTTTATAAATGTTCATCTATGACATGTTGCACCCGTACAACTTGGTACGGTCAATACACCAAGGGCTTAAAGTACCCCAAAAACATGGTGTGATAAGTCCGAACACTTTCACAAGTGCGGCACCCCGAACTTATAGCATCATATGCATCGGCTCCGAATCATGTCTTGGGTCAATAGTTGGGTTTGCCCGGCTCCCATGTTTTGGTACCTTACGTTCCGTTATATCGGCTAAGGTACCGCTGGGAGAACCACTGCGATTGTGCCCCGGTTGAGCTGGGTTGAGCACCTCAGTGGAAAAAGCTAAAACTGACCGTCATGATAGGGCGAGAGCCGGTCGCTGTTCGAGAGGTTTTTCGGGTCCCTAAACACTCATGCCGCTTAGAGCGAGGAGTCGGCATTGTCCGGCCAAGGCGTGGATAGCGCCCCGAACTCGGTCTTCCGAATACCAGGGGCTTCGCCGAAATTTGAAATTATAGAATTCTATGGCTAAGTGAGAGTGTTCAAGCATTATAGTCTGGTTGCCTCATTCGTCGTGTTGAACACCTCCCTCGAAGGACCCAAGAATGGGAACAAGAGCGCTCAAGTTTATCCCGAACACCCCAGCACTCGTGGCATGGGGGCTGAAGCCAACGACTCGCCATCTCTCAAATTTGATAAACAGCCGCACAGAAGGTAATATTTTAAATTAACAAGCGTTGCTTAGCGCATATGAACGAAGTTTTCAGCGTACAGGATAACAAATGCGAGTCTACTCAAAAATTACATCTTTGGAGCATTCACCCACTATAAGGCGGGCACCCTTCAGGATGCCCTTATAGTACATCTCGGGCTTGCGATACTCCTTGCCCGGCGGTGGCGCGTCCATCACAAGCTTCTCGGCGTCCATCTTGCCCCAGTGCACTTTAGCACGGGCAAGGCCCCGATGGGCACCTTCAATGCAGACGGAGTGCTTGATGACTTCAATCCAGGGATAGGCGTCCACCAGCCGCCGCACCAGACCGAAGTAGCTCCCAGGCATGGCTTCTTTAGGCCACAGACGAACTATGAGGCCCTTCATGGCCTGTTCGGCCACCTTGTGGAGCTCGACCAGCTGCTTCAGCTGGTCGCTCAGGGGCACCGGATGTTCGGCCTCAGCATATTGAGACCAGAACACCTTTTCCGTCGAGCTCCCCTCCTCGACTCGGTAGAACGCGACAGCATCAGACACACTACGGGGCAGATCTGCGAACGCTCCTGGAGAGCTCCGGATTCGGGTAAGTAACAGATAATTCACTTTTACATGCTTGCTTTGCATATAGAATGCCTTACCCGCCGCTATCTTTTTTATCGCCTCAATCTCCTGAAGGGCTTTCTGGGCTTCGACCTTAGCGGCTTTGGCACTCTCAAGAGCCAAGGCGAGCTCGGACTCTCAAGTCTTCGAGTCACGCTCCAAACCCTCGTGTTTTTCCACGAGAGCCTGGAGCTCTTGCCGCACCTCCGCCACCCATGCCTCCTGCTTCTCTCGCTCGGTGCACTCCGCGGCCGCACTATTTTCGGCCTTGGACACGGCTTCCTTCAGGGTCGCCACCTCGTTCGTGGCCCCTGCAATACCCACGTTATCCCTGTCATTTTTTGCAACCAAATCCTTTCTATAAGGTATTACTTTAATAAGGTATTACTTACCTTCCTTGTCCTCGAGCTGCTTCTTGGCAAGGCCGTGAAGGAAATATGCCCTAGAGGCAATAATAAAGTTATTATTTATTTCCTTATTTCATGATACATGTTTATTATTCATGCTAGAATTGTATTAACCAGAAACATGATACATGTGATAAACAAACATATAGTCACTAGTATGCCTCTACTTGACTAGCTCATTAATCAAAGATGGTTATGTTTCCTAACCATAGACATGTGTTGTCATTTGATTAATGGGATCACATCATTAGGAGAATGATGTGATTGACATGACCCATTCCGTTAGCCTAGCACTTGATCGTTTAGTATGTTGCTATTGCTTTCTTCATGACTTATACATGTTCCTGTAACTATGAGATTATGCAACTCCCGTTTACTGGAGGAACACTTTGGGTGCTACAAAACATCACAACGTAACTGGGTGATTATAAAGGAGTACTACAGGTGTCTCCAAAGGTACATGTTGGGTTGGCGTATTTTGAGATTAGGTTTTGTCACTCCGATTGTCGGAGAGGTATCTCTGGGCCCTCTCGGTAATGCACATCACTATAAGCCTTGCAAGCAATGTGACTAATGAGTTAGTTGCGGGATGATGCATTATGTAACGAGTAAAGAGACTTGCCGGTAACGAGATTGAACTAGGTATTGGATACCGATGATCGAATCTCGGGCAAGTAACATACTGATGACAAAGGGAACAACGTATGTTGTTATGCGGTTTGACCGATAAAGATCTTCGTAGAATATGTAGGAGCCAATATGAGCATCCAGGTTCCGCTATTGGTTATTGACCAAAAATAGTTCTAGGTCATGTCTACATAGTTCTCAAACCCGTAGGGTCCGCACGCTTAAGGTTTCGATGACAGTTATATTATGAGTTTATGAGTTTTGATGTACCGAAGGAGTTCGGAGTCCGGGATGAGATCAGGGACATGACGAGGAGTCTCGAAATGGTCGAGACGTAAAGATCGATATATTGGATGACTATATTCGGAGTTTGGAAAGGTTCCGAGTGATTCGGGTATTTTTCGGAGTACCGGAGAGTTACGGGAATTCGCCGGGAGAAGTACTGGGCCTTATTGGGCCATACGGGAAAGAGAGAGGGGCTGCCTAGGGCAGGCCGCGCCCCTCCCCCCCCCCCCCCCCCCTCCCCAAGGCCTAGTCCGAATTGGACTAGGGGGAGGGGTTGCGCCCCCTCCTTCCTTCCCTTCTCTCTTCCCTTTCCTTCTCTCCTACTCCTACTACATGGAAGGGCTCCTAGCTCTACTAGGAAAGGGGGAATCCTACTCCCGGTGGGAGTAGGACTCCCCTAGGGTGCGCCATAGAGAGGGCCGGCCCTCCCCCTCCTCCACTCCTTTATATACGGGGGCAGGGGGCACCCCATAGACACACAAGTTGATCTATGGATCGTTCCTTAGCCGTGTGCGGTGCCCCCCTCCACCATATTCCACCACGGTCATATCATCGTAGAGTTTAGGCGAAGCCCTGCGCCGGTAGAGCATCATCATCGTCACCACGCCATCGTGCTGACGGAACTCATCCCCGACACTTTGCTGGATCGGAGTCCGGGGATCGTCATCGAGCTGAACGTGTGCTGAACTCGGAGGTGTCGTACGTTCGGTACTTGGATCGGTCGGATCGTGAAGACGTATGACTACATCAACCGCGTTGTTATAACGCTTCCGCTTACGGTCTACGAGGGTACGTGGACAACACTCTCCCCTCTCGTTGCTATGCCATCACCATGATCTTGCGTGTGCGTAGGAATTTTTTTGAAATTACTACGTTCCCCAATAGGCCGAGCTCGTTCTCGGACCGCTCGAGGCTCTCCTTCAATGCATTGACCTTCGCAGTTAGTGCGGCAGAGGTCAGCAGCGCAGCCTGCATTCCCATATTGACATATTTATGTTAGACTCCTGCGTATATCTTTTTAGATCCTCAGCTCGGCTTTTCTTTCCGAACACCGAACTAAGCATCAGGGGCTACTGTCTATGCGGTAATATTCTTACATATCTTAAAAACTTACCTCAAAGCCTGTTAGAAGGCTGGTACAGGCTTCAGTCAGCCCGCTCTTGGTGGACTGAACTTTCTAGATCACCGCACTCATGATAGTGCGGTGCGCCTCGTCGATGGAGGCGCCGTCAAGCGCCTCCAGCAAGCTATCCGGTGCCTCCGGTTGGACGGAGACCACCGGCGTCGCAGTCTTGCCCTTCTTACGAAGGGACCGCCCGTCGGACTCCGGAACCACTGAAGGTTCCGGTGCGGAGTCCGGCCCAGGGCCGAACTTAGAGTCCTCTGGGGTTTTGCCCCCTTTGCACTCGGAGTCCGGGAGGTCGCCTTGCGGCGCCTCCAGGACCACCTCCTCCTGGTTGGGCCCCTTTTGGGACTCCACGGCGGCATCTTCTGCGTCGCGAGGGGAGGAGGCGGTTGGAAGTGAAGTGCTATTCACATCCGACGAATCCAGGGAGCCGCTCGACGAAGCGGGGAGCTCGTCCTTGGGTGGGCTACATGGTTGTGTTCGGCGTTAGAAGACACTATGCAACAAATGAAAAATCATGAGTTATTCTGGAATCTGGACACTTACGATCTCGCCAGGGGCCTGGCCCTCGAGGGCCACTCCTCTTCGCCGTCGTCGGCGTTGGTAGAGTAGTCCGGAGGAAGGGTCCTTCCCTTCTTGGACCCTCCGGCCTCCCCAGTTGGGGAGGCCTTCCTTTTCTTCTCTCCCCCTGCTGGGGGAGAAGCTTCTTTTTTCTCCTCCTCGTCTTTGCGGGAGGAGTCCGCCTCGGTATCGTCGGACAATGAGTCCGACAACACCTGGCGCCGGGCGCCCCTTCGAGTTCCCGTGGCCTTCTTCTTGGCCTTCTTCTCCAGCACCACGTGAGGTGCCGGAACCAGCAGCCCCGTCAAGCGGGCGTTCGCTGGGTCTTCTGGCAAAGGAGCCGGACAGTTAAACTGCCCGGACGTATTCAGCCAGTCCTGTCAAAGGTAAGGGAGTTTAGATCCCACATAGAGTCAGACTATGAAAAGCAAGAGTCCCGTAAAGGGTAGAATAGCTTACCTCGCTGGCCTGACGCCACGAGCTGAATCCGCGATCTTCGGTAGCGGATGCGGGGGCCTCGGCGCCCTTAAACAGCACCTTCCAGGCATCTTCGTACGTAGTGTCGAAGAGCTTGCTCAAGGTTTGGTGCTGTGCCGGATCAAACTCCCACAATTTGAAGGCCCGTTGTTGGCACGGGAGGATCCGACGGATGAGCATGACCTGGACTACATTGACAAGCTTGAGATTCTTGTTCACCAGCTTTTGGACGCAGGCTTGAAGTCCGGTCAGCTCTTCCGAATCTCCCCATGTTAGGCCCTTCTCTTTCCAGGAGGTGAGCCGAGTGGGGAAACCAGATTGGAATTCCGAGGCCGCCACCCATTTGGGGTCGCGCGGCTCGGTGATGTAGAACCACCCCGATTGCCACCCCTTTATTGTCTCCACAAAGGAGCCCTCGGGCCATAGGACGTTGGCCATCCGGCCCGCCATGGCACCTTCGCACTCCGCTTGGCGGCCGCCCACTACATTCGGCTTGACATTAAAAGTCTTCAGCCATAAGCCGAAGTGGGGCTCGATGCAGAGGAAGGCCTCGCACACGACGATGAACGCCGAGATGTTGAGGATGAAGTTCGGGGCCAGATCGTGGAAATCTAGGCCATAGTAGAACATGAGCCCCCGGACAAATGGGTGAAGTGGAAAACCTAGTCCGCGGAGGAAGTGGGTGAGGAACACCACCCTCTCATGGGGCCTGGGGGTGGGGAGGAGCTGCCCCTTGTCGGGGAGCCGATGCGCGATGTCGCTGGACAAGTATCCGGCCTTCCGCAGCTTTTTGACTTGTTCCTCCGTTACGGAGGAGACCATCTACTTGCCTCCCGCTCCGTACATGGCTGGGGAAGGTTGAGGCGAGATGTGCGGACTTGGGCGCTGGAGCTCGAGTGCGCGGAAATGGATAAGCAAAGCAGGAAGAAGGCGTAGGTAAAAAGGTGGATCCTTATCCCCTTATATGGACGGACGAAACTATGCGTCCCCACTGGCCTGATAAAACTCGCTTATCTCCCAAGCGCCATAATCAATGGCGCGGTTGGATTACCCATGCCCGTATTGATGAGAATCCCGGAATAAGGGGACACGATCTCTACTTTGACAAGACGTGCCAAAGAAACCGCCTCGCTAAACACGCTGAGGTGGGACAGTAAAAATGATTCCAATAAAGGCTTGGTCGTGGCGTGATGTCACGCCGCAGAATACGTCAGCGGATTGAATTTGTGTAAAGATTATTCTCTCTATGGTGGTATGTGGAACTTATTTTGCAGAGCCGGACACTATCCTTGTGTTCAAAATCTTCTATGAAGTATTCGGAGGAGGAACCCGCCTTGCAATGTCGAAGACAATATGCGCGCCGGATTCGTCGTCATTGAAGCCTGGTTCAGGGGCTACTGAGGGAGTCCTGGATTAGGGGGTGTCCGGATATCCGAACTATCACCGTTGGCTGGACTCCTGGACTATGAAGATACAAGATTGAAGACTTCGTCCCGTGTCCGGATGGGACTTTCCTTGGCGTGGAAGGCAAGCTTGGCGATACAGATATGTAGATATCCTACCATTGTAACCGACTCTGTGTAACCCTAACCCTCTCCGGTGTCTATATAAACCGGAGGGTTTTAGTCCGTAGGACGAACAACAATCATACCATAGGCTAGCTTCTAGGGTTTAGCCTCTCTGATCTCGCGGTAGATCTACTCTTGTACTACCCATATCATCAATATTAATCAAGTAGGAGTAGGGTTTTACCTCCATCGAGAGGGCCCGAACCTGGGTAAAAACATCGTGTCCCTTGTCTCCTGTTACCATCCGCCTAGACGCACAGTTCGGGAACACCTACCCGAGATCCGCCGGTTTTGACACCGACACTAGGGATCAAACCCTAACAAAACTAACTCGATTATATGATAAATCTCATCCAACCCATCACCGTCCAGCAAGCCTACGATGCAATTACTCACGCACGGCGGTGAGCATCATGAAATTGGTGATGGAGGATGGTTGATGATGAAGACAACGACGAATCCCCCTCTCCGGAGCCCCGATCGGACTCCAGATCAGCCCTCCCGAGAGAGATTAGGGCTTGGTGGCGGCTCCGTATTGTAAAACGCAATGATTTCTTCTCTCTGATTTTTTTTCTCCCCGAAAGCCAATATATGGAGTTGGAGTTGGCGTTGGAGGGCCACCAGGGGGCCCACGAGGTAGGGGGCGCGCCCAGGGGGGCCCACCCTCGTGAGCAGGGTGTGGGCCCCTAGTCTTCATCTTTTGTGAGGATTTTTCTTTATTTTTTCTAAGGTGTTCCGTGGAGTTTCAGGACATTCCGAGAATTTTTATTTTCTGCACAAAAAACAACACCACGGCAGTTCTGCTGAAAACAGCGTCAGTCCGGGTTAGTTCCATTCAAATCATACAAGTTAGAGTCCAAAACAAGGGCAAAAGTGTTTGGAAAAGTAGATACGACGGAGACATATCAGCCAACGTCTCGGACAGGTCCAGCATCTGTTGGCGCCTATCCTCGAGCTGGGTTCGGGCTTCGGCGACGTTGGTGGCATCGACGTTGGTGCCGATGGGGATGCGGAGGCTCTGCATCGCAGCATGCAGCGGGTCGGACGGCTCGGTCTTTTCCGCGATGGCCCTGGCCTCCGCGGCCTTCCTTGTTTTGCTCGACGAGGAAGAGGCGCCATCGCCTGTGGCGTAAACCTCCACATGGACGTCCATCCCCCCAACGGCAATGCTACCGCCAGGGGAAAGGGGAGAGTCGGAGTAGCTGAGCACCTCACTGGGGTACTCGTCGGCCGTGAGCGCATTGGAGATACGGAGCGCGGCGAAGGAGGCGGCGAGCGCGCCGACGACGTCGTCCGCCAGCGCGACGGAGTTGTCGGTGTAGGAGGAGGGCCCCGTCTGAAGCATGCTCCCGGCCAGTTCCTCGAGCTGCCCCACGATGGGCGCCAACTGTCGTGGTGGGCGCACGGCAGATGCCAAGGGATGGCTAAAGAGAGGAGGAGGCTCGAGGGCGCTGGTGGGCTCCAAAGGCGAGGTTGGCATGCGCGGGCGCGGGACGCCGGACATACCCAGGTTCGGGGCTCTCCGGAGAGATAACACCCCTAGTCCTGCCGAGTTTGGTTGGATGATTGATAGTACAATGTTCTCCTGGAGCTGTATGGAGGAGGAAGGAAGCTGGCCGAGGCTTAGGCTGCTCCTTCTCTCCGGTGTTGTTGTTGCGTGGCTAGTCCTATGCTTCTGCTTCTTGCCTCTGTGTGTCGTATGATGATGTTGATGCGATTATGCGATGCCCCCGTCGGCGTGGGTTCCTGGAGGGTTTTATAGATCAACCCATCCAGGGTTACAATGGTAATATGCCGAGTCGGTGGGCCCATATTGTCGATGTCCGGGACATCGAGGTGGGTCCCGCTTGTGGGCTTGTGGTTCGCCGGGTTCCCCTAGGCGCGGGTCCCGCATGCCTAGGGGGACTGTGCGCCGTCTTGTCGATCGTCAGGGCGTGGCCGAGTCGAGTCATGTACAGTGCTCTCCGTCAGGCCGCCGCTTGCTGTCGTCAGCGGTGAGGGCGGGAGCACTGTTGCCACACCAACCTTGGTCGGCGGGGGCACTGTTGCCATGCTCCGGCTGACCATGGGCATGGGTGGAAACACTGTTATCTTGGTCATCGGTAGTTTGGGTCTTGTCCCATCGTACAGCCTGGATGGGACGGGAGCTAACCTGTGGCTGGGTTGCCGTGGACGCCACGGGTGGTGTCAGCTTGCCGTGGAAGCCTTGGTTGTGCCGGGTCGAGCTGTCTTGCACCAGTTGCTTGCGGCCGGGTTGACATACCTTGCCGTGTCGGAGAGTTTGGCCGGGTTGCGGGCCCTACCGGGTCGAGCGATCTGGCTAAGCGCATGCCGACTTGCGGGACGATGCGGGCCCCACTATTTTTGAAAAGGATCCGGGTTCCGTTGCCTGCCCGGGGTTCATCCCCCCGACAACCTTCATCTTGAGTATATTCGGAGTCCGAGTGATAACTTCTTTCGGAGTGATTGTCGGAGTCGGAGCCGGATACCCATTCACCAACATGAGCTTTATGTTTTCTTTTCGTGTAGCTCCTTGATGACTTGTCCTTTCTTTCCGAATCCTTGCTTCTCCGAGAGGGTCTTCGTTCATAACGATCATCTCTACTCCTTCTTTCTCTTGATGGTGATTCTTCTCTTCTACTCCTTCTTTTTGGAGAATCTTCTCTTCTTTTGTAGGGAGCCGTACACTCATTGGAATAGTGTCTGGGTCTTCCACAATTGTAGCAATTACGCTCACGACTAGAAGATCTTTTGTCATTGTAGGACCTTGACTTGGAACTTCTTTCCTTGCTTCTACTCTTGTAGAACTTGTTGAAGTTCTTCACCATTAGGCTCAATTCTTCATTGAAGGTTTGTTTCTCACTTGATGATGTGGGAGCTTCACATGAGGCTTTGTAAGCACCACTTGACTTGTTGTGGAGCTCTTCCTTATCCTTGAGTGACATCTCATGAGCAACAATTCTTCCAATGACTTCCGTTGGCTTGAGATCTTTGTAATTGGGCATCATTTGGATCAATGTGCGCACGGTATCATATTTTCCATCCAAGGCTCTTAGGATCTTCTTGATGATGAATCTATCGGTCATCTCTTCACTTCCTAAGCTGGCAATCTCATTTGTGATGAGAGCAAGCCTAGAGTACATTTCAGCGATGCCTTCACCGACCTTCATTTTGAACTTGTCAAGTTGACTTTGAAGCACATCCAATTTGGATTCCTTGACGGAGTCGGTACCTTCATGCATATCAATCAAAGTATCCCAAATTTCCTTTGCATTCTCAAGACGGCTGATTTTGTTGAATTCTTCAGGGCACAATCCGTTGAAGAGAATATCACAAGCTTGAGCATTGTATTGCAGCATCTTCAACTCTTCCGCGATAGCTTCACGGTTCAGTTCTCTCCCATCAAAGAATTCACCTTGCAAGCCAATACACACAATAGCCCAAACGGCGGGGTTATGTCCAAGAATATGCATTTTCATCTTATGCTTCCAACTAGCAAAATTTGTACCATCAAAGTAAGGACATCTAGGGTGGTAATTTCCCTCGCTAGACGCCATACTCTCCTAGGTTGTGAAACCAAGGCTATGACCACCAAAAGCTATGGAAATCAAAGCAAATGGAGACCAAAGCTCTGATACCACTTGTAGGATCGAAAGTATGTCTAGAGGGGGGGTGATTAGACTACTTGACCAAATAAAATCTAGCCTTTTCCAATTTTAGTACTTGGCAGATTTTAGCAACTTAGCATAAGTCAAGCAATCAACCTACACATGCAATTCTAAGAGTATAGCAGCGGAATGTAAAACACTTGCATATGAAAGTAAAGGGAGGAGTTTGAGGAAGCAAACGCAATGTTGACACGGAGATTTTTTATCCGTGATTCCGATAGGTGGTGCTATCGTACATCCACGTTGATGGAGACTTCAACCCACGAAGGGTAACGGTTGCACGAGTCCACGGAGGGCTCCACCCACGAAGGGTCCACGAAGAAGCAACCTTGTCTATCCCACCATGGCCGTCGCCCACGAAGGACTTGCCTCACTCGGGTAGATCTTCACGAAGTAGGCGATCTCCTTGCCCTTACAAACTCCTTGGTTCAACTCCACAATCTTGATGGAGGCTCCCAAGTGACACCTCGCCAATCTAGGAGACACCACTCTCCAAGATGTAACAAATGGTGTGTTGATGATGAACTCCTTGCTCTTGTGCTTCAAATGATAGTATCCCCAACACTCAACTCTCTCTCATAGGATTGGATTTGGTGGAAAGAAGATTTGAGTGGAAAGCAACTTGGGGAAGGCTAGAGATCAAGATTTATGTGGTTGGAATGGAATATCTTGACCTCAACACAAGTGTAGTTGGTTCTGATGGCTCTCTCCATGAATGAAGAGTGGGTGGAGGGGTATATATAGCCTCCACACAAAACCTAACCGTTACACACAATTTACCAAACTCGGTGGGACCGAATCGTGAAACTCAGTCAGACCGATTTAGTTCATAATATGACCGTTAGGCATTTCGGTGGGACCGACATGTCAACTTGGTGGGACCGATATCGTTAGGGTTAGGGCATAACGTAATCTCGGTGAGACCGATTACACAAACTCGGTGAGACCGATTTTGGTAATAGACAAACAGAGAGTTGGTCAGGCAAACTCGGTGGGACTGATTCGCTCATCTCGGTTCGACCGAAACGTTACGAAAGGGAAACAGAGAGTTTGCATTGCAATCTCGGTGGGTCCGATCGCTCATCTCGGTTTGACCGAAACGTTACGAAGGGAAATAGAGAGATTACAATCCCATCTCAGTGAGACCAAGATCCCTATCGGTGAGACCGAAAAGACTAGGGTTTCTGGCAGTGGCTATGTCAATTGAACTCGGTGGCGCCGGATAGAAAGTTTTGGTGGGGCCGAGTTTGACTTTTGGTTTGGGACATAAGTGGATGTGAGAAGTAGTTGAGGGTTTTTGGAGCATATCACTAAGCACTTTGAGCAAGAAACTCATTAAGCAACACCTCACCCCCTCTTGATAGTATTGGCTTTTCCTATGGACTCAATGTGATCTTGGATCACTAAAATGAAAAATGTAGAGTCTTGTGCTTTGAGCTTGAGCCAATCCTTTTGTCCTTAGCATTTTGAGGGGTCCACCTTTCTCATTCATGCCATGCCAAACATTAAGCTTTCCTGAAATATTTATCTTGAAATATCATTAGCTCAATGAGCTATATGTTGTTAGGAATTACCAAAACCACCCAGGGATAGTTGCACTTTCAATCGATCGATCCGCTCGATCTCTGGAGCTTGGCGGCCGGGCTTGAAGCGGATACAAAGGCGGGCGGCGTAGGGGCGACTAAGGACGCCCGGATCCGGTCGATGGAGGCGGTTGGCGGAGCTCCGGCCCCGGCGGGGGTCGGATGCGGCCATGAGCAAGGAACCACCGGGAGCAAGCTCCTCTGTACACGCCGACCATGAGCTCATACAGGTGGTTGGTGGCTCCCGTGTACACGGGAGAAGCAGAAGATAACCTTATCCTTTGAATATTTTATGTTTTCATCCTTCATGTTTCTCTTATTTACGAAAAAGCCCTGTTGTTCGTGTTTTTTATCAAATCAACTTCTTATTATTCGGCCCCACTGTCAGAAAGTGATCAAATGAGCTAAACCCCCCTATCAGTGCTTGTTGCAAAAGGTTTACTGAATACGCGGTGGTTTTTGCAAAAAAATAGTAACCTCGTGGTTTTCTGCAAACGATGCCCCAAATGTGATGGTTTTGTGCAATTAACTCCCAAGGAGATCGGCATCACCAAATAAAAAAGAGAACTTGGCAACATCGTCAGCCTCATGAGGGGATGACCACCGGGCCCTAATGGCTATCTTATGTTGGAATTGCAATTAGATAGCCGCGGAGGAGGAGATGTTCGCCTACATGGATGAGGTCGAGCAGGAGGAGAAGGAGCCGGAGCCCGGCACCGACGTCGTGGACATCTCGGACGACAAAGATTAGCTAGGGCGGTATGTACTCCCTCCGTCCGGAAATACTTGTCCTAGAAATTTTCTAGGACAAATATTTTCGGACGGAGGGAGTAGTATGTAACACGTAGGATTTTTTTTGCATGTTTTGTATGGATCGAGGGGTTTAAATATAAAAGACTCAGATGCATAGTAGTTAATTTGAAGCGTGGCCGGTCATTGTCCGCAGACGCGCCCGGGTGCGTCCGCGGGCTTTTGAGGGACCGGATTTGTCAAGTCCGGCTGTAGATGCTCTAACAAGTACGAATGTGGTCATTCAATGGTCTAGAGTTTATCATGTTTTGGTTGATTTGTACTTCATATGAACTTTTATAATATATCCGAGTTATTTGTGCAAAAGAAAAAAATATTTATTCATCCAATTGAGCAATTATTTTGTTGAGCAAAATTCCATCGACATAGCTGTGACTCAGGAAAAAAAAAGACCATCGCTGCGTATCAAAAACGGAAATGGCTTTGTGCCTGCCGAAGCTCTTCGGGTGCGTTGAGAAGAAAAATGTATGCGGGCGACGGCTGGGACGTGCAGTCCGCCGGGCGAAGGCGCCGTCCAGAACCTACAGGTCGATCTCGCATTTCGCTGGCGCCGACGTGGACGTGCCTACTTTGGGCACCGAAAGTTTTCTTGGGCTACTTGGACAGGCCAAGGTCGGAGCCCTTTCAAAACTCCAAATTTTGGCTCTCTCTTTCTGGGTACTACCAGCCGAAACTACGCATCATCATCCACCGTCAAGTGCGACTTTTTGTGACTCCATGTCCCATCAGGCTCCACGCAGGACGGCAGGAGCACACGTGCAATGTGCGCATTGTTTTCTTCTTCAAGAAAAATAAGTCGACGCTCATCCGGCCACCCCTATAATCGGTGCATGGCCGCTCTTTTTCCGCAATACACCTTCTCTTTGCAGGTAAATTACTCACACCTGAGGATGCTAAATTACTTCTTTTTTTAAGATCCCAAATACTCCTCAGAAGAAGAAAAAACTCACACTTGAGAAACCACAGATAAGAGCACATTTTTGCAACCCATGGATGATAGTGAATGTAATCCCACCTCCTTTTATCTTCGTCGTCATCGTCTCGAATGCATCCATTATACTCCCTCTGTTTTTAAATATAATATGGTTTTTTTAATTTCAATAAGAACTACGTACTGATGTACTCCTTCCGTTCCTAAATGTAAGTCTTTTTAGAGATTCCATAAGAGACTATATACGGAGCAAAATAAGTGAATCTATACTCTAAAATATGTCTATATACATCTGTGTGTAGTCCATTGTGGAATCTCTAAAAAGACTTATATTTAAAAACGGAGGGAGTATATGACATGTTTTAGAATGTAGATTCACTCATTTTGCTTCGTATATAATCCACACTAAAATCTCTAAAAAAAACTTATATTTATAAACGGAGGGAGTAGATGCTAAATGTGTTGCCACGACTTGAAAGAAAATGACGAACATGCAGGGCAAAGAGAAGAAAGTCGTCAAACTCTGGGAGCAGTTTCATACTTTCATTCATGGGTAGTACTGGTTATTCCCTGCGAATCTTTCCTCAAGCTCTTGCTCGACACTAAGGACCTCAGTCCATTTATCATTTAATCTGTCTTGTTCGGTTCGAAGCCTCTGGGACTTTTGCTTCATGCTTTTGACGATACTAATTAACCGTCAAAGTTGGTGCACGCCTTACTCGGATTTTCCCCATGGTATGGAGGTAGGCGACACAACCCATAAGCCGTATTTTTTGATGTAAATCTTGTGACCATTTATACACTAAATGTTTTTTTAGATAACCCGACATCCACTTGCATTCACCACCAACACTTGGAAATAAAAATTAGAGCTAATGCAAGTTTGGGTACTCATTTGGTGCCAGAAAAGGTAAGGACTCGTGTTTGTTTATTCTTTGTTGAACCAGATATGAAACTAACATACTTTGTAAAAACTTGTATCTGGAATGCACATCTCACCGCCACACCAGTCGCATGTTTTGAATATGGCAATATAGATGAATACTAGTAGATCGAAAGATTTCTCGCAAAAAGAAGACTCAAAAGAATTGACCCCCGGCCGTTCCTAAATGCAATCAAGAAGAAAACTATGTACCGTTCGATATTCTTGGCAAACATTTACCATGCCATTTAATTTCTATTTTTTATAGCAAAAACAAAAGGGGAAAGATGCGAAATCTCTGGCACAGCTCCATAGTATTACGCACACTACGAGGGACCCGGGCGCAAAATCCACAGAGCGGAGCGGAGGCCCGAAACTCGGCCACGGCACCGGGGCCGTTTCCTACGGGCAGCGTGCCTTTTCTAGCATGGACGCTTATAAAGCACTGCCCAGGCACCCAACGCCTTTGCGCCATCCGCCGTATTCCTTCCTTCGTCTCGCCGCAGTCCACCTCGCTTCATCCGCCGAGCAGAGCCCTCCAGACGCCATCCACGCCCCGTGAACAGGTGACGCCCCCCTCCCACCCCCTGCTCCCCCCCTCAGCCCGTTTGATCTGCAACACAAATCTGTCGAGTTCCACTTCCCCCCAGGTAGATCGCCTCGCTAGCTTCTGTTTTGATCGGTGAACCTCAAGTTCTTTTGTGTTTCCTGTGCTGTGGGCGAATTTCGCTGCTCGGTGGGTGGGCGATCCCTTCCGGAGCATGGGAATTTTCCGGGGCGAGTGGGTGATCCGAGGATGTGTTTGTGCGCCGGCTCCCTGGTGTTGCTGGAGATAATTGCGAACTGTTCATTTTGCTTTTGTGGGGAGTTTTTCCCCTTTCCTCGAAATGCTTTTCGTCTTCTAGACGGTGCGCGGATTCTAGTGCCGTGCGGTGACAATATCTTCAGTTAGCACTGGCAAGACAGCAAGGCGAATTATACTGTTTTTTAATGCTTCCATGCTTAATCTATGTGTGACCCGTGATGTCATGATAAGTGCGATTCACTTTAGAAATTGGGATCGGGAAAGACTAAGAGCCCAAGTTTGTCTTGCTCTGCATTATTGATTGATAATTTAGCCGCGGCATGCCAACTTCGATTAGGTGCATGTTTGGGGTTTTGCTTGGCTATCCGCCTCAGGAATTAGGCCAGCCAGTGTTGTTATAAATTCTTAATAAAAGGGTGTATCGAAGAAAAACTTTCAACCAACCAAAATACTGAATTCTTTAACACGTTATTATGCTTAAAAAATTAATGTCATGTTTCTAAATTGATGCTTGGATTGTTGAAAATGTAGTTGCATATAATCAGATGGTGTTCCTCAATTGCTCTATCCCACCAGATGACAGATACATGTGTGCCTTTGTCACTTTCAGGCACTCTGAACCGCTGATATTATGGGTTTACTTGCTTTTGTATGGAAGCATTTCTGACAGTTTAGGTGTTTATACAGAAACTTGCTCTTATACCAATCTACCATTGCAGATTTCTTACAGGAAACTTGACAAATGGCTGATGAGGATGTTCAACCTATCGTGTGCGATAACGGCACTGGAATGGTCAAGGTTGTTATTCAGTACAAGATCCTTTGAACATTAAAAAATAACATGCTCTCCCAAACTAACTGATCACATTCCTGATGTTTGGCAGGCTGGTTTTGCCGGTGATGATGCACCCAGGGCTGTCTTTCCTAGCATTGTAGGAAGGCCACGCCATACCGGTGTCATGGTTGGTATGGGCCAAAAGGATGCCTATGTGGGCGATGAAGCTCAAGCAAAGAGAGGTATCCTGACTTTGAAGTACCCCATTGAACATGGCATTGTCAACAACTGGGATGACATGGAGAAAATATGGCATCACACGTTCTACAACGAGCTCCGTGTCGCACCAGAGGATCATCCTGTGTTGCTGACTGAGGCCCCTCTCAACCCCAAGGCCAACAGAGAGAAAATGACCCAGATCATGTTCGAAACCTTCAGTTGCCCAGCAATGTATGTCGCAATCCAGGCCGTTCTGTCCTTGTATGCCAGCGGTCGAACAACTGGTATGTCTGCCGCCTTGTTTGAAACAGTTGCCGCTGAAGTTCACTGGATAGGGTGGTTGACAACTTTTTCTTTCTGCAGGTATTGTGCTCGACTCTGGTGATGGTGTGAGCCACACTGTTCCAATCTATGAGGGATACACGCTTCCTCATGCTATCCTTCGTTTGGACCTTGCTGGCCGTGACCTCACGGATAATCTAATGAAGATCCTCACAGAAAGAGGGTACTCCCTCACAACAACCGCTGAGCGGGAAATTGTCAGAGACATAAAGGAGAAGCTCGCTTACGTGGCCCTTGATTATGAGCAGGAGCTGGAAACGGCTAGGAGCAGCTCCTCTGTGGAGAAGAGCTATGAGATGCCTGATGGTCAGGTTATAACAATTGGTTCAGAAAGGTTCAGGTGCCCTGAGGTGCTATTCCAGCCATCTCATGTTGGTATGGAAGTTCCTGGTATACACGAAGCGACATACAATTCCATCATGAAGTGTGATGTTGATATCAGAAAGGATCTGTATGGTAATGTTGTTCTCAGTGGAGGTTCTACCATGTTTCCTGGAATTGCTGATCGCATGAGCAAGGAGATCACGGCCCTTGCTCCTAGCAGTATGAAGGTTAAAGTTATTGCACCACCTGAAAGGAAATACAGTGTCTGGATCGGTGGCTCTATTTTGGCCTCTCTTAGCACTTTCCAGCAGGTTAGTATATTTCCCCCTCTCAGTGGAAGTTGCATATACATTACTCCCATCTTTGCTCAACAATTTTTTATAGCGCTCTTCGGGGTAATTTTTTCTCAGCATGTTCAACTTTCAATTGACTTAGAATCCTTATTCATGATCCACTTTCAGTTTGGGTTGGTAGGGTATGCATTAACTATTTTAGAGAATTCAATCTGAATATACATTTAATTCATGTTTTTAGGAAATTGCCATATAATATTCTAATTAACATAGATGGTCATATCCTCTGCTTGAACTTTTAGATATTTCTAGTATGCCATTTTACCAGAATATGAAAAAAAATAGTACTCCCTCTGTTCATAAATATAGTATGTTCTAACTTTTCTGATGTATATAGACACATTTTAGTGTGTTTGTTCACTCATTTTAGTCCGTATATACTCCATATTGAAATGTCCAAAACATTTTTATTTTCTTCTCCTACATATAGTGTTGGTCTTATATGACGTTGCTATTTGTCGAAGTGCTTTTGTGTGCATGTGTTGGTGTTGGTTGTGTGCATCCTAGCCATGCAGAGGCCTGTTGTGCATGCTCAATGTGTTTGTATCGTCTTGATGGTTCATTTTGAGCAAATGAAATTTATCATTTATTGAAAATCTTATATTCCCTCCGTTCCAAAATAAGTGTCTCAACTGTACTAAGCTTGAGACAGTTATTTTGGGACAGAGGGAGTATTTGTGAACGGAGGGACCGAGGGAGTATCTTCCAAGAGGTTATGAAATCTGTAATATGCTATGATTGCCTTTGCAACCAAAGAATAGGCCAGTAGCTGGTGGAGGGGAGGCTGTTTAAGAAGTGCTTCTAGGACCAGATCCGGTGCGTTGTTCCGAATCGATTCTTAACATCAATTTGTTTCTAATGGCAGATGTGGATCTCCAAGGCAGAGTACGACGAGTCTGGTCCCGGCATTGTCCACATGAAGTGCTTCTGAAGAGTCGGGGAAGGTTGTTTACAAAGGGGACTTTGCTGCCAAGAATATATAGTAGTACATGGTACATGGTTAGTGTTCTGTAGAAGATGTGTACCCTCAGAGGAATAAGGGGTACAGGAAAAAATCAGTCTCGGTTCAGCTTTTCCTTTTGGCACAATTGCATGGCCTTGCATGATGCTTGCCTGCTGTATGAAATAAGAAATGGAACATATGTGTATGCCTAAGCGACATTGTGTGGTACGCCATACTCGTGGCCCTGGTTGAAATCGTAGTGACACTGAAACCATGCTGCCAGAGAAGGCCTGCTGCCCTCTCGCAGCACTAACGACCGCCAAGGGCGCATACACATCTCAACCCAGCCTGACTCTGAAAAAACAGCCTCATATGCGACATCTGCAAGTTGTTTGGTTGCCTGCACATAGACTTTCTGCATTAGGGGATTAACTTTGGCACGTTGTTTGTTTGCATGCATTGTCTCGGCATACAACTTGCCTGCATTGTCTCGACATACAACTACACGCCGTTTGGTTGCCCGCATTGGGTATGATTAAGAGCTAGCACTTGCACTTAGCACACAGGGTTAAGAGCTAGCAGAGAAAGGGGGAGAAGAAATGTAGTATGCCGGACCATGGCGACTGCGGTGGATAGTGGTCGTGGCGCCGGACCATGGCGACTGCAGTGGATAGTGTTCGTGACATCGTGTCCGACATGACGAGTATGGAGTCGTGGACGAGCGACCCCGTCGGCGGCACGGCGAGCGACACCGTCGGCAAACTAGTTGCGATGCTCGCGCAAAGACAATCGACAGAGGAGGAGAATGCAGTGCTCGCGCCATGGTACCGTCAGTGCAGTGGACGAGAGAGGAGGCCGAGATGATCGACGCCGAAAACGACTCCATTGTAGTAGGGCGAGAGTGAGGAGGCCAAGATGATTGACTCCGTCGGCGGCGTGGCGAACTGCAGAGTGCATGAAGACAGGGGACACAAGAAAGTAGTGTGTGCGCCATTGCAGTGCCAATGCAGTAGCAGGAGGACAGAAAGTAGGCCGAGATGAGCGACGCCAGAAACAACTCTAGTGTAGTAGGACGTGGGCAAGGAGATCAAGGGAAGGGCTTCGCCGTCGAGAGGGACGAATAGGAGGGCTCTGAGCAGAGGACAGATGAACTTGACATGGCGGCATCAGTGCAATAGACTGCTGTTTAAAGAGAAATAAAGCTACGATCGTCGAAACCCAAAACTTACAACACGAATATTGTGAGGAACTGCGAGATTAGGCTGCTGGTTAAAGGAAATTTTAAATAATCGATCGTGCGTGACGAATCTGATAAAATTCATCCAGAATAGCTCCAAACGAAAAGAAGAAATTAAGAACTTATGACCGACCAAACTAGTAACCGATCGCCTGAATGAAGCCGTAGCATCAAGGTGCATCTTTTTCGTGTAGAGCTTACCTCGAATCGAAGCACCGTTGAGAGGGAGGAGATTAGATAGAAGTTTACTAGAGGTTGAAGAAGACCTCACCTAATCACCTCGCATCCCTCCCGTCTCCACTCGTGCAAGTGTCCGCTCGCTTGCGCTCGGCTCAGCCTGACTCGTGAGAAACTGTTGATTCGGGCGTTTCCAGTGAGCCGGGCTTTGGGCTGCTTTAAGAAACGTGCGATGCAGGCCCAACAATGAAATGAGACAACCAAATAGGCGTCTTCCTTCCCGCGCGGGTCTGGTTGAGCTCAATGCTGGCAACCAAACACGCCCCAAGTGCCACAGGGCTACCGGCGGTGGGCGCAGAAAGATCGGGCGGGGAAAACGAGGTTTGAACCCCACGACTTCTGGCGCGATGTACTTCCTCACTCCCAATTGGTTCATAGATTCTGGATTTTTAGCTCGTATCTACTGGAAGACTAGGACTCCAATCTATCCCCCGTTAAGCCGCCCTATTCTATTATCAGACAAAATGGAGAGAAGCTCATCTAATAGAGATGTCATTCACTTCTTACTTTCTTTTGGTTCTATATTATCACGAGACCATTCACTTCTTGCTTCCTTTTGGTCCTACATTATTACGAGACAAAATGGAGATGAACTCATCCGCTAGAAATGCTATTCGCTTCGCCCTTCCTTTTGGTGTTTAGGATGTGAAGTTGATATAGGAAAGAGGAACTGTGCTAATGGATTATTTCATCTTGTGATGGGCTCAGTCTATCCCCCATTTGAGCCGCCCTATTCTATTATCAGACAAAATGAAAAGAAGCTCATATGATAGAAATGTTATTCACTTCTTCCTTCCTTCCTTTTGGTCCTATATTATTACGAGACAAAATGGAGATGAACTCATCCGCTAGAAATGTTATTCGCTTCGCCCTTCCTTTTGGTGTTTAGATATGAAGTTGATATAAAAAGAGAGGAAAGAGGAATTGCGCTAATGGAATTTTTCATCGTGGTGATGGGCTATTCCAATGGGCATGCATTAGAGATATGTACTTTTAGCATACGAACGTCCATCGTTACAAGAGTTGTGACCAGGTGGCTCGTCACTAGTCGAGTGAGCGCGCGGGGAGTGGGGAGCCGCGGTGGGTGGCGGAGGAGGTTCTCATCGTCCGTAGGGGGTGTCGTCGGTGTTGCCGAGCCGTTGTGGCAGTTGAGGTTCATCTCGTCTACTGCTCATGTCGATGCGGTGTATGTACTCGTTTTTCTTATTCCTTCCAAAAAGGATTTTCTTTTTACTCCGGTTGCCTTTGTGTCCTATTCATTTTCATTGCTCGAATACGAAACACGATCAGGACAGACTCAACCATTCAAAACAAGTATAGGCCATGACTACCCACATATAAACTACTCCCTCCGTTCCGAATTACTTGTCTTGGATTTGTCTAGATACGAATGTATCTAGCACTAAAATGAGTCTAGATACATCCGTATCTAGACAAATCCAAGACAAGTAATTTGGAACGGAGGGAATACATAAAACTTATTCCCGATTAGCCGCCAGTAGTAGTAACAACATAGCGTCACTTCCCTCCGATGCCTTTCACCAGAAGGGGCTCCACAAGATATGTAATTTGTCACTACATATGAAAGTGACATGCCGAGGCGGGAGAGACTCTTCGGCAGCTTTGTGTGTATGCACTCCATCATCGTCACTACACCGACAGCGTCAGCTAACCTTGCCAACACACACTGTGGGATAAGCCAGGGGACATATGTGATGTGACCTTCGTGACGAGTTCTCTCCATGACTACTGAAATGGCCATCGGCATGGTGTGTCAAACAACAAGTTTGCGTCGATCCTCTTCTTTAGTGTGAGGCCTCTCAGGTTGCCTGTGATATAAGCTCAATTCTTTTGCCAGATCAATCTAGGAATTCTCCCAGAATCCGTCCCCTACTCAACCTTTTCCAGAATCTTTGAGTCACATTTGTTTTACAACCCTATTTAGTTAGGGTTAGGTAGGATCGCGTTTGGGAGGGGGGGGGGGGGGGGGGGGGGGGGAGCGGGGAAGAGATCGGGCTAGGGCAGGTGCCCTGGTGGCCTAGTTGGGCCGAATGGCCATGGGTGGGTTATGTTTTTATTTATTTATTTGTACTTTCTTTTATTTATTTTTCCTCTTATGGTTTTATTAGTTTCTAGTAGTATTTAGTTATACAAAAATAAAAAACCAACTACTAAATTAATATTAAAATTTAGTCCACTACTTCAAAAAGTTTGGTGCAATAATAAAATACTTTGTAAATTTTTTATTATATAGAAGGTATTTAGTTATTTGTTTTAGCCACTGTTTTATTTATCTTAGTGCATTGAAATATTTTATAAAAGTGTGGTTCCTCCACCATTATTACTTATGAATTATTTTTCACATCTAGAACATTTTGTTTTTAATACTTGAAAACTTCTATTGTTTGACTTGATTTTGAATTTAAATTTGAACGGATTTGAATCATCGCAAGATTAATAACAGTAAGCGTGGTGACACGGCATCATTAGTAGAGGGTTATTGTAGCCTAATTATCCGGACGTTACAAGGAATCTCCATGATTGACCTGCTAGCTCAAAAAAGAGTGGATAGCCGCCCTGAGTCCAACCCCTTCGCCGCCCGCGCGGTCTGCCTGTTCCTCCGCCATGTGCGCGAACAGGACCCCGCCTCGGGAGCGACCAACAACTTGCTTGGCCGCGTTCGCCCCGCCTCCAGCAGCAGTGGCTCCGTCCGGGATGCCCGCTCTAACCGCATGACAGGACGAGCGTCGCACAGAAGGCAACACCCTCCTCTCTCCTAGTCGCGGGGGTCTGCCGGTCAGGACGAGCCCCGCGGGGAAGGCGACACCCTCTTCTTTCCCGGTCCCGGAGGTCCGCTGGTCGGGAGCATCATGGGGAAGGAGACACCCTCGAAGGAGACTGCTGCTGCTGCGAGCTCCCTATCCATGTCCATGGAGGATCCAGCCGGGTCGGGCACGAGCAGGAGGTCGACCACAAAAGGTCATGATTACAATTTTTATTTTGCTCGTAGGGGGTCTTATGCCATTTTGCCGATAATTTATACATGATCTGTTCTGCCGACACACACACACATATCGTAAAAGCTCATAAAAACGTTTTGTGATATACGCTAAAATGATTTTATAGTATGAGTTTTTAGGGCATTTTCTAGAGTTGCTTTTAGTGTGTCCAACGTCCGGACTCCTACAAAACTCTCATAGGTTTGTTGTCGACTTGAGTAAAGCCTGGATGACTATACGCGGAAATTTGATGATCGTCATTAAATGGCAAAAGATGTCCGAACTGTCTGATCCAAATATGTCGGGATGATTTAATGATCCGCATTGGACTTGAACTTAAATTGTCGAGGGAGAAGAACATGTTTTTTTTTTTTTGAGAAACCGAGGGAGAAGAACACGTTTTTTTCTTTTGGAGAAACAGGGAGAAGAACACGTATGTCTCAGAGCGTGTTTGGTTGAGGGGCCCATTTTCAGGCTCCATTCAGGGGCCCAGCGGAGGGCCACAGCCACAGCCCACTCGCAACTGCAACCAATCAGAGTGCAGGAACCACCACGCCGCGGATCGCCCCCCACGATCCGCGTGCCTCGCCCGCCGTCATATCCCTACCGTCCGATCCCACCGAATCCAACGCTCCAAACCCACCTTCCTTCCCAAAACCAACACACACGCGCCCCCGAAACCCAAAATTTTCGCAGCCTCGCGCCCACCCGCCACCTATTAAATCCTCCCGATTCCCCGTCGTTCTCCTCACTCCAATCCCATCATCCATTCCCAGATCCCCCAGGAGCTCCCTTTCCCCCCCACCCAGGAAGCGCCTCCCTTCCCGATGGCCCGCACGAAGCAGACGGCGAGGAAGTCCACCGGCGGCAAGGCGCCGCGGAAGCAGCTGGCGACCAAGGCGGCGCGCAAGTCCGCCCCGGCCACCGGCGGCGTGAAGAAGCCCCACCGCTTCCGCCCCGGCACCGTCGCGCTCCGGGAGATCCGCAAGTACCAGAAGAGCACCGAGCTGCTCATCCGCAAGCTGCCCTTCCAGCGCCTGGTGAGGGAGATCGCGCAGGACTTCAAGACCGACCTCCGCTTCCAGAGCTCCGCCGTCTCCGCGCTGCAGGAGGCCGCCGAGGCCTACCTCGTCGGGCTCTTCGAGGACACCAACCTCTGCGCCATCCACGCCAAGCGCGTCACCATCATGCCCAAGGACATCCAGCTCGCCCGCCGCATCCGCGGTGAGAGGGCCTAGAGCGCGTCGAGCTTCGTCGGAGGTGTAGAGATGCTAGCTTCTGAACCTGTGTTGCGTGGTGGAAATCTGACGTTGTTGTAGTAGGATTCCTCTGTTCGTGCCATGGTGGCTGTGTTGTGTTCTTGTGCTGTGTCTGATGTGACCATCTTGGTACCATCAGCAATGAAAAGTTGGCTATCTGTTCTTAATTGTTTGCTCTGTGCATCTAATTGCTTGTCAGGGTGATCTTGATCCAAATTTTAATGGAAGTTTGATTACTGATACTCTGGATTGTCAACTGAAAGCCCCAAACCAATTGCATGATACCATTGTGTGTTTCTGAATCTTAACATCTTGTTACTCCTGTCTGTTCATTGTTAAAATCCAGTAGCCAAAATATCAGTAAACACATCTTGATGCCTACTGGGTTCATAAAATTCTTCTGTGGTGTCTTATTTCTAATCCCTAATCCACTGTTGTATTTTTCAGAGACGACCTTGCAGGATGTGCCACTGCTGTCCTAGACCATGGTGTTTTTCTTTTTTGTCACACCTGTTCAAAATGACTTGGCGACCGACGCTGCCCAGCAGCTTATTGCATTGCTAGTTTAAACCTGGAACTTTTAGTACTGTGGACTCTTACAAAGCTGAGGCCACACCCACGTAGTAGCCTAGAGGTAGTGGTATTTAGTACTGTGATATTTAGCAAACGTATGAATTGCCTGTCATGATTCTGTCAAGCAAGACCTGGAACTCTGAATGCTTTTGCCATCCAATCTCAGCCCATTTTCTTGTCCCGAACAAATAAAAGTAGATCATAACTCAAAATTTCCCGATTGGAAACTGATAGTAATCTGAATACAGCATATATGTCTGTCATTTTGTTATCTAGGCAGTCATGTATTTGCTACTATTGTGATTGATGCGAAATCCATCATGTATTTGCTACTACTATGAGCTGATGTGAAATCCCCCAATATTCAGTCGAAACTAGTTCAACCTGAGCACTTGTACAGGCATTTCTGTTAACTGAACTTGTACAAGCATCAGATGTACGATATTTCTAAATCTCTTCTCAAACAAATATTGCATGAAAATAGCATGATGTTGCTGCTGTAGCAATCTGAGATAGAGGTGATGTTTGCAGCTAGTTTAAACTGTAAACATTGTTTCACAGATTAACTTCTGTATACCTGGGTTGTGTGGCCTCAGCTTTGATTGCCTTTGTTATGTACAACAACTTGTCCCCTCTGTCAATGAAATTACACGCAAGGCTTTTGCATATCCATGAAAAGAACTTTTCATCTGTTGTGCAATATTTACTTGCATCATTGTTTTTTTCTTGTTGTATACTCTGGTTGAAATATGTGCAGCTCAACCATGTTGAAATGATCGTTGTATTTGCTTTCTTGTATAAATGATGAAAATGATCTTTATATTTGCTTAATGTTGGTCAGCTGCAGCTGAATGCTGATGGCTCTTACTCTGAGGATCGTAAAGCAGCTGCTGGTATGGTGCCACGGGATGTCAAAGGAAGCATTATCTTCTCATCTTGGAATTTTTGTCAGAAAAGACCACATACGTTTTCGTATTGACAGAAAGGACCGCCTAGCTTCGGCAGCAGACACGTGGCACCTGCCGCCACAACCCACGGCGGCAGCCCGGACATAACCGGAATCAAGTTGGTTCTGGCCGAGATGATGCTATAGAGCTAGCTCTTGCTGATTGTATGAACACTATGAGATTTGCTAGAACTGAAGGCAGAACTATGATTTGGGTTGGTTTTGGCCCAGATGATGCTATAGAGCTAGCTCTTGCTGATTGTATGAACACTATGAGATCTGCTGGAATTGAAGGCAGAACCATGATTTGGATCGGTTTTGCCCAGATGATGCTATAGAGCTAGCTATTGCTGATTGTATGAACACTATGAGCTGACTAATATACAATTTATCACCTTAAAAAAATGGAGTAGGAGAACTATGCTGGGTCAACTTTTGCATGCATTTCTTGTTGTGTCGAATGGCGATGACATATGCATACTATTGAAAAAGTTCATCACATCACTTCGGATTTTATGTGTTCTGAACATTCAAAATATGACTATGTTCTAGTAAATGAATTCAGACACATCGTGTACTTTCGAATTTCTCTTAAGTACAAGAAGTATGTATTAAGTACGAAGAATCACGTCTAAGTATAACACGGAGGCTACATAACATTGTTCTCTCCCGTATCTGCATGTTCAGATGCTGTGAAGAAACGAATCATGTGCATCCAAAGATGAACTAAATTGCCATATTCAGTTATGTCAGCCAAACAACAATAATGGAATCATATCAATTTCCATTCTGGAGCTGAATTGGAATTATTTTGCACTTCAGTTCTGCAGACTAATTCAATTCCTGCAACCAAACAGAGCCTCAGATTTTCTGCAAACATTTGTTTGTGAAAGTTGACCATGATGATGGCTACTCCTACATAGCAGCTGTTGCACCATGTATGGTTGAGGCTGACGAGCGATGGCTACAGGTCCTGAGTACCTAGGAAACATTTTCTGCAAGCATTTGTTGGTGAAAGTTGATCATGATATGGTTGATGATGGCTACTCCTGTTTGGTTGATCTCCATCGCGTGGGCCCAACAGCCCATCGGGCCCTTAGATCTGCGCCCTGATCGGGGGCGCTCAACCCACTATGGTTGACGGCCCCCCTTCACCTGCGCTATATAAAGAGGTGGGGCCGGCGGCATGCCTTACGAGGTTCATCGTGTTGCCGCACATCCCACCGACAAACCCTACCGATCTAGGTCTAGCGCAGTGCTGACAGGAAGCTCCGCCACCACCTTGCCATCTCTCTGTCCACTCACCCCGTCACCATCCCACCATGGCCATCGGCGGCAGCTCTTCGGGTCAAGGCGAAGGTAGGACTACCGCGGATCCCTAACCCTAACCGATCCAGAGGATCTAACAACGGTTTCAGAGCCTGTTTTGGGTTAGAGTTTTTTCTAGAAAGAAATCAAAGCAAAAGTTTCACCCCTCCCCAAAGAACCCTAGCAGGGTAGAGAAAAGCAAACAAAGATCAACACAAAAGTTCACCGGAGAAGGCCTTGGGCCGCCGGCAAAGTGCGCCGCCACTCCGGCCGCGCCTGTTCCCCTCGATCCCCACACGCATCGGCAAGCCGAGGTGCGGGGACGAAGAACCACCCCACACGGGGCAAATGGCACCGTGACCAAACCGCTCGACGGCGGCGCGCTCACCGCAAGGTGGACGCACAGCCGGCAACGGGAAGGCCACGGCGCCGCCGCCGTCCGCTCCGCAGCCGCCGTCATCGAAAACGAAGGGGCGCAGAGAGGGCAAAGTAGCCTCTTTCTCTGCCACAGGACGGTGGTGGATGGGGGGCTTGAAAGATGGAAAGAAAAGGGGGGAAGGAAGCATAGCCTCGCGCCGCGCGGTGGTTTTCGACCCTGTCACCGATGGACGAGCTGAGCATCGCCGGCGGCATGCAGTCGCCGCTGCGGGCGAGATGCACAGAGGAAAGGGGAAAGGGAGGGGGCTCGCGCAGCGCGGTGGTCTTCGCCGCCGTGGCTGGCAGCCGTGCCGACGCCGGCGGCGCCCCAACTCGCTGCCGCACAGGGGAGCAACGAAGAGAGGCGAGAGAAACGGGGGAAATGAGGCTAGGGTTCCTCGCGGGGCCTGGATCGGGTTTTTTCAATCGGGCGAAAGGCCCGGACGACCGTAGGATTCATTAGGACGGGTGAGATGAAAAACCTAGAGCGGCCGCGGGCTATTGGGCTGGCTAGGCAGCTGGGCCGCGCTGAGCCAAGGCCGGCTCGGCTGCGCTGGGCCGAGGTCGCAGCCGCGCGCCGGGCCAACTGCATTTTTTATTTTGTTTTTTGTTATTTTGTCCAGGTTTTGGGCAGATTTCAAATAGTTTTTCTATGCAAAAAATTTCCAACAAAATTTTTGTTTAAGAGAATATAGAAGTAACCAGAAAAAGAAAACTTCATGAATTTGATAAAGAAAATAATAAAGTTCATGATTTTTTATTGTTCAAAGAAAACTTCATTTAAAGAGTAAAAAATTCATGAATTTTTATTCATGTTTTCCCGCTGCGTAAATAATTCATAGTGCTCTTTTACAAAGAAAATAAAAGTTTATATAGAATTAAGTTTTTAAGAGCATGTCAAAGTGATTATTAAAATGAATATGATTATGTTATTTTTATGACCAACGTTGTTAATAACATGATCATGTTTTACTATTGAAATTAAAGGTGCATTTGTTTCTAATATTTTGCCCAACGGTAATATAAATTTAATTGCATAGACAATTGTATGTTTAATTTGACCAACATTAGATTAATGCATATGATTGTTCTAATGATCCCACTTAAATTGTGATTTCGGGAGGCTACAACTTGATGAGTTGCCTAAAAGATGTTCCAACACTCAGAGGTGACAACTACACTAAGTAGAGGAAGAAAGTAGATATGGCATTTGTCTGTGCTGAGGTGGACTGGGTTGTGGATGAACCTGATCACCCACAAGTGTAGATGATCTATCGTAGTCCTTTTGATAAGTAAGAGTGTCGAACCCAATGAGGAGCAGAAGAAAATGATAAGCGGTTTTCAGTAAGGTTTTCTCTGCAAGCAATGAAATTGTAGGTAATAAATAGTTTTGTGATAAGATAAATTGTAACGAGTAACAAGCAATGAAAGTAAATAAAGTGCAGCAAGGTGGCCAAATCCTTTATGTAGCAAAGGATAAGCATGGACAATTTCTTATAATGAGAAAGGAGCTCCCGAGGACACATGAGAATTATCTTCAAGCTAGTTTTCATCACGTTCATATGATTCGCGTTCGGTACTTTGATAATTTGATATGTGGGTGGACCGGTGCTTGGATACTGCCCTTACTTGGACAAACATCCCACTTATGATTAACCCCTATTGCAAGCATCCGCAACTACAAAAGAAGTATTAAGGTAAACCTAACCACAACATTAAACATATGGATCCAAATCAGCCCCTAACGAAGTAACACATAAATTAGTGTTTAAGCTTCTGTCACTCTAGCAACCCATCATCTACTTATTACTTCCCAATGCCTTCCTCTAGGCCTAAATAATGGTGAAGTGTCATGTAGTCGACGTTCACATAACACCACTAGAGGAAAACACAACATACATCTCATCAAAATATTGAACAAATACCAAATTCACATGACCACTAATAGCAAGACTTCAACCATGTCCTCAGGAACAAACGTAACTACTCAGAAAGCATATTCATGTTCATAATCATAGGAGTAATAATATGCATAAATGATCTAAACATATGATCTTCCACCAAGTAAACCAATTAGCATCAACTATAAGGAGTAATCAACACTACTAGCAACCCACAAGTACCAATTTCTGGTTTTGATACAAGATTGGATACAAGAGATGAACTAGGGTTTTGAGAGGAGATGGTGCTGGTGAAGATGTTGATGGAGATTGACCCCCTCCCGATGAGAGGATCGTTGGTGATGACGATGGTGATGATTTCCCCTTCCCGGAGGGAAATATCCCCGGCAGAACAGCTCCGCCGGAGCCCTAGATTGGTTCCGCCAAGGCTCCGCCTCGTGACGGCGGAGTTTCGTCCCGTAAGCTTGCCCACAATTTTTTCCAGGGTAAAAGCCCTCATATAGCAGAAGATGGACACCGGGGGGCCACCAGGGGGCCCAGGAGACAGGGGGGCGCGCCTAGTAGGGGTGGGCGCGCCCCCACCCTCCTGGCCAGGGTGTGGGCCCCCTGATGTATTTCTTTCGCTCAATAATTCTTATTAATTCCAAAAATAGGTTTCATGGAGTTTCAAGATTTTTGGAGCAGTGCAGAATAGGTTTCCAATATTTGCTCCTTTTCCAGCCCGAATTCCAGCTGCCGGCATTCCCCCTCTTCATGGTAAACCTTGTAAAATAAGAGAGAATAGCCATAAGTATTGAGATATAATGTGTAATAACAACCCATAATGCACTAAATATTGATATAAAAGCATGATGCAAAATGGACGTATCAACTCCCCCAAGCTTAGACCTCGCTTGTCCTCAAACGGAAGCTGGTATCGAAAAATATGTCCACATGTTTAGAGATAGAGGTGTCGATAAAAATAAAATACGGACATGAGGGCATCATGATCATTCTTATAACAGCAACATAAATAGATTTTATCATATGATTTCTTATGCTCAAGTAACAACCAATTCACAATGTCAAGTATGGTTCAAAAACTTCGTTGGGAACTAACAAACTGTAATCTCAGTCATTGAAGCAATTGCAATTTATCATAACATCAGAAAGAGTCAACAATAGAGCTTTTCAGCAAATCCACATACTCAACTATCAAGTAGTCTTCTACAATTGCTAACACTCACGCAATACTTGTGGTTATAGGGTTCTAGCCGGACACTGAGAAAGATAGGGGTTTATTGTGTTGCCTCCCAACGTATTCACCTTTAGGTGATGTCAACAATAATAGCCCATGCTAACTTGCATCCAGTTGGATATATATATCATGATCTTTCAAACACGAGGAGCTTGCCAAAGGATAAAATGAAAAAGGGAAAGGTGAGGATTACCTTGACTCAAGCATAAAGTAAAATCATAAAGTAAAAGATAGGCCCTTCGTAGAGGGAAGCAGAGGTTGTCATGTGCGTTTAGGGTTGGATGCGCAAAATCTTAATGCAAAAGAACGTCATTTTATATTGCCCCTTGTATGTGGACCTTTATTATGCAGTCCGTCGCTTTTATTACTTCCACCACAAGATCGTATAAAGCTTATTTTCTCTGCACTAATAAGTCATACATGTTTAGATAGCAATTTTTATTGCCTGCAACATGACAACTTACTTGAAGGATCTTACTCAATCCATAGGTAGGTATGGTGGACTCTCATGGCAAAACTGGGTTTAAGGATATTTGGAAGCACAAGTAGTATCTTTACTTGGTGCAAGGAATTTGGCTAGCATGAGGGGGAAAGGCAAGCTCAACATGTTTGGAAGGTCAATGACAATATACTTTAACTGAGATGTGAGAAAACATAAACCATTATGTTGTCTTCCTTGTTCAACGTCAACTCTTTTAGCATGTCATACTTAATGAGTGCTCCCAATCATAAAAGATGTGCAAGATAATATATTTGTATGTGAACCTCTCTTTCCTTATTACTTCCTATTAATTGCAACGATGACCAAAACTACGTTTATCAACTCTCAACAACTTTTATGCCTCATAGTTTCTATGTGTGAAGTCATCACTAACAATAAGAACAATATGAACTCTTTTATTCTTTATACTTCCTTAGGATCATAGCAAGATAGCAAAGCCCTTGACTCAACACTAATCTTTATTATAGATAGCTCACGGACTCGATTACATAAAGAGATCACAAAGCAAAACTCAAAAGTACTTGATACTAAAAACTTCAAACCACTAAATCAAGATACTACTAAAGGGATCGAACTAAATAAAGCGGTAAAGATAGGAGTGTGATGGTGATACGTGTTGGGGAACGTAGTAATTTCAAAAAAATTCCTACATACACGCAAGATCATGGTGATGGCATAGCAACGAGAGGGGAGAGTGTTGTGCATGTACCCTCGTAGACCGTAAGTGGAAGCGTTATGACAACGCGGTTGATGTAGTCGTACGTCTTCACGATCCGACCGATCCAAGTACCGAACATACGGCACCTCCGAGTTCAGCACACGTTCAGCTCGATGACGATCCCCGGACTCCGATCCAGCAAAGTGTCGGGGATGAGTTCCGTCAGCACGACGGCGTGGTGACGATGATGATATGACCGGAATATGGTGGAGGGAGGCACCGCACACGGATAAGAAAAGATCCATAGATCAACTTGTGTGTCATGGGGTGCCCCCTGCCCCGTATATAAAGGAGCAAGGGGGGAGGAGGCCGGCCCTAGGAGGGGGCGCGCCAAGTGTGGAGTCCTACTAGGACTCCCTAGTCCTAGTAGGATTCCACCTCCCTTGTTGGAGTAGGAGAAGGGGAAAGAGGGGGAGAGGAAGAAGGAAAGGGGGGCTGCACCCCTTGTCCAATTTGGACCAGAGGGGGGGCGCAGGCCTCCTTCCTTTTGGCCTCCCTCCTCTATTCCCGTATGGCCCAATAAAGCCCATATACTCCCCGGTGAATTCCCGTAACTCTCCGGTACTCCGAAAAATACCCGAATCACTCGGAACCTTTCCGAACTCCAAATATAGTCGTCCAATATATCGATTTTTACATATCGACCATTTCGAGACTCCTCGTCATGTCCCCGATCTCATCCGGGACTCCGAATTCCTTCGGTACATCAAAACTCATAAACTCATAATAAAACTGTCATCGAAACCTTAAGCGTGCGGACCCTATGGGTTCGAGAACTATGTAGACATGACCTAGAACTATTCTCGGTCAATAACCAATAGCGGAACCTGGATGCCCATATTGGCTCCTACATATTCTACGAAGATCTTTATCGGTCAAACCGCATAACAACATACATTGTTCCCTTTGTCATCGGTATGTTACTTTCCCGAGATTCGATCATCGGTATCCAATACCTAGTTCAATCTCGTTACCGGCAAGTCTCTTTACTCGTTACGTAATGCATCATTCCATAACTAACTCATTAGCTACATTGCTTGCAAGGCTTATAGTGATGTGCATTACCGAGAGGGCCCAGAGATACCTCTCCGACAATCAGAGTGACAAAACCTAATCTCAAAATACGCCAACCCAACATGTACCTTTGGAGACACCTGTAGTACTCCTTTATAATCACCCAGTTACGTTGTGACATTTGGTAGCACCCAAAGTGTTCCTCCGGTAAACGGGAGTTGCATAATCTCATAGTTACAGGAACATGTATAAGTCATGAAGAAAGCAATAGCAACATACTAAACGATCAGGTGCTAGGCTAACGGAATGGGTCATGTCAATCACATCATTCTCCTAATGATGTGATCCCATTAATAAAATGACAACACATGTCTATGGTTAGGAAACATAACCATCTTTGATTAATGAGCTAGTCAAGTAGAGGCATACTAGTGACTATATGTTTGTCTATGTATTCACACATGTATCATGTTTCCGGTTAATACAATTCTAGCATGAATAATAAACATTTATCATGAAATAAGGAAATAAATAATAATTTTATTATTGCCTCTAGGGCATATTTCCTTCAGTCTCCCACTTGCACTAGAGTCAATAATCTAGTTCACATCGCCATGTGATTTAACACCAATATTCACATCTGCATGTGACTAATACCCATAGTTCACATCATCATGTGATCAACACCCAAAGGGTTTACTAGAGTCAATAATCTAGTTCACATCGCTATGTGATTAACACCCAAAGATTACTAAGGTATGATCATGTTTTGCTTGTGAGAGAAGTTTAGTCAACGGATCTGTCATATTCAGAGCCGTATGTATTTTGCAAAATATTCTATGTCCACAATGCTCTGCATGGAGCTACTCTAGCTAATTGCTCCCACTTTCAATATGTATCCAGATTGAGACTTAGAGTCATCTAGATTAGTGTCAAAACTTGCATCGACGTAACCCTTTACGACGAACCTTTTATCACTTCCATAATCGAGAAACATATCCTTATTCCACTAAGGATAATTTTGACCGCTGTCCATTGATCTACTCCTAGATCACTATTGCATTCCCTTGCCAAGCTTAGTGGTAGGGTATGCAATAGATCTGGTACACAGAATGGCATACTTTATAGAACCTATGGCTGATGCATAGGGAATGACTTTCATTCTCTTTCTATCTTCTGCCGTGGTCGGGTTTTGAGTCTTACTCAATCTCACACCTTGTAACACAGGCAAGAACTCTTTCTTTAACCGTTCCATTTTGAACTACTTCAAAATCTTGTCAAGGTATGTATTCATTGAAAAACTTATCAAGCGTCTTGATCTATCTCTATATATCTTGATGCTCAATATGTAAGTAGCTTTGCCAAGGTCTTTCTTTGAAAAAACTCCTTTCAAATACTCCTTTATGCTTTGCAGAATAATTCTACATTATTTCCGATCAACAATATGTCATTCACATATACTTATCAGAAATGTTGTAGTGATCCCACTCACTTTCTTGTAAATACAGGCTTCACCGCAAGTCTGTATAAAACTGTATGCTTTGATCAACTTATCAAAGCGTATATTCCAACTCCGAGATGCTTGCACCAGTCCATAGATGGATTGCTGGAGCTTTCATATTTTGTTAGCACCTTTAGGATTGACAAAACCTTCTGGTTGCATCATATACAACTCTTCTTTTAGGAAAACCATTAAGGAATCCAGTTTTGACATCCATTTGCCAGATTTCATAAAATGTGGCAATTGCTAACTTGATTCGGATAGACTTTAAGCCTCGCTACAGTTGAAAAAATCTCATTGTAGTCAACACCTTGAACTTGTCAAAAACCTTTTTGTGACAAGTCGAGCTTTGTAGATAGTAACACTACTATCAGCATCTGTCTTCCTCTTGAAGATCCATTTATTTTCTATGGCTTGCCGATCATCCGGCAAGTCCACCAAAGTCCATACTTTGTTCTCATACATGGATCATATCTCAGATTTTATGGCCTCAAGCCATTTCGCGGAATCTGGGCTCATCATCGCTTCCTCATAGTTCGTAGGTTCATCATGGTCTAGTAACATGACTTCCAGAACACGATTACCGTACCACTCTGGTGCGGATCTTACTCTGGAAGACCCACGAGGTTTGGTAGCAACTTGATTTGAAGTTTCATGATCATCATCATTAACTTCCTCACTAATTGGTGTAGGAATCACTGGAACTGATTTCTGTGATGAACTACTTTCCAATAAGGGAGAAGGTACAATTACCTCATCAAGTTCTACTTTCCTCCCACTCACTTCTTTCGAGAGAAACTCCTTCTCTAGAAAGGATCCATTCTTAGCAATGAATGCTTTTGCCTTCGGATCTGTGATAGAAGGTGTACCCAACAGTTTCCTTTGGGTATTCTATGAAGACGCACTTCTCCGATTTGGGTTCGAGCTTATCAGGTTGAAAACCTTTTTCATATAAGCATTGTAACTCCAAACTTTAAGAAATGACAGCTTAGGTTTACTGCTAAACCATAGTTCATACGGTGTTGTCTCAACGGATTTAGATGGTGCCCTATTAAACGTGAATGCAACTGTCTCTAATGCATGACCCCAAAACAATAGTGGTAAATCGGTAAGATACATCATAGATCACACCGTATCCAATAAAGTGTGGTTACGACGTTCGGACACACCATAATGTTGTGGTGTTCCAGGTGGCATGAGCTATGAAACTATTCCACATTGTTTTATATGAAGGCCAAACTCGTAACTCAAATATTTTCCTCCACGATCAGATCGTAGAAACTTTATTTTCTTGTTACGATGATTCTCCACTTCACTCTGAAATTCTTTGAACTTTTCAACTATTTCAGACTTATGTTTCATCAAGTAGATATACGCATATCTGCTCAAATCATCTGTGAAGGTCAGAAAATAACGATACTTGCCACGAGCATCAATACTCATTGGATCGCATACATCGGTATGTATTATTTCCAACAAGTCAGTAGCTCGTTCCATTGTTTCGGAGAACGGAGTTTTTAGTCATCTTGCCCAAAAGGCACGGTTCGCAAGCATCAAATGATTCATAACCAAGTGATTTCGAAAATCCATCTTTATGGAGTTTCTTCATGCGCTTTACACCGATATGACCCAAACGGCAGTGCCACAAATAAGTTGCACTATCATTATTAACTTTGCATCTTTTGGTATCAATATTATGAATATGTGTATCACTACGATCGAGATCCAACAAACTATTTTCATTGGGTGTATGACCATTGAAGGTTTTATTCATTTAAACAGAACAACAATTATTCTCTGATTTTAAATGAATAACCGTATTGCAATAAACATGATCAAATCATATTCATGCTCAACGCAAATGCCAAATAACACTTATTTAGGTTCTACACTAATCCCAAAAGTATAGGGAGTGTGCGATGATGATCATATCAATCTTGGAACTACTTTCCAACACACATCGTCACCTCACCCTCAACTAGTTTCTGTTTATTATGCAACTCCCGTTTCGTGTTACTACTCTTAGCAACTGAACCAGTATCAAATACCAAGGGGTTGCTATAAACACTAGTAAAGTACACATCAATAACATGTATATCAAATATACCTATGTTCACTTTGCCATCCTTCTTATCTGCCAAATACTTGGGGTAGTTTCACTTCCAGTGACCAGTCCCTTTGTAGTAGAATCACTTAGTCTTAGGCTTAGGTCCAGACTTGGGCTTCTTCACTTGAGCAGCAACTTGCTTGTTGTTCTTCTTGAACTTCTCCTTCTTCCCTTTGCCCTTTTTCTTGAAACTAGTGATCTTGTCCACCATCAATACTTTGATGTTTTTCTTTGATTTCTACCTTCGCCGATTTTTGCATCACAAGAGCTTGGGAATTGTTTTCATCATCCCTTGCATATTATAGTTCATCACGAAGTTCTACTAACTTGGTGGTGGTGACTAGAGAATTCTGTCAATGACTATCTTATCTGGAAGATTAACTCCCACTTGATTCAAGCGATTGTAGTACCCATACAATCTGAGCACATGCTCACTAGTTGAGCGATTCTCCTCCATCTTTTAGCTATAGAACTTGTTGAAGACTTCATATCTCTCAACTCGGGTATTTGCTTGAAATATTAACTTCAACTCCTGGAACATCTCATATGGTCCATGACGTTCAAAACGTCTTTGAAGTCCGGATTCTAAGCCGTTAAGCATGGTGCACTAAACTATCAAGTAGTCATCATATTGAGCTAGCCAAACGTTCATAACGTCTGCATCTGCTCCTGCAATAGGTTTGTCACCTAGCAGTGCATCAAGGACATAATTCTTCTGCGCAGCAATGAGGATAAACCTCAGATCACAGATCCAATCCGCATCATTGCTACTAACATTTTTCAACACAATTTTCTCTAGGAACATATCAAAATAAACATATGAAAGCAACAACGCAAGCTATTGATTTACAATATAATTAGCAAAATACTACCAGGACTAAGTTCATGATAAATTTAAGTTCAATTAATCATATTACTTTAGAACTCCCACTTAGACAGACATCTCTCGAGTCATCTAAGTGATCACGTGATCCAAATCAACTAGACCATGTCCGATCGTCACGTGAGGTGGAGTAGTTTCAACGGTGAACATCAATATGTTGATCATATCTACTATATGATTCACGCTCGACCTTTCGATCTCCGTGTGCCGAGGCCATATCTGTTATATGCTAGGCTCGTCAAGTTTAACCTGAGTATTCCGCGTGCGCAACTGTTTTGCACCCGTTGTATTTGAACGTAGAGCCTATCACACCCGATCATCACGTGGTGTCTCAGCACGAAGAACTTTCACAATGGTGCATACTCAGGGAGAACACTTCTTGATAATTAGTGAGAGATCATCTTATAGTGCTACCGTCAAACAAAACAGAATAAGATGTATAACAGATAAACATCATATGCAATCAAAATATGTGACATGGTATGGCCATGATCATCTTGCGCCTTTGATCTCCATCTCCAAAGTACTGTCATGATCTCTATCGTTACCGGCACGACACCATGATCTTCATCATCTTGATCTATATCAATGTGTCGTCACATGGTCGTCTCGCCAACTATTGCTCTTGCAACTATTGCTATCGCATAGCGATAAAGTAAATCAATTATTTGGCACTTGCATCTTATGCAACAAAGAGACAACCATAGGGCTTCTGCCAGTTGCCGATAACTTCAACAAAACATGATCATCTCATACAACAACTTATATCTCATCACGTCTTGACCATATCACATCACAACATGCCCTGCAAAAACAAGTTAGACGTCCTCTACTTTGTTGTTGCAAATTTTACGTGGCTGCTACGGGCTGAGCAAGAACCGTTCTTACCTACGCATCAAAACCACAATGATAGTTCGTCAAGTTAGTGCTGTTTTAACCTTCACAAGGACCGGGCATAGCCACACTCGGTTCAACTAAAGTTGGAGAAACAGACACCCGCTAGTCACCTGTGTGCAAAGCACGGCGGTAAAACCAGTGTCGCGTAAGCGTACGCGTAATGTCAGTCCGGGCCGCTTCATCCAACAATACCGCCGAACCAAAGTATGACATGTTGGTAAGCAGTATGACTTGTATCGCCCATAACTCACTTGTATTCTACTCGTGCATATGACATCTACGCATAAAACCTAGGCTCTGATACCACTGTTGGGGAACGTAGTCATTTCAAAAAAATTCCTACGCACACGCAAGATCATGGTGATGGCATAGCAACAAGAGGGGAGAGTGTTGTCCACGTACCCTCGTAGACCGTAAGCGGAAGCGTTATGACAACGCGGTTGATGTAGTCGTACGTCTTCACGATCCGACCGATCCAAGTACCGAACGTACGGCACCTCCGAGTTCAGCACACGTTCAGTTCGATGACGATCCCCGGACTCCGATCCAGCAAAGTGTCGGGGATGAGTTCTGTCAGCACGACGGCGTGGTGATGATGATGATGCTCTACCGGCGTAGGGCTTCGCCTAAACTCCGCGACGATATGACCGAGGTGGAATATGGTGGAGGGGGGCACCGCACACGGCTAAGGAACGATCCTTAGATCAACTTGTGTGTCATGGGGTGCCCCCCTGCCCCCGTATATAAAGGAGCAAGGGGGGAGGAGGCCGGCCCTAGGAGGGGGCGCGCCAAGTGTGGAGTCCTACTAGGACTCCCTAGTCCTAGTAGGATTCCACCTCCCTTGTTGGAGTAGGAGAAGGGGAAAGAGGGGGAGAGGAAGAAGGAAAGGGGGGCTGCGCCCCTTGTCCAATTCGGACCAGAGGGGGGGCGCAGGCCTCCTTCCTTTTGGCCTCCCTCCTCTATTCCCGTATGGCCCAATAAGGCCCATATACTCCCCGGCGAATTCCCGTAACTCTCCGGTACTCCGAAAAATACCCGAATCACTCGGAACCTTTCCGAACTCCGAATATAGTCGTCTAATATATCGATCTTTACGTCTCGACCATTTCGAGACTCCTCGTCATGTCCCCGATCTCATTCGGGACTCCAAATTCCTTTGGTACATCAAAACTCATAAACTCATAATAAAACTGTCATCGAAACCTTAAGCGTGCGGACCCTACGGGTTCGAGAACTATGTAGACATGACCTAGAACTATTCTCGGTCAATAACCAATAGCGGAACCTGTATGCCCATATTGGCTCCTACATATTCTACGAAGATCTTTATCGGTCAAACCGCATAACAACATACGTTGTTCCCTTTGTCATCGGTATGTTACTTGCCCGAGATTCGATCATCGGTATCCAATACCTAGTTCAATCTCGTTACCGGCAAGTCTCTTTACTCGTTACGTAATGCATCATTCCGTAACTAACTCATTAGCTACATTGCTTGCAAGGCTTATAGTGATGTGCATTACCGAGAGGGCCCAAAGATACCTCTCCGACAATCGGAGTGACAAAACCTAATCTCGAAATACGCCAACCCAACATGTACCTTTGGAGACACCTGTAGTACTCCTTTATAATCACCTAGTTACATTGTGAAGTTTGGTAGCACCCAAAGTGTTCCTCCGGTAAACGAGTTGCATAATCTCATAGTTACAGGAACATGTATAAGTCATGAAGAAAGCAATAGCAACATACTAAACGATCAGGTGCTAGGCTAACTGAATGGGTCATGTCAATCACATCATTCTCCTAATGATGTGATCCCATTAATCAAATGACAACACATGTCTATGGTTAGGAAACATAACCATCTTTGATTAATGAGCTAGTCAAGTAGAGACATACTAGTGACTATATGTTTGTCTATGTATTCACACATATATCATGTTTCCGGTTAATACAATTCTAGCATGAATAATAAACATTTATCATGAAATAAGGAAATAAATAATAACTTTATTATTGCCTCTAGGGCATATTTCCTTCAATACAATACCAGGGCACCTCCCCCAAGCTTGGCAGTTGCCAAGGGGAGTGCCCATACCCATGTGATTATGTCTCCTTCTTCACAGTTGGTGTTATGATCTTCTTGGCGATGATGCCCCTCAGGATACGGTTCTCCTCCTCGAGCTTATTGACTTGTTGTTTGAGGTCCATAATTTCTTTACGGAGCTTGCCCGTAACGGCCAAAGCTCCCTTTACCCAAGGATGCTGCATAGCTTCTGGAGAACAAGTGAAGCTCTTTTTCATATTTTCATAAGAAAGAAATCTAAAGTTGGAAGGGATGACCGAAGCTGGAGTAGCCAAGCTAGGTAGTTCCCCCATCATGAATTATGCTTGGAGACGAGAGGTAACTTCTTGATCTTCCTCCATGGCATCTATCCTCTTCAAATCAGCCTCCATCTCATCCTCCGTCGATGGTCCAAAGTGATAAGCATCGCTATTTGCTCCTGGACCTGGTGTTGGGTGAGACACCAGACTCTCCCCGACTGACTCTTGAGAAGGCATCTTGCTTGTAATCTGCAACATGAACAACTCGAAACGAAAACAAAGGATATTTGCGTGATACAGTGGTCAAAACCCTCGGGAGTATATATAATGAATTTTTACCGACCAAAATACGTAACATGCAAGAAACGGAGTCCGGGAGGCACACGAGGTGCCCAGGAGACAGGGGGCACGCCTAGTAAGGGTGGGCGCGCCCTCCACTCTCGTGGGGGCCTCGTGTCCCTCTTGGACTACTTCTTTCTTCCTAAAATTCTTAAATATTCCAAACCTGATAAAAATTGCCATTGGAGTTGTTTTGGAGTCGGTTTACTTACCATACCACATACCTATTCCTTTTCGGAGTCTGTAACGTTCTAGAAAGTGTCCCTTATGTATTCCTCAGGGGTTACGGTTTCAATAATACCAGTTTCAACATTAATAGGATTACCTGAAATATAATGTTTAATTCTCTGACCATTCACCACCCTCGGACTTGTGCCCTCGAAGTTGTTGATTTTTATGGCACAAGAACGATAGACCTCCTCGATAACATAAGGGCCTTCCCATTTAGAGAGAAGTTTTCCTGCAAAAAATCTTAAATGAGAGTTGAATAATAACACATAATCTCCTACGTTAAACTCACGCTTTTGTATCCTTTTGTCATGCCAATGTTTGACTTTTTCTTTGAATAGCTTGTTATTCTCATAGGCTTGGGTTCTCCATTCCTCAAGTGAGCTAATATTGAACAACCTCTTCTCATTGGCAAGTTTGAAGTCATAGTTGAGCTCTTTAATAGCCCAATATGCTTTATGTTCAAGTTCAAGAGGTAAATGACATGCTTTTCCATAAACCATCTTATATGGAGATATACCCATAGGATTTTTGTATGCAGTTCTATAGGCCCATAATGCATCATCAAGTTTTTTGGACCAATTCTTTCTAGATCTATTGACAGTCTTTTGAAAAATTAATTTGAGCTCTCTATTGCTCAACTCTACTTGACCACTAGACTGCGGATGATAAGGAGATGCGATTCTATGATTAACATCATACTTAGCAAGCGTCTTACGGAAAGCACCATGAATAAAATGTGAACCACCATCAGTCATAAGATATCTAGGGACTCCAAACATCGGAAAAATAACTTCTTTAAGCATTTTAATAGAGATGTTATGATCATCACTACTAGTTGGAATAGCTTCTACCCACTTAGTAACGTAATCAACAACAACTAAAATATGTGTGTAACCATTAGAGGCAGGAAAAGGTCCCATATAATCAAAGCCCCAAACATCAAATGGTTCAATAACAAGAGAATAATTCATAGGCATTTCCTGATGTCTACTAATATTACCTATTCTTTGGCATTCATCACAAGATAAGACAAACTTACGAGCATATTTGAAGAGAGTAGGCCAATAAAAACCAGATTGTAGTACCTTGTGTGCAGTTCTATCTCCAGCGTGGTGTCCTCCATAGGATTCAGAGTGACACTTGCGTAGGATCTGTTCCTGTTCATGCTCAGGCACACAACGTCTAATAACACCATCTACTCCTTCTTTATAAAGGTGTGGGTCATCCCAGAAGTAATGTATTAAATCATAAAAGAACTTTTTCTTTTGCTGGTATGTGAAGCTAGGAGGTATAAATTTGGCAACGATGTAATTAGCATAATCAGCATACCAGGGAGCAGTACGAGAAGCATTAATGACCGCTAATTGTTCATCAGGAAAGCTATCATCAATAGGCAGTGGGTCATCAAGAACATTCTCTAACCTAGATAAGTTGTCTACAACGGGGTTCTCAGCTCCCTTTCTATCTATAATGTGTAAATCAAATTCTTTGAGCAGGAGAACTGTCGGGGGGCTGATCCTCGAACACCTATGGGACCGGCGGGCCGAGTCCCTTTCGATTCGGTGAGGGCGGAGGTCGCACGAAGAGCGGATCAAGGCGAAGCACACGAGCGGTTTACCCAGGTTCGGGCCGCACGGATGCGTAAAACCCTACTCCTGCTTGCTTGATTGTATTGAGTTCTTGCTCAGGAGCGATGAACGCTACCAGACCGAGCGTGAGAGTGTCCTTGGTGTTTCGAATGAGCCGACCCCCTTCTACGTTGCGCATGGGCCTCCTTTTATACGCTCAAGGGGTCACCGACAGGTGGCAACATAGACTAGAGGAGTAAAAATGGAAAAAGAATGTGGTAGGTACAGCTACCGCTACTGTGGGCACAGTGTATCCTACCTAACTCTGACGGCAGGGGACAAGGGCATTGAATGCCCGTCTAAGACGCCTAAACAGTGCAAAAAGTGACCGTTAGGAGCGCCACCGTTTGCCACGATGGCCTCCTCTTCATCTCCGCTTGCCACCGCGTACCCCTGGCTGCACAGGCTCCCGCCACGCGCCCCTAAGAGAGCCTCAGGGCGACGCGCGGGTGGATGCGCTGGAGCGCGGGTACAGAGTGGCAGCTGGCCCCCGGCAAGTACCTTGTCGGGGTCGTCGTCTTGTCGTGCCCGGAAGCTTGTCACTCGCCGGACCTTGCCGGGACGCGAGGTGTGTCGCGGCAAGTTTCTTGAGGTGCCGAGGTTGGCCTTCCCGGCAAGCTCCTCTTGCCGGGGCCTTGTCTCTTCCCGGAAAGCTCCTCTTGCCGGGGCCTTGTCTCTTCCCGGTAAGCTCCTCTTGCCGGGGCCTTGTCTCTTCATCTTGAATACTTTGTTCTTGAATGGCTCCAAAGGAACCAGCGGAGTACCCTGGCGGTCGCCTGGCAAGCCTTGCCGCGGGGCGCTGCAACTACCCATGCACGAGTTCGGGATACTAGGGTACCCCTACTCTAGTACACCGATAGGAGCCCCCGGGCCTGGGCCACACACGGTGCCGAGCGCTGTTGGGCCAGGCCCAAAATAGGGCACGGGCACGCGCGGGCCTGGGTTATGCCGAATCTAACTCCGTATCCACCGCGCCCCCCGTAACGGCACGCGTCGATCGCGGCGTCGTGGGAGAGATCATGGGTGATTCTTTATTTGGAAAAAGCGCAACGTTCGCCTCCTCCTCTTTATAAGCAGGGGAAAGAGGGGTAGTTCCCCCACCTTCGCCATTTGCTGCTGCAATCTCAGAAATCTCCGCCGCCCCCCTCCGCTTCCAAAGTCGAAAGAGAGCAGCGCTCCGCCCCCGTCGCCGCCGCCGCCGCCAGTGCCGTCGATCTTCCCCACCGCCTCCGCCATGGCTCCGAAGGCCGGAAAGGGGAAGGCCGCAAAGACTGCGGCCGCAAAAGCTGTGAAGTCGACCGAAGCGCAGCGGCTTGAGGCGCTGCGGAAGGAGCGGGCCACCTTCCCCCCCGAGCTCTCCGCAAAGGAGCTGAGGGAGTGGTACTATCTCTTCTGGTCGATGGAGACGCGGGCGCATCCGCGCAGGAAGGTACTCTCCGCCGTCGCCTCGCAAGAAGCTCCAGTTGGCAGGTACCCCTTCTTTGCCTTGTTCTTCTACTGCGGGCTCTGCCCGCCCTTCTCTGATTTCTTCTGCGACATCATGAACACCTACGGGTTCCACCTCCTTGATTTCACCCCCAACGCCGTTCTGACCATGGCAGTTTTCGCCCATCTATGCGAAAACTTTGTCGGAGTCCACCCCAACGTAGCCCTCTTCCGCCACTTCTTTATGCCTCGTGTCGAGAGAGGGGAAACTCTTACCGGTGGGATCGCCTGGATCTCGCGAGCTGGCAAGAAGGAGACCTATCTGGAGGGGGAGCTCCGCAGCAAGTGGGATGAGTGGAGTAGATTGGTGCTGGGTTGTAGAGGAGAACCCGCAGCCGTTCACCGCCTTGCGCCAAGCCCCAGCAGTGCGTGGCAATGATTGGAGCGCCCTGTCCGCGGACAACGACAAGCTGAAGATCGCCACCACCCGGATCTTGCGTCTCAGGCTTGCTGGGCTGACTGTAGGAGCTGTCAGCGCAGATTTCCTTCGCCGCCGCATCGCCCCTCTGCAGGCAAGGGGGAGACTCGCCTGGGAATTTGGAGGCCCAGCAGATATCATGAGGTTGCGCCCGGGCCTCAACTTCAATTTCACCATCCTAGAGCTAGACGGGATACTCAAGGCGATATTCAAGCACGACCCACAGCATCCCGAGTGGTTCAGGTTGCCGGCAGGCGTCGTTCCTTTGTGCAACAACTCCTCGCGCGACCGCATCTGCGCAATGATGCCGTTGTGCGATTCGCACGGGGTCGTTCCAACTTGGCAAGAACCTGCCGACGACGTCGTGCAGCAGTTCTTCGACGGCCTAGTGGAAGTGGCGGTCAATGCCGACGAAAAGAAGCTCCTCACCCGCGACACCACCGATCAAGAGATGGAACGCATCGCCACCAGGGCGGAAGAGGCGGCGGCAGCCGCAGCCGCGGGTGAATTCGGGTTCACAGTGGAGGAAGAAGACGCGGCATTGGCGACGAGCCTTGCCGAACGGGAGTGGCCCGAAGACGAAGAAGAGCTCGTCGCGCCTGACGCTGAGTTGAGCGAGCCCGCCGAGGGTGCGAGCGGCCCGCCATCTCCGAGGAGCTTGCCACGAGCAGGGCCCGCAGCGCAGCCCCCAGCGCAGCCAAGAAGGCGCCTCCGCAGGGCCGGGGACGCAGCAGGGCGGCAAGTGGGCCAACAGCCGCAGCGCCGCGCGACGCGCTCCACCGCGGCAAGTACGGTTGCCGCGGGAGCGCCTCCCGCCACGGTGGCAACTGGAGCGGGGTCGTCTCGGGCTAGCGCCGCAGTCCCCGCCAAGTGGGCAAGGGATCCCACTCCTCCACCTTGCCACGCCGGAGGTGGGCCGAACTTCGACCTCTCCGCGCTCAGCTCCGACGAGGAGGAAGAAGAAGAGTAAGATTCCCTTGTTGTTCTTGTAGTTCTTCAACTTGCTATTCTTGTCTTGCGTCTGATCTGATCCACCCTGGACTCTCCCTTTTCAGGACTCTGGCCCAGAGGGCGGCGAAGAGGGCCAAGGTTCCGGTGGTTATCATCGAGGACGAGCCCACTGCGACGGCAGGAGGCGCACCCGAGACCACCTTGCCGGATCCGACCACTACTCCGCAGAGCAGCCCCCAGCGCAGCCCCCAGCGTAAGTACATGGTTTACTTTCTGCTTCTGGGCGCGCGCGGTTGCTCTTTTCCTTTGTTGGCATCTGATCACTGGTTTGTTTGTGCAGGAGCAGAACAGCTTCATCAGGAGGGCGTGGTGATCACCTCCGACTCGTCGTCTGCTTCGACTACGCCGCCAAGGGCGGACTCCCCGGCAAGGAAACGTTCTCCGGCAAGGGAGGAGTCTCCGGCAAGGGAGGAGTCTCCGGCAAGGGACAGCGCCAATGATCCCCCAGTGGTGGAGTCCATGACAGCGGATCCCAGCACATGTAGTCCTTCTTGCCCGAAACTTTCCTTGTGTTCTTTTGCTGATTTTTCTTCTCGAGTGCTTGTTTTGATTTCTCCTTTTTCTCCGGTCGTCAGATCCACCCTCCGCTGATCTGATGGAGACCGACGCGGGCGGCGAGGAGAACACGCGTGGCAACACTGATGATGCCGCGGCCACCGAAGAAGGAGCCGGTGCTGATGTGCCCGTCGGCGAAGAGGCCGCCAAGGCTGCCGCCGAGGAAGCTGGCGAGGGATCTGGCGATCGCACTGACGGCCCTGAGGCCGCAGGAGCGCCAGGCGCTGCACCGACCGCCGATCCCTCCGCCGCTGCCGCAGCGCCAGGCTCCGAGGAGTCCCAGCCTGGTGCCTATCTGAAGGCCGGCGAGGGCATCTTCATCAAGCTCCCCTGGGCGTCAAGCTCCAGGGCGCCGGTGGAAGGAGAAGCTCTGGATGGGGAGGTGCTTGCCTTCGCCGGGTTGTCGATCATCGACGTGCCGGGAAGCAGCAACGACGAGCCTGAGGAGGAGCGGCTGCTACGGAGGCTGCTGGCGCTCTATCGCGCCCGCCAAGTCAAGTTGGAGTCCCGGGAAGCGCTCGTCGCGAAGGCGAGCGTGGATATAGAGAAGCGCACGGAGGAGCTCCGGGGTCTTCGCCAGGAAGCTCTCCGGGCCTTGGCGGAGGAGCGGGAGCAGCTTGCCGAGGAGCGAAAGGCCTTCCTCCTCGAGAAGGCCGAAGCTGAAGAGCAGCAGCGGCTCACCGGCGAGAAGCTGTACGCGCAAGAAGGCGAGCTGGCTCAACAGAAAGTGAACCTCGATAGCCACGAGGAGGAGCTTGCCGTGCGCGAACAGGCACTTGGCGGGACGCTCCAAGAAGCAAAGGATGCGGCTGCGGCTGCCGAGACCGCCAAGAAGGAATTGGAAGTAAAGGTGGCGCAGCTGGAGGCTGATCTGAAGGTGGGTGGCGAAGAGCTTGCCGCACTCAAGCGGGAGCGCGAGAAGGACGCTCTTGCCCACGGTGAGCTGCAGGGCCGACTCACCGAGAAGGGCAAAGAGCTGAGCGCCGCCAAGGATTCCAACGCCGATCTGAAGCTGAAGCTGGCCACCTTGACGGAGACGTTGGACGGCGCCAAGAAACGGGAGGCGGACTTGAAGAAGGATATCAAGGCCAACGAGGCGCTGCTCGCGAGGGCCGCCGAAACCTAGAAACTTCTCAGAGATACTGTGGAGCTCTGGACGGAGGGCCTCGTGAACATTGCTGCAGTCATCGAAGAGGAGCTGGTGTAATTGGGGGTGGAGGGCCTCGGGTACTCCTCCGATGAGGACCTCCAACCTAGCGCCAAGCTCACTCTGTTCTTCAAAGGCATGGTGACGGCCCTCCAGCAACTCCGGGAACGGATCCCAAAGCAGCTGGCCGACGAGTCGTGCACGATTTGTGCCGGAGTTCTGGAGAAGGTGCTGGTGAAGGTGGCTTTCCGCAACCCAGGCCTCAACCTCACCAACGTCCTCAAGAGGCTGCCGGCGGACGCTGACCTTGACGCACTCAAGGCCCTCGTCGCACCCATTGTGGACAGGGTGAACGAGGTTAAAAGGGTTGACGGCGGTCGCGTAGATTAGGCCGTCCGTTTTCTTCTTTTCTTGCCGCTACTAGTCATGTCATGGGAACACTTTATTAGAGGCGCGACAAGTTATTTTTGTAATATAACTTTATCTTAGTTAAAAAATTACTGTGTTACTTCCTTTACTCGACTCTTGGCTTTGTATGTTTCTGCCCTACGCTTTCTAGGGAAACTTGCCGGCGCAGGCACCCTTATCGCGAGCGCCGAGTGCGGAACTTCAGCAGCCTGCTGGCGGGGTCGCTACCGACAAGCAACCTTGTCGCAACTAGTCGCAGCTCACTTAAGTTGTTGAGCGGACTCGAAACAAAGTAAGGGCGCAACTAGCTACGAGTTGGTTCCTCCGCGCACAGGTTTTCCATACAAAGCACGGTCGTTCAAGGAAAATAACTTAAAAACTTAAAAACTGATTGCTCAAGCTTTAGTAACTTAGCTTTTCTATCGTCTGCTTCCCGGCAAGGAGAAACTCTCTTGAACGGCCCGGTCCATACCATTATCTTCTCCTTCCCCCCGGCAAACCTTGTGGGCGAGGAAACCTTCCTTCTTTTGAGAAAGAGACAGAGAAAGAAAGTAATGATATGGAGCCTTACGGCTCGTTATTGCTTACCGGGGTCTGGTGCTGCACAAAGTGTCAGATAACATATGCAAAAAGGATTACAGCATGAAATTGACAAGATGTGCGGGGCACATGAGCTTTACTTGTGCACGGGGTCTGCGCCCGGCTTTGTACAAAGGATTACATGCAACAGCAGCAAGACTTGTACAAAAGGTGATTGCCGGAAAAGCTTCCGGCAACCGCGCCCTATGGGTAAAACTTACGAAGATGTTCAATGTTCCAGGAGTTGCTCACCGGAATGCCATCTTCGGTCTCAAGGCGGACAGCGCCGGGCCTAGTGACTTGTTTCACCCGATAAGGGCCTTCCCACTTCGGCGTCAACTTGTTGGAATTCTTGGCGGACTGAACACGCCGAAGAACAAGGTCGCCTTCCTCGAAGCTTCTGGCTTTAACTTTGCAGCTATGGTAGTGACGCAAAGCTTGCTGGTAGCGAGCGGCTCGAACAGCAGCCTGAATACGGTCTTCCTCAAGGAGCAGCGTGTCATCTTGCCACAGCTGCTCTTGCTCGAGCTCATCATAAGCGAGCACTCGAGGCGACCCGTAAACGAGTTCCGTGGGGAGAACTGCCTCTGCTCCGTAGACTAGAGCGAAAGGTGTTTGGCCAGTGGCTCGATTTGGCGTCGTCCTGATCGACCAAAGAACCACCGGCAGCTCCTCGATCCAGTTTCTTCCGCACTTGTGCAGCCTGTCGAAAGTTCTGGTCTTGAGGCCTCGCAACACTTCAGCATTTGCCCTCTCCGCTTGACCGTTGCTTCTCGGATGAGCAACAGAAGCGAAGCAGAGCTTGGCGCCAAGATCTTGGATGTACTGCATGAAGGTGCGGCTCGTAAATTGCGTGCCGTTGTCAGTGATGATCCTGTTAGGGATCCCGAAACGGCAAACAATCAACCTGAAGAACTTGACTGCTGACTGTGCTATCACCTTCCTCACTGGTTCCACTTCCGGCCACTTTGTGAACATGTCGATGGCGACGTACAAGAACTCAAAGCCCCCGACAGCTCAGGGAAAGGGGCCGAGGATGTCGAGCCCCCAGACCGAAAATGGCCAGGATAAAGGGATCGTCTGGAGAGCTTGAGCTGGCTAGTGTATCTGTTTGGAATGGAACTGGCACGCTTCACACTTGGTTACTTGTGCAGTTGCATCCTGGAGGGCTGTCGGCCAGAAGAAACCTTGTCGGAATGCTTTGCCGGCAAGTGCTCTTGCGCCAATGTGGTGACCACATATGCCTCCATGTATCTCTGCCAACAGCTGTTGTCCATCTTCCCGGCGAATGCACTTCAATTTCACACCGTTGAGCCTTATTCTGTACAGTGTGTTGTCGTCAAACTTGTACATACTTGACTGCCGGGCTACTCTTTCCGCTTCTTCTTGCTCTTCGGGAAGCTCTCCTGTCTGAAGGAAACGGACAATCTGCTGCGCCCATGCCGGAGCTTGCGGCTCGACAACAAGGACTAAAGGCATATCTGTTGCTATGGGAACATCCGCTTCTACGGCAAGAACCTGTGGTTTGACCGGAGCGTGATGCTCCCCGGCAAGCTTGCCGGAGCAAAACTTGTCGGGAGTGCCTGCTTCAACAGAAAAAACCGTGAGGTTCGCCGGAGCAGACTTCTCCTCAGCACTCTTGGCGTCGATCTTGGTGACCTTCTTGGCGGCGGCTTCGGGAAGCTCTGCCGAAAAGTAGTCACCAGAAACCAACTTTCTCTTCTTACTCTGTCCAGTCGATGGGGTTACGGATGGTTGAGTCAGCTTGAGCACAAAGATCCCTGGTTCCACAGGTAACTTTAGTGCGGCGCACTTTGACAGGCCATCAGCAACATCGTTCTGAGCTCGTGGAACATGCACCATTTGCAGGCCGTCAAAGTGTTCTTATAGCTTCCTCACTTCATCAACATATGCTTCCATCAACGGACTCTGATAGTTTTTGTTTACTTGGCGGACGACCAACTGCGAGTCACCCCTGACAATGAGCTTGTTGATCCCAAGGTCTGCTGCGATTCTGAGGCCGGCAAGCAAACCCTCATACTCTGCGGTATTGTTCGTTGCTTGCTCCTTGGGAAAGTGCATCTGGACTACGTACTTGAGGTGCTCTCCGGTGGGTGCGATAAGCAGCACACCAGCACCGGCGCCTTGCAGCGAGAAGGCACCATCAAAGTACATCAACCATTCCTTGCTTGCCTCTTCGATGGGGATGCTCGTTTCTAGAGTTTCTTCATCTGGTGTTGGCGTCCACTCCGCTATGAATTCTGCCAATGCTCTGCTCTGTATAGTTGAGGTGCTCTCAAACTTGAGGCCAAAGCTTGACAGTTCTAGTGCCCACTCGACAATCCTGCCTGTTGCTTCTGGATTCTGCAATATCCTCTTCAACGGAAAGCGAGTGACAACTGTTATCTCATGTGCCTGGAAGTAATGGCGCAGCTTTCTCGAGGCCATGAGGAGGCCGAAAAGCAATTTCTACACGCCAGAGTACCTCGACCTAGCCCCCTGCAGAAGGGAACTGACAAAGTAAACTGGGCGCTGCACCATTTTCTTCTGCACCTCCTTGCATGCCTGCGCAGATCCATCTTTGTCGGGACCAAAGCTTGTCGGAGAAGCCCCCTGCTTGTCGCTGGATTCACTTGCCGCAGTTGCTGGCTCATCGTCCGCCTCCCTCTCCGCTACTAACGCAGCACTAACCACTTGATTGGTTGCTGCTAGATACAGCAGCAACTTCTCTCGTGGCTTAGGTGCGACAAGTATTGGAGTGGAGGACAGGTACCTCTTCAAGTCCTGCAGCACAGCCTCTGCTTCCGGAGTCCATTTCATCGGACCTGCCTTTTTCAATATTTTGAAAAACGGCAAGGCGCGCTCTGCGGACTTAGAGATAAACCTGCTGAGAGCAGCCACGCAACCGGCAAGCCTTCGTACATCCTTGACGCGCTTTGGTGCTTCAATCTGCTCGATGGCTTTGATCTTGTCGGGATTGGCTTCAATCCCCCGCTGTGACACAAAGAACCCGAGAAGCTTGCCGGAAGGTACTCCGAACACGCACTTCTCGGGATTGAGCTTGAGGTTGATCTTGCGCAGATTTGCAAAAGTTTCGTCTAGATCTTGAATCAGAGTAGCTTTGTCCTTGCTCTTGACCACTATATCATCCATGTAGGCTTCCACATTTCTGTGTATCTGGGGCTCAAAAGCGACGTGGACTACCCTTGCAAATGTTGATCCAGCATTCTTCAACCCGAAGGGCATCCGTACGAAACAGTATGTGCCACATGGGGTGATGAACGCGGTTTTATCCTCATCTTCTTCTGCCATGAAGATCTGATGGTATCCTGAGTATGCATCAAGAAATGAAAGCAAATCACATCCGGCTGTGGAGTCAACAATCTGGTCAATGCGTGGCAAGGGAAATGGGTCTTTGGGACAAGCTTTATTGGCATCAGTGAAGTCTATACAAAGTCTCCATTTTCCGCTGGCCTTGCGCACGACTACAGGATTGGCCAACCACGTGGGATGGAGCACTCCTCTGACAAGGCTTGCTGCTTCCAGCTTCTTGATTTCTTCTGCAATAAACTCTTGGCGCTCCACCGCTTGCTTCCTGACTTTCTGCTTGATGGGCCACGCATGAGGACAAATGGCTAGGTGGTGCTCAATCACTTTCCTAGGAACACCGGGGATGTCAGACGGCTGCCGTGCAAACACGTCGACATTCGCCCACAGGAAAGCAACGAGCGCGCTTTCCTATTTGGGGTCGAGAGTGGCACTGATGGTGAAGGTACCACCAGTGCCGTCCTCCTTGGCGGGCACCTTCTTGGTCTCTGGTGGAGCTGTCATCGCCTTCTTAAACTTGCCGGTGGAGCTCGATGGTGCGTCCTCGACGGTAGCGCAGCACTCCGAAGAGGTGCGCTTGCCGGAGTGGGCATCAGAGCTCTTGCCGGACTTGGTCTTCTTCTTCCCCCCGGGAGCTTCAGCGGCAAGTGACTTGCGATCGGCTGCGGCTGCTGCCTCCCGGTAAATCTTGTCGGCGCAGATAAGGGCATCTTTCTTGTCGCCAGGGACAGAAATGACACTTATCGGGCCTGGCATCTTGAGCATGTTGTATGCATAGTGAGAGGCTGCCATGAACTTGGCGAGCGCTGGACGGCCAAGGATCCCATTGTAAGGTAATGGAAAGTCGGCAACGTCAAAAGTGACCCTCTCATTTCTAAAGTTCAGCTCGCTGCCAAATGTGACTGGCAGCGTGATCTTTCCCTTCGGCTTGCTCCTTCCTGGGCTGATTCCTTGGAACGTGCCGGTCTCTTCGAGCTCGCTGTCAGGGATCTGGAGTATCTGGAGGACCGCAGAGGATATCAGGTTCAAGCCGGCCCCGCCATCAACTAGCATCTTCGTGACCTTAAGGTTGCGGATAGTTGGAGAAACTAACATCAGCAAGCACCCGACCGCAGTTATGCGATCAGGGTGGTCCTCAATATCGAAGATGATAGGCGTGCTGGACCATTTCAGGGGCTTGCGTGACTCTACGGATGGCTCTGCTGCATTTACTTCCCGCATCCACTGTTTGAGTTGGCGGTGCGAAGTATGCAGAGAGGCGCCACCGTCAACGCACAGGACCTCTGTGGCTTTCTGAAATTCCTGCTCATCGGCCTCATCATCATCCATGTCTTCGTCATCGTCATCGTCTTCATCCTTGTCGCGGCCGCGGGGAGGTCTGTCTCCTTGCCGCTGCTTGGCCTTGCCGCGGCGTCCTCCCCGGCCGGGGCGTTTCTTGCCGGCTCCTCCAGCACCTTCCTGGGCCTTCTCCTTGTCGCGTCGCTCGTACTCAGCTTTTTGCAGCTCAACAAGCTGCTCGACCTTCTTGCAGCTCTGGAGATCATGGCCCTTGGTGCGGTGGATCTTGCAATACTGCTTGCCGGAGCTGTCCTGCTTGTCGGCGGCTGCCACAGGCTGGGCCTCCTTGCCGGAGCCACCAACTTTAGCTTCCTTGGTGCCACCTCCGTTGCCGGTCTGCTCGACAGCTAGCACTTCCTTGCCCTTCTTCCTTCTGTTGTTCCGCCGTCGGCCTTTCCTTGCCGGGGCGGCATCCTCACTGTCGGATCCTCCTGCTCCTGTATTCTCTCCGGGGAGCCTCCTCCCCTCTTCAGCGCGTGCACACTTGTCGGCCAGGGCGTAAAGCTCGCTGACGTCCCTGATCTTACACATCGCCATCTCCTTCCTCATCCTGCGGTTTCGCAAGTTCTGATGGAATGCGCTGATGATCGCAGCAGGGTGGACGTCTGGGATGTTGTGCTGTACACGGCTGAATCTCTGAATGTACTTGCGCAGTGGCTCTCCTTCCTTCTGGGCGAGCAGATGAAGATCGCTCTCTTGGCCATGTGGCTTGTGGCCGCCTATAAAGGCGCCGACAAATTGATGGCATAGATCTGCCCAAGAGGAGATGGAGTTGTCCGGCAAGTGCATGAGCCAGGACCTGACGTTGGGCTTGAGCACCAGCGGGAAGTAGTTGGCAAGGATCTTGTCGTCCCGTCCCCCAGCAGCCTGCACCGCGATGGTGTAGATGCTGAGGAACTCTGACGGATGCGACTTGCCGTCGTACTTCTCTGGTACGTCTGGTTTGAAGTTTTTCTTGCTGGGCCACTGGACCTGCCGCAGCTCATGGGTGAACGCAGGGCAACCTACCGCGTACGGCAAGTCGCCTGGCTCCCCCGGTGCGTGCATGTCGACAGAGGGCCCAGCGCGCTGGTCGGATTGACGCCGCGCTTCTCTTTGGCGCTCGATGCGAGTACGAGCGTCCTCTTGTTGCCGTTCGTGGAGAACTTGGCGCTGGTCGCGACGAGCTCGTGGGTCCGACGACGCGGTGGAGCCGCTGTCGGGGTGGATCCGGCGAGTCGGCGATCTTGGCCTTCGTGGTGGAGAGTGCATGGAAGTCACACCTCCCTCAGTCTTGTTGCCACCGGCTCGCGTCCGGCAGTCCTGTCGCGGCAGCGAGGTGCTTGGTTGCCGTGCAGTGTCGCCGTTGGCGAAGTCGATGAGGCTCTGGATAGTGGCCCTCCACTCGTCGGTCTTGTCCGCCGTTGGAGGGTAATCTAGGAGCAGTTGAGCTCGCGCCAAGGCTTCTGCTGGAGTGATGGGCGGCAGAGGTGAACGGTGCGAGGAGCGGGACATGCTCGGACTCCTAACCACGTTAGAAGGAGCAGTGTCCCGACCAGGCGACCGTACTTCGCTCGGGCCAGCATGTTGACGTGCATGCTGGTCTTGGACGCCACGAGAACCACCAGCTTGATCTTGGCCCAGCGAACGTATGGCGCTGCGAACGCCATGACGCTGCTGGTCCCGCGCCTCCTGAGACAGGCGCGGTGCGCGTACGGACGCCGAGGTCTGTGCCGCCTGTCCTTGGACTTGGCCGCACTGTGAGCTCCCTCGTCGACGCCCGTTCTTCCGCCGGCGTCCACTCCACCACCCGTTTGCTCCGGAGGCGGTGGAAGCGACGCAGATGGATCAGCTGCCTCCGAAGCCTTCTTCTTTGGTGGCATGTCGACAAAGACGATGAAGATTTAGCTCGTGTGCACGCCGGATCGGGTTCACACGATCTCGACTGCCCCCTACCTGGCGCGCCAGAGATGTCGGGGGGCTGATCCTCGAACACCTATGGGACCGGCGGGCCGAGTCCCTTTTGATTCGGTGAGGGCGGAGGTCGCACGAAGAGCGGATCGAGGCGAAGCACACGAGCGGTTTACCCAGGTTCGGGCCGCACGGATGCGTAAAACCCTACTCCTGCTTGCTTGATTGTATTGAGTTCTTGCTCAGGAGCGATGAACGCTACCAGACCGAGCGTGAGAGTGTCCTTGGTGTTTCGAATGAGCCGACCCCCTTCTATGTTGCGCATGGGCCTCCTTTTATACGCTCAAGGGGTCACCGAAAGGTGGCAACATAGACTAGAGGAGTAAAAATGGAAAAAGAATGCGGTAGGTACAGCTACCGCTACTGTGGGCACAGTGTATCCTACCTAACTCTGACGGCAGGGGACAAGGGCATTGAATGCCCGTCTGAGACGCCTAAACAATGCAAAAAGTGACTGTTAGGAGCGCCACCGTTTGTCACGATGGCCTCCTCTTCATCTCCGCTTGCCACCGCGTACCCCTGGCTGCACAGGCTCCCGCCACGCGCCCCTAAGAGAGCCTCAGGGCGACGCGCGGGTGGATGCGCTGGAGCGCGGGTATAGAGTGGCAGCTGGCCCCCGGCAAGTACCTTGTCGGGGTCATCGTCTTGTCGCGCCCGGAAGCTTGTCGCTTGCCGGACCTTGCCGGGACGCGAGGTGTGTCGCGGCAAGTTTCTTGAGGTGCCGAGGTTGGCCTTCCCGGCAAGCTCCTCTTGCCGGGGCCTTGTCTCTTCCCGGCAAGCTCCTCTTGCCGGGGCCTTGTCTCTTCATCTTGAATACTTTGTTCTTGAATGGCTCCAAAGGAACCAGCGGAGGACCCTCGCGGTCGCCCGGCAAGCCTTGCCGCGGGGCGCTGCAACTGCCCGTGCACGAGTTTGGGATACTAGGGTACCCCTACTCTAGTACACCGACAAGAACCCATCTAAAGAGCCTAGGCTTAGCATCTTTCTTTTCCATAAGATATTTAATAGCAGCATGATCAGTGTGAATAGTAACTTTGGAATCAAGAATATAAGGTCTAAACTTATCACATGCAAACACAACTGCTAAGAATTCTTTTTCAGTAGTAGCATAATTTCTCTAGGCAGTATCAAGAGTCTTACTAACATACTGGATAACATTCAATTTCTTAACAACTCTTTGCCCTATAACAACACCTATAGCATAATCACTAGCATCACACATAATTTCAAAAGGTAAATTCCAAGCAGGTGGCTAAACAATAGGTGCAGTGATCAAAGCTTTCTTAAGTATTTCAAATGCTTCTACACAATCATCATCAAAGACAAAAGGATTATCTTTTTGCAATAAATTAGTCAGAGGCCTAGAGATCTTAGAAAAGTCCTTAATGAACCTCCTATAAAAACCGGCATGACCAAGGAAACTTCTTATACCTTTTATGTCCTTGGGACATGGCATCTTTTCAATAGCATCAACTTTGTCTTTGTCAACTTCAATACCTCTCTCGGAAATCTTATGCCCCAAGACAATGCCTCCATTAACCATAAAGTGACACTTTTCCCAATTCAGGACGAGACTAGTGTCTTCGCATCTCTGCAAAACTCGATCAAGGTTGCTCAAACAATCATCAAAAGAGGATCCATAAACAGAGAAGTCATCCATGAATACCTCACAAATCTTTTCACAAAAATCAGAGAATATAGCCATCATGCATCTTTGAAAGGTAGCAGGTGCATTACATAAACCAAAAGGCATACGTCTATAAGCAAAAGTACCGAAAGGGCAAGTAAAAGTAGTTTTAGATTGATCCCCCGCTGACACATGTATTTGAGAGAAGCCAGAATAACCATCTAGAAAGCAGAAATGTGTGTGTTTGGATAGTCTTTCTAGCATTTGATCAATAAAAAGGTAAAGGGTAATGATCTTTCTTAGTAGCTTTATTTAATTTCTGAAAATCAATTACCATCCTATAACCTGTAATAATTCTTAGCGGGATCAGTTCATCTTTATCATTAGGAACGACAGTAATACCTCCCTTTTTGGTAACACAATGGACAGGGCTTACCCAATCACTATTAGCAACGGGATAAATTATACCTGCCTCAAGGAGCTTTAGTATCTCCTTTCTTACCACTTCTTTCATCTTGGGATTCAGTCGTCATTGAGGATCTCTAACTGGTTTGGCATCTTTCTCCACATTTATTTTGTGTTGGCATAGAGTGGGACTAATGCCCTTAAGATCATCCAGAGTATATCCAATAGCAGCACGGTGCTTCTTCGGAGTTTTCAATAATTTTTCTTCTTCTTGCTCTGAAAGGTTAGCACTAATAATAACAAGATATATTGTCTTTTCATCAAGATAAGCATACTTAAGATTATCAGGTAATGGTTTAAGTTCAAACACGGGATCTCCCTTGGGTGGAGGGGGATCCCCAAGAATTTCAACAGGAAGATTATGTTTCAGCATAGGTTCCTGTTTAAGGAACACTTCATCTATTTCCCTTCTTTCCTTCATAAACATATCATTTTCATGGTCAAGCAAATATTGTTCTAACGGATCAGTAGGAGGCACGGCAATAGAAGCAAGGCCAATAATCTCATCCTTACTAGGTGATTCTCTATCACGGGGTTGTCTACGAAACTTAGCAAAATTAAACTCATGAGACATACCCTCTAAGCCAATTGTAACAGTATCCTTTTCACAATCAATCTTAGCACTAGCTGTATTCAAGAAGGGTCTACCAAAAATAATGGGACAAAAATCATCTTGTGGGGAACCAAGAATGAGAAAATCAGCGGGATATTTAACCTTCCCACACAAGACTTCAACATCTCTAATTATCCCAACTGGTTTAATGGTATCCCTATTAGCAAGCTTAATAGTAACATCAATGTCTTCCAATTCAACGGGTGAAATGTCATGCATAATTTCTTTATATAAGTCATAAGGTATTGCACTAGCACTAGCACCCATGTCACATAAGCCATGATAACAATGATCTCCTATTTTAACAGAAATAACAGGCATGCCTACGACAGGTCTATGTATCTTAGTATCTGGTCTAGCAATATTAGCAGTCTCACCATAGAAATAAATAACATGCCCATCTAAATCATCATCCAAGAGATCTTTAACCATAGTAATACTAGGTTCAACTTTGATTTGCTCAGGAGGTGTATAAGTCCTAGTATTACTCTTACGAACAACAGTCAAAGTTTTAGCATGATCCTTTATCCTAACAGGAAAAGGGGGTTTCTCAACATAAGTAGTAGGAACAATAGGATCACTATAGGTGACAGTCTTTTCTTCAACTGTAATAGGTGCAACTACTTTCACTTCAACAGGAGGATTATATTTAAACCACTTATCTTTAGGGAGATCAACGTGAGTAGCAAAAGATTCACAGAAAGAAGCTACTATCTCAGAGTCAAGTCCATACTTAGCGCTAAATCCACGAAAAGCATCGGTATCCATAAAAGATTTAACACAATCGAACTTAGGTGTCATACCTGACTCCTTACCATCGTTGGAACCCCAATCTTTAGAGTTGCATTTAATTCTTTCCAATAAGTCCCATTTGAAATCAATAGTCTTCAGCATATAAGAACCAACACAGGAAGTATCGAGCAGGTTGCGATCATTGAGAGAAAGCCGAGCAAAAAAAATTGAATAATCATTTCCCGGGAGAGCTCATGATTGGGGCATGAATATAACATTGACTTAAGCCTCCCCCAAGCTTGAGCGATGCTTTCTCCTTCGCGAGGCCAGAAATTATATATGTAATTACGATCACGATGAACAAGATGCATAGGATAGAACTTCTGGTGAAATTCCAACTTCAACCGTTTATAATTCCAAGATCTCATATCATCACATAGCCTATACCATGTCAATGCATGTCCCTTCAAAGATAAAGGGAAGACCTTCCTTTTTACAACATCATCGGGAATACCTGCAAGCTTAAACAATCCACAAACTTCATCCACAAAGATAAGGTGTAAATTGGGATGCAATGTTCCATCTCCTGCAAATGGATTAGCTAGCAGTTTCTCTATCATACCCGAAGGGATCTCAAAGTAAATATTTTCAAAAAGTTCAGTAGGTTGAGGAGCAACTCTTTTCTCTTCTAGTCGGGGTGAATATAACCCGAACAAGCCCCTCAAAGGATTAGTTTCCATAGTGACAAGTAATAGAAAATTTGAGCACACTATATAAATGTTTCCTTACCAAGTTCCACTCACCAAAAGCGCTACACTCCCCGGCAATGGCGCCAGAAAAGAGTCTTGATGACCCACAAGTGTAGGGGATCTATCGTAGTCCTTTCAATAAGTAAGAGTGTCGAACCCAACGAGGAGCAGAAGGAAATGATAAGTGGTTTTCAGTAAGGTTTTCTCTGCAAGCACTGAAATTGTAGGTAATAGATAGTTTTGTGATAAGATAAATTGTAACGAGTAACACGCAATGAAAGTAAATAAATTGCACCAAGGTGGCCCAATCCTTTAGGTAGCAAAGGATAATCCTGGACAATTTCTTATAATGAGAAAGGAGCTCCCGAGGACACATGGGAATTATCGTCAAGCTAGTTTTCATCACGTTCATATGATTCGCGTTCGGTACTTTGATAATTTGATATGTGGGTGGACCGGTGCTTGGGTACTGCCCTTACTTGGACAAGAATCCCACTTATGATTAACCCCTATTGCAAGCATCTGCAACTACAAAAGAAGTATTAAGGTAAACCTAACCACAACATTAAACATATGGATCCAAATCAGCCCCTAACGAAGCAACACATAAACTAGGGTTTAAGCTTCTGTCACTCTAGCAACCCATCATCTACTTATTACTTCCCAATGCCTTCCTCTAGGCCCAAATAATGGTGAAGTGTCATGTAGTCGACATTCACATAACACCACTAGAGGAAAAGACAACATACATCTCATCAAAATATCGAACGAATACCAAATTCACATGACTACTAATAGCAAGACTTCACCCATGTCCTCAGGAACAAACGTAACTACTAATATTCATGTTCATAATTAGAGGGTTAGTAATATGTATAAAGGATCTGAACATATGATCTTCCACCAAGTAAAGCAATTAGCATCAACTACAAGGAGTAATCAACACTACTAGCAACCCACAGGTACCAATTTGTGGTTTTGATACAAGATTGGATACAAGAGATGAACTAGGGTTTTGAGAGGAGATGGTGCTGGTGAAGATGTTGATGGAGATTGACCCCCTCCCGATGAGAGGATCTTTGGTGATGACGATGGTGATGATTTCCCCCTCCCGGAGGGAAGTGTCCCCGGCAGAACAGCTCCGCCAGAGCCCTAGATTGGTTCCGCCAAGGTTCCGCCTCATGGCGGCGAAGTTTCGTCCCATAAGCTTGCCCATGATTTTTCCAGGGTAAAAGGCCTCATATAGCAGAAGATGGACACCGGGGGGCCACCAGGGGGCCCAGGAGACAGGGGGCGCGCCCAGTAGGGGTGGGCGCGCCCCCACCCTCCTGGCTAGGGTGTGGGCCCCCTGATGTATTTCTTCCACTCAATAATTCTTATTAATTGCAAAACTAGGTTTCGTGGAGTTTCAGGATTTTTGGAGCAGTGCAGAATAGGTTTCCAATGTTTGCTCCTTTTCTAGCCAGAATTCTAGGTGCCGGCATTCCCCCTCTTCATGGTAAACCTTGTAAAATAAGAGAGAATAGCCATAAGTATTTAGATATAATGTGTAATAACAGCCCATAATGCACTAAATATTGATTTAAAAGCATGATGCAAAATGGACGTATCAGAACCACAGCTGGTCTGACCTACAGAGCCACTCAGCGAGGCCACTGATGATGATGATGCGTGGGAAAAAAAAGAAAAAGGATCATGCTCCAGTGGAGATGTTCTATTCCATAGAAAACCAAAAGTGGGTCAATGCAAATAAAAAGTGCATGTCATTTATAAAGAATACAATTGAGAACACTATCATTCTGCACTTCTGCAGGGGAGTTGCTTACAAAGATAAAGAGTCGGTTCACTGGTTCTTCAAAGACATATGCCACTCAGTTGATAAAGCAACTGGTGACAGAGAACTACACTGGAGGTAGTCTTGGAATAAGAGAGCACATCCTGAGGATGAGCAACATGGCAGCAAAGCTCAAGCCCATGGATGCAGATCTGGAGACCAATGGTACGTCGCCAACGTATCTATAATTTATGAAGTATTCATGCCATGTTTATAATATTTTTACATGATTTTGGTATGATTTGATTAGAACTAACCCGGACTGACGTTGTTTTCAGCAGAACTACCGTTGTGTTGTTTTTGTGCAGAAATAAAAGTTCTCAGAATGCGCTGAAAATCAACGAAGAATACTTTTGGAAAATATAAAAAATACTGGAACGAAAAACTACCGGAGGGGAGTCCCGAGGGCACCACGAGGGTGGAGTCGCGCCCCCTAGGGCAAGCCCCCTGCCTCGTGGACTCCCCGTGGCCCCCCTTGACATGAAACCAACACCAACCCCTCTTATAAATCCAGAAAACCCCAGAACAGAAGAGAGATGGGAAGTTCTGCCGGCGCAAGCCTCTGTAGCCACGAGAAATCAATTTAGGCCCTCTTAGGCACCCTGCCGGAGGGGGTCATCATCATCGGAGGCCATGGGGAAGGATCTCGGAGGGGCCATCATCGCCATGAAGGCCAAGGACCAAAGGGAGAACCTCTCCCAACTAGGGGGGAGGCCATGGAGGAAGAAGCACAAGGGGGAGAACCTCTCCTCCTCTCTCTCGGTGGCACCGGAGTGCCATTGGGAGGGGAATCATCGCCGCGGTGATCGTCTTCATCAACATCACCATCATCATCACCATCCTCATCTCTTTTATGCGGTCCACTCTCCCGCACCCCGCTGTAATCCCTACTTGAACATGGTGCTTTATGCAACATATTATGATCCAATGACGTGTTGCCATCCTATGATGTTTTGAGTAGATATCCTTTGTCTTTGGGTTGATTGATGATCTAGATTGGTATGAGTTGTATGTTTTATTTTGGTGCTGTCCTATTGTGCCTTCTGTGCCGCGCACACGTGAGGGATTCCCGTTGTTGGGTGTTGCAATACGTTCATGATTCGATTATAGTGGGTTGCTTGAGTGACAGAAGCATAAACCCCACTAAGGTTGCGTATGGGATAAAGGGGACTTGATATGCTAATGCTATGGTTGGGTTTTACCTTAATGATATTTAGTAGTTGTGGATGCTTGCTAGAGTTCCAATTATAAGTGCATATGATCCAAGAAGAGAAAGTATGTTAGCTTATGCCTCTCCCTCATATGATTGCAATAGTGATTACCGGTCTTGTTAGCAATTGCCTAGGATGATTTCGCACACCGACCAATCATTATTCCACACTTGTTATTTATAATATTTAGTAATATATTCTAACTTTATGATAACAACACCTACTTTTATATTTTAGCTCTCCGATATCATGCAAAGTTATCCTTTTCATACCCACAATATAGTTTTATTTCTCGTTTCTAGTTGGAAGCAAACGTTCGGTGTACGTAGAGTTGTATCAGTGGCACACTAATCAAGTTTCTATGACATGATGGGTATGGTGCGCAGCATGATGAGTTACTCCACCTTGCCATGATGAGTTACTCCACCTTGCCATGATGAGTTACTCCATGATGAGTACCAAGCAAGTCGGTGTCCAAAACACCTTACGAGCTATGGATAGGAAGAGTGCCCTCCATACAACGCTTCAGGGTGTGGGGGTGCCCTGCCGAGGCCAAAATGTTTAATAGAAACATTGGAAAGTTAGATCCAAAAACAGTGAGTTGCCACTTCATTGGCTATCCAGACAGATCAAAGGGTTTTCGTTTCTACTATCCAGACATATATACAAAGTTTGTAGAAAGAAGACATGCAGTCTTCTTAGAGGACGAAATGATGAGGGGGGCATGGTAGCTAGGAAAATTGATCTTGAGAAGAGGATGCATGCACCTAATCCGATGATTTAGGAGCCATTTTTATCACTACCAGTTGCAACTCCACCCATGACAGCTATGGGGGTAGACCCAGAACCTGTCCGTCAGGAGCCGACTGAACCCATTGTTGAGCATGAAACGGAGGTGCAGCAGCAAATTTTAGAAGAAGTTCCAGAAGTTGAGGCACATAATGTGCCAGAAACTGAGGTCAGGTCTACAAGACACGAAAAGTCAGCTATTTCTACTGATTATAAAGTTTACAACACGGAAATACTTCATACGGAAAACACGCCACCTCATATGAAGAAGCCATTAGAAGTCCTAACTCATCAAAATGGCTAGAGGAAATGGAAGATGAAATGAAATCGATGAGTTCCAGAGATGTTTGGGACTTAGAGGAAATCCCTAAAGGATCCCAAACAGTGGGCTGCAAATGGGTCTACAAAACTAAGTATGACCCTAATGGGACGTAGAAAAGTATAAAGCCCAACTTGTGGCAGAAGGATTTACACAAAGAGAAGGGATAGACTACAATGAGACTTTTTCCCCAGTCTCATGTAAAGACTCCTTCAGAATCATAATGGCATTAGTTGCACATTTTGATTTAGAGTTACATCAAATGGATGTTAAGACGACATTTCTTAATGGTGATTTAAAAGAAAAGGTCTACATGAAACAACCCAAGCGTTTTATCATGGAAGGCAAGGAAATTATGGGATGCCGCCTGAAGAAATCTATTTATGAATTAAGGCAAGCCTCTAGATAGTGGTATCTAAAGTTTAATCAAACGATTAAAAGTTTTGGATTTAAAGAAAATATTGAGGACAACTGCATTTATGCAAGGTTTAAAAATGGGAAATATATTTTCCTAATCTTGTATGTGGATGATATCTTGCTTGCTAGTAGTGATGTTAGTCTATTACTAGAAACAAAGAAGTTCTTATCCTCAAATTTTGATATAACAGATCTTGGTGAAGCATCATATGTTTTGGGCATAGAGATTCACCTAGATAGGAACAATGGAGTCTTAGGACTATCGCAGAAAGCATATTTAGAAAAGGTTCTTAAAAAGTATAATATGCATGCGAGTAAAGCCACACCTGCTCCTATAGTCAAGGGCAATACTTTTGGGAAATTCCAATGTCCCAAGAACCAGTATGAGATCGATCAAATGAAAGCAATACCATATGCTTTGGCTGTTGGAAGCTTACAGTATGCACAAGTGTGCACTCGCCCTGACTTAGCTTTTATCACCGGGGTACTCGGTAGATATCAAGAGAATCCAAGCATAGAGCACTGGAAGATGGTAAAGAAAGCATTACATTATGCACAAGGCATAAAGGGCTACATGCTAACATACAGGAGATGTGATTCCCTAGAGATAAAAGGGTATTCAGACGCAGATTTTGCGGGGGACAGAGATGATAGAAAATCCACGTCAGGATATGTATTCACTCTTGCTGGGGAGCTATTTCATGGAAAAGCTCTAAACAGTTGACAGTTGCATCATCCACGATGTATGAAGAATTCATAGCATGCTTCGAGGCCATGTGGCAGGTGATATGGCTAAAGAAATTTATACCCGACTTGAAAGTGGTAGATTGTATTCACAAACCACTAAATATGTACTGTGTCAACCAACCCGCAGTATTCTATGCTCACAACAACAAGTCGAGTAATGCTTCCAAAACAATAGAGATAAGGTATTATGTTGTGAAAGATAAAATCCGGGATCACACTATAAGTCTCGAGCATATAAGGACAAAAGATATGCTTGCGGATCTGCTAACGAAAGGCTTGCCACCCAATGTGTTCAAGGAACTGTTGGGAAACATAGCATGCAATTTCAAAAAAATCCTACGCTAACGCAAGATCTATCTAGGAGATGCATAGCGATGAGAGGGGGAGAGTGTGTCTACATACCCTCGTAGACCGAAAGCAGAAGCGTTTGCCAACGCGGTTGATGTAGTCGAACTTCTTCTCGTTCCGACCGATCAAGTACCGAACGTACAACACCTCTGAGTTCTGCACACGTTCAGCTCGATGACGTCCCTCGAACTCTTGATCTAGCAGAGTGTCGAGGAAGTAGAAGAGTTCCATCAGCATGACGGCATGGTGACGGTGATGGTGAAGTTATCCGCGCAGGGCTTCGCCTAAGCACTACGAGAATATGATAGAAGGCGTAACCTATGGAGGGGGCGCCGCACACGGCTAACAATCATTGGTGTGTGTTCTAGCGGTCCCCCCCCACATATATATAGGTGGGAGAGGGAGGGGAGCAGCAAGGGGCGCACCAAGTAGGAGGGATCCTACTTTGGCGCCTCCTCCAAGTCGGCCTCCCCCTTCCATAAGTATCGGAGGGGGAAGGAAAGACAGGGGGAAGGGAAGGAAAGGGGGAGGTTGAATCCTCCCCTTTCCTTCTCCCTTCCCTCCTTTACTTCTCCTCCTATTTCAGCCTATAGGGGGGCGCACCAGCCCCTTAGGGGCTGGTCTGTCCCTCTCTTGGCCCATTAGGCCCATATAGTTTGCCGGGGGGGGGGGGGGGTGCCCGGAACCCCTTCCAGTGATCCGATATGTACCCGGTACCCCCAGAACACTTCCGGTGTCCGAATACCATCGTCCTATATATGAATCTTTACCTCTAGACCATTTTGAGACTCCTCATCATGTCTGTGATCTTATCCGGGACTCCGAACAACATTCGGTCACCAAATCACATAACTCATATAACAAAAAATCGTCATCGAACGTTAAGCGTGCGGACCCTACGGGTTCGAGAACTATGTAGACATGACCGAGACACCTATCTGGCGAATAACCAATAGCAGAACCTGGATGCTCATATTGGCTCCTACATATTCTACGAAGATCTTTATCGGTCGAACCGTTATGACAACATATGTTATTCCTTTTGTCATCGGTATGTTGCTTGCCCGAGATTCGATCATTGGTATCTTCATACCTAGTTCAATCCCGTTACCGGCAAGTCTCTTTACTAGTTCCGTAATGCATCGTCCTACAACTAACTCATTAGTCACTTTGCTTGCAAGGCTTCTTATGATGTGCATTACCGAGAGGGCCCGGAGATACCTCTCTGATACTCGGAATGACAAATCCTAATCTCGATCTATGCCAATGATACGTCTCCAACGCATCTATAATTTTTGATTTGTCCATGTTGTTATATTATCATTCTTGGATGTTTTACAATCATTTTATATCATTTTTTGGTACTAACCTATTGACATAGTGCTTAGTGCCAGTTGCTGTTTTCTGCTTGTTTTTTACATTGCAGGAAATCAATACCAAACGGCGTCCAAATGCAGTGAAACTTTTTGTGGATTTTTTTGGACCGAAATGAAGGAAATATGCCATAGAGGCAATAATAAAGTTGTTATTTTATATTTCCTTATTTCATGATAAATGTTTATTATTCATGCTAGAATTGTATTAACCAGAAACTTGATACATGTGAGGATACATAGACAAAACACCGTGTCCCTAGTAAGCCTCTACTAGACTAGCTCGTTAATCAAAGATGGTTAAGTTTCCTAACGATGGACATGTGTTGTCATTTGATGAACAGGGTCACATCATTAGGAGAATGATGTGATGGACAAGACCCATCCATTAGCATAGCATATTGATTGTTAAGTTTTATTGCTATTGCCTTCTTCATGTCAAATACTTATTCCTTCGACTATGAGATTATGCAACTCCCGGATACCGGAGGAATGCCTTGTGTGCTATGAAACATCACAAAGTAACTGGGTGATTATAAAGATGCTCTACAGGTATCTTCGAAGGTGTTTGTTGGGTTGGCATAGATCGGGATTAGGATTTGTCACTCAGAGTATCGGAGATGTATCTTTGGGCCCTCTCGGTAATGCACATCGTAAGAAGCCTTACAAGCAAAGTGACTAATGAGTTAGTTGCAGGATGATGCATTACGGAATGAGTAAAGAGACTTGCCGGTAACGAGATTGAACTAGGATTAAGATACCAACGATCGAATCTCGGGCAAGTAACATACCGATGGACAAAGGGAATAACATATGTTGTCATAACAGTTCGACCGATAAAGATATTCGTGGAATATGTGGGAGCCAATATGAGCATACATGTTCCGCTATTGGTTATTGACCGGAGAAGTGTCTCGGTCATGTCTACATAGTTCTCGAACCCGTAGGGTCGCACACTTAACGTTAATTCATGCTAGAGTAGTATTGGGATATTTTACGAGTGGTAACCAAATGTTGTCGGAGTATGGATGAGATCTCGGACGTCACGAGGAGTCTCAGAATGGTTGTGAGGTAAAGATTTATATATGGGAAGTCATATTTTGGGTTCCGGAAAAAGGTGCAGTTTTTTCGGTATTGTATCGAGAAGCTTCCAGAAGGTTTCGGAGGATTCTGGAGGGGTCCGGAAGTCCGCAAGTGGGTTCACTACGACCCAAGGGCTAGCATTGGCTGCGGGGAGGTGCCCTGACTTTATTGGGCTAGGCGCACCAAGTCCTCAAAAGCCCATGTGGCTAGGGAAGGCAAAAAAGGATGGAGTCCTAGTAGGAATAGGATTGGACTTGGAGTCCAAGTCCTCTCCCCCTTAGCTGCATGACGCATGAGTAGTCCTTTGTAGACCTACGGGTCCGTAGTTAGTAGCTAGATGGATTCCTCACCCTCTCTTGATTATCAATATGATGGTCTCTTGGAGATCCATATGATGTAAGTCTTTTTACGGTGTGTTTGTTGGGATCCGATGAACTTTGAGTTTATGATCAGATCTATGTTTTGATCCATGAAATTTATTTGAGTCTTTTTTGATCTCTTATATGCATTATTGATCATAGCCTCGTATTTCTTCTCCGATATTTGGGTTTTGTTTGGCCAACTTGATCTATTTATCTTGCAATGGTGCTTTGTGATGGGTTTGATCTTACGGTGCTTGATCCCAGTGAAATAAGGGGAAACGACACGTATGTATCGTTGCTATTAAGGATAACAAGATGGGGTCTATTTCTACATAAATAGATCTTTTCTACATCATGTCATCGTTCTTATTGCATTACTCCATTTTTCATGAACTTAGTACACTGATGCATGCTGGATAGCGGTCGATGTGTGGAGTAATAGTAGTACATGCAGGCAGGAGTCGGTCTACTAATCTTGGACATGATGCCTATATAATGATCATTTCCTGGATATCATCATGATTATTTGAAGTTCTATCAATTGCCCAATAGTAATTGTTTTCCCACGTTTGCTATTTTTCTCGAGAGAAGTCACTAATGAAACCTACGGCCCCCGGGTCTCTTCTCATCATATTTGCCTTTGCGATCTATTTTCCTTTGCTTTTTATTTTCAGATCTATTAAACCAAAAATACAAAAATACCTTGCTGCAATTTATTTTATCCGCGATCTATTTATCCTATCTACCACAATTATCTCACGTTATCTTGCCTACTTGAGGCGCCGTACCCGAAAGGGATTGACAACCCCTTTAAGACATCGGGTTGCGAGTATTTGTTATTTGTGTGCAGGTGTTGATTACGTGGTGTTAGGAGGTTATCCTACTAGTTCGATAACCTTGGTCTCATCACTGAGTGAAATACCTACCGTCGCTATACTGCATCATCCCTTCCTCTTTGAGGAAATACCAACGTAGTTCTAGCAGACATCAAAAGGAATTTCTGGCGCCGTTGCCGGGGAGGATCTTCAATGTCAACCAGGTTCCTAATCACAAATCTCATCTCCTCTCAATTTACATTATTTTCCATTTGCCTCTCATTTTCCTCTCCCCCACTTCACAAAAATTTGCCATTTTATTCGCCCTCTTTTTCGTTCACCGTTTTCTTGTCAGATCTATTCGTGTTCTTGTTCTCTCATCACAATGGCTAGTTTGAACGCTCCTCCTTTGTTACCAGATTTTGAAGTTCTATACTTTAAACAAAGACAAGGAGAAAAATTTAAAGATGCTTGGTATAGGCTAATGGAGTCCTATCGTGTTTGCAATTTAAAGGGAGATGCAAAAATTTTGCTTAGAAATTTTTATGTTGGATTGGCTTTGCATCATAGACAATTTTAGATTTTGCCGCAAAAGGGAATTTTATTGAGCTTGATGTCAATGCTGCTTATAAAATTTTAGAAGGAATTTTGGGGGTTCCACCACAAAAGAAAGGGTTTTCTCTCACCCCAGAGGGAGTCCAAATTTTGGACAAACTCGGTGATTTGCATAAACATATGGTTGAATTTCAAAAATAAAATATAATGAACCTCTCAAACATCTCAATGGTAGTATCAGTCGTATGAACACTTTGATTTCCCTTTGCAATAAACGGTTGAATATTGATCTCAAGATGGTTTCTTTCCCGGAAAATTTAGGGAAGCGCAAAGAGCCTCTCGGATTTGAAAAGACCCTTACTAAAGTGGCAAAGATAATGGAGGACAACACTTAGATCCTACGCGTTAAGCCTAGCTAGGGGCGTAAAACGATACCGCTTGTTGGGAGGCAACCCAACTTATATCTTTTTGCCTTTTGGTTTTCTTGTAGTTTTCAATAAAATACACAATTATGCCTATGGTTAGATGTGTTTTTGTGGTTTAAATTAGTGTTTGTGCTAAGCAAGGCCTTTGGGATGATTTGGGTGAGAGTTGATTTGATCTTGCTGAAAAACAGAAACTTTTGCACTCATGAAGTTATTTTTCAATTTTATCTGAAGAGTGCTTTTGAGTTGATTATTTTTGCATAATATTAATAAACAAATTATTCATGTCTTAATTTGTTTTCAGAATTTTTGGAGTTACAGAAGTCTTCGAAGTAGTAAGATTGCTACAAACTGTTCTGTTTTTGAGAGATTCTATTTTCTTTGTGTTGTGTGCTTGTTTTGATGATTCTATGATTTTCTTTGATGAGTTTTTTCCATAGAAAAGTTGAAATACATTAGATATAATGCATAAATAAAATATGAATAGGTTTGCAATAATACTTTTGGTAGTGGTTTGCTTTCTTATACTAACGGATCTCACGAAGGTTTTGTTGAGTTTTGTGTGATTGAAGTTTTCAAGTTTTGGGTGATCTTACAATGGTTGAAGGAATAAGGATCAGCAAAAGGCTAAGCTTGGGTATGCCCGAGGTAACCCAAGATAATATTCAAGAAGTAGCAAGCAACTAAGCTTGGGGATGCCCCCGAGTGGCATCCCCTCTTTCTTCTAACAACCATTGGTATTTTACTTGGAACTATATTTTTATTCATCACATATTATGAGTTTTGCTTGGAGCATCTTGTATGATATGAGTCTTTGATAGTTTTTCTTTGTGTTTTAAGTCTTGAATCCTTTCTGGACACACCTTTTTGAGAGAGCCAAAAATTATGATATGCTTGCTCCTATGCTCCACTTAAATTTTTAGAGCCTTGGAATTGCTCTAGTGCTTCACTTATATCTTTTTGAGCACGGTGTGCTTTGTTATTTTTGAAGCAATGCTCTCATGCTTCACTTAGATTTATTTGGGAGTTAGTAAATTTTTTAAGAAATTTTCTCTTGCTTCACTTAGATTATTTTGAGAGAAAGAAAAATTATGCTCATGTTCTTCACTAATATTTGTTTGAGCCAAAAATTATGTTATGCTTGCTCCTATGCTTCACTTAAATTTTTAGAGCCTTGGAATTGCTCTAGTGCTTCACTTATATCTTTTTTAGCACGGTGTGCTTTGTTATTTTTGAAGAAATGCTCTCATTCTTCACTTAGATTATTTGGGAGTTAGAAAATCTTTTCAGAAATTCTCTCTTGCTTCACTTACATTATTTTGAGAGAAAGAAAAATTATGCTCATGTTCTTCACTTATATTTGTTTGAGCTTATCAAATGCAGCATATGAAAATAGTCCCAAAGTGATAGGTATCCAAGGAGGATATAATAAAAACTTTCATGAAGATCATTGGACAAAATAAACTTGATTCCTAGTAATGGTTTTGAGATATGACGATATGATATGTGAGTCATGTTGATGAGTAACTATGTTTTAGTAAGAATATTGGTGTTAAGGTTTGTGATTCCCTATGCAAGCACGAAAGTTAATAGTTATGCAATGAAATTTATATCCTACTTGTGGTGCATTATTTGATGTTACTTATGCTTAATGCTTGGGTACAAGATTTTTTGTTTCTTGGTTGGTCGCTTCTCAATCTTTTTGCTAGCCTTCATTTTGCACTAAGTATGATCACTACTTGTGCATCCAAAACCCTTTAAACCAGTTTTGCCATATGAGTCCACTATACCTACCTATATGCGGTATTTCCGTGCCGTTCTAAGAAAATTTGCATGTGCCATCTCTAATTTTCAAAATAAATTTATCTAATGTGTGCTCGTACCGCTCGCGAGGTGGTGAGGGGTGGTCAATATTTTTCATGCTAGATGTGTTGTTCTCACGATGAGTGTTTATTCACTTGTCATTGCACGAGAGTACGATAAAGGTATTAGGGATGCCCAGTCCCAAAATGAAAAATGAATTTACTTTATGTTGTCAAATAATAAATTCCTTGGAAAGTGTTGGTATGGAGGGCACCCGTGGATATGGAGAAGCCATGGAAAGTGAAAGTAATGGTAGAAAAAGGAATAAACTTTATTTTCAATTTGGGAACCGCCTATGATGTATCTAGCATGGAAAGTGTTGGGAGCTCTAAGTCGTTTTCGTTCGTGGGAAAAGTATGCCTCTCAAAATGTTTTTATCTCTCAAATATTCGCTTTGAGCTCTGGCACCTCTACACATCCATACTTCCCTCCACGAGGGGCCTTTCTTTTACTTTATGCAATTTTTATTTTGAATTTGAGTCTCCACCTTCTCTTATAAAGCACCAACTAAGGGGCACTATGATCGTATTTGAGCATTGGGTGTAGCTAATATTCGAATGTGTTTCATGAATACATTATTGATTGAGAATAATGGGCTAGGGATAACTTGCTTTAGTGTTCATATTTTAAAAGACATGGTTGCTTGTTGGTATGCTTTGTATTAAAGTATTCATGTCAAAAATAGACTATTGCTTTGAACCATATAAAAGTCCAAATGTCCATGCTATAAACAAAATAAAATGTGATGAACATGTTAGGCAGCATTCCACATCAAAAATTCCGTTTTTATCATTTACCTCCTCAAGGACGAGCAGGAATTAAGCTTGGGGATGCTGATACGTATCCAACGTATCTATAATTTTTGATTGTTCCATGCTGTTATATTATCATTCTTGGATGTTTTACAATCATTTTATAGTCAATTTATATCATTTTTTGGTACTAACCAATTGACATAGTGCCCAGTGTGAGTTGTTGTTTTCTGCTTGTTTTTCACATCGCAGGAAATCAATACCAAACGAAGTCCAAACACAGTGAAACTTTTTGTGGATTTTTTTTGGACCAGAAGACATCCAGTGGGCCAGGAACACACCTAAGGGGAGCTCCGAGGGGAGCACAACCCACCAGGGCGCGCTTGGGGGGCCCAGGCACGCCCCGATGGGTTGTGCCGTCCTCGTTGGCCTCCCGCACTGCCTATTTGCTCTATAAATACCCCAATATTCCAGAAACCCTAGGGCAGTCAACGAAAATCAATTACAGCCGCCGCAAGTTCCAGAAACACCAGATCCAATCTAGACACCATCCCAGAGGGGTTCATCATGTCCATTGGTGCCTCTCCGATGATGCGCGAGTAATTCTGTGTAGACCTACAGGTCCATAGTTAGTAGCTAGATGGCTTACTCTCTCTCTCTCTCTCTCTCTTGATTATCAATACAATGGTCTCTTGGAGATCCATATGATGTAAGTCTTTTTGTGGTGTGTTTGTTGGGATCCGATGAACTTTGAGTTTATGATCAGATCTATGTTTTTATCCATGAAAGTTATTTGAGTCTTCTTTGATCTCTTATATGCATGATTGATTGTAGTCTTGTATTTCTTCTCCGATATTTGGGTTTTGTTTGACCAACTTGATCTATTTACCTTGCAATGGGAAGAGGTGCTTTGTGATGGTTTCGATCTTATGGTGCTTGATCCCAGTGAGAGAAGGGGAAACGACACGTATGTATCGTTGCTATTAAGTATAACAAGATGGGATCTATTTCTACATAAATAGATCTTGCCTACACCATGTCATTGTTCTTATTGCATTACTCCATTTTTTTCATGAACTTAATACACTAGATGCATGCTGGATAGCGGTCAATGTGTGGAGTAATAGTAGTAGATGCAAGCAGAAGTCAGTCTACTAATCTTGGACGTGATGCCTTTATAATGATTATTGCCTGGATATCATCATGATTATTTGAAGTTCTATCAATTTCCCAATAGTAATTGTTTTCCCACCGTTTGCTATTTTTCTCGAGAGAAGCCACTAGTGAAACCTATGGCCCCGGGTCTCTTCTCATCATAATTGCCTTTGCGATCTATTTTCCTTTTCTTTTATTTTCAGATCTATTAAACCAAAAATACAAAAAATACCTCGCTGCAATTTATTTTATCCGTGATCTATTTATCCTATCTACCACAATTATCTCACGTTGTCTTGCCTACTTGAGGCGCCGTACCCGAAAGGGATTGACAACCCCTTTAACACGTCGGGTTGCGAGTATTTGTTATTTGTGTGCAGGTGATGTTTACGTGGTGTTAGGAGGTTCTCCTACTAGTTCAATAACCTTGGTCTCATCACTAAGGAAATACCAACCGTCGCTATACTACATCATCCCTTCCTCTTTTGGGAAATATCGACATAGTTATAGCAGACATCAGCCAACCCAACAAACACCTTCGGAGATACCTGTAGAGCATCTTTATAATCACCCAGTTACGTTGTGACGTTTGATAGCACACAAGGCATTCCTTCGGTATCCAGGAGTTGCATAATCTCATAGTCGGAGGAATATGTATTTGACATGAAGAAAACAGTAGCAATAAAACTGAACGATCATAATGCTAAGCTAAGGAATGGGTCATGTCCATCACATCATTCTCTAATTATGTGATCCTGTTCATCAAATGACAACACATGTCTATGGTTAGGAAACTTAACCATCTTTGATTAACGAGCTAGTCTAGTAGAGGCTTACTAGGGGCACAGTGTCTTGTCTATGTATCCACACATGTATCAAGTTTCTGATTAATACAATTATAGAATGAATAATAAACATTTATCATGATATAAGGAAATATAAAATAACAACTTTACTATTGCCTCTAGGGCATATTTCCTTCGGTCTACCACTTGCACTACAGTCAATAATTAGATCACATATTTATGTGATTAACACCCATAGTTCACATCACCATATGACCAACACCCAAAGGGTATACTAGAATCAACTCAAAAGCACCCTTTTGTTAAAAATGAGAGCTATTTTCATGAGCGCAAAAGTTTCTGTTTTTCAGCAAGATCAAATCAACTATCACCCGACATGATCCCAAAGGCTTTACTTGGTACTTTATTGGAACAAAATCAATAAAACTTGATTACTACAGTAGCCTAATCATGTGAACACACAAAAACAGTAGGGGTAAATGTTGGGTTGTCTCCCAACAAGCACTTTTCTTTAATGCCTTCTAGCTAGGCATGATGATGCTCACATAAAAGATAAGAGTTGAAACATAACAAGAGCATCATGAAACACATGGCAAGCACATTTAAGCCTAACCCACTTCCTATGCATAGGGATTTATCGTGAGCAAATAATTTATGGGAGCAAGAATCAACTAGCATAGGAAGGCAAAACTGGCACAACTTCGAAACTTTCAACACATAGAGAGGAAACTTGATATTGTTGCAACACATACAAGCATATGTTCCTCTCACATAGTAATTTTCAGTAGCATGATGAATGAATTCAACAATATAACTATCACATAAAGCATACTTTTCATGATCCACAAGCATAGAAAATTTAGTACTCTCCACATAAACAAATTTATTCTCATGAATAGTAGTGGGAGTAAACTCAACAAAATAACTATCATGGGATTGAAAATTAAAATAATGATGACAAATTTCATGGGTATAATTATTCAATATAACATACATGTCATTACCATAATCATCATAGATAGCGACCTTGTTCTCATAGTCTATTGAAGCCTCATCCAAAATAGTGGATTCATCATTAAATGAAGTCATGACCTCTTTGAATCCACTTTCATCATTATAATCATCATAAATAGGAGGTATGCAATCATTATAACAAATTTGCACATCAAATCTTGGGGGACTAAAAATATCATCTTCATCAAACATAACATCCCCAAGCTTGTAGCTTTGCATATCATTAACATCATGGATATTCAAAGAATTCATACAAACAACATTGCAATCATGCTTATCATTCAAATATTTTGTGCCAACCATTTTATTGACTTCTTCTAAAAATTGAGCACAATTTTTAGATCCATCATTTTCAAGAAAGATATTATAAAGATGATCAATAATATGATGCAACCTCAACTCCATTTTTTGTAGTTTTATTTTATAAACCAAACTAGTGAAAAAACAAGGAACTAAAAGATTTGATTGCAAGATCTAAAGATATACCTTCATGCACTCACCTCCCTGGCAACGGCGCCAGAAAAGAGCTTGATGTCTAGTATGCAACTTTATTCTTGTAGACACGTGTTGGGCCTCCAAGCGCAGAGTTTTGTAGGACAGTAAAATTTTTCCCTCAAGTGGATGACCTAAGGTTTATCAATCCGTGAGAGGTGTAGGATGAAGATGGTCTCTTTCAAACGACCCTGCAACCAAATACAAGAAATCTCTTGTGTCCCCAACACACCCAATGCAATGGCAAATTGTATAAGTGCACTAGTTCGGCGAAGAGATGGTGATAAAAGTGTAATATGGATAGTAGATATGAGTTTTTGTAGTGCGAACAATAAAAAACAGCAAGGTAGTAAATAGTAAAACAAAGCACAAATGGTATTGCAATAATGGAAAATGAGGCCTAGGGTGCATACTTTCACTAGTGCAATCTCTCAACAATGCTAACATAGTTGGATCATATGATTATCCCTCCAAGTGCAATAAAGAATCACTCCTGAGTTCCTATTAGCGGAGAACAAAAGATAGAAATTGTTTGTAGGGTACGAAACCACCTCAAAGCTATTCTTTCCGATCGATCTATCCTAGAGTTCGTACTAAAATAACAGCAAGATATTCTTTCTAATCAATCTAATCAAGAGTTCGTACTAAAATAACACCATATGGCACATATCAACCAACTCTAATGTCACCTAGATACCCCAATGTCACCGCGAGTACCCGTGAGTTAATTATATGATATGTATCAAACAATTTCAGATTCATAATGCTCAATCCAACACAAAGAACACAAGGGGACCCCAAAGTTTCTATCGGAGAAAAGATAATAAAAACATGTATCAACCCCTATGCATGATCACCACAATGTCACCGCGGGAATCCGCAAGTTGAGTGCCATAACATATATCAAGTGAATAAATATGATACTCCATTGTCACCTCAAGTATTCATACGGCAAGACATACATCATGTGTTTTTATATTTAAACATTCAATCCGACAAGACAAAACTTCAAAGGGTAAAGACTCAATTCATCACAACAAGAGTAGAGAGGGGAGAAACATCATATGATCCATCTATATAAACAAATCCTGCAATACATCAAGATCGTGACATCTCAAAATCACGAGAGAGAGAGAGAGAGGTTAAACACATAGCTACCGGTACAAAACCTCAGCCCCGAGGATGGACTACTCCCTCCTCATCGTGGTGGCCACTAGGATGATGAAGATGGCCACCGGAGATGATTCCCCCCTCCGGCAGGGCACCAGAACGGGGTCTAGATTGGATCTCGTGGATACAGAGGCCTTGTGGTGGCGGAACTTCTGATCTAGGGCTACCCCAAAGGGTTTCAGAATATTTGTGAATTTATAGTGCAAACAGGGGGTGCGGGAGGCCACCGAGGTGGGCACAACCCACATGGGCGCGCCTGGGGGCCCAGACGCGCCCTGGTGGGTTGTGCCCCCCTCGAGGCACCCCCCAGGTGCTTATTTGGCCCACTGGTGCTCTTCTGGTCCATAAAAAATCTCCAAAAAGTTCCGTGGTGTTTGGACTCCGTTTGATATTAATTTCCTGCGATGTAAAAACAAGCAAAAAACAGCAAGTGGCACTGGGTCAATAGGTTAGCCCCCAAAAATGATATAAAATGACTATAAAATGATTGTAAAACATCCAAGAATGATAATATAACAGCATGGAACAATCAAAAATTATAGATACGTTGGAGACATATCACATCGCTATGTGATTAACACCCAAAGAGTACTTAGGTGTGATCATGTTTTGCTTGTGAGAGAGGTTTAGTCAATGGGTTTGTCACATTCAGATATGTATGTATTTCACAAATTTCTATGTCTACAATGCTCTGCATGGAGCTACTCTAGCTAATTTCTCCCACTTTAAATATGTATCCAGTTTGAGACTCAGAGTCATATGGATCGGTGTAAAAGCTTGCATCGACATAACTCTTTACGACAAACTCTTTATCACCTCCATAACCGAGAAACATTTCCTTAGTCCTCTAAGGACAATTTTGACCGCTGTCCAGTGATCTACTCCTACATCACTATTGTACCCCTTTGCCAAACTCATGGCAAGGTACACAACATGTTTGGTACACAGCATGGCATACTTTATAGAACCTATGGATGAGGTATAGGGAATGACTTTCATTCTCTCTTTATTTTCTGCCATGGTCGGGTTTTGAGTCTTTACTCAACTTCACACCTTACAATATAGGCAAGAACTCCTTCTTTGACTGATCCATTTTTGAACTCCTTCAAAATCTTGTCAAGGTATGTACTACATGAAAGTCTTATCAAGTGTCTTGATCTATCTCTATAGATCTTGATGCCCAATATGTAAGCATCTTCACCGATGTCTTTCATTGAAAACTTTTATTCAATTATCCTTTTATGCTATCAAGAAATTCTACATAATTTCCAATCAACAACATGTCATAATATTAGAAATGCTACAAAGCTCCCACTCACTTTCTTGTAAATAGAGGCTTCTCCGAAAGTCTGTATAAAACCATATGCTTTGATCACCTCATCAAAGCATATATTCCAACTCCGAGATGCTTGCACAAGTCCATACATGGATCGTTGGTGCTTGCACACTTTGTTAGCACCTTTAGGATCGACAAAAACTTTCTGGTTGCATCATATACAACTCTTCTTTTAGAAATCCATTAAGGAATGTGGTTTTGATGTCTATTTGCCAGATTTCATAATCATAAAATGCAGCAATTTCTAACATGATTCAGACAGACTTAAGCATCGCTAGGGTGAGAAAGTCTCATCGTAGTCAACCCTTGAACTTGTCAAAAACCTTTTGCGACAAGTCGAGCTTTATAGACAGTAACATTACCATCAACGTCAGTCTTCTTCTTGAAAATCCATTTATTCTCTATGGGTCACCGATCATCAGGAAAATCCACCAAAGTCCACACTTTGTTCTCATACATGGATCCTATCTCAGATTTCATGTCCTCAAGCCATTTATCGGAATGTGGGCTAATCATAGCTTCTTCATAGTTCGTAGGTTCGTCATGATCAAGTAACACGACTTCCAGAACAGGATTACAGTACCACTTTGGTGCGGATCATGCTCTCGTTCACCTACGAGGTTTAGTAGTAACTTGATCTGAAGTTTCATGATCATCATCATTAGCTTCCTCTCTAGTTGGTGTAGGCATCATGGGAACGGATTTCTCGGATGAGCTACTTTCCAAATTGAGAGAAGGTACAATTACCTCATCAAGTTCTACTTTCCTCCCACTCACTTCTTTTGAGAGAAACTCCTTCTCTAGAAAGGTGCCATTCTTGGCGACAAAGATCTTGCCTTCCGATTTATGGTAGAAGGTGTACCCAATTGTTTCCTTAGGGTATCCTATGAAGACGCACTTCTTCGATTTGGGTAAAGGCTTATCAGGTTGAAGCCTTTTCACATAAGCATCGCATCCCCAAACTTTAAGAAACGACAGTTCATACGGTGTCATCTCAACACATTTTGACGGTGCCCTGTTTAATGTGAATGCAACTATCTCTAATGCATAACCCCAAAACGATAGTGGTAAATCGGTAAGAGACATCATAGATCGCACCATATCTAATAAAGTACGGTTATGACGTTCGGACACACCATTACCCTATGGTGTTCTAGGTGGCATGAGTTGTGAAACTATTCCACATTGTTTTAAATGAAGGCCAAACTCGTAACTCAAATATTCACCTCCGCGATCAGATTGTAGAAACTTTATTTTCTTGTTACGATGATTCTCCACTTCACTCTGAAATTCTTTGAACTTTTCAAACGTTTCAGACTTGTGTTTCATTAAGTAGATATACCCATATCTGCTCAAATCATCTGTGAAGGTCAAAAAATAATGATACTTGCCGCGTGCCCCAACACTCATCGGACCGCATACATCGGCATGTATTATTTCCAATAAGTCATTGGCTCACTCCATTGTTCTGGAGAACCGAGTTTTAGTCATCTTGCCCATGAGGCATGGTTTGCAAGTATCAAATGATTCATAATCAAGTGATTCCAAAAGCCCATCAGCATTGAGTTTCTTCATGCGCTTTACACTAGTATGACCTATTGCACTATCATTACTAACTTTGCATCTTTTGGCATCAATATTATGAATATGTGTATCACCATGATCGAGATTCAATAAACCATTAATATTGGGTGTATGACCATAGAAGGTTTTATTCATGTAAACGGAATAACAATTATTCTTTATCTTAAATGAATAAACGATTGCAATAAACACAATCCTATCTTGTTCATGCTCAACGCAAACACAAAATTACATTTATTTAGGTTCAACACTAATCCCGAAAGTATAGGGAGTGTCCGATGATGATCATATCAATCTTGGAACCACTTCCAACACACATCGTCACTTCACCCTCAACTAGTCTCCATTTATTCTGCAACTCTTGTTTCAAGTTACTAATCTTAGCAACCGAACAGGTATCAAATACCCAAGGGCTACTATGAGCACTAGTAAGGTACACATCAATAACATGTATATCAAATATACCTTTGGTCACTTTGCCATCCTTCTTATCCGCCAAATATTTGGGGTAGTTCCGCTTCTACTGACCGTTTCCTTTGTAGTGGAAGCACTCAGTTTCAGGCTTAGGTCTAGCTTTGGGCTTCTTCACGGGAGTGACAACTTGCTTGCCATTCTTCTTGAAGTTCCCTTTCTTTCCCTTGCCCTTTTTCTTGAAACTAGTGGTCTTGTTAACCATCAACACTTGATGCTCTTTCTTGATTTCTACCTTTGCTGATTTCAGCATCGCGAAAAGCTCGGGAATCGTTTTCGTCATCCCTTGCACATTATAGTTCATCACAAAGTTCTAATAGGTTGGTGATAGTGACTAGAGTACTCTGTCAATCACTATCTAATCTGGAAGATTAAATTCCACTTGATTCAAGCGATTGTAGTGCCCAGATATTCTGAGCACATGCTCACTAGCTGAGCTATTCTCCTCCATCTTGTAGTACTTGTCAGAGGTCTCATACCTCTCGACATGGGCATGAGTCTGAAATACCAATTTCAGCTCTTGGAACATCTCATATGCTCCATGGCATTCAAAACATTTTTGAAGTCTCGGTTCTAAGCCGTAAAGCATGGTGCACTAAACTATCAAGTAGTCATCATACTGAGCTAGACAAACGTTCATAACATCTGCATCTGCTCCTGCAATAGGTCTATCACCTAGCGGTGCATCAAGGACATAATTCTTCTGTGCAAAAATGAGGATAATCCTCAGATCATGGACCCAGTCCGCATCATTGCTACTATCATCTTTCAACTTATTTTCTCTAGGAACATATAAAAATAAATGGGGAGCTACATCGCGAGCTATTGATCTACAACATTATTTGCAAATACTATCAGGACTAAGTTCATGATAAATTAAGTTCGATCAATGAAATTACTTAAGAACTCCCACTTAGATAGACATCCCTCAAGTCATCTAAATGATACATGATCCAAATCAACTAAACCTTGTCAGATCATCACGTGAGATGGAGTAGTCATCAATGGTGAGCATCTCTATGTTGATCATATCTACTATATGATTCACGTTCGACCTTTCGGTCTCCAGTGTTCCGAGGCCATGTCTGTACATGCTAGGCTCGTCAAGTTTAACCCGAGTATTCTTCATGTGCAAAACTGGCTTGCACCCGTTGTATGTGAACGTAGAGCCTATCACACCCGATCATCACGTGGTTTCTCAGCACGAAGAACTTTCGCAACGGTGCATACTTGGGGAGAACACTTATACCTTGAAATTTAGTCAAGGGATCATCTTATAATGATACCGTCGTACTAAGAAAAATAAGATGCATAAAGATAAACATCACATGCAATCAAAATATGTGACATGATATGGCCATCATCATCTTGTGCTTTTGATCTTCATCTCCAAAGCAACATCATGATCTCCATCGTCACCGGCTCGACACCTTGATCTCCATCATAGCGTCGTGGTCGTTTCGCCAACTATTGCTTCTGCAACTGTCGCTACTGCTTAGTGATAAAGTAAAGCAATTACATGGCGTTTGCATTTCATACAATAAAGCGACAACCATAAGGCTCCTGCCAGTTGTTGATAACTTTTACAAAACATGATCATCTCATACAACAACGTATATCTGACCATATCACATCACAAGCATGCCCTGCGAAAACAAGTTAGACGTCCTCTACTTTGTTGTTGCAAGTTTTACGTGGCTGCTACGGGCTTCTAGCACGAACCGTTCTTACATACGGCATAAAACCACAATGGTGATTTATCAAGTTTGTTGTTTTAACCTTCAACAAGGACCGGTCGTAGTCAAGTTTGATTCAACTAAAGTTGGAGAAACAAACACCCGCCAGTCACCTTTATGCAAAACTAATTGCATGTCTGTCGGTGGAACCGGTCTCATGAACGTGGTCATGTAAGGTTGGTCCGGGCCGCTTCATCCAACGATACCACCAAATCAAAATAAGACATTGGTGGTAAGCAGTATGACGATCACCGCCCACAACTCTTTGTGTTCTACTCGTGCTCATCTACTCCTAGACCTGGCTCAGATGCCACTGTTGGGAAACATAGCATGCAATTTCAAAAAAATTCTTGCGCTCACGCAAGATCTATCTAGGAGATGCATAGCAACGAGAGGGGGAGACTGTGTCTACGTACCCTCGTAGACCGAAAGCGGAAGCGTTTGCCAACGCGGTTGATGTAGTCGAACTTCTTCTCGTTCCGACAGATCAAGTACCGAACGTACGACACCTCCGAATTCTGCACACGTTCAGCTCGATGACGTCCCTCAAACTCTTTATCCATCAGAGTGTCAAGGAAGTAGAAGAGTTCCGGCAGCACGACAATGTCGTGACGGTGATGGTGAAGTTATCCGTGCAGGGCTTAGCCTAAGCACTACGAAAATATGACCGGAGGTGTAAACTATGGAGGGGGGTGATAACCCACAAGTGTAGGGGATCGCAACAGTTTTCAAGGGTGAAGTACAACCCAAATTTATTGATTCGACACAAGGGGAGCCAAAGAATATTCTTGAGTATTAGCAATTGAGTTGTCAATTCAACCACACCTGGATAGCTTAGTATCTGCAACAAAGTGTTTAGTAGCAAAAGTGGTATGATAATAATAGTGACGGTAGCAACAATAAAGATAAATGTTTTTGAGTTTTTGTAGTAGTTGTAACAGTAGCAATGGAAAAGTAAATAAGCGAAGAACAATATGTGAAAAGCTCGTAGGCAATGGATCAGTGATGGATAATTATGCCGGATGCGATTCCTCATGCAATAGTTATAACGTAGGGTGATATGGAACTAGCTCCAATTCATCAATGTAATGTAGGCATGTATTCCGTAAATAGTCATACGTGCTTATGGAAAAGAACTTGCATGACATCTTTTGTCCTACCCTCCCGTGTTCAGCGGGGTCCTTACGAAAACTAAGGGATATTAAGGCCTCCTTTTAATAGAGAACTGGACCAAAGCATTAACACATAGTGAATACATGAACTCCTCAAACTACGGTCATCACCGAGAAGTATCCCGATTATTGTCACTTCAGGGTTGTCTGATCATATCACATAATAGGTGACTATAGACTTGCAAGATAGGATCAAGAACACACATATATTCATGAAAACATAATAGGTTCAGATCTGAAATCATGGCACTCGGGCCCTAGTGACAAGCATTAAGCATAGCAAAGTCATAGCAACATCAATCTCAGAACATAGTGGATACTAGGGATCAAACCCTAACAAAACTAACTTGATTACATGGTAAATCTCATCCAACCCATCACCGTCCAGCAAGCCTACGATGGAATTACTCATGCACGGTGGTGAGCATCATGAAATTTGTGATGGAGGATGGTTGGTGATGACGACGGCGACGAATCCCCCTCTCCGGAGCCCCAAACGGAATCCGGATCAGCCCTCCCAAGAGAGATTAGGGCTTGGCGGCGGCTCCATGTCGTGAAACGCGATGAAACTTTCTCCTTGATTATTTTCTCCCCGAGACGGTATATATGGAGTTGGAGTTGAGGTCGGAGGAGGTCCAGGGGGCCCTCGAGATAGGAGGGCGTGCCCTAGGGGGGGCGCCCCCTGTCTCGTGGACAGCCCATGGACCCCCTGGCCTTGATTCTTTCACCAAAAATTCTTATTAATTCTGAAAAGTGCCTCCGTGGATTTCCAGGACATTCCGAGAACTTTTCTTTTCTACACATAAAACAACATCATGGTAGTTCTGCTGAAAACAGCGTCAGTCCGGGTTAGTTTCATTCAAATCATGCAAGTTAGAGTCCAAAACAGGGGCAAAAGTGTTTGGAGAAGTAGATACGTTGGAGACGTATCAACTCCTCCAAGCTTAAACCTTTGCTTCTCCTCAAGCAATTCAGTTGATAAACTGAAAGTGATAAAAAAAACTTTTACAAACTCTGTTTGCTCTTGTTGTTGTAAACATGGAAAGCCAGCATTCAAGTTTTAGCAAATATTATGAACTAACCATACTCACAATAACACATAGGTCTCACAATTACTTATATCAATAGCATAATCAGCTAGCGAGTCATAATAATAAAACTTGGATGACAACACTTTCTTAAAATGATCATAACATGATATACCAAAATGGTATCTCGCTAGCCCTTTCTGAGACCGCAAAACATAAATGCAGAGCACCCTTAAAGATCAAGGACTGACTAAACATTGTAATTCATGGTAAAAGAGATCCAGTCAAGTCATACCCAATATAAACCAATAATAATGAATGCAAATGACAGTGTGCTCTCCAGCAGGTGCTTTTTAATAAGAAGGGTGCTGACTCAACATGAAAAGTAAATAGATAGGCCCTTTGCAAAGGGAAGCAGGGATTTGTAGAGGTGCCAGAGCTCGATTTTAAAATAGATATTGAATAACATTTTGAGCGGCATACTTTCACTATCAACGCAACAACTATGAGATGGTTGTATGTTCCATACTACATGCATTATAGGCAGTTCCCAAACAGAATGGTAAAGGTTTATACTCCCCCAACCACCAACAAGCATCAATCCATGGCTTGCTCGAAACAACGAGTGCCTCCAACATACAACAGCCCTGGGGGGAGTTTTGTTTAATTAATTTGATTTGCTTTGATCTTTTTGTATCATGGGACTGGGCATCCCGGTTACCGACCCTTTCTCGTGAATGAGGAGCGGAGTCCACTCCTCTTGAGAATAACCCACCTAGCATGGAAGATATAGGCAGCCCTAGTTGAAACATGAGCTGCTCGAGCATACAAAACAGAATTTCATTTGAAGGTTTGGAGTTTGGCACATATAAATTTACTTGGAACGGCAGGTAAATACCGCATATAGGTAGGTATAGTGGACTCATATGGAACAACTTTGGGGTTTAAGGAGTTTGGATGCACAAGCAGTATTCCCGCTTAGTACAGGTGAAGGCTAGCAAAATACTGGGAAGCGACCAACTGAGAGAGCGACAACAGTCGTAAGCATGCATTAAAATTAATTCATACCGAATACAAGCATGAGTAGGATATAATCCACCATGAACATAAATATTATGAAGGCTATGTTGATTTGATTCAACTACATGTGTGAACATGTGCCAGGTCGAGTCACTTAATACATTCAAAGGAGGATACCATCCCATCATACCACATCATAATCATTCTAATAGCATGTTGGCACGCAAGGTAAACCATTATAACTCATAGCTAATCAAGCATAGCACAAGCAACTATAATCTCTAAATGTAATTGCAAATATGTTTACTTCATAATAAGCTGAATCAGGAACGATGAACTCATCATATTTACAAAAACAAGAGAGGTCGAATTTATACCGGCTTTTCTCATCTCAATAAGTCCATCATATATCGTCATTATTGCCTTTCACTTGCACGACCAAACGATGTGTATAATAATAATAGTGCATGTGCATTGGACTAAGCTGGAATCTGCAAGCATTCAACTCAAGAGAGAAGACAAGTAATACGGGCTCTAAGTTAAATAAACAATCATGCATATAAGAGCCACTAAGCATTTTCAATATGGTCTTCTCGACCCCCAAAAGAAAGAAACGAAAATAAAACTATTTACACAGGAAAACTCCCAACAAGTAAAAGAAGAACGAGAAATCTTTTTGGGTTTTCATTTTAATTTCTACTACAAGCAGGGAAATTAAACTAACTAATTTTTTTGTTTTTCTCTAGTTTTAACAAACACACAAGAAGAAAGCTAGAAAAAGAATTTAAACTAACATGGATAATACAATGAAAGAGTATGAGCACCGACAACTAGTGTGTGAACATGAATGTAAAGTCGGTGAGAAATACGTACTCCCCCAAGCTTAGGCTTTTGGGCTAAGTTGGTCTAATACCAGTGACCGTCTGGCTGATATCCATAAGTGAAACTGGGGTAGTACTGAGATGAAGAGGCAACCGCCTCCTGAGCAGCAGCGTGTTGGCGAGCTGCCTCCATTCCCCTCTCATATTCAGTGGCTTCTTCCCTGGTGACAACATATCTTCCTTTTGCCTGATAATCAAAAAGGTAGGGGGCAGGAAGAGTAACAGGGACGACATTGCGCCTGTCATAGATTAGTCGATAATGGAGGAATTGTTCATTCCTCTCAAGAAAATTATGATCAAACATAGCTTCTTTATCCAAATAAACAGGAGGTACAATCATATCCCCCTCTCGTGGTGCTATATTAAGAAAATTAGCCACACGGGTTGCATAACTTCCTCCAAAGAAATTACCCCTTCTACTATTATTCTGCAACCTACGTGCAACTATTGCCCCCAAGTTATAACCTCTATAATCTGACACGGCACTCTTGAGGACACAAAGATCAGGGGCACACATGTGACATACTTCGTCCTTACCGTTAATGCATCTACCAATAAAAAGAGCAAAGTAATGTATAGTAGGAAAATGAATGCTCCCTATGGTAGCTTGTGTTACGTCCCTAGATTCTCCCACAGTAATACTAGCAAGAAAATTTCTAACTTCAGATTTGGGAGGATCATTAATATTACCCCACTGCGGGAGTTTGCAAGCAGTTGTAAAATCCTCTAAATCCATGGTATAAGATGTATCATAAATATCAAACATAACACTAGGAGAATTACGCGAAGAAATATATTCGAACCTCCGCACAAAGGAATCAGTCAACTGATAATATTGAGGACACTTATCTTGTAAGAAGTCCTCCAGCTCGGCATTATGCACATACCTGTCAAATTCCTCCTTGAAGCCTGCTTCGACCATAAAATCATCGGATGGCCACTCGCAAGCCCGTACATTTGCGTCCCTAGGCAAATTAACATCTTGTTCATGTATAGCGATTCTTGGCCCTTTCTTTACCGAGGAACCACCTTGGTACATTCTTCTAAGCATATTTCTTTTTCTGAAAATTTCTGAAATTTTAGTAATTTCAAAATAAAAGTGGATAAAACTAAACAAGATTGATAGCAACTACTCCTACAAGTGCCTAGAGCCTATATCATGCATTGGAATTGCTTGGGACCTCAAAAATTTAACATGCAAGCTCAAGAACATGGTCACCTATGCAGCAAAAATTTGCAATGAATAAAGCACTAGAACAAAAACTAATTGGACCAATGGAGGAGTCACATACCAAGCAACAATCTCCCAAAGCAGTTTTGCGAATGAAGCTTTGAGCTAAGAGATCGAAAATCATAGCAAAACGAGCTAGAACTCGGGCTTGAGCTGGATGGGGATTTTTTTGGGTAGAAGATGAAGTGTGTGGGTGCTGGCATAAGTGGAGGGGAGCCACCAGGGGCCCACGAGACAGGGGGGCGCCCTACAGGGGGGGCGCCCTCCTCTCTCGTGGCCTGGTGCTTGGCCCTCCTGCAGTGTTTTCAGTGCCTAAAATCCTCAAATATTCTAGAAAAAATCATACTAAATTTGCAGGGCATTTGGAGCACTTTTATTTTCGGACTATTTTTTAATGCACGGATAATTCAGAAAACAGACGGATAATACTATTTTTGCTTTATTTTATTCTAAATAATAGAAAGTAAAAAGAGGGTACAGAAGGTTGTGCCTTCTAGTTTCATCCATCTCGTGATCATCAAAATGAACCTACTAACAAGGTTGATCAAGTCTTATTAACAAACTCATTCCGAATAACACGGAACCGGAGAAATTTTGGAAAAACACTAAGTTACCTCAACGGGGATATGAAAATCACCAACAATAATAATATCATACCTTTTCTTGATAGTAGGGAGAGGAAATTCAAAACCTCCAAAAATGATAGTTGGAACTTTTTCAATAGAATTGATGCCATGAACTTGAGATTGTTTCCTCGGAAAGTGTACCGTATGCTCATTACCATTAACATGAAAAGTGACATTGCCTTTGTTGCAATCAATAATAGCTCCTGCAGTATTAAGAAAAGGTCTACCAAGGATAATAGACATACTATCATCCTCGGGAATATCAAGAATAACAAAGTCCATTAAGATAGTGACATTTGCAACCACAACAGACACATCCTCACAAATACCGACAGGTATAGCAGTTGATTTATCAGCCATTTGCAAAGATATTTCAGTAGGTGTCAACTTATTCAATTCAAGTCTATGATATAAAGAGAGAGGCATAACACTAACACCGGCTCCAAGATCACATAAAGCAGTTCTAACATAATTTCTTTTAATAGAGCATGGTATAGTTGGTACACCCGGATCTCCAAGTTTCTTTGGTATTCCACCCTTAAAAGTGTAATTAGCAAGCATGGTGGAAATTTCAGCTTCTGGTATCTTTCTTTTATTTGTGATGATATCCTTTATATATTTAGCATAAGGATTTACTTTAAGCATATCGGTTAAGCGCATACGTAAGAAAATAGGTCTAATCATTTCAGCAAAGCGCTCAAAGTCCTCATCATCCTTTGACTTGGATGGTTTAGGAGGAAAGGGCATGGGTTTCTGAACCCATGGTTCTCTTTCTTTACCGTACTTCCTAGCAACAAAATCTCTCTTGTCATAATGTTGATTCTTTGATGGTGGGTTATCAAGATCAACAGTAGGTTCAATCTCTACATCATTGTTTTTGCTAGGTTGAGCATCAACATGAACATTATCATTAACATTATCACTAGGTTCATGTTCATCACCTGATTGTGTTTCAGCATCAGAGATAGAGATATCATTGGTATTCTCACGTGTGTCTACAGTAGGTTCATTAGAAGCATGCAAAGTCCTATCGTCTTTCTTTTTCTTCTTCTTAGAAGAACTAGGTGCCTCTAAATTATTTCTCTGAGAATCTTGCTCGATTCTCTTAGGGTGTCCTTCAGGATACAAAGGTTCCTGAGTCATTCTACCAGTTCTAGTAGCTACTCTAATAGCAAAGTCATTTTTATTATTTAATTCATCAAGCAAATCATTTTGAGCTTTGAGTACGTGCTCAGCTTGAGTAGCAACCATAGAAGCATATTTGCTAATGCGATGAAGTTCATCTTAACTCTAGCCAGATTATCACCTACGCGTCCTATCTCGAAAGCATTATTTTTTAACTCTCTACCAACATAAGCATTAAAAATTTCTTGTCTAGCCATAAAGTCATCAAATTCATCTAAGCATGGGCTATGGAATTTAGTAGAGGGTATTTCAACTTTATCATATCTATAGAGAGAATTTACCTTTACTACCTGTGTCGGGTTATCAAGACAATGTGGTTCTTCAGGCGGTAAATTAAGACCATGTATTTCTTCAATAGGAGGTAAATTCTTAACATCTTCAGCTTTAATACCTTTTTCTTTCATTGATTTCTTTGCCTCTTGCATATCTTCAAGACTGAGAAATAAAACACCTCTCTTCTTCGGAGTAGGTTTAGGAATAAGCTCGGGAGTTGGCTCAATTGGTTCAAGAATTACTTCAGGAACTGGCTCGGGGAGAGTCCAATTATTTTCATTAGTCAACATATTGTTCAATAGTATTTCAGCTTCGTCGACTATTCTTTCCCTGAAAACACAACCAGCACAACTATCCAAGTAGTCCTTGGAAGCATCGGTTAGTCCATTATAAAAGATATCAAGTATTTCATTTTTCTTAAGAGGATGATCAGGCAAAGCATTAAGTAACCGGAGAAGCCTCCCCCAAGTTTGTGGGAGACTCTCTTCTTTGATTTGCACAAAATTATATATTTCCCGCAAGGCAGCTTGTTTCTTATGAGCAGGGAAATATTTAGCAGAGAAGTAATAAATCATATCCTGGGGACTACGCACACAACCAGGAGCAAGAGAATTATACCAAGTCTTAGCATCACCCTTTAATGAGAACAGAAATATCTTAAGGATATATAAATAGCGAGACTTCTCATCATGAGTAAATAGGGTGTCTATATCATTCAACTTGGTAAGACGTGCCACAACAGTTTCAGATTCAAGGCCATAAAAAGGATCAGATTCAACTAAAGTAATAATATCAGGATCAACAGAGAATTCATAATCCTTATCGGTAACACAGATAGGTGAAGTAGCAAAAGCAGGATCGGTTTCATTCTAGCATTAAGAGACTGCTGCTTCCATTTAGCTAATAATTTCTTAAGATTATTTCTATCATTGCTAGCAAGAATTTCCATAGTAGCTTTTTCATTCATGACATAACCCTTAGGAACAACAGGTAATACATAATCATTGAGGGAACGTTCATCATCACTATCATCAGTAATAGGATCTTCAATAATATCATTCCCCCTAACTCTAGCAAGTTGTTCATCAAGAAATTCACCTAATGGCAAAGTAGTATCACGCACAGAAGTAGTTTCATCATGCATAGCAGAAGTGGCATCATCAATAACATGCGACATATCAAAATTCATAGCAGTAGCGGGTTTAGGTGTCACAAGCCTACTAATAACGGAAGGAGAATCTAGTGCAGAGCTAGATGGCAGTTCCTTACCTCCCCTCGTAGTTGAGGGCAAAATAGTAGTTCTATCGTCTTTCAAGTTCTTCATAGTGATCAACAGATATAAATCCAAAGTGACTCAGAGAATAGAGCTATGCTCCCCGGTAATGGCGCCAGAAATTAGTATTGATAACCCACAAGTGTAGGGGATCACAACAGCTTTCGAGGGTGAAGTACAACCCAAATTTATTGATTCGACACAAGGGAGCCAAAGAATATTCTTGAGTATTAGCAATTGAGTTGTCAATTCAACCACACCATGATAACTTAGTATATGCAGCAAAGTGTTTAGTAGAAAAAGTGGTATGATAATAATAGTGACGGTAGCAATAGTAAAGATAAATGTTTTGGGGGTTTTGTAGTAGTTGTAACAGTAGCAATGGAAAAGTAAATAAGCGAAGAACAATATGTGAAAAGCTCGTAGGCAATGGATTAGTGATGGATAATTATGCTGGATGCGATTCCTCATGCAATAGTTATAACGTAGGGTGATATGGAACTAGCTCCAATTCATCAATGTAATGTAGGCATGTATTCCGTAAATAGTCATACGTGCTTATGGAAAAGAACTTGCATGACATCTTTTGTCCTACCCTCCCGTGTTCAGCGGGGTCCTTACGGAAACTAAGGGATATTAAGGCCTCCTTTTAATAGAGAACCGGACCAAAGCATTAACACATAGTGAATACATGAACTCCTCAAACTACGGTCATCACCGAGAAGTATCCCGATTATTGTCACTTCGGGGTTGTCGGATCATAACACATAATAGGTGACTATAGACTTGCAAGATAGGATCAAGAACACACATATATTCATGAAAACATAATAGGTTCAGATCTGAAATCATGGCACTCGGGCCCTAGTGACAAGCATTAAGCATAGCAAAGTCATAGCAACATCAATCTCAGAACATAGTGGATACTAGGGATCAAACCCTAACAAAACTAAATTGATTACATGGTAAATATCATCCAACCCATCACCGTCCAGCGAGCCTATGATGGAATTACTCACGCACGGCGGTGAGCATCATGAAATTGGTGATGGAGGATGGTTGGTGATGACGACGGCGACGAATCCCCCTCTCCGGAGCCCCGAACGGACTCCAGATCAGCCCTCCCGAGAGAGATTAGGGCTTGGCGGTGGCTCCGTGTCATGTAACGCCATGAAACTTTCTCCTTGATTATTTTCTCCCCAAGACGGTATATATGGAGTTGGAGTTGAGGTCCGAGGAGGTCCAGGGGCCCACGAGATAGGAGGGCGCGCCCTGGGGGGGCGCCCCCTATCTCGTGGACAGCCCGTGGGCCCCCTGGCCTTGATTCTTTCGCCAAAAATTCTTATAAATTCTGAAAAGTGCCTCGTGGATTTCCAGGACATTCCGAGAACTTTTATTTTCTACACATAAAACAACATCATGGAAGTTCTGCTGAAAACAGCGTCAGTCCGGGTTAGTTTCATTCAAATCATGCAAGTTAGAGTCCAAAACAAGGGCAAAAGTGTTTGGAAAAGTAGATACGTTGGAGATGTATCAGGGGGCGCCGTACACGGCTAACAATAGTTGGTGTGTGTTCTAGCGGTGCCCCCCACATATATATAGGTGGGAGAGGGAGGGGAGCATCAAGGGCCGCCCCAAGTAGGAGGGATCCTACTTGGGTGCCTCCTCCAAGTCGGCCTCCCTCCTTCCATAAGTATCAGAGGGGGAAGGAAAAAGAGGGGGAAGGGAAGGAAAGGGGGAGGCCAAATCCTCCCCTTTCCTTCTTGATACGTCTCCAACGTATCTATAATTTTTGATTGCTCCATGCTACTTTATCTACTATTTTGGACTATATTGGGCTTTATTTTTCACTTTTATATTACTTTTGGGACTAACCTATTAACCGGAGGCCCAACCCAGAATTGTTGTTTTTTGCCTTTTTTAGTATTTCGAAGAAACAGAATATCGAACGGAGTCCAAACGGAATGAAACCTTCGGGATCGTGATTTTCCAACCGAACGTGATCCAGGAGACTTGGACCCTACTCCAAGAAGCGCCAGAGGTAGTCACGAGGGTGGATGGCGCCCCCTGGGCGTGCCCCCTACCTCGTGGGCCCCTTAGAGCTCCACCGACGTACTCCTTCCTCCTATATATACCTACATATCCCCGAACGATCAGAACAGGAGCCAAAAACCTAATTCCACCGCCGCAACTTTCTGTATCCACGAGATCCCATCTTGGGGCCTGTTCCGGAGCTCCGCCAGAGGGGGCATCCACCACGGAGGGCTTCTACATCATCACCATAGCCCCTCCGATGAAGTGTGAGTACTTTATTTCAGACCTTCGGGTCCATAGCTAGTAGCTAGATGGCTTCTTCTCTCTTTTTGGATCTCAATACAATGTTCTCCCCCTCTCTCATGGAGATCTATTTGATGTAATCTTCTTTTTGCGGTGTGTTTGTTGAGACCGATGAATTGTGGGTTTATGATCCTGTATTATCTATGGAAAATATTTGATTCTTCTCTGAATTCTTTTATGTATGATTGAGTTATCTTTGCAAGTCTCTTTGAATTATCTTTTTGGTTTGGCCAACTAGATTGGTAGTTCTTGCAATGGGAGAAGTGCTTAGCTTTAGGTTCAATCTTGCGGTGTCCTTACTCAATGACAGAAAGAGTTGCAAGGCACGTATTGTATTGTTGCCATCGAGGATAACAAGATGGTTTTTTTTTATCATATTGCATGAATTTATCCCTCTACATCATGTCATCTTGCTTACGGCATTACTCTATTTTTACTTAGTACTCTAGATGCATGCTGGATAGTGGTCGATGAATGGAGTAATAGTAGTAGATGTAGAATCGTTTCGATCTACTTGTTTTGGACGTGATGCCTATATACATGATCATCGCCTAGATATACTCATAACTATGCTCAATTCTGTCAATTGCTCAACAGTAATTTGTTCACCCACCATAGAATACTTATGCTCTCGAGAGAAGCCACTAGTGAAACCTATGGCCCCCGGGTCTATTCTCATCATATCAATCTATATCACTTTATTTACTTGCTTTGTTTTTACTTTTCCTTTACTTTTTACTTTGCATCTATCTATCAAAAATACCAAAAATATTACCTCTATCAGATCTCACTCTCGTAAGTGACCGTGAAGGGATTGACAACTCCTAAGCGTTGGTTGCGAGTTGCTATCGTTTTGTGTAGGTACGAGGGACTTGTGTGCGGTCTCCTACTGGATTGATACCTTGGTTCTCAAAAATTGAGGGAAATACTTACACTACTTTACTGCATCATCCTCTCCTCTTTGGGGAAATCCAACGCAGTGCTCAAGAGGTAGCAAGAAGAATTTCTGGCGCCGTTGCCGGGGAGGCTCACGCAAGCAAGTCAACCATACCAAGTACCCATCGTAATCCCTATCTCTCGCATTACATTATTTGCCATTTGCCTCTCGTTTTCCTCTCCCCCCTTTCACCCTTGCCGTTTTATTTGCCCTCTCTTTCCCAATGTCCTAATCTCTTTCCCGTTTGCCTTTTTCCCTTTGCCTTTCTGTTTGCTTGTGTATTGGATTACTTGTTGCCATGGCACAAGATAATACCAAATTGTGTGATTTCTCGAATACCAATAATAATGATTTCCTTAGTACTCCGATTGCTCCTCTTAATAATGATGAGTCTTGTGAAATCAATACCGCTTTGTTGAATCTTGTTATGAAAGATCAATTCGCCAGCCTTCCTAGTGAAGATGCCGCTACTCATCTAAACAATTTTGTTGATTTGTGTGATATGCAAAAGAAGAAAGATACGGATAACAATATTGTCAAATTGAAGTTATTTCCGTTTTCACTTAGAGATCGTGCTAAATTTTGGTTGTCATTTTTGCCTAAAAATAGTATTGATTCTTGGAACAAGTGCAAAGATGCTTTTATCTCTAAGTATTTTCCTCCCGCTAAGATTATCACTCTTAGGAACGACATCATGAATTTTAATTAACTTGATCATGAGCATGTTGCCCAATCTTGGGAAAGAATGAAATTAATGCTTCGCAATTGCCCTACTCATGGTTTGAATTTATGGATGATCATACAAAAATTTTATGCCGGATTGAATTTTGCTTCTAGAAATCTTTTAGATTCGGCCGTGGGAGGCACTTCTATGGAAATTACGTTAGGGGATGCTACCAAATTGCTTGATAATATTATGGATAATTATTCTCAATGGCACACCAAAAGATCTTCTAGTAAGAAAGTGCATGCTATAGAAGAAATCAATGTTTTGAGTGAAAAGATGGATGAACTTATGAAGATGTTTGCTCCTAAAAATACTCCTCTTGATCCCAATGATATGCCTTTATCTACCTTGCTTGAGAATAATAATGAATCTATGGATGTGAATTTTGTTGGTAGGAATAGTTTTGGAAACAACGCTTATAGAGGGAATTTTAATCCTAGGCCTTATCCTAGTAATCCTTCTAATAATTATGGAAATTCCTACAATAACTCTTATGGAAATTTTAATAAGATGCCCTCTGAATTTGAGAGTAGTGTTAAAGAGTTTATGAATTCACAAAAGAATTTTAATGCTTTGCTTGAGGAGAAATTGCTTAAAGTTGATGATTTGGCTAGGAACGTTGATAGAATTTCTCTTGAAATTGATTCTTTAAATCTTAGATCTATTCCTCCTAAGCATGATATCAATGAGTCTCTCAAAGCCATGAGAATTTCCATTGATGAGTGCAAGGAAAGAACCGCTAGGATGCGTGCTTCCAAAGATGCCTTTATTAAAGTGTGTTCTTCCAATCCCTATGAAAATCAAGATGAAGATCTAAAAGTTATTGATGTGTCCCCCATTAAATCTTTGTTTTGCAATATGAATCTTGATGAATCTGAAGATTATCTTCCTTTACCTAGAAGGCGTTCTAAGAATTCAGAGTTTCTAGATCTTGATGATGAATTGATGAAAGTGGGATTGAAATTAATAAAAACCGTGATGTTGCTAAACCCACTATTTTGGATCTCAAGGAATTTAATTATGAAAATTGCTCTTTGATTGGTTGTATTTCCTTGTTGCAATCCGTGCTAGAATCTCCTCATGCTTATAGTCAAAATAAAGCCTTTACCAAACACATTGTTGATGCCTTGATGCAATCTTATGAAGAAAAACTTGAGTTGAAAGTTTCTATCCCTAGAAAACTCTATGATGAGTGGGAACCTACTATTATAATTAAAATTAAAGATTATGAGTTTCATGCTTTATGTGATTTGGGTGCTAGTGTCTCTACTATTCCCAAAACTTTATGTGATTTGCTAGATATCCGTGATTTTGATGATTGCTCTCTAAACTTGCATCTTGCGGATTCCACAATTAAAAAGCCTATGGGAGGAATTAATGATGTTCTTATTGTTGCAAATAGGAATTATGTGCCCGTAGATTTTATCGTTCTTGATATAGATTGCAATCCTTCGTGTCCTATTATTCTTGGTAGACCTTTCCTTAGAACGATTGGTGCAATTATTGATATGAAGGAAGGGAATATTAGATTCCAATTTCCCTTAAATAAGGGTATGGAACACTTCCCTAGAAAGAAAATAAAATTACTATATGAATCTATCATGAGAGCCACTTATGGATTGCCTACCAAAGATGGCAATACCTAGATCTATCCTTGCTTTTATGCCTAGCTAGGGGCGTTAAACGATAGCGCTTGTTGGGAGGCAACCAATTTTATTTTGTGGTTTTTGTTTTTGCTTCTATTTAGGAATAAATAATCCATCTAACTTCTGTTTGGATGTGGTTTTATGTTTTAATTAGTGTTTGTGCCAAGTAGGACCTATAGGATAACCTACGATGATAGTTGATTTGATTCTGCTGAAAAACAGAAACTTTGCGCGCACGAATATAATTATGATAAATCACAGGAACGTGCTTTTGCGTTGATTCTTTTTGCTGCTGATTAATAAACAAATTGTTAAGGACTTCCTATTTTGTTAGAAGTTTTAGAGTTCCAGAAGTTTGCGTTAGTTACAGATTACTACAGACTGTTCTGTTTTTGACAGATTCTGTTTTTCGTGTGTTGTTTGATTATTTTGATGAATCTATGGCTAGTAAATTAGTTTATAAACCATATAGAAGTTGGAATACAGTAGGTTTAACACCAATATAAATAAAGAATGAGTTCATTACAGTACCTTGAAGTAGTCTTTTATTTTCTTTCTCTAACGGAGCTCACGAGATTTCTGTTGAGTTTTGTGTTGTGAAGTTTTCAAGTTTTGGGTGAATTCTTTTGATGGATTATGGAACAAGGAGTGGCAAGAGCCTAAGCTTGGGGATGCCCATGGAACCCCCAAGATAATCCAAGTATACCAAAAAGTCAAAGCTTGGGGATGCCCCGGAAGGCATCCCCTCTTTCGTACACTTCCATCGGTAATTTACTTGGAGCTATATTTTTATTCACCAACATGATATGTGTTTTGCTTGGAGCGTCTTGTATTATTTGTGTCTTTTGCTTGTTAGTTTACCACAATCATCCTTGCTGTACACATCTTTTGTGAGAGCCATACATGAATTGGAATTTGTTAGAATACTCTATGTGCTTCACTTATATCTTTTGAGCTTGATAGTTTTGCTCATAGTGCTTCACTTATATCTTTTGAGCGTGGTAATTTTTGCTCTAGTACTTCACTTAGATCTTTTAGAGCATGGTGGTGGATTTGTTTTAGAGAAACTATTTGATCTCTCATGCTTCACTTAGATTATTTTGAGAGTCTTTAATAGCATGGTAATTTGCTTAATGTTAATATACTTGGTGTTCAAGATATGTGAAACTTTCTTTTAGTGAATTGAATACTACGATAAGTTTGATACTTGATAATTGTTTTGAGATATGGAGGTGATAATATCAAATTCATGCTAGTTGGGTGATTATGAATTTGAGAAATACTTGTGTTGAAGTTTGCAAATCCCGTAGCATGCACGTATGGTTAAAGTTATGTAACAAATTTGAAACATGAAGTGTACCTGGCTTGTGCATCCTTATGAGTGGCGGTCGGGGACGAGCGATGGTCTTTTCCTACCAATCTACCCCCCTAGGAGCATGCACGTAGTACTTGAATTTTTGATGACTTCTAAATTTTTGCAATAAGTATATGAGTTCTTTTGATTAATGTTGAGTCCATGGATTATACGCACTCTCACCTTTCCGCCATTGCTAGCCTCTTCGGTACCGTGCATTGCCCTTTCTCACCTTGAGAGTTGGCGCAAACTTCGCCGGTGCATCCAAACCCCGTGATACTATATGCTCTATCACACATAAACCTCCTTATATCTTCCCCAAAACAGCCACCATACCTACCTATTATGGCATTTCCATAGCCATTCCGAGGTATATTGCCATGCAACTTCCACCATCATCATCATGACATGCATTACTTTTGTCATATTGCCATTGCATGATCTTGTAGTTGACATCGTATTTGTGGCAAAGCCACCATGAATTATTTTTCATACATGTCACTCTTGATTCATTGCATCATCCCGGTACACCGCCGGAGGCATTCATATAGAGTCATATCTTGTTCTAAGTTTCGAGTTGTAATTCTTGTGTTGTAATCAATAGAAGTGTGATGATCATCATTATTAGAGCATTGCCCAAATAAATAAATAAAAGAGAAAGGCCAAAAAGAAAAATAGAAAGGCCCAATATATATATATATATATATATATATATATATATATATATATATATATATATATATAAAGGGCAATGCTACTATCTCTTTTTCCACACTTGTGCTTCAAAGTAGCACCTTGTTCTTCATGTAGTCTCATATATTGTGCTTCAAAGTAGCACCTTGTTCTTCATGTAGTGAGTCTCATATATTGTGCTTCAAAGTAGCACCTTGTTTTTCATGTAGTGAGTCTCATAAGTTGTCTTTTTTATACTAGTGGGAATTTTTCATTATAGAACTTGGCTTGTATATTCCTATGATGGGCTTCCTCAAAATGCCCTAGGTCTTCGTGAGCAAGCAAGTTGGATGCACACCCACTAGTTTTCTTTAATTGAGCATTCATAGCTCTAGTGCATCCGTTGCATGGCAATCCCTACTCCTCATGTTGACATCAATTGATGGGCATTTCCATAGCCCGTTGATTAGCCTCGTCAATGTGAGACTTTCTCCTTTTTTGTCTTCTCCACACAATCCCCATCATCATATTCTATTCCACCCATAGTGCTATATCCATGGCTCACGCTCATGTATTGCGTGAAGGTTGAAAAAGTTTGAGATTATTTAAGTATGAAACAATTGCTTGGCTTGTCATCGGGGGTATAGAAGTTGGGAACATCTTTGTGTGACGAAAATAAAGCATAGCCTAACTATATTATTTTGTAGGGATGAACTTTCTTTTGCCATGTTATTTTGAGAAGACATGATTGCTTTGATTAGTATGCTTGAAGTATTATTATTTTTGTGTCAATATGAACTTTTGTCTTGAATCTTTCAGATCTGAATATTCATATCACAATTAAGAAGATTTACATTGAAATTATGCCTAAGTATCACTCCGCATCAAAAATTCTTTTTTTATCATTTACCTAATCGAGGACGAGCAGGAATTAAGCTTGGGGATGCTTGATACGTCTCCAACGTATCTATAATTTTTGATTGCTCCATGCTACTTTATCTACTGTTTTGGACTATATTGGGCTTTATTTTCCACTTTTATATTACTTTTGGGACTAACCTATTAACCGGAGGCCCAACCCAGAATTGCTGTTTTTTGCCTTTTTCAGTATTTCAAAGAAACAGAATATCAAACGGAGTCCAAACGGAATGAAACCTTCGGGATCCTAATTTTCCAACCGAACGTGATCCAGGAGACTTGGACCCTACTCCAAGAAGTGCCAGAGGCGGTCACGAGGGTGGAGGGCACGCCCCCTACCTCGTGGGCCCCTCGGAGCTCCACCGACATACTCCTTCCTCCTATATATACCTACATATCCCCGAACGATCAGAACATGAGCCAAAAACCTAATTCCACCGCCGCAACTTTCTATATCCATGAATCCCATCTTGGGGCCTGTTTCGGAGCTCCGCCAGAGGGGGCATCCACCACGGAGGGCTTCTACATCATCACCATAGCCCCTCCGATGAAGTGTGAGTAGTTTATTTCAGACCTTCGGGTCCATAGCTAGTAGCTAGATGGCTTCTTCTCTCTTTTTGGATCTCAATACAATGTTCTCCCCCTCTCTCGTGGAGATCTATTCGATGTAATCTTCTTTTTGCGGTGTGTTTGTTGAGGCCGATGAATTGTGGGTTTATGATCCAGTATTATCTATGGAAAATATTTGATTCTTCTCTGAATTCTTTTATGTATGATTGAGTTATCTTTGCAAGTCTCTTCGAATTATCTTTTTGGTTTGGCCAACTAGATTGGTAGTTCTTGCAATGGGAGAAGTGCTTAGCTTTGGGTTCAATCTTGCGGTGTCCTTACTCAGTGACAAAAAGAGTTGCAAGGCACGTATTGTATTGTTGCCATCGAGGATAACAAGATGGTTTTTTTATCATATTTCATGAATTTATCCCTCTACATCATGTCATCTTGCTTACGGCGTTACTCTGTTTTTACTTAATACTCTAGATGCATGCTGGATAGTGGTTGATGAGTGGAGTAATAGTAGTAGATGCAGAATCGTTTCGATCTACTTGTTTTGGACGTGATGCCTATATACATGATCATCGCCTAGATATACTCATAACTATGGTCAATTCTGTCAATTGCTCAACAGTAATTTGTTCACCCATCATAGAATACTTATGCTCTCGAGAGAAGCCACTAGTGAAACCTATGGCCCCCGGGTCTATTCTCATCATATCAATCTATATCACTTTATTTACTTGCTTTGTTTTTACTTTGCCTTTACTTTTTACTTTGCATCTATCTATCAAAAATACCAAAAATATTATCTCTATCAGATCTCACTCTCGTAAGTGACCGTGAAGGGATTGACAACCCCTAAGCGTTGGTTGCAAGTTGCTATCGTTTTGTGTAGGTACGAGGGACTTGTGCGTGGTCTCCTACTGGATTGATGCCTTGGTTCTCAAAAACTGAGGGAAATACTTACGCTACTTTACTGCATCATCCTCTCCTCTTCGGGGAAATCCAACACAGTGCTCAAGAGGTAGCACTTCTCCCTTCCCTCCTTTCCTTATCCTCCTATTTCGGCCTATAGGGGGGGCGCACCAACCCCTTAGGGGCTGGTTTGTCCCTCTCTTGGCCCATTAGGCCCATATAGTTTGTCGGGGGGTGCCCGGAACCCCTTCCGGCGACCCGATATGTACCAGGTACCCCCAGAACACTTCTAGTGTCCGAATACCATCGTCCTATATATATGAATATTTACCTCTCGGCCATTTCAATACTCTTCGTCATGTCCGTGATCTCATCCGGGACTTCGAACAACATTCGGTCACCAAATCACATAACTCATATAATACAAAATCGTCATCCAATGTTAAGCGTGCGGAACCTACGGGTTCGAGAACTATGTATACATGACTGAGACACCTCTCTGGTCAATAACCAATAGTGGAACCCGGATGCTCATATTGTCTCCTACATATTCTACAAAGATCTTCATCGGTCGAACTGTTATGACAACATACGTTATTCCTTTTGTCATCGGTATGTTGCTTGCCCGAGATTCGATCATCAATATCTTCATACCTAGTTCAATCTCGTTACCAGCAAGTCTCTTTACTCGTTCCATAATGCATCATCCTGCAACTAACTCAGTAGTCACTTTACTTGCAAGGCTTCTTATGATGTGCATTACTGAGAGGGTCCAGAGATACCTCTCCGATACTCGGAGTGAGAAATCCTAATATCGATCTATGCCAACCCAACAAACACCTTCGGAGATACCTGTAGAGCATATTTATAATCACCCAGTTACTTTGTGATGTTTGATAGCACACAAGGCATTCCTTCGGTATCCGAGAGTTGCATAATCTCATAGTTGGAGGAATATGTATTTGACATGAAGAAAGGAGTAGCAATAAAACTGAATGATCATAATGCTAAGCTAACGAATGGGTCTTGTCCATCACATCATTCTCTAATGATGTGATCCCGTTCATCAAATGACAACACATTACTATGGTTAGGAAACTTAACCATCTTTGATTAACGAGCTAGTCTAGTAGAGGCTTACTAGGGACACAGTGTTTTGTCCATGTATCCACACATGTATCAAGTTTCTGGTTAATACAATTCTAGAATGAATAATAAACATTTATCATGATATAAGGAAATATAAAATAACAACTTTATTATTGCCTCTAGGGCATATTTCCTTCAGGAACACTTAGCCGCATGGGTTTAAGGGAAAGCCTATGATTCATGGATCATGAGAGGCTCAAAAAGGAACATCATTTGTTTCTGAACAAAATGTATGTTGTAGCTGTATGATTCTATCGGCAATTAAGTTGTGACTATGAAACATGCTCTATGTACCAATATGTGATGAAACAAATAAACTAGAAAGTACAAGGTTAAAATTAAAGTTGAGATCAAGGGGTAGAATGTTAGGTTGATCTCCACCGTGTGGGCCCAACGGCCCACCGGGCCCTTAGATCTGCGCCGTGATCGGGGGCGCTCAACCCACTATGGTTGACGGCCCCCCGTCACCTGCACTATATAAAGAGGTGGGGACGGAGGCACGCCTTATGAGGTTCATCGCGTTGCCGCACATCCCACTAACAAACCCTACCGATCTAGGTCTAGCGCAATGCTGACAGGAAGCTCCGCCACCACCTTGCCATCTCTCTGTCCACTCACCATCGTCACCGTCCCACCATGGCCACTGGCAGCAGCTCTTCGGGTCAAGGCGAATGTAGGACTACCGTGGATCCCTAACCCTAACCGATCTATAGGATCTAACAACTCCTACATACACCACAGGAATCAGAAACTTTGTCGTCTTCCATGGCTGACGGCAAAGGCATGCCTGGCGGACGGCAAAGGCCTTTGCCGTCAGCCAATAGACGGCAAAACGTCTGGCTGAACGAGCTACGACAAAGGGCACTTTGCCATCTGCTGGCAGACGACAAAGATGCAAAGGCCTTTGTCGTCTGCTAGCGGACGGCAAAGGGCATGGCTCTTTGCCATCTGCTGGCTGACGACAAAGGGCATGGCTCTTTGCCATCTGCGGGCAGACGGTAAAGGATGCAGGCTCTTTGCCATCTGCTGGCGGATGGCAAAGAGACCAAATAGGCATTAATTCCATTTCTTCTTATATCAATCCATTTTCACAGAAAATCAAACACACACACACACACACACACACACACACACACACACACACACACACACACACACACACACACACACACACACACATATATATATATATATATATATATATATATATATACACATACTAGCAAATTTGCCCGTGCGTTGCAACGGAAGAAAAACTATTAGATTTTTTGGAGGGTAAAACTATTAGATTATACAGGTGTGATAGAATAAAAAAAGTCTGAATCAAATGTCCGGATGAGATAAGGACTTTTAAAATGTCATTTTCATAAACTATATCCGAGTGATGTCATGATGAGATAAGGTACTTTTAAAAAGTCATTTAAAAAAATATGATGGTCTTATCACGACTTGATCTCCTAAGGCGCCACAACAAAAAAAAATTCACTGAGCAAACTACATTGATGGACACTGTCTGAGCTACGCTGATGAATGATGTGTCTCACCCTGACCTAGCGTAATGGTGTTTCTCATAATCAGTATTATCATGCCAGAATAAACATAGTTGTAGTTTTTATATAGCTTACAAAAAGTAACCCACAGAAAGTTGTGTCAATTTTGGGGGGCTCAACGTTGTACAAGATACGAAAACCTTTTTTTACCCGATGCAAGGGACTAAATAAAATCATAAAACGACCTCTACAGATGTCCTAATAAAACCTGCACGTAAGCGACGGTTCGTTATGTTCATTATTTATGGATCTATTTCAATTTTTTGAACATATTCTAAATTTTATGGACATTTTTTAAACTCATGAATATGTTTTGAATAATACTGTTTTAGAAAGCATGAACATTTCTCATTTCATGACATTTATTTGAAATCGTGATCTTTTTTGTAAAACATGAACAGTTTTTTGAAACCGTGATCATTTTATGATTTTTGAAATGTTTTTTGAATTCACAAACAATTTATGATTTCTCAATAAAAAAATAACTCACAGCTTTTTAAAATTTGGTTCTTTTATAAATCAAAAATTAATTTAAAAAGGAAAAACTAAAACAAAAATGAGAAACTAAAAAGGAAAAAACAAAAAAGGAAAACGGTGCAACTGGGCCGGCCCATTAACTGCTGAGTGCGGGGAGGATGCGCGCTTGCGATAGAAAAAAAGAGGAGAGAAAAGAGGAGAGAAAAGCGACGGTTCGTTATTTTCATTATTTATGGATCTATTTCAATTTTTTGAACATATTCTAAATTTTATGGACATTTTTTAAACTCATGAATATGTTTTGAATAATACTGTTTTAGAAAGCATGAACATTTCTCATTTCATGACATTTATTTGAAATCGTGATCTTTTTTGTAAAACATGAACAGTTTTTTGAAACCGTGGTCATTTTATGATTTTTGAAATGTTTTTTGAATTCACAAACAATTTATGATTTCTCAATAAAAAAATAACTCAAAGCTTTTTAAAATTTGGTTCTTTTATAAATCAAAAATTAATTTAAAAAGGAAAAACTAAAACAAAAATGAGAAATTAAAAAGGAAAAAACAAAATAGAAAAACGGTGCAACTGGGCTGGCCCATTAACTACTGAGTGCGGGGAGGATGCGCGCTTGCGATAGAAAAAAAGAGGAGAGAAAAGAGGTAGGTCCTGGGGATCGAACCCTGGTCTCCCAGGGGCGGGGCAGCGATCAATGCCACTGCGCCGCTGGGGCAATCCTGTTATATAAACGTAGTGACGTCTAATAACGTAAAACCGGGCGCGATTTTGAAAAAAACGAACCGTTTTTTCAACTTACGGGTGGCATAGTGGGTAATTATGCCAACTTCGGGGGTAATTCTAATGACGGACCGCCGAAACTCAATTTGCTTTATTATTAGGTAAAGATATATATATATATATATATGACCAATATAGCATATCCAAGGCATGTTACCAATAGTAGCAAGTTTCATCCATACATATACATAGTTTCATCCAAAGGTAGCAAGTTTCACAAATTCAAAACAAAAACTAAAGACAAGCACTCCATATATGAAATTAGAAGAAATGACCTAAAACTAAATATCTATTTTCCTAAAAACTATCTTATTACTAAGATCTTCTCTGGATCTTCTTCTTTTCTTCCAACCTGCATAACAAAAACACTAAGAAAGAGAGAATGTGTTAGGAGTAGAAATGTAGCATTTCACTTGGTGAAATGCAATGCTGTAGGAGCCAGCACTTGAGATCAACACCAAAAAGTACTAAATTTTGAGAGATATCCAGATCCTGCATCAGTACATTAAGAGCAAATTTTGTCGCTAAATAAGCATTGCAATTGTCATAGTATAACAAGCAAACAAACACAAGAGTCATGTCCATAAAGCAAATAGATATACATGCAAGCATAGGTGTAGAGAAGCACATATAGAGTTAGTAATAAACTTGGATAGATGGTTCAATACAAGCACATTGTAACAGTACCCATAATAACTTAGATAACTTAACTACTTCTAAGTACTCAGAAGTAAAGCTGATTGTCCCTATTTTCAGTAAGTGATCATGCAAGAAGACAGTTTCTTTTTATGGGTCTCAGTACCACTAGAAGGTCTCAGGACACAAGTTGCTCTTGCAGAAAAGATAAACAAACACATGCCACATATATTACCAATTTCATGGAAACAATAATGATGCTATCTTTTCATATGCAGAGCCCTTTCTTTATCCTCTTGGCTTAAGCCATAAACCCTGAAGCTAGTCTTGCGCCCCCATCCACTAACTAATGCAGGTGTTGCATTGCACACTGCCTTACAACTGGTTAAAAAGAGCTTTTGCATCTTTCCCTCATGCCCCCGCATCTATATGCACTGGGCAATGAAAATCCCCCATGGGCAATGGAGTGACATTATGAGGCACCATTGTCCTTCCCTGCATTGAGTTAAGCTAGTGCATGGAAGATGGAACTCTAGGTACTTGTTTCGTGTGAAAAATATAGTCACAAGGGCTTTACTTTTGGTCAATTGCTAACACGGCTTACGTGGAGCACCCAAAATTTGGCTAGATAAGATACAACTACTCCACCATATAGGCAGAACAAATAGCACTCTAGAACCCTAGAAATAGTGAATCATTAGTAGCAAATCCATACCCATCACAACTTGTGCTAAACAGAATCTATCCAGTGAACAACACTATTTAAACAAATTCATATTTCTAGTCGTCTGAGTTACAAAGAGATTTTGTAAGGAGGGAACTTTGGCTAGATAAGATATTGTCCATATCAATATAAAGAAATAGTCCATCTACTGGTAGCTCTAGAACCCTTCAAATACTCCTAAGCAATACCAAAGTAGTATTTGACTGAAACTACTCGCAATAGCAATGCATTTTAGGCCCTATTTGAAAGTTTACTAGTACGAGCATTTTTCTCAACAAGTTATACTCATGCTAGCTTGTTTTGTTAAACTCATTCTTAGTTCAAATTAGTCCTCCTAGAATTGGAGCTTGCCTGCTTATGTAGAGAAACTACCCTGATGTTATACTCTAGAACCATAGTGTATGACCACAAATTAGTTGTCCTAGAATTAGAGTACCTTGATGTTGAGAATGCAGTGTATGACCACAAATTTGGTCACACTCAAATTAGTTTTGTACTGGAATAACAGTATTAGCACTAAAATGTTTAGGTATTCCTAACTGAAGCGAATAACAATAACCCCCATCTCTCTTCATAGACCAGACTGAACACAATAATCCCCTTCTCTCTATACTCCGGCATAATAAAATGGATGTACTACTTTGTGGTATCAACTAAATAAACAAAGACTTAAAATAATTAGTTTTCTTTCATCTCAAACTAAAATGAACTCCAAAGCTCAACTAAGCAACTTAGTTAGGTGTCAACAATTCTAATTAAGGTATGCAGTTATTAATCACCAATGGTCCCTACCCTTTGATCTGAAGGGGTACTAAAAGTAGTAGTGTTCGATTTTAGACAAGCAAAGAACCTTCAAATGTGTTTGGCTCATAGTTTTCGCTGTTATTAGATCAAAGCAATTAAAAATGATGATTTGTACTAACTGCCGGAATAGTTCATGTTGGGGAACGTAGCAGAAATTCAAAAATTTTCCTACGTATCACCAAGATCTATCTATGGAGAGACCAGCAACGAGGGGAAGGAGAGTGCATCTACATACCCTTGTAGATCGCTAAGCGGAAGCGTTCAAGTGAACGGGGTTGATGGAGTCGTACTCGTCGTGATTCAAATCACCGATGATCAAGTGCCGAACGCACGGCACCTCCGCGTTCAACACACGTACAACCCGGTGACGTATCCCAAGCCTTGATCCAGCAAGGAGAGAGGGAGAGGTTGAGGAAGACTCCATCCAGCAGCAGCACAACGGCGTGGTGGTGGTGGAGGAGCGTGGCAATCCTGCAGGGCTTCGCCAAGCACCGCGAGAGAGGAGGAGCACTTGGGAGAGGGAGGGTTGCGCCAGGGGCAAGGGTGAAGCTCCCATGTGCCTCCCCACTATATATAGGGGTGGAGGGGGCTGGTTTCTTGCCCTCCAAGTCCATTGGGGCGTTGGCAAAGGTGGGAGGAAAGAAATCCCATCATTTCCTTCCCCACCGATTGCTATCCCCCCTTTTTAGGGATCTTGATCTTATCCCTTTGGGATATGATCTTATTCCTTCTAAGGGGGGATCTTGGTGCGCCTTGACCAGGGGTGTGGGGCCTTTCCCCCACTACCCACGTTCATGTGGGTCCCCCCATGCAGGTGGGCCCCACTCCGGAACCTTCTAGAACCTTCCCGGTACAATACCGAAAAATCCCGAACATTTTCCGGTGGCCAAAATAGGACTTCCCATATATAAATCTTTACCTCCGGACCATTCCGGAACTCCTCGTGACGTCCGGGATCTCATCCAGGACTCCGAACAACATTCGGTAACCACATGCAAACTTCCTTTATAACCCTAGCGTCATCGAACCTTAAGTGTGTAGACCCTACGGGTTCGGGAGACATGTAGACATGACCGAGACGTTCTCCGGTCAATAACCAACAGCGGGATCTGGATACCCATGATGGCTCCCACATGTTCCACGATGATCTCATCGGATGAACCACGATGTCAAGGACTTAATCAATCCCGTATACAATTCCCTTTGTCTAGCGGTATTGTACTTGCCCGAGATTCGATCGTCGGTATCCTTATACCTTGTTCAATCTCGTTACCGGCAAGTCTCTTTACTCGTTCCGTAACACATCATCCCGTGATCAACTCCTTGGTCACATTGCGCATATGATGATGTCCTACCGAGTGGGCCCAGAGATACCTCTCCGCTTACACGGAGTGACAAATCCCAGTCTCGATTCGTGCCAACCCAACAGACACTTTCGGAGATACCTATAATGCACCTTTATAGCCACCCAGTTACGTTGTGACGTTTGGTACACCCAAAGCATTCCTACGGTATCCGGGAGTTGCACAATCTCATGGTCTAAGGAAGAGATACTTGACATTGGAAAAGCTCTAGCAAACGAACTACACGATCTTAGTGCTAGGCTTAGGATTGGGTCTTGTCCATCACATCATTCTCCTAATGATGTGATCCCGTTATCAACGACATCCAATGTCCATAGCCAGGAAACCATGACTATCTGTTGATCACAACGAGCTAGTCAACTAGAGGCTCACTAGGGACATATTGTGGTCTATGTATTCACACGTGTATTACGATTTCCGGATAATACAGTTATAGCATGAATAAAAGACAATTATCATGAACAAGGAAATATAATAATACTTTTATTATTGCCTCTAGGGCATATTTCCAACAGTCTCCCACTTGCACTAGAGTCAATAATCTAGTTCACATCGATATGTGATTAACACTCAAGGTCTTATCGCCATGTGATCAACATCCAAAGAGTTTACTAGTGTCATTAAACTAGTTCACATCATCATGTGATTAACACTCAATGAGTTCTGGGTTTGATCATGTTGCTTGTGAGAGAGGTTTTAGTCAATGGGTCTGAACCTTTCAGATCCGTGTGTGTTTTACAAATCTCTATGTCATCTCCTAGATGTAGCTACCACACTCTATTTGGAGCTATTCCAAATAACTGTTCTACTTGGAGCTATATTAAAAGTTGCTCCATTATACGTATCCGGTATCTCTACTCAGAGCTATCCGGATAGGTGTTAAGCTTGCATCGACGTAACTCTTTACGTCGAACTCTTTATCACCTCCACAATCGAGAAAATTCCTTAGTACACTAGTTACTAAGGATAACTTTGACCGCTGTCCTGTGATCCATTCTTGGATCACTCTTGTACCCCTTGACTGACTCATGGCAAGGCACACTTCAGGTGCGGTACACAGCATAGCATACTGTAGAGAGCCTATGATAAAAGCATAGGGGACGACCTTCGTCCTTCCTCTTTCTTCTGTCGTGGTCGAGCTTTAAGTCTTAACTTCATACCTTACAACTCAGGCAAGAACTCCTTCTTTGACTGATCCATCTTGAACACCTTCAAGATTATGTCAAGGTACGTGCTCATTTAAAAGTACTATTAAGCATTTTGATCTATCTTATAGATCTTGATGCTTATTGTTCAAGTAGCCTAATCCAGGTTTTCCATTGAAAAACAGTTTTCAAATAACCCTATATGCTTTCTACAAATTCTACATCATTTCTGATCATCAATATGTCAACAACATATACTCATCAGAAATTCCATAGTGCTCCCACTCACTTCTTTGGAAATACAAGTTTCTCATAAACTTTGTATAAACCCAAAATCTTTGATCATCTTATCAAAGTGTACATTCCAACTCCGAGATGCTTACTCCAGTCCTTAGAAGGATCGCTGGAGCCAGCATACCTTTTAGCATCCTTAGGATCGTCAAAACCTTTCTGATTGTATTACATACAACCTTTCCTTACGAAAACTGGTAAGGAAACTCGTTTTGACAACCATCTGCCAGATTTCATAAATGCAGCTGATGCTAACACGAATCCGACGGACTTAAGCATCGCTACAGATGAGAAAATCTCATCGTAGTCAACTCCTTGATCTTGTGAAAAACTTTTCATCACAAGTCGAGCTCCATAGATGGTTACATTACCATCCACGTCCGTCTTCTTCTTAAAGATCCATTTATCTCAATGGCTTGCCGATCATCAGGCAAGTCCACCAAAGTCCATGCTTTGTTCTGATACATGGATCCTATCTCGGATTTCATGGCTTCTAACCATTTGTCGGAATTGGGCCCACCATTGCTTCTCCATAGCTCGTAGGTTCATTGTTGTCTAGCAACATGACCTTCAAGACAGGATTACTATACCACTCCGAAGTAGTACGCGTCCTTGTCGTCCTACGAGGTTCGGTAGTGACTTGATCTGAAGCTTCATGATCACTATCATAAGCTTCCACTTCAATTGGTGTAGGTGCCACGGGAACGACTTCCTGTGCCCTGCTTCACACTGGTTGAAGTGATGGTTCAATAACCTCATCAAGTCTCCACCATCCTCCCACTCAACTTTTCGAGAGAAACCTTTCCTCGAGAAGGGACCCGATTCAAGAAACAATCCATATTGCTATCGGATCTGAATTAGGAGGTATACCCAACTGTTTTGGGTGTCCTATGAAGATGCATTTTATCCGCTTTGGGTTCGAGCTTATCAACCTGAAACTTTTTCACATAAGAGTCGCAGCCCCAAACTTTTAAGAAACGACAACTTAGGTTTCTCCAAACCATAGTTCAAACGGTGTCGTCTCAACGGAATTATGTGGTACCCTATTAAAGTGAATGTGGTTGTCTCTAATGCCTAACCCATGAACGATAGTGGTAATTCGATAAGAGACATCATGGTACGCACCATATACAATAGGGTGCAACTATGATGTTCGGACACACCATCACACTATGGTGTTCCAGGCGGTTTTAATTGTGAAACAATTTCCACAATGTCATAATTGTGTGCCAAAGCTTGTAACTCAGATACTCATCTCTATGATCATATCATAGACATTTTATCCTCCTGTCACAATGATCTTCTACTTCACTCTGAAATTACTTGAACCATTCAATAATTCAGACTTGTGTTTCATCAAGTAAATATTCTCAACATCTACTCGAATCATCTGTGAAGTAAGAACATAACGATATCCACTACATGCCTCAGCACTTATTGGATTGCATACATCAAAATGAGTTACTTCCAACAAGTTGCTATCTTGTTCCATCTTACTGAAACCGAGGCTTTTCAGTCATCTTGCCCATGTGGTATGATTTGCATGTCTCAAGTGATTCAAAATCAAGTGAGTTCCAACGGTCCATTTGCATGGAGTTTCTTCATGCATATACACCAATAGACATGGTTCGCATGTCTCAAACTTTTCAAAAATGAGTGAGCCCAAAGATCCATCAACATGGAGCTTCTTCATGCGTTTTACACCAATATGACTTACATGGCAGTGCCACAAGTAAGTGGTACTATCATTACTATCTTATATCTTTTGGCATGAAAATGTGTATCACTACGATCGAGATTCAATAAACCATTCAGGTTTAATACTAATCTTGATGGTAGAGGGAGCGTGCGATGTTTGATCACATCAAACTTGGAAACAATTCCAACATATATCGTCAGCTCACCTTTAGCTAGTCTCCGTTTATTCCGTAGCTATTATTTCGAGTTACTAACACTTAGCAACCGAACCGGTATCTTATACCCTGGTGCTACTAGGAGTACTAGTAAAGTACACATTAACATAATGTATATCCAATATACTTCTATCGACTTTGCCAGCCTTCTCATCTACCAAGTATCTAGGGTAATTCTGCTCCAGTGGTTGTTCCCCTTATTTCAGAAGCACTTAGTCTCGGGTTTGGGTTCAACCTTGGGTTTCTTCACTAGAGCAGCAACTAATTTGCCATTTCATGAAGTATCCTTTCTTGCCCTTGCCCTTCTTGAAACTAGTGGTTTCATCAACAATTGATGCTCCTTCTTGATTTCTACTTTCGCGGTGTCAAACATCGTGAATACCTCAAGGATCATCATATCTATCCCTGATATGTTATAGTTCATCACAAAGCTCTAGCAGCTTGGTGGCAATGACTTTGGAGAACAATCACTATTTCATCTGGAAGATCAACTCCCACTCGATTCAAGCGATTGTTGTACTCAGACAATCTGAGCACAAGCACAACAATTGAGCTTTTCTCCGTTAGTTTGCAGGTTAAGAAAATCGTCGGAGGTCTTATACCTCTTGACGTGGGCACGAGCCTGAAACCCCAATTTCATCCCTCGAAACATCTCATATGTTCCGTGACATTTCGAAAACATCTTTGGTGCCTCAACTCTAAACCGTTTATCTGAACTATCACGTAGTTATCAAAACGTGTATGTTCAATGTTCGCAACATCCACAAACGACGTTTGGGGTTCAGCACACTGAGCGGTGCATTAAGGACATAAGCTTTCTACTGTCCGCATAATAGCTACTATCAACTTTCAACTATATTTTCTCTAGGAACATATCTAAACAGTAGAACTATAGCGTGAGCTACGACATAATTTGCAAAAGGTCTTTTTGACTATGTTCAAGATAATTAAGTTCATCTTATGAACTCCCACTCAGATAGACATCCCTCTGGTCATCTAAGTGATCACATGATCCGAGTCAAACTAGGCCGTGTCTGATCATCACATGAGACGGACTAGCCAACGTCGGTGAACATCTTCATGTTGATCGTATCTACTATACGACTCATGCTCGACCTTTCGGTCTCCGTGTTCCGAGGCCATGTCTGTACATGCTAGGCTCGTCAAGTTAACCCTAAGTGTATTGCTGTGTAAATCTGTCTTACACCCGTTGTATGTGAACGTAAGAATCCATCACACCCGATCATCACGTGGTGCTTAGAAGCGACGAACTGTAGCAACGGTGCACAGTTAGGGGAGAACACTTCTTGAAATTTTGTAAGGGATCATCTTATTTACTACCGTCGTCCTAAGTAAACAAGATGCATAAACATGATAAACATCACATGCAATCAAATAGTGACATGATATGGCCAATATCATTTTGCTCCTTTTGATCTCCATCTTCGGGGCTCCATGATCATCATCGTCACCGGCATGAGACCATGATCTCCATCATCATGATCTCCATCATCGTGTCTTCATGAAGTTGTCACGCCAACGACTACTTCTACTTCTATGGCTAACGCGTTTAGCAATAAAGTAAAGTAATTTACATGGCATTCTTCAATGACACGCAGGTCAGACAATAAAGACAACTCCTATGGCTCCTGCCGGTTGTCATACTCATCGACATGCAAGTCGTGAATCCTATTACAAGAACATGATCAATCTCATACATCACATATCATTCATCACATTCTTGTTGGCCATATCACATCACAAAGCATACCCTGCAAAAACAAGTTAGACGTCCTCTAATTGTTGTTTGCATGTTTTACGTGGCTGCTATGGGTTTCTAGCAAGAACGTTTCTTACCTACGCAAAACCACAATGTGATATGTCAATTGCTATTTACCCTTCATAAGGACCCTTTTCATCGAATCCGTTCCGACTAAAGTGGGAGAGACTGGCACCCGCTAGCCACCTTATGCACCAAGTGCATGTCAGTCGGTGGAACTTGTCTCACGTAAGAGTACGTGTAAGGTCGGTCCGGGCTGCTTCATCCCACAATACCGTCGAAACAAGATTGGACTAGTAACGGTAAGCATATTGAACAAAATCAACGCCCACAACTACTTTGTGTTCTACTCGTGCAAAGAATCTACGCAATAGACCTAGCTCATGATGCCACTGTTGGGGAACGTAGCAGAAATTCAAAAATTTTCCTACGTATCACCAAGATCTATCTATGGAGAGACCAGCAACGAGGGGAAGGAGAGTGCATCTACATACCCTTGTAGATCGCTAAGCGGAAGCGTTCAAGTGAACGGGGTTGATGGAGTCGTACTCGTCGTGATTCAAATCACCGATGATCAAGTGCCGAACGCACGACACCTCCGCGTTCAACACACGTACAGCCCGGTGACGTCTCCCAAGCCTTGATCCAGCAAGGAGAGAGGGAGAGGTTGAGGAAGACTCCATCCAGCAGCAGCACAACGGCGTGGTGGTGGTGGAGGAGCGTGGCAATCCTGCAGGGCTTCGCCAAGCACCGCGAGAGAGGAGGAGCACTTGGGAGAGGGAGGGCTGCGCCAGGGGCAAGGGTGAAGCTCCCATGTGCCTCCCCACTATATATAGGGGTGGAGGGGGCTGGTTTCTTGCCCTCCAAGTCCATTGGGGCGTTGGCAAAGGTGGGAGGAAAGAAATCCCATCATTTCCTTCCCCACCGATTGCTATCCCCCCTTTTTAGGGATCTTGATCTTATCCCTTTGGGATATGATCTTATTCCTTTTAAGGGGGGATCTTGGTGCGCCTTGACCAGGGGTGTGGGGCCTTTCCCCCACTACCCACGTTCATGTGGGTCCCCCCATGCAGGTGGGCCCCACTCCGGAACCTTCTAGAACCTTCCCGGTACAATACCGAAAAATCCCGAACATTTTCCGGTGGCCAAAATAGGACTTACCATATATAAATCTTTACCTCCGGACCATTCCGGAACTCCTCGTGACGTCCGGGATCTCATCCGGGACTCCGAACAACATTCGGTAACCACATGCAAACTTCCTTTATAACCCTAGCGTCATCGAACCTTAAGTGTGTAGACCCTACGGGTTCGGGAGACATGTAGACATGACCGAGATGTTCTCCGGTCAATAACCAACAGCGGGATCTGGATACCCATGATGGCTCCCACATGTTCCACGATGATCTCATCGGATGAACCACGATGTCAAGGACTTAATCAATCCCGTATACAATTCCCTTTGTCTAGCGGTATTGTACTTGCCCGAGATTCGATCGTCAGTATCCTTATACCTTGTTCAATCTCGTTACCGGCAAGTCTCTTTACTCGTTCCGTAACACATCATCCCGTGATCAACTCCTTGGTCACATTGCGCATATGATGATGTCCTACCGAGTGGGCCCAGAGATACCTCTCCGCTTACATGGAGTGACAAATCCCAGTCTCGATTCGTGCCAACCCAACAGACACTTTCGGAGATACCTGTAATGCACCTTTATAGCCACCCAGTTACGTTGTGACGTTTGGTACACCCAAAGCATTCCTACGGTATCCGGGAGTTGCACAATCTCATGGTCTAAGGAAGAGATACTTGACATTGGAAAAGCTCTAGCAAACGAACTACACGATCTTAGTGCTAGGCTTAGGATTGGGTCTTGTCCATCACATCATTCTCCTAATGATGTGATCCCGTTATCAACGACATCCAATGTCCATAGCCAGGAAACCATGACTATCTGTTGATCACAACGAGCTAGTCAACTAGAGGCTCAGTAGGGACATATTGTGGTCTATGTATTCACACGTGTATTACGATTTCCGGATAATACAGTTATAGCATGAATAAAAGACAATTATCATGAACAAGGAAATATAATAATACTTTTATTATTGCCTCTAGGGCATATTTCCAACAGTTCAGTGCTGCTACTTTTCAAGATTATTACACTTCTACACATTGCGTAGCTGCACATTCAGAATAAAAAAGACAACGAAATTGCAACGAAATCTCACCTGTCAAAGAGGCAGCGTTGTCCAGGGAAAGGATGTTGAGGAGGCAAAGCTGCTCGCGAGAGAGGAGGGTCGATGGTCTGCTGCTCCGGGCGCATGTGAAGGAGGCGGACCCACGGCTTGGTGCCCGGCGAAGCTTGCGGGGAGGCCTGCTCGGGGAGGAAGCGCGCGAGTAGGTTGGTGGCGAGGAAGGCGTTCCATGGAGGATGGTAGCCGTTGGTGGAGTAGCTCGGCGACGACGGTGGTGTTCCGCATCGATCAGCTGCTCGGCGGCGTCACTCTGGAGTGGGGCGACGCGACAGTGGTCGACAACATTGGGGTGGTTGTTGGGGCGGTGGAGGGGGAGAGAGGCTGTCGTGATGGGGGCGATGACGACAGTGATTTGGTTGGAGGGCGGCCGTGGGCGATGGGATGTTTGGGGGCGGCGGCGGCTTGTAGTCCGGTCGATTTGTGGGTGGCAGAGGAGCTGTGATGGGGGGAGCTACGCCGGTTGTGGTCTAATCGAGTCGAAGGCGGCTGCTCGCCGGCAGTGGGAAGGTCTGGGGGCGACGAGGGCGGCGGTGGCAAGGTTTGGGAGCAGTGGCGGATCTGGTGGAGGACACGGGTGGGGATTGGGCATGATTTGGGGGCGGGCGTTGCGGTCTGATAGGGGTAGGGCTGGAGGTGGGGGCAACGGTTTTTTTTACCCGCGAAAAAAAGATAGCCCCCCTCTTTGCCGTCTGCTGGGGGCAACGGTTTTTTTTTACCCGCGAAAAAAAGATAGCCCCCCTCTTTGCCGTCTGCCAGCAGACGACAAAGAGGGGGGATGGACCATTGCAGTGTACTGGCATCCAGTAGACCCCACCAGCACCTCTTTACCGTCTGCTGGCAGATGGCAAAGATTATTTGCCATCTGCCAGCAGACGGTAAAGAAATGATAGATGGCAAAGACCTTCTTTGCCGTGTACCAATTCCTTGTCGTCTGTTGTTTGGTAGCTGTTGCACCATGTATGCTTGAGGCTGACGAGCGATGGCTACTGGTCCGGGACGGAAACAGCCCATGACATCAGCTCAAGTGCTGCCGTTGAGTTTCTTGTTGCCCCAAGGCCAAGGTTATCTATCCTTTCTCTATTTTTTATTTTCTTTCTTTTCTCATATTTTTCAAATATACATTTGTTGAATTTCATGATATTTTTAAAAATCTAGGAACCATTTTTCAATTTTGCTTACATTTTTAGATTTTTGTACCTTTTTTGAATTGATGAAATTTATTCAAATTCACAAACATTTTTAAAATTGTGATGTTTTTTTTGAATTCAGGAACATTTTAAAATTTGAGTTTTTTTGAATTTGCAAAGTTTTTTTGGATTCATGAACACTATTCAAATTCACAGTTATTTTTTGAATTCGTGAATTTCTTTTGTATTCATGAAATTTATTTAGATCCGCAAACATTCTTAAAACTCGTGAACATTTATTGATTTCATGAACATCTTTAAAAAATAATTTTGTTGAATTCGTGAATGTTTCTTGTATTTTGTGAACTATTTTGACTTCGTAAGTACTTTTCAATTTCATGAATCATCGAAATTCATGATTTTTTTCATGTTCGTTAATTTTTGTTGAATTTGTGAGTTTTTCTCGAAATCAGGTTAAAAAGGGGAAATAAACAAAAAAAACTTCTCCATTCCCACAGACCCAGCGCTGCCTGCTACTAATCCGTCAGCCTACGTTGAGTCATGCGTTAGCCTACCCGAGCAGCACGGGCGCAGGTGCCGCTTGAGGATTTTTTTAATATAAATTTGGAGCATCGGGAGTACCCCAAGAATGGGAGCACGTGATACTTCCCTTCCCCTCATGTGACGGTACACGACATCGTCAATCATCCAGGGCAATCGAACCCTGCAGTTCTTGCTGCTGCTACAATGGAAACACTAGTTGTATTGTGTGGGAAAGAGAAGGAATGATATCTTCTTGGCTAAAAAGGTTCATTTAAAAAAGGAAAGACATCAACGCCCGGCACTATAAGCTTAAAATTGCTTTTTTTAGAAGTATACTGTATAAACTTAAAATTTCTGAAGGAGAAGAAGAACGCATGTCAATCCCTGGCACATTAGGCCCAAGCAAAGGGCCACCCAGCGTCCCAGCCACAGCCCACTCGCGCAACTGCAACCAATCAGGCTGCAGGAAGCACCACGCCGCGGATCGTCCCCCCACGATCCGCGTGCCTCACCGAGGCCGTATCCTCACCGTCCGCTACCTCTGAATCCAACGCTCGACCTTCGCGACCCAAACATTTCGCAGTCTGGCGCCCACCCGCCGCCTATAATCCTCCCGGCTGCCCGTCGTTCTCCTCACTCCAATCCCTTCCATTCCCAGATCCCCCAAGAGCTTCGTCTCCCCCCGCCCACGAAGCGAGCACCGGCCGAGCCTCCCATCCCGATGGCCCGCACGAAGCAGACGGCGAGGAAGTCCACCGGCGGCAAGGCGCCGCGGAAGCAGCTGGCGACCAAGGCGGCGCGCAAGTCCGCCCCGGCCACCGGCGGCGTGAAGAAGCCCCACCGCTTCCGCCCCGGCACCGTCGCGCTCCGCGAGATCCGCAAGTACCAGAAGAGCACCGAGCTGCTCATCCGCAAGCTCCCCTTCCAGCGCCTGGTGAGGGAGATCGCGCAGGACTTCAAGACCGACCTCCGCTTCCAGAGCTCCGCCATCTCCGCGCTGCAGGAGGCCGCCGAGGCCTACCTCGTCGGGCTCTTCGAGGACACCAACCTCTGCGCCATCCACGCCAAGCGCGTCACCATCATGCCCAAGGACATCCAGCTCGCCCGCCGCATCCGCGGTGAGAGGGCCTAGAGCGCCTCGTACTTCGGAGGTGTAGAGATGTTAGCTTCTGAACCTCTGTTGCGTGGTGGAAATCTGGTGTCGTGGTAGTAGGATTCCTCGTTCGTGCCATGGTGGCTGTGTTGTGTTCTTGTGCTGTGCCTGATGTAACCATCTTGTTACCATCAGCAATGAAAAGTTGGCTATCTGTTCTTAATTGTTTGCTCTGTGCGACTAATTGTTTGTCAGGGTAATCTTGATCCAAAGTTGAACGAAAGTTGGAGTGCTGATATTTTGGATTGTCAACTGAAAGCCAAACCAATTGCGTAACATCTTTGTGTAGTTCTGAGTCTTAACATCTGGTTACTCTTGTCTGTTTACTGATAATATAGTACTGTACGTACTAGGTTTACATTCATAAAATTCTTTTGTGGTACCTTATTTCTGATCCATAATCCACTGTTCCATTTCTCACGGACGGCCTTGCAGGTTGCAGCATGTGTTACTGCTGTTCTCAACCATGCTATTTTCTATCTGCAACATCTGTTCAAAATCACTTGGTCATTGTCGCTGCCCAGCAGCTTGTTGTATTGCTGTGGACTCCTAGAATGTTTACTAGTATTAGTAGTAGCCTAGGGGTAGTGGTATTTAGTACTACTATGATTTACTGTATTTAGCAAATGTATGCATTGCCTGTCATAATTCTGGAAGCAAGGCCTGAAACTCTGAATATGCTTTTGCCATCCAATCTGAGCCCATTTTCGTCTCCTGAACAAATAAAGGTAGATCATAACTAACTTTTTCCCGATTGGATACTGGAATGTAATTTGAATATTCTGATCAATACTTAAGCTAGTATGTGATGATAATCCTCAAGCCTGGCCAACCCGTCAAACATTTTTCCTGAATGTCTTGCCAGAATTGGGCATGTCATTCTCTGAACTCTGAGATGTCTGATGGATTGCTGCTACTAGTCACCGATTCACTGTACTCGTCATTCTGAGCAGGACTACGAGAGTAATGGCTCGATAAAAGACAGTAAGTTGAATCAGGTAGTACCATGCGTGGGAAAACTAATAGCCATTCAAAGTACTCCACCGGAAAGAATCCATCCAAATCTATATGTGTGTATCATTTTCTTAAAATAGAGAAATGGCATGCAGTACAAGCCTAAATACACAAACTAATTGTAACTAGTTTTTTTTCTAACATATACATATATCTGTGTCATTTTGTTTTCTAGGCAGTCATGTATTCGGTGTGAAATCCCCTCAATCTTTTGTTACCCAGGCAGTCAAAACTAGTTCAGTCTGCACACTTGTACATGCATTTCTTTTAACTGAACTTGTAAAAGCATCAGATCTATTATATTCTGAGTCTCTTCTCATACAAGTATTACATGGCAATAGTTTGATGCCGCTGCTGTAGGGACCTGAGTATGCGGTGATGTTTGCGGCTAGTTTAAAGTTTAAACATTGATTCACAGAAATTTCTTTCATACTTTATGCAGTATTTACTTGCATTGTTATTTTTTATGTTTTTCTTGAAGGTGTAAACCGCACCGGGAATGGGTGGGGTGGGGTGAGGCTCCCCATCTGAGTAGAAAAAAGATTTATTTTTATGGTTGTATGCAGTTGAGGAAAATGAAAGGAGGAAGACGGTAAGGACTATGTTGGCACCGCCGTTCCAACATCCAGGGCCTTTGATCTAAATTCTATTTACCCACAGCCGGTGGCCGGGTTACACACCTTAGATGAGCCCTTCTCCGAAGAGGAAATCAAGCTCGCCTTCCTCACAATGAATCCCCAAGCCAGCCCTGGACCAGACGGGTTCGGACCCTCTTTCTACAGATCCTTCTGGCCTTTAGTCAAAAATCCAATCCTGTCCTTCTTCTCCTTATTCCATCAAGGCTTAGCAGACACTGAATGCCTAGATCGTGCCCACATAGTCCTCCTCCCCAAAAAGGAGGCGCCAACCACGCCGGACGCCTTTAGACCCATCTCACTGAAGTAAATATGCCCTAGAGGCAATAATAAAGTTATTATTTATTTCGTTATTTCATGATAAATGTTTATTATTCATGCTAGAATTGTATTAACTGGAAACATAATACATGTGTGAATACATAGACAAACATAGTGTCACTAGTATGCCTCTACTTGACTAGCTCGTTTATCAGAGATGGTTATGTTTCCTAGCCATGGACAAAAGAGTTGTCATTTGATTAACGGGATCACATCATTAGGAGAATGATGTGATTGACTTGACCCATCCGTTAGCCTAGCACTTGATCGTTTAATATGTTGCTATTGCTTTCTTCATGACTTATACATGTTCCTGTAACTATGAGATTATGCAACTCCCGTTTACCGGAGGAACACTTTGGGTACTACCAAACGTCACAACGTAACTGGGTGATTATAAAGGAGTACTACAGGTGTCTCCGAAGGTACATGTTGAGTTGGCGTATTTCGAGATTAGGTTTTGTCACTCCGATTGTCGGAGAGGTATCTCTGGGCCCTCTCGGTAATGCACATCATTATAAGCCTTGCAAGCAATGTGACCAATGAGTTGGTTACGGGATGATGCATTACAGAACGAGTAAAGAGACTTGCCGGTGACGAGATTGAACTAGGTATTGGATACCGACGATCGAATCTCGGGCAAGTAACATACCAATGACAAAGGGAACAACGTATGTTGTTATGCGGTTTGACCGATAAAGATCTTCGTAGAATATGTAGGAGCCAATATGGGCATCCAGGTCCCGCTATTGGTTATTGACCGAGAATAGTTCTAGGTCATCTCTACATAGTTCTCGAACCCGTAGGGTCCGCACGCTTAAGGTTTTGATGACAGTTATATTATGAGTTTATGAGTTTTGATGTACCGAAGGAGTTCGGAGTCCCGGATGAGACCGGGGACATGACAAGGAGTCTCGAAATGGTGGAGACGTAAAGATCGATATATTGGACGACTATATTCAGAGTTCGGAAAGGTTCCGAGTGATTCGGGTATTTTTCAGAGTACCGGAGAGTTACGGGAATTCGCCGGGGAGAAGTATTGGGCCTTATTGGGCCCTGCGGGAAAGAGAGAGGGGCTGCCTAGGGCAGGCCGCGCGCCCCCCCATGGCCTAGTCCGAATTGGACTAGGGGGAGGGGCCGCACCCCCTCCTTCCTTCCCTTCTCTCTTCCCCTTCCTTGTCTCCTACTCCTACTACATGGAAGGACTCCTAGTTGGACTAGGAAAGGGGGAATCCTACTCCCGGTGGGAGTAGGACTCCCCATGGCGCGCCCCTCCTAGGGCCGGCCTCCTCCTCCCTTCCTCCTTTATATACGGGGGCAGGGGGCACCCCATGGACACACAAGTTGATCTACGGATCGTTCCTTAGCCGTGTGCGGTGCCCCCTTCCACCATATTCCACCTCGGTCATATCGTCGCGAAGCTTAGGCGAAGCCCTGCGCCGGTAGAACATCAAGATCGTCACCACGCCGTTGTGCTGACGGAACTCTCCCTCGACACTCGGCTGGATCGGAGTTCGAGGGACGTCATCGAGCTGAACGTGTGCTGAACTCGGAGGCTCCGTACGTTCGGTGCTTGGATCGGTCGGATCGTGAAGACGTACGACTACATCAACCGCGTTGTGCTAACGCTTCCGCTTACGGTCTACGAGGGTACGTGGACATACACTCTCCCCTCTCGTTGCTATGCCATCACCATGATCTTGCGTGTGCGTAGAATTTTTTTTGAAATTACTACGTTCCCCAACAGTGGCATCCGAGCCTAGGTTTTATACGTTGATGTTATATGCACGAGTAGAACACAAGTGAGTTGTGGGCGATACAAGTCATACTGCTTACCAGCATGTCATACTTTGGTTCGGCGGTATTGTGAGATGAAGCGGCCCGGACCGACATTACGCGTATGCTTACGCGAGACTGGTTTCACCGTTATGAGCACTCGTGCTTAAAGGTGACTGGCGGGTGTCTGTCTCTCTCACTTTAGCTGAATCGAGTGTGGCTACGCCCGGTCCTTGCGAAGGTTAAAACAGCACCAACTTGACGAACTATCGTTGTGGTTTTTGATGCGTAGGTAAGAACGGTTCTTGCTAAGCCAGTAGCAGCCACGTAAAATTTGCAACAACAAAGTAGAGGACGTCTAACTTGTTTTTGCAGGGCATGTTGTGATGTGATATGGTCAAGACGTGATGCTATATTTTATTGTATGAGATGATCATGTTTTGTAACCGAAGTTATCGGCAACTGGCAGGAGCCATATGGTTGTCGCTTTATTGTATGAAATGCAAATGCCCTGTAATTGCTTTAATTTATCACTAAGCGGTAGCGATAGTCGTAGAAGCAATAGATGGCGTAAACGACAACGATGCTACGATGGAGATCAAGGTGTCACGTCGGTGACGATGGTGATCACGACGGTGCTTCGGAGATGGAGATCACAAGCACAAGATGATGATGGCCATATCATATCACTTATATTGATTGCATGTGATGTTTATCCTTTATGCATCTTATCTTGCTTTGATTGACGGTAGCATTTTAAGATGATCTCTCACTAAAATTATCAAGTAGTGTTCTCCCTGAGTATGCACCGTTGCCAAAGTTCGTCGTGCCGAGACACCACGTGATGATCGGGTGTGATAAGCTCTACGTCCATCTACAACGGGTGCAAGCCAGTTTTGCACACGCGGAATACTCAGGTTAAACTTGACGAGCCTAGCATATGCAGATATGGCCTCGGAACACGGAGACCGAAAGGTTGAGCGTGAATCATATAGTAGATATGATCAACATAGTGATGTTCACCATTGAAAACTACTCCATCTCACGTGATGATCGGTTATGGTTTAGTTGATTTGGATCACGTGATCACTTAGATGACTAGAGAGATGTCTGTCTAAGTGGGAGTTCTTAAGTAATATAATTAATTGAACTTAAATTTATCATGAACTTAGTCCTGGTAGTATTTTGCAAATTATGTTGTAGATCAATAGCTTGCGTTGTTGCTTTCATATGTTTATTTTGATCTGTTCCTAGAGAAAATTGTGTTGAAAAATGTTAGTAGCAATGATGCGGATTCGATCCGTGATCTGAGGTTTATCCTCATTGCTGCACAGAAGAATTATGTCCTTAATGCACCGCTAGGTGACAGACCTATTGCAGGAGCAGATGCAGAAGTTATGAACGTCTGGCTAGCTCATAATGATGACTACTTGATAGTTTAGTGCACCATGCTTAACGGCTTAGAATCGGGACTTCAAAGACGTTTTGAACGTCATGGACCATATCAGATGTTCCAGGAGTTGAAGTTAATATTTCCAGAAAATACCCGAGTTGAGAGATATGAAGTCTCCAACAAGTTCTATAGCTAAAATATGGAGGAGAATCGCTCAACTAGTGAGCATGTGCTCAGATTGTCTGGGTACTTCAATCGCTTGAATCAAGTGGGAGTTAATCTTCCAGATAAGATAGTGATTGACAGAATTCTCTAGTCACCATCACTAAGTTACTAGAACCTCGTGATGAACTATAGTATGCAAGGGATGATGAAAACGATTCCCGAGCTCTTCGTGATGTTGAAATCGACGAAGGTAGAAATCAAGAAAGAACATCAAGTGTTGATGATTGACAAGACCACTAGTTTCAAGAAAAGGGCAAAGGGAAAGAAAGGGAACTTCAAGTAGAATGACAAGCAAGTTGTCACTCCCGCGAAGAAGCCCAAAGTTGGACCAAAGCCTGAAACTGAGTGCTTACACTGCAAAGGAAATGGTCACTGGAAGCGGAAATGCCCTGAATATTTGGTGGATAAGAAGGATGGCAAAGTGAACAACGGTATATTTGATATACTGGTTATTGATGTGTGCTTTACTAGTGTTTATAGTAGCCCCTGAGTATTTTGATACTTGTTCGGTTGCTAAGATTAGTAACTCGAAACAGGAGTTACATAATAAATAGAGATTAGTTGAAGGGGAAGTGACGATGAGTGTTGGAAGTAGTTCCAAGATTGATATGATCATCATCGCACACTCCCTATACTTTCGGGATTAGTGTTAAACCTAAATAAATGTTATTTGGTGTTTGCGTTGAGCATGAATATGATTTGATCATGTTTATTGCAATACGGTTATTCATTTAAAATCAGAGAATAATTGTTGTTCTGTTTACATGAATAAAACCTTCAATGGTCATACACCCAATGAAAATAGTTTGTTGGATCTCGATCGTAATGATACACATATTCATAATATTGATGCCAAAAGATGCAAAGTTAATAATGATAGTGCAACTTATTTGTGGCACTGCCGTTTGGGTCATATCGGTGTGAAGCGCATGAAGAAACTCCATAAAGATGGATTTTTGGAATCACTTGGTTATGAATCATTTGATGCTTGCGAACTGTGCCTTTTTGGCAAGATGACCAAAACTCCGTTCTTCGGAACAATGGAACGAGCTACTGACTTATTGGAAATAATACATATTGATGTATGCAGACCAATGAGTATGAAGGCTCGTGGCAAGTATCGTTATTTTCTGACCTTCACAAGATGATTTGAGCAGATATGGGTATATCTACTTGATGAAACATAAGTCTGAAATAGTTGAAAGGTTCAAAGAATTTCAGAGTGAAGTGGAAAAATCATCGTAACAAGAAAATAAAGTTTCTGCGATTTGATCGCGGAGACGAATATTTGAGTTACGAGTTTGGTCTTCAATTAAAACAATGTGGAATAGTTTCACAGCTCACGCCACCTGGAACACCACAACATTATGGTGTGTCCAAACGTCGTAACCGCACTTTATTTGATATGGTGCGATCAATGATGTCTCTTACCGATTTACCAATATCGTTTTGGGGTTATGCATTAGAGACAGCTGCATTCACATTAAAAGGGCACCATCTAAATCCGTTGAGACGACAACATATGAACTGTGGTTTAGCAAGAAACCCAAGTTGTCGTTTCTTAAAGTTTGGGGCTGCAATGCTTATGTGAAAAAGTTTCATCCTGATAAGCTCAAACCCAAATCGGAGAAATGCGTCTTCATAGAATACCCAAAGGAAATAGTTGGGTACACCTTCTATCACAGATCCGAAGGCAAGATATTCGTTGCTAAAAATGGATCCTTTCTAGAGAAGGAGTTTCTCTCGAAAGAAGTGAGTGGGAGGAAAGTAGAACTTGATGAGATAACTGTACCTGTTCCCTTATTGGAAAGTAGTTCATCACAGAAATCAGTTCCTGTGACAAATACACCAATTAGTGAGGAAGCTAATGATATTGATCATGAAACTTCAGATCAAGTTACTACAGAACCTCGTAGGTCTTCCAGAGTAGGATCCGCACCAGAGTGGTGTAGTAATCATGTTCTGGAAGTCATGTTACTAGACCATGATGAACCTACGAACTATGAGGAAGCGATGATGAGCCCAGATTCCGCGAAATGGCTCGAGGCCATAAAATCTGAGATATGATCCATGTATGAGAACAAAGTATGGACTTTGATTGACTTGCTCGATGATCAGCAAGCCATGTTAAATAAATGGATCTTCAAGAGGAAGACGGACACTGATAGTAGTATTACTATCTACCAAGCTCGACTTGTTGCTAAAGGTTTTCAACAAGTTCAAGGTGTTGAATACGATGAGATTTTCTCACTCGTATCGATGCTTAATTCTGTCTGAATCATGTTAGCAATTGCCACATTTTATGAAATCTGGCAAATGGATGTCAAAACTGCATTCCCTAATGGATTTATTAAAGAAGAGTTGTATATGATGCAACCAGAAGGTTTTGTCAATCCTAAAGGTGCTAACAAAATGTGCAAGCTCCAGCGATCCATCTATGGACTGGTGCAAGCATCTCGGAGTTGGAATATACGCTTTGATAAGTTGATCAAAGCATATAGTTTTATATGGAATTATGATGAAGCCTGTATTTACAATAAAGTGAGTGGGAGCACTACAGCCTTTCTGATTAGTATATGTGAGTGACATATTGTTGATCAGAATGATGTAGAATTTTTCTGCAAAGCATAAAGGAGTGTTTTAAAGGAGTTCTTTAAAAAGAAAAGACCTCAGTAAAAGCTACTTACATATTGAGCATCAAGATCTATTGAGATAGATCAAGACTCTTGATAAGATTTTCAATGAGTACATACCTTGGCAAGATTTTGAAATAGTTCAAAATGGAACAGTCAAAGAAAGAGTTCTTGCCTGTGTTGCAAAGGTATGAAATTGAGTAAGATTCAAATCCCGACCACAGCAGAAAATAGAAAGAGAATGAAAAGTCATTCCCTATGCCTCAGTCATAGGTTCTATAAAGTATGCTATGCTATGTACCAGACCTATTGTATACCTTGCTCTGAATTTGGCAAGGGAGTACAATAGTGATCTAGGAGTAGATCACTGGACATTGGTCAAGAATATCCTTAGCAAGGACTAAGGAGATGTTTCTCGATTATGGAGGTGATAAAAGAGTTTGTTGTAAAAGTTACATCAGTGCAAACTTTTACACTGATCCAGATGACTCTAAGTCTCAACCTGGATACATATTGAAAGTGGGAGCAATTAGCTAGAGTAGCTCCGTGCAGAGCATTGTGGACATAAAATATTTGCAAAATACATACGGCTCTGAATGTGACAGACCCATTGACTAAGCTTCTCTCACGAGCAAAACATGATCACACCTTAGTACTCTTTGGGTGTTAATCACATAGCGATATGAACTAGATTATTGACTCTAGTAAACCCTTTGGATGTTGGTCACATGATGATGTGAACTATGGGTGTTAATCATATACAGATATGAATATTGGTGTTAAATCACATGGCGATGTGAACTAGATTATTGACTCTAGTGCAAGTGGGATACTGAAGGAAATATGCCCTAGAGGCAATAATAAAGTTATTATTTATTTCCTTATTTCATGATAAATGTTTATTATTCATGCTAGAATTGTATTAACCGGAAACAAAATACATGTGTGAATACATAGACAAACATAGTGTCACTAGTATGCCTCTACTTGACTAGCTCGTTTATCAGAGATGGTTATGTTTCCTAGCCATGGACAAAAGAGTTGTCATTTGATTAACGGGATCACATCATTAGGAGAATGATGTGATTGACTTGACCCATTCCGTTAGCCTAGCACTTGATCGTTTAATATGTTGCTATTGCTTGCTTCATGACTTATACATGTTCCTGTAACTATGAGATTATGCAACTCCCGTTTACCGGAGGAACACTTTGGGTACTACCAAACGTCACAACGTAACTGGGTGATTATAAACGAGTACTACAGGTGTCTCCGAAGGTACATGTTGAGTTGGCGTATTTCGAGATTAGGTTTTGTCACTCCGATTGTCGGAGAGGTATCTCTGGGCCCTCTCGGTAATGCACATCATTATAAGCCTTGCAAGCAATGTGACCAATGAGTTGGTTACGGGATGATGCATTACAGAACGAGTAAAGAGACTTGCCGGTGACGAGATTGAACTAGGTATTGGATACCGACGATCGAATCTCGGGCAAGTAACATACCAATGACAAAGGGAACAACGTATGTTGTTATGCGGTTTGACCGATAAAGATCTTCGTAGAATATGTAGGAGCCAATATGGGCATCCAGGTCCCGCTATTGGTTATTGACCGAGAATAGTTCTAGGTCATCTCTACATAGTTCTCGAACCCGTAGGGTCCGCACGCTTAAGGTTTTGATGACAGTTATATTATGAGTTTACGAGTTTTGATGTACCGAAGGAGTTCGGAGTCCCGGATGAGACCGGGGACATGACGAGGAGTCTCGAAATGGTGGAGACGTAAAGATCGATATATTGGACGACTATATTCGGAGTTCGGAAAGGTTCCGAGTGATTCGGGTATTTTTCGGAGTACCGGAGAGTTACGAGAATTCGCCGGGGAGAAGTATTGGGCCTTATTGGGCCCTGCGGGAAAGAGAGAGGGGCTGCCTAGGGCAGGCCGCGCGCCCCCCCATGGCCTAGTCCGAATTGGACTAGGGGGAGGGGCCGCACCCCCTCCTTCCTTCCCTTCTCTCTTCCCCTTCCTTGTCTCCTACTCCTACTACATGGAAGGACTCCTAGTTGGACTAGGAAAGGGGGAATCCTACTCCCGGTGGGAGTAGGACTCCCCATGGCGCGCCCCTCCTAGGGCCGGCCTCCTCCTCCCTCCCTCCTTTATATACGGGGGCAGGGGGCACCCCATAGACACACAAGTTGATCTACGGATCGTTCCTTAGCCGTGTGCGGTGCCCCCTTCCACCATATTCCACCTCGGTCATATCGTCGCGAAGCTTAGGCGAAGCCCTGCGCCGGTAGAACATCAAGATCGTCACCATGCCATCGTGCTGACGGAACTCTCCCTCGACACTCGGCTGGATCGGAGTTCGAGGGACGTCATCGAGCTGAACGTGTGCTGAACTCGGAGGCTCCGTACGTTCGGTGCTTGGATCGGTCGGATCGTGAAGACGTACGACTACATCAACCGCGTTGTGCTAACGCTTCCGCTTACGGTCTACGAGGGTACGTGGACATACACTCTCCCCTCTCGTTGCTATGCCATCACCATGATCTTGCGTGTGCGTAGAATTTTTTTTGAAATTACTACGTTCCCCAACAGTGGCATCCGAGCCTAGGTTTTATACGTTGATGTTATATGCACGAGTAGAACACAAGTGAGTTGTGGGCGATACAAGTCATACTGCTTACTAGCATGTCATACTTTGGTTCGGCGGTATTGTGAGATGAAGCGGCCCGGACCGACATTACGCGTATGCTTACGCGAGACTGGTTTCACCGTTATGAGCACTCGTGCTTAAAGGTGACTGGCGGGTGTCTGTCTCTCTCACTTTAGCTGAATCGAGTGTGGCTACGCCCGGTCCTTGCGAAGGTTAAAACAGCACCAACTTGATGAACTATCGTTGTGGTTTTTGATGCGTAGGTAAGAACGGTTCTTGCTAAGCCAGTAGCAGCCACGTAAAATTTGCAACAACAAAGTAGAGGACGTCTAACATGTTTTTGCAGGGCATGTTGTGATGTGATATGGTCAAGACGTGATGCTATATTTTATTGTATGAGATGATCATGTTTTGTAACCGAAGTTATCGGCAACTGGCGGGAGCCATATGGTTGTCGCTTTATTGTATGAAATGCAAACGCCCTGTAATTGCTTTAATTTATCACTAAGCGGTAGCGATAGTCGTAGAAGCAATAGATGGCGTAAACGACAACGATGCTACGATGGAGATCAAGGTGTCGCGTCGGTGACGATGGTGATCACGACGGTGCTTCGGAGATGGAGATCACAAGCACAAGATGATGATGGCCATATCATATCACTTATATTGATTGCATGTGATGTTTATCCTTTATGCATCTTATCTTGCTTTGATTGACGGTAGCATTTTAAGATGATCTCTCACTAAAATTATCAAGTAGTGTTCTCCCTGAGTATGCACCGTTGCCGAAGTTCGTCGTGCCGAGACACCACGTGATGATCGGGTGTGATAAGCTCTACGTCCATCTACAACGGGTGCAAGCCAGTTTTGCACACGCGGAATACTCAGGTTAAACTTGACGAGCCTAGCATATGCAGATATGGCCTCGGAACACGGAGACCGAAAGGTTGAGCGTGAATCATATAGTAGATATGATCAACATAGTGATGTTCACCATTGAAAACTACTCCATCTCACGTGATGATCGGTTATGGTTTAGTTGATTTGGATCACGTGATCACTTAGATGACTAGAGAGATGTCTGTCTAAGTGGGAGTTCTTAAGTAATATAATTAATTGAACTTAAATTTATCATGAACTTAGTCCTGGTAGTATTTTGCAAATTATGTTGTAGATCAATAGCTTGCGTTGTTGCTTTCATATGTTTATTTTGATCTGTTCCTAGAGAAAATTGTGTTGAAAAATGTTAGTAGCAATGATGCGGATTCGATCCGTGATCTGAGGTTTATCCTCATTGCTGCACAGAAGAATTATGTCCTTAATGCACCGCTAGGTGACAGACCTATTGCAGGAGCAGATGCAGAAGTTATGAACGTCTGGCTAGCTCATAATGATGACTACTTGATAGTTTAGTGCACCATGCTTAACGGCTTAGAATCGGGACTTCAAAGACGTTTTGAACGTCATGGGCCATATCAGATGTTCCAGGAGTTGAAGTTAATATTTCCAGAAAATACCCGAGTTGAGAGATATGAAGTCTCCAACAAGTTCTATAGCTAAAATATGGAGGAGAATCGCTCAACTAGTGAGCATGTGCTCAGATTGTCTGGGTACTTCAATCGCTTGAATCAAGTGGGAGTTAATCTTCCAGATAAGATAGTGATTGACAGAATTCTCTAGTCACCATCACTAAGTTACTAGAACCTCGTGATGAACTATAGTATGCAAGGGATGATGAAAACGATTCCCGAGCTCTTCGTGATGTTGAAATCGACGAAGGTAGAAATCAAGAAAGAACATCAAGTGTTGATGATTGACAAGACCACTAGTTTCAAGAAAAGGGCAAAGGGAAAGAAAGGGAACTTCAAGTAGAATGACAAGCAAGTTGTCACTCCCGCGAAGAAGCCCAAAGTTGGACCAAAGCCTGAAACTGAGTGCTTACACTGCAAAGGAAATGGTCACTGGAAGCGGAAATGCCCTGAATATTTGGTGGATAAGAAGGATGGCAAAGTGAACAACGGTATATTTGATATACTGGTTATTGATGTGTGCTTTACTAGTGTTTATAGTAGCCCCTGAGTATTTTGATACTTGTTCGGTTGCTAAGATTAGTAACTCGAAACAGGAGTTACATAATAAATAGAGATTAGTTGAAGGGGAAGTGACGATGAGTGTTGGAAGTAGTTCCAAGATTGATATGATCATCATCGCACACTCCCTATACTTTCGGGATTAGTGTTAAACCTAAATAAATGTTATTTGGTGTTTGCGTTGAGCATGAATATGATTTGATCATGTTTATTGCAATACGGTTATTCATTTAAAATCAGAGAATAATTGTTGTTCTGTTTACATGAATAAAACCTTCAATGGTCATACACCCAATGAAAATAGTTTGTTGGATCTCGATCGTAATGATACACATATTCATAATATTGATGCCAAAAGATGCAAAGTTAATAATGATAGTGCAACTTATTTGTGGCACTGCCGTTTGGGTCATATCGGTGTGAAGCGCATGAAGAAACTCCATAAAGATGGATTTTTGGAATCACTTGGTTATGAATCATTTGATGCTTGCGAACTGTGCCTTTTTGGCAAGATGACCAAAACTCCGTTCTTCGGAACAATGGAACGAGCTACTGACTTATTGGAAATAATACATATTGATGTATGCAGACCAATGAGTATGAAGGCTCGTGGCAAGTATCGTTATTTTCTGACCTTCACAAGATGATTTGAGCAGATATGGGTATATCTACTTGATGAAACATAAGTCTGAAATAGTTGAAAGGTTCAAAGAATTTCAGAGTGAAGTGGAAAAATCATCGTAACAAGAAAATAAAGTTTCTGCGATTTGATCGCGGAGACGAATATTTGAGTTACGAGTTTGGTCTTCAATTAAAACAATGTGGAATAGTTTCACAGCTCACGCCACCTGGAACACCACAACATTATGGTGTGTCCAAACGTCGTAACCGCACTTTATTTGATATGGTGCGATCAATGATGTCTCTTACCGATTTACCAATATCGTTTTGGGGTTATGCATTAGAGACAGCTGCATTCACATTAAAAGGGCACCATCTAAATCCGTTGAGACGACAACATATGAACTGTGGTTTAGCAAGAAACCCAAGTTGTCGTTTCTTAAAGTTTGGGGCTGCAATGCTTATGTGAAAAGGTTTCATCCTGATAAGCTCAAACCCAAATCGGAGAAATGCGTCTTCATAGAATACCCAAAGGAAATAGTTGGGTACACCTTCTATCACAGATCCGAAGGCAAGATATTCGTTGCTAAAAATGGATCCTTTCTAGAGAAGGAGTTTCTCTCGAAAGAAGTGAGTGGGAGGAAAGTAGAACTTGATGAGATAACTGTACCTGTTCCCTTATTGGAAAGTAGTTCATCACAGAAATCAGTTCCTGTGACAAATACACCAATTAGTGAGGAAGCTAATGATATTGATCATGAAACTTCAGATCAAGTTACTACAGAACCTCGTAGGTCTTCCAGAGTAGGATCCGCACCAGAGTGGTGTAGTAATCATGTTCTGGAAGTCATGTTACTAGACCATGATGAACCTACGAACTATGAGGAAGCGATGATGAGCCCAGATTCCGCGAAATGGCTCGAGGCCATAAAATCTGAGATATGATCCATGTATGAGAACAAAGTATGGACTTTGATTGACTTGCTCGATGATCAGCAAGCCATGTTAAATAAATGGATCTTCAAGAGGAAGACGGACACTGATAGTAGTATTACTATCTACCAAGCTCGACTTGTTGCTAAAGGTTTTCAACAAGTTCAAGGTGTTGAATACGATGAGATTTTCTCACTCGTATCGATGCTTAATTCTGTCTGAATCATGTTAGCAATTGCCACATTTTATGAAATCTGGCAAATGGATGTCAAAACTGCATTCCCTAATGGATTTATTAAAGAAGAGTTGTATATGATGCAACCAGAAGGTTTTGTCAATCCTAAAGGTGCTAACAAAATGTGCAAGCTCCAGCGATCCATCTATGGACTGGTGCAAGCATCTCGGAGTTGGAATATACGCTTTGATAAGTTGATCAAAGCATATAGTTTTATATGGAATTACGATGAAGCCTGTATTTACAATAAAGTGAGTGGGAGCACTACAGCCTTTCTGATTAGTATATGTGAGTGACATATTGTTGATCAGAATGATGTAGAATTTTTCTGCAAAGCATAAAGGAGTGTTTTAAAGGAGTTCTTTAAAAAGAAAAGACCTCAGTAAAAGCTACTTACATATTGAGCATCAAGATCTATTGAGATAGATCAAGACTCTTGATAAGATTTTCAATGAGTACATACCTTGGCAAGATTTTGAAATAGTTCAAAATGGAACAGTCAAAGAAAGAGTTCTTGCCTGTGTTGCAAAGGTATGAAATTGAGTAAGATTCAAATCCCGACCACAGCAGAAAATAGAAAGAGAATGAAAAGTCATTCCCTATGCCTCAGTCATAGGTTCTATAAAGTATGCTATGCTATGTACCAGACCTATTGTATACCTTGCTCTGAATTTGGCAAGGGAGTACAATAGTGATCTAGGAGTAGATCACTGGACATTGGTCAAGAATATCCTTAGCAAGGACTAAGGAGATGTTTCTCGATTATGGAGGTGATAAAAGAGTTTGTTGTAAAAGTTACATCAGTGCAAACTTTTACACTGATCCAGATGACTCTAAGTCTCAACCTGGATACATATTGAAAGTGGGAGCAATTAGCTAGAGTAGCTCCGTGCAGAGCATTGTGGACATAAAATATTTGCAAAATACATACGGCTCTGAATGTGACAGACCCGTTGACTAAGCTTCTCTCACGAGAAAAACATGATCACACCTTAGTACTCTTTGGGTGTTAATCACATAGCGATATGAACTAGATTATTGACTCTAGTAAACCCTTTGGATGTTGGTCACATGATGATGTGAACTATGGGTGTTAATCATATACAGATATGAATATTGGTGTTAAATCACATGGCGATGTGAACTAGATTATTGACTCTAGTGCAAGTGGGATACTGAAGGAAATATGCCCTAGAGGCAATAATAAAGTTATTATTTATTTCCTTATTTCATGATAAATGTTTATTATTCATGCTAGAATTGTATTAACCGGAAACAAAATACATGTGTGAATACATAGACAAACATAGTGTCACTAGTATGCCTCTACTTGACTAGCTCGTTTATCAGAGATGGTTATGTTTCCTAGCCATGGACAAAAGAGTTGTCATTTGATTAACGGGATCACATCATTAGGAGAATGATGTGATTGACTTGACCCATTCCGTTAGCCTAGCACTTGATCGTTTAATATGTTGCTATTGCTTGCTTCATGACTTATACATGTTCCTGTAACTATGAGATTATGCAACTCCCGTTTACCGGAGGAACACTTTGGGTACTACCAAACGTCACAACGTAACTGGGTGATTATAAACGAGTACTACAGGTGTCTCCGAAGGTACATGTTGAGTTGGCGTATTTCGAGATTAGGTTTTGTCACTCCGATTGTCGGAGAGGTATCTCTGGGCCCTCTCGGTAATGCACATCATTATAAGCCTTGCAAGCAATGTGACCAATGAGTTGGTTACGGGATGATGCATTACAGAACGAGTAAAGAGACTTGCCGGTGACGAGATTGAACTAGGTATTGGATACCGACGATCGAATCTCGGGCAAGTAACATACCAATGACAAAGGGAACAACGTATGTTGTTATGCGGTTTGACCGATAAAGATCTTCGTAGAATATGTAGGAGCCAATATGGGCATCCAGGTCCCGCTATTGGTTATTGACCGAGAATAGTTCTAGGTCATCTCTACATAGTTCTCGAACCCGTAGGGTCCGCACGCTTAAGGTTTTGATGACAGTTATATTATCAGTTTACGAGTTTTGATGTACCGAAGGAGTTCGGAGTCCCGGATGAGACCGGGGACATGACGAGGAGTCTCGAAATGGTGGAGACGTAAAGATCGATATATTGGACGACTATATTCGGAGTTCGGAAAGGTTCCGAGTGATTCGGGTATTTTTCGGAGTACCGGAGAGTTACGAGAATTCGCCGGGGAGAAGTATTGGGCCTTATTGGGCCCTGCGGGAAAGAGAGAGGGGCTGCCTAGGGCAGGCCGCGCGCCCCCCCATGGCCTAGTCCGAATTGGACTAGGGGGAGGGGCCGCACCCCCTCCTTCCTTCCCTTCTCTCTTCCCCTTCCTTGTCTCCTACTCCTACTACATGGAAGGACTCCTAGTTGGACTAGGAAAGGGGGAATCCTACTCCCGGTGGGAGTAGGACTCCCCATGGCGCGCCCCTCCTAGGGCCGGCCTCCTCCTCCCTCCCTCCTTTATATACGGGGGCAGGGGGCACCCCATAGACACACAAGTTGATCTACGGATCGTTCCTTAGCCGTGTGCGGTGCCCCCTTCCACCATATTCCACCTCGGTCATATCGTCGCGAAGCTTAGGCGAAGCCCTGCGCCGGTAGAACATCAAGATCGTCACCATGCCATCGTGCTGACGGAACTCTCCCTCGACACTCGGCTGGATCGGAGTTCGAGGGACGTCATCGAGCTGAACGTGTGCTGAACTCGGAGGCTCCGTACGTTCGGTGCTTGGATCGGTCGGATCGTGAAGACGTACGACTACATCAACCGCGTTGTGCTAACGCTTCCGCTTACGGTCTACGAGGGTACGTGGACATACACTCTCCCCTCTCGTTGCTATGCCATCACCATGATCTTGCGTGTGCGTAGAATTTTTTTTGAAATTACTACGTTCCCCAACAGTGGCATCCGAGCCTAGGTTTTATACGTTGATGTTATATGCACGAGTAGAACACAAGTGAGTTGTGGGCGATACAAGTCATACTGCTTACTAGCATGTCATACTTTGGTTCGGCGGTATTGTGAGATGAAGCGGCCCGGACCGACATTACGCGTATGCTTACGCGAGACTGGTTTCACCGTTATGAGCACTCGTGCTTAAAGGTGACTGGCGGGTGTCTGTCTCTCTCACTTTAGCTGAATCGAGTGTGGCTACGCCCGGTCCTTGTGAAGGTTAAAACAGCACCAACTTGATGAACTATCGTTGTGGTTTTTGATGCGTAGGTAAGAACGGTTCTTGCTAAGCCAGTAGCAGCCACGTAAAATTTGCAACAACAAAGTAGAGGACGTCTAACATGTTTTTGCAGGGCATGTTGTGATGTGATATGGTCAAGACGTGATGCTATATTTTATTGTATGAGATGATCATGTTTTGTAACCGAAGTTATCGGCAACTGGCGGGAGCCATATGGTTGTCGCTTTATTGTATGAAATGCAAACGCCCTGTAATTGCTTTAATTTATCACTAAGCGGTAGCGATAGTCGTAGAAGCAATAGATGGCGTAAACGACAACGATGCTACGATGGAGATCAAGGTGTCGCGTCGGTGACGATGGTGATCACGACGGTGCTTCGGAGATGGAGATCACAAGCACAAGATGATGATGGCCATATCATATCACTTATATTGATTGCATGTGATGTTTATCCTTTATGCATCTTATCTTGCTTTGATTGACGGTAGCATTTTAAGATGATCTCTCACTAAAATTATCAAGTAGTGTTCTCCCTGAGTATGCACCGTTGCCGAAGTTCGTCGTGCCGAGACACCACGTGATGATCGGGTGTGATAAGCTCTACGTCCATCTACAACGGGTGCAAGCCAGTTTTGCACACGCGGAATACTCAGGTTAAACTTGACGAGCCTAGCATATGCAGATATGGCCTCGGAACACGGAGACCGAAAGGTTGAGCGTGAATCATATAGTAGATATGATCAACATAGTGATGTTCACCATTGAAAACTACTCCATCTCACGTGATGATCGGTTATGGTTTAGTTGATTTGGATCACGTGATCACTTAGATGACTAGAGAGATGTCTGTCTAAGTGGGAGTTCTTAAGTAATATAATTAATTGAACTTAAATTTATCATGAACTTAGTCCTGGTAGTATTTTGCAAATTATGTTGTAGATCAATAGCTTGCGTTGTTGCTTTCATATGTTTATTTTGATCTGTTCCTAGAGAAAATTGTGTTGAAAAATGTTAGTAGCAATGATGCGGATTCGATCCGTGATCTGAGGTTTATCCTCATTGCTGCACAGAAGAATTATGTCCTTAATGCACCGCTAGGTGACAGACCTATTGCAGGAGCAGATGCAGAAGTTATGAACGTCTGGCTAGCTCATAATGATGACTACTTGATAGTTTAGTGCACCATGCTTAACGGCTTAGAATCGGGACTTCAAAGACGTTTTGAACGTCATGGGCCATATCAGATGTTCCAGGAGTTGAAGTTAATATTTCCAGAAAATACCCGAGTTGAGAGATATGAAGTCTCCAACAAGTTCTATAGCTAAAATATGGAGGAGAATCGCTCAACTAGTGAGCATGTGCTCAGATTGTCTGGGTACTTCAATCGCTTGAATCAAGTGGGAGTTAATCTTCCAGATAAGATAGTGATTGACAGAATTCTCTAGTCACCATCACTAAGTTACTAGAACCTCGTGATGAACTATAGTATGCAAGGGAACCTCGTGATGAACCTCGACTCATACTCATCTCCGCGGTTCTGGATTCAATCCTCACCTACTTCATGTCTATCTTTCGCATCCCAAAGAAAACAATCAAAACTTTGGACTCACTGAGAAGGGTTTTTTTTTGGGCAGGAGAGGATGCCTGCTCAGGTGCTCAATGTCTTATTGCTTGGAAAAATGTCTGTTTACCAAAAAATTCGGTGGTCTAGGGCTTAAAAACCTTCATGTTCAAAACAACTGTCTTCTTATGAAATTTGCAGCTAAAGCTCTCTCCATCGCCCAAACACCCTGGCTTGAGTGGCTTGATCTTCAACACCTGAACGCCTTAGTATCCCCTCCACCACAAACCTCCTTTCTGTGCCGCACCATTTCACAGCAAATCACCACTCTCCAAAATATTTCCTTCGTTCTCACAAATAGCGGCTCACATACTTATTTTTGGTTAGACACGTGGCTGGCCCCTCAACCACTCGCCATCACCTCCCCCCACCTATTCTCACACTCCACCTTACAGCTGGTTAAAGTGGCTAACATTTTGCGTTTCGGTATTGAAGCTAACCTCCGTAATCGCCTCTCCCTCATGGCAGAACAAGAGCTTGTGTCGCTTTTGGCTATTTTGCAGGATTTCGTGCCATCGGCGGGGGAAGATCAACGGTTCCTATGACATAGCATTTGCTTCTCCACCAAGCATGCATACGGTGTCCTCATGGCTCGGCCTGAGACCGATCTCATGGCCCCTCTCATATGGAGTGCCAAGGTTCCTCGAAAACTAAAAGTATTCGCATGGCTACTCTTCAAAGACTGGCTCAAAACTAGAGTTAACCTTGCACGCAAGCATATCATCGACTCAGACATATGCCCTCGATGTGCTACGACAACCGAAGACAGCAACCACATTTTCATCACTTGCCCCTGCCAATAGAATTTGGCAACGGATGGGGCTCCTACCAACTTCCAGCGACATCAAAGATCTATGGGACGTCCTTACCCCTCCTCACCTCCCAACCACAGCATGGCCTTCGGTCCTACTGGCCTTGCTTTGGATGACTTAGACAACACATAATGACATGGTTTTTAGATCGATAGACCAAAGCTCTGTAATAACCTTGAGGAACCTTATTTCTGTATTGGACCTTTGGTCACATCGTCTTGTGAGTTCACAAGACAAGGAGGACGTCTTCTCGTGGCGTTCCTACCTCTCTGCACGTTGCACCGTGCCTATGTAATTCTATACTCACTGCCACGACAGTCCTTTGAGTAATATATTCAGGTGGGGAGCTCCCACCCGGTGATTCTCTCAAAAAAAGGATAGCATATATCATTAGGGAGAGGAGACCAAGGGAGATAAGCCGTTTAGTGATGACGTGGACAAGCATAAGATTAGGAGGTACGTATGTGCAGAAAAATATATATGATGTGTCTTTTTTTTCTTTGCGGGTGTTGTGTCTTGAAGTAACATGCTATGACGAGCCGCGTTTAACCGAAGGAACATTCTGTATGTGGGAGGTGTGGGCTGCATGACAAAGTGCATATTACACTTGATTAAAACTTATTCTGTATGTGCATTGTATGAATCATGGATATCTTATTTATGCATGAGCACATGATGAATGATGGACCTTGTTAACAATGTTCATGCACTTGCTGAAGACCATTTAGGAGGGTTCTTATTGGCACACAAAAGGGACCAATGGCTATCGCAGTAGTTTGTTACATTATTTAGGATTTTTATGTGTTCCAAACATTTAAAATATGCATATATTCTATTAAATGGAATTAGGTAGAACACAAACAAGGAGAAAATTTCTGCCAAGTACAAAAACTATGTATTAAGTGGTATGAAGAATCATGTGTAAGTAGAAGAAAGAGGCCACATGACATTGGAGCTGTGTCTGTGTGTTCAATTCTGAAAAGAAAGGAATCATGTGCATCCAAACATGTCGTGATTGGCAACCTTAACTCAAACAACAACATTGGAACCGTGGCAATTTCAAAATTTCGATTCCGGAGGTGATTCAGAATTTGCACTTCAGTTCTGCAGACCAATTCAATTCCTGCAACCAAGAGGAGGGCCTCAGAGATTTTCTACAAACATTTGTTGCTGAAAGTTGATCATGATATGGTTGATGATGGCCACCCCAACATAGCAACTGTTGCATCATTTATGGTTGAGGCTGATGAGCGATGGCTACAGGTCCTGAGTACCTAGGAAAATAGCCTGTGACATCAGCTCAAGCGCTGCTTCTTGTTGCCCCAAGCCAAGGTTATCTATCCATTATCTACTTTAATGCCACTTCTTTGTGAAGCTTCATTAGTCAACCGAATGCAACATGCTTGACAGGGATGCTCGAGCCCTTTTATTCTTCTTTATTATTACTGTCTCCAAGTAAACACACGAAGAGCACAGGATCAGGTCGAACATACAGTAGTACGAACGGCGTCCGGGAGGAAATTGTATTAGTATCACCGGAGTAGTGCCGTGGTCAAATGGGCACAAGCGTTTCCAGTAAACCAGCTGCTCCTCCCATCTTTCCCGGACACGTCTGGCCGCGCTGCCATGCCGAGCATATTCACGCTACGCTACACCAACGTGGAAGCCCGCACCGCACCTCATCCGGCACGCCTCCCACCGGCTTCCTTCCGCCTTTTCAATCCCCGGGCCAAATTGATCATAGCATCCAATTCACTTTCTATGATAGTTTTTATTATACCCAACTTGGATGCTCATCATTCTAGGACCAACTTTATGATAATAGCAAATACCATGCTGTTCTAAAAGACTCTCAAAATAATATAACTGAAGCATGAGAGACTAGCAATTTCTTCAAAATTAAGACACCACCGTGCTCTAAAAGATACAAGTGAAGCACTAGAGCAAAAACTATGAAGCTCAAAAGATATAAGTGAAGCACATAGAGTATTCTAGCAAATTCTAATCAAATAGGCTTCTCCCAAAAGGTGTGTATAGCAAGGATAATTGTGGTAAACTAAAAAGCAAAGACTAATATAATACACGACCCTCCAAGCAAAACACATATCATGTGGTGAATAAAAATATAGCTCCAAGTAAAATTACCAATGAACGAAGACGAAAGAGGGGATGCCTTCCCGGGGCATCCCCAAGCTTAGGCTTTTGGCTATTCTTGAATTTCTTGGGTGCCATGAGCATCCCCAAGCTTAGGCTCTTGCCACTCCTTATTCCATAATCCATAAAAGCTTTACCCAAAACTTGAAAACTTCACAACACAAAACTCAACAGGAAATCTTATAAACTCCGTTAGTGAAAGAAAAACAAAACCACCACATAAGGTACTGCAATGAACTCATTCTTTATTTATTTTGGTGTTAAACCTACTGTATTCCAACTTATTTATGGTTTATAAACTAATTTACTAGCCATAGATGCATTGAAATAAGCAAACAACACACGAAAAACAGAATCTGTCAAAAACAGAACAGTCTGTAACAATCTCTAACTAACGCAAACTTCTGGAACTCTAACAATCCTACCAAAATAGGAAGTCCTGGACAATTTGTCTATTAAAAAACATCAAAAAGAATCAACACAAAAGCACGTTCCTGTGATTTAACAAAACTATATTTGTGCGTGCAAAGTTTCTGTTTTTCAGCAGAATCAAATCAACTATCATCGTAGGTTATCCTATAGGTTCTACTTGGCACAAACACTAATTAAAAGATAAAAACACATCTAAACAGAAGGTAGATGCAAGATTTATTACTAAGCAGGAGCAAAAACAAAAAACATAAAGAAAAATTGGGTTGCCTCCCAACTAGCGCTATTGTTTAACGCCCCTAGCTAGGCATAAAAGCAAGGATAGATCTAACGAGTGCCATCTTTGGCACTAAATTCATAAGTAGCACGCATGATAGATTCATTAGGTAATTTGACTTTCTTTCTTGGAAAGTGCTCCATGCCTTTCTTTAAAGGAAATTGGAATCTAATGTTCCCTTCCTTTATATCAATAATCGCACCACTCGTTCTAAGGAAAGGTCTACCAAGAATAATAGGGCAAGAAAGATTGCAATCTATATCAAGAACGATAAAATCTACGGGCACCAAATTTCTATTTGCAACAATAAGAACATCATTGATCCTTCCCATAGGCTTTTTAATGGTGGAATCCGCAAGGTGCAAATTTAAAGATCAATCATCAAGATCATGGAAACCTAGAATATCACATAAAGTTTTCGGAATCGTGGAAACACTAGCACCCAAATCACACAAAGCAAAATACTCATAATCTTTAATTCTAATCTTTATAGTAGGTTCCCACTCATCATTAAGTTTTCTAGGTAGAGAAACTTCCAAATTAAGTTTTTCATCATAAGATTGCATCAAGCATCAACAATATGTTTGGTAAAAGTTTTGTTTTCACTATAAGCATGAGGAGAATTAACAACGGATTGCAACAAGGAAATACAACCTTTTAAAGAGCAATTATCATAATCAAATTCCTTGAAAACCCGAGATAGTAGGTTCAATATTATTAGAAGTTGAGGACTCTCCAATCTCACTTTTACCAAATTTAGCATCAAGATCTGAAGACTCCGAATTTTTGGGACGCCTTCTAGGCAAAGTTGATTCATCATCACTCCCATAATCATCAAAATTCATATTGCAAAACATAGATCTAATCGGAGACGCATCAATAACTTTAAGATCCTCATCATTATTTTCATGACGACTAGAAGAACACACTTTTATAAAGATTTCTTTTTTAGCACGCAATCTAGCGGTTCTTTCCTTGTACTCGTCAATGGAAATTTTCATTACTTTGAGAGACTCATTGATATCATGCTTAGGAGAAGAAGATCCAAGTTTAAGAGAATTAACATCATGCGAAAGTCTATCAACGTTCCTAGCCAAATCATCAACTTTGAGCAATTTTTCTTCAAGCAAGGCATTAAAATTCTTTTGAGAAACCATAAATTCTTTCACACCATTCTCAAAATCAGAGGGCATCTTATTAAAATTACCATAAGAATTATTGTAGGAATTTCCATAATTATTAGAGGGATTACTAGGGAACGGTCTAGCATTAAAATTTCCTCTATAAGCATTGTTTCCAAAACTATTCCTACCAACAAAATTGACATCCGTAGATTCATTATTATTCTCAATCAAGGAAGACAAAGGCATATCATTGGGATCAAGAGGAGTATTTTAGTAGCAAACATCTTCATAAGTTCATCCATCTTTCCACTCAAAACATTAATTTCTTCTATAGCATGCACTTTTTTACTAGAAGATCTTTCGGTGTGCCATTGAGAATAATTAGCCATAATATTATCAAGCAATTTTGTAGCATCTCCTAACGTGATTTCCATAAATGTGCCTCCCGCGGCCGAATCTAAGAGATTTCTAGAAACAAAGTTCAAACCAGCATAATTTTTTTGTATGATCATCCATAAATTCAAACCATGAGTAGGGCAATTGCGAAGCATCAATTTCATTCTTTCCCAAGATTGGGCAACATGCTCATGATCAAGTTGTTTAAAATTCATAATATCGTTCCTAAGAGTGATGATCTTAGCGGGGGGAAAATACTTAGAGATAAAAGCATCTTTGCACTTGTTCCAAGAATCAATACTTTTTTAGGCAAAGACGAAAACCAAACTTTAGCACGATCTCTAAGTGAAAACGGAAATAACTTCAATTTGACAATATCGTTATCCATATCTTTCTTATTTTGCATATCACACAAATCAACAAAATTGTTTAGATGAGTAGCGACATCTTCACTAGGAAGGCCGGCAAATTGATCTTTCATAACAAGATTCAGCAAAGCGGTATTGATTTCACAAGACTCAACATCATTAAGAGGAGTAATCGGAGTACTAAGGAAATCATTATTATTGGTATTCGAGAAGTCACACAACTTTGTATTATCTTGTGCCATGGCAACAAGTAATCCAACACACAAGCAAACAGAAAAAGGCAAGCGAAAAGAGAGGAGGAGATTGGGAAAGAGAGGGCGAATAAAATGACAAGGGTGAAGTGGGGGAGAGGAAAACGAGAGGCAAATGGCAAATAATGTAAATGCGAGGGAGATGGGTTTGTGATGGGTACTTGGTATGTCTTGACTTGAGCGAAGACCTCCCCGGCAACGGCGCCAGAAATCCTTCTTGCTACGTCTTGAGCTTGCGTTGGTTTTCCTCGAAGAGGAGAGGGTGATGCAGCAAAGTGTAGCGGAAGTATTTCCCTCAGTTTTGAGAACCAAGGTATCAATCCAGTAGGAGGCTCATCAAAAGTCCCACGCACCTACACAAACAAACTGAGAACTCGCAACCAACACAATAAAGGGGTTGTCAATCCCTTCACGACCACTTGCGAAAGTGAGATCTAATAAAGATAGTATGATAAGATAAATATATTTTTGGTATTTTATAAGATAGATGCAAAAAGTAAAGATGAAAATAAAGGTAGATTGAAAGCAAATAAGATAAGAGATAGACCCGGAGGCCATAGGTTTCACTAGAGGCTTCTCTCAAGATAGTATAAGTATTACAGTGGGTGAACAAATTACTGTCGAGCAATTGATAGAAAAGCGCATAGTTATGAGATTATCTAGGCATGATCATGTATATAGGCATCATGTCCATAACAAGTAGACCGACTCCTGCTTGCATCTACTACTATTACTCCACACATCGACCGACTCCTGCCTGCATCTAGAGTATTAAGTTCATAAGAACAGAGTAACGCATTAAGCAAGATGACATGATGTAGAGGGATAAACACATGCAATATGATATGAACCCCATCTTGTTATCCTCGATGGCAACAATACAATACGTGTCTTGCAACCCTTTCTGTCACTGGGTAAGAACACCGCAAGATTGAACCCAAAGCTAAGCACTTCTCCCATGGCAAGAAGAACCAATCTAGTAGGCCAAACCAAACTGATAATTCGAAGAGACTTGCAAAGGTAACTCAATCATACATAAAAGAATTCAGAGAAGATTCAAATATTGTTCATAGATAAACTTGATCATAAACCCACAATTCATCGGATCTCGACAAACACATCGCAAAAAGAGTTTACATCAAATAGATCTCCACAAGAGAGGGGGAGAACATTGTATTGAGATCCAAAAAGAGAGAAGAAGCCATCTAGCTAATATTTATGGACCCGTAGGTCTGTGGTAAACTACTCACAACTCATCGGAGGGGCAAGGATGTTGATGTAGAAGCCCTCCGTGGTTGATTCCCCCTCCGGCAGAGTGCCGACGAAGGCTCCAAGATGGGATCTCGCGGATACAGAAGGTTACGGCGGTGGAAATTGTGTTTTGTGGTTCTCCTGGATGTTTTCGGGGTACGTAGGTATATATAGGAGGAAGAAGTACGTCGGTGGCCACCCGAGGGGCCCACGAGACAAGGGGTCGCGCCCTACAGGGGGGGGGGGGGGCGGCTCCCTATCTCGTGGGGCCCTCGGAGGCTTCTTGTCTTGCACTCCAAGCTCTCCGGATCATGTTTGTTTCAAAAATCACGCTCCCGAAGGTTTCATTCCGTTTGGACTCCGTTTGATATTCCTTTTCTTCAAAATACTGAAATAGGCAAAAAAAACCAGCAATATGGGCCGGGCCTCCGGTTAGTAGGTTATTCCCGAAAATGATATAAATGTGTAAAATAAAGCCCATAAACATCCAAAAGGGGTAATATAATAGCATGGAACAATCAAAAATTATAGATATGTTGGAGACGTATCAGGGGACACAATGTTTACCCAGGTTCGGGCCCTCCCTATGGAGGTAATACCCTACTTCCTGCTTGATTGATTTTGATGATATGAGTATTACAAGAGTTGATCTACCACGAGATCGTATAGGCTAAACCCTAGAAGCTAGCCTATGATTATGATTGTTCTTGTCCTACGGACTAAACCCTCCGGTTTATATAGACACTGGAGGGGGCTAGGGTTACACAGAGTCAGTTATAGAGAAGGAAATCTACATATCTGAATTGCCAAGCTTGCCTTCCATGCAAAGGAGAGTCCCACCCGGACACGGGACGAAGTCTTCAATCTTGTATCTTCATAGTCCAACAGTCCGGCACAAGTACATAGTCCGGCTGTCGGAGGACCCCCTAATCCAGGACTCCCTCAGTAGCCCCTGAACCAGGCTTCAATGACGATGAGTCCGTCGTGCAGATTGTCTTCGACATTGCAAGGCGGGTTCCTTCTTCGAATACTCCATAGAATATTTTGAACACAAGGATCGTGTCCGGCTCTACAAAACAAATTTCACACACCACCGTAGAGAGCATAATATTCCACAAATCTAATCTGCTGACAACTTTTCATAGCGTGACATCAGGCCGCGGCCCAGTCATTATGTGAACCATTTTTTCCAACCTACTACTGCACATATTGCGAGGCGGTTTCCTTGGCACGTCTTGTCAAAGCAGAGATCGTGTCCCCTTATCACGGGATTCTCATCAATACGGGTGTGGGTAACCCAACCGCGCCATCAACACGGTGCTTGGGGAATAAGCGATTTTACGGGGCAAGTGGGGAGGCGCACAGTTTCTACTGCCTTTATAAAGAGATAAGGATTCCCCCTTTTCACCCACACCTTCTTCTTCCTCTACTCATCCATTCTCCCTCGCTCGAGCTCCAACACCCAAGTTCTCACCTTCTCCGTAAAGCCATTCCAAGCATGTCCGGAGTGGGAGGCAAGTGGATGGCCTCCTCCATTACACATGAGGATATCACGAATCTTTGGGAGGCCGGATACCTGTCTGGAAACATCGCGCACCGGCTTCCGGCTGAGGGGAAAATCGTCCCTACCCCGAAACCCCAGGAGAGGGTAGCGTTCCTCTCTCACTTCGTCCGCGGACTGGGATTCCCCCTCCACCCATTCGTTCGTAGACTTATGTTCTACTATGGGCTGGACTTACATGATCTGGCCCCCAATTTTATCCTCAACATCTCGGCATTTATCGTCGTGTGCGAGGCCTTCCTTCGTATTACGCCCCACTTCGGCCTATGGCTGAAGACCTTCAACGTGAAGCCAAAGGTTGTGGTTGGCCAGCAAGCGGAGTGCGGAGGTGCCATGGTGGGCAAGATACCCAACGTCACCTGGCCTGAAGGCTCCTTTGTGGAGACCGTGAAGGGGTGGCAATCGGGGTGGTTCTACATCACCGAGCCGCGTGACACCAACTGGGTGGCAGCCCCCGAGTTTTGATCCGGCTTCCCCATGCGGCTCACCTCCTGGAAAGAGAAGGGCTTAGCCTGGGGTTTGTCGGTGGAGCTGACCGGACTTCTGACCTGCATCAAAAATATGATAGGCAAGAAAATCAAGCTTGTCAACATGGTCCAGGTCTTGCTCCTCCACCGGATCCTTTCGTGTCAGAGACGGGCTTTCAATATGTGGGAGTTCAACCCGGCCGAACACCAGACGCTGCGAGAGCTCTTTGACACGACACACGAAGATGTCTGGAAGGTGTTGTTCAAGGCCACCGAGGTACCACCGCCCATAGCCGAAGATCGCGGACTCAGCGCGAAGCGCCCCGCCAATCTGGTAAGTTTTTAATATTTTGCAAGATATGCCTTTCCCCAGCATGTTCGCGGGAGGAATCTAAGCCTCCATGCCAATTTAACAGGACTGGGTAGCGATAGCGGAGCGGATTGATTGTCCGGTTCCACTTCCCGAAGATCCAGCATCGCCTCTCTTAACGAAGATGCTGTTTCCGGTGCCCTATGAGATGCCGGAGAAGAAGGCCAAGAAGAAGGCCGCGAGGACCAGGAAAGGTCTTTGGTGCAAGGTTGTATCTGACTCATCGCCCAAAGACATCGAGACACACTCCAACGAAAACGAGGAGGAGGAAGAGGAAATCCCTCCCCCCAACCGGGGGGGGGGATAAAAGGAAGGCCGCCCGGTCCGGGGAGGCCGAAGGGTCCAAGAAAGGAAAGACCCTCCCTCCGGACCACTCCACCACAGCCGCCTACAGTGGCGAGGAGTGGTTGCCCAGGGACAAGCCCCTGGCGAAGTCGTAAGTATCCGAACACTATAATACTTCCGGCATGTTTTGCTTTATTGCTTCTTATCATGCCAAACATGCTCGTGCAGTCCGGCGAAAGCCCACATGGACGTATCCTCTTCGGATGGGTCTCTGGGCCTGTCGGCAATGAATAGCGATTCACTCCCGACAGCCTCCTCCCCCAAGCCCACGGACGACACCTAGGTGTTGTCTCAGAGGATAGAGGACCAGGGGGAGACTGTTCTGGAGACGCCCCAAGGCGAAATCCCAGACGACGGGCACATGGAGGGAAGACCCACATGGATTCTAATGACGGGGGCCGCAGAAAGTTTGGCCCCCAGCCGGATACTGCTCCGGAACCCCCAGTGGTTCCGGATACAGGCAGGAGGCCTCTCCCTAAGGGGGGCGAGCCGCCCGTGCCGATGACCTCTGTCCATCCAGAGGCATCGGACAACTTGCTGGAAGCACTTCGCGATGCTTCCATTGATGAAGAGCACCGCACCATCATGAGTGCGGTGATCGAGAAGGTTCGGTCCGCCAAAACCGATTGACCGAAGCCTGCGCTAGCCTCCTAACAGGCTTTGAGGTAAGTAATCAAATTATGAGAAAATATCACAGTATAGATAGTAGCCCCTGATGCTCTGTTTGGCATTCGAAAAGAAAGGCCGAATAGAGGATCAAATAACATTCGCAGGAGTCTAATAGAAAATGTCCATGTGAGTAAGCAGGCATCATTGCTGGCCGCTACCGCTCATACTTCGGAGGTCTCTGGATTGAAGCAAGACCTGGAGCGGACCGAGGGAGAGCTCGGCCTCGTGAAGAGGCAGCTCGAGGAGAACAAAGGTACATAATACCCCGTCTGTATATTGATAAAGAAAAATGGTTTCAGTTCATGGAAGCATCATGAACTTTAATAGGGGCCACGACCGAAGTGGCAACTGTCGGTGTCAAAACCGGCGGATCTCGGGTAGGGGGTCCCAAACTGTGCGTCTAGGCGGATGGTAACAGGAGACAAGGGACATGATGTTTTTACCCAGGTTCGGGCCCTCTCAATGGAGGTAAAACCCTACTCCTGCTTGATTGATATTGATGATATGGGTAGTACAAGAGTGGATCTACCACGAGATCAAGGAGGCTAAACCCTAGAAGCTAGCCTATGGTATGATTGTTGTAATCGTTGTTCGTCCTACGGACTAAAACCCTCCGGTTTATATAGACACCGGAGAGGGCTAGGGTCACACAGAGTCGGTTACAATGGTAGGAGATCTACATATCCATATCGCCAAGCTTGCCTTCCACGCCAAGGAAAGTCCCATCCGGACACGGGACGAAGTCTTCAATCTTGTATCTTCATAGTCTTGGAGTCCGACCGATGATGATAGTCCGGCTATCCGGACACCCCCTAGTCCAGGACTCCCTCAGTAGCCCCTGAACCAGGCTTCAATGACGATGAGTCTGGCGTGCATATTGTTCGGCATTGCAAGGCGGGTTCCTCCTCCGAATAACCCATAGAAGATTGTGAACACCAGGATAGTGTCCGGCTCTGCAAAATAAATTCCACATTCCACCGTAGAGAGAATAACATGTACACAAGTTCAATCTGCTGATGTATTTCGTGGCATGACGTCACACCACCACCAAGCCTTTACTTGAATCATTTTTATTATACCACCTCAGTGCGTTTAGCGAAGCGGTTTCCTTGGCACGTCATGTCGAAGCAGAGATCGTGTTCCCCTTATTCCGGGATTCCCATCAATACGGACGTGGGTAACCCAACCGTGCTCGTTGCCACGCCTTCTCTATCGAAGGTGAGTCCCAAACGGTCACGGGGACGGCTCTTGGTATTCTTCCTCTTTATAATTAGACCAAGGCTCGTTTTCTTTTCTTCAATCCTCAATCGAATCTACCCCTCGCCCCGAGTTCCAACACCCAGAGCCCCAGATTCGAGCGGTTCAGACCTTCAACAATGTCCGGCTCCGACCTACAGGGCTGGTGGATGCCCTCCTCCATCACGGAAGAGGACGTGCTAAAGCTGCGAGAAGCCAGGTACCTGACCTACGAGATTTCGCATAGGTTGCCCGCCGAAGGGCAAGTCATTCCTCGTCGTCTGCGAAGCCTTCCTCCGCACTACTCCCCACTTTGGTTTGTGGCTCAAGACCTTCAACGCGGAGCCGAAGATGATCGAGGGGCATCAAGCAGAGTGCGGCGGGGCGGTTGTAAGCAGAAGGGCCGATGCTCCATGGCCCGAGGGCTCTTTCCAAGAGGAGCTCGGCTTGTGGCAGCAGGAGTGGTTTTATATTACCGCTCCTAGGGGCAGCAGGCAGAAGCCGCTGCCCATCTTTCGCTCGGGCCCTCCACAGCGGCTGATGTCGTGGGTCAACCAAGGGCTCAACTGGGGGCCGTCAAAGGATTCGAGACCTCCAAGAGAGGGAGATCAATCTGGTCATGGTGATGCAGGTTATGCTGATTCGACGTCTTCTGCCCTGCAAGCGTCGCCCCCTCCGCCTGTGGGAATTCAATCCAGAGGGGCCACGAGCTCTCCAACACTTCATGGGTACTACACCCGTGGAGATCTATAAATTGTTCTTCGGATCACAAGAAATGTGTCCGGAATTGACCGAGGATTCCGGCCTAAGCTGCAATCGCCCGGATGCGCAGGTAAGTGGCCCTGCGTCCGGACACACTGTTTGTTTGCGCCTTCTTGAATTTGCCTTTTAACCAATCGTCTCTTGAATAGGAGTGGATAGCGCAAGCAAAACTGATACGGTGTCCGGCCCCCCTCCCGGAGACTGCGCCGGATCCTGTGCTGGTCAGAATGCTGAAGGTTGCGCCTTCAGAGGAAGGCGAAGGGGAGAACAGGGAAACTACCGCCTCTACCAAGGAGGCATTTGAGAAAGGGGGAATCGAGAATCCCTCCTTCCAAGGGGAGAAGAGGACTGCTTCCGAAAACCCGGAGGCCAAGGCCTCGAAGCGGGGGAAGAGATCTTCACCAGAGGGTCCTGCGTCTGGGGAGGCCCCGGCCGCACTATCTCCCCTAAGGAATCAGACCTCCAGCGAGCCGTAAGTAGAAAAGGGGGGGGGGGGGTTCTGTAATAAGAGACATCCCTATTTTTGCTTCTGAGGATAACCGAAGTTTTTACCTTGTAGTTCGGATCTCCGTCCTTCTCAGATGAGCTCGTCTTCGGGGAACCTTCGTCCGGAGATGATGGAGAGCGAGACGCCTCCATCCGCCGCACCATCAGGTAGGGCGGACGAACCTGAGGTGTCATCACGGAGGGTATCCCTGAGTCCGGCAGGGTCGGAGAGTTCGGCACCAACTGGTGTGCGACCGGGGGAGCTGAAGGATCTGCTTGAGAGGGCGTCTATCTCAGAAGGCCACCGTACATTGATGAGTATGGTGATTGGAAGAATTTCGTCCGCCGAAGGCGGGTTGCATGATGCCATCAGAAGTTTGCTGGCGGGGTTTGAGGTACGTAAAAATGACATACCTCTTGACAGTTTTACACATAAAGTGCGCCCTGTATAGATGGTAGCCCCTGAGACTCGGTATGTTGTCGAAAGCGACAGCGTGCCGAGGATCAAAATCGCAGGTATTAATTTTCGCCTTTCTTATGCAGGTGGCGGGTAGTCCGGTGGCCAGCCGGACTGATGGAGTTGCCGAACTAAAGCGGCAACTCGACGTTGCGGATGCGGACATCGCGCTAGTCAATAAGCGACTTGATGAGTCACAAGGTAGGTTGTTTCTCCATGGTCACCTTGTAAGGGAGCTGAAGCCCACTCCTTACAACATGTGTGCTTAATGCAGATGGTGCCGCTGCTGTGGAGGGCCTTCGGGCAGAACTTGCTCGAGCCAAGGAGTAGGCCAGAAGGAGTGATGCGGCTGCCTCGAAGGCGGCCGAAGAGCTAGAAGCCGAAAGGGCTGCTCACTGCCAAAGCAGGGAGGAGATGGCCGAAATGGCCGTGAAGCTAAAAGATGTTGCCGACCGCTATGAGGTTCTTGAAAAAGAACGCCGAGCTGAGCAAGAAAGCCTGAAGAAGGCCACCGCCGAAGCCAAGGATGCCCGTTCTGCAATGAGGGCTATAAAGGAGGAGCTGCGCCAGGCTGGAGATATTGCGGCTGGCAAGCCTTTTCTGCTGCGCAGGAGGTTCACAGATCCGAAGTATGCTCAGCTAGGCCAGCTGTGGGGTCCGGAGGATCCTTATATGGATTTAGCGGCGAGTGCGGCAGATGCTGTTGTGCACTTCCGTAGTCAAAAGGATCACAAGACGGAAGAGCTTTTTTGGTCTCAATTCCACAGTCCGGAGCATTCACTTCCACTGACCGATCGGTTGGCTGAGTGGGCTGAGCCGAATAGATTGTCCGGACTTGCCATGACTGATATCGTGGCTCATGTCTGGCCGGATAGGCCCAAGCCGAAGAGTTATTTTGGCTTATTGCAACAATTCCTTGGGGCGGTGCCGCATATCAAGGCAATGAAGCGGTCGGCCTGCATAGAGGGTGCACGGATGTCCCTCGCCCGTGTGAAGACATACTGGACGGAGATGGATGCCACCGCTGTTGCAACCCGGGGTTCGGACGAGAGCCGGTTACCCGCCGAGCACTATTTTCAGGAAGTTCCACGTGGTGCTCGTGTAATTGAGTTGCAGTGCTCAAAAAATGTCATGTTCAAATGATCTTTATGTTTTGTAAATTTTTTTTATAATATAAGAGCTTTTTTTACTTGTGCGTTCAAGTATTGAAATATCTCCTGTGCGGCCGTTAATGTATACTTGTGTATAACCTGAAAGATGGCAGTCTTCGGCTTCAGCCCCCACGCACATAGTGCGGGGGTGTTTGCAAAGTAGCGCATTTTCACACTTAATCCAACGTCTTGGTCCTGTGAAGGAGGTGGTAGCGTAGCAAATGAGGCAACCGGACTATAATGCTTTATCACTTTCACTTAGCCATAGGAGTTCAAAGGTGGGGCTACGACATAGCCCCTAGGGGCACCGCGCTCTCCGAGTTCGGGGCGTGTATGTGCCTGACCGGGAAACGGTCCTTCGTCAAAGCGGAGGAATTCTAAACATTCTGATAGTCGATCGAGTGGTTGATCAGTCTCTCACTATATCATGACAGCCAGTTTTCGGCTTTCTCTACTGAGGCGCTCGCCCGGCCGAACCGGGGCACAATCGCAGTAGTTCTCCTGGTGCCGCGTTAGCCGATGATACGGAACGTAAGGCAGCAAAACACAGGAGCCGGGCAAACCCAACATTTGACCAAAGACATGATTCGGAGCTGATGCATATAAGGCCTAACTCGAGACGCCGAACACTTCCTAAGGTGTTCGGTCTTTATGATAATGGGTAGATCAATGCCCTAAACCCGTGGTGTCCAGGTACAGGCAAAAATTTCTGACATGGCCGATGCCAAAACACCAGTCTCCTCGTCCGTTATGGTGAAAAACCGGTGGATGTGAATCAACAAGAGACAGTAAGAAAGGTTTATGCAAGGTCTTAATCTGAAAAGAATCCTTGCCACGGGTCCCTGCTGCACGTCTGCGCCTGTGTCTCCGTTGTGCTGTATCCTGGACGGGTGTAACACGCTGTTCATCTGTAAAAGAGAGGAACTTTGTTTGAAAAGAAATCGTGTGAAAAAGGTATTTAAAACAGAGTATGAATAAATGAATAAGGTTGAGCTTTTGTTGGCTCTTTATTGCTCATACGCACAGCCCCTTGTGAAGGGGTGTGCGGCTAGGGAGCCCCTAGTTTATTTATGCCGGATTCGCCTAGCCGTGTCCGGGGTCTTGAACAACCTTTTAATGAGATGATGTCGCGTGGACCGGGCATTTTAAGTGTGAGAGACGCATAGTGCGGTATTGCGTTGAAGAGGACAAAAGCTTCACGTCCCAATAGTGCTTGACGGCTACTTTTGAATGGGGCGACATGAAAGATTAGCTCTTCGCGTCGGGAGTTGTCGGGTGACCCAAACACAACTTCTAGTAGTAAGGAGCCTGTGCAGTGTAAGGGCCTGGCGTCACTCCTTTGAAGGAAGTGCGTCTATGGCGAATTTTAGTAAGGTCTATCCCCATCTTGCGGATTGTGTCCGGATATAGCAGGTTTAAATCGCTGCCGCCATCCATTAGGACTTGTGTAAATTGTAGTCCGTCGATTATAGGATCCAATATCAGAGCAGTCCATCCTGCGTTTCGAATACTTCTAGAATAATCCAGGTGGTCGAAAGTAATTGGTTTTGACATCCAATCTCGAGGCTCCGCTGGGGCGGACCGTGCGACACCTACTTCGGCGGGTGCCACACTGTTGTTTTGTATTATCACATGAAGTGAGTTTACTGTTTTGACTTCTTGTGGGAAAGTCTTTTGTTGTTCGGCGCTCTGCTGGGGGGGTTCGTCATCATCCTCGCTTGGCGCGTCGAGCCCCTTGTGTTCGGCGTTGAGTCGGTCGGACTGTTTGAAGACCCAACAATCTCGGTGGGTGTGGTTTGTAGGCTTCCCGGAGGTATTGTGGATTTGACATATCCGATCCAAAATTTTGTTTAGGTTGGATAGCTCGTCGCTGTTGTCCTTAAGAGGCAGCGTTTTATTGTTCGGCCGCGAGCTTTTGAATCCAGCGTTGACCACCGTGCTCTTTGGGCTCTTTTCTTTATTTCGGCACTGGTCCTTTCTGCGCCGTGATTTTCCGTTTCGGGTCGCTGGTGCTGCATCATGCTAGCCAGCTGTCTTCCCCCGCGCAAAAGCGGGTCATGAGGCTTGTTAGCGCGGCCATTGTTCTCGGCTTCTCTTAGCCGAGGTGTCTGGCGAGCCATTCGTCTCGGACATTATGTTTAAAAGCTGCTAAGGCTTTGGCGTCCGAACAGTCGACTATTTGGTTCTTTTTGGTGAGGAACGTGTTCCAGAATTTGCGCGCTGACTCTCCGGGCTGTTGAGTTATGTGACTTAAATCGTCTGCATCCGGAGGGCGGATATAAGTCCCCTGAAAGTTTGCTCGAAACGCGTCCTCGAGCTCTTCCCAACTTCCAATGGTATTTTCTGGGAGGCTTTTGAGCCAATGCCGAGCTGGCCCTTTGAGCTTGAGGGGTAGATATTTTATGGCGTGGAGATCGTCTCCTCTAGCCATATGTATGTGCAGGATGTAATCCTCAATCCAGACTCTGGGGTCTGTTGTTCCGTCGTATGCCTCTATGTTTACGGGTTTGAACCCCGCTGGAAATTCATGATCCAACACCTCATCGATGAAAAATAGTGGGTGTGCGGCGCCCCTGTATTTAGGTGTGCCGTTATATTTGAACACGCGGAGTGTTGTGTTGCTTCCTGGGGCCCTCTTCTTTGGCCCATAAATGGACCTGACCGAGCCATCCGTTTTGCGAGGATATTTATGAGTGTCATGTGCCGGCTTATGTGCGGCGCCGCTTGCCGCTCTTGGCCTGTCATCTGGTCGTCTATCTGGCCAGACGGCCTCTTTGCTCTTTGATTGTGGGGGCTCTAAGGCCTCCTCATCGAATTCGAGCAGCAGCTTGCGCTTCGGGTAGCTCTTTGTTTGGTGGCTATTGCCATATTTGTCCGCGGTCTTGAGTACTTTGCTCCACCTCATTCTGAGTATATCTTCCACTGTTTTGAGCTTCCGTTTCTCCTTCTTCAAACTTCTTGCAGTAGCGACAAGCCTTTTTTGAAGGATCTTATGCTCCGGTGGTGTGTCCGGCGTGAGATCGTCTGGACTGTTGTTTTCGCCGAGGATGAGTTGATTATCCGATTCATCCTGTTCGGATGGCTGCTTGGTTGCATGTTCGTCGCACACTGGTTTTCCCTGCTCTATGGCTGGGTCATTATGAGTGCTGTTGTTATCGAGGCAGGACTTGGGGCGGCGCTTGCATCGCTGTTTTGGTTGTTTTTCGGGGGAACTATCCTTCACCGCATCCCGTTGTTCCTCGTTATCGCTCCCTTTTGGGGTGTCCACCATATATACACCATGAGTTGAGGTGGCCTTCCAGTGCTCGGTAGGCGCTGGTTCTTGATTGTCTCCGGCATCGTCGTCCATACCGTCGATGTCTTCGGAGTCGTAGTCTAGCATGTCGGTTAGATCGTCGATAGTGGCTATAAAGTGGGTGGTGGGTGGGCTTTGAATTTCTTCGTCGTCCGCATCCCAACCATCCTGACCGCAGTCCGGCCAGGACTCTCTTGATAACGAGAGGTATTTTAGCGAATTCAGGATGTCGCCAAGGGGTGAGTGCTGAAAGATGTCCGCAGCGGTGAACTCCATGATCGGCGCCCAATCGGATTCGATTTGCAGGTGCGCAGGAGGTTCGGAGTCTGGCAAGGAGTCCAGCACCTCGGATTCACCAGCTTTGCAAAGGACAAGGTCAGTATTCGGCTCCATCATCGTAGAGATTGCAGCTCCTGAGGCGGCGTCCAGCCACCTGTCCTCGATCTGCGCGGTCGGCCCCGAACTAGGGGTCGGAGCAGACTCATGTGCGGCCTCCAGGGTACTGTCCGGTGGCAGAGCTAAATCGTGCCCATCGTGACAGTGCGGCGCGCTCGGCTGTGGCTCGAATCCATCGAAGATCTAGTCTCCGCGGATGTCAGCCGTGAAGTTTAGGCTTCCAAACCTGCCCTGATGGCCAGGGGCGTAGCTTTGGATCTGCTCCAGATGGCCAAGCGAATTGGCCCGCAGTGCAAAGCCGCCGAACACGAAGATCTGTCCGGGGAGAAAAGTCTCACCCTGGACTGCATTGTTGTTTGAAGAAGCCATCAAGCCTATCGGTGACGACACAGAGGAACTCTCAATGAAAGCACCAATGTCGGTGTCAAAACCAGCGGATCTCGGGTAGGGGGTCCCGAACTGTGCGTCTAGGCGGATGGTAACAGGAGACAAGGGACACGATGTTTTTACCCAGGTTCGGGCCCTCTCGATGGAGGTAAAACTCTACTCCTGCTTGATTGATATTGATGATATGGGTAGTACAAGAGTGGATCTACCACGAGATCAAGGAGGCTAAACCCTAGAAGCTAGCCTATGGTATGATTGTTGTAATCATTGTTCGTCCTACAGACTAAAACCCTCCGGTTTATATAGACACCGGAGAGGGCTAGGGTCACACAGAGTCGGTTACAATGGTAGGAGATCTACATATCCGTATCACCAAGCTTGCCTTCCACACCAAGGAAAGTCCCATCCGGACACGGGACGAAGTCTTCAATCTTGTATCTTCATAGTCTTGGAGTCCGGCCGATGATGATAGTCTGGCTATCCGGACACCCCCTAGTCCAGGACTCCCTCAGCGACCCTTAAGAAGGCGCGGACCAAGGCTGAAGAAAAAGCGGCCAAGGAGCACACTGAGAGCGAGAAGCAGGAGTCCCGGGTCGATGAGGTCCAGCAAGAGCTCCAGGATTTCGTCAAAAATATGAGTCCTTGGAGCGTGACTCTAAGACACGAGAGTCCGAGCTTGCTAAGGCCCTCCAGAGCACGAGAGACGCCAAATCCGAAGCCCAAAAGGCCCTCCAGGAGATTGAGGCGGCCAAGAAGATAGCGGCGGGTAAGGCATTCATTATGCAAAGCAAGCATGTGAAGGAGACTTTCCTTTTACTTACCCAAATTTGGAGCTCTCTAGGAGCGTTCGCAGATCTGCCGCGCAGCATATCGGATGCCGCGGAGTTCTACCAGGCCGAGGAAGGGAGCTCGACGGAGAAGTTGTTCTGGTCTCAGTACATTGGGACCGAACACCCAATGCCCTTGAGCGACCAGCTGAAGCAACTGGTCGAACTGCACAAGGCTGCCGAACTGGCCATGAAGGACCTCATAGTCCGGCTATGGCCTGCCAAGCGCCTACCCAGCAGCTACTTCGGCCTTGTAAAGCGGCTGGTGAGTTCTTGTCCGCGGCTTGAAGTCATAAAGCGGTCAGTTTGCATTGAAAGTGCGCGCATGGCCTTCACCCGCGCGAAAGTGCATTGGGCGAAGATAGATGCCGAGAAGTTGATGACCGAAGGGCCGCCGAAGGGCAAGGAGCATTGCTAACCCGAAAAGTATTATGACAGTGTCCTGAAGGGCTCCCGCCTTGTGGCGGAGCAATATGCTAAGGATGTAATATTTGAATGAATGTACTCATTTGATCTGTAGTATGAAAACAAGTTCATTTGCGTTATATAACGCTTGTTGATTTAAATTTTTACCTTCTGTGCGGCCATTTATAAAATCTGAGAGTTGGCTAGTCATCCGCTTCTGCCCCGTGTAACTAGTACCGGGGTGTTCGGGATAAATCTAAACACTCTTTATCCAAATTTTTGGTCCTTTTAAGGAGGTGTTTATCACAACGAACAAGGCAATCGGACTATACAGCTTTATCACTCTCACTTAGCCATAGAAGTCTATTATTTTAAATTCTGGCATAGCCCCTGGTATTCAGAAGGCCGAACTTGGGGCGCTATACATGCCTAAATCGGAAAAGGCCGATTCCTCGCCCAAAGAGGAAACAATCTTTAAGGATTTGAGACCTCTCGAACAACGACCAGCTCTCGCCGCATCATGACAGTTAGTTTTCGGCTTTCTCTACTGAGGTGCTCGTCTAGAAGAACCGGGACACAATCGCAGTAGTTCTCCCTGTGCCACCTTAGCCGATGTAGCGGAATGTAAGGCAGCAAAACACGGGAGCCGGGAAAACCCAACTATTGACCCAAGACATGATTCGGAGTTGATGCATATAATGCTATAAGTTCAGGGTGCCGCACTGTCGAAAGTGTTCGGACTTTTCATGCCATGTTATGGGGTACACTGAAGCCCCTGGCGAGCTGAACGTACCAAGATGTGGTGCAATTTGTAATAAATAAGCAGTAAAAGAAAAGGATAAAGAAATGTAATAATAAGCTGATGCTGTACATTATTTTCCATTGTTATTTGAATAATACGTCAAGGCGTATGTATACAAGTAGTGCCATAAGCATAATAGGACTATTTGACATGTCCTAACAAAGAACGAGTTGCGTGTGGGTATGTAAAACAGGTATAGCGATCGTTATCAGAGACCACCTGGGGATTCCCTTGTACGCCAAGCTCCTTGCCTCCTTAGTGTTTCCGTCCCATGATGGGTCCGATAATCAAACTATCGGAAGAGCCTCCAGAAAATAGGGACCTGAAAGAGAGAAAAGGGGTGAAGGTATACAGATCCTGGGGCGGCTGCCGCATTGTGGACCGCGTTCTAGCTGTGCCTCCGTCTATGCCCATGGTATTTTAAGTGCGTAATTATGTATGCCGGCACAAATGTCACCGCTTGACTGGGAATAGGACGGAGGCCGAATTGCTAGGCGAGCTCTGTACGTGCCGGACGATCCTGTTGCAGAGTACTTCGGACTCGCTTGGCGGTGTCCGGGGGCTTTATTGCCGAATTGGAGATCTGCCTAAGAAGGCTGCTCTGTACTTCTGCTGCGGGGGCCGCAGTGTGCTCCTCCGTACGGAGGGAGCACTCTGTGTTTCCATTGACTATTATAACCCCGCGAGGTCCTGGCATCTTGAGCTTGAGGTATGCGTAATGCGGTACCGCGTTGAATCTGGCAAATGCGGTTCGTCCGAGCAGTGCGTGATAGCCATTGCGGAAGGGGACGATATCGAAGATTAACTCTTCACTTCGGAAGTTGTCCAGAGATCTGAAGACTACTTCCAGTGTGATTGAGCCTGTGCAACAGGCCTCTACACCTGGTATGACACCTTTAAAGGTGGTTTTGGTGGGTTTGATCCTTGAGGGATCGATGCCCATTTTGCGCACTGTATCCTGATAGAGCAGGTTCAGGCTACTGCCACCGTCCATAAGGACTCGTGTGAGGTGGAATCCATCAATGATGGGGTCGAGGACTAGCGCGGCCGAACCACCATGACGGATACTGGTCGGATGGTCCCTGCAATCGAAAGTGATCGGACAAGAAGACCATGGGTTGAACTTTGGGGTGACTGGCTCCATCGCGTAGACGTCCCTTAGTGCACGCTTTCGTTCCCCGTTGGGAATATGGGTTGCATATATATCATATTTACCATTTTTACTTGGGGAGGAAATTTCTTCTGTCCTCCTGTGTTCGGCAGCCGGGGCTTCTCATCGTCATCACTGTGCGGCCCCTTTTCCTTGTTTTCAGCATTCAACTTGCCGGCCTGTTTGAACACCCAATATTCTCTGTTGGTGTGGTTGGCTGGTTTATCGGGGGTGCCGTGGATTCGACATGAGCGATCGAGTATGTGGTCCAGACTTGACGGGCCCGGATTGTTTCTTTTGAATGGCTTTTTCCGCTGACCGGACTTAGAGCCACTGAATCCGGCATTGGCGGCCGTGTCTTCGGCGTTATCGCCATTGCTGAGATGCTTGTGTCTGTTGCGTCGGGGCTTGCTATTGCTATCTCTAGCATCTGAGGTGTCAGGATTTCTTGATGTGCTGTTGCTGCGAGCCAGCTAGCTATCTTCGCCCGCACAAAAGCGAGTCATGAGTGTCGTGAGGGCTGCCATGGACTTCGGCTTCTCTTGGCCGAGGTGTCGGGCAAGCCACTCATCTCGGATGTTATGCTTAAAGGCCGCTAGGGCTTCGGCATCTGGACAGTCGACAATTTGGTTCTTTTTAGTTAGGAACCGAGTCCAAAATTTCCTGGCTGACTCTCCGGGCTGTTGGGTTATGTGACTTAAATCATCAGCATCCGGTGGTCGCACATAAGTGCCCTGGAAGTTATCCAGGAATGCGTCTTCCAGATTCTCCCAACTTCCAATGGAGTTTGCCGACAAACTATTCAGCCAATGCCGAGCTGGTCCCTTGAGTTTTAGTGGGAGGTACTTGATGGCGTGTAGATCATCCCCGCGGGCCATGTGAATGTGGAGAAGGAAATCTTCTATCCATACCGCATGGTCTGTAGTCCCATCGTAGGACTCGATATTCATGGGCTTAAACCCTTTTGGGAATTCATGATCCATTACTTCGTCAGTGAAGCATAGGGGGTGTGCGGCGCCTCTATGCCGGGCTATGTCACAACGCAGTTCAAATGAGTCTGATCTATTATATTCGGCCCGGCTGGATTTGTATTTAGTATATCTAGCATGACGGTCATCATCACGCGTTGAGGCGTGCCCCCGTGATCCGTAGATCGATCTTGACTGTCCTGCTTTGTTTTCCAATTTGTCTCGCAGGTCATGCGTGTAGCCCCGGGCCTTCGTGGTTTTGCTTGTTTGGCGACGGGGTGCGGGTTGGACTTTGGGCTGATACGCCGCTTTGTCTCGGCCACGAGGTGGCCGGTCAGCCGCATCCTACACTGGCAGTGTAGGCTCTAGTGCCTCCTCCTCGAGTTGAGGTAACAACCTGCGCTTTGGGTAACTTTTGGTTGGGTGCTCGAGTCCGTATTCCTCGGCTGCCAGGACCTCAGTCCATCTATCAGTTAGCAGATCTTGATCAGCTTGAAGTTGCTGCTGCTTTTTCTTTAGACTTTTTGCAGTGGCTATAAGCCGGCTCTTGAAGCGCTACTGCTCGACGGGGTCCTCAGGCACGATGAATTCTTCGTCGCCGAGGCTCACCTTATCTTCGGAGAGAGGCATGTAATTTTTGTCCTCCGAATCTCCATCCATTGCCTGTTCATCAGGGCTAGCTTGCCCATCCTCCCGTCCGGCTTGCTCGACGCTTTGCTGGGCGGGATTGTTTTCGTCTTCGGCATTATCCGGAGTGCTATTGTCTCCTGTGCCGGTATCGCTATTTTTGCTATGGCGGGGCTTAGAGCGGCGCCGCTGACGCCGGCGCTTAGATTGTTTCTCAAGGGGGTTGTCCTCCGTTGCCTCATCGCCATTGTTTTCTTTGGGTGTGTCCACCATATATATGTCCAGCACCCTATGGTCAGTGGTTCCTGTTCTTCTCCTGAATCGTCATCCATACCGTCGATGTCTTCGGAGTCAAAATCAAGCATGTCGGTTAAGTTGTCGACAGTGGCTATCAAGTGGGTGGTGGGTGGGGAACGAATTTCTTCGTCGCCCGCTTCCCACTCAAGCCGGACATAGTTCGGCCAAGAGTCTCTTGATAGGGAGAGAGATTTCAGTGAATTTAGCATGTCGCCCAAGGGCGAGTGCTGAAAGATATCCGCGGAGGTAAACTCCATGATCAGTGCCCAATCAGATTTGATAGGCACGGATGTACGCGGTTCGGAGCATATGGCTGGAGAAGAGTCCGAGGGTCCGATGACACAGACCTCATTGGAGGCTAAGTCTGTGTTCGGCTCTATTGCCAAAGAGTGTGCGGCTTCCGCGGCGGGATCTATCCACCTGTCCTCGGATGGCACGATCTGCTCAGGATCTAAGGCCAGGGCAGCTGCAGGTGCGCTCTCCTGAACACCATCTGATGGCAGATCTAAGTCATGCTCATTGTGACTGTGCGGCGCACCTGTCATGGGCCTGAATCCGTCGAAGATCAAGTCTCCGCGGATGTCGGCAGTATAGTTCAGGCTTCCAAACCTGACCTGATGGCCAGGGGCGTAGCTATCGATCTGCTCCAGATGGCCAAGCGAGTTGGCCCGCAGTGCGAAGCCGCGAATACGAAGATCTGTCCAGGGAGGAAGACCTCACCCTGGATCACATCGCTGTGGATGATTGAAGGAGCCATCAAGCCTTATCGTGACGACACAGTGGAACTCTCAATGGAAGGACCAATGCCGGTGTCAAAACCGGCAGATCTTGGGTAGGGGGTCCCGAATTGTGCGTCTAAGGCTAATGGTAACAGGAGGCGGGGGACACAATGTTTACCCAGGTTCGGGCCCTCTCTATGGAGGTAATACCCTACTTCCTGCTTGATTGATCTTGATGATATGAGTATTACAAGAGTTGATCTACCACAAGATCGTATAGGCTAAACCCTATAAGCTAGCCTATGATTATGATTGTTCTTGTCCTACGGACTAAACCCTCCGATTTATATAGACACCGGAGGGGGCTAGGGTTACACAGAGTCAGTTACAGAGAAGGAAATCTACATATCTGAATTGCCAAGTTTGCCTTCCACGCAAAGGAGAGTCCCACCCGGACACAGGACGAAGTCTTCAATCTTGTATCTTCATAGTCCAACAGTCCGACACAAGTACATAGTCCGGCTGTCCGAGGACCCCTTAATCCAGGACTCCCTCAATCATCAACATGCATACAATCATTCAAGATGAACACAGGGTCCGGCTATGGATGAAATCAAACGAATAAAATACAACCACTCAAGCTAAGTCCCGATCGACCCTACTGGGCACCACTACTGATCGTTTGGATAAGTAACGTAGAAATGCCCACGATCCTCGTCAAGCTCCCACTTGAGCTCAATAGCATCTTCTGCATCAGACTCAACGATACCTGCAACTGTGTTTGTAGTATTCTATGAGTCACGGGGGCTCAGGAATCATAGCACCCTCGATATCGACTATCAAAGCTTAAATGGGTAAGGTATGGTTAAGTGGTGAAGTTGCAACAAGCACTAAGCATTTATATGGTGGCTAACTTACGAATATAAGAACAAGGTGAGAAGCTACGCAAACGGTCGCAATCTAGTAATGATCCTGAACTACTTACGTTCAAACATAACCCAACCATGTTCTCCTCCCGAACTTCACCGAAAAGAGACCATCATGGTTAAGCACGTGGTTGGTGTGTTTTAATGAGATTAGCTTCAAGTTCACTACAACCGGATATTAAAAACTCCCATCTGCCACATAACCACGGGCACGACTCTTGAAAGTTTAAACCCTGCAGGGGTGTCCCAACTTAGCCCATGACAAGCTCACGATCCGTGGAGACAATCCTCCATCTCGGGACACTCTGATCAGGCTCGGAATCCCGATGCACAAGACATTTCGACAATGGTAAAACAAAACCAGCAAGACCTCCGACGTGTCGATACCCTGATAGTAGCCGCGTGTATCTCGTCTCAGGCCACGATCGGATTGTCAAACTTCCGGTAGGCCAATCCATAGTTGCCCCTGGCGGCCACCGGCGGTTGACAGGTTGGACCAACACTCATGAGGAGCACTGGCCCGGGTTGTTGCACTACAGAAAGAATACACTTCCATGATGATACGTGTTTGTCACAGTAGGTCACGTTTTCTGTCATGCATGTACATCCATGACAATTTTATGACATAATCAAGATAGTCATACCTGTGCTGTCGTAGAAGTATGACATTACCAAAATTATCATCACGGAAGTGTCCACTTCCATGACGATAAATGCCGCATCATGGAAGTGCTTTCTTCAAGGGTGACCGACACGTGGCACCGTAACGGGTCGCCGTTAAGCTATCGGGTCCGGTTTTGGATCCGATAACCCGCTAACAGCCACGACCAATGCCGATTTTCCACGTGTAAAATTCTCATTGGCCGACGGAACCACGTGTCAACTCTGCGTTGGCACAGGTGTCACTCATCCATTGGGAGAGATGCGCCTACGATATGTTGACATGTGGACCGGCCCAAAAGTGGCCCATAAAGATTAAATAGGTCAGCCCAACTAAAGGCCCACAAGATTTTGCGGACCATAATGGGCCGACCCAGTTAAAGGCCCACAAGATTTTGCAGACCATAATGGGACGGCCCAGCTAAAGGCCCACAAGATTTTGAGGACACTACTTGGTCGGCCCGTTAGCAGTCTGCCATGTTTTGGGCCCAATGCCGGCCCATATTTGATCTGGTCCATTAACAGCCTGCCATGTTCTGGGCTTAATAATGGCCCATATGAGATCCGGCCAATTAATAGCCTACCACGTTCTGGGCCATATTACGGCCCATAACAGATCTGACCCTTTAAGAGGCTTTGGGCTAAATTATGGCCCATATCAGACTCGACCCGTCAACTGGACACTGTGCTTTTGGGCCCACTTGAGGTCCGGTCAGGATTTCTGTTTGCTAAAGGCCCATTTAGTGATACAGCCTGATATTAGTTTCGGCCTGTTAAAGGCCCGTTTAACATTTCGGCCCTATATTTATTTCGGCCTGTTAAAAGCCCATCATATAGTTAGGCCTAACTATGGCCCGCTTTGCATCCGGCCTGCTCACAGCCGATAATCTAATTGGCGAAACAAGGACCGAGACAATTTTGGCCTGTTAACGGACTGTGATGTGATTGGCACGATCATGGGCCGGGGTCTATTTCGGCCTGCTCTCGGCCCGTGAGCTGTTCGGCACGTTTCAGGCCCAACCTACTTTTTAGCCTTCTAAAAGCCCATTGAATTTTCTTGCGAAAATAGGGCCGGCCATTTACTCGGCCTATTAAAGGCCAGAAACTACTAGTGGGCCAGTTTATATTTAGGACTGTTAATGGACCAAGATGACTGGGACCACGATGCGGATCATACATAGTGATTTGCATGACGGCCCGATTATGTACCGTAATTTTATGGTTTGGCAGGTTTACTTCAAAGACAGGATATACTATCCTGATCACGGGATCAGAATAATATTCTGATCACAACCTGAACTTCCCATATAAAGCGCCTGAACTTCCCTGTGTACGAACTTGAGCTTCGGGCTATCTTCGCAACCGTGGCTTCCCCCGCGAATTATTTCGGTCGGTAGTGTTGTCTGGGATGTGACTGTAATCCAGATACTCATACCTGCATCTAAATGCTCGTTTTGATTCGTAATTTTGCATTTTGGCGGATTCACTCTCGGGGCGGATGAACTCGTGTCTATTTATAAGTTTAATGCATTCACTGTATGTTCTGGAACCTCCAACATGATGGTAATTTGTTGTAAGTACGAGTTTCGTGGGCAATTTGTCGTTAATTTCAACGGATTTGATTTCAGGCTCTGTGTTCTTCGTCCGCGGGAGTGGTTCCGCGGCTTCTGTGGATTTGTTATTTTTATTTGAATATAGAGGGCGGATTTGATTGCAGTAGTGAGATTGGACCGTTCATGCGTTGTTAATTCGATCGGGAAGGCGAATACACCCCTGAAATCGGGCGATTGATCTCGTGTCGGCCCGTGCTGGTTTTCGGTTCTTCAATGAGACAACTTGGTTGATTTATCGTTTTGATGTCGGGGCACAATAGGATATCGTTCGAGGTCGCGGATTGAGAAGGTGTAGTCACCCAAGTGATTAAATCTGAAAAGCAAATTCGATAATGCGTTTTTTCCAGTGATTCTACTGTCTGTGTTACAGAGTTGGACTTCTGCACCTTTTGTGCTCGAACTTCCCTCGTTTTAATGCATGTTTTTTGGGTGATGCTGCAATACGATCTGTTCAGTTGGTGTTGTTATAAAAATTTTGTGTATGTTTTTTTGTTTTTCAGAGTACTCATATACGTAAATGTGGAGTTGGTCCATAGATACACAAATCATCCTTTTTATATTTATTCTGTCTTCGGGACTATCTTTGGGATCATCCACATTCTGTGGTAGTAATTGGACTTCTATGGTACCCGTGATTGAACTTCCTGATTTCCACATTGCAAGATGGTGCAACATCGCGCTATATTTTTTTTCTTTTTTTTTTGTAATTTTCAATTTTCTAATTTGGGTTTTAGTTTGTTCCGTGGCAACTATGGGATTATTCCCAAATATGCATGCATACCTTACTTATTTTTTTTGTAACATGTTTGCATACTTCAAACAGTGGTAGAACTTCAGTTTGTGTTTAACATGAACTTACAAGATTTTTGCTACTGTGTAATTTGTCTTTCTACATGTTCATTTGATGTTTTTTCAAAACACCGAACTTCTATGTTTTTACAACATGAACTTACCTTTATTTAGAACATTTGATTAGTTAACTTACACCTTGTGCATTTTGTTTCTTCGACACTAAACATTATTATTCCTCAGGTGCTTCTTTCTTGGTTTTTTATGTCACAACAAATTTTTTCTTGAATGCAGGTTCATCTTTTTGACATTGATATTCCAGGATAGATTACATTCCAGAAATCAAAAACCCTTAGTAGATTTCTTTCTGAAATTTGTTGTAACAGTGTGTAAGTGTGGAGCTGGACCATAGGCACTATCTTTAGTAGGATCTGGACTTCTTTTTTATTAATGGTTGAACTTCTGGTTTTGGAGATTGCACTCCACATTGGAAGACAAAGGTGCATGATGCTCTATATTTTCTTTGTTTGGTTTTCTTTGTAATTTTAATTCTCCAGATGTTTTTTTAGACTTTTGTCTCATGAGCAATCATGGTATTGGCCCAAGTATGGGCCGAGACAGGAACGAGCCGGAGCAGGCGACGACGCGGCGTGCCGCGTCATCACATGCGGAGGCGAGTCCGCCACATCCGTGACCCCACTATCTATCTTAGGGTTTTTAGGGTTTAGGGTGCGTGCGGTGGGGGTGGAAACAGAATAACCGCATTGCGTCCTATCAAATCCTAGCGCGCAGCAACGCGGTAGCGCGAGGCCGAGCGGGGGGGGGGGGGGGGGAGGGGCGGTCGGGACCCCCCCTCTCCTCCCCCTGCAAGGCCGAGATAGGAACGAGCCGGAGTAGGAAACGACGCGGCGTGCCGCGTCGTCGCATGCGGAGGCAAGTCCGTCACATCCGTGACCCCACTATCTATCTTAGGGTTTTTAGGGTTTAGGGTGCGTGCGGTGGGGGTGGAAATAGAATAACCGCATTGCGTCCTGTCAAATCCTAGTGTGCAGCAATGCGGTAGCGCGAGGCCGAGCAGGGGAGAGGGGGGGAGGGGGGGCGGGATCCCCCTCCCCTCCCCCTACGAGGCCGAGACAGGAATGAGCCGGAGCAGGCGACGACGCGGTGTGCCGCGTCGTCGCATGCGGAGGCGAGTCCGTCACATCCGTGACCCCACTATCTATCTTAGGGTTTTTAGGGTTTAGGGTGCGTGCGGTGGGGGTGGAAACAGAATAACCACATTGCGTCCTGTCAAATCCTAGCGCGCAACAATGCGGTAGCGCGAGGCCGAGCAGGGGGGAGGGGGGTCGGGACCCCCCTCCCCTTCCCCTGCGAGGCCGAGACAGGAACGAGCCGGAGCAGGCGACGACGCGGCGTGCCGCGTCGTCGCATGCGGAGGCGAGTCCGTCACATCCGTGACCCTACTATCTATCTTAGGGTTTTTAGGGTTAAATATGAACTTCATCTGTTTTTGTACTTGAACTTCTTCTTTTTGCTTCTTTATGGTTTATTTATTCTTATTCCTTTACTTCTTTTATTAGAGTACTTGAACTTCTATTCTTTATTTATTGAACTTCTTTTCTCTTGTTTTTAGGGGCATATTTATGTATGTATGTTTCTTCCTTTAGTAGTGTATTTGCCATATATTTTTGGTTTTGAGGATATAAGTTGTGCTGTTTTGCGATCTTATCTCATTATAATAGATGCATTCAAATGGTGCATTTATTTATCTACACATGTATTTACTATTTTAGCTGTTGGGGGGGGGGGGGGGTAAAACTGTAAATTCAGTGGCGCTGCAAGTCCCACAACAGATAGGCATTAACCGACCATCTCCCTCGCCACCACCTGTCAGAAAACCCCTCTCCCTCTGTCGCTCGCTCTCTACCCCCTCTCCGTCCTCCGCTGCCTCCTTCAACTGCAACTCCCCCGATTTCTCCGCCCCTGTCCCCTGCCCTCGCGAGTGGAGTAACTGGCGCACTCCCTCGCTCCTATTACTCCCCCGCGCCGCGCTCTCCCTTGCCCAGCCCGCTCTCCTCTGCTCTAAAGCGAGGGCGACAACTGCTTGCGCGTGGCGTCGTGGGGAGTGAAGAACCGCCGCGGATTCGTGCTTGGAGAGGTACAAACACTGCCCCCGCCCCTCCCCCTAATGCTTGTATTCACTTTCGCCAGATCTGTAGTGGTCTGCCTGTTTGCTCTATTTGCTCTCACGTCCACCTCCTACCCCCTTTTTCTGATGGTTTGGTGGGACATTAGGTAGGGTTCTTGGGCATGTGGTGGTTGGAATGCATTCCCCCGTGGCCAGATTTGTTTGTGATATGCTTGTGTGTGGATTTTCATTTCCCCTTTGTTGATTTTAGCAGTCAGATGCATGTCAGAGAGGTTGTGGTGTGATTGTTGATGCTAGATCTGTTGTATCCGATGGCATTAGTGCTGTGGATTTGGAGGTCTAGATTGTGTTTGTGACATTGTAGTTCGTTTCTGGATATGTTTTTTGTTGTGCTTGCCTATATGTGCTACTGTCATCTATTCATACTTGTTGGTTCTAGTTGTTTGTAGTTGGTTCTAGGGTTTGATTCAGTTTCTTTTTTTGTATTTTGTTGTATGTTTTTCTACTTGCTAACTATATGGAATCAATCTTCTGTGTTTACATGTTGTTCTAGTGTTTGGAGTTGCATTCATTGAGGCGGTTGTGTTGTCATGTCTTCAAAATCTTCTCCAGATATCTTAATGTAGCTGTATCTTGTATTGTTATATATGTCTGCCCATATCTTCATTTGGTTTTTATGTTGGACTGCCAGTCTTAGTAGTGTGAACTTCTAACAAGGTTTGTGTGTATGCATTTTACACATAGTTTATGTGTGTGCCATTTCATATTTAAAGTGTATATCTTTGTTTTTTGTTTTCTTGTTATCATGTTCATGGTATTGATATTTAGTTTGCCTGTGAAATACTATTTGTGGTCATGCTACATCTTTTTTATGTGCTACTTGCTTGCATCACGTAGTTGAACTTCTGGTTTTAATTATTGTATGAAATTTGGTTGAACTTCTGTTATGCACATTTTGTTTTACTGCTTTGTTATATATCGTTGAACTTCTGGACATTCATGATATATGTAGTAGCCCCTCTGGTGTAGATTGTTTTTATATTTAGTTTGTAGATTTTTAGTTTGTTTTTTGTGTTTACTGCTTTGTTAGGTATTGTTGAACTTCTGGGTATTGGACATTGTTGTAAAAGTAGAAGTCCCTTTGGTGTAGGATTGCGGATTAGAACTTAGCTGCCTTTTTACTTGCTTTTTTGTAGTTGGTGATGAGTTGAATAGTTCTGAAAAAAATGCCTGCGATCAAGATGGAGCTTCAGAGGTTAATACTGATGCTCCAATATCCGATGCGGCTAAATCACCCATTATCCCGTTGACTGTGATTGCCGAGGTTGCTTTGAGCCTTGAGAATTTTTCAAGCCTTGAGGATCTTGCTTCTGCAGCTCTTGCTTCACCTAGTATGTGAAACTCCTTTTCTTTTCCATTTAAAGTTTTGAGCAATGTTTTTTTTAGCTTGTTCATGTCGTTTGTTTTTGTTTTTGTTCCTGATTTTTTTATTTTTTCTCCGATTTTTTGTGTTCTTTGCAGATGTGTCCACATAGGAGGAAGCTGTGAACACCATCAACGATGTTTTATCTGAGTTGGGTTTATTAGAAACCCCTGCTGCTGCTGAGGAGGGGGCTTGTCACACCCAATATGCGACCCTATCCAAAAGGAACTCCAAGGTCCCACCAAGGATAGACTCGCATATTGAAACTCTTTTGCAAGGTGGATATCATTACATCAACATTACATAATAGATGGGGATACATACATAAGGCATACAATGCCACACGAATACAACATCATCTTACATAAGAGCACCATCCGACTACGGATGAAACACAAACAGAAACTCAAATGACATCCACCCTGCTAGCCCAGGCTGCCGACCTAGAACCTATCCCCTGATCGAAGAAGAAGCAGAAGAAGAACTCCAAACAAGCAAACATCGCGTTCGCGTTAAGATCATCGCATAACCTGTACCTGCAACTGTTGTTGTAGTAATCTGTGAGCCACGAGGACTCAGCAATCCCATTACCATGGGTATCAAGACTAGCAAAGCTTAATGGGAAAGGAAGGGGTAAAGTGGTGAGGTTGCAGCAGCGGCTAAGCAAGTATGGTGGCTAACATACGCAAATAAGAGCGAGAAGAGAAGCAAAAGGAATGGTCGTCAACTAGCAATGATCAAGAAGTGATCCTGAACTCCTACTTACGTCAAACATAACCCAGAAACCGTGTTCACTTCCCAAACTCCGCCGAGAAGAGACCATCATGGCTACACACGCGGTTGATGCGTTTTAATTCGGATCTGGTGTCAAGTTATCTACAACCGGACATTAACAAATTCCCATCTGCCACTTAACCGCGGGCACGGCTCTCGAAAGTTTAAACCCTGCAGGGGTGTCCCAACTTAGCCCATGATAAGCTCTCGCGATCAAGGAAGGATATACCTTCTCCCAGGAAGACCCGATCAGTCTCGGAATCCCGGTTTACAAGACATTTCGACAATGGTAAAACAAGACCAGCAAAGCCGCCCGCTGTGCCGACAAATCCCGATAGGAGCTGCACATATCTCGTTCTCAGGGCACACCGGATGAGCAAGACGTCGGGTTGGCATAGACCCTGGTTGCCCAGGGGGCGCCGGACATCGCTCAGTTTGGACCAACACTTAGACAAGCATTGGCCCGGGGGGGGGGGGGGGCTAAAATAAAGATGACCCTTGGGTTAATTACTCCCAAGGGAAAGGTAGGTGGTGGTGAGGCAAATGGTAAAACCAAGGTTGGGCCTTGCTGGAGGAGTTTTATTCAAAGCGAACTGTCAAGGGGGTCCCATAAATCACCCGACCGCGTAAGGAACGCAAAATCCGGGAACATAACACCGGTATGACAGAAACTAGGGCGGCAAGAGTGGAACAAAACACCAGGCATAAGGCCGAGCCTTCCACCCTTTACCAAATATATAGATGCATTAATAATATAAGAGATATTGTGATATCCCAACATAACCCTGTCCACCATGGAGCAATCTTCAACTTCACCTGCAACTAACAACGCTATAAGAGGGGCTGAGCAAACGGTAACATAGCCAAGCAACGGTTTGCTAGGAAGGGTGTCAAAAGGTTAGAGGTTCATGGCAATTTGGGAGGCTTGAAGAACAAGTTATAGGAAGCGCAACAAAGCGATAGAACGAAGCAACTAGCATAGCAATGATAGTAGTGAGATCCAGAGTAGCGTTCATCTTGCCTGAAATCCCACAAGGAAGAAGAACGAGTCCATGAAGAAGATGAATCCACGAAGACGAGCCACACGTAGACGAACGCATCCTCACGATCGCAACAAAATGGGAACTATCGAGAAGAAGCACACAACATGGTAAACACACCACACATAGACAAGACATGATGCACAACAAGCATGATGCATGACAAAGCTACATGAAGCTACTCATGGCAAGAGAAGATGCATACAAGAGTAACACATCAAAGCAAGTTTAAATGAGGCCGGGAACAACATATAACAATTCCGGTAAGTGCTCATATGCAAGTTTCAAAGTTGGTCCAGATCTGAATAAACCTTATGTTCAAGTTGTTAAACAGCAAGTTAAGATGCACCAAGATGATCTACACGAGATTCTAGTCAAGTTACATATAAAGTTCATTAGATTTGGAGCTACGGCCTAGAAGATATGAGCAAAACAAGTTCAACATGGCATTGATGCAAAATGCATACAAACATCAAGCAAACACTCCCAAACATGGATGCAACATGATAATATGAAACTACATGCAAAAATCAAGCAAGTTTCGTATAGAGCACACTCAAAACGGAGCAACGGTGCAACACATACACTCTACAAGTTATAGCAACAATCTGTTCATAACAACTAGGCATCTTGCAAGCATCAAAACAATATGCTACAACATCCCAACATAATAACAAAAGGCATGGGCATGAAGTACAGGTAAAGCATGACAAAACATGAGCACTGAGCTATATCCAGAAATCAATAGATCATGCTCAAAAAGACATGGGAAGATTGCAAATAATAACAGTTTCAGGCTTAGCAGAAATAACATCAGGTTGCAATGTTTAGAGCTATCAAACAACATGTTACTGGAACTTATCATGGCAAACAAAGGCATGGCATGAATCTACTAATTACATAGAGCAAAAGTCCCTTACTGACCATGAGCCAAAAAGGATCAGAAGATATGATGGCACCCATGTAAACATGGCAAGAGATATGACAAATTCATACATGGCAGGAACAACAATAAGTAGGCATGTTGGTGAGCTTGAACCACTCACCACAGAGCAATACATGGCATTGAAAGGAAACCATCAGCAAGAAGACATGTTTATAAAGCTAAGCATGGCAAGAACAAGTTCATAGCATGCTTGGATCACTAAAAACAATCATGGCAACATTGAACTTAATGTTAACAGGCTGACAGCAACATTATTTAGCAATTTGAGAGCAAGATTACAACAAGTTACAGCAGTCTATAAATGCAACCAGGGGCATGAATAGATAGAGCATGACATGTATAACAAAACATCCTTAGTGAACACCACCAGATTATGCAAAGGATGACTAGTAGCAGCAGGTTTACATAGTAACAAAATATAACAGAATCAGTTAGGAAAACAGCAACAGCAAGTACCCTACTTAACAAGTTCGATGCACTCAGTACACAAGCCACAAAAATACATGGATAGCACCTCTGGAAAGATGGCATAGCATAGATCAAAACACATGTAGACATCAACCTCATAGGATGCACACAGCAAACATGGCAAAAATGACAAATGAGCATGTTATAACAGTTCCAACAGATTAACATCAACATGCACTTTTCGAACAGCATTTCGTGTATCAAGATGAGCTCAAATGAAAATGACGCAATGGAACGAAATGAAGTACTCGTTGAGGCGAACAATTTGACATATTACACGTACGAAACGGAGCAATATGCACAGAGTTATGATGCGATGAACATGGCATGATAATGTAAATAATTTCGGGACGGGAAAAATCACCTCCGGATCTGCGGGTGACCCGGGCGCGGTTTTCGAGGCTCGCCAGAGCAAACTTGCCGGATTTGCGGAGAAGGGCCGGGATCGTCGGGGAAGCTCGCCGGAGGAGGGGAACCACTGGATCCGGGCGCGGGGTCGCCGGATCTGGCCGGAGGGGAGGCGGATCGGCTGCGGGGCGAAAGAGCCGGTAGGGCAAGGGGCGGCGCCCGCGGCGGCGTGGCGCCGGCGGCAAGGAGCGGCAGGGCCGGGCAGGTCGGTCGGGGCGGAGCGCGCTAGCCGGAGGGGCGCGGGACAAGGCGCAGGGCGTGCCGGCGGCGAAGCGGGACCGGCCGGGCGCGGCGGATGCGCTCCTGCGGCGGGGAGGCGGTGCGGCCAGCAACGAGCGGCGGCGGCGGCGCTGGCGGCGCGACGCGCGGTCCGGGCGGCGGCGCGGGATGGGCCCCTCGGGGCCGATCTGGGTTCCGCGGCGGGCCTGCGGCGGCGGGGACGGCCAGGGGCGACGTGGCGTGTCGCGGTTGGCCGAGGGCGGCGGCGGGGTGATGTGGCGACCGGCGATTGGTCGGAGTGAAGTGGCGGGGAGGGAGGACATGTCCGGCGCAGAGAGGGATTTCGTCCGGCGACGCGAGGAGGATGGGAGCTAGGGTTTGGACTGCGAGAATTTCGGGGGAGACACACACACACACACACACACACACACACACACATATATATATATATATATATATATATATATATATATATATATATATATAGGTAGAGGGGGCTAGGAGTGTCCAAATGAGGTGCGGTTTTCGGCCACGCGATCGTGATCGAACGGCGGAGGGCATGGAGGGGAGTTTGCTGGGTTTTGGGCCACTTTGGAAAGGGTGTTGGGCTGCAACACAAGAGGCCTTTACGGTTACCCGGTTAAGCGTTGGAGTATCAAACGACCTCCAAATGGCACGAAACTTGACAGGCGGTCTACCGGTGCTATACCAAGGCCGCTTGGCAAACCTCGGGCCATTCCTAGAAATTTTAACACCCGCTCACCACAAGAGACAAAAAGGGGGACGCCGGAGGACATAGGACTGCCGGATTGCAAAACGGACAACGGGGAAAATGCTCGGATGCATGAAACGAACATGTATGCAAAATGAAATGCACATGATGACATGGCAATATGCAACACACAAGCAAAATGACATGGCAACAGTGGCGAATAACTGGCGGACACCTGGCGCATCGAATCCGGGGCGTTACAACACTCCTCCACTAACGAGAGATCTCGTCCCGAGATGTTAGGACCGAGACGGAAGGGAAAAGGGATGAGGTGAAACAAGAACTCAAGAAAAGAAACAAAGAATCGAGAGCACTCGAGAAGAAGAGAGGAACAACGAGAATGACGAGAATCGAAAGCTCACTTAATCAGATAGACTATGAAAGCACTCCGGTTAGAATGAGATAAGAAACGAATAAGACTGAAAGGATTTAGGCAGCACTCCGGCTGAAGATGGAAGGAATAGAACACGAGCTTCACCCAATGAGATGGCACTTGACGAGATGAACAATGCAATGCCTCCGGAAGAATTGATAGAATGGAATGAAAATAACTTAGAAGGAAGGATTGAACGGAGTTGTTGAGAAAATCAACAACGAAAGAATAAGCTTGTTGTGGTCTTATAGGTAACATCTCAAGATCATAAGGTGATAACCGGCCACAAACGGAAATGGTTGGATATCTTAGAAGAACGAAGAAATGCAAAACTCCACTTCAAAAGAATACGAAGATTTAATTGCACTTCGAGATGCAAGAAGAAAAGATACTTGAACTCCAGGAACAAGATCTAGATGAACTCTTCCAGAATGAATTAAATCCTGAAGAACCACCTTGAAGAATGCCGGTAACAAAAAGATTATGAGATTGAATGAAGGAAGAAAGAATAAGATGAGCCTTGCGGTGATTTAGATGGAGGTTCCGGCGAAATGGCCGAGGAAGATTTGAACTCCGGAAAAGAAATGATGAAAACACTTGGAACTAGAATTTATTCATCACGGTCAAACTCCGAAGAAAAGGGATTACTCACTTGGATGAAATAAGAATAAGATTTATTGTATGCTTATCCTTCATAAAATTAAATTGATGACAAGCAATGGATTTTGCATACTACTTATTCTTCTTGAAAAGGATTAGGGGAACATAGCACAAAACTTGAGAAAGTCTTCATGAACCACCGGCAGGATTGAAAAGAACGAATGAATTAATATGATAACCAAGGAAGTGAAATCTTGGATGAACCACTGTAAGAATTGAAAATCGAATGACGAAAAAGAATGGAACACCAGGAAGAATTAGAAGAACCTATAAGCAAGAGGGGATTTAGATGCAAAAGAACAAAGAGATAACAAGCTGATTAAAGACCACTTGAACGAAGCACCGGGATAAGTAGAGAACGATAACTGGAATGATGGCCTCCGGTGAAAAGAAATGGAAAACAACTCTTGACATAATCCGGACGGGTAAGAAAGAATATCTGACAAACGGAATAATTTGAGAGGATAACAAGAAGCTAGAACCATGAATCTTTGGAAGAACGGACAAGATTTAGAGAAAACTCTTCTTCGGTCTTCAAATGATGACGAGAAAAACCACCAAAATTACTGAGATACTCCGGGGAAATGAAAAGCAAAGAGGTTGAGCCAACAATGAAAAGAATTTGAAAACGAACTTGAAGAAAGCATGTGACTAATGGGATCCATTCTTACGTCACGCTTGCAAAGGATTTGAGAATAACTCCGGGAAAATAGAAGAGTCAGGTAAGATCCTGGGAAAAGACCTGTGGGTTAGGGCCCACTAAAAAAAACACCGTTGAAAAGGATTGTTGAAGAGATAGATGATGCACCGAAACAATTGAAATATTTGAATGAGGTGACAACCTCGAATTAATTGGAACACAGACAAATCTCCTGAGATGTCTTCCGAACTCCGGAATGATTGAATGACGAGAGGCAAACGAGTAAGGAGGACACTTTACGAAAGGAAAAGAACGTGATCAACTCGAAAAACTTGAATTAAGTCCATCGGAGAAGAAAAAGAGATGAAGAATGTCAAACAAAAGAGAATTCACCGGTTGAAATGATTGAGGGAAGACTGAAGAGGTTCCGCACGAATTAAATTGATGCTCGAAAGAGACTCAATCTCCGGGAAGAAAAGGGATGGGAGGGCGGGAAAAACACAGGCAACTAGAAGGGGGAATCGACGAATATCTTGAAGAGAAAACACCGGTTGAGATCATTGAGGAAAGAAAGCAAAGACTGGATACTCGATTACGGACTCTGGCTCTGAGAAGAAAAAGGGTGGGCGAGTGGGAAAAGAAGACAACTGAGGATTGAACTTGGCAAAGATGAAGAGGCTCGAGTCAACTTGACGAGAAATGCATCGGACAAAAGAGGATGGACAAAGAACAAAAACTAACCGCGTGATCCTAAAGAAAAATTTAAAGGGGAAGAGGAGTAACTCAAAACACCTACGTCAAGATTCCTCACCAGAGCGACGAAGGGGCTGAGGAGTAAAAAGAATTCCTACTCTCCGATATAACTAGACTCCGAAAACATTTTTCTTCTAGACTCAACAACGGCCAAACTACACGATCAATCAAGGGGGCTCCTAGGGTCGGTCGAGGCTCTGATACCAACTTGTCACGCCCAATATGTGACCCTATCCAAAAGGAACTCGAAGGTCCCACCAAGGATAGACCCGCATATTGAAACGCTTTTGCAAGGTGGATATCATTACATCAACATTACATAATAGATGGGGATACATACATAAGGCATACAATGCCACACGAATACAACATCATCTTACATAAGAGCACCATCCGACTACGGATGAAACACAAACAGAAACTCAAACGACAAGCACCCTGCTAGCCCAGGCTGCCGACCTGGAACCTATCCCCTGATCGAAGACGAAGCAGAAGAAGAACTCCAAACAAGCAAACATCACGCTCACGTCAAGATCATCGCATAACCTGTACCTGCAACTGTTGTTGTACTAATCTGTGAGCCACGAGGACTCAGCAATCCCATCACCATGGGTATCAAGACTAGCAAAGCTTAATGGGAAATGAAGGGGTAAAGTGGTGCGGTTGCAGCATCGACTAAGCAAGTATGGTGGCTAACATACACAAATAAGAGCGAGAAGAGAAGCAAAAGGAACGGTCGTCAACTAGCAATGATCAAGAAGTGATCCTGAACTCCTACTTACGTCAAACATAACCCAGAAACCGTGTTCACTTCTCGGACTCCGCCGAGAAGAGACCATCATGGCTACACACGCGGTTGATGCGTTTTAATTCGGATCTGGTGTCAAGTTATCTACAACCGGACATTAACAAATTCCCATCTGCCACATAACCGTGGGCACGACTCTCGAAAGTTTAAACCCTGCAGGGGTGTCCCAACTTAGCCCATGATAAGCTCTCGCGATCAACGAAGGATATACCTTCTCCCAGGAAGACCCGATCAGTCTCGGAATCCCGGTTTACAAGACATTTCGACAATGGTAAAACAAGACCAGCAAAGCCGCCCGCTGTGCCGACAAATCCCGATAGGAGCTGCACATATCTCGTTCTTAGGGCACACCGGATGAGCAAGACGTCGGGTTGGCATAGACCCTGGTTGCCCAGGGGGCGCCGGACATCGCTCGGTTTGGACCAACACTTAGACAAGCATTGGCCCCGGGGGGGGGGGGGGGTGAGGGAGTCCCGGACTAGGGGGTGTCCGGATAGCCAGACTATCATCATCGGCCGGACTCCAAGACTATGAAGATACAAGATTGAAGACTTCGTCCCGTGTCCGGATGGGACTTTCCTTGGCGTGGAAGGCAAGCTTGGCGATACGGATATGTAGATCTCCTACCATTGTAACCGACTCTGTGTAACCCTAGCCCTCTCCGGTGTCTATATAAACCGGAGGGTTTTAGTCCGTAGGGCAACAACCATTACAACAATCATACCATAGGATAGCTTCTAGGGTTTAGCCTCCTTGATCTCGTGGTAGATCCACTCTTGTACTACCCATATCATCAATATCAATCAAGCAGGAGTAGGGTTTTACCTCCATCGAGAGGGCCGGAACCTGGGTAAAAACATCGTGTCCCTTGTCTCCTATTACCATCCGCCTAGACGCACAGTTCGGGACCCCCTACCCGAGATCCGCCGGTTTTGACACCGACATTGGTGCTTTCATTGAGAGTTCCTCTATGTCGTCACCGATAGGCTTGATGGCTTCTTCAATCAACAACAACGCCGTCCAGGGGAAGACTTTTCTCCCAGCACAGATCTTCGTATTCGGCGGCTTCGCACTATGGGCCAATTCACTTGGCCTCTGGAGCAGATCGAAAGCTACGCCCCTGGCAATCAGTTCAGATTTGGAAGCCTAAACTTCACGGCGGATATCCGCGGAGACTTGATCTTCGATGGATCCAAGCCGCAGCCGAGCGTGCCGCACTGTCACGATGGGCATGATCTAACTCTGCCGCCGGACAGTACCTTGGAGGCCGCACACGAATCCGCTCCGACCCATAGTCCGGAGCCGATTGCGTAGATCGAGGACGGGTGGCTGGACACCGCCTCGGGAGCTGCAACTTCCACGGCGATGGAGCCGAACGCTGATCTCGTCCCTTATAAAGCTCATGACACCGAGGTGCCGGACTCCCTGCCGGACTCCGAACCTCCTGCGCCCCTGCCAATCGAATCCGATTGGGCGTCGATCATGGAGTTCACCGCTGCGGACATCTTTCAGCACTCACCCTTTGGCGACATCCTAAAATCGCTAAAGCATCTCTCGCTATCCGGAGAGCCCTGGCCGGACTACGGCCAGGATGGTTGGGATGCGGACGACGAAAAAATTCAAAGCCCACCCACCACCCACTTTGTAGCCACTGTCAACGATCTAACCGACATGCTAGACTACGACTCCGAAGACATCGACGGTATGGACGACGATGCCGGAGACGATCAAGAACCAGCGCCTACAGGGCACTGGAAGACCACCTAGTCATACAACATATACATGGTGGACACCCCAAAAGATGGGGACGGCGAAGAAGCAGCGGAGGCAGATTCCTTAAAGAAACAGCCCAAGCGCCGACGTCAGCGGCGCCGCTCTAAATCCCGCCACAGCAAGAATGGAGATTCTGGCACAGGAGATAATAACACCCCAGAGAGTGCCGAAGACAACCCCCTCTAGCAAGATTCAGCACAGGAGGATGCAGAAGTAAGCCCTCACGAGAGAGCGGTAGACGAAGAGGTCGAGGATGATAATTACATACCTCCCTCCAGAGACGAGACAAGCCTCGACGACGGCGAATTCGTCGTGCCTGAGGATCCCGTCGAACAAGAGCGTTTCAGACGCAGGCTAATGGCCATAGCAAATAGCCTAAAGAAAAAGCAGCAATAGCTTCAAGCTGATCAAGACCTGCTGGCCGACAGATGGACCGAGGTCCTCGCGGCCGAAGAGTATGAACTCGAACGCCCCTCCAAAAGCTACCCAAAACGCAAGTTGCTCCCCCGACTAGAGGAGGAAGCATACAAACCTTCATCACCAGCGCATAATATGGCAGACCGACCACCTCGCGGCCACGACAGAGAGGCATCTAGGCCCTCCACCAGAACCGTACCCCGGCACCGCTCAAAAAGTACGAAGCCACGGGGGAACGCGCCGGACTTGCGGGATATATTGGAGGACAAGGCAAGACAATCTAGATCTATCTATGGATCACGTGGGCGCCCCACGGCCCACGATGAATACTGTCGTGCCAGATACAGCAACTCCGGCCGGGCCGAACACAGCAGACAACGCCCTCTTGAGCTACGTCGTGACATTGCTCAATACAGAGGCGCCGCACACCCACTATGCTTCACAGACGAAGTAATGGATCATCAAATCCCTGAAGGGTTTAAACCCATCAACATTGAATCCTACGATGGCACAACAGACCCCACGGTTTGGATCGAGGATTATCTCCTTCTTATCCATATGGCCCGCGGCGACGATCTCCACGCCATCAAATATCTCCTGCTCAAGCTTAAAGGACCAGCACGACATTGGCTCAACAGCCTGCCCGCAGAGTCAATTGGGTGTTGGGAGGACCTGGAAGCCGCATTCCTCGACAACTTCTAGGGCACATATGTGCGACCACCAGACGCCGATGACCTAAGCCACATAATTCAGCAGCCAGACGAATCGGCCAGACAATTCTGGACACGATTCTTAACAAAGAAAAATCAAATCGTCGATTGTCCGGATGCAGAGGCCCTCGCAGCCTTCAAACATAACATCCGCGACGAATGGCTGGCCCGGCACCTAGGACAGGAAAAGCCGAAATCCATGGCAGCCCTCACATCATTAATGACCCGCTTCTGTGCGGGAGAGGATAGCTGGCTAGCTCGCAGCAACAACCTCAGCAAAAATGCTGGCAGTCCGGATACTAAGGACCACAACGGCAGGTCACGTCGAAGAAAAAACAAACGCCGCGTTAACGGCGACAACAATGAGGATATGGCAGTCAACGCCGGATTCCGAGGCTCTAAACCCGGTCAGCGGAAGAAGCCATTCAAAAGAACCACTCTGGGTCCGTCCAATTTGGACCGAATACTCGACCACTCTTGCCAGATACATGGCATCCCCGAAAAACCAACTAACCACACCAACAGAGATTGTTGGGTATTCAAGCACGCAGGCAAGTTAATTGCCGAAAACAATGACAAGGGGCTGCACAGCGATGACGAGGAAGAGACCCGGCCGCCGAACAATAGAGGACAGAAGGGCTTCCCCCCACGAGTGCGGATGGTAAACATGATATACGCAACCCATATACCCAAGAGGGAGCGGAAGCGTGCACTAAGGGACGTATATGCGATGGAGCCAGTCGCCCCGAAGTTCAATCCATGGTCCTCTTGCCCGATCACTTATGATCGAAGAGACCATCCGACCAGTATCCTCCATGGAGGATTCGCCGCATTGGTTTTAGACCCAATCGTCGATGGATTTCACCTTACGAGAGTCCTGATGGACGGCGGCAGCAGCCTGAACCTGCTTTATCAGGATACAGTGCGCAAGATGGGCATAGACCCCTCAAGGATTAAACCTACAAAGACGACCTTGAAAGGCGTCATACCAGGTGTTGAGGCCAATTGTACAGGCTCAGTCACACTGGAAGTGGTCTTCGGATCCCCGGATAATTTCTGAAGCGAGGAGTTAATCTTCGACATAGTCCCGTTCCGCAGCGGCTATCACACTCTGCTCGGACGAACCGCGTTTGCAAAGTTCAACGCGGTGCCGCATTATGCATACCTCAAGCTCAAGATGCCAGGCCCTCGTGGAGTCATCATGGTCAATGGAAATACGGAACGCTCCCTCCGAACGGAGGAACATACAGCGGCTCTCATGGCAGAAGTACAGAGCAGCCTTCTAAGGCAATTTTCGAGTCCGGCCGTTAAACGACCGGACACGGCCAAACGTGCCCGGAGCAACATCAATCAAGACCACCTGGCATGTTCCGAGCACGCGTAGCAATGCGGCCCCAACCCCATCCCTCGCATGATTGCAAGACCAGCCCTCCGCGTACATCATCACGCTCTGAAGATACCATGGGCATAGGGGGAGGGCCACGACCACAATAGGCCCAGAGTGCGGCTCGACCACACCAGGGGCTCCCAAGTGTGTCACTCTTTTCATTTTTATTTTTTCTTTCTTTTTCCTTCTTTTTATACACAGGACTCCGTTCACCAGAGGCCCTGTCCAGCGGCAAACCTGCCGAACTGACGATGCAACAGCCAGGGAGGACAAAGGCTGCGACGAATACTCAGGTGGTCTCCATTACGAGCATTAAATTTGTTAAATACACCATTCCGCAGCCTACCCCTAGAAGGAGACACGTCTAATTAGTCCAATCCCTTGCTTACCGCACTATTTGTATCATTCCGCACTCATAGCAGAATTTCTTGAATAAATAATGCAGCACTTTTTGCCTATAATTGCATTACTTTACATATATGTTCATTAATGACATCTTGCACCCGTATATTTTGGTACGGCCGAATACACCAGGGGCTTATGTTCCCCGCATTATGGTGTGATAAGTCCGAACACTTTCACAAGTGCGGCACCCCGAACTTATAACATTATATGAGTCGGCTCCGAATCATGTCTTGGGTCAATAGTTGGGTTTGCCCGGCTCCCATGTTTTGGTACCTTACGTTCCGTTCTGTCGGCTAAGGTAGCACTGGGAGAACCACTGCGATTGCGCCCCGGTTGAGCTGGGCGAGCGCCTCAGTGGAGAAAGCTAAAACTGACTCTCATGATAAGGCGAGAGACTGGTCGCTGTTCAAGAGGTCTTTTCGAGTCCCTAATGACTTATGCCGCTTCGAGCGAAGAACCGGATAATGTCCGGCCAAGGCGTGGATAGCGCCCCGAACTCGGTCTTCCGAATACTAGGGGCTTCGCCGAAATTTAAAATTATAGAATTCTATGGCTAAGTGAGAGTGTTCAAGCATTATAAGTCCGGTTGCCTTGTTCGTTGTGTTGAGCGCCTCCCTAGATGGACCCAAAAATGGGAACAAGAGTGCTCAAGTTTATCCCGAACACCCCAGCACTCGTGGCATGGGGGCTGAAGCCGACGACCTGCCATCTCTCAGATTTAATAAACGGCCGCACAGAAGGTAATCTTTTAAATCAATAAGCGTTGCTTAGCGCATATGAACAAAGTTTTCAGTGCACAGGATAACACATTGAAAATTTACTCAATAATTACATCTCTGGGGCACTCATCCGCAATCTTGCGGGCACCCTTCAGGACAGTCTTATAGTACATCTCAGGTGTACGATACTCTTTGCTCGCTGGCGGCGCGTCAGTGATAAGCCTCTCCGCATCCAGCCTGCCCCAGTGCACCTTTGCGCGGCCAAGGGCCCGACGAGGACCTTCAATACAGGCGGAGCGCTTGATGACCTCCACCCAGGGGCACGCATCCACCAGCCGCCGCACGAGGCCAAAGTAGCTACCAGGCATGGCCTCCCCAGGCCACAACCGGACTATGAGGCCCTTCATGGCCTGCTCGGCTACCTTGTGGAGCTCGACCAGCTGCTTCAGCTGGTCGCTAGGGGGCACCGGATGGCCGGCCTCAGCGTACTGAGACCACAAGACCTTCTCCGTTGAGCTCCCCTCCTTGGCTCGGTAGAATGCGGCGGCATCGGACACGCTGCAAGGCAGATCTGCAAACGCCCCTGGAGAGCTCCGAATTCGGGCAAGTGTTAGGTAGTTTACATTAACATGCTTGCTTTGCATGAAAAATGCCTTACCCGCCGCTATTTTCTTCACCGCCTCAATCTCCTGGAGGGACTTATGGGCCTCGGCCTTGGCGGCTTTGGCACTTTCGAGAGCCGAGGCAAGCTCGGACTCTCGAGTGTTTGAGTCGCGCTCCAAACTCTCATGCTTTTCCATGAGAGCCTGGAGTTCTTGCCGCACCTCCGCCACCCGCGCCTCCTGCTTCTCTCGCTCTGCCCGTTCCGCGGCCGCATTGCGTTCGGCCGCGGACACAGCCTCCTTCAGGGTTGCCACCTTGTTCGTGGCCCCTGCAGTACCCACGTTATCCTTGTTATTTTTATTGCAACCTAAATCCTTTTCTGTAAGGTACAAATTTCAAAGTGGTGTTACTCACCTTCTTTGTCCTCGAGCTGCTTCTTGGCACGGCCGAGCTCTTGCTCAGACCGCTCAAGGTCCTGCTTCAAAGCACCGACCTCCGCAGTCAGTGCGGCAGAGGTCAGCAGCGCAACCTGCAAACCCATATTGACATAATTTTTAGCACTCCTGCGTATATCTTTTTTAGATCCTCAATCCGGTTTTTCTTTCCGAACACCGAACCGAGCATCAAGGGCTACTGTCTATGCGGTATTATATTGCATAATTTTAACTTCTTACCTCAAAGCCTGTTAGAAGGGTACTGCAGGCATCGGTCAGCCCGCTCTTGGCGAGCTGAACCTTCTGAATCACCACACTCATAATCGTGCGGTGTTCTTCCTCGCTGGAAGCGCCTTTGAGCGCCTCCAACAAGTTGTCCGGCGCCTCCGGTTGGACGGGGGCCGCCGGCGTCACGGTCTTGCCCTTCTTGCGAAGGGGCCGCCTGCCGGACTCCGGAACCACTGCGGGTTCCGGCATGGAGTCCGGCGCAAAGTCCGGGAGGCTGCCTTGTGGCGCCTCCGGAGCCTCCTCCTGATGGGTCCCTTCTCGGGATCCCACCTCGGCGTCCTCAGCGTCGCGAGGGGTGGAGGCAGTCGGGATGGAGTCTACATCTGACGGAGCCAATGACCCACTCGATGAAGCGGGGAGATCATCATCGGCCAGACTGCAGGCAGTGTGCGGCATTAGAAGGACACTATGTGAAGCAAAAGAGAAATTATAAATCATTCAGGAATCCGGATACTTACAATCTTGCCGGAGGCCTGGCCCTTGAGGGCCACTCTTCGTCGCCAACATTGGCGTTGGCGGAGCTGTCCGGGGGAATAGTTCTTCCCCTCTTGGACCCTTCGGCCTCCCCTGTTGGGGAAGCCTTCCTCTTCCTCTCTCCCTCCTCTGGGAGAGAGTCCTCTTTCTCCTCCTCGTCTTCGGGGGAGGAGTCCGCCTCGGAGCCATCGGACGACGAATCCGATATCACCTAACGCTGGGAACTTCTTCGGGTTCCCGTGGCCTTCTTCTTGGCCTTCTTCTCTGGCACCACATAGAGTGCGGGACCAGCAGACCCGTTAAGCGGGCGTCCGCTGGGTCTTCGGGAAGGGGAGCCGGACAGTCTACCTGTCCGGACGTCCTCTGCCAGTCCTGTCAAAGGCATTGGGAGTTTTAGATCCCACATAGAGTCAAACTATGAGAGAAAACAACTGTCCCGTAGAGGATAATGAAGCTTACCTCACCGGCCGGGCGCTTGGTGCTGAATCCGCGATCTTCAGTCGTGGACGTGGGGGCTTCTCCGCCCTTGAACAACACCCTCCAGACGGCTTCATACGTCGTGTCGAAGAGCCCGTTCAGAGTCCGGTGCTGTGCCGGATCGTACTCCCACAATTTAAATGCCCGTTCTTGGCACGGGAGAATCTGGTGGATGAGCATGACCTGAATTACATTGACAAGCCTAAGCTTCTTGTTCACTAGGGTCTGGAGACAGGACTGGAGTCCTGTCAGCTCCTCCGAACTACCCCATAGCAAGCCCTTCTCTTCCAGGAGGTGAGCTACATAGGGATACCAGATCTGAACTCGGGGGCCGCTGCCCACTTAGGGTCGCGCAGCTCGGTGATGTAGAACCACCCCGATTGCCACCCCTTGACGGATTCCACGAAGGCCCCTTCGAGCCGGATGACGTTGGGCATCTTTCCCAACATGGCGCCTCCGCACTCTGCTTGAGTGCCCTTCACCACCTTCGACTTGACATTGAAGGTCTTGAGCCACAAGCCGAAGTGGGGCTGGATGCAGAGGAAGGCCTCGCACACGACGATAAACACCGAGATGTTGAGGATGAAGTTTGGCGCCAGGTCATGGAAATCCAGGCCATAATAGTACATGAGCCCCCGGACAAAGGGTTGCAACGGGAAGCCCAGTCTGCGGAGGAAGTGGGGAAGGAATACGACCCTCTCATGGGGCCTGGGGGTGGGGATGAGCTGCCCCTTGTCGGGCAGCCGGTGCGCGATGTCACCAGAAAGGTATCCGGCGCTACGCAGCCTTGCGATGTGCTCCTCCGTAACGGAGGAGGCCAGCCATTTGCCTCCCGCTCCGGACATGGTCGGAGAAGGTCGAGACGAGATGCGCGGACTTGGGCGCTGGAGCTCGAGTGTGCGGAGATGGATAAGCAAAGGAGGAAGAAGGCGTAGGTGAAAAGGTGGATCCTTATCCCCTTATATATGGGCGGACGAAGACTATGTGTCCCCACCGGCATGGTAAAACTCGCTTATCTCCCAAGCGCCACCATCAATGGCGCGGTTGGGTTACCCACGTCCGTATTGATGAGAATCCCGGAATAAGGGGAACACGATCTCTGCTTCGACAAGACGTGCCAAGGAAACCGCTTCACTAAACGCGCTGAGGTGGTATAGTAAAAAAGATTCAAGTAAAGGCTTGGTAGTGGTGTGACGTCATGCCACAAAATACGTTAGTAGATTGAACTTGTGTACATATTATTCTCTCTATGGTGGAATGTGGAATTTATTTTGCAGAGCCGGACACTATCCTGGTGTTCACAATCTTCTATGAATTATTCGAAGGAGGAACTTGCCTTGCAATGCCGAACAATATGCGTGCCGGACTCATCGTCATTGAAGCCTGGTTCAGGGGCTACTGAGGGAGTCCCGGACTAGGGGGTGTCCGGATAGCCGGACTATCATCATCGGCCGGACTCCAAGACTATGAAGATACAAGATTGAAGACTTCGTCCCGTGCCCGGATGGGACTTTCCTTGGCGTGGAAGGCAAGCTTGGCGATACGGATATGTAGATCTCCTACAATTGTAACCGACTCTGTGTAACGCTAGCCCTCTCCGGTGTCTATATAAACCGGAGGGTTTTAGTCCGTAGGACAACAACCATTACAACAATCATACCACAGGCTAGCTTCTAGGGTTTAGCCTCCTTGATCTCGTGGTAGATCCACTCTTGTACTACCCATATCATCAATATCAATCAAGCAGGAGTAGGGTTTTACCTCCATCGAGAGGGCCCGAACCTGGGTAAAAACATCGTGTCCCTTGTCTCCTATTACCATCCGCCTAGACGCACAGTTCGGGACCCCCTACCCGAGATCCGCCGGTTTTGACACCGACAGGGGGGCTAAAATAAAGATGACCCTTGGGTTAATTACTCCCAAGGGAAAGGTAGGTGGTGGTGAGGCAAATGGTAAAACCAAGGTTGGGCCTTGCTGGAGGAGTTTTTTTCAAAGCGAACTGTCAAGGGGGGTCCCATAAATCACCCGACCACGTAAGGAATGCAAAATCCGGGAACATAACACCGGTATGACGGATACTAGGGCGGCAAGAGTGGAACAAAACACCAGGCATAAGGCCGAGCCTTCCACCCTATACCAAATATATAGATGCATTAATAATATAAGAGATATTGTGATATCCCAACATAACCCTATCCACCATGGAGCAATCTTCAACTTCACCTGCAACTAACAACACTATAAGAGGGGCTGAGAAAAGCGGTAACATAGCCAAGCAACGGTTTGCTAGGAAGGGTGTCAAAAGGTTGGAGGTTCATGGCAATTTGGGAGGCTTGAAGAACAAGTTATAGGAAGCGCAGCAAAGCGATAGAACGAAGCAACTAGCATAGCAATGATAGTAGTGAGATCCAGGGTAGCGGTCATCTTGCCTGAAATCCCGCAAGGAAGAAGAACGAGTCCATGAAGAATATGAATCCACGAAGACGAGCCACACGTAGACGAATGCATCCTCACGATCGCAATGAAATGGGAACTATCGAGAAGAAGCACACAACATGGTAAACACACCACACATAGACAAGACATGATGCACAACAAGCACGATGCATGACAAAGCTACATGAAGCTACTCATGGCAAGAGAAGATGCATACAAGAGTAACACATCAAAGCAAGTTTAAATGAGGCCGGGAACAACATATAACAATTCCGGTAAGTGCTCATATGCAAGTTTCAAAGTTGGTCCAGATCTGAATAAACCTTATGTTCAAGTTGTTAAACAGCAAGTTAAGATGCACCAAGATGATCTACACGAGATTCTAGTCAAGTTACATATAAAGTTCATTAGATTTGGAGCTACGACCTAGAAGATATGAGCAAAACAAGTTCAACATGGAATTTATGCAAAATGCATATAAACATCAAGCAAACACTCCCAAACATGGATGCAACATGATAATATGAAACTACATGCAAAAATCAAGCAAGTTTCATATAGAGCACACTCAAAACGGAGCAACGGTGCAACACATACACTCTACAAGTTATAGCAACAATCTGTTCATAACAGCAACTAGGCATCTTGCAAGCATCAAAACAATATGCTACAGCACCCCAACATAATAACAAAAGGCATGGGAATGAAGTACAGGTAAAGCATGACAAAACATGAACACTGAGCTATATCCAGAAATCAATAGATCATGCTCAAAAAGACATGGGAAGATTGCAAATAATAACAGTTTCAGGCATAGCAGAAATAACATCAGGTTGCAATGTTTAGAGCTATCAAACAACATGTTACAGGAACTTATAAAGGCAAGCAAAGGCATGGCATGAATCTACTAATTACATAGAACAAAAGTCCCTTACTGACCATGAGCCAAAAAGGATCAGAAGATATGATGGCACCCATGTAAACATGGCAAGAGATATGACAGATTCATACATGGCAGGAACAACAATAAGTAGGCATGTTGGTGAGCTTGAACCACTCACCACAGAGCAATACATGGCATGGCAAGACAACTAACAACAAGAAGACATGTTTATGAAGCTAAACATGGCAAGAACAAGTTCATAGCATGCTTGGATCACTAACAACAATCATGGCAACATTGAACTTAATGTTAACAGGCTGACAGCAACATTATTTAGCAAATTGAGAGCAAGATTACAACAAGTTACAGCAGGCTATAAATGCAACCAGGGGCATGAATAGATAAAGCATGGCTTGTATAACAAGACATCCTTAGTGAACATCTCCGGATTATGCATAAAATGACTAGTAGCAGCAGGTTTACATAGCAACAAAATATAACAGAATCAGTCAGGAAAACAGCAACAGCAAGTACCGTACTTAACAAGCTCGATGCACTCAGTACACAAGCCACAAAAATACATGGATTGCTCCTCTGGAAAGATGGCATAGCATAGATCAAAACACATGTAGACATCAACCTCATAGGATGCACACATCAAACATGGCAAAAATGACAAATGAGCATGTTATAACAGTTCTAGCAGATTAACATCAACATGCACTCGTCCAACAACATTTCAGGCATCAATATGAGCTCAAATGAAAATGATGTAATGGAATGAAATGAAGTACTCGTCGGGGCGAACAATTTGACATATTACACGCACGAAACGGAGCAGTATGCACAGAGTTATGTTGCGATGAACATGGCATGATAATGTAAATAATTTCGGAACTTGGAGGAAAAATCACCTCCGGATCTGGGGGGTGACCCAGGCGTGGTTTTCGAGGCTCGCCGGTGCAAACTCGCCGGAGTTGCGGGGAATGGCTGGAGAAGGGCCGGGATCGTCGGGGAAGCTCGCCGGAGGAGGGGAACCACCGGATCCGGGTGTGGGGTCGCCGGATCTGGCCGGAGGGGAGGCGGATCGGCGGCGGGGCGCGGGGCGGCGCCCGCGGCGGCGTGGCGCCGGCGGCGAGGAGCGGCAGGGCCGGGCACGTCGGTCGGGGCGGAGCGCGCCGGCCGGAGGGGCGCGGGGCCGGCCGGGCGCGGCGGAGGCGCTCCCGCGGCGGGGAGGCGGCGGGGCCGGCAACGAACGGTGGCGGGGGCGCGGCGGCGCTGGCGGTGCGACGCGCGGGCCGGGCGGTGGCGCGGGATGGGCCCCGCGGGCCCGATCTGGGTTCCGGGGCGGGCCTGCGGCGGCGGGGACGGCCAGGGGCGACGTGGCGCGTCGCGGTTGGCCGAGGGCGGCGGCGGGGTGACGTGGCGACCGGAGATTGGTCGGAGTGAGATGGCGGGGAGGGCGGACATGTCCGGCGCAGAGAGGGATTTCGTCCGGCGGCGCGAGGAGGAGGGGAGCTAGGGTTTGGACTGCGAGAATTTCGGGGGAGGCACACATATATATAGGTAGAGGGGGCTAGGAGTGTCCAAATGAGGTGCCGTTTTCGGCCACGCGATCGTGATCGAATGGCGGAGGGCATGGAGGGGAGTTTGCTGGGATTTGGACCACTTTCGAAGGGGTGTTGGGCTGCAACACGAGAGGCCTTTACGGTTACCCGATTAACCGTTGGAGTATCAAACGACCTCTAAATGGCACGAAACTTGACAGGAGGTCTACCGGTGCTATACCAAGGCCGCTTGGCAAACCTCGGGCCATTCCGAGAAAGTTTAACACCCGCTCACAACAAGAGACAAAAAGGGGGACGCCGGAGGACATAGGAGTGCCGGATTGGAAAACGGACAACGGGGAAAATGCTCGGATGCGTGAAACGAACATGTATGCAAAATGAAATGCACATGATGACATGGCAATATGCAACACGCAAGCAAAATGACATGGCAACGGCGGCGAATAACTGGCGGACACCTGACGCATCGAATCCGGGGCGTTACAGGGCTCCGTCAGTCAAAGGTTGTGCTCTCTTCAGATGTGAGAGACGCAGTCGCAGTCTATTAATGGTACTGAACCTGTCACGCAACCCGAGGATGTGCCTCTTTAGCTTCTACTGGAGGACGAACGTAGATTTTGACAAGAAGAGGGTGGCCCGCCTTGAGAAAGGTTCTGATGTTCCTGGATCTGTTCATGCGGCTGAGCTCACTGTTGAGGAGGACGTGCCGTGTGGTAGTGATGGCACAGTTGTCCCTGTTAAGAAGAAAATCAAGAAGACTGCTGTGAGGAAGCTAGTAGTTGGTGCAGTTACTCCTCGGAGGAGCCCACGTGTTTCAAGGCCTGCAGAAGTTGTTGAAGATGAAGGGTTAGGCCTTGGTGGTATGCCACGCCGTAGTCCTCGTGTGCTTGCCACTGCCGCGCCTACACCTTCTCCGCTTGGTGCTGGTGCATCTGGTAAGGGGAAGAAATGTGGCGTGAAGCGCAAGGTTCCACCTGCAAAGGTCAACAAGGGTGTGAAGAAGCGTTCTCGTGTTAATCCAGAGGACAAGGATGATGCTGATTTCAATGCTGATGATGAGGACGACGTCGATGATGATGCTGCGCTAATCAGGTATGAATGTCTCATGTTTACTGTTTTTTAGAGCATTTGTCGCTATTGCTGTAGTTTTATTGTTTTTAGCACTGCCTTGGCGTACATAGCTGACCTTTTGCTCCATCTCCATATAGACGAATAAATTAGCCGACTTGCTTTGCTTTTATGGTATTACTGCCTTTGTGTACATAGTTGGACTTCTGGGTATATACATGAAGAAATTAGCTTAACTTGTTGGTATACATGTTTGATTACTGCCTTAGTGTATATGGTTGAACTTCTGCTTTTTAAATTTCCAACATTTTTGAAAGCATGTTAACTAGTGTTCATACATGGTTCTACTGCATATGTAGACATAGTTGGACTTCTGAGATACATGTTTGATTACTGCCTTGGTATACATGGTTGAACTTCTACTTTGTAAATTTCCAACAATTTGAAAGCATGTTAACTTCTGGTCATACATGGTTGTACTGCCTATGTAGACATAGTTGGACTTCTGGTATTCATGTTTTATTACTGCCTTGTTGTACATGGTTGAACTTCTGCTATGTAAATTTCCAACATTTTGATAGCATGTTAACTTCTGGTCATACATGGTTGTACTGCCTATGTAGACATAGTTGGACTTCTGGAATGTATTGAGTGTGTAATTTTGTAGGCATTAGTGGAATTTTGGTGTAGCTTGTGTATCTCATTGTGTATCTCATTTTTTTCAGTATCAGCTTGTGGAGCGGCCTGAGAGGATGCAAAGCGCCCGAAGAAGGTGGCCAAGGAGGAGGTGAGGCAAAACGTTGTAACAAGACGGTTCGCTGCTCACTAGGAGAGGTGAAGACGTGTGCGAAAATGCTACAACTTAGGCACAAGACGAGGGTTATCAAGGCTGGTTTGGGTTGTGTGTTTGACTTGAAGGTTGATTCCAACATTTCTCGTCCTTTGATGGGCAACATCTACACGAGGATTGACCCTGCAACCATGATTCTGGACATGGGTGAGGCGAACAAGGTTCTGCGTATTGCAAGTGATGCTATTCACCATCTGGTTGGATTCCCTCAAGGTAATCGTACCCCTCCTAGGCCCTTGAGTGATGGGTTTGATGATGCTGTTATGAGGTTGAAGGGCAAGCTTGGGTACGCTAGGAGTGACGACATCAAGACAAAGGATCTGTGGAATATCCTCGCGGAACTTGTGAACGATGAGACGAAGGATGATCTTGCTCTGCAGGTGTTTTACCTTATTGTTTTCATGAAGGTGGTTATCCCTGGAACATCTACACGAGTGTCCAGGGAGGCAGCAATGGCTGAGAATCTTGTGTTTGAGGATATGTCAGATATGGACTACTGCCAGTTGGTTGTTGATGACCTTCGAGTGCTGTTGTTAGGTATCAGCAAGGTACTAGTAGAGGAAAAGCTGTCATAGCTGTGCCATCGTGCCGTTTCTTATGTACTTGGACTGCCTTATCATTGGCAAGACGCCTAATGTTGACTTGAGGACGCCTCGCATCAATTACATGGATCAGGCCAAGCTTCTTGAGCTCGCTGCGGCTGACTTGGTCAGGAAAGGTGATGATGACCCAGCAAACTGGGTGTTTGGGAGACTACCTATGAGTGCTTGTTCTTTTCTGTGTAGTTAGTACTACCTTTGTGTGCATGGTTGAACTTCTGCTATGAACATAGATGACCTTCTGGTTCATATAGATGAGAAAATTAGCTGAACTGCTTGGCTTATATTGTATTACTGCCTTTGTGTACATAGGTGAACTTCTGGATATATTCATATGAAATAAGCTAAACTTTGTTGTCGCACATGCATGGTTGAACTTCTGCTATGTAAATTTCCAACATTTTTGAAAGCATGTTAACTTCTGGTCATACATGGTTGTACTGCCTATGTAGATATAGTTGGACTTCTGAAATGTACTGCATGTGTAGGCATTAGTGGAATTTTTGGTGTACTTTGTGTATTTGATTGTTCTACCTTTTTTCCTTGTCATCGTCTATTTTTTCAGTATCAGCTTGTGGTACTAACTTGAACTTCTTCTACTGTCTTCTGTATTTCTGCTTCCATGTTCTTTAATTTGTTTTGCGACATGTTGACTTTTGTTTTTGTATATGTAGTGGAAGACACAGGCTGAGGTTGTGTTCTTTATGCATATTGAACGTCCTGTTCTTACTATGCCTCGTGCCGCCGGCCTAGGTAGTGGAACTTCTCCGAGATTTGAATTCTCGCGGGATGTTAACACTGGTGCCCCCTTGTAGATCCAGGAGGTTCTTCTGCCCGTGTGAGTGCTGTAGGTGGCGTTTTTTCCTAGAGTTTGTTCGATGATGCGAATATTTCCCTTTCTAGGATTGATGGACTTCTAGAAACTGTTTGTGGAGAGATGACTCGTGTTCCGACAACGGTTGAGCATCTTAGTCGCGTGGATGGGATTCTTCCTCCCGGCCACAGTTTTGATGCTGAGTCTTCGAAGGAGCTTTTGTCGATGGAAGCTAAATATCTTGCTGAGCTTCGTGAGAGCACTTCCCACCTCCGGGCTAGCTTTGTGCTGTTCAAGGAAATGCAGGACGTTCGTTGCAAGCCTTTTGAAGATGAGGCGAGTGTTGTTGTGAGAGAGATTCAGAGGCAGGATCCCGTTCATTTGGGTCGTGAAGGAGGCTGTGTGGAGCGTACCGAAGATGTTTGTTTATGTTGGCTTTTGATATTTATTTTCCACTAGTGTTCATTGTTAGCTTTCAGTTATTACTGTTATGCAGTTATAGGGTGACCTTCTCTGTTTATAGGACCTGAACTTCAAGTGCTTCAGCACCTGAACTTATATGACTTTGATGACTAGCCCTTTTTGTTCCTTTTTGTATCTTATGGTAGTTTGGTATGTTATCTGCTATGTTTACTGTATTTGGACTTCCATGATGTGTCAGTTGTGATAGCTGACTTTCTCTGATTATGTAACATGAACTTCTGCTGATTAGGTATTTGTTTTCTACATCATTATTTTCTAGTCTTTTTTCTTTTTGGTACTAGTGTTTCCTAGGTGACCTTCTCTGTTTATAGGACCTGAACTTCATGTGCTTCAGCACCTGAACTTCTATGACTGTCCCTTTTTGTCTTCTTTTGTATCTTAATGGTAGTTTGATATCCGGTCTGCTATGTTTACTATATTTGGACTTCCATTATGTGCCAGTTGTGATACCTGACCTTCTCTGATTATGTAACATGAACTTTCGCTGATTAGGTATTTGTTCTCTACATGATTATTTTCTAGGCTGTTGATGATGGTGTTGGGGTTACGGAGGATGTTTTACCTGTGCATGAAGATGATCCTGTGCATGAAGCTGCCCCTGTGCATGATCCTTCCCCCTCTAGTGATGTATTAGTTCATGAGGTTCATGGTAGTGAAAATAAGGTACCATTTTTCTTGTCCATTTGTCTTGTTGCCCCTGAGACGGACTTGATGCCCCTGTGCATGAGGTTCAGTCAGCCCTTTGTAATTTCTTTTTGTTTATTTTTGCAGCAGCAGAATGATGATGTTAGTGTTGCTCCAGAGAAGGTTGCAGACATGTCCGTCTCAGGCACTGGCTGCTCCGACGGGGTGGTCTCGACTGAACCTCAGTCGTCCATTGGCGCTGAGGTTTCTGATGCTGAGCAGGGCAAGACAACTGGAGACATCATTTTGGAGAAAGATCATGTTGAGTCTGCTGTACAAACTGGTGGTAGTGCTGCTGCAAGCCCGGAGAAGTCTCCTGCAGCAGAGCCATCAGTTGATGTTGATGCTGTACAGGCACAACCAAATGTTTTTCTTGTTTCAGATTCTCCAGTTGCTCCAGCTGCTGCTGGTGTCCTTCCCGACGACGCTAACATGTGTTATGAACTTCCTGAGTTTCCTGATGCTAAACTTCATTTACTTTCTGTTTGCTTGTTTTAGATCAATGATTATGTTCCAAAACAAGGAGTGTGAAGCTTCTGTTGAAGATGTCGCAATATCTTTTGGTCCTCACAGAATGCTTCGGTCTAATGTGGCTGAGGTTGCACTCTACTGTCTACGTGCGAAGTACCAAGGATCAGACAAACTCATCCTGCCGTATTGGGTTTGTGTAAGTCAACCATATAGTGATTTCTTTTCTTTTCCGTTTTTTCCTTACCATTTTTTAGTTAAAACTTGTTTGTCTCATTTTTGTATTTTTTCATATGTTGGTGTTGTCTGCATTATTTTAGGACAATATTTTCAGAGGTCAATTTGATTCCCGTGTGAGGAAGTACTTCATGGCGAGTGGTCCAGATAGCATGGATGCACATGATTCGGTATGCAATATCTTGTTCTTTGCCTCTGTATTAGTTTAGCAGTGCGATCCACTGTGTTAATATTTGTTTTATTTTTCTTCTGTACCGTTCTGATATTAATTCCCATTTTTAATGATTCGTGTGTTTATGATGCTTCAGGTTGTTTTCCCTACTTTTGACCTGCCCGAGGTTCCTGCTTCCATGGGTGGTGTCGGTCATTGGGTGTCGGTATTCCTTGACCTGAAGAATTCAAGGTTCCAACTTCTCGATTCCTACTATGGACCAAAAGATGAATGTGCGGTACGCCTGTTTTGGCGGATGACCGACAACATCAAGAGGCTTTGGAAGGATGCCAGCAACGACAGGGAGACACCCTTCAGTCCTCTTACCATCAACAATTTCCCTCTGGATTGGATTGATGTCCCCCAGCAACAAAACAAGTATGAGTTCCACTTTTTCTCTGTATCACATCTGTTTAACTATAGTTGTACGTAAGCTGCGACGTGTTTAATTCGTTGGCTTTCTTTTTCTGTTCAAACACTATTCTTTTACTTCGTTTGATGGCAGTATTGACTGCGGATTCTTCATGCCTACGAATGTTAATTCGTATCATGACGGGGTTCTTGCAAATTATTCCCATGAGAATATCGGGGATATCAGGAAGACGTGGCTGTACTCAATCACTTCTTCTAACCTGTTTGAGACAGACTTCCAATCACTGTTTGGCTACTACACATGTAAGTAATTGGAACTTGGACTGCTTACCTACACTGCATCTTTTATTCTACCTGAAATTCATATTTTTCTCTGAAACTTGGACTTCTGCTTGAGATCTGGCTGGGCTGCTGGTTTCGGAAGGAGAGGAGCATTTTCTTTGTACATGAACTTCATTTCTATCTTTTTTAATTTTGCTTGTGTGTTTTGTTTCAGTAATTTCTGTCCTTCCATTGCTTAAATGGACATGAGCATTTTCTTTTCTAATTGAACTTCAGAGATGATGCCTTTCTATGGTTTTTGTTAGCTGTAGTTGAATGATTTACAGTTCATCGGTTTATCTTGAACTGTGCCTCTCGTTGTGCCTGAACTTCATTTAGTTTCTTACTACAACTAATTTTTTTAGGTCAGCTTGAGTAGTAAGCATGTCATCTTTATTAGTTGGACTGCACATTGTGATGTTCCTGAACTTTAGTTGTATTTTAATGGTGATGTTTTCTCTTCTTTTTTTCTTTGACAGTGGATCCGTTGGAGTTGACCGATTACCACTACTCATTCCTCGGGTCATAGGAATACCAGCCTAGGGAGGAACCGATGAGTACACCTCCAATAGAAGATGATAGACCTCGGACCCTCATTCCTTCCAAGTTGGGGAAGCAGGCTGGTGGTATTTGTGGTACTCCAAGAACCCCTTGCTACAGGAAGGCTGATGCAGTCGAAGCAGCCGAAGCAGAAGTGATTTCGTCCGATGATGATTTTGAGAAGGTTGCTTACTCGAAGAATGTTGAATGTGCTGCTGGTACTGTTGCTGGGAGAGGTGGGAAGAATGCTGTGATGACCAGGAGGAAACCGGCAGTTGAGTCTGTGAACATAACTACCTCCAAGCGAGCATCAAGATTGCCTTTGAAGTGGCGTTCTCCTGTCGCTCCCCTGAGAAAATACAGTTACCCTCATCTATCCGAGGCCCGGAAGTTGAAACAATATGTGCTGAGTAAAGACGGTCTGGAGAAGTATTCTGAGTGAGTTACCCTCATCTGTCGCTCCCTTGCCTTGGAGTTGTAGTGTCTGAACTTCTGTTGTTGTATTGTCTGAACTGCCGTTGTTGTAATATCTGAACTTCTGTTTTATGTCTCCTCTTGCCTTTTTGAGTTATAGTGTCTGGACTTCTGTTTGTTGTTGTATCTGAACTTCTAATATTTTTTTACCATCCTTTTGTTTTCTGCAGGACAAGCTACTACATGTTTACCATCCCTGGGAATGTGATTGACATCACAAGACATGTTCTTTTGTATGCTTTTCAGTGAAGGGCAGCAGATGGAAGGAGACATAATGGATTATCTCATAAATTTGTGGAAGGATAAGCCGGAGACCTCTGAGATATTCACTAATGTTGATAGGGTTTTACTTAGTCCCTACTTCATATAGGTTTTAGTTCTTTGCACCCCTATCTCCTTTTTTTGCCTTAGTTTTTTTAGTGGCATCTGGGAGGTGTTTTAATTGTGTTTTGGTGAATGCACAATACTGCTTGGAGTATGATTTCTACGCCGCAACAGTTCCAAAGTTTGATGCAGAAAATCTGCTGGTCTCCTCCCAATGTTTGTTCGCAAGGAATAAGACCTTCTTAACGCAAGAAGTTTGTTTTTCATAACTCTTGCTTTTTTTTAATAACTCTTGCTTTTTTTCATAACTCTTGCTTTTTTTAATTTCATGTGCATCCTTTTGCTGAGTTTGTCAAGAAGTTTTTGTTCATGTCGGTTCTTCAGTACATATGCTTTATAGTTTGTGTTCACCGGTCCTTTCATTCTTGGTAGGTTTTCTTGATTCTATTCAAGCCAATTGGCACAATGGCGCACTACAGTGTGTATGTGGTGAATAGATATCACGGGAGCATTGACATCCTTGATTCACTTTCTTACGATAATATGGAAACGTCGCGATCGAGTTTCCACGGGGACTGCCAAAATATCGTGAGTGTTTCTTAGCCTGAACCTCCTTTCACATTGTCTTGTTTGACACGAAGTTTATTATGCCTTGTGTTGACAAAATATGTTGATGTCTCTGTTTTGGTAATACTGCTTGAACTGACTATCATTTAGAAGTTTAACCTCTGCTATTTTGTTTAGGTGGATCTTATGCAAGTGTCGCTTTTTTATGTACCTGAACTTAACTATTTTGGTTAACATGTTTTTGACTTCATCTAATTTTGTTATTTCCGGCAGATGAAGAGATTTGTTGGGTTGCTCGAGGAGGTGTACGGCAAGGCTGCATACAAGGTGAGCAAGCAGCCTAACTGGGTGACTATTGCAAAGAGGCCCACTTTCATCGATGTTCCGAAGCAGAAGAGTAATGATTGTGGTTTCTTTGCTGTCAAGTTCAGCTCTTCGTATGATGGCGATGAGATTGTTGAAGATTTTGGTGATGTGGAAGTATGTTCTGTCTTTGTTCTTGTCTCATCATCCTTTGATTTTTCTTGTGTGTTTTTGCTGAGACGCTCCTGCTATGGTTTTAGATATCCGTTACTGAACCATCATTTTCACCTTTCTTTTGTTTGCAGGCTGCTGCAGATGACTGGAAGGCTGAGTTCATGCACACTCTGATTTTTAGCGAGAAGAATGAAGTCATGTGTTCAGAGCTCCCTAAAGAGATCCAGTCCTTTGGCTCGTGAATTCAAAGCATTAGTTTCATTGTAGATTTGATTTCGTATAGATTTTTAGGTTTGATAATGATTGGAACAATTCCGTAAAGATTTGGTTGTAAGAATGTTTTTAGTGATTTGTGTATCTACTATAAGTGCAGCACTATTACTTATGATATTGTGAACAAATGCATTTGGTGTGAAGAATGATTTGGCTTTGTGAATTTCAATGTACTGCGTCGTTTTTCAGTATCCATGTGTTGAATGTTTTTGCCCCAACAGATGTACCTGAACTTCTGCCTCGGTTTTGGTTGAATTGCTTGATTTTTTTGTGTTGTTTATTTTTGGGCCCCCAACATATGATCGTAGACTTGAACTTCTGCTTTGAGATGTGGCTGGGCTGCTGGTTTCAGATGGAGAGGATATTCTATGTTGTGTAATGTATTGGTAATTTTCAACCCAACCAATATGTATGCTTTTGCGTAGAATCTATATTTGTTTTTTTTTTTGTGTTTTTTCAAGTGCGAATGTATTTCATATGTAAATTTGTGCAGAAATATTGTTGACGTTTCTTTATCTTTGTCGGCATTGTACATGAACTTCTGCACGTATCCAAGCAGAAATTCACATTTGAACGCGTTATCTTAGGCTTGCTAACCTTAGTTTATGTGGCGAAACTTTATTTTTTAAGCATATTCCTTTCCTACATCGATTTTACATACCAGAACTTCTTCTGTAAGCTGACATGAACTTCAAAACTGTATGATTATTTGCTGGTTGCTCTTTTATGGAATACAACACGAGCACCTCCTGCCATAACATACCAGGACTTCTGCAGTAATATTACTTGAACTTCACAATGTATGTTTTTCAATTTATTACTGCTTGCACTTTCATGCAATACAACACCAGCATATCACTTCCTGCCATAACATACCAGGACTTCTGCAGTAATATTACTTGAACTTCACAATGTATGTTTTTCAATTTATTACTGCTTGCACTTTCATGCAATACAACACCAGCACATCACTTCCTGCCATAACATACCAAGACTTCTGCAGTAATATTACTTGAACTTCACAGTGTATATTACCAGGGGATGACATAATGTTCTGCACATTGACATGACATAAGTTTGCATTGTGTTAATTGACCTATTCTAACTGTTCATGAGCCTTGCGCTCCTCCTAAGCTTTGGTGGTAGAGGTTTTTGCTTGACATGTACCTCTTCCTCTTCATCGTCGTCTTCCTCTTCATCGTCGCATTCCACTTCCTCTTCCTCTTCGTATTCCTCTTCTTCGACATTATCTTCGTCTTCGTCTTCCTCTTTATCTTCCACCACTTTCTTGTTGTTGGCTCTAGGTCTTGCTTTGTGTTTCTTCTCTGGCATTTTGCTTGTCTTTTCAGCATCTGCGCGCTTCGGGCATGTTCTTGCATTATGTGGTTCATACTCCTTGCATATGCTACAAAGTCTGCTGCTTGCTTTCTTTGGGTGTGGTCCCTTCTTTTGTTCCATAACTTTGGGCTGCTGTTTTTGAGATTTGGGTTGCTTGACCCCTCCTCAGCATTGTTTCTTTCCAAGAGTGTTGGACAGGTCAGCTTGTTGTGTCCCGCAACCTGGTTGCACACACTGCATTTCCTGTGTCCAAGTGGCACTCCGTTCTCATCGTGCACGACGACCCTTCCTGCAGGTGGTGCCTTTATTTGAGCTCTCTTGTCACTTTTCTTTGCTGCAGTAATTTTCTTCCTACCCTTTGTTTCAGAATACAACGATAATTTCATCGTCTCTTGCTATCACTGCTCCATTGATTGGCCATCACCCTGCTTGCATTGGTTGGCTTCAGCGGCGGCGTTGAGCATTTCAGCTGCATAATAATGAAGGTCATCTTCAATTTCAGCGTCCTCTTCAGCCATCCTTTCGTCAGCATCCGCTTGATTTGCTGAATGTATTGCATCAAGCTCTTCCACAAGCCTCTTGACAACATAGTAGGCTCTGTCATATTGCTGGTCACATCTCATCGCTTTCTTGTTAACCATCAAATTCAGCTGCAGCAAGATGTCTTGCTTCGATAGCCTTGAGCTGCCATCCAATGCAGTTGTGTTGTAGTCTCTTGTATCAAAGGTTGGTTGTGATCTTGCAGTCTTTGTGTACCGTTTGAGGATATACTTGTTTGGAAATTTGTCAGGCTTGAGGTAGCCCAGTATGTTCGTGATGTGAAGGCAGAACAAGCCTGCATTTTTGTGATGAATGCAGAATACATAGTTTGTGAGCCAGCAATGGGTTTCATAAATTTTGATATGATACTACTAGTCTAGCTATTTAATGAGCTTGTTTTTTGCTCACCTGTGTGTGTCCAGAGCTTGCATTCACACTCGTATATTTCATTCTCTGGGTCAGCTACAACCTGGAATTCATGCTTTGACCAGGAAAATCTTTCTTCATCATCATGGCCATTCTTGTTGTGGTAGTACACAAGGTACTTAGTGGGCTCTAATGTACGCTTTGCGCGAAATAGCGTGGCCTTTCTCATCCTATTCCTCATCTCGGTGTACACGGCTCTCGTGTACTTGATAGACATGTCTTCCTCGTAGCCGTAAGTTGTTTTTGTCACAGGATTGGTCTGCACATATCAAGAAGTGAGATATTAGTCGAAGCAGAGTCATGGGTTTCATTTTTTTTAAATTCAAAGTGCACATGTTGAAGGTAAAACAGAACATGATGGGGGTGTTTTGTACTTGTCATCATACCATGCTGGTCATTGTTTGCTCGTTCTCCTTCTGCATCCGAGTTTGTACGCAAGCATTGACCCGCCTAGCAAACTTGTGTAGGTTCTGGGCCCCCTTGACAAACCCTTTCTTTAGCACGTGGTTCATGCTCTCGCTTCGTTGTGTGGAAGTCATTCTAGCATAGAAAATGTTCTTGTAATATGCTGAAATCCACATCTTCCTATCACTCCAGAGCTGCATCATCATCTGGTCGTTCTCCAGGTTGTACTTGTGCACGAGTTTAGCCCAGGCATCTTCAAACTCCGTTGGCATCAGCGGCCAGTTTAATATAGCTGTGAACTCCTCTTTGAATGTTTTATACTTTTTGTACAACAACGCGAGGTATTCCCTGTACTTCTTCATGATGTGCCAACGGCATAGCTTGTGGACGGTGTTTGGAAATGATTGTGGTATAGCTTTCGCCATCGATGGGCATTGGTCTGCATGAATTAAAAAAATGAAACTTGATTCTTTTTTTATACTGATAGTGAACTTATGTTGTACAAGTACTTGAACTACATATCTTGGCAGTATGGTATCTAAGAATGTCACATGTATTTTTTCTTTACAACAGTGTTGTTGAACTTCTGTGGTATCAGTGCTTGAACTTCACAGTTAGTAGTAGGACAAACTAGTAGCGTCGCAATCAAAATTTTTCTTAAAGCGTTGTTGTTGAACTTCTGTGGTGGCAGTGCTTGAACTTCACGTAAATAACTATATTTTTCTGAATATTCTACATATATTTTATCTTACAGATTTGTCCTTGAACTTCTATGATTCATGTATTTGAACTTCACATTCATACCTAATTTTTTTCTAAACATGTGACAGATAATTTTGCTTTCTTGTACTGCTAGTTGGACTTCTATGCTAACAGTGGTTGAACTGCATTCTTTACATTATTTTCAGACAAAATCAATGTACCCAACCAACCAACACAGACCCATAGACTGAAAATATGATGAAACTTGAGAAGTTTTTTTTAACTCACCTGTTAGAATGCAAGTGGGTGCTTGTTGTTCATGCACCTTAGAAATATATCGAACAACCACTTGAATGACTTTGCATCTTCATCTCTTATCAGGGAAACAACAAATATCGTTGACTGCAAGTGATGGTTTGTTCCAACAAACACTCCCAGGGGCATATGAAATCTGTTGGTCTTGTAAGTCATGTTGAATGTTACGCAATCGCTGAAGTCTTGATAGGCTCCTCGACAGCTTGCATTGGACCAGAAAATGTTTTTAATTGACTTGTCCTTGTCCACTTGGATGTCATAGAAAAACTCATCATTTATTGCCTTCATGTCTTTGAAGAATGAAACAAGTTTCAATACATCATCCAAACGATCTTTCCTTGCATTCATGGCTTTCCTGCAAATCACATGCAAACATGCATTTGTTTATTTTTTGCTAGCAAAGGGTTGCGAGCTAGGATGCTATTTTACATTGCAGTATGTGGGTGTTTGAATACTTACTGGTTTAGCAGGTCTCGTCCGGTCATGCTTAGGAAGTAGCTTCCATCTTCATTTTCAGATAGCATGGACATGATTGTTGTGTGCTTGACATCATGGTACTGCAGGAGCTTTACGTACTCCAAAATAGTGGGGTCATAATTCTTGTGTGAGTGCAAAAATACCAACATGTCATCAGTTTGCATGAGCTGGTGATTATGATTGTACTCAATGTCCACTGCCACACATGTGCCATCCTCCTGCACCTTCACCCTCATTCTTGCATTGCAGCCTGTCCTCTGCGATGTTTTGTTTCGCTTCCTGTTGGCCTCTGAAACAGAAGATGTGTGTATCCCTTGGAAGGCGCAAACAAAATACTTGTGGTTGTCATTTCCACCCGTCTTCCTGATTCCAAAACCAGCGTGTCTGGCGTATCTGTTATAAAATTCCCTTTCTTTCTCTACATCTTTGAATCACATCTTTAGTCTTGGTATTAGATAATCTGGTAGATCTGGCGTCTGTAGAAAAAGAAAAAAAATTCCAAACAACACCTTAAAATGCATTTTATGAACTTGTTATCCTGGAGGGAGCAGCAAATTTGCAGATAATACAAGATGCGTATATAAATATTTTCTGTTTCACTTACATGCGTGTATGATCGCAACTCTGCTAGTGTCGGATGCTGTCCCTCTGGGATGGGGCATGGCGGAGTAATCATAGCAGGATGCAGAAGTGGATCACGAGGAGGAAGGAGGGCTGAAGATGGCCTCTCTCTTGTTTGCGTCCTTTTTGCTTGAGGTGGTTGTGGAGGTATTGCGATCCTGGTCTTGGTTTGCTCTTTTGTTTTGTGAAGCAATCCGTCTACCTTATGCCCCATACAATTCTGACTTGTAGCAGCAGCAACAGGATCAAACGATGGTAGTGTGCAGATCAGTCTCCTCCGTGTGTGTGTTGCTGTTGGATTTGTCCTGGGATCTGGTTTAGTTGCTTCGCTTTGGCATTGATGAGGCACACCAGGATAACCTCCAGAGTTACACGCAAGACTTGAGCTAAGCCCCTCCTCCATCGGCGTGCTTGGGAGTCTGCTGGTGGATACAAAAAATCTGCGGGGGATTTCCGGTGTCACCCAATTAGGTGGAGGCACAAACTTGTGCGGATAGGGCTGTGACCCAGCATCTTGGAAGTATCCGTGTGTTTCGGGTGTCATCCATTTTTGGTCTAGAGCAGGTTGGTAATGCTATTGGTGCATTTGAGGTGTGACCCATTGAGGGGGTGGTGCAACGCGTACAGGCTTTGGATTGTGTACTTGCTGCTGGGAACTTCTAAGCTTCTTCATGCGTCTCTTGTCTTGCTGACATAAAAGAAAAAAATGTCTATTAGCACACAAGTTATATCTACATATACCTTTGTAACTGAACTTAGCATTATTCATAGCCCGAACTTCTCATATAAAAGTGGTGAGAGCCATCACACTATGCACTGAGCTGAGCATCTGCCAATGCCTTCGTACCTGAACTTCTTGTTTTGCAAAGGGTAAATACTGTCTATAGTTAAAAAACCTGAACCTTCATGAGTTTTTGAATGGTTGGACTGCTAGTGCATACCAACCTGACCTTCATGTCATATCACATGCATGTTCTATTTTCCTTTTATTTTTTTTGAATGTGAATGTGAATGCAGGCAGATTTTATAGTGTTTGTAGCCTGGACTGAGGCTCACATACTACCTGAACTTCACATGCGTGTAAGTAAGCAGGCAGATTTTACAATGCTGTTTTGTAGCCTGGACTGAGGCTCATACACTACCAGAACTTCACATGGTTGTAAGCAGGCAGATTTTAAAAAAGCTTTTGTAGCCTAGACTGATGCTCACACACCACCTGAACTTCACATAGCTGTAAGCAAATAACAAACCGAAGGAAGGAAGAAGTTCAACCATACCCTGGCTATAAGTTCGGCCAACCTTTTTCCAGCAGCTGATAGGCCACCTTGAGAACAATTCGTCGTGGAGGTATGAGAGGAATTCCATGGCAATCCATGTCTTGCAGAGGGCGCGAAGTTCATCTGCACGAAGCAAGAAGGTCAGAGAAGGCAAGATTGAAGAAGAAGGCAAAATTGGGAGGAAGTTCATGTACTGTTGCGACTGAATTTGAGGGCGCAGCAGATGCCGCCTCCGCGGAGGAGTTGCTCCGTTGGTCGCGCCACTCGCCGTAGCTTGCGTCATGCCCGTCATTTGGTCTGCCAAGGCTTCGGGCGGTGGTGATGGGATGAGGATGCGGCTTCCCGAAGTCCATGGCGGCTTCGCCGTGTCCAGGCGACGCGGGCTCCCTCGCATCGGCATCCGCCGTCGCTCGCTCGCTCGCGCCGGTGGCCGGCCAGGAGCTGGAGATGGAGGGGATGTGGCAGGCCCGGCCGGCCAGGAGCTGGGGAAGGAGGGGAGGCGGCGGATCCGGCCGGCCAGGAGCTGTAGATGGGGGGGGGGAGGCGGCAGATCCGGCAAAGATCGGCGGCCAGGAGGGGAGGAGCGGCGAGGAGGGGGGCTGGGGCGGCTCGGGATCGAGGGGATCAGGTGGATCCTGTCGAGGCATCTCGAATCGGGTGGGATCCTGTCGGGGCGACTCGGGTCGGGCCGGGCAGTTTAGGGAAGTTCGGGAGGGCCCTGTCGGGCCCTATATAGGGGCTACTGTGATCCAAATAACTATTCTAATCCTGGGATTAGAATAGTGCTGTCCTATATATATATATGTCCAATATAAAAGTATATTTTATTTCTCTATATTTATTTTTTCTCTCTGTCTTATTTCAAAAACAAAGAAGACCTCAGGCGCCAGCCAAGCTAGCCGGCCTAGCCAGTGCCGAGTCGTGGCCCACCCGCGAGCCAGGCGGCCTGCCCCAGCGCGCCCGCGCCCGCCTTCTCTCGGTCGCCTGCTCGCTCTCCTCTCTCCCTATCTCACTGACGCGCCGACCCCACCCCTTTCTTTCCCCTCCTCCATGCCTCGCCAGGCCAGAGCACGGCCAGTGCATGCCCGTCGCTGCGATCTTCCCGGGAAAGCGCTTTGAGTCGCCCTTCTCTCCAAGAAGCGTGTCCTATAAATTCCCCTAGGTCTCCTCCCTCGACCCCCTAAACCCCCTCGCAAAACCCACCACATCCGCCACCATCTTGAACCCGATCTCGCTGCTGTCGCTGCACGTCATCGTCGCGCCCACCACCGGTGAGCCACTCCGCAGCCTTCTAGCTCCGCCATCCAAACCCCCTCTCCCTCCCGTAACTTTCTGACATCACCTCGCCGCCCAGGACCCACCGGAGCGTCGACCCCGAGCTCGTCCACCATTCGTCGGAGCCGCAGAGCACCAGTCTCTACTTCCACTCGCCCTCGAACATCTGCTTCCACGCCGTCCCCGAGCTCCATCCACTACAAAAAAAGACACATTCATGACATTTTGGGCCGAACGAAATTTTTTCTGTCATACTTATGACACTTCTATGACGATAATTGTGACAAAATCAGGTATCATCATAGATGTGGAAGGCTCCTACTTATATGACAAAAAATGATGACAGAAAATGGGCTTTTCGTCCTGGGCGGGCCGGAGATGCAGCTGCATGACATTCTTTGGGCCGTCCATGATGAAAAAACCATGGTAGAAGCGAGGGCGAGGAAAATATCAGGGTGTTCCCGGTTACGGTGGGTGGTCGGGGCCGAGCGATGCGCATTTTCTCGTACACGCACGCGCATGGGTGCGAGGCGTTGGGCTCTAACTGAACCCGAGTGAGGCGTTGGGCTCTAACTGAACCCGAGCGATTGCACTGCAGGCTACGCGTTACTGAACCCGAGCGATCGATCGATGGCTGTTAACTGAACCCGATCGAGCGATTCCTTCGCTACTACTGCTAACTGAAGCCAATTGATGCTGCCTCTGGATGAACAGTGAGCATTGCTGGGGGGGGGGGTTTGGATGAACAGTTCCCGGTGGGGGTGGATTAACAGTACCCCATGGTGTTGCCTCTGGATGAACAGGACCCCGATCGATCGAGCCGGTTGGGGCTGGATGAACAGGACCCCGTGGAGGGCTGGATGAACAGGACCACCCCGTGGAGGGCTGGATGAACAGTAGACGATGGAGGGTGGGATGAACAGTAGCCCGTGGAGGGGTGGTTGAATAGGAGCCCGTGGAGAGGGCTGGTTGAACAGTAGCCGGTGGAGTAGCGCGCGGTGGAGGCTGGATGAACAGTTTCCCGTGGATGAACAGTCGCAGGTGGAGGCTGGAGGAGGTCGACGGTGGATGAACAGTAGCCCGTGGAGGCTGGAGGGGGTCGACGGTAGAGATGAACAGTATCCCGTGGAGTCCCGTTTTGCGGTACGCCACACCCCTTCCGATGAAAAGGACCACCGTTTCGACCATTGCGCTCCAACAGAAGTCTGTTTCCTCCGTTTTGTGTACGCCACACCCCTTCCGATCAACAGGACCCCCATTTCGACCGTAGGACGTCTGTTTCCTCCGTTTTGTGGTACGCCAGACCCCTCCTGATGAACAGGATTCTGTTTCGAACGTGGCCGGTCGAACACAAGGCCGTTTCCTCCGTTCTGCGGTATGCCAGGCCTCGTTTCCATCGGCTGTTCCGTCCAAGCCCTCCCGATAAACTCGACGACGCATTCCGTTCCGACCCAGCCGGTTGGCTCCCCATGAACACGATGACAACGCAGTTTCTCCGTTCTGACCCAGCCATGTACACGAGCCCTGGCCGTACGTATGCGCGAGCAGGCGTTCTAGACCCCGCCCATATGTATGTACGTGGCCGTGTTTACTTTCTTGCACACTGGCCGCTGTACGTACGTGTACATGCTACGTGTGCGCCTCTACTACAACACGTGCGCGCCTCTACATTGACCAGTATGTACGTACACGTTCGCGACCAGAATAACAATGCTATGTACGCTTCGACCAGGTGGGTCCCGACTGTCAGGCACTTCCTTGCGTGCGAAGATGTAGCTGGTGGGTCCCAGCAGTCAGGGGGGCGAATCGTTTTTTTTGCCCAGACGCACTTCCTTGCGTGTGAAGATGTAGCTGGTAGGTCCCAGCAATCAGGGGGACACAATTTTTCACGAAATATAGTTGCCCGTCCGGTGGGTCCCTGCTGTCAGGTGGAGGAATAATTATTTTGCGTGTAATAAGGAGGCACTTCCTTGCGGCCGCCGTGGACCCAGCTGTCAGTCTCTCCACGTACAGTACTCTTTTGATGGAATTCGTTCCTTAACCACGTTGACCACGCTGCCCCGAGAGCACCAGGGCGGTGGACGACGACGAGGCCTAGGAAGGGGACGACGCGAAGCCGGGGAAGACGCGGCAGTGGATGCCCACGCGGAGAGTAGTACGAGGGTTCACTGGTTCGGCTGCGGTGTGAGGCTGCCATCGCTGCAGAATAACAAGGGGTGTGGGTGAGTAGAGGGATGCCCTGGCCAGCGGTGGGAGTAGTAGGGGTGGTGAGGCCTGCGTAGCAGCACAGCCGGCCACGGGAGGCAGGAGCAGGCGGCACGATCTGTGCTGCTTGGGGTGGCTGGAGCAAGAAGACCAGAATTTGAAGAAGCACGACGGCCGTTGGATGGACATCATACGGTCACTGCAGCTAGAATCGTTTATATTGACTATGTTGACAAAGCCATTGGTACGCGTCAACTTAGTAGGCCCACAGGTCAGCTTCCAAAACGGTGCGCCCTAGATGTCAGGGGGAGGAATCATTTTTTGGGCGGGTGAAGCTAGAATATCGGAGATTGAAGAAGAAGGATGGCATCCCTTGGATGGACATCCAACGGCCACTGCTGATGGAACCGTGTGTTGACTATAAGTTGACAAAGCCTTGCATACGCGTCAACTCTCTTTTTTTAGGGGACTCGTCAACTTAGTAAGGCCACAAGTGTGTGGCAGAGAACTTATAGCCCATTTGAGATTTGTAAGAATATTCAGCCAATTTTTGAATTCTAATGGAATTTACTACAGCCCATTTACAGTTTGTTAAAAGTAGAACCCATTTCAACCAACCATTCAAAACAGAATTCAATAAAATTTCCCACATTTTGATGGGATCCAGAATATTTTTATCCCGAAATTTCTAGTCAAATTAAATACAATTTCAATATAAATTTATATTATGTAAAAATCCAATGAAACATTGCGCTTGCAACAATTAAAGAAATTAAAATTTTCAGTATCCAAAAACAATATTTTATAAAGTAATTACGTGTTTGGTGCATTTTTTATAGTTACTGGCCAGTTTTTATAACTACATCCCAAATATTATTTCTTAAAGCTCATTTTCTTGTTAAGCCTAATGCATCCCTCCAAGGAAAGATTTGCAGCCCAGCGGGGCGGAGAATAACAACTTGACCTTGCCTGGATATTCCTAAAACAAGTATAGCTGGGCTAGCCATTTTCAGCTTGAAAAAAGTTAATATCTGGGCTGGATATCTGTCCTGGGCTAGACGGGCCACAGCCCGCCCAGTTAATACCTGCAGCGATGTTTTCGTTGTTGTTCAGAGGAGAAAAATTAATATTTGGGCTAAACATCGCTCAAGAAAAACTCTGCAGTGCTCACACCTCAAAAACACAAATACTGCTCGAGCTGCTTGGTCCCAGCTGTCGGCCGCTTCTTGTGCAGTTCTCTCGTTTATTGACTACATAGGTTGACAATGGTGTGGTCCCATGATGTCAGCAAACCAGGAGGAAGCAAAAAAATTTATAGTTTTATATACTAATAAGGAGGCACTTGTGTACGTGCGGCTATGGCCCTGGTGGGCCCCCGCTGTCATCCTCTCCAAGTAAAGTCATCTCCTCATCCTCATGTCCGTTGACCATGTTGACAATGCGAGACGGCGGCGCCACGACGAACGCAACAACTCGAAGGATGACGGAGAGGGCCTCGCGAGCCATACAGATGGTCTGATACAGCGCCCGCTGATCATTTGGGAAGCCAGGATCATAGGGCCACATGTCCGTGACGGCATTCTCGTTCGCTTGTTCACCGTTGCTCGTTGAGGAGACGGAGGTTGTAGCACAAGTCCTCCTGCGCTGGTAGCTCATCCGCCATTAGGGCGTCAAAGTGCGGTCGCACCTGCTCTATGGTGAACACGGCATGAACTGGCTTGGACAGTGGCGCCGGCTCCTGGTCGGAAGCTACGTCCATCGTCTGATTGTCGTCGCTCAGCTTAGCGAGCTAGCTGGCGAGCCAGCATGTCCGGCTACTGGACTGACCCGCTGACAAGCACGAGTCTGACTGCCCTGGCCCACCCAGACTGCCTCCCTCGCCTGCGCGCACTTTCTGCCTGAAACGGTCAACGCTGCCCGCCCCGCTTCTCGGTGCTGGCGATTGCTCCGCCTTCAAACGACACAAGTGTAATCCGTCCGTCCTTCTTCCGCCCACATTAATGATACGCGGTTGCCGAGGTGGCTACTCCAGCGCCACACGTCTGTCCCTCCGCCGCCCACCATTGCTATATAAACTGCTGCGCCGGCCATAGCCGCAGTCATCCACATCCATTGTCTTTCTCCTGTCCACACCACTACTGCCCACCATGGCTTCCTCGCGCTCTAGTGCTCTTCAGGACGGGCAGACGATGGACCACAATGGCAGCCATTGCTGCCGACTGGCTGGCCGGCAGGCAGCCGGAGGACGACGACGTCCCAATGGAGAACATGGTAGTCAACGATCAGGTGCCAACCCCCTCCTCCGCGCCATCCTCCCCGGTGCATTGCACCATGACCATCGGTGAGGCACGTGCCCAATATATGGACACGGTGAGGCAGAAGCGTGAGGAGCAGTTCCGGGAGGCGCAGGCCGACGCCGCGTACAACCTCCATCTCCTCGAGGAGCACCTGCAGGCATAGGAGCAGATCGGCACGCAGCGGGCGGAGCAGGAGGTGCTGCTTGACTCATAACGCTCCGCCCGCGAGGGCCGTCTCAAGCGCTGGAGGTACCGCATGCAGGTGGCGGAGGCTGCGGCCGCCTACAAAGAGGGCGATGAAGCAGGCGACGCGTTGTTTGGCGAGACCGAGGACGAGGCAGAGGACAATGCCGGCTCTGACGAGTCCCCGCTCCGCTGGCGTCAACGAGGCCCTGCTCCGCCGAGGCTCCCGGGCGCCAACAATGAGGCAGAGGACACCGCCGGCTCCGCCGAGGCCCCATCCTATCGGCAACGAGGGGGAGGATTTCCCCCGCTCCGCCGAGGCGCCGCCCGCCGGCAACAAGACAGAGGACATCACCGGCTCCGTCGAGGCCCCGCCCCGCTGCCAGCAAGGCCACGCCACACAGAAAACAAGGAAGAGGAACACGGTAGGTCGCCGCCACTCGGGTCCATGTAAGGCCACCATTGCTACCCTCCGGTTGAAGCCAAGCTAGGCGGGTTGACCACTAACGACCGATTAGCTTCTTGGCGGCGATGTGGAGTCGGAGAGCTATGTTGGAGAAGGACACTGCTTCTACTTAACTACTGGTGCAGTTGGCTGACTGACACGTGGGCCCAACAGGCATTTGGGCCACATGTCAGTTACGCAACTGCACCTGCAGTTAAGTCACTGAAGCTTCTGTTTGGCTTAGACGGACACATGTGGGTAGCTTCGGTTAATTAATTATACCTCCAGCGCACCCCTTTTTAGTTGAAGAATGTATGAAATGTAATGAAATCCGACCGTGTATGAATGAATTTATTTCGATTAGTTCGAATTCTTGTATCACTGGCATTGGACAAACATGCAAAACAATACGTACTAGCATTATTCCCATGGTGATCACCTCGTTTGCAGCAGTTTCACATGTACTCCCTCCAGTCCTTTCTAGTCTGCATACAAGTTTTGTCTACAGTCAAAGAATCTCTACTTTGACCAATCTTATAGAAAAAGTATGCACTTTCACAATGTGCGAAGTAAAAAAGGAACAAAAGGAGTACAAAGAGTTTGAGCAACTTTTTAGCGTTCCTGTACATTACAATCAAATACACAGGCCTGGTAATTCATAGAGAACATTCAAAACAATTGATGATTATGCATCTCAGTGACTCACATGTCAGAGCCAATATTTACTTCACAACTAAAGAATAAATAAAAAATGGATTGACGTTGCTAACAGCAAAGGGCGTCCCATTCGAAAATATCAAACACATGTCTTCTTGCTAAAATCAATGAGCAAAATTTGACAAGGTTTTCCCATTCCAAAATATCAAATTCCTACGATTGTGGAATGGGCAGGGGTTGCCATCAGTTCGGACATTGACATGGCACCTCGTGCTAAATAAACCAGCTGTTCTTTTTGTGTAGTTCCACCAAAATCCACCAAATTCGCGCATGGCTTGTATGATTTCGCCCTTATATGTTGCAACGCCTTGAATGTATCGGCACCTCCTTTCTTGTGTTGGAAATGAATGATTCGATGTATTCATGAACATTTTGTGTAGTTCCCATTGAAATCAAGCTGAGCACCCCTGTTTGCACAAATACAAAAAAGTGATTAGTATAAAGCAAACTGTACTATGAATTGACAGTTTAAACAGGCACCTACATGGTCCATGTAGAGCACACTTTTAGAAAAATGGCACTCACCGGAAAGAATCCTAGAATAACATTGTACTCGCGCATCACAATAAGAAAATGGAGATTTGTCAGTCCTTTTGAGCTGAAGTTAGTTTTGTCTTGTGGGGAGTAATGTAACCATCCTTCAACTGCTCCTTCTGATGGGAAGATAGACAGGGCTTCTTCATCCTGGCATAATCGAAACTAGTCACTTCACGTACTCCATATTCTTCTTCAGAGGAGGATGATCACGTTGTGCAAAGACAAGAGGACAACTAAATGCTAGCATCCCTTTTTGCTCGGAAAAAAGGAAAGGAAATATTTAAAACAGCACAGATGAAGCACTTCTCAAGGACAATAACACTTTTTCATGACAGCATCTAAATAGTAGCACAACACCAATAGAGATGACAAAGCTCAATCATATGGATGAAATCAGTGGGCGAGTACCAACCTTTGTCAGGAGGCTTATTGTGTAGAGCATACAGATGAAGCATGCTTACTATATACTCCTCGATTAGTTTAATGTTTCCAACATCTTCTTGTGCAGTTCCACTAAAATATATGGTATCTTCAAAGAAGATCCCTGTTTGCACAAGTAGAGATAGTTACATATTACATTAAGAGCGGCATCAAATCAGTGGCAAAACAATTGCTCGTTCCAGCCATAGCAATAAATTAAAATGCAAAACTATATCATTACTTGTGTCATCACAGTTCCAGTGCTTCATTACAACACCGGGAGTTGAATTTTGTTTTTCTTCTGCTTGTTATTCCCCTTCATCACTTGGTTCAATAACAGACAAGCTTCGCCTTCAATGTAAGATTTGGCATGTCAATTAGGTTGCACAAGTATAGCACTAAACAATGACATTAATTTTCTGATGAAAGTGGCAAAATACAGGCCAACAGTTGTGAAATATCCTTATCTTACCTCAATGGGATATTACGGTGCACATATAGATTGGAAGTCTTGTCTCCATTTGTGTTGTTCACTAAAATCAAGCAACATTACCGTACAAGTAGCACAACATATGAAAGCACATTGCAGAATCATGTGAAAGAAGGCTAGTACTGACCTCTCATGACGCGGAATTCAAACAACTCACAAGAAGAAGATCTGAACCAAATTTGCCAACACGGATAGGAAGTAAGATCTCCTCTTGTGCAGTTCCACTAAGATCAAGCAATCAAGCAACATTGTTAGTGTGACATTTTGGTTGAACTGCACAAAGCACTCTTAAAACAAAAGTGTTTTGTGCAGTGCAATAAAAGGTCACGATGGCAACGAGGTGAAGTAGATAACCCTGTTTACACAGAGGTGCAAAGGAAACAACTAGTGGTCAATAATGGTGGATGACACAGAAGCCAACAAAAAGAAGCATCTACCTCATCTAAATGGGAATGAAAGCAAGAGAGTATCATTTCTCAAATGGTGGCATTGATTTATATTAACAGAGAGATTATATTAACAATAAAATTCGTTAAACATGTAATTTGCCTTTAACTATGGCATTGCATCAATTTTCCAGCGGCATTATTAGAGGGTGTTTGTTTACAGGGACCTTTTGGTGGAGGGACTAAAAAACCTCCGTGTCAGTCCCATCTAAGCCAAACAGGAGGGACTTTTAGGGACTAAAAGTGGGCATTTGGGACTAAAGAAAGAAGACCCCGAGGGAGAGTCTTTTTGGGACTTTTTCCAACAGTTGCCCCTGACGCATCACACCATGCCTATATTAGTTCATTACTAGGGGTAACATGGTCTTTTAGGATGTCATTTAATAACCTCTAGTCCATGTTTAGTCCCACGGGACAGTGGACGCACCAGCACCATGTGCATCTACCGATGTACTGGGGTGATGCACAATCTGTTGCAATGAAGAACAATCAACCAAGGAGCATATTTGTGTTGGACCTAGTTTTGTTATCTTTAGACACCTTTCCCTATGTGAGCGCAACAAATCTAGTCCTGCTCAAACTCTACATCCTTGTCCCCCAAAACAAAAGATCAGTTCATTACAGATGTGCGTACTGCGTTTGTCATTGTTTTCCCCTTTCGACCAACGTAGGTGCTGGATAGCCAGTCTGTACTAGTACTTTCCCCACTTCCTTTCCTCTTTGAACCACGTCCTAGATTTATGCTATACAACTTTCCCCACTACTTTCCCCCATTCCTGTCCTCTTTGAACCACGTCTTAGATTCATGCGATACAACTTTCCTCACTACTTTCCCCCTTCCTTTCCTTTTTGAACCACGTCCAAGATTCATGCTATACAACTTCTCCCACTACTTTCCCCCATTCCTTTCCTCTTTGAACCACGTCGTAGTTCATGGTATACAACTTTCCCCACTACTTTCCTATTTGATCCAACACCTAGATTCAAGTGCAGAAGAGGAAAAAGCCCACATGCAGCTAGAGCAATGCATGTGGAATAAGTAAATTATACCTTAAGGTTCTTGGGGTGTGGTTCGGTGGGCAACCGGAGGCCGTTCGACACACACTATGTACGGCGGCAAAGAAAAAGGGTCGGAGGCCCTCCCGCGCCGCCATTTGGTGAAAGTGAACAGCTGCACCGGTAGTGGATTCCCTCCCTCGCCGACGGCGACAGCGTTAAGCCTCCTTCCCTTCCCGGCGGACGGATCCTGCCGGCTCTTTGACCAGCAATGAGGGGAGAGAGAGGCCAACAAAGTCTTGTTTAGATCTGGAGAGGGTGAGAGAGTGTGAAGAGAGCAACTACAAGCAGACTAGCAGTGAGGGGAGAGAGAGAGAGGCCAATGAAGTCTTGTTTAGATCTGGAGAGGGTGAGAGAGTGTGAAGGGAGCAACTACAAGCGCTGAGGCTCCAGCGTGTATATATATACTGGAGAAAGAGTGAAGAGTGCAAACCCTAAAAAACAAGCACCGAGCTTGCAGCTTATACGTGATGAGGTGATTATACGGTCACTATGAGATCGTATAGCTCCGTATCCATCCATTTTGACCAGTCAAAGAATCCTCCTAACACCGCCCCCGATCACTTTCTCTCTCTGTCATGCGGGGCCTACCTGTCATTGGGTGGAAGAAAGAAGTCGAACAAAAACAAAATTATGCTCAAGTGTAGTTATCGAACCCGAGACCTCAAGTTTGATGAGCGAACAGGCTAACCAGCTACACCACCCCCACGTTATGTTTAACGAGAGGAAAATAACCTTGAATACATTCCTGCATTCGTGTGACAAGCATGCGGTGTTTCTTTTGCATGGGGGTCATTGGGATTTAAAGCGGTGTATCTTACCTCACACATCTCGCTACTACTCGTGAACACTGTCCAATTGATCCCTCTATTCGCTCACGTACTATTTTGAGTGAATACGTATTATAACATGCACACAATTTTGGGCACTTGTATTCGACCTAAGTCAGTGTGCCACCGTATCTCGTACTACTCCCTCCGTCTAGGTGTGTGAAGTCACGTTAGAAGGTGCAGCGGGACCAAGGTGCAAGCAGATTTTTTTGAAACAAGGTGCAAGCAGATTGGAGGAGAAGTAGAAACTTGACCGGTCCTTCCTCCAATCAAAGCCCTGATTTCTGTCTCTAAACGCAACAATTAATCACAACAACTAAGAGATGTCATTTTGGCTACCATGCAGGGCCACATATTAACTCGCATGCATCAACGCGTAGTTGTGCTCCATGCATTGGGTTTCCGGGGGAGATAACAAGGCAGAGTAAGGAGCGTTTGGTTACATTGCTAGGCTGGTCATAGTGGTGAGTAACTTGGACTAGTAACATGCATATGTTACTAGTCTATGTTACTACTTTCGTAGTAGGTAGTAACATATGGATGGCAACATGCAAGTATTCATTAATTGAGATATAGACTCATTTTACCTCGGCTTGTGTGTGTGTGTGTGTGTGTTTAACATCATGTATGTGTTAGAGAGGGCGAAACATTGACCTACTCCTACAGAGAGATGGTGTGTAGTGTACGATTTAGCCGCGAGAGTCGGTGCATCCTCTCGTTTCCGGGCGTTCGGTCAGGACAGGCAAGACAGCTCCCACGCCCGCTCCTGACCAGCCTGGCCCACCCAAAGCCCCTCCATCGCCCGCGCACGCTTCCCGCCCGAAACGGTCAGCGCTGCTCCAAAGAATCAGTGCCGCATTCATGCCCAGGCAGAGCGGATGCGACCTCTCACTGGCGCCTGCGTTGAAGGGAGAAGCGGATTCAAGAGTGATGGTTGCTTCGTTCGTCCAACTTACTGCTGGGTCTATGTGATTTGACGGCTCATTGGTCATTATTACTAAGGTGGTAGGACTGCTGGATGTCCCACGCTTTCGGCGAAAGGAGGTACTACTAGATTACAATTTCCTCCATTCTCAGCGGAGGAGTGCGAGAGTAGTGAAAACATGCAGGCTCAGTGATTACATGGCCCACCTCACACTATCACCATATTTTCTAGGCACCGTGCGACACCTAACTCTTTACATAGTACTAGTATAGTACATACTATATTTTATCAGCGAGATAAATTTGTACAATGCTATGAAGCTTCCAGCTTCTGTTTCATGTATCTTGCGTCCATGGTTGTTGCTGCAACATTTCATCAAATACAAAGGAGACTAACATGCATGCTATTACATCTCAATGATTGACAGATCATAGCCAATATGTACTCCCTCCGTTTCAAAATAAGTGTCTCAACTTTATGCAAACTTTAGTATATTATTGTACTACTACTAAAGTTGACACTTATTTTGGAACAGAGACAACTAAAGAAAAAAAGATCCATGCAGTTCCTAGCCCTTGAACCGTAAACCCTAACCAGGATTTAATTTGCTAGCAACATTGGAGCTTCCTAAGAAATGAAGTTTGCAACCCTTTGACCATCGGATCATTTTGTGCAGTTTCACCAAAATCGAGATGAGCATCCCTGTGGCAAAGAAATTGAAGAAGCGTGATTAGAATAAGATTACTGGGACTAGTTGATGAGACATAAAATCATCACAAATACAGTACGTAGAAGCCAGTAGAGGTATGTGCGGGGCAAAGAAGTAGAGAAATATCCACATGGAGTGATGTGGGCAGCTGGAGCAGTGGTGCAAGCCGGCTGTAAAGGGAGTTGTAAATGAGGGATGTCTGGACGTAGCTCAACCTAGAGGAGGGCGGCGGGAGGAGGCAACTGCCCACGTCGTGGCAGTGAGCAATGGACGAAGACAATCTCACCGGTTTTGTGAGAGAGAACGGCAGGGACCCCTGATCGGGACGTGCCGACAGTGGGTTTTCGCCGTCAGCAACGACGACTGCATCTACTCTAAGCATCCACCCCTTCCCCCGCCGGACGTGATCCGCCGGGATGTTAGAGATGTGGCCACAGTCGTTTTGTGCGAGAGAGTGTGAAAACTGAAGAGAGCAACCCCAGCAAGCAACCGTGTAGGCTCGTCTTGCCTATGTATATAGTGGAGCGGATTCCTTTTCTCTCCATATGAACCTATTTGTATTGCGTACGTGCCACTAAAGAAAAAAACTTTATTTATAAATGATACGGCACCTACTACTCATTCTCCTATAAACCTTGTGCTTGGGATCTCTGAAATATTAACCTTGCGATTGGCTCTTCGCCTCTTCGGGAAGTCGAGCAATAATGGTACTACAGTATATATCGTTCTTGCTATATGAGACCGAATGAATTGCTACACATCCTCCACGTGGGCAAGGGTTGAGGGGCAAGGGAGAGTGCGTACTATTATGTCCATTTCAATATGGACTACATACGGAGCAAAATGAGTGAATCTACACTCTAAAATACGTCTATATACATCAGTGTTTGTAGTATGTACTACTAGTTCATATTGAAATCTGCTAAAGGACATATATATTCCAAACAATATGATAATCTCTCTAACCAAGGTAGTAGGGACGAGGAGTAAGGGAGGGAGTAGTAAAATTTTCTCCTTGTCTTGCGAGCCACCGGGCGCGTGGGCGAGGGAGCGGGCGTAAGGCGTACAGTACTACTACTAGTAAGCAAGCTTCACCTCTCCTGCAAGCCCCCGTGCCCGTGGGCGGGGGAGACAGCATACTAAACAAGCTTCTCCTCGCTCTGCGACTTGACGGGACACATCAAAGTACTCCAGTGTATAGAGCCTTGCCTCTAAGGTAGGCCCCACATGGTTTGCCTCTTTTTTAACATAACGCGTCAAGTCGCAATTTGTTTGTTCACCCGTGGTTGACGATCCTCCCTCCACCAAGTGGACAACCAGTACATGGTCAAATTACCACGTGGGCTGCCTTTTCGTACAGAAATGAGCTCCACCGTGTACCCGCGCGGGTGTGGTTGGGAAATAAACGGGAGTACGTGCGCCGTGCGTGCACCTCTTCTCTTCGTGCACGTCCCCCACCTACGTGTGTGTGTGAGAGAGATACAAACCTAGGCAAATTGCTTGTGCGTTCGTGAATGTTTTTTGTTTGGGGGGGGGGGTGATTTCGTGAATGTATTTGTGGGAATATGTGTCGATGACATCTCAAACAAAATTTTGCATGCAATGTCGTCTGTGAAATGGAGGCCTATCCATATCATATATAGAGGGCCGGGCGATCCACGAGAAGAGATGGAGGGGTCATAGATATCGATATAGTCGAAGAGAGGATCAAGTGGGTGGGTGCGAGATTGATGAAGAGAGCCATCGAAATTGAGTGTGTGTGCAAGTCAAAGATATAGGGCGACTGACCTACCGGAACGTCAGAGGGCACAGGTCAAGTTTGTGTGTGGAGGGGAGACATGACTAGAGCACTCGATGTATCGGTGTGTGTGTGTGTGGGAGGGGGTGGGGGAGGGGTAGGCAGAGGCCTAACTATAGAGGTAGAACGACTCATATATGTGTTGAGAAGGAGAGACCCAGCTATGTCTTGAGGGAGATCGGTCGACATCCATACATAACCGAAGGACGGGAAATAGGATGGGACAGAGAGAGAGAGGAGAGAGAGAGAGGGAGGGAGAGGGGTAGAGTGCTGGATGGGTGATGGACTTGCTTCTCGAAGATGGTGGGAGAGGCCTACTAGACAAACTGAGGGTGGAACTGTAATATTATCAATCATAGTGGGGATGTGGTTCTGTGTGTGCCTGTGCGTGATAGATCTGTCGAGACGCATCCATGGATGATGAAGGGGAACCATGTGTTTGGTAAGAAAACCTAACTAGATCGGTAGATCAATTGTTGTTTGTCGAAGGAAGGGAGAGACATAACTAATGAGGTAGATCGATCGACGCATGGGGAAAAACGAGTTATAAGGACCTAGCTAGCTATATGTATAGCGGGAGATCGGTTGGTGTACGTCCATTTGTTAGAGGCAAATAAGGCCCGACGAGACGGATAGACACAGAGAATGGAGCTAGGAGGTGGTGCGAGAGGCCCAGCTACTAGCTAGATAGGGGGAGGAGTGTGCGGTTGTGAGATCGATGAAAAGAGGGGCGAGAGTTTACACGTGTGTGGGACCGTATGAGAGACACGAGGCAAGGACACATAAAGGAGGATATTGAATGTGCATATGTATGTTGTAGGCAGACATCGCTGGAGAGTTTTATCGATCGGTGTGTGTCGGAAAAAAGTTTTGGAGACTATGGGAGAACGACCTAAAGAAAAAAAATGAATGTGCGCGATGGATAGAATGCCCAGGGAGGGGGAGGGCGAGGAGGGCGTGTGCATGCATGAGAGAAAGTTAGTGGTAGCTACAAAGGTTAGAGGTTGTGTGGGTGTAAGAGACTAACAAAGATCATAATTTGATATGAAAGTGGATTCATATATTTGAATAGGAGATCATAGTGTTTTAAACATATGCATGCATGAATATAGCGGTGATACGCGTGTTGTGGTTTTGCACATGTTATACCATAATGTGATAATGCATGGCGTTTGCAACTTACAGCTAAATGTCAAACAATCTAAACCATACTATACATCGAACAATCTCACATTTTATTTGAATTTGTAATAATGTGTGGTGTTTGCTGCTTACAACTAAATATCAAACAATTTAAACAATACCATATATCGAACATTCTCACATTTTATTTGAATTTGTGGTAATGTGTGGTGTTTTCAACTCACATCTAAATACTTGTAGGCATAGGGGGCGGGGCACCATACATAATGTGATAAACACATTATACATATGAGACATGGTTTAGATTATGAAGATCTAGCTAGAGCTTGAAATGTACTGTGATTTGAAATCAACATAAAGTGGATTCAAAAAATTGAGTTCGAGTTCATATAGTACACATAGTTCATATGTAACTCGAGACTAATCATGTGGTGTGTTGTGAAGATAATACACAAACGATGGTTTAACTTGACAATAATGATGATTGTAGATCTTATTAAAACAGAGAAATGAATTCAAATGTTTTGACTTCACAAAAATCATTATTGTAGATCTTATTCAAATAGAGAAATGAATTCAAATTTAGTTCATATTGAAGCGGTAGTATATACATTTGGAATGCACTAAAACGTTCATTTGAGTAGTAGGTTGCATGCACTATACACGTAGCGAAATATTTTTATTGAACATAACATGAATTCAAAGTTTTGAATGACATTTGTAGTGCGAATTGATTTGGTACAGTACACGTTAGGCTTGTCCGGAAATTTCAACCCGCGCCGTGTTAGCCCGAAATATTTAAGATATATCTTTGTCTCGTTGTGCTCCGACAACTCCCTCCATCTCAACCCGCGCCTTTCTATTCCAAAATTACAACGCGCGTGAAAACTCCCAGCTCCTGTGAAATCCCGACACACGAAATGCCCATGATACCCCTGAACCGAAAGAACCGCCTCAAATCGGTGGGGGTACTTTCGTAACTTACCCCACATTTCGGACAAGCGCGTCCCTAAGCCATGGTTCCCCACTCCCATCCCATCCGACCACCCATTCATACACCGAGGCAGGAAAACCCGTGAAGTCCCACACCCTCCTCCGTCCGCCACCCAGCCGGAGCCTCTTCCCCGACGATGTCGTCCACAACAACACCTAGACCTCCCTCATCCACCCTACCGGATGAGGATCCGTCGTCGATCTGGTCGTCCCGCCGGTTCAGCCACCCCGTCCTCCACCTCCAAGGAGCTACCCCGACGTTCCCCTCGTCTTTCGCGCCACCTCCATTACCACACCGCCGTCTTCACCTGCACCTCTGGAAGAGCATCATCATCATCGTTTCCTCAGATGAAGCTACGACCTAATCGGTGCCACCAAAGAAGTTGTACACTAGTCGCTGCATTTTCTTCTTGATTCGATCTCACGGTGCTGCCGGCGCTCGGTCCCGAGCTGACATGGCGCGGCTCCATCCACGTCGGCATCCCCGGCCACTTCCTCCACGGAGTTGCTCCCTCGGTGGCGACGTCCACATCTGCTGGTTTAGCTCTTGCTCGCGCTGCTGCTCTGCTCTTGCTCTCGGTCCCCTGCCTGGTCTGCTCTTGCCCATGCTGCTGGTCTCGCTCTTGCTCTTGCTTGCGATGCTGCTCCGATTTAGCTACACTTCAGTCGACTGAATTGACTTTTGGGTCTCGATTTTCAGGGGGTGGGGGGGGGGGGGGGGGGGGGCTCGCGGAGTTAAGGAAGAACCAGCCGCAGCAGGAGGGGGGCTCGCCGGAGAGGTACCCCACTATCTATCTTAGGGTTTAGGGTGGGGACGGTGGTCGCCGACGGTGGTGGGGCGGTGCATGGGGATCGCCGGAGAAAAAGCTTGGCACGGGGGGGGGGGGGCTAGAGGGATGGCAGGGGCGGCGGCGGACCAGCGGTGGGTAGTGTTTTCGGGGCGGGCGGGGCGGCGCATCGCCGGCCGCGGGCAGCGGGGGGCGGCTGTTTGGCCGGTGGTGGTTGGCGGCTCAGGGGGTGGAGGTTGAAGATGAACTGCAGGCCCTTGATTTTGTATCTAACGACTACAAAATCGACTGACCAGAGTTAAAAAGGTCAGTCGACTGACGTGTAGCCTCACCTCTAGTGCGTTCAGTTTCGATAGTAAAATTCAGTTTCGACAGCAAAATTCAGTTTCGACAATTAAGTTCAGTTTCGACAGTTAAATTCAGTTTCGACAGTTAAGTTCAGAGATGAGAGGCTGATGTATACATCTAGCATTTTGTGGTTATGTATTTTACGTCATCTATTGGAGATGCTATTATAATTCCACTCAGGTTAACATTGTCTCTCTTGTCCTGCTTCAGCCTCGACGTCGTACAATTCACTGGAGATGCTCCAACGAAACCCTCCATCACAGCAGAGCAGTACCTCGGGCTCCATCTCTAGACGCCTAAGATCTTCTTCCCCTCCTCCGACAGCCAAGTCAGCCAGAGCATCCTCACCGGCTGTCGGTGTCAAAACCGGCGGATCTCGGGTAGGGGGTCCCGAACTGTGCGTCTAGGCGGATGGTAACAAGAGACGAGGGTTACACAGAGTCGGTTACAATGGTAGGAGATCTACATATCCGTATTGCCAAGCTTGCCTTCCACGCCAAGGAATGTCCCATCCGGACACGGGACGGAGTCTTCAATCTTGTATCTTCGTAGTCTTGGAGTCCGACGGATAATGATAGTCCGGCTCTCCGGACACCCCCTAGTCCAGGACTCCCTCAGTAGCCCCCGAACCAGGCTTCAATGACGATAAGTCCAGCGTGTTTATAGTCTTCGGCGTTGCAAGGCGGGTTCTCCCTTCAAATTCCATGTACCTGCCGAACAGTGTCCGGCTTCATCTTGAATACTGTGTTCCTCGGCTTCTACGCCAAATAATGGCCCTCTTCCACGCGTCGCACGAATGCGAAAAGCCAGGGTGTCTTTTGCATTTCACCCCCTAATTGTGTGAGCCGTCCGCCTATAAAAGAGGCAAGAATCCAGATCCAAACCACACCGTCTTCCTCCCGCGAATACTCCATCGAAGCGCCTTTGACCTAGCAATCCATTCCGTCATGGATCGTCAACACGGCTCTTCTTCACGCGCTCCCAGCCCACCGCCGGGGAATTGGAGGAGGTGCTCTATTTCGCACAATGAGCTAGTAAAGCTCCAAACGGGGGGATTTCTCCCTCCGGCCTTCATGGTCCTAGTCCGGGCCGGACTGGTTACTTATCAAGGTGGGAGGCAGGCGGAGGACACTCCAAACCCCAATAAGGGGGAGCGAGTATGCTTTGTTCCCTATCTGATAAGGGGACTCAGATTTCCAATACATCCGTTCCTCCGCGGGCTCCTGAAGTTCTACGGACTCCAGCTACACCACCCCACGCCCGCCTCTGTGCTGCATATCGCGGGCTACGTAGCTCTTTGTGAGCTATTCCTGGGCATCGAGCCCCATTTTGCATTGTGGAAGAGGCTGTTTTGCCTCGTACCCCGTTCTCACAAGGGGTCCATATATCAAGTGGGCGGAGCCGAAATATGGCGCATCGCCGGGACCGGATACCTATCCGGTACTCCCAAGAGGGCGTCCGAAGACTGGCCCTCGGAATGGTTTTATATAGGAGACGCTCCGCTGCCAGACCCAGTCCGGATCGGCCTCCCGGAGTTTAGTGCTGCTCCCTTGAAGAAACGCCTCAGCTTGAGCCCGCGGAGCCCCCGATTGGAGGAAGACAAGAGCGTCCATTACCTGATGGGCCGGATAAGATTAATGGCTCATTCCGGCTTGACCATGATTGGAGTCATGGCGACATGCATCAAGAGAGGGGTACAGCCACTGCAATACAGAGGCCACCCCATGTGGGATTTCAACGGGGAAGACGATGCAACCCGGCACGGCCGCAAAGGGCCGGATTCGACCGAGGATCTGGTAAAGATCCTGTCCAGCCTGTACAAGGGGGAGAAGGAGGTCTTCCTTCGAACGAACCCTTTGAATGGGTTTTCCATGATCAACCCTAGAGGATGGGTAAGTGAACACCTTGAAGGGCTCAACCCATGCTTTCGAAGTTTAAGCTTCTTACATTATGTCTTCGGCGCAGGATCTACGCCGGACTATGGAGGACATGGTGAGTCCTGCTCCGCAACTCGAGGATCCAGAAGGATCCCTGGATCCGGCCTCCGAAGAGGACCCGGACATCGAGGTGGAGCTGATCGACGGGGTGTATCACCAGCTTAGCATAGATAATGCCCTGGTTGCCATTACGGCGGACTACCCCGGACTAAGTCCGGCTTCCCAGGTGACCGCGACCGAAGTCCGGACACCATTATCTCTTCTCTGCCCATTTCTAACCCTCGCGAACGACGGTATTTCGCAGGAAGTGCCTTTACGGTAGGAAGCCGAGCCCGCGGCGGCTGTGCAACAGAGGCCAGTCCGGACCAGCAGGCGGAAAAGGAGCGCGGTGCGGGCGGAAACGTCGCCACAAAGGTATAGCTCGTATTTGAATTTTCAGAGCAACGTTCCGAGGAAACGCCTGAGTGCTCATGATCTTTGTAGGAGAAAAAGCGCTCGCCGGACTGCGAGCGCAGGAATTGCCGATCCGACCAACACCGGCCAGGCTCCAGCGCCCGGCCTGGAGGGGGAGGCAAGCGCAAGACGCGAGCCGGATCCTTCTCCAATGGAGGATACCGACAGACTGTCCGCCACCAAGTCTGAGGTGGAGAGCGCCATGAACCATAGGTGCCGCCGGACAGTATTTCGTGAAGCATGCTTTTCCCCTGAGGCATTGGATGCCTTTAATGCAGGGGATGCGCATCTCCGTGCCGCTCAAAATGGTTTTACCAGAGCCACGGAGCAGTATGTGAAAGACACACTGGTAAGGGAATTTTAATGGTTGTATATACCAGTAGCCCCCGAGACTTAAAGCAGTTATGCTTACTGATTTGAGGATCATTTGGAAACGCAGGCTCTTACCGAGAAGAACGCCCAGCTGTCTCGGGAGCTGCAAGATTGCAAGACCCAACTTGAGGCCGCACTTGCTGCCGCAGGAGGAGACGCAAAAACCCCTCCTGGTAACACATTTTTATTAATAAATATAAGCGCTGTGCGGCGTGCGCGCGAGTCTAATAATGACATTGCAGGTACCGCCGGACAAGATCCGGACAGGCAAGCATTGCTACGCCAGCTAAAGGCCGGCGAGAGTGTGCTGAATAGGGTTCAGCAGGAAAGGAACAAGCTCCAGGATGCCAACGCCAAGCTCGGAGAAGAGCTGAAAGGCGCTGAGGCTGAGATGTCCGGCTCCGTTAAGGAGAATCAGCAGCTTCGTCGCGGCATTTATAGTAAGTGCTTGAGCGAACTTTTTTGAAAAGAAGAGTTCGGCGAGGAAGTATTTTGACATGATATGTCTTGTAGGTATACTCACGGGCCGTCCTGTAGTGGAGATGCCCATATCAACGGGTGATCAACTTCCCGAACTGTTGCAGCTACTCGAACGAGTTCGGCAGGCAATGAGCGGCGTCGTTCAGGCTTTATGGCCATCCCTCACCCTACTCGAGGGCCTCGGGGAGCTTGCGGAGAAGCTGCAGGGAGTGCGGCGGCGCTTCTGTTTGTGGAAGATTTCGGCTTGCCGCCAAGGTGCCAGGGAGGCTTGGGCCATGGTGAAGACGCGGTACAAGAAGGCGGATCCCAACCACATGGCCGAAGTTGGAGCGGTGGGGCCCGACGGGAAGGAGATCCCATTGAGTTTAGTATACAGCCAAGTAGAGTTGGCTGCTAAATTTTCCCAACGGGACTGTAAACTAGACAGCCTATTAGACGGGATTGAGGAGGAATACAATCAGTAAATTTGACAATGTATATTATCCTTTAAAGTGACATGTGAAATTCCTTCTAGCCGGATTGTAGATCGTTTGTCTTTGCCGACCTTTTCGCTTCGACCTCGGGACCCTAGAGTCCGAAGTGTGTCCGAATACCTTTTTTGTTAAGAAACAACCGAGGTATGCATGGAGACCAGGCGTAGGGGTCATTAGTGCTTTATCAGACAAGTGCCCAACTAGTTATGTTATATTACATGGTTAGTAAGAAACATCTTCCAGGGAGAATAGTTCCGTTAAGGGTTCCTTTCCCTGGGAGGCATGCCCTAAAGTGCATGTCCGGACTGCAAAGAAAGCAGTAAAACATCTGGGGGGCAAATAGATAAATAGGTAAAAAGTCATCTTTCAAGTCACCGACCGAATATTCCCTTAAGAACGCTAGCTTTCGGCTTCACCCAGTCTGAGGTACACATCCGGCTGACCCGGCAGTAACAATCGCAGAGGTGCTCCCTTTACCTCCTAGCCGACAATCGGGAACGTAGGGGTAAGCACAGGAGCCAGGCAACCCAGCTTGGCCAAAACTTAAGTCATATCGATGCATATAATGGCGAGTAAAAGGTACATGTGGAAGCTTGACACATGTGCTGGGTATGAAACCCGTATAATTGAGCTTCTGTAAAAGAAGCCCCCAGGAATAATGAGTGCGGATGGCACGTCATACGTATGCAAAAGATGCGAAAATAGGCCCGCAAGGGCTTTTAAATAAAAAGGCATAAAAACAGAAATGAAAGACAGCCGAAGTGTAAAAGTTTGGACTGGGGAAGGGGACGAACTCTTAGTCCGGCTCTAGGCGTAGAATCGTCGGAGGCGGGCTGCGTTCCATGGGTTCGGCTCGAGTCGGTTATCTGACGCATTTCGTAGACGGTATGCTCCGCCGGTCAGGACTTGATTGATAATGAAGGGACCCTCCCAATTGGGCTTGAGCTTGTCCTTTTTCTTGTCCGGCAGGCGTAGAACTAGTTCGCCAACGTTGTAAGTCTTGGCCCGTACTTCTCTGCTTTGATATCTTCGGGCCTGCTGCTGATAAAATGCGGAACGAGCCTTCGCGACGTCATGTTCTTCCTCCAATGTGTCCAAGCTGTCCTGCCGATCAAGCTCGGCCTCTCTTTCCTCATACATGCGCACTCGAGGTGAGTCATGAATAATGTCACAGGGCAAGACTGCCTCTGCGCCGTATACCATAAAAAATGGTGTGAATTCGGTAGTACGGTTAGGCGTTGTCCGCAGCCCCCAGAGTACGGAGTCGAGCTCCTCGACCCATTGTGTGTCGGATTTAGTAAGTGACCTCACTAATCTGGGTTTAATGCCGCTCATGATTAGACCATTTGCTCTTTCCACTTGACCGTTGGTTTGAGGGTGATAAACTGAAGCATAGTCGAGCTTGATGCCCATATTTTTGCACCATGACTTAACCTCGTCGGCTGTGAAGTTCGTGCCGTTGTCGGTGATGATGCTGTGGGGGACTCCGTAACGGTGTACCACCCCTGATATAAAGTCTATCACTGGTCCGGACTCTGCCGTTTTGACTGGTTTGGCCTCTATCCATTTGGTGAATTTATCCACCATGACCAATAGGTACCTTTGCTTGTGGGTTCCCCCTTTAAGGGGTCCAACCATGTCAAGCCCCCAGACCGCGAACGGCCAGGTAATGGGTATGGTTTTGAGGGCGGTGGGTGGCATATGGCTCTGATTAGCAAAGAGCTGACAACCAACGCATCGCTGGACCAAGGCCTGCGCGTCTGCCCGGGCCATCGGCCAATAAAATCCTGTACGGAATGCCTTTCCTACAAGGGCCCGGGCTGCTGCGTGGTGTCCGCCTAGTCCGGCATGAATGTCAGCCAGGAGGTTTCGCCCTTCTTCTTCGGAGATACACCTTTGAAGGACTCCGGTGGTACTTTTCTTATAAAGTTCTCCCTCATGGACCTTGTAGGCCTTCGATCGCCGGACTATGCAGCGGGCCTCATTTTGGTCTTCGGGAAGTTCCTGCCTAAGTAAGTAGGCTAGGAAACGTTCTGTCCACGCGGCGATTACTGCCATTATGACATGGGCGGAGGGTGTTATGTCATTTGCCGAATCACCGGTTGGCGCGGTTTTCTCCGGTTTGTCAATACCGGGCTCCTCTTCCCATAGTACGGATGGCTTGAAGAGCCGTTCCAGGAAGATATTGGGAGGGACGGCATCACGCTTCGCACCGATGCGTGCCAGTACGTCGGCTGCCTGGTTATTATCTCGAGCTATGTGATGGAATTCCAGTCCTTCAAACCGAGCTGACATTTTTAGGACAGCGTTGCGATATGCTGCCATTTTCGGATCCTTGGCATCAAAGTCTCCATTTATTTGGGATATTGCAAGGTTTGAATCCCCGCGCACTTCTAGGCATTGAATGCCCATGGAGACTGCCATCCGGAGACCATGTAACAGGGCCTCGTATTCGGCTGCATTGTTGGAGTCCGTGTACATTATTTGAAGTACATACTGGACTGTATCTCTGGTTGGGGACGTCAGTATGACGCCAGCCCCCAGTCCGGCCAACATTTTGGAGCCGCCGAAATGCATAGTCTAGTTGGAGTATGCGCCTTACTCTTTAGGGAGTTCGGCTTCTGTCCATTCGGCTACGAAGTCAGCCAGAACTTGTGACTTTATGGCTCGCCGAGGTTTGTAAGTTATGTCGAATGGTAAGAGCTCAATGGCCCATTTTGCAATCCTGCCCATTGCGTCGCGGTTATTTATAATGTCATTGAGTGGTACTTCAGAGGCCACTGTTATCGAACACTCTTGAAAGTAGTGCCGGAGCTTTCGGGACGCCATGAACACCGCATATGCTATCTTCTGATAGTGCGGGTAACGGGATTTGCAGGGGGTTAACACAGTGGATACATAGTACACTGGTTTTTGAAGAGGGAATTTATGCCCTTCTGTCACTCGTTCGACGACGAGGACCGCGCTTACAACTTGATGCGTTGCTGCGATGTATAACAGCATTGGTTCGCCTAGGGTGGGCGCAGCCAGGACCGGATTTGTTGCTAATATGGCCTTTATTTCTTCGAGTCCGGCAGTGGTAGCATCCGTCCACTCAAAGTGTTCGGTGCACCTGAGGAGGCGATAGAGGGGCAACGCTTTTTCTCCTAGACGGGAGATAAAGCGGCTTAAGGCTGCCACGCATCCTGTTAGTTTTTGTATTAGTTTGAGGTCTTTTGGAATATCCAACTGTGACAGAGCTCGGATTTTATCCAGATTCGCTTCAATTCCTCTACCGGATACAATGAAGCCCAGCAGCTTTCCGGCTGGTACGCCGAAAACGCATTTTTCCGGATTCAGCTTGATGTCATATGCTCTGAGGTTGTCAAATGTGAGCCTCAAATCGTCTACTAAACTTTCGACGTGTTTTGTTTTGACGACTACGTCGTCTACGTATGCCTCGACTATTTTGCCGATCTGGGTGGCCAGACATGTTTGAATCATGCACTGATATGTTGCGCCGGCATTTTTAAGTCCGAAGGGCATCATGTTGAAGCAGAATGGTCCACATGGAGTAATGAATGCCGTTGCGGCTTGGTCTGCTTCCGCCATCTTGATTTGATGATAGCCAGAGTATGCGTCCAGGAAGCACAACGAATCGTGCCCTGCTGTAGCATCGATAATTTGATCGATGCGGGGGAGAGGGAAGGGATCCTTTGGGCAAGCCTTATTGAGGTCTTTAAAATCGACACAGAGGCGCCAGGATTTATCCTTCTTTGGTACCATCACCAGGTTTGCTAGCCAGTCCGGATGTTTGATATCTCTAATGAATCCGGCTTCCAATAGCTTGGTTAGCTCTTCTCCCATTGCCTGTCTTTTGGGTTCGGAAAATCGTCGAAGAGCCTGTTTGACTAGCTTAAATCCTTTTAGGATGTTTAGGCTGTGTTCTGCCAACCTGCGAGGAATTCCGGGCATGTCCGAAGGATGCCAGGCGAAGATATCCCAATTTTCCCGAAGGAATTCGCGCAGTGCGGCGTCTACTTCGGGGTTCAATTGTGCCCCAATGGAGGCCGTCTTTGTTGGGTCCGTTGTATGGACCTGGAATTTTATTATCTTGGGGCTCAAAGGCCGAGGGGTTTCCGAATTCGGAAGCTTGGTTTGCTGGACACCATCCAGCGAGTCCGGGGCGATGCATGATTTTAAGTTCAATGCTCGATCGAAGTCCGTCCCTCCGTGGGGATCCGGCATGGAGGGTTCGGGAATCCGGACACTAATTGTTTTCAACACAGGCAAAGAGTTGCCGTATTGCTCCTCTACCACTGCGATGTGGTGGGTGGCCTGGGGAGAGTTAATCTCACTCAGATCGGTTTTAAGCCCAATCTGGTTGTAGTCCGTAGCGACTCCCAGGGCAGCAATGCGATCCAAGAGCTCATTAACAGATGAGAGCTCTATTGGGTCCAACAGTTCGGCAGCTTTAGGGCTGACGCGAAGATTGCTTCTGACGACTTGCGAAGTCATTGTCGAAGCGGCGGCCGGACAGGCGGTCATAAGAAAACCACCAAGCCGGATAGTTTGGCTGGCGGCTAAGGCCCCTTCGGTGAAAACACCGTCTTTGAAGACGGGTGGAGGCATCCACTCTATTGGTGACGACACAGAGGAACTCTCAATGAAAGCACCAATGTCGGTGTCAAAACCGGCGGATCTCGGGTAGGGGGTCCCGAACTGTGCGTCTAGGCGGATGGTAACAAGAGACGAGGGACACGGTGTTTTTACCCAGGTTCGGGCCCTCTCGATGGAGGTAAAACCCTACGTCCTGCTTGATTAATATTGATGATATGGGTAGTACAAGAGTGGATCTACCACGAGATCAAGGAGGCTAAACCCTAGAAGCTAGCCTATGGTATGATTGTTGTAATGCATGTTGTCCTACGGACTAAAGCCCTCCGGTTTATATAGACACCGGAGGAGGCTAGGGTTACACAGAGTCGGTTACAATGGTAGGAGATCTACATATCCGTATTGCCAAGCTTGCGTTCCACGCCAAGGAAAGTCCCATCCGGACACGGGACGGAGTCTTCAATCTTGTATCTTCGTAGTCTTGGAGTCCGGCGGATAATGATAGTCCGGCTGTCCGGACACCCCCTAGTCCAGGACTCCCTCACCGGCCAACCCAATCACCCTGAGATCGACATGGCTTCGCCAAAGAGGTTGTACACTTGTTGTAGTTTGACTTAATCTCACCATGCTTCTTTGCATCCTGTGATCTTCCAATTCTTGTGAACCAAACACCCAGATTGGCAGAAATCTTGTGTTTTCAAATTCTCTGTTTTGCACATGCATTCCTATCCGATTGTTGTCTATTTCCTATCCCTGCATTGTTAGAATCCTCAAATTCAAACAAGCCCTTACACAATTACTTCTATTACAGATATGTGTCAAAGAAAACCTTGTGTGGTTTGTACTGCTCCTGCCGTGCTGTGTTCCACCCCAGCTCAGCTGCTCCAACGACGGAAGGGTTCACCATAGCAGGGATCTGCTCTCCAGACCGTCTTTCGCCGCCTTAGATCTTCTTCCCCGCTGCCGGCAGCCACGACAACTGCATTACCATCATCAACTGAGCAGATGACCTTGAGGACTATACGGGTCCGCAAGAGAGGCCGCACTCTTCCGTGTCTGCTTATGTTATGCATCGCTTAATATGATGACATGCTACTTTATCGTCGTGTTCACCTATTAGACTCCGAGTCAGGTCCAAACTTATGCTGAAACTTGAGTTTTTAAATGGTTGTGGGGTACATATTGGGGCAGTAATCGGTACTATCTGTCTACTATCTATTTAATCTCGGATGTCTACTATGAGTTTCATGTTGGGTGCAAACAAACATTAAAGGAGCCATTATCTGTATTTTTTAACTAAAGCTATTATTTGCCTGCTATCATTGGTTTTGGGTCTATCCACAGTTTGCTACCATCACTCTGGATTTGTGCATGCACTCCTTACATAATCTCACTATGTTTTATTCCTATGCGTGTCAGTTTTACACAATGGAACTGAATATGTAGAGCAAAAGAGACGAGCCTTGTGTGGCAATAAAATTTCATGCAGACGTCGCTCCATGGTGGACGCAAAGGCAGCCCCCCTCTACCCATTTCAGATCATAATCAAGAGGAAGATAACTGTTCTAAGGGGGATTCAGAAGCAGAAGACCACTCCTATTTACCCCATGAGGTCTTTGCTCTAACTTGGCATCCTGATGTTGGTAATATCATGCATATGGTGCCTTGCATTGCTTACTATATACATCAAAGATGTCATCTGCTTAGTTTAGACGTGCTTTGTGTCAATGCCATCTGTTTAGTTTCTTTATCGTATATGTGAATCATGCAATGCCATCTTGTTTAGCCAGGCATCATATATGTGAATTTTGCAATGCCACCCTGGTTAGCCAGTCATCTTATATGTGAATTATATCATGACATCATTTTTTATTACGTGCTAAATTTGTCAACAATTTTAGTACATTCAATAACTCTTCCCGTGCATCAGCCATTCAGCACGGTCATGGAAAAAAATCTGGAGTGGAAACAAGGTCTTCAGAGCAGACAATGCTATGTGACAAAGCGCATGTCTTGCTGGTTACAGATACCTCCTTAGAGGAGGATTCAGATACAGATGACCAGTCCTATCCCCCCCCCCCCCGAGGTGCACGTTCTAACTTGGCAGGGTTATGTTGCTCATATCGTGCGTATGGTATCTTGCATTGCTATGTCATTTGCTTAGTTTAGACATGCTTTGTGTGAATGCCACCTGTTTAGTTTCTAATTACCATATATGTGAATTATGCAATGCCATCTTGTTGCAAGACATTATATATGTGAATTATGCAATGCTATCTTGTTGCAAGGCATTATATATGTGAATTATGTAATGCCATGCTGTTTAGCCAAGCGTCATATATGTGAATTATATCATGCCGTCCTTTTTTGTATTTCTCATTGCTTTTGTCGACAATGTTTGTATATTCAACTGCTCTTCCTGTGCATCAGCATTTGAATTGGTGATGGAGAAATCTGGAGTGAAAACAAGGTCTTCATAGCAGACAATGCTACCTGCTGAAGCAGATATCTTGCTGGTTACAGATAAATCTTCAGAGGAGGATTCAGAGGCAGATGACCAGTCCTATTATCCCCCCTGGGGTGTATGCTCAAACTTGGCAGGGTTATATTACTCACATCATGAATATGTTGTATTGCAATGCTTAGTTTTTAAATCATATACATGATATTGAATGCCATCTCCTTAGTTGACACATCATATATGCGATTGCCCTCTGCTCACTTCCTTAGTATATAAATCATATATTTGAATTATATCATGGCATGATGTTTACATAGACAGCATTTATCTGAATTATGGCATGCCAACCCATTTTCTAAAGACATAATATAGTTATATCATCTCATCCTGTTTACATAGTCATCATATTTTGAATTATGTCATTCTATCCGTGAATTATATCATGCCATCATGTTTCCATCGACGACATGTTTGTGATTTATAGCATGCCAACCACTTTAATAGACACATCATATAGTTATATCATGTCATCCTGTTTACATAGTCACCATATTTTGAAGTATGTCATTCCATCCTGCTTAGTTAGCCATCATACATGTGAAATTGTGTCATGCTATCCTATTTAATTAGCCATCATATATGTGAAATTATGTCCTACTATTCTATTTGGTTAGACAACATAAATGTGAATTATTTCATGCCCTGTTTTCTTCCCTACTATCCATTGCACCTGTTTATCTTACAATGTCTGTACATTCAATTACTTTTCTTGTTTATCATCCATTTCAATTGGAGGGGGTGATGGCAGTATCTGTGGGAGTAAAAACATGGTCTTCAGAAAAGATTGTGCTACCTGTCGATGGAGATAGAACCACGATTGTACTTGCCCAAGAACCAGCCCCACCACACATAACCCAGCCTCGCGCAGATTGTACCCCTACCCAGTTGGACAGAGAACCAGCTACACCCCTTCTAACCCCAACCCCAGCAGATACTAACCCAGGTCCCATTGACACACCACCGTCTCCACCACAGAGCACCCAAAGCACGAGGACCACCACTCCAAACCCCAAGTCAGTGCTTAAAGCAGAAGAAGAATTGTTCTCAGGTCTGGTTCTGTAGCTATGGTTCACACAACTTTGCTCTTGCATCACTATATTTACTCATACCAACTAATTTCAAATTTGAAGGATGCAATTGAAACTCCAATGGTGCAACAGGTATTTTTTAAACCTGTTTCTTTAACGTGTTTGCTGTTGTAACTTGCTCTATGTTGATTTTAGTTTCAATTGAATAAACAGTTATGTTCTCATGCCATGCACATTACAAGTGTTGTTATTGCTGTGTAGTTTCCCACACTTATATTCTGTCTATGCTGCTTTGTCTTAAATAGATATGATTCAAACTGTATCTATCTTGAGTTGGCAACATAAAGTAGAATGATATAGGCCATACAGTGACCACACTACATAGATATATGTTTGCTTCATGTTGTTATCCTGTCCACCTTACTACTGAACTGGTTTACCAAAATGAGTTTCATATACTACATTGTAAACCCGTGATGTGTTTGTTTGTTTCTCTTTTAGAACGTGGATAAAATATTCGAGAAGAGTACCCCGTTATGCAATGGTAAAGGAAGTAATGCAGATAAGGTTCAAGGTAGTGAGACATCCCTGTTGGTCTCCAAGAAAGCTGATAAAAACTATATTGAAGACACTGAGACAACTCCAAAGTACCATCTTGATGTAGTGTTCGAGTTACTGGCTACTACTGCTGGCACCGGCTCTTCGAACTCACTGCCTGAATCAGTTTGGCTTCTTGAGTTTCAACTTCAAATTGAAAGAAATAGATCAGATGTTATGCGACAGGATGCCGAAGGACTGAGGAAGTCCCTGCAGAATTCAGATGCATACTTTCTGGTGCAACAGCAAGTGCTGGAGGATTTAAGCGCCAAACAAGAGAAAGTTAATAAGCTTGCTAAGCCTCTTGCCAGCATTATGGGTACCCAGGATATTGTTTCTTGAGCTCTTCTGAAGTGGTTTTAGTTCTGGACTTGTTTTGTTGTGGCTTTATATGCTGCTTTGTTCCCTATATTTGCATTGGTGGCGAACTGTGATGCCCAGTGGATGTAATATGTGTAATAGCCGTGATAGCCTAGCGTAAGTTGCTTGCTAATTTATTTCCTTATTGTCTTGTTTATTTGTTTTCTTGTAGTCAGTGCAGTTCTTTTTCTGCGGTTTGCGAGTGGCCACAATAACCTATTTTTTAAAACTAGGCCACATTAACCATGCGCTACATATTTAAGGTAGTTAACATGGGCCTCCTACGGGCCGTAGAAACAATGGGCCTTCTACGGGGCATAGAAACAATGGGCCTTATACGGGCCGTAGACACGATGGGCCTTCTACGGGTCGTATCATCAATGGGCCTTCTACGGGCCGTATCATCAGTTGGCCAAACATGGGCCAATAATAGACCACATTCTGGTCGTAAATGGGCTAGAGTTGAAATTGTCTGTTCATGGGCCGACCATAACGGGCCGTCATTAATCGGCCATATTTGTTGACGCTATGAAAACTGCCCAATGTATTAACGGGCCACAAACGGGCCGACTGTAACCACAGGCTGAATTTGGCCCACAAGCAGAAAATGACACTAACAGGCCGTAAGTAAGTAAACAAATGCTGGAAATGAGCCCAAGAATAAATGGGCCCTGAGAAGACCGAAAGATAATATGGGTTGGAAACGGCCCAACTGAATATTGGGCCGTTAATGGGTATAAAGTGATACACTATTCATTATGGGCCAGTTTTACCATGGGTCGTTAAGGGGCCGAGGGTTACTAAGGGCCTCATATGGGCCGAAAGACGTCATGGGCCATACATGGGCCGGAAGTTAAAACGGGCTAGAATTATATTGGACGGCCCAGATGATGCTACTGGGCCTAATTCGGATAGGCCATAAACGGGCCCTGGATTAGCGGGCTGTAAATGGGCTATATGCGAACAGGCCGTTAACAGGCTTGCCTTGGGCCGGCCCGCCACCTTTTGACCAAGTCAAACGGGCCGGCCTTTTCACAAGAATGGGCCTCTGTTGGGCCGTGCCACGTGTCGACGTATCATAGGCGCTTTGGGTCCAATGAGGGGATGACATCTGTCCCAACGGTGAGCCTACACGTGTTTCCTCCTGCCAATGATGATTTTACACGTGGAAAATCCCCATTGGTCGGGGCTGTTAATGAGTTATCGGATCCAAAACCAGACCCGATAGCCTAACGGCATTCTGTTACGGTGGATGCCACATGTCGGTCACCCTTGATGAAAGCACTTCTGTGACGCGCGATTTATCGTCATGGAAGTGGACACTTCCGTGATGATAATTTTGGTAATGTCATGGAACACTTCTACGACAACACATGTATGACTATCTTGATTCTATCATAAATTTTTCATGGATGTACATGCATGACAGAAAACATGACCTAATGTGACAAACACATATCATCACGGAAGTGTATTTTTTGTAGTGATCAACTCCTCCACCGACCCAGACTGCTCCGCCGCACCACCCCGACCAATCCTCCTTCCTCCTCAATCGCCGAAACCACCGCCACCTCGACGCCGAGCCGCCTCGCCATTGTCACCGCCGCTGTAAGCCACCGGACCTCCCTCCACAATCCCATCTGCTACCTACGGCTTAGATTAGATGGGCGAAGAGTTTGGTTTTTTTACGTAGATCGGTTTTTCTTTCGGTTTATCTATGGTTTAGTTAGATTAGATCGAACCGGTCGGTCTATTTGTTAAGCCCGTATACGTTTAGATTATTTTCCGCCTGAGTGTTGTTTAGTTCCAGATCGCACACCCTAGGCCCAGTTAGCACCATTTTTTGTTTCTGTTTCTAAAACAAAATAGTTCTATTTTTGTAAAATCAATAACTCTTAGGTTATTTATTTGTTTAATGTGATTCTCTTTTTCCTATCTTCAGAATTTCCTATAGTTTCTCTATAAAATAGTTTCGGCCATGTTTTTGTTTATAAAAATTGTTTTATATGGGTTTTACTCAGATTAGAATTTCTGCTATAAAATGAGATAAGATTATTATTTTTGGTGTTTATTTTTGCCACTGCTTTGTTTTGACATTGCGTAGCAGTAGGATTAATCTGGGTAGTTTTAGATTTTATTAAAATTAGTTTCACATGAAATCAACACTGTTTTAGTTTCTTTTACTTTGCTGGGATTTTCTGCTGTTTTAATTACTTTTAATTTTTGTTTCTTTTGTTTTATTTTTAGTCAGATTAGTTCCTGTAGAGTTAGAAGGTCAATTTTTATTTACAGAAACAGAAAATGTTTTATTTTATTTCTTACTTGTTTTGTTTTAGGCGTAAGTAGAGTTTTATAATAGCTTTTAATGCGATTCTTTTTGCATAAAATTTCTTTGCTGTTTTCTTTTCTGTTACTTAATAAAAATCTTATTTTTGTTCTGTAAAAGAAAGTTTTAATAGTAGGAAGCTATTCTTATAGCTGTTTCTCTTATAGTAAAGCCTTGTTTTGTTTCTTGTGATTTTCATTGGCTTTATTGTTGGATTACTTTGTTTGTATGATTGTGTGTTAATAAATTTTACTTGTTGTTATGTTAGAATTTTGTATGATGTTATACTTATTTGTGCTATGTTTGACTCGGTAGAATTTCCGAAGTGCGAGGCTTGCTACTTGGAGTCTTTAGCGTTTGAAGATCGTCAGCAAGGCAAGCTTTGATCATGAAATTTTATACCCATGTTTTTATTGCATTAGTAGTTTACCTCCCCATCATGCATGCAGTAGGAGAATTGAATCAAATCTTGAGCAGTATCATGTGGTAGGATGACCCAAATCCCTATGTTACCCTGGCCCAGGACATTGTAGAGTTTATGCTATGCTCGTAGACAGGGTTGGTTGAGTGATTCATATGGGATATGTGAGAGTCAAGATGATGACAACCCCATGAATTCAAGATGCTCAAGATGGGCTTCAAAAATTCACTACTGGGTGGAGGACGGTTGATGGGCACCCTGGAGAAACCAAGGGATGGTCGGGATGCATGGAGAAGTGCCATGACATTTTGCGGAAAGATTCACCCAGCCACGAAGAGACGAATGGATATACCTTGACCAGGAGCTTACCTGTGCAGCCGCAAGCCATTATGGGCTCTGGCTTGGTCGACCCTAGGCGAGACTCTGGACGGACGGTGCCAGCAGATGTAGAAGAACGGTAGGACATGGATGGGCACCAGCTGTGGCCCAGAGGATCTCTATGGAAGACCTTGTTTCGTTTGTCCCGTCTTCAAACACCAGGAAGTGCGAGGACATAAAGGGGGGGAACGATTCTTGCGGGTAAAGTGCACAAGACTTTGTAGAGTGAAATCTAATCGGTTAGCCGTGTCCTCGGTTATGGACAACTGAGCCTCTGGAATTGGAGTATTTCGGAAATCTCAACACCAAACATAATAAATTGATGGGTTATAATGATTTTGGATATGAGACACTGGTTGGCTGAACCATCTCATTAACAACCAACATTTTGTAGTAATTGCAAACAAGTCCTTTTGTTGTAGGGCAAATTGGCATTTTCGCAAAAACTTAAACTTAGTGCCCCACAACCAAATTGCATATAGTATTAGCGTTGTTATTATTGTCTTTCTCTATGACTTGCCAGCATATTTGAAATGCTGACCTACACGGCGGCAACATCTCATGTTGCAGAGGAGTTTTCCAATTAGGAGTGAGGCTATGATCCACGCTCGGTGATTGCCCTATGGAGTCGGATGGACTCGCTTATCATCTATCGATGTCTACTATGCAACGTTCTTCTTGTAGACGTTGTTGGGCCTCCAAGTGTAGAGGTTTGTAGGACAGTAGAAAATTTCCCTCAAGTGGATGACCTAAGGTTTATCAATCCATGGGAGGCGTAGGTTGAAGATGCACTCTCTCAAACAACCCTGCAACCAAATAATGGTAAATTGTATAGGTGCACTAGTTCGGAGAAGAGATGGTGATACAAGTGCAATATGGATGGTAGATATGGGTTTTTGCAATCCGAAAATATAAAAACAGCAAGGTAACTAATGATAAAAGTGAGCACAAACGGTATTGCAATGCTAGGAAACAAGGCCTAGGGTTCATACTTTCACTAGTGCAAGTTATCTCAGCAATAATAACATAATTGGATCATATAACTATCCCTCAACATGCAACAAAGAGTCACTCCAAAGTCAATAATAGCGGAGAACAAACGAAGAGATTATTGTAGGGTACAAAACCACCTCAAAGTTATTCTTTCTCATCGATCTATTCAAGAGTCCGTAGTAAAATAACACGAAGCTATTCTTTCTGTTCGATCTATCCAAGAGTTCATACTAGAATAACACCTTAAGACGCAAATCAACCAAAAGCCTAATGTCACCTAGATACTCCAATGTCACCTCAAGTATCGGTGGGTATGATTATACGATATGCATCACACAATCTCAGATTCATCTATTCAACCAACACAAAGAACTTCAAAGAGTGCCCCAAAGTTTCTACCGGAGAGTCAAGACGAAAATGTGTGCCAACCCCTATGCATAAGCTCACAAGGTCACTGAACCCGCAAGTTGATCACCAAAACATACATCAAGTGGATCACGTGAATATCCCATTGTCACCACAGATAAGCACATGCAAGAAATACATCAAGTGTTCTCAAATCCTTAAAGACTCAATCCAATAAGATAACTTCAAAGGGAAAACTCAATCCATTACAAGAGATAGATGGGGAGAAACATCATAAGATCCAACTATAGTAGCAAAGCTCGCGATACATCAAGATTGTACCACCTCAAGAACACGAGAGAGAGAGAGAGAGAGAGAGAGATCAACCACATAGCTACTGGTACATACCCTCAGCCCCGAGGGTGAACTACTCCCTCCTCGTCATGGAGATCGCCGGGATGATGAGGATGGCCACCGGTGAGAGATCCCCCCTCCGGCAGGGTGCCGGAACAGTTTCCTGATTGGTTTTTTGTGGCTACAGAGGCTTGCGGCAGCGAAACTCCCGATCTATTGTCCTCATCGATGTTTTTAGGGTATATGGATATATATAGGCGAAAGAAGTCGGTTAGGGGATCCACGAGGGGCCCATGAGGGTGGGGGCGCACCCAGGGGGTAGGGCGCGCCTCCCTGCCTCGTGGCTTCCTTGAAGCTTCTCTGACGTCTACTCCAAGTCTCCTGGATTGCTTCCATTCCAAAAATAACTCTCCCGAAGGTTTCATTCCGTTTGGACTCCATTTGATATTCCTTTTCTTCGAAACACTGAAATAGGCAAGAAAACAACAGTTTGGGCTGGGCCTCCGGTTAATAGGTTAGTCCCAAAAATAATATAAAAGTGTTTAGTAAAGCCCATAAACATCCAAAATAGATAATATAATAGAATGAATACTTCATAAATTATAGATACATTGGAGACGTATCAACATCCCCAAGCTGAAATCCTGCTCGTCCTCGAGTAGGTAAATGATAAAATAAATAATTTATGAAGTGTGAATACTAGCAGGTGCACAAGCTTGATCAATGATAATTTCAATCACCTTTTCTAGCATCATTATATGTCATAACAGTAGCTCAACTCATAAAACTTTTCATGATCAAGTAACAAGCTATTCACATGTTAAAGCATAGATCATAAACTTTCTTGAAAACTAACAAACTATGTTCTCAGTCATCAAACAATTGCAATTCATCTTATTTTCATGAAGGGTCTATGTAAGAGCTTTGATTTAGCAAATTCCACATACTCAACTATCATATAGTTTTCCATGATTGCTACCACCCAAAGCATATTTTTAGAACAAATAGCATCCATCGAACACAGAGAAAGATAGGGGCTTAATGTTTCGCCTCCCAACTTATTTATCATATAGATAATTGTCAACAATAATAATTCACGATCAAATATATTTGAATGGCCATATATGCTTAGATCTTTCCATCACTTGATGATTGCTAACTAAAGAGTAGGTTGGAATGCGAAGGAATACTAGTGACTCTTGCATAAAAGTAAAAGATAGGCCCTTCGCAGAGGGAAGCAGGGATTTGCAGAGGTGCCAGAGCGCGAAGAAAAAACAGAGATGAAAATAATTCTGAGAGGTATGCTTTCATTGTCAACATAACGACCAAGAGTTCCCAATATCTTCCATACTAGATACATTATATGCAGTTCCCAAACAGAAAGGTAAAGATTTTACACCCCCTCCATCAACAATCACACTCCACGGCTTGTCCGAAACGACGGGTGTCGTCCAACTATCAACAATCCTGGGGGAGTTTTGTTTAAATTAATTGCGAATTTGTATTTGATCTTTTGATCATAGGACTAGGCATCCCATTTACCAGCCATTTTCTCGTCAATGATGAGCGGATTCCACTCATCGTGAGAATAACCCACCTATCATGGAAGATACTGATAGCTCCTAGTTGCTACATGAGCGATTCAGGCATACAAAACAGATTATTATTTGAAGGTTTAGAGTTTGGCACATGCAAATTTACTTGGAACGGTAGGGAAATACGACATATAGGTAGATATGGTGGAAACTCATGGAAGAAACTTGGTTCAAGGAATTTGGATGCACAAGCAGTATTGCCGCTTAGTACAGATATTTTGGCTTGCAAAAGATTCTAAAAAGCAATCACCACATGTTATAGGATCCATAACAATATAACTTCTATACAATATACCCAAGCATAACACATTATGTTGTATTCCTTGTCCAACTTCAACTAATTTTCTCAGGTTTGAAAATAATTAATGGGGCTTACAATCATAGAAGATGTCCAAGATAGTATATTTATATGTGAAATCTCTCTTCCTTCAATATTCTTTCATGAATTGTTCAAGTGACCAATACAATGTTTGCTAACCTTCAAAAAATTTACCACCTCTACTTCTTATATGTGAAGGCATTACTCCCCATGGGAAAGGCATATGAAACATATATAATTTCAGATTTATGACATTCAAATCATTCAACCATTTACTCATAGGATATAAGTGAAGCACACGAGTAAATGACAAACTACTCCAAAAACATATAAGTGAAGATCAATGAGTAGTTAAATAATTATGTAGCTATGTGAAGACTCTCTCTCATTTAAGAATTTCAGATCTTTGTATTTTATTCATACAACAAGCAAAACAAAAGAAAATAAAATGACGCTCCAAGCAAAACACATATCATGTGGTGAATAAAAATATACCTCCAAGTAAAGTTACCGAGAACGAAGACGAAAGAAGGGATGCCATCCGGGGCATCCCCAAGCTTAGGCTCTTGGTTGTCCTTTAATATTACTTTGGGGTTCCTTGGGAATCCCCAAGCTTAGGCTCTTTCCACTCCTTATACCATAGTCCATGGAATCTTTACCCAAAACTTGAAAACTTCACAACACAAAACTCAATAGAAAATATCATGAGCTCCGTTAGCAAAATAAAACAAACCACCACTTAAAGGTACTGTAATGAACTCATTGCTTATTTATATTGGTGTTTAACCTACTGTATTCCAACTTACCTATGGTTCATACCCTCCGATACTACTCATAGATTCATCAAAATAAGCAAACAACACAATGAAAACAGAATCTGTCAAAAACAGAACAGTCTGTAGTAATCTGTATCAAACGTATACTTCTGGAACTCCAAAATTCTGAACCAAATTGGTGAACCTGTGGAATTTGTCTATTAATCGTCTTAAAAAATAATCAACCTAAAAGCACTCTTCTGAAAAAAATGACAGCTAAACTTGTGAGTGCAAAGTTTCTGTTTTTTACAGCAAGATCACATTAACTTCCACCCAAGTCTTCCCAAAGGTTCTACTTTACACTTTATTGAAACAAAAGTTATAAGACATGATTAGTACAGTAGCTTAATCATGTGAACACACAAAAATAGTAGGAGTAAATATTGGCTTGTCTCCCAACAAGCGCTAACGTTTAACACCCCTAGCTAGGCATGATGATTTCAATGATGCTCACATAAAAGATAAGAATTGAAACATAAGGAGAGCATCATGAAACACATGGAAATCACATTTAAGTCTAACCCACTTCCTATGCATAAGGATTTTGTGACTAAACAGTTTATGGGAACAATAATCAACTAGCATAGGAAGGCAAAACAAGCATAACTTTAAAACTTTAGGCACATAGAGAGGAAACTTGATATTATTGCAATTCCTACGAGCATATATTCCTCCCTCATAATAATTTTCAGTAGCGTCATGAATGAGTTCAACAATATAACTATCGCATAAAACATTATTCTCATGATGTACAAGCATATAAATTTTACTACTCTCCACATAAGCAAAATTCTTCTCATTCGAAATAGTGGGAGCAAACTCAAGAAAATAACTATCATGTGAAGCATAATCCAATTGAAAACTAAAATCACGATGACAAGTTTCATGGTTATCATTATTCTTAATAGCATACATGTCATCACAATAATTATCATAAATAGCAACTTTGTTATCATAATCAATTGGAACCTTGTCGATGTACTAAAATAGGGGTGCTCTTTTGTACCCCTTATTTGTACACGAGCAGTCAGAGCCGCGCCCACGACCACACTTGAGCAGGGCAGAGATAGGAAATCGAAGCCACGAGACGGCGAAAGCAACGCCAAGACAGAGGCATGAAGAGCAACAAGGTGAGGTGGTTTCCCCGGCAAGACCCTTGCCGAGGCAGCCCCCGTGGCCCCGGCAAGGCCCTTGCCAGGGCAGCCTACCTGACGCCAGTAGTACACGCCGCCCTTGAGCCCCACTTTCTCCAGCGTCACTAACCACGTTGGGACACGGGCTCAGGGGGCGCCTCCATGGTGGCATGCAGATCTTTGTGAAGACAAGGAACACTTCGAATCAGAAGAGTAAAAGATGATGAACCTCGACGAGATCCTCACCGAGGGAACCCACAACACCCCCGGCAAGACTCTTGCTAGGGATGAGCGCAACGCCGCGGCAAGACCCTTGCCGGGGCCCCGACAAGGCCCTTGCCGAGGGCGTCCGCGAGGCCACGGCCAGGCCCGCTCCCACCAAGTTTCTATCACCACTCTCATGCAGCTGCCAGCCCACCAGCTGGGCAAGCGTCTGCGTGTCGGCATGAGGCTTCTCGGCCAACTCAGCGCATGCCTACGTGGTGGCATGAAAATCTTCGTGAAGGCCCTACCACCGCACCACCTCAGCAGCCTGCCAGCCTACATGGTGCTGGCCGCCTCGCTGGCCTAGGCGCGTGTCGAGGCAGGGTAAAGCGGTGGTAAAGTGGAGGGGACACGTCAGGGGCGCATTAAATGTACTTTGTCCCGTAATGGCAAGGGATAGGCTTAATCACAGTACCCCGATGCCACCTCCTGTGTGCCACTGTGGTGATCCCCTTGCCTATAAAAGGAGGCCTGAGGCATCCAGGAGAAGGATTCGGACTTTTGGACAAGTTACGCCCATTGTAGCTAGTTAAAGAACCTCAAAAACACAAATATACACATCCAAGCAGGACTAGGGTGATACGCATCTCTGTGACCCGAACCTGGGTAAACGATCCGCGTGCTCGTACTGACTGTTGATCTTGCTCTCCTCACAACCCAGCGCCCTGCAACCATAGTAGGGATCCTTGTGATCCCATAGGTGCCGTTTCCCACCGACATCTTTGGCCCGCCAGGTAGGGGGCGCAGTAGTGAGCATCTGGTTTAGCAGCTAGTAGCACAGCTCTTCATCGCCAAGGCTCCCAAGAAGAATGCGACCACGACGATCGGTTCATTCGGGACTGGATTGCCTGTACCGGTGCGGACCAGTAGCGGGCCGGTCGCGGAGAGAACCCATGGCGCAGCCTGCGAGCATCCACACCACCCTGGCAGTCCGGGCCTGGTGAGCGGCGTCGTTCGTGCGCCAGGCGACAAGCCAGACGCCCCGAACTCCAGAGACGGAGTTGGGCCCCCCCGCAGGCGGCGCGGGGCCCTCCAGGGGCATCGTCGTGCCGCCAGACGATGGGGCAGCGACCTCCAAGACACCAACACCGGCGCCCACGGCGCGCTCTTCTCAGGTCATGCGCGATGAGCAGCGCCACCCCACGTGGTGACCCTGGGCGCCGTCCTGGGAAGAGTCCCGTACGCCCTCCGCGTGACGAGGAGGGCCAGCATGCGCGCCGACGCGTTGAGGAGGTGGCAGACGGCCGGAAGGCCGTGATGTAGATCCTTCTAACGTAGTTAGAAGTTGAAGCGCATCACGGTCCACGCAGCTTTCGCCGCCGCCCACACCAGCAGAAGCCCTAGCACGCGCGCAGCTGCTCCTCGATTTTCCTCCCGCTGTGGAGAAGCTCGATGAATGGAGGGCCACTGTCCGGAGCCTCGTTGGCATCGCCAACCAAGATGAGTTGCGACCGGCTGTGCTCGTGAGCTGTCGCTCCGTCGAGCCACCACATGCCAGTGGTGGACAGGCCGGAGGCGATGCGGCCACGGTGCACTCCCTTCCTCCTCACCAGCCACCGCGGGTGTTGAACATCGCAAGGACGCTCATGATGATATCTCCATAGCATCGTCCGACCCGCGAGCCCATCGTGATCAACGCCAAGTCCTTCGGGAGCGAGCTCATGAAGACGCTCGAACCACCATCGAACACCGACGCGATGCGCGCTACCAGTCGGATAGTCGAGCAGGGCCCACTATGGACCACCCAGCACCGGGAGGCTACGACGGCCTACCTTACGAGGTGGGTTGTCCGGCTTTCACCCATGAGTTGCGGCAGTTCCAGTGGCCCTCCCACCCTCAATTCCATTTTTTCTAGTTTTCTTTTATAGACTAAACTAGTGATAAAACAAGAAACAAAAAGATTCAGTTGCAAGATCTAAAGATATACCTTCAAGCACTCACCTCCCTGGCAACGGCGCCAGAAAAGAGCTTGATGTCTACTATGCAACCTTCTTCTTGTAGACGTTGTTGGGCCTCCAAGTGCAGAGGTTTGTAGGACAGTAGCAAATTTCCCTCAAGTAAATGACCTAAGGTTTATCAATCCGTGGGAGGCGTAGGTTGAAGATGGTCTCTCTCAAACAACCCTGCAACCAAATAACAAAGAGTCACTTGTGTCCCCAACACACCCAATACAATGGTAAATTGTATAGGTGCACTAGTTCGGTGAAGAGATGGTGATACAAGTGCAATATGGATGGTAGATATGGGTTTTTGTAATATGAAAATATAAAAACAGCAAGGTAACTAATGATTAAAGTGAGCACAAATGGTATTGCAATGCTAGGAAACAAGGCCTAGGGTTCATACTTTCACTAGTGCAAGTTCTCTCAACAATAATAACATAATTGGATCATATAACTATCCCTCAACATGCAACAAAGAGTCACTTCAAAGTCACTAATAGCAGAGAACAAACGAAGAGATTATTGTAGGGTACGAAACCACCTCAAAGTTATTCTTTCTGATCGATCTATTCAAGAGTCCATAGTAAAATAACACGAACTATTCTTTCCGTTTGATCTATCCTAGAGTTCATACTAGGATAACACCTTAAGACACAAATCAACCAAAACCCTAATGTCACCTAGATACTCCAATGTCACCTCAAGTATCCGTGGATTATACGATATGCATCACACAATCTCAGATTCATCTATTCAACCAACACAAAGAACTTCAAAGAGTGCCGCAAAGTTTCTACCGGAGAGTCAAGACGAAAACGTGTGCCAACCCCTAGGCATTTGTTCACAAGGTCACTGAACCCGCAAGTTGATCACCAAAACATACATCAAGTGGATCACGTGAATATCCCATTGTCACCACAGATAAGCACATGCAAGACATACATCAAGTGTTCTCAAATCCTTAAAGACTCTATCCGATAAGATAACTTCACAGGGAAAACTCAATCCATTAGGAGAGATAGAGGGGGAGAAACATCATAAGATCCAATTATAGTAGCAAAGCTCGTGTCGTGGTGGGCGCACGACAGATGCCAAGGGATGGCTAAAGAGAGGAGGAGGCGAGGGCGCTGGTGGGCTCCAGAGGCGAGGATGGCATGAGCGGGCGCGGGACGCCGGACATACCCAGGATCGGGGCTCTCCGGGGAGATAATACCCCTATTCCTGCCGAGGAAGCCGGCCAAGGCTTCGGCCGCTCCTTCTCTCTGGTGTTACGGCTTGGTGGCTAGTCCTATGCTTGCTTGTTCTTTCTGCTTCTCAAAGGCAGCCTTGTGTATCTTCCGTTACCTTACATTACATGCCTCTGTAGGCGTGGGTTCCTGGGGTGTTTTATAGATCAACCCACCCAGGGTTACAATGGTAATATGCCGAGTCGGTGGGTCCGTATTGTTGGTGTCTGGGATACCGGGCCGGGTCCCGCTCGAGGGCTTGTGGTTCGCCGGGTTCCCCTAGGTGCCGGCCCCGCGTGCCTAGGGGAACTGTGCGCCGTCTTGTCGATCGTCAGGGCGTGGCCGAGTCGAGTCGTGTACATTGCTTTCCATCAGGCTCCCGCTTGCTGTCGTCAGCGGTGAGGGCGGAAGCAGTGTTGCCATGACAGCCCTGGTCAGCGGGTAGGTAAGGGGCACTCTTACCACGCTCCGGCTGACCATAGGCATGGGTGAAAAACGCTGTTGTCTTGGTCATCGGTGATTGACGTCTCGTCCCACCGTATGGCCTGGATGGGACGGGAGCTTGACCCGTGGGTGGATTGCAGCCACGTGTGGGGTCGGCTTGTTGGGGAAGCCTTGGTCGTGCCGGGTTCGGCCACCTTGCGCTAGTAGCTAAGTCCGGGTCGATGTACCTTGCCGGGTCGGAGGGATTGGCCGGGCTGCGGGCCTTGCTGGGTCGAGCGACCCGGCCAGGTGCGTGTCGGTTTTGAGGGGCGATTCGGGCCCCACCTTTTTTGAAGAGGATCCGGGTTCCGTTGCCTGCCCGGGGTTCATCCGCCCGATAGTAGTCCTCGAAGCTGTGAAGGTCCGCCGTCCTTGGATGAGTGGGCCTTCGCAGTTTCCCCCCTGAGCAACACCCACTGTGTGCCGGTTTTCTCGAAAACCGGATCGCGGCATCCCGGCCGTGGCGGGAACCGAGGAGTCTGTCGAATCTTGGGGCAATCCCTCGGGTTTTGCACGGGCGCCATGTGGCGGCCGAAGCCAGAGGGGCCTGATAGGCCACGCGCGTGACAGGACTAGGTGATGGCCTGGGGCCCGCCGCCGCGCGCCCTTGGCCCATGCGTGCGGATTTATTGCGGCGTCTGGGGGCCGGTTGCACTTCCCCAAGCAGTTACTACGCGTGTACGTGCGCACTTATAGCGGGGTAGTGGAACGGGCGCGTGCAGACGATCCCACTCCCCCACGTTTGAACCCGGGGCTATAAATCGGGGAGCAGGGGGGCAGCGGACGTTATTCTCGCTTGCGCCCTCCTGTCCGTTTGCTTTTGCCCTGGCCCTTGCAACCGACGCACTGCAGCGCCCGCTGCTACAAGCAGAGCTTCCTCCGTCATCCATCTTTGTTTTCCTCTTCTTCTGATCGTGTCGCTGCCGTCGGGCTCCAGGATGGGCTCGAACATCACCGCCGAGGACATCACCCGGCTCCTGGCATCGCAGCGCCTACCGCGGGAGACGGATGTTGGCGTTCACCTGCCGCGCGGTGAGCTGAGGCCTCGGCCTGAGGAGCAGGAGTGCATGATCTTCTTCACGCACTTCGAGCGTGGATTTGGGCTGCCGGCGAGCGCCTTCTTCCATGTGTTCTTGGAGTTCTTCGGGCTCCAGCCGCACCATCTTGGCGCCGGTGCCATCGTCCAGCTCTCCGACTTTGTCATGCTCTGCGAGGGGTACCTGGGGGTCGAGCCCACGATCGACCTCTGGGCGTGCTTCTTCTCCTTGAAGCAGCAGGGTCCGTCGGCCGGGGAGTTCGCCGACTGCGGCGCCGCCGTCATCTCGAAGCGGTCGGGGGCAGATTTCCCCAAGATCCTATTGGAGGATTCTGCCAAGAAGTGGCAAAACTCTTTCTTCTACGTCCGCAACCATGGCGCGGACCACATCAACCTTCCGCCCTTCACCATCACGCCGCCGTGAGCGAAGAGAAACTGGGGCTACTCGCTTCGGCGCCCGTCGCAGGAGATCGTCAATCTCTGCGAGCGAGTGATAGTGATGAGGACGCAGGAGGGGCTCACCGGCACCGACCTCCTTGCCGCGTTCATCACTCGACGGGTCCTTTGGCTTCAGAGGCGCTCCTGCCTCATCGGTGAAATGATCGGCCTGCAGGATCCCTACCGCATGGGGTCGACGCGGCTATTCACGGAGCAGGTCGCGCGGGGTGTGAACGACATCTCCAAGGCTAACCTTGGAGAGGACTAGCGGTTCGGCAAGGCGCCGTACAGTCAGTCGAACCTGGCGCCGCAGGTTAGTGTCTGGTTTTCTTACTTTGCTACCGTGCATCTTCTCATATGTCCTGACGCCCGAGCTTCATCGCAGGTGGCGCCGGTGGCGCCAGAGGAGCCCGCGGCTCCTGGCAAGGAGGAGGTGGCCGAGTCCGATGCCGGCGCTGGGCGTCGCGCGGGTAAGTCTTGCATCTTTCTTTCTTCATTTGAAATGTTGATTGTGTCGTGCTGCAGGCGATGCTGACGCCGGCTGTTGGTGTAGTGGCGTTGGCCGGGGGAGGCGGCGACACGGGCGGAGCCGGGTCCTCGCATGGACGGTGCCGAGCCGCCCGCATGGAAAAGACAGCATCGCGCCGCGACCCCGGGCCCCGAAGTGCACGGTGGACCCGATGGTGGCCGGGAGGCCGGCCAAGAAGAAGCGCGGCAGCGGGCACGGGAGGCCAGCCCCACTCCCGGTCTTGATGGGGTAAGCTTCATTTCTTGTTTGCGTCTGGGTTTTTCGAGCTAGTCTAGCTTCTTTTTTGCTCATTCTGTCTTCTTCTTCAGGCCGCCAATCGCACTGGCGAGGGCGGCGGCGGAGGCCATGGCCGCCGAAGGGGTCGCGTTCCGCAGGAGCCAGTCCGATATCGCTGAACAGGGCGAGGTGGAGGGGCGGGCCGACTTGGACCTCGGCCTGGACCCGAACGACGCCGAGGCCTTGGCCTCGCGGGACAGGAATCGGGCCGAAGCAGAGCTGGAGGCGGCGTCGGTCCTGGCTTTGACCGACGAGGCGGCGGCATGGGCGCGATCCGGCGTGGAGCCGGTCTGGCGCGAGATGCCAGAGGGTACGATGGTGGCGGCGACGATCTTTGAGCCAACATCGGTGAGGGAGCGCGGCCATGGAGGCCGGGCTAAGGTGGTGATCCTCGACTAGGAGGTCGTGGAGGTGGGGGGCGATACCCTGCCACGGGCTGACGTGGTCGAGCTCGCGGGGGCTGATGGTGGTGGGGGCAGCGTCGTCTTGGAAGAGGCGCTGCGGGCGGCAGTGCCGGAGGTGCCGCCGCCTATGGAGGAGGTACCACGGGCAACGGTGCCGGGGGGCACCTCGGCAGCTGGGCTGGTGGTGGTGACGCAGGGCGTCCTGGCGTCCGGGTCGTCGTCGGTGCCGGGAGGGGCGTCGGAGGAGGTGCTGGCCGCATCGCAAGCGGCCAGCGGGGGACGCGCCTTGGTTCCCCGGCAGGGAGGGCGCCGAGCCGCCGTGCCGCAGCCGGCCCGGAGCGGGGGCGCCGCTGCCTTCGGGCCCCAGACCTAGGAGGAGGCGGTGCTGGACGTTGTCAGCCACCGCTTGCGAGGTCGAACGGAGCGGCTTGAGGCCTTCGCCCAGGCCGAGGTGGAGAGGACGCGCGACCTGGGGCGCGCCATGCTGGTAAGTATTTTTGTTTCCTCGTAATTTCTTCTTTTTGGGGGCGCGCCAGTGCAGCCACTGGGTGTAGCCCCCGAGATCCGGGCCAACTACGTAGTAGTTGGGTCAAATCTTTTAGAGTGTTGGCCTTGTTTTTGACTTCGGATTTCTTCAACATCTTGACGCCTTCCGGGTTGCCGCCTACAACCGTCTCCTTGGCAAGGACCGGGAGCACGCGGAGCAGCTTGCCGCCAAGGAGGAGGAGCTCCGTGTCGCTGCAGGTACTCTTGTGCTCTTTTCTTCTGCTGATTCCTTCTTTTTCACAGCCGAGATGCTGTCCTAGCGGACTCGGCTGCTCCGGGCCGGTCATCATTACGACCGGCTTGTTGCCGACACCGTCCGGCTTGGCATCGAGGCGGCGCAGGCGAGGGTGGAGGCGGCCGCGTCCTGGCTGTTTCCTGACGAGGCCAACTGGCTGCATGAGCAGCTGGCAGGTCACAAGAACTGCCTCGTGGCAGAGGTGGAGCTTCTCAAGGCAGAAACTGCCAAGGTCGCGGAGGCGCAACGGGCCCTGGTGGAGGCGGACCAGTAGCGCGGCCAGCTGGCCGACGACAAGGGCCGGCTCCAGGCCGAGGTGGAACGCCTGCGGGGGCAGGTCAGCACGGCTGAGGGGGCCCGTGGGGACGAAGCCCGCCGCCGCGAGGCAGTCGAGAAGGTGGCCGAAGACAAGGATGCCGAGCTGAAGGCGGCTGAGGGAGTCCTGGACTAGGGGGTGTTCGGACAGCCGGACTATCAATGTCCGCCGGACTCCAAGACTGCGAAGATAGAAGATTGAAGACTTCGGCTCGTGTCCGGAAGGTACTTTCCTTGGCGTGGAAGGCAAGCTTGGCGATACGGATGTGTGGATCTCCTACCATTGTAACCGACTCTGTGTAACCCTAGCCTCTCCGGTGTCTATATAAACCGGAGGGCCTTAGTCCGTAGGACGAAGATACATCTCAACAATCATACCCTAGGCTAGCTTCTAGGGTTTAGCCTCCTTGATCTCGTGGTAGATCTACTCTTGTACTACCCATATCCTCAATATTAATCAAGCAGGACGTAGGGTTTTACCTCCATCGAGAGGGCCCGAACCTGGGTAAAAACATTGTGTCCCTCGTCTCCTGTTACCATCCACCTAGACGCACAGTTCGGGACCCCCTACCCGAGATCCGCCGGTTTTGACACCGACATTGGTGCTTTCATTGAGAGTTCCTCTGTGTCGTCACCGATAGGCTTGATGGCATCTTCGACCAACAACGCTGTCCAGGTTGAGACTTTTCTCCCCGGACAGATCTTTGTATTCGGTGGCTTTGCACTGCGGGCCAATTCTCTTGGCCATCTGGAGCAGATCGAAAGCTACGCCCCTGGCCGTCAGGTCAGATTCGGAAGCTTAAACTTCACGGCCGATATCCGCGGAGACTTGATCTTCGACGGACTCGAGCCACAGCCAAGCGCGCCGCACTGTGACCATGGGCATGATCTAGCTCTGCCGCCGGACAGTGCCTTGGTGGCCGCACTCGGATCCGCTTCGGCCATTAGCCCGGAGCCGATCGCCCATATCGAGGGCCGGTGGATAGACGCCGCCCTGGGGGCTTCAACATCCACGGTGATGGAGCCGAACACTGATCTTGTCCCCTGCGAAACCCGTGATTCCGAGGCACCGGACTCCTCGCCGGACTCCGAACCTCCCGCGCCTCTACCAATCGATCCTGATTGGGCGCCGGTTATGGAATTCACCGCCACGGACATTTTCCAACACTCGCCTTTTGGCGATATTCTGAATTCACTGAAGCATCTCTCGCTATCAGGAGAATCCTGGCCGGACTATGGCCAGGATGGTTGGAGTTCGGACGACGAAGAAATTCAGAGCCCACCCACCACCCACTTTGTAGCCACTGTCGAGGATTTAACCGACATGCTAGACTACGACTCCGATGACATCGACGCCATGGACGACGATGCCGGGGACGAACAGGAACCAGCGCCTACAGGGCACTGGAAGGCCACCTCGTCATACGACGTATACATGGTGGACACCCCAAAAGATGGGTATGGCGAAGAAGCAGCGGAGGCAGATTCTCTAAAGAAGCAGCCCAAATGCCGGTGTCAGCGGCGCCGCTCTAAATCCCGCCACAGCAAGAATATAGATTCCGGCACAGGAAATAACAATACCCCAGAGAGTGCCGAAGACAACCCCCTCCAGCAAGACTCAGCGCAGGAAGATGTAGATGCAAGCCCTCAAGAAAGGGTGGCAGACGAAGAGGTTGAGGATCATAACTATATACCTCCCTCCGAAGACGAAACAAGCCTCAATGACGACGAACTCGTCGCGCCCGAGGACCCCGTCGAACAAGAGCTTTTTAAGCGTAGGCTCATCGCTACAGCAAGAAGCCTGAAGAAGGAAAAGCGGAAGCTCAAAACAGCGGAAGACACACTCCGAATAAGATGGAGCAAAGTACTCAAAACCGCAGATAAATACGGCAATGGCCACCAATCGAAGAGCTACCCGATGCGTAAGCTGCTTCCAGAATTCGACGAGGAGGCCATAGAGCCCCCACCGTCCAATGGCCCAGCCAGGTCCATCTACGGACCCAAAAAGAAAGCCCCAAGAGGCAAAGCAACACGTCAAGTGTCCGACGATAGCGGCACATACAAATACAGAGGCGCCGCACACCCACTGTGTTTCACCGACGAGGTGCTGGATCATGAATTCCCAGCAGGGTTTAAACCCATAAACATAGAGGCCTACGATGGAACAACAGACCCTGGAGTCTGGATAGAAGACTTTATACTGCATATACATATGGCCAGAGGAGACGACCTCCACGCCATAAAATATCTACCCCTCAAGCTCAAAGGGCCAGCCAGTCATTGGCTCAAAAGCCTCCCAGAAAACACTGTTGGAAGTTGGGAAGAGCTTGAGGAAGCGTTTAGAGCAAATTTTCAAGGGACCTATGTCCGTCCTCCGGATGCAGATGATTTAAGTCATATAACTCAACAGCCCAGAGAGTCAGCGCGGAAATTCTGGAACAGGTTTCTTACCAAAAAGAACCAAATAGTCAACTGTCCGGACGCTAAAGCCCTGGCAGCTTTCAAGCACAATGTCCGAGACGAATGGCTTGCCAGGCACCTCGGTCAAGAGAAACCGAGGACAATGACCGCATTAACGAGCCTCATGACCCGCTTCTGTGCGGGGGAAGATAGCTGGCTAGCAAGAAGCAGCACCAGCGACCCAAGTACATCCGAGATAAGAGATGGAAACGGAAAATCACGGCGCAGAAAAGAGCAGCGCCGGAATAAAGATAAAAGCCCAAAGAGCACGGCAGTAAACGCCGGATTCAAAAGCTCGCGGTCCAATAACAAAACTCAGCCCCTCAAGGATGACAGGGACGAACTGTCCAACCTACACAAAATTCTGGGTCGGATATGTCAAATCCACAGTACCCCCGGAAGGCCCACAAATCACACCCACAGGGATTGTTGGGTTTTCAAACAGTGTGTGTCGGAAAAAAGTTATATCGATCGGTGTGTGTCGGAAAAAAGTTTTGGAGACTATGGGAGAACGACCTAAAGAAAAAAAATGAATGTGCGCGATGGATAGAATGCCCAGGGAGGGGGAGGGCGAGGAGGGCGTGTGCATGCACGAGAGAAAGTTAGTGGTAGCTACAAAGGTTAGAGGTTGTGTGGGTGTAAGAGACTAACAAAGATCATAATTTGATATGAAAGTGGATTCATATATTTGAATAGGAGATCATAGTGTTTTAAACATATGCATGCATGAATATAGCGGTGATACGTGTGTTGTGGTTTTGCACATGTTATACCATAATGTGATAATGCATGGCGTTTGCAACTTACAGCTAAATGTCAAACAATCTAAACCATACTATACATCGAACAATCTCACATTTTATTTGAATTTGTAATAATGTGTGGTGTTTGCTGCTTACAACTAAATATCAAACAATTTAAACAATACCATATATCGAACATTCTCACATTTTATTTGAATTTGTGGTAATGTGTGGTGTTTTCAACTCACATCTAAATACTTGTAGGCATAGGGGGCGGGGCACCATACATAATGTGATAAACACATTATACATATGAGACATGGTTTAGATTATGAAGATCTAGCTAGAGCTTGAAATGTACTGTGATTTGAAATCAACATAAAGTGGATTCAAAAAATTGAGTTCGAGTTCATATAGTACACATAGTTCATATGTAACTCGAGACTAATCATGTGGTGTGTTGTGAAGATAATACACAAACGATGGTTTAACTTGACAATAATGATGATTGTAGATCTTATTAAAACAGAGAAATGAATTCAAATGTTTTGACTTCACAAAAATCATTATTGTAGATCTTATTCAAATAGAGAAATGAATTCAAATTTAGTTCATATTGAAGCGGTAGTATATACATTTGGAATGCACTAAAACGTTCATTTGAGTAGTAGGTTGCATGCACTATACACGTAGCGAAATATTTTTATTGAACATAACATGAATTCAAAGTTTTGAATGACATTTGTAGTGCGAATTGATTTGGTACAGTACACGTTAGGCTTGTCCGGAAATTTCAACCCGCGCCATGTTAGCCCGAAATATTTAAGATATATCTTTGTCTCGTTGTGCTCCGACAACTCCCTCCATCTCAACCCGCGCCTTTCTATTCCAAAATTACAACGCGCGTGAAAACTCCCAGCTCCTGTGAAATCCCGACACACGAAATGCCCATGATACCCCTGAACCGAAAGAACCGCCTCAAATCGGTGGGGGTACTTTCGTAACTTACCCCACATTTCGGACAAGCGCGTCCCTAAGCCATGGTTCCCCACTCCCATCCCATCCGACCACCCATTCATACACCGAGGCGGGAAAACCCGTGAAGTCCCACACCCTCCTCCGTCCGCCACCCAGCCGGAGCCTCTTCCCCGACGATGTCGTCCACAACAACACCTAGACCTCCCTCATCCACCCTACCGGATGAGGATCCGTCATCGATCTGGTCGTCCCGCCGGTTCAGCCACCCCGTCCTCCACCTCCAAGGAGCTACCCCGACGTTCCCCTCGTCTTTCGCGCCACCTCCATTACCACACCGCCGTCTTCACCTGCACCACTGGAAGAGCATCATCATCATCGTTTCCTCAGATGAAGCTACGACCTAATCGGCGCCACCAAAGAAGTTGTACACTAGTCGCCGCATTTTCTTCTTGATTCGATCTCACGGTGCTGCCGGCGCTCGGTCCCGAGCCGACATGGCGCGGCTCCATCCACGGCGGCATCCCCGGCCACTTCCTCCACGGAGTTGCTCCCTCGGTGGCGACGTCCACATCTGCTGGTTTAGCTCTTGCTCGCGCTGCTGCTCTGCTCTTGCTCTCGGTCCCCTGCCTGGTCTGCTCTTGCCCATGCTGCTGGTCTCGCTCTTGCTCTTGCTTGTGATGCTGCTCTGATTTAGCTACACTTCAGTCGACTGAATTGACTTTTGGGTCTCGATTTTCAGGGGGTGGGGGGGGGGGGGGGGCTCGCCGGAGTTAAGGAAGAACCAGCCGCAGCAGGAGGGGGGCTCGCCGGAGAGGTACCCCACTATCTATCTTAGGGTTTAGTGTGGGGACGGTGGTCGCCGACGGTGGTGGGGCGGTGCATGGGGATCGCCGGAGAAAAAGCTTGGCACGGGAGGGGGGGGGCTAGAGGGATGGCCGGGGCGGCGGTAGACCAGCGGTGGGTAGTGTTTTCGGGGCGGGCGGGGCGGCGCACCGCCGGCCGCGGGCGGCGGGGGGCGGCTGTTTGGCCGGTGGTGGTTGGCGGCTCAGGGGGTGGAGGTTGAAGATGAACTGCAGGCCCTTGATTTTGTATCTAACGACTACAAAATCGACTGACCAGAGTTAAAAAGGTCAGTCGACTGACGTGTAGCCTCACCTCTAGTGCGTTCAGTTTCGATAGTAAAATTCAGTTTCGACAGCAAAATTCAGTTTCGACAATTAAGTTCAGTTTCGACAGTTAAATTCAGTTTCGACAGTTAAGTTCAGAGATGAGCGGCTGATGTATACATCTAGCACTTTGTGGTTATGTATTTTACGTCATCTGTTGGAGATGCTATTATAATTCCACTCAGGTTAACATTGTCTCTCTTGTCCTGCTTTAGCCTCGACGTCGTACAATTCACTGGAGATGCTCCAACGAAACCCTCCATCACAGCAGAGCAGTACCTCGGGCTCCATCTCCAGACGCCTAAGATCTTCTTCCCCTCCTCCGACAGCCAAGTCAGCCAGAGCATCCTCACCGGCTGTCGGTGTCAAAACCGGCGGATCTCGGGTAGGGGGTCCCGAACTGTGCGTCTAGGCGGATGGTAACAAGAGACGAGGGACACGGTGTTTTTACCCAGGTTCGGGCCCTCTCGATGGAGGTAAAACCCTACGTCCTGCTTGATTAATATTGATGATATGGGTAGTACAAGAGTGGATCTACCACAAGATCAAGGAGGCTAAACCCTAGAAGCTAGCCTATGGTATGATTGTTGTAATGTATGTTGTCCTACGGACTAAAGCCCTCTGGTTTATATAGACACCGGAGGAGGCTAGGGTTACACAGAGTCGGTTACAATGGTAGGAGATCTACATATCCGTATTGCCAAGCTTGCCTTCCACGCCAAGGAAAGTCCCATCCGGACACGGGACGGAGTCTTCAATCTTGTATCTTCGTAGTCTTGGAGTCCGGCGGATAATGATAGTCCGGCTGTCCGGACACCCCCTAGTCTAGGACTCCCTCAGTAGCCCCCGAACCAGGCTTCAATGACGATAAGTCCAGCGTGTTTATAGTCTTCGGCGTTGCAAGGCGGGTTCTCCCTTCAAATTCCATGTACCTGCCGAACAGTGTCCGGCTTACTCTTGAATACTGTGTTCCTCGGCTTCTACGCCAAATAATGGCCCTCTTCCACGCGTCGCATGAATGCGAAAAGCCAGGGTGTCTTTTGCATTTCACCCCCTAATTGTGCGAGCCGTCCGCCTATAAAAGAGGCAAGAATCCAGATCCAAACCACACCGTCTTCCTCCCGCGAATACTCCATCGAAGCGCCTTTGACCTAGCAATCCATTCCGTCATGGATCGTCAACGCGGCTCTTCTTCACGCGCTCCCAGCCCACCGCCGGGGAATTGGAGGAGGTGCTCTATTTCGCACAATGAGCTAGTAAAGCTCCAAACGGGGGGATTTCTCCCTCCGGCCTTCATGGTCCTAGTCCGGGCCGGACTGGTTACTTATCAAGGTGGGAGGCAGGCGGAGGACACTCCAAACCCCAATAAGGGGGAGCGAGTATGCTTTGTTCCCTATCTGATAAGGGGACTCAGATTTCCAATACATCCGTTCCTCCGCGGGCTCCTGAAGTTCTACGGACTCCAGCTACACCACCCCACGCCCGCCTCTGTCCTGCATATCGCGGGCTACGTAGCTCTTTGTGAGCTATTCCTGGGCATCGAGCCCCATTTTGCATTGTGGAAGAGGCTGTTTTGCCTCGTACCCCGTTCTCACAAGGGGTCCATATATCAAGTGGGCGGAGCCGAAATATGGCGCATCGCCGGGACCGGATACCTATCCGGTACTCCCAAGAGGGCGTCCGAAGACTGGCCCTCGGAATGGTTTTATATAGGAGACGCTCCGCTGCCAGACCCAGTCCGGATCGGCCTCCCGGAGTTTAGTGCTGCTCCCTTGAAGAAACGCCTCAGCTGGAGCCCGCGGAGCCCCCGATTGGAGGAAGACAAGAGCGTCCATTACCTGATGGGCCAGATAAGATTAATGGCTCATTCCGGCTTGACCATGATTGGCGACATGCATCAAGAGAGGGGTACAGCCACTGCAATACAGAGGCCACCCCATGTGGGATTTCAACGGGGAAGACGATGCAACCCGGCACGGCCGCAAAGGGCCGGATTCGACCGAGGATCTGGTAAAGATCCTGTCCAGCCTGTACAAGGGGGAGAAGGAGGACTTCCTTCGAACGAACCCTTTGAATGGGTTTTCCATGATCAACCCTAGAGGATGGGTAAGTGAACATCTTGAAGGGCTCAACCCATGCTTTCGAAGTTTAAGCTTCTTACATTATGTCTTCGGTGCAGGATCTACGCCGGACTATGGAGGACATGGTGAGTCCTGCTCCGCAACTCGAGGATCCAGAAGGATCCCTGGATCCGGCCTCCGAAGAGGACCCGGACATCGAGGTGGAGCTGATCGACGGGGTGTATCACCAGCTTAGCATAGATAATGCCCTGGTTGCCATTACGGTGGACTACCTCGGACTAAGTCCGGCTTCCCAGGTGACCGCGACCGAAGTCCGGACACCATTATCTCTTCTCTGCCCATTTCTAACCCTCGCGAACGACGGTATTTCGCAGGAAGTGCCTTTACGGTAGGAAGCTGAGCCCGCGGCGGCTGTGCAACAGAGGCCAGTCCGGACCAGCAGGCGGAAAAGGAGCGCGGTGCGGGCGGAAACGTCGCCACAAAGGTATAGCTCGTATTTGAATTTTCAGAGCAACGTTCCGAGGAAACGCCTGAGTGCTCATGATCTTTGTAGGAGAAAAAGCGCTCGCCGGACTGCGAGCGCAGGAATTGCCGATCCGACCAACACCGGCCAGGCTCCAGCGCCCGGCCTGGAGGGGGAGGCAAGCGCAAGACGCGAGCTGGATCCTTCTCCAATGGAGGATACCGACAGACTGTCCGCCACCAAGTCTGAGGTGGAGAGCGCCATGAACCATAGGTGCCGCCGGACAGTATTTCGTGAAGCATGCTTTTCCCCTGAGGCATTGGATGCCTTTAATGCAGGGGATGCGCATCTCCGTGCCGCTCAAAATGGTTTTACCAGAGCCACGGAGCAGTTTGTGAAAGACACACTGGTAAGGGAATTTTAATGGTTGTATATACTAGTAGCCCCTGAGACTTAAAGCAGTTATGCTTACTGATTTGAGGATCATTTGGAAACACAGGCTCTTACCGAGAAGAACGCCCAGCTGTCTCGGTAGCTGCAATATTGCAAGACCCAACTTGAGGCCGCACTTGCTGCCGCAGGAGGAGACGCAAAAACCCCTCCTGGTAACACATTTTTATTAATAAATATAAGCGCTGTGCGGCGTGCGCGCGAGTCTAATAATGACATTGCAGGTACCGCCGGACAAGATCCGGACAGGCAAGCATTGCTACGCCAGCTAAAGGCTGGCGAGAGTGTGCTGAATAGGGTTCAGCAGGAAAGGAACAAGCTCCAGGATGCCAACGCCAAGCTCGGAGAAGAGCTGAAAGGCGCTCAGGCTGAGCTGTCCGGCTCCGTTAAGGAGAATCAGCGGCTTCGTCGCGGCATTTATAGTAAGTGCTTGAGCGAACTTTTTTGAAAAGAAGAGTTCGGCGAGGAAGTATTTTGACATGATATGTCTTGTAGGTATACTCACGGGCCGTCCTGTAGTGGAGATGCCCATATCAATGGGTGATCAACTTCCCGAACTGTTGCAGCTACTCGAACGAGTTCGGCAGGCAATGAGTGGCGTCGTTCAGGCTTTATGGCCATCCCTCACCCTACTCGAGGGCCTCGGGGAGCTTGCGGAGAAGTTGCAGGGAGTGCGGCAGCGCTTCTGTTTGTGGAAGATTTCGGCATGCCGCCAAGGTGCCAGGGAGGCTTGGGCCATGGTGAAGACGCGGTACAAGAAGGCGGATCCCAACCACATGGCCGAAGTTGGAGCGGTGGTGCCCGACGGGAAGGAGATCCCACTGAGTTTAGTATACAGCCAAGTAGAGTTGGCTGCTAAATTTTCCCAACGGGACTGTAAACTAGACAGCCTATTAGACGGGATTGAGGAGGAATACAATTAGTAAATTTGACAATGTATATTATCCTTTAAAGTGACATGTGAAATTCCTTCTAGCCGGATTGTAGATCGTTTGTCTTTGCCGACCTTTTCGCTTCGACCTCGGGACCCTAGAGTCCGGAGTGTGTCCGAATACCTTTTTTGTTAAGAAACAACCGAGGTATGCATGGAGACCAGGCGTAGGGGTCATTAGTGCTTTATCAGACAAGTGCCCAACTAGTTATGTTATATTACATGGTTAGTAAGAAACATCTTCCAGGGAGAATAGTTCCGTTAAGGGTTCCTTTCCCTGGGAGGCATGCCCTAAAGTGCATGTCCGGACTGCAAAGAAAGCAGTAAAACATCTGGGGGCAAATAGATAAATAGGTAAAAAGTCATCTTTCAAGTCACCGACCGAATATTCCCTTAAGAACGCTAGCTTTCGGCTTCACCCAGTCTGAGGTACACATCCGGCTGACCCGGCAGTAACAATCGCAGAGGTGCTCCCTTTACCTCCTAGCCGACAATCGGGAACGTAGGGGTAAGCACAGGAGCCAGGCAACCCAGCTTGGCCAAAACTTAAGTCATATCGATGCATATAATGGCGAGTAAAAGGTACATGTGGAAGCTTGACACATGTGCTGGGTATGAAACCCGTATAATTGAGCTTCTGTAAAAGAAGCCCCCAGGAATAATGAGTGCGGATGGCACGTCATACGTATGCAAAAGATGCGAAAATAGGCCCGCAAGGGCTTTTAAATAAAAAGGCATAAAAGCATAAATGAAAGACAGCCGAAGTGTGAAAGTTTGGACTGGGGAAGGGGACGAACTCTTAGTCTGGCGCTAGGCGTAGAATCGTCGGAGGCGGGCTGCGTTCCATGGGTTCGGCTCGAGTCGGTTATCTGATGCATTTCTTAGACGGTATGCTCCGCCGGTCAGGACTTGATTGATAATGAAGGGACCCTCCCAATTGGGCTTGAGCTTGTCCTTTTTCTTGTCCGGCAGGCGTAGAACTAGTTCGCCAACGTTGTAAGTCTTGGCCCGTACTTCTCCGCTTTGATATCTTCGGGCCTGCTGCTGATAAAATGCGGAACGAGCCTTCGCGACGTCATGTTCTTCCTCCAATGTGTCCAAGCTATCCTGCCGATCAAGCTCGGCCTCTCTTTCCTCATACATGCACACTCGAGGTGAGTCATGAATAATGTCACAGGGCAAGACTGCCTCTGCGCCGTATACGATAAAAAATGGTGTGAATTCGGTAGGACGGTTAGGCGTTGTCCGCAGCCCCCAGAGTACGGAGTCGAGCTCCTCGACCCATTGTGTGTCGGATTTAGTAAGTGACCTCACTAATCTGGGTTTAATGCCGCTCATGATTAGACCATTTGCTCTTTCCACTTGACCGTTGGTTTGAGGGTGATAAACTGAAGCATAGTCGAGCTTGATGCCCATATTTTTGCACCATGACTTAACCTCGTCGGCTGTGAAGTTCGTGCCGTTGTCGGTGATGATGCTGTGGGGGACTCCGTAACGGTGTACCACCCCTGATATAAAGTCTATCACTGGTCCGGACTCTGCCGTTTTGACTGGTTTGGCCTCTATCCATTTGGTGAATTTATCCACCATGACCAATAGGTACCTTTGCTTGTGGGTTCCCCCTTTAAGGGGTCCAACCATGTCAAGCCCCCAGACCGCGAACGGCCAGGTAATGGGTATGGTTTTGAGGGCGGTGGGTGGCATATGGCTCTGATTAGCAAAGAGCTGACAACCAACGCATCGCTGGACCAAGTCCTGCGCGTCTGCCCGGGCCATCGGCCAATAAAATCTTGTACGGAATGCCTTTCCTACAAGGGCCCGGGCTGCTGCGTGGTGTCCGCCTAGTCCGGCATGAATTTCAGCCAGGAGGTTTCGCCCTTCTTCTTCGGAGATACACCTTTGAAGGACTCCGGTGGTACTTTTCTTATAAAGTTCTCCCTCATGGACCTTGTAGGCCTTCGATCGCCGGACTATGCAGCGGGCCTCATTTTGGTCTTCGGGAAGTTCCTGCCTAAGTAAGTAGGCTAGGAAACGTTCTGTCCACGCGGCGATTACTGCCATTATGACGTGGGCGGAGGGTGTTATGTCATTTGCCGAATCACCGGTTGGCGCGGTTTTCTCCGGTTTGTCAATACTGGGCTCCTCTTCCCATAGTACCGATGGCTTGAAGAGCCGTTCCAGGAAGATATTGGGAGGGACGGCATCACGCTTCGCACCAATGCGTGCCAGTACGTCGGCCGCCTGGTTATTATCTCGAGCTATGTGATGGAATTCTAGTCCTTCAAACCGAGCTGACATTTTTAGGACAGCGTTGCGATATGCTGCCATTTTCGGATCCTTGGCATCAAAGTCTCCATTTATTTGGGATATTGCAAGGTTTGAAAACCCGCGCACTTCTAGGCGTTGAATGCCCATGGAGACTGCCATCCGGAGACCATGTAACAGGGCCTCGTATTCGGCTGCATTGTTGGAGTCCGTGTACATTATTTGAAGTACATACTGGACTGTATCTCCGGTTGGGGACGTCAGTACAACGCCAGCCCCCAGTCCGGCCAACATTTTGGAGCCGCCGAAATGCATAGTCCAGTTGGAGTATGCGCCGTACTCTTTAGGGAGTTCGGCTTCTGTCCATTCGGCGACGAAGTCAGCCAGAACTTGTGACTTTATGGCTCGCCGAGGTTTGTAAGTTATGTCGAATGGTAAGAGCTCAATGGCCCATTTTGCAATCCTGCCCATTACGTCGCGGTTATTTATAATGTCATTGAGTGGTACTTCAGAGGCCACTGTTATCGAACACTCTTGAAAGTAGTGCCGGAGCTTTCGGGACGCCATGAACACCGCATATGCTATCTTCTGATAGTGCAGGTAACGGGATTTGCAGGGGGTTAACACAGTGGATACATAGTACACTGGTGTTTGAAGAGGGAATTTATGCCCTTCTGTCACTCGTTCGACGGCGAGGACCGCGCTTACAACTTGATGCGTTGCTGCGATGTATAACAGCATTGGTTCGCCTAGGGCGGGCGCAGCCAGGACCAGATTTGTTGCCAATATGGCCTTTATTTCTTCGAGTCCGGCAGTGGTAGCATCCGTCCACTCAAAGTGTTCGGTGCACCTGAGGAGGCGATAGAGGGGCAACGCTTTTTCTCCTAGACGGGAGATAAAGCGGCTTAAGGCTGCCACGCATCCTATTAGTTTTTGTATTAGTTTGAGATCTTTTGGAATATCCAACTGTGACAGAGCTTGGATTTTAGCCGGATTCGCTTCAATTCCTCTACCGGATACAATGAAGCCCAGCAGCTTTCCGGCTGGTACGCCGAAAACGCATTTTTCCGGATTCAGCTTGATGTCATTTGCTCTGAGGTTGTCGAATGTGAGCCTCAAATCGTCTACTAAAGTTTCGACGTGTTTTGTTTTGACGACTACGTCGTCTACGTATGCCTCGACTGTTTTGCCTATCTGGGTGGCCAGACATGTTTGAATCATGCGCTGATATGTTGCGCCGGCATTTTTAAGTCCGAAGGGCATCGTGTTGAAGCAGAATGGTCCATATGGAGTAATGAATGCCGTTGCGGCTTGGTCTGCTTCCGCCATCTTGATTTGATGATAGCCAGAGTATGCGTCCAGGAAGCATAACGAATCGTGCCCTGCTGTAGCATCGATAATTTGATCGATGCGGGGGAGAGGGATGGGATCCTTTGGGCAAGCCTTATTGAGGTCTTTAAAATCGACACAGAGGCGCCAGGATTTATCCTTCTTTGGTACCATCACCAGGTTTGCTAGCCAGTCCGGATGTTTGATATCTCTAATGAATCCGGCTTCCAATAGCTTGGTTAGCTCTTCTCCCATTGCCTGTCTTTTGGGTTCGGAAAATCGTCGAAGAGCCTGTTTGACTATCTTAAATCCTTTTAGGATGTTTAGGCTGTGTTCTGCCAACCTGCGAGGGATTCCGGGCATGTCCGAAGGATGCCAGGCGAAGATATCCCAATTTTCCCGAAGGAATTCGCGCAGTGCGGCGTCTACTTTGGGGTTCAATTGTGCCCCAATGGAGGCCGTCTTTGTTGGGTCCGTTGGATGGACCTGGAATTTTATTATCTTGGGCTCAAAGGCCGAGGGGTTTCCGAATTCGGAAGCTTGGTTTGCTGGACACCATCCAGCGAGTCCGGGGCGATGCATGATTTTAAGTTCAATGCTCGATCGAAGTCCGTCCCTCCGTGGGGATCCGGCATGGAGGGTTCGGGAATCCGGACACTAATTGTTTTCAACACAGGCAAAGAGTTGCCGTATTGCTCCTCTACCACTGCGATGTGGTGGGTGGCCTGGGGAGAGTTAATCTCACTCAGATCGGTTTTAAGCCCAATCTGGTTGTAGTCCGTAGCGACTCCCAGGGCAGCAATGCGATCCAAGAGCTCATTAACAGATGAGAGGTCTATTGGGTCCAACAGTTCAGCAGCTTTAGGGCTGACGCGAAGATTGCTTCTGACGACTTGCGAAGTCATTGTCGAAGCGGCGACCGGACAGGCGGTCATAAGAAAACCACCAAGCCGGATAGTTTGGCCGGCGGCTAAGGCCCCTTCGGTGAAAACACCGTCTTTGAAGACGGGTGGAGGCATCCGCTCTATTGGTGACGACACAGAGGAACTCTCAATGAAAGCACCAATGTCGGTGTCAAAACCGGCGGATCTCGGGTAGGGGGTCCCGAACTGTGCGTCTAGGCGGATGGTAACAAGAGACGAGGGACACGGTGTTTTTACCCAGGTTCGGGCCCTCTCGATGGAGGTAAAACCCTACGTCCTGCTTGATTAATATTGATGATATGGGTAGTACAAGAGTGGATCTACCACGAGATCAAGGAGGCTAAACCCTAGAAGCTAGCCTATGGTATGATTGTTGTAATGCATGTTGTCCTACGGACTAAAGCCCTCCGGTTTATATAGACACCGGAGGAGGCTAGGGTTACACAGAGTCGGTTACAATGGTAGGAGATCTACATATCCGTATTGCCAAGCTTGCGTTCCACGCCAAGGAAAGTCCCATCCGGACACGGGACGGAGTCTTCAATCTTGTATCTTCGTAGTCTTGGAGTCTGGCGGATAATGATAGTCCGGCTGTCCGGACACCCCCTAGTCCAGGACTCCCTCACCGGCCAACCCAATCACCCTGAGATCGACATGGCTTCGCCAAAGAGGTTGTACACTTGTTGTAGTTTGACTTGATCTCACCATTCTTCTTTGCATCCTGTGATCTTCCAATTCTTGTGAACCAAACACCCAGATTGGCAGAAATCTTGTGTTTTCAAATTTTCTGTTTTGCACATGCATTCCTATCCGATTGTTGTCTATTTCCTATCCCTGCATTGTTAGAATCCTCAAATTCAAACAAGCCCTTACACAATTACTTCTATTACAGATATGTGTCAAAGAAAACCTTGTGTGGTTTGTACTGCTCCTGCGGTGCTGTGTTCCACCCCAGCTCAGCTGCTCCAACGACGGAAGGGTTCACCACAGCAGGGATCTGCTCTCCAGACCATCTTTCGCCGCCTTAGATCTTCTTCCCCGCTGCCGGCAGCCACGACAACTGCATTACCATCATCAACTGAGCAGATGACCTTGAGGACTATACGGGTCCGCAAGAGAGGCCGCACTCTTCCGTGTCTGCTTATGTTATGCATCGCTTAATATGATGACATGCTACTTTATCGTCGTGTTCACCTATTAGACTCCGAGTCAGGTCCAAACTTATGCTGAAACTTGAGTTTTTAAATGGTTGTGGGGTACATATTGGGGCAGTAATCGGTACTATCTGTCTACTATCTATTTAATCTCGGATGTCTACTATGAGTTTCATGTTGGGTGCAAACAAACATTAAAGGAGCCATTATCTGTATTTTTTAACTAAAGCTATTATTTGCCTGCTATCATTGGTTTTGGGTCTATCCACAGTTTGCTACCATCACTCTGGATTTGTGCATGCACTCCTTACATAATCTCACTATGTTTTATTCCTATGCGTGTCAGTTTTACACAATGGAACTGAATATGTAGAGCAAAAGAGACGAGCCTTGTGTGGCAATAAAATTTCATGCAGACGTCGCTCCATGGTGGACGCAAAGGCAGCCCCCCTCTACCCATTTCAGATCATAATCAAGAGGAAGATAACTGTTCTAAGGGGGATTCAGAAGCAGAAGACCACTCCTATTTACCCCATGAGGTCTTTGCTCTAACTTGGCATCCTGATGTTGGTAATATCATGCATATGGTGCCTTGCATTGCTTACTATATACATCAAAGATGTCATCTGCTTAGTTTAGACGTGCTTTGTGTCAATGCCATCTGTTTAGTTTCTTTATCGTATATGTGAATCATGCAATGCCATCTTGTTTAGCCAGGCATCATATATGTGAATTTTGCAATGCCACCCTGGTTAGCCAGTCATCTTATATGTGAATTATATCATGACATCATTTTTTATTACGTGCTAAATTTGTCAACAATTTTAGTACATTCAATAACTCTTCCCGTGCATCAGCCATTCAGCACGGTCATGGAAAAAAATCTGGAGTGGAAACAAGGTCTTCAGAGCAGACAATGCTATTTGACAAAGCGCATGTCTTGCTGGTTACAGATACCTCCTTAGAGGAGGATTCAGATACAGATGACCAGTCCTATCCCCCCCCCGAGGTGCACGTTCTAACTTGGCAGGGTTATGTTGCTCATATCGTGCGTATGGTATCTTGCATTGCTATGTCATTTGCTTAGTTTAGACATGCTTTGTGTGAATGCCACCTGTTTAGTTTCTAATTACCATATATGTGAATTATGCAATGCCATCTTGTTGCAAGACATTATATATGTGAATTATGCAATGCTATCTTGTTGCAAGGCATTATATATGTGAATTATGTAATGCCATGCTGTTTAGCCAAGCGTCATATATGTGAATTATATCATGCCGTCCTTTTTTGTATTTCTCATTGCTTTTCTCGACAATGTTTGTATATTCAACTGCTCTTCCTGTGCATCAGCATTTGAATTGGTGATGGAGAAATCTGGAGTGAAAACAAGGTCTTCATAGCAGACAATGCTACCTGCTGAAGCAGATATCTTGCTGGTTACAGATAAATCTTCAAAGGAGGATTCAGAGGCAGATGACCAGTCCTATTATCCCCCCTGGGGTGTATGCTCAAACTTGGCAGGGTTATATTACTCACATCATGAATATGTTGTATTGCAATGCTTAGTTTTTACATCATATACATGATATTGAATGCCATCTCCTTAGTTGACACATCATATATGCGATTGCCCTCTGCTCACTTCCTTAGTATATAAATCATATATTTGAATTATATCATGGCATGATGTTTACATAGACAGCATTTATCTGAATTATGGCATGCCAACCCATTTTCTAAAGACATAATATAGTTATATCATCTCATCCTGTTTACATAGTCATCATATTTTGAATTATGTCATTCTATCCGTGAATTATATCATGCCATCATGTTTCCATCGACGACATGTTTGTGATTTATAACATGCCAACCACTTTAATAGACACATCATATAGTTATATCATGTCATCCTGTTTACATAGTCACCATATTTTGAAGTATGTCATTCCATCCTGCTTAGTTAGCCATCATACATGTGAAATTGTGTCATGCTATCCTATTTAATTAGCCATCATATATGTGAAATTATGTCCTACTATTCTATTTGGTTAGACAACATAAATGTGAATTATTTCATGCCCTGTTTTCTTCCCTACTATCCATTGCACCTGTTTATCTTACAATGTCTGTACATTCAATTACTTTTCTTGTTTATCATCCATTTCAATTGGAGGGGGTGATGGCAGTATCTGTGGGAGTAAAAACATGGTCTTCAGAAAAGATTGTGCTACCTGTCGATGGAGATAGAACCACGATTGTACTTTCCCAAGAACCAGCCCCACCACACATAACCCAGACTAGCGCAGATTGTACCCCTACCCAGTTGGACAGAGAACCAGCTACACCCCTTCTAACCCCAACCCCAGCAGATACTAACCCAGGTCCCATTGACACACCACCGTCTCCACCACAGAGCACCCAAAGCACGAGGACCACCACTCCAAACCCCAAGTCAGCGCTTAAAGCAGAAGAAGAATTGTTCTCAGGTCTGGTTCCGTAGCTATGGTTCACACAACTTCGCTCTTGCATCACTATATTTACTCATACCAACTAATTTCAAATTTGAAGGATGCAATTGAAACTCCAATGGTGCAACAGGTATTTTTTAAACCTGTTTCTTTAACGTGTTTGCTGTTGTAACTTGCTCTATGTTGATTTTAGTTTCAATTGAATAAACAGTTATGTTCTCATGCCATGCACATTACAAGTGTTGTTATTGCTGTGTAGTTTCCCACACTTATATTCTGTCTATGCTGCTTTGTCTTAAATAGATATGATTCAAACTGTATCTATCTTGAGTTGGCAACATAAAGTAGAATGATATAGGCCATACAGTGACCACACTACATAGATATATGTTTGCTTCATGTTGTTATCCTGTCCACCTTACTACTGAACTGGTTTACCAAAATGAGTTTCATATACTACATTGTAAACCCGTGATGTGTTTGTTTGTTTCTCTTTTAGAACGCGGATAAAATATTCGAGAAGAGTACCCCGTTATGCAATGGTAAAGGAAGTAATGCAGATAAGGTTCAAGGTAGTGAGACATCCCTGTTGGTCTCCAAGAAAGCTGATAAAAACTATATTGAAGACACTGAGACAACCCCAAAGTCCCGTCTTGATGTAGTGTTCGAGTTACTGGCTACTACTGCTGGCACCAGCTCTTCGAACTCACTGCCTGAATCAGTTTGGCTTCTTGAGTTTCAACTTCAAGTTGAAAGAAATCGATCAGATGTTATGCGACAGGATGCCGAAGGACTGAGGAAGTCCCTGCAGAATTCAGATGCATACTTTCTGGTGCAACAGCAAGTGCTGGAGGATTTAAGCGCCAAACAAGAGAAAGTTAATAAGCTTGCTAAGCCTCTTGCCAGCATTATGGGTACCCAGGATATTGTTTCTTAAGCTCTTCTGAAGTGGTTTTAGTTCTGGACTTGTTTTGTTGCGGCGTTTATATGCTGCTTTGTTCCCTATATTTGCATTGGTGGTGAACTGTGATGCCCAGTGGATGTAATATGTGTAATAGCCGTGATAGCCTAGCGTAAGTTGCTTGCTAATTTATTTCCTTATTGTCTTGTTTATTTGTTTTCTTGTAGTCAGTGCAGTTCTTTTTCCGCGGTTTGCGAGTGGCCACAATAACCTATTTTTTAAAACTAGGCCACATTAACCATGGGCTACATATTTAAGGTAGTTAACATGGGCCTCCTACGGGCCGTAGAAACAATGGGCCTTCTACGGGGCATAGAAACAATGGGCCTTATACGGGCCGTAGACACGATGGGCCTTCTACGGGTCGTATCATCAATGGGCCTTCTACGGGCCGTATCATCAGTTGGCCAAACATGGGCCAATAACAGACCACATTCTGGTCGTAAATGGGCTAGAGTTGAAATTGTCTGTTCATGGGCCGACCATAACGGGCCGTCATTAATCGGCCATATTTGTTGACGCTATGAAAACTGCCCAACGTATTAACGGGCCACAAACGGGCCGACTGTAACCACAGGCTGAATTTGGCCCACAAGCAGAAAATGACACTAACAGGCCGTAAGTAAGTAAACAAATGCTGGAAATGAGCCCAAGAATAAATGGGCCCTGAGAAGACCGAAAGATAATATGGGTTGGAAACGGCCCAACTGAATATTGGGCCGTTAATGGGTATAAAGTGATACACTATTCATTATGGGCCAGTTTTACCATGGGTCGTTAAGGGGCCGAGGGTTACTAAGGGCCTCATATGGGCCGAAAGACGTCATGGGCCATACATGGGCCGGAAGTTAAAACGGGCTAGAATTATATTGGACGGCCCAGATGATGCTACTGGGCCCAATTAGGATAGGCCATAAACGGGCCCTGGATTTGCGGGCTGTAAATGGGCTATATGCGAACAGGCCGTTAACAGGCTTGCCTTGGGCCGGCCCGCCACCTTTTGGCCAAGTCAAACGGGCCAGCCTTTTCACAAGAATGGGCCTCTGTTGGGCCGTGCCACGTGTCGACGTATCATAGGCGCTTTGGGTCCAATGAGGGGATGACATCTGTCCCAACGGTGAGCCTACACGTGTTTCCTCCTGCCAATGATGATTTTACACGTGGAAAATCCCCATTGGTCGGGGCTGTTAATGAGTTATTGGATCCAAAACCAGACCCGATAGCCTAACGACATTCTGTTACGGTGGATGCGACATGTCGGTCACCCTTGACGATAGCACTTCTGTGACGCGCGATTTATCGTCATGGAAGTGGACACTTCCGTGATGATAATTTTGGTAATGTCATGGAACACTTCTACGACAACACATGTATGACTATCTTGATTCTATCATAAATTTTTCATGGATGTACATGCATGACAGAAAACATGACCTAATGTGACAAACACATATCATCACGGAAGTGTATTTTTTGTAGTGATCAACTCCTCCACCGACCCAGACTGCTCCGCCGCACCACCCCGACCAATCCTCCTTCCTCCTCAATCGCCGAAACCACCGCCACCTCGACGCCGAGCCGCCTCGCCATTGTCACCGCCGCTGTAAGCCACCGGACCTCCCTCCACCATCCCATCTACTACCTACGGCTTAGATTAGATGGGCGAAGAGTTTGGTTTTTTTACGTAGATCGGTTTTTCTTTCGGTTTATCTATGGTTTAGTTAGATTAGATCGAACCGGTCGGTCTATTTGTTAAGCCCGTATACGTTTAGATTATTTTCCGCCTGAGTGTTGTTTAGTTCCAGATCGCACACCCTAGGCCCAGCTAGCACCATTTTTTGTTTCTGTTTCTAAAACAAAATAGTTCTACTTTTGTAAAATCAATAACTCTTAGGTTATTTATTTGTTTAATGTGATTCTCCTTTTCCTATCTTCAGAATTTCCTATAGTTTCTGTATAAAATAGTTTCGGCCATGTTTTTGTTTATAAAAATTGTTTTATATGGGTTTTACTCAGATTAGAATTTCTGCTATAAAATGAGATAAGATTATTATTTTTGGTGTTTATTTTTGCCACTGCTTTGTTTTGACATTGCGTAGCAGTAGGATTAATTTGGGTAGTTTTAGATTTTATTAAAATTAGTTTTACATGAAATCAACACTGTTTTAGTTTCTTTTACTTTGCTGGGGTTTTCTGCTGTTTTAATTACTTTTAATTTTTTTTCTTTTGTTTTATTATTAGTCAGATTAGTTCCTGTAGAGTTAGAAGGTCAACTTTTATTTACAGAAACAGAAAATGTTTTATTTTATTTCTTACTTGTTTTGTTTTAGGCGTAAGTAGAGTTTTATAATAGCTTTTAATGCGATTCTTTTTGCATAAAATTTCTTTGCTGTTTTCTTTTCTGTTACTTAATAAAAATCTTATTTTTGTTCTGTAAAAGAAAGTTTTAATAGTAGGAAGCTATTCTTATAGCTGTTTCTCTTATAGTAAAGCCTTGTTTTGTTTCTTGTGATTTTCATTGGCTTTATTGTTGGATTACTTTGTTTGTATGATTGTGTGTTAATAAATTTTACTTGTTGTTATGTTAGAATTTTGTATGATTTTATACTTATTTGTGCTATGTTTGACTCAGTAGAATTTCCAAAGTGCGAGGCTTGCTACTTGGAGTCTTTAGCGTTTGAAGATCGTCAGCAAGGCAAGTTTTGATCATGAAATTTTATACCCATGTTTTATTGCATTAGTAGTTTACCTCCCCATCATGCATGCAGTAGGAGAATTGAATCAAATCTTGAGCAGTATCATGTGGTAGGATGACCCAAATCCCTATGTTACCCTGGCCCAGGACATTGTAGAGTTTATGCTATGCTCGTAGACAGGGTTGGTTGAGTGATTCATATGGGATATGTGAGAGTCAAGATGATGACAACCCCATGAATTCAAGATGCTCAAGATGGGCTTCAAAAATTCACTACTGGGTGGAGGACGGTTGATGGGCACCCTGGAGAAACCAAGGGATGGCCGGGATGCATGGAGAAGTGCCATGACATTTTGCGGAAAGATTCACCCAGCCACGAAGAGACGAATGGATATACCTTGACCAGGAGCTTACCTATGCAGCCGCAAGCCATTATGGGCTCTGGCTTGGTCGACCCTAGGCGAGACTCTGGACGGACGGTGCCAGCAGATGTAGAAGAACGGTAGGACATGGATGGGCACCAGCTGTGGCCCAGAGGATCTCTATGGAAGACCTTGTTTCGTTTGTCCCGTCTTCAAACACCAGGAAGTGCGAGGACATAAAGGGGGGGAACGATTCTTGCGGGTAAAGTGCACAAGACTTTGTAGAGTGAAATCTAATCGGTTAGCCGTGTCCTCGGTTATGGACAACTGAGCCTCTGGAATTGGAGTATTTCGGAAATCTCAACACCAAACATAATAAATTGATGGGTTATAATGATTTTGGATATGAGACACTGGTTGGCTGAACCATCTCATTAACAACCAACATTTTGTAGTAATTGCAAACAAGTCCTTTTGTTGTAGGGCAAATTGGCATTTTCGCAAAAACTTAAACTTAGTGCCCCACAACCAAATTGCATATAGTATTAGCGTTGTTATTATTGTCTTTCTCTATGACTTGCCAGCATATTTGAAATGCTGACCTACACGGCGGCAACATCTCATGTTGCAGAGGAGTTTTCCAATTAGGAGTGAGGCTATGATCCACGCTCGGTGATTGCCCTATGGAGTCGGATGGACTCGCTTATCATCTACCGATGTCTACTATGCAACGTTCTTCTTGTAGACGTTGTTGGGCCTCCAAGTGTAGAGGTTTGTAGGAAAGTAGAAAATTTCCCTCAAGTGGATGACCTAAGGTTTATCAATCCATGGGAGGCGTAGGTTGAAGATGCACTCTCTCAAACAACCCTGCAACCAAATAACAAAGAGTCTCTTGTGTCCCCAACACACCCAATATAATGGTAAATTGTATAGGTGCACTAGTTCGGAGAAGAGATGGTGATACAAGTGCAATATGGATGGTAGATATGGGTTTTTGCAATCCGAAAATATAAAAACAGCAAGGTAACTAATGATAAAAGTGAGCACAAACGGTATTGCAATGCTAGGAAACAAGGCCTAGGGTTCATACTTTCACTAGTGCAAGTTATCTCAACAATAATAACATAATTGGATCATATAACTATCCCTCAACATGCAACAAAGAGTCACTCCAAAGTCAATAATAGCGGAGAACAAACGAAGAGATTATTGTAGGGTACAAAACCACCTCAAAGTTATTCTTTCTGATCGATCTATTCAAGAGTCCGTAGTAAAATAACATGAAGCTATTCTTTCTGTTCGATCTATCCAAGAGTTCATACTAGAATAACACCTTAAGACGCAAATCAACCAAAAGCCTAATGTCACCTAGATACTCCAATGTCACCTCAAGTATCGGTGGGTATGATTATACGATATGCATCACACAATCTCAGATTCATCTATTCAACCAACACAAAGAACTTCAAAGAGTGCCCCAAAGTTTCTACCGGAGAGTCAAGACGAAAATGTGTGCCAACCCCTATGCATAAGCTCACAAGGTCACTGAACCCGCAAGTTGATCACCAAAACATACATCAAGTGGATCACGTGAATATCCCATTGTCACCACAGATAAGCACATGCAAGAAATACATCAAGTGTTCTCAAATCCTTAAAGACTCAATCCAATAAGATAACTTCAAAGGGAAAACTCAATCCATTACAAGAGATAGATGGGGAGAAACATCATAAGATCCAACTATAGTAGCAAAGCTCGCGATACATCAAGATTGTACCACCTCAAGAACACGAGAGAGAGAGAGAGAGAGAGAGAGAGAGAGAGAGATCAACCACATAGCTACTTGTACATACCCTCAGCCCCGAGGGTGAACTACTCCCTCCTCGTCATGGAGATCGTCGGGATGATGAAGATGGCCACCGGTGAGAGATCCCCCCTCCGGCAGGGTGCCGGAACAGTTTCCTGATTGGTTTTTTGTGGCTACAGAGGCTTGCGGCAGCGAAACTCCCGATCTATTGTCCTCATCGATGTTTTTAGGGTATATGGATATATATAGGCGAAAGAAGTTGGTTAGGGGATCCACGAGGGGCCCATGAGGGTGGGGGCGCACCCAGGGGGTAGGGCGCGCCTCCCTGCCTCGTGGCTTCCTTGAAGCTTCTCTGACGTCTACTCCAAGTCTCCTGGATTGCTTCCATTCCAAAAATAACTCTCCCGAAGGTTTCATTCCGTTTGGACTCCGTTTGATATTCCTTTTCTTCGAAACACTGAAATAGGCAAGAAAACAACAGTTTGGGCTGGGCCTCCGGTTAATAGGTTAGTCCCAAAAATAATATAAAAGTGTTTAGTAAAGCCCATAAACATCCAAAATAGATAATATAATAGAATGAATACTTCATAAATTATAGATACATTGGAGACGTATCAGCATCCCCAAGCTGAAATCCTGCTCGTCCTCGAGTAGGTAAATGATAAAATAAATAATTTATGAAGTGTGAATACTAGAAGGTGCACAAGCTTGATCAATGATAATTTCAATCACCTTTTCTAGCATCATTATATGTCATAACAGTAGCTCAACTCATAAAACTTTTCATGATCAAGTAAAAAGCTATTCACATGTTAAAGCATAGATCATAAACTTTCTTGAAAACTAACAAACTATGTTCTCAGTCATCAAACAATTGCAATTCATCTTATTTTCATGAAGGGTCTATGTAAGAGCTTTGATTTAGCAAATTCCACATACTCAACTATCATATAGTTTTCCATGATTGCTACCACCCAAAGCATATTTTTAGAACAAATAGCATCCATCGAACACAGAGAAAGATAGGGGATTAATGTTTCGCCTCCCAACTTATTAATCATATAGATAATTGTCAACAATAATAATTCATGATCAAATATATTTGAATGGCCATATATGCTTAGATCTTTCCATCACATGATGATTGCCAACTAAAGAGTAGGTTGGAATGCGAAGGAATACTAGTGACTCTTGCATAAAAGTAAAAGATAGGCCCTTCGCAGAGGGAAGCAGGGATTTGCAGAGGTGCCAGAGCGCGAAGAAAAAACAGAGATGAAAATAATTCTGAGAGGTATGCTTTCATTGTCAACATAACGACCAAGAGTTCCCAATATCTTCCATACTAGATACATTATATGCAGTTCCCAAACAGAAAGGTAAAGATTTTACACCCCCTCCATCAACAATCACACTCCACGGCTTGTCCGAAACGATGGTGTCGTCCAACTATCAACAATCCTGGGGGAGTTTTGTTTAAATTAATTGCGAATTTGTATTTGATCTTTTGATCATAGGACTAGGCATCCCATTTACCAGCCATTTTCTCGTCAATGATGAGCGGATTCCACTCATCGTGAGAATAACCCACCTATCTTGGAAGATACTGATAGCCCCTAGTTGCTACATGAGCGATTCAGGCATACAAAACAGATTATTATTTGAAGGTTTAGAGTTTGGCACATGCAAATTTACTTGGAACGGCAGGGAAATACGGCATATAGGTAGATATGGTGGAAACTCATGGAAGAAAATTGGTTCAAGGAATTTGGATGCACAAGCAGTATTGCCGCTTAGTACAGATATTTTGGCTTGCAAAAGATTCTAAAAAGCAATCACCACATGTTATAGGATCCATAACAATATAACTTCTATACAATATACCCAAGCATAACACATTATGTTGTATTCCTTGTCCAACTTCAACTAATTTTCTCAGGTTTGAAAATAATTAATGGGGCTTACAATCATAGAAGATGTCCAAGATAGTATATTTATATGTGAAATCTCTCTTCCTTCAATATTCTTTCATGAATTGTTCAAGTGACCAATACAATGTTTGCTAACCTTCAAAAAATTTACCACCTCTACTTCTTATATGTGAAGGCATTACTCCCCATGGGAAAGGCATATGAAACATATATAATTTCAGATTTATGACATTCAAATCATTCAACCATTTACTCATAGGATATAAGTGAAGCACACGAGTAAATGACAAACTACTCCAAAAACATATAAGTGAAGATCAATGAGTAGTTAAATAATTATGTAGCTATGTGAAGACCCTCTCTCATTTAAGAATTTCAGATCTTTGTATTTTATTCATACAGCAAGCAAAACAAAATAAAATAAAATGACGCTCCAAGCAAAACACATATCATGTGGTGAATAAAAATATACCTCCAAGTAAAGTTACCGAGAACGAAGACGAAAGAAGGGATGCCATCCGGGGCATCCCCAAGCTTAGGCTCTTGGTTGTCCTTTAATATTACTTTGGGGTTCCTTGGGAATCCCCAAGCTTAGGCTCTTTCCACTCCTTATACCATAGTCCATGGAATCTTTACCCAAAACTTGAAAACTTCACAACACAAAACTCAATAGAAAATATCATGAGCTCCGTTAGCAAAATAAAACAAACCACCACTTAAAGGTACTGTAATGAACTCCTTGCTTATTTATATTGGTGTTTAACCTACTGTATTCCAACTTACCTATGGTTCATACCCTCCGATACTACTCATAGATTCATCAAAATAAGCAAACAACACAATGAAAACAGAATCTGTCAAAAACAGAACAGTCTGTAGTAATCTGTATCAAACGTATACTTCTGGAACTCCAAAATTCTGAACCAAATTGGTGAACCTGTGGAATTTGTCTATTAATCGTCTTAAAAAATAATCAACCTAAAAGCACTCTTCTGAAAAAAATGACAGCTAAACTTGTGAGTGCAAAGTTTCTGTTTTTTACAGCAAGATCACATTAACTTCCACCCAAGTCTTCCCAAAGGTTCTACTTTACACTTTATTGAAACAAAAGTTATAAAACATGATTAGTACAGTAGCTTAATCATGTGATCACACAAAAACAGTAGGAGTAAATATTGGCTTGTCTCCCAACAAGCGCTAACGTTTAACACCCCTAGCTAGGCATGATGATTTCAATGATGCTCACATAAAAGATAAGAATTGAAACATAAGGAGAGCATCATGAAACACATGGAAATCACATTTAAGTCTAACCCACTTCCTATGCATAAGGATTTTGTGACTAAATAGTTTATGGGAACAATAATCAACTAGCATAGGAAGGCAAAACAAGCATAACTTTAAAACTTTAGGCACATAGAGAGGAAACTTGATATTATTGTAATTCCTACAAGCATATATTCCTCCCTCATAATAATTTTCAGTAGCGTCATGAATGAGTTCAACAATATAACTATCGCATAAAACATTATTCTCATGATGTACAAGCATATAAATTTTACTACTCTCCACATAAGCAAAATTCTTCTCATTCGAAATAGTGGGAGCAAACTCAAGAAAATAACTATCATGTGAAGCATAATCCAATTGAAAACTAAAATCACGATGACAAGTTTCATGGTTATCATTATTCTTAATAGCATACATGTCATCACAATAATTATCATAAATAGCAACTTTGTTATCATAATCAATTGGAACCTTGTCAATGTACTAAAATAGGGGTGCTCTTTTATACCCCTTATTTGTACACGAGCAGTCAGAGCCGCGCCCACGACCACACTTGAGCAGGGCAGAGACAGGAAATCGAAGCCACGAGACGGCCAAAGCAACGCCAAGACAGAGGCATGAAGAGCAACAAGGTGAGGTGGTTTCCCCGGCAAGACCCTTGCCGAGGCAGCCCCCGTGGCCCCGGCAAGGCCCTTGCCAGGGCAGCCTACCTGACGCCAGTAGTACACGCCGCCCTTGAGCCCCACTTTCTCCAGCGTCACTAACCACGTTGGGACACGGGCTCGGGGGGTGCCTCCATGGTGGCATGCAGATCTTTGTGAAGACAAGGAACACTTCGAATCAGAAGAGTAAAAGATGATGAACCTCGACGAGATCCTCACCGAGGGAACCCACAACACCCCCAGCAAGACTCTTGCTAGGGATGAGCGCAACGCCGCGGCAAGACCCTTGCCGGGGCCCTGGCAAGGCCCTTGCCGAGGGTGTCCGCGAGGCCACGGCCAGGCCCGCTCCCACCAAGTTTCTATCACCACTCTCATGCAGCTGCCAGCCCACCAGCTGGGCAAGCGTCTGCGTGTCGGCATGAGGCTTCTCGGCCAACTCAGTGCATGCCTACGTGGTGGCATGAAAATCTTCGTGAAGGCCCTACCACCGCACCACCTCAGCAGCCTGCCAGCCTACATGGTGCTGGCCGCCTCGCTGGCCTAGGCGCGTGTCAAGGCAGGGTAAAGCGGTGGTAAAGTGGAGGGGACATGTCAGGGGCGCATTAAATGTACTTTGTCCCGTAATGGCAAGGGATAGGCTTAATCACAGTACCCCGATGCCACCTCCTGTGTGCCACTGTGGCGATCCCCTTGCCTATAAAAGGAGGCCTGAGGCATCCAGGAGAAGGATTCAGACTTTTGGACAAGTTACGCCCATTGTACCTAGTTAAAGAACCTCAAAAACACAAATATACACATCCAAGCAGGACTAGGGTGATACGCATCTCTGTGACCCGAACCTGGGTAAACGATCCGCGTGCTCGTACTGACTGTTGATCTTGCTCTCCTCACAACCCAGCGCCCCGCAACCATAGTAGGGATCCTTGTGATCCCATAGGTGCCGTTTCCCACCGACATCTTTGGCCCGCCAGGTAGGGGGCGCAGTAGTGAGCATCTGGTTTAGCAGCGAGTAGCACAGCTCTTCATCGCCAAGGCTCCCAAGAAGAATACGACCACGATGATCGGTTCGTTCGGGACCGGATTGCCTGTACCGGTGCGGACCAGTAGCGGGCCGGTCGCGGAGAGAACCCATGGCGCAGCCTGCGAGCATCCACACCACCCTGGCAGTCCGGGCCTGGTGAGCGGCGTCGTTCGTGCGCCAGGCGACAAGCCAGACGCCCCGAACTCTAGAGACGGAGTTGGGCCCCCCGCAGGCGGCGCGGGGCCCTCCAGGGGCATCGTCGTGCCGCCAGACGGTGGGGCAGCGACCTCCAAGACACCAACACCGGCGCCCACGGCGCGCTCTTCTCAGGTCGTGCGCGATGAGCAGCGCCACCCCACGTGGTGACCCTGGGCGCCGTCCTGGGAAGAGTCCCGTACGCCCTCCGCGTGACGAGGAGGGCCAGCATGCGCGCCGACGCGTTGAGGAGGTGGCAGACGGCCGCAAGGCCATGATGTAGATCCTTCTAACGTAGTTAGAAGTTGAAGCGCATCACGGTCCACGCAGCTTTCGCCGCCGCCCACACCAGCAGAAGCCCTAGCACGCGCGCAGCTGCTCCTCGATTTTCCTCCCGCTGTGGAGAAGCTCGATGAATGGAGGGCCACTGTCCGGAGCCTCGTTGGCATCGCCAACCAAGATGAGTTGTGACCGGCTGGGCTCGTGAGCTGTCGCACCGTCGAGCCACCACATGCCAGTGGTGGACAGGCTAGAGGTGATGCGGCCACGGTGCACTCCCTTCCTCCTCACCATCCACCGCGGGTGTTGAACATCGCAAGGACGCTCATGATGATATCTCCATAGCATCGTCCGACCCGCGAGCCCATCATGATCAACGCCAAGTCCTTCGGGAGCGAGCTCATGAAGACGCTCGAACCACCATCGAACACCGACGCGATGCGCGCTACCAGTCGGACAGTCGAGCAGGGCCCACTATGGACCACCCAGCACCGGGAGGCTACGACGGCCTACCTTACGAGGTGGGTTGTCCGGCTTTCACCCATGAGTTGCGGCAGTTCCAGTGGCCCTCCCACCCTCAATTCCATTTTTTCTAGTTTTCTTTTATAGACTAAACTAGTGATAAAACAAGAAACAAAAAGATTCAGTTGCAAGATCTAAAGATATACCTTCAAGCACTCACCTCCCTGGCAATGGCGCCAGAAAAGAGCTTGATGTCTACTATGCAACCTTCTTCTTGTAGACGTTGTTGGGCCTCCAAGTGCAGAGGTTTGTAGGACAGTAGCAAATTTCCCTCAAGTAAATGACCTAAGGTTTATCAATCCGTGGGAGGCATAGGTTGAAGATGGTCTCTCTCAAACAACCCTGCAACCAAATAACAAAGAGTCACTTGTGTCCCCAACACACCCAATACAATGGTAAATTGTATAGGTGCACTAGTTCGGTGAAGAGATGGTGATACAAGTGCAATATGGATGGTAGATATGGGTTTTTGTAATATGAAAATATAAAAACAGCAAGGTAACTAATGATAAAAGTGAGCACAAATGGTATTGCAATGCTAGGAAACAAGGCCTAGGGTTCATACTTTCACTAGTGCAAGTTCTCTCAACAATAATAACATAATTGGATCATATAACTATCCCTCAACATGCAACAAAGAGTCACTTCAAAGTCACTAATAGCGGAGAACAAACGAAGAGATTATTGTAGGGTACGAAACCACCTCAAAGTTATTCTTTCTGATCGATCTATTCAAGAGTCCATAGTAAAATAACACGAAGCTATTCTTTCCGTTTGATCTATCCTAGAGTTCATACTAGAATAACACCTTAAGACACAAATCAACCAAAACCCTAATGTCACCTAGATACTCCAATGTCACCTCAAGTATCCGTGGATTATACGATATGCATCACACAATCTCAGATTCATCTATTCAACCAACACAAAGAACTTCAAAGAGTGCCACAAAGTTTCTACCGGAGAGTCAAGACGAAAATGTGTGCCAACCCCTAGGCATATGTTCACAAGGTCACTGAACCCGCAAGTTGATCACCAAAACATACATCAAGTGGATCACGTGAATATCCCATTGTCACCACAGATAAGCACATGCAAGACATACATCAAGTGTTCTCAAATCCTTAAAGACTCAATCCGATAAGATAACTTCAAAGGGAAAACTCAATCCATTAGAAGAGATAGAGGGGGAGAAACATCATAAGATCCAACTATAGTAGCAAAGCTTGTGTCGTGGTGGGCGCACGACAGATGCCAAGGGATGGCTAAAGAGAGGAGGAGGCGAGGGCGCTGGTGGGCTCCAGAGGCGAGGATGGCATGAGCGGGCGCAGGACGCCGGACATACCCAGGATCGGGGCTCTCCGGAGAGATAATACCCCTATTCCTGCCGAGGAAGCCGGCCAAGGCTTAGGCTGCTCCTTCTCTCCGGTGTTACGGCTTGGTGGCTAGTCCTATGCTTGCTTGTTCTTTCTGCTTCTCAAAGGCAGCCTTGTGTATCTTCCGTTACCTTACATTACATGCCTCTGTAGGCGTGGGTTCCTGGGGTGTTTTATAGATCAACCCACCCAGGGTTACAATGGTAATATGCCGAGTCGGTGGGTCCATATTGTTGGTGTCTGGGATACCGGGCCGGGTCCCGCTCGAGGGCTTGTGGTTCGCCGGGTTCCCCTAGGTGCGGGCCCCACGTGCCTAGGGGAACTGTGCGCCGTCTTGTCGATCGTCAGGGCGTGGCCGAGTCGAGTCGTGTACATTGCTTTCCGTCAGGCTCCCGCTTGCTGTCGTCAGCGGTGAGGGCGGAAGCAGTGTTGCCATGACAGCCCTGGTCAGCGGGTAGGTAAGGGGCACTCTTACCACGCTCCGGCTGACCATAGGCATGGGTGAAAAACGCTGTTGTCTTGGTCATCGGTGATTGACGTCTCGTCCCACCGTATGGCCTGGATGGGATGGGAGCTTGACCCGTGGGTGGATTGCAGCCATGTGTGGGGTCGGCTTGTTGGGGAAGCCTTGGTCGTGCCGGGTTCGGCCGCCTTGCGCTAGTAGCTAAGTCCGGGTCGATGTACCTTGCCGGGTCGGAGGGATTGGCCGGGCTGCGGGCCTTGCTGGGTCGAGCGACCCGGCCAGGTGTGTGTCGGTTTTGAGGGGCGATGCGGGCCCCACCTTTTTTGAAGAGGATCCGGGTTCCGTTGCCTGCCCGGGGTTCATCCGCCCGATAGTAGTCCTCGAAGCTGTGAAGGTCCGCCGTCCTTGGATGAGTGGGCCTTCGAAGTTTCCCCCCTGAGCAACACCCACTGTGTGCCGGTTTTCTCGAAAACCGGATCGCGGCATCCCGGCCGTGGCGGAACCGAGGAGTCTGTCGAATCTTGGGGCAATCCCTCGGGTTTTGCACAGGCGCCACGTGGCGGCCGAAGCCAGAGGGGCCTGATAGGCCACGCGTGTGACAGGACTAGGTGACGGCCTGGGGCCCGCCGCCGCGCGCCCTTGGCCCATGCGTGCGGATTTATTGCGGCGTCTGGGGGCCGGTTGCACTTCCCCAAGCAGTTACTACGCGTGTACGTGCGCACTTATTGCGGGGTAGTGGAACGGGCGCGTGCAGACGATCCCACTCCCCCACGTTTGAACCCGGGGCTATAAATCGGGGAGCAGGGGGGCAGCGGACATTATTCTCGCTCGCGCCCTCCTGTCCGTTTGCTTTTGCCCTGGCCCTTGCAACCGACGAACTGCAGCGCCCGCTGCTCCAAGCAGAGCTTCCTCCGTCATCCATCTTTGTTTTCCTCTTCTTCTGATCGTGTCGCTGCCGTCGGGCTCCAGGATGGGCTCGAACATCACCGCCGAGGACATCACCCGGCTCGTAGCGTCGCAGCGCCTATCGCAGGAGACGGACGTTGGCGTTCACCTGCCGCACGGCGAGCTGAGGCCTCGGCCTGAGGAGCAGGAGTGCATGATCTTCTTCACGCACTTCGAGCATGGATTTGGGCTGCCGGCGAGCGCCTTCTTCCATGTGTTCTTGGAGTTCTTCGGGCTCCAGCCGCACCATCTTGGCGCCGGTGCCATCGTCCAGCTCCCCGACTTCGTCATGCTCTGCGAGGGGTACCTGGGGGTCGAGCCCACGATCGACCTCCGGGCGTGCTTCTTCTCCTTGAAGCAGCAGGGTCCGTCGGCCGGGGAGTTCGCCGACTGCGGCGCCGCCGTCATCTCGAAGCGGTCGGGGGCAGATTTCCCCAAGATCCTATTGGAGGATTCTGCCAAGAAGTGGCAAAACTCTTTCTTCTACGTCCGCAACCATGGCGCAGACCACATCAACCTTCCGCCCTTCACCATCACGCCGCCGCGAGCGAAGAGAAACTGGGGCTACTCGCTTCGGCGCCCGTCGCAGGAGATCGTCAATCTCTGCGAGCGAGTGATAGTGATGAGGACGCAGGAGGGGCTCACCGGCACCGACCTCCTTGCCGCGTTCATCACTTGACGGGTCCTTTGGCTTCAGAGGCGCTCCTGCCTCATCGGTGAAATGATCGGCCTGCAGGATCCCAACCGCATGGGGTCGACGCGGCTATTCGTGGAGCAGGTCGCGCGGGGTGTGAACGACATCTCCAAGGCCAACCTTGGAGAGGACTGGCGGTTCGGCAAGGCGCCGTACAGTCAGTCGAACCTGGCGCCGCAGGTTAGTGTCTGGTCTTCTTACTTTGCTACCGTGCATCTTCTCATATGTCCTGACGCCCGAGCTTCATCGCAGGTGGCGCCGGTGGCGCCAGAGGAGCCCGCGGCTCCTGGCAAGGAGGAGGTGGCCGAGTCCGATGCCAGCGCTGGGCGTCGCGCGGGTAAGTCTTGCATCTTTCTTTCTTCATTTGAATTGTTGATTGTGTCGTGCTGCAGGCGATGCTGACGCCGGCTGTTGGTGTAGTGGCGTTGGCCGGGGGAGGCGGCGACACGGGCGGAGCCGGGTCCTCGCATGGACGGTGCCGAGCCGCCCGCATGGAAAAGACAGCATCGCGCCGCGACCCCGGGGCCCGAAGTGCACGGTGGACCCGACAGTGGCCGGGAGGCCGGCCAAGAAGAAGCGCGGCAGCGGGCACGGGAGGCCAGCCCCACTCCCGGTCTTGATGGGGTAAGCTTCATTTCTTGTTTGCGTCTGGGTTTTTCGAGCTAGTCTAGCTTCTTTTTTGCTCATTCTGTCTTCTTCTTCAGGCCGCCAATCGCACTGGCGAGGGCGGCGGCAGAGGCCGTGGCCGCCGAAGGGGTCGCGTTCTGCAGGAGCCAGTCCGATATCGCTGAACAGGGCGAGGTAGAGGGGCGGGCCGACTTGGACCTCGGCCTGGACCCGAACGACGCCGAGGCCTTGGCCTCGCGGGACAGGAACTGGGCCGAAGCAGAGCTGGAGGCGGCGTCGGTCCTGGCTTTGACCGACGCGGCGGCGGCATGGGCGCGATCCGGCGTGGAGCCGGTCTGGCGCGAGATGCCAGAGGGTACGATGGTGGCGGCGACGGTCTTTGAGCCATCGTCGGTGAGGGAGCGCGGCCGTGGAGGCCGGGCTAAGGTGGTGATCCTCGACTAGGAGGTGGTGGAGGTGGGGGGCGATACCCTGCCACAGGCTGACGTGGTCGAGCTCGCGGGGGCTGATGGTGGTGGGGGCGGCGTCGTCTTGGAAGAGGCGCTGCGGGCGGCAGTGCCGGAGGTGCCGCCGCCTATGGAGGAGGTACCACGGGCAACGGTGCCGGGGGGCACCCCGGCAGCTGGGCTGGTGGTGGTGACGCAGGGTGTCCTGGCGTCCGGGTCGTCGTCGGCGCCGGGAGGGGCGTCGGAGGAGGTGCTGGCCGCATCGCAAGCGGCCAGCGGGGGACGCGCCTTGGTTCCCCGGCAGGGAGGGCGCCGAGCCGCCGTTCCACAGCCGGCCCGGAGCGGGGGCGCCGCTGTCTTCGGGCCCCAGACCTAGGAGGAGGAGGTGCTGGACGTTGTCAGCCGCCGCCTGTGAGGTCGAACGGAGCGGCTTGAGGCCTTCGCCCAGGCCGAGGTGGAGAGGACGCGCGACCTGGGGCGCGCCATGCTGGTAAGTCTTTTTGTTTCCTCGTAATTTCTTCTTTGTGGGGGCGCGCCAGTGCACCCACTGGGTGTAGCCCCCGAGATCCGGGCCAACTACGTAGTAGTTGGGTCAAATCTTTTAGAGTGTTGGCCTTGTTTTTGACTTCTGATTTCTTCAACATCTTGACGCCTTCCGGGTTGCCGCCTACAACCGTCTCCTAGGCAAGGACCGGGAGCACGCGGAGCAGCTTGCCGCCAAGGAGGAGGAGCTCCGTTTCGCTGCAGGTACTCTTGTGCTCTTTTTTACTGGGGGCACGCTAGCGCACCCACTGGGTGTAGCCCCCGAGATTTGGGCCAATTATGTAACAATTGGGCCAAATCTTACGTCTTGCTCTTTTCTTCTGCTGATTCCTTCTTTTTCACAGCCGAGATGCTGTCCTAGCGGACTCGGCTGCTCCGGGCCGGTCATCATTACGACCGGCTTGTTGCCGACACCGTCCGGCTTGGCGTCGAGGCGGCGCAGGCGAGGGTGGAGGCGGCCGCGGCCCGGCTGTCTCCTGACGAGGCCAACTGGTTGCATGAGCAGCTGGCAGGTCACAAGAACTGCCTCGAGACAGTGGTGGAGCTTCTCAAGGCAGAAACTGCCAAGGTCGCGGAGGCGCAACGGGCCCTGGTGGAGGCGGACCAGTAGCGCGGCCAGCTGGCCGACGACAAGGGCCGGCTCCAGGCCGAGGTGGAACGCCTGCGGGGGCAGGTCACCACGGCTGAGGGGGCCCGTGGGGACAAAGCCCGCCGCCGTGAGGCAGTCGAGAAGGTGGCCGAAGACAAGGATGCCGAGCTAAAGGCGGCTGAGGGAGTCTTGGACTAGGGGGTGTTCGGACAGCCGGACTATCAATGTCCGCCGGACTCCAAGGCTGCGAAGATAGAAGATTGAAGACTTCGGCTCGTGTCCGGAAGGTACTTTCCTTGGCGTGGAAGGCAAGCTTGGCGATACGGATGTGTGGATCTCCTACCATTGTAACCGACTCTGTGTAACCCTAGACACTCCGGTGTCTATATAAACCGGAGGGCCTTAGTCCGTAGGACGAAGATACATCTCAACAATCATACCCTAGGCTAGCTTCTAGGGTTTAGCCTCCTTGATCTCGTGGTAGATCTACTCTTGTACTACCCATATCCTCAATATTAATCAAGCAGGACGTAGGGTTTTACCTCCATCGAGAGGGCCCGAACCTGGGTAAAAACATTGTGTCCCTCGTCTCCTGTTACCATCCACCTAGACGCACAGTTCGGGACCCCCTACCCGAGATCCGCCGGTTTTGACACCGACATTGGTGCTTTCATTGAGAGTTCCTCTGTGTCGTCACCGATAGGCTTGATGGCATCTTCGACCAACAACGCTGTCCAGGTTGAGACTTTTCTCCCCGGACAGATCTTTGTATTCGGTGGCTTTGCACTGCGGGCCAATTCTCTTGGCCATCTGGAGCAGATCGAAAGCTACACCCCTGGCCGTCAGGTCAGATTCGGAAGCTTAAACTTCACGGCCGATATCCGCGGAGACTTGATCTTCGACGGACTCGAGCCACAGCCAAGCGCGCCACACTGTGACCATGGGCATGATCTAGCTCTGCCGCCGGACAGTGCCTTGGTGGCCGCACTCGGATCCGCTTCGGTCATTAGCCCGGAGCCGATCGCCCATATCGAGGGCCGGTGGATAGACGCCGCCCTGGGGGCTTCAACATCCACGGCGATGGAGCCGAACACTGATCTTGTCCCTGCGAAACCCGTGATTCCGAGGCACCGGACTCCTCGCCGGACTCCGAACCTCCCGCGCCTCTACCAATCGATCCTGATTGGGCGCCGGTTATGGAATTCACCGCCACGGACATTTTCCAACACTCGCCTTTTGGCGATATTCTGAATTCACTGAAGCATCTCTCGCTATCAGGAGAATCCTGGCCGGACTATGGTGTCACACCCTAGCTAGTTATGCATTAGAGTGTTGCATCATGTCTATTTTTTTCCATCAGAAACTTGAAATGGGGATGACAGAACCCCCAGCCCCCTCTGAAACCAACTAGGGTTTACTAAAAACTTTTTCAATGAACCTGAAATGGCCTTCTAAAATGTCCATCATTTTTGTCTTGGTTCAGAACCTCTGCCAAAAGTGATGCACAATTTCCTAGGTCATCTTAGGGTCTCTGAATTAAATCATAAATATTTGAATTTGGGCATTTAAAATTATATAAAATATTTCAAATGCACAAATATCTCCAAACTAAAATGTTTCATGTTGGAAATAATCCAACTATGGACCAGGTGCAGTTTGGTGATTTTAGGAGTTACCTAAGTATTTTTATTAATTCAACAAAGTTGCAGAAAAATAGAAAAAGAAAATAACAGGAAAGGGAAAACTTACCTGGTGCCCAGCACCCGGCCCACCTGCCGGCCCAGCCCAGCGCCGCGCCAGCGAGCTGCTTGCCGGCCAGGCAGGCAGGCAGGTGCTCGACGGCAGCACCGCAGCACGCCACGCAGCTACACGCCGCCCTGCTTCCTCCTCTCGCCGGCTAGCCGGCCTGGATGAGCTCCACGTCGAGCCGTGAACCTCCCGGACACCTCCATTCTTCCCCAACTCCTCCCCCTCGCGCTCCCACGCCATGACCGACGCCACCGTCGCCGTTCCGCCGCCGTAGACGTGCTCTCCGTCAACCTCACACCGTGCCACCGTGTCCAGAGGCTCCGCCACCCTCCTCTCCTTCGAGCTAGCCGAGCCCCGAGCGCTCGCGTGCCCCAAAGCCGCCGCATCGACCTCGACCGAACCGCCGTCGCCGGAGATCCCCTTCAACGCCGTCGACGCTCCGGCCCGTCCCCAGCCGCACCAAGTGCTTCGTTGAACTCCCTGTGAGCTTAGCCATCTTCCCCTCCTTCTCTTTCTCGCTCTCGTGCACCACCGCGAGCACACGTAGCTCACTCGCACTCGCCGCCGCGGACCACGTCGCCGACGTGCCTCCGGCTAACCACCGGCCACCTCACCCTGTCCATCGCACTCACCACGCTGCGTTGGACCCAACCGTGCACTCCTCGCACCTCACCGCACACCCTAGCCCGAGTTCGCTCTCACCCGAGCTCCGGTCGCCGCCAAAGTCGTCGCCGGCGCCAACTCCGGCCACCCCGACCCCAACTGACTCCGCCAAGAGCTCCGGCTCGTCCTCAGCTCCATCCCGATGCCCTCCGCGACCCATTTGGTGGCCGGAACGGCCAAAACCACTTTCCGCCGCCGCGTCGGGCTCGCCGGCGGCTAAACGCCAGCGCAGCTGACCTGGGTTTGACCACGGGTGGGCCCTGGTTGACTCTGTTGAGTCAATGACAGGTGGGGCCCAGCCCTGTTAACTAAATAGGTTTAGTTTTAATTAAACTTTAACTAAACTAATGACCCTGACACCCTGGACCCACTGTCAGGTTTGACCTGGACGTCTCCGTTGACCCTGACGTCATTCTGACGCATGGCTGACGCAATAAATTAATTTATGGATTTATTCTAATATAGGAAATTCCAGAATATAGTTTAAACTTCAAAAAATTCATAACTTTTAATCTGTAACTCCAAATCAAACAAGTTATATATGAAAAATGATCAGAAAAATCCAATCTATCCATCTGTATTGTTTCCATGCATGATTAAACAAGTTAACTTGATGTTTAATGCAGAACAAGATAAAACACTTTAAAGGGCCATGTATGAGTTTGAAATTTGAATTCTTTGGTTCAAATTGGTTCAAACCCTTCTGGTCTTAGTTGCATTAGCCCAAAACACTCATATTGCCATGTTTCATGCATGCATCATATTGTTGCACATTGTTTGGTGATGGCTATGTATCGGTGTTCTTTGCAGCAGGTTCTACCTCCGAGGAGTATCGTGATTACCCTAGCGAAGAACCGTGTCAGTGCATCGACCCATCAGGCAAGCAACCAACCGTTTGATCATATCGATACAATCCCATGTTCTCGCTCTTGCTCTCTTTTACTGCATTAAGACAACGCGTTTCAAACTGCTGTGTGCTTCGGTAGTTGAACCCATTTCCTCTGCATGACCTGTCATTGCCACAGTAACTAGATGAAACCCACTAGCATGTGTAGGAGTTGTTTGAGCCATATGTATGTGTTGTTCCTACCTTGCTATGCCTGCTATGCTTAGAGTCGTGTCAGGTCTGGTTCATCTGGGTGATGGGTTAGAGTGAAATGATCATATCAGTTTGAGAGTGGTGTGTTGAACACGATTTGGTAAAGGTATCGATGAGAGGCCATGTAGGAGTACATGGTGGGTTGTTTCATTGAAGCCGTCCTTAAGCACTGAGATCTGTATGTGTGATTTAAGATTCAGCTACTACCATGCATTGGGCCCGAAACCAATGGACCTTCTCGGCTTCTTATTCACCCTAGTCTTCTGTCCAGGAGTTGCAAGTAGTTTCTGGTGTTTGTAGCCTACTGGAGGCCGTGGACAGCGCTGACCGTAGGGGTGGGCTGTGATGCGGTAGGTACGTGGCCGGGTGTACCGGATGCCCGTTTGGTATCTCGGGAACCCTGTTCACATCGTTTGGGGCCGTGAGCGAAACTTCGGCCGGATCTCCTCATGGATGGAACCCAAATAGGCGATAAACCTGGACTAGAGACTTAGGTGTCTAGGTAGGTCGTGGCCGACACCCACGTTGGGCTTCCGCTTGAAGGTTGCCGAGTAAATGTCGTGTAAACGACGGTAAGTGGTGAGAGCGTGTATGAAGAAGTACACCCCTGCAGGGTTAACCTAATCTATTCGAATAGCCGCGTCCACGGTAAAGGACTACTTGGTTGCCTATACAATTCATAGACAAGTAAATGGAAACTACTAAAAGCCTCAAGATAAGCGTGAGTGCCGAGGATGGCTCTTCCGTAGGAAGACGAAGGTGAATCCTCGGTAGTGTATTGAGTGGTGAGTAGTGGACTCGTGTGCGCGAAACCATTTCAAGTTGGAGTCTCGTAGGATAGCTTAGCCAAGAGTCAAAGCTGGCTTGCTGCAATAACTCCACCAACCCTTCTTGATAATGTGCATGTATGTAGGATCTGATGTAAGTCTTGTTGAGTACCTTTGTACTCATGTTGCTATAATTTACATTTTTACAGAAGACGCTGCAACCCCTTCTGATGGGTTCTTCGTAGACGTTGACATCAATGAGTAGGCTAAGGCCCAGGTGGTGATCTTGAGCTTGTGAAGGACCACGTAGTATAGCTAGGCTTTCCAAGCCTCTTTTATTTTACTAGTTGTCTGTACTCAGACAAGTTACTTCCGCTGCTGGTTTGTATGACTGTATGACTTGAATGCTGGGTCGTGTGACCCGTACCTGTTTGTATGCTATGTATGGCTCTCTGAGCCTTTAAATAAAGTACCTGTGTCATAGAGTCATGTTGTGATGCCTTGTTGTATTTGCACATATCGAGCATATTGTGTGTATGATTGAAATGCTTGGTATGTGTGGGATCTGACTATCTAGTTGTTTATCTTTAGTAGCCTCTCTTACCGGGAAATGTCTCCTAGTGATTCCACTGAGCCATGGTAGCTTGCTACTGCTCCGGAACACTTGGCTGGCCGGCATGTGTCCTTCTTCGTTCCTGTGTCTGTCCCTTCGGGGAAATGTCACGCATAGAGTACCGGAGTCCTGTTAGCCCGCTACAGCCCGGTTTATCGGAGTCCTGCTAGTCCAGTGCTACAGCCCGGAACTTACTTGCTGATGACCGACACGTTCGATGCTGGGTCATGGATGCCTGTCCCTGTAAGTCTGTGCCACTTTGGGTTTACAACTAGCCATGTCAGCCCGGGCTCCTTTTCATATGGATGCTAGCGACACTATCATATACGTGTGCCAAAAGGCGCAAACGGTCCCGGGCAAAGGTAAGGCAACACCCGTGGGGATACCGTGCGTGAGGCCGCAAAGTGATATGAGGTGTTACAGGCTAGATCGATGTGACATTGAGTCGGGGTCCTGACAGCGTTGGCATCAGAGCCGGACTGCCTGTAGGTTCTCCAAGCCAAACTGGTCGATGTTGAGTCTAGAAATTCTTTAGTTATATGTAAGGGAATTGGTTGTGGGATGGTACGTAAGGCTCTTTTTACTTCTTTACCTCATGGCATTCTGATCTGAGTCAGTCCATTCTCCCACCGGGGGTTAAGGAATTAGGATCTCTTCTCTCTATCAGGTTCACGTGTTACTAATCAGTAGTACCTTATAGGTTTGATGGATACAAGCCTAGTTCAGTTGTACTTCCACATTATGTTGCTAAGTTGGACCTGGAACTTTGATATGATGCTGTTGAGTGTGTATGGAATCCTTGTCAAATGTCTCAAAATCCTTTTTGAGCATTTACAGCTGTTATGCTGTCGAAATTTTGCTAGAAATTCTAATGCCTTTGCATTATGGTTGTGCTTTCAGATGGCCACTCGCGACCAGAATCAAGTGGTTCGCCTGACTCGATGCCTAGATGTACCCGGCCATACTGCCATGTTGGTCAGGGTAATGACTGAGGCTGGATACCATTGGTATCCTGAGTACACGGTCGAAGAGCAATTTCGAGACTTTAATCAAAGCCAGTATCTTTGCACTGTCAGGATATTTCCATCTTATCCTGGTTCTACCGAGGCTCTTCACTGTTCCTACGGGCTCGGTGTTACTGTTGAGATGGCTGTGCAGGATGCCGCCTACTCTATGATGACCATCATGCGAGTCAGGACTGGCCAATTTCGGGACTCTGATTTCCGGTATATGCCATCATCACTTCCGGGAGCACAAGGGTATCTCCAGGATATCTATGCTGACCCCACTCCGGAGGATTCACTAACTCGCACCACTGCTGAGTTGCTCGAGGATAAGGACCGTGAAAACCGGGCCTTGAGAATGGAGCTCTTCAACACCCGTGCTGATCATTGGGCCACCTTGACTCGGTTTGCACCGGCTGTGCAAGCTGGATACATGGAGGTCTGCTCTGCCAGACGTGATGGGTTGGCGTGACGTAGGAGGCATCACCCCGCCTCGTGGTCCCCGCAGGCCACCGTTTGTTGGTCCAAGACCTCACCCTAGCCCTTTTGGTCCACAAGCTCCGCGAGATCGTCTGTTTCCGGATGCTCACGTTGAACTTCCAGGCTATGGAGGTGACTTCTACGAGGACTACTACGGAGACGTCTGAGTTAGTAGTAGTTCCACTAGTACTGTAACAGTTGTATTTCCGCTGTCCTACGTGACTTGTGGAATACGACTTTGTGTGTATCATTCCGGAGGTGTATGAAAAATAATGTATAGGAGCTTGGAATGCCTCCGATGAGATGTAATCTCCCTTTCACCGTAGTAGTACTTTGTTGGTCTTGTACTAAACCTTGTATGGTGTGTATGAAGATGGAATAAAGAAGCAGTTTTTGTATCTACCATGTCATACAGATGATCATCTTGCATTCCGAGTTATCCATTACATTCTACATTTCTGTGCCAAATCTTATCATCCTGGACTTAACCATTGTCTTGTTTTCCTAGGATGGTTAACACGCGCAAAAACCCTGCTCCCCAAGAGCAGGCCGAAGGCAGTGAAGTCAGGAATTCAAATCTGCCTCACCCTCCTTCCCTAGCCGAAGTTATGCTGGAAGCCGAGAGAAACAAGCGGGAGACCAACCGTTTGTTGGAGCGCATCGAACAGAACACAGCACACCATCAGAGGAATAACTTGGTGTCACTCAGTGATTTCATCAAGTTACACCCGCCTACCTTCCACCACTCCGTCGAGCCTCTCGACGCCGATGACTGGCTTCGCAGCACTACTCACAAACTACGTTCTGCGCTGGTAGCTGAGGTTGATAAGGTCACCTTTGCTGCATATCATCTTGAAGGCCCCGCCAGTCTCTGGTGGGAGAATTATGAAGCTATGCGCCCAGCGGGCCACGTCACTACCTGGGCTGAATTCAGCGAGGCTTTCCGTGAACATCACATTCCGGAGGGTCTCATGGATCGTAAACGTGAGGAGTTCTGTAGCTTCACTCAAGGTCGACTCTCTGTTGACGCTTACAGCAGGGAGTTCGGTAACCTTGCACGTTATGCAACTGAGGAAGTTTCTACCGATGCCAAGAAGCAGGCAAGGTTCCGTAAGGGACTTAGTCCTGAGCTCCGTCGTGACCTTCGTCTGCATGAGTGCACCTCTTTTCAGAAGCTTGTGAATAAAGCCATCAGTGCTGAGACGGGACAAACTGATTTCGATGCATCACGCAAGCATGGCCGTGATTTGGGTTCTTCATCCGGTGCTGGTCCTCAGAAGCGCCGCGTGTGGGTGCCTAACACTGCCCTGCCACCCAGGTTCACACCGAGGCCATCCTTTCAGGCGCCTCGCCCAGTTCAGCAATATGCACCAGCCAAGCCCTATGGTGGTCCAACCAACAATGCTCCTCCACGCACCAGTTCCATGACTTGTTTCAAGTGTGGGGAATCAGGCCACTATATGCGCGAGTGCCCCCAAACCAACCCCAACCAGACAGCAAAAACTGTTGGCCGTGGCAACCCGACAGGGAAAGTGTTCTACGCCAAGCCGGCCACCACTGCACGTGGCCATGTTAATTGTGTCTCTGCAGAAGAAGCTCAAGAAGATCCCAACGTCGTTCTCGGTACGCTCCTTGTTAACTGCCACCCGGCATCTGTTCTTTTCGATACTGGAGCATCTCATTCATTCATATCCGAAAACTATGCTCGCTTGCATAACACCGCCTTCTGTGACATGCGTTCTACCATGGAAATTTCCACTCCTGGTTCTAGATGGCAAACTTCTAGAGTAAGCCATGGAAATGAAATCCAAGTCGACAGACTTGTTTTCCTTGCATCTTTGATAGCTCTCAAATCTTCGGATATTAATATCATCTTGGGTATGGACTGGATGTTAGCCCATCATGCCAAAATTGATTGCTTCTCTAGGACTGTTCAACTCACCCATCCTGCGGGGAAGATAGTCAATGTCTTGACCCGAATAGCCAAGCAACAGTTATATTCCCTTAACGCCAGCCCTTTGCCAGACCTTGAGGACGTTCCGGTAGTCCGTGACTTTCCGGATGTCTTCCCAGAGGAATTGCCAGGTGTTCCACCCGACAGGGATGTTGAGTTCGTAATAGACCTCATTCCAGGAACTGTCCCGATTGCTAGAAGACCCTATAAGATGGCACCACTAGAACTAGCCGAGCTTAAGAAACAACTTGATGAGTCCTTGAAAAGGGGTTTCATCCGACCTAGTTCATCTCCTTGGGCTTGCCCCATCCTCTTCGTCAAGAAGAAGGATGGTACGGACCGGATGGTTGTAGATTATCGACCGGTTAACTTGGTCACAATTAAGAACAAGTATCCGCTCCCCAGGATCAACGACCTGTATGATCAGCTCGCTGGATCCTCAGTCTTTTCTAAAATGGATTTGAGGTTGGGCTACCATCAAATCAAAATCAGGAACGGGGACATTCCGAAAACGGCCTTTGTTACTCGTTATGGCCAATACGAGTACATCGTCATGTCCTTCGGTTTAACCAACGCTCCAGCCACCTTTTCCCGGTTAATGAACTCAATCTTCATGGAGTATTTGGATAAATTCGTCGTGGTTTACCTCGATGATATACTCATCTACTCCAAGAATGAGGAAGAACATGCCGAACATCTAAGGCTAGTGTTGAAGAAACTTCGAGAGCATCGCCTTTATGCCAAATTTTCTAAATGTGAATTTTGATTGTCAGAAGTGACCTATCTGGGTCATGTAATATCTGGTAAAGGTATTGCTGTTAACCCTGAGCGAGTTCAAGCCGTCCTTAATTGGACTCCACCTGAATCGGTCAAGCAAGTTCGGAGTTTCCTTGGCTTAGCGAGCTATTGTCGTCGCTTTGTCGAGAATTTCTCCAAAGTTGCTAAACCTCTAACCGAACTCCTCAAGAAAGATAAAAAGTTCGAATGGACTCCACAATGTGAGCACAGCTTTCAGGAACTGAAAAGACGCCTGACATCTGCTCCCGTACTGGTACCGCCAGATTTCTCTAAAGACTTTGTTATCTACTGCGATGCCTCGCGACAAGGACTAGGCTGTATTCTCATGCAAGATCGACACGTAATTGCTTACCCTTCACGGCAATTGCACCCACATGAGGTGAATTATCCTACTCATGATCTAGAGCTTGCAGCTGTAGTCTATGCACTTAAAACCTGGCGACATTACCTCCTCGGTAATCGTTGCGAGATTTACACTGATCACCAAAGTCTGAAGTACATCTTCACCCAACCGGATTTGAATCTCAGGCAAAGACGTTGGGTCGAGTTGATCACAGATTTCGACTTAGGAATAACTTACACCCCAGGGAAAGCCAATGTCATGGCTGATGCGCTAAGTCGTAAATCTTATTGCAATAATCTAATGTTGCAACAAAGTCAACCACTTCTCCATGAGGAATTTCGGAAACTTAATCTCCACATTGTTCCTCAAGGATTCCTTTCCACCTTGGTGGCGAAACCTACCCTTACAGATCATATCATCAAAGCACAGAAGATAGATCCGGGAATTTCCCACATCAAGAGAAACATCTAGAAAGGAGTTGCGAATTGTTTCTCCATTGATGATCAAGGGGTCGTATACTTCGGGAATCGGCTAGTGGTTCCCAAGGTGCGAAACCTAAGGCGATTGATCCTTAAGGAAGCTCATGAATCTCCTCTCACCATTCATCCCGGTAGCACTAAGATGTATCAGGACCTACGCCAGAGGTTCTGGTGGACTAGGATGAAGAGAGAAATTGCTCAGTTTATTGCTAATTGTGTCGTCTGCCGTCGTGTAAAAGCAGAGCATCAACGGCCTGCTGGCACCCTTCAACCCCTAGCTATTCCTGAATGGAAATGGGATAAAATTGGTATGGACTTCATCACTGGTTTTCCCAGGACCAAGAGAGGGAATAATGCTATCTTCGTCGTTATCGATCGTCTTTCCAAAGTGGCCCATTTCCTACCTGTTCGTGAGAGTATAACTGCTAGTCAGTTAGCAGACTTGTACATCTCCCGAATAGTGTCTCTCCATGGTGTTCCGTTGGAAATTAACTCGGATCGAGGAAGTCTTTTCACCTCTCGATTTTGGGAAAGTTTCCAAAACGCTATGGGAACTCGCCTTTCTTTTAGCACCGCATTCCACCCTCAATCAAGTGGTCAAGTAGAACGCGTCAACCAGATTCTAGAAGACATGCTTTGAGCTTCTGTTATCTCATTCGGAATGGATTGGGAGAAATGCCTTCCATTTGCCGAATTCGCTTATAACAACAGCTATCAGTCTAGCTTGGGTAAAGCCCCTTTTGAAGTTCTTTATGGACGACGGTGTCGAACACCCCTTAATTGGTCAGAAACCGGGGAAAGACAATTCTTTGGCCCGGATATGATCCAGGAAGCAGAAGAGCAAGTTCGCATCGTTCGTGAAAAGTTGAAAACAGCCCAATCTCGTCAAAAGAGTCAATATGACCGAAAACATAAGGCTATGCCTTTCGAGGTTGACGAGAAGGCTTACCTTCGGGTTACTCCTCTGAAGGGAACCCATCGTTTCGGTATCAAAGGCAAATTGGCTCCTCGTTACATTGGACCTTTTCGCATTCTCGCTAAACGAGGAGAAGTTGCCTACCAATTGGAACTACCTCCGCATCTCTCCAGAGTCCACGATGTCTTCCACGTTTCTCAACTCAGGCGTTGCTTCTCGGATCCTATCCGTGGAGTGGACCACGAAACGCTTGATCTCCAAGATAATCTCACGTATCGAGAGTACCCCGTTCGTATTCTCGATCAGGCCGAGCGTACCACTCGACGTCATAATATCAAGTTTCTCAAAGTTCAATGGTCGCACCATTCTGAGAAGGAAGCAACTTGGGAAAGGGAGGATCGTCTTCGACTTGAGTATCCCGCCTTCTTTCCGGAGGAACCCAAATCTCGGGACGAGATTCTTTTGAGTGGGGGTGAGTTGTCACACCCTAGCTAGTTATGCATTAGAGTGTTGCATCATGTCTATTTTTTTCCATCAGAAACTTGAAATGGGGATGACAGAACCCCCAGCCCCCTCTGAAACCAACTAGGGTTTACTAAAAACTTTTTCAATGAACCTGAAATGCCCTTCTAAAATGTCCATCATTTTTGTCTTGGTTCAGAACCTCTGCCAAAAGTGATGCACAATTTCCTAGGTCATCTTAGGGTCTCTGAATTAAATCATAAATATTTGAATTTGGGCATTTAAAATTATATAAAATATTTCAAATGCGCAAATATCTCCAAACTAAAATGTTTCATGTTGGAAATAATCCAACTATGGACCAGGTGCAGTTTGGTGATTTTAGGAGTTACCTAAGTATTTTTATTAATTCAACAAAGTTGCAGAAAAATAGAAAAAGAAAATAACAGGAAAGGGAAAACTTACCTGGCGCCCAGCACCCGGCCCACCTGCCGGCCCAGCCCAGCACCGCGCCAGCGAGCTGCTTGCCGGCCAGGCAGGCAGGCAGGTGCTCGACGGCAGCACCGCAGCACGCCACGCAGCTGCACGCCGCCCTGCTTCCTCCTCTCGCCGCCTAGCCGGCCTGGATGAGCTCCACGTCGAGCCGTGAACCTCCCGGACACCTCCATTCTTCCCCAACTCCTCCCCCTCGCGCTCCCACGCCATGACCGACGCCACCGTCGCCGTTCCGCCGCCGTAGACGTGCTCTCAGTCAACCTCACGCCGTGCCACCGTGTCCAGAGGCTCCGCCACCCTCCTCTCCTTCGAGCTAGACGAGCCCCGAGCGCTCGCGTGCCCCAAAGCCGCCGCATCGACCTCGACCGAACCGCCGTCGCCGGAGATCCCCTTCAACGCCGTCGACGCTCCGGCCCGTCCCCAGCCGCACCAAGTGCTTCGTCGAACTCCCTGTGAGCTTAGCCATCTTCCCCTCCTTCTCTTTCTCGCTCTCGTGCACCACCGCGAGCACACGTAGCTCACTCGCACTCGCCGCCGCGGACCACGTCGCCGACGTGCCTCCGGCTAACCACCGGCCACCTCACCCTGTCCATCGCACTCACCCCGCTGCGTTGGAACCAACCGTGCACTCCCCGCACCTCACCGCACACCCTAGCCCGAGTTCGCTCTCACCCGAGCTCCGGTCGCCGCCAAAGTCGTCGCCGGCGCCAACTCCGGCCACCCCGACCCCAACTGACTCCGCCAAGAGCTCCGGCTCGTCCTCAGCTCCATCCCGACGCCCTCCACGACCCATTTGGTGGCCGGAACGGCCAAAACCACTTTCCGCCGCCGCATCGGGCTCGCCGGCGGCTAAACGCCGGCGCAGCTGACCTGGGTTTGACCACGGGTGGGCCCTGGTTGACTCTGTTGAGTCAATGACAGGTGGGGCCCAGCCCTGTTAACTAAATAGGTTTAGTTTTAATTAAACTTTAACTAAACTAATGACCCTGACACCCAGGACCCACTGTCAGGTTTGACCTGGACGTCTCCGTTGACCCTGACGTCATTCTGACGCATGGCTGACGCAATAAATTAATTTCTGGATTTATTCTAATATAGGAAATTCCAGAATATAGTTTAAACTTCAAAAAATTCATAACTTTTAATCTGTAACTCCAAATCAAACAAGTTATATATGAAAAATGATCAGAAAAATCCAATCTATCCATCTGTACTGTTTCCATGCATGATTAAACAAGTTAACTTGATGTTTAATGCAGAACAAGATAAAACACTTTAAAGGGCCATGTATGAGTTTGAAATTTGAATTCTTTGGTTCAAATTGGTTCAAACCCTTCTGGTCTTAGTTGCATTAGCCCAACACACTCATATTGCCATGTTTCATGCATGCATCATATTGTCGCACATTGTTTGGTGATGGCTATGTATCGGTGTTCTTTGCGGCAGGTTCTACCTCCGAGGAGTATCGTGATTACCCTAGCGAAGAACCGTGTCAGTGCATCGACCCATCAGGCAAGCAACCAACCGTTTGATCATATCGATACAATCCCATGTTCTCGCTCTTGCTCTCTTTTACTGCATTAAGACAACGCGTTTCAAACTGCTGTGTGCTTCGGTAGTTGAACCCATTTCCTCTGCATGACCTGTCATTGCCACAGTAACTAGATGAAACCCACTAGCATGTGTAGGAGTTGTTTGAGCCATATGTATGTGTTGTTCCTACCTTGCTATGCCTGCTATGCTTAGAGTCGTGTCAGGTCTGGTTCATCTGGGTGATGGGCTAGAGTGAAATGATCATATCAGTTTGAGAGTGGTGTGTTGAACACGATTTGGTAAAGGTATCGATGAGAGGCCATGTAGGAGTACATGGTGGGTTGTTTCATTGAAGCCGTCCTTAAGCACTGAGATCTGTATGTGTGATTTAAGATTCAGCTACTACCATGCATTGGGCCCGAAACCAATGGACCTTCTCGGCATCTTATTCACCCTAGTCTTCTGTCCAGGAGTTGCAAGTAGTTTCTGGTGTTTGTAGCCTACTGGAGGCCGTGGACAGCGCTGACCGTAGGGGTGGGCTGTGATGCGGTAGGTACGTGGCCGGGTGTACCGGATGCCCGTTTGGTATCTCGGGAACCCTGTTCACACCGTTTGGGGCCGTGAGCGAAACTTCGACCGGATCTCCTCATGGATGGAACCCAAATAGGCGATAAACCTGGACTAGAGACTTAGGTGTCTAGGTAGGTCGTGGCCGACACCCACGTTGGGCTTCCGCTTGAAGGTTGCCGAGTACATGTCGTGTAAACAACGGTAAGTGGTGAGAGCGTGTATGAAGAAGTACACCCCTGCAGGGTTAACCTAATCTATTCGAATAGCCGCGTCCGCGGTAAAGGACTACTTGGTTGCCTATACAGTTCATAGACAAGTAAATGGAAACTACTAAAAGCCTCAAGATAAGCGTGAGTGCCGAGGATGGCTCTTCCATAGGAAGACGAAGGTGAATCCTCGGTAGTGTATTGAGTGGTGAGTAGTGGACTCGTGTGCGCGAAACCATTTCAAGTTGGAGTCTCGTAGGATAGCTTAGCCAAGAGTCAAAGCTGGCTTGCTGCAATAACTCCACCAACCCTTCTTGATAATGTGCATGTATGTAGGATCTGATGTAAGTCTTGTTGAGTACCTTTGTACTCATGTTGCTATAATTTACATTTTTACAGAAGACGCTGCAACCCCTTCTGATGGGTTCTTCGTAGACGTTGACATCAATGAGTAGGCTAAGGCCCAGGTGGTGATCCTGAGCTTGTGAAGGACCACGTAGTATAGCTAGGCTTTCCAAGCCTCTTTTATTTTACTAGTTGTCTGTACTCAGACAAGTTACTTCCGCTGCTGGTTTGTATGACTGTATGACTTGAATGCTGGGTCGTGTGACCCGTACCTGTTTGTATGCTATGTATGGCTCTCTGAGCCTTTAAATAAAGTACCTGTGTCATAGAGTCATGTTGTGATGCCTTGTTGTATTTGCACATATCGAGCATATTGTGTGTATGATTGAAATGCTTGGTATGTGTGGGATCTGACTATCTAGTTGTTTATCTTTAGTAGCCTCTCTTACCGGGAAATGTCTCCTAGTGATTCCACTGAGCCATGGTAGCTTGCTACTGCTCCGGACACTTGGCTGGCCGGCATGTGTCCTTCTTCGTTCCTGTGTCTGTCCCTTCGGGGAAATGTCACGCATAGAGTACCGGAGTCCTGTTAGCCCGCTACAGCCCGGTTTACCGGAGTCCTGCTAGCCCAGTGCTACAGCCTGGAACTTACTTGCTGATGACCGACACGTTCGATGCTGGGTCATGGATGCCTGTCCCTGTAAGTCTGTGCCACTTTGGGTTTACAACTAGCCATGTCAGCCCGGGCTCCTTTTCATATGGACGCTAGCGACACTATCATATACGTGTGCCAAAAGGCGCAAACGGTCCCGGGCAAAGGTAAGGCAACACCCGTGGGGATACCGTGCGTGAGGCCGCAAAGTGATATGAGGTGTTACAGGCTAGATCGATGTGACATTGAGTCGGGGTCCTGACATATGGCCAGGATGGTTGGAGTTCGGACGACGAAGAAATTCAGAGCCCACCCACCACCCACTTTGTAGCCACTGTCGAGGATTTAACCGACATGCTAGACTACGACTCCGATGACATCGACGCCATGGACGACGATGCCGGGGACGAACAGGAACCAGCGCCTACAGGGCACTGGAAGGCCACCTCGTTATACGACGTATACATGGTGGACACCCCAAAAGATGGGGATGGCGAAGAAGCAGCGGAGGCAGATTCTCTAAAGAAGCAGCCCAAATGCCGGCGTCAGCGGCGCCGCTCTAAATCCCGCCATAGCAAGAATATAGATTCCGGCACAGGAAATAACAATACCCCAGAGAGTGCCGAAGACAACCCCCTCCAGCAAGACTCAGCGCAGGAAGATGTAGATGCAAGCCCTCAAGAAAGGGCGGCAGACGAAGAGGTTGAGGATCATAACTATATACCTCCCTCCGAAGACGAAACAAGCCTCAATGACGACGAACTCGTCGCGCCCGAGGACCCCGTCGAACAAGAGCTTTTTAAGCGTAGGCTCATCGCTACAGCAAGAAGCCTGAAGAAGGAAAAGCGGAAGCTCAAAATAGCGGAAGACACACTCCGAATAAGATGGAGCAAAGTACTCAAAACCGCAAATAAATACGGTAATGGCCACCAATCGAAGAGCTACCCGATGCGTAAGCTGCTTCCAGAATTCGACGAGGAGGCCATAGAGCCCCCACCGTCCAATGGCCCAGCCAGGTCCATCTACGGACCCAAAAAGAAAGCCCCAAGAGGCAAAGCAACACGTCAAGTGTCCGACGATAGCGGCACAAACAAATACAGAGGCGCCGCACACCCACTGTGTTTCACCGACGTGGTGCCGGATCATGAATTCCCAGCAGGGTTTAAACCCATAAACATAGAGGCCTACGATGGAACAATAGACCCCGGAGTCTGGATAGAAGACTTTATACTGCATATACATATGGCCAGAGGAGATGACCTCCACGCCATAAAATATCTACCCCTCAAGCTCAAAGGGCCAGCCAGTCATTGGCTCAAAAGCCTCCCAGAAAACACTGTTGGAAGTTGGGAAGAGCTTGAGGAAGCGTTTAGAGCAAATTTTTAAGGGACCTATGTCCGTCCTCCGGATGCAGATGATTTAAGTCATATAACTCAACAGCCCGGAGAGTCAGCGCGGAAATTCTGGAACAGGTTTCTTACCAAGCACAATGTCCGAGACGAATGGCTTGCCAGGCACCTCGGTCAAGAGAAACCGAGGACAATGACCGCATTAACGAGCCTCATGACCCGCTTCTGTGCGGGGGAAGATAGCTGGCTAGCAAGAAGCAGCACCAGCGACCCAAGTACATCCGAGATAAGAGATGGAAACGGAAAATCACGGCGCAGAAAAGAGCAGCGCCGGAATAAAGATAAAAGCCCAAAGAGCACGGCAGTAAATGCCGGATTCAAAAGCTCGTGGTCCAATAACAAAACTCAGCCCCTCAAGGATGACAGTGACGAACTGTCCAACCTACACAAAATTCTGGGTCGGATATGTCAAATCCACAGTACCCCCGGAAGGCCCGCAAATCACACCCACAGGGATTGTTGGGTTTTCAAACAGTCCGGCCAATTAAATGCCGAACACAAGGGGCTCGACGCGTCAAGCAAAGAAGATAAACCCCGCCAGCAGGGCACCGGAAAACAAAAGACTTTCCGACAAGGGGTCAAAGCAGTAAACTCACTTCATATGATGACATGGAAAAATAGTGCGGCACTTTCTAAACAAAGCTTCGCACGGTCCAACCCAGCAGACCGTAGAGAGTGGATATCAAAACCAATCACTTTCGACCACCTGGACTATTCCAGAAGCGTTCGAAACGCGGGACGGACTCCCCTGATATTGAATCCGATAATAGACAGATTACAATTCACAAACGTCCTAATGGACGGAGGCAGTGACTTAAACCTGCTATATTCAAACACAATCCGCAAGATGGGGATAGACCCTACCAAAATTCGACACAGCCGCACTTCCTTCAAAGGAGTGATGCCAGGCCCTTACGCCAAGTGCACAGGCTCGATATTACTAGAAGTCGTGTTCGGATCGCCGAACAACTTTCGACGCGAAAAATTAATTTTCCATATCGTCCCATTTAAAAGTGAATATCAAGCACTGTTGGGACGAAAGGCTTTTGTCCGCTTCAACGCCATACCGCATTACGCGTCTCTTACACTCAAGATGCCCAGTCCACATGGCGCCATTTCAGCGTGAGGGTCACTTAAAGACCCCGGACTCGGATAGACGAATCCGGACTCAGCAGGCTAGGGGCTCCCTAGCCGCATACCCTCTCACAGGGGGCTGCGCGCACAACTCACCGCGGTTTCATATAAACCTTGCTTTAATTATTTATATTTCTTCTTTTGCATATTTTTCGCACGAACTGTTTCTAAAACTAAACGTTCCTCTCTTTCTACAGATGAACAACGTGCGTACCCGTCCAGGATAACGGCGCAACAGAGACACAGGCACAGACGTGCAGTAGGGACCCGTTGCAAGGATTCTTTTCAGATTAAGACCCTACGTAGACCTTTTTATCACTGTCTCTTGTTGTTATTCTCCCTTGGCTTCTCCCTATAGCCAAAGCGGAGCCTGACGCTTTGGCATCGTCCGCGTCAGAAGACGATGCCCGTACCTGGACACTAGGGGCTTAGGGCATAATTCTGCCCATTATTATAAAGTCCGAACACCTTCGGGAGTGTTCGCCGTCTCGAGTTAGGCATTATATGCATCAGCTCCGAATCATGTCTTTGGTCAAATGTTGGGTTTGCCTGGCTCCTGTGTTTTGCTTCCTTACGTTCCGTATCATCGGCTAACGCGGCACCAGGAGAACTACTGCGATTGTGCCCCAGTTCGGCTGGGCGAGCACCTCAGTAGAGAAAGCCGAAAACTGACTGTCATGATACAGCGAGAGTCTGGTCAGCCACTCGATCGACTATCGGAATGTTTAGAATTCCCCTCTTTGACGAAGGACCATTTCCCGGTCAGGCACATACGCACCCCGAATCCGGAGATGTGCGGTGTCATCAGGGGCTATATCGTAGCCCCACCCTCGAGCTCCATTGGCTAAGTGAAAGAGATAAAGCATTATAGTCCGGATTGCCTCGTTCGCTACGCTACCACCTCCTTCTAACAGGACCGAGACGTCGGATTAAGTGTGAAAACGCGCTATTTTGCGAACACCCCAGCACCTTGTGCGAGGGGGCCGAAGCCGAAGACTGCATCTTTCAGGGTTATACACAAGTATACGTAAAAGGGCCGCACAGGAGAAGTTTTATCACTTGGACGCACAAGTATAAAAAGCAGTTATACCATAATCATTGATCTACAATCTAATGCGTTCATTTGAACGTTACATTCTTTGAGCACTGCGCCTCTATTTTACGAGCACCACGCATGACTTCTCCGAAGTAGTGCTCGGCAGGGAGCCGGCTTTCATCCGGACCCTGGGTGGCAACGGCGGTGGCATCCATCTCCGAATAATGCACCTTCACATGGGCAAGAGCCATCCGCGCGCCCTCGATATAGGCCGATCGCTTCATGTCCTTTATATGCGGCACCGCTCCAAGGAATTGCTGCAGTAAGCCGAAGTAGCTCGTCGCCTTGGACCTCTCTGGCCAGACATGTGCCACGATGTCAGTCATAGCCAGTCCGGACAGTCTATTTAGTTCGGCCCATTCGGCCAACCTGTCCGTCAGCGGAAGAGGGCGATCCGGACTATGGAATTGAGACCAATATAACTCTTCCGTCTCGTGATCCCCCTGGCTGCGGAAGTGCTTAACGGCATCAGCCGCACTCGCAGCCAAGTCCATATACGGATCCTCCGAACTCCACAGCCGCTCAAATTAAGCGTACTTGGCATCCATAAACCGGCGACGCATCAGAAAAGGCTTGCCAGCCACGATTTCTCCGGCTTGGCGCAGCTCCTCCTTCATAGCCCGCATTGCTGAGCGGGCATCCTTGGCTTCGGCGGTGGCCTTCTTCAGATCTTCCCGCTCTGACAAGTGCTCCTTTTCAAGAGCCTCATTGCGGTCGGTAGCATCCTTTAATTTCATGGCCAATTCGGCCACCTCCGCTCTCCTTAGGCAGTGCGCAGCCTTTTCGGCTTTCAACTCTTCGGCCACCTTCGAGGCAGCCGCATCACTCCTTCGGGCTTGCTCCTTGGCTTGAGCAAGTTCGGCCCGAAGGCTCTCCACAGCAGCAGCACCATCTGTACAACAGAATACAATTTATCAGAGCAGGGCTTTGACCCCCTTAAATATAGCAACTGCGGAGAATGTATTTACCTTGCGACTCGTCAAGTCGCCGGTTGACAAGTGCGATGTCAGCATCTGCCACGTCAAGTTGCCGACTTAATTCGGCAAACTTCTTAGTCTGGCTGGCCCCCGGACTATCCGCCACCTGTATCAGGACGGCGATATTCATTACTTGAGATTTTGGGATTTCGATCCTCGGCACGCTGTCGTTTCCGACAACCTACCGAGTCTCAGGGGCTACTATCTATACAGGGCGCATTTTTTATATATGCAAAACTGTCAAAAGACAAAGGGGTGTGCTATTTTCGCATGCCTCAAATCCCGCCGGCAAGTTCATGGCGGCATTACGCAATCCGCTTTCAGCGGACAAAATCCTTCCAATCACCATACGCATTAACGCGCGGTGATCTTCCGAAATGGATGCCCTCTCAAGCAGACTCTTCAGTCCTCCCGACTGGACTCTAGTGGGTGCCGAACTCTTTGGCCCCTCCGGACTTGGGGACGCCCTCCGTGACGACACTTCGGGTTCGCCTGCCTCATCTGGCGGCTCCGCGGATGGAGGCGTGTCGCTCTCCATCATCTCCGGAAGAAGGTCCCCCAAAGATGAACTCATCTGAGAAGGCAGCAGATCCGAACTGCGATATAAATACTTCGGTTACCTACGGAAGCACAAATGAAGGTATTTCCTTAATGATTAATTCCCACTTTCATACTCACGGCTCGTTGGAGGGTTGGTCCTTTGGCGATGATTGTGCGTCCGGATTCTCTCCGGACGCCGGACACCCCGGTGGGGATTTCTTCCCATGCTTAAGGGCTTTGGCCTCCGGATCTTCGGAGGCGGTCCTCTTCTCCCTTTGATGGGAGGGGTTCTTGGTTCCCTCCTCTTCAGTCGCCCCTTCGGGCGAAGTATTAGCTCCTTTATTTCCCCCGTCGCCCCCCTCTGTGGGCGCAACCTCCAACATTCTGACCAGCATGGGCTCCAGTGCGGTCTCTGGGAGGGGGGCCGGACACCTTATCAGCCTTGATCGCGCCACCCATTCCTGTAAAGAACAAAGGGTCAGGAGGCGAACTTTTGAAAGTCATATAAATAGAATGTCCGGACTCTGAGCTATTTACTTGAGTATCCGGGCGATCGCGGCTTAGGCCTGTGTCCTCGGCCAAATCCGGACACGCCACCTGCGGTCCGAAGAACAGCTTTACATCTCCACGGGTGTCGCACCCATGAAGTGTTGGAGAATTCGAGATCCCTCCGGATTGAACTCCCATAAACGGAGAGGACGGCGTTTGCAGGGCAGGAGGTGCCTGATTAGCATGACCTGCACCACCTTGACCAGGTCGATCTCCCTTGCTTGGAGATCTCGAATCCGGCCCTGCAGTGAGGGCACGTCTTCGGACGACCCCCAATTGAGCCCTTGGTTGACCCACGACATTAGTTGGCGTGGAGGTCCCGGGCGGAATGAGGGTGGCGGCTTTTGCTTGCTGCCCCTTGGAGAAGTGATGTAAAACCACTCCTGCTGCCACAATCCCAGTTCCTCTTGGAAGGAACCCTCGAGCCACGGGGCATCGACCTTCTTGCTTATGGTCGCCCCGCCGCACTCCGCTTGACGCCCCCCGATCATCTTCGGCTCCACCTTAAATGTTTTCAGCCACAGGCCGAAGTGGGGGATGACGTGGAGGAAGGCTTCGCAGACAATAATGAATTCGCAGATGTGGAGGATGGACTCCGGAGCCAAATCATGGAAGTCCAGCCCGTAGTAGAACAGGAGCCCTCTCACGAAGGGATCCGTCGAGAAGCCTAATCCCCGACGGAGGTGAGATACGAAGACAACGTATTCGCCGGGCTCGGGGGCTGGCACGGTCTGCCCTAGGGCAGGCAACCTGTGCGAAACCTCGTAGGCCAGGTACTTGGCCTCACGCAACTTCAATATGTCCTCCTCCGTGACGGAGGAGGGCATCCACCGGCCCTGGAGGTCGGAGCCGGACATTGTTGAGGATCCGGAGCGCTCGAATCTGAAGCTCTAGGTGTTGGAACTGGGAGCGGAGGAAAGATTCGATGCGAGATTGAAGAACAAGGACAGGCCTTGGTCCTCTTATAAAGGGGGAGAAATACCAAGGGCCGTCTCCGTGACCGTTTAGGATTCCCCTTCGATAGAGGAGGCGTGGCAACGCGAACGGTTGGGTTACCCACGCACGTATTGATGAGGATCCCGGAATAAGGGGAACACGATCTCTGCTTTGACAAGACGTGCCAAGGAAACCGCTTCGCTAAACGTGCTGAGGTGGAATAGTAAAAAACGATTCAAACGAGGGCTTGGCTGCGGTGTGATGTCATGCCGCATAATACGTCAGCAGATTGAGCTAAGTGTATATTTTATTCTCTCTATGGTGGAATGTGGAATTTATTTTGCAGAGCCAGACACTATCCTGGTGTTCATTATCTTCTCCAAATTATTCAAGGGAGGAACCCGCCTTGCAATGCCGAACATTATGCACGCCGGACTTATCGTCATTGAAGACTTGTTCAGGGGCTACTGAGGGAGTCCTGGACTAGGGGGTGTTCGGACAGCCGGACTATCAATGTCCGCCGGACTCCAAGACTGCGAGGATAGAAGATTGAAGACTCCGGCTCGTGTCCGGAAGGTACTTTCCTTGGCGTGGAAGGCAAGCTTGGCGATACGGATGTGTGGATCTCCTACCATTGTAACCGACTCTGTGTAACCCTAGCCTCTTCGGTGTCTATATAAACCGGAGGGCCTTAGTCCGTAGGACGAAGATACATCTCAACAATCATACCATAGGCTAGCTTCTAGGGTTTAGCCTCCTTGATCTCGTGGTAGATCTACTCTTGTACTACCCATATCATCAATATTAATAAAGCAGGACGTAGGGTTTTACCTCCATCGAGAGGGCCCGAACCTGGGTAAAAACACTGTGTCCCTCGTCTCCTGTTACCAGCCGTCTAGACGCACAGTTCGGGACCCCCAACCCGAGATCCGCCGGTTTTGACACCGACAGCGGCCCTTGCCAAGGCGGCCACTCTGGAGAAGGCGCTCGAGGAGCGCGACCGCTCCATGGAGCGTGAGCGGCGTGGTACGTTGCTTGAGGCGCAGCACCTGGAAGAGTCGTTTTCCAGTAAGTGCTGTTTCTTGTAGCTTGCTGGGTCGGGACCTGGCTTTTCTTCCTTGTTGTTCTTCTAACTTGCTTCTTCCTTTGCGGCAGGGGCCTTCCCGGCGACGCAGCAGCTGGCGGAGGAAGCCGTCCGCTATCAGCGCGACCCGACCGGCGTTGTTGGGTCTGGGACGGATCCACGGATAGCCTGGACCTTCCCAGAGATCATTGCCGCTGCTGAGGCCCTCCTGCGGGTCCTGGGGACACAGATGGAGCGGCTGTCCCGGGCCGGCACCGCGATGATGATAGCCCTTTGTCCGGGCGCCATCGTGCTGAGCAGCTTCACGCGCCTGGCGCGCTGGCTAGAGACGGGTCCGGTTCGAGTTGAGCGTGAGGTGTTGCTTGGTCTTCACCACGATGTCGTCCATGTACACGTGGATATTGCGGCCGAGTTGCGGCAGCAGGCATTTCTGCATGCAGCGTTGGAAGGTGGTGCCGGCGTTCTTCAAGCCGAACGGCATTGTGATGTAGCAATACGCCCCAAAGGGCGTGATGAAGGAGGTCTTCAGGGCATCGGCTGGGTCTAGCTTGATCTGGTGGTAGCCGGAGTAAGCGTCCAGGAAGGACAGGAGCTCGCACCCGGCGGTCGAGTCGATGACTTGGTCGATCCGCGGGGGAGCGAACAGATCCTTGGGACAGACCTTGTTGAGGCTGGTGTAGTCGATACACATGCACCAGGTCTTGTTCTTCTTTAGGACAAGGACTGGATTGGCCAGCCACTTAGGATGAAACACTTCCATTATGAAGCCGGCCGCCAAAAGCTTGGCGACCTCTTCACCAATGGTTCTTCTCTTCTCTTAGGAAAATCGTCGTAGGGGTTGACGGACAGGCTTGGCGTCCTTAAGAACGTGAAGTTTGTGCTCGGCATACTTCCTCGGGATGCCTGGCATGTCCATTAGGGTCCACGCGAAGATATCCTTATTCTCACGGCGGAAGTCGATGAACTCGCCTTCCTATTAGCTGTCGAGGCGGGCGCCTACGACAACGTACTTGCTGCAGTTGTGGTCTTCTAGGTTGAGCTTCACTTTCTTGGTGTCCTTTGAGGGCATGAAGGCAGCCTCATCGGCCGGGTCCGAGGTCGGGATCTACGCGGCGGAGGCCTTGCCCGCCAGGGCGACGATCCGATCGAGCTGGCGACGCTCCTCGGCAATGACCAGTGACTCGGCCAACTTGGCTCCGTCTCGGGCGCACTCCAGGGACTTGCGGTAATCGCCGGTGATCATGATCAGGCCCTTGGGAACCGGCATCTTCATCTTCAGGTACGCGTAGTGGGGAACCACCATGACCTTGGCGAGCGCGGGCCGGCCCAGTAGCGCGTGATACGCGCTGGACAGGTCCACCACCTCGAACCAGATCGGCTCGCACCGGAAGTGGCTGCTGTCGCCGAACAGGACATCGAGCCGGACTCGGCCAATGGGAGAGCAAGAGAGGCCGGGCACGATGCCGTGGAAGATCGTCCGGGTTGGCTCTAGGTCCTTGGCCTTGCGGCCGAGCTTGGTCATCGTGTCGCGGTAGAGGATGTTGATGCTGCTGCCGCGGTCGATGAGGACTCGGGAGAACTTGCATGCGCACCGTGCGACGATGGTGGGGTTGAGGACGAGGGCATATCCACCTGGACTTGGCATGACCACCGGGTAATCCTCCCGGGTCCAGGTGATCGGCCGATCCGACCAATGCATGAACTCCAGATTGGCCGGGACGACGGCGTTCACCTCCTACCGAAGGAGGCGCTCGCTGCGCTTGTCGTCGCCGAGGCTGGTGAAGACGACGTAGGCCGCGTTCTGGTCCAGGTAGGCGTTGTTTCGGATCACGCCACCAGTGGGGGGCGGGGGTGGAAGCGGAGGTGGCTGTCCTATGCCTGGAGCTCGAGCCGGAGGCGGAGGAGGCGGGACGTCTCCCCTCATGATGCACTTAGTGATGGAGCACTGCCGAAGCGTGTGCGTGGAGGGTCTTGTGCTGCTATGGTGCTTGCATGGGGCGTCGAGCATCTCCTCAAAACTCATGGCGGGTTGCCACGCCATCTTGCCGGTCTGCCGGCGCTTCGCCGCCGGGTCCGCCGCGGGCTCGGCGGCCGCGACGAGCCGGTTGTCATGACGCTGCACTGACTGCTCGGTCTTGCGCTTGTTGTTCTGGTGATGCTGCTGCCGGCTGCTTTTGCCGGCCGGCTTCGGGGGAGGAACCGGCTTCGCCTTGCTGGCTTCATCTAGCGCCACCTGGATCTTCATGGCTGAGTCGGCGTTGGCGTACTTGTCCGCCGTCACCATGAGCGCGGCCATGGTGTCCGGCTCGGAGCGCAAGAGCTTGTGCTTGAGGAGGGTGCCGTCTCGGCACCCGCTGACGAAGTACTGGATCGCCTGGACTTCATGGACGCCCTCGCAGCTGTTTCGGAGCTAGGTCCAGTGCGCGAGGTACTCGCGACCCGTCTCCATCAGCCCCTGTACACACATGGCGAGCTGGCTAGGGCGACCGAGTCGCTTGTAGGTCCCCGTGAAGTTGCGGACAAAGGCCTCCTCAAAGTCGACCCACGCGTTGATGCTGCCCATCGGTAGACTGTTCAACCACGTGCGGGCCGATCCCTGGAGCATGAGCGGTGTGTAGCGCACGGCGAGACGACGATTGGCACCGGTGATGCCAATGGCCGTGGTGTAGTCGGTGAGCCAGTCTTTTGGCTTCACGTCCCCGTTGTACTTGGGGGTGTCGCGGGGAAGCATGAACCATTTGGGGAAGGGCTCCTCCCGGATGCGTGGGCCGAAGCAGGCTATCCCGATAGCACCGCTCTCCTCCACCTCTAGGGAGTGATCGAGGCGGTGGCGAGAGTCGGCGTCATCGATGGCACGCGGGCCGAGTCGACTGGCAACCAGGCCCCGAGGGGCCGGGTCGGTTGGAGCCAGACGCCGGCCAGGCTGGCCGGGTCCATGCTGATCTCTGCTGCGGGCTCGTTGCCCAGGACGTCGGTGGCTGTGGCATCCGGGTTGCGCCGAGTCCGGGCTTGGCCGGAGTGCGCCTCGCCGAGCGGCGAGGAAGCCGTGTGCAGAACTTCGCCGGGTCCGCCAAGGCGGGCGGAGCCGGACCCCGCCGGCTTGGCGAGCTGGTGCAGGTTATCCTGCTGGGTGTTGGCGGCATGGAGGAGCTCGCGCATCTGCCCGATGCGCTCTTTCAGCTCCTCACCCGTGAGCTGGTCGAGGCCCACCACGGCTGCCTCCACAACATGCATGTTCTTCACTGGGGTCTCGTAGACGGTTCGGATGGTGCCGAGGGCCTGGCCGATCGCTCCTCCCCGGGTGCGTACATCAGCGACTCGGCATGGCTCGGCCGCGGCGGGCGCGAATCCATAAGCGCCATCGTGCTCCATCTGAGCGACATGCAGGCGACGCTTGATGGCGGCGAGCATCTCGGACAGGTCCAGCATCTGCTGGCGCCTTTCTTCGAGCTGAGATCGGGCCTCGGCGACGTTGGTGGCATTGAGTCGGTGCCGATGGGGATGCGGAGGCTCTGCATCATGGCACACAGTGGATTAGATAGCTCGGTCCGTTCCATGGCAGCCCTGGCTTCCGCGGCCTTCCTCGTCTTGCTCGACGAGGAGGAGGCGCCGTCGCCAGTGACGTAAACCTCCACATGGACGACCGTCGCCCCGGCGGCAATGCCACCGCCGAGGGAGAGCGGAGAGTCGGAGTAGCTGAGCACCTCGTTGGGGTACTCGTCGGCTGTGAACGCATCAAAAATGCGCAGCACGGCGAAGGAGGCGGCAAGCACACCGACAACGTCGTTTGCCAATGTGACGGACTCGTCGGTGTAGGAGAAGGGCCCCATCTGAAGCATGCACCCGGCCAGCTCCTCGAGCTGCCCCACGGTGGGCGCCAACTGTCGTGGTGGGCGCACGGCAGATGCCAAGGGATGGCTAAAGAGAGGAGGGTCGAGGGTGCTGGTGGGCTCCAGTGGCGAGGTTGGCATGAGCGGGCGCACGGCAGATGCCAAGGGATGGCTAAAGAGAGGAGGGTCGAGGGTGCTGGTGGGCTCCAGGGGCGAGGTTGGCATGAGCGGGCGCGGGACGCCAGACATACCCAGGTTCGGGGCTCTCCGGAGAGATAATACCCCTAGTCCTGCCGAGTGTAGTTGGATGATCGATAGTACAATGTTGCTCCTGGAGCTGTATGAGGAGGAAGGAAGCCGGCCAAGGCTTAGGCCGCTCCTTCTCTCCGGTGTTGCGGCTTTGTGGATAGTCCTATGCTTGCTTGTTCTTTCTGCTTCTCACAGGCAGCCTTGTGTATCTTCCGTTACCTTACATTACATGCCTCTGTAGGCGTGGGTTCCTGGGGGGTTTTATAGATCAACCCACCCAGGGTTACAATGTCAATGTCATCTATGCTTTCGCGGCATTTAGTTTTTCTCATGAGTGGCCTTAGGCCAAATTTATTCTGTTGTAATAAAGACTATATGAGAATCATGTAATAAATCAGGTGTTATTGAACTTTGAAATTTTGATCAATGTACTGTGTGTGTCACCATGTTCTTGGGATGGTACCGATACACAGAGACTTGGCTGATTTCATGCCGGGTCACTACAGAGATGGTATTCAGAGCACATTCTGACTGTAGGACGTAACCCCTAGGATTGGAAAGCCATAGGAAGAAACTATTTTATTTTATGTCTTTATTATTCCTTAATTCTCCCCTATTCATTTCTGACTTCCCTCCGATTTCAACATTCTAGATGGTCGTCGAGTACACCCCAGTTCTACTCCCGGAGTTTAGCCAGCCAGATGAGATGATGGCTTTCGGCAAGAAGCTGGTTCAGATCATCAAGAAGTTGAAGATTTCTCTACCCTCCGTCAGCGGAAAGCCGATCATTGCATTCCCAACAGACACCCGCTATTGGATTATGGTGCACATTCCAGTGAGGACTTTCGGAAGCTTCAGAGAGCCCATCGACATAGAGTTTACCGATCCCACTTGGATCCTCGGGAGATACATGGCTACTCATCATGAACTTGGACACCTCCGAGAAGGGTACATGGCCGAGCTCGACCCATCAGACTTCGCCATGATTTCACGTAGAGACAGAAAGGGAGATATCATGCGCACCATGGATGATGACTCCATCCTCTCATATGTCCAAAAACTGGAGACTTACATCAGGACTATGGAGGTTTAAAAATGTGAAACCTCGAATACGTTCAAGAGGCTGAGCTTCCGTGAGCTGGAACTGGAGGATAAAGCCTGCGAGGACCACTATGAGCACGAGCTTGTCGTCAAGGATTTCATGGAGAGATTAGAGGACCTGGAGACTTATGTTGCCGCATTGGAGGAGAAGATGGACCAGGGAGAAGTTCTCTTTTCGAGTGGAGACGATGGACTCCTTGTGAGCAATGATAAGGATTACGAGGAGAGCTCCGCCGAAGGACACAGCAAGATGAGGCGCACCGCCAGAGGACACCACACCATAAGACGCACCGCTAGAAGACAGAGAGATATCTGAGGAGAACATTTAATCGACCGCCATGTTTTTATTTTATTTTTCATCGATCAGTTAGGCCGATATTTTCGATTGTTCATGAGATTTTGTAATCCAAAATTGAACTATGTTTGAGATGATTGAATAAATGATTGGTGTGAAAATGTTTGTGCATTTATATGGGTAGTGCTATTTTTCTATTTAGACCCTTGCTCTATTCTAATTTCTCATCCACTCCAAAACACCAGATGCCTCCAAGACGTGACCCCGGTTTCACTTTCCCGCCGGAGCTCACCCAGCTGATCCAGAAGCAGAATGCCTTGATGCAAATGCTCATCCAGAAGCAAGGCAACTACAATAACAACAATCCACCGCCACCACCCCCTATCGACAACCTGGCCCGTTTCTTAAGGCCGAATCCGCCGGTGTTCTCTAGCAGCACCGAGCCGATTATAGCTAATGATTGGCTCGGCAATATCGTAAGGGAGCTAGCAACTGCTGGATGCACCGATGCTGAGAAGGTGCATTTTGCCGCACATCAACTGGATGGACCCGCAGCATCGTGGCGGGAGAACTACACCGCCACTTACCCCATGGCCACAGTTACATGGGATCGGTTTTAGCAAGCCTTTCACACGCTCATGTCTCAACTGGAGCAATGAGTCTGAAGAAGCATGAGTTCCGCAACTTATGCCAGGGAAATCATACTGTGGGGCAGTACATGGATGAGTTCAGCAAGTTAGCCCACTATGCCCCAGATGATGTGGCCACAGATGCCGCAAAGCATGAGAAGTTTCTGGAAGGTCTCAATGATGAGCTGGGAATGGTGCTGATGGTGGCTAACTTCAATAAATACCAGGAGCTGGTAGACAAGGCCACCATACTTGAAGGCAAGCAGCAGCATATTGATAGCCGCAAGCAGAAGTATGGCCAAGGGAAGTAGAACTCCGGAGCTTAGCAGAAGCCCTGCTATGCCCCATACTCAGGAGGACACACGCATCATACCCATGGAGGACATAACCATGGAGGACACAACCATGTAGTGAATGGGAACAGTCGCCACAACAACGACAACAACTTCAAGTCTGGCAACGGAGCCAATAGCCACCAGCATTGTCCTGCTCCAATTCAGAAGGATCTGAGTCATATCACCTGTTTCAAGTTCCAGAAGACGAGACACTATGCCATCGATTGTTCGGAGGCAAAGAAGGGAAATGGAAACGGCAACGGCAATGGAAGCTTAGGAAAGAAGCCCAATACTTTTCCTCGTGCTCAGGTGAACCACATCAACGTGAAGGACGTCTATGATCAGCTAGAGACTGTGGTTGGTAAGTTTTTATTAAATTCACGTCCAGTATTGGTACTATTTGATTCCGATGTGACGCATTCATTTATATCAAGGGTAGTTGTGGAAAAGTATGGGTTGCCCACTAGAACCCTTAGAAGCCCTCTTCAAGTCACTCCCCTAGGAGGAGAGATTACAGCAGGCTTAGGCTGTCATTCGAGCCTCAGCATCGCAAATCATGATTTTCCCGCAGACCTCATAGTATTGGAATCCCAGGGATTGGACATGATCTTAGGCATGGACTGGTTAACAAAGTTTGAACGAAACATCAGTTGTGCCCGCAAGACGATTTTGCTCACCACCCCGGAGCAGAAGAGAATCAAGTATGTATCCAGACGCACACCAATGAAGAATCAGGTGAATTCCCTCACAGGAGTTGTTTAGGAGGAAGTGCCCGTAGTGCAAGTTTTTCCTGATGTGTTTCCAGAAGAATTACTAGAATGCCACCGGACAGAGACATTTAGTTTTTGATTGGGTTATTGTCTGGCACAACCCCAATATCCAAGAGACCTTATCGGCTGCCCCCGAATGATTTGGAAGAGATCAAGAAGCAGATTAATGAGTTATTGCAGACGGGATATATTCGTCCAAGCTCATCACCTTGGGGAGCCCCAGTTCTTTTGGTAGAGAAGAAGGATGGAACTCTGAGAATGGTTGTGGACTATCGTTCATTGAACGACGTGACCATCAAGAACAAGTACCCTCTACCGATGATTCATGATTTATTTGATCAGCTAGACGGAGCCAAAGTATTCTCCAAGATTGATCTTCAATCAGGGTATCATCAGTTGAAGATTCGTGAACGGGATATACCCAAAACAGCCTTCACCACAAGGTATGGTTTATATGAGTATACATTTATGCCATTCAGATTGACTAATACCCCTACATATTTTATAAGCATGATGAACAAGGTATTTATGGAATATCTGGACAAGTTTTTCGTGGTGTTCATCGATGAGATATTAGTTTTCTACAAGAGCAAGGAAGAGAACAAGGAACATTTGCATCTAGTTTTGGAGGAACTCCGAGAACATCAGCTATATGCCAAGTTTAGCAAATGCGAATTTCGGTTGAAGGAAGTTGGATTCCTCGAACATGTTTGTCGGTGTCAAAACCGGCGGATCTCGTGTAGAGGGTCCAAAACTATGCGTCTAAGGCTAATGGTAACAGGAGGCTGGGGACACGATGTTTTACCCAGGTTCGGGCCCTCTCGATGGAGGTAATACCCTACTTCTTGCTTGATTGATCTCGATGATATGAGTATTACAAGAGTTGATCTACCACGAGATCGTATAGGCTAAACCCTAGAAGCTATCCTATGATTATGATTGTTGTTGTCCTATGGACTGGACCCTCCGGTTTATATAGACACTGGAGGGGGCTAGGGTTACACAGAGTCGGTTACAGAGACGGAAATCTACATATCCGGATTGCCAAGCTTGCCTTCCACACAAAGGAGTGTCCCATCCGGACATGGGACGAAGTCTTCAATCTTCTATCTTCATAGTCCAACAGTCCGGCCAAAGTATATAGTCCGGCTGTCCGAGTACCCCTTAATCCAGGACTCCCTCAGTAGCCCCTGAACCAGGCTTCAATGACAATGAGTCCGGCGCGCAGATTGTCTTCGGCATTGCAAGGCGGGTTCCTTCTCCGAATACTCCATAGAAGATTTCGAACACAAGAATTGTGTCTGGCTCTACAAAACAAGTTCCACATACCACCATAGAGAGCACAATATTCCAAAAATCTAATCTGCTGACAACTTTTTATAGTATGACATCACACCACGGTCCGGTCATTATTCAAACCATTTTCCTCAACCAGCCACTGCGCGTAACGCGAGGCGGTTTTATTGGCACGTCTTGTCGAAGCAGTGATCATGTTCCCCTTGTCACGAGATTCTCATCAACACAGGTGTGGGTAACCCAATCGTGTTTGTTTTAATATGACTCCTCGATTTTAGGCAAGTCCCAAACAGTCACGCGGGGGATGCTTGATATTCGTCCTCTTTATAAAGGGGGCCAAGGCCTGTCCTTTTCTTCCCACACTTGATCCGTCCCCTCCCAAACCTCGAGTTCCAACACCCAAGGCTGAAGCTAAGCGTTTTAGACCTTCAACCATGTCCGGATCCAACCTCCAAGGTCGGTGGATGGCCTCCTCCGTCATAGAGGAGGATGTCAAGAAACTTAGGGAGGCCAGGTATCTCACCGACGAGATTCCGCACAGGCTACCTACTCAAGGGCAGGTCGTCCCCACTCCCGAACCCAATGAGAGTGTTGTTTTTATTTCCCACTTTCTCCGAGGGCTAGGTTTTAGCGTTGATCCCTTCGTGAGAGGGCTCATGTTCTACTGCGGACTAGATTTCCACGATCTAGCTCCGGATTCCGTCCTTCACATCTCATCATTTATCGTTGTTTGTGAAGCCTTCCTCCGCATCACCCCCCACTTCGGCCTATGGCTCAAGACCTTCAATGTGAGGCCGAGTGTGATTGACGGGCATCACGCGGAGTGCGGAGGCGCTATAATAAGCAAAGGCGCCGACGCCCCATGGCCAAAGGGTTCTTTCGCAGAAACTTCTAATTTATGGCAGCAGGAGTGGTTTTACATCACAACTCCCCGAGGTACGAAGCGGGTGCCTGCTCCAGCATTCTGCTCGGGCCCTCCGCCGCAACTGGCATCATGGGTCAACAAGGGGCTGGACTGGGGGCCGATTAACGACATGCTGACATTGCAAAGCCGCATCTGAGACCTCCTCAAGAGGGATGTCAGTCTTGTCAAGATAATGCAAGTGATGTTGGTTCGTCGAGTCCTGCCCTGCCAACGTCGTCCTCTCCGTATGTGGGAGTTCAACCCGGAAGGACCGCGAACCGTTCAACAATTCTTCGGCATGACGCTCAAAGAGATGTATGGGTCATTCTTCGGATCACGAATAAAGTGTCCGGACACCACCGAGGACGCGGGTCTCAACTGCAACCGTCCGGATACCTAGGTAAGTAATTCTTCTACCGAACACACCATCCTTTATGTTTATTATAACATCATTCTGAAAAGTTGCTCTCTGCCAGGACTGGCTAAGGAAGGCGGAGAGGATTAGGTGTTCGGCCCCTCTTCCCGAAGGCTCGCCGCATCCTTTGTTGACCAGGATGCTTGAGCGCGCGCCGTATCAGGTGCCATTAGGAGAAGACGAGGGGAGGAATAGAGAAGCCACAGGTGGACCTCATATTCTACACATCCAAATTGGGGGAGTAAGTGCCTCCACGAAGGAGGATAATCGGGGAGGGGAATCTAAAATCCCCTCTCCTCAAGGTAAGAAAAGGGCCGCCTCTGAAGACTTGGAAACAGAGGCTTCCAAACGAGGGAAGAAGCCCTCGCCAAGGGGCCCTGCCCCAGAGGGCGTCCTTACCATGCAACGCCCGCAAGGGGGCCAGCCCTCCACCGAGCCGTAAGTAAAAGCGTACTTTGGTAAATATATCCCGTTTTGTCTCTGAGGATAGTAACCGAAACATATTTGTTGCAGTCCGGCTCGTAGCCCTTCTCCACAGAGTTCGCCTTTGGGGGATCTTCCTCCGGAGATGATGGAGAGCGAAACGCCTCCCCCTGCCTCCCCGTCACATGGGGCGGATGACCCCGAGGTGTCGTCATGGAGGATTTCTCCCGATCGGCCGAGGCCAAAAGTTGACACTTCGGCTACCCGAGGTTCGGACTATTCGGCTCACAAGGAGAACGATAGAAAGAGTCTAGGATTGTCCGGCATACAGCCGGACACACTTATGGGTCTGCTGGGGCGAGCGACCATCTCATAGACACATCGTACCATAATGGGTACGGTGATTGAGAGGATTTCATCCGCCAAAAGCGGATTGAATGAAGCCTTTACAAGTCTGCTAAGCGGCTTCGAGGTACACAAAATAATATATGTATTTTTGACGGTACCACACATGCTAGGTCTGCTATGTATAGATAGTAGCCCCTGAGACTCTGGTCGCTGCCCAGAGGTGGCAAACAGAGGATCGTAATCCCAGGTAATAATCACGCTGCTTCTTATGTGCAGGCGGCTGATAGTCCGGCGGCTGACCGGACTGCTGATTTTGCCGAACTGAAGCAGCAGCTGGACGTGGCGGATGTCGACATCGCGCATGTTAACAAGCGGCTTGACGAGGCCCAGGGTATGTATTTTCGGCATGTCAGTAAATTGCAAGAGGAGCATTATGCTAGTTTCTTATAATATATTGTGACTGCAGATGGGGCTGCTGTCATAGAGACCCTTCGGGTGGAGCTTGCCCGAGCCAAGGAACAAGCTCGAATAAGTGATGCGGCCGCCGTGAAGGCAGTCGAAGAGTTGAGAGCCGAACAGGCTGCTCATCACGAAAGCGAGGAAAAGATAGCCGAGATGGCTGTTAAGCTAAAAGATGCCGGCGACCGCTATGAGCTCCTTGAAAAGGACAACCAAGCGAGAGCGGCCGACCTGAAGAAGGCCTAGGAGGCAGCCAAGGAAACCCTCTCTGAAATGAGAGGGATAAGCGAGGAGCTTCGGGAAGCCGGAGATATCACGGTTGGGAGGCCCTATTTGTTGCGAATAAAGTTTGGAGATCTGCCCCTCTGGATCAGTTGTGGAGCGCTGCAGACGTGTATGCTGACCTGGAAAAGAGTGCTGCTGATGCGACTAAATTTTACAAAGATCGGAAAGACCATCAGGTAGAGAGGTTATTCTGGTCGCAGTTCAGTGCCCCGACGCGTCCATTGCCATTGAATGAAAGGATGGCAACATGGGCCGAACTCCACAGGTTGTCCGGGCTTGCTATGAGGTCTGTCGTGGATCATATTTGGCCACGTGGACCAAGGCCAGACAGCTATTTTGGATTAGTGCAACAATTCCTTGGTGATGTGTCGCATATCAATGCTGTCAAGAGGTCGGCGTGCATAGAGGGTGCGCGGATGGCTCTTGCCTGTGTTAAAACATACTGGCCTGGGATGGAAACCACCGCTATTGCAGCCCAGGGTCCGGCGGAAGGCTAGGACTTGGTCGAGCACTATTTTGAAGAAGTCTTAGAAGGCGCCCGTTCAATAGAGGCTCAGTGCTCGAAGAGTGCCATGTTCGAGTGACATGTATCTCAATTGTAAAGACAATGCTATGTTAATTATAAAGGCTGTGTTTATATTTTTGCCCGAAAGTATTGTAGTGCCTCCTGTGCAGCCGTTTATGTATGTATATAACCTGAAAGTTAGGAGTTGTCGGCTTCAGCCCCCACGCATATAATGCGGGGGTGTTCGAGAAAACGCGTAGTCACACTTGATCCAATGTCTTGGTCCGTTAAGGAGGTGGTAGCGCAGCGAACTAGGAAATCAGACTATATAGCTTTAACACTTTCACTTAGCCATAGGAGTTTGACGGTGGGGCTACTATATAGCCCCTGGTACTTCCATGTTCATCCGAATATGGTGCGCGTATGTATGTGACTGGGAAACCAGTCCTTCGTTAATGCGGAGGAATCGTGAAGATTCTGCTGGGTCATCGAGTGGTTGACCAGTCTCGCGTTGTATCATGATAGTCAGTTTTCGGCTTTCTCTACTAAGGTGCTCATCCAGATGAACCAGGGCACAATCGCAGTAGTTCTCCCGGTGTCGCCTTAGCCGATAGAACGGAACGTAAGGTAGCAAAACACGGGAGCTGGGCAAACCCAACATTTGACCAAAGACATGATTCAGAGCTGATGCATATAAGGCAAAACTCGCGACGCCGAACACTCCCTAAGGTATTCGGAATTTACAATATATACTGGGCTGAGTAACGCACTCGATAATAAGCCCTGAGTTTCCAGGTACGTGCATTAATCTGGTGTGACAAAAATGCCGAAAACGCCAGTATCCCTTCCGGTTGTATCAAGTTTCCGGAGGGGAAGAAGCAACAAAAGACATTAAAAAGGTTTATGCAGGGTCTTAATCTAAAGAGAAACCTTTGAGCGGGGCTCTGCTGCACGTCTGCACCTTTATCTCTGTTGTGCCGTATCCTGGAAGGGTGTAGCACGATGATCATCTGTAAAAGGGAAAAACCCAGGTGAAAGACTTCGTGCGAGGAGTTCATTAATCTGAATGAACCACTAAAATGCAATATGTTATTGTATTGTTAGGGTCGGGCCAAACTATGGGCCTCTTCTTTTTTGCGAGCAGCCCCTAGCACCATTTATGAGGATATCCCAGCTGGACTGTTACGTTTGGTGGAGCGCCGGACTCGTCTAACCGTGTCTGTGGTCTTGACGACCGACCGTTTATTCTGGTCGGAGGGACCGCTCAGTGTTCAGATGCTAGAGCCGCCACATATTCTTTCGCGCATAAGGAATGCTCTGTATTTCCGCTAACTGTGATGACACCACGTGGACCGGGCAACTTAAATTTAAGGTAGGCATAGTTCAGTACTGCATTAAAACGAGCAAAGGAGGTTCTTTCGAGTAGTGCGTGATAGCCGCTTTGGAATGGAGCGATGTTGAAAGTTAGTTCCTCGCTTCTGAAGTTGCCGAGAGAACCGAATACAACCTCTAGTACTAGAGAGCCCGTACAGTGGGCCTCGACACCTGGTATCACTCCTTTAAAGGTAGTGTTGCTTAGGCTGATTCTTGACGGGTCTATCCCCATTTTGCGGACGGTGTCCTGATATGTCAGGTTTAGACTACTCCTGTCGTCCATAAGGACTCGGGTGAGATGGTATCCATCAATTATTGGGTCGAGCACCAAGGCAGCCGATCCTCCATGCCAGATACTAGTCAGATGATCCCTGTGATCAAAGGTGATCGGGCAGGCCGACCAGGGATTGAATTTGGGGGCGACGGGCTCCACAGCATATACGTCTCGGAGTGCGCGTTTGCGCCTACTCTTTGGAATGTGAGTTGCATAAATCATATTCACTGTTTTGACTTCTGGTGGGAATTTTTTCTGTCCTCCAGTGTTCGGCTAGCGAGGCTCATCCTCGTATTCACTTGGCGTCTCCCTTTCCTCGTGTTTGGCATTTAGCTTGCCGGCCTGCTTAAAACCCAACACTCTCTGTGGGTCTGATTTGCAGGTTTTTCGGGGGTGCCTTGAATCTGACATAATTTGTATAGAATCTTATTATGCTGGACGGTCCATCTCTGCTGCCCTTAAATGGCTTCTTCCGTTGACCGGGTCGAGAGCCCCTGAATCCGGTGTTGACCATCGTGTTCTCTGGGTAGTCATCATTGTTTCGACGCTTGTTTTTGTTGCGCCGCGGCTTCCCGTTGCCATCCCTGATGTTGGATGTGCCTGGATCGCTGGTGCCGCTACGGGCCAGCTAGCTGTCCTCGCCCTCGCAAAAGTAGGTCATAAGGCTTGTTAAGGCTTCCATTGTCCTTGGCTTTTCCTGGACATTCGTCCCGGATATTGTGTTTGAAGGCCGCTAAGGCTTCGGCGTCCGGGCAATCGACTATTTGATTCTTCTTAGTAAGAAATTTGTTCTAGAGTTTTCGGGCTGACTCTCCAGGCTGTTGAATTATGTGACTTAGGTCGTCTGCGTCCGGAGGTCGGACATAGGTCCCTTGAAAATTGGCCCTAAAAGCATCCTCAAGTTCTTCCCAACTTCCAATTGAGTTTTCAGGAAGGCTTTTCAACCAGTGGCGAGATGGTCCTTTCAATTTGAGGGGTAGGTATTTAATGGTGTGGAGATCATCTCCGCGAGCCATGTGGATATGAAGGATAAAGTCCTCAATACAGACCCCAAGGTCTGTCGTTCCGTCATATGCCTCTATATTCACGGGTTTAAATCCTTCCGGAAATTCATGGTCCAGCACCTCATCGGTGAAGCACAGGGGGTGTGCGACACCCCTGTATTTGGACGTGTCGTGGCATGTTGTCGACGGTTGTTGTGTTCGGTGCTTATTCCTAGCTGGTATTTGATCAATGTGATCGTTTTGGTAGCTCTGATCCTGTGCCGAAACGCGCTTCCTAGATCCATAGATGGACCTGGCCATACCAGACTTTTTGTCCAGGAGCTCATGTAAATCGTGTGCTGACTTGTGTGCGGCATCATTAGCCGTCTTGTCACGGCCACGGGATGGTCGGTCCGGCTGATCGGTCGTTTTCGGCTGAATGGGCTCTATGGCCTCGTCGTCGAATTCAGGAAGCAGCTTGCACTTTGGATGGCTCTTTGTTGACTATCGCCGCCGTATTTTTCTTCTGTGTTGAGCACTTTGTTCCACCTGCGGTCGACCGTATCCTACGCGTCTGAGGGAGTCCTGGACTAGGGGGTGTCCGGACAGCCGGACTATCATCGTCCGCCGGACTCCAAGACTACGAAGATACAAGATTGAAGACTCCATCCCGTGTCTGGATGGGACTTTCCTTGGCGTGGAAGGCAAGCTTGGCAATACGGATATGTAGATCTCCTACCATTGTAACCGACTCTGTGTAACCCTAGCCTTCTCCGGTGTCTATATAAACCGGAGGGCTTTAGTCCATAGGACACAACATACGTTACAACAATCATACCATAGGATAGCTTTAGGGTTTAGCCTCCTTGATCTCGTGGTAGATCCACTCTTGTACTACCCATATCATCAATATTAATCAAGCAGGACGTAGGGTTTTACCTCCATCAAGAGAGCCCGAACCTGGGTAAAACATCGTGTCCCTTGTCTCCTGTTACCATCCGCCTAGATGCACAGTTCGGGACCCCCTACCCGAGATCCGCCGGTTTTGACACCGACATTGGTGCTTTCATTGAGAGTTCCTCTGTGCTGTCACCGATAGGCTCGATGGCATCTTCAATCAACAACGCTGTCCAGGGTGAGACTTTTCTCCCCGGAGAGATCTTCGTATTCGGCGGCTTCGCACTGCAGGCTAATTCACTTGGCCATCTGGAGCAGATCGAAAGCTACGCCCCTGGCCGTCAGGTCAGATTCGGAAGCCTAAACTTCACGGCCGACATCCGGGGGGACTTGATCTTCGACGGACTCGAACCACAGCCAAGCGTGCCGCACTGTTACGATGGGCATGATCTAGCTCTGCCGCTGAACAGTGCCTTGGTGGCCGCACAAGAATCCGCTCCGGCCCTTAGACCGGAGCCGATCGCCCAGATCGAGGACCAGTGGTTGGGCACCGCCTCAGGGGCTCCAACTTCCACGGCGATGGAGCCGAACACTAACCTTGTCCCTCGGGAAGCTCGTGACTCCGAGGTGCCGGACTCCTTGCCGGACTCTGAACCTCCCACGCCCCCGCCAATCTAATCTGATTGGGCGCTGGTTATGGAATTCACCGCCGCGGACATCTTCCAACACTCGCCCTTTGGCGACATCCTAAATTCGCTAAAGCATCTCTCGCTATCGGGAGAGTCCTGGCCGGATTATGGCTAGGATGGTTGGGATACGGACGACGAAGAAATTCAGAGCCCACCCACCACCCACTTTGTAGCCACTGTCGACAATCTAACCGACATGCTAGACTATGACTCCGAAGACATCGACGCTATGGACGACGATGCCGGAGACGAACAGGTACCAGCGCCTACTGGGCACTGGAAGACCACCTCGTCATATGACATATACATGGTGGACACCCCAAAAGACGGGGACGGCGAAGAAGCAGCGGAGGCAGATTCCTTAAAGAAACAGCCCAAGCGCCGGCGTCAGCGGCGCTGCTCTAAATCCCGCCACAGCAAGAATGGAGATTCCGGCACAGGAGATAATAATACCCCAGAAAGTGCCGAAGATAATCCCCTCCAGCAAGACTCAGCGCAGGAGGATGCAGAAGCAAGCCCTCACGAGAGGGCGGCAGACGAAGAGGTCGAGGATTATAACTATATACCTCCCTCCGAAGACGAGGCAAGCCTCAACAATGATGAATTCGTCGTGCCCGAGGATCCCGTCGAACAAGAGCGTTTTAAACGCAGGCTTATCGCCACGGCAAATAGCCTAAAGAAAAAGCAGCAGCAGCTTCAAGCTGATCAGGACCTGCTGGCCGATCGATGGACCGAGGTCCTCGCGGCCGAAGAGTTTAAACTCGAACGCCCCTCCAAAAGCTACCCCAGACGCAAGAATTCCAGGTCCATCCAATGGACCCAAAAAAGACGGCCTCCATTGGGGCACAATTGAACCCCGGGGTAGACGCCGCACTGCGCGAATTCCTTCGGGAAAATTGGGACATTTTTGCCTGGCATCCTTCGGATATGCCCGGAATCCCACGCAGATTGGTAGAACACAGCCTAAACATCCTAAAAGGATTCAAGCCAGTCAAACAGGCTCTTCGACGATTTTCCGAACCCAAAAGACAGGCAATGGGAGAAGAGCTAGCCAAACTATTGGAAGCCGGATTCATCAGAGATATCAAACATCCGGATTGGCTAGCAAATCTGGTAATGGTACCAAAGAAGGACAAATCCTGGCGCCTATGTGTCGATTTTAAAGACCTCAATAAGGCTTGCCCAAAGGATCCTTTTCCCCTCCCCCGCATCGACCAAATTATCAATGCTACCATAGGGCACGATTCGTTGTGCTTCCTTGACGCATACTCTGGCTACCATCAAATCAAGATGGCGGAAGCAGACCAAGCCGCAACGGCATTCATCACTCCAAATGGACCATTCTGCTTCAACACGATGCCCTTCGGACTTAAAAACACCGGCGCGACATATCAGTGCATGATTCAAACATGTCTGGCCACCCAGATCGGCAAAACAGTAGAGGCATACGTAGACGACGTAGTCGTCAAAACCAAACACGTCGAAACTCTAGTAGACGACTTGAGGCTCACATTCGACAACCTCAGAGCATATGACATCAAGCTGAATCCGAAAAAATGTGTTTTTGGTGTACCAGCCGGAAAGCTACTGGGCTTCATTGTATCTGGTAGAGGAATTGAAGCAAACCCAGCCAAGATCCGAGCTCTGTCACAGCTAGATATCCCAAAAGACCTCAAGCAAATACAAAAATTGACTGGATGCGTGGCGGCTCTAAGCCGCTTTATCTCCCGTCTAGGAGAAATGGCATTGCCCCTATATCGCCTCCTCAGGCGCACCGAACACTTCGAGTGGACGGATGCTGCCACTGCCGGACTCGAAGAAATAAAGGCCATATTGGCAACAAATCCAGTCCTGGCTGCGCCCAATCTGGGCGAACCAATGTTGTTATACATCGCAGCAACGCATCAAGTTGTAAGCGCGGTACTCGTCATCGAACGATAAACAGAAGGGCATAAATTCCCTCTTCAAAAACCAGTGTATTATGTATCCACTGTGTTAACCCCCCTGCAAATCCCGTTACCCACACTATCAGAAGATAGCGTATGCGGTGTTCATGGTATCCCGGAAGCTCCGACACTACTTTCAAGAGTGTTCGATAACAGTGGCCTCTGAAGTACCACTCAATGACATTATAAACAACCGCGACGCAACGGGCAAGATTGCAAAATGGGCCATTGAGCTCCTACCATTCGATATAACCTACAAGCCACGGCGAGCTATAAAGTCACAAGTTTTGGCTGACTTCGTCGCTGAATGGACAGAAGCCGAACTCCCTAAAGAGTATGGCGCATACTCCAATTGGACTATGCACTTCGACGGCTCCAAAATGTTGGCCGGACTGGGGGCTGGCGTCGTCTTGACGTCCCCAGCCGGGGACACAGTCCAATACGTACTTCAAATAATGTACACTGACTCCAACAACGCAGCCAAATACGAGGCCCTTCTACATGGTCTCCGGATGGCAATCTCCATGGGCATTCAACGCGTAGAGGTGCGCGGGGATTCAAACCTTGCAATATCCCAAATAAACAGAGACTTCGACGCCAAGGATCCAAAAATGGCAGCATATCGCAACGCTGTCCTAAAAATGTCGGCTCGGTTTGAAGGACTTGAATTCCATCACGTAGCCCGAGAAAATAACCAAGCGGCCGACGTACTCGCACGCATCGGCGCAAAACGTGACGCTGTCCCTCCAAATATCTTCCTGGAACGGCTCTTCAAGCCGTCCGTACTATGGGAAGGGGAGTCCGGAAATGACAAGCCGGAAACAACCGCGCCAACCGGCGATTTAGCCGATGACATAACACCTTCGGCCCACGACATAATGGCAGTAATCGCCCCGTGGACAGAACCATTCCTAGCCTACTTACTTAGGCAGGAACTCCCCGAAGACCAAAATGAGGCCCGCTGCATAGTCCGGCGATCGAAATCCTACAAGGTCCATGAGGGAGAACTTTATAAGAAAAGTACAACCGGAGTCCTTCAAAGGTGTATCTCCGAAGAGGAAGGGCGAAATCTCCTGGCTGAAATTCATGCCGGATTAGGCGGACACCACGCAGCAGCCCGGGCCCTTGTAGGAAAGGCATTCCATACAGGATTTTATTGGCCGACGGCCCGGGCAGATGCCCAGGACTTAGTCCAGAGATGCGTCGGTTGTCAGCTCTTTGCTAATCAGAGCCATATGCCACCCACCGCCCTCAAAACTATACCCATTACCTGGCCGTTCGCGGTACGGGGACTTGATATGGTTGGACCCCTTAAAGGGGGAACCCACAAGCAAAGGTACCTATTGGTCATGGTGGATAAATTCACCAAATGGATAGAGGACAAACCGGTCAAAACGGCAGAGTCCGGACCAGTGATAGACTTTATATCCGGGGTCGTACACCATTACGGTGTCCCCCACAGCATCATCACCGACAACGGCATGAACTTCACGGCCGACGAGGTTAAGTCATGGTGCAAAAATATGGGCATCAAGCTCGACTACGCTTCAGTCTATCACCCTCAAACCAATGGTCAAGTGGAACGAGCAAATGGTCTAATAATGAGCGGCATTAAACCCAGACTAGTGCGGTCACTTACAAAATCCGACACGCAATGGGTAGAGGAGCTCGACTCTGTACTCTGGGGGCTGCGGACAACGCCTAACCGTACTACCGGATTCACACCATTTTTTATGGTATACGGCGCAGAGGCGGTCTTGCCCTGCGACATCATTCATGACTCACCTCGAGTGCGCATGTACGAAGAAGGAGAACCCAAGCTGGATCGGCAGGACAGCTTGGACGCATTGGAGGAGGAACGCAACGTCGCCAAGGCTCATTCCGCATTTTATCAGCAGCAGGCTCGAAGATATCAAAGCAGAGAAGTACGGGCCAAGACTTATAACGTTGGCAAACTAGTTCTACGCCTGCCGGACAAGAAAAAGGACAAGCTCAAGCCCAAATGGGAGGGCCCCTTCATCGTCGACCAAGTCCTGACCGGCGGGGCATACCGTCTGCGAAATGCATCAGACAACCGACTCGAGCCGAACCCATGGAACGCAGCCCGCCTTCGAAGATTCTACGCCTAGCGCCGGACTAAGAGTTCGTCCCCTTCCCCCGTCCAAATTTTTTACACTACAGCTGATATTTGTTTCTCTTTCTTCTCTTAACCTTTTTTCATACAAAGCCCTTAAGGGCCTAATTGCGCATTGTTCGCACACACTTGATGTGCTATCCGCACTCATTATACCTGGGGGCTTCTTTTCCAGAAGCTCAACTATAAGGGCTTCATGCCCAACACATGTGTCATGCTTCCACATGTACCTTTTACTCACCATTATATGCATCGATATGACTTAAGTTTTGGCCAAGCTGGGTTGCCTGGCTCCTTTGCTTACCCCTACGTTCCCGATTGTTCAGCTAGGAGGTAAAGGGAGCACCTCTGCGATTGTTACTGCCGGGTCAGCCGGATGTGTACCTCAGACTGGGTGAAGCCGAAAGCTAGCGTTCTTAAGGGAATATTCGGTCGGTGACTCAAAAGATGATTGTTTTTTACCTATCTATCTATCTGCCCCCAGATGTTTTTCTGCTTTTTTCGCAGTCCGGACATGCACTTTAGGGCATGCCTCCCAGGGAAAGGAACCCTTAACGGAACTATTCTCCCTGGAAGATGTTTCTTACTAACCATGTAATATAACATAACTACTTGGGCACTTGTCTGATAAAGGACTAATGACCCCTACGCCTGGTCTCCATGCATACCCCGGTTGTTTCTTAACCAAAAAGGTATTCGGACACACTCCGGACTCTAGGGTCCCGAGGTCGAAGCGAAAAGGTCGGCAAAGACAAACGATCTACAATCTGGCTAGAAGGCATTTCACATGTCATTTTAAAAATACATTGTCAAATCTACTGACTGTATTCCTCCTCAATTCCGTCTAACAGGCTGTCTAATTTACAGTCCCGTTGGGAAAATTTAGCGGCCAACTCTACTTGGCCGTATACTAAACTCACAGGGATCTCCTTCCCATCGGGCCCCACAGGTCCGACCTCGGCCATGTGATTGGGATCCACCTTCTTGTAACGCGTCTTCACCATGGCCCAAGCCTCCCTGGCACCTTGGCGGCAAGCCAAAATCTTCCACAAACAGAAGCGCTGCCACACTCCCTGAAGCTTCTCTGCAAGCTCCCCAACGCCCTCGGGTAGGGAGAGGGCTGGCCATAAAGCCTGGACGATGCCGCTCATTGCCTGCCGAACTCGTTCGAGCAGTTGCAACAAGTCGGGAAGTTGATCACCCATCGATACGGGTATCTCCTCCACAGGGCGACCTGTGAGTATACCTACAAGACATATTCTGTCAATTGACTTCCTCGCTGAACTCTTCTTTTCAAAGGAGTCCGCTCAAGCACTTACTATAGATGCCGCGACGAAGCCGCTGATTCTCCTTAACGGAGCCGGACAGCCCGGCCCGAGCGCCTTTCAGCTCTTCTCCGAGCTTGGCGTTGGCATCCTGGAGCTTGTCCCTCTCTTGCTGCACCCTATTCGGCACCCTCTCGCCGGCCTTCAGCTGGCGCAGTAATTCTTGCCTGTCCTGATCTCGTCCGGTGGCACCTGCAATGTCATTATTAGACTTGCGCGCACGCCGCACAGCGCTTATATTTAACAGAAAATGTGTTACCAGGAGGGGCCTCTGTGTTTCCTCCTGCGGCAGCAAGTGCGGCCTCAAGTTGGGCCTTGCATTCTTGCAGCTCCTGAGACAGCTGGGCATTCTTCTCGGTAAGAGCCTGCGTTTCAAATGATCCTTAAATTAGTTAACATAACTACTTTAAGTCTCGGGGGCTACTGGCATATATAACCATTAAATTCCCTTACCCGTATGTCTTTTACATACTGCTCCGTGGCTCTGGTAAAACCATCTTGAGCAGCACGGAGGTGCGCGTCCCCCGCGTTAAAGGCGTTCAACGCCTCAGGGGAGAAGCACGCTTCACGAAATACTGTCCGGCGGCGCCTGTGGTTCATGGTGCTCTCCACCTCAGACTTGGTGGCGGACAGTCTGTCGGCATCCTCCATTGGAGAATATCTGGCCCGCGCCTTGCGCTTGCCTCCCCATCCAGGCCAGGCGCTGGAGCCTGGCTGGTATAGGTCGGATCGGCAACCTCTACGCCCGCAGTCCAGCGAGCGCTTTTTCTCCTACAAAGATCATGAGCACTCAGACGCTTCCTAGGAACGTTGCTCTGAAAATTTAAATACGAGCTATACCTTTGCGGCGACATTTCAGTCCGTGTCGCGCTCCTTTTCCGCCTGCTGGTCCGGACTGACCCTTGTTGGTCAGCCGCCGCGGGCTCGGCTTCCTTCCTTGAAGGCGCTTCCTGTAAAACACCATCGTTCACGAAGGTCAGAAATGGGCAAGGAAGAGATAATGGTGTCCGGACCTCGGTCACAGTCACCTGGAAAGCCGAACATAGTCCGGGGTAGTCCGCCGTAATGGCGACTAAAGCATTATCCATGCTGAGTTGGTGGAACACCCCGTCGATCAGCTCCACCTTGATATCCGGATCCTCTTCGGAGGCCGGATCTTGGGATCTTTCTGGATCCTCGGGTTGTGGAGCTGGACTTATCATGTCCTCCACAATCCGGCGTCGTTCCTGCGCCGAAGACATAATGTAAGAAGCTTAAACTTCGAAAGCATGGGTTGAGCCCTTAAAAGTGTTCGCTTACCCAGCCTCTAGGGTTGTTCATGGAAAACCCATTCAAGGGGTTCGTTCAAAGGAAGTCCTCCTTCTCCCCCTTGTACAGGCCGGACAGGATCTGCACCAGATCCTCGGTCGAATCCGGCCCTTCGCGGCCATGGCGGGTGGCATCGTCTTCCCCGTTGAAATCCCACATGGGGTGGCCTCTGTATTGCAATGGCTGTACCCCCCGCATGATGCTTGTTGCCATGACTCCAATCATGGTCAACCCGGAATGGGCCAGTAATCTTATTCGGCCCATCAGGTAATGGACGCTCTTGTCTTCCTCCAATCGGGGGCTCCGCGGGCGCCATCTAACGCGTTTCTTCAGAGGAGCAGCACTGAACTCCGGGAGGCGGATCCGGACTGGGTCCGGCAGCGGAGCGTCTTCTATGTAAAACCACTCCGAAGGCCAGTCTTCGGACGCCTTCTTAGGGGTACCGGATGGATATCCGGTCCCGGCAATGCGCCATATTTCGGCGCCACCCACTTGATATATAGATCCCTCATGAGAATAGGGTACGAGGCAGAACAACCTCTTCCACAGTGCAAAATGGGGCTCGATGCCCAGGAATAGCTCACAAAGAGCTATGTAGCCCGCGATATGCAGGACAGAGGCGGGTGTAAGGTGATGGAGCTGGAGTCCGTAGAACTCCAGGAGCCCGCGGAGAAACGAATGTATCGGAAATCCGAGTCCCCTTATCAGATAGGGGACGAAGCATACCCGCTCCCCTTTGTTGGGACTTGGGGTAGCCTCCGCTTGCTTCCCACCTTGGTAGGTGGCCAGCCCGGCTCGAACCGGGACCATGAAGGCTGGAGGGAGATATCCCCCCGCTTGGAGCTTCACTAGCTCGTTGTGTGGAACAGAGCACCTCCTCCAATCTCCTGGCGGTGGGCTGGGAGCGTGAGAAGAGGAGCCGCGTCGACGGTCCATGATGGAATGGATTTTTGGGTCAAAGGCGCTCCGATGAGTATTCGCGGAAGGAAGATGGTGTGGTTTGGATCTCGATTTTTGCCTCTTTTGTAGGCGGATGACTTGCACGACTAGGGGGTGAAACATAAAAGACACCCTGGCTTTTCGCATTCGTGCGACGTGTGGAAGAAGGCCATTATTGGGCGTAGAAGCCAAGAAGCACAGCATTTATGATGAAGCCGGACTATGTTCGGCAGGTACATGGAACTTAAAGGGAGAACTCGCCTTGCAATGCCGAAGACTATATACGCGCTGGACTTATCGTCATTGAAGCCTGGTTCGGGGGCTACTGAGGGAGTCCTTGACTAGGGGGTGTCCGGACAGCCGGACTATCATCGTCCGCCGGACTCCAAGACTACGAAGATACAAGATTGAAGACTCCGTCCCGTGTCCGGATGGGACTTTCCTTGGCGTGGAAGGCAAACTTGGCAATACGGATATGTAGATCTCCTACCATTGTAACCGACTCGGTGTAACCCTAGCCTTCTCCGACGTCTATATAAACCGGAGGGCTTTAGTCCGTAGGACACAACATACATTACAACAATCATACCATAGGCTAGCTTTAGGGTTTAGCCTCCTTGATCTCGTGGTAGATCCACTCTTTTACTACCCATATCATCAATATTAATCAAGCAGGACGTAGGGTTTTACCTCCATCAAGAGGGCCCGAACCTAGGTAAAACATCGTGTCCCTTGTCTCCTGTTACCATCCGCCTAGACGCACAGTTCGGGACCCCCTACCCGAGATCTGCCGGTTTTGACACCGACAGCGGCCTTAAGCCTTTGCTTCTGCTTCTTTAGGCTCCTCACGGTGGTAATAAGCCTTCTGTGGAGGTTCTCTTGTTCCAAGAGTTTTTCTGGGATGATGAGTGCATCATCGTCCGGACTATTCTCCTCTCAGGAGATAGGTTGGTGAATTTTACCCTCGGGATCAGCATCATCTGACGTCGGCTATGGAATATGTTCACCGTCCCCTGGCTCATCCTGCTCCATCGCTGGGTCCATGGGTTCGTTGTTTCCTTTGGAGTCAACCGGGGTATTATTATTTCTTGCGCTGTTGTCGCTGTTTTTTACTATGGCGGGATTTAGAGTGGCGCCTACAGCGCCGCTTTGGTGGCTTATCGAGGGGATTATCCTTCGTTGCATCATCACCATCGCCTTCTTTTGGTGTGTCCACCATATATATATATATCATATGATGAGGTGGCGGTCCAGCGCCCAGTGGGCGGTGATTCCTGTTCTTCTCCTGCATCGTCGTAAATACCGTCGATGTCTTCAGAGTCGAAATCGAGCTTGTCGGTTAGGTCATCGACAGTGGCTATGAAGTGGGTGGTGGGTGGGGAACAAATTTCATCGTCGTCCATGTCCCACTCGAGCCGGACATAGTTCGGCCAAGAGTCTCCTTACAAGGAAAGAGACCTTAATGAATTTAGCACATCACCCAAGGGCGAGTGTTGAAAAATATCCACGAAGGTGAACTCGATGACTGGTGCCCTATCAGGTTTGATAGCCATGGACGTACGCGGTTCAGATCCTGTAGCTAGAGATGAGTCAGAGGGCCCGAGGATACCATCCTCACAGGAGGTGGCTTCAGTGTTCGGCTCCAACGCCGATGAGTGTTTGGCCTCCGTGGCGGGGTCTATCCACCCGTCCTCGGAGGATGCGATCTGCTCCGGATTGATTCCCAGGGCCGCCGCAGGTACGATCTCCCGAACACTGTCTGATGGCAGATCTAAGTCATGCTCGTCGTGACTGTTTGGCGTACCTGACATGGGCTCGAATCCGTCGAAGATCAAGTATCTACGGATATCGACAGTATAGTTCAAGCTTCCAAACTTGACCTGATGGCCAGGGGCATAGCTATCGATCTGCTCCAGGTGGCCAAGCGAGTTGGCCCGCAGTATGAAGCCGCCGAATGCGAAGATCTATCCCGGAAGGAGAACCTCCCCCTAGACTGCGTCGTTGAAGATGATTGAAGGAGCCATCAAGCCTTATGGCGACGACACAGTGAAACTCTCAATGACAGCACCAATGTCGGTGTCAAAACCGGTGGATCTCGGGTAGGGGGTCCCGAACTGTGCGTCTAAGGCTAATGGTAACAGGAGGCTGGGGACATGATGTTTTACCCAGGTTCGGGCCTTCTCGATGGAGGTAATACCCTACTTCCTGCTTGATTGATCTTGATGATATGAGTATTACAAGAGTTGATCTACCACGAGATCGTAGAGGCTAAACCCTAGAAGCTAGCCTATGATTGTGATTGTTGTTGTCCTACGGACTAAACCCTCTGGTTTATATAGACACTGGAGGGGGCTAGGGTTGCACAGAGTCGGTTACAGAGAAGGAAATCTACATATCCGGATTGCCAAGCTTGCCTTCCACGCAAAGGAGTGTGCCATCCGAACACGGGACGAAGTCTTCAATCTTGTATCTTCATAGTCCAACAGTCCGGCCAAAGTATATAGTCCAGCTGTCCGAGGACCCCTTAATCCAGGACTCCCTCAATGTTATTTCGGGAGAAGAAGGAATAGCAGTTGATACGTCTCCAACGTATCTATAATTTTTTATTGTTCCATGCTATTATATTACCCCTTTTGGATGTTTATGGGCTTTATTTTACACATTTATATCATTTCTGGGACTAACCTACTAACCGGAGGCCCAGCCCGTGTTGCTGTTTTTTTGCCTATTTCAGTATTTCGAAGAAAAGGAATATCAAACGGAGTCCAAACGGAATGAAACCTTCGGGAGCGTGATTTTTGGAATGAACGTGATCCGGAGAACTCGGAGTGCAAGTCAAGAAGCTTGCGAGGTGGCCAGGAGACAGGAGGGCGCGCACACCCCCTCTGGGCGCGCCCCCTATCTCCTGGGCCCCACAGGCGGCCACCGACGTACTTCTTCCTCCTATATATACCTATGTACCCCCAAAAACATCTAGGGAGCCAACGAAACACAATTTCCACCACCGTAACCTTCTGTATCTGCGAGATCCCATCTTGGAGCCTTCGCCGGCGCTCCGCCTGAAGGGGAATCGACCATGGAGGGCTTCTACATCAACTCCATAGCCCCTCCGATGAGTTGTGAGTAGTTTACCATAGACCTTCAGGTCCATGGTTATTAGCTAGATGGCTTCTTCTCTCTTTTTGGATATCAATACAATGTTCTCCCTCTGTCGGTGGGAACGACACCTATGGGATCACTGGAATCCCTTCTACAGTTGCGGAGCGCGGGGATCATGAGGAGAGCAGGACTAGCATACGACACAGAGGGATTTACCTAGGTTCGGGCCGCAAAGATGCGTAAAACCCTACGATCCTGCTTTGGTGGATGTATTAGTGTTCTTGAGCTCTTGAACTAGCTCTAGGTGCTGCGAGGTTCCAAAGAGCCGAATCCTTTCTCTGTGTGCCATGGGCCTCCTTTTATAGGCGAAAGGGGCTGCCACAGTGGCACACAGGAGGTGGAAAGTGCTACAGCATTGCGAGTTTATCGCTAGTATTATAGGACAAGACACATTTAATGCAAGGCTTAGGTGTCCCTTCGCTTTATCGGGGACGGGGGCGAGGCCCGTCCCGTCCGTCGCCGCTCCTCCTCGCTTCAACACGCGCTCCTGGCCAGCGATGCATGTGGTGCCATGTAGGCAGGCAGGCAGCTGAGGTGGCGCAGTGGTGGAGCCTCCACGAAGGTTTGCATGTCAGGTGCCTGCCCAGCTGGTTGGGTTGGCAGCTGCATGCAAACGGCGGCGGTGACTCTGGTTGTGCGGGCCTGGCGGTGGCTCTGCTGGTGCATTTGGCGAGGGTCTCACTGGGTGGCCCGGCAAGGGTCTTGCCGGGTAGCCCGACAAGGGTCTTGCCGTGGCGCGCCGGCTTCCCCAGCAAGGATCTTGCCGGGGGTCTTGCGGGTTTCCTTGCTGATGATGGTTGCCTTCCTATCCTCTTTTGATCTTGAGCATTTTATGTCTTCACAAAGATCTGCATGCCTCCATGGAGGTGCCTCCCGAGCCCTGTCCCAACGCTTTTGTCGAGCGCTGGTGGGCTCAAGGGTGGCTCACTTCGGTTGGCGTGGGCGAGCTGCCCTGGCAAGGGTCTTGCCGGGGCTGCTGAGGCTGCCCCGGCAAGGGTCCTTGCCGGGGAGACCTGCTACGCCTATATGATCTTTCTGGCCTTGATCCTTTGCTTTGTTTGCCTTGTGTCCTCGGCTTCTCTCCGGCTTCCTTTTCCTTCCATGTCGATGCGTGGTCGTGGCGGGAGGCTCTGACTACCCATGCACGAGTAGAGGGGTCAAAAGCAGAGCCCCTACTTTTGTACACCGATAGGAGCCCCCGGGCCTGGGCCATACATAGGCGCAACACGTTGTTGGGCCAGGCCCAGAACGGTGAGCGGGCAGTTGGGGCGGATTTTTACCGCGGCCACTGTTCTGTCCGCTGCGCTTCCCCACGACCCGCGCTGAACACGCGACGTGGGGGTCATGCGCGCGCATGACGTGGGAGGCATGCGTGAGACATCGCTCGCACGCATGCGTCACATCGCAGTTAATGGGAAAGGAGGCGGCCCGCGCCTTCCCCGAAAAATGGAATAACCGCGGGCGCACAGCTCACTTTGCCCCTTCCCTGCGCCTTCCTCCAATCTCAGAGCCGCCGCCCCTTTCTTCTCGAGCCTCTCTGCTTTCGCCCATCACCCTCGTGCTTCCGCCATCCTCTGCCATTTCGCGTCCCGCAGCCGCCATGGCGCCTAAGTCCACCAAGAGCAAGGGAGCGGCGAAGGATGTCGGCCTGTCGGAGCAGCCGGAGAGCGAGCTGGTCGCGTGGCAGGCGCAGTCCGCCTACTTCCCATCAACGGTCGGCGTGCCCGAGCTTCGGGAGATGTTCATGTATTTGTGGGGCATGAAGACTGGGGGAGAGAATACGGGGCATCCGGCCACGACCGTCGTCCCTGCCAGCGCCGGGCCCTCCCCGCACCGGTACCCCTTCTTCGTCGATTATTTCTCCTGTGGGTTCTGGAGAGGCAGGAGTTCATCACGGAGGAAATTAGAAAGCTAGAGGCGGCAGGCTTGGTGAGAGGAGTACTCCATCCGACGTGGTTGGCCAATCCGGTAGTGGTGCGCAAGGCAAATGGGAAGTGGAGGTTGTGTATTGACTACACGGACATCAATAAGGCCTGTCCAAAGGATTCATTCCCATTACCGTGCATTGACCAGATTGTTGACTCCACGGCTGGGTGTCACCTCCTATCGTTCCTTGACGCCTACTCAGGATACCACCAGATCTTCATGACAAAGGAAGACGAGGAAAAGACAGCATTCATCACCCCATGTGGTACATATTGCTTTTACGGATGCCTTTCGGGTTGAAGACTGCTGGCTCAACCTTTGCAAGAGCAGTCCAAATTGGTTTTGAACCCCAGCTACATAGAAATATGAAAGCTTATATGGATGACATAGTGGTCAAAACCAAAGACAAAGCGACCCTTGTGCAAGATCTGGAGGAAACATTTACATACCTGCGCAAGATCAACCTCAAACTGAACCCTGAGAAGTGTGTCTTTGGCGTCCCGTCCAGCAAGCTTCTCAGGTTCATTGTGTCCCAGTGCGGGATTGAAGCAAACCCAGATAAGATCAAGGCCATCGAGCAGATTGAGGTGCCTAAGCGGATCAAGGACGTGTGTCGGCTCACTGGTTGCGTTGTCGCCATGAGCCGGTTCATCTCCAAATCCACAGAGCGTGCCCTTCCTTTTTTCAAGATCTTGAAGAAGGCTGGGCCAGTGGAGTGGACTCCAGAGGCCGAGGCAGCGCTGCAGGATTTGAAGAAATACCTAACCTCTATCCCAGTTCTGGTTGCGCCCAAACCACAAGAAGTGTTGCTGCTTTACCTAGAGGCAACAAATCAAGTGGTTAGTGCCGCACTAGTGGCGCAGAGAGAGGTCGACGAGAAGGCAACAGCAGCGGCAGAGCAAACAGATGGCAAGCCAAAACCCTCTCTGGCAGGGCTCGATCCCGGCAAGATTGAGTTCCCGGCAGGGGTTGACGCCAGCTCGACAGGACCCGCACGACCAGGGGGAGAGACGCAGAAGAAGAAGATGGTGTAGCACCCAGTGTACTTTGTCAGCTCCCTCTTGCAGGGGGCTAGGTCGAGGTACTCAGGTGTGCAAAAGCCGCTCTTCGGCCTCCTTATGGCTACGAGGAAGCTGCGCCATTACTTCCAAGCGCACGAGATCACAGTGGTCACCCGCCTCCCGTTGCAACGGATACTGCACAACCCAGATGCAACAGGGAGGATCGTGGAATGGGCCCTGGAGCTGTCGAGTTTCGGTTTGAAATTTGAAAGTACCTCGACGATTCAGAGCAGAGTCTTGGCGGAGTTTGTTGTGGAATGGACCTCGACGCCTGACAAAGAGGTACAAGAGACCGCTCTCCCCGGCAAGGAAACGAGCCGCAACTGGATCATGTACTTTGATGGTGCCTTCTCGCTGCAAGGCGTCGGTGCTGGTGTGCTGCTTGTCGCATCATCAGAGAGCACCTCAAGTATGTCATCCAGATGCACTTTCCCCGGGAGATGTCGACCAACAACACCGCCGAGTAAGAGGGTTTGCTTGCCGATCTCAGGATCGCGGCAGACCTCGGAGTTAAGAAGCTCATCGTCAGGGGTGACTCACAGCTCGTCGTCAGGCAGATCAACAAAGATTATCAAAGTGCATTGATGGAGGCTTATGTAGATGAGGTGAGGAAACTGGAGGAGCGCTTTGACGGTATACAAGTGGAGCATGTCCCTCGGGCAGAGAACGACATTGCCGACTACCCGTCAAAGCACGCTGCCCTCAAGCTACCTATGGAACCAGGTACCTTTGTGCTTCAGTTAACCCAACCATCCTTTGAGCCGTCGACCAGTCAGAGCAAGCAGAGGGAACTAGGCCCCGGCAAGTACTTCCCCACGGAGCTCCCCGGAGCCGCCGGTAAAGATGTTGCCATGGATGCCGATCCTGCCGCAGGGCAACCGACCCCGATGGGACCTCAGGTCATGGCTATGGAGGCGGCCGCTCCCACGGCAGAAGAGATGCCTTTAGTCCTTGCCGTCGAGCCACAGGCTCCGGCATGGGCAGAGCACACCATCCGGTTCCTTCAAAAAGGAGAGCTTCCTGAGGAGCAGGAAGAGGCAGAAAGAGTAGCCTGCCAGTCTGCTCTGTACCAATTCGTAGATAACGTATTGTATAGAAGAAGACCGAATGGGGTGAAATTGATGTGCATCTCCTAGGAGGAAGGACCAAAGCTGTTGGCAGAGATACATGGAGGCATATGTGGCTCCCAAATAGTGTCAAGGGCCCTTGCCGGCAAGGCTTTCCGGCAAGGTTTCTTCTGGCCCATCGCCCTCCAGGATGCGATAGCACTAGTAACCAAGTGTGAAGCATGCCAGTTCCATTCGAAGAAGCTCCATCAGCCAGCTCAAGCCCTTCAAACTATCCCTCTCTCCTGGCCCTTCTCGGTCTGGGGGCTTGACATATTTTGCCCTTTCCCCCGTGCCGTCGAGGGCTTTGAGTACTTGTACGTCGCAATCGACAAGTTCACAAAGTAGCCAGAAGTGGAAGGAGTGAGGAAGGTGACAGCGCAGTCAGCCATCATGTTTTTCAAAGGACTAGTGTGCCGTTTTGGGGTGCCCAGCAGGATCATCACCAACAACGGCACGCAGTTCACAAGCCATGCCTTCATGCAATACATTGGAGATCTCGGCAGTAGGGTCTCTTTTGCTTCCGTGGCACATCCATGGAGCAATGGCCAAGCGGAGAGAGCAAATGCTGAAGCCTTGCGAGGCTTAAGGACGAAGACTTTTGACAGGCTGCACAAGAGTGGAAGGCGCTGGATTGATGAGTTGCCGGCGGTTCTTTGGTCGATCAGAACGACGCCAAATCGAGCCACCGGCCAGACGCCCTTTGCCCTGGTTTACGGGGCAGAAGCAGTTCTCCCCACGGAACTCATATACGGGTCACCTCGAGTGCTCTCTTATGATGAGCTTGAGAAAGAGCGATTGCGGCAAGATGACGCGACACTCCTTGAGGAAGATCGTCTCTGGGCGGCTGTGAGAGCAGCACACTACCAACAAGCTTTGCGCCGCTACCATAGCCGCAAGGTTTATGCCAGGAGCTTTGAGGAAGGCGACCTTGTTCTTCGGCATGTTCAGTCGGCCAAGAATTCCAACAAGTTGACGCCAAAGTGGGAAGGCCCTTATCAGGTAACACGAGTCACCAGGCCCGGCGCAGTCCGGCTAGAGACCGAAGATGCCGTTCTAGTGAGCAATTCCTGGAACATCGAGCGTCTTCGCAAGTTTTACCCATAAGGCGCGGCTGCCGGGCCTTCCGGCAAGCCACCCTTTTGTACAAGCCTTGCCGGTAAGGCATGTAACCCTTTGTACAGAGCCAGGCGCAGACCTTAAGCATAAATAAACGAAGCACTGGCGCCCTAAGTTATAGCATGCATGCTAGATTGAGTCTCTTCCTTGGTTAGGGTTGATAGTGCTTAGCGGCAGCTAACCCCTAGCTTAGAGGTCAAGTGCGTGTCTCCCTGTTCCTCTCTGTCTTCTTTGGTTCGTAGGGCACATAAGTATTCTTGCCGAGCTATTTTGGAAGAGAGGGAATGGACCAGCGCCCGGACCCCGGCAAGCCAGAGTTGCCGGGGGCTGCAAGAACACGGATCCCTTCGCGGCAAGCCAAGGTCGCCGGGGGCTGCAGATCCAGATAAGTCCTTTATCCTCTATCATGCATTTCGTTATGGACTGGGATACGTGAAACTCTGATCTATCTCTAAGCTGTCGTGCTCCCCCTTCTCGGTACCCAATGGTTATCCCCTGGGCCCGAATTTGGTCGTAGGCGCGGTAGCAAAGAAGGGGAACGGGGAGCCTAAGCCCACCTCATCCCCGCCTCCGCCAAGAGCGTGAGAAAGGTTGAGCAAGGTGGGGAGACAGCAAGGCCTATTGCCAGGCAAAAAAGTGTTTGTCTTAAAGATAACAAGGATTCACTCCTTGTCGTGGGTCCCTCCCCGCAAACGAAAATCCCGGCAAACATCCCTTTTTCATTAAAAAAAACATCCCATACAGGTACAGTTCATACGAAATGAAAAACATGAACAAAGGCCCGAAGGCTTACAAGACTAAAAAGATATAAGGTGCCCGTAATCCATTTCTTGTCCCTCTCCTCAGGAAATGGAACAAGAAAGCAGAAGGGCAAAAGGGGCGCCTAGGCGAGCTACGAGTGGCAGAAGACACCAGGAGAACATCTCGGTGGCCGTCCAAGGGCTGGATGGTGATGGCGGCGCTGGAAGCAGAGCTCGAAGACGAGGCGGCAGGACATCAACACACGACGAAGGCGTCGGTGCCCGCATACTCCGACTTGACGGCCTTGCCGCCTACCCTCTTCCTCTTTCGTAGCCTCCCTACGCCAGCCGCCCAAGGAGACGACCCCGAGAAGTTCAAGGAGCCGGCTACGCGGATGACGGGGTCGCCGGTGCCGCTCGGAGCGGCGCCCAACACCTAGTCGGACCCGTCATCCTGCCGCCCGCTGCCCTCGTCGTCGCTGCCGTTGTCTTCCTCGCCACTCCCACTTGAGGAGGAGTCTTCATCATCGGAGGAGCTCTCCACGCAGCATCTCACGCGGGTCCCGAAGTGCCCGAAGATCTTGACAGAGAGGAGGCCGCCCTTCATTAGTTTGAAATGGAGAGCGAGCCCATCTGTCAAGCTGTGGAGGCGAGCGAAGGTCTTCCACCCTCGATGAAAATACATGACGTGAGGGGCGGGGAACTTGACGTCGACCCACGTGCCACTGTTCCCATAGCCCCTCATGTGCAGCCGCAGCGCCTACGGCGGATCCAGCTCCATCTCCCATGCAAATGGAGTCAGGAGGCAGAGGTGACGACGTGGTGGGTGGCGCAGCCTGACGAAGAACTCGCAGGTGTTGTCCCCGGCGTGGCCCTCCATCGGAGGAGGGGCTGCCGGAGGAGGCGAGGCTGATCTGCCGCCCCGTCCTCCTCTCCCTCGGGCACCACAACGGCTTCGACCTCGCCCCCTCCCCCTTCCTCTAGCGGCCGGCTCCGCCTCTACGAGCTCTTGGGGAGGAGCGATGCGCTGTCTGGCGAAAACCCTCACCACCACCGATGAAGCGTCGCCATGCCTCCTCGCCATGGCAGAAGAAGGAAGGAAGCAGGAATGGGGAGAGGCAGATGGCAAAAGGTTGAGGAGCACCATTCCTCCTGCTCCCCTCTTTATAAAGGGGTGAGGGCGAGGCTCAACCGCCCCCTCTCGACCAATCCTGCTTATTGAAGTGATAGCAAGCGGGGCCGTCGACCGCCCTCCCCGCTCCATTGAAGGCGCGCGGGAATCGGCCCGCACGCGCATGACTCCCCACGTCCCATGCGCCTGTCATTCGCTCTGCGTTATGCATGCAGTGAACGTGGCGCAAGAGGCGGGCGCAGTGGGACGCGTGGAACGACGATTCCCGAGCAAGGGCAGTAAATGGGAGGCGGCCCTGCGGTCTCAAAGGGAAACGCAAGCCGCCTCTTTACTGTGCACCGCAAGGTGACGCCAGCGTGCCCACGGCATGCGCGCGCACGACCCCCACGTCGCGCGTTCAGCACGGGTCGTGTGGAAGCCTAGTGGACGGAACAGTGGTCGCGGTAAAAATCCACCCCAACTGCCCATGCACCATTCTGGGCGTGGCCCAACAACGTGCTGCGCTTATGACTGGCCCAGGCCCGGGGGCTCCTGTCGGTGTACAAAAGTAGGGGCTCTGCTTTTGACCCCTCTACTTGTGCACGGGCAGTCAGAGCCTCCTGCCACGGCCACGCATCGACATGTCAGGAAAAGGAAGCCGGAGAGAAGCCGAGGCCACAAGGCAAATAGAGCAACGACAAGGACCAAGGCCACAAAGATCGGATAGGCATAGCAGGTTTCCCCGACAAGGACCCTTGCCGGGGAAACCTCAGCAGCCCCGACAAGACCCTTGCCGGGGCAGCTCGCCCACGCCAGCCGAAGTGAGCCACCCTTGAGCCCACCAACGCTAGACAAATGCGTTGGGACAGGGCTCGGGAGGCACCTCCATGGTGGTATGCAGATCTTTGTGAAGACATAAAATAGTCAAGATCAAAAGAGGATAGGAAGGCAACGATCCTCACCGAAGAAGCCTACGAGACCCCGGCAAGATCCTTGCTGGGGACGCCTGCGCGCCACGGCAAGACCCTTGCCAGGCCACCCGACGAGACCCTCACCAAGCGCAACGGCAGGGCCACAGCCAGGCCCGCACAAGCCAAGTCACCGCCGCCGTTCGCATGCAGCTGCTGACCCAACCAGCTGGGCAGGCACCTGTGTGGCAACATGCAAACCTTCGTGGAGGCTCCACCACCGCGCCACCTCATTTGCCTCCCTGCCTACATGGCACCACATGCATCGCTGGCCAGGGGCGCGCGTTGAAGCGAGGAGGAGCGGCAACGGATGGGACGGGTGAGGGAGTCCTGGACTAGGGGGAGTCCGGACAGCCGGACTATCAATATCCGCTGGACACCCAGACTACGAAGATACAAGATTGAAGACTCCGGCTCGTGTCCGGATGGTACTATTCCTTGGCGTGGAAGGCAAGCTTGGCAACACGGATATGTAGATCTCCTACCATTGTAACCGACTCTGTGTAACCCTAGCCTTCTCCGGTGTCTATATAAACCGGAGGGCCTTAGTCCGTAGGACGGACATACATCTCAACAATCATACCATAGGCTAGCTTCTAGGGTTTAGCCTCTTTGATCTCGTGGTAGATCTACTCTTGTACTACCCATATCATCAATATTAATCAAGCAGGACGTAGGGTTTTACCTCCATCGAGAGGGCCCGAACCTGGGTAAAAACATCGTGTCCCTCGTCTCTTGTTACCATCCGCCTAGACGCACAGTTCGGGACCCCCTACCCGAGATCCGCCGGTTTTGACACCGACATTGGTGCTTTCATTGAGAGTTCCTCTGTGTCGCCGATAGAGCGGATGCATCCACCCGTCTTCAAAGACGGTGTTTTCTCTGGAGGGGCCTTGGCCGCCGGCCAAACTATCCGGCTTGGTGGTTTTCTCGTGACCGCCTGTCCGGCCGCCGCTTCGGCAATGACTTCTCAAGTAGTCAGAAGCAATCTTCGCGTTAGCCCTAAAGCTGCCGAACAGTTAGATCCAATTGAGCTCCCGTCTGTTAGCGAGCTCTTGGATCGCATCGCCGCCCTGGGAGTCGCTACGGACTACAACCAGATTGGGCTTAAAACCGATCGGAGAGAGATTAACTCTCCCCAGGCCACCCACCATGTCGCAGTGGTAGAGAAACAATACGGCAACTCTTTGCCAATGTTGAAGACAATTCACGTCCGGATTCCCGAACCCTCCATGCCGGATTCCCACAGGGGGACGGACTTCGATCGAGCATTGAGCTTAAAATCATGCATCGCCCCGGACTCACTGGATTGTCACCAGCAAACCAAATTTCCGAATTCGGAAACTCCTCGGCCTTTGAGCCTCCAGATGGGCAGGGATCCGGATTTTATTCCACCCACCCGCCCAGACATATGCGATCTATCTCTAATACGGCAAGAGCCTACTGAAATAGTACATCATTACTGGGCCAGATTCCTCCTGGTTATGGACAGGATAAAGGACTGCCGAGAAGAAAACGCAATATCAATCTTCTGCAATAATTGCACGGACAAGGGAATACTAAACGCCATTGATCGCCGCAAAATTACGCGCTTCACCGATCTGGCATCCATTGTACGAAAGTACTGTGGGATGGAGAGTTTCTGGAAAATCGAAAATCAATTTTAGGACAGTCCGGCACCAAACCCAGTCCGCAGTAAAAGGGCGCCTTACACTCAGGCCCCAGATGCAAAAACAAAAGAACAAAAACCCAATAAGGGAAACGGAACCGTACTGGAGGGATGGCTCAATGGACCCTGTAAACTTCATTGTACAGACGGAGCCGTCCCAACACATAGCCTTCGAGCATGTTGGATATTACGGCAGGTGGCCAAAAGTGGCGAAGAGCTTCTAGCTCCGGGAAACCACTCCAACAATACCAGCACGGTATCAGCAGTCTTCGAGACTTTCGCATCAAATAATATGCGAAAACGAACAATCCGCGAACTCGCCGAAGTCTACCAAGTAGCAACAGCAAATCCATGGAGCGACACAGCTATTACCTTCAACGCCAGCGATGAGCCCACATTTCGAACAACCAGAGCCCCAGCCGCACTGGTACTTAGTCCCATAGTGGACGGCTTTCGACTGACAAAAGTCCTCATGGATGGCGGCAGCAGATTAAACCTCATTTACGAGGAAACTCTGCGAAAAATGGAAATCGATTGGAGCCATATTGAGCGAAGCAGCACAACCTTTAGAGGAATAATCTGTAGCCGGGAAGCGCGCTGCACCGGAAAAATCACACTCGATGTGGTGTTCGGCTCTCCGGACAATTATAGATCCGAAGAAGTCACGTTCCAGGTGGCCCCGTTCAACAGTGGCTATCACGCCGTATTAGGACGAGAGGCATTCACAATTTTTCAAGCAATACCTCATTACGGGTACATGAAGCTCAAAATGCCTGGGCCCAGCGGAATAATCACTCTCGCTAGTGATCCGGACATAGCACTCCGCGCCGAAAACAAGACAGCCGCACTAGCCCTCGAGGCACTATCCGAAGCCTTAGCGGCAGAGGAACTCACCGCGCTGCGCTCTACGGTGAACAGGGACGATGTGATACTTGATAAAAGATCCAAGTCCACCTCCTTCAAACCAGCAGATGAGATAAGAAAATTCCAGGTCCACCCAACGGACCCAACAAAGACGGCCTCCATCAGGGCATAGTTGAACCCCGAAGTTGACGCCGCACTGCGCGAATTCCTTCGGGAAAATTAGGATATCTTCGCCTGGCATCCCTCGGACTCAAAAACGCCGACGCAAGATATCAGCGCATGATTCAAACATGTCTGGCCACCCAGATCGGTAAAACAGTCGAGGCATACGTAGACGACGTAGTCGTCAAAACAAAACACGTCAAAACTTTAATAGACGATTTGAGGCTCACATTCGACAACCTCAGAGCATATGACATCAAGCTAAATCCGGAAAAATGCGTTTTCGGCGTACCAGCCGGAAAGCTGCTGGGCTTCATCGTATCCGGTAGAGGAATTGAAGCAAATCCGGCGAAAATCCGGGCTTTGACACAGTTGGATATTCCAAAAGACCTCAAGCAAATACAAAAATTAACAGGATGTGTGGCAGCTTTAAGCCGCTTTATCTCCCGTTTAGGAGAAAAGGTGTTGCCCCTCTATCGCCTCCTAAGGCGCACCGAACACTTCGAGTGGACGGATGCTGCCACTGCCGGACTCGAAGAAATAAAGGCCATACTGGCAACAAATCCGGTCCTGGCAGCGCCCACTCTGGGCGAACCAATGTTGTTATACATCGCAGCAACACATCCAGTTGTAAGCGCAGTCCTCGTCGTCGAACGAGCGACAGAAGGGCATAAATTCCCTCTTCAAAAGCTAGTGTATTATGTATCCACTGAGTTAACCCCCTGCAAATCCCGCTACCCGCACTATCAAAAGATAGCATACGCGGTGTTCATGGCGTCTCAAAAGCTTCGGCACTACTTTCAAGAGTGCTCGATAACAGTGGCCTCTGAAGTACCACTCAATGACATTATAAACAACCGCGACGCAACGGGCAGGATAGCAAAATGGGCCATCGAGCTCTTACCATTCGATATCAGTTACAAACCTCGATGAGCTATAAAGTCACAAGTTTTGGCTGACTTCGTCGCCGAATGGACTGAAGCCGAACTCCCTAAAGAGTACGGCGCATACTCCAATTGGACTATGCACTTCGACGGTTCCAAAATGTTGGCCGGACTGGGGGCTGGCGTCGTACTGACGTCCCCCACCGGAGATACAGTCCAATATTTACTTCAAATAATTTACACGGACTCCAACAATGCAGCCGAATACGAGGCCCTACTACACTGTCTCCGGATGGCGGTCTCCATGGGCATTCAATGCCTAGAGGTGCGCGGGGACTCAAACCTAGCAATATCCCAAATAAACGGAGACTTCGACGCCAAGGATCCGAAAATGGCAGCATATCGTAACGCTGTCCTAAAAATGTCAGCTCGGTTTGAAGGACTCGAAATCCATCACATAGCCCGAGATAATAACCAAGCGGCCGACGTCCTGGCACGCATCGGTGCGAAACGTGATGCTGTCCCTCCAAATATCTTCCTGGAACGGCTTTTCAAGCCATCCGCACTATGGGAAGAGGAGCCCGGCAGCGACAAACCGGAGAAAACCGCACCAGTCGGTGATTCGGCAGATGACATAACACCCTCCGCCCACGACATAATGGCAGTAATTGCCGCGTGGACAGAACCTTTCCTAGCCTACTTACTTAGGCAGGAACTTCCCGAAGACCAAAATGAGGCCCGCTGCATAGTCCGGCGATCGAAGGCCTACAAGGTCCATGAGGGAGAACTTTATAAGAAAAGTACTACCGGAGTCCTTCAAAGGTGTATCTCCGAAGAAGAGGGGCGAAACCTCCTGGCTGAAATTCATGCCGGACTAGGCGGACACCACGCAGCAGCCCGGGCCCTGGTAGGAAAGGCATTCCGTACAGGATTTTATTGGCCGACGGCTCGGGCAGACGCACAGGACTTGGTCCAGCGATGCGTTGGTTGTCAGCTCTTTGCTAATCAGAGCCATATGCCGCCCACCGCCCTCAAAACTATACCCATTACCTGGCCGTTCGCGGTCTGGGGGCTTGACATGGTTGGACCCCTTAAAGGGGGAACCCACAAGAAAAAGTACCTATTGGTCATGGTGGATAAGTTCACCAAAATGGATAGAGGCCAAACCGGTCAAAACGGCAGAGTCCGGACCAGTGATAGACTTTATATCAGAGGTGGTACACCGTTACGGAGTCCCCCACAGCATCATCACCGACAACGGCACGAACTTCACGGCCGATGAGGTTAAGTCATGGTGCAAGAACATGGGCATCAAGCTCGACTATGCGTCAGTCTATCACCCTCAAACCAACGGTCAAGTGGAAAGAGCAAATGGTCTAATAATGAGTGGCATTAAACCCAGACTAGTGAGGTCACTCACTAAATCCGACACCCAATGGGTCGAGGAGCTCGACTCCGTACTCTGGGGGCTGCGGACAACGCCTAACCGTACTACCGGATTCACACCATTTTTTATGATATACGGCGCAGAGGCAGTCTTTCCCTGCGACATTATTCATGACTCACCTCGAGTGCGCATGTATGAGGAAAGAGAGGCCGAGCTGGATCGGCAGGACAGCTTGGACACATTGGAGGAAGAACGCGACGTCGCGAAGGCTCGTTCCGCAATCTATCAGCAGCAGGCCCGAAGATATCAAAGCAGAGAAGTACGGGCCAAGACTTACAACGTTGGCGAACTAGTTCTACGTCTGCCGGACAAGAAAAAGGACAAGCTCAAGCCCAGATGGGAAGGCCCCTTCATTATTGATCAAGTACTGACCGGCGGAGCATACCGTCTACGAAATGCGTCGGACAACCGACTCGAGCCAAACCCATGGAACGCAGCCCGACTCCGACGATTCTATGCCTAGCGCCGGACTAAGAGTTCGTCCCCTTCCCCCGTCCAACCTTTTATACTTCGGCTGTCTTTTGTTTCTCTTTTTATCCTTTTAACTTAAAAGCCCTTCGGGGCCTGTTTTAGCATTCTTTGCATACGCATGATGTGCCATCCGCACTCGTTATTCTTGGGGGCTTCTTTTACAGAAGCTCAACTATACGGGTTTCATACCCAACACATGTGTCAAGCTTCCACATGTACCTTTTACTCGCCATTATATGCATCGATATGACTTAAGTTTTGGCCAAGCTGGGTTGCCTGGCTCCTGTGCTTACCCCTACGTTCCCGATTGTTCGGCTAGGAGGTAAAGGGAGCACCTCCGCGATTGTTACTGCCGGGTCAGCCGGATGTGTACCTCAGACTGGGTGAAGCCGAAAGCTAGCGTTCTTAAGGGAATATTCAGTCGGTGATTTAAAAGATGACTTTTTGCTTATTTATCTATCTGCCCCCAGATGTTTTACTGCTCTCTTTGCAGTCCGGACACTAGCTTATTTATCTATCTGCCCCCAGCGAAAGGAACCCTTAACGGAACTATTCTCCCTGGAAGATGTTTCTTACTAACCATGTAATATAACATAACTAGTTGGGCACTTGTCTGATAAAGCACTAATGACCCCTACGCCTGGTCTCCATGCATACCACGGTTGTTTCTTAACCGAAAAGGTATTCGGACACACTCCGGACTCTAGGGTCCCGAGGTCGAAGCAAAAAGGTCGGCAAAGACAAACGATCTACAATCCGGCTAGAAGGCATTTCACATGTCATTTTAAAGGATAACATACATCGTCAAATTTATTGATTGTATTCCTCCTCAATCCCGTCTAACAGGCTGTCTAGTTTACAGTCCCGTTGGGAAAACTTAGCAGCCAACTCTACTTGGCTGTACACTAAACTCACAGGGATCTCCTTCCCACCGGACTCCACCGGTCCAACTTCGGCCATGTGGTTGGGGTCCGCCTTCTTGTACCGCGTCTTCACCATGGCCCAAGCCTCCCTGGCACCTTGATGGCAAGCCGATATCTTCCACAACTGGAAGCGCTACCGCACTCCCTGTAGCTTCTTCGCAAGCTCCCCGAGGCCCTCGGGCAGGGTGAGGGCTGGCCATAAAGCCTGAACGACGCCGCTCATTGCCTGCCGAACTCGTTCGAGTAGCTGCAACAGTTCGGGAAGTTGATCACCCGTTGATATGGGCATCTCCTCTGCAGGACGACCCGTGAGTATACCTACAAGACATACCATGTAAAAATACTTCCTCGCCGAACTCTTCTTTTCAAAATAGTTCGCTCAAGCACTTACTATATATGCCGCGACGAAGCCGTTGGTTCTCCTTAACGGAGCCGGACAGCTCGGCCTGTGCGCCTTTTAACTCTTCTCCGAGCATGGCGTTGGCATCTTGGAGCTTGTTCCTTTCCTGCTGAACCCTATTCAGCACACTCTCGCCAGCCTTTAGCTGGCGCAGCAATGCTTGCCTGTCCGGATCTTGTCCGGCGGTACCTGCAACGTCATTATTAGACTCGCGCGCACGCCGCACAGCGCTTATATTAATTTATACAAATGTGTTACCAGGAGGGGTCTTTCCGTCTCCTCCTACGGCAGCAAGTGCGGCCTCAAGTTGGGCCTTGCAATCTTGCAGCTCCCGAGACAGCTCGGCATTCTTCTCGTTAAGTGCTTGAAATTTCAAATGATCCTTAAATCAGTTAGCATAACTAATTTAAGTCTCGGGGGCTACTGGTACATACAACCATTAAAATTCCCTTACCCGTATGTCTTTAACATACTGCTCCGTGGCTCTGGTAAAACCATTTTGAGCAGCACGAAGATGCGCGTCCCCTGCGTTAAAGGCATCCAATGCCTCAGGGGAAAAGCACGCTTCTTGAAATACTGTCCGGCGGCGCCTATGATTCATAGCGCTCTGCACCTCAGACTTGGTGGCGGACAGTCTGTCGGTATCCTCCGTTGGAACAGGATCCGGCTCGCGTCTTGCGCTTGCCTCCCCCTCCAGTCCGGGCGCTGGAGCCTGGCTGGTGTTGGTCGGATCGGCAATTCCTGCGCTCGAAGTTCGGCGAGCGCTTTTTCTTCTATAAAGATCATGAGCACTTAGACGTTTCCTCGGAACACTGCTCGAAAAATTCAAACACGAGCTATACCTCTGCGGCGACGTTTCCGACCACACGGTGCTCCTTTTCCTCCTGCTAGTTCGGACTGACCTCTGCAGGTCGGCCGCTGCAGGCTCGGCTTCCTGCCGTAAAGGCGCTTCCTGCAAAATACCATCGTTCGCGAAGGTCAGAAATAGGCAGGGATGAGATAACAGTGTCCGGACTTCGGTCGTGGTCACCTGGGAAGCCAAACTTAGTCCGGGGTAGTCCGCCGTAATGGCGACCAAAGCATTGTCTATGCTGAGCTAGTGATACACCCCGTCGATCAGCTCCACCTCGATGTCCGGATCCTCTTCGGAGGCCGGACCCAGGGATCCTTCTGGGTCCTCGGGTTGTGGAGCAGGACTCACCATGTCCTCCACAGTCCGGCGTAGACCCTGCGCCGAAGACATAACGTAAGAAGCTCAAGCTTCGAAAGCACGGGTAGGGCCCTTCGAGGTGTTCGCTTACCCATCCCCTAGGGTTGATCATGGAAAACCCATCCAAAGGGTTTGGGCGAAGGAAGTCCTCCTTCTCCCCCTTGTACTGGCCGGACAGGATCTTCACCAGATCCTCGGTCGAATCCGGCCCTTTATGGCCGTGCCGGGTAGCATCGTCTTCCCCGTTGAAATTCCGCATGGGGTGGCCTCTGTATTGCAGTGGCTGCACCCCTCGCTTGATGCACGTCGCCATGACTCCGATCATGGTCAAGCCGGAATGAGCCATTAATCTTTATCCGGCCCATCAAGTAATGGACGCTCTTGTCTTCCTCCAAACGGGGGCTCCGCGGGCGCCAGCTGAGGCGTTTCTTCAAGGGAGCAGCACTAAACTCCGGGAGGCCGATCCGGACTGGATCCGGCAGCGGGGCGTCTCCAATATAAAACCACTCCGAGGGCCAGTCTTCGGACGCCTTCTTGGGAGTGCTGGATAGGTATTCGGTCCCGGCGATGCGCCATATTTCGGCGCCGCCCACTTGATATATGGACCCCTGGTGAGAACGGGGTACGAGGCAAAACAACCTCTTCCACAATGCAAAATGGCGCTCGATGCCCAGAAATAGCTCACAAAGAGCTACGTAGCCCGCGATGTGCAGTACAGAGGCGGGCGTAAGGTGGTGGAGCTGGAGTCCGTAGAACTTCAGGAGCCCGCGGAGGAACGGATGTATTGGAAATCCGAGCCCCCTCATCAGATAGGGGACAAAGCACACTCGCTCCTCCTTATTGGGGCTTGGAGTGTCCTCCGCCTGCCTCCCACCTTGATAAGTAACCAGTCCGGCTCGGACTGGAACCATGAAGGCCGGAGGAAGAAACCCCTCCGTTTGGAGCTTCACTAGCTCATTGTGCGAAATAGAGCACCTCCTCCAATTCCCTGGCGATGGGCTAGGAGCACGTGAGGAAGAGCCACGCTGACGATCCATGGTGGAATGGATTTCTAGGTCAGAGGCGCTTCGATGGAGTATACGCGGGAGGAAGACGGTGTGGTTTGGATCTGGATCCTTGCCTCTTTTATAGGCGGACGACCCGCACAATTAGGGGGTGAAATGTAAAAGGCACCCTGGCTTTTCGCATTCGTGCGACGCGTGGAAGAGGGCCATTATTTGGCGTAGAAGTCGAGGAACACAGTATTCAAGATGGAGCCGGACACTATTCAGCAGGTACATGGAATTTGAAGGGAGAACCCGCCTTGCAACGCCGAAGACTATAAACACGCTGGACCTATCGTCATTGAAGCCTGGTTCGGGGACTACTGAGGGAGTCCTGGACTAGGGGGTGTCCGGACAGCCGGACTATCAATATCCGCCGGACACCCAGACTACGAAGATACAAGATTGAAGACTCCGGCTCGCGTCCGGATGGTACTATTCCTTGGCGTGGAAGGCAAGCTTGGCAATACGGATATGTAGATCTCCTAGCATTGTAACCGACTCTGTGTAACCCTAGCCTTCTCCGGTGTCTATATAAACCGGAGGGCCTTAGTCCGTAGGACGGACATACATCTCAACAATCATACCATAGGCTAGCTTCTAGGGTTTAGCCTCTTTGATCTCGTGGTAGATCTACTCTTGTACTACCCATATCATCAATATTAATCAAGCAGGACGTAGGGTTTTACCTCCATCGAGAGGGCCCGAACCTGGGTAAAAACATCGTGTCCCTCGTCTCTTGTTACCATCCGCCTAGACGCACAGTTCGGGACCCCCTACCCGAGATCCGCCGGTTTTGACACCGACAACGGGCCTCGCCCTCGTCCCTGATAAAGCGAAGGGACACCTAAGCCTCGCATTAAATGCATCTTGTCCTATAATACTAGCGATAAACTCGCAATGCTGTAGCACTTTCCACCTCCTGCGTGCCACTGTGGCAGCCCCTTTCGCCTATAAAAGGAGGCCCATGGCACACAGACAAAGGATTCGGCTCTTTGGAACCTCGTAGCACCTAGAGCTAGTTCAAGAGCTCAAGAACACTAATACATCCACCAAAGCAGGATCGTAGGGTTTTACGCATCTTTGTAGCCCGAACCTGGGTAAATCCCTCCGTGTCGTCTGCTAGTCCTGCTCTCCTCACGATCCCCGCACCCCGCAACCGTAGAAGGGATTCCAGTGATACCATAGGTGTCGTTTCCCACCGACATCTTTGGCGCTGGAGATGGAGAAGCAGCTACTGAGGAACGAGACCGCCAACCTCAAGGACTACAAGGCGGGCGAGAAGCGCTGGCTTGGGCGCCTCGCTGCTGTTGCAAACTCGGCCGCAGATCAGCTGGCCATTATGGGGATGCTGGAGATGGTGTACGCCCCTGAAGCGAGCCTGAGCCCCAACGCCAACCTGACCATATACTTCGAGAAGGTCGTCGGTGCATTGAAGCGGCTTCACTCCAACTAGGTGGCCTCCCTGGCCGAGGAATCCCGGATACTCTGCCGGGGGACCATGACCAGGGTGCTCACCAAGATCGCGCACTGGCACCCTGACCTCGACTTTGGAGCTGTGCTGAAGAGCTTGCCGGAGGGTCTCGATACCGCGGCGCTCAATGAGCGTATCCAGCCCATCCTCAGCCGCTTCGACAAAATGAAGAGGGTGGAGGGCTAGCGCCGGGACTAGGCATCCTGTTCTCCGTCGCCGCTGCAGGTTCATGACCAAGACAAAGTTATCTTTAGTTAGAACCATGGTGGCAATTTGTGTAATATAACTCTGTGATGCCCCTAAAGCTATGCATGTTATTTTCCTGTTCGATTTTCCTTTGTATGTCCACCCCACATCAACTGGGTACGCTCGCCGGCACGTAAACCCAGGGCGGCGCTCTGAGGACGGATCCTCATTTACCTGTCGGGTGTGCTTGTTGCCGGCCAAAGCACCTTACCGCCCTCGGCGCGGCCGTTCGGTCTGTCGAGGTTCCAAGGAGCCGAATCCCCTCTCCGTGTGCCGTGGGCCTCCTTTTATAGGCGAAAGGGGCTACCACAGTGGCATACAGGAGGTGGAAAGTGCTACAACATTGTGAGTTTATCGCTAGTATTACAGGACAAGACGCATTTAATGCGAGGCTTAGGTGTCCCTTCGATTTATCGGGGACGGGGCGAGGCCCGTCCTGTCCGTCGCCGCTCCTCCTCGCTTTGACACACGCCCCTAGCCAGCGATGCATGTGGTGCCATGTAGGTAGGCAGGCAGCTGAGGTGGCACGGTGGTGGAGCCTCCACGAAGGTTTGCATGTTGCCACGCAGGTGCCTGCCCAGCTGGTTGGGTCGGCAGCTGCATGCGAACGGCGGGGGTGACTTGGCTTGTGCGGGCCTGGCGGTGGCCCTGCTAGTGCGTTTGGCGAGGGTCTTACCGGGTAGCCCGGCAAGGGTCTTGCTGTGGCGCGCCGGCTTCCCCGGCAAGGATCTTGCCGGGGGTCTTGCGGGTTTCCTTGTGATGATGGTTGCCTTCCTATCCTCTTTTGATCTTGAGCATTTTATGTCTTCACAAAGATCTGCATGCCTCCACGGAGGTGCCTCCCGTGCCCTTTCCCAACGCTTTTGTCGAGCACTGGTGGGCTCAGGGGTGGCTCACTTCGGTTGGCATGGGCGAGCTAGCCCGGCAAGGGTCTTGCCGGGGCTGCTGAGGCTCCCCCGACAAGGGTCCTTGCCGGGGATACCTGCTATGCCTATCTGATCTTTGTGGCCTTGGTCCTTTGCTTTGTTTGCCTTGTGGCCTCGGCTTCTCTCTGGCTTCCTTTTCCTGCCATGTCGATGCGTGGACGTGGCGGGAGACTCTGACTGCCCGTGCACGAGTAACGGGGTCAAAAGCAGAGCCCCTACTTTTGCACACCGACAAGATCTATTCGATGTAAACTCTTTTTGCGTTGTGTTTGTCGAGATCCGATGAATTGTGGGTTTATGATCAAGTTTATCTATGAGAAATATTTGAATCTCCTCTGAATTCTTTTATGTTGATTGAGTTCTCTTTGCAAGTCTCTTCGAGTTATCAGTTTGGTTTGGCCTACTAGATTGATCTTTCTTTCCATGGGAGAAGTGCTTAGCTTTGGGTTCAATCTTGTGGTGTCCTTACCAAGTGACAGCAGGGGCAGCAAGGCACGTATTGTATTGTTTCCATCTAGGATAAAAAGATGGGGTTTATATCATATTGCTTGAGTTTATCCCTCTACATCATGCATCTTTCTTAATGCGTTACTCTGTTCTTTATGAACTTAATACTCTAGATGCAGGCAGGAGTCGGTCGATGTGTGGTGTAATAGTAGTAGATGCAGGCAGGAGTCGGTCTACTTGTCGCGGACATGATTCCTATATACATGATCATGCCTAGATAATCTCATAATTATTCGCTTTTCTATCAATTACTCGACAATAATTTGTTCACCCACCGTAATACTTATGCTATCTTCAGAGAAGACTCTAGTGAAACCTATGGCCCCTAGGTCTATCTTTTATCATATAATCTTTCAATCTACTTTTATTTGCATCTTTACTTTTTGCATCTATATTATAAAATACCAAAAATATATTTATCTTATCATACTATCTCTATCAGATCTCACTTTTGCAAGTGGCCGTGAAGGGATTGACGACCCCTTTATTGCGTTGGTTGTGAGTTCTTTGTTTGTTTGTGTAGGTGCGTGGGACTTTTGAGGAGCCTCCTACTGGATTGATACCTTGGTTCTCAAAAACTAAGGGAAATACTTACGCTACTATTGATGCATCACCCTTTCCTCTTCAAGGAAAACCAACACAAGATCAAGACGTAGCAAGAAGGATTTCTGGCGCCGTTGCCGGGGAGGTCTTCGCTCAAGTCAAGACATACCAAGTACCCATCACAAATTCATCTCCCTTGCATTTACATTATTTACCATTTGCCTCTCGTTTTCCTCTCCCCTACTTCACCCTTGCCGTTTTATTTGCCCTTTCTTTCCCAATTTCTCTCTCTTTCGCTTGCTTTCTTCCTCCTTGCTTTTGTTTGCCCTTATGTCTGAAATTGGGGAGATTATCGTCGATATGGACAAAAATGATAACATGGAAAATTCTGAGGCTCCGGCTGAAGAACCCCCTATCTTGCATACTAAAAAATTTCGAATCGGTAGTGGTAACATTATTGGAAAAGGTGTTATTCAAGATTTCTTTACTTGTGCCGGTGCTTTACCTTCCATGGGTGGTTCTATTATTCATAGAACTAGTAGTCTTGCGGGTGCTATCGCTATGCTTGTAGTTGAACTTGAAAAACAATTTATGCATATGCATCCTTGCATACAAAGAATTTTCCAAGAATTTTCCAATATTGAGCATTCTTCTGTTAAGCGTGTTGTTACTATCTTTTTGGCTCATGAGTTTAGATTTATTATAAGAGAGGCCAAATAAATCTTTGCGCACTATAGGGTGGACGTCGGTCGTCCTCCCATAGAGGCGATCCTCTTTGATCAATAGGAAATTAGGCGTTTTCAATCTTCGGACTATGTTGCTTTCAGTGAAAACCTTAGAAAAAAGGTTCCTACCAATGTCTTGGTTGATAGAATTTCCAAACTTAATAATGATTTTGCTCTTCGAAATAATGAGCTAGGATACTCTCTTAAGTATAGGCTCACGAGATTTTTCCAAAAGAATGCTTTTAGTGATGAATTAGTTGTGCATTATGAAGGGCCAAAGGAGGAATCCGTTCGACCTGAGATAAATTTAGCCCTTTTGATTACTTTTGTTTGCCTCAAAGAAAACTTGTTGCCGAATGTATAGAATATGAGATGAGTTTTCAAGATCTATCTTATTATTGTGGCACTACTTAGATCTATCTTCGCTTTTATGCCTAGCTAGGGGCGTTAAATGATAGCGCTAGTTGGGAGGCAACCCAATTTTATTTGGGTTTTTTATTTTTGTTCCTGTTTAGTAATAAATTTTGCATATACCTTCTGTTTAGATGTGTTTTTATCTTTTAATTAGTGTTTGTGCCAAGTAGAACCTAAAGGATAACCTATGATGATAGTTGATTTGATTCTGCTGAAAAACAGAAACTTTGCGCGCACAAAATTAGTTTTGTTAAATCACAGAAACGTGCTTTTGCGTTGATTATTTTTTCTACTGATCAATAGATAAATTGTCCAGGACATCCTATTTTGGTAGGATTTTTATAGTTCCAGAAGTTTGCTTTAGTTACAGATTGCTACAACTGTTTTGTTTTTGACAGATTCTGTTTTTCGTGTGTTGTTTGCTTATTTTGATGCATCTATGGCTAGAAAAATAGTTTATAAACCATAGAGAAGTTGGAATACAGTACGTTTAACACCAAAATAAATAAAGAATGAGTTCATTACAGTACCTTACGTGATGGTTTTGTTTTCTTTCACTAACGGAGCTTATAAGATTTCCTGTTGAGTTTTGTGTTGTGAAGTTTTCAAGTTTTGGGTAAAGCTTTGATGGACTATGGAATAAGGAGTGGCAAAACCCTAAGCTTGGGGATGCCCATGGCACCCCAAGATATTCAAGAATAGCCAAAATCCTAAGCTTGGGGATGCCCCGGGAAGGCATCCCCTCTTTCGTCTTTGTTCATTGGTAACTTCACTTGGAGATATATTTTTATTCACCACATGACATGTGTTTTGCTTGGAGCGTCGTGTATTATATTAGTATTTGCTTTTTAGTTTACCACAATCATCCTTTCTATATACACCTTTTGGGAGAAGCTCACTTGATTAGAATTTGCTAGAATACTCTATGTGCTTCACTTATATCTTTTGAGCTTGATAGTTTTTGCTCTAGTTCTTCACTTATATCTTTTAGATCACAGCGGTGGCTTAATTTTGAAGAAATTGCTAGTCTCTCATGCTTCACTTATATTATTTTGATAGTCTTTTAGAACAGCATGGTACTTGCTATGGTTACAAATTTGGTCCTAGAATGATGAGCATCCAAGTTGGGTATAATAAAAACTATCACAGGAAGTGAATTGGATGCTATGATCAATATGATGCTTGATAATTGTTTTGAGATATAAAGGTAGTAATGTTAGGGTCATGCTAGTGGGTAATTATGAAATTGAGAAATACTTGGGTTGAAGTTGGCAAGTCCTGTAGCATGCACGTACGGTAAAAGTTGTGTGACAAATTTGTTGCATGAGGTGCTCTTTTAATTGCCTTTCTTATGAGTGGAGGTCGGGATCACGCGATGGTTAACTCCTACCAACCCTTCCCCTAGGAGCATGCGTAGTAGTACTTTGCTTAGAGGGCAAGTAGACTTTTGCAATAAGTATATGAGTTCTTTATGACTAATGTGAGTCCATGGATGTACGCACACTCATCCTTCCACTTTGCTAGCCTCTATTATACCGCGCAACTTTCGCCGGTATCATGCACCCATTATTTACCTTCCTCAAAACAGCCACCATACCTACCTATTATGGCATTTCCATAGCCATTCCGAGATATATTGCCATGCAACTTTCCACCGTTCCATTTATTATGACACGTTCCATTATTGTCATATTGCTCTTTGCATGATCATGTAGTTGACATTGTATTTGTGGCAAGGCCACCTTCATAATTTTCATACATGTCGCTCTTGATTCATTGCATATCCCGGTACACCGCCGGAGGCATTCATATAGAGTCATATCTTGTTCTAGCTTTGTAATTCTTGAGTTGTAAATCAATAAAAGTGTGATGATCTTCATTATTAGAGCATTATCTCAGTGAGGAAAGGATGATGAAGACTATGATTCCCCCACAAGTCGGGATGGGACTTCGGACTTTAAAAAGAAAAGAAAAAGGAGAAAAAAAAGAGAAAGGCCAAAAAAAGAAAGGCCAAAGAAAAAAAAAAGAAAAGAAAAAAAAGAGAATAAAATAAAATGAGAGAAAAAGAGAGAAGGGACAATGCTACTATCTCTTTTTCCACACTTGTGCTTCAAAGTAGCACCATGATCTTCATGATAGATAGTCTCCTATGTTGTCACTTTCATATACTAAGTGGGAATTTTTCATTATAGAACTTGGCTTGTATATTCCAATGATGGGCTTCCTCAAAATGCCCTAGGTCTTCGTGAGCAAGCAAGTTGGATGCACACCCACTTAGTTTCTTTTGTTGAGCTTTCATATATTTATAGCTCTAGTGCATCCGTTGCATGGCAATCCCTACTCACTCACATTGATATCTATTGATGGGCATCTCCATAGCCCGTTGATACGCCTAGTTGATGTGAGACTATCTTCTCCCTCTTTTTGTCCTCACAACCACTACCATTTAACACCATAGTGCTATGTCCATGGCTTGCGCTCATATATTGCGTAAGAGTTGAAAAAGCTAAAGCGTGTTAAAAAGTATGAACCAATTGCTTGGCTGAAACCGGGGTTGTGCACGATGGGAGTATTTTTTGTAGTGAAAATGAAGAATGGCCTAACTATATGATTTTGTAGGGATAAGCTTTCTTTCGCTATGCTATTTCGATAGGACATGATTATTTGTTAGTATGCTTCGAAGCATTATTATTTTTATGTTTTATAAGCTTTTATCTTGAATCATTTGGATCGGAACATTCATGCCACAATAAAGAAAATTACATTGAGAATTATGCTAGGTAGCATTTCACATCAAAAATTCTGTTTTTATCATTTACCTACTCGAGGACGAGCAGGAATTAAGCTTGGGGATGCTTGATACGTCTCCAATGTATCTATAATTTTTTATTTTTCCATGCTATTATATTACCCCTTTTGGATGTTTATGGGCTTTATTTTACACATTTATATCATTTTTGGGACTAACCTACTAACCGGAGGCCCAGCCCGTTGTCGATGTACTAAAGTAGGGGTACCTTAGTATCCCAAACTTGTGCACGGGCAGTTGCAGCACCCTGCGGCGAGGCTTGCCGGGCGACCGCCAAGGTCCTCCGTTGATTCCTTTGGAGCCATTCAAGAACAAAGTGTTTAAGCCGAGAAGACAAGGCCCCGGCAAGAGGAGCTTGCCAGGAAGGTCAAGGCCCCGGCAAGAGGAGCTTGCCGGGAAGGCCAACCAAGGCATTTCGAGGAACTTGCCGCGACGCGCCTCACGTCCCGGCAAGGCCCGGTGAGCGACAAGCTCCCGGGCGCGACAAGACAACAACCGTGGCAAGACGCTTGCCGCGGCAAGGCTACCACTTCGCACCCGCGCTCCAGCGCATCCACCAACGTGTCGCCCTGGGGGCCTTTCCAGGCGCGCGTGGCAAGAAGCTGTGCAGCTAGCGGTGCGAGGTGGCAAGCGGAGATGACGAGAAGGCCATCGTGGCAAGCGGTGGCGCCCCTAACGGTCACTTTTCTGCACTGTTTGGGCGACGCAGACGGGCATTTAATGCCTTTGTCCCCTGCCGTCAGAGTTAGGTAGGGTACACTGTACAAGTAGGTGTACCAAACATTCTTTTTACATTTTTGCCCCCACCTATGTTGCCACCTGTCGGTGACCCCTTTAGCGTATAAAAGGAGGCCCATGCACAACGTAGAGGGGGTTCGACTCATTCGAAACTAGAAGAACACTCACGCTCTCCAGCAAGAACAGAATACAATCACAAAGTAGCAGTAGGAGTTTTATCTCTCCGGAGAGCTCCGAAGCTGAGTAAAACCGCTCGCGTGCTTCACCTCGATCCGCTCTTCGTGCGTTCTCCGCTCCCTGCCGGACTGAAAAGGGGCCCTGCCCCATAGGTGATCGTTCTCATGACATCTTTGGCACGCCAGGTAGGGGGCGTCGAGGTTGTGTGAACCTGGTCCGGTGTTCATGCGGGCTACATCATCATCTTCATCGACATGCCACCGAAGAAGAAGGCTTCGGAGGTGGCTGCCCCGTCCACGTCGATTCCACTGCCACCGGAGCAAACGGGTGGTGGGGTAGACGCCGGTGGAGGAACGGGCACCGACGAGGGAGCTCACGCTGCTGCCAGGTCCAAGGACAAGGCGGCGCAGACCTCGGCGTCCGTACACGCACCGCGCCCATCTCAGGAAGCGCGGGACCGACAACGTCATGGTACTCGCGGTACCATACGTTCGTTGGGTCAAGGCCAAATGGTGGATCTCGGGATGCTCAAGACCAGGATGCACGTCAACATGCTGGCACGAGCGCGGCACGGTCGCCTGGACGAGATGATGCTCCTTCCAACACTGTTAGAAGTGCGAGCATATCTCGCTCCTCGCACCGTTCACCGCCGCCACCCAAGACTCTAGAAGAAGCGTTGGCCCGAGCCCAACTGCTCCTAGATTACCCTCCAGCACCAGACAAGATCGACGATTAGAGGGCCACCATTCAGAGCCTCATCGGCTTCGCCAACGGCGACACTCCCCGGCAACCGAGCACATCGAAGCCGCGGCAAGACGCCCAGGCACAAGCCGGTGGCGACAAGACCGGTGGGGGTGCAACCACCGTGCACTCTCCACCCCGAAGGCCAAGATCGCCGACTCGTCGGGTCAACCTCGACAGCGACTCCACCGCATTGTCTGACCCTCGTGCTCGTCGCGACCAGCGCCAAGTTCTTCAAGAACGGCAACAAGAAGATGCTCGTACCCGCATCGAGCTTCGAAGAGAAGCGCGGCGTCAGTCAGACCAGCGTGCTGGGCCCACTGTCGACATGCATGCGCCAGGGGAACCAGGCGACTTGCCGTACGCGGTAGGTTGCCCTGCGTTCACTCGTGAGCTGCGGCAAGTCCAGTGGCCCATCACAAAGAACTTCAAGCCAGATGTACCACAGAAGTACGACGGCAAGTTGCATCCGTCGGAGTTCCTCAGCATCTACACCATTGCAGTGCAGGCTGCGGGGGGCGTGACGACAAGATCCTTGCCAACTACTTCCCGCTGGTGCTCAAGCCCAATGTCAGATCCTGGCTCATGCACTTGCCAGACAACTCCATATCCTCATGGGAGGATCTGTGCCATCAGTTTGTCGGTGCCTTCACAGGCGGCCACAAGCCTCATGGCCAAGAGAGCGATCTTCATCTGCTCGCCCAGAAGGAGGGAGAGCCCCTGCGCAAGTATATTCAGAGATTCAGCCAAGTACAGCGCAACATCCCAAACGTCCACCCTGCCACGGTCATCAGCGCGTTCCATCAGAACGTGCGTAATCGCAGGATGCGGGAGGAGATGGCGATGTGCAAGATTAGAGACGTCAGTGAGCTATATGCCCTGGCCGACAAATGTGCACATGTTGAGGAGGGGAGGAAACTCCCCGGAGAGAACGCAGGAGCAGGAGGATCTTACAGTGAGGATGCCGCCCCGGCAAAGAGAAACCGGCGGCGGAACAACAGGAAAAGGAAAGGGAAAGATGTGCTAGTTGTTGAGCAGTCCGGCAACGGAGGTGGCGCCAAAAAAGCCAAGGCTGGTAACTCCAGCGAGGCTGTGGCTGCCGCCGACAAGCAGGGCGGCTCCGACAAGCAGTACTGCAAGATCCACCGTACCAAGGGCCATGACCTCCAGAGTTGGAAGAAAGTCGAACAGCTTGTCGAGCAGCAGAAAGCTGAGTACGAGCGACACGACAAGGAGAAGGCCCAGGAAGGTGCTGGGGGATCCGGCAAGAAGCGTCCCGGCCGGGGAGGACGCCGCGGCAAGGCCAAGCAGCGGCAAGGAGACAGACCTCCCCGCGACCGCGACAAAGATGAAGACGAAGACGAAGATGAAGAGATGGATGATGATGAGGCCGACGAGCAGGAGTTTCAGAAATCCACAGAGGTTCTGTGTGTTGACGGCGGTGCTTCTCTGCATACTTCGCACCGCCAACTCAAACAGTGGGTGCGGGAAGTTAATGCAGCAGAACCACCAATTGAGTCATGCAAGCCTCCGAAGTGGTCCAGCACGCCTATCGTCTTTGATATTGAGGACCACCCTGATCCCATAACTGCGGTCGGGTGCTTGCCGATGTTGGTTTCACCAACCATCCGCAACCTCAAAGTCACAAAGATGCTAGTTGATGGCGGGGCTGGCTTGAACCTGATCTCTTCCGCGGTACTCCAAAAGCTACAGATCCCCGACAATGACCTCGAAGAAACCGGAACATTCCAAGGAATCAATCCGGGAAGGAGCAAGCCGAAGGGGAAGATCACGTTGCTGGTAACATTTGGCAGTGAACTAAACTTCAGGACTGAGAGGGTCAGTTTTGATGTTGCCGATTTCCCGTTGCCCTATAATGGGATACTCGGCCGTCCAGCACTCACCAAATTCATGGCCGCCTCTCACTACGCATATAATGTGCTGAAGATGCCGGGACCGATAGGTGTCATCTCTGTCCCTGGCGACAAGAAAGATGCCCTTATCTGCACCGACAAGATTTACCGGGAAGCAGCAGCCGCAGCAGATCGCAAGACACTTGCCGCTGAAGCTCCCGGGGGGAAGAAGAACACCAAGTCCGGCAAGAGCTCTGATGCCCACTCCGGCAAGCGCACCTCTTCGGAGTGCTGCGCTACCGTCGAGGACGCACCATCGAGCTCCACCGGCAAGTGTAAGAAGACAAATACAGCTTCACCAGAGACCAAGAAGGTGTCCGCCAAGGAGGACGACACTGGTGGTACATTCAGCATCAGTGCCACGCTCGACCCTAAATAGGAAAGCGCGCTCGTTGCTTTCCTGTGGGCGAATGTCGACGTGTTTGAATGGCAACTGTCTGACATCCCCGGTGTTCCCAGGAAAGTAATTGAGCGCCACCTTGCCGTCTGTCCTCATGCGCGGCCCGTCAAGCAAAAAGTCAGGAAACAGGCAGTGGAGCGCCAAGAATTCATAGCAGAAGAAATCAAGAAGTTGGAAGCAACAGGCCTTGTCAGAGGAGTGCTCCATCCTACGTGGCTGGCCAATCCTGTAGTCGTGCGCAAGGCAAACGGGAAATGGAGGCTTTGTATTGACTTTACCGATGTTAATAAAGCTTGTCCCAAAGACCCATTTCCCTTGCCGCGCATTGACCAGATTGTTGACTCCACGGCTGGATGTGATTTGCTTTCATTTCTTGATGCATACTCAGGATACCATCAGATCTTCATGGCAGAAGAGGATGAGGAGAAGACCCCATTCATTACTCCGTGTGGCACCTACTGTTTTGTACGGATGTGTCGTGGGAGGAAACGAGCACCTATGGGGCAGGGCCCCTTTTCGGTCCGGCAGGGAGCGGAGGGCGCACGAAGAGCAGATCGAGGTCGAGCGCGCGAGGGATTTTACCCAGCTTCGGAGCTCTCCGGAGAGATAAAACTCCTACTGCTGCTTTGTGTTTGTATTTGTTCTTGGTTGAGAGCGTGGGTATGCTGTAGTCTCGAATGAGTCGAACCCCTCCTACATGCGCACGGGCCTCCTTTTTATAGGCTAAAGGGGTCACCGACAGGTGTCAACGTAGAAAGAGGGGTAAAAGAGTAAAAATGCGGGTTGGTACAACTGCTATCTACAGTGCCCCCTACCTAACTCTGACGACAGGGGCAAGGGCATTTAATGCCCGTACGGTAACCCCAACAGTGCAGGAAGCGTCCGTTAGAGGCGCCACCGAATGCCACGATGGCCTCCTTGTCATCTTCATTTGCCACCTCGCACCGCTTAGCTACACAGCCGCCCGCCACGTGCACCAGGAGCGATCCTGCGGCGACACATCGTCGGATGTGCTGGAGCGTGGGCGTAGAGTGGTGGCCTCGCCGCGGCAAGCACCTTGCCACGATCGCTATCTTGTCGCACCCGCAAGCTTGCCGCTCGTCGGGTCTTGCCGGGACGCGCGGTGCGTCGCGGCAAGTCTTCTGAAGTGCCTTGGCTGGCCCTCCCGGCAAGCTCCTCTTGCCGGGGTCTTGACCTTCCCGGCAAGCTTCTCTTGCCGGGGCCTTGCCGGGACGCGCGGCGCGTCGCGGCAAGTCTCTTGACATGCCTTTGTTGGCCTTCCCGGCAAGCTCCTCATGCCGGGGCCTTGTTCTTCCCGGCAAGCGCCTCTTGCCGGGGCCTTGTCTTCACAGTTAATACTTTGTTCTTGAATGGCAGTAATATGAATAGCGAAGGGTCTTGGCGGACGCCCGGCAAGCCTTGCCGCGGGACGCTGCGACTGCCCGTGCACAAGTTCGGGGTACTAAGGTACCCCTACTTTAGTACACCGACAGGAGCCCCCGGGCCTGGGCCATACACGGTGCCGAGCGCTGTTGGGCCAAGCCCAAAACAGTGCACGGGCACGCGCGGCCTGGGTCCAAACCAAATCCACTCCGTATCCACCGCGCCCTCCCGTAACGGCACGCGTCAATCGCGGCGTCGTGGGAGAGATCATGGGCAATTTTTAACTCCAGGAAATGTGTAACGTTCAGCTCAGTTCTGTATCCCCGCCACGCGGCTCCCATGCGCTTGGGGTCGCGGACGGTGGGAGTGGGAAACTAGGCCGTTGCGAGCAGAGGCAGCGGGTCGGCCCCAACCCCCTGCTCTTCCTGTGCCCTGATTCGCTGAGCGGGGCGGCCGAGCCCCCACCTCGCTCCTTTTAAGAAGAGCGGGAGGGGAGCGCAGAAGCCCGCATTCTCTCATCTTCTTCTTTCTTCAGCTTCTGCTCCCCTTTCTCCCATTCGCCATGGAGGAAGGGAACCCTGGCCCTTCATCGGTGGCGGCGAGGGTCGCCGCCAGACAGCGCGCCCCTCCCTATCCCGCGCCCGTGGTGGCAAAGCCAGCCATAAGGGGAAGAGGTAGGGGGCGAGGTCGTGGACGAGGTCGAGGACGAGGTCGAGGCGCTCGGGGAAGAGGCGGACGGGGCGGTGCGCCAGATCCGCCTCCGCCGGCGGTTCCTCTCCCCATGGCGGTCCACACAGGGGACGACCCTTGCGAGTTCTTCGTCAGGCTGCGCCTGGCGCCTCGCCGCCGCCTCCGGCTCCCAGCTCCATTTGCGAGCGCGATGGAGTTGGACCCGCCCGAGACACTGAGATTGCACATGAGGGGCTGCGGAATCAGCGGCATGCGAGTCCGCGTTGTATTCCCAGCCCCTAATGTGATGTATCTTGATCGTGGGTGGAAGACGTTCGCCCGTATCCACAGCTTGACGGCGGGGTTTACCCTCCATTTTAAGTTAATGGAGGGCGATCTTCTCTCCGTCAAGGTCTTCGGGGACTCCGGCACTCGGACGAAGTGCTGCGTGGACAGCTCCTCCGATAGCGAAGGCTCCCCCTCGAGCGAGAGTGACGAGGAGGAGAGCGACAGCGACGATGAGGGTAGCGGGCGGCGGGATGGCGGGCCCGACTAGGTGTCGGGCGCCGCTTCGTGCATCGCCGGTGACCCCATCATCCGTGTCGCCAGCTCCTTGAACTCCCCGGGGTCGTCTCCTTGGGCGGCTGGCGTAGGGAGGCTGCGGAAGGGGAAGAGGGCTGGCGACAAGGCCATCAAGTCGGAGTACGAGGGCGTAGTGCCCTCGACAGCATGCTGACGTCCTGCCGCCCCGTCTTCGAGCCCCGCTTCCGGCGTCGCCATCACCGTCCAGCCATCGGACGGCCCCCGGGATGTTCTCTTGGTGTCTTCTGGCACCTGTAGCTCGCCTAGGCGCCCCTTTTTCCCTTTTCGCCTCCTTGACCTACCTCCTGAAGAGAGGGACAGGAAAGGGATTACGGGCATCTTATCTTTTTAATTTGTAAGCCTTCGGGCCTTAGCCGCATCTAAAACTTGTAATCCTCTCTTTCTTGTTTTTCATCCTCTATGGACTGTACTTGAGTGGGATGTTTTTTTAATGAAAAGGGGAGGCTTGCTGGGTTATTTGTCTCACGGGTTGAGCCCACGCCAAGGAGCAGATCCTTGGTAGCCCTTGGACAGATATTTCACCTCCCGGCAACAGGCCCCGCCGCCTTCCCACGTCGCTCGACCTTTCTCACGCCTTTGACGGAGGCGGTAACGAGGTGGGTGCGCCCCCCCCCCCCGTTTCATCCCTTGTATGTTCTTACCCTATGCTTTTAGGGAACTTGCCGGTGCAAGCACACTTGCTGAGTGCGGAACATCAGCAGCCTGCCGGCGGCATTGCCTCCGGCAAGAAACCTTGTCGGGGTTAGTTGCAGCGCACTTGTATTGTTGAGCGGACTCGAAACAAATTAAGGGCGCAACTTAGCCACGAGTCGGTTCCTCCGCGCACAGGTTTTCCATACAAGGCACGGCAGTTTTCGGGAAGAAACGCGGTTTCGCATTCCCCAGTCCATAAGAGGATGCATGAGGAGGGACGAAAGACTTATCTGACATCGCAGCCCCCGGCAACTCTGGCTTGCCGTGGATGAATCTTGGTACTCGCAGCCCCCAGCAACACTGGCTTGCCGGGGTCCAGGTGCCAGCGCGCCCTTCTGCTCCTTTCCTTGTCGCTATTATTTCAGTTATGAAAACAATTTAGTTAGTGCCGCGATAAGTTACTTTTGTAATATAACTTCATTCTGGGCAATGCTTGCTATGTTATATCCTTTACTCTGTTACATCCCTTGTACGTTTTTACCCTACGCTTTTAGGGAACTTGCCGGCGCAAGCACACTTGCTGAGTGCGGAACATCAGCAGCCTGCCGGCGGTGTTGGCTCCGGCAAGAAACCTTGTCGGGGCTAGTTGCAGCGCACTCGTATTGTTGAGCGGACTCGAAACAAATTAAGGGCGCAACTTAGCCACGAGTCGGTTCCTCTGCGCACAGGTTTTCTATACAAGGCACGGTCGTTCAAGGAATATAACTTAAAATTTGAAACTGACTGTGCTCTGTGCTCAAACTTTGGCAACTTAGCTTTTCTGTCGTCTGTGCCCCGGTGAGTCTGTACTTCTTTGAACGACGCCATATCCACGTCATTATCTCGCTGGCAGCTCCTCGATCCAATTTCTTCCGCACTTGTGCTGCCTGTCAAAAGTTCTGGTCTTGAGCCCGCACAACACTTCAGTGTTTGCCCTCTCCGCTTGACCATTGCTTCTCGGGTGAGCAGCAGAAGCAAAGTAGATCTTGGTGCCAAGATCTTGGACGTACTGCATGAAGGTGCGGCTCGTGAATTGTGTGCCATTGTCGGTGATGATCCTATTAGGGACTCCGAAACGACAAACAATTGACCTGAAGAACTTGACTGCTGACTGTGCTGTCACCTTCCTCACTGCCTCCACTTCCGGCCACTTCGTGAACTTGTCGATTGCCACGTACAAGTACTCGAAGCCCCCGACAGCTTGGGGAAAGGGGCCGAGGATATCGAGCCCCCAGACCGAAAATGGCCAGGATAAAGGGATTGTTTGGAGAGCCTGAGTTGGTTGATGAATCTGTTTGGAGTGGAACTGGCACGCTTCACACTTGGTTACTTGTGCAGTTGCATCCTGGAGGGCTGTCGGCCAGAAGAAACCTTGCCAGAAGGCCTTGCCGGCAAGTGCTCTTGCGCCAATGTGGTGACCACATATGCCTCCGTGTATCTCCGCCAACAGCTCTTGTCCTTCTTCCCAGGAAATGCACTTCAATTTCACTCCGTTGAATCTTCTTCTGTACAGTATGTCATCGACAAACTGGTACATACTTGATTGCCGGGCTACTTTCTCTGCTTCTTCTTGCTCTTCGGGATGTTCTCCTGTTTGAAGGAAATGGACTATTTGCTGTGCCCATGTCGGAGCTTGCGGCTCGACAACAAGGACTAAAGGCGCAAATGTTGTTGCGGGAACATCCGCTTCTACGGCAAGAATCTGGGATCCTGCCGGAGCGTGATGCTCCTCGGCAAGCGTGTCGGGACACAGCTTGTCGGGAGCGTCTGCTTCAATGAAACAAACCCTAGGGTTTATCGGAGCAGACTGCTCCTCAGCACTTTCTGTGTTGATCCTGGGGACCCTCTTGGCGGCGGCTTCGGGGAGCTCTGCCGGAAAGTAGTCGTCAGTAACCAACTTTCTCTTCTTGCTCTGTCCAGCTGATGGTGTCACAGACGGTTGAGTCAGCTTGAGCACAAAAATCCCTGGTTCCACAGGCAACTTAAGTGCGGCGCATTTCAACAGGCCATCTGCAATGTCGCTCTGAGCTCTCGGAACATGTTCCATCTGCAGGCCGTCAAAATGCTCTTCCAGCTTCCTCACTTCATCAATGTAGGCTTCCATCAACAAACTCTGATAATCTTTGTTAACTTGGCGGACGACAAGCTGTGAGTCACCCCTGACAATAAGCTTCTTGATCCCAAGTTCTGCCACGATACTGAGTCCGGCAAGTAGGCCCTCATACTCTGCAGTATTATTTGTTGCTTGGTCCTTGGGAAAGTGCATTTGGATCACGTACTTGAGGTGCTCTCCGGTGGGTGCGACAAGCAACACACCCGCACTAGCGCCTTGCAGCGAGAAGGCACCATCAAAGTACATGATCCATTCTTTACTTGCTTCCTTGACGGGGATGCTCTTCTCCGGAGTTTCCTCATCGGGTGTTGGCGTCCACTCTGCTATGAACTCTGCCAATGCTCGGCTCTGAATAGTTGAAGTACTTTCAAACTTGAGGCCAAAGCTTGACAGTTCTAGTGCCCACTCGACAATCCTGCCGGTTGCTTCTGGATTTTGCAATATCCTCTTCAATGGAAAGCGAGTGACAACTGTGATCTCGTGTGCTTGAAAATAATGGCGCAGCTTCCTCGAGGCCATGAGAAGGCCGAAAAGCAACTTCTGCACACCAGAGTACCTTGATCTAGCCCCCTGCAGAAGGGAACTGACAAAGTAAACTGGGCGCTGCACCATCTTCTTCTGTTTCTCTTCTGGCAACTATACAGATCCATCCTTGCCTGGACCAGAGCTTGACGGAGAAGCCCCCTGCTTGTCGCTGGACTCGTTTGCCGCGGCTGCTGGCTCATCATTTGCCTCCCTCTCCGCTACTAACGCAGCACTAACCACTTGATTGGTTGCCGCTAGATACAGCAGCAACTTCTCTTGTGGTTTAGGTGCGACAAGTATTGGAGTAGAGGACAGGTATCTCTTCAAATCCTGTAGCGCAGCCTCCGCTTCCGGAGTCCATTTCATTGGACCTGCCTTTTTCAAAATTTTGAAAAATGGCAGTGCGCGCTCAGCAGACTTGGAGATGAATCTACTGAGAGCAGCAACGCAGCCGGCAAGCCTTCACACATCCTTGACGCGCTTTGGGGCTTCAATCTGCTCGATGGCCTTGATCTTGTCGGGGTTGGCTTCAATCCCCCTCTGGGACACAAAGAACCCGAGAAGCTTGCCGGAAGGAACTCCAAACACGCACTTCTCGGGGTTCAACTTGAGATTGACCTTGCGCAGATTTGCAAAAGTCTCTTCCAGATCTTGAACCAAAGTTTCTCTATCCTTGCTTTTGACCACTATGTCATCCATGTATGCTTCTATATTCCTGTGCAGCTGTGGTCCAAAAGCATGACTGACTACTCTTGCAAACGTTGAACCAGCATTCTTTAGTCCGAAAGGCATTCGCACAAAACAGTACGTGCCACATGGAGTAATGAATGCGGTTTTCTCTTCATCCTCTTCTGCCATGAATATCTGATGGTATCCTGAGTATGCATCAAGAAATGAAAGCAGATCACATCCTCCCGTGGAGTCAACAATCTAGTCAATGCGCGGCAAGGGAAATGGATCTTTGGGACAAGCTTTATTAACGTCCGTGAAGTCAATACAAAGCCTCCACTTCCCGTTCGCCTTGCGCACGACTACTGGATTGGCTAACCACGTTGGATGGAGTACTCCTCGGACGTGGCCTGCTGCTTCCAACTTCTTGATCTCTCCTGCAATGAACTCTTGGCGTTCCACCGCTTGCTTCCTGACTGTCTGCTTGACGGGCCGCGCGTGAGGATAGACGGCAAGGTGGTGCTCAATTACTTTCCTGGGAACACCGGGGATGTCAGATGGTTGCCACGCAAACACATCGACATTCGCCCGCAGGAAAGCAATGAGCGCGCTTTCCTATTTAGGGTCAAGCGTGGCACTGATGGTGAAGGTACCACCAGTGCCGTCCTCCTTGGCAGCCACTTTCTTGGTTTCTGGTGAAGCTGTCTTTGCCTTCTTGCACTTGCCGGTGGAGCTCGATGGTGCGTCCTCGACGGTAGCGCAGCACTCCGAAGAGGTGCGCTTGCCGGAGTGGGCATCAGAGCTACTCTTGCCGGACTTGGTCTTCTTCTTCTTCCCCCCGGGAGCTTCAGCAGCAAGTGGTTTGCGTTCTGCTGCGGCTGCAGCTTCTCGGTAGATCTTGTCGGTACAGATAAGTGCATCCTTCTTGTCGCCTTGGACAAAAATGACACTTATCGGACCAGGCATCTTGAGCACATTGTAGGCGTAGTGAGAGGCTGCCATGAACTTGGCAAGCACCGGACGGCCGAGTATCCCATTGTAGGGTAATGGGAAATCAGCGACGTCAAATGTGACTCTCTCTGTCCTGAAATTCAGCTCGCTGCCAAACGTCACTGGCAGTGTGATCTTCCCCTTGGGCTTGCTCCTTCCCGGGTTGATTCCTTGAAAGGTACCAGTTTCTTCGAGCTCGCTGTCGGGGATCTGGAGCTTGTTGAGCACTGCGGAAGAGATCAGATTTAGGCCGGCCCCGCCGTCAACCAACATCTTCGTGACCTTGAGGTTGCGAATGGTTGGCGAAACCAACATCGGCAAGCACCCGACCGCAGTGATGCGATCAGGGTGATCCTCAACATCAAAGACGATGGGCGTGCTAGACCACCTCAGAGGCTTGTGCGATTCGACTGATGGTTCTACTGCATTTACCTCCCGCACCCACTGTTTAAGTTGGCGGTGCGAGGTGTGCAGAGAAGCACCGCCGTCAATGCACAAAACCTTCGTCGCCTTCTGAAACTCTTGCTCGTCGGTCTCATCCTCATCCATCTCATCATCTTCATCTTCGTCTTCGTCTTTGTCGTGGCCACGGGGAGGTCTGTCTCCTTGCCGCTGCTTGGCCTTGCCGCGGCGCCCTCCCCGGGCGGGACGATTCTTGCCGGATCCTCCGCCACCTTCTTGGGCCTTCTCCTTGTCGCGACGCTCATATTCAGCTTTCTGTAGCTCTGCCATCTGCTCAACCTTCTTGCATGCTTGGAGGTCATGGCCCTTGGTGCGATGGATCTTGCAGTACTGCTTGCCGGAGCCGTCCTGCTTGTCGGCGGCCACCACAGCCTCGCCGGAGTCGCTAGCCTTGGCCTTGTCGGTGCAGCTTCCGTTGCCGGACTGCTCAACAACTAGCACATCCTTAGCCTTTCTCTTTCTGTTATTCCGCCTCTGGTTCTTCTTTGCCGGAGGGGCGTCCTCACTGTCAGATCCTTCTGCCCCTGTGTTCTCTCCGGGGAGTTTCCTCCCCTCTTCAGCACGGGCGCACTTGTCGGCCAGAGCATAGAGCTCGCTGACATCTCTGATCTTGCACATCGCCATCTCCTCCCTCATCCTACGGTTACGCACGTTCAGATGGAACGCGCTGATAACCGTGGCAGGGTGGACGTCTGGGATGTTGCGCTGCACCTGGCTGAATCTCTGTATGTACTTGCGTAGGGGTTCTCCTTCCTTCTGGGCAACAAAATGAAGATCGCTTTCCTGGCCATGAGGCTTGTGGCCGCCTGTGAAGGCGCTGACAAACTGATGGCACAGGTCCGCCCACGAAGAGATGGAGTTGTCCGGCAAGTGCATGAGCCAAGATCTGACGTTGGGCTTGAGTACCAGCGGGAAGTAGTTGGCGAGGATCTTCTCGTCGCGCCCCCCCGCAGCCTGCACCGCGATGGTGTAGACGCTGAGGAACTCCGACGGATGTATCCTGCCATCGTACTTCTCGGGCACGTCTGGCTTGAAGTTCTTGGTGCTGGGCCACTGGACTTGCCGCAGCTCACGAGTGAACGCAGGGCAACCTACCGCGTACGGCAAGTCGCCTGGTTCCCCTGGCGCATGCATATCGACAGTGGGCCCAGCGCGCTGGTCAGACTGACGTCGCGCATCTCTCCGACGCTCGATACGAGTGCGAGCGTCTTCGTGTCGTCGTTCTTGGATAACTTGGCGTTGATCGCGGCGAGCTCGCAGGTCCGACGATGCTGTTGAGTCGGTGTCGAGGTTGGTCCGACGAGTCAGCGATCTTGGCCTTCGGGGCGGGGAGTGCACGGTGGTGGCACCCCCAGCGGTCTTGTCGGCGTCGGCTTGCGCCTGGGCGTCTTGCCGGGGCTTCGATGTGCTCGGTTGCCGGGGCTTGTCGCCGTTGGCGAAGCAGATGAGGCTCTGAATGGTCATCCTCCAGTCGTCAATCTTGTGTGGCGCCGGAGGGTAATCTAGAAGCAGCTGGGCTCGGGCCAGCGCTTCCTCTGGAGTCTTCGGCGGCGGCAGCGAGCGGCGCGAGGAGCGGGATATGCTCGGACTCCCAACTTGGTTGGAAGGAGCAGTACCCCGCCCAGGCGACTGCACCTCACTCGTGCCAGCATGCTGGCGTGCACGCTGGTCTTGAACGCCCTGAGATCCACCAGCTTGGCCTTGCTCCAACGCGAGTACGGTGCTAGGAGCACCATGGCGTTGTCGACCCTGCACCTCCTGGGAAGGGTGCGGTGTATGTATGGACGCCGAAGCTTGCGGAGCCTTGTCCTTGGACCTGGTGACGACGTGAGTCCCACCGTCGGCGCCCGCTCCTCCGCCGGTGTCTACCCCACCGCCCGTTTGCTCCGGCGGCGGTGGAATCGACGTAGACGGAGCGGCCACCTCCGAAGTCTTCTTCATCGGTGGCATGTCGATGAAGATGTTGATGTAGCACGCGTGGAGACCGGATCAGGTTCGAACAACCTCGACGCCCCCTACCTGGCGCGCCAAAGATGTCGTGGGAGGAAACAAGCACCTATGGGGTAGGGCCCCTTTTCGGCCCGGCAGGAAGCGGAGGGCGCACGAAGAGCAGATCGAGGTCGAGCGCGCGAGGGATATTACCCAGCGTCGGAGCTCTCCAGAGAGATAAAACTCCTACTGCTGCTTTGTGTTTGTATTTGTTCTTGGTTGAGAGCGTGGGTATGCTGTAGTCTCGAATGAGTCGAACCCCTCCTACGTGCGCACGGGCCTCCTTTTTATAGGCTAAAGGGGTCACCGACAGGTGGCAGCGTAGAAAGAGGGGTAAAAGAGTAAAAACGCGGGTTCGTACAACTGCTATCTATAGTGCTCCCTACCTAACTCTGACGGCAAGGGACAAGGGCATTTAATGCCCGTCCGGTCACCCCAACAGTGCAGGAAGCGACCGTTAGAGGCGCCACCGAACGCCACGATGGCCTCCTTGTCATCTTCACTTGCCACCTCGCACCGCTTAGCTGCACAGCCGCCCGCCACGTGCACCAGGAGCGATCCTGCGGCGACATGTCGTCGGATGTGCTGGAGCGTGGGCGCAGAGTGGTGGCCTCGCCGCGGCAAGCACCTTGCCGCGGTCGCTATCTTGTCGCACCCGCAAGCTTGCCGCTCGTCGGGTCTTGCCGGGATGCGCGGTGCATCGCGGCAAGTCTTCTGAAGTGCCTTGGCTGGCCCTCCCGGCAAGCTCCTCTTGCCGGGGTCTTGACCTTCCCGGCAAGCTTCTCTTTCCGGGGCCTTGCCGGGACGCGCGGCGCATCGCGGCAAGTCTCTTGACATGCCTTTGTTGGCCTTCCCGGCAAGCCCCTCATGCCGGGGCCTTGTTCTTCCCGGCAAGCGCCTCTTGCCGGGGCCTTGTCTTCACAGTTAATACTTTGTTCTTGAATGGCAGTAATATGAATAGCGAAGGGTCTTGGCGGACGCCTGGCAAGCCTTGCCGCGGGACGCTGCGACTGCCCGTGCACAAGTTCGGGGTACTAAGGTACCCCTACTTTAGTACACCGACAGGATGCCTTTCGGACTAAAGAATGCTGGTTCAACATTTGCGAGGGTAGTTCACGAAGCTTTTGAACCACAGTTGCACAGAAATGTAGAAGCTTACATGGATGACATAGTGGTCAAGAGCAAGGACAAAGCAACCCTGATTCAAGATTTAGATGAAACTTTCACAAATCTGCGCAAGATCAACCTCAAGCTGAACCCCGAGAAGTGCGTGTTTGGAGTCCCTTCCGGCAAGCTTCTCGGGTTCTTCGTGTCTTAGCGGGGGATTGAAGGCAATCCCGACAAGATCAAAGCCATTGAGCAGATTGAAGCACCGAAGCGCGTCAAGGATGTACGAAGGCTTGCCGGCTGCATGGCTGCTCTCAGCAGGTTTATCTCTAAGTTTGCTGAGCGCGCCTTGCCGTTTTTCAAAATTTTGAAAAAGGCAGGTCCAATGAAATGGACTCCGGAAGCGGGGGTTGCGCTGCAGGATTTGAAGAGATACCTGTCCTCCACTCCAATACTTGTCGCACCTAAGCCACAAGAGAAGTTGCTGCTGTATCTAGCGGCAACCAATCAAGTGGTTAGTGCTGCGTTAGTAGCGGAGAGGGAGGCGGATGATGAGCCAGCGACCACGGCAAGTGCATCCAGCAGCAAGCAGGGGGCTTCCCCGACAGGCTCTGGTCCCGACAAGGGTGGATCTGCGCAGACACAGGAGGAGAAACAGAAGAAAATGGTGCAGCGCCCAGTTTACTTTGTCAGTTCCCTTCTGCAGGGGGCTAGGTCAAGGTACTCTGGTGGGCAGAAGCTGCTTTTCGGCCTCATCATGGCCTCGGGAAAGCTGCGCCATTACTTCCAAGCACACGAGATTACAGTTGTCACTCGCTTTCCGCTGAAGAGGATACTGCAGAATCCAGAAGCAACAGGCAGGATTGTCGAGTGGGCACTGGAACTGCCAAGCTTTGGCCTCAAGTTTGAGAGCACTTCAACTATCCAGAGCCGAGCATTGGCAGAATTCATAGCAGAGTGGACGCCAACGCCAGACGAAGAAATTCCGGAGACGAGCATCCCCGTCAAGGAGGCAAGCAAAGAGTGGCTCATGTACTTTGATGGTGCCTTCTCGCTGCAAGGCGCCGGTGCTGGCGTGCTGCTTGTCGCGCCCACCGGAGAGCACCTCAAGCATGTAGTCCAGATGCACTTTCCCAAGGAGCAAGCAACGAACAATACTGCAGAGTATGAATGTTTGCTTGCCGATCTCAGGATCGCGGCCGACCTTGGGATCAAGAAGCTCATTGTCAGGGGTGACTCGCAGCTTGTCGTCCGCCAAGTAAACAAGAACTATCAGAGTCTGTTGATGGAAGCTTACGTCGATGAAGTGAGGAAGTTAGAAGAGCAAGTTGATGGCCTGCAGATGGAACATGTTCCAAGAGCTCATAATGACATTCCTGATGGATTATCAAAGTGCGCTGCACTAAAGTTACCTGTGGAACCAGGGATCTTTGTGCTCAGACTGACTCAGCCGTCTATAACACCATCAACAGGACAGAGCAAGAAGAGGAAGTTGATATCTGGTGACTACTTTCCGGCAGAGCTCCCTGAAGCCGCCACCAAGAAGGTCCCCAAGATCAACACCAAGGGTGCTGAGGAGCAGTCCGCTCCGGCAAGCCCTAGGGTTTGTTCCGTTGAAGCAGACGCTCCCGACAAGTTTTGCTCCGGCAAGCTTGCCGGGGAACATCAAGCTCCGGTTGAACCGCATGTTCTTGCCATAGAAGCGGATGTTCCCGCAGCAGCATATGTACCTTTAGTCCTTGTTGTCGAGCCGCAAGCTCCAGCATGGGCGCAGCAGATTGTCCATTTCCTCCAGATAGGAGAACTTCCCGAAGAGCAAGAAGAAGCAGAAAGAGTAGCCCGGCAGTCAAGTATGTACCAGTTTGTCGACGACACACTGTACAGAAGGAGGCTCAACGGTGTGAAATTGAAGTGTATTCCCCGGGAATAAGGACAAAAGCTGTTGGCGGAGATACATGGAGGCATATGTTGTCACCACATTGGCGCAAGAGCACTTGCCGGCAAAGCATTCCGGCAAGGTTTCTTTTGGCCGACAGCCCTCCAGGATGCAACTGCACAAGTAACCAAGTGCGAAGCATGCCAGTTCCACTCCAAGCAGATACACCGGCCAGCTCAAGCTCTCCAGACGATCCCTTTATCCTGGCCATTTTCGGTCTGGGGGCTCGATATTCTCGGCCCCTTGCCCCGAGCTATCAGGGGCTTTGAGTACTTGTACATTGCTATCGACAAGTTCACAAAGTGGCCGGAAGTGGAAGCAGTGAGGAAGGTGAGAGCACAGTCAGCAGTCAAGTTCTTCAGGTCGATTGTTTGCCGCTTCGGAGTCCCTAACAGGATCATCACTGACAACGGCACACAGTTCACGAGCCGCACCTTCATACAGTACGTCCAAGATCTTGGCGCCAAGGTCTGCTTCGCTTCTGTTGCTCACCCGAGAAGCAATGGTCAAGCGGAAAGGGCGAATGCTGAAGTGCTGCGCGGGCTCTAGACCAGGACTTTTGACAGGCTACACATGTGCGGAAAGAACAGAATCGAGGAGCTACCGGTGGTTCTTTGGTCGATTAGGACGACGCCAAATCGAGCCACTGGCCAGACACCTTTTGCTCTAGTCTATGGAGCGGAGGCAGTTCTCCCCACGGAACTCGTATACGGATCGCCTCGAGTGCTCGCTTATGATGAGCTCGAGCAAGAGCAGCTGCGACAAGATGACGCGTTGCTCCTTGAGGAAGACCGTCTTCAGGCTGTTGTACGAGCTGCTCGCTACCAGCAAGCTCTGCGCCGCTATCATAGCCACAAAATTAATGCCAGAAGCCTCGAGGAAGGCGACCTTGTTCTTCGGCGCGTTAAGTCCGCCAAGAATTCCAACAAGTTGACGCCGAAGTGGGAAGGCCCTTACCGGGCGAAACGAGTCACTAGGCCCGGTGCTGTCCGCCTAGAGACCGAAGATGGCTTTCCGGTGAGCAACTCCTGGAACATTGAGCATCTTCGCAAGTTTCACCCATAAGGCGCGGTTGCCGGAACCTGTTCCGGCAACCACCTTTTGTACAAGCCTTGCCGCTGTCGCATGTAACCCTTTGTACAAAGCCGGGCGCAGACCCCGTGCATAAATAAAGCTCATGTACCCTGCATATCCTGTCGATTTCATGCTTTTTATTTGTTGCATGTACTATCTGACACTTTGTGCAGCACCTACCCCCGGTAAGCAATAACGAGCCATAAGGCTCCATATCTTTATTTTCTCTTCTTTCTTTTTCTCAAAGGAAGGGAAAGGTTCCATCGCGCACAAGTTTACCGGGGGGGGGGGGGGGGAGGAGAAGATAATGGTATGGACCAGGCGTCGTTCAAACAAGTATCGCCTTACCGGGAAGCAAGCGACATAAAAGCTAAGTTGCCAAAGTTCGAGCAATCGATTTTAAATTTTTTTAGAGTTATCTTCCTTGAACGACCGTACTTTGTATGGAAAACCTGTGCGCGGAGGAACCGACTCGTAGCTAGTTGCACCCTTATTTTGTTTCGAGTCCTCTCAACAACTTAAGTGTGCTGCGACTAGTTGCGACAAGGTTTCTTGCCGGTGGCGGCACCGCCAGCAGGGTGCTGATGTTCCGCACTCAGCGCTCGCGGCAAGGGTGCCTGCGCCGACAAGTTTCCTAAAAGTGTAGGGCAAAATCATACAAAGGAAGGAATCAAGTAAAGGAAATAACGTAGCAGTTGATACCCAAAATAAAGTTATATTACAAAATAGCTTGTCGCAGCGCTAATGGATTGTTTCCCGCAACATGAACAACAGCGACAAGGAAATAAAGAAACAGGCGACTTAATCTACGCGGCCGCCATCGACCCTCTTGACCTCATTCACCTTGTCCACAATAGGTGCGACAAGGGCCTTGAGCTCGTCCAGATCAGCATCTGCCGGCAGCTTCTTGAGGACGTTGGTGAGATTGAGGCCCGGGTTGCGGAAGGCCACCTTCACCAACACCTTCTCCAGAACTTTGGCGCAGATTGTGCGTGACTCGTCGGCCAGCTTCTTGGGGATCTTCTCTCGAAGCCGCTGGAGTGCGACCACGCCCTTGAAGAACAGAGTGAGCTTGGCGCTGGGCTGGAGGTTCTCGTCGGAGGAGTACCCGAGGTCCTCCACCCCCAGCTGCACCAGCTCCTCGTCGATGACCGCAGCAATGTTCACGAGGCCCTCCGTCCAGAGCTCCACCGTCTCCCTGAAGGTGTTCTGGGTTTCGGAGGCCCTCGTCAACAGCGCTTCGTTGCCCTTGATCTCCTCCTTTAGGGCCACCTCCCGCTCCCTGGAGTCCTTGGCGGCGCTCAACTCCTTACCCTTCTCGGCGAGTTGGCCCTGCAGCTCACCGTGGGCGAGGGCGTCCTTCTCGCGCTCGCGCTGGAGCGCGACAAGCTCTTCATCCTTCATCTTGAGATCGCCCTCCAGCCGTACCACCTTCGTCTCCAACTCCTTCTTGGCGGTCTCGGCAGCTGCGGCAGCGTCCTTTGCTTCCTTGAGAGCCCCGCCAAGTGTCTTCTCTCGCGCGACAAGCTCCTCCTCGTAGCTGTCCAGATTGACTTTCCGCTGCGTCAGCTCACCTTCCCGCATGGACAGCTCCTCGGCGGCAAGCCGCTGTTGCTCTTCGGCTTCATCCTTCTCAAGAAGGAAGGCTTTCCGCACCTCAACGAGCTGCGCCCGCTCCTCCGCAATGGACCGGAGAGCTTCCTGGTTGCGTTCCCGGAGCTCCTCTGCACGCTTCTCAATATCCACTCCCGCCTGCGCGACAAGTGCTTCCCGGGATTCCACCTTGGCTTGCCGGGCGCGGTAGAGCGACACCAGCTTCCAGAGCAGCTGCTCCTCCTCAGACTCGCCGCTGCTGCTGCTTGGCGCATCGACTAGCGTCAGCCCCGCGGAGGCGAGCACCTCCCCATCAAAAGTCTCTCCTTCAACCGGTGCCCTGGAGCTTGAAGCCCAAGGAAGCTTGATGAAGACGCCGTCGCCGGCCTTCAAGTAGGCGCCGGGCTGGGTCTCTTTGGAGTCTGGCGCTGCATCAGCGGCGGAGGGATCAGCGGTCGTGTAGTGCCTTGCGCTCCTGCGGCCCCAGGGTCGTCAGTGCAATCGCCGAACCCTTCGCCAGCTCCTGCGCCAGCAGCTTTGGCAGCCTCCTCGCTGGCAGGATTGTCAGTACCGGCCTCTTCTTCGGTGGTGGCGGCATCGTCAATGTTGCCGCGCGCGTTCTCCTCGCCGGTGGCCTCAGTCTCCATCGGCTCCATGGAAGATGGATCTGAAAGGTCGGAAGAGGGAGAAAAGTCAAGCAAAAATCCAGAAATAAAATCAGAAGAAGAATCCAAAGGAAGTTTCGGGCAAGAAGGATTACCTGTGCTGGGATCCACAGTCATGGGCTCCGCCAACGGGGGATGGCTAGTGTTGCCCCTTGCCGGAGATTCCTCCCTTGCCGGAGACTCCTCCCTTGCCGGGGACCTCTCCCTTGCCGGAGAACGCTCCCTTGCCGGGGAATCCTTCCTTGGCGGTGTAGTTGAAGCAGACGGCATGTCGGAGGCGGTTTCCGAGCCCTCCTGGTGAAGCTGTTCTGCTCCTACACAAACAAGCCAACAGTCAGATGCCAGCAAAGGAAAGAACACCCATGCGCGCCAAACAGTGAGAAGTAACAACTATATATACTCACGCTGGGAGCTGCGCTGGGGGCTGCTTCGAGGAGAGGTTGCCGGGTCTGGCAAGGTGGTCTTGGGTGCACCCCCTGCCGTCGCGGTGGGCTCGTCCTCGATGACAACCACCGGAACCTTTGCCCTCTTCGCCGCTCTCTGGGACAGGGTCCTAAAAAAGTACAAGGTTCAGAGTGAAGCAGATTAGATACAAGACAGAAATAGCAAGAATTGAAGAACTACAAGTACAACAAAGAAGCTTACTCTTCTTCCTCCTCGCTGGAGCTGAGCGCGGAGAGGTCGAAGTCCGGCCCCCTTTCGGCACGACGAGGCGGAGGAGTAGGCTCCCTCGACCGCTTGGCGGGGACAACGGCAGGACCAGAAGCGGCGGTCCGGGATGATCCAGCTCCTGTTGCCGCTGCGATGCGAGGCGCTCCCATGGCAACATTGCTTGTCGCAGCGGAGCGCGTCGCACGGCGCGATGGCTGCTGACCCGTCTGCCGCCCTGCTGCTTCCCCGGTCTTGCGGAGGCGCCTTCTTGGTGGAGCTGGGGGCTGCGCTGGGGGCTCCGTTTGCTGCAAACCACCCGGAGACGGCGGGCCGCTCACACCCTCGCCGGGCTCGGTTGACTCGACGTCAGGCGCGGCAAGGTCTTCCTCGCCGTCAATCCATTCTCGCTCGGCAAGGCTTGCCGCCTCTGCAGCCTCGGCCTCCTCCACAGTGAACCCAAACTCGCCCACAGCTGCGGCTGCCGCCGCCTCTTCAGCCCTGGTGGCGATGCGCTGCATCTCCTCCTCGGTGGTGTCGCGGGTGAGGAGCTTCTGTTCGTCGGCATGGACCGCCACCTCCACCAGGCCATCGAAGAACTGCTGCACAAGATCGTCCGTAGGCTCTTGCCAAGTGGGGACGATTCCGTGCGAGTCGCACTGCGGCATCATTGCGCGGATGCGGTCAAGCGAAGAGTTGTTGCACAGCGGAACGACCCCCGCCGGCAACCTAAACCACTCTGGATGTTGGGAGTCATGCTTGAACAACTCCTTGAGCATCGCATCCAACTCCAGGACAGTGAAATTGAAGTTGAGGCCCGGGCGCAGCCTCATGATGTCCGCCGGACCCCCAAATTCCCAGGCGGGTATCTTCCTCTCTTGCAGGGGGGCGATGCGGCGGCGAAGAAAGTCTGCGCCAATAGCACCCACAGTGAGCCCGGCAAGCCCGAGCCGCAAGATCCGGGTGGTGGCGATCTTTAGCTTGTCGTCATCCGCGGCAAGGCCGCTCCAATCGCCGCTGCGCACTACTGGGGTTTGGCGCAGGGTGGTGAATGGCTGCGGGTTCTCCTCGACGATCCAGCACCACTCTGCTCTCCACTCCTCCCATTTGCTGCGGAGCTCCCCCTCTAGATACGCCTCCTTCCTGCCGGTCCTCGAGATCCAGGCAACCCCGCCGGACAAAGGCTCTCCTCTCTCGACCCGGGGCATGAAGTAGTGGCGAAAAAGGGCTACGTTTGGGTGGACTCCGACAAAGTTTTCGCAGAGATGTGCAAAAACCGCCATGGTTAAGACAGCATTGGGGGTGAAATCGAGGAGGTGGAACCCGTAGTTGTTCATGATGTCGCAAAAGAATTCGGAGAAGGGCAGGCAGAGCCCGCAGTAGAAGAACAACACGAAAAAGGGGTATCCGCTTCGAGCCCGTTTTGAAGCGGCGGCGGAGAGTACCTTCGTGCGCGGATGCGCCCGCGTCTCCGTCGACCAGAAAAGGTAGTACCACTCCCTCAGCTCCACCACGGCGAGCTCGGAGGGGAAGGTGGCCCGCTCCTTCCGCAGCGCCTCAAGCCGCAGCGCCTCAACTGACTTCGCGCCCTTCCCAGTCTTCCGAGCCATGGCAGGGGTAGCGGGGAGAGATCGACGGTGTTGGTGGCGACGACGCCGATGGGGGGCGGAGCGCTGCTCTCTTTCGGATTTGGAAGCGAAGGGAAGCGGCGGAGATTTCCGAGATTGCAACAGCAAATGGCGAAGGTGGGGGAACTGCCATGTTTCCCCTGCTTATAAAGAGGAGGAGGCGAACGTTACGCTTTCTCCGAATAAAGAACCACCCACAACCTCTCCCACGACGCCGCATTCGACGCGTGCCCTTACGGCAGGGCGCGGTGGATACGGAGTCAGATTCGGCGTACCCAGGCCGCGTGTGCCCGTGCCCTGTTTTGGGCCTGGCCCAACAACGCTCGGCACCGTGTGTGACCCAGGCCCGGGGGCTCCTGTCGGTGTACTAAAGTAGGGGTACCTTAGTATCCCGAACTTGTGCACGAGCAGTTGCAGCACCCCGCGGCGAGGCTTGCCGGGCGACCGCCAAGGTCCTCCGTTGATTCCTTTGGAGCCATTCAAGAACAAAGTGTTTAAGCCGAGAAGACAAGGCCCCGACAAGAGGAGCTTGCCGGGAAGGTCAAGGCCCCGGCAAGAGGAGCTTGCTGGGAAGGTCAAGGCCCCGGCAAGAGGAGCTTGCCGGGAAGGCCAACCAAGGCATTTCGAGGAACTTGCCGCGACGCGCCTCACGTCCCGGCAAGGCCCGGTGAGCGACAAGCTCCCGGGAGCGACAAGACAACAACCGCGGCAAGACGCTTGCCGCGGCAAGGCTACAACTTCGCACCCGCGCTCCAGCGCATCCACCAACGTGTCGCCCTGGGGGCCTTTCCAGGCGCGCGTGGCAAGAAGCTGTGCAGCTAGCGGTGCGAGGTGGCAAGCGGAGATGACGAGAAGGCCATCGTGGCAAGCGGTGGCACCCCTAACGGTCGCTTTTCTGCACTGTTTGGGCGACGCAGATGGGCATTTAATGCCTTTGTCCCCTGCCGTCAGAGTTAGGTAGGGTACACTGTACAAGTAGGTGTACCAAACACTCTTTTTACATTTTTGCCCCCACCTACGTTGCCACCTGTCGGTGACCCCTTTAGTGTATAAAAGGAGGCCCATGCGCAACGTAGAGGGGGTTCGACTCATTCGAAACTAGAAGAACACTCACACTCTCCAGCAAGAACAGAATACAATCACAAAGCAGCAGTAGGAGTTTTATCTCTCCGGAGAGCTCCGAAGCTGGGTAAAACCGCTCGCGTGCTTCACCTCGATCCGCTCTTCGTGCGTTCTCCGCTCCCTGCCGGACCGAAAAGGGGCCCTGCCCCATAGGTTATCATTCTCACGACACCCGTATTGCTGTTTTTTTGCCTATTTCAGTATTTTGAAGAAAAGGAATATCAAACGGAGTCCAAACGGGGTGAAACCTTTGGGAGCGTGATTTTTGTAACAAACATGATCCGGAGAACTTGGAGTGCAAGTCAAGAAGCTTGCGAGGCGGCCAGGAGATAGGAGGGTGCGCCCACCCCCGCTGGGTGCGCCCCCTATCTCATGGGCCCCACGGGCGGCCACCGACGTACTTCTTCCTCCTATATATACCTATGTACCTTCTGTATCTGCGAGATCCCATCTTGGAGCCTTCGCCGTGCTCCGCCGGAGGGGGATTCGACCATGGAGGGCTTCTACATCAACACCATAGCCCCTCCGATGAGTTGTGAGTAGTTTACTACAGACCTTCGAATCCATAGTTATTAGCTAGATGGCTTCTTCTCTCTTTTTGGATCTCAATACAATGTTATCCCCCTCTCTTGTGGAGATCTATTTGATGTAAACTCTTTTTGCGGTGTGTTTGTCGAGATCCGATGAATTGTGGGTTTAGGATCAAGTCTATCTATGAGAAATATTTGAATCTCCTGTGAATTCTTTTATGTTGATTGAGTTATCTTTGCAAGTCTCTTCGAGTTATCAGTTTGGTTTGGCCTACTAGATTGATCTTTCTTTCCATGGGAGAAGTGCTTAGCTTTGGGTTCAATCTTGTGGTGTCCTTACCCAGTGACAGCAGGGGCAGCAAGGCACGTATTGTATTGTTGCCATCGAGGATAAAAAGATGGGGTTTATATCATATTGCTTGAGTTTATCCCTCTACATCATGTCATCTTTCTTAATGCGTTACTCTGTTCTTTATGAACTTAATACTCTAGATGTAGGCAGGAGTCGGTCGATGTGTGCAGTAATAGTAGTAGATGCAGGCAGGAGTCGGTCTACTTGTCGCGGACGTTATGCCTATATACATGACCATGCCTAGATAGTCTCATAATTATTCGCTTTTCTAACAATTGCTCGAAAGTAATTTGTTCACCCACCGTAATACTTATGCTATCTTGAGAGAAGCCTCTAGTGAAACCTATGGCCCCCGGGTCTATCTTTTATCATATAAGCTTTCAATCTACTTTTATTTGCATCTTTACTTTTTGCATCTATATTATAAAATACCAAAAATATATTTATCTTATCATACTATCTCTATCAGATCTCACTTTCGCAAGTGGCCATGAAGGGATTGACAACCCCTTTATTGCGTTGGTTGCGAGTTCTTTGTTTGTTTGTGTAGGCGTGTGGAACTTTTGAGGAGCCTCCTTCTGGATTGATACCTTGGTTCTCAAAAACTGAGGGAAATACTTGTGCTACTATTGCTGTATCACCCTTTCCTCTTCAAGGAAAACGAACGCAAGCTCAAGACGTAGCAGCAGTCGACCCCACAAATGTCGAGGCAGTCACCAAATGGAAGTCGCCCACATCAGTCAAGGAGATCCGCAGTTTTCTCGGACTCGCGGGTTATTATTGGAGGTTTATTGATAATTTCTCCAAGATTGCTAAGCCCATGATAGAGCTTTTGAAGAAGGAAACCAAGTACATTTGGACCGAGGATTGTGAAGCCAGTTTTCAGGAGCTCAAGAAACATTTGGTTACAGCCCCAGTGCTAATTTTTGCTGGACATACACAAGGATTACCAGGTATATTGTGAAGTTTCTCGTCAAGGACTCGGAGGAGTGCTAATGCAGGAAGGAAAGGTTGTAGCTTATACCTCCAGATAGCTACGACCTCACGAGATGAATTATGCGACACACGATTTAGCAGCCGTAGTGCACGCACTCAAGACCTGGAGACATTTCCTTGTCGGAAACAGTTGTGATGTTTACACGGATCATAAGAGCTTGAAGTACATTTTCATGCAGAAGGAGTTGAACCTCAGGCAGAGGAGATGGCTTAAATTGATCAAGGACTATGACATGAGATTGCATTATCACCCAGGGAAGGCAAATGTTGCAGCAGATGCTTTGAGCCATAACTGTTATGTGAACACCCGCATAGCTGGAGGATTACCTCAGGAGTTAGCCGACGATCTCAGAGATCTTCGACTGGAGATACTACCAAGAGGATTTGTTGCCACCCTAGATATTCAGTCCACTTTGACCGAAAGAATCCGTGAAGCCCAGAAGATGGAAAGGAAATTGTAGAGATAAAGGAAAGGATGAGTAACGGAAAAGCTAAAGGTTTTCGTGAGGATGAGCATGAAACTTTATGGTTTGAGGATCGTATCTATGTTCCCAATGACCCAGAGGTCAGGAAGTTAATTCCTTAGGAAGCCCATGATTCACCGTACTCGATTCACCCAAGCAACACCAAGATGTATCTGGACTTGAAGGAAAGTTTCTGGTGGACAGGTATGAAGAAGGATATTGCCGAGTACGTAGCAGTATGCTATGTTTGTCAGCGAGTAAAGGCGGAACATCAGAAGCCGGCAGGGTTACTTCAACCTTTGCCGATACCCGAGTGGAAATGAGAAAAACTTGGAATGGATTTTATCACGGGATTACCCAGGACCCGTTCAGGTTATGATTCTATCTGGGTAGTGGTTGATTGCTTGACCAAGGTAGTTCATTGCATTCCCATGAAGACCACATATACCAGCGCTAAGTTAGCCAAGATATACATGACTAGGATCGTATGTCTGCATTGAGTTCCGAGGAGTATCGTGTCAGATAGAAGAACACAATTTACCTCAAAGTTTTGGAATCAGTTGCATGAAACTTTGGGTGTGAGGCTGGAGTTCAGTACAAATTTTCATCCGCAGATAGATGGAAAGACCGAGAGAGTCAACCAGATCCTGAGAGGACATGTTGAGAGCATGTGCACTAGACTATGGATCTAGCTGGGATGATAATTTGACATACGCAGAGTTCTCGTACAACAACAGCTACCGGACCAGTTTGTAGATGGCTCCTTTAGAGGCTCTATATGGAAGGAGATGCCGAACACCATTGTTGTGGGATGGTGTTGGAGACCGAAAACTTTTTGGTCCTGATCTTATTAGAGACTCTGAAGAGAAGGTCGAGCTGATTCAAGACAGACTTAGGATAGCTCAGTCGAGGCAGAAGAGTTATGCCGGTGGTAAACATAAGGAGATAACGTGCGAAGTGGGAAACCGAGCATATCTCCGTGTGTCCCCACTTCGAGGAATCAAGAGGTTCGGTGTTAAAGGAAAGTTAGCACCCAGATTCATAGGACCGTACAAAATCCTTGAACGTCGAGGAGAAGTTGCCTACAAGTTGGAATTGCTGGAAGGATTGTCCGGAGTTCACGATGTCTTTCATGTTCCCAGCTGAAGAAATGCCATGCTGAGATGGCCGATATTCCCTTGAGACACATAGTGCCCCTAGAGGCCATACAACTTTACAGTGATCTGACTTATGAGGAGAAGCCCATTAGAATTCTCCAGACTGCGAATAGAGTTACCCGCAGCAAGATCATCAAGTTTTGTAAGGTGCTTTGGAGCCACCATTCCGAGGAAGAAGCCACCTGGGAGCGAGAAGAAGATCTCCGTTGAGACCACCCGCACCTATTTGCTAGCCAACCCGAATCTCGAGGGCGAGATTTATCTTAAGGTGGGTAGGTTTGTAACATCCCAAATCTTCAATTTGGAATGTTTTACAATTATTAGCTAAGCATCTATGCATTTTGTTTGAATTGTGTGGCATTTGGAAATGTTCAGAGGCATTTGAGTTTTCTTTGAATTTGGATTCAAATTGGCATTTGAAATTCATTTCAAAAATACCTGACAAATACTTGTACAAAACTATGAGAGGAGCTAACATGACACTCCAAAATGTTAGAAGAAATTAGTGCCAAAAAAAATTGAATTCAAATTGAGTTTTATTTGGAATCTTCAAAAAAATGTTTTTATAAAGTTTGGTTTTTGCCTCTGCAAAAATATTCATCTTACAGGTTATGTTTTTATGAGAATTTTGATATATATATATATATATATATATATATATATATATATATATATGTCCTATCACTACTGCAGGATGCTGATAACGCGACACTTCGATCAGAGACCCTTCAACGAAACTGTGTGCGATGCAATAATCGCAAATGGTGGTGTAAAAAACCATCAAAAAAGGTGCAAAACATTTGCGATGAAGGATGCATCAAACATGGTTCAGATTTTAGTTGCGTGTGCGATGCAGGGCATACAGTTTAGTTCAAATAAGTGTTTGCGATGAGGAGGAACAAAAGAAACGGGCAGCCAGATGAAGGTGTGTGCGATATACAACATAAGGTTCACTCGGATGAGCTGTTTGTGATTAGGCAACACAAAAGAAATGGTCAGCCAGATCAAGGTGTGTGCGATATACGGCATGCGGTTCACTCGGATGAACTGTTTGCATTGAGACAAGAGAACAGAAATAGTTCAATATATAAAGATGTGTTTGATACGCGGCAAACAGGTCTGTAATCAGAAATGTGTGCGAAGACCGATAAGAACACAGACGATTGCTTCTAATAAGACGTATGTGATATGGTCTGTCCACACAACATCTATTGGCCATTGGGGGACTGGCGGTCATCCGGATACGACATAAGGATGCGAAGAGGCATCCTATATCAGCAAGGACTAGTTGTTCCACTAGTAGCTCATGTAAGAGAACTCTCAAGTTAAGTGTGCTCAGGCTGGAGCATCCATCAGATGAGTGACTGGATGGGAAGTTGCGTTGATGTTAAATTAACTGATAGGATGGGTCGTATCTGTCAAATTAAATGACTGTTATGACCCATCCCATTAGTTAATTTAACCTCGAGGTCCTTGTTTTTTTACTTTTTTTGTTTTTAACACATGTTAAAGAAGGTCTACCGCATTACTTTTTGACAATGTGCAATACATGGCATACAGTTGATCCATCCGACCTGTTTGTGATTAAATAAGCCGTGTGTGTTGTGGGCAAACGCTTGCTAGTATTCAACTGTTTGCGATTGATGAATTCATCACCGACGGGTTCCCTAGTGTGGTCCGTGTTCATATGATCATCATCTACTTCTTGTGCTAGCTCGATGTTCCTTCTTCTATACCCCCATATAGTGTGCGAATAATTTTGAAAGTTGGTCGTTGGGTGAAGCCAATCCGACGGTACCAGATTCTGCCACATGTACAATCTAGAAGACTTCGTGATTGAACTTAAGCATAATGCACAAACCTCAAAACACAAGCACTTCTCCTTTGTTTTCTAGAATCTTCCATATCTTAATTGCCCAAACTTTTTTTCCTAAATGAATTATCACTTTTTTTACTTTATGCTTTACAATGCACAATTCCATGAATCTTAAAATATTTTTTTATAAAACTAATTGATTTTGGATGAGATGGACTACAAGAATTAAACGAAAATCTACATCATGCATATATGACTCAAAGCTTACATGCTATAGTGTGGTATTTATTCATAATTTGGTTACCAAATCTCATGTGTGCAATGCACGTATACCTTACTCGTATGCTAATTTTCCATTAATTGATGGTGTTTTATGAACACGCCACCGTTTCCCGCCATTTCCTCACTTGTTTACCGCCACCCAGTGATATTGCGCATAAACCTAGGCGGCGCGCGATGCACGGAGGCGACAAGCGCTGCCTGTAACACATCCACCTTTTCCATGCATGCCAACCCACCAAAGCGCCGCCTCTGCCATCAACCTTGTCGACGAGGAAAACGAGGATGCGCCACGGCCTGTCAAGGCCGAGGCGCTCCCCAGCAATGCGATGGACGATGTCGTGATGCGCGTCATTGCTAGGGTTGAGCAGACCTTTGGCGCATGGAGCTTGAGAGTCTCGAATCAAGATAGGCATGTCAGCGCCGACAGGCTACAGCTCGCCGCACAACATGATCGATGGCGCGCCACAGAGCAAGCTAGGTGCATCCACGCCGATAGGCTGTGGCTCGCCGCACGGCAAGACCATTGGTGCGCCGCAGAGCGAGAGGCGCGGCGCACCACACAGCAAGAGCGGATCCATTGGCGCTTGCCTACTGTCGACACGGTGTCGCAGCTACGTACACGTCCTGTCAGTACCCCCATTCCTTGCCAGGAGTGGGCAGAGGCCCTCTGCGCCGTACTTGCACCAGAGGCCGGCCGCGCCGTACTTGCACTAGACGTCCACCATGCCGTTCGCATCGGTCACGTCGTGCGCCTTGACCGCGGCCCGCTCGATGCCAATGCGCTGGTCGGTAGGCTCGACTGCCTCCTTGGCCCAGGTGTCCACCTGGGTGCAGTAGAGGAACATGGTCGTCGCATCCTCGAGCCGGTGATCTCCGATGAAATAGCCAACTTGGAGCTCGAGATCGCGCTCCAGATGTACCGCGAGTGTGTCGACCACTTGGATGAACGCCTACACGAGTTCAGGCAGAGCCAAGAGCTACCATAGGTAAGGGCTGCTGGTCATGGTCTCATGGACGCGTTTTATTTTGTTGAGTCATTTCGACATGGATAGCTTTGTATTCATAGCAATCATAGTATTGCTCTGTTTATTCCTCTGTTTCAATGTGTGTACTCTATTTTCCATTCTTATATGTTCTGTTTCAATGTGCGTATATACGCTTTCCATTCTGTATATGTGGATGATAACAGCTAGATTCAAGTTAGTATACAAAAAGAGATAGAAAATGGAATTCATAATATATATATAGATATATATATATATTAATTGTTCATTAGTTCATCATAGAATATATATATAATATCATCACATATACGTGACGATACTTATCTACTAGGTACAATGCGTAAAGTTGAAAACAAACAATACTAAAACTAATAATCCCTCCTGGGGCCAGTATTCCGGCACCCGTCACCAGCAGCTCCCTGGTGCGCGGCGTCTTCGCAGTGCAGAGGCAGTACTCCGCCTCGAAGTGCTTGACGTAGCAATGTGCCTCTTGCTGGAGGATGAGCGCGAACGATCCTGCCATTGACCTTCCTCGCAAATTACCCGTCTTCGTACACCTCCTCTGCACGCTGGAGCTTATCGGCCCACCTCCACGCATCGACGAGGCGCACAAAGCCTTTGACCTTCCTCGCGAAGTACCCGTCTTCGTACACCTCCTCTGCACGATGACGCACCTGCCCCCAAAGCTCCGCCGCCTCCTTATTCCAGGCGGCATCATGGGCTTCACAGGATGCCTGGTACCTGGCTTCCTCCTCCGCCATCTCCTTCTTGAACGCCACTTGCCTTGCTTTCTCAGCCGGCAGCAGCAACTTCCACAGACAAAGATTGTACTGACCCCAAAACCAATCCAAAGTTGGGGGTCCGGCAACCTCGTCCGGCGGCGCGTAGGGGTCCTCGTCGCTGCTATTTGAGTGAGCGTCCTCGGGGGGCAGCTGATACGTCTCCATCGTATCTATAATTTTTTTTATTATTCCATGCCAATATTATTCAACTTTCATATACTTTTTGCACCTTTTTATACTATTTTTTGGGAATAACATATTGATCCAGTGCCCAGAGCCAGTTCCTGTTTGTTGCATGTTTTATGTTTCGCAGAAAACCAATATTAAACGAAGTCCAAACGGGATAAAAACGGACGGAGAATTATTTTGGAATATTTGCGATTTTTGGGAAGAAAAATCAACGCGAGACGGTGCCCGAGGGGGCCACGAGGCAGGGGCGCGCCCTGGACCCTTGTGGGCACCCCATAAGTCGGTTGACGCTCTTCTTTTGCCGCAAGAAAGCTAATTTTGTGAGAAAAATCTGGGCGAAAGATTCACCCGAATTGGAGTTACGGATCTCCGGATATAAAAGAAACGGTGAAAGGGAAGGATCGGAGAATGCAGAAACAGAGAGAGACAGAGAGATAGATCCAATATCGGTGGGTTTCTCGCCCCTCCCACGCCATGGGAGCCAAGGACCAGTGGGGAAACCCTTCTCCCATCTAGGGAAGAGGTCAAGGAAGAAGAAGAAGAAGGGGAGCTCTCCCCCTTGCTTCCGGTGGCGTCGGAATGCTACCGGGGGCCATCATCATCACCGCGATCTACACCAACACCTCCGCCATCTTCACCAACATCTCCATCACCTTCCCCCATCTATATTCAGCGGTCCACTCTCCTGCAACCCGTTGTACCCTCTACTTGAACATGGTGCTTTATGCTTCATATTATTATCCAATGATGTGTTGCCATCCTATGATGTCTGAGTAGATTTTTGTTGTCCTTCCGGTGATTGATGAATTGCTATGATTGGATTAATTTGCTTGTGGTTATGTTGCTGTCCTATTATGCCCTCCATGTCGCGCAAGCGTGAGGGATTCCTGCCGTAGGGTGTTGCAATATGTTCATGATTCTTTTATGGTGGATTGCTTGAGTGATAGAAGCATAAACCCGAGTAAGGGGGTTGTGGCGTATGGGATAAAGGGGACTTGATGCTTTAATGCTATGGTTGGGTTTTACCTTAATGATCTTTAGTAGTTGCGGATGCTTGCTAGAGTTCCAATCATAAATGCATATGATCCAAGAAGAGAAAGTATGTTAGCTTATGCCTCTCCCACATAAAACTTGTTATCGGTCTAGTAAAGTAGTCAATTGCTTAGGGACAATTTCACAACTCCTATCACCACTTTTCCACACTCGCTATATTTACTTTATTGCATCTTTATCTAAACAGCCCCTAGTTTATATTTGCGTGCTCTTTATTATCTTGCAAACCTATCCAACAACACCTACAAAGTACTTCTAGTTTCATACTTGTTCTAGGTAAAGCGAACACTTAGGGTGCGTAGAGTCGTATCAGTGGCAGATAGGACTTGAGAGAATATTTGTTCTACCTTTAGCTCCTCGTTGGGTTCAACACTCTTACTTATCGAAATATGCTACAATTATCCCCTACACTTGTGGGTTATCAGCGGCGATTCCTGATCGGCGCGTCGGCAGACCGGCGGCGCCATGGCAGTGATTTGAGAGAGAGAGAGAGAGAGAGAGAGAGAGAGAGAGAGAGAGAGAGAGAGAGAGAGAGAGAGAGAGAGAGAGAGAGAGAGAGAGAGAGAGAGAGAGAGAGGGAGGGAGGGAGGGAGAGGGAGAGAGAGAGGGAGAGGGAGAGAGAGAGGGCGGGTGAGGGGAGGATGTAGATGAGAATTCAGGCGGGACGACATGAGCAAGGTAGTATTTATTGGCGGCCGGAATCTAGATCGATGGGAACAGTACACACGCCGGTCGCTGGAATTTACGAGTACTGTACTTTGAATTACACACGATTCCCGCAGAAAAATCCGTGTGTGAACATAATAGTTGACGGTTTCCAATACAGAACCGTGTCTGATTAATGATCCCCGCCACTCACCTACCAAACCTCGAGCCGCGATATAGAGTGCCAATCGTGTGGGGGCCGGTTGTCTTGCCAGATCTTACATTTTCTTTTTTGAGCACCAGATATTTACACCGTCTGATGATTTTTTAACTCGCACACAAGTACACAAAATATGATTTTTCAAACCGTTATGGTTAGCTGTTGCATGTAGATGTAGTTCAAATTTGAATTACGGTCATTAAATGGCTAGAAAATCACTTAAATGTCTTTAAAAGGTCAAATTACCCCTGAAATTTTTCAAATTTTCACATGACAGTTGTATTAGTGCACGTTAAACATAGAAAAAAATTGAAAGCCGTGAGAGGAAGCTATCTCCTGTTCGTCATCAAACATGCATTGTTCCCTCTTGGAACCACGAACCTTCTAGTGAGTTGCTCCGGTTTGTGAGGGCGGTGTGTCCAAACTTTCGTCAAACAGGCCAATTTTTTTACCACATCATCTTGGTGCCATGACATTACATCAAGCAAGGTTTCATGTTTTTCTGGTCATTTTTTAATGTTTTGGAATTAAAATGCCATGGCACTCCACGCATGTGCCCATGTCGTAGACCAATATGTTTGAAAATTCCTTCTAATTTACTGCACATGGAATTAACTCGCACACAAGTACACAAATATGATTTTTCAAACCGTTATGGTTAGGCGTTGCATGTAGATGTAGTTCAAATTTGAATTACGGTCATTAAATGGCTAGAAAATCACTTAAATGTCTTTAAAAGGTCAAATGACCACTAGAATTTTTCATTTTTTCACAGTACAGTTGTAGTAGTGCACGTTAAACATAGAAAAAATTTGAAGGCCGTAAGAGGAAGCTATCTCCTCTTCGTCATCAAACATGCATTGTTCCCTCTCAGAACCACGAGCCTTCTAGTGAGTTGCTCTGGTTTGTGAGGGGTGTGTGTCCAAACTTTCGTCAAACATGCCAATATTTTTACCACATCATCTTGGTGGCATGACATTACATCAAGCAAGGTTTCATGTGTTTCTGATCATTTTTTATTTTTTTAACTAAAATGTCATGTCACTCCATGCATACATATGCATGTGTCCATGCCGTGAGACAAATATGTTTGAAAAATCCTTCTAATTTACTGCACATGGAATTAACTCGCACACAAGTACACAAATATGATTTTTCAAACCATTATGGTTAGGCGTTGCATGTAGATGTAGTTCAAATTTGAATTACGATCGTTAAATGGCTAGAATATTACTTAAATGTCTTTAAAAGGTCAAATGGCCCCTAGAATTTTCCAATTTTTCACATTACAGCTATAGTAGTGCACGTTAAACATAGAAAAATTTGAAGGCCGTAAGAGGAAGCTATCTGCCATTCGTCATCAAACATGCCTTGTTCCCTATCGAAACCACGAGCCTTCTAGTGAGTTGCTCCGGTTCGTGAGGGGTGTGTGTCCAAACTTTCGTCAAACATGCCAATTTTTTACCACATCATCTTGGTGGCATGACATTACATCAAGCAAGGTTTCATGTGTTTCCGATATATTTTTAATTTTTTGGAATTAAAATGCCATGTCACTCCATGCATACATATGCATGTGTCCATGTCGTGAGGCAAATATGTTTGAAAATTCCTTCTAATTTACTACACATGGAATTAACTCACACACAAGTACACAAATACGATTTTTCAAACCATTATGGTTAGGCGTTGCATGTAGATGTAGTTCAAATTTGAATTACAGTCATTAAATGGGTAGAAAATCACTTAAATGTTTTTAAAAGGTCAAATAACCCCTAGAATTTTCCAAACTTTCACATTACGGTGGTAGTAGTGCATGTTAAACATATAAATAATTTGAAGGCCGTAAGAGGAAGCTATCTCCCGTTCGTCATCAAACATGCATTGTTCCCTCTCGGAACCGCGAGCCTTCTAGTGAGTTGCTCCGGTTTGTGAGGGTGTGTGTCCAAACTTTCGTCAAACGTGCCATTTTTTGTGGCACCCCGGCTCACAAAAAACCGGAACGCCTCGTATTCCAGCACAGAGATCGAGGTGAAGTCTTCTGGAATACCGCACTGCTTAGTATAGAACAAACCAGCTCTCTATTATAACACGAATATGAATACAAGGGTTCCGATATTACAATGAATAACATCGGCACGACGACACTACGCCAAGCACGCTTGCTCTATACAAGCAGCATAGCAACTAGAAGCAGCAGAGCAACTACTGGCATTGGAACAACAAACGACGATGATGGACTCCAATCCACAGGGACTCTAGCTGGAACGTTTATCCTAGCTCGCGAACACAGGAACAACACCAAACAAGCAAGCAATCCAGGCATGACCTGCAAACTGGCATGACACGCCAGGTCAGTACATTGAATGTACTTGCAAGCTCACAAGAATCAGAAGCATTCAAGACAAACAATAGCATGGCAATTACAGGTTAAGCAGGAATTATCATGAAGTCATCAGGATAACATGGCATCAATAATATGATACAGCTAGAGCAATATGAGCATATAAATATGACAATACTAGCATGCAACATGATGACACTATATGCACTATTTATTCTACTCGGGTTACTTCATAACCAAACGGTGATCTTTTCGGCGATCACAACCATGACCATCACTTGGTCTCAAATGGTGATCTTTCCGGCGATCACAACCAACTTATCTCATCATCGAATCGGGGTTGTTATTAAGCACATTATTATTAATACTGTTGACTCACAATGTGACCGACACGAACTGAGCCCTTATCCGCGGGCGCGGCTATCGATAGATTTAATATACACTCTGCAGAGGTTAGTACACTGTACCCACACTATGGAACCCATGGCCTCGCACTCCCATTCGGGTGGACCAACGGCGTTCCGACAAAACCGTCCTACTACCATGACACCCTCCCGGCCACTCCGACCAACTCCCCTTTGGGCTAAGTCCTGGGTGGCCCCGTGCCAACCAAAGGCACCAACGGCCACCGTCGTGGCCAAAACATAAACGGTCTGAAACAGGGACAACCCGGGTACAACAACAACGGGCACACAAGGTTATGTTTGCTTACTGGGCCAAGGTACCACACGCCCATAACCTTCCCTCGTTGGAGGCACCGGCGAGAGGCATGACAATAGACCCAGTTAGGACCTTCCCATAAAGGTAAGCGTGGTTGCACTGGTCAGATCAATATGGTGGCACCATGACTCAGCCAACAGTTGTTCAAGTTCAATTTAATCTAGTTAAACTTGTATGCAAATATGCTGAGCCATGATAAAATAACATGATGCAATTACAATGCATGAGCATGATATCAACATAAGCACGGGGTGCAACATAACTATCCACCATATCCACAATGAATCATATCCAACTAAGCATGGCATACTGACTAACATGAACATCACAAGTACATACTTCTCTGAGACATAGCATGACCACTAGCATCAATCAATAAATATCATGCAAGAACATATCAACAATGCCATCATGCAAGCATTTAACCAACTAGATGCAATGGAACATGCATAACAACGGTACTCGAAACAGACGGCAGTCATGCACCGAAAACCATCACCAACATCAACACGTATTACTAGCAAGCATAAGAATATGAAAGGAATATTAGCAATTAGAAGGGCATGATAACCAGGTGCGTCACAACATTGCAAGCAAGTAAGCACTAACCCAGAAGCATTACCGAAACAACGATAACCATATTTTAAACAAGCAATCATTTAATAAATATTCAAGTTGAAAACCATGGCCACTGCATGACTATCATGCAAGTGGATATTGTGGCTTTCCTCGGGATGAAGAAGGCACCGAGAAGAAGTGCGGTGAAGCCGCGAAAAGATTTGCCAGAAACAGTTCTCTCCCGGGGGCTGTTTACGTGCAAGGGCAAAATGGTCATTTTCAATATGTTAACACATGGATAAAGTGTGACCAACAGAACAGGCTCGACGAGATGAAGAAATGGGCTTTGGAATCACCTCATTTGGAGTTACGAGTAAAAAGATATAAGGGACCTATCTATAATAAAATCATCACAAACAGGCCCTCAGCAGGAAAAACAGAACGCGCCTTTTATGAAAATATGTTTTCCAGAGAGGAAAACGCATTCCCGCCCGAAGAAGAAATGGAATACGCTTTTGGTTAAGGGAAAGCGCGTTCCGGCAAAGACGCGGCCACTTATCCACGTCAGCGGAGGCAGGGCCAAGGCTTATCTCGCTGACACGCGGGTCCCACGCACCTCTTCTCTCTCCTCCCGCCTCCATTTTGTTCCTCCTCGATGAGGCGCGAGGCAGAGGCGAGGCTGGCCACCCCGACGACGACCACCAGCGGCTTCGGCCACCTCTCGCGGCGTTCTGCCCACCGGCTTGCTCAGGAAGGAGCAGCGCATCCATCCAGAGGGTTGGACAGTGCCGGGGAGGAGCAAGATGGAGGGAAGGGGTGGCGCCATGATGAGGGCAGAGAGCTTCAGGCGGCGGTGGTTCTTGGTGTTGCGGCCGTCTCCGGCGAAGGGAGAGGGGGTGGGGCAAACTACGGGGAGTAGAGGAGTGCTCTTGAGGTGTTGGAATGGGGAGAGGAGGCGTGGCTTGCCGGAATTTAGGCGGAGTACCGCGGCGGCCATGGTGGAGATGGTGGACATAGAGAGCTCCTCGAGCTCGAATGAGAGGCTGGGGAGGGGTAGTGGAGTGCGGGGAGGCTGCTGGTGTGCTCGAAAGGCTCGGGGGAGGCCTATATATAGGCGCGGGGCGTGTGCGTGCGCATGAGCTGGGAGGCAGGCGACGAGAGGGAACTGGAGGGAGAGCTCACGAGGAAGAGACGGCCAAGGGAGCGCAGGGAGGAAGAAGACGGCGAGCTCCTAGCCAAAACCGCCACTGTTCGTTCGTGGGCGCGTGGCGGCTTGCGTCGGTGAGGAAGCGGACGGAGGGGGAGAGGGGTCCAGGAGAACGGTGACGACGATAGGAAGCTAGGGAACATGGCCGTGCTCACTGAGACACCGAGCAAGAAGACGCTCTAGACGCGGCCAACGCCAGCAGAGCACGCTCATTGCATGCCAAAACTCGTGATCACCGCGTGCACTTGTGCACACAGTGGCACACGGCTGGCCAAACGATGTCTGGGGGTTTGTCCTTCCTGGGGAGGTTGAAACTGAGGTGGTAGCTCGGTTAAAGACGCTGTGGTTTAAAGGTAAGTGAGCTCTGAAGTTTACTACAGTAAACTTGATCATGAAACAGTGATCAACTGAGGTAAGATTAGAGCCAAATGAGTTGTCTGGGGTGATTATCTTAGGAAGAACTACCATACTGGGGAGTTTGGCAGGAAATGGACCAAGATTTAATGCACTTGCTTTGCAACTGCATAATCTGGTCCATAAACTTGATCAGGAAGGTGCACTCACATGGAGTGTCAAATTGAGCTCAAATTGGGCTAACAAGGCAGAGTCATTTGGTCTACGAAGATGCTCAAAAAGTCTCATACCAATTGACCAAGCCAAACTTGTACTTGCTACACAAACATCTCCTCTGGACAGAACTTGCAAAAATTCTAGAGGAATAATGTCTTGATGAACCATTCCCAAAATGGGTGGAGGTAGGTTATATGGATAATAGGAGGCCTAGAAAAATTGGCAACCATAATGGTGCAAGATAAAATATACTTGCTTCACAAACTAAAATTTTGGACAGAATCAAAGAATTGAAGATGAGCTCACTTGGAGGCATGACATGAGCTCTACTTTGGCGGAGGGCTATGATATGATCGTATGAGGGATCATGCAAAATGGCAACTCATTTGGATATGCCTAGCTTGCACCTCCTTCACTAAGCTTCTTTCTGGATAGAAACTTTGGAAAATCATAATTAAATAATTACTAGGAAAATGAGATTGCATTTTGGCATGTGGCAATGATATGGACAGGAAAAGGTGTCCAAGGAGTTTGAGGTCAATTGGGAAAAGGAAAATAGCACTTGCTTCAGAATGTGCCATTTAGGGCAGAATAGGAAATGAATTATTTGAGCATGATGATAAACATGACAAATGAAATATTTTGCTATATTTGAGAAAGATATGACCCAAACAATTTATGAGAATTATTTGGGAGTTTTAGGATTGATGTAAATAAAGGTTGCTTCACAACCTAGGGCAATTTGAGTTATTCCTTTAATAGATAAGGAATATTCCCAATAAAAAGAATATTGGGATTTGGGCTAGGATGAAAATGACAAGGTCTAGGGAAGTATTTGGGAATGACAAGCCACTCTGGAAACAAAGAAGAGGGCATCTTCTTCAGTTTCGAGACCACAAAGCCATGGAAAAACAGAACTCAAGCAAAAACCTCAGAAAAACAAAAGAAAAAGAAAGGGCCAAAAATTAGGTTGTCACAAACCTTACCCCCTTAAAGAAATCTCATCCTCAAGATTTGGTTGCTCAGGGAACAAGTATGAGGATACTGACTTAAGGAAATCTTTTCCAACTCAGGTATCCTTTTTCTTATTTTTGTTCCCACTAAATTTTTATCTGACTGGCCCTGGGGTGGTTTGCTTTAATATATCCATATTCTGATAGATCTTACCTTGCTTGTTCATGCTTATACAGGCTCCAATTTCTTTTTAGATTTGCTGACTTAGCTGACTGTGATTGATTCTCACGACTGAAATATATGTCGGTCTCACAAATCCAAGAGTGAGGTGTGTCATTTGGCACTGACAATCTTTCATGAAGTGGTGATCAGATTTTTCTAGTGGACACCCAAGCTCTAACTCCTTGCATTGGGTTTCTCCACTAAATGCAGGTCTTCGGGTTCCAAACAGTGAGTTGGGTCATAACCGCTTTCCTGACAGATTCTAGCTTATCGCGGAAGTTTCTGAGTCATCTTAACTGGTTCCACTGTCTTGAGTATCGGATCCATACCAAATATTTGATTTTCACCTGCATCACTGGTCTTGCTCCTTCATTATTGTTTTCTTGGTCTGGATCCTTGGCTGAAAGAGCTGGGTCATATTGCGCCTTCGTATCACCATAGGTACTGTTGGCGCAATTTTTCAGTAATCGTAGCTTATCCTCATTTTTCTGACAGGGGTATCCCATTAAATGGCAGGTTCAACACCCCTCAAGTTCTGACCGCAGGAGAATGATCATCCGAACCTTTGCAAGAAATCGGCAAATAAATTAGTAGCCACCAGAATGGTCTTTACAACTCAGATCCGGGACATTACTGAAATAACTCAACCACGGCCTAGGACGGCCTAAAAGCAGCTCAGAACATGAGACTGGGTTGATAAGAAGAAGGCGGCAGCTCCCTAAAATAGCCAAAAAGCAGCTATAGGGCTACTGTCACAAAAAGAAACTCAATAGCTGTACGAGACGGCCGAAAAGTAGCTCAAAACTCGTGAAAGTCGTTGAAGAGAGAAATAAAAATTGGCATCCACCCCGAATAGCTAAAAATAGCTTAGATCACAGGCGTGGTGCCGTCATTGGAGAAAAGGGGGGCAAGGGCTCATCAGGATCATTTTCAAGGTTCACACATACTTGTATTGAGCTCATTATGTCGTCAATCCTCATAATCCTTTGTCACACTGGCGGTGTATACTGGCTTTCTTCTCTTAACCATCCTCACATGGTTGTCAGATCCTCATCCGAGTGACTTGTAATATCTTGGTGGTATGCTCACCGCATATATATGAGAATCTGATTCCCGAGACATATGTATATTCTGACTGATTCTTGCTTCTGACCAAAATGTTGTGGATCTAATTCTTGGGATTCACTACCATATGCTGTCAATTCATAGCATACTACCTTGTACCAATGTCTTACTGAGGAAGATTAGCTGGCTTGTGCTCGAAACTTTCATCGGACAGCTTGCTGAAGAAGACTAGGTATCATGCTTCAGAAGCTTACCCCCTTAAAGACTTTGCTGGGGAAAGACTTAGTACCTTATGCCGGAAGCTTTTGTGGTTGCTTACTGAAGAAGGCAGAGTACCTTGTACGGGAAATCATCCATGTATCATACTGAGGAAGATAGATGAATCTTGCCTTTGAAGCTTCTCGGGTATCTTGCGAGGGAAGATTGGGTTGCTTACACCAGAAGCTTCTTATTGTGATATGCGGACCGATTTCCACATATATAACCATCTTAATATTTTTGTTATTGATTTCTTGCATGAAACAGGGTTTTGCAGGACTATCCTCCTTTCTGAGTACATGCCATATTTTTGCTTGCTTCCAGGTACATCGGGTTCCAAAATCATCCTTTACAAAAAATTAAACTTGTATCTGAGCCATACCTTTGATATTATTCTATCAACCTTGCTCACAATTTATCTTCTTGCTGATTTGATCATTTTCTGCTATGAGGAGTGCAAGCTGAGGGAGACTTGACACTCAGTAACATGATCAGATATCCCCCAATCTGAATTCAGTCGGCTGAGAATTCCATACTGTTGTGAGGAGTGCACGTTAATGCAAACTTTATACTGACATTCTGTCGAGGATCTCTTTTGTATTCAGACGAGCTATTTCCAATTTCACTGCAGTCTACTAAAAATTCCATTCTATTTAGCAGAGTTTCCAAACATATGTATTTCTTCCTGACTCTTTGGGTCAGGTATCGACTGACGAGCAACTTTAATAGGGGGAAAATTTGTAACACTGAAGGCCCAAAGAAAGAAACAAAATAAATGACTAAAACAAAAGCACACAAGCATACTACTAATATAATTAATCTAGCAATCGTCACATATTACTGCTACTCACACCATAATATGCATGCACACTTAAGCACACAAATCGCACGGAAACACTGGTATTACGGTCTAATATGCTGTGGCGGTGTGCATGAAAATTATATCCATGTGTGGAAGGAGTTGGCGTAACCGAAGCTACACCAAGCACTGGCTGAACAGTGGCTGGATCTGGATGGATACACAGGTGAGGACGTACTTGACGATCAAGTAGCGAGACACAAAAGTCACGACCACATCATCATCAAGCGTACGAAAGGGATTTGTACACGTCCAAAGAATAGAATGACTGGGTAGGGTAGCGGTGGAAAAACAAGGCTCGCTAGCATTGCCCTTTTCTGATAACCAAGATCAGTAAGGGTTGCCAGAGGGACGAGATGGATGGCATGATTCGGGATAGAAACAAGTCTATCACCGAAATAATATGGGTGGTTGGCGGAAAAATATACGCGATACCTGAGCATAACTCCTGCAAATGGTGTCTGGAACTCTAGGTACCAGGGCATCACTCTGCTGGGACAGAGATGACGCCGAACACCAAAGAGCAGACATTCTAAGAAGGAGGGTGCAGACGGTGGACCGAAAATGATGCCACCTACACTCACAAGATTAACCCTTAGTGACAAAATAATAATCTATATGCATGCTATGCAACAAACAAATGCAACAATCAAGTGCAACAAACCAACTGGGGTCTATACTACCGCTTTCTAATGTTCGCGCGGGCTAGGGCATCCTATAGCCAGACCTGCTCTAATACCAAGCGCTGTGGCACCCTGGCTCAGAGAAAACCGGAATGCCTCATATTCCATCCCAGAGATCAAGGTGAAGTCTTCTGGAATACGGCACTGCTTAGTATAGAACAAACCAGCTCTCTACTATAACACGAATATGAATACAAGGGTTCTGATATTACAATGAATAACATAGGCACGGCCACACTACGCCAACCACGCTTGCTCTATACAAGCATCATAGCAACTAGAAGAAGCAGAGCAACTACTGGCAGTGGAACAACAAACGGAGATGATGGACTCCAATCCGCGGGGACTCTGGCTGGAACGTTTAGCCTAGCTCGCGAACACAGGAATAACACCAAACAAGCAAGCAATCCAGGCACGACCTGCAAACTGGCATGACACGCCAGGTCAGTACATTGAATGTACTTGCAAGCTCACAATAACCAAAAGCATTCAAGACAAACTGTCGGTGTACTAAAGTAGTTGGGTACCTTAGTACCCCGAACTCGTGCACGGGCAGCCGCAGCGCCCAGCGGCAAGGCTTGCCGGGCGCCCGCCAAGACCCTCCATCATTTCCTATTACTGCCATTCAAGAACAAAGTATCAACTGAGAAAACAAAGGCCCCGGCAAGAGGAGCTTGCCAGGAAGGCCAACCGAGGCGCTTCCAGAAGACTTGCCGCGACGCCCTGAGCGTTCCGGCAAGGCCCGACGGCCGGCAAGCTTGCCGGCGCAACAAGAGAGGAGCCGCGGCAAGGCGCTTGCCGCGGCAAGGCTGCCACCCAAACTCCAACGCGTCCGGCGACGTGTCACCCCAGGGCCATCCCAGGGGCACGTGGCGAGGCACTGCGCAGCCATGCGGAGCGAGGTGGCAAGCGGAGCTGACAGAGACGCCATCGTGGCAACCGGTGGCTCACCTAACGGTCATTTCTTTGCACTGTTGGGGCGACCGGACGGGCATTAAATGCCCTTGTCCCCTGCCGTCAGAGTTAGGTGGGGGACACTATTGGTCACTATTGTACCAACCTGCGTTTTTACCCTTCTACCCCCTCTTCCTACGCTGCCACCTGTTGGTTCCCCCTTTAGACTATAAAAGGGAGGCCCATGCGCACGTAGAAGGGGTTCGGTCCATTCGACACACGCAACACCACCATACGCTCGCTCTCGAGCAAGATCAAATACAAACACAAAGCAGCAGTAGGAGTTTTATCTCTCCGGAGAGCTCCGAAGCTGGGTAAAAATCGCCCGTCTCCCCCGCGCGCCCGACCTCGATCTGCTCTGCGCACGCCCTCCGCTCCCTTGCCGGACTAGAAGGGGCCCCCGTGCCCCATAGGTGCTCGAGACCACAGAGAGATCGCCCCGACATCTTTTGGCGCGCCAGGTAGGGGCGCGTCGAGGTCGCGAGCATCTGATCCGGTCTCCGCGCGCGCTACATCAACGCCTTCATCAACATGCCACCGAAGAAGAAGCCTTCGGAGGTGGCCGCTCCGTCTACATCGATTCCGCCACCACCGCCGGAGCAAACGGGCGGTGGAGTGGACGCCGGCGGAGGAGCGGGCGCCGACGGTGGGACTCACGTCGTCACCAGATCCAAAAACAAGGCCCCGCAAGCGTCGGCGACCGTGCAGACACCGCACCCTTCCCAGGAGGTGCAAGGTCGACAGCGCCCCGGTGCTCCCAGCACCGTGCTCGCTTTGGAACAAGGCCAAGCTGGTGGGTCGCGGGACATTCGAGGTCAGCATGCACGCCCGCATGCTGGCGCGAGCGAGGTACGGTCGCCCGGACGGGGTGTTGCACCTCCCAATCCAGTTGGGAGTCCGAGCACATCCCGCTCCTCGCGCCGCTCGTCGCCACCGCCACCCAAGACAGCAGAGGAAGCGCTGGCCCGAGCCCAGCTGCTTCTAGACTACCCTCCGGCGCCGCACAAGATTGATGACTGGAGGATGACCATATACAGTCTCATCGGCTTCGCCAACGGCGACAAGCCCCGGCAACCAAGCACATCGAAGCCCCGGCAAGGCACCCAGGCGCAAGCCGACGCCGACAAGACCGCTGGGGGTGCCACCTTCGTGCACTCCCAGCCCCGAAGGCCAAGATCGCCGTCTCGTCGGGCCAACCCCGACGGCGACTCCACCGCGTCGTCGGACCCACGAACCCGACGTGATCAACACCACGTTCTTCAAGAACGACGGCATGAAGACGCTCGCACTCGTATCGAGCGCAGAAGGGAAGCGCGACGTCAATCAGACCAGCGTGCTGGGCCCACTGTTGATATGCACGCACCAGGGGAACCAGGCGACTTGCCGTACGCGGCAGGTTGCCCTGCGTTCACCCGCGAGCTGCGGCAAGTCCAGTGGCCCAAAACCAAGAACTTCAAGCCAGACGTGCCTGAGAAGTACGATGGCAGGATACATCCGTCGGAGTTCCTCAGCATCTACACCATCGCGGTGCAGGCTGCCGGAGGGCACGACGAGAAGATCCTCGCCAACTACTTCCCACTGGTGCTCAAGCCCAACGTCAGATCTTGGCTCATGCACTTGCCGGACGGCTCCATCTCTTCATGGGCGGACCTGTGTCATCAGTTTGTCGGCGCCTTCACAGGCGGCCACAAACCCCATGGCCAGGAGAGCGATCTGCATCTGCTTGTCCAGAAGGAGGGAGAGCCCCTGCGCAAGTACATACAAAGATTCAGCCAGGTGCAGCGCTACATCCCAGACGTCCACCCTGCCGCAGTCATCAGGGCGTTTCATCAGAACGTGCGTAACCGCAGGATGAGGGAGGAGATGGCGATGTGCAAGATCAGAGATGTCAGCGAGCTTTATGCCCTGGCCGACAAGTGTGCACGGGCTGAGGAGGGGAGGAAAATCTCCGGAGAGGTTGCAGGAGCAGAAGGATCTGACAGTGAGGATGCTGCCCCGGCAAGGAAGAACCGGAGGCGGAACAACGGGAAGAGAAAGGCTAAGGATGTGCTAGCTGTTGAGCATTCCGGCAACGGAGGCGGCTCCGACAAGGCCAAAGCCGATGACTCCGGCGAGGCTGTGGTTGCCGCCGACAAGCAGGATGGCTCCGGCAAGCGATACTGCAAGATTCACCGCACCAAGGGCCATGACCTCCAAACCTGCAAGAAAGTCGAGCAGATGGCGGAGCTACAGAAAGCCGAGTACGAGCGCCGCGATAAGGAGAGAGCCCAGGGAGGTGACGGAGGATCCGGCAAGAAGCTTCCCGCCCGGGGAGGGCACCGCGGCAAGGCCAAGCCGCAGCAAGGAGATAGACCTCCCCGTGGCCGCGACAAGGACGAAGATGAAGATGAGGATGATGAGATGGAGGAAGATGAGACCGATGACCAAGAGTTTCAGAAGGCGACGGAGGTGTTGTGTATCGACGGTGGCGCCTCTCTGCACACCTCGCACCGCCAACTCAAGCAGTGGGTGCGAGAAGTGAACGCAGTGGAGCCGTCCGTCGAGTCGCGCAAGCCTCTGAAGTGGTCCAGCACGCCCCTCATCTTCGACGTTGAGGACCACCCTGATCGCATCACTGCGGTCGGGTGCTTGCCGATGTTGGTCTCACCAACAATCCGCAACCTCAAGGTCACGAAGATGTTGGTTGACTGCGGGGCCGGCCTGAACCTGATTTCCTCCGCAGTGCTCAAGAAGCTCCAGATCCCCGACAGCGAGCTCGAAGAAACTGGTACTTTTCAAGGGATAAATCCGGGAAGGAGCAAGCCCAAGGGGAAGATCACGCTGCCAGTGACGATTGGCAGCGAGTTGAACTTCAGGACAGAGAGGGTCACATTCGATGTTGTTGATATCCCATTACCCTACAATGGGATACTCGGCCGACCAGCGCTTGCCAAGTTCATGGCAGCCTCTCACTACGCATACAATGTGCTCAAGATGCCTGGTACGATAAGTGTCATTTCTGTCCAAGGCGACAAGAAGGATGCACTTATCTGCACCCACAAGATCTACCGGGAAGCAGCAGCCGCAGCAGAGTGCAAGCCACTTGCCGCTCAAGCTCCCCGGGGGAAGAAGAAAGTCAAGTCCGGCAAGAGCAGCTCTGATGCCCACTCCGGCAAGCGCACCTCCCCGGAGTGCTGCGCTGCCGTCGAAGACGCACCATCGAGCTCCACCGGCAAATGCAAGAAGGCAAAGGTAGATCTACCAAAGAATAAGCCCGACAAGAACAGCTCTGGTGCCTGCTCTGGCAAGCACGCCTCTCCGGAGTGCCGTGCTGCCATCGAGGATGTGCCATCGAGCTCCACCGGCCAGTAGGGCGAAGAAAGCAGCCAGTTTCGAGCTTTTGAATTGTATTCCCTGAGAATCCGTACCTTGTATGAAGAACCTGTGCGCAGAAGGGTCGAATCGTGGCTAAGTTGCGCCTTTGATCTGTTTCGAGTCCGCTCAACGATGAAAGCGCACTGCAACTAGCCCGACGAGTTCTTCCTGCCGGGGGCAACACCGCCAGCGGGCTGCTGATGTCCCGCACTCAGCAAGTGTGTTTGCGCCGGCGGGTTCCTTGAAAACGTGAGGGTGAAAACGTACAAGGGAGGAAGTCAAGGGAGAAGTGCGGCCTCGCCGGATCACGGAAGACGGAAAAGCTAAGTCGCCCGAGCTTGAGTACAGAGCACTTTTTAGTTCGAAGCTTTTATGTTATATTCCTCAAACGTTCGTCCCTTGTACGAAAAACCTGTGCGCGGAGGAACCAACTCGTGGTTAAGTTGCGTCCTTGCTTTGTTTCCGAGTCCGCTCAACAATACAAGTGCGCTGCAACTGGCCCGAGAAGGTTTCTTGCCGGAAACAACACCGCCAGCGGGCTGCTGATGTTCCGCACTCAGCAAGTGTGTTAGCGCCGGCAAGTTCCCTAGAAGCGTAGGGTAAAAACATACAAGGGATGTAATGAAGTAGAGGATGTAACATAGCAAGCCTTGCCGTGGGACGTCCTTCGTATGTGAAACTTGTGCGCAGAGGAGCTAACTCGCGTCTGAGTTGAACCCTTGATTTGTTTCCGAGTCCGCTCGACAATGAAAGCGCGCTGCAACTAGCCCGACGAGGTTTCTTGCCGGAGGCAACACCGCCAGCGGGCTGCTGATGTTCCGCACTCAGCAAGTGTGTACGCACCGGCAAGTCCCCTAAAAAGCGTAGAGTGTAAACATACGAAGGGCGAAGCATGGCATTGCGTTGCCCAACCTAAAAAGTCACGCCATGAAAGAGTAACTTATTACGGCGCTGTCTCAGTTATTTTCTTGACTATAATAACAGCGACAAGGAAAAACTAGAAGGGCGCACCGGCGCAGGGGCCCCGGCAAACCGGTTTCGCTGGGGGCTGCAAGTACCGAAGTTCCTTCGCGGCAGGCCAGGATCCCCGGAGGCCGCAGCGTCACCGACAAGGGCAAGGAAAGGCGCACCGGCACCTAGGTCTCGGCGGAGCCAGAGTTGCCGGGGGCTACAAATGCCAAGATTCATCCCCGGCGAGCTAGAGTCGCCGGGGGCTGCGGTATCAGATAAGTTTTTCATCCCTCATCATGCATCCTCTTATGGACTGGGGAAAGCGAGGCCGCGTCCTTGAACGAGTGTGCCTTGTAAAAAAACCCCGTGCGCGGAGGAGCCGAGTCGCGGCCAAGTTGCTCCCTTGATTTGTTTCCGAGTCCGCTCAACAATACAAGTGCGCTGCAACTTGCCCGACAAGGTTTCTTGCCGGAAGCAACACCGCCAGCGGGATGCTGACGTTCCGCACTCAGCAAGTGTGTTTGCGCCGGCAAGTTCCCTAGAAGCGTAGGGTGGGAACATACAAGGCACAAAATCAAGTAAAGGACATAATCCGGCAAGCATTCCCCTCTTTTCATTAAAAAAACATCCCAATTTAGTACAAGTCCATAGAGGATGAAAAACATGATAGAGAGGATTACAAATTTTAAATGCAGCTAGGGCCCGAAGGCTTACAAATTAAAGGATAAGATGCCCGTAATCCCTCTCTTGTTTCTCTCTTCAGGAGATAGGTCAAGGAGGCCCCGGCAAGAGAAGCTTGCCGGGGAGGGCAAAAGGGGCGCCTAGGTGAGCTACGGGTGCCAGAAGACACCAAGAGAACATCCCGGGGGCCGGCCAGGAGCTTGGCGGAGACGGAGGCGCCGGAGGCAGAGCTCGAAGACGGGGCGGCAGGACATCAGCACGCTGTCGAGGGCACCTCGCCCTCGTACTCCGACTTGACGGCCTTGCCGCCACCCCTCTTCCTCTTCCGCAGCCTCCCTACGCCAGCCGCCCAAGGAGACGGCCCCGGGGAGTTCAGAAGGCCGGCGACCCAGATGATGGGTCGCCAGTGGCGCGCGAGGCGACGGCCGACGCCTAGTCGGACTCACCGCCGCCGTCGTCGTCGCTGTCGCTCTCCTCCTCGTCACTCGCGCTCGAGGGGGAGTCTTTGCTATCGGAGGAGCTGTCCACGCAGCATCTCGCTCGGGTGCCGGAGTCCCCGAAGACCTTGACGGCGAGAAGGTCGCCCTCCATTAACTTAAAATGGAGGGTAAACCCCGCCGTCAAGCTGTGGATGCGGGCGAACATCTTCCACCCTCGATCGAAGTACATCACGCCGGGGGCTGGGGATACGACACTAACTCGAGTGCCGCTGATCCCGCTGCCCCTCATGCGCAACTCCAACATCTCGGGCGGGTCCGGTTCCATCGCGCTCGCAAACGGGGCCGGGAGCCGGAGGCGGCGACGAGGTGCCCGGCGCAGCCTGACGAAGAACTCCCAGGGGTCGTCCCCGGTGTGGACCGCCTCGAGGAGAGGAGCCGCCGGCGGAGACGGGGGTGGCGCACCACCCCAGCCGCCTCTCCCCCGAGCGCTCCGACCACGTCCTCGACCTCGTCCACGGCCTCTCCCCCTCCCTCTTCCCCTCGCGGCCGGCTCCGCCACCGCAGGCGCAGGATAGGGAGAGGCGCGCTGCCTGGTGGCGGCCCTCGCCGCCATAGATGAAGGACCAGGGTTCCCTCCCTCCATGGCAGATGGGAGGAAGAGTAGCAGAAGTTGAAGAAAGAGGAAGAAGAGGAAGTGCGGGATTTTTGCGCTCCCCTTCCGCCCTTTTTAAAGAGCGAGGTGGTGGCTCGGCCGTCCCGCTCAGCCAATCAGAGCACGGGGAGGGCAGAGGAACGGGGCCGACCCACCATCTCCGCCCGTGACGGCTCGGTCTCCCACCTTCGCCGCCCACGACCCCACGCGCATGGGAGCCGCGTGGCGGGGAGGCGAAGCCGGGGCGACGGATGAAGTGACCTCGCCCTGCCCCGTGATCACGGGGGTGGACGCCTTGAAGATCGCACACACCACCCACGCCTCCCATGACGCCGCAATCGATGCGTGCCGTTGCGGGAGGACGCGGTGGGCACGGAGTCCGATTCTGTGTGGACCCAGGCCACGCGTGCCCGTGCACTGTTTTGGGCCTGGCCCAACAACGCTCGGCACCGTGTATGGCCCAGGCCCGGGGGCTCCTGTCGGTGTACTAAAGTAGGGGGGTACCTTAGTACCCCGAACTCGTGCACGGGCAGCCGCAGCGCCCCGCGGCAAGGCTTGTCGGGCGCCCGCCAAGACCCTCCATCATTTCCTATTACTGCCATTCAAGAACAAAGTATCAACTGAGAAAACAAAGGCCCCGGCAAGAGGAGCTTGCCGGGAAGGCCAACCGAGGCGCTTCCAGAAGACTTGCCGCGACGCCCTGAGCGTCCCGGCAAGGCCCGACGGCCGACAAGCTTGCCGGCGCAACAAGAGAGGAGCCGCGGCAAGGCGCTTGCCGCGGCAAGGCTGCCACCCAAACTCCAGCGCGTCCGGCGACGTGTCACCCCATGGCCATCCCAGGGGCACGTGGCGAGGCACTGCGCAGCCATGCGGAGCGAGGTGGCAAGCGTAGCTGACAGAGACGCCATCGTGGCAACCGGTGGCTCACCTAACGGTCGTTTCTTTGCACTGTTGGGGCAACCGGACGGGCATTAAATGCCCTTGTCCCCTGCCGTCAGAGTTAGGTAGGGGACACTGTTGGTCACTATTGTACCAACCTGTGTTTTTACCCTTCTACCCCCTCTTCCTACGCTGCCACCTGTTGGTTCCCCCTTCAGACTATAAAAGGGAGGCCCATGCGCACGTAGAAGGGGTTCGGTCCATTCGACACACGCAACACCACCATACGCTCGCTCTCGAGCAAGATCAAATACAAACACAAAGCAGCAGTAGGAGTTTTATCTCTCCGGAGAGCTCCGAAGCTGGGTAAAAATCGCTCGTCTCCCCCACGCGCCCGACCTCGATCTGCTCTGCGCACGCCCTCCGCTCCCTTGCCGGACTAGAAGGGGCCCCCGTGCCCCATAGGTGCTCGAGGCCACAGAGAGATCGCCCCGACACAAACAACATCATGGCAATTACAGGTTAAGCAAGAATTATCATGAAGTCATCAGGATAACATGGCATCAACAATATGATACAACTAGAGCAATATGAGCATATAAATATGACGATACTAGCATGCAACATGATGACACTATGTGCACTATTTATTCTGCTCGGGTTACTTCGTAACCAAACGGTGATCTTTCTGGCAATCATAACCATGACCAACACTTGGTCTCAAACGGTGATCTTTCCGGCGATCAAAATCAACTTATCTCATCATCGAATCGGGGTTGTTATTAAGCACATTATTATTGATATTGTTGACTCACAGTGACCGACACGAACTGGGCCCATATCCGCGGGCGCGGCTATCAATAGATTTAATATACACTCTGCAGAGGTTAGTACACTGTACCCACACTACGGAACCCATGGCCTCGCACTCCCATTCTGGTGGACCAACGACGTTCCGACAAAACCGTCCTACTGCCATGACACTCTCCCGGCCACTCCGACCAACTCCCCTTTGGGCTAAGTCCTGGGTGGCCCCGTGCCTACCAAAGGCACCAACGGCCACCATCGTGGCCAAAACATAAACGGTCCGAAAAAGGGACAACCCGGGTACAACAACAACAACGGGCACACAAGGTTATGTCTGCTTACCGGGCCAGGGTACCGCACGCCCATAACCTTCCATCGTTGGAGGCACCGGCAAGAGGCATGACAATAGACCCAGTTAGGACCTTCCCACAAAGGTAAGCGTGGTTGCACTAGTTAGATCGATATGGTGGCACCATGACTCAGCCAACAGTTGTTCAAGTTCAATTTAATCTGGTTAAACTTGAATGCAAATATGCTGAGCCATGATAAAATAACATGATGCAATTACAATGCATGAGCATGATATCAACATAATCACGGGGTGCAACATAACTATCCACCATATCCACAATGAATGATATCCAACTGAGCATGGCATACTGACTAGCATGAACATAAAAAGTACATACTTTTCCGAGAAATAGTGATGTCTACTACACAACCTTCTTCTTGTAGACGTTGTTGGGCCTCCAAGTGCAGAGGTTTGTAGGACAGTAGCAAATTTCCCTCAAGTGGATGGCCTAAGGTTTATCAATCCGTGGGAGGCGTATGATGAAGATGGTCTCTCTCAAGCAACCCTGCAACCAAATAACAAAGAGTCTCTTGTGTCCCCAACACACCCAATACAATGGTGAATTGTATAGGTGCACTAGTTCGGCGAAGAGATGGTGATACAAGTACAATATGGATAGTAGATATAGGTTTTTGTAATCTAGAAATATAAAAACAACAAGGTAACTAATGATAAAAGTGAGCGTAAACGGTATTGCAATGGTACGAAACAAGGCCTAGGGTTCATACTTTCACTAGTGCAAGTTCTCTCAACAATAATAACATAATTGGATCATATAACTATCCCTCAATATGCAACAAAGAGTCACTCCAAAGCCACTAATAGCGGAGAACAAATGAAGAGATTATGGTAGGGTATGAAACCACCTCAAAGTTATCCTTTCTGCTCGATCTATTCAAGAGTCCGTAGTAAAATAACATAAAGCTATTCTTTCCGTTCAATCTATCATAGAGTTCATACTAGAATAACACCTTAAGACACAAATCAACCAAAACCCTAATGTCACCTAGATACTCCATTGTCACCTCAAGTATCCGTGGTCATGATTATACGATATGCATCACACAATCTCGGATTCATCTATTCAACCAACACAAAGTACTTCAAAGAGTGCCCCAAAGTTTCTACCGGAGAGTCAAGACGAAAACATGTGCCAACCCCTATGCATAGGTTCATGGGCGGAACCCGCAAGTTGATCACAAAAACATACATCAAGTGGATCACGTGATATCGCATTGTTACCACAGATAAGCACGGCAAGACATACATCAAGTGTTCTCAAATCCTTAAAGACTCAATCCGACAAGACAACTTCAAAGGGAAAACTCAATTCATCACAAGAGAGTAGAGGGGGGAGAAACATCATAAGATCCAACTATAATAGCAAAGATCGCGATACATAAAGATCGTGCCATAGAGAGAACACGAGAGAGAGAGAGATCAAACACATAGCTACTGGTACATACCCTCAGCCCCGAGGGTGAACTACTCCCTCCTCATCATGGAGAGCGCCGGGATGATGAAGATGGCCACCGGTGAGGGATTCCCCATCCGACTGGGTGCCGGAACAGGCTCCCGAGAGGTTTTTGGTGGCTACAGAGGCTTGCGGCGGTGGAACTCCCAATCTATATTCGTATTCGATGGTTTTAGGGTATATGGGAATATATAGGTGAAAGAAGTCGGTCGGGGGAGTCTCGAGGGGCCCACGAGACAGGGGGGCGCGCCCAGGGGGGTGGGCGCGCCCTCCTATCTCCTGGCCTCCTCGAATGTTCCCTGGCTTGTACTCCAAGTCTCCCTGATCATGTTCGTTCCAAAAATAATGCTCCCGAAGGTCTCATTCCATTTGGACTCCGTTTGATATTCGAAATACTGAAATAGGCAATAAAACAGCAATATGGGCTGGGCCTCCGGTTAATAGGTTAGTCCCAAAAAAGATATAAAAGTGTAAAATAAAGCCCATAAACATCCAAAACAGGTAATATAATAGCATGGAACAATCAAAAAATATAGATATGTTGGAGACGTATCACATAGCATGACCACTAGCATCAATCAATAAATATCATGCAAGAACATATCAACAATGCCATCATGCAAGCATTTAACCAGGTGGATGCAATGGAACATGCATAACAACAGTACTCGGAACAGACGACAGTCATGCACCGCAAACCATCACCTACATCAACATGTATTACTAGCAAGCATAAGCATATGAAAGGGATACTAGCAACTAGCAGGGCATGATAACCAGGCGCGTAACAACATAGCAAGCAAGTAAGCACTAACCCAGAAGCATTACCGAAGCAACGATAACCATATTTTAAACAAGCAATCATTTAATAAATATTCAAGTTGAAAACCATGGCTACTACATGACTATCATGCAAGTGGGTATTGTGGCTTGCATGGGGATGAAGAAGGCACCGGGAAGAAGTGCGGTGAAGCCGCGAAAAGATCTGCCGGAAACAGTTCTCTCCCGGGGGATGTTTACGTGCAAGGGCAAAATGGTCATTTTCAGAATGTTAACACATGGAGAAAGTGTCACCAACAGAACGGGCTCGACGAGACGAAGAAATGGGCTTTGGAATCACCTCATTTGGAGTTACGATTAAAAAGATCATCACAAACAGGCCCTCGGCGGGAAAAACAGAACACGCCTTTTCTGAAAATACGTTTTCCAGATAGGAAAACACATTCCCGCCCAAAGAAGAAATGGAATACGCTTTCGGTTAAGGGAAAGCGCATTCCGGGAAAGACGCAGCCACTTACCCACGTTAGCGGAGGCGGGGCCGGGGCTTATCTCGCTGACACGCGGGTCCCACGCACCTCTTATCTCTCCTCCCGCCTCCATCTTCTTTGTAGAGAATTATGCAACTCACGATATATTGATCGGGTGCAATACGCACGTATATATAAGTACAAAGGGTAGCCACATCCTCAACTATACATGGAAGGAGGAGGGCTTGTTGTACAAGAAATACACATATATATCTACATCTCAACACCCCCCGCCCCCGCAGTCGAAGCGACACCATGGTCGACGCAAATACTGGATCGGAACTCCTCGAAAGACACAGTAGACAAGCCCTTTGTCATGATGTCAGCAAATTGTTGGGACGTAGGGACATGGAGCACACGTATATGACCAAGAGCTACCTGTTCCCGAACAAAATGGATATCAATCTCAATGTGCTTGGTGCGTCGATGATGGACTGGGTTGGCGGAGAGGTAGACCGCAGAAACATTGTCACAGTAGACAATGGTGGCCTTGTCAACCGGAGACAAGAGCTCATGTAGAAGCTGACGAAGCCAGGAGCACTCAGCAACGACGTTGGCAACGGCGTGGTACTCCGCTTCTGCACTGGAGCGGGAAACAACGGGCTGCCGCTTGGACGACCATGAGATGAGTGATGGTCCAAGGTAGACGCAATAACCAGAGGTCGAGCGGCGCGTGTCAGGGCAGCTGGCCCAATCAGCGTCAGAATAAGCCGTCATATCCAGAGAGGATGAAGCCTGAAGTGACAATCCAAGGTCCAAGGTGCCACGGATATAGCGTAGAATGCGCTTGACCGCGGTCCAGTGAGTATCACAAGGAGCATGCATATGGAGACACACCTGCTGTACAGCATGCTGGAGCTCCGGACGAGTAAGAGTGAGGTACTGAAGAGCACCAACAATCGACCTGTAAAACGGAGCATCTGAAGGAGGAGAACCATCTGTGGCAGAAAGCTTGGCCTTCATATCGACAGGTGTAGTAGCCGGTTTACAGTTAAGCATCCCGGCACGGTCCAGAAGCTCGTGAGCATACTTCCGCTGATGAAGAAAGAAGCCATCTGCTCGACGAATAACCTCGATCCCGAGGAAATAGTGCAGAGGACCTAAGTCCTTAATGGCAAACTCAGCATGAAGACGATCAGTGAGCTGACGAAGAAGGGCAGTCGAGCATGCTATCAAGATGATGTCGTCGACATAGAGCAGAAGGAAAGCTGTAGCATCACCCTGGTGGTAGACAAATAATGAAGCATCAGAGCGAGTGGAGCGGAAGCCAAGCTGAGTAAGAAACGCTGCGATGCGCTGGTAGCATGCGCGAGGAGCTTGCTTGATCCCGTACAAGGACCGAGAGAGCAAACACACATGATCTAGAGAAGACTCATCGACGAACCCAGTCGGCTGCTGACAGAACACCTGTTCCTCAAGATGACCATGAAGAAAGGCATTAGAGACATCCATCTGGTGCACAGGCCAGGAGCGAGAAACCGCGAGCTGAAGAACAGTCCGAATCATGCCGGGCTTGACAACAGGAGCGAAAGTGTCGGTGAAGTCAACACCCGCTCGTTGACGAAAGCCCCGAACGACCCAACGAGCCTTGTGTCGGTCAAGAGTACCATCCGGATGAAACTTGTGCTTGAACACCCACTTCCCGGTAATGATGTTGGCCTGAGGAGGACGGGGAACAAGCTGCCAAGTGTGATTGCGTTGCAAAGCGTAAAATTCCTCCTTCATCGCGGCGAACCATATGGGGTCGCGAAGTGCGGAACGGGTGGAGGTCGGCAGGGGTGATGGTGACGAGGAAGACGTCGAAGCCACATAGGTGTACTCATCCGGAGGGTAGCGAGTGCTCGGCCGATGGACACCCATGCGCGACCGAGTAACTAGGCTGGCAGGTGGGGGCACCACAGCAGCAACCGGCGGTGGAACGGCCGGTGACGGAGGAGCCGGGGATGGGGCCGGCTGTGAAGTAGCCGGCGACACACCCGGCGAAGAGGCCAGCGATGACGCCGATGCAGGGACCGGTGAGGCCGGCGAGGGAGCCGGCGTAGACGCCAGCGAGGCCGGCGAGACCGGCGCATGGATCGGCGAGGCCGGCGAGGGAGCCGGCGAGACCGGCGCATGGACCAGCGAGGCCGGCGAGGCCGGTGCATGGACCGGCGAGGCCGGCGCAGAAACCGGTGGTGAAGAGGCCGGCGAGACCGGGGAGGCCGGTGCAGAACCCGGTGGTGAAGAGGCCGGCTTGGAGGCCGGCAAGCCCGGCGAAGCAGCGGGCAGAAGCCGGAGTGCCGCGCAACCGGGAGGCGCCCCACGCCGTGGCAAGGAGCCAGGGCGGACAGGGTTGTCCAGAGAAGGGCCGGGCACCGAGGAGGATGTCACCTGTTGTTCCTGTTTAAACGGAAAACAAAACTCGTCGAAATAAACATGCTGAGATGTGATGACACGGTGGGTGTCACATCCCTAGTTCTGGTATGCTCGAGGCTAGCTGGTCATGCGTGCATCATGTTTAAATTCCATTTAAATTTGAAATAGGGATTTGAGAAACCCTCATAATCATTTCTGGAAATGACCCAGATAAAAATTACTTCAATTTGGCCCAAGTAAATTTTCTTGTTTTTCTCTAAAAATATTGGTTAGAGGTAAAATTCCAACCAATATTTTTGGGAGCTCAGAAGTATTTATTTTTGGCCATTTGAATTAATGCAGTAAATATTTGCCTTTGTTATATATATAATATATCTCCAAAAATTATGTTAATTGGTGAGGAGTTTTGGAGCAATCCAACTAGTTCCTACAAAAATTGACAGAAGTAAATAAAATGATTTAGTATTATTATTAAATCGAAACAAATGTCAGAAAATTAGAAAAAGAAACAAAATGGGACTAAAACCTACCAGGACTCAGCCGCGGCCTGGCACCGTGCGGCCTGGCCTGGCCCAGCGGCCCAGCAGGCCGGCCCAGCCAGCTGGACGTGCCAGTCGTCCCCTTCCTCGCGCCAGGAGGACAGGGGCACGCGCCAGCGCGTGCGGCCACGCGTCCGACCGAGGCCACGTCCCCCGCCACCTCCTGCTTCTCCCCCTCGTCGTCTGGATGCCCCGCGCGACGCCACGCGCTGCCCCGACCGCTCTCCCTCTCTCTCGCTCTCCCTCCTCCCCTGGTTCTCTCCCGCGCGACCGCCCGAACACTGTCGTCGCGGCCGTTCGCCGTTACCGTAGCCACCGCATCCCCCTCGCCTCTCCGACAAGTCCAACAGCTCTGTGCCATCGTCCTCGTCCTCTCCGTCAAGCCACGCGTCGCCGGACGCCCCGTGGAGCCTTCACCGCCGTCGTCTTCATCATCGGCCGCCGGAGATCGCCACCGACATGTCGTCGTCTCCAAGCCGTCCCCGAGCGCGCCGAGATCACCGAAGGCCTCGCCGTGAGCTCCTCTACCGAACCCCTCTTCTCCCCCTCGTTTTTGTGCTCCGTAGCTCCATCCCCCTTCACGGCCGTAGCTCCTCGCCGCCGTCCATGTAGCCGCAGTCGCCCTGGCCACCGCAGCCCGCAATCGAGCGTGTCACCGTGCCCCTGGTGACGCCAGGAGGCCGTAGAGCCTCTCCGCTCACTTCCCCGTGCCCCGCAGCACCCGCGCGCACTCGGCCGAACTCCAGCCGCCGCCCCGAGCTCCGTTCCGGCGAGCACCCGGCCGTCCCTGCCTTTCCCACTTGCTCCAGATGACGCGGACGAGCGCTGGCTCCTCGCCAGTGGTCTCCGCCGTCCAAATGGTCACCGGAGGGCGAAATCCGAGGCCCTCCGCCGCGTCTGGCCTCGCCGGCGTCGAGTCGCCAGCAGGTTTGACCTGTTCGACCCGGGGTTTCACCTCCCAGGGGCTAACACACGTGGGCCCTATTGGGTAACGTAGTAATTTCAAAAAATTTCCTACGCACACGCAAGATCATGGTGATGATATAGCAACGAGAGGGGAGAGTATTCGTCCACGTACCCTCGTAGACCGTAAGTAGAAGCGTTAGCACAACGCGGTTGATGTAGTCGTACGTCTTCACGATCCGACCGATCCAAGCACCGAACGTACGGGGCCTCCGAGTTCAGCACATGTTCAGCTCGATGATGATCTCCGGCCTCCGATCCAGCCGAGCTCCAGAGATGAGTTCCGTCAGCACGACGGCGTGGTGACGATGATGATGTTCTACCGGCGCAGGGCTTCGCCTAAGCTCCGCGACGATATGACCGAGGTTGAATATGGTGGAGGGGGGCACCGCACACAGCTAAGGAATGATCCGTAGATCAACTTATGTCTATGGGGTGCCCCCCGCCCCCGTATATAAAGGAGCCAGGGGGAGGAGGCCGCCGGCCAAGGAGGGCGCGCCAAGGGGGGAGTCCTACTCCCACCGGGAGTAGGACTCCCTCTTTCCAAGTAGGAGTAGGAGAAGGGGGGAAAGAGGAGGAAGAGGAGAAGGAAAGGGGGGCGCCGCCCCCCTTCCCTTGTCCTATTCGGACTAGGAAGGGGAGGGGCACGCGGCCCCCTCCTGCCTCCTTCCCTCTTCTCCCTCGAGGCCCATGTAGGCCCAATAACCCCCCGGGGGGTTCCGGTAACCTCCCGGTACTCCGGTAAAATGCCGATTTCACCCGGAACCATTCTGATGTCCAAACATGGGCTTCCAATATATCAATCTTTATGTCTCGACTATTTCGAGAATCCTCGTCATGTCCGTGATCACATCCGGGACTCCGAACAAACTTCGGTACATCAAAACTTATAAACTCATAATAAAACTGTCATCGAAACGTTAAGCGTGCGGACCCTACGGGTTCGAGAACTATGTAGACATGACCTAGAACCATTCTCGGTCAATAACCAATAGCGGGACCTGGATGCCCATAATGGTTCCTACATATTCTACAAAGATCTTTATCGGTCAAACCGCATAACAACATACGTTGTTCCCTTTGTCATCGGTATGTTACTTGCCCGAGATTTGATCGTCGGTATCCAATACCTAGTTCAATCTCGTTACCGGCAAGTCTCTTTACTCGTTACATAATACATCATTCCGTAACTAACTCATTAGCTACATTGCTTGCAAGGCTTATAGTGATGTGCATTACCGAGAGGGCCCAGAGATACCTCTCCGACAATCGGAGTGACAAAACCTAATCTCGAAATACGCCAACTCAACATGTACCTTCGGAGACACCTGTAGTACTCCTTTGTAATCACCCAGTTACGTTGTGACGTTTGGTAGCACCCAAAGTGTTCCTCCGGTAAACGGGAGTTGCATAATTCTCATAGTTACAGGAACATGTATAAGTCATGAAGAAAGCAATAACGGAATACTAAACGATCAAGTGCTAGGCTAACGGGATGGGTCATGTCAATCACATCATTCTTCTAATGATGTGATCCCACTAATCAAATGACAACACATGTCTATGGTTAGGAAACATAACCATCTTTGATTAATGAGCTAGTCAAGTAGAGGCATACTAGTGACTATAGATTTTGTCCATGTATTCACACTTGTATCATGTTTCCGGTTAATACAATTCTAGCATGAATAATAAACATTTATCATGATATGAGGAAATAAATAATAACTTTATTATTGCCTCTAGGGCATATTTCCTTCAGTCTCCCACTTGCACTAGAGTCAATAATCTAGATTACATAGTAATGATTTTAACACCCATGGAGTCTTGGTGCTGATCATGTTTTGCTCGTGAGAGAGGCTTAGTCAACGGGTCTGGAACATTCAGATCCGTATGTATCTTGCAAATCTCTATGTCTCCCACTTGGACTTGGTCCCGAATGGAATTGAAGCGTTTCTTGATGTGCTTGGTCCTCTTGTGAAATCTGGATTCCTTTGCCAAGGCAATTGCTCCAGTATTGTCATAGAAGATTTTCATTGGTCCCGATGCACTAGGTATGACACCTAGATCGGAAATGAACTCCTTCATCCAGACTCCTTCATTTGCTGCTTCAGAAGCAGCTATGTACTCCGCTTCACATGTAGATCCTGCCACGACGCTTTGTTTAGAACTGCACCAATTTACAGCTCCACCATTTAATATAAACACGTATCCGGTTTGTGATTTAGAATCGTCCGGATCAGTGTCAAAGCTTACATCGACGTAACCATTTACGACTAGCTCTTTGTCACCTCCATATACGAGAAACATATCCTTCGTCCTTTTCAGGTATTTCAGGATGTTCTTGACCGCTGTCCAGTGATCCACTCCTGGATTACTTTGGTACCTTCCTGCCAAGCTTATTGCTAAGCATACGCCAGGTCCGGTACACAGCATTGCATACATGATAGAGCCTATGGCTGAAGCATAGGGAACATCTTTCATTTTCTCTCTATCTTCTGCTGTGGTTGGGCATTGAGTTTGACTCAACTTCACACCTTGTAGCACAGGCAAGAATCCTTTCTTTGCCTGATCCATTTTGAATTTTTTCAAAATTTTGTCAAGGTATGTGCTTTGTGAAAGTCCTATTAAGCGTCTTGATCTATCTCTATAGATCTTGATGCCCAATATGTAAGCAGCTTCACGGAGGTCTTTCATTGAAAAACTTTCATTCAAGTATCCCTTTATGCTATCCAGAAATTTTATATCATTTACAATTAATAATATGTCATCTACATATAAAACTAGAAATGCTACAGAGCTCCCACTCACCTTTTTGTAAATACAGGCTTCTCCAAAAGTCTGTATAAAACCATATGCTTTGATCACACTATCAAAACATTTATTCCAACTCCAAGATGCTTGCACCAGTCCATAAATGGATCGCTGGAGCTTGCATACTTTGTTAGCACCTTTTGGATCAACAAAACCTTCTGGCTGCATCATATACAACTCTTCTTCTAGAAATCCATTCAAGAATGCAGTTTTGACATCCATTTGCCAAATTTCATAATCATGAAATGCAGCAATATCTAACATGATTCGGACAGACTTAAGCATCGCTACGGGTGAGAAAGTCTCATCGTAGTCAACCCCTTGAACTTGTCGAAAACCTTTCGCAACAAGTCGAGCTTTATAGACAGTTACATTACCATCAGCGTCAGTCTTCTTCTTAAAGATCCATTTATTCTCAATGGCTTGCCGATCATCGGGCAAGTCAACCAAAGTCCATACTTTGTTTTCATACATGGGTCCCATCTCAGATTTCATGGCCTCTAGCCATTTTGCAGAATCTGGGATCATCATCGCTTCCTCATAGTTCGTAGGTTCATCATGGTCAAGTAACATGACTTCCAGAATAGGATTACCATACCACTCTGGTGCGGATCTTACTCTGGTAGACCTACGAGGTTCAGTAGAAACTTGATCTGAAGTTTCATGATCAATATCATTAGCTTCCTCACTGATTGGTGTAGTTGTCACAGGAACCGGTTCTTGTGATGAACTACTTTCTAATAAGGGAGTAGATATAGTTATCTCATCAAGTTCTACTTTCCTCCCACTCACTTCTTTCGAGAGAAACTCCTTCTCTAGAAAGGATCCGAATTTAGCAACGAAAATTTTGCCCTCAGATCTGTGATAGAAGGTGTACCCAATAGTCTCCTTTGGGTATCCTATGAAGACACATTTCTCCGATTTGGGTTCGAGCTTATCTGGTTGAAGTTTCTTCACATAAGCATCGCAGCCCCAAACTTTAAGAAACGACAACTTTGGTTTCTTGCCAAACCAAAGTTCATAAGGCGTCGTCTCAACGGATTTTTATGGTGCCCTATTTAACGTGAATGCGGCCTTCTCTAAAGCATAACCCCAAAACGATAGCGATAAATCGGTAAGAGACATCATAGATCGCACCATATCAAGTAAAGTACGATTACGACGTTCGGACACACCATTTCGTTGTGGTGTTCCAGGTGGCGTGAGTTGCGAGACTATCCCGCATTGTTTCAAGTGTAGACCAAACTCGTAACTCAAATATTCTCCTCCACGATCAGATCGTAGAAACTTTATTTTCTTGTTATGATGATTTTCCACTTCACTCTGAAATTCTTTGAACTTTTCAAATGTTTCAGACTTGTGTTTCATTAAGTAGATATACCCATATCTGCTCAAATCATCTGTGAAGGTGAGAAAATAACAATATCCGCCACGAGCTTCAACATTCATTGGATCACATACATCTGTATGTATGATTTCCAACAAATCTGTTGCTCTCTTCATAGTATCGGAGAACGGCATTTTAGTCATCTTGCCCATAAGGCACGGTTCGCAAGTACCAAGTGATTCATAATCAAGTGATTCCAAAAGCCCATCAGTATGGAGTTTCTTCATGCGCTTTACACCGATATGACCCAAACGGCAGTGCCACAAATAAGTTGCACTATCATTATCAACTCTACATCTTTTGGTTTCAACACTATGAATATGTGTATCACTACTATCGAGATTCAATAAAAATAGACCACTCTTCAAGGGTGCATGACCGTAAAAGATATTACTCATATAAATAGAACAACCATTATTCTCTGATTTAAATGAATAACTGTCTCGCATCAAACAAGATCCAGATATAATGTTCATGCTCAACGCTGGCACCAAATAGCAATTATTTAGGTCTAAAACTAATCCCGATGGTAGATGTAGAGGTAGCGTGCCGACCGCGATCACATCGACTTTGGAACCGTTTCCCACGCGCATCGTCACCTCGTCCTTAGCCAATCTTCGCTTAATCCATAGTCCCTGTTTCGAGTTGCAAATATTAGCAACAGAACCAGTATCAAATACCCAGGTGCTACTGCGAGCATTAGTAAGGTACACATCAATAACATGTATATCACATATACCTTTGTTCACTTTGCCATCCTTCTTATCCGCCAAATACTTGGGGCAGTTCCGCTTCCAGTGTCCAGTCTGCTTGCAGTAGAAGCACTCAGTTTTAGGCTTAGGTCCAGACTTGGGTTTCTTCTCTTGAGCAGCAACTTGCTTGCCGTTCTTTTTGAAGTTCCCCTTCTTCTTCCCTTTGCCCTTCTTCTTGAAATTGGTGGTCTTGTTGACCATCAACACTTGATGCTCCTTCTTGATTTCTACCTCTGCAGCTTTTAGCATTGCGAAGAGCTCGGGAATAGTCTTGTTCATCCCTTGCATATTATAGTTCATCACGAAGCTCTTGTAGCTTGGTGGCAGTGATTGGAGAATTCTATCAATGACACTATCATCAGGAAGATTAACTCCCAGTTGAATCAAGTGATTATTATACCCAGACATTTTGAGTATGTGTTCACTAATAGAACTATTCTCCTCCATCTTGCAGCTATAGAACTTATTGGAGACTTCATATCTCCCAATCCGGGCATTTGCTTGAAATATTAACTTCAACTCCTGGAACATCTCATATGCTCCATGACGTTCAAAACGTCGTTGAAGACCTGGTTCTAAGCCGTAAAGCATGGCACACTGAACTATCGAGTAGTCATCAGCTCTGCTCTGCCAGACGTTCTTAACGTCGTCAGTTGCATCAGCAGCAGGCCTGGAACCCAGCAGTGCTTCCAGGACGTAACTTTTCTGTGCAGCAATGAGGATAATCCTCAGGTTACAGACCCAGTCCATGTAATTGCTTCCATCATCTTTCAACTTTGCTTTCTCAAGGAACGCATTAAAATTCAACGGAACAACAGCACGAGCCATCTATCTACAAACAAACATAGACAAGCAAAATACTATCAGGTACTAAGTTCATGATAAATTTAAGTTCAATTAATCATATTACTTAAGAACTCCCACTTAGACAGACATCTCTCTAGTCATCTAAGTGATCACGTGATCCAAATCAACTAAACCATGTCCGATCATCACGTGAGATGGAGTAGTTTCAATGGTGAACATTGCTATGTTGATCATATCTACTATATTATTCATGCTCGACCTTTCGGTCTCCGTGTTCCGAGGCCATATCTGTATATGCTAGGCTCATCAAGTATAACCTGAGTATTCCGCGTGTGCAACTGTTTTGCACCCGTTGTATTTGAACGTAGAGCCTATCACACCCGATCATCACGTGGTGTCTCAGCACGAAGAACTTTCGCAACGGTGCATACTCAGGGAGAACACTTCTTGATAATTAGTAAGAGATCATCTTAAAATGCTACCGTCAATCAAAGCAAGATAAGATGCATAAAGGATAAACATCACATGCAATCAATATAAGTGATATGATATGGCCATCATCATCTTGTGCTTGTGATCTCCATCTTCGAAGCACAGTCATGATCACCATCATCACCGGCGCGACACCTTGATCTCCATCGTAGCATCGTTGTCGTTACGCCATCTGTTGCTTCTACGACTATCGCTACCGCTTAGTGATAAAGTAAAGCAATTACAGGGCGTTTGCATTTCATATAATCAAGCGACCACCATATGGCTCCTACCAGTTGCCGATAACTTCGGTTACAAAACATGATCATCTCATACAATAAAATATAGCATCACGTCTTGACCATATCACATCACAACATGCCCTGCAAAAACAAGTTAGACGTCCTCTACTTTGTGTTTGCAAATTTTACGTGGCTGCTACGGGCTTAGCAGGAACCGTTCTTACCTACGCATCAAAAACCACAACGATAGTTCGTCAAGTTGGTGCTGTTTTAACCTTTGCAAGGACCGGGTGTAGCCACACTCGATTCAGCTAAAGTGAGAGAGACAGACACCCGCCAGCCACCTTTAAGCACGAATGCTCATAACGGTGAAACCAGTCTCGCGTAAGCGTACGCGTAATGTCGGTCCGGGCCGCTTCATCTCACAATACCGCCGAACCAAAGTATGACATGCTGGTAAGCAGTATGACTTTAATCGCCTACAACTCACTTGTGTTCTACTCATGCATATAACATCAACGCATAAAACCTAGGCTCGGATGCCACTGTTGGGTAACGTAGTAATTTCAAAAACTTTCCTACGCACACGCAAGATCATGGTGTTGATATAGCAACGAGAGGGGAGAGTATTCGTCCACGTACCCTCGTAGACCGTAAGCGGAAGCGTTAGCACAACGCGGTTGATGTAGTCGTACGTCTTCACGATCTGACCGACCCAAGCACCGAACGTACGGGGCCTCCGAGTTCAGCACACATTCAGCTCGATGACAATCTCCGGCCTCCGATCCAGCCGAGCTCCGGAGATGAGTTCCGTCAGCACGACGGCGTGGTGACGATGATGATGTTCTACCGGCGCAGGGCTTCGCCTAAACTCCGCGACGATATGACCAAGGTTGAATATGGTGGAGGGGGGCACCGCACACGACTATGGAACGATCCGTAAATCAACTTGTGTCTATGGGGTGCCCCCCGCCCCCGTATATAAAGGAGCCAGGGGGGAGGAGGCCGCCGGCCAAGGAGGGCGCGCCAAGGGGGGAGTCCTACTCCCACCGGGAGTAGGACTCCCTCTTTCCAAGTAGGAGTAGGAGAAGGGGGGAAAGAGGAGGAAGAGGAGAAAGAAAGGGGGGTGCCGCCCCCCTTCCCTTGTCCTATTCAGACTAGGAAGGGGAGGGGCGCGCGGCCCCCTCCTGCCTCCTTCCCTCTTATAAACTCATAATAAAACTGTCATCGAAACGTTAAGCGTGCGGACCCTACGGGTTCAAGAACTATGTAGACATGACCTAGAACCATTCTCGGTCAATAACCAATAGCAGGACCTGGATGCCCATAATGGTTCCTACATATTCTACGAAGATCTTTATCGGTCAAACCGCATAACAACATACGTTGTTCCCTTTGTCATCGGTATGTTACTTGCCCGAGATTTGATCGTCGGTATCCAATACCTAGTTCAATCTCGTTACCGGAAAGTCTCTTCACTCGTTACGTAATACATCATTCCGTAACTAACTCATTAGCTACATTGCTTGCAAGGCTTATAGTGATGTGCATTACCGAGAGGGCCCAGAGATACCTCTCCGACAATCGGAGTGACAAAACCTAATCTCGAAATACGCCAACTCAACTTGTACCTTCGGAGACACCTGTAGTACTCCTTTATAATCACCCAGTTACGTTGTGACGTTTGGTAGCACCCAAAGTGTTCCTCCGGTAAACGGGAGTTGCATAATTCTCATAGTTACAGGAACATGTATAAGTCATGAAGAAAGCAATAGCAGAATACTAAACGATCAAGTGCTAGGCTAACGGGATGGGTCATGTCAATCACATCATTCTTCTAATGATGTGATCCCACTAATCAAATGACAACGCATGTCTATGGTTAGGAAACATAACCATCTTTGATTAATGAGCTAGTCAAGCAGAGCCATACCAGTGACTATAGTTTTTGTCTATGTATTCACACATGTATCATGTTTCCGGTTAATACAATTCTAGCATGAATAATAAACATTTATCATGATATGAGAAAATAAATAATAACTTTATTATTACCTCTAGGGCATATTTGCTTCAGGCCCCGCCCCTGACTAGATTAGTTTAGGACTTAATTACCACTGCTGACACTGACCAGTGGGCCCAGTGCCACTAATCCTCTAATTAGGATTAAACTAACCCCTGTTTAACCCCCTGTCACTGACGTGTGGACCCCACACGTCAGGTTTGACCTGGTCAGCACTGTTGACCTGCTGATGCAGTTATGACGTCATGCTGATGCAATTATTTATTTTCTGGATTTAAATTAATCAGGAAATTCCAGAAAATTAGCAAAACTTCAAAAAATCATAGAAATTCAACCGTAGCTCAGATTGAAATAATTTATATATGAAAAATTATCATAAAAATGCAATCTTTCCATTTGTACTAGTTTCGTGCATGTCAAACCAACTTATACCTACTGTATAAGTGAAAACATGTAAATGGCATTTATAAAGAGTTAATTTGGAGTTGCATTTGAACCCTTGATTCAAATGGACTTCATTCAATTTGAATACTAGTTGCATTAGCTCAAACAACATCACATCTACATGCCATGTTCATGCATCATATTGTTGCATATGTTTGTGTATTGATTGCCGACGTTGTTCCTTCTCGATAGGTCCTGCTCCGGAGTCCGTTCCAGAGTACCTGTGTATGAAGCAGTGCCTTCCTTGTTGATCTACCAGGCAAGCAAACTCCCTTGTTCATTCCGATACAATCCTACTCTCTCTCTCCTGCTCTCAGTTATTGCATTAGGACAACAACAATTCATCTGCTACTTTGTGCTGCGGTAGTTGAACCCATTCCTCTGCATGACCTGTCATTGCCACAGTAAATAGTTGAAACCCACTAGCATGTGTAGGAGTTGATTGAGCCATGTTGTGTTCCTACCATGCTATGCCTGCTATTGCTTAGAGTTGTGTCAGGTCTAATTCATTGGGAATGAATTGGAGTGCTATGAGTTGTTCTGGTGCTGAGAGTTAAGTGTGAGAACACGATTTGGTAAAGGTAGCGGTGAGAGGCCATGTAGGAGTACATGGTGGGTTGTCTCACTGGAACCGTCCTTAAGCATTGAGTTCTGTGTATGTTGTCCAATGACTAGCTACTACCACACATTGGAGCACTAAGTTCTGTGTATGCTTAAGTGCCCCTCTCGACTTATTAACCAACTTGATCTCTGTCCAGGAGTCGCAACTAGTTTCTGGTGTTTGTAGGTAGTGTTAGTAGTCTACCAAGTGGCACCCGGCCAGGTGGGCTTGGGACAGACTAGGCACAGTGGCACGGTGTACCAAGTGGCACCCGGATGTGGGCTTGGGAACCCTATTCACATTGTTTGGGGCCGTGAGTGACACCCCGACCGGATCTCCTTGCGGATGGAACCCGAATAGGCGATAACCCTGGACTAGAGTCTTGTGTGGTCAGTCAGGTCGTGGCCGACTTCCTCGCTAGGCTTCCGCTTGAAGGTTGCCGAGATACATGACGTGTGCATGGCGGTAAGTGGCGAGAGCGTGTGTGAAGAAGTACACCCCTGCAGGGTTAACATGATCTATTCGAATAGCTGGGTCCGCGGTTATGGACTTCTTGGATACTTACATGGTACATAGACAACTTGAAGTGGATACTATAAAATGCTCAAGACAAGTGTGAGTGCTATGGATGGCCTTCTCGTAGGGAGACGTGGATGAATCCATAGTAGTGTATTGTGTGGTGATTAGTGGACTCGTGTGCGCCATATCACCTCAAAGAAGTTCTGGTAGTCGTAGAACAGGATAGCCACAAAGTCAAAGCTGGCTTGCTGCAACTAAACCCCACATTACCCTCTTGATACAAGTGCATGTATGATAGGATCTGATGTAAGTCTTGCTGAGTAGCTTTGTACTCATGTTGCTTTATTTATGTTTTTGCAGCAGAGACTTCGGTCTTACTAGTGTTCTCGTGGACTTCGATAAGTAGCTTGTACCTCAGCTACGATCTTGATCGGATATTGTAGTTAGTCAGGCTTTTCAGCCTTTTTCATTTGTAGATGTCTGTACCCAGACATGTAATGCTTCCGCTTGTTGCTTGTATGCTCTGTATGATGGGTCCTATGACCCCTGTTTGCAATAAATGCTATGATGGCTCTTTGAGCCTTATCTATATGAGTTGTTGAGTTATGCTGTGATGCCATGTTGTACAGCACATACTTGCATGTTATGCGTACGTGTAATGTGTATTGCTATGTGTGGGGTCTGACTATCTAGTTGTTTATCCTTAGTAGCCTCTCTTACCGGGAAATGTCTCCTAGTGCTTAGGACAACTAAAGGAACATATGATTTTCTGAGTTGTGGATGCATAGATTAATATGTCGAACCAAGTTCAACAGGTTTCTTCCAGATAACCCATGCAGAAAGGTAGAACTGGCAGAATCACAATTATGAATGGAGAGCTCATCGAGGGCACTCCTGTTGTGATCTTTTGATCCAACAAACTTCTGCCAAAAGTAGTTCATGGTATTTGGAAGAACGATATACCACGAACCTCGAGGACTATCGCAAAGGTTACTAATAACCTAAAGGAACTAGCAAACACTATCAACATGAAGTAAGTAGGGTGAATCTCGGGTTCAAAACCCAGAAGTAGAATACCTACTAACTAAATGGCATCACGGGATGCTTTTCGAGAATAATGGCCAGAATCATCACACGGGGGCACAAATCATGGCTAGATTACTAGATGATCCCCTAGGACACCTAGGGTCGTAATAATAATTCCAACATATATGTCGAGGCAATAGAATACCTCAACTCAGCAATTAGTGTGATTAACCTGGCCCAAAGGAACATAAACACCAAAGGGAAAGGATTTGCAAGTGCATCAGATTGTTTAGAAACCTGGGATGACTCGGATAGCATAACGGCTGTAAATGCTCAAAATGATTTGAGACATCCTGCAAAATAGTGGCATGACCACTCAACATCACAATAACAAGGTTCTGAGGTCAAGTAACAACACACGGAAGTAGTAGGAACTGAACTGGGGCTTGAAACCAACAATCCTATAAGTCTATGGATTAGTAACACGTCATCCTGATAGATAGATGAGAAGGCCTAGTTCTTAATCCCCGTAGAAGAGAAGAGGTTGACTCAGATCAGATGGCCATGAGGTATAAGGAGTAAAAAGAGCCTTACATTCCCTTCCCCAATCAATTCCCTTACATAACTAAAGCATTTCTAGACACAACTTCGACCAGTTTGGCTTTGTAATCCTACAGGCAGTCAGGCTCTGATACCAAAGTTGTCAGGACCCCGACTCAATGCCACATCGATCTAGCATGTAACACCTCATATCACTTTGCGGCCTCACGCACGGTATTCCCACGGGTGTCGCCTTACCCTTGCCCGGGACTGTTTGCGCCTTTTGGCACACGTATATGATAGTGTCGCTAGCATCCATATGATAAGGAGCCCGGGCTGACATGGCTAGTCGTAAACCCAAAGTGGCACAAACTTACAGGGATAGGCATCCATGACCCAGCATCGAACGTGTCGGTCATCAGCGAGTGAATCCAGGCTGTAGCACTGGGCTAGCAGGACTCTGGTGAACCGGGCTGTAGCGGGCTAACAGGACTCTGGTATTCATCGCGTGACATTTCCCCAAAGGGACAGACACAGGAACGAAGAAGGACACATGCCGGCCAGCCTAAGTGTTTCGGAGCAGTAGCAAGCTACCATGGCTCAGTGGAAGCACTAGGAGACATTTCCTGGTAAGAGAGGCTACTAAAGATAAACAACTAGATAGTCAGATCCCACACATACCAAGCATTTCAATAACATACACACAATATGCTCGATATGTGCAAATACAACATGGCATCACAACATGACTCTACGACTCAAGTATGTATTCATTAGGCTCCGAGGAGCGAGATATTACAAACAGGGGTCTCATGACCCAACATTCAGAGCATACAAGTCAAGCACATACGGAAGCTTAACATGTCTGAGTACAGACATGTACAAACGAAAAAGGCTGAGAAGCCTTACTATCCACCAGATCCTGCTGAGGGCACAAGATCGTAGCTGAGGTAACAAGCTAAACGTCGAAGTCCACGCGGAACTACTAGTGAGACGGAAGTCTCTGCAAAAACGTAAAATAGGCAAACATGAGTACAAATGTACCCAGCAAGACTTACATCAGAACTAACTACATATGCATCATTATCAATAACATACACACAATATGCTCCCCGACTCAAGTATTTATTCAATAGGCTCCGAGGAGCGAGATATTACAAAAAACATGGGTCTCACGACCCAGCATTCAGAGCATACAAGTCAAAGCACATGCGGTAGCTTAACATGTCTGAGTACAGACAACTATAAATGAAAAAGGCTGAGAAGCCTAACTAACTACCAGATCCTGCCGAGGGCACAAGATCGTAGCTGAGGTAACAAGCTAAACGTCGAATTCCAAGCGGAACTACTAGCGAGACTGAAGTCTCTCTGCAAAAACATAAAATAGGCAAACGTGAGTACAAATGTACCCAGCAAGACTTACATCAGAACTATCTATATATGCATCATTATCAACAAAGGGAACGGTGGAGTTTGACTGCAGCAAGCCAGGTTTGACTCGGTGGCTATCCTGAACCACGACTGCAAGTAACTCTTTTGAGGTGGCGCACACGAGTCCACATATTCACCATATCAATACACCAATATGGATCCGCTCCCGTCTCCCTACGAGAACGCCATCCATAGCACTCATGCTTATCTTGCGCATTTTGCAGTATCCACTTTCACTTGTCTATGAACTGTACAGGCAACCCAAAAGTCCTTTTCCACGGACACGGCTATTCGAATAGATCATATTAACCCTGCAGGGGTGTACTTCTTCACACACGCTCTCGCCACTTACCGCCATGTACACCTCGTGTATCTCGGCAACCTTCAAGCGGAAGCCTGGCGAGGGAGTCGGCCACGACCTGACTAACCACACAAGTCTCTCGTCCAGGTTTATCGCCTATTCGGGTTCCATCCGCAAGGAGATCCGGCCGGGGTGTCGCTCACGGCCCCAAACGATGTGAGCAGGGTTCCCAAGCCCACCATCCGGGTGCCACTTGGTACACCGTGCCACTGTGCCTAGTCTGTCCCAAGCCCACCTGTACCAGGTGCCACTTGGTAGACTACTAACACTACCTACAAACACCAAAAACTAGTTGCAACTCCTGGACAGAGATCAGGTCGATTAATAAGTCGAGAGGGGCACTTAAGCATTCCAATGCGTGGTAGTAGCTGTTCATGGATCACAAACACAGAACTTAGTTCCTGAGGACGGCTGCAATGAGACAACCCACCATGTACTCCTACATGGCCTCTCACCGCTACCTTTACCAAATCATGTTCACACACTTAGCTCTCAACAGTAGGACATGTTCACACACCTCCGACTCATCCCCGATGAATCAGACCTGACTCAACTCTAAGCAGTAGCAGGCATGACAAACAAGCATGAATGAGTAGGCACATCAGGGCTCAAACAAATCCTACTCATGCTAGTGGGTTTCATCTATTTACTGTGGCAATGACAGGTCATGCAGAGGAAAGGGGTTCAACTACCGCAGCATGTAATAGTTGAATCATTGTTGTCCTAATGCAGTAAAAGAGAGCAGGAGCGAGAGAGTGGGATTATATCGGAATGAACAAGGGGGTTTTGCTTGCCTAGCACTTCTGAAGATAGTATAGTTCTTCATTGGTGTCATCGAACTCATCGTCGGTACGTCGTCTACTGAGAGGGAACAGACACCGGCAAACAAGGAAGAACACAATCAATGCAATGCACAATATGATGCATGATCATGACATGGAAATATGTTGTTGGTTGAGCTAATGCAACTAGTAACAATTTGAGTGAAGCTGATTTGAACACAAGGTTCAAATTCAAACTCCATGTAAGGCATTTCAAATGCCATTTATTCAATTTGTCATATACAGTGGCTGTAAGTTGTTCAAACATGCATGAGAATGCCATAAACAGATTCTTCATATTTTTCTGATAATTTTTCATATATAAATTATTTCATTTGGAGTTACGGTTGAATTTATATGATTTTTAGAAGTTTAGGGCATTTTTTGAAATAAATAAACCATTTAAGATTTATTTAAAATCCAGAAGAGTTACTGCGTCAGTACGACGTCACTGTGATGTCAGCGGGTCAACAGGGCTGGTCCAGGTCAAACCTGACATCGGGCCCACATGTCAGTGAGATAGACAGTTAACAGGGGGTTATTTAACTTAACCCGTGTTTTTAACAGCAACGGTCCCACATGTCATACACTAGGGGTTAATTAACCAAGTGATTAGCACCTTACCTAATGCTCCACGTCAGCTCTAATCGGCGTTTAGCCACCGGCGTAAATAGGGCACGACGAGGTTCCTCGTCCGGCCAACTCCGGCGATGGGAGGTCGCGCGGCTGGGTGCGTTGGAACACCCGCAGCAGGGCGCGTACTATGGTGGTGGTGGCAGGAGCGGATGCGGGCTGTAACGGCGCTGGCGATGAGCTATGCAGCGGCGATCCTCGGGCTTGGCCGGGGCGCGGGGCTGCATCTTGCTAGCGAGCAGGTTGAGCGGCGCAGGAGCACCAGGGGAGCTCCTGGAGCACTACCGCGTGCTCGGACGTGAACAGATCGAGTTGAGGCCACGACGGCGATGAGACACGACGGCAGAAGCTCTCGGCGATGGCGGGAATCGAGCTAGCGAACCAAATCCACCATGGGGTATGAGGGGAAAGGGAGAGGGGCTCACAGGGAGGCGGAGGAGAAGGTCAGCGGGCTCGGGGATGCGTCAGAGCGGGAGCACGGTCGTCGGCGATCTCGGTGACCCGAGGAGGAAGAAGACGTTGGGGACGGCGCTCCGGGGCTCTTCCCGTTGCGTGGATCGGTGTAGACGGCGTATGGGTCGACGGCGGAGCTCGAGGTCACATAGGAGAGGCACAGGGGAGGTTGTGGCCGCGGCGGTGCTCGTCGGCGGCCTCGGGTGTGTTTGGTGGTGCCGCGTGGAGAGAGCAGAGGAGGGAAGGGGCCCAGGGGAGAGAGGGAAGAGGTGCAGGGGGGTGCTGGGCGTCTCCAGGCGAGCAGCTGGACTCGCGGGGACGCTGCCAGCGCGAAGCAGGAGGTGGAGGCCTCCCAGCATGCGCGTGCATCTTCGCCTCTGCCTACTGGTAGAGGAAGACGACGAGCAAGGAGGTAAGTGGGCTGGGCTGCATAATGGGCCGGCTACAGGTAAGGCCAGGTAAGTTACCCAGGTGGGTTTTCTCCTTTTTCTATTTCCCTTTTCTATTTTTCTTTCTCTGTTCTAGTTTAGTTTAGGCACTAAACCATTTTTTATAAATTCTGAAATTATTTGTGGGAGCTCTCTCCAATATACAAGTGACCCACAATTATTTTTCAAAATATCTGGAGCTATAAAATTATTTATAGCATTTATTTGCTCCAACTCAAATACAATATGGATTAATTCAAAAATCCAAAATGTCCTAGAAATATACTCATTATAGTAGGCAGAGGTTTCCACCTTAACCAGAAATTATGAGCATTTTTAAAGGCATTTTGGGATCATTGAAAAAGATTTTATTTGATCCTATTTGAAGTCATTTGGTGCTAGGGTTTGAATCAATCCCCATTTCAATATTAAGAGCAAAATAAACATGATGCAACACATGACTAGCTAGCCCAGAGCAGATCAGAACTAGGGATGTGACAACTCACCCCCACTAAACAAGAATCTCGTCCCGAGATTCAAGCGTAGGGTAAGATGAAAAGGAAACACAACTAACACAATCTTCACGATCCAGGTTGCACTTCATAAGAACGTTGATTCGATCACCATCTTTTGTCTTGTTGTCTTGCTCTGAGAACTCCAGCCAACATGACAACGAGAGGAGAAGGAGACTCTAGAAGGATCGATGTTCTCGAAGATCGAACAACTTAGGATCAACTCACGGAATGAGACATAGCAACATCACTCGAGCTGAGACACGAAACACACATCTAGAGGGATGGAGTGGAACAAATGACGAGGGTTCACTAGGTAGACAACAATTCCACGCTTAAAAGGGTGGTGAACGGTTGTCAACGTAGCGAGGAGTTGAGTTGCCATGATGCCACAGCGGAACATCCTGGAGAAGGGTGATTCGTAGATTATTACCTTAAGTGGCAAAAAGAATTACCTTTGATATAGAGATCATTGAGACTCTCTATACCAGCCTAGGGCAAATCTCAAGCGATTGTTTGGAGGGGTTCGGTAGAATGGCATACCCGGATTAGAATGGATGGTGTGGATTACCTTGTTGAAATCAACACAAGGACGATTTTAGTAACTGGGGAAAAGCTCAACAGTAGAGAGTGAGTCCACTGTTTGAAAAGTTTTAGCATAACCGAAGAAACTGAGAGCAAGCCCAGTTAGTGCCGATGATAGCACCTAGCGCTTGTGTGTGCTCTCAAGAACTTGAGCATTTCCATATTCATCAAGGTTTTACCAATATCCGTGTCAAAGATCCTGGCAACGCAACATGCTACCATGATGAATGCCGGTGGGAGATGCAGATGCGAAGGAAGATAACACCTTCTCAGATTTCACCTTGGCGGGGCCAAGGGGACAAAATCTGGATGATCGACCGAGAGACATTTAGCACTCTGCTTCTAATGTTCTCCTTGATGTACTAGCTTATCCAATTCATTGAAATGGTCTGATATCTAGAATATCAAGTAAAGGTCGGACTTTGGAAACACAAAAATCATAAGGCACAGCTAGGGGGTAAATCCTACGAAGTCCTTATGGGGAGGTGGCCAACTTCTTCAATAAAGATACTACAATAATAGGTCTTCCGGAGGGGTGTGTTGGCCATGATATCCACTTTACCGGTTATTGCGAGACCGATATTATAGTTCTCGGGAAATGTTCCAACCATCATATCTGCCTGAGATTCAGATTTGGTTGGTGTCAGAATAATTCAGACTCATCGAGTCTAGAAAGTAAAATGAAAGTTTGCAATCTAGAAATTCCTTCTTCCAAATGATGGGACCTCCTCTAAACCACAGGCCGATAGGCGAGCTGATCATACATGTATTTTAGCAGCCCAAACCTGACTGTCCACTCATCAAGGTTTTCCATTCGAACGAACTCTTTGAAATGATCGTTTGAGAATCTCCTTAGGCTGATATAAAGAGTTTCAATGATCTCTTAATCAAAGGTACTTCTTGTTGCCACTTAATGGATGATTCTATGAGTCACCTCCTCTAAGGTGCCCCGTTATGGGATCATGGCAACTATTTTCCTCGCTACTTTGAAACCCTCGTCAAATTGTTTCTTCCGCCCTTCCTGATGTGTGTTTTGCCTCTCAGCTCAAGAGATGTTTCTATGTCTCATCCTGTGAGTTGATTTCATGATCATTAGGATGATCCATCCTTGTGGAGTGTCTCTGTCCTCGTGTTGGATGAAGATCTCGAAAGCAAAGATGTCAAGATCAATATGAAGCAATGAATCAACATCTTTGAGAAGGACAGTTGGATCGTGAAGATCATGTTAGCTTTGTGTCCCTCTGTCTTCTTACCTCACGTCTTGAATCTCGGGTCGAGATTCTTGTTTAGTGGAGGAGAGTTGTCACGTCCCTAGCCTTGCTATGCACTTGGACTAGCTTGGTTGCTGCATCATGTTTAAACTTCATTTAAACCTGAAATGGGGGTTGTTCAAACCCTAGCACCAGATCAAATGAAATAGGTTCAACCTAAAATAATCTTCAATGAACCTGAAATGCCCTTCTAAAATGTTCAGCATCTTTGCCTTGGTCCTAAACCTCTGACAAAAATGGTGCACAATTTTCTTGGTCATCCTAAGGTCACTGAATTAAATCATAAGTATTTGAATTTGGACATTTAACCGTCCAAATACTCCTAAACTGAAATGTTCCATGTTGGATATATTCTATACAGTGGTCATGTGAAGTTTAGTGATTTTTGAAAGGGTCTAGGTATTTTTAGAAAAGCCCTGAAGTTACAGAATAATAGAAAAACAAAAAAAACAATTAGAAGAGAGGGAGAGAAGGACTTACCTGGCGCCAGCAACCGGCCCAGCTCCTGTGCTGGCAGCCCACCTGTGCGGCCCAGCCCACCTAGCCCCTCTCCTGTCGTCTTCCTCCCTGCCAGGAGGACGAGCGCGTGGCCGCAGCGCGCCGCATGCACCCCGGCCACCTCCACCCTGCCTGCCTGTGTCCCCGTCGCCTGGATCTCTCCCGCGTCGCCACGCACCTCCCTGCCTCTCTCTCTCACTCTCCCGCGCTCTCACCCCTTCCTGGATCTCTCTCTCGCGCCACCGAACGCTGCCGTCGCCGCCGCTTGCTGCTGCCGCGGCCACCGTCTCCCCCTCGACCCCTCACCGTGCCTGCGAGCTCCGTCTCGACGTCCCCGACCCCCTCGACGAGCCACGACACCACGGATGCGCCGCAACGCCGCCACCGCCGCCGTTTCCCTCCTCGGTCACCGGAGATCGGCCTCACCGCCCCGCTCAGCTCCAGCCTTCCCCGAGCCCGCTTCGAAGCCTACTGGAACCGCCGTAAGCCCCTGGTTATCCTTCCCCTCTCCGTTTACCCTCTAGCATGCCGTAGCCGCCGTGCCTCTCTCACCCGACAAGCGCCGCCGCCAAAGCTCGCCGGCGATGACGCTCCGGTGACCATTCGGTCCCGGGCATGCGTCCAACGTTCTCGCCGCACCACGTAGACACCGTAGGTGTTAACCCCGCATCGCCAAGGCCGCTGTGGCCTCGACCCCGAGCTCGCCCGAGCTCGGCCGCCGCTTCTGTGCTCGCCGTCGTCATCTCTGGTGACTCCGAGGCCTTCCGATGGCTCTGCTAGATGCGGTCGAGCGCGGGCTACCCCCTGGTGGCCTTCGCGCATCCATCCGTCGCCCCCAGCTCAAGTCCGGCGCGTTGCCGCCGTAGTTTAGGTCGTCGCCGGCGAAACTCCGGCGACTGTCGACGTGGACGCTATTAGGTGCTAACCCTGCCAGCTAAGCCCCCAAATGACACTGACTGTGGGCCCTACCCCAGGTCAAACCCCAGTCAGCGCTGGGTTTGACCGGGATTAGTACATGTGTCACTGACGTGTGGACCCCACACGTCAGGTTTGACCAGGAACAGCCCCGTTGACCTGCTGACGTAGTGCTGATGTCATGCTGACGCAGTTAATAATTTTCAGGATTTAAGATAATTCAGAAAATTCCAGAAAGTGCCCAAAACTTCTAAAATTCATATAAATTCAACCGTAACTCAGAATGAAATAAATTATATATGAAAAATTATCAGAAAAATCCAATCTATCCATCTGTACCATTTTCATGCATATTAGAACAACTTTTGTTCACTGTTTAGGACAATTCAATTAAATGGCATATAATAAATCACATATGGAGTTTGAATTTGAATCTTTGATTCAAACCAACTTCATTTAATCTGGTTTTAGTTGCATCAGCTCAAATCATAGCATATTGCCATATCATGATCATGCATCATATTGGTGCATTGCATTGATTGCGTTCTTCCTTGTTTGCCGGCATTTGTCCCCTCTCGATAGACGTGTACCGACGATGTGATCGATGACACCGATGAAGAACTATACTATTTTCAGAAGTGCCAGGCAAGCAAAACCCCCTTGTTCATTCTGATACAATCCCACTCTCTCGCTCCTGCTCTCTTTTACTGCATTAGGACAACAACGTTTCAACTATTATATGCTGCGGTAGCTGAACCCCTTTATCCTCTGCATGACCTATCATTGCCACAGTAAATAGATCAAACCCACTAGCATGAGTAGGAGTTGTTTGAGCCCTGATGTGCCTACTCATTCATGCTTGTTTTTCATGCCTGCTATTGCTTAGAGTTGTGTCAGGTCTGATTCAACGAGGATGAATTGGAGGTGTGTGAACATGTCCTACTATTGAGAGCTAAGTGTGTGAACACGATTTGGTAAAGGTAGCGGTGAGAGGCCATGTAGGAGTACATGGTGGGTTGTCTCATTGAAGCCGTCCTCAAGAACTGAGTTCTGTGTTTGTGATCCATGAACAGTTACTACCACACATTGGATTCCGGTAACTCGGCCCCTCTCGGCTTATTAATCAAGTTGATCTCTGTCCAAGAGTTGCAACTAGTTTCTGGTGTTTGTAGGTAGTGTTAGTAGTCTACCAAGTGGCACCCGGTACAGGTAGGCTTGGGACAGACTAGGCACAGTGGCCCGGTGTACCAAGTGGCACCCGGATGGTGGACTTGGGAACCCTGCATACATCGTTTGGGGCCGTGAGCGATACCCCGGCCGGATCTCCTTGCGGATGGAACCCGAATAGGCGATAAACCTGGACGAGAGACTTGTGTGGTTAGTCAGGTCGTTGCCGACTCCCTCGCCAGGCTTCCGCTTGAAGGTTGCAAAGATACACGAGGTGTACATGGCGTTAAGTGGCGAGAGCGTGTGTGAAGAAGTACACCCCTGCAGGGTTAATATGATCTATTCGAATAGCCGTGTCCGTGGAAAAGGACTTCTGGGTTGCCTGTACAGTTCATAGACAAGTGAAAGTGGATACTCTAAAATACGCAAGATAAGCATGAGTGCTATGGATGGCGTTCTCGTAGAGAGACGGGAGCGGATCCATAGTGGTGTATTGATATGGTGATTATGTGGACTCGTGTGCGCCACCTCAAAAGAGTTACTTGCAGTCGTAGTTTAGGATAGCCACCGAGTCAAAGCTGGCTTGCTGCACTTAAACCCCACCTTCCCTTTGTTGATAATGATGCATATGTAGATAGTTCTGATGTAAGTCTTGCTGGGTACATTTGTACTCACGTTTGCCTATTTTACGTTTTTGCAGAGAGACTTCAGTCTCGCTAGTAGTTCCGCGTGGACTTCGTCGTTTAGCTTGTTACCTCAGCTACGATCTTGTGCCCTCGGCAGGATCTGGTAGATAGTCAGGCTTCTCAACCTTTTTCATTTGTAGATGTCTGTACTCAGACATGTTAAGCTTCCGCTTGTGTTTTGACTTGTATGCTCTGAATGTTGGGTCGAGAGACCCTTGTTTGTAATATCTCGCTCCTCAGAGCCTATTGAATAAAATACTTGAGTTGTAGAGTCATGTTGTGATGCCATGTCGTATTTGCACATATCGAGCATATTGTGTGTATGTTATTGAAATGCTTGGTATGTGTGGGATCTGACTATCTAGTTGTTTATCCTTAGTAGCCTCTCTTACCGGGAAATGTCTCCTAGTGCTTCCACTGAGCCATGGTAGCTTGCTACTGCTCCGGAACACTTAGGCTGGTCAGCATGTGTCCTTCTTCGTTCCTGTGTCTGTCCCTTCGGGGAAATGTCACGCGATGAATACCGGAGTCCTGTTAGCCCGCTATAGCCCGGTTCACCGGAGTCCTGCTATCCTAGTGCTACAGCCTGGATTCACTCGCTGATGACCGACACGTTCGATGTTGGGTCAAGGATGCCTGTCCCTCTAAGTTTGTGCCACTTTTGGTTTACGACTAGCCATGTCAGCCCGGGCTCCTTATCATATGGATGCTAGCGACACTATCATATACGTGTACCAAAAGGCGCAAACGGTCCCGGTCAAAGGTAAGGCGACACCCGTGGGGATACCGTGCGTGAGGCCGCAAAGTGATATGAGGTGTTACATGCTAGATCGATGTGGCATTGAGTCGGGGTCCTGACAGCTGCCAGGAAAGCAAAATCCCCTTGTTCATTCCGATACAATCCCACTCTCTCGCTCCTTCTCTATTTTACTGCATTAGGACAACAACGATACAACTATTACCTGATGCGGTAGTTGAACCCCTTTATCCTCTACATGACCTGTCATTGCCACAGTAAATAGATGAAACCCACTAGCATGAGTAGGAGTTGTTTGAGCCCTGATGTGCCTACTCATTCATGCTTGTTTGTCATGCCTGCTACTGCTTAGAGTTGTGTCAGGTCTGATTCATCGGGGATGAATTGGAGGTGTGTAAACATGTCCTGCTGTGTGAGAGCTAGATGTGTGAACACGATTTGGTAAAGGTAGCGGTGGGAGGCCATGTAGGAGTACATGGTGGGTTGTCTCATTGTGTCGTGCGCTTCTGCGGGGCACGAGCACGTATGGGGCAGGGAGCCCCTTCTAGTCCGGCAAGGGAGCGGAGGGCGCACGCAGAGCAGATCGAGGTCGAGCGCGCGGGGGGAAACGGGCGATTTTTACCCAGCTTCGGAGCTCTCCGGAGAGATAAAACTCCTACTGCTGCTTTGTGTTTGTATTTGTTCTTGCTCGAGAGCGCGAGCGTGTGGTGGTGTTGGATGAACCGAACCCCAGTGTGGAAACGTTCCGAACCCCTTCTACGTGCGCACGGGCCTCCCTTTTATAGTCCAAGGGGGTTACCGACAGGTGGCAGCATAGGAAGAGGGGGTAAAAGAGTAAAAATGCAGGTTGGTACAACAGTGTCCAACAGTGTCCCCTACCTAATTCTGACGGCGGGGGACAAGGGCATTTAATGCCCGTCTGGTCGCCCCAACAGTGTGAGGAAACGACCGTTAGGGGCGCCACCGATTGCCATGATGGCCTCCTTGTCAGCTTCGCTTGCCACCTCGCTCCGCATGGCTGCACAACGCCTCGCCACGTGCTCCTGGGGTGGCCCTGGGACGACACGTCGTTGGATGCGCTGGAGCCTGAGTGCGTGGTGGCAGCCTTGCCGCGGCAAGCGCCTTGCCGCGGCCCTTCTCTTGTCGCCCGACACGCTTGCCAGTCGCCGAGCCTTGCCGGGACGCACGGGGTGTCGCGACAAGTTCTCTGAAGCGCCTCAGTTGGCCTTCCCGGCAAGCTCCTCTTGCCGGGGTCTTTGTTCTTCCCGGCAAGCTTCTCTTGCCGGGGCCTTGTCTCCTTAGTTAATACTTTGTTCTTGAATGGTAGAAATAGGAAAAGGCGGAGGGTCTTGGCGGACGCCCGGCGAGCTTTGCCACGGGGTGCTGCGACTGCCCGTGCACAAGTTAGGGGTACTAAGGTACCCCCTACTTTAGTACACCGATAGGAGCCCCCGGGCCTGGGCCATACACGGTGCCGAGCACTGTTGGGCCAGGCCCAAAACAGTGCACGGGCACGCGTGGCCCCGATCCATGCAAAACGCACTCCGAAACCACCGCGCCCTCCCGTAACGGCATGCGTCAATCGCGGAGTCGTGGGAGGCGTGGGTGGCGTGCGCGATTTTCGAGGTACCCACCCCCGTGATCACGGGGCGGGGCGCAGTTATCTCACCTATCGCCTCGGCTCTGCATCTTCGCCACACGGTTCCCATGCGCGTGGGGTCGTGGGCGGTGGAGGTGGAAAACCGAGCCGTCACGGGCGGAGGCAGCGGATCGGCTCCGATTCCCTGCCCTTCCCGTGCTCTGATCCGTCGAGCGGGGCGGCCGAGCCCCCACCTTGCTCCTTTAAGAAGGAAGAGAGGGGAGCGTAGAAACCCGCACTTCCTCATCTTCCCCTTTCTTCAACTTCTGCTCCCCTTCCTCTCATCCGCCATGGAGGAAGGGAACCCTGGCCCTTCATCGGTGGCAGCGAGGGTCGCTGCCAGGCAGCGCATCCCTCCCTATTCCGCACCCGTGGTGGCAGAACCAGCCCCAAGGGGGAGAGGGAGGGGGCGCGGTCGTGGACGAGGTCGAGGGCGAGGTCGAGATGCGCGGGGAAGAGGCGACTGGGGTGGCGCGTCGGCTTCGCCTCCGCCGGCGATTCCTCTCCTCCCGGCGGTCCACACGGGGGATGACCCTTGGGAGTTCTTCGTCAAGCTGCGCCGGGCACCCCGCCGTCGTCTCCGGCTTCCGGCTCCGTTTGCGAGCGCGATGGAGCCGGACCCGCCCGAGACGCTGAGTTTGCGCATGAGGGGCTGCGGGATCAGTGGCACGCGAGTCAGCGTCGTATCCCCAGCCCCCGGCGTGATGTATCTTGATCGAGGGTGGAAGATGTTCGCCCGCATCCATAGCTTGACGCCGGGGTTTACCCTCCACTTCAAGCTAATGGATGGCGACCTCCTCTCCGTCAAGGTCTTCGGGGACTCCGGCACCCGGGCGAGATGTTGCGTGGACAGCTCCTCCGATAGCGAAGACTCCTCCTCGAGCGAGAGTGACGAGGAGGGGAGCGACAGCGACGACGAGGACGGCGGGTCCGACTAGGCATCGGGCGTCGCTTCGTGCGCCACCGACGACCCGATCATCCGGGTTGCCGGCCTCCTGAACTCCCCGGGGTTGTCTCCTTGGGCGGCTGGCGTAGGGAGGCTGCGGAAGAGGAAGTGGGTTGGCGGCAAGGCCGTCAAGTCGGAGTACGAGGGCGTGGTGCCCTCGACAGCGTGCTGACGTCCTGCCGCCCCATCTTCGAGCTCTGCTTCCGGCGCCTCCGTCTCCGCCAAGCCCCTGGCCGGCCCTCGGGATGTTCTCTTGGTGTCTTCTGGCACCCGTAGCTCACCTAGGCGCCCCTTCTGCCCTCTTTGGCTCCTTGACCTACCACCTGAAAAAAGGGGGGGGGGGCAGGAAAAGGATTATGGGCACCTTATCTTTTTAATTTGTAAGCCTTCGGGCCTTAGCTGAATCTAGAACTTGTAATCCTATCTTTCATGTTTTTCATCCTGCATGGACTGTACCCCAAATGGGATGTTTTTTAATAAAAAAGAGGAAGCTTGCTACGTTACATCCTTTACTTGTTTCTGTGCCTTGTATGTTTTTACCCTACGCTTTTAGGGAACTTGCCGGTGCGAGCACGCTTGCTGAGTGCGGAACATCAGCAGCCCGCTGGTGGTGCTGCCTCCGGCAAGAAACCTTGTCGGGGCTAATTGCGGCTCACTTGTATTGTTGAGCGGGCTCGAAAAAAAATCAAGGGTGCAACTTAGCCCCAAGTCGATTCCTCTGCGCACAGGTTTTTTATACAAGGCACAGTCATTCAAGGAATATAACTTAGCGCTCCTCAGTCCATAAAAGGATGCATGATGAGGGATGAAAAACTTATCTGTTATCGCAGCCCCCGGCAACTCTGACTTGCGGGGGATGAGTCTCGGTACTTGCAGCCCCCAGCGATGTTGGCTTGCCGGGGCTCAGGTGCCGGCGTACCTTTCTTCTCTCTCCTTGTTTCTGCCGCTGCTAGATGCGTCACAGGAACAATCTCTTAGAGCGCGGTAAGTTATTTACTGTAGTATATAACTTTATTCTAAGCAAGGCTCGCTGTGTCATGCCCTTTACTTGGTTCTGTGCCTTGTATGTCTCTACCCTACGCTTCTAGGGAACTTGCCGGCGCAAGCACGCTTGCTGAGTGCGGGACATCAGCAGCCCGCTGGTGGTGCTGCCTCCGGCAAGAAACCTCGTCGGGCTAGTTGCAGCGCACTTGTATTGTTGAGTGGACTCGGAAACAAATCAAGGGCGCAACTTAGCCACGAGCCGGTTCCTCCGCGCACAGGTTTTTTTTCATACAAGGCACGGCCGTTCGAGGAACATAACCTTAAAGATTTGAAACTGATTGCACTCTACGGCAATGATTGCCATGTTATATCCTTCATTCTGCCGCTTCCCTTGTATGTCTATACCCCACGCTTCTAGGGAACTTGCCGGCGCAAGCACGCTTGCTGAGTGCGGGACATCAGCAGCCCGCTGGCGGTGCTGCCTCCGGCAAGAAACCTCGCCGGGCTAGTTGCAGCGCACTTGTATTGTTGAGCGGACTCGGAAACAAATCAAGGGCGCAACTTAGCCACGAGCCGGCTCCTCCGCGCACAGGTTTTCCGTACAAAGCGCGGCAGTTCGAGGAATATAACATGAGAATTTAAAACTGGCTGGGCCCAGTGCTCAGACTTGGATAACTTAGCTTTTCTGTTGTCTTCGTTCCGGCAAGGCTGCACTTCTTGGAACAACGCCAATCTCTGTGTTATCTCCTTTACTTGACTCCATCCCTTGTATGTCTCTACCCCAGGCTTTTAGGGAACTTGCCGGTGCGAGCACACTTGCTGAGTGCGGAACATCAGCAGCCTGCTGGCGGTGCTGCCTCCGGCAAGAAACCTCGCCGGGCTAGTTGCAGCGCACTTTCATTTGTTGAGCGAACTCGAAACAAAGTAAAAGGGCGCAACTTAGCCACGAGCCGGTTCCTCCGCGCACAGGTTTCCCATACAAGGTATGGCCGTTCAAGGAACATGGCCTAGGAATACAAGAAACGGCTGCGTTTCTAGCTCGATGGTGCGTCCTCGACGGCAGCGCAACACCCCGAAGAGGCGCGCTTGCCGGAGTGGGCATCAGAGCTACGCCTGTCGGACTTAGTCTCTTGTGAAACTTCTTTTGCCTTCTTGTACTTGCCGGTGGAGCTCGGTGGTGCGTCCTCGACGGTAGCGCAGCACTCCGAAGAGGTGCGCTTGCCGGAGTGGGCACCAGAGCTGCTACTCTTGCCGGACTTGGCCTTCTTCTTCCCCCGGGGAGCTTCAGCGGCAAGTGGCTTGCGCTCGACTACGGCTGCTGCTTCCCGGTAGATCTTATCTGTGCAGATAAGTGCATCCTTCTTGTCACCTTGGACAGAAATGACACTTATCGGACCAGGCATCTTGAGCACATTGTAGGCATAGTGAGAGGCTGCCATGAACTTGGCAAGCGCTGGTCGGCCGAATATCCCATTGTAGGGCAATGGGAAATCGGTGACGTCAAATGTGATCTTCTCTGTCCTAAAATTCAGCTCGCTGCCAAATGTCACTGGCAGTGTGATCTTCCCCTTCGGCTTGCTCCTTCCTGGGTTTATTCCTTGAAAGGTACCAGTCTCTTCGAGCTCGCTGTCGGGGATCTGGAGTTTCTTGAGCACTGCTGAAGAGATCAGATTCAGGCCGGCCCCGCCGTCAACCAGCACCTTCGTGATCTTGAGGTTGCGGATCGTTGGCGAGACCAACATCGGCAAGCACCCGACCGCAGTGATGCGATCAGGGTGATCCTCAACATCGAAGATGATGGGCGTGCTGGACCATTTCAGAGGCTTGCGCGACTCGACGGACGGCTCCGCTGCGTTCACTTCTCGCACCCACTGCTTGAGTTGGCGGTGCGAGGTGTGCAGAAAGGCACCGCCGTCGATGCACAACGCCTCCGTTGCCTTCTGAAACTCTTGGTCATCAGCCTCGTCTTCCTCCATCTCATCATCCTCATCTTCATCTTCGTCCTTGTCGCGGCCACGGGGAGGCCTGTATCCTTGCCGCGGTTTGGCCTTGCCGCGGTGCCCTCCCCGGGCGGGAAGCTTCTTGCCGGATCCTCCGCCACCTCCCTGGGCTCTCTCCTTGTCGCGGCGCTCGTACTCAGCTTTCTATAGCTCCGCCATCTGCTCAACTTTCATGCAGGTTTGGAGGTCATGGCCCTTGGTGCGGTGGATCTTGCAATACCGCTTGCCGGAGTCATCCTGCTTGTCGGCGGCTACCACAGCCTCGCCGGACTCACTAGCTTTGGCCTTGTCGGGGCCGCCTCGGTCTCCGGAATGCTCGACAACTAGCACATCCTTAGCCTTTCTTTTTCTGTTGTTCCGCCTCTAGTTCTTCCTTGCCGGGGCGGCATCCTCACTATCAGATCCTTCTGCTCCCGCAATCTCTCTGGGGATCTTCCTCCCCTCCTCAGCCCGTGCACACTTGTCGGCCAGAGCGTACAGCTCGCTGACATCTCTAATCTTGCACATCGCCATCTCCTCCCTCATCCTACGGTTACGCACGTTCTGATGGAATGCGCTGATAACTGCGGCAGGGTGGACGTCAGGGATGTTGCGCTGCACTTGGCTGAATCTCTGTATGTACTTGCGCAGGGGTTCTCCCTCCTTCTGGACGAGCAAGTGAAGGTCTCTCTCCTGGCCATGAGGCTTGTGGCCGCCTGTGAAGGCGCCGACAAACTGATGGCACAGTTCCGCCCACGAAGAAATGGAGTTCTCCGGCAAGTGCATGAGCCAAGATCTGACGTTAGGCTTGAGCACCAGCGGGAAGTAGTTGGCAAGGATCTTCTCGTCGCGCCCTCCGGCAGCCTGCACCGCGATGGTGTAGATGCTGAGGAACTCTGACGGATGTATCCTGCCATCATACTTCTCGGGCACATCGGGCTTGAAGTTCTTGGTACCGGGCCACTGGACTTGCCGCAGCTCACGGGTGAACGCAGGGCAACCTGCCGCATACGGCAAGTCGCCTGGTTCCCCTGGCGCATGCATATCGACAGCGGGCCCAGCGCGCTGGTCAGATTGACGTCGCGCTTCCCTTCTGCGCTCGATGCGAGTGCGAGCGTCTTCGTGTCGTCGTTCTTGGAGAATGTGGCGTTGATCGCGGTGGGTTCGCGGGTCCGACGACGCGGTGGAGTCGGCGTCAGGGTGGGCCCGACAAGCTGGCGACCTCGGCCTTCGGGGCGGGGAGTGCGTGGTAGTGGCACCCCCAGCGGTCTTGTCGGCGTCGGCTGGCGCCGGGGCGCCTTGCCGGGGCTTTGATGCGCTCGGTTGCCGGGGCTTGTCGCCGTTGGCGAAGCCGATGAGGCTATAAATGGTCATCCTCCAGTCGTCAATCTTGTGTGGCGCCGGAGGGTAATCTAGAAGCAGCTGGGCTCGGGCCAGCGCTTCCTCTGCAGTCTTGGGTGGTGGCGGCGACGAGCGGCGCGAGGAGTGGGATGTGCTCGGACTCCCAACTGGATTGGAAGGAGCAACACCCCATCCGGGCGACCGTACCTCACTCGCGCCAGCATGCTGGCGTGCATGCTGGTCTCGAACGTCCCGCGACCCACCAACTTGGCCTTGCTCCAACAAGAGCACGGTGCTAGGAGCACCGGGGCGTTGTCGACCTTGCACCTCCTCGGAAGGACGTGGTGTCTGCACGGTCGCCGACGCTTGCGAGGCCTTGTTTTTGGACCTGGTGACGACGTGAGTCCCACCGTCGGCGCCTGCTCCTCCGCCGGCGTCCACTCCACCGCCCGTTTGCTCCTGCGGCGGTGGTAGAGTCGATGTAGACGGAGCGGCCACCTCCGAAGGCTTCTTCCTTGGTGGCATGTTGATGAAGGCGTTGATGTAGCGCGCGCGGAGACCAGATCAGATGCTCACGACCTCGACGCCCCCCTACCTGGCGCGCCAAAGATGTCGTGCGCTTCTGCGGGGCACGAGCACCTATGGGGCAGGGAGCCCCTTCTAGTCCGGCAAGGGAGCGGAGGGCGCACGCAGAGCAGATCGAGGTCGAGCGCGCGGGGGGAAACGGGCGATTTTTACCCAGCTTCGGAGCTCTCCGGAGAGATAAAACTCCTACTGCTGCTTTGTGTTTGTATTTGTTCTTGCTCGAGAGCGCGAGCGTGTGGTGGTGTTGGATGAACCGAACCCCAGTGTGGAAAAGTTCCGAACCCCTTCTACGTGCGCACGGGCCTCCCTTTTATAGTCCAAGGGGGTTACCGACAGGTGGCAGCATAGGAAGAGGGGGTAAAAGAGTAAAAACGCAGGTTGGTACAACAGTGTCCAACAGTGTCCCCTACCTAATTCTGACGGCGGGGGACAAAGGCATTTAATGCCCGTCTGGTCGCCCCAACAGTGTGCGGAAACGACCGTTAGGGGCGCCACCGATTGCCACGATGGCCTCCTTGTCAGCTTCGCTTGTCACCTCGCTCCGCATGGCTGCGCAACGCCTCGCCACGTGCTCCTGGGGTAGCCCTGGGACGACACATCGTTGGATGCGCTGGAGCCTGAGTGCGTGGTGGCAGCCTTGCCGCGGCAAGCGCCTTGCCGCGGCCCTTCTCTTGTCGCGCCGGCATGCTTGCCGGTCGCCGAGCCTTGCCGGGACGCGCGGGGCGTCGCGGCAAGTTCTCTGAAGCGCCTCAGTTGGCCTTCCCGGCAAGCTCCTCTTGCCGGGGTCTTTGTTCTTCCCGGCAAGCTTCTCTTGCCGGGGCCTTGTCTCCTTAGTTAATACTTTGTTCTTGAATGGTAGAAATAGGAAAAGGCGGAGGGTCTTGGCGGACGCCCGGCGAGCTTTGCCATCGGGTGCTGCGACTGCCCGTGCACAAGTTCGGGGTACTAAGGTACCCCCTACTTTAGTACACCGACACATTGCAGCCATCCTCAGGAACTGAGTTCTCTGTTTGTGATCCATGAACAGTTACTACCACACATTGGGCTCCAGGCGCTCCAAGCTCTCTCGACTTATTAATCAACCTGATCTCTGTCCAGGAGTTGCAACTAGTTTCTGGTGTTTGTAGGTAGTGTTAGCAGTCTACCAAGTGGCACACGGTACAGGTGGGCTTGGGACAGACTAGGCACCGTGGCACGGTGTACCAAGCGTAGATCCACCCGTCGAGGTGGGCTTGGGAACCCTGCTCACATCGTTTGGGGCCGTGAGTGACACCCCGGCTGGATCTCCTTGCGGATGGAACCCGAATAGGCGATAAACCTGGACGAGAGACTTGTGTGGTTAGTCAGGTCGTGGCCGACACCCTCGCTGGGCTTCCGCTTGAAGGTTGTTGAGTACATGTCGTGTAAACGACGGTAAGTGGTGAGACCGTGTGTGAAGAAGTACACCCCTGCAGGGTTAACATTATCTATTCGAATAGCCGTGTCCGCGGTAAAGGACTTCTGGGTTGCCTGTACAGTTCATAGACAAGTGAAAGTGGATACTCTAAAATACGCAAGATAAGCGTGAGTGCTATGGATGGCGTTCTCGTAGGGAGACGGGAGCGGATCCATAGTGGTGTATTGATATGGTGAATATGTGGACTCGTGTGCGCCACCTCAAAAGAGTTACTTGCAGTCGTAGTTCAGGATAGCCACCGAGTCAAAGCTGGCTTGTTGCAGTTAAACTCCACCACCCCCCCTTTGTTGATAATGATGCATATGTAGTTAGTTCTGACGTAAGTCATGCTGGGTACATTTGTACTCATGTTTGCCTATTTTATGTTTTTGCAGAGAGACTTCAGTCTCGCTAGTAGTTCCGCTTGGACTTCGACGTTTAGCTTGTTACCTCAGCTAAGATCTTGTGCCCTCGGCGGGATCTGGTAGTTAGTCAGGCTTCTCAGCGTTTTTCATTTGTAGATGTCTGTACTCAAACATGTTGAGCTTCCTCTTGTGCTTTGACTTGTATGCTCTGAATGCTGGGTCATGAGACCCATGTTTGTAATATCTTGCTCCTCGGAGCCTATTGAATAAAATACTTGAGTTGTAGAGTCATGTTGTGATGCCATGTTGTATTTGCACATATCGAGCATATTGTGTGTATGTTATTGAAATGCTTGGTATGTGTGGGATCTGACTATCTAGTTGTTTATCCTTAGTAGCCTCTCTTACCGGGAAATGTCTCCTAGTGCTTCCACTGAGCCATGGTAGCTTGCTACTGCTCCGAAATACTTAGGCTGGCCGGCATGTGTCCTTCTTCGTTCCTGTGTCTGTCCCTTCGGGGAAATGTCACGCAATGAATACCGGAGTCCTGTTAGCCCGCTACAGCCCGGTTCACCGGAGTCCTGCTAGCCTAGTGCTACAGCCTGGATTCACTCGCTGATGACCGACACGTTCGATGCTGGGTCATGGATGCCTGTCCCTGTAAGTTTGTGCCACTTTGGGTTTACGACTCGCCATGTCAGCTCGGGCTCCTTATCATATGGATGCTAGCGACTCAATGCCACATCAATCTAGCGTGTAGCACCTCATATCACTTTGCGGCCTCACGCACGGTATTCCCACGGGTGTCGCCTTACCTTTGCCCGGGACCGTTTGCGCCTTTTGGCACACGTATATGATAGTGTCGCTAGCATCCATATGATAAGGAGCCCGGGCTTACATGGCTAGTCATAAACCCAAAGTGGCACAAACTTACAGGGACAGGCATCCATGACCCAGCATCGAACGTGTCGGTCATCAGCGAGTGAATCCAGGCTGTAGCACTGGGCTAACAGGACTCCGGTGAACCGGGCTGTAGCGGGCTAATAGGACTCCGGTATTCATCGCGTGATATTTCCCCGAAGGGACAGACACAGGAACGAAGAAGGACACATGCCGACCAGCCTAAGTGTTCCGGAGCAGTAGCACGATACCATGGCTCAGTGGAAGCACTAGGAGACATTTCCCGGTAAGAGAGGCTACTAAGGATAAACAACTAGATAGTCAGACCCCACACATAGCAATACACATTACACGTACGCACAACATGCAAGTATGTGTTGTACAACATGGCATCACAGCATAACTCGACAACTCATATAGATAAGGCTCAAAGAGCCATCATAGCATTTATTGCAAACAGGGGTCACATGACCCATCATACAGAGCATACAAGCAACAAGCGGAAGCATTACATGTCTGGGTACAGACATCTACAAATGAAAAAGGCTGAAGAGCCTGACTATCTACAACATCCGATCAATATCGTAGCTGAGGTACAAGCTACTTGTCGAAGTCCACGAGAACACTAGTAAGACCGAAGTCTCCGCTGCAAAAACATAAATAAAGCAATCTGAGTACAAAGGTACTCAGCAAGACTTACATCAGATCCTATCATACATGCACTTGTATCAAGAGGGTAATGTGGGGTTTAGTTGCAGCAAGCCAGCTTTGACTCTGTGGCTATCCTGTTCTACGACTACCAGAACTTTTTTGAGGTGATATGGCGCACACGAGTCCACTAATCACCACACAATACACTACTATGGATTCATCCCCGTCTCCCTATGAGAAGGCCATCCATAGCACTCACACTTGTCTTGAGCATTTTATAGTATCCACTTCAAGTTGTCTATGTACCATGTAAGCATCCAAGAAGTCCATAACCGCGGACCCGGCTATTCGAATAGATCATGTTAACCCTGCAGGCGTGTACTTCTTCGCACACGCTCTCGCCACTTACCGCCATGTACACGTCATGTATCTCGGCAACCTTCAAGCGGAAGCCTGGCGAGGGTGTCGGCCACGACCTGACTAACCACACAAGACTCTAATCCAGGTTTATCGCCTATTCGGGTTCCATCCGCAACGAGATCCGGCCGGGGTGTCGCTCATGGCCCCAAACGATGTGAGCAGGGTTCCCAAGCCCACCATCCGGGTGCCACTTGGTACACCGTGCCACTTTGCCTAGTCTGTCCCAAGCCCACCTGGCCGGGTGCCACTTGGTAGACTACTAACACTACCTACAAACACCAGAAACTAGTTGCGACTCCTGGACAGAGATCAAGTTGGATAATAAGCCGAGAGGGGTCGAGTTACCGGAACCCAATGTGTGGTAGTATCGAGTCATTGGACAACATACATAGAACTCAGTGCTTAAGGACGGTTCCAGTGAGACAACCCACCATGTACTCCTACATGACCTCTCACCGCTACCTTTACCAAATCGTGTTCACACACTTAATTCTCAGCATCAGAACATAGCACTGCACTCCAATTCATTCCCAATGAATCAGACCTGACACAACTCTAAGCAATAGCAGGCATGGCATGGTAGGAACACAACATGGCTCAATCAACTCCTACACATGCTAGTGGGTTTCAACTATTTACTGTGGCAATGCCAGGTCATGCAGAGGAATGGGTTCAACTACCGCAGCACAAAGTAGCAGATGAATCGTTGTTGTCCTAATGCAATAACTGAGAGCAGGAGCGAGAGAGTAGGATTGTATTGGAATGAACAAGGGGGTTTGCTTGCCTGGTAGATCAACAGAGGAGGCACTGCTTCACCGACAGGTACTCTGGAACGGACTCCGGAGCAGGACCTATCGAGAAGGGACAGTGTCGGCAATCAATACACAAACATATGCAACAATATGATGCATGAACATGGCTTGTAGATGTGATGTTGTTTGAGCTAATGCAACTAGTATTCAAATTGAATGAAGTCCATTTGAATCAAGGGTTCAAATGCAACTCCAAATTAAGCTCTTATATATGCCATTTTAGTGTTTTCACCTATACAGCAGGTATAAGTTGGTTTGTCATGCATGAAACTGGTACAAATGGATAGATTGCATTTTTCTGATAATTTTTCATATATAAATTATTTCAATCTGAGCTACGGTTGAATTTCTATGATTTTTTGAAGTTTGAATCATTTTCTGGAATTTCCTGATTAATTTAAATCCAGAAAATAAATAATTGCGTCAGCATGACATCATGCCTGCGTCAGCAGGTCAACGGTGCTGACCAGGTCAAACCTGACGTGTGGGGTCCACATGTCAGTGACAAGGGGTTAAACAGGGGTTAGTTTAATCCTAATTAGAGGATTAGTGGCACTGGGCCCATGGTCAGTGTCAGCAGTGGTAATTAGTCCTAAACTAATCTAGTCAGGGGCGGGACCCATGTGTGTTAACCCCAGGGAGGTCAAACCCCGGGTCGAACAGGTCAAACCTGCCAGCGACTCGACGCGGGCGAGGCCAGACGCGGCGGAGGGCCTCGGATTTCGCCCTCCGGCGACCATTTGGACGGCGGAGACCACTGGCGAGGAGCCAGCGCTCGTCCGCGTCATCTGCAGCAAGTAGGAGAGGCGGGGACGGCCGGAGCTCGCCGGAGCGGAGCTCGGGGCGGCGGCCAGAGTTCGGCCGAGTGCGCGCGGGTGCTGCGGGGCACGGGGAAGTGAGCGGAGAGGCTCTACGGCCTCCTGGCGTCACCAGGAGCACGGTGACGCGCTCGGTTGCGGGCTGCGGTGGCCAGGGTGACAGTGGCGACATGGACGGAGGCAAGGAGCTACGGCCGTGAAGGGGGATGGAGCTGCGGAGCGCAAAAACGAGGGGGAGAAGAGGGGTTCGGTAGAGGAGCTCACGGCGAGGCCTTCGGTGATCTCAGCGCGCTCGGGGACGGCTTGGAGACAACGGCATGTCGGTGGCGATCTCCGGCGGCCGATGATGAAGACAACCTAGCTCAGTCCCTGTTGTCTTGTTTGACCCTCATGTTGCATCATGTTTAAATTCAAAAGAATTTGAAATGGGGATGACAAACCCTAGCACCAAATTAAATCAAATAGGGTCAACCAGAAATATTTTCAATGAACCCAGAATGCTTTTCAGAAAAGTTCATCATTTTTGAATTGGTCTAGAACCTCTGCCAAAAATGGTGCACATTTTTCTAGGTCACTCTGGATTTTTGAATTAATGCATTAAGTATTTGCATTTGGGCATTTAATTCATATATATATTTTAATTGCCCAAATAATACTGATAATGTTTGAGGGCTGCTGAAAAATACTTCAACAGTGCCCACAACTTATCTCAGTATTTTTAGGAAAGGTTTAGTATTTTTAGTAATTCAAAAACAAAGACAGAAAATAGAAAACATTAATAAAAGGAGAGAGAGAGAGAAAGGTTTACCTGGACTTACCTGCAGCCCGCCTCGCGCCCCACCTGGCCCAACACTGTGGTTGAGGCCCAGCCCAACTCCCCACCATCTTCAACCTCTGCCAGTAGGCAGAGGCGTGTCGACGCGCGCGCGCCCGAGCTCCACCTCCTGCTTCCACCTCCTGCTTCCCCCTCGCCCTGTTCTCGTGCATGGGAAACGGCCAGCACACCCCCCTCGGCCGCTCCCTTGCCTCCCTGCTCTCTCCCTCTCACTCCCCTGCTCTTTTCCCCTCATGGCCGAAGCCTCCATGGCCACTCCGCTGAGAAACACCACGGCCAGCCACTCCCTCGCTCCCTCTCCGCGTTCCCAAGATCCGTATCGTCGCCAGCTTCATCCTCGCCGAGCCAAGCATCACCGGACGCCCTGCAATGATGGCGCCATCATCTTCTTCTTCCTCGGGCACCAAAGGCCGTCATCGTCGATTCGTCGCCGTCGTCGGTTCCTCGAGCTCGTTGACCATCTCGACGTGACCACTGTGAGCTCATGATCCGTTTCCCCCTTTTACCGCACTCGGTAGCGCTCCCTAGCCGCGTATGTTGCCAAGCCCGAGAGCTCATCGCCGCCGGCCATGCCGCCGCCGTCGTTGCAGCCGCTGAAGGTCGTGTCTGAGCGTGTAATCGTGCTTAGTATGCACCCAGGATCCTAACACACCCATCCGCTGCTCCTGCCGCATGCTGCATCACCGTAACCATCACCGCCCGAACTCCGGCGCCGCCACTAGCTCCATTCCGGTGAGCTCCGGCCTCCCCACGCCTAGCCGCGTGCTCCCCTTGATGCGGGTGAGCAAGGGCTTCCCCCTGGTGCCCTCCGCCGCGCTTTTAGCCACCGGAAGAGCAACCCCGCAACGCTTCGCCGCGTTTGCCGTCACCGGCGTCAAGCCGCCGATGGCGTTGACCGTTTTGACCGGGGGTTTGACCACCCCAGGTCGTAAGACATGTGGGCCCCGCCCCTGACCAGTTTAGTTTAGGACTAATGACCCCCCTGCTGACACTAACAGTGGGCCAAGAGCCTGCTAATTTGATTAGTTAAATTTAATTAATCCTGTTATATAACTATGTCACTGACGTGTGGACCCCACACATCAGGTTTGACCTGGTCAACCGCAGTTGACCTGCTGACGTCACAGTGATGCAATGCTGACGCAGTTAACCATTTTCAGGATTTAAAATAATACAGAAAATTCCAGAAAATGTTACAAACTTCAAAAATTCATATAAAATCAATCGTAACTCAGAATGAAATAAGTTATATATGAAAAATGATCAGAAAAATCCAATATATCCATCTGTACTAGTTTCATGCATGTTTAAACAACTTAACCTTGCTGTTTAGCTCAAAACATGTTAATGCACCTTATAAACCCATAACTTGAGTTTGCATTTGAATCTTTGATTCAAATGAGCTCAAACCACCCTGGTTGTAGATGCATTAGCCCAACACACTCATTTTGCCATGTCATGATCATGCATCATATTGTTGCATTGCATTGATTGTGTTCTTCCTTGTTTGCCAGTATTTGTCCCCTCTCGATAGACGTGTACCGATGATGCGACCGATGACACCGATGAAGAACTATACTATCTTCAGAAGTGCCAGGCAAGCAAAACCTCCTTGTTCATTCCGTTACAATCCTACTCTCTCGCTCCTGCTCTCTTTTACTGCATTAGGACAACAATGATACAACTGTTACTTGCTGCGGTAGTTGAACCCCTTTATCCTCTGCATGACCTGTCATTGCCACAGTAAATAGATGAAACCCACTAGCATGAGTAGGAGTTGTTTGAGCCCTGATGTGCCTACTCATTCATGCTTGTTGTCATGCCTGCTATTGCTTAGAGTTGTGTCAGGTCTGATTCATCGGGGATGAATCGGAGGTGTGTGAAAATGTCCTACTGTGTGTGAGCTAAGTGTGTGAACACGATTTGGTAAAGGTAGCGGTGAGAGGCCATGTAGGAGTACATGATGGGTTGTCTCATTGCAGCCGTCCTCAGGAACTGAGTTATGTGTTTGTGATCCATGAACAGCTACTACCACTCATTGGGATCTTTAATTGACCCTCTCGGCTTCTTAATCACTCTTGTTCTCTGTCCAGGAGTTGCAACTAGTTTCTGGTGTTTGTAGGTAGTGCTAGTAGTCTACCAAGTGGCACCCGATACAGGTGGGCTTGGGACAAACTAGGTGCAGTGGCACGCTGTAGCAAGTGGCACCCGGATGGTGGGCTTGGGAACCCTGCTCACATCGTTTGGGGCCGTGAGCAACACCCCGGCCGGATCTCCTTGCGGATGGAACCCGAATAGGCGATAAACCTGGACTAGAGACTTGAGTGTTTAGGTAGGCCGTGGCCGACTCCCTCGCCAGGCTTCCGCTTGAAGGTTGCCGAGATACACGAGGTGTACATGGCGGTAAGTGGCGAGAGCGTGTGTGAAGAAGTACATCCCTGCAGGGTTAACATTATCTATTCGAATAGCCATGTACGCGGAAAAGGACTTCTGGGTTGCCTGTACAGTTCATAGACAAGTGAAAGTGGATACTCTAAAATGCGCAAGATAAGCGTGAGTGCTATAAATGGCGTTCTCGTAGGGAGACGGGAGCGGATCCATAGTGGTGTATTGATATGGTGAATATGTGGACTCGTGTGCGCCACCTCAAAAGAGTTACTTGCAGTCGTAGTTCAGGATAGCCACTGAGTCAAAGCTGGCTTGCTGCAGTCAAACACCACCATCCCCTTTGTTGATAATGATGCATATTTAGTTAGTTCTGATGTAAGTCTTGCTGGGTACATTTGTACTCACGTTGCTTAATTTCTGTTTTTGCAGAGAGACTTCAGTCTCGCTAGTAGTTCCGCTTGGACTTCAACGTTTAGCTTGTTACCTCAACTACGATCTTGTGCCCTCGGCAGGATCTGGTAGATAATCAGGCTTCTCAGCCTTTTTCTATTGTAGATGTCTGTACTCAGACATGTTAAGCTTCCGCATGTGCTTTGACTTGTATGCTTTGAATGTTGGGTCATGAGACCCATGTTTGTAATTTCTTGCTCCTCGGAGCCTATTGAATAAAATACTTGAGTTGTAGAGTCATGTTGTGATGCCATGTTGTATTTGCACATATCGAGCATATTGTGTGTATGTTATTGAAATGCTTGGTATGTGTGGAATCTGACTATCTAGTTGTTTATCCTTAGTAGCCTCTCTTACCGGAAAATGTCTCCTAGTGCTTCCACTGAGCCATGGTAGCTTGCTACTGCTCCGGAACACTTAGGCTGGCCGGCATGTGTCCTTCTTCGTTCCTGTGTCTGTCCCTTCGGGGAAATGTCACGCGATGAATACCGGAGTCCTGTTAGCCCGCTACAGCCTGGTTCACCGGAGTCCTGCTAGCCCAGTGCTACAGCCTGGATCCACTCGCTGATGACCGACACGTTCGATGCTGGGTCATGGATGCCTGTCCCTGTAAGTTTGTGCCACTTTGGGTTTACGACTAGCCATGTCAGCCCGGGCTCCTTATCATATGGATGCTAGCGACACTATCATATACGTGTGCCAAAAGGCGCAAACGGTCCCGCGCAAAGGTAAGGCGACACCCGTGGGAATACCGTGCGTGAGGCAGCAAAGTGATATGAGGTGTTACATGCTAGATCGATGTCGCATTGAGTCGGGGTCCTAACAGCTTTGGTATCAGAGCTTGACTGCCTGTAGGTTTACCAAGCCAAACTGGTCGAAGTTGAGTCTAGAAATTCTTTAGTTATATAAGGGAATTGATTGTGGGATGAAACGTAAGGTTCTTTTTACTCCTTTACCTTATGTCCTTCTGATCTGAGTCACCCTCTTCTTCTCTATGGGGTTAAGAACTAGGCCTTCTCTTCTTTCTATCAGGATCACGTGTTACTAATCTGTAGACTTATAGGATTGTTGGTTTCAAGCCTCAATTAAGTTCCTACTACTTCCGTATGTTAATTGTTGATCTCGAAACCTTGATATTGTGTTTCTGAGTGGCGATGCCACCATTTTTGTAGCATGTCTAAATTCTTTTGAACATTTACAGCTGTTATGCTGTCCGAGTCATCCCAGGTTTCTAAAGAGTCTGATGCATTTGCAAAATCCTTTCCCTCTGGTTTCGATGTCCTTTTAGGCCAGGTTAATCACACTAATTGCTGAGTTGAGGTACTCTATTGCCTCGGCATTTATGTTGGAGCTATTATTATGACCTTAGGTTTCTAGAGTATCACCTAGTAATCTAGCCATGTTCCGTGTTCCAGTGTGATGATTATGGCCATCATTCTCGAAAGCATCCCGTGATGCCATTTAGTAGTAGGTATTCTACTCCTTGGGTTTTGAACCCGAGATTCACCCTACTTACCTCGTGTTGATAGTGTTGCTAGTTCCTTTAGGATATTAGTAACCTTTGCGATAGTCCTCGAGGTCCGTGGTATATCGTTCTTCCAAATACCATGAACCATTCTTGGCAGGAGTTCTTTTGAAACAAAAGATCACAGCCAGAGTGCTCTTGATGAGTTCTCCATTCTATATTGTGAATCTGTCAGTTCTACCTTCTGCATGGGTTATCCGGAAGAAACGTTGAGCTTTGCTCGACATACTAATCTATGCATCCACAACTCAGAAAGATATATGTTCCTTTGAGTTGTCCCTCTTCAGTCGTATTCCGATCTTCGTCTATCAATTGATAGTCAAGAGTAATTGTGCATTCGTGTTATCGATGCTTATTATTCTTGTGGTCCGTCAAGCCATTCTATTCCAGAGTGACTAGGAGAAACAAACTCCAGTACCTCATCCATATCCACGATTGGGTCAAAATAATTGTGCTCCGCAGATCAAAATGCCAACCCAGCTTTTGATTCTGTTCTACCCTGAAGTATTACCGTCTTTATGTCAGGATTTTCATGAGAATTGCACCAGCTCTTGTGAATTCTTGACGTAGTGATACTTCTCGCCATCATTATTCATCCCTCGGTTCCGTGTTGTCGCAACCGGAATGCCGACAAGTGAATCGTATTGTGTGAATTCAATACTCCTGGCAACTCCGTTGCTTGGTAGTTAAATGGACAATAACCTCATTCTTAGCATAATAACCTCATTCTTAGCATGCTGATTATTGGATCATCATTCTAAGATAGATTGTGCTTCCTAGTCCTTATTTCCGGTGCACTCTTTGATCAATGAGTTAGGATTGTGCCAGTCCCTCGCTCTTGTGATCATATCGTCTTGCCCTGAAAAGCAAGGTTGTTCTCAAGCTTAGTAACACATCGGTGGTTTGTGATTTTCCGAATATCTTCTCGGAAGTATTACCAGGTTGTCACCTGACCGCTATGTTGAGTTCGAGATCAAGATGGTTTCTTGTAAACCACCCCTTCTCCAAGAATCTGTGTGGGATACCTCTGAGCTAGTTGGTCAAGCTAAACAACAACTTGGAGAGTTGGAAGATAAAAGCTTGTCTGACCTAGATCATGTTAAGGGATATCTTTTTGTGTGTGTGCGTTGAAGAAAGATGATATCCTCATCAATTGGTCCTTGTGATGAGTTGTTGGACCTATTGTCTTACCCCATATTTGATTTGAGTATGGGCTATCGTCAAATCAAGTTAGAACCAACGATATTCGTAATGTTGTCTTACTCGTGGTTGATTCCTTGAGCATACACCATTACATCTTTGGGTCTGACCAATACTATCACATTGTTCACATAATGGTGGAAGTCCAGTGATATGGAAATTCCGATGAGTTGTTGTTGAGCCCATCAGCGGCATTTTGTCTCCACCATGATTTGTGTTGAACATCAGGCCAGTGTTGGAAACTTTGCAAGCAACGCCTTCGTGTTTCGTTCATGAAGCTTATGCTTGGATGGAAGAAGTGAATTCCTCGAATTCATGTGCATTTGGTGCAAGTTGCCGCCGTGAGTTCAAGAAAGATTGTTTTTGTTTCCTCTGGTACCATCCCAAATCAATTATGCATGTGCGAATGTATTCTATGGTTTGGTAGATTAATTACCTCCACTCCATATGTATTCCTTAGCACACGAAGCCACTATTTGACTTGTTCAAGGAAAAGAAGTCTAGATTGGGATCTAATCCATGGACTTGCATAAAGACTTCGAAATCCTCGATGATGGTTCCCAACCTGAACTCGGTAGTGTTTTATTATAAGACTACTATGTGGTCATGCTTGTCTCAGACAACGTGTTCACATGTTGTAGCAGAACCAGCTCATGTTTTGGAGCTTGCTGTCGTAGTTCATTCCCCGAGAATCTCGCAACGTCGTCTCGTCGATTTGTGTTGCAGACTTTCATTTTCCTTCCTAGACTTGATGAGTCTAGAATATCCTAACGCCAACCAGATCTGAATCTCAGGCAAATATAATGGTTGGAGCATTTTCCAAGAACTATAATATTGGTCTCTCTAAACCGGTAAAGTGGATGCTGTGGCCAACACACCTAGCTGGGAGACCTGTTATTGTAGTATCTTGATTGAGGAAGTTGGCCACCTCCCCATAAGGATCTCATAGGGTTTACTTCAGTAGTTGTTCCTTATGGACTCTTGTGTTCCCAAAGTCCGACCTTTTACTTGATGTTCTAGATGTCAAACCATATTTATGAATGGATTATGCTATCACATCAAGGAGAACATTAGAAGCGGAGTGCTAAATGTCTCTCGGTCAATCATCCAGATTTTGTTTCCTTGGCCTCGCTAAGGTGAAATCTGAGAAAGTGTTATCTTTCCTTTGCATCTGCATCCTCCACCGGTATTCATCATGGTAGTACGTTTTGTTGCCAGGATCCTTGACACGGATATTGGTAAAACCTTGATGAATATGGAAATGCTCAAGTTCTTGAGAGCACGCGCAAGCAAAATCACCCCTTGTGTTGTCTTCAACAAGGTAATCCACATCATCCATACTAGTCCGAGCTTGTCATTCTACCGAACTCCTCCAAATGATCGATTGTGGTTTGCCTTAAGCTGGTATAGAGAGTTTCAATGATCATTGAATCAAAGGTAATTCTTTTTGCCACTTAAGGGATAATTCTACAAGTCACCTTCCCTAAGGTGCCCCGTTATGGTATCATGGCAACTCAACTCCTCGCTACGTTGACAATCGTTTACCATCTTCTTAAGTGTGGAATTGTTGTCTATCTAGTGAATCCTCGTCACCTGTTCCACTCCATCCCTCTAGATGTGTGCTTTGTGTCTCGGCTTGAGAGATGTTGCTATGTCTCATTCCCTGAGTTGATCCTAAGTTGTTCGACCTTTAATAAGATCGATCCCTCTAGAGTTTTTCTTTCCCTTTCATTGTCATGTTAGTTGGAGTTCTCGGGGCAAGACATCGAGACAATGATGGTGATCGAGTCAACGTTCTTTGAAGTGCCACCTGGATCGTGAAGATTATGTTAGTTTGCGATCCCCCTTCATCTTACCCTACGCTTGAATCTCGGGACGAGATTCTTGTTTAGTAGGGGTGAGCTGTCACATCCCTAGTTCTGGTATGCACTAGGCTAGCCTTCCATGTGATCATCATGTTTAAATTCAAATGAAACTTGAATTGAGGAATTTTCAAAAGCCTCAGAAAACCTCTAAAAATAACCAACATTTAAATCTCATCAAATGAGTCCAAGAAAATGTTCCTGTTATTCTGTGAAAATATTAGCATGAGGTAAAATTCAAACCAATATTTTCAGAGTCACATAAATAATTTATTTTGGGTCTTTGATTTAAATCAATAATATATATTTGGGTTGGAATTATTTCTGCTATATAAGAAATAATGTTCAAATATTTTGTAAGTTTGCATGTGACCTTGGACTAGCTCTCTGAGCTCACATAAAAATTTACATAAAGTTTTAAAATGGTTTAGTTTCCAAACTAAACCAAAACAAAATAACAGAAATAGAAAAACTAAAATAAAAGAGAGAGAGAGAGAGAGAGACTCACCTGGGCACTTACCTGGCGCCCACCAAACCTACCTGGCGCCTACCTGTGCGGCCCGCTGCTGAAGCCGGCCCAGCCCATCTCCACCTCCCCTATCGTCTTCCTCTTTTCGCCAGGAGGACAGGAGCGCGTGGTCGTGGCGCGCTGGCACGCGCCTGGCCACCACCTGCTTGCCGCCGACCGCCTAGAGCTGGCTAAGGATGCCACACACTCTCCCACGCACCCCTCGACCGCTTGCTCGTCCCCATCCCCTCTCTGACTCTATCTCCCATGACCGACCATACGCACCCGAGACCGCCGACGAGAACCACCACGGCCACAGCCACCCCCTCGCCCCTCTGTTGAGCCCACGAGCTCCGTGTCGTCTTCCTCGTCATCTCCACCGAGCCAAGCCAGCCGGGACGCTCCGTAGTGTTGTCATTTCCACCGTCTTCCACCTCGGGAGCCAGTCACCGCCGACGTCGATTCGCCGCCACCAAGCCATCCCCGAGCAAGCCGAGCCCATCTTCGTGATCACCGTGAGCCACCGTCCGTTTCCCCCTCTCCGTTCCTTTGCTTGCGCGCCGTACCTTGCTACCTGTCGAACCCGCAAGCACCTCACCGCCGACCATGGCGCAACCGTGACCAGAACCCGAGCCAACCGCTCCCGCGCATGTCACCATGCTCCTGGTGATGCCAGGAGGCCGTAGAGGCCCTCCGCAGCCCCTGTCGTGCCCTGCAGCCACATCCCGCCCGGAGCCGTGTTTCGGCCGCCGACCCGAGCTCCGCTCCGGCGAGCTCCAGCCACCCCGCGTCCTCCCGTCGCCTCCCCTGGATGCGCGCAAGGATGGGCTTTCCTTTGGTGCCTTTAGCGCATCCAGCCGACACCCGTAGCGCCGTCCCAAGCAACGCCGGCGAGCCACCGCTATGGGATTTTGTCACCGGAGGCTAAACGCCATTCGCTGACTTGGCGTCAATAGGTTAGGTTAGACACTAACCACACGGTTAGTTTGGAGGTGTGCCACTGACGGATGGGCCCCACGCTCTAATTAACCCAGGGATTTATTCCTTGTTTAACTTAGACTAATCCACTGGGCCCACATGTCAGGTTGACTTTGCTGACCTGGCTGCTGACCTGACCCCACCTGTCTGTGACACAGACAACACTGTTTGACTGACCAGTGGACCCCGCTAGTCAGGTTTGACCTAGTCAGCCGCAGTTGACCTGTTGACGTCATAGTGACGCAATGCTGACGCAGTTAATCATTTTTTTGGATTTAAAATAATTCAGGAAATTCCAGAAAATAGTATAAATTTCTAAAATTCATATAAATTCAACCGTAACTCAGAATGAAATAATTTATATATGAAAAATGATCAGAAAAATCCAATCTATCCATCTATATCATTTTCATGCATGTTAGAACAACTTATGGCTGCTGTTTAGGCCAAATCATATAATGGCACTTAAACCTTCACATATGGAGTTTGAATTTGAACCTAAGGTTCAAACCAACTTCATTTAACCTGCTGCTAGTTGCATTAGCTCAAATCACATCATATTCACATGTCATGATCATGCATCATATTGTGCATTGCATTGATTGTGTTTCTTTCTTAGTTGCCGGTAATTGCCCCCTCTCGATAGACGCGTTTCAACGATGTGATCAATGACACCAATGAAGAACTATACTATCTTCAGAAGTGCCAGGCAAGCAAAACCCCCTTGTTAATTCCGATACAAACCCACTCTCTCGCTCCTACTCTCTTTTACTTCATTAGGACAACAACGATTCAACTGTTACATGCTGCGGTAGTTGAACCCCTTTCCCCTGCATGACCTGTCATTGCCATAGTAAATAGATGAAACCCACTAGCATGAGTAGGAGTTGTTTGAGCCCTGATGTGCCTACTCATTCATGCTTGTTTGTCATGCCTGCTACTGCTTAGAGTTGAGTCGGGTCTGATTCATTGGGGATGAATTGGAGGTGTGTGAACATGTCCTACTGTTGAGAGCTAAGTATGTGAACACGATTTGGTAAAGGTAGCGGTGAGAGGCCATGTAGGAGTACGTGGTGGGTTGTCTCATTGCAGCCATCCTCAGGAACCGAGTTCTGTGTTTGTGATCCGTGAACAGTTACTACCACACATTGGGTTCCGGTAACATGACCCCTCTCGGCTTCTTAATCACCCGTGTTCTCTGTCCAGGAGTTGCAACTAGTTTCTAGTGTTTGTAGGTAGTGCTAGTAGTCTACCAAGTGGCACCCGGTACAGGTGGGCTTGGGACAGACTAGGTGCAGTGGCACGGTGTACCAAGTGGCACCCGGATGTTGGGCTTGGGAACCCTGCTCACATCGTTTGGGGCCGTGAGCGACACCCCGGCCGGATCTCCTTGCGGATGGAACCCGAATAGGCGAGAAACCTGGACGAGAGACTTGAGTGTTTAGGTAGGCCGTGGCCGACACCCTCGCGAGGCTTCCGCTTGAAGGTTGCCGAGATACATGACGTGTATATGGCGGTAAGTGGCGAGAGCGTGTGTGAAGAAGTACACCCCTGCAGGGTTAACATTATCCATTCGAATAGCCGTGTTCGCAGTAAAGGACTTCTGGGTTGCCTGTACAGTTCATAGACAAGCGAAAGTGGATACTCTAAAATGCGCAAGATAAGTGTGAGTGCTATGGATGGCGTTCTCGTAGGGAGACGGGAGCAGATCCATAGTGGTGTATTGATATGGTGAATATGTGGACTCGTGTGCGCCACCTCAAAAGAGTTACTTGCAGTCGTAGTTCAAGTTAGCCACCGAGTCAAAGCTGGCTTGCTGCAGTTAAACTCCACCACTCCCTTTATTGATAATGATGCATATGTAGTTAGTTCTGATGTAAGTCTTGCTGGGTACATTTGTACTCACGTTTGCCTATTTTACATTTTTGCAGAGAGAAATCAGTCTCGCTAGTAGTTCCACGTGGACTTCGACGTTTAGCTTGTTACCTCAGCTATGATCTTGTGCCCTCGGCGGGATCTGGTAGATAGTCAGGCTTCTCGGCCTTTTTCATTTGTAGTTGTCTGTACTCAGACATGTTAAGCTTCCGCTTGTGCTTTGACTTGTATGCTCTGAATGTTGGGTCATGAGACCCATGTTTGTAATATCTCGCTCCTCGGAGCCTATTGAATAAATACTTGAGTTGTAGAGTCATGTTGTGATGCCATGTTGTATTTGCACATATTGAGCATATTGTGTGTATGTTATTGAAATGCTTGGTATGTGTGGGATCTGACTATCTAGTTGTTTATCCTTAGTAAACTGTCTTACCGGGAAATGTCTCCTAGTGCTTCCACTGAGCCATGGTAGCTTGCTACTGCTCCAGAACACTTAGGCTGGCCAGCATGTGTCCTTCTTCGTTCCTGTGTCTGTCCCTTTGGGGAAATGTCATGCGATGAATACCAGAGTCCTGTTAGCTCGCTACAGCCCGGTTCACCGGGGTCCTGCTAGCCCAGTGCTACAGCCTGGATTCACTCGCTAATGACCGACACGTTCGATGCTGGGTCATGGATGCCTGTCCCTGTAAGTTTGTGCCACTTTGGGTTTACAACTAGCCATGTCAGCCCGGGCTCCTTATCATATGGATGCTAGCGACACTATCATATACGTGTGCCAAAAGGCACAAACGGTCCCGGGCAAAGGTAATGCGACACCCGTGGGAATACCGTGTGTGAGGCCGCAAAGTGATATGAGGTGTTACATGCTAGATCGATGTGGCATTGAGTCGGGGTCCTGACAGCTTTGGTATCAGAGCTTGACTGCCTGTAGGATTATCAAGCCAAACTGGTCGAAGTTGAGTCTAGAAATTCTTTAGTTATATAAGGGAATTGATTGTGGGATGGAACGTAAGGCTCTTTTTACTCCTTATACTTATGCCCTTCTGATCTGATTCATCTTATCTTTCCTACGGGGTTAAGGAATTAGGCTTTCTCCTCTCTCTATCAGGATCACGTGTTACTAATCCGTAGAATCTTAGGATTGTTGGTTTTAGGCCTCAGTTCAATTTCTACTACTTTTAGTATGTTGTCGGCTAAACCAGAACCTTGATATGGTGTTGTTAAGTGACTATGCCAAACCTTGTGAATGTCTCAAATCTTTTTCTGAGCATTTACAGCAGTTATGATGTCCGAGTCATCCCAGGTTTCTTAATAGTCTAATGCATTTGCAAATCCCTTCTTTCCGTTCCCGATGTCCCTTTGGGCCAGTTCAAGCACACTAATCGGTCTGTTGAGGTACTCGATTGCCTCGACATATGTGTTGGAACTATTATTATGACCCTAGATGTCTTAGGGGATCATCTAGTAATCTAGCCATTTTTGTGTTTCCAGTGTGATGATTCTGGCCGTTATTCTTGAAAGCATTTCGTGATGCCATTTAGTTAGTAGGCATTCTATTTCCGGGTTCTCGACCCGAGTTTCACCCTACTTACCTCATGTTGTTAGTGTTGCTCGTACCTTTAGGATGTTAGTAACCTTTGCGATAGTCCTCGAGATCCATGGTGTTCCCTTCTTCCAAATACCATGAACCATTTTGGACGAAGTTCTCTTGAACCGAAAGATCACAACAAGAGTGCTCTCAATGAGTTTCCTATCCTATGTTGTGAATCTGCCAGTCCTACCTTCCCGCATGGGTTATCTGGAAGAAATGCTGAACTTGGTTCGACATACTAATCTATGCATCCACAACTCAGAAAATCATATGTTCTTTGAGTTGTTCCTCTTTAGTTGTCTTCTGACCCTCGTCTATCAATTGATAGTCAAGAGTATGTGTGCATTCGTTCATCGATGTCTATTGCTCTTGTGGTCCGTCAAGCCATTCTATTCCGGAATGACTAGGAGTAACAAACTCCAGTACCTCATCCATATCCAGGATTGGGTCAAAATAGTTGTGCTCCACAGATCAAAATGCCAACCCAGCATTTGATTCTGTTCTACCCTGAAGTATTACCGTCTTTATGTCAGGATTTTCGTGAGAATTGCACCGGCTCTTGTGAACTCTTGATTTAGTGATACTTCTTGCCATCATTGATAATTTCTCGGTTCCCGTGTTCTTGTAACCGGAATGCCGACAAGTGAATCGTGATGTGTGAAATCAATACTCTTAGCAACTCCGTTGCTTGGTAGTTAATGAACAATATTCTCATTCCTAGCGTGTTGGTTATTGAATCATCATTCTAAGATTGATTGTTCTACCTGGTCTTTATTTTTTGGAGCACTTCTCGATCAATGAGTTAGGATTGTATCAATCCATTGCTTATTTGATCATTTCATCTTGCCCTGAAAAGCAAGATTGTTCGCGAGCTTGGTAGCATATCGGTGGTTCGTGATTTTCTGAATATCTTCTCGGAAGTATCACCAGGTCGTCACTTGACTGCTATGTTGAGTTTGTGAGCAAGTTGGTTGCTTGTAACCACCCATTCTCCAAGAATCCGTGTTGGATACCCTGAGCTAATTGGTTTAGCTGAACAACAACTTGGAGAGTTGGAAGATAAAAGCTTGTCCGACTTAGTTCATTTTAAGGGATATCTTGTATGTGTGTTGAAGAAAGATGATATTTTCATCAATTGGCCCCTGTGATTAGTTGTTGGACCTATTGTCTTATCAAAACTTTGATTTGAGTATGGGCAATTGTCAAATTAAATCAGAACCAACGATATTCGTAATGTTGTCTTACTCGTGGTTGATTCCTCGAGCATACACCATTACATCCTTTGGTCTGACCGATGCTAACACTGTGTTCACTTAATTGTGGAATTCCATCTATATGGAAGCCTGGATGGTTTGTTGTTGAGCCCATTGACAACATTTTCATCTTGTCCATAATCCATGTTGAACATCTAAGTTAGCGTTGGAAACTTTCGAAAGCATTTCTTCGTGCTAGCTCATGAAGCATATGTTCGGATGAAAGAAGTGACTCCCTCTAATTTATGTGCATTTGATGCAAGTTGCCGCTGTGAATACGAGAAAGTCAATGTTGCTTCCTTTGGAATCATTCCAAATCAGTCATGCATACGTGCGAAGTATTCTGTGGTTTGGAGACTTGCAACCTTCATTCCATATGTGTCCCTAGCACACCAAGCCACTAATTGATTTGTTCAAGGAAGAGAAGTCTATGCTTGGGATCTAATCCATGGACTTGCGTAAAGACTTTGATATCCTTGATGATGGTTCCCAACCTGAACTCGGTAGTGTTTTATTATAAGACTACTACGTGGTCATGCTTGTCTGGGACAGCGTGTTCACATGTGTGTAGCAGAACCAGCTCATGTTTTGGAGCTTACTACCGTAGTTCATTCTCCGAGAATCTCACAACGTCATCTCGTCGATTTGTGTTGCAAACTTTCATTTTTCTTTCTAGACTCGATGAGTCTGGAATTTCCTGACACCAACCAGATCTGAATCTCGGGCAGTTATGATGGTTGGAATGTTTCCCAAGAACTATAGTATCGGTCTCCCTGTAACCCGGTAAAGTGGATGTCGTGGCCAATACCCCTAGCCGGAAGGCCTATTATTGTAGTATCTTGGTTGAAGAAGTTGACCACCTCCCCATAGGGATTTCGTAGGATCTACTCCCTAGTTGTGCCTTATAATTTTTGTGCTTCCGAAGTCCGACCTTATTTGATGTTCTAGATATCAAACCATATCTATGAATGGGATACGCTAGCACATCAAGGACAACATTAGAAGCGGAGTGCTAAATGTCTCTCGGTCGATCATCCAGATTTTTTTCCTTGGCATTGCTAGGGTGAAATCTGAGAAGGTGTTATCTTCCTTTGCATCTGCATCTTACACCGGTATTCATCATGATAGTATGATGTGTTGCCAGGATCCTTGACACGGATATTGGTAAAACTTGATGAATATGGAAATGCTCAAGTTCTTGAGAGCACGCTCAGTCACTGGGTTATATTCACGATATCAATTGGAATGTTCCTTCCATTTGCCGGTTATTCTATAACCATAGTATCGTCTCCAATGGAGCATGCCATTTCTTCGAAATCCTTTAAACGATCGTTTGTGATTCCCTTATGTTGGTATGAAGAGTTTCCATGGTCTCTGAATCAAAGGTAATTCTTTCTTCCACTTAAGGGAATATTTGTACGAGTCACCTCTCCCAAGGTGCCCCATTGTGGGATCATAGTAATTATTTCTTCCGTCCCTCCTGATGCATGTCTTGCCTCTCAGCTCTAGAGATATTTCTACGTCTCATTCCGTGAGTTGATCGTCAGTTGCTCATTCTTTGAGGAGATCAGTTCCGTAGAATTTCTTTCTATCGTCATCGTGGTGGATGAAGATCTCGAAAGCAAAGACGTCAAGATCAATATGAAGCAACGAATCAACATCTTCGAGAAGGACAATTGGATCATGAAGATTGTGTTAGTTTGTGTTCCCTTTGTCCCCTTACCTCACGTCTTGAATCTCGGGACGAGATTCTCGTTAGTGGGGGTGAGTTTTCACATCCCTAGCTTCTGGTGCTGCCTAGTGCTATCATCTTGTGTTGCATCATGTTTAAGTTTCAATTAAAGTTGAAATGGGGATTGTTCAAACCCTAGCATTAAATCAACTCAACTAGGGTGGATTAAAATCTTTTTCAATAAACCCAAAAAGTTCCTAAGAAAAGTTCATGACTTCTGGTTAAGGTGGAAACCTCTGCCAAAAATGATGAATATATTCTTAGATCATTTTTGGATTTTTGAATTAAATCATATTGTATTTGACTTTGGGCATTTAAACACTATAAATAATTTAAATGCTCAAGTAATGTTGGAATTATTTGTGGGACACTGAAATAATTCAGAAAGTGCTCATGAATATTTTCAAGATTTATAAGATTGATTTAGTTTTTTAAAAGTGGATCAAAAACAAACTGCAAAACTAGAAAACAGAAACAAAAATAGAGAGAGAGAGAAACCCACCTGCGCCTCACCTGTGCTGGCCCAGCCCACCTGGCCAGTCCCCTTGGCGGCCCAGCCCACCAGGGGCACCGCTGTCTTCAACCTCTGCCTACTGGCAGAGGCGTGTCGACGCGCCCGTGCCCGAGCCTCCACCTCCGGCTTCATGCTGGCGGCCTCTCCTTCGGGCCTATCCGCGCCTGGAGACGCCCAGCATCCCCTCGCCCAGTCCCCCGCCTCTATGGCCTCTTCCCTCCCCTGTCTCTCTCCCCTGAGCTCACCCGAACCGCGCCGCCGCCGCCGACGAGCTACACCACGGCCACAGCCACCCCCTCGCTCCCTCTCCGCATCCCTGAGCTCCACCCCGACACCGTGGAGCTACACCCCTGACACACGCGACCAGAGGAGGCCGCAGTCGACCGGAGCGTCGTCGTCTTCATCTCCGGTGCCCGGAGATCGCCGCCGTCAATTCGTCGTCGCAGAAGCCTCCCCGAGCCCGCCGAGCTTCTCTTCTGACCCCTTGTGAGCCCCTGAACCTATTCCTCCTCTCCTTTGCCCTGCACGGCCGCTGTAGTCGTCATGTCCGTCGAGCCCGAGAGCTCTCTGCCGCCGGCCATGGCGCCGTCGTAGCTAGAGCTCAGCCACGACGCGTCCGAGCACACCCACGTGCTCGGCGCATCCCCAGGTTCCGTAGCAACTCACAGCTCGTCCTGCCGTTCGCCACAACGCCGTTCCCGAGCACACCTGAACTCCGGTGATGGCTAACCTTGACGCCGCCGTCGCTACACGCCACCCCAGCACATACCGCTGCCACCACTTGATGCGCGCCGCTGCGTGCATTCGAACGCAACAGACCGCGGCCAAAATGATGCCATGTGGCTCATTTCCGAGTCCTTCCGCCATGCCTGTCATCGCCGGCGTCGAGCCGCCGGTGAGTTTGACCCCCCTCCCCCCCCCCCGGCTGACCGTTGACCCGGGTGGACCCAGTTTGACCCTCTGGGTCACTAACGTGTGGGCACCAGGCCACTAACTAAACTAGGTTAGTATTAGTTTAACGCTAACTAAACTTAGTTAGTTTAATTGACATTGACAGACGGGACCCACAGGCCAGGGTTGACCTGGACCGTCTCAGTTGACCGGATGACGTCACAGTGACGTAGTACTGACGTAGATAATTATTTTCTGGATTTATTCTTATTCAGGAAATTTCAGAAAATAATGCTAACTTCAAAAATTCATAGAAATTCAACCGTAACTCCAAATGAAATAAATTATATATGAAAAATGATCAGAAAAATCCAATCTATCCATATGTACAATTTTCATGCATGTTAGAACAACTTATAACTGCTGTTTAGCACAAATCATATAATGGCATTTAAACTTTCACATATGGAGTTCGGATTTGAACTTAGGGTTCAAACCAACTTCATTTAACTTTGTTGCTAGTTGCATTAGCTCAAAACACCAACATGTTGCCATGTCGTGATCATGCTTCATAATGTCGCATTGCATTGATTGTGTTTCCTCTCTCTTGCCGGTAATTGTTCCCTCTCAGTAGACGTGGTTCCGACGATGAGATCGATGACACCGATGAAGAGCTATATTATCTTTAGAAGTGACATGCAAGCAAAACCCCCTTGTTCATTCCGATACAATCCCACTCTCTCGCTTCTGCTCTCTTTTACTGCAATAGGACAATCACGATACATGTGTTACATGCTGCGGTAGTTGAACCCCTTTATCCTCTGCATGACCTGTCATTGCCACAGTAAATAGATGAAACCCACTAGCATGAGTAGGAGTTGTTTGAGCCCTGATGTGCCTACTCATTCATGCTTGTTTGTCATGCCTGCTATTGCTTAGAGTTGTGTCAGGTCTGATTCATCGGGGATGAATTGGAGGTGTGTGAACATGTCCTACTGTTGAGAGCTAAGTGTGTGAACACGATTTGGTAAAGGTAGCGGAGAGAGGCCATGTAGGAGTACATGGTGGGTTGTCTCATTGCAGCCGTCCTCAGGAACTGAGTTCTGTGTTTGTGATCCATGAACAGCTACTACCACTCATTGGGATCCTTAATTCACCCTCTCGGCTTCTTAATCACCCTTGTTCTCTGTCCAGGAGTTGCAACTAGTTTCTAATGTTTGTAGGTAGTGCTAGTAGTCTACCAAGTGGCACCCGGTACAGGTGGGCCATGGACAGACTAGGTGCAGTGGCACGGTGTACCAAGTGGCACCCGGATGGTGGGCTTGGGAACCCTGCTCACATCGTTTGGGGCCGTGAGCGACACCCCGGCCGGATCTTCTTGCGGATGGAACCCGAATAGGCGATAAACCTGGATGAGAGACTTGAGTGTTTAGGTAGGCCATGGCCGACTCCCTCGCCAGGCTTCCGCTTGAAGGTTGCCGAGATACACGAGGTGTACATCGCGGTAAGTGGCGAGAGCGTGTGTGAATAAGTACACCCTTGCAGGGTTAATATGATCTATTCGAATAGCCGTGTCCGCGGAAAAGGACTTCTGGGTTGCCTGTACAGTTCATAGACAAGAGAAAGTGGATACTCTAAAATGCGCAAGATAAGCGTGAGTGCTATGGTAGGCGTTCTCGTGGGGAGACGTGAGCGGATCCATAGAGGTGTATTGATATGGTGAATATGTGGACTCGTGTGCGCCACCTCAAAAGAGATACTTGCAGTCGTAGTTCAAGATAGCCACCGAGTCAAAGCTGGCTTGCTGCAGTTAAACTCCACCACACCGTTTGTTGATAATGATGCATATGTAGTTAGTTCTGATGTAAGTCTTGCTGGGTACATTTGTACTCACGTTGCTTAATTTATGTTTTTGTAGAGAGAGTTCAGTCTCGCTAATAGTTCCACGTGGACTTCGACGTTTAGCTTGTTACCTCAGCTATGATCTTGTGCCCTCGGCAGGATTTGGTAGATAGTCAGGATTCTCAGCCTTTTTCATTTATAGTTGTCTATACTCAGACATGTTAAGCTTCCGCATGTGCTTTGACTTGTATGCTCTGAATGTTGGGTCATGAGACCCATGTTTGTAATATCTCGCTCCTCGGAGCCTATTGAATAAATACTTGAGTTGTAGAGTCATGTTGTGATGCCATGTTGTATTTGCACATATCGAGCATATTGTGTGTATGTTATTGAAATGCTTGGTATGTGTGGGATCTGACTATCTAGTTGTTTATCCTTAGTAGCCTCTCTTACCGGGAAATGTCTCCTAGTGTTTCCACTGAGCCATGGTAGCTTGCTACTGCTCCGGAACACTTAGGCTGGCGGGCATGTGTCCTTCTTCGTTCCTGTGTCTGTCCCTTCGGGGAAATGTCACGCGATGAATACCAGAGTCCTGTTAGCCTGCAACAGCCCGGTTCACCGGAGTCCTACTAGCCCAGTGCTACAGCCTGGATTCACTCGCTGATGACCGACACGTTCGATGCTGGGTCATGGATGCCTGTCTCTGTAAGTTTGTGCCACTTTGGGTTTACGACTAGCCATGTCAGCCCGGACTCCTTATCATATGGATGCTAGCGACACTATCATATATGTGTGCCAAAAGGCGCAAACGGTCCTGGGCAAAGGTAAGGCGACACCCATGGGGATACCGTGCGTGAGGCCGCAAAGTGATATGAGGTGTTACATGCTAGATCGATGTGGCATTGAGTTGGGGTCTCACGCACGGTATCCCATGGGTGTCGCCTTACATTTGCCCGGGACCGTTTGCGCCTTTTGGCACACGTATATGATAGTGTCGCTAGCATCCATATGATAAGGAGCCCGGGCTGACATGGCTAGTCGTAAACCCAAAGTGGCACAAACTTACAGGGACAGGCATCCATGACCCAGCATCGAACGTGTCGGTCATCAGCGAGTGGATCCAGGTTGTAGCACTGGGCTAGCAGGACTCCGGTGAACCGGGCTGTAGCGGGCTAACAGGACTCCGGTATTCATCGCGTGACATTTCCCCGAAGGGACAGACACAGGAACGAAGAAGGACACATGCCGGCCGGCCTAAGTGTTCCGGAGTAGTAGCACGCTACCATGGCTCAGTGGAAGCACTAGGAGACATTTCCCGGTAAGAGAGGCTATTAAGGATAAACAACTAGATAGTCAGATCCCACACATACCAAGCATTTCAATAACATACACACAATATGCTCGATATGTGGAAATAAAACATGGCATCACAACACGACTGTACAACTCAAGTATTTATTCAATAGGCTCTGAGGAGTGAGATATTACAAACATGGGTCTCACTACCCAACATTCAGAGCATAAAAGTCAAAGCACATGTGGAAGCTTAACATGTCTGAGTACAGACAACTACAAATGAAAAAGGCTGAGAAGCCTGACTAACTACGAGATCCTGCCGAGGGCACAAGATCGTAGCTTAGGTAACAAGCTAAACGTCGAAGTCCACGTGGAACTACTAGTGAGACTGAAGTCTCTCTGCAAAAACATAAAATAGGCAAACGTGAGTACAAATGTACCCAGCAAGACTTACATCAGAACTAACTACATGTGCATCATTTTCAACAAAGGGGGTGGTGGGGTTTAACTGCAGCAAGCCAGCTTTGACTCGGTGGCTATCCTGAACTACGACTACAAGTAACTCTTTTGAGGTGGCGCACACGAGTCCACATATTCACCATATCAATACACCACTATGGATCTGCTCCCGTCTCCCTACGAGAACGCCATCCATAGCACTCACGCTTATCTTGCGTATTTTAGAGTATCCACTTTCACTTGTCTATGAACTGTACAGGCAACCCAGAAGTCCTTTACTGCGAACACGGCTATTCGAATGGATAATGTTAACCCTGCAGGGGTGTACTTCTTCACACACGCTCTCGCCACTTACCGCCATATACACGTCATGTATCTCGGCAACCTTCAAGCGGAAGCCTAGCGAGGGTGTCGGCCACGGCCTACCTAAACACTCAAGTCTCTCGTCCAGGTTTGTCGCCTATTCGGGTTTCATCTGCAAGGAGATCCGGCCGGGGTGTCGCTCACGGCCCCAAATGATGTGAGCAGGGTTCCCAAGCCCACCATCCGGGTGCCACTTGGTACACCGTGCCACTGCACCTAGTCTGTCCCAAGCCCACCTGTACCGGGTGCCACTTGGTAGACTACTAGCACTACCTACAAACACCAGAAACTAGTTGCAACTCCTGGACAGAGAACAAGGGTGATTAAGAAGCCGAGAGGGTCAATTAAGGATCCCAATGAGTGGTAGTAGCTGTTCATGGATCACAAACACAAAACTCAGTTCCTGAGGACGGTTTCAATGAGACAACCCACCATGTACTCCTACATGGCCTCTCACCGCTACCTTTACCAAATCATGTTCACACACTTAGCTCACACACGGTAGGACATGTTCGTACACCATTCCAATTCATCCCCGATGAATCAGACCTGACTCAACTCTAAGCAGTGGCAGGCATGACAAACAAACATGAATGAGTAGGCACATCAGGGCTCAAACAACTCCTACTCATGCTAGTGGGTTTCATCTATTTAGTGTGGCAATGACAGGTCATGCAGAGGATAAAGGGGTTCAGCTACCGCAGCAAGTAACAGATGAATCGTTGTTGTCCTAATGCAGTAAAAGAGAGCAGGAGCGAGAGAGTGGGATTGTATCAGAATGAACAAGGGGGTTTTGCTTGCCTGGCACTTCTGAAGATAGTATAGTTCTTCATCGGTGTCATCAATCACATCGTCGATACACGTCTACTGAGAGGGGACAAGCACCGACAAACAAAGAAGAAAACACAATCAATGCAATGCAACAATATGATGCATGAATGTGACATGGCAATATGCTGTGGTTTGTGCTAATGCAACTAAAACCAGATTAAATGAAGTTGGTTTGAATCCAAGATTCAAATTCAAACTCCACATGTGGTTATTCAAATGCCATTTAATTGATTTGACCTAAACAGTAAACAAAAGTTGTTCTAACATGCATGAAAATGGTACAGATGGATAGCTTGGATTTTTCTGATCATTTTTCATATATAATTTATTTCATTTGGAGTTACGGTTGAATTTCTATGGTTTTTAGAAGTTTGTGGTATTTTCTGGAATTTCCTGTATAAAAATAAATCCAGAAAATACTTATTGCGTCAGCATTGCGTCACCATGACAGCAGCAGGTCAACGGACGGCCCAGGTCAAACCTGACCAGTGGGGCCTAATGGTCAGTGAGACAGAGTCAGCTACAGAGGCTGACATGTGGGACCCGGTCAAAGCTGACGTGGCCAAGTCAACGTTGACAGGCGGGGCCCACTGTGGTTAATGTTAATCTAACAGAGAAATAATACTAATTAGTTTAGGCACGGGGCCCACATGGCATTGTCTCTAGGGGTGGCTTAGCTGGGTCATTAGTGGCTAATGACGGCCACGTCATCAGTCGCCGGAGTTCGGCCGGCGACGACCAAACCAACGACGGAGGCTCGCCGGAGTGGCGCTAGGGCAGCGGCTGGGTGCGCTGAGGGCACCAGGAGGGAGCCGTGCTCCCGCGCATCTAGTAGAGGCGGTAGCAGGTCGCGAGGCGGGCTGTAGCGGTGGCAGCGGCGAGTTGGGTGGCGGCCGGAGTTCGGGCAACGACGGCTACGGCGCTGCGGTGCACGGCAAGGCGAGCTAGTGGCTGAGTTTGAATTCTGGGAGCAACCCGAGCACGATGACGAGCTCAGCTGCGAGCTACGGTGTCCGTAGCCACGACGGCGACAGAGCATGGCGCCGGCGAGCTTCGGAGCTCATGGGGACGTCATCTACGGCGAGAAGCAGACCACGAGGCCAGGGGGAAACAGTGGAGGAGCTCACCATGAACTCGAGGAGGGGCTCGGCTTGCTCGTGGACGACCTGGGGTAGACGAATCTGCCAGCGGCATCTCGGATGCCTGAGGTTGAAGAAGACGGCGGTGACGGCGGAGCAGGCCTCCCGGCGACGTGTAGCCCGATGGAGAGGGCAAGGGCGTCGGGGCGGAGCTTGGGGATGCGTTGGAGAGGCTCGGGGATGGCCGGAGGCCGTAGGAACGGCGAGCGGCGCGACGAGCGGGTTCAAGCGGCTGCACGTGAGAGAGATAATGGAGGGGAGAAGCACGGAGAGAGGTCGAGGGGATTCCAGGGGGTGCGTGGCGTCGCATGGAGGCATCCAGGGAGTTGGGGACGCAGGCAGCCAGGCAGGAGGTGGCTCGGGCGCGCGGCGAGCACGCGCTCTGCCTACTGGCCTAGGGAGGAAGACGACAGGGGAGGTGGAGGTGGGCTGGGCCGGCACAGCGCCAGGCCAGATGGGCTGCACAGGAGCTGGGCCGGTTGGTGGCACCAGGTAAGTCCAGGTAAACCTTTCTCTCTCTCCTTTTATTAATGTTTTCTATTTTCTGTCTTTGGTTTTTTTGGATTTAGTAAAATACTAAATCACTTTATAAAATCCTGAAATAAATTGTGGGCACATATTGGATTATTCCCAACAGCCTTCAACTATTTTCAGAATTATTAGAGCATTTAAAATATTTATAGAATTTAAATGCCCCAATTCAAATACAATATGAGTTAATTCAAAAATCCATAAATGGCCAAGAAATATGCTCATCATTTTTATGCCACATCGATCTAGCATGTAACACCTCATATCACTTTGCGGCCTCACGCGCGGTATTCCCATGGGTGTCGCCTTACCTTTGCCCGGGACCGTTTGCGCCTTTTGGCACACGTATATGATAGTGTCGCTAGCATCCATATGATAAGGAGCCCGGGCTGACATGGCTAGTCGTAAACCCAAAGTGGCACAAACTTACAGGGACAGGCATCCATGACCCAGCATCGAACGTGTCGGTCATCAGCGAGTGGATCCAGGCTGTAGCACTGGGCTAGCAGGACTCCGGTGAACCGGGCTGTAGCGGGCTAACAGGACTCCGGTATTCATCGCGTGACATTTTCCCGAAGGGACACACACAGGAACGAAGAAGGACACATGCCGGCCAGCCTAAGTGTTCCAGAGCAGTAGCAAGCTACCATGGCTCAGTGGGAGCACTAGGAGACATTTCCAGGTAAGAGAGGCTACTAAGGATAAAAAACTAGATAGTCAGATCCCACACATACCAAGCATTTCAATAACATACACACAATATGCTCGATATGTGCAAATACAACATGGCAACACAACATGACTCTACAACTCAAGTATTTTATTCAAGAGGCTCCGTGGAGTGAGAAATTACAAACATGGGTCTCATGACCCAACATTCAGAGCATACAAGTCAAAGCACATGCGGAAGCTTAACATGTCTGAGTACAGACATCTACAAAAGAAAAAGGCTGAGAAGCCTGACTATCTACCAGATCCTGCCGAGGGCACAAGATCGTAGCTGAGGTAACAAGCTAAACGTGGAAGTCCAAGCGGAACTACTAGCGAGACTGAAGTCTCTCTGCAAAAACATAAATTAAGCAACGTGAGTACAAATGTACCCAGCAAGACTTACATCAGAACTAACTACATATGCATCATTATCAACAAAGGGGATGGTGGAGTTTGACTGCAGCAAGCCAGCTTTGACCCAGTGGCTATCCTGAACTACGACTGCAAGTAACTCTTTTGAGATGGCGCACACGAGTCCACATATTCACCATATCAACACACCACTATGGATCCGCTCCCGTCTCCCTACAAGAACGCCATCAATAGCACTCACGCTTATCTTGCGCATTTTAGAGTATCCACTTTCACTTGTCTATGAACTGTACAGGCAACCCAGAAGTCCTTTTCCGCGGACATGGCTATTCGAATAGATAATGTTAACCCTGCAGGGGTGTACTTCTTCACACATGCTCTCGCCACTTACCGCCATGTACACCTCGTGTATCTCGGCAACCTTCAACCGGAAGCCTGGCGAGGGAGTCGGCCACGGCCTACCTAAACACTCAAGTCTCTCGTCCAGGTTTATCGCCTATTCGGGTTCCATCCGCAAGGAGATCCGGCCGGGGTGTCGCTCACGGCCCCAAACGATGTGAGCAGGGTTCCCAAGCTCACCATCCGGGTGCCACTTGGTACACCGTGCCACTGCTCCTAGTCTATCCCAAGCCCACCTGTACCGGGTGCCACTTGGTAGACTACTAGCACTACCTACAAACACCATAAACTAGTTGCAACTCCTGGACAGAGAACAAGAGTGATTAGGAAGCCGAGAGGGCCAATTAAGGATCCCAATGAGTGGTAGTAGTTGTTCATGGATCACAAACACAGAACTCAGTTCCTGAGGACGGCTGCAATGAGACAACCCACCATGTACTCCTACATGGCCTCTCACCGCTACCTTTACCAAATCGTGTTCACACACTTAGCTCGCACATAGTAGGACATGTTCACACACCTCCGATTCATCCCCGATGAATCAGACCTGACACAACTCTAAGCAATAGCAGGCATGACAACAAGCATGAATTTGTAGGCACATCAGGGCTCAAACAACTCCTACTCATGCTAGTGGGTTTCATCTATTTACTGTGGCAATGACAGGTCATGCAGAGGATAAAGGGGTTCAACTACCGCAGCAAGTAACAGTTGTATCGTTGTTGTCGTAATGCAGTAAAAGAGAGTAGGAGCGAGAGAGTAGGATTGTAACGGAATGAACAAGGAGGTTTTGCTTGCCTGGCACTTCTGAAGATAGCATAGTTCTTCATCGGTGTCATCGATTGCATCATCGGTACACGTCTATCGAGAGGGGACAAATACCGGCAAACAAGGAAGAATACAATCAATGTAGTGCAACAATATGATGCATGATCATGACATGGAAAAATGAGTGAGTTGGGCTAATGCATCTACAACCAGGGTGGTTTGAGCTCATTTGAATCAAAGATTCAAATGCAAACTCAAGTTATGGGTTTATAAGGTGCATTAACATGTTTTGAACTAAACAGCAAGGTTAAGTTGTTTAAACATCCATGAAACCAGTACAGATGGATATATTGGATTTTTCTGATCATTTTTCATATATAACTTATTTCATTCTGAGTTACGATTGATTTTATATGAATTTTTGAAGTTTGTAACATTTTCTGGAATTTTCTATATTATTTTAAATCCAGAAAATGGTTAACTGCGTCAGCATTGCATCACTGTGACGTCAGCAGGTCAACTGCGGTTGACCAGGTCAAACCTAACGTGTGGGGTCCAGACGTCAGTGACATAGTTATATAGCAGGATTAATTAAATTTAACTAATCAAATTAGCAGGCACTGGGCCCACTGTTAGTGTCAGCAGGGGGGTAATTAGTCCTAAACTAAACTGATCAGGGGCGGGGCCCACATGTCAGACGACCCGGGGTGGTCAAACCCCCGGTCAAAACGGTCAACGCCATCGGCGGCTTGACGCCGGCGACGGCAAACGCGGCGAAGCGCTGCGGGGTTGCTCCTCTGGTGGCTAAAAGCGCGGCGGAGGGCACCAGGGGGAAGCCCTTGCTGCCCCGCATCCAGGGGAGCATGCGGCTGGGCGTGGGGTGGCCGGAGCTCACCGGAATGGAGCTCGTGGCGGCGCCGGAGTTCGGGCGGTGATGGTTACGGCGATGCAGCATGCGGCAGGAGCAGCGGATGGGTGTGTTAGGATCCTGGGGGCATACTGAGCACTATTACACGCTCAGACACGAGCTTCAGCGGCTGCAACGACGGCGGCGGCATGGCCGGCGGTGATGAGCTCTCGGGCTCGGCGACATACGCGGCTAGGGAGCGCTATCGAGTGCGGTAAAAGGGGAAACGGATCATGAGCTCACAGTGGTCACGTCGAGATGGTCAACGAGCTCGGGGAAGCGACGACGGCGACGAATCGACGATGACGGCCTCCGGTGCCCGAGGAAGAAGAAGATGATGGCGCTGGCATTGCAGGGCGTCCGGTGATGCTTGGCTCGGCGAGGATGAAGCTGGCGACGATACGAATCTCGGGAACGCGGAGAGGGAGCGAGGGAGTGGCTGGCCATGGTGTTTCTCAGCGGAGTGGCAATGGAGGCTTCGGCCATGAGGGGAAAAGAGCAGGGGAGTGAGAGGGAGAGAGCAGGGAGGCAAGGGAGCGGCCGAGGGGGGTGTGCTGGCCGTTTCCCAGGCACGAGAATAGGGCGAGGGGGAAGCAGGAGGTGGAAGCAGGAGGTGGAGCTCGGGCGCGCGCGCGTCGACACGCCTCTGCCTACTGGCGGAGGTTGAAGACGGTGGGGAGTTGGGCTAGGCCTCAGCCGCAGTGTTGGGCCAGGTGGGGCGCTAGGCGGGCTGCAGGTAAGTCCAGGTAAAGCTTTCTCTCTCTCTCTCCTTTTATTAATGTTTTCTATTTTCTGTCTTTGTTTTTGAATTACTAAAAATACTAAAGCTTTCCTAAAAATACTGAGATAAGTTGTGGGCACTGTTGAATTATTTTTCAGCAGCCCTCAAACATTATCAGTATTATTTGGGAAATTAAAATATATATATGAATTAAATGCCCAAATGCAAATACTTAATGCATTAATTCAAAAATCCAGAGTGACCTAGAAAAATGTGCACCATTTTTGGCAGAGGTTCTAGACCAATTCAAAAATTATGAACTTTTCTGAAAAGCATTCTGGGTTCATTGAAAATATTTCTGGTTGACCCTATTTGATTTAATTTGGTGCTAGGGTTTGTCATCCCCATTTCAAATTCTTTTGAATTTAAACATGACACAACATGAGGGTCAAACAAGACAACAGGGACTGAGCTAGGGCTGTGACAGCTCACCCCCACTAAACAAGAATCTCGTCCCGAGATTCAAGCATAGGGTAAGACGACAGAAGGGACACAACTAACACAATCTTCACGATCCAGGTTGCACTTCAAATGAACGTTGATTCAATCACCATCTTTGTCTCGTCGTCATGCTCTGAAAACTCCAGTCAACATGACAATGAGAGGAGAAGGAGACTAGAAGGACCGATCTTCTCGAAGATCGAACAACTTAGGATTAACTCACGGAATGAGACATAGCAACATCTCTCGAGCTGAGACACTAAGCACACATCTAGAGGGATGGAGTGGAACGGATGACGAGGGTTCACTAGGTAGACAACAATTCCACACTTAAGAAGGTGGTGAACAGTTGACAACATAGCGAGGAGTTGGATTGCCATGATACCATAACGAGACATCTTAGAGGAGGTGACTCGTAGAATCATCCCTTAAGTGGCAAAAAGAATTACCTTTGATTCAAAGATCATTGAAACTCTTTATGCCATCTTAAGGCAAATTACAATCGATCATTTGGAGAAGTTCGAAAGAATGGCATACTCAGTTTGCAAAGGAAACTAGAGTTATAAGAAAACTCGACAAACGGAAGGCACATTCCAATCGATACCGAGGATATAACCTAGTGTCTAAGCATGCCCTCAAGAACTTGAGCATTTCCATATTCATCAAGGTTTTACCAACATCCGTGACAAGGATCCTGGCAACACAACATACTACCATGATGAATACCCGTGGAGGATGCAGATGCAAAGGAAGATAACACCTTCTCAGATTTCACCTTGGCTGGGCCAAGGGGACAAAATCTGGATGATCGACCGAGAGACATTTAGCACTCCGCTTCTAATGTTCTCCTTGATGCACTAGCATATCCCATTCATAGATATGGTTTGACATCTAGAACATCAAGTAAAAGGTCGGACTTCGGAAAAACAAAAATCATAAGGCACAACTAGGGAGTAAATCCTACGAAGTCCTTATGGGGAGGTGGCCAACTTCCTCAATCAAGATACTACAATGATAGGTCTTCCAGCTGGGTGTGTTGGCCACGACATCCACTTTACCGGGTTACAGAGAGACCAATAGTATAGTTCTTGGAAAATGTTCCAACCAACATATCTGCCTGAGATTCAGATCTGGTTGGGGTCAGGATAATCCAGACTCATCGAGTCTGGAAAGAAAAGTGAAAGTTTGCAACACAAATCGACGAGATGACGTTGCGAGATTCTCGGGGGATGAACTATGATAGCAAGCTCCAAAACACGAGCTGGTTCTGCTACACACCTGCGAATACACTGTCCTAGACAAGCGTGACCACGTGGTAGTCTTATAATAAAATACTACCGAGTTCAGGTGGGGAACTATAATCGAGGATATTGAAGTCCTTGCATAAGGCATGCTCTTAAGAAGGAACTTCCTTTCCTTGAACAATTCAATCAGTGGCTTGGTGTGCTAGGGGATACATATGGAATGAAGATGATCAGTCTATCAGATCATAGAATACTTCGCACATGCATGACTGACTTGGGATGATTCCAGAGGAAGCAAGAACAAACTTTCTCGAATTCACGGCGGCAACTTACATCAAATGCACGTGAATCAAAGGAAGTCACTTCTTTCATCCAAACATATGCTTCATGAACGGGGCATGAAGAAAATGCTTACACAAGTTTCCAACACTAGCTGGATGTTCAACACAAATCATGGAGGAGACAAAATGCCGCTGATGGCTCAATAGCAACTCATCGGAATTTCCATATCACTAGAATTCCACCGTTATGTGAACAATGTGATAGTATTGGTCAAACCAAAAGATGTAATGGTGTATGCTCGAGGAATCAACCACGAGTAAGACAACATTACGAATATCATTGGTTCTGATTTGATTTGAGGATAGCCCACACTCAAATCAAAGTTTTGGCATGACAACAGATCCAACAACTAATCACGAGGACCAATCGATGAGAATATCATCTTTCTTCAACACACATACAGAAGGATATCCCTTGGAATGAACTGAGTCGGACAAGCTTTTTTCTTCCAACTCTCCAAGTTGTTGTTTAGCTTGACCAACTAGCTCAGGGGTATCCCACACAGATTCTTGGAGAAGGGGTGGTTTACAAGAAACCATATTGATCACGAACTCAACATAGCGGTCAGGTGACAACCTGGTAATACTTCCGAGAAGATATTCGGAAAATCACAAACCACCGATATGTTACTAAGCTCGAGATCAATTTTGCTTTTCAGGGCAAGAAGATATGATCACCAGAGCTAGGGATTGGCACAATCCCAACTCATTGATCGAGGAGTGCACCGGAAATAAGGACTAGGTAGCACAATCAATCTTAGAATGGTGATGATTCAATAACCAACATGCTAAGAATGAGGTTATCGTCCATTCTATATTGTCAATCTGCCAGTTCTACCTTCTCCATGGGTTATCCGGAAGAAATGTTGAGCTTTGCCCGACATTCTAATCCATGCGTCCACAACTTAGAAAATGGTATGTTCTTTTGAGTTGTCCCCCTTAGTCGTCTTCTGACCCTCGTCTATCAATTGATAGTCAAGAGTATGCGTGCATTTGTTCATCGATGCCTATTACTCCTCTGGTCCGCCAAGCCATTCTATTCTGGAATGACTAGGAGAAACAAACTCCAGTACCTCATCCATATCCAGGATTGGGTCAAAGCAGTTGTATTCCGTAGATCAAAATGCAATCAAGCTTTTGATCCCTTCTACCCTGAAGTGTTACCCTCTTTACGACAGGATCGTCATGAGAATTGCACTATCTCTTATGAATTCTTGACGTAGTGATACTTCTCGCCATCATTATTCATTCCTCGGTTCCGTGTTGTTGCAGCCGGAGTGCCGGCAAGTGAATCGTGATGTGTGAACTCAATACTCCTAGCAACGGAGCAACTCCGTTGCTTGGTAGTTAAAGGACAATAATTTCATTCTTAGCATGTTGGTTATTGAATCATCATTCTAAGATTGATCATGCTACCTAGTCCATTCTACTTGTGCACTCCTCGATCGATGAGTTAGGAATAATTCAAACCTTCACTCTATTGATCATATCGTCTTGCTTCGAAAGCAAGATTATTCCGGAGCTTAATAACATATCGGTGGTTCATGATTTTCCGAATTTCTTCTCGGAAGTATCATCAGGTTGTCCCCTGACCGTTATGTTGAGCTCGTGATCCAGTTGGTTTTTCCCTAAACCACCCCTTCTCCAAGAGTCTATGTTGGATACCCCTGAGCTAGTTGGTTAAGCTGAACGACAACTTGGAGAGTTGGAAGATGAAAGCTTGTCCGACTTAGTTCATTCTAAGGGATATCTTGTATGTGTGTTGAAGAAAGGTGATATCTTCATTGATTGATCCTCGCGATCAATTGCTGGACCTATCGTCCTAACCAAAACTTTGATTTGAGTGTGGGCTATCCTCAAATCAAATCATAACCAACGATGTTCGTAATGTTGTCTTACTCATGGTTGATTCCACGAGCATACACCATTATGTATTTTGGGTCTGACCAATACTATCACCTTGTTCACATAGTTATGGAATTCCATCTCCATGGGAATCTGGATGAATTGTTGTTGAGCCCATCACAACATCCTTGTCTTCTCCATAATTTCGTTGAACATTAAGCTAGTGTTGGAAACTTTTGAAAGCATTTCTTCATCCTAGTTCATGAAGCATATGTTCGGATGAAAGAAGTGACCTCCTCTAATTCATGTGCATTTGATGCAACTTGCCGCCGTGAATTCGAGAAAGTCAATGTTGCCTCCTCTGGAATCATCCCAAGTCACTCATGCACATGAAAAGTATGATATGGTTTGACAGGCTTGCTACCTCCACTCCATATGTGTCCCTAGCACACAAAGCCACTAATTGACTTGTTCAAGGAAGAGAAGTCTATGCTTGGGATCTAATCCATGGAGTTGCGTAAAGACTTTGATATCCTTGATGATGGTTCCCAACCAGAACTCGGTAGTGTTTTATCATAAGACTACTATGTGGTAATGTTTCTCTTGGACATCATGTTCACATGCATGTAGCAGAACCAGCTCATGTTTTGGAGCTTGCTATCATAGTTCATCTCCCGAGAATCTCGCAACGTCATCTCGTCGACTTGTGTTGCAACCTTTCTTTTCTAGACATGTTGTCTGGAATATCCTGACACCAACCAGATCTGAATCTCAGGCAGATATGATGGTTGGAACTGTTCAAAGAACCCTGATATTGGTCTCTCTGTAACCGGTAAAGTGGATGTCGTGGCCAACACACCCAACCGGAACACCTATTATTGTAGTATCTTGATTGAGGAAGTTGGTCACATCCCCATAAGGATCTCGCAGGATCTACTTCCGTAGTTACTCCTTATGGATTCTTGTGCTCCTGAAGTCCGACCTTTTACTTGATGTTCTAGATATCAAACCATATCTATAAAGGGATATGCTAGTGCATCAAGGAGAACATTAGAAGCGGAGTGCTAAATGTCTCTCGGTCGATCATCCAGATTTTGTTTCCTTGGCCTCGCTAAGGTGAGATCTGAGAAGGTGTTATCTTCCTTTGCATCTGCATCGTCCACCACTATTCATCATGGTAATAAGATGTGTTGCCAGGACCTTGACACGGATGTTGGTAAAACCTTGATGAATATGGAAATGCTCAAGTTCTTGAGAGCACGCGCAAACAAAATCATTCCGTGCGTTGTCTTCAACAAGGTAATCCACATCATCCATTCTAGTCCAGGTATGCCATTCTACCGAACCCCTTGAAATGATCGCTCGAGAATTGCCTTAGGCTGGTATTAAGAGTTTCAATGATCTCTGAATCAAAGGTAATTCTTTTTGCCACTTAAGGGGATAGTTCTACGAGTCACCTTCCCTAAGGTGCCCTATTATGGTATCATGGCAACTCAACTCCTCACTACGTTGACAACCGTTCACCATCTTGTTAAGTGTGAGTTGTTGCCTACCAATCTGAATCTTCGTCATCTGTCACTATACATCCCTCTCGATGTGTGTCCTGTGTCTCAGCTCAAGAGATGTTCTTTCGTCTCACTCCATGAGTTGATCTTGAGTGCTCGAACTTCGAGGAGATCGATTCCGGTAGAATTTCTTTTCCCTTTTGTCATCATGTTGGATGAAGATCTTGAAAGAAAAGACGTTAAGATCAATTTGAAGCAATGAATCAACATCTTCGAGAAGGGCTGTTGGATCGCAAAGATTGTGTTAGCTCGTGTCCCCTCTGTCTTCTTACCTCACGTCTTGAATCTTGGGACGAGATTCTTGTTTTAGTGGGGGTGAGCTGTCACATCCCTAGTTCTGGTATGCACTAGGCTAGCCCTTCCATGTGAGCATCATGTTTAAATTCAAATGAAACTTGAATTGAGGAATTTTCAAAAGCCTCAGAAAACCTCTAAAAATAACCAACATTTAAATCTCATCAAATGAGTCCAAGAAAATGTTCCTGTTATTCTATGAAAATATTGGCGTGAGGTAAAATTCAAACCAATACTTTCAAAGTCACAGAAATAATTTATTTTGGGTCTTTGATTTAAATCAATAATATATTTGGGTTGGAATTATTTCTGCTATATAAGAAATAATGTTCAAACATTTTGTAAGTTTGCATGTGACCTTGGACTAGCTCTCTGAGCTCACATAAAAATTTACAGAAAGTTTTAAATGGTTTAGTTTCCAAACTAAACCAAAACAAAATAACAGAAATAGAAAAACTAAAATAAAAGAGAGAGAGAGAGAGAGAGAGAGAGACTCACCTGGGCACTTACCTAGCGCCCACCAAGCCCACCTGGGCCTCACCTGTGCTGGCCCAGCCCACCTGGCTTGGTGCCAGTCATCACCTACCTTTGCCAATAGGCAGAGGAGGGAGACAGCGCACGCGCGCCCGCGACGCCACGCACCTCCCTGCTTGCCTGCGTCATTGAGGCCACCGCGACGCCTTGGGGCTTCTCTTCGGCGCCGCCCCGACCCTCTGGACGTCTCACTCTCCCCCCTGCTCTCTCCCTCGCCATTCCCCATCTCACCGAACGCGTCTGCCGCCACCGATGAGCACCACCGCGGCCATCGCCTCTCCCTCGCCCCCTCGAGCAGTCCAGAAGCTCCGTCGCATCTTCCTTGTCCTCTCCACCGAGATACACGGCGCTGGAGGCCCTGCATCATCGCCATCTTCGTCATCTTCATCGCCGGCCGCCGGAGATCCCCTTCGCCGCTGCGCTCGCCCCGGTGCTTCCCCGAGCACGCCGAAGCCACCCCTGCATCCACCGTGAGCCACTGATCATCCTCCCCCTCTCCCTTCTCTCTGCCACTCTCCGTAGTCGCCGCACCAAGCACACCCGCTCGCGCCGCCACCTGAGCTCGCCACCGACGTGGCTCCGGCCACGCAACGGCCCCGGCGTCCTGTCCACTGACCTCGCCGCATCTCGTAGGGCCCGTAGATGCCTCACACGCGCTGACTCATCCGCCGTAGCCTCAATCCCGAGCTCACCCAAGCTCCGGCAACCGCCGAGGTCATCGCCGGCGACAACTCCGGCCACCCCAGGCCCAACCGCCACCACCACTCGATGTGGACGTGCGTCCGCATTACGTAGATGCCCTCCGCCGGCCGTTTGGTCGCCGGAGATGCAAACCCGAGGCTCGCCACCGTGGCTGGCCTTGCCGGCGTCATGTCGCCGGTGGGTTTGACCCCACCCGGGATTTGACCCTGTTTGACTTACCCAGGGTCACTGACAGGTGGGCCTGTGCCCCTGCTAATTAGGTTAAGTGCTAACTAAACATAATTAGCCCTGTTAATACTGACATGTGGGACCAGGGCCTTAACTGGTTTAGTTTATTGTTAGTTTAATTAGAGCTAATTAACACAGGTTAATTAGTTAGACACTGACATGTGGGTCCCGGCCGTCAGGTTTGACCTAGGCTGGCGCCTTTGACCTGCTGACGTCACCCCGACGTCATGCTGACACAGATAACCTTTTCTGGATTTATTTTTATCTCAGGAATTTCAGAAAATACCCCAAACTTCTAAAAATCATAGAAAAATAACCGTAGCTCAGAATGAAATAATTTATATATGAAAAATTATCAGAAAAATCCAATCTATCCATCTGCACCATTTTCATGCATGTTAGAACAACTTATAGCTGCTGTTTAGGCCAAATCATACAAATGGCATTTAAACCTTCACATATGGAGTTTGAATTTGAACCTAGGGTTCAAACCAACTCCATTTAACCTGTTGCTAGTTGCATTAGCTCAAATCACATCATATTGACATGTCATGATCATGCATCATATTGTGCATTGCATTGTTTGTGTTCTTCCTTGTTTGCCGGTATTTGTCCCCTCTCGATAGACGTGGTTCCGACGATGAGTTCGATGACACCGATGAAGAACTATTACTATCTTCAGAAGTGCCAGGCAAGCAAAACCCCCTTGTTCATTCCGATACAATCCTACTCTCTCACTCCTGCTCTCTTTTACTGCATTAGGACAACAACGATTCATCTGTTACTTGCTGCAGTAGCTGAACCCCTTTATCCTCTGCATGACCTGTCATTGCCACAGTAAATAGATGAATCCCACTAGCATGAGTAGGAGTTGTTTGAGCCCTGATGTGAATACTCATTCATGCTTGTTTGTCATGCCTGCTATTGCTTAGAGTTGTGTCAGGTCTGATTCATCAGGGATGAGTTGGAGGTGTGTGAACATGTCCTACTGTTGAGAGCTAAGTGTGTGAACACGATTTGGTAAAGGTAGCGGTGAGAGGCCATGTAGGAGTACATGGTAGGTTGTCTCATTGAAGCCGTCCTTAGGAACTGAGTTATGTGTTTGTGATCCATGAACAGTTACTACCACACATTGGGTTCCGGTAACTCGACCCCTCTCGGCTTATTAATCAACTCGATCTCTGTCCAGGAGTTGCAACTAGTTTCTGGTGTTTGTAGGTAGTGTTAGTAGTCTACCAAGTGGCACCCAGTACAGGTGGGCTTGGGACAGACTAGGCACCATGGCACGGTGTACCAAGCGTAGATCCACCCGTCAAGGTGGGCTTGGGAACCCTGCACACATCATTTGGGGCCGTGAGTGACACCCCGGCCGGATCTCCTTGCGGATGGAACCCGAATAGGCGATAAACCTGGACTAGAGACTTGTGTGGTTAGTCAGGTCGTGGCCGACTCCCTCGCCAGGCTTCCGCTTGAAGGTTGCCGAGATACATGACGTGTACATGGCGGTAAGTGGCAAGAGCGTGTGTGAAGAAGTACACCCCTGCAGGGTTAATATGATATATTCGAATAGCCGTGTCCGCGGAAAACGACTTCTGGGTTGCCTGTACAGTTCATAGACAAGTGAAAGTGGATACTCTAAAATACGCAAGATAAGCGTGAGTGCTATGGATGGCGTTCTCGTAGGGAGACGGGAGCGGATCCATAGTCGTGTATTGATATGGTGAATATGTGGACTCGTGTGCGCCACCTCAAAAGAGTTACTTGGAGTCGTAGTTCAGGATAGCCACTGAGTCAAAGCTGGCTTGCTGCAGTTAAACCCCACCATCCCCTTTGTTGACAATGATGCATATGTAGTTTGTTCTGATGTTAGTCTTGTTGGGTACATTTGTCCTCACGTTTGCCTATTTTATGTTATGCAGAGAGACTTCCGTCTCACTAGTAGTTCCGCGTGGACTTCGACGTTTAGCTTGTTACCTCAGCTACGGTCTTGTGCCCTCAGCAGGATCTGGTAGTTAGTCAGGCTTCCCAGCCTTCTTCATTTGTAGATGTCTGTACTCAGACATGTTAAGCTTCCGCTTGTGCTTTGACTTGTATCCTCTGAATGTTGGGTCATGAGACCTATGTTTGTGATACTTGGATCCTCGGAGCCTATTGAATAAATACTTGTGTTGTAGAGTCATGTTGTGATGCCATGTTGAATTTGCACATATCGAGCATATTGTGTGTATGTTATTGAAATGCTTGGTATGTGTGGGATCTGACTATCTAGTTGTTTATCCTTAGTAGCCTCTCTTACCGGGAAATGTCTCCTAGTACTTCCACTGAGCCATGGTAGCTTGCTACTGCTCCGGAACACTTAGGCTGGCCGGCATGTGTCCTTCTTCATTCCTATGTCTGTCCCTTCAGGGAAATGTCACGCGATGAATACCGGAGTCTTGTTAGCCCGCTATAGCCCGGTTCACCGGAGTCCTACTAGCCGAGTGCTACAACCTGGATTCACTCGCTGATGACCGACACGTTCGATGCTGGGTCATGGATGCCTGTCCCTGTAAGTTTGTGCCACTTTGGGTTTACGACTAGCCATGTCAGCCCGGGCTCCTTATCATATGGATGCTAGCGACACTATCATATACGTGTGCCAAAAGGCGCAAACGGTCCCGGGCAAAGGTAAGGCGACACCCGTAGGGATACCGTGCGTGAGGCCGCAAAGTGATATGAGGTGTTACATGCTAGATCGATGTGGCATTGAGTCGGGGTCCTAACAGCTTTGGTGAGCTGTCACATCCCTAGCTTCTGGCATTGCACTAGGCTAACTTCATGTGTGCATCATGTTTAAACTTGGAATGGGGATGTCCAAACCCTAGTACCAAATGGAATTCAAATAGGTTCAACCTAAAAATATTTTCAGTGAATCCAAATGGCTTTCAAAATGTTCATCATTTCTGGAAAATGCTAGAAACCATAACCAGAGGTGTTGCACATTTTTCCATGACATATTTGGTCACTGAATTAAATCATATGTACTTTGCTTTTGGGCATTTAAATGCTAGTAAATATTTTAAATGCTCAAATAATTCTGGAAATAAGTGTGGGCTGTTGGAATTAATCTAAACAGAGGCTATGATTATTTTCAGGATTTTTGAAGGTGTCTAACTATTTTTAATAAAGCCACAAAATTACAGAAAATAGAAAACAAAATAGAAAATATAAAATAGGGCAGAAGGACTTACCTGCACCCACGTGCGGCCCGCTACTATAGCTTGCTGGTAGCCTAGCTGGTGGCCCAGCCCACCAGTGCCCCCCCTTGTCATCTTCCTCCTCTGCCAGGAGGACAACCAGGTGCGTGGTGAGCGCCAACGCTGCTCCAGCCACCTCCTGCTTCCCCGGCCCCTTCTAGCGACGCCACGGAGACGCCTTGAAGCCCCTGTTCCCTCTCTCTCACTCGCCGTTCTCCCTCTCCTCCTCTGGCTCTCTCGCACGCAACCACCGAGCGCTATCGTCGCCGCCGCTGAGCACAACCGCGGCCATCGCCTCTCCCTCGCCTCTCCGTGCTGTCCAGAGGCTCCACCAAGACGCCGTGGAGCCCCAAGACGAAGCTCGCGCCTGCGGGACGCCCTAAGCGACGCCACCATCGTCGTCTTCGGCCTCGGCCGCCGTGGATCGCCGTCGTTGTATTTGCGGCAACCAAAGCTTCCCCGAGCCCATTAAGCTACTCTGTGAGTCCTCCGTGAGCCCCTCTTCCTTTCCCTCACCTCTCTTTCTCGTGTTTGTCCCGTAGCCTCTGCCCCGCGAGCACCCGAAGTCGCCGTCCGCCATGGCCGGCGAGCTCCGTGCCCCCAAGCACCTCCGCCTCGCATAGTAGCTCCGACGCGCTCCTGCTACCTGTTAGGTGCTGCCTAGCACCTCCGTTCACTCGCCTACGAGCTGCAGCACCGCGCCCGCGCTTAGCCGAGCTCCGGCCGCCGCCTCGCTCGCCGCAGTTGCTGTTACCGGCCACCCCAGCCACAGCTGCAGCCACCGCTGGACGCGCCGCGTCATGGCCGTTCCAACAAGACCTGCCGCGCGTCCTCCCGACGCCAGAGTTGGCCGGACAGGCATCGCCGCCGCGCTCCGGTTATCGTCGGAGTTAATCCGGTGACAAGGTAGATTAGTTAGTGCTAATGACCCTGCCAATTAGCCCACTCTCTCACTGACATATGAGCCCCACGCCCTTAACTAACCACGGCTTAAACTTCTGTTTAGATTAGTTTAATCACACGGGACCCACCGGTCAGAGTTGACTGTGCTGACGTGTCTGTTGACCAGCCCCACCTGTCAGCGTCACTAACCAGCCCCAGTCACTGACCAGTGGACCCCACTGGTCAAGTTTGACCTGGAGGCGCCCAGTTGACCTGCTGACATCAGGGTGATGTCATGCTGACGCAATATTTATTTTCTGGATTTATTCTTTTACAGGAAATTCCAGAAAATGCCCAAAACTTCTAAAATTCATAGAAAATCAACCGTAGCTCCAAATCAAAAAAATAACATATGAAAAATGATCGGAAAAATCCAATCTATCCATCTGTACTGTTTTCATGCATGTTAGAACAACTTATAGTTATTGAATTGGGCAAAACAAATAATGGCATTTGAATATCCACATATGGAGTTTGAATTTTAACCTAGGGTTCAAACCAACTTCATTTAAACTGTTGCTAGCTGCATTAGCTCAAACCACAGCATATTGCCATGTCACATTCATGCATCATATTTTTGCATTGCATTGATTGTGTTTTCTCTATGTTGCCGGTATTTGTCCCCTCTCGATAGACTTGGTTCCGATGATGAATTCGATGACACCGATGAAGAACTATATTATCTTCAGAAATGCCAGGCAAGCAAACCCCCCTTGTTCATTCCGATACTATCCCACTTTCTCGCTCCTGCTCTATTTTACTGCACTAGGACAACAATGATACAATTGTTACTTGCTGCGGTAGTTGAACCCCTTTATCCTCTGCATGACCTGTCATTGCCACAGTAAATAGATGAAACCCACTAGCATGAGTAGGAGTTGTTTGAGCCCTGATGTGCCTACTCATTCATGCTTGTTTGTCATGCCTGCTACTGCTTAGAGTTGAGTCAGGTCTGATTCATCGGGGATGAATCAGAGGTGTGTGAACATGTCCTACTGTGTGTGAGCTAAGTGTGTGAACACGATTTGGTAAAGGTAGCGGTGAGAGGCCATGTAGGAGTACATGGTGGGTTGTCTCATTGAGGCCGTCCTTAGGAACTGAGTTCTGTGTTTGTGATCCATGAACAGTTACTACCACACATTGGGTTCCGGTAACTCGACCCCTCTCGGCTTATTAATCAACTCGATCTATGTCCAGGAGTTGCAACTAGTTTCTGGTGTTTGTATGTAGTGTTAGTAGTCTACCAAGTGGCACCCGGTACAGGTGGGCTTGGGACAGACTAGGCACCATGGCACGGTGTACCAAGCGTAGATCCACCCGTCGAGGTGGGCTTGGGAACCCTCCACACATCGTTTGGGGTCGTGAGCGACACCCCGGCCGGATCTCCTTGCGGATGGAACCCGAATAGGCGATAAACCTGGAGTAGAGACTTGTGTGGTTAGTCAGGTCGTGGCCGACTCCCTCGCCAGGCTTCCGCTTGGAGGTTGCCGAGATACATGACGTGTACATGGCGGTAAGTGGCGAGAGCGTGTGTGAAGAAGTACACCCCTGCAGGGTTAATATGATCTATTCGAATAGCCGTGTCTGCGGAAAAGGACTTCTGGGTTGCCTGTACAGTTCATAGACAAGTGAAAGTGGATACTCTAAAATACGCAAGATAAGCGTGAGTGCTATGGATGGCGTTCTCGTAGGGAGACGGGAGCGGATCCATAGTGGTGTATTGACATGGTGAATATGTGGACTCGTGTGCGCCACCTCAAAAGAGTTACTTGGAGTCGTAGTTCAGGATAGCCACTGAGTCAAAGCTGGCTTGCTGCAGTTAAACCCCACCATCCCCTTTGTTGACAATGATGCATATGTAGTTAGTTATGATGTAAGTCTTGTTGGGTACATTTGTACTCACGTTTCCCTATTTTATGTTTTGTAGAGAGACTTCCGTCTCACTAGTAGTTCCGCGTGGACTTCGACGTTTAGCTTGTTACCTCAGCTACAATCTTGTGCCCTCGGCGGGATCTGGTAGTTAGTCAGGCTTCCCAGCCTTTTTCATTTGTAGATGTCTCTACTCAGACATGTTAAGCTTCCGCTTGTGCTTTGACTTGTATGCTCTGAATGTTGGGTCATGAGACCTATGTTTGTGATACTTGGCTCCTCGGAGCCTATTGAATAAATACTTGTGTTGTAGAGTCATGTTGTGATGCCATGTTGTATTTGCACATATCGAGCATATTGTGTGTATGTTATTGAAATGCTTGGTATGTGTGGGATCTGACTATCTAGTTGTTTATCCTTAGTAGCCTCTCTTACCGGGAAATGTCTCCTAGTGCTTCCACTGAGCCATGGTAGCTTGCTACTGCTCCGGAACACTTAGGCTGGCCGGCATGTGTCCTTCTTCGTTCCTATGTCTGTCCCTTCGGGGAAATGTCACGTGATGAATACCGGAGTCCTGTTAGCCCGCTACAGCCCGGTTCACCGGAGTCCTGCTAGCCCAGTGCTACAGCCTGGATTCACTCGCTGATGACCGACACGTTCGATGCTGGGTCATGGATGCCTGTCCTTGTAAGTTTGTGCCACTTTGGGTTTACAACTAGCCATGTCAGCCCGGGCTCCTTATCATATGGATGCTAGCGACACTATCATATATGTGTGCCAAAAGGCGCAAACGGTCCCGGGCAAAGGTAAGGCGACACCCGTGGAATACCATGCGTGAGGCCGCAAAGTGATATGAGGTGTTACATGCTAGATCGATGTGGCATTGAGTCGGGGTCCTGTTGAAACCCACTAGCATGCGTAGGAGTTGATTGAGCCATGTTGTGTTCCTACTATGCCATGCCTGCTATTGCTTAGAGTTGTATCAGGTCTGATTCATTGGGAATGAATTGGAGTGCAGTGCTATGTTCTGATGCTGAGAGTTAAGTGTGTGAACACGATTTGGTAAAGGTAGCGGTGAGAGGCCATGTAGGAGTACATGGTGGCTGTTTGTAATAAATGCTATGATGGCTCTTTGAGCCTTATCTATATGAGTTGTTGAGTTACGCTGTGATGCCATGTTGTAGAGCACATACTTGCATGTTATGCGTACGCGTAATGTGTATTGCTATGTGTGGGGTCTGACTATCTAGTTGTTTATCCTTAGTAGCCTCTCTTACCGGGAAATGTCTCCTAGTGCTTCCACCGAGCCATGGTAGCGTGCTACTGCTCCGAAACACTTAGGCTGGCCGGCATGTGTCCTTCTTAATTCCTGTGTCTGTCCCTTCGGGGAAATGTCACGCGATGAATACCGGAGTCCTGTTAGCCCGCTATAGCCTGGTTCACCGGAGTCCTGCTAGCCCAGTGCTATAGCCTAGATTCACTCGCTGATGACCGACACGTTCGATGCTGGGTCATGGATGCCTGTCCCTGTAAGTTGTTGCCACTTTGGGTTTACGACTAGCCATGTCAGCCCGGGCTCCTAATCATATGGATGCTAGCGACACTACCATATACGTGTGCCAAAAGGCGCAAACGGTCCCGGGCAAAGGTAAGGCGACACCTGAGGGAGTCCTGGACTAGGGGGTGTCCGGACAGCCGGACTATCATCGTCCGCCGGACTCCCTGATTACGAAGATACAAGATTGAAGACTCCGTCCCGTGTCCGGATGGGACTTTCCTTGGCGTGGAAGGCAAGCTTGGCAATACGGATATGTAGATCTCCTACCATTGTTACCGCCTCTGTGTAACCCTAGCCCCCTCCGGTGTCTATATAAACCGGAGGGCTTTAGTCTGTAGGACATAACCTCCATTACAACAATCATACCATAGGCTAGCTTCTAGGGTTTAGCCTCCTTGATCTCGTGGTAGATCTACTCTTGTACTACCCATATCATCAATATTAATCAAGCAGGACGTAGTGTTTTACCTCCATCAAGAGGGCCCAAACCTAGGTAAAACATCGTGTCCCTCATCTCCTGTTACCATCCGCCTAGACGCACAGTTCGGGACCCCCTACCCGAGATCCACCGGTTTTGACACCGACATTGGTGCTTTCATTGAGAGTTCCTCTGTGTCGTCGCCGATAGGCTTGATGGCTCCTTCAATCAACAACAACGCCATCCAGGGGAAGACTTTTCTCCCCGGACAGATCTTCGTATTCGGCGGCTTCGCACTGCGGGCCAATTCACTTGGCCATCTGGAGCAGATCGAAAGCTACGCCCCTGGCCTTCAGGTCAGGTTCGGAAGCCTAAACTTCACGGCCGACATCCGCGGGAACTTGATCTTTGACGGACTCGAGCCACAGCCGAGCGTGCCGTGCTGTCACGATGGGCATGATCTAGCTCTGCCGCCGGACAGTGCCTTGGTGGCCGCACATGAATCCGCTCCGACCCTTAGTCCGGAGCCGATTGCGCAGATCGAGGACGGTTGGCTGGACACCGCCTCGGGGCTGCAATTTCCACGGCGATGGAGCCGAACACTGACCCTGTCCCCTATAAAGCTCGTGACTCCGAGGTGCTGGACTCCCTGCCGGACTCTGAACCCCCTGCGCCCCTGCCAATCGAATCCGATTGGGCGCCGATCATAGAGTTCATCGCCGCGGACATCTTTAAGCACTCGCCCTTTGGCGACATTCTAAATTCGCTAAAGCATCTCTCACTATTCGGAGAGCCCTGGCCGGATTATGGCCAGGATGGTTGGGGTGCAGACGACGAAGAAATTCAAAGCCCACCCACCACCCACTTTATATCCACTGTCAACGATCTAACCGACATGCTAGACTATGACTCCGATGACATCGACGGTATGGATGACGATGCCGGAGATGAACAAGAACCAGCGCCTACAGGGCACTGGAAGACCACCTCGTCATATGATATATACATGGTGGACACCCCAAAAGATGGGGACGGTGAAGAAACAGCGGAGGCAGATTCCTTAAAGAAACAGCCCAAGCGCCAACGCCAGCGGCGCCGCTCTAAATCCCGCCACAGCAAGAATGGAGATTCCGGCACAGGAGATAATAACACCCCAGAAAGTGCCGAAGACAATCCCCTCCAGCAAGATTCAGCGCAGGAGGATGCAGAAGCAAGCCCTCGCGAGAGAGCGGCAGACGAGGAGGTCGAGGATGATAATTACATGCCTCCCTCCGGAGACGAGGCAAGCCTCGACGACGACGAATTCGTCGTGCCAGAGGATCCCGTCGAACAAGAGCGTTTTAAGTGCAGGCTTATCGCCACGGCAAATAGCCTAAAGAAAAAGCAGCAGCAGCTTCAAGCTGATCAAGACCTGCTGGCCGATCGATGGACCGAGGTCCTCGCGGCCGAAGAGTATGAACTCGAACGCCCCTCCAAAAGCTACCCAAAATGCAAGTTGCTCCCCAGATTAGGGGAGGAAGCATACATACCTTCATCACCGGCGCACAATACGGCCGACCGACCATCCCGTGGTCGCGACAGAGAGGCGTCCAGGCCTTCCACCAAGACCGTACCCCGGCATCGCTCCAAAAGTACGAAGCCAAGAGGGAACGCGCCGGACTTGCGAGATGTATTGGAGGACAAAGCAAGGCAATCCAGATCCATATACGGATCACGTGGGCGCCCCACGACCCACGACGAATACTGTCACGCCGCATACAACAACTCCGGTCGGGCCGAACACAGCAGACAATGCTCACTCGAGCTACGTCGTGATATTGCTCAATATAGAGGCGCTGCACACCCGCTATGCTTCACTGACGAAGTAATGGATCATAGAATCCCTGAAGGGTTTAAACCCGTAAACATTGAATCCTACGATGGCACAACAGACCCCGCGGTTTGGATCGAAGATTATCTCCTTCACATCCATATGGCCCGCGGCGACGATCTCCGCGCCATCAAATACCTCCCGCTCAAGCTTAAAGGACCAGCTCGGCATTGGCTTAACAGCCTGCCTGCAGAGTCAATTGGGTGTTGGGAGGACCTGGAAGCCGCATTCCTTGACAACTTCTAGGGCACATATGTGTGGCCACCAGACGCCGATGACCTAAGCCACATAATTCAGCAGCCAGACGAATCGGCCAGACAGTTCTGGACACGGTTCTTAACAATGAAAAATCAAATCGTCGACTGTCCAGATGTAGAGGACCTCGCAGCCTTCAAACATAACATCCGCGATGAGTGGCTAGCCCGGCACCTATGACAGGAAAAGCCGAAATCCATGGTAGCCCTCACATCACTAATGACCCGCTTCTGTGCGGGAGAGGATAGCTGGCTAGCTCGCAGCAACAACCTCAGTAAAAATTCTGGCAGTCCGGATACTAAGGACCACAATGGCAGGTCGCGTCGAAGCAAAAATAAACGCCGCATTAACGGCGACGACAAGGAGGATACGGAAGTCAATGCCGGATTCCGAGGCTCTAAACCCGGTCAGCGGAAGAAGCCATTCAAAAGAACCACTCCGGGTCTGTCCAATTTGGACCGAATACTCGACCGCTTATGCCAGATACATGGCACCCCCGAAAAGCCAGCTAATCACACCAACAGAGACTGTTGGGTGTTGAAGCAGGCAGGCAAGTTAATTGCCGAAAACAATGACAAGGGGCTGCACAGCGACGACGAGGAAGAGACCCGGCCGTCGAATAATAGAGGACAGAAGGGTTTTCCCCCACAAGTGCGGACAGTAAACATGATATACGCAACCCATATACCCAAGAGGGAGCGGAAGCATGCACTAAGGGACGTATATGCGATGGAGCCAGTCGCCCCGAAGTTCAATCCATGGTCCTCTTGCCCGATCACTTTCGATCGAAGAGACCATCCGACCAGCATCCGCCATGGAGGATTTGCCTCATTGGTTTTAGACCCAATCGTCGATGGATTTCACCTCACGAGAGTCCTGATGGACGGCGGCAGTAGCCTGAACCTGCTTTATCAGGATACAGTGCGCAAAATGGGCATAGACCCCTCAAGGATTAAACCTACAAAGACGACCCTTAAAGGCATCATACCAGGCGTTGAGGCCAATTGTACAGGCTCGGTCACACTAGAAGTGGTCTTCGGATCCCCGGACAATTTCCGGAGCGAGGAGTTAATCTTCGACATAGTCCCGTTCTGCAGCGGCTATCACGCCCTGCTCGGACGAACCGCGTTTGCAAAGTTCAACGCGGTGCCGCATTATGCATACCTCAAGCTCAAGATGCCAGGCCCTCGTGGAGTCATCACGGTCAATGGAAATACGGAACGCTCCCTCCGAACGGAGGAACATACAGCGCCTCTCGCGGCAGAAGTACAGAGCAGCCTTCTAAGGCAATTTTTGAGTCCGGCCGTTAAACGGCCGGACACGGCCAAACGAGCCCGGAGCAACATCAACCAAGACCACCTGGCACGTTCCGAGCACGCGTAGCAATGCGGCCCCAACCCCTGCCCTCACATTATTGCAAGACCAACCCTCCGCGTACATCATTACACTCTGGAGATACCATGGGCCTAGGGGGAGGGGCACGACCACAAAAGACCCAGAGTGCGGTTAGACCACACCAGGGGCTCTCAAGTGTGTCACTTTTTTTCAGTATTTTCCTTCTTTGTATACACAGGACTCCGTTCACCAGAGGCCCTGTCCAGCGGCAAACCCGCTGAACTCACGATGCAACAGCTAGGGAGGGAAAAAGGGAACACTCAGGTGGTCTCCATTACGAGCATTAAATTCGATTATATACACCAGTCCGCAGCCCACCCCTGGAGGGGGACATGTTTACTTAGTCCAATCCCTTGCTTACCGCACTATTTGTATCTTTCCGCACTCATAGCAGAATTTCTTGAATAAATAATGCAGCACTTTTGCCTGTAATTGCATTACTTTACATATATGTTCACTAATGACATCTTGCACCCATATATTTTGTTACGGCCGAATACACCAGGGGCTTATTTTCCCCGCATTATGGTGTGATAAGTCCGAACACTTTCACAAGTGCGGCACCCCGAACTTATAGCATTATATGAATCGGCTCCGAATCATGTCTTGGGTCAATAGTTGGGTTTGCCCGGCTCCCATGTTTTGGTGCCTTACGTTCCGTTCTGTCGGCTAAGGTGGCACTGGGAGAACCACTGCGATTGCGCCCCAGTTGAGCTGGGCGAGCGCCTCAGTGGAGAAAGCTAAAACTGACTGGCATGATAAGGCGAGAGACTGGTCGCTGTTCGAGAGGTCTTTTCGGGTCCCTAAAGACTTATGCCGCTTCGAGCGAAGTACCGGATAATGTCCGACGAAGGTGTGGATAGCGCCCCGAATTCGGTCTTCCGAATACTAGGGGCTTCGCCGAAATTGAAAATTATAGAATTCTATGGCTAAGTGAGAGTGTTCAAGCATTATAAGTCCGGTTGCCTTGTTCGTTGTGTTGAGCGCCTCCCTAGATGGACCCAAAAATGGGAACAAGAGTGCTCAAGTTTATCCCGAACACCCCAGCACTCGCGGCTTGGGGGCTGAAGCCAACGACTTGCCATCTCTCAGATCTTATAAACGGTCGCGCAGAAGGTAATATTTTAAATTAAACAAGTGTTGCTTAGCGCATATGAACAAAGTTTTCAGCGCACGGGATAATACATAGCGAGTTTACTCAATAATTACATCTCTGGGACACTCATCCGCAATATTGCGGGTACCCTTCAGGACAGTCTTATAGTACATTTCGGGCGTACGATACTCCTTGCCCGCTGGCGGCGGGTCAGTAAGAAGCCTCTCCGCATCCAGCCTGCCCCAGTGCACCTTTGCGCGGGCAAGGGCCCGGTGAGCACCTTCAATACAGGCGGAGCGCTTGATGACCTCCACCCAGGGGCATGCGTCCACCAGCTGCCGCACGAGGCCAAAGTAGCTCCCAGGCATGGCCTGTCCAGGCCACAGCCGGACTATAAGGCCCTTCATGGCCTCCTCAGCTACCTTGTGGATCTCGACCAGCTGCTTCAGCTGGTCGCTAGGGGGCACCGGATGGCCGGCCTCAGTGTACTGAGACCAGAAGACCTTCTCCGTTGAGCTCCCCTCCTCGCCACGGTAGAAAGCGGCGGCATCGGATACACTGCGAGGCAGATCTGCAAACGCCCCTGGAGAGCTCCGAATTCGGGTAAGTGTCAGGTAGTTTACATTAACATGCTTGCTTTGCATGAAAAATGCCTTACCCGCCGATGTTTTCTTCATATCCTCAACCTCCTGAAGGGCCTTACGGGCTTCGGCCTTGGCGGACTTGGCACTTTCAAGAGCCGAGGCGAGCTCGGACTCTCGAGTCTTTGAGTCGCGCTCCAAACTCTCATGCTTCTCCATGAGAGCCTGGAGCTCTTGCCGCACGTCCGCCACCCTCGCCTCCTGCTTTTCTTGCTCTGCCCGTTCCGCGGCCGCATTGCGTTCGGCCGCGGACACAGCCTCCTTCAGGGCTGCCACCTCGTTAGTGGCCCCTGCAGTGCCCATGTTATCCTTGTTATTTTTTGCAACCTAAATCCTTTTCTATAAGGTAATTATTCAAAGTGGTGTTACTCACCTTCTTTGTCCCCGAGCTGCTTCTTGGCATGGCCGAGCTCTTGCTCGGACCGCTCGAGATCCCTCTTTAATGCACCGACCTCCGCAGTCAGTGCGGCAGAGGTCAGCAGCGCAGCCTGCAAACCCATATTGACACAATTTATTAGCAACCCTGCGTATATCTTTTTAGATCCTCAGTCCGGCTTTTCTTTCGAACACCGAACCGAGCATCAGGGGCTACTATCTATGCGGTATTACATTACATAATTTTAACTTCTTACCTCAAAGCCTGTTAGAAGGCTACTACAGGCTTCGGTCAGCCCACTCTTGGCGAGTTGAACCTTCTGAATCACCGCACTCATAACAGTGTGGTGTTCTTCCTCGATGGAAGCGCCTTTGAGCGCCTCCAACAAGTTGTCCGGCGCCTCCGGTTGGACGGGGGCCGCCGGCGTCATGGTCTTTCCCTTCTTGCGAAGGGGCCGCCTGCCGGACTCTGGAACCACTGCAGGTTCCGGAGTAGAGTCCGGCGCAAAGTCCGGGAGGCTGCCTTGCGGCGCCTCCGGAGCCTCCTCCTGATGGGTCCCTTCCCGGGATCCCACCTCGGTGTCCTCAGCGGCACGAGGGGTGGAGGCAGTCGGAACGGATTCCACATCCGACGCCACCAACGACCCGCTCGACGAAGCAGGGAGATCATCGTCGGCCGGACTACAGACAGTATGCGGCATTAGAAGGACACTATGTGACACAAAAGAAATTGCGGATCATTCAGGCATCCGGATACTTACGATCTCGCCGGAGGCCTGGCCCTTGAAGGCCACTCCTCGCCGCCAACATTGGTGTTGGCGGAGCTGTCCGGGGGAATAGTTCTTCCCCTCTTGGACCCTTCGGCCTCCCCTGTCGGGGAGGCCTTCCTCTTTCTCTCTCCCTCTTACGGGAGAGAGTCTTCTTCCTCCTCCTCATCTTTGGGGGAGGAATCCGCCTCGGAGTGGTCGGACACCTAAAAACGGGAACTCTTTCGAGTACCCGTGGCCACCTTCTTGGCCTTCTTCTCCGGCACCACGTATGGTGCCGGAACCAGCAGCCCCGCTAGACGGGCGTCCACTGGGTCTTCTGGCATGGGAGCCGGGCAGATGAGTTGCTCGGCCTTCTTCATCCATTCCTGTCAAAGGAAAGGGGAGATTAGAACCCTCTTAGGGTCGAACTATTAACAACAAGTGTCCCGTAAAGGGGTAGAATCACTTACCTCGTCAGCTGGACGCTGCGAGTGAAACCCGCGATCTTCCGTCGCGGATGCGGGGGCTTTGGCGCCCTTAAACAGCACCCTCCAGGCGCCTTCGTACGTTGTGTCGAAGAGCTCGCTCAACGCCTGGTGCTGTTCCGAATTGAACTCCCACAGATTGAATGCCCGTTCTTGGCATGGGAGAATCCGACGGACGAGCATGACTTGGACCACGTTGACCAGCCTGAGCTTCTTGTTCACCAGCTTCTGGATACAGGCTTGGAGTCCCGTCAGCTCCTTCGAATTACCCCACAGCAAGCCCTTCTCTTTCCAGGAGGTGAGCTACGTAGGGATACCAGATCTGAACTCGGGGGCCGCTGCCCACTTAGGGTCGCGCGGCTCGGTGATATAGAACCACCCCGATTGCCACCACTTGACGGATTCCACGAAGGCCCCTTCGAACCAAAGGACATTGGGCATCTTGCCCAACATGATGCCTCCGCACTCCGCTTGAGTGCCCTTCACTACCTTTGGCTTGACATTGAAGGTATTGAGCCACAAGCCGAAGTGGGGCTGGATGCAGAGGAAGGCCTCGCACACGAAGATAAACGCCGAGATGTTGAGGATGAAGTTCGGCGTCAGATCATGGAAATCCAGGCCGTAGTAGAACATGAGCCCCCAGACAAAGGGGTGAAGTGGAAAGCCAAGTCCGCGGAGGAAGTGGGGAAGGAAAACGACCCTCTCATGGGGCCTGGAGGTGGGGATGAGCTGCCCCTCGTCGGGCAGCCGGTGCGCGATGTCACCGGAAAGGTATCCAGCGCTGCGCACCTTTGTGATGTGCTCCTCCTTAACAGTGGAGGCCAACCACTTGTCTCCTACTCCGGACATGGTCGGAGAAGGTTGAGGCGAGGTGCGCGAACTTGGGCGCTGGAGCTCGAGTGCGCGGAGATGGATAAGCAGAGGAGGAAGAAGGCGTAGGTGAAAAGGTGAATCCTTATCCCTTATATATAGGCGGACGAAGATTATGCGTCCCCACTAGCCTGGTAAAACTCGCTTATCTCCCAAGCGCCACCATCAATGGCGCGGCTGGGTTACCCACGTCCGTATTGATGAGAATCCCGGAATAAGGGGAACACGATCTCTGCTTTGACAAGACGTGCCAAGGAAACCGCTTCGCTAAACGCGCTGAGGCGGTATAATAAAAAACGATTCAAGTAAAGGCTTGGTAGTGGTGTGACGTCATGCCGCAAATACGTCAGCAGATTGAACTTGTGTATATATTATTCTCTCTACGGTGGAATGTGGAATTTATTTTGCAGAGCCGGACACTATCCTGGTGTTCACAATCTTCTTTGGATTATTTGGAGGAGGAACCCGCCTTGCAATGCCGAACATTATGCGCGCCGGACTCATCGTCATTGAAGCCAGGTTCAGGGGCTACTGAGGGAGTCCTGGACTAGGGGGTGTCCGGATAGCCGGACTATCATCGTCCGCCGGACTCCCAGATTACGAAGATACAAGATTGAAGACTCCGTCCCGTGTCCGGATGGGACTTTCCTTGGCGTGGAAGGCAAGCTTGGCAATACGGATATGTAGATCTCCTACCATTGTAACCGCCTCTGTGTAACCCTAGCCCCCTCCGGTGTCTATATAAACCGGAGGGCTTTAGTCCGTAGGACATAACCTCCATTACAACAATCATACCATAGGCTAGCTTCTAGGGTTTAGCCTCCTTGATCTCGTGGTAGATCTACTCTTGTACTACCCATATCATCAATATTAACCAAGCAGGACGTAGGGTTTTACCTCCATCAAGAGGGCCCGAACCTGGGTAAAACATCGTGTCCCTCGTCTCCTGTTACCATCCGCCTAGACGCACAGTTCGGGACCCCCTACCCGAGATCCGCCGGTTTTGACACCGACAACACCCGTGGGGATACCATGCGCGAGGCCGCAAAGTGATATGAGGTGTTACATGCTAGATCGATGTGGCATTGAGTCGGGGTCCTGACAGCTTTGGTATCAGAGCTTGACTGCCTGTAGGATTACCAAGCCAAACTGGTCGAAGTTGAGTCTAGAAATTCTTTAGTTAAATAAGGGAATTGATTGTGGGATGGAACGTAAGGCTCTTTTTACTCCTTTACCTTATGCCCTTCTGATCTGAGTCAACCTCTTCTTTTCTACGGGGATTAAGAACTAGGCCTTCTCATCTATCTATCAGGATGACGTGTTACTATTCCGTAGACTTATAGGATTGATGGTTCTAAGCTTCAGTTCAGTTCCTACTACTCCCGTGTATTCATAGCTGGCCTCACAGTCTTGATGTTGTGATGATCGAGTGGTTATGCCACCATTTTGTAGGATGTCTCAAATATTTTTGAGCATTTACAGCCGTTATGCTGTCCAAGTCATCCCAGGTTTCTAAATAGTCTGATGCATTTGCAAATCCCTTCTTACTGTTCCGATGTTCCTTTGGCCAGATTAACCACGCCAACTAGTGTGTTGAGGTACTTCATTGCCTCGGTACATATGTTGGAGCTAGTATTATGACCCTAGGTGTCTTAGAGTACCACCTAGTAAGCTAGCCATGATTTGTGCTCCCAGTGTGATGATTCTGGCCTTTATTCTCGAAAGCATCCCGTGATGCCGCTTAGTAGTAGGTATTCTACTCCTTGGGTTTTGAACCCGAGATTCACCCTACTTACCTCATGTTGATAGTGTTGCTAGTTCCTTTAGGATATTAGTAACCTTTGTGATAGTCCTCGAGATCCGTGGTATTTCCTTCTTCCAATACCATGAACTGCTTATGGCAGAAGTTCCTCACAAAACCGAAAGATTACAATAAGAGTGCTCTTGACGAGTTCTCGACTCTATGTTGTGACTCTGCTAGTTCAACCTTTCTGCATGGGTTATCCGGAAGAAATATGTTGAACTCGTTCGACATGCTAGTCCATGCATCCACAACTCAGAAAATCATATGTTCTCTTGGGTTGTCACTCTTTAATTGTATTCCGACCCTCGTCTATCAATTGATAGTCAAGAGTATGTGTGCATTCGTTCATCGATGCCTATTACTCTTGTGGTCCGTCAAGTCATTCTATTCGGAATGACTAGGAGAAACAAACTCCAGAACCTCATCCAAATCCAGGATTAGGTAAAAATAGTTGTGCTCCGCAGATCAAAATGCCAACCCAGCTTTTGATTCTGTTCTACCCTGAAGTATTACCGTCTTTATGTCAGGATTTTCATGAGAATTGCACCGGCTCTTGTGAATTCTTGACGTAGTGATACTTCTCGCCATCATTATTCATCCCTCGGTTCCGTGTTGTCGCAACCGGAATGCCGACAAGTGAATCGTGATGTGTGAATTCAATACTCCTAGCAACCTTGTTGCTTGGTAGTTAATGGACAATAATTTCATTCTTAGCGTGTTGGTTTTTGAATCATCATTCTAAGATTGATCATGCTACCTAGTCCTTATTTATGGTGCACTCCTGATCAATGACTTAGGATTATCCAATCCCTTGCTTATTTCACCATATCATCTTGCCCTGAAAAGCAAGATTGTTCTCGAGCTTAGTGACATATCGGTGGTTCATGATTTTCCGTATATCTTCTCGGAAGTATTACCAGGTTGTCACCTGACCGCTATGTTGAGCTCGTGATCAAGTTGGTTTCTTGTAAACCACCCCTTCTCCAAGAATCCGTGTTGGATACCCCTGAGCTAGTTGGTTAAGCTAAACGACAACTTAGAGAGTTAGAAGATGCCTAACCTAGTTCGTTTCAAAGGGATATCCTGGTGTTGGTGTGTTAGTTGAAGAAAGATGATATCTTCATCGATTGGTCCCTGTGATCAGTTGTTGGACCTATTATCTTATAAAAACTTTGATTTGAGTATGGGCTATCGTCAAATCAAATCAGAACCAACGATATTCGTAATGTTGTCTTACTCGCGGTTATCCCTCGAGCATACACCATTACATCTTTTGGGTCTGACCAATGCTATGTCCTTGTTCACATAATTATGGAATTCCATTTATATGGTCATCCCTATGACTTGTTGTTGAGCCCATCAGTAGCATTTTATCTTCTCCATGATCATGTTGAACATCCATCTAGTGTTGGAAACTTTTGTAAACATTACCTTCGTGTTCCATTCATGAGGTATATGTTCGGATGAAAGAAGTGGCTTTCTCTAATTCATGTGCACTTGGTGTAAGTTGCCGCCGTGGATCCGAGAAAGATTGTTTTTGCTTCCTTTGAATCATCCCAAGTCAGTCATGCATGTGCGAAGTATACATTGGATTGTGAGATTAGCTACCTCCATTCCACATGTATTTCCTAGCACACTAAGCCATTGATTGATTTGTTCAGGATAAAGGAGTCTGTTCTAAGGTGAAATCTTTGGACTTCCACGCGTGGAGACTCCGATATCATTGACGATGGTTCCCCACCTGAACTCGGTAGTGTTTTATTATAAGACTACTACGTGGTCATGCTTGCCTTGGACAACATGTTCATAGGTTTGTAGCAGAACCAGCTCATGTTTTGGAGCTTGCTATCGTCGTTCATTTCCCGAGAATCTCGCAACATCATCTCGTCGATTTGTGTTGCAAACTTTCTTTTTACTTTCTAGACTCGACGAGTCTGAATTATTCTGACACCAACTAAATCTGAATCTCAGGCAGATATGATGGTTGGAACATTTCCCAAGAACTATAATATCGGTCTCGCGATAACCGGTAAAGTGGATATCGTGGCCAACACACCCCTCCGGAAGACCTATTATTGTAGTATCTTGATTGAAGAAGTTGGCCACCTCCCGATAAGGACTTCGTAGGATATACCCCCTAGCTGTGCCTTATGATTTTTGTGTTTCCAAAGTCTGACCTTTACTTGATGTTCTAGATACCATACCATTTCAATGAATGGGATACGCTAGTACATCAAGGAGAACATTAGAAGCAGAGTGCTAAATGTCTCTCGGTCGATCATCCAGATTTTGTCCCCTTGGCCCCGCCAAGGTGAAATCTGAGAAGGTGTTATCTTCCTTCGCATCTGCATCTCCCACCGGTATTCATCATGGTAGCACGTTTTGTTGCCAGGATCTTTGACACGGATATTGGTAAAACCTTGATGAATATGGAAATGCTCAAGTTCTTGAGAGCACGCACAAGCGCTAGGTGTTATCATCGGCACTAACTGGGCTTGCTCTCAGTTTCTTCGGTTATGCTAAAACTTTTCAAACAGTGGACTCACTCTCTACCGTTGAGCTTTTCCCCAGTTACTAAAATCGTCCTTGTGTTGATTTCAACAAGGTAATCCACACCATCCATTCTGATCCGGGTATGCCATTCTACCGAACCCCTCCAAATGATCGCTCGAGATTTGCCCTAGGCTGGTATAGAGAGTCTCAATGATCTCTATATCAAAGGTAATTCTTTTTGCCACTTAAGGTAATAATCTACGAATCACCCTCCTCCAGGATGTTCCGCTGTGGCATCATGGCAACTCAACTCCTCGCTACGTTGCCAACCGTTCACCACCCTTTTAAGCGTGGAATTGCTGTCTACCTAGTGAACCCTCGTCATTTGTCCCACTCCATCCCTCTAGATGTGTGTTTCGTGTCTCAGCTCGAGTGATGTTGCTATGTCTCATTCCATGAGTTGATCCTAAGTTGTTCGATCTTCGAGAAGATCGATCCTTCTAGAGTCTCCTTCTCCTCTCGTTGTCATGTTGGCTGGAGTTCTCAGAGCAAGACGACAAGACAAAGATGGTGATCGAATCAACGTTCTTATGAAGTGCAACCTGGATCGTGAAGATTGTGTTAGTTGCGTTTCCTTTTCATCTTACCCTACGCTTGAATCTCGGGACGAGATTCTTGTTTAGTGGGGGTGAGTTGTCACATCCCTAGTTCTGATCTGCTCTGGGCTAGCTAGTCATGTGTTGCATCATGTTTATTTTGCTCTTAATCTTGAAATGGTGATTGATTCAAACCCTAGCACCAAATGACTTCAAATAGGATCAAATAAAATCTTTTTCAATGATCCCAAAATGCCTTTAAAAATGCTCATAATTTCTGGTTAAGGTGGAAACCTCTGCCTACTATGATGAGTATATTTCTAGGACATTTTGGATTTTTGAATTAATCCATATTGTATTTGCGTTGGAGCAAATAAAAGCTATAAATAATTTTATAGCTCCAGATATTTTGAAAAAAAATTGTGGGTCACTTGTATATTGCAGAGAGCTCCCACAAATAATTTCAGAATTTATAAAAAATGGTTTAGTGCCTAAACTAAACTAGAACAGAGAAAGAAAAATAGAAAAGGGAAACAGAAAAAGGAGAAAACCCACCTGGGTAACTTACCTGGCCTTACATGTAGCCGGCCCATTATGCAGCCCAACCCACTTACCTCCTCGCTCGTCGTCTTCCTCTGCCAGTAGGCAGAGGCGAAGACACACGCGCGCGCTTGGAGGCCTCCACCTCCTGCTTCGCGCTGGCAGCGTCCCCGCGAGTCCAGCTGCTCGCCTGGAGACGCCCAGCACCCCCCTGCACCTCTTCCCTCTCTCCCCTGGGCCCCTTCCCTCCTCTGCTCTCTCCACGCGGCACCACCGAACACACCCGAGGCCGCCGACGAGCACCGCCGCGGCCACAGCCTCCCCCGTGCCTCTCCTACGTGACCTCGAGCTCCGCCGTCGACCCATACGCCGTCTACACCGATCCACGCGACGGGAAGAGCCTCGGAGCACCGTCCCCGACGTCTTCTTCCTCCTCGGGTCACCGAGAACGCCGACGACCGTGCTCCCGCTCCGACGCGTCCCCGAGCCCGCTGACCTTCTCCTCCGCCTCCCTATGAGCCCCTCTCCCTTTCCCCTCATACCCCATGGTGGATTTGGTTCGCTAGCTTGATTCCCGCCATCGCCGAGAGCTTCTGCCATCGTGTCTCATCGCCGCCATGGCCTGAGCTCGATCTGCTCACGTCCGAGCACGCGGTAGTGCTCCAGGAGCTCCCCTGGTGCTCCTGCGCCGCTCAACCTGCTCTCTAGCAAGCTGCAGCCCCGCGCCCCGGCCAAGCCCGAGCATCGCCGCTGCATAGCTCATCGCTGGCGCTGTTACAGCTCGCATCAGGTCCTGCCACCACCACCATAGTACGCGCCCTGCTGCGGGTGTTCCAACGCACCCAGTCGCGCGACCTCCCGTCGCCGGAGTTGGCCGGACGAGCGACCTCGCCGTGCCCTGTTTACGCCGGCGGCTAAACGCCGACTAGAGCTGACGTGGAGCATTAGGTTAGGTGCTAATCACTCGGTTAATTAACCCCTAGTGTATGACATGTGGGACCATTGCTGTTAAAAACACATGTTAAGTTAAATAACCCCCTTTTAACTCTCTATCTCACTGACATGTGGGCCCGGTGTCAGGTTTGACCTGGACCGGCCCTGTTGACCCACTGACATCACAGTGACGTCATGCTGACGCAGTAACTCTTCTAGATTTTAAATAAATCTTAAATGGTTTATTTATTTCAGAAAATGCCCTAAACTTCTAAAAATCATATAAATTCAACCGTAACTCCAAATGAAATAATTTATATATGAAAAATTATCAGAAAAATATGAAGAATCTGTTTATGGCATTCTCATGCATGTTTGAACAACTTACAGCCACTGTATATGACAATTTGAATAAATGGCATTTGAAATGCCTTACATGGAGTTTGAATTTGAACCTTCTGTTCAAATCAGCTTCACTCAAATTGTTACTAGTTGCATTAGCTCAACCAAAAGCATATTTCCATGTCATGATCATGCATCATATTCTGCATTGCATTGATTGTGTTCTTCCTTGTTTGCCGGTGTCTGTTCCCTCTCAGTAGACGACGTACCGACGATGAGTTCGATGACACCAATGAAGAACTATACTATCTTCAGAAGTGCCAGGCAAGAAAAACCCCCTTGTTCATTCTGATACAATCCCAGTCTCTCACTCCTGCTCTCTTTTATTGAATTAGGACAACAACGATTCAACTGTTACATGCTGCGGTAGTTGAACCCCTTTCCTCTGCATGACCTGTCATTGCCACAGTAAATAGATGAAACCCACTAGCATGAGTAGGATTTGTTTGAGCCCTGATGTGCCTACTCATTCATGCTTGTTTGTCATGCCTGCTACTGCTTAGAGTTGAGTCAGGTCTGATTCATCGGGGATAAGTCGGAGGTGTGTGAACATGTCCTACTGTTGAGAGCTAAGTGTGTGAACACGATTTGGTAAAGGTAGCGGTCAAAGGCCATGTAGGAGTACATGGTGGGTTGTCTCATTGCAGCCGTCCTCAGGAACTGAGTTCTGTGTTTGTGATCCATGAACAGCTACTACCACGCATTGGAATGCTTAAGTGCCCCACTCGACTTATTAAACGACCTGATCTTTGTCCAGGAGTTGCAACTAGTTTCTAGTGTTTGTAGGTAGTGTTAGTAGTCTACCAAGTGGCACCCGGTACAGGTGGGCTTGGGACAGACTAGGCACAGTGGCACGGTGTACCAAGTGGCACCCGAAAGGTGGGCTTGGGAACCCTGCTCACATCATTTGGGGCCGTGAGCGACACCCCGGCCGGATCTCCTTGCGGATGGAACCCGAATAGGCGATAAACCTAGACGAGAGACTTGTGTGGTTAGTCAGGTCGTGGCCGACTCCCTTGCCAGGCTTCTGCTTGAAGGTTGCCGAGATACACGAGGTGTACATGGCGGTAAGTGGCGAGAGCATGTGTGGAGAAGTACACCCCTGCAGGGTTAATATGATCTACTCGAATAGCCATGTCCGCGGAAAAGGACTTCTGGGTTGCCTGTACAGTTCATAGACAAGTGAAAGTGGATACTCTAAAATGCGCAAGATAAGCGTGAGTGTTATGGATGGCGTTCGAAGCCAGCCTAAGTGTTCCGGAGCAGTAGCAAGCTACCATGGCTCAGTGGAAGCACTAGGAGACATTTCCCGGTAAGAGAGGCTACTAAGGATAAACAACTAGATATTCAGATCCCACACATACCAAGCATTTCAATAACATACACACAATATGCTCGATATGTGCAAATACAACATGGCATCACAACATGACTCTACAACTCAAGTATTTATTCAATAGGCTCCGAGGAGCGAGATATTACAAACATGGGTCTCATGACCAAACATTCAGAGCATACAAGTCAAAGCACATTCGGAAGCTTAACATGCCTGAGTACAGACAACTACAAATGAAAAAGGCTGAGAAGCCTGACTATCTACTAGATCCTGCCGAGGGCATAAGATCATAGCTGAGGTAACAAGCTAAACGTCGAAGTCCACGCGGAACTACTAGCGAGACTGAAGTCTCTCTGCAAAAACGTAAAATAGGCAAACGTGAGTACAAATGTACACAGCAAGACTTACATCAGAACTATCTACATATGCATCATTATCAACAAAGGGATGGTGGGGTTTAACTATAGCAAGCCAGCTTTGACTCAGTGGCTATCCTGAACTACGACTGCAATGTAACTCTTTCAGGTGGCGCACATGAGTCCACATATTCACCATATCAATACACCACTATGGATCCGCTCCCGTCTCCCTACGAGAACGCCATCCATAGCACTCACGCTTATCTTGCGCATTTTAAAGTATCCACTTTCACTTGTCTATGAACTATACAGGCAACCCAGAAGTCCTTTACCACGGACACGGCTATTCGAATAGATCATATTAACCCTGCAGGGGTGTACTTCTTCACACACGCTCTCGCCACTTACCGCCATGTACACCTCGTGTATCTCGGCAACCTTCAAGCGGAAGCCTGGCGAGGGAGTCGGCCACGACCTGACTAACCACACAAGTCTCTCGTCCAGGTTAATCGCCTATTCGGGTTCCATCCGCAAGGAGATCCAGCCGGGGTGTCGCTCACGGCCCCAAACGATGTGAGCAGGGTTCCCAAGCCCACCATCGGGGCGCCACTTGGTACACCATGCCACTGTGCCTAGTCTGTCCCAAGCCCACCTGTACCAGGTGCCACTTGGTAGACTACTAACACTACCTACAAAGACCAGAAACTAGTTGCAACTCCTGGACAGAGATCGAGTTGATTAATAAGTCGAGAGGGGCACTTAAGCATTCCAATGTGTGGTAGTAGCTGTTCATGGATCACAAACACGGAACTCAGTTCCTGAGGACGGCTTCAATGAGACAACCCACGATGTACTCCTACATGGCCTCTCACTGCTACCTTTACCAAATCGTGTTCACACACTTAGCTCGCACACAGTAGGACATGTTCACACACCTCTGATTCATCCCCGATGAATCAGACCTGACTCAACTCTAAGCAGTAGCAGGCATGATAGACAAACATGAATGAGTAGGCACAACAGGGCTCAAACAACTCCTACTCATGCTAGTGGGTTTCATCTATTTACTGTGGCAATGACAGGTCATGCAAAGGATAAAGGGGTTCAGCTACGCAGCAAGTAACAGATGAATCATTGTTGTCCTAATGCAGTAAAAGAGAGCAGGAGCGAGAGAGTGGGATTGTATCAGAATGAACAAGGGGGTTCTGCTTGCCTGGCACTTCTGAAGATAGCATTGAGTCTTCATCAGTGTCAACGATCACAACGTCGGTACAACATCTACCAAGGGGGAACAACACCGACAAACAGACAATAAACACGATCAATGCAATGCACAATATGATGCATGCTATGACATGGCAATAAGAATGTCTTTTGGCTAATGCAAGCTAGAACAGATTGAGATGAGTCCATTTGAACCAAAGATTCAAATGCAAACCCATTTTAAGAGGTCATAATAGTGCATTAACTTGATTCACCTAAACAGCAAGGTTAATGTGTACTAACATGCAGGAAACCAGTACGGATGGATAGATTGGATTTTTTTGATAATTTTTCATATATAATTTGTTTGATTTGGAGTTACGGTTGAATTACTATGAATATTTGAAGTTTGCAACATTTTCTGGAATTTCCTGTATAAGAATAATTCCAGTAATTGAATTAATCTGTCAGCACTGCGTCAGGGTGACGTCAGCGGTCAACTGGGTCGGTCCAGGTCAAACTGACATGTGGGCCCTGCGTGTCAGTAGTTAGTTTAACTAACTAATATTAGTTAGCATTAAACTAATACTAACCTAGTTTAGTTAGTGGCCTAGGGCCCACGCGACAGTGACCCAGGGGGTCAAACTGGGCCCACCCGGTCAATGGTCAGCGGGGTCAAACCCACCGGCGACTCGACGCCGGTGAGGCCCGAGACGGTGGCGCGGCTCGGGAAACGCCCACAGGGCATGGGCGAGGCTGTTCTAGGGCTCGTTGGAGAGCTCTTGAAGGCGGGCGTCTAGTGGTGGTAGATGCCGGGCCTATGGTGGCCGGAGCCAACGGCGGCGAGCACGAAAGCGGCGGCCGACGTTCGGGTGAGTTGCGGGTTCGGTCTTGCAGCTCGCAAGCGAGCCAACTGATGCGCTGGGGCTGCTCTACGAGGTGCTACGAGTGTGTTGGAGTCGCCGGGGTGACCAAATGGTCACCGGAGCTGCGTTGACGGCGAGCTCGGCTGGCGGTGTGCTGCGGGCAGCAAGGGGGCGATGGCTACGGTGAGCAAGAGGCGGCGGGGTTAGGGGGGTTAGATGCAGGTGCTCACAGCGGGTCCAACGAGCGCGAGGGCGAGGTCGGGGACGTCCGGTAGCTCCCGAATCGGCGGCGATGAGCTTCGGTGGCCAGCGAAGGAAATGGCGATGGTGACGATGAAGCACCGCGTCCGAGGCCAGGAGAATCGTCGAGGAGGAAGAGGCAGATGAGGCGAAGCTCGTGGACTAGCTGGCCTGGCATGGGGATGCTGGTGGCCGCGGCAAAGGCGAACGACGGCGACGGTGGTCCTCGGGCGTCGCGCGAGAGAGCGAGGGAGAGGAGGGGAATGGGCACGGGAGAGTGAGAGGGTACGGGGCGGTCGAGGGGGAGTGCGTGGCGCACGGGGAGGCGTCCAGGCCCTCGGCGGCAAGCAGAAGGTGGCACACGGCGGTGCGCGTGCGTCGGGCACACGCCCGACCTCCTGGCAAAGGAGGAAGACGACAGGGGAGGAGGCGCTGGTGGGCTGGGCCAGCCAGCTCAGATGGGCCGCACAGAGTAGGGCCTCTCGGCTGTAGGTAAGCGCCAGGTAACTCTCTCTCTCTCTCTCTCTCTCTCTCTCTCTTTTATTTATTAATGTTTTCTATTTTCTGCAATTGGTTTTGATTTGATTTAAAACATCAAATCATTTTTTTAACTTTCTGTAAATTTTATGTGAGCTCAGGAACTAGTCCAAGGTCACAGGCAACATACAAAAATATTTGAACTTTATTTCTTATATAACAGAAATAAATTAAACTCAAATATGTCATTGATTTAAGTCAAAGTCCCAAAATAAATATTTCTGTGATTCTAAAAATATTGGTTTGAATTTTACCTCTTACCAATATTTTCACAGAGTAACAGGAACATTTCTTTGGACTCATTTGATGAGAATTAAATGTTGATTACTTTTTAAAAGGTTTCTGAGGCTTTGAAAATTCCCTCAATTCAAATTTCAAATAAATTTAAACATGATGCAGCAACCTAGCTAGTCCAAGTGCATAGCAAGGCTAGGGACGTGACAACTCCACCCCCTCACCTCCTCGACGTATCCATCGGCTCCACCACATCGCCCTGGAGTTCCAAGCGAACGGAGGCAAGCCCGGAAGCCCTGGAACGTCGCCAGCATCGTCGTCCTCACCGTCGGGCACCGGAGATCGTCGCTGCCGATTCGTCATCCACAGGGCCTCCCCGAGCTCGCCGACCACCTCTATGACCCTGCTGTGAGCTCCGCCATCGTTTCCCCTCTCCCCGTACTCTACCTCCCTCTCTAGGCGCCATTCATAACGAGCCCGAGAGCTCTTCGCCGCCGGCCATGTCGCCGCCATGGCTACGGCTGCTGGAGCTCGCACTCGAGCACACCACTGCGCTCAGTGCCTCCCCACGAGCCCGCAGCACGCCCCAGCTCGCCTTCCCGTGCCCCCTAGCTCTCACTCGCATCCCGCCCGATCTCCGGCCGCCGCCCCAGTGCTCGCCGTCGTCAACTCCGGGCACCCCGTGACCTGCCGCTGCCTCCGCTGGATGCGCGGGAGCATGGGCTACCTCCAGGTGCCCTCAGTGCACCCATCTGCGGCCCCTGGCGCCACTCCGGCGAGCCACCGCCACTCTGGGTCGTCGCCGTCGTCTAACCGCCGGCGAATCCGACGTGGCCGTCATTAGCGGCTAACCCCCCACACTAACCAACCCCCTAGGCCACTGACTCATGGGCCCCACGCCCCTAATTAATCACAGGTTAACTCCTGTTTAGTTTAAATTAATCACAGTGGCCCCACGCATCGGCGTTGACCTCGCTGACGTGGCCATTGACCGGACCCACCTGTCCATGACACCAATGACGCTGGGTCACTGACCAATGGACCCCACTGGTCAGGTTTGACCCTGATCAGCCTCGGTTGACTCGCTGACGTCATGCTTACACAATGCTGACGCACTAATTGATTTTCTGGATTTAATCTTATTCAGGAAATTCCAGAAAATGCCCTAAACTTCTGAAAATCATATAAATTCAACCGTAACTCCAAATGAAATAAATTATATATGAAAAATGATCAGAAAAATCCAATCTATCCATCTGCATGGTTTCATGCATGATAAAGCAACTAAAACCTGCTGTTTATATAAAAACATGATAAGGCACTATTTAAATTCATAATTTGAGTTTGCGATTGAACCTTTGGTTCAAAATAACCCAAATCCATCTGGTTGTAGTTGCATTAGGCCAACACACTCATATTTCCATGTCATGATCATGCATCATATTGTGCATTGCATTGATTGTGTTTCCTTCTCTGTTGTCGGTATTTGTCCCCTCTCAGTAGACGACGTTCCGACGATGAGTTCGATGACACCGATGAAGAACTATATTATCTTCAGAAGTGCCAGGCAAGCAAAACCCCCTTGTTCATTCCGATACAATCCCACTCTCTCGCTCCTGCTCTCTTTTACTGCATTAGGACAACAACGATTCATTTGTTACTTGCCGCGGTAGTTGAACCCCTTTTCCTCTGCATGACCTGTCATTGCCACAGTAAATAGATGAAACCCACTAGCATGAGTAGGAGTTGTTTGAGCCCTGATGTGCCTACTGATTCATGTTTGTTTGTCATGCCTGCTATTGCTTAGAGTTGTGTCAGGTCTGATTCATCAGGGATGAATTAGAGGTGTGTGAACATGTCGTGCTGTGTGTGGTCTAAATGTGTGAACACGATTTGGTAAAGGTAGCGGTGAGAGGCCATGTAGGTGTACATGGTGGGTTGTCTCATTGAAACCGTCCTCAGGAACTGAGTTCTGTGTTTGTGATCCATGAACAGCTACTACCACTCATTGGGATCCTTAATTGACCCTCTCGGCTTCTTAATCACCCTTGTTCTCTGTCCAGGAGTTGCAACAAGTTTTTGGTGTTTGTAGGTAGTGTTAGTAGTCTACCAAGTGGCACCCGGTACAGGTGGGCTTGGGACAGACTAGGCACAGTGGCCCGGTGTACCAAGTGGCACCCGGATGGTGGGCTTGGGAACCCTGCACACATCGTTTGGGGCCGTGAGCGACACCCCGGCCGGATCTCCTTGCAGATGGAACCAGAATAGGCGATAAACCTGGACGAGAGACTTGAGTGTTTAGGTAGGCCGTGGCCGACACCCTCGCCAGGCTTCCGCTTGAAGGTTGCCGAGATACATCACGTGTACATGGCGGTAAGTGGTGAGAGCGTGTGTGAAGAAGTACACCCCTGCAGGGTTAATATGATCTATTCGAATAGTCGTGTCCGCCGAAAAGGACTTCTGGGTTGCCTGTACAGTTCATAGACAAGTGAAAGTGGATACTGTAAAATCCGCAAGATAAGTGTGAGTGCTATGGATGGCGTTCTCGTAGGGAGACGGGAATGGATCCATAGTGGTGTATTGATATGGTGAATATGTGGACTCGTGTGCGCCACCTCAAAAGAGTTACTTGCAGTTGTAGTTCAGGATAGCCACCGAGTCAAAGCTGGCTTGCTGCAGTTAAACCCCACCATCCCCTTTGTTGATAATGATGCATATGTAGTTAGTTCTGATGTAAGTCTTGCTGGGTACATTTGTACTCATGTTGCTTAATTTATGTTTTTGCAGAGGGACTTCAATCTCGCTAGTAGTTCCACGTGGACTTCGACGTTTAGCTTGTTACCTCAGCTACGATCTTGTGCCCTCGGCAGGATCTGGTAGATAGTCAGGCTTCTCAGCCTTTTTCATTTATAGTTGTCTGTACTCAGACATGTTAAGCTTCCGCATGTGCTTTGACTTGTATGCTCTGAATGTTGGGTCATGAGACCCATGTTTGTAATATCTCGGTCCTCGGAGCCTATTGAATAAAATACTTGAGTTGTAGAGTCATGTTGTGATGCCATGTTGTATTTGCACATATCGAGCATATTGTGTGTATGTTATTGAAATGCTTGGTATGTTTATCCTTAGTAGCCTCTCTTACCGGGAAATGTCTCCTAGTGCTTCCGCTGAGCCATGGTAGCTTGCTACTGCTCCGGAAGACTTAGGCTGGCCGGCATGTGTCCTTCTTCGTTCCTGTGTCTATCCCTTTGGGGAAATGTCACGCGATGAATACCGGAGTCCTGTTAGCCTGCTACAGCCCGGTTCACCGGAGTCCTACTAGCCCAGTGCTATAGCCTGGATTCACTCGCTGATGACCGGCACGTTTGATGCTGGGTCATGGATGCCTATCCCTGTAAGTTTGTGCCACTTTGGGTTTACGACTAGCCATGTCAGCCCGGGCTCCTTATCATATGGATGCTAGCGACAATATCATATACGTGTGCCAAAAGGCGCAAACAGTCCCGGGCAAAGGTAAGGCGACACCCGTGGGAATACCGTGCGTGAGGCCGCAAAGTGATATGAGGTGTTACATGCTAGATCGATGTGGCTTTGAGTCGGGGTCCTGACAGCTTATAGGATTACCAAGCCAAACTGGTCGAAGTTGAGTCTAGAAATGCTTTAGTTATATAAGGGAATTGATTGTGGGATGGAACGTAAGGCTCTTTTTACTCCTTATATCTTATGGCCTTCTGATCTGAGTCATCCTATCTTTCCTATGGGGTTAAGGAACTAGGCTATCTCTTCTTTCTATTAGGATCACGTGTTACTAATCCGTAGACTTGTAAGATTGTTGGATTTAATTCTCAGTTAAGTTCCTACTACTTCCGAGTGTTGACAATTGATCTCGAAACCTTGATATTATGATGTTCGAGTGGTTATGCCACCATTTTGCAGAATGTCTCAAACCTTTTTGAGCATTTACAACCGTTATGTTGTCCGAGTCATTCCAGGTTTCTAAATAGTCTGAAGCATTTGCAAATCCCTCCTTTCCGTTCCCAATAATCCTTTCGGCCAGATTATCCACACTAATTGTTGAGTTGAGGTACTTTATTGCCTCGACATATATGTTGGAGTTATCATTATGACCCTAGGTGTCTTAGAGTACCACCTAGTACCCTAGTCATGCTTTGTGTTCCCAGTGTGATGATTCTGGCCACCGTCATTCTTGAAAGCATCACGTGATGCCATTTAGTAGTAGGTATTCTATCCCTGGTTTCTTGAACCCGAGACTCACCCTACTTCATGTTGTTAGTGTTGCTAGTTTCCTTAGGTTATTAGTAACCTTTGTGATAGTCCTCGAGGTTCGTGGTATATCCTTCTTCCAAATACCATGAACTGCTTATGGCAGAAGTTCTCTGCTAAACCGAAAGATCACAATAAGAGTGCTTTTGATGAGTTCTCCATTCTACATTGTGAATCTGCCAATTTAACCTTTCTGCATGGGTTATCCGAAAGAAACCTGTTGAACTTGGTTCGACATGCTAGTCCATGCATCCACAACTCAGAAAATCATATGTTCTTTTGAGTTGTCCCATTTTAGTTGTCTTCCGACCCTCGTCTATCAATTGATAGTCAAGAGTGTGTGTGCATTCGTTCATCGATGCCTATTACTCTTGTGGTCAGTCAAGCCATTCTATTCTAGGATGACTAGGAGAAACAAACTCCAATACCTCATCCATATCTAGGATTGGGTCAAAGTAGTTGTACTCCGTAGATCAAACTGCAAATCTAGCTTTTGTTCTGTTCTACATTGGAGTATCACCCTCTTTCATAACAAGAGCATCATGAGAATTGCACACCCTCTTATGAACTCTTGACGCAGTGATACTTCTCGCCATCATTTTCATTTCTCGGTTCCGTGTTGTTGCAACCGGAATGCCGACAAGTGAATCATGAAGTGTGAAATCTATACTCCTAGCAACTCTGTTGCTTGGTAGTTAAATGGATAATAACCTCATTCTTAGCGTGTTGATTATTGAATCATCATTCCAAGATTGATCGTGCTACCTAGTCCATTTTCCCTGGTGCACTCCTCGATCAATGAGATAGGATTGTGTCAATCCATCACTCTCTTGATCACATCGTCTTGCCCTGAAAAGCAAAATTGATCTCGAGCTTAGTAACATACTGGTGGTTCGTGATTTTCCGAATATCTTCTCGGAAGTGTTACCAGGTTATCCCCTGACTGTTATGTTGAGCTCGTGATCAAGTTGGTTTTCTTGTAAACCACCCCTTCTCCAAGATTCTGTGTTGGATACCCCTGAGCTAGTTGGTTAAGCTAAACAACAACTTGGAGAGTTGGAAGATAAAATCTTTGCCAAGTTTAGTTCGTTCCAAAGGGATATCTTTACGTTTGTGTGTGTTGAAGAAAGATGATATATTCATCGATTTATCCTCGTGGTCAGATGTTGGATCTATTGTCTTGTCAAAACTTTGATTTGAGCATGGGCTATCATCAAATCAAATCAGAACCAACGGTATTCGTAATGCTGTCTTACTCGCGGTTGTCCCTCGGGCATACACCATTATATCTTTTGGTCTGACCAATGCCATCACCGTGTTCACATAATGGTGGGAGTCTAGTGATATGGAATTTCCGATGAGTTGTTGTTGAGCCCATCAGCGGCATTTTGTCTCCACCATGATTCGTGTTGAACATCCAGCTGGTGTTGGAAACTTCTATAAGCATTATCTTCATGTTCCGTTCATGAAGCATATGTTGGATGGAAGAAGTGACTTCCTCGAATTCATGTGCATTTGGTGCAAGTTGCCGCCATGAGTTCGAGAAAGATTGTTTTGTTTCCTTTGGTACCATCCCAAGCCAGTCATGCATGTGCAAGGTATACTATGGTTTGGTAGATTAATTACCTCCACTCCACCTGTATTCTGTAGCACACCAAGCCACTAACTGATTTGTTCAAGGACAAGAAGTTCCTTCATAAGAGCTAATCATGACTTATGTTAGGAGTTCGTTATCCTCGATGATGGTTCCCATCCTGAACTCGGTAGTGTTTTATTATAAGACTACTATGTGGTCATGCTTGTCTAGGACAGCGTGTTAACATGTATGTAGCAGAACCAGCTCATGTTTTGGAGCTTGCTATCGTAGTTCATTTTCCTGAGAATCTCGCAACGTCATCTCTTCAGTTTGTGTTACAAATTTTCTTTTCCAGACATGTTGTCTGAAATGTCCTGTTACCAACCAGATCTGAATCTCAGGCAGATATGATGGTTGGAACATTTCCAAGATCTATGATGTAGGTCCCGAAAAGGTTGATGTTCTGGCCGACACACCTAGCCGGCAGATCTATTATTATAGTATCTTGAATGAGCAATTCGACCATTTTCTCCATGAGGATTTGGTATGACTTATTCCACAAGTTGTTCCTTATGGATTTTTGTGCTTCCGAAGTCCGACCTTTACTTGATCGCCATGTTGATGTTTTAAGCATTTACCATGGTACCTAGTACATCAAGGAGAACATTAGAAGCGGAGTGCTAAATGTCTCTCGGTCAATCATCAACATTTGCTTCTTTGGCATTGCTAAGGAAACATCTGAGAAAGTGATGTCCTCCTTTGCACCAGCATCCTCCATCACCGTTCTTCATGCTAGTATGATGTGTTGCCAGGATCCTTGGCACGGATGTTGGTAAAACCTTGATGAATATGGAAATGCTCAAGTTCTTGACAGCACGCTCAGCCACTAGGTTATATCCTTGGTTTCAATTGGAATGTGCCTTCCATTTGCCGAATTGCCCTATAACTGTAGTTTCCTTTCCAAGCTGAGTATGCCATTTCTTTGAATTCCTTCAAATGATCGTTTGTGAATTTCCATTAGCCTGGTATGAAGAGCTTCAATAATCCTTTTCGATAGAGTTTCTTTTTGTCGTTGTCGTGTTAGATGAAGATCTCGAAAGCAAAGATGTCAAGATCAATTTGGAGCAATGAATCAATATCAACGATGAGGGCAGTTGGATCATGAAGATCGTGATAGCTTTGCGTCCCCTGAGTCTTCTTACCTCACGTCTTGAATCTCGGGACGAGATTCTTGTTTAGTGGGGATGAGTTGTCACAGCCCTAGCTTAGCCTTTGCTTGTCCTTGCATGATCATCATGTCATCATGTCTAAATTTCATTTAACTATGAAATGGGGATTCTCAAACCCTAGCACCAAATGAATTCAACTAGGGTCAAAATAAAATCTTTTCCATTGAACTCAAAATGCCCTTTAAAAATGTTCAACATTTCTGGATTGAGGTGGAAGCATCTACCAAAGATGGTTTACATTTTTGCAGGACATAATTGGGCTTTGAATTAATTCAAACATATTTGAATTGGAGCTATTTAAATGCTATATATATTTTAGATGCTCCAAAAATGTTGGAAATTGTTAAGGGTCACTGGAATAATTCAGAAAGCACCCATAATTATTTCCAGGATTTTATGAAATGGTTTAGAATTATTACTAAACCAAAACAGAGAAACAAAATAGAAAACAGAAACAAGAGAGAGAGAGAAGTGCTTACCTGTGCACCCCACCAGAGCCGGCCCAGCTCCTGTGCTGGTCCAGCACTGTGCGGCCCAGCCCACCGCAGCCACCACCGTCTTCAACCTCCTGCCAGTAGGCAGGAGGGCGTGTGCCCGACGCGCGCGCGCACGCGCCGGCCACCTCATGCTTACCGCTTGCTGCTGGACGTCGCTAGGTGCGCCACGCGGACCCTAGAGCCTTCACGTTCGCTCCCCTCCCCTTTGTCCGTCCTCTCGCCTCTCCCTCTCGCACACCCGAGCGGCACCGTCGCCGCCGCTCGCCGCTGCCGCGTCCTGAGCCACCCCCTCGCCTCCTCGATGTATCCATCGGCTCTGCCACATCGCCCTGGAGTTCCAAGCCAACGGAGGCAAGCCCGGAAGCCCTGGAACGTCGCCAGCATCGTCGTCCTCACCGTCGGGCACCGGAGATCGTCGTCGCCGATTCGTCGTCCACAGGGCCTCCCCGAGCTCGCCGACCACCTCTACGACCCAGCTGTGAGCTCCGCCATTGTTTTCCCCTCTCCCCGTACTCTACCTCCCTCTCTAGCCGCCGTTCGTAACGAGCCCGAGAGATCTTCGCCACCGGCCAAGTCGCCGCCATGGCTACGGCTGCTGGAGCTCGCACTCGAGCACACCACTGCGCTCAGTGCCTCCCCACGAGCCCGCAGCACGCCCCAGCTCGCCTTCCCGTGCCCCCTAGCTCTCACTCGCATCCCGCCCGATCTCCGGCCGCCGCCCTAGTGCTCGCCGTCGTCGACTCCGGGCACCCCGTGACCTGCCGCTGCCTCCGCTGGATGCGCGGGAGCATGGGCTACCTCCAGGTGCCCTCAGTGCACCCATCTGCGGCCCCTGGCGCCACTCCGGCGAGCCACCGCCGCTCCGGGTCGTCACTGTCGTCTAACCGCCGGCGAATCCGACGTGGCCGTCGTTAGCGGCTAACCAAAATGATGAACTTTTCTAAAGGCCATTTTGGGTAGATGGAAAAGATTTAATTTGAGCCTAGTTGTATTTCATTTGCTGCTAGGGTTTATCAGTCCCCATTTCAAATTTCCATGAAAATTAAACATGATGCAAGCAAGATGCAACACTAGGCAGCACCAGAAGCTAGGGATGTGACAACTAAGCTATCAGGACCCCGACTCAATGCCACATCGATCTAGCATGTAACACCTCATATCACTTTGCGGCCTCACGCACGGTATCACCATGGGTGTCGCCTTACCTTTGCCCGGGACCGTTTGCGCCTTTTGGCACATGTATATGATAGTGTCGCTAGCATCCATATGAAAAGGAGTCCGGGCTGACATGGCTAGTCGTAAACCCAAAGTGGCACAAACTTACAGGGACAGGCATTCATGACCCAGCATCGAACGTGCCGGTCATCAGCGAGTGAATCCAGGTTGTAGCACTGGGCTAGCAGGACTCCGGTGAACCGGGCTGTAGCGGGCTAACAGGACTCCGGTATTCATCGCGTGACATTTCCCCGAAGGGACAGACACAGAAACGAAGAAGGACACATGCCGTCTAGCCTATGTGTTCCGGAGCAGTAGCAAGCTGCCATGGCTCAGTGGAAGCACTAGGAGACATTTCCCGGTAAGAGAGGCTACTAAGGATAAACAACTAGATAGTCAGATCCCACACATACCAAGCATTTCAATAACATACACACAATATGCTCGATATGTGCAAATACAACATGGCATCACAACATGACTCTACAACTCAAGTATTTATTTAATAGGCTCCGAGGAGCGAGATATTACAAACATGGGTCTCATGACCCAACATTCAGAGCATACAAGTCAAAGCACACGCGGAAGCTTAACATGTCTGAGTACAGACAACTACAAATGAAAAAGGCTGAGAAGCCTGACAAACTATCAGATCCAGCCAAGGGCACAAGATCGTAGCTGAGGTAACAAGCTAAACATCGAAGTCCACGTGGAACTACTAGCGAGACTGAAGTCTCTCTGCAAAAACATGAAATAGGCAAACGTGAGTACAAATGTACCCATCAAGACTTACATCAGAACTAGCTACATATGCATCATTATCAACAAAGGGATGGTGGGGTTTAACTGCAGCAAGCCAGATTTGACTCGGTGGCTAACCTGAACTACGACTGCAAGTAACTCTTTTGAGGTGGCGCACACGAGTCCACATATTCACCATATCAATACACCACTATGGATCCGCTCCCGTCTCCCTACGAGAACGCCATCCATAGCACTCACGCTTATCTTGTGCATTTTAGAGTATCCACTTTCACTTGTCTATGAACTGTACAGGCAACCAAGAAGTCCTTTTCCGCGGACACGGCTATTTGAATAGATCATATTAACCCTGCAGGGGTGTACTTCTTCCCACACGCTCTCGCCACTTACCGCCATGTACACATCATGTATCTCGGCAACCTTCAAGCGGAAACCTGGCGAGGGAGTCGGCCATGACCTGACTAACCACGCAAGTCTCTAGTCCAGGTTTATCGCCTATTCGGGTTCCATCCGCAAGGAGATCTGGCCGGGGTGTCGCTCACGGCCCCAAACGATGTGTGCAGGGTTCCCAAGCCCACCTCGACGGGTGGATCTACGTTTGGTACACCGTGCCACGGTGCCTAGTCTATCCGAAGCCCACCTGTACCGGGTGCCACTTGGTAGACTACTAACACTACCTACAAACACCAGAAACTAGTTGCAACTCCTGGACAGAGATCAAGTTGATTAATAAGTCGAGAGAGCTTGGAGTGCCCGGAGCCCAATGTGTGGTAGTAACTGTTCATGGATCACAAACACAGAACTCAGTTCCTAAGGACGGCTTCAATGAGACAACCCACCATGTACTCCTACATGGCCTCTCACCGCTACCTTTACCAAAGCGTGTTAACACACTCAGCTCTCAACAGTAGGACATGTTCACGCACCTCCAATTCATCCCCGATGAATCAGACCTGACTCAACTCTAAGCAATAGCAGGCATGACAAACAAACATGAATGAGTAGGCACATCAGGGCTCAAACAACTCCTACTCATGCTAGTGGGTTTCATTTATTTACTGTGGCAATGACAGGTCATGCAGAGGATAAAGGGGTTCAACTACCGCAGCAAGTAGCAGATGAATCGTTGTTGTCCTAATGCAGTAAAAGAGAGCAGAAGCGAGAGAGTGGGATTGTATCAGAATGAACAAGGGGGGTTTGCTTGCCTGGCACTTCTCAAGATAGTATAGTTCCTCATCGGTGTCATCGATCACATCGTCGGTACACGTCTACTGAGAGGGGACAAATACCGGCAAACAAGGAAGAACGCAATCAATGCAATGCAACAATATGATGCATGAGTGTGACATGGCAATATGCTATGGTTTGAGCTAATGCAACTAGCAACCGGATTAAATGAAGTTGGTTTGAATCCAAGATTCAAATTCAAACTCCATATGTGGATATTTAAATGACATCTATATGATTTGTGCTAAACAGCAGCTATAAGTTGTTCTAACATGCATGCAAATGGTACAGATGGATAGATTGGATTTTTCGGATCATCTTTCATATATAATTTGTTTCATTTGGAGTTACGGTTGAATTACTATGAATTTTTGAAGTTTAAAGCATTTTCTGCAATTTCTGGATTATTTAAAATTAAACTAAATCCAGAAATAGATTTACTACGTCAGCGTGACATCATCACGACGTCAGCAGGTCAACCGAGTTGACCAGGGTCAAACCTGGCTGGTGGGACCCATATGTCGGTGTAACTGGGTCAGCAGCAGAGGATGACCAGTGGGGCCAGGTCAATGCTGAGGTGGCAAGGTCAAACTGACCAGTGGGCCACAGGCATTAGCTTAATTTAAGCAGGGAACTAACCCTGTGGTTAATTTAGGTGCGGGGCCCAGCTGTCTGTGACTCTAGGGTTTGATTAGGAGGTGGTTAAAGCCTAATTAACCTTGCCACGTCAGCATGGCTGGGGTTAGAACGTCAGTGGCCATCCAGCGTGGCGGAGGCACACCGGTAACGCGCTATGAGCGTCGGCTCCATGTGCCGAGGGTACCAGGGCGTAGCCCTTGCTTGCCCGCATCCAGGAGCAGCGGAGTTGGACGCGGGTGTCGCCAGAATCGTGCCGGCGACGAGCTTTGGCGGCGGCGCGATTTGGTCGGCAAGGGGGCGACGGCTATAGGGCGTAACGAGCTCGGGGAACAGGGGTTTTCGACACGGGAGCTCACATTGGTTGCCGAGGGCGTCGACGCGGGCTCGGAGAAGGCTGGACGGCGACGTACGGGCAGCGGCAAGCTCGGACGACCGAAGCTTGAAGATGGCGGCGGTGTAGGCGTCCGGGGCATCCGGCGGCGCGTGTGTCCTCAAGGAGGCGTAGACGACGGAGGCGGAGCTCCTGGACGTGTTGGGGAGGCTAGGCGGTGGCTGTGGCCTCGGCGAACGACGTCAGTGGCGATGGTGGCGTTCAGCCATGGCTGCGGGCAAGCGAGGGGGAGGGAGAGAGCCAGGAAAGAGGGGGGAGGACAGAGTGGGTCGGGGCGTCTCCAGGCGCGGGGACAGGGAGGAGGATGAGCCTCCAGCGTGAAGAAGGAGGTGGCATCGATGCGCGCGTGCGTTGACACGCCTCTGCCTACTGGCAGAGGTTGAAGACGGTGGGGCTTCTGGTGGGCTGGGCCAGTTGGCTGGGCTGCCAAGTGGGCTGCACAGCAGTAGGTCCAGGTAAGTTACAGGTAAGCTCTCTTTTCCTTTTGTTTCAGTTTTCTATTTTTCTGCAACTATGTTTGGCTTTAATAAAAATGCCAGGGCATTTCCAAAAATCATGAAACTGCTCAATGTCACTGTTTGGAATATTTCCAACAACAAACATTTCAGTTTGTGATTATTTGAGCATTTAAAATATTATTTAGCAATTAAATGCCCAAATGCAAATACCATATGATTTAATTCAAAATTTAGAATGGCCTAGAAAAATGTGCACCATTTTTGGAAGAGGTTCTAGACTAATCCAAAAATGATGAACTTTTCTGAAGGGCATTTTAAATCATTGAAAAATATTTTGGTTGAACCTATTTGAATTCCTTTTGATGCTAGGGTTTGAACAATCCCCATTTCAGGTTTAAATTAAATTTAAACATGATGCAGCAACCAAGCTAGTCCAAGTGCATAGCAAGGCTAGGGACGTGACAACTCACCCCCACTAAACAAGAATCTCGACCCAAGATTCAAGACGTGAGGTAAGAAGATAGAGGGGACACAAAGCTAACACGATCTTAATGATCCGTCTGTCCTTCTCAAAGATGTTGATTCATTGCTTCATATTGATCTTGACATCATTGCTTTCGGGATCTTCATCTAACATGACAACGACAGAAAGAAACTCTATCGAAAAGGATTATTGAAGCTCTTCATACCATGAGAGGACCCCGACTCATAAGTCGTGATCACCGAATGCACGTGTACAGTGATCCTAGAGATCAATGCTCACTGAACACACAGAAGCTGAATAACAAGAGTCTTACATCCATACATACCGTCTTGCACAAGTAGGACCATTATGGTCAAGTCTTGAGTATAACATTGCAGCGGAAATCTTCATCGATAACTTGGACCCATGCCATCTGCCTTAACCCTACAAGCATTCTGACTGGGAAGCGTCCTAGCTCGCATGTTCGTCACCGAAGTATTCGCCATCATATCATGTTCTTTCATGCTTGGCCAATAAAATAACCAGTGGCAAGCCAATGAGTACTTTGAATGTACTCGCAAGCAACCCATGTTTTGGTTCAAGATACAACGATGCATGATATAGGTAAATTTTTGCAGAAAGCTAGTTTTTCTCATGCAAGTATGATCAACATATATCAAGGGCATGACTGTGTCTGCAACAAGTATCAGGAGGTTTCAGACATCATCATCGAGAAAGAGTTATAAACAACTCATGCTCAAGCTCATCGTGACTTCCTCACGAGTCGCATCATCAATATCACCAAACTGTGTTGTTTTTTAGAAACATATGGACGTAGCCCAAGAGCGGTTACCCAACTGTCCTTGACCATGGACACGGCTATTCGAATAGTTTTACACTCTGCAGAGGTTGCACACTGTACCCACAAGATCCGGGGAACTTCCGTGTCAGCCATGACCCGCGGTACCTCAAGTACCCGGGGTAAGCACCCGATCACTACCTTTCCCTAGACGACACTAACATGGAGTCCACTCGATTGGCAGTAACCCCCGTGCCCAACATTTCACATAATACTTTCTTGGAGCCTCGCTCCATAATCATCTCACATCACAAGCACGGGGTACCAACGGTGTGTCCGGAGCCCCATAAAAATGTTCTTGGTCGCCCTACCTGGCACGACCCCGTCCCGAGAGAGAGCACCAACTCTTCCCCATCACTAGTAATGCGGGCTCCAAGCTAGTATCGGTCTAGGTATTCAATAATGCCCTTTGCCATATAAGGGTAGAGTGGTTGCGCATGTAAGGTTGGAATAACGGTCACAACTTAAACCAATCCGTTTTCAAAACAACACACACATTTGCCTCGGTACACCATTTCTTCTTCAAGTGGTTACCCATCTCATCATCTCCCTCGGGCATAAGTGGCACTCGACGGGGTTTTCAAAAAGTCCTTTGAAAATACTTTGTCTCCATCACCATGCATATTCCCGTCCCTTTTTGCGTAGCACTACTTTAGCATCCTATCTACTCCCACCGGCATAACCCTCATAAGAAGGTAGGGCCATGCACAATGCAAGTATCAACGAGGAAGTAACAGAGGCAACCAACCCACGGGGTTCACCATCTCATCATTATTCCGATGCAACAATAATAAAGAGCTATATGACATGCATAAAAAGGGTTTCATAGACATGGTCAAAGGTCTGCTTGCCTGTTCCTCAGAGTCTTCAAGTCTTCTGGTCCTTCTCCAAGTACTCCGTCTACTTCGTCAACTAACGTCGGAAACAAACACAATAAGCAACACAACAAGGCAGGAAATAAAAGTGCTCTAAAAATATGAGTTGGACTTTTCTGGGATACCTCTGGTCATACGAGGGATGACCAAAGTGGTTTCATTGGGATTTGATGAATGGATATCTCTGAACATTTTGATATGGTGGAATCAAGGGGTTTATGGATTTGCAAGAAGTGTACAGAAATATATTTTTGAAAAATGAGCAAAGGCACCCATTTAACAAAGGATGATTTTAGAAGCATCTAGGAATTGGTTTCACTGGATTTGGAGTTGAGATGATTTTCCTATGAATTTGCAAACTTGGCTATATACAAAGAAATAGACCATTATTTGAGGTGATACATAAAGTATTAGTAAAAATGTTCAAAAACTAAGTTTTGAACTTATAGACATCTAGGATTTTGAATCATGGAATTTGGATCAAAAATGGGCTCTCTGTGATTTTCTAAAGTTCATCACAGAAATAGGAAAGGTAGGATTTGATAAATATTTGTGAAGAAAAGTTCTCTGGAAAAATGCGCATGTTGCATCGCCATATAGATCATGATTTATAGAGTCACTAGAAATTTGAATCATCAAATTTGGAGTTGATTTGATTTGTTTATGGATTTTACAAACTTTACAGAAAAGAAAAAGGAAAAGATTTTTTTACCCAAACGGGCTGGACCTGGGCGGCGGCGGCGCGCTGGGGCGAAGTTTAGCAGCAGGGCGCCACTGGGCCGGCCCAGCGGCTCGGCCACGCGGCGACAGGGGCGACGTCGATGGCGGCTTGCGGGGGTGCGCCTTCGCGCAGGGGAGGCGGATCCGGCCGAAGCCGTTTCCACTTAAACAACGGGGCCCGCCCACCGGGTCGCTGACGAGCGGGGCCCGCTTTTCGGGTTCGTCCTCTACCTTCCGCGCGGGCGCGATGGGAGACAGAGGAGGCGCCCCGACGGCGACTGCCGGCGTTACAGGGCGTCTTCGGCGACACTCCGCCCACCGGCGTGCTCATGAGGCCACGCCGCATCCTCCTAGGTGCTTCACGCCCGCCGAGGAGGGCCGTAGAGTCGGCGGCTTGGATGGTCGCGGAGGGGCCGTCGGCCATCTTTGGCCGTGAGCGCACGGCGCACCTGGGGATGAACGGGGAGGGCATAGGGCCTTGCAGTGGTTAAATGAGGGCGCTGGTGCACTGAGGGGGAGAGGAGGGGCTCGGGGTAGCCCGAATTTAGGCGGAGCCCGGTAGCTCGGCTCCGGCCATGGAGGTGGATGGAGGGCACGGGAGGAGGTGCGGATTGGTCTAGGGGGTGCACGGGAGAGAGGGAGAGCAAATGGAGCAGAGAGGAGGGCCTGGGGCGGCCTTTAGTAGCCAGCCCGTGGCTCACCGTGGACGTGGCGCACGGGTGGCCGCGGCAACGGCTCGGGCGGCCAGGAGGGAGGGAGTGAGGTTGTCTACGGCGTTCGTGGGCGTGGTCCAAGTCGGGGGAGAAGGAAAGGGGGAGTGGGGAGAGGCCAGAGATGTGCGCGTGTGAGCCGCACCATTGGCGCGCTCGGGCGGCCTCTGTTTGCTTGCGCGGAGGCGCGGGGAGGAGGAGAGAGGAGGGGCCGACCGCGTAGCGTGTTGCAGAGGCCGAGGCACCTCGACTGGCGCGAGGGGGAGGCTCGAGGTGGACGGGAGCGCCATGTCAACGGTCGGGAGCACGGTAGCATGCTCCAGAGCGCGTCTTTTGCCGGCATGCCTGGCTTTTGCGCGCGCACTCGCGTGTCCACTAGTGTCAAAGGCATGTAGAGGGAATAAACAAGGGGGAAGGTGGCATTGGATGCTCTGGAACCTGCCAGGAGTGAGACAGAGATGAGAAGGGGAGGGGAAAGTGGCTGTCCAGAGAAGAAAAATGGGTCTCTGCCCCCCTCCATCATTGCCTCTCGGGCAGGGAAGCACACCAGATTTAGAGGGGGACTAGGAGGGGCTGTGGGAAGAAGTTCAGCTAATGGAGATTAGTGGAAATGGCCAAAGCATGCATTTTAAGTTTCTGCCAGAAGGTGTTTGATGGTGGTTTGGTCAAGCAAATGGATCCCACTTGACATGAGAATCAACAGGTTCAAATGGCATATATAATTGGGTATGATCACCAAGTTTGATCTCATTTGAAGAAAGTTGCCAATGTAACTTTGGCAAACCCTAGAAATGAACAGAAATGGATTTTCCAAGATTTAGTCATGAAAATATGTTCTCCTTGATGCACCACTTGGTGTAGTGTCATCATTTGAGGTTATTAACATTTCCACAAAAGTTGAGATCAAAAAGAGAAACTTGCCAATGTAGAGTTGTTCAAATTTAGTTCTGGACAGGAAGGGTTTTGGGGCACTTTGATCAAGTTAACTTATTCTCCAACTTGTGCCATTTGGTCTAGATTAATTATTAGACAATTTGAGCATGTTCACAAGGTTTGAGAGCATTTGGACATGTTTGGCAATGTAAAGTTGCTCAAACTTCAAAATGGATAGAAATGGTTTTGAGGGGATTTCATGGAGTTTTACTATTCTCCATGACATTATACTTGTCAAGATCATCAAACATGTCATATGTAACATGATAGAATTTTCTTGGAATTTTTGGATAATATTTCCTTTGTAAATATTTCAAAATCTTGAAATATCCAGAAAGGGTTTTTGAGGGGTTTGACCAATATTTTGAACATGACCATGTGTTGAAACTCTTATATATGGAAAATATATGTCCACTGAGTTTCCCTAATTTTTGTCAAATATTTTTGAAACAATAAAATAATTTTTCCCTATTAAAGACCATTTCTAGCCTTAAGAAAAAGCTTTTAAATAAAATAAGAAAATAACATTTAAAATTATATTTTTGTGGTTTCTGGGTATCCTATATCTAATAGGAGTCAAATATATTTTTGGAAAGATTTTTACTGCCCTTAATTAAGTACTTGCAGTGCAAACCTCAATTCAGGGGTTTTTGGAAAACTAATTTTTGAAAATACTTTTTGGCCAAATTATTTTTGTAAGAAAATACTATATTGCTCTATACACATGGCATGATCATTGGGAAAAGGTTTTGGATCAAGGAGATGAAGTATAGGAGTTGGGGGATTTATTTGATTTTTAGAGCACTTGCAAACAACACACGAAATCCAATCAAGGCAAGGTCCAAAACACTCAAAAGTTTTTATCAAACCACATTTTATCATGATTTATTAGCTTAAGTGTTGTGGCATGAAAATCAGGGTGTGACAGACCTACCCCCCTTACAAGAATCTCGTCCCCGAGATTCCCAGACTAGGCGCGGAAAGGGATACAGAAACTCGGATCTAGGGTAGTCTTCAAGTCCTCATGTTGCTTCTACTTCCGTGTAGTGCTCCATTGAGCTTGAAGTACTTGATGGTGTGGCTTCATGTATGACGCTCTTCTTGATCCAGGTTGCTAATGGGTAGCTCGCGGCATGTTAGATTGGGCCAGGGGTCAATGGCTCGGTGGTTAATGCCCTCGTAGAGACCGGGCAAGTTAGGAAGTTGGTAACACCTCCGGGGTTGTGATGCATGGAAAGTGTTGTCCACATCAGGTAACTCCCGTGGCAACTCTGGCTGGTAACTGTCTTCTCTCCGTCTTGTAGTGCTCTCAGAGGGGGTTGTTAAATCTTGAAGTGATCTCGAAGGGGGCCGATGAATCTTGGTGTGGGTCTCCTTGTCATGGAAATGCTTGGTTCCTCAGAGAGGAGTGACTTGCAGATACACCTGGTCTTCGACGCGGATGTCTACTTCTTGATGATGGTGGTAGGTGTAGTGCTTCCTCCTAGACATGACGATCTTCAGATGTTCCTTGACTAGCTCAATGATTCTTCTTCCGTCTTCGGGTAGACAAGCATGTCATCAAATAACGATGACGACCAGCTTGTTCGAGTACTCCGTGAAGAGTTGCCCACGTGGTGCATAGGCTATAGGTTGGGGTATCGGTGGTGGTCACGGTTGAGTACTGGTAGGGTCTTCTCGACCTAGAGTCAAGGCCCAAGGTCAGGATCCGACCATGTTGTGGCTTGGTAGGGCGTAAGGGTTTCAAGGATTCTAGTGTGCGAGTGAATGTTTATCGTCCCATCCTTGAGCACAGTTTCTGAGATGCTAATACTTCTACCTAGTCTTCACCACATATTACCAAAAGAATCATCTCGTATAGGTCAACTCCAATCATCACTCATGTGATTCATATCCTCATGGCTCCCGAGAGGAGGTCTAACAAAATCATATATGTTCACAATCCCCAAACTCATATGTATGTCTACCCCTAAAAATCCATGGGTAGAACATACAGGCTGCTAAGTTTGAATTAAACATCACAATCCAAGTGCTCAGTCTGTTCTTCCAAGGTCTGAGATAAAGCACCTCTATCCTAAGGAAACATGTCGTATGCCTCTCCAAAATCTTGTTTCCTTCCTATGAATCAACTCCAACAACCCATTAACTTCCATTAATCACTAGATAATCCATTAATTCTACAAATCCAACGACTATGCTGGTGTTCCACATGATCTCCTAAAGTTACTATAACCCCCAGATACTTGAAAGGGCTATTTTTGCTATAGTCAGTCCACCGATTCCCGTTATTGTGATCTAGTAATACTCCAAGGTCAAGTTCACAAAGATGCCTAAATAAACTCCGACAATTAATCCAATCTCCTGGTTTATGGTCCACCAAGAAACATGGTACCATGATCAAGATCATCAGTCTAAATCCAATTTACTCCGAACCATGTAAAATTATTCTGCATCTATATTCAACTAGAATCAGCTACTTAAATCCAAATCTCTTGTCCAACGAGAATTCCTACATGTTCCCCAAGTCATTTACGTAATATCAGCTGTCCCCTATCAATATCCCATGGCTAAGTTAAATCCAAATACTTCCAAGAATTCCAACTTGCGATCATAATTGTCCTACTAAATCCAATTTACTCAAGGGTAATGAAGGCTATGCTAATCCATAATCATGATCCCACCAAGTTCATCTATCAACATGAAAGCCTCATAATCCACCAAATAGTCTCATATAATTCCTCAAGTCATTGGTATAAACTCATCAAGTCATTTGTCCTCTATTCCTATATCCTCAAATTGGTCTTCCCAATGGCATCGTCAGTCTTGGTGCTGTCTTAGGATGATAATGTGCTCGTTCACTATGTCCACTAGTTCCCCAATGAACCTAGTGGTAAGCAAGGTGACGGAGGCTTAACAGGTTCTCTTGCAATTCTGAAGGTTAAGCTCATGGTTAAGGATTCGAGCTGGGGTATCTCTTGAAGTCTCGAAGGGTCTAGGAATGGGTTTCTAATCCTGAGGGGCAACCATAACTCTAAGGGGCTGCACTTGGTCGAGGAGGTTGTAGCAAAAAGTCTTCAATGCTTGTTGGTCGCCGAGGTGGAATCCTTGGTGCATATTGTCTTGCTTGTCTTCAGTTGAGGAGAGAGATGAGAGGGAAAAGTAGCATAGAGGAGGGGAATGCCTAAAGGGGGTTCTATAGTGCTAGTGCAAACAAACAGGTGCAAAGAGGGCCAAACAAAAGAAACAAGGTGAGGAAGGTGATATAGTCGCATACTTGTCGCCTAGGGCAAAAGTGCGACCTATATCAAAACACAAACAAATAAAAACAAGCAACACACAATCATGGTACTATTCGAACTATCATACGGACTAGACTGCGCATAGGTGGTACACGACTCATCCTACCCTAGGGGTTGTCGGACTCAGTAGTCGTGCCTTGTGCCTCATGCAGTCTTCTGAGTTTTCCTCAGGTGTTGCTACCTCTCTTGTAGTTCTTCGATGAAACAATCTGGGTTGAGCCTGAAGAATCTTCAACAACTTCTCTCCTGATGAGGTGGTGGGGTGAAGGTGGCTCCTCGTGGCTGGCATTGACTTGATCTTCTCTTGTCTTCTTAATCATGACGATCACTTTTGCCTTTTTAAGGTGTTGGCGGTTCCAGGTGGCACTCCTTTATGCAATGACATTAACAAGGCATAATAGAGGCCCAATCTGTTGGACACATTGTTAACAATATCGTCACCGAGAGCGGGGGATGAAGAGAACCGTTTTCCTGCTCACTATAATGAGGCGGACCAAATGGCTAGGTTCTCATCCATCGATGGTTGCCGATACAACAACGGTAGTGACAGGGTTACCCTATTAGCGATGTATATCATGATCTTGCATAACCTATGCCCTGATCGTCGTAGGCTAAGGTTGCATCATCTTGGAGCAGTGTCAAGGGTGTCGCCATCTCCTGGGTCTTCAGGTCCTCATTCCTTGAGGATGTATCTTCTGTTGGTATCGTCTTGTTGTGATGTCGCCAATCTTGTGTTCAGGAGATGTGGGTGAACGTCTGGCAAGGCATCTTCCTTCTAGATTATCCACGAGGGTTACAAGGAATCCAGTGGTCAGGGGCATAAGGGTTCTAGCAACCAAAGGTTTTGAAGGGGAAGAGATCAATAAGGAAAGTATACCTTAGTTTTTCGAAAAACTGAGAAGGGAAGAGAAGTATAGATAGTTTTGAAAACTAGTAGTAGTTTTGGAAATAGTTTTACCCTAACTAACGACCATGCTAACTAAGGCTTCCTACAGTCAGGATGGCTCTGATACCAGCTCTGTGGGGACCCCGACTCATAAGTCGTGATCACCGAATGCACGTGTACAGTGATACCAGAGATCAATGCTCAGTGAACACACAGAAGCTGAATAACAAGAGTCTTACATCCATACATACCATCTTACACAAGTAGGACCATTATGGTCAAGTCTTGAGTATAACATTGCAGTGGAAATCTTTGTCGATAACTTGGACCCATGCCATCTTCCTTAACCCTACAGGCATTCTAACTGGGAAGCGTCCTAGCTCGCATGTTTGTCACCGAAGTATTCTCCATCATATCATGTTCTTTCATGCCTGGCCAATAAAATAACCAGTGGCAAGCCAATGAGTACTTTGAATGTACTCGCAAACAACCCATGTTTTGGTTCAAGATACAACAATCCATGATATAGGTAAATTTTTGCAGAAAGCTAGTTTTTCTCATGCAAGTATGATCAACATATATCAAGGGCATGACTGTGTCTGCAACAAGTATCAGGAGGTTTCAGACATCATGATCGAGAAAGAGTTATAAACAACTCATGCTCAAGCTCATCGTGACTTCCTCACGAGTCGCATCATCAATATCACCAAACTGTGTTGTTTTTCAGAAACATATGGACGTAGCCCAAGAGTGGTTACCCAACTGTCCTTGACCGTGGACACGGCTATTCGAATAGTTTTATACTCTGTAGAGGTTGCACACTGTACCCACAAGATCCGGGGAACTTCCGTCTCAGCCACGACCCGCGGTACCTCAAGTACCCGGGGTAAGCACCCGATCACTACCTTTCCCTAGATGACACTAACATGGAGTCCACTCGATTGGCAGTAACCCCCGTGCCCAACATTTCACATAACACTTTATTGGAGCCTCGCTCCATAATCATCTCACATCACAAGCACGGGGTACCAACGGTGTGTCCGGTGCCCCATAAAAATGTTCTTGGTCGCTCTACCTGGCACGACCCCGTCCCGAGAGAGAAAACCAACTCTCCCCCGTCACTAGTAATGCGGGCTCCAAGCTAGTATCGGTCTAGGTACTCAATAATGCCCTTTCCCATATAAGGGTAGAGTGGTTGCGCATGTAAGGTTGGAATAACGGTTGCAACTTAAACCAATCCGTTTTGAAAACAACACACACATTTGCCTCGGTACACCACTTCGTCATCAAGTGGTTACCCATCTCATCATCTCCCTCGGGCATAAGTGGCACTCGACGGGGTTTTCGAAAAGTCCTTTGAAAATACTTTGTCTCCATCACCATGCATATTCCCGTCCCTTTTTGCGTAGCACTACTTTAGCATCCTATCTACTCCCACCGGCATAACCCTCATAAGAAGGTATGGCCATGCACAATGCAAGTATCAACGAGGAAGTAACAGAGGCAACCAACCCACGTGGTTCACCATCTCATCATGATTCCGAGGCAAAATAATAAAGAGCTATATGACATGCATAAAAAGGGTTTCATAGACATGGTCAAAGGGCTGCTTGCCTGTTCCTCAGAGTCTTCAAGTCTTCTGGTCCTTCTCCAAGTACTCCGTCTACTTCGTTAACTAACGTCGGAAACAAACACAATAAGCAACACAACAAGGCAGGAAATAAAAGTGCTCTAAAAATATGAGTTGGACTTTTCTGGGATACCTCTGGTCATACGAGGGATGACCAAAGTGGTTTCATTGGGATTTGATGAATGGATATCTCTGAACATTTTGATATGGTGGAATCAAGGGGTTTATGGATTTGCAAGAAGTGTACAGAAATATATTTTTGAAAAATGAGCAAAGGCACCCATTTAACAAAGGATGATTTTAGAAGCATCTAGGAATTGGTTTCACTGGATTTGGAGTTGAGATGATTTTCCTATGAATTTGCAAACTTGGCTATATACAAAGAAATAGACCATTATTTGAGGTGATACATAAAGTATTAGTAAAAATGTTCAAAAACTAAGTTTTGAACTTATAGACATCTATGATTTTGAATCATGGAATTTGGATCAAAAATGGGCTCTCTGTGATTTTCTAAAGTTCATCACAGAAATAGGAAAGGTAGGATTTGATAAATATTTGTGAAGAAAAGTTCTCTGTAAAAATGTGCATGTTGCATCACCAGATAGATCATGATTTATAGAGTCACTAGAAATTTGAATCATCAAATTTGGAGTTGATTTGATTTGTTTATGGATTTTACAAACTTTACAGAAAAGAAAAAGGAAAAGATTTTTTTTACCCAAACGGGCTGGACCTGGGCGGCGGCGGCGCGCTGGGGCGAAGTTTAGCAGCAGGGCGCCACTGGGCCGGCCCAGCGGCTCGGCCGCGCGGCGACTATGGCGACGTCGATGGCGGCTTGCGGGGGTGCGCCTTCGCGCAGGGGAGGCGGATCCGGCCGAAGCCGTTTCCACTTAAACGACGGGGCCCGCCCACCGGGTCGCTGACGAGCGGGGCCCGCTTGTCGGGTTCGTCCTCTACCTCCCGCGCGGGCGCGACGGGAGACAGAGGAGGCGCCCCGACGGCGACTGCCGGTGTTACAGGGTGTTTCCGGCGATGCTCCGCCCACCGACGTGCTCATGAGGCCACGCCGCATCCTCCTAGGTGCTTCACACCCGCCGAGGAGGGCCGTAGTGTCGGCGGCTTGGATGGTCGCGGAGGGGCCGTCGGCCATCTTTGGCCGTGAGCGCACGGCGAACCCGGGGATGAACGGAGAGGGTATAGGGCCTTGCAGTGGTTAAATGAGGGCGCTGGAGCACCGGGGGGAGAGGAGGGGCTCGGGGTAGCCCGAATTTAGGCGGAGCCCGATGGCTCGGCTCCGGCCATGGAGGTGGATGGAGGGCACGGGAGGAGATGCGGATTGGTCTAGGGGGTGCACGGGAGAGAGGGAGAGCAAATGGAGCAGAGAGGAGGGCCTGGGGCGGCCTTTAGTAGCCAGCCCGTGGCTCACCGTGGACGTGGCGCACGGGTGGCCGCGGCAACGGCTCGGGCGGCCAGGAGGGAGGGAGTGAGCTTGTCTACGGCATTCGTGGGCGTGGTCCAAGTCGGGGGAGAAGGAAAGGGGGAGTGGGGAGAGGCCAGAGACGCGCGCATGTGAGCCGCACCATTGGCGTGCTCGGGCGGCCTCTGTTTGCTAGCGCGGAGGCGCGGGGAGGAGGAGAGAGGAGGGGGCCGACCGCGTAGCGTGTTGCGGACGCCGAGGCACCTCGACTGGCGCGAGGGGAAGGCTCGAGGTGGACGGGAGTGCCGTGTCACTGGTCGGGAGCACGGTAGCGTGCTCCAGAGTGCGTCTTTTGCCGGCATGCGTGGCTTTTGCGCGCGCACTCGCGTGTCCACTAGTGTCAAAGGCATGCAGAGGGAATAAACAAGGGGGAAGGTGGCATTGGATGCTCTGGAACCTGCCAGGAGTGAGACAGAGATGAGAAGGGGAGGGGAAAGTGGCTGTCCAGAGAAGAAAAATGGGTCTCTGCCCCCCTCCATCATTGCCTCTCGGGCAGGGAAGCACACTAGAGGTAGAGGGGGACTAGGAGGGGCTGTGGGAAGAAGTTCAGCTAATGGAGATTAGTGGAAATGGCCAAAGCATGCATTTTAAGTTTCTACCAGAAGGTGTTTGATGGTGGTTTGGGCAAGCAAATGGATCCCACTTGACATGAGAATCAACAGGTTCAAATGGCATATATAATTGGGTATGATCACCAAGTTTGATCTCATTTGAAGAAAGTTGCCAATGTAACTTTGGCAAACCCTAGAAATGAACAGAAATGGATTTTCCAAGATTTAGTCATGAAAATATGTTCTCCTTGATGCACCACTTGGTGTAGTGTCATCATTTGAGGTTATGAACATTTCCACAAAAGTTGAGATCAAAAAGAGAAACTTGCCAATGTAGAGTTGTTCAAATTTGGTTCTGGACAGGAAGGGTTTTGGGGCACTTTGATCAAGTTAACTTATTCTCCAACTTGTGCCATTTGGTCTAGATTAATTATTAGACAATTTTAGCATGTTCACAAGGTTTGAGAGCATTTGGACATGTTTGGCAATGTAAAGTTGCTCAAACTTCAAAATGGATAGAAATGGTTTTGAGGGGATTTCATGGAGTTTTACTATTCTCCATGACATGATACTTGTCAAGATCATCAAACATGTCATATGTAACATGATAGAAGTTTCTTGGAATTTTTGGATAATATTTCCTTTGTAAATATTTCAAAAGCTTGAAACATCCAGAAAGGGTTTTTGAGGGGTTTGACCAGTATTTTGAACATGACCATGTGTTGAAACTCTTATATATGGAAAATATATGTCCACTGAGTTTCCCTAATTTTTGTCAAATATTTTTGAAACAATAAAATAATTTGTCCCTATTAAAGACCATTTCTGGCCTTAAGAAAAAGCTTTTAAATAAAATAGGAAAATAACATTTAAAATTATATTTTTGTGGTTTCTGGGTATCCTATATCTAATAGGAGTCAAATATATTTTTGGAAAGATTTTTACTGCCCTTAATTAAGTACTTGCAGTGCAAACCCCAATTCAGGGTTTTTTGGAAAACTAATTTTTGAAAATACTTTTTGGCCAAATTATTTTTGTAAGAAAATACTATATTGCTCTATACACATGGCATGATCATTGGGAAAAGGTTTTGGATCAAGGAGATGAAGTATAGGAGTTGGGGGATTTATTTGATTTTTAGAGCACTTGCAAACAACACACGAAATCCAATGAAGGCAAGGTCCAAAACACTCAAAAGTTTTTATCAAACCACATTTTATCATGATTTATTAGCTTAAGTGTTGTGGCATGAAAATCAGGGTGTGACATACCAGGCTAATGGCAATTCACAAACGATCGTTTGAAGGAATTCAAAGAAATGGCACACTCAGTTTGGAAAGGAAACTACGGTTATAGGGAAATTCGGCAAATGGAAGGCACATTCCAGTTGACACCAAGGATATAACCTAGTGGCTGAGTGTGCTGTCAAGAACTTGAGCATTTCCATATTCATCAGGGTTTTACCAATATTCGTGTCAAGGATCCTGGCAACACAACGTACTACCATGATGAACAGCAATGGACGATGCAGATGCAAAGAAAGATAACACCTTCTCAGATTTCACCTTAGCGAGGCCGAGGAAACAAAATCTGGATGATCGATCAAGCTTTGGTTAAAACAGTCAGGACCCCGACTCAATGCCACATCGATCTAGCATGTAACACCTCATATCACTTTGCGGCCTCACGCACGGTATTCCCACGGGTGTCGCCTTACCTTTGCCTGGGACCGTTTGCACCTTTTGGCACACGTATATGATAGTGTTGCTAGCATCCATATGATAAGAAGCTCGGGCTGACATGGCTAGTCGTAAACCCAAAGTGGCACAAACTTACAGGGACAGGCATCCATGACCCAGCATCGAACGTGTCGGTCATCAACGAGTGAATCCAGGCTGTAGCACTGGGCTAGCAGGACTCCGGTGAACCGGGCTGTAGTGGGCTAACAGGACTCCGGTATTCATTGCGTGACATTTCCCCGAGGGGACAGACACAGGAACGAAGAAGGACACATGCCGGCCAGCCTAAGTGTTCCGGAGCAGTAGCAAGCTACCATGGCTCGGTGGAAACACTAGTAGACATTTCCCGGTAAGAGATGCTACCAAGGATAAACAACTAGATAGTCAGATCCCACACATACCAAGCATTTCAATAACATACACACAATATGCTCGATATGTGCAAATACAACATGGCATCACAACATGACTCTACGACTCAAGTATTTATTCATTAGGCTCCGAGGAGCGAGATATTACAAACATGGGTCTCACGACCCAGCATTCAGAGCATACAAGTCAAAGCACATGCGGAAGCTTAACATGTCTGAGTACAGACATCTACAAAAGAAAAGGGCTGAGAAGCCTGACTATCTACCAGATCCTGCCGAGGGCACAAGATCGTAGCTGAGGTAACAAGCTAAACGTCGAAGTCCACGCGGAACTACTAGCGAGAACGAAGTCTCTCTGCAAAACATAAAATTGGCAAATGTGAGTACAAATGTACCCAGCAAGACTTACATCAAAACTAACTACATATGCATCGGTATCAAAAAAGGGGATGGTGGGGTTTAACAGCAGCAAGCCAGCTTTGACTCGGTGGCTATCCTGAACTACTACTGCAAGTAACTCTTTTGAGGTGGCGCAAACGAGTCCACATATTCACCAACCTAAACACCACTATGGATTCGCTCCTGTCTCCCTACGAGAACGCCATCCATAGCACTCATGCTTATCTTGCGTATTTTAAAGTATCCACTTTCACTTGTCTATGAACTGTACAGGCAACCCAGAAATCCTTTACCGTGGACACGGCTATTCGAATAGATGATGTTAACCCTGCAGGGGTGTACTTCTTCACACACGCTCTCACCACTTACCGCCGTTTACACGACATGTACTCGGCAACCTTCAAGCGGAAGCCCAACGAGGGTGTCGGCCATGACCTACCTAAACACTCAAGTCTCTAGTCTAGGTTTATCGCCTATTCGGGTTCCATCCGCGAGGAGATCCGGCCGGAGTTTCGCTCACAGCCCCAAACGATGTGTGCAGGGTTCCCGAGAGACCAAACGGGCGCCCGGTACACCGTGCCACGTGCCTACCGCATCACAGCCCACCCCTCCGGTCAGCGCTGCCCATGGCCTCTAGCATACTACAAACACCAGAAACTACTTGAAACTCCTGGACAGAGGACAAGGGTGATTAAGAAGCCGAGAGGGTCCATTGGTTTCGGGCCCAATGCGTGGTAGTATCTGTTTCATGGACCACAAACACAGAACTCAGTTCTTGAGGACGGCTGCAATGAGACAACCCACCATGTACTCCTACATGGCCTCTCACAGCTACCTTTACCAAATCGTGTTCACACACTTAGCTCACACACAGTAGGACATGTTCACACACCTCTGATTCATCCTCGATGAATCAGACCCGACTCAACTCTAAGCAGTAGTAGGCATGAAAAACAAGCATGAATGAGTAGGCACAACATGGCTCAAATAACTCCTACTCATGCTAGTGGGTTTCATCTATTTACTGTGGAATGACAGGTCATGCAAAGGATAAAGGGGTTCAGCTACCGCAGCAAGTAACAGATGAATCGTTGTTGTCCTAATGTAGTAAAAGAGAGCAGGAGCGAGAGAGTGGGATTGTATCGGAATGAACAAGGGGGTTTTGCTTGCCTGGCACTTCTGAAGATAGCATTGAGTCTTCATCAGTGTCAACGATCACAACGTCGGAACATCGTCTACCGAGGGGGAACAACACCGGCAAACACAGAAGAAACATGATCAATGCAATGCACAATATGATGCATGCTATGACATGGCATTATGAATGTGTTTTAGGCTATTGCAAGCTAGATCAGGTTGAGATGAGTCCATTTGAACCAAAGATTCATATGCAAACCCATTTTAAGAGGTTATATTAGTGCATTAACTTGTTTCATCTAAACAGCAAGGTTGAATTGCTTAAACATGCATGAAACCAGTACAGATGGATATATTGGATTTTTCTGATAATTTTTCATATATAATTTGTTTGATTTGGAGTTACGGTTGAATTATTATGAATTTTTGAAGTTTGCAACATTTTATGGAATTTCCTATATAAAAATAAATCCAGAAAAGGATTTACTGCGTCAGCCTGGCGTCAGTGTGACGTCAGTGGTCAACTGAGTCGGCCAGGTCAAATCTGACCAGTGGGGTCCGCGTGTCAGTGTCACAGCTAATTAAGGAGTTAATTAGTGCTAAGTCAAATGCTAACCTAAGTTAATTAGGGCGTGGGCCCACATGTCAGTGACTTAGCTGGCTAACTAAAAGTTGATTAGCACTAAACTAGATTAGCAGGGCTCTGGGCCCACATGCCCGGACCCAGGGGAGGTCAACTGGGTCAACCCGGGTCAAACTCGCCGGAGTTGACCCGGGGCTCGTCGCCGGCAAGGCCAGGGACGGCAAAGAGGTTCGGGTTTCCTCCTCCGGCGACCAAATGGCCGGCGGAGGGCGTCTACATGACGCGGGCGCTCGTCAGCATCGAGTAGTGGCAGCGGTTGGGCCTGAGATGGCCGGAGTCGTCACCGGCGTCGACCTTGGAGGTCGCAGGAGCTCGGGCGAGCTCGGGGTCGATGCTACGGTGGCCGCGGAGGTTCGTGCGAGGCACCTACATGCTCTACGCAGCGCGGGGGAGGAAGCTGAGCACGACAGCCGGACCGTTAGGTGGCCGGAGATATGTCGGCGGCGAGCACAGGCGGCGTGCGGGTGAGCAAGGTGTGGTGGCTACGGTGCACGAGAGCGAGAACGGTGAGGGGCAAGAGGATCAGTGGCTCACGGCGAGTGCAGGGAAGCGAACGGCGAGCTTGGGGGAGAACTGGAGCGGTCGGGGCGGCGGAGGCGATCTCGGCGGACCGAGGTTGAAGAAGACGGCGTGGACGGCGTTCGAGGGCGTCCGGCGGTGCGTGGCTCGGTGAGGAGGTTGAGAATGAAGTGGCGGAGCTTCTGGGCGCGTCGGTGAGGTGTGGGGTGGCCGGTGGCCGTGCTAGTGCTCGTCGGCGCACTGCGGCGGCTCTCGGGGTTGCTCGGGGCTGCGAGAGAGCGAGAGCCAGAGGAGAGGGAGAGAGCAGAGAGTGAGGGGAGAGGCAGAGGGGGCTGCGGGGCGTCTCCAGACGCGTCGAGGGCGCCTCGGTGGCAAGCATGAGGTGGAGCTCGGGCGCGCGCGCTGTCGACACTCCTCTGCCTACTGGCAGAGGTTGAAGATAGCCGTTTCAGGCCAGTGGGCTAGGCCGCCAGCTGGAGTTGGGATAGGTGGGCGTCGGGTAAGTCTCCTCTCTCTCTCTCTTTATTTGTTTCTGTTTTTCTATTTCTTTGTAACTTCTGGGCTTTATTAAAAATACCAGAACGTTTCCAAAAATCCTGAAAATAATTGTGGGATCTGATTGGAATATTTCCAACATTCCTCACTTAAGTTCAGAATTATTTGGACATTTAAAATATTATATAGCATTTAATTGTCCAAATTCAAATACGTATGAATTAACTCCAAAATCCAGAAATGTCCTAGAAATGTGTGCATCATTTTTGGAAGAAGTTTTCACCCATTCCAAAATTGATGAACTTTTCTAAAGACCATTTTGGGTAGATGGGAAATATTTAATTTGACCCTAGTTGGATTAAGGGGGTGTTGGGGGTTTCTGTCATCCCCATTTCTAGTTTCTGAGAAATCATAAACATGATGCACACATAAAGGGCTAGCCTAGTGCAAACCAGATCTAGGGATGTGACAACTCACCCCTACTAAACAAGAATCTCGTCCCGAGATTCAGGTCGTGAGGTAAGAAGGCAAAGGGACACAAGCTAATACAATCTTCACGATCCAGATGTCTTTCTCGAGGATATTGACTCATTGCATCACCTTGATCTCGACGTCTTGCTTTGAGAACTACATCCAACATGACAACGAAAAGAAAGGGAGGAGTTTAGAAGAATCGATCTTCTTGAGGTTCGAGCAATTTAGGATCATCTTAATGATCACAAGGTCAAGTCACGGAATGAGACATAGAAACATCTCTGGAGCTGAGGGGCAAAACATGCATGAGGAGCGACAGAAGAAACAATTTGACGAGGGTTTCAAAGTAGCGAGGAAATTGCCATGAATCCATAACGGGGCACCTCAGGGAAGGTGACTCATAGAAATATCCCCTTAAGTGGCAAAAAGAATTACCTTTGATTCGAAGATCATTGAAACTCTTTATACCAGCTTAAGGCAAATCATAATCGATCATTTGAAGGAGTCCGGAAGAATGACATACCCGGACTAATATGGACGATGTGGATTACCTTGTTGAGGAAAACACAATGGATGATTTTGCCTATCATCGGAGATGGATGGAAACCCATGGTAGGATGGCACAATGACTGTGCAAGCTGGAAACAAAACACAAATGCTGGGAATGATTCTAGTATCTGGGGAGAAACCCAATAGCAGAGAGTGAATCCACTATTGGAATGGTTATAGCATAACCGGGGAAACTGAGAACAATCCCGGTTAGTAACTATGATAGCACCTAATGCTTGTGCGTGCTCTCAAGAACTTGAGCATTTCCATAATCATCAAGGTTTACCAACATCCATGTCAAGAGTGCTGACAACACAACATACTAGTGGCTGAGTGTGCTGTCAAGAACTTGAGCATTTCCATATTCATCAGGGTTTTACCAATATTCGTGTCAAGGATCCTGGCAACACAACGTACTACCATGATGAATAGCGATGGACGATGCAGATGCAAATGAGGATAACACTTTCTCAGATTTCACCTTAGCGAGGCCAAGGGGACGAAATCTGGATGATCGACCGAGAGACATTTAGCACAACGCTTCTAATGTTCTCCTTGATGTACTAGCATATCCCATTCATAGATATGGTTTGGTATCTAGAACATCAAGTAAAGGTCGGGCTTCGGGAGCACAAAAATCCATAAGGGACAACTAAGGAGTAAATCCTGCGAAATCCCTATGGGGAGGTGGCCAACTTTCTCAATCAAGATACTACAATAACAGGTCTTCCGGTTGGATGTGTTGGCCACGACATCCACTTACCGGTTAGAGAGACCAATATTCTAATTCTTGGGAAACATTCCAACCATCATATCTACCTGAGATTCAGACCTGGTTGCTGTCAGAATAATCTAGACTCATCGAGTCTAGAAAGAAAAATGAAAGTTTGCAACACAAACCGACGAGATGACGTTGCGTGATTCTCGGGAAATTAACTACGATAGCAAGCTCCAAAACATGAGCTGGTTCTGCCACAAACATGTGAACACGTTGTCCCAGACAAACATGATCCCATGGTAGTCTTACAATAAAACACTACCGAGTTCCGGTGGGGAACCATCATTGAGGATATCGAAGTCCTTGCATAGGGTATACTCTTAAGAAGGAGCATCTTCTCCTTGAACAAATCAATCAGTGGCTTGGTGTGCTACAGAATACATATGGAGTGGAGGTAATTAATCTACCAAACCATAGTATACTTTGCACATGTGTGACTAACTTGGGATGATTCCAAGGAAGCAACATTGACTTTATCGAATTCACGGCGGCAACTTACACCAAGTACCGTGAATTAGAGGAAGTCACTTCTTTCATCCGAACATATACCTCATGAACGGAACACGAAGATAATGCTTACACAAGTTTCCAACACTAGCCTGATGTTCATCATGAATTATGGAGGAGATAAGATGTTGCTGATGGGCTCAACAACAACTCATCAGAATTTCCATATCACTGGAATTCCGCCATTATGTGAACAAGGTGATAGTATTGGTCAGACCAAAAGATGGAATGATGTATGCTCGAGGGATCAACCACGAGTAAGACAACATTACGAACATCGTTGGTTCTGATTTGACTTGACGATAGCCCATACTCAAATCAAAGTTTTGACAAGACAATAGATCCAACAACTGATCACGAGGACCAATCGATGGAGATATCATCTTTCTTCAACACACACACAAGAATATATCCCTTAACATGAACTAAGTCAGACAAGCTTTTATCTTCCAACTCTCCAAGTTGTTGTCTAGCTCAACCAACTAGCTCAGGGATACCCAACACAGATTCTTGGAGAAGGAGTGATTTATAAGAAAACAAACGTGATCATGAACTCAACATAGCGGCCAGGTGACAACCCAGTAATACTTCCGAGAAGATATTCGGAACATCACGAACCACCAATATGTTACTAAGCTCGAGAACAATCTTGCTTTTTAGGGCAAGACGATATGATCAAATGAGCAAGGGATTGAAAATAATCCTAACTCAACGACCAAAAGAGTGCACCGGAAATAGGGACTAGGTAGCACAATCAACCTTAGGGTGACGATTCAACACGCTAAGAATGAGGTTATCGTCCATTTAACTACCAAGCAACAGAGTTGCTAGCAGTATTGATTTCACACACCACGATTCACTTGTCGGCATTCCGGTTATAGTAACACGAAAACCGAGGAATGAACAATGATGGCAAGAAGTATCACTGTACCAAGAGTTCATAGGATGGTGTGTAATTCCCATGATATTCTTAATATAAAGATAGTAATACTCCAAGGTAGAACAGAGCAAAATCTAGATTAGCAATTTGATCTGCGGAGTACGACTACTTTGACCCAATCCTGGAAATGGACAAGGTACTGGAGTTTGTTTCTCCTAGTCATTCTGGAATAGAATGGCTTGATGGACCACAAGAGTAATAGGTATCGATGAACGAATGCACGCATACTCTTGACTATCAAATGATAGATGGGGGTCGGAATACAACTCAGAGGGAAAACTCAAGGAACATATAACCTTCTGAGTTGTGGATGCATAGATTAGTATGTCGAACCAAGTTCAACATGTTTCTTCCAGATAACCCATGCAGAAAGGTTGAACTGGCAGAGTCACAATATAGCATGAAGAACTCATCGAGAGCTCTCCCGTTGTGATCCTTTGATCCAACAAACTTCTGCCATAAGTGGTTCATAGTATTTGGAAGAAGGAAATACCACGGACCTCAAGGACTATCGCAAAGGTTACTAATATCCTTTGCTATCAGAGCTTGACTGCCTGTAGGATTACCAAGCCAAACTGGTCGAAGTTGAGTCTAGAAATGCTTTAGTTATATGTAGGGGAATTGATTGTGGGTTGGGAACGTAAGGCTCTTTTTACTCCTTATACCTCATGCCCTCTGATCCGAGTCATCTTATCTTTCCTACGGGGTTAAGGAACTAGGCTTTCTCTTCTTTCTATTAGGATCACGTGTTACTAATCAGTAGACTCATAAGATTGTTGGATTTAAGTCTCAGTTCAGTTTCTACCTCCGTATGTTAACTATTGACCTCGAAACCTTGATATTGTGCTTCTGAGTGGTTATGCCACCATTTTTTGTAGCATGTCTCAAATCCTTTTGAGCATTTACAGCCGTTATGCTGTCCGAGTCATCCCAGGTTTCTAAATAGTCTGATGCATTTGCAAATCCCTTCGTACCGTTTCAAAGTTCCTTTGTGCCTGATTAGCACACTAATCGGTGAGTTGAGGTACTCTATTGCCTTAGTATATATGTTGGAGCTAGTATTATGACCCTAGGTGTCAGAGTACCACCTAGTAAGCTAGCCATGATTTGTGTTCCCAGTGTGATGATTTTGTCCTTTATTCTCGAAAGCATCCCGTGATGCCACTTAGTACTAGGTATTCTACTCCTGGGTTATGAACCCGAGATTCACCCTACTTACCTCGTGTTGATAGTGTTGCTAGTTCCTTTAGGATATTAGTAACCTTTGCGATAGTCCTCGAGGTCCGTGGTATATCGTTCTTCCAAATGCCATGAACCATTCTTGGCAGGAGTTCTTTTGAACCAAAAGATCACAACCAGAGTGCTCTTGATGAGTTCTTCATTCTACATTGTGAATCTGCCAGTTTAACCTTTCTGCATGGGTTATCCGGAAGAAATGTTGAGATTTGCTCGACATACTAATCTATGCACCCACAACTCAGAAAGATATATGTTCCTTTGAGTTGTCCCTCTTTAGTTGTATTCCGATCTTCGTCTATCAATTGATAGCCAGGAGTAGTTGTGCATTCGTGTTATCGATGCTTATTATTCTTGTGGTCCGTCAAGCCATTCTATGCAGGATGACTAGGAGAAACAAACTCCAGTACCTCATCCATTTCCAGGATTGGGTCAAAATAGTTGTGCTCCGCAGATCAAAATGCCAACCCAGCTTTTGATTCTGTTCTAGCCTGAAGTATTACCGTCTTTATGTCAGGATTTTCATGAGAATTGCACTAGCTCTTGTGAATTCTTGACGCAGTGATACTTCTCGCCCTCATTATTCATTCCTCGGTTCCGTGTTATTGCAACCGAAATGCCGACAAGTGAATCGTGATGTGTGAAATCTATACTCCTAGCAACCCCGTTGCTTGGTAGTTAAATGGACAATAACCTCATTATTAGCGTGTTGATTATTGAATCATCACCCTAAGGCTAATCGTGCTACCTAGTCCTTATTTCAGGTGCACTCTCCGATCGATGAGTTAGGATTGAGTCAATCCCTCGCTCTTCTGGTCATATCATCTTGACCTAAAAAGCAATATTGTTCTCGAACTTAGTAACATATCGGTGGTTCGTGATTCTCCGAATGTCTTCTCGGAGGTATCACCAGGATGTCACCTGACCGCTATGTTGAGTTCGTGATCAAGTTGGTTTATCTCTGTAAACCACCCCTTCTCCAAGAATCTCTGTTGGGTACCCCTGAGCTAGTTGGTTAAGCTGAACAACAACTTGGAGAGTTGGAAGATAGAAGCTTGTCCGATTTAGTTCATCTTAAGGGATATCTAGTATGTGTGTTGGAGAAAGATGATATCTTCATCAATTGATCCTCGTGACCAGTTGTTGGACCTATTGTCTTGCCAAAACTTTGATTTGAGTGTGGGCTATCCTCAAATCAAATCAGAACCAACGATGTTCGTAATGTTGTCATACTCGTGGATTTTCCTCAGGTATACACCATTATATCTTTTGGTCTGACCAATGCTATCACCTTGTTCACGTGATTGTGGAACTCCATTTATATGGATACCTGGATGAATTGTTGTGGAGCCCATCAGCAACATTTTTATCTTTTCCATGATTTTGTTGAGCATTAAGCTAGTGTTGGAAACTTTTGAAGGCATTTCTTCATGCTAGCTCATGAAGCATATGTTCAGATGAAAGGAGTGACTTCCTATAATTCACGTGCATTTGATGTAAGTTGCTGCCGTGAATTCGAGAAAGCTTGTTTTTGCCTCCTCCGGAATCATCCCAAGTTAGTCATGCACGTGCGAAGTGCTCTATGGTTTGATAGGTTGGCCGCCTCCATTCCATATGTGTTTCCCGGCACACCAAGCCACTGATTGACTTGTTCTAGGAAAAGAAGTCTAATTTAAGTGCACAAGACTTCGATATCCTCAATGATGGTTCCCAACCTGAACCGGGTAGTGTTTTATTATAAGACTACCATGTGGACATGTTTGTCTGTGACAGCGTATTCACACGTTGCAGCAGAACCAGCTCATGTTTTGGAGCCTACTATCGTAGTTCATTTCCCGAGAATCTTGCAACGCCATCTCATCAATTTGTGTTGCAAACTTCCATTTTTCTAGACTTGATGAGTCTAGAATGTCCTGACCCCAACCAGATCTGAATCTCAGGCAGATATGATGGTTGGGACAATTCCCAAGAACTACTATATTGGTCTCTCTGTAACCCGGTAACGTGGATGTCGTGGCCAACACACCTAGCCGGGAGGCCTATTTTTGTAGTATCTTGGTTGAAGAAATTGGTCACCTCCCCATAAGGATTTCGTAGGATTTACTCCCTAGTCGTTCCTTATGGATTTTTTGTGTTCCCGAAGTCCGACCTTTTACTTGATGTTCTAGATATCAAACCATATCTATGAATGGGTTACACTAGCACATCAAGGAGAACATTGGAAGCGGAGTGCTAAATGTCTCTCGGTCGATCATCCAGATTTTGTTCCTTGGCCTCGCTAAGGTGAAATCTGAGAAGGTGTTATCTTCCTTTGCATCTGCATCGTCCATCACTATTCATCATAGTAGTATGTTGTGTTGCCAGGATCCTTTACACGGATATTGGTAAAACCTTGATGAATATGGAAATGCTCAAGTTCTTGAGAGCACGCACAGGCACTAGGTGCTATCATAGGCACTAGCTGGGATTGCTCCCAGTTTTCTCGGTTATGCTATAAATTTTCAACAGTGGACTCACTCTCGACTGTTGAGCTTTTCCCCAGTTACTAAAATCATCCCTTGTGTTGTTTTCAACAAGGTAATCCACATCATCCAATCTAGTCTGGGTATGCCATTCTAACGAACTCTTTGAAATGATCGTTTGAGAATCTCCTTAGGCTGATATAAAGAGTTTCAATGATGTCTTAATCAAAGGTACTTCTTGTTGCCACTTAATGGATGATTCTATGAGTCACCTCCTCTAAGGTGCCCCGTTATGGGATCATGGCAACTATTTTCCTCGCTACTTTGAAACCGTCGTCAAATTGTTTCTTCCGCCCTTCCTGATGTGTGTTTTGCCTCTCAGCTCAAGAGATGTTTCTATGTCTCATCCTGTGAGTTGATTTCGTGATCATTAGGATGATCCATCCTTGTAGAGTGTCTCTGTCCTCCAGTTGGATGAAGATCTCGAAAGCAAAGACGTCAAGATCAATATGAAGCAATGAATCAACATCTTTGAGAAGGACAGTTGGATCATGAAGATCGTGTTAGCTTTGTGTCCCTCTGTCTTCTTACCTCACGTCTTGAATCTCGGGTCGAGATTATTGTTTAGTGGGGGAGAGTTGTCACGTACCTAGCCTTGCTATGCAGTTGGACTAGCTTGGTCGCTGGATCATGTTTAAACTTCATTTAAACCTGAAATGGGGGTTGTTCAAACCCTAGCACCAGATCAAATGAAATAGGTTCAACCTAAAATAATCTTCAATGAACCTGAAATGCCCTTCTAAAATGTTCATCATCTTTGCCTTGGTCCTAAACCTCTGACAAAAATGGTGCACAATTTTCTAGGTCATCCTAAGGTCACTGAATTAAATCATAAGTGTTTGAATTTGGACATTTAAATTCTATAAAATATTTTAAATGTCCAAATACTCCTAAACTGAAATGTTCCATGTTGGATATATTCTATACGGTGGTCATGTGAATTTTAGTGATTTTTGAAAGGGTCTAGGTATTTTTAGAAAAGCCCTGAAGTTACAGCATAATAGAAAAACAAAAAAACAATTAGAAGAGAGGGAGAGAAGGACTTACCTGGCGCCAGCAACCGGCCCAGCTCCTGTGCTGGCAGCCCACCTGTGCGGCCCAGCCCACCTGGCCCCTCTCCTATCGTCTACCTCCCTGCCAGGAGGACGAGCGCGTGGCCGCAGCGCGCCGGCACGCGCCCCGGCCACCTCCACCCTGCCTGCCTATGTCCCCATCGCCTGGATCTCTCCCACGTCGCCACGCACCTCCCTGCCTCTCTCTCTCACTCTCCCGCGCTCTCACCCCCTTCCTGGATCTTTCTCTCGCGCCACCGAACGCTGCCGTCGCCGCCGCTTGCTGCTGCCACGGCCATCGTCTCCCCCTCGACCCCTCGCCATGCCTGCGAGCTCCGTCTCGACGTCCCCGACCTCCTCGACGAGCCACGACGCCACGGACGCGCCGCAACGCCGTCACCGCCGCCGTTTCCTCCTCGGCCGTCGGAGATCAGCCTCGCTGCCCCGCTCAGGTCCGGCCTTCCCCGAGCCCGCTTCGAAGCATACTGGAACCGCCGTAAGCCCCTGATCATCCTTCCCCTCTCCGTTTACCCTCTAGCATGCCGTAGTCGACGTGCCTCTCTCACCCGACAAGCGCCGCCGCCAAAGCTCGCCGGCGATGACGCTCCGGTGACCATTCGGTCCCGGGCATCCGTCCAACATTCTCGCCGCACTGTGTAGACACCGTAGGTGTTAACCCCGCATCGCCAAGGCCGCTGTGGCCTCGACCCTGAGCTCGCCCGAGCTCCGGCCGCCGCTTCTGTGCTCGTCGTCGTCATCTCCGGTGACTCCGAGGCCTTCCGATGGCTCTGCTAGACGCGGTCGAGCGCGGGCTACCCCCTGGTGGCCTTCGCGCATCCATCCGTCGCCCGCAGCTCAAGTCCGGCGAGTTGCCGCCGCAGTTTAGGTCATTGTCGGTGTCAAAACCGGCGGATCTCGGGTAGGGGGTCCCGAACTGTGCGTCTAGGCGGATGGTAACAGGAGACAAGGGACACAATGTTTTACCCAGGTTCGGGCCCTCTTGATGGAGGTAAAACCCTACGTCCTGCTTGATTAATATTGATGATATGGGTAGTACAAGAGTAGATCTACCACGAGATCAAGGAGGCTAAACCCTAAAAGCTAGCCTATGGTATGAATGTTGTAATGGAGGTTATGTCCTACGGACTAAAGCCCTCCGGTTTATATAGACACCGGAGAGGGCTAGGGTTACACAGAGTCGGTTACACTGGTAGGAGATCTACATATCCGTATTGCCAAGCTTGCCTTCCATGCCAAGGAAAGTCCCATCCGGACATGGGACGGAGTCTTCAATCTTGTATCTTCGTAGTCTTGGAGTCTGGCGGACGATGATAGTCTGGCTGTCCGGACACCCCCTAGTCCAGGACTCCCTCAGTAGCCCCTGAACTTGGCTTCAATGACGATGAGTCCGGCGCGCATAATGTTCGGCATTGCAAGGCGGGTTCCTCCTTTGAATAATACAGAGAAGATTGTGAACACCCGGATAGTGTCCGGCTCTGCAAAATAAATTCCACATTCCACCGTAGAGAGAATAAAATGCACACAAGTTCAATCTGCTGACGTATTTTGCGGCGTGACGTCACACCACTACCAAGCCTTTACTTGAATCATTTTTTATTATACCACCTCAGCGCGTTTAGCGAAGAGGTTTCCTTGGCACGTCTTGTCAAAGCAGAGATCATGTTCCCCTTATTCTGGGATTCTCATCAATACGGACGTGGGTAACCCAACCGCGCCCGTCGCCACGCCTCCTCTATCGAAGGCGAATCCTGAACGGTCATGGAGACAGCACTTGGTATTCCCCCTCTTTATAATAGGACCAAGGCTTGTTTCTTCTCTTCAATCTTCCATCGAATCCTCTCCTTGCTCCAAGTTCCAAACACTCAGAGCCCCAGATTCGAGCGCTTCGGACCTTCAACAATGTCCGGCTCCGACCTCCAGGGCCGGTGGATGCCCTCCTCTGTCACGGAGGAGGACGTGCTAAATCTGCGAGAGGCCAAGTACCTGTCCTACGAGGTTTCGCACAGGCTGCCTGCCGAAGGGCAGGCCATCACCACCCCCGAGCCCGGCGAGTATGTTGTCTTTGTATCCCACCTCCGTCAGGGTTTAGGCTTCCCGACGGATCCTTTTGTGAGAGGGCTCATGTTCTACTACGGTTGGAATTCCATGACTTGGCCCCGGAGTCCATCCTCCATATCTCTGCATTCATCATTGTCTGCGAAGCCTTCCTCTGCGTCACCCCCCACTTCGGCCTGTGGCTGAAAACCTTCAATGTGGAGCCGAAGATGGTCGGGGGGCGTCAAGCTGAATGCGGCGGGGCGGCCGTAAGCAGGAGGGCCGATGCCCCGTGGCCTGAGGGCTCCTTCCAAGAGGAGCTCGGCTTATGGCAGTAGGAGTGGTTCTACATTACCGCTCCGAGGGGCAGCAGGCAGAAGCCGCCGCCTCCGTTCCGCTCGGGACCTCCACAACGGTTGATGTCGTGGGTCAACCAAGGGCTCAATTGGGGGCCATCAAAAGACGTACCCCTATTGCAGGGCCGGATTCGAGACCTCCAGGCGAGGGAGATCGATCTGATCGTGGTGGCGCAGGTTATGCTAATTAGGCGTCTCCTGCCCTGCAAACGCCGTCCTCTCCGGCTATGGGAGTTCAATCCGGAGGGACCATGGATTCTCCAACACTTCATGGGTACGACACCCGTGGAGATGTACCGGTTGTTCTTCGGACCGCAGGTGGCGTGTCCGGAATTGACCGAGGATGCCGGCCTAAGCTGCAATCGCCCGGATACCCAAGTAAGTAGCTCCGTGTTCGGACATACCATTTGTTTGCTTTTCATAATTCGCTTTTTAACCCGTTATCCTCCAACAGGAGTGGATTACACAAGAAGAGCTGATAAGGTGTCCGGCGCCCCTCCCAGAGACCGCACTGGAGCCCGTGCTGGTCAGAATGTTAGAGGTTGCGCCTTCAGAAGAAGGCGAGGGGGAGAACAGAGGAGCTACTGCCCCGCCAAAGGGGGCGCTTAAAGAAGGGGGGATCGTGAATCCCTCCCTCCAGGGGGAGAAGAGGACCGCCTCCGAAGACCCGGAGGCCAAAGCCCCTAAGCGGGGTAAGAAATCTTCGCCGGAGGGTCCTGCGTCTGGGGAGACCCCGGTCGCACAGTCTTCTCTTAAGGATCAGCCCTCTAGCGAGCCGTGAGTAGAAAAAGGGAAATTCATTAATAAAAAACATCCCTATTTGTGCTTCTGAGGATAACCAAAAAATTTACCTTGTAGTTCGGATCTGCAACCTTCTCAGATGAGCTCGTCTTCGGGGGATCTTCGTCCGAAGATGATGGAGAGCGAGACACCTCTGTCTACTGCGCCGTCGGATAGGGCGGACGAACCTGAGGTGTCGTCACAGAGGGCGTCTCCGAGCCCGGCAGAGCCAAAGAGTTCGGCGCCGACTAGTGTTCGGCCGGGGGAGCTGAAGGATCTGCTTGAGAGGGCGTCCGTCTCAGAAGATCACCGTGCATTGATGAGCATGGTGATCGGAAGGATTTCATCCGCCGAAAGCGGATTTCACAATGCCATCAGGAGTTTGCTGGCGGGGTTTGAGGTACGTAAAAATGACGCGCCTTTTTGACAGTTTTGCACATGAAAGTGCGCCCTGTGTAGATAGTAGCCCCTGAGACTCGGTAGGTTGTCGAAAGCGACAACATGCCGTGGATCAAAATCGCAGGTACTGAGTGCCGCCTTTCCTATGCAGGTGGCGGATAGTCCGGGGGCTAGCCGGACTGATGGAGTTGCCGAATTAATGCGGCAACTCGATGTAGCGGATGCGGACATCGCGCTAGTCAACAAGCGACTTGACGAGTCGCAAGGTAAATTAATTCTCCGCAGTCACCTATTTAAGGGAGCTAAAGCTCACCTCTTACAATATTTATGCATGACGCAGATGGTGCTGCTGCTGTGGAGAGCCTTCGGGCAGAACTTGCTCAAGCCAAGGAGCAGGCCAGAAGAAGCAACGCGGCCGCCTCGAGGGCGGTCGAGGAGTTAGAAGCCGAAAGGGCTGCACACTGCCGAAGCAGGGAAGAGGTGGCCGAATTGGCCGTTAAATTGAAGGATGCTGCCGACCGCAATGAGGCTCTTGAAAATGAGCGCCTATCGGAGCGAGAAGACCTGGTGAAGGCCACCGCCGAAGCCAAGGATGCCCGTTCTGCAATGCGGGCTATGATGGAGGAGCTGCGCCAGGCCGAAGACATTGTGGCTGGCAAGCCTTTTCTGCTACGCCGTAGGTTTACAGATCCAAAGTATGTCCAGCTTGGCCAGCTGTGGGGTCCGGAGGATCCATATATGGACTTAGCGGCGAGTGTGGCCGATGCCGTTGTGCACTTCCAAAGCCAGAAGGATCACAAGACGGAAGAGCTATTTTGGTCTCAATTCCATAGTCCGGATCGTTCACTTCCGCTGACCGATCGGTTGGCCGAATGGGCTGAGCTGAACAGGCTGTCCGGACTTGCCATGACGGATATCGTGGCGCATGTCTGGCCAGAGAGGCCCAAGGCGACGAGCTATTTTGGCTTATTGCAGCAATTTCTTGGGGCGGTGCCACATATCAAGGAAATGAAGCGGTCGGCCTGCATAGAGGGTGCGCGGATGGCCCTTTCCCGTGTGAAGACACATTGGACAGAGATGGATGCCGCCGCTGTAGCAACCCAGGGTTCGGACGAAAGCCGGTTACCCGCCGAGCACTATTTTGGGGAAGTTATGTGTGGTGCTCGTGTAATAGAGTCGCAGTGCTCGAAAAATATCACGTTCAAATAAACGTTTGTAAAACAATGGTTATTATGTAATCGCTTTTTATACTTGTGCCTTCCAAGTATTGAAAATATCTCCTGTGCGGCCGTTTATGTATACATGTGTATAACCTGAAAGATGGCAGTCTTCGGCTTCAGCCCCCACGCACAAGGTGCGGGGGTGTTCGCAAAAATAGCGCGTTTTCACACTTAATCCGACGTCTCAGTCCTGTTGAGGAGGTGGTAGCGTAGCAAACGAGGCAATCTGGACTATGATGCTTTATCACTTTCACTTAGCCATTGGAGTTCGAAGGTGGGGCTACGATATAGCCCCTGGGGGCACCGCGCTCTCCGAATTCGGGGCGCATGTGTGCCTGACCGGGAAACGGTCCTTCGTCAAAGCGGGGGAATTCTAAACATTCCGGTTGTCGATCGTGTGGTTGACCAGTCTCTTGCTGTATCATAACAGTCAGTTTTCGGCTTTCTCTACTGAGGTGCTCGCCCAGCCGAACTGGGGCACAATCGCAGTAGTTCTCCTGGTGCCGCGTTAGCCGATGATACGGAACGTAAGGCAGCAAAACACAGGAGCCGGGCAAACCCAACATTTGACCAAAGACATGATTCGGAACTGATGCATATAATGCCTAACTCGAGACGCCGAACACTCCCTAAGGTGTTCGGTCTTTATAATAATGGGCAGAATAATGCCCTAAGCCCCTAGTGTCCAGGTACGGGCAGGGTCCTCTGACGCGGCCGATGCCAAAACGTCAGGCTCCACTCTGGTTATAATGAGAAACCAGGGGATTATAGCAACAAGAGACAGTAAAAAAAGTTTACGCAGGGTCTTAATCTGAAAAGAATCCTTGCGACAGGTCCCTACTGCACGTCTGCGCCTGTGTCTCCGTTGTGCCGTTATCCTAGACGGGTGTGCACGTTGTTCATCTGTAAAAAGAGAGGAACTTAGTTTTGAAAGGAAATCGTGCGAAAAAAGGTATATGAAAAATATTAATAAGTAAAGCGGAGTCTATATTAGCTCGTTGTTGCTTATACGCTCAGCCCCTTGTGAAGGGGCGTGCGGCTAGGGAGCCCCTAGTTTATTTGTGCCGGACTCGTCTAGCCGTGTCCGGGGTCTTTGCATGACCCTCGCAATGAAATGATGCCACGTGGACCGGGCATTTTAAGTGTAAGAGACGCGTAATGTGGTATGGCGTTGAAGCGGACAAAAGCTTCACGTCCCAATAGTGCTTGATAGCCACTTTTGAATGGGGCGACATGAAAGATTAGTTTTTCGCGTCGGAAGTTGTTCGGTGACCCGAACACAACTTCTAGTAATAAGGAGCCTGTGCACTTGGCGTAAGGGCCTGGCATCACTCCTTTAAAGGAAGTGCGGCTATGTCGAATTTTGGTAAGGTTTATCCCCAACTTGCGGATTGTGTTTGGATATAGCAGGTTTAAGTCGCTGCCTCTATCCACCAGGACTTGTGTAAATTATAGTTCGTCGATTATAGGATCCAATATCAGAGCAGTCCAGCCTGCATTCCGAATACTTCTAGAGTGATCCAGGTGGTCGAAAGTGATTGGTTTTGACATCCAATCTCGAGGTTCCACTGGGATGGACCGTGCGAGACCCATCATAGCGGGCGCCGCATTGTTTTTCCGTATCATCACATGAAGTGAGTTTACTGCTTTGACTTCTTGTGGGAAAGTCTTTTGTTTTCCGGTGCTCTGCTTGTGGGGTTTATCATCATCCTCGCTTGACGCGTCGAGCCCCTTGTGTTCGGCATTTAGTCGTCCGGACTGTTTGAAAACCCAACAATCTCGGTGGGTGTGGTTTGCAGGCCTTCCGGGGGTACTGTGGATTTGACATATCCGACCCAAAATTTTGTTTAAGTTGGATAGCTCATCACTGTTATCCTTAAGAGGTAGTGTTTTGTTGTTTGGCCGCGAGCTTTTGAATCCGGCATTGACCGCCGTATTCTTTGGGCTTTTTTCTTTACTCCGGCGCTGATCCTTTCTGCGCCGTGATTTTCCGTTTCCATCTCTAATCTCTGATGTACTCGGGTCGCTGGTGCTGCATCTTGCTAGCCAGCTGTCTTCTCCCACGCAAAAGCGGGTCATTAGGCTTGTTAGCGCAGACATTGTCCTCGGCTTTTCTTGGCCGAGGTGTCTGGTGAGCCATTCGTCTCGGACGTTGTGTTTAAAAGCTGCTAAGGCTTCGGCGTCCGGACAGTCGACTATTTGGTTCTTTTTAGTAAGGAACCTATTCCAGAATTTGCGCGCTGACTCTCCGGGCTGTTGCGTTATATGACTTAGATCATCTGCATCTGGAGGGCAGACATAAGTCCCTTGAAAATTTGCTCTAAACGCGTCCTCAAGCTCTTCCCAACTTCCAACAGTGTTTTCTGGGAGGCTTTTGAGCCAATGACGGGCTGGCCCTTTGAGCTTGAGGGGTAGATATTTTATGGCGTGGAGATCATCTCCTCTGGCCATATGAATGTGTAGTATGTAATCCTCTATCCAGACTCCAGGGTCTGTTGTTCCGTCGTAAGCCTCTATGTTTATGGGTTTAAACCCTACTGGGAATTCATGATCCAGCACCTCATTGGTGAAACATAGTGGGTGTGCGGCGCCCCTGTATTTGGGTGTGCCGTTGTCTTCGAACACTTGGCGTGTTGTGCTGCTTCTTGGGGCCCTCTTTTTTGGCCTGTAAATGGACCTGGCTAGGCCTTCTTTTTTCCCAGGGTCATGAGTCGGCTTATGTGCGGCGCCGCTTGTAGATTTGGGCCTATCATCTGGTCATCTATCCGGCCAGGCAGCCTCTTTGTTTTTTGACTGTGGGGGATTTATGGCTTCCTCGTCAAATTCTGGCAGCAGTTTGCGCTTCGGATAGCTCTTTGATTGATGGCCATTGCCGTATTTGTCCGCTGTTTTGAGCACTTTGCTCCACCTCGCTTTGAGTATGTCTTCCGCTGTTTTGAGCTTCTGTTTTTCCTTCTTCAGGCTTCTTGCGGTGGCGACGAGTCTTCCGTGAAGGTTTTTGTGTTCCGGTGGTATGTCCGGTGTAAGGTCGTCCAGACTGTTGGTTTCGCCGGGATTGGATTGATTATCCGATTCATCCTTTCGGACGGTTGCTTAGTTGCATGTTCGTCGTCCCCTGGTTTGCCCTGCTCTAACGTTGGGTCATTAGGAATGCTGTTTTTGTCGAGGCGGGTCTTAGGGCGGCGCTTGCGTCGCCGCTTTGGTTGTTTATCAGCGGGATTATCCTTTGTCGCGCCCCGTTGCTCCTCGTCGTCACTTCCTTTTGGGGTATCCACCATATATATGTCATGTGTTCGGGTGATCTTCCAGTGCCCTGCAGGCGCTGGTTCTTGATTGTCTCCGGCATCGTCGTCCCTACTGTCGATGTCTTCGGAGTCATAGTCTAGCATGTCTGTTAGATCGTCGATAATGGCTACAAAGTGGGTGGTGGGAGGGTTTCGAATTTCTTCGTTGTCCGCATCCCAACCATCCTGGCCATAATCCGGCCAGGGTTCTCCGGATAGCGAGAGATGGTTTAGCGAATTTAGGATGTCGCCAAAGGGCGAGTGCTAAAAGATGTCCGCCGCGGTGAACTCCACGGTCGGCGCCCAATCGGATTCGATTGGTAGGGGCACGGGAGGTTCGGAGTCCGGCAAGGAGTCCGGCACCTCGGAGTCATGAGCTTCATGGGGGACAAGGTCGGAGTTCGGCTTCATCGCCGTGGAAGGTGCAGCCCCCGAGTCGGTGTCTAGCCACCGGTCCTCGATCTAGGCGATCGGCTCCGGACTGAGGGCCGGAGCGGATTCGTGTGCGGCCACCAAGGCACAGTCTGGCGGTAGAGCTAAATCATGCCCATCGTGACAGCGCGGCACACTCGGCTGAGGCTCGAGTCCGTCGAAGATCAAGTCCCCGCGGATGTCGGCCGTGAAGTTTAGGCTTCTGATCCTGACCTGATGGCCAGGGGCGTAGCTTTCGATCTGCTCCAGATGGCCACGTGAGTTGGCCCGCAGTGCGAAGCCGCCGAATACAAAGATCTGTCCGGGAAGAAAAGTCTCGCCCTGGACGGCGTTGTTGATGGGAGAAGCCATCGAGCCTATCGGTGACGGCACAGAGGAACTCTCAATGAAAGCACCAATGTCGGTGTCAAAACCGGCGGATCTCGGGTAGGGGGTCCCGAACTGTGCGTCTAGGCGGATGGTAACAGGAGACAAGGGACACGATGTTTTACCCAGGTTCGGGCCCTCTTGATGTAGGTAAAACTCTACGTCCTGCTTGATTAATATTGATGATATGGGTAGTACAAGAGTAGATCTACCACGAGATCAAGGAGGTTAAACCCTAAAAGCTAGCCTATGGTATGAATGTTGTAATAGAGGTTATGTTCTACGGACTAAAGCCCTCCGGTTTATATAGGCACCGGAGAGGGCTAGGGTTACACAGAGTCGGTTACAATGGTAGGAGATCTACATATCCGTATTGCCAAGCTTGCCTTCCACGCCAAGGAAAGTCCCATCCGGACACGGGACGGAGTCTTCAATCTTGTATCTTCGTAGTCTTGGAGTCCGGCGGAGGATGATAGTCCGGCTGTCCGGACACCCCCTAGTCCAGGACTCCCTCAGTCGTCGCCGGCGAAACTCCGGCGACTGTCGACGTGGACGCTATTAGGTGCTAACCCTGCCAGCTAAGCCCCCAAATGACACTGACTGTGGGCCCTACCCTAGGTCAAACCCCAGTCAGCGCTGGGTTTGACCGGGATTAGTACATGTGTCACTGACGTGTGGACCCCACACGTCAGGTTTGACCTGAAATAGCCCCGTTGACCTGCTGACGTAGTGCTGATTAATAAGTCGCTATTCCGTGTTCTAGTGTGATGATTCTGGCCATCATTTTCGAAGCATCCCGTGATGCCATTTAGTTGGTAGGTATTCTATTCCTGGGCTCTTGAACCCAAGATTCACTCTACCTACTTCATGTTGTTAGTGTTTGCTAGTTCCTTTAGGTTATTAGTAACCTTTGCGATAGTCCTCGAGGTCCGTGGTATATCGTTCTTCCAAATACCATGAACCATTCTTGGCAGAAGTCCTTGAACCAAAAGATCACAATAAGAGTGCTCTTGATGAGTCCTCCATTCTGCATTATGAATCTGCCAGTCCTACCTTTCTGCATGGATTTTCTGGAAGAAATATGTTGAACTTGTTTGACATACTAAATCTATGCATCCGCAACTCAGAAAACTCTATGTTCCTTTGAGTTGTCCCTCTGTAGTTGTATTCAAATCCTTGTCTATCAGTTGATAGCCAAGTTTATGGCGTGCATTCGTGTTATCGATGCCTATTATTTTGTGGTCCGCCAAGCCATTCTACTCCGGAATGACTAGGAGAAACAAACTCCAGTACCTCGTCCATCTCTGGGATTGGGTCAAAGCAGTTGTATTCCGCAGATCAAATTGCTAATCCAGCTTCTGGTCTGTTCTACCTTGAAGTATTACCATCTTTATATCAGGAATATCATGGGAATTGCACACCATCCTATGAACTCTCACCATCGTTGTTCATTCCTCGGTTCCGTGTTATTGTAACCGGAACACTGACAAGTGAATCTTGATGTGTGAAATCGATACTCCTAGCAACCCTATTGCTTGGTAGTTAAAGGACAATAATCTCATTCTTAGCATGTTGATTATTGAATCATCACCCTAAGTATGATTGTGCTACCTAGTCCTTATTTCCTGGTGCACTCTTCGATCAATGAGTTAGGATTTTGGCAATCCCTCGCTCTTCTGGTCATATCGTCTTGCCCTGAAAAGCAAGATTGTTCTCGAGCTTAGTAACATATCGGTGGTTCTTGATTCTCCGAATGTCTTCTCGGAGGTATCACCAAGATGTCACCTGACCGCTATGTTGAGCTCGTGATCAAGTTGGTTTCTTGTAAACCACCCCTTCTCCAAGAATTCGTGTTGGATACCCCTGAGCTAGTTGGTTAAGCTAAAAGACAACTTGGAGAGTTGGAAGATAAAAGCTTACCTAACCTAGTTCGTTTCAAAGGGATATCCTGGTGTTGGTGTGTTAGTTGAAGAAAGATGATATCTCCATTGATTGGTCCTCGTGATCAGTTGTTGGATCTATTGCCTTGTTAAAACTTTGACTTGAGTATGGGCTATTGTCAAGTCAAATCAGAACCAACGATGTTCGTAATGTTGTCTTACTCATGGTTGATTCCTCGAGCATACACCATTACATCTTATGGTCTGACCAGTACTATCACATTGTTCACATATTGGTGGAAGTCCAGTGATATGGAATTTTCGATGAGTTGCTGTTGAGCCCATCAGCAGTATTTTGTCTCCTCCATGACTCATGTTGAACATCAACCTAGTATTGGAAACTTTTGTAAGCATTATCTTCATGTCCCATTCATGAAATACATGTTTGGTGTAAGAGGTGACTTTCTCCAAGTTCACGTGCATTAGGTGCAAGTAGCCGCTGTGAATTGAGAAAGATTGTTTTTGCTTTCTCCGGAATCATCCCAAGTCAGTCATGCATGTGCGAAGTATTCCATGGTTTGATAGGCTCGCTACCTCCACTCCATGTGTAATCCCTAGCACACCAAGCCACTGATTGATTTGTTCAAGGAAAAGAAGTTCTTAAGTGCTAATCCTTAAGGACCCAAAGGTACATGCGCAGGACTTCGCTCTCCACAATGATGGTTCCCAATCGGAATTCGGTAGTGTTGCGTTGTAAGACTACTATGTGGTCATGCTTGTCTTGGACAACGTGTTCACATGTATGTAGCAGAACCAGCTCATGTTTTGGAGCTTGCTATTGTAGTTCATTTCCCGAGAATCTCGCAACGCCATCTCGTCGATTTGTGTTGCAAACTTTAATTTTTCTTTCTAGACTTGGTGAGTCTGGAATATTCTGACACCAACCAGATCTGAATCTCAGGCAGATATGATGGTTGGAACATTTCCCAAGAACTATAATTTTGGTCACTCGATAACCGGTGAAGTGGATGTCGTGGCCAACACACCCAGCCGGAAGGCCTATTATTGTATTATCTTGTTTGAGGAAGTTGGCCTCCTCCCCATAAGGATTTCGCAGGACTTACCTCCGTAGTTATTCCTTATGGATTCTTGAGCTCACGAAGTCCGACCTGTTACTTGATGTTCTAGATACCAAACCATTTCAATGAATGGGTTACGCTAGCACATCAAGGAGAACATTAGAAGCGGAGTGCTAAATGTCTCTCAGTCGATCATCCAGATTTTCTTTCCTTGGCCTCGCCAAGGTGAAATCTGAGAAAGTGTTATCTTTCCTTTGCATCTGCACCCTCCACCGGTATTCATCATGGTAGTACGTTGTGTTGTCAGGATCCTTGACACAGATATTGGTAAAACCTTGATGAATATGGAAATGCTCAACTTCTTGAGAGAACGCGCAAGCAAAATCATCCTTGTGTTGTTTTCAATAAGGTAATCCACATCATCCATTCTAATCCGGGTATGCCATTCTACCAAACCCCTCCAAACGATCGCTCGAGAATTGCCTTAGGCTGGTATAAAGAGTTTCGATGATCTTTGAATCAAAGGTAATTCTTTTTGCCACTTAAGGGATATTCCTACGAGTCACCTTCCCTAAGGTGCCCCGTTATGGTATCATGGCAATTCAACTCCTCGCTAGGTTGACAACCGATCACCACATTCTTAAGTCTGGAATTGTTGTCTACCTAGCGAGCCCTCGTCATCTGTCTCACTCCATCTCTTTAGATGTATGCTTCGTGTCTCAGCTCGAGAGATGTGTCAATGTCTCATCCCATGAGTTGATCCTGAGTTGTTCGGTCTTCGAGAAGATTGATTCTTCTAGAGTTTTCCTTTCCTCTTCTTGTCATGTTAGTTGGAGTTCTAAAAGGAAGACATCGGGTCAAAGATGGTGATCGATTCAACATTCTGATGAAGTGCCACCTGGATCGTGAAGATTATGTTAGTTTGCGTTCCCCCTTCATCCTACCCTACGCTTGAATCTCGGGACGAGATTTTTGTTTAGTGGGGGTGAGTTGTCACAGCCCTAGAGTTTGTTTGTAACTAGTGGCATTGCATCCATGCATCATGTTTGAATTTCATGAAACTTGAAATGGGGATTGATCCAAGCCCTAGTAGCTAATGAACTCAACTAGGGTCAAAATAAAATCTTTTTCAATGAACCCAAAATGCCTCTGAAAATGTTCATGATTTCTGGTAAAGTTGAAAACCTCTGCCAAAAATGATGCACATATTTCTAGGCCATTCTGGATTGTTGAATTAACACGTATTGTATTTGAGTTGGAGCAAATATATGTTATATATTTTTTTAATGCTTCAATAATTCTGATATTTTGTGAGGGGCTCTAGAATATTCCTTTCAGTCCCTGCAAAAATTATTGGAAGAAACAAAAATGGTTTAGTGCTTGAACTAAATCAAAACAGATTGAAATAAATAGAAAACAGCAATTAAAATAGAAACAGAGAAGGAGGGAGTATCTGTTACTTACCTGGCCCAGCAGAGAAGCCAGCCCACCAGGCCCATGCGCCAGTCATCCTCAACCTCGTGCCAGTGGGCACGAGGGCATGTGGCCACCGTGCGCCGGCACGCGCCCGAGCCACCTCCTGCTTCCGCCGCTTCTGGAGCCAGCCCCGAGTGCCACGCACTCCCCCTCGCCCACCCGGACTCCTCTCACTCTCCCCCGTCCTCACCCTCTTCCCTGGATCTCTCTCTCACACACACTCACCCAAACGGGTTCGTCACCGCCGTTTGCAACCACCGCGGCCACCGGCCAGCACTAGACCCATGGACTAGCCCCCGAGCTCCGATGTGCCACCCTCGTCCTCTCCGTCATCTCACATGGCCGGAAGAGCTCCAACGCGCCGTCCCCGACCACTTCTTCATCGTCGGCCGCCGCGGATCTCCATCGCCGACTCGCCGCTGTCCGAGCTTCCCCGAGCACGCCGAGGCCACCAATGCACTCCACGTGAGCTCCTGATCATCCTCCCCCTCTCCGTTTTCTCTCTAGCATGCCGTAGCCGCCGTGCCTCTCTCATCCGACAGCACGCTGCCGCACGAGCTCGTCGCCGACGAGGCTCCGGTGGCCATTTGGTCCCGTGCGTGCCTCCATTGGGTTCGTGAGCTCTCATAGAACGCGTAGGTGCTAACCGTAGATCCTCCCGTGCACGGTGTCGTCATTTTCATCGGCGCCCGAACTCCGGCCGCCGCCACAACCTCGCTTCCGGCGAACTACGGCCACCCCGCACCCTTCCGTTGGTCTCCCCGGATGCGCACAGGCACGGGCTTCCTTCTGGTGCCCCTGGCGCGTCGACCCGTGGCCTCTGGCGAGTTCCGAGCGGGCTCCACCGTGGTTCGAGGTCGCCGCCGGCTGAACTCCGGCGAGCCGACGTGGTCGCGTGATTAGCGCTAATCAGGGCCAGCTAACCCTCCCCAGAGCCACTGACTACCGGGCCCCACGGCCTAATTAACCCTGCTTAGCTCCTGTTTAGACTAAACTAACCCCACGGGCCCCACAGGTCAATTTGACCCGGCCACGTCACCTATTGACCGGCCCCACACGTCAGTACTGACTTGCTGACATGGCTGTTGACTCGGCCCCACCTGTCAGCGACACTAACCAGCACTGGGTCACTGACTAGGGGACCCCACTGGCCAGGTTTGACCTGGACCGGCCTCGTTGACAACTGATGTCATAGTGACGCAATGCTGACGCAATAAGTATTTTCTGGATTTATTTTTATACAGGAAATTCCAGAAAATACCACAAACTTCTAAAAATCATAGAAATTCAACCGTAACTCCAAATGAAATAAATTATATATGAAAAATGATCAGAAAAATCCAATCTATCCATCTGTACTGGTTTCATGCATGATAAAGCAACTTAAACCTGCTGTTTGTATCAAAACATGACAAGGCACTATTTAAATTCATAATCTGAGTTTGGGATTGAACCAATGGTTCAAAATGGCTCGAACCCATCTAGATTTAGTTGCATTAGCCCAACACACTCATTTTGCCATGTCAAGATCATGCATCATATTGTGCATTGCATTGATTGTGCTTCCTTCTCCGTTGCCGGTATTTGTCCCCTCTAAGTAGACATGTTCTGACGATGAGTTCGATGACACCGATGAAGAGCTATATCATCTTCAGAAGTGCCAGGCAAGCAAAACCCCCTTGTTCATTTCGATACAATCCTACTCTCTCGCTCCTGCTCTCTTTTACTGCATTAGGACAACAACAATTCATCTGTTACTTGCTGCGGTAGCTGAACCCCTTTATCCTCTGCATGACCTGTCATTGCCACAGTAAATAGATGAAACCCACTAGCATGAGTAGGAGTTGTTTGAGCCCTGATGTGCCTACTCATTCATGCTTGTTTGTCATGCCTGCTAATGCTTAGAGTTGTGTCAGGTCTGATTCATCAGGGATGAATTGGAGGTGTGTGAACATGTCCTACTGTGTGTGAGCTAAGTGTGTGAACACGATTTGGTAAAGGTAGCGGTGAGAGGCCATGTAGGAGTACATGGTGGGTTGTCTCATTGAAACCGTCCTCAGGAACTGAGTTCTGTGTTTGTGATCCATGAACAGCTACTACCACTCATTGGGATCTTTAATTGACCCTCTCGGCTTCTTAATCACCCTTGTTCTCTGTCCAGGAGTTGCAACTAGTTTCTGGTGTTTGTAGGTAGTGCTAGTAGTCTACCAAGTGGCACCCGGTACAGGTGGGCTTGGGACAGACTAGGTGCAGTGGCACGGTGTACCAAGTGGCACCCGGATGGTGGCTTGGGAACCCTACTCACATCGTTTGGGGCCGTGAGCGACACCCCGGCCGGATCTCCTTGCGGATGGAACCCGAATAGGCGATAAACCTGGACGAGAGACTTGAGTGTTTAGGTAGGCCGTGGACGACTCCCTCACCAGGCTTCCACTTGAAGGTTGCCGAGATACACGAGGTGTACATGGCGGTAAGTGGCGAGAGCGTGTGTGAAGAAGTACACCCCTGTAGGGTTAATATCATCTATTCGAATAGCTGTGTCCGCGGAAAAGGACTTCTGGGTTGCATGTACAGTTCATAGACAAGTGAAAGTGGATACTCTAAAATACGCAAGATAAGCGTGAGTGTTATGGATGGCGTTCTCGTAGGGAGACAGGAGCAGATCCATAGTGGTGTATTGATATGGTGAATATGTGGACTCGTGTGCGCCACCTCAAAAGAGTTACTTGCAATCGTAGTTCAGGATAGCCACCGAGTCAAAGCTGGCTTGCTGCAGTTAAACTCCACCACCCCCTCTGTTTATAATGATGCATATGTAGTTAGTTCTGATGTAAGTCTTGCTGGGTACATTTGTACTCACGTTTGCCTATTTTATGTTTTTGCAGAGAGACTTTAGTCTCACTAGTAGTTCCGCGTGGACTTCGACGTTTAGCTTGTTACCTCAGCTACAATCTTGTGCCCTCGGCAGGATCTGGTAGTTAGTCAGGCTTCTCAGCCTTTTTCATTTGTAGAAGTCTGTACTCAGACATGTTGAGCTTCTTCTTGTGCTTTGACTTGTATGCTCTGAATGTTGGGTCATGAGACCCATGTTTGTAATATCTCGCTCCTTGCAGCCTATTGAATAAAATACTTGAGTTGTAGAGTCATGTGGTGATGCCATGTTGTATTTGCACATATCGAGCATATTGTGTGTATGTTATTGAAATGCTTGGTATTTGTGGGATCTGACTATCTAGTTGTTTATCCTTAGTAGCCCCTCTTACCGGGAAATGTCTCCTAGTGCTTCCACTAAGCCATGGTAGCTTGCTACTACTCAGGAACACTTAGGCTGGCCGGCATGTGTCCTTCTTCGTTCATGTGTCTGTCCCTTCGGGGAAATGTCACGCGATGAATACCGGAGTCCTGCTAGCCTAGTGCTACAGCCTGGATTCACTTGCTGATGACCGACACGTTCGATGCTGGGTCATGGATGCCTGTCCCTGTAAGTTTGTGCCACTTTGGGTTTACGACTAGCCATGTCAGCCCAGGCTCCTTATCATATGGATGCTAGCGACACTATCATATACGTGTGCCAAAAGGCGCAAACGGTCCCGGGCAAAGGTAAGGCGACACCCGTGGGAATACCGTGCGTGAGGCCGCAAAGTGATATGAGGTGTTACATGCTAGATCGATGTGGCATTGAGTCGGGGTCCTGACAGCTCTGGTATCAAAGCTGTCAGGACCCCGACTCAACTCTAAGCAGTAGCAGGCATTCTAACAGACCATATAATACTTTGCACGTGCATGGCTGACTTGGGATGATTCCGGAGGAAGCAACATTGACTTTCTCGAATCCACGGCGGCAACTTGCATCAAATGCACATGAATTTGAGGAGGTCACTTCTTTCATCCGGACATATGCTTCATGCACGGGACATGAAGAAATGCTTTCAAAAGTTTCCAACACTAGCTTAATGTTCACGAGGATCAACCAAAGCTGTCAGGACCCCGACTCAATGCCACATCGATCTAGCATGTAACACCTCATATCACTTTGCGGCCTCACGCACGGTATCCCCACGGGTGTCGCCTTACCTTTGCCCAAGACCGTTTGCGCCTTTTGGCACACGTATATGATAGTGTCGCTAGCATCCATATGATAAGGAGCCCGGGCTGACATGGCTAGTCATAAACCCAAAGTGGCACAAACTTACAGGGATAGGCATCCATGACCCAGCATCGACCGTGTAGGTCATCAGCGAGTGAATCCAGGCTGTAGCACTGGGCTAGCAGGACTCCAGTGAACCGGGCTGTAGCGGGCTAACAGGACTCCGGTATTCATCGCGTGACATTTCCCCAAAGGGACAGACACAGGAACGAAGAAGGACACATGCCGGCCAGCCTAACTGTTCCGGAGCAGTAGCAAGCTACCATGGCTCAATGGAAGCACTAGGAGACATTTCCCGGTAAGAGAGGCTACTAAGGATAAACAACTAGATAGTCAGATCCCACACATACCAAGCATTTCAATAACATACACACAATATGCTCGATATGTGCAAATACAACATGGCATCACAACATGACTCTACAACTCAAGTATTTTATTCAACAGGCTCCAAGGAGCGAGATATTACATACATGGGTCTCACGACCCAACATTCAGAGCAAACAAGTCAAGCACAAGCGGAAGCTTAACATGTCTGAGTACAGACAACTATAAATGAAAAAAGGCTGAAAAGCCTGACTATCTACCAGATCCTGCCGAGGGCACAAGATCGTAGCTGAGGTAACAAGCTAAACGTCGAAGTCCACGTGAAACTACTAGTGAGACTGAAGTCTCTCTGCAAAAACATAAAATAGGCAAACGTGAGTACAAATGTACCCAGCAAGACTTACATCAGAACTAACTACATATGCGTCATTATCAACAAAGGGGATGGTGGAGTTTAATTGCAGCTAGCCAGCTTTGACTCGGTGGCTAACCTGAACTATGACTGCACTCTTTTGAGGTGGCGCACACGAGTCCACATATTCACCTTATCAATACCCCACTATGGATCCGCTCCCGTCTCCCTACGAGAACACCATCCATAGCACTCACGCTTATCTTGCGCATTTTAGAGTATCCACTTTCACTTGTCGATGAACTGTACAGGCAACCCAGAAGTCCTTTTCCGCGGACACGGCTATTCGAATAGATAATGTTAACCCTGCAGGGGTGTACTTCTTCACACACGCTCTCGCCACTTACCGCCATATACACGTCATGTATCTCGGCAACCTTTAAGCGGAAGTCTGGCGAGGGTGTCGGCCACGACCTGACTAACCACACAAGTCTCTAGTCCAGGTTTATCGCCTATTCGGGTTCCATCCGCAAGGAGATCCGTCCGGGGTGTCGCTCACGGCCCCAAACGATGTGTGCAGGGTTCCCAAGCCCACCTCGACTGGTGGATCTACGCTTGGTACACCGTGCCATGGTGCCTAGTCTGTCCCAAGCCCACCTGTACCGGGTGCCACTTGGTAGACTACTAACACTACCTACAAACACTAGAAACTAGTTGCAACTCCTGGACAGAGATCGAGTTGATTAATAAGTCGAGAGAGCTTGGAGCGCCCGGAGCCTAATGTGTGGTAGTAACTGTTCATGGATCACAAACACAGAACTCAGTTCCTGAGGACGGCTGCAATGAGACAACCTACCATGTACTCCTACATGGACTCTCACCGCTACCTTTACCAAATCGTGTTCACACACTTAGCTCACACACAGTAGGACATGTTTACACACCTCCAATTCATCCCCGATGAATCAGACCTGACTCAACTCTAAGCAGTAGCAGGCATGACAAACAAACATGAATGAGTAGGCACATCAGGGCTCAAACAACTCCTACTCATGCTAGTGGGTTTCATCTATTTACTGTGGCAATGACAGGTCATGCAGAGGAAAGGGGTTCAGCTACCACAGCATGTAACAGTTGAATCGTTATTGTCCTAATGCAGTAAAAGAGAGCAGGAGCGAGAGAGTGGGATTGTTTCGGAATGAACAAGGAGGTTTTGCTTGCCTGGCACTTCTGAAGATAGTAATAGTTCTTCATCGGTGTCATCGAACAATCGTCGAAACCACGTTTACCGAGAGGGGACAAACACCGACAACAGAGAAAGAAACACAATCAATGCAATGCACAATATGATGCATGCTCATGACATGTCAATATGAGTGTGGTTTGTGCTAATGCAACTAAAACCAGATTAAATGAAGTTGGTTTAAATCCAAGATTCAAACTCAAACTCCACATGTGGTTATTTAAATGCCATTTAATTGAATTGTCCTAAACAGTAGACACAAGTTGTTCTAACATGCATAAAAATGGTACAGATGGATAGATTGGATTTTTCTGATCATATTTCATATATAATTTATTTCATTTGGAGTTACGGTTGAATTTCTATGATTTTTAGAAGTTTAGAGCATTTTCTGCAATTTCTGATTATTTAAAATTAAACTAAATGCAGAAACAGATTTACTACGTCAGCGTGACATCATCACGACGTCAGCAGGTCAACCGAGTTGACTAGGGTCAAACCTGGCTGGTGGGACCCACATGTCGGTGTAACTGGGTCAGCAGCAGAGGATGACCAGTGGGGCCAGGTCAACGCTGAGGTGGCAAGGTCAAACTGACCAGTGGGCCACGGGCATTAGCTTAATTTAAGCAAGGAACTAACCCTGTGGTTAATTTAGGTGCGGGACCCAGCTGTCTGTGACTCTAGGGTTTGATTAGGAGGTGGTTAAAGCCTAATTAACCTTGCCACGTCAGCACGGCCAGGGTTAGACCACCGGCGGCCATCCAGCGCGGTGGAGGCACGCCGGTAACGCGCTACGAGCGTCGGCTCCATGTGCCGAGGGCACCAGGGCGAGCCCTTGCTTGCCCGCATCCAGGAGCAGCGGAGTTGGACGCGGGTGTCGCCGGAATCGTGCCGGCGACGAGCTTTGGCGGCGGCGCGATTTGGTCGGCAAGGGGGCGACGGCTACAGGGCGTAACGAGCTCGGGGAAGAGGGGTTTTCGACACGGGGGCTCACATTGGTTGCAGAGGGCGTCGACGCGGGCTTGAAGAAGGCCGGACGGCGACGTACGGGCGGCGGCGAGCTCGGACGACCGAAGCTTGAAGATGGCGGCGGTGTAGGCGTCCGGGGCATCCGACGGCGCATGTGTCCTCGAGGAGGCGTAGACGACGGAGGCGGAGCTCCTGGACGTGTTGGGGAGGCTAGGCGGTGGCTGTGGCCGCAGCGAACGGCGTCGGTGGCGATGGTGGCGTTCGGCCATGGTTGCGGGCAAGCGAGGGGGAGGGAGAGAGCCAGGAAAGAGGTGGGGAGGACACAGGGGGTCGAGGCGTCTCCAGGCCCGGGGCCAGGGAGGAGGATGAGCCTCCAGCGTGAAGCAGGAGGTGGCATCGACACGCGCGTGCGTCGACACGCCTCTGCCTACTGGCAGAGGTTGAAGATGGTGGGGCTTCTGGTGGGCTGGGCCAGTTGGCTGGGCTGCCAAGTGGGCTGCACAGCAGTAGGTCCAGGTAAGTTACAGGTAATCTCTCTTTTCCTTTTGTTTCAGTTTTCTATTTTTCTGCAACTGTGTTTGGCTTTAATAAAAATGCCAGGGCATTTCCAAAATTCATGAAACTGCTCAATGTCACTGTTTGGAATATTTCCAACAACAAACATTTCAGTTTGTGATTATTTGAGCATTTAAAATATTATTTAGCAATTAAATGCCCAAATGCAAATACCATATGATTTAATTCAAAAATCAGAATGGCCTAGAAAATGTGCACCATTTTTGGAAGAGGTTCTAGACTAATCCAAAAATGATGAACTTTTCTGAAGGGCATTTTAAATCATTGAAGAATATTTTGGTTGAACCTATTTGAATTCCTTTTGATGCTAGGGTTTGAACAATCCCCATTTCAGGTTTAAATTAAATTTAAACATGATGAAGCAACCAAGCTAGTCCAAGTGCATAGCAAGGCTAGGGACGTGACAACTCACCCCCACTAAACAAGAATCTCGACCCGAGATTCAAGACGTGAGGTAAGAAGACAGAGGGGACACAAAGCTAACACGATCTTCACGATCCGACTATCCTTCTCAAAGATGTTGATTCATTGCTTCATATTGATCTTGACGTCATTGCTTTCGGGATCTTCATCTAACATGACAACGATAGAAAGAAACTCTATCGAAAAGGATTATTGAAGCTCTTCATACCAGGCTAATGGCAAATCACAAACGATCTTTTGAAGGAATTCAAAGAAATGGCATACTCAGTTTGGAAGGGAAACTACGGTTATAGGGCAATTCGGCAAATGGAAGGCACATTCCAGTTGACACCAAGGATATAACCTAGTGGCTGAGTATGCCCTCAAGAACTTGAGCATTTCCATACCCATCAAGGTTTTACCAACATCCGTGTCAAGGATCCCGGCAACACAACATACTACCATGATGAACGGTGATGTAGGATGCAGATGCAAAGGAGGCCATCACTTTCTCAGATTTTACCTTGACGACGCCAAGAAAACAAAATCTGGACAATCGACCGAGAGACATTTAGCACTCCGCTGCTAATGTTCTCCTTGATGTGCTAGCGTAACCCATTTATAGATATGGTTTGGTATCTAGGACATCAAGTTAAAGGTCGGACTTTGGGAGCACAAGAATCCATAAGGAGTAACTGCTGGAGTAAATCCTACGAAGTCCTTATGGGGAGGTGGCCAACTTCTTCAATCAAGATACTACAATAATAGGTCTTCCGGCTGGGTGTGTTAGCCACGACATCCACTTTACCGGTTATCGAGAGACCAATATTACAGTTCTTGGGAAACGCTCCAACCATCATATCTGCCTGAGATTCAGATCTGGTTGGTGTCAGGATATTCCAGACTCATCAAGTCTAGGGAGAAAAAAGAAAGTTTGCAACACAAATCGACAAGATGACATTGCAAGATTCTCGGGAAATGTACTACGATAGCAAGCCCCAAAACATGAGCTGGTTCTGCTACAACATGTGAACACGTTGTCCGAGACAAGCATGACCACATAGTAGTCTTATAATAAAACACTACCGAGTTCTGGTTGGGAACCATCATCAAGGATATCAAAGTCTTTACGCAAGTCCATGGATTAGATCCCAAGCATAGACTTCTCTTCCTTGAACAAGTCAATTAGTGGCTTGGTGTGCTAGGGACACATATGGAGTGGAGGTAGCGAGCCTGTCAAACCATATCATACTTTGCACGTGCATGACTGACTTGGGATGATTCCAGAGGAGGCAACATTGACTTTCTCGAATTCACGGCGGCAACTTGCATCAAATGCACATGAATTAGAGGAGGTCACTTCTTTCATCCGAACATATGCTTCATGAACTAGCATGAAGAAATGCTTTCAAAAGTTTCCAACACTAGCTTAATGTTCAACGAAATTATGGAGAAGACAAGGATGTTGTCGATGGGCTCAACAACAATTCATCCAGATTCCCATGGAGATGGAATTCCATAACTATGTGAACAAGGTGATAGTATTGGTCAGACCCAAAAGACATAATGGTGTATGCTCGTGGAATCAACCACGAGTAAGACAACACTACGAACATCGTTGGTTCTGATTTGATTTGAAGCCGTCCTCAGGAACTGAGTTCTGTGTTTGTGATCCATGAACAGCTACTACCACACATTGGAATGCTTAAGTGCCCCTCTCGACTTATTAATCAACTCGATCTCTGTCCAGGAAACCCGACTGTGACCTTATGCCGAAGTTACCTGTATGATCAGCTCGCTGGATCCTCAGTCTTCTCCAAGATGGATTTGAGGTTAGGCTACCACCAAATCAAGATCAGAAACGGGGACATCCCCAAGACAGCCTTTGTCACTCGTTATGGCCAGTACGAGTACACCGTCATGTCCTTCGGTCTAACCAACGCCCCAGCTACCTTCTCCCTCTTGATGAACTCGATCTTCATGGAGTACCTAGATAAGTTCGTCGTGGTTTACCTCGATGATATTCTTATTTACTCGAAGAACGAGGAAGAACATGCCGAACATCTTAGACTTGTGTTAGAAAAACTCAGAGAGCATCGCCTTTATGCCAAGTTCTCCAAGTGTGAATTTTGGTTGCCAGAAGTGACCTACCTAGGCCATGTAATCTCTGGTAAGGGCATTGCTGTCAATCCCGAGAGAGTTAAGGCCGTTCATGATTGGACTCCACCTGAAACCGTTAAACAAGTTAGGAGTTTCCTTGGTCTAGCCAGCTATTGTCGCTGCTTTGTTGAAAACTTCTCTAAAGTGGCCAAACCCCTCACAGAACTTCTCAAGAAAGATAAAAAGTTTGAGTGGTCCCCACAGTGTGAGTACAGTTTTCAGGAACTGAAAAGACGCCTCACTTCTGCTCCCATACTTGTGCCACCGGATTTCACTAAAGACTTTGTTATCTACTGCGACGCCTCACGACAGGGACTATGTTGCATTCTTATGCAGGATCGTCATGTGATTGCCTATGCATCTCGACAGTTGCATCCACATGAGGAGAACTATCCTACACATGATCTAGAGCTTGCAGCCGTAGTCTATGCACTCAAGACCTGGCGACATTACCTTCTTGGTAAACGTTGCGAGATCTACACCGATCACCAGAGTCTCAAGTATATCTTCACCCAACCAAATCTGAACCTTAGGCAAAGACGTTGGTTGCAGTTGATCTCAGATTATGATCTAGGGATTACTTACACCCCAGGCAAAGCCAATGTCATGGCTGATGCACTAAGTCATAAATCCTATTGCAACAATCTCATGTTGCAGCACGGCCAACCACTTCTCCATGAGGAATTTTGTAAGCTTAACCTTCACATTGCTCCTCATGGATTCCTTTCTACATTGGTGGCGAAACCTACCCTCGAGGATCAGATCATTACTGATCAGAAGTTTGATAGGGGTGTTATCCGCATCAAGAGAAACATTAAGAAGGGAGTTGGTGGATGTTTCTCTATGGATGATCGCGGTGTCGTTTTCTTTGAGAATCGCTTGGTGGTTCCCAAGAATCAGCATCTGCGACAATTGATTCTTAAGGAGGCGCATGAATCCCCTCTCACGATTCATCCTGGTAGTACTAAGATATATCAAGACCTACGCCAGAGGTTCTGGTGGACTAGGATGAAGAGAGAAATCGCTCAGTTTATTGCTAACTGTGACGTTTGTCGTCGCATTAAGGCAGAGCATCAAAGGCCTGCTGGCACCCTACAGCCTTTAGCTATTCCTGAATGGAAATGTGAGAAAGTTGGCATGGACTTCATCACCGGCTTTCCCAGGACCAAGAGAGGGAATAATGCTATCTTCGTAGTCGTTGATCGTCTATCCAAAGTGGCGCACTTCCTACCTGTTCAAGAGAGTATCACTGCTAGTCAGCTCGCTGACTTATATATTTCTCGAATAGTGTCACTTCATGGTGTTCCACTAGAGATCAATTCAGACCGTGGCAGTCTTTTCACTTCTCATTTCTGGGAGAGTTTCCAAACTGCCATGGGAACACATCTTTCCTTCAGTACCGCTTTCCACCCTCAATCAAGTGGTCACGTGGAAAGGGTCAACCAAATTCTTGAAGACATGTTTAGAGCTTGCGTTATCTCATTCGGTATGGATTGGGAGAAATGTCTTCCTTTTGCCGAGTTTGCTTATAACAATAGCTATCAATCCAGTCTCAAGAAAGCTCCTTTTGAGATTCTCTATGGACGAAGATGTCGAACACCTTTGAACTGGTCAGAAACCGGTGAAAGACAATTCTTTGGACCGGACAAGATTCAGGAGGCAGAAGAGCAAGTTCGCATCATTCGTGAGAATTTGAAAACAGCCCAGTCTCGTCAAAAGAGCCAGTATGATCGTCATCATAAGGATATGACTTATGAAGTTGGCGACAAAGCTTACCTTCGGGTTACTCCTTTGAAGGGTACCCATCGTTTCGGTATCAAGGGCAAGTTGGCTCCTCGTTACATTGGTCCTTTTCGCATTCTCGCTAAACGAGGAGAGGTTGCCTACCAGTTGGAACTACCCCCACATCTTTCTCGAGTGCATGATGTCTTCCACGTCCCTCAACTCAGGCGTTGCTTCTCGGATCCCATCCGCGGAGTGGACCACGAAACGCTTGATCTCCAAGATAACCTCACATACCGAGAGTACCCAGTTTGCATTCTTTATCAAGCAGAGCGTGTCACTCGACGTCATAACATCAAGTTTCTCAAGGTTCAGTGGTCTCATCATTCCGAGAGAGAAGCTACTTGGGAGCGAGAAGATCGTCTTCGACTGGAGTACCCTGCTTTCTTTCCGTCGACCCCTGAATCTCGAGACGAGATTCTTTCAAGTGGGGGCGAGTTGTCACATCCCTAGTTCTGGTATGCTCGAGGCTAGCTAGGCATGTGTGCATCATGTTTAAATTCCATTTAAATTTGAAATGGGGATTTGAGAAACCCTCATAATCATTTCTGGAAATGACCCAGATAAAAATTGCTCCAAAAAGGTCCAAGAAAATGCTCATGTTGCCCTCTGAAAATATTGGACAGAGATAAAAATCAAACCAATATAATTAGGAGCTCATAAGTATTTATTTTGGGCATTTGGAATTAACGGATAATTATTTGCGTTGGATACATATATGTTATATATATTATATATGTCCAAAAATTATGCCAATTGTTGAGGAGCTCTGGAATAATACCACTAGTTCCTACAAAAATTGGCATAAGAAAATAAAATGATTTAGTATTTTTTAAATCAAAACAAATGTCAGAAAAATAGAATAGAAAAAGAAGAGGAAAAACCTACCTGGACTTACCCACGCTTACCTCCCTGTGCGGCCTGATCTGGCCCAGCGGCCCAGCAGGCCGGCCCAGCCAGCTGGCCGTGCCAGTCACCCCCTTCCTCGCACCAGGAGGACAGGGGCACGCGCCGGCGCGCACGGCCACGCGTCCGGCCGGGGCCACGTTCCCCGCCACCTCCTGCTTCTCCCCCTCGTCGTCTGGACGCCTTGGACGACGCCACGCGCCGCCTCGCACCTCCCTCCCTCTCTCCCGTGCCTCTCCCCTCCTCTGGCTCCCTCTCCCTCTCTTCACCGAGCGCACCGGAGAGCGCCGCTGCTCGCCGCCGTGGCCACCGGCCACCCCTCGCCCTGCCACTGCGCCAAGAATCTCTGCCGCATCGTCATCATCCTCACCACCAAGCCACGCAAGCGGAAGTGCCCTCCAGCGTCGTCCCCGACCCCTTCTTCCTCCTCGGGCCGCCGGAGATCCCCTTCGCCGCTACGACCACTCCGGTTCCTCCCCGACCTCGCCGACCCGCTCGTCGTGACCGCTATGAGCTACTGGTCACTCTCCCCCTCTCTGTTCTCCTCCTCGCACGCTGTAGCGGCTGCACCTAGCTCGACTGCACCCGCCGCCGCCTGCGCTCGCCGCCGACGCGCCTCCGGCGACCATTTGGTCCACCGGACGTGTCCATCGCCCTCGCCGCATCGCGCACGCACACACCAGCACTCCAACTCTCCCGCACGCGCACCACAGCACCGCTCGCGCCTCACCCGAGCTCCGGCCGCCGCGGCCGAGCTCCTCGCTGTCGCCTCCGGCCACCCCAGGCCCGGCTGGCACCACCGCCTGACGCGCGTTGGTCTGGGCTCTCGAACGAGCCCAGCCACGCTGCGCCGGTGGAGTTGACCGCCTTGACCGCGCCGGCCTGTCAGGTGGGTCCGGCTCGTCAGGTGATTAGCTTAAGCTAATCACCACCTAATCTAACCCCCTGACCAGTGGGCCCCAGCGCCACTAATCTTTTAATTAGGATTAAACTAACCCCTGTTTAACCCCCTGTCACTGACGTGTGGACCCCACACGTCAGGTTTGACCTGGTCAGCACCGTTGACCTGCTGACATCACGCTGACATCAGGCTGACGCCATTATTTATTTTCTGTAATTAGTTTAATTCTTTTAAATCGGTAAATTCCAGAAAATTAGCAAAACTTCAAAAAATCATAGAAATTCAACCGTAGCTCAGATTGAAATAATTTATATATGAAAAATTATCAGAAAAATGCAATCTTTCCATCTGTACTAGTTTCATGAATGTCAAACCAACTTATACCTACTGTATAAGTTAAAACATGTAAATGGCATTTATAAAGAGTTAATTTGGAGTTGCATTTGAAACCTTGATTCAAATGGACTTCATTCAATTTGAATACTAGTTGCATTAGCTCAAACAGCATCACATCTACATGCCATGTTCATGGATCATATTGTTGCATATGTTTGTGTATTGATTGCCGACGCTGTTCCTTCTCGATAGGTCCTGGTCCGGAGTCCGTTCCAGAGTACCTGTCTATGAAGCAGTGCCTTCCTTGTTGATCTACCAGGCAAGCAAACTCCCTTGTTCATTCCGATACAATCCTACTCTCTCGCTCCTGCTCTCAGTTATTGCATTAGGACAACAACGATTCATCTCCTACTTTGTGCTGCGGTAGTTGAACCCATTCCTCTGCAATACCTGTCATTGCCACAGTAAATAGTTGAAACCCACTAGCATCTGTAGGAGTTGATTGAGCCATGTTGTGTTCCTACCATGCTATGCCTGCTATTGCTTAGAGTTGTGTCAGGTCTTATTCATTGGGAATGAATTGGAGTGTTATGAGTTGTTCTGGTGCTGAGAGTTAAGTGTGTGAACACGATGTAGTAAAGGTAGCGGTGAGAGGCCATGTAGGAGTACATGGTGGGTTGTCTCACTGGAACCGTCCTTAAGCACTGAGTTCTGTGTATGTTGTCCAATGACTAGCTACTACCACACATTGGAATGCTTAAGTGCCCCTCTCGACTTATTAACCAACTTGATCTCTGTCCAGGAGTCGCAACTAGTTTCTGGTGTTTGTAGGTAGTGTTAGTAGTCTACCAAGTGGCACCCGGCCAGGTGGGCTTGGGACAGACTAGGCACAGTGGCACGGTGTACCAAGTGGCACCCAGATGGTGGGCTTGGGAACCCTGCTCACATCGTTTGGGGCCGTGAGCGACACCCCGGCCGGATCTCCTTGCAGATGGAACCCGAATAGGCGATAACCCTGGACTAGAGTCTTGTGTGGTTAGTAAGGTCATGGCCGACTCCCTCGCCAGGCTTCCGCTTGAAGGTTGCCGAGATACATGATGTGTGCATGGCGGTAAGTGGCGAGAGCGTGTGTGAAGAAGTACACCCCCTGCAGGGTTAACATGATCTATTCGAATAGCCGGGTCCGCGGTTATGGACTTCTTGGATGCTTACATGGTACATAGACAACTTGAAGTGGATACTATAAAATGCTCAAGACAAGTGTGAGTGCTATGGATGGCCTTCTCGTAGGGAGACGGGGATGAATCCTTAGTAGTGTATTGTGTGGTGATTAGTGGACTCGTGTGCGCCATATCGCCTCAAAGAAGTTCTGGTAGTCGTAGAACAGGATAGCCACAGAGTCAAAGCTAGCTTGCTGCAACTAAACCCCACATTACCCTCTTGATACAAATGCATGTATGATAGGATCTGATGTATGTCTTGCTGAGTACCTTTGTACTCATGTTGCTATATTTGTGTTTTTGCAGCGGAGACTTCGGTCTTACTAGTGTTCTCGTGGACTTCGACAAGTAGCTTGTACCTCAGCTATGATCTTGATCGGATATTGTAGTTAGTCAGGCTTTTCAGCCTTTTTCATTTGTAGATGTCTGTAACCAGACATGCAATGCTTCCGCTTGCTGCTTGTACGCTCTGTATGATGGGTCCTGTGACCCCTGTTTGCAATAAATGCTATGATGGCTCTTTGAGCCTTATCTATATGAGTTGTTGAGTTATGCTGTGATGCCATGATGTACAACACATACTTGCATATTATGCATACGTGTGATGTGTATTGCTATGTGTGGGATCTGACTATCTAGTTGTTTATCCTTAGTAGCCTCTCTTACCGGGAAATGTCTCCTAGTGCTTCCACTGAGCCATGGTAGCGTGCTACTGCTCCGGAACACTTAGGCTGGCCGGCATGTGTCCTTCTTCGTTCCTGTGTCTGTCCCTTCGGGGAAATGTCAAGCGATGAATACCAGAGTCCTGTTAGCCCGCTACAGCCCGGTTCACCGGAGTCCTGTTAGCCCAGTGCTACAGCCTGGATTCACTCGCTGATGACCGACACGTTCGATGTTGGGTCATGGATGCATGTACCTGTAAGTTTGTGCCACTTTGGGTTTACGACTAGCCATGTCAGCCCGGGCTCCTTATCATATGGATGCTAGCGACACTATCATATACGTGTGCCAAAAGGCACAAACGGCCCTGGGCAAAGGTAAGGCGACACCCGTGGGGATACCGTGCGTGAGGCCGCAAAGTGATATGAGGTGTTACATGCTAGATCGATGTGGCATTGAGTCGGGGTCCTGACAGCTTTGGTAGAACTCATCGTCGAACCTCGTCTACTGAGAGGGGGAAATCACCGGCAAACGAGAGGGAAACACAATCAATGCAATGCACAATATGATGCATGATCATGACATGGCAAAATATGTGTATTGGGCTAATGCAACTAAAACCAGATGGGTTTGAGTCATTTTGAACCAATGGTTCAACCCCAAACTCATCTTATGGATTTAAATAGTGCTTATCATGTTTTGCACTAAACAGCAAGGTTAAGTTGTTTAAACATGCATGAGAACAGTACAGTTGGATAGATTGGATTTTTCTGATCATTTTTCATATATAAATTATTTCATTCTGAGTTACGGTTGAATTTCTATGAATTTTAGAAGTTAGCACTATTTTCTAGAATTCCTGAATAAGAATAAATACAGAAAAAGATTATCTGCGTCAGCATGACGTCGGGGTGATGTCAACAGGTCAAAGGCGCCAGCCCAGGTCAAACCTGACGGCTGGGACCCACATGTTAGTGTCTAACTAATTAACCTGAGTTAATTAGCTCTAAACTAATACTAAACTAAACCAGTTAAGGCCCTGGTCCCACATGTCAGTATTAACAGGGCTAATTATGTTTAGTTAGCACTTAACCTAATTAGCAGGGCACGGGCCCACATGTCAGTGACCCTGGGAAAGTCAAACAGGGTCAAATCCTGGGTCAGTGGGGTCAAACCCACCGGCGACATGACGCCGGCGAGGCTAGCCACGATGGCGAGCCTCGGGTTTGCGTCTCCGGCGACCAAACGGCCGGCGGAGGGCATCTACGTGATGCGGACGCACGTCCGCATCGAGTGGTGGTGGCGGTTGGGCCTGGGGTGGTCGGAGTTGTCGCCGGTGATGACCTCGGCGGTTGCCGGAGCTCGGGTGAGCTCGGGATCGAGGCTACGGCGGATGAGTCGACGCGTACGAGGCATCTACGGGCCCTACAAGATGCGGCGAGGTCAGTGGATAGGACGACGGGGCCGTTGCGTGGCCGGAGCCACGTCGGCGGCGACCTTAGGCGGCGGCGCGAGCGGGTGTGCTTGGTGCGGCGACTACGGCGAGTGGCAGAGAGAACGGAGAGGGGGAGGATGGTCAGTGGCTCACGGCGGATGCAGGGGTGGCTTCGGCATGCTCGGGGAAGCACCGGGGCGAGCGCAGCGGCGAAGGGGATCTCCGGCGGCCAGCGATGAAGATGACGAAGATGGCGATGATGTAGGCCCTCCAGCGCCGTGTAGCTCGGTGGAGAGGACGAGGAAGATGCGGCGGAGCTTCTGGACTGCTCGAGGGGGCGAGCGAGAGGCGATGGCCGCGGCGGTGCTCGTCGGTGGCGGCGGACGCGTTCGGTGAGATGGGGAATGGCGAGGGAGAGAGCAGGGGGGAAGAGTGATACGTCCAGAGGGTCGGGGCGGCGCCAAAGAGAAGCCCCGAGGCGTCGTGGTCGCCTCAGTGACGCAGTCAAGCAGGGAGGTGCGTGGCGTCGCGGGCGCGCGTGCGCTGTCTCCCTCCTCTGCCTACTGGCAAAGGTAGGTGACGACTAGCACCAGGCCAGGTGGGCTGGGCCAGCACAGGTGAGGCCCAGGTGGGCTTGCTGGGCGCCAGGTAAGTGCCCAGGTGAGTCTCTCTCTCTCTCTCTCTTTTATTTTAGTTTTTTCTATTTCTGTTATTTTGTTTTGGTTTAGTTTGGAAACTAAACCATTTAAAACTTTCTGTAAATTTTTATGTGAGCTCAGAGAGCTAGTCCAAGGTCACATGCCAACTTACAAAATGTTTGAACATTATTTCTTATATAGCAGAAATAATTCCAACCCAAATATATTATTGATTTAAATCAAAGACCCAAAATAAATTATTTCTGTGACTCTGAAAATATTGGTTTGAATTTTACCTCACGCCAATATTTTCACAGAATAATAGGAACATTTTCTTGGACTCATTGGATGAGATTTAAATGTTGGTTATTTTTAGAGGTTTTCTGAGGCTTTTGAAAATTCCTCAATTCAAGTTTCATTTGAATTTGAACATGATGCTCACATGGAAGGGCTAGCCTAGTGCATACCAGAACTAGGGATGTGACAGCTCACCCCCACTAAACAAGAATCTCGGCCCGAGATTCAAGATGTGAGGTAAGAAGACAGAGGGGACACGAGCTAACACAATCTTTGCGATCCAACAGCCCTTCTCGAAGATGTTGATTCATTGCTTAAAATTGATCTTAACGTCTTTGCTTTCAAGATCTTCATCCAACACGATGACAAAAGGGAAAGGAAATTCTACCGGAATCGATCTCCTCGAAGTTCGAGCAATCAAGATCAACTCATGGAGTGAGACGAAAGAACATCTCTTGGACATAGGACACATATCGAGAGGGATATATAGTGATAGATGACGAAGATTCAGATTGGTAGGCAACAATTCACACTTAACAAGATGGTGAACGGTTGTCAACGTAGCGAGGAGTTGAGTTGCCATGTTACCATAACGGGGCACCTTAGGGAAGGTAACTCGTAGAAATATCCCCTTAAGTGGCAAAAAGAATTACCTTTGATTCAGAGATCATTGAAACTCCTTATATTAGCCTAAGGCAAATCACAATCGATCAATCAAAAGAGTTCGAATAAATGGCATACTCTAATTGGAAAGGGAGCTATGGTAATAGCACAACTCGGCAAACGGGAGGCACATTCAAATTTGATACCGAGGATAAAAACCTAGTGACTAAGCGTGCTCTCAAGAACTTGAGCATTTCCATATTCATCAAGGTTTTACCAATATCCGTGTCAAGGATCCTGGCAACACAACGTACTACCATGATGAATAGTGATGGATGATGCAGATGCAAAGAAAGAGAACCTTCTCAGATTTCACCTTAGCGAAGCCAAGGGAACAAAATCTGGATGATCAACCGAGAGACATTTAGCACTCTGTTTCTAATGTTCTCCTTGATGTTCTAGCTACCACGATCATGCTTTAAAGCATCGACATGGCCATAAAGTAAAGGTCGGACTTCGGGAGCACAAAATCCATAAGGATCAATTTCTAGAATAAGTCATGCGAGATCCTCATGGGAGGTGACCAAACGGCTTAATCAAGATACTACAACAATAGTGCTTCCAGCTAGGTGCGTCCACTTCACTGGAACCTATATCATAGTTCTTGGAAGAGGTTCCAACCATCATATCTGCCTGAGATTCAGATCCGGTTGGTAACAGAATATTTCAGACAATATGTCTGGAAAAGAAAGTTTGCAACACAAACCGACGAGATGACGTTGCGAGATTCTCGGGGAGTGAACTATGATAGCAAGCTCCAAAACATGAGCTGGTTCTGCTACAACATGTGAACATGCCGTCCGAGACAAGCATGACCACATAGTAGTCTTATAATAAAACACTACCGAGTTCTGGTTGGGAATCATCATCGAGGATATCGAAGTCTTGTGCACTTAAATTAGACTTCTTTACCTAGAACAAGTCAATCAGTTGCTTGGTGTGCTACGGAATTCATATGGAGTGGAGGTAATTAATCTAACAAACCATAGTATACTTTGCACATGCATGACTGACTTGGGATGATTCCGAAGGAAGCAAAACTAACTTTCTCAAATTCACGGCGGCAGCTTGCATCGAATGCACATGAATGAGAGAAAGTCACTTCGCACACCAAACATATACTTCATGAACGGGGCATGAAGAAATGCTTACACAAGTTTCCAACACCAGCTGGATGTTCGACACAAATCATGGAGGAGACAAAATGCTGCTGATGGGCTCAACAGCAACTCACGGAATTTCCATATCACTGGACTTCCACCACTATGTGAACAATGTGATGGTATTGGTCAGACGAAAGATGTAATGGTGTATGCTCGAGGAATCAACCACGAGTAAGACAACATTACGAATATTGTTGGTTCTAACTCGATTTGAAAATGGCCCACACTCAAATCAAGGTTTTGATAAGATAATAGGTCCAACAACTGATCACAGGGACCAATCGATGAAGATATCATCTTTCTTCAACATACATACAAGATATCCCTTAACATGAACTAAGTCGGACAAGCTTTTATCTTCCAGCTCTCCAAGTTGAATGTATAGCTTAACCAACTAGCTCAGGGGTATCCAACACGGATTCTTGGAGAAAGGATGGTTTACAGGAATAAACCAACTTGATCACGAACTCAACATAGCGGTCAGGTGACGACCTGGTGATACTTCCGAGAAGATATTTCGAAAATCACGAACCACCGGTATGTTTCTAAGCTCAAGATCAATCTTGCTTTTCAGGACAAGGCGATATGATCAAATAAGCAAGGATTGACACATTCCTAACTCACTGATCGAAGAGTGCACCGGAAATATGGACTAGGTAGCACAATCACTCTTAGAATGATAATTCAATAACCAACATGCTAAGAATGAGATTATTGTCCATTTACTACCAAGCAACATGGTTGCTAGGATTATTGATTTCACACATCATAGTTCACCTGTCGGCGTTCCGGTTGCAACAACACGGGAACCGAGAAATGAAAAATGATGGCGAGAAGTATCACTACGTCAAAAATTCACAAGAGCTGGTGCAATTCTCATGAAAATCCTGACATAAAGGGGGTAATACTCCAGGGTAGAACAGAATCAAAAGCTGGGTTGCATTTGATATGCGGAATACAACTGCCTTGACCCAATCCTATAAATGGATGAGGTACTGGAGTTTGTTCCTCCTAGTCATTCTGAACTAGAATGGCTTGACGGACCATAAGAATGATAGGCACCGATGAACGAATGCACACATACTCTTGACTATCAATTGTTAGACGAAGTTGTAAGACAACTAAAGAGAGACAACCCAACAGAACATATGATTTTCTGAGTTGTGGATGCATGGACTAGCATGTCGAACGAGTTCAACATATTTCATCCAGATAACCCATGCAGAAAGGTTGAACTGGCAGATTCACAATATAGAATGGAGAACTCATCAAGAGCACTCTCGCTGTGATCTTTTGGTTCAAAAGAACTCCTGCCAAGAATGGTTTATGGTATTTGGAAGAACGATATACCACGGACCTCGAGGACTATCGCAAAGGTTACTAATATCCTAAAGGAACTAGCAAACGCTATCAACACGAGGTAAGTAGGGTGAATCTCGGGTTCAAAACCCAAGGAGTAGAATACCTACTACTAAGTGGCATCACGGGATGCTTTCGAGAATAAAGGCCAGAATCATCACACTGGGAACACAAATCATGGCTAGCTTACTAGGTGGTACTCTAAGACACCTAGAGTCGTAATAATAATTCCAACATATATGTCGAGGCAATAGAATACCTCAACTCAGCAATTAGTGTGATTAACCTGGCCCAAAGGAACATAAACACCCGAGGGAAAGGATATGCAAGTGCATCAGATTGTTTAGAAACCTGGGATGACTCGGTCAGCATAACGACTGTAAATGCTCGAAAAGATTTGAGACATGCTACAAAAATGGTGGCATAACCATTCGATCATCATAATATCAAGGTTCTAAGATCAACTATGAACATACAGAAGATAGTAGAAACTGAACTGGGGCTTAAATCCAACAATCTTATAAGTCGATGGATTAGTAACACGTCATCCTGATAGAAAGAAGAGATAGCCTAGTTTCCTTAACCCCGTAGGAAAGATATGATGACTCAGATCAGAAGGCCATAAGGTAAAGGAGTAAAAAGAGCCTTACGTTCCATCCCACAATCAATTCCCCTACATATAACTAAAGCATTTCTAGACTCAACTTCAACCAGTTTGGCTTGGTAATCCTACAGGCAGTCAAGCTCTGATACCAAGGCTGTCAGGACCCCGACTCAGTGCCACATCGATCTAGCATGTAACACCTCATATCACTTTGCGGCCTCACGCACGATATTCCCACGGGTGTCGCCTTGCCTTTGCCCGGGACCGTTTGCGCCTTTTGGCACACGTATATGATAGTGTCGCTAGCATCCATATGATAAGGAGCCCGGGCTGACATGGCTAGTCGTAAACCCAAAGTGGCACAAACTTACAGGGACAGGCATCCAAGATCCAGCATCGAACGTGTCGGTCATCAGCGAGTGAATCCAGGCTGTAGCACTGGGCTAGCAGGACTCCGGTGAACCGGGCTGTAGCGGGCTAATAGGACTTCGGTATTCATCGCGTGACATTTCCCCGAAGGGACAGACACAGGAACGAAGAAGGACACATGCCAGCCAGCCTAAGTGTTCCGGAGCAGTAGCAAGCTACCATGGCTCAGTGGAAGCACTAGGAGATATTTCCCGGTAAGTGAGGCTACTAAGGATAAACAACTAGATAGTCAGATCCCACACATACCAAGCATTTCAATAACATACACACAATATGCTCGATATGTGCAAATACAACATGGCATCACAACATGACTCTACAACTCAAATATTTTATTCAATAGGCTCCGAGGAGCGAGATATTACAAACATGGGTCTCACGACCCAACATTCAGAGCATACAAGTCATATCACAAACGGGAGCTTAACATGTCTGAGTACAGACATCTACAACTGAAAAGGGCTGAGAAGCCTGACTATCTACCAGATCCCGCCGAGGGCACAAGATCATAGCTGAGGTAACAAGCTAAATGTAGAAGTCCACGTGAAGCTACTAGTGAGACGGAAGTCTCTACAAAAACGTAAAATAGGCAAACGTGAGTACAAATGTACCCAGCAAGACTTACATCAGAACTAACTACATATGCATCATTATCAACAAAGGGGATGGTGGGGTTTAACTGTAGCAAGCCAGCTTTGACTCGGTGGCTATCCTAAACTACGACTGCAAGTAACTCTTTTGAGGTGGCGCACACGAGTCCACATATTCACCATATCAATACACCACTATGGATCCGCTCCCGTCTCCCTACGAGAACGCCATCCATAGCACTCACGCTTATCTTGTGCATTTTAGAGTATCCACTTTCACTTGTCTATGAACTGTACAGGCAACCCAGGAGTCCTTTTCTGCGGACACGGCTATTCGAATAGATCATATTAACCCTGCAGGGGTGTACTTCTTCACACACGCTCTCGCCACTTACCGCCATGTACACGTCATGTATTTCGGCAACCTTCAAGCGGAAGCCTGGCGAGGGTGTCGGCCACGGCCTACCTAAACACTCAAGTCTCTCGTCCAGGTTTATCAGCTATTCGGGTTCCATCCGCAAGGAGATCCGGCCGGGGTGTCGCTCACGGCCCCAAACGATGTGAGCAGGGTTCCCAACACTACTAGGGAAAAGCCTATACACAGAATCTTAGCAGCAGCGCGGTTCAAAATAGAGCGCTGCTGCTAAGTAGTTGTAGCGCGGGTTACGTAAACTCGCTGCTGATAAAGATTTAGCAGTAGCGCACTCGACCAGAAACGCGCTGCTACAAATATCGACCGGCGGTGTTCCCCCAACTCTAAGTAGCAGTAGCGCGGTCTCAATAACAGCGCTACTGCTAAGTACGTAGTAGTAGCGCGGTTTCTTCGAGATCGCTGCTGGTAAGTTTCAAATTGCCACAATTTTTTGTCCCAGTTAGCAGTAGCGCCTTAGAGCAAAGCGCGCTACTGCTAAGTACTTAGCAGCATCGCGTTTTCTCTCCCGCGCTACTGCTAACCCCACCAACCCCCAACCCGTCCCTCCCCTCCCCCTTCCTTTTTTCCCTTCCCCCTACCTCCCCCCTCTCCTCTCTTCCCTCCACCACATGCTCGCACTCTCACTCTTCTTCTTCTCAATACTTCTCCCCCATTACTCTCTCTCTTCTCTATCCACGTTCTCTCTCTTCATTACTCCTACATAACTACACCACCTCCATTAATGCATCTCCTTTCTCTTTTTCCTTCCCCCTCCACTAGTTGAAGTTGTCTCCTTCCAAATTAGGTAGCTAGGTAGATGTAGGATTTAGTTAAGTGACCTATTTGCCCCCTAACTAGATCTATCTTTGTCAAGAAGAGCTTTGTGCACTTTTGATCTCCCTACAACATCATCTCCGGCCATCGAGATAGAGGTGATGAAAATTTCATGCTTTTGCAAAATGGAAATGTGTTTATGTGTGTGTGATATGTTTGTGGAAATTGTGTGTGTGGCATGAGTTGACGCTGCCAAATTGTGCTTTTGAGTTGCCTATGTTTTGCCGAAATGTCGATTTATTTCCGTTTCGGCGAATTCCGGGCAAACTCTAGATCCATATATGTCCTATTTTTATGGAAGGTCATGCCAAACTTTTTTATGACTTTGATGCATGCATGCATTTTTACAATCAATTTTTTTATTATTACCGTGCAGAGTTGACGATGGTCAGTGGAACGATGGTGGACAGGTGGTTGCGGTCGGCTGTGCAAGACATGAAAGAAAATAACCGGACAGAGGTTTTATGTCCGTGTCGAAAATGCAAAGGAATAGTTTGGCTCGACCCCCATGACGATGGTCGTGTCGAAGCGCACCTGCTCATGACTGGTTTCATGGATGGCTATCCTCGATGGATAATTGAAGATGAGGATGACGATGTTGAGGATGCCGACGGGGCAGGCAATGATGACACGGGGCAAGACGAAGAGATGATCGATAATGGCGGCGGGGAAGAGGCCGGACATGGCGGCGGAGAAGGGGCCGGACATGGCGGAGGAGAAGGGGTCGGACATGGTGGCGGAGAGAACGACATGGACTCCACGCAGCAGAGTTCGTCGGTACTAAGTTCAATTGTGCGGGACCCTCATGTTCAAGCATTGCTTCACAAGGAGACGAGTACTGAGAGAGCTGCTTCTAGAGAGGAGGCTAAGCTGGAGCAACTGGTGGTAGACTCGAACACTCCATTGTATGATGGTTGCAATCCTGAGGTGACCCGGTTGAGTTTCACGCTCCAACTCCTGAAGACGAAGGCTAAAAACAAATGGACCGACACTAGCCTCGATGAGCATCTCAAGTACCTAAAGGATGTTCTTCCCGCGGGTAATCTATGTCCTACTAGTGTTGATGAGGCCAAGAAGATCGTGTGCCCTCTTGATCTGCCACACGTTAGATACCATGCATGCATCAACGATTGCATAATTTATCGGAAGGAGCACGCGGAAAAAACAAGCTGTCCGGTGTGCAATGCTTCTCGATACAAGAAGGCCGGGAAGAAATGTCCCCAGAAAGTTGTATGGTACTTACCGATCACTCCCCGTCTCCAGAGGTATTTTGTAGATCCCAAGGAAGCAAAGCTAATGCGCTGGCACGCGGAGAGGAAGAAGCCCGACGATGGAGATGATCCGAAGCTGAGACACGTGAAGGATGGAAGCCAGTGGAGAGCGTTGAACAGCTTCTATCGGTATTTTGAATGTGATCCAAGGAACATCGTGCTCGGCGCGTGTACCGATGGCATGAATTCGTTTGGCAACCAGAACACCAACCATAGTACATGGCCCGTGTTTGTATGGATGTACAACCTCCCCCCTGGTTGTGCATGAAATCGAAGTACATTCACATGAGCATGCTTATTCAAGGGCCAAAACAACCAGGAAATAATATTAATTTGTATCTGGGGCTACTTCAAGAGGAGTTAGACACATTATGGAAAACACCGGCCAAGACATGGGACACCAGCAAAGGTGAGTATTTCAACATGAGAGCCGCGCTGATCACGACAGTGCAGGACTATCTCGGTTATGGATATGTGGCAGGCCAGGTGTGCCATGGATATTGCGGATGCACGCGGTGCATGGATGATACAACGTCTCAGCAGCTAACGTCAAGGAAAGATGGCGGGTCTGGGAAAATCGTGTACATGGGGCATCGAAGATGGCTTGAACAGGACGACCCGTGGAGAAACCGTGGAGATCTATTCAATGGTCACGCTGAGCATCGAGGACCTCCACGTAAGCGGAGCGGTGCCGAAATCGTTGAGCTGTTGAAAAACTAGAATGAGTGCCCCGCGCCGGGAAAGACGGTGAGAAAGGCGCCGGAGCCGCTGCTGAAGGTATGGAAGACGAGGTCTGTGTTCTGGGACTTGGAGTACTGGCACAAACTCGATACACCTCATTTCCTTGATCAAATGCATATCTGTAAGAATGTCCTTGAGAGCTTGCTCGCAACACTGATGAACATGCCGGATAAGACCAAGGATGGGCCGAAGGCAAGAAAAGACTTGCAAGATTTGAAAATCAGGGAAGATCTGCACACGCCGCCCCGTAAAATGTCAGACGAGACAGAGACGGAGACAGAGGCACGGGAGAAGAAGGGCAAGATATTAAAGAAAGAGGATTATTGCCCCCCCCCCCCCTCTTGCTTCACCTTAAGTCAGGCTGAGATCAATCAATTCTTTAAGTGCCTTACCGGAGTGAAAGTTAGTTCCGGTTACTGTGGCAAGATAAGCAGATATCTAGACACAGACAAGAAAAGGTTCAGCGGGATGAAGTCTCATGACTGTCATGTGATGATGACGCAGATACTACGTGTTGCCCTTAGAGGGATAATGGACAAGCACGTCCGTGACACGCTTATTGGTCTCTGCAACCTTTTCGACGTCATCTCTCGAAAGTCGATCAGTGTGAAGCAGCTCCAAAGGCTACAGGAAGAGATCGTTGTGATACTGAATGAGCTTGAGATGTACTTCCCGCCCGCGTTCTTCAACGTGATGGTGCATCTGTGTGTCCATATTGTGGATGACATAATAGACCTGGGGTCGTCATTCCTGCACAACATGATGCCGTTTGAGAGGATGAATGGGATCATCAAAGGATTCGTTCGTAACATGTCCCGTCCGGATGGAAGCATCGTCCAGGGCTATTTGGCACAAGAGTGCATCTCTTTCTGTGAGAATTTTCTATATGGCGCAGACCAGCCGCCTGGTGTTAGTGTTGGTTTGCCCGTTAACAAGCACGATGGGAGGCTCGAAGGAGATGGTCACTGCAACGGTCGCAGGGAACTACACATGGCATACTCAGATCAACGCAGCGACTTTGACAGAGCAAACTTGGTAGTGCTACAACACCTAGACGAGGTAGATCCTTTCGTGGCACTGCACAAAGAAATTGTCGCAAAGAAGTATCGTGACCGGGGGGTATGCAGGACGGATGCCGAAGTTACTAGAGAGCACAACTCCACTTTCCTGCATTGGTTCAAAGAGCATATTATTGCTAATCCCCCGGAGGAGGGCTCTAAGGACGGATTGCTCATATACGCCTTAGCACATGGCCCCTCGCCCAACCTCGTAACCTATCAGGCATATGATATCAACGGATACACGTTCTACACGGAGGCAAAAGATATGGACAGTGATGATCAGAACTCAGGGGTGACGATGGAATGCATGACCGGCAGCGACAACGGCACAACTGAACGATTTTATGGAAGGGTCGAGGAGATCTGGGAGCTTGACTACTCTGGACTGCACAACACGACGATGTTCCGTGTCAGATGGGCTAAGAATGTCGAAAGAGAAAGCCGAATGTTCACTACCATGACTATACCCGACGCCAAGAGCGCTACCGTGAACGCTATCGCAAAAAACGAGCCATGGGTACACGCTAAGCACGTGACACAATGCTTCTTCATAACTGACCCGCGCAATCCCAGCCGTGTTGTCGTGAGGAGAGGCAAAAGGAATATCATTGGAATGGATGGAGTCGCCAACGAGGAAGACTATGATCAGTACGGCAACCCAATGAGGGAAGATGACGATGATGATGAAGTATACGTCAAAAGAAGAATCAATACTACATTACCTAAGAAAAATCGTACTCCATGGAAAAGGCAAAGTCACAATGAGGGGCTCAATTATTCTTCGACGAACAAGAAGGGAAAGAAGCTGACTCAAAAACGAAAACGTCAGCACTGAGGAAACGTATGTTATGGGTCCAATGATGTGTAATATATATATGTTCCTATTTTGTATACACACTTAGCCATTATTATGCATGGGTCCAATGATGTGTAATATATATGTTCCTATTTTGCATACATATTTAACCGTCAAATGATGCAATATATATCGCCCTCCCTTCGTTCACTGCCCTTGGGAAATAAAAGTGGGATAAAATAAAGGAAAAGAAAAAGGAAAACTGGCAGTAGCGACGGTAGTAGCAGCGCTTTTCCACAAAACTGCTGCCGCTACGCACCATAGTAGTAGCGAGTTCCTCATAAAGCGCTGCAGCTACAGATCATAGTAGTAGCGCGTTTCTCTGAAACCGCTGTAGCTACAGAATATAGTAGCAGCGCGTTTTTGCATAACGCGCTACTGCTACGTCCACTTAACCCAAAATTCGCACTCGCCCAGCTTCATCCCGCCATTTCCCCCCAAATCCCCACTCTCTCTCCGGCCCCCGTCGCTCCGCCGCGCCCGACCCGGCCCCGGCGCTCGCCCCCGACTCCGCCGGCGCTGGCGCTAGCCCCGGCGCTCGCCCCCGTCCCGGCCCTCGACCCCGACTCCGGCGCGCTCGCCCCCGACCACGCCGCTCGCCCCCGACCCAGCCGCTCGCCCCCGACTCCGGCGCCGGCGCTCGCCCCCGACCCGTCGGCCCTCGCCTCCCTCCTCTCCCCTGCCGGCCGTCGTCGGGCCTGCCTCCTCGCCCCTGCACTCTCTGTAACCCCCCCCCCCCCTCTCTGCTAGGGTTCTTCATGTTAATTAATTAGGTTATCTATTTAGTTATGAATTTAGCTAGGTTTCAAAATTAGCTGAATTTATATGGAAATTTGAACTGGACATGTGATATGTGCATATGTCATGTTTTGGACATGTCATGTTTGGAAAATGATCCGAGTGGCCTATGTTACGCCGGAATGTTGATTCATTTCCGTTTCGGTGAATTTCAGGTGCTCGATATGTCCATTTATTAGCAAAGGTCATGCCGAAATTTCCCGTAAATAAAGGCATGATTTGTGCTACATAGTTGGCATATCGAGTGCTGGCACATAGATTTCTTTTTATGTCATTTCTCATTTATTCATACTTTTAGAAATAAATGAGGCCACTTAATCATAGGAAACATGTCGAACAACGAAGAAACTGGGCCTTCTGACCAAGATGCAGACGAGATGGATTATGAGGGTGAACAAGAGTACCTCGACTATTTGACTGCTAAGCAAGGTTTGCAGGTCGGCCTCGATGAAGGTACTGACGCCGACATCGACACCGACGGCGCCGGCACCGATGGCGCCGGCACCGATGGCGGCGCCGAGACCGGTGGGGAAGGTACCGGCGGGGAAGGTACCGGCGGGGAAGGTACCGGCCCCGATGCCGATACCGAAAAGAGGAAGCATAAGAAGCAGAGGATACGAAAACCTAACAAACTAGGGATTGGACGACTTGTGATCACAAAGATGGCACCTGGCAAGTTTGAGCCGTTAGAGCCGGAAGAACCTCGCAAGTGCTATGGGAACCAAGTAGGATGCATCCTACGGGAATGCGCGAGCATCAACGACGATGACTTAAGGAGTAAAGAACATTTGACGCAGTTGCTCCTAACGAAGTTGCACAAGAGATTCAAGTTTCCCGACCGGGATGATAACATAGAACAACCGTGGGATGATCCGAAGATGAAAAAGATTAACAATCACGCCATGGGCATGTTCAGCAATGATTTGGCCTCCTGGAAAGGGAGGGTGAAACGAGCTATTGAGGCTGATGAACCCCTGTCCAAGATTCTGGAGGAAAATCCGACACTTACGGAAGAGGAGTTCGAAAAGTTCAAGGACACTTGCGCTACCGAGGCAGCCAAGGCTAAGGCTGCGAAATTCAAAAGCCTTCAGCAAAGGAACACGGGGAAGCATCGCCTCAGAAGCCGTGGCTACCTCGGTAAAAGGCCCATATGGGATAAGGAGGACGCGGAACGTGAAGCCGCGGGTCTCCCAGACCCCTTCGCGAAGTTCACCAACCCCTTGGAGCATGACTTCATCAGGGCCCGCTACAAGTGGGACAAGGAGAAAAAGGTTTTTTACACGGACAAGATCACGAGGAAATTGATTAGACTACTGGAGAAGCAACACCGGCTTGCAGCCGAAAGCCCTACTTCTCCGATGAGGCCCAAGTGGGACACCCCTCTCAACCGGGCCTTGAACGAACTTAAGGGACTCCCGTTGGACCAGCGGCCGCAATATGGTCGTGTGCACGGCGCTAGAGACGGCGCCACGTGGAAGGTGTTTTACAACGACGGCCCGGAGGCCAAGAAGCAGAAAAAGAAGTTTAGTCAGGCGGACATCGACGCAAAGGTGAAGCTTGCGGTCGAGAAAAAAGCAGCTGAGGACGCAAAAAAAGCAGCCGAGGACAAATATGAGTTGCTACAGCAGGCAGTCAATGCAGCTGTAACTGCCTGCAGAAATGATTTTGCTACTAACTTGGTTCCAATTATCATCAACTGGGCGAAGGAAAATCCAGACAAGACGGTACATGATTTCCCGATGCCCAGTTTCTTCGCGAGCAACTCCATGAACAACAACACCATCGCACCATCACTTGCTCAAGCAACCGGGCCTCCTCTCGCAGCTGCTCCCGCTCATAGCAGCCCGTCCTCAGTCTCAGGCGCGCTAGGCGGGCCTTCGTCTTTGGCTGAGCTCGACGCCGTCACGGTAATTACATGTCACACCAACATATATATATATATATATATATATATATATATATATATATATATATATATATAGATAATATTCCATTTTTGTTGCCTTTCGGTTGTTTTACACCACAGACATATGTGTTTGCAGGCGAAAGAAACCCCATGCACCATACTCTACTTGATCAAAGGCCAGAAGGTGGACGTGGGAAAGGGGATGATAATGGACCCCTCTCAACGCACATTCCACAACCAGCCGATCCCCGCTGGGCACTTCAGGGTTAGCTTGACCAGTGTGAAATCGGGGCACGAGGATTTGCCTCCTCCAGTACAGCATGTGGGAGCGGACGATGAGACCCCGCCGCAGATTGGACGCTGCAAGGGTTGGGTGCTGCTATGGCCGAAGAATCTTATTCGTCTGGAGCCGGCCGAGAGCACACCAATAACTACCACACATCAACAAGCATGTGCGGAGACCACCACCCCACCTACGCAATTACCAGCTCCTGTAGTAGTGCTGGGTGAGAGCGGCGGACGACATGATGAAGGGGGTGCAATAGTACTGGCTAATGTAATTTCTCCTGTAGAAAAGAGAATGGATGATGAGACGGAGGTCGACCCTATGGATTACCTCAATACAAACGCGTATGACTGTGACATAGATATGATGAGTCAACCATATGACGAATCGGGCTATCAGCTTGCTAATGAGGATATGGATGATATGCCCGGGCAGGGCCGTACCATGGAATGCAAAAAGTCTCTCTTCATGAAATCCTCACAGGACACGCCTGAAGATGCCGCCTCAACACAGGCTCAACTAGCCGGGCGCGAGGGTCGTACAGTACTTAGCCCGGGAACACTTGGGCAGGGGTTAAGGAAGGGTCTGGAAGGTGTGCCCAAGAAAAAGGAGAGGAAGAGATCAGGGAAGGTAACTGCCTCCAAACAAGCCAGAGCACACAGCAGCCAGACGATGCATTCTGAAGAGCGTGTACCCGTGAAAGGTGCGGTCATGTTCCATCTCACGGGCGAGCCGATGCTACCGCCGAAACCGCTGGAGGCACTATCAAGGGATCTCAGGAGACTGCACGACCATGTGCTGTCGACTGAGAAAAGCCTACTAGCCTCAAAGGATCCAGGATATCCGACATACGCGGCTCGTGTGCCTGAGGGGAAGTGCTACGTCGACACACGGCCCGCGGAGGTGTTCTTCCTGCGGTTTGACCATATCTTTGAGATGTTTCTAACAAGGCGGCTTGATTTTACTATCGTCCGCCTTTTTGCGCTACATATGAGCTCCGTCGTGAAGAGCGAAGAAGTCTCGCAAATCTGTGTGGCGGATCCGTACTACATGCACGAGTCTTTCTTGAGTCTGGGCGACTTTGAGCGTGAAACTGCTAGGGAGTACCTCCAAAACTTCATGGTACAGAATAAGGACCGGGAAATTGTCCTCGTGCCTTATCATCCAAAGTAAGTCAGTTCCGGACAACCCTTTCGTACATTATAATCATTCCTTCTCTCTCATATGGGGAATAATTTGAGGTGTCTTTTCCCCGCAGCAACGGGCGCGCCGTCCTTATCGTTCTTTACCCGCAAGTCTCCCACGCCGTGTATTTTGACCCTTCCAGAGACTACAAGAAAAAGGACTACACCCACATAATGAATATTCTAGATGATGCTCTCCAAGGCTTCAGCTTTAGAGGTGGCCACGTGCATATCAGGAAACAAAGGAACAAGAAGATGGGTTTCGCGCATAAAACTAACTTCTCCTGCATCCATGTCCCAAAACAAAGCAAGAAGGATGGATTCTACATCGTCCATCTCATGATTCAGTTCAACACGGATCACCAAAAGCTTCGCATTAACAGCAGAAATGATGATCATATCCACAAGTGGCTAGAATCTCATGGAGAAGCGAATTATAAACTTAGAGATGACTTCTTTCGCATCCAAAGCGACATTGCGACGATCATCATGAAAGAAGTCGTCGATGAGAAGGGGATGTTCCACCACGGCCCTATATCGCGAGCTGACGTCCGAACTCGCATAGGCATGCAACGTCTAGACCTCACGCCGTTCAAGCAGCTAGGGTTCGTCCTCGATGATATGGAAGGATGGAACTTCTAGTGATTTATGATGCCGATGATGATGATATGTGTTGGTTGAACTTGTATACTTTTTGTAGCGATGAAACTTTGTGATGTCCACGGTCCCTGCCGAACTTGCGTAACGCTACTTTGTTAGTTTGTGTACGATGACCTGCGTACCTCTAGTTAATTAATTTGTGTACTGTATATGTTGCATCTAGTTGCTAACCTTTCTTTTTTGGTGTTGCTCTAGTATATTTTGTTGCATATATATGATTGTACATCTTCTTCATGAACATGCATCTTTAACAGGTACCTAGTTTCTTGATGGTGAGATGGAAATGCTATGTCGTGTACAAAGGGAAGGTTCTGGGGGTGTACATTGAGTGGCATGAGTGTCAGGCGCAAGTGAATGGGTTCCCGGGTGCTAGCCATAAAGGCTTCAAAAGCAGACAAGAAGGAGAAGCTAGTTACTTGAGGTTCACGCTAGCGCGAGAGAGGACTCGTAACCGCCACCTCATGTACTGCATGGTTCCGCTCTCACTCATAGTGATAGCACTTCTTGCGTCTACCTTTGTTTAGATGGATGACGTTGTTGTAGTTGCAAGTATTCGAGACTTGCATGTATTGCTATTTTCGAGATGATAACAAGATATCACTTTGTGTTGGATGATGATTATGAAGAGACTATTTGTATGTACATGCTATGATTACATTTGTGGTCTCGCAGGCATTTGTATGTGTATCATGATGACATTTCTATGTGCTAAAGATTCTTTTACAAAGCCGGTTCAAATACAAAACAAATATGCCAAAAAAACTACTTAAATTAGCAGTAGCGAGTGTACAAAAGTTAGCAGCAGCGCCTCAATAGCAGTAGCGCGTCCTGCCAAAGAGCGCTAGCGCTACTAGCGGTAGCGAGCTTCCCACAACCGCGCTGCTGCTACACTTGTGTAGCAGTAGCGCCGGTGCGCACGCGCTACTGCTATGAGTTAGCTGTAGCGCCATATTAGTAGCGCGGGTACCCACGCTACTGATACATCTAAAACCCGCGCTGCTGCTAGCCTTTTCCCTAGTAGTGCAAGCCCACCATCCGGGTGCCACTTGGTACACCGTGCCACTGCACCTAGTCTGTCCCAAGCCCACCTGTACTGGGTGCCACTTGGTAGACTACTAGCACTACCTACAAACACCAGAAACTAATTGCAACTCCTGGACAGAGAACAAGGGTGATTAAGAAGCCGAGAGGGGTCGAGTTACCGGAACCCAATGTGTGGTAGTAACTGTTCATGGATCACAAACACAGAACTCAGTTCCTGAGGACGGCTGCAATGAGACAACCCACCATGTACTCCTACATGGCCTCTCACCGCTACCTTTACCAAATCGTGTTCACACACTTAGCTCTCAACAATAGGACATGTTCACCACACCTCCAATTCATACCCGATGAATCAGACCTGACTCAACTCTAAGCAATAGCAGGCATGACAAACAAGCATGAATGAGTAGGCACATCAGGGCTCAAACAACTCCTACTCATGCTAGTGGGTTTCATCTATTTACTGTGGCAATGACAGGTCATGCAGAGGAAAAGGGGTTCAACTACCGCAGCATGTAATAGTTAAATCGTTGTTGTCCTAATGCAGTAAAAGAGAGCAGGAGCAAGAGAGTGGGATTGTATCACACACAAGCTCCGTTCTGCGAACGTAGCTGAAGATGACAAGGTCACATATGCCACATACCACCTGGAAGGTCCTGCTAGTCTCTGGTGGCAGAACTATGAGGCTATACTTCCAGCTGGTCAGATTCCTACCTGGAGAGATTTCACTGAGGCTTTTCGCGAGCATCACATTCCTGAAGCCCTCATCGATCGCAAGAGAGAAGAGTTCTGTAGTTTCACCCAGAGTAAGATGGCTGTTGATGCTGACAGTAGAGAGTTTGAGAACCTCGCCCGCTATGCCACAGAAGAGGTGTCCACGGACATCAAGAAGCAGGCCAGGTTCCGGAAGGTCTCAACCCCAAGTTGCGTCGTGATCTCCACCTGCATCATTGTGATAGATTCCAAGCCCTTGTGAACAAGGCTATTAATGCAGAGACAGCTCAGCTCACTTACGAGGAGTCTCGTAAGCACACCCGTGATTTGGGATCTTCCTCCGGTTCTAGTTCTCAGAAGCGTCGGATTTGGGTTCCAAACTCCGCTCTTCCTTCTAGATATACACCGAGGCCATCATATGCGGTGCCTCACCCAGCTCAGTCGTATGTTCCACCCAGGCCTACTGGTAGACCGCTTGTCAATGTGGGTCCATGTCCAACTTCAGGGACTTGCTTCACATGCGGGAAGCCATGACACTATGCACGTGACTGCTCTCAGACTAGTTATGCTCCACCCCAGCCCGAGAAGCCTGTTGGCTGTGTTAAGCCACCATGCAAGATGATCAGTGTCAAGTCAGCTTCCACTGAAAGTGGACGCGTGCATCACGTCTCAGCTAGAAATGCTCATGATGATCCAGATGTCGTTCTTGGTACACTCCTTGTCAACTGTCATCCAGCATCGGTTTTGTTCGATACTGGAGCGTCTCACTCCTTCATTTCTGAAAGCTATGCTAACTTGCACAACATGTCATTTTGTGATATGCCCTCTCCGCTGGTCATTCAAACTCCTGGATCCAAATGGCAAACTTCTAGTGTAAGCCATGGTAATGAAATCCTTGTAGACAGACTTGTATTCCTCGCATCACTTATAGCCCTCAAGTCTACAGATATTAACATCATCTTGGGTATGGACTGGATGATAGCTCATTATGCGAAGATTGATTGTTACACCAGGTCCGTTCAGCTTACACACCCATCTGGCAAGATAGTCACTATCTCCACTATAGTTGCAAGGCGTCAACTCTATTCTCTTAATGACAGCCCTCTTCCAGACCTTGAAGATATCCCGGTAGTCCGTGACTTTCTGGATGTCTTTCCAGAGGAAGTGCCAGGTGTTCCACCTGATAGAGATGTAGAGTTTGTCATAGATCTTATCCCAGGAACCGCTCCAATCTCTAGAAGACCTTATAAAATGGCACCCTTAGAACTAGTCGAGCTTAAGAAACAACTTGATGAGTCCTTGCAAAAGGGTTTCATCCGTCCTAGTTCTTCTCCTTGGGCTTGCCCCGTCCTCTTCGTCAAGAAGAAGGATGGTACGGATCGGATGGTTGTAGATTATCGTCCCGTTAATTTGGTCACGGTAAAGAACAAATATCCGCTCCCCAGGATCAACGATCTGTACGATCAGCTTGTTGGATCCTCAATCTTCTCCAAGATGGATTTGAGGTTAGGCTACCACCAAATCAAGATCAGAAACGGGGACATCCCCAAGACAGCCTTTGTCACTCGTTATGGCCAGTACGAGTACACCGTCATGTCCTTCGGTCTAACCAACGCCCCAGCTACCTTCTCCCGCTTGATGAACTCGATCTTCATGGAGTACCTAGATAAGTTCGTCGTGGTTTACCTCGATGATATTCTTATTTACTCGAAGAACGAGGAAGAGCATGCCGAACATCTTAGACTTGTGTTAGAAAAACTCAAAGAGCATCGCCTTTATGCCAAGTTCTCCAAGTGTGAATTTCGGTTGCCAGAAGTGACCTACCTAGGCCACGTTATATCTGGTAAGGGCATTGCTGCCAATCCCGAGAGAGTTAAGGCCGTTCTTGATTGGACTCCACCTGAAACAGCCAAACAAGTTAGGAGTTTCCTTGGTCTAGCCAGCTATTGTCACCGCTTTGTTGAAAACTTCTCCAAAGTAGCTAAACCCCTCACGGAACTTCTCTAGAAAGATAAAAAGTTTGAGTGGTCCCCACAGTGTGAGTATAGTTTTCAGGAACTGAAAAGACGCCTGACTTCTGCTCCCATACTTGTGCCACCGGATTTCACTAAAGACTTTGTTATCTACTGCGACGCCTCACGACAGGGACTAGGCTGCATTCTTATGCAAGATCGTCATGTGATTGCCTATGCATCTCGACAGTTGCATCCACATGAGGAGAATTATCCTACACATGATCTAGAGCTTGCAGCCGTAGTCTATGCACTCAAGACCTGGCGACATTACCTTCTTGGTAAACATTGCGAGATCTACACCGATCACCAGAGTCTCAAGTATATCTTCACCCAACCAGATCTGAATCTTAGGCAAAGACGTTGGTTGGAGTTGACCTCAGATTATGACTTAGGGATTACTTACACTCCAGGCAAAGCCAATGTCATGGCCGATGCGCTAAGTCGTAAATCCTATTGCAACAATCTCATGTTGCAGCAGGGCCAACCACTTCTCCATGAGGAATTTTGTAAGCTTAACCTTCACATTGCTCCTCATGGATTCCTTTCTACCTTGGTTGCGAAACCTACTCTTGTAGACCATATCATAGAAGCCCAGAAGCATGATACGGGGATTACCCGGATCAAGAGAAACTTTGCCAAGGGTGTTGCTGGTAGTTTCTCCATAGATGATCCAGGTGTCGTTTTCTTTGGGAACCGTCTGGTGGTCCCCAAGAAGCAGCATCTTCAACAACTGATTCTTAAGGAGGCGCATGAATCTCCTCTCACGATTCATCCCGGTAGTACTAAGATGTATCAGGACCTACGCCAGAGGTTCTGGTGGACTAGGATGAAGAAAGAAATTGCCCAGTTCATTGCAAACTGTGACGTTTGTCGTCGCGTTAAGGCAGAGCATCAAAGACCTGCTGGCACCCTTCAGCCTTTAGCCATTCCTGATCGGAAATGGGATAAAGTTGGTATGGATTTCATCACTGGCTTTCCCAGGACCAAGAAAGGGAATAATGCTATCTTCGTAGTCGTTGATCGTCTATCCAAAGTGGCGCACTTCCTACCTGTTCGAGAGAGTATCACTGCTACTCAGCTCGCTGACTTATATATTTCTCGAATAGTGTCACTTCATGGTGTTCCACTAGAGATCAATTCAGACGGTGGCAGTCTTTTCACTTCTCATTTCTGGGAGAGTTTCCAAACTGCCATGGGAACCCATCTTTCCTTCAGTACCGCTTTCCACCCTCAATCAAGTGGTCAGGTGGAACGGGTCAATCAAATTCTCGAAGACATGCTTAGAGCTTGCGTTATCTCATTCGGTATGGATTGGGAAAAATGTCTTCCTTTTGCCGAGTTTGCTTATAACAATAGCTATCAATCCAGTCACAAGAAAGCTCCTTTTGAGATTCTCTATGGACGAAGATGTCGAACACCGTCGAACTGGTCAGAAACCGGTGAAAGACAATTCTTTGGACCGGACATGATTCAGGAGGCAGAAGAGCAAGTTCGCATCATTCGTGAGAATTTGAAAACAGCCCAGTCTCGTCAAAAGAGCCAGTATGATCGTCATCATAAGGATATGACTTATGAAGTTGGCGACAAAGCTTACCTTCGGGTTACTCCTTTGAAGGGTACCCATCGTTTCGGTATCAAGGGCAAGTTGGCTCCTCATTACATTGGTCCTTTTCGCATTCTCGCTAAATGAGGAGAGGTTGCGTACCAGTTGGAACTACCCCCACATCTTTCTCGAGTGCATGATGTCTTCCACGTCTCTCAACGCAGGCGTTGCTTCTCGGATCCCATCCGCGGAGTGGACCACGAAACGCTTGATCTCCAAGATAACCTCGCATACCGAGAGTACCCGGTTCGCATCCTTGATCAAGCAGAGCGTGTCACTCGACGTCATAACATCAAGTTTCTCAAGGTTCAGTGGTCTCATCATTCTGAGAGAGAAGCTACTTGGGAGCGAGAAGATCGTCTTCGACTGGAGTACCCCACCCTCTTTCCGTCGACCTCTGAATCTTGGGACGAGATTCTTTCAAGCGGGGGCGAGTTGTCACATCCCTAGTTCTGGTATGCTCGAGGCTAGTTGGTCATGTGTGCATCATGTTTAAATTCCATTTAAATTTGAAATAGGGATTTGAGAAACCCTCATAATCATTTCTGGAAATGACCCAGATAAAAATTGCTTCAATTTGGCCCAAGTAAATGTTCCTGTTTTTCTCTGAAAATATTGGTCAGAGGTAAAATTCCAACCAATATTTTTGGGAGCTCAGAAGTATTTATTTTTGGCCATTTGAATTAATGCAGTAAATATTTGCCTTGGATATATATATGTTATATATATAATATATGTCCAAAAATTCTGTTAATTGGTGAGGAGTTTTGGAGCAATCCAACTAGTTCCTACAAAAATTGACAGAAGTAAATAAAATGATTTAGTATTATTATTAAATCAAAACAAATGTCAGAAAATTAGAAAAAGAAACAAAATGGGACTAAAACCTACCTGGACTCACCCGCGGCCTGGCACCGTGCAGCCTGGCCTGGCCCAGCGGCCTAGCAAGCTGGCCCAGCCAGCTGGACGTGCCAGTTGTCCCCTTCCTCGCGCCAGGAGGACAGGGGCACGCGCCGGCGCGCGCGGCCACGCGTCCGGCCGGGGCCACGTCCCCCGCCACCTCCTGCTTCTCCCCCTCGTCGTCTTGATGCCCCGCGCGACGCCACGTGTCGCCCCGACCGCTCTCCCTCTCCCTCGCTCTCCCTCCTCCCCTGGTTCTCTCCCGCGCGACCGCCCGAACACTGCCGTCGCCGCCATTCGCCGTTACCGTAGCCACCGCCTCCCCCTCGCCTCTCGGACAAGTCCAACAGCTCCGTGTCGTCGTCCTCGTCCTCTCCATCAAGCCGCGCGTCGCCGGACGCCCCGTGGAGCCTTCACCGCTGTCGTCTTCATCATCGTCCGCCGGAGATCGCCACCGACATGCCGTCATCTCCAAGCCGTCCCCGAGCGCGCTGAGATCACCAAAGGCCTCGCCGTGAGCTCCTCTACCGAACCCCTCTTCTCCCCCTCATTTTTGCGCTCCGTAGCTCCATCCCCCTTCACGGTCGTAGCTCCTCGCCGCCGTCCATGTCGCCGCCGTCGCCCTGGCCACCGCAGCCCGCAACCGAGTGCGTCACCGTGCTCCTGGTGACGCCAGGAGGCCGTAGAGCCTCTCCGCTCACTTCCCCGTGCCCCGCAGCACCCGCGCGCACTCGGCCAAACTCCGGCCGCCGCCCCGAGCTCCGCTCCGGCGAGCTCTAGCCGTCCCCACCTCTCCCACTTGCTCCAGATGACGCGGACGAGCGCTGGCTCCTCGCCAGTGGTCTCCGCCGTCCAAATGGTCGCCGGAGGGCGAAATCCGAGGCCCTCCGCCGCGTCTGGCCTCGCCGGCGTTGAGTCGCCGGTAGGTTTGACCTGTTCGATCCGGGGTTTGACCTCCCTGGGGTTAACACACGTGGGCCCCGCCCCTGACTAGATTAGTTTAGGACTAATTACCACTTCCGACACTGACCAGTGGGCCTAGTGCCACTAATCCTCTAATTAGGATTAAACTAACCCCTGTTTAACCCCCTGTCACTGACATGTGGACCCCACACGTCAGGTTTGACCTGGTCAGCACCGTTGACTTGCTGACGCAGGCATGACGTCATGCTGACGCAATTATTTATTTTCTGGATTTAAATTAATCAGGAAATTCTAGAAAATGATTCAAACTTCAAAAAATCATAGAAATTCAACCGTAGCTCAGATTGAAATAATTTATATATGAAAAATTATCAGAAAAATGCAATCTTTCCATCTGTACTAGTTTCATGCATGTCAAACCAACTTATACCTACTGTATAAGTGAAAACATGTAAATGGCATTTATAAAGAGTTAATTTGGAGTTGCATTTGAACCCTTGATTCAAATGGACTTCATTCAATTTGAATACTAGTTGCATTAGCTCAAACAACATCACATCTACATGCCATGTTCATGCATCATATTGTTGCATATGTTTGTGTATTGATTGCCGACGTTGTTCCTTCTCGATAGGTCCTGCTCCAGAGTCCGTTCCAGAGTACCTGTCTATGAAGCAGTGCCTTCCTTGTTGATCTACCAGGCAAGCAAACTCCCTTGTTCATTCCGATACAATCCTACTCTCTCGCTCCTGCTCTCAATTATTGCATTAGGACAACAACGATTCATTTGCTACTTTATGTTGCGGTAGTTGAACCCATTCCTCTGCATGACCTGTCATTGCCACAGTAAATAGTTGAAACCCACTAGCATGTGTAGGAGTTGATTGAGCCATGTTGTGTTCCTACCATGCTATGCCTGCTATTGCTTAGAGTTGTGTCAAGTATGATTCATTGGGAATGAATTGGAGTGTTATGAGTTGTTCTGGTGCTGAGAGTTAAGTGTGTGAACACGATTTGGTAAAGGTAGCGGTGAGAGGCCATGTAGGAGTACATGGTGGGTTGTCTCACTGGAACCGTCCTTAAGCACTGAGTTCCGTATATGTTGTCCAATGACTAGCTACTACACCACATTGGAATGCTTAAGTGCCCCTCTCGACTTATTAACCAACTTGATCTCTGTCCAGGAGTCGCAACTAGTTTCTGGTGTTTGTAGGTAGTGTTAGTAGCCTACCAAGTGGCACCCGGCCAGGTGGGCTTGGGACAGACTAGGCACAGTGGCACGGTGTACCAAGTGGCACCCAGATGGTGGGCTTGGGAACCCTGCTCACATTGTTTGGGGCCGTGAGCGACACCCCGGCCGGATCTCCTTGCGGATGGAACCCGAATAGGCGATAACCCTGGACTAGAGTCTTGTGTGGTTAGTCAGGTCGTGGCCGACTCCCTCGCCAGGCTTCCACTTGAAGGTTGCCGAGATACATGACGTGTGCATGGCGGTAAGTGGCGAGAGCGTGTGTGAAGAAGTACACCCCTGCAGGGTTAACATGATCTATTCGAATAGCCGGGTCCGTGGTTATGGACTTCTTGGATGCTTACATGGTACATAGACAACTTGAAGTGGATACTATAAAATGCTCAAGACAAGTGTGAGTGCTATGGATGGCCTTCTCGTAGGGAGACGGGAATGAATCCATAGTAGTGTATTGTGTGGTGATTAGTGGACTCGTGTGTGCCATATCACCTCAAAGAAGTTCTTGTAGTCGTAAAACAGGATAGCCATAGAGTCAAAGCTGGCTTGCTGCAACTAAACCCCACATTACCCTCTTGATACAAGTGCATGTATGATAGGATCTGATGTAAGTCTTGCTGAGTACCTTTGTACTCATGTTGCTTTATTTATGTTTTTGCAGCGGAGACTTCGGTCTTACTAGTGTTCTTGTGGACTTCGACAAGTAGTTTGTACCTTAGCTACGATCTTGATCAGATATTGTAGTTAGTCAGGCTTTTCAGCATTTTTCATTTGTAGATGTCTGTACCCAGACATGTAATGCTTCCTCTTGTTGCTTGTATGCTCTGTATGATGGGTCTTTTGACCCCTGTTTGCAATAAATGCTATGATGGCTCTTTGAGCCTTATCTATATGAGTAGTTGAGTTATGCTGTGATGCCATGTTGTACAACACATACTTGCATGTTATGCGTACGTGTAATGTGTATTGCTATGTGTGGGGTCTGACTATCTAGTTGTTTATCCTTAGTAGCCTCTCTTACCGGGAAATGTCTCCTAGTGCTTCCACTGAGCCATGGTAGCGTGCTACTGCTCCGGAACACTTAGGCTGGTCGGCATGTGTCCTTCTTCGTTCCTGTGTCTGTCCCTTCAAGGAAATGTCACGCGATGAATACTGGAGTCCTGTTAGCCCGCTACAGCCCGGTTCACCGGAGTCCTGTTAGCCCAGTGCTACAGCTTGGATTCACTCGCTGATGACCGACACATTCGATGTTGGGTCTTGGATGCCTGTCCCTGTAAGTTTGTGCCACTTTGGGTTTATGACTAGCCATGTCAGCCCGGGCTCCTTCTCATATGGATGCTAGAGACACTATCATATACGTGTGCCAAAAGGCGCAAACGGTCCCGGGCAAAGGTAAGGCGACACCCGTGGGGATACCGTGCGTGAGGCCGCAAAGTGATATGAGGTGTTACATGCTAGATCGATGTGGCATTGAGTCGAGGTCCTGACAGTGGGAAACCGGATCATAGCATCTATAGCCCTTTGTGTTAGCCGGGTAACCAAGGAAGACACAGGGAACGGATCGAGGAGCAAGTTTATGAGGAGAAGTGGCAGCTATACTAGGGTAACAAAGACAACCAAAAATACGAAGACCATCATATGAAGGAGGGGACCCAAAGAGAAGTTGGTGTGGCGTAAAGTTCCAGCGGGTGCGACATGGACGAAGATTAATAACGAGGGTGGCGGTAGCGAGAGCGTCGGGCCAGAAGAGAGGTGGCATGTATGCATGAAAGAGGAGGGTACGGACGCAATCGTTAAGAATGCGAAGAATGCGTTCAGCCCGACCATTCTGCTGTGAGGTGTAAGGACATGTAAGCCGGAAAATTGTGCCATGTGCGGAGAGAAGATTGCGGATGGTGGTGTTGTCAAATTCTTTCCCGTTATCAGTTTGTAAAAGGAGAATGGGACGACCGAATTGCGTAGATACATAAGAGTAGAAGGCGGTAAGAGTGGCAGCAACTTCAGACTTCTTACGCAATGGAAAGGTCCACACAAAATGAGAGTAGTCATCCAAGATAACAAGATAGTATGAAAAACCGGTATTACTAGCAACGGGAGAGGTCCAGACATCACTGTGGATTAATTCAAAAGGTAACGATGCAACTGTGGATGAAGCACTAAAGGGAAGGCGAACATGTTTGCCTAGACGGCATGCGTGACAAGAGTGCACATCCGTTTTATTACATGTAAAAGAAAAATCCCTAATAATTTGACGAAGAGCGGTGGAGCTAGGATGACCAAGACGGGCGTGCCAAAGCTCGACGCCGGCAGAAAGAGCAACTGGCCCAGCATGTGTGGATGATGGAGGCTGGACGAAGTATGTGTCGCCGGGGCTGTCACAGCGGTGAAGAACCATCCGGGTGAGGGCGTCCTTAACAGAAAAACCAACTTCGTCAAATTCCACAGTTACAGAGTTATCACGAGAAAGTTTACGAACACAGACTAAATTCTGAATAAGTTCAGGAGACACAAGAACATTATTGAGATAAAGTGGTTGAGAATTCGAGGGAAAACTAGTAGAACCAATGTGAGTGATAGGAAGACCAGCACCATTACCGACAATGATACGAGAGGAAGTGTGTATGGGAGACGCGGAAGAGAGATTACCCGGATAAGCGGCCATATGCGAAGATGCACCGGTGTCCATAAACCAGTCACCACCACCGGAATAAGCCTCGGTCGGAGGCTGTTGATGAAGGGCAGCAAGCAGGGCCAGATCATAAGAGACCGGCGTGGGATAGCCCAAGTAGCCGGTCACTCCAGCGCTAGGGTTTGGCCCGCCATAGCCAACCGAAGAGGGAGAGTAGTATGGCTGTGGGACGACCGGACCGGGTTGCTGACCGGCGAAGAAGGCCTGATGACCAGAAGGGCCGGGCCCGAGGAGACTCGGAGCGGGGGGTCGGGGCACGGGCATGGTGTAGGCGTGCACAAACCCTGTCCAGGGGTTGTGGCCGCCCCCCATGGCGGCGTCGGCTGCTGCTGGGTAGGCCCAGCACGTGGCTGCTCTTGCTGTTGCTGGCCTTTGCCGCGACCACGGCGCCGCTGGCGCGGCTGCTACTGCTGCAGTGGGTGTTGAGTAATAGTCGCAGGAGCCGGAGGACGCGGCTGGTACGAGGTGGCGTAGGCGCTGTGCGGCGCAGAAGGGGCCGCGGGTCGGGGCACCGGGAATGGCGCTGGAAAGCCGAGGGGCGCGCCGGTGGGTGCAGGGCCACCGCGTGAGAAGCCGGCGGCGAATGCAGTATGAACGGCACGGGAGGGAAGATGCTTCAACCGGCATTCCTTGAGACGGAGATACGCCACCGCCCGCTCGTAGGTAGGGTTTGCCATGAGGGTGAGGTTGGAGGCGGCGTTGCCGAGATCCTCATTGAGGCCGGCGGTGAGAGTGGAGAGGAGCAGCTCGTCGCCCACCTTGAAGCCAATGTCATTGAGCTCGTCGGAGAGGGTCTTGAGGCGCATGCAGTAGTCGTCAACGGAGGAGTCATTTTGGTGACACCCAAAAAACTCCTGCTGCAGAAAGACGATCCGTTGGAGCTTGTTGTCGGTGAAGAGGCCAACGATCTTGTTCCACACCGTGCATGCATCGTCCTTGTCGCGAACGACGGTGTGGATGATGTCCTTGGACACGGTGAGGAAGAGCCACCTGATGATGGTGGCGTCGATCGCCAGCCAGTCGACGTCGCGATTCAGGACGAAGACGTTGGCGGTGTCGTCGATGTGATCCTACAGGTTATACTCACGGAAGAGGAAATTGAAGTATGTTTTCCAGGCATAAAAGTTCGCCTCTTTGTGGGAGAGGATGACCGGAACGCGACGTTCGATGGGAACGTCGCGGATGTAGGCAGGGTCGGGCAAGGTGGCAGCAGAGGAGCCGGCGGAGGAGTCGAAGGGGTTGGGCGAACGGACAGCCAGAGGAGGGGAGGCGGTGCTGCGGTGGGAGAGATCAGAACCGGTGGACATGGCTGCTGGTTCGGTTTTGGCTGGGTAGGGTTAGGGTTTTGGTGGCTAGCGGTGGTTGGAAGCAGTGAGGTAGAGCGATCGCGAGGAGAGTAGGGCGATCCGGAGGGAGTGCGTGGCGAGCGGGAGGGATCGGGAGGCGAGACTAGCTACGGCGGCGGTGAAGGATCTGCGACGCGGGCGTAGCGGAGGGGAGGCTAGCGGCGGCGGCTTCGGAAGCAACGGCGATGCGGCTAGGGCAGGAATCGGGTTTAGGCTGATACCATGTAGAGAATTATGCAACTCACGATATATTGATCGGGTGCAATACGCACGTATATATAAGTACAAAGGGTAGCCACGTCCTCAACTATACATGGAAGGAGGAGGGCTTGTTGTACAAGAAATACACATATATATCTACATCTCAACATTCTTCCTCCTCGATGAGGCGCGAGGCAGAGGCGAGGCCGGCCGCCCCAACGATGACCACCGGCGGCTCCGGCCACCTCTCGCGGCGTTCTGCCCACCGGCGTGCTCAGGGAGGAGCGGCGCATCCATCCAGAGGGTTGGACAGCGCCGGGGAGGAGCAAGATGGAGGGGAGGGGTGGCACCATGAGGAGGGTAGAGACCTTCAGGCGGCGGTGGTTCTTGGCGTTGCGGCCGTCTCCGGCAAAGGGAGAGGGGGTGGGGCGAACTACGGGGAGGAGAGGAGTGCTCCTGTGGTGTTGGAACGGGGAGAGGAGGCACGGCTCGCCGGAATTTAGGCGGAGTACCGCGGCCATGGTAGCGATGGTGGACACAGAGAGCTCCTCGAGCTCGAATGAGAGGCTGGGAGGGGTAGTGGAGTGCGGGGAGGCTGCTGGTGTGCTTGAAAGGCTCGGGGGAGGCCTATAAATAGGCGCGGGGCGAGGTGTCGAGCTGTCGTCACCACGGACGCGTGTGCGTGCGCATGAGCTCGGAGGCAGGCGACGAGAGGGAACAGGAGGGAGAGCTCACGGGGAAGAGACGGCCAAAGGAGCGCAGAGAGGAAGAAGACGGCGAGCTCCTAGCCAAAACCGCCACTGTTCGTCCGTGGGCGCGTGGCGGCTTGCGTCGGTGAGGAAGCGGGCGGAGGGGAGAGGGGTCCAGGAGAACGGCGACGACGAGAGAAAGCTAGGGGACATGCCCGTGCTCGCTGAGACGCCGAGCAGAGGAGGGGTCCGAGAAAGAAGACGCTCTAGACGCGGCCAACGCCAGCAGAGCGCGTGCATTGCATGCCAAAACTCGTGATCACCGCGTGCACTGGTGCACACAGTGGCACACGGCCGGCCAAAAGATGTCTGGGGGTTTGTCCTTTCTGGGGAGGTTGCAACTAAGGTGGTAGCTCGGTTAAATACGTTGTGGTGAAAAGGTAAGTGAGCTCTAAGTTTACTGCAGTAAACTTGATCATGAAACACTGATCAACTGAGGTAAAATTAGAGCCAAATGAGTTGTCTGGGTGATTATCTTAGGAAGAACTACCATACTAGGGAGTTTGGCAGGAAATGGACCAAGATTTATGCACTTGCTTTGCAACTGCATAATCTGGTCCAGAAACTTGATCAGGAAGGTGCACTCACATGGAGTGTGAAATTGAGTTCAAATTGGGCAAGGCAGAGTCATTTGGTCCTATGAAGATGCTCAAAAAGTCTCATACCAATTGGCCAAGCCAAACTTGTACTTGCTTCACAAACATCTCCTCTGGACAGAAACTTGCAAAAATTCTAGAGCAATAATGGCTTTATGAACCATGCCCAAAATGGGTGGAGGTAGGTTATATGGATAATAGAAGGCCTAGAAAAATTGGCAGCCATAATGGAGCAAGATAAAATATACTTGCTTCACAAACTGAAATTTTGGACAGAATCAAAGAATTGAAGATGAGCTCACTTGGAGGCATGACATGAGCTCTACTTTGGCTGAGGGCTATGATATGATCATATGAGGGATCATGCAAAATGGCAACTCATTTGGATATGCCTAGCTTGCACCTCCTTCACGAAGCTTCTTTCTGGATAGAAACTTTGGAAAATCATAATTAAATAATTACTAGGCAAATGAGGTTGCATTTTGGCATGTGGCAATGATATGGACAGGAAAAGGTGTCCAAGGAGTTTGAGGTCAATTGGTAAAAGGAAAATAGCACTTGCTTCACAATGTGCCATTTAGGGCAGAATAGGAAATGAATTATTTGAGCATAATGATAAACATTAAAAATGCAATATTTTGCCTATTTGAGAAAGATATGACCCAAAAAAATTATGAGAATTATTTGGGATTTTTAGGAGTGATGGAAATAAAGGTTGCTTCACAACCTAGGGCAATTTGAGTTGTTCCTTTAATAGAAAAGGAATATTCCCAATAAAAAGAATATTGGGATTTGGGCTAGGATGAAAATGACAGGGTCTAGGGAAGGATTCGGGAATGACAAACCACTCTGGAAACAAAGAAGAGGGCATCTTCTTCAGTTTCCAGACCACAAAGCCATGGAAAAAGAAAACTCAAGCAAAAACCTCAGAAAAACAAAAGAAAAAGAAAGGGCCAAAAATCAGGCTGTCACATTTTTTACCACATCATGTTGGTGGCATGACATTACATCAACCAAGGTTTCATGTGTTTGTGATATTTTTTTAATTTTTTGGAATTTAAATGTCATGGCACTCCATGCATACATATGCATGTGTCCATGTCGTGAGACAAATATCTTTGAAAATTCCTTCTAATTTACTGCACATGGAATTAAATCGCACACAAGTACACAAATATGATTTTTCAAACCATTATGGTTAGCCGTTGCATGTAGATGTAGTTCAAATTTGAATTACGATCATTAAATGGCTAGAAAATCATTAAATGTCTTCAAAAGGTCAAATGACCCCTGAAATTTTCCAAATTTTCACATGACAGCTGTATTAGTGCACGTTACACGTAGAAAAAATTTGAAGGCTGTAAGAGGAAGCTATCTCCCGTTCGTCATCAAACATGCATTGTTCCCTCTCGGAACCATGAGCCTTCTACTGAGTTGATCCAGTTTGTGAGGGGTGTGTGTCCAAACTTTCGTCACACATGCCAAAAAATTTTACCACGTCATCTTGGTGGCATGATATTACATCAAGCAAGGTTTCATGTGTTTCTGATATTTTTATTATTTTTTTGAAATTTAAATGCCATGGCACTCCATGCTCAATTGTGTCATAGCCGTTAGACCAATATGTTTGAAAATTCCTTCCAATTTACTGCACATGGAATTAAATTGCACACAAGTATAGAAAATATGACTTTTCAAACCGTTATGGTTAGCTGTTGCATGTACATGTAGTTCAAATTTCAATTACGGTCATTAAATGGCTAGAAAATCACTTAAATGTCTTAAAAGGTCAAATGACCCCTAAAATTTTCCAAAATTTGACATGACAGTTGTATTAGTACTACAAAATTTCTCGTACATTTAAAACACCATCCGTTGCCACTTTACTCCAAATTCGTCTTTCACGGCTAATAAAAAGTATCTACAACATCACACACAGTTGTTTTCTAGGAACTGTTTGCGATGAAAATATTTGTGTCTATTTAAGTCTCCCTCCTTAAGCTTCGCCGGCTCGTTTGCTCCAGTGTCGGCAACCCCCAAATCCGCGAATCCCGATCCCCATTCCCGCACCCCCTTCTTGCAAAGATGACACCGTGGAAACGCTTCGTGAAGGCCCGTACGATGGCCGAGAGCTCCACCACCTGCGCCGAGAGCGCCGCCGCCTACGCCGAGAGTGCCGCCGCATCTGCATTGAGCGCGGCCGCTTCCGCCGAGAGGGCGTCTGCGGCAGCCGATATGGAAGCTGCTGCAGCCGAGACGGCTGCAGCTGCTGCTACGACGGCGACTGCAAACGCCGAGAGCGCTCGAGCTACCGTCCGTGCCGCCGATGTTGCCCTGTCCTGGGTCGAGGTCATCCACACCAAGATCGAGGATTCACACGCCAAGATATTCCAGGCCACCTCGGACTCCAGCATGCAACCCATGTCCGAAAAGGCGGCGGTGGCCATGGAGCACCTGCTTCCTCATGAGGTCGCCGAGCGGGAGCTGGAGATGCAGCAGGTAGCGGAGATCGAGGAGCGACGGGAGGAGGAGTTGCGCGTGACTGAGGTCGAGGTAGAGAAGAGTCTGTCCATCAAGGAATCGGCGGTGGAGTACCAACGTGAGCTCTGGCGCAGCCACTACTACGAGTACTACAACCTTGAGAGCGGCGCTGAGGATGAGGACACGGTCGACTTCGGCAGGGTGGACGCGGAGTCCACCAACGGTGGCATGTTGCCAGGACAAGTCATCGACGTCTCATCTCACACCGGCGATGCATAGGCCGGCGCGGCGCGGATTTGTTAAAATTATGCGTACTTAGGCTTTATTTTTAATGCTGGTCTTTTGTTATAGCAATGTTTACGTCAACTGGCTCTGTTAATTACTAAAATTGCTCGATTCAGTAAGTATGGTCTGCCTGCTATACGCTCTTTTGTGTGCCAAAATTAGCAAGCGATGTTAAATTATGCAATGACGTACCCGGGGAAATTTTCACCAAAATTTGAATTATCAAACTTATCCCATGCGTGTAAAGCAGAAGAATCGTTTGCGATGCAGACAATCGTTCAAATTGAATGGTCCGGCGGCACCGCGCGCAAAGTTTCCCTCCACATTTTCAAAATTTTGGCCTACCGCCAAAATATCTACCCCCTTCCCCACCCCCCTTCCCCACCCCCTTTTCTCCCCACAAGTCACATTTCCCCTGTTTCCTCCTTCCTTCCTTTCTTCCTTCCTAAGCTATAGCCGCTTCCTCGCTCTCGCCGTCTTGCATCCTACCGCCGGGGTCGCCATGGTCTTCTACAAAGACCTCTCCAGCGGTTCCTCCTCCGGCGACGACTCCTTCACCACCCGGGTATGCCTCTCTTCTCTCTCTCTCGGGCTATGACTTGGAATGAAGGATTTTTACCCAGCGGTCGATTTGAGTCATTTCTTCCTCTTGTAGCTCCCTAGGACCATTAGTGGCAACGAATGGAGCGGGGTGGCTAAAGATCTATCTCCTCGTTGTCACCATCAATCTCCATGCGTGAAGCTAATTGCGTTTGATTCTGTGGATAGTGGGAGGAAGTTTTTGGCATCTGCAGAGAAGGCTAGACCCTCTTTCGTTGTTACAAAGCATTTGTTAGATGTGATTCAGACACTGTCACGGTCCCAACCCATTCATACCACACCTTCAACCAAACGCATCCTAAGACAGTGTCACAGTTTGTACCTAGTATCTAAAATTGTTGCCATCTCATCAACGGTGCCATTAAAAAATTATTTGGCACCGCTTCAGCAGTTTGTGCAGCCAACTTTGGTCCACACACCCAAGCAGCCAAGCAGTAAAATACTAAATATTTATGGCACGAAGGAACTGGGCATCGAAGCAACTAGGTGCTCCAGAGTCCGGGTCCCTGATTTTTTTTTCTGCTGCATCGGCTCGCTAGTGCAGGGCACAGGTGCGAGATGTAGCAACAGTTGTCTTTACACCAGTTTTGGCATACATAGTGGACGACCATAGTGCTATTAGTTCTATGTTACTAAATTTGTGCATGTACACATCTGTTAGTATCAATTTGCTGTCATCCAAACGATGTCGCTATGCTGTTGCGGTTATATTTACCTTCCTCATAAAATGTTCAATTTGTTATTTATTTTACATGAGTAAGAACTTGTAGCATTTTTACAGTTAATTATAGCTTTTGATGTTCCAGAATTTGGTTGTTGTCTCAGTAGCAATTAATTCATTTGCACATTGATCTTTTTGAGAAGATATGTCATAATTAGCATGTTTCATTAGTTTTTCAAAATAAGCATTGGTGATTTTCTATGTTGCTATAAACCCATTTCACCTACAATTGTTACTAATCTAGTTTTAAATATTATAGGATGAACGGAAGTGTTCTTACTTGGAGTAGGTTGATCAAGAGTGGCCACAGTCTTTGAAGATGTGCCTAGCGAAGCTCTGGAGCATGTATGAGGAAGAGAGCAGACATGGGCTTAGAGAAAGTGTTGTCAACACTGAAGAATATTTGAAGATGCGGGATAAAAAGAGGAAGGTGGAGAATGAGCTCATATTTTTTTAAATCAGACTTTGCTAAGATGGTGTTTGCGAAGGAGGAGGCACTTTCCCAGTTGGCCAGTGCAAAACAGGTTTTACTGAACTGAAAGCAGAGGTGGATAAGACAAGTCTGGATGATCTCGATTAGGGAAATAAATATATTGTTCTTATGAAGTTGAACTAGCTATATGTTGTATTGTCCTGTTTTCATGTAGCTATCGTGTGATGTTATAATATATTTATGTGCCTGATATGAAATTGGAAAACAACTACTCAATATGAAATGTGAATTTGCATAATACTGGAATTATTAATTGTAAACTAATAAACCTGCTAAATGTGGCATGGAACTCTGCAAATGGTTTCTGGCAGTAAAAGTGCTTGTCATGGATAGCCCAATGCCACACAGTTTTCTTCATCAAATCGTGTGTGATATAGTTGCTAAAAGAAAACAGTTAAGCAAGGCAAAACGTGTGTGATAGTTACACCTTTCACACACGAGCCTACACATAAAACTGTGTGGGATGTACATATGAACGGAAACGTTTTCCCTAGATTGACTGTGTGGGATTTACATAAGAACGGAAACGTATTCCTTGGATTGACTGTGTGTGATATACATATGAACAGAAACGTTTTCCCTGGATTGACTGTGTGTGATGTACATAAGAACGGAAACATATTCCTTGGATTGACTGTGTGTGGTATACATACGAACGGAAATGTTTTTCTGGGATTCACCGTGTGGGATGTACATACCTACTGAAATGATTGGGTCTCGATGCCTCGCCCGATCGCACACGAGCTCATTTGGTGTCCCAGGAGGGCCTATCCCCGATGATTTCTGGGTCGTGTGGGAAGGACCCCCCTATCGCCCACACTCATTTGACGACGGTTCCAAATGTCATCGTGAAAAGGGGTTAAAAATCATTTGTATAGCACCGACGCGTATCAGTGTATATAAAAGTACATATTATTTCCCTATATTTATTTTTTCTCTGTCTTATTTCAAAAAAAAAAGAACAAGACCTCAGGCGCCAGCCAGGCCAGCCGGCCCAGCCAGAGCCGAGTAGCGGCCCACCCGTGAGCCAGGCGGCCTGCCCAGCGCGCCCGCACCCGAACCCGCCTTTCCTCGGTCGCCCACTCGCTCTCCTATCTCCCTATCTCACTGATGCGCCGGCCCCATCCCTTTATTTACCCTCCTCCATGCCTAGCCAGGCTAGAGTACGGCCAGAGCGCGCCCATCGCCGCGATCTTCCCGGGACCGCGCTCCGAGTCGCCCTTCTCTCCAAGAAACGTGTCCTATAAATCCCCTCGGTCTCCTCCCACGACCCCCCTAAACCCCCTCGCAAAACCCACCACATCCGCCGTCATCTCGAACCCGATCTCGCTGCTGCCGCCGCACCTCATCGCTGCGCCCCAGGGGCGGACCCAGAACGAAAATGTCCCGGTGTCCACGCTTAAATTACATGTGTGGACGCTAAGCTATGTTATGCATATAAAACTAACATACTCAACAATTCTAGATAACCAGTAGTAAATATCCTTATCAAAATAGTGCTCTACTTGAATTTGTAGTTGATTATATGAAGTCTTTCGCCCAAGTTGAACAATAATGCATAAAAATTATGAACACAAGTTTAATCAGCTAAGGCTACACTATTTAAGTTTGAACATGCTAGCATCGAAACAAAAGATAAAACATATTGGTTGAATTTATAATTATGAAGATGTACTTACTTACATTGTGTTGTTCTGAGTTGTGCATTCAAAGGGCAAGGAATGATCCACATAAATGAGTACCACTTGGACTCGATTCTTACGTACCAACACTAGCAAATCGCAGAAATTCAATTCTTAACTGTAACATCCTTGAAACTAAAAGCTCTAGACCTACAAAAAAATTAGAAGGAAGTTATATAGGTACGCACTTGGACTCGATGGTAGCGACTTGCGGTACTTTTTTCATCAATTCTCCAACGATTAGGCGAATAGGCCATGGCAACACGGACGCTTCGATGACGATTGGGTGGGTGGGTGAGGCGACGCGCCGTGACGAATCTGTGCAGGGGAAGGCAAGAAGCCATGAGTAGCCGCAGAATTTTTTTAGGGTTGTAGGTGTAAATAAAAGCGATCAAATTAGTTAGAGAGAATCTTGTCCTTCCTTATCTCTTCAATTCAGTACTATGGCAACGTTGTTGCCGCTGTTCCTGAACCAGAGGCACGCAAACCATGGAGAGTGCCCCAGATCCTAAAGACTAGGACTTTCTATACAGGACTTTTACAGAACGCGTACAGTTTAACAGAATTGATCGATAGCCTGGGTCGTGGCTAGCTGGGTTTTTTTAAGGCTAGCTGGGTACCGTCGCTTCAGCCGGTGTCCACGTACAAATTTTACCGGTGTCCCACGTGATATATCACCTATCGCTTAAGGTAATCGGAGAACTTACCCGGTGTCCTGTGACACCGGGTGTGTCTACGTGGGTCCGCCCCTGCGACGCGCCCGCCGCCAGTGAGCCACTCTGCAACCTTCCAGCTCTGCCATCCAAACCTCCTCTCCCTCCCGTACCTTTCTGACATCACCTCGCCGCCCAGGACCCACCGGAGCGTCGACCCCGAGCTCGTCGCCGCCCGCCGGAGCTACAGAGCACCGGGCTCTGCTTCCACTCGCCCTCGACGTCCGTGCCGTCCACGAGCTCCATCAACTCCTCCACCGACCCCTGACTGCTCCGCCGCACCGCCCCGACCACTCCTCCTTCCTCCCCAATCGCTGGAATCGCCGCCACCAGCGGCGGAGCCAGGAAAAAACAATTAGGGGGGCCAAATGCGTGTTAGTATTGATAGAAGGGGCCAAGTATTAGTAATCTTCATAAAATTTCTTGAATTCTGAAGGAAAATACCGGTATTATACTATACTTCCTAGGTCATGGGGGGAGCCATGGCTCCTGCCAGTCCCCCCTAGCTCCGCCACTGGCCACCTCAACGCCGAGCCGCCTCGCTGTCGTCACCGCCGCTGTAAACCACCGGACCTCCCTCCACCATCCGATCTACTACCTACGGCTAAGATTAGATGGGCGAAAAGGTTGGTTTTTTTATGTAGATTGATTTTTCCTTCGATTTATCTACGGTTTAGTTAGATTAGATCGAACCGGTCGGTCTATTTGTTAAGCCCGTATAGGTTTAGATTATTTTCTGCCTAAGCGTTGTTTAGCTCCAGATCGCACACCCTAGGCCTAGTTAGCGTTGTTCTGTTTTTTTAGTCTTTTTTGTTTCTGTTTCTAAAATAGAATATTTCTATTTTTGTAAAATCAATAACTCTTAGGTTATTTATTAGTTTAATTTGATTTTTTCCTATTTTGAAAATTTCCTATAGTTTCTGTATAAAATAGTTTTGGCCATGTTTTTGTTTATAAAAATTGTTTTATATGGGTTTTACTCGGATTAGTATTTCTGCTATAAAATGAGCTAGGATTAATTTTTTTAGTGTTTCTTTTTGCCACTGCTTTGTTTTGACATTGCCTAGCGATAGGATTAATTTGGGTATTTTTAGATTTTATTAAAATTAGTTTTACATGAAATCAACACTGCTATAGTTTCTTTTACTTTGCTGATGTTTTCTGTTGTTTTAATTACTTTAAAATTTATTTTTCCTATTGTTTTATTTTTAGTCAGATTAGTTCCTGTAGAGTTAGAAGGTGAACTTTATTTACAGAAAAAGAAAATGTTTTATATTATTTCTTACTAGTTTTGTTTTAGGCATAAGTAGAGTTTTATAATAGCTTTTAATGTGATTCTTTTTGCATAAAATTTATTTGCTGTTTTATTTTCTGCTACTTAATAAAAAAACTTGTTTTTGTTCTGTAAAAGAAAGTTTTAATAGTAGGAAGCTATTCTTGTAGTTGTTTCTCTTATAGTAAAGCCTTGTTTTGTTTCTTGTGATTTTCGTTGGCTTTATTGTTGGATTTCTTTGTGTGTATGATTGTGTGTTAATAAATTTTACTTGCTGTTATGTTAGAATTTTGTATGATGTTATACTTATTTGTGCTATGTTTGACTCGGTAGAATTTCCAGAGTGCGAGGCTTGCTACTTGGAGTCTTTAGCGTTTGAAGATCGTTAGCAAGGCAAGTTTTGATCATGAAATTTTATACCCATGTTTTATTGCATTAGTAGTTTACCTCCCCGCCATGCATGCAGTAGTATCATGTGGTAGGATGACCCAAATCCCTATGTTACCCTGGCCCGGGACGTTGTAGAGTTTATGCTATGCTCGTAGACGGGGTTGGTTGAGTGATTCATATGGGAGATGTGAGAGTCAAGATGATGACAACCCCATGACTTCAAGATGTTGAAGATGGATTTCAAAAATTCACTACTAGGTGGAGGATGGTTGATGGGCACCCTGGAGAAACCATCGGATGGTCGGGATGCATGGAGAAGCGCTATGACATCTTGCGGAAACCTTCACCCAGCCACGAAGAGACGGATGGATATACCTTGACCAGGAGCTTGCCTGTGGAGCTGCAAGCCATTATGGGCTCTGGCTTGGTCGACCCTAGGCGTGACTCTGGACGGACGGTGCCAGTAGATGTAAAAGAACGGTAGGACATGGATGGGCACCGGCAGTGGCCCAGAGGATCTCTACGAAAGACCTTGTTTCGTTCATCCCGTCTTCAAACACCAGGTAGTGCGAGGACATAAAGGAGGGAATGATTCTTGCGGGTGAAGTGCACAAGACTCTGCAGAGTGAAATCTAATCGAATAACCGTGTCCCCGGTTACGGACAACTGAGCCTCTGGAATTGGAGTATTTCGGAAATCTAAACACCAAACATAATAAATTGATGGGTTATGATGATTTCGGGTATGAGACACTGGTTGGCGGAACCATCTCATTAACAACCAGCATTTTGTAGTAATTGCAAACATGTCCTTTTGTTGTAGGGAAAATTGGCTTTTTCGCAAAAACTTAAACTTAGAGCCCCACAGCCAAATTGCATATAGTATTAGCGTTGTTATTATTGTCTTTCTCTATGACTTGTCGGCATATTCAAAATGCCGACCTACATGGTGCAACGTCTCATGTTGCAGAGGAGTTTTCCGATCAGGAGTGAGGCTACGATCCACGCTCGGTGATTGCCCTATGGAGTCGGATGGACTCTCTTCGTCTACGCTTCCGTGACATTTAGTTTTTCTCACGAGTTGTCCTTCGGACGAATTTATTCTATTGTAATAAAGACTCTATATGAGAATCATGTAATAAATGAGGTGTGATTGAACTTTGAAATTTTCATCAATGTACTGTGTGTGTCAGCATGATCTTGGGATGGTACCGATACACAGAGACTTGGCCGATTTCAGGTCGGGTCGCTACATTCTCATAGATGATGCTCCATAAAACAAGAACTTTCAGCACTGAATTGGAACTTTTGATAGCAGCTGGGTAGTGGATCAGTTGAACTAATTTGAATGGATTGTGCTTACATTTTCAGATTTGCCCTCTCGCAGCTTAAGGATGAGGTATGTGCCCCCCCCCCCCCACCCCCCACCCATCTGGTTACTTGCCTGTACAATTAACCACCTAGGATTCAGTATAATTTTTAACCCATTTGTATGAAGAGAAGGAGTTGACGCTGGTGGTGTGAGATAGACAATTCCTTTTGGTGCTACTTTTCTAAAGAAGATTCAGGTCTGTCCTCACGCTGCCATTGTTGCTGCACCCATAATGCAAGCGCAGCTGCCGCCATAATTTTGGTCTGCAAACACCACAACCCAGTAAACGAAAACACGGGAGGTTTTTGGCAACATTGGCCCATGAAGAGGACGCAAACATCACAGCTTGACCGCAGCGGCAAATAGGAATAGGGGATGCAAACACTGAAGATTTTGATGATTTTTCAGGTTTAAGAGGAATCAGTGGTGGATTAATAAAAAGGTAGAGTTAATCTAGCAATAATGGGTAATTTTCTTGCTTGATGTTTTAAATTCTTGTGTATTCATTACTTAGTGCCAAATGTTTCTTATGTCTTGTATAAAGATCAATAGTTTAAACTTATCAAGGTTTACTATAATAGACGACATATATTGTATTCGTAAATTTACAATGAGAATTGTAGGTCAAGTAGTATACTACATTATGTTTGCATGAATTTCGGTCAGTGGGACTTCGTTACATTATTAGACCCTCAACATGATGATAAATATATGACTTCTAACTAGAAGAAACAAAAACAAATCCTAAGATTACACGTGCGTGTGCATTTACTAGTTAACAATCAAGTGGGAGCTAATGGCAGGACTCTGAATTTGCAGAAAATCTGGAGATGCTTTTTTTTCACGTTTGTTGATTAACTATGTTTTGGGGATAAATCTAGGAGTTGGCAGACTTATACTAAGGCAAAAGGTGGACGTATTGACATGTTGCACTAGAGGAACAACGACCTTGGAGAGCTGGTGACGATCGAAGGAAGGGCATATAGTGCCACATCTTACCAGGTTGCAGCCGCCGGCACCGGCGCCGCCGCTGTCGTCGTGGAGATTGAGGTCACCTTCACCGCTGCCACGTAAATCATATCAGACGAGCGTGATATATTTGACTGCCTCTCACGTAGATCAACACAAGGGCTTGTTGGTCATTTTGCCGTGGCCCGTCTCGTCGGGGGCAAATCCTCAAGATTACAGCAAATGCATGGCAAATCCTCTTACAGGGTAAACGGGGGCAAATTCTCAGAGTGTAATTAAAGGCATGGCATATCCTCAAATTTTCCAAAAAAATAAAGATAACAAAAATCTAGAACAAATCACAAAAATCTGGAGCAAACCTGCAAAGATGCTGGTGGTCTCAAATTTCATTTCTTTGTTAGGCGGCTCTATTTATTTATTTATTTAGGCTTTGTTCGGTTACACCGTGCCTGAGGCCTTGTTTGGTAGGAGTGGATTTGAGAGGTTTGGGGAGGAGTGGATTTCAGGGTATTTTGTGAATCCCCCTTTTCCACCCAATCCCCTCACATCCCCTTGAAACCTGAAATCCCTCTCCCGCCACAATCCCCTCCATATAAAACACTGTTTGGTAGGCAGGGATTGCCCTATTGAGTTAAAAATGATATAAAACAGTTAAAAATCCAATCTTTACAGGTTAAATAGCATCATAGCAAAACAAACTTGCTGTAAAATTATGAATGACACCTAATAAAAATGTGACAGCGGTTCTTCACATCTTAACTTGGAATCAGTATCTCATCACAGCAATATCAATCACATCACATCAACATAATCTCTCATAGCTCAAAATCAATTATATTTTTACAGACCAAGCAAGGGTGAGAATGATGTTGTCCTACAGATGAATTGACAGTGAGTTCCTCTTGACGACGGACGAGCCTTCCTCCGACAGACTTGGAACCTCAAGAATCTGCAACACAGCAAAGGTATTTCTATAAACAAGGGGAGCGTAATGCTGTATTACCATTGAGTAAAGGAAGTATAACTGGTAGCTACCACTTCAAGCAAATGATGTTCTTCAAAACACATTTATTAAACTGCAGAACACAATTTCTGAGTTGTGTCACACCGATGGGTGGAGATATTAATAAGGCTTACATCTAGCTCCTATCTTGTTAAAAATTACCCCCTCCATCCCACATATAAGACGCTTTTGCAAGCATATTTAGCTTGCAAAAACGTCTTGTCTTGTGGGACGGAGGGAGCATTAAAATTGTTTTCGACTGAAAACTGCATGTTCACATGGAGCTGGATGAATTTCCTAACACAAGAAAAATTGTGTATATGCACATATCTGCTAATACGTACAGAAATCAGGGGGACAACTGTACTATCCATACCAAAGGGCAGAAGGAATACACATGCAGTGATGTGAAAGTATCACACATCCATAACAAGCAATTATTGTGCATCAAGTTAATTATCTGACAAAACAGACAATTGGCTCAACAATGTACATTGTCAGTACATCAGGTGAGACAACCTCAAGACTAGCTTGCCCTTCCCTCCTCCCAAAAGGCAAGCGCTATGACTAAATGCCGGTATGGGAAAAGAAAGCTAACACCTAAGCAACTGCAATGATCTGTAATTCCTACTGTCTCACAAAACTATGTAAACATTTCTACTGAAGTCCTCCCAAAAGGCAAGCACTATGTTAATGAAGTAACAGCAAGTGCAACTAAGTTTGCACACCAAATTATGTGCAAACATTTCTACTGAAGTGCTCGCAGCGATCATAAAACTATGTAAAAAATATATTGTAGAAAAGTATATAGGGATTAGGGATTTGCATTCTGAATTTCCAACGATTAGTTGAGATCGCATTTCAAAATCTTATCCAGTTTGCCATTGACTACTATATAATGATTATGCAACTTCCTAGATACCAGCCTACCAGGCATCGACAGTTCTGATTATGCAACTAACTATAAAGGCATCTTATTCTTAGGACATGTCACATGTGTGCATCTACCCTGCATCCAACAATTTGTAATGTTCTAGCTAGCTAGTACAAGCATTGAGAGAGGGAATTCCTTGACACGAAACATTGGCGAGGATAAACTTTAATGCACACTTGGCTTCATATGTAAGTAGGAAAATTGTCAAATACGCAGATAAACTTAGCATTATGTTTTCCAGACAGTAACATTCTAGGTAGCTGATAATTCATGTTGCCAGTATCAGATCCAGCATTAACATGTTTTAGTTCCAAGGGCAGCAGTAAAGCTCAATATAGATATTATGACAGGAATTGTAAATCCTTTTTTCTATAATTTAAACTGTTATATCAAATAGCTGAACAAAAGTGATAGTATGACAGGAATTGTAAACTAGACAGCTAGCAGGATGAGCTCCCGAACTGACCACTCTGTCCTTCCGTGTCTACGTACCAATTAACTACTAGCAACAACAGTTATACAAAGATAATATACTACTGCATTATTCAGTTTTGAGTCAAGCTGTGCCTCAAAAGGAAAGCATCAGCTATTAGGCTAATCAAAAATATAGGAGAAAAATAAATGAAAAAACTGATATAAACTAGTAAATCATTGTATGTCCTATAATCTCATGTAAATCATTGTAAATCATCGTCTCCAATCCAAATATGCTCAAATTAAATAGAGGCTGATAATCTCATGTAGGATTACATTTAACCTTTTTCTCAGTATTGAGGACCTACATGTTTATACAGAGCCAAAACTGCTAGAGTAAACTTGTTGTCGTATAGACAGTTGAAGTGGTCGTGGACTGCATTGTTGCAGCCATAATCACTTGTAAATTTGTATGCATTATTCAAGCTGAATTGATCTGACGCTCAATAGCTATCCAAGCCATGATCAAATTCTGTATAGTTCATCATATTTGTGGTAACCCAGGAAATTTACTTAATGCTAAAATACAATTGTATTTGTGAAACAAAGGAGCCAATCTAATATCTCAAGGCAGTGTTGCCACTTGCCGGTAGGCTTCACTGAAACATGTGATACAACAATACTGATGACAGCAAGATGATAGACATCAGATCAGGCACTGATCTTAGAACAGCTCCGCCCGCTGCATACCATCACCATCACATCACCCAAGGTCGAGCGGGAGGACTGCCAGGAGGACGAGGAGGAGACCGGCGGGTCTCCCCTGTACCGGCGACTGGCCGCCGGTGCCCAAGCGGCCGAGGACGGCCGTCTCGTTGTCGCCGCCGAGCTCCTCCGCGGAGCATCACCACGGGAACGGAGGGGCAGCCTGCACGGAGGTTGCGGCTGCTCTGGATAGGCTGGCGGGGACGTACGAGCGGGCTGAGGCGGCCAAGCAGGAGGGGGGAGGGGAGGGGAGGGGCTGCGATGACTAACCACCGGGGAGAAGTCCAGTATGCCGGTGTCGAGGCGTCGGGCGGCGCGGCGTCTTGGGGAGGAGTTGGCGCGGCGACTTGGGGAGGAGTCGTGGCGGCGTGTCTGAGTCGAGCGGCGGCGAGGAGTCGCGGCGGCGTGTCGACTGTCGAGTCGGGCGACCAATTCCTTGAGGGGGGCCTCGAGGGTTCTGAAGCCCGTGGAAGCTAGTGGATCCAAGGGGAATCGGGAGGTTTGGGCCTTCGAAGCCACGCTTACCAAACAGGCCAACGGGTATTTGCGAGGTTTCTGGGGCCCTCGGCGATTTTCCTCTCGAAACCCCTCCAATCCGCTCGCGCCAAACGAGGCCGAGGATTCAATCCACTTCAATCCATGTCAAACCCCTTTCAATTCCCTGTCAACCAAATGCAGCCTTAAAGGGAAAGGTTGCTCCATTTGTTTTTTAACAGTTTTGTAAGTGAGTGCTAAATGAATAACCTCATGTGCATAAAAGGCACTTGGAGATGACTAGGTCAAGACAAGCCCACAGTTTGACGACAGGAGAAAAAAAAACAGGGCAGTCATGAAGTGAAAGGATCTGTACAAGACGTCACACAATTAGTTTCAGAAAGTGAACACTTATAAGTTGATTGCAATCACTTCAAGACGCCAATAACACCAACCATGCAAGCCAGTGACCATACCAGCTATGCAAGTATGTTCCGATCGAGCTACAGTACTCGACTAGATAGACAGATAGAGATATAATAACATGATAGCCAAACTGCAGAGGTCATAATTGAACTTAAAACAAGCTGGGCCATCTTTGGTTCTCATTGTTCCATCTTGTCTTCACTGGCTTCCCTTGGTAACAGCCTGTGCTTCTACCCCTTCGCCACCAAAAGCAACAGCAGTAACCATACAGAAAGCTGCCAACTTGACAACTCCATTGACCACACCGTCAGCCGCACGTCCGATGGATTTCAAGCGCCTGCAGGTAGAACGAGGTAGGTCAAATGAGAATATATGTACCAACTCCTGTCAAACAAACAAACAAACAGGAAATTAAGGAAGAAACATATCAAGTTTGATCCTCTACGTACAACATAGACTCATCTGGCTGTTCCTTCTCCAACTTAGCTAACGTTGCACCCAGCTTCGCCCTCGTCAGCTTCAACTTAGCTTCCACTTCAGACGGCTCCAGTTCCTTCGGGATCTTGCCAGCATGCTGGATTTATACACACTTTGCATCATCAATCATTAAGTACAAGCGCTGACTGTGGCTGGTAAATAATTAAGAAGGATAATGTCTTGTCTGTCAGTTAAGAAAGCATGGTGCATGTGTAGCTACTAGTCACGGAATCACACTTGCCCGATTTGGACAAATGATGTCACAGAGTATTTGAATGTTAGATACATCCATTTGAGCGACAAGTAATAACGGTGTATTTGCTAAAGGGGTGAGTAAAAAGTCATGCTCAGATCAACCAGGAAAATAAGGTTGCTTAATGATATGATTCCAATGTAGTCCTGTTGCTAGTTCGTCAGGCGTCAGGTTAGACAAGTATGATCATGATAAGCAAGTAATTTTGCTCATTTTTTATGGTATGTAATACAAGAGACGCATGTGTGTTGCTGTTTCAATTGCACATAATTCAATTATCGCAGGCTACATCGATCCTTGATGTCATGAGAAACATAAATCATGTTGGGCTAGTGGATCAATCGGCAGTGTGTGCGTGTGTGCTTTGGAAACAAACTATTGACTAGTACGGAAATATAAGATCGTTTAGATCACTATCGTTTATATCACTAATATAGTGATCTAAACGATCTTATACTCCGTATTTTTTACAGAGGGAGTACTAACTAGTAAGTGCAGCAAGAAGAAGAGGAGATGGTTCAAGATATCAAAATATCAGCAACACAACATCAATCGATCTTATGCGTAAAAATTCATGATCAGATCAACCGATAAGATTGCCTAATGATATGATTAGCATGCAGTACCTCCTGTTGCTACAAGCAGCACTAGGTCAGGATGTATAGGTTCAGGTCAGGTTAAAACAAGTACTGGTATACATGATGACGCTAAGTAACTTTGCTCTTGTTTCTAGTAGTAGCCAATACAAGAGACACACGCATGCTGCTGTTTCGATTGCAAAGAATTCGATTATGGCTGGCTACATCGTCGATGACGTGAGATAGATCATGTGGAAAATATGCAAATTTTGGTTCAGATACCTTGGTGGAGAGCTGGCGGGAGCGTATGAACCTGCTTGGCACGAGCCGGCGTCCCTCCTCCGCGACCGCCGCCTGCGTTCGCTGGAGCAGTGAGCCACCGAGGCTCCTCGCCGCGCACCGAACCGCCGCCATCGTCGCCGTCCTGCGAACAATTGGTTAGGCATTAGGATAAAAAGTCCGTCACGAATCACCACCGCCGGCCGCTACACCCCCCCCCCCCCCCCCCCCCCCCCCCCCCACACACACACACACAAAACCATCGATTGGATTGCAGACTGGAAATTTCGGTGGGATTTGGTGAGCGTACCTTGCGGATCTGGGCGTTCCTTATTCCTCGCGCGGTTAGGGTTCGTCGTTCGCCTCCACCGAGAAGAAGGGGAAAGTGCGTGGGGAGAGCGGTTTCTTGCGCTGTCCGGGAGGTGCGGTGCGGTGCGCCAACTTATAATCTTGCGAGCAGGCCCGCCCAGTGCAGCTCTTGATCTTGGAGAGTTCTTTTTCGGCCCAACTGTGGATATTTCGATAGGTTCCTTTTTTCCGAAAATCCATCTCTGCACCCGAGCTCATCTGCGTGCTGACGGACAAAAAATCAAAACAAATACTTCAAAATTCAAAAAATTCCAAAAACAAATGGTGAGGTATACAATTTGATGCGTGAGGTCCGCTCCAATTTTCAAATCATTTGGACATCTGAGGAGTTCTCAGCAAAAAAGACAAATTGAGGCTCTGTGAAAAAGTTTACTGTTCACGTACTGTTTTGGCCCGGTTTGTCTTTTTTTCTGAGAGCTGCTCATATGTCCAAATGAGTTGAAATTTGAAGTGGGCCTCACGCATCAAATTTTCTAACGCACAATAAACATCTGGAATTTTTTGAATTTGTTTTGAATTTTTTACGAATTTTTTTCTAACCGGATGCGGATGAGCCTGGGCACCTAAACGCCCTCCTCTGTTTTTTCTTTCTTCTTTCAACTCTTTTCCCCTCTTTTCCCCCCTTTGGCGGAACTATATTTTGCAAAGACACACATAGGCATCTACTACTTAGCATTGAAATAATTACATGAGCACACAACTATTCAATCATTTAAGTGAAAACCATGGCTATTGCAATGCCATCATATAAGTGGTTGTTGTGGCTAGCCCTGGGAGTTTGGTTACCGAACTGAGAAACCGAACCGAAATTAACTAAATCGTAACCACACAGCCGGTTAGTCTGGTTCTTGGTTAGCGGTACGGTTCACAAATCAGGAACCGCTGAAGCTTCGGTTGCATCGGTTAGAAAGCGACGACGATCGGTATTAACCAACTAACCGAAAAGTAGACAGGCCCCGCTTGGCCCCTTGCCCTTGGTTCGGTTGACTGGGATGCTGGCCCAGCCCAATTAGCAATTAGGCTATCAGCCATTCACTTCTCCCGCAGCCGCGGATGGATCTTGTTCCCCACACCCACATGCCACAGCGCGCGCGGCAGCAACCCTAGTCGCGGCGACTGGCTGCTCTCGTCTGGCCGCTCCTCCCGACGCTCGGCCCTGACGGCCCCTCCCGTCCGGCCGCTCCTCCCGACGCTCCCGTCCGACCGCCCCTCAACAGCTCAACTCCCGCCCCCAAGTGGTCGAGCCTCCCCTACAGGCTGCACCGCTCGGCTGACTAGTGAGGTGCAGCCGATGATCGGCGAGGTGAGACACGACGAGCTGCTCGCTTCGGTGATCTTCCAGACTGAAAGCACCGATACAGATCCATGGCCGACGAGGTGCGTTCTGAATCCGAATCTCGTCTTCTCTGCTAGTATGTTTAAGTGTTGTTTTTAGATATAAACTATATCATTGATGGCGAAGCATTGCTGTGCCCATCTATTTGTGCACTTCAATGTTATGGATTGGTACTAATATGTGTTGAGATTTAGTTTATTTTAAATTTAGCATGAACTCATATGTATATAGTGTATTAGTAATTTTTTGAGCTGATTTAGTCCATTGTACATGGTGTGGATAGATTAGCTGAGTTACATAAAACAGGTCTCGGCCTGAAGATAAACTTTTGGTTTCCAATTAAAGCATATTCCCTCTCCACCAAGTTTCAATGATACCAAAAGACACAGTGGCTGGTTAAATAATTTCTAAGATCAGTTTGGCATATCATCTTTCCTCTGCCCATAAAACACAAAAAAGAAAAATATGTGCTTTGAGATTTTTCCTCCCTGCACACTATTCACTAAGTAGATATATGAATGAGAGTGATGCTATCTCGCCATGAACTCGAAATCAGCAAGTTTATTGCATGCAGGATAAAACCTCAAGATGGATGGCCAAGGCTTAACTCGTCAAGAATGCAGGATTTATCATGAGGGGGAACACTGGCAACAATGTTTAACACCAATTGGAATCAAATATCTCCTCAGTATCCTTCTCCCTGAAGAAAAAAATTCTGCTCGGTATCCTTCAATAGCAAGGTGACCTCCCTAGTACAAAGGACAAAAAGAAGATTGAATTAGAAAATAAAATAAAATGAAACTAACCGGCTCAAACTCTAACCAGATATAAGTTCCTCCACTGAAGTAAGATGAACAATCCTCTATAGCGCAACAAGATCCATTCCTTGAACAATCCCTTCATCCTATGACTGGTGCTTGGGATGGGCTTCGTTCTACAGATCGTGATGGCGCGCCTAGATGGGGGAGAGGTCTGGACATTGATGGAACTGGAGACGTCGCCTCACGCCCACCATCACCATGCGTATAAAGACTGCCGAAAGAAAAAGGAGCCAAGCGCAATGCAAACAAGGTGCAAATAAGGCCAATGCAAAGCGTATAGAAAATGGAGGAAATTAAGAGAAAGTAACCCACCTACACTATTAAGAGACCAATTAAGAGGGAGATTCAACACAGGAGATGATGCTGCCCACCAGAACTGTTGGGGAACGTAGCATGCAATTTCAAAAAAAATCCTACGATCACGCAAGATCTATCTAGGAGATGCATAGCAACAAGAGGGGGAGAGTGTGTCCACGTACCCTCGTAGACCGAAAGCGCAAGCATTAGGTAAACGCGGTTGATGTAGTCGAACGTCTTCGCGATCCAACCGATCTAGTACCGAACGTACGACACCTCTGAGTTCAGCACATGTTCAGCTCGATGACGTCCCTCGAACTCTTGATCCAGTAGAGGGTCGAGGGAGAGTTCCGTCAGCACGACGGTGTGGTGACGGTGATGGTGATGTGATCCGCGCAGGGCTTCACTAAGCACTACGACGCTATGACCGGAGGAGTAAATTGTGGAGGGGGCACCGCACACGGCTAAGAGAACAATTGATGTATCTTTTGGGGTGCCCCCTGCCCCCATATATAAAGGAGGGGAGGAGGAGGCGACCGGCCAGGAGGGGCGCGCCATGGGGGGAGTCCTACTAGGACTCCACTCCTATTAGGATTCGCCCCCTCCTTTTCCTTTCTTACCGGAGGGGAAAAGGAAGGAGAGGGAGAGGGAGAGGGAAAGGGGGGCGTCGCCTCCTCCCCTAGTCCAATTCGGACTGCCATGGGGGGGCGCGGCCACCCTGACGATGCCATGGACCTAGGGTAGGGTCATAGGCCTGACCTAGACGCCCTACCCAAGGTCACTACCCTAGAATCAAAGACATTCAAAGTATAACAGAGGATACCGACTGAAGTAACCTTGGAGTGCAATCCACTCGACCAATTATCCCACTTGGATACCCCAATTCCATTCGACCAAGATGAAGTCACTCGACCATGCAAGAAATCACTCGGAGTACGGAAGACCTAAAGTCACTCAGGATGGCAACGGTCAGGCGTTCACTCTGTAGTCTTGAAGGTCATTTATAGCTCTTTATAGCTAGCGTTACCAGTAATGCACTGTCTTAATGTATATTGAACCATGTGTAACGGGAGAGGACTGGGGTCCTAGCACACTCTATATAAGCCACCCCCTCCTCTGACACAAGGATTCGTACCCCTATAACTCTCACGCATAATCCAGTTGACCAAAGCCTCCGGGCACCGAGACGTAGGGCTATTACTTCCTCCGAGAAGGGCCTGAACTCGTAAATCTTGCGTGTACAACCTCACTGTAGCTAGGGCCTTGCCTCCTCATACGTACCCCCTACTCTTACTGTCAGACTTAGTACCACGACAGTTGGCGCCCACCATGGGGCTGGCGTCTTAGCGACTTCCGGTGAGGTTGCAGTTCTTTCGATCTCCATCAACATGGTTTCTGGCAATGGTTTGGCTTTGGGTCGTGAGATCCGACTCGGCGATACGTCTCCAATGTATCTATAATTTTTTATTGTTCCATGCTATTATATTATCTGTTTTGGATGTTTAATGGGCTTTATTATACATTTTTATATTATTTTTGGGACTAACCTACTAACCGGAGGCCCAGTCCAAATTGCTGTTTTTTGGCCTATATCAGTGCTCCGCAGAAAAGGAATATCAAACGGAATCCAAATGGAATGAAACCTTCGGGAGAGTTATTTTTGGAACAAACGCAAACCAGGGGACTTGGAGTGGACGCCAAGAAAGAAACGAGACGGCCACGAGGCAGGGAGGCGCGCCTGCCCCCCTGGGCGCGCCCCCCAACCTCGTGGGCCCCTCATGGCTTTCCTGACCAACTTCTTTCTCCTATATATACTCATATACCCGGAAAACATCCGAGAGCACCATGAAACCCTATTTCCACCGCCGCAACTTTCTGTACCCGTGAGATCCCATCTTGGGGCCTTTTCCGGTGCTCCGCCGGAGGGGGAATCGGTCTTGGAGGGCTTCTGCATCAACACCATAGCCTCCCTGATGATGTGTGAGTAGTTTACCTCAGATCTTCTGGTCCATAGTTATTAGCTAGATGGCTTCTTCTCTCTTTTTGGATCTCAATACAAAGTTCTCCTCGATCTTCTTGGAGATCTATTCGATGTAATTCTTTTTGTGGTGTGTTTGTCGAGATCCAATAAATTGTGGGTTTATGATCAAGATTATATATGAACAATATTTGAATCTCCTCTGAATTCTTTTATGTATGATTTGTTATCTTTGCAAGTCTCTTCGAATTATCAGTTTGGTTTGGCCTACTATATTGATCTTTCTTTCAATGGGAGAAGTGCTTAGCTTTGGGTTCAATCTTGCGGTGTTCGATCCTAGTGACAGAAGGGGAACCGATACATATTGTATTGTTGCCATTGAGGATAAAAAGATGGGGTTTATATCATATTGCTTGAGTTTATCCCTCTACATCATATCATCTTGCCTAATGCATTACTCTGTTCTTATGATCTTAATACTCTAGATGCATGCTGGACAGCGGTCGATGTGTGGAGTAAAAGTAGTAGATACAGAATCGTTTTGGTCTACTTGTTGCGGACGTGATGCCTATATACATGATCATGCCTAGATATTCTCATAACTATGCACTTTTCTATCAATTGCTCGATAGTAATTTGTTCACCCACCATAATACTTATGCTATCCTGAGAGAAGCCACTAGTGAAACCTATGGCCCCTGGGTCTATCTTCCATCATATAAGTTTCCGGTCTATTTTATTTTGCAATCTTTACTTTTCAATCTATACAACAAAAATACCAAAAATTTTTATCTTATTATCTCTATCAGATCTCACTTTTGCAAGTGGCCGTAAAGGGATTGACAACCCCTTTATCGCGTTGGTTTCAAGGTTCTTATTTGTTTGTGCAGGTACGGGGGATTTGCGTGTAGCCTCTTACTGGATTGATGCCTTGGTTCTCAAAAACTGAGGGAAATACTTAAGCTACTTTGTTGCATCACCCTTTCCTCTTCAAGGGAAAACCAACGCAGTGCTCAAGAGGTAGCAAGAAGGATTTCTGGCGCCGTTGCCGGGGAGTCTACGCACAAGTCAAGACATACCAAGTACCCATCACAAACTCTTATCCCTCGCATTACATTATTTGCCATTTGCCTCTCGTTTTCCTCTCCCCCACTTCACCCTTGCCGTTTTATTCGCCCTCTTTTCTGTTCGCCTCTTTTTCGCTTGCTTCTTGTGTGCTTGTGTGTTGGATTGCTTTTTTGTCACGATGGCTCAAGACAATACTAAATTCCGTGACTTTTCCAATACCAACAACCATGATTTTCTTAGAACTCCAATTGCTCCTATTACAGATACTGAATCTTGTGAAATCAATGCTGCTTTGCTGAATCTTGTCATGAAAGATCAATTCTCTAGCCTTCCTAGTGAAGATGCCGCTACACATCTAAACAACTTTGTTGATTTGTGTGATATGCAAAAGAAGAAAGATGTGGATAATGATATTTTTAAATTGAAGCTATTTCCGTTTTCACTTAGAGATCGTGCTAAAACTTGGTTTTCGTCTTTGCCTAAAAATAGTATTGATTCATGGAATAAGTGCAAAGATGCTTTTACCTCTACGTATTTTCCTCCCGCTAAGATCATCTCTCTTAGAAACGATATTATGAATTTTAAGCAACTTGACCATGAATATGTTGCACAAGCTTGGGAGAGGATTGAATTAATGATACATAATTTCCCTACACATGGTTTGAATTTATGGATGATTATACAAAAAATTTATGCCGGATTGAATTTTGCTTCTAGAAATCTTTTAGATTCGGCCGCGGGAGGCACTTTTATGGAAATCATTTTAGGAGAAGCTGCTAAACTCTTAGATGATATTATGGTTAATTATTCTCAATGGCACACCGAAAGATCTACTAGTAAAAAGGTTCATGCGATAGAAGAGATTAATGTTTTGAGTGGAAAGATGGATGAACTCATGAATTTTTGGCTAATAAGAGTGTTTCTTCTGATCCTAATGATATGCCTTTGTCTACTTTGATTGAGAATAATAATGATTCTATGGATGTGAATTTTGTTGGTAGGAACAATTTTGGTAACAACACGTATAGAGGAAACTTTAATCATAGGCCGTTTCCTAGTAATTCCTCTAATAATTATGGTAATTCCTACAACAATTCTTATGGAAATGTTAATAATTCGCCCTCTGATTTTGAGACTAGTGTTAAAGAGTTTATGAATTCACAAAAGAATTTCAATTCTTTGCTTGAAGAAAAATTGCTTAAGGTTGATGAATTGGCTAGGAACGTGGATAGAATTTCTCTTGATGTTGATTCTTTGAAACTTAGATCTATTTCACCTAAGCATGATATCAATGAGTCTCTCAAAGCTATGAGAATTTCCATTTATGAATGCAAAGAAAGAACCGCTAGGATGCGTTCTAAGAAAGATTGCTTTGTAAAAGCGTGTTCTTCTAGTTTTCATGATAATAGGGATTAATATCTAAAAGTGATTGATGTGTCTCCTATTAAATCTTTGTTTTTCAATATGAATCTTGATAATGATGGGACTGGAGATGAGTCAACTTTAGTTAGAAGGTGTCCCAATAATTCAGAGTTTTTAGATCATGATGCAAAAATTGGTAAAAGTGGGATTGCAGAGGTCAAAACTTTAGATAGCAATGAACCCACTGTTTTGGATTTCAAGGAATTTAATTATGATAATTGTTTTTAATAGATTGTTAAAAATCACTAGAACATGATAAAATACCGATTCCAATTGCAGTGGATCAATAATAAAATTATCTAGGTCTTTCTATTTTGGTAGAATTTTTGAGTTCAGGAAGTTTGCATATGATACAGATTACTACAGACTGTTCTGTTCTTGACAGATTCTGTTTTTCGTGTGTTGTTTGCTTATTTTGATGAATCTATGGCTAGTATCGGAGGTTATGAACCATAGAGAAGTTGGAACACAGTAGGTTTAACACCAAAATAAATAAAGAATGAGTTCATTATAGTACCTTAAAGTGGTGGTTTGTTTTATTTTGCTAACGGAGCTCATGAGATTTTCTGTTGAGTTTTGTGTTGTGAAGTTTTCAAGTTTTTGGATAAAGATTTGATGGATTATGGAACAAGGAGTGGCAAGAGCCTAAGCTTGGGGATTCCCAAGGCACCCAAAGGTAAAGTTAAAGGACAACCAAAAGCCTAAGCTTGGGGATGCCCCGGAAGGCATCCCCTCTTTCGTCTTCGTCCATCGGTAACTTTACTTGATGCTATATTTTTATGCACCACATGATATGTGTTTTGCTTGGAGCGTCTTGTATGATTTGAGTCTTTGCTTTTTAGTTTACCACAATCATCCTTGCTGTACACACCTTTTGGGAGAGACACACATGAATCAAAATTTATTAGAATACTCTATGTGCTTCACTTATATCTTTTGAGCTAGATGATTTTGCTCTAGTGGTTCACTTATATCTTTTTAGAGCACGGTTGTGATTTTATTTTATAGAAATTATTGATCTCTCATGCTTCACTTATATTATTTTGAGAGTCCTTTAGAACAACATGGTAATTTGCTTTGGCTATAAAATTAGTCCTAATATGATAGGCATCCAAGATGGATATAATAAAAACTTTCATATAAAGTGCATTGAATACTATGAGAAGTTTGATACTTGATGATTGTTTTGAGATATGGAGATAGTGATATTAAAGTTGTGCTAGTTGAGTAATTGTGAAATTGAGAAATACTTGTGTTGAAGTTTGCAAGTCCCGTAGCATGCAGGTATGGTAACCGTTGTGTAACAAGTTTGAAACATGAAGTGTTCTTTGAGTGTCATCCTTTGTGTGGAGGTCGGGATCGCGCAATGGTTAACTCCTACCAACCCTTCCCCTAGGAGCATGCGTGTAGTGATTGGTTTTGATGACTTGTAGATTTTTGCAATAAGTATGTGAGTTCTTTATGACTAATGTTGAGTCCATGGATTATACACACTCTCACCCTTCCATCATTGCTAGCCTCTTCGGTACCGTGCATTGCCCTTTCTCACCTTGAGAGTTGGTGCAAACTTCGCTGGTACATCCAAACCCCGTGATGTGATACGCTCTATCACACATAAACCTCCTTATATCTTCCTCCAAACAGCGACCATACCTACCTATTATGGCATTTTCATAGCCATTCCGAGATATATTGCCATGCAACTTTCCACCGTTCCGTTTATTATGACACGCTTCATCATTGTCATATTGCCTTGCATGATCATGTAGTTGACATCGTATTTGTGGCAAATCCACCACGCATAACTTATCATACATGTCACTCTTGATTCATTGCCCATCCCGGTACACCGCCGGAGGCATTCATATAGAATCATATTTTGTTCTAGTATTGAGTTGTAATCATTGAGTTGTAAATAAATAGAAGTGTGATGATCATCATTCATAGAGCATTGTCCCAAAAAAAAAGAGAAAGGCCAAAAAAAGAGAGGTCCCCAAAAAAAGGGGAAATAAAAAGGGACAATGATACTATCCTTTTTTCCACACTTGTGCTTCAAAGTAGCACCATGATCTTTATGATAGAGAGTATCTTGTTTTGTCACTTTCATATACTTGTGGGAATTTTTCATTATAGAACTTGGCTTGTATATTCCAACAATGGGCTTCCTCAAATGCCCTAGGTCTTCGTGAGCAAGCAAGTTGGATGCACACCCACTTAGTTTCTTTTGTTGAGCTTTCATACATTTATAGCTCTAGTGCATCCGTTGCATGGCAATCCCTACTCCGTGCATTGACATCAATTGATGGGCATCTCCCTAGCCCATTGATTAGCCGCGTCAATGTGAGACTTTCTCCTTTTTTGTCTTCTCACACAATCCCCATCATCATATTCTATTCCACCCATAGTGTTGTGTCCATGGCTCACGCTCATATATTGCATGAAACTTGAATTTTTTTGAAAATTATTAAGTATGAAACAATTGCTTGGATGAAACCGGGGTTGTGCATGATTTGAATGTTTTGTGTGACGAAAATGGAGCATGACTAAACTATATGATTTTGTAGGGATGAACTTACTTTGGCCATGTTATTTTGAGAAGACATAATTGCTTAGTTAGAATGCTTGAAGTATTATTATTTTTATGTCAATATTAAACTTTTATCTTGAATCTTTCGGATCTGAACATTCATGCCACAATAAAGAAAATTACATTGAAGAATATGGTAGGTAGCATTCCACATCAAAAATTCTGTTTTTATCATTTACCTACTCGAAGACGAGCAGGAATTAAGCTTTGGGGATGCTTGATACGTCTCCAATGTATCTATAATTTTTTATTGTTCCATGCTATTGTATTATCTGTTTTAGATGTTTAATGGGCTTTATTATACACTTTTATATTATTTTTGGGACTAACCTACTAACCAGAGGCCCAGTCCAAATTGCTGTTTTTTTGCCTATTTTAGTGTTTCGCCGAAATGGAATATCAAACAGAATCCAAATGGAATGAAACCTTCAGGAGAGTTATTTTTGGAACACACGCAATCCAGGGGACTTGGAGTGGACGTCAAGAAAGAAACGAGGTGGCCACAGGGTAGGGAGGCGCGCCCCCCACCCTTGTGGGCCCCTCGTGGCTCCCCTGACCAACTTCTTTCGCCTATATATACTCATATACCCCGAAAACATCCGATAGCACCACGAAACCCTATTTCCACCGCCGCAACCTTATGTACCCATGAGATCCCATCTTGGGGCCTTTTCCGGCGCTCCGCCGGAGGGGGCATCGATCACGGAGGGCTTCTACATCAACACCATAGCCTCTCCGATGATGTGTGAGTAGTTTACCTCAGACCTTCCGGTCCATAGTTATTAGCTAGATGGCTTTTTCTCTCTCTTTGGATCTCAATACAAAGTTCTCCTCGATCTTCTTGGAGATCTATTCGATGTAATTCTTTTTGCGGTGTGTTTGTCGAGATCCGATGAATTGTGGGTTTATGATCAAGAGTATCTATGTACAATATTTGAATCTCCTCTGAATTCTTTTAAGTATGATTTGTTATCTTTGCAAGTCTCTTCGAATTATCAGTTTGGTTTGGCCTACTAGATTGATCTTTCTTGCAATGGGAGAAGTGCTTAGCTTTGGGTTCAATCTTGCGGTGTTCGATCCCAATGACAGAAGGGGAACCGATACGTATTGTATTGTTGTCATCAAGGATAAAAATATGGGGTTTATATCATATTGCTTGAGTTTATCCCTCTACATCATGTCATCTTGCCTAATGTGTTACTCTGTTCTTATGAACTTAATACTCTAGATGCATGCTGGATAGCGGTCGATGTGTGGAGTAATAGTAGTAGATGCGGAATCGTTTCGGTCTACTTATCGCGAACGTGATGCCTATATGCATGATCATGCCTAGATATTCTCATAACTATGCGCTTCTCTATCAATTGCTCGACAGTAATTTGTTCACCCAACGTAATACTTATGCTATCTTGGGAGAAGCCAATAGTGAAACCTATGGCCCCTGGGTCTATATTCCATCATATAAGTTTCCGATCTATTTTATTTTGCAATCTTTACTTTTCAATCTATACAACAAAAATACCAAAAATATTTATCTTATTATCTCTATCAGATCTCACTTTTGCAAGTGGCAGTGAAGGGATTGACAACCCCTTTATCGCGTTGGTTGCAAGGTTCTTATTTGTTTGTGCAGGTACGAGGGATTTGCATGTAGCCTCCTACTGGATTGATACCTTGGTTCTCAAAAACTGAGGGAAATACTTATGCTACTTTGATGCATCACCCTTTCCTCTTCAAGGGAAAACCAACATAGTGCTCAAGAGGTAGCACTCGATGCGCTTGTCTTCGTCGCCGATGACTCTGCCTGGCTCCAGGAGGCCCCCCTCGACATCGAGGCCCTTCCCGTCCGCGGGGCGGCGCACTTTCGCGTGAGTGCCTACGGCGTCCTCCTGCGGTAGCCGTTGATCCAGTATCGGCGGCTCCTTCATCGTCCACTCTCCCTGCCGCGCGCCATTGCAAGCGGTCTAGTCGATCGCGGCTCCAGCGATGGGTGAAGCATGCGGTGGCACGTCAGTCGGCCACCCCTCAAGTCGCGGCAATCGAGCCCGATGAATCTCTCTACGGACTGTTCGACCTGTCGACTGGTTCCGCTGAGACTCTTTCCGAGTGTTGGAGCAGTGACCCCGCAGCAGAAGTTTTCATGGTCGACTCTCGTCACAGCCCGCCAGGGTTCCACCGCAACAACAACAACGGCGATGGTGACAGCCCGTCATATGGCCATGACGAGTACGGACCCCATCCCCTCACTTCGGAGCAGAGAGGAGAGTTCACCGCTGCAACATGGAGGCCCTCCAGAACCCAATTGTGGGGGAGACTTCCGAGGCCCGGGCCTTGGAGGCTGCACACTTGGCCACCTTGGTTGAGCGCACACGTCTAGAGAATCTCCAACATTCACTCGACGAATGCGCACTTCGACTGATTCCTGAATCCAGTCGGCGGCAGTTGTTTCCGCCTAAGCCCCAGGTATACCGTACTCCGATCCAGAATCTTACAGCTGCAGCCCACATAGCAGAGTCGATTCAGCCATCATAGTCAGAAGCTGGGAGAGGTTTGATGCAGATCTGGGCGCTGCTCCGAGCAGCAGGTGAGCAAAATTCAGCCGTTTCTCAATCATGCAACAGGATCCGCAGCAGGTTCGTGGTGGTGGACACAATCCAGTCGGCTCATAGCCCAAGATCACCTCCCTGGCGTGAGGGACGTGGGTACCGCCAGGGGCAATACTTGGGTCAGAATCACGATCAGTATGATCATCGTTTCGGCTGTGATGATTGCCGTCGAGTGCCTACGCCCCCTCTGAGGGGTGGATCGTATGTGCCCGGGCAGTACGATGACAGGCGCTCGTATGGCGACGAGCGAAGGATCACAGTCAACCTAAGAGAGCCCGGGTTTGATGCAAGATCCATTCTTGTGCAAGGTTTGGTCGACAGAAACCGGGCGCACAGAGAAGGATTAGATAGAGATCGTCTGATTGGCACCAGAGTGCATGTTTTCGGGCCTGAATGTTTCAGCAGAGCCATCAGAGCTGCTGAGATCCCTCCCAATTACAGGTTGGCGACGGGAGTGAGTAAGTTCACTGGTGAGTCGAAGCCAGACACTTGGCTAGAGGATTACTGAGTGGCTGTGCAGATTGGTGGTGGCAATGATAATGTAGCCATGAAGCATCTCCCCCTGATGTTGGAGGGTTCAGCCAGAGCTTGGTTGAATCAGTTGGCTCCTTGTAGTATCTCCAGTTGGGAAGAGTTAGTCCGAGTGTTTGTCAGGACATTTGAGGGCACTTGCAAATGGCCTGCAGGGCTGGCAGAGTTACAGCATTGTGTCCAGAAACCGAATAAAACTTTGAGAGATTACATCCAGAGGTGGACCACTCTTCATCATACCGTGGAGAATGTGTCAGAACATCAAGAAGTTTGTGCCTTCAAGGAAGGCGTTAGGTATAGGGAGCTTAACTTGAAATTCGGCCGGACAGGAGACATGTCCCTGACTCGGATGATGGAAATAGCTACTCGGTACGCTAACAACGAGGAAGAAGACCGACTCCGTAGTGGCAAGAACAAACCAGTCGCCCAGGACAACGAAGGAGGAAATTCCAGTCGGAAGTAGAAGCGCAAAGCCAAGCCCGTAGGTCCTGGAGAGACAGCAGTCGTGAACCAAGGGAAATTCAAAGGAAAGCTCCGTGGATCCCCAAGAAAGTGAAGGATCAAGCGGGTAATGATGTGCTTGATTTACCGTGTCACATACACACCAAGAAAGATGAAGAGGGAAACCTGATTTACCCCAAGCATACCACTCGACAGTGCCGACTCCTAATTCAGATCTTCCGAGAGGGTCAGCCCAGTGAAAAGGAAAAATAATCTGACAAGGACGAGGATAAGGAAGAGGATGATGGTTACCCCAATGTTAATGCCACTTTGGTGATTTTTGCTGACGTCGAGAGCAAAAGTCAACTAAAAGTTATCAATAGAGAAGTAAACATGGTTGCTCCGGCAACGACAACATATTTGAAGTGGTCAAAGACTCCCGTTACATTCGACCAGTCCGACCAGCCAGCGCACGTTGCTACCCCCAGGCGGCAAGCGTTGGTGGTCGACCCAGTCGTTGGGGGCACTCGACTGACCAAGGTTTTGATGGACGTTGGCAGTGGCTTGAACATCTTGTATGCTGAGATTCTACGTGGGATGGGCATTCCGATGTCCAAGCTCAGTGAAAGCAACATGCGATTCCACGGTGTCATCCCTGGGAAAGAAGCTGATTCACTCGGTCAGATCACTCTTGATGTGGTTTTCGACGATTCAAAGAATTACCGCAATGAAAAGTTGATGTTTGAGGTGGTAGATTTTCATAGTGCGTACCATGCTATTCTGGGCAGGCCTACATGTGCTCATTTCATGGCTCGACCGTGTTACGTGTATCTCAAGTTGAAGATGCCTGGCCCCAGAGGCGTGAACACAGTCACTGGAAATCAGCAGAGAGCAGAAGAGTGCCTTTAGAAGGGCTCAAAGATTGCCGATGAACAGATGGCAGCAGTAGAAATGCAAGATACCAGAAGAATGCAGATCCGAGTGATTTGTTGCGTGCCAAGAAGCCTGCTTCAGAGTCTGCATTTCAGTCATCCAGTGAAACAAAGCCAGTTCACATTCACCCGACTGATCCCAATGCTGCTCCGACTCATATCTCAACAACACTCGACAGCAAATAGGAAGAAGCGCTCATCCAGTTCCTCCGTGAGAACTGGGACATCTTTGCATGGAAGCCACCTGACATGCCGGGTGTACCCAAGGGACTGGCTGAGCACCGTTTGCGAGTCGACCCAAAGCAAAACCCGTTAAAGAGCATCTCCGTCGGTCTGCCGTGGAGAAGAGGAAAGCAATTGGCGAGGAGGTGGCTCGGCTTCTGGCAGCCGAGTTCATCCGCAAGATATACCACTCTGAGTGGCTCGCCAATGTTGTGATGGTCCCCAAGAAAGATGATTCACTTCATATGTGTATCGATTTCAAACACATCAATCGGGCCTGCCCGAAAGATCATTTCCCTCTCCCCCGCATCGATCAAATTGTTGACTCGACTGCGGGATGTGAGCAGCTGTCCTTTTTGGATGCATATTCTGGGTACCATCACATCCGACTGTATGGACCCAACGAAATAAAAACAGCCTTCGTCACCCCATTCGGGTGTTTTTGCTATGTTAGCATGCCCTTTGGTCTGAAGAATGCTGGTGCCACATTTATGTGCATGATTCAGAAGTGTTTTCTCACTCAAATCAGTCGGAATGTGGAAGCATACATGGATGACATTGTGGTCAAGTCACGTAAAGGTTCTGACCTACTTACTGACCTTGCTGAAACCTTTGCCAACTTGAGAAGATATGATATCAAGCTCAACCCGTCAAAGTGCACATTCGGAGTCCCAGGTGGAAAGTTACTCGGTTTTCTTGTTTACGAATGAGGGATCGACGCAAACACGGAAAAAGTTGGAGCAATCCTCCGAATGAAACGCCCCGTGCGTGTGCACGATGTTCAAAAGCTTACTGGTTGTTTGGCTGCATTGAGCCGATTCATATCTCGTCTCGGTGAGAAGGCATTGCCTGTTTATCGACTGATGAAGAAATCTAACAAATTCGAGTGGACTCTTGAAGCCGAAGCAGCGTTTATATAGCTCAAAGCCCTACTTTCCACCCAGCCGGTGCTTGCTGCCCCAATCAGCAAGGAGCCTCTACTACTGTACATCGCAACCACTAGACAAGTTGTCAGCACAGTGCTCATGGTCAGGCAGGAAGAAGAAGGCAAAGCCTACAAAGTTCAGCGCCCAGTGTATTATATTTGTGAAGTCCTGACTCCGTCCAAGCAAAGATATCCACATTATCAAAAGCTTGTTTATGGAATTTACTTGATAGCGAAGAAAGTTGCACACTACTTCTCAGACCACTCGATTTTAGTCGTCAGTGACGCTCTGTTATCAGAAATTCTGAACAATAGGGATCCAACTGGTCGAGTGGCAAAGTGGATGATTGAACTCCTTCCGTTGGATATCAAATTTGAGGCAAAGAAAGCAGTCATGTCCCAAGCAATAGCGGATTTCCTCGCCGAGTGGATTGAACAGCAGCAACCGACTCAGATTCACTCGGAACATTGGACTATGTTCTTTGATGGGTCCAAGATGTTGAATGGCTCTGGTGCAGGAGTGGTTTTGGTATCTCCAAGAGGTGACAAGCTCAGCTATGTCCTCCAGATTCACTTTGATTCTTCAAACAGCGAAACTGAGTACGAGGCACTTTTGTATGGGTTGCATATGGCCATTTCACTCGGCGTCCGTCGCCTGATGGTCTACGGCGACTCGGACTTAGTAGTCAATCAGGTGATGAAGGAGTGGGATATCAGGAGCCCAGCAATGACTGGTTATTGCAATGCAATAAGAAAGCTAGAGAAGAAGTTTGAGGGGTTAGAGCTCCACCACATACCTCGAATCAAGAATCAAGCTGCTGATGATCTGGCGAAGATAGGTTCCACTCGAAAGCCTATCCCCAGTAATGTGTTCTTGGAGCATCTCCACACCCCGTCAGTTCAAGAAGATCCCTTCACGGAAGAGCCTCCGCAACCGATAAGTTCAACCAATCCGACTGAGATTGGAGTTCCAGCTGTAGTCGACTTGATCATGGAAGTTATAGTGATCACCCTCGACTGGACGGTGCCATACATCGCATACCTACTCATGCAAGAACTCCCAGAAGATGAAGATGAGGCCCACCAGATCGTCCGTCGATCCAAAGCCTTCACCGTGATCAGTGAACAACTTTACAGGGAAAGTGTCACATGAGTTGCTCAGCGTTGCATCACTCAAGAAGAAGGTTGAATGATTCTAAATGAGATCCACTCGGGGACCTGTGGTCACCATGCGTCCTCTCGGACCATCGTAGCCAAAGCATACCGAGCGGGATTCTATTGGCCACGTGCAAATGAGATGGCAAAGGATATAGTTGACAAGTGCGAAGGCTGCCAGTTCTATTCAAATATGTCTCACAATCCCGCATCTGCCTTGAAGACTATTTCACTCATCTCGCTGTTTGCTATCTGGGGGTTGGATATGGTTGGACCTTTCAAGACTGGCAGAAGTGGTTTCACTCATTTGCTCGTAGCAGTCGACAAATTCACCAAATGGATCGAAGCCAAGCCTATCAAAAACCTTGATTCAACCACTGCCATCAGTTTTATCAGAGAGCTGATATTCAGATATGGAGTCCCTCACAGCATTATCATAGACAACCACTCCAACTTTGATTCTGATGAGTTCAGGGCATTTTGTGCTTCCCAAGGCACTCGGGTCGACCACGCATCCCTTGCGCATGCGCAGTCAAATGGACAAGCAGAAAGGGCAAATGGCCTGATCCTTCAAGGGATGAAACCCCGACTGATGCGCGATCTCAAACATGCTGCTGGAGCTTGGGTAACTGAACTGCCGTCTGTCTTATGGGGACTGAGAACAACTCCAAACCGGTCGACTGACCGAACTCCTTTCTTCATGGTGTATGGTGCTGAAGCTGTGCTTCCGACTGACTCTTCCCAATGCCCCTTGAGAGGAACTCTTCTCAGAAGCTGAAGCAGAACAGCCGCGCCAAGATGCAGTAGATCTCCTGGAGGAAGAACGAGAGATGGCTCTAATCCAGTCGACCATCTATCAGCAAGACCTGCGTCAATTCCACGCGAGAAACGTCAGTGGTCGAGCATTTCAAGAAGGAGATCTTGTACTCCGAGTGCACCAGAAGCGACCTCACAAGCTTGCTCCGGCCTGGAAAGGCCCCTTCATCCTCACCAAGGTGCTCCACAACGGGGCGTATCTGTCGGCGTTCTGAGAACGGGGGTCCCCAGACTTGCCTGCCTGTAGCCTGCGGCGTGGCTCAAGCAGTGGCCCAGTACGGCCTGTCTGCATAAACCCAAGCTCAAGACCCTCACGAGGGGCCAAGCCTCGCGGGGCGGACAACGCAAGTCTTCCTCAGGGGCGGCCTCACCAGGCAGGCTTGCAAGGAGGCTGAGAGATCAAGGCAAGGAGTAGCTCGCGCGGTGCTCGTGACGCAAGCCATGACGATCGAGACCCGGCGGGCACCAGGCGGGCGCCAGCCGGTGCAGTGTCCTCGTTTCCTCTTTGGTGCAAAGGGGGCAAGCGCAGGCGCAAAGTACCGAGGCATCAAGCAAAGGTTTCCATATTGGTGCAACGAGACCAAGACCAGCAGGACGGCAGGACGGAGATCACCGTGGAGCCCAAGACGGCGTCATCACCAGTGCCTTTGGTAGTGGAAGACCAACTTTAGTCAGGATAGCTTGTACTAGCTGTCCCCTTTCGAAATGGCCGTTGTTGGCTCCCTTCCCGCACAATATTTGGGAAGAGGACCAGGGCCTCTATATATAGAGATAGCCACCACAGTAGAGGGATGTCGTGGTATTCTCACCGGGGGGGGGGGGTGCAAGACGACATATGCCACAAGGTGGCTTCGTGTGAGGGCAAGACTGCTGCTGATAGGCCCGGGAGCGGGTATGCGAGTAGCACGTGGTGGTTTACCCATCTTCGGAGCTCTTCGGAGAGATAATACTCCTACTGCTGCATGTCTGAGTGTATCTGATATATCTGGTACAGAGTTGCTCCTATAGCTGTGTCTAAGCTCAGTGCCATAGGCACCTGGCTTTGTATATGCCTCATATGTGGTATGCTAGTGGCCGGCCATACTCATGGCCGTGAGCATGTGTGTGGTCATGCGTGAGTGCATGTGAGAATGGGGGAGTGGATGGATGGATGTGTGCCCTTTATATAGTGTGGGCTAGCTTAGAGAGTAAGCTGGCATGGTAGCTAGCTAGCTAGTGGCATGGTGGGGTGTCATGCTTGTCCCCTGGGTCACTTCATAAATAGTGCCCAGGGACAAGTGACATTGTACATGATGACTTTGCGGTACAGTTGTCTTGTCAGCGTCTTGTCGGTGTCGGGTTGGGCTGCAGTCGCCAGCCGGCTGGTTGGCACAGACGGCAGCCGGCTGGTCGGCGCAGTCAGCAGCCGGCAGCCGACAGGATAGAGCAGACGGACGGGGAGCTGGCAGGAGCGGCCGGGCAGTCGGACTGAGGGGCTTTGCTAGCCCCGATGTCTTGAATTATTGTCTCGCGTCTTCGGGGTACCCATGGCCAGTTACTCCGACAGTAGCCCCCAAGCCTCCGGGCAACTTGGCAAAGTTGGGCGGAGGTTTTTTGGCGGGTGTTCACGGAAATGATCATGCAAAAGACAAAGTTAGTCCACGCAGATATATCAAATGAATGTTTTTAGCATTGCAAGTCTTATGCGGTGGGTGCCGATTCGGTTTCGTCCGAGCCCCCTTAATCTTTTTCGTGTTCCCTCCACTTTTCGGCTTGTGCTCTTACTTGCCGGACAGCCACTCTACGGTCTGTGGCTGAGAGTGGGCCGCGAAGTGGAGTGTACAATACTCAGAGTCTGGGAGCAGAATCAACCGAGTAGGTACTTGTAAAGGAAACGGCCGGGTCGCCCGAACCGTTTTTCTTCCCGGATGTTTTTCGCGTGGGTGGCCTCCAGCGTTCACTCCTGCTAGCCGGACAGCCGCTCTATGGTCTGTGACTAAGAGTGGGCCTTTGGTACCGCACACGCTACTAAGCCGTCTAAGGGAACTAACATCTCAGGCCAAGCGGCTAGCCCCCAAGCCAACTCTGGCTGGCGCCGGGGCAAACAGTGATGCAACTGTAATAAAATGCGGAGATGGCCCCCCGAGCATCGCTTGAGGTTATCCGTGCTTGCGTGATGCAAAAAATATGCGGGTGAGGAGATCACATTGATTTTCGTGTAGTCGCGGTCATCGAAGACAACCGGCACGACTCAGTGCTCGCGGAGCGCGTCGGTCCACCCGCTGGGTGTAGCCCTCGAGCCTCTGAGTGCTCGAGGAGGGTCCAGCCAGTCGGGCTTGACCAGCCAGGCAATGAGCGGAATGCGGCCGAGCTGGCTTGGCGCAGCCGGCCAGCCGGCGAGGAGTCTGGCAGCGCCCTCCTCTTCTTTTTTCTCTTCTGCCTGCTGCTGGCAGCCGGACAAAACTCTTCTTGTTTTTGCTTCTTGCAATCTTCTGTGGGGGCGCGCCAGCGCACCCACTGGGTGTAGCCCCCGAGACTTGGGCCAACTGCTGAGTAGTAGGGCCGGATCTCCCGGCGACTACTTTGTCTTCTTCCTCACGGGGGCGTGTCAGTGCACCCACTGGGTGTAACCCCCGAGATTCAGGTCGACTGCTGAGCAGTCGGGCCGGATCTCCCAGCAACTACTTTGTCTTCTTCTTTTTTCTTGTCAGCCGGCTGTGCTCAGCCGGACCGGCTCGTTGATCGGCCAGGCAGCAAAGCGGGCAGACGAACCAGCGAGCCAAGCGGCAACGTGGGCTGTTGACCAGAGCAGTCGGTTGGTCTGCAGTCTGCAAAGTCGGATCCTTCTTTTTTTTGTCTGACTGCATATGAGCGGCCAGACGCCACCACCCGGCCACTCTCTTTTTCTCAGCCGGATCGGGTACTCGGCCTTTTTTTTCTTCTGCGAGCACCCGACCTCACCTTGCTTTTCTTTTTGTTTTCCTCTTCGGGCACACGATCGCAGCAGGCGGCTGTAGTGGGAGCGCAGGAGCCGGCCTCTTCTTTCCTTTCTCTAGCCGGATGGGCACCCAGCCCCTTTCTTTCTTCTGCTTTTTTTTATCCGACTGCTGGACAGCCGGCTTTGACTTTTCTTTCTTTCTCTCTACGGGCAGCAGAATGCGCGGGTGTTGCACCCGGCCTAGGCAGCGGGCGGGAGCCGGCCAGCCAGCTGCAGCGGGTGTGGCGGAGCCGGAGCCGGTGCTGGCGACGGGAAGCCGGCCCGGGGCCGGCACGCGAAGGCGGAGGCGAAGAGACATGGCTGGGCAGTCGGCACAGGAGGGTACCAGCCGGTCGGGGCGGCAAGCAGGGTCGGCGGAGCCAGGAGGCGCCAAGCGGCGAGCGGGCGGAGCCGGCTTGCGGGGGCGGCCGGGAGGCGCCAGGCGGATGCCGGCTGGGAGCGGCGACCCGGCCAACGGGCGCGCGGGAGCTGGCCGGCCGAGCGAAGAGGCGGCCCGACGCGGGCGACGTCAGGGGCGGGATCCGGCGGGCGGCGCAGGAGCCGGCGTCGGCCGTGGGCGGAGGGAACCCGGCATGGGAGGCCGGCGCAGAAGTTGGCATCCGGGAGCACGGGGCGATGCAGCAGCCGGCCAAGGGAGACCCAGCAGGCGGTTGGGCGCGGAGACCGTGTACGAAGGAGGAGACAGTGATGCGACGCGGATGCGGGCCGGCACACGTGGGGGACTGGTCAGCCGGCAGCCGGTGAGGGCGCAGCCGCGGGAGCTGGAGCAGCGCATGGGGACGAAGGCGCTCGGGCATCCGGCTGCAGCCGGGCGTGCGCGAGGAGGCCCCGAGCGGCGTCCGCACAGCACAGTGGGGGTCGAAGCAAGCGGCCCGGCGCGGCTTAGGGCGCGCAGCCGCGCGGCAGGGGCCTTGCGCGTGGGAGGGAAACGGTGCAGGCGGCCTGGACATGGGCGGACGCGAGGGCAACCACAGAGGGGAGGCGCAGAGCAGAGGCGCATCGGCGACACTGGCCGGCTCGGGTGAAGAAGAGCAGAGGCCGCTCCTGCGCACGCATCTGACGAGGGACAGGAGTGAGCAGAGGGGGCCATGCACCGTCGGGAAGCCGTCGTGCGGGCCTGGGCAGCAGCAGCAGTCAGCGGTGGCGGACTGCTGGTGGCAGCTGGCCACGCAGAGGCGAGCCGGGACGGCTGCGCGTACGCGCGGGCGGAGGCGAGCGAAGGCAAGGCGTGAATGGCCATTATCTGGGTAGTATCCATGATATGTATGAGGCACATACGGGCATTGTCCGACTTGTATCTTGCTAGCGAATGGATAGTGTATGGCTAGCATATGAGAGTATGATCACAGTTGACTTATATCTAGCTAGCTTGCATAGATGGCATATGAAGGAGCGACCGCACGCCTCTGCTGGAGCAAAGCGCAACGCGGAGGGGAGCAGACGCGAGCGGCGCGTGGATGGAGGCGGCCGACCGAAGCGAGGCCCCGCGCGCGGCGCGCATGGACGGCCGGCCGGCGTCGCAACGGTGGCGGTAAAGAAGGCGCAACCGACGGTGAGGACGCGCCACCCCTCGCGGCCGCTCCAGGGGCGTGTCGGTGTCGAGCCCCCAAGCGCTACCGGAGAGACGGCGCGACGCCGCAGTGGTGATGACGAAGATGGTCCCGCCCGGACTGCGAAACCAGCAGCAGCGTGGTAGCATAGTACCGCCCCAAGGTGGGTGCCAAATGTCGTGGTATTCTCAGGGGGGGTGCAAGATGACATATGCCACAAGGTGGCTTCGTGTGAGGGCAAGACTGTTGCTGATAGGCCCGGGAGCGGGTATGCGAGTAGCACATGGTGGTTTACCCAACTTCGGAGCTCTCCGGAGAGATAATACTCCTACTGCTGCATGTCTGAGTGTATCTGATATATCTGGTACAGAGTTGCTCCTGGAGCTGTGTCTAAGCTCAGTGCCATAGGCACCTGGCTTTGTATATGCCTCATATGTGGTATGCTAGTGGCCGGCCATGCTCATGGCCGTGAGCATGTGTGTGCTCATGCGTGAGTGCATGTGAGAATGGGGGAGTGGATGGATGGATGTGCCCCCTTTATATAGTGTGGGCTAGCTTAGAGAGTAAGCTAGGTAGTGGCTTGGTAGCTAGCTAGCTAGTGGCATGATGGGGTGTCATGCTTGTCCCCTGGGTCACTTCATAAATTGTGCCCAGGGACAAGTGACACTGTACATGATGACGTTGTGGTACGGTTGTCTTGTCAGCGTCTTGTCGGTGTCGGGTCGGGATGCAGTTGGCAGCCGACTGGTTGGCACAGACGGCAGCCGGCTGGTCGGCGCAGTTGGCAGCCGGCAGCCGGCCGGGCAGAGCAGTCGGACAGGGAGCCGACAGGAGCGGCCGGGCAGTCAGACTGAGGGGCTTTGCTAGCCCCGATGTCTTGAGTTATTGTCTCGCCGTCTTCGGGGTACCCATGGCTAGTTACTCCGACAAGGGACATGTGATCGGGATCTCACCGAGAGCCAACAGAGACCGAATCCACCCAAATAGAACACCGCGCCAGCTCAAGAACACATCTCGCGAGGCTGTTCTTCCTTTGTACTGTTCATCATCAGCCCCAGAGGCAATCCACCACACACACACTGGATTAGGGTATTACACCACAACGGTGGCCCGAACCAGTATAAACCTTGTGTCCCTTGTGTTGTTCATCGTGTAGCTTAGATTCGCGGCGAGGCTTTGGGGCGTGGATCGGTAGGGAGTAGATTTTCGTGCGCACCCTAGAGTTTGAACCTTGAGGATTTTGCCAGAACCCGATATCCGACATTTGGCGTTCCATGTAGGGGTGCGTCGGAATCTTCCTTCTGCTATTCCGCGCTCCATCATTTCGTCGCATCCATGGCGGACGCTCACCGAGCTCGCGCCGAGAGTCGGGCTGCTCTCGCCGCCCGCATCGCCCAGAGGGCTCCCGTCGGTGGGCCTCCTCGTCCTTCCCCGTCGCCTGCCGCCAACGCCGCCACCGGCCCGACGGGGAACGAGCAACAGGCATCGTTGCTGCACCCCTTGGTGCGGCGGGAAGGCCGCACCGCCACTCCGTCGCTAACTCCAGCCGGTTCATCGTCTCACGCTCCCACGGACCCGCAGGCCGTGTTGCTCCTGGCACGTGAGCTCCTGCACTACCACCCCGTCAATGACCTCTGTGAGGAGTGGCTCGCTTGCACCACCGAGCTCGTCAGCGCCGCAGAGGGCTCTCCTGCGCCGTCCCTCTCGCTGCCTCGCCCTCCGTCTTGCATGGGCGATGCAGCTCAGGAGGTGCCTCCGCCACCTCCTCCCCAAGAAGGCACCCTGGCCCCAAGGCACGCAGCCCCTGGACGAGACCCACCGCGTCCAGCGCCCCCGCGACAAGAAAGGAGCTGCCAAGAAATCCCTCGTCCCTAGGAAGGCGCTAGCGTGCTCCCCACTCCGGCACGTCAAGACCGCATCCATGCGCCATCACGTCAAGACCCCGTGCTACCCCTGGCGGTGGCGTGCGGGAATCTCCAAGAGCAGGCCACCGCAGGCTGGCGCGCCTTCACCACCGAGCTGCGCAGTGTCGCCTGGCCGGGCAAGTTCAAGCCGGATCTGCCTCCTCGCTATGACGGCACTACCGACCCCGCAGAGTTCCTGCAGCTCTACGAGCTAGGCATTGAGGCGGCCAATGGAGACGAAAAGGTCATGGCGAACTGGTTTCCCATGGCGCTCAAGGATGGTGCCCGCACCTGGCTCCTGAACCTGCCTCCCGGCTCGATCTCCTCTTGGGACGAGATGCGCAGCCGCTTCATCGCCAACTTCTAGGGCACTCGCGACTGTCCTCCAGTCATGGGTGACCTGCGCCGCATCAAGCAGCAGCCGGGAGAGACCTTGCAGAAGTACATCCAGCGCTTCAACAACGCTCGCCTCAAGATTCCCAAGGTGACCGAGGAGGCCATCATCTCAGCGTTATCTGACAGCGTCCGCGACGTAAAGATGAAGGAGGAGCTCGCCATCCACGAGGATCTATGCACATCCCTGGAGCTGTTCAACCTGGTGACCAAGTGCGCAAGGGCTAAGGAGGGGCGCCTCTCCCTCCTCGAGCTTCCAGCTGCTGACCCAGAAGAAAATAAGGCCAAGGCCAAGGATGTGATGCGCAAAGGAGCAGCTGTGCTCACAGCGGAACCAGACACGAAGCATGACAGGGACCAGTCGGAGTCGTCCAAGGACAACCGATTCTGCGCCTACCACAACCTCTACACCCACAACACCAACGAATGCCAGGAGCTCAGAGCCGTCCGAGAGGGATGCATCGGTCGCTGCCCTGAGCGCAATGACCGGGGCTACGACCGAGGAGGAGGAAGAGGTGGAGGATGATGGGACGACCGAGGCCCTCACCAGGAGTGGCGTGACTGACCTCGCGAGGATCGTTGGCAGGACCAGCTTCGCGAGGGGGCTTGGAGGGATCAGCCTCGCGAGGACCGACCGCAGGGCAACGCAGGCCTTCCTCCTCTGCCACCACCGCCAAGAAGGAATGACGACCACCACCAGGACGAGGGGCTGGGGGCTTCTAGGAGCCACGTGCTATCACTTGCACTTGGGTGGTGCCCAGGCCCTAGCCTATCAGCGCATCTTCAAGCAGTTTGCTCGTGAGGTGAACGCAGTCCTCCCCAAGCTCGAGGCCACGTGCCCTCTCAGGTGGTCCACATGGGCCATCACGTTCAGCTCAGCGGATCAGCTCAAGTGTGCGGCTACAGTTGGCATCCTCCCGATGCTCTGCTCCCCAGTCATCAGCAATGTGCAAGTTACCAGGACCCTCATTGATGGTGGTGCGGGACTCAACGTTCTATCCGTCGAGACGTTCAACAGCCTCCAAGTGCCTTATGATCAACTTCAGCCAACCAAGCCTTTCTCAGGAGTCACTGACGGCTCGACCACTCCGATAGGGCAGGTTCACCTCCCTGTCACCTTTGGACAGTGCAAGAACTACCGTACCTAGCTCATCGACTTCGACGTTGCCCACATTCGCCTGCCATACAATGCCATCCTCGGGTATCCAGCCCTGGCCAAGTTCATGGCGGTAACTCACCATGGTTACAATGTCCTCAAGATGCCAGGAAGCGGTGGGATCATCACAGTCCCCTGCAAAGATAAGGATGCGGTGTGCTCTCTCGAGCGTGCCTTCCAAGCTGCATCAGTCGAGGACCCAGACAACAAGAGCAAGAATCCTCCCGAGGCAATTCCAGGGAAGAAGAAGACGTCACCCAGCTTAGGGTCTCAGGAGGTTGGCATCTCCGGAGGCACCGCTTCAGGATCTGTGCCCGTGCAAGGGGTGCCTCCCACCGTCGCATAGGAAGGCGTGCCCGGCGCCCTCCTCGGGCAAGGCTCGGGGGCTCTCTCTTGGAGGGCCTCAGACTTTGCAAGATCACGATGGAGGCGCTCGGGCACCACTTGGAGGTGTGCTTCATGGCACGTTTCCCTCAGGAAGGCACGGGGCAAGGTGGGCCCAACCCGCAGGAGTTCATCACCAAGGCCACTCAGGAGCTGCATGAATCAAGAGTCATACACGGCGATCGCCACTTGCCCGGTGTAGCTCCCCATCCAGGCGAGGATGGCAGGCTGCGCGTCTGCATCGACTACCCAGGGCTCAGCCGGGTCACGTCTCAAGAGCGCCTCTGGCCTTCGCGCGTGGGACGTTGCGAGGGTCCACCGCACAGGTACGTTCGCATGCCTTTCGGCCTGCCGAACGCGGCTGCCGCTCACTAATGTCTTCCATGGAGCATTCTGGCAGATCAGGAGGCCAGACTGTCGGATTTCGGGTTCCGGCAGACCCTTGAGGTTTGAACACTGGGGTGTACGCGGAGATCACACCCCCAGCCTACCCATGTCTCACCGCCTCGTAAGGATCTAAACTACACAAAGAACAACACAAAGGACACGAGATCTATACTGGTTCAGGCCACCATTGTGATGTAATACCCTACTCCAGTTTGTGGTGTGTGGATTGCCTTTGGGGCTGATGAGGGACAGTACAAGGGAAGAGCAGCCTCGCGAGGGTCTGTTCTTGGTTGATGCGATGAACTGCTAGGGGGAGTTCAGTCGCCTCTCTCTCTGTGTCTTGGATGCGGATCCGATCAAATCCAGCTCTCTTCCCTACCCTGTGGGTGGCTAGTCCTATTTATAGGCGAAGGCCCCGGTCCTCTTCCCAAATATTGAGCGGGAAGGGCGCCAACAATTGGCCATTTTGAAGGGGAACATCTAGTACACTTATCCTGACTAAAGTTGGTCCTTGCCTGCCAAAAGACTCTAACGATGACGCTGGCTTGGGCTTCACGATGACCTCCGTTCTGCCGTCCTGCTGGTCTTGGTCTTGTTGCATCGAAATGGTTGCCTTTGCTTGATACCCTTGCCTGCGCTTGCCCCCTTTGCACCAAAGGGGAAACAAGGACTCTGCGCAGGCCGGCGCCCGCCTGGCCTTGGTCGTCATGGCTTGCGTCACGGGCACCTCATGAGGTACCCCGCCTTGATCTCTCCACCTCCTTGCGAGCCAGCCATACGAGGCCGTGCCTGAGGAAGCCTCCTGTCGTCCGCCCCGCGAGGCTTGGCCCCTCGCGAGGGTCTTGAGAATGTGTTGATGAAGACGGGCTGTACTGGGCCACTCCTTGAGCCACGCCGCAGGCCGCAGGCAGGCAAGTCTGGGTACGCCCGTTCCCAGAGCGCCGACAGTAGCCCCCGGGCCCAAGGCGCGCTTGGACTTGGCTTAGCAGAGAAGAGAAGAGGCAAGTGCGAAGTGCCGCGGGCCCCAATAGCCTGCGGCCTTGGGTGCCGCGTGGCGGTTGATTGGACGTGGGCATCCTGGCTCCCCCACGACACCTCGGCAACTGCACAAGCTGATAAGGGAGCGGTACCTGTCTAGGCTTACCTTCTTTGCCTTCTCCTTCACTGCCCAGATATCCTTTCTTGCTCCTATCCTTCTTGCTTCTGAAATCTCCAGATCTACTCCAACCCTGCATCCTAGCAAGGCATGGCGCCTCGCCAGACCCCAGCCGGAGCATGGTACTCGCTCGCCTTGGATCCTCCGAATGTGTCAGAGAAGAATCTTGCTCAGACACGCCAGATGATGGCGGCGCAAGGCCACAACGGAGCGGCCGCGCTCAAGGTTGGCACCGCCCTTCCTGAGGGCAGAGGAAGCACCTTCTACCCGCTCTTCGTGAGCGCCATCGCCGCTGGTCTAGTGCCCCCTTTCTCCGAGTTCTTCCTTTCTGTTCTTCACCATTACAATCTGCAAGCCCTGCACCTTCATCCCAACTCCGTTCTTCTCCTGGCGATTTTCGCCTACTACTGTGAGGCTCATGTCGGGGTGAGGCCTTTGTTGGCCTTGCTGCGCCATTACTTCTACCTCCGGGTCTCCCGCGGCCCCATCACCGCGTGCGCGAGCTTTGTCGCGCACGGCAGCTCTAACGCCATCTCGAAGCCCGAGAATAGAATTGAGGGCTTCAGGAGCAAGTGGGTCATGGTGGATGCTGGGCGCACCCACTCCCGGCTAATTCTGCCCACGGGGTAGCCCATGTCCATTGACGCTTGGTCCCGTGCGAGGCTCGTTGATCGCCGCGCGAGTCCCGTGCTGGAGAAGATGGACGCGGACCTGTGGACGGACAACATGGCGACGGCGAAACTAACCGGGGCGTCGCTCCTGAGGGAGTTCCTGGAGCATCGGGTGGCTCCGCTCCGGGAACACTCGCTTCCGCTGTGGAAGCTTGGGAGGGCCGATGCCGCCCTTCGCTCTAACCCCGAAGTCATGGCCGCGGTCCTCCAATCCTTGGTTGGGGGAAACGTGGAGAGGTTGGAGGATGCTCCTGTGCCCTTGTTCCTTCGGGATGATTGGGAGCAGGTGGTGAACTCCATATCCGCTTTCAACAAGGGCAGGCCTGTGCCCGCGGAGGTTCCTGAGGTCCTGGTGGCCCTGGTGACGGTGAACGTATCTTCCAGCGACCCCAGTGGAGAGGAGGAAGAAGAGGAGGAGGAGGACGAGGCGCCCAATTCGGAGGCGACCGATGGGGAGTCGAGAACGCCCCTTGAGGGAGTCCTGGACTAGGGGGTGTCCGGACAGCCGGACTATCATCGTCCGCCGGACTCCAAGACTATGAAGATACAAGATTGGAGACTCCGTCCCGTGTCCGAATGGGACTTTCCTTGGCGTGGAAGGCAAGCTTGGCGATACAGATATGTAGATCTCCTACCATTGTAACCGCCTCTGTGTAACCCTAGCCCTCTCCGGTGTCTATATAAACCGGAGGGCTTTAGTCCGTAGGACATAACCTTCATTACAACAATCATACCATAGGCTAGCTTCTAGGGTTTAGCCTCCTTGATCTCGTGGTAGATCCACTCTTGTACTACCCATATCATCAATATTAATCAAGCAGGACATAGGGTTTTACCTCCATCAAGAGGGCCCGAACCTGGGTAAAACATCGTGTCCCTCGTCTCCTGTTACCATCCGCCTAGACGCACAGTTCGGGACCCCCTACCCGAGATCCGCCGGTTTTGACACCGACATTGGTGCTTTCATTGAGAGTTCCTCTATGTCGTCACCGATAGGCTTGATGGCTCCTTCAATCAACAACAACACCGTCCAGGGTGAGACTTTTCTCCCCGGACAGATCTTCATATTCGGCGGCTTCGCACTGCGGGCCAATTCACTTGGCCATCTAGAGCAGATCGAAAGCTACGCCCCTAGCCGTCAGGTCAGATTCGGAAGCTTAGACTTCACGGCGGATATCCATGGAGACTTGATCTTCGATGGATCCAAGCCACAGCCGTGCGTGCCGAACTGTCACGAAGGGCATGACCTAACTCTGCCGCCAGACAGCGCTTTGGAGGCTGCACATGAATCCACTCCGACCCTTAGTCCGGAGCCGATAGCGTAGATCGAGAACCGGTGGCTGGACACCGCCTCGAGGGATGCACCTTCCACGGCGATGGAGCCGAACACTAACCTCGTCCCCTGCAAAGCTCGTAACTCCGAGGTGTCGGACTCCCTGCCGGACTCCGAACCTCCCGCGCCCCTGCCAATCGAATCTGATTGGGCGCCGGTTATGGAGTTCACCGCCGCGGACATCTTCCAACACTCACCCTTTGGCGACATCCTAAATTCGCTAAAACATCTCTCGCTATCCGGAGAGACCTGGCCGGACTATGGCCAGGATGGTTGGGATGCGGACGACGAAGAAATTCAAAACCCACCCACCACCAACTTTGTAGCCACTGTCGACGATCTAACCGACATGCTAGACTATGACTCCGATGACATCGACGGTATGGACGACGATGCCAGAGACGAACAAGAACCAACGCCTACAGGGCACTGGAAGACCACCTCGTCATATGATATATACATGGTGGACACCCCAAAAGAGGGGGACGGCGAAGAAGCAGCGGAGGCAGATTCCTTAAAGAAACAGCCCAAGCGCCAATGTCAGCGGCGCCGCTCTAAATCCCGCCACAGCAAGAATGGAGATTCCGGCACAGGGGATAATAACACCCCAGAAAGTGCCGAAGACAATCCCCTCCAGCAAGATTCAGCGCAGGAGGATGCAGAAGCAAGCCCTCGCGAGAGAGCGGCAGACAAGGAGGTCGAGGATGATAATTACATGCCTCCCTCCGGAGACAAGGCAAGCCTCGACGATGACGAATTCGTCGTGCCAGAGGATCCCGTCGAACAAGAGCGTTTCAAACGCAGGCTAATGGCCACATCAAATAGCCTAAAGAAAAAGCAGCAGCAGCTTCAAGCTGATCAAGACCTGCTGGCTGATCGATGGACCGAGGTCCTCGCGGCCGAAGAGTACGAACTCAAACGCCCCTCCAAAAGCTACCCAAAACGCAAGTTGCTCCCCCGATTAGAGGAGGAAGCATACATACCTTCATCACCGGCGCACAATACGGCCGACCGACCACCCCGTGGTCGCGACAGAGAGGCGTCCAGGCCTTCCACCAAGACCGTACCCCGACATCGCTCCAAAAGTATGAAGCCAAGAGGGAACGCGCTGGACTTGCGAGATGTATTGGAGGACAAAGCAAGGCAATCCAGATCCATATACGGATCACGTGGGCGCCCCACGACCCACGACGAATACCGTCGCGCCGGATACAATAACTCCGGCCGGGCCGAACACAGCAGACAACACTCACTCGAGCTACGTCGTGATATTGCTCAATATAGAGGCGCCGCACACCCGCTATGCTTCACTGACGAAGTAATGGATCATCAAATCCCTGAAGGGTTTAAACCCGTAAACATTGAATCCTACGATGGCACAACAGACCCCGCGGTTTGGATCGAAGATTATCTCCTTCACATCCATATGGCCCGCGGCGACGATCTCCACGCCATCAAATATCTCCCGCTCAAGCTTAAAGGACCAGCTCGGCATTGGCTTAACAGCCTGCCTGCAGAGTCAATTGGGTGTTGGGAGGACCTGGAAGCCGCATTCCTCGACAACTTCCAGGGCACATATGTGCGGCCACCAGACGCCGATGACCTAAGCCACATAATTCAGTAGCCAGACGAATCGGCCAGACAGTTCTGGACACGGTTCTTAACAAAGAAAAATCAAATCGTCAACTGTCCGGATGCAGAGGCCCTCGCAGCCTTCAAACATAACATCCGCGACGAGTGGCTAGCCCGGCACCTAGGACAGGAAAAGCCGAAATCCATGGCAGCCCTCACATCATTAATGACCCGCTTCTGTGCGGGAGAGGATAGCTGGCTAGCTCGTAGCAACAACCTCAATAAAAATTCTGGCAATCCGGATACTAAGGACCACAATGGCAGGTCGCGTCGAAGCAAAAATAAACGCCGCATTAACGGCGATGACAAGGAGGATACGACAGTCAACGCCGGATTCCGAGGCTCTAAACCCGGTCAGCGGAAGAAGCCATTCAAAAGAACCACTCCGGGTCTGTCCAATTTGGACCGAATACTCGACCGCTTATGCCAGATACATGGCACCCCCGAAAAGCCAGCTAATCACACCAACAGAGACTATTGGGTATTCAAGCAGGCAGGCAAGTTAATTGCCAAAAACAATGACAAGGGGCTGCACAGCGACGACGAGGAAGAGACCCGGCCGCCGAACAATAGAGGACAGAAGGGTTTTCCCCCACAAGTGCGGACAGTAAACATGATATACGCAACCCATATACCCAAGAGGGAGCGGAAGCGTGCACTAAGGGACGTATATGCAATGGAGCCAGTCGCCCCGAAGTTCAATCCATGGTCCTCTTGCCCGATCACTTTCGATCGAAGAGACCATCCGACCAGCATCGGCCATGGAGGATTCGCCGCATTGGTTTTAGACCCAATCGTCGATGGATTTCACCTCACGAGAGTCCTGATGGACGGCGGCAGTAGCCTGAACCTGCTTTATCAGGATACAGTGCGCAAAATGGGCATAGACCCCTCAAGGATTAAACCTACAAAGACGACCTTTAAAGGCGTCATACCAGGCGTTGAGGCCAATTGTACAGGCTCAGTCACACTGGAAGTGGTCTTCGGATCCCCGGACAATTTCCGGAGCGAGGAGTTAATCTTCGACATAGTCCCGTTCCGCAGCGGCTATCACGCCCTGCTCGGATGAACCGCGTTTGCAAAGTTCAACGCAGTGCCGCATTATGCATACCTCAAGCTCAAGATGCCAGGCCCTCGTGGAGTCATCACGGTCAACAGAAATACGGAATGCTCCCTCCGAACGGAGGAACATACAGCGGCTCTCGCGGCAGAAGTACAGAGCAGCCTTCTAAGGCAATTTTCGAGTCCGGCCGTTAAACGGCCGGACACAGCCAAACGCGCCCGGAGCAACATCAACCAAGACCACCTGGCACGTTCCGAGCACACGTAGCAATGCGGCCCCAACCCCAGCCCTCGCATTATTTTAAGACCAACCCTCCGCGTACATCATTACGCTCTGGAGATACCATGGGCCTAGGGGGAGGGGCACGACCACAACAGACCCAGAGTGCGGTTCGACCACACCAGGGGCTCACAAGTGTGTCACCTTTTTTTCATTATTTTCCTTCTTTGTATACACAGGACTCCGTTCACCAGAGGCCCTGTCCGGCGGCGAACCCGCCGAACTCACGATGCAACAGCCAGGGAGGGAAAAGGCTGCGACGAACACTCAGGTGGTCTCCATTACGAGCATTAAATTCGATTATATACACCAGTCCGCAGCCCACCCCTGGAGGGGGACATGTTTACTTAGTCCAATCCCTTGCTTACCGCACTATTTGTATCTTTCCGCACTCATAGCAGAATTTCTTGAATAAATAATGCAGCACTTTTGCCTGTAATTGCATTACTTTACATATATGTTCACTAATGACATCTTGCACCCATATATTTTGGTACGGCCGAATACACCAGGGGCTTATGTTCCCCGCATTATGGTGTGATAAGTCCGAACACTTTCACAAGTGCGGCACCCCCGAACTTATAGCATTATATGAATCGGCTCCGAATCATGTCTTGGGTCAATAGTTGGGTTTGCCCGGCTCCCACATTTTGGTGCCTTACGTTCCGTTCTGTCGGCTAACGTGGCACTGGGAGAACCACTGCGATTGCGCCCCGGTTGAGCTGGGCGAGCGCCTCAGTGGAGAAAGCTAAAACTGACTGGCATGATAAGGCGAGAGACTGGTCGCTGTTCGAGAGGTCTTTTCGGGTCCCTAAAGACTTATGCCGCTTCGAGCGAAGTACCGGATAATGTCCGACGAAGGCGTGGATAACGCCCCGAATTCGGTCTTCCGAATACTAGGGGCTTCGCCGAAATTTAAAATTATAGAATTCTATGGCTAAGTGAGAGTGTTCAAGCATTATAAGTCCGGTTGCCTTGTTCGTTGTGTTGAGCGCCTCCCTAGATGGACCCAAAAATGGGAACAAGAGTGCTGAAGTTTATCCCGAACACCCCAGCACTCGCGGCTTGGGGGCTGAAGCCAACGACTTGCCATATCTTAGATCTTATAAACGACCGCACAGAAGGTAATATTTTAAATTAAACAAGCGTTGCTTAGCGCATATGAACAAAGTTTTCAGCGCGCGGGATAATACATAGCGAGTTTACTCAATAATTACATCTCTGGGACACTCATCCGCAATATTGCGGGCACCCTTCAGGACAGTCTTATAGTACATTTCGGGCATACGATACTCCTTGCCCGCTGGCGGCGGGTCAGTAAGAAGCCTCTCCGCATCCAGCCTGCCCCAATGCACCTTTGCACGGGCAAGGGCCCGACGAGCACCTTCAATACAGGCGGAGCGCTTGATGACCTCCACCCAGGGGCATGCGTCCACCAGCCGCTGCACGAGGCCAAAGTAGCTCCCAGGCATGGCCTGTCCAGGCCACAACCGGACTATAAGGCCCTTCATGGCCTCCTCAGCTACCTTGTGGAGCTCGACCAGCTGCTTCAGCTGGTCGCTAGGGGGCACCGGATGGCCGGCCTCAGCATACTGAGACCAGAAGACCTTCTCTGTTGAGCTCCCCTCCTCGCCACGGTAGAATGCGGCGGCATCGGATACACTGCGAGGCAGATCTGCAAACGCCCCTGGAGAGCTCCGAATTCGGGTAAGTGTCAGGTAGTTTACATTAACATGCTTGCTTTGCATGAAAAATGCCTTACCCACCGCTATTTTCTTCATATGCTCAACCTCCTGAAGGGCCTTACGGGCTTCGGCCTTGGCGGACTTGGCACTTTCGAGAGCCGAGGCGAGCTCGGACTCTCGAGTCTTTGAGTCGCGCTCCAAACTCTCATGCTTCTCCATGAGAGCCTGGAGCTCTTGCCGCACCTCCGCCACCCTCGCCTCCTGCTTTTTTCGCTCTGCCCATTCCGCGGCCGCATTGCGTTCGGCCGCGGACACAGCCTCCTTCAGGGCTGCCACCTCGTTAGTGGCCCCAGCAGTGCCCATGTTATCCTTGTTATTTTTTGCAACCTAAATCCTTTTCTATAAGGTAATTATTCAAAGTGGTGTTACTCACCTTATTTGTCCTTGAGCTGCTTCTTGGCATGGCCGAGCTCTTGCTCGGACCGCTCAAGATCCTGCTTTAATGCACCGACCTCCGCAGTCAGTGCAGCTGAGATTAGCAGCGCAGCCTGCAAACCCATATTGACACAATTTATTAGCAACCCTGCGTATATCTTTTTAGATCCTCAGTCCGGCTTTTCTTTCGAACACCAAACCGAGCATCAGGGGCTACTATCTATGCAGTATTACATTACATAATTTTAAATTCTTACCTCAAAGCCTGTTAGAAGGCTACTGCAGGCTTCGGTCAGCCCGCTCTTGGCGAGTTGAACCTTCTGAATCACCGCACTCATAACAGTGCGGTGTTCTTCCTCAATAGAGGCACCTTGGAGCGCCTCCAACAAGTTGTCCGGCGCCTCCGGTTGGACGGGGGCCGCCGGCATCACGGTCTTGCCCTTCTTGCGAAGGGGCCGCCTGCCGGACTCTGGAACCACTGCAGGTTCCGGAGTAGAGTCCGGCGCAAAGTCCGGGAGGCTGCCTTGCGGCGCCTCCGGAGCCTCCTCCTGATGGGTCCCTTCCCGGGATCCCACCTCGGCGTCCTCAGCGGCGCGAGGGGTGGAGGCAGTCGGAATGGATTCCACATCCGACGCCGCCAATGACCCGCTCGACGAAGCAGGGAGATCATCATCGGCCGGACTATAGACAGTATGCAACGTTAGAAGGACACTATGTGACGCAAAAGAAATTGCAGATCATTCAGGGATCCGGATGCTTATGATCTCGCCTGAGGCCTCGCCCTTGAGGGCCACTCTTCATCGCCAACGTTGGTGTTGGCGGAGCTGTCCGGGGGAATAGTTCTTCCCCTCTTGGACCCTTTGGCCTCCCCTGTTGGGGAGGCCTTCCTCTTTCTCTCTCCCTCTTCTGGGAGAGAGTCTTCTTCCTCCTCCTCGTCTTCGGGGGAGGAATCCGCCTCGGAGTCGTCGGACACCTGAAAACGGGAACTCTTTCGAGTACCCGTGGCCACCTTCTTGGCCTTCTTCTCTGGCACCACGTATGGTGCCGGAACCAGCAGCCCCGCTAGACGGGCGTCCACTGGGTCTTCTGGCATGGGAGCCGGGCAGATGAGCTGCTCGGCCTTCTTCATCCATTCCTGTCAAAGGAAAAGGGAGATTAGAACCCGCTTAGGGTCGAACTATTAACAACAAGTGTCCCGTAAAGGGGTAGAATCACTTACCTCGTCAGCTGGATGCTGCGAGTGAAACCCGCGATCTTCCGTCGCAGATGCGAGGGCTTCGGCGCCCTTAAACAGCACCCTCCAGGCGCCTTCGTATGTTGTGTCGAAGAGATCGCTCAACGCCTGGTGTTGTTCCGGATTAAACTCCCACAGATTGAATGCCCGTTCTTGGCATGGGAGAATCCGGCGGACGAGCATGACTTGGACCACGTTAACCAGCCTGAGCTTCTTGTTCACCAGCTTCTGGATACAGGCTTGGAGTCCCGTCAGCTCCTTCGAATTACCCCACAGCAAGCCCTTCTCTTTCCAGGAGGTGAGCTGCGTAGGGATACCAGATCTGAACTCGGGGGCCGCCGCCCACTTAGGGTCACGCGGCTCGGTGATATAGAACCACCCCGATTGCCACCCCTTGACGGATTCCACGAAGGCCCCTTCGAACCAAAGGACGTTGGGCATCTTGCCCAACATGGCGCCTCCGCACTCCGCTTGAGTGCCCTTCACTACCTTCAGCTTGACACTGAAGGTCTTGAGCCACAAGCCGAAGTGGGGCTGGATGCAGAGGAAGGCCTCGCACACGACGATAAACGCCGAGATGTTGAGGATGAAGTTCGGCGCCAGATCATGGAAATCCAGGCCGTAATAGAACATGAGCCCCCGGACAAAGGGGTGAAGTGGAAAGCCCAGTCCGCGGAGGAAGTGGGGAAGGAAAATGACCCTCTCATGGGGCCTAGGGGTGGGGATGAGCTGCCCCTCATCAGGCAGCCGGTGCGCGATGTCGCCGGAAAGGTATCCGGCGTTGCGCAGCTTTGAGATGTGCTCCACCTTGACGGTGGAGGCCAACCACTTGCCTCCCGCTCGGGACATGGTCGGAGAAGGTTGAGGCGAGATGCGCGAACTTGGGCGCTGGAGCTCGAGTGCGCGAAGATGGATAAGCAAAGGAGGAAGAAGGCGTAGGTGAAAAGGTGGATCCTTATCCCTTATATATAGGCGGACGAAGACTATGCGTCTCCACTAGCCTGGTAAAACTCGCTTATCTCCCAAGCGCCACCATCAATGGCGCGGTTGGGTTACCCACGTCCGTATTGATGAGAATCCCGGAATAAGGGGAACACAATCTCTGCTTCGACAAGACGTGCCAAGGAAACCGCTTCGCTAAACGCGCTGAGGCAGTATAATAAAAAATGATTCAAGTAAAGGCTTGGTAGTGGTGTGACGTCATGCCGCAAAATACGTCAGCAGATTGAACTTGTGTATATATTATTCTCTCTACGGTGGAATGTGGAATTTATTTTGCAGAGCCGGACACTATCCTGGTGTTCACAATCTTCTATGGATTATTTGGAGGAGGAACCCGCCTTGCAATGTCGAACATTATGCGCGCCGGATTCATCGTCATTGAAGCCAGGTTCAGGAGCTACTGAGGGAGTCCTGGACTAGGGGGTGTCCGGACAGCCGGACTATCATCGTCCGCCGGACTCCAAGACTACGAAGATACAAGATTGAAGACTCCGTCCCGTGTCCGGATGGGACTTTCCTTGGCGTGGAAGGCAAGCTTGGCGATACGGATATGTAGATCTCCTACCATTGTAGCCGCCTCTGTGTAACCCTAGCCCTCTCCGGTGTCTATATAAACCGGAGGGCTTTAGTCCGTAGGACATAACCTTCATTACAACAATCATACCATAGGCTAGCTTCTAGGGTTTAGCCTCCTTGATCTCGTGGTAGATCCACTCTTGTACTACCCATATCATCAATATTAATCAAGCAGGACGTAGGGTTTTACCTCCATCAAGAGGGCCCGAACCTGGGTAAAACATCATGCCCCTCGTCTCCTGTTACCATCCACCTAGACGCATAGTTCGGGACTCCCTACCCGAGATCCGCCGGTTTTGACACCGACACCCCTCCCTCGGTGTAGGTCCCGCACTCTTCGCCTCATGCCGGATGACAACAAGGACGATGACGAGCGGGGTGGCGAGACCTCGCCCCTGATCCCGAAGAAGGATAGGACGGGGCTGGTTCCCCGTGGGTCCGCTCCGACTTCGAGGCGATCCGCAGACACGCCTCCTGCTCCCGAGCCTCTTGAAGTTGACCCCAGCATCCGGCTCTCGGGCTTCAAGTTCGACCGGAGGTTGCTTGAGCCCGCGAGCGACAACGAGTAAGTGCTCGATTCTCGTTTTGCTTCCTGCTTTGTTGTTGAGGCTTGACGTCCATATTCCTTGGCTAGGCCAGTGCCTGCGGCGAAGAAGCTGAAGGGGGCTCCTGAGGCTTCGTCCAGGGCAGCACCCCCATCCGCGGGAGAAGGGGGCGACAAGACGCGGGCCTCTCCTGCCCGGTCATCCTCGCGAGGCCTGGCGGGGCCAGCTGGAGCGAGCCCAGTCCCCATGGCCCAAGCGACTCCCGCGGTGTCTTTGCCTGACACCACTGCCGCAGTCGTCGGGGCACAGAAGGTCCTGACTCATGGTGCTGTGATTACGCTGCCATCTTCTCCTCCTACTCCGCCAACCGCTGTCTCTCCGGCTCCTCCTACTATTCTGGATCGTGCTGCTGCTGAGCTGGACCAGCTGCGGAAAGATCTTCTGGGCGCCGACCCTCACTTGGTGGCCGGGCGCCTGGAATTGGTCTCTGGCTGGGTCCGCTCTAATGCTTCAGTTCGAGCGGCGCTGGCTCAGGCCGCGACAGCCTGCGACGAGGAGAAGCAGGGCGTCCTTGAGGCGAAGGCCACTCGCGACGCCGCCTTGGGTGAGGTTGCGGATGTCCAGGGTCGCTACAAGGTGCTGGAGAGCGAACTGCAAGGCCTGCGTGACCAGCTTGTCAAGGAGGCCCGTGTCCGCCAGGAGAAGGAGGAAGACATGAAGGCTCGCGAGGCTGCCGCCAAGGACCGGGATGCCGAGCTCGACGAACGTCAAGGCCGCTTGGGTGCGCTGGAGCAGGTGTTGGAGGCGAAGAAGATCGAGCTAGATGGCAAGGTGTGGGGCCTGGCCGAGGACTGCGTGGCCTTCGCGAAGCTGGAGGTGAAGGCTCGCACCCTGCTAAAGTCGCTCTATGACAGCGGCCTGGAAAGCCCGCTAGCCGGCGCCGAGGAGGGCCCTGCTAAGCTGCTTCCCTTCCTGGTCCGTGCCCTCGAAGATGTCGCCCTCGGCCATGGCCCCACGGCTGAGGCTGAGGCGCGCATCCTTTCTTCTGTGGCGCTAACGCGCGTCTTCACCCACGTCTACCTCCGCGACCCCAGCGTTGACCTCGACAGCCTGCTGGAGCCTGTGAGCGGCGAGCTTGCCGCCGTCGCTGCTGAGGCCGTTAAGGGTCGCGTGGAGGCTCTGCTGGCGAAGTTCCGAGCCTTCAGCACCAAGCCGAAGCGAGGCGCTGCCGGTCTTGAGGCTCCACGAGGCGAAGCTGCCCAGCGTAGCACCGTCACCAGCGATGGCGCCGCCAAAAAGTGACCCCTTCGTGGCTCCCGTCCTGCTTTTAATTCCTGCAACATGCATTCTGCCTCGTGGAGGCATTTAAACTTGTGTTTGGTATTGTCAAAGTACTCTATGGACTGTAATATTTGCTTTTGAATTTCTTGAGATTTGCGTTTCTCCTTCCTACTTGCTTGTGTTCTACGTCGGCAGAGCCCGGCCCCGCGCATACCTCAGCTGCCGTTAGCCCCGACCGGAAACCAGGACGGGACCAAGGAGTGAGGGGCTACATGACAAGTTAGGCTCCTGAGTCGCGATGCTCAGGAGTCCCCCTTGACGCACGAATAGCAAGTAGGGAGGTGAGATGCATGGGTGAATTTACCGTTCTACGTCGGGAGAGCCCGGCCACGCGCATACCTCAACCGTCGTTAGCCTTTCAGAACTAAGGGGTGAGGGGCTACGTGACCAGTTAGGCTCCTGAGTCGCGATGCTTAGGAGTCCCCCTTGACGTTCAAACGGCCTTCGTACCTTGGCTCCACTCGGGGAGAGGCGTGCGACGAACCAGGCCCGAGGGGCCTGGCTGGGTGGCGTGCGCCTGGGCGTGACCCTGGCGCAGCCCCCGTGCCCAGCCCCCTCGCGTGGCACTCCCGAGGGGAGGCGTTACGATGAGGCTGGACGTTGAGCTCTGGGCTCGCTGAGGTTGATGCTGCCGGGGCCACCCTCAGTTGTTTATCACCAGCGCGGAGCATAGCGCTTCCATATGTGTACGGGCATAGCCGCTCCTTGGCAGTGTCGTCAGCCAGCGCGGAGCATGGTGCTTCCACTGGTGCGTGGGAGGGGGCTCCCCTCTGGGAGGAGCCCTCGGGGCGTGTACAGCCCCGCCCTGACACGTGGCTGGAACGGTAGGGCCTGGCGAGGTGTATCTGGGCACCCGTGATCCAGCGCGGGACTCACGAGGCCCTACCTCAAGGCGGGTTGCGCCTGGCTCTAGGCCTTTACTTGTGATGTGTTCCTGCAGATTCGGTTAGATGTCGGTGCTCTACGTCCTCGGGTCCTGGCCCTCGAGCGGGGCTCTGCCATCGCTGGTATGCCAGGTCGCGATGCCGTGGACAAGGCTAGAGGGTGAGGGCTAGAGAGCCAGTAAGAGCCCATGAGTCGCGATGCTCAGGTACCCCCCTTTAATGTGCAAGCAGCCGACATGAAGAAAGAAGGGTGCCATAGGCAAGCATCAAACAACGATCATGATGGGTCAAACGCACGACCAGAATAAACGCGAGAGGGATACATGCCACCGGGTCTGGCGCGGTTAGCTTGGGGATAATGCAGCCCGAGGGGCGCTCCCGATAAAGTAAGCTGAAAACATGAACTAAAGGGGATACATGCCACAGGGACGGACCCACGCGGCCTGGGAATGATGCAGCCCTGGGGGGCGCTCCTAGTTGAAAATGAAACTCGAAGGATGTCACCTGATGATGCTGAAGATGGAGGGATGCTGAAGTAGCGGACGATGTGCGCTGCGGGAGACGATCTTCATGAGCCCCCAGGCCCAGGGGCCTCAGGAGGCTCCGGAGGCGCTGGTGGCTCCTCGGGGACCATCTCCATCTCCACCAGGACTGCGGAATGCTTGTCCTCCTGAGCCTCCAAGATGCTCCTCATGAGGCGCTGATGCACAACAGCCGCGTTCGGCAGGCCGTAAGGCATGCGAACATAGTTGTGGGGTGGGCCTTCGCAGCGCCCCACGCATGAGGGCCAGAGGCGCTCCTGAGAGGCGGCTCGGTTGAGTCCTGGTATGTCGATACAGACACACAGCCCACCATCCTCGCGTGGATGGGGAGCTACGACGGGCAAGCGGCGGCTGCCACTCATGACTCTTGACTCCTGCAGCTCCTGAATGATCCCGCTGATGAATTCCTGAGGGTTTGGCCCTCCTTGCCTTGCTTCCTCCTGAGGGAAACGTGTGTTGAAGCACGCCTCCAAGTGGTGCCCGAGCGCCTCCCTCGTAATCTTAGCAAAGTCCATGACCCTCCAGAAGAGAGCCCCCGAGCCCTGCTCGAGGTGGGTTTGAAAACCAACTTGATCACGAGCTCAACATAGCGGCCAGGTGACAACCTGGTGATACTTCCGAGAAGATAATCGGAAAATCAGGAACCACCAATATGTTACTAAGCTCGAGAACAATCTTGCTTTTCAGGGCAAGACGAGATGATCAAATAAGCAAGGGATTGTCATAGCCCTAACTCATTGATCGAAAGGTGCACCGAAAATAAGGACTAGGTAGCACAATCTATCTTAGAATGATGATTCAGGGACCAACACACTAAGAATGAATTTATTGTCCTTTAACTACCAAGCAACAGGGTTGCTAGAAGTATTGATTTCACACATCACAATTCACTTGTCGGCCTTCCAGTTACAACAACACAGAACCGAGGAATGAACAATGATGGCAAGAAGTATCACTAAATCAAGAATTCGTAAGAGCTGATGCAGTTCTCATGACATTCTTGATAAGAAAGAAGGTGACACTCCATGGTAGAACAGAGCAAACGCTAGATTGTATTTTGATCTGCGAGGTACAACTACTTTGACCCAATCCTGGATGTGGATGAGGTACTGGAGTTTGTTTCTCCTAGTCATTCCGGGATAGAATGGCTTGACGGACCACAAGAATAATAAGCATCGATAACACGAATGCACAATTACTCCTGACTATCAATTGATAGACGAAGACCGGAATACGACTGAAGAGGGACAACTCAAAGGAACATATATCTTTCTGAGTTGGGGATGCATAGATTAGTATGTCGATCAAAGCTCAACATTTCTTCCGGATAACCCATGTAGAAGGTAGAACTAGCAGATTCACAATATAGAATGGAGAACTCATCAAGAGCACTCTTGTTGTGATCTCTTGGTTCAAGAACTTCTGCCATACGCAGTTCATGGTATTTGGAAGAACGATATACCACGGACGTCGAAGACTATCACAAAGGTTACTAATATCCTAAAGGTACGGGCAACACTAACAACATGAAGTAAGTAGGGAAATCTCGGGTTCAGAAACCCAGGAGTAGAATACCTACTACTAAGTGGCATCATGGGATGCTTTCGAGAATAAAGGCTAGAATTATTACACCGGGAACACAAAACATGACTAGATTACTAGGTGGTACTCTAAGACACCTAGGGTCATAATACTAGCTCCAACACATACGTCGAGGCAATAGAGTACCTCAACTTACTGATTAGTATGGGTAATCTGGCCCAAAGGGACATCAAACGGGAGGAAGGGATTTGCAAATGCTTCAGACTATTTAGAAACCTGGGATGACCCGGACAACATAACGGCTGTAAATGCTCAAAAGATTTGAGACATCCAAAAAAATGGTGGCATAACCACTCAACATCACCATATCAAGGTTCTGAGATCAGCTATGAACACATGGAAGTAGTAGAAACTGAACAGAGGCTTGAATCCATCAATCCTACAAGTCTACGGATTAGTAACACGTGATCCTAATAGAAAGAAGAGAAAGCCTAGTTCCTTAACCCCGTAGGAAAGATAGGATGACTTAGATCAGAAGGCCATAAGGTATAAGGAGTAAAAGAGCCTTACGTTCCATCCCACAATCAATTCCCTTATATAACTAAAGAATTTCTAGACTCAACTTCGACCAGTTTGGCTTGGTAATCCTACAGGCAGCCTGGCTCTGATACCAAAGCTGTCAGGACCCCGACTCAATGCCACATCGATCTAGCATGTAACACCTCATATCACTTTGCGGCCTCACGCACGGTATTCCCACGGGTGTCGCTTTACCTTTGCCCGGGACCGTTTGCGCCTTTTGGCACACGTATATGATAGTGTCGCTAGCATCTATATGATAAGGACCCTGGGCTGACATGGCTAGTCGTAAACCCAAAGTGGCACAAACTTACAGGGAGAGGCATCCATGACCCAGCATCGAACGTGTCGGTCATCAGCGAGTGAATCCAGGCTGTAGCACTGGGCTAGCAGGACTCCGATGAACCGGGCTGTAGCGGGCTAACGGGACTCCGGTATTCATCACGTGACATTTCCCCGAAGGGACAGATACAGGAACAAAGAAGGACACATGCCGGCCAGCCTAAGTGTTCCGGAGCAGTAGCAAGCTACCATGGCTCAGTGGAAGCACTAGGAGACATTTCCCGGTAAGAGAGGCTACTAAGGATAAACAACTAGATAGTCAGATCCCACACATACCAAGCATTTCAATAACACACACACAATATGCTCGATATGTGCAAATACAACATGGCATCACAACATGACTTTACAACTCAAGTATTTTATTCAGTAGGCTCCGAGGAGCGAGATATTACAAACATGGGTCTCTCGACCCAGCATTCAAAGCATACAAGTCAAAGCACAAGCGAGAGCTTAGCATATCTGAGTACAGACATCTACAAATGAAAAAGGCTGAGAAGCCTGACTATCTACCAGATCCTGCCGAGGGCACAAGATCGTAGCTGAGGTAACAAGCTAAACGTCGAAGTCCACGCGGAACTACTAGCAAGACTGAAGTCTCTCTGCAAAAACGTAAAATAGGCAAACGTGAGTACAAATGTACCCAGCAAGACTTACATCAGAACTAACTACATATGCATCATTATCAACAAAGGGGATGGTGGAGTTTGACTGCAGCAAGCCAGCTTTGACTCGGTGGCTATCCTGAACTACGACTGCAATGTAACTCTTTTGAGGTGGCGCACACGAGTCCACATATTCACCATATCAATACACCACTATGGATCCGCTCCCGTCTCCCTACGAGGACGCCATCCATAGCACTCACGCTTATCTTGCGTATTTTAGAGTATCCTCTTTCACTTGTCTATGAACTGTACAAGCAACCCAGAAGTCCTTTTCCGCGGACACGGCTATTCGAATAGATCATATTAACCCTGCAGGGGTGTACTTCTTCACACACTCTCTCGCCACTTACCGCCATGTACACCTCGTGTATCTCGGCAACCTTCAAGCGGAAGCCTGGCGAGAGAGTCAGCCACGGCCTACCTAAACACTCAAGTCTCTCGTCCAGGTTTATCGCCTATTCGGGTTCCATCCGCAAGGAGATCCGGCCGGGGTGTCGCTCACGGCCCCAAACGATGTGTGCAGGGTTCCCAAGTCCACCATCCGGGTGCCACTTGGTACACCGGGCCACTGTGCCTAGTCTGTCCCAAGCCCACCTGTACCAGGTGCCACTTGGTAGACTACTAACACTACCTACAAACACGAGAAACTAGTTGCAACTCCTGGATAGAGAACAAGGGTGATTAAGAAGCCGAGAGGGGTCGAGTTACCGGAACCCAATGTGTGGTAGTAAATGTTCATGGATCACAAACACAGAACTCAGTTCCTGAGGACGGCTGCAATGAGACAACCCACCATGTACTCCTACATGGCCTCTCACCGCTACCTTTACCAAATCGTGTTCACACACTTAGCTCTCAACAGTAGGACATGTTCACACACCTCCAATTCATCCCTGATGAATCAGACCTGACACAACTCTAAGCAATAGCAGTCATGACAAACAAGCATGTATGAGTAGGCACATCAGGGCTCAAACAACTCCTACTCATGCTAGTGGGTTTCATCTATTTACTGTGGCAATGCCAGGTCATGCAGAGGATAAAGGGGTTCAACTACCGCAGCAAGTAACAGTTGTATCGTTGTTGTCCTAATGCAGTAAAATAGAGCAGGAGCGAGAAAGTAGGATTGTATCGGAATGAACAAGGGGGTTTTGCTTGCCTGGCACTTCTGAAGATAGTATAGCTCTTCATCGGTGTCATCGAACTCATCGTCGGTATCACGTCTATCAAGAGGGGACAAATACCGGCAACACAGAAGGAAACACAATCAATGCAATGCACAATATGATGCATGATCATGACATGGCAAAATGAATGTGTTGGCCTAATGCAACTATAACCATGGTGGTTTGAGTCATTTTGAACCAAAGGTTCAACTTCAAACTCAAACTAAGAATTCAAATAGTGCATTATCATGTTTTGATCTAAACAGCAGTGTTAACTTGTTTAAACATGCATGAAACCAGTACAGATGGATAGATTGGATTTTCCTGATCATTTTTTATATATAATTTATTTCATTTGGAGCTATAGATTAATTTCTATGATTTTTAGAAGTTTAGGACATTTTCTGGAATTAATATATCATTTCTAATTTATTTAAAAACCAGAAAACAGATTACTGCATCAGCTTTGCGTTAGGGCGACGTCATCATTGACCAAAGTCAAATCTGCCTTGTGGGGCCGACCTGTCAGTGTAACAGTGCTAGTTATGTGACTATTTAACTCCTAACGAAAATAATTAGCTCGCGGGGCCCGCTGTCATTGACCCTGGGGGTTAATTAGCGGGGCGGTTAACAGCTAATGACGAGCCATGTCATCTAAACCGACGACTAAACGCCGGCGGTAAGCAGACGCGGCGGTGCTCCTCGTCTGGCCAACTCCGGCCACGAGAGGTTGCGCGGCTGGTGGCGTTCGAGAGCGGCTGCAGCGGTGCTTCGGGTGGTGGCCGTGGCAAGTGCGGGGTGGGACTGTGGCGTCGGCAGCGGCGAGCGAAGCGGCGGCCGGAGCTCGGCTCCGAGCGAGCGCGGCGTTGCAACGCACAAGGGAGCAGGCTGGGCGAGCGAAGGGCACCGGGAGGAGGCCCTCACTCGCGCACATCCAACGGTGGCCGTGGGGATGCCAGGGACGGCGTGTAGCGGCGGCGGCGGCGAGCATATGCGGCGGTGGAGCTTCGGCATCCGTGCAACTACGGCCTAGAGGACGGGGAGAGGCCGGGGAAGAGGGGGAGTCGAAGCGGGCGCTCACAGCGGTGAAGGGGAGCAACTCGGTGTAGCCGGGGACACGCTGAGGCCGCAAATTGACCGGAGGGGGCTGTCGGATCCGGAGGTTGAAGACGACGCGTTGACGGCGATGCAGGGCCTCCCACGATGCATGGCTCGGTGTAGAGGACGGGAGGGACTTTGCAGAGCTCGGGGAAAAGGTGGAGCAGCGCTGCGTCGATGGTGGCCTCGCGGGCTAGCTGCGGTGGCCGGCGGGAGCGTTCGGCTGGGAGCAGAGGAGCGAGGGAGAGAGGCGCCAGAGGGGGGATGTTCGAGAGAGAGAGGGGATTCAGGGGGGTGTCGTGGCATCCTTAGCCGGTCTAGGGCGGGGCGGCAAGCAGGAGGTGGACGGGACGCGTGCCGGCGCGCTGCGGCCACGCGCTCGTCCTCCTGGCAGGGGAAGAAGACGACAGGGGGGAGGCTAGGTGGGCTGGGCTGTCTTTGCCCAGCTGGGCTGCTACAGTGCCAGGCCAGGTGGGCCTTGCCAGGTAAGTTCCTATCTTTTTATTAGTTCATGTTTTCTATTATTTCTATAACTTCAGGGCTTTATTAAAAATGTCAGGGAATTTCCAAAAATCATGAAACTAATCATGACTACTGTTTGGAATATATCCAACAGTAAACATTTTAGTTTATGATCATTTGAGCATTTAAAATATTTAGTAGCATTTAAATGCCCAAATGCAAATACTATAAGATTTAATTCAGAGCCCAAATATGTCATGGAAAAATGTGCAACACCTCTGGTTATTGCTTCTAGCATTTTCCAAAAATGATGAACATTTTTGAAAGCCATTTGGATTCACTGAAATTATTTTAGTTGAACCTAGTGAATTCCTTTGATGCTAGGGTTTGAAACAATCCCCATTTCAAATTTAAGAGAAATTTAAACATGATGCACACATGAAGCTAGCCTAGTGCAAAGCTAGAAGCTAGGGATGTGACAACTCGCCCCCACTAAACAAGAATCTCGTCCCGAGATTCTAGACGTGAGGTAAGAAGACAGAGGGACACAAGCTAACATGATCTTCACGATCCAGGTTGCACTTCATAAGGACGTTGACTCAATCACCATCTCTATCTCGAAGTCTTGCTCTGAGGACTCCAATTAACATGACAAAGAGAGGAAAAAGGAAAACTCTAGAGGGATCGATCTTATCGAAGGTCGAACAACTCAGGATCAACTCACGGAGTGAGACATTGAAACATCTCTCGAACTGAGACACGAAGCACACATCTAGAGGGAGGGAGTGAAACAGATGACGAAGGTTCAAATTTGTAGGCAACAATTCCATGCTTAAGAGGGTGGTGAATGGTTTCAAGATAGCGATGAAATGATTGCCATGATTCCATAACGGGACATCTTGAGGAGGTGACTCGTGGAATCATCTCTTAAGTGGCAAAAAGAATTACCTTTGATTCAAAGATCATTGAAACTCTTTATACCAGCTTAAGGCAAATCACAATCGATCATTTGGAGGAATTCGGTAGAATGACATACGGACTAGAATGGATGATGTGGACTACCTTGTTGAAGACAACGCAAGGAATGATTTTGCTTGCGCGTGCTCTCAAGAACTTGAGCATTTCCATATTCATCAAGGTTTTACCAATATCCGTGTCAAGGATCCTGACAACACAACGTACTACCATGATGAATACCGGTGGAGGATGCAGATGCAAAGGAAAGATAACACTTTCTCAGATTTCACCTTAGCAAGGCCAAGGGGACAAAATCTAGATGATCGACCGAGAGACATTTAGCACTCCACTTCTAATGTTCTCCTTGATGTGCTAGCGTACCCCATTCATTGAGATGGTTTGGTAACTAGACCATCAAGTAAAAGGTCGGACTTCGGGAGCACAAAAATCCATAAGGAACAACTAGGGAGTAAATCCTACGAAATCCTTATGGGGAGGTGGCCAACTTCCTCAATCAAGATACTACAATAATGGGTCTTCCGGCTGGGTGTGTTGGCCACGACATCCACTTCACCAGTTATCGAGTGTCCAATATTATAGTTCTTGGGAAATGTTCCAACCATCATATCTGCCTGAGATTCAGATCTAGTTGGTGTCAGAATATTCCAGACTCACCAAGTCTAGAAAGAAAAATTAAAGTTTGCAACACAAATCGACGAGATGGCGTTGCGAGATTCTCGGGGAATGAACTACGATAGCAAGCTCCAAAACATGAGCTGGTTCTGCTACACACATGTGAACGTGTTGTCCGAGACAAGCATGACCACGTAGTAGTCTTATAATAAAACATTGCCGAGTTCAGGTGGGGAACTATCAATGAGGATATCGAAGTCTTGTGCATGAACTAGTATTCGCACATCAACTCCTTTTCCTTGAACAAATCAACCAGTGGCTTGGGGTGCTAGGGAATACATATGGGATGAAGGTTGCAAGTCTCCAAACCACAGAATACTTTGCACATATGCTTGACTGACTTGGGATGATTCCGAAGGAGGCAAAAATAAACTTTCTAGAATTCACGGCGGCAACTTGCATCAAATGCACGTGAATCAAAGGAAGTCACTTCTTTCATCGAACATATCCTTCATGAACGGAACACGAAGGCATTGCTTACAAAGTTTCCAACACTAGCTTAATATTCAACACAATTATGGAAAAGATAAGGATGTCGTCGATGGGCTCAGCAACAATTGACCCAGGATTCCATATAAATGGAATTCCATAATTATGTGAACAAGGTGATAGCATCGGTCAGACCAAAAGATGTAATGGTGTATGCTCGAGGGATCAATCACGAGTAAGACAACATTACGAATATCGTTGGTTCTGTTTTGATTTGACGATAGCCCACACTCAAATCAAAGTTTAACAAGATAATTGATCCAACAACTGATCACGAGGATCAATCAATGAGGATAACATCTTTCTTCGATACACACACAAGGATATCCCTTTGGAATGAACTGAGTCGGACAAGCTTTTATCTTCCAACTCTCCAAGTTGTTGTTTAGCTTAACCAACTAGCTCAGGGTATCCAACACGAATTCTTGGAGAAAGGGTGGGTTCGAAAACCAACTTGATCATGAGCTCAACATAGCGGCCAGGTGACAACCTGGTGATACTTCTGAGAAGATAATCGGAAAATCAGGAACCACCGGTATGTTACTAAGCTCGAGAACAATCTTGCTTTTCAGGGCAAGACAAGATGATCAAATAAGCAAGGGATTGTCATAGCCCTAACTCATTGATCGAAAGGTGCACCGAAAATAAGGACTAGGTAGCACAATCTATCTTAGAATGATGATTCAGGGACCAACACACTAAGAATGAATTTATTGTCCTTTAACTACCAAGCAACAGGGTTGCTAGAAGTATTGATTTCACACATCACAATTCACTTGTCGGCCTTCCAGTTACAACAACACGAAACCGAGGAATGAACAATGATGGCAAGAAGTATCACTAAATCAAGAATTCATAAGAGCTGATGCAATTCTCATGACATTCTTGATAAGAAAGAAGGTGACACTCCATGGTAGAACAGAGCAAACGCTAGATTGTATTTTGATCTGCGAGGTACAACTACTTTGACCCAATCCTGGATGTGGATGAGGTACTGGAGTTTGTTTCTCCTAGTCATTCCGGGATAGAATGGCTTGACGGACCACAAGAATAATAAGCATCGATAACACGAATGCACAATTACTCCTGACTATCAATTGATAGACAAAGACCGGAATACGACTAAAGAGGGACAACTCAAAGGAACATATATCTTTCTGAGTTGCAGATGCATAGATTAGTATGTCGAGCAAAGCTCAACATTTCTTCCGGATAACCCATGCAGAAGGTAGAACTGGCAGATTCACAATATAGAATGGAGAACTCATCAAGAGCACTCTTGTTGTGATCTCTTGGTTCAAGAACTTCTGCCATACGCAGTTCATGGTATTTGGAAGAACGATATACCGCGGACGTCGAAGACTATCGCAAAGGTTACTAATATCCTAAAGGTACGAGCAACACTAACAACATGAAGTAAGTAGGGAAATCTCGGGTTCAGAAACCCAGGAGTAGAATACCTACTACTAAGTGGCATCATGGGATGCTTTCGAGAATAAAGGCCACCATTATTACACCGGGAACACAAAACATGACTAGATTACTAGGTGGTACTCTAAGACACCTAGGGTCATAATACTAGCTCCAACACATACGTCGAGGCAATAGAGTACCTCAACTTACTGATTAGTATGGGTAATCTGGCCCAAAGGGACATCAAACGAGAGGAAGGGATTTGCAAATGCTTTAGACTATTTAGAAACCTGGGATGACCCGGACAACATAACGGCTGTAAATGCTCAAAAGATTTGAGACATCCAAAAAAATGGTGGCATAACCACTCAACATCACCATATCAAGGTTCTGAGACCAGCTATGAACACACGGAAGTAGTAGAAACTGAAAAGAGGCTTGAATCCATCAATCCTACAAGTCTACGGATTAGTAACACGTGATCCTAATAGAAAGAAGAGAAAGCCTAGTTCCTTAACCCCGTAGGAAAGATAGGATGACTTAGATCAGAAGGCCATAAGGTATAAGGAGTAAAATAGCCTTACGTTCCATCCCACAATCAATTCCCTTATATAACTAAAGAATTTCTAGACTCAACTTCGACCAGTTTGGCTTGGTAATCCTACAGGCAGCCTGGCTCTGATACCAAAGCTGTCAGGACCCCGACTCAATGCCACATCGATCTAGCATGTAACACCTCATATCACTTTGCGGCCTCACGCACGGTATTCCCACGGGTGTCGCTTTACCTTTGCCCGGGACCGTTTGCGCCTTTTGGCACACGTATATGATAGTGTCGCTAGCATCTATATGATAAGGAGCCCGGGCTGACATGGCTAGTCGTAAACCCAAAGTGGCACAAACTTATAGGGACAGGCATCCATGACCCAGCATCGAACGTGTCGGTCATCAGCGAGTGAATCCAGGCTGTAGCACTGGGCTAGCAGGACTCCGATGAACCGGGCTGTAGCGGGCTAACGGGACTCCGGTATTCATCACGTGACATTTCCCCGAAGGGACAGACACAGGAACGAAGAAGGACACATGCCGGCCAGCCTAAGTGTTCCGGAGCAGTAGCAAGCTACCATGGCTCAGTGGAAGTACTAGGAGACATTTCCCGGTAAGAGAGGCTACTAAGGATAAACAACTAGATAGTCAGATCCCACACATACCAAGCATTTCAATAACATACACACAACATGCTCGATATGTGCAAATACAACATGGCATCACAACATGACTCTACAACTCAAGTATTTTATTCAGTAGGCTCCGAGGAGCGAGATATTACAAACATGGGTCTCTCGACCCAGCATTCAAAGCATACAAGTCAAAGCACAAGCGGAAGCTTAGCATATCTGAGTACAGACATCTACAAATGAAAAAGGCTGAGAAGCCTGACTATCTACCAGATCCTGCCGAGGGCACAAGATCGTAGCTGAGGTAACAAGCTAAACGTCGAAGTCCACGCGGAACTACTAGCGAGACTGAAGTCTCTCTGCAAAAACGTAAAATAGGCAAACGTGAGTACAAATGTACCCAGCAAGACTTACATCAGAACTAACTACATATGCATCATTATCAACAAAGGGGATGGTGGAGTTTGACTGCAGCAAGCCAGCTTTGACTCGGTGGCTATCCTGAACTCCGACTGCAATGTAACTCTTTTGAGGTGGCGCACACGAGTCCACATATTCACCATATCAATACACCACTATGGATCTACTCCCGTCTCCCTACGAGGATGCCATCCATAGCACTCATGCTTATCTTGCGTATTTTAGAGTATCCTCTTTCACTTGTCTATGAACTGTACAAGCAACCCAGAAGTCCTTTTCCGCGGACACGGCTATTCGAATAGATCATATTAACCCTGCAGGGGTGTACTTCTTCACACACGCTCTCGCCACTTACCGCCATGTACACCTCGTGTATCTCGGCAACCTTCAAGCGGAAGCCTGGCGAGGGAGTCAGCCACGGCCTACCTAAACACTCAAGTCTCTCGTCCAGGTTTATCGCCTATTCGGGTTCCATCCGCAAGGAGATCCGGCCGGGGTGTCGCTCACGGCCCCAAACGATGTGTGCAGGGTTCCCAAGTCCACCATCCGGGTGCCACTTGGTACACCGGGCCACTGTGCCTAGTCTGTCCCAAGCCCACCTGTACCGGGTGCCACTTGGTAGACTACTAACACTACCTACAAACACCAGAAACTAGTTGCAACTCCTGGACAGAGAACAAGGGTGATTAAGAAGCCGAGAGGGGTCGAGTTACCGGAACCCAATGTGTGGTAGTAAATGTTCATGGATCACAAACACAGAACTCAGTTCCTGAGGACGGCTGCAATGAGACAACCCACCATGTACTCCTACATGGCCTCTCACCGCTACCTTTACCAAATCATGTTCACACACTTAGCTCTCAACAGTAGGACATGTTCACACACCTCCAACTCATCCCTGATGAATCAGACCTGACACAACTCTAAGCAATAGCAGGCATGACAAACAAGCATGAATGAGTAGGCACATCAGGGCTCAAACAACTCCTACTCATGCTAGTGGGTTTCATCTATTTACTGTGGCAATGCCAGGTCATGCAGAGGATAAAGGGGTTCAACTACCGCAGCAAGTAACAGTTGTATCGTTGTTGTCCTAATGCAGTAAAATAGAGCAGGAGCGAGAAAGTGGGATTGTATCGGAATGAACAAGGGGGTTTTGCTTGCCTGGCACTTCTGAAGATAGTATAGCTCTTCATCGGTGTCATCGAACTCATCGTCGGTATCACGTCTATCAAGAGGGGTCAAATACCGGCAACACAGAAGGAAACACAATCAATGCAATGCACAATATGATGCATGATCATGACATGGCAAAATGAATGTGTTGGCCTAATGCAACTATAACCATGGTGGTTTGAGTCATTTTGAACCAAAGGTTCAACTTCAAACTCAAACTAAGAATTCAAATAGTGCATTATCATGTTTTGATCTAAACAGCAATGTTAACTTGTTTAAACATGCATGAAACCAGTATAGATGGATAGATTGGATTTTCCTGATCATTTTTTATATATAACTTATTTCATTTGGAGCTATAGATTAATTTCTATGATTTTTAGAAGTTTAGGACATTTTCTGGAATTAATATATCATTCCTGATTTATTTAAAACCAGAAAACAGATTACTGCGTCAGCTTTGCGTTAGGGCGACGTTATCATTGACCAAAGTCAAATCTGCCTTGTGGGGCCGACCTGTCAGTGTAATAGTGCTACTTATGCGACTATTTAACTCCTAACGAAAATAATTAGCTCGCGGGGCCCGCTGTCATTGACCCTGGGGGTTAATTAGCGGGGCTGTTAACAGCTAATGACGAGCCATGTCATCTAAACCGGCGACTAAACACCGGCGGTAAGCAGACGCGGCGGCGCTCCTCGTCTGGCCAACTCCGGCCACAAGAGGTTGCGCGACTGGTGGCGTTCGAGAGCGGCTGCAGCGGCACTTCGGGTGGTGGCCATGGCAAGTGCGGGGTGGGACTGTGGCATCGGCAGCGGCGAGCGAAGCGGCGGCCGGAGCTCGGCTCCGAGCGAGCGCGGCGTTGCAATGCACAAGGGAGCAGGCTGGGCGAGCGAAGGGCACCGGGAGGAGGCCCTCACTCGCGCGCATCCAACGGTGGCCGTGGGGATGCCAGGGACGGCGTGTAGCGGCGGCGGCGGCGAGCATATGCGGCGGTGGAGCTTCGGCGTCCGTGCAACTACTGCCTAGAGGACGCGGAGAGGCCGGGGAAGAGGGGGAGTCGAAGCGGGCGCTCACAGCAGTGAAGGGGAGCAACTCGGTGTAGCCGGGGACACGCTGAGGCCGCAAATTGACCGGAGGGGGCCGTCGGATCCGGAGGTTGCAGACGACGCGTTGACGGTGATGCAGGGCCTCCCGCGATGCGTGGCTCGGTGTAGAGGACGGGAGGGACTTTGCGGAGCTCGGGGAAAAGGTGGAGCAGCGCTGTGTCGATGGTGGCCTCGCGGGTGAGCTGCGGTGGCCGGCGGGAGCGTTCGGCTGGGAGCAGAGGAGTGAGGGAGAGAGGCGCCAGAGGGGGGGATGCTCGAGAGAGAGAGGGGATTCAGGGGGGTGTCGTGGCATCCTTAGCCGGTCCAGGGCGGGGCGGCAAGCAGGAGGTGGCCGGGACGCGTGCCGGCACGCTGCGGCCACGCGCTCGTCCTTCTGGCAGGGGAAGAAGACGACAGGGGGGAGGCTAGGTGGGCTGGGCTGGCTTTGCCCAGCTGGGCTGCTACAGTGCCAGGCCAGGTGGGCCTTGCCAGGTAAGTTCCTATCTTTTTATTAGTTCATGTTTTCTATTATTTCTATAACTTCAGGGCTTTATTAAAAATGTCAGGGAATTTCCAAAAATCATGAAACTAATCATGACTACTGTTTGGAATATATCCAACAGTAAACATTTTAGTTTATGATTATTTGAGCATTTAAAATATTTAGTAGCATTTAAATGCCCAAATGCAAATACTATAAGATTTAATTCAGAGCCCAAATATGTCATGGAAAAATGTGCAACACCTCTGGTTATTGCTTCTAGCATTTTCCAAAAATGATGAACATTTTTGAAAGCCATTTGGATTCACTGAAATTATTTTAGTTGAACCTAGTGAATTCCTTTGATGCTAGGGTTTGAAACAATCCCCATTTCAAATTTAAGAGAAATTTAAACATGATGCACACATGAAGCTAGCCTAGTGCAAAGCCAGAAGCTAGGGATGTGACAGGCACGCCTTCCTATGCGACAGAAGGAGGTGCCCCCTGAACGGGCGCAGACCCTGAGGGGCCTGCCTCCCGAGGGGTTGGACCAGGCAATGTCTTCTTCTTCTTAGGAGCTGCCTCGGGATGCCTCCCGTTCTTGTGATATGGGTCTTCAATTGATGCGGCTTGGAAGGCATGTTCTAGGGAACACACAGCGTCTCTCTCTTCACAGGGCACCGTGATGACTCCACCGCTCCCTGGCATCTTGGGGACATTGTAGCCGTGATGGGTCACGACCATGAACTTGGCCAGGGCTAGGTACCCGAGGATGGCATTGTACGGCAGGTGGATGTGAGCGACGTCGAAGTCAATGAGCTCGGTGCGGTAGTGGTCGCGCTTCCCGAAGGTAACAGGAAGGCGGACCTGCCCTATCGGAACCGTGGAACCATCAGTGACTCCTGAGAAAGGCTTGGTTGGCTGCAGTTGATTGTATGGCACTTGAAGATTGTTGAACGTTTCGACGGATAGGACATTGAGCCCTGCTCTGCCATCGATGAGGGTCCTGGTGACTTGCACGTTGCTGATGATTGGGGAACAAAGCATCGGGAGGACTCCTGCTGTGGCGAGGCACTTGAGCTGATCCGCTGAGCTGAACGTGATAGGGCGCGATGACCACCTGAGAGGGCGTGTGGCCTCAAGCTTGGGGAGGACTGCATTCACTTCGCGGGCAAACTGCTTGAAGATGCGCTGAGAGGCCGGGGCTTGTGCGCCGCCCAAGATGCAAGCGATCGCGCGCGGCTCCTGGAAGCCTCCAGCTCCCTCGTCCTGGTGATGGTCTTTGTTCCTCCTTGGCTGTGGTGGCAAAGGAGGGAGGCCTGCATTGCCTTGTGGGCGATCCTCACAAGGCTGATCCCTCCAACCCCCCTCGCAAGGTGGGTCCCTCCAACCTCCCTCATGAGGCTGGTCTTGCCAGCGGTCCTCGCGAGGTCGGTCACGCCACCCTTGGCGAGGGCCACGGTCTTCCCATCGTCCCCCACCTCTTCCTCCTCCTCGGCCATAGCCCCTTCCGCTGCGCTCGGGGCGTCGGCCAGCACGCACGTCTCGCACGGCTATGAGCTCTTGGCATTCGTTGGTGTTGTGGGTATGGAGGTCGTGGTACACGCAGTACCGGCTACCCTTGGATGACTCAGGCTGACCCCTGCCTCGCTTGGTGTCTGGCTCTGCTGCAAGCACGGTAGCCCCCTCACGCTTCACATCCTTGGTGTTGGGCTTCTTCTCTTCTGGGTCAGCGGCTGGCAGCTCGAGGAGGGACATGCGCCCTTCCTCAGCCCTGGCGCACTTGGTCGCCAGATTGAACAGCTCCAGGGAGGTACACAGGTCTTCATGGATCGTGAGCTCCTCCTTCATCTTGACGTCGCGCATGCCGTCGGAGAAGGCTCAGATGATGGCGTCCTCAGACACCTTGGGGATCATAAGGCGAGCGTTGTTGAACCGCTAGATGAACTTCGGCAGGGTCTCTCCCGGCTGCTGCTTGATGTGGCGCAAGTCGCTCATGGCCGGGTGCCGGTCGCGGGTGCCTTGGAAGTTGGCGATGAATCGGGTGCACATCTCATCCCAGGAGGAGCCAGGTTCAGGAGCCAGGTGCGGGCGCCATCCTTGAGCGTCATGGGGAACCAGTTCGCCATGACCTTCTCGTCTCCGTTGGTGGCTTCGATGCCCAGCTCGTAGAGCTGGAGGAACTCAGCAGGGTCAGCCGTGCCATCATAGAGCGGGGGCAGGTCGGGCTTGAACTTGCCCGGCCAGGTCACGCTGCGCAGCTCGGCGGAGAAGGCACGACAGCCTGCAGTGGCCGTGGGAGCCCTTTGGTGACGGAGAGCTTGATCTTGCGGGTCTCTGTGCACTGCGACCAGGTGCAGCGTGGGGTCTTCGTGCGCTGGAGCAGGTGCGCACTCGTGCCGGGCCGGCGCAGGCAGCACGCGGGCGGCTTCTTGGGGACGAGGGATCTGTTGACAGCTCTTCTCTTGCTGTGCTGGCGCCGGACGGAGTGGAATCTGCCCAGGGGCCATGCGCCTTGGAGCCAAGGTGTCACGACCGGTTTTCCGGGTAATAAATTTCCAGAAAAGACCGTCGTGCTCATCAGCCCCAGGATTACTGTTAGCTGATGAGGGTCCAACTTGATACAGAAATTCCAAGCAAAAATACAAAATATGCAGTACAAGACCATTCTGGCCTGTGAGTACAACAAATGGTTTCTAGTGGTCGATGGCGGAAGCGGTTTGTGGATCATCAGTGTCTATGGGACTCCAATTCCCACAGGAACAGCTGACCAGGTTAACTCCTATCTTCGCGAGGCTACTATCTCCATTGCTTAGGTTCCGGGGCTGTCATCGCGTCGCTCCTCTCCGTGCAAGAAAATCTGGCCAAGACAATAGCCAAGGACAAGCCAATGAGTACTTTGAATGTACTCGCAAACATTATGAACACAGGTATAATATAACAATGATGTGCTGAAAATATTTTATGCTCATGACGTCAGTCACAAAAATAAATCTCGGATACATGCAAGCACGTTATTTATGGATATGCAATAACATAGTAGCATTAAGATTTATGAAAATAAACAACAAGCAATGCCACAGTCGGGCGTCTTAGCGACACCACATAAGGGGCTTTAAAAGAAATGCCACAGTCGGGCGTCTGAGAGACACCACATAAAGGGCTTTAAAATAAATGCCAAAGTCGGGCGTCTGAGCGACACCACATAAAGGGCTTTAAGAGAAATGCCACAGTCGGGCGTCTGAGCGACACCACATAAAGGGCTTTAAGAGAAATGCCACAGTCGGGCGTCTGAGCGACACCACATAAAGGGCTTTAAAAGAAATGCCACAGTCGGGCGTCTGAGCGACACCACATAAAGGGCTTTAAGAGAAATGCCACAGTTGGGCGTCTGAGCAACACCACATAAAGGGCTTTAAGAGAAATGCCACAGTCGGGCGTCTGAGCGACACCACATAAAGGGCTTTAAGAGAAATGCCACAGTCGGGCGTCTGAGCGATACCACATAAAGGGCTTTAAAATAAACAATCATAGTGAATATCCCGGAGGTAGAACCATCCCAGAGATACTCGATAATAACAATAATATCATGGTTAGTCAACAATAATAATAATCATAATTATCACAAGTCACAAGTAGTAGTCCCAGTTCTGGTTAACAGTTTCACCTCCGAAGACCGACACTAAGAACGACACTTGACACATCCCAGACTGTAGTCCTTAACCATGGACACGGCTATTCGAATAGGTTTAATCTCTGCAGAGGGTGTACTCTTTACCCACGAGTAACGGATTTCTTTAGTCCATCAGGACTAATTCCGTCTACGGTCTTTTTGTTGAAAACACACCTAACTTGCACACACCAGCTGAACTCACACGTGTCTGGAATCACCCACGACACCTGTCAAGCAAACTCTAAGTGGGGAGGCTACAACCTCGCGTAGCATGGGATCAAATTTATATCGCGCGCTCTAAGGGGTGCCCCCCCCTCTCGGTCCCAACCGGAAACACCCATGCCCCCTGACCGGATGACTGGCTTTAATCCACGGCCGTGGAACCCTCATCCCGGCCCCTCTGTACGGTGTGTGCTAGAAAGGGGTTGACGACTTACTGAACCGTACCCTACCTATGGCAGGGACAAGTGGTAGTACGAAACGAGTGTGGGGGTTACCGGAACAAGACTCGATCTATGGTCGACTCAGGAGGTTTAAGTATTTCCCTGCATGATTAGAATAACGAAATATAACTCCACCAACAGGGTCACCGCTCATTATACCTTACCATGCCATACCGGACATAACCGTCCCGACGGAGACCGACGACAAGCTCATGCCTACCCAAGGCAGAGGTTTTCCCGGATTCCTTCCGGTATGCATGCAAGGCACATGAGGATGATTATTATCACAAGTGTGTCATTTCCAACAGCATGGAAATCACTAATATGCACCCATGCATATGATCATATCACATGAAATAACAATCTTCTCCAAAGTGAGGTGATGTTATAAATGTGTCATCGAACACACAAAAATATTATGCCGGGGTTCAGAATGCTTGCCTTCAATGAGTGGTAAGGCAGGGTGCACTTCAAAACTTTTGAAAGTTTCTTCTCTCTCTTCAAGGTCCTATTTTAAATAAATTTGAATTAACACACAAAATCAAAACAACACAAAAAGTTGTTTTGAATTTTTTTCAAATAAATCTTAAAATAAACTACACAATATTTGAGAGAGGTAGGAAAAAGAATTAATTCATTTGGAGTTATATTTAAAAAGATATAGCCAGTCAAACCTTTGGTCAAAATCTATTTTTAAAATAAAGATATTAAAGAAAACGCTTCGGACAGAATACGCTTTCGGGGCAAAGGAGACGTACTTCTGAAGTTTACACCTTCACTTAAAACACATGGAGGCGGGGCCGCGTCACTGACAGTGGGTCCACGGGGCCCACTGGTCAGGTTTGACCAGTCGCCGCGCGTCGTCTCCCTCCTCTGCCCGAGCGAGGCGGGGCTCCGGCGATCGTCGCCGGCGAATGGAGGCTCCTCGAGGGCATCCGAGGCTAGGGATGGATCCACCTCTCCTAGGCGGTCCTCCCGGAGGTCGACTGGCCGGCGGGGACGGAGGGGTTCGTCGGCGGCGAGCTCCGCGGCGGAGGGAGCTTTGGTGACGGAGTGGTTTTGTGGCGGTGATGGCTCCCGATCAAAATCAAGTAGGGGAAAAGGCTCACGGGAGGATGTGGAATCTCTTGGTGAAGAGAACGGAGAGGGGGAGGTACTAGTGGCGGCGGAATCGGCCGGAACTAGGCGGCGGCCGAACCAGCCGGACTCGGGGAAGAAGGCCTTCCCTCTCTCGACTGCTGGCCAAGGCAGCACTAGGGTGATCACATGAGGTTGCTCAAGGTCTCGCTTGAGCTCCGGGGTCCTTATATACGCGGTGGAGGTCGGTTCCGAGGCGGCCGGCGATAAGGACGACGACGAACCGCCTCCATGTAGCGTCAGGGCGTCGTGGCGACGACGGTAGCTAGCCGACGGGCGAGGTGATAAGTTTGCGCTGTTCAACGGGGCAGGTGGCGAGCCGGGGTGGCTTGGGCGGCGCTGGCCTGAGCAGGGCTGTCGGGCGGCCGTGGCGGCTAGTTCTCGGCTTGTCGGGGACGCGCCGAGGCTCTGCTTGGCGCATTGCGGGGAGTGGGGGAGCATGCTGCGCGCAAGGGGACACGGCGTGCCGGCTGCGGTCGGTCACGGGCTGGGGTGAGTGCGAGGCGTGACGCGGCGGCTCGGGCGCCGCTCGTGCAATACGCGCGCTCTGGGCGCGTCCAGTGCACGCACGGAAGGTGTTCGACACAATGCCGTGGCATGCTACAGGTTACAGGTGAGTCTGGCAAGCAACAGAACTAGGTTATAGGTAGAGGGAAACTTCAGGGACAAGGTGGTTTGATCAGGTGGCCAAGTTCATAATGTAGACTTGAGATCATGCCAATTCAGTCCATGCACTCTAGGTGTTTGTCAAAATGCCAAAGGCACCTAGGCTATTCTTGGAGGGGCCAAATCTTCCAGATTGAAGTCTCCTTGGATGCAAGAGGGAGTGGTGTGGTTATTTGGACAAAAGAGGAAACTTGCTAGTGCAAGTTTTGCAAAACTACATTCCTGGACAGGAAGTAATTGGCATCATTTCATGAATCAAAAATGGTTAAATGAGTGTATGCTCCTGGACTTAGGGGTTTAACATGGAGGACTACAAGTAGGAGAAAGAATCAAGGGCTAAAGAGCAAGAAACAATATGGTTGCTGTACAAACCATCAGGTTGGACCAGAATGAAGATGAGGTTGATTCACTCAAATTTTTCAAATAACATAGCTGGGTTTTTGCATAAAGCTGAATAATATGCTCCTACTCACATCCCATAATTTTGGTGGAGGCTAGAAAGAATTATTTAAAAGGGTTGTAGAGCAAAATTGCTCTCTGGACCAGAGAAGAAAATTGGGTGTAGAGCTCAAAATATGCAATGAATTAAATATATTATTGCACAAAAGTGATTTAGAGACATCACATGATATCTCCAAATTTTGGTGGGATTTTTAGATAAATATATCAAATGGTTATAGTTCAAATATGGCCATATAACCTTGAAAAACCATTTTTCAAGAAAATAAAGATCAAGCAAATTAATTATGTAATTAGTTCTACTAATAAAAGAAAAGTTTTTCTTGAGAGGTTAAACAAGTCCAATAACATATTTGAAAAGTTTTCTCTATGGGGAAAACTCCATAATAGCAAGGGAGAAAAAGTTTCAAAAATCAAAAGGGAGCCCAGAAAATAAAAGTTTTAATTTCCTGGAAAAATATTAATTAATAAAACAAGGTCAAAATTTTGGGGTGTCACACAAGGCGCCTTCTTGAGGGGGAGGCGGCTGAGGCGCCCCCGGAGCTTCGTCGCCTGCGCAGGGCGGTGCGCGGTGCAACAAGAGGGACGGTGTAGGGGAGCCCCCAGCGGCGCTGACGAGCTCGGTGATGCGGGCGATCCACTCGTCGTAGAGGTCGTCGATGGGACAGTAGTGCAGGAGCTCCCGCGCCAAGAGCAGCGCGGCGTGCGCGTCCGCAGGAGTGCGACGGGCGTGGGACGAGGAGCCGGCCGGAGTCAGCGACGGAGTGGCGGAGCGGCCTTGTCGCCGCACTAATGGATGCAGGGACGACGCCTGCTGCTCGTTCCCCGCCGGGCCGGTGGCGGCATTGACGGCAGGCGAGGGGAACGACAGGGGCGCCCGCCGACGAGGGCCGTCTGGGCGATGCGAGTGGTGAGAGCGGCCTGACGCTTGGCGTGGGCACGACGTGCATCTGACATGGATGGGAGGGGCGGTGGAAACACAAGGCGATGGAAGGAAGATTCCGGCACACCCCTACCTGGCGCCCCAAATGGCGGATTTCGGGTTCCAGCAGACTCTTGAGGTTCGAACACTGGGGTGTATGCGGAGATCACACCCCCAGCCTACCCATGTCTCACCGCCTCGTAAGGATCTAAACTACACAAAGAACAACACAAAGGACACGAGATTTATACTAGTTCAGGCCACCATTGTGGTGTAATACCCTACTCCAGTTTGTGGTGTGTGGATTGCCTCTAGGGCTGATGAGGGACAGTACATGGGAAGAACAGCCTCGCGAGGGTCTGTTCTTGGTTGGTGCGATGAACTGCTAGGGGGAGTTCAGTCGCCTCTCTCTGTGTCTTGGATGCGGATCCGATCAGATCCAGCTCTCTCCCCTACCCTGTGGGTGGCTAGTCCTATTTATAGGCGAAGGCCCCGGGCCTCTTCCCAAATATTGAGCGGGAAGGGTGCCAACAATTGGCCATTTTGAAGGGGAACATCTAGTACACTTATCCTGACTAAAGTTGGTCCTCGCCTGCCAAAAGACTCTGATGATGACGCCGGCTTGGGCTCCACGATGACCTCCGTTCTTTCGTCCTGCTGGTCTTGGTCTTGTTGCACCAAAATGGTTGCCTTTGCTTGATACCCTTGCCTGCTCTTGCCCCCTTTGCACGAAAGGGGAAACAAGGACTCTGCGCAGGCCGGCGCCCGCCTGGCCTTGGTCGTCATGGCTTGTGTCACGGGCACCTCGTGAGGTACCCCGCCTTGATCTCTCCGCCTCCTCGCGAGCCAGCCTGACGAGGCCGTGCCTGAGGAAGCCTCCTGTCGTCCGCCCCGCGAGGCTTGGCCCCTCGCGAGGGTCTTGAGCATGTGTTGATGAAGACGGGCCGTACTGGGCCACTCCTTGAGCCACGCCGCAGGCTGCAGGCAGGCAAGTCTGGGTAACCCCGTTCCAAGAATGCCGACACAGACACCACGCGGTCCTGGCGGAGATGGAGATAGTCCTCAAGGGATCGCCTGGACCCCCAGAGCCTCCCGAGGCTCAGGCCTCCGGTGGCTTGTGAGGGTCGGCCTCTTCACCGCGCATCGCCAGCTACTCCAACACCTGCTCTACAATGGTATCAGGTGACATCTTCCGAGTTCATTTCAGCTGGGAGCGCCCTCAGGGCTGCGTTATTCCCAGGCCGCGTGGGTCTGTCCCTGCGGCATGTATCCATTTTGCTTATGCTTTTAGTCTACATTGCTGGTGGCGCCCCTCGGGCTGCATCATCCCCAACCCGCTCGGGCCTGACCCAGTGGCATGTATCCTTCCTGCATCTATCTAAGCTGATTTTCCATTCATGCTTAACCTGTCTATGATCATCATCTCCCACCTACCAAGGGCCCCTTTTTCTCCCTCATGCAAATCGCTTGCACGTTAAAAGGGGGGCGCCTGAACATCGTGACTCAGGGGCTCTTACTGGCTCTCTAGCCCTCACCCCCTGGGCTTGTCCACGGCATCGCGACCTGGCATACCAGCGGCGGCTGAGCTTGCTCGAGGGCCGGGACATGAGGACGTAGAGCATTTGCATCTAACCACCTTGCAGGAACACTCAGCCGCCCAAGGCTCAAGATCAGGCGCAACCCGCCTTGAGGTAGGGCCTCATGAGTCCCGCGCTGGCTCACGAGTGCCCAGATACACCTCGTCTAGCCCTACCGTGCCGGCCACGTGTCAGGGCGGGGTTGTACACGCCCCGGGGGCTCCTCCTGGAGGGGGCCCCCCTCCACGTACTAGTGGAAGCACCATGCTCCGCGCTGGCTGACGACACTGCCGAGGAGCGGCTATGCCCGTACACATACGGAAGCGCTATGATCCGTGCTGGTGATAAACAACTGAGGGCAGCCCACGGCTGTATCAACCTTAGGGAGCCCAGAGCTCAGTGTCTGGCCTCATCGCAACGCCACCCCTCGGGAGCGCCACGCGAGGGGGCTGGACGTGGGGGATGCGTCCGGGTCACGCCCAAGCGCACGCCACCCAGCTAGGTCCCTCGGACCTGGTCGTCGCACGCCCTTCCCCGAGCGGAGCCAAGGTATGAAGACCGTCTGAGCATCAAGGGGGACTCCTGAGCATCGCGACTCAGGAGCCTAACTGGTCACGTAACCCCTCACTCCTTAGTTCCGCAAGGCTAACGGCAGTTGAGGTATGCGCGGGGCCGGGCCCTACCGACGTAGAACGACACATATACTCCTACACCCCTCCCTATTTGCTGTTTGCACATCAAGGGGGACTCCTGAGCATCGTGACTCAGGAGCCTAACTTGCCACATAGCCCCTCATTGCTTGGTCCCGTCCTGATGATCCGGTCGGGGCTAACAGCGGCTGAGGTATGCGCGGGGCCGGGCCCTGCCGACGTAGAACACAAAGCAAATAGGAAGGAACCGTAAAATCTCACAAATTCAGAAGCAAATATTACAAACCATAAATTGTCCTCACGATACGAAACACAAGTTTAAACGCCTCCACGAGGCACGGTGCATGTTGCAGGAGTTGAAACAGGAAAGAAGTCGCGAGAAGATCACCCTTGGGCAGCGCCGTCATTCGCTAGGAGCCCCGCCTCCGTGGCGGAGTTACGCTTGTCAGCTCCACCTCCCAAGGCCGCGGAACCAGCAGTACCTGCTTTGGGCGTAGTGGCGAAGGTGCGGAACTTCGCCAGCAGGGCTTCCGCTCGGCCCTTCACGGCTTCAGCAGCAGCGGCGGAGCGCTCGGTGTCCACATGCTCCAGCAGATTTTCAAGGTTGGCGCCAGGGTCGCGAAGGTAGACGTGGCTGAGGACCCGAGTCAGTGCCGCAGAAGAAAGGACGCGAGCCTCAACCTCGCTCATGGGGCAGATGCCGATCATGACCACCTCAAGCGCTTCGACCAAGAAGGGAAGCAGCTTGGCGGGTGAGGGAGTCCCGGACTAGGGTGTGTCCGGATAGCTGAACTATCATCATCGGCCGGACTCCAAAACTATGAAGATACAAGATTGAAAACTTCGTCCTGTGTCCGGATGGGACTTTCCTTGGCGTGGAAGGCAAGCTTGGCGATGCGGATATGTAGATCTCCTACCATTGTAAACGACTCTGTGTAACCCTAGCTGTCGGTGTCAAAACCTGCGGATCTCGGGTAGGGGGTCCCGAACTGTGCGTCTAGGCGGATGGTAACAAGAGACGAGGGACACAATGTTTTTACCCAGGTTCGGGCCCTCTCGATGGAGGTAAAACCCTACGTCCTGCTTGATTAATATTGATGATATGGGTAGTACAAGAGTAGATCTACCACGAGATCAAGGAGGCTAAACCCTAGAAGCTAGCCTATGGTATGATTGTTGTAATGTATGTTGTCCTACGGACTAAAGCCCTCCAGTTTATATAGACACCGGAGGAGGCTAGGGTTACACAGAGTCGGTTACAATGGTAGGAGATCTACATATCCGTATTGCCAAGCTTGCCTTCCACGCCAAGGAAAGTACCATCCGGACACGAGCCAGAGTCTTCAATCTTGTATCTTCGTAGTCTTGGAGTCCGGCGGATATTGATAATCCGGCTGTCCGGACACCCCCTAGTCCAGGACTCCCTCAGTAGCCCCTGAACCAGTCATCAATGACGATAAGTCCGGCGCGCATAATGTTCGGCATTGCAAGGCGGGTTCCTCCCTTGAATAATCCAGAGAAGATCATGAACACCAGGATAGTGTCCGGCTCTGCAAAATAAATTCCACATTCCACCGTAGAGAGAATAAAATGCACACTTAGCTCAATCTGCTGACGTATTATGCGGCGTGACATCACACCGCAACCAAGCCTTTGTTTGAATCGTTTTTTACTATACCACCTCAGCACGTTTAGCGAAGCGGTTTCCTTGGCACGTCTTGTCGAAGCAGAGATCGTGTTCCCCTTATTCCGGGATTCTCATCAATACGTGCGTGGGTAACCCAACCACGCCATTGATGGTGGCGCTTGGGAGATAAGCGAGTTTTACCAGGCTGGCGGGGGACGCATAGTTTTGTCCGCCTATATATAAGGGATAAGGATTTACCTTCTCACCTACGCTTTCTTCCTCCTTTGCTTATCCGTCTCTGCGTACTCAAGCTCCAACGCCCAAGCTCGCGCATCTTGCCTCGACCTTCTCCGAATATGTCCGGAGCGGGAGGTAAATGGTTAGCCTCCACCGTTAAGGAGGAGGACATCACCAAGCTGCGCAGCGCCGGATACCTTTCCGGCGATATCGCGCATCGGCTGCCCGACGAGGGGCAGCTCATCCCTACCCCAGGGCCTCATGAGAGGGTCGTCTTCCTCCCCCACTTCCTCCGCGGACTGGGCTTTCCGCTCCATCCATTTGTCCGGGGGCTCATGTTTTACTACGACCTGGATTTCCACGATCTGGCGCCGAACTTCATCCTCAACATCTCGGCGTTTATCGTCGTGTGTGAGGCCTTCCTCTGCATCCGGCCCCACTTCGGCCTATGGCTCAAGACCTTCAACATCAAGCTGAAGGTTGTGAAGGGCACGCAAGCGGAATGCGGAGGCTCCATGTTGGGCAAATTGCCCAACGTCCCTTGGCTTGAAGGGACCTTCGTGGACTCCGTCAAGGGGTGGCAATCAGGGTGGTTCTACATCACCGAGCCGCGCAAGCCCACATGGGCGGCGGCCCCCGAGTTTAGATCTGGAATCCCCACGCAGCTCACCTCCTGGAAAGAGAAGGGCTTGCAGTGGGGCAATCTGGTGGAGGTGACGGGACTCCGAGCATGTATCAAGAAGATGGTGAGCAATAGGCTCAGGCTCGTCGACGTGGTCCAGGTCATGCTCATCCGGCGGATCCTCCCATGCCAAGAACGGGCATTTAATTTGTGGGAGTTCAATCCGGAACAGCACCAGGCGCTAAGCGGGCTCTTCGGTACAACATACGAAGGCGCCTGGAGGGTGCTGTTCAAGGGCGCCGAAGCCCCCGCATCCGCAACGGAAGATCGCGGACTCAGCTCGCAGTGTCCAACTGACGAGGTAAGTGATTCAACCCCATTACGGGACACTTGTGATAATTAGATTGATTCTAGTGAGGTTTCATTCTGCCTCTTCCTTTGACAGGAATGGATGGAGAAGGCCAAGCTGCTCATCAGCCCGGCTCCCATGCCAGAAGACCCAGCGGACGCCCACTTAACAGGGCTGCTGGTTCCGGCACCGCACATGGTGCCGGAGAAGAAGGCGAAGAAGGTGGCCACAGGGACTCGAAAGAGTTCCCGCAATCAGGTGTCTGACGACGACAAGGACTCCTCCCCTGAAGACGACGAGGAGGAGTATTCTCTCCCGGAGGAGGGAGAGAAGAAGAGGAAGGCTTCCCCAATCGGGGAGGCCGAAGGGTCCAAGAGGGGGAGCACTATCCCCCCGGACAGTTTTGCCAACATCAGCGTTGGCGAGGATGAGTGGCCTCCAAAGGCCAGGCGTCCAGCAGGATCGTAAGTATCCAGATCATTTATATGCCGTACCTTTCATGTCACGTAGTATCCTTCTAACGCCGCATTTTGTCCGTAGTCCGGCCGGTGACGATCTCCCCGACTCATCGAGTGGGTCGTTGGCCTCGTCGGATGTGAATTCCATCCCGACTGCCTCTACCCCACACGTTGACGAGGACGCCGAGGTGGAATCCCAGAGAGGGACCCATCAGGAGGAGGCTCCGGAGGCGCCGTCAGGCAGCCTCCCGGACTTTGTGCCGGACTCTACTTCGGAACCCGTAGTGGTTCCAGAGTCCGGCAAGCGGCCCCTTCGAAAGAAGGGCAGGACCGTGACGCCGGCGGCCTCCGTCCAACCGGAGGCGCCGGATAACCTGTTGGAGGCGCTTAAAGGCGCTTCCATCGAGGAAGAACACCGCACTATCATGAGTGCGGTGATTGAGAAGGTTCAGCTCGCTAAGAGCGGGCTGACCGAAGCCTGCAGCAGCCTTCTAACAGGCTTTGAGGTAAGAGGTTAAAGTTATGTAACGTAATACCGCATAGACAGTAGCCCCTGATGCTTAGTTCGGTGTTCGGAAAGAAAAGCCGGACTAAGGATCTAACAAGATGTACGCAGGGTTGCCTAAAATATGTCAATATGGGTTTGCAGGCTGCGCTGCTGACCTCTGCTGCACTAACGGCGGAGGTTGACGTGCTGAAGAAGGATCTCGAGCGGTCCGAGCAAGAGCTCGGCCATGCAAAGAAGCAGCTTGAGGAAAAAGAAGGTGAGTAACAGCTCTTTGAATAAGTACCTTACAGAAAAGGGTTTTGGTTGCAAATAAAATTAACAAGGATAATATGTGTATTGCAGGGGCCACTAACGAGGTGGCAGCCCTGAAGGATGCCGTGTCCTCGGCCGAAGGCAGTGCGGCCGCGGAACAGGCTGAGCGAGAAAAGCAAGAGGCCCGGGTGGCGGAAGTTCGGCAAGAGCTCCAGTCTCTCATGGAAAAGCATGAGAGTTTGGAGCGTGACTCCAAGACTCGAGAGTCCGAGCTTGCCTCGGCTCTCGAAAGTGCCAAGTCCGCCAAGGCCGAAGCCCGTAAGGCCCTTCAGGAAGTTGAGGACATAAAGAAGATAGCGGCGGGTAAGGCATTTTTCATGCAAAGCAGGCATGTTAGTGTGAATTACTTGACACTTACCCGAATTCGGAGCTCTCCAGGGGCGTTTGCAGATCTGCCGCGTAGTGCGTCTGATGCCGCTGCATTCTATCATGGCAAGGAGGGGAGCTCGACGGAGAAGGTCTTCTGGTCTCAGTACGCTGAGACCGGCCATCCGGTGCCCCCAAGCGACCAGCTGAAGCAGCTGGTCGAACTCCACAAGGTAGCTGAAGAGGCCATGAAGGGCCTCATAGTCTGGCTGTGGCCTGGACAGGCCATGCCTAGGAGCTACTTTGGCCTAGTGCGGCGGCTGGTGGATGCATGCCCCAGGCTGGATGTAGTCAAGCGCTCCGCCAGTATTGAAGGCGCTCGTCGGGCCCTTGCCCGCATAAAGGTGCAATGGGGCTAATTGGATGCGGAGAAGCTTCTCACGGACCCACCGCCACCGGGCAAGACGTATCGCACGCCGGAGAAGTATTATAAAATTGTCTTGAAGGGAGCCTGCGATATTGCAGATGAGTGCTCCCGAAATGTAATTTTTGAGTGAACTCGCTGTATATTTATCCTTTGCGCTGAGAACTTCGTTCATATGCGCCATGAGCAACGCTTGTTTAATTTAAAATATTACCTTCTGTGCGGCTGTTTATAAAATCTGAGAGATGGCAAGTCGTTGGCTTCAGCCCCCAAGCCACAAGTGCTGGGGTGTTCGGGATAAACTTGAGCACTCTTGTTCCCATATTTGGGTCCATCTAGGGAGGCGCTCAACACAACGAACAAGGCAACCGGACTTATAATGCTTGAACACTCTCACTTAGCCATAGAATTCTATAATTTTAAATTTCGGCGAAGCCCCTGGTATTCAGAAGACCGAATCCGGGGCGCTATCCACGCCTTCATTGGACATTATCCGGAACTTCGCTCGAAGCGGCGTGAGTCTTTAAGGACCCGAAAAAAACTCTCGAACAGCGACCAGTCTCTCGCCTTATCATGCCAGTCAGTTTTAGCTTTCTCCACTGAGGCGTTAACCCGGCTCAACCGGGGCGCAATCGCAGTGGTTCTCCCAGTGCCACCTTAGCCGACAGAACGGAACGTAAGGCACCAAAACGTGGGAGCCGGGCAAACCCAACTATTGACCCAAGACATGATTTGGAGCCGATTCATATAATGCTATAAGTTCGGGGTGCCGCACTTGTGAAAGTGTTCGGACTTTATCACACCATAATTTGGGGAACAGAAGCCCCTGGCGTATTCGGCCGTTCCAAAATATACGGGTGCAAGATGTCATGTAATGAACATATATGTATATATAAAAGATAATGCAATTGCAATAAAGAGGTGCTGCATTATTTATGAAAGAAACTCTGCTAGTAGAGCGGACTGATACAAATAGTGCGGTAAGCAAGGGATTTGGACTAAATAAACATGTCCCCCTCCAGGGATGAGCTGCAGACTTGGTGTATATAATCGAATTTAATGCTCGTAATTGAGACCACCTGAATGTTCGTCGCGGCCTTCTTTAGTCCCTGACTGTTGCATCATGAGTTCGGCAGATTCGCCACCGGACAGGGCTTCTGGTTAATAGAGTCATGTGTACATAAAAGAAGAAAAATAAAATAAAGAAGAAAGGAGGCGCACTTGTGAGCCCCTGGTGTGGTCGAGCCGCACTCTGGGTCCATTGTGATCGTGCCCCTTTCCCTACGCCCATGGTATCTCCAAAGCGTAATGATGTACGCGGAGTGTTATTCTTGCGGTCATGCACGGGCGAGGGTTGGGGCCGCATTGCTACGTGCTCTGATCGCGCCAGGTGGTCTTGGTTGGTGTTGCTCCGGGCGCGCTTTGCTGTATCCGGCTTTTTAACTGCCGGACTTGAGAATTGCCTTAGAAGGCTGCTCTGTACTTCTGCTGCGAGAGCCGCTGTATGTTCCTCCATTCGGAGGGAGCGTTCCGTGTTTCCGTTGACCGTGATGACTCCACGAGGGCCTGGCATCTTGAGCTTTAGGTATGCATAATGCGGCACCGCGTTGAATTTTGCAAATGCGGTTTGTCCGAGCAGAGCGTGATAGCCACTGCGAAACGGGACTATGTCGAAGATTAACTCTTCGCTTCGGAAATTATCCGGGGATCCGAACACCACTTCCAGTGTGACTGAGCCTGTACAGTTGGCTTCCACTCCTGGGATGACACCTTTAAAGGTTGTCTTTGTAGGTTTAATCCTTGATGGGTCTATGCCCATTTTGCGCACTGTATCCTGATAAAGCAGGTTCAGGCTACTGCCGCCGTCCATCAGGACTCTTGTGAGGTGAAATCCATCGACGATTGGGTCTAAAACCAATGCGGCGAATCCGCCATGGTGTATGCTGGTCGGATGGTCTCTTCGATCGAAAGTGATCGGACAAGAGGACCATGGATTAAACTTTGGGGCAACTGGCTCCATCGCATAGACGTCCCTTAGCGCGCGTTTCCTCTCCCTCTTGGGTATGTGGGTCGCGTATATCATATTCACCGTCCGCACTTGTGGGGGAAAACCCTTCTGTCCTCTACTGTTCGGCGGCCGGGTCTGTTCCTCGTCATCGCTATTTAGCCCCTTGTCATTGTTTTCGGCAATTAACTTGCCAGCCTGCTTGAACACCCAACAATCTCTATTGGTGTGGTTAGCTGGCTTTTCAGAGGTGCCATGTATCTGGCATAAGCGGTCGAGTATTCGGTCCAGATTGGACGGACCCGGAGTGGTTCTTTTAAATGGCTTCTTCCGCTGACCGGGTTTAGAGCCTCGGAATCCGGCATTGACTGGCGTATCCTCCTTATCGTCGCCGTTAATGCGGCGCTTGTTTTTGTTTCGACGTGACCTGCCGTTGTTGTCCTTAGTATCCGGACTGCCAGAATTTTTACGGAGATTGTTGCTGCGGGCTAGCCAGCTGTCCTCTCCCGCACAAAAGCGGGTCATTAACGATGTGAGGGCTGCCATGGATTTCGGCTTTTCCTGCCCCAAGTGCCGGGCTAGCCATTCGTCCCGGATGTTATGTTTGAAGGCTGCAAGGGCCTCTGCATCCGGACAATCGACGATTTGATTTTTCTTCGTCAAGAACCGTGTCCAGAATTGTCTGGCCGATTCGTCTGGCTGCTGAATGATGTGGCTTAGGTCATCGGTGTCTGGTGGTCGCACATATGTGCCTTGGAAGTTATCAAGGAATGCGGCCTCCAGATCTTCCCAACACCCAATTGACTCTGCGGGCAAGCTATTAAGCCAATGCCGAGCTGGTCCTTTAAGCTTGAGTGGGAGGTACTTGATGGCATGTAGATCGTCGCCGCGGGCCATATGGATGTGGAGAAGATAGTCTTCGATCCACACCGCGGGGTCTGTTGTGCCATCGTAAGGTTCGATGTTCACGGGTTTGAACCCTTCAGGGATCTGATGATCCATTACTTCGTCAGTGAAGCATAACGGGTGTGTGGCGCCCCTGTATTGAGCGATATCGCGACGCAGCTCGAGAGAGCACTGTCTGCTGTGTTCGGCCTGGCCGGGGTTATTGTATCCGGCACGACGGTATTCGTCGTGGGTCGTAGGGCACCCACGTGATCCATAGATGGATCTGGATTGCCTTGCTTTGTCCTCCAATATGTCTCGCAAGTCCGGCACGTTCCCTCTTGGCTTCGTACTTTTGGAGTGATGCCGGGGTATGGTCTTGGCTGGGGACCTGGATGCCTCTCTGTCATGACCGCGTGGTGGTCCGTCAGCCATATCGTGCGCTGGTGATGAAGGTATGTATGCTTCCTCCTCTAATCGGGGGAGCAGCTTGCGTCTTGGGTAACTTTTGGAGGGACGTTCGAGTTTATACTCTTCGGCTGCGAGGACCTCGGTCCATCGATCGGCCAGCAGGTCCTGATCAGCTTGAAGCTGCTGCTGCTTTTTCTTTAGGCTGTTTGCTGTGGCGATAAGCCTGCGCTTGAAGCGCTCTTGTTCGACGGGATCCTCAGGTACGACGAATTCATCATCGTTGAGGCTTGCTTCGTCTTCGGAGGGAGGCATATAGTTATCATCCTCAACCCCTTCGTCTGCCGCCCTCTCGTGGGGGCTTGCTTCTGCATCCTCCTACGCTGAGTCTTGCTGGAGGGGATTGTCTTCGGCACTCTCCGGAGTATTATTATCTCCCGTGCCGGAATCTCCATTCTTGCTGTGGCCGGATTTAGAGCGGCGCCGCTGACGTCGGCGTTTGGGCTGCGTAGAGAATCTGCCTCCGCTGCTTCTTCGCCATCCCCGTCTTTTGGGGTGTCCACCATATATATGTCGTATGACGAGGTGGTCTTCCAATGCCCTGTAGGCGCTGGTTCCTGTTCGTCTCCGGCATCGTCGTCCATAGCGTCGATGTCATCGGAGTCGTAGTCTAGCATGTCGGTTAGATCGTCGACAGTGGCTACAAAGTGGGTGGTGGGTGGGCTCCGAATTTCTTCGTCGTCCGTATCCCAACCATCCGGCCAGGACTCTCCTGATAACGAGAGATGCTTTAGTGAATTCAAGATATCGCCGAAAGGCGAGCATTGGAAGATGTCCGCGGCGGTGAATTCCATAACCGGCACCCAATCCGGATCGATTGGTAGGGGCGCGGGAGGTTCGGAGTCCGGCAAGGAGTCCGGCGCCTCGGAATCACGAGTTTCGCGGGGGACAAGATTGGTGTTCGGCTCCATCGCCGTGGATGTTGAAGCCCCCAGGGTGGCGTCTATCCACCGGCCCTCGATCTGGGCGATCGGCTCCGGGCTAATGGCCGAAGCGGATCCGTGTGCGGCCACCAAGGCACTGTTCGGCGGCAGAGCTAGATCATGCCCATCGTCACAGTGCGGCGCGCTTGGCTGTGGCTCGAGTCTGTCAAAGATCAAGTCTCCGCGGACATCGGCCGTGAAGTTTAAGCTTCCAAATTTGACCTGACGGCCAGGGGCGTAGCTTTCGATCTGCTCCAGATGGCCAAGTGAATTGGCCCGCAGGGCGAAGCCGCCGAATACGAAGATCTGTCCGGGGAGAAAGTCTCACCTTGGACAGCGTTGCTGGTGGAAGATGCCATCAAGCCTATCGGTGACGACACAGAGGAACTCTCAATGGAAGCACCAATGTCGGTGTCAAAACCGGCGGATCTCGGGTAGGGGGTCCCGAACTGTGCGTCTAGGCGGATGGTAACAAGAGACGAGGGACACAATGTTTTTACCCAGGTTCGGGCCCTCTCGATGGAGGTAAAACCCTACGTCCTGCTTGATTAATATTGATGATATGGGTAGTACAAGAGTAGATCTACCACGAGATCAAGGAGGCTAAACCCTAGAAGCTAGCCTATGGTATGATTGTTGTAATGTATGTTGTCCTACGGACTAAAGCCCTCCGGTTTATATAGACACCGGAGGAGGCTAGGGTTACACAGAGTCGGTTACAATGGTAGGAGATCTACATATCCGTATTACCAAGCTTGCCTTCCACACCAAGGAAAGTACCATCCGGACACGAGCCGGAGTCTTCAATCTTGTATCTTCGTAGTCTTGGAGTCCGGCGGATATTGATAATCCGGCTGTCCGGACACCCCCTAGTCCAGGACTCCCTCACTAGCCCCCTCCGGTGTCTATATAAACCGGAGGGTTTTAGTTCGTAGGACACAACAACAATCATACCATAGGCTAGCTTCTAGGGTTTAGCCTCCTTGATCTCGTGGTAGATCCACTCTTGTACTACCCATATCATCAATATCAATCAAGCAGGAGTAGGGTTTTACCTCCATCAGAGGGCCCGAACCTGGGTAAAAACATCGTGTCCCTTGTCTCCTGTTACCATCCGCCTAGACGAACAGTTCGGGACCCCCTACCCGAGATCCGCCGGGTTTGCCACCGACATTGGTGCTTTCATTGAGAGTTCCTCTGTGTCGTCACCGATAGGCTTGATGGCTCCTTCGATCATCAACGACAACGACGCAGTCCAGGGTGAGACTTTTCTCCTCGGACAGATCTTCGTATTTGGCGGCTTTGCACTGCAGGCCAATTCGCTTGGCCATCTGGAGCAGATCGAAAGCTATGCCCCTGGCCGTCAGGTCAGATTTGGAAGTCTGAACTTCACGGCTGACATCCGCGGAGACTTGATCTTCGATGGATTCGAGCCACAGTCGAGCGCGTCGCACTGTCCCGATGGGCATGATTTAGCTCTGCTGCCGGACAGTGCCCTGGAAGCCGCACACGAGTCCGCTCCGACCCTTAATTCGGAGCCGGCTGCACAGATCGAGGACGGGTGGCTAGACACCGCCTCAGGGGCTGCAACCTCTACGGCGATGGTGCCGAATACGGACCTTTTCCATTGTGAAGCTCGTGACTCCGAGGTGCCGGACTCCTCGCCGGACTCCGAACCTCCCACGCCCCTTCCAATCGAATCCGATTGGGCGCCGATCATGGAGTTCACTGCTGCGGACATATTTCAACACTCACTTTTCGGTGACATCCTGAATTCGCTAAAGTATCTCTCGTCATCAGGAGAGCCCTGGCCAGACTGCGGTCAGGACAGTTGGGATGCGGACGACGAAGAAATTCAAGCCCCACCCACCACCCACTTAGTAGCCACTGTCGACGATCTAACCGACATGCTAGACTTCGACTCCGAAGACATCGACGGTATGGATGACGATGCTGGAGACGACCAAGAACCAGCGCCTACTGGGCACTGGAAAGCCACCTTAGCTCACGACGTATACATGGTGGATACACCGAAAGGAAGCGATAATGAGGAGCAACGGGACGTGGCGAAGGATAATTCCCCCAAAAACAACCAAAACGGTGACGCAAGCGCCGCCCGAAGTCCCGCCTCGATAACAACAGCACCCATACTGACCCAGCCGTAGAGCAGGGCGAACTAGTGGACGACGAACATGCCACCAAGCAACCATCCGAATAGGATGAATTGGACGAGCAACCCATCCCCGGCGAAAACAATAGTCCAGACGATCTCACGCCGGACACGTCACTGGAGCATAAGAACCTTCACAAAAGGCTCGTCGCCACTGCAAGAAATTTGAAGAAGCAGAAGCGGAAGCTCAAAACAGCGGAAGACGTACTCAGAATGAGATGGAGCAAAGTACTCAAGACCGCAGATAAATACGGCGATAGTCACCAAGCAAAGAGCTACCCGAAGCGCAAGCTGTTGCCCGAATTTGACGAGGAGGCCGTAGAGCCCCCACAATCAAAAAACAAAGAGGCCGCCTGGCCGGATAGACGACCAGATGACAGGCTAAGAGCGGCAAGCGGCGCCACACACAAGCCGGCACACGATCCACATAAGGATCCTCGCAAAAAGGATGGCCCGGTCAGGTCCATCTATGGGCCAAAAAAGAAGGCTCCAGGAAGCAACACAACACGCAGAGTGTTCAAAGATAACGGCACACCTAAATACAGGGGCGCTGCACACCCACTATGTTTCACCGATGAGGTACTAGATCATGAATTTCCAGCGGGATTCAAGCCCGTAAACATAGAGGCATACGACGGAACAACAGACCCCGGAGTCTGGATTGAGGATTACATCCTACACATACATATGGCTAGAGGAGACGATCTCCATGCCATAAGCTCAATGGGCCAGCCCGGCATTGGCTCAAAAGCCTCCCAGAAAATACCATTGGAAGTTGGGAAGAGCTCGAGGATGCGTTTCGAGCAAATTTTCAGGGGACTTATGTCCGCCCTCCGGATGCAGACGATTTAAGTCACATAACTCAACAGCCCGGAGAGTCAGCACGCAAATTCTGGAACAGGTTCCTCACCAAAAAGAAACAAATAGTCGACTGTCCGGACGCCGAAGCCTTAGCAGCCTTTAAACATAACGTCCGAGGCGAATGGCTCGCCAGATACCTCGGCCAGGAAAAACCAAGAACATTGGCCGCGCTAACAAGCCTCATGACCCGCTTTTGCACGGGGGAAGATAGCTGGCTGGCAAGATGCAGCACCAGTGACCCGAGTGCATCCGAGGTCAGGGATGGAAATGGGAAATCACGACGCAGAAAAGATCAGCGCTGGAATAAGGAAAATGGCCCAAATAGCACGGCGGTCAACGCCGGATTCAAAAGCTCTCGGCTGAATAACAAAACACTGCCCCTTAAGGACAACAGTGACGACCTATCCAACCTAAACAAAATCTTGGATAGGATATGTCAAATCCAGAGTACCCCCGGGAAGCCTGCAAACCATACCCACAGAGATTGTTGGGTCTTCAAGCAGTCCGGCCGAGTTAACGCCGAACACAAGGGGCTCGACACACCAAGCGAAGACGATGACGAACCCCACAAGCAGCGCGCCGGAAAACAGAAGACTTTCCCACTAGAAGTCAAAACAGTGAACTCACTTCATGTGATAACGAGGAAAAATAGTGCGGCACCTACCAAAGCACGCGCCGCACGGTCCACCCCAGCGGATTCCCGAAATTGGATGTCAAAACCAATTACTTTCGACCATCAGGATTACTCCAGACGTATTCGGAATGCAGGAGGGACTGCTTTGATATTTGATCCCATAATCCACGGACTACAATTCACACAAGTCCTAATGGATGGCGGCAGTGATATAAACCTGCTATACCAGGACACCATCGGCAGAATGGGGATAGACCCTACCAAAATTCGCCATAGCAGCACTTCGTTTAAAGTAGTGACGCCAGGCCCTTATGCCAATTGCACGGGCTCCTTACTACTAGAAGTTGTGTTCGACTCATCCGACAACTTCCGTCGCGAAAAGCTAATCTTCCATATCGCCCCATTTAAAAGTAGCTATCAAGCACTATTGGGACGCGAAGCTTTCGCCCACTTTAACGCAATACCGCATTACGCGTCTCTCACACTTAAAATGCCCGGTCCACGCGGTTCATTTCATTGAAGGGAAACTTCAAGTGTTCCCTGACTGCGGAAGAACGTGAGACTGCCTTGACAGCCACACACTAATCTGGCTTTGCTGATATAAGCCCCTAAAACAGGTCATTCATACCCCGAGCACGGTTAGGCGAGTTAGGTATCAATAAACAAGGGGCTTCCTAGCCGCGTACCCCTTTACAAGGGGCTGCACGAACGAAGAATGAGAGCCAATAAAGCTCAATTTTATTCATTTCTTAAATAATACTCGGTTTTAAATACATTTTCCGCACGATCCTTCTTCCAACTAAGTTCTTCTCTTTTACAGATGAACAACGTGCTACACCCGTCCAGGATACGGCACAACGGAGACACAGGTGCAGACGTGCAGCAGGGACCCGTTGCAAGGATTCTTTTCAGATTAAGACCTTGCGTAAACCTTTTTTACTGTCTCTTGTTGATACACATCCCCCGGTTTCTTATCATAACCGAGGAGGAGTGTCGGTGTACTAAAGTAGGGGTACCTTTAGTACCCCGAACTTGTGCACGGGCTGTCGCAGCACCCCGCGGCAAGGCTTGCCGGGCGTCCGCCAAGACCCTCCGTCATTTCCTATTACTGCCATTCAAGAACGAAGTATTAACTCAGGAGACAAGGCCCCGGCAAGAGGAGCTTGCCGGGAAGGACAAAGACCCCGACAAGAGGAGCTTGCCGGGAAGGCCAACCGAGGCGCTTCGGAGAACTTGCCCCGACGCCCCGCGCGTCCCGGCAAGGCCCGGCGACCAGCAAGCTTGCCGGCGCGGCAAGAGAAGAGCCACGGCGAGGCGCTTGCCGCGGCAAGGCTGCCACCCTGCATCCGAGCTCCAGCGCATCCAACGACGTGTCGCCCCAGGGCTACCCCAGGAGCACGTGGCGAGGCGTTGTGCAGCCATGCGGTGCGAGGTGGCAAGCGAAGCTGACAAGGAAGCCATCGTGGCGATCGGTGGCGCTCCTAACGGTCGTTTCCTTGCACTGTTGGGGCGACCGGACGGGCATTAAATGCCCTTGTCCCCTGCCGTCAGAGTTAGGTAGGGGACACTGTTGGACACTGTTGTACCAACCGGCGTTTTTACCTTTCTAGCCCTCTTTCTACGATGCCACCTGTCGGTAACCCCCTTAGACTATAAAAGGGAGGCCCATGCGCACGTAGAGGGGGTTCGGAACTCTTCCACACTAGGGTTCCGCAGTTAGTTCGGTCCATTCGACTCATCCAACACCACTACACACTCGCGCTCTTGAGCAAGAACAAATACAAACACAAAGCAGCAGTAGGAGTTTTATCTCTCCGGAGAGCTCCGAAGCTGGGTAAAAAAACCCCTCCCGCGTGCCGTCGCCTCGATCTGCTCTGCGTGCGCCCTCCGCTCCCTTGCCGGACCAGAAGGGGCCCCCTGCCCCATAGGTGTTCGTGCTCCCACCGACGGGATCCCCGCGACATCTTTGGCGCGCCAGGTACGGGGGCGTCGAGGTCGTGCGTATCTGATCCGGCGTCTAGGCGCGGTACATTAGCATCTTCATCAACATGCCACCGAAGAAGAAGACTTCAGAGGTGGCCGCTCCGTCTGCGACCGTCCCACCGCCACCGGAGCAAGCGGGCGGTGGGGTGGACGCCGGCGGAGGAGCGGGCGCCAGCGGGGGGACTCACATCGTCACCCGCTCCAAGGACAAGGCCATGCAAGGTTCAGCATCTGCACATCCACCGCACCCCTCCCAGGAGGTGCAAGATCGACAGCGCCACGGCGCTCCTGGCGCCGTGCTCGCGTTGGAACAAGGCCGAGCTGGTGGGTCGCGGGACGTTCAAGGCCAGCATGCGCCCCAACACGCTGGCACGAGCGCAGTGCGGTCGCCTGGTCGAGATGCTGCTCCTTCTAACACTGTTAGGAGTTTGAGCATGTCTCGCACCTCGCGCTGGCCCGAGCCCAGCTGCTCCTAGATTACCCTCGGCGCCAGATAAGATCGACGACTAGAGGGCAACCATTTACAGCCTCATCGGCTTCGCCAACGGCGACAAGCCCCGGCAACCGAGCATGTTGAAGCCCCGGCAAGATGCCCAGGCGCAAGCCGACGCCGACAAGACCACTGGGGGGTGCCACCACAGGTGCACTCCCAGCCCCGAAGGCCAAGATCGCCCACTCGCTGGGCCAACCTCGACGGAGATTCCACCGCGTCATCGGACCCACGAACTCGCCGTGATCAACGCCAAGTTCTTCAAGAACGAAGACACGAAGACGCTCGTACTCGCATCGAGCGCAGAAGGGAAGCGCGGCGTCAATCTGACCAGCGCGCTGGGCCCACTGTCGATATGCATGCGCCAGGGGAACCAGGCGACTTGCCGTACGCGGCAGGTTGCCCTGCGTTCACCCGTGAGCTGCGGCAAGTCCAGTGGCCCAGAACCAAAAACTTCAAACCAGATGTGCCCGAGAAGTACGATGGCAGGATACATCCGTCAGAGTTCCTCAGCGTCTACACCATCGCGGTGCAGGCTGCCGGAGGACGCGACGAGAAGATCCTTGCCAACTACTTCCCGCTGGTGCTCAAGCCCAACATCAGATCTTGGCTCATGCACTTGCCGGACGGCTCCATCTCTTCGTGGGCGGACCTGTGTCATCAGTTTGTCGGCGCCTTCACAGGCGGCCACAAACCTCATGGCCAGGAGAGTGATTTGCATCTGCTCGTCCAGAAGGAGGGAGAGCCCCTGCGCAAGTACATACAGAGATTCAGCCAGGTGCAGCGCAACATCCCAGACGTCCACCCCGTCGCGGTTATCAGCGCGTTCCATCAGAACGTGCGTAACCGCAGGATGAGGGAGGAGATGGCGATGTGCAAGATCAGAGATGTCAGCGAGCCCTATGCTCTAGCCGACAAGTGTGCACGGGCTGAGGAGGGGAGGAAGATCCCCGGAGAGACTACAGGAGCAGAAGGATCTGACAGTGAGGATGCCGCCCCGGCAAGGAAGAACCGGAGGCGGAACAACAGGAAAAGAAAGGCTAAGGATGTGTTAGTTGTCGAGCATTCCGGCGACGGAGGCGGTTCCGACAAGGCCAAAGCTAGTGAGTCCGGCGAGGCTGTGGTGGCCGCCGACAAGCAGGATGGCTCCGGCAAGCAATATTGCAAGATCCACCGCACCAAGGGCCATGACCTCCAAACCTGCAAGAAAGTTGAGCAGATGGCGGAGCTACAGAAAGCTGAGTACGAGCGCCGCGACAAGGAGAGAGCCCAGGGAGGTGGCGGAGGGTCCGGCAAGAAGCTTCCCGCCCGGGGAGGGCGCCGCGGCAAAGCCAAGCTGCGGCAAGGAGACAGGCCTCCCCGCGGCCGCGACAAGGACGAAGATGAGGATGAGGATGATGAGATGGAGGAAGATGAGACTGATGACCAAGAGTTTCAGAAGGCGACGGAGGTGTTGTGCATTGACGGTGGTGCTTCTCTGCACACCTCGCACCGCCAACTCAAGCAGTGGGTGCGAGAAGTGAGCGCAGCGGAACCGTCCGTCGAGTCGCGCAAACCTCTGAAGTGGTCCAGCACGCCCATCATCTTTGACGTTGAGGATCACCCTGATCGCATCACTGCGGTCGGGTGCTTGCCGATGTTGGTTTCGCCAACTATCCGCAACCTCAAGGTCACGAAGATGTTGGTTGACGGCGGGGCCGGCCTGAATCTGATCTCTTCCGCAGTGCTCAAGAAACTCCAGATCCCCGACAGCGAGCTCGAAGAGACTGGTACCTTTCAAGGGATAAATCCGGGAAGGAGCAAGCCGAAGGGGAAGATCACACTGCCGGTGACGTTTGGCAGCGAGCTGAATTTCAGGACAGAGAGGGTCACATTTGACGTCGCTGATTTCCCATTACCCTACAATGGGATACTCGGTCAACCCGCGCTTGCTAAGTTCATGGCAGCCTCTCATTATGCCTACAATGTGCTCAAGATGCCTGGTCCAATAAGATTCATTTCTGTCCAAGGCGACAAGAAGGACGCACTTACCTGCACCGACATGATCTACCGGGAAGCAGCAGCCGCAGCAGAGCGCAAGCCACTTGCCGCTGAAGCTCCCCAGGGGAAGAAGAAGACCAAGTCCGGCAAGAGCAGCTCTGATGCCCACTCCGGCAAGCGCACCTCTTCGGAGTGCTGCGCTACCATTGAGGACGCACCATCGAGCTCCACCGGCAAGTGCAAGAAGGCAAAAACAGCTTCACAAGAGACCATGTCCGGCAAGTGTAGCTCTGATGCTCACTCCGGCAAGCGCGCCTCTTCGGAGTGCTGCGCTGCCGTCGAGGACGCACCATCGAGCTAGAAGCGCAGTCGTTCCTATATGTCTAGGTTATGTTCCTTGAACGGCCGTACCTTGTATGAGAAACCTGTGCGCGGAGGAACCGGTTCGTGGCTGAGTTGCGCCCTTACTTTGTTTCGAGTCCGCTCAACAAATGAAAGCGCGCTACAACTAGCCCGACGAGGTTTCTTGCCGGAGGCAGCACCGCCAGCGGGCTGCTGATGTTCCGCACTCAGCAAGCGTGCTTGCGCCGGCAAGTTCCCTCAAAGCGTAGGGTAAAGACATACAAGGGATGGAATCAAGTAAAGGAGATAACATAGCAGTTGCCGACGGTCAAAGAAGCGCAGCCTTGCCGGGACGCATGATGCCCACTCCGGCAAGCGCACCTCTTCGGAGTGCTGCGCTACCGTCGAGGACGCACCATCGAGCTCCACCGGCAAGTGCAAGAAGGCAAAAACAGCTTCACAAGAGACCATGTCCGGCAAGCGTAGCTCTGATGCTCCCTCCGGCAAGCGCGCCTCTTCGGAGTGCTGCGCTGCCGTCGAGGACGCGCCATCGAGCTAGAAGCGCAGTCGTTCTTATATGTCTAGGTTATGTTCCTTGAACGGACGTACCTTGTATGAGAAACCTGTGCGCGGAGGAACCGGTTCGTGGCTGAGTTGCGCCCTTACTTTGTTTCGAGTCCGCTCAACAAATGAAAGCGCGCTGCAATTAGCCCGACGAGGTTTCTTGCCGGAGGCAGCACCGCCAGCGGGCTGCTGATGTTCCGCACTCAGCAAGCGTGCTTGCGCCGGCAAGTTCCCTCAAAGCGTAGGGTAAAGACATACAAGGGATGGAATCAAGTAAAGGAGATAACATAGCAGTTGCCGACGGTCAAAGAAGCGCAGCCTTGCCGGGACGCAAACAACAGAAAAGCTATGTTGCCAAAGTTTGAGCAGAGTCAGTTTTAAATTTTAAAGTTATACTCCTTGAAACGTCCGTGCCTTGTATGGAAAACCTGTGCGCGGAGGAATCGACTCGCGGCTAAGTTGCGCCCTTGATTTGTTTTCGAGTCCGCTCAACGATACAAGCGAGCTGCAACTAGCCCCGACAAGATTTCTTGCCGGAGGCAGCACCGCCAGCGGGCTGCTGATGTTCCGCACTCAGCAAGTGTGCTTGCGCCAGCAAGTCCCCTCAAAGCGTAGGGTAAAAGCATGCAAGGGATATAACAGAGTAAAGGATATAACATAGCAATGATTGCCATAGAGCGCAATCAGTTTCAAATCTTTAAGGTTGTGTCCCTTGAACGACCGTGCCTTGTATGAAAAACCTGTGCGCAGAGGAATCGACTTGTGGCTAAGTTGCGCCCTTGATTTGTTTTCGAGTCCGCTCAACAATACAAGTGAGCTGCAACTAGCCCGACGAGGTTTCTTGCCGGAGGCAGCACCGCCAGCGGGCTGCTGACGTTCCGCACTCAGCAAGCGTGCTCGCGCCGGCAAGGTTCCCTCAAAGCGTAGGGTAAAAACATACAAGGCACAGAATCAAGTAAAGGGCATAACATAGCAAGCTTTGCTTAGAATAAAGTTATATATTACTGTAAATAACTTGCCGCGCTCTAAGAGATTGTTCCTATGACACATCTAGCAGCGGCAAGAACAAGGAAAGAGAAGAAGGGTGCGTCGGCACTTGGATCCCGGCAAGCCAGAGTTGCTGGGGGCTGCGAATGCCAAGATTCACCCCCGGCAAGCCAGAGTCGCCGGGGGCTGCGATATCAGATAAGTTTTTCATCCCTCAATCATGCATCCTTTTATGGACTGAGGAGCGCGAAGTTGTATTCCTTGAACATCTATGCCTTGTGTGGAAAGCCTGTGCGCGGAGGAATCGACTCGTGGCTAAGTTGCGCCCTTGATTTGTTTTCGAGTCCGCTCAACAATACAAGTGAGCTGCAACTAGCCCCGACAAGGTTTCTTGCTGGAGGCGGCACCGCCAGCGGGCTGTTGATGTTCCGCACTCAGCAAGAGTGCTCGCGCCGGCAAGTTCCCTCAAAGCGTAGGGTTAAAACATACAAGGCACAGAAATAAATAAAGGATGTAACGTAGCAAGCTTCCTCTTTTTCATTAAAAAACATCCCATTCGGGTACAGTCCATAGAGGATGAAAAACATGAAAGAGAGGATTACAAGTTCTAGATTCAGCTAAGGCCCGAAGGCTTACAAATTAAAAAGATAAGGTGCCCGTAATCCCTTTCCTGTCCCCCCTTTCAGGAGGTAGGTCAAGGAGCCGGAGAGGGCAGAAGGGGCGCCTAGGTGAGCTACGGGTGCCAGAAGACACCAAGAGAACATCCCGGGGGCCGGCCAGGGGCTTGGCGGAGACGGAGGTGCCGGAAGCAGAGCTCGAAGACGGGGCGGCAGGACGTCAGCACGCTGTCGAGGGCACCACGCCCTTGTACTCCGACTTGACGGCCTTGCCGCCAACCCTCTTCCTCTTCCGCAACCTCCCTACACCAGCCGCTCAAGGAGACGGCCCCGGGGAGTTCAGGAGGCCGGCAACCCGGATGATCGGGTCGCCGGTGGCGCGCGAAGCAACGCCCGACGCCTAGTCAGACCCGCCGTCCTCGTCGTCGCTGTCGCTCCCCTCCTCGTCACTCTCGCTCGAGGAGGAGTCTTCGCTATCGGAGGAGCTGTCCATGCAGCATCTCGCCCGAGTGCCGGAGTCCCCGAAGACCTTGACGGAGAGGAGGTCGCCATCCATTAACTTGAAATGGAGGGTAAACCCCGCCGTCAAGCTATGGATGCGGGCGAGCGTCTTCCACCCTCGGTCAAGATACATCACGGCGGGGGCTGGGGATACAACACTGACCCGCGTGCCGCAGATCCCGCAGCCCCTCATGCGCAATCTCAGCGTCTCGGGCGGGTCCGGCTCCATCGCGCTTGCAAACGGAGCCGGAAGCTGGAGGCGATGGCGAGGTGCCCGGCGCAGCTTGACGAAGAACTCCCAAGGGTCATCCCCCGTGTGGACCGCCGGGAGGAGAGGAACCGCCGGCAGGGGCGAAGCCGACGCACCGCCCCGGCCGCCTCTTCCCCGCGCGCCTCGATCTCGCCCTCGGCCTCGCCCACGACCTCGCCCCCTCCCTCTCCCCCTCGGGGCTGGTTCCGCCACCGCGGGCGCGGGATAGGGAGGGATACGCTGCCTGGCAGCGACCCTCGCTGCCACCGAAGAAGAGCCAGGGTTCCCTTCCTCCATGGCGGATGAGAGGAAGGGGAGCAGAAGTTGAAGGAAGATGAAGATGAGGAAGTGTGGGTTCCTGCGCTCCCCTCTCGCCCTTCTTAAAGGGGGCGAGGTGGGGACTCGGCCGCCCCGCTTGACGAATCAGAGCACGAGAAGGGCAGGGGGTCGGGGCCGACCCGCTGCCTCCGCCCGTGACGGCTCGGTTTTCCACCTCCACCGTCCACGACCCCACGCCCATGGGAGCCGCGTGGCGGGGATGCAGAGCCGAGGCGACGGGTGAGATAACCACGCCCCACCCCGTGATCACGGGGGTGGACACCTCGAAAATCGCGCATGACACCCACGGCTCCCACGATGCCACGATCGACGCGTGCCGTTACGGGGGGACCCGGTGGATACGGAGTAGGTTTTTGCGTGGACCCAGGCCACGCGTGCCCGTACACTGTTTTGGGCCTGGCCCAACAGCGCTCGGCACCGTGTATGGCCCAGGCCCGGGGGCTCCTGTCGGTGTACTAAAGTAGGGGTACCTTTAGTACCCCGAACTTGTGCACGGGCAGTCGCAGCACCCCGCGGCAAGGCTTGCCGGGCGTCCGCCAAGACCCTCCGTCATTTCCTATTACTGCCATTCAAGAACAAAGTATTAACTCAGGAGACAAGGCCCCGGCAAGAGGAGCTGGCCGGGAAGGACAAAGACCCCGGCAAGAGGAGCTTGCCGGGAAGGCCAACCGAGGCGCTTCGGAGAACTTGCCCCGACGCCCCGCGCGTCCCGGCAAGGCCCGGCGACCAGCAAGCTTGCCGGCGCGACAAGAGAAGAGCCGCCGCGAGGCGCTTGCCGCGGCAAGGCTGCCACCCTGCATCCGAGCTCCAGCGCATCCAACGACGTGTCGCCCTAGGGCTACCCCAGGAGCACGTGGCGAGGCGTTGTGCAGCCATGCGGTGCGAGGTGGCAAGCGAAGCTGACAAGGAAGCCATCGTGGCGATCGGTGGCGCTCCTAACGGTCGTTTCCTTGCACTGTTGGGGCGACCGGACGGGCATTAAATGCCCTTGTCCCCTGCCATCAGAGTTAGGTAGGGGACACTGTTGGACACTATTGTACCAACTGGCGTTTTTACCTTTCTAGACCTCTTTCTACGATGCCACCTGTCGGTAACCCCCTTAGACTATAAAAGGGAGGCCCATGCGCACATAGAGGGGGTTCGGAACTCTTCCACACTAGGGTTCCACAGTTAGTTCGGTCCATTCGACTCATCCAACACCACTACACGCTCGCGCTCTCGAGCAAGAACAAATACAAACACAAAGCAGCAGTAGGAGTTTTATCTCTCCGGAGAGCTCCGAAGTTGGGTAAAAAACCCCCTCCCGCGTGCCGTCGCCTCGATCTGCTCTGCGTGCGCCCTCCGCTCCCTTGCTGGACCAGAAGGGGCCCCCTGCCCCATAGGTGTTCGTGCTCCCACCGACGGGATCCCCGCGACAAGGAGGCTGGCGTTTTGGCATCGGCCGCGTCAGAAGATTTCGCGCGTACCCGAACACTAGGGGCTTAGGGCATCGTTCTGCCCGTTTTCATAAAGACCGAATACCTTAGGGAGTGTTCGGCGTCTCGAGTTAGGCCTTATATGCATCAGCTCCGAATCATGTCTTTGGTCAAATGTTGGGTTTGCCCGGCTCCTGTGTTTTGCTGCCTTACGTTCCGTATCATCGGCTAATGCGGCACCAGGAGAACTACTGCGATTGTGCCCCGGTTCGGCCTGGCGAGCACCTTAGTAGAGAAAGCTGAAAACTGACTGTCATGATATAGCGAGAGACTGGTCAACCACTCGATCGATCACCGGAATGTCTAGAATTCCTCCGCTTTGATGAAGGACCATTTCCCGGTAAGGCACATACGCGCCCCGAATTTGGAGAGCGCGGTGCCCCTAGGGGCTATATCGTAGCCCCACCTTCGAACTCCTATGGCTAAGTGAAAGTGATAAAGCATTATAGTCCGGTTGCCTAGTTTGCTACGCTACCACCTCCTTCACAGGACCAAGACGTTGGATTAAGTGTGAAAATGCGCCCTTTTGCAAACACCCCCGCACCATGTGCGTGGGGGCTGAAGCCGAAGACTGCCATCTTTCAGGTTATATACACATATACATTAACGGCCACACAGGAGATATTTCAATACTTGAACGCACAAGTATAAAAAGCACTTATATTATAAATATGGTTTTTCAAATCATACATGTCATTTGAATATAACATTTTTCGAGCACTGTGACTCTATTAAACGAGCGCCCTGCAGGACTTCCTCAAAATAGTGCTGGGCGGGTAATCGGCTTCTGTCCAAATCCCGGGATGCAACATCGGTGGCATCCATCTCTGCCCAGCATGCTTTGACACGGGCGAGAGCCATCCGTGCACCCTCTATGCATGCCGACCGCTTCATCGCCTTGATATGCAGCACCGCATCAAGGAATTGCTGCACTAAGCCAAAATAAGTCTTCGGCTTGGTCCTTTCCGGCCACAGATGAGCCACGACATCCTTCATGGCAAGTCCGGACAACCTATTCAGCTCAGCCCACTCAGCCAACCGATCGGTTAACGGAAGTGGACGCTCCGGACTATGGAATTGAGACCAAAAAGCTCTTCCATTTCGTGATCCTTTTGGCTTCGGAAGTGCACGACCGCGTCCGCCGCACTCGCCGCCAAATTCAGATAAGGATCCTCCGCACCCCACAACTGGCCTAACTGAGCATACTTCTGATCCGTGAACTTCCTACGCAGCAGGAAGGGCTTTCCATCCGCAATGTCTCCGGCCTGACGCAGCTCCTCCTTTATAGCCCTCATTGCAGAACGGGCATCCTTGGCTTCGGCGGTGGCCTTCTTCAGGTCCTCTTGCCCCGCTCGGCATTCTCTTTCAAGAACTCATAGCGGTCGGTAGCATCCTTCAGCTTTACGGCCATTCTGGCCATCTCCTCCCTGCTTCGGCAGTGAGCAGCCTTTTCGGCTTTTAGCTCTTCGGCTGCCTTCGAGGCAGCCGCATCACTCCTTCTAGCTTGCTCCTTGGCTCGGGCAAGCTCTGCTCGAAGGCCCTCCATAGAAGCGGCACCATCTGCATCAAGCATACATGTTGTAAGGCGTGGGCATCCACCTTGTGACCGCGGAGAAACCACCCACCTTGTGACTCGTCAAGTCGCTTATGGACCAGCGCGATGTCCGCATCCGCAACGTCCAGTTGCCACTTCAGTTCGGCAACTCTATCAGTCCGGCTGGCCATCGAACGCTCCGCCCCCTGAATAGGAACGGTGACATCTTAACACTGAGATTATGATCCTCGGCACGCCGTCACTTCTGACAACGCACCGAGTCTCAGGGGCTACTATCTATACAGGGCACACTCTATGTGCAAAACTGTCAAAAGGTATGTCATTTTTACCTCAAACCCCATCAGTAAACTTCTGACGGCCTAATGCAACCCGCTCTCAGCGGATGAAATCCTTTCAATCACCGTACTCATTAATGTACTGTGATCCTCTGAGATAGACGCCCTCTCGAGCAGATCCTTCAGCTCCCCCGGCCGCACACCAGTTGGTGCCGCACTCCCTGGCCTCGCCGGACTTGGGGAGACCCTCCACGACGACACCTCAGGGTCGTCCGCCCCGCCTGACGGCGCGGCAGATGGAGGCGTCTCGCTCTCCATCATCTCCGGACGAAGATCCCCCGAAGATGAGCTCAACTGAGAAGGGCTGAGATCCGAACTACAAGGTAAAAAACTTCGGTTATCCTCAGAAATAAAAATAGGGATGTCCCTTATTACAAAACTCCCCTTTTTCTACTTACGGCTCGCTGGAGGGCTGATTCCCTTGGGGAGATGGTGCGGCCGGGGCTTCTCCTGGCGCAGGACCCTCCGGTGAAGATTTCTTCCCCCGCTTTGAGGCCTTGACCTCCGGATCTTCGGAAGCGGTCCTCTTCTCCCCCTGGAAGGAGGGATTCTTGATCCCCCCTTTCTTAAGAGCCTCCTCAGTAGAGGCAGTAGTTTTCCTGTTTTCCCCTTCGCCCTCTTCTAAAGGCACAATGTCCAGCATCTTGACTAACACGGGATCCGGCGTGGTCTCCGGGAGGGGGGGCGGACACCGTATCAGTTTTGCTTTCGCTGTCCACTCCTGTTCGAGGGATAGCCGGTTAAAAGGCAAATCTATGATAAATAAACGGACAATATGTCCGAACACAGGACTACTTACTTGAGTATCCGGGCGATTGCAGCTTAGGCTAGCGTCCTCGATCAAGTCCGGACACATCTCTTGTGATCCGAAGAACAGTTTATATGTCTCCACGGGTGTCGTACCCATGAAGTGTTGAAGAGCTCGCGGTCCCTCCGGATTAAATTCCCACAGGCGGAGGGGGCGACGTTTGCAGGGCAGAAAGCGCCGAATCAGCATAAGCTGCGCCACTACGATCAGATTGATCTCCCTTTCTTGGAGGTCTCGGATGCGGCCCTGCAGAAGTGGCACGTCTTTGGACGGCCCCCAGTTAAGCCCTTTGTTGACCCACGACGTCAGCCGTTGTGGGGGGCCGAGCGAAAGGCGGGGGGCGCCACCTGCCTGTTGCCCCTAGGAGCGGTGATGTAGAACCACTCTTGCTGCCACAGGCCAAGCTCCTCTTGAAAGGAGCCCTCGGGCCATGGAGCATCGGCCCTCTTACTTATAACTGCCCCTCCGCACTCTGCCTGTCGCCCCTCTATCACCTTCGGCTCCACGCTGATGTTCCGCACTCAGCAAGTGTGCTTGCGCCAGCAAGTCCCCTCAAAGCGTAGGGTAAAAGCATGCAAGGGATATAACAGAGTAAAGGATATAACATAGCAATGATTGCCATAGAGCGCAATCAGTTTCAAATCTTTAAGGTTGTGTCCCTTGAACGACCGTGCCTTGTATGAAAAACCTATGCGCAGAGGAATCGACTTGTGGCTAAGTTGCGCCCTTGATTTGTTTTCGAGTCCGCTCAACAATACAAGTGAGCTGCAACTAGCCCAACGAGGTTTCTTGCCGGAGGCAGCACCGCCAGCGGGCTGCTGACGTTCCGCACTCAGCAAGCGTGCTCGCGCCGGCAAGGTTCCCTCAAAGCGTAGGGTAAAAACATACAAGGCACAGAATCAAGTAAAGGGCATAACATAGCAAGCTTTGCTTAGAATAAAGTTATATATTACTGTAAATAACTTGCCGCGCTCTAAGAGATTGTTCCTATGACACATCTAGCAGCGGCAAGAACAAGGAAAGAGAAGAAGGGTGCGTCGGCACTTGGATCCCGGCAAGCCAGAGTTGCTGGGGGCTGCGAATGCCAAGATTCACCCCCGGCAAGCCAGAGTCGCCGGGGGCTGCGATATCAGATAAGTTTTTCATCCCTCAATCATGCATCCTTTTATGGACTGAGGAGCGCGAAGTTGTATTCCTTGAACATCTATGCCTTGTGTGGAAAGCCTGTGCGCGGAGGAATCGACTCGTGGCTAAGTTGCGCCCTTGATTTGTTTTCGAGTCCGCTCAACAATACAAGTGAGCTGCAACTAGCCCCGACAAGGTTTCTTGCTGGAGGCGGCACCGCCAGCGGGCTGCTGATGTTCCGCACTCAGCAAGAGTGCTCGCGCCGGCAAGTTCCCTCAAAGCGTAGGGTTAAAACATACAAGGCACAGAAATAAATAAAGGATGTAACGTAGCAAGCTTCCTCTTTTTCATTAAAAAACATCCCATTCGGGTACAGTCCATAGAGGATGAAAAACATGAAAGAGAGGATTACAAGTTCTAGATTCAGCTAAGGCCCGAAGGCTTACAAATTAAAAAGATAAGGTGCCCGTAATCCCTTTTCTGTCCCCCCTTTCAGGAGGTAGGTCAAGGAGCCGGAGAGGGCAGAAGGGGCGCCTAGGTGAGCTACGGGTGCCAGAAGACACCAAGAGAACATCCCGGGGGCCGGCCAGGGGCTTGGCGGAGACGGAGGTGCCAGAAGCAGAGCTCGAAGACGGGGCGGCAGGACGTCAGCACGCTGTCGAGGCCACCACGCCCTTGTACTCCGACTTGATGGCCTTGCCGCCAACCCTCTTCCTCTTCCGCAACCTCCCTACACCAGCCGCTCAAGGAGACGGCCCCGGGGAGTTCAGGAGGCCGGCAACCCGGATGATCAGGTTGCCGGTGGCGCGCGAAGCAACGCCCGACGCCTAGTCAGACCCGCCGTCCTCGTCGTCGCTGTCGCTCCCCTCCTCGTCACTCTCGCTCGAGGAGGAGTCTTCGCTATCGGAGGAGCTGTCCATGCAGCATCTCGCCCGAGTGCCGGAGTCCCCGAAGACCTTGACGGAGAGGAGGTCGCCATCCATTAACTTGAAATGGAGGGTAAACCCCGCCGTCAAGCTATGGATGCGGGCGAACGTCTTCCACCCTCGGTCAAGATACATCACGGCGGGGGCTGGGGATACAACACTGACCCGCGTGCCGCTGATCCCGCAGCCCCTCATGCGCAATCTCAGCGTCTCGGGTGGGTCCGGCTCCATCGCGCTTGCAAACGGAGCCGGAAGCTGGAGGCGACGGCGAGGTGCCTGGCGCAGCTTGACGAAGAACTCCCAAGGGTCATCCCCCGTGTGGACCGCCGGGAGGAGAGGAACCGCCGGCAGGGGCGAAGCCGACGCACCGCCCCGGCCGCCTCTTCCCCGCGCGCCTCGATCTCGCCCTCGGCCTCGCCCACGACCTCGCCCCCTCCCTCTCCCCCTCGGGGCTGGTTCCGCCACCGCGGGCGCGGGATAGGGAGGGATACGCTGCCTGGCAGCGACCCTCGCTGCCACCGAAGAAGAGCCAGGGTTCCCTTCCTCCATGGCGGATGAGAGGAAGGGGAGCAGAAGTTGAAGGAAGATGAAGATGAGGAAGTGTGGGTTCCTGCGCTCCCCTCTCGCCCTTCTTAAAGGGGGCGAGGTGGGGACTCGGCCGCCCCGCTTGACGAATCAGAGCACAAGAAGGGCAGGGGGTCGGGGCCGACCCGCTGCCTCCGCCCGTGACGGCTCGGTTTTCCACCTCCACCGTCCACGACCCCACGCCCATGGGAGCCGCGTGGCGGGGATGCAGAGCCGAGGCGACGGGTGAGATAACCACGCCCCACCCCGTGATCACGGGGGTGGACACCTCGAAAATCGCGCATGACACCCACGCCTCCCACGATGCCACGATCGACGCGTGCCGTTACGGGGGGACGCGGTGGATACGGAGTAGGTTTTTGCGTGGACCCAGGCCACGCGTGCCCGTACACTGTTTTGGGCCTGGCCCAACAGCGCTCGGCACCGTGTATGGCCCAGGCCCGGGGGCTCCTGTCGGTGTACTAAAGTAGGGGTACCTTTAGTACCCCGAACTTGTGCACGGGCAGTCGCAGCACCCCGCGGCAAGGCTTGCCGGGCGTCCGCCAAGACCCTCCGTCATTTCCTATTACTGCCATTCAAGAACAAAGTATTAACTCAGGAGACAAGGCCCCGGCAAGAGGAGCTGGCCGGGAAGGACAAAGACCCCGGCAAGAGGAGCTTGCCGGGAAGGCCAACCGAGGCGCTTCGGAGAACTTGCCCCGACGCCCCGCGCGTCCCGGCAAGGCCCGGCGACCAGCAAGCTTGCCGGCGCGACAAGAGAAGAGCCGCGGCGAGGCGCTTGCCGCGGCAAGGCTGCCACCCTGCATCCGAGCTCCAGCGCATCCAACGACGTGTCGCCCTAGGGCTACCCCAGGAGCACGTGGCGAGGCTTGTGCAGCCATGCGGTGCGAGGTGGCAAGCGAAGCTGACAAGGAAGCCATCGTGGCGATCGGTGGCGCTCCTAACGGTCGTTTCCTTGCACTGTTGGGGCGACCGGACGGGCATTAAATGCCCTTGTCCCCTGCCATCAGAGTTAGGTAGGGGACACTGTTGGACACTGTTGTACCAACTGGCGTTTTTACCTTTCTAGCCCTCTTTCTACGATGCCACCTGTCGGTAACCCCCTTAGACTATAAAAGGGAGGCCCATGCGCACGTAGAGGGGGTTCGGAACTCTTCCACACTAGGGTTCCACAGTTAGTTCGGTCCATTCGACTCATCCAACACCACTACACGCTCGCGCTCTCGAGCAAGAACAAATACAAACACAAAGCAGCAGTAGGAGTTTTATCTCTCCGGAGAGCTCCGAAGTTGGGTAAAAAACCCCCTCCCGCGTGCCGTCGCCTCGATCTGCTCTGCGTGCGCCCTCCGCTCCCTTGCCGGACCAGAAGGGGCCCCCTGCCCCATAGGTGTTCGTGCTCCCACCGACGGGATCCCCGCGATAAGGAGGCTGGCGTTTTGGCATCGGCCGCGTCAGAAGATTTCGCGCGTACCCGAACACTAGGGGCTTAGGGCATCGTTCTGCCCGTTTTCATAAAGACCGAATACCTTAGGGAGTGTTCGGCGTCTCGAGTTAGGCCTTATATGCATCAGCTCCGAATCATGTCTTTGGTCAAATGTTGGGTTTGCCCGGCTCCTGTGTTTTGCTGCCTTACGTTCCGTATCATCGGCTAATGCGGCACCAGGAGAACTACTGCGATTGTGCCCCGGTTCGGCCTGGCGAGCACCTCAGTAGAGAAAGCTGAAAACTGACTGTCATGATATAGCGAGAGACTGGTCAACCACTCGATCGATCACCGGAATGTCTAGAATTCCTCCGCTTTGATGAAGGACCATTTCCCGGTAAGGCACATACGCGCCCCGAATTTGGAGAGCGCGGTGCCCCTAGGGGCTATATCGTAGCCCCACCTTCGAACTCCTATGGCTAAGTGAAAGTGATAAAGCATTATAGTCCGGTTGCCTAGTTTGCTACGCTACCACCTCCTTCACAGGACCAAGACGTTGGATTAAGTGTGAAAATGCGCCCTTTTGCAAACACCCCCGCACCATGTGCGTGGGGGCTGAAGCCGAAGACTGCCATCTTTCAGGTTATATACACATATACATTAACGGCCGCACAGGAGATATTTCAATACTTGAACGCACAAGTATAAAAAGTACTTATATTATAAATATGGTTTTTCAAATCATGCATGTCATTTGAATATAACATTTTTCGAGCACTGTGACTCTATTAAACGAGCGCCCTGCAGGACTTCCTCAAAATAGTGCTCGGCGGGTAATCGGCTTCTGTCCAAATCCCGGGATGCAACATCGGTGGCATCCATCTCTGCCCAGCATGCTTTGACACGGGCAAGAGCCATCCGTGCACCCTCTATGCATGCCGACCGCTTCATCGCCTTGATATGCAGCACCGCATCAAGGAATTGCTGCACTAAGCCAAAATAAGTCTTCGGCTTGGTCCTTTCCGGCCACAGATGAGCCACGACATCCTTCATGGCAAGTCCGGACAACCTATTCAGCTCAGCCCACTCAGCCAACCGATCGGTTAACGGAAGTGGACGCTCCGGACTATGGAATTGAGACCAAAAAGCTCTTCCATTTCGTGATCCTTTTGGCTTCGGAAGTGCACGACCACGTCCGCCGCACTCGCCGCCAAATTCAGATAAGGATCCTCCGCACCCCACAACTGGCCTAACTGAGCATACTTCTGATCCGTGAACTTCCTACGCAGCAGGAAGGGCTTTCCATCCGCAATGTCTCCGGCCTGACGCAGCTCCTCCTTTATAGCCCTCATTGCAGAACGGGCATCCTTGGCTTCGGCGGTGGCCTTCTTCAGGTCCTCTTGCCCCGCTCGGCATTCTCTTTCAAGAACTCATAGCGGTCGGTAGCATCCTTCAGCTTTACGGCCATTCTGGCCATCTCCTCCCTGCTTCGGCAGTGAGCAGCCTTTTCGGCTTTTAGCTCTTCGGCTGCCTTCGAGGCAGCCGCATCACTCCTTCTGGCTTGCTCCTTGGCTCGGGCAAGCTCTGCTCGAAGGCCCTCCATAGAAGCGGCACCATCTGCATCAAGCATACATGTTGTAAGGCGTGGGCATCCACCTTGTGACCGCGGAGAAACCACCCACCTTGTGACTCGTCAAGTCGCTTATGGACCAGCGCGATGTCCGCATCCGCAACGTCCAGTTGCCGCTTCAGTTCGGCAACTCTATCAGTCCGGCTGGCCATCGAAGGCTCCGCCCCCTGAATAGGAACGGTGACATCTTAACACTGAGATTATGATCATCGGCACGCCGTCACTTCTGACAACGCACCGAGTCTCAGGGGCTACTATCTATACAGGGCACACTCTATGTGCAAAACTGTCAAAAGGTATGTCATTTTTACCTCAAACCCCATCTGTAAACTTCTGACGGCCTAATGCAACCCGCTCTCAGCGGATGAAATCCTTTCAATCACCGTACTCATTAATGTACGGTGATCCTCTGAGATAGACGCCCTCTCGAGCAGATCCTTCAGCTCCCCCGGCCGCACACCAGTTGGTGCCGCACTCCCTGGCCTCGCCGGACTTGGGGAGACCCTCCACGACGACACCTCAGGGTCGTCCGCCCCGCCTGACGGCGCGGCAGATGGAGGCGTCTCGCTCTCCATCATCTCCGGACGAAGATCCCCCGAAGATGAGCTCAACTGAGAAGGGCTGAGATCCGAACTACAAGGTAAAAAACTTCGGTTATCCTCAGAAATAAAAATAGGGATGTCCCTTATTACAAAACTCCCCTTTTTCTACTTACGGCTCGCTGGAGGGCTGATTCCCTTGGGGAGATGGTGCGGCCGGGGCTTCTCCTGGCGCAGGACCCTCCAGTGAAGATTTCTTCCCCCGCTTTGAGGCCTTGACCTCCGGATCTTCGGAAGCGGTCCTCTTCTCCCCCTGGAAGGAGGGATTCTTGATCCCCCCTTTCTTAAGAGCCTCCTCAGTAGAGGCAGTAGTTTTCCTGTTTTCCCCTTCGCCCTCTTCTAAAGGCACAATGTCCAGCATCTTGACTAACACGGGATCCGGCGTGGTCTCCGGGAGGGGGGCCGGACACCGTATCAGTTTTGCTTTCGCTGTCCACTCCTGTTCGAGGGATAGCCGGTTAAAAGGCAAATCTATGATAAATAAACGGACAATATGTCCGAACACAGGACTACTTACTTGAGTATCCGGGCGATTGCAGCTTAGGCTAGCGTCCTCGGTCAAGTCCGGACACATCTCTTGTGATCCGAAGAACAGTTTATACGTCTCCACGGGTGTCGTACCCATGAAGTGTTGAAGAGCTCGCGGTCCCTCCGGATTAAATTCCCACAGGCGGAGGGGGCGACGTTTGCAGGGCAGAAAGCGCCGAATCAGCATAACCTGCGCCACTACGATCAGATTGATCTCCCTTTCTTGGAGGTCTCGGATGCGGCCCTGCAGAAGTGGCACGTCTTTGGACGGCCCCCAGTTAAGCCCTTTGTTGACCCACGACGTCAGCCGTTGTGGGGGGCCGAGCGAAAGGCGGGGGGCGCCACCTGCCTGGTGCCCCTAGGAGCGGTGATGTAGAACCACTCTTGCTGCCACAAGCCAAGCTCCTCTTGAAAGGAGCCCTCTGGCCATGGAGCATCGGCCCTCTTACTTATAACTGCCCCTCCGCACTCTGCCTGTCGCCCCTCGATCACCTTCGGCTCCACGTTGAAGGTCTTGAGCCACAAACCGAAGTGAGGGGTAGTGCGGAGGAAGGCTTCGTAGACAACGATGAACGATGAGATGTGGAGGATGGACTCCGGAGCCAGGTCATCGAATTCAGCCCGTAGTAAAACATGAGCCCCCTCACGAAGGGGTCCATCGGGAAGCCTAAACCCCGACGGAAGTGAGACACGAACACGACGCTCTCACCAGGCTCGGGAGCGGGAATGACTTGCCCTTAGGCGGGCAACCTATGCGAAATCTCGTAGGTTAGGTACCTGGCATCTCTCAGCTTTAGCACATCTTCTTCCGTGACGGAAGAGGGCATCCACCGGCCCTGTAGGTCGGAGCCGGACATTTTCGAAGGTCCGAAGCGCCCGAATCTGGAGCCTTGGGTGTTGGAACTCGGGGCAAGGGGCGGATTCGATGGAGGATTGAAGAAAAGGGACAGGCCTTGGTCTCATTATAAAGGGGTAGAATACCAAGAGCCGTCCCCGTGACCGTTTGGAACTCGCCTTCGATGGAGGGGGCGTGGCAACGGGCGCGGTTGGGTTACCCACGTCCGTATTGATGAGAATCCCGGAATAAGGGGGACACGATCTCTGCTTTGACAAGACGTGCCAAGGAAACCGCTTCGCTAAACGCGCTGAGGTGGGATAATAAAAACGATTCGAGTAAAGGCTTGGCCGTGGGTGACGTCACGCCACAAAATACGTCAGCAGATTGAACTTGTGTAAACATTATTCTTTCTACGGTGTTATGTGGAATTTATTTTACAGAGCCGGACACTATCCTGGTGTTCACAATCTTCTATGAATTATTCGGAGGAGGAACCCGCCTTGCAATGCCGAAGACAATATGCGCGCCGGACTCGTCGTCATTGAAGCCTGGTTCAGGGGCTACTGAGGGAGTCCCGGACTAGGGGGTGTCCGAATAGCCGAACTATCATCATCGGTCGGACTCCAAAACTATGAACATACAAGATTGAAGACTTCGCCCCGTGTCCGGATGGGACTTTTCTTGGCGTGGAAGGCAAGCTTGGTGATGCGGATATGTAGATCTCCTACCATTGTAACCGACTCTGTGTAACCCTAGCCCCCTCCGGTGTCTGTATAAATCGGAGGGTTTTAGTCCGTAGGACACAACAACAATCATACCATAGGCTAGCTTCTAGGGTTTAGCCTCCTTGATCTCGTGGTAGATCCACTCTTGTACTACCCATATCATCAATATCAATCAAGCAGGAGTAGGGTTTTACCTCCATCGAGAGGGCCCGAACCTAGGTAAAAACATCGTGTCCCTTGTCTCCTGTTACCATCCGCCTAGACACACAGTTCGGGACCCCCTACCCGAGATCCACTGGTTTTGACACCGACAGCGGGGCCGTCCTTGGCTCCAGCCAACGGCTTCTCCAGGCCATCATTGTAAAGCGACTTCAGCGCCTTGTGAGATCTCTTCTCAAGATCCGCGAAGGCCACGCGATCCTCGGCCAAGACCTTCGCCTTGGTGTCCAGCTCGACCCTCTCCACCTTCAGCTTTTGCTCCAGAGTCTTCAGTCGGCTGCGATCAGCGGACAGCTTGGCGTCGCGGTCCTCAATTGCGGCCTCCCGAGCCTTCATCTCTTCCTCCCTTCCCTGGCGGTCGTGAGCCTCCTTGGCGAGCTCATTGCGTAGGCCCCATAGATCGTCCTCCAGGGCCTTGCAACGGTCCTGGGTGATCAAGGCGTCCTTCAGCACCGCGTCATGAGCGGACGCGGCCTGGGTGGCGGCTTGCTTTTCCTCCTCAGAAGCTCTCGGCGTTCTGGGAACGGGGGTCCCCAAACTTGCCTGCCTGCGGCCTGCGGCGTGGCTCAAGTAGTGGCCTAGTACGGCCCGTCTACATCAACCCAAGCTCAAGACCCTCGCGAGGGGCCAGGCCTCGCGGGGAGGACGACGCAAGGCTTCCTCAGGGGCGGCCTCACCAGGCAGGCTCACGAGGAGGTGGAGAGATCAAGGCAAGGAGTACCTCGTGAGGTGCTCATGGGGCAAGCCATGACGATCGAGACCAGGCGGGCGCCAGCCTGCGCAGTGTCCTCGTTTCCTCTTTGGTGCAAAGGGGGCAAGCATAGGCGCGGAGTACCGAGGCATCAAGCAAAGGTTACCATATCAGTGCAACGAGACCAAGACCAGTAGAACGGTAGGATTGAGGTCACGGTGGAGCCCAAGACGGCGTCATCGCCAGTGCCTTTGGCAGTCGAATACCAACTTTTGTCAGGATGACTTGTACTAGCTGTTCCCCTTCAAAACGACCGTTGTTGGCTCCCTTCCCGCTCAATATTTGGGAAGAGGACCAGGGCCTCTATAAATAGATATAACCACCACCGTAGAGTGGGGGAGCTCATCTCATCGAGAGCGGATCAAATCCATCCCAAGTAGAACACTGCACTAGCTCAAGAACACCCCTCGCGAGGCTGTTCTTCCTCTATACTGTTCATCATCAGCCCATGAGGCAATCCACCACAACACACACTAGAGTAGGGTATTACACCACAACGGTGGCCCGAACTAGTATAAACCTTGTGTCCCTTGTGTTGTTCATCATGTAGCTTAGATTCACGGCGAGGTGTAGGGACGTGGATCGGTAGGGGAAGATCTTCGCGCGCACCCTAGAGTTCAAACCTTAAGGATTTTGCCGGAACCCGATATCTGACATTTGGCCCGCCAAGTAGGGGTGCGCCGGAGCTCTCCCTTCCGTCGACCCGTTCTCCATCAACACCGCGCTTTGCTCTCATGGCCGATGGTGCACCGCCCGCTCCGGCGACCGACGCCAGCACTGGGGCCAGGGGGCTCCAAGCCTTGGCCCACGCCTTGCGACAGGTCCAGTGGCCGCACAAGTTCAAGCCAGAGATGCCACCGCACTACGAGGGCATGACGGATCCGCTAGCTTTCCTGCTGGCATATGAGGAGGCCGTCCTCAAGGCCGGGGGCGACGACAGGGTCATGGCTAACTGGTTTCCCATGGCCCTCACCGGCGTTTCGCGCATGTGGCTGCTCCACCTGCCAACGGCTTCTGTGGCCTCCTGGGAGGAGCTGCGCGACCTCTTCCTCACCCATTACGCTGCGCCGGCGCCCCCGGTCGTCGCAGCTCTCCTAGGCGGCTTGCAGGCGCCACCCTCAAGCTGCCACGTCAAGCCATTCGTCCGCTAGATCGGCGCCACGCTCACGCGTCGCGGAGCTCCTCTGGGTTGGGTGGCACCCAAGGCCTACTTGACCTTCAGCTTGGACGATCACCCCGCCAGCACCGCCTGCTCGGGTGCACTCCCGATGCTTTGCACGCCCACCATCTGCCAAGTGGCCATCACCAGGGCCCTCGTCGACAGTGGTGCCAGCCTCAACGTGCTCTCGGTGGAGGACTTTAGCCTCCTCCACATGCCGTTGGAACGACTCTGACCCAACGAGCCCTTCTCGGGTGTCGGAGGTAGTTCCACCGGCTCCCTGGGGCAGATCCGCCTTCCGGTGACCTTTGGCACCCACGACAACTTCCGCACGGAGCTGGTCGACTTCAACATCGCCCACATCGGCCTCACGTACAATGCCATCCTCGGCTACCCTGCCTTGGGCTAGTTCATGTCAGCGACTCACCCGGCCTACAACCTCATGAAGATGCCCGGCAGCAGCGGCGTCCTCACCGTAGTTGGAGATACAAAAGATGCTCTGCAGGCGCTCAAGCTCGCCTTCAAGACAACCACAGTGGCGCAGCCCACCAGCGCCGACACCCCCAAGGCCAAGGGGGCTGCGCCAACCAAGAAGAAGCAACTATTCACCCAAGACAAGGCAGAGACCAAGAAGGTACCAGTCGATGAGGATGGATCCTCCGGCGCCACCTTCACCATAGGCGCCTATCTCGACCCCAAACAAGAGGAGGCTCTGGTGAAATTCCTGCGCGCAAACAAGGAGGTGTTCGTGTGGGAACCCAAGCAGCTAGCCGGGGTCCCAAGACAGGTGATCGAGCATCACCTGAACATGTGCCCGAATGTGCGCCCCGTGAAGTAGAAAGCAAGGCGGCAGTCCACCTAGAAGCAGGCCTTCATCGTCCAAGAAACCCGCAAGCTGGAAGCTGCAGGTGTCATTCGCGAGGTTCGCTACCGTGAATGGCTGGCAAACCCAGTTGTTGTGCCAAAGAAGGGAGGAAAGGAGCACATGTGCATCAACTTCACCAACCTCAACAAGGCTTGCCCTCAAGATCCGTTCCTGCTCCCCCGCATCAACGAAATCGTCGACTCCACCGCTGAGTGCGATCTGTTGTGCTTCCTGGATGCCTTCTCGGGCTATCACCAAATTAAGATGGCGATAGAAGACGTGGAGAAGACGGCCTTCCTGACCCCATGCGGGGTATACTGCTACACCTGCATGCCGATTGGGTTGCGCAACGCAGGTGCAACCTTTCAGGGACTGATGCATATCGCCTGGGCCGGCAGCTCGGGAGAAACGCCGAGGCCTACGTTGACGACATTGTGGTGAAGTCTTGGGAGGCAAAGACCCTGATACAGGACCTGGAAGAAACCTTCGCGAGCCTTTGTAAAGTGGACCTGCGGCTCAACCCGGAGAAGTGCGTGTTTGGTGTTCCCTCTGGCAAGCTTCTGGGCTTCCTCGTGTCCCACAGAGGGATCGAGGCCAACCCAGAGAAGGTCAAGGCAATCGAAGACATGAGTCCGCGCAAACCCTCAGGGAAATGCAGAAGCTCGCTGGACGCGTAACTGCATTAGGGCACTTCATCTCCAAGCTGGGGGAACGGGTGAGGGAGTCCTGGATTAAGGGGTATCCGGACAGCCGGACTATATACTTTGGCCAGACTGTTGGACCATGAAGATGCAAGACTCAAGACTTCGTCCCGTGTCCGGATGGGACTCTCCTTTGCATGGAAGACAAGCTTGGCCATCCGGATATTAGATCTCCTTCTTTGTAACCGACTCTGTTTAAACCCTAGCCCCCTCCGGTGTCTATATAAACCGGAGGGTTTAGTCCATAGAGGCACAATCACAATCATCATAGGCTAGCTTCTAGGGTTTAGCCTCTACGATCTCGTGGTAGATCAACTCTTGTAATACTCATATCATCAAGATCAATGAAGCAGGAAGTAGGGTTTTACCTCCATCGAGAGGGCCCGAACCTGGGTAAAACATCGTGTACCTTGCCTCCTGTTACCATTAGCCTTAGACACACAGATTGGGACCCCCTACCCGAGATCCGCCGGTTTTGACACCGACATTGGTGCTTTCATTGAGAGTTCCTCTGTGTCGTCGCTGCAAGGCTCGATGGCTCCTTCAATCATCAACAATGACGCGGTCCAGGGTGAGACTTTTCTCCCCGGACAAATCTTCATGTTCGGCGGCTTCGTACTGCGGGCCAATCCGCTTGGCCATCTGGAGCAGATCGGCAGCTATGCCCCTGGCCAGTAGGTCAGGTTCAGAAACTTGAACTACACGACCGATATTCGCGGAGACTTGATCTTCGACGGATTCGGGCCTACGCCAGGAGAGCCGAACAGTCACGATGAGCACGGCCTAGACCTGATGTCGGACAATACTCGGGATATCGCACCGGCAGGAGCTCCGGACTTAAATCCGGGGCAGATCGCGTCGTCCGAGGACGGGTGGATGGACCCCGCCCCTGAGGCCGCACATTCATCGGCGGTAGAGCCGAACACAGACTCCGCCCCCAAGGAAGCCTGTGTCATCGGACCCCCGGACTCGTGTCCAGATGTAGGTTCCAGACCGCGCGCCCCCGAGCCTGCTGAATCTGGTTGGGCTCCGGTAATGGAGTTCACCGCTGCGGATATCTTCCAGCACTCGCCTTTTTGCGACATGCTGAACTCATTAAAGTCTCTCTCTTTGTCAGGAGACTCTCGGCCAAACTATGTCCGGCTCGAGTGGGAAGCACGCGACGAGGGAATTCGTTGCCCACCCACCACCCACTTCATTGCCACTATCGATGATTTGACCGACGTGCTCGACTTCGACTCTGAAGACATTGACGGTGTGGACGACGATGTAGGAGAAGAACAGGAACCACCGGCCACGGGGCGCTGGACAGCCACCTCCTCCTACGATATATATGGTGGACACTCCAAAAGAAACCAATGGCGATGAGGCAATGGAGGATAACCCCTCAAGGAAGAAAGCAAAGCATGGGCGTCATCGGCGTCGCTCCAAGCTTTGCCACAACAATACCAGCACAGGAGACGAAAACAATCCGGATGGTGCCGAAGATGAATACAACCCAGATCAGCCTGCCTTCGAGCAGGCCCAACAGGAAGACAGGCAAGTCAGCCCAGACGAACAGGTGACAGACGGATACCCGGAGGAGGACAACTACACGCCCCCCTCCGAAGAAGAGATGAGCCTCGCCGATGATGAATTCCGCGTGCCTGAGGACCCCATAGAGCAGGAGTGCTTCAAGCGCCGGCTTATGGACACTGCGAGGAGCCTGAAAAAGAAGCAGTAGCAGCTCCAAGCTGATCAAGATCTGCTCACAGACAGATGGACTAAAGTCCTGGCAACCGAAGAATATGGACTCGAGCGCCATACCAAAGGCTACCCAAAGCACAAGTTGCTACCTCAACACGAGGAGGAGCCTACACTACCAGCACAGGACGAGGCTGACCGGCCACCTCGTGGCCGGGATAAAATGGCGTACCAGCCCGTATACCAGCCCGCACCCCAATGCCAATACACTACGGCCCGGGGCAATAGGCAGGACCTGCAAGACATACTAGAAAACAATGCATGACAACCAAGATCGATCTACGGATCACGGGGGGGGGGGGGGGGGGGGTGCCCCAACACGTGACGATGATCGTCATGCTGGATACACTATCAACAAGTCCGGTCGGGCCAAACATAGCCAACCAGATTTACTCGAACTGCGTAGCCACCTAGCCCGACATAGAGGCGCCGCACACCCCCTCTGCTTCACTGACAAAGTGATGGATCACGAATTCCCAGAAGGGTTTAAACCCGTAAACATTGAATCATATGATGGCACAACAGACCCCGTAGTATGGATCGAAGACTTCCTTCTCCACATTCACATGGCCCACAGCGACGATCTACATGCCATCAAAAGACCAGCCCGACACTTGCTAAATAGCCTGCCGACAAATTCCATCGGCAGTTGGGAAAACCTGGAGGACGCGTTCCTCGACAACTTCTAGGGCACGTACGTGCGACCACCGGATGCCGGTGACTTGAGTCACATTACCAAACAGCCGGGAGAGTTAGCCAGGAAATTCTGGACTCGGTTCCTAACTAAAAAGAACCAAATTGTTGACTGTCCGGACGCCGAAGCCTTGGCGGCCTTTAAGCATAATATCCATGATGAGTGGCTCGCCCGACACCTCGGCCAGGAAAAGCCAAAGTCCATGGCGGCCCTCACGACACTCATGACCCGCTTTTGCGTGGGCGAGGACATCTGGTTGGCTCGCAGTAACACCATGCCAATAAACTCTGGCACTTCAGATGTCCGCGACAATAACGACAAGCCACGGCGCAACAGACATAAGCGTCGGAACAATGGCGACACCATTGAAGACGGATTTAGTGGCTCAAAATCCGGTCTGTGGAAAAAGCCGTTCAAAAGAAACAATCAAGGATCGTCCAGTCTGGACCGCATACTTGATCGCTCATGCCAAATTCACGGCACCCCTAATAAACCAGCAAACCACACTAACAGAGATTGCTGGGTGTTCAAACAAGCCGGCAAAATAAATGCCAAAAACAAGGACAAGGGGCTGCACAGCGATGATGACGAGGAGCCCCAGCATCCGAACACGGGGGGACAGAAGAAATTTCTTCCCCAGGTGAAAACGGTCAATATGATCTATGCCACCCACATTCCCAAACGGGAACGAAAGTGAGCACTAAGGGACGTCTATGCGATGAAGCCAGTCGCCCCAAAGTTCAACCCATGGTTAGCCTGTCCGATCACTTTTGATCGTAGGGATCACCCAACCAGCATCCGTCACGGCGGTTCAGCCGCATTGGTCCTAGACCCAATCATTGACGGATTCCACCTCACACGAGTCCTTATGGACGGTGGCAGTAGCCTGAACCTGCTTTATCAAGACACAGTTGCAAAATGGGCATCGATCCTTCAAGGATCAAGCCCACCAAAACCACCTTCAAAGGTGTAATTCCGGGAGTAGAGGCCCATTGTACGGGCTCCATAACACTGGAAGTGGTCTTCGGATCCCCGGATAACTTCTGAAGCAAGGAGTTAATCTTCGATATCGTCCCTTTCCGTAGTGGCTATCATGCACTGCTCGGACAAATCGCATTCGCTCGATTCAATGCGGTACCGCACTATGCATACCTCAAGCTCAAGATGCCAGGACCTCGCGGGGTTATAATAGTAAATGGCAACACAGACCGCTCTGTCCGTACAGAAGAGCACACTGCGGCCCTCGCAGCAGAAGTACAAATCAGCCTTCTCCGGCAAACCACCAATCCGACGACAACAACCCCGAACACCATTAAGCGAGTCCAGAGTACCCTGCAACAGGATCGCCAGGCACGCCAAGAGTGCGACTAGTAGTCCGGCCTCCGCCCTAGCCCCATTCAGGCAGCATTAGTGTCGCGCGTACACAATTACGCACTCAAAATACCATGGGCATAGGAGGAGGCGCAATGGTGATACAGTCAACAGTGCGGTTCAGCCGCAACATACTTTAATAACCTTCTTTTTCAGGACCCTACTTTCGGGCAGCCCCTTTAGAGAGCCGGATCATCGGACTTATCACAGGAGGGAAAACCAAGGAGGCCAAAGGCTTTGCGCACAAAGGGAATACCCAGGTGGTATCTGTCAATGATCATTATACCTGTTTTGCATACCCGCATGCGGCCCGCCATTGGATAGGACATGTCAAATAGTCCTATTTTGATTCTGCTTAACACATCAATTGTACACATACGCTCGGACGTATTATCTCACAATGGGAAACAATATATAGCATCAGCTTATTATTCCTATCTTAACATTTTCCTATAAATTTTTATTTAATATTGAATCCGTACACTTTGGTACGTTCAATTTTCTAGGGGCTTCTTATGGTGCCCCGTAATACGGCAAGATAAGTCCGAACACTTTCGACAGTGCGGCACCCCGAACTTATAGCATTATATGCATCAGCTCCAAATCATGTCTTGGGTCAATAGTTGGGTTTGCTCGGCTCCCTTATTTAGGTACCTTACGTTCCGTTATATCGGCTAAGGTAGCGCAGGGAGAACTACTGCGATTGTGTCCCGGTTCTTCCGGACGAGCACCTCAGTAGAGAAAGCCGAAAACTGACTGTCATGATGCGGCGAGAGCTGGTCGCTGTTCGAGCGGTCTTAAAATCCTTAAAGATTTTTTCCGCTTTAGGCGAGGAATCGGCCTCGTCCGATTTAGGCGTATATAGCGCCCCAATTCGGCTTTCCGAATTCTAGGGGCTTCGCCGAAACTTAAAATTGTAGACTTCTATGGCTAAGTGAGAGTTATAAAGCAACATAGTCCGATTGCCTTGTTCGCTGCGCCAAACACCTCCTTCAAGGACCAAAAATTTGGATAAAGCGTGTTTGGGTTTTCCACGAACACCCCAGTACTAGTTACGTGGGGGCAGAAGCCGACGACTGGCCTACTTTCAGAATTTTATAAACAGTTGCACAGAAGGTAATATTTTAAATCAGCAAAGCCCAATATAGTGCAAACAAAATTGTTTTCATATTACAAAAACAACATGAGTACATTCACTCAAAGATTGTGTCCTTGGTACATTCATCGGCCACGAGGCGAGCGCCTTCCATAACGCCATCATAATATTTCGGATAGCGATGCGACTTGCCCTCCAGTGGTCCATCCTTCACCTGCTTCTCTGCATCCAGCTTGGCCCAATGCATCTTCGCACGGGCAAAGGCTCGGCGGGCACCCTCAATGCAAACGGATCGCTTGATAACTTCAAGCCGCGGACAGGCGCTTACCATCCGCTTTATAAGGCCGAAGTAGCTGACAGGCAGGGGCTCACCAGGCCACATCCGGACTATAAAATCTTTCATGGCCACTTCGGCCGCCCTGTGGAGTTCAACCAATTGCTTCAATTGGTCACTCAGAGACATCGGGTGTTCGGCTCCAGCATACTGGGACCAGAACAGCTTCTCCATTGAGCTCCCCTCTTCGGCACGGTAGAACTCCGTGGCATCCGATATGCTGCATGGAAGATCTGTGAATGCCTCTGGAGAGCTCCGAATTCGGGTAAGTAAAAGGAATGTCTCCTCCACATGCTTGCTTTGCATACTGAATGCCTTACCCGCCGCTATCTTCTTGGCCGCCTGGATTTCATGCTGGGCCTTTTGGGCTTCAGCCTTGGCGTCTTTCGTTCTCAAAAGGGCCTTTGCAAGCTCAGACTCTTTCATCTTGAAGTCACGCTCCAAGGACTCGAACTTCTTGCCGAGCTCCTGGAGCTCTTGCCGTACCTCGCCCACCCTAGCATCTTGCTTTTCATGCTCAGTGCGCTCTGTGGCCGCCTTGTCTTCGGCCTCGGATAGCGCTTTCATCAGGGCCGCCACTTCGGTCGTGGCCCCTATTACAAAATCATGACGCTTTTTGTTAAAGTCACCAATTTTTTCTCCTCTATATGAAATGTGAACGAGGTATCACTCACCTTTGTTCTCTTCGAGCTGCCTCTTCATGAGGCTGAGCTCCTCTTCGGCCTGCTCCAGGTCCAGTTAGAGTTCGGTGACCTCTGTTGTGCGGGCAGCAGCGACAAGCAGCACTGCCTGCTTATTCACATAGACACATACTGTTAGACTCCTGCGGTTTAGAGTTGACCCTCCATTTGGCTTTTCTTTCCGGACACCAAACAGAGCATCAGGGGATACTGTCTATTGGGTGATAACTTCTCACACTTTTTACTTACCTCAAAGCCTGTCAGGAGGCTGGTACAGGCTTCGGTCAATCCGCTTTTGGCGGACCGAACCTTATGAATCACCGAACTCATAAGAGTACGGTGCTCTTCATCCATGGAAGCGCCGCGAAGCACTTCCAATAGACTATCCAACGCCTCTAGCACAACGGAAGTCATCGGCACGGCCGGCTCGCCCTCCTTAGCGAGGGGCTGCCTACCAGAATCCGGAACCTTTAGAGGTTCCGGTACAGTATTCGGCTGGGAGCCCAACCTGCTGCGGCTCTCGTCAGCATAATCAACGGGGATCTTACGCCCATGTGCCCGGCGTCTGTAATTTCGCCTTGGGGCGTCTCCAGAGTCGCCTCCCGCTGCTCTGGGACCCTTTGGGACCACACCCCCGTGTCATCTGTAGGCCGAGGGGAGGTGGCCGCCAGGAGCGAATTCATTGCCGAATCGCTCAAAGGCCCATCCGAAGAGGATACCTCGGGATGAGCCCTGGCCGGACTACATATACGTGTTCAGTGTTATAACAAACTATGGAGCCAAGTGGCGCTACAGTGTTACAGAGTGCGGATACTTACGAGCCCCTGGGCAGTGCTACGTCTTGAGCTTGCGTTGGTTTTCCTTGAAGAGGAAAGGGTGATGCAGCAATAGTAGCGTAAGTATTTCCCTCAGTTTTTGAGAACCAAGGTATCAATCCAGTAGGAGGCTCCTCAAAAGTCCCACGCACCTACACAAACAAACAAAGAACTCGCAACCACCGCAATGAAGGGGTTGTCAATCCCTTCACGGCCACTTGCAAAAGTGAGATCTGATAGAGATAGTATGATAAGATAAATATAGTTTTGGTATTTATAATATAGATGCAAAAAGTAAAGATGCAAATAAAAGTAGATTGGAAGCAAAGATAATAAAAGATAGACCCGGGGGCCGTAGGTTTCACTAGAGGCTTCTCTCAAGATAGCATAAGTATTACGGTGGGTGAACAAATTACTGTCGAGCAATTGATAGAAAAGCGAATAATTATGAGATTATCTAGGCATGATCATGTATATAGGCATCACGTCCGCAACAAGTAGACCGACTCCTGCCTGCATCTACTACTATTACTCCACACATCGACTGACTCCTGCCTGCATCTAGAGTATTAAGTTCATAATAACAGAGTAACGCATTAAGCAAGATGACATGATGTAGAGGTATAAACTCATGCAATATGATATAAACCCCATGTTTTTATCCTCGATGGCAACAATACAATACGTGCCTTGCAACCCCTGCTATCACTGGGTAAGGACACCACAAGATTGAACCCAAAGCTAAGCACTTCTCCCATGGCAAGAAAGATCAATCTAGTAGGCCAAACCAAACTGATAATTCGAAGAGACTTGCAAAGATAACTCAATCATCATACATAAAAGAATTTAGAGGAGATTCAAATATTTCTCATAGATAAACTTGATCATAAACCCACAATTCATCGAATCTCGACCAACACACCACAAAAAGAGTTTACATCGAATAGATCTCCACAAGAGAGGGGGAGATCATTGTATTGTGATCCAAAAGAGAGAAGAAGCCATCTAGCTAATAATTATGGACCCGTAGGTCTGTGGTAAACTACTCACAACTCATTGGAGGGGCTATGGTGTTGATGTAGAAGCCCTCCGTGGTCGATTCCCCCTCCGGCAGAACACCGGCGAAGGCTCCAAGATGGGATCTCACGGATACAGAAGGTTACAGCGGTGGAAATTGTGTTTCGTTGGCTCCCTGGATGTTTTCGGGGTACGTAGGCTTATATAGGAGGAAGAAGTACGTCGGTGGCCGCCCGAGGGGCCCACGAGACAGGGGGCGCGCCCTATAGGGGGGCACCCTACCCTCTCGTGGCCACCTCGGCTGCTTCTTGACTTGCACTCCAAGTCCCCTCGATCACGTTCGCTCCAAAAATCACGCTCCCGAAGGTTTCATTCCGTTTGGACTCCGTTTGATATTCCTTTTCTTCGAAATACGGAAATAGGCAAAAAACAGCAATACGGGCTGGGCCTCCGGTTAGTAGGTTAGTCCCAAAAATGATATAAATGTGTAAAATAAAGCCCATAAACATCCAAAAGGGGTAATATAATAGCATGGAACAATCAAAAATCATAGATACGTTGGAGACGTATCAAGCATCCCCAAGCTTAATTCCTGCTCGTCCTCGAGTAGGTAAATGATAAAAAAGAAATTTTTGATGTGGAATGCTACCTAGCATAATTCTCAATGTAATTTTCTTTATTGTGGCATGAATGTTCAGATCCAAATGATTCAAAATAAAAGTTCATATTGATAAAAGAAATAGTAACACTTCAAGCATACTAATCAAAGTAATCATGTCTTCTCAAAATAGCATGGAAAAAGAAAGTTCATCCCTACAAAATCATATAGTTAGGCTATGCTTCATTTTCGTCACACAAAGATGTTCCCAACTTCTATACCCCCGATGACAAGCCAAGCAATTGTTCATACTTAAATAATCTCAATCTTTTTCTACCTTCACGCAATACATGAGCGTGAGCCATGGATATAGCACTATGGCTGGAATAGAATATGATGATAGGGATTGTGTGGAGAAGACAAAAAAAGGAGAAAGTCTCACATTGATGAGGATAATCAATGGGCTATGGAGATGCCCATCAATTGATGTCAACATGAGGAGTAGGGATTGCCATGCAACGGATGCACTAGAGCCATAAATGAATGCTCAACAAAAGAAAACTAGTGGGTGTGCATACAACTTGCTTGCTCATGAAGACCTAGGGCATTTGAGGAAGCCCATCGTAGGAATATACAAGCCAAGTTATATAATGAAAAATTCCCACTAGTATGAAAAAGATAACTTATGAGACTCACTACATGAAAAACATGGTGCTACTTTGAAGCACAATATATGAGACTCACTACATGAAGAACAAGGTGCTACTTTGAAGCACAAGTGTGGAAAAAGAGATAGTAACATTGCCCTTTTTATTTATTTTCCTTTTTTTTTTCTTTTTCCCCTTTTTTTCTGTTTTTTTTCTTTTTTTTCTTTGGCCTTTTCCTTTTTTTCTTTTTGGGCAATGCTCTAATAATGATGATCATCACACTTTCATTGATTACAACATATGAATTACAACTCGAAACTAGAACAAGATATGACTCTATATGAATGCCTCCGGCGATGTACCGGGATGGTGCAATGAATCAAGAGTGACATGTATGAAGAATTATGCATGGTGGCTTTGCCACAAATACGATGTCAACTACATGATCATGCAATGGCAATATGACAAAAGTAAAGTATGTCATGAAGATGATGAACGGAACGGTGGAAAGTTGCATGGCAATATATCTCGGAATGGCTATGGAAATTCCATGATATGTAGGTATGGTGGCTGTTTTGAGGAAGATATAAGGAGGTTTATGTGTGATAGAGCGTATCGTATCACGGGGATTGGATGCACCGGAGAAGTTTGCACCAACTCTCAAGGTGAGAAAGGGCAATGCACGGTACCGAAGAGGCTAGAAATGGCGGAAAGGTAAAAGTGTGTATAATCCATGGACTCAACATTAGTCAAAAGAACTCATATACTTACTGCAAAAATTTAGAAGTCATAAAAATTCAAGCACTACGCGCATGCTCCTAGGGGGATAGATTGGTAGGAAAAGACCATCGCTCGTCCCCGACCGCCACTCATAAGGATGCACAAGCCAGGTACACTTCATGTTTCAAATTTGTTACACAACTTTAACCATACGTGCATGCTACGGGACTTGCTAACTTCCACACAAGCATTCTTTAAATTCATAATCACCCAACAGCATGATTTTAATATCACTACCTCCATATCTCAAAACAATTATCAAGTATCAAATTGATCATAGCATCCAATTCACTTCCTATAATAGTTTTTATTATACCCAACTTGGATGCCTACCATTCTAGGACCAATTTTATAACCAAAGCAAACCATGCTGTTCTAAAAGACTCTCAAAAAGATATAAGTGAAGCATGAGAGACTAGCAATTTCTACAAAAATAAGTCACCACCGTGCTCTAAAAGATATAAGTGAAGCACTAGAGCAAAAACTATCAAGCTCAAAAGATATAAGTGAAGCACATAGAGTATTCTAGCAAATTTAATAAAGTAGGCTTCTCCAAAAAAGGTGTGTACAGCAAGGATGATTGTGGTAAACTAAAAATCAAATACTAATATAATACACGACGCTCCAAGCAAAACACATATCATGTGGCGAATAAAAATATAGCTCCAAGTAAAGTTCCCAATGAACGAAAACGAAAGAGGGGATGCCTTCCCGGGGCATCCCCAAGCTTAGGATTCTGGCTATCCTTGAATATCTTGGGGTGCCATGGGCATCCCCAAGCTTAGGCTCTTTCCACTCCTTATTCCATAGTCCATAAAAGCTTTACCCAAAACTTGAAAACTTCACAACACAAAACTCAACAGGAAATCTTATAAGCTCCGTTAGTGAAAGAAAACAAAACCACCACATAAGGTACTGTAATGAACTCATTCTTTATTTATTTTGGTGTTAAACCTACTGTATTCCAACTTCTCTATGGTTTATAAACTATTTTACTAGCCATATATGCATCAAAATAAGCAAACAACACACGAAAAACAGAATCTGTCAAAAACAGAACAGTCTGTAGAAATCTGTAACTAACGCAAACTTCTGGAACTCTAAAAATCCTACCAAAATAGTAAGTCCTGGAAAATTTGTATATTTATCAGCAGAAAAAATAATCAAGGCAAAATCACGTTTGTGTGATTTAAAAAAACTAAATTCGTGAGCGCAAAGTTTCTGTTTTTCAGCAGAATCAAATCAACTATCATCATAGGTTATCCTATAGGTTCTACTTGGCACAAACACTAATTAAAAGATAAAAACACATCTAAACAGAAGGTAGATGCAAGATTTATTACTAAACAGGAACAAAAACAAAAAACACAAAGAAAATTGGCTTTCCTCCCAACTAGCGCTATCGTTTAACGCCCCTAGCTAGGCATAAAAGCGAAGATAGATCTAACGAGTGCCATCTTTGGCACTAAATTCATAAGTAGCCCACATGATAGATTCATAAGGTAATTTGACTTTATTTCTTGGAAAGTGCTCCATGCCTTTCTTTAATGGAAATTGGAATCTAATATTCCCTTCCTTCATATCAATAATCGCGCCAATCGTTCTAAGGAAAGGTCTACCAAGAATAATAGGGCAAGAAAGATTGCAATCTATATCAAGAACGATAAAATCTACAGGCACTAAATTTCTATTTGCTACAATGAGAACATCATTGATCCTTCCCATTGGCTTTTCAATGGTGGAATCCACAAGATGCAAATTAAAAGAGCAATCATCAAGATCATGGAAACCTAGAATATCACATAAAGTTTTCGGAATCATGGAAACACTAGCACCCAAATCACACAAAGCAAAACACTCATGATCTTTAATTCTAATCTTTATAGTAGGTTCCCACTCATCATTAAGTTTTCTAGGTATAGAAACTTCCAAATTAAGTTTTTCATCATAAGATTGCATCAAGGCATCAACGATATGTTTGGTAAAAGCTTTATTTTGACTATAAGCATGAGGAGAATTAACAACGGATTGCAACAAGGAAATACAACCTTCAAAAGAACAATTATCATAATTAAATTCCTTGAAATCCGAGATAGTGGGTTCAATACTATTTAAAGTCGTGACCTCTCCAATCCCACTTTTACCAAATTTAGTATCAAGATCTAAAAACTCCGAATTCTTGGGACGCCTTCTAGGTAAAGTTGACTCATCATCAGTCCTATAATTATCAAGATTCATATTGCAAAACAAAGATCTAATAGGGGATGCATCAATAACTTTAAGATCTTCATCACTATTTTCATGGAAACTAGAAGAACAAGCTTTTATAAAGTAATCTTTCTTAGCACGCAATCTAGCGGTCCTTTCCTTGCACTCATCAATGGAAATTCTCATTGCTTTGAGAGACTCATTGATATCATGCTTAGGAGGAGAAGATCTAAGTTTAAGAGAATCAACATCAAGCGAAAGTCTATCAACGTTCCTAGCCAAATCATCAACTTTGATCAATTTTTCTTCAAGCAAAGCATTAAAATTCTGTTGAGAAATCATAAATTCTTTCACACTATTCTCAAAATCAGAGGGCATCTTATTAAAATTACCATAAGTATTATTGCAGGAATTTCCATTATTATTAGAGGAATTACTAGGGAACGGTCTAGCATTAAAATTTCCTCTATAAGCATTGTTACCGAAACTATTCCTACCAACAAAATTCACATCTATAGATTCATTATTATTCTCAATCAAAGTAGACAAAGGCATATCATTGGGATCAAGAGGAGTATTTTTAGTAGCAAACAACTTCATAAGTTCCTCGAATCTGATTCTGCTGCTTCTTGACAAGGACCTGTGAAAATGCTGATATCTCGAATCCATCTTTCCACTCAAAACATTGATTTATTCTATAGCATGCACTTTCTTACTAGAAGATCTTTCGGTGTGCCATTGAGAAAAATTAGCCATAATATTATCAAGAAGTTTTGTAGCATCTCCTAACATAATTTCCATAAACGTGCCTCCCGCGGCTGAATCTAAGAGATTTCTAGAAGCAGAGTTCAAATCATGAGTAGGGAAATTGCGAAGCATCAATTTCATTCTTTCCCAAGATTGGGCAGCATGATCATGATCAAGTTGTTTAAAATTCATAATATCGTTCCTAGGAGTGATGATCTTAGCGGGAGGAAAATACTTAGAGATAAAAGCATCTTTGCACTTGTTCCAAGAATCAATACTATTTTTAGGCAAAGACGAAAACCAAACTTTAGCACGATCTCTAAGTGAAAATGGAAATAACTTCAATTTAACAATATTGTTATCCGTATCTTTCTTCTTTTGCATATCACACAAATCAACAAAGTTGTTTAGATGAGTAGCGACATCTTCACTAGGAAGGCCGGTGAATTGATCTTTCATGACAAGATTCAGCAAAGCAGTATTGATTTCACAAGACTCAACATCATTAAGAGGAGCAATTGGAGTACTAAGGAAATCATTATTATTGGTATTTGATAAATCACACAATTTGGTATTATCTTGCGCCATGGCAACAAGTAATCCAACACACAAGCAAACAGAAAAAGGCAAGCGCAAAAGAGAATAGGAGATTGGGAAAGAGATGGCGAATAAAACGGCAAGGGTGAAGTGGGGGAGAGGAAAACGAGAGGCAAATGGCAAATAATGTAAATGCGAGGGAGATGAGTTTGTGATGGGTACTTGGTATGTCTTGACTTGAGCGAAGACCTCCCCGGCAACGGCGCCAGAAATCCTTCTTGCTACGTCTTGAGCTTGCGTTGGTTTTCCTTGAAGAGGAAAGGGTGATGCTGCAATAGTAGTGTTAGTATTTCCCTCAGTTTTGAGAACCAAGGTATCAATCCAGTAGGAGGCTCCTCAAAAGTCCCATGCACCTACACAAACAAACAAAGAACTCGCAACCAACGCAATAAAGGGGTTGTCAATCCCTTCACGGCCACTTGCGAAACTGAGATCTGATAGAGATATTATGATAAGATAAATATATTTCTGGTATTTTATAATATAGATGCAAAAAGTAAAGATGCAAATAAAAGTAGATTGGAAGCAAAGATAATAAAAGATAGACCCGGGGGCCATAGGTTTCACTAGAGGCTTCTTTCAAGATAGCATAAGTATTACGGTGGGTGAACAAATTACTATCGAGCAATTGATAGAAAAGCGAATAATTATGAGATTATCTAGGCATGATCATGTATATAGGCATCACGTCCGCAACAAGTAGACCGACTCCTGCCTGCATCTACTACTATTACTCCACACATCGACCGACTCCTGCCTGCATCTAGAGTATTAAGTTCATAAGAACAGAGTAACACATTAAGCAAGATGACATGATTTAGAGGGATAAACTCATGCAATATGATATAAACCCCATGTTTTTATCCTCGATGGCAACAATACAATACATGCCTTGCAACCCTTGCTGTCACTGGGTAAGGACACCGCAAGATTGAACCCAAAGCTAAGCACTTCTCCCATGGCAAGAAAGATCAATATAGTAGGCCAAACCAAACTGATAATTCGAAGAGACTTGCAAAGATAACTCAATCATACATAAAAGAATTCAGAGGAGATTCAAATATTTCTCATAGATAAACTTGATTATAAACCCACAATTCATCGGATCTGGACAAACACACCGCAAAAAGAGTTTACATCGAATAGATCTCCACAAGAGAGGGGAGATCATTGTATTGAGATCCAAAAAGAGAGAAGAAGCCATCTAGCTAATAACTATGGACCTGTAGGTCTGTGGTAAACTACTCACAACTCATCGGAGGGGCTATGGAGTTGATGTAGAAGCCCTCCGTGGTCGATTCCCCCTCCGGCGGAGCGCCGGCGAAGGCTCCAAGATGGGATCTCGCGGATACAAAAGGTTATGGTGGTGGAAATTGTGTTTCGTTGGCTTCCGGGATGTTTTCGGGGTACGTAGGCTTATATAGGAGGAAGAAGTATGTCGGTGGCCGCCCGAGGGGCCCACGAGACAAGGGGGCGCGCCCTATAGGGGGGCGCCCTACCTTCTCGTGGCCGCCTCGGCTGCCTCTTGACTTGCACTCCAAGTCCCCTGGATCACGTTCGTTCCAAAAATCACGCTCCCGAAGGTTTCATTTTGTTTGGACTCCGTTTGATATTCCTTTTCTTCAAAATACTGAAATAGGGAAAACAACAGCAATACGGGCTGGGCCTCCGGTTAGTAGGTTAGTCCCAAAAATGATATAAATGTATAAAATAAAGCCCATAAACATCCAAAAGGGGTAATATAATAGCATGGAACAATAAAAAATTATAGATACGTTGGAGACGTATCAGGCAGCCACTCCTCCTCGCTGTAAGTGGCCGTGGTGGAGTGTTCCGGAAGGGACGCTGTCGGTGGCAAAACCGGTAGATCTCGGGTAGGGGGTCCCGAACTATGCGTCTAGGCGGATGGTAACAGGAGACAAGGGACACGATGTTTTTACCCAGGTTCGGGCCCTCTCGATGGAGGTAAAACCCTTCTCCTGCTTGATTAATATTGATGATATGGGTAGTACAAGAGTAGATCTACCACGAGATCGAGGAGGCTAAACCCTAGAAGCTAGCCTATGGTATGATTGTTGTTCGTCCTACGGACTAAAACCCTCTGGTTTATATAGACACCGGAGAGGGCTAGGGTTACACACAGTCGGTTACAATGGTAGGAGATCTACATATCCGTATCGCCAAGCTTGCCTTCCAAGCCAAGGAAAGTCCCATCTGGACATGGGACGAAGTCTTCAATCTTGTATCTTCATAGTTTTGGAGTCCGGCCGGTGATGATAGTTCGGCTATCCGGACACCCCCTAGTCCAGGACTCCCTCAGTAGCCCCTGAACCAGGCTTCAATGACGACGAGTCCGGCGCGCATATTGTCTTCGGCATTGCAAGGCGGGTTCCTCCTCCGAATAATTCATAGAAGATTTTGAACACCAGGATAGTGTCCAGCTCTGCAAAATAAATTCCACATACCACCGTAGAGAGTATAATATTTACACAAGTTCAATCTGCTGACGTATTTCGCGGCATGACGTCACACCACGGCCAAGCCTTTATTCAAATTGTTTTTATTGTTCCACCTTAGCGCGTTTAGCGAAGCGGTTTCCTTGGCACGTCTTGTCAAAGCAGAGATCATGTCCCCTTATTCCGGGATCCTCATCAATACGGACGTGGGTAACCCAACCGCGCCCGTTGGCACGCCCCCTCCATCAAAGGCGAGTCCCAGACGGTCACGGGGACGGCTCTTGGTATTCAACCCCTTTATAACAAGACCAAGGCATGTTCCTTTTCTTCAATCTCAATCAAATCCGCTCCTCGCCCCGAGTTCCAACACCCAAGGCTCCAGATTCGGGCGCTTCGGACCTTCGACAATGTCCGGCTCCGACCTACAAGGCCGGTGGATGCCTTCTTCCGTCATGGAAGAAGATGTGCTGAAGCTGAGAGACGCCAGGTATCTAACCGGCGAAATTTCGCATAGGCTGCCCGCCCAAGGGCAAGTCATTCCTACTCCCGAGCCTAGTGAGAGCGTGGTGTTCGTGTCTCACTTCCATCGAGGTCTAGGCTTCCCGATGGACCCTTTCATGAAGGGGCTCATGTTTTATTATGGGTTGGAATTCCATAACTTGGATCCGGAGTCCATCCTCCACATCTCATCGTTCATTGTTGTATGCGAAGCCTTCCTCCACACTACTCCTCACTTCGGATTGTAGCTCAAGACCTTCAACGTGGAGCCGAAGATGATCGAGGGGCGGCAGGCAGAGTGCGGAGGGGCAGTTATAAGCAAGAGGGCAGATGCTCCATGGCCCGAGTTCTTTTTTCAAGAGGAGCTTGGTTTGTGGCAACAGGAGTGGTTCTATATCACCGCTCCTAGGGGCACCAGATGGGTGGCGCCGCCTGCTTTTCGCTCGGGCCCTCCTCAACGGCTGGCGTCGTGGGTCAACAAAGGGCTTGACTGGGGGCCGTCCAAGGACGTACCATTATTGCAGGGCCGTATTCGAGACCTCCAAGAGAGGGAGATCAGTCTGGTTGTAGTGGCGCAGGTCATGCTGATTCGGCGCCTTCTTCCCTGCAAACGTCGCCCCCTCCGCCTGTGGGAATTCAATCCGGAGGGACCACGAGCTCTCCAGCACTTCATGCGTGCGACGCCCGTGGAGATGTATAAACTGTTCTTCCGATCACAAGAGATGTATCCGGACTTGACCGAGGACGCAGGTCTGAGCTGCAATCGCCCGGATACCCAAGTAAGTAGTCCTGTGCCCGGACATGCTATCCGTACATTTATCGTAAACTTGCCCTTTAAAGAGCTGTCCGTTGAACAGGAATGGATAGCAAAAGCAACTCTGATAAGGTGTCCAGCCCCCCTCCCTGAGACAACGCCGGATCTTGTGTTAACCAAGATGCTGGAGGCTGCGCCTTTGGAAGAGGGCGAAGGGGGAACAGGAAAGCTACCGCCTCCGCTAAGGAGGGTTTTAAGGAAGGGGGGATCGAGAATCCCCCCTCCAAGGGGAGAAGAGGACCACTTCTAAAGATCCGGAGGCCAAGGCCTCAAAGCGGGGGAAGAAATCTTCACCAGAGGGTCCTGCGCTAGGAGAAGCCCCAGCCGCACTATTTACCCAAGGGAATCAGCCCTCCAGTGAGCCATAAGTAGAAAGGGGAGTTTTATAATAAGGGACATCCCTGTTTTTATTTCTGAAGTTAACCAAAGTTTTACCTTGTAGTTCAGATCTCAGCCCTTCTCAGCAGAGCTCATCTTTGGGGGATCTTCGTCCGGAGATGATGGAGAGCGAAACGCCTCTATCTGCCGCACCGTTAGGCGGGGCGGACGACCCTGAGGTGTCGTCGCAGAGGGTTTTCCCGAGTCCGGCGGGGCCGGGAGGTCCGGAACCAACTGGTGTACGGTCGGAGGAGCTGAAGGATCTGCTCGGGCGAGCATCTATCTCAGAAGATCACCGTGCGTTAATGGGTATGGTGATTGAAAGGATTTCATCCGCTGAGAGCGGATTGCATGAAGCCGTCGGAAGTTTACTGACGGGGTTTGAGGTACATGAAAATGATATACCTTCTGACAGTTTTGCATATAGAATGCGCCCTGTATAGATAGTAGCCCCTAAGACTCGGTACGTTGTCAAAAGTGACGGTGTGCCGAGGATCATAATCTCAGTTATAAGATGTCACCCTTCCTATTCAGGGGGCGGAGCGTTCGGTGGCCAGCCGGACTGATAGAGTTGCCGAACTGAAGCGGCAACTTGACGTTGCGAATGCGGACATCACGGTGGTCAATAAGGGACTTGACGAGTCACAAGGTATGTGGCTTCTCCGCGGACACCTGGTAAGGGAGCTTGACACCCATGCCTTACTACATGCAGATGGTGCCGCTGCTATGGAGGATCCTCGGGCAGAGCTTGCCCGAGCCAAGGAGCAAGCCAGAAAAAGTCATGCGGCTGCCTTGAAGGCGGCCGAAGAGCTGAAAGCCGAATAGGCTGCTCACTGCCGAAGCAGGGAGGAAATGGCCAAGATGGCCGTGGAGCTGAAGGATGCTACCGACCGCAATGAGTTTCTTGAAAGAGAACGCCGAGCGGAGCAAGAGGACCTGAAGAAGGCCACCGCCGAAGCCAAGGATGCCCGATCCGCGATGAGGGATATAAAAGAGGAGCTACGTCAGGCCGGGGATATTGCGGCTGGAAAGCCCTTTCTGCTGCGTAGGAAGTTCACGGATCCGAAGTATGCTCAGTTGGGCCAGTTGTGGGGTGCGGAGGATGCTTATCTGAATTTGGCAGCGAGTGCCGCAGACGCAGTCGCACACTTCCGAGGCTAGAAGGATCACGGAATGGAAGAGATTTCTTGGTCGCAATTCCATAGTCCGGAGCGTCCACTGCCATTAACCGATCGGTTAGCCGAGTGGGCGGAGCTGAATAGGTTGTCTGGACTTGCCATGAAGGATGTCGTGGCTCATTTGTGGCCGGAAAGGCCCGAGCCGAAGAGTTATTTTGGCTTGGTGTAGCAGTTCCTTGATGCGGTGCCACATATCAAGGCGATAAAGCGGTCGGCATGCATAGAGGGTGCGCGGATGGCTCTCGCCCATGCCAAAACATACTGGGCAGAGATGGAGGCCACCGACGTTGCATCCCAGGATTCAGACAGAAGCCGATTACCAGCCGAGCACTATTTTGAGGAAGTCCTGTAGGGCGCTCGTTTAATAGAGACGCAGTGCTCGAAAGATATTATGTTCAAATGACATGTATGATTTGTGAAACCATGTTTCAAATATAATATAAGGGCTTTTTATACTTGTGCGTTCAAGTGTTGAAATTCCTCCTGTGCAGCCGTTAACGTATATGTGTATATAACCTGAAAGATGGCAGTCTTCGGCTTCAGCCCCCACGCACATAGTGCGGGGGTGTTTGCAAAAAAGAGCGCATTTTCACACTTAATCCAACGTCTTGGTCCTGTGAAGGAGGTGATAGCGTAGCAAACTAGGCAACCGGACTATAATGCTTTATCACTTTCACTTAGCCATAGGAGTTCAATGGTGGGGCTACTATATACCCCCTAGGGGCACTGCTCTCTCCGAATTTCGGGGCGCGTATGTGCCTGACTGGGAAACGGTTCTTCGTTAAAGCGGAGGAATTCTAAACATTCCGGTGGTCGATCGAGTGGTTGACCAGTCTCTCGCTATATCATGACAGTCTATTTTCGGCTTTCTCTACTGAGGTGCTCACCTGGACGAACCGGGGCACAATCGCAGTAGTTCTCCTGGTGCCGCGTTAGCCGATAGAGCGGAACGTAAGGCAGCAAAACACAGGAGCCGGGCAAACCCAACATTTGACCAAAGACATGATTCGGAGCTGATGCTTTTAAGGCCTAACTCGACACACCGAACACTCCCTAAGGTATTCGGTCTTTATGAAGACGGGCAGAACAATGCCCTAAGCCCCTGGTGTCCAGGTACGCGCAAAATTTCTGACGCGGCCGATGCCAAAACGCCAGCCTCCTCCTCGGTTATAGTGAGGAACCGGGGGATGTGTATCAACAAGAGACAGTAAGAAATGTTTATGCAGGGTCTTAATCTGAAAAGAATCCTTGTAACGGTTCCCTACTGCACGTCTGCGCCTGTGTCTCCGTTGTGCCGTATTCTGGACGGGCGTAGCACGGTCTTCATCTGTAAAAGAGAAGAACTTAGTTTGAAAAAAAGATCGTGCGAAAAATGTATAAACAGAGTGTAATTCGAAAAAATGAATAAAATTGAGCTTTATTGTCTCTTATTGTACATGCGTGCAGCCCCTTGTAAGGGGGTACGCGGCTGGTAAGCCCCTTGTTTATTTGTGCCGGACTCGCCTAACCGTGTCTGGGGTCTGAATGACCTGTTTGGGTGCTTTGATTGGCACAGCCAGATTAATGTGTGGCTGTCAAGGCAGTCTCACTTTCTTCCGTATTCAAGGAACACTCGAGGTGTCCCTTTAATGAGATTATGCCGCGTGGACCGGACATTTTAAGTGTAAGAGATGCATAATGCGGTATTGCGTTAAAGCGGGCGAAAGCTTCGCGTCCCAATAGTGCTTGATAGCTGCTTTTAAATGGGGCGATGTGGAAGACTAACTTTTCGTGACGGGAGTTGTCGGATGAGCCGAAAACAACTTCTAGTGGTAGAGAGCCCATACAATGGGCATATGGGCCTGGCATCACTCCTTTAAAGGAAGTGTTGCTATGTCGTATTTTGGTTGGGTCTATCCCCATTCTGCGGATTGTGTCCTGATATAGTAGGTTTAGATCACTGCCGCCGTCCATTAGGACTTGTGTAAATTGCAGTCCGTCGATTATAGGATCTAATATTATGGCAGTCCATCCTGCGTTCCGGATACTTCCGGAGTAATCCTGATGGTCGAAGGTGATTGGTTTTGACATCCAGTGTATGGACTCAACTGGGGTGGACCGTGCGGCGCACATTTTAATGGGCGCCGCTCTATTTTTGCCTGTTGTCACATGAAGTGAGTTTACTGTTTTGACCTCTTGTGGGAAATTCCTTTGTTTTCCGGTGCTCTGCTTGTGGAGTTCGTCATCGTCCTCACTTGGTGTTTCGAGCCCCTTGTGTTTGGCGTTAAGTCGGCCGGACTGTTTGAAGACCCAACAATCTCTATGGGTATGGTTTGGAGGCTTCCCGGAGGTGCTGTGGATTTGGCATATTTGTCCAAGATTTTGTTTAGGTTTGATAGCTCGTCGCTGTCGTCCTTGAGGGGCAGTGTTTTGTTGTTCTGTCGAGAGCTTTTGAATCCGGCGTTGACTGCCGTGCTCTTTGGGCCATTTCCCTTAGTCCGGCGCTGGTCCTTTCTGCGTCGTGGTTTCCCATTGCCATCTCTAACCTCGGATGTACTTGGGTCGCTGGTGCTGCATCTTGCCAGCCAGCTATCCTCTCCCACGCAAAAGTGGGTCATGAGGCTTGTTAGTGCGGCCATTGTCCTTGGCTTTTCCTGGCCGAGGTGTCTGGCTAGCCATTTATCTCGGACGTTATGTTTGAAGGCTGCTAAGGCTTCGGCGTCCGGACAGTCGACTATTTGGTTCTTTTTGGTGAGGAACCTGTTCCAGAACTTGCGGGCTGACTCTCCGGACTGTTGGGTTATGTGACTTAAATCGTCTGCATTCGGAGGGCGGACGTAAGTCCCCTGAAAATTTGCCCGAAACGCATCCTCGAGCTCTTCCCAACTTCCAATGGTATTTTCTGGGAGGCTTTTAAGCCAATGCCGAGATGGCCCTTTGATCTTAAGGGGTAAGTATTTTATGGCGTGGAGGTCATCTCCTCTAGCCATATGTATGTGCAGGATGTAATCCTCAATCTAGACTCCAGGGTCTGTTGTTCCGTCGTATGCCTCTATGTTTACGGGTTTGAATCCCGCTGGAAATTCATGATCCAGCACCTCATCGGTGAAACATAAGGGGTGTGCGGCGCCCCTGTATTTGGGTGTGCCGTGATTTTTGAATACTCGACGTGTTGTTTTGCCTTCTGGATCTGGACCCATAAATGGACCTGACCGGGCCGTCGTCTTTGCGAGGATCCTTATATGGATCACGTTCCGGCTTATGTGCGGCGCCGCTTGTCGCTCTTTATTTGCCATGTGGTCGTCTATCCGACCAGGCAGCCTCTTTGCTCTTTGATTGTGGGGGCTCTACGGCATCCTCGTCAAATTCGGGCAGTAGTTTGCGCTTCGGGTAGCTTTTTGTTTGGCGACTATCGCCATATTTATCTGCGGCCTTGAGTACTTTGCTCCATCTCATCCTGAGTACGTCTTCCGCTGTTTTGAGCTTCCGCTTCTGCTTCTTTAGACTTCGTGCAGTGGCGACGAGCCTTTTTTGAGGTTCTTCTGTTCCAATGATGTGTCTGGCGTGAGATCATCCGGACTGTTGTTTTCACCGGGGATGGATTGTTTATCCAATTTATCCTGTTCGGATGGTTGCTCATGGGCATGTTCGTTGTCCACCGGTTTGCCCTGCTCTATGGCTGGGTCCATATGGGTGTTGTCGTTGTCGAGGCGGGACTTTGGGCGGCGCTTACGTCGCCGTTTCGGCTGTTTTTCGAGGGAGTTATCCTTCGCAGCGTCCAGTTGTTCCTCGTTATCGCTTCCTTTGGGTGTGTCCGGCATATAAACATCGTGGGTTGAGGTGGCCTTCCAGTGCCCTATAGGCGCTGGTTCTTCGTCGTCTCCGGCATCATCGTCCATACCATCGATATCTTCGGAGTTGAAGTCTCGCATGTCAGTTAAGTCATCGACAGTAGCTACGAAGTGGGTGGTGGGTGGGCTTTGAATTTCTTCGTCGTCCGCTTCCCAACCGTTCTGACCATAATCTGGCCAGGGCTCTTCTGATAAAGAGAGACACTTTAGCGAATCCAGGATGTCGCCAAAAGGCGAGTGCTGAAAGATGTCCGCAGCGGTGAACTCCATGATCAGCGCCCAATCGGATTCGATTGGCAGGGGCGCGAAAGGTTCGGGGTCTGGAGAGGAGTCCGGCACCTTGGAGTCACGAGCTTCACAAGGGACAGGGTCGGTATTCGGCTCTATCGCCGTAGAGGTAGCAGCCCCCGAGGTGGTGTCCAGCCACCCATCCTCGATTAGCGGCGTCGGCTCCGAGCTAAGGGTCGGAGCGGACTCTTGTGCGGCCTCCAGGGTACTGTCCGGCAGCCGAGCTAGATCATGCCCATCATGACAGTGCGGCGCGCTCGGCTATGGCTCGAATCCGTCGAAGATCAAGTCTCCGCGGATGTCGGCCGTATAGTTCAAACTCCCAAATCTGACCTGATGGCCAGGGGCGTTGTCGGAGTTCTGGGAACGGGGGTCCCCAGACTTGCCTGCCTGCGGCCTGCGGCGTGGCTCAAAGGAGGCCCAACACAACCCATCTTCATCAACACAAGCTCAAGACCCTCGCGAGGGGTCAAGCCTCGCGGGGCGGACGACAAGGAGCTTCCTCAGGCACGGCCTCGTCAGGCTGGCTCATGAGGAGGCGGAGAGTTCAAGGCAGGGTACCACGCGAGGTGCCCATGACGCAAGCCATGACGACCAAGGGCGCCAGTCGGGCGCCAGCCCGTGCAGTGTCCTCCCTTCCTCTTTGGTGCAAAGGGAGCAATCGCAGGGGAGAGTATCAAGCAAAGGCATCCATTTCGGTGCAACAAGACCAAGACCAGCCCAACGGCTGGAAGGGAGTCATCATGGAGCCCAAGCCGGCGTCATCACCAGAGCCTTTGGCAGGCGAGGACCAACTTTAGTCAGGATAAGTGTACCCGCTGTTCCCCTTCAAAATGGCCAATTGTTGGTGCCCTTCCCGCTCAATATTAGGGAAGAGGCCCAGGGCCTCCGCCTATAAATAGGACTAGCCACGCCCAGGGCAGAGGCATCTTGATCCTCATCAAGAAACCAGTAGTTAGAGCGACTGAACCCCTCTCATCAGTTCATCGCACCAGCCAAGAACAGACTCTCGCGAGGCTGTTCTTCCTTGTATTGTTCCTCATCAGCCCAAGAGGCAATCCACCACACCACACACTAGAGTAGGGTATTACACCACAATGGTGGCCTGAACCTCTATAAATCTTGTGTCTCTTGTGCTGTTCTATTTAGTAGTTTAGGTCCCAGCGATTCAGCGAGGTGCGAGACGGCAGAGGGTTGAATCTCTGCGCGCACCCCAGTGTTCGAACCTCAAGGGTCTGCCGGAACCCGAAATCCGACATTTGGCGCGCCAGGTAGGGGTGCGCCGGAATCTGCCTTCCGTCGCCTCGTTCTTCCCCGACCACCGCAACCATGTCTGACGCTCGTCGGGCTCGCGCCGAGCGCCGAGCCGCCCTCGCCTTGCATGTCGCCCAGACGGCTCCCGTCGGCGGGCGCCCTCGTCGTTCCCCGTCACCTGCCGTCAACGCCGCTACCGGCCCGGCGGGGAACGAGCAGCAAGCATCATCCCAGCACCCGTCCATGATGCGGGACGGCCGCACCGCCACGCCTTCGCTCACCCCCGCTGGTTCTTCGTCACGCGCGCCCCGCACGGCCATGGAGGCCCGAGCTGCGCTCATCGCGGCAAACGAGCTCCTGCGCTACCGCCCCATCAACGACGTCTACGAAGAATGGCTCGACCGAGTCGCCGAGCTTGTCCGCGCTGCTGGAGGCGCCCCCGCACCGTCCTTCTCGCTGCACCGCACCCCGCCCTGCGCGGGCGATGAAGATCCTGGGGCGCCTCAGCCGCCTCCTCCTCAAGAAGGCGCCCTGGCCCCAAGGCGCGCGGCCCCTAGGCGGAACCCGCTCCGCCAGGCGCCAGCGCGGCAAGAGTAGAGCTGCCAAGAAGTCCCTCGCCCACGAGAAGCTGCCCGAGCGCTCCCCGCTCCAGCACATCAAGACCATGCGCTACCTCCAGCCGCGGCGCATGGAGACCCGCAGGACCAAGCTCTCCGTCGTCCAAGGCCCCCCGCAACCACGGCGGGCTGCCGCGCCTTCACCTCCGAGCTGCGCAGCGTCGCGTGGCCCGCCAAGTTCAAGCCAGACCTGCTTCCTCGCTACGACGGCACAACTGACCCTGCGGAGTTCCTCCAACTCTACGAGTTGGGCATAGAGGCTGCTAACGGGGACGAAAAGGTCATGGCGAACTGGTTTCCCATGGCGCTCAAGGACGGAGCCCGTACCTGGCTCCTGAATCTGGCCCCAGGCACGATCTCTTCCTTGGATGAGATGCGCACCCGCTTCATCGCCAACTTCCAGGGTACTCGCGACCGGCCACCCGTCATGAGCGACATGCGCTGAGGAAGTCCTGGACTAGGGGGTGTCCGGACAGCCGGACTATCATCGTCCGCCGGACTCCAAGACTACGAAGATACAAGATTGAAGACTCCGTCCCGTGTCCGGATGGGACTTTCCTTGGCGTGGAAGGCAAGCTTGGCGATACGGATATGTAGATCTCCTACCATTGTAACCGACTCTGTGTAACCCTAGCCTTCTCCGGTGTCTATATAAACCGGAGGGCTTTAGTCCGTAGGACATAACATACATTACAACAATCATACCATAGGCTAGCTTTAGGGTTTAGCCTCCTTGATCTCGTGGTAGATCCACTCTTGTCCTACCCATATCATCAATATTAATCAAGCAGGACGTAGGGTTTTACCTCCATCAAGAGGGCCCGAACCTGGGTAAAACATCGTGTCCCTTGTCTCCTATTACCATCCGCCTAGACGCACAGTTCAGGACCCCCTACCCGAGATCCGCCGGTTTTGACACCGACATTGGTGCTTTCATTGAGAGTTCCTCTGTGTCGTCACCGATAGGCTCGATGGCTTCTTCAATCAACAACGTTGTCCAGGGTGAGACTTTTCTCCCCGGACAGATCTTCGTATTCGGCGGCTTCGCACTGTGGGCTAATTCACTTGGCCATCTGGAGCAGATCGAAAGCTACGCCCCTGGCCGTCGGGTCAGGTTCGGAAGCCTAAACTTCACGGCCGACATCCGCGGGGACTTGATCTTCGACGGGCTCGAGCCACAGCCAAGCGTGCCGCACTATTACGATGGGCATGATCTAGCTCTGCCGCCGAATAGCGCCCTGGTGGCCGCACAAGAATCCGCTCCGGTCCTTAGTCCGGAGCCGATCGCCCAGATCGAGGACCGGTGGTTGGACACCATCTCGGGGGCTCCAACTTCCATGGCGATGGAGCCGAACACTAACCTTGTCCCTCGCGAAGCTCGTGACTCTGAGGCGCCGGACTCCTTGCCGGACTCCGGACCTCCCGCGCCCCCGCCAATCGAATCTGATTGGGCGCCGGTTATGGAATTCACCGCCGCGGACATCTTCCAACACTCGCCCTTTGGCGTAATCCTAAATTCGCTAAAGCATCTCTCGCTATCCGGAGAGTCCTGGCCGGATTATAGCCAGGATGGTTGGGATACGGACGACGAAAAAATTCAGAGCCCACCCACCACCCACTTTGTAGCCACTGTCGACGATTTAACCGACATGCTAAACTATGACTCCGAAGACATCGACGGTATGGACGACGATGCCGGAGATGAACAAGAACCAGCGCCTACAGGGCAAGGGAAGACCACCTCGTCATACGATGTATACATGGTGGATACCCCAAAAGGAAGCGATAACGAGGACCAACAGGGCGCGGCAGAAGATAATCCCGCCGACAAACAACCAAAACGGCGACGTAGACGCCGCACTAAGTCCCGCCTCGACAACAATAGCGCTCCTAATGACCCAGCAATATAGCAGGGCAAACCAGCGGATGACGAACACGCAGACAAGCAACCGTCTGAACAGGACGAGTCGGATAATCAATCCAGGCCCAGCGAAAACAACAGTCCAGACGAGCTCACGCCGGACACACCGCCGGAGAATAAAAACCTTCGGAAAAGACTCGTCGACACCGCAAGAAGTTTGAAAAAGGAAAAACGGAAGCTCAAAACAGCGGAAGATACACTCAGAATGAGGTGGAGCAAAGTGCTCAAAACCGCAGGCAAATACGGCAATGGCCATCAATCAAAGAGCTATCCGAAGCGCAAGCTGCTGCCAGAATTTGACGAGGAGGCCATAGAGCCCCCACAGTTAAAAACATAGAGGCTGCCTGGTTGGATAGACGGCCAGATGATAGGCCAAAATCTGAAAGCGGCACCCCGCATAAACTGACTAATGACCCTGGAAAGACAGATGGCCCAGCCAGGTCCATTTACGGGCCAAAGAAAAGGGCCCCAGGAAACAATGCAACACGCCAAGTGTCCGAAGACAGCGGCGCACCCAAATACAGGGGCGCCGCACACCCACTATGTTTCACCAACGAGGTGCTGGATCATGAATTCCTAGCAGGATTCAAACCCATAAACATAGAGGCCTACGACGGGACAACAGACCCTGGAGTCTGGATAGAAGATTATATACTACACATACACATGGCTAGAGGAGATGATCTTCACGCCATAAAATACCTCCCCCTCAAGCTCAAAGGGCCAGCCCGTCATTGGCTCAAAAGCCTCCCAGAAAACACTGTTGGAAGTTGGGAAGAGCTCAAGGACACGATTAGAGCAAACTTTCAAGGAACTTACGTCCGCCCTCCGGATGCAGATGATCTAAGTCATATAACTCAACAGCCCAGAGAGTCAGCGTGCAAATTTTGGAACAGGTTCCTCACCAAAAAGAACCAAATAGTCGACTGTCCGGAAGCCAAAGCCTTAGCAGCTTTTAAACACAACGTCCGAGATGAATGGCTCGCCAGACACCTCGGCCAAGAGAAGCCGTGGACAATGTCTGCGCTAACAAGCCTCATGACCCGCTTTTGTGCGGGAGAGGATAGCTGGCTAGCAAGATGTAGCACCAGCGACCAAAGTACATCCGAGATCAGAGATGGAAACAGAAAAACACGGCGCAGAAAGGACCAGCGCCGGAATAAAGAGAAAAGCCCAAAGAGCACGGCAGTCAACGCCGGATTCAAAAGCTCGCGGCCAAACAGCAAAACACCGCCTCTTAAGGATAATAGCGATGAGCTATCCAACTTAAACAAGATTTTGGGTCGGATATGTCAAATCCACAGTACCCCCGGAAGGCCTACAAACCACACCCACCGAGATTGTTGGGTTTTCAAACAGTCCGGCCAATTAAACGCCGAACACAAGGGGCTCGATGCATCGAGCGAAGATGATGATAAACCCCGCCAGCAGAGCACCGGAAAACAAAAGACTTTCCCAAAAGAGGTCAAAGCAGTAAACTCACTTCACGTGATAATACGGAAAAACAGTGCGGCACCCGTTAAAATGGGTCTCACACGGTCCAACCCAGCGGAACATAGAGATTGGACATCAAAACCAATCACTTTCGACCACCTGGATTATTCCAGAAGCATTCGAAATGCAGGATGGACTGCCCTGATATTGGATCCTATAATCAACGGACTGCAATTTACACAAGTCCTGATGGACGGAGGCAGTGACTTAAACCTGCTGTATCCAAACACAATCCGCAAGTTGGGGATAGACCTTATTAAAATTCGACACAGCCGCACTTCCTTTAAAGGAGTGACGCCAAGCCCTTACGCCAAGTGCACAGGCTCCTTATTACTAGAAGTTGTGTTCGGATCACCGAACAACTTCCGACGCGAAAAACTTATCTTTCATACCGTCCCATTTAAAAGTAGCTATCAAGCACTCTTGGGACGAGAAGCTTTTGTCCGCTTCAACGCCATACCACATTACGCGTCTCTTACACTTAAGATGCCCGGTCCACGTGGCATCATTTCAGTGCGAGGGTCATTTAAAGACCCCGGACACGGTCAGACGAGTCCGGCATAAATAAGCTAGGGGCTCCCTAGCCGCACATCCCGTCACAAGGGGCTGCGCGCACAAGCAACAGCGAGCTCATACAGACTCCACTTTACTTATTTATATTTCTTCCTTCGTATATATTTCGCATGATTTCCTTCCAAACTAAGTTCCTCTCTTTTTACAGATGAACAACGCGCACACCCGTCTAGGATAACGGCACAACGGAGACACAGGCGCAGACGTGCAGTAGGGACCCGTTGCAAGGATTCTTTTCAGATTAAGACCCTACGTAAACCTTTTTTACTGTCTCTTGTTGTCATAATCCCTTGGTTCCTTATTATAACCAAAGTGGAGCCTGACGTTTTGGCATCGGCCGCGTCAGAGGACCATGCCCGTACCAGGACACTAAGGGCTTAGGGCACTATTCTGCCCATTATTATAAAGACCGAACACCTTAGGGAGTGTTCGGCGTCTCGAGTTAGGCCTTATATGCATGAGCTCCGAATCATGTCTTTGGTCAAATGTTGGGTTTGCCCGGGTCCTGTGTTTTGCTTCCTTACGTTCCGTATCATCGGCTAACGCGGCACCAGGAGAACTACTACGATTGTGCCCCAGTTCGGCTGGGCGAGCACCTCAGTAGAGAAAGCCGAAAACTGACTGTCATGATACAACGAGAGACTGGTCAACCACTCGATAGACTACCGGAATGTTTAGAATTCCCCGCTTTGACGAAGGACCGTTTCCCGGTTAGGCACACACGCGCCCCGAATCCGAAGCGCGGTGCCCCCAGGGGCTATATCGTAGCCCCACCCTCGAACTCCAATGGCTAAGTGAAAGTGATAAAGCATCATAGTCCGGATTGCCTCGTTTGCTACGCTACCACCTCCTTAACAGGACCGAGACGTCGGATTAAGTGTGAAAACGCGCTATTTTTTGCAAACACCCCCGCACCTTGTGCTTGGGGGCTGAAGCCCAAGACTGCCATCTTTCAGGTTATACAAATGTATACATAAACGGCCGCATAGGAGGTATTTTAATACTTGGAACGCACAAGTATAAAAAGCGGTTACATCATAATCATTGTTTTACAGGATAAAACGTCCATTTGAACGTGACATTTTTCGAGCACTGCAACTCAATTACACGAGCGCCATGCATAACTTCCCCAATATAGTGCTCAGCGGGTAACCGGCTTTCGTCCGAACCCTGGGCGGCAATAGCGGTGGCATCCATCTCTGTCCAATGTGTCTTCACACGGGCAAGGGCCATCCGCGCGCCTTCTATGCAGGCCGACCACTTTATCTCCTTGATATGCGGCACCGCTCCAAGAAATTGCTGCAATAAGCCAAAATAGCTCGTCACCTTGGGCATCTCTGGCCAGACATGAGCCACGATATCAGTCATGGCAAGTCCGGACAACCTGTTCAGCTCAGCCCATTCGGCCAACCGATCGGTCAGCGGAAGTGAATGATCCGGACTATGGAACTGAGCCCAAAATAGCTCTTCCGTCTTGTGATCCTCCTGACTCCGGAAGTGCACAACGGCATCTGCCGCACTTGCCGCTAAGTCCATATATGGATCCTCCGGACCCCACACCTGGCCAAGTTGGGCATACTTAGGATCCGTAAACCAGCGACGCAGCAGAAAAGGCCTGCCAGCCACAATATCTCTGGCTTGGCGCAGCTCCTCCTTCATAGCCCGCACTGCAGAACGGGCATCCTTGGCCTCGGCGGTGGCCTTCCCCGGGTCTTCTCGCTTCGACATGCGCTCCTTTTCAAGAGCCTCATTGCGGTCGGTAGCATCCTTCAATCTTACGGCCAATTCGGCCATCTTTTCCCTTCTTAGGCAGTGTGCAGCCTTTTCGGCTTTGAACTCCTCGGCCGCCCTCGAGGCAGCCGCATCACTACTTCGGGCTTGCTCCTTAGCTTGAGCAAGCTCGGCCCGAAGGCTCTCCACAGCAGCAGCACCGCCTGTATCACAACATATATATTATCAGAGGCGGGCTTTGGCTCCCTTAAATAAGTGACTGCGGATAAGTCATTTACCTTGCGACTCGTCAAGTCGCTGGTTGACAAGCGCGATGTCCGCATCCGCCACATCAAGTTGCCGCATTAACTCGACAACTCCACTAGTCTGGCTAGCCCCCGGACTATCTGCCACCTGCATAGGAAGGGCGACATTCAATACCTGCGATTTTGATCCTCGGCACGCTGTCGCTTTTGACAACCTACCGAGTCTCAGGGGCTACTATCTATATAGGGCGCACTTCTATGCGCAAAACTGTCAAAAAGGTGCGTCGTTCTTGCGTACCTCAAATCCCGCCAGCAAACTCCTGACGGTATTATGCAATCTGCTTTCGGCGGACGAAATCCTTCCAATCACCATACTCATCAAAGCACGGTGATCTTCTAAGATGGACGCCCTCTCAAGCAGACTCTTCAGCTCCCCCGGCCGGACACTAGTCGGCGCCGAACTCTCCGGCTCCACTGGGCTCTGGGATACCCTCCATGATGATACTTCAGGCTTGTCTGCCCTGTCCGACGGTGCAGCAGACGGAGGCGTTTTGCTCTCCATCATCTCCGAACGAAGATCCCCCGAAGACGAACTCATCTGAGAAGTCCGCAGCTCCAAATAAGGTGAAACCAACGCTCACTTCTTCGTTTCGTCGAGCCCTTTCCGTTGGTGTCACTTTCATTATGTTTTGGCATACTGAAAATGACCATTTTGCCCCTGCCCTTAATCAGCCCCCTCCGAGAGAGTACGTTTTCCGGCGTTTCGTTCTGCGGCTTCACCGCACTTCTCCCCGTTGCCTTCTTCATCCCCAGGCAAGCCACAATGCCCACTTGCACGATAGTCATGCAGTAGCCATGGTTTTCAACTTGAAACTTTAATAAATGTTTGCTTGTTGAAAATATGGTTATCGTTGTTCCGGTAATGTTCAGATTTGCATGTTCACTTTTGTGCTATGTTGTCTTATACTCTGTGATCATGTTATACCTGTTAGTATTACCTTTCATATGATTATGCTAGTTAGTAGTACATGTTGATGTTGGTGATGGTCACGCTAGTCAGTATGCCATGTTCAGTGGATATGATTTATTGTTGATATGGTGGAAAGTTATGTGATACTCTCATGGTGATGTTGATATCATGTTCATGTATTATAGTTGGCATCATGTTAGTTTATCATGGCTCAGCATATTTGCATTCGAGTTAACCGGATTAAATTGAACTTGAACAACTGTTGGCTGAGTCATGGTGCCGCTGAATCGATGCTGACTAGTGCAACCACGCTTACCGGTATGGGACGGTCCTAAATGGGTCTGTTGTTGTGCCTCTCGCCGGTGCCTCCAACGAGGGAAGGTTATGGGCGTGTGCTACCCTGATCAGGTGGGCGGAGCATAACCTTGTGTGCCCGTTGTTGAGTTAGTTTTTGGATCCTTATCCCAGAGTGGGACAGGACACGACGGTGGTCGGTGTGTCTGGCGGTAGGCACGGGGCCATCCATGACTTAGCTCAGTGAGGAGTAAGTCGGAGTGGCCGGGAGAGTGTCATGGCAGTAGATCGGTTTTGTTGGAACGTCGTTGGTCCACCCGAATGGGAGTGCGAGGCCATGGGTTTCGTGGTGTGCGTACATTGTACTAACCTCTGCAGAGTGTATATTAAATCTATCGTTAGCCGCGCCCGCGGATAAGGGCCCAGGTCGACAGAAGGTCACACCATGAGTCAACAGTAATAAGTAAAATGTGTTTAATAATAGTGAGATAAGTTGGCCAGGTATTGGTCGGGTTTTGATCGCCGTAAGGATCACGGGCCATGTAGTGGTCGGGTTGTGATCGCCGTAAGGATCACGGTTTTGGGACCCAGTGTTGGTCGTGGTTGTGATCGCCGTAAGGATCACAAAGGTATCGAGGATACCGAGTTGTTGTATATTCGTGATATTGTACGAGAGTCGTGGGTAAAGATCAAGCTCCTTGTGGTTATTTACTAATCGCTACGGTATTGTTTATACCAAGCTTGATTTGATCCTGAGATGATCGTGTGATGTCCGAGGTTGGTAAGTGATGCATGTGTTCGTTACGAGGTAACCCGAGCAGAATAGTGGTGCATAGAGTGTCATCATGCTGCATGCTAGTATTGTTGGATTAATATGTTCATGTGAGATAGCTGTATCATGTTTATGTTGGTCATGCCATGTTATTCTGATGATATCCTGATAATTCCTATTTAACCTGTAATTGCCATGCTGTTGTTTGTCTTGAATGCTTCTGGTTATTGTGAGCTTGCAAGTACATTCAATGTACTGACCTGGCGTCTCATGCCAGTTTGCAGGTCATGCAGGATTTGATTGCTTGCTTGTCGTGGTTTCCGTTCGTGCGAGCTAGGATAAGTGTTCCAGCCAGAGTCCCTGCGGAGTGGAGTTCACCACCGTCGCCGTTGTTCCGCTGCTTCGAGTTGTTCTACTGCTTGCATAGAGCAACTGAGGATGGCGTAGTGTCGCCGTGCCGATGTTATTCATTGTAATATCGGAGACCTTGTAATCATATTCGTGTAATAATAGAAGGCTGGTTTATTCTATGCTAAGCAGTGCCGTATTCCAGAAGACTTCTCCTCGATCTCTGGGCTGGAATATGGGGCGTTCCGATTTCTCTGAGCCGGGGTGCCACAGCGAGTGCGCCTGAAGTGGAGCCACCCACTGCGCCAGGAACTCCCTCAGGGGTGTGGCCCCGGTTAGCTTCGCCGCCTTCATGTTACCCGGTCTCAGGTCGGCGTTCATCTTCTCCAGCACCAACTTCGCCCATCGGTCATCATGCTTCGCACGGGACCATGCCTCATCAGCCTGGGGCTGCTCCGTGGGCAGCACCAACCGAGAGTGGATGCATCCGGCATCCAGCATAACCCACTTGCTCCAGAAGCCATCGACCCTCTTCCCGGCCTTCGAGATCACGTTGGCTTTGGAGTACATGACAAAGCCAGCGCACACCGAGATATGGACGCCAGTGACTTGGAGGGAGAATAAGTGGCGTAGCAAGGCCACGGAAGGCATCACCCCGACGTGCGCCTCGCAGTAGTAGGCAAAAATCGACAGAAGGAGAACGGAGTCGGGATGGAGATGAAGGGCTTGTAACCTGTAATGGCGGAGGACAGCGTAGAAGAACTCGAAGAAGGGAGGCACCAGGCCAGCGATGATGCTACTCATGAAGAAGGGGTAAAAGGTGCTCCCCTTAGCCTCCGGCGTGGCGGAGCCGGCCTGGAGTACAGTCTCCCCCATATCGCTGCCTTCCCCCGCCGTCATCAGGCGCGTGAAGGCGAGATTCTTGTCCATCATGTTGGGGGGATCCAGAGCCATCGAGTACCAGGCCGGTGGAGCCTCGGTCATGGCCTTGCAGGGCGCCATTGCTCGCTGGAGGAGGAAGGATGAGGCGGATCTGGAGATTTGGGAAGCAAGAGAGCAAGATCAAGAAAGGGGATCTGAACCAAGGCGAACGGGAGCAATGAAGGTAAGCCTAACCTAGGCCAACCTTTTGTCAGTCGGGCAGTTGCCGAGGCAACGTGGGGAAGCAGAGACGCCCACGTCCAATCAACCACCACGCGGCGACCAAGGCCGCAGGCTGTTGGGGCCCGCGGCGCCCCGCACTTGCCCTTTGGCTTCACTGCTAAGCCAAGTCCGAGTGCGCCTTGGGCCCAGGGGCTACTGTTGGCGTTCTGGGAATGGGGGTCCCCAGACTTGCCTGCCTGTGGCCTGCGGCGTGGCTCAAGCAGTGGCCCAGTACGGCCTATCTGCATCAACCCAAGCTCAAGACCCTCGCGAGGGGCCAAGCCTCGCGGGGCGGACGATGCAAGGCTTCCTAAGGGGTGGCCTCACCAGGCAGGCTCGCGAGGAGGTGGAGAGATCAAGGCAAGGAGTACCTCACGAGGTGCTCGTGATGTAAGCCATGACGATCAAGACCCGACGGGCGCCAGGCGGGTGCCAGGCGGTGCAGTGTTCTCGTTTCCTCTTTGGTGCAAAGGGGGCAAGCGCAGGCGCAGAGTATCGAGGCATCAAGCAAAGGTTTCCATATTGATGCAACGAGACCAAGACCAGCAACACGGCAGGACGGAGATCACCGTGGAGCCCAAGACAGCGTCATCACCAGTGCCTTTGGCAGTCGAAGACCAACTTTAGTCAGGATAGCTTGTACTAGCTGTCCCCTTTCAAAATGGCCGCTGTTGGCTCCCTTCCCGCTCAATATTTGTGAAGAGGACCAGGGCCTCTATATATAGAGATAGCCACCACAGTAGAGGGATATGGGATCGGGATCTCACCAAGAGCCTATAGTGACCGAATCCACCCAAGTATAACACTGTGCCAGCTCAAGAACACCTCTCGCGAGGCTGTTCTTCCTCTGTACTGCTCATCATTAGCCCCAGAGGCAATCCACCACACACACACACACACTGGATTAGGGTATTACACCACAACGGTGGCCCGAACCAGTATAAATCTTGTGTCCCTTGTGTTGTTCATCGTGTAACTGAGATTCATGGCGAGGCTTTGGCGCGTGGATCGGTAGGGAGTAGATCCTCGTGCGCACCCCAGAGTTCGAACCTTAAGGGTTTTGCCGGAACCCGATATCCGACAGTATAACCTCTACAACGTAGCCAAGAAAGAAGATGAGCCACGCTCGTGGAATGCGGAGTTGCTCCACCGTTTTTATACCTAAACACTCGGATCGACGAGTTGTAATAAGAATCCTTTAGTTTGCTTATCAAGGACAAGATTTTTTGCAATATCTTGATGATTGTTATCCCTTAAGCATATGAGTTCAAATCCCCAAGTGGGTGGCTTAGCCGTGAATCTGATTCGCCTAAGTTTCAAAAACAACTCCGGGTGGAGAGCAACCCTCCCACTCGGGGGCTTAGCCGCGAATACAATTCTCCTAAGTTACAAAAACACTCCGAGTGGAGAGCAACCCTCCCACTCGGGGGCTTAGCCGCGAATCCGATTCGCCTAAGTTACAAAAAGACTCCGAGTGGAGAGCAACCCTCCCACTTGGGGGCTTAACCGCGAATTCGATTCGCCTAAGTTACAAAACACTCCGAGTGGAGAGCAACCCTCCCACTCGGGGGCTTAGCCGCAAATCCGATTCGCCTAAGTTACAAAAACACTCTGAGTGGAGAGAAATCCTTCCACTCGGGGGCTTAGCCGCAAATACGATTCACCTATGTTACAAAAACACTCCGAGTGGAGAGCAATCCTCCCACTCGGGGGCTTAGTCGTGAATCCGATTCGCCTAAGTTTCAATAACCACTCCGAGTGAAGAGCAATCCTCTCACTCGGGGGCTTAGCCGCAACCCCGTACTCGCCTAAGTCACAAACCACTCCGAGTGAAGAGCAATCCTCTCACTCGGGGGCTTAGCCGCGAATCCGATTCGCCTAAGTTAAAGAACCACTCCGAGTGGAGAGCAATCCTCTCATTCGAGGGCTTAGCCACAAACCAGTACTCGCCTAAGTTACAAACCACTCCGAGTGAAGAGAAATCCTCTCACTCAGGGGCTTAGCAGCGAATCGGATTCACCTAAGTTAAAAAACCACTCCGAGTGGAGAGCAATCCTCTCACTCGGGGGCTTAGCCGCGGATCCGATTCTCCTAAGTTAAAAAACCACTCCGAGTGGAGAGCAATCCTCTCACTCGGGGGGCTTAGCCGCGACCCCGTACTCACCTAAGTTACAAACCACTCCGAGTGAAGAGCAATCCTCTCATTCGGGGGCTTAGGTGCGAATCCGATTCGCCTAAGTAAAACCACTCTGAGTGGAGAGCAATCCTCCCACTCGGGGGCTTAGTTGCGACCCCGTATTCGCCTAAGTTACAAACCACTCCAAGTGAATAGCAATCCTCTCACTCGAGGGCTTAGCCGCGAATCCGATTCGCCTAAGTTAAAAAACCACTCCGAGTGAAGAGCGACCCTCTCACTCGGAGGCTTAGCTGCAAATCCAATTTGCCTAAGTCACAAAGATCCTCAGAGCTGCATCACAAGTACAACGTTCGCTCTATCCCAATCTGCAAGGGCGACGAGGTGCAAGTCGTGAATGACACCTAGTGCTCGTATCCACAGCTCTCTCGTTGGAGCTGCGTCACAAGTACAATGTCTATTCTGAGTGAAGAATCAAGCTCCACTCGGAGTTAAGAAATATGAAAGTGGTGAATACAAAGTAACCATGTTCAAAAAGAAACCAAGTTCGGATAAATCCAGCAAAGTTCAGAACCACAAACAGAAGTACTCAGGCCTCAGGCCCGAGAGAGTTTAACGGTTACATAATCACTCGGCATTCCGAGGCAAATAAGTAATGTCGGCGTTCTGGGAATGGGGGTCCCCAGACTTGCCTGGCTGCCGCTTGCGGCGTGGCTCATGCAGTGGCCCAGTACGGCCCGTCTTCATCAACCCAAGCTCAAGACCCTCTCGAGGGGCCAAGCTTCGCGGGGCGGACGACGCAAGGCTTCCTCAGGGGCAGACTCACCAGGCAGGCTCACGAGGAGGCGGAGAGATCAAGGCAGGAGTACCTCGCGAGGTGCTCATGATGCAAGCCATGACGATCGAGACCAGGCGGGCGCCAGGCGGGTGCCAGCCTGTGCAGTGTCCTCGTTTCCTCTTTGGTGCAAAGGGGCAAGCGTAGGCGCGGAGTACCGAGGCATCACGCAAAGGTTACCATATCGGTGCAACGAGACCAGGACCGGCAAAGCGGCAGGACGGAGGTCACCGTGGAGCCCAAGACGGCGTCATCGCCAGTGCCTTTGGCAGTCGAAGACCAACTTTAGTCAGGATAGCTTGTACTAGCTGGTCCCCTTCAAAATGGCCGTTGTTGGCTCCCTTCCAGCTCAATATTTGGGAAGAGGACCAGGGCCTCTATATATAGAGATAGCCACCACAGTAGAGATCATCTCATCGAGAGGCGATCAAATCCACCCAAGTAGAACACCGCGCCAGCTCAAGAACACCTCTCGTGATGCTAGTCTCCCTCTTTACTATTCATCATTAGCCCCAGAGGCAATCCACAACACCACACACTAGAGTAGGGTATTACACCACAACGGTGGCCCGAACTAGTATAAACCTTGTGTCCCTTGCGTTGCTCATTGTGTAGCTTAGATTCACAGTGAGGCATTGGGACGTGGATCGGTAGGGGGAAGATCTTCGTGCGCACCCCAGAGTTCAAACCTTAAGGGTTTTGCTGGAACCCGATATCCGACATTTAGCGTGCCAGGTAGGGGTGCGTCGGAATCTTTCTTCCGCTGTCCCACGTTCCAACGTTCGTCGCATCCATCGCGGACGCTCGCCAAGCTCGTGCCGAGCATCGGGCTACTCTCGCCGCCCGCGTCGCCCAGACGGCTCCCGTCGGTGCGCCTCCCCATCGTTCTCCATCGCCTGCCGCCAACGCCGCCATCGGCCCGACGGGGAACGAGCAGCAAGCGTCGTCGCTGCATCCCTCGGTGCGGCGGGAAGGCCGCACCGCCACTTTGTCGCTAACCCCAGCTAGTTCGTCGTCTTATGCTCATCGCGCTCCCACGGACGCGCAGGTCGCGTTGCTCCTGGCACGTGAGCTCCTGCACTACCGCCCCATCGACGACCTCTACGAGGAGTGGCTCGCTCGCATCACCGAGCACGTCAGCACCGCAGGGGGATCACCTGCGCCATCCCTCTCGCTGCCTCACCCTCCGTCCTGCGTGGGCGACGCAGCTTAGGAGGTGCCTCCGCCACCTCCTCCCCAAGAAGGTGCCCTGGCTCGAAGGCGTGCGGCCCCTGGACGAGACACACAGCATCCAGCACCCGCGCGACAATAAAGGAGCTGACAAGAAATCCCTTGGCCCCAAGAAGGCGCTCGCGTGCTCCCTGCTCCAGCACGTCAAGACTGCATCCCTGCGCCAGCACGTCAAGACCCCGTGCTGCCCCTAGCGGCGGTGCGCGGGAATCTCCAAGAGCAAGCCCCGCGTCTACAAAGGGCTCCAGTGGCCACCGCAGGTTGCCGCGCCTTCTCCACCGAGCTACGCAGTGTCGCCTGGTCGAGCAAGTTCAAGCCAGATCTGCCTCCTCGCTACGACGGCACTACCGACCCCGCGGAGTTCATGTAGCTCTACGAGCTGGGCATCGAGGCGGCCAACGGAGATGAAAATGTCATGGAGAACTGGTTTCCCATGGCGCTCAAGGATGGTGCCCGCACCTGGCTCCTGAACTTGCCTCCCGGCTCGATCTCCTCTTGGGACGAGATGCGCACACGCTTCATCGCCAACTTCCAGGGCATTCGCGATCGTCCTCTAGTCGTGGGTGACCTGCGCCCATATCAAGCAGCTGTCGGCGTTCTGGGAACAGGGGTCCCCAGACTTGCCTGCCCGCGGCCTGCGGCGTGCCTCAAAGGAGGCCCAACATAGCCCATCTTCATCAACACAAGCTCAAGACCCTCGCGAGGGGCCAAGCCTCGCGGGGCGGACGACAAGGAGCTTCCTCAGGCACAGCCTTGTCAGGCTGGCTCATGAGGAGGCGGAGAGTTCAAGGCGGGGTACCTCGCGAGGTGCCCATGACGCAAGCCGTGACGACCAGGGGCGCCAATGGGGCGCCAGCCCTCGCAGTGTCCTCTTTTCCTCCTTGGTGCAAAGGGGGCAAGCGCAGGCGAGAGCATCAAGCAAAGGCGTCCATTTCGGTGCAACAAGACCAAGACCATCCCAACGGCTGGATGGAAGTCATTGTGGAGCCCAAGCCGGCGTTACCACCAGAGCCTTTGACAGGCGAGGACCAACTTTAGTCAGGATAAGTGTACCCATTGTTCCCCTTCAGAAATGGCCAATTGTTGGCACCCTTTCTGCTCAATATTTGGGAAGAAGCCCAGGGCCTTTGCCTATAAATAGGACTAGCCACCCCGGGGTAGAGATATCTAGAGACCAGATCAAGGATCCAAGATCCAGAACCAAGTAGCACCAGCCAAGAACAAACCCTCGCGAGGCTGTTCTGCCTTGTATTGTTCATCATCAAGCCCAAGAGGCAATCCACCACACCACACACTGGAGTAGGGTATTACACCACAATGGTGGCCTGAACCAGTATAAATATTGTGTCTCTTGTGCTGTTCAGTTTGGTAGTTTAGGTCCTTGCGATTCGGCGAGAAGCGGGCCGGCAGAGGGTTGAATCTCCGCGCGCACCCCAGTGTTCGAACCTCAAGGGTCAGCCGGAACCCTAAATCCGACATTTGGCGCGCCAGGTAGGGGCGTGCCAGAATTTGCCTTCCGTCGTCTCGTTCTTCTCCGACCATCGCATCCATGTCTGACGCTCGTCGGGCTCGCGCCGGGCGCCGAGCCGCCCTCGCTTCCCATGTCGTCCAGACGGCTCTCGTCGGCGGGCGTCCTCGTCGTTCCCCGTCGCCTGCCATCAACACCGCCACCAGCCCGGCGGGGAACGGGCGACAGGCATCGTCCCTGCATTCCCCAGTGATCTCTAGGGAGGAGCCGCGCAGCTTCTTCCTCACCCACCCCGTCGCGCCGGCTCCTTCGGTCGTCGCGGCCCTCCTGGGCGGCTCGCAGGCGCCACCCTCCAGCCGCCACGTCAAGCCATTCTTCCGTCGGGTTAGCGCCGCCTCCACGCGGCAGGGGTCTCCCTCGGGCCGGATGGAGCCGTCGGCCGGGCTGACCTTCGACTCTGAGGACCACCCCACCAACTCGGCCTGCACGGGTGCGCTCCCCATGCTCTACAAACCCACCATCTGCCAGGTGGCCATCACCAGGACCCTCATTGACAGTGGCGCGGGCCTCAATGTGCTCTCAGTTGAGGCCTTCAACCTCCTCTGCATACCCTGGGAGCGGCTACAACCCAGCCGGCCTTTCTCGGGCGTCGGAGGCGGGTCGTCCAGCTCCTTTGGGCAGATCCGACTTCTGGTGACTTTCGGCACCTACGACAATTTCCGCACGGAGCTGGTCGATTTCGACATCGCCCCCATCGGCCTCCCCTACAATGCCATCCTCGGCTATCCAGCATTGGCCAAATTCATGGCCGCGACTCACCCGGGGTACAACCTCATGAAGATGCCCGGGAGCAACGGCGTCCTCACCGTGCCCGGGGACACCGAAGGTGCGCTACGAGTACTCAAGCTCGCCTCAAGACAGTGGCGGCGGCGCGGCCCACCGACGCCGAAACTCCCAAGCCCAAGGGGGCTGCGCCGACCAAGAAGAAGCAGTTGTTCACCCAAGACAAGGCGGAGACCAAGCAGGTACCTGTCGACGAGGACGGGTCCACTAACGCCACTTTCACCATAGGCGCCAACCTCGAGCCCGAGCAGGAGGAAGCCCTGGTCAAGTTCCTACGTGCAAACAAGAAGGTGTTCGCCTGGGAGCCTGATCAGCTGGCAGGGATCCCACGGGGCGTAATCGAGCACCACCTCAACGTATGTCCTAACGTGCGTCCCGTGAAGCAAAAGGCGAGGAGGCAGTCCACTGAAAAGCAGGCCTTCATCGTCCAAGAGACCCACAAGCTAGAAGCTGCAGGGGTTATTCGCGAGGTATGATACCCGGATTGGTTGGCCAACCCTGTGGTTGTGCCAAAGAAGGGAGGAAAGGAACGCATGTGTGTCGACTTCACCAACCTCAACAAAACATGCCCACAAGATCCGTTCCCGCTCCCTCGCATCGACTAGATCGTCGATTCCACCGGTGAGTGTGACCTGTTATGCTTCTTGGATGTCTTCTCCGGGTATCACCAGATCAAGATGGCGGTGGAAGATGTGGAGAAGATGGCCTTCCTAACCCCGTGTGGGGTGTACTGCTATACATGCATGCCATTCGGACTGCGAAACGCGGGGGCAACCTTCCAGCGGCTCATGCACATCACCTTGGGCCCGCAGCTCGGGAAGAATGTGGAGGCTTACGTCGGCGACATTGTAGTGAAGTCTCGCGAGGACAAGACCCTGATACAAGACCTGGAGGAAACCTTCGCGAGCCTTAACGCAGTGAGCCTGCGAATCAACCCGGAGAAGTGTGTGTTTGGAGTCCCCTCGGGCAAGCTCTTGGGTTTCTTCGTATCCCACCGAGGCATCGAGGCTAACCCAGAAAAGGTCAAGGCAGTTGAGGACATGGGCCCACAAAAGACCCTCAGGGAAATGCAGAAGCTCACAGGGCGCATGACGGTGCTGGGGCGCTTCATCTCCCAATTGGGGAAGCGGGCACTGCCTTTCTTCCAGCTGATGAAGAAAAAGGGGCCCTTTGAATGGACTGAAGAGGTCGACAAGGCATTCCAAGATCTCAAGAGATACCTAACCAGCCCTCCAGTGATGGTGGCCCCGCGCCCTCAAGAGCCCTTGGTACTCTACCTCGCCGCCACTCCCTACTCCGCTAGCGCAGCCCTGGTGGCGGTTAGAGAGGAGCGTCGGGCCAAGACCACGGCAGCCACCTGAGCCAAGGCAAAGCTGGATCAAAAGGGACTTGCGGAAGTCACCACCATGACGGAGGAAGATCAGCCGCCTCAGCGGAGCGCACTAGGGGCAGGAGAGGCCCTCCCTCTAGGCAACCAGCTTCTGGAGGCCCCACCACCTCAGGAGGCACCACGGCTTCCGGAGGACGCCACCAGCACCGGCGCCCCAAGCCTCGTCGAGCACCCAGTGTACTTCGTCAGCACAGTGTTACGGGATGCGAGGGCATGGTACCCCATGCCGCAGAAGCTCCTCCTCGCGCTGCTAGTGGCTTCGCACAAGCTGTGGTACTACTTCCAGGGTCATCCGATCAAGGTTGTCTCGGCATACCCCTTGGAAAGGGTGCTCAGGAGCCCTAACTCAGCCGGAAGGGTCCCCGAGTGGAACATTGAACTGCAAGCATTCCCGCTCGAATTCAGCACGACCAGAGTCATCAAGGGGGCCGCGCTGGCAGATTTCGTGGCCGAATGGACAGAGGCACCGGGCCTCAGGGCCGGTGAGGATCGATCCCTCTCCCCAGGAAGCGAGGCGCCAGAAGGCTGGGTCATGTACTTCGACGGAGCGTTCTCCAGGCAGGGCGCTGGGGCTGGGGCGGTGCTCATATCTCCCACTCAGGACAAGCTCTACTACGTTGTGCAGCTCTATTTCCAGCAAGGTGAGAAGGTCTCCAACAATATAGCAGAGTACGAGGGACTGATAGCGGGCCTGAACGCCGCCGCTGCCCTGGGAGTAAAGCGTCTATCTATCAAGGGCTATCGCTGCCTCTACGTCGCCGTGGACAAGTTCACCAAGTAGGCCGAAGTCGAGGCCGTCCGCACCATCCCTGCTGGTTCTGCGGTCAAGTTCATCAAGGGCATCATGAGACGGTTCGGGGTGCCGAACCGTATCATCACTGACAATGGTTCGCAGTTCACTAGTAACCTTTTTGAAACATATTGTGCTAACCTTGGGACGCAGATATGCTATGCTTTGGTGGCGCAACCCCAAAGCAAGGGCCAGACCGAGCGGGCCAACGCAGAAGTCCTGAGGGGCCTCAAGACCAGGACATTCAAGAAGAAACTGGAGGCCTGTGGCAGAGGCTGGTATGACGAGCTTCAGTCCGTGTTGTGGTCCATCCGCACAACCACCACCAAGCTGACTGGAGAGACCCCCTTCTTCCTAGTCTACGGAGCCGAACCGGTCCTTCCTCACGAGGTCAGGCGTCGATCCACGCGGGTCCTGGCATTCGATGAGACTCTGCAGGACACCATGTGGGGGATGGACCTCGTGCTGGGGGAGGAGCGTCGTCGAGAAGCTGCGCTGCGAGCGGCAAGGTACCAGCAGGCACTCCGGCGATACCACTGCCGCAACATCCGCCCCAAAACTCTCGAGGTAGGGGACCTCATGCTCCGGCGGGTCCTCTCCAAGGATGGACTGCATAAGCTCTCTCCTATGTGGGAGGGCCCGTTCAAGGTTGTTCATGTTTCCAGGCCCGGCTCCATACACATGGAGACTCAGGAGGGAGTACCTGTACAGAACGCATGGAACATCCAGCACCTCCGGAGGTTTTTCCCCTAAATAGGCCCAGAGCCTGTGAAGAAGGCAAATGCCTATGAAGCTCATCTTTTTGGAAAAGGCCTAGAGCCTGTGCAGAAGGCGAATGCCTGTGAAGCTCATCTTTTTGGAAAAGGACCAGAGCCTGTGAAGAAGGCGAATGCCTGTGAAGCTCGTCTTTTTGGAAAAGGCTCAGAGCCTGTGAAGAAGGCGAATGCCTGTGAAGCTCATCTTTTTGGAAAAGGCCAAGAGCCTGTGAAGAAGGTGAATGCCTGTGAAGCTCATCTTTTGAGAAAAGGCCCGGAGCCTGTGAGGAAGGCGAATTCCTGTGAAGCTGTCGCGTTTTGGAAAGGGCCCGGAGCTTGTGAAGAGGGCCAACGCCCGTGAAGCTTGCTTCCCCGAAGAAAGGCCCGGAGCCTGTGAAGAAGGCCAACGCCTGTGAAGCTCGCCGCCCGTGACACTCTCACGTAATAATGAGTTGGGGCTGTACACGCCCCAGAGTCTCAGGGGTGCTGGCCTCAGGCCTTGGGGCTCCCTCCCACGCCCAGTGGCAGCACTTAGGTCCGCGCTGGTGAGAAGATGTCGAAGACTAGACTAGGTGCCGGATGCGGCTTTTTCATTTGCTTTCTGCAGTTGGCTAGTTCATTCCCATTTGGAATTTTTATCGAAATTATGGCCGCCTTTTGACCTGTGGTTCTTCGACTTTTTTCGCTCTCCAGCCGCGATTTCTCTTGCACGGGGGCTCGCGAGGTGGAAGCCCCGGGAGCCCTCGCGAGCGTTCCTGCCCCTATCGCTCAAGTTTCACGGCCCGGGTCCACTACCGGAGCACCCCTCCGGACCATGCCTCACTGGCACCACGACGCGAATACAGGGCCTAGGCCGGTCACCCCTGTAGCTGAGGCTAGGGATTACTTGTGAATGGGCATACAATAGAAAGGAACAATACCGGGATAACAAAAACAGTACAATGATTGACGACGTTAACCCAAACGCGCCCCCACGGGGCCACACATTGCTGTCTTTTTTGCGCAGGAGAAAAGAACGGAAAGAACAAAAGCAGGCGAAGCACGTCCCACGCCGGACCTCCTGGAAGACTCGAGCCGCCTCCGGAGCTCAGGCGGACTCCCTCTCGCGCTTCACCGGGGCGCGACGGCGAGCGGACCCGCTGCCGCCCTCCAAGCAGGCGCGATGGCATGCAGGCTGGCCGCGGCCGCTGCTAGAAGAGTCGCTACCCGAGGAAGAGCTGGTGAAGCTTGAGGAGTCGCGGGCGTCGCCAACTGCCCGCGTGCTGCCCTCTCCATCCTCGCCGGGGCTGAGCCCCCGGCCGCGGTCGTCGTCTTCAGGGCAGCACCCCGCACGACGACCATCTTCCCCGAACACCCTCACGTAGAGGGTGGCGTCGCCATCGAACTTGAAGTGCAGAGAGCACCGGCGGCGGATACCACGCGCGTGAGCAAACGTCTGCCAGCCGTGGGTCAGGGCCAGGTTCCCTGCAGCGAAGACTTCCAGTAAAGCCCACGAAGCCCGGCTGCAGCAGCCATCCGCCTGGAGCCAGAGGCCACCCAAGGCGCCAGCTGGGAGCTCACCCAGGAGGAAGCGAGGGAGCTGAAGCCGGGCGCTGAACGGCTCTACCGCCCACACCATGAACTCCGGCAGCACCTCCGCAGTGTGGAGGCGCGGCCCCGGGGGTCGCAAGGTCGGAGCACGCCCGCCGACCATGGCCAGCCGTTCATCGCCGTGCTGAGAGCCACCTCCGCGACCACGGGGGACCGTCGTGGAGGCCACAGGGTGCTTGCGAGGGTGACCTCGACCGCGCTTGGGCAGGGGAGAGGAAGACTCGACCTGGCGGGCCTTTCCTTTCTATGCGGCCGAAAACTTCCTTGGTGGAGCCATGGAGAAGAAGGAGAAGCAAGAGGGGATAGGCTAGAAGGGCGCATGCCGTTCCATACTTATAGCCGGCGAAGGCCAACCGTTGACCTCCACAATCGCAGGTAATCATGACCCGCTTTGCATGAAGGGACTTGTCGAATCCATGCGGTTACCAAGGCATCGTGGGGAAGTGGAGTCGCCCCCGACCAATCGACCACCACGTGGCGCCCAAGGCCGTAGGCTGTTAGGGCCCGCGACGCTTCGCACTTGCCCTTTCGCCTCTCTGCCCGGCCAAGTTCAGGCGCACCGTGGGCCCGGGGGCTACTGTCGGCGTTCTGGGAACGGGGGTCCCCAGACTTGCCTTCCTGTGGCCTGCGGCGTGGCTCAAAGGAGGCCCAACACAGCCCATCTTCATCAACACAAGCTCAAGACCCTCGCGAGGGGCCAAGCCTCGCGGAGCGGATGACAAGGAGCTTCGTCAGGCACGGCCTCGTCAGGCTGGCTCATGAGGAGGCGGAGAGTTCAAGGCGGGGTACCTCGCAAGGTGCCCATGACGCAAGCCGTGATGACCAGGGGCGCCAGTCGAGCGCCAGCCCGCGCAATGTCCTCCTTTCCGCTTTGGTGCAAAGGGGGCAAGCGCAGGTGAGAGCATCAAGCAAAGGCGTCTATTTCGGTGCAACAAGACCAAGACCAGCCCAACGGCCGGAAGGAAGTCATTGTGGAGCCCAAGCCGACGTCACCACCAGAGCCTTTGACAGGCAAGGACCAACTTTAGTCAGGATAAGTGTACCCACTATTCCCCTTCAAAAATGGCCAATTGTTGGCGCCCTTCCCGCTCAATATTTGGGAAGAGGCCCAGGGCCTTTGCCTATAAATAGGACTAGCCACCCCCGGGGTAGAGATATCTAGAGACCGGATCAAGGATCCAAGAGCCAGAACCAAGTAGCACCAGCCAAGAACAAACCCTCGCGAGGCTGTTCTTCCTTGTATTGTTCATCATCAAGCCCAAGAGGCAATCCACCACACCACACACTGGAGTAGGGTATTACACCACAATGGTGGCCTGAACCAGTATAAATCTTGTGTCTCTTGTGCCGTTCAGTTTGGTAGTTTAGGTCCTTGCGATTCGGCGAGAAGCGAGCTGGTAGAGGGTTGAATCTCCGCGCGCACCCCAGTGTTCAAACCTCAAGGGTCAACCGGAACCCAAAATCCGACAGCAGCAACCTGGAGAGACCTTGCAGAAGTACATCTAGCACTTCAACAACGCTTGCCTCAAGATTCCCAAGGTGACCGAGGAGGCCATCATCTCAGCGTTCTCTGACGGCGTCCGCGACGTCAAGATGAAGGAGGAGTTGGCTATCCACGAGGATCTGTGCACATCTCTGGAGCTGTTCAACCTGGCGACCAAGTGCGCAAGGGCTGAGGAGGGGCGCCTCTTCCTCCTCGAACTTTCGGCTGCTGACCCAGAAGATAAGAAAGCCAAGGCCAAGGACGTGAAGCGCAAAGGAGCAGCTGTGCTCGCAGCAGAACCGGACACGGAGCACGGCATGGACTAGCCGGAGTCGTCCAAGGGTTGCCAATTCTGCGCCTACTACAACCTCTACACCCACAACACCAATGAATGCCAGGAGCTCAGGGCCGTTCGAGAAGGACGCATCGATCGACGCCCCGAGCGCAATGACCGGGGCTACGGCTGAGGAGGAGGAAGAGGTGGAGGACGATGGGACGACCGAGGCCCTTGCTAGGAGTGACATGACAGACCTTGCGAGGATCGCTGGCAGGACCAGCCTCGCGAGGGGGCTTGGAGGGATCACCCTCGCGAGGATCGCCCACAGGGCAACGCAGGTCTTCCTCCTGTGCCACCACCGCCAAGAAGGAATGACGACCACCACCAGGACAAGGGTGCTAGGGGCTTCCAGGAGCTACATGGTATCGCTTGTATCTTGGGTGGTGCCCAGGCGCCAGCCTCTCAGCACATCTTCAAGCAGTTTGCTCGCGAGGTGAATGCAGTCCTTCCCAAGCTCGAGGCCGCGCGCCCTCTCAGGTGGTCCACATGCGCCATCATGTTCAGCTCAGCAGATCAGCTCAAGTGTGCGGCTACGGCTGGCGTCCTCCCAATGCTTTGTTCCCCAGCCATCAGCAATGTGCAAGTTACCAGGACCCTCATCGATGGTGGCGCAGGACTCAACGTTCTGTTCGTCGAGACGTTCAACAACCTCCAAGTGCTTTATGATCAACTTCAACGAACCAAGTGTCACGCCCAATACGCGACCCTATCCAAAAGGAACTCGAAGGTCCCACCAAGGATAGACCCGCATATTGGAACGCTTTTGCAAGGTGGATATCATTACATCAACATTACATAATAGATGGGGATACATACATAAGGCATACAATGCCACACGAGTACAACAATACAACATACAAGAACAACATCCGACTACGGATGAATCATAAACAGAAACTCAAACAACATCCACCCTGCTAGCCCAGGCTGCCGACCTGGAACCTATCCCCTGATGGAAGAAGGAACAGAAGTAGAACTCCAAAACAAGCAAACATCGCTCTCGCGTCATGATCATCGGATAACCTGTACCTGCAACTGTTGTTGTAGTAATCTGTGAGCCACGAGGACTCAGCAATCCCATTACCATGGGTATCAAGACTAGCAAAGCTTAATGGGAAAGGAAGGGGTAAAGTGGTGAGGTTGCAGCAGCGACTAAGCATATATGGTGGCTAACATACGCAAATGAGAGCGAGAAGAGAAACAAAGGAACGGTCGTCAACTAGCAATGATCAAGAGGTGATCCTGAACACCTACTTACGCCAATCATAACACAGAAACCGTGTTCACTTCCCGGACTCCGCCGAGAAGAGACCATCACGGCTACACACGCGGTTGATGCGTTTTAATTCGGATCAAGTGTCAAGTTATCTACAACTGGACATTAACAACTTCCCATCTGCCACATAACCGCGGGCACGGCTCTCGAAAGTTTATACCCTGCAGGGGTGTCCCAACTTAGCCCATGACAAGCTCTCGCGATCAACGAAGGAATAGACCTTCTCCTAGGAAGACCCGATCAGTCTCGGAATCCCGGTTTACAAGACATTTCGACAATGGTAAAACAAGACCAGCAAAGCCGCCCGATGCGCCGACAATCCCGATAGGAGCTGCACATATCTCGTTATCAGGGCAACACCGGATAAGTCAAGCTATGAGTAAAACCAGACGTCGAGTTTCCCCGAGGTGGCCCCGCAGGCTGCTCAGTTCGGGCCAACACTTAGACAAGCACTGGCCCGGGGGGGCTATAATAAAGATGACCCTTGGGTTAATTACTCCCAAGGGAAAGGTAGGTGGTGGTGAGGCAAATGGTGAAACCAAGGTTGGCCCTTGCTGGACAAGTTTTATTCAAAGCGAACTGTCAGGGGGGTCCCATAAATCACCCGACCGCATTAGGAACGCAAAATGCGCGAACATAATACCGGTATGACGGAAACTAGGGTGGCAAGAGTGGAACAAAACACCAGGCATAAGGCCGAGCCTTCCACCCTTACCAAATATATAGATGCATTAATAATATAAGAGATATTGTGATATCCCAACATAACCCTGTCCACCATGGAGAAATCTTCAACTTCACCTGCAACTAGCAATGCTATAAGAGGGGCTGAGCAAAGCGGTAACATAGCCAATCAATGGTTTGCTAGGAATGGTGTCAAAGGTTAGAGGTTCATGGCAATTTGGGATGGCTTGATAAACAGGTGATAGGTAGCGCAGCATAGCGATAGAACGAAACAACTAGCATAGCAATGATAGTAGTGAGATCCAGGGTAGCGGTCATCTTGCCTGAAATCCCGCAAGGAAGAAGAACGAGTCCATGAAGAAGATGAAGCCACGAAGACGAACCAAGCGTAGACGAACGCATCCTCACGATCGCAACAAAACGGGAACTATCGAGAAGAAGCACACAACATAGTAAACACACCACACATGAACAAGACATGATGCACGACGAGCATGATGCATGACAAAGCTACAAGAAGCTACTCATGGCAAGAGATGATGCAAACAAGAACAACACATCAAGGCAAGTTTAAATGAGGCCGGAAACAACATATAACAATTCCGGTAAGTCCTCATATGCAAATTTAGAAATTGGTCCAGATATGAATAACCTTATGTTCAAGTTGTTGAACAACAAGTTAAGATGCACCAAGATGATCTACACGAAATTCTAGTCAAGTTACATATAAAGTTCATTTAAATCGGAGCTACGGCCTAGAAGATATGAGCAAAACAAGTTAAACATGGCATTGATGCAAAATGCATACAAACATCAAGAAAACACCTCAAAACAAGGATGCAACATGATAATATGAAACTACATGCAAAATCAAACAAGTTTCATATAGAGCACACTCAAAACGGAGCAACGGTGCAACACACACACACTTTACAAGTCATAACAACAATCTGTCCATAACAGTAACTAGGCATCTTGCAAGCATCAAAACAATATGCTACATCACCCCAACATAATAACGAAAGGCATGGGCATGAAGTACAGGTAAAGCATAACAAAACATGAACACTGAGCTATCTCCAGAAATCACTAGAACATGCTCAAAAAGACATGGAGATATTGCAAATAATAACAGTTTCAGGCTTTGCAGAAATAACATCAGGTTGCAATGTTTAGAGCTATCAAACCACATGTTACAGGAACATATCATGGCAAACAAAGGCATGGCATGAATCTACTAAATGCATAGAACAAGAGTCCCTTACTGACCAAGAGCCAAAAAGGCATAGAAAATATGATGGCACCCATGTAAACATGGCAAGTTATATTACAGATTCATACATGGCAGGAACAAAAGTAAGTAGGCATGTTGGTGAGATTGAACCACTCACCACAGAGCAATACATGGCATGGCAAGGCACCCAACAGTAAGAAGGCATGTTTGTGAATCTATACATGGCCAGAGAAAGGTCATAGGGTGCATGGATCACTAGCAAACAATCATGGAAACATGGAACTTAATGTTAACAGGCTGACAACAACATTTTCAAGCAACTTTAGAGCAATATTACAACATGTTCCATCAGGCTACAATTGCAACCAAGGGCATGAATGGATATATCAAGACATGTATATCAAAACATGTTTATAGAACATCTCCAGATTATGCATAGAATGATTAGTAGAAGCATGTTAACATAGCAAAAAAATATAACAGAATCTGTCAGGAAAACAGCAACAACAAGTGCCCTACTTAACAAGCTTGAAGCACTCACTACACAAGTCACAAAAATACATGGCATACACCCCTGGAAAGATGGCATGGCATAGATCAAAACACATGTAGACATCAACCTCATAGGATGCACACATCAAACAGGGCAAAAATGACGAATGAGCAAGTTATAACAGTTCCAGCGGATTAATATCAACATGCACTATTCCAACAGCATTTCGGGCATCAAGATGAGCTCAAATGAAAATGATGCAATGGAGTGAAATGAAGTACTCGTTTGACATATTACACGCACGAACGGAGCTACGGATGCAGAGATACGGCATGATGAACATGGCATGATAATATGAACAGAGATGAGGACTTGGTGGATTTTTTACCCCGCGAAAACTGGACGAGGAGGTACGGGATGGAGTGGATCGGGACGGATCCAGGGCGTTTGGTTCCCGGGACCGGTGGATCTCGTCCACCTCTCCCGGATCCGGCGGAGGCGGAGCTCCGGTGACGGGGCGGCAGCGGCCGAGGGCGACTCCGGGCGGCGTGCCGGCGGGCGCGGCCACGGGCTGCGGCGGCAGGCGACCGCGGGCTAGGGAACCCGCAGGGATGCAGCGGCGGAGGCGGGTCGGGGAGGCGCGGGGCGCCGGTCTCCGGCGACGGCGGGTTCGGGCGGCGGCGCGCTCCGGCGCTTGGGCGGCGGAGGGTCGCCGGCTGGCAGGCGAGGCGGCGGGGCGCGGGGCCGGACGGCGGAGGGCACCAGTGCGGGGCGCGGCGGCGCAAGCGCGGGGCGGCGGCGGGCTTGCGCGGGCCCGCGATGGGCCTGGCGGGCCGCGGCGGTGGTGGGGAGCCGAACAGGCGACGTGGCAGGCTGCGATTGGCGGAGGCGGGCAGAGCGGACATGTCCGTCGGCGGGCGAACGTGTCCATCGGCGGGAGGAGGAAGAAGCTAGGGTTTGCTCCGCGAAAATGGAAGGGGAGGGCCTATTTATAGGCAGAGGGAGCTAGGAGAGTCCAAATGAGGAGCGGTTTTCGGCCACGCGATCGTGATCGAACGACCGAGAGCATGGAGGGGAGTTAGGTGGGTTTTGGTCCACTTTGGAGGGGGTGTTGGGCTGCAACAAAAGAGGGCTTTGCGGTTACCCGGTTAACCGTTGGAGTACCAAACGACCTCCAAATGGCACGAAACTTGACAGGCGGTCTACCGGTCCTATACCAAGGCCGCTTGGCGAACCTCGGGCCATTCCGAGAAAGTTTAATACCCGCTTAAGAGAAGAGGCAAAAAGGGGACGCCGAAGGACATAGGAGCGCCAGATTGCAAAACGGGCAACGGGGAAAAGGCTCGGATGCATGAGACGAACATGTATGCAAAATGAAATGCACATGATGACATGATATGAAATGCATATGATGACATGGCAAACTGCAACACGCAAGCAAATGACATGGCAATGACGGCGAATAACTAGCAGACACCTGGCGCATCGAAACCAGGGTGTTACACCAAGCCTTTCTCGGGAGTCACAGACGGCTCCACCACTCCGATAGGCCAGGTTCGCCTCCCTGTCACCTTCGGGAAGTGCAAGAACTACCGGACCAAGCTCATCGACTTCGACGTTGCCCACAATCACCTGCCATACAATAACATCCTCGGGTATCCAGCCCTGGCCAAGTTCATGGTGGTGACTCACCATGGTTACAATGTCCTCAAGATGCCGGGAAGCGGCGGAATCATCATAGTCCCCTGCGAAGAGAAGGATGCGGTGTGCTCCCTCGAGAGTTCCTTCCAAGCTGCATCAGTTGAGGACCCAGACAACAAGAGCGGGAACCCTCCCGAGGCAGTTCCCAAGAAGAAGAAGACATCACCCAGCTCAAGGCCTCAGAAGGTTGGCATCTTCGGAGGCGCCGCGTCAGGATCTGCGCCCGTGCAACGGGCGCCTCCCTCCATCGCATAGGAAGGCGCGCTTGGCGCCCTCCTCGGGCAAGGCTCGGGGGCTCTCTCCTGGAGGGCCTCAGACTTTGCCAAGATCACGAGGGAGGAACTCGGGCACCACTTCGAGGCGTGCTTCGCGGCACGTTTCCCTCAGGAAGGCATGGGGAAAGGAGGGCCCAACCCATATGAGTTCATCACCAAGGCCACTCAGGAGCTGCAGGAATCAAGAGTCATACGCGGCGATCGCTGCCTGCCCGGCGTAGCTCCCCATCCAGGCGAGGATGGCGGGCTGCACGTCTGCATTTACTACCCAGGGCTCAGCCGAGTCGCATCTCAGGAGCATTTTTGGTCTTCGCGCGTGGGACGCTATGAGGGTCCGCCGCACAGCTACGTTCGCATGCCTTTCGGCCTATCAAATGCTGCTGCTGCTCACTAGCGTCTTCTGCAGAGCATTCTGGCAGCTCTGCAGGCCAGGCACCATGCGGTCCTGGCAGAGATGGAGATGGTCCTCGAGGAACCGCCCGGACCCCCAGAGCCTCCCGAGGCTCAGGGCTCCGGCGGCTCGTGAGGATCGGCCCCTTCTCCGCGCATCGTCAGCTACTTCAGCACCCGCTCTACAATGGTATCAGGTGACATCTTTCGAGTTTCATTTCAGCTGGGAGCGCCCTCAGGGCTGCATTATTCCCAGGTCGCGTGGGTTTGTCCCTGCGGCATGTATCTCTGTTGCTTATGTCTTTAGTTCACCTCGCTGGGGCGCCCCTTGGGCTACATCATCCCCAAGCCACTCGGGCCTGACCCGGTGGCATGTATCCTTCCTGCATCTGTCTAAGCTGATTTGCCTTTCATGCTTAACCTGCCTATGATTATCATCTCCCGCCTACCGCCGCCCCTTTTTCTCCCTCATGCAAATCACTTGCATGTTAAAAGGGGGGCACCTGAGCATCGCGACTCAGGGGCTCTTACTGGCTCTCCAGCCCTCACCCCCTGGCCTTGTCCACGGCATCATGACCTGGCATACCAGCGGTGGCTGAGCTTGCTCGAGGGCTGGGACCTGAGGACGTAGAGCATTTGCATCTAACCACCTTGCAGGAACACTCAGCCGCCCAAGGCCCAAGATCAGGCACAACCCGCCTTGAGGTAGGGCCTCGTGAGTCCCGCGCTGGCTCACGAGTGCCCAGATACACCTCGTCTAGCCCTACAGTGCCGGCCACGTGTCAGGGCGGGGCTGTACACGCCCCTGGGGCTCTTCCTGGAGGCCCCCCTCCCACGTACCAGTGGAAGCACCCTGCTTCGCGCTGGCTGGTGACACTGCAGAGGAGCGGCTATGCCCGTACGCATACGGAAGCGCTATGCTCCGCGCTGGTGATAAACAACTAAGGGCAGCCCATGGCTGTCTCAACCTCAGGGAGCCCAGAGCTCAATGTATGGCCTCATCGCAAAGCCTCCCCTCGGGAGCGCCACACGAGGGGGCTGGACACAGGGGCTATGCCCGGGTCACGCCCGAGCGCATGCCACCAAGCCAGGTCCCTCGGACCTGGTCGTCGCGCGCCCCTCCCCAAGAAAAGCCAACGTATGAAGACTGTTTTAGCGTCAAGGGGGACTCCTGAGTATCGCGACTCAGGAGCCTAACTGGTCATGTAGCCCCTCACTCTTTAGTTCTGAAAGGCTAACGACGGTTGAGGTATGCACGGGGCCGGGCCCTGCCGACGTAGAACGATAGATCTATTCCTACACCCCCTCCCTATTTGCTGTTTGCGCGTCAAGGGGGACTCCTGAGCATCGTGACTCAGGAGCCTAACTTTCCATGTAGCCCCTCACTCCTTGGTCCCGTCCTGGTGATCCGGTCGGGGCTAACGGCGGCTGAGGTATGGGCGGGGCCAGGCCCTGCCGATGTAGAACACGAAGCAAATAGGAAGGAAACTGCAAAATCTCGCAAATTCAGAAGCAAATATTACAAACCGTAAATTGTCCTCACGATACCAAACACAAGTTTAAATGCCTCCATGAGGCACGATGCATGTTGCAGGAATTGAAATAGGAAAAGAACCGCGAGGAGAACACCCTTGAGCAGCACCGTCATTCGCCAGGAGCCCCGCCTCCATGGCAGAGTTGCGCTTGTCAGATCCACTTCTCAAGGCCGCGGAACTAGCGGTACCTGCCTTGGGCGCAGTGGCAAAGGCGCGGAACTTGGCCAGCAAGGCTTCCGCTCGGCCCTTCACGGCCTCAGCAGCAGCGGCGGGGCGCTCGGCATCCACAGGCTCCAGCAGATCGTCAAGGTTGGCGTCGGGGTTGCGAAGGTAGACATGGCTGAGGATCCGCGTCAGCGCTGCGGAGGAAAGGACGTGAGCTTCAACCTCGGCCATGGGGCCGATGCCGGTCACGACCTCCTCAAGCGCTTCGACCAGGAAGGGAAGCAGCTTGGCGGGGCCGTCCGTGGCTCCTGCCAGCGGCTTCTCCAGACCATCATCATAAAGCGACTTCAGCACCCTGCGAGATCTCTCCTCATAATCCGCGAAGGCCACGCAATCCTCGGACAAGACCTTCGCCTTGGCATCCAGCTCGGTCCTCTCCGCCTTCAGCTTCTACTCTAGAGTCTTCAGTCGACTGCGATCAGCGGTCAATTCAGCGTCGCGGTCCCCGATGGCCGCCTCCTGAGCCTTCATCTCTTCCTTCTTTGCCTGGCGGTCACGAACCTCCTTCACGAGCTCATCGCGCAGGCCCCGCAGGTCGTCTTCCAGCACCTTGCAACGGCCCTGGACAGTTGAGGCATCCTTCAACGCTGTGTCGCGAGTGGCTATGGCCTGGGTGGCGACTTGCTTCTCCTCCTCGGAAGCCGCCATAGCCTGGCTCAGCACCGCTCGGACGGAGGCGTGAGAGCAAGCCCAGCCAGAGATCAGCTCCAGGCGCCCTGGAGGTCTTCTCGCAGCTGGCCTAGCTCGGCAGCGGCGCGGTCCAAGGTGGCGGAGGAGGCAGAGGAGTCAGGAACCAGTGGAGCGGAAGGAGAAGGTGGCAACGTGATCACGGCTTGGGAGACTGGGGGCTCCAGAGCCTTGATAACCTCAGCGGCAGCATCAAGTGCCGGCAGCTCCAGAGCCAGTGGGGCCACGGGGGCTGGCACCCCACCAGGGTGCCCCTCCTAGCCTCGCGAGGACGACCGGGCAGGGGAAGTGCGAGCTCCACTACCTCCCCTTCCCAAAGGCGAAGGTGCGGCCACGACAGGTGAGCTTGCCGAGCCACCCTGTCCCCCTTCAGCCTTTTCGCTGCCGGAGGCAGCCTACCCAAGCGACTGAGGAAGTCAATCCCTAACAGCAAGAGAGCAACAGCATGAAAGGGGATCTGGAGCAAGGCGAATGGGGGCAATGAAGGTAAGCCTAACCCGGGCCATCCTTTTGTCAGTCGGGCAGTTGCCGAGGCAGCATGGGGAAGCGGAGACGCCCACGTACAATCAACGGCCACGCGGCGACCAAGGCCGCAGGCTATTGGGGCCCGCGGCGCTCCGCAGTTGCCCTTTTGCTTCGCTGCTAAGCCAAGTCCGAGCGTGCCTTGGGCCCGGGGGCTACTGTCGGCGTTATAGGAACGGGGGTCCCCAGACTTGCCTGCCCGCGGCCTGTGGCGTGGCTCAAGCAGTGGCCCAGTACGGCCCGTCTCGTCAACCCAAGCTCAAGACCCTCGCGAGGGGCCAAGCCTCGCGGGGCGGACGACGCAAGGCTTCCTCAGGGGCGGCCTCACCAGGCAGGCTCGCGAGGAGGCGGAGAGATCAAGGCAGGAGTACCTCGCGAGGTGCTCATGACGCAAGCCATGACGATCGAGACCAGGCGGGCGCCAGCCTGTGCAGTGTCCTCATTTCCTCTTTGGTGCAAAGGGGGCAAGCGTAGGCGCGGAGTACCGAGGCATCAAGCAAAGGTTACCATATCGTTGCAACAAGACCACGACTGGCAGAACGGCAGGACGGAGGTCACCGTGGAGCCCAAGACGGCGTCATCGCCAGTGCCTTTGGCAGTCGAAGACCAACTTTAGTCAGGATAGCTTGTACTAGCAGTTCCCCTTCAAAATGGTCGTTGTTGGCTCCCTTCCCGCTCAATATTTGGGAAGAGGACCAGGGCCTCTATATATAGAGATAGCCACCATAGTAGAGATCTTCTCATCGAGAGGCGATCGAATCCACCCAAGTAGAACACCGTGCCAGCTCAAGAACACCTCTCGCGAGGCTGTTCTCCCTCTGTACTGTTCATCATCAGCCCTTGAGGCAATCCACCACACCACACACTAGAGTAGGGTATTACACCACAATGATGGCCCGAAATAGTATAAACCTTGTGTCCCTTGCGTTTCTCATCGTGTAGCTTAGATTCACGACGAGGCGTTGGGACGTGGATCGGTAGGGGGAAGATCTTCATGCGCACCCCAGAGTTCGAACCTTAAGGGTTTCGCCGGAACCCGATATCCGACAAGTAAGGCATAAAGTTTGTTCACTCGGCAGGAGGAGGGCTTGCTGGCTCGACGAAATTGTCAAGGTCGATGCCATCTACAATACGAGTGGCAGCGTCGATGAAGGTCTCCATGAAGGACTGGAATTGATGCTTCTTGGTGTTGGCGATTTTCAGAGCCGCAAGCTTCTCCTCTTTGACCTCCTTGCAATGGACTCGAACCAGGGATAGAGCCACATCGGTGCCACAACAAGCAGACGACTTTTCCACTCTTGCACTCGACCAGGGATTTCATTGATTCGAGTCATCGGGGACTTGAGATCATTTTGGATTGTCACAGCTGGCTAGAGCTCCATGTCAACCCTCGCCACTTCCACTTTCAGACAAGCAAGATGATCCATAACACTGGCAAGGCGAGACTCCAACCACATCACGTTCATCGCAGCTTCATCCTTGACGGGGGAGTTTATGGGGTCCAGATTCGTCTCGATCCGCCCAGTCTCTTCCTTGAAGTTTTGACAGAATTCTGCACACACAGAAAATGGTGAGTCGGTAGTTATATGATGAGTCGACATTTACAAATCAGTCGGACAAGGGAAAGTACCTTCAAGCATAAGGAACATCTTCTTGGCGAGTCCTCCCAGATAAACCTCTAGTTTGTCCCTCTTTCTAGTGAGATCTCTGACCTTGTCGGTCAGTGCCTCCTTGTCCTTCTTCAGCTGCATGGCTTCTTTGTTGGCTTCGTTAATGGCATTCTTCAGCCTGGTGTTTTCTTCTTCCAACTTGCCAACCGAAGCCAGCTTCTTGTCAGCAAGTTTAGTTTTCTCCCGCGCCTTCTTCTGTGCAGCAGCAAGGTCGAGGTCCTTCTGCTCCCGAGCCTGCTTCATTTTGTCTAAAGAAATAACATTCTCCAGACAAGCTTGGAGTTGTCTGTTTTCACTACGTACATCTGTTCGAGTAGTGTCACTCGGTTCAAAGAATGAAAGGAAAAGATGACAAGGCAAACAGTCAACAAGTTATTACCTCCCATGGTAGCTGCTTCATCCTTAGCCTTCTGCAAGTTCTCCTTGGCTAGCTCCAGGTCGAGATTGAGCTGGATCTGTTTTTTCTCCAAGTTAGCAAACTGAACCCCGAAGTCACAGGATTTATGCAATCAATGAATAAGACACGTCAATCGGCTGGGACAAAGATCAATTGCTTCCATGTGAAAAGATACAAGTTCAGGTCATTACAGCAAAAAGAGTTCTAAAACTACTGCCAAATCAAACATTCAACAGTAGTCTCGAGGACTACACCCAGTAGGTGCACTTGGCGTGCCCCCACCGGTTCGGTTTTCCACTCAACATGGTCCGTAAAAAGGGGCAATAATTGTTCTGAGACCACCGCCGATTGCCCATAGTCGACCGCGGTCTCGGGGACTACACCCAGTGGGTGCACTTGACATGCCCCCACTGGTCCGGATCCCACTCGGCATGACCCGTCTAGACCGAGTGGAAGAACTGTAAAGAGCCATTTTGATAAAGACCCCTGCCGAATCAAACATTCGACGGCGGTCTCGGGGACTACACCCAGTGGGTGCACTCTGTGTGCCCCCACTGATTCAAGGATACACTCGACGCGACCTAGTCAACTCAAGTGGAAGGACTATTCATCAAAAGTTAAAGCACCCAATGGGTGAATGGATGCAAGGTGCAAATCCATGATAGATGCACATTAAAGGTTTCAAAGCGCTCATCCAAGGACATCTTACGAATGATAAAGTAGCAGTTTTCAAGTACCATATCCCAACAGAGCAAGAGTTAAGCCAAAGATCAGTCAGAAATCAACTAACCTGGACATTGGCCTGGAGAGCTAAGCTAGCATCATAAGCAGCCTGGCTAGCCTCGCGCATCACCTTCATCTACTCCATCATAAGGCCTGCTTGGCGTATAGCTTCCTTAGCAGCACTTATTTGGTCCTCTGGGACATGATGGGCAGCCAAGAGTGAAACTTGTGGAACAGTCAAAGCAGTCGGAGGATCTGAGGCATGGGGTTGCACAGACGAAGCAAGGACTTGAGCGGTCGACGCTGAAGGACGAGCAGTCAACACAGGATCGACAAAAGAAATAGAAGCCCGGATTGGATATCTGGATCGCTGGATCACTGGTTCTGGCGCTGGTGTCGACTGAGGCACCTTGCTGGCGGGCACCCTCCTGCTCGAAGTCCTACCTTTCCTTCCCGTGGTCTTCTGAGGCACGTCTTCATCGTTGTCTGGAAGTTCAAAGACATTTTGTGGTGCTACAAAAGACTCGACCATAAGAATTCAGTCGACCAATAGTACAATCGATGAAATAAACGCAAGATTGCATAGCTGTACCCGCTTTTGAAGTGGCCGCATCTTCAGTTTCCTCATCGTCTTGATCTTTGCAAATGTCCATGGAGGTCCCAGAAGTCGTAGCACTGAAGGTTTCAGAAACCACTCGGTCAAGCAAGAGAATGAGTCAACAATAACATGGAAAGTTCCCAGGCGACACAAAAGCAAAGGGAGAAAACAAAACACTTACGCAGAAGCGATGGGAACATCCACCTTGATCTTGGGCAAGGCCTTCCGAGGCTTTGAGGGAGCGACCTTGGGCTGCTTGGCGACCTTTTCAGATGGTTCTGGAGACGAAGTCCGAGTGCGCTTTTGCGCTTGTGTGCTTGGAGGCACTGCCTTGCCACGCCCTCCTATAGGGTCGTGAGACTGCTTGGTTCTACGTTCTGAGCGAGGTGGCGACTCAACTTCCTCACTGTCGTCCGAGTCGTCGCTATCGTCTTCGTTGTCGTCTGGTGACTGCCATTCGCCACTCTCATCCGTGCTCTCCGTCCCCTCCTGGACTTGATCCCCGTTAGGCATCGAGTACATCTTAGTAAAAATCTGCAAGGCAAAGAATTAAAACAACATCGATCAGATTCCAAGACAGTTGCAAATCAGAGTGAAAAGATACTCGGTGACAAAGGTCAGACCTTGTTTGTCTCGTTTTCGGCATCGAATGGTGCAACTTTCCTAGACCCCCTGGGTTGTCTTTGTTTCCAGTGATGCTCCGCAGCCGCTGTGCCACCATCTCCTCGGTGACCTCCTCTGGGTGGACCTGAGCGGTGTCACTGGTGCCCGAGCACATCCACATCAGATGATCACGAGCTTGGAGGGGATGGATGCGTCGACTGAGAAACACATCCAACAAATCCATGCCAGTCACACCGTCACGGACCAGCTTAACTACCCGGTCGACTAGCATGGACACTTCTCCTTTCTCTTCTAAAGTCACGGTCAATGAAGAGGGTTGGCTCACTCGATCCATGGTGAAAGGGGGAAGACCAGTCGACTGACCAGGGGTCGGAACATCTTGGCAATAGAACCAGGTCAACTGCCATCCCCTAACCGACTTGGGAAGAGTCATAGGAGGAAAAGTACTCCTACCCCTCGTCTGAATCCCTAAGTCCCCACGCATTTGGATCACGTGCATTTTTTCGTCTGTCGGATTTGCCTTCTTCACATACTGGGAACGACAGGTAAAGATGTGATTGAATAGACCCTAATGCGGTCGACAACCCAAGAAGTTTTCACACAAAGAGACGAACGCAGCGAGATATGTGATAGTGTTGGGAGAGAAATGATGAAGTTGGGCACAAAAAAAGTTCAGGAAACCCCGGAAAAAAGGATGCGGAGGCAGAGTGAAGCCGCGGTCGACATGAGTTGCGAGGAGGACACACTCACCATCCTGTGGCTGAAGCTCGATCTCATTCCCTGGGAACCTCCAAGTCCCGTGAGCAATCAAGCCCGCATCAGCCAGATCCTCCAGATCTTCTTTCAGGATCGTGGACCAAATCCAGTCCCCATGGATCCAACCAGGCAGCAATCCAGACCGCGACGACAATCCATGACTCGTCTTCTTGCCCTTCGCCTTCGCCGTCGCTGTCGCTTTCTTCGCGCGATCCAGGGCCGCCGTCTTGTCTTTTCGCTTTGCGGTGGACTACGCACGGGTGGGGCGGTGGCGTCGAGGGTGGAGGAGGATGTAGTGGAGAAGCAGAGGAGAAAGAAGGGGAACAAAACGCACTGTGCAAACACATCAGCCTCAACGCCTTTTATGGGCCTGCTTCCGAGTGGCTGACTCGTGGACCTAAGTGATCCTTTCAAATCCCGCAACAGTCGCGCGCCTGTTACATGGTGAAAAAGGAGGCGTGAGAATCGAGGCACCCCTGTCTATCCATTCCATTTATTGCGGCGTACTCTGTCCCCCGCGCTTGAAATTTCGAATCCCATGAGACCCGGGAACCGCAGAGTAACCAATCGCGCCAAAGATTTCGTACCATATCAACACTCGAAGATTATCAGCATAGTTCACTCGACAACCTCTGAATCGATCAAGGCGACTGAAATAAGGTTGAAGTTCCTGCATGGTCCCCAGAATCAGATTAAATGCCTCCGAAGCATAAGAATCAGGTCGGGATCAGCTTCAACTCTCTTTTTTCACTCGGGCCTCAATCAATTCGGGGGGTAATGACGATGCCATTGACCTAGGGTAGGGTCATAGGCCTGACCTAGACACCCTACCCAAGGTCACTACCCTAGAATCAAAGACATTCAAAGTATAAGAAAGGATAACGACTGAAGTAACCTTTGGAGTGCAATCCACTCGACCAATTGTCCCACTCAGTTACCCCAATTCCATTCAACCAAGATGAAGTCACTCGACCATGCAAGAAATCACTCAGAGTATAGAAGACCTAAAGTCACTCAGGATGGCAACGGTCAGGCGTTCATTCTGTAGTCTTAAAGGTCATTTATAGCTCTTTATAGCTAGTGTTACCTGTAACGCCCTGTCTTAATGTATATTGAACCCTGTGTAGCGGAAGAGGGCTGGGGTCCTGGCGCACTCTATATAAGCCAGCCCCTCCTATGACACAAGGGTTCGCACCCCTATAACTCTCACGCATAATCCAGTCGACCAAAGCCTCCGGGCACCGAGACGTAGGGCTATTACTTCCTCCGAGAAGGGCCTGAACTCGTAATTCTTGTGTGTACAACCTCATTGTAGCTAGGGCCTTGCCTCCTCATACGTTCCCCCTACTCTTACTGTCAGACTTGGTACCACGACACACCCCTTGCGGACCTCCTCTCTCTCCACTAAGGCCCATGAAGGCCCAATACTTCCCCGGAGGGTTCCGATAACCCCTCGGTACTCCGGTAAAATATCCTTACCACTTGAAACCATTCTGATGTCCAAATACTACCTTCCAATATATGAATCTTTACCTCTCGACCATTTCGAGACTCCTTGTCATGTCCGTGATCTCATCCGGGACTCCAAACAAACTTCGGTCACCAAAACACATAACTCATAATACAAATCATCATCGAACGTTAAGCGTGCGGACCCTACGAGTTCAAGAACTATGTAGACATGACCTAGACACATCTCCGATCAATAACGAATAGCGGAACCTGGTTGCTCATATTGGTTCCTACATATTCTATGTAGATCTTTATCGGTCAAACCGCAGTAACAACATACGTTATTCCCTTTGTCATCGGTATGTTACTTACCCAAGATTTGATCGTCGGTATCATCATATCTAGTTCAATCTCGTTACCGGCAAGTCTCTTTACTCATTCCATAATGCATCATCCCGTAACTAACTTAGTAATCACAATGCTTGCAAGGCCTATAGTGATGTGCATTACCAAGAGGGCCTAGAGATACCACTCCGATACTTGGAGTGAAAAATCCTATCTCGATCTATGCCAACCCAACAAACACCTTCGGAGACACCTCTAGAGCATATTTATAATCACCCAGTTACATTGTGACGTTTGATAGCACATAACGTGTTCCTTCAGCATTCATGAGTTGCATAATCTCATAGTCAGAGGAATATGTATAAGTCATGAAGAAAGCAATAGCAATAAAACTTAATGATCGTTATGCTAAGCTAACGATGGGTCTTGTCCATCACATCATTCTCTAATGATGTGATCCCATTCATCAAATGACAACACATGTCTATGGTCAGGAAACTTAACCATCTTTTATTAACGAGCTAGTCAAGTAGAGGCATACTAGGGACACTTTGTTTTGTCTATGTATTCACACATGTACAAAGTTTCTGGTTAATAAAATTCTAGCATGAATAATAAACATTTATAATGATATAAGGAAATATAAATAACAACTTTATTATTGCCTCTAGGGCATATTTCCTTCAGTCTCCCACTTGCTCTAGAGTCAATAATCTAGATTACATAGTAATGATTCTAACACCCATGGAGTCTTGGCGCTGATCATGTTTTGCTCATGGAAGAGGATTAGTCAACGGGTCTGCAACATTCAGATCCGAATGTATTTTGCAAATCTCTATCTCTCCCTCCTTGACTAGATCGCAGATGGAATTGAAGCGTCTCTTGATGTGTTTGGTTCTCTTGTGAAATCTGGATTCCTTCGCCTAGGCAATTGCACCAGTATTGTCACAAAAGATTTTCATTGGACCCGATGCACTAGGTATTACACCTAGATCGGATATGAACTCCTTCATCCAGACTCCTTCATCTCCTGCTTTCGAAGCAGCTATGTACTCCGCTTCACACGTAGATCCCGCCACGATCCTCTTCTTGGAACTGCACCAACTGACAGCTCCACCATTCAATATAAATACGTATCCGGTTTGTGACTTAGAGTCATTCAGATCAGTGTCAAAGCTTGCAATGACGTAACCATTTACGACTAACTCTTTGTCACCTCATAAATGAGAAACATATCCTTAGTCCTTTTCAGGTATTTTAGGATGTTCTTGACCGTTGTCCAGTGATCCACTCTTGGATTACTTTGGTACCTCCCTGCTAAACTTATAGCAAGGCACACATTAGGCCTGGTACACAACATTGCATACATGATAGAACCTATGGCTGAGGCATAGGGAATAACTTTCATTTTCTCTCTATCTTCTGCAGTGGTCGGGCATTGAATCTGACTCAACTTCACAACTTGTAACACCGGCAAGAACCCTTTCTTTGACTGATCCATTTTTGAACTTCTTCAAAACTTTATCAAACTATGTGCTTTGTGAAAGTCCAATTAAGCGTCTTGATCTCTCTATATAGATCTTGATGCCCAATATATAAGCAACTTTTTCATTGAAAAATTCTTATTCAAGTATCCTTTTACGCTATACAGAAATTCTGTATTATTTCCAATCAACAATATGTCATCCACATATAATATTAGGAATGCTACAGAGCTCCCACTCACTTTCTTGTAAATATAGGTTTCTCCAAAAGTCTGTATAAAACCATATGCTTTGATCACAATATCAAAGCGTATATTCCAACTCCGAGATGCTTGCACCAGTCCATAAATGGATCGCCGGAGCTTGCACACTTTCTTAGTACCTTTAGGATCGACAAAACCTTCTAGTTGCATCATATACAATTCTTCTTTAAGAAATCCATTAAGGAATGCAGTTTCGACATCCATTTGCCAAATTTCATAATCATAAAATGCGGCAATTGCTAACATGATTCAGACAGACTTAAGCATTGCTACGGGTGAGAAAGTCTCATCGTAGTCAACCCCTTGAACTTGTCAAAACCTTTTGTAGCAAGTCGAGCTTTGTAGATAGTAACATTACCGTCAGCGTCAATCTTCTTCTTGAAGATCCATTTATTCTCTATGGCTTGCCGATCATCGGGCAAGTCAACCAAAGTCCACACTTTGTTTTCATACATGGATCTTGAGGGAGTCCTGGATTAGGGGGTGTCCGGATAGCCGGACTATCACCGTTGGCCGGACTCCTAGACTATGAAGATACAAGATTGAAGACTCCGTCCCGTGTCCGGATGGGACTTTCCTTGGCGTGGAAGGCAAGCTTGGCAATACGGATATGTAGATCTCCTACCATTGTAACCGACTCTGTATAACCCTAGCCCTCTCCGGTGTCTATATAAACCGGAGGGTTTTAGTCTGTAGGACGAACAACAATCATACCATAGGCTAGTTTCTAGGGTTTAGCCTCTTTGATCTCGTGGTAGATCTACTCTTGTACTACCCATATCATCAATATTAATCAAGAAGGAGTAGGGTTTTACCTCCATCGAGAGGGCCCGAACCTTGGTAAAAACATCGTGTCCCTTGTCTCCTGTTACCATCCGCCTAGACGCACAGTTCGGGACCCCCTACCCGAGATCCGCCGGTTTTGACACTGACATTGGTGCTTTCATTGAGAGTTCCTCTATGTCGTCATTGTTAGGCCCGATGGCTCCTTCGATCATCAACAACGACGCGGTCCAGGCTGAGATTTTTCTCCCCGGACAGATCTTCTTATTCGGCGGCTTTGCACTGCGGGCCAATTCACTTGGCCATCTGGAGCAGATCGAAAGCTACGCCCCTGGCCATCAGGTCAGATTGGGAGTTTGAACTACACGGCTGACATCCGCGGAGACTTGATCTTCGACGGATTCGAGCCATAGCCAAGCGCGCCGCACTAACTCGATGGGTATGATCTAGCTCTGCCGCCCGACAGTACCCTGGAGGCCGCACCTGCATTCGCTCCGACCTCTAGTTCGGAGCCGACTTCGCTGGTCGAGGACGAGTGGCTGGACACCGCCTCGGGGGCGACGATCTCTACGGCGATTGAGCCGAACACCATCCCTGTCCTTCGCAAAGCCCGTGACTCTGAGGTGCCGGACTCCTCTCCGGACTCCGAACCTCCCGCGCCCCTCCAATCAAATCCGATTGGGGGCCGGTTATGGAGTTCACTGCCGCGGACATCTTTCAGCACTCGCCCTTTGGCGACATCCTGAATTCACTAAAGTCTCTCTCTTTATCAGGAGAGCCCTGGCCGGACTATGGTCAGGAAGGTTGGGATGCGGACGACGAAGAAATTCAATGCCCACCCACCACCCAATTTGTAGCCACTGTCGATGATTTAACTGACATGCTCGACTTCGACTCCGAAGACATCGACGGTATGGACGACGATGTTGGAGACAACCAAGAACCAGCACCTACAGGGCACTGGAAGCCCACCTCATCATACAACATATACATGGTGGACATCCCAAAAGATGGGAATGGCAATGGAACAGCAGAGGATGACCCCTCCAAGAAACAGCCCAAGCGCTGGCGTCAGCGGCGCCGCTCTAAATCCCACCACAGCAAAAACAGTGATTCTGGCACGGAAGACAACCCCCTCCAGCAGGATTCAGCACAGGAGGAGGGAGAGGCCAGCCCTCATGATAGAGAGGCAGATAGAGAGGTAGAGGACGATAATTATATGACTCCCTCCAAAGATGAAGCAAGCCTCGACGACGACGAATTTGTCATGCCCGAGGATCCCGTCCAACAAGAGCGTTTCAAGCGCAGGCTTATGGCCACGACAAGCAGCCTCAAGAAAATGCAGCAGCAGCTTAGAGCTGACCAAGACTTGCTAGCTGACAGATGGACCGAAGTCCTTGCAGCCGAAGAGTACAAACTCGATTGCCCCTCCAAGAACTACCCAAAACGCAGGCTGCTACCCCAATTAGAGGAGGAAGCACCCAAACCTCCATCACCAGCGCATGACGCGGCCGACTGACCACCTCGTAGCCATGACAGAGAGGCCTCTAGGCCCTCCGCTAAAGCAACACCCCAGCATCGCTCGAAAAGTACAAAGCCACGGGGGAATGCGCCAGACTTGCGAGACATATTGGAGGACAAGGCAAGACAAATAAGATCGATCTACGGATCGCGTGGGCGCCCCACGATACGTGATGAAAACCGTCACGCCGGATACAGCAACTCCGGCCGGGCCGAGCACAGTAGACAAAGCTCATTTGAGCTGCGTCGTGATATAGCCCAATACAGAGGCTCCGCACACCCACTATGCTTCACAGACGAAGTAATGGATCATCACATCCCCGAGGGTTTCAAACCCGTAAACATTGAATCATACGACGGCACAACAGATCCTGAGGTTTGGATCGAGGACTATCTCCTTCACATCTACATGGCCCGCGGTGATGATCTAAACGCCATCAAATACCTCCCACTCAAGCTTAAACGACCAGCTCGGCATTGGCTCAACAGCTTGCCAGCAGAATCAATTGGTTGTTGGGAAGACCTGGAAGCCGCATTCCTTGATAACTTCCAGGGAGCATATGTGCGACCACCAGACGCTGATGACCTAAGCCACATAATTCAGCAGCCAGATGAATCGGCTAGACAATTCTGGACACGGTCCTTAACCAAGAAAAATCAAATCGTCGACTGTCCGGATGCAGAGGCCCTTGCAGCCTTCAAACATAACATCCGCGACGAGTGGCTTGCCCGGCACCTAGGACAGGAAAAGCCGAAATCCATGGCAGCCCTCACATCACTCATGACCCGCTTCTGCGCGGGAGAGGATAGCTGGCTAGCTCGCAGTAACAACATGACCAAAAACCCTGGAAGTTCGGATACCAAGGACAACAACGGCAGGTCGCGTCGCAATAAGCAGACGCGCTGCATTAACAGCGATAATACAGAAGATACGGCAGTCAATGCCGGATTCAGAGGCTCTAAACCCGGTCAGCGGAAAAAGCCATTCAAAAGAAATACTCAGGGCCCGTCCAATTTGAACAGAATACTCGATCGCTCGTGCCAGATACATGGCACCCCCGAAAAACCAGCCAACCACACCTACAGGGATTGTTGGGTATTCAAGCAGGCATGCAAGATAAATGCCGAAAACAACGACAAGGGGCTGCATAGCGATGACGAGGAGGAGCCCCGGCCGCCGAACAATAGAGGACAGTGTCAGGACACCAATTCTTTGCCACATTGATCTAGCATGTAACACCTCATATCACTTTGCGGCCTCACGCACGGTATTCCCACGGGTGTCGCCTTACCCTGCCCGGGACCGTTTGCGCCTTTTGGCACACGTATATGATAGTGTCGCTAGCATCCATATGACAAAGAACCCGGGCTGACATGGCTAGTCGTGAACCCAAAGCGGCACTAACTTACAGGGACGGGCATACATGACCTAGTAACGATCGTGTCGGTCATCAGCGAGTGAATCCGGGCTGTAGCAACTGGGCTAGCAAGACTCCGGTAAGCTGGGCTGTAGCAGGCTAATAGGACTCCGGTAGACATCGCGTGACATTTCCCCGAAGGAACAGACACAGGAACGAAGGACACATGCCGGCCAACCTAAGTGTTCCGGAGCAGTAGCAAGCTACCAGGGCTCAGTGGAAGCACTAGGAGACATTTCCCGGTAAGAGAGGCTACTAAGGATAAACAACTAGATAGTCAGATCCCACACATAGCAATACACAGTACACGTACGCATAACATGCAAGTATGTGTTGTACAACATGGCATCACAGCATAACTCAACAACTCATATAGATAAAGGCTCAGAAGAGCCATCATAGCATTATTACAAACAGGGGTCACATGACCCAACATTCAGAGCAAACAAGCAACAAGCGGAAGCATTACATGTCTGGGTACAGACATCTACAAATGAAAAAGGCTGAAAAGCCAGACTAACTACAACATCCGATCAAGATCGTAGCTGAGGTACAAGCTACTCGTCGAAGTCCACGAGAACACTAGTAAGACCGAAGTCTCCACTGCAAAAACATAAATAAAGCAACATGAGTACAAAGGTACTCAGCAAGACTTACATCAGATCCTATCATACATGCACTTGTATCAAGAGGGTAATGTGGGGTTTAGTTGCAGCAAGCCAGCTTTGACTCTGTGGCTATCCTGTTCTACGAATACCAGAACTTCTTTGAGGTGATATGGCGCACACGAGTCCACTAATCACCACACAATACACTACTATGGACTCATCCCCGTCTCCTTACGAGAGGGCCATACATAGCACTCACACTTGTCTTGAGCATTTTATAGTATCCACTTCAAGTTGTCTATGTACCACGTAAGCATCCAAGAAGTCCATATCCGCGGACCCGGCTATTCGAATAGATCATGTTAACCCTGCAGGGGTGTACTTCTTCACACACGCTCTCACCACTTACCACCATGTACACGTCATGTATCTCGGCAACCTTCAAGTGGAAGCCTGGAGAGGGAGTCAGCCACGACCTGACTAACCACACAAGACTCTAGTCCAGGTTTATCGCCTATTCGGGTTCCATCCGCAAGGAGATACGGCCGGGGTGTCGCTCACGGCCCCAAACGATGTGAGCAGGGTTCCCAAGCCCCCCATCCGGGTGCCACTTGGTACACCGTGCCACTGTGCCTAGTCTGTCCCAAGCCCACCTGGCCGGTGCCACTTGGTAGACTACTAACACTACCTACAAACACCAGAAAGTAGTTGCGACTCCTGGACAGAGACCAAGTTGGTTAATAAGTCGAGAGGGGTCGAGTTACCGGAACCCAATGTGTGGTAGTATCGAGTCATTCGACAATATACATAGAACTCAGTGCTTAAGGATGGTTCCAGTGAGACAACCCACCATGTACTCCTACATGGCCTCTCACCGTTACCTTTACCAAATCGTGTTCGCACTTTCACTCTCAGCATCAGAACATAGAGCACTGTACTCCAATTCATTCCCAATGAATCAGACCTGACACACTCTAAGTAATAGCAGGCATGGCATGGTAGGAACACAACAATGGCTTCAATCAACTCCTACACATGGTAGTGGGTTTCAACTATTTACTGTGGCAATGACAGGTCATGCAGAGGAATGGGTTCAACTACCGCAGCACAAAGTTGCAGTTGAAACGCTGTTGTCTTAATGCAATAACTGAGAGCAGGAGCGAGAGACTAGGATTGTATCAGAATGAACAATGGGGTTTGCTTGCTTGGTAGATCAACAGAGGAGGCACTGCTTCACAGACAGGTACTCTCGAGCACTCTGCGGAGCAAGACCTATCGAGAAGGAACTGTGTCGGCAATCAATACACAAACATATGCAACAATATGATGCATGAACATGGCATGTAGATGTGATGCTGATTGAGCTAAGGCAACTAGCTTTTATTTGGATGAGATCCATTTGAACCAAAGATTCAAATGCATCTCCAAAATAAGCTCTTTATATAAGCCATTTTAGTGTTTCACTTAGACAGTAGGTATAAGTTGGTTTGTCATGCATGAAACTAGCACAAATGGATAGATTGCATTTTTTTGATAATTTTTCATATATAAATTATTTCAATCCGAGTTACGGTTGAATTTCTATGATTTTTTGAAGTTTTGCTAATTTTCTAGAATTTCTTGATTAAATTTAAATCCAGAAAAGAAATAATTGCGTCAGCACTGCGTCATGCTTGCATCAGCAAGTCAACAGCGCTGGCTGGTCAAACCTGACGTGTGGGGTCGACACGTCAGTGACACGGGTTAAACATGGGGTTAGTTTTATCTTAATAAAAGGATTAGTAGCACTGGGCCCACTGTCAGTGTCAGCAGAGGTAATTAATCCTAAACTAATCTAGTCAGGGGCGGGGCCCACGTATGTTGACCCCAGGGAGGTCAAACCCCGGGTCGAACAGGTCAAACCTGCCGGCGACTTGACGCCGGCGAGGCCAGACACGGCGGAGGGCCTCGGATTTCGCCCTCCGGCGACCATTTGGACGGTGGAGACCACTGGCGAGGAGCCAGCACTCGTCCGCGTCATCTGGACCAAGTGGGAGAGGCGGGGACGGCCGGAGTTCGCCGGAGCGGAGCTTGGGGCGGCTGCCGGAGTTCGGCCGAGTGCGTGCGGGTGCTGCGGAGCACGGCAGGAGCTGTGCACCACGGAGTTGGACTCCTGGGAGGCTGCTGAGCGCGGTGGCAGGTGCAGGCGCGGGCTACGGTGGCTCTGGCCATGACGGGTATGTACCACGGCGGCGCGACCGCTCGGGTCCGGCGGCTAGCATGGCTACGGCACGAAATCGAACGCGGGGAAGGAGGGGAAGCGGAGGAGAGCTCACGGCGGTCTCGATGGCGTCGTTAGAGGGCTCGGGGAAGCGCTGAAGATGTCGGGGTGGCGAAGACAATCTCCGGCGACCGGAGATGAAGACGGCGGCGAGGCGGCTCTCTAGGGCCTTCTGAGGCGCGTGTCTTGACGGGGAGGTAGCCGGTGATGTGGCGGAGTTTCTGGGCGCAGCGGCAGGGCGAGGGGTGGCCGGTGGACGCGGTGGTGCTCGTCGGTGGTGGCGGGCGCGTTCGGACGCGAGAGAGAAAGCGAGGGAGAGGAGAGGAGAGCACTGGGGGAGAGTGAGAGGGTCCGGGGGGCGCGTGGCGTCGTCCGGGCGTTCCAGGGCGACGAGGAGGACACCAGGCAGGCAGCTACGTGCCGGCGCGCACGGCATCGGGCACCGCTTCCCCTCCGCCTACTGGCAAGAGGAGGAAGACGGCTATGCCCCTGGTGGGCTGGGCCAAAACGGGAACGGGCCGGCCAGAGGCGCCCGGGGGCTGTAGGTAAGAGCCAGGTAAGCTTTATCTATTTTTGTTTCTTTTCTACTTTTCTGACATATGTTTTGATTTAACAAAAATACTAAATCATTTTATTTTCTTATGCCAATTTTTGTAGGAGCTAGTGGTATTATTCTAGAGCTCCTCAACAAATGGCACAATTTTTGGACATATAATATATAACACACACACACACACACACACACACACACACACACACACACACACACACACACACACACACACACACACACATATATATATATATATATATATATATATCCAAGGCAAATATTTACTGCATTAATTCAAATGGCCAAAAATAAATACTTCTGAGCTCGCAAAAATATTGGTTGGAATTTTACCACTGACTAATATTTTTAGAGAAAAACAGGAACATTTACTTGGGCCAAATTGAAGCAATTTTTATCTGGGTCATTTCCAGAAATGATTATGAGGGTTTCACAAATCCCCATTTCGAATTTAAATGGAATTTAAACATGATGCACACATGACTAGCTAGCCTCGAGCATACTAGAACTAGGGATGTGACAACTCGCCCCCACTTGAAAGAATCTCGTCCCGAGATTCAGGGGTCGACGGAAAGAAAGCGGGGTACTCCAGTCGAAGACAATCTTCTCGCTCCCAAGTAGCTTCTCTCTCGAAATGATGAGACCACTGAACCTTGAGAAACTTGATGTTATGACGTCAGGTAACACGCTCTGCTTGATCAAGAATGCGAATCGGGTACTCTCGATATGTGAGGTTATCTTGGAGATCAAGCATTTCGTGGTCCACTCCGCGGATAGGATCCGAGAAGCAACGCCTGAGTTGAGAGACGTGGAAGACATCATGGACTCGAGAAAGATGTGGGGGTAGTTCCAACTGGTAGGCAACCTCTCCTCGTTTAGAGAGCTTCAAAGGAGTAACCCGAAGGTAAGCTTTGTCGCCAACTTCATAAGTCATATCCTTATGATGACGATCATACTGGCTCTTTGGACGAGACTGGGCTGTTTTCAAATTCTCACGAATGATGCAAACTTGCTCTTCTGCCTCCTAGATCATGTCCGGTCCAAAGAATTGTCTTTCACCGGTTTCTGACCAGTTCAAGGGTGTTCGACATCTTCGTCCATAGAGAATCTCAAAAGGAGCTTTCTTGAGACTGGATTGATAGCTATTGTTATAAGCAAACTCGGCGAAAGGAAGACATTTCTCCCAGTCCATACCGAATGAGATAACGCAAGCTCTGAGCATGTCTTCGAGAATTTGATTGACCCGTTCCACCTGACCACTCGACTGAGGGTGGAAAGTGGTACTGAAGGAAAGATGGGTTCCCATGGCAGTTTGGAAACTCTCCCAGAAATGAGAAGTGAAAAGACTACCACGGTCTGAATTGATCTCTAGTGGAACACCATGAAGTGACACTATTCGAGAAATATATAAGTCAGCGAGCTGACTGGCAGTGATACTCTCTCGAACAGGAAGGAAGTGAGCCACTTTGGAAAGACGATCAACGACTACGAAGATAGCATTATTCCCTTTCTTGGTCCTGGGAAAGCCGGTGATGAAGTCCATACCAACTTTATCCCATTTCCACTCAGGAATGGCTAAAGGCTGAAGGGTGCCAGCAGGTCTTTGATGCTCTGCCTTAACGCGACGACAAACATCACAGTTAGCAATAAACTGAGCGATTTCTCTCTTCATCCTAGTGCACCAGAACCTCTGGCGTAGGTCCTGATACATCTTAGTACTACCGGGATGAATCGTGAGAGGGGATTCATGTGCCTCCTTAAGAATCAATTGTCGCAGATGCTGATTCTTGGGAACCACCAAGCGATTTTCAAAGAAAACAACACCATGATCATCGATAGAGAAACATCCACCAACTCCCTTCTTAATGTTTCTCTTGATGCGGATAACACCCCTATCAAACTTCTGATCAGTAATGATCTGATCCTCGAGGGTAGGTTTCGCCACCAATGTAGAAAGGAATCCGTGAGGAGCAATGTGAAGGTTAAGCTTACAAAATTCCTCATGGAGAAGTGGTTGGCCCTGCTGCAACATGAGATTGTTGCAATAGGATTTACGGCTTAGCGCATCAGCCATGACATTAGCTTTGCCTGGAGTGTAAGTAATCCCTAGATCATAATCTGAGATCAACTCCAACCAACGTCTTTGCATAAGGTTCAGATCTGGTTGGGTGAAGATATACTTGAGACTCTGGTGATCGGTGCAAATCTCGCAACATTTACCAAGAAGGTAATGTCGCCAGGTCTTGAGTGCATAGACTACGGCTGCAAGCTCTAGATCATGTGTAGGATAATTCTCCTCATGTGGATGCAACTGTCGAGATGCATAGGCAATCACATGACGATCCTGCATAAGAATGCAACCTAGTCCCTGTCGTGAGGCATCGCAGTAGATAACAAAGTCTTTAGTGAAATCCGGTGGCACAAGTATGCGAGCAGAAGTCAGGCATCTTTTTAGTTCCTGAAAACTGTACTCACACTGTGGGGACCACTCAAACTTTTTATCTTTCTTGAGAAGTTCCGTGAGGGGTTTGGCTACTTTGGAGAAGTTTTCAACAAAGCGGCGACAATAGGTGGCTAGACCAAGGAAACTCCTAACTTGTTTAACGGTTTCAGGTGGAGTCCAATCAAGAACGGCCTTAACTCTCTCGGGATTGACAGCAATGCCCTTACCAGAGATTACGTGGCCTAGGTAGGTCACTTCTGGTAACCAAAATTCACACTTGGAGAACTTGGCATAAAGGCAGTGCTCTCTGAGTTTTTCTAACACAAGTCTAAGATGTTCGGCATGCTCTTCCTCATTCTTCGAGTAAATAAGAATATCATCGAGGTAAACCACGACGAACTTATCTAAGTACTCCATGAAGATCGAGTTCATCAAGCGGGAGAATGTGGCTGGAGCATTGGTTAGACCAAAGGACATGACAGTGTACTCGTACTGGCCATAACGAGTGACAAAGGCTGTCTTGGGGATGTCCCTGTTTCTGATCTTGATTTGGTGGTAGCCTAACCTCAAATCCATCTTGGAGAAGACTGAGGATCCAGCAAGCTGATCGTACAGATTGTTGATCCTGGGGAGCGGATATTTGTTCTTTATCGTGACCAAATTAACGGGACGATAATCTACAACCATCCGGTCCGTACCATCCTTCTTCTTGACGAAGAGGACGTGGCAAGCCCAAGGAGAAGAACTAGGACGAATGAAACCCTTTTGCAAGGACTCATCATGTTTTTCTTAAGCTCGGCTAGTTCTAAGGGTGCCATCTTGTAAGGTCTCCTAGAGATTGGAGCAGTTCCTGGGATAAGATCAATGACGAACTCTACATCTCTATCAGGTGGAATACCTGGTAGTTCCTCTGGAAAGACATCTGGAAAGTCACGGACTATCGGGATATCTTCAAGGTCTGGAAGAGGGTTGGCATTAAGAGAATAGAGCTGACGCCTTGCAACTCTAGTGGAGACAGTGACTATCTTGCCAGATGGGTGTGTAAGCTGAACGGACCTAGTGTAACAATCAATCTTGACGTAATGAGCTTTCATCCAGTCCATACCCAAGATGATGTTAATATCTGTAGACTTGAGGGCTATAAGTGATGCAAGGAATACAAGTCTGTCAACAAGGATTTCGTTACCATGGCTTACACTAGAAGTTTGCCATTTGGATCCAGGAGTTTGAATGACTAGTGGAGAGGGCATATCACAAAATGACATGTTGTGCAAATTAGCATAGCTTTCAGAAATGAAGGAGTGAGACGCTCCAGTATCAAACAAAACCGATGCTGGATGATAGTTGACAAGGAGTGTACCAAGAACGACATCCGGATCATCATGAGCGTTTCTAGCTGAGATGTGATGCACACGTCCACGTTCAGTGGGAGCTGACTTGACACTGATCATCTTGCATGGTGGCTTAACACAGCCAACAGACTTCTCGGGCTGGGGTGGAGCATAGCTAGTCTGAGAGCAGTCACGTGCATAGTGTCCTGGCTTCCCGCATGTGAAGCAAGTCCCTGAAGTTGGACATGGACCCGCATTGACAAGCGGTCTACCAGTATGCCTGGGTGGAACATACGACTAAGCTGGGTGAGGCACCGCATAGGATGGTCTTGGTGTATATCTAGAGGGAAGAGCGGAGTTTGGAACCCAAATCCGACGCTTCTGAGAACTAGAACCGGAGGAAGATCCCAAATCACGGGTGTGCTTACGAGACTCCTCGTAAGTGAGCTGAGCTGTCTCTGCATTAATGGCCTTGTTCACAAGAGCTTCGAATGTATCACAATGATGCAAGTGGAGATCATGACGCAACTTGGGGTTGAGACCCTTCCGGAACCTAGCCTGCTTCTTGGCGTCCGTGGACACCTCTTCTGAAGCATAGCGGGCGAGGTTCTCAAACTCTCTACTATAAGCATCAACAGCCATCTTACTCTGGGTGAAACTATAGAACTCTTCTCTCTTGCGATCAATGAGGGCTTCAGGAATGTGATGCTCGCGAAAAGCCTCAGTGAAATCTCTCCAGGTAGAAATCTGACCACCTGGAAGCATAGCCTCATAGTTCTGCCACCAAAGACTAGCAGGACCTTCCAGGTGATATGCAGCATAGGTGACCTTGTCACTTTCAGCTACGTTTGCAGAACGGAGCTTGTGTGTGATACTACGGAGCCAGTCATCTGCATCGAGTGGTTCAATGGAATGATGGAAGGTTGGTGGTTTCAGACCAATGAAATCATGGATGGTCGCTGACTCTTTGCACTGGGGTGCGGTGTTCTCCTCGATACGTGCTAACAAGCGGTTAGACTCACGCTTGTTCCTCTCCATCTCTAACATGAACTCTGCCAACGAAGGCTGGTCGGGAGGATCCTCATCCCTACCATCTCCGTGGTTCTGGCTACGAGCAACAGAACTTCGCTTAACTGATGACATCCTGAGAAACCAAACCAAGGACGGATCAGCATCTACTATAGACTGTAGAAGGTAGGACAAGGAAATTAGTAACTCTCGAACTCCTAGGGCAATTCCGGCAGCATAACGGCAGTAAAATGCTCAGAATGAGACATCCTGCTCAAATGGGGTAGTAACATACTCAACATCATCTCTCAAGGTTCTTGGATAGTACTAAACAGACTACACCGGAAGTACTCGAAACTGGGGTAAGACTCTGATCAACCAATCCTATGGGACTACGGAGTAGTAACATGTGATCCTGATAGACGGAAAAGAAAGCCTAGTTCCTTAACCCCGCAGGAAGGATAGGATGACTCAGATCAGAAGGCCATGAGGTAAAGGAGTAAAAAGAGCCTTACGTTCCTTCCCACAATCAATTCCCTTACATAACTAAAGAATTTCTAGACTCAACTTTGACCAGTTTGGCTTGGTAATCGTACAGGCAGTCAAGCTCTGATACCAAAGCTGTCAGGACCCCGATTCTATGCCACACCGATCTAGCATTTAACACCTCATATCACTTTGCGGCCTCACGCACGGTATTCCCACGGGTGTCGCCTTACCATGCCCGGGACCGTTTGCGCCTTTTGGCACACGTATGACAAAGAACCCGGACTGACATGGCTAGTCGTGAACCCAAAGCGGCACTAACTTACAGGGACAGGCATACATGACCTAGCAACGATCGTGTCGGTCATCAGCGAGTGAATCCGGGCTGTAGCAACTAGGCTAGAAGGACTCCGGTAAAACGGGCTATAGCAGGCTAACAGGACTCCGGTAGACATCGCGTGACATTTCCCCGAAGGAACAGACACAGGAACGGAGAAGGACACATGCCGGCCAACCTAAGTGTTCCGAAGCAGTAGCAAGCTACCAGGGCTCAGTGGAAGCACTAGGAGACATTTCCCGGTAAGAGAGGCTACTAAGGATAAACAACTAGATAGTCAGATCCCACACATAGCAATACACATTACACGTATGCATAACATGCAAGTATGTGCTGTACAACATGGCATCACAGCATAACTCAACAACTCATATAGATAAAGGCTCAGAAAAGCCATCATAGCATTATTACAAACAGGGGTCACATGACCCGACATTCAGAGCAAACAAGCAACAAGCGGAAGCATTACATGTCTGCGTACAGACATCTACAATTGAAAAAGGCTGAAGAGCCTGACTAACTACAACATCCGATCAAGATCGTAGCTGAGGTACAAGCTACTCGTCGAAGTCCACGAGAACACTAGTAAGACCGAAGTCTCCGCTATAAAAACATAAATAAAGCAACATGAGTACAAAGGTACTCAGCAAGACTTACATCAGATCCTATCATACATGCACTTGTATCAAGAGGGTAATGTGGGGTTTAGTTGCAGCAAGCCAGCTTTGACTCTATGGATATCCTGTTCTACGACTACCAGAACTTCTTTGAGGTGATATGGCGCACACGAGTCCACTAATCACCACACAAGACACTACTATGGATTCATCCCCGTCTCCTTACGAGAAGGCCATCCATAGCACTCACACTTGTCTTGAGCATTTTATAGTATCCACTTCAAGTTGTCTATGTACCACGTAAGCATCAAGGAAGTCCATATCCGTGGACCCGGCTATTCGAATAGATAATGTTAACCCTGCAGGGGTGTACTTCTTCACACACGCTCTCTCCACTTACCACCATGTACACGTCGTGTATCTCGGCAATCTTCAAGCGGAAGCCTGGCGAGGGAGTCGGCCACGACCTGACTAACCACACAAGACTCTAGTCCAGGTTTATCGCCTATTCGGGTTCCATCCGCAAGGAGATCCGTCCGGGGTGTCGCTCACGGCCCCAAACGATGTGAGCAGGGTTCCCAAGCCCACCATCCGGGTGCCACTTGGTACACCGTGCCACTGTGCCTAGTCTGTCCCAAGCCCACCTGGTCGGGTGCCACTTGGTAGACTACTAACACTACCTACAAACACCAGAAACTAGTTGCGACTCCTAGACAGAGACCAAGTTGGTTAATAAGTCGAGAGGGGCCGAGTTACCGGAACCCAATGTGTGGTAGTATCGAGTCATTAGACAATATACATAGAACTCAGTGCTTAAGGACGGTTCCAGTGAGACAACCCACCATGTACTCCTACATGGCCTCTCACCGCTACCTTTACCAAATCGTGTTCACACGTTCACTCTCAGCATCAGAACATAGAGCACTGTACACCAATTCATTCCCGATGAATCAGACCTGACACACTCTAAGCAATAGCAGGCATGGCATGGTAGGAACACAACAATGGCTTCAATCAACTCCTACACATGCTAGTGGGTTTCAACTATTTACTGTGGCAATGACAGGTCATGCAGAGGAATGGGTTCAACTACCGCAGCACAAAGTAGCAGTTGAAACGTTGTTGTCTTAATGCAATAACTGAGAGCAGGAGCGAGAGAGTAGGATTGTGTCGGAATGAACAATGGGGTTTGCTTGCCTAGTAGATCAACAGAGGAGGCACTGCTTCACAGACAGGTACTCTCGAGCACTCTTCGAAGCAAGACTTATCGAGAAGGAACGGTGTCGGCAATCAATACACAAACATATGCAACAATATGATGCATAAACATGGCATGTAGATGTGATGCTGATTGAGCTAATGCAACTAGCTTTTATTTGGATGAGATCCATTTGAACCAAAGATTCAAATGCATCTCCAAAATAAGCTCTTTATATAAGCCATTTTAGTGTTTCACTTAGACAGTAGGTAGAAGTTTGTTTGTCATGCATGAAACTAGTACAAATGGATAGATTGCATTTTTCTGATAATTTTTCATATATAAATTATTTCAATCCGAGTTACGGTTGAATTTCTATGATTTTTTGAAGTTTTGCTAATTTTCTGGAATTTCCTGATTAAATTTAAATCCAGAAAATAAGTAATTGCGTCAGCACTACGTCATGCTTGCATCAGCAAGTCAACAGCGCTGACTGGTCAAACCTGATGTGTGGGGTCCACACCTTAGTGACACGGGTTAAACAGGGGGTTAGTTTTATCTTAATTAAAGGATTAGTGGCACTGGGCCCACTGTCAGTGTCATCAGAGGTAATTAGTCCTAAACTAATCTAGTCAGGGGCGGGGCCCACGTATGTTGACCCCAGGGAGGTCAAACCCCGGGTCGAATAGGTCAAACCTGCCGGCGACTCGACGCCGGCGAGGCCAGACGCGGCGGAGGGCCTCGGATATCGCCCTCCGGCGACCATTTGGACGGCGGAGACCACTGGCGAGGAGCCAGCACTCGTCCGCGTCATCTGGAGCAAGTGGGAGAGGCGGGGACAGCCGGAGTTCGCCGGAGTGGAGCTTGGGGCGGCTGCCGGAGTTCGGCCGAGTGCGTGCGGGTGCTGCGGAGCACGGCAGGAGCTGCGGGCCGCGGAGTTGGACTCCTGGGAGGCTGCTGAGCGCGGTGGCAGGTGCAGGCGCGGGCTGCGGTGGCTCTGGCCACGACGGGGAGGTACCACGGTGGCGCGACCGCTCGGGTCCGGCGGCTAGCATGGCTACGGCACGAAATCGAACGCGGGGAAGGAGGGGAAGCGGAGGAGAGCTCACGGCGGTCTCGATGGCGTCGTTAGAGGGCTCGGGGAAGCGCTGAAGATGTCGGGGCAGCGAAGACGATCTCCGACGACCGGAGATGAAGACGGCAGCGAGGCAGCTCTCCAGGGCCTTCCGAGGCGCGTGGCTTGACGGGGAGGTAGCCGGCGATGTGGCGGAGCTTCTGGGCGCAGCGGCAGGGCAAGGGGTGGCCGGTGGACGCGGTGGTGCTCGTCGGCGGCGGCGGGCGCGTTCGGAAGCGAGAGAGAAAGCGAGGGAGAGGAGAGGAGAGGACTGGGGGAGAGTGAGAGGGTCCGGGGGGCGCGTGGCGTCGTCTGGGCGTTCCAGCGCGACGAAGAGGACGCCAGGCAGGCAGCTGCATGCCGGCGCGCACGCCGTCGGGCACCGCTTCCCCTCGGCCTGCTGGCAAGAGGAGAAAGACGGCTATGCCCCTGGTGGGCTGGGCCAAAACGGGAACGGGCCGGCCAGAGGCGCCAGGCGGCTGTAGGTAAGCGCCAGGTAAGCTTTTTCTGTTTTTGTTTCTTTTCTATTTTTCTGACATATGTTTTGATTTAACAAAAATACTAAATCATTTTATTTTCTTATGCCAATTTTTGTAGGAGCTAGTGGTATTATTCCAGAGCTCCTCAACAAATGGCACAATTTTTGGACATATAATATGTTGGAAATATGCCCTAGAGGCAATAATAAAAGTATTATTATATTTCATTGTTCATGATAATTGTCTTTTGTTCATGCTATAACTGTATTATCCAAAAATCGTAATACACGTGTGAACACATAGACCACAATATGTCCCTAGTGAGCCTCTAGTTGACTAGCTCATTGTGATCAACAGATAGTCATGGTTTCCTGATTATGGACATTGGATGTCGTTGATAACGGGATCACATCATTAGGAGAATGATGTGATGGACAAGACCCAATCCTAAGCATAGCACAAAGATCGTGTAGTTCGTTTGCTAGAGCTTTTCCAATGTCAAGTATCTCTTCCTTTGACCATGAGATCGTGTAACTCCCGGATACCATAGGAGTGCTTTGGGTGTATCAAACGTCACAATGTAACTGGGTGACTATAAAGGTGCACTACAGGTATCTCCAAAAGTATCTGTTGGGTTGACACGGATCGAGACTGGGATTTGTCACTCCGTATGACGGAGAGGTATCTCTGGGCCCACTCGGTAATGCATCATCATAATGAGCTCAAGGTGACCAAGGTGTTGGCCATGGGATCATGCATTACGGTACGAGTAAAGTGACTTGCCGGTAACGAGACTGAACAAGGTATTGGGATACCGACGATCGAGTCTCGGGCAAGTAACGTACCGATTGACAAAGGGAATTGTATACGCGGTTTGATCGAATCCTCGACATCGTGGTTCAACCGATGAAATCATAGAGGAGCATGTGGGAGCCAACATGGGTATCCAGATCCCGCTGTTCGTTATTGCCCGAGAGTCGTCTCGGTCATGTCTGCGTGTCTCCCGAACCCGTAGGGTCTACACACTTAAGGTTCGGTGACGCTAGGGTTGTATGAATATGAGTATGCAGCATACCGAATGTTGTTCGGAGTCCTAGATGAGATCCCGGACGTCACGAGGAGTTTCGGAATGGTCCGGAGGTAAAGAATAATATATAGGAAGTGGTATTTCGGCCATCGGGAAAGTTTCGGGGTCATCCGGTATTGTACCGGGACCACCGGAAGGGTCCCGGGGTCCACCGGGTGGGGCCACCCATCCCGGAGGGCCCCATGGGCTGGAGTGGGAGGGGAGCCAGCCCAGAGTGGGCTGGTGCGCCCCCCTAGGCCCACCCCCTACGCCTAGGGTTGAAACCCTAGGGTGGGGGGGCGCACCACATGCCTTGGGGGGCACTCCTCCCCCCTTGGCCGCCACCCCCTTGGGAGATCCAATCTCCCAGGGCCGGCGCCCCTCCCTGGGGGCCTATATAAAGGAGGACAGGGGGGAGGGCAGCCGCACCCTTGTGCTTGGCGCCTCCCTCCCCCTGCAACACCTCGTCCTCCTCCCGTAGTCGCTTGGCGAAGCCCTGCTGGAGTTCTGCTGCATCCACCACCACGCCGTCGTGCTGCTGGATCATCATCAACCTCTCCTTCCCCTTTGCTGGATCAAGAAGGAGGAGACGTCTCCCGTCCCGTACGTGTGTTGAACGCGGAGGTGCTATCCGTTCAGCACTTGGACATCGGTGATCTGAATCACGTCGAGTATGACTCCATCATCACCATCCCCTTGAATGCTTCCGCACTCGATCTACAAGTGGTATGTAGATGCAAACTCTCTCCCATGACTCGTTGCTTAGATGAACTCATAGATGGATCTTGGTGAAACCGTAGGAAAAATTTTAATTTTCTGCAATGTTCCCCAACAGTGGCATCATGAGCTAGGTCTATGCGTAGTTCTCTAATGCACGAGTAGAACACAATTTTGTTGTGGGCGTGGATCTTGTCAACTTGCTTGCCATTACTAGTCTTTTCTTGCTTCAGCGGTATTGTGGGATGAAGCGGCCCAGACCAACCTTACACGTACGCTTACGTGAGACCGGTTCCACCGATTAACATGCACTAGTTGAATAAGGTGGCTGGCGGGTGTCTGTCTCTCCCACTTTAGTTGAAGCGGATTCGATGAAAAGGGTCCTTATGAAGGGTAAATAGAAGTTGACAAAATCACGTTGTGGTTATTCGTAGGTAAGAAAACGTTCTTGCTAGAACCCAATTGCAGCCACGTAAAAGATGCAACAACAATTAGAGGACGTCTAACTTGTTTTTGCAGCGATTGATCATGTGATGTGATATGGCCAGAAGTTGTGATGAATGATGAATTGTGATGTATGAGATCATGTTCTTGTAATAGGATTCACGACTTGCATGTCAATGAGTATGACAACCGGCAGGAGCCATAGGAGTTGTCTTTAATTTTTGTATGACCTGCGTGTCATTGAAGAACGCCATGTAAACTACTTTACTTTATTGCTAAACGCGTTAGCCATAGAAGTAGAAGTAGTCGTTGGCGTGACAACTTCATGAAGATACGATGATGGGGATCATGATGATGGAGATCATGATGTCAAGCCGGTGACAAGATGATCATGGAGCCCTGAAGATGGAGATCAATGGAGCTATATGATATTGGCCATATCATGTCACAACTATACAATTGCATGTGATGTTTATGATGTTTATGCATCTTGTTTACTTAGGACGACGGTAGTAAATAAGATGATCCCTTACAAAATTTCAAGAAGTGTTCTCCCCTAACTGTGCACCGTTGCTACAGTTCGTCGTTTCAAAGCACCACGTGATGATCGGGTGTGATAGATCCTTACGTTCACATACAACGGGTGTAAGACAGTTTTACACAGCAAAACACTTAGGGTTAACTTGACGAGCCTAGCATGTACAGACATGGCCTCGGAACACGGAGACCGAAAGGTCGAACACGAGTCGTATGGAAGATACGATCAACTTGAAGATGTTCACCGACGATGACTAGTCCGTCTCACGTGATGATCGGACACGGGCTAGTCGACTCGGATCGTGTAACACTTGGATGACTAGAGGGATGTCTAATCTGAGTGGGAGTTCATAATTTGATTAGATGAACTTAATTATCATGAACTTAGTCTAAACCCTTTGCAAATATGTCTTGTAGATCAAATGGCCAACGCTCATGTCAATATGAACTTCAACGCGTTCCTAGAGAAAACCAAGCTGAAAGATGATGGCAGCAACTATACAGACTGGGTCCGGAACCTGAGGATCATCCTCATAGCTGCCAGGAAGCAATATGTCCTAGAAGGACCGCTAGGTGACGCTCCCATCCCAGAGAACCAAGACGTTACGAACGCTTGGCAAACTCGTGCTGATGATTACTCCCTCGTTCAGTGCAGCATGCTTTACAGCTTAGAACCGAGGCTCCAAAAGCGTTTTGAGCATCACGGAGCATATGAGATGTTCGAAGAGCTGAAACTAGTTTTCCAAGCTCATGCCCGGGTCGAGAGATATGATGTCCCCGACAAGTTCTATAGTTGTAAGATGGAGGAAAACAGTTCTGTTAGTGAGCACATACTCAAGATGTCTGGGTTGCACAGCCGTATGACCCAGCTGAACATTAACCTCCCAGATGAGGCGGTCATTGACAGAATCCTCCAGTCGCTCCCACCAAGCTACAAGAGCTTTGTGATGAACTACAACATGCAGGGGATGGTGAAGACCATTCCTGAAGTGTTCTCAATGCTGAAGTCAGCAAAGGCTGAAATCAAGAAAGAACATCAAGTGTTGATGGTCAATAAGACCACTAAGTTCAAGAAGGGCAAGGGCAAGAAGAACTTCAAGAAGGACGGCAAGGATGTTGCCGCGCCCGGTAAGCCAGTTACCGGGAAGAAGTCAAAGAATGGACCCAAGCCTGAGACTAAGTGCTTTTATTGCAAGGGGAAGGGTCACTGGAAGCGGAACTGCCCCAAATACTTAGCGGATAAGAAGGCCGGCAACACCAAAGGTATATTTGATATACATGTAATTGATGTGTACCCTACCAGTACTCATAGTAACTCCTGGGTATTTGATACCGATGCCGTTGCTCATATTTGTAACTCACAGCAGGAGCTGCGGAATAAACGGAGACTGGCGAAGGACGAGGTGACGATGCGCGTCGGGAATGGTTCCAGAGTCGATGTGATCGCCGTCGGCACGCTGCCTCTACATTTACCTACGGGATTAGTTTTGAACCTTAATAATTGTTATTTAGTGCCAAGTTTGAGCATGAACATTGTATCAGGATCTCGTTTAATACGAGATGGCTACTCATTTAAATCCGAGAATAATGGTTGTTCTATTTATATGAGAGATATGTTTTATGGTCATGCTCCGATGGTCAATGGTTTATTCTTAATGAATCTCGAGCATAATATTACACATGTTCATAGTGTGTATGCCAAAAGATGTAAAGTTGATCACGATAGTCCCACATACTTGTGGCACTGCCACCTTGGTCACATTGGTGTCAAGCGCATGAAGAAGCTCCATGCTGATGGACTTCTAGAGTCTCTTGATTATGAATCGTTTGACACATGCGAACCATGCCTCATGGGCAAAATGACCAAGACTCCGTTCTCCGGAACAATGGAGCGAGCAACCAACTTGTTGGAAATCATACATACCGATGTGTGCAGTCCAATGAGCGTTGAGGCTCGCGGAGGATATCGTTATTTTCTCACTCTCACTGATGACTTGAGTAGATATGGGTATGTCTACTTAATGAAACACAAGTCTGAGACCTTTGAAAAGTTCAAAGAATTTCAGAATGAGGTGGAGAATCAACGTGACCGAAAGATAAAGTTCCTACGATCAGATCGTGGAGGAGAATACCTAAGTCACAAATTTGGTACACACTTAAGGAAATGTGGAATCGTTTCACAACTCACGCTGCCTGGAACACCTCAGCGTAACGGTGTGTCCGAACGTCGTAATCGCACTCTATTTGATATGGTGCGGTCTATGATGCCTCTTACCGATTTACCGCTATCATTTTGGGGATACGCTCTAGAGACAGCTACATTCACTTTAAACAGGGCACCATCTAAATCCGTTGAGATGACACCGTATGAATTATGGTTTGGGAAGAAACCTAAGCTGTCGTTTCTAAAAGTTTGGGGATGCGATGCTAATGTCAAGAAACCTCAACCTGAAAAGCTCGAACCCAAGTCGGAAAAATGCGTCTTCATAGGATACCCTAAGGAAACTGTCGGGTATACCTTCTACTTAAGATCCGAGGGCAAGATCTTTGTTGCCAAGAACGGATGCTTTCTGGAAAAAGAGTTTCTCTCGAAAGAAGTAAGTGGGAGGAAAGTAGAACTCGATGAAGTACTACCTCTCGAACGGGAAAGTGGTGCAGCGCAGGAAACCGTTCCTGTGATGCCCACACCAACTGAAGAGGAAAACAATGATGATGATCAAGGTACTTCGGATCAAGTTGCTACTGAACTTCGTAGGTCCACAAGGACATGTTCCGCACCAGAGTGGTACGGCAACCCTGTCCTGGAAATCATGTTGTTAGACAATGGTGAACCTTCGAACTATGAAGAAGCGATGGCTGGCCCAGATTCCAACAAATGGCTTGAGGCCATGAAATCCGAGATAGAATCCATGTATGAAAACAAAGTATGGACTTTGACAGACTTGCCCGATGATCGGCGAGCAATAGAAAACAAATGGATTTTTAAGAAGAAGACAGACGCGGATGGTAATGTTACCATCTATAAAGCTCGACTTGTCGCTAAGGGTTATCGACAAGTTCAAGGAATTGACTACGACGAGACATTCTCTCCCGTAGTGAAGCTGAAGTCCGTCCAAATCATGTTAGCAATTGCCGCATACTATGATTATGAGATATGACAGATGGACGTCAAAACAGCATTCCTTAATGGACATCTTAAGGAAGAGCTGTATATGATGCAGCCGGAAGGTTTTGTCGATCCTAAGAACGCTAACAAAGTATGAAAGCTCCAGCGATCCATTTATGGACTGGTGAAAGCATCTCGAGTTGGAACATTCGCTTTGATGAGATGATCAAAGCGTTTGGGTTTATGCAGACTTATGGAGAAGCCTGCGTTTACAAGAAAGTGAGTGGGAGCTCTGTAGCATTTCTCATATTATATGTAGATGACATACTCTTGATGGGAAATGATATAAAACTTCTGGACAGCATTAAGGCCTACTTGAATAACTGTTTTTCAATGAAGGACCTTGGAGAAGCTGCTTATATATTAGGCATCAAGATCTATAGAGATAGATCGAGACGCCTCATAGGTCTTTCACAAAGCACATACCTTGATAAGATTTTGAAGAGGTTCAAAATGGATCAGTCCAAGAAGGGGTTCTTGCCTATGTTACAAGGTGTGAGATTGAGCTCGGCTCAGTCACCGACCACGGCAAAAGATAAAGAAGAGATGAGTGTCATCCCCTATGCTTTAGCCATAGGATCTATTATGTATGCCATGCTGTGTACCAGACCCGATGTAAACCTTGCCGTAAGTTTGGTAGCGAGGTACCAAAGTAATCTCGGCAAGGAACACTGGACAGCGGTCAAGAATATCCTGAAGTACCTGAAAAGGACAAAGGACATGTTTCTTGTTTATGGAGGAGACGAAGAGCTCGTCTTAAAGGGTTATGTCGACGCCAACTTCGACTCAGATCTGGATGACTCTAAGTCACAAACCGGATACGTGTATATGTTGAATGGTGGAGCAGTAAGCTGGTGCAGCTGCAAGCAGAGCGTCGTGGCAGGATCTACGTGTGAAGCGGAGTACATGGCAGCCTCGGAGGAAGCGCATGAAGCGATTTGGGTGAAGGAGTTCATCACCGACCTAGGAGTCATACCCAATGCGTCGGGGCCGATCAAACTCTTTTGTGACAACACTGGAGCTATTGCCCTTGCCAAGGAGCCCAGGTTTCACAAGAAGACCAGGCACATCAAGCGTCGTTTCAACTCCATCCGTGAAAATGTTCAAGATGGAGACATAGATATTTGCAAAATACACACGGATCTGAATGTCGCAGATCCGTTGACTAAACCTCTCTCGCGAGCAAAACATGATCAACACCAGAACTCTATGGGTGTTCGATTCATCACAATGTAACTAGATTGGTGACTCTAGTGCAAGTGGGAGACTGTTGGAAATATGCCCTAGAGGCAATAATAAAAGTATTATTATATTTCATTGTTCATGATAATTGTCTTTTGTTCATGCTATAACTGTATTATCCGGAAATCGTAATACACGTGTGAATACATAGACCACAATATGTCCCTAGTGAGCCTCTAGTTGACTAGCTCGTTGTGATCAACAGATAGTCATGGTTTCCTGACTATGGACATTGGATGTCGTTGATAATGGGATCACATCATTAGGAGAATGATGTGATGGACAAGACCCAATCCTAAGCATAGCACAAAGATCGTGTAGTTCGTTTGCTAGAGCTTTTCCAATGTCAAGTATCTCTTCCTTTGACCATGAGATCGTGTAACTCCCGGATACCGTAGGAGTGCTTTGGCTGTATCAAACGTCACAACGCAACTGGGTGACTATAAAGGTGCACTACAGGTATCTCCGAAAGTATCTGTTGGGTTGACACGGATCGAGACTGGGATTTGTCACTCCGTATGACGGAGAGGTATCTCTGGGCCCACTCGGTAATGCATCATCATAATGAGCTCAAGGTGACCAAGGTGTTGGCCACGGGATCATGCATTACAGTACGAGTAAAGTTACTTGCCGGTAACGAGACTGAACAAGGTATTGGGATACCGACGATCGAGTCTCGGGCAAGTAACGTACCGATTGACAAAGGGAATTGTATACGGGGTTTGATCGAATCCTCGACATCGTGGTTCAACCGATGAAATCATCGAGGAGCATGTGGGAGCCAACATGGGTATCCAGATCCCGCTGTTGGTTATTGCCCGAGAGTCGTCTCGGTCATGTCTGCGTGTCTCCCGAACCCGTAGGGTCTACACACTTAAGGTTCGGTGACGCTAGGGTTGTATGAATATGAATATGCAGCATACCGAATGTTGTTTGGAGTCCCGGATGAGATCCCGGATGTCACGAGGAGTTTCGAAATGGTCCAGAGGTAAAGAATAATATATAGGAAGTGGTATTTCGGCCATCGGGAAAGTTTTGGGGTCACCCGGTATTGTACCGGGACCACCGGAAGGGTCCCGGGGGTCCACCGGGTGGGGCCACCCATCCCGGAGGGCCCCATGGGCTGAAGTGGGAGGGGAGCCAGCCCAGAGTGGGCTGGTGCACCCCCCTAGGCCCCCCCTGTGCCTAGGGTTGAAACCCTAGGGTGGGGGGGGGGCACCACATGCCTTGGGGGGCACTCCTCCCCCTTGGCCGCCGCCCCCTTGGGAGATCCAGTCTCCCAGGGCCGGCGCCCCTCCCTGGGGGCCTATATAAAGGAGGGCAGGGGGGAGGGCAGCCGCACCCTTGTGCTTGGCGCCTCCCTCCCCCTGCAACACCTCGTCCTCCTCCCGTAGTCGCTTGGCGAAGCCCTGCTGGAGTTCTGCTGCATCCACCACCACGCCGTCGTGCTGCTGGATCATCATCAAACTCTCCTTCCCCCTTGCTCGATCAAGAAGGAGGAGACGTCTCCCGTCCCGTACGTGTGTTGAACGCGGAGGTGCTGTCCGTTCAGCACTTGGACATCGGTGATCTGAATCACGTCGAGTACGACTCCATCATCACCATCCCCTTGAACGCTTCCGCACTCGATCTACAAGTGGTATGTAGGTGCAAACTCTCTCCCATGACTCGTTGCTTAGATGAACTCATAGATGGATCTTGGTGAAACCGTAGGAAATTTTTTAATTTTCTGCAACGTTCCCCAACATAATATATATATATATATATATATATATATATATCCAAGGCAAATATTTACTGCATTAATTCAAATGGCCAAAAATAAATACTTCTGAGCTCCCAAAAATATTGGTTGGAATTTTACCTCTGACCAATATTTTTAGAGAAAAACAGGAACATTTACTTGGGCCAAATTGAAGCAATTTTTATCCGGGTCATTTCCAGAAATGATTATGAGGGTTTCACAAATCCCCATTTCAAATTTAAATGGAATTTAAAAATGATGCACACATGACTAGCTAGCCTCGAGCATACCAGAACTAGGGATGTGACAGACAGAAGGGCTTTCCCCCACAAGTGCGGACGGTGAACATGATATACGCAACCCACATACCCAAAAGGGAGCGAAAGCGTGCACTGAGGGATGTATACGTGATGGAGCCAGTCGCCCCAAAGTTCAACCCATGGTCCTCCTGCCCGATCACTTTTGATCGAAGGGACCACCCCACTAGCATCCGCCACGGCGGATTCGCCACATTGGTTCTTGACCCAATCATTGACGGATTTCACCTCACCAGAGTCCTGATGGATGTCGGCAGCAGCCTGAACCTGCTTTACCAGGATACAATGCAGAAAATGGGCATAGACCCCTCAAGGATCAAACCTACAAAAACGACCTTTAAAGGCGTCATACCAGGTGTAGAGGCCAACTTCACAGGCTCAGTTACACTCGAAGTGGTCTTCGGATCCCCGGATAACTTCCGAAGCGAGGAATTAATCTTCGACATAGTCCCGTTCTGCAGTGGCTATCACGCACTGCTCGGACGAACCGCATTTGCAAAGTTCAATGCGGTGCCGCACTACACATACCTCAAGCTTAAAATGCCAGGCCCCCAAGGAGTAATCACGGCCAATAGAAACACCGAATGCTCTCTCCAAACGGAGGAGCATATGGCGGCCCTCGCGGCGGAAGTACAAAGCAGCCTCTTAAGGCAATTCTCGAGTCCGACTACTAAACGTCTGGACACCGTCAAGCGCGCCTGGAGTAACCTACACCAAGACCGCCTGGCACGTTTCGAGCACGTGTAGCAATGCGGACCCAACCCCAGCCCTCGCGAAATCATGAGACCAATACCACGCGTACATAACTACGCTCTGGAGATACCATGGGCATAGGGGTAGGGGCATGACTACGGCATGCCCGGAGAGCGGCTCAACCGCACCAGGGGCTCCCAATTGTGTCATTCTTTTTTTCTATTTCTCAGGACTCCGTTTTCCAGAAGCCCTGTCCGGCAGTAGAATTGCCGAACCCACGATGCAACAGCTAGGGAAGCAGAAAAAGCTACGTCGAGTATCCAGGTGGTCTCTATTACTAGCAGTATACCTGTTTTACATACCATCCCGCAGCCTACCCCTGGAGGGGGACATGTTGAATAGTCCCACCCCTGACTTATCGCACTATTTGTATCATTCTGCTTTCATTGCAGTATTTTTTGAATAAACAATGCATCGCTTTTTGCCTATTATTGCATTTCTTTTTCTATCTATAGATGTTCACTTATGACATGTTGCATCCGTACGCTTTAGTACAGCCAAATACACCAGGGGCTTAAGTACCCCAAAATATGGTGTGATAAGTCCGAACACTTTAACAAGTGCGGCACCCCGAACTTATAGCATTATATGCATCGGCTCCGAATCATGTCATGGGTCAATAGTTTGGTTTGCCCGGCTCCCATGTTTTGGTACCTTACGTTCCGTTATATCGGCTAAGGTAGCACTGGGAGAACCACTGCGATTGTGCCCCGATTGAGCTGGGTTAAGCACCTTAGTGGAGAAAGCTAAAACTGATCGTCATGATAGGGCGAGAGCCGGTTGCTGTTCGAGAGGTTTTTCGAGTCCCTAAAGACTTATGCCGCCTAGAAGGAGGAGTCGGCTTTGTCCGGCCCAGGTGTGGATAGCGCCCCGAATTCGGTCTTCCAAACACTAGGGGCTTCGCCGAAATTTAAAATTATAGAATTCTATGGCTAAGTGGGAGTGTTCAAGCATTATAGTCTGGTTGCCTTGTTCGTTGCGTTGAGCGCCTCCCTCGAAGGACCCAAGAATGGGAACAAGAGCGCTCAAGTTTATCCCGAACACCCCAGCACTCGTGGCATGGGGGATGAAGCCAACGACTCGCCATCTGTCAAATTTGATAAACGGCCGCACAAAAGGTAATATTTTAAATTAACAAGCGTTGCTTAGCGCATATGAACAAAGTTTTCAGCGTACAGGATAACAAATGCGAGTCTACTCAAAATTACATCTTTGGAGCACTCACCCGCTATAAGGCGGGCACCCTTCAGGACACCCTTATAGTACATCTCGGGCGTGCGATACTCCTTGCCCAGCGGTGGCGCGTCCGTCACAAGCTCTCGGCGTCCATCTTGCCCCAGTGCACTTTAGCGCGGGCAAGGGCCTGACGGGCACCTTCAATGCGGATGGAACGCTTGATGACTTCAATCCATGGACAGGCGTCCACCAGCCACCGCACTAGACCGAAGTAGCTCCCAGGCATGGCTTCTTTAGGCCACAGCCAAACTATGAGGCCTTTCATGGCCTGTTCGGCCACCTTGTGGATCTCAACCAACTGCTTCAGCTGGTCGCTTAGGGGCACCAGATGTCCGGCCTCAGCATATTGGGACCAGAACACCTTTTCCGTCGAGCTCCCCTCCTTGGCTCGGTAGAATGCGACAGCATCGGACACACTACGGGGCAGATCTGTGAACGCTCCTGGAGAGCTCCGAATTTGGGTAAGTAACAAATAATTCACTTTTACATGCTTGCTTTGCATGAAGAATGCCTTACCCGCCACTATCTTTTTTATCGCCTCAATCTCCTGGAGGGCCTTCTGGGCTTCAGCCTTAGCGTCTTTGGCACTCTCAAGAGCCAAGGCGAGCTCAGACTCTCGAGTCTTCGAGACATGCTCCAAACTCTCGTGTTTTTCCACGAAAGCCTGGAGCTCTTGCCGCACCTCCGCCACCCGCGCCTCCTGCTTCTCTCGCTCGGTGCGCTCCACGGCCGCACTTTTTTCGGCCTTGGACACCGCCTCCTTCAGGGTCGCCACCTCGTTCGTGGCCCCTGCAATACTCACGTTATTCCTGTCATTTTTTGCAACCAAATCCTTTCTATAAGGTATTATTTTAATAAGGTATTTCTTACCTTCCTAGTCCTCGAGCTGCTTCTTGGCACGGCCGAGCTCGTTCTCGGACTTCTCGAGGCTCTGCTTCAATACATTGACCTCCACAGTTAGTGCGGCAGAGGTCAGCAGCGCAGCCTGCATTCCCATATTGACATGCTTATGTTAGACTCCTGCGTATATCTTTTTAGATCCTCAGTTCGGCTTTTCTTTCCGAACACCAAACTGAGCATCAGGGGCTACTGTCTATGCGGTACTATTTTTACATATCTTAATTACATACCTCAAAGCCTGCTAGAAGGCTGGTACAGGCTTCAGTCAGCCCGCTCTTGGCAGACTGAACTTTCTGGATCACCGCACTCATAACAGTGCGGTGCTCCTCGTCAATGGAGGTGCCATTGAGCGCCTCCAGCAAATTATCCGGTGCCTCCGGCTGGACGAAGGTCACCGGTGTCGCAGTCTCGCCCTTCTTATGAAGGGGCCGCCCGCCGGACTCCGGAACCACTAAAGGTTCCGGTGCGGAGTCCGCCCAGGGCCGAACTGATAACCCTTCGGGGGTTGATCCCCTTCGTGCCCAAAGTCCGGGAGGTTGCCTTGCGGCACCTCCGGGACCTCCTCCTCCTCCTAGCCGGGCCCCTTTTGGGACCCCACCTAGGCATCATCAGCAGCGCAAGGAGAGGAGGCGGTCGGAAGTGAAGTACTATTCACATCCGACAGATCCAGGGAGCCGCTCGACGAAGCGGGAAGCTCGTCCTTGGGCGGGCTACATGGTTGTATTCGGCGTTAGAAGACACTACGCGACAAAGGAAAAATCATGAATTATTCTGGTATCCGAACACTTACGATGCCGCCAGGGGCTTAGCCCTCGGTGGCCACTCCTCTTCACCGTCGTTGGCGTTGGTGGAGTAGTCCGGAGGAAGGGTCCTTCCCTTCTTGGACCCTCCAGCCTCCCCAGTTGGGGAGGCCTTCCTTTTCTTCTCTCCCCCCGCTCAACATGGCAATGGGTACCCGCTACCCACAAACCCAGCGGGTAAAAACCCTATTAGGGTAAGGGTATGGAAAATAAAAATACCCATGGGTTTCTAAATGGGAAAAAAATTTACCCATCGGGTAAGGCGGGTACGGGTACGGGAAGGCAATACCCATACCCGCGAACCCGCGAACCCGCATACTACTACACCATGTCAAGTAGGTCCCATGTTTCATTGACTACATTGATAAAAAAAACTAAGCTACCAGACCCTAAGTACAACTTGTGAAGTAGATTTGTTGTCATCTCCATTCCTTGCGTCTCCAGCCACCTTCTAAAGGTAAAATGCTTAGGTGTTGCGGTGACTACAAGGGGAATGGTCGTGGCTGCGGCTGGCCTATGAAACGTCTAGCTACTCCTATGAGGAACGATGTGCTCCACCAATGAAAAGGTCGAAGCATGAGAAGCGTCCAATTTGGTGAAGAATTTTGCACTCCACATTTAACACTTTTTTGAATCTCTATGATGCATGAATGTGTTGATGATTGGTCTAGTGGCGAATGTGTATGATGTATGAATAGATTATTTGAATTTCTTGATGATTGTTTTGTCAACATTGAACATGCTAACATACAAATACCGAGATGGGTATTTTTACCCGCGGGTATTACCCATACCTGGCCGGGTACGGGTATGGGAACAATTTGAAACCCGGGGTGCGGGTACGGGTACGGGTTTGGGAAAAAAATATTGAGATGGGTGCGGGTTCGGGCACGCATTACCCATACCCATACCCTGCGGGTGCCATGTTGACCCCCCGCTGGGGGAGAAGCCTCTTTTTTCTCCTCCTCGTATTCGTGGGAGGAGTCCGCCTCGAAGTCATCGGACGATGAGTCCGATAACACCTGATGTCGGGAACTCTTTCGGGTTCCCGTGGCCTTCTTCTTGGCCTTCTTGTCCGGCACCACATAAGGTGCCGGAACCAGCAGCCCCGTCAATCGGGCGTCCGCTGGGTCTCCTGGTAAGGGAGCCGGACAGTTTACCTGCCCGGACTTCTTCTGCCAGGCCTGTCAAAGGTAAGGGAGTTTATATCCCGCATAGAGTCAAACTATGAAAAACAAGTGTCCCGTAAAGTGTAAAATAGCTTACCTCGTCGGCTTGATGCTGCGAGCTGAATCCGCGATCTTCGGTAGCGGATGCGGGAGCCTCGACGCCCTTGAACAGCACCTTCGTACATAGTGTCGAAGAGCCTGCTCAAGGTCTGGTGCTGTGCCGGATCAAACTCCCACAAGTTGAAAGCCCGTTGTTGGCACGGGAGGATCTGATGGATGAGCATGACCTGGACTGCGTTGACGAGCTTGATCTTCTTGTTCACAAGGATTTGGATGCAGGTTTGGAGTCCGGTCAGCTCTTCCAAATCACCCCATGTCAGGCCCTTCTCTTTCCAGGAGTTGAGCCATGTGGGGATGCCAGATCTGAATTCGGGGGACGCTGCCCATTCAGGGTCATGCGGCTCGGTGATGTAGAACCACCCCGATTGCCACCCTTTGACGGTTTCCACGAAGGCGCCCTCGAGCCATATGACATTGGGCATCTTTCCCACCATGGCGCCTCCGCACTCCGCCTGCTGGCTGCCCACTACCTTCGTCTTGACATTGAAGGTTGAGGGAGTCCTGGACTAGGGGGTGTCCGGACAGCCGGACTATCAATATCCGCCGGACTCCCAGACTACAAAGATAGAAGATTGAAGACTCCGGCTCGTGTCCGGATGGTACTTTCCTTGGCGTGGAAGGCAAGCTTGGCAATACGGATATGTAGATCTCCTACCATTGTAACCGACTCTGTGTAACCCTAGCCTTCTCCGGTGTCTATATAAACCGGAGAGCCTTAGTCCGTAGGACGAACAGACATCTCAACAATCATACCATAGGCTAGCTTCTAGGGTTTAGCCTCTTTGATCTCGTGGTAGATCTACTCTTGTACTACCCATATCATCAATATTAATCAAGCAGGACGTAGGGTTTTACCTCCATCGAGAGGGCCCGAACCTGGGTAAAAACATCGTGTCCCTCGTCTCTTGTTAGCATCCGCCTAGATGCACAGTTCGGGACCCCCTACCCGAGATCCGCCGGTTTTGGCACCGACATTGGTGCTTTCATTAAGAGTTCCTCTGTGTCGTCGCTGATAGGCTTGATGGCATCTTCAACCAGCAACGCTGTCCAGGGTGAGACTTTTCTCCCCGGACAGATCTTCGTATTCGGCGGCTTTGCACTGCGGGCCAATTCTCTTGGCCATCTGGAGCAGATCGAAAGCTACGCCCCTGGCTGTCAGGTCAGATTTGGAAGCTTAAACTTCACGGCCGATGACCGCGGAGACTTGATCTTCGACGGACTCGAGCCACAGCCAAACGCGCCGCACTGTGACGATGGGCACGATCTAGCTATGCCGCCGGACAGTGCCTTGGTGGCCGCACCCGGATCCGCTTCGGCCGTCAGCCCGGGGCCGATCGCCCAGATCGAGGGTTGGTGGATAGACGCCACCCCAGGGGCTTCAACATCCACGGCGATGGAGCCGAACACTGACCTTGTCCCCAGCGAGACTCGTGATTCCGAGGCGCCGAACTCCTCATCGGACTCCGAACCTCCCGCGCCCCTACCAATTGATCCGGATTGGGCGCCGGTTATGGAATTCACCGCCGCGGACATTTTCCAACACTCGCCTTTTGGCGATATCCTGAATTCACTGAAGCGTCTCTCGCTATCTGGAGAATCCTGGCCGGACTATGGCCAGGACGGTTGGAGTTCGGACGATGAAGAAATTCAGAGCCCACCCACCACCCACTTTGTAGCCACTGTCGAGGATCTAACCGACATGCTAGACTATGACTCCGACGACATCGACGCCATGGACGATGATGCCGGAGACGAACAGGAACCAACGCCTACAGGGCACTGGAAGGCCACCTCGTCATATGACGTATACATGGTGGATACCCCGAGAGAAGGGGAGGGTGACGAAGCAGCGGAGGCAGACTCTTTAAAGAAGCAGACCAAATGCCGGCGTCAGCGGCGCCGCTCTAAATCCCGCCACAGCAAGAATGGAGATTCCGGCACAGGAGACAACAACACTCCAGAGAGCGCCGAAGACAATCCCCTCCTGCACGACTCAGCGCAGGAGGATGCAGAAGCAAGCCCCCACGAGAGGGCGGCAGACGAAGGGGTCGAGGACGATAACTATATGCCTCCCTCCGAAGACGAAGCAAGCCTCAACGATGACGAATTCGTCGTACCTGAGGATCCCGTTGAACAAGAGCGCTTCAAGCGCAGGCTTATCGCCACAGCAAACAGCCTAAAGAAAAAGTGGCAGCAGCTTCAAGCTGATCAGGACCTGCTGGCCGATCGATGGACCGAAGTCCTCGCGGCCGAAGAGTATAAACTCGAACGTCCCTCCAAAAGTTACCCAAGACGCAAGCTGCTCCCCCGATTAGAGGAGGAAGCATACATACCTTCTTCACCAGCGCACGAGATGGCTGACCGACCACCCCGTGGTCGTGACAGAGAGGCATCCAGGCCCCCAGCCAAGAATGTACCCCGGCATCGCTCCAAAAGTACGAAGCCAAAAGGGAACGCGCCGGACTTGCGAGACATACTGGAGGACAAGGCAAGGCAATCCAGATCCATCTACGGATCACGTGGGCACCCTACAACCCACGACGAATACCGTCGTGCCGGACATAACACTGGTCGGGCCGAACATAGCAGACAGCGCTCCCTCGAGCTGCATCGCGATATTGCTCAATACAGGGGCGCCGCACACCCTCTATGCTTCACTGACGAAGTAATGGATCATCAGATCCCCGAAGGGTTTAAACCCGTAAACATCGAATCTTACGATGGCGCAACAGACCCCGCGGTGTGGATCGAAGACTATCTTCTCCACATCCATATGGCCCGCGGCGACGATCTCCACGCCATCAAGTACCTCCCACTCAAGCTTAAAGGACCAACCCGGCATTGGCTTAACAGCCTGCCCGCAGAGTCAATTGGGTGTTGGGAAGACCTGGAGGCTGCATTCCTTGATAACTTCCAAGGCACATATGTGCGACCACCAGACGCCGATGACCTAAGCCACATCATTCAGCAGCCAGACGAATCGGCCAGACAATTCTGGACTCGGTTCTTGACGAAGAAAAATCAAATCGTCAATTGTCCGGATGCAGAGGCCCTAGCAGCCTTCAAGCATAACATCCGGGACGAATGGCTAGCCCGGCACCTGGGGCAGGAAAAGCCGAAATCCATGGCCGCCCTCACATCGTTAATGACCCGCTTTTGTGCGGGAGAGGACAGCTGGCTAGCCCGAAGCAACAATCTCCGTAAAAATTCTGGCAGTCCAGATACTAAGGACAACAACGGCAGGTCACATTGAATCAAAAACAAGCGCCGCATTAACGGCGACAATAAGGAGGATACGGCAGTCAATGCCGGATTCCGAGGCTCTAAACCCGGTCAGCGGAAGAAGCCATTCAAAAGAACCACTCCGGGTCCGTCCAACCTGGACGGAATACTCGACCGCTTATGCCAGATACATGGCACCTCTGAAAAGCCAGCTAACCACACCAATAGAGATTCTTGGGTGTTCAAGCAGGCTGGCAAGTTAATTGCCGAAAACAATGACAAGGGGCTAAATAGCGATGACGAGGAAGAAACCCAGCCGCCGAACAATAGAGGACAAAAGGGTTTCCCCCCACAAGTGCGGATGGTGAATATGATATACGCGACCCATATACCCAAGAGGGAGAGGAAGCGCGCACTACGGGACGTCTACGCGATGGAGCCAGTCGCCCCAAAGTTAAACCCATGGTCCTCTTGCCCGATCACTTTCGATCGAAGAGACCACCCGACCAGCATACGCCTTGGCAGATTCGCCGCATTGGTTTTAGACCCAATCGTCGATGGGTTCCACCTCACGAGAGTCCTGATGGACGGCGGTAGCAGCCTGAACCTGCTTTATCAGGATACAGTGCGCAAAATGGGCATAGACCCATCAAGGATTAAGCCTACAAAGACAACCTTTAAAGGTGTCATCCCAGGAGTGGAAGCCAACTGTACAGGCTCAGTCACACTGGAAGTGGTCTTCGGATCCCCAGATAATTTCCGAAGCGAAGAGTTAATCTTCGATATAGTTCCGTTCCGCAGCGGCTATCATGCTCTGCTCGGACGAACCGCGTTTGCAAACTTCAACGCGGTGCCACATTACGCATACCAAAAGCTCAAGATGCCAGGCCCTCGTGGAGTTATTACGGTCAATGGGAATACGGAATGCTCCCTCCGAATGGAGGAACATACAGCGGCTCTCGCGGTAGAAGTACAGAGTAGCCTTCTACGGCAATTCTCAAGTCCGGCAGCTAAAAAGCCGGATACATCAAAGCGCGCCCGGAGCAATACTAACCAAGACCACTTGGCTCAATCAGAGCACGTGTAGCAATGCAGCCCCAACCCTCGCCCGCGCACGATCACAAGAATAACACTCCGCGTACATCATTACGCTTTGGAGATACCATGGGCGCAGGGGAAGGGGCTCGATCACAAGGGACCAAGAGTGCGGCTTGACCACACCAGGGGCTCACACGAGCTCCCCCCTCGTTTTTATTTTTATCTTTTCTTCTTTTATGTATACAGGACCCTATTAATCAGAAGCCCTGTTCGACGGCGAACTTGCCGAACTCGTGATGCAAACAGTCAGGGTCTAAAGGAGGCCGCGACGAATATTCAGGTGGTCTCAATTACGAGCATTAAATTCAATTACATACACCAAGTCTGCAGCTCTTCCCTGGAGGGGGACATGTTTATTTAGTCCAAATCCCTTGCTTACCGCACTACTTGTATCAGTCCGCTTTATTAGGAGACCTTCTTTCATAAATAACGCAACACTTCCTTTTTGCAAGTACGTTATCTTTTCTATATATGTTCATTATATGACATCCTGCACCCGTATATTTTGGTACGGCCAAATACGCCAGGGGCTTCTGTTCCCCACATTATGGTGTGATTAAGTCCGAACACTTTCACAAGTGCGGCACCCCGAACTTATAGCATTATATGAATCGGCTCCGAATCATGTCTTGGGTCAATATTTGGGTTTGCCCGGCTCCCATGTTTTGGTGCCTTACGTTCCGTTCCGTCGGCTAAGGTAGCACTGGGAGAACCACTGCGATTGCGCCCCGGTTGAGCCGGGTTAACGCCTCAGTGGAGAAAGCTAAAACTAACTGGCATGATAAGGCGAGAGACTGGTCGCTGTTCGAGAGGTTCTTTCGGGTCCCTAAAGACTCATGCCGCTTCGAGCGAAGTTCCGGATGATGTCCGACGAAGGCGTGGATAGCGCCCTGGATTCGGTCTTCCGAATACCAGGGGCTTCGCCGAAATTTAAAATTATAGAATTCTATGGCTAAGTGGGAGTGTTCGAGCATTATAAGTCCGGTTGCCTTGTTCGTCGTGTTGAGCGCCTCCCTAGATGTACCCAAAAATGGGAACAAGAGCGCTCATCTTTATCACCGAACGCCCCAGCACTAGTGGCTTGGGGGCTGAAGCCAACGACTTGCCATCTCTCAGATTTCACAAAACGGCCGCACAGAAGGTAATATTTTAAATTAAACAAGTGTTGCTCATGGCGCATATGAACGAAGTTTCAGCGCACAGGATAAATATATAGCGAGTTCATTCAAAAATTACATCTCGGGAGCACTCATCTACGATATCGCAGGCTCCCTTCAGGACAATCTTATAATACTTCTCCGGCGTGCGATACTCCTTGCCCGGCGGCGGTGGGTCCGTGAGAAGCTTCTCCGCATCCAATCTGCCCCATTGCACCTTTATGCGGGCAAGGGCACGACGAGTTCCTTCAATACAGGCGGAGCGCTTGACTACATCCAGCCTGGGGCACGCATCCACCAGCCGCCGCACTAGGCCAACGTAGCTTCCAGGCATGGCCTGTCCAGGCCACAGCCGGACTATGAGGCCCTTCATGGCCTCCTCAGCTACCTTGTGGAGTTCGACCAGCTGCTTCAGCTGGTCGCTTGGGGGCACCGGATGGCCGGCCTCAGCATACTGAGACCAGAAGACCTTCTCCGTCGAGCTCCCCTCCTCGCCACGATAGAATGCGGCGGCATCAGATGCACTACGCGGCAGATCTGCAAACGCCCCTGGAGAGCTCCGAATTCGGGTAAGTGTCAGGTAGTTCACATTAACATGCCTGCTTTGCATGAAAAGTGCCTTACCCGCCGCTATCTTCTTTATGTCCTCAACTTCCTGAAGGGCCTTACGGGCCTCGGCCTTGGCGGACATGGCACTTTCGAGAGCCGAGGCAAGCTCGGACTCTCGAGTCTTGGAGTCACGCTCCAAACTCTCATGCTTTTCCATGAGAGCCTGGAGCTCTTGCCGAACTTCCGCCACCAGTGCCTCTTGCTTTTCTCGCTCAGCCCGCTCCGTGGCCGCGTTGCATTCGGCCGCGGACACGGCATCCTTCAGGGCTGCCACCTCGTTAGTGGCCCCTGCAATACACATATTATCCTTGTTAATTTTGTTTGCAACCAAAACCCTTTTCTGTAAGGTACTTATCCAAAGAGGTGTTACTCACCTTCTTTCTCCTCGAGCTGCTTCTTCGCACGGCCGAGCTCTTGCTCGGACCGCTCGAGGTTCTTCTTCAGCACCTCGACCTCCGCCGTTAATGCGGCAGAGGTCAGCAGCGCAGCCTGCAAACCCATATTGACACATTTTTAGCAACCCTGCGTATATCTTGTTAGATCCTCAGTCCGACTTTTTCTTTCCGAACACCGAACTAAGCATCAGGGGCTACTGTCTATGCGGTATCACATTACATAATTTTAACTTCTTACCTCAAAGCCTGTTAAAAGGCTGTTGCAGGCTTGGGTCAGCCCGCCCTTGGCAAGCTGAACCTTCTCAATCACCGCACTCATGATAGTGCGGTGTTCTTCCTCGATGGAAGCGCCTTTAAGCGCCTCCAGCAGGTTATCCGGCGCCTCCGGTTGGACGGAGGCCGCCGGCGTCACGGTCTTTCCCTTCTTCCGAAGGGGCCGCTTGCCGGACTCTGGAACCATTGCGGGTTCCGGCGTAGAGTCCGGCGCAAAGTCCGGGAGGTCACCTAACGGCGCCTCCGGAGCCTCCTCCTGATGGGTCCCTTTTTGGGACCCCACCTCGGCGTCCTCGTCGACGTGTGGGGTAGAGGCAGTCGGGATGGAATTCACATCCGACGAGGCCAATGACCCGCTCGATGAGTCAGGGAGATCATCCTTGGCCGGACTACGGACAGTATGCGGCGTTAGAGGGATACTATGTGACACGAAAAGTACGGCATATAAATGATCCTGATACTTACGATCCTGCCGGACGCCTGGCCCTCGGAGGCCACTCACCCTCGCCAACGCTGATGTTGGCAAAACTGTCCGTGGGGATAGTTCTCCCCCTCTTGGATCCTTCGGCCTCCCCGATTGGGGAAGCCTTCCTCTTCTTCTCTCCCTCCTCCGGGAGAGAGTACTCCTCCTCCTCGTCTTCAGGGGAGGAGTCCTCGTCATCGTCAGACGCCTGATTGCGGAAACTCTTTCGAGTCACCGCGGCCACCTTCTTGGCCTTCTTCTCCGGCACCACGTGCGGTGCCGGAACCAGCAGCCCAGCTAAGCGGGCGTTCACTGGTTCTTCTGGCATGGGAGCCGGGCTGATGAGCAGCGTGGCCTTCTCCATCCATTCCTATCAAAGGAAGAGGCAGATTAAAACCTCACCAGAATCAATCTAATTACCACAAGTGTCCCATAATGGGGTTGAATCACTTACCTCGTCAGTCGGAGACTGCGAGCTAAATCCGCGGTCTTCGGTCACGGATGCGTGGGCTTCGGCGCCCTTGAACAGCACCCTCCAGGCGCCTTCGTGTGTTGTATCGAAGAGCCCGTTTAGTGTCTGGTGCTGTTCCGGATTGAACTCCCACAAATTGAATGCCCGTTCCTGGCATGGGAGAATCCGCCGGAGGAGCATGACTTGGACCACGTCGACGAGCCGGAGCCTATTGCTCACCATCTTCTTGATGCAGGCTCGGAGTCCCGTCACCTCCACCGGATTGCCCCACTGCAAGCCCTTCTCTTTCCAGGAGGTGAGCTGCGTGGGGATTCCAGATCTAAACTCGGGGGCCGCCGCCCATGTGGGCTTGCGCGGCTCGGTGATGTAGAACCACCCCGATTGCCACCCCTTGACGGAGTCCACGAAGGTCCCTTCTAGCCAAGGGACGTTGGGCAATTTGCCCAACATGGCGCCTCCGCATTCCGCTTGCGTCCCCTTTACAACCTTCGGCTTGACGTTGAAGGTCTTGAGCCACAGGCCGAAGTGGGGCTGGATGCATAGAAAGGCCTCGCACACGACGATAAACGCCGAGATGTTGAGGATGAAGTTCGGCGCCAGATCGTGGAAATCCAGGCCGTAGTAAAACATGAGCCCCCGGACAAATGGATGGAGTGGAAAGCCCAGTCCGCGGAGGAAGTGGGGGAGGAAAACGACCCTCTCATGAGGCCCTGGGGTAGGGATGAGCTGCTCCTCGTCGGGCAGCCGATGCGCGATATCGCTGGACAGGTATCCGGCGTCGCGCAGCTTGGTGATGTCCTCCTCCTTAGCGGTGGAGGCTAACCATTTACCTCCCGCTCCGGACATATTCGGAGAAGGTCGAGGAGAGATGCGCGAGCTTGGGCGTTGGAGCTTGAGTTCACATGGAAGGATAAGCAAAGGAGGAAGAAGGCGTAGGTGAGAAGGTGAATCCTTATCCCTTATATATAGGCGGACAAAACTATGCGTCCCCCACCGGCCTGGTAAAACTCGCTTATCTCCCAAGCGCCATCATCAATGGCGCGGTTGGGTTACCCACACACGTATTGATGAGAATCCCGGAATAAGGGGAACACGATCTCTGCTTCGACAGGACGTGCCAAGGAAACCGCTTCGCTAAACGTGCTGAGGTGGTATAGTAAAAAACGATTCAAACAAAGGCTTGGTAGCGGTGTGATGACACGCCGCATAATACGTCAGCAGATTGAACTAAGTGTATATTTTATTCTCTCTACGGTGGAATGTGGAATTTATTTTGCAGAGCCGGACACTATCCTGGTGTTCATTATCTTCTCCGGATTATTCAAGGGAGGAACCCGCCTTGCAATGCCGAACATTATGCACGCCAGACTTATCGTCATTGAAGACTGGTTCAGGGGCTACTGAGGGACTCCTGGACTAGGGGGTGTCCGGACAGCCGGACTATCAATATCCGTCGGACTCCCAGACTACGAAGATAGAAGATTGAAGACTCCGGCTCGTGTCCGGATGGTACTTTCCTTGGCCTGGAAGGCAAGCTTGGCAATACGGATATGTAGATCTCCTACCATTGTAACCGACTCTGTGTAACCCTAGCCTTCTCTGGTGTCTATGTAAACCGGAGAGCCTTAGTCCGTAGGACGAACAGACATCTCAACAATCATACCATAGGCTAGCTTCTTGGGTTTAGCCTCTTTGATCTCGTGGTAGATCTACTCTTGTACTGCCCATATCATCAATATTAATCAAGCAGGACGTAGGGTCTTACCTCCATCGAGAGGGCCCGAACCTGGGTAAAAACATCGTGTCCCTCGTCTCTTGTTACCATCCGCCTAGACGCACAGTTCGGGACCCCCTACCCGAGATCCGCCCGTTTTGACACCGACAAAGGTCTTCAGCCATAAGCCGAAGTGGGGTTTGATGCGGAGGAAGGCCTCGAACACAACGATAAACGCTGAGATGTTGAGGATGAAATTCGGGGCCAGATCGTGGAAATCCAGGCCGTAGTAGAACATGGGCCCCCGGACAAATGGGTGGAGTGGGAAGCCCAGTCCGCGGAGGAAATGGGGAAGGAACACCACCCTCTCATGGGGCCTAGGGGTGGGGACGAGCTGCCCCTCGTCTGGAAGCCGGTGCGCAATGTCGTTGTGTAGGTATCCGGCTTTCCTCAACTTTTTGATGTGCCCCTCCGTGATGGAGGAGGCCATCCACTTGCCTCCCGCTCCGGACATGGCTGGGGAAGGTTGAGGCAAGATGTGCGGACTTGGGTGGTGGAGCTCGAGTACGCGGAAATGGATAAGCAAAGGAGGAAGAAGGCGTAGGTAAAAAGGTGGATCCTTATCCCCTTATATGGGCGGACGAAACTATGCGTCCCCACCAGCCTGGTAAAACTCGCTTATCTCCCAAGCGCCATAATCAATGGCGCGATTGGGCTACCCACGCCCGTATTGATGAGAATCCCGGAATAAGGGGACACGATCTCTTCTTTGACAAGACGTGCCAAGGAAACCGCTTCGCTAAACGCGCTGAGGTGGAACAGTAAAAATGATTCGAATAAAGTCTTGGCCGTGGTGTGATGTCACGCCATGGAATACGTCAGCAGATTGAACTTGTGTAAATGTTATTCTCTCTACGGTGGTATGTGGAACTTATTTTGCAGAGCCGGACACTATCCTTGTGTTCAAAATCTTCTATGAAGTATTCGGAGGAGGAACCCTCCTTGCAATGCCGAAGACAATATGCGCGCCGGACTCGTCGTCATTGAAGCCTGGTTCAGGGGCTACTGAGGGAGTCCTGGATTAGGGGGTGTCCGGATAGCCGGACTATCACCGTTGGCCGGACTCCTAGACTATGAAGATACAAGATTGAAGACTCCATCCCGTGTCCGGATGGGACTTTCCTTGGCGCGAAAGGCAAGCTTGGAAATACAGATATGTAGATCTCCTACCATTGTAACCGACTCTGTGTAACCCTAGCCCTCTCCGGTGTCTATATAAACCGGAGGGTTTTAGTCCGTAGGACGAACAACAATCATTCCATAGGCTAGCTTCTAGGGTTTAGCCTCTTTGATCTCGTGGTAGATCTACTCTTGTACTACCCATATCATCAATATTAATCAACCAGGAGTAGGGTTTTACCTCCATCGAGAGGGTCCGAACCTGGGTAAAAACATCATGTCCCTTGTCTCCTGTTACCATCCGCCTAGACGCACAGTTCGGGACCCCCTACCCGAGATCCGCCGGTTTTGACACCGACAGATCTCATCTCAGATTTCATGGCCTCAAGCCATTTCACGGAATTTGGGCTCATCATCACCTCCTCATAGTTCATAGGTTCATCATGGTCTAGTAACATGACTTCCAGAACAGGATTACCATACCACTCTGGTGCAGACTGTACTCTAGTTGACCTAGGAGGTTTGGTAGTAACTTGATCTGAAGTTTCATGATCATCATCATTAGCTTCCTCACTAATTGGTGTAGGTATCACTAGAACTTATTTATGTGATGAAATACTTTCCATTTCGGAAGAAGGTACAATTACCTCATCAAGTTCTACTTTCCTCCCACTCACTTCTTTCGAGAGAAACTCCTTCTCTAGAAAGGATCCATTCTTAGCAACGAATATCTTGCCTTTGGATCTGTGATAGAAGGCGTACCCAAGAGTTTCCTTTGGGTATCCTATGAAGACACATTTCTCCGATTTGGGTTCGAGCTTATCAGGTTGAAGCCTTTTCACATAAGCAGCACAACCCCAAACTTTCAGAAATGACAACTTAGGTTTCTTGCCAAACCACAGTTCATATGGTGTCATCTCAATGGATTTAGATCATGCCCTATTTAACGTGAATGCAGTCGTCTCTAAAGCATAACCCCAAAACAATAGTGTTAAATCAGTAAGAGACATCATAGGTCGCACCATATCAAATGAAGACCAAGCTCGTAACTCAAATATTCGCCTCCGCGATCAGATCGTAGAAACTTTATTTTCTTGTTGCGATGATTTTCCACTTCACTCTTAAATTCTTTGAACTTTTTCAAATGTTTCAGACTTATGTTTCATTAAGTAGATATACCCATATCTGCTCAAATCATCTGTGAAGGTCAGAAAATAATGATACCTGCCGCGAGCCTCAACACTCATCTGACCGCATACATCAACATGTTTTATTTCCAATAAGTCAGTGGCTTGCTCCATTGTTCCGGAGAATGGATTCTTAGTCATCTTTCCCATGAGGCATGGTTCGCAAGCGTCAAGTGATTCATAATCAAGTGATTCCAAAATCCCATCAGCATGGAGTTTCTTCATGTGCTTTACACCAATATGACCTAAACGACAGTTCCACAAATAAGTTGCACTATCATTATTAACTTTGCATCTTTTGGCTTCAATATTATGAATATGTGTATGACTACGATCGAGATTCAACAATAACAGACCACTCATCAAGGGTGCATGACCATAAACGATACTACTCATATAAATAGAACAACCATTATTCTCTGATTTAAATGAATAACCGTCTCACATCAAACAAGATCCAGATATAATATTCATGCTCAATGCTAGCACCAAATATTAATTATTGAGGTATAAAACTAATCATGAAGGTAGATGTAGAGGTAGCGTGCCGATGGCGATCATCGACATTGGAACCATTTCTGGCACGCATCGTCACCTCGTCCTTAGGCAATCTTCGTTTAATCTGTAGCCCCTGTTTCGAGTTGCAAATATGAGCAACAGAACCAGTATCAAATACTCATGCGCTACTATGAGCATTAGTAAGGTACACATCAATAACATGTATATCAAATATACCTTTCACTTTGCCATCCTTCTTATCCGCCAAATACTTGGGGCAGTTCCGCTTCCAGTGACCAGTCCGTTTGCAGTAGACGCACTTAGTTTCAGGCTTAGGTCCAGACTTGGGCTCCTTCCCGGGAGTAGCAACTTGCTTGCTATTCTTCTTGAAGTTCCCCTTCTTCCCTTTACCCTTTTTCTTGAAACTAGTGGTCTTGTTAACCATCAACACTTGATGCTCCTTCTTGATTTCTACCTCCGCAGCCTTAAGCATTGCGAAGAGCTCGGGAAATGTCTTTTCCATCCCTTGCATGTTATAGTTCATCACAAAGCCTTTATAGCTTGGTGGCAGTGATTGAAGAACTCTGTCAATGACCCTATCATCAGGAAGATTAACTCCTAGATGAGTCAAGTGCTTATGGTACCCAGACATTCTGAGTATGTGTTCACTGACAGAACTATTCTCCTCCATCTTGCAGCTATAGAACTTATTGGAGACTTCATATCTCTCAACTCGAGCATTTGCTTGAAATATTAACTTTAACTCCTGGAACATATGCTCCATGACGTTCAAAATGTCTTTGAAGTCCTGATTATAAGCCGTAAAGCATGGCACACTGAACTATCAAGTAGTCATCAGCTTTAGTCTGCCAGACGTTCGTAACGTCCGGAGTTGCTCCTGCAGCGGGCCTTGCACCTAGTGTTGGAAACGTAGTAATTTCAAAAAAATTCCTACGCACACGCAAGATCATGGTGATGCATAGCAACGAGAGGGGAGAGTGTTGTCCACGTACCCTCCTAGACCAAAAGCGGAAGCGTTAGGACAACGCGGTTGATGTAGTCATACGTCTTCACGATCCGACCAATCAAGTACCAAACGCACGGCACCTCCGAGTTTAGCACACGTTCAGCTCGATGACGTCCCATGAACTCTGATCCAGCAGAGCTTTGTGGGAGAGTTCCATCAGCACGACGGTGTGATGACGGTATTGATGATGCTACCGACGCAGGGCTTCGCCTAAGCACCGCTATGCTATTACCGAGGTGGAATATGGTGGAGGGGGGCACCACACACGGCTAAGAGATCTCAAGGATCAATTGTTGTGTCTAGAGGTGCCCCCTGCCCCCGTATATAAAGGAGCAAGGGGGGAGGCGGCCGGCCAAGAGGAGGGCGCACCAAGGGGGGAGTCCTACTCCCACCGGGAGTAGGACTCCTCCTTTCCTTGTAGGAGTCGGAGAAGGGAAGGAAAGAAGAGAAGGAAGGAAGGGGCGCCCTCCTCCCTAGTCCAATTCGGACCAGTCCATGGGGAGGGGTGCGGCCACCCTTTGAGGCCTTTCTCTCCTTTCCCGTATGGCCCATTAAGGCCCATATACTCCCCGGCGAATTCCCGTAACTCTCCGGTACTCCGAAAAATACCCGAATCACTCGGAACCTTTCTGAAGTCCGAATATAGTCGTCCAATATATCGATCTTTACGTCTCGACCATTTTGAGACTCTTATTCATGTCCCCAATCTCATCCGGGACTCCAAACTACCTTTGGTACATCAAAACACATAAACTCATAATACCAATCGTCACCGAACTTTAAGCGTGCGGACCCTACAGGTTCGAGAACTATGTAGACATGACCGAGACACGTCTCCGGTCAATAACCAATAGCGGAACCTGGATGCTCATATTGGCTCCCACATATTCTACGAAGATCTTTATCGGTCAAACCGCATAACAACATACGTTGTTCCCTTTGTCATCGGTATGTTACTTGCCCGAGATTCGGTTGTCGGTATCTCAATACCTAGTTCAATCTCGTTACCGACAAGTCTCTTTACTCGTTATGTAATGCATCATCCTACAACTAACTCATAAATCACATTGCTTGCAAGGCTTATAGTGATGTGCATTACCGAGAGGGCCCAGAGATACCTCTCCGACAATCGGAGTGACAAATCCTAATCTCGAAATATGCCAACTCAACATGTACCTTCGGAGACACCTGTAGAGCTCCTTTACAATCACCCAGTTACGTTGTGACGTTTGGTAGCACACAAAGTGTTCCTCCGGTAAATGGGAGTTGCATAATCTCATAGTCATAGGAACATGTATAAGTCATGAAGAAAGCAATAGCAACATACTAAACGATCAAGTGCTAAGCTAACGGAATGGGTCAAGTAAATCACATCATTCTCTAATGATGTGATCCCGTTAATCAAATGAAAACTCATGTCTATGGTTAGGAAACACAACCATCTTTGATTCAATGATCTAGTCAAGTAGAGGCATACTAGTGACATTGTGTTTGTCTATGTATTCACACATGTACTAAGTTTCCGGTTAATACAATTATAGCATGAATAATAAACATTTATCATGAAATAAGGAAATAAATGATAAATTTATTATTGCCTCTAGGGCATATTTCCTTCAGTCTCCCACTTGCACTAGAGTCAATAATGTAGTTCACATCATCATGTGATTTAACACCAATATTCACATCTGTATGTGATTAATATCCATAGTTCACATCATGATTCTAGTAGAGCATTCTGTAGGATGCCCCTTAAAGTTAGGTTGGATGTATAGTAATATCAGAGATAAGGGGTTACCTTAGTCCAATAACCCAGGGTTACAAATCCTAGCCGGCTTTGTCAGTGGATACAGAGTCATTCACAATTCTACTATTGTTGTCTTGTATGACAAATCATCCATGGGTCTCCCTAAATGCGTCACGGTCCGACCAATGTGGCGCAAGACGGAACCGAACCAAGGGCCTCACCTCTGCCCCCAGGTCTCGTTATCTTCTCACACCCACACATACCAACACAGACAGCACACACAAAAATCTCCTCGTGCATGTGTACCCTCCCCCCTTGCATATACACACTCAAGGGAATCTCTCGCGGTGACATCATATTAGTCTCTCTCTCTAGACCTCTATCATTTCTCGTGATATCTCTCCCACGGGCCCCCTCCCCCCGCCGGCCCCTCTATCCATGCCTCTCTCGAATATGTAATACACACACATACCTCTCTAGGCCCTGCCAAATACATCAACTACACATTCACACATGTTACATCACGTACCCCATTGATCTAAAAAGCCCTCTCTTCACGTTTATTTCGCATACAACATTCCTTTTGAATAAAGTGTGGCCAAAAAATTATTTTAGAATTTCTACATATATACAACATTACAAAGTTATATGGAGGAGTATGAACATTAATTTGCATTGCGTGGTGCCCACAATGATATTTATTCCGCACTGTGAATTTTTGTATTTTTATACTATATATAAAGTTAGTCATAATAAAGAGAAACGAAGAGCATCTCTCTCCCCATCGCATACACTCCCTCTATGCCCCTTTCACGTTTGCACACAAACTATCTCCAGGTCCTCTAAAAGTAAGCCCCCAACACATTCACGCATGTTTTATCTTTCTCTCACGATATATACAGAGACAATCATTGTATTTGGAGCGAAAGCACGATAAGTACATTGGACTTCAGAATCCACTCATTACGGTCACCATTTACGTTTTGTGGTTATTATACAGTCACGGGCTCACTGTACAGCTCTGTATTTGCTCAAAACACGACTAGTTGACCAGTTAAACGCTCCACATTGCACCTCTAGTGTTGCATCACATTATCTCACTACCATTGGGCCCACCTGTCCACTTGTATCTACTCTTCTACACTCTTATAAAAAACAGAGTTGGTGATGATGGTGTGCCTGCCATCCTGCAACATAGGTCGTCCGATTTATATCTGACGGATAGGAAGGAAACTATGGCAATTTTGCAAAAAGGTACCTGAGGGAGTCCTGGACTAGGGGGTGTCCGGACAGCCGGACTATCATCGTCCGCCGGACTCCAAGACTACAAAGATACAAGATTGAAGACTCCGTCCCGTGTCCGGATGGGACTTTCCTTGGCGTGGAAGGCAAGCTTGGCGATATGGATATGTAGATCTCCTACCATTGTAACCGACTCTGTGTAACCCTAGCCTTCTCCGGTGTCTATATAAACTGGAGGGCTTTAGTCCGTAGGACACAACATACATTACAACAATCATACCATAGGCTAGCTTTAGGGTTTAGCCTCCTTGATCTCGTGGTAGATCTACTCTTGTACTACCCATATCATCAATATTAATCAAGCAGGACGTAGGGTTTTACCTCCATCAAGAGGGCCCGATCCTGGGTAAAACATCGTGTCCCTTGTCTCCTGTTACCATCCGCCTAGACGCACAGTTCGGGACCCCCTACCCGAGATCCGCCGGTTTTGACACCGACATTGGTGCTTTCATTGAGAGTTCCTCTGTGTCGTCACCGATAGGAAGGATGCCTCCACCCGTCTTCAAAGACGGTATTTTCGCCAAAGGGGCCTTGGCCGCCGGCCAAACTATCCGGCTAGGCGGTTTTCTTATGACCGCCTGTCAGGCCACTGCTTCGACAATGACTTCCCAAGTCGTCAAAAGCAATCTCCGCGTCAGCTCGGAATTCGCCGAGCGGCTGGATCCAATAGATCTCTCGTCTGTCAACGAGCTCTTGGATCGCATCGCCGCCCTGGGAGTCGCTATAGACTATAATCAGATTGGGCTTAAAACCGATCTGAGAGAGATTAACTCTCCCCAGGCCACCCACCACGTCGCAGTGGCAGAGGAGCAATGCGGCGACTCTTCGCCTATATTGAAGACTAGTCACGTCCGGATTCCCGAAACCTCCATGCCGGATCTCCGCGGAGGGACGGACTTCGATCGAGCATTGAACTTAAAATCATGCATCGTTCCGGACTCGCTGGATCGTGCCCAGCAATCCAAGCTTCCGAATTCGGAAACTCCTCGCCCTTTAAGCCCCAAGATGGGTAGGGATCCGGATTTTATTCCACCCACCCGCCCAGACATATGCGATCTATCTCTAATACGGCAAGAGCCCACTGAAACAGTACATCATTACTGGGCCAGAGTCCTCCTGGTTATGGACAGGATAAAGGACTACCGAGAGGAAAACGCAATCTCAATCTTTTGCAATAATTGCACAGACAAGGGAATACTGAACACCAACGGCCGTCGTAAAATTATACGCTTCACCGATTTGGCATCCATAGTACGAAAGTACTGTGCGATGGAGAGTTTCCGGAAAACCGAAAACCAGTTTTGGGACAATCCGGCCCTGGATACAACCCCAGTCCGCAACAAAAGGGTGCATCACACTCAGGCCCCAGATACAAAAACCAAAAAGCAAAAACCCCATAAAGGGCACGGAACCGTACTGGAGGGATGGCTCAATGGACCCTGTAAGCTTCATAGTGCAGAGGGAGCCGTCCCAACACATAGCCTTCGAGCATGTTGGATATTACGGCAGGTGGCCAAAAATGGCGAGGAGCTTCTAGCCCCGGAAAACCACTCCAACAATACCAGTACGGTATCAACAGTCTTCGAGACCTTCGCATCAAACAATATGCAAAAACGAACAATCCGCGGCCTCGCCGAAGTCTACCAAGTAGCAACAGCAAATCCATGGAGTGACACAGCCATCACCTTCAACGCTAGCGACGAACCTAAATTCCGAACAGCCCGAGCACCAGCCGCACTGGTGCTCAGTCCCATAGTGGACGGCTTTCAACTTACAAAGGTCCTCATGGATGGCGGCAGCGGACTAAACCTCATCTACGAGGAAACTCTTCAAAAAATGGAAATCGATTGGAGCCGTATTAAGCGAAGCAGCACAACCTTCAGAGGAATAATCCCTAGCCGGGAAGCGCGCTGCACCGGAAAAATCACACTCGATGTGGTGTTCGGCTCGCCGGACAATTACAGAGCCGAAGAAGTCACGTTCCAAGTGGCCCCGTTCAACAGCGGATACCACGCTATATTAGGACGAGAGGCATTCACAATTTTTCAAGCCGTACCCCATTACGGGTACATGAAGCTCAAAATGCCTGGGCCCGGTAGAATAATCACTCTCGCTAGTGATCCGGACATAGCACTCCGCGCCGAAAACAAGACAGCCGCACTAGCCCTGGAGGCACTCTCCGAGGCCCTAGCGGCAGAAGAACTCACCGTGCTGCGCTCTACGGTGAACAGGGACGATGTGATACTTGATAAAAGATCTAAGTCCACCTCCTTCAAACCAGCAGATGAAATAGTTAAATTCCAAGTCCATCAAACGGACCCAACAAAGACGGCCTCCATTGGGGCACAATTAAACCCCGAGGTAGACGCCGCACTGCGCGAATTCCTTCGGGAAAATTGGGACATTTTCGCCTGGCATCCTTCGGACATGCCCGGAATCCCACACAAATTGGCAGAACACAGCCTAAACATCCTAAAAGAATTCAAGCCGGTCAAATAGGCTCTTTGACGATTTTCCGAACCCAAAAGACAGGCAATGGGAGAAGAGCTAGCCAAACTATTGGAAGCCGAATTCATTAGAGATATCAAACATCCGGATTGGCTAGCAAATCTGGTAATGGTACCAAAGAAGGACAAATCTTGGCGCCTATGCGTTGATTTTAGAGACCTCAATAAGGCCTGCCCAAAGGATCCCTTCCCCCTCCCCCGCATCGACCAAATTATAGATGCTACCGCAGGGCATGATTCATTGTGCCTCCTCGACGCATACTCTGGCTACCATCAAATCAAGATGGCGGAAGCAGACCAAGCCACAACGGCATTCATCACTCCATACGGACCATTCTGCTTCAACACGATGCCCTTGGAACTTAAAAATGCCGGTGCAACATATCAGCGCATGATTCAAACATGTCTGGCTACCCAGATCGGCAAAACAGTCGAGGCATACGTAGACGACGTAGTCGTCAAAACAAAACACGTCGAAACTCTAGTAGACGATTTGAGGCTCACATTCGACAACCTCAAAGCATATGACATCAAGCTGAATCCGGAAAAATGCGTTTTCGGCGTACCAGCCGGAAAGCTGTTGGGCTTCATTGTATCCGGTAGAGGAATTGAAGCAAACCCGGCTAAAATCCGAGCTATGTCATAGTTGGATATACCAAAAGACCTCAAACAGATACAAAAATTAACAGGACGCGTGGCAGCTCTAAGCCGCTTTATCTCCCATCTAGGAGAAAAGGCATTGCCCCTCTATCTCCTCCTCAGGCGCACCGAACACTTCGAGTGGATGGATGCTGCCACTACCGGACTCGAAGAAATAAAGGCCATATTGGCAACAAATCCGGTCCTGGCTGCGCCCAATCTGGGCGAACCAATGTTGTTATACATCGCAGCAACGCATCAAGTTGTAAGCGCGGTACTCGTCGTCGAACGAGAGACAGAAGGGCATAAATTCCCTCTTCAAAAACCAGTGTATTATGTATCCACTGTGTTAACCCCCTGCAAGTCCCGTTACCCACACTATCAGAAGATAGCGTATGCGGTGTTCATGGCATCACGGAAGCTCCGACACTACTTTCAAGAGTGTTCGATAACAGTGGCCTCCGAAGTACCACTCAATGACATCATAAATAACCGCGACGCAACGGGCAGGATTGCAAAATGGGCCACTGAGCTCTTACCATTCGATATAACTTACAAACCTCGGCGAGCTATAAAATCACAAGTTTTGGCTGACTTTGTCGCTGAATGGACCGAAGCCGAACTCCCTAAAGAATACGGCGCATACTCCAATTGGATTATGCATTTCGATGGCTCTAAAATGTTGGCCGGACTGGGGGCTGGCGTCGTACTGACGTCCCCGACCGGGGATACAGTCCAATACGTACTTCAAATAATGTACACGGACTCCAACAACGCAGCCGAATACGAGGCCCTTTTACACGGTCTCCGGATAGCAATCTCCATGGGCATTCAACGCCTAGAGGTGCGCGGGGATTCAAACCTTGCAATATCCCAAATAAATGGAGATTTCAATGCCAAGGATCCAAAAATGGCAGCATATCGTAATGCTGTCTTAAAAATGTCAGCTCGGTTCGAAGGACTCGAATTCCATCACGTAGCCCGAGATAATAATCAAGCAGCAGACATACTGGCACGCATCGGCGCAAAACGTGACGCTGTCCCTCCAAACATCTTCCTGGAACGGCTCTTCAAGCCATCCGTACTATGGGAAGAGGAGTCCGGAAATGACAAACCGGAAACAATCGCGCCAACCGGCGGTTTAGCCGATGACATAACACCTTCAGCCCACGACATAATGGCGGTAATCGCCCTGTGGATAGAACCTTTCCTAGCCTATTTGCTTAGACAGGAACTTCCCGAAGACCAAAATGAGGCCCGCTGCATAGTCCGACGATCGAAAGCCTACAAGGTCCATGAGGGAGAACTTTATAAGAAAAGTACAACCGGAGTCCTTCAAAGGTGTATCTCCGAAGAGGAAGGGCGAAACCTCCTGGCTGAAATTCATGCCGGACTAGGCGGACACCACGCAGCAGCCCGGGCCCTTGTAGGAAAGGCATTCCGTACAGGATTTTATTGGCCGACGGTCCGGGCAGATGCCCAGGACTTAGTCCAGAGATGCGTCGGTTGTCAGCTCTTTGCTAATCAGAGCCATATGCCACCCACCGCCCTCAAAACTATACCCATTACCTGGCCGTTCGCGGTCTGGGGGCTTGATATGGTTGGACCCCTTAAAGGGGGAACCCACAAGCAAAGGTACCTATTGGTCATGGTGGATAAATTCACCAAATGGATAGAGGCCAAACCGGTCAAAACGGCAGAGTCCGGACCAGTGATAGACTTTATATCCGGGGTAGTACACCGTTACGGAGTCCCCCACAGCATCATCACCGACAACGGCACGAACTTCACGGCCGACGAGGTTAAGTCATGGTGCAAAAATATGGGCATCAAGCTCGACTACGCTTCAGTCTATCACCCTCAAACCAACGGTCAAGTGGAACGAGCAAATGGTCTAATAATGAGCGGCATTAAACCCAGACTAGTGCGGTCACTTACTAAATCTGACACGCACTGGGTTGAGGAGCTCGACTCCGTACTCTGGGGGCTGTGGACAATGCCTAACCGTACTACCAGATTCACACCATTTTTTATGGTATACGGCGCAGAGGCGGTCCTGCCCTGCGACATTATTCATGACTCACCTCGAGTGTGCATGTACGAAGAAAGAGAGGCCGAGCTGGATCGGCAGGACAGCTTGGACACATTGGAGGAAGAACGCGACGTCGCCAAGGCTCGTTCCGCATTCTATCAGCAGCAGGCCCGAAGATATCAAAGCAGAGAAGTACGGGCCAAGACTTACAACGTCGGCAAACTAGTTCTACCCCTGCCGGACAAGAAAAAGGACAAGCTCAAGCCCAAATGGGAGGGCCCCTTCATTATCGATCAAGTCCTGACTGGCGGAGCGTACCGTCTATGAAATGTGTCGGATAACCGACTCAAGCCGAACCCATGGAACGCAGCCCGCCTCCGAAGATTCTATGCCTAGCGCCGGACTAAGAGTTCGTCCCTTTCCTCCAATCACAGTTTTACACATCAGCTGTCTTTTGTTTCTCTTTCTTCTCCTAACCTTTTTTTTCTAAAAAGCCCCTAAGGGCCTACTTCGCATTGTTCGCATACACTTGATGTGCCATCCGCACTCATTATACCTGGGGGCTTCTTTTCCAGAAGCTCAATTATAAGGGCTTCAAGCCCAGCACATGTGTCAAGCTTCCACATGTACCTTTTACTCACCATTATATGCATCGATATGACTTAAGTTTTGGCCAAGCTTGGTTGCCTGGCTCCTGTGCTTACCCCTACGTTCCCGATTGTTCGGCTAGGAGGTAAAGGGAGCACCTCTGCGATTGTTACTGCCGGGTCAGCCGGATGTGTACCTCAGACTGGGTGAAGCCGAAAGCTAGCGTTCTTAAGGGAATATTCGGTCGGTGACTTGAAAGATGATTTTTTACCAACTTATTTATCTGCCCCCAGATGTTTTTCTGCTTTTTTCGCAGCTCGGGCATGCACTTTAGGGTATGCCTCCCAGGGAAAGGAACCCTTAACGGAACTATTCTCCCTGGAAGATGTCTCTTACTAACCATGTAATATAACATAACTAGTTGGGCACTTGTCTGATAAAGCACTAATGACCCCTATGCCTGGTCTCCATGCATACCCCGGTTGTTTCTTAACCAAGAAGGTATTCGGACACACTCCGGACTCTAGGGTCCCGAGGTTGAAGCGAAAAGGTCGGCAAAGACAAACGATCTACAATCCGGCTAGAAGGCATTTCACATGTCATTTTAAAATACATTGTCAAATTTACTGATTGTATTCCTCCTCAATCCCGTCTAACAGGCTGTCTAACTTACAGTCCCGTTGGGAAAATTTAGCAGCCAACTCTACCTGGCTGTATACTAAACTCACAGGGTTCTCCTTCCCATCGGGCCCCACCGGTCCAACTTCGGCCATGTGGTTGGGATCCGCCTTCTTGTAACGCATCTTCACCATGGCCCAAGCCTCCCTGGCACCTTGACGGCAAGCCGAAATCTTCCACAAACGGAAGCGCTGCCGCACTCCCTGAAGCTTCTCCGCAAGCTCCCCAAGGCCCTCGGGTAGGGAGAGGGCTGTCCATAAAGCCTGGACGATGCCGCTCATTGCCTGCCAAACTCGTTCGAGCAGTTGCAACAGCTCGGGAAGTTGATCACCCATCGATATGGGCATCTCCTCCGCAGGGCGACCTGTGAGTATACCTACAAGACAAATCCTGTCAATTTACTTCCTCGCCGAACTCTTCTTTTCAAAGGAGTCCGCTCAAGCACTTATTATAGATGCCGCGATGAAGCCGCTGATTCTCCTTAACGGAGCCGGACAGCCCGGCTCGAGCGCCTTTCAGCTCTTCTCCGAGCTTGGCGTTGGCATCCTGGAGCTTGTTCCATTCTTGCTGCACCCTATTCAGCACCCTCTCACCGGCCTTCAGCTGGCGCAGTAATTCTTGCCTGTCCGGATCTTGTCCGGCGGCACCTGCAATGTCATTATTAGACTTGCGCGTACACCGCACAATGCCTATAATTATTAATAAAAATGTGTTACCAGGAGGGGTCTCTGCGTTTCCTCCTGCGGCAGCAAGTGCGGCCTCAAGTTGGGCCTTGCATTCTTGCAGCTCCTGAGACAGCTGGGCATTCTTCTCGGTAAGAGCATGCGTTTGAAATGATCCTTAAATCAGTTGACATAACTACTTTAAGTCTCGGGGGCTACTGGCATATATAACCATTAAATTCCCTTACCCGTATGTCTTTTACATACTGCTCCGTGGCTCTGGTAAAACCATCTTGAGCAGCATGGAGGTGCGCGTCCCCTGCGTTAAAGGCGTCCAATGCCTCAGGGGAGAAGCACGCTTCACGAAATACTATCCGGCGGCGCCTGTGGTTCATGGCGCTCTCCACCTCAGACTTGGTGGCGGACAGTTTGTCGGCATCCTCCATTGGAGGAGTATCCGGCCCGCGCCTTGCGCTTGCCTCCCCCTCCAGGTCGGGCGCTGGAGCCTGGCTTGTATAGGTCGGATCGGCAACCTCTACGCCCGCAGTCCGGCGGGCGCTTTTTCTCCTACAAAGATCATGAGCACTCAGACGCTCCCCAGGAACGTTGCTCTGAAAATTTAAATACGAGCTATACCTTTGCGGCGACGTTTCAGTCCGTGCCGCGCTCCTTTTCCGCCTGCTGGTCCGGACTGACCTTTGTTGGTCAGCCGCCACGGGCTCGGCTTCCCGCCTCGAAGGCGCTTCCTGTAAAACACCATCGTTCGCGAAGGTCAGAAATGGGCAAGGAAGAAATAACGGTGTCCGGGCCTCGGTCACAGTCACCTGGGAAGCCGGATATAGTCCGGGGTAGTCCGCCGTAATGGCAACTAAAGCGTTATCCATGCTGAGTTGGTGGAACACCCCGTCGATCAGCTCCACCTGGATATCCGGGTCCTCTTCGGAGGCCGGATCCTGGGATCTTTCTGGATCCTCGGGTTGCCGAGCGGGACTTACCATGTCCTCCACAATCCGGCGTAGTTCCTGCGCCGAAGACATAATGTATGAAGCCTAAACTTCGAAAACGTGGGTTGAGCCCTTAAAAGTGTTCGCTTACCCAGCCTCTAGGGTTGTTCATGGAAAACCCATTCAAGGGGTTCGTTCGAAGGAAGTCCTCCTTCTCCCCCTTGTACAGACCGGACAGGATCTGCACCAGATCCTCGGTCGAATCCGGCCCCTCGCGGCCATGACGGGTGGCATCGTCCTCCCCGTTGAAATCCCACATGGGGTGGCCTCTGTACTGCAATGGCTGTACCCCCCGCATGATGCATGTTGCCATGACTCCAATCATGGTCAACCCGGAATGGGCCAGTAATCTTATTCGGCCCATCAGGTAATGGGCGCTCTTGTCTTCTTCCAATCGGGGGCTCCGCGGGCACCAGCTGAGGCGTTTCTTCAGAGGAGCAGCACTGAACTCCGGGAGGCCAATCCGGACTGGGTCCGGCAGCGGAGCATCTTCTATGTAAAACCACTCCGAAGGCCAGTCTTTGGACGCCTTCTTAGGGGTACCGGATGGGTATCCGGTTCCGGCAATGCGCCATATTTCGGCGCCGCCCACTTGATATATATATATCCCTCGTGAGAACGGGGTACGAGGCAGAACAGCCTCTTCCATAGTGCAAAATGGGGCTCGATGCCCAGGAATAGCTCGCAAAGAGCTACGTAGCCCGCGATATGCAAGACAGAGGTGGGCGTAAGGTGATGGAGCTGAAGTCCGTAGAACTCCAGGAGCCCGCGGAGAAACCAATGTATTGGAAATCCGAGTCCCCTTATCAGATAGGGGATGAAGCATACCCGCTCCCCTTTGTTGGGACTTGGGGTAGCCTCCGCCTGCTTCCCACCTTGGTAGGTGGCCAGCCCGGCTCGAACCGGGACCATGAAGGCCGGTGGGAGATATCCCCCCGCTTGGAGCTTCACTAGCTCGTTGTGTGGAACAGAGCACCTCCTCCAAACTCCTGGCGGTGGGCTGGGAGCGCGAGAAGAGGAGCCGCGTCGATGGTCCATGATGGAATGGATTTTTAGGTCAAAGGCGCTCCGATGAGTATTCGCGGAAGGAAGATGGTGTGGTTTGGATCTGGATTTTTGCCTCTTTTGTAGGCGGATGACTCGCACGACTAGGGAGTGAAACATAAAAGACACCCTGGCTTTTCGCATTCGTACGACGCGTGGAAGAAGGCCATTATTGGGCGTAGAAGCCAAGAAGCACAGTATTTATGATGAAGCCGGACACTGTTCGGTAGATACACGGAGCATGAAGGGAGAACCCACCTTGCAACGCCGAAGACTATACGCGCTGGACTTATCGTCATTGAAGCCTGGTTCGGGGGCTGCTGAGGGAGTCCTGGACTAGGGGGTGTCCGGACAGCCGGACTATCATCGTCCGCCGGACTCCAAGACTATGAAGATACAAGATCAAAGACTCCGTCCCGTGTCCGGATGGGACTTTCCTTGGCGTGGAAGGCAAGCTTGGCGATACGGATATGTAGATCTCCTACCATTGTAACCGACTCTGTGTAACCCTAGCCTTCTCCGGTGTCTATATAAACCGGAGGGCTTTAGTCCGTAGGACACAACATACATTACAACAATCATACCATACGCTAGCTTTAGGGTTTAGCCTCCTTGATCTCGTGGTAGATCCACTCTTGTACTACCCATATCATCAATATTAATCAAGCAGGACGTAGGGTTTTACCTCCATCAAGAGGGCCCGAACCTGGGTAAAACATCGTGTCCCTTGTCTCCTGTTACCATCCGCCTAGACGCACAGTTCGGGACCCCCTACCCAAGATCCGCCTGTTTTTACACCGACAGTACCCACACACCTCTCCAAATTTGCAAATAAGGCCTTCCCTCGTTCATCCTTTTCTCTCACAAGATAAACTAGTCATAAAAATGCATCTTGATGTTACGTGGAACGCATGGGCATCTTGCTAGTAACAATGAAAACAAAGCACAAAAAAAATATTGGACGGTGGTTCGAAGTCATGACCGCGGGCATAGCGGACAAGGTGGCCTTGTATTGGTATGCTGAGCCGTCTGTTTTAACACACAGGAGCTGGTGTGGTGATTATACATGCACGCAGGCATGCACACGAACTGCATGCACGCAACACACACATGAACACATGCAGCCACGCACGTACGCAACACTCACATATACACACGCAGCCACGCACGCATGCAACACTCACACGCACACACCCACGCATGCATGCATGCACACACCACACGACCAACACACACTCTCACGCTCAAGTGCTCAACCTACATGTGCATGCGCACACATCAGGCCCTGACAGACACATACACAACCAGGTGATTCCCGCGCACGGGTTGGAGTCTTGTCGTGCCTGGGTGAATTTGTGTTTATCTGACCTTTTTCCTATGTGAACTGACATGTGGGACCCACAAGGAATGTGGTCAGTTTAGCTAGTCAACATGGTGCCATGCAGACTATTTGGCCGGTCAACAGAGTGCAGTCCGATGCCGAACGGTGTGCAAGTGACCGTATAATCACCGCAAAACGTATATAGTGACCGTAATGAGCGTATTCTGAAGTTCGGTGACCGTATTACGCTTTTCTCTCTATAGGCCCTCCAAAACTACATCTCTACACGTTCTCGCATGTTACATCTAACAACTATGCAATACATCACTACTACAACACTCTAACACAATAAATCATATGTGTTTTTAGTTTTACTAGATATCATATTGTTACTTAATTATTCAGTTTGCATACATTAAAATTGCCTTTGAAATGTATGGCCAGTATCATCTACCGCGTGGGAAAAATCCCGCCCTTTCCTGTTTCATCGGATTTGTATCGATGGATCATGCGAAACAACAAAACTATAGTACTATACAGTACAAGTGACAGTTCACGGGGCCGCCGTGTCGTGTACTCCTCCGTCGTAAGAGTGGAGCGCTCGCTTTCATAAATGTTCTAGTCCCGTTCGCCGACATGTGGGTGTTGGGGAACGTAGTAATTTCAAAAAAATTCCTACGCACACGCAAGATCATGGTGATGCATAGCAATGAGAGGAGAGAGCGTTGTCCACGTACCCTCGTAGACCGAAAGCGGAAGCGTTAGAACAACGCGGTTGATGTAGTCGTACGTCTTCACGGCCCAACCGATCAAGCACCGAAACTACGTCACCTCCGAGTTCTGGCACATGTTCAGCTTGATGACGATCCCCGGACCCCGATCCAGCAAAATGTCAGGGAAGAGTCCCGTCAGCACGATGGCGTGGTGATGATCTTGATGTTCTACCGTCGCAGGGCTTCGCCTAAGCACCGCTACAATATTATCGAGGACTATGGTGGAGGGGGGCACCGCACACGGCTAAGAGATCAAGAGATCAATTGTTGTGCCTATGGGGTGCCCCCTCCCCCGTATATAAAGGAGTGGAGGAGGGGGCCCGCCAAGGGGGTGGCGCACCCTAGGGGGGAGTCCAACCCCAACCGGGAGTAGGACTCCCCCCTTTCCTATTAGGAGTAGGAGAGGGAAGGAAGAGGGGGGAGGAAAGAAGGAAAGGGGGGCCGGCCCCCTCCCAATTCGGATTGGGCTTGGGGGGGCGCCCCTCCTTTGATTCTTCTCCCTCCTTTCCACTAAGGCCCAATAAGGCCCATATACCTACCGGGGGGTTCAGATAACCTCCCGGAGCTCCGGTATAGTCCCAATATCACCCGGAACTTTTCCGGTGTCCAAATATAGTCGTCCAATATTTTGATCTTTATGTCTCGACCATTTCGAGACTCCTCGTCATGTCCGTGATCACATCCGGGACTCCGAACAACCTTCGGTACATCAAAACTCATAAACTCATAATAAAACTATCAACGAAACCTTAAGCGTGCGGACCCTACGGGTTTGAGAACTATGTAGACATGACCTAGAACTGTTTCCGGTCAATAACCAATAGCGGAACCTGGATGCTCATATTGGCTCCTACATATTCTACGAAGATCTTTATCGGTCGAACTGCATAACAACATGCGTTGTTCCCTTTGTCATCGGTATGTTACTTGCCTGAGATTCGATCATCGGTATCCAATACCTAGTTCAATCTCGTTACTGGCAAGTCTCTTTACTCGTTACGTAATGCATCATTCTGTAACTAACTCATTAGCTACATTGCTTGCAAGGCTTATAATGATGTGCATTACCGAGAGGGCCCAGAGATACCTCTCCGACAATCGGAGTGACAAAACCTAATCTCGAAATACGCCAACTCAACATGTACCTTTGGAGACACCTGTAGAGCTCCTTTATAATCACCCAGTTACGTTGTGACGTTTGGTAGCACACAAAGTGTTCCTTCGATAAACGGGAGTTGTATAATCTCATAGTTATAGGAACTTGTATAAGTCATGAAGAAAGCAATAGAAACATACTAAACGATCAAGTGCTAAGCTAACGGAATGGGTCAAGTCAATCACATCATTCTCCTAATGATGTGATCCTGTTAATCAAATGACAACACATGTCTATGGTTAGGAAACATAACCATCTTTGATTAATGAGCTAGTCAAGTAGAGGCATACTAGTGACATCAAGTTTGTCTATGTATTCACACATGTATCATGTCTCCGGTTAATACAATTCTAGCATGAATAATAAACATTTATCATGATATGAGGAAATAAATAATAACTTTATTATTGCCTCTAGGGCATATTTCCTTCAGTCTCCCACGTGCACTAGAGTCAATAATCTAGATTACACAGTAATGATTCTAACACCCATGGATTCTTGGTGCTGATCATGTTTTGCTCGTGGAAGAGGCTTAGTCAGCGGGTCTGCAACATTCAGATCCGTATGTATCTTGCAAATCTCTATGTCTCCCACCAGGACTTGGTCCCAGATGGAATTGAAGCGTCTCTTGATGTGCTTGGTCCTCTTGTGAAATCTGGATTCCTTTACCAAGCCAATTGCACCAGTATTGTCACAGAAGATCTTCATTGGTCCTGATGCACTAGGTATGACACCTAGATCGGAAATGAACTCCTTCATCCAGACTCCTTCATTTGCTGCTTCAGAAGTAGCTATGTACTCCGCTTCGCATGTGGATCCCGCCACAACACTTTGTTTAGATCTGCACCAACTTACAGCTCCACCGTTCAATATAAACACGTATCCGGTTTGCGATTTAGAATCGTTCGGATCGGTGTTAAAGCTTGCATCGACGTAACCATTTACGACTAGCTCTTTGTCACCTCCATAAACGAGAAACATATCCTTAGTCCTTTTCAGGTATTTCAGGATATTCTTGACCGTTGTCGAGTGATCCACTCCTGGATTACTTTGGTACCTCCCTGCTAAACTTATTGCTAAGCATACATCAGGTCTGGTACACAGCATTGCATACATGATAGAGCCTATGGCTGAAGCATAGGGTGTTGGGGAACGTTGCAGAAAACAAAAATTTTCCTACTCGTTTCACCAAGATCCATCTAGGAGTTCATCTAGCAACGAGTCATTAGATGCATCTACATACCTTTGTAGATCGCGCACGGAAGCGTTCAAAAGAACGGTGATGATGTAGTCGTACTCGACGTGATCCAAATCACCGATGACCAAGCGCCGAACGGACGGCACCTCCGCGTTCAACACACGTACGGGACGGGAGACATCTCCTCCTTCTTGATCCAGCAAGGGGGGAGGAGAGGTTGATGAAGATCCAGCAGCACGACGGCGTGGTGGTGGATGTAGGGCGTCACAGAAGCAGGGCTTCGCCGAGACTACGAGAGAGAGACGTAACGGGGAGAGAGGGAGGCGCCAGGGGCTGGTCTATCTCTCTCTCTCCCCCCACTATATATAGGGGTGCCATGGGGGGGCGCCGGCCCTAGTAGATGAGATCTACTAGGGGGGGGGGCGGCGGCCAAGGGGAGGTTTCCCTCCCCCCCAAGGCACCTAGGGGTGCCTTCCACCACATGGACTCCTCCATGGTGGAAACCCTAGGCGCATGGGCCTATAGGGGCTGGTGCCCTTGGCCCATGAAGGCCAAGGCGCACCCCCTACAGCCGATGTGCCCCCCCGGGACAGGTGGCCCCACCCGGTGGGCCCCCGGGACCCCTCCGGTGGTCCCGGTACAATACCGATAACCCCGAAACTTGTCCCGATGGCCGAAACAGCACTTCCTATATATAATTCTTTACCTCCGGACCCTTCCAGAACTCCTCGTGACGTCCGGGATCTCATCCGGGACTCCAAACAACATTCGGGTTACTGCATATACATATCTTCACAACCCTAGCGTCACCGAACCTTAAGTGTGTAGACCCTACGGGTTCGGGAGACAAGCAGACATGACCGAGACGACTCTCCGGTCAATAACCAACAGCGGCATCTGGATACCCATGTTGGCTCCCACATGCTCCACGATGATCCCATCGGATGAACCACGATGTCGAGGATTCAATCAACCCTGTACGCAATTCCCTTTGTCAATCGATATGTTACTTGCCCGAGATTCGATCGTCGGTATCCCAATACCTCGTTCAATCTCATTACCGGCAAGTCACTTTACTCGTACCGTAATGCATGATCCCGTGACCAGACACTTGGTCACTCTAAGCTCATTATGATGATGCATTATCGAGTGGGCCCAGTGATACCTCTCCGTCATACGGAGTGACAAATCCTAGTCTTGATCCATGTCAACCCAACAGACACTTTCGGAGATACCCGTAGTCTACCTTTATAGTCACCCAGTTACGTTGTGACGTTTGGTATACCCAAAGCACTCCTACGGTATCCGGGAGTTACACGATCTCATGGTCTAAGGAAAAGATACTTTGACATTAGAAAACTCTAGCAAACGAACTATACGATCTTGTGCTATGTTTAGGATTGGGTCTTGTCCATCACATCATTCTCCTAATGATGTGATCTCGTTACCAATGACATCCAATGTCCATAGTCAGGAAACCATGACTATCTATTGATCAACGAGCTAGTCAACTAGAGGTTCACTAGGGACATGTTGGTGTCTGTTATTCACACATGTATTACGATTTCCGGATAACACAATTATAGCATGAATAAAGACAATTATCATGAACAAGGAAATATAATAATAATGCTTTTATTATTGCCTCTAGGGCATATTTCCAACATAGGGAACATCTTTCATTTTCTCTCTATCTTCTGCTGTGGTCGGGCATTGAGTCTAACTCAACTTCACACCTTGTAATACAGGCAAGAACCCTTTCTTTGACTGATCCATTTTGAACTTTTTCAAAACTTTATCAAGGTATGTGCTTTGTGAAAGTCCAATTAAGCGTCTTGATCTATCTCTATAGATCTTGATGCCCAATATGTAAGCAGCTTCACCGAGGTCTTTCATCGAAAAACTTTTATTGAAGTATCCCTTTATGCTATCCAGAAATTCTATATCATTTCTAATTAACAATATGTCATCTACATATAATATCAGAAATGCTACAGAGCTCCCACTCACCTTCTTGTAAATACAGGCTTCTCCAAAAGTCTGTATAAAACCATATGCTTTGATCACACTATCAAAGCGTTTATTCCAACTCTGAGATGCTTGCACCAGTCCATAAATGGATCGCTGGAGCTTGCACACTTTGTTAGCACCTATTGGATCGACAAAACCTTCTGGTTGCATCATATACAACTCTTCTTCCAGAAATCCATTCAGGAATGCAGTTTTGACATCCATTTGCCAAATTTCATAATCATAAAATGCGGCAATTGCTAACATGATTCGGATAGACTTAAGCATCGCTACGGGTGAGAAAGTCTCATCGTAGTCAACCCCTTGAACTTGTCGAAAACCTTTCACAAGTCGAGCTTTGTAGACAGTTACATTACCATCAGCGTCAGTCTTCTTCTTGAAGATCCATTTATTCTCGATGGCTTGCCGATCATCGGGCAAGTCAACCAAAGTCCTTTTGCGGAATCTGGGCTCATCATCGCTTCCTCATAGTCCGTAGGTTCGCCATGGTCAAGTAACATGACTTCCAGAATAGGATTACCATACCACTTTGGTACAGATCTTACTCTGGTAGACCTACGAGGTTCGGTAGTAACTTGATCTGAAGTTTCATGATCATTATCATTAGCTTCCTCACTGATTGGTGTAGTTATCACAGGAACCGGTTCTTGTGATGAACTACTTTCCAATAAGGGAGCAGGTACAGTTACCTCATCAAGTTCTACTTTCCTCCCACTCACTTCTTTCGAGAGAAACTCCTTCTCTAGAAAGGACCCGAATTTAGCAACAAAAATCTTGCCTTCAGATCTGTGATAGAAGGTGTACCCAATAATCTCTTTTGGGTATCCTATGAAGACACATTTCTCCGATTTGGGTTCAAGCTTATCTGGTTGAAGTTTCTTCACATAAGCATCGCAGCCCCAAACTTTAAGAAACGACAACTTTGGTTTCTTGCCAAACCACAGTTCATAAGGCGTCGTCTCAACGGATTTTGATGGTGCCCTATTTAACGTGAATGCGGCCGTCTCTAAAGCATAACCCCAAAACGATAGCGGTAAATCAGTAAGAGACATCATATATCGCACCATATCTAGTAAAGTACGATTACGACGTTCGGACACACCATTTCGTTGTGGTGTTCCGGGTGGCGTGAGTTGCGAAACTATTCCGCATTGCTTCAAATGTAAACCAAACTCGTAACTCAAATATTCTCCTCCATGATCAGATCGTAGAAATTTTATTTTCTTGTTACGATGATTGTCCACTTCACTCTAAAATTCTTTGAACTTCTCAAATGTTTCAGACTCTTGTTTCATCAAGTAGATATACCCATATTTGCTCAAATCATCTGTGAAGGTGAGAAAAGAACGATACCTGCTGCAAGCCTCAATATTCATTGGACCACATACATCAGTATGTATGATTTCCAACAAATCAGTTGCTCGCTCCATAGTTCCGGAGAACGGCGTTTTAGTCATCTTTCCCATGAGGCACGGTTCGCAAGTACCAAATGATTTCATAATCAAGTGATTCCAGAAGTCCATCAGTATGGAGTTTCTTCATGCGCTTTACACCAATATGACCCAAACGGCAGTGCCACAAATAAGTTGCACTATCATTATCAACTCTGTATCTTTTGGCTTCAACATTATGAATATGTGTATCACTACTATCGAGATTTAATAAAAATAGACCACTCTTCAAGGGTGCATGACCATAAAAGATATTACTCATATAAATAGAACAACCATTATTCTCTGATTTAAATGGATAACTGTCTCACATTAAACAAGATCCAGATATAATGTTCATGCTTAACGCTGGCACCAAATAACAATTATTCAGGTCTAAAACTAATCCTGATGGTAGATGTAGAGGTAGCGTGCCGACCGCGATCACATCGACTTTGGAACCATTTCCCACGCGCATCATCACCTTTCCCTTAGCCAATCTTCGCTTAATCCGTAGTCCCTGTTTCGAGTTGCAAATATTAGCAACAGAACCAGTATCAAATACCAGGTGCTACTGCGAGCATTAGTAAGGTACACATCAATAACATGTATATCACATATACCATTGTTCACTTGGCCATCCTTCTTATCCACCAAATACCCGGGGCAGTTCCGCTTCCAGTGTCCAGTCTACTTGCAGTAGAAGCACTCAGTCTCAGGCTTAGGTCCAAACTTGGGTTTCTTCTCTTGAGCGGCAACTTGTTTGTTGTTCTTCTTGAAGTTCCCCTCCTTTTTCCCTTTGCCCTTTTTCTTGAAACTGGTGGTCTTATTGACCATCAACACTTGATGCTCCTTCTTGATTTCTACCTTCGCAGCTTTTAGCATTGCGAAGATCTCGGGAATAGTCTTGTCCATCCCTTGCATATTATAGTTCATCATGAAGCTCTTGTAGCTTGGCGGAACTGATTGAAGAATTATGTCAATGACACTATCATCAGGAAGATTAACTCCTAGTTGAATCAAGTGATTATTATACCCAGACAATTTGAGTATATGTTCACTGACAGAACTATTCTCCTCCATCTTACAGCTATAGAACTTACTGGAGACTTCATATCTCTAAATCCGGGCATTTGCTTGAAATATTAACTTCAACTCCTGGAACATCTCATATGCTCCATGACATTCAAAACATCGTTGAAGACCCGGTTCCAAGCCGTAAACCATGGCACACTGAACTATTGAGTAGTCATCAGCTTTGCTCTGCCAGACGTTCTTAACGTTTTCAGTTGCATCTGCAGCAGGCCTCGCACCCAGCAGTGCTTCTAGGTTTTAATTCTTCTGTGCCGCAATGAGGATAATCCTCAAGTTACGGACCCAGTCTGTGTAATTGCTACCATCATCTTTCAACTTAGCTTTCTCAATGAACGCATTAAAATTCAACGGAACAACAGCACGAGCCATCTATCTACAACAAACATAGACAAGCAAAATACTATCAGGTACTAAGTTCATGATAAATTTAAGTTCAATTAATCATATTGCTTAAGAACTCCCACTTAGACAGACATCTTTCTAGTCATCTAAGTGATCATGTGATCCAAATCAACTAAACCATGTCCAATCATCACGTGAGATGGAGTAGTTTCAACATGTTGATCATATCTACTATATGATTCACGTTTGACCTTTCGGTCTCCGTGTTCCGAGGCCATATCTGTATATGGTAGGCTCATCAAGTTTAACCTGAGTATTCCGCGCGTGCAACTGTTTTGCACCCGTTGTATTTGAACATAGAGCCTATCACACCCGATCATCACATGGTGTCTCAGCACGAAGAACTTTCGCAACGGTGCGTACTCAGGGAGAACACTTCTTGATAATTAGTGAGAGATCATCTTAAAATGCTACCATCAATCGAAGCAAGATAAGATGCATAAAGGATAAACATCACATGCAATCAATATAAGTGATATGATATGGCCATCATCATCTTGTGCTTGTGATCTCCATCTCCGAAGCACCATCGTGATCACCATCATCACCAGCGCGACACCTTGATCTCCATCGTAGCATCGTTGTCGTTATGCCATCTATTGCTTCTACGACTATCGCTACCGCTTAGTGATAAAGTAAAGCAATTACAGGGCGTTTGCATTTCATACAATAAAGCGACAACCATATGGCTACTGCCAGTTGCCGATAACTCGGTTACAAAACATGATCATCTCATACAATAAAATATAGCATCACGTCTTGACCATATCACATCACAACATGCCCTGCAAAAACAAGTTAGACGTCCTCTACTTTCTTGTTGCATATTTTATGTGGCTGCTACGGGCTGAGCAAGAACCGTTCTTACCTACGCATCAAAACCACAATGATAGTTCGTCAAGTTAGTGCTATTTTAACCTTCGCAAGGACCAGGCGTAGCCACACTCGGTTCAACTAAAGTGAGAGAGACAGACACCCGTCGGTCACCTTTAAGAAATGAGTGCTCGTAACAGCGAAACCAGTCTTGCGTAAGCGTACGCGTAATGTCGGTCCAGGTAGCTTCATCTCAGAATACCGCTGAACCAAAGTATGACATGATGGTAAGCAGTATGACTTATATCCCCCACAACTCACTTGTGTTCTACTCATGCATATGACATCTACGCATAAAACCAGGCTCTGATACCACTGTTGGGGAACGTAGTAATTTCAAAAATAAAAACTACACACACGCAAGATCATGGTGATGCATAGCAACGAGAGGAGAGAGTGTTGTCCATGTACCCTCGTAGGCAGGAAGCGGAAGCGTTAGAACAACGAAGTTGATGTAGTCGTACGTCTTCACGGCCCGACCGATCAAGCACCGAAACTACAACACCTCCGAGTTCTAGCACACGTTCAGCTTGATGATGATCCCCGGACTCCGATCTAGCAGAATGTCGGGGAAGAGTTCCGTCAGCACGACGGCGTGGTGACGATCTTGATGTTCTACCATCGCAGGGCTTCGCCTAAGCACCACTACAATATTATCGAGGACTATGGTGGAGGGGGGCACCACACACGGTTAAGAGATCAAGAGATCAATTGTTGTGTCTATGGGGTGCCCCCCTCCCCCGTATATAAAGGAGTGGAGGAGAGGGGGCCGGCCAAGGGGGTGGCGCGCCCTAGGGGGGGAGTCCAACCCCAACCGGGAGTAGGACTCCCCCGTTTCCTATTAGGAGTAGGAGAGGGAAGGAAGAGGGGGAAGGGAAGAAGGAAAGGGGGGCCAGCCTGCCTCCCAATTCGGATTGGGCTTGGGGGGGCGCCCCCTCCTTTGCTTCTTCTCCCTCCTTTCCACTAAGGCCCAATAAGGCCCATATACCTACCGGGGGTTCCGATAACCTCCCAGAGCTCCGGTATAGTCCCAATCTCACCCGGAACTTTTTCGGTGTCCAAATATAGTCCTCCAATATATCAATCTTTATGTCTCGACCATTTCGAGACTCCTCGTCATGTCCGTGATCACATCTGGGACTCCGAACAACCTTCTGCACATCAAAACTCATAAACTCATAATAAAAATGTCAACGAAACCTTAAGCGTGCGGACCCTACGGGTTCGAGAACTATGTAGACATGACCTAGAACTGTTTCCGGTCAATAACCAATAGCGGAACCTAGATTCTCATATTGGTTCCTACATATTCTACGAAGATCTTTATCGGTCAAACTGCATAACAACATACGTTGTTCCCTTTGTCATCGGTATGTTACTTGCCCGAGATTCGATCGTCGGTATCCAATACCTAGTTCAATCTCGTTACCGGCAAGTCTCTTTACTCGTTACGTAATGCATCATTCCGTAACTAACTCATTAGCTACATTGCTTGCAAGGCTTATAGTGATGTGCATTACCGAGAGGGCCCAGAGATACCACTCTGACAATCGGAGTGACAAAACCTAATCTCGAAATACGCCAACTCAACATGTACCTTTGGAGACACCTGTAGAGCTCCTTTATAATCACCTAGTTACATTGTCACGTTTGGTAGCACACAAAGTGTTCCTCCGATAAACGGGAGTTGCATAATCTCATAGTTATAGGAACTTGTATAAGTCATGATGTCACATCCCTAGCTTCTGGTATTGCACTAGGCTAGCTAGTCATGTGTTGCATCATGTTTAATTTCTCTTAAACCTGAAATGGGGATTGTTCAAACCCTAGCACCGGATCAAATCAAATAGGTTCAACCTAAAATAATCTTCAATGAACCCAAAATGCCTTTGGAAATGTTCATGATTTTTGATAAAGGTGAAAACCTCTGCCAAAAATGATGAGCATATTTCTTGGCCATTTATGGATTTTTGAATTAACTCATAAAGTATTTGAATTTGGGCATTTGAATGCTATAAATAATTTAAATGCTCAAATAATTCTGAAACTAAATGTGGGTTGTTGCATATATTTTAGAAGGTGCCCACAATTATTTTCAGGATTTTTAGAAGTGCTCTGGTATTTTTAATAAAGCCCAAACAACTACAGAAAAATAGAAAACAGAACAAGCAGGAAAAAAAAGGGCAGAGATAGAGAGTTACCTGGGCCGACCTACCTGGCGCTCCAGCCGGCCCAGTACTGTGCAGCCCAGCCAGCGCAGCGCTTTTCTTCAACCTTCTGCCAGAAGGCGAGGCAGCTGCGTGGAGAGCGCACAGCCGAGCTGCGCCAGCTCCTGCTTGCCGCCTCCTGCCTCCCCTCGCGTCTGGCGATGCCACGCGACCCCCCTCGCTCCTCTCCCTCACTCTCTGCTCTCTCCCTCTCACTCCCCTGCTCTTTTCCCCTCATGGCCGAAGCCGCCATGGCCACTCCGCTGAGAAACACCGCGGCCAGCCACTCCCTCTCTCCCTCTTCGCGTTCCCGAGATCCGTATTGTCGCCAGCTTCATCCTAGCTGAGCCTAGCATCACCGGACGCCCTGCAATGCTGGCGCCATCATCTTCTTCTTCCTCGGGCACCGAAGGCCGTCATCGTCGATTTGTCGCCGTCGTCGCTTCCCCGAGCTCGTTGACCATCTCGACGTGACCACTGTGAGCTCATGATCCGTTTTCCCCTATTACCGCACTCGATAGCGCTCCCCAGCCGCGTATGTCGCCGAGCCCGAGAGCTCATCACCGCCGGCCATGCCGTCACCGTCGTTGCAGCCGCTGAAGCTCGTGTCTGAGTGCGTAATCGTGCTCAGTATGCCCCCAGGATCCTAACAAACCCATCGGCTGCTCCTGCCGCATGCTGCATCGCCGTAACCATCACCACCCGAACTCTGGCGCCGCCGCGAGCTTGCTCCGGCGAGCTTCGTCCACCCCGCGCCCTCCCGCATGCCTCCGCTGGATGCGCGCGAGCAAGGGAAACCCTCTGGTGCCCTTGGCTTGACCCAACACCGCCCGTAGCGCCGCTCCGGCAACCCTCCGCCGCGGTTACAGGTCGCCGGCGTTGAACTCCGGCGACGCTGACGTGGAGCCATCATTAGGCACTAATCACCACTAACCCCCCCTAACAGACACTGATGAGCGGGCCCCGCAGCGGGTCAAATCCCAGTCAACACGGGTTAACTCCCAGTTAGCAGTTAGCCAATGACATGTGGGACCCGGTTGTCAGGTTTGACCTGGTCAGCCACGGTTGACCTGCTAACGCAATGCTGACACAGTAATAGGTTTTCTGGATTTATTCTTATACAGGAAATTCCAGAAAATACCTCAAACTTCTAAAATTCATAGAAATTCAACCGTAGCTCCAAATCAAACAAATTATATATGAAAAAAGATCAGAAAAATCCAATCTATCCATCTGCACTGGTTTCGTGCATGTTAGAACAACCTATAGCTGCTGTATAGCACAAATCATATGAATGGCATTTAAATAATCACATGTGGAGTTTGAATTTGAACCTAGGGTTCAAACCAACTCCATTTAACTTGCTGCTAGTTGCATTAGCTCAAATCACAGCATATTGCCATGTCATGATCATGCATCATGTTGTGCATTGCATTGATTGTGTTCTTCGTTGTTTGCCGGTGATTATCCCCTCTCAGTAGACGACGTTCGACGATGAGATCGATGACACCGATGAAGAACTATACTATCTTCAGAAGTGCCAGGCAAGCAAAACCCCCTTGTTAATTCCGATACAATCCCACTCTCTCGCTCCTGCTCTCTTTTACTGCATTAGGACAACAACAATACAACTGTTACTTGCTGCGGTAGTTGAACCACTTTATCCTCTGCATGACCTGTCATTTCCACAGTAAATAGACGAAACCCACTAGCATGAGTAGGAGTTGTTTGAGCCCTGATGTGCCTACTCATTCATGCTTGTTTGTCATGCCTGCTATTGCTTAGAGTTGAGTCAGGTCTGATTCATCGGGAATGAATTGGAGGTGTGTGAACATGTCCTACTGTTGAGAGCTAAGTGTGTGAACACGATTTGGTAAAGGTAGCGGTGAGAGGCCATGTAGGAGTACATGGTGGGTTGTCTCATTGCAGCCGTCCTCAGGAACTGAGTTCTGTGTTTGTGATCCATGAACAGTTACTACCACACATTGGGCTCCGGGCACTCCAAGCTCTCTCGACTTATTAATCAACATGATCTCTGTCCAGGAGTTGCAACTAGTTTCTGGTGTTTGTAGGTAGTGTTAGTAGTCTACCAAGTGGCACCCAGTACAGGTGGGCTTGGGACAGACTAGGCACCGTGGCACGGTGTACCAAGGGTACATCCACCCGTCGAGGTGGGCTTGGGAACCCTGCTCACATCGTTTGGGGCCGTGAGCAACACCCCGTCCGGATCTCCTTGCGGATGGAACCCGAATAGGTGATAAACCTGGACGAGAGACTTGTGTGGTTAGTCAGGTCGTGGCCGACACCCTCGCTGGGCTTCCGCTTGAAGGTTGCCGAGTACATGTCGTGTAAACGGCGGTAAGTGGTGAGAGCGTGTGTGAAGAAGTACACCCCTGCAGGGTTATCATTATCTATTCGAATAGCCGGATTCCTCGGATATGGAAACTTGGACCCCTTGTACAGTTCATAGACAAGTGAAAGTGGATACTCTAAAATGCGCAAGATAAGCGTGAGTGCTATGGATGGCGTTCTCGTAGGGAGACGGGAGCGGATCCATAGTGGTGTATTGATATGGTGAATATGTGGACTCGTGTGCGCCACCTCAAAAGAGTTACTTGCAGTCGTAGTTCAGGATAGACACTGAGTCAAATCTGGCTTGCTGCAGTTAAACCCCACCATCCCCTTGTTGATAATGATGCATATGTAGTTAGTTCTGATGTAAGTCTTGCTGGGTACATTTGTACTCACGTTTGCCTATTTTATGTTTTTGCAGAGAGACTTCAGTCTCGCTAGTAGTTCCACGTGGACTTCGATGTTTAGCTTGTTACCTCAGCTACGATCTTGTGCCCTCGGCAGGATCTAGTAGATAGTCAGGCTTCTAAGCCTTTTTCATTTGTAGATGTCTGTACTCAGACATGCTAAGCTTCTGTTTGTGTTTGACTTGTATGCTCTGAATGTTGGGTCATGAAACCCATGTTTGTAATATCTCGCTCCTCGGAGCCTATTGAATAAAATACTTGAGTCGTAGAGTCATGTTGTGATGCCATGTTGTATTTGCACATATCGAGCATATTGTGTGTATGTTATTGAAATGCTTGGTATGTGTGGGATCTGACTATCTAGTTGTTTGTCCTCAGTAGCCTCTCTTACCGGGAAATGTCTCCTAGTGTTTCCACCGAGCCATGGTAGCTTGCTACTGCTCCGGAACACTTAGGCTGGCCGGCATGTGTCCTTCTTCGTTCCTGTGTCTGTCCCTTCGGGGAAATGTCACGCGATGAATACTGGAGTCCTGTTAGCCCGCTACAGCCCGGTTCACCGGACTCCTGCTAGCCCAGTGCTACAGTCTGGATTCACCCGCTGAGGACCGACACGTTCAATGCTGGGTCATGGATGCCTGTCCCTGTAAGTCTGTGCCACTTTGGGTTTACGACTAGCCATGTCAGCCCGGGCTCCTTATCATATGGATACTAGCGACACTATCATATACGTGTGCCAAAAGGAGCAAACGGTCCCGGGCAAAGGTAAGGCGACACCCGTGGGAATACCGTGCGTGAGGCCGCAAAGTGATATGAGGTGTTACATGCTAGATCAATGTGGCATTGAGTCGGGGTCCTGACACATGAAGAAAGCAATAGCAACATACTAAACAATCAAGTGCTAAGCTAACAGAATGGGTCAAGTTAATCACATCATTCTCCTAATGATGTGATCTCATTAATCAAATGACAACACATGTCTATGGTTAGGAAACATAACCATCTTTGATTAATGAGCTAGTCAAGTAGAGGCATACTAGTGACATCAAGTTTGTCTATGTATTCACACATGTATCATGCTCTGGTTAATACAATTCTAGCATGAATAATAAACATTTATCATGATATGAGGAAATAAATAATAACTTTATTATTGCCTCTAGGGCATATTTCCCTCAGTGGGACATCATGCTACCGGGTCCACGTGTCATTCCGAAATACAGTGCAGAGCATCAACGGTGAAGCACCGCAGTCATGGCGCCGGCGTAGTAATGAGCAATGAGGCGTCAAATCACAAAGCTGCACCTTTCCCGCAGTTAAGTTGGAGGGATGAAGTAATAATGCTAAAAAACAAGTTGGAGGGACGAAGCAACCATCATTTCACTCGTTGTTGAATCCGCTTCTCCCTCATCTTCTTCAGGTTTTTTATAAGATCTTCTTCAAGTTAACCACGAGTTGCTTCTGCCATTGTTCTTCCTCATGTGGGACGCAGATCGGCTTGGTAAAGCACTGACACGTGGGACCGCATGTTAGCAAACCTCCAGGCCAACTGTCGGTGTCAAAACCGGCGGATCTCGGGTAGGGGGTCCCGAACTGTGCGTCTAAGGCTAATGGTAACAGGAGGAAGGGGACACGATGTTTTTACCCAGGTTCGGGCCCTCTCGATGGAGGTAATACCCTACTTCCTGCTTGATTGATCTTGATGATATGAGTATTACAAGAGTTGACCTACCACGAGATCGTAGAGGCTAAACCCTAGAATCTAGCCTATGATTATGATTGTTGTTGTCCTACGGACTAAACCCTCCGGTTTATATAGACGCCGAAGGGGGCTAGTGTTACACAGAGTCAGTTACAGAGAAGGAAATCTACATATCCGAATATCCAAGCTTGCCTTCCACGCAAAGGAGAGTCCCATCCGGACACGGGATGAAGTCTTCAATCTTGTATCTTCACAGTCCAACAGTCTGGCTAAAGTATATAATCCGGCTGTCCGAGGACCCCTTAATCCAAGACTCCCTCAGTAGCCCGTGAACCAGGCTTCAATGACGATGAGTCTGGCATGCAGACTATCTTCAGCATTGCAAGGCGGGTTCTTCTCCAAATCCTCTAGAGCATTGTTGTAATGAGCAGTGTCCGACTTCTTATCAATACCACTCCTCGGCTTCTGTGCTTTAATTATGGCTGTTTCCATGTGTCGATCGAATGCGAGAAGTCGAGGCATTTTTACATTTGCCACCCCAACCATGTGAGTAAATATTCTATAAAAGAGGCAAGGATTCTCAGATCCAAATCACACCATCTCCTCCTAGCGAGCTTTCATCAGATCGCGCCCGAAAAAAATCCACTCCATCATGGCCGGTCGTCGCGGTTCCTCCTCTTGCTCCCGTAGCACCAGGCCAGGCAACTGGGAGAGATGTTCTGTTCCCCATAGCCGATTAGTAGAGTTGCAGACCAAGGGGTTTCTCCCACCTGCATACATGGTCCTCGTCCGAGCTGGACTAGCCACCTATAATGGCAGGGAGCAAGCGGAGAGCTCTCCAAACCCATCCAAGGGAGAGCGGGTGTGCCTCATCCCCTACTTGTTGAGGGGGCTTCGATTTCCAATCCATCCTTTCCTCCGCGGGCTTCTGGAGTTCTACGGCCTCCAGCTGCACAATTTTACCCCAGCCTCCATACTGCACATCGCAGGCTATGTTGCCTTCTGCGAGCTTTTTCTGGGCTGCGAAGCTCATTTCGAGCTGTGGAAGAGGCTATTCTGCCTCGTACCCTGTCCCTCTTTCGGACCCTGTCCGAAAGGGCCTTCCGGAGTTCGTAAATGCCCCGCTGAAGAAGCACCACAGCTGGCGCCCCAGGAGCCCCCAGGAGGAAGATAACAAAGAGATCCTTTTCCTGATGGACAGGATAAATATATTGGCCAAATCAGGACTGACTGAGGTCATGTCCATATGTATAATGCGTGGAGTGCAACCACTTCAATATCGGGGAAAACCCATGTGGCACTTCAATGGAGAAGATGATGCCACCCGCTACGGTCGTAAAGGACCGGACTCTCCTGCAGCTCTAGCGAAGATACTGTGCGATTTGTTCAAAGGAGAAGAGGAGGAGTTCATCCATATCAAGCCACGGGATGGATTCTCCATGTACAACCCCCAAGCTGGGTGAGTCGCTATCTTTTATTCCAATCTCTCCCACATGTTAGCACAGATGTTTAGCTCATCAATTCATAGCAGGAACTGCGAAGGGCTATGAAGGATGTTCACAGCCCGTCTCCACAGCCAGAGGACCCTGACCAGGCTCTCTACCCCGGACTCGAAGAAGATCCGGATACGTTTGTGGAGCTTGTCGACAGGACATTTTACCAGCTGAGCCGTGATGGTGGTCATCATAGCCGATTATCCTGGCCTACTCCCTATATCCCAGGTAAGTAAAGCCACAGTCCCGACTTCCAAAAAGGATTCCCTCTTTACACTTCACCCACCGCACATGTATTGCGTCTTACAGGGAAGGCCATCGGGGCGCCAAGCTGAACCCGCGGTGACTCACCAACAAGGAGCACCGAAGCCGGGTAGGCTTAAAAGAAAGGCGGTCAGGACCGAGACGCCGTTGCAAAGGTATGTTTAAAAACCTGCCAGGAAGTTATCATTGTTAAAATATAACGATGTTTTCTGCCTTCTGACAAAAAGAGCGCTCGCCGGACTATATCTAGAGAGCCTGCCTGTCACGCTTCCACCAGCCGAACTCCGAGGCCAGACTCAAGGGCGGAGGTCAACGCGGACGATCCTCCTACAGAGGATGCGGATAGATTTTCCGCTACCAACTCCGAAGTGGAGAGCGCCATAAATCATAGCTGCCGACGGGCCGCATTACGCGCCCCTAATTTCTCTGAAGAGGCGTTCGATGCCTTCAACTCAGGGGACGCGTACATCCGGGCTGCTCAAGGTAGCCTAGCCAGGGCCACGGACCAGTACGTGAAGGATATACGGGTAAGAAAATTTGATAAGTGTATATATCAGTAGCCCCTGAGACTTGAAATAGTTGGCACAATTGATTTAAGGATCCGTGTGTGCATAGGTTCTGACAAAGAAGAATACCCAGCTATCCAAAGAGCTGGAGGAGTGCAAGGCCCAACTACGGGCCGCAACCGCCATGATGGAGGAGTCTACGAAGGCCCCATCTGGTAATGTTTGCATTTAAACGAGAGTAATGTCATGGTATGTACCAGTTAATATTCGGCATGTATGCAATTCTAACAAGAGAGCTTGCAGACAATCCCGGAGGCAATCCAGAGATCGTACCCGAGGATGAGCAACATGTTCGGCGACAGCTGAAGGCTGGTCAGCGTGTGCTTACCAAGGTTATAAAGGAGAAAAATACTCTCCAGGACGCGAACGTCCGGCTGGACGTCGAATTAAAGGATGTTCGGGCCCAGCTTGCTGACTCCGTGAAGGAGAATAGGAGGCTTCGACATGGCATATTCAGTAAGTGTTCTGACGAATCACTATAAAGTTTGGCGAAGAAGCGATGCTAACAGAATTATGTCTGTAGGTGTGCTGACAGGTCATCCTGAAGAGGAAATGCCCGGATCTGCAGGTGATCTTCTGCCGGAGCTCTCACAACTGCACGAACAGGTTCGGCAAGTGATGCGGGACATTGCCCAAGCCTTATGGCCATCCGCCTCCCTTCCTGGAGGCATGAGGGAGCTTATGGAGATGCTCAAGGGAGTGCGACAGTGCTTTCGGTTATGGAAGATTTCGGCCTGCCGACAAGGCGCAAGGGAAGCCTGGGCCATGGTGAAGACGCGGTACACCAAGGCTGGCCCGAACCATAAGGCCGAGGTCGGACCTGTAGGGTCAGATGGGAAGGAGATCCCTGTACATCTGGTGTATGACCAAGTAGCATTAGCCGCAAAGTATTCCCAACAGGAGTATAGACTAGACAGCCTGTTGGATGGTATAGAAGAAGAATTTTGTCAGTCTAAGTGACATTGTACTTCGAAGGACATATTTTGTCCCTAGCCGGATTGTAAATCATTTGTCTTGGACGTCCTTTTCGCTTCAACCTTTGGACCCGACAGTCCAGAGTGTATCCGAATACCCGCTCGGTTATGTGAAAACCGGGGCACGCGTGGAAACCAGGCATAGGGGTCATAAGTGCTTGAACAGACAAGTACCCAACTAGTTATGTTATATTACATGGGTAGTAAGAAACATCTTCCAGGGAGAATAGTTCCGTTAAGGGTTCCTTTCCCTGGGTGTGCATACATTTATGTGCATGTCCGAACTGCGAAAATGTACGCAGGATATAAGCATCTCGGGGCATGTTTTGTAATAGGTAAAATACATCTTTTGTTCACCGACCAAATATTCTCTTAAGAACACTAGCTTTCGGCTTCACCCAGCCTGAGGTACACATCCGGCTGACCCGGCAGTAACAATCGCAGAGGTGCTCCCCTTATGCCCTAGCCGAATTAACGAGAACGTAGGGCATAAACATAAGAGCCAGACAACCCAGCTTGGCCAAAACTTAAGTCATATCGATGCATATAGTGGTGAAAAAAGGCACATACGTAGAAGTGACGCATATGTGGTGGGCATGAAGCCCAGAAGACAAATAATCTTCTGTAAAAGAAGCCCCCAGGTATGATGAGTGTGCATAGCGTGGCTAGAGTGTGCGGTCGAGGCATACTTAAGTATAAAAGGCTATAAATGTAAAAGGAGAGAGAGGATATAATTGAAAAGGGAAGACGGAGGTAAGGAGACAAACACGGAGTTCGACACTAGGCATAGAATCTTTGGAGTCTGGTCGCGTTCCATGGGTTCGGTTCGAGTCTATTGTCTGATGCATCACGCAGACGGTACGCACCTCCAGTGAGAACTTTGTCGATGATGAAGGGGCCCTCCCACTTGTGCTTGAGCTTGTCCTTTTTCTTCTCTAGTAGGCGTAGAACGAGTTCGCCATTGTTGTAAGTTTTGGCCGGCACTTCTCTGCTTTGATACCTTCGAGCTTGCTGTTGATATAATGCGGAACGGGCCTTTGTGACGTCGCGCTCCTCCTCCAGGGCATCTAAGCTGTCCTGCCAATCCAGCTCGGATTCTCTCTCTTCGTACATGCGCACTCTAGGTGAATCACGGATGATATCGTAGGGTAGCACTGCCTCTGCGCCGTACACCATAAAAATGGTGTGTATCCGATTGTGCAATTCGGCGTGGTCCGCAGCCGCCATAATACGGAGTCAAGCTCCTCGACCCAGTGCATATCTGATTCCTTCAAGGATCGCACTAGTCTAGGTTTGATGCCGCTCATAATAAGACCGTTCGCTCGTTCGACTTGACCATTTGTTTGGGGGTGATAGACGGAAGTGTAATCAAGTTTTATGCCCATTTTGCTGCACCAGGTTTTCACCTCATCGGCTATAAAGTTAGAGCCGTTATCGGTGATGATGCTGTGGGGGACACCGTAGTGGTGTACGACCCCGGACATAAAGTCTATCATTGGTCCAGATTCGGCCGTTTTAACTGGTTTGGCTTCTATCCATTTGGTGAATTTATCAACCATGACCAACAGGTATTTCTTCTTATGGCTTCCTCTTTTAAGGGGTCCAACCATATCGAGCCCCCAGACCGCAAAGGGCCAAGTGATGGGGATTGTTTGGAGGGCGGTGGGCGGCATATGGCTTTGATTTGCAAAAAGCTGGCAACCGACGCAGTGTTGTACAAGGTCTTGTGCGTCTGCCCGGGCTGTCGGCCAGTAGAAACCTTTACGGAAGGCCTTGCCTACGAGCGCCCGAGCTGCGGCATGGTGGCCGACGAGTCCGGCATGAATTTTAGCCAAGAGTTGCCGCCCTTCCTCTTTGGAGATGCACCTTTGGAGTACTCCGGTTGCGCTTTTCTTATAAAGCTCTCCCTCGTGGACTTCGTAGGCTTTAGAGTGCCGTACAATGCAGCGTGCCTCATTTTAGTCCTCCGGGAGTTCCTGCCTATTTAAGTAAGCTAGGAAGGGTTCTGTCCATGAGGCGATGACCGCCATAATTACGTGGGCCGAGCGGGTGATCTCGGTGGCAGAGCCTCCGATTACGTCAGATTGTTCGGGATCTGGGGTTGTATGCAGACCGGATTAGTGTTGCCGGACTCCCCTTCCCATACCACAGATGGCTTGAACAGCCTTTCCAAAAAGATATTTGGTGGGACGGGGTCACGTTTAGCACAAATGCGGGCAAGGATATCTGCCGCTTGATTGTTTTCTCGAACCACATGGTGGAATTTGAGCCCCTCGAATCGAGCTGACATTTTGAGAACGGCATTACGGTAAGCCGCCATTTTCGGGTCCTTGGCATCAAAGTCTCCATTTATTTGAGATATCGCGAGATTTGAAACCCCGCTTACTTCACGACGTTGAATGCCCATGGCGACTGCCATCTGAAGACCGTGCAACAGAGCCTCATACTCTGTTGCATTGTTGGAATATGTGTAAAGTATTTGGAGTACATATTGGACTGTATCTTCGGTGGGGGACGTCAGGACGACACCAGCCCCTAGACCAGCTAGCATCTTAGAGCCGTCAAAGTGCATGATCCAATTGGAGTACGCGTCATACTCTTTAGGGAGTTTGCCTTATGTCCATTCGGCGACGAAGTCAGCCAGTACTTGTGACTTAATGGCCCGCCGTGGTTTGTATATTATGTCCAACGGGAGGAGCTCGATAGCCCATTTTGCAATCCGGCCCATGGCATCACGGTTATTTATTATGTCATTGAGTGGTACTTCGGAGGCCACCGTGATTGAACACTCTTGGAAGTAGTGTCGTAGTTTTCGGGATGCCATGAAGACCGCGTATGCTATCTTTTGATAATATGGGTACCATGACTTGCATGGAGTGAGGACGGTGGATACGTAGTATCTCGGCTTTTGTAATGGGAATTTATGTCCATCTGCCTCTCGTTCGACGACGAGCACTGTGCTTACAACCTGGTGTGTTGCAGCTATGTATAGCAACATGGGTTCGCCGATATTTGGCGCTGCCAGAATTGGATTGGTGGCCAAGAGGGCTTTTATTTCCTCCAGCCCTGCTGTAGCCGCATCCGTCCACTCAAAGTGTTCGGTGCGTTGAAGAAGGCGATAAAGAGGTAGAGCATTTTCTCCTCATCGGGAGATAAAGTGGCTTAGGGCGGCCATGCATCCAGTTAATTTCTGGATTTGCTTGAGGTCTGTTGGGGTAGCCAACTGTGATAGAGCTCGGATTTTAGCTGGATTTGCTTCTATTCCTCTATTAGAGACAATAAAGCCCAAGAGTTTTCCGGCTGGTACGCCGAAAACGCATTTCTCTGGGTTGAGATTGATGTCGTATGTTCGGAGATTGTCGAACGTAAGCCTCAAGTCGTCTATTAATGATTCGACATGTCTGGTTCTAATGACCACATCGTCTACGTAGGCCTAAACTGTTTTGCCGATTTGAGTTTCCAGGCCGTCGCTTGGAGTGCTGCCCCGGAGGGGGCCGTCAGGACCGCGTCCTAGCAGGGGCAGGGCCTGCTGTCCACCTCGCCAGCGGCTCCTCCGGCACCAGCAGCGATGCTTGGGAGTCCAGCGATTCTCCCGAGCCCTATGAGACTCCGGAGACGAGTGGCGACAGCTACGTGCCCTCGAGCTCTCGCCGCACCCAGAGCAAGGCTGCAGTGTCTGGCCGCCGTCGTCGCTGATCTGGATGGGGTTGGTGCTGGCCTCCCGTGGCTCACTATTGATGACGGCGTCGGCCTCGGGGGTGCATGTAGATAGGGCTCCTTGAATTTCCTTCATTTTTGTTCCCTACAAGGAGTCGAGGAGTACCCCGCTATGACAGCCTGATTTTTGGCCCTTTCTTTTTCTTTTGTTTTTTCGAGGTTTTTGCCTGAGTTTTCTTTTTCCGTGGCTTTGTGGTCTGGAAACTGAAGAAGATGCCCTCTTCTTTGTTTCCAAAGTGGCTTGTAATTCCAAATCCCAATATTCTTTTTATTGGGAATATTCCTTTTCTATTAAAGGAATAACTCAAATTGCCCTAGGTTGTGGAGCACCCTATATTTCCCTCACTCCAAAACTTCCCAAATAATTATCATAAATTGTTTGGGTCATATCTTTATCAAATATGGCAAAACTTTTCATTTCCATGTTCAAAAATAATTCCCCAATATTCCTTTTTCTATTCTGCCCTAAATGGCACTTTGTGAAGGAAGTGTCATTTATATTTATCCTATTGACTCCCAACCTTTTTGGGCATGTTTATATGTCCAAATAATTGCCTCATGCACAAGTTCAAATTTATTTGCCTAGTCAATCTTACTCAGTGATTTTTCAAAGTTTCTGCCAGACAGAAAGCTTTGTGAAGGAAGTACTAGCTAGGAGTACACAAATGAGTTGAACTTTTCCACACTCCTTAATGTGCTCATATTAACTCCCTCCACCCATTTGCAGCCCCATCCAATTATCTATGTGAGCACAGGAGCAAATCTTTGTTTCTGGCAATATTTTCACGTTGTGAAGCAAGTATATTTTATATTGCTTTAAAAATCCTGATAAATTACCAGATCATTATTCTACCCATAAAACATCTCTTCACCCATTTTGGAATCATTTTATTGATCCATTTGATCACTAGAATTATTCCAAGTTTCTGGTCAGCAGAGGTGTTTGTGAAGCAACTGCCATTTTGGCTTGGCCGTTTGGCATGATCTTTTTACAGCATCTTGATATGACCAAATGCCTAAGCCTTGCCCGATTTGAGCTCAATTGGAAACTCCATGTGAGTGCACCATCATGATCTTCATTTCTGGACCAAATATGCAGTTATGAAGCAACTGCAGTAAATCTTGATCCTTTTACCCTCAAACTCCCCAGGACTGTAGTCCTTCCTAGCCTAAACACCCCAGACAACTTCTTTGGCTTCAAGCAATTCCCTGTTGATCACATTGAGCTGGTAAAGTTTACTGCAGTAAACTTCAGAGCTCACTAACTTTTTAACCAGAGCCTATTTAACCTAGTTACCACCTCAGCTGATATCTACCCAGAAAGGACATACCACTAGACACCGTTTTGGGTGCTGTAGAGCATTTAATGTGCCATGTCACATGGTGACCATGCAGCTGGCATGCTTGCTGGCGCGCTCTGTGTGTGCAGTGGCCGCGTCCAGAGCACTGTTTGTGCTGGACCCCCTCCTCCTCTCATCGCCTTAGAGCCCGTGATCATGTCCAGCGTGTTCCCCGCGTCGTCTCCGTTCACCTAGACCCCTCTTCCCCTCCGTCCTCTTCCTCACCGATGCTCGCCGATGAGCGCCCACGAGAGATCTATGGACGACCGAGCTTTTATGGCGCTCGACCTCTTCCTCTGCCCCTCCTTTGGCCTCCTCATCCCCGTGAGCTCCTCCCTGTGCGTCGCCGTCGCCTTCCCCCGAGCCCATGCGTGAGCACACGCGTCCGCGGTGCCGGACACGCATCGCCGACAGTGCCAGCTCGGCCTTCCTCTCGCCCGGCTATATATAGCCCTCCCCCGAGCCCCTCGAACACAGCATCGGCCTCCCCTCACTCCCAGATCTCTCCCCAATCAGTCAGTCGAGCCGGAGGACCTCTCCTCGTTGCGCATCGCCGCCATGGCCGCCGTCGGGCTCCGCTCAAATCCGAGCAGCCCCGAGCCCCTCCCCTCCTTCTACCACCACCAGTAGAACACCACCACTCCGGCGACCATCCCCAAGCCACTTTTCCCCTCGACGGAGCCGCTATGGCCTCGAGTCCCATCTCCACCCGAAGCCCCCTCCGCCGGAGTGCTCGCTGCTCTCAACCCCGCCCTCCTCGAGGTCCGTTCTGTCCTAGAGCGGGTCGGCCTCGTCGCCCTGAGCACATGGGTATGTTGAGCGCCACCTACGGTGGCCGAAGTCGCCGGCGATCGTCATCGGGGCGGCCGGCCTCACCTCTGCCCAGCGCCCCGTCGGGTAGAAGAAGAAGGAGGCGGGAGGAGAGAGTCAACGCCCGTGGGACCCACCTGTCACCCACACGAGCCGGCCCCGCCTCTGCCCCGTTGACTGGTCAATTGCCACGTCACTTAAGTGAAGACGTATTTCGTCAAATGCGTTTTCACCTTTTCTGTTCAGGCCCCTGGATGAAAACATTTTCATTACAGATGGGTCCCTTGCCGTCAAACCTTCATAACTTTTCATCCGTAGCTCCGAATAAGGTGAAACCAACGCTCACTTCTTTGTTTCGTCGAGCCCGTTCTGTTGGTCATGTTTTCACTATGGTTTGACACTGTGAAAATGACCTTTATGCCCTTTCCCTTATTCAGCCCCCTCTGAGAGAGAACGTTTTCTGGCGTTTCGTTCCGCGGCTTCACCACACTTCATCCCCAGGCAAGCCACAATACCCACTTGCATGATAATCATGCAGTAGCCATGGTTTTCAACTTGAACCTTTATTAAATGTTTGCTTGTTGAAAAGATGGTTATCGTTGTTCCGGTGATGTTAAGAGTTGCATGTTCACTTTTGTGCTATGTTGTCTTGTACTCTATTATCATGTTCTACCTGCTAGTATCTCCTCTCATATGTTTATGCTTGCTAGTAGTACATGTTGATGTTGGTCATGGTCATGCTAGTCAGTATGCGATGCTTAGTGGATATGATTTATTGTTGATATGGTGGAAAGTTATGTGATACTCTCATGGTGATGTTGATGTCATGTTCATGCATTTTATCATGGCTCAGCATATTTGCATTCAAGTTTAACCGGATTAAATTGAACTTGAACAATTGTTGGCTCAGTCATGGTGCCGCTGAATCGATGCTGACCTGTGCAACCACGCTTACCGGTATGGGACGGTCCTAACTGGGTCTATTGTCGTGCCTCTCGTCGGTGCCTCCAACGAGGGAAGGTTATGGGCGCGTGCTACCCTGATCAGGTAGGCGGACATAAGCCTTGTGTGCCCGTAGTTGTTATAGCCGGCGGATCCCCGTGTGGGATCGTTTATGTGTTGGGCCACGACGGTGGTCGTTGTGTCTGGAGGTAGGCACGAGGTCACCCATGACTTAGCTCTGTGAGGAGTGAGTCGGAGTGGCCGGGAGAGTGTCATGACAGTAGATCGGTTTTGTCGGAATGCCGTTGGTCCACCCGAATGGGTTCCGTAGTGTGGGTACAGTGTACTAACCTCTGCAGAGTGTATATTAAATCTATCGATAGCCGCGCCCGCGGATAAGGGCCCAGGTCGAGAGAAGGTCACACCATGAGTCAACAGTAATAAGAATAATGTGCTTAATAACAGTGAGATAATTTAGTGGTGATTGCCGTAAGGATCACGGGCCATTTAGTGGTTGGGTTGTGATCGTCGTAAGGATCACGGGCCATTTAGTGGTCGGGTGGTGATCGTCGTAAGGATCACAATTTGGGACCAAGTGTTGTATACCGAGATGTTGTATATTCATGATGTTGTGCGAGAGTCGTGGGTAAAGATCAAGCTCCTTGTGGTCGTTTAATGATTACTACGGTATTGTTCATCCAAGCTTGATTTGATCCTGAGATGATCGTGTGATGTCCGAGGTTGGTAAGTGATGCATGTGTTGGTTATGAGGTAACCGAGCAGAATAAGTGGTGCATATAGTGTTATGATGTTGCATGCTAATTGCACTACAAAAACATACACTTCCGTGATGATACGTGTTTGTCACAGTAGGTCGCGTTTTTGTCATGCATGTACATCCATGACAAATTTATGACAGAATCAAGATAGTCATACATGTGCTGTCGTAGAAGTGTTCCATGTCATTACCAAAATTATCATCACGGAAGTGTCCACTTCCATGACGATAAATCGCGCGTCACAGAAGTGCTTTCATCAAGGGTGACCGACACGTGGCATCCACCGTAACGGAACGCCGTTAAGCTATCGGGTCGGGTTTTGGATCCGATAACCCGTTAACAGCCCTGACCAATGGGGATTTTCCACGTGTAAAATCATCATCAGCTGGAGGAAACACGTGTCGGCTCACCGTTGGGACAGATGTCATCCACTCATTGGACAGAAGGCGCCTATGATACGTCGACACTTGGCACGGCCCAACAGAGGCCCATTCCTGTGAAAAGGCTGGCCCGTTTGACTTGGTCAAAAGGTGGCGGGCCGGCCCATGTAAAGCCTGTTAACGGCCTATTCGCATATAGCCCATTTACAGCCCGCTAACCCAAGGCCCGTTATGCCCTATCCGAATTAGGCCTAGTAGCGTCATATGGGCCACCCAATATGATTCCAATCCGTTTTCACTTCTGGCCCATGTATGTCCCATGACGTCTTTCGGCCCATATGAGGCCCTATGTAACTCTTGGCCTATTAACGGCCCGTGGTGAAACTGGCCCGTAATGAACAGTGTATCACTTTATACCCATTAAGGGCCCGTTATTCCGTTGGGCCGTTTCTCAGGGCCCATTTATTCTTGGGCTCATTTCCAGCATTCGTTTACTTACGGCCCGTTATTGTCATTTTCTGCTTATGGGCCAAATTCAGCCCGTGGTTACAGTCAGCCCGTTTGTTGTCCGTTAACACATTGGGCCGTTTTCATAGCGTCATGAAATATGGCCTATTAATGATGGCCCGTTATGGTCGGCCCATGAATGGACGATTCCAACTCTAGCCCGTTTACGGCCATAATGCGGCATGTTATTGGCCCATGTTTGGCCAATCGATCATATTGCCCGTATAAGGCCCATTGATGATACGGCCCGTAGAAGGCCCATTGTTTCTCTACGGCCCGTAGAAGGCCCACTGTTTCTACGGCCCGTAGAAGGCCCACTGTTTCTACGGCCCGTAGGAGGCCCAGTGTCACTACAATAAATATTAGCCCATGGTTATGGTGGCCTAGTTTAAAAAAATAGGTTATTGCAACCACTACCAAACCGCGAAAAAAGAACTGCAATGACTACAAGCAAACAAATAAACAAGACAACAAGGAAATAAATAAGCAAGCAACTTACGCTAGGCTATCACGGCTATCACACATATTACATCCATTGGGCATCAAAGTTTGCCACCAGTGCAAATAAATGCGCCAACAAAAGAATATACAAAACTGAGAGCACTTCAGAAGGCACTAGGCCTGGCCAGGTCGCCCCCCCCCCCCAAACAGCTGAAGAAGCTGAGTAGACCTCAGTTGTGTCAACGATAGATGCATCAACACTAGATTTAATGCATGATGGTGCGCACGACTGTCCTCTGACATCTTCATTGCATCTTTGACTTCAAGTTGGAGCTGAGCTGAAGCAAGCCTTTCCGCTTTAAGTTGGGACTGAAGAAGTCGAACTGATTGAGGCAGCGACTGCATAGAGGTTGTCTCACACCTGCTGGTGAGTAGCTTCAACTCACTGTCTTCATCAAGACAGGACCTTGGGGTCATCTCGCGGTCCTCAAGATGGTTTGGCTCACTATCTTCCCTAAAGTTTTGTCTGGCGTAAGAGATACGACTCTAAAAGAGAAACAAGGAGACACGTAACAGGTTTCACAATTATATAAGCAAATAAATGGATCTGTTCTGCATAAGGAACATGTTTTTACAACTACAATTTCAAATTGGTAGTTGTTGCAAACATCCAATCAGATGTAAACAGCAAAGCAAATAGCAGTGGAGGCAATGATGCCTATCCAAATCTATACTAGAACAAAGTTTGAAGGCTTGAGAAGGATGAAATTACATTACATGTTAACACGGGCTGGACAAAGCCCTTCTCCATGTTGATGGAAGGATAATTCAATAAATTCGCCAAAGAAAATTCTTTATAAGCGTTGCCATTATTCTACATTTTGCAAAGAGTAAATGTAGATTAAATAATATTGGAAGAAACAGAGGATAATGAAGCTCAGGTGCAGACTGATGATACATAATCAAATAGCAATTAATTAAGTACAACGTTACAAGGCAAAAGGGAGAGAGGTACTGACAAGAGCAATGAAGAGACCATTATTGTTTTGAGATCGTATGGTCCTTTGAGCAAGGAGATTCATCTGAAATTAGTTTTCATACAAGAGAGAAGGTAAGGCACAAGCAGAAATTTAGGAGTTCAAATTTTGAATTGATATCATAGACAGTACCTGACGCTGGGCTCCCAACATTTCTAATAGGGGTTTGGCCACTGGAGTAGGGATAAAGTGTGGTATAGTTGGGCCTGTGTTTTCTATGGCTGCTGATCTATCTGATTTAACAGGTACCACTACCTTTTCCAAATACCTAGTTTGTACTCCTTGAGGATCTGCACTCACCCTCTTCCTTTTGGACATCTATCACGAAAGAACAACATTTGACTGGAAAAACATAGTGTGACGACACATGGAATAGGTACAGAAAATGGATAGTTATGGCATATACTCATATATGATGCTTAAACTAAGCAGATGGTGTAACAAAGTAGAAGAAATGCAAGAGGTCAGATGCAAAATATGTGCGACCAATACAACTTTGCAAAGTTAGAGCAAGCACCTTGATGGGTAAATAAGATAGGCCATCCTCCACCATGCCAAGTTTGTTAGCCAGTGGATCATTCCGCAATATTCCTCTCGTGCACCCATTCTCATATTTATTTTGATAATGTTCAATATCTGACATGCATGAAAACATAAAAACAAGTGAGATTTTCTTTGTAATGCAGAAGTGATTCTAATCCAATACTGCCTCCCTGTAAACCCCTTTGTGCTATCTCCGCAATTCTTTTAAAAGATGCCATGCATGCTATAATTTGCTGTGTGCATTAATATAATGTGGCCTACTACTCAAAATATGAGAGCTCCAGAAGTGATGACACTTCGCAGATGATAGCTTCAACATATAGTAAAGAAGAACAAGTCGACCTGACCTGACATATTCAAAATATACTAAGGGAGAACAACTCGACCTGACGAGTGGACCGCAAGAGAAGAGTATCATCTTAAAGAAGAGCAGAAGAGCAAGTAGATTGAATATATTACAAGTGTTTCAATACAATGTCGGTTCGCCACCCATGATGAACCAGAGCGCACAGAGAAATACTATTCTTTCCGGTCTCTCCATATGTGGCTCACATGCATTTCGAAACTAAAGTAGGAACATTTAGCTAACCAATTAAACATCTCTCAGTTTTACTAATATCAGCAATAATATCAGATATGAATTTGTACAACTAAGCTTGTTTAGCTCGATGGGTGGAGCAGTGCTATTACGACACGAACCACGTAGGCTGATTGTGGTCATCATAAAATGGGGAAAACATAAGCATGATGAGTACAGTGTTGACCGTGGCAGTGGGATGGCAGATCTGAAGCTGCAAACCACGCAAAGGGTAGTTACCAACCGATGTTTGCTTTGAAATAACAACTAAGATTTGGTATGGACAAGAAATTACGGTCAACAAGTGACAAAGAAATGCAATTATGCTATCTCTCTATATGTCGCGACATGCATTTGGAAACTCAAGTGGGACCTTTAGCTAACCAATTAAATGTGTCGGTTAACTCATATCAGTATCATATCACAATCATATTTGAACAACTAAGCTTTCGAATTCTGAGTGTTGTGTTGTTTAGCTTGAAGGGTGGAGTAATGCTAGTACGACAGAAAGCACCTACGGAGATCATAGTAGAGTAGATAAAAGGGGAAAACCCTAAGCATCAAGAGAAAAATCAAGAAAGGGGAACTAGCTGGACCAGTGGGTGGAGCACATGCTTTTCGAAATGAATATAGGAACATTAGGTGACCAATTAAACATTCTCTGTTTTAGTGATATGAGCATCATATCAGATTCGTATTTCAACACGTAAGCTTTGGGTTGAGATCTTGAGGAGCAGTGCTAGCACGACATGAAGCACCTACGATGATGGTAGTGAATATAAAGGGGGAAACCATAAGCTTTACGAGTATAGTACCCGTGCCATGGCGGATCTGAAGGTGCAAACCGGACAAAGCTACTTTGCAACCAATGTTTGCTTTCAACTAGCCACTATGATTTGGTACGGACAAGAAAAGTACAGTAAACAAATTACGATCTATTTTCCGGGTGAGATCAATAACTTAAGAACATATGGAAGAGTACCACCTCTCTTGCGACGCTGTGTAGGCCTATGCTGATACGTTGAGGGTGCTGCGGGTGCGATGGCTATCGGTGGCGGGGAAGAAGACTTTAGACGGCAGACGGCCGGGTCAGGGGATATATCCTGTTGTCGTGGACAAGGCGGTCGTAGGAGCGGCAAAGGCAAGGTGGACGACGGCGCCGATGAAGCGAGAGGAGGCGATGAAAGGATCCTGGTCCAACGCCGTGGATGAGAGACGTCCATCTCTTGCAGTGGACGACGGGGTAGGGGTAGCGGCTCCGGCAAGGTGGAGGATGGGGTGGCGGATGGAGGAGGCTGGCCGCAGTGCGGAGGTTGTCGTGCCGCCGACGGTGTATGAATGGGGAAATGGAGTGGAGGGGGGATCTCAAACTTTGGGACGCGCTTCTCTGAAATGGGGGAAAGTTACGAACTTATCCCCCGTTTAAAATTTCGGACATCACGTCGGTTGGGGATAGGACGGTAATCTCGCATCTCCCAAATATTTGCCAGTAACTATTTCGGGCGAGGAGAGGGTGTTTTGCCGCCCACGGTTGGCGCCCATAGTGTATGAACGGGGCTGATAGGTAGGGCGGTTGTGTCACGTCTGATGGAAGTTACACATCTGCCCCTATTTAAAATATTAGCCTACATCGATTTCGGACGAGGAGAGTTTGTTTTGCCGCCCACCGTGTATGAATGGGGAAATGGAGGAAGATACACATGTCTTTCGGACAATCTTGAATCAAATGTGTTTTTCCGCCCACGTTTGGCGCCCACCATGTCTGAATGGGCTCAGAGGCCGTCGTGTCACGTCTGATTGAAGTTACTAGTCTACCCCTATCGACAGCGGTGTAAATCCGGTCAATAAGGATGTCAAGTGTCAGAGGTAGACAGTAATTTCCATATCGCAAACACTTGCTTCGGGCAGCCCACAAATTATAGTGGGTGTTTAGCCGCTTCGTTCAAAACTTGGGAGAATTAGCATTCACGTTTGCCCTGGGACCTGGCAAACTAAATTCAAATCCAATTTGTATTCGATTACAAATATCCACAGATAATTATACACTTTGTTATTTATTTCTTCAAAACCACAACAAAGATTTATTCCACCTTTATATATGATTATGATTTAGAAATGTCGTGATCTTCGAATTTAGTAGGTTGGATACACTCTGATGCAAACAGTTATTTCATCCAATACAATATGCTCACACGAAAAACAGTTCACCTTATGTCAATCATACAAGTACTGAGGATTACCTCGCCTAAAAAATTCGGATCATTACAACACATGGACAACATGGAATTCCGGACTACATAGGGGGTCTTGCAACATAATCCATTCAGAGACATGACGCAACATGCAAGTACAATAATCTAATGACAATTTCAACTGGTATCTCAGGAAGAACCGGGATTACCTTGGGCTTCAGATAGCAGAAACAGCAGGACCTCCTCCGTCTTCAAATGCAACATTCTTACTTCCTCCAATTCTTGGGTTGCTTGCATAATGCGTGTCGCTAATTCCGTACTTTCCAGCCTCAAGAAAAAGATTACCTCATTCATGGCAGCCACACCATCTCTTTCTGCCTCTAGTAGAGCCTCAAGGACTATAATATCTGTGCTCAGATTGCTCTCCGGCGGTGTCGCCTCTGAACTACTACCATCTGGTAACATGGATGGTGCACTGCTTCCACAAATAGATTCCAGGGTTGTACATTGTGTCCTAGTGTGAATGGCATCCTGAAAGGTTTCCACTAGACATAAGTAAGAGATAGTCATCGTATTATCCAGGCAGTAAGCTTACATGGTAAATGACGAACGAATTATTGCCGAGCATGGCAAACTATATTTAAATGGTTCGAAGCAGCATCAGCCGAAAAGAAATTAAAATGGTAAGATGAAAGTTGAAAGGGAGTGTACAACCGCTATATTTAAGTTGCCAAGGCATCTAAGCAGTTGAAATAACCTGACAAAGGACTTAACAGTGTGGCCTCATATAAACTACGAAGACAGTCTTGTGATGAAGTTGAGAGGAAAAGTTAAGGACTCAAATGAAATAGGCATGCATTTCTTTACGATAGTACATCAGGCACTGCTGGCATATTGGCCAACTCAGGTATAATGTAACAACGAAAAAGCATTCGAATCAAGCAATACAGCAAAGCAGACAACTGAACTATTTGTAATTCGGTAGGATTACACGTTGAGGGCACAAGCCAAGAAAGCAGCCCACTCGCATTACATTTAACATGTACTAAAACACACTGGCTTACCATATGTTGCTGTGAAGCCTAGCTGCTGTTGCAATGTTCTTTGAAGATATCGCCTGCATCCCGTGGTTGCAAATCTAGTTGTTGTAGTTTATTCTGCACCATCTATTTAGGTAAAATTAATTTTAATTGCATGCACTGGTCCGAATTGATCATTAATGGTTCATCTAAACTAATGAAAGAAGGGTGTGTGCATACACGACAATATATCTGCTTCCCTCTATTTTTATGCTTGTTCGAGGTGCTAGCCCCAAAAGAACAAATATTTTGCTTGATGGGGTTGGCGGCTCCATAATTAATAGAAGCATCAAATTAGTCATGCAACTTGGGAAGATCAAGAACACACAAACAAGTAATGAACAGAGGCTCGGAGCAGTGATGTAATTGTTGGAAATATGCCCTAGAGGCAATAATAAAAGTATTATCATATTTCCTTGTTCATGATAATTGTCTTTTATTCATGCTATAACTGTATTATGCGGAAATCGTAATGCACGTGTGAATACATAGACCACAATATGTCCCTAGTGAGCCTCTAGTTGACTAGCTCGTTGAGATCAACAAATAGTCATGGTTTCCTAGCTATGGACATTGGATGTCGTTGATAATGGGATCACATCATTAGGAGAATGATGTGATGGACAAGACCCAATCCTAAGCATAGCACAAAGATCGTGTAGTTTGTTTGCTAGAGCTTTTCCAATGTCAAGTATCTCTTCCTTAGACCATGAGATCGTGTAACTCCCGGATACCGTAGGAGTGCTTTGGGTGTATCAAACGTCACAACGTAACTGGGTGACTATAAAGGTGCACTACAGGTATCTCCGAAAGTGTCTTTTGGGTTGACACGTATCGAGACTGGGATTTGTCACTCCGTGTAAACGGAGAGGTATCTCTGGGCCCACTCGGTAGGACATCATCATAATGTGCACAATGTGACCAAGGGGTTGATCACGGGATGATGTGTTACGGAACGAGTAAAGAGACTTTCCCGTAACGAGATTGAACAAGGTATCAGTATACCGACGATCAAATCTTGGGCAAGTACAATACCGTTAGACAAAGGGAATTGTATACGGGATCGATTGAGTCCTTGACATCGTGGTTCATCCGATGAGATCATCGCGGAACATGTGGGAGCCAACATGGGTATCCAGATCCCGCTGTTGGTTATTGACCGGAGAACGTCTCGGTCATGTCTACATGTCTCCCGAACCCGTAGGGTCTACACACTTAAGGTTCGATGACGCTAGGGTTATAAAGGAAGTTTGTATGTGGTTACCGAATGTTGTTCGGAGTCCCGGATGAGATCCCGGACGTCACGAGGATTTCCGGAATGGTCCGGAGGTAAAGATTTATATATGGGAAGTCCTATTTTGGCCACCGGAAAATGTTCGGGATTTTTCGGTATTGTACCGGGAAGGTTCTAGAAGGTTCCGGAGTGGGGCCCACCTGCATGGGGGGACCCACATGAACGTGGGTAGTGGGGGCAAGGCAACACACCCCTGGTCAAGGCGCACCAAGAGCCCCCCTTAGAAGTTATAAGATCATATCCCAAAGGGATAAGATCAAGATCCCTAAAAAGGGGGGATAACAATCGGTGGGGAAGGAAATGATGGGATTTCTTTCCTCCCACCTTTGCCAACGCCCCAATGGACTTGGAGGGCAAGAAACCAGCCCCCTCCACCCCTATATATAGTGGGGAGGCGCATGGGAGCTTTACACGAAGTTCTGGCGCAGCCCTCCCCCTCTCCCAAGTACTCCTCCTCTCCCCGTGGTGCTTGGCGAAGCCCTGCAGGATTGCCACGCTCCTCCATCACCACCACGCCGTCGTGCTGCTGCTGGACGGAGTCTTCCCCAACCTCTCCCTCTCACCTTGCTGGATCAAGGCATGGGAGACGCCACCGGGCTGTACGTGTGTTGAACGCGGAGGTGCCGTCCGTTCGGCACTAGGATCTCCGGTGATTTGGATCACGACGAGTACGACTCCTTCAACCCCGTTCTCTTGAACGCTTCCGCTTAGCGATCTACAAGGGTATGTAGATGCACTCTCCTTACCCTCGTTGCTGGTTTCTCCATAGATAGATCTTGGTGACACGTAGGAAATTTTTGAATTTCTGCTACGTTCCCCAACAGTGGCATCATGAGCTAGGTCTATTGCGTAGATTATTTGCACGAGTAGAACACAAAGTAGTTGTGGGCGTTGATTTTGTTCAATATGCTTACCGTTACTAGTCCAATCTTGTTTCGGCGGTATTGTGGGATGAAGCGGCCCGGACCGACCTTACACGTACTCTTACGTGAGATAGGTTCCACCGATTGACATGCACTTGGTGCATAAGGTGGCTAGCAGGTGCAAGTCTCTCCCACTTTAGTCAGAACGGATTCGATGAAAAGGGTCCTTATGAAGGGTAAATAGAAATTGGCATATCACGTTGTGGTTTTGCGTAGGTAAGAAACGTTCTTGCTAGAAACCCATAGCAGCCACGTAAAACATGCAACAACAATTAGAGGACGTCTAACTTGTTTTTGCAGGGTATGCTATGTGATGTGATATGGCCAAGAAGAATGTGATGAATGATATGTGATGTATGAGATTGATCATGTTCTTGTAATAGGAATCACGACTTGCATGTCGATGAGTATGACAACCGGCAGGAGCCATAGGAGTTGTCTTTATTTATTGTATGACCTGCGTGTCATTGAACAACGCCATGTAATTACTTTACTTTATTGCTAACCGGTAGCCATAGTAGTAGAAGTAATAAGTTGGCAAGACAACTTCATGGAGACACGATGATGGAGATCATGATGATGGAGATCATGGTGTCATGCCGGTGACGATGATGATCATGGAGCCCCGAAGATGGAGATCAAAAGGAGCAAAATGATATTGGCCATATCATGTCACTATTTGATTGCATGTGATGTTTATCATGTTTATGCATCTTGTTTACTTAGAACGACGGTAGTAAATAAGATGATCCCTTACAAAAATTTCAAGAAGTGTTCTCCCCTGACTGTGCACCGTTGCTAAAGTTCGTCGCTTCTAAGCACCACGTGATGATCGGGTGTGATGGATTCTTACGTTCACATACAACGGGTGTAAGACAGATTTACACACGCGAAACACTTAGGGTTAACTTGACGAGCCTATCATGTACAGACATGGCCTCGGAACACAGAGACTGAAAGGTCGAGCATGAGTCGTATAGTAGATACGATCAACATGAAGATGTTCACCGATGATGACTAGTCCGTCTCACGTGATGATCGGACACGGCCTAGTTGACTAGGATCATGTAATCACTTAGATGACTAGAGGGATGTCTATCTGAGTGGGAGTTCATAAGATGAACTTAATTATCCTGAACATAGTCAAAAGATCTTTGCAAATTATGTCGTAAGCTCGCGCTTTAGTTCCACTGTTTAGATATGTTCCTAGAGAAAATATAGTTGAAAGTTGACAGTAGCGGTTATGCGGACAGTAGAAAGCTTATGTCCTTAATGCACCGCTCAGTGTGCTGAACCCCAAACGTCGTTTGTGGATGTTGCGAACATCGGACATACACGGTTTGATAACTACGTGATAGTTCAGTTAAACGGTTTAGAGTTGAGGCACCAAAGACGTTTTCAAAACGTCGCGGAACATATGAGATGTTTTCGAGGGCTGAAATTGGGATTTCAGGCTCGTGCCCACGTCAAGAGGTATGAGACCTCCGACGATTTTCTTAGCCTGCAAACTAAGGGAGAAATTCTCAATAGTTGAGCTTGTGCTCTGATTGTCTGAGTGCAACAATCACTTGAATTGAGTGGGAGTTGATCTTCCAGATGAGATAGTGATGTTTCTTCAAAGTCATTTCCACCAAGCTGCTAGAGCTTCGTGATGAGCTATAACATATCAGGGAGAGATATTTATGATCCTTGAGGTATTCGCGATGTTTGACACCGCAAAAGTAGAAATCAAAAAGGAGCATCAATTGTTGATGGTTGGTGAAACCACTAGTTTCAAGAAGGGCAAGGGCAAGAAGGGATACTTCATGAAACGGCAAATTAGCTGCTGCTCTAGTGAAGAAACCCAAGGTTGAACCCAAACCCGAGACTAAGTGCTTCTGTAATAAGGGGAACAACCACTGGAGCGGAATTACCCTAGATACTTGGTAGATGAGAAGGCTGGCAAGGTCGATAGAAGTATATTGGATATACATTATGTTAATGTGTACTTTACTAGTAGTCCTAGTAGCACCAGGGTATTAGATATCGGTTCGGTTGCTAAGTGTTAGTAACTCGAAATAAAAGCTACGGAATAAACGGAGACTAGCTAAAGGTGAGCTGACGATATGTGTTGGAAGTGTTTCCAAGGTTGATGTGATCAAGTATCGCACGCTCCCTCTACCATCGAGATTTGGTGTTTGCGTTGAGCATAGACATGATTGGATTATGTCTATCGCAATACGGTTATTCATTTAAGGAGAATAATAGTTACTCTATTTATTTGAATAATACCTTCAATGGTCTTGCACCTAAAAGAATGGTTTATTGAATCTCGATCGTAGTGATGCACATTTTCATGCCAAAAGATATAAGATAGTAATGATAGTACCACTTACTTGTGGCACTGCCATGTAAGTCATATTGGTATAAAACGCATGAAGAAGCTCCATGTTGATGGATCTTTGGACTCACTCGTTTTTGAAAAGTTTGAGACATGCGAACCATGTCTATTGGTGTATACGCATGAAGAAACTCCATGCAGATGGATTGTTTGGACTCACTTGATTTTGAATCATTTGGGATATGCAAATCATACCACATGGGCAAGATGACTGAAAAGCCTCGTTTTCAGTAAAATGGAACAAGATAGCAACTTGTTGGAAGTAACACGTTTTGATGTGTGCAGTCCAATGAGTGCTGAGGCATGCAGTGAATATCGTTATGTTCTTACTTCACAGATGATTCAAGTAGATGTAGAGTATATTTACTTGATGAAACACAAGTCTGAATTATTGAATGGTTCAAGTAATTTTAGAGTGAAGTTGAAGATCATCGTGACAAGAGGATGAAATGTCTATGATATGATCATAGAGATGAGTATCTGAGTTACGAGCTTTGGCACGCAATTAAGACATTGTGGAAATTGTTTCACAATTAATACCGCCTGGAACACCATAGTTTGATGGTGTGTCCGAACATCATAGTTGCACCCTATTGGATATGGTGCGTACCATGATGTCTCTTATCGAATTACCACTATCGTTTATGGTTTAGGCATTAGAGACAACCACATTCACTTTAAATAGGGCACCACGTAATTCCGTTGAGATGACACCATATGAACTATGGTTTAGAGAAACCTAAGCTGTCATTTCTTAAAGGTTTGGGGCTGCAACGCTTATGTGAAAAAGTTTCAGGTTGATAAGCTCCAACCCAAAGCGGATAAAATGCATCCTCATAGGACACCCAAAACAGTTGGGTATACCTCCTAATTCAGATCCGAAAGCAATAGGGATTGTTTGTTGAATCGGGTCCTTTCTCGAGGAAAAGTTTGTCTCAAAAAGTTGAGTGGGAGGATGGTGGAGACTTGATATGGTTATTGAACCGTCACTACAACTAGTGTGTAGCAGGGCACAAGAAGTTGTTCCTGTGGCACCTACACCAATTGAAGTAGAAGCTTATGATAGTGATCATGAAACTTCGGATCAAGTCACTACCGTACCTCGTAGGGTGACAAGGATGCGTACTGCTTCAGAGTGGTACAGTAACCCTGTCTTGAAGGTCATGTTGCTAGACAACAATGAACCTACGAGCTATGGAGAAGCAATGGTGGGCCCAAATTCCGATAAATGGTTAGAAGCCATGAAATCTGAGATAGGATCCATGTATCAGACCAAAGCATGGACTTTGGTGGACTTGCCCGATGATCGGCAAGCCATTGAGATAAATGGATCTTTAAGAAGATGGACGTGGACTATAATATCACCGTCTATGAAGCTCGACTTGTGGCGAAGAGTTTTTCACAAGTTCAAGGAGTTGACTACAATGAGATTTTCTCATCCGTAGCGATGCTTAAGTCCGTCGGAATCATGTTAGCATTAGCTGCATTTATGAAATCTGGCAGATGGATGTCAAAACGAGTTTCCTTACCAGTTTTCGTAAGGAAAGGTTGTATGTGATACAATTAGAAAAGTTTTGTCCATCCTAAGGATGCTAAAAGGTATGCTAAAAGTAAGCATCTCGGAGTTGGAATATGCACTTTGATAAGATGATCAAAGATTTTTGTTTATACAAAGTTTATGAGAAACTTGTATTTCCAAAGAAGTGAGTGGGAGCACTATAGAATTTCTGATGAGTATATGTTGTTGACATATTGTTGATCAGAAATGATGTAGAATTTCTGGAGAGCATATAGGGTTATTTGAAAGATGTTTTTCATTAGAAAACCCGGATTAAGCTACTTGAACATTGAGCATCGAGATCTATAAGGATAGATCAAAATGCTTAATAATACTTTAAAATGAGCACGTACCTTGACATGATCTTGAAGGTGTTCAAGATGGATCAGTCAAAGAAGGAGTTCTTGCCTGAGTTGTAAGGTACGAAGTTAAGACTTAAAGCTCGACCACGGCAGAAAAGAGAGAAAGGACAAAGGTCGTCCCCTATGCTTTAGACGTAGGCTCTACAGTATGCTATGCTAAGTACCGCACCTAATGTGTGCTTTGCCACATGTCTGGCAAGAGGGTACAAAGGTGATCAAGGAGTGGATCACCAGATAGCGGTCAAAATTATCCTTAGAGGAATAAGAATATGTTTCTCGATTATGGAGGTGATAAAGAGTTCGGCGTAAAGGGTTACGTCGATGCAAGCTTTAAGACCTATCCGAGTGACTCTGAGTAGCAAACCGGATACGTATAGTGGAGCAACCATTTGGAATAGCTCCAAGTGGAGCATGGAAGCAGCATTTACAATATGACCTAGAGATTTGCGAAGTACATACGGATCCGAATGTTGCAGACCCGTTGACTAAAACCTCTCTCACAAGCAAAACATGATCAAATCCCAGAACTCATTGAGTCTTAATCACATGATGATGTGAACTAGTTTAATGACACTAGTAAACTCTTTGGATGTTGGTCACATGGTGATGTGACCTGTGAATGTTAATCACATGGCGATGTGAACTAGATTATTGACTCTAGTGCAAGTGGGAGACTGTTGGAAATATGCCCTAGAGGCAATAATAAAAGTATTATCATATTTCCTTGTTCACGATAATTGTCTTTTATTCATGCTATAACTGTATTATCCGGAAATCGTAATGCACGTGTGAATACATAGACCACAATATGTCCCTAGTGAGCCTCTAGTTGACTAGCTCGTTGAGATCAACAGATAGTCATGGTTTCCTGGCTATGGACATTGGATGTCGTTGATAACGGGATCACATCATTAGGAGAATGATGTGATGGACAAGACCCAATCCTAAGCATAGCACAAAGATCGTGTAGTTCGTTTGCTAGAGCTTTTCCAATGTCAAGTATCTCTTCCTTAGACCATGAGATCGTGTAACTCCCGGATACCGTAGGAGTGCTTTGGGTGTATCAAACGTCACAACGTAACTGGGTGACTATAAAGGTGCAGTACAGGTATCTCCGAAAGTGTCTTTTGGGTTGACACGGATCGAGACTGGGATTTGTCACTCCGTGTAAACGGAGACGTATCTCTGGGCCCACTCGGTAGGACATCATCATAATGTGCACAATGTGACCAAGGGGTTGATCACGGGATGATGTGTTACGGAACGAGTAAAGAGACTTGCCAGTAACGAGATTGAACAAGGTATCGGTATACCGACGATCGAATCTCGGGCAAGTACAATACCGTTAGACAAAGGGAATTGTATACGGGATCGATTGAGTCCTTGACATCGTGGTTCATCTGATGAGATCATCGTGGAACATGTGGGAGCCAACATGGGTATCCAGATCCCGCTGTTGGTTATTGACCAGAGAACGTCTCGGTCATGTCTACATGTCTCCCGAACCCGTAGGGTCTACACACTTAAGGTTCGATGATGCTAGGGTTATAAAGGAAGTTTGTATGTGGTTACTGAATGTTGTTCGGAGTCCCGGATGAGATCCCAGACGTCACGAGGATTTCCGGAATGGTCCGGAGGTAAAGATTTATATATGGGAAGTCCTATTTTGGCCACCGGAAAATGTTCGGGATTTTTCGGTATTGTACCGGGAAGGTTCTAGAAGGTTCTGGAGTGGGGCCCACCTGCATGGGGGGACCCACATGAACGTGGGTAGTGGGGGCAAGGCCCCACACCCCTGGTCAAGGCGCACCAAGATCCCCCCTTAGAAGGAATAAGATCATATCCCGAAGGGATAAGATCAAGATCCCTAAAAAGGGGGGATAACAATCGGTGGGGAAGGAAATGATGGGATTTCTTTCCTCCCACCTTTGCCAACGCCCCAATGGACTTGGAGGGCAAGAAACCAGCCCCTCCACCCCTATATATAGTGGGGAGGCGCATGGGAGCTTTACACGAAGTTCTGGCGCAGCCCTCCCCCTCTCCCAAGTACTCCTCCTCTCCCCGCGGTGCTTGGCGAAGCCCTGCAGGATTGCCACGCTCCTCCATCACCACCACGCCGTCGTGCTGCTGCTGGACGGAGTCTTCCCCAACCTCTCCCTCTCACCTTTCTGGATCAAGGCATGGGAGACGTCACCGGGCTGTACGTGTGTTGAACGCGGAGGTGCCGTCCGTTCGGCACTAGGATCTCCGGTGATTTGGATCACGACGAGTACGACTCCTTCAACCCGGTTCTCTTGAACGCTTCCGCTGTGATCTACAAGGGTATGTAGATGCACTCTCCTTCCCCTCGTTGCTGGTTTCTCCATAGATAGATCTTGGTGACACGTAGGAAATTTTTGAATTTCTGCTACGTTCCCCAACAGTAATAGCTAGCATCAGAAAATGTAGGGTAAAACAAACAAAAAGCAGCGGAACCACATGCTAGTTTGCTAATGTGTAATTAAGCATAGACAACATTAATCAGTCTGATGGAACAAACAGGTGGCATCAAAACAAAACTAAAGCATATTAACTATATGTGCACTGGTACGTAATTTAACACATGTCACATGTTCACTGCTAGAAGTATGGCCCTACAGGTGCAAGCAGAATAACGCGTCTCATGAAAAACTGAATGATGCCCTGAAGAAATTCAAAGGTGCGGTGCTTATGCTAGGAAAGTGAACATAGGCACCGGCCGTTGGATAATAGTACCTGATTCTCGATGGCGTATGGGTATCGTTGTCATACTTGATAGCTAAGGATCGTCGATGGTGCTCATGTTGCGGTTGAGTTTGGGCCGGCTATCGCCGTTGCTGAAGCGGCTCCGGTGCTACGGTTGCGGAGCCTGTCGACATACAAGAAAGCTCATCTGTGGTAAGTGAACAGTTGCACGATAAAGAGAAAAACCGAAGGAGTACAAATTGAAATAACCTGATGAGGTTGCGGCGTCGGTAAAGCAGGGCCGATGGAGTTGAATATGGCGTCCGTGGAGCGGGTCCGGTGCAGTGGGTGAAGGCTTCGGCAGGCGCGTTGTTAGTGCTTTCGGTGAGGCGGATCTGTTGCGTCAGACGAGGGCTTGTATGAAGGGCCAGCAAAGGGGCGGACGCTATGGTGGAGGGCACCGGTTAAGCAGATCCAGTGCGGTGGACCATGATGGCGATCAAGGAGATCTGGAGTGGTGGACAAGCCAGTCGCTGAAGCGGCTCCGGTGAAGTGGTGAGTTGGCAGTTGGGGGTTCCAAGGTGCGGAAGGTAGATCCGGCGGGGTGTGAGGTCCACCGTTGCGGCAGAGGACTAGATTCGGCGGCTTGCCGTGGTTGGGGGGGTCGGGGAGGGGAAGGGAGGGGCTCTGGGGAAGAATGTTGGGGGCAAAGAGGGGAAAACAATGGAGTTACCAAAGCAGCCCTTTTCTTCATGTGGCAGGGGTAAAACAGGAATATCACAGGGCTAAACTTTCGGGCGCGTGATATTTCGATGTGAGCGGGAAGTTTGAAAGCTTTTGGCACCTAAAATTATAAGTATTCTGCTCTCGTACGACCGACTATGATATCATGGCCGATAATTTGTTTGTTTTGCACGCAAAAAAAATGTGCAAGTTTTGAAAATCAATGTCTCCAACTCGAAACTTAGATTGTCCATTCAATTCAAATATGGATCATTGAGCTACTACAAGCAAATACCATCATACGGTCCAATAATTGAAATTCCAAATGTTTTTATCCTAAGTATGATGACAAAAGCAAAAATGTGTATGTGTATGAATAAAGTGGATGCTTATAAAGTTTGAACATGCCCGTATGTGTATATCTCTAGGTTCGATATATGAATTTGAAATCACGAAATCCCGGCTTAAAAAATGTACCTCCGTTTAAACGAATTACAAAAGCTAATGATGGAGTCGAATTCCAAAAATCCAATCTTAGGTTTGTAATTCTGGTACATCAAGGTATATCACGCATGTTCAAAAGTATCGTTATCTCATAGTACAAACTGTGAAACAAATGGATCAACCATGAGTGCACAGTATCTCAATTACGCTAAAGTCCCTCAAATATAGACACCTCACTCTTTATCTGAAGTCAACCCCCCCCCCCCCCACCACACACACACACATAGAGAAGTCGTTCTCTCCCCCAAACACCAACACACGAGCACATTAATACCCCTCTCTCTTGTAAAGGCTGGACCCCAACATAGGTCTCTATCACTTTGTCTCTCGGGCATGCACACATCTCTTCCCTCACTCTCTAGGTCTCCTGTTATCTCTCTTATCCAAGCACACGCACTATGTAGAGTGTATATTTCCCATACACACAAAACGTCGCCCCCAGACGTCTATCTCCCTAGTTATGTGGTTCTCGCGCACTCACCTCACACACCACCCCCACTGCAAACAAGCACACTTTCTCCTTGTGCACCACTCTCCTCTTTCTATCTCTCCCACATGCGGACCCGCCCTAGCTCCTTCCCTGCATACATATATGTCGTGACCCTTTGCATAGCTGCCTAATGTATAATCATTCTCGATTTCTCACATTGTTCTCTACACCATCTATTCTAGATCTCTCATGAAGTCGCTATCACACACACGATGACTCGCTTCCCTTGCATTTCCATTCATAGGCCAATTTCGGACAACATCAACATTGTCTCCCTATCTATACGCCATTTATGGACACAAACGACCCCTCTCGCCCCCTCTCTTCCTCTCTCTCTCTCCGTCGCTAGCTCTCTCTTTCTCTCGCTCTCACACCCCTCTCCCCCACACACACTCGATGTCTCTTCCAAATAGTCTGCTCCCCCAGCCCGCACCTCTGCTATCCCACTACTACACATGTCACACCATTCCCCCTTCCCTTATACTAGGTTTACATCATCAGTGGTCTCTCTACTCCACGTACACTCTCTCCCTCTCACACACAAACGCGTGCACAAACACACACAAACACGCACAAACACGCACAAACACCCATTTATCTGGATCCTCATCTCTTCCCATGTCCGCATGTGTATATCACACACTCACTCTCTAATTATGTATATGTGTCTCCACGTTACACAAAACAAAGCCCCATGTACATGTCTCTCTCTATCCTCCACACACATAGACACAAAGAATCTGTTATCATTGCCTCAGTCTCTAACATATCACACACGCACACTGTCTCTCTCTCTCTCGCAAACATGCTCATCAAGGGTTTCCCTGTGAATAACATACCGTCTATTCAACAATAGTCGTGGCAGTATGGCGAACACGAGACGTGAAAAAGAATAAATCTACACGTGCTTAGACCACCTAGTATGACTACTAGGACTAGAGCAAGTCAAAAAGCGCACCGCCATCACCCCCTCCTTGTCGCAACGGGAAAATCTTTGTTTTACACAGTCGAGAAGTCATTGTGCTAAGGCCCCACATGCCGAGGCATTGAATAGAATGTAGATGCTAGTTTACAGAAGCAAGTATCGATAATACATTTGTATCTCCATACTTATATTTCTTCTCTTATAAAAAACCGAGTTGGTGATGATGGTACGTGTGCCATCTTGCAATATAGACCGTCCGATCTATATCTGACAGATGGAAATTAAATTAAAAGATACCCGCACCCCTCTCCACATTTGCAGACAAGGCCTTCCCTCGTTCATCCCTATCTCCAGCAAGCCGGCGTCGTCAATCCCCATGCCTCCGCTCAGTCCGACCACCAACCACCACCACACCCCACTCCTCTTCACCTTATCTCATATGTCTCGAGATATCATTAGTTTTTACACATGGGATTACTCCCGCATGGGATCTAAATCACAACAAGTGTTTTATAAAAAATGCATCTTGATGTTCCGTGCAATGCACGGATCTTGCTAGTACTCCTACACAAGACTAAGTTGGTGATGCTGGTGTGTCTGCCATCCATCATTTCTGACCATTAGATCTACATCTAACGATTGTGAGGTAAGTTGTTGCCTTTTCTCACCAACATCCCACTTGTCTACCAATTTGCAAAAAAACCCATAATTAGTATCTTAAAACCGACCACATCCCTCCCTGACCTCACCAATACAGCCCGAGGAATATATTCTAATTGAAACATAATATATCTCTAGTGACATATGTATATCAAAATTAGAGTGTTTTGTACCAAGTTTGTGAATAAGTATTATTCTAATTATGATTGGTTGCAATGGACATGAACACTAATAGTTTTTCCAACCATGCATTTTTTCCTGGTATTCCATAGTTTCGAGTTTTCCATCAAGATATTAGTCACTCATGGTTGATATTTACTTTCAATCATGTACACATATGCACTATATAACTAGCCTTGCTTCTTGGCTTCCAAAGCTTAACTTTCACTCCTACTTACAATATGTAGAGTATTTAACAAAAAACTACCACTTTCAACCATCCCTAGGAAGAATCTATTGTACAAAAAATAGCAAAAACATACCCAAAATTTCTTAATCCACGCCAAAAACTACTACCTAGTACTCCTACTGATTAGGTTCGTTTAAACCAATTTATCACAGGGTTGCCCCACACGTTCGTGCTGACGAGGCAGCTTAAACCAACACATTTTTTTTACCGTTGACACGAGGGACCCACATCTGACCTTCTATCCTGTTATTCCCCCTCAAATCATTATTTTTCCTGAACATTACTTCAAACAGTACTGATGTGTGTTCGTCGGTGGCGCCGGTGATGAGCGAGTTGGCCGCCGCTCCGCCGGATGGGCCGGACACCGCGCTGGCCTCCGCACGGGTTGGCAGGCTGGCCCGAGCATGACTCACGAACGAGCAAGCCACCGCGCTGGCCTTCGCTCGAGCCAGATGGCTGGCCTGAGAGCGGCGCGCGCGAGCAAGCCACCGCGCTGCCGTGCCAATCTAGCTAGCAAACCTTGCAGACAAGCAGCTGGACGGAGCTATCTTGGCTAGCTAGCGGCCGCGAGCGCCGGATGGACCTGGCATCCGAGCTGCCGCAACATGGGCTCCGCACCACTGACGGTTTTGACCTCGCCTTCTGCCGGCGGCGGTAGCTGCGTCCCATGGCTGAGGATGACTAGGTGGACGGGCCGGAGGTAGGAGGTCACTCGAGGGTTTTTGTTGGTAAGAGCATGTACAATGGTTGATAAGGTAGTCTTATCTTAAGTCTGCCACGTATGCAAGTGGTAGTAGTTTCTTGGCATTTTAGTGGTTTCTTGCATTATTAGGGGTTTCTTGTAAGGAACAATGTATGTACTACTAGCGACAAAAGGCGATTCTAGGTTGCGTTGTACTCCAGCGAGTACTACTAGTGGTCGCGGGAGTGTATACCTCGTTTTGTGGGTTCAATCCCGGCCGCACGGCGGCCTTTTAAAAAAAATAGTACTACTACACTTCTCTGCGAGCCAATATTTTACACGCGTAGTTTGAGTTTTGAAGTCGAACGGACGTGCGGCCCCACAATCTGGGTGCACTGGACAGCCTAGCCACATGAACGGGTTTTCTTTCCTAGCATCCCGTGGCTCGCATGCTCGCCCTAGCCGCACCTCGCTTGCAGCTTCCTCATCAGCTAGTAGCATATTTAAACTAGCGCCTCCCAATTAAGTCCGAGGAGCCGGAAAAGCCTGGTGGGGCATTGGGAACTGTGCAATATGGCTCTGTACGTAAAGTGCTCTACTACTACTCTGTAGCTTGTGGCGTTGCACGCATGGACTTCACTCCATTATCGGCTCTACTATAAAATAAATTCCTCTTGACGTGTTTTTTTTAAAAGGAGGCAAAAGCTTTGCTTCATCTCATTCATAAAGAAGGAACTACTAACAAAGTTCGACGAGATCCATTACACCTCCACAAATGGAAGCGAAAAGCCTAGTCTCGCTGTATCAAATAACTCAAATGTTCTGCCCCCGCAGTAACCGTCGCTGATAAACAGGCTGCTAGTGTGTGTGTGAGAGGAGCGGCTGAGTAGGCCAGCTACTCCTACATGAGAGGAGCGGCTGAATATAGCACCGAGAGTACCCACTAGGCCACTATGCAGGTGTACTTCCCCTGCATTGATAGTACAACGATGGTTCTAGAGAACAGTAGTACCCTCCACTTCCAACTGTAGCTCTTGGCCCGGAGATTCAAGAGTTCAAAACTGGTGCACTATACTACCTCTGTCCTGGTTTACAGGTCCCCTTTGTAGTTTGTGTCAAATTTTCACTAAGGATTTAACTAATAAAATGTTAATGCATGTCAAAAAAATTTATCTCATTGGATTCATATTTGAACATAGTTTTCAAAAATATAATGTTTGGTAACATGCGTAAACATTTTGTTAGTTTAATCAATGGTCAAAATTTGACACGATATACGATGAGGACCAATAAACCCGGACGGAGGTAGTACTAGACTAGACTAGAAGTACAGTACATCGCACTACTAGTTGAGAAAAGTAGTACTGGTACTGCTACAGTACTAGTACGTACTCCTCCTCATATAATGTAAGATGTTTTTTGACACTAGTTGGCATGTACAAGAAATGGCAAAAACATACCCAAAATTTCTTAATCCACGCCAAAAACTACTACCTAGTGCCAAAAATTTCTTACTAGTGCTATTATTTAAAGTATAATGCAATCCCATAACGTTCCATAATGCTCGTACTAGTAGTAAATAATAGCCTCACCCCTTCGCTAAGGAACGATCTACAGTTGGAAGGAACGAGGCCCAGCGGTTACTACGCTCTTATCTCCTCCTCGCCAGTTCCCCTCCCCCCGAAAAGAAGGCAGTTCGTCGCTGCTCCCATGGATTCGCCAGGCGGTTCTCCTCCTCGTCGGGGCTGGGAGACCTTGGACGACGATCCTCTGGGAGAAATCGGACGCCGCTCCGACGTCCTCACCGCCGTAAGACTCGGTGCTTCCTACACCAACTTTTTCAAGACACTACTTAAACAGGCTTGGGAAAAGGCCATGCTTGTTGGTCTTCCATGCGTCCTCGAGGAGAAGGTTCTTCTATGGGACAATCCTTCGAACAGTCCACCGCTCCCTGGCCATGGTTGCACGTTGACTCCGCTAGAGTTGTTGACGTTGAGAGGTAGTCGGATTTTGTCCGATGAGCAGGTCAGTAATGGAGTTTGATCATGTAGTACTTAGTTATTCCATTTCCATCCCATAATTTCTCCGTTGCCCACCGTCTTATATATAGGTCTGGGTCGGTGCCAACGAAGATTGGCTTGCATACCTCCGGTCGGATACCACCATCATTTTGCACAACATCCACAGCAGTGCAGCCGTTCCAGTAGACCCCTCCTCCACCATTGGGATCGGCCTTCCGGACTGGCTGGGCTTGAATACGTATGATGATGCCTACATGAGATTGAAGAAGATAGCAATTGCGGACCTGCCGACAAAGCGAAGCGGCTACGACGATTACTATCTCATCCCGGTGTTCGACATAAGGATTGCCATCAATGCAGGACGCAGTAACGGCAGAGGCTGACGCATCTTGGCGGTGGCAGATTTTGTTGGGGAACGTTGCAGAAAATAAAAAAATTCTACGCTTCACCAAGATCAATCTATGGAGTCATCTAGCAACGAGAGAGAGGAGTGCATCTACATACCCTTGTAGATCGCGCGCGGAAGCGTTCAAGAGAACGGAGTTGAGGGAGTCATACTCGTCGTGATCCAAATCACCGGAGATCCTAGCGCCGAATGGACGGCACCTCTGCGTTCAACACACGTACGGTTGGGAAGACGTCTCCTCCTTCTTGATCCAGCAAGGGGGAAGGAGAGGTTGATGGAGATCCAGCAGCACGATGGCGTGGTGGTGGATGCAGCAGCGATCTCGGACGCCAAGCACAGCGAGAGGGAGAGGTGTCACGGGAGGGAGAGGGAGGCGCCAGGGGCTTGGGTGCATGTGCCCTCCCTCCCCCCTTCTTTATATAGGGCCCCTAGGGGGGCGCCGGCCCTAAGAGATCCAATCTCCAAGGGGGGCGGCGGCCAAGGTGGGTGGCTTGCCCACCAAGCCAGGTGAGGCGCCCCCCACCCCTAGGGTTTCCAACCCTAGGCGCAGGGGGGCCAAGGGGGGGTGCACCAGCCCACCAGGGGCGGGTTCCCCTCCCACTTCAGCCCATGGTGCCCTCCGGGATAGGTGGCCCTACCTGGTGGACCCTCGGGACCCTTTCGGTGGTCCCGGTACAATACTGGTGACCCCCGAGACTTTCCCAATGGCCAAAAGTGGACTTCCTATATATAATTCTTCACCTCCGGACCATTCCGGAACTCCTCATGACGTCCGGGACTCTGAAGAACTTTCGGGTTACCGCATACTTATATCTCTACAACCCTAGCGTCACCGAACCTTAAGTGTGTAGACCCTACGGGTTCGGGAGACATGCAGACATGACCGAGATGCCTCTCCCGTCAATAACCAACAGCGGGATCTGGATACCCATGTTGGCTCCCACATGCTCCTCGATGATCTCATCGGATGAACCATGATGTCAAGGATTCAATCAATCCCGTATGCAATTCCCTTTGTCAATCGGTATGTTACTTGCCCGAGATTCGATCGTCGGTATCCCAATACCTCGTTTATTCTCGTTACCGGCAAGTCACTTTACTCGTACCGTAATGCATGATCTCGTGACCAGACACTTGGTCACATTGAGCTCATTATGATGATGCATTACCGAGTGGGCCCAGAGATACCTCTCCGTCATACGGAGTGACAAATCCCAGTCTCGATTCGTGCCAACCCAACAGACACATTTGGAGATACCCGTAGTGCACCTTTATAGTCACCCAGTTACGTTGTGACGTTTGACACACCCAAAGCACTCCTACGGTATCCGGGAGTTGCACAATCTCATGGTCGAAGGAAATGATACTTGACATTTGGAAAAGCTCTAGCAAAAGGAACTACACAATCTTGTGCTATGCTTAGGATTGGGTCTTGTCCATCACATCATTCTCCTAATGATGTGATCCCGTTATCAATGACATCCAATGTCCATAGTCAGGAAATCATGACTATCTGTTGATCAACGAGCTAGTCAACTAGAGGCTTACTAGGGACATGTTGTGGTCTATATATTCGCACATGTATTACAATTTCCGGATAACACAATTATAGCATGAACAATAGACAATCATCATGAACAAGGAAATATAATAATAACCATTTTATTATTGCCTCTAGGGCATATTTCCAACAGTCTCCCACTTGCACTAGAGTGAATAATCTAGTTACATTGTGATGAATCGAACACCCATAGAGTTCTGGTGTTGATCATGTTTTGCTCTAGGGAGAGGTTTAGTCAACGGATCTGCTACATTCAGGTCTGTATGTACTTTACAAATATCTATGTCTCCATCTTGAACATTTTCACGAATGGAGTTGAAGCGACGCTTGATGTGTCTGGTCTTCTTGTGAAACCTGGGCTCCTTGGCAAGTGTAATAGCTCCAGTGTTGTCACAGAAGAGTGTGATCGGCCCCGACGCATTGGGTATGACTCCTAGGTCGGTGATGAACTCCTTCACCCAGATTGCTTCATGCGTTGCCTTCGAGGCTGCCATGTACTCCGCTTCACATGTAGATCCCGCCACGATGCTTTGCTTGCAACTGCACCAGCTTACTGCCCCACTATTTAAAATATACACGTATCCGGTTTGTGACTTAGAGTCATCCAGATCTGTGTCGAAGCTAGCGTCGACGTAACCCTTTACGACGAGCTCTTCGTCACCTCCATATACGAGAAACATATCCTCAGTCCTTTTTAGGTACTTTAGGATGTTCTTGACCGTTGTCCAGTGTTCCATGTAGGGATTACTTTGGTACCTTCCTACCAAACTTACGGCAAGGTTTACATCAGGTCTGGTACATGTCATGGCATACATGATAGACCCTATGGCCGAGGCATAGCGGACGACACTCATCTTTTCTCTATCTTCTGTCGTGGTCGGACATTGAGCCGAGCTCAATTTCGCACCTTGCAATATAGGCAAGAACCCTTCTTGGACTGATCCATATTGAACTTCTTCAATATCTTATCAAGGTATGTGCTTTGTGAAAGACCTATGAGGCGTCTTGATCTATCTCTATAGATCTTGATGCCTAATATGTAAGCAGCTTCTCCAAGGTCCTTCATTGAAAAACACTTATTCAAGTAGGCCTTAATGCTGTCCAAAAGTTCTATATCATTTCCCATCAAAAGTATGTCATCCACATATAATATGAGAAATGCTACAGAGATCCCACTCACTTTCTTGTAAACGCATAAGTCTGCATAAACCCAAACGCTTTGATCATTTCATTAAAGCGAATGTTCCAACTCCGAGATGCTTGCACCAGCCCATAGATGGAGCGCTGGAGCTTGCATACCTTGTTAGCATTCTCAGGATCGACAAAACCTTCCGGCAGCATCATATACAGTTCTTCCTTAAGATGGCCGTTAAGGAATGCTGTTTTGACGTCCATTTGCCATATCTCATAATCATAGTATGCGGCAATTGCTAACATGATTCAGACGGACTTCAGCTTTTCTACGGGAGAGAAAGTCCCATCGTAGTCAACCCCTTGAACTTGTCGATAACCCTTAGCGACAATTCGAGCTTTATAGATGGTAACATTACCATCCGCGTCCATCTTCTTCTTGAAGATCCATTTTTTTTCTATCGCTCACCGATCATCGGGCAAGTCTGTCAAAGTACATACTTTGTTTTCATACATGGATCCTATCTCGGATTGCATGGCTTCAAGCCATTTGTTGGAATATGGGCCCGCCATTGCTTCTTCATAGCTCGAAGGTTCACCGTTGTCTAACAACATGATTTCCAGGACAGGGTTGCCATACCACTCTGGTGTGGAACGTGTCCTCGTGGACCTACGAAGTTCAGTAGTAACTTGATCCGAAGTACCTTGGTCATCATCATTAGTTTCCTCTCCATTCAGTGCAGGCACCACAGGAACATCTTCCTGAGCTGCGCTACTTTCCGGTTCAAGAGGTACTACTTCATCAAGTTCCACTTTCCTCCCACTTACTTCTTTCGAGAGAAACTCTTTCTCCAGAAAGGACCTGTTCTTGGCAACAAAGATCTTGCCTTCGGATCTGAGGTAGAAGGTATACCAATGGTTTCCTTAGGGTATCCTATGAAGACGCATTTTTCCGACTTGGGTTCGAGCTTTTCAGGTTGAAGTTTCTTGACATAAGCATCGCATCCCCAAACTTTTAGAAACGACAGCTTAGGTTTCTTCCCAAACCATAATTCATACGGTGTCATCTCAACGGATTTAGACGGTGCCCTATTTAATGTGAATGTAGCTGTCTCTAGAGCGTATCCCCAAAATGATAGCGGTAAATCGGTGAGTGACATCATAGATCACACCATATGCAATAGAGTGCGATTACGATGTTCGTACACACCGTTACGCTGAGGTGTTCTAGGTGGCGTGAGTTGTGAAACAATTCCACATTTCCTTAAGTGCGTACCAAATTCGTGACTTAAGTATTCACCCTCACAATCTGATCGTAAGAACTTTATCTTTCGGTCACGTTGATTCTCTGCCTCATTCTGAAATTCCTTGAACTTTTCAAAAGTCTCAGACTTGTGTTTCATCAAGTAGACATACCCATATCTACTCAAGTCGTTAGTGAGAGTGAGAACATAACGATATCCTCCGCAAGCTTCGACGCTCATTGGACCACAGACATCAGTATGTATGATTTCCAATAAGTTGGTTGCTCGCTCCATTGTTCCAGAGAACGGAGTCTTGGTCAGTTTGCCCATGAGGCATGGTTCGCATGTGTCAAATGATTCATAATCGAGAGACTCTAAAAGTCCATCTACATGGAGCTTCTTCATGCGCTTGACACCAATTTGACCAAGGCGACAGTGCCACAAGTATGTGGGACTATCGTTATCAACTTTACATCTTTTGGTATTCACACTATGAATATGTGTAACATCACGTTTGAGATTCATTAAGAATAAACCATTGACCAGCGGGGCATGACCATAAAACATATCTCTCATATAAATAGAACAACCATTATTCTCGGATTTAAATGAGTAGCCATCTCGTATTAAACGAGATCCTGATACAATGTTCATGCTCAAGGCTGGCACTAAATAACAATTATTGAGGTTTAAAACTAATCCCGTAGGTAAATGTAGAGGTAGTGTGCCGACGGCGATCACATCGACCTTGGAACCATTCCTGACGCGCATCGTCACCTCGTCCTTTGCCAGTCTCTGCTTATTCCGCAGCTTCTGCTTTGAGTTACAAATATGAGCAACCGCATCGGTATCAAATACCCAGGAGCTACTACGAGTGCCGGTAAGGTACACATCAATAACATGTATATCACATATACCTTTGGTGTTGCCGGCCTTCTTGTCCGCTAAGTACTTGGGGCAGTTCCGCTTCTAGTGACCACTTCCCTTGCAATAAAAGCACTCAGTCTCAGGCTTGGGTCCATTGTTTGGCTTCTTCCCGGCAACTTGCTTACCGGGCGTGGCAACTCCCTTGCCGTCCTTCTTGAAGTTCTTCCTACCCTTGCCTTTTATAACACCCACGATGCGGCTATATCTCCCACGTGTCGAAGCACGACTTAGAGGCATAACCGCATTGTGGTTTTGTCGCAAGAAGGGTCATCTTAACACAATCCCATGTAATGAACAAGACTGGGATAAAGAGTTGGCTTACAATCGCCACTTCACACAAGTACTTAAATAAATCATACATCATTCAGAGTACACACATAGTCCGACTACGGACGAAGCCAAAATAAAAGAAGATAACCCAACTGCTAGATCCCCGATCGTCCCAACTGGGCTCCACTACTGATCAACAAGAAACAACACATAGCAACAACTAAGATCTTCATTGAGCTCCCATCTGAGCTAGGTAGCATCCTCTGTACTGGTATCATCGGCACCTGCAACTGTTGTGATAGTGTCTGGTGAGTCACGAGGACTCAGCAATCTCAAAACCCGTGAGATCAAGACTATTTAATCTTATAGGAAGGATGGGGTAATGAGGTGGAGCTGCAGCAAGCACTAAGCAAATATGGTGGCTAACATACGCAAATGAGAGCGAGAAGAGGAGCAAAGGAACGGTCGTCAACTAGAAATGATCAAGAGGTGATCCTGAACTCCTACTTACGTCAAATATAACCCAAACCGTGTTCACTTCCCGGACTCCGCCGAGAAGAGACCATCACGGCTACACACGCGGTTGATGCGTTTTAATTCGGATCTGGTGTCAAGTTATCTACAACCGGACATTAACAAATTCCCATCTGCCACATAACCGCGGGCACGGCTCTCGAAAGTTTATAACCCTGCAGGGGTGTCCCAACTTAGCCCATCACAAGCTCTCATGGTCAACGAAGTATATTCCTTCTCCCAGGAAGACCCGATCAATCTCAGAATCCCGGTTTACAAGACATTTCGACAATGGTAAAACAAGATCAGCAAGACCACCCGACTGTGCCGACAAATCCCGATAGGAGCTGCACATATCTCGTTCTCAGGGCACACCGGATAAGCGAAGCGTACAAGTACCGACGTAATCCAAGTTGCCAAGGAATGGTCCCGCACGGTGCTCTAGTTTGGACCAACACTCAGAGGAGCACTGGCCCGGGGGGGGGGGGGTAAAATAAAGATGACCCTTGAGTCTGCAGAACCCAAGGGAAAAAGGCTTAGGTGGCAAATGTTAAAACCAATGTTGGGCCTTGCTGGAGGAGTTTTATTCAAAGCGAACTGTCAAGGGGGTCCCATAAATCACCCAACCGCGTAAGGAACGCAAAATCAAGGAACGTAACACCGGTATGACGGAAACTAGGGCGGCAAGAGTGGAACAAAACACCAGGCATAAGGCCGAGCCTTCCACCCTTTACCAAGTATGTAGATGCATTAATTAAATAAGAGATATTGTGATATCCCAACATAATCTTGTCCATCATGGAGCAATCTTCAACTTCACCTGCAACTAACAACACTATAAGAGGGGCTAAGCAAAGCGGTAACATAGCCAATCAACGGTTTGCTAGGTAGGGTGAAAAAGGTTAGAGGTTGACATGGCAATATGGGAGGCATCGTAAACAAGTGATAGGTAGCGCAGAATAGCAATGGAACGAAGCAACTAGCAAGCAAAGATAGAAGTGATATCGAGGGTAGTGGTCATCTTGCCTGAGATCCCGCAAGGAAGAAGAACGAATCCATGAAGAAGACAAACGGACATCGAACGAATCCTCACAACTCCGGAACGAAACTGAAGCTAACGAGAGAAGCAAACCGGAAAGAAACAAACAACATGGTAAACACACAAGCATAAACATGTCATGATGCACAAACAAGTATGATGCATGTCCGGTTTAATGAGGCATGGCATGGCAATATGCACAAACAACACTACAAGTTAAGTGTTGCATATTGACGAAACACCACATCAATTATTTAGTTCTCTCTAGTTATAAGCTACTCAACAATATTAAATGTTATTAAACATGGCAAGGGGTGAAGCATAAGTAAACTAACTATTTAGGCAAGTATAAATGAGGCCGGAAATAACAAACAACAATTCCGGAAAATCCTCATGTCATTTAGAAATTTAATGCAAACACAATTTTAAACATTTTAATTGTTGTTATAATGATGCGGATGACATATGCAAGTTTTATGCAATTTTATGAAAATGTTGACATGAGCATGTTATGAAGCATTTGGTCACCATGGCCGAACAAAAGGGATGCCACGGCAACGATAACTAAAATGGTGCCACGACAACATTCTGGTTATCCGATAACTCAAGGAGATACCGGTGTAAAAGGAAGTGTGACGTGAGCGAGTCATGCAAGATGGTGGGGTGCTCCCGGTAACCGGGTTCCCATGGGTCGACGGCATGGCAAACGAGAAGGAATGCGCAAGCGACAATTTGGACACGGTGCAAGCATGGGCATCTCATACAACACACATGCATTCGTTTGCGGGCGTCATCTCGGTGGTATACCTTTGAAGCGTGCGTTTTCGGAGCGGTTCGAGTTCGTCGATGGAAGTAGTCGTTCATGGGTCGTAGTGGAAGTAGAGGTACACGTTCGTATCGAAGAGGTACTTGATGACTCCAAGCCCTTTTGCGGTCGACGGTAGTCGTACACGGGTCTTCGTGATGGTAGGTGTACAGACGTTGTAGTCGAACTTGACATCCACGAGGTCGACGGTAGTGGTCCTTGTCGCAAGCCACGCAAAGGGCGCTCGTTCGGGCATCGGTCTTGACGAAGGTGACCCTGGTGGAAGCGATTCAAATCTATAGACGACTTGGTGAAAAACCCATGGCCTCAGGTCGGTGTGGCACTTGGAGCTCGTTGTGCGGGGCTGGGAGTCGACCTGAGCAGCTCAGTGGACATGAAGGTAGCAGCAGGCGTCAATGGCGCAGCAATAGTAGGAGAGGCGGAGCAGCGGCAGGAGGGAGCACGAAACTGCGAGGAGGTCGAGAAGGTAGCGCTCGGCAGCTTGCTGGAGCGGAGCTCGGCGTTGTCCGGAACCAGAAGGACACGAGGCGAACGGGGCAGGAGCGCGACGGCATCATCTCGCAGAGCAGCGTCAGCCTCCTGCTGGTCAACAGAGGGAGAGGGTGAGGACACCAGAGAAAACAGAGAAGGGAAACAAGAGGAGAGGGCGGCGCTGTGACCTGCTGGTCGCCGATGACGTCGTCGGGCGAGCGGCAGGGGCCTCGGGCGTGGATGCAGCCGCTTGGGGTCGGTGAATGGAGGCGGGCGACGGAGGAGCTACCGAGGGACGAGGGGGCCGGGATGGACGGGACCGGGCACGGGGCTTCAAGGCGAGGAGGAGGCGCGGGAACACCGGTTCCATCCGGGAACGAGGCGGGGCGAGGTGGGCGAAGGTCGGGGCAGAGCAGGGCGCGGGCGAACCATGGAGGCCGGCGACGCCATGGCCGTGCGGGCAGGCGAGCTCGCGGAGGAGGCGCTCGGGCGCGGGGTAGAGCGAGGGCGATGATGAGGGAAGCGGGAGTTGTTCCCGTGCGTGTGGCGGCGCAGGGAGGAACGAGAGGGAGAGATGGGGATCGGGAGAGAGCGCTGGGTGCGGCTAGGGTTAGCAGGGGTTTAAGTGGGCTGTGGGAACGGGTCGGTCTGGTTGGTTAGGCCCAAGAGGCCTGGCTGGGCTCTCTCTCCCTCATATTCTTTAGCAGAAAAGAATTAGAGAGAAGAAAAGAAGGTAGAAATAGAATTTTGGGCATGGGGATTATTTTCCCGGACTCGCATAAATGCGCTTGTTCCAAGAAAAATAGAAAGTGAGCGTGGGCGTGGAGTTGAATTCCACCTCATTTGAATTTAATTCAAATGAGTGTGAGAAAGAAGTGGGTATTCGGTATGTCCAAAAATGTTGAGAAATTTGGTGGAGCTCAGGAAAATGACGAAAGAATTTATGGGTAGAGTTGGGGACCAAGAATTGAGATAACAAAGGTATTGGGATTTATTTGCAAGTGGGTTATGGTTAGTTCCAAATAAACGGAATAATTTTATTATAGCTCCCTAATAATAGTAGGATACTTTGAATATGTTTTAAAGAGAAATCACCATGTGAATATCCCTCGATTTAAATAGATCAAAAGATCTATGCAATTTATTTAGTTGAGGTTTTAAAAATTAATGATATGATGGCATGATGACATGATGCAATGCAAGAGATGGCATGATGAATGCACAAACAAAACAAATCACACGACAAAACTCGGAATAGCTGGAAGTCTTCTGGAGCGTCGGTCTCGGGGCGTTACAACACTCCACCACTACAAGAGGATCTCGTCCCGTGATCTAGGATGGCACCGGAGAGAAACGGAAGAGGAAGAGAAGAGGTAAAACTAAGTTGCTTCTTTGACAAACGAGTGAAACCATGAACCTTGAGAGGTTGAGCAATTTAAAAGAAAGAGTACAATAGAGATGAACGAGATTGCAAACAATCCGTTAGAGAAGAGGAACAAGGAACAATACGAGGACTTGAAGGTTGCAAAGACATGAATCAAGAGTTTAATGGACAAGATAGAATTCGAATACACTCCGGTCAAAACAAGATGAGAGAGGAAGAATTCGGGCAGCACTTCGGTTGAACATGGAAGGAATAGAACATGAACTTGAGAAGATGGGATGATACTTGATGAAATCAACAACACACTGCCTCCGGAACTATTGAAAGAATGGCACAATGGGTAAGAAGGATTTCAGACAGCACTAAGGTTGAAAAGAGAGGCAAAACTTGATAACATGAAAGAACTTGAAGAGATGACATAACACTTCGGTTAAATGGATAAGCACGAAAAAAAACACGATCCTCACAATCGAGATGATGAGTAAAAAGAGCAACATCACAATCTCTCCGGAAGAAAGAATAGAAGATAGATCATTGGAATAAAGGGACGGAGAAGAAAATGACAACTTCTACCACAATTGAATTTGGAAGGCATCCTTGCAAGAAGGTTAGAATAGAGTTGTTGGAAGATCAACAACGAAAAAGAATAAGTTTGTAGTGGGCTTATGGAAACATCTCAACATTATGAGGTGACAACCGGCCACTAACGGAAACAATTGCTTGCTTGAGATTAACGAAGAGATGAAAGCTTGTTCCATCAAGATGGAAAAGAGATAACTTGGGTCATTAATAAGCACCAAAATAGCAACATTCCTTAGGGAAGGCTTTAGGTGAAATCTATACCAAGATAACTCCAATGAAGAGATTGACGGTTGAAAAGATCTCTTGAACAAAGAGAAAATGATGGATTTAAATATGTCACTCTTGAAAACTTGTGAATCATGAAACGCGAAGGGAAATTATCAAGAATGACCTAACACCACCTCAGAAGATAAGGTAGAAAGAATCGCACTTCAGAATGCAAGATGAAGAATACTTGAACTCCCCAAAACAAAACATGTGCTGAGCACCATGCTTATCTTAGAGTATAGCTTGGCGGATCATAACTTTGAGAGAAATCTTGAAGAACAATTGAAGAATGAAAGGAATCCTTGACGAACCACCATGAAGAAACTCCGGTATTAAAAGGATGGTGGAAAGAAGGAGAAGTTGAAAACACAAGGTGAAGCCTTGCAATGATTTAGATGGAGCTTCGCGACGAGATAACCGAGAAAGCTTGGAACTCTGGAAAAGAAAAGATGAAGCATCTCGAACCAGAAATGTGACATGATGAACAACTCTGGAAAGAAGAAACTAGATCACTTGGATGAAACAACAATAAGAATTATGTTATGCGTATCCTTCACCAATATAAATTGATGATAAGCAACGGATTTGGCATACTACTTATTCTCGTAGAAAGGATTAAAGAGAGATATAGCGCCAACTTGAAAAAGGTCTTCAACAACCACCGGTAGGATTGAAACAACGAAAGAATGAATGAATTGATACGATAACGAAGGAAGCGAAATCTTGAACAAACCGTCGTAAGAATTGAAAATGAACGTAGCAAAGGCACAATTCACCAGGAAGGATTGAAAAACGAATGAAGATACTTGAGGGGATTTAGATACATGAGAATGAAGAGATCATGAACTAGTTAGAGGATATTTGAATGATGCACCGGTAAGATTTGGAGAACGATAGCTACATGGTGAGAATGAAGAATTATGACATGACGGCTTCGAAGGAAAGAAATTGAAACAATTCATGAAATGCTCCTGATGGTAAGAAAAGAATTGTCACAATCAAAAACAATTATGAGGATGGCATAAAGCTAGAACCATGAATCTTCAAGAGAACGGACAAGATTTAAGAGAAACTCTTCTTCGGTCTCCAAATGTTGAGAATGATGATGAGAACCACCATGAATTGTTGAGATACTCTGGGAGAATGAAAAACACAGAGGTTGAGCCAACAATGAAAAATAATTTGAAAGATCTTGGAGGAAGACATTTGACTGATGATAACTCATTCTTACGTCAAACTTTGCAATGAATTTGAGAATAACTCCGAAAAGAATTAGAAGAGTCAGGTAAGATCCAGGAAAAAGACCTGTGGGTTAGGGCCCACTAAAAAGGAACACCGTTGAAATGATTACTTGAAAAGGAGATTGCACCGGTTGAATTAAATGGCTTGAATGAGGTAAAAACCTCAAAATAGTTAGAATTGATGCGGAGTGGAAACACGAATCTTCAGAGATATCTTCAGCACTCCGGAACAATTGAATAGCAAGCGGGGAATGATTAAGAGATACACCGGCATACGCAAACACTTGAAACGAGGAAGGGAATATGATCAACACCGAAAACTTGACTTGAATCCACCGGAGAAGAAAAGAGAACGGAGGATGATGAACTTGAAACTCCCCTTAGTATCTTCCTAAGAATCACCAGATAAGAACATTGACGGAAAAGAATGGAGAGACTTCACATGAATAAATGGATACTTGATTAAGAAATCTGAGTCCTTCAAGAAAAAGGGTGGGAGGGCGGGAAAACAAAGGCAACTCGGGCAGATGGAATGGATACCGTTGAGAAAACTTAGAATTGATCTCGCAAATGTTGAAATGATCGGATCCACTTGAAGAGAAGCACGCCGGTTGGAAAAGAATTAACATGACGACCTCGATGATCAAGAAGGATTAGTATTCACATAGCAATATGAGAACACCGTTTAGGAAAGGTATGGATTCAACATTTGACTTCGAAGCAACTCGAATACCACAAATAAAACAAAACAAAGGATTTGGCTTGCAGAATAAGCCGGAACAAACATATGACAGAGATTTCGTCCAAAGTTTTCGTGGTGGGGCCCACACGGGCTCGATCGTACAGCACCATCATGTACAAGGCTGTGCACATGACATACGAAGTGTCCCCGAACCAGCATAGCCAAGGGTTCTTTAAGACACAAAGAGACCACTGTAAAAAAGACCGTGGATAGGTGGACCACTAGACGTCGAACCCCAATCTCATATCATGCATCTGTCGGAAAGAAAAAAAACTAGAGCTACTTGAATTCCCACCTATTAAACTCCCGAAACTTTCTGGTTATGCAATCTGGTGTTGGGGATACAGGGGAAGCAATATATATATCTCACCCAAAACTAACAATCCCTACATCCAAGCTGTATCCATCCGTCAACACATAACCAAGAAACCTTCGGAAATCATGTACCTCAACCTTCGAAAAGCATCCGTTATACAAGCTATGGAAATACTCCCGAACTCCCCAGTACTGGGTGACGTCGAGGTTATCTCACCAACAACTGCATAAAAGAGATTTTCGATGTCGGCAAAACTCAGGTATTCCAGAACTGCAACGATAAAATTATGACGACAACACCTCGGAGCTCAACTCCCCGGGACACTGCCACAACCCCTAAATGTCAGGAGGCACCAAGAACAATGTTCTCGTCATAAGAATATCGGAACGATTCCAAGATACCCGCGTGATCCTAAATTTTTTTTAGTGAAATTTGAGGCGAGGAAAGACAAAACGTCTACGTCAGGAGGCCTCACCAGAGCGACAAAGGGACTAAGGAGTAAAAAGAATCCTACTCTCCGATATATATAATCCTAAGACTCAAAATATTTTTGTTCTAGACTCAACAACGCCAGCGATTCGATCAAGCAGGGGGCTCCTAAGTCGGGGATGGCTCTGATTACCAACTTGTAACACCCACGATGCGGCTATATCTCCCACGTGTCGAAGCACGACTTACAGGCATAACCGCATTGTGGTTTTGTCGCAAGAAGGGTCATCTTCACACAATCCCATGTAATGAACAAGACTGGGATAAAGAGTTGGCTTACAATCGCCACTTCACACAAGTACTTAAATAAATCATACATCATTCAGAGTACACACATAGTCCGACTATGGACGAAGCCAAAATAAAAGAAGATAACCCAACTGCTAGATCCCCGATCGTCCCAACTGGGCTCCACTACTGATTAACAAGAAACAACACATAGCAACAACTAAGATCTTCGTTGAGCTCCCATCTGAGCTAGGTAGCATCCTCTGCACTGGTATCATCGGCACCTGCAACTGTTGTGATAGTATCTGGTGAGTCACGAGGACTCAGCAATCTCAAAACCCGCGAGATCAAGACTATTTAAGCTTATAGGAAGGATGGGGTAATGAGGTGGAGCTGCAGCAAGCACTAAGAAAATATGGTGGCTAACATACGCAAATGAGAGCGAGAAGAGGAGCAAAGGAACGGTTGTCAACTAGAAATGATCAAGAGGTGATCCTGAACTCCTACTTACGTCAAATATAACCCAAAACCGTGTTCACTTCCCGGACTCCGCCGATAAGAGACCATCACGGCTACACATGCGGTTGATGTGTTTTAATTCGGATCTGGTGTCAAGTTATCTACAACTGGACATTAACAAATTCCCATCTGCCACATAACCGCGGGCACGGCTCTTGAGAGTTTATAACCCTGCAGGGGTGTCCCAACTTAGCCCATCACAAGCTCTCACGGTCAACGAAGGATATTCCTTCTCCCAGGAAGACCCAATCAGTCTCGGAATCCCGGTTTACAAGACATTTCGACAATGGTAAAACAAGACCAGCAAGACCACCCGACTGTGCCGACAAATCCCGATAGGAGCTGCACATATCTCGTTCTCAGGGCACACTGGATAAGCGAAGCGTACAGGTACCGACGTAATCCAAGTTGCCAAGGAATGGTCCCGCACGATGCTCTAGTTTGGACCAACACTCAGAGGAGCACTGGCCCGGGGGGGGGGTAAAATAAAGATGACCCTTGAGTCTGCAGAACCCAAGGGAAAAAGGCTTAGGTGGCAAATGTTAAAACCAATGTTAGGCCTTGCTGGAGGACCTTTATTCAAAGCGAACTGTCAAGGGGGTCCCATAAATCACCCAACCGCGTAAGGAACGCAAAATCAAGGAACATAACACCAGTATGACGGAAACTAGGGCGGCAAGAGTGGAACAAAACACCAGGCATAAGGCCGAGCCTTCCACCCTTTACCAAGTATATAGATGCAATAATTAAATAAGAGATATTGTGATATCCCAACATAATCTTGTCCATCATGGAGCAATCTTCAACTTCACCTGCAACTAACAACGCTATAAGAGGGGCTAAGCAAAGCGGTAACATAGCCAATCAACGGTTTGCTAGGTAGGGTGAAAAAGGTTAGAGGTTGACATGGCAATATGGGAGGCATGGTAAACAAGTGATAGGTAGCGTAGAATAGCGATAGAACGAAGCAACTAGCAAGCAAAGATAGAAGTGATATCGAGGGTAGTGGTCATCTTGCCTGAGATCCCGCAAGGAAGAAGAACGAATCCATGAAGAAGACAAACGGACATCGAACGAATCCTCACAACTCTGGAACGAAACCGAAGCTAACAAGAGAAGCAAACCGGAAAGAAACAAACAACATGGTAAACACACAAGCATAAACATGTCATGATGCACAAACAAGTATGATGCATGTCCGGTTTAATGAGGCATGGCATGGCAATATGCACAAACAACACTACAAGTTAAGTGGAGCTCAATATGCAACGAGTTGCATATTGACGAAACACCACATCAATTATTTAGTTCTCTCTAGTTATAAGCTACTCAACAATATTAAATGTTATTAAACATGGCAAGGGGTGAAGCATAAGTAAACTAACTATTTAGGCAAGTATAAATGAGGCCGGAAATAACAAACAACAATTCCAGAAAATCCTCATGTCATTTAGCAATTTAATTCAAACACAATTTTAAACATTTTAATTGTTGTTATCATGATGCGGATGACATATGCAAGTTTTATGCAATTTTATGAAAATGTTGACATGAGCATGTTATGAAGCATTTGGTCACCATGGCAGAACAAAAGGGATGCCACGGCAACGATAACGAAAATGGTGCCACGACAACATTCTGGTTATCCGATAACTCAAGGAGATACCGGTGCAAAAGGAAGTGTGACGTGAGCGAGTCATGCAAGATGGTGGGGTGCTCCCGGTAACCGGGTTCCCATGGGTCGACGGCATGGCAAACGAGAAGGAATGCGCAAGCGACAATTTGGACACGGTGCAAGCACGGGCATCTCATACAACACACATGCATTCGTTCGCGGGCGTCGTCTCGGTGGTATACCTTTGAAGCGTGCGTTTTCGGAGCGGTTCGAGTTCGTCGATGGAAGTAGTCATTCACGGGTCGTAGTGGAAGTAGAGGTACACGTTCATATCGAAGAGGTACTTGATGACTCCAAGCCCTTTCGCGGTCGACGGTAGTCGTACACGGGTCTTCATGATGGTAGGCGTACACACGTTGTAGTCGAACTTGACATCCACGAGGTCGACGGTAGTGGTCCTTGTCGCAAGCCACGCAAAGGGCGCTCGTTCGGGCATCGGTCTTGACGAAGGTGACCCTGGTGCAAGCGATTCAAATCTATAGACGACTTGGTGAAAAACCCATGGCCTCAGGTCGGTGTGGCACTTGGAGCTCGTTGTGCGGGGCTGGGAGTCGACCTGAGCAGCTCGGTGGACATGAAGGTAGCAGCAGGCGTCAATGGCGCAGCAATAGTAGGAGAGGCGGAGCAGCGGCAGGAGGGAGCACGAAACTGCGAGGAGGCCGAGAAGGTAGCGGTCGGCAGCTTGCTGGAGCGGAGCTCGGCGTTGTCCGGAACCAGAAGGACACGAGGTGAACGGGGCAGGAGCGAGACGGCGTCATCTCGCAGAGCAGCGTCGGCCTCTTGCTGGTCAACAGAGGGAGAGGGTGAGGACACCAGAGAAAACAGAGAAGGGAAACAAGAGGAGAGGGCGGCGCTGTGACCTGCTGGTCGCCGCCGACGTCGTCGGGCGAGCGGCAGGGGCCTCGGGCGTGGATGCAGCCGCTTGGGGTCGGTGAATGGAGGCGGGCGATGGAGGAGCTACCGAGGGACGAGGGGCCGGGATGGACGGGACCGGGCACCGGGCTTCAAGGCGAGGAGGAGGCACGGGAACACCGGTTCCATCCGGGAACAAGGCGGGGCGAGCTGGGCGAAGGTCGGGGCAGAGCAGGGCGTGGGCGAACCATGGAGGCCGGCGGCGCCATGGCCGTGCAGGCAGGCGAGCTCGCGGAGGAGGCGCTCGGGCGCGGGGTAGAGCGAGGGCGATGAGGAGGGAAGCGGGAGTTGTTCCCGTGCGTGTGGCGGCGCAGGGAGGAACGAGAGGGAGAGATGGGGATCGGGAGAGAGCGCTGGGTGCGGCTAGGGTTAGCAGGGGTTTAAGTGGGCTGTGGGAACGGGTCGGTCTGGTTGGTTAGGCCCAAGAGGCCTGGCTGGGCTCTCTCTCCCTCATATTCTTTAGCAGAAAAGAATTAGAGAGAAGAAACGAAGGTGGAAATAGAATTTTGGGCATGGGGATTATTTTCCCGGACTCGCATAAATGCGCTTGTTCCAAGAAAAATAGAAAGTGAGCGTGGGCGTGGAGTTGAATTCCACCTCATTTGAATTTAATTCAAATGAGTGTGAGAAAGAAGTGGGTATTCGGTATGTCCAAAAATGTTGAGAAATTTGGTGGAGCTCGGGAAAATGACGAAAGAATTTATGGGTAGAGTTGGAGACCAAGAATTGAGATAACAAAGGTATTGGGATTTATTTGCAAGTGGGTTATGGTTAGTTCCAAATAAACGGAATAATTTTGTTATAGCTCCCTAATAATAGTAGGAGACTTTGAATATGTTTTAAAGAGAAATCACCATGTGAATATCCCTCGATTTAAATAGATCAAAAGATCTATGCAATTTATTTAGTTGAGGTTTTAAAAATTAATGATATGATGGCATGATGACATGATGCAATGCAAGAGATGGCATGATGAATGCACAAACAAAACAAATCACACGACAAAACTCGGAATAGCTGGAAGTCTTCTGGAGCGTCGGTCTCGGGGCGTTACACCTTTCTTGAACTTAGTGGTTTTATTCACCATCAACACTTGATGTTCCTTTCTGATCTCCACCTCTGCTGATTTCAGCATTGAATATACCTCAGGAATGGTCTTTTCCATCCCCTGCATATTGAAGTTCATCACAAAGCTCTTGTAGCTCGGTGGAAGCGACTGAAGGATCCTGTCAATGACCGCGTCATCCGGGAGATTAACTCCCAGCTGAGTCAAGCGGTTTTGCAACCCAGACATTTTGAGTATGTGCTCATTGACAGAACTATTTTCCTCCATCTTACAACTGAAGAACTTGTCGGAGACTTCATATCTCTCGACCCGGGCATGAGCTTGGAAAACCATTTTCAGGTCTTCGAACATCTCATATGCTCTGTGTTGCTCAAAACTCTTTTGGAGCCCCGGTTCTAAGCTGTAAAGCATGCCGCACTGAACGAGGGAGTAATCATCAGCACGAGACTGCCAAGCGTTCATAACGTCTTGGTTCTCTAGGATGGGTGCTTCACCTAGCGGTGCTTCTAGGACATAATCTTTCTTGGCAGCTATGAGGATGATCCTCAGGTTCCGGACCCAGTCCGTGTAGTTGCTGCCATCATCTTTCAGCTTGGTTTTCTCTAGGAACGCGTTGAAGTTGAGGGCAACATTAGCGTGGGCCATTTGATCTACAAGACATATTGTAAAGATTTTAGACTAAGTTCATGATAATTAAGTTCATCTAATGAAATTATTCAATGAACTCCCACTCAGACAGACATCCCTCTAGTTATCTAAGTGAAACATGATCTGAGTCAACTAGGCCGTGTCCGATCATCACGTGAGACGGACTAGTCAACATCGGTGAACATCTTCATGTTGATTGTATCTTCTATACGACTCATGCTCGACCTTTCGGTCTTCCGTGTTCCGAGGCCATGTCTGTACATGCTAGGCTCGTCAAGTCAACCTAAGTGTATTGCGTGTGTAAACCTGGCTTACACCCGTTGTATCCGAACGTTAGGATCTATCACACCCGATCATCACGTGGTGCTTCGAAACAACGAACCTTCGCAACGGTGCACAGTTAGGGGGAACACTTTCTTGAAATTATTGCGAGGGATCATCTTATTTAAGCTACCGTCGTTCTAAGCAAATAAGATGTAAAACATGATAAACATCACATGCAATCAAATAGTGACATGATATGGCCAATATCATATTGCTCCTTTGATCTCCATCTTCGGGGCGCCATGATCATCTTCGTCACTGGCATGATACCATGATATCCATCATCATGATCTCCATCATCGTGTCTTCACGGAGTTGTCACGCCAACGATTACTTCTAGTTCTATGGCTAATGCATTTAGCAATAAAGTAAAGTAATTTACATGGCGTTATTCAATGACACGCAGGTCGTACAAAAAATAAAGACAACTCCTATGGCTCCTGCTGGTTGTCATACTCATCGACACGCAAGTCGTGATTCCTATTACAAGAGCATGATCAATCTCATACATCACATATATAATTCATCACATCCTTTTGGCCATATCACATCACAAGGCATATGTTGCAAAAACAAGTTAGACGTCCTCTAATTGTTGTTGCAAGTTTTTACGTGGCTTCTATAGGTTTCTAGCAAGAACATTTCTTACCTACGTAAAACCACAATTTGATATGCCAATTTCTATTTACCCTTCATAAGGACCCTTTTCATCGAAGCCGCTCCAACTAAAGTGGGAGACAGACACCCGCTAGCCACCTTATGCAACTAGTGCATGTCAGTCGGTGGAACCTGTCTCACGTAAGCGTACGTGTAAGGTCGGCCCGGGCTGCTTCATCCCACGATGTCGCCGAAGCAAGATAAGACTAGTAGTGGCAAGAAAATTGACAACATCTACGCCCACAACAAGTTTGTGTTCTACTCGTGCATAGTAACTACGCATAGACCTAGCTCTGATACCACTATTGGGGAACGTTGCAGAAAATAAAAAATTTCTACGCTTCACCAATATCAATCTATGGAGTCATCTAGAAACGAGAGAGAGGAGTGCATCTACATACCCTTGTAGATCATGCGCGGAAGCGTTCAAGAGAACGGGGTTGAGGGAATCGTACTCGTCGTGATCCAAATCACCGGAGATCCTAGCGCTGAACGGACGGCACCTCCGTGTTCAACACACGTACGGTTGGGAAGACGTCTCCTCCTTCTTGATCCAGCAAGGGGGAAGGAGAGGTTGATGGAGATCCAGCAGCACGACGGCGTGGTGGTGGATGCAGCAGCGATCTTGGCAGGGCTTCGCCAAGCACAGCGAGAGGGAGAGGTGTCACGGGAGGGAGAGGGAGGCGCCAGGGGCTTCGGTGCGGCTGCCCTCCCTCCCCCCTTCTTGTGCTATGCTTAGGATTGGGTCTTGTCCATCACATCATTCTCCTAATGATGTGATCCCGTTATCAATGACATCCAATGTCCATAGTCAGGAAACCATGACTATCTGTTGATCAATGAGCTAGTCAACTAGAGGCTTATTAGGGACGTGTTGTGGTCTATATATTCACACATGTATTACGATTTCCGGATAACACAATTATAGCATGAACAATAGACAATCATCATGAACAAGGAAATATAATAATAACCATTTTGCCTCTAGGGCATATTTCCAACAGATTTGTACCCCTACACGTTCGAAGACGTCGTGCACCATCTAGGCCGCATCTTCGTGGTGACAAGCCAGGGGACTTGTTTCATCTGGTTGCCATCCTACGGTATGGGAGATTACAAAAGGAATGCACAAACCATCATTTGCATCCCTAACGGTACTCCATTATTTTGCAGGGACTAGTCATCCCCCCATAAAAATAAGATCGCCGATCCTGGATGTGCATTTGCATCCGCGATTCCGTCTAACCTGGAACCTTGTAGCTGACTTTGGCATATTGGGATCAACTATCTTAGCAGTCGTTACCCACGGTACCACTGATGTGCAACATGGTCACACAATCTACCACGATCGGACCGTCACCATCTACCAAGGTATTCCATTTTTTAACCCTCTCGCCTTCTCTTTCATTGTTGTACTGGTAGTATACTTAGTAGTACTAGTAGGAGTACTTTTTACCTTGGAGGACATGTATAGCTAGCAAGGCTCTTGAAGACTTGAACCCACTAGCTGCCACCATTTTTGTTTTTCCATGTCTTACTATCTCATCCATGTAGCCAAGAGTGGCTATATATAATAAGCCGGTTATTTTACTTCCTCTATACCGGAGTAGTACAATTTGCTGCACAGTATTACTGACCGTCATATTTGAGCACAACATTATTATGCATGGACCTTTACTATGTACGTCACCATGTGTCCAGATCTGGGATGCCGCATGTACCATATGAACGGCGCCGAGTTCGACCCCCGTGATGCTACGTGGGTGCCGAGGAACGCTCTTGGAGAGTACTCGCTTTTCATCGGGGACAGCTACCCCATTGTGAAGCGGATGCCACCTTCTGTGCACGACACGGAAGGCCTGCCGTTCATGAAGCATGGTTGTGTCTTCATTGCGCACCGCCGGATGAATGACATGCTGGGACATGCTATCCCTGATTTATGCCGCTTCAGCTTGGATGAGTCTCCATCGTGTGGAACCGGACTAGAAAGCTGCGACAATGATTCCCGTTCCCACCGCTATGGATCGTGCCATCCATGAAGAACACCTGGGACTGGAACCTGGAGGAGTACATGCATGTAGCCCATCTATAACGTGTAAGTGGAGTACGGTAATTGTGAACGGTAGCACTGTGAATATATGTAGACTAGTCGTGCACAAATTTATCACATGAATTGGAGATGAACTTGTGTGGCATACTGGCATTTGTCCTTTAGAATTTATTACTAGTAAATGTGTTATGTGTACGTGCAACTTGTGTGGTTGTTGCACGGGCTCCAACACGCTCTTTGAGAAAAAAAGGTGGCACAGCTTTGGATATACGTGACGTGGCGGCATCATACAGTAGCATCATTCGCTATAGTTGTAGTACACTCCTACTAGGAAGAAAACTCCTATAAAACCTTCCGCTTGGCTCTTTGCCTCTTAGGGAGGTTCAATAGTTCGTACTCGTGTGAACCTTGCACTTGGCTCTTCGCCTCTTCGGAAGGTCCAACAATGATGATACTACAGTACAATATGCTTCTGGCAATCTGACACCGATTGAACTGCTGCACATCCACCGCGAGGGCGAGGGTGAGGGCGAGGGAGAGGGAGAGGGAGAGGGAGAGGGCGCTATAGTCAAAACTCTCTCCTCATCCTGCGAACAACCGCACGCATGGGCGAGGGAGAGGCGTAGTAAGCAAGCTTCTCCTCGTTCGGCGAGTTGACGGGACACATCAAAGGAGTACTAGTACTAGTAGTAGTCCATACAGTGTCCTTTCCGATTAATATGGCTTAATTTGAATCGAGAAAAATACACTGGCGGTCAACGTATGTAACAATATGCTGTTTACGGTCACTATATATAGTTTTGTGGCGATTACACGATCACTAGCTCATCGTAGAGCACCGTATTGCACCCTACTGACCGGCCACATAGTCGACGTGGCACTTTGATGACTGGTTAAATTGTCACTTGGTTTCTAGGTCCCACCTGTCAATTGGCAGAGCAAAGAAATCAGTTAAACAAAACTTTACGCAGGCGCGACATGAGTCCAACCCTTGCGCGTGAACCGCCCTGGCTGTGTATGTGAGTGCATGCACGTGTCCTCCCTCGGTCTTCCAACAAAGAGTGTACATCGGCTACAAAACAAAGAGTGTGGTACATAATGTACATCTACACTTCCAATGCATTTAGCCTTTAATCTAAATCGATATTGATTGACTAATGCACCAACTTGTGTTGTAGGTATAGGCTACATGTCTATCCTTAATTACAGCATGCAACGGCCTTCATTTAATCTTCTTATCTCAATGGTTGCATGCACACATAAGTCTTCTACTTTTGGGCGTTAATTATGCCCTGGTCAATGTGTAAATCTCTAAATGTACAGTCTTTCACGGACGTAGGGAGTAGGTTGAGCACTTGAGCGTGAGCGTGTGTGTTGCGTCGTGTGCTGTGTGCCGCATGGGTGCGTGAGTGTTGCGTGCGTCCATGTGTACGTGTGAATGTTGCATGTTGCATGCATGCATGCATGCATGGGGCTTACTCCCTGCCATTGACATGTTCATATTTCAAGCTTCCTCTATTCCCTCCATATGGTGATACTCCCTCTGTTCCCAAATAGTACGGAGTAAAAGCCTCCCTCTGTTCCCAAATACGGAGTATTTGTCTTTCTACAGATTTCAACAAGTGACTAGGTACGAAGCAAAACGAGTGAAGTGAGCGTAGAGGCATAGGGATACTGTAGAAAGGAAGTCCTCGCAATCCATTATTCCCCATCTCGGTCAGAGAGAACTATTCAACTAGTCCTCACAGTGAAGTGACAATACACGCTGCAGCAGATGGGACACGTAACTAATAAGCTGAACCAGCGTGTTGTTGTTACTAAATCAGCCTTACCCAGTACTGCCATCATGTTTGCTAGTAGAGCACGCTTCCGCAAATACGCCTACGCACCTCTGTCCTCCATTAACTGACATATGGGCCCTCTTGTGGTAGACCCAGATGTCATCGGTGTAACTATTTACACTCTAAAGGACGGTATATCCTGGTAGTAGTACTAGTAGAATTGAGATTTAATGCACTTTCTTCCCCGTCTTCCACTCTTCTTCCTCCTCTCTTCCCCATCGTCGTCCGCACACCATTTACCCCCACTCACTGCTCGCCCGCTCGCGCCATCTTCCTTGGTAGCTCGCGTGTACCATATCCCCTCGCTCACTGCTCGGCCACACGAGGAGAAGCTTCTTCGCTCGCCTACCCGAATCCACTTCCCCGCTGGCTCGCGGGCACCGAATACCCCAATGACAAAACCGACTGACACGCAGAGCCGCGATTGGAATTCCCTCCCCGATGTTCTCTTGGAGCAGATCTGTAGTCGTATGGACCTACTCAGCACCGTCCATCTGGCCGCATGCTCGGTGTCTTTGTACCGTCTACTCGTCTGCAACCGGCCGGCTCTTTTCAAGACACCCTGCTTGCTGATGCCCGATCCTCGCAGGTCGCCCGGACACCGACTTGACGATCCTACGGAGGTTGTCGTGGTGTCCCTCGACATGCTACCACTACCCGTCCACCTGTCCTTCATGCGCGGCCACTACTGGGCGGGCATGAAGGCCAACTGGATCGTCCTCATCCACCACACCGGTAGTCCGTGGCGTCTCGTGGATATCTACACCCAGCGAGAGATCACCTTCCATCATTGGATACCACCGACATCGAGCCTCGCGGCCCGCCAGACACTCCTGCCTACTACGCACGAGATGCGTCAAGCTTTTGGCTCGACCTCTGTTTGCAGAAAGTTGTAATCTGCGAAGTGCCCACACCATCAGAAGACTACATGGATTACAAGCTCATTGCCCTGTTCAACATGGGATTAGTCTATCTGGAATCCGATTATGTCTGATGCTATAGTGCACGATGGCATCGTTTACGCGGTCGACGCACAGATTGGCTGCCTATACTGGTGGAATCTATTGTCGTGTAATTTTTCTATCTCATCTCATCTTTACCTTATGAATACGACTGCCTGTTCATTTGTTACAAATTTATAATGATAGCATATCTATAACCACATCATTGCTATGTGTTCCTCTCATTTCCTAGATTTTTATGACCACACATGTTATTGTTAGAGTTGATATGAGAACAATTGGCATCTAATGATTGTTAGAATACATATTATGAGCATAACATCATGATTGCTATATTTTACTCTCGTTTACAAGATTTTTATAACAACACATGTTATTGCTTAGAGTTGATATGAGAATAGTAGTAGTAAGTGCTATGGTAGAATATGAGTAGGCGCTGTCATATTTGTTTCCTCTCATTGTTACATGATGTTTGAACCATGACATATTGCTAGAATATGAAAGCCATTGTCTTATTTTTTTTAACTTGGGGTATGATTATGACCACGGCATTGCAATTCTGTGTCTATGATATGTGTCACTGTTATAATAATCTTAATTCCACACATACTCTGAACATGATTGTTTATTTTTGTCCTTTTGGTCTCCAATTTGAATTGTTGCAGCAGACGCAAATGCGCTGGCCTTCATGATTCCAGGACCTGGAATCATACCAGCCGATGGGTGGTGGTTTATCGCTCGCTCAGCTGATCATTTGATGCTCATTCGCACGTACCAAATTGACTAAACCATTACATCAAACCACATGCAGTACAATGCGTGGGGTGTTCGTAACATTGATGGCTATGGCTGCTTCGTGTTCGAGAAAGATCCCAGCTCCGTTGGGCCAGGCGTATTCAACTGGAGGCGGGTTTATAGCCTCGGCAACCACTCCTTGTTCCTTGGGCTCAATTATCCGATTATCCAACCAATCATCGATCATATCAACGGCGATGATTACTGTGCTATGCAACTTCCATTCGCGAGGGGGGCTGTGTTTACACATCATACCATGGGTTTCAAGAATCACCATATCTAGAGATTCGTCGACACAACTTGTTGCCAGGTAATTGTAACATCCCAAATTTCCAATTTGGCATGTTATACATAGATCATCCATGCATATCATATTTTAATTGCCTTCCATTTGCAAATCCTCGAAATCCTAAGCAACTCAAGGACCCTCGGAGAGAGTTGGGGATTTTCCGATTTTCATATTTGAGTTTTATCAAATAATGAAGACGAGGATTTTGATTTTAATTATTTTTCTCTCCGGAAAAATATTTCATTTCAAATAAATAAATGAGGGGAGATAATACGACTTCTCCAAAATAATTGAAATATCGGAGGAAAAATGTTGAAATCATTATTTAGTTTTTATTTGAGTTTATTCGGAATTTTATTTGCCCTAGAAAAATTTGCACGTTTTTAAATTTGCATTTTAGGGGCCAAGAAAAGTTCATCTCTTTCTAAATATTCCAATTAGACGGAGAAAACTTGTTTTGGAATTCTTAGATTTTTATTTATTTTTCTAGGATTTTTCTAATCGGCGGAATGTTTTAAAAAAAAGAGACCCGCGCCCGACTGGGCCTAGGGCCCAGCCGGGCAGGCCGGCCCAGCCGCCCCGCCGCCGCCGCCTACTGCGCACGCGCGCCCCACCGCCGCCGACCCGGACTCCGCAGTCCGAGCCGGACTCCGCCGCCGCGCCTTGCCCCCTCCTCCAAGTCGCCGCCCCCGCCCCCTTTATATACACCGCCACCCCCCCCCCCCCTCTAGCCACCACCACCGCCACCTCCCGGAGCTCGAGCCCGAGCACCGCCGAGTCGCCGCCGCCGCCCTAGCGCCGCTGCCGAGTCGCCGCCGCCCCCTCCCGCCGCCACCCCGCGCCCTCGCCGAGCCCCGCCACCCTGACCGCCCGCCGGAGTCGTCCCGCCTCGCTGGACGACCTCGCCGGAGGTAGCCGCCCCGCCGCCGGGTTTTTTTTAGAAAACCCCTTCGGTTTTTTTAAGAAAAACCCTAGTTCGTTTTTTTATTATAGATTGGTTTTATTCTTCGGTTTATTTACTTAGCAAGCGTTCGCTCGTCCGTTCGTTCTAATGAACGTGTTCATCATTTAGTTTCTGCTAACGAACGTTCGTTCGTTTAGCCGTTCGTCGTTTTTCTTTTTATCGGATTTATTCCGCGGTTATTCTGATCGCGATTTCTGATCCGATGTTCGAACCTGTTTATCTTTTCGCTCGTTTATCAGAATCAGGCGATTCAAGCGCCTGGAGTTTCATCTCGAAACCCTCTTTCCGAATAATCAACTCAAACAAGTTTTTATCTCTGTTAAATTTGACCCTAGTTCAGATTAGTAAACAGATCTTTTTCTTTCGCCGTTCGAGTTTTGTTGCTCCGTTTGATTTGTTTCTTTTTGCGAACCGGAGTTCTTAAGTTGAACTCTCCAGTCAAACTCTTTTATTTGGAGTTCTACTTGTGCATCTTTGCTTGTTGCCTATGTATGTTATTGTTTATTTGCGATAGAATTCCCGGAGTGCGAAGCGTGTTACTACGAGTCTCTAGGATTCACGGATCGTCAGCAAGGCAAGTAACACATTGATCATACACTTTTCATACCCAGTTTTTATGCATTAGTTTCAATGCTCAAACATTTCATGACTAGGATGCCTTTAACATGTGGGTATTGGGAAGTAGTTGCTAAGGTAGAACCTATTGCCTTGTTTATTATCAAACCCTTGGGAGTTACTTCTACGTTATGCTTATATTGCCATGCTATGCCCGTAGACGTGGATTGGGTTTGAGTGTTTCCATGACAGATGTGAGATTGTTAAATTAATGGTTTACTTAAGGTGGCAACTTTAATACACATCTGGGTGGATTGAGGCACCTGGGGTATCCAGTGATTGCCTGTTTTTTTGGAAATCCCGGGGTTACCGTGTGATCTTCCTATGGACCGCCACCCAGGCTCAAAGGGAACTGAGTCTATTCATGCTAGAAACTTCCGTGTGCAGCCGCAAGCTATTATGGGCTCTAGCATAGTTGAGTAAGTTACGTGAAGCTCTTGAAGAGGTGGATCAGCAGGTAGTGGGTTTGTAGGTTTGGTATGGTCTACCCGGAGTAGAGAGTTAATGTTTCTGAAAGACTGTGTCTCGGACATCCGTTTCTCAAACACCATGTAGTGCGAGGAATCAACGGAGGCGATCGAGTCTTGTGGGGAAAAGTGCGCAAACCTCTGCAGAGTGTACAATCTAATCATGGTTAGTCGTGTCCCCGGTTATGGACAATTCTGAGTATCTAGTACTTGAGTATTCACATGTATCTCAACACTCTTAATTAATATTGCTGGGTCGTTAATTATTTTAATTGGGATCATTGAGTTGGGGTTACCTTCTCAAATGATGTTTCAACCACCATGATAGTTAAATTAAAATTATATTCCTTTGTTGTAGGGAAAAATTGGCTTTTTGCAAAAATTGTAACCATAGTGCTTTTCACCAGCCAAATATGCATGTAGTGGTAGCATTACTCTGTTATTGCTCTTTTGTGTTACATTGCCAGCATATTCCATGTGCTGACCCGTTCCCGGGCTGCAACGTATTATGTTGCAGACTTTTCAGAGGAGGAGTAAGGTTCGATAGGTCGTTGCCGTGCAGCTCAGCTATGCCGTTGGAGTTGATGGACTCACTTTATCTTCCAAGCCTTCCGCTGTTATCGCATTAGATGGCCTTAAGCCATATTATTGTAATAAGTTCTCTTTTGAGACATTCGATGTAATAAGTGTGTGATTGCTACTCTGTTATAAATCCTTCGAGTACTGTGTGTGTCAGCATTACGGATCCAGGGATGACATGGAAGCACAGAGACTTGACCATCTGAGGTCGGGTCGCTACAAGATGGTATCAGAGCACACGCTGAGTGTACGACACGACCACTAAGATAAGCCATAGGACACTCTTCTCTACTCATTTCTGACTCCTCTCCATTTTCCACTCTTTAGGATGAAGGAGATGAAGAACAAGTTTGCACAACCGGATGAAGACACACCTTTTGGACGCCACTTGAAGGAAGTCACTAGGTACTTGAATATTGGAATACCAAGCTTCACTGGGACGTACAACGCCACTTTACCAGAAGAAGAGCGCTGGATGATTCAAGTACGAGTTCCAGGAAGGACGTTCTCGCCAACTTCCAAACCCATAGAGTTTTCTTTCGAAGCACCCACTTGGAGCCTTGGCAAGAGTATGGAAGCTCATATTACCATGGGACGCATTGGAGAAAACTACAACAGGGAGCTTAAGGACACCACCTATCAAATATGTGGGCGCCGAGATGAACAATGGGAGATGATCAGCACCAGGAAGGATAGATCTGTCGCAGCTTTTATCCAGAAACAAAACCAGCACATTCGACGTCAGGAGAACCAGATGTGCGCAGACATGATGGAATTGAAGAAGGCAAAAACTAGGATCATTGAGCTGGAGGAAGAACTCAAGTTTACACGCGATGGATATGAGGAGGAAATCAAGACCCTATTGGTGAAGAATGACGACCTAGTCGAGAAGATCGGAATCTTCATGGGAGGACCAGCCCCGAGAGAAGAGGGTGGAGGTCCCACTTGCCCGGACAATTACATCATCATCGACGACACCGATTCAGATCCAAGTGATGATGACTATGAAGATGAAGCTGGAGCTGACATCATGGAGTCTTCCACAGATCAAGATTTCTAGATGACCACCATATAATAGTAGTATTCCCCCATGTAACTAGTAGTAGTTGAGCACTTTTGCGATAGTCCTGGACCATTTTGTATGCCCTTGTTTGATTGATTGAATGAATGCTTGTGTTTGCCTCATATACATATGGGTAGTGTTTCTCCCCTAGATCTTGTTTTTCTATTCTAATCTCTTCCATCTAAACCCATCAGATGCCTCCGAGAAGAGACCCCGATTTTGTTTTTCCACCGGAGATCACCCAATTGATCCAACAGCAGAATGCCTTGATGCAATTGCTAGTTCAGAACCAGGGCAATGTCAACAACAACAACGCCAACAACAACCCGCCGCCAGTGGATAACCTTGCCCGTTTCTTAAGGTTGCAGCCGCCGGTGTTCTCCAGTAGCATCGAGCCAATAGTTGCAGATGATTGGCTACGCCGTATTGGAAGGGAGTTAACCACCGCTGGATGCACAGATGCTGAGAAGGTGCGTTTTGCCGCACACCAACTGGATGGACCTGCAGCAGCATGGTGGGAGAATTTCACAGCCACCTATCCTATCGACACTGTCACATGGGCTCAGTTTCAGCAGGCTTTTCGTACTGCCCATGTCTCGACTGGAGCTATGCAGATGAAGAAGCGTGAGTTTCATAATTTACGCCAGGGGAACCGTACTGTTGGCCAGTACATGGATGAGTTTAGCAAGTTATCACGCTATGCCCCTGATGATGTGGCCACATATGCCGCAAAGCAGGAGAAGTTTATGGAAGGGCTAAATGATGAGATGAGCATGCAGTTGATGGTAGCAACCTTCAACAACTACCAGGAGTTGGTAGATAAGGCTCTAATGATTGAAGGAAAGCAGCAGCAAATTGAGAATCGTAAGAGGAAGTATGGACAAGGGAAATACAACTCAGGAGCTCACCAGAAACCTCGCTTAACCCCGAACTCGGGAGGACTTGTTCATAACCATGGAGGTCATAACCACACTGGGGGAGGATCGCATAACCATAATGGTGCGAAGAACGGGAATGGGAATGGAGCCAACAATAATCAGAATCGCTCTAACCCATCTACACCCGCAAAGAGGGACTTAAGCCAAGTTGTTTGCTACAAGTGCGGGAAGACATGACACTATGCCAATGACTGCTCTGAAGGAAAGAATGGAAACGGAAATGGGAGCGCTGGGAAGAAGCCCAATCCATTCAACAAAGGACAAGTGAACCACGTTAACATGGAGGAAGTTGAAGAGCAGCCGGACGCGGTAATAGGTAAGTTTTTGGTTCAGTCGTTTACCGCTATTGTTCTTTTCGATACTGGTGCATCGCATTCATACATATCAAGGGGATTTGTGGAAAAGTCTAAGTTACCAACCCAAACCCTTAGGACCCCTCTTTTAGTGAGCTCGCCTGGAGCAGAGTACATGGCTAGCAGATGGTGCACCCAGATACCCCTAATCATTGGCACGCATGTTTTTCCGTCTGACCTAATCATCTTGGAGTCGCAAAGATTGGATGTGATATTAGGTATGGACTGGATGTCAAAGTATGGAGGAAGTATTGACTGTGCTAGCAAGTCAATTTATCTTACCACCCCGGAGGGAAAAAGGATTAAGTCTGTATCTAGGCATGTGCCTAGGAGGAGCCAAGTAAACGCCCTCATGGGAGTTGTACAGGAGGAAGTACCGGTAGTGAAGGATTTTCCGGATGTTTTCCCCGGAGAGTTACCAGGTATGCCACCAGATAGAGACATCGAGTTTTTGATAGAACTATTGCCGGGTACAGGGCCAATATCCAAGAGACCCTATCGGATGCCAGCAAATGACCTGGAGGAAATTAAGAAGCAGATCAAAGAGTTGTTGGAGAAAGGTTACATTCGTAGAAGTTCATCACCTTGGGGAGCCCCAGTACTTTTGGTGGAGAAGAAGGATAAATCCCTGAGGATGGTTGTTGATTACCGAGCTCTGAATGAAGTAACAATAAAGAACAAGTATCCCTTACCGATGATTAATGATCTATTTGATCAGTTACAAGGAGCTAAGGTGTTTTCGAAGATTGCTCTACAATCAGGGTACCATCAGTTGAAGATCCAAGAGAAGGATATACCAAAGACAGCGTTTACCACACGGTATGGATTATATGAGTATATGGTCATGTCATTTGGACTGACTAACGCCCCTGCCTATTTCATGAGTATGATGAACAAGGTGTTCATGGAGTATTTGGACAAGTTTGTTGTGGTATTTATTGATGATATTATGATATACTCAAAGAACGAAGAGGAGCACACGGAACACTTGCGTTTGGTTCTCGAGAAACTCAGGGAACACCAGTTATATGCCAAATTCAGCAAGTGCGAGTTTTGGTTGAAAGAACTTGGATTTCTTAGACATGTTATATCAGGAGAAGGTATAGCAGTAGACCCTAGTAAGGTTCAGTCGGTCACTGAATGGTTGGCACCCACTTCAGTTGGCGAGATCCGCAGTTTCCTTGGACTGGCAGGATATTATCGAAGATTCATTGAGAATTTTTCCAAGATTGCTAAACCAATGACTGAATTGTTAAAAAAGGATTCTAAGTTCAAATGGACAGAGGATTGTGAGACAAGCTTTCAGGAGTTGAAGAAACGATTGACGACAGCCCCAGTGCTGACCTTGCCAGATATACATAAGGAGTTTCAAGTGTATTGTGACGCCTCTCGCTTGGGATTAGGATGTGTGCTTATGCAGGATGGAAAAGTTGTTTCGTATGCCTCACGACAACTGAAGCCACACGAGTTGAACTATGCCACGCATGATTTGGAGTTAGCAGCCATAGTGCATGCGTTAAAGACCTGGAGGCATTATCTTATGGGAAATCGTTGTGATGTGTACACGGATCATAAGAGCCTGAAGTACATTTTCACACAGAAGGAGTTGAACCTCAGACAGAGGAGATGGTTGGAACTTATAAAGGATTACGATATGAAGCTACACTATCATCCAGGAAAAGCCAACGTCGTAGCAGACGCTTTGAGCCGGAAGAGTTATGCTAATATTCTTGAGAGCAAAGAATTACCAAAAGAGTTTGCTGCGGAGATCATGGAACTTCGATTGTAGATTGTTCCAAGAGGTTTTCTTGCAGCAATGGAGGTTCAGTCGACGTTGTTGGACAAGATTCGAGAAGCTCAGAAGGAGGACAAAGAGATAGCTGAGATAAGAGAGAAGATGGGCGAAGGTAAAGCCAAAGGTTTTTGCGAGGATGAGCACGATACCTTCTGGTTTGAGGACCGGATTTATGTGCCCAACAATTCGGAGATCAGGAAGTTGATACTTCAAGAGGCCCATGACTCACCATACTCGATTCATCCCGGAAACACCAAGATGTATTTGGACTTGAAGGAACGTTTCTGGTGGACTGGTATGAAGAAGGATATTGCCGAGTATCTAGCCGTATGTGATGTATGTCAGAGAGTGAAGGTAGAGCATCAGAAGCCAGCAGGACTATTACAGCCTATGCCAATACCCGAATGGAAGTGGGACAAACTTGGTATGGACTTTATTACAGGATTACCCAAAACCAAGGCAGGATATGATTCTATATGGGTAGTTGTGGATCGATTGACCAAAGTAGCTCACTTCATCCCGGTGAAAACAACATATACAAGTGCAAAGTTGGCCAAGATATATATGTCCAGGATCGTATGTTTACATGGAGTTCCGAGGAGCATCGTATCAGATAGAGGAACACAATTTACTTCAATGTTTTGGCATCAGCTACACCAGACTTTGGGTACCCGAATGGAGTTCAGTACCGCTTTTCACCCGCAGACAGATGGACAGACAGAGAGAGTCAATCAGATTCTGGAGGACATGTTAAGAGCCTGTGCGCTAGATTATGGATCTAGTTGGGATGGCAATTTGCCATACGCGGAGTTCTCTTATAACAACAGCTACCAAGCCAGTTTGAAGATGGCACCGTTGAAGCTCTGTATGGACGCAGATGTAGGACACCATTGATGTGGGACGAGGTAGGAGACCGTCAGTTGTTTGGACCAGATTTGATCAAGGAATCAGAGGAGAAGGTTAAACTGATCAGAGACAGACTAAAGATTGCTCAGTCTAGACAGAAGAGTTATGCAGATTCAAAACGCAAGGAAGTAACCTATGAAATTGGAGATAGAGCATATCTACGAGTATCACCCTTGTGGGGAGTAAAACGTTTTGGAGTTAAGGGAAAGTTAGCCCCAAGATTTGTAGGACCATATCGTATTTTGGAACGGATGGGCGAAGTTGCCTACAAGCTGGAGTTACCTGAAGGATTGTCAGGAGTTCACGATGTGTTTCACGTATCACAGTTGAAGAAGTGCCATGCTGAGATGGCCGATATACCGTTGAATGACACAGTACCTTTGGAGGCGATTCAGCTGGATTATAACCTGACCTATGAGGAGAAGCCAGTAAAGATTCTTGATTTTGACAGTCGAGTCACTCGCAACAAGGTGATCAAGTTTTGCAAAGTTTAGTGGAGTCATCATACCGAGGAGGAAGCCACCTGGGAGCGAGAAGAGGATATTCGCAAGGACCATCCGCACCTATTTTCTAGCCAACCCGAATCTCGAGGGCGAGATTCATCTTAAAGGGGGTAGGTTTGTAACATCCCAAATTTCCAATTTGGCATGTTATACATAGATCATCCATGCATATCATATTTTAATTGCCTTCCGTTTGCAAATCCTCGAAATCCTAAGCAACTCAAGGACCCTCGGAGAGAGTTGGGGATTTTCCGATTTTCATATTTGAGTTTTATCAAATAATGAAGACGAGGATTTTGATTTTAATTATTTTTCTCTCCGGAAAAATATTTCATTTCAAATAAATAAATGAGGGGAGATAATATGACTTCTCCAAAATAATTGAAATATCGGAGGAAAAATGTTAAAATCATTATTTAGTTTTTATTTGAGTTTATTTGGAATTTTATTTGCCATAGAAAAATTTGCATGTTTTTAAAGTTGCATTTTAGGGGCCAAGAAAAGTTCATCTCTTTCTAAATATTCCAATTAGACGGAGAAAACTTGTTTTGGAATTCTTAGATTTTTATTTATTTTTCTAGGATTTTTCTAATCGGCGGAATGTTTAAAAAAAAGAGAGACCCGCGCCCGACTGGGCATAGGGCCCAGCCGAGCAGGCCGGCCCAGCCGCCCCGCCACCACCACCTCCTGCGCGCGCGCGCCCCGCCTCCGCCGACCCGGACTCCGGAGTCCGAGCCGGACTCCGCCGCCGCGCCTTGCCCCCTCATCCAAGTCGCTGCCCCCGCCCCCTTTATATACGCCGCCACCCCCCCTCTAGCCACCACCACCGCCGCCTCCCGGAGCCCGAGCCCGAGCCCCGCCGAGTCGCCGCCGCCGCCCTAGCGCCGCCGCCGAGTCGCCGCCGCCCCCTCCTGCCACCCACCCCGCGCCCTCGCCGAGCCCCGCCACCCTCACTACCCGCCGGAGTCGCCCCGCCTCGCCGGACAACCTTGCTGGAGGTAGCCGCCCCGCCACCTGTTTTTTTAGAAAACCCCTTCAGTTTTTTTAAGAAAAACCCTAGTTCGTTTTTCATATAGATCGGTTTTATTCTTCGGTTAATTTACTTAGCGAGCGTTCGCTCATCCGTTCTATCTAAGGAATGTGTTCATCGTTTAGTTTCTGCTAACAAATGTTCGTTCCTTTAGCCGTTCGTCGTTTTTCTTTTTATCGGATTTATTCCGCGATTATTCTGATCGTGATTTCTGATCCGATGTTCGAACCTGTTTATCTTTTTGCTTGTTTATCAGAATCAGGCGATTCAAGCGCCTGGAGTTTCATCTCGAAACCCTCTTTCCGAATAATCAACTCAAACAAGTTTTTATCTCTATTAAATTTGACCCTAGTTCAGATTAGTAAACGGATCTTTCTCTTTCGCCGTTTGAGTTTTGTTGCTCCGTTTGATTTGTTTCTTTTTGCGAACCGGAGTTCTTAAGTTGAGCCTCTGGTCAAACTCTTTTATTTGGAGTTCTACTTGTGCATCTTTGCTTGCTGCTTATGTATGTTATTGTTTGTTTGCGATAGAATTCCCGGAGTGCGAAGCGTGTTACTACGAGTCTCTAGGATTCACGGATCGTCAGCAAGGCAAGTAACACATTGATCATACTCTTTTCATACCCAGTTTTTATGCATTAGTTTCAATCCTCAAACATTGCATGACTAGGATGCCTTTAACATGTGGGTATTGGGAAGTAGTTGCTGAGGTAGAACCTATTGCCCTATTTATTATCAAACCCTTGGGAGTTACTTCTACGTTATGCTTATATTGCCATGCTATGCCCGTAGACGTGGATTGGATTTGAGTGTTTCCATGACAGATGTGAGATTGTTAAATTAATGGTTTACTTAAGGTGGCAACTTTAATACACATCTGGGTGGATTGAGGCACCTGGGGTATCCAGTGATTGCCTATTTTTTTGGAAATCCCGGGGTTACCATGTGATCTTCCTATGGACGGCCACCCAGGCTCAAAGGGAACTGAGTCTATTCATGCTAGAAACTTCCGTGTGCAGCTGCAAGCTATTATGGGCTCTAGCATAGTTGAGTAAGTTACGTGAAGCTCTTGAAGAGGTGGATCAGCAGGTAGTGGGTTGGTAGGTTTGGTATGGTCTACCCGGAGTAGAGAGTTAATGTTTCTGAAAGACTGTGTCTCGGTCATCCGTTTCTCAAACACCATGTAGTGCGAGGAATCAACGGAGGCGATCGAGTCTTGTGGGGAAAATGCGCAAACCTCTGCAGAGTGTACAATCTAATCATGGTTAGCCGTGTCCCCGGTTATGGACAATTCTGAGTATCTAGTACTTGAGTATTCACATGTATCTCAACACTCTTAATTAATATTGCTAGGTCGTTGATTATTTTATTTGGGATCATTGAGTTGGGGTTACCTTCTCAAATGATGTTTCAACCACCATGATAGTTCAATTAAAATTATATTCCTTTGTTGTAGGGAAAAATTGGCTTTTTGCAAAAATTGTAACCATAGAGCTTTCCACCGGCCAAATATGCATGTAGTGGTAGCATTACTCTGTTATTGCTCTTTTGTGTTACATTGCCAGCATATTCCATGTGGTGACCCGTTCTCGGGCTGCAACGTATTATGTTGCAGACTTTTCAGATGAGGAGTAAGGTTTGATAGGTCGTTGCCGTGCAGCTCAGCTATGCCGTTGGAGTTGATGGACTCACTTTATCTTCCAAGCCTTCCGTTGTTATCGCATTAGATGGCCTTAAGCCATATTATTGTAGTAAGTTCTCTTTTGAGACATTCGATGTAATAAGTGTGTGATTGCTACTCTATTATAAATCCTGTGTCAGCATTACGGATCCAGGGATGACACGGAAGCACAGAGACTTGACCATCTGAGGTCGGGTCGCTACAGTAATCTTCAGTGTGTGAAAGGCATCAAGCTTCCATGCGATGGATGGCTTTTGCAAACCCGACATGCGGCAATGTGGTTCATGCCAACAGCAAATATGCACAACTTGATTCATGCTGATATCTAGATTGAGCCATGTATTCTGCTGCTGTAGCACGACCCTCTTTTGTTGGATATTATGTACTGTTGTTAGTTTGAAGCACTCCTCTAGTTTGAAGGATAGATACCTTCCTGGGATCAAGTGCATCCTAACCCACCTGCGTAGGATGTACTGATATTGATGATGGAGATGCTGTGTAGAAGCCATATATATATATATATATATATATATATATATATATATATATATATATATATATATATATATATATATATATATATATCAGTTAGGCTTCAAGTGCGTACTTGTTAGTTAAACCTATGTATAAATTGTGACACTAAATACGACTAGTAAGTAGTACAGTAGTAGTACTAGTATACGTCGGTCAAATTATTCATCATGTCCACACATTGAATTGACGTGACAACACACTGCGCGTGAGGTGACACAAGAATCACGGCGGCGTGTTCGGGTATTCTGGACTTCAGATTTTGAGTACCACTTATCTGTCGAAATCTTTCATCATTCACTTAAAACAGTAGATTGATCATACATTGAGTACCATATAACTAGAATTACCGATGCAAGTCGAAGAAGGATTGGTCGGTGCTGCTGGCTGGCGTCAAGTTCGATCCCACGGATCAGGAGCTGATTGAGCACCTTGAGGCCAAAGTGAGTGCTGACAGCGCGAGATTTCAGCCTCTCATCGATTTGTTCATACCAACCATCGACACCGAGCACGGCATGTGCTACACCCAACCTGAGAAACTTCCAGGTAAGACACCGATCGGCCGTCTACTTGCACAAACATATTCCTTTGTTTATAGCTCTATTTTTCTTTTTAGACGCAGACCTGGTGAAGCAATTACAATTTAACAGTTAATAAAAAGTGAAACAAGTGACTGCAGCATGCCAAAGATGTTATGAAAATGCCAACTAGGTACACTAAAATCTTTATTCCACAATACTGCAGGTATCACACTGAGTGGCCTAAGGAAGCATTTCTTCTAGCGCAATTCCAGTGCGTTCAAAAGGGGCACGTGGACGCGTCGCAAGATACAGTCGGTGTGCGGCATGCACGCGATGTGGCACAAGACCGGCAATACCTTGCCGGTGATGGTCAACGGCCGGCAGACGGGCAGCAAAAAAGGTTCTAGTGCTACACACCAACAAGAACTTCGACCAGCAGAGGACCAACTGGGTGATGCACTAGTACCACCTTGGGGACCTGGAGCAAGAGAAGGAGCGGGAACTAGTCCTCTGCAAGATTTTCTACCAGACGAACACTAGGACTAGGAGTAAAAAGATTATAAGTTAGTTAGGTATTGGTAGTTGTACTACCTTGTCATCCGCAGGTTGGTATTGTTGTTAACGATCTTTTGGTATGAACTTGAATTTGCTTCCAACCATCATGCCGAGGGTCGGCGTGGATATAAAGTTGAATCAGTTGTTTTGAAACGAATTTTCAGGCACCTGATTTTTATTTGATGGGTAGCATAAGCACCCACCGTTCGAATTCCCAGTTCTCCAATTTTTTCGAAACAAGTGCATGCTCTTATTATCACTATAAAAAACAATATCCGTGCTGCATCCCAGTTATCAGTCTGTACTTGCAGAATTCTCTCGTTTATTGAGCACGCATATTATTTTTTCTGGTCGAGCAAGTTTCAACTGGGTTGGAGACTGCCCAGGGTTGGTTTTGTTTTAACAGGCCCAGCCCATGAAGACAACGGGGCACAAAGATCCAGCAGGTATCTACTCGCCTCTGGCCCGCCAGAGTTAGTTATATTTTGTCTTACAACATCCGCAGGCAGTTTTTTTTACTGAATCAAAACACAGCCCAGTTCTATTTTCCTCTTGAAATGCATGTCCTACATTCGTTTTCTAATCTCTACCTATAGTTTTACTAATTCATATACACGTATCATTATATTGAAAACACATGAAATTCCGTTTTTCATATTTACATCCTTATTTTTGTTGTTTTTTCCCATCCAGCGCTGATTTTTTACCATTGGTTTTCCCTTGAACCAACTCAATTGTCCCACGTCTTATTTGCTTACAAAAACAAAACAATTTTTTTGGCAAATCAATAAATTCTTAAATATTTTTTTATCATTTCGGGATTACAACAGTTTGGACTCCACCGAAATATGCAAAATAAGGTTGAACTTTTTGACCGTGGTCCTGGGCAGAAAATGGGCTGTAATAAATTACTTAAGAATTAGCAAATGGGCTGCAAATTATAAAAAATAGCAAATGGGCTTTATGTTGTCTGCCACAGATTTGGAGGCTGACTTGTGGGCCTACTAAGTTCATGCGTACACAAGGTTTCTCAAAAAAGAAACTTAGTCAACAATCGACTCTACCAGTGTCAGACCGTTAGATGTCAATCTAATGGCAATCGTGCTTCTTCAGTCTCTGATCTTCCTGCCCCAGCCGCCCAAACCAGCGCCGTCGGAACCGCCTGCTCCCGCCTCCCATGGCCAGCAGTGCTGCCGGGCAGGCCTCACAGCCCCATCATACTCGCATCCCTGGCTTGTCTATTCCTCTACTCACCCACACCTCCTGTTATTTTCCGCCAATGGCAGCCGAACCAGTCAACCCTCGTACTCTCCACCGCGTGGGCAGCCACTGCCGTGTCCTCCCCAGCTCCAGGTCGTTCCCTTCGTAGGCCTCGCCATCGTCCACCGCCCTGGTGCTCTCGGCGCGGCGTGGTCAACGATGTCCATCCAACGGCCGTAGTCCTTCTTCAACCTCTGGTCTTCTTGCCCCAGCCGCCCAAAGCAGCGCCGGTCGTGCCGCATGCTCCTTCCTCCCGTGGCCGGCTGTGCTGCCGCGGAGGCCTCACCTTCCCCATACTACTCCCACCGCTGGCCAGGCCATCCCTCCACTCACCCACTCCCCTGTTATTCTGTGGCGACGGCAGCCTCACACCGCAGCCGAACCAGTGAACCCTCATACTCCTCTCCGCATGGGCATCCACTGCCGCGTCTTCCCCGGCTCCACGTCGTCCCCTTCCTAGGCCTCGCCGTCATCCACCGCCGTGGTGCTCTCGGCGTGGCGTGGTCAATGTGTCAACTACCGACTTCCATCGGAAGAGTACTGCACGTGGAGAGGCTAACAGCTGGGTCCACGGCAGCCGCAAGGAAGTGCCTCCTTATTATGCGCAAAATAATTATTCCTCCATCTGACAGCAGGGACCCACCGGACGGGCCACCAGTATTTCATGGAAAAAACATTTCCCCCCTGACTGCTAGGACCCACCGGACGGGCCACCATATTTTGCAAAAAAAATGTTTGCCCCTGACTGCTGGGACCCACCGGACGAACCACCGTATTTCGCGAAAAAACGTTCCCCCCGCTGTCAGCTCGGACCCACCGGAAGTGCCTCCTTATTATGCACAAAAAAAAGAATACTCCCCCTGCTAGCTGGGACCCACCATGGTGGGAGGCTGACTTGTGGGCATACTAAGTTGACGGGGACGGAGGGCTTTGTCAACTTAGTCAATATGAACGATTCTAGCTCCAGTGACCGTACGGTGTCCATCCAATGGCCGTCGTGCTTCTTCAATCTCTGCTCTTCCTGCTCCAACCGCTCGAACAAGCGCCGGTGGGACTGCCTGCTCCCTCCTCCCCGCGGCCGGCTGTGCTGCCGTGCAGCCCTCACCGCCCCACCGTACTCCCATCGCTGGCCTAGCCATCTCTCTACTCACCCACACCTGCTGTTATTCTCCGGCGACGACGGACGAACCAGTAAACCCTTGTACAGTCGTAGTCCCCTCCGCGTGAGAAATAACTGCCGAGTCTTCCCTGCCTCCATGTCGTTCCCTTCCTAGGCCTCGCCGTCGTCCACTGGCCTGGTGCTCTCGGCGTGGCCTGGTCAACATGGTCAACAACCGACATGCATCTGAAGTGGACTGTACGTGGAGAGGCTGATAGCTGGGTCAATGGCCGCACACAAGGAAATGCCTCCTTATTACGCGCAAAATAATGATTCCTCCACCTGACATCGGGGACCCACCGAAAGAGCCTCTGTATTTCGTGAAAAAATGTTACCGCCGCTGACAGCTCAGACCTACCAGCTATATCTTCGCACGCACGGAAGTGCCTCCTTATTACGCACAAAAAAATGAATACTCCCCTTGTTAGCTGGGATCCAGTATAGTGGCAGGCTGACTTGTGGGCCTACTAAGTTGACGGGGAAGGAGGGCTTTGTCAACTTAGTCAATATGCACGATTCTAGCTCCAGTGACCGTACGATGTCCATCCAACGGTCGTAGTGCTTCTTCAACCTTTGGTCTTCTTGCTCCAGCCGCCCAAACCAGCGTCGGTCGTGCCTCGTGCTCCTGCCTCCCGTGGCCGTCTGCGATGCGGCGGAGGCGTCACCGCCCCCTACTACTCCCACCGCTGGCTAGGCCATCCCTCTACAAACCCACACCCTTTGTTATTTTGTGGCGACGGCAGCCTCACACCGCAGCGAACCAGTGAACCCTCGTACTCCTCTATGCGTGGGCATCCACGGTCGCGTCTTCCCCGGCTCCGTGTCATCCCCTTCCTAGGCCTCGCTATTGTCCACCGCCCTGGTGCTCTCGGCGCGACGTGGTCAATGTGGTCAAGGAACAGCTTCCATCGGACGTGGACTGTACGTGGAGAGGCTGACAGCTGGGTCCACGGCCGCAGCAAGGAAGTGCCTCCTTATTATGTGCAAAATAATTATTCCTCCACCTGACAGCGGGGACCCACCGGACGGGCCACCATATTTCACGAAAAAATGTTTCCCCCTGACTGCTGGGACCCACCAGCTACATCTTTGCACGCAAGGACGTGCGTCTGGGCAAAAACAAACGATTCACCCCCTGACTGCTGGGACCCACCAGCTACATCTTCGCACGCAAGGAAGTGCCTGACAGTCAGGACCCACCTAGTCGAAGTGTACGTAGCGTTGTCATTCTGGTCGCCAACGTGTACGTACATATATACTGGTGGATGTAGAGGCGCGCACGTGTCATAGTAGAGGCGCGCACGTAGCATGTACACGTACGTACAACGGCCAGGGTGCAAGGAAGAAAATACAGCCACGTATGTGTACATACGGGCGGGGTCTCGAACGCCTACTCACGCATACGTACGGTGAGGGCTCGTGTACATGGATGGGTCGGAACGGAGAAACAACGTCGTTGTCGTGTTCATGGGGACGCAACGAAATGCGTCGTGTTCATGGGGAGGCAACGGAATGCGTCGTGTTCATCGGGAGGCAACAGAACACGTGGGAGCCAACCGTCTTGGACGAGACAGGCGATGGAAACGAGGCCTGGCGTACCCCAGAACGGAGGAAACGGCCTTGTGTTCGACCGGCCACGTTCGGAACGGGGTTCTGTTGATCGGGAGGGGCGTGGCGTACCGCAAAACGGAGGAAACGGGCCTCCTACGGTCGAAACGGGGGTCCTGTTGATCGGGAGGGGTGTGGCATACCGCAAAACGGAGGAAACGGACCTCCTACGGTCGAAACGGGGGTCCTGTTGATCAGGAGGGGTGTGTTGTACTGCAAAACGGACAAAATGGACCTCCTGCGGTCGAAACGGGGGTCCTGTTGATCGGGAGGGGTGTGGCGTATCGCAAAACAGATGAAACGGACCTCCTACGGTCGAAACGGGGGGTCATGTTCATCAGGAGGGGTGTGGCGTACCGCAAAACGGACGAAACGGACCTCCTACGGTCGAAACGGGGGTCCTGTTCATCGGGAGGGGTGTGGCGTACCGCAAAACGGGACTCCACGGGATACTGTTCATCTCCACCGTCGACCTCCTCCAGCCTCCATGGGCTACCGTCGACCTTCTCCAGCCTCCACGGGCTCCTGTTCATCTAGCCTCCACCGCGCGCTACTCCACCGGCTACTATTCAACCACCCCTCCACGGGCACCCCTCCACAGTCTACTATTCATCCAGCCCTCCACACCACGGGGTCCTTTTCAACCACCCCTCCACGGCCACCCCTCAACCGTCTACTGTTCATCCAGCCCTCCACACCACGGGGTCTTGTTCATCCAGAGGCAACGCCACCGCTCACTGTTCACCCCCCCCCCCAGCAACACTCACTATTCATCCAATCGATTTGCTTTAGTTAGCAGTAGTAGCGAAGGAATCACTCCATCGGGTTCAGTTAACAGCCATCGATCGATCGCTTGGGTTCAGTAACGCATAGCCTGCAGTGCAATCACTCGGGTTCATTTAGAGCCCAACGCCTTGCTCGGGTTCAGTTAGAGCCAACGCCTCGCACACACGCGCGTACGTGTATGAGAGAAACGCGCATCGCTCGGCCCCCGACCTCCCACCGTAACCAGCAACTCCCCGAAATTTTCCTCCCCCTCGCTCCTACCACGGTTTTTTCCATCATGGACGGCCCAAAGAATGTCATGCAGCTGCGTCTCCGGCCCACCCAGGATGAAAAGCCCATTTTCTGTCATGATTTTTTGTCATAGAGGTAGGAGCCCACCACATCTATGATGATACCGGCTTTTGTCACAATTATCGTCATAGAAGTGTCATATGTATGACAGAAAAAAATTCGTTCGGCCCAAAATGTCACGGATGTGTCTTTTCTTTGTAGTGTTGCTACGTCTTGAGCTTGCGTTGGTTTTCCTCGAAGAGGAGTGGGTGATGCAGCAATAGTAGCGTAAGTATTTCCCTCAGTTTTTGAGAACCAAGGTATCAATCCAGTAGGAGGCTCCTCAAAAGTCCCACGCACCTACACAAACAAACAAAGAACTCGCAACCAACGCAATAAAGGGGTTGTCAATCCCTTCACGACCACTTGCAAAAGTGAGATCTAATAAAGATAGTATGATAAGATAAATATATTTTTGGTATTTTATAATATAGATGCAAAAAATAAAGATGCAAATAAAAGTAGATTGGAAGCAAATATGATAAGAGATAGACCCGAGGGCCATAGGTTTCACTAGTGGCTTCTCTCAAGATAGCATAAGTATTACGGTGGGTGAACAAATTACTGTCGAGCAATTGATAGAAAAGCGAATAATTATGAGATTATCTAGGCATGATCATGTATATAGGCATCACGTCCGCAACAAGTAGACCGACTCCTGCCTGCATCTACTACTATTACTCCACACATCGATCGACTCCTGCCTGCATCTAGAGTATTAAGTTCATAAGAACAGAGTAATGCATTAAGCAAGATGACATGATGTAGAGGGATAAACTCAAGCAATATGATATAAACCCCATCATTTTATCCTCGATGGCAACAATACAATACGTGCTTTGCAACCCTTTCTGTCACTGGGTAAGAACACCGCAAGATTGAACCCAAAGCTAAGCACTTCTCCCGTGGCAAGAAAGATCAATCTAGTAGGCCAAACCAAACTGATAATTCGAAGAGACTTGCAAAGATAACTCAATCATACATAAAAGAATTCAGAGGAAATTCAAATATTATTCATAGATAAACTTGATCATAAACCCACAATTCGTCGGATCTCGACAAACACACCGCAAAAAGAGTTTACATCGAATAGATCTCCACAAGAGAGGGGGATAAGATTGTATTGAGATCCAAAAAGAGAGAAGAAGCCATCTAGCTAATAACTATGGACCCGTAGGTCTGTGGTAAACTACTCACAACTCATCAGAGGGGCAAGGATGTTGATGTAGAAGCCCTCCATGGTCGATTCCCCCTCCGGCGAAGTGCCGGCGAAGGCTCCAAGATGGAATCTCGCGGATACAGAAGGTTACGGTGGTGGAAATTGTGTTTCGTCTGCTCCCTGGATGTTTTCGGGGTACGTAGGCTTATATAGGAGGAAGAAGTACGTCGGTGGACGCCCGAGGGGCCACGAGACAGGGGGCGTGCCCTCCTATCTCGTGGAGTCCTCGGCTGCTTCTTGACTTGCACTCCAAGTCCTCTGGATCACGTTCGTTCCAAAAATCACGCTCCCGAAGGTTTCATTCCATTTGGACTCCGTTTGATATTCCTTTTCTTTGAAATACTTAAATAGGCAAAAAAAACAGTAATACGGGCTGGGCCTCCGGTTAGTAGGTTAGTCCCAAAAATGATATAAATGTGTAAAATTAAGCCCATAAACATCCAAAAGGGGTAATATAATAGCATGGAACAATCAAAAATTATAGATACGTTGGAGACCTATCAACCATCCCCAAGCTTAGTTCCTGCTCGTCCTCGAGTAGGTAAATGATAAAAAAGAAATTTTTGATGTGGAATGCTACCTAGCATAATTCTCAATATTATTTTCTTTATTATGGCATGAATGTTCAGATCCAAATGATACAAAATAAAAGTTCATATTAACATGAAAATGGTGATACTTCAAGCATACTAATCAAAGTAATCATGTCTTCTCAAAATAACATGGCCAAAGAAAGTTATCCCTACAAAATCATATAGTCTGGCTGTTGCTCTATCTTCATCATACAAAGTATTTAATCATGCACAACCCCGATGACAAGCCAAGCAATTGTTTCATACTTTAATAATCTCAAGCTCTTTCAACTTTCATGCAATACATGAGTGTGGGCCATGGATATAGCACTATATGTGGAATAGAATGGTGGTTGTGGAGAAGACAAAAAAAGGAGAAGATAGTCTCACATCAACTAGGCGTATCAACGGGCTATGGAGATGCCCATTAATAGATATCAATGTGAGTGAGTAGGGATTGCCATGCAACGGATGCACTAGATCTATAAATATGTGAAAGCTCAACAAAAGAAACTAAGTGGTTATGCATCCAACTTGCTTGCTCACGAAGACCTAGGGCACTTTTGAGGAGGCCCATCATTGGAATATACAAGACAAGTTCTATAATGAAAAATTCCCACTAGTAAATGAAAGTGACAACATATGAGACTCTCTATCATGAAGATCATGGTGCTATTTTGAAGCATAAGTGTGGAAAAAGAGATAGTAGCATTGTCCCTTCTCTCTTTTTCTCTCATTTTATTTTTTTTCTTTCTTCCTTTTTTTCTTTTTTTCACTTTTTTTCCTTTGGCCTTTCTCTTTTTTTTTTCCTTTTTTCTTTTTGTAAAGTCCGAAGTCTCATCCCGACTTGTGGGGGAATCATAGTCTTCATCATCCTTTCCTCGCTAGGACAATGCTCTAATAATGAAGATCATCGCACTTTTATGGATTTACAACTCAAGAATTACAACTCAAAGCTAGAACAAGATATGACTCTATATGAATGCCTTCAGCAGTGTACCGGGATATGCAATGAATCAAGAGCGACATGTATGAAAATTATGAAGGTTGCCTTGCCATAGATACAATGCCAACTACATGATCATGCAAAGAGCAATATGACAAAAGTAATGCGTGTCATATGAATGTAACGGTGGAAAGTTGCATGGCAATATATCTCGGAATGGCTATGGAAATGTGATAATAGGTAGGTATGGTGGCTGTTTTGAGGAAGGTATATGGTGGGTGTATGATACCGGCGAAAGTTGCGCGGTACAATAGAGGCAAGCAATGATGGAAGGGTGAGGTGCGTATAATCCATGGACTCAACATTAATCAAAAGAACTCATATACTTGTTGCAAAAATTTAGAAGTCATCAAAAACCAAAGCACTACGCGCATGCTCCTAGGGGGATAGATTGGTAGGAAAAGACCATCGCTCGTCCCCAACCGCCACTCATAAGGAAGACAATCAATAAATAAAATTATGCTCCAACTTCATCATAAAGCGGTTCACCATGCGTGCATGCTACGGGAATCACAACCCTTAACACAAGTATTTTTCATAATCACCTCAACTAGCATGACTCTAATATCACTACCTCCATATCTCAAAACAATTATCAAGCATCATATTGATCATAGCATCCAATTCTTTTTCTATGATAGTTTTTATTATACCCAACTTGGATGTTCATCATTCTAGGACCAACTTTATGACCATAGCAAATACCATGCTGTTCTAAAAGACTCTCAAAAATATATAAGTGAAGCATGGGATACTAGCAATTTCTTCAAAATTAAGACACCACCGTGCTCTAAAAGATATAAGTGAAGCACTAGAGCAAAAACTATCAAGCTCAAAAGATATAAGTGAAGCACATAAAGTATTCTAGCAAATTCTAATCAAATAGGCTTCTTCCAAAAGGTGTGTATAGCAAGGATGATTGTGGTAAACTAAAAATCAAAGACTAATATAATACACGACGCTCCAAGCAAAACGCATATCATGTGGCGAATAAAAATATAGCTCCAAGTAAATTACCAATGAAAGAAGACGAAAGAGGGGATGCCTTCCCGGGGTATCCCCAAGCTTAGGATTTTGGCTATTCTTGAATATCTTGGGGTGCCTTGGGCATCCCCAAGCTTAGGCTCTTGCCACTCCTTATTCCATAGTTCATAAAAGCTTTACCCAAAACTTGAAAACTTCACAACACAAAACTCAACAGGAAATCTTATAAGCTCCGTTAGTGAAAGAAAACAAAACCACCACATAAGGTACTATAATGAACTCATTCTTTATTTATTTTGGTGTTAAACCTACTGTATTTCAACTTATCTATGGTTTATACACTATTTTACTAGCCATAGATGCATCAAAATAAGCAAACAACACACAAAAAACAGAATCTGTCAAAAACAGAACAGTCTGTAGAAATCTGTAACTAACGCAAACTTCTGGAACACTAAAAATCCTACCAAAATAGGAAGTCCTGGACAATTTGTCTATTGATCATCAGCAAAAAGAATCAACGCAAAATCACGTTTATGTGATTTAACAAAACTAAATTCTTGCATGCAAAGTTTTTGTTTTTCAGCAGAATCACATCAACTATCATCATAGGTTATCCTATAGGTTTTACTTGGCACAAACACTAATTAAAAGATAAAAACACATATAAACAGAAAGTAGATGCAAGAATTATTACTAAACAGGAACAAAAACAAAAAACATAAAGAAAATTGGGTTGCCTCCCAACTAGCGCTATCGTTTAACGCCCCTAGCTAGGTATAAAAGCGAAGAAAGATCTAAGTAGTGCCATCTTTGGCACTAAATTCATAAGTAGCCCGCTTGTGATCTATGAGGGTTTCTCCCTTTTTAGCAATGGCTAAACCTTTAGGCAAAAATTCAAGAAATTCGTTGGTATCAAAAGGTTCCTTAACAATATAGAGACAATTGGGATGAACACTTATGGATTTGAGATCCGCGTCTCCCTTACTAGAAGATTCACCCTTATTTTTAGGAACATAAATAAACTTGGCAGTTTTAGTGAAGGGTTTTGGAGTGTTTTTCATGGAGGAAAATGCGGACCCTAAGTTTGTAACGATATCCTCAAGTTTAGCAATTCTAGCAGAGTCTAGATCTATTTTTTCATTGACTAAAGGTTCTTTTTCTTTAAGATTTTTCAAAGTAACTCCAACCCTAGATCCATATTGGGTAATGTGATTATGAATCCTTTTATCCAAATTTTCAATCAACTCAACAGTGGCAATCTTATTTTCAATAATCTCAAGTCGTTGCATAACGTGTTCTAAAGTTAAAACAGTTCCATTGATCAAAAGAGGTGGTGGGCCAAACAAATCTAACATAGTATTATAAGCATCAAACGTATGGCTACTCATGAAATCACCTCCGGTAGCAATATCAAGAACACATCTATTCCAAGGAGTGATGCCTACATAAAAATTGCAGAGAAGAACGGAAGTAGAGAGCTTCCTAGTAGATTTATATTGGGCATTGCAAATTCTATGCCAAGCATATTTTAAATTTTCTCCCTCCCTTTGCTTAAAATTGAGAATTTCTTGTTCGGGAGTGAAAATAAGGATAGGAGGACTAGCCATAACGACAAGGTAAACGAACTAACACATGGGCAAACGGAAAAAGGCAAGCGAAAAGGAGAGGAGAAGATTGGGAAAGAGAGGGCAAATAAAACGGTAAGGGTGAAGTGGGGGAGAGGAAAATGAGAGGCAAATGGCAAATAATGTAAATGCGAGGGACATGAGTTTGTGATGGGTACTTGGTATGTCTTGACTTGAGCGAAATACCTCCGCGGCAACGGCGCCAGAAATCCTTCTTGCTACGTCTTGAGCTTGCGTTGGTTTTCCTCGAAGAGGAGAGGGTGATGCAGCAATAGTAGCATAAGTATTTCCCTCAGTTTTTGAGAACCAAGGTATCAATCCAGTAGGAGGCTCCTCAAAAGTCCCACGCACCTACACAAACAAACAAAGAACTCGCAACCAACGCAATAAAGAGGTTGTCAATCCCTTCACAGCCACTTGCAAAAGTGAGATCTAATAAAGATAGTATGATAAGATACATATATTTTCGGTATTTTATAATATAGATGCAAAAAATAAGAATGCAAATATGATAAGAGATAGACCCGGGGGCCATAGGTTTCACTAGTGGCTTCTCTCAAGATAGCATAAGTATTACGGTGGGTGAACAAATTACTATCGAGCAATTGATAGAAAAGTGAATAATTATGAGATTATCTAGGAATGATCATGTATATAGGCATCACGTCCGCAACAAGTAGACCGACTCCTGCCTGCATCTACTACTATTACTCCACACATCGACCGACTCCTACCTGCATCTTGAGTATTAAGTTCATAAGAACAGAGTAACGCATTAAGCAAGATGACATGATGTAGAGGGATAAACTAAAGCAATATGATATAAACCCCATCATTTTATCCTCGATGGCAACAATACAATACGTGCCTTGCAACCCTTTCTGTCACTGGGTAAGGACACCACAAGATTGAACCCAAAGCTAAGCACTTCTCCCATGGCAAGAAAGATCAATCTAGTAGGCCAAACCAAACTGATAATTCGAAGAGATTTGCAAAGATAAATCAGTCATACATAAAATAATTTACAGGAGATTCAAATATTATTCATAGATAAACTTGATCATAAACCCACAATTCATCGGATCTCGACAAACACACCGCAAAAAGAGTTTACATCGGATAGATCTCCACAAGAGAGGGGAAGAACATTGTATTGAGATCCAAAAAGAGAGAAGAAGCCATCTAGCTAATAACTATGGACCCCGTAGGTCTGTGGTAAACTACTCACAACTCATTGGAGGGGCAAGGATGCTGATGTAGAAGCCCTCCGTGGTCGATTCCCCCTCCGGCGGAGCGCCAGCAAAGGCTCCAAGATGGGATATCACGGATACAGAAGGTTACGGTGGTGGAAAATGTGTTTCGTCTGCTCCCTGGATGTTTTTGGGGTACGTTGGCTTATATAGGAGGAAGAAGTACGTCGGTGGACGCCTGAGGGGCCCACGAGACAGGGGGCGCGCCCTATAGGGGGGCGCCCTACCCTCTCGTGGCCGCCTCGGCTGCCTCTTGACTTGCACTCCAAGTCTCCTGGATCACGTTCGTTCCAAAAATCACGCTCCCGAAGGTTTCATTCCGTTTGGACTCCGTTTGATATTCCTTTTCTTTGAAATACTGAAATAGGCAAAAAAAACAGCAATACGGGCTGGGCCTCCGGTTAGTAGGTTAGTCCCAAAAATGATATAATATAAAGCCCATAAACATCCAAAAGGGGTAATATAATAGCATGGAACAATCAAAAATTATAGATACGTTGGAGATGTATCACTAGTATTGTTGGATTAATATGTTCATGTTGTGTTAGCTGTATCATGTTCACGTTGTTCATGCTATATTGCTATGAGGATATCATGTTAAATTCTGCTTAACCTGTAATTGCCATGTTGTTGTCTGCCTTGAATGCTTCTGGTTATTGCGAGCTTGCAAGTACATTCAATGTACTGACCTGGCGTGTCATGCCAGTTTGCATGTCATGCCGGATTTGATTGCTTGCTTGTCGGGGTTTCCGTTCGTGCGAACTAGGATAAGCGTTCCAGCCAGAGTCCCAGCGGAGTGGAGTTCACCACCGTCGTCGTTGTTCCGCTGCTAGAGTTATTCCGCTGCTTCGTGTTATTCTGCTGCTTGCATAGAGCAACTGAGGATGGCGTAGTGTCATCGTACCGATGTTATTCATTGTAATATCGGAGACCTTGTATTCATATTCATGTAATAATAAAGAGCTGGTTTGTTCTATGCTAAGCAGTGCCGTATTCCAGGAGACTTCTCCTCGATCTCTCGGCTGGAATACGGGGCATTCCGGTTTCTCTGAGCCGGGGTGCCACAGCGCTTGGTATCAGAGCAGGTCTGGCTGTAGGACGCTCTAGACCGTGCGAATGTTAGAAAACGGTAGTATAGAGCCCAGTTGGTTTGTTGCACTTGATTGCTGCATTTGTTTGTTGCATAACATGCATATAGATTATTATTTAGTCGCTAACAGTTTATCTGGTGAGTGTAGCTGGCATCGGTTCGGATCCACCATAGCTCAACCCTTGCATTTCTCCAGTTCATTTTTTCTTTCGGTGTTTGGTGTCATTTTGGTCCCAGCAGAGTGATGCCAAGTGATCCCGACACTGTTTGCAAAAATGGTGCTCAGGTATCGCACTGATGTCTTTCCTTCAGTCCCGCCTATCATTTCGGTGATGGACATGCGTCTATCCCGGATTGTTCTTTTATTTTGTCGTGTTGGCAACCCTTAATGATCTTAGTTATCAAGAAAGGGCAATGTCAACAGCCTCAGTTTTTCCCCGCAATCCTATTTCTTGGACGAATACGGATCTTTTTCCGTCCGCTTGATAATAATGTGGTTGCGACCTTCGTGTCCTACTGCATGATTACCGAGTACATCCTTACCTCCGAGCTAGTTCAGGTTGCCACCTGGCTAAGCTAGCACTTGGTGTAGCGCTGTTTACACCAATTCTTCCACACATTTATTCGTCCTCATGCACATCGTCACAGCATGCTAGATCGTAGTACCGGAGATTCCGTGGAATTTGTGTGCTTAAGTAGGCATGCATATTGTGTGACTAGAGTAATATGTGATGATTGCTATTGTTATATTAGTAGAATGCTTGTGTGCTTTTGCTTTAGTCGTTTCTGTTGATCCTTTCTTTGGGCCTTCGGTGTTACGAAGTTTTCCCCTATTAAAGTTGCTCGCCAGCCAATACCGGACCCGAAGAGTCAGCAAGAAATGCATATATTTGGAAACTCAGCTAAACAGAATGGAATTATCAGCTAACTGCAGTGAAATTGGGGATATCTTGTCTGGATGCAAAAGAAATCCTGGATGGACCGTCAGTATAAAGTTTGCATTAGCGTGCACTCATCACAACAAAATTATTAATCAGCAAGAAGATAAATTGTGTGCAAGGTTGATAGAATATTATCAAAGGTATGGCTTAGATAGAAGTTTAAATTTTCATTGAGGATGATTTTGGAACTTGATGTACCTGAAAGCAAGCAAAAATATGGCATATACTCAGAAAGGAGGATGGTCCAGTAAAACCCCGTTTCATGCAAGAAATCAATTGCAAAACTATTCAGATGGTATGTATATGTGGAAATCGGTCCGCATATCACAATAATAAGTTTCTAGTGTAAGCAACCCACTTTTCCCTCGCAAGATACCAGAGAAGTTTCCAAGGCAAGATTCATCTATCTTCCTTAGTACGATACATGGATGACTTCCTGCGCAAGGTACTCTGTCTTCTTTAGTAAGCAACCGCAAAAACTTCCAGCATAAGGTACCGAGTCTTTCCCCAGCAAAGTCTTTAAGGGGGTAAGCTTATGAAGCACGATACCCAGCTGTCCGATGAAAGTTTCGAGCACAAGCCAGCTAATCTTCCTCAGTAAGTCATTGGTACAAGGTAGTACACTGTGAAGTGACAGCATATGGCAGTGAATCCCAAGAATCAGATCGGCAACATTTTGGCCAGAATCGGAAATCAGTCAGAATACACGTTTGTCTCGGAATCAGGTCCTCATATATATGCAATAAGCATACCATCAAGATCTTACAAGTCACTCGGATGAGGATCTGACAACCACGTGAGGATGGCTAATCGAAGAAATCCAGTATACACCGCAGTGTGACAAAGGATTATGAGGATTGACAACGTCAATGAGCTCGGTACAAGTACTTGTGAACTGGAAAATGATCCTGATGAGCCCTTGTCCCCTTTTCTCCTATGACGGCACCACACCTGTGATCTAAGATGTTTCCAGCTATCCGGGGTGGATGCCGATTTTTGTTTCTCTCTTCAACAATTGTCACGAGTCTGAGCTGCTTTTCGGCCGTCTCGTACAGCTGTTGAGTTTGTTTTTGTGACAGTAGCCCTATAGCTGCTTTTTGGCTATTTTAGGGAGCTGCCACCTTCTTCTTATCGACCAGGTCTCATGCTATGAGCTGCCTTTTCGTCCTGACCTGTGGTTGAGTTATTTCAGTAATGTCCCAGATTTGAGTGGTAAAGACCGTTCCGTTGGCTAATGATTTATTTGCCGATTTCTTGCAAGGGTTTCGGATGATCATTTCCCAACGACCAGAACTTGAGAGGTGTTGAACCTGCCATTTAATGGGTTACCCTATCAGGAAAATGAGGATAAACTACAATTGCCGAAAAATTGCACCAACAGTACCTATGGTCATACAAAGAAACAATATGGCCCACCTCTTTCAGCCAAGGATCCAGACCAAGAAAACAATAATGAAGGAGCAAGACCAGTGAGGCAGGTATGAAAATTGTACACGACCCCCATGGTGCAGATCCCCCGAATAGTTTAAGTCAGTATTGATCCACATGGATATGCCATGAGTAATCGGCATGAGGAATAACAGTCTGGAAGCCTGAGTCCTCACTTATATGAATCATCATGGATAGCCTGTCGTGAACAAATTTTTTCCATCAGTCAAGTCTGCAGATATTATCATACAGGCCAAACCCTTTATGCTAGCCGCGACGGGAGACAATCAAATATTTGGTACGGATCCGATACTCACGACAGGAACCCGTTAAGATGATTCTAAAACTTCTGCGATGAGTCAGAATCTGTCAGGAAACAGTTGTGTTTTAACTCACTATTTGGAACCCAAAGGACCTGCATTTGGTGAAGAAACCCAATGCAATGAGTCAAAGTTTGAGTTTTCATTAGAAAATTCTGATCATCATTACATGAAAGGTTGTCAGTGCCGGGTGGCACACCCAGCAGAAATCACCTTTGGATTTGTGAGACGGACATATATTTCAGTCGTGATAATTAAATCACACTCAGTGAGTCAGCAGATCTAAAAAGAAATTGGAGCCTATATAAGCATGAGCAAGCCAGGTAAGATCTGTCAGATTGTGGATACAGTAAAGCAAACCACCCCAGGGCCAGTCGGTTAAAAATTTAATGGGAACAACAATAAAGGAAAAAAGGATACCCGAGTTGGAAACGGTTTCCTTAAGTCAGAATATTCATACTTGTTCCCTAAGCAACCAAATCTCGAGGACGAGATTTCTTTAAGGGGGTAAGGTTTGTGACAGCCTGATTTTTGGCCCTTTCTTTTTCTTTTGTTTTTCCAAGGTTTTTGCCTGAGTTTTCTTTTTCCGTGGCTTTGTGGTCTGGAAACTGGAGAAGATGCCCTCTTCTTTGTTTCCAGAGTGGCTTGTCATTCCCAAATGCAACCCTAGACCCTGTCATTTTTCATCCTAGCCCAAATCCCAATATTCTTTTTATTGGGAATATTCCTTTTCTATTAAAGGAATAACTCAAATTGCCCTAGGTTGTGAAGCAACCTATATTTCCCTCACTCCAAAAATTCCCAAATAATTCTCATAAATTTTTTGGGTCATATCTTGATCAAATATGGGAAAACTTTTCATTGCCATGTTCAAAAATAATTGCCCAATATTCCTTTTTCTATTCTACCCTGAATGGCACTTTGCGAAGGAAGTGTCATTTATATTTCTCCTATTGACTCCCAACATTTTTGGGCATGTTTATATGTCCAAATAATTGCCTCATGCACAAGTTCAAATTTATTTGCCTAGCCAATCTTCCTCATTGATTTGTCAAAGTTTCTGTCAGACAGAAAGCTTTGTAAAGGAAGTACTAGCTAGCTGTACACAAATGAGATGAACTTTTGCACACTCCTTAATGTTCTCATATTAACTCCCTCCACCCATTTCCAGCCCCATCTAATTATCTACGTGAGCACAGGAGCAAATCTTCGTTTCTGGCAATATTTTCAAGTTGTGAAGCAAGTATATTTTATATTGCTTCAAAAATCCTGATAAATTACCAGATCATTATTATACCAATAAAACATCTCTCCACCCATTTTGGCATCATTTCGTTGATCCATTTGATCACCATAATTATTCCAAGTTTCTGGTCAGTGGAGGTGTTTGTGAAGCAAGTGCCATTTTGGCTTGGCCATTTGGCATGAGCTTTTTACAGCATCTTCATATGACCAAATGCCTAAGCCTTGCCCAATTTGAGCTCAAGTGGACACTCCATGTGAGTGCACCATATCTTCATTTCTGGACCAAATATGCAGTTGTGAAGCAACTGCAGTAAATCTTGATCCTTTTACCCTCAAACTCCCCAGGACTATAGTCCTTCCTAGCCTAAACACCCCAGACAACTTCTTTGGCTTCAAGCAATTCCCTGTTGATCACATTGAGCTGGTAAAGTTTACTGCAGTAAACTTCAGAGCTCACTAACTTTTTAACTAGAGCTTGTTTAACCTAGTTACCACCTCAGTTGATATCTACCCAGGAAGGACATACCACTAGACAACGTTTTGGGTGTTGTAGATCATTTAATGTGCCATGTCACATGGTGACCACGCCGCTGGCATGCATGTTGGCGCGCTCTGTGTGCAGTGGCCGCGTCCAGAGCACTGTTTGTGCTGGACCCCCTCCTCCTCTCGTCGTCTTAGAGCCCGTGATCATGTCCAGCGTGTTCCCCGCGTCGTCGTTGTTCTCTTGGACCCCTCTTCCCCTCCGTCCTCTTCCTCACCGACGCTCGCCGACGAGCGCCCACGAGAGATCTGTGGCCGACCGAGCTTTTATGGCGCTCGGCCTCTTCCTATGCCCCTCCTTTGGCCTCCTCCTCCCCGTGAGCTCCTTCCTGTGCGTCGCCGTGGCCTTCCCCCGAGCCCATGCGTGAGCACACGCGTCCGCAGCGCCGGACACTCGTTGCCGGCGGTGCCAGCTCGACCTCCCTCTCGCCCGGCTATATATAGCCCTCCCCCGAGCCCCTCGAGCACAGCATCAGCCTCCTCTCACTCCGAGCTCCCTCCCCAATCAGTCAGCCAAGCCGGAGGACCTCTCCCCGCTGCCCATCGCTGCCATGGCCGCCGTCGGGCTCCGCTCAAATCCGAGCAGCCCCGAGCCCCTCCCCTCCTTCTACCACCACCAGTAGAACACCAACACTCCGGTGACCATCCCCAAGCCCTTTTTCCCCTCGCCGGAGCCGCTATGGCCTCGAGTCCCATCTCCACCCGAAGCCCCCTCCGTCGAAGTGCTCGCTGCTCTCAACCCCGCCCTCCTCGAGGTTCGTTCTGTCCTGGAGCGGGTCGGCCTCGTCGCCCTGAGCATGTGGGTAGGTCGAGCACCGCCTACGGTGGCCGGAGTCGCCGGCGATCATCATCGGGGCGGCCGGCCTCACCTCTGCTCAGCACCCCGTCGGGGAGAAGAAGAAGGAGGCGGGAGGAGAGAGTCAACTCCCGTGGGACCCGCCTGTCAGCCACACGAGCTGGCCCCGCCTCTGCCCCGTTGACTGGTCAATTGCCACGTCACTTAAGTGAAGACGTATTTCGTCAAATGCGTTTTCACCTTTTCTGTTCAGGCCCCTGGTTGAAAACATTTTCATTACAGATGGGTCCCTCGCAGTCAAACCTTCATAACTTTTTATCCGTAGCTCCAAATAAGATGAAACCAACGCTCACTTCTTTGTTTCGTCGAGCCCGTTCTGTTGGTCATGTTTTCACTATGGTTTGACACTGTGAAAATGACCTTTATGCCCTTGCCCTTATTCAGCCCCCTCCGAGAGAGAACGTTTTCTGACGTTTCGTTCCGCGGCTTCACCACACTTCTTCCCGGTGCCTTCTTCATCCCCAGGCAAGCCACAATACCCACCTAAATGATAGTCATGCAGTAGCCATGGTTTTCAACTTGAACCTTTATTAAATGTTTGCTTGTTGAAAAGATGGTTATCGTTGTTCCGGTGATGTTAAGAGTTGCATGTTCACTTTTGTGCTATGTTGTTGTACTCTGTAATCATGTTCTACCTGCTAGTATCTCCTCTCATATGTTTATGCTTGCTAGTAGTACATGCTGATGTTGGTGATGGTCCTGCTAGTCAGTATGCGATGCTCAGTGGATATGATTTATTGTTGATATGGTGGAAAGTTATGTGATACTCTCATGGTGATGTTGATATCATGTTCATGCATTTTATCATGGCTCAACATATTTGCATTCAAGTTTAACCGAATTAAATTGAACTTGAACAACTATTGGCTGAGTCATGGTGCCGCTGAATCGATGCTGACCAGTGCAACCACGCATACCTCTATGGGACGGTCCTAACTGGGTCTATTGTCGTGCCTCTCATCGGTGCCTCCAACGAGGGAAGGTTATGGACGCGCGCTACCCTGATCAGGTAGCCGGACATAAGCCTTGTGTGCCCATAGTTGTTATAGCCGGCGGATCCCCGTGTGGGATAGTTTATGTGTTGGGCCACGACGGTGGTCATTGTGTCTGGAGGTTGGCACGGGGCCACCCATGACTTAGCTCAGTGAGGAGTGAGTCGGACTGGCCGGGAGAGTGTCATGACAGTAGATCGGTTTTGTCGGAACGTCGTTGGTCCACCCGAATGGGAGTGCGAGGCCATGGGTTCCATAGTGTGGGTATAGTGTACTAACCTCTACAGAGTGTATATTAAATCTATCGATAGCTGCGCCCGCGGATAAGGGCCTAGGTCGAGAGAAGGTCACACCATGAGTCAACAGTAATAAGAATAATGTGCTTAATAACAGTGAGATAAGTTGATGGTGATCGCCGTAAGGATCACGGGCCATTTAGTGGTCGAGTTGTGATCGTCGTAAGGATCATGGGCCATTTAGTGGTCGGGTGGTGATCGCCGTAAGGATCACGGTTTGGGACCAAGTGTTGGTCGGGTTGTGATCACCGTAAGGATCACGGTGGTATCGAGGATACCGAGATGTTGTATATTCGTGATGTTGTGCGAGAGTCGTGGGTAAAGATCAAGCTCCTTGTGGTCGTTTAATGATTACTACGGTATTGTTCATACCAAGCTTGATTTGATCCTGAGATGATCGTGTGATGTCCGAGGTTGGTAAGTGATGCATGTGTTGGTTACGAGGTAACCGAGCAGAATAAGTGGTGCATATAGTGTTATCATGTTGCATGCTAGTATTGTTGGATTAATATGTTCATGTTGTGTTAGATGTATCATGTTCATGTTGTTCATGCTATATTGCTATGAGGATATCATGTTAAATTCTGCTTAACCTGTAATTGCCATGCTGTTCTCTGCCTTGAATGCTTCTGGTTATTGTGAGCTTGCAAGTACATTCAATGTACTGACCTGGCGTGTCATGCCAGTTTGCAGGTCATGACGGATTTGATTGCTTGCTTGTCGGGGTTTCCATTCGTGCGAGCTAGGATAAGCGTTCCAGCCAGAGTCCCTACGGAGTGGAGTTCACCACCGTCGTCGTTGTTCCGCTGCTAGAGTTATTCCACTGCTTTGTGTTGTTCTGCTGCTTGCATAGAGCAACTGAGGATGGCGTAGTGTCGCCGTACCAATGTTATTCATTGTAATATCGGATACCTTGTATTCATATTCGTGTAATAATAAAGAGCTGGTTTGTTCTATGCTAAGCAGTGTCGTATTCCAGAAGACTTCTCCTCGATCTTTGGGCTGGAATACGGGGCGTTCCGGTTTCTCTGAGCCGGGGTGCCACACCCGCGGGGGTGTGTAAAGGGTCTGCAATGTCTTTTGTTGATATTATCCTCATTATGAAATTGTGCGAGTGTGCGTCCTGTTTCGGCTCGGTTTCCCCTTTCCAACCTCGCGACGGCTTGGTGCTCTACGCCGACAGGTCCTGGTCCCCAGGCAGGTTGCAGCCGTCGCTGGTATGCCAGGTCGCGATGCCGTGGTCAAGGCCAGGAGGTGAGCGGCCCAAGGTCCAGTAAGAGCTCCTGAGGCATGATGCTCAGGAGGTCCCCTTTAGCGCGCAAGCGGCCATTGAAAGGTAAGGAAGGGAGGCAACGTTGCCTCAACAGGGTTGTAGCGAGTGAGATTCCCCATGTCATAGTGATAGGCTGACTCGGGCGTGAAACTTATCTTGGTAGTCTGGAGTCGTTTCCTCGCGTTGCGCCAGACTCGTGCGTCGGCGGTCGTGGCGCAACTAGGTTAGGCCCGTGCGTGCTTCCCCCTCTTCCACGCTCTCCTTCGTGCTCTACGTCCTCAGGTCCTGGCCCTCGAGTGAGCTTAGCCGCCGTTGGTATGCCAGGTCGCGATGTCGTGGTCAAGGCCAGGGTGAGGGCTGGAGAGCCAGTAGGACCTCCTGGTTCGCGATGCTCAGGAGCCCCCCTTTTAACCCGCAAGTGAATCGCATGGGAGAAGAGGGAGCCCGTGGTACCGCGTGCTGTTGTCCTCAGGAGGTTCCTGCAAGACAACGCGAGGAGGGGCACAGATTGCTATTGTAATTGCCGGCCGGCCACTGGTCGGTCCGTAAGAGAATGAAGGCACTGGGGGCTTGGTGAGGTGATGCACGCGGGGTGTGCCGTGGGTCAGAGCTCGATCGCTCAGATTTGTCGATGTTGCAGGGACGGACCCAAGCACAAGCATCGTGCCAGCGTGAGCAGCTCCCGTGGTGGGTGACACTCAAGCAGATGATAACCATAGATAGATTATGCATGGAAAGCAAACTAGCTTAGGTAAATGCAGGAACGGTACATGCCACTGGGTCGGACCCGAGCGGCTTGGGGATAATGCAGCCCGAGGGGCGCCCCCAGGAAAGTAAGCTAAAGACATAAAAAAAGAGATACATGCCGCAGGGACGGACCCACGCGACCTGGGAATGATGCGGCCCTGAGGGCGCTCCCAGATAAATAAACTTGGAAAATGTCACCTGGTTTCGTTGTAGAAGGGGTGTTCAAGTAGCTGAAGATGCGTGGCGAAGGGGTTGCTCCTCATGAGCCACCGGGGCCCTGAACCTCAGGAGGCTTCGGGGGCCCAGGCGGTTCCTTGAGGACCATCTCCATCTCCACCAGGACTATGTGGTGCCTGGCCTCCTGAGCCGCCAGGACGCATTGCAGGTTGCGCTGCAATGCGGATGCCACACTCGGCAGGTCGAACGGCATGCGAATGTAGCTATGCGGCGGACCCTCGCAACATCCTACACTCGAAGGCCAGAAGAGTTCCTGAGATGCAGCCCTATTAAGCCCTGGGATGTCGATGCAGACGCGCAGCCCACCATCCTCGCTTGGATGGGGAGCCGCGCCAGGTGAGCGGAGATAGCCGCGCATGGCCCTTGCTTCCTGCAGCTCCTGAGTGATCTTGGCAATGAACTCCTGAACGCTGGGCACTCCTTGCCCGGTGTCTTCCTGAGGGAAACATGACGCGAAGCACGCCTCCAACTGGTGCCCGAGCGCCTCCCTCGTGATGTCGGCGAGGTCTAAGGCCCTCCAGAAGAGAGCCCCCAAGCCCTGCCCGAGGAGGGCGTCGGGTGCGCCTTCCTATGCGAGGGAGGGAGGCGCCCCAGGCGCGGGTGCTGACCCTGACGTGGCACCGCTTGAGGCGGAGCAGCTGCTTCTTCTTTTTGGGGATGGCTGATGTGTCTCCATCGTATCTATAATTTTTGATTGTTCCATGCCAATATTATTCAACTTTCATATACTTTTGGCAACTTTTTATACTATTTTTGGGACTAACATATTGATCCAGTGCCCAGTGTCAGTTCATGTCTGTTGCATGTTTTATGTTTCACAGAAACCCCATATCAAACGGAGTACAAACGGGATAAAAACGGACGGAGAATTATTTTGGAATATTTGTGATTTTTGGGAAGTAAAATCAACGCGAGACGGTGCCCGAGGTGGCCAAGAGATAGGGGCCCACACCCACTCCAGGTGTGCGCGCCCCCACCCTCCTAGGCCACTTGTAAGGCGGTTGATGCCCTTCTTTGGACGCAAGAAAGCTAATTTTTGGAAAACGATCTGGGCGAAGGTTTCAATCCAATCGGAGTTACGGATCTCCGGATATAAAAGAAACGGTGCCATGGCAGAATTCCAGAACGCAGAAACAGAGAGATAGATCCAATCTCGAAGGGGCTCTCGCCCCTCCCAAGCCATGGGATCCAAGGACCAGAGGGGAAACCCTTCTCCCATCTAGGGAGGAGGTCAAGGAAGAAGAAGGGGGCTCTCTCCCCCTTGCTTCCAGTGGCGCCGGAACGCCACCGAGGGCCATCATCATCACCGCGATCTTCACCAACACCTCCGCCATCTTCACCAACATCTCCATCACGTTCCCCCATCTATATTCAGCAGTCCACTCTCCCGCAACCCGCTGTACCCTCTACTTGAACATGGTGCTTTATGCTTCATATTATTATCCAATGATGTGTTGCCATCCTATGATGTCTGAGTAGATTTTCATTGTCCTACTGGTGATTGATGAATTGCTATGATTGGTTTGAGTTGCATGTTTTATTATTGGTGCTGTCCTATTGTGCCCTCCATGTCGCGCAAGCGTGAGGGATTCCCGCTGTAGGGTTTGCAATGCGTTCATGATTCGCTTATAGTGGGTTGCGTGAGTGACTGAAACACAAACCCGAGTAAGGGGATTGTTGCGTATGGGATGAAGGGGACTTGATGCTTTAATGCTATGGTTGGGTTTTATCTTAATGATCATTAGTAGTTGCGGATGCTTGCTAGAGTTCCAATCATAAGTGCATATGATCCAAGAAGATAAAGTATGTTAGCTTATGCCTCTCCCTCAAGTAGAATTGCAATAGTGATTACCGGTCTAGTAAAGTAGTCAATTGCTTAGGGACAATTCAACAACTCCTACCACCACTTTTCTACACTCGTTATATTTACTTTATTGCTTCTTTATCTAAACAGCCCCTAGTTTATATTTACGTGCTCTTTATTATCTTGCAAACCTATCCTATCACACCTACAAAGTACTTCTAGTTTCATACTTGTTCTAGGTAAAGCGAACATCAAGCATGCGTAGAGTCGTATCAGTGGCCGATAGGACTTGAGAGAGTATTTGTTCTACCTTTAGCACCTCATTGGTCGACACTCTTACTTATCGAAAGAGGCTACAACTATCCCGTATACTTGCGGGTCATCAAGACCTTTTTCTGGCACCGTTGCCGGGGAGTCATAGCGTGGTATGAATATTCTCGTGTGTGCTTGTTTGCTTTATCACTAAGTAATTTTTATTTGCTGTTCTTAGTTGTTTTCTATCTTTAGTTATGGGTAGGAAATGCAAAATACCAAAAAAATTAGTTGTACCTAATACATCAATGGTTGAAGAACCACTCAACATCTATCACACTCCTGAAGCTTTTTACTTGGATCATCTTCGATCCCTTTGTGCTCGTGCTGAAACCCCAACTAGCTTAGTTGAGGGCAAATCTTTAGATGATCATGCTTGTTATGTGCGACACCGTATATCTGAAAAAGGGAAACTTTTACTGGATCAAATTCATCGTTTGCAATGCTGTGCTTCGAATTTGTGTGAAATATATGATATTACTTGTTGTTCTGAAAACCCTAAGAAACACCTTCCCTACCAATGTGAGTTTATTGATAATGGAATCGTATCTTCGTATGCTAAGGGTGTTTATAATTATTATGATGTTCAACAAATTGAAGAATTTGTTGCTTTTAAGGGTGCTTATGAAATTGCTTCTTTGATTGAAAAGTATGATGCTACTCTCTACAAATCTGAAAATTTTGCCATACTTGAATATTGTTATGATAATTATGCTTCTAATGCCTATGTTAAACTATATATTGAGAAATTCTCTGTTGTCCAAGAAGAGACTAATATTTTGCAGGAAGCTATGGCAGAAGAAATTGATGAAACTGTGAGCTCACTGGATGAAAAAGATGATGAGGAGAGCGAAGAACAAAAGGAGGAAGAGCGGATTGATCACTCGTGCCCACCTTCTAATGAGAGTAACTCTTCAACTCATACATTGTTTAATTCCCCTTCGTGCTTACCGAAGGATGATTGCTATGATCCCATTGATTCTATTGAAATATCCCTTTTTGATGATGCTTCATATGCTTGTGGCCAAGATGCCAATATGAATTATGCTTATGGAGATGAACATGCTATAGTTCCTTATGTTAAACATGAAATTGTTTCTATTGCACCCAGGCATGATAGTCCTATTATCTTTTTGAATTCTCCTGACTACACTATATCGGAAAAGTTTGTGCTTATTAAGGATTATATTGATGGGTTGCCTTTTACCACTACACATGATAATTTTGATGAATGTAATATGCATGTGCTTGCTGCTCCTACTTGCAATTATAATGAAAGAGGAACTATATCTCCGCCTCTTTATGTTTCCAATAAAAATTGCAAGAAACTGCTTATACTATGCATTGGCCTTTACTTTGTGTGCATGAATTGTTCTTTTATGACATGCTGATGCATAGGAAGAGAGTTAGACTTCGTTGTTGCTTGATATATGTTACTTTGTGCTCACTACTAAATTACAAATCATTGTTAATTAAAATTGGCTTTGATATACCTTGGGATCCAGATGGATTCACTACTTGAGCACTATATGCCAAGCTTAATGGCTTTAAAGAAAGCGCTACCAGGGAGACAACCCAGAAGTTTTAGAGAGTCATTTATTTCTGTTGAGTGCTTTCATATAGTTTAAAAACAAAAAAAATAAAGAGGGGAACCTAAAAACTTTTCAAAAAGGAAAGTGAAAGTGAAAAAGACAAGCATTGTTGAAGTGGGAGAGCTCCTTGAACTTTGTTCATGCTCACGGAAACTTTGTGAATCTTTATTACAGAAACTTTTCATCAAAAATATTTATCCGCTTGTACAATTCCATTGTATTATAAAAATAATGTGCTAAGGATTGCCTTTAGGATGTTTACAATGCTTGTTGGTTTGTACGATGCAGGACAGAAATTTTGGCTGTAGTGCGCGATTTTACATTTTTAACTGGAAAGTCAAAAGGTTCTGATTCTTTTTGCACTGTCTTTATGTACAAAGTTTTTATTTTTCCTAATTCTGGTAGAATTTTTGGGGTAACAGAAGTATGGTGAATGTTCAGATTGCTACAGACTGTTCTGTTTTTGACAGATCCTGTTTTTGATGCATAGTTTGCTTGTTTTGATGAGTCTATCAATTTATATTAGTGGATTAAGCCATGAAAAAGTTATATTACAGTAGACACAATGCAAAAAAATATGAATTGGTTTTCAACAGTACTTAGAGTAGTGATTTGCTTTATTATATTAACGGATCTTACCGAGTTTTCTGCTGAAGTTTTGTGTGGATGAAGTGTCTAATCGAGGATGTCTCGATATGAGGAAAAGGAAGAGAGGCAAGAGCTCAAGCTTGGGGATGCCCGAGGCACCCCAAGTCAATATTCAAGGAGACTCAAGCGTCTAAGCTTGGGGATGCCCCGCAAGGCATCCCCTCTTTCTTCAACAAGTATCGGTATGTTTTCGTATTCGTTTCGTTCATGCGATATGTGCAAGTCTTGGAGCGTCTTTTGCATTTAGTTTTCACTTTTATTTTATGCACCATGCTGGTATGAGATAGTCCTTGGTTGATTTATAGAATGCTCATTGCACTTCACTTAAATCTTTTGAGTATGGCTTTATAGAATGCTTCATGTGCTTCACTTATATCATTTGAAGTTTGGATTGCCTGTTTCACTTCACATAGAAAACCGCCATTTGTAGAATGCTCTTTTGCTTCACTTATATTTGTTAGAGCGTGGGCATATATTTTGTAGAAAGAATTAAACTCTCTTGCTTCACTTATATCAATTTAGAGAGATGACAGGAATTGGTCATTCACATGGTTAGTCATGAAATCCTACATAAACTTGTAGATCGCTGAATATGATATGTTTGATTCCTTGCAATAGTTTTGCAATATAGAGGTGATAATATGCGGGAGGTACTAGTAGATGGTTGTGTTCAGTAAGGATGTTGGTGTTAAGGTTTGTGATTCCCGAAGCATGCACGTATTGTCTATTAACTATGTAACCAAATTGGCGCGCATTGTATTTTGATTGTTTATCTTTGCGTGAAGGTCGGGGGCGCGTGATGGTTAACTCCTACCAACCTCCCCCCTAGGAGCATGCACATAGTACTTTGTTTCAAGGGCTAATAAATTTTTGCAATAAGTATGTGAGTGCTTTATGACTAATGTTGAGTCCATGGATTATACGCACTCTCACCCTTCCATCATTGCTAGCCTCTTCGGTACCGTGCATTGCCCTTTCTCACCTCGAGAGTTTGTGCAAACTTCGCCGGTGCATCCAAACCCCGTGATACGATACGCTCTATCACACATAAGCCTCCTTATATCTTCCTCAAAACAGCCACCATACCTACCTATCATGGCATTTCCATAGCCATTCCGAGATATATTGCCATGCAACTTCCATCATCATCATATACATGAATTGAGCATTTATTGTCATATTGCTTTGCATGATCGTAAGATAGCTAGCATGATGTTTTCACAGCTTGTCCGTTTTTTGATGTCATTGCTACGCTAGATCATTGCCGGAAGCATTCATATAGAGTCATATCTTTGTTCTAGTATCGAGTTGTAATATTGAGTTGTAAGTAAATAAAAGTGTGATGATCATCATTATAGAGCATTGCCCCATGAAAAAAAAGAAAAAGAAAAAAAAAGAGGCCAAAGAAGCCTAAATAAAAAAAGGGGGGCCAAAGAAGCCCACCCAAAAAAAGAAAAAAAGAAGAAAAAAAGAAGAAAAAAAGAAGAAAAGAAAAGGGGCAATGTTACTATCCTTTTTCCACACTTGTGCTTCAAAGTAGTACCATGTTCTTCATATAGAGAGTCTCCTATATTGTCACTTTCATATACTAGTGGGAATTTTCATTATAGAACTTGGTTTGTATATTCCAATGATGGGTTTCCTCAAATGCCCTAGGTCTTCATGAGCAAGCAAGTTGGATGCACACCCACTTAGCTTTCAGTTTGAGCTTTCATACACTTATAGCTCTAGTGCATCCGTTGCATGGCAATCCCTACTCCTCGCATTGACATCAGTTGATGGGCATCTCCATAGCCCGTTGATTAGCCGCGTCGATGTGAGACTTTCTCCCTTTTTGTCTTCTCCACATAACCTCCATAATCATATTCTATTTCACCCATAGTGCTATATCCATGGCTCATGCTCATGTATTGCGTGAAGGTTGAAAAAGTTTGAGAATACTAAAGTATGAAATTGCTTGGCTAACACCGGGATAGGCATGAGGGGTACCTTGTGTTAAGAAAAGGGAGCATACAAGACTATATGATTTTGTAGGGATAACCTTCTGAAGCATTGATATTTTGAAAGACATGATTGTTTGTTGGGATGCCCTAAGTATTATTGTTTTTATGTCAAATGATAGACTATCGCTTTGAGTCACTCGTGTCTTAATATTCATGCCATGATTAGAAATATGATCAAGATTATGCTAGGTAGCATTCCGTCGTATCTATAATTTTTGATTGTTCCATGCCAATATTATTCAACTTTCATATACTTTTGGCAACTTTTTATACTATTTTTGGGACTAACATATTGATCCAGTGCCCAGTGCCAGTTCCTGTCTGTTGCATATTTTATGTTTTGCAGAACCCCATATCAAACGGAGTCCAAACGGGATAAAAACAGACGGAGAATTATTTTGGAATATTTGTGATTTTTGGGAAGTAAAATCAATGCGAGACGGTGCCCGAGGTGGCCAGGAGATAGGGGCCCACGCCCACTCCAAGTGGGCGCGCCCCCACCCTCCTGGGCCACACGTAAGGCGGTTGATGCCCTTCTTTGGCCGCAAGAAAGCTATTTTTTGGAAACCGATCTGGGCGAAGGTTTCAATCCAATCGGAGTTACGGATCTCCGGATATAAAAGAAACGGTGCTAGGGCAGAATTCCAGAACGCAGAAACAGAGAGATAGATCCAATCTCGGAGGGGCTCTCGCCCCTCCCAAGCCATGGGAGCCAAGGACCTGAGGGGAAACCCTTCTCCCATATAGGGAGGAGGTCAAGGAAGAAGAAGAAGAAGGGGGGCTCTCTCCCCCTTGCTTCCGGTGGCGCCGGAACGCCGCCGGGGGCCATCATCATCACCGCGATCTTCACCAACACCTCCGCCATCTTCACCAACATCTCCATCACCTTCCCCCATCTATATTCAGCGGTCCACTCTCCCGCAACCCGCTGTACCCTCTAGTTGAACATGGTGCTTTATGCTTCATATTATTATCCAATGATGTGTTGCCAACCTATGATGTGTGAGTAGATTTTCGTTGTCCTACCGGTGATTGATGAATTGCTATGATTGGTTTGAGTTGCATGTTTTATTATTGGTGCTGTCCTATTGTGCCCTACATGTCGCGCAAGCGTGAGGGATTCCCGCTGTAGGGTTTGCAATGCGTTCATGATTCGCTTATAGTGGGTTGCGTGAGTGACTGAAACACAAACCCGAGTAAGGGGATTGTTGCGTATGGAATGAAGGGGACTTGATGCTTTAATGCTATGGTTGGGTTCAGCTTAGTGATCTTTAGTAGTTGTGGATGCTTGCTAGAGTTCCAATCATAAGTGCATATGATCCAAGAAGATAAAGTATGTTAGCTTATGCCTCTCCCTCAAGTAGAATTGCAATAGTGATTACCGGTCTAGTAAAGTCGTCAATTACTTAGGGACAATTCCACAACTCCTACCACCAATTTTCCACACTCGTTATATTTACTTTATTGCTTCTTTATCTAAATAGCCCCTAGTTTATATTTACATGCTCTTTATTATCTTGCAAACCTATCCAATCACACCTACAAAGTACTTCTAGTTTCATACTTGTTCTAGGTAAAGCGAATGTCAAACGTGCGTAGAGTCGTGTCAGTGGCCGATAGGACTTGAGAGAGTATTTGTTCTACCTTTAGCTCCTCGTTGGATTTGACACTCTTACTTATGGAAAGAGGCTACAACTATCCCGTATACCTGCGGGTTATCAATGGCCTCGGCAGGGTGCTCTCCCTTGCTGTCGGGGTCTTCGATTGCTGTGGCGTGGAAGGCACGCTCGAGGGAGCACACCGAATCTTTCTCTTCGAAGGGGACCGTGATGATTCCGCCACTTCCTGGCATCTTGAGGACGTTGTAGCCGTGGTGGGTCACTGCCATGAACTTGGCCAGGGCCGGATACCCGAGAATGGCATTGTACGGCAGGCGAATGTGGGTGACGTCGAAGTCGATGAGCTCGGTGCGGTAGTTGTCGCGTTGTCCGAAGGTGACAGGGAGGCGGACCTGCCCTATCGGGATGGTGGAACCGTCGGTTACTCCTAAGAAGGGCTTGGTAGGCTGAACTTGATCGTAGGGCACTTGAAGGCTGTCGAACGTCTTGACGGACAGGATGTTGAGCCCTGCGCTACCGTCGATGAGAGTCTTGGTGACTTGTACGTTGCTAATGACGGGTAAGCAGAGCATCGGGAGGGCACCAGCGGTAGCCGCGCACTTGAGCTGATCTGCTGAGCTGAAGGTGATGGTGCACTTGGACCACTTGAGCGGGCGTGTGGCCTCGAGCCTGGGGAGGACCGCGTTCACCTCGCGAGCAAAATTCTTGAAGATACGCTGAGAGGCTGGAGCTTAAGCTCCGCCCAAGATGCACGCGATAGCACGCGGCTCCTGGAAGCCCCAATCCCCCTCGTCCTGCTGGTGGTCATCGTTCCTTCTTGGTGGTGGCGGCATGTAACACCCCGAGAATCACGCTACAGTAATCTTCCCCTAATGGTGGTCATGTCATCGTGATTACTATGCAATTTTTCCACTTAATAAAATCAAAGTCAAAATCCAAATTAAGTTGCAAGTCAAATTATTATTTCCTCTATCAGTAAAACGAAAATGTTCGGCGAGTTGAAAATTCACGAAGTATTTATCATATAGAAACCAACATTTTATAAAATTATTTAATGCCCAAAATAAAGTAAAACAGTGGCCAATACAATATTTAACTGCATTTTAAATTTATAAAAGTCCCAAACTATTATAAGAGCCTCCCAAACCATTTTATGGCAGTGCCTAAGTTTGCATTGTAAATTATACCAAAGTCTCTAATTTCACAAAACCTATATGAGGTATGCAAAACAAAAACTATAAAAGAAAAACAGAAAGGAAACTACAAAAACAAAAGGAGTAGAAGAAGAAAACAAAAGAAATGGCCCAGGTGGCCTGGGAGGAGCCCAGCCCACGCCCCACTCACCTCCCTCACTATCTGAACATGGAACATTTCCCCTCCGGTCATCTGTCTGACACAGGTCCGGAACCGGGAAAACATTCCCGGTTGTTTTCCCCATTCACCTATATCGCGTAGTATTGTGTTAGAGAACCCTTAGCTCTGATTGTTGACTTGGCATGTATCTTGTTTGCTTTGTATTTACTGTTTCTCCCCCTCTTCTCTCCGGTAGACCCCGAGACCGATGTTGCCCCTGTGATCGACTACGTCGACGCTGACCCCTCCTTGCCAGAGCAACCAGGCAAGCCCCCCCCCCTTTTTGATCATCCCGATATCGCCCATTCCATTCTCTCATGCTTGCATTAGATTTTGCTATTGTTATTGATTGCTCCTATTCTGATGCATAGCCTGTTTTGTAACCTGCTTATTGTTACTTACCTGCTCATCCTAAACTGCTTAGTATAGGTTGGTTAGTGATCCATCAGTGAACTCCCCACCTTGTCCTTGTTGCCCCTGCTTCATCATCGAAGACCCGATCAACGGGATCGAAGACCAGGCCCCGGCACCGCACATCATTTCCCCCTAGTTTCTTGACACTACAGGGTTCCTATCGAGTGCCGAGGGTGAGACCTCTACAACACTTCTGATGTTAACCCTGTAGTTTAGTTATTCAGTCGTGGTCATCGAGGATGATTCCGCCTTAACCACTTCCGATACGACTCTATCGTGCAACCCCTCAAGTGTGAACCTCGGGGTGGTTCCTCTTACGTTCACCTTGATGATTACATCGAGGGAATTCACCGGGGGTGATTCCTCGGGTTTTCCCCTTGATGTTTGGACACACGGATAATTGGACTTTACAGTTGTTACTTGGAGAGGTGGGTCGACCCTGAGGGGTACCCGCGAGTGATGTGGAGACGGGCTGACCTGGAGGGTGCCCGCGAGATAATTACGAGGCATGGCCGGGCATTCCTAGCCCTTGCCGCAAGTCCTCGAGACGGGGCAACTGGGTCACCTCTTTCGTGAGTCTCTGCTTGTTACGCACATTCCTAATCCACTACGATTTGGATATTTGATCCGAGGGGCCTCTGGCTTGATAGCACTAACCATCACATGGGCATAGTATGGGCGTTCTGCGTCGTATACATCAGCCGAAGCTTAATAGACGTCAGCGACTGAGAGGCACGCGTCGGGTTGGACTGGTAAGCTCCTGCCTCTTTTAAGGAGGTAGCTATGTCTGCTCACCAGTCGCCCTCGCAACGTGCAGCAGTTCCCGGGGAGATGGCCCATGACCCCTGGGGGCATAGGTTTAGTCCGGCGTGCTAACCTATCTATTTAAGCCTAGGTCGGGTTGCGGCGTATTGTTTGGCCGAGGCCTGGCATGACCTAGGAAAGTGTGTCCAGCCGGAGTTAATCGAGCATGGTGGGTAAGTTGGTGCACCCCTGCAGGGAAGAAAACATCTATCGATAGCCTGTCCTATGGTAACGGACACTTGGAGTTGTATCCCGATCGATACAACTAGAACTGGATACTTGAGATGAGACATGGATATGAGAAATGGATAGTATGGCTTTGGGACTGCTTTCTCGCAGGGAGTCGAGAAAGGATCTCTGGCCGAGGTTGATAACACTACTACCACTTTACTTTATGCTACTCTACTCCCTCCTGTTTGCTACAAGATGGTGGTTTCCAGAAGATGCTAGTCTTCGATAGGACTAGGCCTTCTCTCTATTATGGCATTTCTGCAGCCCAGTCCACATATACAACCTTCCGTTGATAATGTTGCATATGTAGTGTAGATCCTTGCTTGCGAGTACTTTGGATGAGTACTCACGATTGCTTTGCTCCCCCTTTTCCACCTTTCTTTTTCTTTCCGGTTGATGCAACCAGATGTTGGAGCCCAGGAGCCAGATGCCTACGCCGATGCCTACTACTACATGGAGACCACCGACGACTAGGAGCAGTTAGGAGGCTCCCAGGTAGGAGGCCTTGCCTTTTCGATCGATGTTGTTTTTGTGCTAGCCTTCTTAAGGCAAACTTGTTTAACTCATGTATGTACTCAAATAATGTTGCTTCTGCTGACTCTTGTGTATTCCAGCTTATGTATTCGAGCCCTCGAGGCCCTGGCTTGTAACATAAAGCTTGTATTATTTTAATTTGTGTCTAGAGTGGTGTTGTGATATCTTCCCGTGAGTCCTTGATCTTGATCGTACACATTTGCGTGTATGATTGATGTACGATTGAATCGAGGGCGTCACAAGTTGGTATCAGAGCCGACTGCCTGTAGGTAGCCCCCTTTCCAACTCCTTGGCCGAAGTTGAGTCTAGTCGTCCAAAACTACTTTACTAACTTGGCTGTGTAGCTTACGGGCCCACGTCGCCGTTGGGTGGTATTAAGATCTTTTATTCCTCGTCTGTGCTTTGAGACTCTGATCTCTCGCCTATTCGGGTTAAACATTTTACTAACTCTGACATTAGGCTCTCGTACCCACTTCCTCCCGGAGAGTCCCGACATTATCAATGATCGCTTGCTTCGCCAGAAGATTCTGCAGATACTGCTCGATGTTTCTCGAGACACTATGCCAACTGCCTTGCAGTTCCTGACCATCGATAATCCCTGGGAATAACATCCTTGCTGCCTGTACCTTCATTCCCAGTTGCTCTTGTTATTACAAGATACCCTGAAATATTTTCCGATATTTCAAAAATCCATTGCGCCTGCTGCCTTGCAGCTACTTTTCCGCATGAATACATGTTCGAATAATTCCTCGCACTTACCGAGTATCTGCTCATCCCCATTTATTCTTCTGTTTCACAAAATTCTTTGAAATACTATTCGATCTTCTGAAATCCTTAGTAGCCTATTGCTCTTGGAATTCTTGCCTGCTTGCATTATGGTTAATTCCATATGTCTAGCAATATTCCTTAAAATCCTTTGTGATTCCCATTTTGGTCCTATTGATTCAACAGGTGTGCACATGCACGCAACCATCAGTTGATCCTTATAAATTATCTTTCCGGCTCAGGCGTCACTTTGAACCTGAGCTGGTCCTCGATCAATCAAATTGACGGTCGATTGTGCCCCTAAGTCCTTTCTACTTATACATCCTTGATCAGAGCGTTTGCTTTTGATCCCTTGATTTGAAAATCATAATTCCTTTGCAATTGAGCTTTGAATTAGTCAGTTGTTTTTGTAGTCTAGTGCCTTTGCATTCTTTCCTTCTTTTGATCGAGTACTGATACTCACATCAGATCCATTAAGGACCGCTAGACCCTTTGTTGGATTTTATCTGACAACGTCCTTCATATTCAATAACCTTTTGAGCCTTTCCTCAGATACATAATGCCTTTGGTAAATTGTATCCTCTGCCTTCTCAACCATGCTCTGCCTTCGAGCTTGTGTTATTTTACTCGTGAAGTTTGTGGTATATGTTCCCAAGATGCCCCTATGGGTTGAACCTAATGCTTTCCCTAATTTGTGTGAACCCAGAAATTTCTATAAGTCTTACTCTTCTGGTGTTTAGCCAGATAACATTTCAACACTACAACTTCATCGAAATCGAGAAGTAAATGAAATGATATGCATTGAAGAAGTGGGAGTCCACCTTGAACTTTGTGTTCATGCCCATGGACACGATGTAGATCTTATCATGGAAGCTTCTCTTATAATCAAATGGTCCCTTGGTATAAGCTCATCTTGCATCTGTAAATTGATTCTTTGCAATCGTGGTCCCGACCGTGATTGTTCCTCTTTGATCCCATGCCGCGGGCAAGTTAAAGCACTTGTTCTGCAAATCAATATGCTTGTCCAATCCCTATACTGAACTATCTCGAGTATTACCCCCCCCCCCCTACTGTCTCGAGGATATCATCCTATTGTACTACGCCCTATGAACTTTTCGATGGAGTGGTATTTTCCCTGTCGTAGTAACTCCATGGCATCTGGGTTGTCATCAACTGAGAACACCGAACAACGAATCGATTCCGCTCGGTGATACAACACTCCTACTACTTTGTTGTCGGGGAGTTAGATACCACCTCACGTCATTCCTAGCCTGTTTGGCTATATCACTATAATGTGAGTTTTAACTGTGCTACCTGGTCCTTATGCCCAGAGCAACTTCGGACGACAAGCAAAGCTTGCGTCGATCTTCCACATCCTATCATTTCATCTCGAACAACAAGTTTGATTTCGAGCTTGTGTCGAATCCGTGGTTCTCATGGCCTTTCACTTCATCTACCCTTTTGTTTGTTGTCGTTGCTACTCGATGACATCTTCCTAGAATCTCCCGACATAATTTGTTGTGATCACCGTTAACACTTTGATTTATTCAGAGATGTCAATCGAACTCATGTTGAGAAATACCATCCTTGCTCTTCGATGATTTGTGATATGATCGACAACATCCTTGACTTTCTGCCAACCCTGACCTGGTTGTATTCGGTTATTCCTTACATTCCAAGGTAATCTTGGAAATGTTCCTTTGTATCTCTTGTGATCTTTAGATCCAACCTTACTAGAAACACCATATCAATGCTACCACGAAGCATGACTGTGGTATTCCAAATATTGACAAGAACATTGGTAGCACATTACCAAAGGTTCTGGATCTATCATCCGGACACCGTTGTATGGGTAAACCTCTTAAATTCCTTGCCCCTTTGTCTAAATGGTTTAATACTTGGAGCCCTATCATGCTCTGCCTTTCCTTGGGAAAGTTATACTCCAATACTTGGGTATAAACACCTTTCCTTTCCATTGGTCTGATTACCATAATAATCACATTTTCCTTTCCATTGTTTTGTTTCACCTTTCTTGTAATCTAACTTGTCTGAGCAGAGATAAATCCCTGCTTAAGTAAGCACCTCGGTGTACAACTCTGTCAGTAAGACCTTGTTACTATTGTTGATGACATTTTGGTAGCCACCGATGGATGAGAACTTTGCCTATTGGTCCGCCTCGTCTTAACGAGCAGGAAAATGGTTCTCTTCGTCCCTCGCCCTTGGTACCAACGTTGTTGCCAGCATAATTGACATGCTATCCTCTGACCCGCCTTGCCATCATGACCATGCAAAATGTTAGCGCCTTCATACTTCTTGCCCACATGGCGGGCCGATAACCCACAGTTCCACAGGATCGAAACCTGACTCCTGTACACCCCTGTTTCTAATGTTATTCGTCATGATTGTCTTCGTATGTAGATCATGAGCCACCTTGCTAGAGTTGATCTATTCTGGTTTTAGCCGCAATACTTATTCAATTGCTCTGAACCCCTTCACACTCTACTTCAGGAATCGAACGGTTGCTTACCCGTTTGAAACTTTCGTACCCTCTTATAACGCTCTTGATGTGTTTCATGTAGTCAACTCGAGAGATACTTTATGCTTCTTCCCTTCAGTTAACCGTCCGATGCTCAATCTGGATAAAATCCGTCCTTATAGAGTTTTCCCACTCTTATCCTTTCGTAAGTACGGTGAAGATCTTGAAGGAAGGAGGACAACTTCATCATGATGCATTGATGCAGAGAAACGAATGCATCAATGCAATGGACTCACTTCTTCGATAATCTCAACCAAGACTGAGAAGACTCGTTGGAATTTCATAACCAATTCTTCCTCTTAACTCTACCTCTTAAATCTCGGGACGAGATTTCTTGTAGTGGAGGAGATTTGTAACAACCCGAGAATCACGCTACAGTAATGTTCCTCTAATGGTGGTCATGTCATCATGATTACTATGCAATTTTTCCACTTAATAAAATCAAAGTCAAAATCCAAATTAAGTTGCAAGTTAAATTATTATTTCTTCGATCAGTAAAACGAAAATGTTCAGCGAGTTGAAAATTCACGAAGTATTTATCATATAGAAACCAAACTTTTATAAAATGATTTAATGCCCAAAATAAAGTAAAACACTGGCCAATACAATATTTAATTACATTTTAAATTTATAAAAGTCCCAAACTATTTTAAGAGCCTCCCAAACCATTTTATGGCAGTGCCTAAGTTTGCATTGTAAATTATACCAAAGTCTCTTATTTTACAAAACCTATATGCGGTATGCAAAACAAAAAATATAAAAGAAAAAAGAAAGGAAACTACAAAAACAAAAGGAGTAGAAGAAGAAAACAAAAGAAATGGCCCAGGTGGCCTGGGAGGAGCCCAGCCCACGCCCCACTCACCTCCCTCCTCGCTACAGGGCAGGGAGGGGGTCGTGGCGAGCATCTGGCCGCCGTGGCGGCCATCCCGCCCTCCTCGACGCCCTACAAGGCCGCCCCTGCCCCCTTTTCCTCTCCCCCGAAACCCTAGCATCCCCCTAGATCCCCTTCCTCTACGCCCGAGACCTCCTCGCCGTGCCTTCGTCGATCTTGCGGCCACCGACTCCCCATCACCACATCGCCATGTCCATGAGGTTCTCCGTCGACTGCTCCATCATCTCCATCACCGGATCGAGCCCGGGGAGCCACACCGACGACGCCCCCGTCTTCTTCTTCGCCCACGGCCATCGCCGTCGATCTCCACCACCGACGCCTCCCGGCCCTCCTCGAGCTCGCCCCACGCTCACTGTGAGCCCCCTCCGTCGCCCCCCCCCCCCCCCCCCCCCCCCTGTTTTCCCCTTTTTATCCGTCGTAGTCCGCCGCTCCCGAGCCTCCGGCACGCCCGCTCCCGTGTGAGCTCACCACGACCCCCCTGCACACCCCGCGCGCGCCCGTCCGCCCAAGCCCATGGCCGTCGTCGCTTGGGCGCTCCCCTGCACCCCCGCGCGAGGCCTCCCTGCCTGCCTTTGCCTCGCCCGTGCCCACCTTCGCTCGCGTCCGCCATGGCCGCCGCTCCCTGCTACACGCCATCCCCGCTCGCCCCTGTCCGTCGTGGGCGCAGCCCGCCTGCCGCTGCTGCTTCGTATTGCTGTCTCTACTGCTTGCTTTTACTATGCTGATGCTTTGCTTGCTGCCACCGCCGCTCGTTGTCGTTGCTCGTTGACTGCTGCTGCCTCAACGCCCCTGCCGCTGCTGATGCTCGTTGACTGCTGCTGCTCTTGCTTCCTACTGCTGCTTATTGCTGCTGTACCCGCTAGTTGCCGCCGCTGCTGCTCCGTGCTTATGCTGCTGCTCGGTTGCTGGTGCTACTGCAGCCTGCTACCTCCGGCTGCGGCTGCTACTGGCCATGGCCAAGGCCATGGCCGTGGTGTGTGTGAGTGTGCTGTGTGTGTATGCAGCGTGGTGTGTGCGAGTGTACTGTGTGAGTGCACGTGTGTGTGAGTGTGTGTGGCCGGCCCTTGTTTGACTAGTACAGATTAGATTTAAATTAGTAGATCAATTAGCCTAATGTGCAGATGACATGTGGGCTCCATTTGATTAGGTTAATTTTTATTAATTTGGCTAGGTGTAGCCTATGGCATGTGGGCCATACGCCCTGTTGACTAGTCAACCTTTGACTGGGTCAACCCAGTCCCCTAGCCCCACATGTCAGCCTCTTTGGGTGTGTACATAGTGGGTGCACATAGCAATTTCCCTATTTAATTCGAATTAGCAGTAATTCCAGAAAATACTAATTTTTTTGAAAATTAATAGAAATTAAACCGTAACTCCGATGAAAATGTTTTCTATATGGAAGTTGCTCAGAAAAATGTAACAATTCCGAATACGCGGTCCGTTTACCTGTCAGATGCCTCTAACTATCTGAACATGGAACATTTTCCCTCCGGTCATCTGTCTGACATAGGTCCGGAACCGGGAAAACATTCCCAGTTGTTTTCCCCCTTCACATATATCGCGTAGTATTGCGTTAGAGCACCCTTAGCTATGATTGTTGACTTGGCATGTATCTTGTTTGCTTTGTATTTACTGTTTCTCCCCCTCTTCTCTCCGGTAGACCCCGAGACCGATGCTGCCCCTGTGATCGACTACGTCGACGCCGACCCCTCCTTGCCAGAGCAACCAGGCAAGCCCCCCCTTTTTGATCATCCCGATATCGCCCATTCCATTCTCTCATGCTTGCATTAGATTTTGCTACTGTTATTGATTGCTCCTATTCTGATGCATAGCTTGTTTTGTAACCTGCTTATTGTTACTTACCTGCTCATCCTAAACTGCTTAGAATAGGTTGGTTAGTGATCCATCAGTGGACCCCCCACCTTGTGCTTGTTGCCCCTGCTTCATCATCGAAGACCCGATCAACGGGATCGAAGACCAGGCCCCGGCACCGCACATCACTTCCCCTTAGTTGCTCGACACTACTGGGTTCCTATCGAGTGCCGAGGTTGAGACCTCTACAACACTTCTGATGTTAACCCTGTAGTGTAGTTATTCGGTCGTGGTCATCGAGGGTGATTCCGCCTTAACCACTTCAGATACGACTCTATCGTGCAACCCCTCAAGTGTGAACCTCGAGGGTGGTTCCTCTTACGTTCACCTTGATGATTACATCGAGTGGAATTCACCGGGGGTGATTCCTCGGGTTTTCCCCTTGATGTTTGGACACACGGATACTTGGACTTTACAGCTGTTACTTGGAGAGGCGGGTCGACCCTGAGGGGTACCCGCGAGTGATGTGGAGACGGGTTGACCTGGAGGGTGCCCGCGAGATAATTACGAGGCGTGACCGGGCATTCCTAGCCCTTGCCGCAAGTCCTCGAGACGGGGCAACGGGGTCACCACTTTCGTGAGTCTCTGCTTGTTACCGCGCGTTCCTAATCCACTACGATTTGGATATTTGATCCGAGGGGCCTCTGGCCTGATAGCACTAACCATCACATGGGCATAGTATGGGCGTTCTGCGTCGTATATATCAGCCGAAGCTTAATAAACATCAGCGACTGAGCGGCGCACGTCGGGTTGGACTGGTCAGCTCCTGCCTTTTTTAAGGAGGTAGCTAGGTCTGCTCACCGGCCGCCCTCGCAACGTGCAGGAGTTCCCGGGGAGATGCCCCATGACCCCTGGGGGCATAGGTTTAGTCCGGCATGCTAACCTCTCTATTTAAGCCTAGGTCGGGTTGCGGCGTATTGTTTGGCCAAGGCCGTGCATGACCCAGGAAAGTGTGTCCGGCCGGAGTTAATCGAGCGTGGTGGGTAAGTTGGTGCACCCCTGTAGGGAAGAAAACATCTATCGATAGCCTGTCTTACGGTAACGGACACTTGGAGTTGTATCTCAATCGATACAACTAGAACTGGATACTTGAGATGAGACATGGATATGAGAAATGGATAGTATGGCTCTAGGATTGCTTCCTCGCAGGAAGTCGAGAAAGGATCTCTGGCCGAGGTTGATAACACTATTACTACTTTACATTATGCTACTCTACTCCCTCCTATTTGCTACAAGATGGTGGTTTCCAGGAGATGCTAGTCTTCGATAGGACTAGGCCTTCTCTCTATTCTGGCATTTCTGCAGCCCAGTCCACATATACAACCTTCCGTTGATAATGTTGCATATGTAGTGTAGATCCTTGGTTGCGAGTACTTTGGATGAGTACTCATGGTTGCTTTGCTCCCCCTTTTCCCCCTTTCTTTTTCTTTCCAGTTGATGCAACCAGATGTCGGAGCCCAGGAGCCAGATGCCTACGCCGATGCCTACTACTACGTGGAGACAGCCGACGACCAGGAGTAGTTAGGAGGCTCCCAGGCAGGAGACCTTGCCTTTTCGGTCGATGTTGTTTTTGTGTTAGCCTTCTTAAGGCAAACTTGTTTAACTCATGTCTGTACTCAAATAATGTTGCTTCCGCTGACTCTTGTGTATTCCAGCTTATGTATTCGAGCCCTCGAGGCCCTGGCTTGTAACATAAAGCTTGTATTACTTTAATTTGGGTCTAGAGTTGTGTTGTGATATCTTCCCGTGAGTCCTTGATCTTGACTGTACATATTTGCGTGTATGATTGGTGTACGATTGAATCGAGGGCGTCACACGGCAGCAGAGGAAGACCAGCGTTACCCTGAAGGTGGTCCTTACGAGGCCGGTCACGCCACTCCTGGCGAGGGCCACGGTCGTCCCAACGTTCTCCGCCACGTCGTCCCCCTCGACCGTGGCCCCGGTCGTTGCGCTCGGGGCGTCAACCGAAGCGTCCGTCTCGAATGGCCCTGAGCTCTTGACAGTCGTTTGTGTTGTGGCTGTGAACGTTGTGGAAGGCGTAGAATGGTTGGCTGCTCTTGGATGACTCGGGCTGGTCCAGGCCGCGCTTCATGTCCGGCTCCACCGCGAGCACGGCCACTCCCTTGCGCTTCACGTCCTTGGCCTTGGCTTTCTTCTCCTTCGGGTCGGTAGCTGGGAGCTCGAGGAGGGAAAGGCGCCCTTCCTCAGCTCTTGCACACTTGGTCGCCGGGTTGAACAGCTCCAGAGACGTGCACAACTCCTCGTGGATGGCGAGCTCCTCCTTCATCTTGACGTCGTGGACACCATCAGAGAACGCCGAGATGACGGCCGCGTCCGTCACCTTGGGGATCTTGAGACAAACATTGTTGAAGCGCTGGATGTATTTCTGCAGAGTCTCTCCTGGCTGCTGCTTGATGCGGCGCAGGTCGCCCGCAGCAGGGGGTGGTCGTGAGTGCCCTGGAAGTTGACGACGAAGCGGTCACGCATCTCGTCCCAGGAGGAGATCGAGCCTGGAGGCAGGTTCAGGAGCCACGAGCGGGCGCCATCTTTGAGAGCCATGGGGAACCAGTTCGCCATGACTATCTCGTCGCCGTTGTCCGCCTCGATGCTCAGCTCATAGAGCTGCAAGGACTCCGCGGGGTCGGGGGTGCCGTCATAACGAGGAGGAAGGTCTGGCTTGAACTTGCCTGGCCAGGCGACACTACGCAGCTCGGGGGTGAAGGCGCGGCAGCCTGCGGTGGTCACCGGGGCCCTTCGCTGGTGCAGAGCTTGCCCATGATGATGTTCGCGCACCACCGCTACAGGAAGCATGCTGTCTTGTCGTGGTGGTGCGGGGAGCACGGGAGCGTTCTCTCGCGGCCGAGGGACTTCTTGGCAGCTTCTTTCTTCTCGCGCGGGCGCCGGACGCGGTGGGTCGCATCGGGGGGCCGCGTGCCTGGGCGCCAGGACGCCGTCTTGAGGCAAAGGTGGTGGAGGCGCTCCATGAGCTACGTGGCTCGCAGCTAGCGGATTGTGAGGCAGCGAAAGGGACTGCATGGGAGAGCCCCCAGCGGCGCTGACAAGCTCGGTGATGCGGTCAAACTAGTCTTCGTAGAGGTCGTCGACGGGGCGGTAGCGCAGGAGCTCGCGTGCCATGAGCAGCACGGCCTACGCGTCCGTGGGAGCGCGACAAGCGTGGGACGATGAGCCGGCCGGGGTCAGCGAAGGAGTGGCGGTGCGGCCGTCCCGCCGCACCGAGGGGTGCAGCAAGGATGCTTGCTACTCGTTCCCCGCCGGGCCGGTGACGGCGTTGGCGGCAGGCGACGAAGAACGACGGGGAGGGCCGCCGACAGGAGCCGTCTGAGCGACGCGGGCGGCGAGGGCGGCCCTGCGCGGGCTCGACGAGCATTCGACATGGATGCGATGAAGCGACGGGACGCAGATCAGTGGAAGGAAAACTTCGGCGCACCCCTACCTGGCGCGCCAAATGTTGGATTTCGGGTTCCGGCAAAACCTTTGAGGTTCGAACACTGGGGTGCGCACGAAGGTCTCTCTTCTATCTACCTGATCACGCCCTCACCCTCACCACGATCTCAAAGCTTAACTCGACGAACTCACAACACAAGGGACACAAGTTTTATACTGGTTCGGGCCGCCGATGCGGTGTAATACCTTACTCCAGGTGGTGGTGGTGGATTGCCTCTTGGGCTGAGGATGAATAGTACAAGGGAAGAACAGCCTCCTAAGGAGAGGTGTTCTTGTGCTTGGTGAGTGTGAGGATGGAATGGATCCAGTCCGAGATGAGTTGCCTCCTACTGTGGTGGCTAGTCCTATTTATAGAGGTCCTGGTCCTCTTCCCAAATATTGAGCGGGAAGGGATGCCACAACGGTCAATTCGAAGGGGGACAGCTAGTACAAGCTATCCTGACTAAAGGTGGTCTTCGCGTGCCAAAGGCTCTGGTGGTGACGCCGTCTTGGGCTCCACGGTGACCTCCGTCCTGCCGTCCTGCTGGTCTTGGTCTTGTTGCACCGATATGGAAACCTTTGCCTGATGCCTTGGTACTCCTCGTCTGCGCTTGCCTCCTTAGCACCAAAGAGGAAACGAGGACACTGCGCACACTAGCGCCCGCCTGGTCTTGGTCGTCATGGCTTGCGTCACGGGAACCTCGCGAGGTTCACCTTGCCTTGATCTCTCCGCCCCTCGCGAGCCTGCCTGGTGAGGCCACCCCTGAGGAGGTCTTGCGTCGCCTGCCTCGCGAGGCATGGCCCCTCGCGAGGGTCTTGGCCGTTTGTTGGTGAAGACTTGCCGTACTGGGCCGCTGGTGGAGCCACGCCGTGGGCCGCAAGCAGGCAAGTCTGGGGACCCCCGTTCCCAGTACGTCGACATTGTACGTTCAAGAGCGAAACGAACATTGAATACCCTTTATATCTGATTTGTGGATGCTATGATCACCGGTTCAAAATTTTGAATCTGCCTTACATATCACACCTGCACCCACTCGTTCTCTCTCGATTTCATCTCGGGGTCCAAAGATCGATTGAAAGAGGACTAGGGTGGGTACAATATGTTCGTTTCACTTATGAATGTACAATATACTCCCTCTGATCCCCACAGACCCCCCTCCCCCGCCGGTCATTTCTATCATAGAAATAGACCAGACCTTTATGTCCTTGCACGACATGCAAATTGATCTCTCAACATCAATCGATCTCATAAAGATGTGTCGGGGCATGAACCAAATGGGATGTCAAAACTAAGACGGGAAGCGACATGTAGTGGAGGCAAAGTGAAACTTTAAACGAACCGTTTGTTTGTATGCATTTAGGACAAATTACAATATTGGAAATACAAGCATGGTCTAGGCCCACACGCGAATGATACTCGGTGGAATCTTCAAATGAGGCATGCGGGAGCGACACACTCATCGTCGCTTTACACCGTGGGTTTCAGTGTGCCGAGGTGGCGTTAGCGCTGTGGCATGACCAGCATAGCAACACCGGGCTCGTCGAGGATGCATGGGGCGCTGAAGTGCGCGCGCGCTGCGACGCGTCCGTGGAGTGGTGTAGCGCGGCCAACTGCATCCCTAGGACTTGAGACCATGCCGGGTCGTCTTGCTTTTTCGATGACATGTGGGGTCGCATGTGAGCAAAGGGAATCTCCAACGTTGCCACGACCGCAGCTGACTACCCTGGCACACCAAAAACCCGCGTCCCTCGCGCCGTCGCGCGGTGCGTTCCCAGCCGACACCAGCTGCCCGCATTCATGTCGTCTGTCCGTATGCCGTCGTTAAGAGGCTCGGTGCCCGAGGAATCAACTCCAGCGACTTAATGACGCACTCGGACGCTTGGCCTCACCGAAATGCGCTACTTAAAGCGGCAACGCCCAACTAACCTCCACACCACAGTGCATCGTCTTGCTACCCGGCACCACATCCGCCATGACCGCGAGCGCGAACACTCTGTGGGAGAGCTTGTCTATAGGGATGAAGCTTGAGGTCGCCGCCCTCGCTCAAGTCGCTGCTCGCGACGCAATAGCAGCGTAGCCGGACGCGGACGCGACCGCACAAGCAGTGGCCACGCTGGCGGCCGACGACGGGAGCACCCTCAGCCACGCGTCCTACTTGCCGCCGTCCGACGTTCGGCACCGCCGAGGTCGGGGACTCCTCCGAGGATGAGTAGGGCATGGGAGGTGGCAGGGCATGGTGTGCCAACTGGCCGGTCCGTCTCCCGTCTTCTACTCTTCCTCGCCGGAGACCGCACCTTCACTTCACGGGTCTTGAACCCCGCCCCCGTACATGGAGATCGCAGATGGAGGATGTCAGTCGTCGCCGTAGAATAGGTTTAGGGTTGGGTTTCTTTTATTTTTCTGTCCTATAAAAGTTTGAAATGTAATGAAAATTTGTCGTATTTGCATTAATCTTGGCCGGCATATATGAACTTTTACAATAATATAGTATATTGTAGGAGTACTAGCAAGATGCCCGTGCGTTGCACGGAACATCAAGATCTTGTGGGAGAAAAGGATGAACGATGGAAGGCCTTATCTGAAAATGTGGAGAGGAGTGCGGGTAAATTGTCATAGTTTCATTCCTATCCGTTAGATATAGATCGGACGGCCTATGTTGCAGGATGGCAGGCACACCATCATCACCAACTCTGCTTTTTATTGAACCAAGACAAAGCTAACATGCGAAGTAAAATAAACATATAGTCTACATACACAATTTATCTTAGGCACTCCAATAGTACGTCCACTACACATTCACGCATCTCACATCTTTCTACATCTACGAGAACCTACAAAAGGGTTAACGTAAATTGCCTCTCTCTCTCCTCCTTGATTTTCATGGTGGTGGGCCCCTCCCTCCCCCAATCTACAATCAACAGCTCACACATTTCACATTACGTTAATTACGTAACAGGGATTACGTAGGTGTAGCATTACTCGTCCTAAAAAAACCAACTAAGCCAACCTCCCAGCATATCGCGCGAGAAAAGACCCGGTCGCGCCGTTTCAGTCGGAATTACCGGATTACTAGTAGTAGTATCGATGGATCGCGTGAAGCACCAAGTTTTTTTCTTTAGGGGGCGAAGGACCTAGTTTATTAAAAGGAAAAAAGGCGGTACACTCACAGCACCCCTGTCGCGGTCGCATTGCACCCCACACACGTTCGGTCCTGCACACGGCTCACGCAAACGGAACGCGCTTCGGCTTGCCTCTTCACTGACACATGGGACTGCACTTGGAGAAACCGACCATGCGCCAAACTCCCCCCGCCCCCCAAAAAACCCCCCAAATCCCAAATTCAAACCGCCCTTTGGCCAACTAGCCAATAATATTCCCCAAACCCCCCTCCCCCCGTCCCCCTCCACTCCATTCGCTCTGCCAAAGCCGCCCTCCCCACCGCGCCAATACGTCGGTGCCGCGGTTCGTCGAGGGGCCGCACGGCGATCCTCTCGCTCCCACAGTATGCTCTCATAGACTGTCGTCCTCTAGCTGCGCCGCCACCGGTGGCGACGTTCTTGTAGAGGCGCACGACGATCAGCGCCGCCACCGCTGGCGACGTTCGTGTGGAGATGCACGGCGGTCAGCTTCTCCCATGGTACGCGCATTCTAAACTGAGGCCCCGTGCATGTCGGTGTAGCGTTGAATGTTAGCTGATAGACGCTGTTAATCTCACTATTTGCCGAAGTAGTTTACAGTCAATATGCTCTGCTTAAGAAACTTCCTTGCCCTGTTCTACACTCAATCTGTTTAGCTGAGATGGCATGCCAAGCCCGATTAGTTGCTAAAATATCCTACCATATATTTATTGTGACGTAGATTGCCATGGTCTAGTAGCCAATCTGTTAGGTGAAATAGCTGTAGACCGTTTTATACTCGATCTTTGTTGCTGCAATGGCCTTCGATAGTTTGATGGCTGTGTGCTCGGCCTCATTGACTACTGAAACAGCCTGCCATAATTTAGCACTCAAATCTGTTTGCTGAATTAGCTTTACATATATCTCGTTACTTAGATCTGCGCGTCCAAATATCTTGCCATAGCTTTAGACATCGACCTAGGTATTTGTTTTCTGGACTTCATAAAAAAGCATATATGTTTTTCCTATAATATCTAGTAGAAGAACTAATTTGTATGTCTAATAGATGGACATGACTTGTATAACTTCTTCTCGAAGATTCTCCGCTGCATATGTCGAGGGGGTTGAAAACTTCATGAACTTTATCAGAGCTGAGTACGGTGGTCCGAAATCAGATGTGCTCTGCCCGTGTAGCAGGTGTATGAATTCAGTTACAAGACCCCAATCAACTGTGCAAAATTATCTACACTTGTATGGGATGTCGGTCACATATACTAGGTGGGTTCATGATGGTGAAGCTGTGAACGTCAATGTTACTGACTACGTGGAAGCAACAGATCACCATCTTGATCTACCTGATGCTCAGGTGGAAGATGAGGAGGAGGTGGTGGTGGCGGCGGAGCTAGTGAGTTTGACCAACATTGAAACAATGCTACAAAATGGAAATGCTCGTGCATTTCGTGAACTTTCACCTTGAAAGTGTGTTATATCGACTAGAGGGGGGGTGAATAGCCGATTTTTATGAATTCTTCACTGAGGATTTGCGGGTGAGGAACTTCCTAAGCGAAGAACTACTTGCCGCGGAATAAGTACTCAGATGTAAACATAACAGAAGCATGGTCATCATGATGAAATGAAGACAATCTTAGAGTACAGAAAGCGTAAACACATGATAACACAGGATGAAGACAAACAGGCTGAAGAAATTGAACTGAGGAAATTGAGAAAGTCTTCAGTCAAAGTCTTCAAACAGATATGAACAAGCACACAGCACAGTAATGAGGAAATGAAAGAGTTGAGGAAATAGAACCAGTAGGCTTGGTGAAGACAATGATTTGGTAGACCAGTTCCAACTGTTGTGACAGTTGTACGTCTGGTTGCAGCGGCTAGGTATTTAAATCCGAGGACACACAGTCCTCACCGTATTCTCCTTGAGCTAAGGTCACATAGACCTCTCCCAATTGCTCCTGGTAAGTCTTCAGGTGACTTCCAAACCTTCACAAACTCAGTCACTCGGCGATCCACAATTTCCTCTTGGATGCTCTAGACCATGACGCCTAACTATTTGGAAGATGCACAGTCTTCAAAGGTAACAAGCGTCGGATCTGCACAGGATCAATCTCTTTAGTGATGCTCAATCACTTTGGGTTTGTAGGTGTTTGGGTTTGGGTTTCCTCACTTGATGATTTTCTCTCAAAGTCCTCGAAGGATGGGATGCTCTCAAATGACAACTGTCAGTTTCTCTCATAGCAGCCAACCAGCTAGTGGTTGTAGGGGGAGCTATTTATAGCCTAGGGAGCAGCCCGACATGATAAGACATAAATGCGCTTCAATGATATGACCGTTAGGTGGGTAGATATTTTGGGACACCTGGCGCATAGCATATCAACGGTCGGAATTTTGAGTATCAAATTTCTCAGGGCTATCATGATCCTCACTGTGTAGGCAATCCGCACTAGCGAATTCCTAACTCCTCAGTCAGAACAAATTCCTCAGAGACCAGAAGAACTTTGTCTCTGTCACTGAAGAAATTGACTGAGCTGTATGAGATTTCCAATGGCTTCACTCGAAGGGATTGGTAGGTGTAGGATTTTGAGTTGAGCATCACTTGGAATTTTTTTTCTTAGTATTTCCTCGACCCCCTTTAACAGTACGGTGTTTCCTATGACTCAAGAAAGAGAAAATGAAACTACGAAAACATAAGTCTTCACGCTTCATGTTCCCCGAATGAATGCCAAGTCTTCAACGTCACACCAATTTCTTCATTTTCAAAGTCTTCAGAAAGTCTTCAGAAATCCAAAGTCTTTAGTCGAAGACATTCATTCTTAGGGGTCGACTTTCTCTGTAAATATCAAACTCCTCATAGACTTATAGACCAGTGTACACTCATAAACACATTAGTCCCTTAACCTATAAGTCTTCAATACACCAAAACCACTAAGGGGCACTAGATGCACTTACAATCTCCCCCTTTTTGGTGATTGATGACAATTTAGGTTAAGTTTTCAACGGGGATAAAACATATGAAGTGTAAATACTGATATTGAGGAATTTGATAGCAAGATATAGAAGAACTCCCCCTGAAGATGTGCACAGTGAGGAATTTGCTTATGAAGCAATGCACACTTGAAGAGTAGAATCATGGAGATCTCCCCCTATATTTTATAATTCATACACGCATTTGACATATAATATGAAGAATTTGAAATGCATGATGAAATATGGTGACTGATGTAATTAAGCATGTGTGCATTAACATTAAAGAGGAATAAGCATGCAAAAGAACACAGCAAAAGTATCAGACCACCATAGAGTTTAAGTTTACAACTTGATCCAGCAAAGTCTCGGAAGAACGAGAGTTGTAACTTTGCAAAAAAAAACGCCCATATAGGTAGACCCGCTTGAGGACTAACTCAAATTTCTCCCCCTTTGTCATCGAATGATCAAAAGGATTGAAAAATGAGGACTAACGCCCCTGAAGAATATCAAGTTGATGGAGGAGCGCCAGCGTTGTTGGGGTCGTTTGTTGTTGTAGGGCCTGCCGCAGTGTCGTCCAAGTCTTCATGCTCATCGGTTTCGCGTGATGAAGAATATGAGCTGGCCACCAAGGAAGGAACCTTGACCTTCTTGAATTTCTTCGGTGGAGGAGCACACCCGTCAAAATCCTCCTTGAGACCCATTTGCTTCAGATCTTCTTCACCATACAGATGTAATAAAATAGCCCAGGTGCGATCAAAGACTTCATGGAGGTAGAAATGGTTTTTGTTCACTGCATTGTGTGTAGTAGTCATGTTGTGAAGAATAGAACCAAACTGACGCTTAACCCATTTGTGGTTTCGATCCACCTTCTGGTGAAGACTAAGAAGAAGCTCACGGCCAGTCATCACTCTAGGAGCTGTGGCTTGAGGATTTGGCTTTGATGCATTAGCGGCAGATCATGAGTACTAGAATCATCATTGGTGGAGTAAGATGCAGCTTTGTGGAACTGACCATCCAATGGACGATTGCCTTCATCAATAACAGCAGCGGCCTTGCCCTTTTCATCAGCTGAGGAAAACGTCTGCTTGAGGACTTCAATTGGGGACAATTAGCTGAGGTGTTTCTGAAAATCAGCCTTGTAGTTGAGTGAAGACCTTATTCTGAGGAATCTCATAATCCAAGGTGCGTAAGGCTTCAACTCAAACGGATAGAGTGCAACATTTGCTAGAGTCCTCATGAAGAAATCATGATAGTTGACAGGAATGCCATGCATGATGTTGAATAGCAGATTCTTCATGATGCCAACGACTTCCTCATCAGTTGAGTCGTGGCCTTTGATTGGACTCAAAGTCTTCGTCAGAATGCAATAAACTGTTCTTGGCACATATAGCAATTCCTTCATGAGGAATTTGGTCTTGGGGCTTGACCGGGCTTCAGAGGCTTCTTTAGCACTTGCATGTAATGGGCAGTGAGTTCAGGATCATGGTACAGGCAACGAGCTCCTTCAAGGGGAGGACTAATTGGCAGGGCGTGAAGTAATTCAGAGACCGGTGCTTTATAGTGAGTATTATCGGTCATCCAGTCCAAAACCTAAGAGTTCACATTGTTAGCATCGCCTGTGATATGCAGAGTTGCATAGAATTGAAGAATGAGCTCTTCATTCCAATCGCAAATATCCATGCAAAAGTTGTGCAGTCCTGCATCATGAAGCACACTGAGGACTGGTGTTGGTGTCAAAACCGGCGGATCTCGGGTAGGGGGTCCCGAACTGTGCGTCTAGGCAGATGGTAACAGGAGGCAAGGGACACGATGTTTTACCCAGGTTCGGGCCCTCTCGATGGAGGTAAAACCCTACGTTCTGCTTGATTAATATTGATGATATGGGTAGTACAAGAGTGGATCTACCACGAGATCAAGGAGGCTAAACCCTAAAGCTAGCCTATGGTATGATTGTTGTAATGTATGTTGCGTTCTACGGACTAAAGCCCTCCGGTTTATATAGACACCGGAGATGGCTAGGGTTACACAGAGTCGGTTACAATGGTAGGAGATCTACATATCCGTATCGCCAAGCTTGCCTTCCACGCCAAGGAAAGTCCCATCCGGACATGGGACGGAGTCTTCAATCTTGTATCTTCGTAGTCTTGGAGTCCGGCGGACGATGATAGTCCGGCTGTCCGGACACCCCCTAGTCCAGGACTCCCTCAGTAGCCCCTGAACCAGGCTTCAATGACGTTAAGTCCGGCGCGCATAATGTTCGGCATTGGAAGGCGGGTTCCTCCCTTGAATAATCCAGAGAAGATCATAAACACCAGGATAGTGTCCGGCTCTGCAAAATAAATTCCACATTCCCCCGTAGAGAGAATAAAATGTACACAAGTCCAATCTGTTGACGTATTATGCGGCATGACATCACACCGCTACCAAGCCTTTACTTGAATCGTTTTTTATTATACCACCTTAGCACGTTTAGCGAAGTGGTTTCCTTGGCACGTCCTGTCGAAGCAGAGATCGTGTTCCCCTTATTCCGGGATTCTCATCAATACGGACGTGGGTAACCCAACCGCGCCATTGATGGTGGCGCTTGGGAGATAAGCGAGTTTTACCAGGCTAGTGGGGGACGCATAGTCTTCACCCGCCTATATATAAGGGATAAGGATTCACCTTTTCACCCACGCCTTCTTCCTCCTTTGCTTATCCATCTCCGCGCACTCGAGCTCCAGCGCCCAAGTTCGCGCATCTCGTCTCGACCTTCTCCGACCATGTCGGGAGCGGGAGGCAAATGGCTGGCCTCCACCGTTAAGGAGGAGCACATCACAAAGCTGCGCAGCGCCGGATACCTTTCCGGCGACATCGTGCATCGGCTGCCCGACGAGGGGCAGCTCATCCCCACCCTCGGGACCCATGAGAGGGTCATTTTCCTCCCCCACTTCCTCCGCGGACTGGGCTTTCCACTTCACCCCTTTGTCCGGGGGCTCATGTTCTACTACGGCCTGGATTTCCACGATCTGGCGCCGAACTTCATCCTCAACATCTCGGCGTTTATCGTCGTGTGTGAGGCTTTCCTCTGCATCCAGCCCCACTTCGGCCTGTGGCTCAAGACCTTCAACGTCAAGCCGAAGGTTGTGAAGGGCACGCAAGCGGAGTGCGGAGGCGCCATGTTGGGCAAGATGCCCAACGTCCTTTGGTTCGAAGGGGCCTTCGTGGACTCCGTTAAGGGGTGGCAGTCGGGGTGGTTCTATATCACCGAGCCGCTTGAACCCACGTGGGCGGCGGCCCCCGAATTTAGATCTGGTATCCCTATGCATCTCACCTCCTGGAAAGAGAAGGGCTTGTTGTGGGGTAATCCGAAGGAGCTGACGGGACTCCGAGCCTGTATCCAGAAGCTGGTGAACAATAAGCTCAGGCTCGTCGACGTGGTCCAAGTCATGCTCGTCCGCCGGATCCTCCCATGCCAAGAACGGGCATTCAATCTGTGGGAGTTCGATCCGGAACAGCACCAGGCGCTAAGCGGGCTCTTCGACACGACGTACGAAGGCGCCTGGAGGGTGCTGTTTAAGGGCGCCGAAGCCCCCGCATCCGCGTCGGAAGATCGCGGATTTCGCTCGCAGCATCCAGCTGACGAGGTAAGTGATTCAACCCCTTTACGGGACACTTGTTGCAAATAGATTGATTCGAAGAGGGTTTCAATCTCCCCTTTTCCTTTGACAGGAATGGATGAAGACGGCCGAGCAGCTCATCTGCCCGGCTCCCATGCCAGAAGACCCAGTGGACGCCCGTCTGGCGGGGCTGTTGATTCCGGCACCGCACGTGGTGCCGGAGAAGAAGGCCAAGAAGGTGGCCACGGTACTCGAAAGAGTTCCCATTTTCAGGTGTCCGACGACAAGGCAGACTCCTCCCCCGAAGACGACGAGGAGGAAGAAGACTCTCTCCCGGAGGAGGGAGAGAGGAAGAGGAAGGCTTCCCCAACAGGGGAGGCCGAGGGGTCCAAGAGGGGGAGAACTATTCCCCCGGACAGCTCTGCCAACACCGACATTGGCGAGGAGAAGTGGCCTTCAAGGGCCAGGACTCCAGCGAGATCGTAAGTATCCGGATCCCTGATATGCAATTTCTTTCGTGTCACATAGTGTCCTACTAATGCCGCGTACTGTTCGCAGTCCGGCCGATGATGATCTCCCCGCTTCATCGAGCGGGTCGTTGGCCCCATCGGATGTGGATTCACTTCCGACTGCCTCTACCCCCCGCGCCGATGAGGACGCCGAGGTGGGATCCCAAAAAGGGACCCATCGGGAGGAGGCTCCGGAGGCGCCGCAAGGCAGCCTCTCGGACTTTGCGCCGGAGTCTACGCCGGAACCTGTAGTGGTTCCAGAGTCCGGCAGGCGGCCCCTTCGAAAGAAGGGCAAGACCGTGACGCCGGCGGCCTCCGTCCAACCGGAGGCGCCGGACAACTTGCTGGAGGCTCTCAAAGGCGCTTCCATCGAGGAAGAACACCGCACTATTATGAGTGCGGTAATTTAGAAGGTTCAGCTCGCCAAGAGTGGGCTGACCGAGGCCTGCAGCAGCCTTCTAACAGGCTTTGAGGTAAGGAGTTAAAATTATGTAATGTAATACTGCATAGACACTAGCCCCTGATGCTCAGTTCGGCGTTCGTAAAGAAAAGCCGGACTGAGGATCTAAAAAGATATACGCAGGGTTGCTTAAAATATGTCAATATGGGTTTGCAGGCTGCGTTGCTGACCTCTGCCGCACTGACTGCGGAGGTTGGTGCATTGAAGCAGGATCTCGAGCGGTCCGAGCAAGAGCTCGGCCGTGCCAAGAAGCAGCTCGAGGACAAAGAAGGTGAGTAACAGCACTTTGAAGATTTATCTTACAGAAAAGGATTTAGGTTGCAATAAAAATGACAAGGATAACGTTGGTACTGCAGGGGCCACTAACGAGGTGGCTGCCCTGAAGGAGGCTGTGTCCGCGGCCGAACGCAATGCGGCTGCGGAACGGGTCGAGCGAGAGAAGCTGGAGGCGCGGGTGGCGGAAGTGCGGCAAGAGCTCCAGGCTCTCATGGAGAAGCATGAGAGTTTAGAGCGCGACTCCAAGACTCGAGAGTCCGAGCTTGCCTCGGCTCTCGAAAGTGCCAAGTCCGCCAAGGCCGAGGCCCGTAAGGCCCTTCAGGAGGTTGAAGATGTGAAGAAGATAGCGGCGGGTAAGGCATTTTTCATGCAAAGCAAGCATGTTAATGTAAACTACCTGACACTTACCCGAATTCGGAGCTCTCCAGGGGCATTTGCAGATCTGCCGCGCAGTGTATCCGATGCCGCTGCATTTTACCGTGGCCAGGAGGGGAGCTCAACGGAGAAGGTCTTCTGGTCTCAGTATGCTGAGGCCGGCCATCCGGTGCCCCCAAGCGACCAGCTGAAGCAACTGGTCGAACTCCACAAGGTAGTTGAGGAGGCCATGAAGGGCCTTATAGTCCGACTGTGGCCTGGACAGGCCATGCCTGGGAGCTACTTCGGCCTCGTGCGGCGGCTGGTGGATGCGTGCCCCTGGGTGGAGGTCATCAAGCGCTCCGCCTGTATTGAAGGTGCTCGTCGGGCCCTTGCCCGCACAAAGGTGCACTGGGGCAGGCTGGATGCGGAGAAGCTTCTCACTGACCCGCCGCCACCGGGCAAGGAGTATCGTACGCCCGAAATGTATTATAAAACTGTCCTGAAGGGAGCCCGCGATATTGCGGATGAATGCCCCAGAGATGTAATTTTTGAGTAAACTCGCTATGTATTATCCTGTGCGCTGAAAACTTTGTTCATATGCACTTTAAGCAACGCTTGTTTAATTTAAAATATTACCTTCTGTGCGGCCGTTTATAAAATCTGAGAGATGGCAAGTCGTTGGCTTCAGCCCCCGAGCCGCGAGTGCTGGGGTGTTCGGGATAAACTTGAGCACTCTTGTTCCCATTTTTGGGTCCATCTAGGGAGGCGCTCAACACAACGAACAAGGCAACCGGACTTATAATGCTTGAACACTCTCACTTAGCCATAGAATTCTATAATTTTAAATTTCGGCGAAGCCCCTGGTATTCGGAAGACCGAATCCGGGGCGCTATCCACGCCTTCGTCGGACATTATCCAGAACTTCGCTCGAAGCGGCGTGGGTCTTTAAGGACCCGAAAAGACCTCTCGAACAGCGACCAGTCTCTCGCCTTATCATGCCGGTCAGTTTTAGCTTTCTCCACTGAGGCGCTCGCCCGGCTCAACCGGGGCGCAATCGCAGTGGTTCTCCCAGTGCCACCTTAGCCGACAGAACGGAACGTAAGGCACCAAAACGTGGGAGCCGGGCAAACCCAACTATTGACCCAAGACATGATTCGGAGCCGATTCATATAATGCTATAAGTTCGGGGTGCCGCACTTGTGAAAGTGTTCGGACTTATCACACCATAATGTGGGGAACATAAGCCCCTGGTGTATTAGGCCATACCAAAATATACGGGTGCAAGATGTCATGTAATGAACATATATATGTAATAACCGGCAAAAAATTGCTGCATCGTTTATTAAAGGAAGTCTGCTATGAGTGCGGACTGATACAAATAGTGCGGTAAGCAAGGGATTTGGACTAATTAAACATGTCCCCCTCCAGGGATGAGCTGCGGACTTGGTGTATATAATCGAATTTAATGCTCGTAATTGAGACCACCTGAGTGTTAGTCGCCGCATTCTTTCTTCCCCGGCTGTTGCATCATGAGTTCGGCAGGTTCACCGCCGGACAGGGCCTCTGGCTAACGGAGTCCTGTGCATACAAAGAAAGAAAATAGTAAATAAGAAAGAGTGGCACACTTGCGAGCCCCTGGTGTGGTCGAGCCGCACTCTGGGTCCATTGTGGTCGTGCCCCTTCCCCTACGCCCATGGTATCTCCAAAGCGTAATGATGTACGCGGAGGGTTATTCTTGCAATCATGCGAGGGCGGGGGTTAGGGCCGCATTGCTACGCCTGCTCTGATCGTGCCAGGTGGTCTTGGTTGGTGTTGCTTCGGGCGCGTTTTGCTATATCCGGCCGTTTAACGGCCGGACTCGAAAATTGCCTTAAAAGGCTGCTCTGTACTTCTGCCGCGAGAGCCGCTGTATGTTCCTCCGTTCGGAGGGAGCGTTCCATATTTCCGTTGACCGTGATGACTCCACGAGGGCTTGGCATCTTGAGCTTGAGGTATGCATAATGCGGCACCATGTTGAACTTTGCAAACGCGGTTCGTCCGAGCAGGGCGTGATAGCCGCTGCGAAATGGGACTATGCCGAAGATTAACTCCTCGCTCTGGAAATTATCCGGGGATCCGAAGACCACTTCCAGTGTGACTGAGCCTGTACAATTGGCTTCCACACCTGGTATGACACCTTTAAAGGTTGTCTTTGTAGGTTTAATCCTTGAGGGGTCTATGCCCATCTTGCGCACTGTATCCTGATAAAGCAGGTTCAGGCTACTGCCGCCATCCATCAGGACTCTCGTGAGGTGAAATCCATCGACGATTGGGTCTAAAACCAATGCGGCGAATCCGCCATGGCGTATGCTGGTTGGATGGTCTCTTCGATCGAAAAGTGATCGGACAAGAGGACCATGTATTGAACTTCTGGGCGACTGGCTCCATCGCATATACGTCCCGTAGTGCCCGCTTCCGCTCCCTCTTGGGTATATGGGTTGCGTAAATCATGTTCACCATCCGCACTTGTGGGGGAAACCCTTCTGTCCTCTGTTGTTCGGCGGTCGGGTCTCTTCCTCGTCGTCGCTGTTTAGCCCCTTGTCATTGTTTTCGGCAATTAGCTTGCCTGCCTGCTTGAACACCCAGCAATCTCTGTTGGTGTGATTAGCTGGCTTTTCAGGGGTGCCATGTATCTGGCATAAGCGGTCGAGTATTCGGTCCAAGTTGGACGGACCCGGAGTGGTTCTTTTGAATGGCTTCTTCCGTTGACCTGGTTTAGAGCCTCGGAATCCGGCGTTGACTGCCGTATCCTCCTTGTCGTCGCTGTTGTGGTCCTTAGTATCCGGACTGCCAGAATTTTTATTGAGGTTGTTGCTGCGAGCTAGCCAGCTATCCTCTCCCGCGCAAAAGCGGGTCATTAATGATGTGAGGGCTGCCATAGATTTCGGCTTTTCCTGTCCCAGGTTCCGGGCTAGCCACTCATCGCGGATGTTATGTTTGAAGGTTGTGAGGGCCTCTGCATCCGGACAGTCGACGATTTGGTTTTTCTTTGTCAAGAACCATGTCCAGAGTTGTCTGGCCGATTCGTCTGGCTGCTGAATTATGTGGCTTAGGTCATCGGCGTCTGGTGGCCGCACATACGTGCCCTGGAAATTGTTGAGGAATGCGGCTTCCAGGTCTTCCCAACACCCAATTGACTCTGCGGGCAAGCTGTTAAGCCAATGCCGAGCTGGTCCTTTAAGCTTGAGTGGGAGATACTTGATGGCATGGAGATTGTCGCCGCGGGCCATATGGATGTGAAGGAGATAATCTTCGATCCAAACCGCGGGGTCTGTTGTTCCATCGTAGGATTCGATGTTTACGGGTTTAAACCCTTCAGGGATTTGATGATCCATTACTTCGTCAGTGAAGCATAGTGGGTGTGCGGCGCCTCTATATTGAGCAATATCACGGCGCAGCTCGAGGGAGCGTTGTCTGCTGTGTTCAGCCCGGCCGGGGTTATTGTATCCGGCGCGACGGTATTCGTCGCGGGTCGTGGGGCGCCCTCGTGATCCGTAGATGGATCTGGATTGCCTTGCTTTGTCCTCCAATACATCTCACAAGTCCGGCGCGCTCCCTCTTGGCTTCGTATTTTTGGAGCGATGCCGGGGTACGGTCTTGGTGGAGAGCCTAGATGCCTCTCTGTCGCGACCACGGGGTGGTCGGTCTGCCGTATCGGGCGCTGGTGATGAAGGTATGTATGCTTCCTCCTCTAATCAGGGGAGCAATTTGCGTCTTGGGTAGCTTTTGGAGGGGCATTCGAGTTTATACTCTTCGTCCGCGAGGACCTCGGTCCATTGATCGGCCAGCAGGTCCTGATCAGCTTGAAGCTGCTGCTGCTTTTTCTTTAGGCTATTTGCCGTGGCGATAAGCCTGCGTTTGAAACGCTCTTGTTCGACGGGATCCTCGGGCACGACGAATTCGTCGTCATTGAGGCTTGCCTCGTCTTCGGAGGGAGGTATATAGTTATAATCCTCGACCTCTTCGTCTGCCGCCCTCTCGTGAGGGCTTGCTTCTGCATCCTCCTGCGCTGAGTTTTGCTGGAGGGGGTTCTCTTCGGCACTCTCTGGTGTATTATTATCTCCTGTGCCGGAATCTCCATTCTTGCTGTGGCGGGATTTAGAGCGGCGACGCTGACGCCAGCGCTTGGGTTGTTTCTTTAAGGACTCTGCCTCCGCTGCTTCTTCGCCGTCTCCGTCTTTTGGGGTGTCCACCATGTATATGTCATATGACGAGGTGGTCTTCCAGTGCCCTGTAGGCGCTGGTTCCTGTTTGTCTCCGGCATCGTCGTCCATAGCGTCGATGTCTTCGGAGTCGTAGTCTAGCATGTCGGTTAGATCGTCGACAGTGGCTACAAAGTGGGTGGTGGGTGGGCTCTGAATTTCTTCGTCGTCCGTATCCCAACCATCCTGGCCATAATCCGGCCAGGACTCTCCGGATAGCGAGAGATGTTTTAGCAAATTTAGGATGTCGCCAAAGGGCGAGTGTTGGAAGATGTCCGTGGAGGTGAATTCCATAACCGGCACCCAATCAGATTCGATTGGCAGGGGCGTGGGAGGTCCGGAGTCCGGCAAGGAGTCCGGCACCTCGTAGTCATGAGCTTCGCGAGGGACAAGGTTTGTGTTCGGCTCCATCGCCGTGGAAGTTGAAGCCCCCGAGGTGGTGTCCATCCACCTGTCCTCGATCTGGGCGATCGGCTCCGGGCTAAGGGCCGGAGCGGATTCGTGTGCGGCCACCAAGGCGCTGTTCGGTGGCAGAGCTAGATCATGCCCATCGTAACAGTGCGGCGCGCTTGGCTGTGGCTCGAGCCCGTCAAAGATCAAGTCCCCGCGGATGTCGGCCGTGAAGTTTAGGCTTCCGAATCTGACCTGATGGCCAGGGGTGTAGCTTTCGATCTGCTCCAGATGGCCAAGTGAATTAGCCCGCAGTGTGAAGCCGCCGAATACGAAGATCTGTCCGGGGAGAAAAGTCTCACCCTGGACAGCGTTGTTGATTGAAGATGCCATCGAGCCTATCGGTGACGACACAGAGGAACTCTCAATGAAAGCACCAATGTCGGTGTCAAAATCGGCGGATCTCGGGTAGGGGGTCCCGAACTGTGCGTCTAGGCGGATGGTAACAAGTGGCAAGGGACACGATGTTTTACCCAGGTTCGGGCCCTCTCGATGGAGGTAAAACCCTACGTCCTGCTTGATTAATATTGATGATATGGGTAGTACAAGAGTGGATCTACCACGAGATCAAGCAGGCTAAACCCTAAAGCTAGCCTATGGTATGATTGTTGTAATGTATGTTGCGTCCTACGGACTAAAGCCCTCCGGTTTATATAGACACCGGAGATGGCTAGGGTTACACAGAGTCGGTTACAATGGTAGGAGATCTACATATCCGTATCGCCAAGCTTGCCTTCCACGCCAAGGAAAGTCCCATCCGGACACGGGACGGAGTCTTCAATCTTGTATCTTCGTAGTCTTGGAGTCCGGCGGACGATGATAGTCCGGCTGTCCGGACACCCCCTAGTCCAGGACTCCCTCAACTGGGGTGAAGCAAGGCAGTGACTCCATGTCCACATGAGGAATATGCTCATGGTCGAAGACTTTGTCCTTGTTGAAGAGCAGTGAAGAATAAAAATTTGCTTGGCTGGCAGTCCAGAAGCGCTTCCTTCTAAGACGAGCAAAGTCATAAGGATTATAGTCTGCGAAGAACACATGCTCGCCGAAGAAGTCATCAGCCTTGAATCTGCTTCTTCAAGAAGGGATCCTTTGGCTTGGGCTGAGGGGTATCGGTCAATTGCATCACCATCTCAGGAATCGCAATCTCAGGATCCACAGGCTGAGGAATTTCAGCTTCTTCTTCAGTGACAGCCTGGGTCTTCAATTCTTCATTAACATTTTCTTCAGCACTACTGGCTGGAATCTCTTCATGGACAGACGGTGTGGCATGAGGTTCTTCAGATCCCATCTGTACTTCAGTATTCACATGGGACTAAGGAATTTGTTGAAGGGGTGTGAACAGAGGAGAATTGGGGTGCCGACTTTCCCAAAAGTCATCATTCAACACTGGAGTTGTGCACCCAATGTCCACATCTTCTTCTTCACTCTTTTCCTCAATGCCGGCCTCTTCAGCAGTGAACTGAGGCATGGGCGATGAGACTATTGGGGTTGAAGGGACTGCATCCGCTTCATTTCTTCATCCAACTGCTCTGACGAAGCAGCAGAAGGAATCTCTTCATCTGATCCACTTGGGATCACATATTCTTCATCAAAAGGAACAAGGTCCTTTGATGGCATGGATGAGACCAGAATAGCATCAATTGGATTCTCAAAAGAGCTGGTCAATGGCTTCATCTTCTTCGGGGCTCAAGAATCTGATGAAGTTGATGCTTTCCTTTTCTTCACAGTTGCACGCTCTGCAGCCTTGGTCTTCTTCACATCTGATGCAAACGGAAGGATTGGAGTTGGGGTAGGTGTAGGAGGATCAGAGGAATTTGGTTCAATTACTTCAGGCACAACTGACGCAGTTGCCCTGACTTCTTCAGTTTCTTCAGGCGCAACACTAGTGGTTTCCCTGGCAATTTCTTCAGCGGCTGGAATGCAGTCATCAGCCTTGGTACTCTGAATTTCTTTAGCAACCTGATTTTCATCAGCGGTGCTGGCATGCTCTTCAGTAGGCTGAGCAGATGCCTCAACCCGAGAATTTTCTTGTTGCGTTGGGACAACAACATTGGAAGTGAACTTCTTAGTTAGTTTCACAAAACGGACCTTGGCTCCCAGCCAATCAGCGCGGTACGCGTCAAATTCATCACTGAGTTTCTTGATCTCAGATTGAATAGTGATAAGTTCTTCAGTTGTCATAGAGACAACCTTTTTCTTCAGGAAACGCTCCTTTTTGTACTGCGCTCTCTTCAATTGCCTGGCCTTTTCAAATTTCCATTTTTCTTCCTGAATGAAGGCAGTCAACATATGAATTTGGCCAGGAGTCAACTTGAAGTCAGGCATAGGAGTGTTGGGGTCCTTGTGCCAGAGATCAATGTAATCAAGGACCGGTTTTGGATCCCAAAGTAGAGGCACATTTGTGCCTTTGGCTCTAGCGGCCCTGAGTTGCCTGTCCCTGATGATTTCAGCAAGTTCTTCATCATCAGCTTCGTCTTCATCAGACGGCACTTGAAAAGCGACCTGCTTCTTGTAAGGACTTGGTCGAGAACCTCGTCCAGCAGTGGCCTTTTTCTTCAGCAGAGAGGGACCAGTTGATGAATTTGGTGGATCTGAAGAACTAGCAGAAGCTACTGAGGCAATAGAGATGCCTGTTGTCCTTTGGCACGTGGCGAGATGCACAGGTGCTGAGGATTTTGACGGAGGAGTTGAGGACTTTGGAGGAGCTAGAGCAGCTTGAGGAATTTGCCATGAGGGCTTTGAAGAATCTGTCCATGAGGGCATTGCTGAGGAACTTGGCCGTGAGGGCACTGGGAGTGAAGCACTTGGCTTATGAGCAGGCTTCTTTGCCATGGCCTTCTTTGGCTTGCTTGCAGAGGCCTCAGCAGTGGTAGCAGCAGTAGCAGCAGAGTCTTCATTAAATTTCCTCACTGCTTCCTTAGCTATTTTGGCTAGCTTGGCCTGGCACTTGGCCCATTCATTAGGAGAGTCCTCACCACGCTTGAGGCTGGTGGGATCAGCTTATTTGCCAGGTGCCAATGGAGGTCTTGGGCATGGATGATTAAGAGCGAATTTCTTCATATACTTGGGAGTAACATATCTGTACCCCTCCATCCCCGTGCCCACCTCCTCTCTATCCTTTGTATGCGCACCTTGCGCTGATTTTTGTCCTCCTTGCCAAACTTGGCCTCATCAGGAGTGCAATAATCCTTGTATATGTCATCAGGAATCTCAAAAACAGTATTGACCTCATGCCTCTTTCCTCCCTTCTATGGCTTCTTACCGTCAGCCATTTTCTTCAGCTGAGGAATTTGAGCTATGGAATTCTCTGAAGAGGTGTGCAACTTATCTTCAAGGAACGCTGCAAATGAGTTAAGTTGATGAGAACCTAGTGATTCAGCAGCGAACATGTGTACCTGTGAACAGAGTATAGTTGCGAGGAATTTGGAGAGGTCATATGCGTTCTCAAAAGGTTTTGCAATAAGAACAAGTTTGAGGAATTTGACCAGATGAGTCTTGAAGAATTTCACTAAGCGTTTTTTGACATAGGTTCCAGAGTTGTACAGATTGAAAAATCCACACAACTGAGGAATCTTGAAGAAAAATGTTGCTTAGGGAAACAGATCAAGAACAGATGTTATGTGAGGTGTTCAGTGTGTGAAGATTTGAAGAAAAACACCTTTTGAAGATTTTGTAGAAAACATTTGAATCAAAGAGGGCCGTAAAAGTAACTTTTAATTACCCTGGACGAAGAACACGACGAACTAGGAAGTGTAGATGTGAAGCTCGTCGGTTCAGATCTTCCACGCCCTAACTTGGCAGAGGAAGACAGCTACAGCGGCGGCAGAGTGAAGAAATCCACAACCGGCACGAGTACGACGGCGACAAGGTCAAGGCAGTGAAGCTCTTTGATACGTCTCCGTCGTATCTATAATTTTTGATTGTTCCATGGCAATATTATTCACTTTCATATACTTTTTGGCAAATTTTTATATTATTTTTGGGACTAACATATTGATCCAGTGCCCAGTGCCAGTTCCTGTCTGTTGCATGTTTTTTGTTTCGCAGAAACCCAATATCAAACGGAGTCCAAACGGGAAAAAACGGACAGAGGTTTTTTTTGGAATATTTATGATTTTTGGGAAGTAAAATCAACGCGAAACAGTATCCGAGGTGGGCACGAGGTAGGGGGCGCGCCCTACCCCCCAGGCGCACCCTTGGCCCTCGTGGTCCACCCGTAAGGCGGTTGATGCTCTTCTTCTCGCGCAAGAAAGATAATTTTATGAGAAAGATCTAGGCGAAAGATGCACCCCGATCGGAGTTACGGATCTCCAGATATAAAGGAAACGGTGAAGGGGTAGAATCAGAGAACACAGAAACAGAGAGATAGATCCAATCTCGGAGGGGCTCTCACCCCTCCCAAGCCACGGGAGCCAAGGACCAGAGGGGAAACCCTTCTCCCATCTAGGGAGGAGGTCAAGGAAGAAGAAGAAGAAGGGGGGCTCTCTCCCCCTTGCTTCCGGTGGCGCCGGAACGCCGCCGGGGGCCATCATCATCACCGCGATCTTCACCAACACCTCCATCATCTTCACCAACATCTCCATCACCTTCCCCCTTCTATATTCAGCGGTCCACTCTCCCGCAACCCGTTGTACCCTCTACTTGAACATGGTGCTTTACGCTTCATATTATTTTCCAATGATGTGTTGCCATCCTATGATGTCTGAGTAGATTTTCGTTGTCCTATCGGTGATTGATGAATTGCTATGATTGGTTTGAGTTGCATGTTTAATATTGGTGCTGTCCTATTGTGCCCTCCATGTCGCGCAAGCGTGAGGGATTCCCGCTGTAGGGTTTGCAATATGTTTATGATTTGCTTATGGTGGGTGGCGTGAGTGACAGAAGCACAGACCCGAGTAAGTAGGTTGTTTGCGTATGGGATAAAAGGGGACTTGATACTTTAATGCTATGGTTGTGTTTTACCTTAATGAATCTTTAGTAGTTGCCAATGCTTGCTAGAGTTCCAGTCATAAGTGCATATGATCCAAGTAGAGAGAGTATGTTAGCTTATGCCTCTCCCTCAAAAAGAATTGCAGTAGAGATTACCGGTCTAGTAACATAGTCAATTGCTTAAGGACAATTCCACAACTCCTACCACCACTTTTCCACACTCGTTATATTTACTTTATTGCTTCTTTATCTAAACAGCCCCTAGTTTTTATTTACGTGTTCTTTTCTTTCTTGCAAGCTTACCCAAAAACACCTACAAAGTACTTCTAGTTTCATACTTGTTCTAGGTAAAGCGAAGGTGAAGCGTGTGTAGAGTTGTATTGGTGGTCGATAGAACTTGAGGGAATATTTATTCTACATTTAGCTCCTCCTTGGGTTCGACACTCTTACTTATCAAAAACTATTGTGATCCCCTATACTTGTGGGTCATCAAGACCTTTTTCTGGCGCCGTTGCCGGGGAGTCATAGCGTGGGGTGAATATTCTCGTGTGTGCTTGTTTGCTTTATCACTAAGTAATTTTTATTTGCTGTTCTTAGTTGTTCTCTATCTTTAGTTATGGATATGGAACGCAAAATACCAAAAAAATTAGCTGTACTTGCTACTCATGAGGATGGGGTAACTCCTAAAACCCTCGATTCTCATTATGCGAAAAAATTGTTTACTACTTTGATAATCCGGAGAAAACCCCATTCAACTTTATAATGGGAGTAATGTTGGATCAACGTGAATACTTTAGGGATTATCGCTTGACACAAAAAGGGAAACTATTATGGGATCAAATTCATATATTGAAGTGTTATGCTTGGCAACTATGCGTGGAATATGATTATACTTGTTGCTCTAGGATGAATTCTCCGCACCTTCCCTTTTCATGCAAATTTAATGATAATAAAACCTTAGCTTCTTATGCTAATGGTATATATGATTACTATGATGTGGAACAAATAAAAGTATTTGTTGCTTTTATGGGTGCTTATGAAATTGAAGCTATGTGTAAAGAGTTTGAGGATTTTGATGATGGTGTTTATAGATCTGAAAATTTAGCTATCCTCAAATATTGCTATGAGAATTATAAATACAATTATGAAATTAATACACTTATTAAGAAAGTCTCCCCTGCCCAAGAAGAGACTAATATTTTGCAGGAATCTACGGAAGAAGAAATTGATGAAACTATGAGCTCATTGGATGAAAAAGATGAGGAGGAGAGCGAAGAACAAAAGGAGGAAGAGCAGATTGATCACCCGTGCCCACCTTATAATGAGAGTAACTCTTCAACTCATACATTGTTTAATTCCCCTTCGTGCTTACCGAAGGATGATTGCTATGATGACTGTTATGATCCCTATGATTCTTTTGAAATATCCCTTTTTGATGATGCTTGCTATGCTTGTGGCCAAGATGCCAATATGAATGATGCTTATGGAGATGAACTTGCTATAGTTCCTTATATTAAACATGAAACTGTCGCTATTGCACCCACGCATGATAGTCCTATTATCTTTTTGAATTCTCCCGATTATACTATATCGGAGAAGTTTGCACTTATTAAAGATTATATTGATGGGTTGCCTTTTACCATTGCACATGATGATTTTGATGAATGTAATATGCATGGGCTTGCTGCTCCTACTTGCAATTATTATGAGAGGGGAACTATATCTCTGCCTCTTTATGTTTCCAATACGATAGAATTGCAAGAAACTGTTTGTACTATGCATTGGCCTTTACTTTGTGCGCATGAATTGTTCTTTTATGACATACCGATGCATAGGAAGAGAGTTAGACTTCGTTTTTGCATGATATATGTTACTTTGTGCTCACTATTAAATTGCAAATCATTGTTAATTAAAATTGGCTTTGATATACCTTGGGATCTGGGTGGATTCACTACTTGAGCACTATATGCCTAGCTTAATGGCTTTAAAGAAAGCGCTGCCAGGGAGACAACCCAGAAGTTTTAGAGAGTCATTTATTTCTGTTGAGTGCTTTCATATATTAAAAAATAAAAAAATAAAGAGGGGAACCTAAAAACCTTTCAAAAAGGAAAGTGAAAGTAAGAAAGACAAGAATTGTTGAAGTGGGAGAGCTCCTTGAACTTTGTTCATGCTCACGAAACTTTGTGAATCTTAATTACAGAAACTTTTCATCAAAAATAATTATCCCCTTGTACAATTTCATTGTATTATAAAAATAATGTGCCAAGGTTTTCCTTTAGGATGTTTACAATGCTTGTTGGTTTGTACGGTACAGGACAGAAACTTTGTCTGTAGTGCACGATTTTACATTTTTAACTGGAACGTCAACTGGTGCTGATTCTTTTTGCACTGTCTGGATATACAACTTTTTTATCTTTCCTAATTTTGGTAGAATTTTTGGGGTACGAGAAGTATGGTGGATGTTCAGATTGCTACAGACTGTTCTGTTTTTGACAGATTCTGTTTTTGATGCATAGTTTGCTTGTTTTGATGAATCTATCAATTTATATCAGTGGATTAAGCCATGGAAAAGTTATATTACAGTAGACACAATGCAAAAACAAAATATGAATTGGTTTGCAACAGTACTTAGAGTGGTGATTTGCTTTATTATACTAACGGATCTTACCAAGTTTTCTGTTGAAGTTTTGTGTGGATGTAGTGTCTAATCGAGGATGTTTCGATATGAGAAGAAGGAAGAGAGGCAAGAGCTCAATCTTGGGGATGCCCGAGGCACCCCAAATAAATATTCAAGGAGACTCAAGCGTCTAAGCTTGGGGATGCTGGGGAGGCATCCCCTCTTTCTTCAACAAGTATCGGTATGTTTCGGATTCGTTTCGTTCATGCATTATGTGCAAGTCTTGGAGCGTCTTTTGCAATTAGGTTTTTATTTTTCCTTTATGCACCATGCTGGTATGAGATAATCCTTGGTTGATTTATAGAATGCTCATTTCACTTCACTTAAATCTTTTGAGTGTGGCTTTATAGAATGCTTTATGTGCTTCACTTATATCATTTGAAGTTGGATTGCCTGTTTCTCTTTACATAGAAAACCGCCATTTGTAGAATGCTCTTTTGCTTCTCTTATATTTGTTAGAGCGTGGGCATATCTTTTGTAGAAAGAATTAAACTCTCTTGCTTCACTTATATCTATTTAGAGAGATGACAGGAATTGGTCATTCACATGGTTAGTCATAAAATCCTGCATAAACTTGTAGATCACTGAATATGATATGTTTGATTTCTTGCAATAGTTTTGCGATATAAAGATGGTGATATTAGAGTCATGCTAGTGGGTGGTTATGGATTGTAGAGACACCTGTGTTGAGGTTTGCAAGTCCTGTAGCATGCACGTATGGTAACCGTTGTGTGACAAATTTAAGCATGGGGTGTTTCTTTGATTGTCTTCCTTATGAGTGGCGGTCGGGGATGAGCGATGGTCTTTTCCTACCAATCTATCCCCCTAGGGGCATGCGTAGTAGTACTTTGCTTCGAGGGCTAATAAACTTTTGCAATAAGTATATGAGTTCTTTATGACTAATGTGAGTCTATGGATTATACGCACTCTCACCTTTCCGCCTTTGCTAGCCTCTTCGGTACCGTGCATTGCCCTTTCTCACCTCGAGAGTGGTGCAAACTTCGCCGGTGCATCCAAACCCCGAGATACGATACGCTCTATCACACATAAGCCTCATTATATCTTCCTCAAAACAGCCACCATACCTACCCATCATGGCATTTCCATAGCCATTCCGAGATATATTGCCATGCAACTTCCATCATCATCATATTCATGACTTGGGCATTCATTGTCATATTGCTTTGCATGATCGTAAGATAGCTAGCATGATGTTTTCATGGCTTGTCCGTTTTTTGATGTCATTGCTACGCTAGATCATTGCACATCCCGGTACACCGCCGGAAGCATTCATATAGAGTCATATCTTTGTTCCAGTATCGAGTTGTAATATCGAGTTGTAAGTAAATAAAAGTGTGATGATCATCATTATAGAACATTGCCCAAAAAAAGGGGGGGGGGGAGGCCAAAGAAGCCTAAATAAAAAAGGGGGCCAAAGAAGCCCACCAAAAAAAGGGCAATGCTACTATCTCTTTTTCCACACTTGTGCTTCAAAGTAGCACCATGTTCTTCATGTAGTGAGTCTCATATCTTGTGCTTCAAAGTAGCACCATGTTCTTCATATAGATTGTCTCCTATGTTGTCACTTTCATATACTAGTGGGAATTTTTCATTATAGAACTTGGCTTGTATATTCCAACGATGGGCTTCCTCAAATGCCCTAGGTCTTCATGAGCAAGCAAGTTGGATGCACACCCACTTAGTATCTTTTGTCGAACTTTCATACACTTATAGCTCTTAGTGCATCCGTTGCATGGCAATCCCTACTCCTCGCATTGACATCAATTGATGGGCATCTCCATAGCCCGTTGATTAGCCGCGTCGATGTGAGACTTCTCCTTTTTTGTCTTCTCCACATAACCTCCATCATTATATTGAAAAAGCTGAAGCGCGTTAAAAAGTATGAACCAATTTCTCGGCTTGTCATCGGGGTTGTGCATGATGGGGGCATTTTGTGTGACGAAAATGAAGCATGGCCGAACTATATGATTTTGTAGGGATAAGCTTGCTTTTGCCTTGTTGTTTTGAAAAGACATGATTGCTTTATCGGTACACTCGAAGTATTACTGTTTTTATGTCAAATGATAGACTATTGCTTTGAACCACTCGTGTCTTAATATTCATGCCATGATTAGACATATGATCAAGATTATGCTAGGTAGCATTCCACATCAAAAATTATTCTTTTTTATCATTTACCTACTCGAGGACGAGCAGGAATTAAGCTTGGGGATACTGATACATCTCCGTCGTATCTATAATTTTTGATTGTTCCATGCCAATATTATTCACTTTCATATACTTTTTGGCAACTGTTTATATTATTTTTGGGACTAACATATTGATCCAGTGCCCAGTGCCAGTTCCTGTCTGTTGCATGTTTTTTGTTTCGTAGAAACCCAATATCAAACGGAGTCCAAACGGGAAAAAACGGACGGAGATTTTTTTTGGAATATTTATGATTTTTGGGAAGTAAAATCAATGCGAAACGGTATCCGAGGTGGGCACGAGGTAGGGGGGCGCGCCCTACCCCCCCAGGCGCGCCCCTGGCCCTCGTGGTCCACCCGTACGGCGGTTTATGCTCTTCTTCTGGCGCAAGAAAGATAATTTTATGAGAAAGATCTGGGCGAAAGATTCACCCCAGTCGGAGGTACGGATCTCTAGATATAAAGGAAACGGTGAAGGGGTAGAATCAGAGAACGCAGAAACAGAGAGATAGATTCAATCTCGGAGGGGCTCTCGCCCCTCCCAAGCCATGGGAGCCAAGGACCAGAGGGGAAACCCTTCTCCCATCTAGGGAGGAGGTCAAGGAAGAAGAAGAAGAAGGGGGGCTCTTTCCCCCTTGCTTCTGATGGCGCCGGAACGCCGTCGGGGGCCATCATCATCACCGCGATCTTGACCAACACCTCCATCATCTTCACCAACATCTCCATCACCTTCCCCATTCTATATTCAGCGGTCCACTCTCCCGCAACCCGCTGTACCCTCTACTTCAACATGGTGCTTTACGCTTCATATTATTTTCCAATCATGTGTTGCCATCCTATGATGTCTGAGTAGATTTTCGTTGTCCTATCGGTGATTGATGAATTGCTATGATTGGTTTGAGTTGCATGTTTTATTATTGGTGCTGTCCTATTGTGCCCTCCGTGTCGCGCAAGCGTGAGGGATTCTCGCTATAGGGTTTGCAATATGTTTATGATTTGCTTATGGTAGGTGGCATGAGTGACAGAAGCACAGACCCGAGTAAGTAGGTTGTTTGCGTATGGGATAAAAGGGGACTTGATACTTTAATGCTATGGTTGGTTTTTACCTTAATGAATCTTTAGTAGTTGCGGATGCTTGCTAGAGTTCCAATCATAAGTTCATATGATCCAAGCAGAGAGAGTATGTTAGCTTATGCCTCTCCCTCAAATAGAATTGCAGTAGCGATTACCGGTCTAGTAACATAGTCAATTGCTTATGGACAATTCCACAACTCCTACCACCACTTTTCCACACTCGTTATATTTACTTTATTGCTTCTTTATCTAAAAAGCCCCTAGTTTTTATTTACATGTTCTTTACTTTCTTGCAAGCTTACCCAAAAACACCTACAAAGTACTTCTAGTTTCATACTTGTTCTAGGTAAAGCGAACGTCAAGCGTGCGTAGAGTTGTATCGGTGGTCGATAGAACTTGAGGGAATATTTATTCTACCTTTAGCTCCTCGTTAGGTTCGACACTCTTACTTATCGAAAACTGTTGCGATCCCCTATACTTGTGGGTCATCACTCTTCCTCACCGGCGACGATGAAGTAGCGGCGGCGCTAGGTTTTGAGAAGCTCAAGAGGGAGAGAGGTCGAGCGGAGTAAAAACAAAGTGAGGAAGGGGAGAGGTATTTATAGTCAAAGTGAAAAATTGTTCGCCCGAAGAAATTGGACGAATGTGCCCCTAACCCTTCTCATTCGCTTGACATGTGTCACCCACGTACTGAGAGGTGGCAATCATGTGAGATCGTGGGTGAATAGATAAGTATTATCGTGGAATGTGGAATGGTTTGAGAGGCTAAGTCCAAAAATTTAGTTAAGATAAGTTTTAAAGTTCCGTTCACAATTTCTTCAGTTGATAAGGACACGGTGAAGATTTTGAACGAGTTTCAAATAGAACGCACATGAAGAAATTGTGAATAGTTTGGATTGAGTTCAACATAGAGGGGGAAGGGTTTGATCACATTCACTTAGCAGAAAAGGAAACATGAATAAATAGCAATAATTGAATGCTGTAGAGGACATAAACTCATATATATATATATATATATATATATATATATATATATATATATATATATGCTATTCTGTTACCCATAACAGAATAATATTCTGTTACCCCCGTCCCTATAAGGAGGTGATCGCACTGAAGTCGACGTGGCCCAAAACACGTCGCCGTTGTCCTAGCCCCGACGCACTAGCGCGCCACCGCCGCCCCGGGCCCCTTCCCACTAGCGCGCCGCTGCCGCCCCCAAGCCCCTCCCACCAGCGCGCCATCGCCGCTGCCCTGACCCCCCTCTCACCAGCGCGCGGCCACCGCCCCGACCCCCCTCCCACCAGCGCGCGGCCGCCGCCCCATCCGGCTCACTCCCCCCGTGTCGATCGCTAGTCTCCCTTCAGCTCGGCGTCGGCTTCGGTCCGGCTGCAGCTACGACGACCACCTCCTCCGGCCTCCATCCACCTCTTGCCAAGATCCCCTTCAGCGATCCAGCCCCCGTCAGTTCAGTGCGATCTCTCCCGGTATGTTCGTGTATTGCTATCTCGAGTGTTCAGAAAGTGTAGAATGGATATCCTTGCATGATTTATCTTGCCTATGCAGCTCACAAATCATATGCTTTGTATAAAAAAACACTATTTGTAGGAGTTCATGATGTAAGTTATCATCAGTTCATAAAGTAAACACAAATACAGTTTCATGTGTGTTATAGAAAAAAATTAGGTTTGTATATTATATAGTAGTTCAATATGCAGGGGCTTCAGCAGCAGTTCAGCAAGAAAGATTTTACATCAGTTCAGACTCTGATAGTTATTTAGTTCAAACATGATTTTTGAGAAAATTATTCTCCGGCTAAGTTCGAAAATGTCATGCCGTGAAGTTCATCTATTGATGTTGATTTATATGTAGAAGGCAAGTTTATGGAGCTGACAATTCTATAAGGAATTACATGCCAAGAATCTGAAGGGCTGAAATAACCTTGGTTGTTACTTGACATTGGTTCTACTATAACCGAAGCTGGACATTGGAAATTCGGGATGCATAAGCTAGCATAGTTATGCTTCTGAAGGTTCAACTTTTTCTTGACAAACACACAACAGGTTGTTATGCTTCGGAAGGTTCAACTTTTTTTGGATTTCTCTTTGGTGTGCGAGGACTAAAATAATTCATTCTTTTCAGATGTTCCTGTATTAGTTCGGGTGTCGCCCCTCCACCTCCTTCTGGTACCCTCAACGACGCTCCCCGCCACCTTTCCGCATTTTCCCAGTGGGTGGTCCGACATGGCTGCATCCAGCGGTCCAACACCGCCGTCGGAGGCCGTTCAATGTCCCAGCGCCTCCTTCCTAGTAATCGTGAGGTACGCCCTGCTCGAAATCTTTCCTCTCCATCTCCCAACGGTGAAGATTTTCATGCCCCGTGTTCGAACTGCCATTTTATTTTGAATTTTACTAGGTCTGCTCTTGATTCAGACCTGAGGGAAGAAGGAAGAACCTCTCTCTTGTAGGCAGTAATATTGCTCTCTCATATCATCTCTCATCTCGTAGGCAGTAAATATTTTGATCAATGTGTTACTCAAAAAACAAAATGTTGTATTGACATTCAGTAGCACAGAGAGAGTAGCTTAGAGAAACGTTGTTGTGTTCTGGATGACAAAGAACACATGTGATAGTAAATCCAGGTATTTCTACATGAGGAGTACAAAATTACTTTTACTGATAGTTCACTTGAATCCTTGATAGCTACTGACCATAGGAACTTAACCTAGAAAAAATGTGCAAAAAAGAACCATTTTGTATTAACATTAGTCGTCGATTATGTGTAATGTTTTATTTCTTTGCTACCCTAGCATTGAATTAGCACAACATTTTCAAGAGCTGCACTCTCATTATTTATTTCTTGTACTGTTAATTTTATTTTCAGAAGCGAACTTGTACAGGGTACATGAGTTCCAATAGTAGCTTCCATTGCAATTTTTTTACATAATCAAGCATTCTTGCTGTGTTGCCTTTCTTTCCAGATATATAGATTGCCAGATTTGAATCTGATTCTCAAATAGACAATCATAATTCTATTGCCAGTTCTGAAATAAAGAAATGTTTGCATAACAGTACCAAAATAGCACCAAAACGAATCCTCATCCTTGGTAACTTACTGGCTTTGATCTTCCAGGGTAGCATTATGAGATCCTTGGTTTACTTACAGGTAGGCCATCAGCTCAAACCTAACACAGAAACTCCTTGCTTGGCATTTGTGCTCCTCTGGTGTATATTCAGTTCATATTGTAGCTATGGTCATTCTATTATGATTTTCAGCTCATCTTGTGTGATTTCTTTCTTCAGTCCCAAGTGGAAAATTTGTTCTGTAGCATATGGTATCATTGAGCTGCACTTGTTTGTACTGCCCCTCTTCCCCTGCTGCTCAAGCACCACTGATGTCTTGTGCTTGTTGTTCGACAGGTATCTGTCTTAATGCCTAGAGAAGAGACTTGTTTTCTGTACTAAACTCATTATTAGTTTGGTTTGTATTATTTTGCCAGTTCATGAAAAAATACAAAATAGTTGGGTGCGTGCGCAAAAAAATCATCAGTACATGTTTCAAAATTATGTTTCTAAACTCTGCATCTTTTTTGTTTACAGATTGTTGGCGTGATTCTTGAATTGGGGACTGGAGTTCAAGTATTAAATCCAGGCAAGTTCAAAAAATAAACCGCAACAAGTTCTTGTTTATTTAGCAATATATAAGTTGACTGTGCAAAAATCAGTGGTTCAAATATGAAAGAAGAATGTAAAAGTTGGTAAGTTCAAAATGTTCAGTCCTATAAGTTCATCTACTCTATGTAGGATTTTTTCCTGTGAGTTCATCTACTCTATGTGTTTGGGCAGTACAACTATGGATACAGTATATTAATGCTATGTAGAATTTTGTCCTGTAAGTTCATATACTCTACTGTATGAGTTCATCTACTCTATAGTATAAGTTCAGCTATGAGAAAGAATTAGCAAAACTGAAAGAAAAATGTATGTTACCAGAACTGAAAGCAAATGGTTTTTCAAACTTTTGGATGAGATCTTGCTCAGTTTTCTGGTTAAAAAAAGACAACATGGATTTACCATGTTCTATTAAAAACAAAACTTTAGTTCAAATTCTAATTTAAGTTTTAGTGAAGATCAATGGGAAAATGCACAAAAAGTTCGGACTCTTGTTTCCTAAAGTGTTTGTGTTTGCTATGTGTAGCACAAACAATCATTGATTTTTTTCAAATCTTTTTGCCAAATAAAAGCTACAATAATTTTCAAAACTTTTATATATTTACAAAAAAGAAATTATCATTCCCAAAAACCTAAAAAAGTATCAATTTATATTGATAGTTGTCCTAGTCCTTATGTTACAACAATGCAATGACAAAAAACTCATCAGTTCAACAACATGGACTTTCTAATGCTGTGGTGATCTCATGCGCGGCCACAAGGATGTCGGCTGCAATGATGCAAAAAGTGACGAGCTATCTATGTGCTGCCTGGCTGCTATCCATCTGTACCTGCATCCGTGGTGCGTCGCCAGTGGCATCGTCCCTAACCAGGGGACCAAGCTAAGGGACTTGCTACTACTCATGCCCACTGCATTTGACCTATAAAAATGGAAATGCAAGAAGCCACAGGATTGCGTGGAGCTCATGCACACCATATTTTGTGCTGAAAAATGCCACGGTACAAATAAAGGTAGGCTTGCGCGGGTATTTATGTGAGGTGGTTGATTCTGGAAAGGGAGATTCGCACAAGTAGATTTAAGATATGATTTATTAATGAGTTATTGCTCTTTTCGTGGTTTATGATCATTCTTTTTGTGGATAACCTCTACCTGCACGTACTTTTTGTTAAAAATGTTATGTTGTTAAACTTTTATGAAGCCACAGTTATTCTTCAGCTGCGACCTACATGAGTTTCTTCATCTGTGGTTCAACAAAACGAACAGCAGCAATTCACGCATCTGCCCTATCTCTTTCCTCTCTACTGCTATTTTCTCTCACTAATTTGTTTCTCTCTGAACTGGCAGTCCCATGGCCTCCGGCAGGCCTTCATCTCCAGCCGTCAGCGCGATGCACATGGCGTTCACCACCAGCACCACAATCCGTTCACTGTCGACAACCATGGTCATTCAACGAATCTCCTTTGCCACATACATTTTTTGGCTTTATTGAAACATGCAGAGATAAGCAATATGACAAGTTCAGGAACATTGGAATTAACTTCAACACTCTGTCCCGGACTCCATCTGATTCGATTGGGTCAGCGAATTGGTTGCCTACCAGGGGTCAAGAGGGATTAGTACAAGTGTTGGTGGCACACAGGGCCCATGTCGTCATGGCCATCAGAAACTCGCCGCGGCGCTCGACCTTCCTCCTTGGCCTCGGTCTGCAAGTTCGCCATCGTCATCCTCATGTACGTATGCCTCCTCTTCTAATCTCCACACTTCTTACTTAGTACTATTTCCAATCATGCCCTGTACAAAAAAAGAAAACAAACACTAGGTGTCACAGTTCACTACGAATTTTATCATTAGTTCATAAAATAATCACAGAAAAAAGATTGATGTGTGTTACTACCGAGTTCAAAGAAAAATGTTGTTTTTGAAAACAGTACACTATAAGGAGTTTTGGCAGTTTGATGTGTGTTGATAAAAATGTTTGAACCATGTTAAAAAATTGTTTTGTTTATATCTTTCTATTGCTATTCAGTAGAAGGGGAGCCAGGGATAGTTGATGGATAGTTGCCTGGCAGCATGCACAACAATTTTCTGTGATTATTCCTCTTTCTCTCTCTTTCTTCACAAGATTCAGTGTATGTGCTGCAATGTCTCTATTCTTATTTGTGTTGTAATCATTGATTCCTTGTTTGTTCAAGTTTGGCATGCACAAAAGTTCAGAAAAGAGTGCCCTCAGGTCACTTGCAGAGGTAAAGGATGGGGAAAATACAATTTTTAAAACTGTAGCTGTTCGGCAAAAATGTTCACTACCCCAAGTAGGGGATTTTCAATCAGTAATGAGGCTGTTGTGGAGAAGCAAATATACAGTGTTCATGATGTCCAAATCCCAGTGATATGCCATTATATATTACTGTCATTGATCAAGTCATTTGCTGCATTTTTTCCATATCTGAGTGTACAAGAGCTGCTAGTCAGTAGACTATAAGTTGTAGTCTGTAACGGCTGGCTGTTCTACACAGTGCACACACACGACCTAGGTGCAACCTATTTAATTGATTGATGTTTTCATTTTTTTGAACAGGAAGATGGGTCAAAAAAAGGAGCATGATCGGCTGCTCCTATAGCATGTAGCTAGACTAGTAGCTCTGCCAGTGTTACATTTGGTATAGGAAGTACATGTATTCATGTGGGTGCTTGAAAAGTTATGTACAAAATAGGCCGATGATTTTTGTGCTATGGATATATGATTTATGCACATGTATTATATGTGTGGAAACAATTTCTGTCAGATGATGAAAGGAAAAATGGTTTGAACTAAAAATATTGATTAGTACGAGTTAAAAACGGTGGTCCGTTTGGAATAAAAAAAATGACAGAAATTCAAATTGTAAAAGTTCAAGCAAAAAAAGAAACCCAATGAAAATTCAAATGGTAAAAGTACAAGTCATAAAATGAGAGAAGTTCAGAACATTGTTGTAATAAAATGTTGAGTTCAAAAAAAGAATAAAAAAACATTTTCTTTTTGAAAAAAATATCATTCAGTTTGATGATATAAGCCATGCAAGTACAGGTACCCTTTTTTGGAACCATTCAAAATTACTCTAAAAAAATAGCTCAGTACAAACATACACATATATCAGTACGACTACTCTATTTTTCAGACGAGAAAACAACAGGATCCGTCATGCCATTTTCCAAGTTACTCTTAAACGGTTGCGAAGTAGAGAAAACGTTCAACATGACTAAGTTTTGCATTTTTGATAGCTATCCAACGGTATATTATTTGCCCCATTTCGACAAACTTTTCAAAAAAAAAACCACGTTCAAAACCAATTTTAACCGTATTTGAATTCATATTTAAACTGTAAGGAATTAGAAAAAACTTTCTATATGAAAAAGTTGCGCATTTTCCATAGCTTTCCAACGCTGTATCATTTGCGTCAATCCAACAAACAGTTTGCAAAATACAGTGAAAAAACATTTCACCCAGAATTTCACCGTTTTTCAAATTACTTTTAAATCATATAGAATTTGAAAAAAAAGTAGATATATGGAAGATGCGGATTTTTACAAGCTTTCCAACGCCATCTCGTTTGCTCAATTCCGACAAACTGTTTGAAAATTAAGTGCAAAATACGATTCACGTTTTCGGTTTTGAAAAAAACGGTTTTTTCAAAACTGCTCTTAAATCATAATTTCTTTGCGAAAACAAATTATAAGATTGTAATGTGGATGTCAAGAGCTTTTCAACGATATATTACACGCCCCGTTTCGACGAAAACAATTGCAAAAAAAATTGAACTAAAGAAGATGATTTTTAACGACAACAGAAAGTATCAGTTCAACCGCTCGATTTTAATCAGTTCAATCGCTTGATTTCATCAGTTCAAGTAGGGTAACAGAATAATATTCTGTTACGCATAACAGAATAGCCCAGATGTGTGTGTGTGTGTGTGTGTGTGTGTGTGTGTGTGTGTGTACATATATATAGCCAATGAAGAAAAACGACGGAAATGGCGAAGACATTGCAAAGTTGAAGAAATTGAACAACTGAGGAATTTCAATAACTGGGGAAAAACTCAAATTGAAGATTTTCAACTTTTGGTGGTGGCGTGACCCACCGTATAAGAATGATGATTTTAGACACCGCGTACAATTGTCGTAGGGTTCTGAGAATCAAATTCTTCGTTAATTTCTTCACACTTAGAGTGTTAGTCTTCATTGATTGAAGAAAAATGTTTCTTCATGTGTTTCACATCTAAGTCATCAATTTTGCATAAGTGTTAGGATGAGTGTCCTTTTCAAAGAACATTCGAAGATTCTAAGATATTTAGCTCACACCGCAACTTGCTAAATCTCTTCTCATCCAAGGGCATTGTGAACAGATCGGCTAGCTGTTCTTCAGTCCTCACATGCTCAATAGAGATGTCTCCCTTCCACACATGATCACGAAGAAAATGATGACGAATCTAAATGTGCTTTGTCTTCGGGTGCTGAACTGGGTTATGAGCAATCTTGATGGCACTCTCATTGTCACAGTAGAGAGGCACATTCTTCATGTTGACGCCGTAGTCCTTGAGAGTTTGTTTCATCCACAGCAATTGAGCACAACAAGAACCAGCAGCAATGTACTCAGCTTCAGCAGTAGACAGTGATACGCAGTTCTGTTTCTTCGAGGACCAATAGACCAAGGATCATCCGAGGAAATGGCATGTGCTAGATGTTGACTTGCGGTCCACACGATCATCGGCATAGTCAGAGTCTGAATATCCAATGAGATGAAAAGCCGAGCCCTTGGGGTACCATAATCCAAGTGTTGGTGTGTGAGCTAGATATTGAAGAACATGTTTCACAGCCTTATGGTGTGATTCCTTCGGTGTAGCTTGAAATCGGGCACACATGCAAACACTAAGCATAATGTCTGGCCTAGATGCACATAAGTACAATAAAGAACCAATCATGGAGTGGTATACCTTTTGATCGAAGTCAATACCATTTTCATCAGTACATAGATGGCCATTTGTGGGCATAGGGATTTTGACGCCTTTGCAATCTTGCATGCCAAATTTCCCCAGTACATCCTTGAGGTATTTCTCCTGAGATATGAATATGCCATTGCGCTGTTGACGAATTTGAAGACCTAAGAAGAATTCCAATTCTCCCATCATAGACATTTGATATTCTTCACTCATCATATAGGCAAATTCATCACTGCAATGTTGGTCAGTATAGCCAAAAATGATATCATCAACATAAATTTGGCACACAAACAATTCACCATCATAAGATTTAGTGAAAAGAGTTGGGTCAAGTGAATCGGGTTTGAAGCCTTTCTTCATGAGGAATTCCTTCAAAGTATCATACCACGCCCGAGGGTCCTGCTTGAGGCCATACAGGGCCTTATTGAGTCTGAAGACTTTGTCAGGATGCTTTGGATCTTCAAAACCTGGGGGTTGAGCAACATATACTTCTTCCTCAAGCTTACCATTGAGGAATGCACTTTTCACATCCATTTTATATAAAGTGATATCATGATGGTTAGCATAAGCAAATAATATGTGAATAGCCTCAAGTCGAGGAACAGGTGCAAAAGTTTCATCGAAATCAATTCCTTCAACCTATGTGTAGCCTTGAGCTACAAGCCGTGCCTTATTCCTCACCACAAGGCCATTTTCATCTTGCTTGTTGCGGTAGATCCACTTTGTGCCGATGATATTGTGCTTGCGAGGATCTGGATGTTTGACTAGTTCCGAAACGTTGTTGAGCTCGAACTGATGTAATTCTTCTTGCATAGCTTGAATCCACTCAGGCTCCATAAATGCTTCATCTACCTTAGTGGGCTTTGTGATAGAGATGAAAGCAAAGTGCCCACAGAAGTTAGACAAATGTGAAGCTTTTGAGCGTGTGAGAGGACCTGGAATGTTGATGTCACTGATGATTTTCTCAATCTGCACTTCGTTTGCAACGCAAGGATGAGCGGGCTGTCGTTGAGGAATTTGATCAGCATTTTCTTCAGCACCATTTTCTTTAGGTGCATCAGCATGACGTTCATCACGTTCTAGAATGATTTCTTCAACATATTCTTCGGTAGGAATGACATCCTCAGTAGCCTTGAACTTGATAGTTTCCTCAGGTGACTGTTCATCTAACACAGAAGGTAGGTGCTCTCTTTGCGAGCCATTAGTTTCATCAAACCGCACATCTACAGTTTCAACAAATTTGTGGTGAACGTTGTTGAAGACTCTGTAGGTGTGCGAGTCCTTTCCGTAACCAAGCATAAAACCCACATGTGCTTTCGGTGCAAATTTAGAGTTGTGATGGGGATCTCTAATCCAACATTTAGCACCGAAGACTTCGAAATAACTCACGTTGGGTTTCTTGTCAGTGAGGAGTTCGTATGCAGTCTTCTTGAAGAATTTGTGAAGATATACCCTGTTGATGATGTGGCACGTAGTATCAACTGCCTCAGTCCAGAAACGATGAGGCGTCTTGTACTCATCAAGCATAGTGCGAGCCATCTCAACAAGAGTCATGTTCTTGCGCTCCACGACGCCATTCTGCTGAGGAGTATAAGGAGCAGATAACTCATGAGTAATACCAAGTTCATCAAGGTAGTCATCAAGACCAGAATTCTTGAACTCAGTTCCATTGTCACTTCTGATGTGCTTGATCTTCACACCAAAGTTGGTTGAAGCCCTCGAGGAAAATCGTTTGAAAACTTCCTGCACCTCATGTTTGTAAATGACAATATGCACCCATGTGTAAAGAGAATAATCATCAACAATAACAAAGCCATATGGAGATGCATCATTTGTAACTGCTGAATAATGATTAGGACCAAAGAGATCCATGTGAAGCAATTCAAATGGTCGAGTGGTAGTCATGATTGTCTTCGCTGGATGTTTCGCCTTGGTCATCTTTCTAGCTTCGCAGGCTCCACACAAGTGATCCTTGAAGAAATCTACATTCTCAATGCCAATGGCATGCTTCTTCTTCGCGAGCGTGTGCAAATTCCTCATGCCGGCATGACCTAGTCGTCGATGCCATAGCCAGCCTTCAGAAGCTTTTGCAAGTAGACATATAGCTGGTTGTGGTCCTGTAAAGAAATCAACAATATACAGATGTCCTCTCCTAAAGCCTTCGAAGACTTTGGAATTTCAGCTTCCATGATCACAACACGACGATACTTTCCAAAGATGACAACCATATCAAGATCACAAAGCATTGAGACAGACATGAGGTTGTATCCTAAGGACTCGACAAGCATGACTTTGTCCATGTGTCGATCCTTTGAGATCGCAACCTTACCTAGACCCAATACCTAACATTTGCCTTTGTCAGCGAAGATGATATGTTTCAGATGCGATGGCGATAAGGGAACATCCATCAATATATTCTAGTCACTAGTCATGTGATTTGTACATCCACTATCAAGGACCCACTCATTGGCTTTGGGCTGATCATCCTGCAGATGAATTAGTGCAGCTTATGAACTCATATACTTCATCAGCGAAGAATATGACACCAATTTCATCAGATTAATTTCATCAAGCAATAGAATAGATAAAGCAGTGTGAGGACGTGAGAAATGAAGATTTATTTCTTCATGATTAGCCTGCGTCCTTTCAGGCAATTTCAGGTCTCCAGCAAATTCTTCAGACGTTTGAGCACGTCTGGAGACCTGACCCTGCATAAGAGATTAGTTCTTTTTCTTCACCACCCACATCTGAAGGGGTGGCAAAGAGTTCATCACTCGGCGAGCTCCATACAAGAAAGGTGGCATAGAAGCCAGTCCACTTCGTTCACATAAGAGGAGTTAGGGTAAGCATATGAATAAGCAGAGGAATTCTTCGAGGACTTATGAACATAATGGTTTGAAGAATAATGCTCATATTCATAGCCCTTAAATCTTCCCTGCGAGACAGAAGTGTTAGCATGATGATGTTCATATGAGGACTTTGATCCTCTTGAGGAATTTGATCCATGTGAGGAATTTGATCTGGGGTTCCTATTCTTCACAGGTGGTGTCATGAGGACATTCACCTGAAGACTTTCAAGGCACCTTTTGGGAACCCAGATTTTCTTCATAGGGGAACCGTTCCTACAGTTAGTGTCAACATATGTAGCAAATACTTCACCATTCTGATTTTTGAACAGTTTATAGTTGGAGTCAAATGACTCACCAGCAGAATGAGGAGATTCACATGTAAAGCCCGATAAGGTAGATGGATCTACTGGAGGTCCCTTTGCGGCAACCCATGAGGTTTCAGGATACTGCTCAGGCTTCCAGTATGTCCCATCAGCATTGAGTTTCCTCTCAAAGGCAATACCCTCTTTCCTAGGGTTCCTGTTGAGGATATGCTTTTTAAGCACATCACAAAGAGTCTGATGCCCTTTGAGGCTTTTGTACATGCCTGTCATGTACAATTCCTTCAGCCCTACATCATCAGTGATACTAGCATTGTCCTCGGATGAGGAATTAGTGATAGCAGAGACAGGTGAAGAATTTGTAACATTAGAAGCATTTGAACATTCAGGTGAAGAATTAGCAGATTCACGTTCAATGCACTTCAAACATGGAGGAACAAATTCTTCCTGAGTAGCGCTGATTTGTTGAGAAAGTAATGAATCACGCTCCTTCTGAAGATCTTCATAACTCACTCTTAGCTTTTCAAGGTCTTGCTTTCTTTGAAGAAATTCATAGGAAAGATTCTCATGATAATATAAGAGAGTGTTATGATGACTTTGAAGGTTGTCAAACTTAGACTGAAGTCTTTGAAGATTTTTAGTCAAGGTTTTAGTGCGATCCATTTCTTCACCCAACATATCATCACTTTTGTCTAGCATGTTTTGAACCTTTTCAAAAGCCTTTTGTTGTTTCACAACAATTTTAGCAAGTTTAGAGTAGCTAGGCTTGAGGTTTTCATTAGATTCATCCTCACTTGATTCAGAGGAGGGGTATTTGAGTACCTTGGCACCCTTTGCCATGAAGCAATAGGTGGGAGCGTAGTCATCATTGCCTTCATCAGCCTTGTTGGTGAAGCCATTTTCTTCAGTGTTGAAGATGGACTTGCTGATGAACGCAGTAGCGAGAGCTAGACTTGCCACACCAGATTCTGACTCCTCAGATGCCTCCTCTTCCTCATGTTCCTCAGATTCAGCTTCAGAGTCCATTTCCTTGCCAATGAATGCCCGAGCCTTCTTGGAGCTGCCCTTCTTGTGAGATGAAGACTTCGAGGTTTTGATGATGAAGACTTTGAAGATTTCTTCTTCTTCTTTGCGTCATCAGAACTGTAATCCTTGTATTTCTTCTTCTTTGATTCCTTTTCCCACTGAGGACAATCTTCAATGTAGTGACCAAGTTTCTTGCATTTGTGGCATAGCCTCTTCTTGTAGTAACTGGATGAGGAATCATTGCTCCTTGAAGCGACCACATCTTGAGAACTTCTGGAATTTCTTCACGAGGAGTGCTAGATCCTGGCTCAGTTCTTCAGGATCACCAAGGCTACTAGCAGAATCTTCACCTTCAGATTCAGAAACTGCCTTGGCCTTCAGGGCACATGATCTGCCATAGCACGAACCATAGAGATCTCTCTTCTCAGCAAGCTCGAACTCATGAGTTTAGCCTCTCGAGGATATCTGCGGGATCAAGTGACTTGTAATCTCCACGTTCTTGTATCATCGGTGCCAGAGTATCAAATGAGGAATCAAGTGATCTCAGCAATTTCTTCACCACCTCATGGTCGGTGATGTCAGTGACACCAAGTGCTTGAAGCTCATTTGAGATGTCAGTGAGGCGATCGAAGGTTTGCTGAACATTTTCATTATCGAGTCTTTTGAAGCGGTTGAAGAGATTGCGAAGAACGTCAACTCGATAGTCACGCTGAGTTGACACTCTTCATTCACTTTGGACAGCCTATCCCAGATAAGTTTAGCAGTTTCCAAAGCACTCACTCTGCCATACTTCCCTTTACTCAGATGACCACAAATGATATTCTTCACTTGAGAATCAAGTTGCTTGAATCTCTTCACATCAGCTACATTCGCAGAAGGTGTGATAGAGGGAACACCATTTTCCACAACATACCAGAGATCGTTGTCAATTGCCTCAAGATGCATACGCATCTTATTCTTTCAGTAAGGGTAGTCCGTCCCATCGAAGGTAGGACACCCAGCAGAGACCTTGATCATACCTGCAGTCGACATAACTAAAACTCCAGGCGGTTAAACCAAAATCACACAGAACAAGGGAGTACCTTGCTCTGATACCAATTGAAAGTGCGTTATATCTACTAGAGGGGGGGTGAATAGGCGATTTTTATGAATTCTTCACTAAGGAATTTGCGGGTGCGGAAATTACTAAGTGAAGACCTACTTGCAGCGGAATAAGTACTCGGATGTAAACATAACAGAACACAGGCATGGTCATCGTGATGAAATGAAGACAAGCTCAGAGTACAAAAAGTGTAAACACAGGATAACACAGGATGAAGACAAACAGACTGAAGAAATTGAACTAAGGAAATTGAGAAAGTCTTCAGTCAAAGTCTTCAAACAGATATGAACAAGCACACAACACAGTAATGAGGAAATGAAAGAGTTGAGGAAATAGAACCAGTAGGCTTGGTGAAGACAATGATTTGGTAGACCAGTTCCAACTGTTGTGACAGTTGTACGTCTGGTTGGAGCGGCTAAGTATTTAAACCTGAGGACACATAGTCCTAACTGTATTCTCCTTGAGCTAAGGTCACATATACCTCGCCCAATCGCTCGTGGTAAGTCTTCAAGTGACTTCCAAACCTTCACAAACTCGGTCACTCGGCGATCCACAATTTCCTCTTGGATGCTCTAGACCATGACGCCTAGCCGTCTGGAAGATGCACAGTCTTCAAAGGTAACAAGCGTCGGATCCATGCAGGATCAATCTCTTCAGTGATGCTCAATCACTTTGGGTTTGTAGGTGTTTGGGTTTGGGTTTCCTCACTTGATGATTTTCTCTCAAAGTCCTCGGAGGATGGGATGCTCTCAAATGACAAGTGTCAGTTTCTCTCGGGGCAACCAACCAGCTAGTGGTTGTAGGGGGCGGCTATTTATAGCCTAGGGAGCAGCCCGACATGATAAGACATAAATGCCCTTCAATGATATGACCGTTAGGTGGGTAGATATTTTGGGACAGCTGGCGCATGGCACAACAACGGTCGGAATTTTGAGTATCAAATTTCTCAGGGCTATCATGATCCTCACTGTGTAGGCAATCCGCACTGGCAAATTCCTAACTCCTCAGTCAGAACAAATTCCTCAAAGACCAGAAGAACTTCGTCTCTGTCACTGAAGAAATTGACCGAGCTGTATGAGATTTCCAATGGCTTCACTCGAAGGGATTGGTAGGTGTAGGATTTTGAGTTGATGTCAGGACCCCGACTCAATGCCACATCGATCTAGCATGTAACACCTCATATCACTTTGCGGCCTCACGCACGGTATTCCCACGGGTGTCGCCTTACCTTTGCCCGGGACCGTTTGCGCCTTTTGGCACACGTATATGACAGTGTCGCTAGCATCCATATGATAAGGAGCCCGGGCTGACATGGCTAGTCGTAAACGCAAAGCGGCACAGACTTACAGGGACAGGCATCCATGACCCAGCATCGAACGTGTCGGTCATCAGCAAGTAAGTTCCGGGCTGTAGCACTGGGCTAGCAGGACTCCGGTAAACCGGGCTGTAGCGGGCTAACAGGACTCCGGTACTCAACGCGTGACATTTCCCCGAAGGGACAGACACAGGAACGAAGAAGGACACATGCCGGCCAGCCTAAGTGTTCCGGAGCAGTAGCAAGCTACCATGGCTCGGTGGAGACACTAGGAGACATTTCCCGGTAAGAGAGGCTACTAAAGATAAACAACTAGATAGTCAGATCCCACACATACCAAGCATTTCAATAACATACACACAATATGCTCGATATGTGCAAATACAACATGGCATCACATCATGACTCTACGACTCAAGTATTGTATTCATTAGGCTCCGAGGAGCGAGATATTACAAACAGGGGTCTCATGACCCAACATTCAGAGCATACAAATCAAACACATGCGGAAGCTAACATGTCTGAGTACAGACATCTACAAATGAAAAAGGCTTAGAAGCCTGACTATCTACCAGATCCTGCCGAGGGCACAAGATCGTAGCTGAGGTAACAAGCTAAACGATGAAGTCCACGTGGAACTACTAGCGAGACTGAAGTCTCTCTGCAAAAAACATAAAATAGGCAAACGTGAGTACAAATGTACCCAGCAAGACTTACATCAGATCTAACTACATATGCATCATTATCAACAAGGGGACGGTGGGGTTTAACTGCAGCAAGCCAGCTTTGACTCGGTGGCTATCCTAAACTACGATTGCAAGTAACTCTTTTGAGGTGGCGCACACGAGTCCACATATTCACCATATCAATACACCACTATGGATCCGCTCCCGTCTCCCTACGAGAACGCCATCCATAGCACTCACGCTTATCTTGCGCATTTTAGAGTATCCACTTTCACTTGTCTATGAACTGTTATAGGCAACCCAGAAGTCCTTTACCGCGGACACGGCTATTCGAATAGATAATGTTAACCCTGCAGGGGTGTACTTCTTCACACACGCTCTCACCACTTACCGCCGTTTACACGACATGTACTCGGCAACCTTCAAGCGGAAGCCCAACGTGGGTGTCGGCCACGACCTACCTAGACACCTAAGTCTCTAGTCCAGGTTTATCGCCTATTTGGGTTCCATCTATGAGGAGTTCCGGCCGAAGTCTCGCTCACAGCCCCAAACGATGTGAACAGGGTTCCCGAGATACCAAACGGGCATCCGGTACACCGTGCCACGTACCTACCGCATCACAGCCCACCCCTACGGTCAGCGCTGTCCACGGCCTCCAGTAGGCTACAAACACCAGAAACTACTTGCAACTCCTGGACAGAGGACAAGGGTGGTTAAGAAGCCGAGAGGGTCCATTGGTTTCGGGCCCAATGCGTGGTAGTAGCTGAATCATGGATCACAAACACAGAACTCAGTTCCTGAGGACGGCTTCAATGAGACAACCCACCATGTACTCCTACATGGCCTCTCACCGCTACCTTTACCAAATCGTGTTCACACACTTAGCTCACACACAGTAGGACATGTTCACACACACCTGATTCATTCCCGATGAATCAGACCTGACACAACTCTAAGCAATAGCAGGCATGACAAACAGGCATGAATGAGTAGGCGCAACAGGGCTCAAACAACTCCTACTCATGCTAGTGGGTTTCATCTATTTACTGTGGAATGACAGGTCATGCAAAGGATAAAGGGGTTCAGCTACCGCAGCAAGTAACAGATGAATCGTTGTTGTTCTAATGCAGTAAAAGAGAGCAGGGCGAGAGAGTGGGATTGTATCGGAATGAACAAGGGGGTTTTGCTTGCCTGGCACTTCTGAAGATAACATTGAGTCTTCATCAGTGTCAACGATCACATTATCGGTACAACGTCTATCGAGAGGGGACAAATACCGGCAACTGAGAAAGAACACAATCAATGCAATGCGACAATATGATGCATGATCATGACATGGCAGTATGCTGTGATTTGAGCTAATGCAACTAAAACTAGATTAAATGAAGTTGGTTTGAACCCTAGGTTCAAATTCAAACTCCATATGTGATTATTTAAATGCCCTTTATTTGTTTTGTCCAAAACAGAGGACAAACATTGTTCAAACATGCATGAAAATGGTACAGATGGATTCCTTGAATTTTTCTGATAATTTTTCATATATAAATTATTTGATTTGGAGTTACGGTTGAATTTCTATGATTTATTGAAGTTTTGGTTATATTCTGGAATTTCCTGAATTATTTTAAATCCAGAAAACAATTACTGCGTCAGCTTTGCGTCAGGGTGACATCAGCAGGTCAACCGAGGCTGACCAGGGTCAAACCTGACGTGTGGGGTCCACACGTCAGTGACACGGGGTTAAACAGGGTTAAATTAATCCTAATTAGGAATTAGTGGCGCTGGGGCCCACTGTCAGTGTCAGGGGGGTTGACTAACGGTAATTAGCGCTAATCCTAATTAGCTACAGGGCTGGGCCCACTTGTCAGGGACGCAGGGGGTTCCTGCCGTGGTCAAGGTGGGTCAAACCCACCGGCGACATGACGCCGGCGAGGCCCGAGACGGCGGCGCGATGCGGGATCGCGCTACAGGGCACGGGCGAGGCTGTGCTTGGGCTCGTTGGAGAGCCCTTGCTCCCGCGCGTCGAATGGTGGTGGTGGCCGTGCCTGAGGTGGCCTGTATCGTCGACGGCGAGCTCGCGAGCGGCGGCCGGAGTTCGGTCGTGCACGGAAACGGGGTTAGAGCTCGAAGGCGAGCGAAGCGAGGCGCTAGGGATGCTCTATGGAGCCTTACGAACTCGTTGGACTCGCCGGGGTGACCAAATGGTCACCGGAGCTGCGTCGACGGCGAGCTCGGCGACGGCGGAGGTTCGGCCGTGGTGGGGAGGAGGCTACGGTGAGGGAACGAGGGGGAGAAGAGGGGGAAACGGTGGCGTAGCTCACCGCGGTTGCAGTGGGCGTCGAAGCGGGCTCGGGGACGCGCTGGAGACGGCGAATTCGACGGCGATGATGGTCGGAGCCCGAAGAGGGGAACGGCGACGTGGCGGCGATGCAGGGCTTCCGGAGACCCGTGGAGCGGTGGGGAGGAAGAGGAGGTCGAGGCGGAGCCTCTGGGCTAGTCGGGGGGAGCGAGGGGTGGCCGGAGACGGCTGCTATGGCGAACGGCAGCGAGGGTGGTGTTCGGCCGTGTGAGAGAGAGAGCGAGGGGGAGGAGGAAAGAGCCGAGGGAGAGTGAGAGAGAGCAGGGGGAGAGGCGTGGCGTCGTCCGGGGCATCGAGCGAGGAGGGAAGGGCAGGCAAGCAGGGAGAGAGGTGGCGTGGCGCGGTGGCGCGCGCGCGCCGGCCACACTCCCCTCCCTCTGTCGAGGACGAAGACGACAGAGGAGGGAGGCGGGCTGGGCCGCCTGCTGGCTGGGCCAGCCAGCTGGCTGGGCTGCACAGGGAGGAGCCCAGGTAAGCTTCTCCCTTTTTAACTATTTCTGTTTTCTAATTTCTGACATTTGTTTTGATTTAAATAAAATATTAAATCATTTTATTAACCTATGCCAATTTTTGCAGGAACTAGACATATTATTCCAGAGCTCCCCAATAGGTGGCATAGTTTTTGGACATATATTAATATATATAACTAATATATTTCCAATGCAAATATTTATGCATTAATTCCAAATGCCCAAAATAAATACCTATGAGCTCTTAAAAATATTGGTTTGATTTTTATCTCTGTCCAATATTTTCAGAGAGCAACATGAGCATTTTCTTGGACCTTTTTTGGAGAGATTTTTATTTGGATCATTTTCAAAAATGATTCTGAGGGTTTCTCAAATCCCCATTTCAAATTTCTTTGGAAACTTAAACATGATGCAACACTCTAATGCATGCCCTAGGCATTGTCAGAACTAGGGATGTGACAACTCACCCCCACTAAACAAGAATCTCGACCCGAGATTCAAGCGTAGGGTAAGATGAAGGGGGAGCGCAAACTAGCACTATCTTCACGATCCAGGGTGTACTTCAATTGAACGTTGATTCATTCACCATCATTGTCTTGAAGTCTTGCCTTGAGAAATCCTGTCAACATGACATGGAGGGAAGAAGGAGACTCTAGAAGGGTCGATCTTCTCGAAGATCGAACAACTCACGGAATGAGACATAGGACCATCTCTCGGGTTGAGACACGAGATACACATCAAGAGGGGTGGAAAGAACGGATGACGAAGGTTCACTAGGTAGACAACAATTTCACGCTTAAGAAGGTGGTAATCGATTGTTAATGTAGCGAGGAGTTGAGTTGCCATGAAACCACAACGAGGCACGTTAGGGAAGGTGACTCGTAGAAATATCCCCTTAAGTGGCAAAAAGAATTACCTTTGATTCATAGATCATTGAAACTCTTTAAACCAGCCTAAGACAATTCTCGAGCGATCGTTTGGAGGGGGTCGGTAGAATGGCATACTCGGACTTGGATGATGTGGATTACCTTGTTGAAGACAACGTAATGGATGAATTTGCTTATCACCGGAAATGGAAGAGACCCATGGTAGAATGGCACATTGGCGGTGCAAGCTGGGAACAAAATGCAAATGCTGGAATGATTCTGGTAACTGGGGAAGAACCCAACAATAGAGAGTGAATTCACTGTTTGAAAAGGTCATAGCATTGCCGAGGAAACTGAGAGCAAACCCAGTTAGTGCCGATGATAACACGTAGCGCTTGTGCGTGCTCTCAAGAACTTGAGCATTTCCATAATCATCAAGGTTCTACCAACATCCGTGTCAAGGATCCTGGCAACACAACATACTACCATGACGAGTTGCGATGGACGATGCAGATACAAAGGAAGACAACACTTTCTCAGATTTCACCTTAGCGGGGCCAAGGGAACAAAATCTGGATGATCGACCGAGAGACATTTAGCACTCCGCTTCTAATGTTCTCCTTGATGTACTAGCGTATCCCATTCATAGATATGGCTTGGTATCTAGAACATCAAGTAAAGGTCGGACTTCGGGAGCACAAAAATCCATAAGGGACAACTAGGGGGTAAATCCTACGAAATCCTTATGGGGAGGTGGCCAACTTCTTCAATCAAGATACTACGATAATAGGTCTTCCAACTGGGTGTGTTGGCCATGACATCCATTTTACCGGGTTACAGAGAGACCAATATTGTAACCATTGGAAAACATTCCAACCATCATATCTGCCTGAGATTCGGATCCGGTTGGTGTCAGAATATTCTAGACTCATCGAGTCTAGGAAGAAAAATGAAAGTTTGCAACACAAATCGACGAGATAACGTTGCGAGATTCTCGGGGGGTGAACTATGGTAGTAAGCTCCAAAACATGAGCTGGTTCTGCTACACACATGTGAACACGCTGCCTCAGACAAGCATGACCACGTGGTAGTCTTATAATAAAACACTACCAAGTTCAGGTGGGGGAACCATCAACAAGGACGTCGAAGTCCTTGCATAAGGCATGCTCTTAAGAAGGAACTTCTTCTTCTTGAACAAATCAATCAGTGGCTTGGTGTGCTCGGGACACATATGGAATGAAGGTTGCAAGTCTCCAGACCACAGAATACTTCGCACGTGTGCATGACTGACTTGGGATGATTCCGGAGGAGGTAAAATAAGACTTCTCAAACTCATGGTGGCAACTTGCATCAAATGCACATGGATTAGAGGGACTCAGTTCTTTCGTCCAAACATAGGCTTCATGAACGGAACACGAAGGCATTGCTTACAAAGTTTCCAACACTAGCTTAATGTTCGACAAAATTATGGACAAGATAAAAATGTTGCTGATGGACTCAACAACAATTCATCCAGATTTCCATATAAGTGGAATTCCACAATTATGTGAACAAGTGATAGCATTGGTCAGACCCAAAAGATATAATGGTGTATGCTCGAAGAAACAACTACGAGTAAGACAACATTACGAATATCGTTGGTTCTGATTTGATTTGACGATAGCCCATACTCAAATCAAAGATGGGGTAAGACAACAGGTCCAACAACTGATCACAAGGACCAATTGATGAAGATATCATCTTTCTTCAACACATATACAGGATATCCCTTAATATGAGCTAAGTCGGACAAGCTTTTATCTTCCAACTCTCCAAGTTGTTGTTTAGCTTAACCAACTAGCTCAGGGGTATACAACACAGATTCTTGGAGAAGGGGTGATTTATAAGAAAACCAACTTGATCACGAGCTCAACATAGCGGCCAGGTGACAACCTGGTAATACTTCCGAGAGGATACACGGAAAATCACGAACCACCGATATGTTAGTAAGCTCGAGAACAATCTTGCTTCCAGAGCAAGACGATATGATCAAATAAGCAAGGGACTGAATAATCCTAACTCATTGATCGAGGAGTGCACCAGAATAAGGACTAGGTAGCACGATCAATCCTAGGATGATGATTTGATAACCAACACGCTAAGAATGAGAATATTGTCCATTTAACTACCAAGCAACGGAGTTGCTAGCAGTAATGATTTCACACATCATGGTTCACTTGTCTGCATTCCGGTTACAATAACAAGGAAACCGAGGAATGAACAATGATGGCAAGAAGTATCACTGTATCAAGAGTTCATAGGATGGCGTGCAATTCCCATGACATTCTTGATATAGAGATGGTAATACTCCAAGGTAGAACAGAACAAAAGCTGGATTAGTATTTGATCTGTGGAGTACGACTGCTTTGACCCAATCCTGGATATGGATGAGGTACTGGAGTTTGTTTCTCCTAGTCATTCCGGATAGAATGGCTTGACGGACCACAAGATTAATAAGCATCGATGAGCTCGAGTACACAACTACTCTTGTCTATCAATTGATAGACGAGGGTCAGAAGATAACTAAGAGAACAACTCAAAGAACATATGATTTCCTGAGTTGTGGATGCATGGATTAGAATGTCGAACGAGTTCAACATATTTCTTCCAGATAACCCATGCAAAAAGGTAGAACTGGCAGATTCACAATTATGAATGGAAAACTCCTCAAGAGTACTCTGATTGTGATCCTTCGGTTCAAAGAACTTCTGCCATAAGTGGTTCATAGTATTTGGAAGAAGGAAATACCACGGACCTCGAGGACTAATGCAAAGGTTACTAATTTCCTAAAGGAACTAGCAAACACTATCAACATGAGGTAAGTGGGGTGAATCTCGGGTTCAAAACCCAGAAGTAGATTACCTACTAACTAAATGGCATCACGGGATGCTTTCGAGAATAAAAGCCAGAATCCTCACAATGGAACACAAAACGTGGCTAGATTACTAGATGATACTCTGGACACCTAGGGTCATAATAATAACTCCGACATATATGTTAAGGCAACAGAGTACCTCAACTCACCGATTAGTGTGGTTAATCTGGCCCAAAGGACATCGGGAACGGAAAGAAAGGATTTGCAAATGCATCAGACTATTTAGAAACCTGGGATGACTCGGACAGCATAACGGCTGTAAATGCTCAGAAAATAATTGAGACATTCACAAAAATGGTGGCATAACCACTCAGAAGCACAATATCAAGATTTCGAGATCAACAATTAACATACAGAAGTAGTAGAAACTGAAACGAGGCTTAAGTCCAACAATTTATAAGTCTACGGATTAGTAACACGTGATCCTGATAGAAAGAAGAGATAGCCTAGTTCTTAATCCCCGTAGAAAAGAAGAGGTTGACTCAGATCAGAAGGGCATAAGGTATAAGGAGTAAAAAGAGCCTTACGTTCCAACCCACAATCAATTCCCTTACATAACTAAAGCATGTCTAGACTCAACTTCGACCAGTTTGGCTTGGTAATCCTACAGGCAGTCAAGCTCTGATACCAACGCTGTCAGGACCCCGACTCAATGCCACATCGATCTAGCATGTAACACCTCATATCACTTTGCGGCCTCACGCACGGTATTCCCACGGGTGTCGCCTTACCTTTGCCCGGGACCGTTTGCGCCTTTTGGCACACGTATATGACAGTGTCGCTAGCATCCATATGATAAGGAGCCCGGGCTGACATGGCTAGTCGTAAACCCAAAGCGGCACAGACTTACAAGGACAGGCATCCATGACCCAGCATCGAACGTGTCGGTCATCAGCAAGTAAGTTCCGGGCTGTAGCACTGGGCTAGCAGGACTCCGGTAAACCGGGCTGTAGCGGGCTAACAGGACTCCGGTACTCAACGCGTGACATTTCCCCGAAGGGACAGACACAGGAACGAAGAAGGACACATGCCGGCCAGCCTAAGTGTTCCGGAGCAGTAGCAAGCTACCATGGCTCGGTGGAGACACTAGGAGACATTTCCCGGTAAGAGAGGCTACTAAAGATAAACAACTAGATAGTCAGATCCCACACATACCAAGCATTTCAATAACATACACACAATATGCTCGATATGTGCAAATACAACATGGCATCACATCATGACTCTACGACTCAAGTATTGTATTCATTAGGCTCCGAGGAGCGAGATATTACAAACAGGGGTCTCATGACCCAACATTCAGAGCATACAAATCAAACACATGCGGAAGCTAACATGTCTGAGTACAGACATCTACAAATGAAAAAGGCTTAGAAGCCTGACTATCTACCAGATCCTGCCGAGGGCACAAGATCGTAGCTGAGGTAACAAGCTAAACGTTGAAGTCCACGTGGAACTACTAGCGAGACTGAAGTCTCTCTGCAAAAAACATAAAATAGGCAAACGTGAGTACAAATGTACCCAGCAAGACTTACATCAGATCTAACTACATATGCATCATTATCAACAAGGGGACGGTGGGGTTTAACTGCAGCAAGCCAGCTTTGGCTCGGTGGCTATCCTAAACTACGATTGCAAGTAACTCTTTTGAGGTGGCGCACACGAGTCCACATATTCACCATATCAATACACCACTATGGATCCGCTCCCGTCTCCCTACGAGAACGCCATCCATAGCACTCACGCTTATCTTGCGCATTTTAGAGTATCCACTTTCACTTGTCTATGAACTGTTATAGGCAACCCAGAAGTCCTTTACCGCGGACACGGCTATTCGAATAGATAATGTTAACCCTGCAGGGGTGTACTTCTTCACACACGCTCTCACCACTTACCGCCGTTTACACGACATGTACTCGGCAACCTTCAAGCGGAAGCCCAACATGGGTGTCGGCCACGACCTACCTAGACACCTAAGTCTCTAGTCTAGGTTTATCGCCTATTTGGGTTCCATCTATGAGGAGTTCCGGCCGAAGTCTCGCTCACAGCCCCAAACGATGTGAACAGGGTTCCCGAGATACCAAACGGGCATCCGGTACACCGTGCCACGTACCTACCGCATCACAGCCCACCCCTACGGTCAGCGCTGTCCACGGCCTCCAGTAGGCTACAAACACCAGAAACTACTTGCAACTCCTGGACAGAGGACAAGGGTGGTTAAGAAGCCGAGAGGGTCCATTGGTTTCGGGCCCAATGCGTGGTAGTAGCTGAATCATGGATCACAAACACAGAACTCAGTTCCTGAGGACGGCTTCAATGAGACAACCCACCATGTACTCCTACATGGCCTCTCACCGCTACCTTTACCAAATCGTGTTCACACACTTAGCTCACACACAGTAGGACATGTTCACACACACCTGATTCATTCCCGATGAATCAGACCTGACACAACTCTAAGCAATAGCAGGCATGACAAACAGGCATGAATGAGTAGGCACAACAGAGCTCAAACAACTCCTACTCATGCTAGTGGGTTTCATCTATTTACTGTGGAATGACAGGTCATGCAAAGGATAAAGGGGTTCAGCTACCGCAGCAAGTAACAGATGAATCGTTGTTGTCCTAATGCAGTAAAAGAGAGCAGGGCGAGAGAGTGGGGTTGTATCGGAATGAACAAGGGGGTTTTGCTTGCCTGGCACTTCTGAAGATAACATTGAGTCTTCATCAGTGTCAACGATCACATCATCGGTACAGCGTCTATCGAGAGGGGACAAATACCGGCAACTGAGAAAGAACACAATCAATGCAATGCGACAATATGATGCATGATCATGACATGGCAGTATGCTGTGATTTGAGCTAATGCAACTAAAACTAGATTAAATGAAGTTGGTTTGAACCCTAGGTTCAAATTCAAACTCCATATGTGATTATTTAAATGCCCTTTATTTGTTTTGTCCAAAACAGAGGACAAACATTGTTCAAACATGCATGAAAATGGTACAGATGGATTCCTTGAATTTTTCTGATAATTTTTCATATATAAATTATTTGATTTGGAGTTACGGTTGAATTTCTATGATTTATTGAAGTTTTGGTTATATTCTGGAATTTCCTGAATTATTTTAAATCCAGAAAACAATTACTGCGTCAGCTTTGCGTCAGGGTGACGTCAGCAGGTCAACCGAGGCTGACCAGGGTCAAACCTGACGTGTGGGGTCCACACGTCAGTGACACGGGGTTAAACAGGGTTAAATTAATCCTAATTAGGAATTAGTGGCGCTGGGGCCCACTGTCAGTGTCAGGGGGGTTGACTAACGGTAATTAGCGCTAATCCTAATTAGCTACAGGGCTGGGCCCACTTGTCAGGGACGCAGGGGGTTCCTGCCGTGGTCAAGGTGGGTCAAATCCACCGGCGACATGACGCCGGCGAGGCCCGAGACGGCGGCGCGATGCGGGATCGCGCTACAGGGCACGGGCGAGGCTGTGCTTGGGCTCGTTGGAGAGCCCTTGCTCCCGCGCGTCGAATGGTGGTGGTGGCCGTGCCTGAGGTGGCCTGTATCGTCGACGGCGAGCTCGCGAGCAGCGGCCGGAGTTCGGTCGTGCACGGAAACGGGGTTAGAGCTCGAAGGCGAGCGAAGCGAGGCGCTAGGGATGCTCTATGGAGCCTTACGAACTCGTTGGACTCGCCGGGGTGACCAAATGGTCACCGGAGCTGCGTCGACGGCGAGCTCGGCGACGGCGGAGGTTCGGCCGTGGTGGGAAGGAGGCTACGGTGAGGGAACGAGGGGGAGAAGAGGGGGAAACGGTGGCGTAGCTCACCGCGGTTGCAGTGGGCGTCAAAGCGGGCTCGGGGACGCGCTGGAGACGGCGAATTCGACGGCGATGATGGTCGGAGCCCGAAGAGGGGAACGGCGACGTGGCGGCGATGCAGGGCTTCCGGAGACCCGTGGAGTGGTGGGGAGGAAGAGGAGGTCGAGGCGGAGCCTCTGGGCTAGTCGGGGGGAGCGAGGGGTGGCCGGAGACGGCTGCTATGGCGAACGGCAGCGAGGGTGGTGTTCGGCCGTGTGAGAGAGAGAGCGAGGGGGAGGAGGAAAGAGCCGAGGGAGAGTGAGAGAGAGCAGGGGGAGAGGCGTGGCGTCGTCCGGGGCATCGAGCAAGGAGGGAAGGGCAGGCAAGCAGGGAGAGAGGTGGCGTGGCGCGGTGGCGCGCGCGCGCGCCGGCCACACTCCCCTCCCTCTGTCGAGGACGAAGACGACAGAGGAGGGAGGCGGGCTGGGCCGCCTGCTGGCTGGGCCGGCCAGCTGGCTGGGCTGCACAGGGAGGAGCCCAGGTAAGCTTCTCCCTTTTTAACTATTTCTGTTTTCTAATTTCTGACATTTGTTTTGATTTAAATAAAATATTAAATCATTTTATTAACCTATGCCAATTTTTGCAGGAACTAGACATATTATTCCAGAGCTCCCCAATAGGTGGCATAGTTTTTGGACATATATTAATATATATAACTAATATATTTCCAATGCAAATATTTATGCATTAATTCCAAATGCCCAAAATAAATACCTATGAGCTCTTAAAAATATTGGTTTGATTTTTATCTCTGTCCAATATTTTCAGAGAGCAACATGAGCATTTTCTTGGACCTTTTTTGGAGAGATTTTTATTTGGATCATTTTCAAAAATGATTCTGAGGGTTTCTCAAATCCCCATTTCAAATTTCTTTGGAAACTTAAACATGATGCAAGACTCTAATGCATGCCCTAGGCATTGTCAGAACTAGGGATGTGACAGTTGAGCATCACTTGGAAATTTTTCCTTAGTATTTCCTCGACCCCCTTTAACAGTACGGTGTTTCCTATGACTCAAGAAAGAGAAAATGAAACTACAAAAACAGAAGTCTTCACGCTTCATGTTCCTCGAATGAATGCCAAGTCTTCAAGGTCACACCAATTTCTTCACTTTCAAAGTCTTCAAAAAGTCTTCAGAAATCCAAAGTCTTCAGTCGAAGACATTCGGTCTTAGGGGTTGACTTTCTCTATAAATATCAAACTCCACATAGACCTATAGACCTGTGTACACTCATAAACACATTAGTCCCTTAACCTATAAGTCTTCAATACACCAAAATCACTAAGGGGCACTAGATGCACTTACACACCTGCAGAAGAAAAATGGTGGGACCGCATGTTGGAACAATGCAACGTGGCTGTCACCCTGGGAAATAAGCTGTCGGTATTCTCAGCTATGGTCAGCTTTGTTCAGGTGAAGACATCTGAGAGGATGACCAACAAATCATTCGATGCGATGTTGGCTGCTTTCCGCAAATCTTTCCCAGATGCGTCTGAGATGCCACACACCTGTAGTAAAATGAAGAATTTCCTTCGTGCAGTTGGAATTGGATATGATATGATCCATGTTTGTAAGAGTAATTGTGTTCTGTTCCGGAAGGATTATGCCAACTTAAGTGAATGCCCAAAATGCAAATCATCAACATGGAAAGATGGCGATGCTGTGAAGAGGGTTGCTCATAATGTTCTGAGACATTTTCCAATTACACCAAGATTGCAGAGGTTGTTTCATGATGCTGAAACAAGAGAGGATGTACTGTGGCATTCTAGGAACCAGGAGTACATAGATCAGAATGTAATGAGCCATCCATCTCATGGTAGTGAGTGGCAAAGCTTCAATCAGAAACACAAAAAGTTTGCTGCTGACCCGAGAAACATTAGACTTGGCTTAGCTTCAGATGGATTTAACCCATTTGGCCACCAGAGCGCCACATACAGCATGTGGCCAGTTCTTGTTATCCCTTACAACATGCCTCCAAATATCTGCACCAAAGAATCAAACTACATGATGGCCTTGCTCATCCCAGGTCCAAAAAGTCCTGGAAAGGATTTTGATTTATTCATGGAGCCTCTTGTGGAGGAACTTCAACAGCTATGGAAGGGTGTTCTCACTTGAGACCTATATAGCAGCCCACCGGCTAATTTCTTTCTGCGTGCTGTTATAATTTGGTGCATCCATGATTATCCGGCTTTGGGCACTATGTCAAGGCGAACAACACATGGTTACAATGCATGTGTTCACTGTGACAGGAATCCGTTGTCATATGCAATACTTAGCAAGATCTGTTACATTGGACACTGTCGTTTCCTTGCCAAGGACAAGCCGCGTCCTACAAAATACTGAAGACATGTGTTTAATGCAAAGCACGAAAACCGTGATGCGCCAAAGAGGCTCACCGCCGATGAGTTGCAAGTGGAATTAGATAAGGTCAGGCATGTTACACCAAGAAACCATCCTGGTAATGCTAGCGGGAAAGGAAGCGTGGCAAGGGAGAAGAGAGATTATTGTTTACCTGCAGGTCCACTTTGTGGGACTTGGAGTATTGGAAAGATTTGGATCCGCGCCATAATCTTGATGTGATGCACATCAAGAAAAATATATGTGACAGCATTGTCGGCACACTTCTTAATATTGAAGTTAAAGACAAAAGATACCTTAAAATCTAGGATTGATTTGACACATATGGGTATCAGAAAGGATTTGTAGGTGCAAGATGAAGGTAAACCACGGGATATGGCACCAGATGTGTACATCTTCGACAAGGTAAAAAGAAAAGAATTCTGCAAGGTCCTGTCACGTGTGAGATTCCCACATGGATTTGCTTCCAACCCTGAAAGGAGAGTCAGTGCGGATGGAAACAAGGTACAAGGGTTGAAAACTCGTGACTGCCACGTCCTACTTCAAAGGGTTTTACCTATTATCCTTAGAGGATTGGGCCGCCCTGACTTATACAGAGCAGTTGCAGAGTTGGGACAATTCTTCAGGGAACTCTGAAGTAGAAATATCAGGATAGATGGTTTGGAGCGTCTTAGAGACAAGATACCAACTATCCTGTGCGACCTTGAGAAGATATATCCTCCAGCCTTCTTTAATGTGATGGTGCATTTGGCTGTTCATCTACCTGATGAAGCACTACTTAGAGGTCCAGTACAGTATGGCTGGATGTACCCTATTGAAAGGTGGCTAGGCACTTTCAGGGCTATGTCAGGAATAGAGATAGACCTGAGGGTTCCATTGCAGAGGCCTACATTGCTACAGAAGCGTTGACATTCTGCTCAAAATACATTGAAACAGCTGATCAGCTTAGCAAAGAGGTGGGTGAAGACAATCCCAGGCTCAATGTTTTTGATTATTCTATTCGAGTTACAGGGAAGAGTCAACAAGAGGACAAACCTAAAGATTTGGACAAAAAGGTTTGGTATGTGTTGAATAACTGTCCTGAGATACTACCTTATATCAAGTAAGTGCTAAGTAATGTAGCTTATACATCGTAATCTACTAAACTTGCAGCACATTCTTATATATTTAGATGTTTGACGCGATCACTATGTTGTGCAGCATCTACAAAAACGAGTTACTGCTGCAAAATCCAAGAAATATTGACACACTGGTTATGGCAGGATTTGCGAAATGGTTCAAGAGCCATGCAAGCTTTTGAATTGCACTGTCAGTTTTTTTAATATATTGAGTACATAAGATGATCAGCTTGTCTATTTTCTAAAAATAGGTTAAGAAGATGCGGGAGGATGGGCAGGCAGTTGATGATGCCCTTTACGCACTAGCAATGGGTCCTAATACTCGGGTAAGACATTATGAATCTTGCAATGTCGGAGATGTGCACTACAACACCCTTGCACGCGACGAAGGCAGGAAGACACAAAACAATGCCATCATGAGCACGGATACGTACGACAGAGTGACAACTGAAATGTATGCTAACATAACAGACATTGTTCAGTTGCAATATATCTCCAGTTTCGAGGATCATCGGTGTGTGGTTCTGTTTTGTTGTCGTTGGTATAACCTGTTTTCCAGGATCGCAAAACCCACAGCTGATGATTATTTCAAATCCATCAATGTCAAGGCGGTGTACCAGACCAACGAGCCTTTTATTTTGGCAAATCAAGCAACACAGATATTTTTCTTGGAAGACACATTTGCACGTATTGATGACTGGAGAGTATTGCAAAGGTTTGAGCAGAGGAATTTGTTTAATTAAGTTACACAACAAGATGATGCTTACACCGCTCCTGATGTACAAGATTCCATAGATGTTCCTAAGATCTTTGAGAACCATCACGTCAATGACGCTGGTGAAAAGATTGCCTGTCATGCTATGGACATACAAGAGTTGATCAAGAAGAAGCCAACGTTCGAGGACATTGAGGATGAAGAAGAAGATGACACTCTGGGGAATTATGATTCAGACTGATACACATGGCAATGATGTTGACGCTGTTGCTGCGGATGATGATTAGATTGCTTTTGTCATATTTGCCTGTCAGAAGACTTTTTTTATCTACTATGTGAAACTGTGTTTGCTATGACAACTGAAACCTGATGAACGTGTTGTTTAGTATTTTGCTTTGAGAACATCACTTGTTATGTATGTTGATTTGTGTTTGGTGATTGTATGACGAGTAAAACATGATGACATTGTTGTTTAGTTGTACTTATATTTGGCTGTGAAACTTGAATTTGATGACATAGTTTGCTGTTGGACTGCAATTTGCTCGACGTCTTCGAATGGGAACAAAGAAGACCCGACAGGGACTCTGCTAATTTATTTATTTATTACCAAAAGGGCCTCTGTTATTTATTTATTTATGAGCAAAAGGGGATACCCCCCGATTTCCGTTAATAGAAATCATTAGATGTTCACAACACTATGCCCAGCCTGCTACACAGGTTTCATCATTACTAGCTCCAGCAAAGTGCTCATGTGATAGCCACTGAATACATCACGAGTGCTACATACACTGCAAATAAAGAGACAATCATCCTACAGAGCACATTGATTTTGCCCATTATCTTCACAAGCTCTTTCATTTCCTCATTGCTGTCAAGGCCATTCAGCAGCTGTTGCTTGGCCATGATTAGAGGAACTGCATCTTTAATCTTCTGCTCAACATCTTCCTCTTCTGTCATTCCTTCAGTTACTTTTCCAACACCCCAACCTGCTGGTATTGGGACTCCTCGGCTAACCAAATAATCAGAGTATTTGCATTCCCCCACATCAGCAACTTCCTAGAAATACAAATCACATGAATCTTCCCTTTTCTGCATGAATCAAATTGGAAGATCATCAACCAAACTATTAAAAAAACAGCAACTGAAAGCAGCAGAACAACACTTAAACATATTATTACCCCATGATTCAGGAATTTGTAGAACACTCGGCCAGGGTTGAGGATTGTGGTTGAGACGCGATGGATGACTCTGCGTGATTTGCAGCAGTGGCACCACACCAATGGCAGCGGGTTGCGATGAGCAACCGGCTGTAGTGCGTGTGCCGGCGAGGGTGTGATAAGACCCACAGGCGATGGTACGGGTGGTGACTTGGTGCATATCTGGTTGTTGTCTGCTGAAGAGCAGGTGAACGAGCAGCCAGCGGACATGGTTGCGGCGGCCTGAGCTTCTGAGAAGAGGAGTCATTACTTGCAAAGTAGCATAGCACCATATCCAACATTCACATGGGGCAGCGAATGTTGGATATGTCAGTTTCATTACTTGCAGAGTAGCATAGCACCATATATAGTCATAGTCTAGGTTTGGATTCGAACCAGCTACAGGAGCACGTCTCTCTTTTTTCTAAAACTCAGCAATGTATCTTTACTGGTACACTAGCTTATTCTGTACGCCTTCTCAAGTCTTTGATTTTCTTTCTTTTTTTGTGAGGAAGGAAGGAGGACAAAATTGAGAGTTCCTGGGACTTGAACCCAAGGCCTCTCAGTTGAATACCAAGGGTACTAGTCACTTATGTGGCGAACGTTCCCTGGGAGGAGGACGGCAGACGAACACATTTTCCTCGTAGTTTTAGTTGCGACACAAGATCGAGCGGTCGCAGTTTTGGGAATGTTACCAGGCGAACGAGCCCAGTTTTTCTTTTCTTCCTATATATAAAAAAGTATGCTACTTGGTGTCGGCTTAGTCAACAAACGATTGTGCCAACCTTGACCGTTGGATTGACATTCAACGTCTGTCGTGTTTCTTCAGTCTCTTCTTCCTCCAGCTGCAAAAGCCAAACCAGCGCTAGCGGGACGCCTGCTCCCGCCTCCCACGGCTAGCTGTGCTGCCCCGCACGCATCATGGCCACATTGCACCCTAAAACTCTACACATCTTCCCTGGCTCCTGTTCATTCCTGTCCGAGGCCTCACCATCGTCCACCGCCTTGGTTCGCTCACCGCGGCGCCGCCCTCCCATGTTGTCAACATGGTCAACAACCGAGAGGAATAAGGAGATGACTATGCATGGTGAGGATGACAATAGGGACCCAGCAGCGCGCGCAGTAATTTTGTTTTTTCGAAACAGAGAAGGGAATTGGGTTGTGCGGGAGCTGTGGCCCGTCTAGCCCAGGCTTTTATTTCATATGTTTAGCACATGACCAGCTAGTTTGTTTTTTTCCTTTCTGAAAATGGCTAGCCCAACTATTTTGTTTTTTTGCAGAATAACCAACATAGGCCTACTTGTTTTTCTACGCCCTACTAGGCCAGAAATCTTTCAAGACGAGGAGGGATGCATTTTGCCCAGAAAATGGGCTATAGGTAATAAGAAATGGGCTATAAGTAATAATAAATGGGCTGTAAAATGAAAAAAAAATACAGCAAACAGTCAATTAGTTCCAAAATACTTTTTTTTCGGATTTTGATATTTTAAATTTCATTGTTTTTGTGCGGGTAAAATTTCATTGGATTTAAAGTAAGGTATGTTTAGTATTTAAATTAATTTGAATCTGGCTAGAAATTTTGGGTTGTATGCTGTTTGCGACAGATTTGGAGGCTGACTTGGGGGTCTACTAGGTTGACGTGTACGAAAGGCTTTGTCAACTTAGTCCACAAACGATTCTAGCAGCAGTGACCGTTGGATGTTAATCCAACGGCCGTGGTTCTTCTTCAATATCTGATCTTCTTGCTCCAGCCTCCCAAACCAGCGCCGATGGGATTGCCTACTCCCGCCTCTCATGGCCGGCTGTGCTGCCGCACAGGCGGCACCGCCCCACCCTACTCCATTGCTAGCCAAGCCATTCCTCTACTCACCCACACCTCTTGTTATTTTCCGGCGACGGCAACCGGACCAGTAAACCCTCGTACTCCCCATCACGTGGGCAACCACTATCGAGTCTTCCCCGGCTCCGTGTCATTCCCTTCCTAGGCCTCGCCGTCGTCCACCGCCCTGGTGCTCTCGGCGCGGCGTGGTCAACGTGTTCAACGAACGACATCCATCGGACGTGGACTGTATGTGGAGAGGCTGACAACTGGGTCCACGGCCACACATAAAGAAATGCCTCCTTATTACTCCACCTGACATCTGGGACCCACCGGAAGGGCCTCTGTATTTCGCGAAAAAATGTTCCCCCCACAGACAGCTCGGACCCACCAGCTATATCTTCGCACGCAAGGAAGTGCCTCCTTATTACGCACAAAAAAATGAATACCCCCCTCCCGCGTGTAGGAGGCTGACTTGTGGGCCTACTAAGTTGACGGGGATGGAGGGCTTTGTCAACTTAGTCAATATGAACGATTCTAGATCCAGTGACCATACGATGTCCATCCAACGGCCGTAGTGCTTCTTCAACCTCTGGTCTTCTTGCTCCAGCCGCCCAAACCAGCGTCGGTCGTGCCGCGTGCTCCTGCCTCCCGTGGCCGGCTGTGATGCCGCGAAGGCCTCACCGCCCCCTACTACTCCCACCGCTGGCTAGGCCATCCGCCTCTACTCACCCACACCCCTTGTTATTCTGCGGCGACGACAGCCTCACACCGCAACCGAACCAGTGAACCCTCGTACTCCTCTCCATGTGGGCTTCCACTGCCGCATCTTCCCCGGCTCCGCGTCATCCCCTTCCTAGGCCTCGCCGTCGTCCACCGCCGTGGTGCTCTCGGTGTGGCGTGGTCAACATGGTCAAGGAACGACTTCCATTGGAAGAGTACTGTACATGGAGAGGCTGAAAGCTGGGTCCAAGGTTGCAGCAAGAAGTGCCTCCTTATTACGCGCAAAATAATTATTCCTCCACATGACAACATGGACCCACCGGACGGGCCACCGTATTTCGCGAAAAAAACATTTCCCCCCTGACTGTTGGGACCCACCAGCTACATCTTCGCACACAAGGAAGTGCCTGACCGTCGGGACCCACCAGGTCGAAGCGTACGTAGCGTTGTCATTCTGGTCACGAACGTGTACGTACATACTGGTCGATGTAGAGGCGTGCACGTGTCGTAGTAGAGGCGCGCATGTGTCATAGTAGAGGCGCGCACGTAGCATGTACACGTACGTACAACGGTCAGGGTGCAAGAAAGTAAATACGGCCACGTACGTACATACTGGTGGGGTCTCGAATGCCTACTCGTGCATACGTACGGCCAAGGCTCGTGTACATGGCTGGGTCGGAATGGAAAAACTGCGTCGTCGTCGTGTTCATGGGGAGCCAACCAGCTGGGTCAGAACATAATGCGTCGTCGTGTTCATTGGGAGCCAACCGGCTTGGACAGAACAACCGATGGAAACAAGGCCTGGCGTACCGCAGAACAGAGGAAACGGCCTTGTGTTCGACCGGCCACGGTCAAAACGGGATCCTGTTCATCGGGAGGGGTCTGGCGTACCGCAAAATGGAGAAAACGGACCTCCTACGGTCGAAATGGGGTCCTATTGATCGGGAGGGGTGCGGCGTACCGCAAAAACGAGGAAACGGACTTGTGTTGGAGTGCTACGGACGGGGGTCATGTTCATCGGGAGGGGTGTGGCGTATTGCAAAATGGGACTCCATGGGATACTGTTCATCTCCACCATCGACCTCCTCCAGCCTCCACGGGCTCCTGTGCATCCACCGTCGACCTCCTCCAGCCTCCACCTGTGATTGTTCATCCACGGGCTCCTGTTAATCCAGCCTCCACCGCGCGCTCCTCCACCGGCTACTGTTCAACCAGCCCTCTCCACGGGGTCCTGTTCAACCACCCCTCCAAGGGCTACTGTTCATCTAGTCCTCCACCGGCTATTGTTCAACCAGCCCTCCATAGGGTCATCCTGTTCATCCAGCCCTCCACGGGGTCATGTTCATCTACCCCTCCACCGGGTCAATCGATCGGGGTACTGTTCATCTAGCGGCAACGGCCTCTACTACCACAGGGTCCTGTTCATCCAACCCCCCACCGGGAACTGTTCATCCAAACCCCCCAACAACACTCACTGTTCATCCAGAGGCAGCATCGATCGACTTCAGTTAGCAGCAGTAGCGAAGGAATCACTCGGGTTCAGTTAACTGCAAGGGATCGATCGATCGCTTGGGTTCAGTAACACGTAGCCTGCAGTGCAATCGCTCGGGTTCAGTTAGAGCCCAACACCTCGCACACACGCGCGTGCATATGAGAGAAACGTGCATCGCTCGGCCCTCGGCCACCCATCGTAACCGGGAACTCTCCGATATTTCCTCGCCCTCGCTTCTACCATGGTTTTTTCCATCATGGAGGGCCCAAAGAATGTCATGCAGCTGCGTCTCCGGCCCGCCCAGGACGAAAAGCCCATTTTCTGTCATGATTTTTTGTCATTGAAGTAGGACCCCACCACGTCTATGATTATACCGGGTTTTGTCACAATTATCGTCATAGAAGTGTCATAAATATGACAAAAAAATTCGTTCGGCCCAAAATGTCGCAGATGTGTCTTTTTTTTGTAGCGTAACCTTCCAGAACATGAAGAAGAAAGATTATTGAATGTTCTCAGGAAGCACCAAGCTGCTCTTGGATATACTCTTGATGATTTAAAGGGCATTAGTCCCACTCTATGTCAGCATAAAATTAGTATGAAACCTGATGCTAAACCCGTTGTTGGTCACCAACGTCGGTTAAATCCAAAAATGAAGGAAGTGGTAAGAACGGAAATCATAAAACTTCTGGAAGCAGGTATAATCTATCCTATAGCTGATAGTAGATGGGTAAGTCATGTTCATTGTGTTCCTAAGAAAGGAGGTATTACTGTTGTTCCTAATGATAAGAATGAACTTATTCCACAAAGAATTGTTACAGGCTATAGAATGGTAATTGATTTTAGAAAATTAAATAAAGCAACTAGAAAAGACCATTACCCTTTACCTTTTATTGATCAAATTCTTGAAAGATTATCTAAGCACACACACTTTTGCTTCCTTGATGGATATTCTGGCTTTTCACAAATACCTGTTTCTCAACCTGATCAAGAAAAGACCACTTTTACTTGTCCCTTTGGAACCTATGCTTATAGACGTATGCCTTTTGGTTTATATAATGCCCCTACTACCTTTCAAATATGTATGACTGCTGTATTCTCTGATTTTTGTGAAAAGATTGTTGAGGTGTAACATCCCAGAATTCTAAATTATGGAATGTTATATTAAATAGATAGTTATGATTGATTGTTTGATTAATTGTGTGAAGTTGAGTGAAATTTGAAACTTTTGGAAGTTAAATGAGAGGGAATAAAAGGACTTTCCCAAACTTCCATCTTGCTTTTATGATCTCCATGAATTCAAATTCATTTCAACACAAAACCCTAGAGAGAAGATGATATGACTTTTTCCATTTAAATAAATGAAACAAGTTTTATGAAAAGATTTGAATTTCATTTGGAAACATTTTCAATTTTAGAAACTTTAGGCAACTCAATGATTCTCATGAGACAAGATAAAATGACTTCTTCAAAACATATGAAATATGAGTTGGGAGTTAGAAGAAATCCAATTTAAAAGTCCCTTCAAAAATTATTTTTTATTTTTGGCTTATTTGGGTTTTAATCAAATTATTTTTCTCCAAAAATCAAATATATGGAAATTAGGATGAAATGATTCGCTACATCAGAAAATTGGAGAGAAATAAATTTGAAATCATTTTGGTATTTTTAAAATGATTTTTATGAGGTTTTATTGCAACAGTACCACTCTTTGCTTTATTTAAATTTGTGTGGATTTTATTAGATGCTACAAAAATGTTCATCTTGTAGGAAATCTTTTTCTGAAAATTTTGATATATTATATGCCTATATAAGCTTATTATTTATTTTGTTTTTATTGTTTCTGTTTGCCTGAAAAAAATGTTTATTTAAAAAAACTTCTCCTGACTAGGCCGGCCCAGCCGAGGCCAGGACAAGGCCCAGCTCTGCGCTGCCTCGCCCGTCGTCCCTGACCGGGTCTCCTCCCGGAGTTCGGCGCTACCCCGCCACCGGCCGTCCGCTCCCCCACGCAACTGCCTCCTCCTCCGCCTTTAAAAGGCGAGGGCGCCGCCCCTGGACCTCGATCCCGCCGCCAGCTCGCCTCGCAGCACCGCCGCCGACACCCGCACCTCGCAGCAGATCCCGCCGCCGCGGCCGCTGCCGCCTGGTCCGCAGCTCCGCCGTCGCCGCACCGATCCACCGCCGTTCGCCGCCTCGACGGAGTTCGCCGCCGCTCCGACGCCCGCGCCGGAGTTCGCCGCCGGCCGGATCCGCTCCACCGCCCATCGCAAACCGCCGCCACCAATTTATTCGCCCCGAGCCGGTAAAGCCGATTAAACGGCCCGGTTTTATTTTATTTAGTCGGTTTATCCTCAAGATCGGTTGTTTAAATAAACCGTTTCGTTCTTGTTATTTAGCGAACGCTTTCCGTTTAGTTAGTTTCAGTGAACAGTTTTCGTTCGTTACCGATCGGAAACGAACGTTCATTATTTAGTCTTTTCTCTTTCTGATTATTTTACGTCAAGGACCTATCGGTGAATATAATTATTTACAAATTAGCCCCTGGTTTTCAAACGGTCACAACTTTTACACCGTTTGTCCAAATCCAACAAAACCAATGCTCACTTCTTCATTATGATCCCCTCTATCTAGTAAAACAACTTAAACATGTTTTTGAAAGTTTAAAATTTGAATTTCAAACAGATTTGTATTTGAACTTCGTTTGATCATAACTCGAGTTCTATAACTCCGTTTGAGTTGATTATTTTTGCCAATCGAAGCTCTTGACCTAACCTTTCTAATAAGGCCAAATTCACATAATTTTGATACTGTTAGAAATTGTTTTATGTTGCAACATTTATTTGCTTGATTTTGATGTTTCCGAATTGCTTTCTTCGTTCTTTCTGATCTTTTGAATGATTGCTTATGTGTGGTTACTATTGCTTGCTCACGACAGATTGAACGGAGTGTGACGAATGGAACTATCAGGAGTGTAGTGCGAATCATCTACATCAACGGTACAGGCAAGTTCACTCTTTGATCATATCCCTTTTTTACCCAGTTTTTATGCATTAGTTTCAACTGTAAAACATTGCATGAGTAGGATTGATTACATGTGGGTATTGGGAACTAGTTGATGAGGTAGAACCTATTATCCTTTATATCAAAACCCCGGGAGTTACTACGTTATGCTTATACTGCTATGTTATGCTTGTATATGTGGTTTGGTTTGAGTGATTCATGACAGATGTGAGAGTTATTATTAATTGTTAACTTAAGGTGGAATACACATCTGGGTGGAATGGTAGGGGCACCCTGGAGCACCCGGTGGTTTGCCCGGGCACCTGGAGGACCCAGTGCTTGCCCAAGGGGATCCTGGAGGACCCGTGTGATCACCCTATGGAATGCCACCCAGGCTCAAAGGGATCATAAGATTATTCATGCTGGAAACTTCCGTGTGCAGCCACAAGCCAATATGGGCTCTGGCATATTAGAGTAAGTTACGTGAAGCTCTTGAAGAGGTAGACTAGCAGATGTAGTGGGTTGTTGGTGGTACTGTCTACCCAGAGTAGAGAGTTAATGCTTCAGAAAGACTGTGGCTCGGTCATCCATTTCTCAAACATCATGAAGTGCGAGAAATTCAACGGAGGAGATCGAGTCTTGTGGGGAAAGTACGCAAACCTCTGCAGAGTGTACAAACTGATCATGATTATCTGTGTCCCCGGTTATGGACATCTTGAGTAACTAGTTCTTGGATTATCATGTTGATCTCATCCCTTTACTTAATTAATTTGTTGGGTTGTTAACTTTTAATTGGGTTTGAGTTGGGGTTTACCTTCTCAATGTTTTCAACAAACTTTGTAGTTAAATAAAATATATTCTTTTTTGTAGGGAAATATTGGCTTTATGCAAAACTGTAACCATAGAGCTTTCCACCAGCCAAATATGCATGTAGTAATAGCTATTATTCATCATTTATCCTATGGTGTGAATTTGCCAGTACATTCAATGTACTGACCCACTGTGGCTGCAACGTCTCATGTTGCAGGACTTCTTACAACGAGTAAGTGATACGTTAGGGTTATGATTTCTACACTCATCTTTGCCGTTGGTGTTGATGGGAATCCACAACCTTGTTGTTTCTTCCGCTTAATGGATTGAGGTAATAGTATTTATGTTACTTTATACATGTGATTTACCTCTGTTATAAATCCTCGAGTATTATGTGTGTCAGCATACCGATCCAGGGATGACACTTAAGCACAGAGACTTGATCCATTTGGGTCGGGTCGCTACGAGATGGTATCAGAGCACGTGTTGACTGTAGAACGTGTCCCTAGAGACTGGCAAGCCCATAGGAAGGATTTTCTCTAAAAACTTTATTTCCAAAAAGATCTTTTACCTCTCTTCCTTTCTGAGATTTATCAAATATTCCCTTTTAGTTAGACCATACCCCTTTCCTCTTTTGACCACACGAAGATATGACTGATGAGACCACTCCAAGAAGTACAAGATATCAGACAACAAAGACCACCTTGGAATAAAGAGGATTTTTACCGTGCATTACAATGATGGAAACTACAACGGTTGAAGACTCCGAAAACTAGGAGAATTTGAAGGTTCTGAAGAATTTCCAGATTAGTATGACCTAGGAAGGCTACCCTTATGGAACTTGGCAGACTATGGAAGCTGTAAATACCCGAGATCAAGGTGTGTCAGAGAAAGACCGGAACATGGAGCATTAGAACTCAAAGTTTTTGTCAAGAAAACCCTAAGACAGGAGATATCAATTATGGAATGAAAGCTCATGGCAGTAACATGGGCATAGACACGGCTAACCATGGTGTCATTGCCCGCTTATGCTATTGTCACCGTGCAGAGTTAAGGATGCAGATGCATGGAAAGATTGGATGGTAGAAGGCTGATGAAGCATCCATCAGCAAATGATGCAGTTTTAACCTTAGCTGGTGTATCACCAGGATCTGGAGTATTACATCAAGAATTTTTAGATGGACCTTTAGGAAGCTATATTTGACAAGGAAGTATTTCGTGAAGAACTCAGGACCCAAAAGCTGAAAGTAGCCAAGCAGGAAGAGCTAAACCTCAAGATACCGGAGATTTGTCAGGAACTGAAGGACAGTAGGACCATGGCTCATGCCAAGGATGTTGAAACCCAGAAGTTTGGAACGCAACTCCAGAAATATTAAAGGATGTCACTAGATACTTCGCGTCAATAGAGATCTAGCTGAGGAACTTGAGAAGGACAAGCATGATCGGAAGAAGCCATCGAAGACATGCACAAGACCTGAAGAGTTTGGTGACTTTGAAGACTTATTGACCTTTGGAAGACCAAACCCCTGTTATATACTTACGTTAGATGCGACGATTGTGAGCTATTGTTTGTTTGATGTTTTTTCGACAGCCACAAATAAAACATGTGTTTTCAAAACTATTGTTTGTGTTGTGTGTATCCCTCTCTATCTCTCTATTCTCACCCCAAAACCATGGACCCAATAGAGGATGAATGGAGATGAACTCACAGTTCTGGGACCGATAAGTCAATTGGAGATGAACTAATGGATTCAAAACATGGAAAGTCACATGAAGAATAATACTATAGCCGGAAAGGATATGGCCCAGCATGCTCTTCAATGCTTTGAAAGAGGTGCCGCTACTTGGTGGAGGATGTACCAAACCATCAATGGATGGCAAAGAGTGACCACTTGGGAAGAATTTAAGTTGACTCTGCTAAAGTCTCGGTTTGTGTCCCAGAAGATGAAGCCTTATGGAAATGATATGAAGAAATCTTGTGCATGCAAGCTCTGTGGAGAAATAGGACACAACCATAAGGAGCGCAAGGATGAATGCCCTCGTGGTGAAGAAAGTCACCCAGCTAAAGAATGCCCAACTAGGCGGATTAATTGTTTATTGTGTGAAGGGACTACCGACTACCCTGCTCAGTGTCACATTTACCCCATGATACAAGGAACCATCCAGCAGAAGAAAGGAGCCCTCATGGAAATTTTAGAAGAACCTGTGATGAAGGAAGAGGTGGAGGGCACACCCGAAGAAGACCCAATTAAACCCTGCACCAAGTCTTGCTATTCATGTGGAGAAGAAAGACACATCTCCCAGAACTGTCTGAATGGGGATCTAGTAGAATTCCCGACAGAGGAAGTAGAGTATGACCCACAGGAAATAGAAGCCCTGATTGGAACGGAAAAGTCCAGGAAGATAAGTAGATTGGATTCCAGGAAAGACCTGAGCCATATCACCTGTTTCAGGTGCAAGGAGTCAGGGCACTATTTCAGTAGTTGCCCAAAAAGGAAGCCAAGGACCCAAGGAGGCTATATAATCACAAGGAAACCTCGAGACTTGTCAGAAGTGATATGTTTCTTCTGTAATGAAACAGAGCACTTTGCAAGGGATTGTCCCAAGAAGAAGGAGACTTGTGCTAAATAGTTGAGTTAGCAACAATAGAAATGTAGTAGTACTAGTGGGAACAATTCTTTTACATTGAGGTGTTGAGTTGAGGCCTGTAATGGAAATGCAGGAGATTGTAATAATTTGAGAATCAATAAAGTTAGCATCGTTGGTACTGAATTGGATTGTATGAGTTGTTACTCTATGAAGAAAGATTTTGACCACTTTCGAGGATATGAGGAATATGGTCTGTGGATGAGTTTGTGCATTTTAAGGGTGGTAGTACCCTGTGAGGACCTTTGACCCCTGGAAAAGATAACGATGAATCCACGAAGTGGGCTATGGACCAAGTAAGTACGAGTTTTATCTCGATATGTGGAATACCCCAAGAAAATGATGGGATGAAGTACTATTGGATATAAAGGATGTATGATGTTCGAAATATGGAGCAATTGCAACTCCGTGATGAGTCTGAGTAATCACGTCTTAGTTTGGCACCAATAGAAGGAAGGGAGACAGTATAATTGGCTGGGTTTAAGAAATTCTAGGAAGTTTGGAAGTTGGAATAATGGCCAGTTGCCCCAAGGATGAGTTCAAGGTTTACAAGTGATGAGATGGGCCATAACCCACAGGCCCTAGGACCTGCCAAGAAGCAAGCACATTCTCGCTGAAGGAAAAACCCTGGAAGAAGAAGTTACGATTTTGTCGGTAGACGATCTTATAGGAGTTACAAAAAACCTGAGAGTGGTGAAGAAACGATAGATTGTTTGTTTGGCTTGCAGAATCAATGGATTTATCCAAACTTGGTTCGTTGACAAGAGAAATTCTGCAATGCTTGTGAGGATGACCGAGTGTTAGAATGTGAGATTCACTAAACCAAATACAAGGTAATGATTTGGGTGCGGGGTGGATTGATCACCATACCGACTTACTCTTATTATTCGCCTTGCTATATGGGATGGTAAATCTGAGTGACTTACCTATAGTAGAGAGATGACGATCAAAACCTTGTTTACACCTTAGAATGGTATAGCATTTTTCCCTTCTACAGGCAGTTGTTGCCAATCGTAGGTCATATGGTGAGAATGAAGCCCAGACCCATTTCCTGCAGGAGAAACCATAAATTGTTGACCTCCATGAGATGTCGATAGTTGTTTAGTATTTGCACCAGACCCGTCAGCAAAGAAGACCCAGTCCCAGATAAAAGGACAGAAGAATTGAGGAAATGTTATGGCACCACCGGAAGAGCCCAGAGAAGGAATTATCCTGAAGATCTAAGAAGACCGACACTGTCAGGAATAAGGATGGAGTATATGAGTTTTGATGGAACCGTAACAATGCTTCTAAGGGTGGTAGCACCCGAGACCCTGGAGACGATCGATGGATTTTGAAGACCCCCTACCCTAACCTATTTCATGCTAGTCTCTCCCAATCTTAAGGACGCGATTCATTTTAAGGGTGGTAGGTTTGTAACATCCCAAAATTCTAAATTTTGGAATGTTATATTAAATAGATAGTTATGATTGATTGTTTGATTGATTGTGTGAAGTTTAGTGAAATTTGGAACTTTTGAAAGTTAAATGAGAGGGAATAAAGGGACTTTCCCAAACTTTCATCTTGCTTTTATGATCTCCATGAATTCAAATTCATTTCAACACATAACCCTAGAGAGAAGATGATATGACTTCTTCCATTTAAATAAATGAAACAAGGTTTTTGAAAAGATTTGAATTTCATTTGGAAACATTTTCAATTTCAGAAACTTCAAGCAACTCAATGATTCTCATGAGAGAATATAAAATGACTTCTTCAAAACATATGAAATATGAGTTGGGAGTTAGAAGAAATCCAATTTAAAAGTCCCTTCGAAAATTATTTTTCATTTTGGGCTTATTTGGGTTTTATTCAAATTATTTTTCTCCAAAAATAAAATATATGGAAATTAGGGTAAAATAATTCCCCACATCAAAAAATTGGAGAGAAATAAATTTGAAATCATTTTGGTATTTTTAAAATGATTTTTATGAGCTTTTATTGCAACAGTACCACTCTTTGCTTTATTTAAATTCTTGTGGATTTTATTAGTTGCTAGAAAAATGTTCATCTTGTAGGAAATCTTTTTCTAAAAAATTTGATATATTATATGCCTATATAAGTTTATTATTTATTTTGTTTTTATTGTTTCTGTTTGTCTGAAAACAATGTTTATTTTAAAAAACTTCTCCTGACTGGGCCGGCCCAGCCGAGGCCAGGCCAAGGCCCAGCTCTGCACCGCCTCGCCCATCATCCCCGACCGGGATTCCTCCCGGAGTCCGGCGCCGCCCCGCCACCGGCCGCCCCCTCCCCCACGCAACCGCCTCCTCCTACGCCTTTAAAAGGCGAGGGCGCCGCCCCTGGACCTCGATCCCGCCGCCAGCTCGCCTCGCAGCGCCGCAGCCGACGCCCGCACCATGCCGCAGATCCCGCCGCCGCCGCTGCAAAGCCGCCGCCGCCGACGCCGCCTAGTCCGTCGCTCCGCCGTCCCGCACCGATCCACCGCCGTCCGCCGCCTCGCCCCGCGTCGCCGGAGTTCGCCGCCGCTCCGACGCCCGCGCCGGAGTTGGCCGCCAGCCGGATCCGCTCCGCTGCCTGTCGCAAACCGCCGCTGCCGGTTTATTTGCCCCGAGCCGGTAAAGCCGATAAAACTGCCCGGTTTTATTTTATTTAGTCGGTTTATCCTCCAGATCGGTTTTTTTAAATAAACCGTTTCGTTTTTGTTATTTAGCGAACGCTTTCCATTTAGTTAGTTTCAGTGAACAGTTTTCATTCATTACCGATCGAAAACGAACGTTCATTATTTAGTCTTTTCTTTTTCTGATTATTTTACGTCAGGGACCTATCCGTGAATATAATTATTTACAGATTAGCCCTTGATTTTCAAACGGTCACAACTTTTACACCATTTGTCCAAATCCAACGAAACCAACGCTCACTTCTTCGTTATGATCCCCTCTATCCAGTAAAACAACTTAAACATGTTTTTGAAAGTTTAAAAGTTGAAATTAAAACAGATTTGTATTTGAACTTCGTTTGATCATAACTCGAGTTCTATAACTCCGTTTGAATTGATTCTTTTTGCAAATAGAAGCTCTTGACCTAAGCTTTCTAATAAGGACAAACTCACAAGATTTTGGTACTGTTAGAAATTGTTCTATGTTGCAACAGTTATTTGCTTGGTTTTGATGTTTCCGAATTGTTTTCTTCGTTCTTTCCGATCTTTTGAATGATTGCTTATGTGTGGTTACTATTGCTTGCTCACGATAGATTGAACGGAGTGTGACGAATAGAACTATCAGGAGTTGAGTGCGAATCATCTTCACCAATAGTACAAGCAAATTCACACTTTAATCATATCCCTTTATTACCCAGTTTTTATGCATTAGTTTCAACCCTCAAACATTACATGAGTAGGATTGATTACATGTGGGAATTGGGAGTAGTTGATGTGGTAGAACCTATTATCCTTTATATCAAAACCCCGGAAGTTACTACGTTATGCTTATAATGCTATGTTATGCTCGTAGACGTGGTTTGGTTTGAGTGATTCATGACAGATGTGGGAGCTATTATTAATGGTTAACTTAAGGTGGCTACTTTAATACACATCTGGGTGGAATGGTAGGGGCACCCTGGAGCACCCAGTGGTTTGCCCGGGCACCTAGAGAACCCAGTGCTTGCCCAAGGGGATCCCGGAGGACTCGTGTGATCAACCTATGGAATGCCACCCAGGCTCAAAGGGATCATAATATTATTCATGCTGGAAACTTCACTGTGCAGCCACAAGCCAGTATGGGCTCTGGCATAGTTGAGTAAGTTGCGTGAAGCTCTTGAAGAGGTAGACTAGCAGATGTAGTGGGTTATAGGTGGTACTGTCTACCCAGAATAGAGAGTTAATGCTTCAGAAAGACCGTGTCTCGGTCATCCGTTTCTCAAACATCATGAAGTGCGAGAAATTCAATGGAGGAGATGGAGTCTTGTGGGGAAAGTGCGGAAACCTCTGCAGAGTGTACAAACTGATCATGATTAGTCGTGTCCTCGATTATGGACATCTTGAGTATCTGGTTCTTGGATTATCATGTAGATCTCATCACTTTACTTAATTAATTTGTTGGGTTGTTAACTTTTAATTGGGTTTGAGTTGGGGTTTACCTTCTCAATGTTTTCAACAAACTTTGTAGTTAAATAAAATATATTATTTTGTTGTAGGGCAAATTTGGCTTTATGCAAAACTGTAACCATAGAGCTTTCCACCAGCCAAATATGCATGTAGTGATAGCTATTATTCATCATTTATCCTATGGTGTGAATTTACCAGTACATTCAATGTACTGACCCTCTGTGGCTGCAACTTCTCATGTTGCAGGACTTCTTACGACGAGTAAGTGATACGTTAGGGTTATGATTTCTACACTCAACTTTGCCGTTGGTGTTGATGGGAATCCACAACCTTGTTGTTTCTTCCGCTTTATGGATTGAGGTAATAGTATTTACATTACTTTATACATGTGATTTACCTCTGTTATAAATCCTCGAGTACTGTGTGTGTCAGCATACCGATCCAGGGATGACACTTAAGCACAGAGACTTGATCCATCTGGGTCGGGTCGCTACATGAGGTTTTCATGGATGACTTTTCTTTTTATGGGAAGTCTTTTGATGATTGTTTAAGCAATCTTGAGCAAGTTTTGTAGAGAAGTGAACAAACAAATCTTGTCTTGAATTGGGAGAAGTGCCACTTAATGGTTAATGAAGGTATTGTCTTGGGTCATAAAATTTGTGAAAGAGGTATTGAAGTGGACCAAGCTAAGGTTGATGCAATTGAGAAAATGCCATGTCCTAAAGATATAAAAGGTATTCATAGTTTCCTAGGTCATGCTGGTTTCTATAGGAGGTTTATCAAAGACTTTTCTAAAATTTCTAGGCCTCTTACTAGTCTCTTGCAGAAGGATATTTCTTTTGTTTTTGATGATGATTGTTTAGAAGCCTTTGAAACACTCAAGAAAGCCTTAATTTATGCACCTATTGTTCAACCACTTGATTGGAACTTTCCTTTTGAAATTATGTGTGATGCTAGTGATTATGTTGTTGGTGCTTTTCTAGGACAAAGAGTTGATAAGAAATTGAATGTTATTCATTATGCTAGTAAAACTCTAGACAGTGCTCAAAGAAACTATGCTACTACTAAAAAAGAATTCTTAGCCGTGGTGTTTGCCTGTGATAAATTTAGACCTTATATTGTTGATTCAAAAGTAACTGTTCACACAGACCATGCTGCTCTTAAATATCTTATGGAAAAGAAATATGCTAAACCTAGACCTATTTGTTGGGTTCTCTTATTGCAAGAATTTGATTTACATATCATTGGTAGAAAAGGAGCTGAGAACCCAGTAGCTAATAATTTGTCTAGGCTTGAAAATGTGCTTGATGACCCACTACCTATTGATGATAGTTTTCCTGATGAGCAGTTAGCTGCAATAAATGTTTCTAATAGTACTCCTTGTTATGCGGATTATGCTAATTATATTGTTGCTAAATATTTACCACCTAGCTTTACATGCCAACAAAAGAAAAAAATATTCTATGATTTAAGACATTACTTTTGGGATGACCCAACATCTTTATAAAGAAGGAGTAGATGGTATTATTAGACGTTGTGTACCTGAGCATGAACAAGGACAAATCCTATGAAAATGTCACTCCGAAGCTTATGGAGGGCATCATGCTGGAGATAGAACTGCTCATAAGGTATTGTAGTCTGGATTTTATTGGCCTACTCTCCTCAAGGATGCCCGTAGTTCGTCTCATCTTGTGATGAATGCCAAAGAATAGGTAATATCGGTAAGCGTCAAGAAATGCCTATGAATTATTCACTTGTTGTTGAACCATTTCATGTTTGGGGATTTGATTACATGGGACCTTTTCCTTCCTATAATGGGTATACACATATTTTGGTTGCTGTTGATTATGTTACTAAATGGGTAGAAGCTATTCCAACTAGTAGTGCTGATCACAACACCTCTATTAAAATGCTTAAGGAAGTTATTTTTCCAAGGTTTGGAGTCCCTAGATATTTAATGAGTGATGGTGGTTCACACTTTATTCATGGTGATTTCCGTAGGATTCTTGCCAAGTATGATGTTAACCATAGAATTGCATCACCCTATCATCCTCAGTCTAGTGGTCAAGTTGAACTTAGCAATAGAGAAATAAAATTAATTTTGCAAAAGACTGTTAATAGGTCCAGGAAGAATTGGTCTTAGAAATTAGATGATGCTCTTTGGGCTTATAGAACAACATATAAAAATCCTATGGGTATATCTCCATATAAAATGGTTTATGGAAAAGCTTGTCATTTGCCTCTTGAGTTAGAACATAAGACATTTTGGGCAATCAAAGAGCTCAACTATGATTTCAAACTTGCTGGTGAAAAGAGGTTATTTGATATTAGCTCATTAGATGAATGGAGAACCCAAGCTTATGAAAATGCAAAATTATTTTAAGAAAATTCAAAAGATGGCATGACAAAAGAATTCAAAAACATGAGTTTAAAGTCAGAGAATATGTTCTTTTGTACAACTCTCGTTTTAGATTCTTTGCAGGAAAACTCCTCTCAAAATGGGAAGGCCCATATGTCATCGAGGAGGTTTACCGGTCTGGAGCCATCAAAATAAATAATTCTAAAGGGACTAACCCGAAGGTTGTCAATGGGCAATGAATAAAGCATTATATGTCAGGTACGCCCATTAATGTTGAAAGTAATTGACGGGGGGATGACCCCCGGGTAGGCCCAAGACGGCGAACGACGCTTAAAAAATATCGGGGCCAGCAATGCCCCTCAATCCGGGTCCCGCTTGGCCGGGTTGCTCAACCCGGCCAAGGCCCTCAACCCGGCCGCCCGGCCGGGTCCCTGTCCGGCTGCTCCAGCCTGCCTGCTATGTGCAGTCAACCGTGACATCATGTCTGACGCAGACAAGACGGCCATACTACGACCACTATTCACTACTAGGGAAAACCCTAGCAGTAGCGCGTGTTTTGTGTCCACTAGTAGCGCGGGGGGCCGCGCTACTAGTAAGGCGCTACAGCTATTTCTTAGCAGTAACGCGTGCCCGCAGGTGCTACTGCTAGGACAAATAGCTGCAACGTTTGTTCAGTACCACGCTACTGCTAAGGTAACTACTTGCAGTGTGTTTTCTGTCCATCGCTACTAGTATTTTTTTAGTGTATTTATGCGCCATCGTACAAATATTGGTACAATACCAACTGTTATGAGGTTTACATCATTATGTCCATGACAGTGTGTCAAATGAAGGTGGATTAGGTTCAAGTGGAGGCAATATGTGGTGCATGTCAAAAGTATACTACTAATCCAAACATGATCTAGTTTGGACTAGTAGTACTTTCAATGTGCACCACATGTTGCCTCCACTTGAATCTAATCCGCTAGCACAAGCTATTTAATCATCATCATAGTCATTACCACCAACAGTATTTATTTAATCAGCACTAACACTAGCTAATAATAATCATCATAGTCATTACCACCAACGCTAGCTATTTTATCATCTTAGTAATAGTGTAGCACATCATCATCCTCAAACTCATTTCTAGCTAGCTAATCACTCCTGCTGCTCTCTCTTAGGTAAAATAACATAAAACATGTATAGCTCTCCTCCTCGATCAAACTGGAGCATGCAGATGAACCTGTCTCCTAATCGTGGGTAGCGCATCTGTTTGCTACCCCCTAGTACTTCTCTGCGCTCCCCCATCACATATTTGGTCCAGTCTTGCACTATTAAGCATCCGTCGCTAATCTTGAATGCACTAAATAATTTGTAGGATATCTTGGCCGTAAGTTGATAATACTCATGGTACCTTTAGCCTCGATCCCATAAGGCACAACATTCATCGGGAGTCCCTGTTGAAGAACATCGTACGGTAACATACTTAGCAATGAAGTTTAGCTTCAAAAATAATGTATGGAAAAGATGCACTAATGACAAATAGTAAAAATCTTACCATCCTTCCTAAATAGATGTGACCGTAGTTCATTACGAACACTATTGGTCACACATTTTCAGTACTAACATTTCTAAATGCAGGAAGAAAATTTGTCTTGACAGTATCAAGATCCTCAAGCCTTGAAACAAAATGACTGAGCTCCTCGCAGTTGAGTTCAGCCCTAGGACAGTATATGGTCCTGTCTACCAAGCGCTGGACATGTTTGCTTGCACCGAAATAAGCTGACAATACAAATTAGTTGTCAACTATTTTTGAATAAACAATATCAAAGACATAAATATGGTTGAGAAACTTACATAATGGTATAACTGGAGGCGTCTGCACATCGACCCAGATGTCGGTATTACCTTCAATATCATCTTCCGGACGAATATCAAAGGTGATAACCATATCAGGCTCAAATGCATAAGTCTTGCATAGTGCTCGCCATGTTTTGCATCCAAAATAGGTGTAGTCGTCTGAATTGTATAACTTTGCATGGAAAATATAACCATGCTCGATATTCAAGTAAACTTTCATTTCCTCCATGCTATGACTGAAACCTATCTTATCCAATACAAAAACTCTTGCACGGCAGGGGATACGCTAATAGAATAGTAAAAAAAATAAGTTGAAGCAAATGAAGCAGATGTCATGCTTAATTACGAAAAAAGAGTTGTCGTTGTGACTTACTGTATCCACTTCGAAGTTCTCGTCCAGCTTGATGCTGAAGCGCCTATCATCATCTAGGAAGATTCCGTCGCACAGGCCGCGCTCGTCTTCGCAGTATTTGCAAATACCGAAATCCTTTTCGTCGTCAGACATTTCCTATGTTCATAGTTAAAACATTAATTGAAAATCGATCGAAGACAACTACCAAGATACTCAACACACAAATCCGGGGCACTTGATATTTCCTACATATTCTGGCACAAGTCATGCCAAAATTCACGGAAAAATCCGGCATGACCTTTGCTAAAATAGGACATATCGAGCGCCTGAAGTTTGCCGGAACGGAAATGAATCAACACTCCGGCAAAACATAGGCCACTCGAAGGTGTAACCTGCAAACATGGCCGGCCACCTGGATATTGAGCAACACAAGATATACATTTCAAAATATCTTATAGGACTCAAATTAGCATGCATTCAATAAGCAAAAGTAAATCATCTCATGCATCAGTACATCGTCGAATATTATCACTAATACATCACGAATAGTGTCATACATATAACATCACTAATACAACTAAAACTCTAGCACACGACGGGTATCGGCGCGGGCGGTGGACACCCACAGAGAAGGCACCATCACGGGATCATAGCTCAAGTGAGATCCCCAGAGAACCTGCCAGGTATTGGAGAACGGCCTGTGCTCCAACGCAAACAAGTAGCGACAGACGTGCGCGTCCTCCTCACTAACACGGTGACTGTAAGTGCATCTAGTGCCCCTTAGTGATTTTGGTGTATTGAAGACTTATAGGTTAAGGGACTGATGCGTTTGCGAGTGTACACAGGTCTATAAGTCTATGAGGAGTTTGATATTTACAGAGAAAGTCGACCCCTAAAAATGAAGTTCTTCGACTGAAGACTTTGATATTCTGAAGACTTTCTGAAGACTTTGAAAGTGAAGAAATTGGTGTGACCATGAAGACGTGATATTCACTTGAGGAACATGAAGCGTGAAGACTTTTATTTTCGTAGTTTCATTTTCTCTTTCTTGAGTCATAGGAAACACCGTACTGTTAAAGGGGGTCGAGGAAATACTAAGGAAAATTTTCCATGTGATGCTCAACTCAAAATCCTACACCTACGAATCCCTTCGAGTGAAGCCATTGGAAATCTCATACAGTTTAGTCAATTTCTTCAGTGACAGAGACACAGTTCTTCTGGTCACTGAGGACTTTGCTCTGACTGAGGAGTTAGGAATTCGCCAGTGCGAATTGCCTACACAGTGAGGAACATGATAGCCCTGAGGAATTTGAGAGTCAAATTTCCGACCGTTGCTGTGCTGCGCGCCGGCTGTCCCAAAATATCTTATCCACCTAACGGTCATATCATTGAAGGGCATTTATGTCTTATCATGTCGGGCTGCTCCCTAGGCTATAAATAGCCGCCCCCTTCAACCACTAGTTGGTTGGCTTCTCCGAGAGAACTTGACACTTGTCATTTGAGAGCAACCCATCCTCTGAGGACTTTGAGCGAAAATCATCAAGTGAGGAAAATCCAAAACCAAACCCCCAAACCCAAAGTGATTGAGCATCACTGAAGAAATTGATCCTGCGTGGATCCGACGCTTGTTACCTTTGAATACTGTGCTTCTTCCAGACGGTTAGGCGTCACGGTCTAGAGCATCCAAGAGGAATTGTGGATCGCCGAGTGACCAAGTCTGTGAAGGTTTGGAAGTCGCCTGAAGACTTACCACGAGTGATTGGACGAGGCCTGCGTGGCCTTAGTTCAAGGAGAATATGGTGAGGACTGGGTGTCCTGAGCTGCGGCTCAGCGACTGGGTGTCCGGGACTGCGTGTCCTCGAGTTTAAATACTCAGCCGCTCCAACCAGACGTACAACTGAGACAGCAGTTGGAACTGGTCTACCAAATCATTGTCTTCACCAACTAACTGGTTCTATTTCCTCAACCCTTTCATTTCCTCATTACTGTGTTGAGTGTTTGTTCATATCTGTGCTTGAAGACTTTGACTGAAGACTTTCTCAATTTCCTCAGTTCAATTTCTTCAGTCTGTTTGTCTTCATCTTGTGTTATCCTGTGATTACGCTTTCTGTACTCTGTGCTAGTCTTCATTTCATCATGATGACCATGCTTGTATTCTGTTATGCTTACTTCTGAGTACTTATTCCGCTGCTAGTAGTTCTTCAGTGAGGAATTTCCTCACTGGCAAATTCCTCAGTGAAGAATTCATAAAAATCGCCTATTCACCCCCCTCTAGTCGATATAACGCACTTTCAATTGGTACCAGAGCGAGGTACTCCCTTGTTCTGTGTGATTTTGGTTTAACCGCCTGGAGTTTTAGTTATGTCGACCGCAGGTATGAAGAAAGTGACATGCCCTATCTTTGACGGTCATGACTATCCCAAGTGGAAGCCCATGATGAGGAAGCGCCTCATGGCAATGAACAGCAAGCTGTGGACCGTCACTGAGATTGGTCTTACTGATCTATGCAAGATGGCAGATGCTGATGATATTCGCAAGTACACTCGACTTGACATCATGGCGAAGGATATCATCTGTTCCTGCCTATCCAGAGATCAATTCAGGCGCATTATGCATCTTGGCAATTCAAAGCTTATCTGGGACTGAATCTCTGATGTCTATGAAGGTCATCGAACTCGTCATGATCCCTGGTTTGAGGACTTCAAGGAATCTCTCAAAACGATGTCTTTCGAGCCAGAATCATCATCTTCTGCATCATGTCTCATGGCAAAACGGTGCTGAGGTAACCGAATGCTCCTCATCCGAGTTTTGTGACGATGAATCTGATAATGATGAATCTGATGATGATATTGAATCTTGTTATACCAAACTTGTTTGCATTGCCACTAAACAACAAACGACTTTGGAACAAGTTCAAAACATGCTAGACAAAAGCAATGATATGTTGCGTAAAGAAATGGATCAGTCAAAGGCATTGGGTGAATGTCTTCAGAGAATTCACTCCAAGTTTGACGCCCTTCAAGATCAACATAATACCCTCTTGACTGATCACGAGAAGCTTTCTTCCGAATCTCTTCAAAGAAAGGAAGATCTTGAAAAGCTAAGAGTGTGCTATGAAGATCTTCAGAAGGAGCGCGATTCATTACTAGCTCAACAAATCAGCGCTTCTCAGGAGGAATTTGTTCCTCCATGCTTAAAGTGCATTGAACGTGAATCTGCTAATTCTTCACCTGAATGTTCAAATGCTTCAATTGTTACAAATTCTTCATCTGCCTCTGCTATCACTAATTCCTCATCTGAGGACATTGCTAGTATCACTGACAATGCAGGGCTGAAGGAATTGTACATGACAGGCATGTATAAAAGCCTCGAAGGGCACCAGACTCTTTGTGATGTGCTTAAAAAGTAGATCCTCAACAGAAACCCTAGGAAAGAGGGTATTGCCTTTGAGAGGAAACTCAATGCTGATGGAACATATTGGAAGCCTGAGCAGTACCCCAAAACCTCATGGGTTGCTACAAAGGGACCTCCAGTTGATCCATCTAACTTATCTGGCTTTACATGTGAATCTCCTCATTCTTATGATGAGTCATTTGACTCCAACTATAAACTGTTCAAAAATCAGAATGGTGAAGTATTTGCTAGATATGTTGGCACTAACTGCAGGAACGGTTCCCCTATGAAGAAAATCTGGGTTCCCAAAAGTTATGTTGAAAGTCTTCAGGTGAATGTCCTCATGACACCACCTGTGAAGAACAGGAACCCCAGATCAAATTCCTCACATGGATCAAATTCCTCAAAAGGATCAAAGTCCTCATATGATTATCATCGTGCTAACAACTCTGTGTCGCAGGGTAGAGCGAAGGGCTATGAATGTGTGCATTATTCTTCAAATCATTATGTTCATAAGTCCTCGAAGAATTTCTCTGCTTATTCATATGCTTACCCTAACCCCTCTTATGTGAAATGAAATGGTTTGGCATCTTTGCCACCTTTCTCATATGGTGCTCGCAGAGTGATGAACTCTTTGCCACCCCTTCAGATGTGGGTGGTGAAGAAAAAGAACTAATCTCTTCTGCAGGGTCAGGTCTCCAGACGTGCGTTAACGTCTAAAGAATTTGCTGGGGACCTGACAAAAATGCCTGAAAGGACGTAGGCGAATCATGATGAAATGAACTTTCATTTCACACGTCCTCATACTGCTATATCTGTTTACTGCTTGATGAAATTCATCTGATGAAATTGATGTCATATTCTTCACTCATGAAGCATATGAGATTGTAAGTTACACTAATTCATCTGCAGGATAATCAACCCAAAACTACTGAATGGGTCCTCGATAGTGGATGTACAAATCACATGACTGGTGACAAGAATCTATTGATGGATTCTCCCTTATCACCATCACCTCTGAAGCATATCATTTTTGCTGACAAAGGCAAAAGTCAGGTATTGGGTCTTGGTAAGGTTGCAATCTCTAAGGATAAACACATGGACAAAGTCATGCTTGTTGAGTCCTTAGGATACAATCTCATGTCAGTCTCAATGCTTTGTGATCTTGGTATGGTTGTTGTCTTTGGCAAGTATCGCTGTGTTGTGATTATGGAAGCTAACAATTCCAAAGTCTTCGAAGGCTATAGGAGAGGAGATTTATATATTGTTGATTTCTCTACAGGACCACAACCAGCCGTGTGTCTACTTGCAAAAGCTTTAGAAGGCTGGTTATGGCATCGACGACTTGGTCACGCAGGCATGAGGAATTTGCACACGCTTGCGAAGAAGAAGCATGTCATTGGCATTGAAAATGTCAAATTCCTCAAGGATCACTTGTGCGGAGCCTGTGAAGCTGGAAAAATGACCAAGGCCAAGCATCCAGCGAAGACTGTCATGACTACTACTCGTCCATTCGAATTGCTTCACATGGACCTCTTCGGACCTAACCATTACTCAGCAGTCACTAATGATGCATCTCTATATGGTTTTGTCATTGTTGATGATTACTCTTGATATACATGGGTACACATTGTTACTTACAAACATGAAGTGCAGGAAGTCTTCAAACGATTTTCCTCGAGGGCTTCGACCAACTTTGGTGTGAAGATCAGGCATATCAGAAGTGACAATGGAACTGAGTTCAAGAATTCCGGTCTTGATGCCTATCTTGATGAACTTGGTATTACTCATGAGTTATCTGCTCCCTATACTCCTCAGCAAAATGGCGTCGTGGAGCGCAAGAACAAAACTCTTGTTGAGATGGCTCGCACTATGCTTGATGAATACAAAACGCCTCAGCGTTTTTGGATTGATGCAATTGATATTGCGTGCCACATCATCAACAGAGTATATCTTCACAAATTCTTGAAGAAGACGGCCTATGAACTCCTCACTGAGAAGAAATCCAATGTGAGTTATTTCAAAGTCTTCGGTGCTAAATGTTGGATTAGAGATCCTCACCACAATTCTAAATTTGCACCGAAAGCACATGAAGGTTTTATGCTTGGGTACGGAAAGGACTCGCACACCTACAGAGTCTTCAACATTGTTCTTCACAAGTGTAGATGTGCGGTTCGATGAAACTAATGGCTCGCAAAGAGAGCACATACCTTCTGTGTTAGATGAACCAGCACCTGAGGATTCCATCAAGTTCAAGGCAACTGAGGATGTCATTCCTACTGAAGAATCTGCTGAAGAATTCATTCAAGTTCATGAAGAATGTCGAGCTGATGCACCTGAAGAAAATGCTGAAGAAAATGGTGCTAAAGAAAATGCTGATCAAATTCCTCAGCGACAACCAGCTCATCCTCGCGTTGCAAAAGAAGTGCAAGTGGAGAAGATCATCGATGACATTAGCGCACTAGGTCCTCTCACACGCTCAAAAGCTTCACATTTATCTAACTTTTGTGGGCAGTATGCTTTTGTCTCTATCACAGAGCCCACTAAGGTAGATGAAGCATTTCTGGAGCCAGAGTGGATTCAGGCTATGCAAGAAGAATTACATCAGTTCGATCTTAACAATGTCTGGGAACTGGTCAATCGTCTAGATCCCCGCAAGCATAATATCATTGGCACAAAGTGGATCTACCTCAACAAGCAAGATGAAAATGGCCTTGTGGTGAGGAATAAGGCACGACTAGTAGCTCAAGGCTACACACAGGTTGAAGGAATTGATTTCGATGAAACTTTTGCACCTGTTGCTAGACTTGAGGCTATTCGCATATTACTTGCTTATGCTAACCATCATGATATCATCTTATTTCAAATGGATGTGAAAAGTGCATTCCTCAATGGTAAGCTTGAGGAAGAAGTATATGTTGCTCAACCCCCAGGTTTTGAAGATCCAAAGAATCCTGACAAAGTCTTCAGACTTAATAAGGCCCTCTATGGCCTCAAGCAAGCCCCTCGGGCGTGGTATGACACATTGAAGGAATGCTTCGTGAAGAATGGCTTCACACCCGGTTCACTCGACCCTACTCTCTTTACTAAATCTTATGATGGTGAACTGTTTGTGTGCCAAATATATGTTGATGATATTATCTTTGGTTGTACTGACCAACGTTATAGTGATGAATTTGCCTATATGATGAGTGAAGAATATAAAATGTCTATGATGAGAGAGTTGAAATTCTTCTTAGGTCTTCAAATTCGTCAGCAGCGCAATGGCATATTCATATCTCAGGAGAAATACCTCAAAGATTGAAAGGACATGCGGTGCCCCCATGTGTGGTTTTGGTAATTGATGACATTCTCTATGGACTAATGGTTGCATCGAGTTATATTTGAAGGATGTTTCCAAAGGCATTTCTTGAAGTCCATGTGTTGGTTTCAAGGAGTTTATGGGTTGACCAAGGTGCTATTAAGGAATTATCCAAAGATTGGTCATGTGAGTGTTGAGTTTATTGCAAGCATGTCTTGAAGAAGAAGATTGTGTGATCATTCATATTTACCTTCAATACATCATCCAAATGAAGAGAGATGAAAAGATTCAAGGGTGATCAAGACTAAGTCAAGAGTGAATCAAGTTGATCAACTCACAAAGCATAGAAGATGTACTGAGTGGGACCAAGTGTTCCCATGGTATGGTAAGCATTGTCCATTATGCTTTGTGTACTAACCCATGGTCTACGTGAGAGTTCTTTGTGGGGTTAGGTATGTTTCCATGGTCTTGCGTCAAGAGGAAGATCCCATACAACCCATGGAGGATGACATCAAGTGGTGATTGTCATCAAGTTTGAAGTGTGCAAGTTCAAGTGGAGCAACACAAAGAGTGGCTCACCCATAATGGAGTATTGGGGAGCAATCAAGTTTGAATCTTGCCATCCATTGTGGTGTCAATGGACTTGTGAAGATGTGCCGAAGAGTCGCTCACCCATAGTGACTATGGGGGAGCAATCATCTAGTCTTCATCGAGCCAATATAATCAAGAAAGGTGGTCCAACTTGAGGGAGTCAAGATCGTCATCATCAAGCTCAAGTGGACCATGTGCAAGGCAAAGGTTTGCCCTTGATAGGTTTTCTATTTTACCGGTCTCATGGTGGTAGTTGAGAGACCGGGTTATAGGATCGATAGCCGTACTATCAAGGGGGGCTCTCAAGTGAGTAGCTTGATCGTATCGTTCGTCGAGAGCTCAAACCATTGCATCCTTGCATCATGTTTCTTGGTCCTTGTTTGATTCTCTTTGTGAGTCTTAGAGCTTATGGTCATCTTAATGACAAGCTTGAGTTCATCGAAAACGGAGTTTGCATGCGTCTTCTATGATGTTTTCGGTGTTGGAGGTTTTACCGGTCTTCTCCGAGGAAGGGTTCTCACCATTTTCTTTTGGGCCTTTTCTCATTTGCTTATTATTGGTATTTCTTTCAAGATTGTGTTAGCCCTTGTCTCTAGCTTTCCAACAAACTTGGTTTCATCGAATTCGGAGTCCGTTTGCAAAAGTTGTGGTTGTTTTGGTGAAGGCTGTAGCGGTACTACCGCGACTAGAGCGGATGTAATTTTTTACTACCGCTCTAGAGCGGTACTACCGCGGCTCCTGAGCGGTACTACCGCTCCAGAGCAGTACTACCGTGGCTCCTAAGCGGTAGTACCGCCCCGGAGCAAAAACTCGTGTTTTCTCTCTCGTTTGGGCTGTTTTGAGCGTGCTAAGCGGTAGTACCGCTCCTCCAAGCGGTAGTACCGCTTGTGCACGACCTGAGCACATAATGGTTGGATTCGGGAGGTCCTATAAAAGGGGGTCTTCTTCCCCATTGAACCTTATCCTTTGAGCTTGTGTTCTTCCCCCATTGTTGACCTTCTTCGAGCTTGCTAACTCTCAATCCCTCCATGGATTCTTGCTAGTTTTTGAGGGAAAAGAGAGAGGAGATCTAGATCCACATTTCCACCAATCACTTTCTCCTCTACGTGAGGGGAACCCCTTGGATCTTGATCTTGGAGTTCTTGGTGTTCTCCTTCTTGTTCTTCCTCTCATTTTCCTCCCTAGCATTAGTTTCTTCGGTGGGATTTGAGAGAGAAGGACTTGGGCACTCCGTGTGCCCTTGCCATTGCATTTGGTGCATCGGTTTGAGTTCTCCACGGTGATACGTGGAAGTGAAGTTTGAGAAGCTTATTACTCTTGGGTGCTTGGTGCCTTTGAGCTTGTTCCTCTTGGGTGCTTGGGCGCCCTAGACGGTTGGTGGTGTTCGGAGCTCAATCATTGTGGTGTAAAGCTCCGGGCAAGCGTCGGGGTCTCCAATTAGGTTGTGGAGATCGCCCCGAGCATCTTGACAGGTTCCGGTGACCGCCCCCAAGGGTTGCCAAAGTGTACGGGTTTGGTGACCGCCCCCAAGGGTTGCCATTTGTACGGGTTCGGTGACCGCCCTCAAGGGTCCCTTAGTGGAATCACGTCATCTTGCATTGTGCGAGGGCGTGAGGAGATTATGGTGGCCCTAGTGGCTTCTTGGGGAGCATTGTGCCTCCACACCGCTCCAAACAGAGATTAGCATCCGCAAGGGTGTGAACTTCGGGATACATCATCGTCTCCGCGTGCCTCGGTTATCTCTTACCCGAGCCCTTTACTTATGCACTTTACTTTGTGATAGCCATATTGTTCTTTGTCATATATCTTGCTATCACATGGTTGCTTATCTTGCTTAGCATAAGTTGTTGGTGCGCATAGGTGAGCCTAGTTGCTTTAGGTTTTGTGCTTGACAAATTAACCGTTAGGTTTATTCCGCATTTGTTCAAGCCTAAACCGTAATTATTTTAAAGCGCCTATTCACCCCCCCCCCCTCTAGGCGACATCCTCGATCTTTCAAAGATGTACTGAGGAAATTCGGCATGCAAGATTGCAAAGGCCTCAAAATTCCTATGCCCACAAATGGCCATCTATGCACTGATGAAAATGGTATTGACTTCGATCACAAGGTATACCGCTCCATGATTGGTTCTTTATTGTACTTATGTGCATCTAGGCCAGATATAATGCTTAGTGTTTGCATGTGTGCCCGATTTCAAGCTGCACCGAAGGAATCACACCATAAGGCTGTGAAGCATATTCTTCGATATCTAGCTCACACACCAACACTAGGATTATGGTACCCCAAGGGCTCTGCTTTTGATCTCATTGGATATTCTGACTCTGACTATGCTTGTGATCGTGTGGACCGCAAGTCAACATCTGGCACTTGTCATTTCCTCGGACGATCTTTGGTCTGTTGGTCCTCGAAGAAACAGAACTGCGTATCACTGTCTACTGCTGAAGCTGAATACATTGCTGCTGGCTCTTGCTGTGCTCAACTGCTTTGGATGAGGCAAACCCTCAAGGACTATGGCGTCAACGTGAAGAATGTGCCTCTCCTCTGCGACAATGAGAGTGCCATCAAGATTGCTCACAACCCAGTTCAGCACTCGAAGACAAAGCACATCCAGATTCGTCATCATTTTCTTCGTGATCATGTGTTGAAGGGCGACATCTCCATCGAGCACGTGAAGACTGAAGAACAGCTAGCTGATATCTTCACTAAGCCCTTGGATGAGAAGAGATTTAGCAAGTTGCGGTGTGAGCTAAATATCTTAGAATCTTCGAATGTTCTTTGAAAAGGACACACATCCTAACACTTATGCAAAATTGATGACTTAGATGTGCAACACATGAAGAAACATTTTTCTTCAATCAATGAAGAATAACACTCTAAGTGTGAAGAAATTAATGAAGAATTTGATTCTTAGAACCCTACGACAATTGTACGCGGTGTGTGAAATCATCATTCTTATACGGTGGGTCACGCCACCACAAAAAGTTGAAAATCTTCAATTTGAGTTTTTCCTCAGTTTTTGAAATTCTTCAGTTTTTCAAATTATTCAACTTTACAAAATCTTCATTGTTTCCGTCGTTTTTCTTCATTGGCTATATATATATATATGAGTTTATGTCCTCTACAGCATTCACTTATAGCTATTTCTTCAAGTAGCTGTTTCTGCTAAGTAAATGTGATCGGACCCTTCCCCCTCTATGCTATACTCAACCCAATCTATTCACAAATTCTTCATGTGCGTTCTATTTGAAACTCGTTCAAAGTCTTCACTGTGTCCTTGTCAGCTAAAGAAATTGCAAACGAAACTTTAAAACAAATCTTATCCAGATTTTCGGTTTTACCGCTCAAACCGTTCCGCATCCCACGATGCATTATTTTATTCACCCACGATCTTACACGATCTCATCTACACAGTACGTGGGTGACACATGTTGTGTGAAGGAGAAAGAGCAGGGGCATGTTCGTCGAAAATCTTCGGGCGAACAGTTTTTCACCGTGACTATAAATACCCCTCTCCCCTTCCTCACTTCATTTACTCCGCTCGACCGATGTCTCTCGCTCGAGCTCCTCAAACCCTAGCGCCGCCGCTACTCCATCGTCGCAGGTGAGGAAGAGCTTCGCTGCATCGACCTCGTCGCCGTCGTACTCGCGCCGGTTGCGGAAATCTTCACTCCGCTGCCGCCGTAGCTGTCTTCCTCTGCCAAGTTAGGGCATGGGAGATCTAACCTGACGAACTTCACATCCGTTCTTCTCAGTTCATCGTGTTCTTCACTTCGGGTAATTAAAAGTTACTTTTATTACTCACTTTGATCCTCAAACTTTCCTGAAAATCTTCAAAGGTGTTTATTCTTCAAATCTTCACACATATGAACACCTCACACACTGTATGCTCTTGATGCATTTCTCTAAGCAATCATTTTCTTCAAGATTCCTCAATTGTGTGGATCTTCGATCTGTACAACTCTGGAACCTAAGACAAAGAGCGCTTAGTGAAATTCCTCAAGGTTCATCTGGTCAAATTCCTCAAAACTTGTCTTTTCGAAAAAACCTTCTGAGAACGCATATGACCTCTCCAAATTCCTCGCACCTACACTCTGTTCATAGGTACTCATGTCTGATGCTGAATCACTAGGTTCTCATCAACTTAACTCATTTACAGCGTTCCTCGAAGAAAAACTGCATACTTCTTCAGAGTATTCAATTGTTCAAATTCCTCATCTGAAGAATATGGCTGAAGGTAAGAGACCGCAGAAAGGAGGAAAGAAGCCTGAGGTCATGACTACTTTCGATATCCCTGATGACATTTATAAGGACTATTGCACACCTGATGAAGCCAAATTCGGCAAAGAAAACAAAAATCAGCGCAAGGTGCGCATACAGAGGATTCAACGGAGATGGGCAAGAGAATCGAGGGAGTAAAGATATGTTACTCCAAAGTATATGAAGAAATTTGCTTTAAATCCTCCAGGCCCAAGAGATCCATTGGCACCTAGCCAACTAGCTGATCCCACCAGTATCAAAAGTGGTGAGGACTTTCCTGAAGAATGGGCTAAGCGCCAAGCCAAATTGGCAAGGCAAGCCAAGGAGGCAGTGAAGAAATTCAATGAGGATTCTGCCGCTGCTGCTGCAACTGAGGCCTCGGTCAAGCCGAGGAAATCAATGCCAAAGAAGCCTGCTCGTAAGCCAAGTGCTTCACCAACAGCGCCCTCACGGCCAAGTTCCTCAGCTATGCCCTCATGACAAATTCCTCAGACTGCTACTGCTCCACCAAAGTCCTCAGCAGCTCCCTCAAAATCCTCAGCTCCTGTGCATCTGGCTGCATGTTTTTCGATTGCCTCTGGTGTCTCAACAAGTTTCTGAGCTGCACCAATGTCCTCATCAGGCCCCACACTGTTGAAGACTAAAGCAACAGCTGGACGCGGTCCTCGACCAAGTCCAAGGAAGAAACAGGTCGCATTCCATGTGCCCTCTGATGATGAAGCTTCTGATGATGAACTTGCAGAAATCATCAGAGACAGACAGGTGAAGGCCGCTAGAGCCAAAGGCACATCTGTGCCACTGCTTTTGGATCCAAAGAAAATCCTCGATTACATTGATCACTAGCACAAGGATCCAAACACCCCAATGCCTGATCTTCCTCTGACTCCTGGTCAAAGTCACATGCTGACCCATTTCATCACTCAAGAGAAATGGAAATTTGAGAAGGTAAGAGAGATCAAGAAAGCGCAATACAGGAAGGAGAAGCTACTGAAGAAAAATGTTGTCAGAATGACACCTGAGGAACTTCTCCAGGCTTAGTCAGAAATTCAAGCCCTCAGCAAAGACTTTGATGCCTACTATGCTGATTGGCAAGGAGCCAAAGTGAGATTCGTCGATCTGACGAAGAAATTCACAAATGTTGCAGCCCCATAGCAACAAGAAACTCCTCAGGCTGCAGACTCTGCTTAGCCTGCTGAAGAACATGCCAGCACCGCTGATGACTTTCAGCCTGCTGAAGAAAATACAAGTTCCAGGGCTGATGACTCCATTCCAGCTGCTGAAGAAATTGCCAGGGTATCCACTAGTGGTGCGCCTGAAGAAACTGAAGAGATCAGGGCAACTGCATCAGTTGCGCCTGAAGAAAATCAACCAGATTCCTCAGCTCCTCCCGCGCCTACACCAACTCCAATCCTTCCTTCTGCCTATGAGGTGAAGAAGACCAAGGCTGCAGAGCGAGCTACAGTGAAGAAAAGGAAGGCATCAGCTGCGTCAAATTCTTCGGCTGCGAAGAAAATGAAGCCATTGACCAGCTCACTCGAAAATCCAATTGATGTTGTTCCAATTTCATCCATGTCATTAAAGGAAATTGTTCCTTTTGGAGAAGATTATAAAATCCCAAGCGGATCGGATGTAGAAAATCATTCTGCTGCTTCGTCAGAGCAGATTGATGAAGAAATTGAAGTGGACGCAATCCCTTCAACGCCAGTCATTTCCTCACCTATGCCTCAGTTCACAGCTGAAGAGGCTGGTGTTGAGGAAATTGAAGATGAAGATGTGGATATTGGATGCACCACACCTGTGATGAACGATGACTTTTGGGAATGTCAGCATCCCAATACTCCTCTCTTCACTCCTATCCAATAGATTCCTCAGTCCCCGGCAACAACAGTTCAAATGGACTCTGAAGAAACTCAACCCACTCCCTCTGTTCATGAAGATATTCCAGTCGCTAGTGCTGAAGAACCTGCTATTGCTGATCCTCAAGTTACACAAGAAGAGGAACCAGAAATTCCTCAGCCTGAAGTACCTGAGATTGCGATTCCTGAGGTTGTGCTGCAAATCACTGACACTCCTCTGCCCAAGGCGAAGAATCCGTTCTCAAGCAAGCAAAAGTTCAAGGCTGAAGACTTCTTTTCGGAGCATGTGTTCTTCACTGACTATAATCCATATGACACTGCTCGCATAAGGAAGAGTCGTTTCTGGACTGCAAGTCAAGCCAACTTTTATTCCTCAGTGCTGTTTGACAAGGATAAAATCTTCGATCATGAACATATTCCTCACGTGGATATGGAATCTCTGCCATGCTTCGAGCCAGTCCTCAGTATTATTCACGATGCAGGATTACACAACTTCTGCACTGACATCTGTGATTGGAATGAAGAACTCATTCTTCAGTTCTACGCTACACTGCATATCACTGGAAACGCTGAAGATGTCAACTCATGGGTGTTGGATTGGATGACTGAAAACACTCACTACAAGGCACCAGCAACTAAATTGCTTCGTGTCCTTCCTCTCGATCCTCCCCATGACAGTGCACATTGCATCTACAATGATCCTGAACTGACAAATCACTATATGCAAGTGCTCATGAAGCCTTTGAAGCCAGGGCAGGCCCCACGAACCAAATTCCTTGTCAAGGAATTACTCTATGTGCCTCGGACTGTCTATCACATTCTGACGAAGACAATGAGTCCTATCAAAGGTCACGACTCAAATGATGAAGAAGTCGTTGGCATCATGAAGAATATGCTTTTCAACATCATTCATGGCGTTCCCGTCAACTTCCATGATTTCTTCATGAGGACTCTGGCAAATGTTGCTATGTCACCATTCGAGCTGAAGCCCTATGCTCCTTGGATTATGAGATTCATAAGGGCAAGATCTTCACGGAATTACAAAGCTGACACTCTGAACCATGGTAGCTACTTGCCTCCCATTGAAGTCCTCAAACGACCCGTTTCATCATCTGATGATAAAGGCAAGGCAGCTGCTGTGATCGATGAAGGCATTCATCCATTGGATGGTCAATTTCGCCTGGCTACATCTTACTCTACCAATGACGACTCTGCCACACATGACACTGCCGCAAATACCTCCGCTAAGCAAAATCCTCATGCCACAACACCCAGGGTGATGACTGATCGTGAGTTACTCAGTCTTCATCAGAAGGTTGATCGCAATCACAAATGGGTAAAGCGTTAGTTTGGTGCAATTCTTCACAATATGACCTCAACACACAATGCAGTGAAGAAGAACCATTACCACCTTCATGAAATCCTCAACCGCACCTGGGCTATCCTCACTCATGTTTATAGCGCTGAAGAACTGAAGACTATGGGTCTCAAAGAAGAATTTGACTGGTCTGCTCCTCCTCCAAAGAAATTCAAGAGGGTCAAAGTTCCTCCACTGGTGGCCAGCTCCTATTCTTCATCGCGTGATACTGATGAGTATGAAGATTTGGACGACACTGCGGCAGGCCCTGCTACAACAAATAACCCCGACAACGCTGGCGCTCCTCCATCGACTTGAAATTCTTCAGGGGCGTTAGTCCTCAGTTTCAATCCTTTTGGTCATTTGATGACAAAGGGGGAGAAATCTGAGTTAGTATTCAAGCGGGTCTATATAAAGGGCATTTTTTTAAGTTACAACTCTCATTCTTCTGAAACTTTTATTTGGATCGAGTTGTAATCTTAAAACCCGATGGTGCTCTGATACTTTTGGATTGTGCTCTGATACTTTTGATGCACTATGCTCTGATTGATGCTATTCTGCATGCTTATTCCTCATTAATATTATTGCACGCATGCTGAATTTCATCAGGCACCATATTTCATCATGCATTTCAAATTCTTCATATTATATATCAAATGCGTGCATGAATTACAAGATATAGGGGGAGATCTCCATGATTCAACTCTTCAAATGTGCATTGCCTCAAAAGCAAATTCCTCACTATGCACATCTTCAGGGGGAGTTCTTCTATATCTTGCAATCAAATTCCTCAATATCAGTATTTACACTTCATATGTTTATCCCCGTTGAAAACTTAACCTATATTGTCATCAATCACCAAAAAGGGGGAGATTGTAAGTGCATCTAGTGCCCCTTAGTGATTTTGGTGTATTGAAGACTTATAGGTTAAGGGACTGATGTGTTTGCGAGTGTACACAGGTCTATAAGTCTATGAGGAGTTTGATATTTACAGAGAAAGTCGACCCCGAAAAATGAAGTTCTTCGACTGAAGACTTTGATATTCTGAAGACTTTCTGAAGACTTTGAAAGTGAAGAAATTGGTGTGACCATGAAGACGTGATATTCACTTGAGGAACATGAAGCGTGAAGACTTTTGTTTTCGTAGTTTCATTTTCTCTTTCTTGAGTCATAGGAAACACCGTACTGTTAAAGGGGGTCGAGGAAATACTAAGGAAAATTTTCCATGTGATGCTCAACTCAAAATCCTACACCTACCAATCCCTTCGAGTGAAGCCATTGGAAATCTCATACAGTTCAGTCAATTTCTTCAGTGACAGAGACGCAGTTCTTCTGGTCATTGAGGACTTTGCTCTGACTGAGGAGTTAGGAATTCGCCAGTGCGAATTGCCTACAAAGTGAAGAACATGATAGCCCTGAGGAATTTGAGAGTCAAATTTCCGACCGTTGCTGTGCTGCGCGCCGGCTGTCCCAAAATATCTTATCCACCTAACGGTCATATCATTGAAGGGCATTTATGTCTTATCATGTCGGGCTGCTCCCTAGGCTATAAATAGCCGCCCCCTTCAACCACTAGTTGTTTGGCTGCTCCGAGAGAACTTGACACTTGTCATTTGAGAGCAATCCATCCTTCGAGGACTTTGAGCGAAAATCATCAAGTGAGGAAAATCCAAAACCAAACCCCCAAACCCAAAGTGATTAGCATCACTGAAGAAATTGATCCTGCGTGGATCCGACGCTTGTTACCTTTGAATACTGTGCTTCTTCCAGACGGTTAGGCGTCACGGTCTAGAGCATCCAAGAGGAATTGTGGATCGTCGAGTGACCAAGTCTGTGAAGGTTTGGAAGTCGCCTGAAGACTTACCACGAGTGATTGGATGAGGCCTGCGTGGCCTTAGTTCAAGGAGAATACGGTGAGGACTGGGTGTCATGAGCTGCGGCTCAGCGACTGGGTGTCCGGGACTGCGTGTCCTCGAGTTTAAATACTCAGCCGCTCCAACTAGACGTACAACTGAGACATCAGTTGGAACTGGTCCACCAAATCATTGTCTTCACCAACTAACTGGTTCTATTTCCTCAACCCTTTCATTTCCTCATTACTGTGTTGAGTGTTTGTTCATATCTGTGCTTGAAGACTTTGGCTGAAGACTTTCTCAATTTCCTCAGTTCAATTTCTTCAGTCTGTTTGTCTTCGTCTTGTGTTATCCTGTGATTACGCATTCTGTACTCTGTGCTAGTCTTCATTTCATCATGATGACCATGCTTGTATTCTGTTACGCTTACTTCTGAGTACTTATTCCACTGCTAGTAGTTCTTCAGTAAGGAATTTCCTCACCGGCAAATTCCTCAGTGAAGAATTCATAAAAATCCCTATTCACCCCCCTCTAGTCGATATAACGCACTTTCAGTGACGCACCACCTCCGCGGAGTCCTCGAGCCTCTGGATCATCACTGGCCCACGCGGCCGCCACCAAAGAAGGTTCGGGTCAACGACAGGCTGGCTCGTCACCAACCTGCGCCCCCCGATAGGTAGCGCCTCCAAGTACCACCCCGGCGGAGCCCAGTCCCGGACATGGATGATCTGGTCAAGCAGGTGTCGTCCTCCGCCGACTCGATGACGAGGATGCGGGATAGGCATCGTCCACGTCGAGGCGGGAAAAATTGCTTTAACTAAAAAATCTCCTAATTAGTACCTAGTTCTTACTAACTTTCTTACTAACTAAATAGAAGAAGGTCAAATTTTACTCGTTTTATTATGCATTACACTAGTGTTTATTCATCATCTATGAAAACATCACCTAAGAAAAAATCCCAGCCGCATCTGTATCCAATTCATTTCCACCCATAGATGAACCCTAACTAATTTGATGCAACTAAAATTTGAAGAACCCTATCTAGGCAGAGGTAGGGGAGGGGGAGGAGCAGGCGTGCTCACCTCGGGTGCCTGCGAGAGAGGGGCAGGCGGCGTCGAGGTCGGGCTTGGGGCTCGGGCGCACGACGGAGGGCGGCGTCGAGGTCGGGGCCGGGGGCGGCGTTGAGGTCGGGGGCGGGGGCGGCGTTGAATCCGGGGTCGGGGGCGGCGTAGAGGGTGTGCGGAGAGCGCGCGGCGACCGACGGGCGACGGCGGCGGCGAGAGCGGAGGAGTTCGATTTGGGGGGAAGTGGCCGTGGGGAAGGACGAACGCGGTGGTTAATTCAGAAGAAGCAGTAGCACGTTCCGGAAAGAGCGCTACTGCTACATTAGCTACAGCGCGTTCTGGGATACGCGCTACTGCTACTACTTTCTCCTTTTCCCCTTTTTTCATTTATTTTTCTTCACATTTTATTTTTTTCCTTCCACCTTCTTCTATTTCTTTCATTTTCAATTACCTTTCTATTTGCTTTTCATTTAATTTTATATCCTTTAGTAGTAGCGAGTTTAGAGCAAAATGCGCTGCTACAAAGAAAGTAGCAGTAGCGCGGTTCCATATAGATCGCTACTACTATGTGTACCAGATCGGCTAAGCCGTGAGAATTTTAGTAGTAATGTGTATGCAGCAAGACGCGCTACTGCTACGAAGTTATCTGCAGTGCGGTTTCCGCAGGCGCGCTGCTGCTACTTAGCACCAGCATGCTTATTTGACCCACGCTACTGCCAAAGTTCTGTGTATAAGGTTTTCCTTAGTAGTGATTGCTGATAAAGCACACACTGTTCACTCGTCACGCGCGACATCATCTACTGTGTACTTTGTCCCTGAGGATTGATTTATAAAATGCCCCAGGGACAAAACTTAGCCTAGCTCCCAAGCTATACACGGCTTGGGATGTAAGCTACACTAGTTTACATCCCAAGGACACGGCCATGCCCACCTAGCTTACACCCAAAGCTAGCTCACACTACAAAGTGAACATCCATCCATCCAGGAGACAAGGCACTCACGCCACACTTGCATTCGGCCACAAGCCACAAGGCACACATGCCCACTCACTCCCTCACGCATGCATACATGCTCACGTATGGACTCACACCCATTCGGCCACAAGGCCACTCATCCACACACTTGTGCATACACATGCTCACACGCATAAGGCTCTCTACTGCCTTCTGTAATACAACTCCAGGAGCAACTCTGTACGTCAGATATATACCCCGCATATATATTCAAACATGCAGGAGTAGGAGTATTATCTCTTCGGAGAGCTCCGATCCTGGTAAATCACCGCGTGCTGTTTGCCCAATCCCGTCCCTTGACCTCCAAAGCAGCCTTGCCCTCACCACAAGCCACCTCGTGGCATCTGCCGTCTCGCCAACCCGCCCGTGAGATAACCCCGGCTGTTGGCACCCACCGTGGGCGTACTATGATACCACAGCTGCCACGGAACCGTGGTCCAGGCGGGACCATTTTCGTCATCTTCGCCGCGACGTCGCCGCCATCTCTCCGGCCGCGCTCGAGGGATCAACATCAACTCGCCCCCAGGGCGGCCGCGCGGAGCGGCGCGTCCTCGTCGTCGGCCTCGCCATCTTCGTCATTGTCACCGTGGCGGCGCGCCGTCGCTCCGGTAGCGCTCTGGGGCTCTACATCAACACATCCCCGGGGCAACCACGCGCGGCGGCACATCCTCACCGTCGGCCTTGTTGAAATATATTGCCTACCTCCCTCCATCAGTTCGGACTTTTGGATGAGTTGGCTGGAGCATGAATTCAATATGGTATCAGAGCCAAGAGGTCTTGAGTTCAAGACCCTGCTAACGCAGTATTAAATAAAACGATTCTGCGGCCTACACCGATCCCACGTCTAAGGACTAAAATAGCATAGACGTGAGGGGGAGTGTTGAAATATATTGCCCACCTCCCTCCATCAGTTCGGACTTTTGGATGAGTTGGCTGGAGCATGAATTCAATAGGCCTCGCCCTCTTCATCATCACCGCGGCGATACTCTGCCATCTCTCCAGCGGCGCTCGGGGATCAACCTCACCACGCCCCCGGCGCGCATGCGGGACGGCACGTCCCCGTTGTCTGACCTCGTTCGTGCGTGTGTGCGCCGTGTCCGGCCTCGTCGACCTCTGGCGTCTCTCCATCCATGCACCTATCCGCATACTAGTTTTCGCACCGTAGCGTGCGCTATGTTCCTCATAGACAATGGTCATACACTTCTCAAACACACACCAGCAAAACATCTTCCAGATGCAGGTCGTACACTAGTCAGATAATGCCCATAATCTGCCTGTACATTCGCCAGATGCAAGTCAGACGGAACCCGCCTCCATCTGATTCACTTCCTGCCATGCCTCCCTGTTCAGCTCGCAAGCGCCTCCGGGCACAGTTGCCCACAGACACAGCAGCTGCAGCTGCATCTCGCCAGCAGGCCGCCGCCTCGGCGGACCGCTGCCGTGCTCCTCTGCCCGCGCGTCCGCGACCCCAGCTCCTCCACGCGCGCGCACTCCTCGTCACCACCGGCCGCTCCCCACGCATTAGCTCCGCCCAACCGTCCTCGCTGCTTCGCCTGGCTCCACCACCTTGCCGGCACTGTGCCGCGACACCCCTCGGGTGTGTGCGCGCCCCTGCGCCAGTACGGCCGTCCGCCCGCTGCTCCCGCACACACCACGTTGTGCCTCCTCAGGGCATCTCCAGCCGCCCCCCAACAGGCCCTCCCCAGGCGATTTTGCCGCGCCGGCGCCAAAAAAAGGCCCTAGTCGCGCGCCCGTTTTTCGCCGGCTCGGGCCAAAACTGATGCCGGCGGACCCAGGCCGAACCCGGCGCCCTGGGGGCGCTTGGGGAGCCGGCACAAGCAAAAAAGGCGCATGGGCCCACACTGGAGGCGACCCGATGGCCTTTTCCCGCCGTTTCTTGACGCTTTTCTCGCTTCTCTCCCGCTTGCTCGCCTTCCTCCCGCCATTCTCTCCCTTTCTCCCGCCAAACCCCCTCCCGCTCGCCTTCCGCCGCCATGCCGCCGAAGATGTACTCCATGCCGCGCGCGGCGGCAACCGCGACTGGCGCCGTGACCCAGCCGAAGCAGAGGAAGCCGAGGGCGCCGCCATCGAAGCCACCGGCCCTATCAAACGCCGAGTGGAGGGTGGAAGTTCAGCGGCGCGAAGCAGTCACCGCCGACAGGCGGAACAGGGCCATAGCCAAGAAGGCCCGCGACAACACGGCGCGCGCGGCGGCGTCTTCCTCATCGGTCGACCAGGCGGGGATGAATCCACCCGTCGTCAGCCACGCCCAGTACGCGCCCTGGGGACAGCAAGGCGCTGGATCTCCATGGGGTTCATCGTCGCCCGGCTACGCCGACGGCGACGCGCACGGTGGGTTCAACCCAAACGTGACCTTCCCTCATGGTCACCCCGCTACGCGCATGCCCTCGCCCGCCTTCGTCGGCGTGCAGTACCCTCCATACAACTACTCGCCGCCCGCCGCCTACGCGTCCGCACCGACGCCCCATCTCTACCGTGGACCGCTACCCTTCTCGCACCTTGGCGACATCGACGACACGGGAGCCGACATGGACGACATCATCGCGACAGGATCGGCCGCGGCGGCCTCGTCTCCCGGGTTCGCCACCCAGGACGAGGTAGTGGACCTCAGCGGCGACATGGAGGCCGAGCTCGGCTACGTCTACGGCGATGACGCGCACGAACCCAAGGAGGAGGAGGAGGAGGAGGAGGAGGAGCGCGGCCTCATCCTGAATGAGCTGCCGGTGGCAACGCCGACGACGCCGATGACGCCCACGACCACACGGACGCCAAGCCCGAGCGACGCCTCTACATCGCCGCCCAGCAGTGTCGAAGCCGCGCCGACGCAGCCCAGCATTGAAGCAGCTCCGACACCGCCGAGCTCGCGCACGCCGACTCCGCCAATGCCTGGAACCAACCCCGCCGAGTGAACCGACCCCGCCGAGGCGGCGGCGCTCTGTTTTTTGTAACACCAGACTATGTCCGATCGCCGGATTTGCGGCGTCTTTTGAGAGCGGGAACAACCAAGTTTGAATTTCCCGCATCCTAGGGCCGGCGCGTGGGGGCGTGACTGGGAGCTAGCTCGCCCCCAGGGGCCGAACTAGCGTCGGCACGCCCCCGGGCCGCTCTATTTAGGCGCCCTGGGGGGCCGAACGGCTAGAGATGCCCTCAGCCCCGTCTCCGACCTGGCCGCCGCACCCGGGCTCCCGCGCGCTCCGCACCTCCAACCCGGCCTGCGTCGTGGCTCCGCCCGCCGGCTTCTCCGCGCGACCCGGCCCCGCTCGGCGTCCCGCTCATCGCCTCCACATCGCCCGCGTGCCGGCTCCGCGCGACCCGACCGTGCGTCGGCGTCCGGCCCGCTGGCTTCGCGCGACCCGGCCCCGCTCCAGCTCGCGACAACCCGTACCACCCGAACGCCGGGTCCTCCGCTCGCCCTGCTCGCGACGAGACCTTCCTCCGCCCGCGTCGGACCCGGCGTCGCTCCGCCCTCCGAGCCGCCCACTCTGACTCGCCCCCGCATCCACGCCATCAGCCCACCCGCTAGCTGGACCCACCTGCTCCAACCCGGCCGCCTGCCGGCTCCGCAGGCCGGCTGCCCATCGCCTCACCGCCGTTGGTCGCGGCCTCGCCGACCATCTGTGCAGGCCGCCTCCCTCAAGCGTCTGCTCGTGCCCCAGCCAGGCCGGCTCCGGCCTCGCGCGCCCTCCGCATGACCCGGACTCCGCCTCCTCCGCGAACCCGGCCCGGGCCGGCTCCCCTCCGCCTCGTGCTCGCACCTCCGTAGCCACCCGCCGGCTAGCCGGCTCGCCGCGCCGGTTCCGCCCGCACGCCGGCTGGCTACTCCGCCTCTGATCCAGCTGCCTGCCGGCTCCCACCCTGTGCATGCTGAGGCCGGCTGCGCCCATGCGTTATCCCACCGACAGAGAAAAAGAAAATACAGGAAGGTCGGGTCGCGACCGCTGTCCGGCTCGCGCCCGCTACCCGGAAGTCCGTGTTGCTCCCGCTACCCGGAAGTCCGGGTTTCTCCCGCTACCCGGCTGCTTGCAAAAAAAAAGATGCCATCTGAAGATGTTGTCAGCTGAAAAAAAAGAAAGAAAAAGAGATGCCCGCGTCACCGTCTGGCCGCCCAGTCCGCCTGCCGGCTTCGGTGCCTGGCCAGCCGGGGGCCCGACCCGTTCACTCGTCTGCCTCGACGCCAGCTGCGCCAAGCCGGCCCCGCCGTCAGTCCGCCTCGACGCTCGTTCAGTCGGACCCGACCGGCTGGGACCCCCCCTTCGAGCACCCAGAGGCTCGAAGGCTACCCCCAGTGGGTGTATCGGCGTGCTAGAGCCAATCCGCGTCGGCCGTCATCGACAACCTCCGCCTGGTCTACACGAAAATCAATGTGACCTCCTCACCCGCATACTTTCGCGCCAGGCGCAAAACCGGATAACCCCGAGCAACACTCGGGGACCACCTCCGTCTTTATTACAGTTGCACTGCTATTTGTCCCGTCGCCAGCTAGTCTTAGCCCGAAGGCTGGCCGCTCGGCCTGATACGTTCGTTCCCGCAGACAGTTTAGTAACGCATACGGTATCGAAGGCCCACTCTCAGCCACAGACCGCAGGGCGGTTATCCGGCAAGCGAGAGCAAAAGCTAGAGGTCACCTCACGCAAAAAACGTCCGGGAGAAGAAGGCTTGGGCAACCCGGCCGTTTCCTTTATGAGTATCTACTTGGTCGAATCTACTCCTGTAGTCCGAGTACTATACGCCCCACTCCGCGGCCACTCTTCGTAACAGCTAGAGGACGGCTCCGAGTTTTCTAGCTAACAAGAGGCAAAGCCAAAAAGCGGAGGGGACATGAAAAAGACTGAAGGGGGCTCGGACGAAACCGAGTCGGCACCCTCAGCATAAAACTTGCAATGCTACAAAGCAAATATTTGATATATATATCTGTGCGGACTAACTTTGTCTTTTGCACGATCATCGCTGTGGGGAACCACCTCCTCGCCCGGAGGCTCGGCGGCTACATGCGGGTTGCGGGCCCGACGCTAGTCGCAACCGGCATTTCCATCGCTGCTATCCACATCATCAACAGCAAGACCCTCCGGCCGACTCTTCGAGTCGCCCGAAGGCTCGGAGGCTACACCCAGTGGGTGCGCTCGCACGCCCCCACTCAGCCGGTGGACTCCACGTCCGCGCCCGGCAGGGCCGTGCGCCCCTCAACCGATGGACTCAGTGTCCGCGCCCGGCAACCTCGACGTCACCGTCAGCTTCATCATCAACAACAAGACCCTCTGGCCGAATCTTCGAGTCGCCCGGAGGCTCGGAGGCTACACCCAGTGGGTGCGCTCGCTCACCCCCACTCAGCCGGCGGACTCAGTGTCCGCGCCCGGCAACCTCGACGTCATAGTCGGCTTCATCAACAATAGCGAAGACCCTCCGTCCAACTTTTCCAAGTTGCCCGGAGGCTCGGAGACTACACCCAGTGGGTGCGCTCGCGTGCCCCCACTCAGCCGGCGGACTCTGCGTCCGCGCCCAGAAGGGCCCTGCGCCCCTCAGCCGGCGGACTCCGCGTCCGCGCCCGGCACCCTCAGTGTCACCGCCGGCTTCTTCAACAACGGCAAGACCCTCCGCGCAACTTTTCCAAGTTGCCCGGAGGCTCGGAGGCTACACCCAGTGGGTGTGCTCGCGCGCCCCGACCCTAGGAACACGCCGCGCCTTTTGCACGCCCGCCGCCGGCTGCAACCGGCATCTACTGCTTCATCGACGCCCGCTAAAACCCTCCACGCAACTTTTCCAAGTTGCCCAGAGGCTCGAAGGCTACTGACGGGGGGATGACCCCCGGGTAGGCCCAAGACGGCAAACAACGCTTCAAAAACATCGGGGCCAGCAACACCCCTCAATCCGTGTCCCGCTTGGCCGGGTTGCTCAACCCGGCCGCCCGGCCGGGTCCCTGCCCGGCTGCTCCAGCCGGCCTGCTACATGCAGTCAACCACGACATCACATCCGACGCAGACAAGATGGCCATACTCCGACCACTATTGCTGATAAAGCACACCCTGGTCACTCGTCACGCGCGACATCATCTAAAGTGTACTTTGTCCCCAGGCATTGATTAATAAAATGCCCCAGGGACAAAACTTAGCCTAGCTTCCAAGCTACACATGGCTTGGGATGTAAGCTACACTAGCTTACATCCCAATCACACACCCATGCCCACCTAGCTTACACCCAAAGCTAGCTCACACTACAAAGTGAACATCCATCCATCCAGGAGACAAGGCACTCACGCCACACTTGCATTCGGCCACCAGCCACAAGGCACACATGCCCAGTCACTCCCTCACGCATGCATACATGCTCACGTATGGACTCACACCCATTCGGCCACAAGGCCACTCATGCACACACTTGTGCATACACATCCTCACACGCATAAGGCTCTCTACTGCCTTCTGTAATACAGCTCCAGGAGCAACTCTGTACGCCAGACATATACCCCGCATATATATTCAGACATGCAGGAGTAGGAGTATTATCTCACCGGAGAGCTCCGAACCTGGGTAAATCACCGCGTGCTATTTGCCCAATCCCGTCCCTTGACCTCCAAAGCAGCCTTGCCCTCACCACAAGCTACCTCGTGGCATCTATCATCTCGCGAACCCGCCCGCGAGATAACCCCGACAATAATATTATCCAAACTTTGACACTAGAAGAGCACATAAAAGAGTCCTTCCGGAGCACTCCGGAATCGTGAAAATAAGGAGGTACGTGATACGGTAAGTAAATGGACTCCAAAAAATCCGCAAAAATATTTTTTATCAGTTTTAGAATATTTAAGAATTTTGGGAATAAAGAAACTTCCAGGAAGCGTACCCTGGTGGGTTGTGCCCACTTGGGACACCTTCTGTACTCCATTTTTCTCCCATATGCTTGTCCTCCAAGATAAAAAAAATCTATATACACTTCCCGAACCTGTTGGTCACCATATCACGAAGAAATCCTCTGTTCTCTTTTCTTGCTGTTTCTGGTCGGATTTATCAAGCCAGGCATCATGTCTTCTTGCTCCTCCAACAACATGGAAGAATATGCTTGGCTGATGAAGATCGAGACGGAGTGGGAGGAGCCTACAGATGCCATCAAGGGAGATAAGAGCAAGAAAGCTACCTTGGATCCATCCACGGTGGCAGCACAAGCGCTGCTGGCAGAGGAAGAGGAAGAGGATATCCTTAAGCCCTACCTTAGTCATCTTACTCCTACTGAGATTGAAGCTTTTCGCGTCATTGAAATAGTTCACATACAGAATAAGTATCTTACTCGCGAAAATATTCTGCATCAAGAGCATATCATCTATCTCCGGAGTGTCATCCATCAATTGGAGAATCTCTTGATCCTTAAGATAGATCGCTTCATCACCACCATCATCTTCTTCACCACCAAATGATAACTGAGTATCGGCTATGGGCACTCCCCTTGGCTTCCGCCAAGCTTGGGGGAGGTGCCCCGGTATAGTATCATCCCACTATCTTATTGCTTTTACTTATTTTAGTTCGATCTTTTGCATTAGATGAATAAAAGTTTTGTTTGATCCTTTATTCTTTGAGAGTTGCTTAGTGATCTATCCTTGTAATCGTGTGCAAGTTATATAATAAAGTTTAGTGTGAGTTTTTGCTTTATTCACTTTCATGTTGCAGATAAAAGAAAAGAAATAAAGAAAGAAAAAGAGAAAGGAAATAAATCATTAAGATCATATACTAATCCTATGGTAGGTGATGGAACCACATAAGGAAAAGTATAAGTAAAAAATTTTGTTAGAGGTTGACAAACATAGCATTAGTCAATGATGCAACTCATGAAAGAATTAATAAGGGAAGAGAAGATTCACATATAAATATACTATCCTAGAAATCTTTTGTGAGTGTGAGCCCTCATCAAAATATTATATGCCAAAATTGTTGACGTTGGACAAGGAAGACAACTTAACGGTTTATGTTTGTTTATATTCACATAGAAGTCATATTGTCATAGATCCTTTAACATGTCATTCTTGGCCCCTCTCTTTGCTAGCCAAAAATTCCACACTAAGTAGAGATACTACTTGTGCATCCAAAAACCCTTAAACCCAAATCTTATTTTCAAGTGTCCACCATACCTACCTAGGGATTGAGCAAGATCCCTCAAGTAAGTTGTCATTGGTGCAAAAAGGCAATAAAAATTGCTTCTAAAAGTGTGAGATCATTTAGTGTAAGTGAAAATTGAGCGTTGTACGAACTTGGATGACAAAGAATAAAAGCGACAGACTGCATAATAAAGGTTGTCATCTTAAGGGGCAATACAACGTGACGTTCTTTTGCACTAAGGGATTGAGCATACAAACAAATAAGCACATGGCAACCTCTGCTTCCCTCTGCGAAGGGCCTATCTTTTACTTTTATGTACTTACTTTTATGCAAAGAGTCAAAGTTTTCATTCTATTCCTTTTATTTTCTCCTTTGGCAAGCATCATGTGGTGAGGAAAGATCTAGGCACATATGTCCAATTGAATATAGATAGCATGAGTTATTATTGTTGATGTCACCCTTGAGGTGAGTATGTTGGGAGGCGAAACTATAAGCCCCTATCTTTCTATGTGTCTAGTTGAAACGTTTTGCTCATGGGTACGAGGTGAGTGTTAGCAATCATAGAAGACTATAGGATAGTTGAGTATGTGGACTTGCCTATAGGCTCTGATATGTGACCCTTCCCGAAAAGATGATGAATTATAGTTGCAAAGTTGACTGAGAACATAGTTTGTTGGTTTCTAATAGAGTTTTTGCTTTATACTTCGATTGTGTGATGAACTATTAGTTATTCATGAGAAGTATATGATAAAAGTTCTATGATAAACGTCCTATGTTTAATTTTTTTTGCTCTTATAATAATCAACATGATGCTTCTATGTTCGTATTTTGTTTTTATCGACACCTCTCTCTCAAAGCATGTGGACATGATATTCGATTTCGGTTTTCGCTTGAGGACAAGTGAGGTCTAAGCTTTGGGGAGTTGATACATCCATTTTGCATCATGTTTTCTTACTGTTATTTATAATGTTTTTATCCATAATAATGCTTTTTGGAATAATTCTAATGCCTTTTCTCTCATAATCTGCAAGGAACACACCAAGAGGGAGAATTCCGGCAGCTGGAAATCTTGACCTGGAAAAGCTACGTCAGGCCACCTATTTTGCACAACTCCAAACAAGTTGAAACTTCACGGAGATTTTTTATGAAATATTTAAGAATTATTGGAGCAAATAACCACCAGAGGGGGTCCACCAGGTGGGAACAACCCACCTGGGCGTGCGAGGACCCCCTGGCGCGCCCTGGGGGGTTTTGGCCTCCTCGGTCCACCTCCGGTGCCCATCTTCTGGTATAAAAGTCATTTAGACCTAGAAAAAATTAGAGGAGGACTTTCGGGATGAAGCGCCGCCGCTTCGAGGTGGAACTTGGGCAGGAGCACTTTTGCCCTCTGGCGGAGCGATTCCGCCGGGGGAACTTCCCTCCCAGAGGGGGAAATCATCGTCATCGTCATCACCAACAATTGTCCCATCTTGGGGAGGGCAATCTCCATCAATTTCGATGTTCTGGGAATGGGGGTACCCAGACTTGCCTGCCTGCAGCCTGCGGCGTGGCTCAGGGAGTGGCCCGGTACGGCCCACCTTCATCAACACATGCTCAAGACCCTCGCGAGGGGCCAAGCCTCGCGGGGCGGACGACAGGAGGCTTCCTCGGGCACGGCCTCGTCAGGCTGTCTCACGAGGAGGCGGAGAGATCAAGGCGGGGTACCTCACGAGGTGCCCATGACGCAAGCCATGACGACCGAGGCCAGGCGGGCACCAGGCGGGCGCCGGCCTGCGCAGAGTCCTCGTTTCCTCTTTGGTGCAAAGGGGGGCAAGCGCAGGCAAGACTATCAAGCAAAGGCAGCCATTTCGGTGCAACAAGACCAAGACCAGAAGGACGGCAGGACGAAGGTCATCGTGGAGCCCAAGCCAGCATCACCGTTAGGGTCTTTGGCAGGCGAGGACCAACTTTCGTCAGGATAAGTGTACTAGATGTTCCCCTTCAAAATGGCCAATTGTTGGCACCCTTCCCACTCAATATTTGGAAAGAGGCCCAAGGCCTCCCTCTATAAATAGGACTAGCCACCCACAGGGTGGAGGGGGTCGAGCGAAGAGAGAAATCAATAAGAGAAAGAGGGACAGAGAAGCGACTGAACTCCCTCTAGCAGTTCATCGCACCAGCCAAGAACAGCCCCTCGCGAGGCTGCTCTCCCTTGTACTGTTCATCATCAGCCCCCTGTGGCAATCCACCACACCACACTGGAGTAGGGTATTACACCACAATGGTGGCCTGAACTAGTATAAATATCGTGTCCCTTGTGTTGTTCCTGGTGTAGTTTTAGATCCTTGCGAGGTGTTGAGACACGGGTAGGCAGGGGGTGTGATCTCCGCGCGCACCCCAGAGTTCGAACCTTGAGGGTCTGCCGGAACCCTAAATCCGACATTTGGCGCGCCAGGTAGGGGTGCGCCAGAATCCTTCTCCCGCTGCCTCACGTATCGTCGCATCATCATCATCATGTCCGGCGACCTAACGGGCAATCCTGATCCCTGGGTGGCCTGGCCTGCCCGCGCAGAGCCGCTCGCCCAGGGCGACCTCAATCCTGTGCCCTAGGCAGCCCGTGGTCCACAGGGCGCTGCGGGCCGCGGGCGACACGGTCAGGCGGCGCCAGCTCTCACGCCGCGGCAGGTGCGGTCGGCGGCAAGGGCCTCAAGCCACGCCGCGGCTACGGCGCCGTACACCCGGCGGGAGCAGGCAAACTCAAGGACCACACTCACGGTAGCCCGAGAGCTGCTGCAATGCAGGCTGCTGAAGGGCAGCCGCGACGTACTACTGGAACGGGTGGCAGAGCTCCTGAGCTCCACCGCCTCGGGGGCTCACCCCTTCTGCGCCCAGCCACCGCCTCAGGCTCAAGGCGGACCACACAGAAGCCCCACGCGCGCCCGCACAGCTCCGAGCGGATTCCAGGGCCACTCCAACTCCAATCTGGCCGTCGGCACCTGGCTGCCACTAGCGCCGCCTCCGCCTCCGACCCGCGAAGGGGGATCCACTGCAGCACACGGTCCCGGTGGGCCACTGCGCTACCACACCCAGGTGGGCACCTCGAGCAGGATTGCATGGCACACGGGGTACTATAGCGAGGCATTCGGGGCGGCGGCCCCGGAAGCGTATGTGCCCCACATGGTGGATCAAGGACATGCGCAGGAGGAAGACCATGGCTCATCCCTCTGCCCAGGCTGGGGGGAAGAGACACCCGAAGCTGAGCTCTTTCAGGAGCCCAGAGAAGGCCTCGTCGACCGCGCTGGAGGCAACGACTATCGGGTACCACTAATCCCTCAGGAACAGGCATACGCTATCCATGGGTTACAGGAGGTACAGGTCGTCGTTGTGGATGGCCGCCCCAGTCCAGCAGCTTCCTATCCCTCAGAAGGAGGGCACTGGGGGCTGCAGGAAGGGGGCCGAGATCCGGCCTCGCCCACGCGGCGCTCGGAGCAAGGCGTCCTCAGGAGGTCGGCCCTCTACTGGGGATGTGCCTCAAGGTCTACCCCCGGCAAAGGACTCGTGGTCGTCGGGGGAACCACTGGCGACCGCTCTATCCCATCGGTGGCGTCCTCGGTCTCCGGCCGTTGCCGATGGCATAGAGTGTGGCGCAAGGCGGGGCCCTTGTCTGGTGATATGAAGCAAGGTCGGTACCTGTGAAGAAGGCCCAGTGCCTGTGAAGCTCGCCGCCCCGTGACACTCTCATGTAATAATGACTGGGGCTGTACACGCCCCGGAGTCTCCAGAGAGCCGCCCTCGGGCCTCGGGGGCTCCCGCCCACGCCCAGCAGTAGCACTTAGCTCCGCGCTGGTGAGAAGACGTCGAAGACTAGACTAGGTGCCGGACGCGGCCTTTCTGCTTCTTTTTGCCTTCCCTTTGGTTGTCGTTTTTCCCTGTTTGGATTTAAGTTGGATTCGAGCTTGAGACTTGTGTGTGTTCGGGGAAGGGGTGTTTAGTCTCGTTTGAGCAATCTCTCGCGTTTTGGTTACCGCTTTGCGTCCGTCCTGCCTCAGCTGCCTCCCCTCATGAGCCCCTCGCGAGCCGGGCCAGGCCCAGCATGCGCGCAGCCCAGACTGCCATCGCCACGCCCTCTCTGGAGGTTCTCATTACAGGTTCAATGGGCTCGATCAGGAGGCACTCAGGACACCACGGCCCTCCGCAGGCTCACTCAGGGCCCATGCGGGCTAAAGGTAAAACAAACCAGTCGACCCATCACAAGACCAGCCGCTCGGCGTAGGCATACGGGTGATATCATGTTTACAGATGCGCTAACTGCAAGTTTTTGCACGAGGGGCTCCCCTCCCAAAATGCTCTTACAACCCTCAGGGCCAAGCCCGAACTCTCTCTGCGCAGGGTAAAAAGCAGGAACAGCGCGTGGTCAATCGGATAAATCCCCCAATGCATCCTCAAGGGCACCTCCGGAGTCGCCACTGGCATCGTTGGCCTCGCTGTCGCCTTCAGCGCCGCCGTCGCCAGCACCTGGGCCATTCACCACTCCGCCCTCATCAGCAGCTACAACCACACCGTCATCATCGGCGGTCAAGGCCCTAACAAGGGCGTCCACGTTGTCTTCCACCCAATTCGCCAGATCGCCCTGAATTGCCAGGGGTACCGGGGCGATGGCGGCATCGAATTCAAAGTGGGGGTCCATGTTCTGGAGGTGACTGAAGACGCAAGAAAAAGCACGCCCAAGCAGGGCACGGCTCCTCTCCTTCACCAACCTGTCAGCTCTGCACGATCGAGTCTCCAGCTGCGTCACCACGTCAGTGAAGAACTGAAGGTTACCAGCATAGTTAACCACATGAGGCTCCCCAACGGCTGCCTTGCAGATGTTGCCCAAGGCCATGTTAGCTCTTTCCCGGAGCGTGCGGAGCATAGGGGCATGCTCGTGCTCCAAGGTCTGCCGCTGGTGTATCTCGTCCTTGCTCCGCCGCGCGACGGCCTCAGCCGCATCCACCATTTGATGGAGAAGAAGCACCTCGGCGCGGGGGGAAGCCAGATCCCCTTGTGCCGCGCCAAGGGCGGCCCCGGCAACATCAGTGCGGCGCCCCACTTCATCCAGTTTGGCCTTCAAGGCGGCGGTCCTGCCCTCTGCTTCGACCTTGATCAACTCCAGCCTCTCCTCGAACTCGCGCTCGAGGTTCGAGCGGGCCGCCGCCGCCCGGCGATCAACCTCCTCCGAGGCTCGGGCTTCCCTCGCGGCAACGTCATCCTCCGTCTGTGCTACCAGGCGCTCCCGCGTCTCCAACCGCTCGAGGTCCATGGTGCGCTCGGAGGCCTCCAGCGTCAGTGCCTCCTCACGACTCTGGAGCTCCGCCCGGTCAACCGAGGCCCCCTTCATCGACGCAAGGGCCGCCTCACGCAACTCCACCTGCTGCTCCAGGGAGCTACTCCAGGCCTGGAGCTCCCACGCCCGCTCCTCTGCAGCCCTGCGCCACTGGTCAGCCTCCTGGCCCTCCTCGACAGCCCGGGAGCGGGCCTCCCGAGAAGCCGCCAGCGACACCTCGGATTTCTCATTGTCGAGGTCACGCTGGTGGCGCGCAAGGGCATCGGCCGCCTTCAGCTTGCGCCTCTCCTTAGCCAGGTGCAGGCCCTCGGCCACATGGCGCGCGTCCTCGTCAGCGAGCTCTTCACCGAGCTGGCTCACTGCATCTGCCGCCCTCCGGAGAAACCCTTCGCGAAGGGCGCGACGCTCCTGAGCGCGCTTGAGCACATCTTCTGTGTCATCCCCCGCCTCAGGCACGCGCAGTGGGCCACGGACCAGCACTCCCCCTTAGGGCAGGGGACTGGGGGCTGGCGCCCTCGTGATGGCCGGACGCGCCTCGCCAGAAGCCTCGCCCCAAGCCGGTTCGTCCTCAAAGAAAGAACACAAGGCCGACCTCAGCCAGTCGTCGTCCACGACCAGACGAAGAGCCCAAGGCAGGCTGGCTATACCCCGGGAGGGCTCACGAAGGAGGGTCACGAGGTGCGCAGAATCACGATGCATCACGGGAAGGCCCACCTCTCCAACCGGCCTCACGATAAGGTCAGTGCTTGAGCCCGGGGCGCTCGGGGATGGTGGAGAGTGCGAGGCCTGGAAGGATGGCTCCTCAGCCATCTCCGTGAACTCGGCAGGAAGGGCCCTGCAGGGCAATGATCAGCTGAAGCAACAGGAAGTAAGGGACTAACAAAGGGGAAGGCTTACTCATCAGTGGCGAAGTACTTCCTACGCTTCAATAGGCGGCAAGGGTAATCATTACCCAAGGCCTCCTTTCTCTTTCGAAGAGCCTCGAAGTCCACGCGGAAGTGGCCTAGGAGCACAGCGCAAGGGTCAGCCTGCGACGAGGAAGAAGCGCCAGTGTGACCAACGTCGAGGGCACCGCACTGGCACGCGTCGCAGGACGCCGCCCCGCGGAGGTTGGCCGGGTCCTCGGGAGCCTCTGCCGCGGGAACCGCGGGCCGCGGCTCAACACCTTCAGCCGCCGCAGGGGGGACTTCAGGAGCTGCCACCTCAGGAGTTGCGCATGGCGTCATCATCCTGACGGCGGCCCCCTCAGCCCCCGGTGGCACTTGCCTCCCAGCTCCACCACTCGAGGTAGGACCGCCGCGGGCGACCGGAAGGGCAACCACCACGACTGGGTTCTCACGAGGTCCCATGAGGCCCGTGGGGCGCAGCCCCCATTCATCGAAGCTGGGCATTTACTTCACAAAGTCAGCCCTGCTTGAGCAAAGGTACAGCAGGGCACCCCCTTGCCAGAGGCTGCCAGGGGAAGGGTCCCCAGTCAGGATCAAGAGAACCTTCCTCAGCGCTTCAGGCGCTAGATCTTCCTCCTGGAGCCTCATGCGGTCTTCATACCCCCCGAAGGCCCACATCCGGCGGGAATGGTGCTGGAGAGGGGCAATGCGACATAGGAGGAACTCCTTCACCACCTTGGGTGCCGTCACACCGAGCGCCCTCAAGTTCGCAAAGTGATGCCAGACAAGGACGAGCCGGGGGCTCGTGAGTGTCTCCTGGCCCGAGCCCGAATTGGGGATAGCGGGCAAGCTTGGCTCCGAGAGCAGGGGGCTGGGCACTCCGACATCCACGTACAGCCACTGCTCTTGGAACCCAGTCTCAGCCGGAGGAAGGCTGAAATCAATTCCCGAGGCCGCCGTTTCTGGTGCGGCGAAGAAGCTCACGCACCCCGAACATTGGGCGAGATCGCTGAGGTGCAGAGAGAAGAAGTGGTGCAGCAATGCAACTGAAGGAGGAATGCCCACCATCGCCTCGCAAACAAAGGCGAAGACGTCGAGAAGAGTAATGGATTCGGGACGCAAGTGCATCATGTGGATCTGATAATGGGAAAGTACGACGTTGAAGAAATCAGAAAAGGGGGGAACCAGTCCCGCCCACAAGGCTTCGGCAAAGTACCGGACCTCGATGACTATTCCGTCAATGGAGAAGTGAGACGCGGGCCAGACCGTCGTCCTCCCGCACTTGTTGAAAATGGTGGCAAGGGCAGAGCTAACCATGTCCAAGCCTTCCAGGTTGAGTATGATCGACCGATCGACAGCAGGAGCCGTCAACATCGGCGAGCGGGGTGGGGGCACAGAATTCTGCCCCTTCCCTTTCTTCGTCGGCGCCATGGCAACAGGAAGAGGGAGGATTCGAGATTGGATTGAAGCGGAGGCTGGAGCTCGAGAGGAGGAAGAGCAGGAGACGTGCAAGCGACGAGAAGAGGGATGACTGTGTGCAACCGTGGGTCCGCCTAGCTGGGCACAAAATAGGAGGCGAGGGGAAACAGGGACGCCCACGTCCAATCAACCGCCACGCGGCACCCAAGGCTGCAGGCTGACGGGACCCGCGGCGCTTCGCACTTGCCCCTTCGCTTCTCTGCTAAGCCCAGTCCAGGGGCGCCTTGGGCCCGGGGGCTACTGTCGGTGTTCTGGGAACGGGGGTACCCAGACTTGCCTGCCTGCGGCCTGCGGCATGGCTCAGGGAGTGGACTGGTACGGCCCACCTTCATCAACACATGCTCAAGACCCTCAGGAGGGGCCAAGCCTCGCGGGGGGGGGGGGGGGGGGGGACGACAGGAGGCTTCCTCGGGCACGGCCTCGTCAGGCTGGCTCACGAGGAGGCGGAGAGATCAAGGCGGGGTACCTCATGAGGTGCCCATGACGCAAGCCATGACGACCGAGGCCAGGCGGGCGCGGGCCAGTGCAGAGTCCTTGTTTCCTCTTTGGTGCAAAGGGGGGCAAGCGCAGGCAAGAGTATCAAGCAAAGGCAGCCATTTCGGTGCAACAAGACCTAGACCAGCAGGACGGCAGGACGAAGGTCATCGTGGAGCCCAAGCCGATGTCACCGTCAGGGTCTTTGACAGGCGAGGACCAACTTTCGTTAGGATAAGTGTACTAGATGTTCCCCTTCAAAATGGCCAATTGTTGGCACCCTTCCCGCTCAATATTTGGGAAGAGGCCCAGGTCCTCCCTCTATAAATAGGACTAGCCACCCACAGGGTGGAGGGGGATCGAGCAAAGAGAGAAATCAACAAGAGAAAGAGAGACAGAGAAGCGACTGAACTCCCTCTAGTAGTTCATCGCACCAGCCAAGAACAGCCCCTCGCGAGGCTGCTCTCCCTTGTACTGTTCATCATCAGCCCCCTGAGGCAATCCACCACACCACACTGGAGTAGGGTATTACACCACAATGGTGGCCTGAACCAGTATAAATCTCTTGTCCCTTGTGTTGCATCTGGTGTAGTTTTAGATCCTTGCGAGGCGTCGAGACACGGGTAGGCAGGGGGTGTGATCTCGGTGCGCACCCCAGAGTTTGAACCTTGAGGGTCTGCCAGAACCCTAAATCCGACAATCAACATCTTCAACAACACCATCTCCTCTCAAACCCTAGTTCATCTCTTGTGTTCAATCTTGTTATGGGAACTATAGATTGGTACTTGTGCATGACTAGTAATGTTGATTACATCTTGTAGTTGATTACTATATGGTTTATTTGGTGGAAGATTATATGTTTAGATCCAATATGCTATTTAATACTTCTGTGATCATGAGCATGTTTATCATTAGTGAGTAGTTACTTTTGTTCTTGAGGTCACGACAGAAATCATGTTGCAAGTAATCATGTGAACTTGATATGTGTTTGATATTTTGATAGTATGAATGTTGTGATTCCCTTAGTGGTGTCATGTGAACATGAAATACATGACACTTCACCATATTTGGGCCTAAGGGAATGCATTGTGGAGTAGCAATTAGATGGTGGGTTGCGAGAGTGACATAAACTTAAACCCCAGTTTATGCGCTATTCCGTAAGGGACCGATTGGACCCCAAAGTTTAATGCTATGGTTAGAATTTATTCTGAATACTTTTCTCATAGTTGCGGATGCTTGTGGGAGGGTTAGTCATAAGTACGAGGTTTGTTCAAGTAAGAATAGCACCTAAGCACCGGTCCACACATATATCAAATTATCAAAGTAGCGAACACAAACCGAACCATCATGATGAAAGTGACTAGATGAAATCCCCGTGTACCCTCAAGAATGCTTTGCTTATCATAAGAGACTGTTTTGGCTTGTCCTTTGCCACAAAAGGATTGGGATAGCTTGCTGCACTTTAGATACTACTATTGTTACTTGCTCGTTACAAATTATCTTGCTATCAAACTACTCCGCTACTTACAATTTCAACACTTGCATACACTACCTTACTGAAAACTACTTGTCATTTCCTTCTGCTCCTCGTTGGGTTCGACACTCGTACTTATCGAAAAGAGCTACAATTGATCCCATATACTTGTGGATCATCATTACACTACAAAAAAATACACTTGCATGATGATACGTGTTGGTCACAGTAGGTCGCGTTTTTTGTCATGCATGTACATCCATGACGATTTTATAACAGAATCAAGATAGTCATACATGTGCTGTCGTAGAAGTGTTCCATGACATTACAAAAATTATCATCACGGAAGTATCCACGTCCATGACGATAAATCGCGTGTCATAGAAGTGCTTTCGTCAAGGGTGACCGACACGTGGCATCCACCATAACGGAACGCCGTTAAGCTATCGGGTCGGGTTTTGGATCCGATAACCCGTTAACAGCCCCGACCAATGGGGTTTTCCACGTGTAAAATCATCATTGGCTGGAGGAAACACGTGTCGGCTCATCATTGGGACAGATTTCATCCACTCATTGGACAGAAGGAGCCTATGATACGTCGACACGTGGCACGGCCCAACAGAGGCCCATTCCTGTGAAAAGGCCGGCCCGTTTGACTTGGTCAAAAGGTCACGGGCCGGCCCATAGAAAGCATGTTAACGGCTTGTTCGCATATAGCCCATTTACAGCCCGCTAACCCAAGGCTCGTTACGCCCCCAAATTAGGCCCAGTAGCGTCATCTAGGCCATCCAATATGATTCCAGCCCGTTTTCACTTCTTGCCCATGTATGGCCCATAACGTCTTTCAGCCCATATGAGGCCCTTTGTAACTCTTGGCCCATTAACGGCCCGTGGTGAAACTGGCCTGTAATGAACAGTGTATCACATTACACCCATTAACGGCCCGTGGTGAAACTGGCCCGTAATGAACAGTGTATCACTTTATACCCATTAACGGCTCGTTATTCCGTTGGGCCGTTTCCAGCCCAAGTTATCTTTCGGCCTTCTTGTAACGCCCTCGATGCGGCTATATCTCCCACGTGTCGAAGCACGACTTAGAGGCATAACCGCATTGAAAGCAATGTCGCAAGTGAGGTAATCTTCACACAACCCATGTATTACATAAGGGAAAAAGATACATAGTTGGCTTACAATCGCCACTTCACACAATTACATGAATAAAGCATTACATCATCCAGATACAATCAAGGTCCGACTACGGAACCAAAATAAAAGAAGAACCCCAAATGCGACAAAGGTCCCCGATCGACCCCAACTGGGCTCCACTACTGATTGACTAGAACGAAACAACACAAAAGGCAAGATCTCCATCGAGCTCCTCCTTGAGCTTGGTTGTGTCACCTGCTCGGTAACATAGGCACCTGCAAACTGGTTTTGGAAGTATCTGGTGAGCCACGAGGACTCAGCAATCCCATTACCATGGGTATCAAGACTAGCAAAGCTTAATGGGAAAGGAAGGGGTAAAGTGGTGAGGTTGCAGCAGCGACTAAGCAAGATATGGTGGCTAACATACGCAAAGGAGAGCGAGAAGAGAAACAAGCGGAACGGTCGTGAAGCTAGCAATGATCAAGAGGTGATACTGAACACCTACTTACGTCAAACATAACACAGAAACCGTGTTCACTTCCCGGACTCCGCCGAGAAGAGACCATCACGGCTACACACTCGGTTGATGCATTTTAATTCGGATCAAGTGTCAAGTTATCTACAACCGTACATTAACAAATTCCCATCTGCCACATAACCGCGGGCACGGCTCTCGAAAGTTTAAACCCTGCAGGGGTGTCCCAACTTAGCCCATGACAAGCTCTCGCGATCAACGAAGGAATATACCTTCTCCCAGGAAGACCCGATCAGTCTCGGAATGCCGGTACATCAAGACATTTCGACAATGGTAAAACAAGACCAGCAAAGCCGCCCGATGCGCCGACAATCCCGATAGGAGCTGCACATATCTCGTTCTCAGGGCAACACCGGATAAGCGAAGCGTACAGGTACCGACGTAACCCAAGTTGCCAAGGGATGGTCCCGCACGGTGCTCTAGTTTGGACCAACGCTTAGACAAGCACTGGCCCGGGGGGGCTATAATAAAGATGACCCTCAAGAGAGCGACTCCCAAGGGAAAAGTAGGTGGTGGTGATGCAAATGGTAAAAGTCAATGTTGGGCCTTGCTGGACAAGTTTTATTCAAAGCGAACTGTCAGGGGGGTCCCATAAATCACCCGACCGCGTTAGGAACGCAAAATCCGGGAACATAACACCGGTATGACGGAAAACTAGGGCGGCAAGAGTGGAACAAAACACCAGGCATAAGGCCGAGCCTTCCACCCTTTACCAAATATATAGATGCATTAATAATATAAGAGATATTGTGATATCCCAACCAAAATCCTGTCCACCATGGAGAAATCTTCAACTTCACCTGCAACTAGCAACGCTATAAGAGGGGCTGAGCAAAAGCGGTAACATAGCCAAACAACAGTTTGCATAGGAAAGGTGTCAAAGGTTAGAGGTTCATGGCAATATGGGATGGCTTGATAAACAGGTAATAGGTAGCGCGGCATAGCGATAGAACGAAGCAACTAGCATAGCAATGATAGTAGTGAGATCCAGGGTAGCGGTCATCTTGCCTGAAATCCCGCAAGGAAGAAGAACGAGTCCATGAAGAAGACGAACGGATGAAGCCGAACCAATCATAGACGAACGAATCCTCACGATCGCAACGAAACAGGAACTAACAAGAAGAAGCACACAACATAGGTAAACACACCACACATGAACAAGACATGATGCACAACAAGCATGATGCATGACAAAGCTACATGAAGCTACTCATGGCAAGAGATGATGCAAACAAGAACAACACATCAAGGCAAGTTTAAATGAGGCCGGGAACAACATATAACAATTCCAGTAAGTCCTCATATGCAAATTTCGAAATTGGTCCAGAACTGAATAAACATTATGTTGAAGTTGTTAAATAGCAAGTTAAGATGCACCACAATGTTCTACTCGAAATTCTAGTCAAGTTACATATAAAGTTCATTAGGTTTAGAGCTACGGCCTGGAAGATATGAGCAAAACAAGTTAAGCATGGCATTGATGCAAAATGCACCCAAACATCAAGCAAACACAACAAAACAAGGATGCAACATGATAATATGAAACAACAAGCAAAATCACGCAAGTTTCATATAGAGCACACTCAAAACGGAGCAACGGTTGAACACACACACAATATACAAGTCGTAGCAACAATCTGTCCATAACAGCAACTAGGCATCTTACAAGCATCAAAACAACATGCTACAACACCCCAACATGAGAAAAAAGGCATGGGCATGAAGTTTACGTAAAGCACAACAAAACATGAACAATGAGCTATCTCCAGAAACAACTAGAACATGCTCAAAAACACATGGAGATATTGCAAATAATAACAGTTTCAGACTTTAGCAGAAATAACATCAAGTTGCAATGTTTAGAGCTATCAAACAACATGTTACAGGAACATATCATGGCAAACAAAGGCATGGCCTGAATCTACTAATTGCACAGATCAAAAGTCCCTTACTGACCATGAGCCAAAAAGGCACGGAAAATATGATGACACCCACGTAAACATGGCAAGTTATATTACAGATTCATACATGGCAGGAACAACAATAAGTAGGCATGTTCGTGAGCTCAAACCACTCACCACAGAGAAATACATGGCATGGCAAGGCAACCACCAGTAATAAGGCATGTTTGTGAAGCTAAGCATGGCAAGAGCAAGGTCATAGGGTACATGGATCACTAGGAAAACACATGGGAACAAGTGAACTTAATGTTAACAGGCTGACAAACAACATTTTCAAGCAACTTTAGAGCAAGATTGCAACATGTTCCAGCAGGCTATAATTGCAACCAAGGGCATGAATGGATAGAGCATGACATGTAGATCAAAACATGTTTATAGAGCATCTCCAGATTATGCATAGAATGATTAGTAGAAGCATGTTAACATAGCAACAAAATATATCAGAATCTGTCAGGAAAACAGCAACAGTAACTACCCTACTTAACAAGCTTGATACACTCAGCACACAACTCACAAAAATACATGGTTGGCACCCCTGGAAAGATGGCATGGCATAGATCAACATTCATGTAGAGCTCAAACTCATAGGATGCACACATCAATCATGGCAAAAATGATAAAACAGCAAGTTATAACAGTTTCAGCAGATTAACATCAACATGCACTCTTCCAACAGCATTTCGGGCATCAAGATGAGCTCAAATGAAAATGATTCAATGGAATGAAATGATCTACTCGTCGAGGCAAACAATTTGACATATAATACGCACGAAACGGAGCTACGGATGCAAAGATGTGATGTGATGAATATGGCATGTTTATGAAAATGAAACGGGGACTTAGCAGTTTTCGGGGTCAACCTCGGGTTTGCGCGCGCGGATCGAGGCGGCCGGAGACTCGCCGGAGACGGCCGCCGGAGCAGGAGGAAGGGCCAGGGAGGTGCGGGGCGGCCGGATCCGGCCGGTCCTTCGCCGGATCTGGCCGGAGGAGGCACGGGGCGGCGCTCGGGCAGCGCGGGCGGAGGGCGGCGGCGGCCGGCCGAGGAGGCGCGGGGCGGCGCGGCTCGGGTGCGCGGCACGCCGGCCGGCGGCACCGGAGGAGCACGACGGGGCGGCGCGGCGAGCGCGGGACGCCGGCGCGGGAGGGCGCGGGGCAGGGGCGGCCCGCGGCGGCGGCGGTTGGCGGCGGAGGCGGCGAGCGGCGCGGGCAACGCGGCGGCGCGCGACGGTGATCCGCGGCGGCGGCCGGGTCCGGCCACCGGCGGCGGACGGCGGCGCAGGGAGCGGGAGGCGGAGGCGCGCTCGGGCGACCCGGGCCCCGATGGGCTTCGGCGGGCCCCGTGCGGGCTCGGGCGGGCCGCGGCGGCGCGTGGGACGGGCGGCGGTGACGTGTCGGCCGGCGATTGGCTGGGGGGAGCGGGGCGGACGTGTCCGGCCGCCCGGCGGACATGTCCGGCGGCGCGAGGAGGGAGAGGACTAGGGTTTGCCCGAGATTTCGGGGGAGGGGGCTAATTTATAGGTAGAGGGAGCTAGGAGAGTCCAAATGAGGTGCGGTTTTCGGCCACGCGATCGTGATCGAACGACCGAGAGCATGGAGGGGAGTTTGCTGGGCTTTGGGCCAGTTTGGAAGGGGTGTTGGGCTGCAACTCAAAGAGGGCTTTACGGTTACCCGGTTAACCGTTGGAGTATCAGACAACCTCCAAATGGCACGAAACTTGACAGACGGTCTACCGGTGCTATACCAAGGCCGCTTGGCAAACCTCGGGCCATTCCGAGAATGTTTAACACCCGCTCACAACAGGAGAGAAGAAGGGGACGCCGGGTGAGATAGGAGCGCCGGATTGCAAAACGGACAACGGGGAAAATGCTCGGATGCATGAGACGAACACGTATGCCAAATGAAATGCACATGATGACATGATATGAAATGCATATGATGACATGGCAAAGTGCAACACGCAAGCAAATGACTTGGCAACGACGACGAATAACTGGCGGACACCTGGCGCATCGGATCCGGGGCGTTACAACACTCCACCACTACGAGAGGATCTCGTTCCGAGATCTAGGATGGCACCAGAGGGAAAACGGAAGAGGAAGAGAAGAGGTAAAACTAAGTTGCTTCTTTGACGAACGAGTGAAACCACGAACCTTGAGAGGTTGAGCAATTTAAAAGAAAGAGTACAACAGAGATGAACGAGATTGCAAACAATCCGGTAGAAAAGAGGAACAAGGAGTATTACGAGAATTTGACGGTTGAAAGACATGGAAATAAAAGATTCACAAACGAAAAGAATATGACCACATCGGTATAATGAGATAGCCAAGGAACAAGAATGGCAGAATTTGGACAGCACTCCGGTAGAAAATAGAAGAAAACTTGATGAGATGGAAAGAACTTGAAGAGATGACACAACACTCCGGTTAAATGGATAAGCATGAAAAGAACACGGTCCTCACAATTCGAGATGTTGAGTGAAGAGAGCAACATCACCATGCCTCGAAGATAGATCATTGGGATAAAGGGACGGAGAAGAAAATGACAACTTTTGCCACAAGTGAACTTGGAAAGCACCCTTCCAAGAGGGTTAAAACGGAGTTGTTGGAAAAACCAACAACGAAAAGAACAAGCTTGTTGTGGGCTTATGGAACACATCTCAAAATGATGAGGTGACAACCGGCCACTAATGGAAAACCATTGATTTGATTGAGAGCACCAAAAAGATGAAAAACTTCTTCCACCAAGAGGATAAAGAGCAAGCTTGGGTCATGCATAATCACCACAAAATAGCAACAACCCTTAAGGAAAGGCTTTAGGTGAAATATAACCCAAGATAACTCCAACAAAGGGATTGATGGATTTAAAATACCTCATTCTTGACAACATATGAATCATGAAACATGAAGGAAATTGTCAAGAGTCACATAACACCATCTCAAAAGATAAGATAGAAGGAATTGCACTTCGTAATGCAAGACAAAGAATACTTGAGCGCCTCAAAACAAAACATGTGTTGAGCAGCATGTTTATTTTAGAGTATAGCTTGGCGGATCATAACTTGAAGAGAAATCTTGAAGAACAATTAAAGAATGAAAAGAATCCTTGACAAACCACCATGTAGAGCCTCCATGAAGAACTCCGGTAAACAAAATGGTGATAGAAAGAAAGAGAAGTTGATAACACGAGGTGAAGCCTTGCAATGATTTAGATGGATCTTCGTGATGATGAGAGCTTGGAACTCCGAGAAAAAGAGAAGATGAAACAAATGAAACCGAGATTTTTAAGGGCCTCCGGAATAAGAATTAATCACTTGGATGAACAAGAATAAGAATTATGTTATGCTTATCCCTCACCAATTAAATTGATGACAATCAACGGATTTGGCATACTACTTATTCCCGTAGACAGGATTAAAAGAGATATATCAAAACTTGAGAAGGTCTTCAATGAACCACCGGTAGGATTGGAACAACAAATGAATTGATATGATGAACAAGGAAGAGAGATCTTGAAAGAACCACCGTAAGAATTGAAAATGATCGAAGTAGGGGTGCATCACTGGTAGGAATTAGCAAATGAACGAAGGTGCTTGAGACAAACTAGATACATGAGAACAAAGAGATCAAGAACTGATTAGAGGATATTCAATTGATGCACCGGAAGAATTCGAGAACGAGAGTTGAAAGCTGAGAATGAGTAATATTCAGAAATGATGGCCTTCAGATGATCGAGAAAGGAAGCAAACCATGAAATGCGTCGGATGGTTGAAAAGAATTCTCACAATCGAAAACAATTATGAGGATAGCATGAAGCTAGAACCATGAATACTCAAGAGAATGGACCAAGATTAAAGAGAAATCCTTCTTCGGTCTTCAAATGATGAGAATGACAACGAGAAACACCACCAAGAATTATTGAGGCACACCTGAAGAATCAAAAGCGAAGAGGTTGAGCCAACTATGAAAAGAATTTGAAAGATCTTGGAGAAAAGCATTTGACTGATGATAACTCATTCTTACGTCAAACTTGGAGAAGAATTTAGGATAGCTCTGGGAAAATAGAAGAGTCAGGTAAGATCCTGGGAAAGGACCTGTGGGTTAGGGCCCACTCAAAAGAACACCGTTGAAAAGATTTAAAAGAGATGTTGCACCGGTTGAATTAAATGACTTGAATGAGATACCAATCTCGAAAGAGCTTGAACGAATGCAGAGTGGAAACACGAATCTTCAAGATATCTTGAGCACTCCGGAATAACAAAGAGCGAGAAGTAGAATGATAATGAGGTGCATCGTATGAGAAAGCATTAGAAACGAGGAAAGGAATATGATGAATAACGAAAGCTTGAATAGGATCCACCGGAGAAGAAACAACAATGAAGGATGATGAACTTGAAACTGTTGAGCATCTTCACGGGAAATCACCGGATAAGAACATTGATTGAAAAGAATGAAGAGAATTCACATGAATAAATGGATACTTGATTAAGAAATTTGTGTCCTTGAAGAAAAAGGGTGGGAGGGCGGGAAAACAAAGGCAACTTGGGACGGATGAAACAAACACCGTTGAGAGAACTTAGAAATGATCTTGCGGATGGGGAGAATGATCGGATCCACTTGAAGAGAAGCACGCCGGTAGGAAAAGAATTAACATGACAACCTCAATGATCAAAAAGGATTAGTATTCACATAGCAATATGAGAACACCGTTTAGGAAAGGTATGGATTCAACATTTGACTTTGAAGCAACTCGAATACCACATATAACACAAAACAAAGGATTTGGCTTGCAGAATAAGCCGGAACAAATACATATGATAGGGATTTACCCAATCCCATATCATGCATCTGTCGAAAAGATATTCTAGGAGCTACTTGAATTCCCACCTATAAACTCCCGAAACTTTCTGGTTATGCAATCTGGTGTTGGGGATACAGGGGAAGCAATATATCTCACCCAAACTAACAATCCCTACATCCAACTGTATCCATCCATCAACACATAACCAAGAAACCTTCGAAAATCGTGTACCTCAACCTTCGAAAAGCATCCGTTATACGAGTCATGGCAATACTCCCGTACTCACCTCAGTACTGGGTTATGGGGGTTATCTCACCAACAACTGCATAAAAGAGATTTTCGATGTCGGCATACTAAACTCAGGTATTCCAGAACTGCAACGATAAAATTATGACGACAAGACCTCAGAGCTCAACTCCCCGGGACACTTCCACTAAACCCCTGACAGGAGGCACCAAGACAATGTTCTCATCATAAAACCATCGGAATGATTCCAAGATACCCGCGTGATCCTAAAAAAAATTTAGTGAAATTTGAGAAGAGAAGAGTCAAAACTCTACGTCAGGATGCCTTACCAGAGCGATGAAGAGACTGGGGAGTAAAAAGAATTCCTAACTCTTCGATATATATAATCCTAAATGACTCAAAACATTTTTCTAGACACAACTCGGCCGCTAAAAACAATCAAGCAGTGGGGCTCCTAAGGTCGGGGAAGGCTCTGATTACCAACTTGTAACGCCCTCGATGCGGCTATATCTCCCACGTGTCGAAGCACGACTTAGAGGCATAACCGCATTGAAAGCAATGTCGCAAGTGAGGTAATCTTCACACAACCCATGTATTACATAAGGGAAAAAGATACATAGTTGGCTTACAATCGCCACTTCACACAATTACATGAATAAAGCATTACATCATCCAGATACAATCAAGGTCCGACTACGGAACCAAAATAAAAGAAGAACCCCAAATGCGACAAAGGTCCCCGATCGACCCCAACTCGGCTCCACTACTGATCGACTAGAACGAAACAACACAAAAGGCAAGATCTCCATCGAGCTCCTCCTTGTGCTTGGTTGTGTCACATGCTCGGTAACATAGGCACCTGCAAACTGGTTTTGGAAGTATCTGGTGAGCCACGAGGACTCAGCAATCCCATTACCATGGGTATCAAGACTAGCAAAGCTTAATGGGAAAGGAAGGGGTAAAGTGGTGAGGTTGCAGCAGTGACTAAGCAAGATATGGTGGCTAACATACGCAAAGGAGAGCGAGAAGAGAAACAAGCGGAACGGTTGTGAAGCTAGCAATGATCAAGAGGTGATCCTGAACACCTACTTACGTCAAACATAACACAGAAACCGTGTTCACTTCCCGGACTCCGCCGAGAACAGACCATCACGGCTACACACTCGGTTGATGCATTTTAATTCGGATCAAGTGTCAAGTTATCTACAACCGTACATTAACAAATTCCCATCTGCCACATAACCGCGGGCACGGCTCTCGAAACTTTAAACCCTGCAGGGGTGTCCCAACTTAGCCCATGACAAGCTCTCGCGATCAACGAAGGAATAGACGTTCTCCCAGGAAGACCCGATCAGTCTCGGAATCCCGGTACATCAAGACATTTCGACAATGGTAAAACAAGACCAGCAAAGCCGCCCGATGCACCGACAATCCCGATAGGAGTTGCACATATCTCGTTCTCAGGGCAACACCGGATAAGCGAAGCGTACAGGTACCGACGTAACCCAAGTTGGCAAGGGATGGTCCCGCACGGTGCTCTAGTTTGGACCAACGCTTAGACAAGCACTGGCCCGGGGGGGCTATAATAAAGATGACCCTCAAGAGAGCGACTCCCAAGGGAAAAGTAGGTGGTGGTGAGGCAAATGGTAAAAGTCAATGTTGGGCCTTGCTGGACAAGTTTTATTCAAAGCGAACTGTCAGGGGGGTCCCATAAATCACCCGACCGCGTTAGGAACGCAAAATCCGGGAACATAACACCGGTATGACGGAAAACTAGGGCGGCAAGAGTGGAACAAAACACCAGGCATAAGGCCGAGCCTTCCACCCTTTACCAAATATATAGATGCATTAATAATATAAGAGATATTGTGATATCCCAACCAAAATCCTGTCCACCATGGAGAAATCTTCAACTTCACCTGCAACTAGCAACGCTATAAGAGGGGCTGAGCAAAAGCGGTAACATAGCCAAACAACGGTTTGCATAGGAAAGGTGTCAAAGGTTAGAGGTTCATGGCAATATGGGATGGCTTGATAAACAGGTAATAGGTAGCGCGGCATAGCGATAGAACGAAGCAACTAGCATAGCAATGATAGTAGTGTGATCCAGGGTAGCGGTCATCTTGCCTGAAATCCCGCAAGGAAGAAGAACGAGTCCATGAAGAAGACGAACGGATAAAGCCGAACCAATCATAGACGAACGAATCCTCACGATCGCAACGAAACAGGAACTAACAAGAAGAAGCACACAACATAGGTAGACACACCACACATGAACAAGACATGATGCACAACAAGCATGATGCATGACAAAGCTACATGAAGCTACTCATGGCAAGAGATGATGCAAACAAGAACTACACATCAAGGCAAGTTTAAATGAGGCCGGGAACAACATATAACAATTCCGGTAAGTCCTCATATGCAAATTTCGAAATTGGTCCAGAACTGAATAAACATTATGTTGAAGTTGTTAAACAGCAAGTTAAGATGCACCACAATGTTCTACTCGAAATTCTAGTCAAGTTACATATAAAGTTCATTAGATTTGGAGCTACGGCCTGGAAGATATGAGCAAAACAAGTTAAGCATGGCATTGATGCAAAATGCACCCAAACATCAAGCAAACACACCAAAACAAGGATGCAACATCATAATATGAAACAACATGCAAAATCACGCAAGTTTCATATAGAGCACACTCAAAACGGAGCAACGGTTCAACACACACAATATACAAGTCATAGCAACAATCTGTCCATAACAGCAACTAGGCATCTTACAAGCATCAAAACAACATGCTACAGCACCCCAACATGAGAAAAAAAGGCATGGGCATGAAGTACACGTAAAGCACAACAAAACATGAACACTGAGCTATCTCCAGAAACAACTAGAACATGCTCAAAAACACATGGAGATATTGCAAATAATAACAGTTTCAGACTTTAGCAGAAATAACATCAAGTTGCGATGTTTAGAGCTATCAAACAACATGTTACAGGAACATATCATGGCAAACAAAGGCATGGCGTGAATCTACTAATTGCATAGATCAAAAGTCCCTTACTGACCATGAGCCAAAAAGGCATGGAAAATATGATGGCACCCACGTAAACATGGCAAGTTATATTACAGATTCATACATGGCAGGAACAACAATAAGTAGGCATGTTCGTGAGCTCGAACCACTCACCACAGAGCAATACATGGCATGGCAAGGCAACCACCAGTAAGAAGGCATGTTTGTGAAGCTAATCATGGCAAGATCAAGGTCATAGGGTACATGGTTCACTAGGAAAACACATGGGAACAAGTGAACTTAATGTTAACAGGCTGACAAACAACATTTTCAAGCAACTTTAGAGCAAGATTGCAACATGTTCCAGCAGGCTATAATTGCAACCAAGGGCATGAATGGATAGAGCATGACATGTAGATCAAAACATGTTTATAGAGCATCTCCAGATTATGCATAGAATGATTAGTAGAAGCATGTTAACATAGCAACAAAATATATCAGAATCTGTCAGGAAAACAGCAACAGCAACTAACCTACTTAACAAGCTTGATACACTCAGCGCACAACTCACAAAAATACATGGTTGGCACCCCTGGAAAGATGGCATGGCATAGATCAACATTCATGTAGAGCTCAAACTCATAGGATGCACACATCAATCATGGCAAAAATGATAAAACAGCAAGTTATAACAGTTTCAGCAGATTAACATCAACATGCACTCTTCCAACAGCATTTCGGGCATCAAGATAAGCTCAAATGAAAATGATGCAATGGAATGAAATGATCTACTCGTCGAGGCGAACAATTTGACATATAATACGCACGAAATGGAGCTACGGATGCAAAGATGTGATGCGATGAATATGGCATGTTTATGAAAATGAAACGGGGACTTGGCAGTTTTCGGGGTCAACCTTGGGTTTGCGCACGCGGATCGAGGCGGCCGGAGACTCGCCGGAGACGGCCGCCGGAGCAGGAGGAAGGGCCGGGGAGGTGCGGGGCGGCCGGATCCGGCTGGTCCTTCGCCGGATCTGGCCGGAGGAGGCACGGGGGGACGCTCGGGCGGCGCTGGCGGAGGGCGGCGGCGGCCGGCCGAGGAGGCGCGGGGCGGCGCGGCTCGGGTGCGCGGCACGCCGGCCGGCGGCACCGGAGGAGCACGGCGGGGCGGCGCGGCGAGCGCGGGAAGCCGGCGCGGGAGGGCGCGGGGCAGGGGCGGCCCGCGGCGGCGGCGGTTGGCGGCGAAGGCGGCGAGCGGCGCGGGCAACGCGGCGGCGATCCGCGGCGGCCGCCGGGTTCGGCCACCGGCGGCGGACGGCAGCGCAGGGAGCGGGAGGCGGAGGCGCGCTCGGGCGACCCGGGCCCCGATGGGCTTCGGCGGGCCCCGCGCGGGCTCGGGCTGGCCGCGGCGGCGCGTGGGACGGGCGGCGGTGACATGTCGGCCGGCGATTAGCTGGGGGGAGCGGGGCGGACGTGTCCGGCCGCCGGGCGGACATGTCCGGCGGCGCGAGGAGGGAGAGGACTAGGGTTTGCCCGAGATTTCGGGGGAGGGGGCTAATTTATAGGTAGTGGGAGCTAGGAGAGTCCAAATGAGGTGCGGTTTTCGGCCACGCGATCGTGATCGAACGGCCGAGAGCATGGAGGGGAGTTTGCTGGGCTTTGGGCCACTTTGGAAGGGGTGTTGGGCTGCAACTCAAAGAGGGCTTTACGGTTTCCCGGTTAACCGTTGGAGTATCAAACGACCTCCAAATGGCACGAAACTTGACAGACGGTCTACCGGTGCTATACCAAGGCCGCTTGGCAAAGCTCGGGCCATTCCGAGAAAGTTTAACACCCGCTCACAACAGGAGAGAAGAAGGGGACGCCGGGTGAGATAGGAGCGCCGGATTGCAAAACGGACAACGGGGAAAATGCTCGGATGCATGAGACGAACACGTATGCCAAATGAAATGCACATGATGACATGATATGAAATGCATATGATGACATGGCAAAGTGCAACACGCAAGCAAATGACTTGGCAACGACGGCGAATAACTGGCGGACACCTGGTGCATCAGATCCGGGGCGTTACACTTCTGAGGGCCCATCTATTCTTGGGCTCATTTGCAGCATTCGGTTACTTACGGCCTGTTACTGTCATTTTCTGTTTGTGGGCCAAATTCAGCCCGTCGTTACAATCGGCCCGTTTGTGGACCGTTAATCTATTGGGCCATTTTCATAGCAACATCAAATACGGCCTATTAATGGCCCATTATGGTCATCCCATAAAACGTACGATTTCCACTCTAGCCCATCTACGACCCATTAAAGGCCCGTACAAGACCCATAAATGAGTCGGCCCATACAAGGCCCATGTATCCTACGAGACGTAGAAGGCCCATGGATCCGATGGCCCACTGAAGGCCCATGGATCTGACGGCCCATTGAAGGCCCATGGATCTGACGGTCCATTGAAGGCCCATGGATCCGACGGCCCGTACATGGCCCATGGACCGTACGACCCGTGGAAGGCCATGGTCACTACAACGTTTGGGCGAGTTGGCCCCCGTTTGAACGATATAGCATATTCAAAGAATTATCCTACTCAATACTATCACCTCTAAAAAACATACACTATACAACAAAGAGACCAGGCATAGAAACGTAGAGTAGTCCTACACTATACAATAAAGAAATTACAGCCGATTATACCCACTGGGCATTATGGTTCGGCACAGGTGATAATAAAGCATACGCAAACAGCAAATTACATACACTGGGCAAATACAGCTCATACATCGTGGACGCGCATCAACTTAACTCCATTTGAGCTATAATCTCTTTAGAAAATATGGCCGGATTTAGATAGCACAAATTTCAGTCTGCAAAATCTCCAATTCCTTCGTGGTTACATCAGTGTCTTGTTTCATTTTTTTGACTCCTGCATCTAATACCTGCATGTCCAGTCTCAACTTGTTGGTTATAAGTTGACAATCATGTACACGTTGTCTTGCCACCTCTAGTTGATGCTCGAGAACATCAGCACATTCCAATTCCAATCCATAATCATTCGGTAACGGCCATGCCGCACTGCTCGCAGATCTTTGTGTTGATGTCACTTCATCCTAAAATGTTTCTGTAAGTACACATGACTAGGGCAAAAATATAGTTACAATAGTGAAGCGAGCAAGACACTATTTTGTACTACATGGCAAAACAGGACTAACAATAATGTTACACGTCATGAAGCATAAGCAGGTGATATTTTAAAAAATATAAAAAAGATAGTCTGTGCAGCCTGCATACAAAAATCCCTCTTAGCTCACCAGAGGGGCATGATGTTGGGGCCCAATCGAAAACACAGACAAGTTACAAATTTAGACAGCATGTTGCGTATAAGTAAGCAAGCAGTTGGCCATTCTGTAGCTCAACTAAAGTCTTAGGGAGCATAATGAACAACAGAGGGTTTCATACAAACATACTATAGCAGGCAAAACTATGCAATCATTAGCGTAGTATAAACTAGATTATGAGCCTCATGCAATAATAGTTGGTTAATAGACTTCAAAGCTTCAGGCACACTTTGGCAGAGTAACTAAATGGTAAGGCCTTTAATTATGTCAACTAATAGTTATACAAGTACCCAACATCAGGCATGATTCTTTGGGCATCTCATTAACTGAGGGCAAATAAAGCAATTGGAAAGAGCAAATTAACTATGCCTGAAACAAACAAGGAATTGAACTGTTGAGTTGCATACAATGACTTACCTTAGCAGGTTGAAGAGGCTCAGCGTAGCTCCTACTTCTCTTGCAAGGCTCCTTCCTAACATCTTGTACTTGGAAATCCTCAATCTTATCTTCATTACACCCCCTCTGCAAGGTGACACAAACTAGTTACTCGTCTCCTTGGAAGATAAATATGCATACTTTCCAGTCTGTGAACACAAAAGGATGAGATTATAACAAAACAACACCACATAATGAAACATGCCGCATCTCTTGCACTTGCACACAATTAAATGAGCATTTACTATGTCTGCACTATGTAAAAACTAGGCATACCTTCAAACTGGATCTCCAGGCACTCTTGGAGAGCCTACTTTAGTGTACGGCCAAACCATTATGTCACCTATGAGTTAGACAAGGCCCCACTATAGCAGCCCTTAGTGTTTAAATCGTTGGCAAGCTCTGTTAGAGTGTTAGGTCAAGAACAACAAGTAATCAAAGCAAACAGTCCTAGTATGGCTGGCTGATGCAAACAAGAAATTGAACAGATGTGTGAGCAAATCTTACATATCAAGAAAAGAAGCAAAGAAGGAGGCTTAAAGACCATCACTTGACTGACCAGATTTAAGGGGCATTTAAACATCATGTCCAACGTATGAACTAACATAAACATTGCATATTCCAGATTCTACAATGGAATGCACATGTATTAGGTTATGCCATGTATGATGATGCCTAAATGTACAGATAGCAGGCAGGAGTGATTCATCATTGCACACACAATTGAATTGCAAGTTAAGGGCCAGTTCGATTCCGCCTTTTCAGGGCTTATTGTCAAAATAAGCCATAAAAGATGTAAAGAAGTCATTTTTGAGTTATGGGCTTGGGCTTAACTAATTTCGCTTTGGAGGGGGATGCTTCGGGGTAGAACCTCACTAAAAATTGAAGGGAAGGGGAATAGTGAAATGACTCTGTTGTCTGCCTATATTACACTCAAAATGCAACTGCTGACGCCCATGTCACACCTGACCCTCAAGGAAAAACAAACATGCAAGCGTTCATTGCCCTGCCCGCTTGCATCTCCTCTCCCCTTTCCCTCTACCTCGATCCCCTGCCTGTAGCACTAGGGTTCCTCCAGCGAGCCGTCGCCACTGGTCCCATCTGGCCTGGTCCTCGACGATGCTATGTCCAGCTAGGCTACATGGCCGGCGGGTAGGGGCAAATCTCCCTGGCTGCTCCACCCTCTGGCGCCGCCCCTCATTCTCATGGTCTCCAGCAGCTGCTCCACCGTGGTTCGTCCAACGCACTACTCCAGCAGGCGCTGCACAACTACGGCTGATGCCACACTGCGGCAGAAGGCACCTTATTCCCCCTCCCCTCCTCCCAGGCCATGGCCTGGAGGTGCTGTTGAAGGATGAGCTCATCCAACAAGGTGAGGACCTCCTCTGATTTTTTGAACATTTTTCGTTCAGATCCACTATACGATGAATTGCTATGAGCTGCTTCTGTTGCTGCTATATGATGCATTGCTATGAGCTGGTCCTGTTGCTGCTATATGATAAATTGCTATGAGCTGCTGCTGCTATATGATGAATTGCTATAAGCTGCTGCTGCTATATGATGAATTGCTATCTGCTACTGCTGCTGCTATATGATGAGTTGCTATAAGCTGCTCTATTGCTGCTATATGATGAATTGCTATGAGCTGCTCCTGCTGCTGCTATACGATGAATTGCTATGAGCTGTTCCTGCTGCTGCTATATGATGAATTGCTATGAGCTGCTGCTAGTATATGATGAATTGCAGACTGCTGCTATTGTATGATGAGTTGCTATGAGCTGCTGCTGCTGCTATATGATGCTTTTAGGTGGTGCTGCTATATGATAATAACCAGCCACTTGGACCATCGATAAATAATTGTTCTTCATTTAAATGTGGGTCATGCGTTCTTTGTTTAAATTAGGCAATGGGATCTCTATGGAAAACATTGACCAAAGTAGATTGGGCCAAGTAGATGGTATCTTTGTATTTGCATTTTGAGCAAATAGTGATGGTCTATTTTCCTGTCATATTAATTACTGCACTGGGTTCAATTTGTGATGTTTGCAACTCAAATTAATTTTCATATGGGCAGCAAAATGAAAAAAATATAATGCAACCTAGACTTTCCACTGATCATACCAAAGATAAGCTGAAAACGCAATGAAAAAAACTGGTTGGCTTATTGCATGGAACTTATATTCACATGTGCTTATTTTCTTAGGATAACTCGTAATAACTGTCCCTAAGAAACTTGGCTAATAGAACTGACATACAAATAACATGTCACGATGATTGCAATGGAGGAGTGACGTACCATAGCACACTGTATAGGCTCACTGCTGCCTGTCCTTTTTTTGCGATGTTCCATGAAACGTTGACACGGCTAATTTCATACATCTCTACATGATACTACATTGCGTATCCCTTGCGCATATTTAAACCACCAATTAACGATTGTGTGCGTACCATAAACTAGCCATGACTCTGTATGGTAGACTAGCAGGCACTCCAAGGGAGCCTAATGTAGTGCACTGGAATTCCTACATGCCACCTACGATTTTGTGTAATGTACTGCCCCTGTTCCTAAATATATGTCTGTGTAGAGATTCCAGTACGGACCACATACAGATGTATATAGATGCATTTTCGAGTGTAGATTCACTCATTTTGCTCCGTATGTAGCCTATAGTGGAATCTCTAGAAAGACTTATATTTAGGAACGGAGGTACGAGGTAGTATCATGTATGACATCTACATATCTAATTTAGCAGCCAATAGTAGAAATCATTGTCTGCACAAAGTGATTACTGGTCGAAAATCCTAGCAAAGCACGTTGGCAGGCACAGAACAATACAAGAGAGAGACGCACTTATAAGATCATAACAATGCCTCAGTCCAGGATCTTGGTTGGCCAAGCTGTTAGATCCAGAAGAAACATCGTCCTTGTAGTTTTTTGTCAGCTGCATAACAGGTACCAGTGACCGGTTAGTATATTTGAAGTACATCGGGCAGGTGATGCTGGATGGGTTTAAAGGTGACAATTACCTAGGCCGTGGCGGGTGCTTGGGATCTCTCCAAACAGTGAGAATCAGGTTAGAAACGTCAAGGGTGATGACGCTGCGCTGGCTGTCGGAGTCCGGTAAGGAGATCTAGAACCGTCGAGTAGGGTGTTTGTGCAGCGGCTCCGGTAGGGTGGACTACGGTGTGGGCGAAGCGGATCTGTGGCCGTGGACGAGGGTGTAGGTGAAGCTGCTCCGGTGGTTGGGTTAAGGATGGTGTCGACAACGCGGATCTGCAGTCGTGGACGGGGCGTCAGAAGTTGATCTGGTGGTTGGGTTAAGGATGGTGTTGACGATGCGGATCTGCGGCCATGGACGGGGTGTCAAAAGCTGCTCTGGTTGTTGGGTTAAGGATGGTGTCAACGATGCAGATCTGCGGTCGTGGACGGGGAGTCAGAAGCTTCTCCGGTAGGTTGGATGAGGGTGACAGGAAGCGGATCTGAGGCCGTGGACTTGTGAGTTGGCAAAGCGGCCCTGGTAGGGTTGAGAATGGTATAGGCGAAGCTACTCCAGTAGGGTTGACGATGGTGTCGGCGAAGCGGCTCTGGTAGGGTTGAGGAAGGTGTCGGCCAAGCGGCTCCGGTAGGGTTGAGGAAGGTGTCGGCGAAGAGGATCAGGGGCCATCGACGGGCGCATCGGTGGGGTGGCTCCGGCGGGTGTGGACGAAGCATCTTCGATGGGGAGTACGAATGAGCCACTGCAGATGCGCGGCGGTTGACGAGAGTACCAGCGAAGCAGATCCGGCATCGTGGACAAGGCCGACACTGAATGGGCTGTGGTATAGTGGTGGATGAGCAGTCTACTTGTTTCTAGGGGAGGTGGGAGGGGTAGATGCGGCCGCAAAAGTGGATCCGGTGAGGTGGACGCCGGTGAATGGGCTATGGTACGCCGGTGGATGAGCAGTCTAGGGTTTCGAGAGGGGAGGGGAGAAAGGGCGATGAAGTACGTTCGGCGTGATGTAAGATGCTCTGGTGCTGTGGAGTTAGTCGTTTTTGCGGGAGGGGGAGATGAAATGGGGGTGTCGTGTAGTGGGGGAACTAGAAGTTACCAAAGCAGCCCCAACCTATCATGTAGATGAGGGCGGTATTGTAACTGTTGGTCTCCGTGCACCAAGGACAAAAGGAGAATTTCGCATGCTAAAGACTAAGGTGGCGTAAATTTTAGAAGGAGGCGGGAGATTTTGCCGCCCGCGGGATCATTCATATCCAGTTTCAACTAATTTTGGACCTTGCTAGCGGGAAGGTCATGCTAGACTGTGTACACGGGGCACGCGTGAGCAGTTAATAACTGGTGTGAAGTCCACCCCAGAAAAAAAGACAATAACTCGGGATGATGCGCCGATAACTTGGACGTTCACATGGGCGCGACCAGTCGTACGGGTGTAGTGGCGCGTTCACAAAAAAAGGGATCAAACACTCAGCCTATGTATTTCTCATGTAAATAGATAATTTAGTGCCATTGGTTATTTACTTTAAACATAATGCATTGACGTGTTAGTGTAGAGGCGCACAAAAAGAAATGGATATTGTAGTCCGCTACTTAAAAGTGTTACCTCATATGATTGTATAGACTCCATGACATAAATTGCGTACCCGTTGAATTCATATATCAATAATACATATATTACTTCAAAATAGAAACTTAAATCATCCAAGACTAATGAATTTGAATGCAAGAGTAACAATGGTGCATGTACATGATAGCTACATTGGTTGTTTGAAGAAACATCACTGTAAATTTAGCAAGCACAACTGAAAAGGTTTAATTAAATAGAAAAAAATGTGATATGTGAGTGTCCGATCTTTATAGCGTTGAATCGATGTTGTACCTTTGGCCACGATACGAAGTAGATATTGACTTATGTTCAAGCGATGCATGTCCATGATCGCTAGATAGTGATACGTGAATGAATTGTGCAATCTCTCTCACACACATACATATCTCATTTCCCTGTGGGCATCGGAATCACACACGCGCACTTCATGTATTTCTCTCCCTCCGTTAGGGTTAAATTCGTCTTTCTACCCTGTCCTACAAGTCTCTCACACAGAAACACACCCGCTCTCTCTGTCTAACACGCCCACCCCTTTAATTCCGCCCACCCACGGCCACTAATGTCTCAAAGTATAATAATGTCTCTCACACATATGCCTAAGGTTAACTCGAGTTCCGGAACCATATGAATACATACAATGGGATTCCAACAGAGCACCTTTTGTTTTGAGATCTCTCTCTCTCTCTCTCTCTCTCTCACACACACACACACACACACACGCGCGCGCGCGCGCGCGCGTGCACATTGTTTCTCGCTTCATTTTTTCCGGCACTTGCATGCACACACACCGTTTGTTTACCTTCGTGAGGCTTTAAGTATGCCTCGCACAAATGCTATCTACCTATCCCTTAATATAGCTAGATATGTGTCACACAAAGTCCTTCTCCCTACTAGCAAGATGCCCATGCGTTGCACGGAACATCAAGATGCATTTTTATGAGAAGTTTATCTTGTGGGAGAAAATGATGAACGAGGGAATGCCTTATTTACAAATGTGGAGAGGGGTGTGGGTATATTTTTGAAGGAAATATGCCCTAGAGGCAATAATAAAGTTATTATTTATTTCCTCATATCATGATAAATGTTTATTATTCATGCTAGAATTGTATTACCCGGAAACATGATACATGTGTGAATACATAGACAAACATAGTGTCACTAGTATGCCTCTACTTGACTAGCTCATTAATCAAAGATGGTTATGTTTCCTAACCATAGACATGTGTTGTCATTTGATTAATGGGATCACATCATTAGGAGAATGATGTGATTGACTTGACCCATTCCATTAGCCTAGCACTTGATCGTTTAGTATGTTGCTATTGCTTTCTTCATGACTTATACAAAGTTCCTATAACTATGAGATTATGCAACTCCCATTTATCGGTGGAACACTTTGTGTGCTACCAAACGTCACAACGTAACTGGGTGTTTATAAAGGAGCTCTACAGGTGTCTCCAAAGGTACATGTTGAGTTGGCGTATTTTGAGATTAGGTTTTGTCACTCCAATTGTCAGAGAGGTATCTCTGGGCCCTCTCGGTAATGCACATCACTATAAGCCTTGCAAGCAATGTGACTAGTGAGTTAGTTACGGAATGATGCATTACGTAACGAGTAAAGAGACTTGCCGGTAACGATATTGAACTAGGTATTGGATACCGACGATTGAATCTCGGGCAAGTAACATACCGATGACAAAGGGAACAATGTATGTTGTTATGCCGTTTGACCGATAAAGATCTTCGTAGAATATGTAGGAGCCAATATGAGCATCCAGGTTTCGCTATTGGTTATTGACCGGAAACAGTTCTAGGTCATGTCTACATAGTTCTCGAACCCGTAGGGTCCGCACGCTTAACGTTACGATGACAGTTTTATTATGAGTTTATAAGTTTTGATGTACCGAAGGTTGTTCGGAGTCCTGGATATGATCACGGACATGACGAGGAGTCTCGAAATGGTCGAGACATAAAGATTGATATATTGGAAGCCTATATTTGGACATTGGAATCATTCCGGGTGAAATCGGGATTTTACCGGAGTACCGGGGGGTTACCGGAACCCCCCGGGGGTTAATGGGCCTACATGGTCCATGAGGGAGAAGAGGAGGGCCGGCCAGGGCAGGCCGCATGCCCCCTCCTCCCTAGTCCAAATAGGACAAGGAAGGGGGGGCGGCGCCCCCCCTTTCCTCTTTCTCCTCCCCCCTTTCCTTCTCCAACAAGGCAAGAGGAGGGAGTCCTACTCCCGATGGGAGTAGGACTCCTCCAGGTGCACCCCTAGGGGGCCGGCCGGACCTCCCCTCTCCCTCCTTTATATACGGGGGCAGGGGGGCACCTCTAGACACACAAGTTGATCATCGTGATCGTTCCTTTGCCGTGTGCGGTGCCCCCCTCCACCATATTCCACCTCGGTCATATCGTAGCGGTGCTTAGGCGAAGCCCTGCGTCGGTAGAACATCATCATGGTCACCACGCCGTCGTGCTGACGGAACACATCCCCGACACCCTGCTGGATCGGAGTCCGGGGATCGTCATCGAGCTGAACGTGTGCTGTACTCGGAGGTGCCATACGTTCGGTACTTGGATCGGTCGGATCATGAATTCGTACGACTACATCAACCGCGTTGTCATAATGCTTCCACTTACGGTCTACGAGGGTACGTGGACAACACTCTCCCTTCTCGTTGCTATGCATCACCATGATCTTGCGTGTTCGTAGGAAATTTTTTGAAATTACTACGTTCCCCAACAGTGGCATCCAAGCCTAGGTTTTATGCGTTGATGTTATATGCACGACGTAAGTGCATCTAGTGCCACCCCTAGTTGGTTTTGGAGTATTGACGACAAATTTGGTTGAGGGACTAATGTGTTTGTGAGAATTGCAGGATAACGCAGGTAGTGTCCCTCATTGATTCGGTTTACCTACCGGAGATGACCCCTAAAAATGTATGAAGACATTGACGACAATGGTGGTATGTGAAGATATTAATATTGAAGACTATGACATGAGAAGACATTGAGTGAAGACTATGGAGCGCGAAGACTGTGTCGTCTCATTGTTTCCTTTTTCTTCTTTGTTGAGTCATAGGAACCATCGTACTGTTAAGTGGGGTCCAAGTGAACAAAGTCAGAATGACTGAAGTGATGCTCAACACAAATCCTATGTCTTCGAGCGAAGACAATGAGAGCAAATCTTATCCAGAGCTGGATGAGTCAGCTTTGCTTGTAGCCCAAGTAAAGTTGCCGTGTGTGTTTGAAATCTGACCGTTGGAACACATGTCAGTTCTTTAGTGACGCAGGGTCATTTTGGACATATCCGGTCGGGTTGCCTAGTGGCTATAAATAGCCCACCCCCTACACCATAAATTGGTGGCTGCTCAGAGTTAGTGCACGGCTTTTGTCGTTTGAGAGCAACCCACCTCGAAGCCTTTGAGAGAGAAAAATCCTTGCGAGGACAAAGCCCAAACACCCAGAGCCAAAGAGTGTTAGGCATCACTGAAGTCTTTCTATCTGTGTGACCTGAAGACTTATTACACTTGAGGACTATGAATCCTCCAGCCGGTTAGGCATCGCGTTCTGAGCATCCAAGAGTCATTGTGGATTGCCGGTGAACAAAGTCTCTGAAGGTTCGGAAGTCTACCTTGAAGACTTACCAGAGTGATGGGGCGAGGACTGTGTGTCCTTAGCTCAAGGGGAATAAGGTGAAGACGCGGTCTTCTGAGTTGAATCTCAGCCTCCCTAACCAGACGTACAGTTGTCACAGCAACTGGAACTGGTCCAACAAATCCTGTGTCTTCAACAAGTGACTGGTTCTATCCTTTCCCTCCCTTTACTTAGAGTTTGTCTTCATGAAGTCATTGCCTATTTGTTGTACCTGTTTGACTTCATTGCTTGACTACTATCGTTGGTCGGCTTCATACTATCTTCCATCCTGATCCTTACTACTGAGCTGCTATTAGTCTTTGTACTTTCACATTATTGCATACTTGACTATGGCTTACTTGTTGTAGTTTATCTTCCGCTGCATATCAATTAGGTCATTCCTATTGTTTGTCTTCGAAACTTCCACGTTTTGAAGACTTTCCTAAAAATCACCTATTCACCCCCCTCTAGTCGATAACTAGCACTTTCAATTGGTATCAGAGCGAGGTACTCCCTTTTTCTATGTGATTCGGTTTAACCACCTGGAGTTTTAGCTATGTCGACTGCAGGGATAATCAAAGTCTCCGCTGCTTGCCCCGTGTTCGATGGAACTGAATATCCCTACTGGAAGAATAAGATGCGCATGCATCTTGAAGCCATTGATGTCGACCTCTGGTATGTCGTCAAGAACGGCGTTCCCAAAACTGGTGAAGGTGTCACCCCTGCTGATGTCAAGAAGTTCATTCAACTGGACTATACTGCCAAGAACATCATCTGTGGTCATCTAACCAAAGGACAGTATGGCCGTGTGAGTGCTCTGGAAACGTCGAAGCTAGTCTGGGACTGGCTATCCAAGGTCAACGAAGGCGTCTCAACCCAGAGAGATCAAAGGATTAGTGTTCTTCGCAACCTCTTCAACTGCTTCAAGAGAAGCGACAATGAAAATGTCCAGCTCACTTTTGATCGCCTCACCGACATCACAAATGAGCTTCATGCTCTCGGCGCCACTGAGATTACCAAGCATGAAATCGTCAAGACACTACTGAGATCACTTGACAGCTCCTTTGACACCCTTGCCCTCATGATACAAGAACGCCCTGACTTCAAGACACTCGATCCGTGTGATATACTTGAGAGGCTCAACACACATGAGTTCCAGCTTTCTGAGAAAAGAGATATCTATGGTCCCAACTATGGCCGAACTCGCGCTTTGAAGGCAAAAGTTGTTTCCTCATCTGAAGAAGAATCTGACTGTAGTTCTGATGATCCTGAAGACATTGGAAAAGAACTTGCTATGCTTGTGAAGAAGTTCCAGAAGTTCACTCAGAAGATGGACTTCAGAAAGTCTTCACGATCTAGCTCAAGAAATGATGAAGCTTCCACTCATGACTACAAGAAGAGAACATGTCACAAGTGCAAGAAACCTGGACACTATATCTCCGAGTGTCCACAGTGGGACAATGAGAAGAAGAAGAAGAAGAACAAGGAATATGATTCTGATGACAAGAAGAAGAAGAAATCTTCAAAGTCTTCTTCCAAGTCCTCATCAAGGTCTTCATCTCATAAGAAGAGCTCATCTGGAAAGGCTCGTGCTTTTGTTGGCAAGGAAATGGATTCAGAGGAGGAGTCTGCTTCTGAGGAGGCGGAGGTGGAGTCTGAAGAGGAGTACGACCCTGGCGTTGCAAGTCTGGCTCTAGCCACAGCCTATGTTTCCAAGTCCATCTTCAACACTGAAGACAATGACTTCCACACCAACGCTGAAGCTGATGACAAGGACGACCCTGCTCCCACCTAGTGCTTCATGGCATGTGGTGCCAAGGTAAAATCACGTGATGCTTACTTTCAAACATCAAGTGAAGATGACTCTGATTGTGAATCCAAACCCAGCTACAAAACACTTGCTAAAATTGCAACTGAACAACAAAAAGCTATGGAACACACTAAAAAACTATTAAACAAAAGCGATGACCTGTTGGACGCGGAAATGACACGTTCACAGTCCTTAGTTGAAGACATAAAAAATCTTCATGCTAAGTACCAAGAACTTGAAAGTCGTCATGAAACGCTCTCAACCACTTATGAAAAGCTCTCCTATGATTATCTTCAAAGGAAGCAAGAGCTTGAGAAATTGAGAGCGGCTCATGAAGATCTTCAAAAAGAGGATGAGTCACTCCGCGCTCAACAGATCAGTCCCGCTCAGGATGGATTTGAACCACCATGTCTAAAATGCATTGAGCGTGACAACGCTACCTCTGTTGCTGAATGTTCCACTGCTACTACTGTTGCATTGTCTTCAACTACTAATGTGGTAACTAACCCCTCTGCAGAGGATACCACTACTATTGCTAATGAAAATGCTAGGTTGAAGACATTGCTTGAAACAGGGATGTATAAAAGTCTGAAAGGACATCAGACACTTTGCAATGTCCTCAAAAAGCATATTCTGAACCGAAACCCTAGGAAAGAGGGTGTTGGGTTCGAGAGGAAAATGAATGTTTATGGGTCGTACTGGAAGCCTGAGCAGTACCCCAAAACCACATTGGTTGCTGCAAAGGAACCTTCATTAGATCCATCCACCTTATCTGGTTTCACTTGCGCTAACCCTATCATCATTGATGAACCCTTTGATGCAAACTATAAACTGTTTAAGAATCAGAATGGTGAAGTGTTTGCTAGGTATATTGGTACTAACTGCAGGAATGGACCACCTATGAAGAAGATCTGGGTACCTAAGCAGTGTATTGAGAGTCTTCCTGTGAATTTCATCATGACACTACCAAGGAAGAAGACAAACCCCATACCTGTGGCTTCATATGGCCCAAAGGCTTCATACAGATACAAGACTCACCTGAGTCACCCTAACGCCAATGTTTTGCAGGGAAACCATACTCATACTTATGAATATGAGCATGTGTCTTCAAACTGCTATGTTCATACAACTAAGAACTTTTCTGCTTATTCATATGAGTATCATTCATCTCCTGCAAGGCTATTTGCTAGGGCTCCAAAGCCAAAATTCTCAGATGCTGCACTTAGACTCATTGCTTCTAGGCCACCCCTGAAAATGTGGGTGGTGAAGAAGAATTAACTTTCTTTTGCAGAGAAAGGTCTCCAGCCAGTAATCAAAGGCGTCCGATGCTATTGCTAGGGACCTAAAACACATTAAGGGACGCATGATAAAATGGTCTTACTATGTATTTCACATCTGAATCGCTTACCAGTCATACTATGAGTCCTAACCTTGATCTAAGCAGTGATAATCCTTGTGTGCGTCAAATGCTTATGCTTCACAACGCTCTTTGTGAAGCCTATCCTCCTAACTGCACTGTAGGGTATGACACCTCATGCTTTAGAATGGATTATGGACAGCGGATGCACTAATCATATGACTGGTGATCGAAGTCTTCTCATGGACTCAACCTTACGTCCATCAGACAAGAGTCACATCACATTTGCTAACACTCGTAAAAGCAAGGTATTGGGTCTAGGTAGAGTTGCAATCTCAAAGGATCAACACATGGATAAAGTGATGCTTGTTGAATCCCTTGGTTTCAACTTAATGTCTGTCTCGATGCTTTGTGACTTGAACATGATTGTGCTATTCGAAAAATATAGTTGCCTTGTACTAATGGAATCTGACAAGTCTCTAGTCTTTGAAGGGTGTCGGAAAGATGATCTATACATGGTAGATTTCTCAGCAGGTCCACAGCTTACCGTATGTCTTCTTGCGAAAGCTTCAGAATGCTGGCTCTGGCATCGGAGGCTGGGGCATGCTGGCATGAGGAACTTACACACACTCGTCAAGAAGAAGCATGTCATAGGCATCGAGGGTGTCAAGTTCAAGAAGGATCATTTGTGCAGTGCCTGCGAAGCTAGAAAGATGACTAGGGCCAAGCATCCATCGAAGACAATCATGACGACATCTCAACCCTTCGAGCTATTACACATGGACTTATTTGGCCCTACTCACTACTCTACCCTCACAACAACTACTTGTCTCTATGGTTTCGTCATTGTTGATGACTACTCAACATATACATGGGTGCACATAATTCTCTACAAGACTGAAGTGCAAGATGTCTTCAGATGCTTCGCCAATCGAGCCATGAACAATTATGGCGTCAAGATCAAGCATATCAGAAGTGACAACGACACTGAATTCAAGAACACCAGACTTGATCTTTATCTGGACACAATGGGAATCACTCATGAGTTCTCTGCTCCATACACACCTCGGCAAAATGGCATTGTAGAGCGCAAGAACAGAACCCTCATTGAGATGGCTCGAACAATGCTCAACGAATACAAGACACCAAGAAAGTTCTGGCCTGAAGCTATTGATACAGCATGTCACGTCATCAACCGTGTTTACATCCATAAGCTTCTGAACAAAACATCCTATGAGCTCCTTACTGGCAAGAAGCCAAATGTCAGCTACTTCAGAGTATTTGGAGCTAGGTGCTGGATCAAGGATACCCATCACAAGTCAAAATTTGCACCTAAAGCTCACGAAGGCTTCATGCTCGGTTATGGAAAGGACTCGCACTCCTACAGAGTCTTCGACCTCTATCTCAACAAAATCGTCGAAACTGTGGACGTGCGATTTGATGAAACCAATGGTTCACAAAGAGAGCTCCTGCCAAGTACACTAGACGAAGCTCCGCCCAGCGAATCTATCAAGCTGATGGGAACTGGTGAAATCATGCCTTCTAAAGCACAGCCTGAAGAGGAACTTATCATTTCTGCACCTACCCAACCCGAAGACAATGCTCAGACTGAAGAAAATCCTCCCAATGATGACAATGATCAGCAAGAGCAAGGTCTTTGAGGGAGTCCTGGACTAGGGGGTGTCCGGATAGCCGGACTATCATCATCGGCCGGACTCCAAGACTATGAAGATACAAGATTGAAGACTTCGTCCCATGTCCGGATGGGACTTTCCTTGGTGTGGAAGGCAAGCTTGGCGATACGGATATGTAGATCTCCTACCATTGTAACCGACTCTGTGTAACCCTCGCCCTCTCCGGTGTCTATATAAACCAGAGGGTTTTAGTCCGTAGGACGAACAACCATTACAACAATCATACCATAGGCTAGCTTCTAGGGTTTAGCCTCCTTGATCTCGTGGTAGATCCACTCTTGTACTACCCATATCATCAATATCAATCAAGCAGGAGTAGGGTTTTACCTCCATCGAGAGGGCCCGAACCTGGGTAAAAACATCGTGTCCCTTGTCTCCTGTTACCATCCGCCTAGACGCACAGTTCGGGACCCCCTACCCGAGATCCACCGGTTTTGACACCGACATTGGTGCTTTCATTGAGAGTTCCTCTGTGCCGTCGCCGATAGGAAGGATGCCTCTTCCCGCCTTTAAAGACGGATCCATCACCAAAGGAGCTTTGGCCGCCGGCCAAACTATCCGGCTAGGTGGTTTTCTTATGACCACCTGTTCGGCCACCGCTTTAACGACGACCTCTCGGGTCATCAAAAGCAATCTTCACGTCAACTCGGAATTCGCCTAGCAGCTGGATCCAATAGAGCTCTCGTTCGTAAACGAGCTCTTGGATCGCATCGCCGCCCTGGGAGTCGCTACAGACTACAATCAGATTGGGCTTAAAACCGATCTGAGAGAGATTAACTCTCCCCAGGTTACCCACCACGTTCCGGTGGTAGAGGAACGATGCGGCGGCTCCTCTCCTGTATTTAAAACTAGTCATGTCCGGACTCCCGAACCCTCCATGCCGGATTCCCGCGGAGGGACGGACTTCGATCGAGCACTGAACCTAAAGTCAGGCATCGGACAGGACTCGTTGGACAACGTCCAGCAATCCAAGCTTCCAAATTCAGAAACTCTTCGGCCCTTGAGCCTTGAGATGGGTAGGGTTCCGGACTTAATTCCACCCACCCACCCAGACATATGCGATCTATCTCAAATCCGGCAAGTGCCCGCCGAAACAGTACATCATTACTGGGCCAGATTCCTCCTGGTTATGGACAGGATAAAGGACTGCCGTGAGGAAAACGCAATTTCAATTTTCTGCAATAATTGCACGGATGAGGGAATCTTGAATGCCGTCAGTCGTCGCGAAATTACATGCTTCGCCGATCTAACGTCCATAGTATGAAAGTACTGTGCGATGGAGAGTTTCCAGAAAACCGAAACTAAGTTTTGGGACAATCCGGCCCCGAATACAACCCTAGTCCGAAATAAAAGGGTGCATCACATTCAGGCAACAGGTACAAAAACCAAAAAGCAAAAACCCCATAAAGGGCATGGAACCGTACTGGAAGGTTGGCTCAACGGACCCTGTAAAATTCATAATACAGAAGGCGCCACCCCAACACATAGCCTTCGAGCATGTTGGATACTGCGGCAGGTGGCCAAAAGTGGGGAAGAGCTTCTAGCCCCGGCGAGCCACTCCAATAATACCAGTACGGTGTCAACAGTCTTCGAGACTTTTGCATCAAATAATATGCGGAAGCGAACAATCCGCAGCCTCGCCGAAGTCTACAAAGTAGCAACAACAAATCCATGGAGCGACACGGCCATCACCTTCAACGCCAGCGACGAACCTAAGTTCCGAACAGCCCGAGCACCAGCCGCATTGGTCCTCAGTCCAATAGTGGATGACTTTCATCTTACCAGGTACTCATGGATGGCCGCAGCGGACTAAACCTCATCTACAAGGAAACTCTTCAAAAAATGGAAATAGACTGGAGCCGCATTGAGCGAAGCAGCACAACCTTTAGAGGAATAATCCCTAGTCGGGAAGCGTGCTGCACAGGAAAAATCACACTTGATGTGGTGTTCGAATCGCCGGACAATTACAGGTCCGAAGAAGTCACGTTCCAAGTGGCCCCGTTCAGCAGCAGATATCACACTATATTAGGATGAGAGGCATTCACAATTTTTCAAGCCATACCCCACTACGGGTACATGAAGCTTAAGATGCCTGGGCCCGGCGGAATAATCACTCTCGTTAGTGATCCGGACATAGCACTCCGCTCCGAAAACAAGACAGCCGCATTAGCCCTGGAGGCACTATCCGAAGCCCTAGCGGCGGAGGAACTGTAACGCCCCGGATTCGATGCGCCAGGTGTCTGCCAGCTATTCGCCGTCGTTGCCATGTCATTTGCTTGCATGTTGCACTTTGCCATGTCATCATATGCATTTCATATCATGTCATCATGGGCATTTCATTTGGCATACATGTTCGTCTCATGCATCCGAGCATTTTCCCCGTTGTCCGTTTTGCAATCCGGCACTCCGTTGTCACCCGGCATCCCCGTCTTGCCTCTCTTCGTGAGCGGGTGTTAAACTTTCTCGGAATGACCCGAGGTTTGCCAAGCGGCCTTGGTATAGCACCGGTAGACCGTCTGTCAAGTTTCGTGCCATTTGGAGGTCGTTTGATACTCCAACGGTTAACCGGGTAACCGTAAAAGCCCCTTTTGTTTGTAGCCCAACACCCCTTCCAAAGTGGCCCAAAACCCATCTAACTCCCCTCCATGCTCTCCGCCGTTCGATCACGATCGCGTGGCCGAAAACCGCTCCTCATTTGGACTCTCCTAGCTCCTCCTACCTATAAATACACCTCCTCCCCCGAAATTCCGGATCAAATCCACCCCTAACCCTAGCCCCGCTCCTCCCTACGCCGCCGGACATGTCCATCCGCGCCGGACATGTCCGCCGGACATGTCGCCCGGCCCAATCAGGGCGCGACACGTCACCCCGCCGCCGCCCACGCCCAACCGGAGAGCGCCACGTCGCCTCCTGCGTCGTCCCCACCGCCGCCGGCCCGCGAGCCCGTGCCGGGCCCGCGCGAGCCCGCACGCCTGCCGGCCGAGGCCCGTCGCCGCGCCGCCGCCTCCGCACTTCGCCGGATCCCTCGCTGCCGCCGTCTGCGCCCGCCTCCGCTCACCGCCGAGCACCGCCGCCGCCGCGTCGGGTCGCCGCCGCCCCGTCGGGTCGCCGCCGCCCCGCGCCTCCTCCGCCCGGCCTCCTCCGACCGGCCGCCCCCGCCCGGCCGTCGCCTCCCGCCGGCTTCGCCCGGGCCCTCCGCCTCCGAGCGCCGCCGCCAGCCGGGCCGGCCGAAGCTCGCCACCGCGCCCCCGACCGCCTCCCCGCACGCCTCCCGCGCCCGCCGCCGGCCGGATCCGGCCGGATCCGGTCCAGGGCCACCTCCCCGCGCCTCCCCGACCACCTCCGGCCCCGTCTCCGGCGAGTCTCCGACGTGCCTCGATATCCGTGCTACGGAGGTTGACTCCCCCCCCTCTGAAAATCCACTAAGTCCCCAATATATTTCTTGCATAATCATGCCATGTTCATCGCATCGTAACTCTGCATCCGTAGCTCTGTTTCGTGCGTGTAATATGTCAAATTGTTCGCCTCGACGAGTACTTCATTTCATTCCATTGCATCATTTTCATTTGAGATCATCTTGATGCCCGAAATGCTGTTGGAAGAGTGCATGTTGATGTTAATCTGCTGAAACTGTTATAACATGCTCATTTGTCATTTTTGCCATGATTGATGTGTGCATCCTATGAGTATGAGCTCTACATGTGTTTTGATTTATGCTATGCCATATTTCCAGGGGTGCCAACCATGTATTTTTGTGAGTTGTGTGTTGAGTGCATCAAGCTTGCTAAGGAGGGTACTAAATGTTGTTGTATTCCTGGCAGATTCTGTTATATTTTGTTGCTATGTTAACATGTTGCTACTAATCATTCTATGCATAATCTGGAGATGCTCTATAAACATGTTTTGATCTACATGTCATCCTCTATCCATTCATGCCCCTGGTTTCATTTATAGACTACTGTAGCTTGTTGTAATCTTGCTCCAAAGTTGCTTCATAATGTTGCTGTCAGCCTGTTAATATTAAGTTCACTTGTTCCCATGTGTTTTACTAGTGTTCCATGCACCCTATGACCTTGCTCTTGCCATGCTTAGCTTCATAAACATGTCTTCTTACTGTTGGTTGCCTTGTCATTCCATGTATTGCTCTGTGGTGAGTGGTTCAAGCTCACCAATATGCCTACTTATTGTTGTTCCTGCCATGTATGAATCTGCAATATAACTTGCCATGTTTACATGGGTGCCATCATATTTTATGTGCCTTTTTGGCTCATGGTCAGTAAGGGACTCTTGTTCTATGCATTTAGTAGTATCATGCCATGCCTTTGTTTGCCATGATATGTTCCTATAACATGTTGTTTGATAGCTCTAAACATTGCAACCTGATGTTATTTCCTGATAAGTCTGAAACTGTTATTATTTGCAATCTTTCCATGTGTGTTTGAGCATGTTCTAGTGATTTCTGGAGATAGCTCAGTGTTCATGTTTTGTAGTGATTTACCTGTACTTCATGCCCATACCTTTTGTTATTATGTTGGGGTGCTGTAGCATATTGTTTTGATGCTTGCAAGATGCCTAGTTGCTGTTATGGACAGATTGTTGTTATGACTTGTATAGAGTGTATGTGTTGAACCGTTGCTCCGTTTTGAGTGTGCTCTATATGAAACTTGCTTGTTTTTGCATGTAGCTTCATATTACCTTGTTGCATCCTTGTTTTGGTGTGTTTTCTTGATGTTTGTTTGCATTTTTCATCAATGCCATGCTTAACTTGTTTTGCTTATATCTTCTAGACCGTAGCTCCGAATCTAATGAACTTTATATGTAACTTGACTAGAATTTTGTGTAGATCCTCTTGGTGCTCTTTAACTTGCTGTTTAACAACTTGAACATAAGGTTTGTTCAGATCTGGACCAATTTCGAAATATGCATATGAGGACTTACCGGAATTGTTATATGTTGTTCCCGGCCTCATTTAAACTTGCCTTGATGTGTTGCTCTTGTATGCATCATCTCTTGCCATGAGTAGCCTCATGTAGCTTGGTCATGCATCATGCTTGTTGTGCATCATGTCTTGTTTATGTGTGGTGTGTTAACCATGTTGTGTGCTTCTTCTCGATAGTTCCCGTTTCATTGCGACCGTGAGGATTCGTTCGTCTACGATTGGTTCGTCTTCGTGGCTTCATCTTCTTCATGGACTCGTTCTTGTTCCTTGGGGGATTTCAGGCAAGATGACCGCTACCCTGGATCTCACTACTATCATTGGTATGCTAGTTTCTTCGTTCTATCGCTATGCTGTGTTACCTATCTGTTGCTCATCAAGCCTCCCAAATTGCCATGAACCTCTAACCTTTGACACCCTTCCTAGCAAACCGTTGTTTGGCTATGTTACCGCTTTGCTCAGCCCCTCTTATAGCGTTGCTAGCTGCAGGTGAAGTTGAAGATTGCTCCATGGTGGACAGGGTTTATGTTGGGATATCACAATATCTCTTATATTATTAGTGCATCTATATATTTGGTAAAGGGTGGAAGGCTCGGCCTTATGCCTGGTGTTTTGTTCCACTCTTGCCACCCTAGTTTCCGTCATACCGGTGTTATGTTCACGGATTTTGCGTTCCTTACGCGGTCGGGTGATTTATGGGACCCCCCTGACAGTTCGCTTTGAATAAAACTCCTCCAGCAAGGCCCAACCTTGGTTTTACCATTTGCCTCACCACCACCTACTTTTCCCTTGGGAGTAATTAACCCAAGGGTCATCTTTATTATAGCCCCCCCGGGGCCAATTCTTGTCTAAGTGTTGGTCCAAACTAGAGCACCGTGCGGGACCATTCCTTGGCAACTTGGATTCGTCGGTACCTGTACGCTTAGCTTATCCGGTGTTGCCCTGAGAACGAGATATGTGTAGCTCCTATCGGGATGTCGGCGCATCGGGCGGCTTTGCTGGTCTTGTCAAAATATCTTGTAAACCGGGATTCCGAGACTGATCGGGTCTTCCTAGGAGAAGGTCTATTCCTTCGTTGATCGCGAGAGCTTGTCATGGGCTAAGTTGGGACACCCCTGCAGGGTATAAACTTTCGAGAGCCGTGCCCGCGGTTATGTGGCAGATGGGAATTTGTTAATGTCCGGTTGTAGATAACTTGACACTTGATCCGAATTAAAACGAATCAACCGCGTGTGTAGCCGTGATGGTCTCTTCTGGCGGAGTCCGGGAAGTGAACACGGCTTCTGTGTTATGTTTGACGTAAGTAGGTGTTCAGGATCACCTCTTGATCATTGCTAGCTTCACGACCGTTCCGTTTGCTCTCTTCTCGCTCTTATTTGCGTATGTTAGCCACCATATATGCTTAGTCGCTGCTGCAACCTCACCTCTTTACCCCTTCCTTTCCCATTAAGCTTTGCTAGTCTTGATACCCATGGTAATGGGATTGCTGAGTCCTCGTGGCTCACAGGTTACTACAACAGCAGTTGCAGGTACAGGTTATGCGATGATCATGACGCGAGAACGATGCTTGCTTGCGTTGAGTTCTTCTTCTGCTTCTTCGATCAGGGGATAGGTTCCAGGTCGGCAGCCTGGGCTAGCAGGGTGGATATTGTTTGAGTTTCTGTTTATGTTTCATCCGTAGTCGGATGCTGATCTTGTACATGATGTATTGTTGTATTCGTGTGGCATTGTATGCCTTTTGTATGTATCCCCATCTATTATGTAATGTTGATGTAATGATATCCACCTTGCAAAACCATTTCAATATGCGGGTCTATCCTTGGTGGGACGTTCGAGTTCCTTTCGGATAGGGTCGCATATTGGGCGTGACAAGTTGGTATCAGAGCCTCGACCGACCTTAGGAGCCCCCTTGACTGATCGTGTAGTTTGGCCGTTGTTGAGTCTAGAAGAAAACTGTTTTTCGAGAGTAGGAATTCTTTTTACTCCTCAGCCCCTTCGTCGCTCTGGTAAGGATTCTTGACGTAGGTGTTTTGATTTACTCCTCTTCCCCTTCAAATTTTTTCTTTAGGATCACGCAGTTGGTTTTCCGGTCGTTGGTTCTCAGCTCTTTTCATCCGGTGCATCTCTCGTCAAGTTGACTTGAACCTCTTTGTCGTGGATTTGTCACGGCAGATGTCCTAGTGAAAGGACTTAGTCGTGGAGCCATCGCTACGGGTTTACTTGAAGGGGTTAAAGCGGACACAAAGACACGAGGGTTTTATACTAGTTCGGCCCCTTCGATGAAGGTAAAAGCCTACGTCTAGTTGTGATGGAACTGATGTGGTCTCGATGGCTAGGGAGCAAACAAGCTTCGCTTAGGCTCGATTTATGGTTGTCTCTCCTGAACCGCCGCCGGGTCGTCCCCTTATATACACGGGTGACGTCCGTCGGTCCATAGAGTCCCAACCGGTTCATACTCGTATCCCGGTTGGTATCTCCCTATTCCTAACTTACAATACAAGTTATACATCAGGCCGGTTTACGGCTACAGGTTCTAAACCGACTATAGGCCTTGGGCCTTCATGTGCTTATGCCACTAATGAAGTTAACCCGGCCCAAGTAGGCCTGTTCACGCCTAGTGGTAATATCCCCAACATTAGGCCCCAGATTGATTTGAACCGGTTCATGTCAATCCTTCCCAAAATCTTGTGTCTTGGACATCTTCTGGTAATTGGTAAACCGCCATGTCGTCATCATTCTTGGTTGCTGTAAACCGGCATGACGTCATCATGAAATTTATCATTTATAACGCCCTCCTTTAACAATAGCTCCTGGATCCGCGCGCTTGACCTAACTCTGTTGCCTTATAAATAAGACCGAAAGGTCATCTCCTTTCTTTTCCCCTCGTCTCTTCTTCTTCATCTTCCTCGCGTCGCCAGCCTTGGAGCTCCGCCGCCGCCGTCGACCTCTGCTTCGTCTTGGGCCGCTGCATCAACCTGAACGCACCAGAGCATTGCGGTATCCTTCCGCATCTTCTCCGTTTCCAGTAAGCTTTCTCCTCTTCTTGACCTAGATCTGTTCTTAGGGTTCCATGTTCGTGCTGTGTTCGTCGCTTGTTCATACTTGTTCTTTGACTCTTGAATGAATCTATGAACCCTGCTGTGTTTAGTAGTAATCTCTAAGCATCCGCCTGTAATTTCTTATTTTAAGTCCCTAGATCTCACGCACATACCCGCTCAATGGTTCACTTCCGTTCTGCCTTACTCTTCAGAATATTTTCTGTTTTTATGAACTTGCTGTAGATCCGCGGCTGTAATAGGATCTTGTGAAACCTGTTTCTGCATACCTAGCTATCCACAACTTAAATTGCTTCCGATGTTTAGGTCAGGCGGTTTAACTTTACCATAGTGAAAAATTACTAAACCGGTATATACCATTAGTCCCCTGGTTGAACCGCCAGAATCCTTATGATGCCACATTGTAGAAGACCGGTCTATAGGTATTGTCTCCGGTTTATCGTTGTTTAGATCAACACCTTCTTTTATCCAACATATTATTGAACCGGATCACCTATTTCTTGTAGATCTCACCATGGCCAAACAAGTATATGAGTGCAATTGGGTTCCCTCTCGCGTCACTGAATCTCAGTTGGATGATCTAGTCCTGATCGGCGCTTTAGATAACAAAGATACGATCCACTGGAGGGTTCCTGGAAATGATTGTCCTCCCACACCTCAAGAGGAAGAAGTTGTGGTCTTTGCAGATCACTTGGCCCGGGGCTTCAAACCGCCCGGTTCTAAGTTTTACCGGGATGTATTAGCCAACTTTCAGCTCCGTCCACAGGATATTGGCCCCAATTCCGTCACCAATCTATGTCACTTTCAAGTACTTTCTAAGGTATACCTTCAAGAGGAGCCTTCAGTCGAGTTGTTTAGAGACCTCTTCCATTCAAACCGTCGCACTGAATTTACCGACGGTCCCAATACTGAATTGGGCGGTATGGCCATTCAGAAGAGGAAGGAGATCACTTATCCCCACGTCAAACTCCATACTCACCCCAAGGAGTGGAATGCAACTTGGTTTTATTGCAAAGATACCTCTCCTGAGAATGAAAATCCCTTGCCTGGCTTCCGTCCGGAACGGCTCAGCAACACTCACCCTTTTCCACAAAGACTAAGCGCCAAGGAGAGAATTAAATATGCTCCACAACTGTCCAAGCTCCGAGCCTTTATGGCCAACGGTTTAACGGGGATAGACCTTGCACGCTGTTGGATATCATGGAGCATACTGCCTCTGAGCCGGCGCTCCAGTTTGATGTGCAAGTATACTGATAGTGTCGATGACCCACTCCGACACACTAAAATCCAACTCTCCGATGCTGAAGTCACAGATTCTGTAAAGAAGATGCTGAATGAACCGGAGCACCTCTGTGCTCAAACCGGTCTGCTTCCTTACTGCACCACCAACAAACCGCCAGCGGTAAGATTTTAATTGCTCTATTGTTGAACTTTTTACTGCTTCATCTGTGTGACATTTAATTACTGCTGATCCAGGGCGATAATCCGTTTTGGAGCAAGAAGCTTCCACAAGACAAAACGGAGAAGGCAGGGCGGTCAACCCGGCCCATGACCGAGGTTATCAAGAAGCCAGCTCATAAGAGAAAAACCACCGCTTCATCTGACCCAGCTATTGATGATGATGTGGGTAACCCGGACCTTGAGGTAGAACTTGATTCACTTGGCTTACTTTTTACACGCCTTATTGATGATGATGCTTGTCAGGACGACGCTGAAGCCAGCAATGCGGAATTCGTTGAGGTAACTATTCTCTCTTCCGATTCAGAAATCTTGCCTTTGCCAAAATTTCGCAAGGCAAACCGGAAAGTTAAATTTTCTCATCCTCTTGCTTATTTGGATCCCAAATTTCTTATGAAGACTCAGCAACATGAAGCTCGCTGCACGACCCAACACAGTGGCTAGGTAGTTACCTCCGCCGGTTTACCAAACAGTCCGGTTCGAAAACGCCGCTCCGAGGTCTCCGACCTTTTTATTGATTTAAATCCTAAAGCGGGTTTCTTCCGTCAACCTCTTAATCCATCCGACTCCGATTATCAGGTTACTTCTCATTCATCTTCTGGTGAATCGTCGGCCACTCAGCTGCCACCATTGAAAATGGTTCTTGGGTAAGCTAAGCTAAACATATGCTTCCAGTATACTGTGTAATGGCTTATGCTTTTCCTTGACTCTTTGTTTTTCTTTCAGGGCCAAACCTAAACCAAGCAAGAAGGCCCGCCTGGATAAAGCGGCTGAAGAAGATGTAGCCCCAGAACAGGACAAAGCGCCGGATCTTGAAGCGTTTGCTCCTGAGGATATTCCCAATGATCCTCTTTTGCAAGACGATGCTATCCCCGAAGAGAGGCCTATTAATACTTCAGCCTCTGCTGACCCGCCTGCCAGCTCCGTCTGGATTGAGAAATCCCACAGTCCCGCTGATAAATCGGCCGCACCAACACAAACCGGCGAGTCCAAAGATGATGATGTTGTGATTACCGGTGTAGGCCGCTTTGAACCCGGGAATCCTGTCACCTTAACCAAACATACCGTAAAAGAGGATTTTTCCGCTTTGAACAAAGCAAAATGGGATGTTGAACTGGAGACATATGCTGCTCTGAGTGCCCAAGATCTTCATTCTGGCTATTTAAACCGGCTTTATACTAGCCGTGACTGTGAAGCTGGTTTGGTAAAGATGATGAGGGATAAATTTGAGGTAACTTACTTCTTTACTTACTGCCATTGTATCAATCCTCCTAGCCCCCAAGGGTCGGTTTGTAACCTTCGTCAAACCGGGACTTGAATATGATTCTTAACACTTTGAAATCCATCAATATAGCCCCCAAGGGTCGGTTTAACATAGCATAATTAAACCGGGGCTCCGATTGAAAACTGTCCTTAGAACATAATTTGATCAAATAGCCATTAGCCCCCAAGTGCCAAGTTGAATACCTGTATTGAGCTTGGGACTTTGCAATCTAGTAATATATGAAAATTGAAGGTGCATTAGCCCCCAAGTATCAGGCGTATAACTTCATTATGTGGTTGATACTTCAGTTTCTTGGACCGCTTGTTTGAAGCTAAATGCTGTCTATATGCAGGCTGGGGTGAGAATCAAGGAGGACCGGATTGCCGATTTGCACGAGACCTTGAAAACCCAACAGGATGAAACAGACAAGGCAAAGGAAGAATTAACCAGTGCCTTGAGCATCGCTGAACAGCTGAAGGAAGGCTTCAAGAAAGAGCGGGCTGATTGGGCCACTGAGAAGGCCGCTTTAACAAAAAGAGCGGAAAATGCTGAAGCTGCCCTTAAACCGGTGGTGGATGAACTTACGACCGTAAAGCGGCAAATACACTCCATGACCGCTGCGATCTTTGGTAAGATCCTTTTAACTTCTGTGATAATTTGAACCTACTGTAGTATAAATCCGGTTTGAGACCGTCCCTATATTGTTGTAGGCACACGCATCGGGCACTTAGGAAACGATGTGCGGAAGAAACTGAAGGCTGCCTACACCTTAGTGGAACAATTGTATACCGGAGCCCAGCGGATCATCACCACAGCCTCTCACAACAACCCGGCACCCTCTTTAATCCAAGACACTCTTAACAGGTTGTCGATGCTTCCGGCCCTGATTGAGGAGCTGAAAAAATCCGCTGCTCGAACCGGAGCTATTAACGCCTTGATCCGGGCAAAGGCATGGGTACCAGATTTCGACCCTGTGGAAGCAGCTCAAGGCTATCCTAGCCTAAAGGAGGATGGCTCTGAATTTAACAAAGATGATTTGAGGGTAATAAACCGTGAAGTGCGACCTCTGGCTTGTCAATTAGCTGAAGAGGCAGACTTGACACATTATCAAGTGCAATACAACGATCAGAACAAGCAAGTGCCTGCCCCAACTCTTGAAGTGGAGAATCTGATTCCTCCAATCCGTAAGCATACTTACGCTCCTGATATTGAACCGTCTTCCCTGATCCATGAAGAGGCAGTTTTCCAAGCTTTAATGGGAATCGACTAGACCACTGTTGATTTCCAGCCAATGGGTAGAGATGAGGAAGCTGAAGCAGACGATGACGAGGAGCAGGCTTGAACCGGAAGCCGGTCTGGATAGCTGTCTTTGGCGTCTTTCCAAAATAACAATGATCTTATTCGGGCACCGTGTTGCCTTGTAATAGGATAGTTAATACATCTATCTTGAATATGCCTTCGTGCATAAGTACTGAAGCTTTTGTTCAAAAAAAAAACCTCAACTCATATTTCCTGCAATCAGAAAAATTTGAACTTCGGTGGCGGTTATACCGCCAGCCAGTTTATGATCTTGATATGTGTATCAGTAATATAACAAATAGGTGATACAAAATACCTGCCATGTCTGGACATGAAGCTGGCTTAGCCAAGCTTGAAGTGGAGGTTTTATAAACCATTACCGTCAACAAGGGGGAGAAAACAGCTCCCGTATAAACCGTACTGAGTCAATACAAACCCCCTTGTTACTCCATGATGTTAACAGGAGAAGGTAAACCGGGCATACTTCTCCGGATTAAAGGGGAATCAAATTCATCGGCTGAACCGGAAAAAAGGTGTTTGTTGACATAAAAGAAATCCAACAAAAACAAAGAACAAACAAGCCATGAAAATAACATGGAAGCAAAGGCAATGATAAAAAACGTTTGCAAAAATATGCTATACTGAGTTGATCAGATGGTGTTACCATGGTCGGACAGGATCAAGCCCCCAATAGGAGTGACAATGATTCAAGTCAGCCAGTTCCCCAAATGAAACCGTGGCATATATGCCGATCAAGAGGCGTGGCAATGGTTCGGGTTCGACCAAGCCCCCAAGTGATTTTGTGGCCTTAGGCCGATCAAGAGGCGTGACTGGTTCAGACTTGACCATGTCCCCAAATGATCTGGTGGCTGTCGCCTATCAAAAGGTGTCGCGTTGGTTCGGACACGACCAAGGCCCCAAGTGATATATAAAAAGCAAATGTCAAGGGGTAAACCGGAGGCCGCTTTAAAAATAGAGCCACTCCATGTAACCACGCATGATAAGAAAGACAGAGACCCCGCTTTAGCTGAGGCTCCGGTTTTATTATATCAAAGATAATATATACACTGTCATGATATGTACATAGATAGAGCCGATGGCTCAAGTGTAGTAAGGCCGAAGATGAGCTATGTTCCACGGCCTGTTGGTCTCCTCCTCTGATGTGCGTGAGTCTTTATGCTCTCGAATATCAATCAGATAGTACGACCCGTTGTGCAGATTCTTGCAGACCACGAAAGGTCCCTCCCAAGGTGGGGATAACTTGTGCATATCTGTCTGGTCTTGTATGAGTCGAAGCACCAAATCTCCTTCTTGAAAAGTTCTGGTTCTAACCCGGCGACTGTGATAGCGACGAAGATCTTGTTGGTAAATCGCCGAATGGGCAGCCGCTATATCACGCTCCTCGTCCAATAGGTCCAAAATGTCTTGCCGTGCTGTCTCATTGTCCGCTTCAACATAAGCTGCCACACGAGGCGAATCGTGCCGGATATCACTAGGGAGAACTGCCTCTGCTCCGTAGACCATGAAAAACGGTGTGTATCCTGTGGATCGGTTTGGCGTAGTATTGATACTCCATAGCACAGATGGTAGCTCTTCAACCCAACATCCTGGTGTTCTTTGCAATGGGACCATCAGCCGGGGTTTGATGCCTCGCAAGATCTCTTGATTAGCTCGTTCTGCCTGTCCATTGGACTGGGGGTGTGCCACTGACGACACATCAAGACGGATGTGCTCCCGTTCATAGAACTCCTTCATAGCACCCTTGGATAAATTGGTACCATTGTCAGTAATGATACTGTGTGGAAAGCCAAACCGGAAAATCACCTTTTTGATGAATTGCACCATTGTTGCTGCATCACACTTGCTGACAGGCTCTGCTTCAACCCACTTGATAAATTTGTCAACTGCCACCAAAAGGTGGGTTTTCTTATCCTTGGATCTTTTAAAAGGTCCGACCATATCCAGCCCCCAAGTTGCAAACGGCCACGTTATTGGGATCATCCTCAATTCTTGAGCCGGCACATGAGCACGCCTTCAAAATTTCTGACATCCATCACACCGTTTAACCAAGTCCTCCGCATCAGCATGCGCTGTCAACTAGTAGAACCCGTGACGAAACGCCTTTGCCACCAGAGACTTTGAACCGGTGTGGTGTCCACAATCCCCTTCATGGATTTCTCTTAAGATTTCACAGCCTTCCTCAGGAGAAACACAACGTTGAAACGCCCCTGATACACTGCAATGATGCAATTCACCATTGACGATCGTCATAGACTTGGATCGCCGGACTATCTTCCTGGCTAGAATCTCATCATCTGGTAACTCCCCCCGGTTCATGTACGCTAGATAAGGAACTGTCCAATCCAGAATGACATGCAGGGCTGCCACCAGTTGAGCCTCCGGATCAGGAATAGCCAAATCCGCTTCACCTGGGAGCTTGACTGACGGGTTGTGCAACACGTCCAGAAAGACATTAGGCGGGACCGGTTTGCGCTGAGAGCCCAACCGGCTTAAAGCGTCCGCCGCTTCATTCTTCCGACGGTCCACATGATCCACTTGATAACCCTTGAAGCAACCCGCAATATTATCCACTTCCCGACGATATGCAGCCATGAGCGGGTCCTTAGAATCCCAAGTGCCAGACACCTGTTGAGCCACAAGATCCGAGTCACCGAAGCACTTAACCCGGCTTAAATTCATCTCTTTAGCCATCCGAAGACCATGGAGCAAGGCTTCGTACTCAGCTGCATTATTAGTACAAGGGAACATTTAGCGGAGAACATAACAAAACTTATCACCTCGTGGGGAAGTTAATACGACTCCAGCCCCCGAGCCTTCCAATTGCCTTGATCCATCAAAATAAATCGTCCAATATGTGTGATCCGGCTTCTCCTCTGGTGCTTGTAACTCCGTCCAATCATTGATGAAATCAACAAGTGCTTGAGACTTCACCGCCGTCCGAGGTACATACTTCAGTCCGTGTGGCCCAAGCTCTATGGCCCACTTGGCAATCCGGCCAGTCGCCTCCCGGTTCTGTATGATATCACCCAAGGGAGCTGAACTGACCATTGTGATAGGGTGCCCTTGAAAATACTGCTTCAACTTCCGACTGGCCATGAAGACACCATAGACCAGCTTTTGCCAATGCGGATACCTTTGCTTGGATTCAATAAGCACCTCACTGATATAATAAACCGGCCGCTGAACCGGATATTCCTTGCCTGCCTCCTTGCGTTCCACCACAATAGCCACGCTCACTACCCGAGCATTGGCTGCTACGTATAATAATAGTGGCTCCTTGTCGACCGGAGCTGCAAGAACAGGCAGATTGGCTAATTGCTGCTTAATCAGTAAATGCTTCATCAGCAGCCGGACTCCAGACGAAATGGTCTGTCTTCCTCAGCATTTGGTACAAAGGGATGGCCTTCTCTCCGAGGCGGCTGATAAACCGGCTCAGTGCGGCGATTCGGCCCGCCAAACGCTGAATATCATTGATGCACTTCGGTTTAGCCAGGGAGGTAATAGCCGTAATCTTCTCTGGATTAGCCTCAATTCCTCTGTTAGACACCAGGAAACCCAGTAACTTGCCTGCCGGAACACCAAAGACACACTTGGCCGGATTAAGCATCATCTTGTAGACTCGCAAGTTGTCAAAGGTTTCCTTCAAATGATCCACCAGCGTCTCCTTCTGCCTTGACTTTACTACAATATCATCCACATAGGCGTGCACATTGCGGCCGATCTGTTTATGCAGGCAATTCTGTACACACCGTTGATAGGTGGCTTGGGCACTCTTGAGCCCGAAGGGCATAGATACATAGCAGAAGGCTCCAAAGGGAGTAATAAACGCTGTCTTCTCCTGGTCCTTAACCGCCATTTTGATCTGATGATATCCAGAGTATGCATCCAAAAAACTCAAACGCTCACAACCCGCCGTGGCATCAATGATCTGGTCAATGCGGGGGAGGGCAAAAGGATCCACTGGACAAGCCTTGTTAAGATCCGTGTAATCCACACACATACGCCAAGTGCCGTTTTTCTTAAGAATCAGCACCGGATTAGCAAGCCACTCTGGATGGAACACCTCAATGATAAAGCCAGCTGCCAAAAGCCTGGCCACTTCCTCTCCAATGGCTTTGCGCCTTTCTTCATTAAACCGGCGGAGGAATTGTTTCACCGGTTTAAACTTGGGATCCACAATAAGAGTGTGCTCAGTGAGTTCTCTCGGTACACCTGGCATGTCGGACGGTTTCCGTGCAAAAATGTCCCGATAGATGAACTCGATGAGCGCGCTTTCCTATTTGGGATCCAGATTCGCACTGAAAGTGAACTGCTTGGACGAATCACCGGGCACGAAGTCAACAAGCTTGGTCTCAGCTGCCGATTTGAAATTCAGATCCGAATCATGCTCTGTAGTTGGCTTCTTCAAAGGGGTCATATCCGCCGGATCAACATTGTCGTTATAGTACTTCAACTCCTCCGTGGCACAGACCAACTCTGCATAAGCCGCATCACCTTCCTCACATTCCAAAGCGACCCTACGGCTCCCATGAACCGTTATTGTCCCCTTGTAACCCGGCATCTTGAGCTGCAAGTAGATATAACAAGGCCGCGCCATGAACTTGGCATAAGCCGGCCGCCCAAACAAGGCATGATACGGGCTCCGGATCTTCACCACCTCAAAGGTCAGTTTTTCCGACCGAGAATCGTGCTCGTCCCCAAAAGCCACATCCAGGGCTATCTTACCAATAGGATCTACAGATTTGCCAGGCACCACACCATGGAACACCGTATTAGACGGTCTGAGATCCTTGTCTGTTAGACCCATGCGGCGGAATGTCTCATAGTATAGTATGTTAATACTGCTCCCTCCATCCATGAGTACCTTGGTGAATTTATAACCCCCCACCTGAGGGTCTACCACTAATGCTAGCTGGCCCAGATTATCAACCCGGGGCGGGTGATCCTCTCTGCTCCACACGATAGGCTGCTCTGACCAGCGTAAGTAATGTGGTAAGGCCGGTTCAACAGAATTCACCGCTCGCTTGTGGAGTTTTTGGTCGCGTTTATCCAAGCTAGTTGTGAAAACATGATATTGCCCATTGTTCAACTGTTTTGGCTGGCTCTAATAACCCGACTGTTGTTGCTACTGCTGCTGGCCGTTCTGATTATTCTGGTTGTTGTGACCACCCTGATTGAGACCTGAACCGGAAGCTCCATCATGACCCGGCCCATGGAAACCGGATCCTGAACCGCCACCTGACCCGTGGTCATACCGGAAGGCATTAGAGTTTTTAAACTCCTGTATAATATAACAATCCTTCCAAAGGTGGTTAGCCGGCGCCTCCTTCATCCCGTGCTTTGGGCAAGGCTGATTCAACAAATAATTCAAACGGTTTGCGTTAGGATTGGGAGCCCCATTACGATTTGCCGCTTTACCTCTGCGTTGCTGCCCCCTGTCCTGTGCATTAGTGTTGGCCACAAAGTCCATACTGCCATCCGCCTTGCGCTTGCCTCCGTTTCCATGACCCGCCGGTTTGTACTGTTGCCCCTTGGAGTTGCTATTCTTCTTTCCCTTCCCTGCTTCATCATCATCAGTCTCGGGATCCTTGGTACTGTCCGAATCAGCATACTTCACTAAAACGGCCATGAGGGTTCCCATGTCATTACAGAACTGCTTCATGCGTCCCAATTTCAATTTTAAAGGCTTGAACCGGCAGTTGCCTTCTAGTGTTAAGATTGCAGAGTCAGCATTCATCCTGTCAGACGAGTGCAAAACTTCCGAAACGCGGCGTACCCAATGGGTCGTTGATTCTCCGTCCTCCTGGACACAAGCCGCCAGGTCTACTATGGACTTGGGCTGCTTACATGTATCTTTGAAATTCTGGATAAACCGGGCCCGCAACTGGGCCCATGAGCTGATGGAATTGGGCGGTAGGCTCATCAACCAAGTACGAGCCGTGCCTTCAAGCATCATGGTGAAGTATTTTGCACACGCGGTCTCATCCACGTCTAGCAGCTCCATGGCCATCTCATAACTCTCTACCCACGCTTCGGGAGATAAATTAGCGGTGTAATTCGGCACCTTGCGCGGACCCTTGAAATCTTTGGGCAGGCGCACATTGCGTAAAGCGGGGATTAAACAAGGAACTCCCAAAGCGGATGCGACTCCTGGTACGGCGAAGGTGGTAGGACGAACCGGTGTAAGTTGACCCGCATCATTCTATGCTGCTAACTCGGCCTCCCTTCGTGCCCGGGCCCGGTCCACCACATCCTGAGCATCGCAAACTCCACCTACCGGGTTATTGCCATGGGCCGCTTCACGGCCTCGCGCATTGCTTGATATGGCCGGTTCATCCATGCACCTGCTATAGCTCCAGCTTGGACGGGGCGTAGAGTGAATCCGATCACGGCTGTACGAATATGCTTCCTGCTGAATCAGCGCGGTCCGGAGAAGCTCCTTAACCCGGCGTGTCTCTATCGCTTGCGGAGAGTCCCCTTCGACTGGGATAGCCTCTAATCGAGTGGCGGCTGCAACAAGGTTGTCCATAGGATTAGAATAATGACCTGGGGGCGTCTGGACCGGCGGAGGAACCACAATGTTCTGTTGAGGAGGTTCCATCAGGCGAGGTTGGACCGTCGCCCCTGGTCCTGGTGCCTCAATCCGGTTTGTCTCCAGGTACTGCGGCGGATTACTGGGTCCAGCTCCTGGAGTGTGAAAGAGATTTCGGGGGTCAAACCCTAACGGCAGGCGTGATCTGTGCTTCCGCTTCAAAACCTCCTGTGATGCGTTCTGGTCAAGCATGAGTTTATAGGCCTGGGCGTCCAAAGCGGCCCGCTCTGCAGCCATCCTGTCTTTTTCTGCTGCCAGATCCGCTTTGGCTTGCACGATCTGCTCTCTCACCTTTGCAATCTCTGCATCATGGGCCTCCTGATCCGCCGGATTGGCCTCTGCCATAAGCGCGGCTAGTGCATCAAACAGATCAGATAGAACTTGAACCGGCGGGCGCACAAGGCCTCCTGCCCCTGCTGCCACTGCCGCTGCTGATCCGGAGAGCATTGCTGCGGCGGTCGAAGAGTGATTCGCCGCCTGTGTGCCGGCCATGAATATTCCAACCCGGTTGACCTGGCCTGGGGGGTCCAGAATACTGTCGCCATCGGAACAGCCCCTAACCTGGTCGTCTAGCAACTGGTATAGCGATTCGGTCTCTCCGGTTGAGGACTCGTCACCGGAATAGACGACGGTCTCGCCACCGTTTTCTGATTCGTCCTCACGATCTCCTCCGTGGACGACTCCAACGAAGACACGCTTCACGGCCGGTTTAGCCTGGGTAGATCTCGCACGCTGAGCCGTCTCGACGAGGTCGGTGCAGATGTCCGGCTCAGGCCCAGGCTCACCGATCTTGCCGATGAAAACGTGTATGCCACCAAAGGGGACCCGGTACCCGTACTCGATTGAATCGGCCTCGGGACCCCATCCTGCGTCGTCGATGTAGATCCTGCCACGACGACTCTTGGTCATCCGGCCCACAACATAGCCTTCGAGTCCCTTGAGCTTGCCCTCCAAGATCGTCAAACCACCGTGCGATAGCCCCACGGTGGGCGCCAACTGTCGTGGATTTGTCACGGCAGATGTCCTAGTGAAAGGACTTAGTCGTGGAGCCATCGCTACGGGTTTACTTGAAGGGGTTAAAGCGGACACAAAGACACGAGGGTTTTATACTAGTTCGGCCCCTTCGATGAAGGTAAAAGCCTACGTCTAGTTGTAATGGAATTGATGTGGTCTCGATGGCTAGGGAGCAAACAAGCTTCGCCTAGGCTCGAGTTATGGTTGTCTCTCCTGAACCGCCGCCGGGTCGTCCCTTATATACACGGGTGATGTCCGTTGGTCCATAGAGTCCCAACTGGTTCATACTCGTATCCCGGTTGGTATCTCCCTATTCCTAACTTACAATACAAGTTATACATCAGGCCGGTTTACGGCTACAGGTTCTAAACCGACTATAGGCCTTGGGCCTTCATCTGCTTATACCACTAATGAAGTTAACCCGGCCCAAGTAGGCCGGTTCACGCCTAGTGGTAATATCCCCAACACTCTTTGTCTTTTGCGAGTTCAATCCTCAGTTGTTTTCTTTTCCCACCCGCCCTCCCTTCTTCTCGAATCCGGAGTCCATAATTGAGTATCCATCCTACTCGTGCGAATCCTTTGCATTCTTTCAACCGGTGTTTTTCTCTTCAAGATATTCGTCGATTTCCCCTTCCAAGTTGCCTTTGTTTTTTCCCGCCCTCCCACCCTCTTCTTCCCGGAGTCTGAGCCTCTTTCGAGCATTAATTTTCATTCTTTAGTATTCCCTCAATCATTTCAACCAGTGGATTCTCGTCTCGTTCGTCATTCTTCATCCCTTTCTTTTTCCCGTGGACTCAATTCAAGTTTTTCAGTTTGATCATATTCTTTCTCTCGGCTCAAGTGTTTTTCCTTTTTCGTTCGCCTCTTGACAGTTTATCCTTCCGGAGTGCTCAAGACATCTCAAGTGATTCGTCTGTGTTCCAATTAATTCGAGGTTGTCACCTCATTCAAATATTTCATTGTTCTGGTGCTTCATCTATCTGTTCAACAATCCTTTCCAACGGTGTTATCTCTTTAGTGGGCCCTAACCCACAGGTCTTTTCCCAGGATCTTACCTGACTCTTCTAATTCCCCCGGAGTTATTCTCAATTCTTTTCAAGTGTGATGTAAGAATGGATGACATCAGTCACATGCCTTCTCCAAGATCGATTTCAAATCATTTCATTGTTGGCTCAACCTCTTCGCTTTTCATTCTACCGGAGTACCTCAGTAATTTTGGTGGTGTTTCTCGTCGTCTTTTGAAGATCGAAGAAGAGTTTTTCCTCTAAATCTTGCCCGTTCTTCCGAAGTTTCGTGGTTCTAGTTTCATGTTATCCTATCAAATTGTTTCAAGTCATGCAAATTCTTTTCATCCATCCGGAGCATTTCAGGAGTTGCTTTCTCTCTCGATCATCCGGAGGCCATCTTTTCAGAAATTTCTTTGTTCTAAGTTTTTCAAATTCGTTATCCAATTATTCTATATCTGTGCCCTTTCGTTCGTCTCAATATTCTTCCGGTGCTTCGTTCAAGTATTCTTCAATCAGTTCACGATCTCTTCGTTCTTTTGCATCTAAATCCCCTCAAGCATATTGTTCTTCTAATAATTCCTGGTGATTCATTCTCTTTCGTCAGTCATTTCTGAATTCTTACGGTGGTTCGTTCAAGATTCTTTTCCTTGATTATCATATTAATTCATTCGTTCTTTTCAATCCTACCGGTGATTCATGAAGACCTTCTCAAGTTTGCGATATGTCACTTCTCAATTCTTTTTTCAACAAGAATAAGTAGTATGCGAAATCCATTGCTAGTCATCAATTCATTTTGATGAAGGATGAGCATACAATAAATCTTATTTTCATTTCATCCAAGTGAGTAATCCTTCCTTCGGAGTTTGTTCTTGATGAATACGTTCTAGTTTCAAGTGTTTCATCTTTTCTTTTCCGGAGTTCAAATTTCCTCGGACATTTCGTCGGAACCTCCATCTAAATCATCACAAGCTTTAATCTTATTCTTTCCATCCTTGAATTCTATCACGTCATCCTTTTGGTACGGGAGTTCTTCATGGTTGTTCTTCATGATTTAATTCATTCTTCAAGAGCTCATCAAGATTTTGTTGGAGGAGTTCAAGTATCTTTTGTTCTTGCATCTCCAAGTGTAAGTAATTCTCCGTATTTCTTTTGAAGTGGAGTTTTGCATTTCTTCGTTCTTCTCAGCTATTCAATCTTTTCCGCTTGTGGTTGGAGATCACCTCATAATTTTGAGATTTTATCCGTAAGTCCACAACAAGCAATTCTTTTCGTTGTTGATGTTCTAAACAACTCCGTTCAATCCTTTCTTCTGAGGTTGCTATCTATTTCTTTCATGGAACAAGTTGTCATTTCCTTCTCCATTCTTTTCATTCAACTCTTTCAATTCTTCCGGAGGTTTTGTGTTGTTCATCTCGTCAAGTGTCATCCCATCTTGTGAAGCTCGTGTTATATTCCCCCATGTTTCAGCCGGAGTGCTACCTAAATTCTTTCAGTCTTATTCGTTCTTATCTCGTTCTAACCAGAGTGATTTCATAGTCTATCTGATTCCTTGAGCTTTCGATTCTCGTCATTCTCATCGTTCATCTCTTCTTCACGAGTGCTATCGATTCTTTGTTTCTTCTCTTGAGTTCTTGTTTCACCTCATCCCTTTTCCCTTCCGTCTCGGCCCTAAGATCTCGGGACGAGATCTCTTGTTGGTGGAGGAGTGTTGTAACGCCCCGGATTCGATGCGCCAGGTGTCTGCCAGCTATTCGCCGTCGTTGCCATGTCATTTTCTTGCGTGTTGTACTTTTCAATGTCATCATATGCATTTCATATCATGTCATCATGTGCATTTCATTTTGCATACATGTTCGTCTCATGCATCCGAGCATTTTCCCCGTTGTCCGTTTTGCAATCCGGCACTCCATTGTCACCCGGCGTCCCCGTCTTGCCTCTCTTCGTGAGCGGGTGTTAAACTTTCTCGGAATGGCCCGAGGTTTGCCAAGCATCCTTGGTATAGCACCGGTAGACCGCCTGTCAAGTTTCGTGCCATTTGGAGGTCGTTTTATACTCCAACGGTTAACCGGGTAACCGTAAAAGCCTCTTTTGTTTGCAGCCCAACACCCCTTCCAAAGTGGCCCAAAACCCATCTAACTCCCCTCCATGCTCTCCGCCGTTCGATCATGATCGCGTGGCCGAAAACCGCTCCTCATTTGGACTCTCCTAGCTCCTCCTACCTATAAATACACCTCCTCCCCCAAAATTCCGGATCAAATCCACCCCTAACCCTAGCCCTGCTCCTCCCCGCGCCGCCGGACATGTCCACCGGACACGTCGCCCGGCCCAATCAGGGCGCGACACATCACCCCGCCGCCGCCCACGCCCAACCGGAGAGCGCCACGTCGCATCCTGCGTCGTCCCCGCTGCCGCCGGCCCGCGAGCCCGCGCCGGGCCCGCGCGAGCCCGTGCACCTGCCAGCCGAGGCCCGTCGCCGTGCCGCCGCCTCCGCGCTTCGCCGGATCCCGCGCCACCGCCGTTCGCGCCCACCTCCGCTCCCCGCCGAGCACCGCCGCCGCTGCGTCGGGTCGCCGCCGCTCCGTCGGGTCGCCGCCACCCCGCGTCTCCTCCGCCCGGCCTCCTCCGCTCAGCCGCCGCCTCCCGCCGGCTTCGCCCGGGCCCTCCGCCTCCGAGCGCCGCCGCCAGCCGGGCCGGCCGAAGCTCACCGCCACGCCCCCGAGCGCCTCCCGTGCCCGCCGCCGGCCGGATCCGGCCGGATCCGGTCTGGGGCCACCTCCCCGCGCCTCCCCGGCCACCTCCGGCCCCGTCTCCAGCGAGTCTTCAACGTGCCTCGATATCCGTGCTACGGAGGTTGACTCCCCCCTCTGAAAATCCACTAAGTCCCCAATATATTTCTTGCATAATCATGCCATGTTCATCGCATCGTAACTCTGCATCCGTAGCTCCGTTTCGTGCGTGTAATATGTCAAATTGTTCGTCTCGACGAGTAATTCATTTCATTCCATTGCATCATTTTCATTTGAGCTCATCTTGATGCCCGAAATGCTGTTGGAAAAATGCATGTTGATGTTAGTCTGCTGAAACTGTTATAACATGCTCATTTGTCATTTTTGCCATGATTGATGTGTGCATCCTATGAGTATGAGCTCTACATGTGTTTTGATCTATGCTATGCCATCTTTCCAGGGGTGCCAACCATGTATTTTTGTGAGTTGTGTGCTGAGTGCATCAAGCTTGCTAAGGAGGGTACTTAATGTTGCTGTTTTCCTAACAGATTCTGTTATATTTTGTTGCTATGTTAACATGTTGCTACTAATCATTCTATGCATAATCTGGAGATGCTCTATAAACATGTTTTGATCTACATGTCATCCTCTATCCATTCATGCCCCTGGTTGCATTTATAGACTACTGTAGCTTGTTGTAATCTTGCTCCAAAGTTGCTTCATAATGTTGCTGTCAGCCTGTTAACATTAAGTTCACTTGTTCCCACGTATTTTGCTAGTGTTCCATGCACCCTATGACCTTGCTCTTGCCATGCTTAGCTTCATAAACATGTATTCCTACTGTTGGTTGCCTTGTCATGCCATGTATTGCTCTGTGGTGAGTGGTTCAAGCTCACCAACATGCCTACTTATTGTTGTTCCTGCCATGTATGAATCTGTAATATAACTTGCCATGTTTACATGGGTGCCATCATATTTTCTGTGCCTTTTTGGCTCATGGTCAGTAAGGGACTCTTGTTCTATGCATTTAGTAGTATCATGCCATGCCTTTTTTTGCCATGATATGTTCCTGTAACATGTTGTTTGATAGCTCTAAACATTGCAACCTGATGTTATTTCCTGATAAGTCTGAAACTGTTATTATTTGCAATCTTTCCATGTGTGTTTGAGCATGTTCTAGTGATTTCTGGAGATAGCTCAGTGTTCATGTTTTGTAGTGCTTTACCTGTACTTCATGCCCATACCTTTTGTTATTATGTTGGGGTGCTGTAGCATATTGTTGTGATGCTTGCAAGATGCCTAGTTGCTGTTATGGACAGATTGTTGTTATGACTTGTATAGAGTGTATGTGTTAAACCGTTGCTCCGTTTTGAGTGTGCTCTATATGAAACTTGCTTGTTTTTGCATGTACCTTCATATTACCTTGTTGCATCCTTGTTTTGGTGTGTTTTCTTGATGTTTGTTTGCATTTTGCATCAATGCCATGCTTAACTTGTTTTGCTCATATCTTCTAGACCGTAGCTCCGAATCTAATGAACTTTATATGTAACTTGACTAGAATTTCGTGTAGATCCTCTTGGTGCTCTTTAACTTGCTGTTTAACAACTTGAACATAAGGTTTGTTCAGATCTGGACCAATTTCGAAATATGCATATGAGGACATACCGGAATTGTTATATGTTGTTCCCGGCCTCATTTAAACTTGCCTTGATGTGTTGCTCTTGTATACATCATCTCTTGCCATGAGTAGCCTCATGTAGCTTGGTCATGCATCATGCTTGTTGTGCATCATGTCTTGTTTATGTGTGGTGTGTTTACCATGTTGTGTGCTTCTTCTCGATAGTTCCCGTTTCGTTGCGACCGTGAGGATTCGTTCGTCTACGATTGGTTCGTCTTCGTGGCTTCATCTTCTTCATGGACTCGTTCTTCTTCCTTGTGGGATTTCAAGCAAGATGACCGCTACCATGGATCTCACGACTATCATTGCTATGCTAGTTGCTTCGTTCTATCGCTATGCTGCGTTACCTATCTGTTGCTCATCAAGCCTCCCAAATTGCCATGAACCTCTAACCTTTGACACCCTTCCTAGCAAACCGTTGTTTGGCTATGTTACCACTTTGCTCAGCCCCTCTTATAGCGTTGCTAGCTGTAGGTGAAGTTGAAGATTGCTCCATGGTGGACAGGGTTTATGTTGGGATATCACAATATCTCTTATATTATTAATGCATCTATATATTTGGTAAAGGGTGGAAGGCTCGGCCTTATGCCTGGTGTTTTGTTCCACTCTTGCCGCCCTAGTTTCCGTCATACCGGTGTTATGTTCACGGATTTTGCGTTCCTTACACGGTCGGGTGATTTATGGGACCCCCCTGACAGTTCGCTTTGAATAAAACTCCTCCAGCAAGGCCCAACCTTGGTTTTACCATTTGCCTCACCACCACCTACTTTTCCCTTGGGAGTAATTAACCCAAGGGTCATCTTTATTATAGCCCCCCCGGGCCAATGCTTGTCTAAGTGTTGGTCCAAACTAGAGCACCGTGCGGGACCATTCCTTGGCAACTTGGATTCGTCGGTACCTGTACGCTTAGCTTATCCGGTGTTTCCCTGAGAACGAGATATGTGTAGCTCCTATCGGGATGTCGGCGCATCGGGCGGCTTTGCTGGTCTTGTTTTACCATTGTCAAAATATCTTGTAAACCGGGATTCCGAGACTGATCGGGTCTTCCTGGGAGAAGGTCTATTCCTTCGTTGATCGCGAGAGCTTGTCATGGGCTAAGTTGGGACACCCCTGCAGGGTATAAACTTTCGAGAGCCGTGCCCACGGTTATGTGGCAGATGGGAATTTGTTAATGTCCGGTTGTAGATAACTTGACACCTGATCCGAATTAAAACGCATCAACCGCGTGTGTAGCCGTGATGGTCTCTTCTCGGCGGAGTCCGGGAAGTGAACACGGCTTCTGTGTTATGTTTGACGTAAGTAGGTGTTCAGGATCACCTCTTGATCATTGCTAGCTTCACGACCGTTCCGTTTGCTCTATTCTCGCTCTTATTTGCGTATGTTAGCCACCATATATGCTTAGTCGCTGCTGCAACCTCACCACTTTACTCCTTCCTTTCGCATTAAGCTTTGCTAGTCTTGATACCCATGGTAATGGGATTGCTGAGTCCTCGTGGCTCATAGATTACTACAACAACAGTTGCAGGTACAGGTTATGCGATGATCATGACGCGAGAGCGATGCTTGCTTGCGTTGAGTTCTTCTTCTGCTTCTTCGATTAGGGGATAGGTTCCAGGTCGGCAGCCTGGGCTAGCAGGGTGGATATTGTTTGAGTTTCTGTTTATGTTTCATCCGTAGTCGGATGTTGATCTTGTACATGATGTATTGTTGTATTCGTGTGGCATTGTATGCCTTTTGTATGTATCCCCATCTATTATGTAATGTTGATGTAATGATATCCACCTTGCAAAAGTGTTTCAATATGCGGGTCTATCCTTGGTGGGACCTTCGAGTTCCTTTCGGATAGGGTCGCTTATTGGGCGTGACAGGAACTCACTGCGCTGCGCTCTACGGCGAATAGGGACGATGTGATACTCGATAAGAGACCCAAGTCCACCTCCTTTAAACCAGTGGATGAAATAGTCAAATTCCAGGTCCATCCAACGGACCCAACAAAGACGGCCTCCATCGGGGCACAGTGAAACCCTGACGTAGATGCCGCACTGCGAGAATTCCTTCGGATAATTGGGACATCTTTGCCTGGCACCCTTCAGACATGCCAGGAATCCCACGCAGATTGGAAGAGCACAGCCTAAACATCCTAAGAGGATTCAAGCCAGTCAAACAGGCTCTTCGGCGATTTTCCGAACCCAAAAGACAGGCAATGGGAGAAGAGCTAGCCAAACTACTGGAAGCCGGATTCATCAGAGACATCAAACACCCGGACTGGCTAGAAAACCTGGTAAAGGTAACAAAGAAGGATAAATCCTGGCGCCTATGTGTCGATTTTAAAGTCCTCAACAAGGCCTGCCCAAAGGATCCCTTCCCCCTCCCCTGCATCGACCAAATAATCGATGCTACTGCAGGGCACGATTCATTGTGCTTCCTTGACGCATACTCCGGCTACCATCAAATTAAGATGGCGGAGGCGGACCAAGCCGCAACAGCGTTCATTACTCCATATGGACCATTCTGCTTCAATACGATGCCCTTCGGACTCAAAAACGCCAGCGCAACATATCAGCGCATGATTCAGACATCTCTTGCTACCCAGCTCGGCAAAACAGTAGAGGCATACATAGATGACGTAGTCGTCAAAACCAAACACGTCGAAACTCTAGTAGACGATTTGAGGCTCACATTCGACAACCTACGAGCATATGACATCAAGCTGAATCCGGAAAAATGCGTTTTCGGTGTACTAGCCGGATAGCTCCTAGGCTTCATCGTATCCAATAGAGGAATTGAAGCAAACCCAGCCAAGATCCGAGCTCTGTCACAGTTGGATATTCCAATAGACGTCAAACAAATACAAAAATTGATTGGATGCGTGGCGGCTCTAAGCCGCTTCATCTCCCGTTTGGGAGAAAAGGCATTGCCCCTCTATCGCCTCCTCAGGCGCACCGAACACTTCGAGTGGACGGATGCTGCCACCGCCGGACTCGAAGAAATATAAGCCATATTGGCAACAAATCCGGTCCTGGCTGCGCCTAACCTAGGCGAACCAATGTTGTTATATATCGCGGCAACACATCAAGTTGTAAGCGTCGTGCTCGTCATCGAACGAGAAACAAAAGGGCACAAATTCCCTCTTCAAAAACCAGTGTACTACGTATCCACTGTCTTAACTCCCTGCAAGTCCCGGTACCCGCGTTATCAAAAGATAGCGTATGCGGTGTTCATGGCATCCCGGAATCTTCGACACTACTTCCACGAGTGTTCGATAACAGTGGCCTCCGAAGTGCCCCTCAACGACATTATAAACAACCGCGACGCGACGAGCAGGATTGCAAAATGGGCCATTGAGCTCTTACCATTTGATATAACTTACAAACCTCGGCGAGCTATAAAGTCGCAAGTCCTGGCCGACTTCATCGCCGAATGGACTGAAGCCGAACTCCCAAAAGAGTACAGCGCATACTCCAATTGGATTATGCATTTCGACGGCTCCAAAATGTTGGCCGGCTTGGGGGCTGGCGTCGTATTGACGTCCCCAACCGGGGACACAGTCCAATACGTACTTCAGATAATGTACACGGACTCCAACAATGCAGCCGAATACGAGGCCCTCTTGCATGGCCTCCGGATGGCAATCTCCATGGGCATTCAACGCCTAGAGGTGCGCGGGGATTCAAACCTTGCAATATCCCAAGTAAATGGAGACTTTGATGGCAAGGATCCGAAATTGGCAGCCTATCGTAACGCTGTCCTAAAAATGTCAGCTCGGTTCGAAGGACTCGAATTCCACCACGTAGCCCGAGATAATAACCAAGCAGCCGACGTACTGGCACGCATCGGCGCGAAACGTGACGCTGTCCCTCCAAACATCTTCCTGGAACGGCTATTTAAGCCATCCGTACTATGGGAAGAGGAGTCCGGAAATAACAACCCAGAAGCAGCCGCACTACCCAACACAGAACAATCTGACATAGTCGGCAGCTCAGCCGATGAAATAACACCTTCGGCCCACGAAATAATGGCAGTAATTGCCCCGTGGACGGAGCCATTCCTAGCCTACTTAATTAGGCAGGAACTTCCCGAAGACCAAAATGAGGCCCGCTGCATAGTTCGGCGATCTAAAGCCTACAAGGTCCACGAGGGAGAACTTTATAAGAAAAGCAGAACCGGAGTCCTTCAAAGGTGTATCTCCGAAGAGGAAGGGCGAAACCTTCTGGCTGAAATTCATGCCGGACTAGGCGGACACCACGCCGCAGCTCGGGCCCTTGTCTCCTGTTATCATCAATATCAATCAAGCAGGAGTAGGGTTTTACCTCCATCGAGAGGGCCCGAACCTGGGTAAAAACATCGTGTCCCTTGTCTCCTGTTACCATCCGCCTAGACGCATAGTTCGGGACCCCCTACCCGAGATCCGCTGGTTTTGACACTGACAGTCTTCGTCCAGTTCATCCTCGAGTTGCAAATGAAGTACAAATTGAGAAGATAATTGATAGCATCAATGCACCTGGTCCACTTACTCGCTCAAGAGAAACACAGTTAGCAAATTTCTGTGGGCATTTTTCGTTTGTGTCAATATCAGAACCCAAGAAAGTTGTTGAAGCCTTTATGGAACCTGAATGGATTCAAGCTATGCAAGAAGAACTTCAACAGTTCAAGCTGAACAATGTTTGGGAACTTGTCAAGCGTCCTGACCCTCGCAAGCATAACATTATTGGCACAAAATGGATATATCGAAACAAGCAAGATGAGCATGGTCAAGTCGTCAGAAACAAAGCACGTCTTGTGGCTCAAGGATATACTCAAGTTAGAGGAGTTGACTTCGATGAAACATTTGCTCCTGTGGCTAGGCTTGAAGCTATTCGCATACTGCTAGCCTATGCTAACCACCACAACATCTTGCTATATCAAATGGATGTGAAGAGTGCATTTCTCAACGGCAAGATTGAAGAAGAAGTATATGTCGCTCAACCACCTGGCTTTGAAGATCCAAAACATCCTGATATGGTGTACAAGCTAAACAAAGCACTGTATGGCCTCAAACAAGCTCCTCGCGCTTGGTATGATACGATCAAAGACTTCCTGAAGAGCAAAGGCTTCGAACCTGGATCCCTCGATCCCACACTCTTCACGAAGATATATGATGGTGAACTTTTTGTGTGCCAAATATATGTGGATGCCATTATCTTCGGCTGCACCAACCAGAAGTATAGTGATGAGTTTGGATACATGATGCAAGAACAATATCAGATGTCCATGATGGGTGAGCTGAAGTTCTTCTTGGTCTTCAAATACGTCAGCAAAGGAATGGCATCTTCATATCTCAAGAAAAATACCTCAAAGATTGTCTGAAGAAGTTTGGAATGGAAGATTGCAAAGGTTACACGACGCCAATGCCAGCCAAACACCATCTGGGTCCCGACGATAATGGTAAAGAGTTCGATCAAAAGGTATACCGCTCCATGATTGGTTCCTTACTTTACCTATGTGCATCTAGGCCAGATATTATGCTTAGTGTTTGCGTGTATGCTCGATTCCAAGTGGCACCAAAGGAATTGCATCACTTAGCTGTGAAGCGAATTCTTCGATATTTGGCTTACACCCCAACACTCGGATTATGGTATCCAAAGGGCTCAAAATTTGATTTGGTTGGATTCTCGGATGCTGACTATGCTGGTGACAAGGTGGATTGCAAGTCTACATCAGGCACATGTCACTTTCTGGGACGATCACTTGTCTGTTGGTCTTCAGAGAAGCAGAACTGTGTATCACTCTCAACTACTAAATCTGAATACATTGCTGCTGGATCTTGCTGCGCTCAGCTTCTATGGATGAAGCAAACTCTCAAGGACTATGGCATTAATCTGAAACAAGTACCTCTTTTCTGCGACAACGAAAGCGCCATCAAGATTGCCAACAATCCAGTCCAGCACTCGAAGACAAAGTGCATTGAAATTCATCATCACTTTCTCAGAGATCATGTTATGAAGGAAGATATTGACATCATTCACGTCAACACTGAAGAGCAATTGGCAGATATCTTCACAAAGCCCTTGGATGAGAAAAGGTTTTGCAAGTTACGGTGTGAGCTAAATATCTTGGAATCCTCAAATGTCCTGTGATCAGGCACACATCCTAACACTTATGCATGTTGATGACTTAGATGTGCAACACACGAAGTAAAGTATATCTTCAATAAATGAAGACTTACATTCTGAGTGTGAATACATTAACGTGGAATTTGACTTCAGAGCGCCACGATAATTGTGTGCCGTGTCTGGGTCTAATACTTCCTATACGGAGGGTAACGCCACCACCAAATTTCTTGGTTTGAAGTGTTTCACTCATGGCGTTATTTTTGCAATGTCTTCGCATTTCGTTTGTCTTCAATTTCAATTTATCTTCCTGATTTTCTTCACTATGTTGATTAGATTGCCTTATGATATATGTACTAGTGTTCTGTCCTCTACAGCATTCACTTATAGCTATGTCTTCCTAGTTGAATCTTTTGAACTAAGTGAATGTGATCGGACCCTAATCTCTATATGCTTTCTATCTCAAACTCTATCTGTCCAAATCATATGCATTCTATTGAAACTGTCGAATGTCTTCTCTGCGTCCTGGTCGGCAGAAGACACAGAGACAAACATTAATTCTGTTTTAAATGATTCATCCTTATTGTTTGAAATCTGGAGAAGCGGAACGACCATCCGACAAACCTGGCGGGCGTGGAACGTGGGACAACTCTGAGTATGTTGCATGCTTGCCACGTGCCCCTCAGTTGTGAACAGCCAGGGGCACCTGTGAAATTGCACTGTGCCGCTCACTTCCTTATAAATACATGTCCCCTGCGGTAAAGAAAACCTTCTTCCACCTCCCCACCTCGTCAAAACCCTAGCGCCACCGCTAGCTCTCGACGATGCCGGCGACGAAGCGCTTAGCTGCCGCAACTTCTCCGACGCTGTCCTCACGCCGGCCGCGGACATCGTCCTCTCCGCCGCCGCCGTAGGTGTCCTCCGTCGCCAAGTTAGGGCATGGTGGATTGAACTGCTCGGTCTCCTATTCATCCCATCTAGCAGTTCCTTGTGTGGTAAATATAACTCTATTTTTACCATCTTTTTGATCCTCAAAGATTCATCCTATTTACCAAAATTGGTTTCTGCCTATACAATGTTAGATCTATTCTGTCTACATCTCATACTGCCTAGTATATTCACTTAAACTTCATATCTAGTTGATTCCTCACTTGTACTTATTCACGGATTCGTACAAATCTGGAACCAACTCTCAACATATAAGTGAATGTCTTCACATCATGAGGTCAATGTCTTCAAACTGATTTATCTTCAAAATCTTCTGAGAATGCATATGACCTCTTCCCCTTCCCTCGCATCTCTAATGCTGTCACAGGTACATGTCCGTGGGAGAATCCGTTGGTTCTCATAGTCTGCATTCGTTTGCAGAATTCTTACAGCATCACATTAACTCTCCCGAAGCCAGTTCCTGTTTGTCCAGCAAGCGAAAGCCTTTGAAGCCTTTGAACGTGTTAAAGCCATTCAGTTTGAAGTTCATGGCTGCAGAGAAATCAGTAAGGAAGTGATGTAGGGTGGAACCCTATAGCGTCGATCTTTCACGTTTGGAGTGGATCCTAGGGAGAATCACGAAGAACACGCGGAAGCACAAAGGAAAAACACGGGGAAAACGAGAGAGAATCACTAAACCAACAAGGAATCGATCACACAAGTGCTAGATCACCACACACATAAGAGATCCATGAGATCCAAAGTCAACAAAGGTAAGGATACAAAGGAACCGTTCTTCTCCGAGAGGAGGCCTTGATGTTCTTCCCTAGAAGGGGTCTTGAATCCGCTTGGGGGATCTTCTCCGAAGAGGTTGTGAACTCCGAGGAGAAGTATCCAAGTGGATGAGCAAAGGCTCTCACACAAATATGAGCTAATCCAATGCTAACCCTAGAAAGAGGAAGGGGATGGAGTATATATAATCTACGGGGGCGAAAGGGTACATGGGCTTCGGCCCTTCACTGTTCACGCGCATGTGAGGCCGGATGTCCGGGCGTCGGGTCGGATGTCCGGGGCTTCATGTGAGGCCGGACGTCTGGGCTTGTGGCCGGATATCCGGGCTGGCTGTGCAACCTTCTGTAGTCTCTGGTGCGGGGTGCCGGATTTCTGGGCAGAGGGCCGGATTTCCGGGCCTTCGTGGGAGGTCGGATGTCTGGGGCCTGGGGGCCGGATGTCCGGGCCCTGTAGTCTTTGTGGCTGAGCTGCGGTTGTTGTGTTGGCGTCTCCAGGGGCCGGATGTCTGGGGTCTGGGCCGGATGTCCGGGGCCTGGAGGGTGAACTTGTCCGTTTCAGCTGGTTCTCTTCATCCGTGGAGTGGGCAGCTTGTCCATCTTCACGTGCATCCTCGGGAGGTTCTTATTGACACCTAATCATGCATAGTGTATCGGAATTAGGTAGTAGCCATGTCTCAAGAGGGTCATATGAAATATCATTTAGGAGAGAAGTCACCTCGGTCTCGAGAGCTCTAGCACATGCTCTAGTCATGGGTCCTCTTGAGGCTTGGTGAGGCGATGGTAGGTCCATGGGGATGACCGAAGGATGCTCCGCATCATCTCCCCCCCCCCCTTGTGAAAGATCCGACCTCGGATCGAAATCCTCATCACCATGGTACGGGGATAGATCGGAGACGTTGAAGATGTCGCTCACGTTGTACTTGTCGCGTGGGAGATCTATCTTGTAAGCATTGTTGTTGTAGCGTGCTAGCACCTTGAAGGGTCCGTCCGCTCGAGGGAGAAGCTTGGACTTGCGTTCGTTGGGGAAGCGGTCCTTGCGAAGGTGTAACCACACTAGGTCTCCAATGTTGAATATCATGGGGTTCTTGTTGACGTGATCTTGGTCTCGAGTCGTTGTACTTGGCGCTCGATGGTGTGTCTTGTATCTTCATGCATCTTCTTGATGTAGCTTGCACGGGCACTCGCTCTTGTAGAGGAAGAGGTAGAATGTCCAATGGGGACAATGGGTTGAAGCCGTAGACGACCTCGAAGGGGGACTTGCCGGTAGTCGAATGTCTTGCGCGGTTGTAGGCGTACTCGGCGATGGGTAGACATGCCTCCCACTCCTTGATGTTCTTCTTGATCAACACGCGAAGTAGAGTGGATAGCGTCCGGTTTGTCACCTCCGTTTGGCCGTCGGTTTGAGGATGGTATGCGGATGAGAACAAGAGCTTGATTCCAAGCTTGGCGCATAGGGTCTTCCAAAAGTAACTCAAGAATTGACGTTGCGGTCGGAGACGATTGTCTTTGGTACTCCATGGAGGCGCAAGATTTCCCTACAAAAGAGATTTGAAATATGTTAAGCATCGTCTACCTTGTTGCAAGGAATGAAATGTGCCATCTTAGAAAATCAGTCCACAACAACAAACACGGAATCCTTTCCATTTTGAGTTCTAGGCAAACCAAGTACAAAATCCATGCTAATGTCTTCCCAAGGTTGATAAGGAATAGGAAGAGGCATGTAAATACCATGAGATTGAGCTTTTGACTTAGCTTTGCGGCATGTAGAGCATCTTGTGGTGAAGCGTGAGACGTCACGGAACATCTTGGGCCAAAAGTAGTTCTTGGAGAGCGTGGCAAAAGTCTTGTCGCGTCCAAAGTGTCCCATGAGTCCGCCTCCATGAGCCTCTTGCAAAAGGAGCAAACGAAGAGAAGACTCGGGAATGCATAGTTTGTTAGCTCTCATAAGATAACCATCCTTGAGGTAATATAGTTCCCAAGATGTATGCGTCAAACATTTAGCATAATGAGGTGCAAAAGATAGATCATTAGCATGCAAATCTTTTATGTGCTCAAAGCCAATAACATTCAACTCAAGTTGGGTGACAAGCGTGCATATGCGTGAAAGGGCATCGGCAACTACATTTTCCTTACCCTTAATGTACTTGATCACATATGGGAAAGATTCAATAAATTCACTCCATTTTGCATGTCGCTTGTTCAACATAGTTTGACCTTTTAAGTACTTAAGCGTTTCATGATCGGTATGGATGACAAACTCATGAGGTCTAAGATAATGTTCCCAAACATGTAGTACACGCACTAAAGCATACAATTCTTTGTCATATATGGGATAGTTAAGTTGAGCACCGGAGAGTTTTTCACTAAAATATGCAATGGATCGTTTTTCTTGCATCAAAACTCCGCCAATTCCGGTACCACTTGCATCACAATGAACCTCAAAAGTTTTGTCAAAATTGGGCAAAGTAAGAATCGGAGCATGAGTAAGCAACGACTTGAGCTCATCAAAAGCGGTGGATTTCAAAGATCCCCAAACAAAAGGAGCATTCTTCTTACTCAAAGCATGAAAAGGAGCTGCGATTGTGCTAAAAAATTTCACAAAGTGGCGATAAAAACCTGCAAGACCAAGGAAACTTCGCACTTGTTGCAAATTGGTGGGTTGGGGACAAGTTTTAATTGCTTCAATTTTAGTTTCATCAACATGGACACCCTTGGAAGATACAACGAATCCCAAGAAAACCACTTTGTCAACACCAAATGTGCACTTTTTCTTGTTTGCATAAAGACTTTCGTTGCGAAGTGTTTGCAAAACAAGTTTAACATGATCAAGATGCTCTTTCATGGTTTTGCTAAACACAAGAATATCATCGAAGTAAACCACAACAAAAACTCCAATGTAAGGGCGAAGTACATGATGCATGAGACGCACAAAAGTACCGGGAGCCTCCGATAAACCCATAGGCATGACTAACCATTCATATAAGCCAAATTTTGTTTTGAAAGTCGTTTTCCATTCATCACCCTCGTGAATGCGTATATGATAATAGCCACTTTTAAGATCAATTTTTGAGAAAAAGTTGGCTCCACTAAGTTCATCAAGCATATCATCTAAGCGAGGAATGGGATGCCTGTAGCGAACGGTGATAGCATTTATAGGTCTACAATCGGAACACAAGCGGAAACTTCCATCGGGTTTAGGCACAAGTATAACGGGAACGGCACAAGGGCTTAAGCTTTCACATACATGACCGTTGTCGATTAGTTGTTGTACTTGCTGTTGAATCTCCTTGGTTTCTTCGGGATTGACACGGTATGGAGCTTTGTTTGGAAGTGGCGCTCCGGGGATGAGGTTGATTCGATGCTCAATGCCTCGAAGAGGAGGTAGACCCGGAGGTAGCTCATCGGGGAAAACTGTTGGAAATATGCCCTAGAGGCAATAATAAATTAGTTATTCTTATATTTCCTTGTTCATGATAATTGTCTTTTATTCATGCTATAACTGTATTATCCGGAAATCATAATACACGTGTGAATACATAGACCACAATATCTCCCTAGTGAGCCTCTAGTTGACTAGCTCGTTGTGATCAACAGATAGTCATGGTTTCCTGGCTATGGACATTGGATGTCGTTGATAACGGGATCACATCATTAGGAGAATGATGTGATGGACAAGACCCAATCCTAAGCATAGCACAAAGATCGTGTAGTTCGTTTGCTAGAGCTTTTCTAATGTCAAGTATCTTTTCCTTAGACCATGAGATTGTGCAACTCCCGGATACCGTAGGAGTGCTTTGGGTGTACCAAACGTCACAACGTAACTGGGTGGCTATAAAGGTGCATTACAGGTATCTCCGAAAGTGTCTGTTGGGTTGGCACGAATCGAGACTGGGATTTGTCACTCCGTGTAAGCGAAGAGGTATCTCTGGGCCCACTCGGTAAGACATCATCATATGCGCAATGTGACCAAGGAGTTGATCACGGGATGATGTGTTACGGAACGAGTAAAGAGACTTGCCGGTAACGAGATTGAACAAGGTATAAGGATACCGACGATCGAATCTCGGGCAAGTACAATACCGCTAGACAAAGGGAATTGTATACGGGATTGATTCAGTCCTTGACATCGTGGTTCATCTGATGAGATCATCGTGGAACATGTGGGAGCCATCATGGGTATCCAGATCCCGCTGTTGGTTATTGACCGGAGAACGTCTCGGTCATGTCTACATGTCTCCCGAACCCGTAGGGTCTACACACTTAAGGTTCGATGACGCTAGGGTTATAAAGGAATTTTGCATGTGGTTACCGAATGTTGTTCGGAGTCCCGGATGAGATCCCGGACGTCACGAGGAGTTCCGGAATGGTCCGGAGGTAAAGATTTATATATGGGAAGTCCTATTTTGGCCACCGGAAAATGTTCGGGATTTTTCGGTATTGTACCGGGAAGGTTCTAGAAGGTTCCGGAGTGGGGCCCACCTGCATGGGGAGACCCACATGAACGTGGGTAGTGGGGGAAAGGCCCCACACCCCTGGTCAAGGCGCACCAAGATCCCCCCTTAGAAGGAATAAGATCATATCCCAAAGGGACAAGATCAAGATCCCTAAAAAGGGGGGATAGCAATCGGTGGGGAAGGAAATGATGGGATTTCTTTCCTCCCACCTTTGCCAACGCCCCAATGGACTTGGAGGGCAAGAAACCAGCCCCCTCCACCCCTATATATAGTGGGGAGGCACATGGGAGCTTCACCCTTGCCCCTGGCACAGCCCTCCCTCTCCCAAGTGCTCCTCCTCTCTCGCGGTGCTTGGCGAAGCCCTGCAGGATTGCCACGCTCCTCCACCACCACCACGCCGTTGTGCTGCTGCTGGATGGAGTCTTCCTCAACCTCTCCCTCTCTCCTTGCTGGATCAAGGCTTGGGAGACGTCACCGGGCTGTACGTGTGTTGAACGCGGAGGTGTCGTGCGTTCGGCACTTGATCATCGGTGATTTGAATCACGACGAGTACGACTCCATCAACCCCGTTCACTTGAACGCTTCCGCTTAGCGATCTACAAGGGTATGTAGATGCACTCTCTTTCTACTCGTTGCTGGTCTCTCTATAGATAGATCTTGGTGATACGTAGGAAATTTTTTGAATTTCTGCTACGTTCCCCAACAGTGGTATCAGAGCCAGGTTTATTGCGTAGATTCTTTGCACGAGTAGAACACAAACTAGTTGTGGGCGTTGATTTTGTTCAATATGCTTACCGTTACTAGTCCAATCTTGTTTCGATGGTATTGTGGGATGAAGCGGCCCGGACCGACCTTACACGTACTCTTACGTGAGACAGGTTCCACCGACTGACATGCACTTGGTGCATAAGGTGGCTAGCGGGTGCTAGTCTCTCCCACTTTAGTCGGAACGGATTCGATGAAAAGGGTCCTTATGAAGGGTAAATAGCAATTGACATATCACGTTGTGGTTTTGCGTAGGTAAGAAACGTTCTTGCTAGAAACCCATAGCAGCCACGTAAAACGTGCAAACAACAATTAGAGGACGTCTAACTTGTTTTTGCAGGGTATGCTATGTGATGTGATATGGCCAACAAGAATGTGATGAATGATATGTGATGTATGAGATTGATCATGTTCTTGTAATAGGAATCACGACTTGCATGTCGATGAGTATGACAACCGGCAGGAGCCATAGGAGTTGTCTTAAATTTATTGTATGACCCGCGTGTCATTAAACGACGCCATGTAATTACTTTACTTTATTGCTAACCAGTAGCCATAGTAGTAGAAGTAATAAGTTGGCGAGACGACTTCATGGAGACACGATGATGGAGATCATGATGATGGAGATCATGGTGTCATGCCGGTGACGATGATGATCATGGAGCCCCGAAGATGGAGATCAATGGAGCTATATGATATTGGCCATATCATGTCACTACTATATAATTGCATGTGATGTTTATTATGTTTATGCATCTTGTTTACTTAGGACGACGGTAGTAAATAAGATGATCCCTTACAACAATTTCAAGAAGTGTTCTCCCCTAACTGTGCACCGTTGCTACAGTTCGTCGCTTCTAAGCACCACGTGATGATCGGGTGTGATGGATTCTTACGTTCACATACAACGGGTGTAAGACAGATTTACACAGCAATACACTTAGGGTTAACTTGACGAGCCTAGCATGTACAGACATGGCCTCGGAACACGGAGGCCGAAAGGTCGAGCATGAGTCGTATAGTAGATACGATCAACATGAAGATGTTCACCGACGTTGGCTAGTCCATCTCACGTGATGATCGGACACGGCCTAGTTGACTCGGATCATGTGATCACTTAGATGACCAGAGGGATGTCTATCTGAGTGGGAGTTCATAAGATGAACATAATTATCTTGAACATAGTCAAAAGACCTTTTGCAAATTATGTCGTAAGCTCGCGCTTTAGTTCTACTGTTTAGTTATGTTCCTAGAGAAAATATAGTTGAAAGTTGACAGTAGCGATTATGCGGACAGTAGAAAGCTTATGTCCTTAATGCACCGCTCAGTGTGCTGAACCCCAAACGTCGTCTGTGGATGTTGTGAACATCGGACATACACGTTTTGATAACTACGTGATAGTTCAGTGAAACGGTTTAGAGTTGAGGCACCAAAGACGTTTTTCGAAATGTCGCGGAACATATGAGATGTTTCGAGGGCTGAAATTGGGATTTCAGGCTCGTGCCCATGTCAAGAGGTATAAGACCTCCGACAATTTTCTTAGCCTGCAGACTAAGGAGGAAAGCTCAATCGTTGAGCTTGTGCTCAGATTGTCTGAGTGCAACAATCACTTGAATCGAGTGGGAGTTGATCTTCCATATGAGATAGTGATGTTTCTCCAAAGTCATTGCCACCAAGCTGCTAGAGCTTTGTGATGAACTATAACATATCAGGGATAGATATGATGATCCTTGAGGTATTCACGATGTTTGACACCGCGAAAGTAGAAATCAAGAAGGAGCATCAATTTTTGATAGTTGGTGAAACCACTAGTTTCAAGAAGGGCAAGGGCAAGAAGGGATACTTCATGAAACGGCAAATCAGCTGCTGCTCTAGTGAAGAAACCCAAGGTTGAACCCAAACCCGAGACTAAGTGCTTCTGTAATAAGGGGAACAGCCACTGGAGCAGGATTACCCTAGATACTTGGTAGATGAGAAGGCTGTCGATAGAAGTATATTGGATATACATTATGTTAATGTGTACTTTACTAGTACTCCTAGTAGCACCAGGGTATTAGATACCGGTTCGGTTGCTAAGTGTTAGTAACTCGAAACAAAAGGCTACGGAATAAACGGAGACTAGCTAAGGGTGAGCTGACGATATGTGTTGGAAGTGTTTCCAAGTGTTGATATGATCAAAGCATCGTACGCTCCCTCTACCATCGAGATTGGTGTTTGTGTTGAGCATAGACATGATTGGATTATGTCTATTGCAATACGGTTATTCATTTAAGGAGAATAATGGTTGCTCTGTTTATTTGAATAATACCTTGAATGGTCTTGCACCTAAAATGAATGGTTTATTGAATCTCGATCGTAGTGATACACATGTTCATGCCAAAAGATAGTAATGATAGTACCACCTACTTGTGGCACTGCCACGTAAGTCATATCGGTATAAAACGCATGAAGAAGCTCCATGTTGATGGATCTTTGTGCTCACTCGTTTTTGAAAAGTTTGAGACATGCGAACCATGTCTATTGGTGTATATGCATGAAGAAACTCCATGCAAATGGACCGTTTGAACTCACTTGATCTTGAATCACTTGAGACATGCAAATCATACCACATGGGCAAGATGACTGAAATCCTCGGTTTCAGTAAAATGGAACAAGATAGAAACTTGTTGGAAGTAACACATTTTGATGTGTGCTGTCCAATGAGTGCTGAGGAATGCAGTGAATATCGTTATGTTCTTACTTCACAGATGATTTGAGTAGATGTTGAGAATATTTACTTGATGAAACACAAGTCTGAATTATTGAATGGTTCAAGTAATTTCAGAGTGAAGTAGAAGATCATCGTGACAAGAGGATGAAATGTCTATGATATGATCATAGAGATGAGTATCTGAGTTACAAGCTTTGGCACACAATTATGACATTGTGGAAATTGTTTCACAATTAATACCGCCTGGAACACCATAGTTTGATGGTGTGTCCGAACATCATAACTGCACCCTATTGGATATGATGCATACCATGATGTCTCTTATCGAGTTACCACTATCGTTCATGGGTTAGGCATTAGAGACAACCACATTCACTTTAAATAGGGCAGCACGTAATTCCGTTGAGATGACACTGTATGAACTATGGTTTAGAGAAACCTAAGTTGTCGTTTCTTAAAGGTTTGGGGCTGCGATGCTTATGTGAAAAAGTTTTAGGATTGATAAGCTCGAACCCAAAGCGGATAAAATGCATCTTCATAGGACACCCAAAACAGTTGGGTATACCTCCTAATTCAGATCCGAAAGCAATATGGATTGTTTCTTGAATCGGGTCCTTTCTCGAGGAAAGATTTCTCTCGAAAGAGTTGAGTGGGAGGATGGTGGAGACTTGATGAGGTTATTGAACCGTCACTTCAACAAGTGTGTAGCAGGGCACAAGAAGTTGTTCCTGTGGCACCTACACCAATTGAAGTAGAAGCTTATGATAGTGATCATGAAGTTTCGGATCAAGTCACTACCGTACCTTGTAGGGTGACATGGATACGTACTACTTCAGAGTGGTACAGTAATCCTGTCTTGAAGGTCATGTTGCTAGACAACAATGAACCTACGAGCTATGGAGAAGCGATGGTGGGCCCAAATTCCGACAAATGGTTAGAAGCCATAAAGTCCGAGATAGGATCCATGTATCACAACAAAGCATGGACTTTGGTGGACTTGCCCGATGATCGGCAAGCCATTGAGATAAATGGATCTTTAAGAAGAAGACGGACGTGGACGGTAATGTCACTGTCCATGAAGCTCGACTTGTGGCGAAGAATTTTTCACAAGTTCAAGGAGTTGACCACGATGAGATTTTCTCATCCGTAGCGATGCTTAAAGTCCGTCGGAATCATGTTAGCATTGGCTGCATTTATGAAATCTGGCAGATGGATGTCAAGACAAGTTTCCTTACCAGTTTTTGTAAGGAAAGATTGTACGTGATACAATCAGAAAAGTTTTGTCAATCCTAAGGATGCTAAAAGGTATGCTAGCTCCAGCGATCCTTCTAAGGACTGGAGTAAGCATCTCGGAGTTTGAATGTACACTTTGATGAGATGATCAAAGATTTTGGGTTTGTACGAAGTTTATGAGAAACTTGTATTTCCAAAGAAGTGAGTGGGAGCACTATAGAATTTCTGATGAGTATATGTTCTTGACATATTGTTAATCAGAAATGATGTAGAATTTCTAGAAAGCATATAGGGTTATTTGAAAGGTGTTTTCAATAGAAAACCTGGATCAAGCTACTTGAACATTGAGCATCAAGATCTATAAGATAGATCAAAATGCTTAATAATACTTTTAAATGAGCACGTACCTTGACATAATCTTGAAGGTGTTCAAGATGGATCAGTCAAAGAAGGAGTTCTTGCCTGAGTTGTAAGGTATGAAGTTAAGACTTAAAGCTCGACCACGGCAGAAGAAAGAGGAAGGACGAAGGTCGTCCCCTATGCTTTTATCATAGGCTCTCTACAGTATGCTATGCTATGTACCGCACCTGAAGTGTGCCTTGCCATGAGTCAGTCAAGGGGTACAAGAGTGATCCAAGAATGGATCATAGGACAGCGGTCAAAGTTATCCTTAGTAACTAGTGGACTAAGGAATTTTCTCGATTATGGAGGTGGTAAAAGAGTTCGTCGTAAAGGGTTACGTCGATGCAAGCTTAACACCTATCCGGATAGCTCTGAGTAGAGATACCGGATACGTATGATGGAGCAACAATTTAGAATAGCTCCAAGTAGAACAGTTATTTGGAATAGCTCCAAATAGAGCGTGGTAGCTGCATCTAGGAGATGACATAGAGATTTGTAAAACACACACGGATCTAAAAGGTTCAGACCCGTTGACTATAACCTCTCTCACAAGCATAACATGATCAAACCCAGAACTCATCGAGTGTTAAACACATGGTAAATGTGAACTAGATTATTGACTCTAGTAAACTCTTTGGGTGTAAGTCACATGGGGATGTGACCTTGAGTGTTAATCACATATCGATGTGAACTAGATTATTGACTCTAGTGCAAGTGGGAGACTGTTGGAAATATGCCCTAGAGGCAATAATAAATTAGTTATTATTATATTTCCTTGTTCATGATAATTGTCTTTTATTCATGCTATAACTGTATTATCCGGAAATCGTAATACACGTGTGAATACATAGACCACAATATGTCCCTAGTGAGCCTCTAGTTGACTAGCTCGTTGTGATCAACAGATAGTCATGGTTTCCTGGCTATGGACATTGGATGTCGTTGATAACGGGATCACATCATTAGGAGAATGATGTGATGGACAAGACCCAATCCTAAGCATAGCACAAAGATCGTGTAGTTCGTTTGCTAGATCTTTTCTAATGTCAAGTATCTTTTCCTTAGACCATGAGATTGTGCAACTCCCGGATACCGTAGGAGTGCTTTGGGTGTACCAAACGTCACAACATAACTGGGTGGCTATAAAGGTGCATTACAGGTATCTCCTAAAGTGTCTGTTGGGTTGGCACGAATCGAGACTGGGATTTGTCACTCCGTGTAAGCGGAGAGGTATCTCTGGGCCCACTCGGTAAGACATCATCATATGCGCAATGTGACCAAGGAGTTGATCACGGGATGATGTGTTACGGAACGAGTAAAGAGACTTCCCGGTAACGAGATTGAACAAGGTATAAGGATACCGACGATCGAATCTCGGGCAAGTACAATACCGCTAGACAAAGGGAATTGTATACGGGATTGATTCAGTCCTTGACATCGTGGTTCATCTGATGAGATCATCGTGGAACATGTGGGAGCCATCATGGGTATCCAGATCCCGCTGTTGGTTATTGACCGGAGAACGTCTCGGTCATGTCTACATGTCTCCCGAACCCGTAGGGTCTACACACTTAAGGTTCAATGACGCTAGGGTTATAATGGAATTTTGCATGTGGTTACCGAATGTTGTTCGGAGTGCCGGATGAGATCCCGGACGTCACGAGGAGTTCCGGAATGGTCCGGAGGTAAAGATTTATATATGGGAAGTCCTATTTTGGCCACCGGAAAATGTTCGGGATTTTTCGGTATTGTACCGGGAAGGTTCTAGAAGGTTCCGGAGTGGGGTCCACCTGCATGGGGAGACCCACATGAACGTGGGTAGTGGGGGAAAGGCCCCACACCCCTGGTCAAGGCGCACCAAGATCCCCCCTTAGAAGGAATAAGATCATATCCCAAAGGGATAAGATCAAGATCCCTAAAAAGGGGGGATAGCAATTGGTGGGGAAGGAAATGATGGGATTTCTTTCCTCCCACCTTTGCCAATGCCCCAATGGACTTGGAGGGCAAGAAACCAGCCCCCTCCACCCCTATATATAGTGGGGAGGCGCATGGGAGCTTCACCCTTGCCCCTGGCGCAGCCCTCCCTCTCCCAAGTGCTCCTCCTCTCTCGCGGTGCTTGGCGAAGCCCTGCAGGATTGCCACGCTCCTCCACCACCACCACGCCGTTGTGCTGCTGCTGGATGGAGTCTTCCTCAACCTCTCCCTCTCTCCTTGCTGGATCAAGGCTTCGGAGACGTCACCGGGCTGTACGTGTGTTGAACGCGGAGGTGCCGTGCGTTCGGCACTTGATCATCGGTGATTTGAATCACGACGAGTACGACTCCATCAACCCCGTTCACTTGAACGCTTCCGCTTAGCGATCTACAAGGGTATGTAGATGCACTCTCTTTCTACTCGTTGCTGGTCTCTCCATAGATAGATCTTGGTGATACGTAGGAAAATTTTTGAATTTCTGCTACGTTCCCCAACAAAAACATCTTGAAATTCCTGCAAAAGAGATTGAAACACCAAAGGTAGCTCGTGAATGGTGTTAGTTTTTGTTTCTCCATCCTTGCACACAAGGACAAAGTGCATCACACTCGATGGGTTCTCACACACTTCTCTCATCTCACTTTTGGTGGCAAATAGTATGCGGTTTTCCTCTCTAGGCGAAGAGGCGCTCAAGTTTGGCTTGTGGCTCTCACTCACTTTTTGGTGGCTCACTTTCTCACTCTTCTCTCTATGTTGGGTGGCTTGCTTGTCGGCTATCACTTGACTAGGAGACATGGCTCGTAGCACATACTCCTTTCCTTTCATCTTGAAGCTATAGTGGTTTGTACGCCCATTGTGGAAGACACCACGGTCGAATTGCCATGGTCGACCAAGGAGGAGGTGGAAAACGGTCATTGGGACCACATCACACTCCAAAGTGTCCTCATATGCACCAATTTTGAAGGATACTTGGACCGTATGCTCAACTCGTATAGTGCCGGAGTCACTTAGCCATTGAACTTTGTAGGGGTGCGGGTGCTTCTTCTTGACCAATTGAAGCTTGGAGCATAGTTCTTCGCTTGCCAAGTTGTGGCAACTACACCATCGATGATGACCTTGACGGATCGTCCATTGGTACCGGCCTTTGTGTGGAAGATGTGGCATCGTTGGTCTTCTTCTTGTTGATGTTGAAGTGTCAAGACCTTGGAGACAACTAGAGCGGGGCTTGTATCTTCATCACAAAAGACTTGGTCATCTTCATCTTCGTTCACTCGCCTATGCATGGCCACTTGCTCAAGAGCTTCCATTTCATCTTCACTCATTGAGTCGTAGGTGCCATCGTCGTTGAGTATCATGGTGCGCTTGTTTGTGCATTCATAGGACTTGTGGCCTCGGCCGCCACAAGTGAAACACTTGAAGGAGCTTGTCTTGACGGTCTCATCGGTTGGAGTAGATGATGAAGCACGCGGCTTGAAGTTGGTTGTAGTAGGAGGAAGACGACTTGAACTTGTGGAAGTTTTCTTGTAACTTGACTTGTCGTCGTTGCTTGGAGAAGGCTTGGTTGATGTCGAAGTTGGAGTAGTTGTTGAAGCTTGGTTGTTGGAGAAGCCGTGTGTCTTGGAGGAGTACTTGGCGTACTTGAAGTCATCTTGCACTTGACATTCCGCCTTCTTGATGCACGAGCTCAATGAGGTTGGAGTAGGGTTGGAAGTCGACGATCTTCTTGATGGGATGATTGAGTCCATTCAAGAATCTTGCCATTGTTTGCTCATCATCTTCCGTGACATTGGCTCGATTCATGGAAATCTCCATTTCCTTGTACTATTCTTCAACACTCTTTGTTCCTTGCTTGAGGAGTTGTAGCTTCTTGAAGAGATCACGGTCGTAGTAGGTTGGCACAAAACGTGCTCGCATGACATCCTTCATTTGAGCCCAAGTGGTGATTGGAGGTTCACCTCTTGCTTGTCGTCGCTCAAGGATTTGTTCCCACCATATGAGCACATAGTCTTGGAACTCAAGTGATGCCATAGCGATCTTCTTATCTTCCTCATAGTTGTGCAAACGAAAGATTTTGTCGACTTTCAATGCCCATGAGAGGTACTCTTCGGGGTCATTGCTTCCATTGAACTTGGGCATTGTGAATTTGAGCTTGCCATAGCGTTGCTCTTCATTGTGTTGTTGGCGATGGTGATGATGACGCCCTTGACGTGGAGGGTAGTCATCCTCATGTTGCTCTTGGCGTGGAGGAAGTCCATGATCAACTTGCTCTTGTTGACCTTGAGGTTGAGGTTGAGCTTGAGGAGCTTGTGAGGTAGCTTGACGTTGGACACGCGGATGGTAGTTCCTCTCTTGGATTTCTTCTCAAAGGGCTTCCTCTTGATTGCGCCGTTCGCGATTGCGGTTGGCGATAGCACGACTTGATGCTTGAAGGGCACGTTCCGCCTCAAGAGCTTGTGCTTCTCGTTGTTGTTGTTGAAGACGTTGAGCCTCGGCATATTGTTGCTCTTGATGTAGACGCGCTCGTTCTTGTTCTTCTTGAAGACGAAGATGTTGTCGTTCTTGACCTTGAGCAAGCACTACTTGGTTTGATTGGGGACGAGGGACTTGCTCATCAACTTGCTCTTGTGAATGCTTGTCGTGTAGCGGGTTGCGAGATGCATGTCGGTCTTGACGCGCGGCTCGTCGAAGAGTGTTCGATGACGGTGTGCTTGAGCCGGAGAAGGAGTCGTCGGAGTGGCGACTTGAGTGGCTCCGTCTTGAGTATGAGGATGTAGAAGGAGGCTGGTTCACCAACAAGGCTCGGATCTCGTCCATTCTTGCATCGTTCTCATGCTTGTGCGCGTCGAGCTTGTTGTCGAAGTAGTCTTTTGTACGTTGCTCAGAGAGTCGCAAGTCGGTGGCGAGGTTGTCAATGCGGTCGTTCATTGCTTGTTGCTCTTGATGTAGAGCTCGTTGTGCGCCAAAGAGGTGGCTCTTGGTGACGTATTATTACATGTCGTCGTCTTGCTCGATGAAGAGTGGGTTGGTAGAAGTACTTGGCCTATCCATCATGTCAAGCAAAATGTGAGTGTTAGAACGAGAAGAACGAATACCAATGTAACTTTGACCGATGTTGAAGATGAATCAAGTTCACTCAAATGTGGACAATGAAATAGCACTATTGGTACCAATCCTTGTCGGTTCTCACACCTACACAAGTAAAAGCTTTTGGTGGAGCTTGGTTAGGATGGTGGCACAAAATTTGATGCAATTGAAAGCGAGATTCAATAATGTTGGAAAAGATTCACAAATTTGCAAATGCAACAAGTAGACCAAGCTAGTATGGGTACACGGAAACACACACGCAAATAGATAAATGGGATTGTGCAAACCAAAAGTGAGCCAAAATGTGGAATCCACGAAAATGCTCTTGTTGCACAATACTAGAGAGACGCTAGCACGATTGCACAATAGGCGGATACGCAAACTTGTGCACAACCTACTAGGCAAAAATGCAACTATCTCTATCCCAAGTATGCTATATGTATGGTATTACGGTGCAATGATCCAAGATGATCCAATATGACAATCTTAATGATGCTATGGTTCTTGCTTATAAGCTCTTTGCTTATCTTTCCTCTTTGCTTAACAGCTTGGGTGGCTCTTTCACTTTTGAGCTCTTTTATCATGCAAAACTTCACGAACCAAGATAGTAATTGTGTATGCTATGACAACTTTGTGACACACAAGTGGATCCCAAGATATGCACCACTATGGTAATGGTATGTATGCTATGGAGTATGATCACTAAATGCGCACAAGTCTCGTTGCCGGCAATACTCAATGGCTAGTCTCGATGGGTAAGCTATGCAAAAGTAAGGCCATGTGGTGTATCAATGCAATTGCAAGTTATGACAAAGATGTCGTCGAGGTTACCGTCCTTGGTAATGTTGAGTAGTCGTTGGAGGTGAGCGGTGGTGATGATGACGTTGAACCGTACCTATATAGCCGAAACACAATAGGACACGGGAACCACAACTCAAAATCTCAAAGACCAAGATGCATCAAAATCGACATAGGAGGTAGCGGTGAGCGGTGGGTGTGTTTTTGGAAAGTGTTGTGGGTATGCGGAAGAAGTCGTGGGCACCGTGGCAAAATTTGGCAAATGTATGGTGAAATGGGCGCGGGGTGTTGGAGTTGCTGTTTCCAGGGGCCGGATGTCTGGGCCAGCTGCCGGATGTCCGGGGCGCCGGATGTCCGGGAGAGACGGGTCGGATGTCCGGGCTCTAGATCGGGGACGAACACGATGAACTCCACAGGGAAAATTGCAACTCCGGGGCAAAATTCGGACGAATTGGTGGATGGAAAAGGGTGGGGAGGGTGGGGAAAGCTAGATCCACACGCAGCAACACAAATCCATGGACCAAATCCAACAAAATTTCATCACACCAACAAATCACAAAAAAAGTTTTGGGGCTATTTTTGGTGGGGATTTTCGGATTTAGGACGAAAAACAACAAAATCAAGCTAGAAAACACGGGTAGGGGCTCCAAAAACGTGATCAACATGGCTCATGATACCAAGATGATGTAGGGTGGAACCCTATAGCGTCGATCTTTCACGTTTGGAGTGGATCCTACGGGGAATCACGAAGAACACGCGGAAGCACAAAGGAAAAACACGGGGAAAACGAGAGAGAATCACTAAACCAACAAGGAATCGATCACACAAGTGCTAGATCACCACACACATAAGAGATCTACGAGATCCAAAGTCAACAAAGGTAAGGATACAAAGGAACCGTTCTTCTCCGAGAGGAGGCCTTGACGTTCTTCCCAAGAAGGGGTCTTGAATCCACTTGGGGGATCTTCTCCGAAGAGGTCGTGAAATCCGAGGAGAAGTATCCAAGTGGTTGAGCAAAGGCTCTCACACAAATATGAGCTAATCCAATGCTAACCCTAGAAAGAGGAAGGGGATGGAGTATATATAGTCTACGGGGGCGAAAGGGAACATGGGCTTCGGCCCTTCACTGTTCACGCGCAGGTGAGGCCGGATGTCCGGGCGTCAGGCCAGATGTCCGAGGCTTCATGTGAGGCCGGACGTCCGGGCTGGTGGCCGGATTTCCGGGCTAGCTGTGCAACCTTCTGTAGTCTCTGGTGCGGGGCGCCGGATTTCTGGGCAGATGGCCGGATTTTCGGGGCCTCGTGGGAGGCCGGATGTCCGGGGCCTGGGGGCCAGATGTCCGGGCCCTGTAGTCTTTGTGGCTGAGTTGCGACTGTTGTGTTGGCGTCTCCAGGGGCCGGATGTCCGGGGTCTGGGCCGGATGTCCGGGGCCTGGAGGGTGAACTTGTCCGTTTTAGCTGGTTCTCTTCATCCGTGGAGTGGGCAGCTTGTCCATCTTCACGTGCATCCTCGGGAGGTTCTTCTTGACACCTAATCATGCATAGTGTATCGGACTTAGGTAGTAGCCATGTCTCGAGAGGGTCATATGAAATATCATTTAGGAGAGAAGTCACCTCGGTCTCGAGAGCTCTAGCACGTGCTCTAGTCATGGGTCCTCTTGAGGCTTAGTGAGGCAATGGTAGGTCCATGGGGATGACCGAAGGATGCTCCGCATCACGAAGGGTGGAAGACAGCGTCGTGGGGGAACATCAAAAGATTTGACGGATGACATCGCAGAGCTTTACAAGAGAGATCCTGAAGACAATTATCATCAGTGCAAGACACGAATCCAATGGATTCGACGATATTGGGCCGAACAATGGTTCAAATACAAGTTCGTGACCCAGGAATACGCTGAGAAGAATGCTATCAAAAGTCCTTGGGGTGATATTCTCTATCGAGGCCTTCAACCCAAGAACAGAGCTGAAGCTATTGCACAGGGTTTCTATCCATGTATGGTCCGTGGACCTCAGCCTGAAAATGCTGACTTATCGTCATTGCTCTGGTGTCGTGACGATAATCTCTTCAAGCGCAACTTCCAGCATGCAAAAGCATCGACAAAGGAAAACAAGAAGTCATTGGGATTAGACTTCAACCCTGGTCCCTCTGCTCCCCGTGCTGACGGCTCACGTGATGCAGAACCCAATGTCATCGGCCCCTTCTCCAACCTTGATGGCCTCATCACTTACATCTTGGTTCAAGGTGCCAAAGTGGATCATTCTGATAATGTTGCTGACACTGATGAAGCCCCAGCTCCTCCTCCAAAGCCGCAGAAGCTAAAGAAGACTAAGGCTTCAAGATCAGCTGCTCCTCCAAAAGCTTCACGTGCGAAGCAACTGGCCACTGCACCTCCTGAAGACAGTGTGCAGTCTAAAGATCTATCACGTATCTCCAAGAAGACAGAGAAGAAAAAGAAAATCGTCATGCATACTGATTAGACATTGACTCCTGCTGCCATTCTACGAGAAGAGCACATTGATCTGTCCAGCGATGAAGATCTTGCAGATGATGCCCTTGAGCAACTAATCAAGAGCAAGGACGAAGCAGAGATCTTCAATGATTTGCCTCTCTTCGATGTGGCAATCATCCATCACTTCATTGATGAGTGGTTTGACACCCCAAATCTCAGCTTTGAAGATCTGCAACTTCCGATTGGCCTCAGCGTCTCCTTCAATGGCGCCATTGCTTCTGAGCTAGCTCTTGCTCAGCGCATCATTGAACTGAAGCACAAGATCGACTATGAGAAAGCTCAGTTCAAGAAGCATGTGGCAAAGCTCGGCGTGCAAGATGTCAAAAACTTCAAGATCATGTTGCACGAGCTCAAAGAAGCCTTTCTCAAGAAGCATGAAGAAGCTAGAGGCTCTCGTGAGCGCATGAAGAGTCTGGCTGACAAGTGTGTGCTAGCCTACAATGAGGCTGAGAAGCGCAAGGCTCTTGGTCGTCCTGGCATTGACGCCAGAATGGCTGCAAAGAAGAAGAAGCCATCAACTGGCCAACATGCACCTTCAAGGCAGGAAGAACCTCGCATAGTCTTCCCGAGCAGCATGACTGGCTCGAAGCCAAATGTCAAGTCAACCTCTTCAGAACAGAAGAAGAGGAGGGCTGCCGAGGCTGAAGCCAGAAAAAGGAAAAATACTGAAGCCTCTGACGTTGCTCCCTCCAAGAAGAAGCGCAAAACCAAGAAGAATCGGGCTGCTCCCACAGAGCCCTTAGTTGTTGAACCCATCTCAATGGTTCGCCCTGCATCTGAACACCAAGAACGACGAATGATAGTTCATGAGCCTGCTTCCACAGAGGCTCATGAAGCTAAAGACATTCCAGCAGTTGATCCCACCGCTGCTGAAGACATTGATCACAATGACAATGTTGAAGATGATGAAGTTCTTCCTCAGATCGAACACAACCTGGTATCATCGCCTGTTCTCACGAACAGCGAACTCATCAGCATTGGTCATCCTCTGACGCCAATTGCTCAGGATGCATCATGGGCAGATCACCCACAACAACAAGACTCCCCGAGTACCCCCCAACAACAACAACAAGTCACACCACCTGTGCAAGAAGAATAAGATGACTTTGAGGCCCAGCCAACTCCATCTCACAAGGCGTCGCCAGCATTACGCAGGCTTCGCAAAGGACCAAGGCCTCAAGTCCCTCTTTCGAGCGTTCCAGAAGGAGAAGTGCACCACCAATCTGTTGCACGTCAACTTTTTCCAGAAGCCACTCCGACTATGAATATCTCCGTGTCTGAAGCCAAAGCTGCTGAAGACAATCCGGTTGCATCAGCCGATGACAAACCAGAAGAAGATCGTGTCCCTACTCCCCCGATTACAAAAGAAGATGTTCCTGGTGTGAACGTGCCAGTGCCCGACCTCCAGCTCATCAAGTGGAGGTTGAAAATCTTGAGGCTGCCACCACCAACACCAATGAAGCCAATGACATAGTCATGGTTGAAGCACATGTGGAGCCTACACCAACCAATGTGCCCGAAGCCAATGATGCAACTTCTCCTAAAGTATATGTTGTGCAGCCTGACGCCTCTGTTGTTGCCACTGCTCCTATTCTGCCACCAAGGCCTCATACAATTGAGCAAGCATACAACTATGGCCAGCTAATCACTGTCAAATGGCCCATTCTGGTCCCTCCGCCTAATTCCTCTGGTTCTCAGTTTGATTATCATGTTGAGCATAGGCCTCAGGTCCAGAAGCCAGTGCCAAGACTGCCAAGGTTCCCAGGTACTGCCACCTCTACAGGGTCCTTCAATGCAAATGGCTTCAAAAGCCACAACACCTTCTTTGACAGAGTAAAGAACCCCTACTCAAAGCCAAGAATATCATCTGATCATTTCTGGAGCTATCAGCAGCGAAGCTATTACTCCTGCGTTCTGTCTGATCAAGGGCGCATTTTCCCTCATATGCGCCTTGACACTGAAGCCATTGCTGGACTGCCATGCTTAGAAGAAGCACTTGACTGCTTTCGTGATGCAGGACTACTCAGCTTTGTGACAGACAAAGAACATTGGAATGAGGAACTTTTGCTTCAATTCTATGCTACCCTCCACATTCGCGGCTACAACAGGGATACAAAGACATGGGTTCTCAAGTGGATGACAGGAAATGTTCATCATGAAGCCAAAGCTCTTGACGTCATTGAGCTTACAGGCCTACCCACTCCCGGAGAGCTGTACGAACCTGATTGTCAACTACACTGCAATGCACTAGAGAGCATCTTCCATAAGCCAGAGACCAACATGAGCCAGATGTTGAGCATGATGAAGCCTCTGCCACCTGACGCTGAATACCCAAAGGAGTTCTTTGTTGATGACCTTGAGTATCTGCCTCGCACAATATATCACATCATCAGGCAAACTCTATGGCCTATCAAAGGGCATTCATCAGCTACAAAACTTGAAGGAACAATGAAGACATTGGTCTTTTACATCCTCAATGGCATCAGCTTGAATGCACAAGAATTCTTCATCCGGCAACTGGCTGCGTCTGGATCTGACCTTTTTGGCCTGAGATTTTATGCTCCATGGGTCATGCGCCTCATCAAGCTACACTCTACTATCAACTATCAGCCCTCTGCTCGCAATCATCTAATCTTTCTACCAGAGGTTGATATGTCAGTTGAAGCCATATACCCTGAGCCTGCCAAGAAGCCTCTTTTTCTTCAAAATGCTGATCACCAAAGCTTCACTCAACCCATAGAAGGAGTCCAAGCCGTAACTCGTGTCTATCCAATGGCTGGGAACACTCGTCTGCCTCACCGTGCACAAACTGAAGCTACTGAGAGCACAATTGCCCAAAGGCCTAAGAAGCTCTCTCGCGTACTAAATGACCGAGAACTTCTTGTGGCACTGCATCGGAAACAAGACAAGCATCACTTTTGGCTCAAGCTACAGATGCAAAGCCTCTTGGTGAACGTAAATCGCATTCGAAATCTTGCCACCAAGAATGCTTTTGTCACTCACGAAACCTGTCAGCGATCATGGAAGAGTTTGACCCTGCTCAGTGCTGAAGCAGATCTTCAAGATGATGGCTCCACTGAAAGATTCCAGTTTGACTCCACTCCTCCCCGGAATATTGTCCTACGTCGAACTCCATCCCTTGAAGACTCTGACTATTCTTCCTCCACGGCAACTGTGAATGCCAAAGTGATCGATGATGAAGATGCTGCTACTTCACCGCCCCCTACTTCTGCATGCATCGACACTGCACCAAGTTCGTCTGCGCCGCCAAACAACAACGACAACCCTGCTGCTTCACCTACTCCTCATGGGAACGAGTAGGTGCTCTATGTCTACAAACCTTTTTGGTCCTTACTGAGAAAAGGGGGAGAAGCATATGAGTTTGATAGTCTTCAAGCGAGTTCATATGGGCGGTTGCTTTATATTTTGCCTCGTTTTTACGACTCTCGCTTTTGATTCATTTGGTTCTTTGAGTTGTAACACTTAAACTCGATGGTCGTCTGCTACTTATTTGCTTTTCTGTGGTGCGATGATAAATTCCGCATGTGAGATGATAACTTTCGCACTTAGATCATTCTGCAGACGTCCATTTTTCATTATGCATGTCATTCTCTTAGTTATATCATTTCATGCATGATGAATTATCTTCATAAGTTGAAGAGGATCTCCACAAGTACAACCTGCCATGTGCATTTGCATTCCAAAGCAAATTACTAATATGCACATCTTCAGGGGGAGCCTTTGCCACTTATGCAGACAATACCCTATCCTTTACAAATTTCACATACTTTATCCCCGTTGAAAACTTCAACCAGTTTGTCATCAATCACCAAAAAGGGGGAGATTGTAAGTGCATCTAGTGCCACCCCTAGTTGATTTCGGAGTATTGACGACAAATTTGGTCGAGGGACGAATGCGTTTGTGAGAATTGCAGGATAACGCAGGTAGTGTCCCTCATTGATTCGGTTTACCTACCGGAGATGACCCCTAAAAATGTATGAAGACATTGACGACAATGGTGGTATGTGAAGATATTCATATTGAAGACTATGACATGAGAAGACATTGAGTGAAGACTATGGAGCGCGAAGACTGTGTCGTCTCGTTGTTTCCTTTTTCTTCTTTGTTGAGACATAGGAACCGCCGTACTGTTAAGTGGGGTCCAAGTGAGCAAAGTCAAAATGACTCAAGTGATGCTCAACCCAAATCCTACGTCTTCGAGCGAAGACAATGACAGCAAATCTTATCCAGAGTTGGATGAGTCAGCTTTTCTTGTAGCCCAAGTAAAGTTCCCGTGTGTGTTTGAAATCTAACCGTTGGAACACGTGTCAGTTCTTTAGTGACCCAGGGTCATTTCAGACGTATCAGGTCGGGTTGCCTAGTGGCTATAAATAGCCCACCCCCTACACCATAAATTGGTGGCTGCTCAGAGTTAGTGCACGGCTTTTGCCGTTTGAGAGCAACCCACCTCGAAGCCTTTGAGAGAGAAAAATCCGTGCGAGGACAAAGCCCAAACACCCAGAGCCAAAGAGTGTTAGGCATCACTGAAGTCTTTTTGTCTGTGTGACCTGAAGACTTATTACACTTGAGGACTGTGAATCCTCCAGCCGGTTAGGCGTCACGTTCTGAGCATCCAAGAGTCATTGTGGATTGCCAGTGAACGAAGTCTGTGAAGGTTCGGAAGTCTACCTTGAAGACTTACCAGAGTGATTGGGCGAGGACTGTGTGTCCTTAGCTCAAGGGGAATAAGGTGAAGACGCGGTCTTCTGAGTTGAATCTCAGCCTCCCTAGCTAGACGTACAGTTGTCACAGCAACTGGAACTGGTCCAACAAATCATGTGTCTTCAACAAGTGACTGGTTCTATCCTTTCCCTCCCTTTACTTAGAGTTTGTCTTCATGAAGTCATTGCCTATTTGTTGTACCTGTTTGACTTCATTGCTTGACTACTATCGTTGGTCAGCTTCATACTATCTTCCATCCTGATCCTTACTACTGAGCTGCTATTAGTCTTTGTACTTTCACATTATTGCATACTTGACTATGGCTTGCTTGTTGTAGTTTATCTTCCGCTGCATATCAATTAGGTCATTCCTATTGTTTGTCTTCGAAACTTCCACGTTTTGAAGACTTTCCTAAAAATCGCCTATTCACCCCCCTCTAGTCTATAACTAGCACTTTCACACAATTAAAACACAAGTGAGTTGTGGGCGATACAAGTCATACTGCTTACCAGCATGTCATACTTTGGTTCGGCGGTATTGTTGGATGAAGCGGCCCGGACCGACATTACGCGTACGCTTACGCGAGACTGGTTTTACCACCGTGCTTTGCACACAAGTGACTAGTGGGTGTTTGTTTCTCCAACTTTAGTTGAACTGAGTGTGGCTACGCCCGGTCCTTGCGAAGGTTAAAACAGCACTAACTTGACGAACTATCGTTGTGGTTTTGATGCGTAGGTAAGAACGGTTCTTCCTCAGCCCGTAGCAGCCACGTAAAATTTGCAACAACAAAGTAGAGGACGTCTAACTTGTTTTTGCAGGGCATGTTGTGATATGATATGGTCAAGATGTGATGCTATATTTTATTGTATGAGATGATCATGTTTTGTAACCGAAGTTATCGGCAACTGGCAGGAGCCATATGGTTGTCGCTTTCTTGTATGAAATGCATATGCCCTGTAATTGCTTTACTTTATCACTAAGCGGTAGCGATAGTCGTAGAAGCAATAGATGGTGTAACGACAATGATGCTACGATGAAGATCAAGGTGTCACGCCGGTGATGATGGTGATCACGACGGTGCTTCGGAGATGGAGATCACAAGCACAAAATGATGATGGCCATATCATATCACTTATATTGATTGCATGTGATGTTTATCCTTTATGCATCTTATCTTGCTTTGATTGACGGTAGCATTTTAAGATGATCTCTCACTAAATTATCAAGAAGTGTTCTCCGTGAGTATGCACCGTTGTGAAAGTTCTTCGTGCTGAGACACCACGTGATGATCGGGTGTGATAGGCTCTATGTTCAAATACAACGGGTGCAAAATAGTTGCACACGCGGAATACTCAGGTTAAACTTGACGAGCCTAGCATATACAGATATGGCCTCGGAACACGGAGACCGAAAGGTCGAACGTGAATCATATAGTAGATATGATCAACATAGTGATGTTCACCATTGAAACTGCTCCATCTCATGTGATGATCGGACATGGTTTAGTTGATTTGGATCACGTGATCACTTAGATGACTAGAGGGATGTCTGTCTAAGTGGAGTTCTTAAGTAATATGATTAATTGAACTTAAATTTATCATGAACTTAGTACCTGATAGAATTTTGCTTGTCTATGTTTGTTGTAGATAGATGGCTCGTGTTGTTGTTCCGTTGAATTTTAATGCGTTCCTTGAGAAAGCTAAGTTGAAAGATGATGGTAGCAATTACACGGACTGGGTCCGTAACCTGAGGATTATCCTCATTGCTGCACAGAAGAATTACATCCTGGAAGCACCGTTGGGTGCCAGGCCTGCTGCTGATGCAACTGACGACGTTAAGAATGTCTGGCAGAGCAAAGCTGATGACTACTTGATAGTTCAGTGTGCCATGCTTTACGGCTTGGAACCGGGTCTTCAACGATGTTTTGAACGTCATGGAGCATATGAGATGTCCCAGGAGTTGAAGTTAATATTTCAAGCAAATGCCCAGATTGAGAGATATGAAGTCTCCAATAAGTTCTATAGCTGTAAAATGGAGGAGAATAGTTCTATCAGTGAACACATACTCAAAATGTCTGGGTATAATAATCACTTGATTCAACTGGGAGTTAATCTTCCTGATGATAGTGTCATTGACAGAATTCTTCAATCACTGCCACCAAGCTACAAGAGCTTCGTGATGAACTATAATATGCAAGGGATGGACAAGACTATTCCCGAGCTCTTTGCAATGCTAAAAGCTGCGGAGGTACAAATCAAGAAGGAGCACCAAGTGTTGATGGTTAATAAAACCACCAGTTTCAAGAAAAAGGGCAAAGGGAAGAAGAAGGGGAACTTCAAGAAGAACAGCAAACAAGTTGCTACTCAAGAGAAGAAACCCAAGTCTGGACCTAAGCCTGAGACTGAGTGCTTTTACTGCAAGCAGACTGGACACTGGAAGCGGAACTGCCCCAAGTATTTGGCGGATAAGAAGGATGGCAAAGTGAACAAAGGTATATGTGATATACATGTTATTGATGTGTACCTTACTAATGATCGCAGTAGTACCTGGGTATTTGATACTGGTTCTGTTGCTAATATTTGCAACTCAAAATAGGTACTACGGATTAAGCGAAGATTGGCTAAGGACGAGGTGATGATGCGCGTGGGAAATGGTTCCAAAGTCGATGTGATCGCGGTCGGCACGCTACCTCTACATCTACCATCGGGATTAGTTTTAGACCTAAATAATTGTTAGTTGGTGCCAGCGTTGAGCATGAACATTATATCTGGATCTTGTTTGATGCGAGACGGTTATTCATTTAAATCAGAGAATAATGGTTGTTCTATTTATATGAGTAATATCTTTTATGGTCATGCACCCTTGAAGAGTGGTCTATTTTTATTGAATCTCGATAGTAGTGATACACATATTCATAATGTTGAAGCCAAAAGATGCAGAGTTGATAATGATAGTGCAACTTATTTGTGGCACTGCCGTTTAGGTCATATCGGTGTAAAGCGCATGAAGAAACTCCATACTGATGGACTTTTGGAATCACTTGATAATGAATCACTTGGTACTTGCGAACCGTGCCTCATGGGCAAGATGACTAAAACGCCGTTCTTCGGAACTATGCAGCGAGCAACTGATTTGTTGGAAATCATACATACTGATGTTTGTGGTTCAATGAATATTGAGGCTCGCGGCGGGTATCGTTATTTTCTCACCTTCACAGATGATTTGAGCAGATATGGGTATATCTACTTGATGAAACACAAGTCTGAAACATTTGAAAAGTGGAAAATCATCGTAACAAGAAAATAAAATTTCTACAATCTGATCGTGGAGGAGAATATTTGAGTTACGTGTTTGGTTTACATTTGAAGCAATGCGGAATAGTATCGCAACTCACGCCACCCGGAACACCACAACGAAATGGTGTGTCCGAACGTCGTAATCGTACTTTACTAGATATGGTGCGATCTATGATGTCTCTTACTGATTTACCGCTATCGTTTTGGGGTTATGCTTTAGAGACAGCCGCATTCACGTTAAATAGGGCACCATCAAAATCCGTTGAGATGACGCCTTATGAACTGTGGTTTGGCAAGAAACCAAAGTTGTCATTTCTTAAAGTTTGGGGCTGCGATGCTTATGTGAAGAAACTTCAACCAGATAAGCTCGAACCCAAATTGGAGAAATGTGTCTTCATAGGATACCCAAAAGAGACTATTGGATACACCTTCTATCACAGATCTGAGGGCAAGACATTCGTTGCTAAATTCGGATCTTTTCTAGAGAAGGAGTTTCTCTCGAAAAAAGTGAGTGGGAGGAAAGTAGAACTTGATGAGGTAATTGTACCTGCTCCCTTATTGGAAAGTAGTCCATCACAAGAACCGGTTCCTGTGACAACTACACCAATTAGTGAGGAAGCTAATGATATTGATCATGAAACTTCAGATCAAGTTTCTACTGAACCTCGTAGGTCTATGAAATCTGAGACTTAAGCAAAATGGCTAGAAGCCATGAAATCTGAGATGGGATCCATGTATGAGAACAAAGTATGGACTTTGGTTGACTTGCCCGATGATCGGCAAGCCATTGAGAATAAATGGATCTTTAAGAAGAAGACTGACGCTGATGGTAATGTAACTGTCTATAAAGCTCGACTTGTTGCAAAAGGTTTTCGATAAGTTCAAGGGGTTGACTACGATGAGACTTTCTCACCCGTAGCGATGCTTAAGTCTGTCCGAATCATGTTAGCAATTGCCGCATTTTATGATTGTGAAATTTGGCAAATGGATGTCAAAACTGCATTCCTGAATGGATTTCTGGAAGAAGAGTTGTATATGATGCAACCAGAAGGTTTTGTCGATCCAAAAGGTGCTAACAAAGTGTGCAAGCTCCAGCGATCCATTTACGGACTGGTGCAAGCATCTCGGAGTTGGAATAAACGCTTTGATAGTGTGATCAAAGCATATGGTTTTATACAGACTTTTGGAGAAGCCTGTATTTACAAGAAAGTGAGTGAGAGCTCTATAGCATTTCTGATATTATATGTAGATGACATATTGTTAATCGGAAATGATATAGAATTTTTGGATAGCATAAAGGGATACTTGAATAAAAGTTTTTCAATGAAAGACCTCGGTGAAGCTGCTTACATATTGGGCATCAAGATCTATAGAGATAGATAAAGACTCTTAATTGGACTTTCACAAAGCACATACCTTGATAAAGTTTTGAAAAAGTTCAAAATGGATCAGGCAAAGAAAGGGTTCTTACCTGTGTTACAAGGTGTGAAGTTGAGTCAGACTCAATGCCCGACAACAGAAGAAGATAGAGTGAAAATGAAAGATGTTCCCTATGCTTCAGCCATAGGCTCTATCATGTATGCAATGTTGTGTACCAGACCTGACGTATGTGTCGGCGTTCTGGGAACGGGGGTCCCCAGACTTGCCTGCCTGCGGCCTGCGGCGTGGCTCAAAGGGGGGCCCAGCACGGCCCATCTTCATCAACAGAAGCTCAAGACCCTTGTGAGGGGCCAAGCCTCGCGGGGCGGACGACAAGGAGCTTCCTCAGGCACGGCCTCATCAGGATGGCTCACGAGGAGGCGGAGAGTTCAAGGTGGGGTACCTCACGAGGTGCCCATGACGCAAGCCATGACGACCAAGGGCGCCAGTCGGGCGCCAGCCCGTGCACTGTCCTCCTTTCCTCTTTGGTGCAAAGGGAGCAAGCGCAGGAGAGAGAAGCAAGCAAAGGCATCCATTTTGGTGCAACAAGACCAAGACCAGCCCAACGGCAGGAAGGAAGTCATTGTGGAGCCCAAGAAGGCCTCACCACCAGAGCCTTTGAGAGGTGAGGGAGTCCTGGACTAGGGGGTGTCCAGATAGCCGGACTATCATCATCGGTCGGACTCCAAGACTATGAAGATACAGGATTGAAGACTTCGTCCCGTGTATGGATGGGACTTTCCTTGGCGTGGAAGGTAATCTTGGCGATGCGGATATGAAAATCTCCTACCATTGTAAATGACTTTGTGTAACCCTAGCCCTCTCCGGTCTCTATATAAATCGCAGGGTTTTATTCCATAGGACGAACAACCATTACAACAATCATACCATAGGCTAGCTTCTAGGGTTTAGCCTCCTTGATCTCGTGGTAGATCCACTCTTGTACTACCCATATCATCAATATCAATCAAGCGGGAGTAGGGTTTTACCTCCATCGAGAGGGCCCGAACCTGGGTAAAAACATCGTGTCCCTTGTCTCTTGTTACCATCCGCCTAGACGCACAGTTCGGGACCCCCTAGCCGAGATCCGCCGGTTTTGACACCGACATTGGTGCTTTCATTGAGAGTTCCTCTGTGCCGTCACAATCAGGAAGGATGCCTCTTCCCGTCTTTAAAGACGGTATCATCGCCAAAGGAGCCTTGGCCGCCAGCCAAACTATCCGGCTAGGTGGTTTTCTCATGACCGCCTGTCCGGCCACCGCTTCGACGATGACCTCTCGGGTCATCAAAAGAAACCTTCACGTCAACTCGGAATTCACTGAGCAGCTGGATCCAATAGAGCTCTCGTCCGTAAACGAGCTCTTGGATCGCATCGCCGCCCTGGGAGTCGCTACAGACTACAACCAGATTGGGCTTAAAACCGATTTGAGAGAGATTTACTCTCCCCAGGTTACCCACCACGTTGCGGTGGTAGAGGAACAATGCGGCGACTCTTCTTTTGTACTAAAAACTAGTTATGTCTGGACTCCCGAGCCCTCCATGCCGGATTCCCGCGGAGGGACGGACGTTGATCAAGCGCTGAACTTAAAGTCAGGCGTCGGACCAGACTCGTTGGACAACGTCCAGCAATCCAAGCTTCCAAATTCGGAAACTTTCCGGCCCTTGAGCCTCGAGATGGGTAGGGTTCCGGACTCAATTCCACCCACCCACCCAGACATATGCGATTTATCTCAAATCCGGCAAGAGCCCACTGAAACAGTACATCATTACTGGGCCAGATTCCTCCTGGTTATGGACAGGATAAAAGACTGCCATGAGGAAAACGCAATTTCAATTTTTTGCAATAATTGCACGGACGAGGGAATCTTGAACGCTGTCAGTCGTCGTGAAATTACACGCTTCACCGACTTGGCGTCCATAGTACGAAAGTACTGTGCGATGGAGAGTTTCCGGAAACCGAAACTATGTTTTGGGACAATCCGGCCCCGAATACAACCCTAGTCCGAAACAAAAGGGTGCATCACAATCAGGCACCAGGTACAAAAACCAAAAAGCAAAAACCCCATAAAGGGCACGGAACCGTACTGGAGGGATGGCTTAGCGGACCCTGTAAAATTCACAGTACAGAAGGCGCCACTCCAACACATAGCCTTCGAGCATGTTGGATACTGCGGCAGGTGGCCAAAAGTGGCGAAGAGCTTCTAGCCCCGAAGAACCACTCCAACAGTACCAGTACGGTGTCAACAGTCTTCGAGACTTTCGCATCAAATAATATGCGGAAACGAACAATCCGCAACCTCGCCGAAGTCTACCAAGTAGCAACAACAAATCCATGGAGCAACACGGCCATCACCTTCAACACCAGCGACGAACCTAAATTCCGAACTGCCCGAGCACTAGCCGCATTGGTCCTCAGTCCAATAGTGGACGGCTTTCGTCTTACCAAGGTACTCATGGATGGTGGCAGCGGATTAAACCTCATCTATGAGGAAACTCTTCAAAAAATGGAAATAGACCGGAGCCGCATTGAGCGAAGCAGCACAACCTTTAGATGAATAATCCCTAGCCGGGAAGCATGCTGCATAGGAAAAATCAAACTTGATGTGGTGTTCGGCTCGCCGGACAATTACAGGTCCGAGGAGGTCATGTTCTAAGTGGCCCCATTCAGCAGCGGATATCATGCTATATTAGGACAAGAGGCATTCACAATTTTTCAAGTCGTACCCCATTACGGGTACATGAAGCTTACGATGCCCGGGCCCGGCGGAATAATCACTCTCGTCAATGATCCGGAAACAACACTCCGCGCCGAAAACAAGACAACCGCATTAGCCCTGGAGGCACTATCCGAAGCCCTAGCGGTGGAGGAACTCACTGTGCTGCGCTCTACGGTGAATAGGGATGATGTGATACTCGATAAGAGATCCAAGTCCACCTCCTATAAACCAGTGGACAAAATAGTCAAATTCCAGGTCCATCCAACGGACCCAACAAAGACGGCCTCCATCGGGGCACAATTAAACCCTGATGTAGACGGCGCACTGCGAGAATTCCTTCGGGAGAATTGGGACATTTTCGCCTGGCACCCTTCAGATATGCCAGGAATCCCACGCAGATTGGCAGAACATAGCCTAAACATCCTAAAAGGATTCAAGCCAGTCAAACAGGCTCTTCGGCGATTTTCCGAACCCAAAAGATAGGCAATGGGAGAGGAGCTAGCCAAACTATTGGAAGCCGGATTCATCAGAGACATCAAACATCCGGACTGGCTAGCAAACCTGGTAATGGTACCAAAAAAGGACAAATCTTGGCGCCTATGTGTCGATTTTAAGGACCTTAACAAGGCTTGTCCAAAGGATCCTTTCCCCCTTCCCCGCATCGATCAAATAATCGATGCTACTGCAGGGCACGATTCATTGTGCTTCCTCGATGCATACTCCGGCTACCATCAAATCAAGATGGCGGAGGCGGACCAAGCCGCAATGGCTTTCATCACTCCATATGGACCATTCTGCTTCAACACGATGCCCTTCGGACTCAAAAACGCCGGCGCAACATATCAGCGCATGATTCAGACACGTCTGGCTACCCAGATCAGCAAAACAGTAGAGGCATACGTAGACGATGTGGTCGTCAAGACCAAACACGTCGAAACTCTAGTAGACGACTTGAGGCTCACATTCGATAACCTCCGAGCATATGACATAAAGCTGAACCCGGCAAAATGTGTTTTCGGCGTACCAGCCGAAAAGCTCCTGGGCTTCATTGTATCCGGTAGAGGAATTGAAGCAAACCCAGCTAAGATCCGAGCTCTGTCACAACTGGATATTCCAAAAGACCTTAAACAAATACAAAAATTGACTGGATGCGTGGCATCTCTAAGCCGCTTTATCTCCCGTTTAGGAGAAAAGGCTTTGCCCCTCTATCGCCTCCTCAGGCGCACTGAACACTTCGAGTGGACGGATGCCGCCACGGCCGGATTCGAAGAAATAAAGGCCATACTGACAACAAATCCGGTCCTGGCCGCGCCTAACCTGGGCAAATCCATGTTATTATATATCGCGGCAACACATCAAGTTGTCAGCGCGGTCCTCGTCGTCGAACGAAAAACAGAAGGACACAAATTCCCTCTTCAAAAGCCAGTATACTATGTATCCACTGTCTTAACTCCATGCAAGTCCCGGTACCCGCATTATCAAAAGATAGTGTACGCGGTGTTCATGGCATCCCGGAAGCTGCGACACTACTTTCAAGAGTGTTCGATAACGGTAGCCTCCGAGGTACCCCTCAACGACATTATAAACAACCGCTTCACGACAGGCAGGATTGCAAAATGGGCCATTGAGCTCTTACCATTCGACATAACTTATAAACCTCGGCGAGCTATAAAGTCGCAAGTCTTGGCAGACTTCGTCGCCGAATGGACTGAAGCCGAACTCCCTAAAGAGTACAGCGCATACTCCAATTGGATTATGCACTTCGACGGCTCCAAAATGTTGGCCGGCTTGGGGGCTGGCGTCGTATTGACGTCCCCAATCGGAGACACAGTCCAATATGTACTTCAGATAATGTACACGGACTCCAATAATGCAGCCAAATACGAGGCCCTCCTACATGGTCTCCGGATGGCAATCTCCATGGGCATTCAGCGCTTAGAGGTACGCGGGGATTCAAACCTTGCAATATGCCAAGTAAATGGAGACTTTGACGCTAAGGATCCGAAAATGGCAGCCTATCGTAACGCTGTCCTAAAAATGTTAGCTCGGTTCGAAGGACTCAAATTCCACCACGTAGCCCGGGATAATAACCAAGCAGCCGACGTGTTGGCACGCATCGGTGCGAAACGCGACGCTGTCCCTCCAAACATCTTCCTGGAACGGCTCTTTAAGCCATCCGTACTATGGGAAGAGGAGTCCGGAAATAACAACCCGGAAGCAACCGCACCACCCAACACAGTAATAATGGCAGTAATTGCCCCGTGGACAGAACCATTCCTAACCTACTTAATTAGGCAGGAACTTCCCGAAGACCAAAATGAGGCCCGCTGCATAGTTCGGCGATCTAAAGCCTACAAGGTCCATGAGGGAAAACTTTATAAGAAAAGCACAACCGGAGTCCTTCAAAGGAGCATCTCCGAAGAGGAAGGGCGAAACCTTCTGGCCGAAATTCACGCCGGACTAGGCGGACACCACGCTGCAGCCCGGGCCCTCGTAGGCAAGGCCTTCCGTACAGGATTCTATTGGCCGACGGCCTGGGCAGATGCTCAGGACTTAGTCCAACGATGCGTCGGTTGTCAGCTCTTTGCTAATCAGAGCCACATGCCACCTACCGCCCTCAAAACTATACCCATCACATGGCCGTTCGCGGTCTGGGGGCTTGACATGGTTGGACCCCTTAAAGGGGGAACCCACAAGCAAAAGTACCTATTGGTCATGGTGGAAAAATTCACCAAATGGATAGAAGCCAAGCCAGTTAAAACGGCTGAATCCAGACCAGTGATAGACTTCATATCCGGGGTGGTACACCGATATGGCATCCCCCACAGCATCATCACCGATAACGGCACGAACTTCACGGCCGACGAGGTGAAACTCTGGTGCAAAAATATGGGCATTAAGCTCGACTACGCTTCAGTCTATCATCCCCAAACCAACGGACAAGTTGAACGAGCGAATGGTCTAATAATGAGCGGCATCAAGCCCAAACTAGTGCGGTCCCTCACGGAATCTAATACACACTGGGTAGAGTAGCTCGACTCCGTAATCTGGGGGCTGTGGACCACGCCAGACCGTACTACCGGATTCACACCATTCTTTATGGTATACGGCGCAGAGGCAGTTTTGCCCTGCGATATAATTCATGACTCACCTCGAGTGCGCATGTACAAAGAAAGACAGGCCGAGATGGATCAGCAGGACAGCTTGGACGCGTTAGAGGAGGAGCACGACGTGGCAAAGGCTCGTTCCGCATTCTATCAGCAGCAGGCTCGAAGATATCAAAGCAGAGAAGTACGGGCTAAAACATACAATGTTGGCGAACTAGTTCTACACTTGCCGGACAAGAAAAAGGACAAACTCAAGCCCAAATGGGAAGGTCCCTTCATCATCGACCAAGTCCTGACCGGCGGAGCATACCGTCTACGAAACGCATCGGACAACCAACTCGAGCCAAACCCATGGAACGCAGCCCGCCTTCGAAGATTCTATGCCTAGCGCCGGACTCAGAGTTCGTCTCCTTCCCCCGTCCACATTTTATACTTCAGTTGCCTTTTATCTATCTTTTTCTTCTTTTTCACTTCCTTCATAAAGCCCTTGAGGGCCTATTTGCGTATTGTTCGCACACACTTGATGTGCTACCCGCACTCATTATACCTGGGGGCTTCTTTAATAGAAGCTTACTTATACGGGCTTCATGCCCAGCACATGTGTCAAACTTCCACATGTACCTTTTATTCACCATTATATGCATCGATATGACTTAAGTTTTGGCCAAGCTGGGTTGCCTGGCTCCTGTGCTTACCCCTACGTTCCCGATTGTTCAGCTAGGAGGTAAAGGGAGCACCTCTGTGATTGTTACTGCTGGGTCAGCCGGATGTGTACCTCAGACTGGGTGAAGCCGAAAGCTAGCGTTCTTAAGGGAATATTCGGTCGGTGACTTGAAAGATGATTTTTTTACACATTTATTTATCTGCCCCCAGATGTTTTCCTGCTCTTTTCGCAGTCCAGACATGCACTTTAGGGCATGCCTCCCAGGGAAAGGAACCCTTAACGGAACTATTCTCCCTGGAAGATGTTTCTTACTAACCATGTAATATAACATAACTAGTTGGGCACTTGTCTGATAAAGCACTAATGACCCCTACGCCTGGTCTCCATGCATGCCCCGGTTTTTTCATAACCGAGAAGGCATTCGGACACACTCCGGACTCTAGGGTCCCGAGGTTGAAGCGAAAAGGTCGGCAAAGACAAACAATCTACAATCCGGCTAGAAGGCATTTTACATGTCATTTTAAATACATCATCAAATCGACTGACTGTACTCCTCCTCAATCCCGTCTAACAGGCTATCTAATTTACAGTCCCGTTGGGAATACTTAGCGGCCAACTCTACTTGGTGGTACACTAAGCTCACAGGGATCTCCTTCCCATCGGGCCCCACAGGTCCGACCTCGGCCATGTGGTTTGGATCCGCCTTCTTGTACCGCGTCTTCACGATGGCCCAGGCCTCCCTGGCACCTTGACGGCAGGCTGATATCTTCCATAAACAGAAGCGCTGCCACGCTCCCTGAAGCTTCTCCGCAAGCTCTCCAAGGCCCTCGGGTAGGGAGAGGGACGGCCATAGGGCCTGGACGACGCCACTCATCGCCTGCCGAACATGTTCGAGGAGTTGCACCAGCTCGGGAAGTTGGTCACCCGTCAAACCAGGCATTTCCTCTGCAGGGCAACCTGTGAGCACACCTACAGACATATTTCTGTCAATTGGCTTCCTCGCCGAACTCTTCTTTTCAAAAGAATTCGCTCAAGCACTTACCATAGATGCCGCGACGAAGCCGCTGATTCTCCTTCACGGAGCCAGTGTTAGGACCCCGACTCAATGCCACATCGATCTACCATGTAACAGTTCATATCACTTTGCGGCCTCACGCACGGTATCCCCACGGGTGTCGCCTTACCTTTGCCCGGGACCGTTTGCGCCTTTTGGCACACGTATATGATAGTGTCGCTAGCATCCATATGATAAGGAGCCCGGGCTAACATGGCTAGTCATAAACCCAAAGTGGCAAAAACTTACAGGGACAGGCATCCATAACCCAGCATCGAACGTGTCGGTCATCAGCGAGTGGATCCAGGCTGTAGCACTAGGCTAGCAGGACTCCGGTGAACTGGGCTGTAGTGGGCTAACAGGACTCCGGTATTCATCGCGTGACATTTCCCCGAAGGGACAGACACAGGAACGAAGAAGGACACATGCCGGCCAGCCTAAGTGTTCCGGAGCAGTAGCAAGCTACCATGGCTTAGTGGAAGCACTAGGAGACATTTCCCGGTAAGAGAGACTACTAAGGATAAACAACTAGATAGTCAGATCCCACACATACCAAGCATTTCAATAACATACACACAATATGCTCCATATGTGCAAATACAACATAGCATCACAACATGACTCTACAACTCAAGTATTATAATCAATAGGCTCCGAGGAGCGAGATATTACAAACATGGGTCTCACGACCCAACATTCAGAGCATACAAGTCAAAGCACATGTGGAAGCTTAACATGTCTGAGTACAGACAACTACAAATGTAAAAGGATGAGAAGCCTGACTAACTACCAGATCCTGCCGAGGGCACAAGATCGTAGCTGAGGTAACAAGCTAAACGTCGAAGTCCACGCGGAACTACTAGCGAGACTGAAGTCTCTCTGCAAAAACATAAAATAGGCAAACGTGAGTACAAATGTACCCAGCAAGACTTACATCAGAACTATCTACATATGCATCAGTATCAACAAAGGGGTGGTGGAGTTTAACTGCAGCAAGCCAGCTTTGACTCAGTATTCAACCTGAACTACGACTGCAAGTAACTCTTTTGAGGTGGCGCACACGAGTCCACATATTCACCATATCAATACACCACTATGGATCCGCTCCCGTCTCCCTACGAGAACGCCATCCATAGCACTCACGCTTATCTTGCGTATTTTAGAGTATCCACTTTTACTTGTCTATGAACTGTACAGGCAACCCAGAAGTCCTTTTCCGTGGACATGGCTATTCGAATAGATAATGTTAACCGTGCAGGGGTGTACTTCTTCACACACGCTCTCGCCACTTACCACCATGTACACCACGTGTATCTCGGCAACCTTCAAGCGGAAGCCTGGCAAGGGAGTCGGCCACGACCTGACTAACCACACAAGTCTCTAGTCCAGGTTTATCACCTATTCGGGTTCCATCCGCAAGGAGATCCGGCCGGGGTGTCGCTCACGGCCCCAAACGATGTGTGCAAGGTTCCCAAGTCCACCATCCGGGTGCCACTTGGTACACCGGGCCACTGTGCCTGTCTGTCCCAAGCCCACCTGTACCGAGTGCCACTTGGTAGACTATTAACACTACATACAAACACCAGAAACTAGTTGCAACTCCTGGACAGAGATCAAGTTGATTAATAAGCCGAGAGGGGCCGAGTTACCGGAACCCAATGTGTGGTAGTAACTGTTCATGGATCACAAACACAGAACTCAGTTCCTGACGACGGCTTCAATGAGACAACCCACCATGTACTCCTACATGGCCTCTCACTGCTACCTTTACCAAATTGTGTTCACACACTTAGCTCTCACACAGTAGGACATGTTCACCACATTCCAATTCATCCCCGATGAATCAGACCTGACTCAACTCTAAGCAGTAGCAGGCATGACAAACAAGCATGAATGAGTAGGCACATCAGGGCTCAAACAACTCCTACTCATGCTAGTGGGTTTCATGTATTTACTGTGGCAATGACAGGTCATGCAGAGCAAAGGGGTTCAACTACCGCAGCATGTAACAGTTGAATCATTGTTGTCCTAATGCAGTAAAAGAGAGCAGGAGCGAGAGAGTGGGGTTGTATCGGAATGAACAAGGGGGTTTTGCTTGCCTGGCACTTCTGAAGATAGTATATCTCTTCATCGGTGTCATCGATCTCATCGTCAAAACCACGTCTATCGAGAGGGGACAAACACCGGCAAACAAGGAAGAACACAATCAATGCAATGCACAATATGATGCATGATCATGACATGGAAATATGCTGTGATTTGAGCTAATGCAACTAGCAACAGATTAAATGAAGTTGGTTTGAATACAAGATTCAAATTCAAACTCCATATGTGATTATTCAAATGCCATTTAATTTATTCGACCTAAACAGTGAACAAAAATTGTTCTAACATGCATGAAAATGGTATAGATGGATGTATTGGATTTTTCTGATCATTTTTCATATATAATTTATTTCATTTGGAGTTATGGTTGAATTTCTATGATTTTTAGAAGTTTGGGGTATTTTCTGAAATTTATAAATCATTTCCTGATTTATTTTAATTCCAGAAATACTTTACTGCGTCAGCATGACGCCTGCGTGACGTCAGCAAGTCAACAGGGTTGACTAGAGTCAAACCTGACGTGTGGGGTTGGTCAACTTCCAAGTCAGCACGGTCAACTCTGGCACGTGGGTCCCGCTGGGTTAATAAACTAATCTTAACCAGGAAAATTAGCCCGCTGAGTTAAACATGCGGGTCCCACTGTCAGTGACCCTAGGGGGGGATAGTTAGGTTCTAATGACGGTGCCACGTCACTAGCCACCGGAGTTGGACGCCGGCGACCAAACCCAACGGCGGAGGATCGCTGCAGTTGCTCGGAACGGCGCTAACGAGCACCGTTTCGCGCATGGTTTGCGGCTACGGCAAGCTGGCGGTGCGGCGCATCTAAAGGGGGCAGCGGGAGGTGCCGGGGTGTAGTGTAGCAGCGGTGGCAACGGGCGAAGCGGCGGCCGGAGTTCGGCCGGGTGCGGGAACGCGGCTGCAGCACTTGAGAGAGCGAGTTGGAGTGCGGGTTGGGTTCCTGGCGAGGTCTGGAGCACGTTCACATGCCCAGGAGCGATGAACACGGCCTCTGGCCACGGCGGCGAGGATCTCAGGCAGCAGCGCGAATCGGTCACCGGTGGAACGGTGGCCATGGTGAGAAAAGGAGCATGGGAGCAAGGGGAGAGGAGGCAGGGGCTCACGGCGAGTCGGTTGGAGCAGACGGCGAGCTCGGGGGAGGTCGGACGGTGACGTAGCGAAGCTGGAGATCTCGGGCGGCTGTAGATGGGGAAGACGGCATGGGCGGCGATGCAGGGCTCCCGGCGTTGTGTAGCTCCATGTAGAGGTCGGGGGCGTCGAGGCGGAGCCTTTGGTCACTCTGGTGGGGTGGAACGACGGTGGTGGCTACGACTGCGACGAGCGGCGGCGACGGCGGTTCTCGGTCGCGTAAGTGAGAGAGCTAGAGAAGAGGGAAGAAGGCACGGGAGAGAGTGAGAGGGCCTGGGGGCGCGTGGCGATGCTAGAGAAGGCTAGAGCGACTGGCGTGGCCGTGCGCGTGCTGGCGTGCCGCGGGCACACGCCCTCGTCCTTCTGGCGCAAGGAGGAGGACGACTGGCAGCGCCAGGTGGGCTGGGCCGGTTGGCCTGCGGTTAGGTTGCCAGGTAAGTGGCCCAGGTGCTGATCTCTCTCTCTGTTAATTTATTGTTTTTGTTTTCCTATTTATTCTGTTTTGTTTTGATTTAGTAAAATACTAAACCATTTTATAAAATCCTGGAAATAATTAGGGGTGATGTCTGAATTATTCCAGTGACCCATAACAATTTCCAACATTTTTGGAGCACCTAAAATATATATAGCATTTAAATAGCTCCAATTCAAATATGTTTGAATTAATTCAAAGCCCAAATATGTCCTGCAAAAATGTAAACCATCTTTGGTAGATGCTTCCACCTCAAACCAGAAATGTTGAACATTTTTAAAGGGCATTTTGAGTTCAATGGAAAAAAATTTATTTTGACCCTAGTTGAATTCATTTGGTGCTAGGGTTTGAGAATCCCCATTTCATAGTTAAATGAAATTTAGACATGATGACATGATGATCATGCAAGGACAAGCAAAGGCTAAGCTAGGGCTGTGACAACTCACCCCCACTAAACAAGAATCTCATCCCGACATTCAAGACGTGAGGTAAGAAGACTCAGGGGACGCAAAGCTATCACGATCTTCATGATCCAACTGCCCTCATCGTTGATATTGATTCATTGCTCCAAATTGATCTTGACATCTTTGCTTTCGAGATCTTCATCTAACACGACGACGACAGAAAGAAACTCTATCGAAAAGGATCATTGAAGCTCTTTATACCAGGCTAATGGCAATTCACAAACGATCGTTTGAAGGACTTCAAAGAAATGGCATACTCAACTTGGAAAGGAAACTACGGTTATAGGGCAATTCGGCAAATGGAAGGCACATTCCAATTGACACCAAGGATGTGGCTGAGCGTGCTGTCAAGAACTTGAGCATTTCCATATTCATCAAGGTTTTACCAACATCCGTGCCAAGGATCCTGGCAACACATCATACTACCATGAAGAACGGTGATGGAGGATGCCGGTGCAAAGGAGGACATCACTTTCTCAGATTTTCCTTAGCAATGCCAAAGAAGCAAATCTTGATGATCGACGAGAGACATTTAGCACTCCTCTTCTAATGTTCTCCTTGATGTACTAGGTACCATGGTAAATGCTTAAAACATCAACATGGCCATCAAGTAAAGGTCGGACTTCGGAAGCACAAAAATCCATAAGGAACAACTTGTGGAATAAGTCATACCAAATCCTCATGGAGAAAATGGTCGAATTGCTCATTCAAGATACTATAATAATAGATCTTCCGGCTAGGTGTGTCGGCTAGAACATCAACCTTTTCGGGACCTACATCACAGATCTTGGAAATGTTCCAACCATCATATCTGCCTGAGATTCAGATCTGGTTGGTAATAGGACATTTCAGACAACATGTCTGGAAAAGAAAACTTGCAACACAAACCGAAGAGATGACGTTGCGAGATTCTTAGGAAAATGAACTACGATAGCATGTTCCAAAACATTAGCTGGTTCTGCTACAAACCTGTGAACACGCTATCCAAGGCAAGCATGACCACGTAGTAGTCTCATAAATAAAACACTACCGAGTTCAGGTGGGGAACCATCATCGAGGATAACGAAGTCCTAACATAAGTCATGATTAGCTCTTATGAAGGAACTTGTTGTCCTTGAACAAATCAGTTAGTGGCTTGGTGTGCTACGGAATACAGGTGGAGTGGAGGTAATTAATCTACCAAACCATAGTATACCTTGCACATGCATGACTGACTTGGGATGGTACCAAAGGAAACAAAACAATCTTTCTCGAACTCATGGCGGCAACTTGCACCAAATGCACATGAATTCGAGGAAGTCACTTCTTCCATCCAACATATGCTTCATGAACGGAACATGAAGATAATGCTTATAGAAGTTTCCAACACCAGCTGGATGTTCAACACGAATCATGGTGGAGACAAAATGCCGCTGATGGGCTCAACAGCAACTCATCGGAATTTGCATATCACTGGACTTCCATCATTATGTGAACAATGTGATAGTATTGGTCAGACTAAAAGATGTAATGGTGTATGCTCGAGGAATTAACCGTGAGTAAGACAACATTATGAATATCGTTGGTTCTAACTTGATTTGACGATGGCCCACACTCAAATCAAGGTTTGGGCAAGACGATAGGTTCAACAACTGATCACGAGGACCAATCGATGAAGAAATCATCTTTCTACAACAAACACACAAACACAAGATATCCCTTTGGAAATGAACTAAGTTAGGCAAGCTTTTATCTTCCAACTCTCCAAGTTGTTGTTCAGCTTAACCAACTAGCTCAGGGGTATCCAACACAGATTCTTGGAGAAGGGGTGGTTTATAAGAAAACCAACTTGATCGCGAGCTCAACATAACAGTCAGGGGATAACCTAGTAACACTTCCGAGAAGATATTAGGAAAATCACGAACCACCGGTATGTTACTAAGCTCGAGATCAATTTTTCTTTTCAGGGTAAGACGATGTGATCAAGAGAGTGATGGATTGACACAATCCTATCTCATTGATCGAGGAGTGCACCAGGGAAAATGGACTAGGTAGCACGATCAATCTTAGAATGATGATTCAATAATCAACATGCTAAGAATGAGGTTATTGTCCATTTAACTACCAAGCAACAGAGTTACTAGGAGTATAGATTTCATACATCATGATTCACTTGTCGGCATTCCGGTTATAATAACACGGGAACCAAGGAATAAATATCGATGGCGAGAAGTATCACTGTATCAAGAGCTCATCGGGTGGTGTGCAATTCCCATGATAATCTTAATATAAAGATGGTAATACTCCAAGGTAGAACAGAACAAAAGCTGGATTAGTATTTGATCTGCGGAACACAACTGCTTTGACCCAATCCTGGATATGGATGAGGTACTGGAGTTTGTTTCTCCTAGTCATTCCGGAATAGAATGGCTTGACGGACCACAAGAATAATAGGCATCGATGAATGAATGCACGCATACTCTTGACTATCAATTGATAGACGAGGGTCAGAAGACGACTAAGGGGGGCAACTCAAAAGAACATACGATTTTCTGAGTTGTGGACGCACGGATTAGAATGTCGAACGAGTTCAACATATTTCTTCCGGACAATCCATGCATAGAGGTAGGTTTGGCAGAATCGTAATATAGAAGGGGAACTCATCGAGACCACTCTTGTTGTGATCTTTTGGTTCCCAAACTTTTGCCATATTGGTTCATGGTATTGGAAGAAGGATATACCACGGACCTCGAGGACTATCGCAAAGGTTACTAATATCCTAAAGGAACTAGCAAACACTATCATTACGAGGTAAGTAGGGTGAATCTCGGGTTCAAACCCAAGGAGTAGAATACCTACTACTAAGTGGCATCACGGGATGCTTTCGAGAATAAAGGCCAGATCATCACACTAGGAACACAAATCATGGCTAGCTTACTAGGTGGTACTCTAAGACACCTAGGGTCATAATACTAGCTCCAACATATATGCCGAGGCAATGAAGTACCTCAACACACTAGTTGGTGTGGTTAATCTGGCCAAAGGAACATCGGAACGGTAAGAAGGGATTTGCAAATGCATCAGACTATTTAGAAACCTGGGATGACTCGGACAGCATAACGGCTGTAAATGCTCAAAAGAATTTAGACATGCTACAAAAAGGGTGGCATCGCCACTTAGAAGCACAATATCAAGGTTTTGAGATCAAGAATTAACATACGGAAGTAGTAGGAACTTAACTGAGGCTTGAAACCAACAATCCAATAAGTCTACAAATTAGTAACACGTGATCCTGATAGAAAGAGGAGAAGGCCTAGTTCTTAACCCCGTAGAGAAGAAGAGAGTGACTCGGATCAGAAGGACATAAGGTAAGGGAGTAAAAAGAGCCTTATGTTCAATCCCACAATCAATTCCCTTATATAACTAAAGAATTTCTAGACTCAACTTTGACCAGTTTGGCTTGGTAATCCTAAAGGCACTCAAGCTCTGATACCAAAGCTGTCAGGACCCCGACTCAATGCCACATCGATCTAGCATGTAACACTTCATATCACTTTGCGGCCTCACGCACGGTATCCCCACGGGTGTCGCCTTACCTTTCCCCGGGACCGTTTGCGCCTTTTGGCACACGTATATGATAGTGTCGCTAGCATCCATATGATAAGGAGCCCGGGCTGACATGGCTAGTCGTAAACCCAAAGTGGCACAAACTTACAGGGACAGGCATCCATGACCCAGCATCGAACGTGTCAGTCATCAGCGAGTGGATCCAGGCTGTAGCACTAGGCTAGCAGGACTCCGGTGAATCGGGCAGTAGCGGGCTAACAGGACTCCGGTATTCATCGCGTAACATTTCCCCGAAGGGACAGACACAGGAACGAAGAAGGACACATGCCGGCCAGCCTAAGTGTTCCGGAGCAGTAGCAAGCTACCATGGCTTAGTGGAAGCACTAGGAGACATTTCCCGGTAAGAGAGACTACTAAGGATAAACAACTAGATAGTCAGATCCCACACATACCAAGCATTTCAATAACATACACACAATATGCTCAATATGTGCAAATACAACATGGCATCACAACATGACTCTACAACTCAAGTATTATAATCAATAGGCTCCGAGGAGCGAGATATTACAAACATGGGTCTCACGACCCAACATTCAGAGCATACAAGTCAAAGCACATGCGGAAGCTTAACATGTCTGAGTACAGACAACTAGAAATGAAAAAGGCTGAGAAGCCTGACTAACTACCAGATCCTGCCGAGGGCACAAGATCGTAGCTGAGGTAACAAGCTAAACGTCGAAGTCCACGCGGAACTACTAGCGAGACTGAAGTCTCTCTGCAAAAACATAAAATAGGCAAACGTGAGTACAAATGTACCCAGCAAGACTTACATCAGAACTATCTACATATGCATCAGTATCAACAAAGGGGTGGTGGAGTTTAACTGCAGCAAGCCAGCTTTGACTCAGTGGCTAACCTGAACTACGACTGCAAGTAACTCTTTTGAGGTGGCGCACACGAGTCCACATATTCACCATATCAATACACCACTATGGATCCGCTCCCGTCTCCCTACGAGAACGCCATCCATAGCACTCACGCTTATCTTGCGTATTTTAGAGTATCCACTTTCACTTGTCTATGAACAGTACAGGCAACCCAGAAGTCCTTTTCCGCGGACACGGCTATTCGAATAGATAATGTTAACCCTGCAGGGGTGTACTTCTTCACACATGCTCTCGCCACTTACCACCATGTACACCACGTGTATCTCGGCAACCTTCAAGCGGAAGCCTGGCGAGGGAGTCGGCCACGACCTGACTAACCACACAAGTCTCTAGTCCAGGTTTATCGCCTATTCGGGTTCCATCCGCAAGGAGATCTAGCCGGGGTGTCGCTCACGGCCCCAAACGATGTGTGCAGGGTTCCCAAGTCCACCATCCGGGTGCCACTTGGTACACCGGGCCACTATGCCTAGTCTGTCCCAAGCCCACCTATACCGGGTGCCACTTGGTAGACTACTAACACTACCTACAAACACAAGAAACTATTTGCAACTCCTGGACAGAGATCAAGTTGATTAATAAGCCGAGAGGGGCCGAGTTACCGGAACCCAATGTGTGGTAGTAATTGTTCATGGATCACGAACACAGAACTCAGTTCCTGAGGACGGCTTCAATGAGACAACCCACCATGTACTCCTACATGGCCTCTCACCGCTACCTTTAAAAAATCGTGTTCACACACTTAGCTCTCACACAGTAGGACATGTTCACCACATTCCAATTCATCCCCGATGAATCAGACCTGACTCAACTCTAAGCAGTAGCCGGCGTGACAAACAAGCATGAATGAGTAGGCACATCAGGGCTCAAACAACTCCTACTCATGCTAGTGGGTTTCATCTATTTACTATGGAAATGACAGGTCATGCAGAGGAAAGGGGTTCAACTACCGCAGCATGTAATAGTTGAATCGTTGTTGTCCTAATGCAGTAAAAGAGAGCAGGAGCGAGAGAGTGGGATTGTATCAAAATGAACAAGGGGGTTTTGCTTGCCTGGCACTTCTGAAGATAGTATATCTCTTCATCGGTGTCATTGATCTCATCGTCAGAACCACAGCGGCGAGGAGCTCAGGCGGCGGCGCGAATCGGTCACCGACGGGAACGGCGGCCATGGCGAGAAAAGGAGCATGGGAGCAAGGGGAGAGGAGGCAGGGGCTCACGGCGAGTCGGTTGGAGCAGACGGCGAGCTTGGGGGAGGTCGGACGGCGACGTAGCGAAGCCGGCGATCTCGGGCGGCTGGAGATGGGGAAGACGGCGTGGGCGGCGATGCAGGGCTCCCGGTGTTGTGTAGCTCCATGTAGAGGTCGGGGGCGTCGAGGCGGAGCCTTTGTTCACTTTGGTGGGGTGGAACGACGGTGGTGGCTACGACTGCGACGAGCGGCGGCGACGGCAGTTCTCGGTCGCATGAGTGAGTGAGCCAGAGAAGAGGGAAGTAGGCACGGGAGAGAGTGAGAGGGCCTGGGGGGCGCGTGGCGATGCTAGAGAAGGCCAGAGCGAAGCGGCAAGCAGGAGGTGGCCGTGCGCATGCTGGCGCGCCGCGGGAACACGCCCTCGTCCTTCTGGCGCAAGGAGGACGACTGGCAGCGCTAGGTGGGCTGGGCCGGTTGGCCTGCGGTTAGGTTGCCAGGTAAGTGGCCGAGGTGCTGATCTCTCTCTCTCTGTTAATTTATTGTTTCTGTTTTTCTATTTATTCTGTTTTGTTTTGATTTAGTAAAATACTAAACCATTTTATAAAATCCTGGAAATAATTAGGGGTGCTGTCTGAATTATTCTAGTGACCCATAACAATTTCCAACATTTTTGGAGCACCTAAAATATATATAGCATTTAAATAACTCCAATTCAAATATGTTTGAATTAATTCAAAGCCCAAATATGTCCTGCAAAAATGTAAACCATCTTTGGTAGATGCTTCCACCTCAAACCAAAAATGTTGAACATTTTTAAAGGGCATTTTGAGTTCAATGGAAAAAAAATTATTTTTACCCTAGTTGAATTCATTTGGTGCTAGGGTTTGAGAATCCCCATTTCATAGTTAAATGAAATTTAGACATGATGACATGATGATCATGCAAGGACAAGCAAAGGCTAAGCTAGGGCTGTGACAGCCAGACAGCTCGGCCTGAACACCTTTCAGCTCTTCCCCAAGCTGGGTGTGGGCATCCTGGAGTTTGTTCCTCTCCTGCTGCACCTTCATAAGCACCCTCTCGCCGGCCTTCAGTTGGCGCAGTAGGTGTTGCTTGTCCGGATCCAGTCTAGTAACATCTGCAATATCATTGTTAGATTTACACGCACGCCGCACACCACTTATCTTTTTGAAATAATGTGTTACCGGGGGGGGGGGGGTCTCTGTGTCTCCTCCTGCGGCAGCTAGTGCGGCCTCAAGTTGGGCCTTGCACTCATGTAGCTCCTGGGACAATTGGGTATTCTTCTCTGTAAGATCCTGCACATTAAATGATCCTTAAATCAGTTATTTTAACTACTTTAAGTCTCGGGGGCTACTGGCATATACCACTATTATAATCCCTTACTCAGATGTCTTTTACATACTGCTCCGTGGCTCTGGTCAAACCATCTTGAGCAGCACGGAGGTGCGCGTCTCCCGCGTTAAAGGCATTCAACGCCTCAGGGGAGAAACACGAACGAGAGACAGCCGTCGCTTACCCACTGTGGCCCCCCATCCAGGCGAGGATGGTGGGCTGCGCATCTGCATCGACATACCAGGGCTCAACCGAGCCGCCTCTCAGGAGCGCCTCTGGCCCTCGCAAGTGGGGCGCAGTGAAGGTCCACCCCACAGCTACGTTCGCATGCCTTATGGCTTGCCGAACGCGGCTGCCACATACCGGCGCCTCATGAGGGGCATCCTGGAGGCTCAAGAGGTCAGGCATTCTGCAGCCCTGACGGAGATGGAGATGGTCCGCGAGGAGCCACCAGCGCCTCCGGAGCCTCCCGAGGCCCCAGGGCCTGGGGCCTCATGAGGATCGGCTCCCGCAGCCCACCGAGTCTGCTACACTAACACCCCTTCGCCTTCAACATCATCAGGTGACATCTTTCAAGTTTCATTTCCAGCTAGGAGCGCCCCCCAAGGCTGCATTATTCCCAGGCCACGTGGGTCCGTCCCTGCGGCGTGTATCCCTTTTATTTCATGTTCTTAGCCTACTTCTTAGGGGGCACCCCATGGGCTCCATCATCCCCAAGTAGGTCGGGCCAGACCCAGTGGCATGTATCCCTTTTACGTTTATTTCGGGCCATGCGTTAGACCCACCATGCTATCTATATTGATGCTAGTCCACGGCACCTCTTCTTCTCCATGTCGACCACTTGCACGTTAAAGGGGGGGTACCTGAGCATCACGACTCATGGATCTTACTGGCTCTCCAGCCCTCACCCTCTGGCCATGTCCACGGCATCGCGACCTGGCATACCAGCGACGGCTAAGACCAGCTCGAGGGCCAGGACCCGAGGACGTAGAGTGCCGGCATCTAACCAAATTTGCAGCAACACATCCCAAGATAAGGCCCAGTGCCAGGCACAACCCACCTTGAGGTAGGGCCCCGTGAGTCCCGCGCTGGCTCACGGGTGCCCAGATACACCTCGTCGGGCCCTACCATGCCAGCCATGTGTCAGGGCGGGGCTGTACACGCCCCGGGGGCTCCTCCCGGAGGGGAGCCCCCTCCCACGCACCAGTGGAAGCACCATGCTCCGCACTCGCTGACGACACTGCCGAGGAGCGGCTATGCCCGTGCACATACGAAAGCGCTATGCTCCGTGCTAGTGATAAGCAACTGAGGGTGGCCCTCGGGCCGCATCAACCTCAGGGAGCCTAGAGCTCAGTGTCTAGCCTCATCACAACACCTTCCCTCGGGAGTGTCGCGCGAGGGGGCTGGGCATGGGGGCTGCGCCTGGGTCACGCCCAGAGGCATGCCACACAGCCAAGCCCCCCGGGCCTGGTTCATGGCACATCCCTCCCCGAGTGGAGCCAAGGTACGAAGGCCGTTTGAGCGTCAAGGGGGTCTCCTGAGCATCGCGACTCAGGAGCCTAACTGGTCACGTAGCCCCTCACTCCTTAGCTCCGAAAGGCTAACGGTGGTTGAGGTATGTGTGGGGCCGGGCTCTGCAGACGTAGAACGGTAGATACACCCGCATCTCACCTCCCTAAGGAGTCACCCCGACATCTCACCTCTCTACTTGACGTTCGAGCGCCAAGGGGGACTCCTAAGCATCGCGACTCAGGAGCCTAACTTGTCACGTAGCCCCTCACTCCTTGGTCCCGTCCTGGTTTCCGGTCGGGGCTAACGGAGGCTGAGGTATGCGCGGGGCCGGGCTCTGCCGGCGTAGAACATAAGCAAGTAGGAAGGAATAGAGCAAATTTCAAGGAATTCAAAAGCAAATATTATAGTCCATACTGTTATCACAACACCAAATGCAATTTTTAACGCCTCCCCGAGGCATGGTACATGTGCAGGAATTAAAAGCAGGACGGGAGCCACCACGGAGTCACTTGCCGGCGGTGGAGCTGCGCGGAGCGGGTTCGCCTCGTGGAGCTGCAGGGTCGGCAGCGCCCCGCTTCGGCTTGGTGCTGAAGGCCCGGAACTTCCCCAGCAGAGCCTCCGCGCGACCCTTCACGGCCTCAGCAGCGGTAGCGGCAAGCTCGCCGCTCGCTGGCTCCAGCAGGCTGTCGAGGTCGACGTTGGGGTCGCGAAGATAGATGTGGGTAAAGACCCACGTCAGCGCTGTAGAAGACAAGGCATGCGCCTCGGCCTCAGCCGTAGGGCCAAGGCTAAGGGTGACATCTTCAAGAGCACGAACCAGGAAGGGAAGCAGCTTGGCGGGGCCGTCCTCGGCGCCGGCCAGCGGGCTCTCCAGGCCGCTGTCATAAAGCGTCTTCACCAAGGTGCGAGCCTTCACCTCCATCTCCGTGAAGGCCACGCGATCCTCGACAAGAACCCGTGCCTTGCCGTCCAGCTCGACCTTCCTCGCCTCCAACTCTTGCTCTAGCGCGCCTAGGCGGTCGCGGCGCTTCTTGAGCTTGGCGTCTCGATCTTTGACGGCCGCCTCGCGAGCCTTCATGCCTTCCTCCTGTTCTTGGCTAAGGCGGGTCTTCTCGGCGAGCTGGTCCCACAGGCCCTGTAGCTCGCTCTCCAGGGCCTTGCAGCAACCTCGGACATTAGCCACCTCCCCCAAGGCGGCGTCGCGAGCAGCCTTCGCCCCAAGGATGGCCTACTTCTCCACGTCGCAAGCCGTCGAGGCCTGGACCAGCACCGCCCGAATCGAAGCGTCGGAGCGAATCCAGTCGGAAGCCAGCTCCAAGCGCCCGGCCACTAAACGAGGGTCGGCGCCCAGAAGATCCTACCGCAGACGGTCTAGTTCGGCAGCAGCACAATCCAGAACAGTAGGAGGAGTCGGGGAAACAGCAGTCGATGGAGTAGGAGGAGGAGACGGCAGCGTGCCCACAGTATCCTGTGGTGGAGCCTGCTGCGCCCCAACGGCTGTGGTGGCAGCATCAGGCAAGGGCACCTCGGGAGTCGCTTGGGCCGTGGGGGCTGAGCTCGCCCCAGCCAGCTCAGCCAAGCCTCGCGAGGACGCCCGGGCAGGAGAGGCCCGTGCGTCACGGTCACCTTCTTTCGCGAGCAGAGGCGCTGCCCCGGATGGAACCTCAGGAGCTCCCTTCGACTTCTTTGCCGCGGGCGCCAGCCTAGCCGGGAGATACGAACGTCAAGCCTCAGCAACAGAACAAGAAATAAGACAGGAATCAAGCACTTACAGGTCGTCGCTCGCAAGCTCGAGCAGCCTCCGGCCGTACTTGAAGCCCGAGAGCCGGCTGCAAGGATCAGCCTCAAGGATCTCGGGAGCAGGAGGCGCGTCCGCGGATCGTCTCGGGGCCGGGGCAGACCCGCGGGGGATCAGCCCGGTCCTGTCCTTCTTCGGGATCGGGGGTAGGCTCCCGCCGCCCTATTCGTCATCATCCTCTTCGTCATCACTCAGAGAGAGGCGGAGAGCGCGGGACCTGCGCCGAGGGGGGGAGCCCTCGACTCTCCGTCGGTTGCCTCAGAGTCAGGCCCTTTTTCCCGCTCCCCTTCTTCCTTCTCTTTGCTGGAGTCACCGGAGGACATGTCCACCAGGTCCTCGGGAGCCTCCTCGGGCACTGGCCCATCCCCGTTGAAGACGGGCATGGACTGCACTACCTGCTCCCAGTCCTCGCGGAGGAACAGGGGCGTAGGAGCGCCCTCCAACCTCGCCACGTCGCCCCCGACCAAAGACTGGAGAACCGCAGCCAGATCCTCGTCGGCCAAGACCATGGGGCTCGGGTGGGGCCTCCACATCGGAAGTGGGTACTGACAAAGAGGAGCCAGCTGGTGCTCCAGGAATTCCCTCAGCAGTGATGCGCCAGTCAGCTTCGCCGCCGCCATGCTGGCCGGCCTCAGATCCGCGTCCATCTTCTCCAACACTAGCCTCGTGTGGGGGTCCACAAGCTCCACTCGAGACCAGTTGTCGGAGCTCGAGGGGTGCCCCGTGGGCAAGATCAGCCGAGGGTGGATGCGCCCAGCATCTACCAAGACCCACTTACTCCTGAAGCCCTCAATCCTCTTCCCGGGGTTCGAAATGGCGATGGAGCTACCGTACGCGACGAAGCTCGCGCACGCAGAGACGGGACCATGAGAGGTCCAGAGGGAGAAGTAGTGGCGCACCAAGGCCACTGAGGGCTTCACCCCTACGTGAGCCTTGCAATAGTAGGCGAAGATTGCCAGAAGAAGGACAGAGTTGGGGTGGAGATGCAGAGCTTGAAGCTTGTAATGGCGGAGGACAGAGAAGAAGAACTCAGAAAAGGTAGGCACCAGACCGGCAACAATGGCGCTCACAAAGAGCGGATAGAAGGTGCTCCCTTGGCCCTCAGGGAGGGCAGAGCCGGCCTTGAACACCTTCGCCCCGTCGATGCCCTGCGCCACCGCCATCTGGCGCACCCGAGCAAGGCTCGCCTCCGACACGTTCGGCGAGTCCAAGGCGGACGAATACCAAGCTCCGGCCGGGGCCTGGCGAGGCGCCATGTCTTGCTAGGGCACACGGACGGAGTAGATCTGAAGATTTCGGAGGCAGGAAGGAGAGGCGCAAGAAAGGGGATCTGAGCAGCAACCGGAGAAAGCAAAGGAGGCAAAGCCTAGACAGATGCCGCTCCTTTATCAACTCGCACGGTTGCTGAGGCGCCCACGTCCAATCAACCGCCACGTGGCGCCCAAGGCTGCAGGCTGTTAGGGCCCGCGGCGCTTCGCACTTGCCCTTTCATCTCTCTGCTCGGCCAAATCCGGGCGCGCCTTGGGCCCGGGGGCTACTGTCGGCGTTCTGGGAATGGGGGTCCCCATACTTGCCTGCCTGCGGCCTGCGGCGTGGCTCAAAGGGGGGCCCAGCATGGCCCATTTTCATCAACACAAGCTCAAGACCCTCGCGAGGGGCCAAGCCTCGCGGGGCGGACGACAAGGATCTTCCTCAGGCACGGCCTCATCAAGCTGGCTCACGAGGAGGCGGAGAGTTCAAGGCGGGGTACCTCACGAGGTGCCCATGACGCAAGCCATGACGACCAAGGGCGCCAGTCGGGCGCTAGCCCGCGCAGTGTCCTCCTTTCCTCTTTGGTGCAAAGGGAGCAAGCGCAGACGAGAGCATCAAGCAAAGGCATCCATTTCGGTGCAACAAGACCAAGACCAGCCCAACGGCAGGAAGGAAGTCATTGTGGAGCCCAAGCGGGCGTCACCACCAGAGCCTTTGACAGGCGAGGACCAACTTTAGTCAGGATAAGTGTACCCGATGTTCCCCTTCAAAATGGCCAATTGTTGGCGCCCTTCCCGCTCAATATTTGGGAAGAGGCCCAGGGCCTTTGCCTATAAATAGGACTAGCCACCACAAGGTAGAGACGAGATAGGATCGTCGCCAAGAAACCAGTAGACAGAGCGACTGAACTCCCCCTAGTAGTTCATCGCACCAGCCAAGAACAGACCCTCATGAGGCCGTTCTTCCTTGTATTGTTCATCATCAGCCCAAGAGGCAATCCACCACACCACACACTGGAGTAGGGTATTACACCGCAATGGTGGCCTAAACTAGTATAAACTCTGTGTCCCTTGTGTTGTTCCTTCCGTAGTTTAGATCCTAGCGAGTCGGCGGGGTGCAGGTAGGTAGAGGGCAAAATCTCCGTGTGCACCCCAGTGTTCGAACCTCAAGGGTCTGCCGAAACCCGAAATCCGACAGTATGATTAGCAATAAGCTTGGCAGGTAGGAAACGAAGTAATCTAGGAGTGGATCACTGGACAGCGGTCAAGAACATCATGAAATACCTGAAAAGGACTAAGGATATGTTTCTCGTTTATGGAGGTGACAAAGAGTTAGTCGTAAACGGTTACGTCGATGCAAGCTTTGACACTGATCCGGATGATTCTAAATCACAAACCGGAAACGTGTTTTTATTAAACGGTGGAGCTGTAAGTTGGTGCAGTTCTAAACAAAGCGTTGTGGCGGGATCTACATGCGAAGCGGAGTACATAGCTGCTTCGGAAGCAGCAAATGAAGGAGTCTGGATGAAGAAGTTCATTTCTGATCTAGGAGTCATACCTAGTGCATCGGGACCAATGAAGATCTTCTGTGACAATACTGGTGCAATTGCCTTGGCAAAGGAATCCAGATTTCACAAGAGGACCAAGCACATCTAGAGACGCTTCAATTCCATCCGGGACCAAGTCCAGGTGGGAGACATAGAGATTTGCAAGATACATATGGATCTGAATGTTGCAGACCCGTTGACTAAGCCTCTTCCACAAACAAAACATGATCAGCACCAAGACTCCATGGGTGTTAGAATCATTACTATGTAATCTAGATTATTGACTCTAGTACAAGTGGGAGACTGAAGGAAATATGCCCTAGAGGCAATAATAAATTTATTATTTATTTCCTCATATCATGATAAATGTTTATTATTCATGCTAGAATTGTATTACCGGGAAACATGATACATGTGTGAATACATAGACAAACATAGTGTCACTAGTATGCCTCTACTTGACTAGCTCATTAATCAAAGATAGTTATGTTTCCTAACCATAGACATGTGTTGTCATTTGATTAACGGGATCACATCATTAGGAGAATGATGTGATTGACTTGACCCATTCCGTTAGCCTAGCACTTGATCGTTTAGTATGTTGCTATTGCTTTCTTCATGACTTATACAAAGTTCCTATAACTATGAGATTATGCAACTCCCATTTATCGGAGGAACACTTTGTGTGCTACCAAACGTCACAACGTAACTGGGTGATTATAAACGAGCTCTACAGGTGTCTCCAAAGGTACATGTTGAGTTGGCGTATTACGAGATTAGGTTTTGTCACTCCGATTGTCGGAGAGGTATCTCTGGGCCCTCTCGGTAATGCACATCACTATAAGCCTTGCAAGCAATGTGACTAATGAGTTAGTTACGAAATGATGCATTACGTAACGAGTAAAGAGATTTGCCGGTAACGAGATTGAACGAGGTATTGGATACCGACGATCGAATCATGGGCAAGTAACATACCAATGAAAAAGGGAACAACGTATGTTGTTGTGCGGTTTGACCGTAAAGATCTTCGTAGAATATGTAGGAGCCAATATGAGCATTCATTTTCCGCTATTGGTTATTGACCGGAAATAGTTCTAGGCCATGTCTACATAGTTCTCGAACCCGTAGGGTTCGCACGCTTAACGTTACGATGACAGTTTTATTATGAGTTTATAAGTTTTGATGTACCGAAGGTTGTTCGGAGTCCCGGATATGAACACAGACATGAGGAGGAGTCTCGAAACGGTCGATACATAAAGATTGATATATTGGAAGCCTATATTTGGACATCAGAATCGTTCCGGGTAAAATCCGGATTTTACCGGAGTACCGGGGGGCTACCGGAACACCCCGGGGGTTAATGGGCCTACATGGGCCATGAGGGAGAAGAGGAGGGCCGGCCAGGGCAGGCCACGCGCCCCCTCCCCCCCTAGTCCGAATAGGACAAGGAAGGGGGGGCGACGCCCCCGTTTCCTCTTTCCCCTCCCCCCTTTCCTTCTCCAACAAGGCAAGAGGAGGGAGTCCTACTCCCGGTGGGAGTAGGACTCCTCCAGGCGCACCCCTAGGGGGCCGGCCGCACCTCCGCTCTCCCTCCTTTATATACGGGGGCAGGGGGGCACCTCTAGACACACAAGTTGATCATCGTGATCGTTCCTTAGCCGTGTGCGGGGCCCCGCCCCCCCCCCCCCCCCCCCCACCATATTCCACCTCAGTCATATCGTAGCGGTGCTTAGGCGAAGCCCTGCGTCGGTAGAACATCATCATCGTCACCACGCCGTCATGCTGACAGAACTCATCCCCAACACCCTGCTGGATCGGAGTCCGGGGATCGTCATCGAGCTGAACGTGTGCAGAACTCAGAGGTGTCGTACATTCGGTACTTGGATCGGTCGGATCGTGAAGACGTGCGACTACATCAACCGCGTTGTCATAACGCTTCCGCTTACGGTCTACAAGGGTACATGGACAACACTCTCCCTTCTCGTTGCTATGCATCACCATGATCTTGCGTGTGCGTTGGAAATTTTTTGAAATTACTATGTTCCCCAACACTTTTTGCAAAATTGCCATAGTTTCCTTCCTATCCGTCGGATATAAATCGGATGGCCTATATTGCAGGATGGCAGGAACACCATCATCACCAACTCTGTTTTTTTATAAGAGTAGAGATATGTGAGTGTCACTGTGCTACGTCTTGAGCTTGCGTTGGTTTTCCTTGAAGAGGAAAGGGTGATGCAGCAATAGTAGCGTAAGTATTTCCCTCAGTTTTTGAGAACCAAGGTATCAATCCAGTAGGAGGCTCCTCAAAAGTCCCACGCACCTACACAAACAAACAAAGAACTCGCAACCAACGCAATAAAGGGGTTGTCAATCCCTTCACGGCCACTTGCGAAAGTGAGATCTGATAGAGATAGTATGATAAGATAAATATATTTTTGGTATTTTATAATATAGATTGGAAAAGTAAAGATGCAAATAAAAGTAGATTGAAAGCTTATATGATAAAAGATAGACCCAGGGGCCATAGGTTTCACTAGCGGCTTCTCTCAACATAGCATAAGTATTACGGTGGGTGAACAAATTACTGTCGAGCAATTGATGGAAAAGCGAATAATTATGAGATTATCTAGGCATGATCATGTATATAGGCATCACGTCCGTGACAAGTAGACCGAATCCTGCCTACATCTACTACTATTACTCCACACATCGACCGCTATCCAGCATGCATCTAGAGTATTAAGTTCATAAGAATAGAGTAACGCATTAAGAAAGATGACATGATGTAGAGGGATAAACTCATGCAATATGATATAACCCCCATCTTTTTATCCTCGATGGCAACAATACAATGCGTGCCTTGCAACCCCTGCTGTCACTGGGTAAGGACACCGCAAGATTGAACCCAAAGCTAAGCACTTCTCCCATGGCAAGAAAGATCAATCTAGTAGGCCTAACCAAACTGATAATTCGAAGAGACTTGCAAAGATAACTCAATTATACATAAAAGAATCCAGAGAAGATTCAAATATTTCTCATAGATAAACTTGATCATAAACCCACAATTCATCGGATGTCGACAAACACACCGCAAAAAGAGTTTACATCGAATAGATCTCCACAATTGAGGGTGAGAACATGGTATTGAGATCCAAAAAGAGAGAAGAAGCCATCTAGCTAATAACTATGGACCCGAAGGTCTGTGGTAAACTACTCACAACTCATCGAAGGGGCTACGGTATTTATGTAGAAGCCCTCCATGGTCGGTTCCCCCTCTGGCGGAGCACCGACGAAGGCTCCAAGATGGGATCTCGCGGATACAGAAGGTTATGGCAGCGGAAATTGTTTTCCGTTGGCTCCCTGGATGTTTTCGGGGTATGTGGGTATATATAGGAGGAAGAAGTATGTCGGTGGCCACCTGAGGGGCCCAGGAGACAGGGGCACGCCCAGAGGGGGTGGGCGTGCCCTCCTATCTCTTGGCCGCCTCGATTGCTTCTTGACTTGCACTCCAAGTCCTCTGGATCACGTTCCTTCCAAAAATCACGCTCCCAAAGGTTTCATTCCGTTTGGACTCCGTTTGATATTCCTTTTCTTTGAAATACTGAAATAGGAAACAAAACAGCAATACGGGTTGGGCCTCCGGTTAGTAGGTTAGTCCCAAAAATGATATAAATGTGTAAAATAAAGCCCATAAACATCCAAAAAGGGGTAATATAATAGCATGGAACAATCAAAAATTATAGATACGTTGGAGACGTATCAAGCATCCCCAAGCTTAATTCCTGCTCGTCCTCGAGTAGGTAAATGATAAAAACCGAATTTTTGATGTGGAATGCTACCTAGCATAATTCTGAATGTAATTTTCTTTATTGTGGCATGAATGTTCAGATCCAAATGATTCAACATAAAAGTTCATATTGACACAAAAAATAGTAATACTTCAAGCATACTTATCAAAGAAATCATGTCTTCTCAAAATAACATGGCTAAAGAAAGTTCATCCCTACAAAATCATATAGTTAGGCTATGCTTCATTTTCGTCACATAAAAATGTTCCCAAATTCTATACCCCCGATGACAAGCCAAACAATTGTTTCGTACTTAAATAATCTAAAACCTTTTCAACTTTCACGCAATGCGTGAGCGTGAGCCATGGATATAGCACTATGGGTGGAATAGAATATGATGATGGGGATTGTGTGGAGAAGACAAAAAAGGAGAAAGTCTCACATTGACGAGGATAATCAACGGGCTATGGAGATGCCCATCAATTGATGTCAACATGAGGAGTAGGGATTGTCATGCAATAGATGCACTAGAGCTATAAATGAATGAAAGCTCAACAAAAGAAAACTAGTGGGTGTGCATCCAACTTGCTTGGTCACGAAGACCTAGGGCATTTGAGGAAGCCCATCGTAGGAATATACAAGCCAAGTTATATAATGAAAAATTCCCACTAGTATATGAAAGTGACAACATATGAGACTCTCTACATGAAAAACATGGTGCTACTTTGAAGCACAATATATGAGACTCACTATATGAAGGACATGGTGCTACTTTGAAGCACAAGTATGGAAAAAGAGATAGTAACATTTCCCCTTTTTATTTATTTTCTTTTATATTTTTTTCTTTGATTTTTTTCTTCGCCTTTTTTTGGCCTTTCCTTTTTTTCTTTGGGATAAGGCTCTAATAATGATGATCATCACACTTTTATTGATTACAACATATGAATTACAACTCAAAACTAGAACAAGATATGACTCTATATGAATGCCTCCGGCGGTGTACCGGGATGGTGCAATGAATCAAGAGTGACATGTATGAAAAATTATGCATGGTGGCTTTGCCACAAATATGATGTCAACTAAATGATCATGCAATGGCAATATGACAAAAGTAATGTACGTCATGATGATAAACGGAACGGTGGAAAGTTGCATGGCAATATATCTCGGAATGGCTATGGAAATGCCATAATAGGTAGATACGGTGGCTGTTTTGAGAAAGATATAAGGAGGTTTATGTGTGATAGAGCGTATCGTATCACGGGGTTTGGATGCACCGGCGAAGTTTGCACCAACTCTCAAGGTGAGAAAGGGCAATGCACGGTACCGAAGAGGCTAGCAATGGTGGAAAGGTAAAAGTGTGTATAATCCATGGGCTCAACATTAGTCATAAGAACTCATATACTTATTGCAAAAATTTAGAAGTCATCAAAAACCAAGCACTACAAGCATGCTCCTAGAGGGATAGATTGGTAGGAAAAGAACATCGCTCGTCCCCGACCGCCACTCATAAGGATGCACAATCCAAGTACACTTCATGCTTCTAATTTGTTACACAACTTTAACCATACGTGCATGCTACGGACTTGCTAAATTCAACACAAGCATTCTTTAAATTCATAATCACCCAACTAGCATGACTTTAATATCACTACCTCCATATCTCAAAACAATTATCAAGTATCAAATTGATCATAGCATCCAATTCACTTCCTATGATAGTTTTTATTATACCCAACTTGGATGCCTACCATTCTAGGACCAATTTTATAACCCTAGCAAATACCATGCTGTTCTAAAAGACTCTCAAAATAATATAAGTGAAGCATGAGAGGCTAGCAATTTCTACAAAATTAAGCCACCGTCGTGCTCTAAAAGATATAAGTGAAGCACTAGAGCAAAAACTATCAAGCTCAAGAGATATAAGTGAAGCACATAGAGCATTCTAATAAATTCCAATGAAGTGGGCTTCTCACAAAAGGTGTGTACAGCAAGGATGATTTTGTAAACTAAAAAGCAAATACTAATATCATACACGACGCTCCAAGCAAAACACATATCATGTGGCGAATAAAAATATAGCTCCAAGTAAAGTTACCAATGAACGAAGATGAAAGAGGGGATGCCTTCCCGGGGCATCCCAAAGCTTAGGCTTTTGGCTATTCTTGAATATCTTGCGGTGCCATGGGAATCCCCAAGCTTAGGCTTTTGCCACTCCTAATTCCATAGTCCATCAAATCTTTACCCAAAACTTGAAAACTTCACAACACAAAACTCAACAGGAAATCTCATAAGCTCCGTTAGTGAAAGAAAACAAAACCACCACATAAGGTACTGTAATGAACTCATTCTTTATTTATTTTGGTGTTAAACCTACTGTATTACAACTTCTCTATGGTTTATAAACTATTTTACTAGCCATAGATGCATTAAAATAAGCAAACAACACACGAAAGGCAGAATCTGTCAAAAACAGAACAGTCTATAGCAATCTGTAACTAACACAAACTTCTGGAACTCTAAAAATCCTACAAAACTAGGAAGTCCTAGAAAATTTGTCTATTGATCAGCATAAAAAATAATTAATGCAAAATCATGTTCCTGTGATTTAACAAAACTAAATTCGTGCGTGCAAAGTTTCTGTTTTTCAGCAGAATCAAATTAACTATCATCATAGGTTATCCTATAGGTTCTACTTGGCACAAACACTAATTAAAACATAAAAACACATCTAAACAGAGGGTGGATGCAAAATTTATTACTAAACAGAAACTAAAACAAAAAAGCACAAATAAAATTGGGTTGCCTCCCAACTAGCGCTATCGTTTAACGCCCCTAGCTAGGCATAAAATCGAAGATAGATCTAAGTAGTGCCATCTTTACGTTTCCCTTCATACATGGAAATTTTTAGATCTAAAGAATCCAACCACTTATTCCAAAGAGTAATCAACATATTCATGCAGTGAAGATTTCCGCTAACACTTTTAAGAGGCTCAAGAGATTTTTGTAATATTTTTGTTACTTCGCAAATCTTACCAAACACTTGTGTTTCTTCTTGGGTAGGATGTGGTCCTCCCTTTTGAGGTAGTGTTCCCACTATTCCCTCAATAATTTCAGGCACAATACTAGGATCAATTTCAATAAAATTCCCTTGGCAATGCAGTACAAGAGTTGTCTATACGTCATGTTTAGACCAACATAAAAATTGCAAAGAAGAATTCTAAAATTCACCTCTAGGGTGCAATTGCGATAAGATTCCATCATCCTATACCAAGCATCTTTTAAGTTTTCTCCTTGCCTTTGCTTGAAGTGAAGAACTTCAAACTCTGGAGACATAGGAGCGGATAAGGAACTAGCCATAACGACAAGGTAAACGATCTAACACACGAGCAAGCGGAAAAAAGGCAAGCGAAAAAGAGAGGAGAAGATTGGGAAAGAGAGGGCGAATAAAATGGCAAGGGTGAAGTGGGGGAGAGGAAAACGAGAGGAAAATGGCAAATAATGTAAATGCGAGGGAGATGAGTTTGTGATGGGTACTTGGTATGTCTTGATTTGAGCGAAGACCTCCCCGGCAATGGCGCCAAAAATCCTTCTTGCTACGTCTTGAGCTTGCATTGGTTTTCCTTGAAGAGGAAAGGGTGATGCAGCAATAGTAGCGTAAGTATTTCCCTCCGTTTTTGAGAACCAAGGTATCAATTTGTAGGAGGCTCCTCAAAAGTCCCACGCACCTACACAAACAAACAAAGAACTCGCAACCAACACAATAAAGGGGTTGTCAATCCCTTCACGGCCACTTGCGAAAGTGAGATCTGATAGAGATAGTATGATAAGATAAATATATTTTTGGTATTTTATAATATAGATTGGAAAAGTAAAGATGAAAATAAAAGTAGATTGAAAGCTTATATGATAAAAGATAGACCCAGGGGCCATAGGTTTCACTAGTGGCTTCTCTCAAGATAGCATAAGTATTATGGTGGGTGAACAAATTACTGTCGAGCAATTGATAGAAAAGCGAATAATTATGAGATTATCTAGGCATGATCATGTATATAGGCATCACGTCCGTGACAAGTAGACCGACTCCTGCCTGCATCTACTACTATTACTCCACACATCGACCGCTATCCAGCATGCATCTAGAGTATTAAGTTCATAAGAACAGAGTAACACATTAAGAAAGATGACATGATGTAGAGGGATAAACTCATGCAATATGATATAAACCCCATCTTTTTATCCTCGATGACAACAATACAATACGTGCCTTGCAACCCCTGCTGTCACTGGGTAAGGACACCGCAAGATTGAACCCAAAGCTAAGAACTTCTCCCATGGCAAGAAAGATCAATCTAGTAGGCGAAACCAAACTGATAATTCGAAGGGACTTGCAAAGGTAACTCAATCATACAAAAAATAATTCAGAGAAGATTCAAATATTTCTCATAGATAAACTTGATCATAAACCTACAATTCATCAGATCTCGACAAACACACCGCAAAATGAGTTTACATCGAATAGATCTCCACAAGAGAGGGGGAGAACATGGTATTGAGATCCAAACAGAGAGAAGAAGCCGTCTAGCTAATAACTATGGACCTGAAGGTCTGTGGTAAACTACTCACAACTCATCGGAGGGGCTATGGTGTTGATGTAGAAGCCCTGCATGGTTGATTCCCCCTCCGACGGAGCGTTAGCGAAGGCTCCAAGATGGAATCTCGCGGATACAGAAGGTTACGGCGGCGGAAATTGTTTTTCTTTGGCTCCCTGGATGTTTTCGGGGTATGTGGGTATATATAGGAGGAAGAAGTACGTTGGTGGCCGCCTGAGGGGCCCAGGAGATAGGGGGCGCGCCCTCCTATCTCCTAACCGCCTCGATTGCTTCTTGACTTGAACTCCAAGTCCTCTGGATCACGTTCGTTCCAAAAATCACGCTCCCGAAGGTTTCATTCCTTTTGGACTCTTTTTGATATTCCTTTTCTTCGAAATACTGAAATAGGCCAAAAACAGCAATACAGGCTTGGCCTCCGGTTAGTAGGTTAGTCCCGAAAATGACAAATGTGTAAAATAAAGCCCATAAACATCCAAAAAGGGGTAATATAATAGCATGGTACAATAAAAAATTATAGATACGTTGGAGACGTATCACACTGCCCCCCCCCACACACACACACACACCCACACACCCACACTTCCCAACACCGAAGGAGTAGGGTGACACCTCGATCTTGATACTAATCTATCAACTGGCTTCTCTCTGAAACATACACAAACACACACACACACACACACACACACACACACACACACACACACACTACCCGACACCGAAGGAGTAGGGTGGCACATCGATCTTGATAATAATCTATCTACTCCTCTTTCAAACACACACACACACACTCTCTCTCTCTCTAGTTGTGCCTCTGTGCCTACCACGCACACTCTCGATACGTCTTTCTCTCCCTCCCTCCCCCCCCAACAATGACAACAGAAGGGTGATAACTCGATCTGATCATAATCTGTCAATTGGTTTCTCTCTCAAACATTGTGTCTCAGTGCCTCGCTCGGTAGCCCCCTCGATATGTAGACTTCTCGCGCGCGCACAGCTGTAGTGACGATGACGCTGAACCCAGTGTGCCTTGTTTTTACCGGCCTCATGTGATAGTTTTCACCCTTTTTTTGTTAATTAACAAGGCAACCTTTTCTTTGTTACTACTAGTGAATCTGAAATCATTCGGGGCAGACATAAAATATATCACTTCAACCCAATTATCGGAGCAACTATTTAAAAGAAATTAGCTAGCTGCCCGTGCGTTGGACGGAACATCAAGATGCATTTGTATGAGTAGTTTATCTTGTGAGAGAAAAGGCTGAACGAGGTTAGGCCTTATTTGCGAACGTGGAGAGATGTGTGGGTATATTTTTGCAAAATTGCCATAGTTTCTTTCCTATCCGTTAGATATAAATCCGACGGCCTATATTGCAGGATGGCACGCACACCATCATCACCAACTCTGTTTTCTACTCCCTCCGTTCCTAAATACTCCCTCCGTCCAAAAATACTTGTCATCAAAATGGATAAAAAGAGATGTATCTAAAACTAAAATATGTCTAGATACATTTCCTTTTATCCATTTTGATGACAAGTATTTCCAGACGGAGGGAGTATTTGTCTTTTTAGAGATTTCAACAAGTGACTATGACCGGACCTTACCAACATACTCAAAAAAGTAGTCCATAATTTTGATGTTACCCTCTTTTCTTTACGGTGCAGTGCCATCTGGATACCTCATAAATAAATCAAGGACAAATCTGACCCCTTCCTGAAAAGACATACGGAGCAAAATGAGTGAATCTACACTCTAAAATATGTCTACATACACATCCGTATGTGGTAGTCCATTTGAAATCTGAAAAAGACAAATATTTAGGAATGAATGGAGTATAAGAGTAGACATGGAGATATATCTCCAGCATGGTCTACAACAAAAATGTGCTGGGCTGGTTAGCGCCGGATGCTCGCAACGCGATGACATGAGTTCGAATTCTGTCTTTTAACTTTAGATTTTTATATTATATATTACTTATTTAATATATACTTCTTTCGCTACTGTACTGACAGTGGAACCCACAGAGTACTTAGAATACAAGATTAAGGATGGACTTGTTTCTTTTTAACTTTCTGTACGAAGTTGTAGCCACCCTGCAAGTCACATGTACACTGTACATGCAATTAACTTTTTATAGAGGGACTATCATACATGCAATTAACTCAAATGGATTGGATGTCACTCTATTATTTCCGGCATAAAGAGCATCTCCAACGGCAGCCGGCATCCTCCCGCTTCCTTCCTCGGAGGATGACATCAAACGCCAATGGCATACTTTTTGCAAATCTAACCAACTAGATGAAATTCGTGCAAACACGGACTAATTTCATATAAGCATGAAGGATTTCGTATAAAAAACCGGATCTTCATATAAACATGATGGATTTCATTACATTTACATGAACTAAGCAGTGCCAATCCGGCCCTCTTGTATAATTAATACTCCCTCCGTCCAGAAATACTTGTACTAGAAATGGATGTATCTAGACTTATTTTAGTTATAGATACATACAATATATCCATTCTTAGAACAAATATTTCCCGCCAGCTGTAGAGGGAGTACATAATCTAAATGGCCACCCGCGGATCCCTTTGTCTTCCTCATGTCCGTCAGACACTTGCGGGGTCAACGAAGGTCCTTGGAAGAGACGAAGCAGCAAAGAAACCACCTGAATGCACAGTCGTCGCCTTGACGGTGGCCTTCATGGGTCCCAAGTGGCGGCGGCCTCCCGTGTTCTACTTCTCCTCGATGATGGCGGCGGACACGGAGAAGCTGGCCACCGACTCGTCGCTCTCCACGCACCCGGCTTCTGTCTCTGCCTGCATGGTGCTGCCGCAGGCACGGGAGGCGCGCCCACAAACACGGGAGGCATGGCCACCGCAGTCACTGGTGGTGCGGTACGACGCAGCAGTGACGACGCCCGTACCGGCGTGCGCCGCCGTGCCAGCGTGGAGCAACTCACCACTCCTCATCGAGCTGAACTGGAGCGGCGAGTTACTGAACCACGCACCTGCTTGGGGCGGACACTTTCTCCGTCGGGCCAAGCGAGGTTGGTGAAGCACCGAGCGGCCTCGCCCGCATCCGGAGGGCTCAGTGCGCGGGCCACCCAGCCGGGTAATATGCTGGAGAACGGCTCATCGGAAGCCATCGGAAGAGTGGAGAAAATGGTGAAGGAGGAGATGGGGAAGCGGCGGAGGGGTGTGATTCTTGCCCGCTGTCTGTCTGGCCTCGTGTAAATATAGGGCGGATGGTAGGAGCTTGGCCGGCGTCTGGCCTCATTTAAACTGAGGGCATACGGGAGGAGCCCGGCCGGTGTCGCGTTTAATTCCGGCCCGCTCATGAACGGACGTGTGGACGGAGTAGGATTATCGGTTTGCATGCGGGTTTAACGGATGGGTTTAATGGAGGCGCCCGGCGTGCAGCGGCGGTGCAGTACTATTTGATTTGACAGCAGTAATGAGTCGTCAAATCACAAAGGCCCTCGCCTCTCGTGAAACCAACCGAGCTAGACTGCCCCGCCCTCTAGCCTTTTAAAAAATGTATATACTCCACTTCTGTATAGTAGTAGTATTGATGGATTGCGCCATGGAGCAAAACTTGAAATTAAAAAAAAGGTGGTACATATAGAGAGCGCTCGTCGCCAAATTATGCATATAGTACTATTAAAAAGGCTTGTCACGATAATGGTGTCCAGCACAAGTGCACAACCCACCCCTCAAATAAAACTAAGCACCCTGGAATTCTTTGACAAAACTAAGCACCCGAAAATTCTTTGACAACTATACTGATGGCTATATGATGCTGGCCATATATATTGTACGTATATAATGTGAAGAAACGAGTGGTAGTACTATACCAACTAAAAGACAAAATGTAAGAAATACTAGTATGTAGTACTGAAGAGTTAAGTAACGAGAAGAAACATAACATAGTTCTGCTGGGGGCTCAGCACAACACACCCCTCAAATTAAACTAAGCACACCTGAAATTAAACTTTGCAACTACTCCGGTAGACACTGCATTAGAACCACCATGAGCAACGACACTACCACCTTACTCGGAGTCCTCGTCCACGTCCTCGACATCGTCCTTGTCCCTCTTCCTCTTTGCCAATACATCTTTGCTTGAACCGCACACTTGGCTCTTGCTCTTCATCCAACCCTTGTAGATATTGAAACAAAAGTAGCCATCCATTGCAGCAGAGTGGATGTGGTCTATATCTAGTACATTCCGCTGCCATGCATAATGATGAAACGTGTATGGAGGTTTCTCCAGTTTACCGTATGAAGGATGAACCATGGCTCCTGCCAGGGTCATCATTGAAGGCTGAAGAGAGGACACCAACCGATTCTTCTGGAGGTCGAAGGTGCTGCCTACAATGAGGCCTATCCGACCCAGGACTTCTTTGTCGTTACCAAAGTCTACAGTAACGAATTTGACTAGGTTGCTCTCAAGGAAGTCCTTAAAATCCAGGCATTCAACGTCGGCATGGCATATGTGGTAGACCAAGCACAAGTCATGCACACAAACCTGGATCACGGCGTGCTTCTTCCTCTCTTCATCCTTTAGATCCTTCTCTCGTCCCAGGACTGTGGTTTACTCAACATCTAGCCCAGCGACCCACTCATCATTTGAGTTTTCAAACATGCGTCTGAAGCGAGAAAGGCATCCTTTCACTGTCGTGGAAGAACTGGTGTAGATGACGTCGAACTCATCGCCGGGGATGGTTCTAACCTTGTACTCACCGTCGATCGTGGAGATTTGGGACGCCATGGATTTGGGAGGAGAGTTAGGATTAGTGGAACTGCCCTAATGTGAAAGGACGGGACGACTAGGAGCGAACCGCCATAGTATTAAAGGACGTGCGAGGACGAGTAGGAGCAAACTACCAGCGTGCGAACGACAGGGTAGCGGCTTTCCATTCTCCCATGATACGGGCTTCCGAGAGCCCTTGGATCTGAGATCGAATGGTTACATGGCGTGATTCTAGACCTATGGGAGAATATCCTATCCTGGAGAGTTATTCTGCAAATTTTCAGCAACTTAGCATGCGACCGTTTGATCTTAGATCCAAGGGCTGCGGGCAGCCCGTATCATGGTCGCGCCTACCATGACCGTTGCGTCGCTCGCGCGGTCGCGCCCTTGGAGATTTACACAGTGTGTTAGGCTATCTGATGTTGGCATGTCATACATAGTCATCACTTAGTCACTCATACTACAACAAGGTTAGCTATAAGGTTGGCTATAAGTGTATTTTTTTACTTCTCTCTATCTCTTTCTTCGTACTCCCTCCGTTCCATAATATAAGAACGTTTTTGACATTAGTGTAGTGCCAAAAATGTTCTTATATTATGGGACACAGGGAGTACTAGTATTTATTGCATTTCCCAAGGAGAGACCTCTTCCTATGAAATGGTGTGCTTATTAGTTTTTTGTTGTTAAGTTTGCTTCATTTAATTATCTATAGACTCAAAATTGTCTTTTCACCTAGGTACACACGCTTAGCACCGTTTCTTCCTTGGGTCACCAAACTAGTCTCTCTCTTCTTGATTAACTTGCCACATCAGACTTTATGCCTATGTGGCAAGCTTAGCACCTGTAGGAGCAAGTAAGTACAATAGTGCGCTTTACATGGCATTTTTGCATATGTGGAGAAAAGAGAGGCAAGGAAAAGTGGAGAAGTGAGCTCTCATGCAAGAGCCAGCCTCTACTACATGGTGGAGCATTGGGAGAGGCACCTGTATGGAGGTGGTCAGGAATCGGGAGACTCACGCCGGTCGTAGTGTCGCAGTTAAAATGATAATGGCAAGTCAAATCACGGGGCCCCACCTGTCCAGCAGTAACTCGCTGTCAAATCACACAGCCCTACATTTGCAGCATCCTACTCCCTCATCTTCTCGCGTCTCTGTCGAACCGACTAGGTGGAACTGCCCCGCCTACCACCCAGGAAAAGCCCGCATAGTATACTCCCTCCGTCTCGGTGACCAAGGTGGAGAGGAAAACGAGAGAACTTAATGTTTAGTATTTGCTAAGGCTGGTTGTAATGGTACTAGCCTTAGCAATTTTGATGAGGTGTCATAGAATTAAATGAAGAAAGAGATAGAGTTGAGTACTATGTGTCATACATGGCAATAAATAAAGTACTACATGTGTCGGAGTAATGGGCCACGGGTGAGGGAGTCCTGGATTAGGGGGTATCCAGACAGTCGGACTGTGTACAACGTCTGGACTATTGAAGCGTGAAGATACATGACTCGAGACTTCAGCCTGTGTCCGGATGGGACTCTCCTTTGCGTGGCAGGCAAGCTTGGCGATCCGGATATTGTGTTTCCTTCCTTGTAACCGACTCCTTGTAAACCCTAGCCCTCTCCGGTGTCTATATAAACCGGAGAGGTTGGTCCTTAGAAGGCCGATCACAATTACAATCATACCATCATAGGCTAGCTTCTAGGGTTTAGCCTCTACGATCTCATGGTAGATCTACTCTTGTACTACCCATATCATCAATATTAATCAAGCAGGAAGTAGGGTTTTACCTCCATCGAGAGGGCCCGAACCTGGGTAAACATCTGTGTCCCTTGCTTCCTGTTACCATCAGCCTTGACGCACAGATCGGGACCCCCTACCCGAGATCTGCCGGTTTTGACACCAACATTGGTGCTTTCATTGGGAGTTCCTCTGTGACGTCGCCGCAAGGCTCAATGGCTCCTTCAATCATCGTCAGCGACACGGTCCAGGGTGAGACTTTTCTCCCTGGACAGATCTTCGTGTTCGGCGGCTTTGCACTGCGGGCCAATTCGCTTGGCCATCTGGAGCAGATCGACAGCTACGCCCCTGGCCATCAAATTAGGTTCGGAAACCTGAACTACACGATGGATATCCGCGAAGACTTGATCTTCGATGGGTTCAGGCCCACGCCAAGAGCACCAGACAGTCACGACGAGCATGGCCTGGACCTGCTGTCGGACAACACTCAGGATATCACCCCTGTAGTAGCCCCGGACTCAAATCCGGAGCAGGCTGCGTTGCCTAGGGACGGAGGGATGGACCCCGCCCCGCAAGCCGTACCCTCATCGGCGGTGGAGCCGGACATAGGCCTCGCTTCTGAGGAAGCATGTGATTCTGGACCCCCAGATTCGTATCCGGTTGTAGGATCCCGTCCGCGTGTTCCCGAGCTCATCGAGCCTGGTTGGGCTCCAGTAATGGAGTTCATCGCACCGGACATCTTTCAGCACTCGCCCTTTGGAGACATACTGAACTCACTAAAGTCTCTCTCTTTGTCAGGAGGCTCTGGGCCGAACTACGTCCGGCTTGAGTGGGAAGCGGATGATGACGGAATTCATTGCCCACCCACCACCCACTTCATTGCCACAATCAATGATTTAACCGACGTGCTTGACTTAGATTCCGAAGACATTGATGGTATGGACGATGATGCAGGAGAATTACAGGAGCCACCACTCATAGGGCGGTGGATAGCCACCTCCTCATACGATATATACACGGTAGACATTCCGAAGGAAACCAGTGGCGACGAGGCAACGGAGGATAACCCCTCAGGAGGAAAAGCAAAGCACGAGCATCTTCGACGCCGCTCCAAGCCCCGCTGTTGGTGTCAAAACCGGCGGATCTCGGGTAGGGGGTCCCGAACTGTGCGTCTAGGCGGATGGTAACAGGAGACGAGGGACACGATGTTTTACCCAGGTTCGGGCCCTCTTGATGGAGGTAAAACCCTACGTCCTGCTTGATTAATATTGATGATATGGGTAGTACAAGAGTAGATCTACCACAAGATCAAGGAGGCTAAACCCTAGAAGATAGCCTATGGTATGATTGTAGTAATGGAGGTTATGTTCTACGGACTAAAGCCCTCCGGTTTATATAGACACCGGAGGGGGCTAGGGTTACACAGAGGCGGTTACAATGGTAGGAGATCTACATATCCGTATTGCCAAGCTTGCCTTCCACGCCAAGGAAAGTCCCATCCGGACACGGGACGGAGTCTTCAATCTTGTATCTTCGTAATCTGGGAGTCCGGCGGACGATGATAGTCCGGCTGTCCGGACACCCCCTAGTCCAGGACTCCCTCAGTAGCCCCTGAACCTGGCTTCAATGACGATGAGTCCGGCGCGCATAATGTTCGGCATTGCAAGGCGGGTTCCTCCTCCAAATAATCCAAAGAAGATTGTGAACACCAGGATAGTGTCCGGCTCTGCAAAATAAATTCCACATTCCACCGTAGAGAGAATAATATATACACAAGTTTAATCTGCTGACGTATTTTGCGGCATGACGTCACACCACTACCAAGCCTTTACTTCAATCGTTTTTTATTATACCGCCTCAGCGCGTTTAGCGAAGCGGTTTCCTTGGCACGTCTTGTCGAAGCAGAGATCGTGTTCCCCTTATTCTGGGATTCTCATCAATACGGACGTGGGTAACCCAACCGCGCCATTGATGGTGGTGCTTGGGAGATAAGCGAGTTTTACCAGGCTAGTGGGGACGCATAGTCTTCGTCGGCCTATATATAAGGGATAAGGATTCACCTCTTCACCTACGCCTTCTTCCTCCTCTCCTTATCCATCTCCGCGTACTCGAGCTCCAGCGCCCAAGTTCGCGCATCTCGTCTCAACCTTCTCCGACCATGTACGGAGCAGGAGGCAAGTGGTTGGCCTCCACCGTTAAGGAGGAGCACATCACAAGGCTGCGCAGCGCCGGATACCTTTCCGGCGACATCGCGCACCGGCTGCTCGACGAGGGGCAGCTCATCCCCACCCCCAGGCCCCATGAGAGGGTCGTTTTCCTTCCCCACTTCCTCCGCGGACTGGGCTTTCCACTTCACCCCTTTGTCCGGGGGCTCATGTTCTACTACGGCCTGGATTTCCATGATCTGGCGCCGAACTTCATCCTCAACATCTCGGCGTTTATCGTCGTGTGCGAGGCCTTCCTCTGCATCCAGCCCCACTTCGGCTTGTGGCTCAAGACCTTCAATGTCAAGCCGAAGGTAGTGAAGGGCACTCAAGCGGAGTGCGGAGGCGCCATGTTGGGCAAGATTCCCAACGTCCTTTGGTTCGAAGGGGCCTTCGTGGAATCCATCAAGGGGTGGCAATCGGGGTGGTTCTATATCACCGAGCCGCGCGACCCTAAGTGGGCGGCGGCCCCCGAGTTCAGATCTGGTATCCCTACGCAGCTCACCTCCTGGAAAGAGAAGGGCTTGCTGTGGGGTAATTCGAAGGAGCTGACGGGACTCCAAGCCTGTATCCAGAAGCTGGTGAACAACAAGCTCAGGCTGGTCAACGTGGTCCAAGTCATGCTCGTCCGCCGGATTCTCCCATGCCAAGAACGGGCATTCAATCTGTGGGAGTTCAATCCGTAACAGCACCAGGCGTTGAGCGAGCTCTTCGACACAACGTACGAAGGCGCCTGGAGGGTGTTGTTTAAGGGCGCTGAAGCCCCCGCATCCGCGACGGAAGATCGCAGGTTTCACTCGTAGCGTCCAGCTGACGAGGTAAGTGATTCTACCCCTTTACGGGACACTTGTTGTTAATAGTTTGACCCTAAGCGGGTTCTATTCTCCCCTTTCCTTTGACAGGAATGGATGAAGAAGGCCGAGCAACTCATCTGCCCGGCTCCCATGCCAGAAGACCCAGTGGACGCCCGTCTAGTGGGAATGCTGGTTCCGGCACCATACGTGGTGCCGGAGAAGAACGCCAAGAAGGTGGCCACGGGTACTCGAAAGAGTTCCTGTTTTCAGGTGTCCGATGACTCCGAGGCGGATACCTCCCCCGAAGATGAGGAGGAAGAAGACTCTCTCCCAGAAGAGGGAGAGAGAAAGAGGAAGGCCTCCCCGACAGGGGAGGCCGAAGGGTCCAAGAGGGGAAGAACTATTCCCCCGGACAGCTCCGCCAACACCAATGTTGGCGGCGAAGAGTGGCCTTCAAGGGCCAGGCCTCCGGCGAGATCGTAAATATCCGGATCCCTGAATGATCCGCAATTTCTTTTGTGTCACATAGTGTCCTTCTAATGCCGCATACTGTCTGCAGTTCGGCCGACGATGATCTCCCTGCTTCGTCGAGCAGGTCGTTGGCGGCGTCGGATGTGGAATCAACTGGAGGCGCCGGCGGCCCCCGTCTAACCGGAGGCACCGGACAACTTGTTGGAGGCGCTCAAAGGCGCTTCCATCGAGGAAGAACACCGCACTGTTAGGAGTGCGGTGATTCAGAAGGTTCAACTCGCCAGGAGCGGGCTGACCGAAGCCTGCAGTAGCCTTCTAACAGGCTTTGAGGTAAGAAGTTAAAATTATGTAATGTAATACTGCATAGACAGTAGCCCCTGATGCTCGATTCGGTGTTCGAAAGAAAAGCCGGACTGAGGATCTAAAAAGATATACGCAGGGTTGCTAATAAATTGTGTCAATATGGGTTTGCAGGCTGCGTTGCTGACCTCTGCCGCACTGACTGCGGAGGTCGGTGCATTAAAGCAGGATCTCGAGCGGTCCGAGCAAGAGCTCGGCCATGCCAAGAAGCAGCTCGAGGACAAAGAAGGTGAGTAACACCACTTTGAATAATTACCTTACAGAAAAGGATTTAGGTTGCAAAAAATAACAAGGATAACATGGGCACTGCAGGGGCCACTAACGAGGTGGCAGCCCTGAAGGAGGCTGTGTCCATGGCCGAACGCAATGCGGCCGCGGAACAGGCAGAGCAGGAAAAGCAGGAGGCGAGGGTGGCGGAGGTGCGGCAAGAGCTCCCGGGTCTCATGGAGAAGCATGAGAGTTTGGAGCGCGACTCAAAGACTCGTGAGTCCGAGCTCGCCTCGGCTCTCGAAAGTGCCAAGTCCGCCAAGGCCGAAGCCCGTAAGGCCCTTCAGGAGGTTGAGGATATGAAGAAAATAGCAGCGGGTAAGGCATTTTTCATGCAAAACAAGCATGTTAATGTAAACTACCTGACACTTACCCGAATTCGGAGCTCTCCAGGGGCGTTTGCAGATCTGCCTCGCAGTGTATCCGTTGCTGCTGCTTTCTACCATGGCAAGGAGGGGAGCTCAACGGAGAAGGTCTTCTGGTCTCAGTACGCTGAGGCCGGCCATCCGGTGCCCCCTAGCGACCAGCTGAAGCAGCTGGTCAAGCTCCACAAGGTAGCTGAGGAGGCCATGAAGGGCCTTATAGTCCGGCTATGGCCTGGACAGGCCATGCCTGGGAGCTACTTTGGCCTCGTGCGGCGGCTGGTGGATGCATGCCCCTGGGTGGAGGTCATCAAGCGCTCCGCCGTTATTGAAGGTGCTCGTCGGGCCCTTGCCCGCGCAAAGGTGCACTGGGGCAGGCTGGATGCGGAGAGGCTTCTTACTGACCCACCGCCAGCGGGCAAGGAGTATCGTACGCCCGAAATGTACTATAAGACTGTCCTGAAGGGTGCCCGCAATATTGCGGATGAGTGTCCCAGAGATGTAATTATTGAGTAAACTCGCTATGTATTATTCCGTGCGCTGAAAACTTTGTTCATATGCGCTAAGCAACGCTTGTTTAATTTAAAATATTGCCTTCTGCGCGGCCGTTTATAAGACCTGAGAGATGGCAAGTCGTTTGCTTCAGCCCCCAAGCCGCGAGTGCTGGGGTGTTCGGGATAAACTTGAGCACTCTTGTTCCCATTTTTGGGTCCATCTAGGGAGGCGCTCAACACAACGAACAAGGCAACCGGACTTATAATGCTTGAACACTCTCACTTAGCCATAGAATTCTACAATTTTAAATTTCGGCGAAGCCCCTAATATTCGGAAGACCGAATTCGGGGCGCTATCCACGCCTTCGTCGGACATTATCTGGTACTTCGCTCGAAGCGGCATAAGTCTTTAGGGACCCGGAAAGACATCTCGAACAGCGACCAGTCTCTCGCCTTATCATGCCAGTCAGTTTTAGCTTTCTCCACTAAGGCGCTCGCCCAGCTCAACCGGGGCGCAATCGCAGTGGTTCTCCCAGTGCCACCTTAACCGACAGAACGGAACGTAAGGCACCAAAACGTGGGAACCGGGCAAACCCAACTATTGACCCAAGACATGATTCGGAGCCGATTCATATAATGCTATAAGTTCGGGGTGCCGCACTTGTGAAAGTGTTCGGACTTATCACACCATAATGCGGGGAACATAAGCCCCTGGTGTATTTGGCCGTACCAAAATATACGGATGCAAGATGTCATTAGTGAACATATATGTAAAGTAATGCAATTACAGGCAAAAGTGCTACATTATTTATTCAAGAAATTCTGCTATGAGTGCGGAAAGATACAAATAGTGCGGTAAGCAAGGGATTGGACTAAGTAAACATGTCCCCCTCCAGGGGTGGGCTGCGGACTAGTGTATATAATCGAATTTAATGCTCGTAATGAAGACCACCTGAGTGTTCGTCGCAGCCTTTTTCCCTCCCTGGCTGTTGCATCGTGAGTTCGGCAGGTTCGCTGCCGGACAGGGCCTCTGGTGAACGGAGTCCTGTGTATACAAAGAAGGAAAATAATGAAAAAAAAGTGACACACTTGTGAGCCCCTGGTGTGGTCGAACCGCACTCTGGGTCTGTTGTGGTCGTGCCCCTCCCCCTAGGCCCATGGTATCTCCAGAGCGTAATGATGTATGCGGAGGGTTGGTCTTACAATAATGTGAGGGCTGGGGTTGGGGCCGCATTGCTACGCGTGCTCGGAACGTGCCAGATGGTCTTGGTTGATGTTGCTCTGGGCGCGTTTGGCCGTGTCTGGCCGTTTAACGGCCGGACTCGAAAATTGCCTTAGAAGGCTGCTCTGTACTTCTGCCGCGAGAGCCGCTGTATGTTCCTCCGTTCGGAGGGAGCGTTCCGTATTTCCGTTGACCGTGATGACTCCAAGAGGGCCTGGCATCTTGAGCTTGAGGTATGCATAATGCGGCACCGCGTTGAACTTTGCAAACGCAGTTCGTCCGAGCAGGGCATGATAGCCGCTGCGGAACGGGACTATGTCGAAGATTAACTCCTCGCTCCGGAAATTGTCCGGGGATCCGAAGACCACATCCAGTGTGACCGAGCCTGTACAATTGGCCTCAACGCCTGGTATGACGCCTTTAAAGGTGGTCTTTGTAGGTTTAATCCTTGAGGGGTCTATGCCCATTTTGCGCACTGTATCCTGATAAAGCAGGTTCAGGCTACTGCCGCCGTCCATCAGGACTCTCGTGAGGTGAAATCCATCGATGATTGGGTCTAAAACCAATGCGGCGAATCCTCCATGGCGGATGCTGGTCGGATGGTCTCTTCGATCGAAAGTGATCGGGCAAGAGGACCATGGATTGAACTTCGGGGCAACTGGCTCCATCGCATATACGTCCCTTAGTGCATGCTTCCGCTCCCTCTTGGGTATATGGGTTGTGTATATCATGTTTACTGTCCGCACTTGTGGGGGAAAACCCTTATGTCCTCTATTGTTCGGCGGCCGGGTCTCTTCCTCGTCGTCGCTGTGCAGCCCCTTGTCATTGTTTTTGGCAATTAACTTGCCTGCCTGCTTGAATACCCAACAGTCTCTGTTGGTGTGATTAGCTGGCTTTTCGGGGGTGCCATGTATCTTGCATAAGCGGTCGAGTATTCGGTCCAAATTGGACGGACCCAGAGTGGTTCTTTTGAATGGCTTCTTCCGCTGACCGGGTTTAGAGCCTCGGAATCTGGTGTTGACTGCCGTATCCTCCTTGTCGTCGCTGTTAATGCAGCGTTTATTTTTGCTTCGACGCGACCTGCCATTGTGGTCCTTAGTATCCGGACTACCAGAATTTTTTACTGAGGTTGTTGCTGCGAGCTAGCCAGCTATCCTCTCCCGCACAGAAGCGGGTCATTAATGATGTGAGGGCTGCCATGGATTTCGGCTTTTCCTGTCCTAGGTGCCGGGCTAGCCACTCGTCGCGGATGTTGTGTTTGAAGGCTGCGAGGGCCTCTGCATCCGGACAGTCGACGATTTGATTTTTCTTTGTTAAGAACCGTGTCCAGAACTGTCTGGCCGATTCGTCTGGCTGCTGAATTATGTGGCTTAGGTCATCGGCGTCTGGTGGCCGCACATATGTGCCCTGGAAGTTGTCAAGGAATGCGGCTTCTAATTCCTCCCAACACTCAATTCACTCTGCAGGCAGGCTGTTAAGCCAATGCCGAGCTGGTCCTTTAAGCTTGAGCGGGAGGTATTTGATGGCGTGGAGATCGTCGCCGCGGGCCATATGCATGTGAAGGAGATAATCTTCGATCCAAACCGTGGGGTCTGTTGTGCCATCGTAGGATTCAATGTTTACGGGTTTAAACCCTTCAGGGATTTGATGATCCATTACTTCGTCAGTGAAGCATAGCGGGTGTGCAGCGCCTCTATATTGAGCAATATCACGACGTAGCTCGAGTGAGCGTTGTCTGCTGTGTTCGGCCCGGCCGGAGTTGTTGTATCCGGCGCGACGGTATTCGTCGTGGGTCGTGGGGCGCCCACGTGATCCGTATATGGATCTGGATTGCCTTGCTTTGTCCTCCAATGCATCTCGCAAGTCCGGCGCGTTCCCTCTTGGCTTCGTACTTTTGGCGCGATGCCGGGGTACGGTCTTGGTGGAAGGCCTGGACGCCTCTCTGTCGCGACCACGGGGTGGTCGGTCGGCCGTATTGTGCGCCGGTGATGAAGGTATGTATGCTTCCTCCTCTAATCGGGGGAGCAATTTGCGTTTTGGGTAGTTTTGGAGGGGCGTTCGAGTTCGTACTCTTCGGCCGTGAGTTCCTCGGTCCATCGATCGGCCAGCAGGTCTTGATCAGCTTGAAGCTGCTGCTGCTTTTTCTTTAGGCTATTTGCCGTGGCGATAAGCCTGCGCTTAAAATGCTCTTGTTCGACGGGATCCTCTGGCACGACGAATTCATCGTCGTCGAGGCTTGCCTCGTCTCCGGAGGGAGGCATGTAATTATCATCCTCGACCTCCTCATCTGCCGCTCTCTCGCGAGGGCTTGCTTCTGCATCCTCCTGTGCTGAATCTTGCTGCAGGGGATTGTCTTCGGCACTTTCTGGGGTGTTATTATCTCCTGTGCCGGAATCTCCATTCTTGCTGTGGCGGGATTTAGAGCGGCGCCGCTGGCGTCGGCGCTTGGGCTGTTTCTTTAAGGAATCTGCCTCCGCTGCTTCTTCGCCGTCCCCATCTTTTGGGGTGTCCACCATGTATATATCATATGACGAGGTGGTCTTCCAGTGCCCTGTAGGCGCTGGTTCTTGTTCATCTCCGGCATCGTCGTCCATACCGTCGATGTCATCGGAGTCATAGTCTAGCATGTCGGTTAGATCGTCGACAGTGGCTATAAAGTGGGTGGTGGGTGGGCTTTGAATTTCTTCGTCGTCCGCACCCCAACCATCCTGGCCATAATCCGGCCAGGGCTCTCCGTATAGCGAGAGATGATTTAGCAAATTTAGAATGTCGCCAAAGGGCGAGTGCTGAAAGATGTCCGCAGCAGTGAACTCTATGATCGGTGTCCAATTAGATTCGATTGGCAGGGGCGTAGGGGGTTCGGAGTCCGGCAGGGAGTCCGGCACCTCGGAGTCACGAGCTTTATAGGGGACAGGGTCAGTGTTCGGCTCCATCGCCGTGGAAATTGCAGCCCCTGAGGCGGTGTCCAGCCAACCGTCCTTGATCTGCGCAATCGGCTCCGGACTAAGGGTCGGAGCGGATTCATGTGCGGCCACCAATGCACTGTCCGGCGGCAGAGCTAGATCATGCCCATCGTGACAGCGCGGCACGCTCGGCTGTGGCTTGAGTCCGTCGAAGATCAAGTCCCCACGGATGTCGGCCGTGAAGTTTAGGCTTCCGAACCTGACCTGATGGCCAGGGGCATAGCTTTCGATCTGCTCCAGATGGCCAAGTGAATTGGCCCGCAGTGCGAAGCCGCCGAATACAAATATCTGTCCGGGGAGAAAAGTCTTCCCCTAGACGGCATTGTTGTTGATTGAAGGAGCCATCAAGCCTATCGGTGACGACACAGAGGAACTCTCAATGAAAGCACCAATGTCAGTGTCAAAACCGGCGGATCTCGGGTAGGGGGTCCCGAACTGTGCGTCTAGGCGGATGGTAACAGGAGACGAGGGACACGATGTTTTACCCAGGTTCGGGCCCTCTTGATGGAGGTAAAACCCTACGTCCTGCTTGATTAATATTGATGATATGGGTAGTACAAGAGTAGATCTACCACGAGATCAAGGAGGCTAAACCCTAGAAGCTAGCCTATGGTATGCTTGTTGTAATGGAGGTTATGTTCTACAGACTAAAGCCCTCCGGTTTATATAGACACCGGAGGGGGCTAGGGTTACAAAGAGGCGGTTACAATGGTAGGAGATCTACATATGCGTATTGCCAAGCTTGCCTTCCACGCCAAGGAAAGTCCCATCCGGACATGGGACGGAGTCTTCAATCTTGTATCTTCGTAATCTGGGAGTCTGGCGGACGATGATAGTCCGGCTGTTCGGACACCCCCTAGTCCAGGACTCCCTCACCCGCCACATCAAAACCAGCCCAGGAGATGAAAGTATTCCGGACGATACCGAAGAGGAATACAAACCCGATTAGCCTGCCTTCAAGTAGGCCGGACCGGCCACGGTGGGATACCTGGAGAGGGAGAACTGCACACCCCCTCCGAAAACGAGGAAAGCCTCGGCAATGATGAGTTCCGCGTGCCTGAAGATCCAGCAAAACAGGTTCGCTTCAAGCGACGGCTCATGGCCACGACAAGGAGCCTGCAAAGGAAACAAGAGCAGCTCGAAGCTGACCAATACTTACTAGAAGACAGGTGGACCAAGATCCTGGCCACCGAAAAGTACGGATTCGACCACCCTAACAAAGGGCATGCCCGACACAACTGGCTACCTCAACTCAAGCCGGAAAACAACAGACACATGAAGAGGCATCCTCAAGCCTCGGCATAATGGTCATAAACGTCAAGACAGGGAAACTGCCGCCAGGTCCAGCAACCCTCAGTCCGGTAAACGGACAAAGAACAGCTCAAGCCTACTCGACCAAATCCACACACTCAATCAACCGTGTGAAATTCATGGTACTCCTAGAAGGACAGCAAAGCATACCAATAGAGAATGTCGGATCCTCAAAAAAAGCGGCTGGTCATGCGCCGGAAGCAATAAGGGGAGGCGTCTTGTCAAGAACCCCCCCCCCCCAGAGCATAAAAGTACGGCCGATCACCCATGATTACGTCAACCACAGCAAGTCCATTGCAGTACCTCCAGACCTAGTAGTCCGGGGGGCTCCATAACACACAAAGCCCATACGGGTATGAAGCCACGAATAACATCTCCTAAAAGATGTAAATGCGCAAAGGCCAAGCTTTATTGGCCCACCACTCTAAAGGTTGTCTTCGGATCACCCAAAAATGCCACACCAAAGAATAAATCTTCGGCACCTTACCGCCATGCGGTAGTTTACCGTATGCCAACAGGATAAACCACGTTGACTAGATTCCACATGGTGAATCACTCAGGCCAACTAATCCAGACACCCATTGAGGAGTCCGCATTACCTCACGATATAATGGCTGGGCCCACCAAGGTCCAATCAGGGACCCTTGGGCCAACCACAAGAGGACGCCCAGACGCCTTCAAACATTTGCCTTTGCAAACTAACAATTGACGCAGAAACAGGATTGGCGGCGCGGAATCAGCACCGGACACACAATGGCAGGAACGTGCGGGTAGAAGGCAGTTCGGATTCACTCTTGACCCACTCACAACCCCTCCAGTCCGGCCACCACAGGTTCCACCAAATAACACCTCTTTTCATACATCATACTCATATGCATAGACATATCATCCTGCTACAATGCGTAAACATAAATAACACTTACCGGCCGTCGTTTATCGCCGGCGCCTCTTCACCGAAAATAACAGCCACACTTCACGTTCGCCCGGTCACTCCAGGGGCTTCACAATATGGCAATAAAGTCCGATCACCTTTTCGGTCGCTCGGCACCCCGAACTTATAACACTATATGCATCAGCTCGGAATCATGTCTTGGGTCATTGGTTGGGTTTGCCCGGCTCGCATGTTTTCGTACCTTATGTTCTGTTCTGTCGGCTAAGGTAGCGCCGGGAGAACTACTGCGATTATGTCCCGGTTCAGCCGGATGAGCACCTCAGTAGAGAAAGCCGAAAACCAACCGTCATGATGAAGCGAGAGCTGGTCAGCCGTTCGAGAGGTTGTAAAATCCTTAAAGATTTATTCCGCACAACGCTGTTATAAATGCAGAGTGCAACGGATCGGTCTTCTGATCAGGCGCCAAATAGAGCCCCTAGTTCGGCCTTCCGAACACTAGGGGCTGCGCCGACTATACTCGAATTCCTAAGGCTAAGTGAGAGTAATAAAGCCTTATAGTCCGATTGCCTGGTTCGTGGAGAGAAGCACCTCCTTAAAAGGACCCAACCATGGGAGAAAGAGCGTTCAGATATATTCCGAACACCCCTGTATTCTTTTACGAGGGGGCAGAAGCCGACGACTGGCCAACTCTCAGGATTTGCATACAATAAACAGCCGCACAGGAAGAACATATGTTCAAACAAAATAGGCAATATATAATAAAAATGCCATTATCCCCTATTACAAAACGCGGCAAATATGCCCTCAGGGAAATATAACATCTTTGGCACACTTATCCGCCGCAAGGCGAGCCCCTTTCATCACACCTTCATAGTACAGCTCGGGCTTGCGATGCTCCTTACCCTCCGGTGGCCCCTTAGTCATCAGCTTCTCTGCGTCAAGCTTTCCCCAATGCACTTTTGCACGGGCAAAAGCCATGCGCGCGCCTTCTATACAGACTGATCGCTTGATAGAATCAAGCCGAGGATAGGCACACACAATCTGCTTGACGAGTCTAAAGTAACTGCTTGGAATTGGCTCCGCAGGCCACAGCCAGACAACCAAGTCCTTCATGGCTAGTTCGGCCGCCTGGTGCAGTTCGACCAGCTGTTTCAGCTGATCAATAAATGGCACCGGATAGTTCCGCGCTAAATACTACGACCAGAAATCCCTCTCCGCAGACTTCTTCTCCTCGGTGCGATAGAATTGGGCGGCATCGGATATGCTGCGAGGAAGATCCGCAAAAGCCCCTGGAAAAATAAGAATTTAGCTTGCCGCTTAGGATTCTTTCCATTATCACGTACAAGGGGCTAAGATTACAGAAGGACTTACCAGATGCAACTTTCCAGGCCTCCTGAATGTCCCGCGCAGCACCTCGGGCTTCTTCTCGAGCACCTTCCGCAGCCTCGAGAGCTTGGGCGAGTCCGGATTCTTTCCCTATTAAACTCTGCTCCAAGCCCTCGCTTTTCTTCACAGCTTCCTGGAGCTCTCGCTCAGCTGCGACGACCCTGGCCTCGTGTTTCTCACGAAGCACCTGTTCGGCCTCAGCCTTCTTATTGGCATCAGCCACAGCCTTCTTTAGTGCCTCGTACTCTGCACTCGCTCCTAGAGCATACAATACAAATACTTCTCAATATGCACAACTATTTCATGCCAACTTCAAGACAAATGTTTTCAACATACCTTGCTTGTCTTCCAATTGCTTCCTCACACGGCCAAGTTCTTCCTTGGCCCGTGTAAGGCTCTGCTTCAGTTTGGACACCTCCGCATTATAAGCGGCCGTCCTCTCCGCACACACCTGTTTTCACATAAAGGGTATACGTCATTCACATAGGCTCCTACGATTGCAGAGGATTTGATCCCCTGTCCGGCTTTGTCTCCTCCACCGGATAGTGCATCAGGGGCTACTACTCATATTATGACAAACCCTCAAAGGTTTCTTAGGAAACATACCTCAAAGGCCTTTATAAGGCCAAAGCGGGACTCGTTCAGCCCGCTCTCAGCGGACTGAATCTTCTCAACCACCGCTTCCATGAGAGTGCGGTGCTCATCGACGATGGATGCGTTCTTCAATGCTATCAATAGACCGTCGGGCAGCTCTGCTCGAACAGAGGATGCTGGTGGGGTAGGCAGGCCTCCCACCATCGAGAGTGGCTGTTCGCTCGACTCTGGAACCTTAGAGGTTCCCGGGGCCTTATCCGCCCCCGTGTGTCCGGCAACGGGGATATGTCCTCCCTGGGACGGGTCCTATCGGGATGACACCTCAATGTTGCGCCTGGACATTGGGAAGGGGCCTGCGGAGGCGTCTCGCTCGCCAAGGCATCAGAGCCCAGCGAATCCTCCGATGAGGACTGTCCGGCGCGAGAACTCGTCGGGTTGTGCAAAATACTGCAACGGTTAAAGACAATAAATCCAACAACAATCCCGGATGCATACGCATGTTCGGATTCCGTATACTCACGACTTCCCAAGGGGCTGGGCCCTGGGATCCCACTCTGGGCTGCTGTCGGCAGCCGTGGTGGATGTCTCTCGGAAGGAACCTTTCCCCCTCTTAGGCGATTCGGCCTCCAGGGACGGGGAAGCTGCACGCTTCCTCCCACCTTCAGATTGAGGCTCGTCCTCCTCTGCTTCTTCCTCTTCGCCTTCTGAAGAAGGAGCGTCGCTTGAGTCTCCGGACTTTGCGTCCGAAGCCTCGCGGCGATGGAGGCCACTCCGGGTCTTCTTGACCTTCTTGGAGGCTTCCTTCTTCGGCGCCTCGTAAGGCGCAGGGACCAGCATCTTCGACAGAAGGGGTCCGGCCGGTTCCTCCGGCAGTGGGGCCGGACAATGTATCCGCTCCACTTTCTTTATCCATCCCTGTGGTCACAATGAAGCACAATTAAGATGTCTCCCTCAGGGCATGCTAGCTGAAGCATGAATAAACAGAGCGCGGCTATAACTTACCGAGCTTGCGGGATGGGATAATTGATACCCACGGTCCTCGGCGGGGCTCAGCCACGATTTGTCGGGCTTGAAGAGCCCCTTCCAGATATCCTTGTGGGAGGAATCATAAAGCCACTGAAGGGTTTGGTGCTCGGTTGGGTCGAACTCCCACAGAGTGCAAGGTCGGCACTAGCAGGGGAGAACTAGGCAGACTCGCATCACCTAGACTACGTCGACGAGTTTGACGTCCCTGTCGACCATGCTCTGAACGCACGTCTGGAGCAATGACAACTCGTCGGGTGAAGACCAGTTCGGGCCCTTCTTGGGCCAGGACGTAAGCCGCAGTGGAGATCCGGGTCTAAACTCGGGGGCCGCCGCCCACTTTTTGCCACGTGGTTCGGTGATATAGAACCACTGCTGCTGCCACTCCTTGATGGAGTCGTTGAAGGCACCCTTCGGCCAAGCGGCCTTGGCGTCTTGCTTACCATGGCGCCGCCGCACTCGGCTTGTTCGCCACTCACCACCTTGGGTTTTACATTGAAAATATTCAGACACGGGACGAAGTGAGGTGGGGTCTGGAGAAAGGCCTCGCACACGACGATGAACATCGAGATATTGAGGAAGGAGTTGGGGGAAAGATCATGAAAATCGATCCCGTAGTAATACATGACTACGCGAACAAATGGGTGAAGGGGAAACCCAAGCCCACAGACAAAATGGGGAAGGAACACGACTCTCTCGTGAGGTTCCGGAGTAGGGACGACCTGTCCCGCCGGTGGGAGATGGTGGCCGATCTTCTGGGCCAGATACCCGGCTCCCTGGAGCTTCTTGATGTCCTTCTCCTAGACGGTCGAGGCCATCCATCTGCCTCTTGCTCCGGATCCAGACATCTTTGGAAGACCTCTCTTTAATGGAGAAAAAGAGTGCTTGGGTGTTACGGCTCGGGCAGAGGGGAATGAGCTAACGGGAGGAGAAGGCGTGGGTAAAGAGAAAGGGGCCTCACCTCTTTATAGGGGCGATAAAAGTTTTTTGCGCCTCCCCACTTGCCTAGTGAAGCCCGTCCGCCTCCCACTCGCCGCGATTAGTGGTGCGGTTGGGTTGCTCATGCCCGTATTGATGAGAATCCCGTGATAAGGGGACACGATCTCTGCTTTGACAAGACGTGTCAAAGAAACCGCCTCGCGATATGCGATATAGCTGGTTGTGGGAAAACGGTTCGAATAACGATCCGACCGTAATAACATGTCACGTCATCAGAAAAAGTTGTTAGCAGATTGCGTTTGTGAAATAACATTCTCTCTACAGCGGTGTGTAAAGGTCATTTTGTGGATCCGGACACGATTCAAGTGTTCGATAATTACTTTGGAGTATTCGAAGAAGGAACCCGCCTTGCAATGCCGAAGACAATACTGTGCGCCAGACTCATCGTCATTGAAGCCTGGTTCAGGGGCTACTGAGGGAGTCCTGGATTAGGGGGTATCCGGACAGCCGGACTATGTACAACGTCTGGACTATTGAAGCGTGAAGATACAAGACTCGAGACTTCGGCCTATGTCCGGATGGGACTCTCCTTTGCGTGGAAGGCAAGCTTGGCGATTCGGATATTGTGTTTCCTTCCTTGTAACCGACTCCATGTAAACCCTAGCCCTCTCCGGTGTCTATATAAACCGGAGAGGTTGGTCCTTAGAAGGCCGATCATAATTACAATCATACCATAATAGGCTAGCTTCTAGGGTTTAGCCTCTACGATCTCGTGGTAGATCTACTCTTGTACTACCCATATCATCAATATTAATCAAGCAGGAAGTAGGGTTTTACCTCCATCGTGAGGGCCCAAACCTGGGTAAACATCTGTGTTCCTTGCTTCCTGTTACCATCAGCCTTGACGCACAGATCGCGAACCCCCTACCCGAGATCCGCCGGTTTTGACACCGACAACGGGTAGCCTCACCCGAGTCCCTGGATTTATCAAGACTTTGGGCCAGCTTCGCCTTGCTGTGCCCCAAGCTGAAGCTCCGCCCTCTGGGGACCGGCTAGCTCAACGGCCGACTACCAGAGGGCGGCCAACCACCAGCAGACGGCACCACGAGTGGCCGGCTCCAGCCAGCCGGCCTCCAGAGAGGACGGTATCGGGCAGGCGGCCGCCCCGCACCCTTAGAGTTTGTGCCCCCGTCAAGAGGACGAGACGGGGTCTGGCTACAGTAAGGCCCTCACCCTCGAATCTTGGGTTTAGCATGGCCATAGTGTCTCGTACTGGCGGAGATCTCCGCACGGCGTGGCACTGTGGCCACCTACCCTTGACATCACTCCGGGCAGGCGGAACCCTGTTCCCCACGACGGCCTGTCGATACGGCCCGCAGGCTGCGGGCCCTACCAGGCAGCAACACCTTAGAAGACGGCGCACGCCGAACCAATCGGACCAGGGGAGGGCCGGCCTCCAGCAGGCGGCCGTCCCCTCCCTTGAAGCAAGCGCACCATTAACCTGATGAAACTAGGTGTGGCTATAGTGACCTCCCACCAGGCGGCAGGACAGTAGCCACGCTGAGCTGACCAAGCCAGCGTCATTAGTAGCACGGCTATAGTGAGTAGCCAGCAACCAGACCCGCCGGCGGCGGGAGCGGCCTGTCGGCTCCGTACCAGACCAAGCGGTGGGCCCTAGTAGTCGGCGGAGAAGCCGGAGGCTGGAGACGCTGACAGCCGGGCCCAGCAGCCGGCCAGATTACCATTGTACCCCTGGGGGGTAGGCCTATATAAACCCTCCAGGGCACCCATGCAAAGGGTTCCCACCACATTAGACTTAGCCACATCCCTAGGGCAGGAGAGAGCTAGCCTTGCCTTGTCCTTCCTCTAGCATACAGCTCCAGGAGCAACTTTGTATCACTTGTGCCTTTAGTGATCATGCGGAGACCCCGTAGAGCAGGACTAGGGGTGTTATCTCCTAGGAGAGCCCCGAACGTGGGTAAAGTACGCCGGCGTTCGTGTCTACGCCTCATCCCGCTTCCGGGCACCGAGGACGTTCTACTCGCTCCCACCATGATAAGCCATCCTTTGGCATATGTGGCACCCAACCCCCGACATTTGGCGCCCACCGTGGGGTGAGGTGCACCATCTCCCGGAGATCTGCTCTAGACAGGAACCTTGGTCCTTCCTGGTGAGCGAAGCCAGCCCAGCACGCCCGGTAGCGTCAGCCTCGACGCCCTGCATGGCGCAGAGATCGCCTGCGCGGCGAACTACCTCGCCGACCTCGTTGGCGAGATTCACCTCTCCGACGAGCCGGCCTCCAACACGGGCACCGGTTGCCCCGAGAGCCGCCTCGTCAGCCTCCTCAACCAGCTTCACGTCACCTGCAAGCCTGCTGTGGACCTGGAGTCTTTTGGCTCCACCGACCCGATGATCGTCGACTCCGACACGGTGTCGCTTGACGCATTCCCCACCAATGTGGTGATCTACGACGAGCCTCCTCCTCGCGAGCACAGCGGCGGCAGCACCGTTACGGAGGTGCTTGTCATCAACACTGGCGAGCGCTCGACTGGAGATGCTCGAGACCCACTCGATGCGGTGCTGCGAGACCTGACAGCGCCCATCTGAGAAGGCGCAGACGCTGAGACACTGGAGGCACGTCGCGTCTAGCTCCTCGAGAGCGCGGGCCGACTGGCCAGCATGCGACGCCTCTCGGACTCCTATCGGCGCGAGATGGACACAGCAGTCGGCACCATGCTGGCCCCTGGGGGCCTAGCGGCATTGGCCATATCCGGCAGCGTGGCGGGACCATCGCCAGCATGTTCGGGGCAGAACGCCCCGTCTATGCCACGCCTGCTGAGAATATCCGTGGCCGCCCAGGCGGTGACGGACGAACTGGAAAAGTACGAGGGCGACGAGCATCGCCACATGACGGAGCGGGTCCAACAGCTTCTGGACGCGGCCGCCGCATTGCACGAAGCTGGCTGCCATGCTAAAGAGCCCGCCCTGCGGAATGAAGAGCCGCCCCTTCGCCAAGATCACGGCGCAACATCCCTGACGCCGACTGGCGGCGCCCGCAGAAGATGAGGCAACGAGCCGGCGGCTAGCTGAAGCTGGACTCGCCTTTCCATCGAGCGTGACGAAGACGGTCGCCCTCGAGCGGTGGAGCGCCGAGGCGATCCTCCGCCTCCTCTGCCTCGTGGAGCACGACATCCCACTCCGCCGCCTGTCACGCACCCGACACTCGGCGACCGCCTTGGCCGTCGAGAGGGAGTCGAAGAGAACGACGCTCGCCGTCGGATCAACCACCTCAACCGATCCCTGGCGCTAGAAGAAGAAGACGCACTGGGCCCACCCTATTTTGGCCCACGAATCCGAGATGAACCCTTTCCCAAAAGATTCACCCTCCCGCGAGATACGCCCAAGTACACCGGCTCCGTAAAGCCGGAGGATTGGCTGGTCGACTACTCGATAGCCATCGGCATAGATAATGGCAACAAGCGCGTCACCGTGAAGTACGTCCCACTCATGCTTCAGGGCACAGCCCGGACCTGGCTCAACAGCCTGAAGCCCCGCAGCATCAACAGCTGGGTTGATTTCACCGAGGACTTCATCCGCAACTTCACCAGCACCTACAAGCGGCCTGCCAAGCCCCGACAGCTCTCCTTGTGCGTCCAAGGGCCCAGCGAATCGACTCGAAACTATCTCACGCGCTGCGCAACTCTTGCGAAGGCGTGCACGAGGTGCAGGCAATCGAGTACTTCACCGCCGGGTGCCGAGAGGGCACCCTCCTCAAGCATCGACTCCTCTGCAACGAGCCTGTGATGCTCGACGAGTTGTTGATCATCACCGACAAACACACCACGGCTGACTCCTCCATGAAGGCGGAAATCCTAGTGGATGCGTCCGGCAAGGTGGCACCTCAGCCCCCTCGGACTCCGGCCGGTGACACCAGTCGGTGACAGCAACCAAGTGACAACAAGTGGAAGGCCAGTCAGCCGGCTTCCACCAGCCGACAAGTGGCGACAATCGAGGATCAGCAGCTAGAAGGGCAGCCGGCACCCAAGCGTCAAAAGGGCGGCAAGTCAAGTTGGTTGCCCGCCTTCTCTTATGAGCAGACCTTAGATGCACCTTGCAAGTTCCATAGCGGCGCAAAGCCGTCCAACCACACCACTCGGAAGTGTCACTGGCTCGCCAAAATCGCCAAGGGTGATGGACTCCTGCCTCCTCCGCCTGCCGGACCGCCGCCTCCTTAGCCCTAGCAGCCGACGGCCCGGCCAGTCGGTGCCATACAAGACGAGTACCTAGAGGAACACGGAGCTCATGTTGTGTTCACCAGCCTAGCTGATGACAGATGCAGCAGACGGCAGCAACAACAAGAAGTGCAGGCAGTAGCCTCAAACACTCCGGAATTCATGCATTGGTTTGAGAAGCCTATCAGTTGGAGCAGGGCCGACCACCCAGAAGTGATGCCTTCCCCATGTTCATATGCCCTGGTCCTAGAAGCTACCTTTGCAACAGAGAGGCAGGCAGCGGCAGCAGCATCAATATCCTATACCGTGACACAATGGAGAAGTTGGGAATCAAGTAGAAGCAACTCATCCCCAATCGGGCTGTATTCCATGGCATAGTCCCTAGCCTTTCCTGCTCACCAATCGACAAGACCCAAATTGATGTTCTCTTCGGAGACAAGAATCATTTCTGCCGTGAGCCAGTTTGGTTTGAAGTGGTGGACCTCGAAAGCCCCTACCATGCACTGCTTGGCCGACCAGCTCTGGCCAAGTTCCTGGCAGTACCCCACTATGCTTACCTCAAGATGAAGATGCTAAGTACCAAGGGGATCCTGACCGTAGTCGGAGACTACAAGAAGTCGGTCGTTTCCGCTGCAGATAGCAGTCGGCTGGCCGAGTCCCTCGTGATTGCAGCTGAGAAGCGACTCCTTCACCGGGTGGTGGCATTGGCAGGCAAGAAGCCGGAAATGTCACCCATCCCCAAGGAGTCGGAGGTTGAGGGCTCGTTCAAGCCGGCCAACGAAACAAAGAAGATACCCTTGGACCCAGAGCACCCGGAGAGGCACGCTGTCATAGGTGTGAACCTTGACAGCAAATAGGAAAGCGAGCTCATCGATTTCCTCCGTGAGAATCGGGACATCTTCGCATGGTCTCCCAAAGACATGTCGGGTGTTCCGACGGATTTCGCCGAGCACAAGTTACATGTCTGACCTGACGCCAAGCCGGTCAGGCAGCCCTTACGCCGCCTGTAGGAAGAGAAGAGAAGAGTTGTCGGAGAAGAGATAGCCCGGCTTCTAGCAGCCGGATTCATCATGGAAGTGTTCTTTCGAGAGTGGCTGGCCAACCCAGTCCTATTATTGAAGAAGAATAAGCAGTGACGCATGTGTATTGACTATACTAGCCTCAACAAAGCTTGCCCCAAAGACCCCTTTGCCCTGCCAAGAATTGACCAAGTGATAGACTCCACAGCCGGATGCGAGCTGTTGAGTTTTTTGGATGAATACTCAGGGTACCATCAGATAAAGCTGAACCCGGCCGACAGGCTGAAGACTGCATTCATCACGCCATTCGGAGCCTTCTGCTACCTGACCATGACGTTTGGCTTGCGAAACGCCGGCGCCTTGTTTCAGTGTTGCATGCAGAAGTGTCTCCTCAAGCAACTCGGCAGAAATGCCCATGTCTATGTGGATGATGTGGTGGTGAAGACGGAGAAGCGTGGCCTGCTGCTAGAAGACCTCAAGGAAACTTTTGAGAACTTGCGCTGATTCCAGATCAAGATCAACCCGGAGAAATGTGTCTTTGGAGTACCAGCCGGCCAGCTTCTCGGCTTTCTGGTTTCAGAGCGCGGCCTAGAGTGCAACCCGGTGAAGATCAAGGCCATTGAGAAGATGGAAGTGCCCACCCAACTGCTGGACGTGCAGAAATTCACCGGCTGCCTGGCATCAATTAGCCGTTTCATCAGTTGGCTGGGCGAGAAGGCTCTTCCCCTGTACCAACTTATGAAGAAGACCACTTATTTCGAGTGGAATGACAAGGCGGACGAAGCCTTTTCCTAGCTCAAGAAGATGTTGGTACCTCCGCCTATCCTGGCACCTCCGACTGAGAAGGAGCCCATGCTCCTCTACATTGCTGCCACCAGTCGGGTTGTCAGCACAGTCATTGTGGTAGAGCGCAAGGAGGAGGGCAGAGCATTGTCGGTCCAGAGACCGGTATATTACTTGAGTGAAGTGTTGTCCGCCTCTAAACAAAACTACCCACATTATCAGAAGATGTGCTATGGTGTACACTTTGCCGCCAAGAAGCTGAAGCCTTACTTTCAAGAGCACCCAATAACTATCGTCTGCATGGCTCTGCTTGCCGAGATCATTGGAAGCCGGGATGCTTCTGGCCGAGTGGCCAAGTGGGCTATTGATCTGGACCCTTACACCATCTACTACCAGCCTCGCACCACCATCAAGTCACAAGTGTTGGCCACTTCCTCGCCGACTGGGCCGAGACCCAGTACCTGCCGCCAGCACCAGACTCCACCCATTGGCAGATGCATTTTGATGGTTCCAAAATGTGCACCGGTCTAGGAGCAGGCATCGTCCTCACCTCTCCCAAATGCGACAAGCTCAAATATGTGTTGCAAGTCCATTTCACCGCCTCCAACAATGTAGCAGAATATGAGGCACTCATACATGGACTCCGGCGTGCCCAGGAACTCGGCATTCGCCGGATTTTGTGCTATGGTGACTCCGACTTGGTGGTCCAGCAGTCGTCAGGCGACTGGGACGCCAAGGACACGAATATGGCAAGCTACCGCTTCCTCGTTCAGCAACTCAGTGGATACTTTGACGGGTGCGAGTTCCTCCACGTGCCAAGAAATGATAATGAGCAAGTAGATGCCTTGGCACGGATCGGCTCCACCCGACAGGCGATACCAGCCGGCGTCGCCTTGCAGCGCCTCCTCAAGCCGTCTGTCAAGCCATCTCCAGAGTCCGGCTCCATCTTCGTGCTGACCCCACCTGAAGCAGTCGGATCTGACTTGAGGATACCAGAAGTCGGCGCGGGGACTTCGACAGGCGGCCTGAGGACTGCAGCCGTCGCACCCGGCCCGGGAATTCCAGAGACCGGCCCGGGGACTGCAGCAGTCGGCCCAGGGACTTCTTCAAGACAGCAGGCAGCAGCCGACTCCAACCCGCCACCTCCCAGCCCAACCGCCCTCGTACAAGTTGTTGTGGTAGCAGTCGGAGAGATAGCAGCACCGTCATGGGCTCAACCCATCCTCAAATTCCTGGTAAACAAAGAACTGCCAGCCAACAAGACCCTGGCCCAAAAAGTGCAATGGCGGGCGGCGGCATACACCATAGTCAACAAAGAGCTGGTTCGGTGCAGTGTCACTGGTGTGTACCAGCATTGTGTGGAGCCGGACCAGGGCCAAGCAATCCTCAGAGATATTCACCAGGGCGAATGCGGTCACCACGCGGCCTCAAGAGCACTCGTGGCCAAAGTTGTTCGCCATGGTTTCTTCTGGCCGACTTCTCTTGAAGAGGCCAAAGAGTTGGTCCAGAAGTGCCAGGGGTGCAAGAGATTTCGCTCCAAGCCACATTTGCCAGCTTCTGCACTCAAGACTATTCCCATTGCTTGGCCCTTTGCTGTTTGGGGTTTGGATATGGTGGGGCCATTCAAGACAGCTCGTGGCGGCATGACTCATCTGCTTGTCGCTGTGGACAAGTTCACCAAGTGGATAGAGGCCAAGCCAATCAAGAAACTGAATGGGCCAACTGCCGTGACTTTCATCGCCAACATCACCACTCGGTACGGCATAGCATCATCACCGATAATGGCTCAAACTTTGCCAAAGGAGCCTTGGCTCGTTTCTGCGTGACACAGGGCATCCGACTGGACTTAGCGTCCGTTGCCCACCCGTAGTCAAAAGGCCAGGTTGAGCAAGCAAACGGCCTCATCTTGTCCAGCATCAAGCCTCGACTGGTCGAGCCTCTTGAGTGTTTGGCCGGCTACTGGCTCGATGAGCTGCCAGCCATCCTCTGGAGCCTGCGCACAACTCCGAACAAGTCGACCGGCTTCACGCCCTTCTTCCTCGTCTACGGTGCTGAAGCCGTCATCCCGGCGGACATAGAGTTTGACTCCCCGCGAGTTACCATGTACACCGAGGTGGACGCCAAGGAGGCACGAGAAGACGGCGTCGACCTACTAGAGGAAGGCCGGCTGTTGGCGCTCAGCCGGTCCGCCATCTACCAGAAGAGTCTGCGCCGATACTACAATCGCAAGGTGAAGCCAAGATCCTTCCAAGAGGGAGACCTTGTGCTCCGGCTAATCTAGCGAACAGCCGGACAGCACAAGCTCTCGGCACCTTGGGAAGGCCCTTTCATCATCAGCAAGGTGCTGGGCAACGACTCCTACTATCTGATCGATGCTCAGAAGCCCAGAGCACGCAAAAGAGATTATTCAGGCAAGGAGACGGAGAGGCCGTGGAATACAAACCTCCTTCGGAGATTTTACAGTTGAAAGCAGTATGTATCACGCTACCTTTTGTATTATGTACAAAGACTCCGGGTCCCCCGAGAGGAACTCGGGGACTGCCCTCCTTTTACCTATATGATAAGTGTTACGCCCATGAGTGTGCTTTGTTATTATTTCCTCCTGGCACTGGGTCGACCAGTCGGCCCGGAGGTTCGCCGCCTTCTGCTATATGCCGCCTCCAGCAGCCAGACAAGTAATGTGTTGACATCTAAAACATCCTCTGTCAGAAGCCACAGCTCGCAGAGCGACTGAATGACGGGCAGGGGTCACAAGACAGTGTCCACGTGAAAAATGGCTAAGGAAAACGCATACAGTAGATGCCGACGCAGCACTTGTTCGGCCGGTTCTACTTCCCTTGCCAAAACCTCCAAACGGCTAAGTACTTGCCCTCCCGCAAAAAGCTAAGTACTCAAACCAGCCGCAGTCCATAGAATGGTTGCTAGGCCGGCAAGAGGATAGCTAAGGGAGGGCGGCAAAGGAAAAAAGCAAGGAGTATAGGCAAGAAAAGTTAGAAATCAGAAAAACAAAGCATAAAGTTACGATAGAATATTTACATAGATAAAGGCCCATCGGCGGCATTCAGCAAAGTTTGATATACACCCCACGGGTGGAATAGTGCGAATTTAATAAAGATGTCCAGACCAAGCAAGCAGGGAAAAGAAAAAGATAAACACTCTAGGGAGCAGCGGAAGACTCCGGCTGGGTGCTGGTATCGGTGGTGCCGGTTGGCGTGGCAGACGGCTCCGGCTGGACACTGGAGTCGACGGCGCCGGTTGGTGCGACAGACAACTCCGGCTAGACGCTGGGGTCGACGGTGCCAGTTGGTGCGGCAGGCGGCTCCGGCTGGATGACGGAGTCAGCTGCGCCGATTGGCGCGGCAGGCCGCTCTGGCTGGGTGCTGGAGTCGGCGACGCCAGTCGGGACGGCGGAGGGCTCGATGACGGAGTCGTTGGCGTTTGTCGGAGGAACGGGCGGCTGGTCGGTCACCGCCTGGCCGCCTCCAGCAGCAGTCGGCGCTTTGGAGCATGGGTCGTTGCTTGAGGCCCGGTCGGGGTGGGGCTGACCATCCGCCCCAGCCTCCGGCATGTCGACGTCGGTATCCTCCTCGTCCTCCTCCTCCTCCTCCTCCTCCTCCTCCTCCTCCTCATCCTCCTCCCCCTCCTCCCCTTCATCACTGGAGTCGATGTCTTCGGTCGAGTCCTCGCTGTCCTCCAGGTTCAGCCCGAGCCACTCCTGCGGCGCTTTGGCGCCTTCTTCGACGACCTCCAAAACGAAGATGCTGGTGTCGGTGAAGTCGGCGATCGCCGCCGCCCTGTTGATAAGCTCGGCTTCCACCGCCGCCAGCTCCTCCTGCGCCTCCAGCCGAAAAGTGGCCAACTGGGCTAGATCTAGCCCAGGATACCATGCCTTGACGAACTCAAGGGCCCGGCGCGCTCCTGCCCAGGCTGCAGAGCCCTTCCAGGCCTCCAGACTTGGGGTGCATGGGGCCGGCAAGCCTGGCCAAAGGGCGGAAACCGCATGGACCCTAACGCGCTGAAGACGGCGCATCACTTGATGGGCGGGCCGAAGACGGGCCTGGATGTTGAGGACCTGCTCATTGAGGGTCCGGGGGGCGTCAGCAGCAATCCGCACGCCTTCTGCCCTCTGCTCCTCGAGCTGCACCTCGATGATTTGGTTCGCAGCGATGGAGTGACCCGGGAAGAAGTCTGTTCGGGCAGAAGACAAGAAAAAACAAAGACAGAAACAAGCAGTCGGCTTAGACAAACGACAGCAGCTCAAGACAATAAACAAGAAGAATAAAGGTCACTATCGACCAAATCCTCGATGCTGCTGAAGCAGGCCGTCGTCTGCGCCTCCTTGTCGGCCCAGGCGGCGCGCTCGGTTTCAAACTTGGCGAGGAGATCGGTCTCCTTCACCTTTGCCTCCCACTGGGCCGTCTTGAGGGCCTCCGTCTGCTCGGCGAGCTTAGCGACCAGCCGGTCTCGCTCCTCGGTCATCTTGCTCCACTCTGCCTCCTTGCCGCGCAGAGCGGTGTTGGCTTCGCCCAGCTGTTGCTGCAAGGCGGCATTGGCCTCTGTAAAAGGAAAGAAGAAGAAAGAGCATCAGTTAAAAAATACAAAGAGGGATGCAATTGCCGGGGAGATCCGGCCCGATTGCTCAGCAGTCGGCCCAAATCTCGGGGACTACAGCCCGCGGGCGCGCCATCGCGCCCCCGCAGAGAAGAAGTAGTTAACAAAGGTAGAGCCACTGAGGAGATTCGGCCCGACTGCTCAGCAGTCGACCCGAACATCGGGGACTACAGCCCGCAGGTGCACCAACGCGCCCCTGCGAAGAAAGGAAATCGGAACTTACTCTGGCTCTCGGACAGATGGGCGGTTTGCGTCTCCAGCTCCGGGACCCTGGAGTTGATGGTGACCGCGCGTAGATTGTGGTAGTCCTGCAGAGGGAATGTCAGATAAATTCACCATTTGATGCATACAAGTTAAAGTTCTGGACCGCCTGCTCAGCAACCGGCCCAAAACTTGGGGACTACACCTAGTGGGTGCACTAGCGTGCCCCCACGAAGAAAACAAGAAGACCAAGAAAGCAAAGAAAACTTACACGGATGGGTGCGCGCGACTCCAGGAAGGCTTCGTTGTAGCGCTTGAGGGCCTCGGCTTCGGCCCGGAGCTTGGCCTGGACGTCGAGGGACGCCTGGGCCAGGGCGCCCGTCCCTCCTCCGGGTACCCAGCCACCCGGCGCGGCGCTGGTCGCTTCGGTGTCGGGGACTGACAAACTCACGACGCCGGTTTCTAGGGGTCGTGGCGCCGAGGCCGCCTTTGCGAAGCGATGGCGTGCGGGCGTGCGGAACTTAGGAATCAGGTCCGTCACCATCGCATCCCCGACTGGTGGCACCGGCGGCACGACCGGCTACTCATCCTGCGTTCCGCTAGTCGGTGGCGGCGGCGGCACGATGACGTCTGGCATGGCCACGTCACCACCTTCCCTCTCCCTGATCGGCTCCTTGTCACCGGCTCCCCTAGTCATCGCCTCAAACACACGCGGAGGTGGCCCGGTGTTCAGGGGCGTCACGAGCAGCGGCTCTTGGCCGCGTGCGGCTTCCGCGAGCCGCTCCTTCTCCGCGGCTTCGGCCTCCGCCTGCGCCAGCTTCCTCGCCGCCGATGCGGCGGCCTTGTCCGCCTCCACCTTCGCCAGACGGTCGGCTTCTTCCTCACGAGCCTCCCGCGCGTTCCACTCTGTCGCCTCCCGGAGGTCGGCGGCCAGGTCGATTCACCGGATGGTGGAGGAGGTCACTGCCGACCTGATGACCGAGGCGGCGCCCAACTTCTCAAGAGTCAGCAGGGCCCTAGGATGAGAAGGCAGCTCAGAAAACCTTTTTAAGCCGGATTGATGAAAAGACGGGAAACACGAAAAGAACACTTACGCCGACACCATTGCGGGCACCTTTGGCTGCCTCTGATACTTGGCCACCTTGGTCGCGGCTTCTTTTCGCCTGGTCGCCGTGGCCGGGTTCTTGGGCTTCTTCGGGGCGCTGCCGAACAGGGCAGCGCCTTGCCTCCGCTTGTGTTTGCCGCCATGGGCGGACGGCCTAGAAGAGGGGCCTGCGCCGGTGTTGGCAGTGCTCCGGGCGGGGCGCGGCTCGTCTTCATCGTCGTCGTCGTCGGGCCAAGTCTCCACTCCGCCTGCTCTGGCGCCGCCTGTTGCGTCGTCTGCCAGGGCGGCCGCCCCCAAGTCGGGGTCATCCACGTCGCTCACCGCCCTGTCCGGCAGGTAGTCGCCACCCGGCCCCACAATGGCGGCCGTCGTCTCGGACATATAAATCTACACCCCAGGAGGGAGTAGCATCATGACAAGAGCAAGACTGAAAACAGAGCTGAAGGAAAAAATGAAGGAACTTACAGCAGGCGGCGGGTCGTCGCGAGAGTACGACCGCTTCCCGTACCGCCACTCTGCCTCCGACACCTTGAGGTCGGCGATTTCGTTCACCATCCGCGCGACCTCAGCAGTCGGCATCTCCTTCATGCACAGCATGCTGGGGTCGCGGTGCCCGCTCATCCGGAAGATCGGATGAGGACGGCCCTGGAGCAGGAGGACTCGGCGCTCGACGAAGGCGACGAGGAGGTCGGAGGCCACGAGGCCCTCCGATTCCTAGAGCACCCGGAGTTGGCCGATGGCGGCCGCGGCATCCGGCGACACCGGCTTCGGCTTGTATCCCCAGTTGGGCCGGAGCCCGTGGGAGGGCCAGCCTCGTAGGCCGGCAGGTTGATGAAGTCGACAACCGGATCGACATTCTCGATGTAGAAGTAGGATTGTTGCCACATCTTTACACACTATGTCAGCTTGATGACGGGGAAGGCGTTCTGTTTCACCGGCCGGCGCATGATGACAAACCCACTGCACTCGGTCGCCGTCTCCTTGGCGGAGGTGCAGAGCTTCCCATAGAAAAATGCTCCCCACAGCTCGAGTGTGGGAAGGATGCCGATGTAGCCCTCGCACGCCGTGACGAAGGAGGAGAGTAGAGTCACAGTGTTGAGCGTGAGGTGATGAGGTTGGAGGTGATTGAAGTCGAGGAACGAGCGGAGGAAGCCGCTCACCGGAAGGCCGAAGCCGCGGAGGAAGTGCGAGCGGAAGACGACCCGCTCGTTCCCCCTTGGCGCCAGCGAGATCTCCTCCTCCGGTGGCACCCGCGCCTTCACAAATGCCGCGTTCGGCATCCGGCGTGTGTCGTGGAGGAAGGTGATATGATCTTCAATCACCGTCGACCCGTCCCAATCGCCGCCCTTATCGCGCGCCATGGCTTCAAGCGGGCCGCATGAGGAGGAGGGGTGCATCGGCGGCGAACGGCAGCAGCGCCTCGGCGGCACGAAGCGGCAGAGGAAGCTCTGGAGAAGAGAGCAGAGGAAGAGGAGAGAGCGGGAGGGGGCGCGCGAGCCTTGCCGCACCCCTCCCTCCCCCCTACTTATATCCCTTGGGCTATGAAGCCGAGGGGGCGGGTAGTGGGTCGTGGGATTAACTGCGCCCACGATCCCACGACAACCCATTTACGGCGCGCATTCACCACGCCTCGAGCGGTCGTGGGAATCGCAACTGCCCCCCTCGGCACAGCACATCCGCCCGGGTGCCAAGGCGCGGTAGTGGTGGGCCAGGCCCACTGTCACGTCCCATCAAGGGCATGGGATGGCAGGCTGGCCGGGCTGGCGTGCGCCGCGTGGCGTGTCTTTGGCGGGCGGCGGGCCGGGAAGCTTAGCAGGCACGCCACCCGTTTTCCCGCCTTGAAGTTCAAAAACGACCAACAGTCCCGCCTAGCCAAGGCCGACTCCAGCAGTCGGACAGACGCAAGGCAAATCGAACATTCTTCCAGAGCTCGGCGAGGGGGGAAGCCATTGAGACTTCGCGGCCCCTTGGCGACAATGCCTCACCGGCTTCGGGAACTACTGTCGGAGTAATGGGCCACGGGTAGCCTCACCCGAGTCCCTAGATTTATCAAGACTTTGGGCCATCTTCGCCTTGCTGTGCCCCAAGCTGAAGCTCCGCCCTCTGGGGGCCAGCTAGCTCAACGGACGGCTACCAGAGCGCGGCCAACCACCATCAGACGACACCACGAGCAGCCGGCTCCAGCCAGCCGGCCTCCAGAGAGGACGGCATCGGGCAGGCGGCCGCCCCGCACCCTTAGAGTTTGTGCCCCCGTAAAGAGGACGAGACGGGGCGTGGCTACAGTAAGGCCCTCACCCGTGAATCTTGGGTTTAGCGTGGCCACAGTGTCTCGTATTGGTAGAGATCTACGCACGGCGTGGCACTGTGGCCACCTACAATTGACATCACTCCGGGCAGGCGGAGCCCTGTTCCCCATGATGGCCTGTCGGTACGGACCGCAGGCTGCGGGCCCTACCAGGCAGCGACACCTTAGAAGACGGCGCACGCCGAACCAATCAGACCAAGGGAGGGCCGGCCTCCAGCAGGCGGCCGTCCCCTCCCTTGAAGCAAGTGCACCATTAACCTGATGAGAGCAAGTGTGGCTACAGTGACCTCCCACCAGGCGGCGGGACTGTAGCCACGCTGAGCTGACCAAGCAAGCGTCATTAGTAGCACGGCTACAGTGAGTAGCCACCAACCAGACCCGCCGGCGGCGGGAGCGGCCTGTCGGCTCCGTACCAGACCAGTCGGCGGGGCCCACCAGGCGGCGGGCCCCAGTAGTCGGCGGAGAAGCCGGAGGCCGGAGACGCTGACAGTCGGACCCAGCAGCCGGCCAGATTACCATTGTACCCCTGGGGGTAGGCCTATATAAACCCCCCAGGGCACCCGTGCAAAGGGTTCCCACCCCATTAGACTTAGCCACATCCCTAGGGCAGGAGAGAGCTAGCCTTGCCTTCTCCTTCCTCTAGCATACAGCTCCAGGAGCAACTTTGTATCACTTGTGCCTTTAGTGATCATGCGGAGACCACGTAGAGCAGGACTAGGGTGTTATCTCCTATGAGAGCCCTAAACCTGGGTAAAGTACACCGGCGTTCATGTCTACGCCTCATCCCGCTTCCGGGAACCGGGGACATTCTACTCGCTCCCACCATCATAAGCCATCCTTTGGCATATGTCGCACCCAACCCGCGACAACATGATACTAATATATGATACATGGCGCAGGAGTACTAAGTATTATTAATACAGTTTTGCTAGAACTCATCTAGATGAGATATAATTTGGTCTCATTCATCTTCTATAGCCATTGGATATGATGCTATAAGATGCGTGTGTGCTGACGTGGGTTGTATTTTTTCTTGTTTTCAAAGTGAATGAGAACAAATTATATCTCATCTAGATGAGTTCTAGGTACTCCCTTATTAATATCATTGCGTGCAATGAACTGACCACTACATGTCATGTTTGATAGCTCAAGTCATTAAAAGCATACAAGCCCCACATCTCTTATTGGTTGATTCCTCTATTTATGTCAAAAAATAAGAAACAACGTGAGAGTTAATGCACCACGCCTATGTGTTTACTTTTTGGTTTTCGTAAGATGACTTAATACTCACCTAGACGGAGGGAGTATTCGATTTGACAGCGGGCGGCGCAATTGCCGATACGGCTTTAATGCAGACGAGGGAGGAGTAGCGGTTCCCGAAATGTTGAACGGCCAATGCATCCTCCTTCAATTAATGAACTAATGGGAGGACGTCCGGGAAAAGAGGTTGCACGATGTGAATGCAAACGCAGTTTGCCCTCATTGCCCTCATATAAAGGCACCCCTCCATTCCAATGCATCTACCACATCGTACGCACCTAAGCATTTGCCTAAGTGTCGGTGTACTAAAGTAGGGGTACCTTAGTACCCCGAACTTGTGCACGGGCAGTCGCAGCGTCCCGCGGCAAGGCTTGCCAGGCGTCCGCCAAGACCCTTCGCTATTCATATTACTGCCATTCAAGAAAAAGTATTAACTTTGAAGACAAGGCCCCGGCAAGAGGCGCTTGTCGGGAAGAGCAAGGCCCCGGCAAGAGGAGCTTGCCGGGAGGGCCAGCCAAGGCACTTCAGAAGACTTGCCGTGACGCCCCACGCGTCCCGGCAAGACCCGGCGAGCGTCAAGCTTGCGGGTGCAACAAGATAGCAACCTCGGCAAGGTGCTTGCCGCAGCGAGGCCACCACTCTGCGCCCACGCTCCAGCTCACCCGACGACGTGTCGCCACAAGATCATTCCTGGTGCACGTGGCGTGTAGCTGTGCAGCCTAGCGGTGCGAGGTGGCGAGCGAAGGTGACTAGGAGGCCATCGTGGCGATCGGTGGCGCCCCTAACGGTCGTTTCCTGCACTATTGGAGTGACCGGACGGGCATTAAATGCTCTTCTCCCCTGCCGTCAGAGTTAGGTAGGGGGCACTGTAGATAGTGGTTGTACCAACCCGCGTTTTTACCTTTCTACCCCTCTCTCTGCGTTGCCACCTGTCGGTGACCCCTTTAGACTATAAAAAGGAGGCCCATGCGCACATAGAAGGGGTTCGGTTCGGTTCGGTCAGTTCGACTCATTCGAGACCACAGCATACCCACGCTTTCGAGCAAGAATAGAATAGAAACACAAAGCAGCAGTAGGAGTTTTATCTCTCCGGAGAGCTCCGAAGCTGTGTAAAAACCCCCGCGCGCTCGACCTCGATCTGCTCTTCGTGCGCACCCCGCTCCCTGCCGGACCAGAAGGGGCTCCCTGCCCCATAGGTGCTCGTGCCCCCACAGCCATGACATCTTTGGCGCGCCTGGTAGGGGGCGTGGAGTTCGTGCGAACCTGATCTGGTCTCCACGCGCGCTACATCAACATCTTCATCGACATGCCACCGAAGAAGAAGACTTCGGAGGTGGCCGCTCCGTCCGCGACTATCCTACCGCCACCGGAGCAAACGGGCGGTGGGGTAGACGCCAGCGGAGGAGCGGGCGCCGACGGTGGGACTCGCGTCGTCACCAGGTCCAAGGACAAGGCCCCGCAAGCTTCAGCGTCTGTACATCCACCGCACCCCTCCCAGGAGGGGCAAGATCGACAACGCCACGGTGCTCCTAGCACCGTGCTCGCGTTGGAACAAGGCCAAGCCGGCGGGTCGCGGGACGCTCGAGACCAGCGTGCACGCCAGCATGCTGGCACGAGCGAGGTGCGGTCACCTGGACGGAGTACTGCTCCTTCCAACCCAGTTGGGAGTCCGAGCATATCCCGCTCCTCGCACCCCTCGAGCATATCCACCCAAGACTCCAGAGGAAGCGCTAGCCCGAGCCCAGCTGCTTCTAGATTACCCTCCGGCGCCACACAAGATTGACGACTGGAGGATGACCATTCAGAGCCTCATCGGCTTCGCCAACGGCGACAAGCCCCGGCAACCGAGCGCATCGAAGCTCCGGCAAGACGCCCAGGCACAAGCCGACGCCGACAAGATTGCTGGGGGTGCCACCACCGTGCACTCCCCACCCCAAAGGCCAAGATCGCCGACTCGTCGGGCCAACCTCGACGCCGACTCCACCGCATCGTCGGACCCGCGAGCTCGCCACGATCAACGCCAAGTTATCCAAGAGCTCAGAACGACATTGCAGATGGCCTGTCAAAGTGCGCCGCACTCAAGTTACCTGTGGAACCAGGAATTTTTGTGCTCAAGCTGACTCGGCCATCTGTAACACCATCAACTGGATAGAACAAGAAGAGAAAGTTGGTTACTGGCGACTACTTTCCGGCAAAGCTCCCCGAAGCCGCCGCCAAGAAGGTCCCCAGGATCAACGCAGAAAAGTGCTGAGGAGCAGTCTGCTCCGACAAGCCCTAGGGCTTGTTTCGTTGAATCAGACGCTCCCGACAAGCTGTGTCCCGACACGCTTGCCGGGGAGCATCACGCTCCGGCAAGATCCCAGATTCTTGCCGTAGAAGCAGATGTTCCCGCAGCAGCATTTGCGCCTTTAGTCCTTGTTGTCGAGCCACAAGCTCCGACATGGGCACAGCAAATAGTCCATTTCCTTCAAACAGGAGAACTTCCCGAGGAAAAAGAAGAAGCAGAGAAAGTACGCCAGCAATCAAGTATGTACCAGTTTGTCGATGACATACTATACAGAAGAAGATTCAACGGAGTGAAATTGAAATGCATCTCCTGGGAAGAAGGACAGGAGCTGTTGGCGGAGATTCACGGAGGCATATGTGGTCACCACATTGGCGCAAGAGCACTTGCCGGCAAAGCTTTCCGGCAAGGCTTCTTTTGGCCGACAGCCCTCCAAGATGCAACTGCACAAGTAACCAAGTGTGAACCGTGCCAGTTCCACTCCAAGCAAATACATCAACCAGCTCAAGCTCTCCAAACGATCCCTTTATCCTGGCCATTTTCGGTCTGGGGGCTCGATATCCTCGGCCCCTTTCCCCGAGCTGTCGGGGGCTTCGAGTACTTGTACATGGCAATCGACAAGTTCACGAAGTGGCCGGAGGTGGAGGCAGTGAGAAAGGTGACAGCACAGTCAGCAGTCAAGTTCTTCAGGTCAATTGTCTACCGTTTCGGAGTCCCTAATAGGATCATCACCGATAACGGCACACAATTCACGAGCCGCACCTTCATGCAGTATGTCCAAGATCTTGGCACCAAGATCTGCTTCGCTTCTGTTGCTCACCCGAGAAGCAACGGTCAAGCGGAGAGGGCAAACGCTGAAGTGCTGCGCGGGCTCAAGACCAGAACTTTCGACAAGCTGCACAGCTGCGGAAGAAATTGGATCGAGGAGCTGCCAGTGGTTCTTTGGTCGATCAGGACGACGCCAAATCGAGCCACTGGACAGACACCTTTTGCTCTTGTCTATGGAGCGGAGGCAGTTCTCCCCATGGAACTCGTATACGGATCGCCTCGAGTGCTCGCTTATGATGAGCTTGAGCAAGAGCAGCTGCGGCAAGATGACGCGCTGCTCCTCGAGGAAGATCGTATTCAGGCTGCTGTACGAGCTGCTCGTTACCAGCAAGCTTTGCGCCGCTACCATAGCCGCAAAGTTAACGCCAGAAGTTTCGAGGAAGGCGACCTTGTTCTTCGGCGCGTTCAATCCGCCAAGAATTCCAACAAGTTGACGCCAAAGTGGGAAGGCCCTTATCGGGTAAAGCGAGTCACTAGGCCTGGCGCTGTCCGCCTTGAGACCGAAGATGGCATTCCGGTGAGCAACTCCTGGAACATAGAGCATCTTCGTAAGTTTTACCCATAAGGCGCGGTTGCCGGAACCTGCTGTCGCGGCAACCACCTTTTGTACAAGCCTTGCCGCTGTTGCATCTAACCCTTTGTACAAAGCCATGCGCAGATCCCATGCATAAATAAAGATCGTATGCTCAGCACATATTGTCAAATTGCATGCCTTTTTCTTTTGTAGCATGTATACACTGACACTTTGTGCAGAACTTGCTCCCGGTAAGCAATAACGAGCCTTAAAGCTCCATAACTTTATTTTCTCTTCTTTCTTTTGCTCAAAAAGAAGGTTCCCCCGCCCACAAGTTCACCGGGGGGGAGAGGAGAGGATAAACATATGGACCGGGCGTCGTTCAAAGAAGCACAGCCTTGCCGGAACGCAGAAGACAAAAAAGCTAAGTTGCCAAAGTTTGAGCATAGTCAGTTTTTAAATTTTTAAGTTATACTCCTTGAACGACTGTGCCTTGTATGGAAAACCTGTGCGCGGAGGAACCAGCTCGTGGCTAAGTTGCGCCCTTACTTTGTTTCGAGTCCGCTCAACAATACAAGCGCGCTGCAACTAGTCCCGACAAGGTTTCTTGCCGGAGGCAACACCGCCAGCAGGCTGCTGATGTTCCGCACTCAGCAAGTGTGATTGCGCCGGCAAGTTCCCTAAAAGCGTAGGGAAAAAACATAGAAGGAATGGAATCAAATAAAGGAAGTAACATAGCAGATAGTACCTAGAATAAAGTCATATTATAATAAATAACTTGCCGCGCTCTGATGAGTTATTCCTATGACATATCTAGCGGCGGCAAGAAAAGGGAGAAGAAGGGTGGCCTAATCCACGCGCTCGCCATCGACCCTCTTAACTTCATTGACCTTGTCCACAATGGGCGCGACAATGGCTTTGAGCTCTTCAAGATCGGCATCTGCCGGCAGCTTCTTGAGGACGCGGGAGAGGTCGAGGTTCGGGTTGCGGAAGAGTATCTTCACCAACACCTTCTCCAAGACCTTGGCGCAGATTGCACGTGACTCGTCGGCCAGCTTCTTCGGGATCCTTTCCCGGAGCTGCTGGAGAGCCGTCACCACGCCCTTGAAGAAAAGAGTAAGCTTGGCGCTGGGCTAGAGGTTCTCGTCGGGGGAGTACCCAAAGCCCGCCAAGTCCAGCTCCGCCAGCTCCTCGTCGATCGATGCAGCGATGTTGACGAGGCCCTCTGTCTAGAGCTCCACCGTAGCTCGGAAGGTGTTCTGAGTCTCAGCGGCCCTCATCAGCAGCTCCTCGTTGCCCTTGAGCTCTTTCTTCAAGTCACCCTCTCGCTTCTTGGCGGCATCCAGTGTCTCCGTCAAGGTAGCCAGCTTTAGTTCCAGATCAGCGTTTGAGTCCTTGGCGGCGTTCAGTTCCTTGATCTTCTCGGCAAGTTGAGCTTGTAGATCGCCATGGGCAAGTGCATCCTTCTCGCGTTCGCGCTGGAGTGCGGCAAGCTCTTCATTCTTCTTTCCCATGTCCGCCTCCAGCTATGCCACTCTCTCCTCTAACTCCTTCTTGGCGGCCTCGGCGGCCGCGGCTGCGTCCTTTGCCTCCTTGAGGGCCCCGCCAAGTGACCGCTCTCGTGCCTCGAGCTCCTCCTCGTGGCTGTCCAGACTAGTCTTCTTCTGTGTCAGCTCACCTTCCCGCCTGGACATCTCCTCGGCGGCGAGCCTCTGCTGCTCTTCGGCTTCAGCCTTCTCCAGGATGAACGCCTCCTTTGCCTCGCCAAGTTGCGCCCTCTCCTCCGCAATGGATCGGAGGGCCTCCTGATTGCGGTTCCGGAGCTCCTGCGCATGTTTCTCTATGTCAACTCCCGCCTGCGCGACAAGCGCCTCCCGAGACTCGAGCTTCGCTTGCCGGGCGCGGTAGAGTGACACCAACTTCCGGAGCAACTGCTCCTCTTCAGACTCGCCACTGCTGCTGCCGGGCGGGTCAACCACTGCCAGCCCGGCAGAGGCGAGTACTTCCCCGTCAAACTCCTCTCCTTCGATCGGCGCCCTGGAGCTCGACGCCCAGGGAAGCTTGATGTATACGCCCTCGCCGGCCTTCAAGTATGCGCCTGGCTGGGGCTCCTCGGAGCCCGGCGCTGCATCAGCGGCGGAGGAGTCGGCGGTCGGTGCAGCGCCTTGCGCTCCTGCGCCCTCCGGGTCGTCAGTGCGATCACCGGACCCCTCGCTAGCTCCTGCGCCAGCAGCCTTGGCGGCTTCTTCGCTGGCGGGCTCATCAGCGCCGGTCTCTTCCTCATCAGGGGCGGCGTCCTCAGTATCGCCGCGTGCGCCTTCCTCGCCGGTGGCCTCAGTTTCCATCGGGTCTGCGAGAGGGGGATCTGAGGATAGGGAGAGGAAGGAGAAGTCAAGCAAATATCCAAAAAAAGAAGAAGAAGAAGAACCCAAGGGAAGATTTCCGACAAGAAGGGTTACCTGCGCTGGACTCCGTGACCATGGGCTCCACCATTGGGGGCTCACTGGTTCCACCCCTTGCCGGGGATCCCTCCCTTGCTAGGGAGCGCTCCCTTGTCGGGGAATCGCCCCTTGGCGGCGTAGTCGAAGCCGACAGCACCTCCGAGGCGGCCTCTGGTTGCTCTTGGTGGGCCTGTTCTGCTCCTACGCAAATGAATCAGCAATCAAGGTGTCAGCAAAAGAAGAAGCACCCGAGCGGGCCCCACAACGGGAAGTGAACTAAACACTTACGCTGGGGGCTGCTGCGAGGAGAAGGGATTGGGTCCGTCAAGGTGGTCTCGGACGTGTCTTCTGCCATCACAGCAGGATCGTCCTCGATGACAACCACGGGAACCTTGGCCCACTTCGCCGCTCTCTCAGCCAGAGTCCTGAAATGGAGCAGGGATTCAGAGAGAAGCAAATCAGATGCAAGACAAGCAACGACGAAGGTCGGAGAAAAACAAGTACAACAAGAAGAAAGCCTTACTCTTCCTCCTCTTCTTCCTCCTCGTCGGAGCTCAGCGCAGAAAGGTCGAAGTCCGGTACCTTTTCTGCGAGGCGAGGCGAAGGAGTAGGCTCCCTCGGACGTTTGCCAGGGGCTGCGGCAGGATCAGGTGTGGCGGCCCGGGAAGACCCCGCCTCGGTTGCCGGCACGGCCTGGGACCCTCCCGCGGCAACGGTACTTGCCGCGGTGGAGCGTGTCCCACGGCGCCTCGGTTGCTGGCCTGCCTGTCCCCCTGCCGTATCTGCGACTCGACGAAGGCGCCTTCTTGGTTGGAATTGGGCCTGCGCTGGGGGCTCCGCCTGCGGCAAGCTGCTCGAAGACGGCTGGCCGCTCGCGCCCTCGGCGGACTCGCTCGCTTCGGCTTCAGGCTCCCCCTCGCCGACGACCTCTCCGCCAAGATCCTCCCTGTCAGCAAGGCTTGCCGCCTCGGCCGCCTCTGCCTCCTCCAGCGTGAAGCCGAACTCACCTGCGGCGGCGGCTGCTGCCGCCTCTTCGGCCCTGGTGGCGATGTAGCGCATCTCGTTCTCGGTGGTGGCGCGGGTGAGGAGCCTCTGCTCGTCGGAGTTGACTGCTACCTCCGCCAAGCCATCAAAGAATTGCTGCACGACATCGTCAGCTGGCTCCATCCAAGTTGGGATTATCCCGTGCGAATCGCACTCTGGCATCATTGCGCAGATGCGATCGCGCTGGGAGTTGTTGCACAATGGGATGACGCCCTGCGGCAGCCTGAACCACTCTGGATGGTTGGCGTCGTGCTTGAACAGCTCCCTCAGCATCCCGTCAAGCTCCAGAACTGTGAACTTGAAATTGAGGCCCGGGCGCAGCCTCATGATATCCGTCGGGCCGCCAAACTGCCAAGCGGGCCTCCCCCTCTTCTGCAGAGGGGCGATGCGACGGCGAAGGAAATCCGCGCCAACCGCCCCTGCTGTGAGCCCGGCAAGCCTGAGCTGGAGGATTCGGGTGGTGGCAATCTTCAGCTTGGCGTCGTCCGGCGACAGAGCGCCCCAGTCGCCGCCGCGAACTACCCGAGCCTGGCGCAGGTTGGTGAATGGCTGCGGATTGGCAATCACAGATCCAGCACCATTCCGCCCTCCACTCATCCCACTTGCTGCGGAGCTCGCCCGTCAGATACACCTCCTTCATGCCGATTCGTGAGGTCCAGGCGACTCCGCCAGACAATGGCTCTCCTTTCTCGGCTCGGGGGGTGAAATAATGGCGAAAAAGAGCGACATTTGGGTGGATGCCAACAAAGTTCTCGCAGAGGTGTGCGAAAACCGCCATTGTCAGAACGGCATTGGGGGTGAAATCAAGAAGATGAAACCCGTAGGTGTTCATAATGTCGCAGAAGAAATCCGAAAAAGGTGGGCAGAGCCCGCAATAGAAGAACACCGGAAAGAAATAGTACCCTTTTGGGCATCGCTTCGATTTGGAAGCCACAGCGGAAAGCACCGGCATGCGCGGATGCGCCCACGTCTGTGTCGACCAGAAGAGGTAGAACTCCTCCAGCAGCGCCTTCGGGGTGAGCTCGGCAGGGAAAAGCACTCGCTTCTTGCGCAGCGCCTCAAGCAGCAACGCCTCGGCCGACTTCTCGGCCTTGCTGGTCTTCGGAGCCATGGCGGAAGCGGCAGGGGAGCGCGGAGGTGTTGAGGGCGACGGCGGCGACGGGCGGCGGAGCGCTGCTCTCTTTTGGCTTGGGAAGCGGAGGGGAGCGGCGGAGCTTTTGGAGGAAGGAACTGCAAGTGGCGAAGGTGGGGAATGGCCCTGTTTCCCCTGCTTATAAGCAGGGGAGCCGGACGTTACGCATTTCCTGGAGTTAAAATTGCCCACGATCTCTCCCACGACGCCGCAATTGACACGTGCCGTTACAGGAGGGCGCGGTGGATACGGAGTGGATCTGGTTTGGACCCAGGCCGCGCGTGCCCATGCCCTGTTTTGGGCCTGGCCCAACAGCGCTCGGCACCGTGTATGGCCCAGGCCCGGGGGCTCCTGTCGGTGTACTAAAGTAGGGGTACCTTAGTACCCCGAACTTGTGCACGGGCAGTCGCAGCGTCCCGCGGCAAGGCTTGCCGGGCGTCCTCCAAGACCCTTCGCTATTCATATTAATGCCATTCAAGAACAAAGTATTAACTTTGAAGACAAGGCCCCGGCAAGAGGCGCTTGCCGGGAAGAGCAAGGCCCCGGCAAGAGGAGCTTGCAGGGAGGGCCAGCCAAGGCACTTCAGAAGACTTGCCGCGATGCCCCGCGCGTCCCGGCAAGACCCGGCGAGCATCAAGCTTGCGGGTGCAACAAGATAGCAACCGCGGCAAGGTGCTTGCCGCGGCGAGGCCACCACTCTGCGCCCACGCTCCAGCTCACTCGACGACGTGTCGCCACAGGATCATTCCTGGTGCACGTGGCGTGTAGCTGTGCAGCCTAGCGGTGCGAGGTGGCGAGCAAAGGTGACTAGGAGGCCATCGTGGCGATCGGTGGCGCCCCTAACGGTCGTTTCCTGCACTGTTGGAGCGACCGGACGGGCATTAAATGCTCTTGTCCCCTGCCGTCAGAGTTAGGTAGGGGGCACTGTAGATAGTGGTTGTACCAACCCGCGTTTTTACCTTTCTACCCGTCTCTCTGCGTTGCCACCTGTCAGTGACCCCTTTAGACTATAAAAAGGAGGCCCATGCGCACGTAGAAGGGGCTCGGTTCGGTTCGGTCAGTTCGACTCATTCGAGACCACAGCATACCCACGCTTTCGAGCAAGAACAGAATAGAAACACAAAGCAGCAGTAGGAGTTTTATCTCTCCGGAGAGCTCCAAAGGTGGGTAAAAAAACCCCGCGCGCTCGACCTCGATCTGCTCTTCGTGTGCACCCCGCTCCCTGCCGGACCAGAAGGGGCTCCCTGCCCCATAGGTGCTCGTGCCCCCACAGCCACGACACTAAGCACCTACACTAAGCGGAAAAGAGCTCACTCCAGACCCATGGCGGCGATGCGCGTGAGCGGCCAGCGGTTGTGCCAGATGGTCCACGACGCTGACCTGCGGCATGGCGCCGAGGATCGTCTCCAGACGGTGTTGGAGACCGGCTGGTGGATGGTTGTCATCGACGCCAACTGCGACTCTCAGTTGGACCAGATGATCGTTGCCACCAGCAACAAGTTCACCATCCTCAAGAAGCTCGTGGACGACATCGCCGCACTCCTCCATTCTGCGCGCCTGGGCTCCTCATTGCCTGCCACCCTAATCGGCCTCCATGGTCGGAACCTCTTTCAAGCACTGGTGGCCCTGCGACTGCCCGCCGATGCCATGAAGAATGTCCACCTAGAGGTCGCGCTCGCCGCGAGGCGCCTCGCCCTGCAAGAATTCGTCGACCTACACATCCACGTGTACAAGCAAATCGTGTACATAGGTATCTACAAGGCCAGTGAGGACGCTATGACATTGGCCTTCCTCGACCGGCTGGAAGCCTTGGATGCCTTTGCTGAGAAGCACCTCGACCTCGCAACAAAAGCCGCTGCTCCTTAGCCGCCGGTCGGTGGCCCGGCACACTAAGTTGAGGAGGAGGAGGTCGTACGTTCATGGATCCATCTTTCTTCTTGCCTTCTGTAACCACCACTACGATCGCATCATCGTGGCCTTGATTCTTATTGTGCTGTTGCATTCTCGTTCCAGTCAATACCGACATGTGCGATCCCTTTTCTTAATTATATGCATCACTGTAACTAGTACTCCATCTGTCAATTTATAAGTTGTGCTTACCTTTTCCATCAACTTCATGCAACGCGCGTGCATCTTGCTAGAAACACTAGAATATGTCTATATAATCCGTATGTGATAGTCCATTTGAAATCTCTTAAAATACAAATATTTAGGTACGGAGGGAGTAATATATTAGGAGTATATCAAAACAAGAGTGATTTCTTTCAAGTTTGTGAACAAATACTAATATTCTACTACTTTGGATCCGTCGCAACGCACGGGCACATTGCTAGTAAAAGGAAAAGGCCTGCCGCGTTCGCGTCGCACCCCCACACGCCCTGGAATCGGGAGTACTCCACGGCCCGTCCAGCATGACACATAGCTTAGGGAAGGCGTGTTGACTAGCATTTTCACTTTCATGTGGGACTGCCATTGAGCAAACCGACACCCCGCCCGCCGCCGGGTTGGATAACATAAACGAGGGGAAGATCTAGCTGTAGCACGGAAGCCAAGAAATTTGGTGTCAGATGGGGCTCGTTGATAGAGTAGGAGCATTCCGTACTAGTACTACTCCTACTAGTACCAAGTTTGTACTCCTAATACTATATTACTAGTACTACCACTATACAGCTAGTAGGTACATGCACGGCACAACATCGTAGGAACAAAAAACGGGAAGATCTTGTTTTGGGTGATTTATCTTTTTTTTCAATCAACGTAGTATGAATAATATGATGTGGGGGCACCCATGAAGCTTATGTGGCTTGGTTGCATGGCTACGAAAGGTTAGAGAAAAATAAATAGATAGTGTGTTTAGAGTGCACTCCACTAAATAGATATACTTTGGATCCATTGCAACGGACCGGCACATCTATATCTATACCCCCTATATAGTGTGTGAAAAACTTTGAAAGTTGGTCGTTGGATGAAGTCAATTCGACGGTACAAAGATGGCAAATCCGAGCACTACTGGCCGTTGGATATCATCCACCAGATTCTGCCACATGTATAATCTAGAAGACTCCATGGTTGAACTTAATTCATGACTAACTTTGCCACAACTAAGCTTAGGCAAAGTTATTAGTTCTTCAAAATGAGAGCCACAAGTTGGCAAGCCTAAGGGAATCTTGCCACATTTTTTGTGTGTATGTCATGTGGGGCCTTAGTGTGGCTTGCCTAAGTGTGGCTTGAACCAAACACTCACCTAAGGTAATCAAACTTGCCTAACCTTACGTGGGGCTCGTTGGATATGATCTACTCCCTCCGTCCCATAATGTAAGACGTTTTTTTACACTACACTAGTGTCAAAAAACGTCTTACATTATGGGATGGAGGGAGTACACATTCCACCAGATTTTGCCACATGTAGAATCTAGAAAACTCCACATGTAGAAGCATAATGCACAAACCACCAGAATCTCATGCGTGCAATGCACGTGTACCTTACTAGTACTAGTTGGTAGTAGTAAGAGACAAATTTGAGTTTTGGCACGAGCTCGTACTGCGGGAGCACCACAAGGCCTGCCGTAGGAGTTACATTTCCCTCTCGGGGCCCACGGGGCCGAACTTCAGTGGCTTAGTGCCTGGCCTATGAGCCAATGACATGCGGACCTTAAATGCGGTTGGCCCACATGTCATTCTCATGGTGGTGGCGTGGTTCGCGACTCACTCGTTCGAGATGAACTGGCCGATGGTGGCGTGGCCGTGGCGAGGGTGCCACAGCTGGGCGTCAGGGCGTTACGAGGCATAGATGGCCACACTGGCGGGTACTACCTGTAGTACAGAAGTACTCCAACTGAGGATTGATGCCCAGGACAAAATGTGTCACAGCCGCTAGATGAAAATTCGATGGTGCGGGAGTACGGATCGGAGCACAGCAACGGAGCAGGCAAACCGCGTCCAATCGGGTGTGTCTGTGGTAGAAAGTTGATGGTCACCACAGTTCAGCTGGCCCGCATGTCATGCACACAAAGGCAGAGGAGCGGTGGGGCCGAGAGGGATGAGGGGCACGTCCGGGGGATGAGGATCCCCTGACGCGAACAATCCTACCATTCTGTCGCTGACATGTGGGACCCATAAGCGTGGGTCCCACCTGTCAACGAAGGAAAGGAAGGGCAAGGCAGTGATAGCCATGTCAGAGGATCCATGTCCACGTCGGGGGACGTCGTGCCGTGGGTTGGAGCGGTGTCGTGGGAATCGCGTGTGGGTGTGGCAGTGGAAGAAACAAGAAACGTGATGGTCGCCGTGGTTCAACTTCCATGGACAAGCTGTCATGTCTGCTGACACATGTATATCAAAACTAGAGTGTTTATATTTCAAGCACGTGAACAAGTATTATTCTACTACTTTGGATCCATTGCAACGCACGAGCCAGCACATTGGTAGTAGTAGTGTCCATCTCTATCTCTAGAGGCCTTCCCTCATTCATACTTTTCTCTCACAAGATAAACTACTCATACAAATGCATCTTGATGTTCCATGGAACGCACGAGGATGATTCCTTGGGGGTCTCTCCAGCGCGGCATGGCCATAGTTGCAAGTTGACGGCCCTTGAGATGCCGACGTTGAGGGGCACTCGGATTTCCTCCGATGAGCAGGTAAGATGAGTTTGATCACGTAGTAAATGCATTCTAAAGACTACTTCCGTGTCCATTTCCTAATTCTCCCCCTGCCCATTGTTTCACAGGTTAGGCTCGCTGCGAGTGGAGATTGGCTTGCATATGTACGGGAGGGTACCAACGTCAATTTGCACAACATTTACAATGGTGACGCCGTTCCCGTAGAACCTTTGTCCAACATTGGGATCAGCCATGCAGCGGGCCACCGCATGAATTGGTACGATGGAACCACGGTGAGATTGAATAAGATAACATGAACCTTGAACATGGCGGTCAAAGGCGGACCATGTTGTCTGCGGCCGATTTTTTGCCGTATGAGTACGAAGACGTTGCGCTCCTTTCTAACCGCATCTTTGCGGTGGCAAACCAGGGGACTTATTTGTATGGGACACATCCTACGATATACTCCCTCTCTCCCAGTTTATTTGTTTTGAATCTTTTCATTTTATAAGTTTCAAATTCAAATTTAGTGCTCCCCATCACATGTTGAGATTACAATGTCCATTAAATCATTGCATTCATGTATAGTAAAGAAACAAATCTCGAGCTTGGCACGAGTTCGTGCAGCGGTAGCACCACAAGCCCTGGCGCAGGAGTTACATTTCCCTCTTAGGGTCGTCGGGACTGAGCTTCAGCGCCTTACTACACCTACCTTTGAGTCAATAACATGTGGACCCGATAGGTGACTGGTCCACATGTAATGCTCCCAAAGGCAGAGGGGCAGTGGAGCCAAGAGGGGTGAGCCGCAGGTCAGGGGATGTGTGGTGTCATGGGTTCGAGCGGCATTGTGGGAATCGCGTGTGGCTGTGGTAGAAACTTGATGCTCGCCGCATTTTAGGTGGCCCACATGTCATGCACACAAAGACAGAGGGGCGGTGTGGCCGAGAGGGGTGAGGCGCACGTCGGGGGACGTGGTGCCGTGGGTTGGAGAGGCGTCGTGGGAATCGCGAGATGAAACGTGATGGTTGCCGTAGTTGAACTTCCATGGACAAGCTGTCATGTCTACGGACACATGCACTGCATACCGATCACTGGAAGGAGTAGCAGAGAAAGCTATATATGCGGATAAATAGTTCCTTATAGTCAAGCGGACCCATGCTACTACTATGTTCCAAAGACATGCACACCACCGAAATAGTCCATCTATATCAATATACACCGAGAGGGAATAATTTTTTTTACGAGAGAGGAAATAGTTCATCCATCCATAATGCCCTCCTGCTGGTGCAGCCTTTTCTTCTTGTTGTTGTTGTTGTTGTTCTCATTTTCTGTGGGAGACGGCTTCGCAACAAGCTCTTTGGACCTTGCAGCTATCTCGAAACTCACACGGGCATCGAGGGCAGCATATTTTATCCGCTCGTACGACAAGGGCTAATTCTCCCATCCAGACGACCTTAATTCCACCGTCTTGTCACCCTTCTGAAGATTTCTACCGAGCACAAAATTTGCTACGTCGAATAGGGATGGTGTCTGTTTATCACAATCTTCTACAGGAATTTTGACTGGTTTGTAGGTCAGCAATGTTTTTCAAATCAAGGTTGTACAGCTCCAGCTTCTGTTTGTCCCCTTCGATGGCTGCCCCATAGAAGTATACGTCCTCCCGAGACAAGAAATCGTGAAGCTCACCTGGTATGGAGGGCGAGTGTATGATGTGGTACACCAAAACAACATCTTCGAGGCACAGCTAAAGGACGGCGGTGCGTTGGATCTTCCCAGGGGCACGCTCCGTGTACTCTGCGTCGAGACCGATGACCCTCGTCTCTACCTTTTTGAGGGAGTTGGATACATTGTTGATCCACTGCCGAACAACCCTTGGGTTGACGATGACGGTGGCAACTATGCTCATCGAGCCTTCGACGAGGACATGTTGGACGCTAAAAACCTGCATCTCGATCTCTTTCGCCATTTGGAACCGCTGGAATGGAGGGCTATGGTTTGGAGAATTAGGATCAGATGGCTAGTCTAACTGAAGTAGTAGATGATTATTTAAAGAGGTTAAAACAATGTGAACACAGTGGGGTTTGGATGCAAATGAAGACGAAGGGGAGGTGAAGAAGCCGAGGAAAATTGGTTCCCAATGGAGAAGTAAATGGGAGAAGTGGCGTGCAGGCAGTTGATTAGATGGCTAGGTAGACTAAACGAAAAGGCTATGCGGGTAGACTGATGAGTCGTACCTTTTCGTGTACGTGCCCATCCTTCCTGATAGGTGGGAACTATGCAAATAGATAAAAAAATGTGTCATAGCTGGTTCAGATGGATATTGGCGCGTGAGTGGGAGACACAACATTCTCTGGTTAAGGAATACTCCCTCCGTTTAGCTGAGTATAAGTCACCTTATGAAATCAGGTTTTCCCAAAACCTTTAGGTGTGGAGCATTAACTTCCTGCTCGATCCCCTCCCAGCCTCGTTAGCCAGCGTTATCTTCCTCTGCTGCCGCGTTCTACCTTTCCATTTTTCCTCTTCTCAAGTGTGGAACGATCTGCATGCCGTCCTTGATGCACCAAAACGACCACTGCATGCATCGCGGCAGGGCGTTGATTGGGCATGCATGAGAATTTGGTTCTGCTCGCAATATGGATGATAAATGAACGATGAAGTGAACAGGCATGCTAGCACGGGAGACCTATTTTTGCTATACAATACTGGAGTACTCATGTTCCTACTAGTAGTAGTAGTCGTAGTAGTACAACTGTGGTACACTTCATGGTCAAAATACTATTCATCCGGTCCTCACAGTGAAGTGACAACACCCTACGCCTGACACTAGTCCAGGCGGCGTGTTCGGGTTACCAAAGTCAGCCTCACCCTGTGCATTGTGCGTTCTGTCACCGCCGCTGTACAGCACATTGGCGCCTTACCTCGTCTCCCTCTTCCCTCCCATAGCACCACTCCATCTCCATCTCCTTCTCCGTCTCCGTCTCCATCTCACTGTGCCCCCGTGTACCATCGCCTCACTCGCCTCCCCCAGTACCACTATTCCCTCGCTAGCCGCTCCAGCACCGACAACCTTCTCCTCCGTAAATCAAGCCCCCAAAAAACCACCTTCCAAACACCACCATGGCCGTACAGCAATCTCCCTAGTGACATCCTCGACCTCTGTTGTTCGTGTATGGATATGTTGAGCGCCCTGCGGCTGGCTGCATGGTCGAGGGACATGCACACGGCCATCATCGAAGCGAGGCCTAAGCTTTTCAAGACACCTTGCTTGCTGCTATCTGGTCTTGTGAGATTGGCTGACCATGATACGGAGGCGTACATGATGCCCCTCGACTTCAATCCGATCTCCACTAGCCGAAACTTCTTTGCGGGTATGTAGTGGGTCGTCGTACATCATTTCCCTCGACATCGATCCAATCACCATCGCCCAAAACTTCTTGGCAGGTATGTACTGGGTCGGCATGAACTCCCACTGGATGGCTGCCTTCAGAGAAGACGGTCAAAAGTTGGTGCTCGAGAACTTCCCGACCTCCCATGAGATTATCCTTCCTCCATTGGATTATATAGAGTATTACCATCGCGGTTCAAGTCGTCTAGATTACCACGTCAGTTGGATGGACCTTATTTTGCAGAAGATTGTAATCTGCCAAGTGCCCACACGACATGCGAATTACACAGACTTCAAGCTAATTGCCTTGTTTGACCGTGGACTCGCCTATCTTTATGCCGGTGCCTTCTTTAGCTGGAGACAACTCAGCTCACAGTGGATCATCGTCAAAGCTGATACACACTTCTGTGATGCTATTGAACACAATGGCATCATCTACGCGATCGACAAAGCAGATGGCACCACGTATTGCTGGGACGACACGTGTAAGTTGTTTCCGTCTCATGTTAATGTTGACGCAATGACACTGTTTGAACTTTTTGTGATGATTGGCATATCCCTGTTTGAGCAGAATTTGAGTAGAAGTATGGCAATGTATTAGAGACATCATAAATCAGCTATATTTGGGATGAGTTAATTCGTGCGATTGTGACCATGTCATTACAGCCAATTTGTACCCTGAATAATCAAACGGCTAGGAATATATGGATATTATCCTTATTTTACAATAATCTATATACTACTACTAAATATGAGTGTGTATCAATGGCCATGTTAGTTTCCTCATTTTCATGATGTAGAAACATGCGCCACACGGTTGGTTTCATCTAACCATACATTAGGGAAGTAAATGTGCATATGGAGAACTCTATATTTGGAAGTAGTGAAATCCTGCAATGCTTACCATGTGTACATACCTATATTCGCCGTTCAGCAACAAATGGCTAGAATAATATCCTCACAAAAAATTTGCCCACAGAACACGAGTATATAACAATGCATGGTATGTTAGTTACCTTGAAGAATTTGTTTATGAGGATAGAACATGATTATGTAACATGCATGACATGGTAGTTTCCTGTGAAGAATCGATTGCGAGATAACATGAGTATAACCATGCATGGCACTTCGATATTTTTGAACCCAGTATACATTTCCCTGTATTTTCCTCCCTGTTCCAACAGGGATATATCAATGTTATTTCTTGCATTATCCTACTCATCCTCTGAACAATGCTGATCTTACATTAACAATGCCTGTCCTTTTTGATATGATGTAGTGTCCCTACAGTTACTGCCCTTTGTAATCACACCACCTTTGCCAAAAACAGGGATGCACAACTGGTTCCTCGCTCAATCAGACGACGGCAAAAGATAGATGATCATTCGGACACATAGCCGGAAAAGTTACATTGCAAAAACCCCACTGTATACAAGCACCGTGTAATACGTGAGTATCCGGACAGTGGCTGTTATGTCTATGAGCAGGATACCAGCTTGTTGGGGCCTTTAGGATTTTTTAGTTGGAGGCGGGTAAACAGCCTTGGTTCACACTCTCTGTTTCTTAGACTCAATTATCTGATTAACCAGGAGATCACCATTGGCAAGGACCTTGATGGTAGAGAGACACTGTTTGCTATGGAAAACTGTGTCTACACGGCGAGACCTAGGTCTTCGCGAGCAAACTCCCCTGATTGTCAATGATACAGCCTGCAGCCAAAAGAAGGTGAGAATGACAAAGGCATCCGGATTAACTTTGATCCTTGGATGTCTCAATTATGACAGGCAGTGATGTGGTTCAAGCCTTTAGGTTGATAGGTAATTGGGCTGTTGTATCGAAAGAGTGGAGTACTGGTGTCTCCGGATCACTGGTCGCTGAAGCGGGGCTGCAAATTATGATGGTGTTGGATCAACTCTTCGAATGACTTTGTTGTCTTTGCTGCTGGTTCTGGATGGGTAGTTCTTTCTTTTGTTATGCATATTCCTTGTCATTTGGTCATCCTCATCTATGTCACTCTTACTATGTAATAGTTGCTTCTGTTTAGAGTCTGAGCGCTGCAGATGGGTGCATTTTGGTGGTGTAGCAAGACTTCTTATGAACTATCATGTCTTGTTGTTTATGTTAGTAGTAGTCACTAGTCAGTGTTTGAATGTTGTATATATCGTTGTTTTGAACTATTTATTGTCTCGAACTACTGGTGGGCTAAACGAGGGCATCACCATTCTCCAGTGTTCAAAGTATATCTCCTTTTTTTCAAGTTATATAATTTGAGCTCTGTGTCTTTTCGATGATGTACACTTGTTTGGGCCAGTGAGGTGTCGTTGAATATGGGCCGAGTAGTAACGCAATGCCAAACAGGTCAATTATGACTCTCAGGCTGGGCTCTCAAAAGATTCTGAAAAAAAGGTCGGGCTCTCCAAAAAAGAAAGAATAAGGACTCTTAGGCCGACATGTGGGCGCCACCGGTGTTTTCGTGCACTTGCGCGCCGAGAGCATATTGGAGCGTGCTTGAAATTCATGCTACCTTTTCATCCCCAATCTCCCGCCCCTCCTCCACCTCTGGAATCTCGATTCCTACTCCAGTTCCCCCAAATCCCCCTCCTATACTCCCTGTACTCAAGCACACTATCATGTCGCTGGTCAACGTGGATCTCCGAGCCGGAGATCTTGAGGTCCGTCCTGCCTTCGGTTGCTGCATGCTGTCGCTCAACAGTGGCATGGCGGCGCTTGACGACCAGTTTGCCGGCAAAGTGCTCATGGTAACCATCAACGGTGACCGGCCTCCCGTCTCGCCGGACGACCTTGTCAAAGCTCTTGGCATTGTGCACGGCATCCAAATAAGTGACTTTCTCCTCGAAATCTATCCGCCACCGGCTGATTTCTTTGTCAAGTTTCGGACAACTTTCGACTGCAGTCGTGTGTTCGAATCTTCCCGGCATTTGTTCTGCGATGGCGCGCTGATGAGCTTTGATCGATGGCACCCAGGATGGGTGAGGGAGTCCTGGACTAGGGGGTGTCCGGATAGCCGAACTATCATCTTTGGCCGAACTCCTAGACTATGAAGATACAAGATTGAAGACTTTGTCCCATGTCCGGATGGGACTTTCCTTGGCGTGGAAGGCAAGCTTGGCGATACGGATATGTAGATCTCCTACCATTGTAACCGACTTTGTGTAACCCTAGCCCTCTCCGGTGTCTATATAAACTGGAGGGTTTTAGTCCATAGGACGAACAACAATCATACCATAGGCTAGCTTCTAGGGTTTAGCCTCATTGATCTCGTGGTAGATCTACTCTTGTACTACCCATATCATCAATATTAATCAAGCAGGAGTAGGGTTTTACCTCCATCGAGAGGGCCCGAACCTAGGTAAAAACATCGGGTCCCTTGTCTCCTGTTACCATCCGCCTGGACGCACAGTTCGGGACACCCTACCCGAGATCCGCCGGTTTTGACACTAACATTGGTGCTTTCATTGTGAGTTCCTCTGTGTCGTCACCTTTAGGCCCGATGGCTCCTTCGATCATCAACAACGACGCGTCTAGGGTGAGACTTTTCTCCCCGGACAGATCTTTGTATTCGGTGGCTTTGCACTGCGGGCCAATTCACTTGGCCATCTGGAGCAGATCGAAATCTATGCCCCTGGCCATCAGGTCAGATTTGGAAGTTTGAACTACACGGCTGACATCCGCGGAGACTTGATCTTCGACGGATTCAAGCCACAGCCAAGCTCGCCGCACTGTCTCGAAAGGTATGATCTAGCTCTGCCGCCGGACAGTACACTGGATCCGATTGGGCGCCGATCATGGAGTTCACCACCGCGGACATCTTTCAGCACTCGCCCTTTGGCAACATCCTGGATTCGCTAAAGCGTCTCTCTTTATCAGGAGAGCCCTGGCCGGATTATGGTCAAGACGGTTGGGATGCGGACGACGATGAAATTCAATGCCCACCCACCACCCACTTTGTAGCCACTGTCGATGACTTAATCGACATGCTAGACTTTGACTCCGAAGACATCGACGGTATGGACGGCGATGCAGGAGACGACCAAGAACCAGTGCCTACAGGGCACTGGAATGCCACCTTGTCATACGACATTTACATGGTGGACATCCCAAAGGATGGGAATGGAGATGGAACAACGGAGGACGACCCCTCCAAGAAACAGCCCAAGCGCCGGCGTCAGCGGCGCCGCTCTAAATCTTGCCACAGCAAAAATGGAGATTCCGCCACCGGAGACAACAACACCCCGAATAGTGCCGAAGACAACCCCCTCCAGCAGGATTCAGCGCAGTAGGATGGAGAAGACAGCCCTCATGAGAGAGCGGCAGACAGAGAGGTAGAGGACGATAATTATATGCCTCCCTCCGAAGACGAGGCAAGCCTCGATGACGACGAATTTGTCATGCCTGAGGATCCTGTCGAACAAGAGCGTTTCAAACACAGGCTTAGGGCCACGGCAAGTAGACTCAAGAAAAAGCAGCAGCAGCTTAGAGCTGACCAAGACTTGCTAGCTGACAGATGGACCGAAGTCCTTGCAGCCGAAGAGTACAAACTCGATCGTGTCACATCCTAGCTAGTTCATGCATTAGAGTGTTGCATCATGTCTATTTCATTCAACAGAAACCTGAAATGGGGATGACAGAACCCCCAGCCACCTCTGAATCCAACTAGGGTTTACTAAAAATATTTTCAATGAATCTGAAATGCCCTTCTAAAATGTCCATCATTTTTGTCTTGGTTCAGAACCTCTGCCAAAAGTGGTGCACAATTTTCTAGGTCATCCTAAGGTCTTTGAATTAAATCATAAGTATTTGAATTTGGGCATTTAAAATTTATAAAATATTTTAAATGTTCAAATATTCCTAAACTAAATGTTCCATGATGTTTATATTTTAAATAGTGGGCATGAGCAGTTTGGAGACTTTTGGAGTTGCTTAGGTATTTTTAGAAATCCACAAAACTACAGAAGTAAATAGAAAACAGAAAATAAAAGAGAGAAAGGGAAACTAACCTGGCAGCCCACCAGCCAGCCCACCAGCCAGCCACCTAGCCGGCCCAGCCCAGCCACCGCTCCAGCGAGCTGCTTGGCTCGCCAGGCAGGCAGCCAAGGTGCTCGACGTCGGCACCGCAGCGCGCCACGCAGCTGCCTGCCGCTCTCCTTCCTCCTCTCGCCGTTCTGCCGCCCTGGATCGACCGGCCACTTCCCCCTCGAGCTCACAGACACACTCCCTCCTCTCCAGCTCCTCTCCCTTGCTCTCCCGCGCCATGGCCGACGCCACCGCCGCCGCACCGCCGCCGTGGTCGCGCTCTCCATCAACCCTGCGCCGAGCCACTGTGTCCAGGAGCTTCGCCGCCCTCCTCTCTGTCGAGCAAGCCGAGCCCCGAGCGCTCTCTTGCCCCGAAGCCACCGCACTGACCCCGTTCGACCTCGTCACCGCCGGAGATCCCCTTCGCCGTCGCGCCGCACCAGCTCGTCCCTGACCGCGCCGTCAGTTTCCCCAAGACCGCCGTGAGCCTGGCTATCTCCTCCCCTTTTCTTTCTCGCTCCCGTGCACCACAGCGAGCGCATGGAGTTCTCCGCACGCACCACCGCCGAGCTCCTCGCCGATGTGACTCCGGCCAACCACCGGCCACCCCGCCATGTCTAACGCACTCACCGTGTCCCCAGGGGCCCAACGCACTTCACCACATGCCTCGCCGTGCCCCGTAGCGTCGGATCCATTTCCGTCCGACTCCGGCGACCGCCAAAGTCGCCGCTGGCGACGTTTCCAGCCACCCCGAGCTCAACCACCGCCACCAAGAGCTGCGACTTGTCCCCAGCGTCACGTAGGTGCTCTCCGCCGTCCATTAGGTCGCCGGAATGCCTAAATGCACTTCCTCCGCCGCGTCTGGCCTCGCCGGCACCTAGACGCCGGCGAGTTTGACCGTTGACCTTGACCAGGGTGGGCCCAGATTGACTCCCCTGAGTCTATGACATGTGGGGCCCCTCTGCTAATTTACCCAGAATAGTTTAACTAATTTTAGTTAGTTTAATTAACTACTGACATGCGGGACCCACTGGTCAGTTTGACCTGGACCAGCCCGTTGACCACTGACGTCATCCTGATGTAATGCTGACGCAGTAATTTATTTACTGGAATTATTTTTACACAGGAAATTCCTGAAAATGCTACAAACTACAAGATAAAGCACTTAAAATGGCAACTTATGAGCTTGAACTTTGAATCATTGGTTCAAATTAGTTCAAACCCATCTGTTCTTAGTTGCATTAGCCCAATACACTCATTTTGCCATGTCTCATGCATGCATCATATTGTTGCATACAGTTTGGTAATATTTTTGTATCGGTGCTCTCTGCAGCAGGTCCTGCCCTCGAGGAGTACCGTGATTACCCAAACGAAGAACAATACCAGTGCACCGACCCATCAGGCAAGCAACCAACCATTTGATCATATCGATACAATCCCATGTTCTTGCTTCTGCTCTCTTTTACTACATTAAGACAATGCGATTCAAACTGCTGTGTGCTGCGGTAGTTGAACCCATTTCCTCTGCATGACCTGTCATTGCCACAGTAACTAGATGAAACCCACTAGCATGTGTAGGAGTTGTTTGAGCCATATGATTGTGTTGTTCCTACCTTGCTATGCCTGCTATGCTTAGAGTCGTGTCAGGTCTGGTTCATCTGGGTGATGGGCTAGAGTGAAATGATCGTGTCAGTATGAGAGTAACATGTTGAATACGATTTTGTAAAGGTATCGATGAGAGGCCATGTAGGAGTACATGGTGGGTTGTTTCATTGAAGCCGTCCTTAAGCACTGAGATCTGTATGTATGATTTAAGATTCAGCTACTACCATGCATTGGGCCCGAAACCAATGGACCCTCTCGGCTTCTTATTCACCCTAGTCTTCTGTCCAGGAGTTGCAAGTAGTTTCTGGTGTTTGTAGCCTACTGGAGACCGTGGACAGCGCTGACCATAGGGGTGGGCTGTGATGCGGTAGGTACGTGGCCGGGTGTACCGAATGCCCGTTTGGTATCTCGGGAACCCTGTTCACATCGTTCGGGGCCGTATGTGGAAACCTCGGCTGGACTCCCTGTGGATGGAACCCGAATAGGCGATAAACCTGGACTAGAGACTTAGGTGTCTAGGTAGGTCATGGCCGACACCCACGTTGGGCTTCCGCTTGAAGGTTGCCGAGTACATGTCGTGTAAACGGCGGTAAGTGGTGAGAGCGCGTATGAAGAAGTACACCCCTGCAGGGTTAACATCATCTATTCGAATAAAAGCGTCCGCGGTAAAGGACTACTTGGTTGCCTATACAGTTCATAGACAAGTAAATGGAAACTACTAAAAGCCTCAAGATAAGCGTGAGTGCCGAGGATGGCTCTTCCGTAGGAAGACGGAGGTGGATCCTCGGTAGAGTATTGAAGTGGTGAGTAGTGGACTCGAGTGCGCAAAACCATTACAAGTTGGAGTCTCGTAGGATAGCTTAGCCAAGAGTCAAAGCTGGCTTACTGCAATAACCCCACCAACCCTTCTTGATAATGTGCATGTATGTAGGATCTGATGTAAGTCTTGCTGAGTACCTTTGTACTCATGTTGCTTTAATTTACATTTTTCAGAAGATGCTACAACCCCTTCCGACGGGTTCTTCGTAGACGTTGACATCGATGAGTAGACTAAGGCCCAGGTAGTGATCCTGAGCAAGTGAAGGACCATGTAGTATAGCTAGGCTTACCCAAGCCTCTTTTATTTTACTAGTTGTCTGTACTCAGACAAGACACTTCCGCTGTTGGCTTCTATGCTTGTATGACTTGAATGTGGGTCGTGTGACCCGTACTTTTGTGTATGCTATGTATGGCTCTCTGAGCCTTTAAATAAAGTACTTGTCTCGTAGAGTCATGTTGTGATGCCTTGTTGTATTTGCACATATCGAGCATATTGTGTGTATGATTGAAATGCTTGGTATGTGTGGGATCTGACTATCTAGTTGTTTATCTTTAGTAGCCTCTCTTACCGGGACATGTCTCCTAGTGATTCCACTGATCCATGGTAGCTTGCTACTGCTCCGGAACACTTAGGCTGGCCGGCATGTGTCCTTCTTTGTTCCTGTGTCTGTCCCTTCGGGGAAATGTCATGCGTTGAGTACCGCAGTCCTGTTAGCCCGCTACAGCCCGTTTTACCGGAATCCTGCTAGCCCAGTGCTACAGCCTGGAACTTACTCGCTGATGACCGACACGTTCGATGCTGGGTCATGAATGCCTGTCCCTATAAGTCTGTGCCACTTTGGGTTTATGACTAGCCTTGTCAGCCCGGGATCCTTATCATATGGATGCTAGCGACACTATCATATACGTGTGCCAAAAGGCGCAACGGTCCCGGGCAAAGGTAAGGCGACACTCGTGGGAATACCGTGCGTGAGGCCGCAAAGTGATATGAGGTGTTACAGGCTAGATCGATGTGACATTGAGTCGGGGTCCTGACAGCGTTGCATCAGAGCCGGACTGCATGTAGATTCTCCAAGCTAAACTGGTCGATGTTGAGTCTAGAATTGCTTTAGTTATATGTAGGGGAATTGATTGTGGGATGGTACGTAAGGCTCTGTTTACTCCTTTATCTCATGACATTCTGATCTGAGTCAGTCCATTCTTCCACCGGGGGTTAAGGATTAGGATCTCCTCTCTCTATCAGGTTCACGTGTTACTAATCAGTAGTACCTTATAGTTAGTATGGTTACAAGCCTAGTTCAGTTCTACTACCCTGTTATGTTGCTAAGTTGGACCCAGAACCTTGATATGATATTGTTGAGTGTCTATGCAATTCCTTGTAAAATGTCTCAAAATCCTTTTTGAGCATTTACAGCCATTATGCTGTCCAAATTCTGCCAAAAATTCTAATGCCTTTGCATTGTGGTTATGCTTTCAGATGGCCACTCGTGACCAAAACCAAGTGGTTCGCCTGACCAGATGCATCGATGTGGCCGGTCATAGGGCTATGTTAGTCCGGGTAATGATCGAGACGGGTTACCGTTGGTATCCTGAATACACAGTCGAAGAGCAGTTCCGAGACTTTAATCAAAGCCAGTATCTCTGCACTATTAGGATATTTCCCTCTTATCCTGGTTCCACCGAGCCCCTCCACTATTCCTATGGACTCGGTGTTACTATTGAGATGGCAGTGCAAGATGCTGCCTATTCTATGATGACCATCATGCGAGTCAGGACTGGCCTGCTTCGCAACACCGACTTCCGGTATATGCCAGCTTCACTTCCTGGAGCGCATGGGTATCTCCGGGCTATCTATGCTGATTCCAGTCAGGAGGACTCACTAACTCGCACCACTGCTGAGTTGCTCGAGGATAAGGACCGAGAGAGTCGGGCCTTGAGAATGGAGCTTTTTAATGCCCGTGCCGATCACTGGGCCACTTTGACTCGGTTTGCACCGGCTGTGCAAGCTGGATATATGGATATGAGAGATCTGTATCCTGTTAGATCTGCTCTGCCAGACATGATGGATTGGCGTGATGTGGGGGGCATCACCCCACCTCGTGGTCCCCGCAGGCCACCGTTTGTTGGTCCAAGACCTCACCCTAGCCCTTATGGTCCACAGGCTCCTCAGGACCGTCTGTTTCCGGACGCTCACGTTGAAGTTCCAGGCTATGGAGGAGACTTCTATGAGAACTACTACGGAGACATCTGAGTTAGTAGTAGTTCCACTAGTATTGTAATAGTTGTATTTCCACCATCCTGCGTGACTTGTGGAATATGACTTAGTGTGTACCAATTCCGGAGGTGTAGGAAAAATAATGTATAGGAGCTTGGAATGCCTCTGATGAGATGTAATCTTCCTTTCACCGTAGTAGTACTTTGTTTGGTCTTGTACTAAACCTTGTATGGTGTGTATGACGCTGGAATAAAGAAGCAGTTTCTGTATCTACCATGTCATACGGATGATCATCTTGCATTCCGAGTTATCCATTACATTCTACATTCCTATGTCAGAATCTTATCATCCTGGACTAAACCCTTGTCTTGTTTTTCCTAGGATGGTTAACACCCGCAACAACCCTGCTCCGCCAGAGCAGGCCGAAGGCAGCAGAGTTGGGGAAGCAAACCTGCCTCACCCTCCTTCTCTGGCCGAAGTTAAGCTGGAGGCCGAGAGAAACAAGTGGGAGACCAACTGTTTGTTGGGGCGCATCGAACAGAACACAGCACATCATCAGAGGAATAACTTGGTGTCGCTCAGTGAGTTTATCAAGTTACACCCATCTACCTTCCACCACTCCGTCGAGCCTCTCGACGCTGATGACTGGCTTCGCAGCATTACTCACAAGCTACGTTCTGCACTCGTAGCTGAGGCTGATAAGGTCACCTTTGCTGCATATCATCTTGAAGGCCCCGCCAGTCTTTGGTGGGAGAACTATATGGCTATGCGCCCAGCTGGCCATGTCACTACTTGGGCAGAATTTAGTGAGGCTTTCCGTGAACATCACATTCCGGAGGGTCTCATGGATCGTAAATGTGAGGAGTTCTGCACTTCCACCCAAGGCTGTCTCTCTGTGGACGCTTATAGCAGGGAGTTCGGTAACCTCGCACGCTATGCACCTGAAGAGGTCTCCACTGACACCAAGAAGCAGGCAAGGTTCCGCAAGGGACTTAGCCCCGAGCTTCGCCGAGATCTCCGACTGCATGAATGCACCTCTTTCCAGAAGCTTGTGAACAAAGCCATCAGTGCTGAGACGGGTCAGACTGATTTCGAAGCAACATGCAAGCATGGTCGTGACATGGGTTCCTCATCCGGTGCTGGACCACAGAAGCGCCGGGTGTGGGTGCCTAACACTGCCCTGCCACCCAGATTCACTCCGAGGCCATCCTATCAGGCGCCTCGTCCAGCTCAGCAGTTTGCACCAGCTAAGCCCTATGGTGGGCCAACCAATAATGCTCCTCCATGCACCAGCCCTGTGACGTGTTTCAAGTGTGGGGAATCAGGCCACTACATGCGCGAGTGTCCCCAGACCAACCTCAACCAGTCTGGAAAAGTTGTTGGCCGTGGCAAGCCAGCAGGGAAGGTGTTCTATGCCAAGCCGGCCACCACTGCACGTGACCATGTGAATTGTGTCTCTGCTGAAGAGGCCCAAGAGGATCCCAACGTCATTCTCGGTACGCTCCTTGTTAATTGCCACCCGGCATCTGTTCTTTTCGATACTGGAGTATCTCATTCATTCATATCCGAAAATTATGCACGCTTGCACAACACCGCATTCTGTGACATGCCTTCCACCATGGAAATTTCTACTCCTGGTTCTAGATGGCAAACCTCTAGAGTAAGCCATGGGAATGAAATTCAGGTCGACAGACTTGTTTTCCTTGCATCATTGATAGCTCTCAAATCTTCGGATATTAACATCATCTTGGGTATGGACTGGATGTCAGCCCATCATGACAAAATTGATTGCTTCTCTAGAACTGTTCAACTCACGCACCCTTCGGGAAAGATAGTCAATGTCTTGACCCGAATAGCCAAGCGGCAACTATATTCTCTTAATGCCAGTCCCTTACCAGACCACGAAGACGTTCCGGTAGTCCGTGATTTTTCGGATGTCTTTCCAGAAGAATTGCTAGGTGTCCCACCTGACAGAGACGTCGAGTTCGTGATAGATCTCATTCCGGGAACTGTCCCAATTTCTAGAAGACCCTATAAGATGGCACCCCTAGAACTAGCCGAACTTAAGAAACAACTCGATGAGTCCTTGAAAAAGGGATTCATCCGTCCTAGTTCATCTCCATGGGCTTGCCCCGTCCTCTTCGTCAAGAAGAAGGATGGTATGGACCGGATGGTTGTAGATTATCGACCCGTCAACTTGGTCACAATTAAGAACAAGTATCCGCTCCCCAGGATCAACGATCTGTATGATCAGCTCGCTGGATCCTCAGTCTTTTATAAGATGGATTTGAGATTGGGCTACCATCAAATCAAAATCCGGAACAGGCACATTCCCAAAACGGCTTTTGTTACTCGTTATGGCCAATACGAGTACACTGTCATGTCCTTCGGTTTAACCAACGCTCCAGCCACTTTGTCCCGGTTAATGAACTCAATTTTCATGGAGTATTTGGATAAATTCGTCGTAGTTTACCTCGATGACATACTCATCTATTCCAAGAACGAGGAAGAACATGCCGAACACCTAAGGCTAGTGTTGATGAAACTTCGAGAGCATCGCCTTTATGCCAAGTTCTCTAAATGCGAATTTTGGTTACCAGAAGTGACCTATCTAGGACATGTAATTTCTGGTAAAGGTATTGCTGTCAATCCCGAGCAAGCTCAAGCCGTCCTTAACTGGACTCCACCTGAATCGGTCAAACAAGTTCGGAGTTTCCTTGGCTTAGCGAGCTATTGTCGCCGCTTTGTCGAGAATTTCTCCAAAGTTGCCAAACCTCTAACTGAACTCCTCAAGAAAGATAAAAAGTTCGAGTGGACTCCACAATGTGAGCACAGTGTCCAGGAACTGAAAAGACGCTTGACTTCTGCTCCCGTGCTGGTACCACCAGATTTCTCCAAGGACTTTGTTATCTATTGCGATGCCTCGCGACAAGGACTAGGTTGCATTCTCATGCAAGATCGACACGTAATTGCTTATGCTTCACGGTAATTACACCCACATGAGGAAAACTACCCTACTCATGATCTAGAGCTTGCAGCTGTAGTCCATGCACTCAAAACCTGGCGACATTACCTCCTCGGTAATTGTTGCAAAATCTTCAACGATCACCAAAGTCTGAAGTACATATTCACCCAACCAGATTTGAATCTCAGGCAAAGACGTTGGGTCGAGTTGATCACAGATTTTGACTTAGGGATAACTTACACCCTAGGAAAAGCCAACGTCATGGCCGATGCGCTAAGTCGTAAATCTTATTGCAACAATCTGATGTTGCAACAAAGTCAACCACTTCTCCACGAGGAATTTCGGAAGCTTAATCTTCACATCGTTCCTCAAGGATTTCTTTCCACCTTGGTGGCAAAACCTACCCTTACGGATCAGATCATCAAAGCTCAGAAGGTAGATCCGGGGATTTCCCGCATCAAAAGAAACATCAAGAAAGGAGTTGCGGATTGTTTCTCCATTGATGATCAAGGAGTCATATACTTCGGGAACCGTCTAGTGGTTCCCAAAGTGCGAAACCTGAGGCGATTGATCCTTAAGGAAGCTCATGAATCTCCTCTCACCATTCATCCCGGTAGCACCAAGATGTATCAGGACCTACGCAAGAGGTTCTGGTGGACTAGGATGAAGAGAGAAATTGCTCAGTATATTGCTAACTGCGACGTCTGTCGTCGTGTAAAAGCAGAGCATCAACGGCCTGCTGGCACCCTTCAACCCTTAGCTATTCCTGAATGGAAATGGGATAAAATTGGTATGGACTTCATTACCGGTTTTCCGAGGACCAAGAGAGGGAATAATGCTATCTTCGTCGTTATCGACCGTCTTTCCAAAGTGGCCCATTTCTTACCTGTTTGTGAGAGTATAACCGCTCGCTACTAGGGAAAAGGCTATACACAGAATCTTAGCAGCAGCGAGGGTTAAAAACCCTCGCTACTGCTACTTACTAGCAGCGCAGGTTTTTAAACCTCGCTACTACTAAGTTGATAGCAGCAGCGCGGGTTCGTAACCCTCGCTACTACTAAGCGGTCTCTACCGTGCCCCCCGGGATATGCCATAGCAGCAGCGCGGGTTTTTAACCCTCGCTACTACTAAGTCGATAGCAGTAGCGCGGGTTTTTAACCCTCGCTACTACTAAGTGGCCCCTGGACCATGCCATAGTAGTAGCGATGGTTATAAACCCGCGCTACTGCTATCAACTTAGTAGTAGCGAGGGTTAAAAACCCGCGCTGCTGCTAATCGTCTGTCATAGTAGTAGCGCGGGGTATGGCCTATTTGTCAAAGTCTACCCCCCCCCCCCCCCCCCCCCCCCGTGGACCGCCTTTTCAGTTTAAAAAAAAATAAAAGAAATTGATAAAAATGTCAAAAAAATAAAAGAAAATAAGTTTCCCATGTGATATGTGGTCTAGTTGTTGGGAAAATTTACAAATATGAATTTCGACTTTATTTGCAAAATCTCTATGGAAATTTGTAAAATGGCCATAACTTTTGCATACGAACTCGGATGAAAAAGTTTTTTATATGAAAAATCATCTACTCGAAAAGTTACATCCGAAAAAAAGTTACGGGGCTTTTAAGATCTGGAGGCAAAAAAATTCAACAACAAATTAGTTTTTTTCATTTTTGTTTAATCTGGTCAAACTATGGTCAAACTAATTATTCAAGAATTTTAGTGTTAATAAATAATTATTTTAGTTTTTTTGAATTTTGGTCAAATCTGGTCAAACTATGGTCAAACTATGGTCAAATCTGGTCAAACTGTGGTCAAATCTGGTCAAACTGTGGTCAAACTAATTATTCAAGAAATATTAGTGTTACTAATTTTTTAGAACAATAGTTTCAAACTCAAACAGTGAAATGTGTGACTTCATGCTCAAGCTAAATTCCTGAGGTTAATAGGATTGACATCTTACTATTGTCAGGAAAACAACAAGTGCAGACATGGAAACGAGGGAGAATAGAACCCGGAAGTTAAGCATGCTCAGGCTGGAGTAGTGAGAGGATGGGTGACCGTCCGGGAAGTTAGATGATTTGGAATGATGAGGGGTGATTAGAGATTAAATTGAGCAGCGATGAGGGGTGATTAGAGATTTGAGTTAAAATAATTCAAAAATTTGAAAATTTCGAAAAAAATAAAAAAAATTCGAAAAAATTCAAAAAAAAATTCGGAGATTAGAGATTAGTAGTAGCGCGGGTTCTTACCCACGCTACTGCTATACGTTAGCTGTAGCGCGGGTGGCACCCGCGCTACTGCTATAAGTTAGCTGTAGCGCCTTATTAGTAGCGCGGGTACCCACGCTGCTGATAGGCCTAAAACCCGCGCTGCTACTAGGCTTTTCCCTAGTAGTGGCTAGTCAGTTAGCAGACTTGTACATCTCCCGAATAGTGTCTCTCCATGGTGTTCCACTGGAAATCAACTCGGATCAAGGAAGTCTCTTCACCTCTCGATTTTGGGAAAGTTTCCAAAACGCTATGGGAACCCGCCTTTCCTTTAGCACTGCCTTTCACCCTCAATCAAGTGGTCAAGTAGAACGCGTCACCAGATCCTAGAAGACATGCTTCGAGCTTCTGTTATCTCATTCGGAATGGATTGGGAGAAATGCCTTCCATTTGCCGAATTTGCTTATAACAACAGTTATCAATCTAGCTTGGGTAAAGCCCCTTTTGAAGTTCTCTATGGACGAAGGTGTCGAACGCCTCTTAACTGGTCAGAAACCGGGGAAAGACAATTGTTTGGCCCGGATATGATCCAGGAAGCAGAAGAGCAAGTTCGCATTGTTCGTGAAAAGTTGAAAACAGCCGAATCTCGTCAAAAGAGTCATTATGACCGAAAAAATAAGGCTATGACTTTCGAGGTTGACGAGAAGGCTTACCTTCGGGTTACTCCTCTGAAGGGAACCCATCGCTTCGGTATCAAAGGCAAATTGGCTCCTCGCTACATTGGACCCTTTCGCGTTCTTGCCAAACGAGGAGAAGTTGCCTACCAATTGGAATTACCTCCGCATCTCTCCAAAATCCACGATGTCTTCCACGTTTCTCAACTCAGGTGTTGCTTCTCGGATCCTATCCGTGGAGTGGACCACGAAACGCTTGATCTTCAAGATAATCTCACATATCGAGAGTACCCCGTTCGTATCCTTGATCAAGCCGAGCGTACCACTCGACGACATAATATCAAGTTTCTCAAGGTTCAATGGTCGCACCATTCTGAGAAGGAAGCTACTTGGGAAAGGGAGGATCGTCTTCGACTTGAGTATCCCACCTTCTTTCCGGAGGAACCTAAATCTCGGGACGAGATTCTTTTGAGTGGGGGTGAGTTGTCACACCCTAGCTAGTTCATGCATTAGAGTGTTGCATCATGTCTATTTCATTCAACAGAAACCTGAAATGGGGATGACAGAACCCCCAGCCACCTCTGAATCCAACTAGGGTTTACTAAAAATATTTTCAGTGAATCTGAAATGTCCTTCTAAAATGTCCATCATTTTTGTCTTGGTTCAGAACCTCTGCCAAAAGTGGTGCACAATTTTCTAGGTCATCCCAAGGTCTTTGAATTAAATCATAAGTATTTGAATTTGGGCATTTAAAATTTATAAAATATTTTAAATGTTCAAATATTCCTAAACTAAAATGTTCCATGATGTTTATATTTTAAATAGTGGGCATGAGCAGTTTGGAGACTTTTGGAGTTGCTTAGGTATTTTTAGAAATCCACAAAACTACAGAAGTAAATAGAAAACAGAAAATAAAAGAGAGAAAGGGAAACTAACCTGGCAGCCCACCAGCCAGCCCACCAGCCAGCCACCTAGCCGGCCCAGCCCAGGCACCGCTCCAGCGAGCTACTTGGCTCGCCAGGCAGGCAGCCAAGGTGCTCGACGTCGGCACCGCAGCGCGCCACGCAGCTGCCTGCCGCTCTCCTTCCTCCTCTCGCCGTTCTGCCGCCCTGGATCGACTGGCCACTTCCCCCTCGAGCTCACAGACACAGTCCCTCCTCTCTAGCTCCTCTCCCTTACTCTCCCGCGTCATGGCCGACGCCACCGCCGCCGCACCGCCGCCGTAGTCGCGCTCTCCATCAACCCTGCGTCGAGCCACCGTGTCCAGGAGCTTTGCCGCCCTCCTCTCCGTCGAGCAAGCCGAGCCCTGAGCGCTCGCTTGCCCCGAAGCCACCGCACCGACCCCGTTCGACCTCGTCACCGCCGGAGATACCCTTCGCCGTCGCCGCCGCACCAGCTCGTCCCCGACCGCGCCGTCAGTTTCCCCAAGACCGACGTGAGCCTGGCTATCTCCTACCCCTTTTCTTTCTCGCTCTCGTGCACCACAGCGAGCGCACGGAGTTCACCGCACGCACCACCGCTGAGCTCGTCGCCGACGTGACTCCGGCCAACCACTGGCCACCCCGCCGTGTCTAACGCACTCACCATGTCCCCAGGGGCCCAACGCACTTCACCACATGCCTCGACGTGCCCCGTAGCGTCGGATCCGTTTCTGCCCGACTCGGCGACCGCCAAAGTGTCGCCGGCGACGTTTCCAGCCACCCCGAGCTCAACCACCACCACCAAGAGCTGCGGCTTGTCCCTAGCGTCACGTAGGTGCTCTCCGCCGTCCATTTGGTCGCCGGAATGCCTAAATGCACTTCCTCCGCCACGTCTGGCCTCGCCGGCGGCTAGACGCCGGCGTGTTTGACCGTTGACCTTGACCAGGGTGGGCCCAGATTGACTCCCCTGAGTCTATGACATGTGGGGCCCCTCTGCTAATTAACCCAGAATAGTTTAACTAATTTTAGTTAGTTTAATTAACTACTGACATGCGGGACCCACTGGTCAGTTTGACCTGGACCAGCCCGTTGACCACTGATGTCATCCTGATGTAATGCTGACGCAGTAATTTATTTACTGGAATTAGTTTTACACAGGAAATTCCAGAAAATGCTACAAACTTCAAAAATTCATAGAAATTAATCTGTAGCTCCAAATGCAAAGTGTTATATATGAAAAATGCTCAGAAAAATCCAATATATCCATCTGTACTGGTTTCATGCATGTTTAAGCAAGCTAACCTGCTGTTTATCACAAAACAAGATAAAGCACTTAAAATGGCAACTTATGAGCTTGAACTTTGAATCATTGGTTCAAATTAGTTCAAACCTATCTGTTCTTAGTTGCATTAGCCCAATACACTCATTTTGCCATGTCTCATGCGTGCATCATATTGTTGCATACTGTTTGGTAATATTTGTGTATCGGTGCTCTCTGCGGCAGGTCCTGCCCCCGAGGAGTACCGTGATTACCCCAACGAAGAACAATACCAGTGCACCGACCCATCAGGCAAGCAACCAACCATTTGATCATATCGATACAATCCCATGTTCTTGCTCCTGCTCTCTTTTACTGCATTAAGACAACGCGATTCAAACTGCTGTGTGCTGCAGTAGTTGAACCCATTTCCTCTGCATGACCTGTCATTGCCACAGTAACTAGATGAAACCCACTAGCATGTGTAGGAGTTGTTTGAGCCATATGATTGTGTTGTTCCTACCTTTCTATGCCTGCTATGCTTAGAGTCCTGTCAGGTCTGGTTCATCTTGTTGATGGGCTAGAGTGAAATGATCGTGTCAGTATGAGAGTAACGTGTTGAATACTATTTGGTAAAGGTATCGATGAGAGGACATGTAGGAGTACATGGTGGGTTGTTTCATTGAAGCCGTCCTTAAGCACTCAGATCTGTATGTGTGATTTAAGATTCAGCTACTACCATGCATTGGGCCCGAAACCAATGGACCCTCTCGGCTTCTTATTCACCCTAGTCTTCTGTCCAGGAGTTGCAAGTAGTTTTTGGTGTTTTTAGCCTACTGGAGGTCGTGGACAGCGCTGACCTTAGTGGTGGGCTGTCATGTGGTAGATACGTGGCCGGGTGTACCGAATGCCCGTTTGATATCTCGGGAACCCTGTTCACATCGTTCGGGGCCGTATGTGGAAACCTCGGCCGGACTCCCTGCGGATGGAACCCGAATAGGCGATAAACCTGGACTAGAGACTTAGGTGTCTAGGTAGGTCGTGGCCGACACCCACGTTGGGCTTCCGCTTCAAGGTTGCCGAGTACATGTCGTGTAAATGGCGGTAAGTGGTGAGAGCGTGTATGAAGAAGTACACCCCTGCAGGGTTAACATCATCTATTCGAATAGCCGCGTCCGCGGTAAAGGACTACTTGGTTGCCTATACAGTTCATAGACAAGTAAATGGAAACTACTAAAAGCCTCAAGATAAGCGTGAGTGCCGAGGATGGCTTTTCTGTAGGAAGACGGAGGTGGATCCTCAGTAGAGTATTGAAGTGGTGAGTAGTGGACTCAAGTGCGCAAAACCATTTCAAGTTGGAGTCTCGTAGGATAGCTTGGCCAAGAGTCAAAGCTGGCTTGCTGCAATAACCCCACCAACGCTTCTTGATAATGTGCATGTATGTAGGATCTGATGTAAGTCTTGCTGAGTACCTTTGTACTCATGTTGCTTTAATTTACATTTTTCAGAAGATGCTACAACCCCTTCCGACGGGTTCTTCGTAGACGTTGACATCGATGAGTAGACTAAGGCCCAGGTGGTGATCCTGAGCAAGTGAAGGACCATGTAGTATAGCTAGGCTTAGTCAAGCCTCTTTTATTTTACTAGTTGTCTGTACTCAGACAAGACACTTCCGCTGTTGGCTTGTATGCTTGTATGACTTCAATGTGGGTCGTGTGACCCGTACTTGTGTGTATGCTATGTATGGCTCTTTGAGCCTTTAAATAAAGTACTTGTGTCGTAGGGTCATGTTGTGATGCCTTGTTGTATTTGCACATATCGAGCATATTGTGTGTATGATTGAAATGCTTGGTATGTGTGGGATCTGACTATCTAGTTGTTTATCTTTAGTATCCTCTCTTACCGGGAAATGTCTCTTAGTGATTCCACTGAGCCATGGTAGCTTGCTACTGCTCCGGAACACTTAGGCTGGCCGGCATGTGTCCTTCTTCGTTCCTGTGTCTGTCCCTTCGGGGAAATGTCACGCGTTGAGTACCGGAGTCCTGTTAGCCCGCTACAGCCCGGTTTACCGGAGTCCTGCTAGCCCAGTGCTACAGCCCGGAACTTACTCGCTGATGACCGACACGTTCGATGCTGGGTCATGAATGCATGTCCCTGTAAGTCTATGCCACTTTGGGTTTACGACTAGCCATGTCAGCCCGGGCTCCTTATCATATGGATGCTAGCGACACTATCATATACGTGTGCCGAAAGGCGCAAACGGTCCCGGGCAAAGGTAAGGCGACACCCATGGGAATACCGTGCGTGAGGCTGCAAAGTGATATGAGGTGTTACAGGCTAGATCGATGTGACATTGAGTCGGGGTCCAGACAGATCGCCCCTCCAAGAGCTACCCAAAACGCAGGCTGCTACCCCAATTAGAGGAGGAAGCACCCAAACCTACATCACCAGCGCATGATGCGACCGACCGGCCACCTCATGGCCGTGACAGAGAGGCCTCTAGGCCCTCCGCTAAAGCCGCACCCCAGCGTCGCTCGAAAAGTATAAAGCCACGGGGGAACACGCCAGACTTGCGAGACATATTGGAGGACAAGGCAAGACAAACAAGATCGATCTACGGATCACGTGGGCGACCCACGATACGTGATGACAACCGTCACGCCGGATACAGTAATTCCGGCCGGGCCGAACACAGCAGACAAAGCTCATTCGAGCTGCGTCGTGATATAGCCCAATACAGAGGCGCCGCACACCCACTATGCTTCACAGACGAAGTAATGGATCATCAAATCCCTGAGGGTTTCAAACCCATAAACATTGAATCATACGACGGCACAACAGATCCTGCGGTTTGGATCGAGGACTATCTCCTTCACATCCACATGGCCCGCGGTGATGATCTACACGCCATCAAATACCTCCCACTCAAGCTTAAAGGACCAGCTCGGCATTGGCTCAACAGCTTGCCAGCAGAATCAATTGGTTGTTGGGAAGACCTAGAAGCCACATTCCTTGATAACTTCCAGGGCACATATGTGCGACTACCAGACGCTGATGACCTAAGCCACATAATTCAGCAGCGAGATGAATCGGCCAGACAATTCTGGACATGGTTCTTAACCAAGAAAAATCAAATCGTCGACTGTCCGGATGCAGAGGCCCTTGCAGCCTTCAAACGTAACATCCGCGACGAGTGGCTTGCCCGGCACCTAGGACAGGAAAAGCCGAAATCTATGGCAGCCCTCACATCACTCATGACCCGCTTCTGCGCGGGAGAGGACAGCTGGCTAGCTCGCAGTAACAACCTGACCAAAAACCATGGTAGTTCGGATACCAAGGATAGCAATGGCAGGTCGCGTCGCAATAAGAACAAGCGCCGCATTAACGGCGATAATACTGAAGATACGGCGGTAAATGCCAGATTCAGAGGCTCTAAACCCGGTCAGCGGAAAAAGCCATTCAAAAGAAATACTCCGGGCCCGTCCAATTTGGACCGAATACTCGATCGCTCGTGCCAGATACACGGCACCCCCGAAAAGCCAGCCAATCACACCAACAGGGATTGTTGGGTGTTCAAGCAGGCAGGCAAGTTAACTGCCGAAAACAATGACAAGGGGCTGCATAGCGATGACGAGGAGGAGACCCGGCCGCCGAACAATAGAGGACAGAAGGGTTTCCTCCCACAAGTGCAGACGGTGAACATGATATACGCAACCCACATACCCAAAAGGGAGCTGAAGCGTGCACTCAGGGACGTATATGCGATGGAGCCAGTCGCACCAAAGTTCAATCCGTGGTCCTCCTGCCCGATCACTTTTGATCGAAGGGACCACCCCACTAGCATCCGCCATGGCGGATTCGCCGCATTGGTTCTAGACCCAATCGTCGATGGATTTCACCTCACTAGAGTCCTGATGGACGGCGGCAGCAGCCTGAACCTGCTTTATCAGGATACAGTGCGCAAGATGGGCATAGACCCCTCAAGGATCAAACCCACCAAGACGACCTTCAAAGGTGTCATACCAGGTGTAGAGGCCAACTGTAAAGGCTTAGTTACACCTGAAGTGGTCTTCGGATCCCCGGATAACTTCCGAAGCGAGGAGTTAATCTTCGACATAGTCCTGTTCCGTAGCGGCTATCATGCACTGCTCGGACGTACCACATTTGCAAAGTTCAATACAGTGCCGCACTACGCATACCTCAAGCTCAAGATGCCAGGCCCTCGAGGAGTCATTTCGGTCAACGGAAACACCGAACGCTCTCTCCGAACGGAGGAGCATACAGCGGCTCTCGCGGCGGAAGTACAAAGCAGCCTCTTAAGGCAATTCTCGAGTCCGGCTGTTAAGCAACCGGACACCGTCAAGCGCGCCCGGAGTAACCTACAACAAGACCGCCTGGCATGTTCCGAGCACGCGTAGCAACGCGGCCCCAACCCCATCCCTCTCGAAATCGCGAAACCAGTACCACGCATACATAACTACACTTTGGAGATACCATGGGCATAGGGGTAGGGGCACGACCACGGCATGCCCGGAGAGCGGCTCAACCGCACCAGGGGCTCCCAATTGTGTCATTCCTTTTTCTTCTTATTCGCAGGACTCCATTTTTCAGAAGCCCTGTCCGGCCGTAGAATTGCCGAACTCACGATGCAACAGCCAGGGAAGCAGAAAAGCTACGTCGAGTGTCCAGGTGTTCTCTATTACGAGCAGTATACCTGTTTTACATACCATCCCGCAGCCTACCCCTAGAGGGGGACATGTTAAATAGTCCCATCCCTTGCTTATCGCACTATTTGTATCGTTCCACTTTCATAGAACTATTTTTTGAATAAACAATGCATCGCTTTTTGCCTATTATTGTATTCCTCTTTATCCACATATGTTCACTTATGACATGTTGTTGTCGGTGTACTAAAGTAGGGGTACCTTAGTATCCCGAACTTGTGCACGGGCAGTCGCAGCGTCCCGTGGCAAGGCTTGTCGGGCGTCCGCCAAGATCCTCCGCCATTCCTATTTGTGCCATTCAAGAACAAAGTGCTTAACTGAGAAAACAAGGCCCCGACAAGAGGAGCTTGCCGGGAAGGACGAAGCCCCGGCAAGAGGAGCTTGCCGGGAAGGCCAACCAACGCATTTTCAAGAGACTTGCCGCGACGCGCCGCGCGTCCCGGCAAGACCCGGCGAGCGACAAGCTAGCGGGTGCGACAAGACAACGACCGCGGCAAGGCGCTTGCCGCGGTGAAGCCACCACTCTGTGCCCACGCTCCAGCGCATCCGACGACGTGTCGCTGCAGGATCATTCCAAGCGCACGTGGCGGGTAGCTGTGCAGCCAAGCAGTGCGAGGTGGCAAGTGGAGATGACAAGAAGGCCATCGTGGCGATCGGTGGCGCCCCTAACGGTCGTTTTCTGCACTGTTTGGGCGACCGGACGGGCATTAAATGCCCTTGTCCCCTGCCGTCAGAGTTAGGTAGGGGGGCACTATAGATAGCGGTTGTACCAACCCCTCTTTTTACTTTTTTACCCCCTCCCTGCGTTGCCACCTATCGGTGACCCCTTTAGCCTATAAAAAGGAGGCCCATGCGCACGTAGAGGGGGTTCGACTCATTCGAGACTACAACACACTCATGCTCTCAAGCAAGAACAGAATATAAACACAAAGCAGCAGTAGGAGTTTTATCTCTCCGGAGAGCTCCGAAGCTGGGTAAAATCCCTCGCGTGCCTACCCTCGATCTGCTCTTCGTGCGCCCTCCGCTCCCTGCCGGACCGAGAAGGGGCCCTGCCCCATAGGTTTTCGTTTCCCACGACATCTTTGGCGCGCCAGGTAGGGGGCGTCGAGGTTGTGCGAACCTGATCCGGTCTTCACGCGCGCTACATCAACATCTTCATCGACATGCCACCGAAGAGAAAGGCTCGGAGGTGGCCACTCCGTCCACGTCGATCCCACCGCCGCCGGAGCAAACGGGCGATGGGGTAGACGCCGGCAGAGGAACGGGCGTCGACGGGGGGACTCACATTGTCACCAGATCCAGGGACAAGGCCCCGCAAACTTCGGCGTCCGTACATGCGCCGCACCCCTCTCAGGAGGCGCGGGATCGACAACGCCATGGTGCTCCTGGCACCGTGCTCGCGTTGGAACAGGGTCAAGCCGGCGGATCGCGGGACGCTCAAGGCCAACATGCACGTCAACACGTTGGCGCGAGCGCGGCACGGTCGCCTGGACGAGATGTTGCTCCTTCTAACACTGTTAGAAGTTTGAGCATATCCCGCTCGCGTCGTTCGCCCCCGCCCCCGAAAACATCAGAAGAAGCGTTGGCTCGAGCCCAACTGCTACTAGACTACCCTCCAGCGCCGGACAAGATCGACGACTGGAGGATCACCATCCAGAGCCTCATCGGCTTCGCCAATGGCGACAAGCCCCGGCAACCAAGCACGTCGAAGCCGCGGCAAGACGCCCAGGCGCAAGCCGATGGCGACAAGACTGGTGGGGGTGCCACCACCGTGCACTCCCCACCCCGAAGGCCAAGATCGCCGACTCGCCGGGCCAACCTCGACACTGACTCAACCGCGTCGTCGGACCCGCGAGCTCATCGCGATCAGCGCCAAGTTCTCCAAGAACGACGACAGGAAGACGCTCGTACTCGCATCGAGCGTCGAAGAGAAGCGCGGCATCAGTCAGACCAGCGCGTTGGGCCCACTGTTGATATGCATGCGCCAGGGGAACCAGGCCACTTGCCGTATGCGGTAGGCTGCCCTGCGTTCACTCGTGAGTTGCGGCAGGTCCAGTGGCCAGTACCAAGAACTTCAAGCTAGATGTACCTGAGAAGTACGATGGCAGGATACATCCGTCAGAGTTCCTCAGCGTCTACACCATAGCGGTGCAGGCTGCCGGGGGGCGTGACGAGAAGATCCTCGCCAACTACTTCCCGTTGTTGCTCAAGCCCAATGTCAGATCTTGGCTCATGCACTTGCTGGACAACTCCATCTCTTCGTGGGCGGACCTGTGCCATCAGTTTGTCGGCGCCTTCACAGGCGGCCACAAATCCCATGGCCAGGAGAGCGATCTTCATCTGCTCGCCCAGAAAGAAGGAGAACCCCTGCGCAAGTACATACAGAGACTCAGCCAAGTGCAGCGCAACATCCCAGATGTCCACCCTGCCGCGGTTATTAGCGCGTTCCATCAGAACGTGCGTAACCGCAGGATGAGGGAGGAGATGGCGATGTACAAAATCAGAGATGTCAGCGAGCTATATGCCCTGGCCGACAAATGTGCACGTGCTGAGGAGGGGAGGAAACTCCCAGGAGAGAATGCAGGAGCAGAAGGATCTGACAGTGAGGATGCCGCCCCGGCAAAGAAGAATCGGAGGCGGAATAACAAAAAGAGGAAAGCTAAGGATGTGCTAGTCGTCGAGCAGTCCGGCAACGGAGGTGGCGCCGAGAAGGCCAAAGCTGGTGACTCCGGCGCGGCTGTGGTGGCCGCCGACCAGCAGGACGGCTCCGGCAAGCAGTACTGCAAGATCCACCGCACCAAGGGCCATGACCTCCAGGCCTGCAAGAAGGTTGAGCAGCTTGTTGAGCTACAGAAAGCTGAATATGAGCACCGCGACAAGGAGAAGGCCCAGGAAGGTGGCGGAGGATCCGGCAAGAAGCGTCCCGCCCGGGGAGGGCACCGCGGCAAGGCCAAGGAGCGGCAAGGAGATAGGCCTCCCCGCAGCCGCGACAAGGACGAAGACGAAGACGAAGATGATGAGATGGATGAGGATGAGATCGATGAGCAGGAGTTTCAGAAAGCGACAGAGGTTTTGTGCGTTGACGGTGGTGCTTCTCTGCACACCTCGCACCGCCAACTCAAACAGTGGGTGCGGGAGGTAAATGCAGCAGAACCGTCAGTCGAGTCGCGCAAACCCCTGAAGTGGTCCAGCACGCCCATCATCTTTGATGTTGAGGATCACCCTGATCGCATAACTGCGGTCGGGTGCTTGCCGATGTTGGTTTCGCCAACTATCCGCAACCTCAAGGTCACAAAGTTGTTGGTTGACGGTGGGGCCGACTTGAATCTGATCTCTTCCGCGATGCTCAAGAAGCTCCAGATCCCCGACAGCGAGCTCGAAGAGACTGGTACCTTTCAAGGAATTAACCCGGGAAGGAGCAAGCCGAAGGGGAAGATCACACTGCCAGTAACGTTTGGCAGCAAGCTGAACTTCAGGACAGAGAGAGTCACATTTGACGTTGCTGATTTCCCATTGCCCTACAATGGGATACTCGGCATCCCAGCGCTTGCCAAGTTCATGGCAGCCTCTCACTACACCTACAATGTGCTCAAGATGCCCGGTCCGATAAGTGTCATTTCTGTCCAAGGCGACAAGAAAGATGCACTTATCTGTACCGACAAGATCTACCGGGAAGCAGTAGCCACAGCAGAACGCAAATCACTTGCCGCTGAAGCTCCCGGGGGGAAGAAGAAAACCAAGTCCGGCAAGAGTAGCTCTGATGCCCACTCCGGCAAACGCACCTCTTCGGAGTGCTGCGCTACCGTCGAGGACGCACCATCGAGCTCCACCGGCAAGTGCAAGAAGGCAAAGACAGCTTCACCAGAGACCAAGAAAGTGGCCGCCAAGGAGGACGGCACTGATGGTACCTTCACCATCAGTGCCACGCTTGACCCTAAATAGGAAAGCGCGCTCGTTGCTTTCCTGCGGGCGAATGTCGATGTGTTTGCATGGCAACCATCTGACATCCCCGGTGTTCCCAGGAAAGTGATTGAGCACCACCTTGCCGTTTGTCCTCACGCGCGGCCCGTCAAGCAGAGATTCAGGAAGCAAGCAGTGGAACGCCAAGAGTTCATTGCAGAAGAGATCAAGAAGTTGGAAGCAGCAGGCCTTGTCCGAGGAGTACTCCATCCAACGTGGTTAGCCAATCCAGTGGTCGTGCGCAAGGCGAACGAGAAGTGGAGGCTTTGTATTGACTTACCTGATGTTAATAAAGCTTGTCCCAAAGATCCATTTCCCTTGCCGCGCATTGACCAGATTGTCGACTCCACGGCAGGATGTGATTTGCTTTCATTTCTTGATGCATACTCAGGATATCATCAGATCTTCATGGCAGAAGAGGATGAAGAGAAAACCGCATTCATTACTCCATGTGGAACGTACTGCTTTGTACGGATGCCTTTCGGACTAAAGAATGCTGGTTCAACATTCGCAAGAGTAGTTAGTCATGCTTTTGAGCCACAGCTGCACAGAAATGTAGAAGCTTACATGGATGACATAGTGGTCAAGAGCAAGGACAAAGAAACTTTTATCCAAGATTTGGACGAGACCTTTGCAAATTTGTGCAAGATCAATCTCAAGTTGAACCCCGAGAAGTGCGTGTTTGGAGTTCCTTCCAGCAAGCTTCTCAGGTTCTTTGTGTCCCAGAGGGGGATTGAAGCCAATCCCGACAAGATCAAGGCCATTGAGCAGATCGAAGCACCGAAGCGCGTCAAGGATGTGCGAAGGCTTGCCGGCTGCGTTGCTGCTCTCAGTAGGTTCATCTCTAAGTCTGCTGAGCGCGCCCTGCCATTTTTCAAAATTTTGAAAAAGGCAGGTCCAATGAAATGGACTCCGAAAGCGGAGGCTGCGCTGCAGGACTTGAAGAGATACCTGTCCTCCACCCCAATAATTGTCGCACCTAAACCACAAGAGAAGTTACTGCTCTATCTAGCGGCAACCAATCAAGTGGTTAGTGCTGCGTTAGTAGCGGAGAGGGAGGCGGATGATGAGCCAGCAACCACGGCAAGCGAGTCCAGCGATAAGCAGGGGGCTTCCCCGACAAGCTCTGGTCCCGACAAGGATGGATCTGTGCAGCCGCAGGAAGAGAAACAGAAGAAGATGGTGCAGCGCCCAGTTTACTTTGTCAGTTCCCTTCTGCAGGGTCTAGATCAAGGTACTGTGGAGTGCAGAAGTTGCTTTTCGGCCTTCTCATGGCCTCGAGGAAGCTGCGCCATTACTTTCAGGCACATGAGATCACAGTCGTCACTCGCTTTCCGTTGAAGAGGATATTGCAGAACCCAGAAGCAACAGGCAGGATTGTCGAGTGGGCACTGGAACTGTCGAGCTTTGGCCTCAAGTTTGAGAGTACTTCAACTATCCAGAGCCGAGCATTGGCAGAATTCATAGCAGAGTGGACGCCAACACCTGATGAAGAAACTCCAGAGACGAGCATCCCCGTCAAGGAGGCAAGCAAAGAATGGGTCATGTACTTTGATGGTGCCTTCTCGCTACAAGGCGCCGGTGCGGGAGTGTTACTTGTCGCACCCACCGGAGAGCACCTTAAGTACATGGTCCAGATGCACTTTCCCAAGGAGCAGCCGACTAACAATACTGCAGAGTATCAAGGCTTGCTTGCCGGACTCAGGATTGCGGTGGACCTTGGGATCAAGAAGCTCATTGTCAGGGGTGACTCGCAGCTTGTCGTCCGTCAAGTAAACAAAGATCATCAGAGTCTGTCCATGGAAGCTTACATTGATGAAGTGTGAAAGTTAGAAGAGCATTTTGACGGCCTACAGATGGAACATGTTCCGAGATCTCAGAACGACATTGCAGATGGCCTGTCAAAATGCGCCGCACTCAAGTTGCCTGTGGAACCAGGAATTTTTGTACTCAAGCTGACTCAACCATCTGTGACACCATCAACTAGACAGACCAAGAAGAGGAAGTTGGTTGCTGGCGACTACTTTCCGGCAGAGCTCCCCGAAGCCGCCACCAAGAAGGTCCCCAAGATCAACACAAAGAGTGCTGAGGAGCAGTCTGCTCCGACAAGCCCTAGGGTTTGTTTCGTTAAAGCAGACGCTCCCAACAAGTTGTGTCCCGACATGCTTGCCGGGGAGCATCACGCTTTGGCTGAATCACAGATTCTTGCCGTGGAAGCAGATGTTCCCGCAGCAGCATTTGCGCCTTTAGTCCTTGTCGTCGAGCCACAAGCTCCGGCATGGGCACAACAGATCGTCCATTTCCTTCAAACAGGAGAACTTCCCGAAGAGCAAGAAGAAGCGGAGAGAGTAGCCCGGCAATCAAGTATGTACCAGTTTGTCGATGACATACTGTACAGAAGAAGATTCAACGGAGTGAAATTGAAGTGCATTTCCCGGGAAGAAGGACATGAGCTGTTGGCAGAGATACACGGAGGCATATGTGGTCACCACATTGGCGCAAGAGCACTTGCCGGCAAAGCCTTCCGACAAGGTTTCTTTTGGCCGACAGCCCTCCAGGATGCAACTGCACAAGTAACCAAGTGTGAAGCGTGCCAGTTCCACTCCAAACAGATACATCAACCAGCTCAAGCTCTCCAAACAATCCCTTTATCCTGGCCATTTTCGGTCTGGGGGCTCGACATCCTCGGCCCCTTTCCCCGAGCTATCGGGGGCTTTGAGTACTTGTACGTGGCAATCGACAAGTTCACAAAGTGGCCGGAGGTGGAAGCAGTGAGGAAGGTGATAGCACAGTCAGCAGTCAAGTTCTTCAGGTCAATTGTTTGCCGTTTCGGAGTCCCTAACAGGATCATCACCGACAATGGCACACAATTCATGAGCCGCACCTTCATGCAGTACGTCCAAGATCTTGGCGCCAAGATCTGCTTCGCTTCTGTTGCTCACCCGAGAAGCAACGGTCAAGCGGAGAGGGCAAACGCTGAAGTGCTGCATGGGCTCAAGACCAGAACTTTCGACAGGCTGCACAAGTGCGGAAGAAATTGGATCGAGGAGCTGCCAGTGGTTCTTTGGTCAATCAGGACGACGCCAAATCGAGCCACTGGCCAGACACCTTTTGCTCTTGTCTACGGAGCAGAGGCAGTTCTCCCCACGGAACTCGTATACGGATCGCCTCGAGTGCTCGCTTATGATGAGCTTGAGCAAGAGCAGCTGCGGCAAGATGACGCGCTGCTCCTCCAGGAGGATCGTCTTCAGGCTGCTGTACGAGCTGCTCGCTACCAGCAAGCTTTGCGCCGCTACCATAGCCGCAAAGTTAATGCCAGAAGTTTCGAGGAAGGCGACCTTGTTCTTTGGTGCTTTCAATCCGCCAAGAACTCCAACAAGTTGACGCCAAAGTGGGAAGGCCCTTATCGGGTGAAGCAAGTCACTAGGCCTGGCGCTGTCCGCCTTCAGACCGAAGATGGCTTTCCGGTGAGCAACTCCTGGAACATAGAGCATCTTCGTAAGTTTTACCCGTAAGGCGCGGTTGCCGGAACCTGCTGTTCCGACAACCACCTTTTGTACAAGCTTTGCCGCTGTGGCATGTAACCCTTTGTACAAAGCCGGGTGCAGATCCCGTGCATAAATAAAGATCATATGCTCAGCACATGTTGTCAAATTTCATGCTTTCTTTCTTTTTGCATGCATTATCTGACACTTTATGCAGCACTTGCCCCCGGTAAGCAACAACGAGCCTCAGGGCTCCATATCTTTATTTTCTCTTCTTTCTTTTGCTCAAAAAGAAGGTTCCTTCGCCCACAAGTTCACCGGGGGGGAAGGAGAGGATAAAGGTGTGGACCAGGCGTCGTTCAAAGAAGTATAGCCTTGCCGGGATGCAGACGATAGAAAAAGCTAAGTTGCCAAAGTTTGAGCACAATCAATTTTAAATTTTTAAAGTTATCTTCTTTGAACGACCGTACTTTCTATGGAAAACCTGTGCGCGGAGGAACCAACTCGTGGCTAGTTGCGCCCTTACTTTGCTTCGAGTCCGCTCAACAACGTAAGTGTGCTGCGACTAGTTCCGACAAGGTTTCTTGCCGGAAGCAACACCGCTAGCAGGCTGCTGATGTTCCGCACTCAGCACTCGCGGCAAGGGTGCCTGCGCCGGCAAGTTTCCCTAAAAGCGTAGGGTAAAAACATACAAGGGATGGAATCAAGTAAAGGAAATAACATAGCAAATACTACCTAGAATAAAGTTATATTACAATAAATAACTTGCCGCGCTCTAATGGATTGTTCCTGTGACATGTCTAGCAGCAGCAAGAAAAAGGCGGAAAAGGGCAACGTTGGGGTGGACTCCGACGAAGTTCTCGCAAAGATGCGCGAAAACCGCCATTGTCAGAACGGCGTTGGGGGTGAAGTCAAGAAGATGGAGCCCGTATGTATTCATGACGTCACAGAAGAAATCGGAAAAGGGCGGGCAGATCCCGCAATAGAAGAACACTGGAAAGAAATGGTACCCTTTTGGGCACCGCTTCGAAGTAGAAGCCTCGGCGGAGAGCACCGGCGTGCGCGGATGCGCCCGCGTCTCCGTCGACCAGAAGAGATAGAACTCCTCCCGCAGTGCCTTCGGGGTGAGCTCGGGGGGGAAAAGTGCTCGCTCCTTGCGCAGCGCCTCGAGCCGCAGCGCCTCGGTCGACTTCGCACTCTTCCTGGTGTTCGGGGCCATGGCGGGAGGCGGTGGGGGAGCGTGGAGGCGTTGGTGGCGACGGCGGCGACGGGCGGCGGAGCGCTGCTCTCTTTCGGCTTGGGAAACGGAGGGGAGCGGCGGAGCTTTCTGAGGAAGAAACTGCAAGTGGCGAAGGTGGGGGAACGACCCCTGTTTTCTCTGCTTATAAAGAGGAGAGGCGAACGTTATGCCTTTTTTGATTTAAGAATTGCCCATGATCTCTCCCATGACGCCGCGTTTGACGCGTGCCGTTACGGGAGGGCGCGGTGGATACGGAATTAGATTTGGTATGGACTCAGGCCGTGTGTGCCCGTGCCCTGTTCTGGGCCTGGCCCAACAGCGCTCGGCACCGTGTGTGGCCCAGGCCCGGGGGCTCCTGTCGGTGTACTAAAGTAGGGGTACCTTAGTATCCCGAACTTGTGCACAGGCAGTCGCAGCGTCCCGTGGCAAGGCTTGCCGGGCGTCCGCCAAGATCCTCCGCCATTGCTATTTGTGCCATTCAAGAACAAAGTGCTTAACTGAGAAAACAAGGCCCCGGCAAGAGGAGCTTGCCGGGAAGGACGAAGCCCTGGCAAGAGGAGCTTGCCGGGAAGGCTAACCAACGCATTTTCAAGAGACTTGCCGCGACACGCCGCGCGTCCCGGCAAGACCCAGCGAGCGACAAGCTTGTGGGTGCAACAAGACAACGACCGCGGCAAGGCGCTTGCCGCGGCGAAGCCACCACTCTGCGCCCACGCTCTAGCGCATCCGACGACGTGTCGCCGCAGGATCATTCCAGGTGCACGTGGCGGGTAGCTGTGCAGCCAAGCAGTGCGAGGTGGCAAGTGGAGATGACAAGAAGGCCATCGTGGCGATCGGTGGCGCCCCTAACGGTCGTTTTCTGCACTGTTTGGGCGACCGGACGGGCATTAAATGCCCTTGTCCCCTGCCGTCAGAGTTAGGTAGGGGGGCACTGTAGATAGCGGTTGTACGAACCCCTCTTTTTACTTTTTTACCCCCTCCCTGCGTTGCCACCTATCGGTGACCCCTTTAGCCTATAAAAAGGAGGCCCATGTGCACGTAGAGGGGGTTCGACTCATTTGAGACTACAACACACTCACGCTCTCAAGCAAGAACAGAATATAAACACAAAGCAGCAGTAGGAGTTTTATCTCTCCGGAGAGCTCCGAAGCTGGGTAAAATCCCTCGCGTGCCTAGCCTCGATCTACTCTTCGTGCGCCCTCCGCTCCCTGCCGGACCGAGAAGGGGCCCTGCCCCATAGGTGTTCGTTTCCCACGACAGTTGCATCCGTACGCTTTGGTACGGCCAAATACACCAGGGGCTTAAGTTCCCCAAAATATGGTGTGATAAGTCCGAACACTTTCACAAGTGCGACACCCCGAACTTATAGCATTATATGCATCGGCTCCGAATCATGTCTTGGGTCAATAGTTGGGTTTGCCCGGCTCCCATGTTTTGGTACCTTACGTTCCGTTATATCGGCTAAGGTAGCACTGGGAGAACCACTGCGATTGTGCCCCAGTTGAGCTAGGTTGAGCACCTCAGTGGAGAAAGCTAAAACTGACCGTCATGATAGGGCGAGAGTCGGTCGCTGTTCGAGAGGTTTTTTCGAGTCCCTAAAGACTTATGCCGCTTAGAGTGAGGAGTCGGCTTTGTCCGGCCCAGGCGTGGATAGCACCCCGAATTCGGTCTTCCGAACACTAGGGGCTTCGCCGAAATTTAAAATTATAGAATTCTATGGCTAAGTGGGAGTGTTCAAGCATTATAAGTCCGGTTGCCTCGTTCGTTGTGTTGAGCGCCTCCCTTGAAGGACCCAAAAATGGGAACAGGAGTGCTCAAGTTTATCCCGAACACCCCAGCACTTGTGGCATGGGGGCTGAAGCCAAGGACTTGCCATCTCCCAAATTTGATAAACGGCCGTACAGAAGGTAATATTTTAAATTAACAAGCATTGCTTAGAGCATATGAACATGTTTTCAAGCATACAGGATAACAAATGCGAGTTCACTCAAAAATTACATCTTTGGAGCATTCAATCGCTATAAGGCGGGCACCCTTCAAGACACCCTTATAGTACATCTCGGGCGTGCGATACTCCTTGCCCGGCGGTGGTGCGTCCGTCACAAGCTTCTCGGCGTCCATCCTACCCCAGTGCACTTTAGCGCGGGCAAGACGGGCACCTTCAATGCAGACGGAATGCTTGATGACTTCAATCTAGGGACAGGCATCCACCAGCCGCCGCACCAGACCGAAGTAGCTACCAGGCATGGCTTCTTTAGGCCACATCCGAACTATGAGGCCCTTCATAACCTGTTCGGCCACCTTGTGGAGCTCGACCAGTTGCTTCAGCTGGTCGCTCAGGGGCACCGGATGTCCGGCCTCAGCATATTGAGACCAGAACACCTTTTGCGTCGAGCTCCCCTCCTCGGCCCAGTAGAACGCGGCAGCATCGGACACACTACGGGGCAGATCTGCGAACGCTCCTGGAGAACTCCAAATTCGGGTAAGTAATAGATTATTCACATTCACATGCTTGCTTTGCATGAAGAATGCCTTACCCGCCGCTATCTTCTTTATCGCCTCAATTTCCTGGAGGGCTTTTTGGGCTTCGGCCTTAGCGGCTTTGGCACTCTCAAGAGCCGAGGCGAGCTCGGACTCTTGAGTCTTCGAGTCACGCTCCAAACCTTCGTGTTTCTCCACGAGAGCCTGGAGCTCTTGCCGCACCTCCGCCACCCGCGCCTCCTGCTTCTCTCGCTCAGTGCGCTCCGTGGCCGCACTGCTTTCGGCCTTGGACACCGCTTCCTTCAGGGTCGCCACCTCGTTCGTGGCCGCTACTCACGTTATTCCTGTCATTTTTTGCAACCAAATCCTTTCTATAAGGTATTACTTTAGTAAGGTATTACTTACCTTCCTGGTCCTCGAGCTGCTTCTTGGCACGGCCGAGCTCGTTTTCGGACCACTCGAGGCTTTGCTTCAATGCATTGACCTCCGCAGTCAGTGCGGCAGAGGTCAGCAGCGCAGCCTGCATTCCCATATTAACATGCTTATGTTAGACTCCTACGTATATCTTTTTAGATCCTCAGTTCGGCTTTTCTTTCCGAACACCAAACTAAGCATCAGGGGCTACTGTCTATGTGGTACTATTTTTTACATATCTTAAATTACATACCTCAAAGACTATTAGAAGGCTGGTACAGGCTTCAGTCAGCCCGCTCTTGGCGGACTGAACTTTCTGGATCACCGCGCTCATAACAGTGCGGTGCTCCTCGTTGATAGAAGCGCCGTTAAGCGCCTCCAGCAAATTATCCGGTGCCTCCTGTTGAACGGAGGTCACCAGCGTTGCGGTCACGCCCTTCTTACAAAGGGGTTGCCCGCCGGACTCCGGAACCACTAAAGGTTCCGATGCCGAGTCTGGCCCAGGGCCGAACTCAGAACCCTTTAGGGGGTTGACCCCCTTCATGCCCAAAGTCCGGGAGGTTGCCCTACGGCACCTCTAGAACCTCCTCCTCCTGGCCGGGCCCCCTTTGGGACCCCACCTCGGCATCATTCACAGCGCAAGGAGAGGAGACGGCCGGATGTGAAGTGCTATCCACGTCCGATGGCGCCAGGGAGCCGCTCGTTGAAGCGTCAAGCCCATCCTTGGGCGGGCTGCAAGGTTGTATTCGGCGTTATGAGATTCTATGCAACAAACGAAATACCATGAATTATTCTGGTATCCGGACACTTACGAAGTCTCCAGGGGCTTAGTCCTCGGTGACCACTCCTCTTCATCGTCGTCGGTGTTGGTGGAGTAGTCCGGGGGGAGGGTCCTTCCCTTCTTGGACCCTTCGCCCCCCCCCCCCGTTGGGGAGGCCTTCCTTTTCTTCTTTGCCCCCGCTGGGGGAGAAGCCTCTTTTTCCTCCTCCCCGTCTTCACGGGAGGAGTCTGCCTCGGAGTCGTCAGACGATGAGTCCGACAACACCTGGCGCCGGGAGCTCCTTCGAGTTCCCGTGGCCTTCTTCTCCGGCACCACGTAAGGCGCCGGAGCCAGCAGCCTCGTTAATTGGGCGTCCGCTGGGTCTTCGGGCAAGGGATCCGGACAGTTAACCTGCCCGAACGTCTTTTGCCAAGCCTGTCAAAGGTTGAGGGAGTTTAGATCCCGCATAGAGTCAAACTATGGATAATAAGCATCCTGTAAAGGATAAAATAGCTTAGCTCGCCGGCTGGACGCTGCGAGTTGAATCCGCGATCTTCGGTAGCGGATGTGGGAGCCTCGGCACCCTTGAACAGCACCTTCCAAGCATCTTCGTACGTAGTGTCGAAGAGCCTGCTCAAGGTTTGGTGCTGTGCCGGATCAAACTCCCACAAATTAAAGGCCTGTTTCTGGCACGGGAGGATCCGGCGGATGAGCATGACCTGGACTACGTTGACAAGCTTGAGCTTCTTGTTCACCAAGGTTTGGACGCGGGATTGGAGTCCGGTCAGCTCCTCCAAATTGTTGGGGAACGTAGTAATTTCAAAAATCTTCCTACGCACATGCAAGATCATGGTGATGCATAGCAACGAGAGGGGAGAGTATTGTCAACGCGGTTGATGTAGTCGTACGTCTTCACGATCCGACCGATCCAAGTACCGAACGTATGGCACCTCCGAGTTCAGCACACGTTCAGCTCGATGACGATCCCCTGACTCCGATCCAGCAAAGTGTCGGGGATGAGTTCCGTCAGCACGACGGCGTGGTGACGATGATGATGTTCTACCGGCACAGGCTACGCCTAAACTCCGCGACGATATGACCGAGGTGGAATATGGTGGATGGGGGCACCGCACACGGCTAAGGAACAATCTTGAAGATCAACTTGTGTGTACTAGGGTGCCCCCTGCCCCCGTATATAAAGGAGCCAAGTGGGAGGGGGCGGCCGGCCAAGGAGGGCGCGCCAAGGGGGAGTCCTACTCCCACCGGGAGTAGGACTCCCTTCTTTCCTAGTTGGAGTAGGAGAAGGGGGAAGGAGGAGGAAGAGGGGAAGGAAAGGGGGGGCGTCGCCCCCCTCTCCTTGTCCTATTCGGACTAGGGAGGGGAGGGGGCGCATCCCACCTCTTGCCTCCTCTCCTCTTCTCCCTTAGGGCCCATGAAGGCCCAATAACCCACGGGAGGGTTCCGGTAACCCCCCCCCCCCCCCCCCCCCCGGTACTCCGGTAAAATGCCGATTTCACCCGGAACCATTCCGATGTCCAAACATAGGCTTCCAATATATCAATCTTTATGTGTCGACCATTTCGAGACTCCTCGTCATGTCCGTGATCATATCCGGGACTCCGAACAAACTTCGGTACATCAAAACATATAAACTCATAATAAAACTGTCATCGTAACGTTAAGCGTGCGGACCCTACGGGTTCGAGAACTATGTAGACATGACCTAGAACTATTCTCGGTCAATAACCAATAGCGGAACCTAGATGCCCATATTGGCTCCTACATATTCTACGAAGATCTTTATCAGTCAAACCGCATAACAACATACGTTGTTCCCTTTGTCATCGGTATGTTACTTGCCCGAGATTTGATCGTCGGTATCCAATACCTAGTTCAATCTCGTTACCGGCAAGTCTCTTTACTCGTTACGTAATGAATAATTCCGTAACTAACTCATTAGCTACATTGCTTGCAAGGCTTGTAGTGATGTGCATTACCGAGAGGTCCCAGAGATGCCTCTCCGACAATCGGAGTGACAAAACCTAATCTCGAAATACGCCAACCCAACATGTACCTTTGGAGACACCTGTAATACTCCTTTATAATCACCCAGTTACGTTGTGGCATTTGGTAGCACCCAAAGTGTTCCTCCGGTAAACAGGAGTTGCATAATCTCATAGTTACAGGAGCATGTATAAGTCATGAAGAAAGCAATAGCAACATACTAAACGATCAAGTGCTAGGCTAACAGAATGGGTCATGTCAATCACATCATTCTCCTAATGATGTGATCCCGTTAATCAAATGACAACACATGTCTATGGTTAGGAAACATAACCATCTTTGATTAATGAGCTAGTCAAGTAGAGGCATAGTAGTGACTATATGTTTGTCTATGTATTCACACATGTATCATGTTTTCGGTTAATACAATTCTAGCATGAATAATAAACATTTATCATGATATGAGGAAATAAATAATAACTTTATTATTGCCTCTAGGGCATATTTCCTTCAGTCTCCCACTTGCACTAGAGTCAATAATCTAGATTACACAGTAATGATTCTAACACCCATGGAGTCTTGGTGCTGATCATGTTTTGCTCGTGAAAGAGGCTTAGTCAACGGGTCTGCAACATTCGGATCCGTATGTATCTTACAAATCTCTATGTATCCGACCTGGACTTGGTCCCGGATGGAATTGAAGCGTCTCTTGATGTGCTTGGTCCTCTTGTGAAATCTGGATTCCTTTGCCAAGGCAATTGCACTAGTATTGTCACAGACGATCTTCATTGGTCCCGATGCACTAGGTATGACACCTAGATCGGAAATGAACTCTTTCATCCAGACTCCTTCATTTGCTGCTTCCGAAGCAGCTATGTACTCCGCTTCACATGTAGATCCCACCACGACGCTTTGTTTAGAACTGCACCAACTTACAGCTCCACCATTTAATGAAAACACATATCCGGTTTGCGATTTAGAATCGTCCGGATCAGTGTCAAAGCTTGCATCGACGTAACCATTTACGACTAGCTCTTTGTCACCTCCATATACGAGAAACATATCCTTAGTCCTTTTAAGGAATTTCAGGATGTTCTTGACCGCTGTCCAGTGATCCACTCCTGGATTATTTTGGTACCTTCCTGCCAAGCTTATTGCTAAGCACACGTCAGGTCTGGTACACAGCATTGCATACATGATAGAGCCTATGGCTGAAGCATAGCGAACATCTTTCATTTTCTCTCTATCTTCTGTTGTGGTCGGGCATTGAGTCTGACTCAACTTCACACCTTGTAGTACGGGCAAGAACCCTTTCTTTGCGTGATCCATTTTGAACTTTTTCAAAACATTATCAAGGTATGTGCTTTGTGAAAGTCTTATTAAGCGTCTTGATCTATCTCTATAAATCTTGATGCCCAATATGTAAGCAGCTTCACCGAGGTCTTTCATAGAAAAACTTTTATTCAAGTATCCCTTTATGCTATCTAGAAATTCTATATCATTTCCAATTAATAATATGTCATCTACATATAATATCAGAAATGCTACAGAGCTCCCACTCACTTTCTTGTAAATACAGGCTTCTCCAAAAGTCTATATAAAACCATATGCTTTGATCACACTATCAAAGCGTTTATTCCAACTCTGAGATGCTTGCACCAGTCCATAAATGGATCGTTGGAGCTTGCACACTTTGTTAGCACCTTTTGGATCAACAAAACCTTCTGGTTGCATCATATACAACTCTTCTTCCAGAAATCCATTCAAGAATGCAGTTTTGACATCCATTTGCCAAATTTCATAATCATAAAATGCAGCAATTGCTAACATGATTCGGACAGACTTAAGCATCGCTGCGGGTGAGAAAGTCTCATCGTAGTCAACCCCTTGAACTTGTCGAAAACCTTTGGCAACAAGTCGAGCTTTATAGACAGTTACATTACCATCAGCGTCAGTCTTCTTCTTAAAGATCCATTTATTCTCAATGGCTTGCCGATCATCGGGCAAGTCAACCAAAGTCCATACTTTGTTCTCATACATGGATCCCATCTCAGATTTCATGGTCTCTAGCCATTTTGCGGAATCTGGGCTCATCATCGCTTCCTCATAGTTCGTAGGTTCATCATGGTCAAGTAACATGACTTCCAGAATAGGATTGCCGTACCACTCTGGTGTGGATCTTACTCTGGTAGACCTACGAGGTTCAGTAGAAACTTGATCCGAAGTTTCATGATCAATATCATTAGCTTCCTCACTAATTCGTGTAGTTGTCACAGGAACCGGTTCTTGTGATGAACTACTTTCCAATAAGGGAGCAGGTATAGTTACCTCATCAAGTTCTACTTTCCTCCCACTCACTTCTTTCGAGAGAAACTCCTTCTCTAGAAAGGATCCGAATTTAGCAACAAAAATCTTTCCCTCAGATCTGTGATAGAAGGTGTACCCAACAGTCTCTTTTGGGTATCCTATGAAGACACATTTCTCCGATTTGGGTTCGAGCTTATCTGGTTGAAGTTTCTTCACATAAGCATCACAACCCCAAACTTTAAGAAACGACAACTTTGGTTTCTTGCCAAACCACAGTTTATGAGGCGTCGTCTCAACGGATTTTGATGGTGCCCTATTTAACGTGAATGCGGCCGTCTCTAAAGCATAACCCAAAACAATAGCAGTAAATTAGTAAGAGACATCATAGATCGCACCATATCTAGTAAGGTACGATTACGACGTTCGGATACACCATTTCGTTGTGGTGTTCCAGGTGGCGTGAGTTGCGAAACTATTCCGCATTGTTTCAAATGTAAACCAAACTCGTAACTCAAATATTCTCCTCCACGATCAGATCGTAGAAATTTTATTTTCTTATTACGATGATTTTCCACTTCACTCTGAAATTCTTTGAACTTTTCAAATGTTTCAGACTTGTGTTTCATTAAGTAGATATACCCATATCTGCTTAAATCATCTGTGAAGGTGAGAAAATAACGATACCCGCCACGAGCCTCAACATTCATTGGACCACAAACATCAGTATGTATGATTTCCAACAAATCAGTAGCTCACTCCATAGCTCCGGAGAACGGCGTTTTAGTCATCTTGCCCATGAGGCACGGTTCGCAAGTACCAAGTGATTCATAATCAAGTGATTCCAAAAGCCCATCAATATGGAGTTTCTTCATGCGCTTTATACCGATATGACCTAAATGGCAGTGCCACAAATAAGTTGCACAATCATTATCGACTCTGCATCTTTTGGCTTCAACACTATGAATATGTGTATCACTACTATCGAGATTCAGTAAAAATAGACCACTCTTCAAGGGTGCATGACCATAAAAGATATTACTCATATAAATAGAACAACCATTATTCTCTGATTTAAATGAATAACCGTCTCGCATCAAACAAGATCCAGATATAATGTTCATGCTCAACGCTGGCACCAAATAACAATTATTTAGGTCTAAAACTAATCCCGATGGTAGATGTAGAGGTAGCGTGCCGACCGCGATCACATCGACTTTGGAACCATTTCCCACGCGCATCGTCACCTCATCCTTAGCCAATATTTGCTTAATCTGTAGTCCCTGTTTCGAGTTGCAAATATTAGCAACAGAACCAGTATCAAATACCCAGGTACTACTGCGAGCATTAGTAAGGTACATATAACATGTATATCACATATACCTTTGTTCACTTTGCCATCCTTCTTATCCGCCAAATACTTGGGGCAGTTCCGCTTCCAGTGTCCAGTCTGCTTGCAGTAGAAGCACTCAGTCTCAGGCTTAGGTCCGGACTTGGGTTTCTTCTCTTGAGCAGAAACTTGTTTGTTGTTATTCTTAAAGTTCCCCTTCTTCTTCCCTTTGCCCTTTTTCTTGAAACTGGTGGTCTTGTTGACCATCAACACTTGATGCTCCTTCTTGATTTCTACCTCCGCGGATTTTAGCATTACGAAGAGCTCAAGAATAGTATTGTCCATCCCTTGCATATTATAGTTCATCACGAAGCTCTTGTAGCTTGGTGGCAGTGATTGAAGAATTCTGTCAATGACACTATCATCAGGAAGATTAACTCCTAGTTGTATCAAGTGATTATTATACCCAGACATTTTGAGTATGTGTTCACTGACAAAACTATTCTCCTCCATCTTGCAGCTATAGAACTTATTGGAGACTTCATATCTCTCAGTCCGGTCATTTGCTTGAAATATTAACTTCAACTCCTGGAACATCTCATATGCTCCATGACGTTCAAAACATCATTGAAGACCCGGTTCCAAGCCGTAAAGCATGGCACACTGAACTATCGAGTAGTCAACAGCTTTGCTCTGCCAGACGTTCTTAACATCGTCAGTTGCATCTGCAGCAGGCCTTGCACCCAGCGGTGCTTCTAGGTTGTAATTCTTCTGTGCAGCAATGAGGATAATCCTCAAGTTACGGACCCAGTCCGTGTAATTGCTACCATCATCTTTCAACTTAGCTTTCTCAATGAACGCATTAAAATTCAACGGAACAACAGCACGAGCCATCTATCTACAACAAACATAGACAAGCAAAATACTATCATGTACTAAGTTCATGATAAATTTAAGTTCAATTAATCATATTACTTAGGAACTCCCACTTAGACAGACATCTCTCTAGTCATCTAAGTGATCATGTGATCCAAATCAACTAAACCATGTCCAATCATCACGTGAGATGGAGTAGTTTCAATGGTGAACATCACTATGTTGATCATATCTACTATATGATTCACGTTTGACCTTTCGGTCTCCGTGTTCCTAGGCCATATCTGTATATGGTAGGCTCGTCAAGTTTAACATGAGTATTCCGCGTGTGCAACTGTTTTGCACCCGTTGTATTTGAACATAGAGCCTATCACACCCGATCATCACGTGGAGTCTCAGCACGAAGAACTTTCGCAACGGTGCGTACTCAGGGAGAACACTTCTTGATAATTAGTGAGAGATCATCTTAAAATGCTACCGTCAATCAAAGCAAGATAAGATGCATAAAGGATAAACATCACATGCAATCAATATAAGTGATATGATATGGCCATCATCATCTCCTGCAATAGGTCTGTCACCTAGCGGTGCATTAAGGACATAATTCTTCTGTGCAGCAATGAGGATAAACCTCCGATCGCGGATCCAATCCGCATCATTGCTACTAACATTTTTCAACACAATTTTCTCTAGGAACATATCAAAATAAACATATGAAAGCAACAACGCAAGCTATTGATCTTACAACATAATTTGCAAAATACTACCAGGACTAAGTTCATGATAAATTTAAGTTCAGTTAATCATATTACTTAAGAACTCCCACTTAGACAGACATCTCTCTAGTCATCTAAGTGATCACGTGATCCAAATCAACTAAACCATAACCGATCATCACGTGAGATGGAGTAGTTTTCAATGGTGAACATCACTATGTTGATCATATCTACTATATGATTCACGCTCGACCTTTCGGTCTCCGTGCTCTGAGGCCATATCTGCATATGCTAGGCTCGTCAGGTTTAACCTGAGTATTCCGCATGTGCAAAACTGGCTTGCACCCGTTGTAGATGGACGTAGAGCTTATCACACCCGATCATCACGTGGTGTCTGGGCACGACGAACTTTGGCAACGGTGCATACGCAGGGAGAACACTGCTTGATAATTAGTGAGAGATCATCTTAAAATGCTACCGTCAATCAAAGCAAGAATAAGATGTATAACAGATAAACATCATATGCAATCAAAATATGTGACATGATATGGCCATGATCATCTTGCGCCTTTGATCTCCATCTCCAAAGTACTGTCATGATCTCTATCGTCATCGGAACGACACCATTATCTTCATCATCTTGATCTATATCAATGTGTCATCACATGGTTGTCTCACCAACTATTGCTCTTGCAACTATTGCTATCGTATAGCAATAAAGTAAAGCAATTATTTGGCACTTGCATATTATGCAACAAAGAGACATCCATAGGGCTTCTGCCAGTTGCCGATAACTTCAACAAAACATGATCATCTCATACAACAACTTATATCTTATCACGTCTTGACCATATCACATCACAACATGCCCTGCAAAAACAAGTTAGACGTCCTCTACTTTGTTGTTGCAAATTTTACGTGGCTGCTACGGGCTGAGCAAGAACCGTTCTTACCTACGCGTCAAAACCACAACGATAGTTCATCAAGTTAGTGCTATTTTAACCTTCACAAGGACCGGGCGTAGCCACACTCGATTCAGCTAAAGTGAGAGAGACAGACACCCGCCAGTCACCTTTAAGCACGAGTGCTTGTAACGGTGAAACCAGTCTCGCGTAAGCGTACGCGTAATGTCGGTCCGGGCCGCTTCATCTCACCATACCGCTGAGCCAAAGTATGACATGCTGGTAAGCAGTATGACTTGTATCGCCCACAACTCACTTGTGTTCTACTCGTGCATATGACATCTACACATAAAACCAGGCTCGGATGCCACTGTTGGGGGACGTAGTAATTTCAAAAAAATTCCTACGCACACGCAAGATCATGGTGATGCATAGCAACGAGAGGGGAGAGTATTGTCCACGTACCCTCGTAGACCGTAAGCGGAAGCGTTATGACAACGCGGTTGATGTAGTCGTACGTCTTCACGATCTAACCGATCCAAGTACCGAACATACGGCACCTCCGAGTTGAGCACACGTTCAGCTCGATGACGATCCCCGGACTACGATCCAGCAAAGTGTCGGCGATGAGTTCCGTCAGCACGACGCCGTGGTGACGATGATGATGTTCTACCGGCGCAGGGCTATGCCTACACTCCGCGACGATATGACCGAGGTAGAATATGGTGGAGGGGGGCACCGCACACGGCTAAGGAACGATCCTGAAGATCAACTTGTGTGTACTAGGTGCCCCCTGCCCCCGTATATAAAGGAGCCAAGGGGGAGGGGGCGGCTGGCCAAGGAGGGCACGCCAAGGGGGTGTCCTACTCCCACCGGGAGTAGGACTCCCTTCTTTCCTAGTTGGAGTAGGAGAAGGGGGAAGGAGGAGGAAGAGGGGAAGGAAAGGGGGGCACCACCCCCCTCTCCTTGTCCTATTTGTACTAGGGAGGGGAGGGGGCGCAGCCCACCTCTTGCCTCCTCTCCTCTTCTCCCTTAGGGCCCATGGAGGCCCAATAACCCCCGGGAGGGTTCCGGTAACCCCCCGATACTCCGGTAAAATGCCGATTTCACCCGGAATCATTTTGATGTCCAAACATAGGCTTCCAATATATCAATCTTTATGTCTCGATCATTTTCAGACTCCTCGTCATGTCCGTGATCATATCCGGGACTGCGAAACAAACTTCGGTACATCAAAACTTATAAACTCATAATAAAACTGTCATCGTAACGTTAAGCATGCGGACCCTACGGGTTCGAGAACTATGTAGACATGACCTAGAACTATTCTCGGTCAATAACCAATAGTGGAACCTGGATGCCCATATTGGATCCTACATATTCTACAAAGATCTTTATCGGTCAAACCGCATAACAACGTACGTTGTTCCCTTTGTCATTGGTATGTTACTTGCCCGAGATTTGATCGTCGGTATCCAATACCTTGTTCAATCTCATTACCGGCAAGTCTCTTTACTCGTTACGTAATGCATCATTCCGTAACTAACTCATTATCTACATTGCTTGCAAGGCTTATAGTGATGTGCATTACCGAGAGGGCCCAGAGATACCTCTCCGACAATCGGAGTGACAAAACCTAATCTCGAAATACGCCAACCCAACATGTACCTTTGGAGACACCTCTAGTACTCCTTTATAATCACCCAGTAACGTTGTGACGTTTGGTAGCACCCAAAGTGTTCCTCCAGTAAACAGGAGTTGCATAATCTCATAGTTACAGGAACATGTATAAGTCATGAAGAAAGCAATAGCAACATACTAAACGATCAAGTGCTAGGCTAACGGAATGGGTCATGTCAATCACATCATTCTCCTAATGATGTGATCCCGTTAATCAAATGACAACACATGTCTATGGTTAGGAAACATAACCATCTTTGATTAATGAGCTAGTCAAGTAGAGGCATAGTAGTGACTATATGTTTGTCTATGTATTCACACATGTATCATGTTTCCGGTTAATACAACTCTAGCATGAATAATAAACATTTATCATGATATGAGGAAATAAATAATAACTTTATTATTGCCTCTAGGGCATATTTCCTTCACAAATCACCCCATGATAGGCCCTTCTCTTTCCAAGAGGTGAGCCGTGTAGGGAAGTTAGATCGGAATTCGGGGGCCGCTACCCATTTAGGGTCATGCGGCTCGGTGATGTAGAACCACCCCGATTGCCACCCCTTTATGGTCTCCACAAAGGAGCCCTCGAGCCATAGGACGTTGGGCATATTGCCCATCATGGCACCTCCGCACTCCGCTTGGCGGCCACCCACTACCTTTGGCTTGACATTGAAGGTCTTCAGCCATAAGCCGAACTGTGGCTGGATGCAGAGGAAGGCCTCGCACACGACGATGAACGCCGAGATGTTGAGGATGAAGTTCGGGGCCAGATCATGGAAATGCAGGCCATAGTAGAACATGAGCCCCCGGATAAATGGGTGAAGCGGAAAACCTAGTACGCAGAGGAAGTGGGTGAGGAACACCACCCTCTCATGGGGCCTGGGGGTGGGGATGAGTTGCCCCTTGTCGGGGAGCCGATGCGCGATGTCTTCGGACAAGTATCCGGCCTTTCGCGGCCTTTTGATGTGCCCCTCCGTAACGGAGGAGGCCATCCACTTGCCTCCCGCTCCGGACATGGCTGGGGAAGGTTGAGGTGAGAGGTGCGGACTTGGGCGCTGGAGCTCGAGTACGCGGAGATGGATAAGCAAAGGAGGAAGAAGGCGTAGGTAAAAAGGTGGATCCTTATCCCCTTATATGGACGGACAAAACTATGCGTCCCCACCAGCCTGGTAAAACTCGCTTATCTCCCAAGCACCGTAATCAATGGCGCGGTTGGGTTACCCACGCCCGTATTGATGAGAATCCCAGAAAAAGGAGACACGATCTCTGCTTTGACAAGACATGCTGAAGAAACCGCCTCGCTAAACGCGCTGAGGTGGGACAGTAAAAACGATTCGAATAAAGGCCTGGCCGTGGTGTGGTGTCACGCCACGGAATACGTCAGCAGATTGAACTTTTGCAAATGTTATTCTCTCTACGGTGGTATGTGGAACTTGTTTTGCAGAGCCGGACACTATCCTTGTGTTCAAAATCTTCTATGAAGTATTCGGAGGAGGAACCCTCCTTGCGATGCCGAAGACAATATGCGCGCCAGACTCGTCATCATTGAAGCCTGGTTCAGGGGCTACTGAGGGAGTCCTGGACTAGGGGGTGTCCGGATAGCCGAACTATCATCTTTGGCCGGAGTCCTAGACTATGAAGATACAAGATTGAAGACTTCGTCCCGTGTCCGGATGGGACTTTCCTTGGCGTGGAAGGCAAGCTTGGCGATACGGATATGTATGTCTCCTACCATTGTAACCGACTCTATGTAACCCTAGCCCTCTCCGGTGTCTATATAAACCGGAGGGTTTTAGTCCGTAGGACGAACAACAATCATACCATAGGCTAGCTTCTAGGGTTTAGCCTCATTGATCTCGTGGTAGATCTACTCTTGTACTACCCATATCATCAATATTAATCAAGCAGGAGTAGGGTTTTACCTCCATCGAGAGGGCCCAAACCTAGGTAAAAACATCGTGTCCCTTGTCTCCTATTACCATCCGCCTAGACGCACAGTTCGGGACCCCCTACCCGAGATCCACCGGTTTTGACACCGACAATGGGGCTCGGTGTCCTCTGAGCTTGAGTTTTTAACAAAGCTTACCTTCCATAGCATGCCTCGACGTGCTTGGAACAGCGAGTCCATGAACGAGCTTATCAACGACCTTGGAGGTGAGCTCGTAAGTATGTTTGTTCCTCCAGACAGCTGGGCTGTGACGGTTATGGCATGGATGAAGAAGCCGTCCACCATACCGAAGGTTATTGGTGTTGAGATACCGGTGCAGGAACCGAGGTTGTACTATTCGTTGCCACCAAGGCCGCTGGGGACCACGTTAGGGATGTATGTGTATCGAGTGTTCGTGCATGTCGAAGAAGTGGTCAATCCATCAATCGAAGTCCTGCCGCCGCCGCTGGTGCCAGGGTTCGTCAACGACGTCCATTACAGGAGTCAACGTCAGACGTTCCCCGTGTTGCTCGGAACGATGGATGGCATAGGGCCTACTCCATCACGCGGCGGAGGCCACTGCTTCTTTGGGAGAAGAGGCAGGGTTGGCTGCCTGGATGTGCTCTAATTTGAGGTAACAACTGAATCTTGTCAGATACTAGTTAAATCCGAGCTATGGGTGTGAAGCACTGATATGCCAGTACATTTGATTGTGACATGTTCTAATTTTGTACCTGAACTTTTTTTAGAAAGGGTTGTATGTCAACTTAATGTGCTAGCATAACTTATTGTGTTGTTTGTCTGTTTTCTTTGCACAGCATTCAAGATATTTCCCCGTCATTGATAAAGACGATGAACCGTTATGTACGACTTCGTTGGTTTCAACATAGCCCTACCCGTAGCGATCGACTGCTTCCATCCTGATTGTGCCGCCTGCGTGAAATTTTTGTATGCAAGTTCAGTGTGCTATGATGTTCTATATGATTGTGTCAACTATATAAGTTTCTACTAAGCATCAGCAATGCATATGGCTGAAAGATGTATTTACGAGCATCGGCCGATGGGTCTCTCTCTCTCTCTCACACACACACACACACACACACGCACACACACACGCACAAGTGGGACCCGTTGAATTATTTATTTGCTCGTGACAACTTTTAATTAGGTTCCACTGTAATCTAACTTTTTTCTTAAGTTATTAATGGAGCTCAGTGACTTCAAAAAGTTGTACAGAAGCCTTGTTTGGGCCTTTCGGGCGTCGCTGAATGTGGGCTGAATCGCCATGTTAGGTTGTACTGTACTACACATGCCTTTTTTTCAACATCAGCAATGCAACTAGGTCGAAAGTTGTACACAATATCCGGGTCAACTTGTTATTCTCCGCCCCGCTGGGATGCAAACTTTCCTAGGAGATATGCATTAGGCTTAACAAGAAAATGGACTTTAAGAAATAATAAATGGGATGTAATTATAATAACTGGGCAGTAACTATGCACCAAACGCGTAATTAGTTTAAAATATATATTAATTTTGGAATTTGAAAATTTTAATTTCATTACTTGTTGCGTGTGCAATATTTTGTTGGATTTTAACGTAATACAACTTTATTTTGAAATTATATTTAACCTGACTAGAAATTTCGGATAAAATATTTCGAATCCCATCAAAATGTGGGAATTTTTTTGAATTCTGTTTTGAGTGGTTGTTTGAAATTATTAATTGTTGTCCTAGCTAGAAGTTGGGTTGTACTTTTAACAAACTGTAAATGGGCTGTAGTAAATTCCATTAGAATTAAAAAATGGGATGTACATTCTTACAAATCGCAAATGGGCTATATGTTCTCTGCCAAATCTGAGTTGTGGGCCTAATAGGTTGACGCGTACCAAGGGCTTTGTCAACTTAGTCAATATAAATGATTCTAGCTGCAGTGATCGTACGATGTCCATCCAACGACCGTAGTGCTTCTTCAACCTCTGGTCTTCTTGCTCCAGCCGCCCAAAGCACCGCCGGTCGTGCCGCGTGCTCCAGCCTCCCGTGGCCGGCTGTGATGCCGCTGAGGCCTCACCGCCCCGTACTACTCCCACCGCTGGCCAAGCCATCCCTCTACTCACCCACACCCCCTGTTATACTGCGGCGACAGCAGCCTCACACCGCAGTCGAACCAGTGAACCCTCGTACTCCTCTCCGCGCGGGCTTCCACTGCTGCATCTTCCCCGGCTCCGTGATAACCCACAAGTGTAGGGGATCGCAATAGCTTTCGAGGGTAAAGTATTCAACCCAAAATTATTGATTCAACACAAGGGGAGCCAAAGAATATTCTTGAGTATTAGCAGTTGAGTTGTCAATTCAACCACACCTGGAAGGAGATTCTAGTGCAGAGCTAGATGGCAGTTCCTTACCTCCCCTCGTAGTTGAGGGCAAAATCTTGGTTCTTTCGTCTTTCAAGTTCTTCATAGTGATCAATAGATATAAATCCCAAGTGACTCAGAGAATAGAGCTATGCTCCCCAGCAACGGCGCCAAAAATTTGTCTTGATAACCCACAAGTGTAGGGGATCGCAACAGCTTTCGAGGGTAAAGTGTTCAACCCAAATTCATTGATTCGACACAAGGGGAGCCAAAGAATATTCTTGAGTATTAGCAGTTGAGTTTTCAATTCAACCACACCTGGATAACTTAGTATCTGCAGCAAAGTATTTAGTAGCAAAGTAGTATGGTAATAAAGGTAACTGTCGTGGTAGGGAACGAGCACCTATGGGGCAGGGCCCCTTTCTGGTCCGGCAGGGAGCGGGGTGCGCACGAAGAGCAGATCGAGGTCGAGCGCGCGAGGGGGTTTTTACCCAGCTTCGGAGCTCTCCGGAGAGATAAAACTCCTACTGCTGCTTTGTGTTTCTATTCTGTTCTTGCTCGAAAGCGTGGGTATGCTGTGGTCTCCAATGAGTCGAACCCACCGAACCCCTTCTACGTGCGCATGGGCCTCCTTTTTATAGTCTAAAGGGGTCACCGACAGGTGGCAACACAGAGAGAGGGGTAGAAAGGTAAAAACGCGGGTTGGTACAACCACTATCTACAGTGCCCCCTACCTAACTCTGACGGCAGGGGACAAGAGCATTTAATGCCCGTTCGGTCGCTCCAATAGTGCAGGAAACGACCGTTAGGGGCGCCACCGATCGCCATGATGGCCTCCTAGTCACCTTCGCTCGCCACCTCGCACCGCTAGGCTGCACAGCTACACGCCACGTGCACCAGGAATGATCCTATGGCGACACGTCGTCGGGTGAGCTGAAGCGTGGGCGCAGAGTGGTGGCTTCGCCGCGGCAAGTGCCTTGCCGCGGTCTCTGTCTTGTCGCACCCGCAAGCCTGCCGCTCGTCGGATCTTGCCGGGACGTGCAGCGCGTCGCGGCAAGTCTCTTGACATGCCTTTGTTGGCCTTCCCGGCAAGCTCCTCTTGCCGGGGTCTTGTTCTTCCCGGCAAGCTCCTCTTGCCGGGGCCTTGTCCTTCCCGGCAAGCTCCTCTTGCCGGGGACTTGTCTTCAAAGTTAACACTTTGTTCTTGAATGGCAGTAAATGGGAATGACGAAGGGTCTTGGCGGGCGTCCGGCAAGCCTTGCTGCGGGACGCTGCGACTGCCCGTGCACAAGTTCGGGGTATTAAGGTACCCCTACTTTAGTACACCGACAGGAGCCCCTGGGCCTGGGCCATACACGGTGTCGAGCGCTGTTGGGCCAGGCCCAAAACAGGGCACGGGCACGCGCGGCCTGGGTCCAAACCAGATCCACTCCGTATCCACCGCGTTCTCCCGTAACCGCATGCGTCAATCGCGGCGTCGTGGGAGAGGTCGTGGGCAATACTTAAATCGAGGAAATGAGTAACGTTCACCTCCCCTGTTTATAAGCAGAGGAAACAGGGTCGTTCCCCCACATTCACCACTTGCAGTTCCTTCCTCCAAAAGCTCCGCCGCTCCCCTTCGCTTCCCAAGCCGAAAGAGAGCAGCGCTCCGCCGCCCGCCGCCGTCGTCGTCTTCAACGCTTCCGCGCTCCCCCGCCGCTTCCGCCATGGCTCTGAAGACCAGCAAGGCCGCGAAGTCGGCCGAGGCGTTGCGGCTTGAGGCGCTGCGCAAGAAGCGAGTGCATTTCCCCGCCGAGCTCACCCCGAAGGCGCTGCGGGAGGAGTTCTACCTCTTCTAGTCGACGCAGACGCGGGCGCATCCGCGCACGCTGGTGCTTTCCGCTGAGGCTTACAAATCGAAGCGGTGCCCAAAAGGGTACTATTTCTTTCCGGTGTTCTTCTATTGTGGGCTCTGCCCACCTTTTTCGGACTTCTTCTGCGACATCATGAATACCTACGGGTTTCATCTCCTTGATTTCACCCCCAACACCATTCTGACAATGGCGGTTTTCGCACACCTCTGCGAGAACTTTGTTGGCATCCACCCAAATGTTGCTCTTTTTCGCCATTATTTCACCCCCCCCCCCCCCCCGAGCCGAAAAAGGAGAGCCATTGGCTGGCGGAGTCGCCTGGACCTCTCGACTTGGCATGAAGGAGGTGTATCTGGCGGGCGAGCTCCGCAGCAAGTGGGATGAGTGGAGGGCGGAGTGGTGTTGGATCTGTGATGCCAATCCGCAGCCCTTCACCAACCTGCGCCAGGCTCGGGTAATTCGCGGCGGCGACTGGGGCGCTCTGTCACCGGACGACGCCAAGCTGAAGATTGCCACCACCCGAATCCTCCGGCTCAGGCTTGCCTGGCTCACAGCAGGGGCGATTGGCGCGGATTTCCTTCGTCGTCGCACTGCCCCTCTGCAGAAGAGGGGGAGGCCCGCCTGGTAGTTTGGCGGTCCGGCGGATATCATGAGGCTGCGTCCAGGCCTCAACTTCAACTTCACGGTCCTGGAGCTTGACGGGATGCTGAGGGAGCTGTTCAAGCATGACGCCAACCATCCAGAGTGGTTCAGGCTGCCGCAAGGCATCATCCCGTTGTGCAACAACTCCCAGCGCGATCGCATCTACGCAATGATGCCAGAGTGCGATTCGCACGGGATAATTCCAACTTGGATGGAGCCCGCTGACGACATCGTGCAGCAATTCTTCGATGGCCTGGCGTAGGTAGCAGTCAATGCTGACGAGAAGAGGCTCCTCAACCACGACACCACCGAGAACGAGATGCGCTACATCGCCACCAGGGTCGAAGAGGCGGCAGCAGCCGCCGCCGCAGGTGAGTTCGGCATCACGCTGGAGGAGGCGGAGGCGGCCGAGGCGGCAAGCCTTGCCGACAGGGAGGACCTTGCCGGAGAGGTCGTTGGCGAGGGGGAGCCCGAGGCCGAAACGAGCGAGCTCGCCGAGGGCGCGAGCGGCCAGCCGTCTTCGAGCAGCTTGCCGCAGGCGGAGCCCCCAGCGCAACCCCAATTCCAACCAAGGAGGCGCCTCCGTCGAGTTGGAGATACGGCAGGAGGACAGGCAGTCGAGAAGCCGAGGCGTCGTGGGACACGCTCCACCGCGGCAAGTACCGTTGCCGCGGGAGGGTCCCAGGCTGTGCCATCAACTGGGGTGGGGTCTTCCCGGGCCGCCACGCCTGATCCTGCCGCAGCTCCCGGCAAACGTCGAAGGGAGCCTGCTCCTCCGCCATGCCGCGCAGAGAGGGTACCGGACTTCGACCTCTCCGCGCTAAGCTCCGATGACGATGAAGAGGAGGATGAGGAGGAGTAAGACTTTCTTCTCGCTGTTTTTGATTTTCTTTGATCTTTGTTGTTTCTTGTCTTGCATCTGATCTGCTTCTCCCTGAATCTTGTTCCTTTTCAGGATTCTGGCCGAGAGAGCGGCAAAGAGGGCCAAGGTCCCAGTGGTTTTCATCGAGGACGATCCTACCGTGACAGCAGAGGACACGTCCGAGACTACCTTGACGGATCCGGTTCCTTCTCCTCGCAGCAGCCCCCAGCACAGCCCCCAGCGTAAGTGTTTGGTCCACTTCCTATTGTGGGGTGCGCATGGGTGCTTTTTCTTTTGCTGACATCTTGATTGTTGATTCATTTGTGTAGGAGCAGAACAAGCCCACCAAGAGCAACCAGAGGCCGCCCCAGAGGTGCTGTCGGCTTCGACTACGCCGCCAAGGGGTGATTCTCCAACAAGGGAGCGCTCCCCGGCAAGGGAGGGGTCCCCGGCAAGGGGCGGAACCAGTGAGCCCCCAGTGGTGGAGCCCATGGTCACGGAGCCCAGCACAGGTAAGCTTTCTTGTCGGAAATTTTTCCTTGGGTTCTTCTCTTGATCTTCTTCTCTCTTTTTTGGATATTTGCTTGACTTTTCCTTCCTCTTCCTGTCTTCAGATCCCCCTCTTGAGGACCCGATGGAAACTGAGGCCACCGGCGAGGAGGGCGCACGCGGCAACACTGGGGATGTCACCGCTGACGAGGAAGAGGCCAGCGCTGATGAACCCGCCGATGAAGGAGCCGCCAAGGCTGCTGGCGCAGGAGCTGGCGAGGGGTCCGGTGATTGCACTGACGACCCGGAGGGCGCAGGAGCGCAAGGCGCTGCACCGACCGCCGACCCCTCCGCCGCTGATGCAGCGCCGGGCTCCGAGGAGCCCCAGCCAGGCGCATACTTGAAGGCCGGCGAGGGCGTATACATCAAACTTCCCTGGGCGTCGAGCTCCAGGGCGCCAGTCGAAGGAGAGGAGTTTGACGGGTAAGTACTCTCCTCTGCCGGGCTGGCAGTGGTTGACGCGCCCGGCAGCAGCAGTGGCGAGTCTGAAGAGGAGCAGTTGCTCCGGAAGTTGGTGTCACTCTACCGCGCCCGGCAAGCGAAGCTCGAGTCCCGGGAGGCGCTTGTCGCGCAGGCGGGAGTTGACATAGAGAAACATGCGCAGGAGCTCCGGAACCGCAATCAGGAGGCCCTTCGATCCATTGCGGAGGAGAGGGCGCAACTTGGCGAGGCAAAGGAGGCGTTCATCCTGGAGAAGGCTGAAGCCGAAGAGCAGCAGAGGCTCGCCGCCGAGGACATGTCCAGGCGGGAAGGTGAGCTGACACAGAAGAAGGCTAGTCTGGACAGCCACGAGGAGGAGCTCGAGGCACGAGAGCAATCACTTGGCGGGGCGCTCAAGGAGGCAAAGGACGCAGCCGCGGCCGCCGAGGCCGCCAAGAAGGAGTTAGAGGAGAGAGTGGCGTAGCTGGAGGCGGATATGGGAAAGAAGAATGAAGAGCTTCCGCACTCCAACGCGAACGCGAGAAGGATGCACTTGCCCATGGCGATCTGCAAGCTCAACTTGCCGAGAAGATCAAGGAACTGAACGCCGCCAAGGACTCAAGCGCTGATCTGGAACTGAAGATGGCTACCTTGACGGAGACACTGGATGCCGCCAAGAAGCGAGAGGATGACTTGAAGAAAGACCTCAAGGCCAACGAGGAACTGCTGACGAGGGCCGCTGAGACTCAGAACACCTTCCGAGCTACGGTGGAGCTCTGGACAGAGGGCCTCGTCAACATTGCTGCATCGATCGACGAGGAGCTGGCGGAGCTGGACTTGGCGGGCTTTGGGTACTCCCCCGACGAGAACCTCCAGCCCAGCGCCAAGCTTACTCTTTTCTTCGAGGGTGTGGTGACGGCTCTCCAGCAGCTCCGGGAAATGATCCCGAAGAAGCTGGCCGACGAGTCACGTGCAATCTGCGCCAAGGTCTTGGAGAAGGTGTTGCTGAAGATACTCTTCCGCAACCCGAACCTCGACCTCTCCCGCGTCCTCAAGAAGCTGCCGGCAGATGCCGATCTTGAAGAACTCAAAGCCATTGTCGCGCCCATTGTGGACAAGGTCAATGAAGTTAAGAGGGTCGATGGCGAGCGCGTGGATTAGGCCACCCTTCTTCTCCCTTTTCTTGCCGCTGCTAGATATGTCATAGGAATAACTCATCAGAGTGCGGCAAGTTATTTATTATAATATGACTTTATTCTGGGTACTATCTGCTATGTTACTTCCTTTATTTGATTCCATTCCTTGTATGTTTTTGCCCTACGCTTTTAGGGAACTTGCCGGTGCAATCACACTTGCTGTGGGGACCCCGACTCATAAGTCGTGATCACCGAATGCACGTGTACAGTGATCCCAGAGATCAATGCTCACTGAACACACAGAAGCTGAATAACAAGAGTCTTACATCCATACATACCGTCTTACACAAATAGTGACCAACATGGTCGAGTCTTACACCGATAAAGCCTTAAGGGCTGAACATCAAATGCAACATAGCAGCAGAAATCGTCGTCGATAAGTAGAACCCATGCCATCTGCCTTAACCCTACAGGCATTCTGACTGGGAAAACGTCCTAGTTCGCATGATCGTCTCCAAAGAACTCTTCTTCGAACTCCGGTTCTTCCATGCCTGGTCAATTAAATAACCAGTGGCAAGCCAATGAGTACTTTGAATGTACTCGCAAGCAACCCATGATTTGGTTCAAGGTACAGTAATGCATGACGTAGGTATAGTTTTGCATAAAGCTAGTTTTGAGTGCAAGGACATGTTCAACATCCTATAAAGCATGCATCAAGAGAATACGAGTAACCATAAGAACTGGTCACAGATATCAACATAAATAGAATGGGCACCATCCCATTTATGATAAACAGAGAGGGCACCAACCCATCTCAATCGTGTCAAGTCTTCTAACTTGATCCAAGGCAACACCATCATCTCGCACACACCGGGTTTGAAAACAAGTGGACGTAGCCCAAGAGCGGTTACCCAACTGTCCTTGACCGTGGACACGGCTATTCGAATAGTTTTACACTCTGCAGAGGTTGCACACTTTACCCACTAGATCCGGGGAACTTCCGTGTTATCCACGACCCGCGGTACCTCAAGCACCCGGGGTAAGCACCCGATCACCGCCTTTCCCTAGACGACACTAGCATGGAGTCCACTCGATTGGCAGTAACCCCCGTGCCCAACATTTCACATAACATTTTCGTGGAGCCTTGCTCCCATATTCATCACATACCACTGGCACGGGGTACCAACGGTGTGTCCGGTGCCCTGTGAAAACAGTCATGGCCGCCCTACCTGGCACGACCCCGTCCCAAGAGAGAGCACCAACTCTCCCCCGTCACTAGTAATGCGGGCTCCAAGCTAGTATCGGTCTAGATACTCAACAATGCCCTTTCCCATATAAGGGTAGAGTGGTCGCGCATGTAAGGTTGGAATAACGGTCGCAACTCCGACCAATCCGTTTTGAAATCAACACACCCTTTTGCTTGGCACACCACTTCGTCATCAAGTGGTCACCCATCTCTTCATCTCCCTCGGGCATAAGTGGCACCCGACGGGGTTTTCAGAAGTCTTTGAAAATATTTTGTCTCCATCACCATGCATATCCCCGTCCCTTTTGCGTAGCACTACTAGCATCCTATCTACTCCCACCGGCATAACCCTCATAAGAAGGTAGGGCCATGCACAATGCAAGTATCAACGAGGAAGTAATCGTGGCAACCAACCCACGTGGTTCACCATCTCATCATGATTCCGATGCATCAATAATAAAGAGCTAAAAATGACATGCATATAGAAAGGGGTATCATAGTCATGGTCAAAGGGCTGCTTGCCTTGGTTGGCTTGATCTTCAAAGTCTTCAGGCCCTGCTCCTCCCTCTTCCTCAGCTACCTCGTCAAATACGGGATCTAACGTCGCAAGAAAACAACGGGAAAATAAGACAATAATAAAAACAGAAAAGTCAAAGTGCTCACAAAAATGTCAACTCATTTTTGTAAAATACTAGGAGGAAGGCTAGGAAGGGGACAACTCTTGGTTTTGGTTCTGGAGCAACAAAATAGGAGTTATGGATTTTCAAAGGCTTATTTAAATGCTAAAAACCACATTCAAATATTTACAGAGAAGAAAAGGTGGTTGGATTTGAGTGAAAGTAGCACCATTAATTAGGTTACAATATTCTAGGAATTTAGAAATTGGAATCAATGCATTTGGATTAATATTATGTCCTGTGGAATATTTGGAAATATCACAGAAAAGGAAAAAGAAAAACGGCGCTGTGCCACTGGGCCAGAGAGGCCACAGCAGCAGCAGGCCCAGGGGGGAAAACCCAGCCCACGCGGCCGCCACGTCGAAGGCGTAAAGGCCGAATACGCCTTCAGCCGACGGCGGATCGGTGCGCGCGTGCGCGCATGTTTTTAAACCTGACGGGTGGATCCCACCCGTCAGGGCGTGAGGCTGACTGGCCGGCCCCACGGCGGCCGTCGTCTACCTCCGGCCAGAGGCGACGGCGAGCTCGCCGGCGGCGATACAGGGCACGGGAAGGGGTGCGGAGGCTACCGTTGGACTCAGGAGCGAGTCGCGGTTCTGGTGGTGGTGGAGACGGTCGCCGGAGTGGCCTGCTTCGCCGGCGACGAGGTCCCGCGGCGGAGGTGCTTCGGGCGCCGGTGGCTCCGGCCGTTTCCGGCTGCAAAACAAGGGGGAAAGAGAGGGGAAAGCATCAGTGAGGCGAGGGGAGTCCAGTTCGAGAGAGAAAAGGGGCGGAGGAGGCCTGTACCCGCAGATCGACGGCGACCCGAGGCGGCGGAGCTCGAGCTCGATCTCGAGCTCGGGCGGCTCTGGAGAGAAGTGGGTGGCTCCGGAGGTGGATTGGGTGTGTGGAGGAGCGACAGGGAGGAAGAGAGAGGCTCGGGGTGCCTTATATAGGCCGGCCGCGGTTCACCGTAGGCGTGGCCTACGGGCGCCCGCGGGATCGGCTCTGGAGGCCGTTGGAGAGGCACTGGAGCTGTCCACGGTGCTCGTGAGGATGGAGTAGGGCGCCAGGGAGAAGGAGAGAGAGCGGGGAGGGCTCTGGCGCTCGCGCGTGTGAGGCCGGCCATTGGCCGAGCCGGGCGGCGTCGGGCACGCGCTGCAGGAGGGGAGAGAGAGGGAGAGACAATGGGGACTGCACGGCGGCGTGTCGCAGACGTCGAGACACGTCAACTGGCGCGAGGGGGAGGCACGAGGCGGTCGGGAGGCGCGGCGTCAACGGTCGGCGCTCTGGCAGGCGCTCCAGAGCGCGACTTTGGCCGGCATCCGCGGTTTTTCCGCGTCGCGCGCGCGTCCTTTTCTGTCTGGAAGCTACAGTGGAAGGGGGCAAAGCCTGGAAAGGGCCTCGGATGCGCTGGGGTGCAGAGGGGAGAGAGAGGGAGGCTGTGAGGGAGAGGAATCTGTTGTCCAGAGAGGACAAACGTGATTCCCCCCTTCTTCCACATTGCTTCCTCGGGTAGAAAAGTGTCTATGTGACAGAGGGGAGTGAGGAGGGGCTGTGGCAAAAAGATGAACTCAAGGAGATTAGTGAAAGTGGCAAAAATAGGCTTTTTAGTATTTTGCCAGAAGGTGTTTGATGGGGTTTTGGGTAAGCTAATGACTCCCACTGGCCAAGATACTCCAAGGGGTGAAATGACACATATATTTAGGGCCTTCCACCCATTTTGAGCTTATTTGGACAAAGTTGCCAATGCAACTCTTGCAAACCCTAGAAATGGGCAGAAATGGATTTGTGCAGATCCAGTGGAGTAGATCATTTCTCCTTGATGCACCACTTGGTGTGGTGGCCTTATTTGGTCATGTGATCAAGCTCACCAAAGTTGGGGTCTTGGAGAAAAAGTTGGTAGTGCAAAGTAGTTCAAACTTGATTCTGGCCAGAGAGGGTTTTGAGGCACTTTGACCAAGATTTCCTCTTCTCCAACCTGTGCCATTTGGTCCAGATGCACCATTAGACCAATGAAGCATGTCCACCAAGTTTGAGCACATTTGGACATACTTGGCAATGTAAAGTTGATCAAACTTCAGAATGGACAGAAATAGTTTTGAGGAGTTTTGGTGATGTTATCCTGTTCTCCAAGTCATGAGACTTGGCAAGATCACCAGATATGTCATATGTGACATGCTTGAATTTTCCTAGAATTTTTGGAGATTATTTCCTTTGTAAATATTTCAAAAGCTTGAAATATCCAGAAAGGGTTTTAGAGGGATTTGACCATTATTTTGAACATGACCATGTGTTGAAACCCTTATATATGGACAATATATGTCCTATGAGTTTCCATGAATTTTGTCAAATATTTTTAAAACAATAAAATAATTTTTCCCTATTAAAGACCATTTCTGGCTTTAAGAAAAAGCCTTTAAATAAAATAGTAAAACAACTTTTAAAATTATATTTTTGTGGTTCCTGGGCATCCTATATCTAATAGGAGTCAAATATATTTTTGGAAAGATTTTTACTGCCCTTAATCAAGCACTTGCAGTGCAAACCTCAATTCAGGGGTTTTTGGAAAACTAGGTTTAGAAAATACTTTCTGGCCAAATTATTTTTGTAAGAAAATTCCATATAGCACTCCTCACATGGCATGGTCATTGGTCAGGAGCTTGGGGTGAGGAGATGGAATATAGGGTGTAGAGTAGTTGACTTCAAGAAGCACTTGCAAAGAACACAGAGAGAAAACCAACTCCAAACAAAAGCCAAATAATGCAAAAAGTTTTTGTTGGCCCAAATTTTCATGCTCCATTAATGAAAATGAAATGTTACAAAATGCAGGGTGTGACAGACCTTCCCCCCTTACAAGAATCTCGTCCCCGAGATTCCTAAACTAGGCTTAAAAGAGATATGGAAATTCGGATCTAAGTTAGCCTTCACGCTCCCAAGTTGCTTCCGCTTCGGTGTGATTGCTCCATTGGACCTTGAAGTACTTGATGGTGCAGCTTCGAGTGTGTCGTTCAGCCTCATCTAGAATGCAGATGGGCCTCTCACGATAAGTCAAATCAGGTTGAAGGTCAATGGCTTGGTGATTGATGTCCTTGTAGAGGTCGGGCTTGTCTGGAACTTGGAGACACTTCCGGAGTTGTGACACGTGGAACACGTTGTGCACATCAGAAAGTTCAGGTGGAAGTTCCAACTGGTAAGCCACTTCTCCTCGTCGCTCAGTGATCTTGAAGGGCCCAATGTATCTCGGAGCGAGCTTTCCCTTGACATGAAAGCGCTGGGTTCCTTTGAGAGGGGTGACCCGGAGATAGACATGGTCTCCGACTCGGAAGTTTATGCCTCTGCGACGTGAGTCCGCATAGCTCTTCTGCCTTGACTTGGCAGACTTCAGACGCTCTCTGACAAGCTGGACTTGCTCTTCTGCTTCACGAAGGATATCAGGCCCAAAGACAAGTCCTTGTCCGGCCTCCGACCAGTTGAGAGGTGTACGGCACTTCCGCCCGTATAACACTTCAAATGGTGCCATCTGAAGGCTGGCCTGATAACTGTTGTTGTAAGAGAACTCGGCGAAAGGGAGGCAATCTTCCCACTTAGCTCCATAAGCTAAGACATAGGCTCGGAGCATGTCTTCGAGTATTTGATTCACTCGCTCGGTCTGACCTCCGGTCTGTGGGTGGAAAGCAGTGCTGAAGGACAACTTGGTCCCCATGGCCTCCTGGAATTTCTTCCAAAACCTTGAGGTGAACTGGGTTCCTCGATCTGACACAATCTCCTTGGGAACACCATGAAGGCTCACAATTCGGTTGATGTAGAGACTGGCTAACTGGTTCCCCTTGTAGGTCGTCTTGACAGGAATGAAGTGGGCCACCTTGGTCAAATGGTCAACGATGACCCATATTGAGTCATGTCCCTTGCTTGACCTGGGTAAACCGGTGATGAAGTCCATCCCGACTTTGTCCCACTTCCATTCAGGCACCTTGAGGGGTTGCAACAATCCAGCGGGTCGCTGATGCTCAGCTTTGACTCTCTGGCATATGTCACATTTGGCAACATAGGTGGCAATCTCCCTTTTCATCCCGTGCCACCAAAATCTTTCCTTCAGGTCTTGATACATCTTGGTGCCTCCAGGGTGGATGGAATATGGGCTATCATGAGCTTCTTGCAAGATCAGGTTCTTGAGCTCAACCTTGTTGGGCACGCAGATGCGATTCCCAAACCACACAATTCCTTCCTCATCCTCTGAGAATCCTGAGGCTTTGCATGCCTTGATCTTCCTCTTGATGCCTTCAATACTCTCATGCCCCTTCTGAGCTTTCTTGATATCATCCATCAAGGTAGGCTTAACTTCGAGGTTGGCCAAGAATCCTGGTGCAACCAGATCCAACCCGAAGCTTTCAAGTTCTTCATACAAGGCGGGTAGCTTGTGCTTTAGCATAGCATTCAAGGAGCAAGCCTTCCTGCTCAGCGCATCTGCTACCACATTAGCCTTTCCAGGGTGGTATTGAACACTGAGGTCATAATCCTTTATCAACTCCAGCCATCTTCTCTGCCTCATGTTCAATTCCCTTTGAGTGAAAATATACTTCAGACTTTTGTGATCCGTGTATATCTCACATCGCTTCCCCAAGAGGTAATGTCGCCAAGTCTTCAGGGCATGAACCACTGCTGCTAGCTCAAGGTCATGAGTAGCGTAGTTCTCTTCGTGAGGTCGTAGTTGCCTTGAAAGGTAGGCCACGACTCTGCCTTCTTGCATCAGAACACCTCCCAGTCCGATTCTTGACGCATCACAATATATCACAAACTCCTTGTGTATATCTGGTGTGGCCAGAACTGGAGCGGTGGTTAGCCTCTTCTTCAGCTCCTGGAAGCTTTCTTCGCACTTCGGCGTCCATTCAAACTTCTTGTCCTTCTTCAAGAGCTGAGTCATGGGTCGGGCAATGCTCGAAAACCCTTCAACGAACTTGCGGTAATATCCCGCGAGTCCGAGGAAGCTTCTGACTTCCTTCACATTGCTCGGGGATTGCCACTCAGTCACGGCTTCAATCTTAGCAGGGTCGACTGACAATCCCTCTTCAGTTAGAACATGACCCAGAAATCCAACTTCACGCAGCCAGAATTCACACTTGCTGAACTTGGCATACAGTTGGTGCTCTCGAAGCTTGTCTAGGACCATCCTCAAGTGTTGCTCGTGCTCTTCTTCCGACTTCGAGAAGACAAGGATGTCATCAATGAAGACAACGACAAACTTGTCCAAATATTCCATGAAGACCTTATTCATGAGATACATGAAGTAAGCTGGGGCATTGGTCAACCCAAAGGACATGACCGTGCATTCATACAGGCCATATCTGGTTACGAATGCCGTCTTCGGAATATCTTGGGGTCTGATCTTCAGTTGGTAGTACCCAGATCTGAGGTCGATCTTGAAGAACACCTTGGCCCCATTGAGTTGATCAAACAGATCTTCAATCTTGGGAAGTGGGTACTTGTTCTTGATTGTAACCTCGTTGAGGGAGCGGTAGTCAATGCATAAGCGGATGGTACCGTCCTTCTTTGCCACAAACAGAACAGGTGATCCCCAAGGGGAGGCACTAGGGCGGATAAATCCCTTCCTCAACTGCTCTTCCAGCTGCTTCTTCAATTCTGCTAACTCCTCCGATCCCATTCTATAAGGCTTCTTATAGATGGGTCCTGCTCCGGGTATGAGCTCGATGATGAACTCAATGTCTCGGTCAGGAGGCATTCCTGGTAGCTCATCAGGAAAAACATCGGGATACTCGCATACTACCGGCACTTGTTCCAGTCCAACTTCGTTCAGACAGTTGACTTGGTTGGCTTGAGCAGAAGAGGGGTTGGAGGCAAATTTGACTTTGACTCCTCGGTCATTGGTCATAGTGACCGTCCGGTTGGCGCAATCAATCAAGCCTTGGTGCTTGCTGAGCCAATCCATTCCCAAGATCACATCCAAGCCTTGTGATTTTAGGATGATAAGGTCTGCTAGGAAGTCTACCCCGTTAATGGTAATCCCGACTCCTCTACATCCTATCTTGGCTCTCATCTCTGCTCCGGGGTTTGTACCACCATAGGGTTATTCAGGGGTGTAGGGGTCATGCCACTTTTTAATGCAAAACTTTGGGTGACAAAAGAATGCGTGGCTCCAGAATCAAACAAAACAGTTGCGGGTGCTGAATTGACAAGGAACGTACCCAGCACGACGTCCGGGTCTTCCTGGGCTTCTTCCGCGGTGACATGATTCACGCGACCCCTGCCATTGTTGGGCAAGTTGCGGGGAGCTTGGTTCCTTGGTGGCATCCCACGGCCTTGTCCTGGGTTCTGCGCATTGGGGCGCGGGGCGTCGGGCTTCTTGTTGGGGCAATTCTTGGAGTAATGCCCTGGCTGTCCACATCCGAAACAAGTGACTTGGTTGGGGACGACGCCCTTGCCAGCATTATTATTGGGGTTGTTGTAAGCTGGCCTGGGGTTGGCATACTGCTGAGGTGGATAGTTGGTGCGGGGTGCAGGAGCTCTTGGTTGCTGATAGGTTGGCTTGACCGGGTTTGGCTGCCACGGGCGAGGCTTCTGGTTGCTGGAGCTACCCTTGCTGATCATCTTGCGCTTACGAGTGTCGTCCAAGGCACGTCGCTTGTCCTCAAGCATGAGTGCCTTGTTCACCAGATCAGGAAAGGTTGGGCAGTCACACACAACAAGCGAGTACTGCAGAGTCTGGTTAAGGCCTTCCATGAAGCGCTCCCGCTTGGCAGCATCAGTGCTGACATCCTCAGGGGCATACCTTGAGAGAACACTGAACTTCTGCATGTACTCCTTGACGGTGCTACTACCTTGCTTCAGGGCTCGGAACTCACGCTTCTTGATGGCCATGATCCCAGAAGGAATGTGGGCCTTGCGGAATTCCGTCTTGAAGGTGCCCCAAGTGATGTCTTGCTCAACATGCATAGCCTTGAATCCATCCCACCAAGCTCTGGCAGTCCCCCCGAGACAGTGGGCAGCATACGCCACTTTATCACGGTCCTCAGTGCATCCGACTAGTGCCAGCAGATCCTCAATGGTGCGGACCCAGTCGTCTGCATCCAGGGGTTCAGCAGTCTCGATGAAAGTGGGTGGTGCATGCTTCTTGAACTCCACCAGTGTGGAACGTCCATGGCCGTGCCCTGCCGGCTGGCGGTTGACAGCCTGAGCAATCATCTGGAGGGCTGCAGTGTTGGCTTGGCGCTCCTCTCGAAAGGCTTGGAGAAGCTGAGCCATATCCATGCTTGGAGGAGGTGGTGGTGGTGGAGTCTGTCCTTGGGCTTGGTCCTGGCTGGCTCCGGCCTCAGCAGAACCTCCGGCTTCTTGCGGCTGGGTAGAGGTACCAGTACATGTTACAACAGGCATCCTGTTGGAGCGGTCAAGGTCTCATGATTGGGAACAACAATGAGGGAAAGCAGTATAGATGGAATGCCTAGTAAGGGGGTGGTGTGACACAAATTAAGTTAAACAAAGGCCAGAAGGGCCAAACTCATGCATTAAAACCAAAGGGGGAATGTAGTCGTTTACAAGTTCCCGAAGGGAAAGTACGACTTCATCAAAGCAAGTTGAAAGCAAACCCAACATAACATGGTTTCATAAGAACCATTACAAGGACTCGACTTCGAAAAAGGGGGTACACGACCTATCCTACCATAGGCTACGAGCTAGCCTATCCTAGTCCTGAACGGAGTCTAAGTGGTGGAATGCTCGGTCGGGTACTCTGGCTCCTCTGGGTCTTCCTCCTCATCTTCATCTGTCTTGGTCTCCTCATCGCCTGAGGAAGTGGAGGAGTGAAGGAGCTGAACACGGCGCTGCTTTGTTGGTGGTGTCGTGAAGAGGTTGCGGTACTCCTTTGCCGTCATACGGCGTGGCTGAGGTGCTCCCTTGGCAGGTGCGACCTGTGGGGGTCGTCCGCCTCGATAAGCTACTGCGGGCTGTCCAGGGGGTGCTCCATCCTTCTTGATCCTGTCTGCCTTCATCTGAACTATGCGGAGGAGCTCCTTGGTCTCGCGGAGTTCCTTCCGAAGCTCCGTCGACTCCGAGGCCAGGTGCTGTGCCAGACTATCGGCACACAAGCTGAAGTAGGTCTGGAAGCGGAGAGAAAGTCCCTCGTCCAAGGGTGGTGCTGGTGCGCTGCTCTCGTCATCACCTTCCTTACGATAAGGCAGGTAACGAGTGGCTGGCTCTCTCGCCATCTCTGGCAGGAGATCTCGGAGGCGAGTCAGCGCCTTGAGGGCAGCAGTCTCCACGGCGAGAAGCAGTGTCGCCATCTGGGGTCCCTCAAAGAACCAGCTCGTCGGGGCGTCATTCGCCCTCACGACTACCTCCACGTGATACTCCTTCTTGGTGCTGTCGACCCAGTGCTCGTGGTAGGAGAAGGTGGGGACTCGAATGAACTGGCACTTCCTGAGGCTATCCTCAAGAAGCACGGGAAACCCAGTGGTCAGGAAGTCCTCGGGTACGGCGGCCATCTACAAAAAGTGGAAGGGGAAGGGTCAATAAAGGAATGTGACCTGTGTTTGGGATACTGACACAAAACATAGGTATATGGGTAGTCTAGGGGATAGTCTCGCTCTAACTAACGTCCATGCTAACTAAGGCTTCCTACAGTCAGGATGGCTCTGATACCAGCTCTGTGGGGACCCCGACTCATAAGTCGTGATCACCGAATGCACGTGTACAGTGATCCCAGAGATCAATGCTCACTGAACACACAGAAGCTGAATAACAAGAGTCTTACATCCATACATACCGTCTTACACAAATAGTGACCAACATGGTCGAGTCTTACACCGATAAAGCCTTAAGGGCTGAACATCAAATGCAACATAGCAGCAGAAATCGTCGTCGATAAGTAGAACCCATGCCATCTGCCTTAACCCTACAGGCATTCTGACTGGGAAAACGTCCTAGTTCGCATGATCGTCTCCAAAGAACTCTTCTTCGAACTCCGGTTCTTCCATGCCTGGTCAATTAAATAACCAGTGGCAAGCCAATGAGTACTTTGAATGTACTCGCAAGCAACCCATGATTTGGTTCAAGGTACAGTAATGCATGACGTAGGTATAGTTTTGCATAAAGCTAGTTTTGAGTGCAAGGACATGTTCAACATCCTATAAAGCATGCATCAAGAGAATACGAGTAACCATAAGAACTGGTCACAGATATCAACATAAATAGAATGGGCACCATCCCATTTATGATAAACAGAGAGGGCACCAACCCATCTCAATCGTGTCAAGTCTTCTGACTTGATCCAAGGCAACACCATCATCTCGCACACACCGGGTTTGAAAACAAGTGGACGTAGCCCAAGAGCGGTTACCCAACTGTCCTTGACCGTGGACACAGCTATTCGAATAGTTTTACACTCTGCAGAGGTTGCACACTTTACCCACTAGATCCGGGGAACTTCCGTGTTATCCACGACCCGCGGTACCTCAAGCACCCGGGGTAAGCACCCGATCACCGCCTTTCCCTAGACGACACTAGCATGGAGTCCACTCGATTGGCAGTAACCCCCGTGCCCAACATTTCACATAACATTTTCGTGGAGCCTTGCTCCCATATTCATCACATACCACTGGCACAGGGTACCAACGGTGTGTCCGGTGCCCTGTGAAAACAGTCATGGCCGCCCTACCTGGCACGACCCCGTCCCAAGAGAGAGCACCAACTCTCCCCCGTCACTAGTAATGCGGGCTCCAAGCTAGTATCGGTCTAGATACTCAACAATGCCCTTTCCCATATAAGGGTAGAGTGGTCGCGCATGTAAGGTTGGAATAACGGTCGCAACTCCGACCAATCCGTTTTGAAATCAACACACCCTTTTGCTTGGCACACCACTTCGTCATCAAGTGGTCACCCATCTCTTCATCTCCCTCGGGCATAAGTGGCACCCGACGGGGTTTTCAGAAGTCTTTGAAAATATTTTGTCTCCATCACCATGCATATCCCCGTCCCTTTTGCGTAGCACTACTAGCATCCTATCTACTCCCACCGGCATAACCCTCATAAGAAGGTAGGGCCATGCACAATGCAAGTATCAACGAGGAAGTAATCGTGGCAACCAACCCACGTGGTTCACCATCTCATCATGATTCCGATGCATCAATAATAAAGAGCTAAAAATGACATGCATATAGAAAGGGGTATCATAGTCATGGTCAAAGGGCTGCTTGCCTTGGTTGGCTTGATCTTCAAAGTCTTCAGGCCCTGCTCCTCCCTCTTCCTCAGCTACCTCGTCAAATACGGGATCTAACGTTGCAAGAAAACAACGGGAAAATAAGACAATAATAAAAACAGAAAAGTCAAAGTGCTCACAAAAATGTCAACTCATTTTTGTAAAATACTAGGAGGAAGGCTAGGAAGGGGACAACTCTTGGTTTTGGTTCTGGAGCAACAAAATAGGAGTTATGGATTTTCAAAGGCTTATTTAAATGCTAAAAACCACATTCAAATATTTACAGAGAAGAAAAGGTGGTTGGATTTGAGTGAAAGTAGCACCATTAATTAGGTTACAATATTCTAGGAATTTAGAAATTGGAATCAATGCATTTGGATTAATATTCTGTCCTGTGGAATATTTGGAAATATCACAGAAAAGGAAAAAGAAAAACGGCGCTGTGCCACTGGGCCAGAGAGGCCACAGCAGCAGCAGGCCCAGGGGGGAAAACCCAGCCCACGCGGCCGCCACGTCGAAGGCGTAAAGGCCGAATACGCCTTCAGCCGACGGCGGATCGGTGCGCGCGCGCGCGCACGTTTTTAAACCTGACGGGTGGATCCCACCCGTCAGGGCGTGAGGCTGACTGGCCGGCCCCACGGCGGCCGTCGTCTACCTCCGGCCAGAGGCGACGGCGAGCTCGCCGGCGGCGATACAGGGCACGGGAAGGGGTGCGGAGGCTACCGTTGGACTCAGGAGCGAGTCGCGGTTCTGGTGGTGGTGGAGACGGTCGCCGGAGTGGCCTGCTTCGCCGGCGACGAGGTCCCGCGGCGGAGGTGCTTCGGGCGCCGGTGGCTCCGGCCGTTTCCGGCTGCAAAACAAGGGGGAAAGAGAGGGGAAAGCATCAGTGAGGCGAGGGGAGTCCAGTTCGAGAGAGAAAAGGGGCGGAGGAGGCCTGTACCCGCAGATCGACGGCGACCCGAGGCGGCGGAGCTCGAGCTCGATCTCGAGCTCGGGCGGCTCTGGAGAGAAGTGGGTGGCTCCGGAGGTGGATTGGGTGTGTGGAGGAGCGACAGGGAGGAAGAGAGAGGCTCGGGGTGCCTTATATAGGCCGGCCGCGGTTCACCGTAGGCGTGGCCTACGGGCGCCCGCGGGATCGGCTCTGGAGGCCGTTGGAGAGGCACTGGAGCTGTCCACGGTGCTCGTGAGGATGGAGTAGGGCGCCAGGGAGAAGGAGAGAGAGCGGGGAGGGCTCTGGCGCTCGCGCGTGTGAGGCCGGCCATTGGCCGAGCCGGGCGGCGTCGGGCACGCGCTGCAGGAGGGGAGAGAGAGGGAGAGACAATGGGGACTGCACGGCGGCGTGTCGCAGACGTCGAGACACGTCAACTGGCGCGAGGGGGAGGCACGAGGCAGTCGGGAGGCGCGGCGTCAACGGTCGGCGCTCTGGCAGGCGCTCCAGAGCGCGACTTTGGCCGGCATCCGCGGTTTTTCCGCGTCGCGCGCGCGTCCTTTTCTGTCTGGAAGCTACAGTGGAAGGGGGCAAAGCCTGGAAAGGGCCTCGGATGCGCTGGGGTGCAGAGGGGAGAGAGAGGGAGGCTGTGAGGGAGAGGAATCTGTTGTCCAGAGAGGACAAACGTGATTCCCCCCTTCTTCCACATTGCTTCCTCGGGTAGAAAAGTGTCTATGTGACAGAGGGGAGTGAGGAGGGGCTGTGGCAAAAAGATGAACTCAAGGAGATTAGTGAAAGTGGCAAAAATAGGCTTTTTAGTATTTTGCCAGAAGGTGTTTGATGGGGTTTTGGGTAAGCTAATGACTCCCACTGGCCAAGATACTCCAAGGGGTGAAATGACACATATATTTAGGGCCTTCCACCCATTTTGAGCTTATTTGGACAAAGTTGCCAATGCAACTCTTGCAAACCCTAGAAATGGGCAGAAATGGATTTGTGCAGATCCAGTGGAGTAGATCATTTCTCCTTGATGCACCACTTGGTGTGGTGGCCTTATTTGGTCATGTGATCAGGCTCACCAAAGTTGGGGTCTTGGAGAAAAAGTTGGTAGTGCAAAGTAGTTCAAACTTGATTCTGGCCAGAGAGGGTTTTGAGGCACTTTGACCAAGATTTCCTCTTCTCCAACCTGTGCCATTTGGTCCAGATGCACCATTAGACCAATGAAGCATGTCCACCAAGTTTGAGCACATTTGGACATACTTGGCAATGTAAAGTTGATCAAACTTCAGAATGGACAGAAATAGTTTTGAGGAGTTTTGGTGATGTTATCCTGTTCTCCAAGTCATGAGACTTGGCAAGATCACCAGATATGTCATATGTGACATGCTTGAATTTTCCTGGAATTTTTGGAGATTATTTCCTTTGTAAATATTTCAAAAGCTTGAAATATCCAGAAAGGGTTTTAGAGGGATTTGACCATTATTTTGAACATGACCATGTGTTGAAACCCTTATATATGGACAATATATGTCCTATGAGTTTCCATGAATTTTGTCAAATATTTTTAAAACAATAAAATAATTTTTCCCTATTAAAGACCATTTCTGGCTTTAAGAAAAAGCCTTTAAATAAAATAGTAAAACAACTTTTAAAATTATATTTTTGTGGTTCTTGGGCATCCTATATCTAATAGGAGTCAAATATATTTTTGGAAAGATTTTTACTGCCCTTAATCAAGCACTTGCAGTGCAAACCTCAATTCAGGGGTTTTTGGAAAACTAGGTTTAGAAAATACTTTCTGGCCAAATTATTTTTGTAAGAAAATTCCATATAGCACTCCTCACATGGCATGGTCATTGGTCAGGAGCTTGGGGTGAGGAGATGGAATATAGGGTGTAGAGTAGTTGACTTCAAGAAGCACTTGCAAAGAACACAGAGAGAAAACCAACTCCAAACAAAAGCCAAATAATGCAAAAAGTTTTTGTTGGCCCAAATTTTCATGCTCCATTAATGAAAATGAAATGTTACAAAATGCAGGGTGTGACACTTGCTGAGTGCGGAACATCAGCAGCCTGCTGGCGGTGTTGCCTCCGGCAAGAAACCTTGTCGGGACTAGTTGCAGCGCGCTTGTATTGTTGAGCGGACTCGAAACAAAGTAAGGGCGCAACTTAGCCACGAGCTGGTTCCTCCGCACACAGGTTTTCCATACAAGGCACGGTCGTTCAAGGAGTATAACTTAAAAATTTAAAAACTGACTGTGCTCAAACTTTGGCGACTTAGCTTTTTTTGTCTTCTGCGTTCCGGCAAGGCTGTGCTTCTTTGAATGACGCCCGGTCCATATGTTTATCCTCTCCTCTCCCCCCCGGTGAACTTGTGGGCGGGGGAACCTTCTTTTTGAGCAAAAGAAAGAAGAGAAAATAAAGTTATGGAGCTTTAAGGCTCGTTATTGCTTACCGGGAGCAAGTTCTGCACAAAGTGTCAGTGTATACATGCTACAAAAGAAAAAGGCATGCAATTTGACAATATGTGCTGAGCATACGATCTTTATTTATGCACAGGATTTGCGCCCGGCTTTGTACAAAGGGTTACATGCAACAGCGGCAAGGCTTGTACAAAAGGTGGTTGCCGGGACAGTAGGTTCCGGCAACCGCGCCTTATGGGTAAAACTTACGAAGATGCTCTATGTTCCAGGAGTTGCTCACCGGAATGCCATCTCCGGTCTCAAGGCGGATAGCGCCAGGCCTAGTGACTCGTTTTACCAGATAAGGGCCTTCCCACTTCGGCGTCAACTTGTTGGAATTCTTGGCGGATTGAACACGCCGAAGAACAAGGTTGCCTTCCTCGAAGCTTCTGGCATTAACCTTGCGGCTATGGTAGCGGCGCAAAGCTTGCTGGTAACGAGCAGCTCGTACAGCAGCCTGAAGACGATCTTCTTCGAGGAGCAGCGCGTCATCTTGCCGCAGCTGCTCTTGCTCAAGCTCATCATAAGCGAGCACTCGAGGCGATCTGTATATGAGTTCCGTGGGGAGAACTGCCTCTGCTCCGTAAACAAGAGCAAAAGGTGTCTGGCCAGTGGCTCGATTTGGCGTCATTCTGATCGACCAAAGAACCACTGGCAGCTCCTCGATCCAATTTCTCCCGCACTTGTGCAGCCTGTCAAAAGTTCTGGTCTTGAGCCCGCGCAGCACTTCAGCGTTTGCCCTCTCTGCTTGACCCTTGCTTCTCGGGTGAGCAACAGAAGTGAAGCAGATCTTGGCGCCAAGATCTTGGACGTACTGCATGAAGGTGCGGCTCGTGAATTGTGTGCCGTTGTCGATGATGATCCTGTTAGGGACTCCGAAACGGCAAATAATTGACCTGAAGAACTTGACCGCTGACTGTGCTGTCACCTTCCTCACTGCCTCCACCTCCGGCCACTTCGTGAACTTGTCGATTGCCACGTACAAGAACTCGAAGCCCCCGACAGCTCGGGGAAAGGGGCCGAGGATATCGAGCCCCCAGACCGAAAATGGCCAGGATAAAGGGATTGTTTGGGGAGCTTGAGCTGGTTGATGTATTTGCTTGGAGTGGAACTGGCACGCTTCACACTTGGTTACTTGTGCAGTTGCATCCTGGAAGGCTATCGGCCAAAAGAAACCTTGCCGGAAAGCTTTGCCGGCAAGTGCTCTTGCGCCAATGTGGTGACCACATATGCCTCCGTGTATCTCCGCCAACAGCTCTTGTCCTTCTTCCTGGGAGATGCACTTCAATTTCACTCCGTTGAATCTTTTTCTGTACAGTATGTCATCGACAAACTGGTACATACTTAATTGCCGGGCTACTTTTTCTGCTTCTTCTTGCTCTTCGGGAAGTTCTCCTATTTGAAGGAAATGGACTATCTGTTGTGCCCATGTCGGAGCTTGTGGCTCGACAACAAGAACTAAAGGCGCAAATGCTGCTGCGGGAACATCGGCTTCTACGGCAAGAATCTAGGATCCTGCCGGAGCGTGATGCTCCCCGGCAAGCGTGTCGGGACACAGCTTGTCGGGAGCATCTGCTTCAACGGAGCAAACCCTAGGGCTTGTCGGAGCAGACTGCTCCTCAGGCTTTCTGTGTTGATCTTGAGGACCTTCTTGGCGGCGGCTTCGGGGAGCTCTGCCAGAAAGTAGTCGCCAGTAATCAACTTTCTCTTCTTGCTCTGTCCAGTTGATGGTGTTACAGATGGCTGAGTCAGCTTGAGCACAAAAATCCCTGGTTCCACAGGCAACTTAAGTGCGGCGCACTTTGACAGGCCATCTGCAATGTCGTTCTGAGCTCTTGGAACATGTTCCATCTGCAGGCCGTCAAAATGCTCTTCCAGCTTCCTCACTTCATCAATGTATGCTTCCATCAACGGGCTCTGATAATCTTTGTTCACTTGGCGGACGACAAGCTGCGAGTCACCCCTGACAATAAGCTTCTTGATCCCAAGTTCAGCAGCGATCCTGAGTCCGGCAAGCAAGCCTTCATACTCTGCAGTATTGTTTGTTGCTTGCTTCTTGGGAAAGTGCATTTGGATCACGTACTTGAGGTGCTCTCCGGTGGGTGCGACAAGTAGCACGCCCGCACTGGCGCCTTGCAGCGAGAAGGCACCATCAAAGTACATGATCCATTCTTTGCTTGTTTCCTTGTCGGGGATGCTCTTTTCCGAAATTTGTTCATCAGGTGTTGGCGTCCACTCCACTATGAATTCTGCCAATGCTCGGCTCTGAATAGTTGTAGTACTTTCGAACTTGAGGCCAAAGCTTGATAGTTCTAGTGCCCACTCGACAATCCTGCCTGTTGCTTCTGGGTTTTGCAATATCCTCTTCAATAGAAAGCGAGTGACAACTGTGATCTCATGCGCTTGAAAGTAATGGCGCAGCTTCCTCGAGGCCATGAGAAGGCCGAAAAGCAACTTTTGCACACCAGAGTACCTTGATCTAGCCCCTTGTAGAAGGGAGCTGACAAAATAAACTGGGCGCTGCACCATCTTCTTCTGTTTCTCCTCCGGCAACTGCACAGACCCATCCTTGCCGGGACCAGAGCTTGTCGGGGAAGCTCCCTACTTGTCGCTAGATTCGCTTGCCGCGGTTGCTGGCTCTCCATCTGCCTCCCTCTCCGCTACTAACGCAGCACTAACCACTTGATTGGTTGCCGCCAGATATAGCAACAACTTCTCTTGTGGCTTAGGTGCGACAAGTGTTGGAGTGGAGGATAGGTATCTCTTCAAGTCCTGTAGCGCGGCCTCTGCTTCTGGAGTCCATTTCATTGGACCTGCCTTTTTCAAAATTTTGAAAAATGGCAGGGCGCGCTCAGCGGACTTAGAGATGAACCTACTGAGAGCAGCAACGCAACCGGCAAGCCTTCGCACATCCTTGACGCGCTTCGGTGCTTCGATCTGTTCAATGGCTTTGATCTTGTCGGGATTGGCTTCAATCCCCCTCTGAGATACAAAGAATCCGAGAAGCTTGCCGGAAGGGACTCCAAACACACACTTCTCGGGATTCAACCTGAGATTGATCTTGCGCAGATTTGCAAAAGTCTCGTCCAAATCTTGGATCAGAGTCTCTTTGTCCTTGCTCTTAACCACTATGTCGTCCATGTAAGCTTCTACATTTCTGTGCAACTGTGGCTCAAAAGCATGACTGACTACTCTTGCAAATGTTGAACCAGCATTCTTTAGTCCGAAAGGCATCCGTACAAAGCAGTACGTGCCACATGGAGTAATGAATGCGGTTTTCTCTTCATCCTCTTCTGCCATGAAGATCTGATGATATCCTGAGTATGCATCAAGGAGTGAAAGCAGATCACATCCTGCTGTGGAGTCGACGATCTGGTCAATGCGCGGCAAGGGAAATGGATCTTTGGGACAAGCTTTATTAACATCCGTGAAGTCAATACAAAGCCTCCACTTCCCATTCGCCTTGCGCACGACTACTAGATTGGCTAACCACATTGGATGGAGTACTCCTCGGACGAGGCCTGCTGCTTCCAACTTCTTGATCTCTTCTGCAATGAACTCTTGGCGTTCCACCTCTTGCTTCCTGACTCTTTGCTTGACGGGCCGCGCGTGAGGACAGACGGCAAGGTGGTGCTCAATTACTTTCCTGGGAACACCGGGGATGTCATATGGTTGCCATGCAAACACATCGACATTCGCCCGCAGGAAAGCAACGAGCACGCTTTCCTATTTAGGGTCAAGCGTGGCACTGCTGGTGAAGGTACCACCAGTGCCGTCCTCCTTGGCGGCCACTTTCTTGGTCTTTGGTGAAGCTGTCTTTGCCTTCTTGCACTTGCCGGTGGAGCTCGATGGTGGGTCCTCGACGGTAGCGCAGCACTCCGAAGAGGTGCGCTTGCCGGAGTGGGCATCAGAGCTACTCTTGCCGGACTTAGTCTTCTTCTTCTTCCCCCCGGGAGCTTCAGCGGCAAGTGGTTTGCGCTCCGCTACGGCTGCTGCTTCCCGGTAGATCTTGTCGGTACAGATGAGTGCATCCTTCTTCTCGCCCTGGACAGAAATGACACTTATCGGACCGGGCATCTTGAGCACATTGTAGGCATAGTGAGAGGCTGCCATGAACTTGGCAAGCGCCGGACGGCCGAGTATCCCATTGTAGGGCAATGGGAAATCAGCAACGTCAAATGTGACTCTCTCTGTTCTGAAATTCAGCTCGCTGCCAAATGTCACTGGAAGTGTGATCTTCCCCTTGGGCTTGCTCCTTCCCGGATTGATTCCTTGAAAGGTACTAGTCTCTTCGATCTCACTGTCGGGGATCTGGAGCTTCTTGAGCACTGCGGAGGAGATGAGATTCAGGCCGGCCCCGCCGTCAACCAACATCTTTGTGACCTTGAGGTTGCGGATGGTTGGCGAAACCAACATCGGCAAGCACCCGACCGCAGTGATGCGATCAGGGTGATCCTCAACATCAAAGACGATGGGCGTGCTGGACCACTCCAGGGGCTTGCGCGATTCGACTGATGGTTCTGCTGCATTCACCTCCCGCACCCACTGTTTCAGTTGACGGTGTGAGGTGTGCAGAGAAGCACCGCCGTCAACGCACAAAACCTCCGTCGCCTTCTGAAACTCTTGGTCATTGTTCTCATCCTCATCCATCTCATCATCCTCATCTTCTTCTTCGTCCTTGTCGCGGCCACGGGGAGGTCTATCTCCTTGCCGCTGCTTGGCCTTGCCGCGGCGCCCTCCCCGGGCGGGAAGCTTCTTGCCGGATCCTCCGCCACCTTCCCGGGCCTTCTCCTTGTCGCGACGCTCATATTCAGCCTTCTGTAGCTCTGCCATTTGCTCAACCTTCTTGCATGCTTGGAGGTCATGGCCCTTGGTGCGATGGATTTTGCAATAGTGCTTGCCGGAGCCGTCCTGCTTGTCGGCGTCCACCACAGCCTCGCCGGAGGCACCAGCTTTGGCCATGTCGGCGCCGCCTCCGTTGCCGGACTGCTCAACAACTAGCACATCCTTAGCTTTCCTCTTTCTGTTATTCCGCCTCCGGTTCCTCTTTGCCGGAAGGGCGTCCTCACTGTCAGATCCTTCTACTCCTACTTCTCTCCGGGGAGTTTCCTCCCCTCTTCAGCCTGGGCACACTTGTCGGCCAGAGCATAGAGCTCGCTGACATCTCTGATCTTGCACATCGCCATCTCCTCCCTCATCCTGCGGTTACGCACGTTCTGATGGAACGCGCTGATAACCGCGGCAGGGTGGACATCTGGGATGTTGCGCTGCACCTGGCTGAATCTCTGTATGTACTTGCGCAGGGGTTCTCCTTCCTTCTGGGCAAGCAAATGAAGATCACTCTCCTGACCATGTGGTTTGTGGCCACCTGTGAAGGCGCCGACAAACTGATGACACAGGTCCGCCCACGAAGAGATGGAGTTGTCCGGCAAGTGCATGAGCCAAGATCTGACGTTGGGCTTGAGCACTAGCGGGAAGTAGTTGGCAAGGATCTTCTCGTCGCGCCCCCCGGCAGCCTGCACCACGATGGTGTAGACGCTGAGGAACTCCGACGGATGTATCCTGCCATCGTACTTCTCGGGTACATCTGGCTTGAAGTTCTTGGTACTGGGCCACTGGACTTGCCGCAGCTCACGGGTGAACGCAGGGCAACCTACCGCGTACGGAAATTCGCCTGGTTCCCCTGGCGCATGCATATCGACAGTGGGCCCAGCGCGCTGGTCAGACTGACGTCGCGCCTCTCTGCGACGCTCGATGCGAGTGCGAGCGTCTTCGTGTCGTCGTTCTTGGAGAACTTGGCGTTGATCGCGGTGAGCTCGCGGGTCCGACGATGCAGTGGAGTCGGTGTCGAGGTTGGCCCGGCGAGTCGGCGATCTTGGGCTTCGGGGCGGGGAGTGCATGGTAGTGGCACCCCCAGCGGTCTTGTCGGCGTCGGCTTGCGCCTGGGCGTCTTGCCGGGGCTTCGATGTGCTTGGTTGCTGGGGCTTGTCGGCGTTGGCGAAACCGACGAGGCTCTGAATGGTCATCCTCCAGTCGTTGATCTTGTCCGGCGCTGGAGGGTAGTCTAGGAGCAGCTGGGCTCGGGCCAGCGCTTCCTCTGGGGTCTTCGGCGGCAGCGGCGAGCGGCACGAGGTGCGGGATATGCACGGACTCCCAACTGGGTTGGGAGGAGCAGTACCCCGTCCAGGGGACCGCACCTCACTTGTGCCAGCATGCTGGCGTGCATGCTGGTCTTGAACGTCCCGCGACCCGCCGGCTTGGCCTTGTTCCAACGCGAGTATGGTGCTAGGAGCACCATGGCGTTGTCGACCCTGCACCTCCTGGGAGGGGTGCGGTGTATGTACGGACGTCGAAGCTTGCGGAGCTTTGTCCTTGGACCTGGTGATGACGCGAGTCCCACCGTCGGCGCCCGCTCCTCCGCCGGCGTCTACCCCACCGCCCATTTGTTCCGGCGGCGGCGGATTTGACGTAGACGGAGCGGCCACCTCCGAAGTCTTCTTCTTCGGTGGCATTTCGATGAAGATGTTGATGTAGTGCACGCGGAGACCGGATCAGGTTCGCACAACCTCGACGCCCCCTACCTGGCGCGCCAAAGATGTCGTGGTAGGGAACGAGCACCTATGGGGCAGGGCCCCTTTCTGGTCCGGCAGGGAGCGGGGTGCGCACGAAGAGCAGATCGAGGTCGAGCGCGCAGGGGGGTTTTTACCCAGCTTCGGAGCTCTCTGGAGAGATAAAACTCCTACTGCTGCTTTGTGTTTCTATTCTGTTCTTGCTCGAAAGCGTGGGTATGCTGTGGTCTCCAATGAGTCGAACCCACCGAACCCCTTCTACATGCGCATGGGCCTCCTTTTTATAGTCTAAAGGGGTCACCGACAGGTGGCAACGCAGAGAGAGGGGTAGAAAGGTAAAAATGCGGGTTGCTACAACCACTATCTACAATGCTCCCAACCTAACTCTGACGGCAGGGGACAAGAGCATTTAATGCCCGTCCGGTCGCTCCAACAGTGCAGAAAACGACCGTTAGGGGCGCCACCGATAGCCACGATGGCCTCCTAGTCACCTTCGCTCGCCACCTCGCACCGCTAGGCTGCACAGCTACATGCCACGTGCACCAGGAATGATCTTGTGGTGATACGTCGTTGGGTGAGCTGGAGCGTGGGCGCAGAGTGGTGGCTTCGCCGCGGCAAGTGCCTTGCCGCGGTCTCTGTCTTGTCGCACCCGCAAGCCTGCCGCTCGTCGGGTCTTGCCGGGACGTGCAGCGCGTCGCGGCAAGTCTCTTGACACGCCTTTGTTGGCCTTCCCGGCAAGCTCCTCTTGCCAGGGTCTTGTTCTTCCCGGCAAGCTCCTCTTGCCGGGGCCTTGTCCTTCCCGGCAAGCTCCTCTTGCCGGGGACTTGTCTTCAAAGTTAACACTTTGTTCTTGAATGGCAGTAAATGGGAATGACGAAGGGTCTTGGCGGGCGTCCGGCAAGCCTTGTCGTGGGACGCTGCGACTGCCCGTGCACAAGTTCGGGGTATTAAGGTACCCCTACTTTAGTACACCGATAGTTAGCAAAAGTAATGTTTTTGGGTTTTATAGTGATTGTAGCAATAGCAACGGAAAAGTAAATAAGCGAAACACAAGATGTGAAAAGCTCATAGGCAATGGGTCAGTGATGGATAATTATGTCGGATGCGATTCCTCATGTAATACTATAACATAGGGTGACACAGAACTAGCTCCAGTTCATCAATGTAATGTAGGCATGTATTCCGTAAATAGTCATACGTGCTTATGGAAAAGAACTTGCATGACATCTTTTGTCCTACCCTCTCGTGGCAGCGGGGTCCTAACGGAAACTAAGGGATATTAAGGCCTCCTTTTAATAGAGAACCGGAACAAAGCATTAGCACATAGTGAATACATGAACTCCTCAAACTACGGTCATCACCGAGAAGTATCCCGATTATTGTCACTTCGGGGTTGTCGGATCATAACACATAATAGGTGACTATAGACTTGCAAGATAGGATCAAGAACACACATATATTCATGAAAACATAATAGGTTCAGATCTGAAATCATGGCACTCGGGCCCTAGTGACAAGCATTAAGCATAGCAAAGTCATAGCAACATCAATCTCAGAACATAATGGATACTAGGGATCAAACCCTAACAAAACTAACTTGATTACATGGTAAATCTCATCCAACCCATCACCGTCCAGCAAGCCTACGATGGAATTACTCACGCACGGTGGTGAGCATCATGAAATTGGTGATGGAGGATGGTTGATGATGACGACGGCGACGAATCCCCCTCTCTGGAGCCCCAAAAGGACTCCAGATCAGCCCTCCCGAGAGAGATTAGGGTTTGGCGGCGGCTCGGTATCATAAAACACAATGAAACTTTCTCTCTTATTGTTTTCTCCACGAGACGGAATATATGGAGTTGGAGTAGAGGTCGGCGAAGCCTCAGGGGGCCCACAAGACAGGGGGCGCGCCCCCCACCCTCGTGGACAGGGTGTGGGCCCCATGGTCTTGATTCTTTCGCCGGTATTTTCTATATTTTCCTAAAAGTGCCTCCGTGGATTTTCAGGACATTCCGAGAACTTTTGCTTTCTACACATAAAACAACATCATGGCAGTTCTACTGAAAACAGCATCAGTCCGGGTTAGTTTCATTCAAATCATGCAAGTTAGAGTACAAAACAAGGACAAAGTGTTTGGAAAAGTAGATACATTGGAGATGTATCAACTCCCCCAAGCTTAAACCTTTGCTTGTCCTCAAGCAATTCAGTTGATAAACTGAAAGTGCTAAAGAAAAACTTTTACAAACTCTGTTTGCTCTTGTTGTTGTAAAATGCAAAGCCATCATTCAGGTTTCAGCAAATATTATGAACTAACCATACTCATATTAACACCCAGGTCTCACAATTACTCATATCAATAGCATAATCAGCTAGCGAGCCATAATAATAAAACTCGGATGACAACACTTTCTCAAAACAATCATAACATGATATAACAAAATGGTATCTCGCTAGCCCTTTCTCAGACCGGAAAACATAAATGCAGAGCACCTTTAAAGGTCAAGGACTGACTAAACATTGTAATTCATGGTAAAAGAGATCCAGTCAAGTCATACCCAATATAAACCAACAATAATGAATGCAAATGACAGTGTGCTCTCCAGCGGGTGCTTTTTAATAAGAAAGGTGATGACTCAACATAAAAGTAAATAGATAGGCCCTTCACAGAGGGAAGCAGGGATTTGTAGAGGTGCCAGAGCTTGATTTTAAAATAGAGATTGAATAACATTTTGAGCGGCATACTTTTTCTATCAACACAACAACTATGAGATGGTTGTATCTCCCATACGACATGCATTATAGGCAGTTCCCAAACAGAATGGTAAAGGTTTATACTCCCCCAACCACCAACAAGCATCAATCCATGGCTTGCTCGAAAGAACGAGTGCCTCCAACTAAAAACAGCCCTGGGGGAGTTTTGTTTAATTATTTTGATTTGCTTTGATCTTTTTGGATCAGGGGACTGGGCATCCCGGTTACCGGCCCTTTCTCGTGAATGAGGAGCGGAGTCCACTCCTCTTGAGAATAACCCACCTAGCATGGAAGATATAGGCAGCCCTAGTTGAAACATGAGCTGCTCGAGCATACAAAACATAATTTCATTTGAAGGTTTGGAGTTTGGCACATACAAATTTACTTGGAACGGCAGGTAAATACCGCATATAGGAAGGTATGGTGGACTCATATGGAATAGCTTTGGGGTTTAAGGAGTTTGGATGCACAAGCAGTATTCCCGCTTAGTACAAGTGAAGGCTAGCAAAAGACTGGGAAGCGACCAACTGAGAGAGCGACAACAGTCATAAACATGCATTAAAATTAATTTACACCAAGTACAAGCATGAGTAGGATATAATTTACCATGAACATAAATATCATGAAGGCTATGTTGATTTGTTTCAACTACATGCGTGAACATGTGCCAAGTCGAGTCACTCAATTCATTCAAAGGAGGATACCATCCCATCATACCACATCATAATCATTCTAATAGCATGTTGGCACGCAAGGTAAACCATTATAACTCATAGCTAATCAAGCATGGCACAAGCAACTATAATCTCTAAATGTAATTGCAAATATGTTTACTTCATAATAAGCTGAATCAGGAACGATGAACTCATCATATTTACAAAAACAAGAGAGGTCGAATTTATACCAGCTTTTCTCATCTCAATAAGTCCATCATATATCGTCATTATTTCCTTTCACTTGCACGACCAAACGATGTGTATAATAATAATAGTGCATGTGCATTGGACTAAGCTGGAATCTGCAAGCATTCAACTCAAGGGAGAAGACAGGGTAATATGGGCTCTAAATTAAATAAACAATCATGCATATGAGAGCCACTGAACATTTTCAATATGGTCTTCTCGACCCCCAAAGGAAAGAAAAGAAAAGAAAACTATTTACACGGGAAAGCTCCCCAACAAATAAGAAGAAGAACTAGAAATCTTTTGGGGTTTTCATTTTAATTCCACTACAAGCATGGAAATTAAACTAACTAATTTTTTGGTTTTTCTTAAGTTTTATCAAACAACAAGAAAGCGAAAAAGAAAATTAAACTAACATGGATAATACAATGAAAGAGTATGAGCACCGACGACTAGTGTGTGAACATGAATGTAAATTCGGTGAGAAATATGTACTCCGCCAAGCTTAGGCTTTTGGCCTAAGTTGGTCTAGTACCAAGGACCGCCTGGCTGATATCCGTAGTTGTAGCTGGGGTCGTACTGAGATGCAGCAGCAACCGCCTCCTGAGCTGCGGCATGTTGGCGAGCTGCCTCCGCTCTCCCCTGGTGTTCAGCTGCTTCCTCCCTGGTAACAACATATATTCCTTTTGCCTGATAATCAAAAAGGAGAGGAGCAGGAAGAGTAACATGGACAACGTTGCGTCTGTCATAGATTAGCCGATAATGGAGGAATTGTTCATTCCTCCTAATAAAATGATGATTGACCATAGCATCATAATCTAAATAAGCAGGAGGTATCATCACATCCCCCTCTCGTGGGGCTATACCAAGATAATTAGCCACACGGGTTGCATAAATTCCTCCAAATAAATCTCCAGCTCTACCATTATTCTGCAACCTATGTGCAACTATTGTCCCCAAGTTATAACCTTTATAACCTAACACAGCACTCTTGAGGACACAAAGATCAGGGACACACATATGACATGCTTCATCTTTACCGTTAATGCATCTACCAATGAAGAGAGCAAAATAATGTATAGCAGGAAAATGAATGCTCCCTATGGTAGCTTGTGCTATGTCCCTGGATTCTCCCACAGTAATACTAGCAAGGAAGTCTCTAAATTCAGATTTATGAGGATCATTAATATTACCCCACTGCGGAAGTTTGCAAGCAGTCGTAAAATCCTCTAAGCCCATGGTATAAGATGTATCATAAATATCAAATAGGACACTAGGTGAATTAGGCGTATAGTTATATTTAAACCTTCGCACAAAGGAATCTGTCAATTGATAGTACTGAGGACACTTATCTTGTAAGAAGTCCTCCAGCTCAGCATTACGCACATACGCGTCAAATTCCTCCTTAAAGCCTGCTTCGACCATAAAATCGTCGGATGGCCACTTACAAGCTCGTACATCCGCGTCCCTCGGTAATTCAACATCTTGCTCACGCATAGCAATCATGGGTCCTTTCTTTACCGAGGAACCACTTTGGTACAATCTCCTAGACATAATTCTTTTTCTGAAAAATTTCTGAAATTTTAGTAACTTCAAAATAAAAAGTGAATAAAACTAAACAAGATTGGTAGCAACTACTCCTACAAGTGCCTAGAGCCTATACTATGCATTAGAATTGCTTGGGACCTCATAAATTCAACATGCAAGCTCATGAACATGGTTACCTATGCAGAAAAATTTGCAATGAATAAAGCACTAGAACAAAAACTAATTGGACCAATGGAGGAGTCACATACCAAGCAACAATCTCCCAAAGCAGTTTTGTGAATGGAGCTTTGAGCAAGGAGATCAAAAATCGCAGCAAAACGAGCTAAAACTCGTGCTTGAGCTGGATGGGGATTTTTTTGGGTAGAAGATGGAGTGTGTGGGTGCTGGAATAAGTGGAGGGGGGCCACCAGGGGCCCACGAGACAGGGGCGCGCCCAGGGTAGGTGGGCGCGCCCTCCACTCTCGTGGCCTGGTGCTTGCCCCTCCTGCAGTGATTCCAGTGCCTAAAATCCTCAAATATTCCATAAAAAATCTTACTAAATTTGCAGGGCATTTGGAGCACTTTTATTTTCGGGATATTTTTTTATTGCACAGATAATTCCGAAAACAGACGGATAATACTATTTTTTTTCTTTATTTAATCTAAATAACAAAAAGTAACAAGAGGGTACAGAAGGTTGTGCTTTCTAGTTTCATCCATCTCATGATCATCAAAATGAATCCACTAATAAGGTTGATCAAGTCTTGTTAACAAACTCATTCCGAATAACACGAAACCGGAGAAATTTCGAATAACACTAAGTTACCTCTACAGGGATATGAAAATCCCCAACAATAATAATATCATACTTTTTCTTGACAGTAGGGAGAGGAAATTCAAAACCTCCAATAATGATAGTTGGAACTTTTCCAATAGAATTGATGCTATGAACTAGAGATTGTTTCCTCGGAAAGTGTACCGTATGCTCATTACCATTAACATGAAAAGTGGCATTGCCTTTGTTGCAATCAATAATAGCCCCTGCAGTGCTCAAAAAGGGTCTACCAAGGATAATCGACATACTATCGTCCTCAGGAATATCAAGAATAACAAAGTCCGTTAAGATAGTGACATTTGCAACCACAACAAGCACATCCTCATGAATACCGACAGGTATAGCAGTTGATTTATCGGCCATTTGCAAAGATATTTCAGTAGGTGTCAACTTATTCAATTCAAGTCTACGATATAAAGAGAGAGGCATAACACTAACACCGGCTCCAAGATCACATAAAGCAGTTCTAACATAATTTCTTTTAATGGAGCATGGTATAGTTGGTACCCCCGGATCTCCAAGTTTCTTTGGTATTCCACCCTTAAAAGTATAATTAGCAAGCATGGTGGAAATTTGAGCTTCTGATATCATTCTTTTATTTGTAATGATATCCTTCATATACTTAACATAAGGATTTACTTTGAGCATATCAGTCAAGCGCATACGTAAGAAGATAGGTCTAATCATTTCAGCAAAGCGCTCAAAATCCTCATCATCCTTTGTCTTGGATGGTTAAGGAGGAAAGGGCATGGGTTTCTTAACCCATGGTTCTCTTTCTTTACCGTGCTTCCTAGCAACAAAATCTCTCCTATCATAACGTCGATTCTTTGATTGTGGGTTATCAAGATCAACAATAGGTTCAATCTCTACATCATTGTTTTTGCTAGGTTGAGCATCAACATGAACATTATCATTGACATTATCACTAGGTTCATGTTCATAACCTGATTGTGTTTTAGCATCAGAAATAGAAATATCATTGGGATTCTTAGGTGTGTCTGCAGTAGGTTCACTAGAGGCATGCAGAGTCCTATCGTTTTTCTTTTTCTTCTCTTTGGAAGAACTAGGTGCCTCTAAATTATTTCTCTGAGAACCTTGCTCGATTCTCTTAGGGTGGCCTTCAGGATACAAAGGTTCCTGAGTCATTCTACCAGTTCTAGTAGCCACTCTAACAGCAAAGTCATTTTTATTATTTAATTCATCAAACAAATCATTTTGACCTCTAAGTACTTGCTCAGCTTGAGTAGCAACCATAGAAGCATATTTGCTAACGAGTTTGAGTTCACCTTTAACTCTAGCCATATTATCGCTCAGGCGTCCTATCTCGAAAGCATTATTCTTTAATTCTCTACCAACATAAGCATTAAAACTTTCTTTTCTAGCCATAAAGTCATCAAATTCATCTAAGCATGGGCTATGAAATTTAGTAGAAGGAATTTCAACTTTATCATATCTATAGAGAGAATTTACCTTTACTACCTGTGTCGGGTTAGCAAGACAATGTGGTTCTTCAAAAGGCGGTGTATTAAGACCATGTATTTCTTCAATAGGTGGTAGATTCTTAACATCTTCAGCTTTAATACCCTTTTCTTTCATTGATTTCTTTGCCTCTTGCATATCTTCAGGACTGAGAAATAAAACGCCTCTCTTCTTCGGAGTGGATTTAGGAATAGGCTCAGGAGTCGTCTTAATTGGTTCAGGAATTGCCTCGGGAAGAGTCCAATTATTTTCATTAGTCAACATATTATTCAGTAGTAATTCAGCTTCGTCGACTGTTCGTTCCCTGAAAACACAACCAGCACAACTATCCAAGTAGTCCTTGGAAGCATCGGTTAGTCCATTATAAAAGATATCAAGTATTTCATTTTTCTTGAGAGGATGATCAGGCAAAGCATTAAGTAATCGGAGAAGCCTGCCCCAAGCTTGTGGGAGACTCTCTTCTTTGATTTGCACAAAATTATATATTTCCCGCAAGGCAGCTTGTTTCTTATGAGCAGGGAAATATTTAGCAGAGAAGTAATAAATCATATCCTGGGGACTACGCACACAACCAGGAGCAAGAGAATTATACCAAGTCTTAGCATCACCCTTTAATGAGAACGGAAATATCTTAAGGATATAATAATAGCGAGATTTATCATCATGAGTAAACAGGGTAGCTATATCATTCAACTTGGAAAGATGTGCCACAACAGTTTCAGATTCAAGGCCATAAAAAGGATCAGATTCAAATAAGGTAATAATTTCAGGATCAACAGAGAATTCATAATCCTTATTAGTAACACAGATAGGTGAAGTAGCAAAAGCAGGGTCAGGTTTCATTCTAGCATTAAGAGACTGCTGCTTCCATTTAGTTAATAATTTCTTAAGATCATATCTATCATTGCAAGCAAAGATAGCTCTAGCAGCTTCTTCATTCATAACATAACACTCAGGAACAACAGGCAATTCATAATCATTGGGAGAATTTTCATCATCACTATCATCAATAATAGCATCTTCTATAATTTTGTTCCCTCTAACCCTAGCAAGTTGTTCATCAAGAAATTCACCTAATGGCAAAGTAGTATCACGCACAGAAGTAGTTTCATCATAAGTATCATGCATAGCAGAAGTGGCATCATCAATAACATGCGACATAGCAGAGTTCATAGCAGTAGCAGGTTTAGGTGTCGCAAGCTTACTAATAACGGAAGGAGAATCTAGTGCAGACCGAGATGGCAGTTCCTTACCTCCCCTCGTAGTTGAGGGCAAAATCTTGGTTCTTTCGTCTTTCAAGTTCTCCATAGTGATCAATAGATATAAATCCCATGTGACTCAGAGAATAGAGCTATGCTCCCCAGCAACGGCGCCAAAAATTTATCTTGATAACCCACAAGTGTAGGGGATCGCAACAGCTTTCGAGGGTGAAGTGTTCAACCCAAATTCATTGATTCGACACAAGGGGAGCCAAAGAATATTCTTGAGTATTAGCAGTTGAGTTGTCAATTCAACCACACCTGGATAACTTAGTATCTGCAGCAAAGTATTTAGTAGCAAAGTAGTATGGTAATAAAGGTAACGATAGCAAAAGTAATGTTTTTGGGTTTTGTAGTGATTGTAGCAATAGCAACGGAAAAGTAAATAAGCGAAACACAAGATGGGAAAAGCTCATAGGCAATGGATCAATGATGGATAATTATGTCGGATGCGATTCCTCATGTAATACTATAACATAGGGTGACACAGAACTAGCTCCAGTTCATCAATGTAATGTAGGCATGTATTCCGTAAATAGTCATACGTGCTTATGGAAAAGAACTTGCATGACATCTTTTGTCCTACCCTCCCATGGCAGCGGGGTCCTAACGGAAACTAAGGGATACTAAGGCCTCCTTTTAATAGAGAACCGGAACAAAGCATTAGCACATAGTGAATACGTGAACTACTCAAACTACGGTCATCACCGGGAAGTATCTCGATTATTATCACTTCGGGGTTGTCGGATCATAACAAATAATAGGTGACTATAGACTTGCAAGATAGGATCAAGAACACACATATATTCATGAAAACATAAATAGGTTCAGATCTGAAATCATGGCACTCGGGCCCTAGTGACAAGCATTAAGCATAGCAAAGTCATAGCAACATCAATCTCAGAACATAATGGATACTAGGGATCAAACCCTAACAAAACTAACTTGATTACACGGTAAATCTCATCCAACCAATCACCGTCCAGCAAGCCTACGATAGAATTACTCACGCACGGTGGTGAGCATCATGAAATTGGTGATGGAGGATGGTTGATGATGACGACAGCGACGAATCCCCCTCACCGGAGCCCCGAACGGACTCTAGATCAGCCCTCCCGAGAGAGATTAGGGCTTGGCGGCGGCTCCGTATCGTAAAACGCGATGAAACTTTCTCTCTTATTTTTTTCTCCGCGATACGGAATATATGGAGTTGGAGTTGAGCTCGGCGGAGCCTCAGGGGGCCCACGAGACAGGGGGCGCTCCCCCCACCCTCATGGACAGGGTGTGGGCCCCCTGGTCTTGATTCTTTTGCCAGTATTTTTTATATTTTCCAAAAAGTGCCTCCATGGATTTTCAGGACATTCCAAGAACTTTTGCTTTCTACACATAAAACAACATTATGGCAGTTCTGCTGAAAACAGCGTCAGTCCGGGTTAGTTTCATTCAAATCATGCAAGTTAGAGTCCAAAACAAGGGCAAAAGTGTTTGGAAAAGTAGATACGTTGGAGACGTATCACTCCACGTCGTCCCCTTCGTAGGCCTCGCCATCGTCCACCGCCCTGGTGCTCTCGGTGCGGCATGGTCAACGTGGTCAACGACCGACTTCCATCGGAAGAGTACTGTACATGGAGAGGCTGACAGCTGGGTCCAGGCGGAACCCACCGGACGGGCCACCTTATTTCGGGAAAAAAACATTTTCCCCCCTGACTGCTGGGACCCACCGGACGGGCCACCGTATTTCACAAAAAAAAACGTTCCCCTGCTGTTAGCTCAGACCCACCAGAACTGCCTCCTTATTACGCACAAAAAAATGAATACTCCCCCTGCTAGCTGGGACCCACCATGGTGGGAGGCTAACTTGTGGGCCTACTAAGTTGACTAGGACGGGGGCCTTTGTCATCTTTAGTCAATATGAACGATTCTAGCTCCAGTGACCGTACGATGTCCATCCAACGGCCGTAGTGCTTCTTCAACCTCTAGTTTTCTTGCTCCGCCCGCCCAAAGCAGCGCCGGTCGTGCCGCATGCTCCTGCCTCCCATGGCCGGCTGTGCTGTCGTGGATGCCTCACCGCCCCCTACTATTCCCACCGCTGGCCAGGCCTTGCAGCGACGGCAGCCTTACACCACAGCCGAACCAGTGAACCCTCGTACTCCTCTCTGTGCGGGCTTCCACTGCCGCGTCTTCCCCGGCTCTGCATCATCCCCTTCCTAGGCCTCGTCGTCGTCCACCGCCGTGGTTCTCTCGGCGCGGCATGATCAACGTGGTCAAGGAACGACTTCCATCGGACGTGGACTGTACGTGGAGAGGCTGACAGCTGGGTCCATGGCCGCAGCAAGGAAGTGCCTCCTTATTACGCGGAAAATAATGATACCTCCACCTGACAGCAGGGACCCACCGTGCGGGCCACTGTATTTCACGAAAAAAATGTTTCCCCCCTGATTGCTTGGACCCACCAACTACATCTTCGCATGCAAGGAAGTGCATCCGAAAAAAAAGATTCGCCCCTGACTGCTGGGACCCACCAGCTACATCTTCACACGCAACGAAGTGCGTCCGAAAAAAAATTATTCACTCCCTGACTGCTGGGATCCACCAGCTACACCTTCGCACGCAAGGAAGTGCATCCGGAAAAAAAATGATTCGCCCCCCTGACTGCTGGGACCCACAAGCTACATCTTCGCACGCAAGGAAGTGCCTGACAGTCGGGACCCACCTGGTCGAAGTGTACGTAGCGTTGTCATTCTGGTCGCGAACGTGTACATACATACTGGCCGATGTAGAGGCGTGCACGTGTCGTAGTAGAGGCGTGCACGTAGCATGCACACATACGTACAACGGCCAGGGTGCAAGAAAGAAAATACGGCCACGTACGTACATATGGGCGGGGTCTCGAACGCCTACTCGTGCATACGTACGGCCAGGGCTCGTGTACATGGCTGGGTTGGAACGGAGAAATAGTGTCGTCGTCGTGTTCATGGGGAGCCAACCGGCTGGGTCGGAACGGAATGCGTCGTCGTGTTCATCGGGAGGGCTTGGACGGAACAGGCGATGGAAACGAGGCCTCGCGTACTGCAGAACGGAGGAAACGGCCTTGTGTTCGGCCGGCTACGTTCGAAACAGGATCCTGTTCATCGGGAGGGGTCTGGCGTACCGCAAAACGGAGGAAACGGACCTGCTACAGTCGAAACGGGGTCCTGTTGATCAGGAGGGGTGTGGCGTACCGCAAAATGGACGAAACGGACTTGTGTTGGAGCGCTACGGTTGAAACGGGGGTCCTGTTGATCGGGAGGGGTGTGGCGTACCGCAAAACGGATGAAACGGACTTGTGTTGGAGCGCTACGGTCAAAACAGGGGTCCTGTTCATCGGGAGGGGTGTGGCATACCGCAAAACGGGACTCCACGGGATACTATTCATCTCCACCGTCGACCTCCTCTAGCCTCCACGGGCTACCGTCGACCTCCTCCAGCCTCCACGGGCTCCTGTTCATCCAGCCTCCACCGCGCGCTAGTCCACCGGCTACTGTTCAACCGCCCCTCCACGGGCACCCCTCCATCGTCTACTGTTCATCCATCCCTCCACGGGGTCGTCCTATTCATCCAGCCCTCCACGGGGTCCTGCTCATCCATCCCCAACCGGCTCGATCGAGGCAACGCCACGGGGTCCTGTTCATCCACCCCCACCGCTCACTGTTCATCCAACCCGCCCCCTCCCCGCAATGCTCACTATTCATCCAACCCCCCCCCCCTCCCCGCAACGCTCACTGTTCATCTAGAGAGGCAGCATCGATCGGCTTCAGTTAGCAGAAGTAGTGAAAGAATCGCTCAATCAGGTTCAGTTAACAGCCATTGATCGATCGCTCGGGTTCAGTAACACGTAGCCTGCAATGCAATCGCTCGGGTTCAGTTAGAGCCCAACGCCTCGCTCGGGTTTAGTTAGAGCCAATGCCTCGCACACACGTGCGTACGTGTACGAGAGAAACATGCATCGCTCGGCCCCGACCACCCACCGTAACCGGGAACTCCCCGAAATTTTCCTCGCCCTCGCTTCTACCACGGTTTCTTCCATCACGGATGGCCCAAAAAATGTCATGCAGCTGCGTCTCCGGCCCGCCCAGGACAAAAAGCCCATTTTCTGTCATGATTTTTTGTCATAGTAGGAGCCCACCACATATATGATGATACCGGGTTTTGTCACAATTATCGTCATAGAAGTGTCATAAGTATGACAGGAAAAAAATTGCTCGGCCCAAAATGTCACGGATGTGTCTTTTTTTTGTAGTGTTAGACCCCGAGTCGGTCACGTTGTGTGAGCCGGCCGGGATTCTGTAAGCCGCCGGGCATCAACCTGTGTATATAAAGGGGTGACCTGCGGCGGGTTAACTCAAGAAACAACTGATCGAGAACTAGGTCAAGCGTATTCGCTCCCTAGTAATCGAAATCCAAGCAATACAAGCTAAAGTAGGAGTTGGCTTTTACCTCATTGAGAGGGGCCAAACCTGGGTAAACTCTCTATGTCCTTTGTCCCGTTTAACCCCTTCAAGCTAACCTAGTTGTGATGGCTCCACACCTAAGTCATTTTGCTAGGGCATCTGCCGTGTTAAGTCCACGATAGGAAGGATGCCGGAAAAGGCCCCAAGATGGGATCTCACGGGAACAGAAGGTTGCGGCGGTGGAAAAGTGTTTTCATGGATGCTTCTGGTGGTTTGGGAATATATGTGAATATATAGGAGGCAGAACTAGGTCAGGGGGGTCACCGAGGGGCCCACAAGGTAGGGGCGTGCCCTACCCCCCTAGGCACGCCCTCCCCCATTGTCGCTGCCTCGTGGCTCTTCTGACTTGAACTCCAAGTCTCCGGGGTGTCTTCTGGTCCAAGAAAAATCATCGCGAAAGTTTTATTCCGTTTGGACTCCATTTGGTATTCCTTTTCTGAGAAGCTCAAAAACAAGGAAAAAATAGAAACTGGCACTGGGCTCTAGGTTAATAAGTTAGTCCCAAAAATAATATAAAGTAGCATATTAATGCATATAAAACATCCAAAACAGATAATACAATAGCATGGAATAATCAAAAATTATGGATACGTTGGAGACGTATCAAGCATCCACAAGCTTAATTCCTGATCGGCCTCGAGTAGGTAAATGATAAAAATAGAATTTTTGTTATGGAATGCTACCTAACATATTTATCCATGTAATTTTTCTTTATTGTGGCATGAATGTTCGGATCCATAAGATTCAAAACAAAAGTTTAATATTGACATAAAAACAATAATACTTCAAGCATACTCACAAAGCAATCATGTCTTCTCAAAATAACATGGCCAAAGAAAGATATCCCTACAAAATCATATAGTCTGGCTATGCTCCATCTTCATCACACAAAATATTCTAATCATGCACAACCCCGATGAGAAGCCAAGCAATTGTTTCATACTTTTGGTGTTCTCAAACTTTTTTGACTTTCACGCAATACATGAGCGTGAACCATGGACATAGCACTATAGGTGGAATAGAATATGGTGGCTGTGGAGAAGACAAAAAGAAGGAGATAGTCTCACATCAACTAGGCGTATCAATGGGCTATGGAGATTCCCATCAATAGATACAATGTAAGTGAGTAGGGATTGCCATGCAACAAATGCACTAGAGCTATAATTTCATGAAAGCTCAAAAAGAAACTAAGTGGGTGCGCATCCAACTTGCTTGCTCACGAAGACATAGGGCAATTTGAGGAAGCCCATCATTGGAATATACAAGCCAAGTTCTATAATGAAAAATTCCCACTAGTATATGAAAGTGACAATATAGGAGACTCTCTATCATGAAGATCATGGTGCTACTTTGAAGCGCAAGTGTGGAAAAAGGATAGTAACATTGCCCCTTCTCTCTTTTCTCTCATTTTTTATGTGGGCTTCTTTGGCCTCTTTTATTATTATTATTTTATTTTATTATTTTTCGTCCAGAGTCTCATCCCGACTTGTGGGGAAACCATAGTCTCCATCATCCTTTCCTCACATGGGACAATGCTCTAATAATGATGATGATCACACTTTTATTTACTTACAACTCAAAAGTTAGAACTCGATACTTAGAACAAAATATGACTCTATATGAATGCCTCCGGCGGTGTACCGGGACGTGCAATGAATCAAGAGTGACAAGTACAAAAATGATGAATGGTGGCTTTGCCACAAATATGATGTCAACTACATGATCATGCAAAGCAATATGACAATGATGAAACGTGTCATAATAAACGGAAAGGTGGAAAGTTGCATGGAAATATATCTCGGAATGGCTATGGAAATGCCATAATAGGTAGGTATGGTGGCTGTTTTGAGAAGATATATGGTGGGTGTATGGCACCGGCAAAAGTTGTGTGGTACTAGAGAGGCTAGCAATGGTGGAAGGGTGAGAGTGTGTATAATCCATGGACTCAACATTAGTCATAAAGAAATCACATACTTATTGCAAAAATCTATTAGACATCGAAACAATGTACTATGCGCATACTCCTAGGGGGATAGATTGGTAGGGAAAGACCATCGCTCGTCCCCGACTGCCACTCATAAGGAAGACAATCAATAAATAAATCATGCTCCAACTTTGTTATAGAAAGATTCACCATACGCATGCTACGGGAATCACAAACCTTAACACAAGTATTTCTCCAATTCACAATTACTTACTAGCATGACTCTAATATCACCATCTCTATATCTCAAAACAATCATAAGGAATCAAACTTCTCATAGTATTCAATGCACATTATATGAAAGTTTTTATTATATCCCTCTTGGATGCCAATCATATTAGGACTAAATTCATAACCAAAGCAAATTACCATGCTGTCTAGAGAGACTCTCAAAATAATATAACTGAAGCGTTAGAGTTCAATAATTTATATAAAATAAAGCCACACTGTGATCTAAAAAGATATAAGTGAAGCACTAGAGCAAAATTGCCTAGCTCAAAAGATATAAGTGAAGCACACAGAATACTCTAATAAATCATGATTCATGTGTGTCCCTCTCAAAAGGTGTGTACAGCAAGGATGATTGTGGCAAACTAAAAAGAAAAGACTCATATCATACAAGATGCTCCAAGCAAAACACATATCATCTGGTGAATAAAAATATGGCCTCAAGTAAAGTTACCGATAGACGAAGACGAAAGAGGGGATGCCTTCCGGGGCATCCCCAAGCTTAGGCTCTTGGTTGTCCTTGAATATTACCTTAGGGTGCCTTGGGCATCACCAAGCTTAGGCTCTTGCCACTCCTTATTCCATAGTCCATTAAATCCTTACCCATAACTTGAAAACTTCACAACACAAAACTCAACAAAAAATCTCATAAGCTCCGTTAGTATAAGAAAATAAATCACCACTTTTTGTACTGTTGTGAACTCATTCTTTATTTATATTGGTGTAATATCTACTATATTCTAACTTTTCCATGGTTCATATGAAGGAAATATGCCCTAGAGGCAATAATAAAGTTGTTATTTTATATGTCCTTATTCATGATAAATGTATATTATTCATGCTAGAATTGTATTGATCGGAAACCTAAATACATGTGTGAATACATAGACAAACATGGTGTCCCTAGTGAGCCTCTACTAGCTCGTTGATCAAAGATGGTTAAGGTTTCCTAACCATGGACATGAGTTGTCATTTGATAACGGGATTGATACGTCTCCAACGTATCTACTTTTCCTAACGCTTTTACTCTTGTTTTGGACTCTAATTTGCATGATTTGAATGAAACTAACCCCCCCCCCCCCCCCGACGCTGTTTTCAGCAGAACTACCATGATGTTGTTTCTGTGCAGAAATAAAAGTTCTCGAAATGGAACGAAACTTTGCGAAGGAATTTTTTATATCAATAAAGAAAAATACTGGAGCCAAGAACCACCGGAGGGGCGCCTGGGTGGGCACAACCCACCAGGGAGCCCCCCCCTCTAGGCACGCCCAGGTGGGTTGTCCCCACATGGTGGCCCCGCAGACCCTGAAACCGATGTTATAAAATCCTATTTTCCAGAAAAAATATTAGGTAGAAAGAATTATCGCGTTCCACGAGACGGAGCCACCGCCACCTCCTGTTCTTCATCTGGTGGCCAGATCTGGAGCCCGTTTGGGGCTCTGGAGAGGGAGATCTTCGATCTTCGTCATCACCAACCCTTCTCCATCGCCAATTCTATGATGCTCCCCACCGGGAGTGAGTAATTCCTTCATAGGATCACTGGTCGGTGAGGAGTTGGATGAGATTCATCATGTAATCGAGTTAGTTTTGTTAGGGCTTGATCCCTAGTATCCATTATGTTCTGAAATTGATGTTGCTATGACTCTGCCATGCTTAATGCTTGTCACTTTGGGCCCAGGTGCCATGATTTCAAATCTGAACCGTTTATGTTATCACCATTATATCTGTGTTCTAGATCCGATCTTGCAAGTTATAGTCACCTCTATGTGTTATGAACCGTCAACCCCGGAGTGACAATAGTCGGGATACGTTCCGGTGATGACCGTAGTTTGAGGAGTTCATGTATTAACTGTGTGTTAATGCTTTGTTTCGGTTCTCTATTAAAAGGAGGCCTTAATATCCCTTAGTTTCCAATAGGACCCCGCTGCCACAGGAGGGTAGGATAAAAGATGTCATGCAAGTTCTTTCCATAAGCATGTATGACTATTTACAGAATGCATGCCTACATTATATTTATGAACTGGAGCTAGTGCCGTATCGCCCTAGGTTATGACTGTTATATGATGAATATCATCCAACAAATTGCCGATCCAATGCATATGATTTTCCTACATATTGATCTTGCTAAGTTACTACTCTATTGTTACTATTGCACTTGCTACAAAACTATTGCTATCACTATTACCGTTACCATTGTTGTTCTACTGCTATCAAAACTATCATACTACTTTGCTACTGATTACTTTGTTGTAGATAATTAATCTCCAGGTGTGGTTGAATTGACAACTCAGCTGCTAATACTTGCAAATATTCTTTGGCTCCCCTTGTGTCAAATCTATAAATTTGGGTTGAATACTCTACCTCGAAAACTGTTGTGATCCCATATACTTGTAGGTTATCAAGACCTTTTTCTGGTGCCGTTGCCGGGGAGCATAGCTATATTTGTGGAGTCACTTGGGATTATTATCATATTATCACTATGAAGAATCTGAAGGATGCTAAGACTAAGATTTTACCCTCTAAGACGAGGGGAGGTAAGGAACTATTATCCAACTCTACTTTAGATTCACCTTCTGTCATAAGTAAACTTGCAACACCACCACATGCTATCAATTCTGATATGTCACAAGTTATTGATGATGCTACTTCTGCTATGGATGCTACTCATGATGATGCTAGTACCTTGCTTGATGATGATGTGCCACTAGGTGAATTTCTTGATGAACAAATTGCTAGAGTAAGACAACATGAGATTGTTGAAACTAATGATGAGCTTGAACCTGAAAATCTTGAAACACCTATTAGAACTAGTTCTCCTAGATATGAATTGCCTAAAGTACCAGAAGGTTATGTTATGAATGAGGAGACAACTAGAGACATTCTTGCTTGTAATTATAGAGATGATCTAGAAAAATTATGCAAGTATAAAGAAAAGACTTTGAATGCTAGAATGAAAAACGGTCCTAAGTTTGCTACTTCACCTATCTTTGTTGATGATAAGGATTATGAATTCTCTGTCGACCCAGAGTTAATTACTTTGGTGTTGAATCTGATCCTTTCCATGGTTATGAAACTAAAACTATTGTGGCACATCTCACTAATCTGAATGATATAGCCACCCTTTTTACTCATGATGAGAAGATTCACTTTTATTATATTCTCCAATTATTTTCATTCTCATTAAAGGGTGATGCTAAAGCTTGGTACAATACTCTTACTCCTGGTTGTGTGCGTAGTCCCCAGGATATGATTTATTACTTCTCTCAAAAATATTTTCCTGCTCATAAGAAACAAGCTGCCTTACAGGAAATATTTAACTTTGTGAAAATTAAAGAAGAGAGTCTCCCACAAGCTTGGGGGAGGGTTCTCCAATTGCTTAATGCTTTGTCTGATCATGATTCTCGATACTGAGGTTCATCGGGTGGCATCCTGATCCTGCCATCGTCTCGGCTCATGGGGAACTGGCCTGGAGCGGTTTCCTAAGGGTCCTAATAGGTAACCCATATTTTTCCACAACTACCCTTGATATGATGAATGTCTGGCACCAGAGTCAAAAAGTACCAATACTGGATGTGAATTTAATAAAAACTTACCGATTACGGTATCCGGCTGATCATAGACCTCCTCCACATCAATGTGGTTCACCTGAGCTCGGGGAAAAGGGTTTTGCTTCTTGATCCCAGAGTTTCCATTCCCGTTTCCATTTCCATTGCCATTGTTCGGCTTAGCATTAGGACATTTGTTGGCATAATGTCCAGTCTGCTTGCACCTAAAACAGGTGACGGTGCTTAGGTCCCACATCACTGGAGCGGAATTATGTTGAGTACCATTTCCGCCATTGCCGTTCTTCTGGTTGTTGGTGTTGGAATGGGTATGTTCTCCATGAGTATGGCCTCCATGGGTATGGTGGTTGTGTCCTCCTGAGTATGGGGCATAGCGGGGCTTTTGATGAGCTCCGGAGCTATACTTTCCTGTCCATACTTCCACTTCAGACTCTCTATCTGCTGCTGCTTGCCTTCAAGAATGATGGCCTTGTCTACCAGCTCCTGGTAGTTATTGAAGGTAGCCACCATCAGCTGCATTCCCAACTCATCATTGAGTCCTTCAAGGAACTTTTCCTGCTTTGCGGCATCTATGGCCACATCATCCGGGGCATAGGGAGCTAACTGGTTGAACTCATCCATGTATTGCCCCACAATACGATTTCCCTGGTGTAAGTTGCGGAACTCACGCTTCTTCAGACTCATGGCTCCAGCTGAGACATGAGCGGTGCTGAAGGCCTACTAAACTGGTCACATATAACTGTGGCCATGGGGTACGTGGCGGTGTAGTTTTCCCACCACGATGATGCGGGTCCATCCAGTTGATGTGCGGCAAAACGCACCTTCTCAGTATATGTGCATCCAGCAGTGGCTACCTCCCTTCCGACCTTGCGGAGCCAATCATTAGCTACAATCGGCTCGGTGCTGCTAGAGAACACCGGCGGATTCAGCCTTAAGAAATGGGCCAGCTTGTCGACAGGGGGTGGTGGCGATGGATGGTTGTTGTTATTGCCTTGGTTCTGGATGATCATCTGCATCAAGGCATTCTACTATTGGATCAGCTGGGTGAGCTCCGGCGGGAAAGTGAATCCGGGGTCACGTCTTAGAGGCATCTGATGTTCTGGAGTGGATGAGAAATTAGAATAGAACAAGGGTCTAAAGAGAAATAACACTACCCACATGTATGCAACAATCAATAACACACCAATCACTTCATTCAAGTTTCACACATCAATCGTAACAAACTAATCAAGAATCCAACGGTCTAACGAATTTCTAATGTTTACATGGTGGTCTGAATCTAGTTCTCAGCGGTGGAAGACTTCATCAAATCAATGTCGGCTCCAACTTCTTCTTCGTCAGCGTCGTCTTCAAAGGGCAAGCTCTCGTCAGATTGAGCAGACTCGGTGATGGGGTCAACAACTATTTTAGTGAATCAGAGAAGAGAAAGAAACGAATAGAGAAGAGTATAGACCAAAGGATATATAGGAAAATTGTAAAATAGTTTTTTTCCTATGGCTTTCCAATCCTAGGGGTTACGTCCTATAGTCAGCGTGTGCTCTAATACCATCTCTGTAACGACCCGACCCAAAAATCGGTCAAGTCTCTATGTATCTATACCATCCCAAGATCATGCTGGCACACACAGTACATCAATGAATATGTCAAAGTGCAATCACACATGCTTTATTACAGCGAATCTCATATAGAGTCTTTATTACAATAGAATAAATTCGGCCGAAGGCCAATTCATGAGATAAACTACTGCGGCAGACTTAGATGACAGCGACTCCATCCGACTCCATTGGGCAATCACCGAGCGTAGAGCGTAGCCTCACTCCTGGTCGGAATAAACCTCTGCAGCATAAGACGTTGCAGCCGTGTAGATCAGCATTTTGAATACGCCGACAAGTCATAGAGAGAAACTGTAATAAAATGCTATCACTATATGCAATTTGGGCTGTGGGGCTCTAAGTTTAAGTTTTTGCGAAAAGCAAATTTTTCCCTATAGCAAAAGGACTTGCTTGTAAATTACTACAAAATATTTGTTGTTAATGAGATGGTTCCGCCAACCAATTCTCATATCCCAAAATTATTAATAAACCCACTCATTGTTATTAATTATGTTGAGACTGGCTGATAGTATCATCTCCGGTGCTCAAGTTGTCCGTAACCGGGGACACGGCTAATCGATTAGATTGTTACTCTGCAGAGTCTTGTACACTTTACCCGCAAGATTCGATCCCTCCCATTATGTCCTCGCACTACCTGGTGTTTGAGAACGGGACGATTGAAACATGGTCTTCCAAAGCGGTCCTCCGGCCGAAAGTCAGTGCTCATCCAATCCTACCGTTTGTCTACATCTTCTAGCAATCTGACCAACCAAAGTCTCGACTAAGGTCAACCAAGCCAGATCCCATAATGGCTTGCGGTTGCACACGTAAGCTTTCCGGCCTTGAAGTATCCATCCATCTCTTTGAGCCTGGGTGGCATTCCGTCGGGATGATCACAGGTAGATACCAAGATTCTCGGGCATAACCATGATAGATATCAGGTTGCCAAATGTTTTCCATTCCACCCAGAGGTATATTGAGTCCTTGAAGTCTTGAAGTCTTGAATCATCATGCAGGTCTTGAATTATTTAACCTCACAACACTTCTGAATCTCACAACCAAACCCCATCTACTAGAGCGTAGCAAATATGAAGTAACGTCCCTTCCCAGGCAATGGTAACAGGGTGTTGGGTTTCTCCTACCTCATGATACTACTTCAAGTTCAATGCTCAAAATCCTACTATTCAAGGTGGAAAGAAACTACTAATGCAATAAAACATGGGTGATGGAAATACATGATCAAAGTGAACTAGCCTTGTTGACGATGCTGAAACTCGAACGCTTCGTAGACACAAGCCTCGCACTCCAGAAATTCTATCGAATCAAACATAGCACACATAAGTATACCATCATACAATTTCCACTACAACAACAAGTGAAATTTAATAACACACAATCATACACACAAAGAAATCCAAGGAGAAAAACAAAGAAAGTCATAAAAACAATGCCAACCTTTTACTATAAGTGAAACCAACTACATAAATAATTTTCTACCATTAAAACTTTCTTTGACAGAATTAAAACAAGGTTTTTAATAAATAACATAAAAGAAAACAACAAACAAATTTAATGCAAAAAATAAACGCATTAAATGCTATTTTAAAACTCTTTATATGATTAAAACAAAACTAGTAAGAAAATAAAAAAATTATTTTTCTGTAAATAAAAGTTCACCTTCTAAACTACAGAAACAAATCTGAAATAAACTACAACAGAGGTGGAAATAAAATTTAAAGTAATTAAAACAACAGAAAACAACAACAAAGTGAAATAAACTAAAACAGAGTTGTTTTTGTGTAAAACTAATTTCAATAAAATCTATAAATACCCAAATTAATCCTACTGCTAAGCAAGGTCAAAACAAAGCAGTGGCAAAAAGAATCACAAAAAAATTAATCCTAGCTCATTTTATAGCATAAATACTAATCTGACTAAAACTCATATAAAACAATTTTTTAAAAATAAAACATGGCTGAAACTATTTTATACAGAAACTTTAGGAAATTTGCAAACTAGGACAAAAAGAATAAACTAAAAAATTAATAACCTAAGAGAAACAGATTTTACAAGATTGAAACTTTCTGTTTTAAAAATAGAAATGAAAATAAAACAATATAAAAATAAACAGGCGCTACCGGGCCGAAGGTGTGCGATTCTGCAACTATATTACGCTCCGGCGTTATATAACTAAACGCGTAAGTTTAATAAAAGAAAACCTACCAGTTCGATTTAAACTAACTAAACCAGAAATAAACCCAACACTAGCCGATCTAATAAAAAAACAAACTCTTCGCATGATCTCATCTAGGCCGTTGGTTGGCGATCTAATGATGGAGGGAGGTGGCGGCTTACAACGGCGGTGGCCGACGGCGGCCAGAGGACGGCGGCGGTCGGCGTCGGGCGGGGCGGGGTCTGTGGCGGTCTCCGGCATCGGTGAAGGTGTCGGGGAGGTGTGTCTCAGCGAGGGAGACTCTGGGGGTGGTGTTAGTGGAGCTCGGGAGCAGTTGTAGCGAGCGGGACATTGACGGCACGGCTCGGGTGCCCGCAGCTCCAATGACGATGTTTGGGGCGGCCTCTTCGGCGGTTCCTGGGCGGCGACTGAAGGAAATAGGCCCTAGAGGCAATAATAAAGTTATTATTTATTTCCTCGTATCATGATAAATGTTTATTATTCATGCTAGAATTGTATTAACCAGGAAACATAATACATGTGTGAATACATAGACAAACATAGTGTCACTAGTATGCCTCTACTTTACTAGCTCGTTAACCAAAGATGGCTGAGTTTCCTAAACCATAGACCTGAGTTGTCATTTGATTAACAGGATCACATCATTAGGAGAATGATGTGATTGACTTGACCCATTCTGTTAGCTTAGCACATGATCGTTTAGTTTACTGCTATTGCTTTCTTCATGACTTATACATGTTCCTATGACTATGAGATTATGCAACTCCCGGTTACCGGAGGAACATTTTGTGTGCTACCAAACGTCACAACGTAACTAGGTGATTATAAAGGTGCTCTACAGGTGTCTCCGATGGTACTTGTTGAGTTGGCATAGATCAAGATTAGGATTTGTCACTCCGATTGTCAGAGAGGTATCTCTGGGCCCTCTCGGTAATGCACATCACAATAAGCCTTGCAAGCAATGTGACTAATGAGTTAGTTGCGGTATGATGCATTACGTAACAAGTAAAGAGACTTGTCGGTAACGAGATTGAGCTAGGTATTGAGATATCGACGATTGAATCTCAGGCAAGTAACATACCGATGACAAAGGGAACAACGTATGTTGTTATAGGTTTGACCGATAAAGATCTTCGTAGAATATGTGGGAGCCAATACGAGCATCCAGGTTCCGCTATTGGTTATTGGCCGGAGACGTGTCTCGGTCATGTCTACATAGTTCTCAAACCCATAGGGTCCGCACGCTTAAAGTTCGGTGACGATCGGTATTATGAGTTTTTGTGTTTTGATGTACCGAAGGTAGTTTGGAGTCCCAGATATGATCACGAACATGACGAGGAGTCTCGAAATGGTCTAGACGTAAAGATCGATATATTGGACGACTATATTCGGACACCAAAAGTATTCCGGGTGGTTTCGGAGAAACCCGGAGTGCCGGAGGGTTACCGGAACCCCGCGGGAGAAATAGTGGGCCTTATGGGCCTTAGTGGAGAGAGAGAGAGGGATGGCCTAGGGCAGGCCGCGCATCCCTCCCCCTCTGGTCCGAATTGGACTAGTAGAGGGGGGCGGCGCCCCCCTTTCCTTCTCCCTCTCCCCCTTCCTTTCCGCCTCCTAGTAGGAGTAGGAAAGAGGGGAGTCCTACTCCTACTAGGAGGAGGACTCCTCCTGCCGCGCCCTATAGGGGTCGGCCGGCCTCCCCCCTTGCTCCTTTATATACGGGGGCAGGGGGCACCTCTAGACACACAAGTTGATCTGTTGATCTCTCCCAGCTGTGTGCGGTGCCCCCCTCCACCATAATCCACCTCGATCATGTCGTAGCGGTGCTTAGGCGAAGCCCTACATCGGTAGCATCATCATCACTGTCATCAAGCCGTCGTGCTGACGAAACTCTCTAGCGAAGCTTTGCTGGATCAGAGCTCACGGGACGTCACCGAGCTGAACGTGTGCTGAACTCGGAAGTGTCGTGCGTTCGGTACTTGGATCGGTCGGATCGTGAAGACGTACGACTACATCAACCGCGTTGTGCTAATGCTTCCGCTTTCAGTCTATGAGGGTAAGTGGACACACTCTCCCCTCTCATTGTTATACGTCACCATGATCCTGTGTGTGCGTGGGAATTTTTTTTGAAATTACTACGTTCCCCAACAGTGGTATCAGAGCCTGGTTTATGCGTAGATGTTATATGCACGAGTAGAACACAAGTGAGTTGTGTTACAAGTCATACTGCTTACCAGCATGTCATACTTTGGTTCGGCGGTATTGTTGGATGAAGCGGCCCGGACCGCGCGTACGCTTATGCGAGACTGGTTCTACCGACGTGCTTTGCACATAGGTGGCTGGCGAGTGTCAGTTTCTCCAACTTTAGTTGAATCGAGTGTGGCTACGCCCGGTCCTTGAGAAGGTTAAAGCAACACTAACTTGACGAACTATCATTGTGGTTTTGATGCGTAGGTAAGAAAGGTTCTTGCTCAGCCCGTAGCAGCCACGTAAACCTTGCAACAACAAAGTAGAGGATGTCTAACTTGTTTTTCCAGGGCATGTTGTGATGTGATATGGTCAAGACATGATGCTATATTTATTGTATGAGATGATCCTGTTTTGTAACGGAGTTATAGGCAACTGGCAGGAGCCATATGGTTGCCACTTTATCATATGCAATGCAATCGCCCTGTAATTCCTTTACTTTATCACTAAGCGGTAGCGATAGTCGTAGAAGCAATAGTTGGCGAGACGACAGTGATGCTACGATGATGATCAAGGTGTCGCGCCAGTGATGATGGTGATCATGACGGTGCTTTGGAGATGGAGATCAAAGGCACAAGATCATGATAGCCATATCATATCACTTATATTGATTGCATGTGATGTTTATCCTTTATGCATCTTATTCTGCTTTGTTTGACGGTAGCATTATAAGATGATCTCTCACTAAATTTCAAGGTAAAAGTGTTCTCCCTGAGTATGCACTGTTGCCAAAGTTCGTCGTGCCGAGACACCACGTGATGATCGGGTGTGATAAGCTCAACGTTCATCTACAATGGGTGTAAGATAGTTTTACACACGCAGAATACTCGGGTTAAACTTGACGAGCCTAGCATATGCAGATATGGCCTCGGAACACTGAAACCGAAAGGTCGAGCATGAATCATATAGTAGATATGATCAACATAGTGATGTTCACCATTGAAAACTACTCCATTTCACGTGATGATCGGTTATGGTTTAGTTGATATGGATCACGTGATCACTTAGATGATCAGAGGGATGTCTATCTAAGTGGGAGTTCTTAAGTAATATGATTAATTGAACTTAAATTTGTCATGAACTTAGTACCTGATAGTATTTTGCTTGTCTATGTTTTTGTAGATAGATGGCTCGTGCTGTTGTTCTGTTGAATTTTAATGCGTTCCCTGAGAAAGCAAAGTTAAAAGATGATGGTAGCAATTACATGGACCCGGTCCGTAACTTGAGGATTATCCTCATTGCTGCACAGAAGAATTACGTCCTGGAAGCACCACTAGGTGCCAGGCCTGCTGCAGATGCAACTGACGACGTTAAGAACGTCTGGCAGAGCAAAGCTGATGACTACTCGATAGTTCAGTGTGCCATGCTTTATGGCTTAGAACCGGGGCTTCAACAACGTTTTGAACGTCATGGAGCATATGAGATGTTCCAGGAGTTGAAGCTAATATTTCAAGCAAATGCCCGGATTGAGAGATATGAAGTCTCCAATAAGTTCTACAGCTGCAAAATGGAGGAGAATAGTTCTGTCAGTGAACATATACTCAAAATGTCTGGGTATAACGATCACTTGATTCAACTGGGAGTTAATCTTCCGGATGATAGTGTCATTGACAGAATTCTTCAATCACTGCCACCAAGCTACAAGAGCTTCGTGATGAACTATAATATGCAAGGGATGGATAAGACAATTGCCGAGCTCTTCGCAATGCTAAAAGTTGCGGAGGTAGAAATCAAGAAGGAGCATCAAGTGTTGATGGTCAACAAGACCACCAATTTTAAGAAAAAGGGTAAAGGGAAGAAGAAGGGGAACTTCAAGAAGAACAGCAAGCAAGTTGCTTCTCAAGAGAAGAAACCCAAGTCTGGACCTAAGCCTAAGGCTGAGTGCTTCTACTGTAAACAGACTGGTCACTGGAAGCGGAACTGCAACAAGTATTTGGCGGATAAGAAGGATGCCAAGGTGAACAAAGGTATATGTGATATACATGTTATTGATGTGTACCTTACTAGAGCTCTTAGTAGCACCTGGGTATTTGATACTGGTTCTTTTGCTAATATTTGCAACTCGAAACAGGGACTATGGATTAAGCGAAGACTGGCTAAGGACGAGGTGACGATGCGCGTGGGAAATGGTTCCAAAGTCGATGTGATCATCGTCGGCATGCTACCTCTACATCTACCTTCGGGATTAGTTTTGGACCTAAATAATTGTTATTTGGTGCCAGCGTTAAGCATGAACATTATATCTGGATCTTATATCATGTGAGATGGTTATTCATTTAAATCTGAGAATAATGGTTGTTCTATTTATACGAGTAATATCTTTTATGGTCATGCACCCTTTAAGAGTGGTCTATTTGTGATGATTCTCGATAGTAGTGATACACATATTCATAGTGTTGAAGCCAAAAGATGCAGAGTTGATAATGATAGTGCAACTTATTTGTGGCACTGCCGTTTGGGTCATATTGGTGTAAAGCGCATGAAGAAACTCTATACTGATGGACTTTTGGAATCGCTTGATTATGAATCACTTGGTACTTGCGAACCATGCCTCATGGGCAAGATGACTAAAACGCCGTTCTCCGGAACAATGGAGCGAGTAACAGATTTGTTGGAAATCATACATACTGATGTATGTGGTCCAATGAATACTGAGGCTCGCGGCGGGTATCGTTATTTTCTCACCTTCATAGATGATTTAAGCAGACATGGGTATATCTACTTAATGAAACATAAGTCTGAAACAATTAAAAAGTTCAAAGAATTTCAGAGTGAAGTGGAAAATCATCGTAACAAGAAAATAAAATTTCTACGATTTGATCGTGGAGGAGAATATTTGAGTTACGAGTTTGGTCTACATTTGAAACAATGCAGAATAGTTTCACAACTCATGCCACCAAGAACACCACAATGTAATGGTGTGTCCGAACATCGTAATCGTACTTTACTAGATATGGCGCGATCTATGATGTCTCTTACTGATTTACCGCTATAGTTTTGCGGTTATGCTTTAGAGACGACTGCGTTCACGTTAAATAGGGCACCATCGAAATCCGTTGAGACGACACCTTATGAACTGTGGTTTGGCAAGAAACCAAAGTTGTCGTTTCTTAAAGTTTGGGGCTGCGATGCTTATGTGAAAAAGCTTCGACCTGATAAGCTCAAACCCAAATCAGAGAAATGTGTATTCATAGGATACCCAAAGGAAACTGTTGGGTACACCTTCTATCACATATCCGAAGGCAAGACATTCGTTGCTAAGAATGGATCCTTTCTAGAGAAGGAGTTTCTATCGAAAGAAGTGAGTGGGAGGAAAGTAGAACTTGATGAGGTAACTATACCTTCTCCCTCATTGGAAAGTAGCTCATCACATAAATCTGTTCTAGTGACTCCTACACCAATTATGGAGGAAGCTAATGATGATGATCATGTAACTTCAGATCAAGTTACTACCGAACCTCGTAGGTTAACCAGAGTAAGATCCGCACCAGACTGGTATGGTAATCCTATTCTGGAGGTCATGTTACTTGACCAAGGCGAACCTACGAACTATGAAGAAGCGATGGTGAGCCCAAATTCCGCAAAATGCTTGAGCCATGAAATCTGAGATGGGATCCATGTATGAGAACAAAGTGTGGACTTTGGTTGATTTGCCCGATGATCGGCAAGCCATAGATAATAAATGAATCTTCAAGAAGAAAACTAACGCTGACGGTAATGTTACTATCTACAAAGCTCGACTTGTTGTGAAAGGTTTTCGACAAGTTCAAGGGGTTGACTACGATGAGACTTTCTCACCCGTAGCGATGCTTAAGTTTGTCGGAATCATGTTAGCAATTGCCGCATTTTATGATTATGAAATTTGGCAAATGGTTGTCAAAACTGCATTCCTGAATGGATTTCTAGAAGAAGAGTTGTATATGATGCAACCGGAAGGTTTTGTAGATCCAAAGGGAGCTAACAAAGTGTGCAAGCTCCAGCGATCCATTTATGGACTGGTGCAAGCCTCTCGGAGTTGGAATAAACATTTTGATAGTGTGATCAAAGCATATGGATTTATACAGACTTTTGAAGAAGCCTGTTGTCGGTGTCAAAACCGGCGGATCTCGGGTAGGGGGTCCCGAACTGTGCGTCTAGGCGGATGGTAACAGGAGACAAGGGACACGATGTTTTTACCCAGGTTCGGGCCCTCTCGATGCAGGTAAAACCCTACTCCTGCTTGATTGATATTGATGATATGGGTAGTACAAGAGTGGATCTACCACGAGATCAAGGAGGCTAAACCCAAGAAGCTAGCCTATGGTATGATTGTTGTAATGGTTGTTCGTCCTACGGACTAAAACCCTCCGGTTTATATAGACACCGGAGAGGGCTAGGGTTACACAAAGTCGGTTACAATGGTAGGAGATTTTCATATCCACATCGCCAAGCTTGCCTTCCACGCCAAGGAAAGTCCCATCCGGACACGGGACAAAGTCTTCAATCCTGTATCTTCATAGTCTTGGAGTCCGGCCGATGATGATAGTCCGGCTATCCGGACACCCCCTAGTCCAGGACTCCCTCGGTTGCCCCCGAACCAGGCTTCAATGACGACGAGTCCAGCGCAGATATTGTCTTCGGCGTTGCAAGGCGGGTTATCCTTGAAATTCCATGTGCTTGCCGAATAGTGTCCGGCTCCCTTACAAATGTCGCGCTCCTTAGCTTCCACGCCCAATAACGGCCCTCTTCCACGCGTCGCGTGAATGCGAAAAGCTAGGGTATCTTTTATACTTTACCCCCTAGCTGCGCAAATAATCTGCCTATAAGAGAGGCAAGAATCCAGATCCAAATCACACCATCCTCCTGCCGCGAGTACTCATCGGAGCGCTTCTGACCAAAAACCCATTCCATCATGGACCGTCGACGCGGCTCCTCCTCTCGCGCTCCCAGCCCTCCGCCAGGAGATTGGAGGAGATGTTCACTTCCGCACAACGAGCTGGTGAAGCTCCAAGCGGAGGGATATCTTCTTCCGGCCTTTATGGTCCCGGTTCGAGCCAGGCTGGCCACCTACAAAGGTGGGAAGCAAGCGGAGGCCAGCCCTAGCCCCTCTAAAGGACAGCGGGTGTGCTTCGTCCCCTATCTAATAAGGGGGCTTGGATTTCCCGTACATCTGTTCCTCCGTGGGCTTCTGGAGTTCTACGGACTCTAGCTCCATCACCTCACGCCCGCCTCTATTCTGCACATCGCGGGTTTCGTAGCTCTTTGCGAGCTATTCCTGGGCATCGAGCCCCATTTTGCGCTGTGGAAGAGGCTATTCTACCTCATACCCGTTCTCACGAGGGGTCAATATATCAAGTGGGCGGTGCCGAAATATGGCGCATCGCCGGGACCGGATATCCATCCGGAACCCCAAAGAAGGCGTCTGAAGACTGGCCTTCGGAATGGTTTTATGTAGAAGACGCTCCCCTGCCGGACCTAGTTCGGATCAGCCTCCCGGAGTTCAGCAAGGCTCCTCTGAAGAAACGCCTAAGTTGGCGCCCGCAGAGCCCTCAACTGGAGGAAGACAGGAGCGTCCATTATTTGGTGGGCCGGATAAGGCTGCTGGCCCATTCTGGATTGACCATGATTGGAGTCATGGACACGTGCATCATGCGGGGGGTGCAGCCGCTGTAATACAGGGGCCACCCCATGTGGGATTTCAATGGGGAGAATGATGCCACCCGTCATGGCTGCAAAGGGCCGGGATCGGCCGAAGATCTGGTGAAGATTCTGTCCGATATGTACAAGGGGGAGAAGGAGGACTTCCTCCAGACGAGCCCATTGAATGGGTTCTCCATGAATAACCCTCGGCGCTGGGTAAGCGGACATTTTATTTATCCTACCCATGCTTTCAAAGTAAAGTACCTTACTTTACGATTTCGACGCAGGAACTGCGTCGGGATGTGGAGGGCATACATAGTCTGGCTCCACAACCCGAGGATCCGGAAAGATCCCTTGATCCGACCTCCGAAGAGGATCCGGACATATAGGTGGAGCTAATCGACGGGGTGTTCCACCAACTCAGCATGGATAACGCTCTAGTCGCAATTATGCCTGACTACTCCGGCTTGTTACCGGCTTCCCAGGTAATTATGACCGAAGTCCTGACACCATTACTTCATCCTTGCGCATTCCTGACCATCGTACCAATGGTGTCTTGCAGGAGGTGCCTTCGAGGAGGGAAGCCGAACCCGCGGCGGCTGACCAATAAGGGTCAGTCCGGCCCCGCAGGCGGAAGAGGGGTGCGGTGCGAATCGAAACGTCACTGCAACGGTATAGCTCGCGACTATTATTTAGGAAAAGATTCCTAGGAGGTGTATTAATGCTCATGGCTTTTTTAGGAGAAAGAGCGCTCGCCGGACTGTGCCCGGAGAGGTTGCCTCCGCCAGCCAGGCTCCAACACCTGGTCCAGAGGGGGAGGCGAGCACAAGGCGCGAGCCGGATACTCCTCCGACGGAGGATGCCGACAGGCTATCCACCACCAGGTCTGAGGTGGAGAGCGCCATGAACCATAGGCGCCGCCGGATAGTTTTTCGTGACGCGTGTTTCTCCCCTGAGGCGTTGAATGCCTTCAACGCGGGAGACGTGCACCTCCATGCTGCTCAAGATGGTTTGACCAGAGCCACGGAGCAGTATGTAAAAGACATACGGGTAAGGGATTATAATAGTGGTATATGCCAGTAGCCCCCGAGACTTAAAGTAGTTAAAATAACTGATTTAAGGATCATTTAATGTGCAGGATCTTACAGAGAAGAATACCCAATTGTCCCAGGAGCTACAAGAGTGCAAGGCCCAACTTGAGGCCGCACTAGCTGCCGCAGGAGGAGACACAGAGACCCCCCCCCCTGGTAACACATTATTTCAAAAAGATAAGCGGTGTGCGGCGTGCATGTAAATCTGACAATGATATTGCAGATGTTACTGGACTGGATCCAGACAAGCAACACCTACTGCGCCAGCTGAAGGCCGGCGAGAGGGTGCTTATGAAGGTGCAGCAGGAGAGGAACAAACTCCAGGATGCCCACAACCATCTTGGGGAAGAGCTGAAAGGTGTTCGGGCCGAGCTGTCTGGCTCCGTGAAGGAGAATCAGTGGCTTCGTCGCGGCATCTATGGTAAGTGCTTGAGCGAATTCTTTTGAAAAGAAGAGTTTGGCGAGGAAGCCAATTGACATAAATATGTTTGTAGGTGTGCTCACAGGTCGCCCTGCGGAGGAAATGCCCGGTTCGATGGGTGACCAACTTCCCGAGCTGGTGCAACTGCTCGAACGTGTTCGGCAGGCGATGAGTGATGTCATCCAGGCCCTATGGCCGTCCCTCTCCCTACCCGAGGGCCTTGGAGAGCTTGCGGAGAAGCTTCTGGGAGCGCGGCAGCGCTTCCGTTTATGGAAGATATCGGCCTGCCGTCAAGGTGCCAGGGAGGCCTGGGCCATGGTGAATACGCGGTACAAGAAGGCGGATCCAAACCACATGGCCGAGGTCGGACCTATGGGGCCCGATGGGAAGGAGATCCCTGTGAGCTTAGTGTACGGCCAAGTAGAGTTGGCCGCTAAGTATTCCCAACGGGACTGTAAATTAGACAGCCTGTTAGACGGGATTGAGGAGGAGTACAGTCAGTCGATTTGAAGATGTATTTAAAATGACATGTAAAATGCCTTCTAGCCGGATTGTAGATCGTTTGTCTTTGCCGACCTTTTTGCTTCAACCTCGGGACCCTAGAGTCCGGAGTGTGTCCGAATGCCTTCTCGGTTATGAAAAAACCGGGGCATGCATGGAGACCAGGCGTAGGAGTCATTAGTGATTTATCAGACAAGTGCCCAACTAGTTATGTTATATTACATGGTTAGTAAGAAACATCTTCCAGGGAGAATAGTTCCGTTAAGGGTTCCTTTCCCTGGGAGGCATTCCATAAAGTGCATGTCCGGACTGCGAAAAGAGCAGGAAATCATCTGGGGGCAGATAAATAAATGTGTAAAAAATCATCTTTCAAGTCACCGACCGAATATTCCCTTAAGAACGCTAGCTTTCGGCTTCACCTAGTCTGAGGTACACATCCGGCTGACCCGGCAGTAACAATCGCAGAGGTGCTCCCTTTACCTCCTAGCCGAACAATCGGGAACATAGGGTTAAGCACAGGAGCCAGGCAACCCAGCTTGGCCAAAACTTAAGTCATATCGATGCATATAATGGTGAATAAAAGGTACATGTGGAAGTTTGACACATGTGCTGGGCATGAAGCCCGTATAAGTAAGCTTCTGTTAAAGAATCCCCCAGGTATAATGAGTGTGGGTAGCACATCAAGTGTGTGTGAACAATGCACAAATAGGCCCTCAAGAGCTTTATGAAGGAAGTGAAAAAGAAGAAAAAGATATATAAAAGGCAACTGAAGTATAAAATGTGGACGGGGGAAGGAGACGAACTCTGAGTCCGGCGCTAGGCATAGAATCTTCGAAGGCGGGCTGCGTTCCATGGGTTTGGCTCGAGTCGGTTGTCCGATGCGTTTCGTAGACGGTATGCTCCGCCGGTCAGGACTTGGTCGATGATGAAGGGAACTTCCCATTTGGGCTTGAGTTTGTCCTTTTTCTTGTCCGGCAGGCGTAGAACTAGTTTGCCAACATTGTATGTTTTAGCCCGTACTTCTCTGCTTTGATATCTTCGAGCCTGCTGCTGATAGAATGCGGAACGAGCCTTTGCCACGTCGCGCTCCTCCTCTAACGCGTCCAAGCTGTCCTGCCAATCCAACTCGGCCTCTCTTTCTTCATACATGCGCACTCGAGGTGATTCATGAGTCATATCGCAGAGCAAAACTGCCTCTGTGCCGTATACCATAAAGAATGGTGTGAATCCGGTAGTACGGTTTGGCGTGGTCCGCAGCCCCCAGAGTACGGAGTCGAGCTCCTCTACCCAGTGCGTATTAGATTCCGTTAGGGACCACACTAGTCTGGGCTTGATGCCGCTCATTATTAGACCATTCACTTGTTCAACTTGTCCGTTGGTTTGGGGATGATAGACTGAAGCGTAGTCGAGCTTAATGCCCATATTTTTGCACCAGAGTTTAACCTCGTCGGCCGTGAAGTTCGTGCCGTTATCGGTGATGATGCTGTGGGGGATGCCATATCGGTGTACCACCCCGGATATGAAGTTTATCACTGGTCCGGATTCAGCCGCTTTAACTGGCTTGGCTTCTATCCATTTGGTGAATTTGTCTACCATGACCAATAGGTACTTTTGCTTGTGGGTTCCCCCTTTAAGGGGTCCAACCATGTCAAGCCCCCAGACCGCGAACGGCCATGTGATGGGTATAGTTTTGAGGGTGGTAGGTGGCATGTGGCTCTGATTAGCAAAGAGCTGACAACCGACGCATCGTTGGACTAAGTCCTAAGCATCTGCCCGGGCCGTCGGCCAATAGAATCCTGTACGGAAGGCCTTGCCTACGAGGGCCCGGGCTGCAGCGTGGTGTCCGCCTAGTACGGCGTGAATTTCGGCCATAAGGTTTCGCCCTTCCTCTTCGGAGATGCACCTTTCAAGGACTCCGGTTGTGCTTTTCTTATAAAGTTCTCCCTCATGGACCTTGTAGGCTTTAGATCACCGAACTATGCAGCGAGCCTCATTTTGGTCTTCGGGAAGTTCCTGCCTAATTAAGTAGGCTAGGAATGGTTCTGTCCACGGGGCAATTACTGCCATTATTTCGTGCGCTGAAGGTGTTATTTCGTCGGCTGTACCGCCGATTATGTCAGATTGTTCTGTGTTGGGTGGTGCGGTTGCTTCCGGGTTGTTATTTTCGGACTCCTCTTCCCATAGTACGGATGGGTTAAAGAGCCGTTCCAGGAAGATGTTTGGAGGGACAGCGTCACGTTTCGCGCCGATGCGTGCCAACACGTCGGCTGCTTGGTTATTATCCCGGGCTACGTGGTGGAATTCGAGTCCTTCGAACCGAGCTGACATTTTTAGGACAGCGTTACGATAGGCTGCCATTTTCGGATCCTTGGCGTCAAAGTCTCCATTTACTTGGGATATTGCAAGGTTTGAATCCCCGCGTACCTCTAAGTGTTGAATGCCCATGGAGATTGCCATCCGGAGACCATGTAGGAGGCCCTTGTATTCGGCTGCATTGTTGGAGTCCGTGTACATTATCTGAGGTACATATTGGACTGTGTCTCCGGTTGGGGATGTCAATACGACGCCAGCCCCCAAGCCGGCCAACATTTTGGAGCCGTCGAAGTGCATAATCCAATTGGAGTATGTGCCGTACTCTTTAGGGAGTTCAGCTTCAGTCCATTCGGCGACGAAGTCAGCCAAGACTTGCGACTTTATAGCTCGCCGAGGTTTATAAGTTATGTCGAATGGTAAGATCTCAATGGCCCATTTTGCAATCCTGCCCGTCGCGTCGCGGTTGTTTATAATGTCGTTGAGGGGTACCTCGGAGGCTACCGTTATCGAACACTCTTGAAAGTAGTGTCGCAGCTTCCGGGATGCCATGAACACCGCGTACGCTATCTTTTGATAATGCGGGTACCGGGACTTGCATGGAGTTAAGACGGTGGATACGTAGTATACTGGCTTTTGAAGAGGGAATTTGTGTCCTTCTGTTTTTCGTTCGACGACGAGGACCGTGCTGACAACTTGATGTGTTGCCGCGATATATAATAACATGGGTTCGCCCAGGTTGGGAGCGGCCAGGACCGGATTTTTTGCCAGTATGGCCTTTATTTCTTCGAGTCCGGCCATGGCGGCATCCGTCCACTCGAAGTGTTCAGTGCGCCTGAGGAGGCGATAGAGGGGCAAAGCCTTTTCTCCTAAATGGGAGATAAAGCGGCTTAGAGCTGCCACGCATCCAGTCAATTTTTGTATTTGTTTGAGGTCTTTTGGAATATCCAGTTGTGACAGAGCTCGGATCTTAGCTGGGTTTGCTTCAATTCCTCTACCGGATACAATGAAGCCCAGGAGCTTTCCGGCTGGTACGCCGAAAACACATTTTTCCGGGTTCATCTTTATGTCATATGCTCGGAGGTTATCGAATGTGAGCCTCAAGTCGTCTACTAGAGTTTCGACGTGTTTGGTCTTGACGACCACATCATCTACGTATGCCTCTACTATTTTGCCTATCTGGGTAGCCAGACATGTCTGAATCATGTGCTGATATGTTGCGCCGACGTTTTTGAGTCCGAAGGGCATCGTGTTGAAGCAGAATGGTCCATATGGAGTGATGAAAGCCATTGCGGCTTGGTCCGCCTCCGCCATCTTGATTTGATGGTAGCCGGAGTATGCGTCGAGGAAGCACAATGAATCGTGCCCTGCAGTAGCATCGATTATTTGATCGATGCGGGGAAGGGGGAAAGGATCCTTTGGACAAGCCTTGTTAAGGTCCTTAAAATCGACACATAGGCGCCAAGATTTGTCCTTTTTTGGTACCATTACTAGGTTTGCTAGCCAGTCCGGATGTTTGATGTCTCTGATGAATCCGGCTTCCAATAGTTTGGCTAGCTCCTCTCCCATTGCATGTCTTTTGGGTTCGGAAAATCGCCGAAGAGCCTGTTTGACTGGCTTGAATCCTTTTAGGATGTTTAGGCTATGTTCTGCCAATCTGCGTGGGATTCCTGGCATATCTGAAGGGTGCCAGGTGAAAATGTCCCAATTCTCCCGAAGGAATTCTCGCAGTGCGGCGTCTACATCAGGGTTTAATTGTGCCCTGATGGAGGCCGTCTTTGTTGGGTCCGTTGGATGGACCTGGAATTTGACTATTTCGTCCGCTGGTTTAAAGGAGCTGGACTTGGATCTCTTATCGAGTAACACATCATCCCTATTCACCGTAGAGCGCAGCGGAGTGAGTTCCTCCGCCGCTAGGGCTTCGAATAGTGCCTCCAGGGCTAATGCGGCTGTCTTGTTTTCGGCGCGGAGTGCTGTGTCCGGATCACTGACGAGAGTGATTATTCCGCCGGGCCCGGGCATCTTAAGCTTCATGTACCCGTAATGGGGTACGACTTGAAAAATTGTGAATGCCTCTCGTCCTAATATAGCATGATATCCGCTGCTGAACGGGGCCACTTGGAACGTGACCTCCTCGGACCTGTAATTGTCCGGCGAGCCGAACACCACATCAAGTGTGATTTTTCCTGTGCAGCGTGCTTCCCGGCTAGGGATTATTCCTCTAAAGGTTGTGCTGCTTCGCTCAATGCGGCTCCGATCTATTTCCATTTTTTGAAGAGTTTCCTCATAGATGAGGTTTAATCCGCTGCCACCATCCATGAGTACCTTGGTAAGACGAAAGTCGTCCACTATTGGACTGAGGACCAATGCGGCTGGTGCTCGGGCTGTTCGGAATTTAGGTTCGTCGCTAGCGTTGAAGGTGATGGCCGTGTCGCTCCATGGATTTGTTGTTTCTACTTGGTAGACTTCGGTGAGGCTGCAGATTATTCGTTTCCGCATATTATTTGATGCGAAAGTCTCGAAGACTGTTGACACCGTACTGGTACAGTTGGAGTGATTCTCCGGGGCTAGAAGCTCTTCGCCACTTTTGGCCACCTGCCGCAGTATCCAACATGCTCGAAGGCTATGTGTTGGAGTGGCGCCTTCTGTACTTTGAATTTTACAGGGTCCGCTGAGTCATCCCTCCAATACGGTTCCGTGCCCTTTATGGGGTTTTTGCTTTTTGGTTTTTGTACCTGGTGCCTGATTGTGATGCACCCTTTTGTTTCAGGCTAGGGTTGTATTCGGGGCCGGATTGTCCCAAAACTTAGTTTCGGTTTTCCGGAAACTCTCCATCGCACAGTACTTTCGTACTATGGACGCCAAGTCGGTGAAGCGTGTAATTTCACGATGACTGACAGCGTTCAAGATTCCCTCGTCCGTGCAATTATTGCAAAAAATTGAAATTGCGCTTTCCTCACGGCAGTCTTTTATCCTGTCCATAACCAGGAGGAATCTGGCCCAGTAATGATGTACTGCTTCAGTGGGCTCTTGCCGGATTTGAGATAAATCGCATATGTCTGGGTGGGTGGGTGGAATTGAGTCCGGAACCCTACCCATCTCGAGGCTCAAGGGCCGGAAAGTTGCCGAATTTGGAAGCTTGGATTGCTGGACGTTGTCCAACGAGTCTGGTCCGACGCCTGACTTTAAGTTCAGCGCTTGATCGATGTCCGTCCCTCCGCGGGAATCTGGCATGGAGGGTTCGGGAGTCCGGACATAACTAGTTTTTAGTACAAAAGAAGAGTCGCCGCGTTGTTCCTCTACCACCGCAACGTGGTGGGTAACCTGGGGAGAGTTAATCTCTCTTAGATCGGTTTTAAGCCCAATCTGGTTGTAGTCTGTAGCGACTCCCAGGGCGGCCATGCGATCCAAGAGCTCGTTTACGGACGAGAGCTCTATTGGATCCAGCTGCTCGGCGAATTCCGAGTTGACGTGAAGGTTGCTTTTGATGACCCGAGAGGTCATCGTCGAAGCGGTGGCCGGACAGGCGGTCATGAGAAAACCACCTACCCGGATAGTTTGGCCGGCAGCCAAGGCTCCTTTGGCGATGATACCGTCTTTAAAGACAGGAAGAGGCATCCTTCCTGATTGTGACGGCACAGAGGAACTCTCAATGAAAGCACCAATGTCGGTGTCAAAACCGGCGGATCTCGGGTAGGGGGTCCCGAACTGTGCGTCTAGGCGGATGGTAACAGGAGACAAGGGACACGATGTTTTTACCCAGGTTCGGGCCCTCTCGATGGAGGTAAAACCCTACTCCTGCTTGATTGATATTGATGATATGGGTAGTACAAGAGTGGATCTACCACGAGATCAATGAGGCTAAACCCTAGAAGCTAGCCTATGGTATGATTGTTGTAATGGTTGTTCGTCCTACGGACTAAAACCCTCCGGTTTATATAGACACCGGAGAGGGCTAGGGTTAAACAAAGTTGGTTACAATGGTAGGAGATTTGCATATCCGCATCGCCAAGCTTGCCTTCCACGCCAAGGAAAGTCCCATCCGGACACGGGACGAAGTCTTCAATCATGTATCTTCATAGTCTTAGAGTCCGACCGATGATGATAGTCCGGCTATCTGGACACCCCCTAGTCTAGGACTCCCTCACCTGTATTTACAAGAAAGTGAGTGGGAGCTCTGTAGCATTTCTGATATTATATGTGGATGACATATTGCTAATTGGAAATGATATAGAATTTCTGGATAGCATAAAATGATACTTGAATAAGAATTTTCCAATGAAAGACCTCGGTGAAGCTGCTTACATATTCGCATCAAGATCTATAGAGATAGATCAAGACGCTTGATAGGACTTTCACAAAGCACATACCTTGACAAAGTTTTGAAAAACATCAAAATGGATCAAGCAAAGAAAGGGTTCTTGACTGTGTTACAAGGTGTGAAATTGAGTCAGACTCAATGCCCGACCACTGCAGAAGATAGAGAGAAAATGAAAGATGTTCCCTATGCTTCAGCCATAGGCTCCATCATGTATGCAATGTTGTGTACCAGACCTGATGTGTGCCTTGCTATTAGCTTAGCAGGGAGGTACCAAAGTAATCCAGGAGTGAATCACTGGACAACGGTCAAGAACATCCTGAAATACCTGAAAAGGACTAAGGATATGTTTGTCGTTTATGGAGGTGACAAAGAGCTAGTCGTAAATGGTTATGTCGATGCAAGCTTTGACACTGATCCAGACGATTCTAAATCGCAAATCGGATACGTGTTTACATTGAACGATGGAGCTGTTAGTTGGTGCAGTTCTAAACAAAGCGTCGTGGCGGGATCTACATGTGAAGCAAAGTACATAGCTGCTTCAGAAGCAGCAAATGAAGGAGTCTGGATGAAGGAGTTCATATCCGATCTAGGTGTCATACCAAGTGCATGGGGACCGATGAAAATATTCTGTGACAACACTGGTGCAATTGCCTTGGCAAAGGAACCCACATTTCACAAGAGAACCAAGCATATCAAGAGACGCTTCAATTCCATCCGGGATCAAGTCCAGGTGGGAGACATAGAGATTTGCAAGATACATACGGATCTGAATGTTGCAGACCCGTTGACTAAGCCTCTTCCACGAGCAAAACATGATCAACACCAAAACTCAATGGGTGTTAGAATCATTACTGTGTAATCTAGATTATTGACTCTAGTGCAAGTGTGAGACTGAAGGAAATATGCCCTAGAGGCGATAACAAAGTTATTATTTATTTCCTCATATCATGATAAATGTTTATTATTCATGCTAGAATTGTATTAACCGGGAAACATAATACATGTGTGAATACATAGACAAACATAGTGTCACTAGTATGCCTCTACTTGACTAGCTCATTAATCAAAGATGGTTGAGTTTCCTAAACCATAGACATGAGTTGTCATTTGATTAACAGGATCACATCATTAGGAGAATGATGTGATTGACTTGACCCATTCTGTTAGCTTAGCACATGATCGTTTAGTTTACAGCTATTGCTTTCTTCATGACTTATACATGTTCCTATGACTATGAGATTATGCAACTCCTGATTACCAGAGGAACACTTTGTGTGCTACCAAATGTCACAACCTAACTGGGTGATTATAAAGGTGTTCTACAGGTGTCTCCGATGGTACTTGTTGACTTGGCATAGATCAAGATTAGGATTTGTCACTCCGATTGTCGGAGAGGTATCTCTGGGCCCTCTCGGTAATGCACATCATAATAAGCCTTGCAAGCAATGTGACCAATGAGTTAGTTGCAGGATGATGCATTACGTAACGAGTAAAGAGACTTTTCGGTAACGAGATTGAGCTAGGTATTGAGATACCGACGATCGAATCTCGGGCAAGTAACATACCGATGACAAAGGGAACAACGTATGTTGTTATACGGTTTGACTGATAAAGATCTTCGTAGAATATGTCGGAGACAATATGAGCATCCAGGTTCCGCTATTGGTTATTGGTCGGAGACGTGTCTCGGTCATGTCTACATAGTTCTCGAACCCGTAGGGTCCGCACGCTTAAAGTTCGGTGACGATCGGTATTATGAGTTTTTGTGTTTTGATGTACCGAAGGTAGTTTGGAGTCCCAGATATGATCACGGACATGACGAGGAGTCTCGAAATGGTCGAGACGTAAATCGATATATTGGACGACTATATTCGGACACCGGAAGTGTTTCAGGTGGTTTCGGAGAAAACCGGAGTGCCGGAGGGTTACCGGAACCACCCCCCCCCCCCAAGAGAAATAGCGGGCCTTATGGGCCTTAGTGGAGAGAGAGAGGGCTGGCCTAGGGCAGGCCACGCGCCCCTCCCCCTCTGGTCCGAATTGGACTCGGAGAGGGGGGCGGCGCCCCCCTTTCCTTCTCCCTCCCCCCCTTCCTTTCCCCCTCCTAGTAGGAGTAGGAAAGAGGGGAGTCCTACTCCTACTAGGAGGAGGACTCCTCCTCCTGGCGTGCCCTACAGGGGTCGACCGGCCTCCCCCTTGCTCCTTTATATAAAGGGGAAGGGGGCACCTATAGACACACAAGTTGATCTATTGATCTCTCTCAGCCGTGTGCGGTGCCCCCCTCACCATAATCCACCTCGATCATATCGTAGCGGTGCTTAGGCGAAGCCCTGCGTCAGTAGCATCATCATCGTCTTCATCACGTCATCGTGCTGTTGAAACTCTCCGGCGAAGCTTTGCTGGATCGGAGCTCGCGGGACGTCATCGAGTTGAACGTGTGCTCAACTCGGAGGTGCCGTGCGTTCAGTACTTGGATCGGTCAGATCATGAAGACGTATGAGTACATCAACCGCGTTGTGCTAACGCTTCCGCTTTCGGTCTACGAGGGTATGTAGACACACTGTCCCCTCTCGTTGCTATACATCACCATGATCTTGTGTGTGCGTAGGATTTTTTTTTCGAAATTACTATGTTCCCAATAGCGAGACGATGTCAAAGGGCTGCGCAGGGTTGAGGGTGATGTGTTGATGGAAGGAGGGGTCAAGGTGGTGCTCACCGATGTCGGAAAAGGCGGTGGCTGTGACGAGATCGGGTTGAAGATGGCGGGCTTGGTGGTGGGTTATGTGAGGGGTTTGTAGGGGGTCGAGGGCGGAGAGCGAGGGGGCTTTATAGGACACCATCTTGGAGGAGGGGGTGACTCGGGATCGTGATCCCTAGAAGATCGGAGCATGGAGGCGCTCTGGGTGTGCTCCGGTGTGGCAAGGCGTGGAGGAGGGGCAAGAAAGGGGTGGGGCCAGCGCGTCAGTGAGAGAGGGAGAGGTGAGTGGATTGAGTTTGGCGGAGCTCCTGGTGACCTGCAACTCCGGTAGCGCGCGGCGATGCTCGTGGCGGCGGCTTCGGTCATTCCTGGGCATCAAGAGGATGTCAGGTAGGTGTGGGAGCTTGATGGGGTTCGGTTGGAGGAGATTGGGGGCGGAGTGATGGCTCACCGGAGTCGGGCGCGGTGGTGAACGGTGGCGGCGGAGGCGAGATGTGATCGGCGATGGTGTGAGCTACGGTGGGAGTTGGTTAGGGTTGTAGGGGGTGCGAGGGAGGAGAGCTAGGGGCTTTTATAGGGCGTCAGCTTGGAGGAGGGGGAGGCTTCGGAGCATGGTCCCGGGAAGATCGCGGCGACGGGCGCGCTCTAGTCGTGCTCCGGCTTGGCGTGGTGTGCGCGAGGGGAAAAAGATGAGGGCGGGCCTCGCGGGTCAGTGGGAGAGGGAGGGGAGGAGGCGAGCGGGCGACCGATCGGGAGCGCTCGGGTGCGGCGCGGTTGGAGCAGGCAGCGGTGCTGTAGGAGCAGGCCGCAGTGCGGTCGGCTGGCTGGGCCGACTGGCCCCTGGGCGTTGGGCGCTGCTGGCTGGGCCGGTTGGCCTGGCCAGCTCGGGGGTTCTCCCTTTTTTTGAATTACACTGAGAAGAAAATAAAGTATAAATAGAAACAAATATTTTTCAGAGGCGAAATAAAACTTTATAAAAAACATTTTTCAGAGGCGACATAAAACTTTATAAAAAACATTTTTCAGAGGCGAAATAAAACTTTATAAAGTATAAATAGAAACAAATATTTTTTAGAGGCGAAATATTTTTCAAAGTTTTTATATATATATCAAAATTCTCAGCGGAATAAATCCTAAATAATGAACTATTTTTCAGAGGCGAAATAAAACTTTATAAAAAACATTTTTTTGAAAATTCCAAATAAATCCAAATTTGAATTCAAAATTTTGGCATTATTTTCTTCTGACATTTTTGGAGTGTCATTTTATCTCCCCTCATACTTTTGAACAAGTATTTGTCAGGGATTTTTGAAATGAAATTCAAATGCCAAGTTGAATCCAAATTCAAATAAAAAATCAGGTGCCTCTGAATTTTCCAAATGTCACTCAATTCAAATAAAATGCATAGATGCTTAGCTAATAATTGTAAAACATTCCAAATTGAAAATTTGGCATGTTACATTTTCAGTAAGGTAATATCTGCAACTGCTGAAATTGTAAGTAACTGAGTAGTTTGATAGAAAGATAATTTGTAACGGACAAGTAACGATAGTAGTAACAAAAGTGCAGCAAGATAGCCCAATCCTTTTGAGGCAAAGGACAGGCCAAAACGGTCTCTTATGATAAGCAAAGCGTTCTTGAGGGTACACGGGATTTTCATCTAGTCACTTTCACCATGTTGGTTTAATTCGTGGTCACTACTTTGATAATTTGATATGTGGGTGGACTGGTGCTTAGGTGATGTTCTTACTTGAACAAACCTCCTACTTATGATTAACCCTCCCGCAAGCATCTGCAACTACGAGAAAAGTATTAAGACTAAATTCTAACCATAGAATTAAACTTTTGGATCCAATTGTTCCCTTACGAAATAGCGCATAAACTGGGGTTTAAGATTCTGTCACTCTCACAACACATCATCTAATTGCTACTCCACAATGCATTCCCTTAGGCCCAAATATGACACCACTAAGGGAATCACAACATACATACTATCAAAATATCGAACACATATCAAGTTCACATGATTACTTGCAACATGATTTCTCGCATGACCTCAAGAACAAAAGTAACTACTCACAAATGATAATCATGCTCAAGATCAGAGGGGCATTAAATAGCATATTGGATCTGTGATCAATTGTAAGTACAACGGGATATTTTGCCCGAACCGCGAGTGTCGTGCTCCCCACAGGGACTAGGCGACGATGACTATGCTCGGCTAAATCTAGGTAACACAATTTTAAGAGACGAATGCGGAAAATAAAACCTAAACTAACAAGGTCGTTCCCAAAGATCGTCGAGAAAGAAAATGCAAAGAGCACAGGGAGATTCAGATTTTACTCATTGTCTTTTTGGTATTTCCGTAATGCTTGAGAAATTAAAATACTAATACGAGCATACAACAATGACAAGAGAAGTGAAAGGACATGAACATAACATGACAAGGACACATATATAACTATCAAACATGAACAGAGGGAAGAAACAAGCTTGTAGGACAGAATATATGTATCACATCACAAATACACACATATGTATATATCACAGGACACCACACACATCTGAAGATTACTATTTCACTAAATAGAGTATGACAGGTCAAATACTTCTCAAAGTGATAAGGTATCAACTAGTCAGGACATACTAATCAAGCATTTATATTAAACTTGGGACATTTACATCTATGCTCCTAACTGGATCCCACTACTCAGATTTGCCCCTAATTTCGAAGGGTGCTCAAATTTGCCCCTCTGCCATTAGTTCCACTTATAGAAATGCCCCTCCGTGCCGTTTCCGTCCGGTCAAGGCTGTTTGACCGCTAACTTGCCGTCAGTTTGACATATTTGCCACTCCGTCCAATCTTCTCTGTTCGACCCGCAAATCTTATCTCTTTCATTCTCTCCCTCGACCCGCACGCTCTCTCTTCTCTCTTCCCCCAAATCGCAGTGTGACCCTAACCCTAACCCTAGCGCCTTCGATCTCTGGCCAGCACAGCTCCAGATCAATGCTGGCCGCAGGGGAGATTCCATTGGTCTGACTCCTTATGCTGCTTTGCTGTGGATGGAGGGAGACGGTGCTCGCGGCGGTGGCATCCAGCAAAGGAGCGGGAGCACAACGCCAGCGATGGATGCAGCGCTTGGGTAAATTCTTTCTTCCAGATCTGAAGCATGTTCTTTGTTCTATTTAGTTATTGGACTTGGATTTGTTGGTTGCTGCATTCGTAGTGCTCATTTGGTGCGTCTATCCCTATTTTCCATGATTATCCGTAGGTCGGGACATATTTGTCTGGATTGTAGGATGCAAACGACACTGCTAGTTCCTGTTGGTACAAAAGCAGTGGAAACAGGGTTCTCATTTCCTTTGGTTGTGGAGAGCACAGTGAAGTTTGAACAATTTAGATCTCAGATTTTTTTTTCTAAATACACCTGGGGAGTGCATGATGCGGTAGAATTCAGGTACTGGGACTTTGATAGTGTTGTTTGGGTCCCAGTCCAATGTGATGATGAGCTAGGAAAAATGTTTACAACACATGCTTGGGTCCCAGTCAAATTAGAGATCAATGTTATACAGAGAAAAAGAGGACAGAAACAGAACTGTCAATCATCTACTAGTTCTAGAGGCAGGAACAGTCAATCCAGGGGAAGAAAAAGAACTGTTAACAGTTCACAGCCTAAGTCCAGTAAGAGCAGAGTTGCAGATGCAAGAGAGAGCTCTATGCAGGTACCAGGAACACCAACAGTGCAAGTTCCTAAACATGCAAGTCCTACTAGTAGCATAGATTCTGGTGATCCAAATATTGAAGAGGGACTTCCTGATGATTGGCCTACAGATGATGAGGATGAAAGGCTTTTCCCACAGTTTGTTACAAGGCAGAGGCCCAAAAAGAAAGATGAGGAGGGGGAGGACATGGATTATATTCCGCCACCATAAGTAATGTTTGATGAGCCAGGTGAAGATGAGTTGGAGGAGGACATGGACATGGGATACAGTGAGGATTCATATGATGCAAGGCCAGATGTGCAGTACAACAGAGATGATCCTTCTCTAAAAGAAGGAACTATATTTTCCAGTGCTGTAGCCACTTTCTCAATAAAGACTCAAAGTGAAATTGTGATAGACAAAAGTGATCCTACCAGGTTGACTGTTCATTGTGCTTATAAGAGGTGTAGGTGGAGGATGCATGCCTCTTTAATGAGGAATAACACACTGTTTCAGGTATTAACTCCCATTAACTTAAGTTAGTAACACTGGATGCATTCATAGTTACATGGAAATTTTATTAACTTGTCTATTGCACCACATATGTCCTAACATGTATTTCAACTTTCATAATTGTAGGTCAAAGTGAACAAGACTGCTCATACTTGTCCAAGTGTCAATAGAAGGAAAAGACTAAAGTCAGCTAAGAGCAGATGGGTTGGTGATGCTGTGAAGAACTGGGTTTTAGAGGATTCTGAGATTGGAGTTAGACAGTTGTAGAAGAACCTGAAGAAGAAGTATGGCCTGGAGGTGCCATACATGAGAGTGTTCTATGGGAAACAAATGGCACTTGACAACATCTATGGTAAGTGGACTGACTCATTTCAACTGTTGTATACTTTCAAGGCAGAAGTTGAGAAAGCATCTCCTGGCAGTGTTGTAAACATTGATAAGCACACTGTAGAGTACAAAATAAATGGAAAAAGTAGACATAAAGAGTGCTTTAGGAGAGTGTTTGTTTCTTTCAAAGCATGCTGGCAAGGATTTTTGGATGGATGTAGGCCTTATCTTGAAGTAGATGGCACAACTTTAAATGGCAGATATAGAGGGCAACTTGTCAGTGCATGTGCAGTGGATGCTTGCAACTGGATCTTCCCAGTAGCATTTGGAGTTCTTGAGTTTGAAAATATAGAAAGTTGGACCTGGTTTTTTCAGAATTTAAAAAACCTAATAGGGCATCCACCAGGTCTTGGTATCCACAGTGATGCATGCAAAGGACTAGAGACTGCTGTAGAAGATGTATTCATAGGAGTGGAGCACAGAGAATGCATGAGGCATTTGGCAGCCAATTTTTCCAAAAAATTTAGAGGTAAATTTTTTGATGAAAATTTATGGCCTTGTTCATTGACATATAGTATGAAAAAACACAACTACCATCTTAGACAGTTGTACAGCAAGCCTGGTGTGAAGGAGTACTTAGAGGAGCATCACACCAAGCTATGGGCCAGGGCCCTCTTCAATGAAATTTGCAAAGTTGATTATGTGAACAACAATCTAGCTGAGTCATTCAATTCCAAAATTAGGAAGTGGAAGGGAGTACACATTGTGGACTTGCTTGACAAAATAAGGCAGTTCATAATGGAGAAGTTTGACTTGAGACAGCAGATTGCAGCTAGCACATACATTGGGCACACTATAATCCCCAAAATCATGATAATGCTTCATGCTAAATCTAAGGATCTTGATATGACCATAGTTAAAAGAAGCACCTTTGAGGCAGAAATTACTGCAATTGACAAGGAAAAAAGAGAGTGGAGATATCCTGTTAACTTGGAAACAAGGAGTTGTAGTTGTAGAAAGTGGCAAATAACAGGGCAACCATGCATACATGCTCTATACTTTGTCACCTCAATGAGAGGTCCAGTCAGTGAGATTGATCAGTATGTGCATGAGTATTTCTCTGTGGCAAAATTCAATGCAACTTATGCTGATAATTTGCCACTCTTGGAGGGCAAGCAACAGTGGGATGTGGTAAATCCAGGATTTAAATTGTGTACTCCAGTGCAAAATAGGCCCCCTGGCAGACCTAGGAAAACAAGGATTAGAGCAAAATCATAGGGAAAAGGTCTTGGAGGAAGAAAGAAAAAGTGTAAAAGGTGTGGAAAGCTTGGGCACCATGCCAGCCACTGCAAAGAGTCCATTGACCCTGCATTTGGAGAAGAACACTGGGGTGCTGATAATGCAACTGATGAACCTGTAGGTACAAACGATGTTGCTACAATTGATGAAGCTACAGATGTTGAAACTGCAACAGATGTTGATAATGAAACAGATGTTGCATATGCAACAGAAGATGAGCATTTAGTACAAGATGGAGATGCACCAACTCCTGTGGAAGACAATACAGCTGCTGCTACAGATGTTGCTGCAGTAGATCCAATAATTGAGCCTGTGCCCTGCCAGGATGCAACAACAGTTGGTAGTGCAGTGAGGTATTTTTTTTTGCTTTAGTAATTCTTTGCTATATTTTTTGAGTGTTATATAACTGACTTCTTTCATTCATTTATAACTTTGCAGCCCAAGTGATCAATTGTAAGTATAGCGGGGGTTTTACGCCCCAAACTACGAGTGTCGTGTTCTCCTCAAGGACTAGGCGACGGCAACTATATTCGGCTAATGCTAGGTAATACAATTCAGATGAAGGGAACAGAAAATAAACCTAAACTATCAAGATTGTCGCCAATGAAAATGCGGATAAGCAAAGGTAGATTCAGATTTTACTAATTTTCTTTTTGGTATTTTTGTAATTCTTGAGAAACTAAAACACTAACACAAACAAGAATCAATATTAGGAAACCTGCTAGACAAGAACACATATAACTATCATACATGAACAGAATATATATGACATATATAGCTAGTACTCATACATTCTAAATGAGAGTCACAATGTAACAGTACAACTCTCACAACACAAACACTCACACATATATAACTAGCAATGACAGAAGGAAAGAAACAAGCTAATATGATAGGGACAAAAATATATCACAACACAAACATATATGTTTTCACATGAACAAAGTTAACAAAAGCACTACAGAACACACATCACACATATGCAAACAGGGGGAGGTTACAAGATGTAATTCTAGTACTCTGAGATGAACAACATAAGTACTATTAATCAAGCACCAGTCTGAAACTGAACAAGTGTCAAGCATTACTCAAATCTGAACATTACAAAGCATTACACATCTCCTATTACATAAAATTCAGAGAAGATAGAGAGGGAGAAAGAGAGCAGCAGCAGCAAGGTAGGGAAGGGAGCAGCAGTAGGGGGCGTGAGGAGAGAAGTAGCAGCAAGGCGAGGGAAGAAGAACAGCAGGGAAGAGGAGCAGCTGGTTCGAGTTGAGAAGTGGAGGAGCAGCAGCAGGGCGAGGGAAGAAGGAGCAGCAGCAAGGCATAGGAGAAGAAGAAGAGCAGCAGGGGCGCGAGGTGCGGGGAAGCGCTGTGGTGCTGGTGGCCGCGGTGTGGATGGATGATGGAGGATTCGGGGAAGGAGAAGAAGATGGTGGTGCTGGTGGATGGCGCAAGGTGGTGATGTGGTGGGAGGTGCTGGTGGCGCGCCCCACGCCGGCCTGGCTGTGGCGGCGGCCGAAGGTGGAGAAGGAGGGGATGAGGGAGAGAGAGATATGCCAGGCCCGATGGGGAATTGGAGATGTACTAGGGATTTTGACCCCTCGATCTGATCTTCCATTTGCACAATGGCCCTCCTGCTTCCTTCTTCCTTGGCAAGAACATCCCTCTCTTCTCAAGTTGGCCCCCTGGTTACTTTGTTTCTTCTCGCACAAGTCCATTCTTCCTCCTCTTCTTCGTTCTCTTAGCCACTTAGTCCGTATCTTGAAGTTTATAGTGCCTTCTCGCACTTTTCTGCAAAACAAACCACTGGGTAGTAAATGACCCCTTTATATGATTATCATTCACAAATTCAACAATTCATAGCAAGAAATGAATGAATATAACTCAATAAACCGCATATTTCAGTGCCAAAAGATGTATATGAAATGTGTTGATCACCAAGAAAAAACTACAAAAGACCAGCTAATAGAGGACAATCACCACTAAAGAAGAAGATGAAAACTGCAGAAGAAGAGGAGATTGTAGGTTCTGTCACTGGAAGCAACAATCTGAGCAGGTCTTCTACTCCAGTTCTGCCCAAGAAAGTGAGCACCAGGAGGAGTTCTAGGCTCTCTTCAAACCCATCTTGCAACACTAGGAGCAAGAAGAAGTAGTTGTGAAGTGTTTGTTGGATTTGTGAACTGTTTGTTGGATTTGTGAACTATATGGTGATGTACCAGATTTGTGGCAGTATGCTCTTGGCTTTTGTGAACTCTTGGCAACTAATGTAGAACTTCTATCTCATGTGTTGTCTGCTATATCATGTGTCATGTGCTATTTGCTATATCATGTGTCATGTGTCATGTGTCATGTGTCATGTGTCATGTACTATGTGCTATGTGCTATCTCTTTAACTGTGAAGTTTGTTCATGGGAGCACATTGGAGCAAACTGGATGAAAATAGATAGAACATTTTCCTAAAGATACATGTCACATTACATTACTAGTACAACTTTGGTCCAAACACTTGACAGCTACTTGAGATAGTTCACAACTCACAACACTGCCTTACATCACACATAATCATCCAGCTAGTATGGATTCTTAAACAATGTTGCAAAAATGCTAATGCAAAGAACTATGAGAAATCCCTATGTTTGCATAAGCTCATTTCTCTTCTTCATCTTCAACTTCAGTTTCTTGTTCTTCTCTGTTAGATACATCACCCTTCGCTCCAAATAATGAGCTTTTAGCCAGCTTTTCTCTAATCCTGCATGAAGTTCCTCAAATGCACGAGCAACATGATCTGTCGGAGGTGGGTCAATCCAAACAACCCAGTCACATTCATCAGGGAGCTGCAAAATAATAACTTGGATCAAAAAAAGAATGATTTGCAACTAATCAAAGCCCAATGACAAGTAAAGATAAATTACATCAACAGGCACCCCAGGAACCTTCTTCCCGTGCTTGCTACTCTCCAGGTGACGCGTTGAGCAGGAATAAGCCCGTGCCCCAGGCAGCGCCTCGTCGTGCGCATCTCGGGCCCATCGAATGTCAGATCTGGGATGTAGAACTCAGATTCAAACTGAACAATCCCAACACCATCCACCTAAATGGAAAAAAATCCCCAAATTGATGAACCCTAATCCCCAAAAAATACCCAAATCGAGTCAGAACAGTTACCTCGCCATGAACTGAGGAGATCGACGAAGACATGCCCGATGTGCACATCAACAGCCTAGTGTCGTCGCCCTCTAGATCCACGACCTCCAGCCGCCTCCAGCAGCCGTCCAAATCGCCCCTGCCGTTGTCGAGAGGTTGAAGAAAGAGAACGAGAGACAAACTCATCGAACAGGTAAGTTTGGGCCCACTTGTAGGACGGAGGGGCAAATATGTCAAATTGACGGCAAGTTAGCGGTCAAACAGCCTTGACCGGACGGAAACGGCACGGAGGGGCATTTCTATAAGTGGAACTGACGGCAGAGGGGCAAATTTGAGCACCCTTCAAAATTAGGGGGAAATCTGAGTAGTGGGATCCAATTAGGGGCAGAAATGTAAATGGCCCATTAAAACTTCAAAACTGAACCAAATAGTAGGATGTTGCACTTATCAAAACTGAACATTACATTGTACTGATCATTGCACTACTCAAGATTAGAAAAAATTGAGAGAGAGAGAGAGGGATTGAAAACAGTAGCAAGTGTTGGAGAGGGAGCGATTCAGCAGCAGGGGGTAGAGAGGAGTAGCAGCAGGGGGCGTAAGGAGAGAGGTTCAGCAAGGCAGCAGATGGAGATTGGACAGGGAGAGCTTCAACAGGGATGCAACAGCAAGCAAATGGAGAAGAGGACAACAATAGTTTTGGTGAGAAGAGAGAGGTTGAGAGGAGGAGCAAGAGCAGCGAGGCAAGGGAAGGAGAGCAGCAGCAAGGTGCGTTGAGAGAGAGTTGCTGGTGGTGTGGCGTGGCGAAGGAAGATGCAGCGGATGGTGGTGGTGATGCGGTGCTGGCAGCAGCGGGTGGTGGAGATGGCGTGGTGGAGATGGAGTGGATAGATGGCTGGGCGACGCACCGCCACGCCGGCCTGGCCGTGGCGGCGACCGGAGGTGGATAAGGAGGGGTGAGGGAGAGAGAGATGTGCCAAGCCCAAAGGGGATCAGGGCTGCTGCTAGGGATTTTGACCCCTCCTCTAGTCTGCCACTTTTCTGATTTGGCCCTTCTACTTTCCTTCTTTCTTCCCAAGTCGATCCCCTCCATCTTTAGTTTTGGCCCCCGGTTTCATCTTTCCTTCATGATCAGGTCCCTTTCTTCACTTCTTTCCTTCCCTTCTCTCTTCTCAATAGCCAATTCGTCCGAATCTCGAGGATTATAGTGCCTTTGCGCACATTCCTACAAAATAGACCAAAGACTAGTAAATGATCCTTTATATGATTTTCATGCAAATATTCAATATTTCACAGCAAGAATTGATGGTCATATTGAAGGAAATATGCCCTAGAGGCAATAAGAAAGTTATTATTTATTTCCTTATTTCATGATAAATGTTTATTATTCATGCTAGAATTGTATTAACCGGAAACATAATACATGTGTGAATACATAGACAAACAGAGTGTCACTAGTATGCCTCTACTTGACTAGCTCGTGAATCAAAGATAGTTAAGTTTCCTAACCATAGACATGAGTTGTCATTTGATTAACGGGATCACATCATTAGGAGAATGATTTGATTGACATGACCCATTCCGTTAGCCTAGCACTTGATCGTTTAGTATGTTGCTATTGCTTTCTTCATGACTTATACATGTTCCTATAACTATGAGATTATGCAACTCCCGTTTACCGGAGGAACACTTTGGGTGCTACCAAACGTCACAACGTAACTGGGTGATTATAAAGGAGCACTACAGGTGTCTCCAAAGGTACATGTTGGGTTGGCGTATTTCGAGATTAGGTTTTGTCACTCCGATTGTCGGAGAGGTATCTCTGGGCCCTCTCGGTAATGCACATCACTATAAGCCTTACAAGCAATGTAGTTAATGAGTTAGTTACGGAATGATGCATTACGGAACGAGTAAAAAGACTTGCTGGTAACGACATTGAACTAGGTATTGGATACCGACGATCGAATCTCGGGCAAGTAACATACCGATGACAAAGGGAACAACGTATGTTGTTATGCGGTCTGACCGATAAAGATCTTCGTAGAATATGTAGGAACCAATATGGGCATCCAGATCCCGCTAATGGTTATTGACCGGAGACGTGTCTCGGTCATGTCTACATTGTTCTCGAACCGTAGGGTCCGCACGCTTAAAGTTACGATGATTGTTTCTTTATGAGTTTATGTATTTTGATGTACCGAAGGAGTTCGAAGTCCCGGATGAGATCGGGGACATGAAGAGGAGTCTCGAAATGGTCGAGACGTAAAGATCGATATATTGGACGACTATATTCGGAGTTCGGAAAGGTTCCGAATGATTCGGGTATTTTTCGGAGTACCGGAGAGTTACGGGAATTCGCCGGGGAGAAGTATTGGGCCTCATTGGGCCATACGGGAAAGAGAGAGGGGCTGCCTAGGGCAGGCCGCGCGCCCCCCCATGGCCTAGTCCGAATTGGACTAAGGGGAGGGGCCGCACCCCCTCCTTCCTTCCCTTCTCTCTTCCCCTTCCTTGTCTCCTACTCCTACTACTTGGAAGGACTCCTAGTTGGACTAGGAAAGGGGGAATCCTACTCCCGGTGGGAGTAGGACTCCCCTAGGGCGCGCCATAGAGAGGGTCGGCCCTCCCCTCCTCCACTCCTTTATATACGGGGGCAGGGGCACCCCATAGACACAAAAGTTGATCTTCGTGATCGTTCCTTAGCCGTGTGCGGTGCCCCCCTCCACGATATTACACCTCGGTCATATTGTAGCGGTGCTTAGGCGAAGCCCTGCGACGGTTGAACATCAAGATCATCACCACGCCGTCGTGCTGACGGAACTCCTCCCCGAAGCTTTGCTGGATCGGAGCCCGGGGTGCGTCATCGAGCTGTACGTGTGTCAAGAACTCGGAGGTGCCGGAGTAACGGTGCTTGGATCGGTAGGACCGGGAAGACGTACGACTACTTCCTCTATGTTGCGTCAACGCTTCCGCTTCGGTCAACGAGGGTAGATAGACAACACTCTCCCCTCTCGTTGCTATGCATCACCATGATCTTGCGTGTGCGTAGGAATTTTTTTGAAATTACTACGTTCCCCAACAGTGGCATCCGAGCCAGGTTTTATGGTTTGATGTTATATGCATGAGTAGAACACAAGTGAGTTGTGGGCGATATAAGTCATACTGCTTACCAGCATGTCATACTTTGGTTCGGCGGTATTGTTGGATGAAGCGGCTGTTGGGGAACGTAGTAATTTCAAAAAAATTCCTACGCACACGCAAGATCATGGTGATGGCATAGCAACGAGAGGGGAGAGTGTATGTCCACGTACCTTCGTAGACCGTAAGCGGAAGCGTTAGCACAACGCGGTTGATGTAGTCGTACGTCTTCACGATCCGACCGATCCAAGCACCGAACATACGGAGCCTCCGAGTTCAGCACACATTCAGCTCGATGACGTCCCTCGAACTCCGATCTAGCCGAGTGTCGAGGGAGAGTTCCGTCAGCACGACGGCGTGGTGATGTTCTTGATGTTCTACCAGCGCAGGGCTTCGCCTAAGCTTCGCAACGATATGACCGAGGTGGAATATGGTGGAAGGGGGCACCGCACACGGCTAAGGAACGATCCGTAGATCAACTTGTGTGTCTATGGGGTGCCCCCTACCCCCATATATAAAGGAGCAAGGGGGGGTGCGGCCGGCCCTAGGAGGAGGCGCGCCGGAGGAGTCCTACTCCCACCGGGAGTAGGACTCCCCCCCTTTCCTAGTTGGATTAGGACTTGGGGGGAGGGAAAGAGGAAAGGGGGGCGCCGCCCCCCCCCCCCCTCTCCTTCTCCTATTCGGACTGGGGGTGGAGGGGGCGCGTGGCCTGCCCTGGCCGGCCCTTCCTCTTCTCCCTCATGGCCCATTAAGGCCCATTATCCCCCGGGAGGGTTCCGGTAACCCCCCGGTGTTCCGGTAAAATCCCGTTTTCACTCGGAACCTTTCCAAAGTCCAAACATAGGCTTCCAATATATCAATCTTTATGTCTCGACCATTCCGAGACTCCTCGTCATGTCCGTGATCACATCCGGGACTCCGAACAAACTTCGGTACATCAAAACTTATAAACTCATAATAAAATTGTCATCGAAACGTTAAGCGTGCGGACCCTACGGGTTCGAGAACTATGTAGACATGACCTAAAACCATTCTCGGTCAATAACCAATAGCGGGACCTGGATGCCCATATTGGTTTCTACATATTCTACGAAGATCATTATCGGTCAAACCGCATAACAACATACTTTGTTCCCTTTGTCATCGGTATGTTACTTGCCCGAGATTTGATTGTCGGTATCCAATACCTAGTTCAATCTCGTTACCGGCAAGTCTCTTTACTTGTTCCGTAATACGTCATCTCATAACTAACTCATTAGTTACATGCTTGCAAGGCTTAGGTGATGAGTATTACCGAGAGGGCCCAGAGATACCTCTCCGACAATTGGAGTGACAACTCCTAATCTCGAATTATGCCAACCCAACATGTACCTTCGGAAACACCTGTAGAGCACCTTTATAATCACCCAGTTACGTTGTGACGTTTGGTAGCACACAAAGTGTTCTTCCGGTAAACGGGAGTTGCACAATCTCATAGTTGCAGGAACTTTGTATAAGTCATGAAGAAAGCAATAGCAGTATACTAAACGATCAAGTGCTAGGCTAACAGAATGGGTCATGTCAATCACATCATTCTTCTAATGATGTGATCCCACTAATCAAATGACAACACATGTCTATGGTTAGGAAACATAACCATCTTTTATTAATGAGCTAGTCAAGTAGAGGCATACTAGTGACTATAGTTTTGTCTATGTATTCACACATGTATCATGTTTCCGGTTAATACAATTCTAGCATGAATAATAAACTTTTATTATGATATGAGGAAATAAATAATAACTTTATTATTGCCTCTAGGGCATATTTCCTTCAGTCTCCCACTTGCACTAGAGTCAATAATCTAGATTACATAGTAATGATTCTAACACCCATGGAGTCTTGGTGATGATCATGTTTTGCTTGTGAGAGAGGCTTAGTCAACGGGTCTGCAACATTCAGATCCGTATGTATCTTGCAAATCTCTATGTCTCCCACTTGGACTTGGTCCCGAATGGAATTGAAGCGTCTCTTGATGTGCTTGGTCCTCTTGTGAAATCTGGATTCCTTTGCCAAAGCAATTGCACCAGTATTGTCATAGAAGATCTTCATTGGTCCCGATGCACTAGGTATGACACCTAGATCGGAAATGAACTCCTTCATCCAGACTCCTTCATTTGCTGCTTCAGAAGCAGCTATGTACTCCGCTTCACATGTAGATCCCGCAACGACGCTTTGTTTAGAACTGCACCAACTTACAGCTCCACCGTTTAATATAAACACGTATCCGGTTTGCGATTTAGAATCATCCGAATCAGTGTCAAAGCTTGCATCGATGTAACCATTTATGACTAGCTCTTTGTCACCTCCATATACGAGAAACATATCCTTAGTCCTTTTCAGGTATTTCAGGATGTTCTTGACCGTTGTCCAGTGATCCACTCCTGGATTACTTTGGTACCTTCCTGCCAAGCTTATTGCTAAGCATACGTCAGGTTTGGTACACAGCATTGCATACATGATAGAGCCTATGGCTGAAGCATAGGGAACATTTTTCATTTTCTCTCTATCTTCTGCTGTGGTCGGGCATTGAGTTTGACTCAACTTCACACCTTGTAGCACAGGCAAGAATCCTTTCTTTGCCTGATCCATTTTGAACTTTTTCAAAATTTTGTCAAGGTATGTGCTTTGTGAAAGTCCTATTAAGCGTCTTGATCTATCTCTATAGATCTTGATGCCCAATATGTAGGCAGCTTCACCGAGGTTTTTCATTGAAAAACTTTTATTCAAGTATCCCTTTATGCTATCCAGAAATTCTATATCATTTCCAATTAATAATATGCCATCAACATATAAAACTAGAAATGCTACAGAGCTCCACTCACTTTCTTGTAAATACAGGCTTCTCCAAAAGTCTGTATAAAACCATATGCTTTGATCACATTATCAAAGCGTTTATTCCAACTCCGAGATGCTTGCACCAGTCCATAAATGGAACGTTGGAGCTTGCATACTTTCTCAGCACCTTTTGGATCAACAAAACCTTCCGGCTGCATCATATACAACTCTTCTTCTAGAAATCCATTCAAGAATGCAGTTTTGACATCCATTTGCCAAATTTCATAATCATGAAATGCAGCAATGGCCAACATGATTCTGACAGACTTAAGCATCGCTACGGGTGAGAAAGTCTCATCGTAGTCAACCCCTTGAACTTGTCGAAAACCTTTTGCAACAAGTCGAGCTTTATAGACAGTAACATTACCATCAGCGTCAGTCTTCTTCTTAAAGATCCATTTATTCTCAATGGCTTGCCGATCATCGGGCAAATCAACCAAAGTCCATACTTTGTTTTCATACATGGATCCCATCTCAGATTTCATGGCCTCTAGCCATTTTGCGGAATCTGGGCTCATCATCGCTTCCTCATAGTTCATAGGTTCATCATGGTCAAGTAACATGACCTCCAGAATAGGATTACCGTACCACTCTGGTGCGGATCTTACTCTGGTAGACCTACGAGGTTCAGCAGAAACTTGATCTGAAGTTTCATGATCAATATCATTAACTTCCTCACTAATTGGTGTAGATGTCACGGGAACCGGTTCTCGTGATGAACTACCTTCCAATAAGGGAGTAGATACAGTTATCTCATCAAGTTCTACTTTCCTCCCACTTACTTCTTTCGAGAGAAACTCCTTCTCTAGAAAGGATCCATTCTTAGCAACGAATGTCTTGCCTTCGGATCTGTGATAGAAGGTGTATCCAACAGTCTCTTTTGGGTATCCTATGAAGACACATTTCTCTGATTTGGGTTCGAGCTTATCTGGTTGAAGTTTCTTCACATAAGCATCGCAGCCCCAAATTTTAAGAAACGACAACTTTGGTTTCTTGCCAAACCACAGTTCATAAGGCGTCGTCTCAACGGATTTTGATGGTGCCCTATTTAACGTGAATGCGGTCGTCTCTAAAGCATAACCCCAAAACGATAGCGGTAAATCGGTAAGAGACATCATAGATCGCACCATATCAAGTAAAGTACGATTACGACGTTCGGACACACCATTTCGTTGTGGTGTTCCAGGTGGCGTGAGTTGCGAAACTATTCCGCATTGTTTCAAATGTAAACCAAACTCGTAACTCAAATATTCTCCTCCACGATCAGATCGTAGAAACTTTATTTTCTTGTTACGATGATTTTCTACTTCACTCTGAAATTCTTTGAACTTTTCAAATGTTTCAGACTTGTGCTTCATTAAGTAGATATATCCATATCTGCTCAAATCATCTGTGAAGGTGAGAAAATAACGATATCCGCCACGAGCCTCAACATTCATCGGACCACATACATCTGTATGTATGATTTCCAACAAATCTGTTGCTCTCTCCATAGTTCCGGAGAACGGTGTTTTGGTCATCTTGCCCATGAGGCACGGTTCGCAAGTACCAAGTGATTCATAATCAAGTGATTCCAGAAGTCCATCAGTATGGAGGTTCTTCATGTGTTTTACACCGATATGACCTAAACGGCAGTGCCAAAAATAAGTTGCACTATCATTATCAACTCTGCATCTTTTGGCTTCAACATTATGAATATGTGTATCACTACTATCGAGATTCAATAAAAATAGACCACTCTTCAAGGGCGCATGACCATAAAAGATATTACTCATATAAATAGAACAACCATTATTCTCTGATTTAAATGAATAACCGTCTCGCATCAAACAAGATCCAGATATAATGTTCATGCTCAACGCAGGCACCAAATAGCAATTATTCAGGTCTAAAACTAATCCCGACGGTAGATGTAGAGGTAGCGTGCCGATCGCGATCACATCGACTTTGGAACCGTTTCCCACGCGCATCGTCACCTCGTCCTTGGCCAGTGCTCGCTTATTCCGTAGTCCCTGTTTTGAGTTGCAACTATTAGCAATAGAACCAGTATCAAATACCCAGGTGCTACTACGAGCTCTAGTTAGGTACACATCAATAACATGTATATCACATATACCTTTGTTCACTTTGCCATCCTTCTTATCCGCCAAATACTTGGGGCAGTTCCGCTTCCAGTGACCAATCTGCTTGCAGTAGAAGCACTCAGTTTCAGGCTTAGATCCATACTTGGGTTTCTTCTCTTGAGCAGCACTTGCTTGCCGTTCTTTTTGAAGTTCCCCTTCTTCTTCCCTTTGCCCTTCTTCTTGAAACTAGTGGTCTTGTTGACCATCAACACTTGATGCTCCTTCTTGATTTCTACCTCCGCGGCTTTCAGCATCGCGAAGAGCTCGGGAATAGTCTTGTTCATCCCTTGCATATTATAGTTCATCACGAAGCTCTTGTAGCTTGGTGGCAGTGATTGAAGAATTCTGTCAATGACACTATCATCAGGAAGATTAACTCCCAGTTGAATCAAGTGATTGTTATACCCAGACATTCTAAGTATATGTTCACTGACAGAACTATTCTCCTCCATCTTGCAGCTATAGAACTTATTGGAGACTTCATATCTCTCAATCCGGGGATTTTCTTGAAATATTAACTTCAACTCCTGGAACATCTCATATGCTCCATGACGTTCAAAACGTCGTTGAAGACCCGGTTCTAAGCTGTAAAGCATGGCACACTGAACTATAGAGTAGTCATCAGCTTTGCTCTGCCAGACGTTCTTAACATCGTCAGTTGCATCAGCAGCAGGCCTGGCACCCAGCGGTGCTTCCAGGACGTAACTCTTCTGTGCAGCAATGAGGATAATCCTCAGGTTACGGACCCAGTCCATGTACTTGCTACCATCATCTTTCAACTTTGCTTTCTCAAGGAACTCATTAAAATTCAACGGAACAACAGCACGAGCCATCTATCTACAAACAAACATAGACAAGCAAGATACTATCAGGTACTAAGTTCATGATAAATTTAAGTTCAATTAATCATATTACTTAAGAACTCCCACTTAGACAGACATCTCTCTAGTCATCTAAGTGATCACGTGATCCAAATCAACTAAACCATAACCGATCATCACGTGAGATGGAGTAGTTTTCAATGGTGAACATCATTATGTTGATCATATCTACTATATGATTCACGCTCGACCTTTCGGTCTCCGTGTTCCGAGGCCATATCTGTATATGCTAGGCTCGTCAAGTTTAACCTGAGTATTCTGCGTGTGCAAAACTGGCTTGCACCCGTTGTAGATGGACATAGAGCTTATCACACCCGATCATCACGTGGTGTCTCGGCACGACGAACTTTGGCAACGGTGCATACTCAGGGAGAACACTACTTGATAATTTTAGTGAGAGATCATCTTAAAATGCTACCGTCAATCAAAGCAAGATAAGATGCATAAAGGATAAACATCACATGCAATCAATATAAGTGATATGATATGGTCATCATCATCTTGTGCTTGTGATCTCCATCTTCGAAGCACCGTCGTGATCACCATCGTCACCGGCGCGACACCTTGATCTCCATCGTAGCATTGTTGTCGTTTACGCCATCTATTGCTTCTACGACTATCGCTACCGCTTAGTGATGAAGTAAAGTAAAGCAATTACAGGGCGTTTGCATTTCATACAATAAAGCGACAACCATATGGCTCCTGCCAGTTGCCGATAACTTCGGTTACAAAACATGATCATCTCATACAATAAAATATAGCATCACGTCTTGACCATATCACATCACAACATGCCCTGCAAAAACAAGTTAGACGTCCTCTACTTTGTTGTTGCAAATTTTACGTGGCTGCTACGGGCTTAGCAAGAACCGTTCTTACCTACGCATCAAAACCACAACGATAGTTTGTCAAATAGACTCTGTTTTAACCTTCACAAGGACCGGGCGTAGCCACACTCGGTTCAACTAAAGTGAGAGAGACAGACACCCGCCAGCCACCTTTAAGCACGAGTGCTCGTAACGGTGAAACCAGTCTCGCGTAAGCGTACGCGTAATGTCGGTCCGGGCCGCTTCATCTCACAATACCGCTGAACCAAAGTATGACATGCTGGTAGGCAGTATGACTTATATCGTCCACAACTCACTTGTGTTCTACTCGTGCATATAACATCAATGCATAAAACCTAGGCTCTGATGCCACTGTTGGGGAACGTAGTAATTTCAAAAAAAATCCTACGCACACGCAAGATCATGGTGATGGCATAGCAACGAGAGGGGAGAGTGTATGTCCACGTACCCTCATAGACCGTAAGCGGAAGCGTTAGCACAACACGGTTGATGTAGTCGTACGTCTTCACGATCCGACCGATCCAAGCACCGAACGTACGGAGCCTCCGAGTTCAGCACACGTTCAGCTCGATGACGTCCCTCGAACTCCGATCCAGCCGAGTGTCGAGGGAGAGTTCCGTCAGCACGACGGCGTGGTGACGTTCTTGATGTTCTACCGGCGTAGGGCTTCGCCTAAGCATCGCGACGATATAACCGAGGTGGAATATGGTGGAAGGGGGCACCGCACACGGCTAAGGAACGATCCGTAGATCAACTTGTGTGTCTATGGGGTGCCCCCTGCCCCCGTATATAAAGGAGCAAGGGGGGTGCGGCCGGCCCTAGGAGGAGGCGCGCCGGAGGAGTCCTACTCCCACCGGGAGTAGGACTCCCCCCCCCCTTTCCTAGTTGGATTAGGACTTGGGGGGAGGGAAAGAGGAAAGGGCGGCGCCGCCCCCCTCTCCTTGTCCTATTCAGACTAGGGGGGGAGGGGGCGTGCGGCCTGCCCTGGCCGGCCCTTCCTCTTCTCCCTCATGGCCCATTAAGGCCCATTATCCCCCGGGAGGGTTCCGGTAACCCCCCGGTGTTCCGGTAAAATCCCGTTTTCACTCGGAACCTTTCCGAAGTCCAAACATAGGCTTCCAATATATCATTCTTTATGTCTCGACCATTCTGAGACTCCTCGTCATGTCCGTGATCACATCCAGGACTCCGAAAAAACTTCGGTACATCAAAACTTATAAACTCATAATAAAACTGTCATCGAAACGTTAAGCGTGCGGACCCTACGGGTTCGAGAACTATGTAGACATGACCTAAAACCATTCTCGGTCAATAACCAATAGCGGGACCTGGATGCCCATATTGGTTCCTACATATTCTACGAAGATCATTATCGGTCAAACCGCATAACAACATACTTTGTTCCCTTTGTCATCGGTATGTTACTTGCCCGAGATTTGATCGTCGGTATCCAATACCTAGTTCAATCTCGTTACCGGCAAGTCTCTTTACTCGTTCCGTAATATGTCATCTCATAACTAACTCATTAGTTACATGCTTGCAAGGCTTAGGTGATGAGTATTACCGAGAGGGCCCAGAGATACCTCTCCGACAATTGGAGTGACAAATCCTAATCTCGAATTATGCCAACCCAACATGTACCTTCGGAAACACCTGTAGAGCACCTTTATAATCACCCAGTTACGTTGTGACGTTTGGTAGCACACAAAGTGTTCTTCCGGTAAACGGGAGTTGCACAATCTCATAGTTGCAGGAACTTTGTATAAGTCATGAAGAAAGAATAGTAGTATACTAAACGATCAAGTGCTAGGCTAACAGAATGGGTCATGTCAATCACATCATTCTTCTAATGATGTGATCCCACTAATCAAATGACAACACATGTCTATGGTTAGGAAACATAACCATCTTTGATTAATGAGCTAGTCAAGTAGAGGCATACTAGTGACTATAGTTTTGTCTATGTATTCACACATGTATCATGTTTCCGGTTAATACAATTCTAGCATGAATAATAAACATTTATTATCATATGAGGAAATAAATAATAACTTTATTATTGCCTCTAGGGCATATTTCCTTCAGCGGCCCGGACCGACATTACGCGTACGCTTACGCGAGACTGGTTCTACCGCGTGCTTTGCGCACAGGTGGCTGGCGGGTGTCAGTTTCTCCAACTTTAGTTGAACCGAGTGTGGCTACGCCCGGTCCTTGCGAAGGTTAAAACAGCACTAACTTGACGAACTATCGTTATGGTTTTGATGCATAGGTAAGAACGGTTCTTGCTCAGCCCGTAGCAGCCACGTAAAATTTGCAACAACAAAGTAGAGGATGTCTAACTTGTTTTTGCAGGGCATGTTGTGATGTGATATGGTCAAGACGTGATAAGATATAAGTTGTTGTATGAGATGATCATGTTTTGTTGAAGTTATCGGCAACTGGCAGAAGCCCTATGGATGTCTCTTTGTTGCATAAGATGCAAGTGCCAAATAATTGCTTTACTTTATCGCTATACGATAGCAATAGTTGCAAGAGCAATAGTTGGTGAGACAACCATGTGATGACACATTGATATAGATCAAGATGATGAAGATCATGGTGTCATGCCGATGACGATAGAGATCATGACATTACTTTGGAGATGGAGATCAAAGGCGCAAGATGATCATGGCCATATCATGTCACATATTTTGAGTGCATATGATGTTTATCTATTATACATCTTATTCTTGCTTTGATTGACGGTAGCATTTTAAGATGATCTCTCACTAATTATCAAGCAGTGTTCTCCCTGAGTATGCACCGTTGCCAAAGTTCGTCGTGCCCAGACACCACGTGATGATCGGGTGTGATAAGCTCTACGTCCATCTACAACGGGTGCAAGCCAGTTTTGCACACGCGGAATACTCAGGTTAAACTTGACGAGCCTAGCATATGCAGATATGGCCTCGGAGCACGGAGACCGAAAGGTCGAGCGTGAATCATATAGTAGATATGATCAACATAGTGATGTTCACCATTGAAAACTACTCCATCTCACGTGATGATCGGTTATGGTTTAGTTGATTTGGATCACGTGATCACTTAGATGACTAGAGAGATGTTTGTCTAAGTGGGAGTTCTTAAGTAATATGATTAATTGAACTTAAATTTATCATGAACTTAGTCCTGGTAGTATTTTGCAAATTATGTTGTAAGATCAATAGCTTGCGTTGTTGCTTTCATATGTTTATTTTGATATGTTCCAAGAGAAAATTGTGTTGAAAAATGTTAGTAGAAATGATGCGGATTGGATCCGCGATCGGAGGTTTATCCTCATTGCTGCTGTAATGCCCCGGATACAACTTTCCATATTCGTAACTCCAACTCTTGCCTTTTCTGGAGATGCGATATGATATTTCCTTCGTGGTTGGGTTTTGTTCTTTTGTTTTTGCATTTTGTTCATGTCATGCATTTCTTCTCATGTCATCATTCGCATTGCATCCATATGTTTTCATAAAACTCATAACCATTCGCAGTTGCCCTTTCTTTCTTTGCCTGCGTTGGCATTTTGTCGGGCCCTTGTCCTCGTTGACCTCCTCGGACCGCTTTGCCTTTGTTGACCTTCTCGCAGACCATTTGGACCCCTCTCTTCTCTCTTTCTCCGAGACCAACAAAACCCCTTGACCCCGTGGCCTTTCGTCAGACCCCCATTGTCTTTGTTTTCCCCCTCTCATCTAAATGCCTACCCTCTCTACACTTTGGTCAGTCCCCCTCGCGCGCTTCCGAAACTTCCCCGAACCCGAACCGAGCTGTCATTACCGTTGGATCTGGATCATCTCCAAACATCCCGAAAACATCTCCGTTTTTCTTATTTGGACTCCCTAGCCTATTTATACTCGACCGTCCGATTTAATCGGAGGGCCCAAATCTACCCTAGACCATCCCCTTTCCCTATATAACCTACCTCATTCCAAATCGGGTCAAACCCTAGACCCTAGGAAGACCAATTCCCTCCAATCCCGCAGCTGCCGCCGCTCTCTCCTCGCAATCCGCGCATACCCAGTCCCCTGCCTCCACTTGGCCAGATCCAGCGCAGCCAAGCCTCCACCTTCCCCTCCCGATCCAAAATTCCACAGCCTCCTCGATCTGGAACGGGAGAGGAGCTCCCGATCGAGTCCCTCGTCATCGCTGACGACCACCTCTAGCAGGAACCCCTCCTCGCAGCCCCATCTCTTCTCTTCCTCCTGCCTGAACTCTCTCTCACAGCGCCTCCCCCGTCCGTTGTTCCTCACAGGGAACCATGGCTGCCGCCTGGAGTAGCAGCAGCACCCGAGTGCCCGAGTGCTCCTCCACCTCGCCTCGTCTCCAACCACCACCTCCTGCCGTCACCCAGGACCCCGCCGCCCTGGCCTTGGATCCGGCCGGTTCCCGTGGTCCCTCGCCCCGTCAGGTCCCTCTGCTGCTTCCCCCACCGTCCTCATGCCGCTCCAGCCCCGCGCCAAGCTGCCGGAGCCCCAAGCCCCTGTGCCTCTCCAGCCGCGCGCCTGCATCGATGGGGTCAGCGCCCCGAGCGCGTTGACCGCGTCCCCTTCCTCGGTCGATCCAGCCTGCCGCAGCCAGATCCGGCCTCGCCTCGTTCCTCATCGCGCGGCCCAACTCCCTCCAGGCCCAGCGCGCCCTCCTGCAGCCTCCCCTCCGAACCGGCCCAAGGCCCAGGGTGAGCAGCCCCCTCCAAATCCCTCTCCTCTGCACTGCTGGGCTAGCCAGATTCGGCCCACGCATATTTTTTCTGTGCCCTGCGAATTTTGCCATTTATCCTAAAAACTGCATATTTACAGTTTGGACCCTAAACTTCATGCATATAATAATTCACAAACCGTGCATCGGATGTAAATAATTTATATATGTAAAATGCTTAGTTTTTCATCTAGTTTCATAATATGCCACTTTCATCCATGTTTAAAATGTTTAAAATGATGTTTGTTTAAATTTGCTCTAATGCCATGCTAAAATGATTTATTTCATAACTAAATAACCGTAACTCGGAATTTAATAAACTGTATATGTATTTGGGGTGGAAAAATGCCTACATTAACATGGTGCACTTTGTTTTATTGTTTAACAACTTTACAATATGTTTTAGGGCAGAACAGTAGAAAATCCATAAATATGCATATGGGGTTTTCCGGAATTGTTGTTTGTTGTTCCGGCCTCATTTAAATTTGCCTAAATAGTTAGTTTACTTATGCCTCACCTCTTGCCATGTTTAACAACATTTAATATTGTTTGGTAGCTTAAACGAGATTAAACTAAATATGTCAATGTGGTGTTTTGTCAATATGCAACTTGTTGCATATTGAGCTCCACTTAACCTGTAGTATTGTTTGATGCACTTTGCCATGCCATGCCTCATTAAACCGGACATGCATGATACTTGTTTGTGCATCATGCCATGTTTATGCTTGTGCATTTACCATGTTGTTTGTTTCTTTCCGGTGTTGCTTCTTAGTTCCGGTAATGTTGCGATTGTGAGGATTCGTTCGACTACTCCCGTTCGTCTTCTTCATGGACTCGTTCTTCTTCCTTGCGGGATTTCAGGCAAGATGACCGTCACCTTGGATCTCATTACTATCATTGCCATGCTAGTTGCTTCGTTCTATCGCTATGCTGTGCTACCTATCGTTTGCTCCGCAAGCCTTCCCAAATTGCCATGAACCTCTAACCTTTGTCACCCTTCCCAGCAAACCGTTGTTTGGCTATGTTACCGCTTTGCTCAGCCCCTCTTATAGCGTTGCTAGTTGCAGGTGAAGATGAAGATTGCTCCATGGTGGACAGGGTTATGTTGGGATATCACAATATCTCTTATATTATTAATGCATCTATATATTTGGTAAAGGGTGGAAGGCTCGGCCTTATGCCTGGTGTTTTGTTCCACTCTTGTCGCCCTAGTTTCCGTCATACCGGTGTTATGTTCCCGGATTTTGCGTTCCTAACGCGTTCGGGTGATTTATGGGACCCCCTTGACAGTTCGCTTTGAATAAGACTCCTCCAGCAAGGCCCAACATTGGTTTTACCATTTGCCTCACCTATTACCTTTTTCCCTTGGGAGTCGCGCATCCCAAGGGTCATCTTTATTTTAGCCCCTCGGGCCAATGCTTGTCTAAGTGTTGGTCCAAACTAGAGCCACTTGCAGCGCCACCTCGGGGAAACTTGAGGGCTGGTTCTAGTTGTACGTACTGCTCATCTGGTCGTGGCCTGAGACGACATACGCGCGGCTACTATCAGGATGTCGGCACGCCGGGAGGTCTTGCTGGTCTTGTTTTATTACTGTCGAAATGTCTTGTAGCCGGGATTCCGAGACTGATCGGGTCTTCCCGGGGAGAAGGAATATCCTTCGTTGATCGCGAGAGCTTATCATGGGCTAAGTTGGGACACCCCTGCAGGGTATAAACTTTCGAGAGCTGTGCCCATGGTTATGTGGCAGATGGGAATTTGTTAATGTCCGGTTGTAGATAACTTGACACCAGATCCGAATTAAAACGCATCAACCGTGTGTGTAGCTGTGATGGTCTCTTCTCGGCGGAGTCCGGGAAGTGAACACGGTCTTTGGGTTATGCTTGACGTAAGTAGGAGTTCAGGATCACCTCTTGATCATTGCTAGCTTCACGACCGTTCCTTTGTTTCTCTTCTCGCTCTCATTTGCGTATGTTAGCCACCATATATGCTTAGTCGCTGCTGCATCCTCACCACTTTACCCCTTCCTTACCCATTAAGCTTTGCTAGTCTTGATACCATGGTAATGGGATTGCTGAGTCCTCGTGGCTCACAGATTACTACAACAACAGTTGCAGGTACAGGTTGTGCGATGATCTTGACGCGAGAGCGATGCTTGCTTGTTTTGGAGTTCTTCTTCTGCTTCTTCTTCGATCAGGGGATAGGTTCCAGGTCGGCAGTCTGGGCTAGCAGGGTGGATGTTGTTTGAGCTTCTGTTTGTGTTTCATCCGTAGTCGGATGTTGATCTTATGTATGATGTGATGTTGTATTCGTGTGGCATTGTATGCCTCTTGTATGTATTCCCATCTATTATGTAATGTTGATGTAATGATATCCACCTTGCAAAAGCGTTTCAATATGCGGGTCTATCCTTGGTGGGACCTTCGAGTTCCTTTTGGATAGGGTCGCATATTGGGCGTGACAGCTGCACAGAAGAATTATGTCCTTAATGCACCGCTAGGTGACAGACCTATTGCAGGAGCAGATGCAGACGTTTTGAACGTTTGGCTAGCTCAATATGATGACTACTTGATAGTTTTGTGCACCACGCTTTATGGCTTATAATCGGGACATCAAAGATGTTTTGAACATCATGGACCATATGAGATGTTCCAGGAATTGAAGTTCATATTTCAAGCAAATACCCGAGTTGAGAGATATGAAGTCTCCAACAAGTTCTATAGCTAAAAGATGGAGGAGAATCGCTCAACTAGTGAGCATGTGCTCAGATTGTCTGGATACTTCAATCGCTTGAATCAAGTGGGAGTTAATCTTCCAGATAAGATAGTGATTGACAGAATTCTCTAGTCACCATCACTAAGTTACTAGAACTTCCAGATGAACTATAGTATGCAATGGATGACGAAAACGATTCCCGAGCTCTTCGTGATGTTGAAATCAACAAAGGTAGAAATCAAGAAAGAGCATCAAGTGTTGATGAGTGACAAGACCACTAGTTTCAAGAAAAGGGCAAAGGGAAAGAAAGGGAAACTTCAAGTAGAATGGCAAACAAGTTTTCACTCCCGTGAAGAAGACCAAAGCTGGACCAAAGCCTGAAACTGAGTGCTTACACTGCAAAGGAAATGGTCACTGGAAGCGGAAATGCCCTGAATATTTGGTGGATAAGAAGGATGTCAAAGTGAACAAGGGTATATTTGATATACAGGTTATTGATGTGTGCTTTACTAGTATTTATAGTAGCCCCTGAGTATTTTATACTTGTTCGGTTGCTAAGATTAGTAACTCGAAACAGGAGTTACAGAATAAACAAAGACTAGTTGAAGGGGAAGTGACGATGAGTGTTGGAAGTAGTTCCAAGATTGATATGATCATCATCGCACACTCCCTATACTTTCGGTATTATTGTTAAACCTAAATAAATGTTATTTGGCGTTTGCATTGAGCATGAGTATGATTAGATCATGTTTATTGCAATACGGTTATTCATTTAAAATCAGAGAATAATTGTTGTTCTATTTAAATGAATAAAACCTTCAATGGTCATACACCCAACGAAAATAGTTTGTTGGCTCACGATCGTAGTGATGCACATATTTATAATATTGATGCCAAAAGATGCAAAGTTAATAATGATAGTGCAACTTATTTGTGGCACTGCCGTTTTTGGTCATATCGGTGTAAAGCGCATGAGGAAACTCCATAAAGATGGATTTTCAGAATCACATGGTTATGAATCATTTGATGCTTACGAACCGTGCCTTTTGTGCAAGATGACTAAAACTCCGTTCTCCGGAACAATGGAACAAGCTACTGACTTATTGGAAATAATACATACCGATGTATGCAATCCAATGAGTGTTGATGCTCGTGGCAAGTATCGTTATTTTCTGACCTTCACAAGATGATTTGAGCAGATATGGGTATATCTACTTGATGAAACATAAGTCTGAAATAGTTGAAAGGTTCAAAGAATTTCAGAGTGAAGTGGAAAAATCATCGTAACAAGAAAATAAAGTTTCTGCGATCTGATCGCGGAGAAGAATATTTGAGTTACGAGTTTGGTCTTCAATTAAAACAATGTGGAATAGTTTCACAGCTCACGCCACCTGGAACACCACAACGTTATGGTGTGTCCAACTTTATTGGATATAGTGCGATCTATGATGTCTCTTACTGATTTACCACTATTGTTTTTGGGTTATGCATTAGAGACAGCTGCATTCACGTTAAAAGGGCACCATCTAAATCCGTTGAGACGACACCATATGAACTGTGGTTTAGCAAGAAACCCAAGTTGTCGTTTCTTAAAGTTTGGGGCTGCGATGCTTATGTGAAAAAGTTTCATCCCGATAAGCTCGAACCCAAATCGGAGAAGTGCGTCTTCATAGAATACCCAAAGGAAATTGTTGGGTACACCTTCTATCACAGATCCGAAGGCAAGATATTCGTTGCTAAAAATGGATCCTTTCTAGAGAAGGAGTTTCTCTCGAAAGAAGTGAGTGGGAGAAAAGTAGAACTTGATGAGGTAACTGTACCTTCTCCCGAATTGGAAAATTGTTCATCACTGAAATCAGTTCCAGTGATTTCTACACCAATTAGTGAGGAAGCTAATGATGATGATCATGAAACTTCAAATCAAGTTACTACAGAACCTCGTAGGTCTTCCAGAGTACGGTCCGCACCAGAGTGGTACGGTAATCCTGTTCTGGAAGTCATGTTACTAGACCATGATGAACCTACGAACTATGAGGAAGCGATGATGAGCCTAGATTCCGCAAAATGGCTTAAGGCCATGAAATCTGAGATGGGATCCATGTATGAGAACAAAGTGTGGACTTTGGTGGAGTTGCCCGATGATTGGCAAGCCATATTGTATAAATGGATCTTCAAGAGGAAGACGGACGTTGATAGTAGTGTTACTATCTACAAAGCTCGACTTGTCGCAAAAAGGTTTTTGACAAGTTCAAGGTGTTGACTACAATGAGATTTTCTCAACTGTAGCGATGCTTAAGTCTGTCTGAATCATGTTAGCAATTGCCACAATTTATGAAATCTGGCAAATGGATGTCAAAACTGCATTCCTTAATGGTTTTCTCAAAGAAGAGTTGTATATGATGCAACCAGAAGGTTTTGTCGATCCTAAAGGTACTAACAAAATGTGCATGCTCCAGCGATCCATCTATGGACTGGTGCAAGCATCTCGGAGTTGGAATATATGCTTTGATGAGTTGATCAAAGCATATAGTTTTGTACAGACTTACGGTGAAGCCTGTATTTACAAGAAAGTGAGTGGGAGCACTACAGCATTTCTGATAAGTATATGTGAATGACATATTGTTGATCGGAAATAATGTAGAATTATTCTGCAAAGCATAAAGAAGTGTTTGAAAGGAGTTCTTTAAAATAAAGACCTCAGTAAAGCTACTTACATATTGAGCATCAAGATCTATTGAGATAGATCAAGACGCTTGATAAGATTTTCAATGAGTACATACCTTGACAAGATTTTGAAGTAGTTCAAAATGGAACAGTCAAAGAAGGAGTTCTTGCCTGTGTTGCAAGGTGTGAAGTTGAGTAAGACTCAAGACCCGACCATGGCAGAAAATAGAAAGAGAATGAAAAGTCATTCCCTATGCCTCAGTCATAGGTTCTATAAAGTATGCTATGCTGTGAACCAGACCTATTGTATACTCTGCCCTGGTTTGGCAAGGGAGTACAATAGTGATCTAGGAGTAGATCACTGGACATTGGTCAAAATTATCCTTAGTGGAATAAGGATATGTTTCTCAATTATGGAGGTGACAAAAGGTTCGTCGTAAAAGGTTACGTCGATACAAGTTTTGGCACTGATCCAGATGACTCTAAGTCTCAATCTGGATACATATTGAAAGTGGGAGCAATTAGCTAGAGTAGCTCCGTGCAGAGCATTATAGACATAGAATATTTGCAAACATACATACGGCTCTGAATATGACAGACCCGTTGACTAAGCTTCTCTTACGAGCAAAACATGATCACACCTTGTACTCTTTGGGTGTTAATCACATAGCGATGTGAACTAGATTATTGACTCTAGTAAACCCTTTGGGTGTTGGTCACATGACGATGTGAACTATGGGTGTTGATCATATACAGATATGAATATTGATGTTAAATCACATGGCGATGTGAACTAGATTATTGACTCTAGTGCAAGTGGGAGACTGAAGGAAATATGCCCTAGAGGCAATAATAAAGTTATTATTTATTTCCTTATTTCATGATAAATGTTTATTATTCATGCTAGAATTTTATTAACCGGAAACATAATACATGTGTGAATACATAGACAAACAGAGTGTCACTAGTATGCCTCTACTTGACTAGCTCGTGAATCAAAGATGGTTAAGTTTCCTAACCATAGACATGAGTTGTCATTTGATTAACGGATCACATCATTAGGAGAATGATGTGATTGACATGACCCATTCCGTTAGCCTAGCACTTGATCGTTTAGTATGTTGCTATTGCTTTCTTCATGACTTATACATGTTCCTGTAACTATGAGATTATGCAACTCCCGTTTACCGGAGGAACACTTTGGGTGCTACCAAACGTCACAACATAACTGGGTGATTATAAAGGAGCACTACAGGTGTCTCCAAAGGTACATGTTGGGTTGGCGTATTTCAAGATTAGGTTTGTTGGAAATATGCCCTAGAGGCAATAATAAAAGGATTATTATATTTCAATGTTCATGATAATTGTCTTTTGTTCATGCTATAACTGTATTATCCGGAAATCGTAATACACGTGTGAACACTTAGACCCAATGAGTCCCTAGTGAGCCTCTAGTTGACTAGCTCGTTATGATCAATAGATAGTCATGGTTTCCTGACTATGGACATAGGATGTCGTTGATAACGGGATCACATCATTAGGAGAATGATGTGATGGACAAGACCCAATCATAAGCATAGCATAAAAGATCGTATAGTTCGTTTGCTAGAAGCTTTGCCAATGTCAAGTATCTATTCCTTAGACCATGAGATCGTGTAACTCCTGGTTACCGTAGGAGTGCCTTGGGTGTATCAAACGTCACAACGTAACTGGGTGACTATAAAGGTGCATTACAGGTATCTCCGAAAGTATCTGTTGGGTTGACACGGATCGAGACTGGGATTTGTCACTCCGTATAACGGAGAGGTATCTCTGGGCCCACTCGGTAATGCATCATCATAATGAGCTCAATGTGACCAAGGTGTTGGCCACGGGATCATGCATTACGGTACGAGTAAAGTGACTTGCCGGGTAACGAGACTGAACAAGGTATTGGGATACCGACGATCGAATCTCGGGCAAGTAACGTACCGATTGACAAAGGGAATTGTATACAGGGTTTGATCGAATCCTCGACATCGTGGTTCAACCGATGAAATCATCGAGGAGCATGTGGGAGCCAACATGGATATCCAGACCCCGCTGTTGGTTATTGCCCGAGAGTCGTCTCGGTCATGTCTGCGTGTCTCCCGAGCCCGTAGGGTCTACACACTTAAGGTTCGGTGACGCTAGGGTTAATAGGAAGTCAAGTATGTGACTACCGAGTGTTGTTCGGAGTCCCGGATGAGATCCCGGACGTCACGAGGAGTTCCGGAATGGTCCGGAGGTAAAGATTTATATATGGGAAGTCCTGTTTCGGGCATCGGGACAAGTTTCGGGGTTATCGGTATTGTACCGGGACCACCGGAGGGGTCCCGGGGGCCCACCGGGTGGGGCCACCTGCCCCGGGGGGCCACATGGGTTGTAGGGGGTGCGCCTTGGCCTGCATGGGCCAAGGGCACCAGCCCCACATAGGCCCATGCGCCTAGGGTTGAAGGGGGAAGAGTCCTAGGAGGGGAAGGCACCTCCTAGGTGCCTTGGGGGGGAGGGAAACCCCCCTTGGCCGCCGCCCCCCTAGGAGATTGGATCTCCTAGGGCCGGCCACCCCCCCCCCCCCCCCTTGGCCCTCCTATATATAGTGGGGGAGAGGAGGGACTTCATACCTTGAGTCCTTGGCCTTTGGTTGCCTCCTTCTCCCTCCCCAACACCTCTCCTCCTCCGTTGTGTGCTCAGCGAAGCCCTGTCGGAGTACTGCTTCTCCACCATCACCACGCCGTCGTGCTGCCGGTGGAGCTGTCTTCCTCAACCTCCCCTTCCTCCTTGCTGGATCAAGACGGAGGGGACGTCACCTGTGCCGTACGTGTGTTGAACGCGGAGGTGCTGTCCGTTCAGCACTTGGCATCGGTGATCTGAATCACGTTCGAGTACGACTCCATCATCACCTTGCAAGCTTCCGCACGCGATCTACAAGTGGTATGTAGATGCAAACTCTCTCCCATGACTCGTTGCTTAGATGAACTCATAGATGGATCTTGGTGAAGCCGTAGGAAAAATTTTAATTTTCTGCAACGTTCCCCAACAGTGGCATCATGAGCTAGGTCTATGCGTAGTTCTCTAATGCACGAGTAGAACACAATTTGTTGTGGGCGTTGATCTTGTCATCTTACTTGCCTCTACTAGTCTTTTCTTGCTCAACGGTATTGTGGGATGAAGCGGCCCGGACCAACCTTACACGTACGCTTACGTGAGACCGGTTCCACCGACTGACATGCACTAGTTGCATAAGGTGGCTGGCGGGTGTCTGTCTCTCCCACTTTAGTTGGAGCAGAATCGATGAACAGGGCCCTTATGAAGGGTAAATAGAAGTTGACAAAAAAATCACGTTGTGGTGATTCGTAGGTAAGAAAACGTTCTTGCTAGAACCCAATCGCAGCCACGTAAAAGATGCAACAACAACTAGAGAACGTCTAACTTGTTTTTGCAGCGATTGATCATGTGATGTGATATGGCCAGAAGTTGTGATGAATGTTGAATTGTGATGTATGAGATCATGTTCTTGTAATAGGATTCACGACTTGCATGTCGATGAGTATGACAACCGGCAGGAGCCATAGGAGTTGTCTTTATTTTTTTGTATGACCTGCGTGTCATTGAAGAACGCCATGTAAACTACTTTACTTCATTACTAAACGCGTTAGTCATAGAAGTAGAAGTAGTCGTTGGCGTGACAACTTCATGAAGACACGATGATGGAGATCATGATGATGGAGATCATGGTGTCAAGCCGGTGACAAGATGATCATGGAGCCCCGAAGATGGAGATCAATGGAGCTTGATGATATTGGCCATATCATGTCACAACCATATAATTGCATGTGATGTTTATTATGTTTATGCATCTTGTTTACTTAGGACGACGGTAGTAAATAAGATGATCCCTTACAAAATTTCAAGAAGTGTTCTCCCCTAACTGTGCACCGTTGCTACAGTTCGTCGTTTCTAAGCACCACGTGATGATCGGGTGTGATGGATCCTTACGTTCACATACAACGGGTGTAAGACAGTTTTACACAGCGAAAACACTTAGGGTTAACTTGACGAGCCTAGCATGTGCAGACATGGCCTCGGAACACGGAGACCGAAAGGTCGAACATGAGTCGTATGGAAGATACGATCAACATAAAGATGTTCACCGACGATGACTAGTCCGTCTCACGTGATGATCGGACACGGGCTAGTCGACTCGGATCGTGTAACACTTAGATGACTAGAGGGATGTCTAATCTAAGTGGGAGTTCATAATTTTGATTAAGAACTTTATTATCATGAACTTAGTCTAAAACCTTTGCAAATATGTATTGTAGATCAATGGCCAACGCTAATGTCAACATGAACTTCAACGCGTTCCTAGAGAAAACCAAGCTGAAAGATGATGGCAGCAACTATACGGACTGGGTCCGAAACCTGAGGATCATCCTCATAGCTGCCAGGAAGCAATATGTCCTAGAAGGACCGCTAGGTGCCGCTCCCGTCCCAGAGAACCAAGACGTTATGAACGCTTGGCAAACTCGTGCTGATGATTACTCCCTCGTTCAGTGCGGCATGCTTTACAGCTTAGAACCGGGGCTCCAAAAGCGTTTTGAGCATCACGGAGCATATGAGATGTTCGAAGAGCTGAAACTAGTTTTCCAAGCTCATGCCCGGGTCGAGAGATATGATGTCTCCGACAAGTTCTACAGTTGTAAGATGGAGGAGAACAGTTCTGTCAGTGAACACATCCTGAAGATGTCTGGGTTGCACGCACGTATGACCCAGTTGAACATTAACCTCCCAGATGAGGCGGTCATTGACAGAATCCTCCAGTCGCTCCCACCAAGCTACAAGAGCTTTGTGATGAACTACAACATGCAGGGGATGGTAAAGACCATTCCTGAAGTGTTCTCGATGCTGAAGTCAGCAGAGGCTGAAATCAAGAAAGAACATCAAGTGTTGATGGTCAATAAGACCACTAAGTTCAAGAAGGGCAAGGGTAAGAAGAACTTCAAGAAGGACGGCAAAGATGTTGCCGCGCCCGGTAAGCCTGTTGCCGGGAAGAAGTCAAAGAATGGACCCAAGCCTGAGACTGAGTGCTTTTATTGCAAGGGGAAGGGGCACTGGAAGCAGAACTGCCCCAAATACTTAGCGGATAAGAAGGCCGGCAACACCAAAGGTATATTTGATATACATGTAATTGATGTGTACCTTACCAGTACTCGAAGTAACTCCTGGGTATTTGATACCGGTGCCGTTGCTCACATATGTAACTCACAGTAGGAGCTGCGGAATAAACGGAGACTGGCGAAGGACGAGGTGACGATGCGCGTCGGGAATGGTTCCAGGGTCGATGTGATCGTCGTCGGCACGCTGCCTCTACATTTACCTACGGGATTAGTTTTAAACCTCAATAATTGTTATTTAGTACCAAGTTTGAGCATGAACATTGTATCTGGATCTCGTTTAATACGAGATGGCTACTCATTTAAGTCTGAGAATAATGGTTGTTCGATTTATATGAGAGATATGTTTTATGGTCATGCTCCGATGGTCAATGGTTTATTCTTGATGAATCTCGAGCGTAATATTACACATGTTCATAGTGTGGATGCCAAAAGATGTAAAGTTGATAACGATAGTCCCACATACTTGTGGCACTGCCGCCTTGGTCACATTGGTGTCAAGCGCATGAAGAAGCTCCATGCTGATGGACTTTTAGAGTCTCTTGATTATGAATCATTTGACACATGCGAACCTTGCCTCTTAGGCAAAATGACCAAGACTCCGTTCTCCGGAACAATGGAGCGAGCAACCAACTTGTTGGAAATCATACATACCGATGTGTGCGGTCCAATGAGCGTTGAGGCTCGCGGAGGATATCGTTATGTTCTCACTCTCACTGACGACTTGAGTAGATATGGGTATGTCTACTTAATGAAACACAAGTCTGAGACCTTTGAAAAGTTCAAGGAATTTCAGAGTGAGGTAGAGAATCAACGTGACCGTAAGATAAAGTTCCTACGATCAGATCGTGGGGGCGAATACTTAAGTCACGAATTTGGTACACACTTAAGAAAATGTGGAATCGTTTCACAACTCACGCCGCCTGGAACACCTCAGCAAAACGGTGTGTCCGAACGTCGTAATCGCACTCTATTGGATATGGTGCGGTCTATGATGTCTCTTACCGATTTACCGCTATCATTTTGGGGATACGCTCTAGAGACAGCTACATTCACTTTAAATAGGGCACCGTCTAAATCCGTTGAGACGACACCGTATGAATTATGGTTTGGGAAGAAACCTAAGCTGTCGTTTCTAAAAGTTTGGGGATGCGATGCTTATGTCAAGAAACTTCAACCTGAAAAGCTCGAACCCAAGTCGGAAAAATGCGTATTCATAGGATACCCTAAGGAAACTGTCGGGTATACCTTCTACTTAAGATCCGAAGGCAAGATCTTTGTTGCCAAGAACGGATGCTTTCTGGAGAAAGAGTTTCTCTCGAAAGAAGTAAGTGGGAGGAAAGTAGAACTCGATGAAGTACTACCTCTCGAACGGGAAAGTGGTGCAGCGCAGGAAACCATTCCTGTAATGCCCACACCAACTGAAGAGGAAAATGTTGATGATGATCAAGGTACTTCAGATCTAGTTGCTACTGAACTTCGAAGGTCCACAAGGACACGTTCCGCACCAGAGTGGTACGGCAACCCTGTCATGGAAATCATGTTGCTAGACAACAATGAACCTTCGAACTATGAAGAAGCAATGGCGGGCCCGGATTCCAACAAATGGCTTGAGGCCATGAAATCCGAGAAAGAATCCATGTATGAAAACAAAGTATGGACTTTGACAGACTTGCCCGATGATCGGCGAGCGATAGAAAATAAATGGATTTTTAAGAAGAAGACGGACGCGGATGGTAATGTTACCATCTATAAAGCTCGACTTGTCGCTAAGGGTTATCGACAAGTTCAAGGGATTGACTACGACGAGACATTCTCACCCGTGGCGAAGCTTAAGTCCGTCCGAATCATGTTAGCAATTGCCGCATACTATGATTATGAGATATGGCAGATGGACGTCAAAACGGCATTCCTTAATGGACATCTTAAGGAAGAGCTGTATATGATGCAGCCGGAAGGTTTTGTCGTTCCTCAGAACGCTAACAAAGTATGCAAGCTCCAGCGATCCATTTATGGACTGGTGCAAGCATCTCGGAGTTGGAACATTCGCTTTGATGAGATGATCAAAGCGTTTGGGTTTACGCAGACTTATGGAGAAGCCTGCGTTTACAAGAAAGTGAGTGGGAGCTCTGTAGCATTTCTCCTATTATATGTAGATGACATACTCTTGATGGGAAATGATACGAAACTCCTGGACAGCATTAAGGCCTACTTGAACAAGTGTTTTTCAATGAAGGACCTTGGAGAAGCTGCTTATATATTAGGCATCAAGATCTATAGAGATAGATCGAGACGCCTCATAGGTCTTTCACAAAGCACATACCTTGATAAGATTTTGAAGAGGTTCAAAATGGATCAGTCCAAGAAGGGGTTCTTGCCTATGTTACAAGGTGTGAGATTGAGCTCGGCTCAGTCACCGACCACGGCAAAAGATAAAGAAGAGATGAGTGTCATCCCCTATGCTTCAGCCATAGGATCTATTATGTATGCCATGCTGTGTACCAGACCCGATGTAAACCTTGCCGTAAGTTTGGTTGCAAGATACCAAAGTAACCCCGGCAAGGAACACTGGACAGCGGTCAAGAATATCCTGAAGTACCTGAAAAGGACAAAGGACATGTTTCTCGTTTATGGAGGAGATGAAGAGCTCGTCGTAAAGGGTTACGTCGACGCTAGCTTCGACTCAGATCTGGATGACTCTAAGTCACAAACCGGATACGTGTATATGTTGAATGGTGGAGCAGTAAGCTGGTGCAGCTGCAAGCAGAGCGTCGTGGCGGGATCTACATGTGAAGCGGAGTACATGGCAGCCTCGGAGGCAGCGCATGAAGCGATTTGGATGAAGGAGTTCATCACCGACCTAGGAGTCATACCCAATGCGTCGGGGCCGATCAAACTCTTCTGTGACAACACTGGAGCTATTGCCCTTGCCAAGGAGCCCAGGTTTCACAAGAAGACCAGGCACATCAAGCGTCGTTTCAACTCCATCCGTGAAAATGTTCAAGATGGAGACATAGAGATTTGCAAAGTGCACACGGATCTGAATGTCGCAGATCCGTTGACTAAACCTCTCTCGCGTGCAAAACATGATCAACACCAGAACTCTATGGGTGTTCGATTCATCACAATGTAACTAGATTGGTGACTCTAGTGCAAGTGGGAGGCTGTTGGAAATATGCCCTAGAGGCAATAATAAAAGGATTATTATATTTCAATGTTCATGATAATTGTCTTTTGTTCATGCTATAACTGTATTATCCGGAAATCGTAATACACGTGTGAACACTTAGACCCAATGAGTCCCTAGTGAGCCTCTAGTTGACTAGCTCGTTATGATCAATAGATAGTCATGGTTTCCTGACTATGGACATAGGATGTCGTTGATAACGGGATCACATCATTAGGAGAATGATGTGATGGACAAGACCCAATCATAAGCATAGCATAAAAGATCGTATAGTTCGTTTGCTAGAAGCTTTGCCAATGTCAAGTATCTATTCCTTCGACCATGAGATCGTGTAACTCCCGGTTACCGTAGGAGTGCCTTGGGTGTATCAAACGTCACAACGTAACTGGGTGACTATAAAGGTGCATTACAGGTATCTCCGAAAGTATCTGTTGGGTTGACACGGATCGAGACTGGGATTTGTCACTCCGTATAACGGAGAGGTATCTCTGGGCCCACTCGGTAATGCATCATCATAATGAGCTCAATGTGACCAAGGTGTTGGCCACGGGATCATGCATTACGGTACGAGTAAAGTGACTTGCCGGGTAACGAGACTGAACAAGGTATTGGGATACCAACGATCGAATCTCGGGCAAGTAACGTACCGATTGACAAAGGGAATTGTATACAGGGTTTGATCGAATCCTCGACATCGTGGTTCAACCGATGAAATCATCGAGGAGCATGTGGGAGCCAACATGGATATCCAGACCCCGCTGTTGGTTATTGCCCGAGAGTCGTCTCGGTCATGTCTGCGTGTCTCCCGAGCCCGTAGGGTCTACACACTTAAGGTTCGGTGACGCTAGGGTTAGTAGGAAGTCAAGTATGTGACTACCGAATGTTGTTCGGAGTCCCGGATGAGATCCCGGACGTCACGAGGAGTTCCGGAATGGTCCGGAGGTAAAGATTTATATATGGGAAGTCCTGTTTCGGGCATCGGGACAAGTTTCGGGGTTATCGGTATTGTACCGGGACCACCGGAGGGGTCCCGGGGGCCCACCGGGTGGGGCCACCTGCCCCGGGGGGCCACATGGGCTGTAGGGGGTGCGCCTTGGCCTGCATGGGCCAAGGGCACCAGCCCCACATAGGCCCATGCGCCTAGGGTTCAAGGGGGAAGAGTCCTAGGAGGGGAAGGCACCTCCTAGGTGCCTTGGGGGGGAGGGAAACCCCCCTTGGCCGCCGCCCCCCTAGGAGATTGGATCTCCTAGGGCCGGCCACCCCCCCCCCTTGGCCCTCCTATATATAGTGGGGGAGAGGAGGGACTTCATACCTTGAGTCCTTGGCCTTTGGTTGCCTCCTTCTCCCTCCCCAACACCTCTCCTCCTCCGTTGTGTGCTCAGCGAAGCCCTGTCGGAGTACTGCTTCTCCACCATCACCACGCCGTCGTGCTGCCGGTGGAGCTGTCTTCCTCAACCTCCCCTTCCTCCTTGCTGGATCAAGACGGAGGGGACGTCACCTGTGCCGTACGTGTGTTGAACGCGGAGGTGCTGTCCGTTCAGCACTTGGCATCGGTGATCTGAATCACGTTCGAGTACGACTCCATCATCACCTTGCAAGCTTCCGCACGCGATCTACAAGTGGTATGTAGATGCAAACTCTCTCCCATGACTCGTTGCTTAGATGAACTCATAGATGGATCTTGGTGAAGCCGTAGGAAAAATTTTAATTTTCTGCAACGTTCCCCAACAAGGTTTTGTCACTCCGATTGTCGGAGAGGTATCTCTGGGCCCTCTCGGTAATGCACATCACTATAAGCCTTGCAAGCAATGTAGCTAATGAGTTAGTTACGGAATGATGCATTACGGAACGAGTAAAGAGACTTGCCGGTAACGGGTTTGAACTAGGTATTGGATACCGACGATCGAATCTCGAGCAAGTAACATACCGATGACAAAGGGAACAACGTATGTTGTTATGCGGTCTGACCGATAAAGATCTTCGTAGAATATGTAGGAACCAATATGGGCATCCAGGTCCCGCTATTGGTTATTGACCGGAGACGTGTCTCGGTCATGTCTACATTGTTCTTGAACCGTAGGGTCCGCACGCTTAAAGTTACGATGATAGTTTCTTTATGAGTTTATGTATTTTGATGTACCGAAGGAGTTCGAAGTCCCGGATGAGATCGGGGACATGACGAGGAGTCTCGAAATGGTCGAGACGTAAAGATTGATATATTGGACGACTATATTCGGAGTTCGGAAAGGTTCCGAATGATTCGGGTATTTTTCAGAGTACCGGAGAGTTACGGGAATTCGCCGAGGAGAAGTATTGGGCCTCATTGGGCCATACGGGAAAGAGAGAGGGGCTGCCTAGGGCAGGCCGCGCGCCCCCCCATGGCCTAGTCCGAATTGGACTAAGGGGAGGGGCCGCACCCCCTCCTTCCTTTCCTTCTCTCTTCCCTTTCCTTGTCTCCTACTCCTACTACTTGGAAGGACTCCTAGTTGGACTAGGAAAGGGGGAATCCTACTCCCGGTGGGAGTAGGACTCCCCTAGGGCGCTCCATAGAGAGGGCCGGCCCTCCCCTCCTCCACTCCTTTATATACGGGGGCAGGGGGCACCCCATAGACACACAAGTTGATCTTCATGATCGTTCCTTAGCCGTGTGCGGTGCCCCCCTCCACGATATTACACCTCGGTCATATTGTAGCGGTGCTTAGGCGAAGCCCTGCGATGGTTGAACATCAAGATCGTCACCACGCCGTCGTGCTGACGGAACTCCTCCCCGAAGCTTTGCTGGATCGGAGCCCGGGGTGCGTCATCGAGCTGTACGTGTGTCAAGAACTCGGAGGTGCCGGAGTAACGGTGCTTGGATCGGTTGGACCGGGAAGACGTACGACTACTTCCTCTACTTTGCGTCAACGCTTCCGCTTCGGTCTACGAGGGTACATAGACAACACTCTCCCCTCTCGTTGCTATGCATCACCATGATCTTGCGTGTGCGTAGGAAATTTTTTGAAATTACTACGTTCCCCAACACATATCTCAATAAACCGCGTATTTGAGTGCCAAAAGATGTATGTGAAATGTGATTATCAATCTGAACATATAATCTTCCACCAAATAAACCATATAGTAATCAACTAGAAGATGTAATCAACACTACTAGTCACCCACAAGCACCAATCTATAGTTCCGGTCACAAGATTGAACACAAGAGATCAACTATGGTTTGAGATGAGATGGTGCTATTGAAGATGTTAATGGAGATTGCCCTCCCCAAGATGGGAGAGTTGTTGGTGATGATGATGACGATGATTTCCCCCTCCGGGAGGGAAGTTCCCCCGGCGAAATCGCTCCGCCGGAGGGCAAAAGTGCTCCTGCCCAAGTTCCACCTTGAGACGGCAGCGCTCCGTCCCGAAAGTCTTCTCCTTGTTTTTTCTAGGTCAAAACGACCTCTATACCAGAAGATGGGCACTGGATGAGCACAACCCACCAGGGCGTGCCTGGGCTCCCTAGCGCGCCCAGGTGGGTTGTGCCCACCTGGTGGGCCCCCTCTGGTAGTTATTTGCTCCAATATTCTTCAAATATTCCATAAAAAATCTCTGTGAAGTTTGAGCTTGTTTGGAGTTGTGCAGAATAGGTGGCCTGACGTAGCTTTTGCAGATCCAGATTTCCAGCTGTGGAATTCTCCCTCCTTGTGTGTACCTTGCATATTATGGGAGAAAAGGCATTAGAATTACTCCAAAAAGCATTATTATGGATAAAAACATCATAAATAACAGTAAGAAAACATGATGCAAAATGGGCATATTAGTATCTTCATACCTAGTTCAATCTCATTACCAGCAAGTCTCTTTACTCGTTCCGCAATGCATCATCCCGCAACTAACTCATTAGTCACATTGCTTGCAAGGCTTATCATGAGGTGCATTACCGAGAGGGACCAGAGATACCTCTCCGATACTCGGAGTGACAAATCCTAATGTCGATCTATGCCAACCCAACAAACACCTTTGGAGATACCTGTAGAGCATCTTTATAATCACCCAGCTACGTGGTGACGTTTGATAGCACACAAGGTATTCCTTCGGTATTCAGGAGTTGCATAATCTCATAGTCAAAGGAATATGTATAAGTCATGAAGAAAGCAAAAGCAATAAAACTTAACGATCATTATGCTAAGCTAACGAATGGATCTTGTCCATCACATCATTCTCCTAATGATGTGATCTCGTTCATCAAATGACAACACATGTATATGATTAGGAAACTTAACCATCTTTGATTAACGAGCTAGTCTAGTAGAGGCATACTAGGGACACTATGTTTTGTCTATGTATTCACACATGTATCAAGTTTTCGGTTAATACAATTCTAGCATGAATAGTAAACATTTATCATGATACAAGGAAATAAAGATAACAACTTTATTATTGCCTCTAGGGCATATTTCCTTCACTTCCGCAGTCCTTCGGCTTCTTGCCGCAGCACAACTAATCGATGTCTTTAAGCTTGTAGTTGAGACTCAAGAAACTGAACTGATTCAGACAGCGAGTTCTCTTCCTAGGCCGGATCTATCATCGATCTCATGTCCACTAGCGACGGGCTCCGACAAGGAAGAGTAGGGGATGGGAGACAGTGGCGTCTTGAGTCCCGTGAGCAGATGCGTGTCCCATGTCCTACTCTACCTCACTCGCAACTAGAGCAACACTTCGAGCGACGCAACCGGCCGTCGAACATGGACGCGATGGAGTCGGACAAGCTTCGTTTAGATTAGGTTTCACGTGACACGTAATAGTATGGTAGATTCCTTAATTGAGGTATCCAAAAGAAAATTATTTGAGACGTAACCGGTCACTATATGCGGACGCGCCCGGACGCATCTGCGGGCGTTTCAAGCGTCGGGTTTGCTGTATCCGGCTATATATGCTTTTATTTCCTTATTTCCGTATGGCAAGGTACCAATGCATGATCAGCGACGGCGAGGCCTAGGTGGCGAGGTGTGTCGACTATGGATGGGGAGGGAAGAATGGCTGAGATGCCACTATATGGCGGGTCAAGGGGAGGCCGAGGGCGGACGTCGGATACGCGTTGTCCACGCCACCGCGGTTTGTGTTCGTTTTGACTTGGCCGGACGGACACACACATAATACGTCTGCGCGTTGGAGTTGGCGAGAAAAATGTTGTGAATTTATGTGTGGCGAAACAAGGCGTACCACCTAACATGGGCATGTTTTGTCTCATGCGAGTGCAAGGCGTAGCAGAGTTATTTTTGGCAAACCGTATACCGCGTAGTATATGCCTCGTATTACCAGCAACTACAATCCATTGACCCAAACGGGCACGGATTATGTCTAATTTTTTGTCCGTTTGAGTAATCCATCTGCCTAGCGGACATAAGACGGACACGCACGCCTGTGGATGTACCCAACGTACAATACCAAAAAACAGACAAGCGAGGTTGCTAGTGTGGAGCTTTCCTCCCGCGCCTCCATGGCCTGCACCAACAGCCAATGCGCTCCTCCATCAACGTGGACTGCATCGCCGGTCGCCCGCCCGCCCACCGTGTTCCTCCACCACCACGGCCCGCTGCTCGCCTGCACCGCTGCCCACTCGCTGCAGCTGTCGCGTTCCTCCCGTGCCGCCATGACCTGCACCACCGATCAACGCGTTCCTCCGCTGACGCGTCCTGCACGCCGCCCACTCGCCCGCCGCAGCCGCAACGTTCCTCCCGCTCTGCCTGCCGCGTTCCTCCGCCACCCACTACTAGGGAAAGCCCTAGTAGTAGCGCTGGTTTTATAGCTACTAGTAGCGCTTGTACAAGCGCTATCAGTAAGGTGCTACAGCTAACTGGTGGCAGTAGCGCTGGTTTTCTAGTGCTACTACTATACCTAGTTAGCAGTAGCGCTCGTCAGGGAAAAGCGCTGTTGACAATAGTAAGTAGCAGTAGCGTTTCTTCTGATAAGCGCTACTGCTAAATTTTCCTGTACTTTTGGAAATGCAACTTATTGTCGATGTATTTGTATAGGTTTTATATACGGTACTTTCATCATATGATTTTATGACCATGATTAGTTATTATATATAACAGTGGGTGAAATGAACATGGATTAGATTTAAGTGGAGGCAACATGTGGTGCACATCGAAAGTACTACTAATCCAAACCAGATCAAGTACTTTCACCCACTGATATATAATAACTCATCATGCTCATATAACAACTTAGCGTAATAATAATAATAATAAATAACTCATCATTGGTATCATAATAACAAGTCCTACTCATCATCATCATACAACTTCTACTTGTTATTATAATAACAAGTCATACTCACCATCATCATAGTCATCTAACCAACCCTACTTAATTGTTCTTAGCACATGATCATGAGTATTAGTTAGGACCTAACTACCCTCTCTAAGGTAAAATAGAATAAAACAAGATAGGCTCCGACTCTCCATTATGAAGAATGGAGACTATCCTATCTCCAATTCTTGCGCTTCGCACAATGTTGGTTCCAAGTAGCTCCGTACGATAGTCCATACATTTTTCCATGCTTTGATTATCATGTTTTCATCGGTTTTAGAAATCCGGTATGAACGGTAGTGAAGCCTAGGCAGACCTGGCCGTAAGCTAATAACATCAAGGTGGCCTTTCGGAAGCATGAGATGAAGCACGCTGTAAGTGCATCTAGTGCCACCCCTAGTTGGTTTTGGACTATTAACGACAAACCTGGTTGAGGGACTAATGTGTTTGTGAGAATTGCAGGATAACACAGGTAGTAGACACCGCATGAAGACTATGGAGTGCGAAGTCATAGTTGTTTTGTAGTTTCCTTTTCTTCTTTGTTGAGTCATAGGAACCACCGTACTATTAAGTGGGGTCCAAGTGAATAAAGTCAGAGTGACTGAAGTGATGCTCAACCAAAATCTATGTCTTCGAGCGAAGACAATAAGAGCAAATCTCATCCAGAGTTGGATGAGTCAGCTTTACTTGTAGCCCAAGTCAAGCTGTCGCGTGTGTTTGAAATCTGATCGTTGGACACGTGTCAATTCCTTAGTGACCAGGGGTCATTCCGGACAAATCAGGTCGGGTTGCCTCCTGGCTATAAATAGCCCACCCCCTACACCATAAATTGGTGGCTGCTCAGAGTTAGTGCACAGCTTTTGTCATTTGAGAGCAACCCACCTCCGAAGCATTTGAGAGAGAGATCCTTGCGAGGACAAAGCCCAAAACACCCAAAGCCCAAAGAGTGGTAGGCATCACTGAAGTCTTTCTGTCCGCGTGACCTGAAGACTTGTTACACTTGAGGACTGTGAATCCTCTAGCCGGTTAGGCGTCGCGTTCTGAGCATCCAAGAGTCATTGTGGATTGCCGGTGAACAAAGTATGTGAAGGTTCGGAAGTCTACCTTGAAGACTTACCAGAGTGATTGGGCGAGGACAAAGTGTCTTTAGCTCAAGGGGAATAAGGTGAAGACGTGGTCTTCTGAGTTAAATCTCAGTCTCCCTAACCAGACGTACAGTTGCACAGCAACTGGAACTGGTCCAACAAATCTCTGTCCTCACCAAGCAACCGGATCTATCTCTTACTTCTCTTTACTTACGGTATGTCCTTGTGAAGTCATTGCCTGCTTGCATTATCTGTTTGACTTCACTATGTGACGACTGTTGTTGTTTGGCTTCATACTATCTTCCACCCAAATCCATACTACATAGTTGCTAATAGTCTTCGTGCTTTCACTTCTTTGAATACTTTACTATGGCATGTCTAGTGTAGTCTACCTTCCGCTACTTGTCAATAGGTTCATTTCTATTGTTTGTCTTCGAAACTCCCATGTTTTGAAGACTTTCATAAAAATCGCCTATTCACCCCCCTCTAGTCGATAACTAGCACTTTCACACAATCCTTTGAGATTTTCTGTTGAAAAACATAGTAATAATGTCGTAGTTAACAATGTAGTTTAACTTTAGAAGAATTTGTGCAAAAGATGCACGGATGTCATAATAGTAAAAAAATCTTACCATGCCATCTCCATAAATGTTACCGTAGTTCAACACGTGCACTAGTGGCAAGTATTGACCATAATGTGCAGGAGTTTGATAATTGATATTGTAATTCTGAACATCAATAATAAATGAGATAAGATGATCTTTCTCCTGAGAAGTTAACTCTGCGCCTTCGGTGTAGTAAGGTTCTGTCTACCATCTTCCCTACATTCTTTGAAAAATGAAAATAAGCTATCAATGGAAATAAGATTTCAACTATTTTGAAATAAACATTATAAATTACTTAATAACTATGTTTGAGATACTCACATATCGGTAGAATTGGAAGCGTATCAACAAGGACCCAAATGTCCATATTATCTTCGTCGATGTCAGGATCACCAATATCCAATGTGACAAGCATACCCTCATGAAAATCATACATCTTGCAAAGTGCTTCCGAATTCGGGCAACCAAAATGGGATACGCTCTCAGAGTTGTATAGATTTACAGCAAAATCAAAACCATGATGGGTCCTTAGGTGAACTATCTTTGTTTCCATACTTTCATGATCTTCAAAATCCATCCTCTCCAAGACATAGCGTCTTGCATGGCATGGGATAAGATAGTCGAATTGTAAAAGACAAAAATTACACGTTGAAGAAGCAGAAGTCGTGCTTAATTATGAAAAAACACTTGTCGTTGTTGCGTACCGTTTCAACATCGAAGGTCTTTTGGAGCTTAATGTTGAAGCGCCGACCTTCTACCAGGTGAGGCCTGTCGCACAGACCCCGGTCGTCGCCGCACCAGTCGCGCTCCGGGAGACTTTCATCGTCCGACGACATTTCCTATGTTCACAATTCAAAGATTAAACTTCTAAAATTAAATATATGTACTACAAAAACTAAATTAGATCATTATTATTCATCACGGATTGACTATTGGTCTGTCGGGATTCTCCTTCCTCTCTCGTATATGGTGGACACGTCCTCACTGATTTTTTGACCGTCGATGATGGTCGTTGCTCCTCCTTCCCCTAGTGCATAACAAAGGTCTAGCACAAGGAGAAGAAGGAGAAGCAACCCCCATGACAACAATCGGCATTCTTCTTCTCTCATATATGGTGGAGACTCTCCCTCACTGATTTTTTGACTGTCATGTATGGAGCCCCGACAGACTTAAAGTCAACTCGAAATGTCATTTAATTCTTCTCTCTCTAGCAAATCCGGGGCACTCGATATTTCCTACATGTTCTAGCACAAGTCATGCTTAAATTCACGGAAAATCCGGCATTACCTTTGCTAAAATAGGACATATCGAGCGCCTGAAATTTGCTGGAACGGAAATGAATCAACACTCCGGCAAAACATAGGCCATTGTGAGGTGTTCCCTGCAAACATAGGCCACTTGGGAAAGCACTGGTACTACAGAACACTACATATCACATGTCTAAAATCTCCATCATATATGAAAGACCTACATCGAAAATTTACTATTCCATAAAAATTGTCACAGCTACTCATATAGCTACTACTCTACTACAACTATCAAAACATCTACATCAGCATCGACATGGGGATTTGGCTGGTCTCACCTCGAGGTCGGAGGTGGTCGGTGACGGGGACGACGGCGGGGATGATGCAGGGGCTCCTTGATTTCTACAAAAACAAAATATAAACAAAAACATCATTATCCTCGTCTTAGGACTTAGTGAAACCCTATGTCTAAAACATCCTAGTTCTAGCCCTAACATTTTACTAAAAATACCTTGTTCTAACCCTAAAAATTGAAGAGACCTATACATTTACTAAAAATACCCTAGTTCTAGCCCTAACATCTGCCCATCCATCCATCTATCTATATATCCTCATAAACCCTAGAAAAATGCCCTGGTTTTTTAACTACTATCTACTTCTTGAATCATAGAAAAATGCCCTAGTTTCACACGACCTAGAGTTTGATTGCCGAAATATATTTTAAAATATACTATGAACCCTAGAAAAAGTCCCGACAGACTATTCTATTCAAATAATCTACAATACTAAAAATCTTATAACCCTATATTTACTATAAATTTACATTCTACATTCTATTCTATTTGAAAAACAAAAAAAACTACAATATACAAGAACAGAGGGAGGAGGGAGGTAGGAGGGAGGGAGGGAGGAGAGAGAAAGAGAGGATGAGGGAGGATGGTGCCCGGAGGAGGAGGGAGGAAGGAGAGAGAATAGGAGGGCGACCGACCGAGGAGGGAGAGGAGGGAGGAGAAAGGAGAGAGCAGGAGGGAAGTGTTGAGTATAATGTTTATTAGGAAAGACGAGATAGACTAGGATTTGTTCTGGCTTGTCTTGTACTCCAAGTAGATCATTGTACTCCTATATATTATTCGCACACGAACACATCACCGTGTACCCTCGACGCCGGGGGTGGTGCACCGCAGCTCACGTCGAAGGAGACCCGCCGGAAGCGCGGTACGCAAGACAATCCGGCGGGCGCTTTTGTAGACCTGAAACCCCACACGCCCAGGAGGGACCCCGTCAGGGCGCGCGGCGGCTATGGGCTGCCCTAGGTCGACCTGATCGCCCCTAGGGCCTCGAGGTTCGCCGCCCTGCAACAAGAAGAACAGACGAAGAACGAGGAAGAAGAAGAACTAGGGTTAAGGAGAAAAGATAAAAGATAAAAAGTGGTAGATTGATTGATCGATTGTGTGTTGTTCAATCGGCCGTCACCCCTTAGGTATATAAGAGGCGGCTGGACTTCCCGTGCAAGGAAAAGGCTTGGATTCACATCCAAAACCCTAGTCAAATTCGGATTGGTTTTGTCCGAACTTTCCAAAACTGTTCGGTTTAAACTGGCTGCATCTTGCGGGTCTTTTTTGTGGTGGTAAATGATCTCGGATGGAAACGAGCCCAAAAGCAATCTTGACTGTTTCGACGAGACGAACAACTTTTATGTTGAACGTTTTTTGATCAGAGGTCATCTTGAGGGTCAAATCGGTCGCGGAAAACAGGCTATCCTCGCGCTACCCATCAGACAGGGTGTCTGGTGGGGCGCGCCAGTTTTTGCCTCCTGACAGGGCTGTATTCCGACGGCTCTAACTTTTGCATACGAACTCGGATTGGAACGATTTTTATATCAAAATCTATCGTTTCGACGAGACAAAGACAATCCGTGTAGATAAGTTTTCCATTTGAGGTCGTGTTGGGGGCTTAATCAGCCAAACTGTACTCTGAATATAAGATCTTAGTACTTTGAGCATAGTTTCGGCCTTCGAGATGAAATCGGACTGCGATGACCCAAACTTCAAAGATGTTCATATCGATAATACGGAACTCTTTCATGAAGATCACTTCTCCATTTGTGGCCATCTTAAATAAGTTATTGACCGTGCCAAAATCGGGTGTCAACATATATATGCCCACGAGGCTCAAGCAATGAACAACTATTCCACCAAATCCCTCTCTCCCTTCTAACAGGAAGCAGGGGAGGAGAGGAGGAGAAAGGAGAGAGCAGGAGGAGGGAGAGGGAAGGAGGGGAGGAGAGGAGGAGAAAGGAGGGAGCAGGAGGAGGGAGAGGGAAGTGGGGGAGGAGAGGAGGAGAAAGGAGAGAGCAGGAGGAGGGAAGGAGGGAGGCAGCTTACCGACGAGGAACGAGGCGGCGACGACGGCGGCAGCGGGGGTTAGACGATGAGAGTGCGAGAGGGAGAGTGATCGGGCCGACGGGGAAAGAGGATAAGGTAGCATTAGCAGTAGTGCTGGTTCGTCGACAAGCGCTACTGCTAAGTTGAGCCCACCGTGCAGACTTAGCGGTAGCGGTTGGCTGATGGCCCAGCGCTACTTCTATGTCTCTAGTAGCAGCGCTGATTTCGGCCGACCACTACTACTACGTGTAGCCCTTGCCTGTGCCATGGGACTACTTAGCGGTAGCAGTTGACTGGTGCCCAACGCTACTGCTACTTTTTTTACCCGTAGCGCTTGGTGTCAAACAATGCTACTACTAAGTATCAATAGCAATGTACCATAACCATCGTTACTACTAAATTTCTACCTATAAGCATTTTCCTAGTAGTGACCACGGCCCGCCGGTTGCCACCGGCGGACGCGGCAGAGGCGTCCCACGAGGAACCTCAACTGTGGTTTGAATGACAAGAATGACAGAGGCGTCCCACGAGGAATCCAGACGCGGCCTGCACCGCTAGCCGCCCGCCCGTCGCAGCAGCTGCGTTCCTCCCGCGCAGCCCGCCGGATTCCTCCGTCACCATGACCCGCTGCGCGCCTGTAGTCCCCTGAGATCTCTCCGTCGCCAATATCAAAATGGAAGGCAGCGGCCTGCACCGGTGAGCGCCACGGCGGCCTGCGTTGGTGGCTTCGTCACGATGGGTTGTGGAGGCAATGCATGGTCGTTGATAGGTGGGATCAGGCCTGACACGAGAGGGCGGGAGGGGGCGACGGGAGCGTCCGCTTTGTTTGGGTCGTCTCTTGGGCCAACTTTTCTGTGCGGATAACCCAAACGAATAAAAAAAGCTCGTTTTTTTCTCAAAAATGGGTCGTTTTTTTTAGGATAACAAAAAGGGTCGTTGGATTGGAGTTGCTGTGATTTCCTTATGGCAAAGGTATTGGGCAGACAGGCACTATCTCTCTGTCACGTAACCGCGTAACAAAACTCCCCGAAAGAAGCGCGTGAGACTTGTTCGTTTTGACGTGACGCCTCAACGAACCGCAGCGCGTCCACCCAAATTCGTTTGTTACCCGAAGCAAAAAAGAAAGAAAGAAAATCGGTGGACGCACTCTAGGCCAATGAGGGAAGAGTACGCGGATCGTGTGCTTCCTGCGAGGCACTACGGGCCGTGAGATCATGGGGGCTTCTCAACCGACGGTGTAGATGGAGTACTCAAAGTCAGCGCCTTAAATCTCGCGCGCGTCACGACTTTTCGCTCCCAAACCTCCGCGGCTACCTGACGTGGTCAGGTGTCCTCCCTCGAGGCCACGTAGGACAGTGAGCTCCCCACTGACCCCGCGCGGCTCAGCTGCCCACCGGGCATCCTCTCTCGCCCAGGATATATAAGCTTGGCCCTGACCGTCCTCTCTCCCCATCATCTTATCTCCAAGGCCAACCCTAGCGGCGCCCCTGCCTTTCTTCCTCCTCGCGCACACAATCGATCTTCGACCCTTCCGAAGAGTGTACAGAGGAGATACTCCACGCATCCCACCGCCATGTACTTGGCCTTCAAGCTCTACATGAGCTTCGTAGGCTTCTTCTATGGCGGTGTGGTTTGTGGCAATCCTCCTCTCCACCACGACAGGGCAGCGACGAAAACATTCTTTTTCGGTTCGGTAATTTGAGTCATGATCTAAGTTTAGATCCACTTTGTTTCGGTTAATTGATGATACGTGCTGCAACTCCTTTCATTCATCTTTGTTTGGATCCACTATAATCCTATTAGATCTATGATATGGTGCCTGTTTTATTGTTTTTTTCTTATGGAACTTTTGTGTTTCGGCATGTTCTTTGTTTGTTCTTTCGGGTCAGTTCGTTATAAAAGTTATCTTTCCCCTCTTTGGACGTACACCTTCGTATAGTCCATTGGTCTCGACTGCTGCGCCACAGCTGTCTGGTCTAATTTTTTTCCCAACCTGGACTAATTTTTTTCCCATCGAAGGCTGAATCTTCACTTAATGGGCCAACAGTATTAGCCATACCCAAGCAAGCCCATTTATCACCTTCTGGGCCTTCCTGTCATAGTTTTTTGTCCGGCCTGCCTGTGACGGCCTTGGCATGACCCTATATATACGCGACCTTACCACTTCCTGAACCCTAGTTCATCGAAACCCCTCCACATTCTGGCGGTGCCCCATCCAACCCTTACCTCTGCTCTCCCCATCAAAGCAGGTGATGGCAGCGAGATCCCTCTCTCTGCTGAAGGCTATCCGCCGTTTGGATCCGGTTGTAGTCCGGGAAGGATGGTAAACCTTGCTACCCCACGTTGATTTGTATGAAGTTCCGTTTGATTTTCTTCTTCCTAATCCATTTGGTGGCTGTTTCAGCATCATTGTGAGGGTTTCGTTGGCTAGTACTACCTTGTTACCTCGTTCTGCAGTCGATGGCAGGCCCTGTTGATTCTATAGTTCTCAGGAGGTTTAACCTCTTCTGCCCTCTCTGTATGACCTGTGTTAATCATGAACTCCATGATCTGGGGCCTTGTAGTTTTGTCCTGGTTGTTATTGGAAATCTCTGACCTGTTCTTATTTCCTGTGCACTACGTGTAGATTCATAAAATAAATCCGTTGGATCTGGTCCCTTAACCATGAACTGCATGATCTGAGCCCTCATGTTTTTGAAATGGTTTTAGCTATTGGTACCGTCTGATGTGTTGTTATTTCTAGTGTTCTATGTGTTGATTCATAAACTAGGTTAATTGACTGGAGTGAATATAAATCCTTTGGATATTGTTCCTTGTCCATTTACTTTGGCTGTAGTCTTTATGTTGATTTGAAATGGTTATTTTCATGTGCATTGTTTGTGTTTTTCACAACCTACTTAACTGTATAAAACATGAAAAATTGCATCAGACGTCCCCTGATTGTATCCATTGTACTGCCTTATCTGTTGTTGCTGTACCAGTTTAATTATGCAGCTATACCTGCATTTTATGTTGGTGAAAAATTGCATCAGTCATTTGGTCTGACGAAATTAAGGAACTTCAGCTATATTGGTGCTTGTTACTGACTGATCTTGCATCAGTGTCTGTCACTTTTTCTGTGAAGGTCATTGTCATATAGATAAATAGGTTATTGTGTTTACTTTCCTTTTGTTGTCTAATATTGTTTCTTTCAGGGCTCTGAGGCCGTTCTTAGGGCTACAGTTAAGCAAGGGGTTCAGATTGGTTTGAGAAATGCTTTCAAGGATTTGAACTTTGTAAGTCGCAACTGGTTCCTTGTAGTTGCTCTTGTTTCTGTTACTGTTTGGACTTGTTTTTTCATCTTTATTTATTTGTACAGTTGACTGCTGACTTCTAATCTGATCTGGTACTTATGTTTTCTTTATGAATTACTTAGTGGTCCTGGTTTAGAATTTACCTTTGCTGTAGTTGTCAATTACCCTTATTTTGCAATGTAATATAGAGCTTGAAATGCTTTCTTCTTTTATTACAGGAGGCTGGTGCCAGTTCAGAGGTTAGATTTGCTGTGGTCAGAGAGGCGGTTGATGCTGCAGTTGTTGATGCTCTTAAAGAGGCCAACCTCTACTCTGATCAACAGCCTGTCAGTAATTAAAACTCTTCTTGATTGCTAGACCGCTAGACTGTAAATCTGTTGCAACAATGGTTTGATTAATTTGCCCTGTCATTTGTAAGACTGAGTAGCTGTTTATACTCGGCATTCATTGTCTGAGTTTGAGTAGCATGGTATACTCAATTCTGTTGTAGTTATGTATCTTCCATCATGTTTGTAATCTACTTTGATAGTATAGCAATAAACTGCATGTATATCAATGTGTCTTTTGGGCAGGTCTAGTTAGTATACATGGAAGATACTTTAGCCTTTTGTTGTTGAACTGCATTGTATTTTGGTTAATTCATATGAACATATTCTTATCTGTAAGTTGGAGTAGCAGTTTATACTCATATGTTGTATTTATGGATCTTGCGTAAGGTTTTTAGTCTATCCAGGTCTGGTTCAGTAATTCAAACTATTAATTGGGTAGTATAGCAATATATACCGGAAGTACATAAATGTATCTTTTGCACCAGGTTCTGTTCGTGTGCACATTTTAGCCGTTTTTTGTTTAACTATTACTCTGATATGTTGTTTGTCAATGGTGATCATTGTCTTACTAACATATCAAATGTTTGTGATTACTGCCTTGCAGGTTCTATCTGAGGAGCAAGAATTATCAAACTTGTTGTTAAACAGGGTTTTACTGAGGCCGTTGAAGAAATGGAACAGCGCAGAAGTTGCGAAACGCCCCTTCAGAAGGCGGTAAGTCGATGTCATCTGTGTATCATAGAATTTTTGTCTTTCTAACTGTCTGCAATCAGTACTTTCATGGTGGGGAAACTTAGTTTGACATCATTTGTTAAATCGCAGGTGTTTGACATTGCTATTGTTGAACTTAAAAGGGATCTGGAATTGGCTTCTAAAACTGCCATGCAAGAACTGAAAAATGGCTCTGATGATAAGTTTGAAAAGGCCATGGACACCTTGACAGAAAAGCTGAATGTTTTTATGCGAACCTATGAAGACATGTTTTCTGTTTATGAGGTACTTTTTGATAAATTAACAGTCATAATCAGAACTGATCTTATATACTTGCAGAATCTGTTGATGTGTGTCATATGAATGTCTCATCTTTTTATGCCTAGTTTTGTCATTATGTGTTCTGATTTGTCTGTTCTTTATCCTATGCAGGAAGTAGATGTGGCTGCAGGAACTGACACCAGTGTGGAAGGAGATGAGCCTGATCAAACAAGCTCTACCAAGGTAGGAAATGCTGATTGTGTTTATGGAAAACCAGAAAGTCATCTTTTAGGAAATTCAACAATTTAGAAGTTATGGTTTGCTAAAGAGTTACACAATGATGATTTTGCTCTTCTCCTTTGCAGGAAGGGGATGATGCTGATGCGACAAAGTTTACCATGGAAGTAGCTAAGGCTGGTAGTACAAACATTATAAAGGCAAGCACTGTGTATATAACTTGTTTAAGGTTGCTCTAAGAGTATTGATGATTACTTTTCCATGTTTGTAATCATAATTTGTAGTACACTGTTCTTATTTTCCTACTTCCCTGTGCAGGAATCTGATGGGACAAGCACTACCAGAGAAGAATCTAAGGCTGGTCAACAAAACTCTAAAAAGGCAAGTTTTGTGTATATAAACTCGTATCCTAGTTTCCAACAACTTATCTTATCTCGAATTTACCATGGAAGTTGCTAAGGCTGATAGTACAAACATTATAAATGCAAGCACTGTGTATGTAACTTCTTTAAGGTTGCTCTAAGAGTATTGATGATTACGTTTCCATGTTTCTAATCATAGTTTGTAGTACACTGTTCTTATTTTCCTAGTTCCCTGTGCAGGAATCTGCTGGGACAAGCACTACCAGAGAAGAATCTGAGGCTGGTCAACAAAACTCTAAAAAGGCAAGTTTTGTGTATATAGTATCCTAGTTTCCAACAACTTATCTGATCTCGAATTTAGTTTAAAACTGAATCAGTGTTTGTTCTTTCTTTTAGTTCGTTTGTGGCAACTTTCTTCTGTAATGATCAACGCTTCCCATGAACAAATGCACTCACAGTTTTTGTATGACCCTAATCTAATTCAATATTCCAGATTAACATTTATAAATTCATTAGGGTTAACATTTTAGCGACTTTAATGCTGTTGTTTTTGATGCTGTTGGAATCACTTTCTGTTGTGTATGTTTATAATGATCTGAACTTTGTTTTGTGTCAGCTCCGTTTCTGAATACAAGTCTTTTTAGACATTTCAAATGAACTACAACATTCGGATATATGTAGACATATTTTAGAATGTAGAGTCCCTCATTTTGCTCCATATGTTGTCACTTGTTGAAATCTCTAGAAAGACTTATATTTGGGAACGGAGGGAGGCTTGATATTTTTCTGTAACATATTTTTACTAATGCACCAAGTATGGAAGCACTCTCGCTTGATCCTTTATGCTGCTTAATGTTGACTGATAAGTGAAATCATCTACTTTTGCAGGGACGCAAGACAAAGTTTGACTTATTTGTTGAACAGTACAATCAAGACACTGTCAAAGCTCAGGGGGTCCTCGCTATACTGGTTGCTAAGCAAACAGATATTGTTGATGACTGGTACAAGGAGATGGCTGAGAAGTTCTTGGATGAAACCTGGATGAAAAGGCTCAAGGTGATCAAAGTTGTAGTTCCTCACGTGGCCAAAATCTTTTTCCTCTATGCCTTTGTGAAAATGTTGCGAAAAAGCGAAGTTCCTATATGGAAATACCCTGCGGCTACTCGAGCTGGCAGGTTAGTCGCGTGGCAGAAAATTTTGGAAATGCTTGAAGAGGCTGAGAAGCTCGAAAAGGCTGAGAGGCTGAAGAATGGCGGTGAGACTGCGGAGGACAGCAAGCTGTTCTCGAAAGTGTGGGCGGTCTTCAAGAGTGAGCAGAAGCAGGGGAAGGATGTGCCGAAGGAGAATGGAGGTGAGGACAAGTCAGGGGAGGATGGACCCGACGATTAGTTTAGTCGATTTCTTTTGTTAGCAGTATGTTCCATCTATGGTACTTGGTTTTTTGCTAGCATCTGTATGCAGTGAACTGGGTAAACTTTAATTGGCAGCTTGTGAATCAAACTGTATCTTCAGTGGTTGCTCTAACTCATTCATTGCAGGCAGTCTTTGGTATCCTCATTATGTGTGAACCTGCTTGTGATTCAAACTGTGTTCTCTTCAGTAGTCAATCAAAGTCATTTGCATCATCTGCCCTTACTTCAAATATCAGTCAGCAAAACATAGTTGTCTTTGTCTGCAACAGTATGTACGTGAACTGTGATTGCAAACGCTGCTGTGCTTGCAATGCGCAAAATTTGTAGGCAAGAAAAGGCCGCATATCTTAACTGCATGATTGTTGGTGATTGCGATGTTTTTTCTTGTGGAGCTGCTTATTTGTGTCCGCTCCCATTTGGAGGCTAATTTTGTTCACCTGGGACATCACAAAATGTCCAAAGCCCAACTGCTCACCACTTAATTTTGGCAAGGATACAATCAAGTGGTACACATACAACCCAAGAATGTACCAGACCTTGTTCATGCACCGATGATTGTGAAGTAAGCGGAAAACCCGGAAAATGCAAATGGAGGTCGAGCATCAGGCAGGACTTTATCCTGTCCGTTCATGTGCGCTAGGGATCCGTGCTTGTCCGGTATTCTCGGCTCATGTCCCCTTGTATCGGTGGTAGGCGCGTGTATTCAGGAAGAAAGGTGGAGCATTGGGCATGGAATCTTGCTAGCTCAATAGCTCCCTGTCCACTGTCCTACCCTACTCGAAGCAGGCTAGTAATGTGCCAGTGCAGCGAGCGCAAAGCCTGTACCTTGACCGGCTCCAGCTGCACGCAAAGCAGAAATCCGTCGTTGCTTGACTGTCCACCAGTTCTACCGTGCAGACGTGGAGGTTTGTTGGCCACAGGACGTGGTAGTTTGATTATCATTAGCCAGCCTTGGTTAAGCTCACAAGCATCATTGGATCTCTTCGTCTTGTAGTACTTACAAAGTTTGCCACCATCCCAGATCACTGCTGAAAAAGGCTTTTGTTTGAACGCAAAAAATAAGAGAGGCTTTTGTTTACTCGTTAACATTTTTCCCATTTTATATCATAGATTGTGGCAGTTGGCAAATGAATAAAATGCTCTCACTAGTCAATTTTGAGCATAATGAAACTGTTTACAATGTAAACATTTCTTTTAAAACTCGTTAGGACCAAACATGCGGCACACCTTACATTAGACAGTCAACTTATCTCCTCTAATGCAATCAGAAGATAGATAGGTGTACATGGTTCACATCGGCATCACATCCTAATAAAAATAGAGTTACACGATTTGAGCTTGAGGCTACATGAAGTAGCACTTGTACACAAGTGCTGCAACAACACGAACAGGGAAAAGCTCTTCACGCAGCAAGATCCTTGGTTGCCAGGGGCATGAGCTGCAGCAGCACAACTTGTACATAACCAAGCTAGCTATCAATAACAGCATCTGTTAACCGACAAATATTCAGCAGTCACAATGCCAAACAATTAAAGCCAATGAGATACGTAAGCACCTAAACCATTAGCTTGCAGCTAAATAAGCTGAAACAGAACAAAACAATCTTGCTTCCTGGTGTGTCAAACCAACACAAAGACAACACCAAAAACAGTACTAAACAATCCTTCAATCCAAAAATTCAACTCAGACCAACCATTTACTTCCATATTCTCTCATTGACAAAATCTGGAGGTCAGTTAACAATCTGGTTTTCCCCAAGTACACCAGCGACTAAACTCCAACCCCCAAACACTAAACCATTTTTTCTTTCACTAGAAGCACACCACATATCAGTTTTTGTACCAAAGATTATTCATAACCAGAACCAAGCTGCTTGCTACTTCCTTGATCTAAAAAAGCTGCTTGCTACAAGTGTAAAGGAAATCAAACAACAGTTCATTATAAGTAATCCCCCTTGTCACATGCATCAGCTCTCTGCTAACCTGGAGCCAAACAACTAGAGCAATTCTGTTTACAAATCCAAATCAACCCAAACAGCATGAACTCTAAATCATAATGTATGTGTCTGATCTGAACTCTAATTTATCCTAAATTCAGTGGCACATAGTTCATCAGTATTTCAGAATCCAGGACCAAAAGAATATTCACTAGACTTAGCTATGGTCAGAGACTAACCCAAATAGCTAAGAGGAAAATTAGTAAGAGGCGCTATAGTTCAGATTATTCACTTGGAAAGCACGCCCTCTCAACCAAAACGAACTGCCGCCCGTAGCTTTGATGCACACGTGCACCCTGGCGAAACCAGTTAGATCAGCAGTACCAAAGGAATAAAAGGAACAAAATCAAAAAATAACCAAAAACGTGCAAATCTGGAACAAATGAACAACTAGGAGAAAAGCACAAGTACAGGTCGTGATCCAGCCTCACCGACGGAAACAATGAAGAAAATGATTTCTCACGGCCAGATCCGTGGACGAGGACCGCGCCCTTGGAAGATCTCGTGTTGCCCTAACTCGAACTGATCTGGCCGCCGGAGTGGAAGATGACGCCGGATCCGGGTGGTTTGGCACTTTGGCCGCCGTAGTGGAAGAGGACAAGCGCTCCAGCCGTCGCCTCGGTCACAGGCGCAGCGTTGGAGCGGAGGTTGGGTGTGGCGGCGCCATGAGCAGACGAGAGGTGGCCGGCGCAACGGGAATAATGGAAGAGAGAGAGAGAGAGAGAGAGAGAGAGGAGGGAGCTCGTAGCAGACGATGCTTCACGTGCGCAACCCCACGGCGAGGATAAGAAGAGGGACAGAAGCAGGCCGATGGGCCAAACATGTACGCCCATAGGTGTATCCTGGACCGCATTTGGATGCACAGGCTAACACGAGCCGACACAAACCTGCCAACCAGCCTGGCGGGATTCCAGATCCCAAGCCCATTCCAATGGCCAGGATACCGGCCTGCCTGATGCTCGGCCTCTGAAAGCCCGCACTCGCGGAAAACCACTCTTTAAATGTCTACAGAAGTCGGTAATTCATATCTCTGTCACCAAGTTCCAAACCCTCTCTAGTAACCATGATACTCCCTCCGTCCGGAAATACTTGTCGAAAAAATGGATACAAATAGATGTATCCGGAACTAAAATATATCTAGATACGTCCACCATTCCCGAGACAAGTATTTCGGGACCAAGGGAGTACCTACATAGCTTGGGCCTGGCGTTTTGGCTCCCGTCTAGTGTCAACCGACTGATCTCTCCTTTTGCGTAAGCCGTGTCGTTGGCCTGACACGTGTCCTGTGGACCCAAAGCGCTGCTTCTGCCCTCCTTATCCCTTCCCCTGGGATCGCGTGTGATCCTCTCAACCGCTTCTCCCTTCTGCGAGTCTTCTTCCCCAGCGCGACCGACTCTCTCCTCTCTCTCTCTCACCCCTCCTCTTGCGGGCTCAGCCACTCCTCGTACTGCAACTCCCCTGGGATCATGTACCTATTTTCCCCTTGCCCCCCGCCCTCCCTCATGCGGGACGCTTCCTGCTCTCGGTCTTCAATGTTCCCCACAAGCTGCTGCGAGCTCCCCTCGTAGTTGGTGTGAGCTCTCCCGGACGCAACCGCTTCAAGGTCTGGCTGGTGCGGCCGTGCGGGGCAGCCTGGCCAAGCTCGGTGATGCATAGGCGAATGCTGGTGGGTGCCTACCACGGGCGGGGGTGCAAAGTCAGGTGCTCGCGGCGTCTGCTGTTATAGTGCGGCGCTGCAGCTTCCTGCAAGTGATACAACGAAGTCGCCGTTGGTCACTCCGAGTCGTGGGTAGTGCCTTCGCTACGAAACCACAAGCAACGTGCCTTGCTCCATTAATCATTGGCGCACCCGTTGGCGACTGTCGGTGCTACAACAAAGTATCGCTAGCGTTGTGATGGAGCACTCCCGGGCCACCGGAGCATGGAGATTTGTCGGGCTGCCGAAACCTCATGGGGTGCTTTAATGGAGCATCTCCGGGTTGCCGGAGAATCGTCAGTGCTGCAACAAAGCATCATGAACATTGTGTTAGAGCATTGCCGGGCCACCGGAGTATCACCGATGCTGCAACGAAGCATCACCGGTGTTGTGTTCGAGCATTGCCGGGCCGCAGAAGCATCGCCGGTGCTCGAACAAAGCAACACCGGTGTTGTGTTGGAGCATTCACGGGCCGCCGGAGCATCGCCGGTGCTGCAACGAAGCATCACCGTCTTGTGATGGAGCATTGACGGGCCGCCGGAGCATCGCCGGTGCTGCAACGAAGCATCACCGGTATTGTGTTGGAGCATTGTTGGCGCTTCACATGTCGACGCTGGTGGTACGTTGGAGCATCGCGTGCGGACGTTGGTGCTGCGATAGAGCATCGCCGAGCCACCGGAACATCGCCGGGCCACCGGAGCACGTCGTCGATGCAATGGAGCATGAACTGGCACTGCGATGGAGCATCGCCGAGCCACCGGAGCATCACCGAGCCGCCGAAGCATGACGACGCTGCAATGGAGCATGGAGCATCGACGAGCCATCGGAGCATCACTGGTGCAGCAATGGAGCATCACATGTTGACGCCGGTTGTGCCATGGAGCATCGCGTGCGGACGTCGGTGCTACGATGGAGCATCACCGACTCCTCAACCACCGTTGCGTTGCAAGCTACAAGGTCAGCGCCCGTCACTGCAGATGTCGCTGAGGGTTGTTCTCCGACGTTCCTATGAGCTGGTCGGGCGCGACTGCTCCCCGGAGTAACCTGGATATTTGCGTTGTAGCATGCTTGATCATGGCGAGCTCGCCGGCGTTTTTGCTACGAGCTGGTCCGGCGTGGCTGCTCGCCGGAGTCACGTGGTTGCTACGCTTGCGCATGCCGCATGCTCGGATGGAGTTGGAGTGCTTGAGCAACGAAGTAGGCAGTGGTTGGACACAGACCGGCATCAGGTGGCTACGCTGCGTCCATATCACAACGATCCGATGGCCACGCACCCGACTGATTTCTAGGGAAAATCAGTCGGTCGACGCGTAGCAGGCGCCATATATCAATTGTTTTCGGAAATTTCTTAAAGTTTTTGTAGATGATTGTATTAGTGTCGCAAACATGCATGATTATCTTCATGTGAAACGGAGCGGCGCGCAATAAATAAGGCGCGCAATAAATAAATAAATGTAGGGGACGGCGGGCGTCGTCATCGTGGCCAGTAGATCCGGCTTGGATTTCTCCGGGCTCCACTCCCCATCCCCTTCCTCAGCGCGGCACCGGCGACCAAGGGCGGCTGGAGACCAGATCGTGAGGCATGGATTGGGACGGCGTCAGATCCAAGGTGGGCGCCCTCGAGGCCACCACACCCTGCAGGCACCATCTGCCGCTACCTTGCCGTCCGAACGGCGAAGGGAGGTGGGCAGCACCTGCGACAGCCGCTGGCCGAGAGCACGTCACACCACCTCTTGAGGCCGTTGCCTCGGTTCGAAAGCCCCCCGCGCGCGGCAGGGCGGACAGATTCTCGCCACCACTTTTCCCGACGGCCGCGCGGCGTTTCGGTGACCCCCTTCGATGGCGGCGTGGGAGAGGAGAGGAGAGAGGGGAGGGGCGCGGGCGGCGGTGCTATGAGTAATGTGCATATTGCCTCTCTTGGATATGCATTTATATTTTAGTAAATGAAATTAGATAGATAGATTGTGTAACTGTAAATTTTTGCTATTGCCTCTCTTGTATCTGTATGTTCAAATTCAGAGAGGAAAGGAATCATGTGCATCCAAACAGGTCGGAATTGGCAACTTGAGTCATTTGATATTTCCAGCAAGCAATTCCAACAGTCGACCAAACAACAACATTGGAACCGTACCAATTTTAAATTTTCAACCCCGGAGATGAACTGAAATTTGGCACTTGAGTTCTGCAGACCAATTCAATTCCTGCAACCATGCGGAGGGCCTCATTACAAGAGTAATGGCTCGATAAAAGACACCAAGTCGAATCAGGTACCACGCGTATGAGCGGGAAAACTAATAGCCATTCAAAGCACTCAACCGAAAAGAATCCATCCAAACCTATATATGTGCATCATTTTCTTAAAATAAAGAAACGGCATGCAGTACAAGCCTTTTTTTTGCGGGAATCATCGAGCTTTATTCATTCACTAACAGCACGAGTGCGATCAGCCATGAGGCTGGTCACGAGGAAACCGGGGGGGGGGGGGGGGGGGGAAGTTCATCCAACAGTCAGACACACCTAGAGTGCTTGCATGTTTCGCACACAGGTGAGCTGATGTGTTAGATTGTCTCATTACGTGAAGAATGTCAAAGTAAACAAACAATGAGGCTAGCCCTTCAATTTCGAGTAGTATAGGCGCTATAAGAGAGCGCGAGAACTATCGCGAGTTCCAGAGCTGAACCAGCTCCAAGCAGTCGACCTCGAAAATCACCCGCGAAAAACACCGAAGCTTGCCGAAGATGACACCATCTCGCAGGGCCAGCGCTTCTGCGATTAGTGGATCCGTGATGTTCTCATGTGGCTTGCTCCAGGCAGCAATGAAGTCGGAGGAGGTTCGTGCAACACCACCCGCCCCGCTTCTGTTTTCCGTCAGAGAGACGCTACCATCATTGATGTAGTCCGGATCCGGTGATCTCCACCCATAGCCAGGTAGAGTTCTGGTATATTCCATCGGTAGCTCTAATAACATTAGAGTTTCCCTAATGCGCTTTAAGGATTGAACCGGTTCCAGACTAATCCTGTCATGTGTTATGTTGTTGCGGGATGTCCATATAGCCCACATAACAGTGATTATCTTAGCCCGGTCCTCCTCCACGAATCGAGAGTCACACAGAATGTCCTTGCACCAAGTGAAGGGGTGGAGTTCTGGTAACTTGATATCCAGCCACGGTCGAGCTTCAGTCCAGAAGCTGCGGGCATGAGAGCACTTGATGAGTGCGTGAAACATGTCCTCATCTGCGCCTTTGCATACTTTGCATCGAGCCTCGGTCGCAATATGTCGGTATTTTAGCGTGGTTTCCACTGGTAGAATACCTCGGAGTACGCGCCACCAAAAAACCCTAACTTTGGGCAGGACTTTGAGCTTCCATAGCCGTGTCCACATATGTTTATCAGTCGATGACCCACAAGTATAGGGGATCTATCGTAGTCCTTTCGAAAAGTAAGAGTGTCAAACCCAACGAGGAGCAGAAGGAAATGATAAGCGGTTTTCAGCAAGGTATTCTCTGCAAGTACTGAAATAAGTGGTAACAGATAGTTTTGTGATAGGATAAATTGTAACGAGCAACAAGTAACAAAAGTAAATAAAGTGCAGCAAGGTGGCCCAATCCTTTTTGTAGCAAAGGACAAGCCTGGACAAACTCTTATAATAGGAAAAGCACTCCCGAGGACACATGGGAATATGATTCGCGTTCATATACTTTGATAATTTGATCACGCTCATATGATTCGCGTTCATATACTTTGATAATTTCATCACGCTCATATGATTCGCGTTCGATACTTTGATAATTTGATATGTGGGTGGACCGGTGCTTGGGTACTGCCCTTACTTGGACAAGCATCCCACTTATGATTAACCTATATTGCAAGCATCCGCAACTACAACAAAAGTATTAAGGTAAACCTAACCATAGCATGAAACATATGGATCCAAATCAGCCCCTTATGAAGCAACGCATAAACTAGGGTTTAAGCTTCTGTCACTCTAGCAACCCATCATCTACTTATTACTTCCCCATGCCTTCCTCTAGGCCCAAATAATGGTGAAGTGTTATGTAGTCGACGTTCACATAACACCACTAGAGGTTAGACAACATACATCTTATCAAAATATCAAACAAATACCAAATTCACATGACTACTAATAGCAAGACTTCTCCCTTGTCCTCAAGAACAAACGTAACTACTCACAAAGCATATTCGTGTTCATGATCAGAGGGGTAATAATGTGCATATAGGATCTGAACATATGATCTTCCTCCAAATAAACCAACTAGCATCAACTACAAGGAGTAATCAACACTACTAGCAACCTACTAGCACCAATCCCGGACTTGGAGACAAGAATTGGATACAAGAGATGAACTAGGGTTTGGAGATGAGATGGTGCTAGTGAAGATGTTGATGGAGATTGCTCTCTCCCGATGAGAGGAGCGTTGGTGATGACGATGGTGATGATTTCCCCCTCCTAGAGGGAAGTTTCCCCGGCAGAACAGCTCTGCCGGAGCCCTAGATTGGTTCGGCCAAGGTTCCGCCTCGTGGCGGCAGAGTCTCGTCCCGAAAGGTTCTTTGATATTTTTTTCTCATCGAAAGACTTCATATGGGAGAAGATGGACGTCGGAGAGCCACCAGGGGGCCCACGAGGTAGGGGGCCGCGCCCGGGGGGGGAGGGGGGGTGGGGGGCGCCCCCCACCCTCGTGAGAAGGGTGTGGGCCCCCTGGCCTTCATCTTTGGTGACGATTTTTCTTTATTTATTTTAAGGTATTCCGTGGAGTTTCAGGACTTTTGGAGTTGTGCAGAATAGTCCTTCAATATTTGCTCCTTTTCCAGCCCAGAATTCCAGCTGCCGGCATTCTCCCTCTTCATGTAAACCTTGTAAAATAAGAGAGAATAACCATAAGTATTGTGACATAACATGAAATAACAGCCTATAATGCAATAAATATTGACATAAAAGCATGATGCAAAATGGACGTATCAACTCCCCCAAGCTTAGACCTCGCTTGTCCTCAAGCGAAAAGCCGATAACAATAAACATGTCCTCATGTTTAGAGGTAGAGGCGTCGATAAAAATAAAATACGGACATGAAGGCATCATGATTATTTCATAATAGCAACATATATAGATTTTGTCATATGATTACTTATGTTCAAGTGATGATCTTTTCACAAAGCCAAAGTATGAATCAGAAACCTCATTGGGCACCAACAATTATAATCTCAGTCATTGAAGCAAATGCAATTTATCATAACATCGGAAAGAGTCTATGTCAGAGCTTAAGAGCAAGTCCACATACTCAACTATCACTTACTCCTTCATAACTGCTAACACTCACGCAATACTTGTGGTTACGGAGTTTTAATCGGACACAGAGAAAGACAGGGGCTTATAGTCTTTGCCCCACAACCTTTTACCTCAAGGGTAATGTCAACAATAATAATTCACGCTCCCCCACATCCAATTAGATATATATATATATATATATATATATATATATATATATATATATATATATATATATATATATATATATCATGTTCTTTCCAACATGCTGAGCTTGCCAAAGGATAAAATGAAAAAGGAAAGGTGAAGATCACCGTGACTCTTGCATAAGGTAGAGGATAATAATAAAAGATAGGCCCTTTGCAGAGGGAAGCAGAGGTTGTCATGCGCGTTTAGGGTTGATGCACAAAATCTTAATGCAAAAGAATGTCACTTTATATTGCCCCTTGCATGTGAACCTTTATTATGCAGTCCGTCGCTTTTATTGCGTCCACAACAAGTTCGTACAAAGCTTATTTCTCTGCACTAATAAGTCATGCATATTTAGAGAGCAATTTTTATTGCTTGCACCGATGACAACTTACTTGAAGGATCTTACTCAATCCATAGGTAGATATGGTGGACTCTCATGGCAAAACTGGTTTTAAGGGTATTTGGAAACACAAGTAGTATTTCTACTTAGTGCTGAGAGTTGGCTAGCATGAGGGGGAAAGGCAAACTCAACACGGTAGAGGAACCATGACAACATACTTTATCTCAGATATAAGAAAACATAACCCATTATGTTGTCTTCCTTGTCCAACATCAACTCTTTAGCATGTCATATTTTAATGAGTGCTCCCAATCATAGAAGATGTCAATGATAATATATCTATATGTGAAACCTCTCTTTCCTTATTACTTCCTATTAATTGCAACGATGACCAAAGCTATGTTTGCCAACTCCCAACAACTTTTAATCATCATACTCTTTCTATGTGAAGTCATTACTTTCACTAAGATCAATACGAACTATTTGATTCTTTTTTATTCTTTTTCTTCTAATCACCCAAGATCATGGAAAAAATACTCAAGCCCTTGACTCAACACTAATCTTTATTATATAGCTCACGGACTCGATTACAAAGAAGGATCATAAAGCAAAACTCAAAACTAGATCATGCCATGACTTTATTCTACTAAATCAAGATACTACTAATAGGATCGAACTAAGAAAAAGGGTAAAGATAGGAGTTGTGATGATGATACGATACCAGGGCACCTCCCCAAGCTTGGCAGTTGCCAAGGGGAGTGCCCATACCCAGGTGATTATGTCCTCGGAGGTGATGGAGGTGGTGATGATGACGGTGGATAATCACACATCGAGCGTAAAAGTTCCTCCAACTTGCGGATAATATTCTTGAGCCCAGCAATATGATCCTTCAACAAAATATTCTCATGTGTAAGATACTTGTTCTGTATGCGGGCTAACTCAATCATCTTGAAGGCTTCAAGCTCTGTTGGAGTGAAAAGGTTAGGTAAAGGTTGAGGGATGTCTTCTTCTTTCACCACCGAAGCTTGGACCTCCATGGCCTTCTTGATCCCTTCATCCTTGTTGATTTCTTCTAGTTCCTCTCTTTTCAACTCTATCTTCAATAGCTAAGCATCCTTGTCTTCGTTGTTGGAGGAGGGAGAATCATGGTGCCCTACACCTGTCAGAAAAACAGCTCGAAACAAGAACAGGGGAGATTTGCGTGATACAAGAGTCAAAACCTTCGGGGGGTATATATAATGAATTTTTACTGACCAAAATACGTATTGTGCAAGGAAACGGAGTCCGGAGGGCACACGAGGTGCTCACGAGGTAGGGGGCGCGCCCAGGGGGGTAGGGCGCGCCTTCCACCCTCGTGGAGGCCTCGTGTCCTCCCCGGACTACTACTTTTTTTTCTATTTTTCTAAATATTCCAAAACGGAGAAATATTGCCTTAAAAATTGTTTTGGAGTCGATTTACTTACCGTACCACATACCTATTCCTTTTCGGAGTCTGGAACGTTCTGGAAAGTGTGCCTTATGTATTCCTCCGGGGTTACGGTTTCAATAATATTAGTTTCAACATTTATAGAATTACCTGAGATATAGTGTTTGATCCTTTGACCGTTTACCACCTTCGGATTTGTGCCTGCGAAGTTGTTGATTTTTATGGCACCGGAACGATAGACCTCCTCGATAACGTAGGGACCTTCCCATTAGGAGAGAAGTTTTCCTGCAAAAAATCTTAAACGAGAGTTGTATAGTAATACATAATCACCTACATTAAACTCACACTTTTGTATCCTTTTGTCATGCCATCTTTTAACCTTTTCTTTAAACAACTTGGCATTTTCATAAGCTTGGGTTCTCCATTCATCAAGTGAGCTAATATCAAATAACCTCTTCTCACCGGCAAGTTTGAAATCATAGTTGAGCTCTTTAATAGCCCAATATGCCTTATGTTCTAGTTCGAGAGGTAAGTGACAAGCTTTTCCATAAACCATTTTATAAGGAGACATATCCATAGGATTTTTGTATGCAGTTCTATAGGCCCATAATGCATCATTCAGTTTCTTGGACCAATTCTGTCTAGACCTATTGACAGTCTTTTGCAAAATTAATTTGAGCTCTCTATTGCTCAATTCTACCTGACCACTAGACTGCGGGTGATATGGAGATGCAATTCTATGATTAACGTCGTATTTAGCAAGCATCTTACGGAAAGCACCATGAATAAAGTGTGAACCACCATTAGTCATTAAGTATCTAGGGACTCCAAACCTCAGAAAAATAACTTCCTTAAGCATTTTAATAGAGGTGTTATGATCAGCACTACTAGTTGGAATAGCTTCTACCCAGTTAGTAACGTAATCAACAACAACTAAAATATGAGTGTAACCATTAGAGGCAGGAAAAGGTCCCATATAATCAAAGCCCCAAACATCAAATGGCTCAATAACAAGTGAATAATTCATAGGCATTTCTTGACGTCTACTAATATTACCAATTCTTTGACATTCATCGCAAGATAAAACAAACTTATGGGCATCCTTGAAGAGAGTAGGCCAATAAAAACCGGATTGCAATACCTTATGTGCAGTTCTATCTCCAGCGTGGTGTCCTCCATAAGCCTCGGAGTGACACTTGCATAGGATCTGTTCCTATTCATGCTTAGGTACACAACGTCTAATAACACCATCTACTCCTTCTTTATAAAGATGCGGGTCATCCCAAAAGTAATGTCTCAAGTCATAGAAAAACTTTTTCTTTTGTTGGTATGTGAAGCTAGGCGGTATAAATTTAGCAACAATATAATTAGCATAATCAGCATACCATGGAGTGCTACGAGAAGTACTTATGACATTTAATTGCTCATCAGGAAAGCTATCATCAATAGGTAGTGGGTCATCAAGAACATTCTCTAGCCTAGACAAGTTGTCTGCAACGGGGTTCTCAGCTCCTTTTCTATCAACGATATGCAAATCAAACTCTTGGAGCAAGAGAACCCATCTAATAAGTCTAGGTTTTGCATCTTTATTTTCCATAAGATATTTAATAGCAGCATGATCTGTGTGAATAGTTACTCTAGAATCAACAATATAGGGTCAGAATTTATCACAAGCAAATACAACCGCTAAAAGTTCCTTTTTGGTAGTAGCATAATTTCTTTGAGCATTGTCTAGAGTCTTACTAGCATAATGGATAACATTCAATTTCTTATCAACTCTTTGCCCTAGAACAGCACCTACAGCATAATCACTAGCATCACACACAATTTCAAAGGGTAAATTCCAATCAGGTGGCTGAACAACAGGTGCAGAGACTAATGCTTTCTTAAGTATTTCAAATGCTTCTACACAATCATCATCAAAGACAAATGGTACATCTTTTTGTAATAAATTAGTCAGAGGCCGAGAGATTTTTGAGAAGTCCTTAATGAACCTCCTATAAAATCCGGCGTGACCAAGGAAACTTCTTATACCTTTGATGTCCTTGGGACATGGCATCTTTTCAATAGCATCAACCTTGGCTTTATCAACTTCAATACCTCTTTCAGAAACTTTGTGCCCCAAGACAATACCTTCATTAACCATAAAGTGGCACTTTTCACAATTCAAGACAAGATTAGTTTCTTCACATCTCTGCAAAACTCGAGCAAGATTGCTTAAGCAATCATCAAAAGAGGAACCATAGACGGAAAAGTCATCCATGAAAACCTCACAAATTTTCTCACAAAAGTCAGAGAATATAGCCATCATGCATCTTTGAAAGGTAGCATGTGCATTACATAAACCAAAAGGCATACGCCTATAAGCAAAAGTACCAAAAGGGCATGTAAAAGTAGTCTTTGATTGATCTTTAGCCGACACAGGTATTTGAGAAAAACCAGAATAACCATCTAGAAAGCAATAATGTGTATGTTTGCATAATATTTATAGCATTTGATCAATAAAAGGTAAGGGGTAATGATCTTTCTTAGTAGCCTTATTTAATTTGCGGAAATCAATTACCATCCTATAACCTGTGATAATTCTTTGCGGAATCAATTCATCTTTATCATTAGGGACAACAGTAATACCTCCCTTCTTAGGGACACAATGGACAAGACTTACCCACTGACTATCAGCAACGGGATAAATTATACCTGACTCCAGAAGCTTGAGTATTTCCTTCCTTACCACTTCTTTCATTTTAGGATTCAAACTTCATTGAGGATCACGAACTGGTTTGGCATCAGCTTCCAAATTTATTTTATGTTGGCATAGAGTGGGACTGATGCCCTTAAGATCATCCAGAGTATATCCAATAGCGGCACAATGCTTCTTCAGAGTTTTCAATAATCTTTCTTCTTCATGCTCTGAAAGGTTAGCGCTAATAATGATAGGATATATTTTCTTTTCATCAAGATAAGCATATTTAAGATTATCAGGCAACGGTTTAAGCTCAAACACGGGATCACCTTGGGTGGAGGAGGATCCCCTAGGATTTCAACAGGCAAATTGTGTTGCAGAATAGGTTCCTGTTTAAAGAATACTTCATCTATTTCCCTTCTTTCATTCATGAACATATCATTTTCATGGTCTAGCAAATAGTGTTCTAAAGGATCACTAGGAGGTACAACAATAGAAGCAAGACCAATAATTTCATCCTTACTAAGCAATTCTTCCTCACGATGTTGTTTACTAAACTTAGAGAAATTAAACTCATGAACCATATCATCCAAGCCAACAGTAACAACATTCTTTTCGCAATCTATTGTAGCATTAACAGTACGCAAGAAGGGTCTACCAAATATAATGGGACAAAAGCTATCTTGTGGAGAACCAAGAACGAGAAAATCAGCATGATATTTGGTTTTCCCACACAAGACTTCAACATCTCTAACGATTCCCATTGGAGATATAGTATCTCTATTGGCAAGTTTAATTGTAACATCAATTTCTTCTAACTCAGCCGGTGCAATCTCATGCATAATTTCTTTGTATAAACCAATGGGTATAACACTAGCACTAGTACCCATATCACATAAGCCATGATAACAATGATCTCCTATTTTAACAGAAATAACAGGCACGCCTACCACAGGTCTATGTTTATCTCTATCATAAGGTTTAGCAATTCTAGCAGTTTCACCAGTGAATTGAATAACATGCCCATCAATATTATCATACAAGATATCTTTAACAATAGCAATATTGGGTTCTACTTTGACTTGCTCAGGAGGTGTATAAGTCCTAGTATTGCTTTTACGAACAACAGTTGAAGCTTTAGCATGATCCTTCATTCTAACAGGGAAAGGGGGTTTCTCAACATAAGAAGTAGGAACAATAGGATCATTATAAGTGACAATCTTTTCTTCAACTTTAATAGGTGCAGCTACTTTTACTTCTATGGGAGGATGATATTTAAACCACTTATCCTTGGGGAGATCAATATAAGTAGCAAAAGATTCACAGAAAGAAGCTACTATCTCAGAGTCAAGTCCATATTTAGTGCTAAACTTACGGAAAATATATGTATCCATAAAAGATTTAACACAATCAAACTTAGGTGTCATACCTGACTCCTTACCTTCGTCGAGGTCCCAATCTTCAGAGTTGCGTTTAATTCTATCCAATAAATTCCATCCAAGTTCAATAGACTTCATCATAAAAGAGCCAGCACAAGAAGCATCGAGCATGTTGCGATTATTATCAGAAAGCCGAGCATAAAAATTCTGGAGAATTGTCAATTTTGAGAGCTCATGATTGGGGCATGAATATAACATTGATTTAAGCCTCCCCCAAGCTTGAGCGACGCTTTCTCCTTCGCGAGGCCAAAAATTATATATATAATTGTGATCACGATGAACAAGATGCATAGGGTAATACTTTGATGAAATTCCAATTTCACTCTTTTATAGTTCCATGACCTCGTATCATCACATAGCCTATACCATGTCAATGCGTCTCCCTCCAAAGATAAAGGGAAAGCCTTCTTCTTAACAACATCATCGGGTATACCTGCAAGCTTAAATAGTCCACAAATATCATCCCCAAAGCGTAGATGTTCGTCAAGATGCTTTGTTCCATCTCCTGCAAAAGTGTTAGCTAGCAGTTTTTCCATCATACCCGAAGGAATCTGAAAAGCAGTTTCATCTTCAATAGATTCAGTAGGTCCAGTAGGTTGAGGAGCAACTCTTGGCTCAACCGGACGGGGTGAAGATACCCCGAACAAGCCCCTCAAACAATTAGTTTCCATAGTAACAAGTGACAGAAAGTTTCAGCACACTAAATAAATTTTTCCTTACCAAATTCCACCTACCAAAGGCGCTTCACTCCCCGGCAACGGCGCCAGAAAAGAGTCTTGATGACCCACAAGTATAGGGGATCTATCGTAGTCCTTTCGATAAGTAAGAGTGTCAAACCCAACAAGGAGCAGAAGGAAATGATAAGCGGTTTTCAGCAAGGTATTCTCTGCAAGTACTGAAATAAGTGGTAACAAATAGTTTTGTGATAGGATAAATTGTAACGAGCAACAAGTAACAAAAGTAAATAAAGTGCAGCAAGGTGGCCCAATCCTTTTTGTAGCAAAGGACAAGCCTGGACAAACTCTTATAATAGGAAAAGCGCTCCCGAGGACACATGGGAATATCGTCAAGCTAGTTTTCATCATGCTCATATGATTCGCGTTCAATACTTTGATAATTTGATATGTGGGTGGACCGGTGCTTGGGTACTGCCCTTACTTGGACAAGCATCCCACTTATGATTAACCTCTATTGCAAGCATCCGCAACTACAACAAAAGTATTAAGGTAAACCTAAGCATAGCATGAAACATATGGATCCAAATCAGCCCCTTACGAAGCAACGCATAAACTAGGGTTTAAGCTTCTGTCACTCTAGCAACCCATCATCTACTTATTACTTCCCAATGCCTTCCTCTAGGCCCAAATAATTGTGAAGTGTTATGTAGTCGACGTTCACATAACACCACTAGAGGTTAGACAACATACATCTTATCAAAATATCAAACGATTACCAAATTCACATGACTACTAATAGCAAGACTTCTCCCTTGTCCTCAGGAACAAACGTAACTACTCACAAAGCATATTCATGTTCATAATCAGAGGGGTAATAATGTGCATATAGGATCTGAACATATGATCTTCCTCCAAATAAACCAACTAGCATCAACTACAAGGAGTAGTCAACACTACTAGCAACCTACTAGCACCAATACCGGACTTGGAGACAAGAATTGGATACAAGAGATGAACTAGGGTTTGGAGATGAGATGGTGCTGGTGAAGATGTTGATGGAGATTGCCCTCTCCCGATGAGAGGAGTGTTGGTGATGACGATGGTGATGATTTCCCCCTCCCGGAGGGAAGTGTCCCCGGCAGAACAGCTCTGCCGGAGCCCTAGATTGGTTCCGCCAAGGTTCCGCCTCGTGGCAGCGGAGTCTCATCCCGAAAGGTTCTCTGATATTTTTCTCATCGAAAGACTTCATATGGGAGAAGATGGACGTCAGAGAGCCACCAGGGGGCCCACGAGGTAGGGGGCGCGCCTAGGGGGGGGGCCCACTCTCATGAGCAGGGTGTGGCCTCCCTGGCCTTCATCTTTGGCGATGATTTTTCTTTATTTATTTTCAGGTATTCCGTGGAGTTTCAGGACTTTTGGAGTTGCGCAGAATAGTCCTTCAATATTTGCTCCTTTTCCAGCCCAGAATTCCAGCTGCCGGCATTCTCCCTCTTCATGTAAACCTTGTAAAATAAGAGAGAATAACCATAAGTATTGTGACATAATGTGAAATAACAGCCCATAATGCAATAAATATTGACATAAAAGCATGATGCAAAATGGACGTATCATCAGTCTTTGAAGATTCAGTGATCATCCCTTCCTGTAGAACTTGTTGTTCTTTGCGAGTCATTAGAGCACGATACGCGGATTTGACAGAATATGTCCCGGATCTCTCATGAGCCCACGCCCAAAAATCGTCACCTCCACCATGTCTGAGTGGTATGTTCAAGATTGCATCTGCATCTGGTGGCGTGAAGTTCGATCTTACTAACTCCGTTCTCCAACTCCAATTTTCGTGGTCGATTAGGTCGGAGACAGTGTGGATGGTAGCTTCTCCAATCTGAACTGACGGACGCAAGGATAGCCTCCCGGGCAGCCAACGGTCAGCCCAAACATTAACAGAAGTGCCATCACAAATCCTCTTCATTAATCCAGCTTCCAGTGCCTTCCTCCCTGCTATGATGCCTCGCCAGGTCGCTGAGGAGTTGTTCGGCACAGTAGCATGCATGAAATCGATAGTTGGGAAGTAGCGGCCTTTGAGAACCCTAGAGCATAAAGATTCCGGGTCTGTGATGAGCCGCCAACCATGCTTTCCCAGTAGTCCAGATCACGAAAACCCATCCCTCCCTTAGACTTTGAGACTGAAAGAGATTTCCAGTCTATCCAGTGCATAGAACGTCTGTCGACGGAGCTGCTCCACCAGTACTTGGCCATCGACGAGGATATGCTTTTGTAATTCTTCTTGGCCAGCTTGAAGCAACTCATTGTAAACGTCGGTATAGATTGGGCCACCGACTTTACAAACACCTCTCTTGCTGCGCACAAAACCAACCGTTCGGTCCCCCCATTCATCTTGGACCTGACTCGTTCACCAATATAGTTAAAAGTGCCCGACGTGATGCGTCCTGCCGCAGTAGGCAAACCCAGGTACCTCTCATTGAAAGCCTCGACCGAGATACCTAGAGTTCCTTTCAGAGCTGCTCTGACAGGTTCTGGTGTGTTCGGACTGAAAAGGATGGAGCTCTTCTCCTTGTTCACACATTGTCCCGAGCACTTGCCATAAACCTTCAGAATGTTGTTGAGTCTGATGGCACTCTCCACCTTTGATTGCATGAAAATGAGGCTATCATCCGCAAAAAGCAGATGATTGATCCATGGAGAATGAACAATGACACGAATCCCTCTGTCCACATGGGCGCCTCCAAACCTGTTAAGTAGGGTTGTGAAGCCTTCTGCACAAAGCAGGAATAAATAAGGTGAAGCGGGGCAGCCTTGCCGCAAACCCCTAGATGGGGTGATGTATGGCAGAAGCTCTCCATTCACACGAACATAAAACCGGACTGATGTGACACACTTCATGATCAGCCGGATAAAAGAGGCACTGAAACCCAACTTTGACATGATCCCTTCTAGATAGTGCCATTCTACACGGTCATAAGCCTTCATCATGTCAAGTTTGACTGCGCAAACAGAGTTCTTCCCCTTTTCCTCTTCTTCATTGTGCACGCTCTCATATGCAATGAGTACATTATCAATGATGAGTCACCCCGGCACAAAAGCGCTCTGCTCCTCGCTCACGATATCATCCAGAAAGCCCCTTGTTCTGTTAACAATGCACTTGGCTGCAATTTTGTACATGACAGAGCAAAGAGAAATAGGTCTGTACTGGTTGATGCATTGTGGGTGCCGTACCTTTGGGATGAGAGTGATTGACGTGTCGTTCATGCCCTCCGGTAGCTCGCCCCCATTTAAGAAATCCAACACCGCCGGGATAATATCATCCTTGAGAAGAGACCAGTGCCTCTGGAAGAATCCCGCAGTAAAGCCATCCACTCCCGGGGCTTTCGACGGTGCCATTTGGAATAAAGCACCTCCTGAGCTGTGTACAGCATGTCGATATGTGCATTCATTTGCTCGGTCACGCGGGCTGGTACTAGATTGATCAGCTCATCCAGAGAGTTGAATCCCTGAGATGTATATAAGTTTTGGAAAAACTGTTGGACTTCGTTTCTGTCCTCGTCCAAGGTCTGTAGAGCCATCCACACGCATAAGCTTCTCTATCTTATTGATACGTTTTCGCATTGCAACTTGTGCGTGGAAAATTTTTGTGTTACGATCACCGTGACGCAACCATGGTACCCGAGACCGCTGGGGCATCCAAATTTCCTCCTGGCGAAGTACCTCTTTCAGTTTCTTGACGGTGGCCTTCTCTTCGTCAGTTGGACCCCTGCTAGTAGCCCTGCTACTTAATTTGTCCAACTTGGCCTGGAGCTTCCTTATAGTGGCTGTTAGACTGCAAAACTCCTTTGCACCCCATGCTGAGAGCGAGTTTTGCATGGTATTGATCGCTTGTAAAACTCCCGCCAAGCCATGCTGCCCCGACCCTTTTTGCCAACTATTCATTACCATTTGGTCATAATCTGCATGGGTTTGCCAAACCTCTTTGTACCGGAACTGTTTGACCCCTCGTGCGTAATGCTCAGTGTCATGTGTCCTCAGTTCTGTCAGAATGAAACAGTGATCAGATTCGGTGGTGCTAATGTGCTTCACTCTTGAATATCTGAATCGATGCATTAGGTCTGGACTACCAAAAGCTCTGTCCAACCTAGCTCTGACGTTATCACCGCCCAATTGGCCATTATCCCATGTGTACTCAGTACCCGTCCATCCCAGGTCCTGAAACAAGCACTCATCAGTGACATCCCGAAAAGCTTGCATCTGCCATTTAGGCCTAGCAGCACGTGAGAAGTGTTCCGAGGTATACAATGTCTCATTGAAATCTCCAACACACAGCCAGGCCGAGTGTGGAATTTCATTTAGTGTGCGAAGAAACCTCCAACTGTGGTGATGGTCGGACACTCTAGGGGCACCGTAAAAACCCGTGAACCAAAAGGGGTCTTCGCTCAAATCACTTTTCTGCACCATAATGTTGATATGGCCAGAACTATAGCTCTTAAGGTGAACAATAAGATTGGTTGACCAGAATAAACCAATACCTCCACTTAAGCCAGCACTTCCTACGGCAAAACATCCTGCAAAGCCTAGGGTAGATTGCAGATTCTCTACTCTTTTTGCTGGTATTTTTGTCTCCATCAAGAAGAGGAGACCGGGCCCTTCCTGCTTCACAACACTGCGAAGCTCTCGAACTGCCGCTGGGTTCCCAAGCCCACGGCAGTTCCAGTTGAGGCATCTCATTGCGACTGGCAGGGCTGCCCTACAGCCTCTGCCGATTGCCCCGAGCTAACCGGGGTGGGTTTCTTCTTTTTTGGGATTCTTTCTCTATCCTCATCAGCTGACTGATCGGAAACATCTCCTTCCTTGCTATGTGTGACTTGGATCTGATCTGTAGCATTGAAGGCCTCATTAAACAGCAAGGGCAATTCCGCCCTTTTGTAAACCTGCTTCTTAATTTGCGCCCTCCTTTCTTTTGTTCTGATGCTTGTTCTTTACAGGTGAGGTCACCTCGGTACCTTTATCCGCAGCAGAACTGGAGTTTCTTGTCTCAACCTTGTTGCTTGGGTTGGAGTTATGCTCCCTAGGCATGTACTCACCAGAGCTGGGCTTTTTGCGCTCGTCCGACACGCGGAGTCCTCTCCCAAAAGGTAAATCACCATTAGCATCTCTGGCTCCTGGTGTCGGACAGTGCAGGTCAGAGTGGCCCAGACGACCACAATAGAAGCAAAAGTGTGGTATGTTCTCATACTGGATTTCATAGGGATCCATACTCTTCCTCCTAGTTGATTCAATTAGAATCCAACGTCTCAGTGGCTTGCTCACATCCAACGTGACTCTGGCTCTCAGGAATTCATTAGCATGGTCGAAGCACACGTCATTTGCATGCTCATCAATCTGTTTTGCTATCGCAGCACACCACTTGTCATTACACAGGTTGAAGGGTAGGTTAACAACCCTCACCCACATCTGGATCTTCTCGAACCGAAGCTCTGAAGGGCACATGCACTCGTCGAACTCTGAAAGAACGACGACTTTCTTGCTCACATGCCAAGGTGCACCTTGCCAGACACGGTCGCGATCCCTTTGGTTTGCAAACTCGGCCACAAATGTGTTTTCCCCCAAAGATTTTAAGTTGAGACCTTTAGGGTTTCCCCACGCCGGGTGGAGCGCATTGGTGATGGTTTGGATGTGGAGAAGGTTCTTGTGAAGAACTTTTTCGGCCAGCATCCACTTCGCCGGCGCCCCATCATCCGCATCATCAAGCACTAATGGCATGGCCTCTTCTTCGGTGATATCAAGTTTCCCCAGAGCCTCCGCCAGTTTTGCCCTAGCCGCCCTTGGCGACAAGGGATCTTTCCCTCTTCCCTTCCCTGAGGACGCTGCCATCCCCGGGCTACGATCTTGTGCGCCTCACCGAAGATCAGCGCACGCCACCGTCGTCCACCCTCAAAACCCTAATCGCTAGAGGAGGCGCTCCGGGAGTTTCGGGGGGAAAAACGAAGAAAAATAAAACTCTTCTTTTGCATGCAGTACAAGCCTAAATACACAAATTAATTGTCACACTTTTTTTTCTAACATATACATATATCCGTGTCATCTTGTTTTCTAGGCAGTCATGTATTTGGTGTGAAATCCCCTCAATCTTTTGTTATCCATGCAGTCAAAACTAGTTCAATCTGCACACTTGTACGTGCATTTCTTTTAACTGAACTTGTAAGAGCATCAGATCTATAATATTCCAGAGTCTCTTGTCAAATGAATATTGCATGACAATAGTTTGATGCCGCTGCTGTAGGAACCTGAGTACACGGTGATGTTTGCGGCTAATTTTAAATTTAAACATTGATTAATTTCTTTCATACTTTATGTAGTATTTACTTGCATTGTATTTTTATGGTTTTCTTGAAGGTGTAAACCGCACCGGGGTTGGGGGGGGGGGGGAGGACAATGTTGGCAGGACTGTTTTAATGCAGTTCTAGTAGTGGCGATAGCATATATCATTAGGGAGAGGAGACCAAGGGAGATAAGTCGTTTTAGTGACGACGAGGACAGACATAAGATTAGGAGCTATGTGCTGAAAAATATATGTGATGCGTCTTGAAGTAACATGCTATGACGAGCCACGTTTAACTGAAGGAACATTCTGTATGTGGGAGGTGTGGGCTGCATGACAGCGTGCATATTACAGTTGAAGAAAACTTACTCTGTATGTGCATTGTGTGAATCATGAATATCTTATTTATACATGATCACATAAGTACAAAAGTACTATATTCTTTCCACTACTTTCATTGGCTAGCTGCCTACACATTTCCCCTTTGGCGTTGGCTCCACCAGTTTTGACCGTGAGTCGCTTTAGTTATCTCAAATCTTTGGCAGGCCTGGCATCTTTGGACAAGAATAATAAGTAGAATTGTTTCACGGCTCGATAGAGAATTTGATGGTGGACCTTGTTAACAATGTTCATGCACTTGCTGAAGACCATTTCTATAGGAGGGTTCTTGTTGGCACATCAAAAGGGTCCACTGGCTTTTGTAGTAGTTTGTCACATTATTTAGGATTTTTATGTGTTTCAAACATTTAAAATATGCATATGTTCTAGTAAAGGAAATTAGATAGATCATAAACAAGGAGAAAATTTCCGAGTACAAAAACTATGTATTAAGTGGTATGAAGAATCATGTGTATATAAGTACAAGAAAGACCGAAAGAGGCCACATGACATTGTCTCTCTTGTACCTGTGTGTTCAGTTCTGAAAAGAAAGGAATCATGTGCATCCAAACAGGTCGTGATTGGCAACTAGAGTCATTTGATATGTTTTTTTTAGAAAAGGGGGACATCCCCGGCTTCTGCATCAGAATGATGCATACAACCACCTTTATTAGCAAGCAAATATGTTCAACAAAAGTCTTAAAGTCTCGAACAAAAGCTGCTCACAAAGAGCTAAAGAACAAAAAAGAAACCACAACCGGCTGGCAAAAGATAGATAGGAAAACTAGTTGCCTATCCTATTACATGACCGCCATCCAAACCAGCTGAAAATATCCCATGGGGGGGGAGAAGGACAATGTTGGCAGGACTGTTTTAATGCAGTTCTAGTAGTGGCGATAACATATATCATTAGGGAGAGGAGACCAAGGGAGATAAGTCGTTTTAGTGATGACGAGGACAGGCATAAGATTAGGAGCTATGTGCTGGAAAATAGAGGTGATGGGTCTTGAAGTAACATGCTATGACGAGCCACGTTTAACTGAAGGAACATTCTGTATGTGGGAGGTGTGGGCTGCATGACAGCGTGCATATTACAGTTGAAGAAAACTTACTCTGTATGTGCATTGTGTGAATCATGAATATCTTATTTATACATGATCACATCAGTACAAAAGTACTATATTCTTTCCACTTACTTTCATTGGCTAGGTGCCTACACATTTCCTCTTTGGCATTGGCTACACCAGTTTTGACCGCGAGTCGCTTTAGTTATCTCAAATCTTTGGCAGGCCTGGCATCTTTGGACAAGAATAATAAGTAGAATTTTTTCACGGCTCGATAGAGAATTTGATGGTGGACCTTGTTAACAATGTTCATGCACTTGCTGAAGACCATTTCTATAGGAGGGTTCTTGTTGGCACATCAAAAGGGTCCACTGGCTTTTGCAGTAGTTTGTCACATTATTTAGGATTTTTATGTGTTTCAAACATTTAAAATATGCATATGTTCTAGTAAAGGAAATTAGATAGATCATAAACAAGGAGAAAATTTCCGAGTACAAAAACTATGTATTAAGTGGTATGAAGAATCATGTGTATATAAGTACAAGAAAGACCGAAAGAGGCCACATGACATTGTCTCTCCTGTGCCTGTGTGTTCAGTTCTGAAAAGAAAGGAATCATGTGCATCCAAACAGGTCGTGATTGGCAACTAGAGTCATTTGATATGTTTTTTTAGAAAAGGGGGACATCCCCGGCTTTTGCATCAGAATGATGCATACGGCCACCTTTATTAGCAAGCAAATAGGTTCAACAAAAGTCTTGAAGTCTCGAACAAAAGCTGCTCACAAAGAGCTAAAGAACAAAAAAGAAAGCCACAACCGGCTGGCAAAAGATAGATAGGAAAACTAGTTGCCTATCCTATTACATGACCGCCATCCAAACCAGCTGAAAATATCCCATGCTACCATCTCCCATCGGATAGATCCAGTAATCAAACGCTCCCTGACCTTCGTCAGAGTGAGTAACGACCACATACGGATCAACGCAGTGGCTCGGAAGATAACCTGCAAAAATAAGTATTTGTTGTTCTGTTAAAGACCAAATCATTTCTGCAATTCCAGATAGCCCATAATAAAGCACATACTCCTACACGAATGTGTCTCGCTGTTTGGGGCTCAATCCCATCCAACCATGTCCCAAATAACGTGTTAATATTACGCGGAGGAGTAATATTAAGGGCTATGTTCACTGATTGCCAAAGAATCTTTGACAAAGGACAATCGAGAAAGAGGTGTTTGATTGTTTCATCCCTGTCACAAAAGCTACATCGAGAAGATCCAGTCCAGTTGCGTTTAATCAAGTTATCCTTAGTTGAAATGACTTGTTTGTATACAAACCACATGAACACTTTAACTCTCAAAGGAACTTTGACATGCCAAACATGTTTCGACGTAGGAATAGAACTAGGATTAATAACACCCAGATACATGGATTTAACCATAAATTCTCCATTCCTAGTAAGCTTCCAACACAACTGATCCGAACGTTGAGAGAGTTGAACATCCATCAATCTTCTCACAAGATGGAGCCAAACTTCCCAACGGTTACCGGCTAACGCTCTGCTGAAGCTGATATTTAGAGGCGTGGACTGACATACTGACTCAACGGTTGCATCTCTCCGTTGAACAATACTATAGAGAGAAGGATACTGAAGCGCAAGGGGCGTGTCCCATAGCCAGGTATCCTCCCAGAATCTCATAGAAGTACCGTTACCGACAACAACCTTGGTCCGATTAAAAAATACCGATTTAACTCTCATCAGGCCTTTCCAGAAAGGCGAATCCATCAGCCTCACTGTCACCTGGGATAAGGTTTTGGATTGAAGGTACTTATTACGCAGAATCTGTGCCCATGTGGCCTCGGTCTCTCAAGAAAGCTTATACAGCCATTTGCTAAGAAGACATTTGTTTTTCACCTCAATATTTTTGATACCTAGACCCCCTTGGTCCTTCGGTCGACAAATAATGTCCCATTTAGCTAGTCTATACTTCCTCTTCAGCTCATCACTTTGCCAGAAAAAATGGGATCGATAGAAATCGAGTCTTTTCCGAACTCCCACTGGTACCTCGAAAAAAGACAAAAGAAACATGGGCATACTTGTGAGAACCGAATTAATAAGAATTAAACGGCATCCATACGACATCAGTTTGCCCTTCCAGCAGCCCAATTTCTTCTCAAATCGATCCTCAATGCACTTCCATTCGCTATTTGTTAGCTTACGATGATGAATGGGTATACCTAAATACGTGAAAGGTAAAGCCCCCAATTCACAACCGAACAATTGCTTATACGCCTCTTGTTCCTCATTGGCTCTTCCAAAACAGAACAATTTGCTCTTCTGAAAATTGATTTTTAATCCGGTCAATTGTTCAAATAAGCATAACACCAGCTTCATGTTTCACGCCTTTGCTAAATCATGCTCCATAAAGATGATTGTATCATCTGCGTACTGTAGGACAGATACACCTCCATCAACTAGATGAGGTACCAAACTACCTACTTGGCCAGCATCCTTAGCCCTCCCTATTAGAATCGTCAACATGTCAACTATAATGTTGAACAAAATAGGTGACATTGGATCTCCTTGTCTCAAGCCCTTATGTGTTTGGAAATAGCGACCTATATCATCATTCACTTTAATTCCAACACTTCCTTTTTGCGTGAAAGATTCTACCTGTTGTCGCCAGGCTTGATCAAAACCTTTCATCCTCAACGCTTGTTGGAGGAATGACCATTTGACTTTGTCGTACACTTTTTCGAAATCCACTTTGAAAACTACCCCATCTAGTTTTTTTCGTATGGATTTCATGGAGTGTTTCATGCAGGACCACCACCCCTTCAAGGATGTTTCTATCCGGCATGAAAGCAGTTTGGGATGGCTGCACCACAGAATGCGCAATCTGCGTGAGCCTATTCGTCCCAACCTTGGTGAAGATTTTAAAACTTGCATTCAGAAGATAGATGGGCCTGAACTGCTCAATTCGTATCGCCTCTGTTTTCTTAGAAAGCAAAGTGATGGTTCCAAAATTCAGATGAAACAAGTGAAGTTGTCGAGCGAATAAATCCTGGAACATCGGAAGCAAATCCCCTTTGATAATATGCCAGCACCTTTTATAAAATTCCGTCGGAAATCCATCCGGCCCCGGAGCTTTATTATTCTTCATCTGAGAAATAGCTTCAAACACCTCTTTCTCCGAGAACGGGGCAGATAAAATATCGTTCTCATCTGAAGCAAGCTGAGGGACATCCTCATTCCGCGACTCATCTAGAGTTACGAAATTATCCTCCGGAGGCCCAAAAAGCTGCTTATAATAATGAGTGATGTACAATTTTAAGTTCTCCTGTCCTACAATCGTCCCTTCATCTTGCTCAAGCTGAAAGATCCTTTTCTTTCTATGCTTTCCATTGGCGATCATATGAAAGAATTGAGTGTTGGCGTCCCCCTGGACCACTTTGCGAACCTTCGCCCGCAATGCCCACTTCAATTCTTCTTCTCGCATGAGCTCTTTCAATCGCATCTCCGCATCTAATTTAACATGAAGTTCCGTTGAATCTAGGATCGTGGACTCGGCTTTTACATCTAAGGCATGAATAGCAAGCAATTCCAACAGTCAGCCAAACAGCAACATTGGAACCGTGGCAATTTCAAATTTTCAACCCCGGAGATGAACTGGAATTTGGCACTTGAGTTCTGCAGACCAATTCAATTCCTGCAACCAAGCGGAGGGCCTCAGATTTTCTGCAAACATTTGTTGCTGAAAGTTGATCTTGATATGGTTGATGATGGCCACTCCTACATAGCACGCCATAGCAGCTGTTGCATCATGTATGGTTGAGGCTGACGGGCGATGGCTACAGGTCCTGAGTACCTAGGGAACAGCCCATGACATCAGCTCAAGTGCTGCTTCTTGTGGCAGAATTGACAAATTTGACCTCAAAGCGAAAGTATTTCACAAACTAAACTGTTTTAGAAAATATTTCACATCGCTGACCCTTTTGTGCAGCTCCCAACAGTAAGGCGCTGCACTCTACTGTGCAACTCCTTACAGCTAGACGCTGCACAGTGTAGTGCAACTCCTTACAGTTAGGCGCTGCACAGTGTGGCGCCTAGGTGTTAGGCGCTGCACAATAGAGTGTAGCGCCTTGCTGTTAGGCGCTGCACATTAGAGGTCGGCTGGGTGAAATACTTTCAAACATAGTTTAGTGTGTGAAATAGTTTCGTCCTGAGGTCAAATCTGTGTCTTTTGCCGCTTCTTGTTGCCCCAAGACCAAGCCTATCTATCCGTTGTCTACTTTAACGGAATTGCCTCACATACAATGAAAAGCTCGTCCGATTTGGTACGATAACGCAATCCACCGTGAACGCCAGCGTTGATCAACGGTGGCCCTGCTACTTCGTACAGAAATCATACAAATACCGTCGTACAGAAATTTATTCGCTCAGGTCGAGTCGAACATAGGATAGGAGTAGACGAGTAGTACGAACGGCGTCCGGGAGGAAATTATATTAGTATCACCGGAGTAGTGTCCTGGTCAAATGGGCACAAGCGCTTCCAGTAAAGTATCCCAGTTGCTCCTCCCATCTTTGTCTGGCCGCGCTGCCGTGCCGAGCATATCCACGCTACGCTACACCGACGTGGAAGCCCGCACCGCACCTCATCCGGCACGCCTCCCACCGGCTTCCTTCCGCCTATTTCAATCCCCTGGCCGCGCACCGGATGCCGCCTCCCATCTCCCTCAACCATCTCTAACAACCATCCGCGGGCGGCGCAATCTGTTTGTATCCGTCGCTCGCTCCCGACGACCGAGAAGAGCTAGCGCCGTTGCTCGGCGGAGATCACGCGCCGGTCGCAGAGGCGGGGCAGAGAAGAGAGGATGGACCACGCGGCGGAGGCGCAGCGGACGGACCTGATGACGATCACGCGGCACGCGCTGAACGAGCAGGGGCGGCACCCGGAGTCCCGGGGCGACTTCACCATCCTCCTCTCCCACATCGTCCTCGGCTGCAAGTTCGTCGCCTCCGCCGTCAACAAGGCCGGCCTCGCCAAGCTCATCGGCCTCGCCGGAGAGACCAACATCCAGGCAAGCGCATGATCCAAGTCCTCGAATCGAGTCCCTTTCTCGCCTTGTTTATTAATGTCTGTGCGCGCGGTTGACCGGAGAGCAGGGGGAGGAGCAGAAGAAGCTGGACGTGCTCTCCAACGAGGTCTTTGTCAAGGCGCTCGTCAGCAGTGGCCGCACTGTAAATATACACTCTTCTGACTCTTCAGTTTCAGTAGATATCTTCCCGGCAAAGTAAACAAGCCCGAGCCAAGGATCTGACTTTGCCGTGCTGCGTGCAGTGTGTCCTCGTGTCTGAAGAGAACGAGGCGGCCATCTTCGTCGACGCGCCCCTCCGCGGGAAGTACTGCGTGTGCTTCGATCCGCTGGACGGCTCCTCCAACATCGACTGCGGCGTCTCCATCGGGACGGTATGCGCTCCTCTTACTCTGCTTCTCCGAGCAAAGCTGCTACCTGTTGCTTGGTTCAGTACACAGTATGCCGACTGGTTAGTGATCAGCGTTTCTCTGTTCTATAGATCTTTGGGATCTACATGATCAAAGACAAGGACAACGCGACTCTGGAGGACGTGCTGCAACCCGGGACTGACATGATTGCCGCCGGCTACTGCATGTACGGGAGTTCATGCACGGTAATTATGTTCCCTGATAATGTATTTTCACTCCCATTAATTTACCCTACCTCTTCATCCTAGATTCAACGTTGTTCTGGTTTACCGCAGCTTGTGTTGAGCACTGGGAATGGTGTAAATGGCTTCACCCTTGATCCTTCCCTCGGAGAGTTCATACTTACTCATCCCAACATAAAGGTTTGTGATGCAGGTCACAACAACGCACTTCTTTCTAAAATTTATTCACTGATCTGCAACAAAAGACTGAAATCCTATTATATGTGTGCTTAAACTCTTCTTGGTTGTGCAGATACCAAACAAAGGGAAGATCTATTCGGTCAATGAAGGGAACGCCAGAAACTGGGACGCGCCCACAGCAAAGTATGTACTTACTACTGTACATCTCATTTCAAGTTCACAAACATCACAGGAAGTCAAGCTGAACTCTCTAGCCAACATTGCAGGTACGTAGAGAGATGCAAGTTTCCCGAAGACGGCTCATCACCAAAATCCTTGAGATATATTGGAAGGTGAGTGCCAGTCTTTCAGTCCGACTCCGATTGTCCCTGTTTTACTGAACCTAATGATTTTGTCATGTCATTCCACGCTCCACAGTATGGTTGCCGATGTTCATCGCACCCTGCTCTACGGAGGCATATTCCTGTACCCCGCCGACAAGAAGAGCCCCAACGGAAAACTCCGGTACGCCGCCAGTCTCCTTTGTGGTATCCCCAATTGATTATGCTTATCCATGTGCATTCCTGAGGTTGGTGACATGTCATATTTTCAGTGTTCTGTACGAGGTTTTCCCCATGTCGTTCCTGATAGAGCAAGCCGGAGGCCAGTCTTTCACCGGCAAACGGCGGGTAAGGCCACTGAATTCACCGAATTCCTTTTTACCAGAGCAGCACTTTCTGCTTTGACACTATGCCACTTCGTCTGATTCAGAGCATGTGCAATTCTACAGAATCGTAGTAGTTGTATCTTAACTTGATGTTATTGCTGATCTTTGGCGTGCTGTAACTGAAAAATGGTTTGCTGCGTTTGCACTGCAGGCCCTTGAAATCGTTCCTTCTGAGATACACCAGAGGTCTCCGATATTCCTCGGGAGCTATGATGATGTGGAGGAGATTAAATCACTGTACACTTCGGAGTCGAGCACCGCCTGATCTGAGTACCTGAAGACACATACACATGTTCCGCATCGCGTTGTTAAAAGAAAAAGTTATGTTCCGCGTTGTGACAAAACTCCTTAGGTAGTGTTATGGTGATTCTGAGATCATTGCCATGGCCTCGATGTAATGATATCCCTGTATACATATATTTGACATATTGCACGCCATTTTAACAAGTATTCCCTCCGTAAATAAATATAAGATCACGGACCACACCCCCTTACTTTTCTTTCTCTCATGGCTGTCAGCCAAGATCAATTCCAACATATATATCCAACCGGGCTCACACCCCTTTCCATTAATTTTGCAATCAACGGAAATACATCAGTCTGTTACTGTTTTTTTGGAGAGCAACGCAAAATGAACATCGAGCCGAATAAGACCAACTACCAAGCAAAGGAGACTGAAAGGGGAAGAGCGAGTTGGTGCATCGCCAGAAAACCCACTGCATGATAGCCCTGAAACGGACTATCAGCCGTGGGGTGAAAACCTGGCGACACAATCAACCAAAGTTTGCTACAGACTTAACCTGACTAGAGTCTAGCCTTGAAAGGATAGGATAACCAACACCACAAAGGGCGATCCAGCGGGCATCAAACCCCAGTGGATATAAGACCAAGCTAAGATGAGACTATCATGATCTAACCAATCTGTATGCCATCACCATCTCCCAGCAGAAGCCTGCCACGCGCATAAGGTCTGTCCGCCAGCGCCACTGCCACATGAGCCAGTCTCTTCACGCCATCCTGGAATTTCCTCCTGTCATCCTCCTTAAGCAACCCTGCCCAGTATAACATAAAAGAGCAAGCGGTGAAGACAGCCTCCAGCGGAGAACGAGCATTATACTTATCAAAAGTAGTTTTATTGCGAAGGCACCAAATCCCCCAGCATACTGCCGCAATGACCATCATATGGAATTTTTTGCCTCCAGGGAACAAATTATACATCCAGGCCAGACTTTGCCATATTGACCTGGGAGCACACGAGGCCCCAACAGTCCACCCCAGCACCCCCCAAACTGTGCGGGCGAGAGGGCAAGTGAAAAAAAGATGGTTAGCAGTTTCCACATTAGTACAAAAGGAGCACACCGGATTTCCTGGCCAATTCCTCCGCCGCATGTTATCGCGCGTGAGAACAGCATTTTGGAATAATTGCCATAGGAATATTTTTATTTTCAATGGGATAGTCGCTTTCCACACCCATTTATAATTAGGGCCAGATAAGTTTCTCTCCAGCCACTTATATACAGATTTAGTGGTGAATCTACCTCCACTATTCAGAGACCAGGAGATAGCATCAGGGTTCTCATTCAGATGCATCTTCTTAGCCTCACACACCATCCACTTCCATTGTTCCTCCAGCTCTCCAAAGAGCCTACGTCTGAAGGGAAGATTATATTCATTGTCTACAAAAGAGGCGATAGAACAGTCTTGATCTTGACAGATATCATACAAAACAGGAAAACGTTCTCGCAGGATATCATTTTCCACCCATGGGTCATGCCAAACCCTTGCCAGGTCCCCCTTGTTAATATTGACTCTTCTCCCGGCCATATAAACATCTTTGACCTTCATGATAGATTTCCAACAGGGAGAGTCAGAGAAGCGGCTGCGAATGTTCGCGACCGTTTTGTTTCTGAAATATCTTGCCCGGATGATGCATTGCCATAACCCATCACCAGTTTCCAGCTTCCAGCACCACTTCACAAGCAGGCTGATATTTTGTTTGTGAAGGTCTTTTATGCCCAAGCCACCAATATTTCTCGATCGGCAAATTCTAGCCCATTTAACCATATGATAAGCTCGCTTCTTATTCTTCCTCCTCCAAAAGAAACGTCTGCGATGTTTGTTTATCTTTTCTATAAAGGTTTTGTTGAAGAGAAACATCGACATCAAGTAAGATGGAATACCATCCAAACTAGAATCAAGCAAGGTGAGCCTAGCACCAGAGGAGGCTGCATATGCCACCCATGCATCCAGTTTCTTGACCATTTTAACATCCAGGGAATCCAACTCAATGTTCTTAAGAGTGGAATAAGTAACTGGAACTCCCAAATATTTCATAGGTAAAGATCCCACACGACAACCAAACAGATCAGCATATATGTTGTCCGTGTCATTATCCCCTCCCACCACAAACACTTCGCTCTTATCATAGTTAATTTTTAAGCCAAACATAAGTTCGAAAAGATACAGCAACAACTTAATGTTGACAGCTTTGTCAACATCATGTTCGAAGCACAGGACGATATCGTCTGCATACTGAAGGATGCCTACCCCTCCTTCAATCAACCCAGAAGCAAGCCCCTTAATGAGATTATTTTTTTGGGCTGAAATGACCATCTTAGTCAAGCATTCTGCCGCAAGATTAAAAAGAAACGGAGAGTGTGGGTCACCTTGTCTCACCCCTTTAATGCTCTGGATATAGGGCCCTATCTCGTCATTGATCTTTACACTAACCGTACCATTCTTAAGGATTTGAGACACCCACCCGCACCATTTTGAATTAAAGCCTCGTTTAACATGACAATCCAGAAGGAATTCCCAGTTGACTTTGTCATAGGCTTTCTCAAAGTCAATCTTAAATATCACTCCCACATCTTTTTTCACATGAGTATAGTGCAGTACCTCATGCAAAGATAGGATGCCATCCACAATGTGTCTCCCCTTAATGAAGGCATTCTGCTGGATGCTAAAGATTTTGCTAGCAACTTTCGCAGCCCTAAGATCCATAGCTTTCGTGATCAGTTTGTATGGGCATCGCAGTAAGCAAATAGGTCGATACTGCTGTATCCTATTTGCCTCCGCAGATTTAGGGAGCAGTGTGATAACCCCATAGTTCAAGCGTTGAACATCTAATTTTCCCTCATAGAACCACTCAAAGAGATTGAACAACTCTGGACTCACAATGTCCCAGCAATGTTGATAGAATTCCGCAGGAATATTGTCCGGTCCAGGGGCACGATTAGGTTTCATCGCAAACAGTGCCGTCTTGATTTCCTCAAGAGAGAAAGGGCGGGTCAGGTACTCATTATCCTCAGGCATGATGTTTTCATCCTGGGACCATAATGAGGCATCGATTTGGCAAATGTTGCCAGGGGCTGGTCCAAACAACTCTCTGTAGTAATTGGTAGCATGGGAAAGCAGGTTTTTGGTCCCTTCTATAACCACGGAGCCACACTCCAATGAAACCATGGAATTTTTCCTACGACGCCCATTGGCTACCCTGTGAAAGAAGCCAGTGTTGTTGTCCCCTTTTAGAAGCCATCTCCCACTCGAAAACTGGTGCCAATGGGTCTCTTCCTCGGTATACACGTTATTAAGTTCTACTAGGATATTCAACTTCCTAGTATAGGCCTCCCCACACAGGTCATTTTCTTCTTCCATTTTCTCCAGCTCCTGAAGCTCGAGCCTGATAAGATTTTTCCTAATTTTATTCTGACCAAAAATGTTGGACCCCCATCCCTTGAAGAATTTCTTAATTCTTTTCAACTTGATATTTAAAACATCAATAGGGTCACTAGTGTAAACAGGCTGCGCCCAAATTGCAGCTACTAGAGGAAGAAACTCAGGATTGTTCAGCCAAGCGTTATCAAACTTAAAGCATCTGCTACCAGGGGCTCTAGGAGAAGCCACTCCCCCATCCAATAGTAAGGGATTATGGTCAGAGATCTCCTTAACTAGCTTTTTAACAGAGACATATATATAGTTCATTGATCCAACATATATATGTAGTTCATCATTATCAATATATAATAAGAGTTCATTGATCTTGTAATTCATCACAGTTTTACATTCAGAGCAAGGAAACCACCACAAAACAGAAGCCTCAAGCATTCAGACACCAACTAAGTTCGGAAGGGGACTGGACAAAACGATCATATGCAGGAGAGCACGGCAGCAAACACCTGGTCAAATTAAACAGAACCAAAACAACTACCATGCACCAGGACTTACTGATCAAGCAAATGCACGACCAGGCAGGCTCATCTCAACAGGCTGTGGCCGTCAAGATGAATGTCCCTCCAGCCTACTGACGAACACGTCTGTCAGCGGTGTCTTGGAGGTAAGCATGGCCCGCAGCAGCACAACAGCCTGCAAGACCACGAAACCTCAACAAGCTGGACACAGTAACTGATCTGCATAAATCTAAAATTCTAGTTACCTTATTACGTACCTCTTGTTTCGTGATATCAATGTCCATCTCCACCACGTTGGCCTTGTCTCTGCCACACCAGTGCTTCGTCACAGACATCGCGGAGGCCTGGTGCATGAGCAGATCATCGACGACGACATATTTTCGGTCTTCGACAAGATCATAACAACAGCCAACACACGAGCTATGGGATACTAGACCCATGAAGTTCTTTGGTTCCACGGCGTCTTTTTTGGCAGTGGAGCAGTCAGGGTGCCTGCAGAACGGGCTAAGGGGTGGATTCAGCAACGTCTCAGCGGGGTACCCACCTGCCATGAAGCCTGCTGCGTCGAGCTCGACGACGCTGGCGTACAGATTGGCCATGCCGCCGGTGCCGAGAGGAGAGGGGAGGCCACTGTCATTCATGTTCTTGATCACACAGCCCAGTGGGTAAGTCAGGAAACCGAGAAGCAGATCCACGAAGTCATGCTTGCATTCAGCATACATGACCTTCCTCTCCTTGGCGTCGTAGAAAAACTTGGTCTTAAATTCTGATGAAGCTCCCGGGTCTTCATTGGGAGTTACTACGATTTTCTGGTCGATGCTCGGTTTCACGGTGGCACGAGCATCCTGACCACCGGTTCCCATGGGTAGAAAAACATCGGTGAATATGGTATCCGACGACAGAGAAGCCTTCAGCATGGATATAACCTAAAGTTATACAGAAAATAATCCAAGTTAAGTTACTGCCCCCTTCGTCTCATAATATAAGAGCGTTTTCGACACTATACTAGTAGAGAAAATGCTTCAACTTCTAGGAGTAAATTGATGACTACAAATTGTGCTACCTTGGGCCAGCTGACACACACTTCCACCTCCTCGAACCCGGGGAAGGCGGCCTCAGATTTGGAGCTGAACCTGTGAATCAGCGAAGTGGATGCCGGCATGATCGTCCAGTCATCGCTGATCACAAACCGTTCTTTGCACCTCACGAACTTACCTGCAGGCGAAGAGCTTGCTCCAGTGTACGCACGCACAAGTCTGTCCATGACTTTCCAGCAGCCACAGAGGTTGCCGTTCACCTTCAGGTTCGGCTGGCTCTTGACGAACGCGTCGTGGGTGAAGTCAAGATTGTACCTGAGCCCGAGAATACTAGGGTAAGTTTTAATAGAACTAAATCAAGAATTCAAGGCCAAGAAATCGGGCTGACTAGATCATCACGCATTAGTTCGTCTCCCAAGAGAAGATACGTACCGGTACCGGCCACCAAACTCATGGGCGGTCGACGGCGTGAGAAGCATGCCATGGCAGGCGTCAACCTTGAGCAGCTTACCTCCCGCGAGGCGTCTGACGCTGTCGCAGAGGTTGGAGAGGCATCCCGGCGACGGCGCCACGCAGAACTGGATCGCGGATAGCGGAAGCGTGAGGAAGCTGAGGAGGACGTCGACCAAGTCGGAGCCCGCGTCGGCGAACAGCACGCGGTTGCGCGACTTGTCGACGGCGAGGTTAATCTTGATGGAATCCATGGGTGCAGACTATTCGTACCAGTTCAGGGGAACTGTGGGATGGGTGGATATGCAGGTAGTCGAAATTTGTGGAGACTCTGGGATCGTACAGGGGAGGAGTAAAGCGCGAACTTGAGGGCTTTTGTTCCCCCATTCCAGTGCTCCTTTACTCCGAGCGAGTGCGCCTACATGCCGTGAGGTTCGTTCCTCTATATGCTTTACTTTTTTTTTTTGATTGAGAGGACTCTTTATACTTTACTGCTTTACGTATTTCGTTCTTATATATGTGGTTTAGCCCACCGACATCTATATATTTACTTATTCAGAGGGTGATGTCGACTAAGAAAAGATAGTTACACAGATGACAACCGTCGTCGCTTGATGTAGAGGCCCGGGGTTTCAATCTCCTCGTCGAGTGTTATGACAAAGAAAGGTACATTCTTCATAGATAGCCGAAGGTTCTGGTTACCGGGCGGTAATTCGATTACCACCTGGTAACCGAGTTTCTCGCCCCCCACAATAAATACCTATACCGAGCAAACAATACCTTTCTTTTTGAAATTTTTGAATTCAAATTCTCAAGATAGAGTTAAACACACAACATCTCTCTTCCAGTAAGGATTCTATTCAGGTTTACAATATCAAAACAACATTTTTAGATATTTGCATTTAAGTTTTTTCAGCGCAACAACATATGCACCAAACGTTTTCTGAGAGAGGTGGCAAGGCAGATGACCACGAAGCCCTAGCCGCCACTGGACGCCGACCCCTCTCATGGTCGGGGCAAAGCCTATGCGGCGGCACGCTGGGAGGAGGTGCGCTTTAGGGGCATTTGTTGGGGGAAGGCTTGGAGGTCTCGGAGGACCGCTGGGGCCAGAGAAGGAGATGAGGGCTTTAGTGGAGGTCTTCATTAGGCGGCGCTCGGCGGCGGCGTTGGTGAAGCTGGTGGCGGCTGGACGAATCTAGTCCGGTGTGCTTCTACGATGGCCCAACCTGGCTAGGCCACTTTGTTTCTATTAACGGAAATCGGGGAGAAACACTTTATATTCAAATCTTGTTTTGTAGGGCGGACAATATTTAAAATGCTTCAACATTTTTGTCCCTTTTTCAAAAAGGAAGATAGCACCCGGCTTCTGCATCAAGCGATGCATACAACCATCTTTACTATGGTATTCAACAGAGTCTGACATAACAAATCCATGGATCAACTCATAACCACCTTCCTGACGATCTATGTCGCTACACCTACTAGTTTGATGATGTTTCTTGACTTTGCACCAACGCACACCACGCAATCTGGTGGCCTCACTAAGCCGCCCAACGGTGAGCCGAGAGCACTAACCGGTCTATCAAACCCTTAGCACGCATGGTGTTCGCACGCTCTAGAATATGTTGGTGTCATCTTTCGTCGTCCCATCTTTAGGAGGGATCAACACATTAACCTTGTCAGGCCTAACTGTCGTTGACGCCACCACGTCAACAGATAGTGCCACCATCCTACACGCGTCCATCAACATGCATCTAACGCCGAGACTCCATTGCGCAACATTGTCGAGACCAGCCGCTGTTGATGCGGTAATATGCAACATCGATCCGCCTCTTGCCCCCTCGTGTCAGCACCTGTTCCAAAACAATGCCCCCAGAAGGGGGACACCGAAGGCTTTGCCATCGTCCGATCCGGGAGAACTAGATCTAGAGTTCTCCTCAGAACATTCCGAGCGGGGTGACGCAGACTGCCAACGACGTTAAAGACGTCGCCATCGTCCGCCAAGACCGAAGTCGACGCGATTTTCACCGACAGACGCGTCACCCCGACCTTGCAGCTGGTTCCACATCGTGAAGACGTAAGCAATTGCCGGCATGCCGAGGACCACCATGCCCAGAGGGCAGCACCAGCCGCCAGCCCGCGCCACCAGTTCTAACATTTTTGTCTAATTTTTTAGAAGAACAGAGGTTATAAGAGCATCTCCAGCCATTGGCCCCCAGGGGGCGCGTAAAATCGCTGCCTGGGGGCGAGCCGGTGCAAAAAGTCGGCCTGAGGGCGAGTGGGTTCCCAGCCGCCGATCCCAGGGCCGCCCCTAGACGCCGTTTATGTAAAAAAAAGAGTATTCGGCAAAGTTCGGCGAAAATTCGGCAAACTGGGCATATATTAGACATGTTTGACATTTTACATAGCAAATTTATTAAAAAAAGGCCGAAACTACAACTACGGGCCGAAGAAGTCGCTGAGCGTGGTGAAGTCGTCGCCGTCGCCGCCATCCTAGCCGTCATCGTCGTCGGCCTTCTCCTCCTTGACGCGGCCGCCCCTGCTGGTCCCCTGCCCGACGTCGCCATGGCGGACCGGTGGCGGTGGCGGCGCGTCGTCGTCATCGTCGCTGTCATCGAGGACGACGATGCTTCCTTCGTCGCGGCCCCGACGCCGATGTTCGAAGTGCTCTAGGGCGCGGCACTGGCGCTCCATCTCCATCTGCAACCAGTCATCGCGCGCCCATTTCAGGGCCGCCGCCTCGTCGAGCTCCCCGGTGCCGTGCTCCGTCTTCACGGAGGGGAACCCCGGCTATGTTTTCACGGTCGCGAGCCCCGACTCCGTCTTCGGTTTGACGAAGCGCGGAGGAGCCGAGGAGGAGGCGCGCCGGCCACCCTCATTTATGAAGATGTCGGTGCTGCGAGTGCGCCGGCCGAGCGGCGTCTCCGCTGTGGGCTCGTCCTTGACGCCGAACACCGTCGTAAGAAGAATGGGAGGATGAGTGGGAGGAGGAAGTTGAGGAGGAGCCGAACCTCCTGGGCAACCATTGCCCGACGCGCCGGCGGTAGAACGAGGCGGCCGCCGCGGCAGGGTATGCCAGCGGCGGGTCGTTGCCTCCCTCGAGGTGCTCCAGCACGTCCTGGAGCGTGCGGCCGGGGGCGCCCCACCATACGCGGCGCCCCTCATTATTCTTAACGCCGCCCACCACCGACGCCGCGTTGGTGGACGCCAGCCTCTGCTCCTGGCGGTGCTGGAAGTACGCCGCCCACGATGCGTGGTTGTCGTCGGCGTACTGGGGGAGGGCGCGCTGCTCCTCTGTCAGGGAGGCTTGCACGCGGTCCACCTCGGCGGCGAAGTAGGCGGGGCGCGCCTCGACGTCGGGCACCGGGGGGGATGGTGTTGGGGAACGTAGTAATTTCAAAAAATTTCCTACGCACACACAAGATCATGGTGATGGCATAGCAACGAGAGGGGAGAGTGATGTCCACGTACCCTCGTAGACCGTAAGAGGAAGCGTTATGACAACGCGGTTGATGTAGTCGTACGTCTTCACGATCCGACCGATCCAAGCACAGAACGTATGGCACCTCCGAGTTCAGCACACGTTCAGCTCGATGACAATCCCCGGGCTCCGATCCAGCAAAGCTTCGGGGATGAGTTCCGTCAGCACGACGGCGTGGTGACGATGATGATGTTCTATTGGTGCAGGGCTTCGCCTAAACTCCGCGACGATATGACCGAGGTGGAATATGGTGGAGGGGGGCACCGCACACGGCTAAGGAACGATCCGTAGATCAACTTGTGTCTCCTAGGGTGCCCCCCTGCCCCCGTATATAAAGGAGCAAGGGGGGAGGCCAGCCGGACCTAGAGGTCGCGCCAAGGAGGAGGAGTCCTCCTCCTAGTAGGAGCAGGACTCCCCCTTTCCTACTCCTACTAGGAGGGGGAAAGGAAGGGGGAGAGGGAGAAGGAAAGAGGGGGGCGCCGCCCCCCTCCTAGTCCAATTCGGACCAGAGGGGGAGGGGGTGCGCGGCCCATGCTGGCCGCCCCTCTCTCTTCTCCACTAAGGCCCATAAGGCCCATTACTTCTCCCGGGGGGGGGGGGGTCCGGTAACCCTCCGACACTCCGGTTTTCTCCAAAAACGCCCGGAACACTTCCGATGTCCGAATATAGCCGTCCAATATATCAATCTTTATGTCTTGACCATTTCGAGACTCCTCGTCATGTCCGTGATCACATCCGGGACTCCGAACAAACTTCGGTACATCAAAACTTATAAACTCATAATAAAACTGTCATCGTAACATTAAGCATGCGGACCCTACGGGTTCGAGAACTATGTAGACATGACCTAGAACTATTCTCGGTCAATAACCAATAGAGGGACATGGATGCCCATATTGGCTCCTACATATTCTACGAAGATCTTTATCGGTCAAACCGCATAACAACATACGTTGTTCCCTTTGTCATCGGTATGTTACTTGCCCGAGATTCGATCGTCGGTATCCAATACCTAGTTCAATCTCGTTACCGATAAGTCTCTTTACTCGTTACGTAATGCATCATTCCGTAACTAACTCATTAGCTACATTGCTTGCAAGGCTTATAGTGATGTGCATTACCGAGAGGGCCCAGAGATACCTCTCCGACAATCGGAGTGACAAAACCTAATCTCGAAATACGCCAATCCAACATGTACCTTCGGAGACACCTGTAGTACTCCTTTATAATCACCCAGTTACGTTGTGACGTTTGGTAGTACCCAAAGTGTTCCTCCGGTAAACGGGAGTTGCATAATCTCATAGTTACAGGAACATGTGTAAGTTATGAAGAAAGCAATAGCAATATACTAAACGATCAAGTGCTAGGCTAACTGAATGGGTCATGTCAATCACATCATTCTCCTAATGATGTGATCCCGTTAATCAAATGACAACTCTTTTGTCCACGGCTAGGAAACATAACCATCTTTGATAAACGAGCTAGTCAAGTAGAGGCATACTAGTGACACTATGTTTGTCTATGTATTCACACATGTATCATGTTTCCGGTTAATACAATTCTAGCATGAATAATAAACATTTATCATGATATGAGGAAATAAATAATAACTTTATTATTGCCTCTAGGGCATATTTCCTTCAGTCTCCCACTTGCACTAGAGTCAATAATCTAGATTACATAGTAATGATTCTAACACCCATGGAGTCTTGGTGCTGATCATGTTTTGCTCGTGAGAGAGGCTTAGTCAACGGGTCTGCAACATTCAGATCCGTATGTATCTTGCAAATCTCTATGTCTCCCACTTGGACTTGGTCCCGGATGGAATTGAAGCGTCTCTTGATGTGCTTGGTCCTCTTGTGAAATCTGGATTCCTTTGCCAAGGCAATTGCACCAGTATTGTCACAGAAGATCTTCGTTGGTCCCGATGCACTAGGTATGACACCTAGATCGGAAATGAACTCCTTCATCCAGACTCCTTCGTTTGCTGCTTCCGAAGCAGCTATGTACTCCGCTTCACATGTAGATCCCGCCACGACACTTTGTTTAGAACTGCACCAACTTACAGCTCCACCGTTTAATAAAAATACGTATCCGGTTTGCAATTTAGAATCGTCCGGATCAGTGTCAAAGCTTGCATCGACGTAACCATTTACGACTAGCTCTTTGTCACCTCCATATAGGAGAAACATATCCTTAGTCCTTTTCAGGTATTTCAGGATGTTCTTGACCGCTGTCAAGTGATCCACTCCTGGATTACTTTGGTACCTTCCTGCCAAGCTTATTGCTAAGCATACGCCAGGTCTGGTATACAACATCACATACATGATAGAGCCTATGGCTGAAGCATAGGGAACATCTTTCATTTTCTCTCTATCTTCTGCTGTGGTCGGGCATTGAGTCTGACTCAACTTCACACCTTGTAGCACGGGCAAGAACCCTTTCTTTGCCTGATACATTTTGAACTTTTTCAAAATTTTATCAAGGTATGTGCTTTGTGAAAGTCCTATTAAGCGTCTTGATCTATCTCTATAAATCTTGATGCCCAATATGTAAGCAGCTTCACCGAGGTCTTTCATTGAAATTTTTTTATTCAAGTATCCCTTTATGCTATCCAGAAATTCTATATCATTTCCAATTAATAATATGTCATCTACATATAATATCAGAAATGCTACAGAGCTCTCACTCACTTTCTTGTAAATACAGGCTTCTCCAAAAGTCTGTATAAACCATATGCTTTGATCACACTATCAAAGCGTTTATTCCAACTCCGAGATGCTTGCACCAGTCCATAAATGGATCGCTGGAGCTTGCAAACTTTGTTAGCACCTTTTGGATCAACAAAACCTTCTGGTTGCATCATATACAACTCTTCTTCCAGAAATCCATTCAAGAATGCAGTTTTTGTTGGGGAACGTAGTAATTTCAAAAAATGTCCTACGCACACGCAAGATCATGGTGATGCATAGCAACGGGAGGGGAGAGTGTTGTCCACGTACCCTCGTAGACCGTAAGCGGAAGCGTTATGACAACGCGGTTGATGTAGTCGTACGTCTTCATGATCCGACCGATCCAAGTATCGAACGTACGGCACCTCCGAGTTCAGCACACGTTCAGCTCGATGACGATCCCCGGACTCCGATCCAGCAGGGTGTCGGGGATGAGTTCCGTCAGCACGATGGCATGGTGACGATGATGATGTTCTACCGACGCAGGGCTTCGCCTAAGCACCGCAACGATATGACCGAGGTGGAATATGGTGGAGGGGGGCACCGCACACGGCTAAGGAACGATCCGTAGATCAACTTGTGTCTCGTCCTTGGAGGTGCCCCCTGCCCCCGTATATAAAGGAGTCAAGGGGAGGGGTTCGGCCGGCCAGGAGGGGCGCGCCAGGAGGAGTCCTCCTCCCACCGGGAGTAGGACTCCCCCCTTCCTTGTTGGAGTAGGAGAGATGGAAAGAGGGGGAGAGGAGGAAGGAAAAGGGGGCTGCACCCCTTGTCCAATTCGGACCAGAGGGGGGCTGCGCCCAGACGAATTCCCGTAACTCTCCGGTACTCCGAAAAATACCCGAATGACTCGGAACCTTTCCGAACTCCGAATATAGTCGTCCAATATATCGATCTTTATGTCTCGACCATTTCGAGACTTCACGTCATGTCCCCGATCTCATTCGGGACTCCGAACTCCTTCGGTACATCAAAACTCATAAACTCATAATAAAACTGTCATCGAAACCTTAAGCGTGCGGACCCTACGGGTTCGAGAACTATGTAGACATGACCGAAACACGTTTCCGGTCAATAACCAATAGCAGGACCTGGATGCCCATATTGGCTCCCACATATTCTATGAAGATCTTTATCGGTCAAACCGCATAACAACATACGTTGTTCCCTTTGTCATCGGTATGTTACTTGCACGAGATTCGATCGTCGGTATCCAATACCTAGTTCAATCTCGTTACCGGCAAGTCTCTTTACTCGTTATGTAATGCATCATTCCGTAACTAACTCATTAGCTACATTGCTTGCAAGGCTTATAGTGATGAGCATTACCGAGAGGGCCCAGAGATACCTCTCCGACAATCGGAGTGACAAAACCTAATCTCGAAATACGCCAACTCAACATGTACCTTCGGAGACACCTGTAGTACTCCTTTATAATCACCCAGTTATGTTGTGACGTTTGGTAGTACCCAAAGTGTTCCTCCGATAAACGGGAGTTGCATAATCTCATAGTTTCAGGAACATGTATAAGTCATGAAGAAAGCAATAGCAACATACTAAACGATCAAGTGCTAAGCTAACGGAATGGGTCAAGTAAATCACATCATTCTTCTAATGATGTGATCCCATTAATCAAATGACAACTCATGTCTATGGTTAGGAAACTTAACCATCTTTGATTAACGAGCTAGTCAAGTAGAGGCATACTAGTGACGTTATGTTTGTCTATGTATTCACACATGTATCATGTTTTCGGTTAATACAATTCTAGCATGGATAATAAACATTTATCATGATATAAGGAAATAAATAATAACTTTATTATTGCCTCTAGGGCATATTTCCTTCAGTTTTGACATCCATTTGCCAAATTTCATAATCATAAAATGCAGCAATAGCTAACATGATTCGGACAGACTTAAGCATCGCTACGGGTGAGAAAGTCTCATCGTAGTCAACCCCTTGAACTTGTCAAAAACCTTTCGCAACAAGTTGAGCTTTATAGACAGTTATATTACCATCAGCGTCAGTCTTCTTCTTAAAAATCCATTTATTCTCAATGGCTTGCCGATCATCGGGCAAGTCAACCAAAGTCCATACTTTGTTCTCATACATTGATCCCATCTCAGATTTCATGGCCTCTAGCCATTTTGCGGAATCTGGGCTCATCATCGCTTCCTCATAGTTCGTAGGTTCATCATGGTCAAGTAACATGACCTCCAGAATAGGATTACCGTACCACCCTGGTGCGGATCTTACTCTGGTAGACCTACGAGGTTTAGTAGAAACTTGATCTGAAGTTTCATGATCAATATCATTAGTTTCCTCAGTAATTGGTGTAGTTGTCACAGGAACCAGTTCTTGTGATGAACTACCTTCCAATAACGGAGCAGGTACAGTTACCTCATCAAGTTCTACTTTCCTCCCACTCACTTCTTTCGAGAGAAACTCCTTCTCTAGAAAGGATCCGATTTTAGCAATGAAAATCTTGCCCTCAGATCTGTGATAGAAGGTGTATCCAATAGTTTCTTTTGGGTATCCTATGAAGACACATTTCTCCGATTTAGGTTCGAGCTTATCTGGTTGAAGTTTCTTCACATAAGCATCGCAACCCCAAACTTTAAGAAACGGAAACTTTGGTTTCTTGCCAAACCACAGTTCATAAGGTGTCGTCTCAACCGATTTTGATGGTGACCTATTCAACGTGAATGTGGCCATCTCTAAAGCATAACCCCAGAACGATAGTGGTAAATCAGTAAGAGACATCATAGATCGCACCATATTTAGTAAAGTACGATTACGACGTTCGGACACACCATTTCGTTGTGGTGTTCCGGGTGGCGTGAGTTGTGAAACTATTCCGCATTGTTTCAAATGTAAACCAAACTCGTAACTCAAATATTCTCCTCCACGATCAGATCGTAGAAACTTTATTTTCTTGTTACGATGATTTTCCACTTCACTCTGAAATTCTTTGAACTTTTCAAATGTTTCAGACTTGTGTTTCATTAAGTAGATATACCCATATCTGCTCAAATCATCTGTGAAGGTGATAAAATAACGATACCCGCCGCGAGCTTCAACATTCATTGGACCACAAGCATCAGTATGTATGATTTCCAACAAATCAGTTGCTCGCTCCATAGTTCCGGAGAAAGGCGTTTTAATCATCTTGCCCATGAGGCATGGTTCGCAAGTACCAAGTGATTCATAATCAAGTGATTCCAAAAGCCCATCAGTATGGAGTTTCTTCATGTGCTTTATATCGATATGACCTAAACGGCAGTGCCACAAATAAGTTGCACTATCATTATCAACTCTGCATCTTTTGGTTTCAACACTATGAATATGTGTATCACTACTATCGAGATTCAATAAAAATAGACCACTCTTCAAGGGTGCATGACCATAAAAGATATTACTCATATAAATAGAACAACCATTATTCTCTAATTTAAATGAATAACCGTCTCGCATCAAACAAGATCCAGATATAATGTTCATGCTCAACGCTGGCACCAAATAACAATTATTTAGGTCTAAAACTAATCCTGATGGTAGATGTAGAGGTAGCATGCCGACCGCGATCACATCGACTTTGGAACCATTTCCCACGCGCATCGTCACCTCGTCCTTAGCCAATCTTCGCTTAATCCGTAGTCCCTGTTTTGAGTTGCAAATATTAGCAACAGAACCAGTATCAAATACCCAGGTACTACTGCGAGCATTAGTAAGGTACACATCAATAACATGTATATCACATATACCTTTGTTCACTTTGCCATCCTTCTTATCCGCCAAATACTTGGGGCAGTTCGCTTCCAGTGTCCAGTCTGCTTGCAGTAGAAGCACTCAGTCTCAGGCTTAGGTCCAGACTTGGGTTTCTTCTCTTGAGCAGCAACTTGTTTGTTGTTCTTCTTGAAGTTCCCCATCTTCTTCCCTTTGCCCTTTTTCTAGAAACTGGTGGTCTTGTTAACCATCAACACTTGATGCTCCTTCTTGATTTCTACCTCCGCGGCTTTTAGCATTGCGAAGATCTCGGGAATAGTCTTGTCCATCCCTTGCATATTATAGTTCATCACGAAGCTCTTGTAGCTTGGTGGTAGTGATTGAAGAATTCTGTCAATGACACTATCATCAGGAAGATTAACTCCCAGTTGAATCAAGTGATTATTATACCCAGACATTTTGAGTATGTGTTCACTGACAGAACTATTCTCCTCCATCTTGCAGCTATAGAACTTATTGGAGACTTCATATCTCTCAATCCGGGCATTTGCTTGAAATATTAACTTCAACTCCTGGAACATCTCATATGCTCCATGATGTTCAAAACATCGTTGAAGACCCGGTTCTAAGCCGTAAAGCATGGCACACTGAACTATCGAGTAGTTATCAGCTTTGCTCTGCCAGACGTTCTTAACGTCGTCAATTGCATCAGCAGCAGGCCTGGCACCCAGCGGTGCTTCCAAGGCGTAATTCTTCTGTGCAGCAATGAGGACAATCCTCGGGTTACGGACCCAGTCCGTGTAATTGCTACCATCATCTTTCAACTTTGCTTTCTCAAGGAACGCATTAAAATTCAACGGAACAACAGCACGAGCCATCTATCTACAACAAACATAGACAAGCAAAATACTATCAGGTACTAAGTTCATGATAAATTTAAGTTCAATTAATCATATTACTTAAGAACTCCCACTTAGACAAACATCTCTCTAGTCATCTAAGTGATTACGTGATCCAAATCAACTAAACCATGTCCGATCATCACGTGAGATGGAGTTGTTTCAATGGTGAACATCACTATGTTGATCATATCTACTATATGATTCACGTTCGACCTTTCGGTCTCCGTGTTCCGAGGCCATATCTGTATATGCTAGGCTCGTCAAGTTTAACCTGAGTATTCCGCGTGTGCAACTGTTTTGCACCCGTTGTATTTGAACGTAGAGCCTATCACACCCGATCATCACGTGGTGTCTCAGCACGAAGAACTTTCGCAATGGTGCATACTCAGGGAGAACACTTCTTGATAATTAGTGAGCGATCATCTTAAAATGCTACCGTCAATCAAAGCAAGATAAGATGCATAAAGGATAAACATCACATGCAATCAATATAAGTGATATGATATGGCCATCATCATCTTGTGCTTGTGATCTCCATCTCCGAAGCACCGTCGTGATCACCATCGTCACCGGCGCGACACCTTGATCTCCATCGCAGCATCGTTGTTGTTTACGCCATCTATTGCTTCTACGACTATCGCTACCGCTTAGTGATAAAGTAAAGCAATTACAGGGCGTTTGCATTTCATACAATAAAGCGACAACCATATGGCTCCTGCCAGTTGCCGATAATTTCGGTTACAAAACATGATCATCTCATACAATAAAATATAGCATCACGTCTTGACCATATCACATCACAACATGCCCTGCAAAAACAAGTTAGACGTCCTCTACTTTGTTGTTGCAAGTTTTACGTGGCTGCTACGGGCTGAGCAAGAACCGTTCTTACCTACGCATCAAAACCACAACAATAGTTCGTCAAGTTAGTGCTGTTTTAACCTTCGCAAGGACCGGGCGTAGCCACACTCGGTTCAACTAAAGTTGGAGAAACGGACACCCGCTAGTCACCTGTGTGCAAAGCACGGCGGTAAAACCAGTCTCGCGTAAGCGTACGCGTAATGTCGGTCCGGGCCGCTTCATCCAATAATACTGCTGAACCAAAGTATGACATGCTGGTAAGCAGTATGACTTGTATCGCCCACAACTCACTTGTGTTCTACTCGTGCATATAACATCAACGCATAAAACCTAGGCTCGGATGCCACTGTTGGGGAACGTAGTAATTTCAAAAATTTCCCACGCACACGCAAGATCATGGTGATGGCATAGCAACGAGAGGGGAGAGTGATGTCCACGTACCCTCGTAGACCGTAAGCGGAAGCGTTATGACAACGCGGTTGATGTAGTCGTACGTCTTCACGATCCGACCGATCCAAGCACCGAACGTACGGCACCTCCGAGTTCAGCACACGTTCAGCTCGATGACGATCCTCGGGCTCCGATCCAGCAAAGCTTCGGGGATGAGTTCCGTCGGCACGACGGCGTGGTGATGATGATGATGTTCTACCGGCGCAGGGCTTTGCCTAAACTCCGCGACGATATGACCGAGGTGGAATATGATGGAGGGGGGCACCGCACACGGCTAAGGAACGATCCGTAGATCAACTTGTGTCTCCTAGGGTGCCCCCCTGCCCCCGTATATAAAGGAGCAAGGGGGGAGGCCGGCCGGCCCTAGAGGGCGCGCCAAGGAGGAGGAGTCCTCCTCCTAGTAGGAGTAGGACTCCCCCTTTCCTACTCCTACTAGGAGGGGGAAAGGAAGGGGGAGAGGGAGAAGGAAAGATACATATTCTACGAAGATCTTTATCGGTCAAACCGCATAACAACATACGTTGTTCCCTTTGTCATCAGTATGTTACTTGCCCAAGATTCGATCGTTGGTATCCAATACCTAGTTCAATCTCATTACCAGTAAGTCTCTTTACTCATTACGTAATGCATCATTCTGTAACTAACTCATTAGCTACATTGCTTGCAAGGCTTATAGTGATGTGCATTACCGAGAGGGCCCAGAGATACCTCTCCGACAATCGGAGTGACAAAACCTAATCTCGAAATACGCCAACCCGACATGTACCTTCGGAGACACCTGTAGTACTCCTTTATAATCACCCAATTACGTTGTGACGTTTGGTAGTACCCAAAGTGTTCCTCAAGGATATTGCCACTAGGCGTGAACCGGCCTACTTGGGCCGGGTTAACTTCATTAGTAATATAAGCAGATGAAGGCCCAAGGCCTGTAGTCGGTTTAGAACCTGTAACCGTAAACCGGCCTGATGTATAACTTGTATTGTAAGTTAGGAATAGAGAGATACCAACCGGGATACGAGTATGAACCGGTTGGGACTCTATGGACTGACGGGCATCACCCGTGTATATAAGGGGACGACCCGGCGACGGTTCAAGACAGACAACTACAACTCGAGCCTAGGCGAAGCTTGTTTGCTCCCTAGCCATCGAGACCACATCAATTCCATCACAACTAGACGTAGGCTTTTACCTTCATCGAAGGGGCCGAACTAGTATAAAACCCTCGTGTCCTTGTGTCCGCTTTAACCCCTTCGAGTTAACCCGTAGCAATGGCTCCACGACTAAGTCCTTTCACTAGGACATCTGCCATGACAAATTCACGACAGTTGGCACCCACCGTGGGGCTATCGCACGATGGTTTGATGATCTTGGAGGGCAAGCTCAAAGGACTCGAAGGCTATGTTGTGGGCCAGATGACCAAGAGTCGTCGTGGCAAGATCTACATCGACGATGCAGGATGGGGTCCCGAGGCCGATTCGATCGAGTGCGGGTACCGAGTCCCCTTTGGTGGCATACACGTTTTCATCGGCAAGATCGGTGAGCCTGGGCCTGAGCCGGACATCTGCACCGACCTCGTCGAGACGGCTCAGCGTGCGAGATCTACCCAGGCTAAACTGGCCGTGAAGCGTGCCTTCGTTGGAGTCATCCACGGAGGAGAGCGTGAGGACGAGTCAGAACACGGTAGCGAGACCGTCATCTATTCCAGCGACGAGTCCTCGACCGGAGAGACCGAATCGCTATACCAGTTGCAGGACGACCAGACTAGGGGCTGTTCCGATGGCGACAGTATTCCGGACCCCCCAGATCAGATCAACCAGGTTGGAATATTCATGGCTGGCACACAGGCGGCGAATCACTCTTCGACCGCCGCAGCAATGCTCTCCGGATCAGCAGCGGCAGCGGCAGCAGGGGCAGGAGGCCTTGTGCGCCCGCCGGTTCAAGTTCTGTCTGACCTGTTTGATGCACTAGCCGCGCTTATGGGAGAGGCCAATCCGGCGGATCAGGAGGCCCATGATGCAGAGATTGCAAAGGTGAGAGAGCAGATCGTACAAGCCAAAGCAGATCTGGCAGCAGAAAAGGACAGGATGGCCGCAGAGCGGGCTGCTTTGGGCGCCCAGGCCTATAAGCTCATGCTTGACCAGAACGCGTCACAGGAGCTCATGAAGCGGAAGCACAGATCACGCCTGCCGTTAGGGTTTGACCCTCGAAATCTCTTTCACACTCCGGGAGCTGGACCCAGTAATCCGCTGGGGTACCTGGAGGCAAACCGGATCGAGGCACCAGGGCCAGGGGCGACGGTCCAACCCCGCCTGATGGAACCTCCTCAGCAGAACATTGTGATTCCTCCGCCGGTTCAGACACCTCCGGGTCATTATTCTAATCCTATGGACAATCTTGTTGCAGCGGCTGCACGATTAGAGGCTATCCCGGTCGAAGGGGATTCTCCGCAAGTGATAGAGACGCGCCGGGTTAAGGAACTTCTCCGGACCGCGCTGATTCAACAGAAGGCATATTCATACAGCCGCGATCGGATCCACTCCACACCCCGTCCAAGCCGGAGCTATAGCAGATGCATGGATGAACCGGCCATATCGAGCAACGCACGAGGCCGTGAAGCGGCCCGTGGAAATAACCCGGCAGGTGGTGTTCGCGATGCTCAAGATGTGGTGGACCGGGCCCGAGCACGAAGGGAGGCCGAGTTAGCAGCACAGAACGAGGCGGGTCAGCTTACATCGGTTCGTCCTACCACCTCTGCCGGGCCAGGGGTCGCATCCGCTTTGGGAGTGCCTTGTTTAGTCCCTGCTTTACGCAATGTACGCCTGCCCAAAGATTTCAAGGGTCCGCGCAAGGTGTCGAATTACACCGCCGATTTATCTCCGGAAGCGTGGGTAGAGAGTTATGAGATGGCCATGGAGATGCTAGATGTGGATGAGACCACGTGTGCAAAGTACTTCACCATGATGCTTAAAGGCACAGCCCGTACTTGGTTGAAGAGCCTGCTGCCCAATTCTATCAGCTCATGGGCCCAGTTGCTGGCCCGGTTTATCCAGAATTTCAAAGATACGTATAAGCATCCCAAGTCCATAGTAGACCTGGCGGCTTGTGTTCAGGAGGACGGAGAATCAACAACCCATTGGGTACGCCGCGTTTCGGAGGTCTTACACTCGTCTGACAGGATCAATGCTGATTCTGCGATCTTAACCCTGGAGGGCAACTGCCGGTTTAAGCCTTTAAAATTGAAATTGGGGTGCATGAAGCGGTTTTGTAATGACATGGGAACTCTCATGGCCGCTTTAGTGAAGTATGCTGATTCGGATAGTACCAAGGATCCCGAGACTGATGATGATGAAGCAGGAAAGGGAAAGAAGAATAGCAACTCCAAGGGGTAACAGTACAAACCGGTGGGTCATGGAAACGGAGGCAAGCGCAAGGCGGATGGCAGCATGGACTTTGTGGCTAACACTAACGCACAGGACAGGGGTCAGCGGCGCAGAGGTAAAGCAGAAAATCGTAATGGGGCTCCAAATCCTAACGCGGATCGTTTGAATTATTTGTTGAATCAGCCTTGCCCAAAGCACGGGACGAAGGAGGCGCCGGCTAACCACCTTTGGAAGGATTGTTATATTATGCAGGAGTTTAAAAACTCTAATGCCTTTCGGTATGACCGCGGGGCAGGTGGCGGTTCAGGATCCGGTTTCCATGGGCCGAGTCAAGATGGAGCTTCTGGTTCAGGTCTCAATCAGGGCGGTCACAACAACCAGAATAATCAGAACAGTCAACAGCAGCAGCAGCAGCAGTCGAGTTATCAGAGCCAGCCAAAACAGTTGAACAATGGGCAATATCATGTTTTCACAACTAGCTTGGATAAACGCGGCCGAAAACTCCACAAGCGAGTAGTGAACTCTGTTGAACCGGCCGTACCACATTACTTACGCTGGTCGGAGCAGCCTATCGTGTGGAGCAGGGAGGACCACCCACCCCGGGTTGACAATCCGGGCCAGCTAGCATTAGTGGTGGACCCTCAGGTGGGAGGTTATAAATTCACCAAGGTACTCATGGATGGAGGGAGCAGTATTAACATCCTATACTATGAGACATTCCGCCGCATGGGGCTAACAGACAAAGATCTCAGACCGTCTAATACGGTGTTCCATGGTGTGGTGCCTGGCAAATCAGCATATCCTGTTGGTAAGATAGCCCTGGATGTGGCTTTTGGGGACGAGCATGATTCCCGATCCGAAAAACTAACCTTTGAGGTGGTGAAGATCCGGAGCCCGTATCACGCCTTGTTTGGGTGGCCGGCTTATGCCAAATTCATGGCGCGGCCTTGTTATATCTACTTGCAGCTCAAGATGCCGGGTTACAAGGGGACAATAACGGTTCATGGGAGCCGTAAGGTTGCTTTGGAATGGGAGGAAGGTGATGCGGCTTATGCAGAGTCGGTCTGTGCCACGGAAGAGTTGAAATATTATAAGGACAATGTTGATCCGGCGGACATTACCCCTTTGAAGAAGCCAACCACAGAGCATGATTCGGATCTGAAGTTCAAATCGGCAGCTGAGACCAAGCTTGTTGACTTCGTGCCCGGCGATTCATCCAAGCAGTTCACTGTCAGTGCCAATTTAGACCCTAAATAGGAAAGCGCGCTCATCGAGTTCATCCTTGAGAACCGGGACATTTTTGCATGGAAACCTTCTGACGTGCCAGGTGTACCGAGGGAACTCGCTGAGCACACTCTTAATGTGGATCCTAAGTATAAACCGGTAAAGCAATTTCTCCGCCGGTTTAACGAAGAAAGGCGCAAAACCATTGGAGAAGAAGTGGCCAGGCTCTTAGCAGCTGGTTTTATCATTGAGGTATTCCATCCAGAGTGGCTTGCTAATCCGGTGCTGGTTCTTAAGAAGAACGGCACTTGGCGTATGTGTGTGGATTACACGGATCTTAACAGGGCTTGTCCAGCGGATCCTTTTGCCCTCCCCCACATTGACCAGACCATTGATGCCATGGCGGGTTGTGAGCGTTTGAGTTTTTTGGATGCATATTCTGGATATCATCAGATCAAAATGGCGGTTAAGGACCAGGAGAAGACAACGTTTATTACTCCTTTTGGAGCCTTCTGCTATGTATCTATGCCCTTTGGGCTCAAGAGTGCCCAAGCCACATATCAGCGGTGTGTACAGAATTGCCTGCATAAAGACAGTGCTTGGCTTTAAACACAGCGGTACAAGAATTTGAAGTATCAATCACATAACAAGTTATACGCTTGATACTTGGGGGCTAATGTGTCAGGACCCCGACTCAATGTCACATCGATCTAGCCTGTAACACCTCATATCACTTTGCGGCCTCACGCACGGTATCCCCACGGGTGTCGCCTTACCTTTGCCCGGGACCGTTTGCGCCTTTTGGCACACGTATATGATAGTGTCGCTAGCATCCATATGAAAAGGAGCCCGGGCTGACATGGCTAGTTGTAAACCCAAAGTGGCACAGACTTACAGGGACAGGCATCCATGACCCAGCATCGAACGTGTCGGTCATCAGCAAGTAAGTTCCGGGCTGTAGCACTGGGCTAGCAGGACTCCGGTAAACCGGGCTGTAGCGGGCTAACAGGACTCCGGTACTCAACGCGTGACATTTCCCCGAAGGGACAGACACAGGAACGAAGAAGGACACATGCCGGCCAGCCTAAGTGTTCCGGAGCAGTAGCAAGCTACCATGGCTCGGTGGAGACACTAGGAGACATTTCCCGGTAAGAGAGGCTACTAAAGATAAACAACTAGATAGTCAGATCCCACACATACCAAGCATTTCAATAACATACACACAATATGCTCGATATGTGCAAATACAACATGGCATCACATCATGACTTTACGACTCAAGTATTTATTCATTAGGCTCCGAGGAGCGAGATATTACAAGCAGGGGTCTCATGACCCAACATTCAGAGCATACAAATCAAACACATGCGGAAGCTAACATGTCTGAGTACAGACATCTACAAATGAAAAAGGCTTAGAAGCCTGACTATCTACCAGATCCTGCCGAGGGCACAAGATCGTAGCTGAGGTAACAAGCTAAACGTCGAAGTCCATGCGGAACTACTAACAAGACCGAAGTCTCTCTCTGCAAAACATAAAATAGGCAAACGTGAGTACAAATGTACCCAGCAAGACTTACATCAGAACTAACTACATATGCATCATTATCAACAAGGGGATGGTGGGGTTTATCTGCAGCAAGCCAGCTTTGACTCGGTGGCTATCCTGAACTACGACTGCAAGTAACTCTTTTGAGGTGGCGCACACGAGTCCACATATTCACCATATCAATACACCACTATGGACCCGCTCCCGTCTCCCTACGAGAACGCCATCCATAGCACTCACACTTATCTTGCGTATTTTAGAGTATCCACTTTCACTTGTCTATGAACTGTTATAGGCGACCCAGAAGTCCTTTTCCGCGAACACGGCTATTTGAATAGATAATGTTAACCCTGCAGGGGTGTACTTCTTCACACACGCTCTCACCACTTACCGCCGTTTACACGACATGTACTCGGCAACCTTCAAGCGGAAGCCCAACGTGGGTGTCGGCCACGACCTACCTAAACACTCAAGTCCCTAGTCCAGGTTTATCGCCTATTCGGGTTCCATCCATGAGGAGATCCGGCCGGAGTTTCGCTCACAGCCCCAAACGATGTGAACAGGGTTCCCGAGACACCAAACGGGCGCCCGGTACACCGTGCCACGTGCCTACCGCATCATAGCCCACCCCTACGGTCAGCGCTGCGCACGGCCTCCAGCATACTACAAACACCAGAAACTACTTGCAACTCCTGGACAGAGGACAAGGGTGATTAAGAAGCCGAGAGGGTCCATTGGTTTCGGGCCCAATGCGTGGTAGTAGCTGAATCATGGATCACAAACACAGAACTCAGTTCCTGAGGACGGCTGCAATGAGACAACCCACCATGTACTCCTACATGGCCTCTCACCGCTACCTTTACCAAATCATGTTCACACACTTAGCTCACACACAGTAGGACATGTTCACGCACCTCTGATTCATCCCCGATGAATCAGACCAGACTCAACTCTAAGCAATAGCAGGCATGACAAACAAGCATTAATGAGTAGGCACAACAGGGCTCAAACAACTCCTACTCATGCTAGTGGGTTTCATCTATTTACTGTGGAATGACAGGTCATGCAAAGGATAAAGAGGTTCAGCTACCGCAGCAAGTAACAGATGAATCGTTGTTGTCCTAATGCAGTAAAAGAGAGCAGGGCGAGAGAGTAGGATTGTATCGGAATGAACAAGGGGTTTTTGCTTGCCTGGCACTTCTGAAGATAACATTGAGTCTTCATCAGTGTCAACGATCACATCATCGGTACAGCGTCTACCGAGAGGGGACAGATACCGGCAACAGAGAAGAAATACAATCAATGCAATGCACAATATGATGCATGATCATGACATGGCAAAATGAATGTGTTTTGAGCTAATGCAACTAGCAACAGATTAAATGAAGTTGGTTTGAATACAAGATTCAAATTCAAACTCCATATGTGGTTATTTAAATGTCATTCACTTCATTTGCCCTAAACAGTAGTGATAAGTTGTTCTAACATGCATGAAAATGGTACAGATGGATTCCTTGAATTTTTCTGATAATTTTTCATATATAATTTATTTAATTTGGAGTTACGGTTGAATTTCTATGATTTTTAGAAGTTTATACAGTTTTCTGGAATTTCCTGAATAATATTAAATCCAGAAATGATTATGACGTCAGCACCACGTCACAGTGACGTCAGCAGGGTCAACTGGGCTGGCTCGGTCAAACCTGACATGTGGGGGCCACACGTCAGTGACACAGGACCTAATCCCGGTCAAACCCAGCGCTGACTGGGGTTTGACCAGGGGTGGGGCCCGCTGTCAGTGGCTGTAGGTTGTTTAGTTAGTTGGGTTAGCCCCTAATGACGGAGCCACGTCAGCTCCCGCCGGAGTTTCGCCGGCGACGACCTAAACTGCAGCGGCAACTCGCCGGACTTGAGCTGCGGGCGACGGATGAATGCGCAAAGGGCACCAGGAGGTAGCCCGTGCCCGTGCGCATCTAGGGGGACCAACGGGAGGTGCGGGGGGTGGCCGGGGTTCGCCGGAGTGGAGCCCGAGGCGGCGGCCGGAGCTCGGGGGTTCGCGGGACCGGCGCTGCGGTGCACGGGAGGACGAATGGTTAAATGCTTTGGGTTCCTGAGGTTGCGGTGAGCACGCGGGTGGGCTCGGGAGCGAGCTGCGGTGGCTGTGGCCACGGCCACGCCATGGCCGGCGGCGAGGAGCAATCGGCTCCGGTGAAAAGGGCGGCTAGAGTACGGGAACGAGCACGAGGAGGAGGGGGAATGGAAGAGTAGCTCACAGGGGTTGCGTCGGTGGCCTCGGGGAGCTCGGGGAGGCACCGGAGCCGACGAATTTGACGAAGATGGCCGGCGGTCCCGAGGTTGAAGAAGACATCGAGGGCGGTGTTGCGGCACGTCCGGGGCCTCGTGGCTCGTTGAGGAGGTAGAGGGAGGACCGGCGGAGCTTCCTGGGGCGTCGGTGAGCCGTGGGGTGGCCGGTAGCCACGGTGGCTCTCGTTGGTGGCGGCGGCTCCGTTCGGGTGAGGAGAACAGAGGAGGGGGAGAGTGTTCCGGGGGGGAGGATGAGGACGCGGGAGAGTGAGGAAGAGAGGCAGGGAGGTGCGTGGCGTCTCCGGGCGTCGAGGAGGAAGCAGGAGGTGGCCGAGGCCTCTCGGGCGCGCGCCACGCCTCGCCTCTGTCCTTCTGGCGAGGGAGGAAGACGACAGGGGAGGGGGTGGAGATGGGCTGGGCCGGCTGGGCCAATTGGTGGCGCCAGGTAAGTTAGGTGGGTGGCCTGGTGGCCTTCTCTCTTTTATTTCTGTTCTGTTTCTCTTTTCTATTTCTGCAATTTGTTTTTGATTTGATTTAAAATATCAAATCATTTTATAAAATCCTGGAAATAATTATGGGTGCTTTCTGAATTATTTCAGTGACCCTTAACAATTTCCAACATTTATTTGAACATTTAAATTATTTATAGTATTTAAATGCCCAAAGTCAAATACAATATGGTTTATTCAAAAATCCAAAAATGTCTTGGAAAAATATCCATCATCTCTGGATATGGTTTTCACCCTTTTCCAGTAATCATGAACATTTTTGCAAACTAATTTGGGTTCTGTGAAAATATTTTGAAGTTGAACCTATTTGCAATGCTTTGGTGCTAGGGCTTGGTCATCCCCATTTCAAATTTCATAAAATTTAAACATGATGCATGGATGCAATGCAAGGACAAGCAAGGCCTGAACTGGGGCTGTGACAACTCACCCCCACTAAACAAGAATCTCGACCCGAGATTCAAGCGTGAGGTAAGAGGAAAAGGGGGTCACAAAACTATCACAATCTCCATGATCCATTTGCCCTTCTTGAAGATGTTGGCTCATTGCTTCAAATCGATCTTGACGTCTTTGCTTTCGAGATCTTCTTTCAACATGACGACAAGAAGAAAGAGAAAATCTAGAAGGAACGATCTCCTCGGAGATCAAACAACTCAGGATCACTCACGGGATGAGACATAGAAACATCTCTTGAGCTGAGAGGCAGAGCACACATCAGGAAGGGCGGAAGAACAATTTGACGAGGGTTTCAAAGTAGCGAGGAAAATAGTTGCCATGATACCTTAGAGGGGGTGACTTGTAGAGATATCCCCTTAAGTGGCAAAAAGAATTACCTTTGATTCAGAGATCATTGAAACTCTTTATACCAGCCTAAGGAAAATCTCGAGCGATCGTTTGGAGGGGGTCGGTAGAATGGCATACTCGGACCAGAATGGATGATGTGGATTACCTTGTTGAAGACAATGTCATAGATGATTTTGTTTATCATCGGAAATGGAAGAGACCCATGGTAGAATGGTACATTGGCGGTGCAAGCTGGGAACAGAATGCAAATGCTGGGAATGATTCTGGTAACTGGGGAGAAACCCAACAGCAGAGAGTGATTCCACTATTGAAATGGTTATAGCATAACCGAGGAAACTGAGAACAATCCCAGTTAGTGCCGATGATAACACGTAGCGCTTGTGCGTGCTCTCAAGAACTTGAGCATTTCCACGTTCATCAAGGTTTTACCCATATCCGTGTCAAGGATCCTGGCAACACAACTTGCTACCACGATGAATGATGATGGATGATGCAGATGCAAAGGAAGATAACACTTCTCAGATTTCATCTTAGCGAGGCCAAGGGACCAAAATCTGGATGATCGACCGAGAGACATTTAGCACTCCGCTTCTAATGTTCTCCTTGATGTACTAGCGTATCCCATTCATAGATATGGCTTGGTATCTAGAACATCAAGTAAAGGTCGGACTTCGGGAGCACAAAAATCCATAAGGGACAACTAGGGGGTAAATCCTACGAAGTCCTTATGGGGAGGTGGCCAACTTCTTCAATCAAGATACTACGATAATAGGTCTTCCAACTGGGTGTGTTGGCCATGACATCCATTTTACCGGGTTACAGAGAGACCAATATTGTAACCATTGGAAAACATTCCAACCATCATATCTGCCTGAGATTCGGATCCGGTTGGTGTCAGAATATTCTAGACTCATCGAGTCTAGGAAGAAAAATGAAAGTTTGCAACACAAATCGACGAGATAACGTTGCGAGATTCTCGGGGGGGTGAACTATGGTAGTAAGCTCCAAAACATGAGCTGGTTCTGCTACAAACATGCGAACACGTTGTCCCAGACAAACATTATCCCATGGTAGTCTTATAATAAAACACTACCGAATTCAGGTGGGGAACCATCAACGAGGATAGCGAAGTCCTAACATAAGTCATATGATTAGCTCTTATGAAGGAACTTCTTCTCCTTGAACAAATCAATCAGTGGCTTGGTGTGCTCGGGACACATATGGAATGAAGGTTGCAAGTCTCCAGACCACAGAATACTTCGCACGTGTGCATGACTGACTTGGGATGATTCCGGAGGAGGTAAAATAAGACTTCTCAAACTCAAGGCGGCAACTTGCATCAAATGCACATGAACTAGAGGAAGTCACTTCTTTCATTCGAACATAAGCTTCATGAGCTAGCATGAACAAATGCCTTTTAAAAGTTTCCAACACTAGCTTAATGTTCGACAAAATTATGGACAAGATAAAAATGTTGCTGATGGACTCAATAACAATTCATCCAGATTTCCATATAAGTGGAATTCCACAATTATGTGAACAAGTGATAGCATTGGTCAGACCCAAAAGATATAATGGTGTATGCTCGAAGAAACAACTACGAGTAAGACAACATTACGAATATCGTTGGTTCTGATTTGATTTGACGATAGCCTATACTCAAATCAAAGATGGGTTAAGACAACAGGTCCAACAACTGATCACAAGGACCAATTGATGAAGATATCATCTTTCTTCAACACATATACAGGATATCCCTTAATATGAGCTAAGTCGGACAAGCTTTTATCTTCCAACTCTCCAAGTTGTTGTTTAGCTTAACCAACTAGCTCAGGGGTATGCAACACAGATTCTTGGAGAAGGGGTGATTTATAAGAAAACCAACTTGACCACGAACTCAACATAGCGGCCAGGTGGCAACCTGGTAATACTTCCGAGAAGATATTCGGAACATCACGAACCACCGATATGTTACTAAGCTCGAGAACAATCTTGCTTCCAGAGCAAGACGATATGATCAAATAAGCAAGGGACTGAATAATCCTAACTCATTGATCGAGGAGTGCACCAGAAATAAGGACTAGGTAGCACAATCAACCTTAGGGTGACGATTCAATAATCAACACGCTAAGAATGAGGTTATCGTCCATTTAACTACCAAGCAACGAAGTTGCTAGCAGTATTGATTTCACACACCACTATTCAGTTGTCAGCATTCCGGTTACAATAACACGGGAACCGAGGAATGAACAATGATGGCAAGAAGTATTACTGCGTCAAGAGTTCATAAGAGGTAGTGCAATTCTCATGACAGTCCTGACATAAAGATGGTAACACTCCAGGGTAGAACAGAACAAAAGCTGGCTTGGCATTTTGATTTGTGGAATACAACTGCTTTGATCCAATCCTAGAAATGGATGAGATACTGGAGTTTGTTTCTCCTAGTCATTCCAGAATAGACTGTCTTGACGGACCACAAGAGTAATAGGCATCGATAATCGAATGCTCGCATACTCTTGACTACCAACTGATAGACAAGGGTCAGAATACAACTAAAGGGAACAACTCAAAGGAACATATAACTTTCTGAGTTGTGGATGCATAGATTAGTATGTCGAGCAAAGCTCAACATTTCTTCCGGATAACCCATGCGGAAAGGGTAGAACTGGCAGATTCACAATTATGAATGGAGAACTCCTCAAGAGTACTCTGATTGTAATCCTTCGGTTCAAAGAACTTCTGCCATAAGTGGTTCATAGTATTTGGAAGAAGGAAATACCACGGACCTCGAGGACTAATGCAAAGGTTACTAATTACCTAAAGGGACGAGCAAACACTATCAACATGAGGTAAGTGGGGTGAATCTCGGGTTCAAAACCCAGAAGTAGATTACCTACTAACTAAATTGCATCACGGGATGCTTCCGAGAATAAAGGCCAGAATCCTCACAATGGAACACAAAACGTGGCTAGATTACTAGATGATACTCTGGACACCTAGGGTCATAATAATAACTCCGACATATATGTTAAGGCAACAGAGTACCTCAACTCACCGATTAGTGTGGTTAATCTGGCCCAAAGGACATCGGGAACGGAAAGAAAGGATTTGCAAATGCATCAAACTATTTAGAAACCTGGGATGACTCGGACAGCATAACGGCTGTAAATGCTCAAAAAGATTTGAGACATCCTGCAAAAATGGTGGCATAGCCACTCCGAAGCACAATATCAAGGTTTCGAGATCAACAGTTATGAACATACGGAAGTAGTAAAAATTGAACTGAGAATTGAAACTATCAATTCTATAAGTCTATGGATTAGTAACACGTCATCCTGATAGATAGATGAGAAGGCCTAGTTCTTAATTCCCGTAGAAGAGAAGAGGTTGACTCAGATCAGAAGGCCATGAGGTATAAGAAGTAAAAAGAGCCTTACGTTCCATCCCACAATCAATTCCCTTACATAACTAAAGCATTTCTAGACTCAACTTCGACCAGTTTGGCTTGGTAATCCTACAGGCAGTCAAGCTCTGATACCAACGCTGTCAGGACCCCGACTCAATGTCACATCGATCTAGCCTGTAACACCTCATATCACTTTGCGGCCTCACGCACGGTATCCCCACGGGTGTCGCCTTACCTTTGCCCGGGACCGTTTGCGCCTTTTGGCACACGTATATGATAGTGTCGCTAGCATCCATATGAAAAGGAGCCCGGGCTGACATGGCTAGTTGTAAACCCAAAGTGGCACAGACTTACAGGGACAGGCATCCATGACCCAGCATCGAACGTGTCGGTCATCAGCAAGTAAGTTCCGGGCTGTAGCACTGGGCTAGCAGGACTCCGGTAAACCGGGCTGTAGCGGGCTAACAGGACTCCGGTACTCAACGCGTGACATTTCCCCGAAGGGACAGACACAGGAACAAAGAAGGACACATGCCGGCCAGCCTAAGTGTTCCGGAGCAGTAGCAAGCTACCATGGCTCGGTGGAGACACTAGGAGACATTTCCCGGTAAGAGAGGCTACTAAAGATAAACAACTAGATAGTCAGATCCCACACATACCAAGCATTTCAATAACATACACACAATATGCTCGATATGTGCAAATACAACATGGCATCACATCATGACTTTACGACTCAAGTATTTATTCATTAGGCTCCGAGGAGCGAGATATTACAAGCAGGGGTCTCATGACCCAACATTCAGAGCATACAAATCAAACACATGCGGAAGCTAACATGTCTGAGTACAGACATCTACAAATGAAAAAGGCTTAGAAGCCTGACTATCTACCAGATCCTGCCGAGGGCACAAGATCGTAGCTGAGGTAACAAGCTAAACGTCGAAGTCCATGCGGAACTACTAACAAGACCGAAGTCTCTCTCTGCAAAACATAAAATAGGCAAACGTGAGTACAAATGTACCCAGCAAGACTTACATCAGAACTAACTACATATGCATCATTATCAACAAGGGGATGGTGGGGTTTATCTGCAGCAAGCCAGCTTTGACTCGGTGGCTATCCTGAACTACGACTGCAAGTAACTCTTTTGAGGTGGCGCACACGAGTCCACATATTCACCATATCAATACACCACTATGGACCCGCTCCCGTCTCCCTACGAGAACGCCATCCATAGCACTCACACTTATCTTGCGTATTTTAGAGTATCCACTTTCACTTGTCTATGAACTGTTATAGGCGACCCAGAAGTCCTTTTCCGCGGACACGGCTATTCGAATAGATAATGTTAACCCTGCAGGGGTGTACTTCTTCACACACGCTCTCACCACTTACCGCCGTTTACACGACATGTACTCGGCAACCTTCAAGCGGAAGCCCAACGTGGGTGTCGGCCACGACCTACCTAAACACTCAAGTCCCTAGTCCAGGTTTATCGCCTATTCGGGTTCCATCCATGAGGAGATCCGGCCGGAGTTTCGCTCACAGCCCCAAACGATGTGAACAGGGTTCCCGAGACACCAAACGGGCGCCCGGTACACCGTGCCACGTGCCTACCGCATCATAGCCCACCCCTACGGTCAGCGCTGCGCACGGCCTCCAGCATACTACAAACACCAGAAACTACTTGCAACTCCTGGACAGAGGACAAGGGTGATTAAGAAGCCGAGAGGGTCCATTGGTTTCGGGCCCAATGCGTGGTAGTAGCTGAATCATGGATCACAAACACAGAACTCAGTTCCTGAGGACGGCTGCAATGAGACAACCCACCATGTACTCCTACATGGCCTCTCACCGCTACCTTTACCAAATCGTGTTCACACACTTAGCTCACACACAGTAGGACATGTTCACGCACCTCTGATTCATCCCCGATGAATCAGACCAGACTCAACTCTAAGCAATAGCAGGCATGACAAACAAGCATTAATGAGTAGGCACAACAGGGCTCAAACAACTCCTACTCATGCTAGTGGGTTTCATCTATTTACTGTGGAATGACAGGTCATGCAAAGGATAAAGAGGTTCAGCTACCGCAGCAAGTAACAGATGAATCGTTGTTGTCCTAATGCAGTAAAAGAGAGCAGGGCGAGAGAGTAGGATTGTATCGGAATGAACAAGGGGTTTTTGCTTGCCTGGCACTTCTGAAGATAACATTGAGTCTTCATCAGTGTCAACGATCACATCATCGGTACAGCGTCTACCGAGAGGGGACAGATACCGGCAACAGAGAAGAAATACAATCAATGCAATGCACAATATGATGCATGATCATGACATGGCAAAATGAATGTGTTTTGAGCTAATGCAACTAGCAACAGATTAAATGAAGTTGGTTTGAATACAAGATTCAAATTCAAACTCCATATGTGGTTATTTAAATGTCATTCACTTCATTTGCCCTAAACAGTAGTGATAAGTTGTTCTAACATGCATGAAAATGGTACAGATGGATTCCTTGAATTTTTCTGATAATTTTTCATATATAATTTATTTAATTTGGAGTTACGGTTGAATTTCTATGATTTTTAGAAGTTTATACAGTTTTCTGGAATTTCCTGAATAATATTAAATCCAGAAATGATTATGACGTCAGCACCACGTCACAGTGACGTCAGCAGGGTCAACTGGGCTGGCTCGGTCAAACCTGACATGTGGGGGCCACACGTCAGTGACACAGGACCTAATCCCGGTCAAACCCAGCGCTGACTGGGGTTTGACCAGGGGTGGGGCCCGCTGTCAGTGGCTGTAGGTTGTTTAGTTAGTTGGGTTAGCCCCTAATGACGGAGCCACGTCAGCTCCCGCCGGAGTTTCGCCGGTGACGACCTAAACTGCAGCGGCAACTCGCCGGACTTGAGCTGCGGGCGACGGATGAATGCGCAAAGGGCACCAGGAGGTAGCCCGTGCCCGTGCGCATCTAGGGGGACCAACGGGAGGTGCGGGGGGTGGCCGGGGTTCGCCGGAGTGGAGCCCGAGGCGGCGGCCGGAGCTCGGGGGTTCGCGGGACCGGCGCTGCGGTGCACGGGAGGACGAATGGTTAAATGCTTTGGGTTCCTGAGGTTGCGGTGAGCACGCGGGTGGGCTCGGGAGCGAGCTGCGGTGGCTGTGGCCACGGCCACGCCATGGCCGGCGGCGAGGAGCAATCGGCTCCGGTGAAAAGGGCGGCTAGAGTACGGGAACGAGCACGAGGAGGAGGGGGAATGGAAGAGTAGCTCACAGGGGTTGCGTCGGTGGCCTCGGGGAGCTCGGGGAGGCACCGGAGCCGACGAATTTGACGAAGATGGCCGGCGGTCCCGAGGTTGAAGAAGACATCGAGGGCGGTGTTGCGGCACGTCCGGGGCCTCGTGGCTCGTTGAGGAGGTAGAGGGAGGACCGGCGGAGCTTCCTGGGGCGTCGGTGAGCCGTGGGGTGGCCGGTAGCCACGGTGGCTCTCGTTGGTGGCGGCGGCTCCGTTCGGGTGAGGAGAACAGAGGAGGGGGAGAGTGTTCCGGGGGGGAGGATGAGGACGCGGGAGAGTGAGGAAGAGAGGCAGGGAGGTGCGTGGCGTCTCCGGGCGTCGAGGAGGAAGCAGGAGGTGGCCGAGGCCTCTCGGGCGCGCGCCACGCCTCGCCTCTGTCCTTCTGGCGAGGGAGGAAGACGACAGGGGAGGGGGTGGAGATGGGCTGGGCCGGCTGGGCCAATTGGTGGCGCCAGGTGTTGGGGAACGTTGCAGAAAATTAAAATTTTTCCTACGGCTTCACCAAGATCCATCTATGAGTTCATCTAAGCAACGAGTCATGGGAGAGAGTTTGCATCTACATACCACTTGTAGATTGCGTGCGGAAGCTTGCAAGGTGATGATGGAGTCGTACTCGAACGTGATTCAGATCACCGATGCCAAGTGCTGAACGGACAGCACCTCCGCGTTCAACACACGTACGGCACGGGTGACGTCCCCTCCGTCTTGATCCAGCAAGGAGGAAGGGGAGGTTGAGGAAGACAGCTCCACCGGCAGCACGACGGCGTGGTGATGGTGGAGAAGCAGTACTCCGACAGGGCTTCGCTGAGCACACAACGGAGGAGGAGAGGTGTTGGGGAGGGAGAAGGAGGCAACCAAAGGCCAAGGACTCAAGGTATGAAGTCCCTCCTCTCCCCCACTATATATAGGAGGGCCAAGGGGGGGGGGTGGCCGGCCCTAGGAGATCCAATCTCCTAGGGGGGCGGCGGCCAAGGGGGGTTTCCCTCCCCCCCAAGGCACCTAGGAGGTGCCTTCCCCTCCTAGGACTCTTCCCCCTTGAACCCTAGGCGCATGGGCCTATGTGGGGCTGGTGCCCTTGGCCCATGCAGGCCAAGGCGCACCCCCTACAGCCCATGTGGCCCCCCGTTACGTTGTGACGTTTGATACACCCAGTTACGTTGTGACGTTTGATACACCCAAGGCACTCCTACGGTAACCGGGAGTTACACGATCTCATGGTCGAAGGAATAGATACTTGACATTGGCAAAGCTTCTAGCAAACGAACTATACGATCTTTTATGCTATGCTTATGATTGGGTCTTGTCCATCACATCATTCTCCTAATGATGTGATCCCATTATCAACGACATCCTATGTCCATAGTCAGGAAACCATGACTATCTATTGATCATAACGAGCTAGTCAACTAGAGGCTCACTAGGGACTCATTGGGTCTAAGTGTTCACACGTGTATTACGATTTCCGGATAATACAGTTATAGCATGAACAAAAGACAATTATCATGAACATTGAAATATAATAATCCTTTTATTATTGCCTCTAGGGCATATTTCCAACAGTCTCCCACTTGCACTAGAGTCACCAATCTAGTTACATTGTGATGAATCGAACACCCATAGAGTTCTGGTGTTGATCATGTTTTGCACGCGAGAGAGGTTTAGTCAACGGATCTGCGACATTCGGATCCGTGTGCACTTTGCAAATCTCTATGTCTCCATCTTGAACATTTTCACGGATGGAGTTGAAACGACGCTTGATGTGCCTGGTCTTCTTGTGAAACCTGGGCTCCTTAGCAAGGGCAATAGCTCCAGTGTTGTCACAGAAGAGTTTGATCGGCCCCGACGCATTGGGTATGACTCCTAGGTCGGTGATGAACTCCTTCATCCAAATCGCTTCATGCGCTGCCTCCGAGGCTGCCATGTACTCCACTTCACATGTAGATCCCGCCACGACGCTCTGCTTGCAGCTGCACCAGCTTACTGCTCCACCATTCAACATATACACGTATCCGGTTTGTGACTTAGAGTCATCCAGATCTGAGTCGAAGCTAGCGTCGACGTAACCCTTTACGACGAGCTCTTCATCTCCTCCATAAACGAGAAACATGTCCTTTGTCCTTTTCAGGTACTTCAGGATGTTCTTGACCGCTGTCCAGTGTTCCTTGCCGGGGTTACTTTGGTATCTTGCAACCAAACTTACGGCAAGGTTTACATCGGGTCTGGTACACAGCATGGCATACATAATAGATCCTATGGCTGAAGCATAGGGGATGACACTCATCTCTTCTTTATCTTTTGCCGTGGTCGGTGACTGAGCCGAGCTCAATCTCACACCTTGTAACATAGGCAAGAACCCCTTCTTGGACTGATCCATTTTGAACCTTTTCAAAATCTTATCAAGGTATGTGCTTTGTGAAAGACCTATGAGGCGTCTCGATCTATCTCTATAGATCTTGATGCCTAATATATAAGCAGCTTCTCCAAGGTCCTTCATTGAAAAACATTTGTTCAAGTAGGCCTTAATGCTGTCCAGGAGTTTCGTATCATTTCCCATCAAGAGTATGTCATCTACATATAATAGGAGAAATGCTACAGAGCTCCCACTCACTTTCTTGTAAACGCAGGCTTCTCCATAAGTCTGCGTAAACCCAAACGCTTTGATCATCTCATCAAAGCGAATGTTCCAACTCCGAGATGCTTGCACCAGTCCATAAATGGATCGCTGGAGCTTGCATACTTTGTTAGCGTTCTGAGGAACGACAAAACCTTCCGGCTGCATCATATACAGCTCTTCCTTAAGATGTCCATTAAGGAATGCCGTTTTGACGTCCATCTGCCATATCTCATAATCATAGTATGCGGCAATTGCTAACATGATTCGGACGGACTTAAGCTTCGCCACGGGAGAGAATGTCTCGTCGTAGTCAATCCCTTGAACTTGTCGATAACCCTTAGCGACAAGTCGAGCTTTATAGATGGTAACATTACCATCCGCGTCCGTCTTCTTCTTAAAAATCCATTTATTTTCTATCGCTCGCCGATCATCGGGCAAGTCTGTCAAAGTCCATACTTTGTTTTCATACATGGATTCTATCTCGGATTTCATGGCCTCAAGCCATTTGTTGGAATCCGGGCCCGCCATTGCTTCTTCATAGTTCGAAGGTTCATTGTTGTCTAGCAACATGATTTCCATGACAGGGTTGCCGTACCATTCTGGTGCGGAACGTGTCCTTGTGGACCTTCGAAGTTCAGTAGCACCTAGATCTGAAGTACCTTGATCATCATCAACATTTTCCTCTTCAGTTGGTGTGGGCATTACAGGAATGGTTTCCTGCGCTGCACCACTTTCCCGTTCGAGAGGTAGTACTTCATCGAGTTCTACTTTCCTCCCACTTACTTCTTTCGAGAGAAACTCTTTCTCCAGAAAGCATCCGTTCTTGGCAACAAAGATCTTGCCTTCGGATCTTAAGTAGAAGGTATACCCGACAGTTTCCTTAGGGTATCCTATGAATACGCATTTTTCCGACTTGGGTTCGAGCTTTTCAGGTTGAAGTTTCTTGACATAAGCATCGCATCCCCAAACTTTTAGAAACGACAGCTTAGGTTTCTTCCCAAACCATAATTTCATACGGTGTCGTCTCAACGGATTTAGACGGTGCCCTATTTAAAGTGAATGTAGCTGTCTCTAGAGCGTATCCCCAAAATGATAGCGGTAAATCGGTAAGAGACATCATAGACCGCACCATATCCAATAGAGTGCGATTACGACGTTCGGACACACCGTTTCGCTGAGGTGTTCCAGGCGGCGTGAGTTGTGAAACGATTCCACATTTTCTTAAGTGTGTACCAAATTCGTGACTTAAGTATTCGCCCCCACGATCTGATCGTAGGAACTTTATCTTACGGTCACGTTGATTCTCTACCTCACTCTGAAATTCCTTGAACTTTTCAAAGGTCTCAGACTTGTGTTTCATTAAGTAGACATACCCATATCTACTCAAGTCGTCAGTGAGAGTGAGAACATAACGATATCCTCCGCGAGCCTCAACGCTCATTGGACCGCACACATCGGTATGTATGATTTCCAACAAGTTGGTTGCTCGCTCCATTGTTCCGGAGAACGGAGTCTTGGTCATTTTGCCTAAGAGGCAAGGTTCGCATGTGTCAAATGATTCATAATCAAGAGACTCTAAAAGTCCATCAGCATGGAGCTTCTTCATGCGCTTGACACCAATGTGACCAAGGCGGCAGTGCCACAAGTATGTGGGACTATCGTTATCAACTTTACATCTTTTGGCATCCACACTATGAACATGTGTAATATTACGCTCGAGATTCATCAAGAATAAACCATTGACCATCGGAGCATGACCATAAAACATATCTCTCATATAAATCGAACAACCATTATTCTCAGACTTAAATGAGTAGCCATCTCGTATTAAACGAGATCCAGATACAATGTTCATGCTCAAACTTGGCACTAAATAACAATTATTGAGGTTTAAAACTAATCCCGTAGGTAAATGTAGAGGCAGCGTGCCGACGGCGATCACATCGACCCTGGAACCATTCCCGACGCGCATCGTCACCTCGTCCTTCGCCAGTCTCCGTTTATTCCGCAGCTCCTGCTGTGAGTTACATATGTGAGCAACGGCACCGGTATCAAATACCCAGGAGTTACTTCGAGTACTGGTAAGGTACACATCAATTACATGTATATCAAATACACCTTTGGTGTTGCCGGCCTTCTTATCCGCTAAGTATTTGGGGCAGTTCCGCTTCCAGTGCCCCTTCCCCTTGCAATAAAAGCACTCAGTCTCAGGCTTGGGTCCATTCTTTGACTTCTTCCCGGCAACAGGCTTACCGGGCGCGGCAACATCTTTGCCGTCCTTCTTGAAGTTCTTCTTACCCTTGCCCTTCTTGAACTTAGTGGTCTTATTGACCATCAACACTTGATGTTCTTTCTTGATTTCAGCCTCTGCTGACTTCAGCATCGAGAACACTTCAGGAATGGTCTTTACCATCCCCTGCATGTTGTAGTTCATCACAAAGCTCTTGTAGCTTGGTGGGAGCGACTGGAGGATTCTGTCAATGACCGCCTCATCTGGGAGGTTAATGTTCAACTGGGTCATACGTGCGTGCAACCCAGACATCTTCAGGATGTGTTCACTGACAGAACTGTTCTCCTCCATCTTACAACTGTAGAACTTGTCGGAGACATCATATCTCTCGACCCGGGCATGAGCTTGGAAAACTAGTTTCAGCTCTTCGAACATCTCATATGCTCCGTGATGCTCAAAACGCTTTTGGAGCCCCGGTTCTAAGCTGTAAAGCATGCCGCACTGAACGAGGGAGTAATCATCAGCACGAGTTTGCCAAGCGTTCATAACGTCTTGGTTCTCTGGGACGGGAGCGGCACCTAGCGGTCCTTCTAGGACATATTGCTTCCTGGCAGCTATGAGGATGATCCTCAGGTTTCGGACCCAGTCCGTATAGTTGCTGCCATCATCTTTCAGCTTGGTTTTCTCTAGGAACGCGTTGAAGTTCATGTTGACATTAGCGTTGGCCATTGATCTACAATACATATTTGCAAAGGTTTTAGACTAAGTTCATGATAATAAAGTTCTTAATCAAAATTATGAACTCCCACTTAGATTAGACATCCCTCTAGTCATCTAAGTGTTACACGATCCGAGTCGACTAGCCCGTGTCCGATCATCACGTGAGACGGACTAGTCATCGTCGGTGAACATCTTTATGTTGATCGTATCTTCCATACGACTCGTGTTCGACCTTTCGGTCTCCGTGTTCCGAGGCCATGTCTGCACATGCTAGGCTCGTCAAGTTAACCCTAAGTGTTTTCGCTGTGTAAAACTGTCTTACACCCGTTGTATGTGAACGTAAGGATCCATCACACCCGATCATCACGTGGTGCTTAGAAACGACGAACTGTAGCAACGGTGCACAGTTAGGGGAGAACACTTCTTAAAATTTTGTAAGGGATCATCTTATTTACTACCGTCGTCCTAAGTAAACAAGATGCATAAACATAATAAACATCACATGCAATTATATGGTTGTGACATGATATGGCCAATATCATCAAGCTCCATTGATCTCCATCTTCGGGGCTCCATGATCATCTTGTCACCGGCTTGACACCATGATCTCCATCATCATGATCTCCATCATCGTGTCTTCATGAAGTTGTCACGCCAACGACTACTTCTACTTCTATGACTAACGCGTTTAGTAATGAAGTAAAGTAGTTTACATGGCGTTCTTCAATGACACGCAGGTCATACAAAAAAATAAAGACAACTCCTATGGCTCCTGCCGGTTGTCATACTCATCGACATGCAAGTCGTGAATCCTATTACAAGAACATGATCTCATACATCACAATTCAACATTCATCACAACTTCTGGCCATATCACATCACATGATCAATCGCTGCAAAAACAAGTTAGACGTTCTCTAGTTGTTGTTGCATCTTTTACGTGGCTGCGATTGGGTTCTAGCAAGAACGTTTTCTTACCTACGAATCACCAGAACGTGATTTTTGTCAACTTCTATTTACCCTTCATAAGGGCCCTGTTCATCGATTCCGCTCCAACTAAAGTGGGAGAGACAGACACCCGCCAGCCACCTTATGCAACTAGTGCATGTCAGTTGGTGGAACCGGTCTCACGTAAGCGTACGTGTAAGGTTGGTCCGGGCCGCTTCATCCCACAATACCGTTGAGCAAGAAAAGACTAGTAGAGGCAAGTAAGATGACAAGATCAACGCCCACAACAAATTGTGTTCTACTCGTGCATTAGAGAACTACGCATAGACCTAGCTCATGATGCCACTGTTGGGGAACGTTGCAGAAAATTAAAATTTTTCCTACGGCTTCACCAAGATCCATCTATGAGTTCATCTAAGCAACGAGTCATGGGAGAGAGTTTGCATCTACATACCACTTGTAGATTGCGTGCGGAAGCTTGCAAGGTGATGATGGAGTCGTACTCGAACGTGATTCAGATCACCGATGCCAAGTGCTGAACGGACAGCACCTCCGCGTTCAACACACGTACGGCACGGGTGACGTCCCCTCCGTCTTGATCCAGCAAGGAGGAAGGGGAGGTTGAGGAAGACAGCTCCACCGGCAGCACGACGGCGTGGTGATGGTGGAGAAGCAGTACTCCGACAGGGCTTCGCTGAGCACACAACGGAGGAGGAGAGGTGTTGGGGAGGGAGAAGGAGGCAACCAAAGGCCAAGGACTCAAGGTATGAAGTCCCTCCTCTCCCCCATTATATATAGGAGGGCCAAGGGGGGGGTGGCCGGCCCTAGGAGATCCAATCTCCTAGGGGGGCGGCGGCCAAGGGGGGTTTCCCTCCCCCCCAAGGCACCTAGGAGGTGCCTTCCCCTCCTAGGACTCTTCCCCCTTGAACCCTAGGCGCATGGGCCTATGTGGGGCTGGTGCCCTTGGCCCATGCAGGCCAAGGCGCACCCCCTACAGCCCATGTGGCCCCCCGGGGCAGGTGGCCCCACCCGGTGGGCCCCCGGGACCCCTCCGGTGGTCCCGGTACAATACCGATAACCCCGAAACTTGTCCCGATGCCCGAAACAGGACTTCCCATATATAAATCTTTACCTCCGGACCATTCCGGAACTCCTCGTGACATCCGGGATCTCATCCGGGACTCCGAACAACATTCGGTAGTCACATACTTGACTTCCTACTAACCCTAGCGTCACCGAACCTTAAGTGTGTAGACCCTACGGGTTCGGGAGACACGCAGACATGACCGAGACGACTCTCGGGCAATAACCAACAGCGGGGTCTGGATATCCATGTTGGCTCCCACATGCTCCTCGATGATTTCATCGGTTGAACCACGATGTCGAGGATTCGATCAAACCCTGTATACAATTCCCTTTGTCAATCGGTACGTTACTTGCCCGAGATTCGATCGTCGGTATCCCAATACCTTGTTCAGTCTCGTTACCCGGCAAGTCACTTTACTCGTACCGTAATGCATGATCCCGTGGCCAACACCTTGGTCACATTGAGCTCATTATGATGATGCATTACCGAGTGGGCCCAGAGATACCTCTCCGTTATACGGAGTGACAAATCCCAGTCTCGATCCGTGTCAACCCAACAGATACTTTCGGAGGTACCTGTAATGCACCTTTATAGTCACCCAGTTACGTTGTGACGTTTGATACACCCAAGGCACTCCTACGGTAACCGGGAGTTACACGATCTCATGGTCGAAGGAATAGATACTTGACATTGGCAAAGCTTCTAGCAAACGAACTATACGATCTTTTATGCTATGCTTATGATTGGGTCTTGTCCATCACATCATTCTCCTAATGATGTGATCCCGTTATCAACGACATCCTATGTCCATAGTCAGGAAACCATGACTATCTATTGATCATAACGAGCTAGTCAACTAGAGGCTCACTAGGGACTCATTGGGTCTAAGTGTTCACACGTGTATTACGATTTCCGGATAATACAGTTATAGCATGAACAAAAGACAATTATCATGAACATTGAAATATAATAATCCTTTTATTATTGCCTCTAGGGCATATTTCCAACACCAGGTAAGTTAGGTGGGTGGCCTGGTGGCCTTCTCTCTTTTATTTCTGTTCTGTTTCTCTTTTCTATTTCTGCAATTTGTTTTTGATTTGATTTAAAATATCAAATCATTTTATAAAATCCTGGAAATAATTATGGGTGCTTTCTGAATTATTTCAGTGACCCTTAACAATTTCCAACATTTATTTGAACATTTAAATTATTTATAGTATTTAAATGCCCAAAGTCAAATACAATATGGTTTATTCAAAAATCCAAAAATGTCTTGGAAAAATATCCATCATCTCTGGATATGGTTTTCACCCTTTTCCAGTAATCATGAACATTTTTGCAAACCAATTTGGGTTCTGTGAAAATATTTTGAAGTTGAACCTATTTGCAATGCTTTGGTGCTAGGGCTTGGTCATCCCCATTTCAAATTTCATAAAATTTAAACATGATGCATGGATGCAATGCAAGGACAAGCAAGGCCTGAACTGGGGCTGTGACATAATGCACCTTCAATTTTCATCTATTACTAAATTACAAAGTCCCGAGCTCAATACAGGTATTCAACTTGGCACTTGGGGGCTAATGGCTATTTGCTCAATTATGTTCTGATGTTAAAATCTTTATTGGAGTCCCGGTTTAACTATGCTAAGTTGAACCGGCCCTTGGGGGCTATATTGACTGATTTCAAAGTACTGAGGATTGTATTCAAGTCCCGGTTTGAAGAAGGTTACAAACCGGTCCTTGGGGGCTAGGAGGACTAATACAGTGGCAGTAAGTAAAAAAAAGAAGCACAAGGTAGTTACCTCAAATTTGTCTCTCATCATCTTTACCAGGCCAGCTTCACAGTCGCGGCTAGTATATAGCCGGTTCAAGTAACCAGAATGCAGATCTTGGGCACTCAGAGCAGCATATGTTTCCAGTTCTACATCCCATTTGCCTTTGTTCTTGGCAGAAAAATCCTCTTTCACTATATGCTTGGTTAAAGCGATAGGATTCCCTGGTTCAAAGCGACCTACGCCAGTAATTACAACATCATCATCCTTAGACTCACCGGTTTGCGTTGGTGCGGTCGGTTTATCAGCAGGACTGCGGGATTTTTCAATCCGGATGGAGCTGGTAGGCGGGTCAGCAGAGACTGAAGTGTTGATAGGCCTTTCCTCAAGAATAGCATCGTCTTGCAAAGGAGGATCATTGGGAATGTCTTCATGAGCAAACACTTCAAGATTTGGCGCTTTATCCTGTTCTGGGGCGACATCTTCTTCAGCCGCTTTGTCCAGGCGGGCCTTCTTGCTCGGTTTAGATTTAGCCCTGAAAGAAAAACAAAGAGTCAAGGAACAACATAAGTTATTACACAGTATACCGGAAACATATGTTCAGCCTAGCTTACCCAAGAACCGTTTTCAGTGGTGGCAGCTGAGTGGCCGATAATTCACCAGAGGATGAATGAGAAGTAACCTGATAATCGGAGTCGGACGGATTAAGAGGTTGACTGAAAAAACCCGCTTTAGGATATAAATCAATAAAAAGGTCGGAGACCTCGGAGCGGCGTTTTCGAACCGGACTGTTTGGTAAATCGGCGGAGGTAACTACCTGGCCACTGTGCCGGGTTGTGCGGCGAGCTTCATGTTGCTGAGTCTTCATAAGAAATTTGGGATCCAAGTAAGCAAGATGATGAGAAAATTTAACTTTCCAGTTTGCTTGGCGAAATTTTGGCAAAGGCAAATTTTCTGAATCGGAAGAGAGAATAGTTACCTCAGCGACTTCAGCATTACTGGCTTCAGCGTCGTCCTGACAAGTATCATCATCAATAAGGCGTGTAAAAAGTAAGCCTAGTGAATCAAGTTCTACCTCAAGGTCCGAGTTACCCACATCATCATCAATAGCTGGATCAGATGAAGCGGTGGTTTTCCTTTTGTAAGCTGGCTTCTTGATAACCTTGGTCTTGGGCCGGGTTGACCGTCCTGCCTTCTCTGCTTTGTCTTGTAGAAGCTTCTTGCTCCAAAATGGATTATCACCCTGGTTCAGCAGTAATTAATGTCAGACAGAGAAAGCAGTAACAGGTTCAATAACAGAACAATCAAAATTTTACCGCTGGCAGTTTGTTGGTGGCGCAGTAAGGAGGCAGACCGGTTTGAGCGCAGAGGTGCTCTGGTTCATTCAACATCTTCTTCACAGAATCTGTGACTTCATCATCAGAGAGTTGGATTTTAGTGTGTCGGAGTGGGTCATCGACGCTATCAGTATACTTGCACATCAAACCGGAGCACCGGCTGAGAGGCAGTATGCTCCATGATATCCAACAACGTGCAAGGTCTATTCCCGTTAAACCGTTTGCCATGAAGGCTCAGAGCTTGGAGAGTTGCGGAGCATATTTACTTCTCTCCTTGGCATTTAATCTTTGTGGGAAGGGGTGAGTGTTGCTGAGCCGCTCCGGACGAAAGCCAGGCAAGGGATTTTCATTGTCAGGGGAGGTGTCTTTGCAATAAAACCAAGTTGCATTCCACTCCTTGGGATGAGTATGTAGTTTGACGTGGGGATAAGTGATCTCTTTTCTCTTCTGAATGGCCATACCGCCCAATTCGGTATTGGGGCCGTCGGTAAATTCAGTGCGGCGGTTTAAGTGGAAGCAGTCTCTAAACAACTCGACTGAAGGCTCCTCTTGAAGGTATACCTCAGAGAGCACTTGAAAGTGACATAGATTGGTAACGGAATTGGGGCCAATATCTTGTGGACGGAGCTGAAAATTGGCTAACACATCTCGGTAAAATTTAGAACCAGGTGGTTTGAAGCCCCGGGCCAAGTGATCTGCAAAGACCACAACCTCTCCCTCTTGAGGTGTGTGAGGACATTCATTTCCAGGAACCCTCCAGTGGATCGTATCTTTGCTGTCTAAAGCGCCGATCAGGACTAAATCATCCAACTGAGTTTCTGTGACGCGAGAAGGAACCCAATTGCACTCATATACTTGTTTGGCCATGGTGAGATCTACAAGAAATAGGTGATTCCGATTCAAGAATATGTTGGATAAAAGAAGGTGCTGATCTGAACAACGCTAAACCGGAGGCAGTACATATAAACCGGATTTCTACGATACGGCATCATATGGATTCTGGCGGTTCAACAAGGGGACTAATGGTGTATACCGGTTTACCAATCTTTTTTATGTTAAGTTAAACCGCCTGATCTAACATCAAAGGCAAACAAAGTGGTGGATGGCTAAGTATGCACAAACAGGTTTCACAAAGTCCACTTGCAGCAGTGGATCTGAAGCAAGTTCAGAAAAACAGATAATATTTAAAGAGTAAAGCAGAATGGAAGTGAACCAATGAGCGGATATGTAAATGAGATCTATGGACTTAGGCGGGAAATTACAGGCGGATGCTAAAAGATTACTGTTAAACAGAGCAGGGGTTCACAGATTCATTCAAGAGTCAGGGTACGAGTATGAACAAGCGACGAACACGGCGCGAACATGAAACCCTAAGAACAGATCTAGGTCAAAAAGAGAAGAAGGCTTACCGGAAACGAAGAAGACGCGGAAGGATACCACAGTACTCTGGTGCGTTCAGGTTGATGCAGCGGCCCAAGATGATGCAGAGGTCGATGGCGGCGGCGGAGCTCCAAGGCTAGCGACGCGAAGAAGACGAAGAGAAAGAGACAAAGAGGGGAAAAGGAAATGACCCTTCGGTCCTATTTATAAGGCAATAGACGTGGGTCAGGTGCGCGAATCCAGGAGCTAAAATTTCGGAAGTAGAGCTGATGACTTGGGTATCGCAGATCTATTAATAAAGGAGGGCGTCATAAATGTTAAGTTCGTGATGACGTCATGCCGGTTTACAGCAACCAGAAATGATGACGACATGGCGGTTTACCAATTACCAGAAGATGTCCAAGACAAACATTTTGTGAAGGATTGACATGAACCAGTTTAAATCAATCTGGGGCCTAATGTTGGGGATATTGCCACTAGGCGTGAACCGGCCTACTTGGGCCGGGTTAACTTCATTAGTAATATAAGCAGATGAAGGCTCAAGGCCTGTAGTCGGTTTAGAACATGTAGCCGTAAACCGGCCTGATGTATAACTTGTATTGTAAGTTAGGAATAGAGAGATACCAACCGGGATACGAGTATGAACCGATTGGGACTCTATGGACCGACGGGCGTCACCCGTGTATATAAGGGGACGACCCGGCGGCGGTTCAAGACAGACAACTACAACTCGAGCCTAGGCGAAGCTTGTTTGCTCCCTAGCCATCGAGACCACATCAATTCCATCACAACTAGACGTAGGCTTTTACCTTCATTGAAGGGGCCGAACTAGTATAAAACCCTCGTGTCCTTGTGTCCGCTTTAACCCCTTCGAGTTAACCCGTAGCGATGGCTCCACGACTAAGTCCTTTCACTAGGACATCTGCCGTGACAAATCCACGACAGGTAGTACCCAAAGTGTTCCTCCGGTAAACGGGAGTTGCATAATCTCATAGTTACAGGAACATGTATAAGTTATGAAGAAAGCAATAGCAATATACTAAACGATCAAGTGCTAGACTAACTGAATGGGTCATGTCAATCACATCATTCTCCTAATGATGTGATCCCGTTAATCAAATGACAACTCTTTTGTCCATGGCTAGGAAACATAACCATCTTTGATAAACGAGCTAGTCAAGTAGAGGCATACTAGTGACACTATGTTTGTCTATGTATTCACACATGTATCATGTTTCCAGTTAATGCAATTCTAGCATGAATAATAAACATTTATCATGATATGAGGAAATAAATAATAACTTTATTATTGCCTCTAGGGCATATTTCCTTCAAATGGGCACACCCCCGTTGCTGAGCCTCCACCCCGTCGGCCCGGCGCGCATGTCCAGTGGCGCCGGGATGTTCGTTGTTGAAATATATTGCCCGCCTCCCTCCATCGGTTCAGACTTTGAAGCAACTGGCTGAAGCATGAATTCAATATGGTATCAGAGCCAAGAGGTCTTGAGTTCAAGACCCTGCCAACGCAGTATTAAATAAAACGATTCTGTAGCCTACATCGATTCCACGTCTAAGGACTAAAATAGCCTAGACGTGAGGGGGAATGTTGAAATATATTGCCTGCCTCCGTTCATCAGTTCGGACTTTTGGAGCAACTGGCTGGAGCATGAATTCAATATTCGCCTCGAAGAGTAGCCACGCCTCCCACTCGTGGAGCGAGCGGTGGCCGAAGCCGTTGGCCGCCGCCGCGTCGCCGGGGAAACGCGCGGCCATCGGGCTTGGGAGAGAGGGAGAGGGAGAGAAGAAGCATCGGCGAGCAGCTGCGCACGGGGGGAGAGGGAGAGCTCGGCGGTGGTCGCCGGTGGCTGTGGGCTGGTGTGGTGTGGCCAGAGGCGAGGAAGACCACCGGCTTATATAGCCCGCGCTGTGTGTACGCGTGGCGGGAGGGGAGGCGTCGCCGCGCCGCCCGTGACACGCCGCCCGTGAGTAATCAATAGCAAGGCTGCCGGTTAGCCTTGCCATTGATTCCACGCGGGAAACCGAGGTGTTCCGATGACGACGAGGTGCGCGTCGCTGACTCGGCGGGCCCGCGGCTCTTTTGCCCCCAAACCACTTGCCCCCGGGCGCCCCAGCGCGCCGGGTTCGGTCTGGGTCTGCTGGTGCTGATTTCGGTCCAAGCCGGCGAAAAACAGGCTCCTAGGGGCGCGATTGGGCCGTTTTTCGGCGCCGGCGCGAAAAAATTGTCCGAAGGGCCGTGTTGGGGGCGCGGCTGGAGATGCTGTAAATGTCACAAACGATGTTGCATACATGTGAAAAATGTTGCATGCGGAAGTTCGATGGTGAGGCCATGTGGGATCGGAGATTATAGATTTGACAAGAAATGTTCGGTGAGAGGTTTCAGCCCGCTAACGCCTAGCGCGTGAGGAATAGTCTCAGTCTCCCGTGCAAGGACTAGTCATGGTCCACAACTCAATCCAGCGTCCTTTTGTGCACCACCAATCACCATGCCATGCATCTCCTCTTCCGTCCAGGAACCCAACAATGGCGCTCTCTCCGCGAACCATGCGTAGCCTGAGCCCCCTGTACTCCCTCCTCCTCCTTATCGGCGCAGCCAACGCCGCCGCGGACACTTTGGTGCACACCGAGTGCCCGAGCGACAGAAACTACACCCGCGGCGGTGTCTTCCAGGCCAACCTCGACGCCCTCCTCTCCTTCCTCCCCGCCGCCGCGTCGGCCGCGTCCGGGTTCGCCGAGAACGCCACCGGCGCAGCGCCCGACGAGGCGTACGGGCTCGCGCAGTGCCGCGCCGACGTGAGCGCATCCGACTGTCGCACGTGCCTTGACGCCTCGGCGCAGGACGCGGCGAGCAAGTGCCCCGGCCAGAAAACCTCCATGCTCATCTACGACAACTGCCTCCTGCGCTACTCGAACGCAAGCTTCTTCGGCGCCGCCAACACGTCGCCGGTGGCCCGCCTCTGCAACACGGGGAACGTGACGCAGCCCGAGCTGTTCAGGACGCAGCTGGGCGCGCTGATGAGCAACCTCACCCGCAGGGCGGCGTACTCGTCCCCGCGGATGTTCGCTGCCGGCGCGGCCGACTTTACGTCCTTCACGAAGGTCTACGGCATGGCCCAGTGCACGCGCGACCTTGCCGGCGATGACTGCAACCGCTGCCTCGCCGGACCCGTCTCGTCAATCCTGACCGCCTGCGACGGGAAGCAGGGGGGGCAGAGCATCGCCCAGAGCTGCTCCATCCGGTACGAGGTGACCCTTTTCTACAACGCCCAGGCCGCCGAGGCGGCGATGTCCCCGCCGCCACCGCCGCCGCCAGCTGTAAACGGCAGCGATCAGTCCGGCCCTGCAGGACGCGCCGGTGAGCCAATGTCCCCGTCAACTTTGTTGTCCGTACGCTCACGCGTTTCTAGCTGGCTGACATTTGTGGCTATACAGTTTTCTTGTTTTGAAATTGTCGTGTCAATCTTGCGTCTTTGATTAGACGATTTCTTTCGGGTTGAAAGTTCAGACAGCGACTGAACTAGAAGATAGGGTAAACTATTCTGAATTTCCTTTTGACTGAGAGCGGTGACGACGAATCTTGATTGTGGGTGCAGGAAACGACGACGCCACAGCCAAGATAGCTCTGTTCGTCTCCATTCCTGTTGCTGTGGTGCTGTTGGTGCTGTTGACGGTTGCTTTGTATCTCTGCAAGAGGAAGAACAAGAAACCACATGAACATGTGCAGATATCCAGCTATGGTGAGTACTTCTCGGTCGATTATATAACAAAAAAATCTCCAAAAAAGAAGAACAGCCAGGCTTAATTGTTATACCGTTTGTCTTTGTGAGCAGAGAGTGGGGATGGAACAGACATGGGAAGCTCAGAGTCTCTCCTGTACCATCTGAGCACTCTAAGGGCCGCCACTGACAACTTCTCTGAAGAAAATAAGCTCGGGGAAGGCGGGTTTGGGCCGGTCTACAAAGTAACGTACACTGAACCTGGAACATGAGCATCCACTCTCCAATTGATTTTCCATGTCTGACTCTGAACTGAACCTTGGACTTGATGTGGTTTGGTCGGTCAGGGCATTCTGCGGGATGGGCAGGAGATCGCGGTGAAGAGGCTGTCGAAAACCTCCCAGCAAGGGCTCGTGGAGATGAGGAACGAGGTTGTGCTGGTGGCCAAGCTCCAGCACAAGAATCTGGTGCGCTTGCTCGGCTGCTGCATCCAGGAGGAGGAGATGCTCCTCGTCTACGAGTTCCTCCCCAACAGAAGCCTCGACAAGATTCTATTCGGTTGGCACCTGGCACCTAGTTTCAGATCCCCAACTGTTATATCCAACTGACGTATACAATGGGATTGCACATGTTCAGATCCTGCGAGGCGTCAAGAGCTTACCTGGGGGCACAGGTTCAGGATCATCCAGGGGATCGGGCGAGGCCTTCTTTACCTCCATGAAGATTCCAGGCTGACCATCATCCACCGGGACCTCAAGGCGAGCAACATCCTGCTAGACCCTGAGATGAACCCCAAGATCTCCGATTTCGGCCTCGCCAAGCTGTTCAGCGTCGATGCCAGCGTCGGGAACACCAGCCACATCGCCGGAACCTAGTGAGTTTGTTATAAGTAACAAGTCATGGTGCCGTACGTGACCCGAGCTAGCTAACAATCCGGTGCACGTCTTGAAATGCAGCGGCTACATGGCGCCGGAGTACGCCCTGCACGGCATCTTCTCCGCCAAATCGGACGTGTACAGCTACGGCGTCCTTGTACTGGAGATCATAACGGGTCGCCGCAACAATTTCAGCCAGTATCCGGGCACTAATGGCGAAGATCTTCTGACCACGGTACGGGTGTGACCGTGATCATGCCAGATCAGTCAATGTAACTGGCTAATTATGCTCCTGCGTGTACAGGTCTGGAGGCACTGGAGCCGTGGGAGCGTGTCGGGGTTGCTCGACGGCTGCTCGGCCGAAGGACTCCAGCCGACGGAGATGCTGCGGTGCATCCACGTGGGGCTGCTCTGCGTCCAGGAGGACGCGCACCTCCGGCCAGGCATGGCGGCGGTCGTCGTCATGCTCAACAGCCGCTCCATTACGCTCCCTGTGCCGACGCCGCCGGCCTACGTCGTTTCGGGCCGCGCGAGTGCGTCGGGGAGGAGCACGACGCGCGAGGCACAGGCTCCGGCGGGAGCTGTTCGTGGGCCGTATGTCAACGACGCCTCCGTTTCTGACCTGGAGCCCCGGTGAACGGGCGGCCTGGAAAATAGGGTGTTCTGGGCTTCTGGTGGCATCGCCGTCCAAACTTTCAGCAGTGTGCGTGGACTAGGCGATTGTGTTAAATCGTTTATTTTTTTCATTTAAAAAAAGTTGTTTAATTTTCAACAGAAATGCTATCTTTAGTCGACCGAAAACAACTTGTCTTGAGTTGGTGTAATCATTGATATGGTCACTCATTCTTTTTCGAAAGAATTCCTTATTTAACACTACCTTAAATTTCGTTTCCTTATTTCCTTATTTAACCGGCCAGTTTGGCTGCACGAGTCACCTCGCGGTCGCGCGCGCTCCTTGCTCTCATATCTCCGTCGCCACGCGTTACGCACATCCTGAACAGAGAGGTTGTATACGCGTGTACACAAGAGCTAGAATAAGCACTTGGTCAAAAAAAATTGGAACTTGGCTACGCACCTAGCAACTAAACCGGCCACATACACACATGCAGCCAGAGATCTGCATGTAGCTACTCAACTATATGTACCCACATACAACAAACCAAGCTGGTCGGACAAATATTCTTTCATCATTAGCATTTATTAAAATTTTGATCACGTACCACATAAGGGATAAAATGGTATTTTTCATGTGTCATTTAACACCGTTAAGGCTTAAATTGGATGAAAGTGTCACAAAAGACATAAAATTTAGATGTAGTGTCACATAGGGAAGAAATTGTTTTTCGATGTCAAATAGGGCAAAAATATTTAGCACAGTGTTAAATAAGAAATTATCTCTTCTTTTTCCTTGTCTTTCTCCAAGTTATAGTCTCTGTATGCTGGGAGACGTCAAAAAGGAAGTCTGTATGCTGGGACTCGTAAAAAAAATAGTCTGTATGCTAGGGAATGGAGAATATCACGTCCTCCCTGCCATACAACATGAATTTTTTTAGTATATATTTCAGTATTTTTTTCCTCTTCATGTTAGTCTCAACAACCAATAATCATTTCTGTTTCTAGCCTTTTCTTTGAATATGAATTCCCGTGTCTAATTCTATGTATTTATGGTTGATTCTGGACTATAAGCATTGTGGCGATTGATAGGTACTCCCTCCGTAAACATATAAGAGTGTTTAGATCACTACTTTAGCAGTGAACTTTATTATGTGTTGTTATCTTAGAAGGGCATAGTATTTGATAGCGTTTTCGATAAATGATTATATGGTCAATAGATTTTCTGTCTCTTGTTTTTTCTCCCTAAATTTTAGTTGTGGTTTCTTTTGTTACAATTGTATCACAAGTGTTGTTCTAACCAATATTTATCTTTGCATTACTGTTTTAGGTACTAACTTTTACAGTTGTTTTGTATATGAGTTTCAGTGTCAAGCCTTTTGGAATTATAGCTGGGTCCCTACCATGGTTGCATGCATCGTCCAGCTGCAGAGGCCACGGGTATATCCTCCTTTCCAAAAAAAAGGGGGGTCCCTATCGGTGTGCTAGTTTTCTCAAGTTTGATTCTTAATCCTTTGGTCATTTTCTTATTGGGAAACATGAGTTACATTGTATTTTAGTTCGTAAGTATGAACAAAAAAATGTGTAAAATGTGTTTTTTTACAGTTTGATTGCACATGATTTCCAGTATCTATTACTATGCAATTATGGTTGGTCCAGTAGTGTGAGTGTTTTGTTGTATTATTGTACTTACAACTGTCACAATTTTATTGGCCAAAAAAGATTGAGTGAATGTGATTTGTTTTCAGCAGATATTCACTGTATAATCTTCAAGCGCTAGTGTTGGTCTAGTGGTGTCAGATAGGTTGGGTGAGGGCCTCATAGGCCTCCCTGGTCCTCGGACCACACTCAAACTTTGATTTTTGTGCGCTCAATTATTGGAGAAGGTGTAAAAACATGCGGTTGCATGTTGGTTATTGCTGCTACAAGCGGTGTAGGCACAAGGAACTATCGCACATGGTCGCATGGTTGTAGGAGATGCCAGTAGAGAGCATGACCGGTCACGGATGAGCGCATAAGTGATAGAGAGGATGGCATCTCAATCCACCATGCACTGGATTGGTGGGTCATAAGGAATCGTTTCGTCTTCATTGCCCTCTCTTACTATTGCGGCTACCCTATGGCTGAACGCAACTTTAGAATAACATAAGATTCATAAAGAAATGAAAGTAAATAAAAATAACATATTTACATACTTAGTAGACACATTTGTCGCTTAATGTTTGTCATCGATTACCGAAATGAGCACATCAACAAGCACATGCGGTCTATGGACAGTGCAAAGAGCAATTTGTAGAGGCAGAAGAGTGAGCGCGAAATGCTTCCCCCGCGGGATATTCTACAAGCAGACATTTTTTTGAGCAAAAGAGAGGCCACCCACTTCAATTTCATATGAAGAACTCAGATAGTCTTGTTTATTACATACTACAAACTACAACTATCAAGGACTTCAAACAAACTTCAGCAAGTCAAATCTTACACCGCTGGGATACAAGGATTCGTGCAAAAGAGAACCATGCAAGATACGATGGGAGGCCCAGCCAACGGTTAAGAAACCCTCCAGACTCTGATTACAACTAAAGTAGGATAGTTTTATATCATAAGCTAGTAACCAGTGTATAAGAGAAAAAAAGGAATAAAAGAGGTTTCAGCCATGAGGGGCAACTTTTGTGAGTGCCAGCAAAGTAGAAGAACATCAACACCATTTTCCATCAGTCATCAACAATTCGAAGCACTCCCGGTCTTATGCCCTGCGATGCCAGGTAAACCTCACTTGCCACCCACTCCACCCTTTGACGTGCCTCCTTTATCTAAAAAATGTACCAATCTAAAATCCAGGAGCACATCAGCTTGATCATAGTCATTGGATCATTGATTCTCCTCTTTCAAAAATCATATCATTTCAACATCTCCATATAGCCCAAAACATAGCTGCAATACCCACCAACACCAAATGTCTATCATGCTTCGGAAAGCTTTTGATCCATCTTCCAAAATACTAGCAGGGGTGCAATTAAGAGCAAAATCACATTTCAAAAGACTCCATATCAATCTAGCAGCAGAGCGTTGAAAAACAAATCATAAATAGACTCATCTTGACCACAAGAAAACACAGCTTTTATTACCTTTCCCATTCTAAGCAAAATATCTTTAGTAAGAATGTTTTTTTACCATTAACCAAATGAAAACTTTTATTTTAGAAGGAATATTAATTTTCCATAAAATTTTGTATGGAAAATCATAAGCAGACTTGATCAATATTGGTAGAAAGACCCGACAGTAAAATTTCTATTAGTAGTAACTAGTAAGCATCCTTTCCCGCTATCATGCCAATTTCCTCACACCCACCTCCAAGTTATTCCAAAACTCCATAGCTTCACCAAACAAAGTTCTTCGAAAGGTAAAATCTTCCATCCTTTCTAACAACGCCAACAACAGAGATGTTATGATCAAAGCTAAGAAAATAAAGCCTGGGATAAGAGTGTCTCAGAGGTTTATCTCCCCCTGCCAATCTTCTAGAATCTTGTATTTTTTCCATCTCTAGTTACTTTCTTGCAATGCTGGTAAAATATTCTTTAACTTTCAAAAGGCTAGTCCAAAAGTGTGAGTCTCCCATCTTTGTTTTAATATCAAGCATTTTCCTTTTACATATTTATTCAAAAGCACATATTGCCATAACCTAGATTTAGTTTCTAAGAGCATCTACAGCCGGACTTGCCAAATCCGACCCCACAAACACCCACAGACGCCTCAAATTAGAAACCTCAAATCCATATTATTACATGCAACGTGACTCGTCTGGTTGCGCTCCTCAGAGTGTTGGTTCGGTTGCCGGCAAGGTAGAGTAGGGCATGGGACACGAGCCGGATCGCGGGACTCGAGGCACCGCCGTCTCCCATGCCCTACTCTTCCTCGTCGGAGCCGAAACACGAACGGTGCCAGTGGACGTCAGATCGATGACGGATCCGTCAGGGGATGAGCCACCGACGTCCACATGTTGCGGTTGCGGCGCCGAGACTGATGCGCCATATGGGGCGCCGGAGAATGGGGCTCCGCCTTGCCGACGTCCACCGCCGCGAGGGCTGCCGCTGCCTCCCGTGCCCGGTGCCTTGCACGGGGGGCACGCCGTGCCATGGCCTCATGGGACGATGGTGCATCCCGAATATCGGCACGCCACCGGAGGGGTTGCGCGTCCGCTAGCGCGTTTAGGCGCCAGACGGTCCGCACGGCCTCCGGCGAGGCAGCTACGGCCGGCCTAGCGCCGGATCCATGTGCCATTTGGGCGGACGCAATGGATTCCCGGCGGATGGCGTTCGAGCGCAGCCATGCACGGGCCTCCTCCCGGGCGCAGCGGAGCGCAAGCTGGACGGCCATCTCCTCCTCGAGGCCGCGTGAGATGAGCTCGGGGTCGACGGATCTGGAGGTGAATGACTTGGATCCGCTTCCCGCCATGCCGGAGACGACCGGAAGGAGCCGAAGACGGGCTTGAGTGGCTGAGGGGAGTGGAGGGGAGGGGATTGAAGTGGCTAGGGTTTGGTCCGGCGAGCGGATGGGGAGGATTTTATATGGGGTCGAGTGGGCTACCGTGGGCCGGGTCAGATGTGGCGGGCGTACCCGGGCGCGCCGGGACACCCCCATATCCGCCCCGTATTTGGGCTGGATATGGGGGGTGCCGGTCAGCCCGGCCGTTTGAGGGTCGTTTGAGGGGCCCGTCTGGGTCAAAAATTGTGACCGGACAGTGACCCAGCGGCCCACCTGGGCGTATGAGGCGGGTTTGAGAGGTCTGGCTGTAGATGCTCTAACTTCCAAAACAAGTTGGCAAGTAGAGCCTTGTTCATTAAATCAAAATTTAGAATCCCCAATCCCCCTTGATTGACAACAAGTTTTCCAATTTACCAAATATTTTTTATCTTCGTCAACTTGCCAAACAAGCCTAGCTCAAAAAAAAAAATCACCTTCCTTCCTCACCCCAACAACTATGGGATAGAAAGACATCATAATAAAGGAATGCTAGTCAAACAAGCATTGTTCAGTAATTTCCCTTACCAACAAGCACACATTTTCTCATTTGTTTGAGTGACCACTTTCCAATGATTATTTCTAATCCTAATGTTTGAATAGGGAATCCCAAATATTTTAAATGGATAGAGCCCAATTCACATGTGAAGATTTCTTGATATAATCTACTACCTTTGTAACTTAATATAAGATATGTTTTTACACTATGATACATTTTGATACAGAGGGAGTAGTTCTTTACATAGCCTCTCTAAAGGAAAACCTCACTCTTGTGGAAATTAATAGACAGTCCCGATATTTGTTCAACTGCACATAAGATAAATTTGATATATGTGACACTATTTTCATCATCTTGCAAATGGAAAATAGTGTCATCGGCATATTGCAACATGTTATGTCCCTTATCTAAAATGTCTCCCAAATCTCCCTTGACAAAATCATATTGTCTAGCTTTGTCCATAATAATGGCCAAAGCATCAGCGGCCAAGTCAAACAATAAAGTGAGGGGACATCTCCATGCCTCAAGCCTTTATGAGTTGTAAAATAAAGACCAATGTTATCATTTACCTTAACCCCTACATGACCTCTCATGGTATACATGATCCAATCACACCACTTATTAGGTAAACCTTTACGTTCCTACATTTGATAGACTAAAGGACACATTTATTTTATCATAATCTTTGCAAAATCAACCTTAAACAAAAGGGCATTTTGTTTCCAGTGATGGATAGAATTTAAAGCTTCATGCAGAACAAGTGAACAACCACACCTTCCATGATATATCTTCCTTTCAGAAAACCAGTCTGAGTTTGTGAGATGATAGGGCTCACCACTTTGCTAAGACTATTCATCGACACTTTAGTAATTATTTTAAAACTCATACTCAGTAAACAAATAGGTCTAAACTTCTGATTTTGTTCAACATCCAGTCTACAAGTACATGATGTTCCGGAAGATGACCTGGATGGCCACATGTCCTCTTAGGAAACTAGGCAACATTAGCATTGGTACGACTCCAAATGGAATGAGGGACACACAATGTCCGGAATTAAAAAGATGGGGTCAACTTATTCAATTTTGAAGTTTGGAGACCAAAAATACTCAATCTGACAAGGGGTGAAAAAACACTTATGTCATATATCAATGTTACAAATTGTTAAATTATTGTTCGTTTAGTAAGAACTGAAGATGATACACGGGCCAATTCATAAGGTCTTCAATACAAATTTGAGATAGGTAGTACTGCAGTATCTCAGATATCAATGTGTAAAATTGTTATATTATTGTTCCTTCAGTAAGAACTGAAGATACACGAGCCAAACCACAAGGTCTAGAATACAAATTTGAGATATGGCATTACCACAGTATCTGAGATATCAATGTGAAAATTGTTATATTATTGTCCGTTCAGTAAGAACTGAAGATAATACACGAGCCAAACCACAAGGTCTCGAATACAAATTTGAGATACATAGTACCACAGCGATGGGAAAATATGGCTAATACAATGCAAGAATGTAGAAATACAGACTCGCTTGGTTGTTCATCAGATCCCAAATGTTCCGAGGGGATCTTCTTTGCTTCCCATCATAGGAGGAAGGGCAAAGGAAAAATGGTAATAGTACACACTCTACCGCCTTAGGCTGTGCATAATGTATTCCCCGTACAGATCCCTGAAAAAGAATCAAAGCAATTTTTGTCAACATAAATCGACGCCTTGGAGCCTCGACGAATCTCTGTCTTTAACTACAGGATCATATCCTCGATAAATGATGAGAGCTTACATGGAGTGTTGGATGGCAGCACGAGCATCATCGGCGGGGAGGAAGTCGTTGACAGCGACCTCCTTGTTCTCATTCTTCTTGTCTGAAAGATTTGATCAGCCAAGAATCACACACTTGAAGTCTGAAGATACATGAAAAGGTTGTGGAAATGCGAGATAAGGCAGGCAATGGTATGCGTACAATCTTCGAAGAAGCGGCGGATCTCCTGGAGGCGATGGGGAGAGAGCTCGCTGAGATGGTTCAGGTTGTGGTACTCGGGGTCGTCGGCGCAGACGGCTATGATCTTGTCATCCTTCTCTCCCTGTTTAAGAAAAAAAGCAGAGAGTATGATATAAATATAAGCTTGATGCCAAAAATGGTGGGTGGAAAGTTGACTTGTACACTTGGACAGATATGAGGGGATTGGTTTAGCGTGCCTGATCGATCATAGGCATGAGGCCGATGGCCCTGGCCCGGAGGAAGGTGCCGGGGAGGACTGGTTCCTGGTTTGAAATGAAATGAATAATTATTAACACGCGATTGTCAGCAAAAGAACGGTAGATAAATGCAGACGGTGATGCCTTGACGGGATTGTTAATTTGCACTTGTGAGAAGCGGAGCATGATTGGAGTGTTGAATCAATTCATTCACCTGCATGAGGACGAGGACATCGATGGGGTCGTTGTCCTCGCAGAGGGTGCGTGGGACGAAGCCGTAGTTGTGAGGGTACACCACGGATGAGTAGAGGATCCGGTCAACCTGGCAGGCAGATGATGATCTCGACAAGTCAGGAACACATTCATGCCCATGCCAATGCAAATTAACAGGGGAAAAGTTTCAGACCTTGATCATCCCGGTCTTCTTGTCGAGCTCGTACTTGACCTTGCTCCCCTTGGTGATCTCCACCACCACGTTGAACACCGCCGGAGCGCCGGGGCCTGCACCAGCCAATTCGCGCAAGGAACCAACCAATCAGCACGCGTCCCGCGTGAGCAACCAACCAACCAACAGCTCCGGCCGGACGGACGGACGGATCTGAGACGAAATGGAGAAAGGGGCTCACCGATCTCGAGGTCGTGCCACGGGTGGGCGGCGACGGACCTCCGGGAGAGGGAGGAGAGGATCCGCTCGTTGAGCCGCGGCGTCTGCCTCTTGGGCTCCGCCGCCGCCTTGTCGCCGGCGGCCTTGTCCTGGCTCATCTTCGGTCGAAGGAGGTGAGGTCGCTGCTTAATCTGCTGCGTGTGCTGTGCTGGATCGTTGCGCGGCTCCGAGGACGGGATGGCCGAAACGTCCGCGGCCCGGCGTGCATATATAGGGGAGAGAGGGCAGTTGGCGGGGCGGGGGGACGAGCGGTGAACGCGTCGTCGTCGAATGCATGCGGTGTCGTGCCGTGCCGTGCCGTGCCGGTGCGAAGCTTCGGCCCCGCATCCAGACTCAATCACACCAACACCGTCAACAAAAATCATAAACAGTGTAAACAAACTGGGCAACTGGGCTGGGCAGAACCCCTGCACATGCGCAACGTGCATGGATCAAAGCATCCAGTCACTCACAACGCACTAGGCGCCATCGTTCATACGTAAATAAATGAATAAAAGCTGCCACTGGCACGATGCTGTGGTCAAATTTAAATTATTTTTCCTCGTGATGGGGGGCACACGCCACCATGTTCATCGACGTGCCGTGATCATCGTGTCAACTTTGGTCGGTCTCGCCCGGCTGGACGGAGTGACCCACCCACCACCACCGGTTTGTCCCGCGAATTGAATTAATTCATTTCACATCGTAGCACCAAAATCAGCTCACCGTTAACTGCCTGTGAACTGCGAACGTGCAGTAAATGTTAATATCACTACTAGATTCCACTCAGAGATAGGTGTTGGGAGAGGATGATTAACTCAAGCTTCCCTCCACTATGGTGATATGGTCTAATGGACGAACAGGTGCTGGATTCAGATCGATCTACATAACACAAGTTGAGTTCAGTGTTTTCTTTTCTTTGTATCAGGATACATGGATGATTAACTCAAGCTATTGCGGTGTCTCGCGAGCCAACAATGCTCCAGGAAACATGTATAAGCTGATGCATGTCATCCGGATAGCGCTGCTGCCAATGCCCATTGAATGGTAGTTGTTCCGCCCTGGCTTCAGACGGTCCGCAAGGGAGGCGAAACCACCAGTATCACGCCATCAGACGGTCCGCAGGGGCGGCGAAACCAGTATCACGCCATCTCCTCGGACAAAAAGGTAGGGGATGGTGCGTTTGCTGGTCTGGAATCAATGGAATAGAAAATATAGATTAGTAGCAAATCTATTGCATATCAGCAGCCAGAAGTATCCGACATCATTTTGTGCTGTTGTATCGAATTACCCCAAACTATGGAAACGGTGACCACACAGATTTTCAAAAGTTTCAAAAAAAGTACTAAAATAAGATGAGTTATCATATACACTGTAAAGTAATTAAGTGGCCATAGTGACATGAGCCACATAGTACATCTAGTAATAGGTGGAAAATGTTTCACCGAATACAATAACTGTAAACAAAAAAAATGGTGCTATGCTTATTATGCAATATAACACAAGTGTTGCCAGCAGAATACAAGCAGGTAAGACGGCTCATTTATAAACATAAAGCATTTTACACGTTACTATGCAACTGACACTGGGTTATCGTTAAGTAGCATCATGGTAAAATAGTGTGCCTCCCAAATTACATGTGAGTGCGGAACTGACGATTGTGTGAGCCATGACTTAATGTTAAGCAGTATCAGGGTAATCGTGCCAAACCCTCACTTCAGGGGCTCTACACATCATTAACACAAACTACATAAACATATTGGAATAACTAATGATTTTGATTTGGAACAAACAGTAGTCGACGGTCTGAATTTGAACAAACTCACATCAGCATACAGTTCAAAATTTCGAGGAACGAGAAAGTACTTACACGAACAATCTCCTCATAAGTCTCATCATCAATTTCAATGGAAGTCACTATCTCTTCTACATCTCCAAGTATCATATTGAGATGTTGATCATAAGCCTGGATCAAAGGAAGAATAAAGGAAACTTAGAAACAGAGAATCTCAAATAGTGGCCACATTGATGTTCCAGGGTCAAAGTTCCCAACTGTAGTACAAATGAATTAGCAGTGCATAAATACAGCGTATCATACAACCCACAAAAGGTTTTTTCAAGTATACAGTTGTAACAAATCAGTGAAATGATCATAATGCCCAACGGGCAATAAGTTGTAACCTCTTAAGCAACCCGAAGTCTTGCATTGAAATGCCGAGATGATTCTTCCATTACAATCCAACATATTTCTATGAACTCAAAATTAAAATATTACATTGCAATAAATCTGGTTCCACTGATGGAGAAAACTTTCGAATCTGCATGTTACGCTTTATCTACAGTAAGCAGTTATTCGTGATGTCTATAACGAAAGCTTCCACTCACATTTATATCCTATGGAAGGGAAAAAGGATAAATCATATGAGGCCCTACACAGATAAATTTGTGTTCTGATGCCTTGCAGTTCAATCATAAGTAAACGGAAGCTCAGTTTACACACCACAACTCCACAGCAACTCGTTTCTCCGGGCAATAATATCAGTTGTTAGATTGCGTAAGCCAGCCCAAACACATACTGGAGACATAAACAAGAGCACTGATGCAACCAAGCCCAGATCGACAGCAGAAATTACGAAGAGGGGCGAGGAAACATACATGGAGCTTGCCGCGGAGCTCGCGGTCGGAGCGGAGCTTGACGTAGATGCGCTCGTCGAGGCTGAGCCGTATAAGATCCAGCGGCTCCTTCACCGTCACATCCTCCTCCGATGCCATCGCCGCCGGCTGGTACCCCCTTCCGCTGCTCGCTCCCCAAACCCTAGCTTCTGAATCGAGCTGTTTCACTTCCGCGGCGTTCTTTTTTTTTTTTCTTCCTTGTCGGGTTGGACAAGTACAGTATACAATCTACATGGGCTTTGGACGTGTGGGCCCATATTGGTAATGTATGTTGGCGTTGCTAAAAAGAACCTAATATGTTGGCCCATATTACTTCTTGTGCAAACTGAAAAATCGATCCCCTCAAAAAAAAAAAGAAACTGAAAAATCGATGCTCCCCACCGAGTTTGAAGGGATAAACTACACTTCACCGGTACTGTAGCTGTCTAAATTTAGCGCTCCTACATCTCAGAAAATGAGCTTAGCTATTCTATGCAAGGGGGCGGTCAAAACTCAGAACGGTCTGCGTAAGCCAGAAACATTCAGCTCGATTTACCATGGAGAGCAAAAGGAAGGATTGCCATGGAGATTCTCAAATGGCATTCAAATTGCCGATGTCATCAACCACCTCATGCTCAATATGGAAATAAACTACGAAGGAGTTGCAGTACCTTGTAAACACCGAAGTGTTTGTCAGGCTAGGCCCCGCGCCAAGGGGTTTACGGTTATCACTAATCGGCTCTGAGTCACCCGGCTGGCTTATCAGATATTCACACCAGTATAAAAAACCACCTGATCTGCCATGGAGTCATGTAACCTGAATCGGTTGAATGCCTTGTCGACTGTCAAGTGCCAAACACATTCCCCCAACACACCAGGAGAGATGTGCTCCAGAACCATTCCACTCCAGTTCATAGCACGTTCTGCTAGTCCTCTCTCCAAGGGGATTGGAGAGAATTACTGGAGGGGGTTAAGGGGGATCAATTCTCTCCAATTGTCTCCGATCCCCGCCGAAACGAACAGGGGCGCTATGAACGCGGCAGTTCCGAACAAGACACGCTGCAAGTTCCTCCCTGGCGTCACCTCCGTCGCGCCCAGTTCATCGCCTTTGCTGCATGTGCTCCGCTGGGAGCAGGGACCGTGGAGCCGCCCGGCGGCGAGGACGAAGGCGCGACACGACGACGGCGCGGCAGAGGGCGAGCCGGGGGCGCCCGGGGAGGCCGAGGGAAAGCAGGGAGACGAGAAAGTGGCGAGGAGGAAGAGCGCCGCGCAGGAGGTGTTTGAAGGCCTGTACATCTGCGGCTACGTCCTGTTATACAGGATTGGTGAGTGCGTCTGGTATAAAGTGAAGGGAGGCATTGCCAAACTCCGCAAGAGGCGATGATATGTGCTGCGGGTTGACCGGGCTAATTACGTACTGCGGCAGTACTTGCTGCGTGCGTAGTCCCCTCCATGCTCGTTGTGACTCCTCGTACTCGTACGCATGGGGATTGTATTCTCCTTTGTAACTGCTCGCATGTAAGGTTTGCTGGATACAGAGGAGACTGTATTCTGATGGTTTCCATTTGGCATACAAATGCTGATTCGGTCCATGATTACCCGGTTGGATTGAGATCATTGGTGTGTGAGACCAAAGAACTGCACAGGTTATTTTACAACTAATGACTTGACAAACTTTTCAGGTAGCTTATCCAATCCGAACGGATGTTCATAACTTAGGACTCTCTTAGCTGGCGAACGTTGCAAGTGGTGGCATTTCGAACGATTTCGCTAGCAGTTTTAGTTGTGAGGGGATGCAACTTCTTCAAAACAACAAGGCGGTTTCTTCAGAAGAAGGCATTTTTGTTACTCTCGTCGTTTGATCTCGCGAAGCAACAAAAATTGTGAGGAAAAAGCGCTCACTTGCGACCCCCCCTCCCAACTGACGTTCGCCAGATAACATTACTGATACCGTTTTGCTCAAAAAACATAAGGAAATTTATGAGTTGCAACTTGTAAGCCTAACAGTTGGCAAGGGGTTACGAAGTCCCAGTTTTGTGGTGGTTGAACTAGTTAGGGGTAGTAAGTAGAGAGGATTAGTTTACACATGATATGGTCTTTTAAACTCTTATATGGTAGGCATCATGCCTGATTTGAACCATTTCACACACCGTTTTGCATGTTGTGACATGTGTGGTCATTTATCTGCCTTTTCTCGAAGAAAATAATGCTAAAACATCCAAAACTTGTCGAAAACCAAAATCACTTGGCATGGAGCCATTAATTGGTCATGTTAGGTCTAAGAAATTGGTGCCATTTCTCAGATATGCAAAAAAAAAACAACGTGCTCACAAACACAACGTTCTGGCCTACGTGAACACCATCTTTTAAGAATGTTTTTTTGGACCTTGAATGTATGACCCCAATTTTGGCGACCAAGGTAGGCATCCATGCATGATTTGAACGGCTTCCATCATTTGCATGTTGTGTCACATGTGGGAGCTAGGGTGCACGGCAAGGATCCGCGGCGGCTCCATGGGGTAGCCTCCTGCGCTCGGATCCTCCAGACCCTCTGTAACGCCCCGGATCCGATGCGCCAGGTGTCTTTCAGTTATTCGTCGTTGTTGCCATGTCACTTGCTTGCGTGTTGCATTTTGCCATGTCATCATCTGCATTTCATCTGCATGTTTTTCAAAACTTGCATCCGTTCGGGTTCCCCTGGTTCTCTCTGTTGTCCGTTCTGAGCACAGACACACTCGCACGCACCCATCGCCCCTCTCAGACCTTGTTTCGTGAGCGGGAGAAAAACGTTCTCGGAATGGGCCGTGATTTGCCGAGTGGCCTTGGTATATCACCGGTAGACCGTCCGTCAAATTTCGTTTCATTTGGAGGTCGTTTGATGCCCCAACGGTTAACCGTGTAACCCCTAAGCCCCTTCTCTTTGCAGCCCAGCACCCTTTCAAACAGCCCATGAGCCCATCCAAACCCCCTTCATGCTCTCGGTCATTCGAACACGATCGTGTGTGCGAAAACCTCACCCCATTTGGACTCTCCTAGCTTCCTCTACCTATATAAAGACCTCCTTCCCCGCCGCTGGACATGTCCACCGCCGCCTGCAGCCAACCGGAGCTCGCCACGTGTCTCCGCGCCCCTGCGCCCAAACTCTCCGCCGGCCCCGTCTCCGGCCAGATCCGGCCGGGGGACGGCCGGATCCGCCGCCCCGTATCCGTTCCTGGCCTCCCGTCGTCCCTCTGTCGCCGGAGCTTCGCCGGAGGAGCCGCCGCGCTCGTGTGCCCTCGCGTGGGACCCGCCGGAGCCGCCCTGAACCGACCGAGCCGCCCAGTTCGGCTGAACCGGGTCGACCCGTGTGAACCGGCACCGAACCGCCCCTGGACCGCTGCCCGGTTTCCTCAGAACCGCCCCGACCGGCCCACGGGACCGATGTGAGCCCCAACACCTATCCCTCGCCCAGTGCGTGTTTTAGTTACCGTGCGCCCGTCTGCTTTTTTCTGAAAAACTGCCAAGTCCCTGAAGATTCATATTAAGTGTGCATCTTCATCGCATCATAACTTCTTGTGTGTTGCTCTGTTTTGTGTGTGTAATATATCAAAATGTTCATTGTGAGATTCTCTACAATTAGTTACATTGTGTGATGCTTGTTTGAGTCCATCTTGATGCCCTAATCATTGTTGCAAGAGTGCTATATGATGTTAACTATTGCCTGCTAACAGAACTTGGTGATTTGTCTTTTTCATTTTATTTTGTGTGTGCATCCTATGAGCATGAGCTCTACATGTTTTTTGAACTACATCATGCCATCTTTACAGTGATGCAATCCATGTATTTTTGTGAGTCTTCTAGTGAGTGCATCAAGCTCGTGAAGTAGGGTACTTGCTGTTATTGTTTTGCTAGGCTGAATCTGTTATATGTCAAAACTTGAAGTAGGGTACTTGTAAACCTGCTACTACAAGTCATTCTACGCATAATTTGGAGATGTCCACTAAGGATGTTTTGTTATACATATCATGCTCTATCCATCCATGCCCCGGGTTGAATTTATAGCCTGCTTTAGCTTGTGGTAATCTTGCTCTCAAATTGCTAAATAATGTTGTTGTCAGCCTGTTAACATTAAGTTCAGTTTTTCCATGTGTTTTGCTAGTGATCCATGCACCCTTTGAACTTTCTCTTGCCATTATTAGCTTCACAATTACGTCCTCTTACTGTTGTTTGTCTTCACATGCCATGTATTGCTCTGTGGTTAATTCTACAAGCTCACCAACATGCCTACTTATTGTTGTTCCTGCCATGTTTGAATCTGTCATATTACTTGCCATGTTTGTATGGATGCTACCATCTTTTATGTTGATCTTTGGAATAAGTTCAGTAAGGGAGTTTTGTTATTTGTCTTTAGTATTATCATGACATGCCTTTGTTTGCATGATAGCTTCCTGTAACATGTTGTTTGATAACTCTAAACATTGCAACCTGATGTTATTTCAGCCATGCACAGTGATTTCCGCTAAGTCTGTGAAACTGTTATTATTTGCAATCTTGCCATGTCCTTTTGAGCATGTTCTAGTGCTTTCTGGAGATAGCTCAGTGTTCATGTTTTGTCATGCTTCATCTGTACATCATTTTCATGTCTTTTATTTTCATGTTGAGGTACTGTAGCATATTGTTTTGATGCTTGCAAGATGCCTAGTTGCTGTTTTGGACCGCTTGTCCTTTAAACTTGTATAGAGTGTATGTGTTGAACCGTTGCTCCGTTTTGAGTGTGCTCTATATGAAATTTGCTTAGATTTGCATGTAGTTTCATCTTATCATGTTGCATCCATGTTTTGATAGTGTTTCTTGATGTTTGTGTGCATTTTGCATCAATGCCATGTTTAACTTGTTTTGCTCATATCTCTAGGCCGTAGCTCCGAACTAAATGAACTTTATATGTAACTTGACTAGAATTTCGTGTAGATCATCTTGGTGCATTTTAACTTGCTGTTTAACAACTTGAACATAAGGTTATTCATATTTGGACCAATTTTGAAATTTGCATATGAGGACTTACCGGATTTATTATATGTTGTTTCCGGCCTCATTTAAACTTGCTTTGATATGTTGCCCTTGTATGCATCATCTCTTGCCATGAGCAGCATCATATAGCCTTTGTCATGCATCATACTTGGTTGAGCATCATCTCATGTCTATGTGTTGTGTGTTTACCTTGTTGTTTGCTTCTTTCCGATTGTGCTCCTTCTCGTTAGTTCCTGTTTCGTTGCGATCGTGAGGATTTGTTCGTCTACGCTTGGTTCGTCTTCGTGGCTTCATCTTCTTCATGGACTCGTTCTTCTTCCTAGCGGGATTTCAGGCAAGATGACCGTCACCCTAGATCTCACTACTATCATTGCTATGCTAGTTGCTTCGTTCTATCGCTTTGCCGTGCTACCTATCTCTTGTTCATCAAGCCTCCCAAATTGCCATGTCAGCCTCTAACCTTTTTCACCCTTCCTAGCAAACCGTTGCTTGGCTATGTTACCGTTTTGCTCAGCCCCTCTTATAGCATTGTTAGTTGCAGGTGAAGTTGAAGATTGCTCCATGGTGGACAGGATTGTGTTGGGATATCACAGTATCTCTTATTTAATTAATGCATCTATATACTTGGTAAAGGGTGGAAGGCTCGGCCTTATGCCTGGTGTTTTGTTCCACTCTTGCCGCCCCAGTTTCCGTCATACCGGTGTTATGTTCCTTGATTTTGCGTTCCTTACGCTGTTGGGTGATTTATGGGACCCCCTTGACAGTTCGCTTTGAATAAAACTCCTCCAGCAAGGCCCAACCTTGGTTTTACCATTTGCCTACCTAAGCCTTTTTACCTTGGGTTTCCGGAGCCCGAGGGTCATCTTTATTTAACCCCCCGGGTCAGTGCTCCTTCGAGTGTTGGTCCGAACTAGAGCCACTTGCAGCGCCACCTCGGGGAAACTTGAGGTCTGGTTTTAGTTGTACGTAGTGTTCATTCGGTGTGCCCTGAGAATGAGATATGTGCAGCTCCTATCGGGATTTGTCGGCACATCCGGGCGGTCTTGCTGGTCTTGTTTTACCATTGTCGAAATGTCTTGTATACCGAGATTCCGAGACTGATCGGGTCTTCCTGGGAGAAGGAATATCCTTCGTTGACCGTGAGAGCTTGTGATGGGCTAAGTTGGGACACCCCTGTAGGGTATAAACTTTCGAGAGCCGTGCCCGTGGTTATGTGGCAGATGGGAATTTGTTAATGTCCGGTTGTAGATAACTTGACACCAGATTTGAATTAAAACGTATCAACCGTGTGTGTAGCCATGATGGTCTCTTTTCGGCGGAGTCTGGGAAATGAACACGGTTTTGAGTTATGATTGACGTAAGTAGGAGTTCAGGATCACTTCTTGATCATTGCTAGCTTCACGACCATTCCGTTTGTTTCTCTTCTCGCTCTTATTTGCGTAAGTTAGCCACCATATTTTGCTTAGCCGCTGCTGCAACCTCACCACTTTACCCCTTCCTTACCCATTAAGCTTTGCTAGTCTTGATACCCATGGTAATGGGATTGCTGAGTCCTCGTGGCTCACAGATTACTACAACAACAGTTACAGGTACAGGTTATGCGATGATCATGATGGGAGAGCGATGCTTGCTTGTTTTGGAGTTCTTCTTCTGCTTCTTCTTCGATCAGGGGATAGGTTCCAGGTCGGCAGCCTGGGCTAGCAGGGTGGATGTCGTTTGAGTTTCTGTTTGTGTTTCATCTGTAGTCGGATGATGTTCTTGTGTATGATGATGTTGTATTCGTGTGGCATTGTATGCCTCTTGTATGTATCCCCAACTATTATGTAATTGTACGATGTAATGATATCCACCTTGCAAAAGCGTCTTCAATATGCGCTTCTATCCTTGGTGGAACCTTCGAGTTCCTTTACGACAGGGTCGCATATTGGGCGTGACACCCTTGTACAATGACAACATCTGCTCCACATCTGTGTCAGTGCCTGGAGTTGTGTAAGACAATAGGGGAACCAGCTCAACCCTCTAGGGGTGGCCTATCACATATATATATAAGAAAGGGTACAACGCTACATCATACGTACACATATGTAGACATATACAGAAGCTATACAGTCTAACACCCTCCCTCAATCTTAACCACTTCCTAAAGAATCTAGAAGGGTAAGATTGCGCCGACAAGTCTCAAACAGTGGTAGAGGTAATGGCTTGGTGAGATGTCTGCAAGTTGATCCTTGGAAGAGATGAACTTGATCTGTAGTTGCTTCTGAGATACCCATTCCCATACAAAATGATAGTCCACTTCGATGTGTTTCGTTCGGGCATGAAATACCGGATTAGCAGATAGGTATGTAGCATCGATGTTATCACACCAAAGAAAAGGAGACTGTGATTGAGATATACCCAACTCCTGAAGCAAAGACTATATCCAGATAATTTCTGCAATTGCATTAGCCACAGCCTTATACTCAGCTTCAGTACTGCTACGCGAAACAATAGCTTGTTTCCGAGCACTCCAGGCGATCAAGGTAGAACCAAAGAACATAGCATAGCCCCCCGTGGATCTCCTGTCATCCGGACTGCCAGCCCAATCCGCATCAGAATACGCCGAAATGACCCCAGAGGGGTTCGGTCGAATGTGCAAACCATAGGACAACGTGAAGCGAATGTAGCGCAAAATGCGCTTAACCGCAGACCAATGAGTGTCACAAGGTGCCTGGAGATACTGACATACTCTGTTGACAGCAAAGAATATATCTGGACGTGTGATCGTCAAGTACTGCAACCCACCAACAATACTCCTATACTGTGTTGCATCAGCAGAAGTTAGGAGCTCACCATCTACAGCAGTGATCCTGTCAGTAGCGGACATAGGTGTAGTAGTCGGTTTGCACTTAAGCATCCCAGGCCGCTGCAACAAATCCAAAGAGTACTTCTTCTGCATCATAACAAGACCATCGGAAACAGAAGCAACTTCCACACCAAGGAAGTAGTGAAGCTTCCCAAGATCTTTGACCGCAAAGTCAGCACCAAGAGACCGAACAAGAGCAGCAGCAGCCGACTGAGAGGAACTGACAAGTATAATATCATCCACATAGACCAGCAGATACATGGTAACTTCGGGCCTTTGTAGGAGAAATAACGAAGAGTTAGCAGCCGATGATGCAAAACCATGAGCACGAAGGGCTGTCGCAAGACGAGCATGCCAAGCACGGGGAGCCTGCTTCAGACCATAGAGTGCTTTAGTGAGACGACACAGATGATCAAGACGATCGGGATCAAAGAACCCTGGGGGCTGCCGCATATAGGCCTCCTCCTCCAGAACACCATGGAGGAAGGCATTCTGCACATCAAGCTGATGAAGAGACCAACCCCGAGTAACTACAAGAGAGAGAAGAAGCCTGATAGTAGTAGGTTTAACCACTGGACTGAAGGTGTCTTCATAATCAAGACCATAACGCTGCCGAAAACCTCGAGCAACCAGCCGTGCCTTGTAGCGCTCAATAGAACCATCAGAATGCTTCTTCACTTTGAAAACCCATTTAGAATCAATGACATTAACATGGGGTGGTGGCGGAACAAGAGTCCATGTCTTGTTACGAAGAAGAGCATGATACTCCTGCTCCATGGCCTCTCTCCAATGAGGTATACTGAGAGCAGCTTGATACGTACGAGGCTCAGAGGTAGGATCCGCACGAGCAGCAGCTAGACATGCAGCCAACCAAGCAACAGTACCATCAGTGCGCTATTTGGGCTGAAAAACACCACTACGACTCCGCGTGTGTGGTCGTTGAGGAGCCGCTGGAGCCACAGGAGCCGGAGAGGACGCAGCTGATATTGGGATGATTGACGAAGGCGGCGATGGCGATGCCTCGGCCAGCGACGGAGATGCCTCAGTGAGCACAAGCGAGAGTGCACCGGAGCCGGGTGAGCTCGGCCGAGGTGAGCACGACCCAGGCGAGACCGGCCTGGCAGGCCGAGGGGGCGACGAGGCTGGCGTGGCCAGCCGAAGTGGCGAGACCTGCTCAGGGGCCACGGACACCGAGATAGGCAACCGCGACAGTAGGGGCGCCGAGCCGGTCGGCCCAGGAGCTGAAGGCACCAACGCAGGCGGCCTAGAGACCAGAGGCGCCAGTCCAGAAGCCCGGGGCGCTGAAGCACACGGCATGGCGAGGCGGTCGGTCGAACGTGCATGGGCACGAGGACCAAGGCCATGCAGGGGCACACCCTGATTGTCATGAGCCACTGGTAAGACCAACGAGGGAGACGATGGCGCCTCCAAAATTTCCAAACGAGCCCCACGTCCAGTGCCTGCATCATGGTTAGGCAACAATATAGGAGAGCATCAAATTGGTCAGATGCAACAGAGGATGAATGCAAAGATGATGGTTCAGCCGTGGACACAGGAAGTTTGGCAAAGGGAAAAACATGCTCATCAAACATGACATCCCGAGATATATAGACATGATTTGTGGGAACATGAAGACATTTGTAACCTTTATGAAGAGAGCTATAGCTAACAAAGACACACTTCTTGGAACGAAATTCAAGCTTGCGCTTGTTATACGGGCGGAGATGCGGCCAGCAAGCACACCCGAAAACCTTAAAAAAGGTATAATCATGTTGTTCATTAAGGAGAACTTCAATGGGAGTCTTCATATTCAAAACACGAGTGGGAGTACGGTTTATGAGAAAACATGCAGTGGTGAGAGCATCACTCCAGAACCGAAACGGAACCGATGCATGGGCCAAAAGAGTAAGACCAGTTTCAACAATGTGACGATGCTTACGTTCCACAGAACCATTCTGTTGATGTGTATGTGGACATGCTAAACGGTGAGCGATCCCAAGCGACTGAAATAAGGAGTTGAGGTTGCGATACTCCCCCCCCCCCCAGTCCGACTGGACATGAACAATTTTGTGCTTGAGAAGGTGTTCAACATGTCTTTGAAACTGAACAACAATGTCAAACACATCAGATTTGCGTTTAATAAGATAAATCCAGGTAAAGCGACTATAAGCATCAACGAAACTGATATAATAATTATGACCACTGACAGAAGTCTGAGCAGGACCCCATACATCTGGAAAAAAAGTTCTAAAATATGTTTCACCTCACGACTAGACTCCGAAAAAGGAAGTTGATGACTCTTCCCCTGCCGACAAGCATCACACACTGCTACATCTTTATTACTAGACATGCTAGGAAGCTCATGATGACGCAAAACCTGACGAACGATAGGTGTGGCCGGGTGACCAAGACGAGCATGCCACTGTGACGGAGATACCCGAACTCCACTGAACACGCGAGCGACACCATGATGCTCCAGACGATAGAGACCCTGGCACAACCGCCCGCTAAGAAGAATGTCCCTCGTGCTCCGATCCTTAATAAAAAGATCAAAAGGATGAAATTCACAAAGCACATTATTATCACGTGTGAGTTTAGGAACTGAAAGAAGATTACGTGTCACAGAGGGAACTCTAAGCACATTACGAAGCTGAAGATTCCTATTTGCATGCCTAGTGAGAAGAGATGCTTGACCAATATGAGACATATGCATACCTGCTCCATTGGCGGTGTGGATCTTGTCGGAGCCATGGTAGGGTTCGTGAGTATGGAGCTTTCCCATCTCACTCGTCAGATGCTCCGTTGCCCCAGAGTCCATGTACCAGTGGGGATCAACAGAGTAGGACTGAGTGTGCCCTTGTTGCTTCGTGGACATCGGCAGATCTGCCATGGCGAACTGAAGCACAAAGTTGTGCGTGTCCTTGCCATCATTGCCGAGGCCCAGAAACTCTTCTTGAAAGCGTTTGTGACACTTAGAGGACCAATGCCCATCAAGGCCACAAAGTTGACACACGCGCTTACCACCAACCCCTGGTAAAGTCGCGGTAGCAGGGGGGCCGAGGCGAGCGGCGGTGGCAGCCCCGAAGGATGACGAAGGATGGCGGCCACCCTTGGTGGCGGCGTTGGCCGAGAGGGAGCAACTGCTCTTGGAGCGGCGCGACTCGACCCGCTGCTCAGTGAGAAAGAGGCGGGAAAAGACCTCGTGCGCCATCATGGGGTTCGAGTTGCCCCGCTCGTTGATGATCTCGACCAAGGCATCATACTCCTCGTCGATGACCCACAAGTATAGTGGATCTATCGTAGTCCTTTCGATAAGTAAGAGTGTCGAACCCAACGAGGAGCAGAAGGAAATGGCAAGCGGTTTTCAGTAAGGTATTCTCTGCAAGCACTGAAATTGTAGGTAACAGATAGTTTTGTGATAAGATAATTTGTAACGGGTAACAAGCAATGAAAGTAAATAAGGTGCAGCAAGGTGGCCCAATCCTTTTTGTAGCAAAGGACAAGCCTGGACAAGTTCTTATAATGAGAAAAGCGCTCCCGAACACACGTGGGAATTATCGTCAAGCTAGTTTTCATCACGCCCATATGATTCGCGTTTGTTACTTTGATAATTTGATATGTGGGTGGACCGGTGCTTGGGTACTGCCCTTTCTTGGACAAGCATCCCACTTATGATTAAACCATATTGCAAGCATCCGCAACTACAAGATAAGTATTAAGGTAAACCTAACCATAGCATGAAACATATGGATCCAAATCAGCCCCTTACGAAGCAACGCATAAACTAGGGTTTAAGCTTCTGTCACTCTAGAAACCCATCATCTACTTATTACTTCTAAATGCCTTCTTCTAGGCCCAAACAATGGTGAAGTGTCATGTAGTCGACGTTCACATAACACCACTAGAGGAAAGACAACATACATCTCATCAAAATATCGAACGAATACCAAATTCACATGACTATTAATAGCAAGACTTCACTCATGTCCTCAGAAACAAACGTAACTACTCACAAAGCATATTCACGTTCATGATCAGAGAAGTATTAATATGCATAAAGGATCTGAATGTATGATCTTCCACCAAATAAACCAACTAGCATCAACTACAAGGAGTAATCAACACTACTAGCAACCCACAGGTACCAATCTGAGGTTTTGGTACAAAGATTGGATACAAGAGATGAACTAGGGTTTGAGAGGAGATGGTGCTGGTGAAGATGTTGATGAAGATTGGCCCCCTCCCGATGAGAGGATCGTTGCTGATGACGATGGTGATGATTTCCCCCTCCCAGAGGGAAGTTTCCCCGGCAGAACAGCTCCGCCGGAGCCCTAGATTGGTTCCGCCAAGGTTCCGCCTCGTGGCGGTGGAGTTTCGTCCCGTAAGCTTGCTTATGATTTTTGCAGGGTAAAAGACTTCATATAGCAGAAGATGGGCACCGGAGGGCTTCCAGGGGGCCCACGAGGCAGGGGGCGCGCCCTGTAAGGGTGGGCGTGCCCCCACCCTCAAGGCCAGGGTGTGGGCCCCCTCTGGTACTTCTTCCGCTCAATAATTATCATTAATTTCAAAAATGACTTTCGTGGAGTTTCAGGACTTTTGGAGCTGTGCAGAATAGGTTTCCAATATTTGCTCCTTTTTAGCCCAGAATCCCAGCTGTCGGCATTCTCCCTCTTCATGCTAAACCTTGTAAAATAAGAGAGAATGTATTGTGACATAACGTGTAATAACATCCCATAATGCAAAAAATATCGATATAAAAGCATGATGATGAATGTATCACTCGTCAAGACCATTTACAATGAACGAGTTGAACTTGGAGTCGGTGAGCGGTTGTCCGATGGAGGCCAACGTGTCGGCAAGACCCTTGACCTTGTTGTAGAGCTCAGTGGCCGTGGAGTCAAGCTTTTCACAATCCCCAAGTTGACGACGGAGCGTAGAGACACGAGCCTGCGACTGCGCCGCAAACGAGCGCTCGAGGATGGTCCATGCCTCATGAAACGTCTTGGCAAAGACAACAAGGCCGGCAACAACCGGAGTGAGCGACCCCTGGATGGTGCAGAGGTTCACCTGGTCCTGCCCCATCCAAACACGGCGCGCCGGATTGTAAGTCGGGCCATGCACGCTATCGACCAGCGCAGGGGGACAGGGGAGAGAGCCATCGACGTAGCCAAGCAGGTAGTGGTTCCCAAGAAGCGGGAGGACCTGCGCACGCCAGAAGATGTAGTTGTCCGACGACAACTTGATGGTGATGAGATTGCCGAAGTGAAATGGCGGCGGCGGCAGGGAGCCCGTGGAGTAGGCTGCCGGAGGCGTATACGCCATAGGGGCAGGTGCCACGGGTGCAGCCGCGGGGACAGACGGCGCGGTGGCCGCGGGAACGGGCGGCGCGGTAGCCGGGCCTGACGCAGCAAGGCCGGCCATCAGGGCCGACGCGGAGGCCGACAGCGGGGCGACGGCAGCATTGCCGATGGAGGCGGGCGAAGAGGCGCCCGTCGTGGCGCCGGAGGTGTGAACCACCAGTGCGTTGCCCGGCGACGAGGAGAAAAAAGGAGCCGACGCTCCTCGTTTCGATCGGGAGTGTTGCAGCTGCGGCAGAGTCGAGGGGCCGAGAGAGGAGAGCCGCGAGGGAGGCCGGCAGATAGCTGGCCGTGGAGGAGCCGGATGCGGCGGAGCCCGACATGGCGGTGGCGGCGCGATCAACAAGGACGGCGACGGCACGGCGCGATCGACGAGGACGGCAGCGGTGGCATAGGGTTTAGCGAAAGCGTTTGACCTAGTCTGATACCATGTAAGACAATAGGTTCAGGGAAACCAGCTCAACCCTCTAGAAGTGGTCTATCATATATATATAATGAAAGGATACAACGTTACATCATACGTACACATACGTACACATATACAGAAGCTATACAGTCTAACAAGTTGCATAGGGATGGAATTCCAGTCCCAATCCCAATCGGCATCCATGTGTAGCATCCTCTGCGCGTTCTCCTTCTTATGTATGGCGCGACATATGGAGACCATCTCCGTGTACGACGGCTCCAGCTCGTCGTTGAGCACGGACACCTTCGAGATATCCTGGTTTACCCCCGTGCCGTGGGGCGCCTGCACTGCAAGTCCTCCTTGCCGAGTTCCTCGGCGGCTGCAGCTGGAGCCTTGTAGGAAGCACCCAGCCGTGCCTCCCGTCGCCATGACCGCCTCCCCTCCCCCTGCACAACAGAGCCAAGATGAGAACTTGTTTAAAAACACAGAGCCAAGATGAGCAACGTGGTCAAGGCAGCCCAACACAGCCAAGATGAGATGAGCAGGCCAAGATGGCAAAACAAGCGTACATGCGGAGTCTGCCCCGGCGTTGCATGAGTGAGGTGCCGCACGACATGAGTGCTGCCACTAACTGGCGATGCGCGAAGGCCGTCAAGGTGGGAGCCAGTGAAGCCGTGGGAGAGGACGACCCTGAATCGCATTTCTGCTGCATGACTATGTCACCACCACCCAAGTCCAAATCTATCATAAATTTCGGAGTCGACAGATTCTAAACCAATTACTTCAGCTTTCTTCTAATATCTCATCTAAATTATGTTGGTGAATTCTTTCCACAGTGTAGTACTACTCATCTCATCATAAGTGCAAATATTATATCTTCCTTGAATGTGTAACACAATGACGCTTTTATAATGGGAGAAATGTCATGATAATTATGCATACATGCACACATTGACATGCAAGTTAAACCACGCAATATTGATGAAGCTAACTAGCGGCAGCTAGATCATGCCATACTTATGAAGTTATCCGTATGTATATCCCCCTCCAGTTCACTACCTCCACATAATAATTAGCGGCAGCTAGATCACGTCATACTAATTAGTCTTAGAGATAAGCCTCCACATCAAGTCCTCCTCACACTATTCCTTGCCGGTGGGGCATTTCGCGGTGGCAGTTGTGCAACCCTCCCATTTTACTCCGTCCATCTCGATTTATTAGTGCCCTGCGTATTTAGTGATTTGAGTAAAATATAAATCACACAAAGCGTGCCATTAGATTCATATCTGAAAAATAATACAAATGTATTTTTTCTGGTATTCTGCCTCTTTTTTTATGCCAAATTTTACGCAATGAATCAATATGACTGTAACTATTTATATTTGAAACATAATTTATTTATGAAATGATCGTAAGATTACCTCGGGTGAAGAATAACTTTTTCTGCACCCTGGGTAATGAATAGTAATCACGTCATACTAATTCGGGTGAAGAATATATATATATATATATAGGGAAAATGCATCCTACTATCGGGTGTAGTTACACCCATTTCTCATATACTACCATAGGATAGTATATATACTAATTTATCATTTTTAATATGTTCATATACTATATCTAAGATACTCCAAAGCGAGTTATGTGAAAAAATTGCATGTGAGCATATGTTTTTATCATATTTGTGAAATACGTACATATTTGTACATAAAAAAGAGTATGCTCAAAATATAATACATACTACCTAAAAAATAGTATATATACTATCAAAACATGTTTATATACTACATACTACACGTAGATATACTCCAATATGATAGATACTACCTAAAACGTATAAAACAAAAGTGGGAGTAACTACACCCGGTAGTAGGAAAAATTAGTATATATATATATATATATATATATATATATATATATATATATATATATATATATATATATATATATATATATATATAGGAGTAGGATTTTCTACAAGTGCTTGCCACAGAACTAGTTAAGGGTTTCAACGGTGCAAAAGTTCTCAAAAATTCTGAAAAAAATACTGAACCAACACACCTATAATATAACATGATCCAACGGAGGGGTTAAAAAAATACGACTGTATGTGTCCTGGACAAAAAAAACAAATAGTTCAGTATATATTTATGTCGCAATGAGCTGAAATGCTTATTATTTTTGCCGAGGACACATAGATGCATATTTTCACAATCCCTCCGTTGGATCATCTTATTACAATAGAGAGATGCTCCCATATTTATTTCCTATTTTTGATAACTTTTAAACCGTTAAAAGTTTAGCAACCCTTAACTAGTTCTGTGGCAAGCTATTGTAGACACAGTTTGGAATAACTATTTGGGTGGCACTATTCTAATTATGGGATTAGAATAACTATTTGGATCACAGTCAGCCCTATATAGGAGCCACGAGGTGTTCCCGAACTCCATAAAAGCCCATCGGACCGATTACGAAAAAAAAACATCTCCCCACCCGCTGCCCCGATCCCCACCGTGACCTCCCTCGATCCCCTTCCCCGAGCGCCGCCACCCTCTTGGATCTCGCTGCCCCGCGCGCCTGCTCCCGCCGGTTGACCTACCCAAGGCGCCGCCCCCCCTCCCCGGACGTACGAGCGCGTGGTCGCTGGGCGCCGCCCACGCCACCGGGAACCTGCTGCCGCACTTCCGCCATGGCCGCACGCTCCTCCGCACCCCAATCGCCGCCGCCGCCGGGGATCCTCGGGCACCATCGACCTGGCACGCAGTCCATGGTCGCCTCCCCATGCAGTCCCCTTCTTGCTGCCGACGTGAACCCGGTCAACCCCTTCCTCTTCTCCTTCTCTTCCTCCGGTGAACTCTGCTGGATCCTGTCGCCGTCAACACCAGGCATTGGAAACCCGGCCCTGCACTCCATCGCCGCCACGGACTGCTCCGCTGCCATCCCCGTCGTGATGTGTCCACGGACTGCTCCCTGCTCTCATGCGTAACTCCCCTCCCGCCTCCTCCTCTTCTTGTCCACCCCCCGGGCCAATCCCGCCACCATGCGTTGGCTCTGCACCCCCTTCCTTGGCATCCCCGCGCGTGACCTTCTCTGGCGCCTGTGATCGACCTTCCTAGTGTCTCTTGCTTGAACCTGTGCACCACTACTTCCGAACCAGCTCTACTCGTGGACTCGCTACCTCCTTTGCACTCATGAGCCCCAGCCCCACCGCCTCTGACCTCCCGACGCTACCCTGGTTGCCCCACGTCTCCGGTAGCTCCTGCATCGGCCATCCCCACACGGCTGCTGCAAAGAAAGAAGAACACCATCAGTCCAAGGAAGATTTGAGTTTAGTGACATGCTGCAAGACAGTATGGGCCGTTTTCATTTCAGGGGCATGTTCTGTACGACTGGATTTTAGTCCAGGATTTTGGATTCTGCCCTTTATGTGGCTCCATTAATTTCCATATAGATGTGGGCAGAAGTTAAATCTGCATTGTACATCAATGCTGGTCGATTGTGCCACTACAGAGTAATTGCTACTCATTTATGATTTTGTACGTATGTGTTTTGATCTTACTTGAAGGGTAGATGGTTGGGATTAAGGTTCAGAGAGATTTGTTTCTTGTTTTTGTTGGTGTTTTCACTAACCGGAGAGTTGCATCTTGTGGATGAAGTGGCTCGCAGGACGTTCTATTTTCACTGGTTCTACCTGCTGCCGTCTGATGCTAAGGAACTGTGGTTCAATGTGTATATTACAGGGAAGGAAAGAGAAACAACATGTGTACGACAAGATGGTTGTAGTTCTTTGCTGAGTGTCTATGTTTGGATGTGTTGTGCGTCTCTGAGCGCGCGCATATCACACTGATTTAAAAAACAAATTTTTTTGTCATGTTTGTTTTCCATGTTGGTTTTATAGTGTCAGTTTTTTGTGTTCATGGAGTAAATTAGGAAGTTCAATTTTGAGAAAGCAACAAGTTCAACCAATATAGAAACACCGAAAAATACATTGAACATAAACTTTTTTTAGTGAGGTTCAAATTCTAAAGACATAATAAAAAATGTTCTTTGTTCTTTACATTAAAAAAATTATCATGTGTTGGTTGGTTTCCCCAACTAGTTGCTCTCTGACACACATTATGTTGCAGCTTTCCTTCTCCTTCATGAAACTGTTACAAAAAAATAGAGCATAAAAGTTCAAAACTAAAAGAAAAAAGAGCGAGCATTTCTTAAAGTTAAAAAAAATGTTGATGCGAAGTTCATATTCTCTGGCGCGGATAGTTCAAAATGTTAGCTTACGGCAAAACACACACATTGAGTATCCAATAATAAAGAGGCAGACACACAAAAAATCCATAAAGTTTATATTTTAAAAATAGAAAAGTTTGAAGTTTATTAAAAAAAGAAAAAAAGAAATTTACTTTGTTTCTAAAAAATAAATTAAAACGTTCAGGTTTAAATAGCACAATAGTTGGATGTTTATTAAAATACTCCTAGAAAAAATAAAATTAGGAAGTTCAATTTTAAATAATAGAATAGTTGGATGTATATTAAAAACTTGGTTTTTCTCGTTATTAAAAGAATAAAACCAAGAAGTTCAAACTAAAATAACGGAGTAGTTCAATGTATATAAAAAATTCGGGTCTTCTACATTAGTAAACAAAAAAAACTAAGAAGTTCAATTTATAATATAGAGTGGTTTGATGTTTTTTTTTAAGTTGGATTTCTCCCGTTACTAAAGAATAAAGCAAGAAGTTCAATTTTTAAAAACGGAGTAGTTCAATGTATATAATAAAACTCCGGTACCCTCGTTAATGGAGAATAAAACCAAGAAGTTCAGTTTGAAAAAGCGTAGCAGTTTGATATTTATTTGAAAAATAAGATTTTTTCGTTTACTAAAGAATAAAACCAATAAGTTCAATTTTGAAATAATGAAGAAGTTCGATGTTTCTAACAAAACTGTAATTTAGACATTTTTAAGAAAAGACATAAAGAAGTTCTAGTAAAACAGTAAGAGACGTTCAATGTCTATAAAAAAGTCGGATTTTTTCCATTACTAACCAAAGAGAGAGAAGTTCAAATTGATAACTGTCGGAAGTTCATGTACTGCATGGTTTGCATTTTCGTATGAGAAAAGAAGAATAAAAAGGCAAAGTCTAACTATTTTGTTGCTCGATTATCCGGAAGTTCAACTACTGCAAGGAATGCATTTCAAGTGAGAATAAAAATATAGAAAAATAAAAGCTTAAAAGGTTTGTTGAAAAGAAGTTCAAGTGCTTTGTCACGGGAAGTTAAAAAATTCTTGCGAGAGAGGTTCACCTTGTATTTCCATGTTCAAAAACACAAAAAAGAAATTGTATTTTTGCGTTTTAAAATAATTCTCTCAATCCACAAAGAACTTCAGTTATTATTTGAGAGCAATTTGATTTCAAAAAGAAAATAAAAAATTTAAATTATAAAGATTAAGAAATAAAACCAGGAAGTCCATATTAAAAAGATGGAGAAGTGCGATGTTTATAGAAAACTTAGATTTTTCCATCGTTATTAAAGAATGGAAACAAGGGGTTCAAAAATAAAATAACAAGAAGTTCAACTTTTAAAAATAGAGCGCTTCAAAATTCATAAAAAAATAAAATCAGAAAGTCCAAATTAAAAAGATGAAGAAGTTCAATTATTATAGAAAACTCGGATTTTCCTTGTTATTAAAGAATGGAAACAAGAAAGTTCAAAAATAAAATAACAAGAAGTTCAACTTTTAAAAATAGAGCGCGTCAAAAGTCATAAAAAAGATTAAGAAAAAACCCAGGAAGTCCATATTAAAAATATGGAGAAGTTCGATGATTATATAAAACTCAGATTTCCCTCATTATTAAAGAATGGAAACAAGAAGTTCAAAAATAAAATAACAAGAAGTTCAACTTTTAAAAATAGAGCGCTTCAAAATTCATAAAAAAGGATTAAGAAAATCAGATTAAAAATTCATAAAAAAAACTCAAATATTTTCATGTAACTAAGAGAAGTTCAGGTTGATAACTGCGAGAAGTTCATGTACTACACGGTGTGCATTTTGTATTAAAAAAAAATAATAAAGCAAAGGCTAAAATTTTTGTTGTTATAAGTTCAAGTCCTTCGTGAGAGAAAGTAAAAAAAATTATTGCGAGAGAGATTTGTACAAAAGGAATATCATTTGTGTAACACTCACGAATGGATGAGAAAATTACAAACGAAAATACGTCACAGAAGTTCAACTGAAAACAACAGGAAGTTCAACTACTACAGTGGATGAATTTAAGATGAAAAACTGTTAAAATCGTTGTGGATATGAAAAAACGATCAACGGAAAGTTGCGTCTTCACAACAGCTTTCCACCGGTATATCACTTGCTCAGTTCCGGTGAGTGGATGGAGAGTTATGAGCAGTGGATGGAGTCCTACGAGCAAAAAAATCACGTGAAAAACAGAGTGAAGTTCAGGTACACACGCCGAGAAGTTCAGGTTCTTCACGCGGTGCATTTCCGAAGAATCTGTTTCGCGATAAAGGCAAAACGCATGATCCCGCCGTTTTCGAAATTACTTGAAAACGGATAGAAATCAGAGAAAACCATCAACACGAAAAAGTTTTGCATTTTCCGTAGCTTTTCAGCGGTATATTATTTGCCCCATTCCGATAAAGTTTGTAGAAATTACGGCCAAAATATGTTTTTTTCCATTTTCGAAACTGACTTAAAACCGTTAAGAATTGGGAGAAACAATACATACCAAAAAGTTTCGCATTTGTTCAAGCTTTCCAACGCCATATCATTTGCTGCATTCCGACACACGGTTAAAAAATTATCTCGAAAATATGAACTCGACAGGACTTGGACCATTTTCTAAATTGCTCTTAAACCATTCAAAATTAAAAAAAAACTTTCAAGATGAAAAAGTAGCGCATTTTCATAAGCTTTCCAACGCCGTATCATATGCCTCCATTGGATTAGCCGTTTCGAAATGACATCGAAAAAACGAACTCGGCTGTTCGGTTTACAAAATTTTACGTTTTTTCAAATTACTCTTTAACCATAGGGAATTAGAGAAAACTTTCAACATGTGGAAGGAGCGGTTTTGCAGCAGCTTTCCAACGCCATATTATATGCCTCATTCCGATAAACGGTTTAGAAAGGCGATCGAAAATACGATTCACGTTTTTTGTGCGAAGATAAAACGGTTTTCAAAACTGCTCTTAAAACGCTTATATTTTGCCAAAAATTTAAGTTGGATCATCATATTGGTGTCCATAGCTTTCCAACGGTATATCGCAAGCCCCATTTAGGCAATATTGACGGAAGTTCAACTTAGTTCACACGAAAGTTCAACGTACTACTAGCGGGGCAGGTCAGGTTGTGATCAGAATATTATTCTGATCCCGTGATCAGAATAGTGTTTATGTATGTGTGTGTGTGTGTCTATATATATATATATATATATATATATATATATATATATATATATATATATATAATTTTTCTACAAAAAAATTCCGGGGAAATGAACTATCGAGCTAGCTAAAGCTAACTAAACGGGACTTGCGGGTGCCGTTTATTTGCCATTTACATCTCTAGAAAGAGCCTCCTTTTTTTCTGGTGAAAAATATATATTGGTGCTTTACAAAGAGCTTTTGCTACTGGCTAAACTTGACCATGTGCAAATTTAGGCATGTGGGTTGTATACATGCCCCTGGGAAGGTCACGCTACTGTAGTGTATCCTTAGCAGGTTCATGTGTCCCTTGTTACGTAGCTCTTCTCTTGGATTAAGTTTGCTGTGTCATCAAGTAATTTCTTGGTTTACGTAGCTGCTCTGCAATATGTTGGTTACTTGATCATTTGCTTTGTTTACTTGAGAGTCCAATACTTATTGGTTTGGAATTTCCTCGTCCAATCTCGAGAACTAGAAAAAGATTCACAAGTGCTCTTAAAATAGAAGTAAATGGAATGTTTATAGACAAGAAAATAGTAGACTAGAATATTGGAATGGCTTGAGTGCAACCCAAAAATTGTTATGCAGCGTCCAGGAAACAAAACGTTCAGAGTGATATAGAGAGAATTGGTCTTCTTACGAGCCGTGCACAAAAAATTCGCTCATTTTGATTTTTCCACATTTTGACCAAAGGACATTAAAATGACAGGAGGAATCGACGCGAAATATGAAAGTGAACTAGAAAACATTGAATTCAACAAATAAAGCAAATCACAACAATTACACAAGTTGATGTGATCTGACAAAAAAGAAAATGAACATGTTCAGCACGGTTAAGCATCCACCGGATACAAGTACATGTATCACATACCTATCAGCGGTTAACCGTGCTCATCAAGACGAAAATAATAAAAATTACACCACATCATTCGCATGTATACACACACGCGGCCAATGCAATGCTAGTATTTAACTCCTCCCCTACTGTCCGCTGCTTCAGTAGAGGAAATATGCGACGAGGGAGGCGACGAGTGCGGCGGGGGCGATTGCCACCTCGGAGGCGTCGCTGGTGGCAGGAGCAGCCTCGGAGGCCATGACGGCGGTGGCCGAGGCGGCGGCGAGGAGGGCGGCGAAGGCGATCTTCTTCATCTCCATCTCTGAAGGACGGTGGTGCGGTGGAGACTGGCGAGGTGGTGGGGGATTATTGATCACGGTTTTATTAGCTGGGACTTGAAAGTCTTATTTAGCTTGATGATGAACGATGCTTGCGAGGGGATTTTATAGGTCAGGATGGTTGGAGTATGAGTGGTTAGGAGCAGGATCAGGATGATCGCGCTCTTGGCAGCCTTAGGATGGTTTAACGGTGGTCGCAGAGCGGAGAGGGTCAGAGGGAGGCAAAAATAGGCATGCCATGCATGCGTTCGTAGCTGATTATTTGCCCGGTTTCCTCATCCTTAGGACGCATGTAACTGTCAAAAAATAATAATCACAGGAACATGTACTCACCAGGCATGCATGCATATCTTGTTTCACTGCTAGCATCGTAACAGATATGGAATTAAGGGTTGTCTATTCATATAGTATAGGTCTTTCTGAAATTTTATGAAGGGAAAAATCACGGGCGAAGCAGAAACTATAGTGACATCTACTACTACTTAATTAATGGAGCAATTATCTTGTCTTCGGGAACATTGGAGCCGGCTCAAGATGAAGAAAGAAATTGCAGTGCCGCCCACGACTCCACGAGACAGACAATGCCACGAATCACCGTGACGCGGTTCGCATCACGTCGACAGTCCCACGCCAAATGGTACACCCTAATACGGCCGGCCAGTCGGCTACAATAATAATTTGTTGATTACAGCTATTCTGTCGTTGCCGCTAGTTCCAACCATACCAGCTCACGCACACGATAGCATCATAGCAAGAAGCTCATTGTTGATACCGGAACTCTTAGCAGGCTGCAGGTTGCAGGCTTATAAAACATCGCCTTCGGTTGTCACCACTCACCACGCTTCTAGTTTTCCTCCGCCGTTTCTTTCACGTCTGTTGCGTTTGCGCTGTGTGACAAGAGACGGCGAAGGGAGGATGGGGAACTGCGGGTTGAAGCCCAAGGCGCTGGGCGACGACGACGCTCCCCCGCCTGCTGAGCCCCCGACGGCACCGGCGACCGGCGCGGAACAGGAGGTGGCGCTGCCGGCGGTGGTGGAAGAGGCGGCACCCGCAGAAGAAGCTAGCCGGGACGTCGTGGTCGGGCAACAGAGTGAGGTACGGCGCAGCTAGAGGTTTTGTTTATCTCTCAACCTCTACCGAATTCATAGTAAAAAAAAAAAACTTCTACCGAATTCCAGGCGTAGTACATCTTTTGTTCTCTGCTGCTCCCTCTGTCCGACAATACTAGATACATCTTCTTTTATCTATTTTGATGACAAGTACTTTCGGACGGACGAAGTAGTAAACTTTTTTTTTGCGGATATCTCTGCTAGTAAACTGCTACTATATGCGCACCGGCACCTGGGTGTTCAGCAAGTGCATGTCTCTTTGTTCACTCTTCATTAGAGTTTTTTTTAGGGTTTTTGACTTTTGGTTTTGTTTTTTGAGTTTGGTTTTTTAGGGGGGTTTTGTTTTTTAGGATTTTTGTTTTTAGTTTGGGTGATATAGCTTTGTGGTTCAGAGATTTGGGCCGTTGCTCTATTCTTTTTTTTTTAGGAGTGGGCTGTTCTTCTATTCGTGCTTGATCTTTAGGGGCAGATTGTTTTCGTTTTTTTTCTGGTTTTTCTCTTCTTCTTCTTTTTTTCTGTTTGGGTTTTTTCTTTCTATTTTTTCCTTTTTATTTTACTTTTTTAGATTTTTTTTATTTTTGTTTGTTTTACATTTTTCAATAAATGGTGAACATTTTTTCTAATATATGGTAATTTATGTAAATGTACAATGAACTTTTGTTAGTATACGTTGAACATTTTACATATACACACTAAACTTTTTTATGATACTAGATGATACCTTGCGTGTTGCTGCGGGGATTAGTTGCAACATTTTTTGATGAAATCTAAATGAAAATTAATATAGATACAATATACTTTATTTGACTATTATATAGTTGTAAATATATATATAAAACATAAGTAACATTTGTTATTTATGTTAAGAGAGATATAGCTAGTGTGATTAATGAGGTGGCATGTGTGAGGAGTCAAGGTGTGTGCATGTTGAGAGATAACATAAATATTACTTCTCATGCATGTTAAGTGAAATAATTTGTTGGGTGATAAGGTGGCATGTGTGATGAGCTGTCATGTATGCATGTTGCGAGAATTGAGATGGTGTGGATCACTATTTAGCTATATAGGATACGATGAACATTTTTGTTGTCTAAATAAAAAATACACATTGAGAGGTTTTTTAATACAAGGTGTACTTTTTAATATACACTTAACTTTTTATTATATATGATGACCATTTTTGTTGTATACATCGAACATTTTTTTAATAAACGTGAAACTTTTTCAGTATAAACTGAATTTATTATAAACACAGAATGAGCACTTTTATTAAATATATGTTTCTATTTTTTTGAGACAAATATGTTTCTATTTTAATAGGTTTTTGAATATCTAGCTCCTAAAACATAACAGGCTGTTTTTTATTACAAAAATGACAAAAAAATCGAAGAGAAAAAGAACAGCTAGCAGGAAGAATGGGTCGGCCGATTCGGGCCTGTGTGGAGTAGGCCCGGTAGCCACTCGGCCCACGGTTATCCATGGTTTTTTTCAGTGCTCTTTTTTTTTGCTTTTTCCATTATTATTTTATTTTCTTTGTTTTAGGCCCTTTGATCCGAAATAAGTGTCATGCTTTTAGTTAAAATTTGAACTAAAACCACACACTTATTTTGGATTGGAGGGAATAGCTTTTATCTATAGGTAACTGAGGAATTCTTATTTCAAAGTCAAAGATCCTAAACGAGCATTACTCTTTTTTTTAACCAAACAACATTACCTTTTTTTAGGACAGCATTACTTATTAACTGAGAATTGGGTAATTGTATATTCTTAATCGTGTGTGGTGTTAAGTTTAGACAACTACAGACACACAATTTTGTTTCGTGCAACTTCAAACGTCATAATGTCCAAGTTAGACAGGACATAAATGACTGTTTCGTTTTGAAAATATGACTATTTTCGGGCAACTTATTATTTAATAAGTCTTTTTTTTTGTGACGCACCATTGCACACATGCATCATGTTCATGAGTGGGCTGCTAAGCGAAACCCAATTGTGTGTATACAGCTTCAAGCTGGAAGATTGGAGGGACCAGGGAGAATGTTTGTTCTCTGGATGTTTTTTCTGTTTTTTAGTAGTGGGAGAAGCAATTTACTAGTTGGGAATGTATCCGGTGCACCCGCACTTGTGGTGCTACCGGTGCACCGGATGCCATAGAATATTTTTAAAAATCTAAAAAAAATCTAGTATGTTAACACAACATCAATGTATGATGTCACAAAATTTCATACAAAAAGTTAACATATTTTTTGAGATACAAAATTGACAAATTTTACATCAGTGTGATAATGGCCCAAATCTAAAGTCCAAGTTATGTTATGTACTATCCAATGTTGAATTTGTCATTTTTGTTTTGGGAGTTATGTTTTGGATTTTGACTTGAAATTGTGTGACAACCTACATTGATGTTGTGCAAGCGTGCTAATTTTTTTTTCAGAATTTTTCGAACATTTTAAAAGCATAATGTGAGTTTGGTGCACCGGTAGCACCACAAGCTCCGGTGCACCAGATTTTTCCCCCTTTACTAGTTACCGTTCAAAAGTTCTTTTGGGAGCAATTACTGGAAAGTTTTAGTGCTACCATATATGTACAGAAGACAGTGTTAAACTCCCTAGCAGCTAATAGGGGCACTATAAGAAATTCTGTGTGCATATTCATGTCAAGAAACAAGAAGAACTTTGCTGACCCGTGTCATGTACTGCTACTGTGCAACAGGAGGGTACGAGCACAGCAGCTGAAACGAAAGAACAGGACGAACCGAAGGAAACAGCAGGCACGGAACCCCCGAAGGAGAAGGAAACGGTGGCCGAGGAGGCCGCCGCCGCCGCCGAACTTCCGCCAGCGTCGCCTGATATCAAGTTTTGAAATGAAGGTTTTGTTGTAACATGGTCCGCTTCAATTACTTTGGGTGTACAATTTTCAGAGTTTGTTTTGGGACATACAGTAGTTCTGAGCTGCATTGTGGCAGCTTTTCTTTTTGCGCTTCCCGGCTTTTGGTGTATACATACAGTCGCTTCATTTTCATTCTGGATTGTTGGCTCGGGGAAGGGAATGGAATTATGAATTGTCCTTCGTTGATGTACCCTGCTGTATTATGCTGCCTAGACATATCGAATGGGAAGCAGATTGGCTGAACCTATGTGACGGATAATCGGGGCATCTGTACTGATATCATATTCTGAAAAATATCACGCTTCTCTCGTGTACAGTCCCTGAAAGTCTGCGGTTCAGATTCTTAATAACCGGGTCAAGGAAGGAATTTGTACGAAGTTCTACAGTATGTCATGTCCTTTTTTTTGAGAATGCTACAGTACCATGTCTGACGAGTGAGGTCGTCGAACCATGTGCAACAGTGCAACGACTAGCTAGACGCGCGATTAATTGCCCGGTCGTCGCGGTCGATTTGACCAGCGAATGATGGGCTGGGCCGGGTTTCATTGATGCCGCTTCACTGTCGTGGTCCATCCCGTGCCCATGTAACGGAATTAAGCCATTCAAAACTTTTTTTTACCGGCCAGTACATCTCTTTCTTTTTACATCACAATCAAACGGCTACGGGTGAGTGAGACCAACTTTCCCGTGACCCCTACCCCGACATGTGTGGGTGCTCCTGACTCTCGACGGTGCGATCGATGGGCTTTACTACTGGCGATATGATCCCTTGATCGCGCACCACGTCAACTCGGTCGGCGGTCGGGCGTGCAGATAAGATTCCACGCACGATCGAAGACGATCGCCGCCGATCATACGCACATACATCATCAGCGGTTCCAATCTAGGACTCCATGACGAGTCTCGCCACAACCCACCAACCGATTGTCATTGTCATCGTCTTTTTTTTTTTGCAATTCGTCATTGTCATTGTCATTGTCATCGTCATGATCATCACCATGTGTCATGTGTCTATCACCCGTGCATACGCTGACAGCGCCGCACCACGCGCATACGATCGACCGCGCCGCTGTATGGAGCGCGCCTGAGCTGTCACGGGAACCACGCCGAGGTCGATCGATCGATCGAGCGAGCGAGCGGCAGCTGCGCGGCGCCTTCCGGGCCGGGGCCCGAGAGGAGAGTCCGGTGCGTGCTCTCGCGTCGTCGACAGCGGCTTTCGAGCAAACTGCTTTTGTATTGTAGTGCCCGCACGGGCGTTCTGGTGCGTCACGCGTCCCGCGCCGGCGTACGACGTCGCACGGCATCGCTCCCGGCTCGGAAGAGATGGCTGGAGAGTTTTTCCGTTCGGTTTACGGCCGCATGCATGGCGCGCGCACGGTCCACACCGGCGCCGTGACGGTGCACGTGGCGGTGTCCGGCGCCGGCCGCTCCGACCGACCCCCCGGGCGGCGCGCGGAAGAGACGAGCTTCAAAAAAAAAAATTGAGGGAAAAAAAAAGAAAAAAGTGACACCTACGTACGACTCAGCAGTCAGCACGGAGTGCTAGTACTAGCCTAACTGTAGAGTGTAGACACACTACCGTAGCCTAACTGTAGTAGTGGTAGAAGTAGTACTGCTCGGTAGTACTCGGGCTCGCTGGCCCACGTGCTCGATCGGTGCACCGTCACGACTGGGTCTCTCCTCTCATGCCGGTGGCTCGATCCGAGTACGTTTCTCACATCAGACGTACGCCATGGTGCGTATGGCACCAAGTTGCAACTTTCACGCAACGACTCGTCCGATGGAAAGCTCCGTCCATGTTTTCCTTTGCATACAGGAGCTAGTATCTGCATGAGAGCTCGATCATTTACTAGTACGGTTGAGAAACGTACGACGTGTTGCTTGAAGCCAGTCTCCGCCGCTCCGCGTTACATTGATTAAGGATGATGACCCTACCGAGTAGGAGTAATCGTTTTCCTTAATGGCGGCTCTTTAATAAGTGATGAAAGGAGCTTTTGGTTACGGCGAGCGCCGAGGACGGCACGCACGGCCCCGGCTCCGGTCCGGTCACACACACGGCTTTCGAAGCGCCCTCACATTCCGCGCCGGCCGGCGGACCGCCGACCCTGCCTGCACGGATTCTGCGACGCGAGTTTGTTTAATCGCCAACAGGCAACAGCGAACATCACAAGTTAGGTGGACACTGCTGACTATAGCTAGTAGTGCTGTAGAGTACAAGGCACTCCCGAATAACGGAAAGCGTGCACGGCGACGACAAAGTTGAAAGTGAAAGTTGGGTGTCGTTGCTTTGTGCTTCCATGCCTCTCTATCCATCCGTGCACGGTAAAGTTGTTTTTTCTACATAGGGCTTGGTGGTTTACTGCATTGTGAATTGCATTATTGCTGTCAAGTTGCGAGGCTCAGAGCCAAGTGGACAAGGGGACGTGTTTCCTGACCTGGATTTGTTTGGTTTACAACACGGTGAATTTTAAAATGTGAAGATAGATACCGCAAGTTTCTATAGAGAAAACATCCCTGTCGAACTTCAGAACAACATTACAACATGTTTCTGTCGTCGGCGAGATGTACGCGGTGAATTTGCCAATCTTGAAGCTCTATGATTCTAGACTCTGGCAGGCGTCATGTAAGTGTGTATTTATGTTCTATTTGGTGTTTCTGCAAAAAAAAAATATTTTAATTGTTTGAATTTATGAAAGTTTGTTGATTGAACATAAAAGTCATTTTTTTCTTCTTGGCAAGGAAAACGTAAAAATTGTTAATGCCCATGAGAAAACTTTGCGTTTCACGCAAGACCCTGGTTGTATTCAATCAAGTAAGGGCCATTGAACTCAAGAGACCATATTCAAACGTGGAGTACCTCCTAAACTGTGTGCTTGATCTTTTTAATTCCAGGGAGCACTTGATCCGGTAATGTCAAGTGGATTTGGGAGAGGGTATGGAAATCTTGGGCAATGGGACAGATGACAACATATCCAGATTTTTTTTTTGTGAATGCATCTCCACCGTGTTGGATCATTTTTTGAGGGTTACGTAACTCTGAAGGCGTACATATAGAAGAAGCACCAAGTGTGATACAAATGTTTGTGTATGACCATTGTTATTGACCAGGGAGGAGTGGGATGAATGGAAGATTTTAACAAATTCTTCAAGTAGATGTAACACTTTGAGAAACTAAATAATAACATGGTAGCGCCACAACAGTTTTGAGAAAATCTACAAGAAGAACTAGATAATCAAAAGGGCATGCAACAAAACTACCAAATAAGCAAAACATAGGAAAACAAGGTATCACGGAAACATAAGACAAACATTCTAAGTTGTGAGAGAACCTAACAAGCTAGGCGGAGAAAAGAAATCTTCACAGAGCAAGTAGAGTACAACACTTCATGAAAATCTAAGAGCAGAATAAAATGAAAGTTCTCAATAGTCTTAGCAACAATCACATAGAAGAAACAACGAAAAGTTCTTTGAAACACCATGAGTGACTGAAATTAAAGTAGTGCAAAAAATAGATATTGTTTATCGATGAAGACACAGCGATGTGTTTACCCCAGTCCAAACGGTTGGCACTGTTCTACGGCTGGTTTGAAGAGGTTGAGCCACAGTTCCGAAGACACACAAGTTTTCGTCTTGTTTTCCTCAGGTAAGTTTCTCCGAACTCACCTAATCACGCATGGTAGATCGTGCAGTGATCTACGAACCAATACAAACTTGTTCTTCGGTGAATCCACACATAGGATGCTCTTGAACAATGCTGATCCTTCTAGAAGATGCATTGTCCTCATGAGTAACAGGTCCAAGTTAGTCCTTGATCAAGTTCTTAGATGATGCTCAATCACAGTCACTTAAGGCTATGTGGTTTTTCCTCACTCAAATCTGTGGGAGGGAATGTTGTTGATAACACACAAATGTGGGGATCACAACAATCTTCAGTGGGTACAAACCCAAATTTATAGATTTGACATAAAGAGAGGCAGAGAATATTTACAAGCTTTAGTAGCTGAGTTGTCAATTCAACCGCACCTGAAACAAATATTTGCTTGTGGAAATTATTAGTACAATGATGATATGGTGAATGAAGTTTGTATCTAGTAGCACAATAAAACAACAACAAAAATACTCGGCTGTTGCCAAGTACAAGTATCTTAAATAGAGCAAGCAGTAGTGTGAAACATAGGAATGGGGCAGGTATTCAGACATTTGCATGGATGAAACCAATTATGCAACAAAGAAATTAATGATGATACAATCACTAGATCATGGTCCCGAATTATTGTAGGCATGTATTTCATATATAGAGACATAATTATTTCAAAGAACTTACCCCTCACGGTAATCCAAACCCCTTGCCTCGAGGTCCTAATTGGAAACTAAGTGTTATTAAGGTGACCTTGCGGGTCAACCTAATAATGCATTAACACTTTGTGAATACATGTAATCCTTAAGTTTATAATTATCTCATTGATATCCCGGCATGTCCCTCTTGAGGTCTTCGGATCAAAACTATAACATGTGCATATGGCTTGCATGTACAATCATGTACAAAAATATATCAGACATAAATGGTTCATACCTAAAATCATATTATTCAGACCCTTGCAACACATGTTGGGGAACGTAATACAAAAACTTTCTTTTACAACGCGCACGTACACTACAAAGAAAAGCACTTCCGTGATGATACATGTTTGTCATAGTAGTCCACGTTTTCTGTCACACATGTACATCCATGAAGATTTTATGACAGAATGAATATAGTCATACTTGTGCTGTCATAGAAGTGTTCCATGACAATACTCAAATTATCATCATAGAAGTGTCCACTTCCATGACGATAAATGGCGCGTCATGCAAGTGCTTTCGTCAAGGGTAACTGACACGCGACATCCATCGTAATGGGTCGCCGTTAAGCTATCGGGTCCGATTTTGTATCCAATAACTCGTTAACAGCCAAAACAAATGGCGATTTTCCACGCGTAAAATTCTCATTGGCCGAAGGAAACACGTGTCGGCTCTGTGTTGGGACAGATGTCATCCATCCAATGGACGAGGCGCGCCTATAGGACGTCACAAGACACGACCAAACAGTAGCCCGTTTATGTTAAAAAGGTCGGCCCAGTTGACTTGGTCAAAAGTTAGCGGGCCGGCCCATTGAAAGCCTGTTAACGGCCTGTTCGCACATAGCCCATTTTTGGCCCGGTAACTCAGGCCCTGTATGGCCTTTTGGAATTTAGCCTAGTAGCCCATTATGCCCTTTCAATCCAACCCTTTCGGAATATAATCTCAGCCCGTTGTCAATTTTGGCCCATGTGTGGCCCCGACATCTTTCGGTCCATATGAACTTTTCGTATCTTTGGGCCCTTTAATGACCCGTGTTGACTCCAACCCATAATAAATAGTAAATTGCTTTATACCCAATAACGGCCCATGATTCAGTTGGGCCGTTTTCAGCCCGTATTATCTTTCGGCCTTCTAAGGCCCATATATTCTTGGTCTCATTACCGGCCCTCGATTACTTATTGTCCGTTACTGGCATGTTCAGCTAATGGGCCAAATTCAGCCCGTTGTTACAGTTTACCCGTCTGTGTCCTGTGAACCCTTTGGGCCTTATTCATCCCGTCATCTATTACGGCCCATTACTGACCCGTTATGCCTGTCAATAGAATTAAGCATGTGTTATCTTACGGCATGTTAACAACCCATTATGGCTTGAGCCCATTAATAGACGGTTACGATTCTGGCACGTTTACGGCCCATATCGCGTTTCGACTTTGGTCCACGATCAGTACGGCCCATGGATCCTACGACCATAAGAGGCCCATGGATCATAAGGCCTGTAGGAGGACCGTGGATCCTACAGGAGGACCATATCGCGTTTCTCCTGTAGGAGGACCATGGATCCTCCCCAAGCGGCCTCCCGAGGAGTGGAGATTCCTATGCAAGTTCTCACCTCGTGAGGTTGAGGTGATGCAAGCCGTGACGATCAAGGCCAGGCGGGCGCCAGTGGGCGCAGAGCGGAAGGTTTCCTCTTTGGTGCGAAGGAGGCAAGCGCAGGCGCGGGGTCCCGAGGAATCAGCCAAAGATTTCCATTCCATTGCAACAAGACCAAGGCCGCGAGGATGGTAGGATGGATGTCATCGCCGATCCCACCACGGCATCACGACCAGAAGCTTTGCAGGCGAAGACCGCCTTTCGTCGGGATATGATGTACTACTCGCCCCCCTTCGAAATTGGCCACTGTGGATCCCTTCCCGCCTTCATTTTGGAGGAAGAGGACCGAGGCCACTATAAATATAGCCTAGCCACCACCGTAGGAAAGAGAGAGACCTATGAAGCTAACACCAACACAAGAATGAACCTCCTCAGGTAGTTCTTCCTCTGTACTAGTTCATCCTCAGCCCCTCGCGAGGCCAATCCACCACAAAGCATGAGTAGGGTCTTACACCGCAAGGTGGCCCGAACCTGGGTAAACTGCCGCGCCCATTTCCTTTCTTGTTCATTGAGCTAGGCCATGAGAGCGACGTGTTGGCTGGCAGGAGAGGTTGAGTTCTTCGCACATGCCCCAGAGTTTGAACCTTCCTTGGGTCTATAGAGCCCTGAATCCGACATTTGGCGCGCCAGGTAGGGGCGTGTTGAAGGATTGCTTCCTTGCTGGTCGTGCTCCGCCCTCGCCGCTCTGTCCCCATGGCCGGTGTCGCTCCACTCGGAGGGCCACCGGGCGCATTTGGGGGCACCGCAAGCCACCGAGCCTTCTCCCCCGCCCTTCGGCAGGTGCGATGGCCGCTGAAGTTCAGGCCAGAGTTGCCACCATGATATGATGGCGCGACGGACCCAGTGGAGTTCATCCAGATGTATGCGGAAGCCATCTGGGTGGCTGGCGGCGACGACAAGGTCATGGCAAATTGGCTCCCCATGGCCCTTACGAATATGCCACGCGCCTGGCTCCTCGACATACCGGAGTCCTCGGTGGCCTCATGGGAAGAGCTGCACGGCTTTTTCATCGTGCGCTTCACAGCGCTGGTGCCCCACGCCGTCGCGGCCATCCTCGGCGGGTCACAAGCGCCGGCCTCTGACCGCCACGTCAAGCAGTTCTTTCGCCAGGCGAGGGCACCCAATTGTTCTGGCGGGCCCCTCCGGGCTGGGTGGCGCCCGAGGCTTGAAGGAAATATGCCCTAGAGGCAATAATAAAGTTATTATTTATTTCCTTATATCATGATAAATGTTTATTATTCATGCTAGAATTGTATTAACCGGAAACATAATACATGTGTGAATATATTGACAAACAGAGTGTCACTAGTATGCCTCTACTTGACTAGCTTGTTAACCAAAGATGGTTATGTTTCCTAACCATGGACAAAGAGTTGTTATTTGATTAACGGGATCACATCATTAGTTGAATGATCTGATTGACATGACCCATTTAGTTAGCTTAGCACCCGATCGTTTCGTATGTTGCTATTGCTTTCTTCATGACTTATACATGTTCCTATGACTATGAGATTATGCAACTCCTGTTTACCGGAGGAACAATTTGTGTGCTACCAAACGTCACAACGTAACTGGGTGATTATAAAGGTGCTCTACAGGTGTCTCCAAAGGTACTTGTTGGGTTGGCGTATTTCGAGATTAGGATTTGTCACTCCGAATGTCGGAGAGGTATCTCTGGGCCCTCTCGGTAATGCACATCACTTAAGCCTTGCAAGCATTGCAACTAATGAGTTAGTTGCGAGATGATGTATTACGGAACGAGTAAAGAGACTTGCCGGTAATGAGATTGAACTAGGTATTGGATACCGACGATCGAATCTCGGGCAAGTAACATACCGATGACAAAGGGAACAACGTATGTTGTTATGCGGTCTGATCGATAAATATCTTCGTAGAATATTTAGGAACCAATATGGGCATCCAGGTCCCGCTATTGGTTATTGACCGAAGATGTGTCTCGGTCATGTCTACATTGTTCTCGAACCGTAGGGTCCGCACGCTTAAGGTTTCGATGACAGTTATATTATGAGTTTATGAGTTTTGATGTACCGAAGGAGTTCGGAGTCCCGGATGAGATCGGGGACATGACGAGGAGTCTCGAAATGGTCGAGACGTAAAGATCGATATATTGGACGACTATATTCGGAGTTCGGAAAGGTTCCGAGTGATTCGGGTATTTTTCGGAGTACCGGGGAGTTACGGGAATTCGCCGGGGAGAAGTATTGGGCCTTATTGGGACCTGCGGGAAAGAGAGAGGGGCTGCCTAGGGCAGGCCGCGCGCCCCCCATGGCATAGTCCGAATTGGACTAGGGGGAGGGGCCGCAACCCCTCCTTCCTTCCTGATGCGGAGCATCCCACGTTCATCCCCATGTGCACTCCGACTACTCTCCAAGCCCCAAGGATACATAAGATGAGACCTCGACTATGCGCCATTGGACACAAGGTGAATTCACTCCTCTTCGAACCGTCACTTTCCGCATATGAGACACGGCTACTACCTCATGCATGGACCTTGCGTACACTCAGGTACAACCAAGATGACCATGGAGAATCCAAGGACCAAGGCCAAGCATGGAAGAGGAGAAGGAAGAAGAAGAATGGAGCAAGACTGGAGTTGCCCGGATCATCCAGACACCCAGCCGGATCATTCGGGCCCTCCCCCGGATCATCCGGGTAACGGCGCCGAAGACCACAGAAGCTCCTCGACGAAGCCGGATCATCCGGACGGTCGCCCGGATCATCCGGACCCCCGACACCCGGATCATCCGGGCCACCGTTCGGATCATCCGGACCCCGCCTGTGTGTGCGACTTGGGCTGAGCCCATGTACCCCTTCGCCCCCAACTCTATAAATAGGACCCCCTCTCCTCACTTTGAGACTTAGCGTTGGTTTAGCTCAGATTAGAGATAGAGCTACGCTCATCTATCAGATCTCCTCCTCGTGAGAGACCGCGGCCTCTTCGGAGAAGATCCTCTCGGATGCAAGACCCCTTTACGGGAAGATCCCCTCGTGGACTCAAGGCCTCCTCTTGGAGATGAACGGTTCCTTTGTATCCTTACCCTAGTTGACTATGTATCTTGTGGATCTCGTGTGTGTATGTTGATCTAGCACTTGTGTGATCGATTCCTTGTTGGTTGAGTGTTTCTCTCGTTCTTCCCTGTGATTTCCCCGTGTTCTTCCGCGCGTTCTTCGTGTTCCCTCCGTAGGATCCCCTCCAAACGTGAAAGATCGACGAATTAGGGTTCCACCCTACATCATATGGTATCATGAGCCACGTTGATCATGTTTTTGGAGCCCCTACCCCGTGTTTTCTAGCTTGATTTTGTTGTTTTCGTCCTAAATCCAAAAATCCCCACCAAAAATAGCCCCCAAATTTTTTTGTGATTTGTTGGTTTGATGTTTTTTTGTTGATTTTGATCCATGGATTTGCTTGGTTTCAAGTGGATCTAGCTTTCCCCCAAGTTTCCCCACCTTCCATCCACGAAATCTCGTCAATTTTGACCCCAAAATCCCCAAATTCCGCCCAAAAATTCGTCTCCACGAGCAAATCCCGAGCGGATTGACCAGCCCGGATCATCCGGACCATCTCCCGGATCATCCGGACATCTCCCGGATCAGCTGGACTTCCCCCCGGACGTCCGGATAATTCGTGCACCCGAAAAACAGAACCGGCGCTGACGAACCCGGATCATCCGGAAGTACACCCGGATCATCCGGATCTAGCCCGGATCATCCGGACCTCCTCCCGGATGTCCGGTTAACCCTGAATCTGACACTGACAGATTTTTGTTTTGGTCATAACTAATTCATACGGAGTCCGATTTTGACGTTCTTTAGCTCGTTTTGAAGCTATTGCCATCCTCCATCCCACAAAAATACCACCAACACCATTTGACACAATCAACTTTTCAGAATTTTGGCATCTTTGCCTAGGCCCTCCACCATATCATCCGCATTACCTCCACGGACTTCCGCAACCTAACCCATTTTGTTCCCCATTGCATATGTGGTTGTTTGAGTTGTGATTAGAGTCTCCTAAGGTGTTTCGGCTACTTAGGGACGGTTGCTTCTTCATCAACCACCACCACCATTTCCACATAGGTGTGCCCACCATACACTTCCGCCACCCCCAACTTAACCCAATTTTGTTTGAGCTTGTTTGAGTTGTGGCTTGTGTCTCCTAAGGCGTTTCGGCTACTTAGGGACGGCAACTTCAACTCCGACTCGTGTATAGCCCATCATCCCACTTCCGCATTGCCAAGAGCAAACCACCACCGCTTTCCGCTACCACCATTTGACATTTGTCATTTGAGATTTTGAGTTTGCGGTTTTTCCGTTTCCTAAGGTGTTTCGGCTACTTAGGGACGAGTCTCCATCATCTTGGTATCTACACCAAGAACACCGCCACTCATCATCGCAAAGGACGGTAACCTCGACGACACCTTTGTATATTCACCTTGCAATTGCATTGTTAACCCCTAGCCCATTTTGCGTCACTTACCTATCGAGACTAGCCATTTGAGTTTTGCCGGCAACGTTACTTGTGCACATTAGTGATCCACCATTCCATTGCATACATACCATATCATATTGGTATCATATCATACATTGTGTCACAATATCGTTCCCGCATATACACAATAGCTATCTTGGTTTGTGCATTGTGCATAAGTGGCCATTGAGAAAAAAAAAGCTTTTAAGCAAAAAGAGAGCAAAGAGCTCGTGAGCAAGTGCCATAGCATCATACCCCCATTGCACATAAGAGCCATACCATGCTTGAGAGAAACACCGGGAACCATACATACATAGCATACTTGGAATAGAAAGAATACCCATTTTGCATCTTATAGGTTGTGCACAAGTGTCGTATCCGCCTATTGAGCAATCGTGCTAGCGTCTCTCTTGAGTTGTGCAACACGAGCGTTTTCCGTGGATTCCACATTTTGTGCTCATTCCTTGGTTGCACGCCCCCATTTATCTATCCGTGTGTGTGTGTTTCCGTGTACCTTTCTTTGCTATTGGTCCATTTGTCTCACTTGCGAATTTGTGAATCTTTTTCAACGTTATTGACTCTTGCTAACATTTTGCATTAAATTTTTGTGCCACTATCCTCACCGAGCTCCACTATAAGCTTTACTTGTGTAGGTGTGAGAACCGACAAGGATTGGTACCAATAGTGCTATTTCATTGTCCACATTTGAGTGAACTTGATTCATCTTCAACTTTGGTCAAAGGTACATTGGTATACGTTCTTCTCTTTCTCCCACTCATATTTGCTCGAGTCTTGTGATGGATAGGCAAGGCATTTCCTCTCCGGTCTACGACAACAATGACGGCGTGAACAACTACATCACCAAAAGGTCCATCTTCGAACTACAACGACAAATGCAAGGCGCACAATCAAGATTGCAAGACCGCATCGACAAGAAGCTTGCCGCACATAAAGAGGAGCAAGATGCAAGGATGGAGGAGATTAGAGCCTTGATCATGTCTTCTTCCCCTTCGTCATCTTCACGGCGGCGCCATTCAAGCCACAAGTCTTCGGAGCGCGAAAAAGATGCAAGTGCAAATCGTCCTCATCCACATCTACATGGCGACCACCATCACGTTCATGATCAACATCGCCATGAAGGGCAAGTCACCTCCAAGCAACATGTGCACGACGATGACGAACGACATCTACTGCGAGCTCAAGCACGACAACGTCATCATCATCACGAAGATGCTCCACAAGCGCAAATGCACAAGTCCCAACACGCCAAGTCCAAGCTTCAAGAGCACAAAAGAAGACCGCGAGACGACCACCACCAAGACGGCGCTACGGCTACACCAACCACTTTGGCATCTTCGCCAAGTGCTATCAAGGCATCTTCGCCTTTGGATGTACGACATCTTCGCCTACTTCCCACGAGTACGCCTACATAGACTCCATCAAGTCCAAGGAGACCACCTACGAGCGAGGGTGACACTTCCATCTTCGGAAGCCCCTCAAGGAAGATGGCCGAGCATGGGAAACTCCCTTCGGTCATGGAGACGAGCTATGAGGTGCCACATCATATGGGCCTCCAACAACAAGACGATGACGAGAAGGTCGAGCAAGGGCCATCCCCTTCGACCACGGTGATAGGAGTTGAGCATGGAGACATTTGCACCAACACCTCTCCGACACCCACATATGTCGAGATGCCCCAAGTGCCATGTGAGGAGAGCCACCACCCCATGAGTGACATGAGTGACTCCACCATACGTGACATTGAGAGCATTTCCTATGAGAGGATGAGTGTGACCACCACTAGCCCCACAAATAAGAGCATGCCACACATCCTATGTGAGGTTGAGCGCCATTTGAGTGACTCCACCAGCCATATGAGTGAGAGAATCCTTGAGGGAGTGAGTGAGCCACAACACTTAGAGAGTGAGGTAGTTGACACGGCATGTGAGGCCACTATGATTTCTAACGACTTACCCTCTACTCCTTGTGTGTTTTCTCCTTTGGTGCTAGGTCTCCTACATGACGACACGCCTACCATTGATGAGTCCATACCTCCTATGGAGACGATGATGGCCATGATGGACGATGATGCACCCCCCACATGGTTCCATCAAGATGAAGATGACAACGAGACGATCTTCAACACCTCACCTACAACACATGAGCGACACTCCAAAGGTAACATAGGTGATGGTGCTTCTCTTGTCCCACTAGTGGACTCTCTTGACGATGATTGCTCCCATGATGATGACCCACCTATTACCATGCTTCATGCTAGTGAGACTTCTTCATGCCTTGACTTACCCATTTATGATGAATATGATGATGAGCATGTTGAGTTGCCTAGTTGTGATGCTATGCTTCATAGGATAAAATGTGAAAATTCTATTGGTCACTTCATGTTTGACAATCCATTGAACTTGTCATATGCTATGAGTGAGATCTCCCATATTGCATCATTTCAATCTCAACATAGTAACTATGCATGCCCCATTAAAATAAATCCCATTTGCACCTATGGCATAGATGACGAGATGATGGTCATTGGCTTTTGTTTTTCATGTGATGATATTGCCATGCTTCCTTTACATGATTTGCGCAATTCATCCAATATGTCATGCCATGATCACATTGCTCCAATTATGCACTGTTTTGGATGTTGTCAATACTCTCAACGTGATGTTACTACTCTTGCTCATGAGGAGACCCCCATAGTTTCCTCATACATGTTAGGAGAATTTGATCCATCCCCTTCATTGCATGATCCCAATACTTGTGTGCACCATATGCTCCCCATGAATAAACATGCTTTTGATGTGCCATATACTTGTTTGCTCAATTTGTGTCCCCATCATGTCATACATAATAACTATTCTTTCATGATGGATGACATGTTCCTATACCGTGCATCAAATTTCTTTGAGCGATGCCTATCTTGTGCTAACTCACACGTGCACATACACATCATGATGGATGATGTGTACATTTACCACACACACAATTTCTTTCGTTTGTGCCTCTTCTGTGTAGGTACCCATGAATACTTGTCAACTTCGCAATCCCACGAATTGACAAAACGAGCTCTTGAGAGCAATGATGATTTGGGATCCCGTGGACTATCCTTACCACCGTTCCCTTCGCGCAAGGACTACGCGCATCTCTTCTACTTGGCTCTCACACGACTATGGGCTATTTACCACTTGTCACCTTATGACCATACTATTGTGTTCACTTTGCATGTTATCATTACTTCTATGCCTTTGCCATGCAATTGTGACCCTTGCTTGCACCTACCCATGATTCACCAATATGATATCCCTATATGTATTTGCATGCTTGGTGGAGATCCTTGTTGCTTTTTCCATGTTTATCATGTGCCCCATACTTTTAATGCTTGTTGTGTTGGGAGAGTCATGATGCCCCATTACTATTCACATATGGCCTCTCGCCAATACATTGATGATATTTTTCTCATATCTTGCTTTCATGCTTGTGATATGTCAGGTCCATTATTCACGCCCACTATTTGCACACATGACATGCTTGCTATGATTCCCTCTAGTATGTTGCATCTTCGCACTACTAGCTTGCTTGACTTGATTGCTATGATTGCTTGCTATGTTGCATCACCCATGTTCCACTATTACTTGCTTTCTTGGGTTAATGACATAGATGTTGATGCCTCTCACTTGATTTGTCATGATCATTGCCTCTTGTCTCCATTAGTTGCATCTCTCATATCACCTTGTATTGAGTGCCAACTTGCTATACTTATTGATCTTGGAGACTTGGACACTTTACTTGTGATGCATGCTTGTTTGATTGAGCCTATTGCACTTGGTTGTTCTTGCATCATATGCCTCCATACTATGACACGCTCCCTTGTACTTTCTTATGATGAGCACCATGCATACACTTGTTGGGTATCTCACCACATGAATGATAGGTTTTGCATTTCCGCTAACCTCATTTGTTTTTCCAAGTGTTTGTCATGTTCTTTCATCTTGGAGGTTTCACAAGGCGATGCCGTTATGCGACAACTTGGTCATGCGAAGGCATACACGATGTGTAACACTAACATTTGCGAGAATCTACTAAAGGTGAACTCCTTCCCTTTGAGCCATCCTCAAGTTTGCATATTGGATGGGTCACTCTTTCATTGTTGTTTCCTTCTTGTTGTCTACATGATACATCTCGCGACCGGAGGAACGACATTGGAGATTGGCTACATGGACCTTCACATTGAGGAGCGCTCGCACTTATGGGATGCACCTTCGGAATTCCACTCATGCCTCGACATCGAGCTTTGGTACACCAACACCTCCATATTTGTTGATTGTGCTCATACATGTCATGCTCGATGGACATATCATACTCACCGCAAGTTTGCACCCTATGCATGGATTGACTCACATTATGATCGCCTTGTTGCATCTTGTATTACCATGTCATCCATGATATATGAGCTTGTTCACTTCCTTAGCAAATTTGTTGTGATCTTCCTTGATGGCATATTCATACATCATGATCATATTAACCACCATCAATTGCATAATCACATATACATATTGAGCATCCATTGCCATGTTCATGCTTTTGATGCACCATCCCATTATGACATCATTTTGCACAATGGTAGAATTTGTCGCTTTGTGCACCATGATAATTATCCCATGAATGCTTTACATCTCATTCTACTTCTTTTGGATAACCATCTTGTGTCTTGCCACACACTATCTTGCCGCACGGACTCATTCCTACATGATGGACACTTTGTGTGCGCTAACCATTGTATTTCCAAGTGTTGCTTGTGTCTGCTCTTTTTGCATGCCTATCACTCTGGCGACACCTTGGACTACGCGGATTGCACCATGTCTTCAACTTCGTCCAACTACAAGTCCGTCTACGACAACCGTCTCCATGGTGATGAGGATCACGATCCGAGGTCGGATCTTTCCCAAGGGGGGTGATATGATGCGGAGCATCCCACATTCATCCCCATGTGCACTCCGACTACTCTCCAAGCCCCAAGGATACATAAGATGATACCTCGACTATGCGCCATTGGACACAAGGTGAATTCACTCCTCTTCGAACCGTCACTTTTCGCATATGAGACACGGCTACTACCTCATGCATGGAACTTGCGTACACTCAGGTACAACCAAGATGACCATGGAGAATCCAAGGACCAAGGCCAAGCATGGAAGAGGAGAAGGAAGAAGAAGAATGGAGCAAGACTGGAGTTGCCCGGATCATCCGGACACCCAGCCGGATCATCCGGGCCCAGCCGGATCATCCGGACCCTCCCCCGGATCATCTGGGTAACGGCGCCGAAGACCACAGAAGCTCCTCGACGAAGCCGGACCATCCGGACGGTCGCCCGGATCATCTGGACCCCCGACACCCGGATCATCCGGGCCACCGTCCGGATCATCCGGACCCCGCCTGTGTGCGCGACTTGGGCTGAGCCCATGTACCCCTTCGCCCCCAACTCTATAAATAGGACCCCCTCTCCTCACTTTGAGACTTAGCGTTGGTTTAGCTCAGATTAGAGATAGAGCTACGCTCATCTATCGGATCTCCTCCTCGTGAGAGACTGCGGCCTCTTCGGAGAAGATCCTCTCGGATGCAAGACCCCTTTACGGGAAGATCCCCTCGTGGACTCAAGGCCTCCTCTTGGAGATGAACGGTTCCTTTGTATCCTTACCCTAGTTGACTATGTATCTTGTGGATCTCGTGTGTGTATGTTGATCTAGCACTTGTGTGATCGATTCCTTGTTGGTTGACTGTTTCTCTCATTCTTCCCCGTGATTTCCCCGTGTTCTTCCGCGCGTTCTTCGTGTTCCCTCCGTAGGATCCCCTCCAAACGTGAAAGATCGACGAATTAGGGTTCCACCCTACATCACTTCCCATCTCTCTTCCCCTTCCTAGTCTCCTACTCCTAATACATGGAAGGACTCCTAGTTGGACTAGGAAAGGGGGAATCCTACTCCCGGTGGGAGTAGGACTCCCCAGGGCGCGCCATAGTAGAGGGCCGGCCCTCCCCTCCTCCTCTCCTTTATATACGGGGGTAGGGGGCACCCCATGGACACACAAGTTGATCATCGTGATCGTTCCTTAGCCGTGTGCGGTGCCCCCCTCCACGATATTACACCTCGGTCATATTGTAGCGGTGCTTAGGTGAAGCCCTGCGACAGGAGAACATCAAGATCGTCACCACGCCTTCGTGCTGACGGAACTCCTCCCCGAAGCTTTGCTGGATCGGAGCCCGGGGTGCGTCATCGAGCTGTACGTGTGTCAAGAACTCGGAGGTGCCGGAGTAACGGTGCTTGGATCGGTTGGACCGGGAAGACGTACGACTACTTCCTCTACGTTGCGTCAACGCTTCCGCTTCGGTCTACGAGGGTACGTAGACAACACTCTCCCCTCTTGTTGCTATATCATCACCATGATCTTGCGTGTGCGTAGGAATTTTTTTGAAATTACTACGTTCCCCAACAAGGCTGACCTCACTTCGACTCCAGGGATCATCATAAGACCACGACCGGCGCCAACACACTTCCCATGCTTTGCACCCCACTATCTGCAACGTGGCGGTCACCAGGACCCTCATCTACGGCGGCGCTGGCCTCAACGTCCTCTCCGTGGAGGCATTTGGCCTGCTCCATGTGCCTCACGGCCGTCTCCTCCCCACCAAGCCCTTCTCTGGAGTCGGTGGCGGCACCACCTGTCCCCTGGTACAGATCTTCCTCCCCGTCACCTTCAAAACTCGTAGTAACTACCGCACCGAGCTCATCGACTTTGACGTCGCCCGCATTGGGATCCCATACAATGCCATTCTCGGGTACCCGACCCTCGCCAAGTTCATGGCGGCAACTCACCCCGGCTACAACATCATGAAGATGTTGGGAAGCGGTGGTGTCCTCACCGTGGCAGTGGACACCAAGGACGCGCTCGCGGCCCTTAGGCTCACTTTCAAAGCCATGGCGACTGCGCGACCAAGCGCGGGGCGCGCTCCGGATTGCCCGGGGGCTGTGCCGGCAAAGAATAAGAAGTTGTTCTCTCAAGATCAAGCCGAGACAAAGCAGGTGCCGGTCAACAAGGACGGGGAATCGGGCGCCACCTTCACCATAGGCTTCGGCCTCCCCCGGGACCAGGAAGAGGCGCTGGTCGGCTTCCTCCATGCAAACAAGGACGTGCATGGGAGGCGACGAACCTGATTAGCATTCCACACGGGGTGATCGAGGACCACCTCATGGTGTGTCCCAATGCATGCCCCATGAAGCAGAAGGCGCGGCGAAAGGCCCCAGAGAAGTAGTCATTCATCATCCATGAGACTCACAAGCTGCAGGAGCCCGACATTATTCGGGAGGGGCGGCACCCGGATTGGTTGGTGAACCCGGTTATCATCCCCAAGAAGGGCGGGAAGGAGTGTATGTGCGTCGATTTTATGAGCCTCAACAAAGCTTGTCCTCAAGATCCTTTCCCCCTTCCACGCATCGACCAGATCATCGACTGTACTGCCGAGTGTGATTTGCTGTGCTTCCTGGACGCCTTCTCGGGCTATCATCAAATCAAGATGGCGGTGCAGGACGTCAAGAAGACGGCTTTCCTGACCCCGTGCGGGGTGTACTGCTACACCTGCATGTCGTTTGAGTTGCACAACGCCGGAGCAACCTTCCAGCGGCTGATGCACATCGCTTTGGGCCAACAGCTTGGGAGGAACGCCGAGGCATACATCAATGACACAGTGGTCAAATCCCGGGAGGCGAGAACCCTTGTCGAAGATCTGGAGGAGACGTTTGCCAACTTGCACAAGGTGAAGCTGCGGTTCAACCTGGAGAAATGCGCGTTCGGCGTCCCGTCCGGCAAGCTGTTGGGTTTCCTAGTGTCGCACTGATGGATCAAGGAAAACCCAGAAAAGTCAAAGCGATAGAAAGGATGAGCCCACCACAAACCCTCAAGGAAATGCAGAAACCGGCGGGCTGCATAACCTTGCTAGGGTGCTTCATCTCCATGCTAGGCGAGCGCGCCCTTTCGTTCTTCAAGCTGATGAAGAACAAGGGCCCGTTTGAGCGGACTCCGGAGGCCGACGCGGCTTTCCAAGACCTCAAGAAGTACCTCACCAGCCCGCCAGTGATGGTAGCACCTCGCCCTCTAGAACCCCTGGTGCTTTACCTGGCCGCCACGCCTCATTCGGCCAACGCAGCGCTCGTGGTGGTACGCAAAGAGCGTGCGACAAAGGGTGTGCAGCGCGGCACCCCACACCCGGCCAAGACGTCGCGGCATCAGGATGGTGCTCTGGAGGCCTCGGCCACCCCACCGGGCAGTGGGGCTCCTGAGGCCACGGTTGCCCCACCAGACGACAAGGCTCCTGAGGCCCCTCCGCCTCAGGATGGAAAAGACCCCGCAGACGCTTCCTCCCTCGTCGAGCATCACGTGTACTTCGTCAGCACGGTGCTGCTTGATGCGCGGGCGCGCTACCCCATGCCACAGAAGCTCCTCCTCGCACTCCTCTTCGCCTCTAGGAAACTGTGTCACTACTTCCAAGACCACCCCATGAAGGTCGTCTCAGCCTACCCCCTGGAGAGGGTGCTCCCGAGCCCCAACACCATCGGAAGGGTCGCCGAATGGAACATCGAGCTGCAGGTATTCCTACTGGAGTACAACACCAGCAGAGTCATCAAAGGTTCGGTCCTCGCCGACTTTGTGGCTGAATGGACTGACGTCCCTAGCCAAGAAGTGGGCGAGGACCGTTCTCTCGCGCCAGGAGACGAGGCGCCTGATGGCTGGGTCATGTACTTCGACGCTGGGTTTGCACGCCAAGGCGCAGGGGCTGGAGCCGTGGTCGTCTGGCCTACATAGGACAAGCTCTACAACGTCGTGCAACTCTGCTTTCAGCATGGCGAGAAGGTCTCCAACAACATCGCGGAGTACGAGGGCCTAATGGCTGGCTCAAGGCCGCGGCGGCTCTGGGGGTCAGGCGCCTCACCATCAGGGGCGACTCCCAGCTCCTCGTCAACTTCTCCAACAAGGCGTACAAGCCAAAGGACGAGCACATGGAGGCATACCTTGAGGAGGTATGCAAAATTGAGACACAATTCTTATGCTTGGTATTGCAGCACATACCGCGCAGCACAAACAAGGAGGCGAACAACATCGCCAAGAGGGCATCCCGGCGCCACCCCCAGGAGCCTAGCGTCTTCGAGGAGCGGCTCTTCAAGCCGTCGGCAGCTCCCCCCACTGCAGGATCGGTGCTGTCTCGAGTGGAGTTTCCCTCAGCACCCCCTCGGGCGTCCCAGCCTGTGGCCCGACCTTAGGATCACATATGTTCCTCGCGCTCGAGCATCAGGAGGGGTGCTGGACTGAGGAATTCAAGGCATACCTGCTTCGAAGCACCCTGTCGGAGAAGGAAGAAGATGTAGAGCGAGTGGCCCGCCAGGCCACCGTGTACTGCATATGGGATGGTGAGCTCTACCGAAGGCGCCCAAACGACGTTTCCTTACGATGCATCTCCAAGGAACGGGGATGCGAGCTGCTGGCCGACATACACGGTGGGGATTGCAGGCATCACTCCTCATCGCACACCCTCCCGGGCAAGGCGTTCCATAGCGGATTCTACTGGCCCACGACGCTCAATGATGACACTGAACTGGTAAGATCTTGTGAGGCCTGTCAATTCCATGCTAAGCAGATCCACCAGCCCGCTCAAGGACTCCAGACCATCCCACTCTCCTGGCAATTTGCGGTCTGGGGGTTGGACATCCTGGGCCCGTTCCCTCGAGCGCCCGGGGGATACCGTTACCTCTATGTCGGCATCGACAAGTTCACCAAGTGGGCGGGGGTGGAAGCCGTCTGCACCATCCCAGTTGGCTCGGCAGTCAAGTTCATCAAGGGCCTCATGAGCCGTTTCGGAGTTCCTAGCCGCATCATCACCGAAAATGGCTCCCGGTTCACGAGCAATCTGTTTAAAACATATTGTGCTAACCTAGGAATGTAGATATGCTATGCTTCGGTGGCGCACACGTGGAGCAATGGCCTAAGGGGCCTCAAGGCTAGGAGCTTCAAGAAAAAACTTGAGGCCTCCTGAGGGAGTCCTGGACTAAGGGGTCCTCAGGCGTCCGGTCTATTGGATATGGGCTAGACTGATGGGCCGTCAAGATACAAGGCAGAAGACCACCTCTCGTGTCCGGTAGGGACTCCCGTATACGTGGATGACAAGTTCAGGTGTCCGGATGTACTATTTCCTTTTTGATAAACCGACTTTGTACAACCCTAAGCCCCTCCGGTATCTATATAATCCGGAGGGTTAGATCGAAGGCAGGAACACAACATTGATAGGCTAGCCAAGTTAGGGTTTAGCCATTACGATCTCGAGGTAGATCAACTCTTGTAACCCCTATACTCGTCAAATATAATCAAGCAGGATTAGGGTTTTACCTCCATTAAGAGGGCCCGAACCTGGGTAAATATTGTGTCCTTTTTTATCATAGTTACCTTCGATCCTCAAACATACAACTTGGGCACCCTACCCGAGATCTGCCGGTTTTGACACTGACATTGGTGCTTTCATTGAGAGCTCCATTGTATCGTCGACAGAAGGATTGATGGCGTGCCTCTTCATCAGCGATGATGCTGCATCCAGGTAAACCTTTCTCCCCGGACAGGTCTTTGTGTTCGGTGTCTTCATGCTTCGCGCCAACTCGATCGGCCGCCTCGAGCAGGTCGACAGTTACGCCCCCGGCCACCAGATCAGGTTTGGAAACCTAAATTACGTCGCCGATATCCGAGGAGATTTGGTCTTCGAGGGGTTCGCGACCCCAGTTTCCGCCCCTGCCCCCATGAAGGAAACTCTTCGGATCCGCTCTTAGATCCCATCCAGGGGTCGACACTCACACCCGCCTCGGCCGTAGATCCGGAGCGGGTAGTAACGTCCGAGGACAGGGGGATCACCCCCGCCGGACTCTTTTCTACCATGGAAATTCCGACCGGAGACCCAGATGCGATTTTGGACTCGTCTCTGGACGATAGCTCCGAACTATCCAAGTCTACGTCGATCGGGCCCGATCTGGTGTCTGTCGCCGAAATTCGCCCTACAGATCCGCGGACTCACACCCAGCTTTCACCCTTAGACGAAGCGCTGGGCTTAATGCAATCCCTCACCATTACGAAAAGCTTGCCTCTGAACTACATCCAGTGCGGGTTGGAGGTAGAGAACGGGGAGTTTTATGACCCGCCCACCACCCACTTAATAGCCACTGTCGAGGATTTAACCAACATGCTGGACTACATGTCTGAAGACATCGACGGTACGGACGACGATGCCGACGCCGAATCAGGCCAAGTCCCACCCATCATAGGGCATTGGATGGCCACTTCAACCTATGCTATATACATGGTGGAGACTCCTGATAAAAAGGACAACGAGGATAATCAGGACCCCGATGAGGACAAGCCCGTCGATAAGCCACCAAAGCGCCGTCGTCAGCGGCGCCACTCACGATCGCGTCGGGCGAAGGATAGTAATACCGGCACCAGAGACAATGAGAGTCTGGATGATACCGAAGATCCCGAACATCCCCGTCGAGCCCACATCCGAACAAGATGAGAGGAAAGAGGGTCAGTATAGCCCCGAACACGCTGATCAGAAAGATTCGGAAGACAACAACTATATGCCAGTCTCCGAAGAGGATGTTAGCCTCGGTGACGAAGACTTTATTGTCCCAGAGGAACACCTTGAACAAGAACGCTTCAAGCGACAGCTCATCAGCACAACGCGGAGCCTGAAAAAGAAACAACAGCATCTCAAAGCTGAGCAGAATACACTCAATGAAAGGTGGACTAAGGTCCTGGCCGCCGAGGAGTATGGCCACGAGCGACCTACCAAAACTTTCCCCAAGTGCAAGCTACTGCCATAATTCGACGACGAAGCCCTTGAGCCTATACCATCGAAATACGATTGGGCAGATCAACCAGACCGCCCACCACGTGGACAGGATAAAGCGGCATATCAAGCCGAATACTAGCCCGCACCCCCTCGCCGAAGAGGCAAGGAGACAGCAGCTGCGGGTTACACATATGACTTACAACGGGACCTGGCCAATAAATTTGGTCAGACCAGATCAATTTATGGATCAAGAGGCTGTGCCACGGCACAAGATAACGGCTATGAAGTCCGGCATGATGAATATTACAATATTTAGGATCAGAACCGAACTCAGATGTCATCCGATCTCTGCCGTGTGTCGCACGATACAGGAGTGCCACACACCCTATGTGATTTATCGATGAGGTAATGCAACAGCAGTTTCCAGAAGGGTTTAAACCCGTGAACATTGAGCAGTATGATGGAATGACGGATCCGGCCATCTAGATTGAAGATTTCCTTCCCCACATTCATATGGCTTGTGGAGATGACCTCCACGCCATTAAATATCTTCCTCTAAAGGTGAAAGGACCAGCACGACACTGGTTGAACAACCTCCCAGAAAACTCCATTGGAACCTTGAAATATTTTTTAAGATGCTTTTCGCGCCAACTTTCAGGGCACTTATGTCCGACCACCAGATGCGGACGACTTGAGTCACATAATCCAGCAACCAGGCGAATCATCCCACAAGCTTTGGAATAGGTTCCTAATTAAAAAGAATCAAATTGTGGACTGTCCGGACGCCAAGGCCTTAGCGGCCTTCAAACACAACGTCCGACACGAATGGCTTGCCCGACACCTCGGGCGGGAGAAGCCGAAGACCATGGCAGCCTTAACTGCACTTATGACCCGTTTCTGTGCGGGTGAAGATAACTGGTTGGCTCGTAGAAGCAACAGCTCGGGCTACCCCGACACTTCTGAGGCCAGGGATGGCAATGGTAAACCACACCGCAATAAAAACAAATGTCGGAGCAACAATGACGACGCAGATGATACGACAGTCAATGCCGGATTCAGTGGTTCCAAATCTAGTTAGCGGAAGAAACCTTTCAAAGGTAACAGGGATGGTCCATCTAGCGTGAATAAAATCCTTGAGGCCGTGTCAGATTCATGGCACACCTGATAAGCCTGCTAACCACACCAACAAGAATTGTTGGGTTTTCAAATAGGCCGGTAAGATAAATACCGAATATAAGGGAAAGGGACCTCCAAGTGAGGACGATGATGAGCCCCGTCAACCAAACACCAGGGGACAAAAGTAGTTTCCCCCCGAGGTGAAAATAGTGAACATGATCTATGTCACTCACATCCCCAAAAAGGAGCGCAAGCGCGCACTAAGGGACGTCTACGCCGTAGAGCCTGTCGCCCGAAAGTTCAACCCATGGTCAGCCTGTCCGATCACTTTTGATCATAGGGACCACCCAACCAGTATCCGTCACGGGGGTTCGGCCGCCCTGGTACTCGATGCAATTATAGATGGATACCATCTCACTAGAGTCCTTATGGACGGGGGCAGCAGTCTCAACTTGATTTATCAAGACACTGTCCGCAAGATGGGAATTGACCCATCAAGATCAAGCCTAGTCACACTACCTTTAAAGGTGTGATACCCGGCGTGGAGGCCCGTTGCACAGGCTCACTTACAATGGAGGTAGTATTCGACTCCCCAGACAACTTCCGCAGTGAAGAATTAATCTTCGACATCATCCCTTTTCGCAGTAGTCATCACGCACTGCTCGGACGAACTACCTTTGCCCGCTTTAATGCAGTCCTGCACTATGCTTATTTCAAGCTTAAGATGCCTAGACCTTGCAACGTTAATACAATCAATGGATATATGGAGTGCTCCCTCCGTACTGAAGAACACACCGCGACCCTCGCAGCCGAGGTGTATGGCGGCCTTATCAAGCCGAATAATTCATTGGACATTAAAGTCAACAACATCTCTAAACGAATCCGGTCCGCCGACTGCCCCCATAAGGTTGTGGCTCACGTACTGCGCATACATAACTATGCACTCACAATACCTTGGGCAGCACCGGAGGCACACTACAGAACAAGTCCATAGTACGGCTTGACCCTATTTGGATTGCATACATACTATTTTTACTACAGGTTCATTAAGAGCCCCATTTTGTTGTATGGTTGCATCAGGGATCCTTTCAAGGCCAGCATTTCCCATCTTCATGACCAACCATCAAATACTCCTATCAAAGGACTTGTTACTAAGGAGAAATGGCGCAGACGTGCGGCAGGGTAGCACTGGAGTCTTTGAATCATCACCTTTTGGCCATGTGTTAAGACTTTCCCTTGTGTAAATTTCTTTTCTTTTCTTAGGCATGTAACATGACCTCAATATCAATGACATTGTCTGTTGAAACACGCCTCGACGTATTGATAAGGATATAAAGGAAACAGACGACCACCACCTTTGTGTTGGGCTCTTACATTCTCTCGTCACCCGTATTCCCTTCTTGCTTTCGACTGTCATATGCGCTTCGGCACGACTTTCATGCCAGGGGCTGTATTCAGCCCCGCAAATTCTTAAAGTCCGAACACCTCTAGGGAACCTTTCGGCGTCTCGGATATTGCATCGGCTTCAAATCATGTCTTTGGTCTATAGTTGGGTTGCCCGGCTCCTGTGTTTGCCACCTTACGTTCCGCAAGTTTGGCTAAGGTAGTGAAGGGAGAACTATTGCGATTGTATTTTTGGTTCGTCTGGTTAAGTACCTCAGTAGAGAAAGCTGAAAACTGACTGTCATGATATGCGAGAGCGGGTCAGTGATCCGGTGACTTAGTGTTATACTACAAATCGTTCGTGATTTATGCCGAATTGTACAAGGGGCTGGGCTTCAACCATCCGTGTTGCAAAGACACCATACTCCGGATTGCCGTTCACGCAACATGGGCTAGTACTTAGCCCCACCAATGGACTCTTATGGCTAAGTGAAAATAATAAAGCTGTATAGTCTGATTTCCTAGTTCACCTTGCAAGACACCTCTGATATCATACCAAGACATTGGATAAAGTGCGGCCATGCGTTCCCGAACACCCCTGTAATATTTACATGGGGGCAGAAGCCGACGACTGGTAAACTTTCAGACTTATAAAATAAACGGCCAAACAGGAGGATAAATCATAAAGCGCAAGCGTAAATATTTCACATTATGAGTTCATTACACTATTTTTACAAACCGAACTCCACTACTCAAATATGATATCCTTTGAGCACTGACCCTCTAAAATGTGGGCTCCTTTGAGGACCTCACTGAAGTACTTCTCCGGCCTCCAGTGGTCCTTGCCTTCAGGCGGCCCTGCGGTGGCAATCTCGGTGGCCTTCATCTTCGCCAACTGTACCTTGATTCGGGTGAAGGCCATCCGGGCACCTTCTATGCAGGCCAACCACTTGAGGGCGTCAATCCGAAGACGTGCATCTACCAACCACTTCACGAGTCTGAAGTAGCTGCTGGGTATGGGCTCGGCTGGCCAAAGACGGACTATTACATCCTTCATGGACAGTCCCACCACCCGGTGCAACTTCGTCACCTGTTTCAGCTGATCGCTGAGGGCGCCGGATACTCTTGCGCAAGGTACTGCGACCGGAATAGCTTCTCCGTTGAGCTCCCCTCTTCGGCGTGGAAGAACTCGGCGGTGTCAGCAATACTCCTCGGCAGATCTGCAAATGCACTGGAGAACTCCAAACTCGGGTCAGCAAGATGTATCTCTTACTTGTAAATTTACTCTGCATAAGAAAGGCCTTAGTAGCCGCTATCTGTCTCGCCTCCTCGATCTCCTAGCGAGCGCCCTGCGCTTCAGCCCGGGCTTCTTTCACGCTCCCAAGAGCTTTGGTGAGCTCGGAGGCTTGTTCTGAACTCTTCTTCTCCAAGGACTCGCACTTGTCAATGGCATCCTTGAGCTCCAGTTCAACCTTGCCCACCCGCGCCTCGTGTTGTTCATGGGCGGTTCGCTCCACCTCCAACTCCTTGGTCGCTTTGTCAGCGGCCGCCTTGCTCAATTCCGCCTCTTTTTTGGCTTGGGAAAGGGCACCCTTGAGGGACTCGACCTTGGCTGCACCAACTATGAGTATAATCATGAAACTAAGTAAATTTTAAGAATCGGCGCACATATTACTTCGGGTATATACAAGTGCCGCATACCTTGCGTTTCATCAAACCGCTTGTTGACGCGGTCGAGCTCCTCATCGGCTAGCCGAAGCTTCCGATTGAGCTCGGAAACCTGTGCGGCTTGGGCAGTAGCCGCCAACATAGTTGCCTGTCCAACAAGATAATACGATACATTATCAACTTGTTTTTTGATCCTCTGTCAGGATTGTTCTAATCCGGATAGAGTCTCAGGGGCTGCTGTCTATACATGGGTTCAACCTTGTGTATAAAAAAACCTTGTAAAAGAATTACATTGCATACCTCAAAGCCCATCAGTAGGCTGTTGAAAGCTTCATTCAGTCCGCTCTTCACGGACCGAACCTTTTCCATAACCGCACCCATCAGGGTGCGGTGTTCCTCCATGATGGAAGTGCGTTGTAGCGCTTCCTCTAGAGTATGAGCGGCCTCCGGATTAACCGAAGCTGCTGATGGAGCTGTTGCTCCTCCCCCTCTGTCGAACGGGGGTGTTGGTACGAACCCGGAGCCGCATTGGTCTTAGGGAAGGTGTTCGGCGAGGGCCCGAACTGTTGAGGCCCCCCACCCTCGATGGTCATGGGGGTCGCCGTGCCCTGATCTGCAGCATCCGAGGTATTGACCTCGGGCGCTTTCTGGACGGCCTTATCCACCCCTCGGCCAGGAGAGGTCCTTTGGGACGACACCTCGGTGTCCTCCATGGTACGGGGAGAAGGCTCGCGATGGTCTATCGCTCTCTGCCTCTTCAGGCGGCAGATAATTCCCTGACGAAGTCTAGGGGTTCAGGATATTGCGCGGAGGGCTGAAATATGAGTGAAGATAAAGTTTAAACAGATGCGGTAAGTGGGAAACTTAACAAGTAAGGTTTTGATACTTACGATTCGGCCAGGGGCTTGACCCTGGGAGCTCTCCTTGGGCTGTGTTCAGACTCCGAGTCCGAACTCACCGAGACGGTAACTTTCTTCCTCTTCGGTCTCCTCCTCCGGATTCTCAGAGGCCGTCCTCTTCTTCCTCCTTGTGATGCAAGGGGAATCGCTCTCCACTTCATCCTTCTCCTCCTCCTCTTCGTCCTCATCCTCCTCATGAGAGGAGACGGCTTCGGTCTCTCTGGACACAGTGTCTGAAGGACCTTTGCGGCGGGCCTGCCCTTGGGCCCCTTGCCCTTCTTCTTGTTTTTCTTCTCCGGCGCTTGATAGGGCGCCGGGACCAGCGTATCCTCGAACTGAGGGGTGACTGGGTCTTCGGGCAATGTAGCCGGACTCTTGATCCGCTCTGCCATTTTTGTCCAGCCCTGTAAAAAGGCAGGCTGATAAGATACGTATTGATCATATATATATATATATATGTATATATATATATATATGTATATATATATATATGTATATATATATATATATATATATATATATATATATATATAGGGTGGGTCTATTATGATAACACCCCTTAAGACCTTATTCTGCACACCACCCAGATCGCGCCGCCGCCCCTCCCCTCCCGACCTTCTACCGCGGCGGCGGCCTGGGCTAGCCACCGCCCTTCCCCTCCCGGCCTTCTTCCACGGCGGCGGCCTGGGAGAGATGCCGCCCTTCCCCTCCCCGCTTTCTCCCGCGGTCGCGGCCTGGGCTAGCAGCCGCCCGTCGCCTCCCGGCCTTCTTCCGCGGCAGCGTTCGGCAGTGACGCCGCCCCTCCCCTCCCGGCCTTCTTCCGCGGTAGCGGCCAGGCAGCGAAGCCGCCCGTCGCTTCCCGGCCTTCTTCCGCGGCAGCGGCCGGCAGTGACGCCGCCCTTCCCCTCCCGGCCTTCTTCCGCAGCAGCGGCCAGGCAGCGACGCGGCCCGTCGCCTCTCGGCCTTCTTCCGCGGCAGGCACCGAGCAACACCAGCCTATCGGCCTTCTTCCACGGCAGCAGCTCGGTAGCGTCGGCACGGAACTCCTCAGGTCCTGCAATTAGCTGTAATTCATCAGATGTGGATTGGTGCTGCCTCGACATCAAACCAATTCGAGCAAGGAGGAGTGTGCGCAAGGTTGCTTCATCCACTGTAGCTTCTTGGAATAAGTCTGCATCAACCTTCAGAGCAAATCCTCCTTCCCCGTTCACATTGAGCAACGTCCAAACAGCCCATGAACTTTTGAAGGGCAAGTGGATTGCACGGGCGAACGTGAAAGTTGTGCAGGCGGACGAGAAGGGAACTTCCTCCTGTAAACGCAAGAAATCACTGCATAACGAGGTAAGCAGTACACTTCCTATACCATCTTAGTGTAGTTATCATACACAAATCAGTACAAGCAGTACAACGCGTGATTATGCAGTACAAAACTTATGCAGTGCGGTTGCTTCAGTTCGTTGTGGGGGAAAATGCAGTACGCTTGTATAGGTTCATTACGTATAACGATGTAGTGCGGTTGCTTCAGTTCCCCTTGAGGGGTGATGCAGTCAACTTGCAATGCTTCGGCAGTACCATTTTGAACACATTGCAGTTCGCATGATTCAGTTCATTTAACCTGACAATGCAGCTCGGTCATTTTGTGTGCAGGAGATGACGTTCAGCAGATACAAAATGCCGCGCATAGTTGACAGCACTGAGAACAAAAACTTTCAGAAGAGTGGATATTCTTCTGACAGAGATACTGGCTGGGTTACTCCTGAGATTCCTAATGGATTCTTCACGACGACAAACAGGGTGCAGTACTCTCCACAAGAAGATTTTTCCCAGGAAGAAGATGTAGTTGAAGATGATGATGATGTCACATTCGTCTGGGAAGGCACTCACCAACGCGATGATGAAGACGATGACGATGAAGATGAGCCGATAACAGTTTTCAACCCAGAGTATAAGCACGAGTTCACTACGTTTGGACAACATGTCCGAACAGATAATGATGACGCAGTTGAACACGATGTTGCAGCAGATGATGATTACGTCCACCGAGGCATCGTGCCACTGCTCCAAAATTTTAAAACCAATCCACCGAGGCATCGTCACAACACTGGATTACCACCACGTCCACCTGCCGCACCCCGAAACAGAGCTCAGCGTCCACCTGCTGCACCGAAAAACAGAGCTCCAACCAGAACTGCTGCATCAACTTCGACGCTGCGACCACCAACAGTGCCTCGGTCAAAAGTAAACAGCAGGTACAAATCCTCCTCACTGTTACCGCCGCGAGATCCTCAACTACACACATCTTCTATAACCCCGCCATGTCCAATACAACCCGGCGAGCTGCAAACACCATCAGGCGAACGACTCTACACACATGTAAGTTTATGGTCTGAAAAATAAAATAGCTGCAGTCCATTCAGATAACATTGCAGTGCACACTGATATTTCTTGTGAGCTTTGGCTAGGAACGTTGCTATATGAGAAAATTTGTTCTGTTCTGTTTTTTGAATACGAGGAGTGCATACGAGTTTAATAAATTTTCTCACATAGCATTTCAATTAATGCAGGATAAAAACATGCCGCTCAACCTCGTACCTGCTGCTGGAATGAAGTTCACCATGTACGAAAAGGCATGGGACTTTTACAACAAATATGCAAGATGTGCAGGGTTTGGTATACGCAAGAGGGCAAAACACAGGACAAATGCCTACATTGTCTGCTCAAGAGAAGGGTTCCACAAGCAGGCTGTGTCAGATTATCACCGGGTACGTCAGAAGACATCAAAAAGGATTGGCTGCAATGCAAAGATTAGAGTCAAAAAAAGGAAGAATGGCAAATTTGTGATAGAAATGGTTCAACTCAACCACAATCACAAGATGCTGGAAAGCCCCGGGATGCTTTTGCACATGCGATCGCACAAAAAAGACGATCCTTTGATAGACCAGTTAGTGAAAGACATGCAACTGGACAACCACACACATGCTCAGATGATGTCGACGCTGTCGCGTATGTCCGGTGGTCTACAGTACATGGGACATACTAGCCGCGACTGGGTAAACAGGTAAGCACGTAACAGAGCATATCTCTTGAGCATTCTGTCTGTAATTATTCCATGTTTTGGTGAGATAACTATGAATTGTCTATGAAAATGCAGGAAACAGAAGTTTGCCAGAGAAGAGTCTGAAGATGATGTCAAGAAACTTCTGAATTTCTTCGAGAAAATGCAAAAGATAAACCCAGAGTTCTTCTATGATTATGACGTTGATGCAGATAACCGTGTAAGAAACGTCTTTTGGGCGAACGCAAGTTGCAGAGGATCGTATGAAGATTTTGGAGACTGCGTTACATTTGACACAACATATAAAACTAACAAATTCCACATGCCGCTGGGAGTGTTTGTGGGGGTGAACCATCATCTACAAAGCACCATATTTGCTGTTGCACTCGTGCGAGATGAAACAATACCATCATTTGAGTGGGTTTTCAAAACCTTTCTGAGGTGTATGAACAACAAGCCGCCAATCTGCATGCTCACAGGTACAAAAAATAAAAAACACCTGCATACTTACGTTTTGTTTTGTTTTGTGCACTTACATTTCTTCCATCTGTCTTGCAAACACACAAACAACTTAATAAAAAAACACTGTTTGTCTCTTCTCAGACCAGTGTTCTTCGATGAAGGCAGCATTAAAAACTATCCTCCCACAAACTCTGCATAAGCTGTATCGGTGGCATATCATGAAGAAGTACAAGGACCACCTCGCCTTGCTGTATAAGGCGCACGAGAAGCTCAAGGACGAACTCAATGCAGTGCTGAACCACCCACTAATGCCGTCAGAATTTGAACGAGCATGGAAGAACCTCATTCACAGATACAACTTGCAAGACGACGAAGTGATGAATTCACTGTGGGATGACAGGCACGAGTGGATCTCAGCTTACTACAAGGAAATTTTCTGTGCTCGGATGACTTCCACACAGAGAAGCGAGAGCATGAACCGCATACTGAAGAAAAATTTTGTCAGGGAGAAGCATGATCTCCATCTGTTTGCTCAGCAGGTGGACAAGTGCATTCAGACCAGGAAGGCCGTCGAGCATGCAGAGACAGTAGCAAATGAGGTAAACAAAATGTCAATCAAAAACTGCTTAAAAATATGAATAAAAAACAAACAATTTTTTCATTTATATGGATCGTAACAGTGCATTTGTGATCATGCAGTCAGAGGTAAAAACAACAACACAGTTTGGCTTCGAAGTTCAGCTATCAAAAGTGTATACGAGGGCAGTGTTTGCAGATTTCAAAGAAACGCTCTACCGTAGCACTGCATTCAGAGCAGAACAGTGCCCTGAGAACCCGACAAAGTATCTAGTACACCACTACAACAGATCGGATGCATTTGACTGGGCAAGGCATAATTTCCAAGTGGTCGCCGATGAAGAGAAAGGTGTCTACGAATGTGAGTGCAAACTCTGGACACATACAGGTGAGACTCTTAACAAAAAAAAATTCTAGATTCTCATAGTCATGCACGAATGAAAACTTACTGAAATTTAAAAGTACATATGCATGTGTAATTCACGAAACCAAATGAAGTTCACTTCTTTAAAAAATAAAAAAATAATGAAAAAAAATATATGTTTACTAATTTCATGCAGTTCACTTACAGAACACAAAAAAAAATGTTTTTGTCTGCAGGCCTCTTCTGCGTCCATGTTTTATGCATGCTTTCTCATTTGAGAGTACTCAACATTCCTGAGGTGTACATCATGAAGAGATACACCCGTAACGCAAGATCAGATGCAACGTTTGACAGAAAAGACTACGAACAAACAGCACCAAATGGAACCTCGCTTTTTTGCCGTAGAAAATTGCTGACAGAAATGGCAATGGACCTTGCAAACATAGCAACAAGGTCAGACTCTGGGTGCCACAGAGCGTTGTTTGGTATGAGGTCACTGATAGAGGAAGTTGACGTGCTCAACGAAGAAGAAGAAGAAGAAGCAGCAAAACTAAAGCAAGCAGAGAAATACCAACATGACAATAAAGGCGAGCAAGAAGAAGAAACTGAACACATTGGAACTGGTGCTATCAAAAAAGAAACAATTCTTCCACCTCCTGTTTCAAACACAAGAGGAAGAAAGAAAGGGGGAGACGCAAACCAGAAAAAGGTGGCATCCAAGGAAAAAAATGATGACAAAAACAGTAAGCCACAGCCTGAGCTAGACAGTGATGGTCACCCACTGGGAGTAAGAATGTGCAGAACATGTAATGAAGTCAGTGGCCACAATTCCAGGACCTGTCAAAAAAGACATGAACAAGAAAAACGAGGACATGGAGATGCACAACAAAACAGAAATTCCACTCACAACACTAAGAAATGGACGAAACCGAGATGTTGTAGCATCTGCAAGAAGAGGAAGAGACACAATTCAAGAACCTGCCCCAAAAGAAAAAGAAAAAGATCAGAAAATGAGGAAGACGAAGAAGGTGAGATCAAAGAAGAATATGATGACACAACTGAAGAAGAAATGGCTTATGAAGAAGCAGATGGAGAAGAGGAGGAAGAAGAAGAAAGTGAAGAGGACGAAGAACGTGAAGAAACTGAAGAAACAGTGGCTTATGAAGGTACTGATGATGAAGATGATGAAGAGGAAGAAGAGAGTGAAGAGACTGAAGAGAGTGAAGAGGACAAAGAACATGAAGAAACAATATCAACAAGATCACCACGAGGAAACGCTTCAACCAGCGCGCGGGGATCAAAGAAGGATGCAGTTCTCAGCACTGGAAAACGAAAACCACCAACAACCAGCATGCGGGGAGCAAAGAAGGATGCAGTCCACATCGCTAGAAAACAAAAGCAGCCAACAACCAGCGCGCGGGGAGCAAAGAAGGATGCAGTCCACAATGCTCAAAAACGAAAGCAGCCATCAACCAGCGCGCGGGAGCAAAGAAGGATGCAGTTCACAGCGCTCAAAAACGAAACCAGCCATCAACCAGCACGCGGGGAGCAAAGAAGGATGCAGTTCACAGCGCTGAAAAACGAAACCAGCCATCAACCAGTGCGCGAGGGGCTACAACCACAAAGGTGTAGAGACAAGAACCAGCAACACCGCCATGGAAAACAAAACAAAGTGCAACATTAGACACACTCCAGTCACCGCGCAGAAGCAGAAGGCTAACGACCAAATAGATGAACAAACAATAAATTTATCGTATGCATAGCAATTTGCTTAAATTTATGACTTATGTATCAGTTTAAATTTTGTGTAAACCATGTAGCGTGTCTAATGCTGTTAGCTCGTTCCAGTCTTGAGTAAAACATTGACACATTTTGATTCAAAAACCATTTAAAAAATGCTATTAGCTAGTTGCAGTCCTACAAGTAGTACATGTAAAAAGCACTTCAGTATGCAGTATGGAACTTGCAAAAATGCAGTACGCTTCGAACTATCATGCAGTACTGTAGACTAACTACATGTAGTACACACCATGCAAATTGGGAAAAAATGTGGAAACATGTAATGCTCAGCTGACATATAAGCAGTTCACATATTCTAACAATGCAAACACAAATTTACCGTTGAATAATAATTGAAGCGGTTCAGATCACAAAAGTGCTTATTACAAAACACGAAGAAGATGAAAAGCGTTCAACACGCAGAAGTACTTATTACAAATCAACCTCATAACCTTAGCCAATCACGTCAAACGTGATTCTAACAGTACGATCCTCGAGTTCAAAGAAGTTGAGGACAACAACTTGCTCAGACTTCAGGCCGCTATCAATGACAAATTCCTTCCACCCTTTGTGCAGACACAGCCGCCCGTCAACGCTTACACTATACTTGATTGGTTTAAGGTATCCATTACTGAGAACAACTTCAAGAATTCCTTTCTTCTTGAGCCGCACATACCTAACAGCTCGCTGAGGAATTTTCTGTAAAAAATAATAAAACTGTTTGAGAACGAAACTAGCAGTACAATTCTCATGTTTTGAATAGAGATAGATGAAGTGCACAACAGTCCAACAAGTAGTACATATAAAACGTTTTCAATATGCAGTATGGAACTTACAAAAATGCAGTTCACATATTCTAACCTGTAAACTAAAACATAAGCTACATCCACATGAGGAAAAAAAACAAGAAAATAAGAACACATTGCAGTACACTTCAAAAAACACAAAGAAAAAAGTGCGTTCCTAAAATACTACAAGTTCAGGATACAATGGAATTATACAAAAAAAACACTAAGAAAAAAAAACATATCTAACGAAACATACCATCTTGTAGTGGGTCTCCACATCTGTTGGCGTAAGCTGATGGACAAAAGGACTCGTGCAGCCAAGGCCACGGCGAAGCAGCGCAGAATAGAACACAGATACATTGATCTGGCCCATATCCAATCCTTCTGTGAATACTGTACGATATGCAAGCTGCTCGGCTCGCCCAGTTCGGCACAATACATTCCCACCACGACGAGCACGACGGGCCTGCGAGCAAGCTAAACAATTGCAGTACGTCGACACACCACAACCATGGCCACAGTAGAAGAGATACGCACAGGGGCCTGGAGCCATCGCAACAAAAACCTAGAGAAAGGAGAGAACTTGCGGCTAGAGGAGAAAAATGAAATGCAAACGAAGGGTATAAGTTAGCCTTCATTTATACAAGAGGAATGCAAAAAGGTCAAAACTGAAAATTAAAGAGAAATTAATGAAAATTATGTTCCCAAGAATAAAGGACAATCAATGAAAGCTTATGTTACCAAAGAAAGAGGAACGGAAAAAGAAGGTGTACTTTGACTTTAGAAATTCCCACGAACAAAACCACAGATCACTAAAAAATAATACTCTGAAAAATTATAATCCACGGACCATTTTATGTGTGCAGTTCTCCAAATTTGTACCAGGTAGTTCACTATATGTGTGCATGAAGTGCAGTACGTGCTTTTTGGCACAAAGAAGGATGCACGCAGTGCAAGATGTGTACACCTGCAGCACAGAACTATGACGAATGCAGTGCACACCCGTACACTAAGAAAAAAGGATACGAAAGATGAAAAACAATAAAGAAAAATGATACCAATGCAGTGCACAAAAATGTAGCCGAGACAAATGTGCAGTACGGTATGCGTGCACATGCAGTACTGAAAATAAATGAAAAAAACAATAAGTTCGAAAAAAAAGTGTGTGTGTGTGGGGGGGGCCCACCCCCCTCCCATTTCCTATCTGTCCCGTGCCAGGGACTGCGATAATTACCGGCAAAAACAAGGTGCAGTACGGATCTGTAGAAGTATGCAGTTCATTCCCGTGCGCAATGCAGACCACCGCCGAAGCATATAGCAAGAGACACGCAAAAAACGATGAAGTACACACATATATACAATGTTGCAGTTCTGTTTTGTAAGCGACGCAGTGCTTAGTTGTAAGCAATGTAGTTATGTTGTCACCCAGTATACATCTATAAAACATGACAAAATGGCCGTTCGAATAGAAAAAGGTTATGTTTAAAAAATGTGCTGACCAAAAAAAAAACCCACATTAAAAAAAACCCCACGTTCGCATACATACACCCGATCGGAGCAGTTCCATCGCCACAAGCCCACGATCACAGATGAAAAACCAACCCACGATCGGCACAACCGCATCATCAGCGCGTTCGTGCAGTTCATCCGACGAGGCCATCCCACACCGCACCCTCCCCTTAAATTCAGACCCCTTACAAAGGCCTTCTCATCCACATCCACAACAAAACACAAGTATCCATTGCGCTCCCACCACCGGCGATGACGTTCACCGACGAGTACAAGGGCGACAACGCCGTGGAGGCGCACGGCAACACCAAGTTGCACGTCATCCACACCAACGACAAGAAGCAGATGGCGATCACCCTCGCGCAGTACGAGCGCCACCTCAGCCTCCAGCGCCACAAGATCGTCGGCATTGATCTCGAGTACGACAACGACCCTGAAGCGACCCAGAAACCCGCCCTCTGCCAGCTCTCCGTCGGCAAGAATCACCCGGTGCTGCTCTTCCAAATGAGCGACACTGAAAGGTGCACCGTCTTCGACAACTTCCTCGCCGACCCCAGGTACACCTTTGCAGGCTTCTCCATCGACGGCGACAAACCCAGGCTGGAGCGCGTCAAACTGGAGGTCGCCAACTTCGTCGACATCCAGAAGGAGTGGAGGGTGCCCGACGCAACCAAGCCGTTGGACTCCCTCGGAGATGTCTCCGGCGCGCTCATCGACGACTACTACAGCAACATGAAGAAGAAGATCACCGATGCCGAGCACCAGCGCTGGGCCATCCTGCCTCTGTCCAGGAGGCACATCGAGTACGCGGCAAAGGACGCCTACGCAGCGTACGAGATATGGAACCGCATCACCCTCACCCAGGACGGCTTCGCCGTGCAAAGCTGGAGAAGGAGGAGCCACCCAAGAAGCGCGCCAGGAGCAGCTGGGGATGGGGAGAGCCCGACTGGTGAAGAAGAAGATGGTGCCGGCCAGAAGACAAGAATGCCAGCGTTCTTTTAGAATTATCATCAAATTTGCTTTGTGTTGTTTGCTTATGTATCGTTAGTTTGCTTGTTGCTGAACCTAGTTTGCTTGCCATGCACAATCGCCTGTAATGATGAACTCTGATTATGTTAGTTTGCTTGCCATGCACAATCATTAGTTTGCTTTCTGTTGAACTTAGCCTGCTGGTGATGAAATTGTCGTACAAAACGCAAACAGGATGCATGCAGTGAAAATTGTCGAATGAAGTCTTCCGGAAGTACACAAAAGTACAGCACAGAACCATAATGAGTGAAGTACAGGTATGATTTACAAAGCAGTGCATCCCATACATTGGGAAAAAAAGATTAACTGATAGCAAAAAGACGGAAACAAAGAAAAAAAAGACAACTGTACATGCAGTACGCAATGCGTATACAATGCAGTACAGAACCCTGATCAATGCAGTACACGCTCGAACATTGAAAAAAACACACAGAGGGCATAAATATTAAAAGTAAAAAAAAATTGACCACCCAGGTTGCACCGGCCCCAGCCAGTCTCGTAATAGGTCTACGCCCACAGAAGGCGAGTCGTTCTGAGTCACAGTGCATGGGGCCGGTTGCACATGGGCCCACAAGTCATAGAACATATAGCAGCGAGCGCCGTGTATAAGCGCCCAGATAAGTATACAGAGGAGTTCGACCGGTATGCCTCGCTAGCGCTTATAAACAACTAGGGCGCGCCTTCGGCGGGCGAGGTGGGACTAAATATTAGGACGCACACACAGCGCATAGGGAATCAGCGGTGTGCTCACAGGCCAACCTGGGCCCAATTACATCTTCACTACCAGAACACAGGGCCAACAAAGCCCACTAAGAAAAAACAAATACGTTCAAAAATAAAACATTAAAAAGAAAAATGACAAACATTTTTTAAATGAATAAACAACAGACAAAATAAAATGTGCGTCAGCACTGTAAGAATATTAATAAATAAAACGCAGGAAGCCCAAATGTCAACGTACAGATGCAGTCAGCGCCGTACAACAACGCAGTTCTCCAAGCGGAAGCACATTTTTTCTTCTTCTGAATTGCAGTTATCTTTGCTCTGCAATGCAGTATGGCTGAAATAAGAATGCATCCCTGTTACTTAAACAAAACACTCCGACAACCCCTAGCCACATTACCCTCCATCCTGACAAATGCTGTATTACCACAAAGATCAAGAAAATAAAAAAAAGAACACCATCAAGAGAAGAAAAAAAAGTACACCTGTGTGAATCAAACTGCAGTACACTACTTGGACCTGAGCAGTTAGTTTCTGATAGAAAAAGAAGTGCACTGACTTGGAGAATTGACAGAAAACACAATCATAACATTTTCTGACAGTTGCGTCAATACATAGATATAATCACGAAAAAGAGGCGACGACGTTCCGGATTTCCAACGCACTAGCAAGAGCCTCCTCATAGCAGAACCTCTCGGCAGTTGCCACGTAAACTTAAAACAGAGCTCCAGCACGCTACCGCCCCGCTACACCTCTCCCACGTCCTGTCAAGCAGAGCAGAGGAGAAAACACAACTGCTTCGTCCCCCCCAAAAAACCCAATTGCATCTTCTTCTCCGCTCTTCCTTTCACTAACCTCTCTCTCTACAACAAACACCAGAGAACACACGAGAATCATGGCAGATGCACCTCTCTGCAACCAGCGCCGCAAGTACACCAGGGAGCTCCACGCCGTCCACCTCCACGGCAATCACAAGATCCACGTCCTTTGCACAAGCAAGGGCAAAGATGTGGACAAGATGCTGTCCACGTTCAGGAGGAAGCTCAGCGGAATGCCCGTCAAACTAGTCGGCGTTGATGTCGAGTACACATACTACGAGAAGCCACAGCGTGCAGCGGTACTACAGCTATGCGTAGAGAAAGAATGCCTTGTCTACCACATATCTGCAGCTAAAGACAGGTAAGAATAACTATTGCTTGCCAATATTGATTTTAAATTTTCTTCACTGCAATTTCCATAATATTTAACCTTTGGTTCTCATTATTGAAAAAGCATGGCATATGAATTTATTGACAGTTTTGATCTGGCTCCATGTATGTCACTCATGTGTTCAATTCTTGAATTATATTATCTAGCAATACACGTAGTTTAATTATAGTTTCTTCACTGCAACATTACCATACAGAACATGTATGGAATTAGGTTCAGGAATACAAGCATACACAAAACATGCATTGTTTATGCAATCTATTATCAGATTTAATAGTTATGTTGAACAAAGTATTAGCAACTGCTCAATGCAACAGATTCAGATATCCATATTGCAGTTCAGTTTCAGAAAAACACAAAAAAATTGCTAGTTCTAAAGAAATAGAATATATTCACTCTATACGAATATATTGCAGGCCAATGGAACTAGACAAATTCCTGATGAATGATGAGTACACCTTCGTCGGATTCGCTATTGAAGGAGACAAAAGCAAGCTGAAGGTATCTGGTTTGGAGATCAACTCCAACAACTACATTGATATTCAGGTGGAATGGAGAGACCCATACAATAAAAAGAAGTTTGACTCTTTGGCTGATGTTGCTGGCAGGATGATAGACATTCACTACAATGATATGAAGAAAAAAATTAACCGCAACGAGGACCATACTCTCTGGGGATTTTGCCCACTGCCAAACAAGCTTATCAAGTGTGCAGCAATAGATGCATTCGCAACATATGAGTCATGGAGAATCATCTACGATGTCATAATGGTTCTGGACAGGGCAAAAAGAGACAAAGAAGAAAAGAAGAAGAAGAACAAGGCTGTAATCCAATACAGCAACTAGAAAAAATCAGAGCTGTGTTTAGTCTCACTTTACTTTAAGCGTTGTGGTGTTCTTTGTTTCATGTATGCAAGAATATTTCTTTTATAAAAACAATGTAAGTTTGCTTGTGATCAATTGCTTCCGCAGAAATTAGTTCGCATTAGAACAAGTATATACACAACTTTGAAAAATTTAACGAGTGACACCAAAACATAGTATGCACATAAAAAACATAACAATCCACAAACATCAATACAGTTCACAGAACCAACATAAGGCAGTTCAACAAGTGTATAAGTGAAGTGCAGTACATGCATAAACGAAGAACGACAAGGGCCCAAACACACACACTTGTAACACGAAGTGCAGTACACAACGTTGGGGAAAGCAGTACAAATGACAAGGGCCCCAAAACATAAATGAAGGACGCAGTGCGGACATTCTGTTTTTTCCATCAAAGGGGACGCGCGCAAAACCACCACACCCCCCCAAAACCCTAAGATAGACATGGGGGCGACGGGATATGACGGACTCGCCTACGCATGCGGCGCCGCGGCAAGCCGCGTCGCCGCCTGCTCCGGCTCGTTCCAGGCTCGGCCTCACAGGGGGATGTGGAGGGGGGGTCACGACCCCCCCTCCCCACCCCCTGCTCGGCCTCGCGCTAACGCACGCAGTGCACTTGGTTGACAGGCACAGTGCGGACATTCTATTTTTTCCATCAAAGGGGACACGCGCAAAACCACCACACCCCCCCAAAACCCTAAGATAGACAGGGGGGCAACGGGGTATGATGGACTCGCCTACGCATGCGGCGCCGCGGCAAGCAGCCTCGCCGCCTGCTCCGGCTCGTTCCAGGCTCGGCCCCGCAGGGGGATGTGGAGGGGGGGTCACGACCCCCCCTCGCCACCCCCTGCTCGGCCTCGCGCTAACGCACGCAGTGCGCTTGGTTGACAGGCGCAGTGCGGACATTCTGTTTTTTCCATCAAAGGGGACGCGCGCAAAACCACCACACCCCCCCAAAACCCTAAGATAGACAGGGGGGCGACGGGGTATGACGGACTCGCCTACGCATGCGGCGCCGCGGCAAGCCGCGTCGCCGCCTGCTCCGGCTCGTTCCAGGCTCGGCCTCGCAGGGGGATCTGGAGGGGGGGGGGGTCACGACCCCCCTCCCCACCCCCTGCTCGGCCTCGCGCTAACGCACGCAGTGCGCTTGGTTGACAGGCGCAGTGCGGACATTCTATTTTTTCCATCAAAGGGGACGCGCGCAAAACCACCACACCCCCCCAAAACCCTAAGATAGACAGGGGGGCGATGGGGTATGACAGACTCGCCTACGCATGCGGCGCCGCGGCAAGCCACGTCGCCACCTGCTCCGGCTCGTTCCAGGCTCGGCCTCGCAGGGGGATGTGGAGGGGGGGTCACGACCCCCCCTCCCCACCCCCTACTCGGCCTCGCGCTAACACACGCAGTGCGCTTGGTTGACAGGCGCAGTGCGGACATTCTGTTTTTTCCATCAAAGGGGACGCGCGCAAAACCACCACCCCCCCAAAACCCTAAGATAGACAGGGGAGCGACGGGGTATGACAGACTCGCCTACGCATGCGGCGTCGCGGCAAGCCGCGTCGCCGCCTGCTCCGGCTCGTTCCAGGCTCGGCTTCGCAGGGGGATGTGGAGGGGGAGTCACGACCCTTCCTCCCCACCCCCAGCTCGGCCTCACGCTAACGCACACAGTGCGCTTGGTTGACAGGCGCAGTGCAGACATTCTATTTTTTCCATCAAAGGGGTCGCACGCAAAACCACCACACCCCCCCCCCAAAACCCTAAGATAGACAGGGGGGCGACGGGGTATGACGGACTCGCCTACGCATGCGGCGCCACGGCAAGCCGCGTCACCGCCTGCTCCGGCTCGTTCCAGGCTCGGCCTCGCAGGGGGATGTGGAGGGGGGGTCACGACCCCCCCTCCCCACCCCCTGCTCGGCCTCGCGCTAACGCACGCAGTGCGCTTGGTTGACAGGCGCAGTGCGGACATTCTGTTTTTTCCATGAAAGGGGACGCGCGCAAAACCGCCACACCCCCCCAAAACCCTAAGATAGACAGGGGGGAACTGGGGTATGACGGACTCGCCTACGCATGCGGCACCGCGACAAGCCGCGTCGCCGCCTGCTCCGGCTCGTTCCAGGCTCGGCCTCGCAGGGGGATGTGGAGGGGGGGTCACGACCCCCCTCCCCACCCCCTGCTCGGCCTCGCCCTAACGCACGCAGTGCGCTTGGTTGACAGGCACAGTGCGGACATTCTGTTTTTTCCATCAAAGGGGACGCGCGCAAAACCACCACACCCCCCCAAAACCCTAAGATAGACAGGGGGGCGACGGGGTATGACGGACTCGCCTACGCATGCGGCGCCGCGGCAAGCCGCATCGCCGCCTGCTCCGGCTTTTTCCAGGCTCGGCCTCGCAGGGTGATGTGGAGGGGGGGTCACGACCCCCCCTCCCCACCCCCTGCTCGGCCTCGCGCTAACGCACGCAGTGCGCTTGGTTGACAGGCGCAGTGCGGACATTCTGTTTTTTCCATCAAAGGGGACGCGCGCAAAACCACCACACCCCCAAAACCCTAAGATACACAGGGGGCGACGGGGTATGACGGACTCGCCTACGGATGCGGCGCCGCGGCAAGCCGCGTCACCGCCTGCTCCGGCTCGTTCTAGGCTCGGCCTCGCAGGGGGATGTGGAGGGGGGGTCACGATCCCCCGTTCCCAACCCCCTGCTCGGCCTCGCGCTAACGCATGCAGTGCGCTTGGTTGACAGGCGCAGTGCAGACATTCTGTTTTTTCCATCAAAGGGGACGCGCGCAAAACCACCACACCCCCCCCAAAACCCTAAGATAGACAGGGGGCGACGGGGTATGACAGACTCGCCTACGCATGCGGCGCCGCGGCAAGCTGCGTCGCCGCCTGCTCCGGCTCGTTCCAGGCTCGGCCTCGCAGGGGGATGTGGAGGGCGGGTCACGACCCCCCCTCCCCACCCCCTGCTCGGCCTCGCGCTAACGCACGCAGTGCGCTTGGTTGACAGGCGCAGTGCGGACATTCTGTTTTTTCCATCAAAGGGGACGCGCGCAAAACCACCACACCCCCCCAAAACCCTAAGATAGACAGGGGGGCGACGGGGTATGACGGACTCGCCTACGCATGCGGCGCCGCGACAAGCCTCGTCACCGACTGCTCCGGCTTGTTCCAGGCTCGGCCTCGCAGGGGGATGTGGAGGGGGGGTCACGACCCCCCCTCCCCACCCCCTGCTCGGCCTCGTGCTAACGCACGCAGTGTGCTTGGTTGACAGGCGCAGTGCGGACATTCTATTTTTTCCATCAAAGGGGACGCGCGCAAAACCACCACACCCCCCCAAACCCTAAGATAGACAGGGGGCGACGGGGTATGACGGACTCGCCTATGCATGCGGCACCGCGGCAAGCCGCGTCGCCGCCTGCTCCGGCTCGTTCCAGGTTCGGCCTCGCAGGGGGATGTGGGGGGGGGGGGGGGGTCACGACCCCCCCTCCCCACCCCCTGCTCGGCCTCGCACTAACGCACGCAGTGCGCTTGGTTGACAGGCGCAGTGCGGACATTCTGTTTTTTCCATCAAAGGGGACGCGCGCAAAACCACCCCCCCAAAACCCTAAGATACACAGGGGGGCGACGGGGTATGACGGACTCGCCTACGCATGCGGCGCCGCGGCAAGCCGCGTCGCCGCCTGCTCCGGCCCGTTCCAGGCTCGGCCTCGCAGGGGGATGTGGAGGGGGGTCACGACCCCCCCTCCCCACCCCGTGCTCGGCCTCGTGCTAACGCACGCAGTGCGCTTGGTTGATAGGCGCAGTGCGGATATTCTGTTTTTTTCATCAAAGGGGACGCGTGCAAAACCACCCCCCCCAAAACCCTAAGATAGACAGGGGGGCGACGGGGTATGACGGACTCGCCTACGCATGCGGCGACGCGGCTTGCCTGCTCCGGCTCGTTCCAGGTTCGGCCTTGCAGGGGGATGTGGAGGGGGGGTCACGACCCCCCTCCCCACCCCCTGCTCGGCCTTGCGCTAACGCACGCAGTGCGCTTGGTTGACAGGAGCAGTGCGGACATTCTGTTTTTTCCATCAAAGGGGACGCGCGCAAAACCACCACACCCCCCCCCCCCAAAACCCTAAGATAGACAGGGGGCGACGGGGTATGCCGGACTCGCCTACGCATGCGGCGCGCGGCAAGCCGCGTCGCCGCCTACTCCGGCTCGTTCCAGGCTCGGTCTCGCAGGGGGATGTGGAGGGGGGGTCACGACCCCCCCTCCCCACCCCCTGCTCGGCCTCGCGCTAACGCACGCAGTGCGCTTGGTTGACAGGCGCAGTGCGGACATTCTGTTTTTTCCATCAAAGGGGAGGCGCGCAAAACCACCACACCCCCCCAAAACCCTAAGATAGACAGGGGGGCGACGGGGTATGACGGACTCTCCTACGCATGCGGCGTCGCGGCAAGCCGCGCCGCCGCCTACTCCGGCTCGTTCCAGGCTCGGCCTCGCAGGGGGATGTGGAGGGGGGTCACGACCCCCCTCCCCACCCCCTGCTCGGCCTCGCGCTAACGCACGCAGTGCGCTTGGTTGACAGGTGCAGTGCGGACATTCTGTTTTTTCCATCAAAGGGGACGCGCACAAAACCACCACACCCCCCCCCCCCCAAAACCCTAAGATAGACAGGGGGGCGACGGGGTATGACAGACTCGCCTACGCATGCGGCGCCGCGGCAAGCCGCGTCGCCGCCTGCTCCGGCTCGTTCCAGGCTCGGCCTCGCAGGGGGATGTGGAGGGGGGGTCACGACCCCCCCTCCCCACCCCCTGCTCGGCCTCGCGCTAACGCACGCAGTGCGCTTGGTTGACAGGCGCAGTGCGGACATTCTGTTTTTTCCATCAAAGGGGACGCGCGCAAAACCACCACACCCTCCCCAAAACCCTAAGATAGACATTGGGCGACGGGGTATGACGGACTCGCCTACGCATGCGGCGTCGCGGCAAGCTGCGTCGCCGCCTGCTCCGGCTCGTTCCAGGCTCGGCCTCGCAGGGGGATGTGGAGGCGGGGGGTCACGACCCCCCCTCCCCACCCCCTACTCGCCCTCGCGCTAACGCACGCAGTGCGCTTAGTTGACATGCGCAGTGCGGACATTCTGTTTTTTCCATCAAAGGGGACGCGCGCAAAACCACCACACCCCCCAAAACCCTAAGATAGACAGGGGGGCGACGGGGTATGACGGACTCGCCTACGCATGCGGCGCCGCGGCCTCCGGCTCGTTCCAGGCTCGGCCTCGCAGGGGGATGTGGAGGGGGGGTCACGACGCCCCCTCCCCACCCCCTGCTCGGCCTCGCGCTAACGCACGCAGTGCGCTTCAATGACAGGCGCACTGCGGACATTCTGTTTTTTCCATCAAAGGGGACGCGCGCAAAACCACCACACCCCCCCCCCAAAACCCTAAGATAGACAGGGGGCGACGGGGTATGACGGACTCGCCTACGCATGCGGCTCCGCGGCAAGCCGCGTCGCCGCCTGCTCCGGCTCGTACCAGGCTCGGCCTCGCAGGGGGATGTGGAGGGGGGGTCACGACCCCCCTCCCCACCCCCTGCTCGGCCTCGCGCTAACGCATGCAGTGCGCTTGGTTGACAGGCGCAATGCGGACATTCTGTTTTTTCCATCAAAGGGGACGCGCGCAAAACCACCACACCCCCCCCCAAAACCCTAAGATAGACAGGGGGCGACGGGGTATGACGGACTCGCCTACGCATGCGGCGCCGCGGCAAGCCGCGTCGCCGCCTGCTCCGGCTCGTTCCAGGCTCGGCCTCGCAGGGGGATGTGGAGGGGGGGTCACGACCCCCTCCCCACCCCCTGCTCGGCCTCGCGCTAACGCACGCAGTGCGCTTGGTTGACAGGCGCAGTGCAGACATTCTGTTTTTTCCATCAAAGGGGACGCGCGCAAAACCACCACACCCCCCCAAACCCTAAGATAGACAGGGGGGCGACGGGGTATGACCGACTCGCCTACGCATGTGGCGCCGCGGCAAGCCGCGTCGCCGCCTGCTCCGGCTCGTTCCAGGCTCGGCCTCGCAGGGGGATGTGGAGGGGGGTCACGACCCCCCTCCCCACCCCCTGCTCGGCCTCGCGCTAACGCACGCAGTGCGCTTGGTTGACAGGCGCAGTGCGGACATTCTGTTTTTTCCATCAAAGGGGACGCGCGCAAAACCACCACACCCCCCCAAAACCCTAACATAGACAGGGGGGCGACGGGGTATGACGGACTCGCCTACGCATGCGGTGCCGCGGCAAGCCGCATCGCCGCCTGCTCCGGCTCGTTCCAGGCTCGGCCTCGCAGGGGGATGTGGAGGGGGGGGGGGGTGACCCCCCTTCCCACCCCCTGCTCGGCCTCGCGCTAACGCACGCAGTGCGCTTGGTTGACAGGCGCAGTGTGGACATTCTGTTTTTTCCATCAAAGGGGACGCGCAAAACCACCACCCCCCCACCATGTACCTTAACGTACAAACAAATAAAAAAACGAACTAGAAAACGTAACTATAGGGAAAAAGTAATGCGTTTTTTGTTCTGACAAAAATAAAAGCAGTTCGGTGTCATTCAGTTTCGGCATGCACACACGTGCAACACTTTGCTTGAATGCCAAAAAAGATGCAGTTCTCTTATATTGGACAAAGAAGTTCGGCATCAAATGCGATACAGTTCATCAAACACGTATCATACATATAAGAGTGACAAAATGCCAATTCGCACAGACCGTGGTTGTCAACAAAAAGTAAAATTATACACTTATATATATTGTATCAGATATTGATATAAAATACACATACATATACAAATTCATCCACATGCGCTGCCGCGTAAACGAACAAGAAGAAACACAACGACAAAAAAAAGTCTTTTTCATATATAGTCAGCACACACAAACACAACACCAAAACCTAGATATTGTCCACGCACAGCCTTTTGCACCCAGTAGAAAAACAGTGCCCCAACTGACTGTTACTGCGTCTGCGACTGCGTCCGCGATTGCGACAGGGAAGTGAGCCCGAGGTCCGCAATCAGTTCACGTAACTCAAGAGGCATGTCTTCATAACACAAAATGTTCAAAGGATTGAACAGCAGCTGGAACATGTACTCCGCCTTCCAATCTTCAGCAGCAGGCTGCAAAAAAAGAAAACAAATGCAAAAAGTGATTATAAAAAAAAGGTTGTCACAAAGAACAAAAAAAGTAAAAAGAAAACAGAGAAGCTGTTACGTCGGATTTCAAAATTTTCTCAACTAGACGTTGGCCGTCATACAACTGCGCCATCCTCAGAACATAGATTCCACACTCATTTACTCCCTGCGCTGGCACGACTGGGTAAGATGGCTTCTCTGCCAATTTAACCCAGTCAGGAAGGTTCCTCGATTTATACATTTTTTCACCATAAATCGCCTTCAGCAGCGGAGTCATCCTCCTCATCTGGCAAAAAAAAGAAGCACAAGGTAAGAATAACACACATCACGGATCTAAAAGTTGATATTTAAACGAACCCAAAAAAAAAGTTGTTCTCAAACATCTAAACAATATCTCTTTTCAGTGCATGTTAGAAAAATGCAGTTCTGTCACGCATATGTTGAAGTTCACTACATGTACAATTGTAGTTTATGAAAAATATACAGTGGGAGAAACACAAAGAAAGCTTTCCGGTTGGCAAAGAAAAAATAACATACCACTTCAGTGCAATCTGCGTGGTAGTCAGTCCTGCGCCACCTTGTCGTGACATCAGGATGGCCAGTGTACTTCCTACTGTCATGGATATCAAGGGTCTGGCGATGCTGGTTCATCGTGTATAAGGAATAATGACCATCCTTGAATTGCGGAATCATAATCTGTTCGCATAAAAAAATGAAATCAAAAGTTCTTTCGACACATACCACCAGGACCAATATTCCAAAAATAACTATAAAAAGAAATGCAACAAACCAGGAAAAATAAATGACAAAAAACAATGAATTTACCAGTTTTGCATCCAACAGGTTTGCGCCGTCGTTCACAAAAAAATTGAACTGTTTAACTGCATCTTCTAAAACAAAAGAGCTATGCACAACTGGTAACACAAGATTTCCGTCATTATCTCTCGCCACACAGGTTTCCATTTGAAGAACGTACTGTACACAAAAAAGAACAAAAAACAAAAGGACATGAATAAAAAGAAAAAACAATGCAAGCAGGCATGGACATGAAAAAGGCAGTGCAGTAGGAAAGAATGACAGCAAACGTTTACCGTGATAAATAAAGGTGAAAGTAGCAAACGTTCACCGGATTGATAAGCTAAACCCAATTCAGGGTCTTGCTTCCAGTACTTGATAACATAATCCATGATATACGAATCCATTAAAGCTCCTTTGCCAAATGTATCATAGATATAGTCGAAATTGTAAGTATCAACATCATCACCAAAAGGACCATGCACCATAAAGAACGCGTTCCTGCAGTAAACATACACAAATGGGATCAATAAAATCACACAAAAAGCATGAAAGGGCACACGCATCACATAAAAAACTTACTCGCGGTTTTTGGTTACAAAATCTTTGTTGAGAACAAGATCCTTTATTTTAATCGCCTCATCCATATATCTGAACCTCGGAGGCTTCAATTTCTCTATAGAGCATCTCAACTTAAAAGCCCTCTCACCTGCCCTCTTGTTTGAAAATACTTCAACCTCATCCAAAGGAGGACGATTAATTGCTGCACTCCTAGTCCTAGTTACAAGTGCACACGGTGTAACAAAATCATCATCATCAACATCATATACATCATGTGGAGAGCTAGGTCGAGAGACACTTCCACCATCAGGTCCAGACGCCACATTTGTGTTCAAACCAGAATCCTGGGAAACAATCCTCCATAACCACATCAGAACCCTGGGACTCAAACAGTGACGTACAGCCTTCATGAAGCCCCCAATCAAAACCTAAAAACGTGGAGAAAAAACATGGAAGCATTCAGTACAAAACACAAGAACCTGAAAACATGTATAGAGAAAAAAATAGAATGCAGCCCACTGCTGTATACATCAATGCAGCACACATATCTACAACAATGCAGCCCACATATAAAAAATAACAATGCAGCCCACTTCTCTACAACAATGCAACCCGCACTTGTATACAGCAATGCAGCCCACATATAAAAATAACAATGCAGCCCACTTCTCTACATCAATGCAGCCCACACTTGTATAAAACAAATGCAGCCCACATATAAATAACAATGCAACACACTTGTATACAACAATGCAGCCCACATATAAAAAATAACAATGCAGAACACTTCTCTACAGCAATGCAGCCCGCACTTGTATACAGCAATGCAGCCCACATATAAAAATAACAATGCAGCCCACTTCTCTACATCAATGCAGCCCACACTTGTATAAAACAAATGCAGCCCACATATAAATAACAATGCAGCACACTTGTATACAACAATGCAGCCCACATATAAAAAATAACAATGCAGAACACTTCTCTACAGCAATGCAGCCCGCACTTGTATACAGCAATGCAGCCCACATATAAAAATAACAATGCAGCCCGCTTGCCCATAAAGAAGCGGAACCAAGCAGTAGTAAAAAATAAAATAAAGCAAGGATGAAGAAGTTCAATAAAACAACCTTTATCTGCAAAAATTAGAAGTGATGTTAAATCAAGGCAACACTTCCTCGACGTTAGCCAGCTATAGAGCATGGCCTTTCTGATGTAGCCAATGTGCTCCACCCCAAACTTAGCAACTCGAACACCATCCCATGTCTGCAAGAATTGAAACATATAGAATCCACAATCATGCCTGCAATAAAAAGAATAAAAAACATCAGTTTCACAAAAATTAAGTGAAAAAAAACTTGAACAGTATGACACAGAAGGGCTATAAAGAACACACCCATTTGGCTGCAATGGGACAATGACATGTTTCAACACAAATCCATCAAGTGTGGGAGGATTTAGGGGCTCATCAGAACTCAAGCTACCTTCTTTCCATGCACGCTTGATATTTTTAACCATCCTCCTAAAAACCCTGACCGCATCAGGGCTGCCAGGTTTGTTGAGCGAGTCAAGGAATTCAAACCGCCTTTCTTTCACATTTAACGCAACTACACAATAATGACCAACACCATCCCTCGTATCTGGCGGATCAAAAGTTGCAAAAAGGACCTGTTGGAAGCATGAAAAAATAAATAAAATTATTGTAACAAGAAAAAACAGAATGATATAAAAACAAAACAAGCAAAATACACATAAAAAAGTCTCTCACCATATCCTTTTTATCAACACGCTCCTCGGCTTTTGAAGAGAACATCATTTTAACACTCCTGCCTACGGTACCACAATTCCAAATATTTGTCTGCCAAATCAAAACAAAAATCAAATAAGCAAAACAAGTCGTCGCACGAAATCAGAAAAGAAAATGAAAATAATAAAACAAAAATTTCTGTATTCTTACACAAATATGGTACGGGACAACCATTGTCGGAGATTTCTTAAACTTATCTACCAGCAAAGAAACCCCAAGATCTACAAGCCTTGTAGTGAGCATCCCTTTATCCCAAAAGGATTGACCAACTTCGCCAATGCTAATATCACGCATCTCAGTTTTAAAAGCAATCATGTCCCTGAATTTTTCATGAAAAACTCAAACATAAGATACTAAAAAAAATAACAACAAATAAAAACGGGTAAATACAAAAATTAGATAATACATATGAACAAAACAATTTCTAAAAAATCATACTTCTTCTTCTTGTCCTTCCGAGCCCTTGTAACAGCAGCGTACAACTCATTGTATCTTTTCAGAAGAGCTGGATCAATGCTCGACGGTGTCACAACAGGGAGTTCATCATCTGCAATAAAAAAGATGAAGTTCACTTAACCAAACAATGAAGTTTAAATATTAAGATAAGGGAATTCTGCTAGCTATTTTGAAAATCATAGACAAAAGATCAAAAGTTTCACTTATCATTTAACATCTAATACAGATACCATAGTAATTAAACAACATGATTGAGAAAAACATCAAACTGCACTGTTTAAAAAAAATCTCTTGCCTTCAGTGTCAGAGTCTTCAGGTTGCTGTTCTTCAGAACTGAGCAAAATATTTTCTTGCATAGGTTGCGACGAATCCAACACAACCTCACTGGACTTTCCTTCTACATCAACATCAGCATTCTCTCGATTTACAACAGTCTGGTCAACAACAGCTTCCTTAGATACTTCAACTACATGAGGCTCCACTGTCAATACTTCCGGAACATCATTGGACACCAGAGACACAGGGGAAGAAACAACACTAGCAGCAGGGGCAACATTCTCAAGTGGCTTTTCAATGTCAACATCAGAATCTTCATGCCGACTGGCGGGAACAGCATCATGGGATCCTTGAGCTACAGAAGGATCAGCACACTCAACGGCAACCGATACAGAAGCATCAACACTGGCACGGTCATCAACAGCACAACTGCCCTGATTCAGATCAACGTGGACTTCCACGTTTGGTTCTCCAACCTATGGAAAGTTTAAAAAACACCCAGTAACACAAAAATAAGCATGGGGATAACTAACACAACAACACACAGCACACTTATGTCAAAAAAGACTGTTGGCAACATACACATAACAACTACAGTCCACATATACAAAAAAACACCAACACACGTGTATCAAACAAAACTACAACTGCAACCCACGTATACATAAAAAATGCAGTTCGATTTGACAAACGCTGCAGTTCAGTTATGTTAAATACTGAAGGTCACTTATGTAAACAAATATGGATCACCCATACCAAAAAGAACTGCAGTTCACTTATGTCAAACAGTGAAGATCACACAAGTAAAACTATTGCAGCTAACATACGCAAATGAAAATGCATATGGATGAACATAGCAGCGTACATCAAGTTTATAACAGACAACAAAAAATTAGATTACAACCCACTAACAGAACAAGTAATACATCTATACCTTATCAGCTACAACATCAAGAGGGGACACTGCATCACCCAAGACCTCATCCTTCCCAGAGCCATCGTAAGTCTCTTTGTGCACATCATGAGCAGCGACACCAGTCTACAGCCATACAACAAACCAAAAAAGAGAAAATAAGATGTAACCGACCGAAAAAGATAAAACTCCAACCATACACAAGCAGTACACACTCCACAACAGAGAAGTACACAAGAAAAATATGGGAACCAAACAAATGTAAGTTCAAAGAAAAAGGGAAGCATGACAGAACAGACATGGCAGGAGTATTTATACCTGACCAACTCCATCATCTCTAGTTCCATCGACACCAGAAGATTCCACTCCAGTCTATAACCAAAAAAAAATAGTGAGTAGCAGTCAACATAATACACAAAAAAGAGGTCCAAAGCCACAAAAAACATAGAACATACATTATCAGCACCAACGCCAGCATCCTGACGGATCATTTCATCCACGATATGCCCAACATCCTTCTCATACCGACCGCATTTTTCTTCTTGTGAATGTCTCAATTGAGCATACGAAGAACGAACATTTGTCACTGCAATCTTCAGGCTTTCAATCACACCACATTCAAAATTGTGAGCAGCAACAATATCTTCATCTCGTGGGCCATGGCCAACAGGGAAAAAACCAGCAACTGTCCTCAACCTGTCACCAGACGTTGGCAAATCTTCAGTCAGCTTCAAAACCATCAGAAGAAGCTCATCAATCTCATCATGCTTTTTGCCGCCAACAAATGTCTGTTTATAAGAGCTTGTATTATCAAACATCTGTCGAGGCATGAAACCACGAGTATGCGGCACCTCATCATCACAACCAGGAAGCTGACTACAGATAGGCTCATAAAACCTATCATGAGTGCTAGGCCCCGCATCAGACCTGCCATGTACAACTGCAGCAGGACGGTTGTACACAATATCACCTGACGCCTTCCACTGCAAAAAAAGAGAACACGCAAAGAGAAGTACACATGTGAGTACTAGAATAGTTCACATTTATAATGACTGCAATTTTTTTTTAAAAAAATATGATATTAATAAATCAGGTGCACTAACCGGCAGCTTCCCAAATTTGTAACTTTCCAAGTAAATCTTTCCCTTCACAAGCACATCCTCATTGTACAACTTCATCAGGTCCTTGGTCATCAGGTATGACGCACGTGGCGTCAATGTGTGCATGACTGAAAATTTGCGAAGCTTCAGGGAGTCAAGATACATAATCAGGGGGACAATGGCACAACCCTCTGCACAATTCTGCTTGCTGCCTTCTGATTGCCACCTAACCACAGCTGCCTGCAACTCATCAACAACAAGCTGACAAAAGTCCATCTGAGCCATAGCCGCATAATCCATGTTCTCTACCATCGCAGCAACTCTACCCAAACAAACTGCAGGCCCCGGGCACAGCAAATTCTGGTAAAGTATAAGGAAGAACACCTTCACAGCAAGGTCAACACTCACATAATCATCTTCCTCCGCCAACACTTTCAACTTCTCAAGCAAGTCCTTGACACCTATACTTTTTGAATGGTCAAAGCCAAGCTCATCCTTGAGGGCAGTCAACGATTCATCATGACCGCTGGAAGCAGGCATGGGTGCAGTGTGACTTCCCATAGGTAAATCAAAAATGTGATGAACTGAATCACGATTGATTCGAAGAACCCTGCCATTCCCAAAGTCCATTAACATAGTGGCAGGGTCAATCACTCCCATCAAATAGCACATAAGAATACGCGACACATTTTTCTTTACTGTCAGGTCAAAGACAACACCAAATCCAGCATCCCTAACACGGCTGCAATGCTCCTCTTTCAACAAAGAAGCAGCCTTGCAAACAGTGGAAGCGACAAACGCACGGTCTTGTTAAATCGAGAATCATCTCCCTCAGCATCATCTTAAGTTGCATTGCTCTTACTAGACTTCTTCCTCTGTGTAAAGGGAAATGCAGTCCACATTAGAAGATTACGCATAAAAAAAGAAAGAAAATACAGAAAGAATAGCAAAATGAAGGAAACAAATGCAATGCACTTCAACAAACCTTTGGAGCAGCATCCACCTCCTCGCCAGAATCACCACCAACATCTTCGTCGACATCATCATGGGCACGCTTGGGTATAGTCTTAGATGAACCACAGTCTTTGCGTCTAGAAGGATGAACACCCTTCACATACTCAGCAAGCACAAAGTCATCGTCATCAGAATTGGGATCTTCAGTGACATGTAGTCGTTTGCGCTGAGGGTCATCACTTCCACCAACTTCAGCAGGTCTCTTGCCAAGATTCTTCTTCATTCCAGCAACACGTGGACTCCGCCGAGGTGTACCACCTTCCTCAGCAACAGTACTCAACCTCTTCTTCACCTTGCCAAATTTACCACCCTTGCCACCATCTCCAGATCTCCTATGCTTCTCCTTTTCAGCAAACTCTTTTGACTCAATTTCAAACCTCAACTTCTTCTTGCTTTGCTTCAACTCATATTTGATGAACCTGTTCCGGGACCATCCAATCCTGTGTAACTTCCTCTGTACCATCAATAGACTGCGACTGTGTTTCAGACAAGACAGGACGTCTCTGATCAAAGCTCACACCAACATTACCCTCTGCAAAATAATGGTCAATCAATTGAGTAACCTCCTCAAACCCAGGCGCCCCAGCATGAAAAACAGACACTGCGTCAAAATAAAGTTTGTCTATGCTCGTTAAAAATTGCACAAAAAAAAACAAATGCAGTACAGTTAGACATATAAATGTAGTGCTGAACCATAAACTCAAATTAAAAAATAATCCATTGTACAAAAAACTTGAATAAAACGACAATGCAGTTCACAAGTACATACTCTGGAGTTCACATACAAAAAATAAAATGTAGTGCTGCATATAGTAAAATCACGCATATTCACAATAAAAATGTCGAACTAGATAAAACAAAGCATACACAAAAATAAACAAAATAACCACATACCAGAAGAAGGGGCAACACTTATAGGAGAAGATTCAATCGGCGAATTCACTTGATGTCCTCCCTCGACACCATGATCCTTACCACCAGGACAAGGAGAGACAATTGGTGTGTCATTATGAGCACTGCAATCACCTGCTGGATTCAAAAACAAAAAACAAGAAAAAAGAAATTACAAAAACATCACATGACAAAATAATGCAAACGAACGCTGACAACTAACAGAGCATAACCCAATATGAAGGATTAATTAGGAAACTTGATAAACACCAAACAAAATAAACAAAGCCTACGGAATAATCACTCCACATACCCTGAACGCCTTCTCCCTGCCTGCTCGGCGAAGACATAGCGTTTCCCTGCAACACAAAGGACGAAGTAACAGACATAAGCAACAAAATCAGTGAAAATCTAACGAAACCCTAGATCCGCATTGCTACACACAACTATCGACTTCAAAACGAGATAAAATCGACTGCCTACGAAAAATTACACAAGCAAAAAGAGCTACAGCAACTACAAGAATCACAAAACACAAGGCGAGGGGACAATCAACACCGAGCCAAGCGAAACGTACCGCAGAAAAGTGTGCGGCGACGGCGGCGGGGAAGGTGGGGCGGGGAAGGGAAAGGGCTGCGGGAGTGCGGCGGCAAAGGCTCACGGAGCGGACAGCGACGCCGAATGCAGGAACAAGGACCTCTTGAGGGCGGCGGTTCTCCAGGCGACGGCCGTTGCTGCGCGCGACGGCAGTTTTGCTCGAGGGAGAGATACCTCGGGAGAAACTGCAAGAGAGGAGAGGGGATTGTTCTCGGTCTCTTTCTCTGACAGCAGAGCGGTGGAATAGCGTGGAAACGACACGCAGGAGGCCCGCGTTTCGGAAAAAGGGTAACAAATAACGGGCCGGCCCAAAAACAGCCAGGACAAAATAAGCCAGTCTACATAAAAAACGCACATATTACTAAAAAACAACAACAACAAAAAAACACATGATGCAGTTATCTGTGAAGAATCATGAAATTTAAAAACGATAAAACAACAAACAAAATACATACAGTTCGTAAAAAAATTAAAAAAAATCAAAAACACAACGCATGTTAAAATAACACATCCAGAAAAAAAATGTCTACCTTCAATTAAATGCCATACAAAAAAAATGTGCACCCCCCACCATCCGCTCTCCCCTTAAACCTCTCGTACAGTGAAGTAAGTACAGGCCAAAAAAAAATGTAGTACACAATGATGAAAAAATGCAGTGCATTTCTATACGAAATGCAGTACGCCATTATGCATTTCTCCACGGGATGAAGAAAAACGCAAACGCGGAATAAGTTAACGCAGTGTGGAAGTACACGAACTTGCAGTACAGTATCATAAACAATGTAGTACAGTCGTAATTTGCTAGACAGTGCAGTCCAATACATTCGAAAAAAAAGATTACAAAAAAAGTAAAAACACGGGATAAAAAATGAGAACTGTACATGCAGTAAGGAATGAAGTTCACATCTAGTACATAACCATGATCAATGCACTGCACCGATGATTTACCAAAAAGCAGTGCACTCCACGTCATTAAAAAGCAAACAAAGAATAAAAACTGATCACCCAAATGATACCGGCATCAGCCACCCAAAAATTGACGACGTACATGCGTCTCTGAAATACCCGAACATAGGCCCAACAAAACCGACCAAGAAAAAAACAATAAGTTCGAAAAAAAGTGTGTGGGGGCCCCCCCACCCCCCCTCCCATTTCCTATCCGTCCCGTGCCAGGGACTGCGATAATTACCGGCAAAAACAAGATGCAGTACATGTCGGTAGAAGTATGCAGTGCATTCCGGTGCGCAATGCAGACCACCGAAGCATATAGCAAGAGACGCAAAAAACAATGAAGTACACACATATATACAATGTTGCAGTTCTGTTTTGTAAGCGACGCAGTGCTTAGTTGTAAGCAATGCAGTTATGTTGTCACCCTGTATACATCTATAAAACATGACAAAATGGCTGTTCGAATAGAAAAAGGTTATGTTTAAAAAAATGTGCTGACAAAAAAAAACCACATTAAAAAAACCCACGTTCGCGTACATACACCCGATCGGAGCAGTTCCATCGCCACAAGCCCACGATCACAGATGCAAAACCAACCCACGATCGGCACAACTGCATCATCAGCGCGTTCGTGCAGTTCATCCGACGAGGCCATCCCACACCGCGCCCTCCCCTTAAATTCAGACCCCTTCCAAAGGCCTTCTCATCCACATCCACAACAAAACACAATTATCCATTGCGCTCCCACCATCGGCGATGACGTTCACCGACGAGTACAAGGGCGACAACGCCGTGGAGGCGCACGGCAACACCAAGTTGCACGTCATCCACACCAACGACAAGAAGCAGATGGCGATCACCCTCGCGCAGTACGAGCGTCACCTCAGCCTCCAGCGCCACAAGATCATCGGCATTGATCTCGAGTACGACAACGACCCTGAAGCGACGCAGAAACCCGCCCTCTGCCAGCTCTCCGTCGGCAAGAATCACCCGGTGCTGCTCTTCCAGATGAGCGACACTGAAAGGTGCACCATCTTCGACAACTTCCTCGCCGACCCCAGGTACACCTTTGCAGGCTTCTCCATCGACGGCGACAAAACTAGGCTGGAGCACGTCGAACTTGAGGTCGCCAACTTCGTCGACCTCCAGAAGGAGTGGAGGGTGCCCGACGCAACCAAGCTGTTGGACTCCCTCGGAGACGTCTCCGGCGCGCTCATCGACGACTACTACAGCAACATGAAGAAGAATTTCACCGACGCCGAGCACCAGCACTGGGCCATCCTGCCTCTGTCCAGGAGGCACATCGAGTACGCGGCAAAGGACGCCTACGCAGCGTACGAGATATGGAACCGCATCACCCTCACCCAGGACGGCCTTCGCCGTGCAAAGCTCGAGAAGGAGGAGCCACCCAAGAAGCGCGCCAGGAGCAGCTGGGGATGGGGAGAGCCCGACTGGTGAAGAAGAAGATGGTGCCGGCCAGAAGCCAAGAATGCCAGCGTTCTTTTAGAATTATGTATCGTTAGTTTGCTTACGTATCATCAAATTTGCTTTGTGTTGTTTGCTTATGTATCGTTAGTTTGCTTGTGTGCTAAACCTAGTTTGCTTGCCATGCACAATCGCCTGTAATGATGAACTCAGATTATATTAGTTTGCTTGCTGGTGATGAAATTGTCGTACAGAATGCAAACAGGACGCATGCAGTGCAAGTTGCGGACGAATGCAGTACACTGAGTTTGTCGAATGAAGTCTTAACATACCCAACAAAGCAGTGCACGAACATAAATTTCAAAAAAGGAATACATAAAGAGCAAAAACACAAATAGAGAAACGCAAAACACGTAAAATAATTCGATACAGTCCAAAAGTACACGAAAGTACGGCACAAAACCATAATGAGTGAAGTACAGGTATGATTTACAAAGCACTGCACTCCCATACATTGGGAAAAAAGGCAGTACGCAATGCGTATACAATGCAGTACAGAACCCTGATCAATGCAGTGCACACTCTAACATTGCAAAAACTCACAGAGGGCAGAAATATTATAAGTAAAAAAAAATTTGACCACCCAGGTTGCACCGGCCCCAGCCAGTCTCGTAATAGGTCTATGCCTACAAAAGGCGAGTCGTTCTGAGTCACAGTGCATGGGGCCGGTTGCACATGGGCCCACAGGTCATAGAGCACATAGCAGCGAGCACCGTGTATAAGCGCCCAGATAAGTATACAGAGGAGTTCGACCGGTATGCCTCGCCAGCGCTTATAAACAACTAGGGCGCGCCTTCGGCGGGCGAGGTGGGACTAATATTAGGACACACACACACAGCGCACAGGGAACCAGCCGTGTGCTCACAGGCCGACCTGGGCCCAATTACATCTTCACTACCAGAACACAGGGCCAACAAAAAAAGAGAGAGGACACTGAAAATTAAAAAAAAAATTGCTACATACCATACACAAACACAGACAGTTCACATTCCATCGTGATATGACAATGCAGTTCGCTATTCTCAACTAAGCAGTACTGTTCCTTCTTGAATGCGTTCGTGTTCACTGAATCAGACTCAATACACCACCTAATACCAACCACAACATTTATTACTGCCATTGCTCGATTGGTTGCATAAAAACTTATCCATTCGTGCTACAGACTAACACAACTCCTCCCCCCGTTCCTCATTTTCCTCAAAACTTAGATCTAGGGTTCATCACATCCACAACTCTTCTCTGGAATTCCATTGAACCTGCCATGGACTGCAAGTGCGGGTGCTTGTCAAGGATGGCGCCGGTAGCGGACACATGCGTCTTCGCAGAAGGCCTACAGCTCACCAACACCGAGTGGCGCAGCATGCTCGGCTGCCTGATGATACCCAACAGGGGGTTTCATCCGCCATTTCTTCATCGCCTAACAACCACAGATCTACAGGAAAGTTGGGTATGTTTTCCACTCATTGCAGTGCACACGTGTTGCTGTCATTGCAGTGCACACGTGTTCTAGTATAATATATATCCCAGTAAAACTAGGAGTCAATTGCGTATATAAGTTTGTTCATACATTCCAACAACTTTTACAAAATACAATCATATGTATGTAACTATTTAAGTAAACATAAACAAATCATGCTAAGTATAAAACAAAAACATTTGCTGTTTACTTATAAATTCTTTATCCACCCATTGCAATATGCAGAAACTGCCATCCGCAATAAAAATTCAAGCTCAGAGTTCAGGGAAGCTTAATTTGGAGACAGAACACAAAAATGGCTATGGAGACATGGAAGCTGACTACCACATCGACTCTGAAGACTGCATCAACATAACTACTGGTTGGAAATATTTTGTCTCCCAAAATGGCTTTGAGGCCGGAGAAGTGGCCATGGTCTTTTTCTACAAAGAAGAAGACTCTATCAAGTTTACAATTTTTGCACTCTAGGCTGTATAATATGAAGCAACCAATATTTCTAATGCTTTGCTTATAATGTATGCTTTTAAATTAATGTCCATCAGACAATTTAAACAATGCCTATTTAAAGTATGCAACCTCAACTACGTCATTTTATCATCGCTTCTAGACAAAGTTGCTGATGCCAGTAATGCAGTCATCTCGAACACATAGTGTGGTACTAATAATAACGAAAGGCAGCCCTCCGAACAGTAAAAAGGAAATGCAAAATGGTCGAAACTTTGCAGTTAACAAATGATGTTGAAAAACAATTCTCATAGTATGCAGTTCAAAAAAATTCTTATAATAACTATTTAGCTAACACAAGCGCATCATGGACCATACCTTCTAATAGGAGAATAGATCATTAACAACACTGCTAATGCAGTACAGAAATGCATATTATGCAGTCATCTAAAACACATAATGTAGTAAACAAAGAATGTAGTTTACGAAAAGGAGAAATCTCATAAACAGCAATAACCACTGTAATAAAGCTACACGAAGTACGCCACCAAAGAAAATGCAGTACACTACAACGTTTCCGCGACTACAACAAATAAAATTAAAGCAGTAAAACTACAGACAATGTGATAGACTGATAGATGTGTCAATTTCACTCGCACTTCCATAACTCGCCTAAAAATTCTACAGCCACTAAACCGTCGAACAATACACCAGCAAAAATTTACATTCAAGACATGGCAACTTGACGAACAGCATCAGCTTTCATTTAAAAAACGCGATTCAAAAAATGACAATTATACCCGCAATACAATGAATTCAAACCTACAGCAACAGTAATTACAATATTAAAACACGCGTGGACGGGCAAAAATCAAAAAAATCAACAAAGAACAGAGGAGCGGATGAAGCTCACCCGCCCGCACAACCAACATACCAAGAATTGAAAACTAACTCCTAAAAATTAACAAATTATAGAGTAAACGAACCGATTAAAATGAATGTAATCAAAGAATTCCTACTAAATAACAACATCCGAGCACAAAAAAATCGCATCTGACGCGAACACGAACGAACAGAGAAAGCTCGTCCACCAAATCCGTCGATTTGCAAGCACTATAGTATATTTACCTGTAAATCAGAAAGAATAAAGCTAAAATGAGATGCAGACACAAACTGAATCATCCCGCGACACCCGATTCCACATAGAACGCGCGCGGGCAGAACACCGAAAAATGAAGCAGTTCCCCCGTGAAGCATTGCAGTGCTCGTCGTTAAAACGATGCAGTGCGCTTCTGTTCAGCGTGTAGTACGGAAGCGGTGTGCAGAATAGTTATTCTGCTAATATTAGCAGAATAGACGGTCTATATATATATATATATATATATATATATATATATATATATATATATATATATATATATATATATATATGGTGGGTCTATTATAATAACACCCCTTAAGACCTTATTCTGCACATCAACCACGTTATTCTGCTAACACCCGCGTTATTCTGCTAACACCGGACGCCCGCCCGAACAAACCAAAAACAAAAAAAACCACCACACTCACGCACTCGCCCACACACACAAAACCACCCACCCCCTAGCGGCCGAACCCACCTCTCCCTGATCTGCCACCACCCCACCCACCTCTCCTCGATCCCCCACCATCCCACGCCGCCGCCTTCCATCGTCGCCCACCACTGCCCACCGCCCGGCCACCACCTTCCACAATGCCAGCCACCGCACGGCGACCACCTCCCACCGTGCAGAGCGCCAGAGTAGATCTGCCATGGCCGCCCTTCCCCAAACCACCAACCGCCGCCCCTCCCCAGGTCGTCGCCGCGCCCCTGGCCGCGAGCACCGTGGGCTTCGACCGCCTCTGACCTCCGCGGCCCCGGTGACCTCCTGCTGCACCGCCGCAGCCGGATCTAGTCATCCTCCTTCAGGTGCCCCCCATCCCGACCCTGGCACCGCCCATCCCTCCCCCACCTCGGATCTGCGTCGTCTTCGCCGCTGGGGGCAACATCATCCCTACCCTGCGTTGAGGTCACCGTGGCCCTCTCCCCAGATCCGGCGAGCCCCCTCAAGGCCCTCTCCTCCCCAGCTCCTATGCAGTTTGCCTTATGGGCCCTCGCCGTTTCCGGCGAGTGTGGTACAGTGCGGGGCTCGCATGCGTGCAGTCCGGGGACGCGGTAGGGCCGTGGTGGCGCTGGGCTACGGCTGAGCGACGGGTTCGATGGATCGATGGCTTTCGCTACAAGATCTGCACTACATCGAGCTCCCCATTGCATCGAGCTCCCGCTGCATCGGCTCCTCACCAAGCGCCCTCCCGAATTACAACAAGACAACAGTTTCATTTGCCGAGGCATCGCTGGCACGGCGCTGGATGGGGGCGCCGGCGCATCCGTGCGGGCTTGTAGTTGGCTGGCGCGGCGCGTGTGGTACACTGGTTCCGGTGATGTTGTTCGTCGGCGTACTCCCCTATCCAACAGAGAGTAACATTTCCGTTTCGCGACGATGTCTTTTGTTTGCAGTTCTCTAGATGTGTGTTGCAGTGCACGGAATAAAAGGTTTTGTATGGAGATGTTTGCTACAGTTTGTCACTCCAACGGGGATCTCACATGCAGTACACTTGGGCGACGTTGGGATTGCATCCAGGATTTGCAAGTTCGAGCGGGCGGGCGGGCGTGCAGCTCACCAACCTCTGCCTCGCAGCTCGTTTGGCTCTGGCTGGGTCAATGGAACTAGGCCCTGAACCTAGGAATTTGATTCCATTTTTGTTTGAGGAGTTCTTATGTAAACTTGGACAGTAAATTTGTGTAACTATAAAAAAGAACATTGCAGTTCTCTCGACTCCACGTACAGTACACTTGCGCTTGTTTGAAAAAGTTTGACGGTTTTCTTTTCGGAAGTTCATTTATTTAGATGTAGTATATTAGTCATGTCTAATGCAGCCCACTAGCCTTGACTATGGAGTACACGCGTGTTTCTACAAAAGAAAAATAGAGAAAGACAACAGGAGAAGTATGTACTTCACTTTAACTTAATGTTGCACTTCAATTTTTTGTGTAGTGAGCTGCACTCATCCCACCCTGTGTTTCATCCTGTTGCTGCATTAGACATCGAGAACCGGTAAGTGAAGTTCATTTGCACTCGTCTCTGCGGTCCATTCTCGTTCATAAAAAATGTGTTAGAAAAGAAAACAAAAACTTGTTTGAGAAAATTTAGGTCCAACAAAAAGACATCATGAAGTTCGCTTGACTTTCTGATGCAGTGCGGATTTCCGTCTGAAGCAGTGCGTTCTTCTGTTGTTGATAAAAAATAACGACAAAAACTCACAAAAGCTCATCTGAGAAAATTTATGCCTGACATGAAAATCATGAAGTTCGCTTGACTCTAATGTAGTGCTGTTTTCCGTCTAAAAGCAGTGCGGTTTTCTTCCTCGTCTTAAAAAATTTACGTCCCACAAAAAGGAAACCATGCAGTTCTCTTACCGGTCTAATGTAGTGCAGTTTTTCGTCCGATGCAGTGCGGTTTTCAGTCGGATGAAGAACGCACGTCGATTTGGGTGTTGCAAAAAACAAAGTGTCTGCATTTCGGAAATGCAAAATTCCTCATAAACCGTAAAGAATTAGAGAGAGTATTCTACATGAAAAAGTTGCGCCTCGTCGATATCTTTCCAACGACATATAGTTTGAATTATTCCGACCAGCGGTTTGTAAAAATTTCGCGAAAAACAGCCGCTGTCACTCGTCATCCACCGCACGATTTTTAAAATGAACTTAAAACCGTAAGGAATCTCAAAAACATTTCAACATATGAAAGTTACGCCTTGTCCATAGCTTCTCAACGACATATTACATGCCTCGTTTCGACAAATGGTTCAAAAATTATAGGGAAAATATTACCAAAAATTGCAAAAATTGCAAAAAACGTAATTCCGCGATTTAGCAAATTTAAAACTGCTCTTATACCGAAACGAATTAGAGAAAATGATAGATATGAAAAAGATGCGCCTCAACGATATCTTTGCAATGGTGTATCATTTGCTTCGTTTTGACGAGCGGTTTAGAAGAAATCGCGAATAAACGCTTGCTGCCACTCGTCATGGCCTGCACCATTTTCAAAACTGCTCTTAAACCGCGTGGAATCTCGAAAAGTGTTCAACAGGTCAAAGTTGCGCCTAATTCATAGCTTTTCAACGGTTTATTACACACCTCAGTCCGCTAAACGATTAAAAAATTAGAGCGAAAACACTACCGAAAAAACAATGCGTGCAGTTTTTTCCGACGAGAAGTTCAGTCGTGTGAGTACTGCAGCACACTTGGTTCAAAGAATGACGTGCACTTGTGTTCAGCGTGCAGTGCGGAAGTGGTGTGCAGAATAGTTATTCTGCTAATATTAGCAGAATATACCGTATATATATATATATATATATATATATATATATATATATATATATATATATATGTATAGACACACACACACACACACACACACACACACACACACACACACACACACACACACACACACAAACACTATTCTGATCACGGGATCAAAACAATATTCTAATCACAACCTGAACTGCCTGAGTAACGCGCCTGAACTTCTCTCTGTACGAACCCGACCTTCGGGCTATCTTCGCAACCGTGCCTTCTACCGCGAGTTTTTCTGGTTAGTCGTGTTCCATGTGATGTAAGTGTAATATTCAAACGATTTTTAGCAACTAAATACTCGTTTTAGATAGGAATCTCGCTCATAGGCGGATTTTGCACTCGGGTCGTGAAGAACTCTCGTTTTTTGCGATTTTACTGCCTGAGTTGTTCGACCTGAACTTCCCTGTGAACTAGGTTGAACTTCCGTCAATATTGCCCAAATGGGGCTTGCGATATACCGTTGGAAAGCTATGGACACCAGTATCATGACCCAACTTAAATTTTTGGCAAAATGTAAGCGGTTTAAGAGCAGTTTTGAAAACCGTTTTTTCTTCACACAAAAAACATGAATCGTAATTTTGATCGCATTTCTAAACCGTTTATCGGAATGAGGCAAGTAATATGGTGTTGGAAAGCTTCTGCAAAACCGCTACTTCCACATGTTGAAAGTTTTCTCTAATTCTCTATGGTTAAAGAGTAATTTGAAAAAACGTAAAATTTCGCAAATCGAACAGCCGAGTTCGTATTTTCGACGTCATTTCTAAACGGCTAATCCAATTGAGGCATATGATATGGCATTGGAAAGCTTATGAAAATGCGCTACTCTTTCTTTTTGAAAGTTTTTCTAATTTTGAACAGTTTAAGAGTAATTTAGAAAATGGTACAAGTCCTACCGAGTTCATATTTTCGAGCTAATTTTTTAACCGTTTGTCCGAATGCAGCAAATGATATGGCGTTGGAAAGCTTGAACAAATGCGAAATTTTTTTTCTATGTATTATTTCTCCCAATTGTTGACGGTTTTAAGTCAGTTTCAAAAATGGAGAAAAATATATTTTCACCGTATTTTCTACAAACTCTATCGGAATGACACAAATAATATACCGTTGAAAAGCTACGGAAAATGCGAAACTTTTTCATGTTGACAGTTTTCTCCGATTCCCAACCGTTTTCAAGTAACTTCAAAAATGGCGAGATCATTCGTTCTGCCTTTATCGCGAAACAGATTCATCAAAAATGCATCGCGTGAAGTACCTGAACTTCTCGGTATGAAACCTTGAACTTCACTCTGTTTTTTACGTGCTTTTTTGCCCGTAGCTCTCCATCCACACACAAGAACACTCAGCGGAATTGAGCAAGTGATATATTCCGATGGAAAGCTGCTGTAGACACGCAACTTTCTCCTGTTGATCATTTTTTCATACTCGCAGCGGTTTTAAAAGTTTTTCATCTGAAATTCATTCAGTGTAGTAGTTGAACTTCCAGCTGTTTTCATGTTGAACTTCCGTGACGTATTTTCGTTTGTAATTTTCTCATACATTCATCAATGTCACACAAATGATATTTCTTTTGTACAAACCTCTCTCGCAATAATTTTTTTAACTTTCTTCGACCGAGTACTTGAACTTACACAAATGATTTCCTACTGTTTTGGAGTAAATTGGAAAATAACGAGATCATGATTTCTGCCTTCATCATGAATGGAAATACACTGCGTGAAGTAGTTGAACTTCTCGTGCATGTCTGTTCGAACTTCACACTATTTTTAACGTGTTGTTTTTTGCACTGCATGAAGTAGTTGAACTTCTAGGACGTGTCTGTTTGACCTTCACTCTATTTTTGACGTGCTGCTTTTTTACGTGGTGTTTTTTGCACTACGTGAAGTAATTGAACTTCTGGGGCATCTCTATTTGAACTTCACCCTATTTCACTTTTTTTGTATTGTTTCTATATGAAATACACACCATGTAGTACGTGAACTTCCGGTTGTTATCACTTTGAACTTCTCTTTGGTTTGAGAGAATTATTTTAAAACACAAAAAATAACATAATTTTTTTGTATTTTGGACACTAAATACACGGTGAACCTCTCTCAGAAGAATTTTTCAACTTTTCCTCGCCGAACACTTGAACTTTTGTAATAAATGACGAAACTTCCTCGTTATTTTGAACTGGACTTCTTGGTTTTATTCATTAGTAACGGGAAAATTATGAGTTTTTGTAATAAATATTGAGCTGCTCCATTTTTTGAAATTGAACTTCTTGGTTTATTATTTTAGTAACGAGGAAAATCTGGATTTTTCATATACATTGAATTATTCTACTTTTTTAAAATTGAACTTCTTGGGTTTTTTCAATCTGGACTTCTTTGGTGTTATCATTTGTAAAGGAAAATAATGAAAAAGTAATGAATTTTTTACTACTCTATTTTTTAAATAGCTTCCTACATGAGAAAACATACACAAAACTTTTATATATATTGAACTTCTTGTGTGGATTTACATTTTTTTCGCTGGTAGATTAAACGATCTCTTTTGGTCACATATTTTTTAAACTTTTGCATTTTTTTGTTTGAACTTCTTTCTTTTTATACGCAAGAAGAAAAAAAGAACTACCCATTGCACGAAGACACACACAACCATTTTTGTGCATGCATGAACGAAAGTGTGCTCCGAACTCGATCATGTATATATGTCATACCAAAAATCCAGCAAATTAAAATGGATACATAACAATTGAAACACTGCTAGCAACATCTTTTTGCAATGTTTAATATTTTGGATCCCGTAAACCATTATTTTGCCAACTTTATAGTGTTTAAAATTGGACGCTAAGAGGAACAGGGTTCAGGAGGAAGAAGTAAGCAGGGCACTGAAGTTCAGATTGGTCACGAGAAGAAAGTCAGCACCACAAAATTTGGTTTTTTGGCGACGTTGCCCCTTGTAGTTGGGATCCAAGAGAACATGCTCCTTCGACACAAGCCAAAAATCAAAAGAATCAGTGTTCCTAGCTTACAGAACTTGTTCACATAGTACATGAGATAAAATCATAAAAGAACTAGCACTCATGCAAAAAAATGGACAGCTCACGGGTTGCAGAATGAGCAGGTCGGCCAAGCAAGAGGAAGCCGCACTCGGGGGCTGGTGGCCAAAGACGGTCGCGACCCGGTGGGTGGCTCGCGTCACGAGGTGCTCTCATTGATGGGATCCCTGGCGGTAGCGGCGGCAGGGATCCGAGGGGCCGCAGGACCCCGGGCGGCAGCGGCGGGATCTAGTAGTTGGAGCAGCGCCATGGCGGCGGGATTCGACGGTTGGTGGAGGTCCGCGGTGGTGGGAAAGAGCCGCGGCAGCGGGATCCGGTGGTTCGAGGGTGGGGGTGGGCCATGTTGGTGGTTGGAGGTCGGCGGAGAGGGCGTCTGGGCGGAGGACAGCCGTGGGGGCTCGCCGACGGAGGGAACAGGTGAAGGCCGAGGTGGCGCTGGATCGGGGTCGGGCCGTCTGAGGCGCTAGATCGGGGTCAGGGGGAGTCCCTAAATCGGGGCTGAGGTGGGAGGCGCTGGATCGGGGCCGAGGTGGGAGGCGCTGGATCGGGGAGGTTGGGGTCGGGGAGGGGAAGTGGTGGGCGTGGGGGGTGGCTTTTTTTATGTGAGTTCGGGAAGGAGCCGTCGGTCCCTTATAAGGCTTGCTGTGATCCAAATAACTATTCTAATCCCAGGATTAGAATAGTGTTGTCCTATATATATATATATATATATATATATATATATATATATATATATATATATATATATATATATATATATATACCGGACATATCTTCGGAGAGTTAAACACTTATCGGAGTGGCCGGATTCTCAGCGTCAAGACCGACGTCTTCGATCTCCATGGGCCAACTTATTTGTGCCTTGAAAAGCAGCTTCCATATTCCGGCGTGCGTCGTGCCGAGGAAGTGCTTGTAACCGGATCCGGCCATGGTCGGAGGAGGTGGTGGTGGTGAGGAAGACGAAAACTTTTCGGGCGCTGAGAGCTTGGGAGATTGGAAGGCTGAGGAGATTGGAAGGCATGGGGAAGAAAGGAGAAATCCATTGCCCTCTTATAGGCGGTAAAAATGCCAATTGTTCCCCCCTCTTATGCCTTGAAACTTGCCTATTCCCAACGAAAGCATGCGCTGTAAATGGTTGGATTATCCAAATTCTATTGATGAGCAATCCCGTAATAAGTGGGCATAATCTCTATTTTGACAAGACGGGCCAATGGGGCTTGGCCTCGAATATGGAACGCAGGGTGTGAAAATGGTTCAGAATGCTGAAGGGTCAAGTCTGATGCTTTGCTGGAAAAGTTTTCAGTAAAGATATTGTTCCTACTTTTTATATATCCTGCCTTCGCGACTAACGGTTGTGTTAATTATGCAAGGCCGAATACAGTCCTTTTATGGAGGAAACCTGTCTCGCAATGCCAAAGACAATCTGCTCACCGAACACGTCATCATTAAAGACTAGTTCAGGGGCTACTAAGGGAGTCCTAGACTAAGGGGTCCTCGGGCGTCCGGTCTATTGGATATGGGCCGGACTGATGGGCCGTCAAGACACAAGGCAGAAGACCACCTCTCGTGTCCGGTAGGGACTCCCATATACGTGGATGGCAAGTTCAGGTGTCCGGATGTACTATTTCCTTTCTATTAAACCGACTTTGTACAACCCTAAGCCCCTCTGGTATCTATATAAACCGGAGGGTTAGATCGAAAGCAGGAACACAACATTGATAGGCTAGCCAAGTTAGGGTTTAGCCATTACGATCTTGAGGTAGATCAACTCTTGTAACCCCTATACTCGTCGAAAACAATCAAGCAGGAGTAGGGTTTTACCTCAATTAAGAGGGCTCGTACCTGGGTAAATACTGTGTCCTTTTTTATCATAGTTACCATCGAGCCTCAGACATACAGCCTGAGCCCCCTACCCGAGATATGCCGGTTTTGACACCCACACCTACGGCATGGGCTGGCTTGATGAGCTTTAGTCCGTGCTTTGGTCCATTCGCAACACCACGACAAAGCCCACGGGCGAGACCCCGTTCTTCCTCGTCTACGGAGCCGGGGCGGTCCTCCCTCACGAGGTCAAGCACCGCTCCTCGTAGGTCCTGGCAATCGACGAGGCACGCCAGGACGCCTCACGGGGGATGGACCTCGTGTTAGGGGAGGAACACTGCCGCCAAGCCTCGCTCCCCACAATGAGGTACCAGCAGGCACCTCGGTGGTATCACTATCGTAACATGCACTCCAGGACCCTCGAGGTGGGCGACCTCGTCCTGAGGTGGGTGCTCTCCAGGGAAGTGCTTTAGAAGCTCTCACCCATGTGGGAGGACCCGTTCAGGATTGCCCGTGTCTCCAGGCCTGGCGCTGCGTGCCTCGAACATCCAGTATCTCCGGAAATTCTACCCATGACCAATGCCATGCGGCCATTAAGATCTCCGCTCGTGACACTCTCACGTAATAATGAGTTGGGGTTGTACACCCCTGGGAGTCTCCTGAGCACTGCCCTGGGCCTCACAGGGGCTCCCACCCACGTCCTAGTGGAGGCCCCATGCTCCGTGCTGGTGGGAAGACAAGAAGACTAGCGTAGGTGTCAGACGTGACTGTTCTTTTGCTTGCTTTCTATAGCTGGTTTGCAACTTCATGAATGAAATTTGGAGTTTTTTTCAAGTCTCCTTTGTGGGTGGGAATTTTCTTCTTCTTGCATCGGTCGCTCTATCAGGTCTTGCCTCAAGGGGAGTGACAGTTGCCCGTCACTCCTCCTCGCCCGTCCCGCACACAGGGGCTGGGCAAGTGTGTGCACTCGGGCTCGCCCGCGAACACACCTTGACAAAGCCTCAGTTCCCTGGCCTTTTGGTGTCTTTGTCCTCGCACGACGCTCTCGAATGAGCTCACGAGCACGACGCCTCTAGAGTTTTCTAATCCTACAACTGCAGAGTTCCCCCTGAGGCCCGTCGACTTTCGAGTCCCCTCGCGGCAAGGCGCACTCTCATGGCACGACAGTCTACCACAGGAACACTAAGCTAAGTCATCCCAATCACAATTAGCGGCAACATGAATACTAGGAGGCAATATAAAAGCGATAGCATAATGGCACAAGTGTTGTGGTCCATTACATGCCCGGCCAGGGCCTTCCACTTTTTTGATGCAGGAGAATGAAAGAAGCAAAAGCAGCCGCACGGACACAACAACTCTTGAGACCCGGCCCAGCAACGCCCGTGTTCAATCAGAGTCTTCCTCCTGCTTCACTGGGGCGCGATAGCGATGCGGCTCGTCCTCCTCCCTGGTCCGAGCTCGGTGGCATGGCGGCTCGTTGTAGGCGCCGTCGCTCATGCTCTCCCGTAGGAAGAGCCACCACCATTGGAGGCGCCGCGACCATCACCAAGGGAAATCTCATCACTAGGGATAGCGCCGCCCCTCCGACTGTCATCATCATCGTCTTCGTTGTCATCGCTGCCGCTCTCGGGGCAGCACCCCAGGCGCCGGCCATCCTCCCCAAAGACCCGGATGTAGAGTGTCGCCGTGCCATCATACCTGAAGTGGAGTGTGCACCTCCCATGCAGGCCACGCATGCGGGCAAATGGCTGCCACCCGCGTTTCAGGAACATGTTGCCGGTGGCTGTGACCTCGACCTCCACCCACGAGGCCTTGCTGCAACAACCGTCTGCCTGCAGCCAAAGGCCACCGAATCCCCTGGCCAGCAACACACCCACGAAGAAGCGCGGGAGCTGGAACCAGACGCCCGCGGGCCTCTCCGCCCACACCATGAACTCCGGGGATGTGTCAGCCGAGTGGGACCGCGGGCGTAGTGACCGGACGGCCACTGCGTGCCTCTCCTCTTTGCTGCGGCTTCCTCGGCCACTTGAATTCCCGCTGTGGGAAGGTGCACCCCCTTGGCTGCCAGAGGCGGCGCCAGCCTTTGAGAGGGTACACCCACGCCCTCGAGGATCCACTGCCGGCGTCGCAACGTACTTGCGGGGATGGCCGCAACCCCTCTTGGGCGGTGGCGCGTCCGGTCCCTCCTTGGGGGCCTTTCCCTTCTCCGCGGCGGAGAACCTCCTCACTGGCGCCATGGACGCTCTGTCAAGATGGCGGAATGAAGAAGAAGGAGAAGCAGGGGGCGAGAAGATGAAGATGGGCCGGGAGCTCCGCCCCCTCCCCCCATTTATAGCCGGAGGAAGGCCAACCGCCGGCCTTTCACGTCCCAGGCAATGATGGCCTTTTTGCATGCAACGGGCAGTTGTCAAGTCAGGTATTTGCTGAGGTGGTGTGGGGAAGTGGCGTCGCGCATGTCCTATCAAGCATCACGCGTCGACTCGGTCCGCAGGCGATTGGGGCCCGCGGTGCTTCGCCCTTGCCCTTTGGCTTCACCTCAAAGTCAAGTGTGAGCGGGCCTTGGGCCCGGGGGCTGCTATCGGCATTCTGGGAACTAGGGTACCCAGACTTTCCTGCTTGCAGCCCACGGCGTGGCTCCATGAACGGCCTGGTACGGCCCATCTTCGGCGTTGACAAGGCAAGACCCTCGCGAGGGGCCAATCCTCGTGAGGCAGATGACACCAAGATCTTCGGAGGGAGTGGCCTCCCCAAGCGGCCTCCCAAGAAGCGGAGATTCCTATGCAAGCGCTCACTTCGTAAGGTTGACGTGACACAAGCTATGACGACCAAGGCCAGGCGGGCGCTAGCGGGCGCAGAGCGGTAGTTTCTCTTTCGTGCTAAGGAGGCACGCACAGGCGCGGGGTCCCGAGGAATTAGCCAAAGGTTTCCACTCCCGTGCAATAAGATCAAGGCCGCCAGGACGGCAGGACGGTTGTCATCGCCGAGTCTGTTGTGTTCTACATTAGGGTGCGTTGACTGCAAATTAAAATTTTCCTACGCGCAGAACAACCAGGAACATGCTACGAGAATGGATCATAGATCATTACCACTAGACACACAGTGTCATGCAACGGAAGTAGAGTTGAGGCAGCACGTTCTGATGACCCACAAGTGTAGGGGATCTATCATAGTCCTTTCGATAAGTAAGAGTGTCGAACCCAACGAGGAGCAGAAGGAAATGATAAGCGGTTTTCAGTAAGGTTTTCTCTGCAAGCACTGAAATTGTAGGTGATAGATAGTTTTGTGATAAGACAAATAGTAACGAGCAACAAGTAAATAAAGTAAACAAAGTGCAGCAAGGTGGCCCAATCCTTCATGTAGCAAAGGATAAGCCTGGACAATTTCTAATAATGATAAAGGAGCTCCCGAGGACACATTGGGAATTATCATCAAGCTAGTTTTCATCACGCTCATTTGATTCGCGTTTGGTACTTTGATAATTTGATATGTGGGTGGACCGGTACTTGGATACTGCCCTAACTTGGACAAGCATCCCACTTATTATTAACCCCTATTGCAATCATCCGCAACTACAAAAGAAGTATTAAGGTAAACCTAACCACAACATTAAACATATGGATCCATATCAGCCCCTAACGAAGCAACGCATAAACTAGGGTTTAAGCTTCTGTCACTCTAGCAACCCATCATCTACTTATTACTTCCCCATGCCTTCCTCTAGGCCCAAATAATGGTGAAGTGTCATGTAGTCGACGTTCACATAACACTACTAGAGGAAAAGACAACATACATGTCATCAAAATATCGAACGAATACCAAATTCACATGACTACTAATAGCAAGCCTTCACCCATGTCCTCAGGAACAAACGTAACTACTCACAAAGCAGATTCATGTTCATAATCAGAGGAGTAATAATATGCATAAAGGATCTGAACATATGATCTTCCACCAAGTAAACCAATTAGCATCAACTACAAGGAGTAATCAACACTACTAGCAACCCACAGGTACCAATTTGTGGTTTTGATACAAGATTGGATACAAGAGATGAACTAGGGTTTTGAGAGGAGATGGTGCTGGTGAAGATGTTGATGGAGATTGACCCCCTCCTGATGAGAGGATCATTGGTGATGACGTTGGTGATGATTTCTCCCTCCCGGAGGGAATTGTCCCCGGCCGAATAGCTTCGCCGGAGCCCTAGATTGATTCCGCCAAGGTTCCGCCTCATGGCGGCGGAGTTTCGTCCCGTAAGTTTGCCCCCGATTTTTTCCAGGGTAAAAGTGATGATATAGCAGCAGATGGACGCCGGAGGCCCACCAGGGGGCCTAGGAGATAGGGGGCGTGCCCTATAGGGGGGGCGCGCCCCCTGTCTCCTGGACAGGGTGTGGGCCCCCTGGCATATTTTTTTCGCTCATAAATTCTTATTAATTCCAAAAGGTTGTTTCGTGGAGTTTCAGGACTTTTGGAGCTGTGCAGAATAGGTTTCCAACGTTTGCTCCTTTTCCAGCCAGAATTCTAGCTGCCGGCATTTCCCCTCTTCATGGTAAACCTTGTAAAATAAGAGAGAATAGCCATAAGTATTGAGATCTAATGTGTAATAACAGCCCATAATGCAATAAATATTGATATAAAAGCATGATGCAAAATGGACGTATAACTCCCCCAAGCTTAGACCTCGCTTGTCCTCAAGCGGATGCCGAAATCGAAAGATATGTCCACATGTTTAGAGATAGAGGTGTCGATAGAAATAAAATACGGACATGAGGGCATCATGATCATTCTAATAACAACAACATATATAGATTTTGCCATATGATTTCCTATGCTCAAGTAACAATCAATTCACAATGTCAAGTATGGTTCAAAAACTTCATTGGGAACTAACAAACTATAATCTCAAGCATTGAAGCAATTACAACTTATCATAACATCAGAAAGAGTCAACAATAGAGCTTTTCAGCAAGTTCACATACTCAACTATCTTGTAGCCCTCTACCATTGCTAACACTCACGCAGTACTTGTGGTTATGGAGTTTCAGTCGGACACTGAGATAGATAGGGGCTTATTATGTTGCCTCCCAACGTATTCACCTTTAGGTGATGTCAACAATAATGGCCCATGCTAACTTACATCCAATTGGATATATATATCATGATCTTTCAAACACGAGGAGCTTGCCAAAGGATACAATAAAAAGGGAAAGGTGAGGATCACCTTGACTCAAGCATAAAGTAAAAACATAAAGTAAAAGATAGGCCCTTCATAGAGGGAAGCAGAGGTTGTCATGCGCATTTAGGGTTGATGCACGAAATCTTAATGCAAAAGAACATCACTTTATATTGCCCCTTGTATGTGGACCTTTATTATGCACTCCGTTGCTTTTATTACTTCCACAACAAGTTCGTACAAAGCTTATTTTCTCCGCACTAATAAGTCATACATATTTAGAGAGCAATTTTTATTGCTTGCACCGATGACAACTTACTTGAAGGATCTTACTCAATCCATAGGTAGGTATGGTGGACTCTCATGGCAAAACTGGGTTTAAGGATACTTGAAAGCACACGTAGTATTTCTACTTGGTGCAAGGAATTTGGCTAGCATGAGGGGGAAAGGCAAGCTCAACTTGTTTGGAAGGTCAATGATAATATACTTTAACTGAGATGTCGGAAAACATAAACTATTACGTTGTCTTCCTTGTCCAACATCAACTCTTTTAGCATGCCATACTTAATGAGTGCTCCCAATTATGTAAGGTGTCCAGGATAATGTATTTGTATGTGAACCCCTCTTTCCTTATCACTTCCTATTAATGGCAACGATGACCAAGGCTACGTTCATCAACTCTCAACAATTTTTATGCCTCACACTTTCTATGTGTGAAGTTATCACTATCCATAAGATCAAAATGAACTCTTTTATTCTTTCTACTTTCTCAAGATCATAGCAACATAGCAAAGCCCTTGACTCAACACTAATCTTTATTATAGATAGCTCACGGACTCGATTACAAAAAGAGATCATAATGCAAAACTCAAAACTACTTGATATCAAAACTTGAATCTACTAGATCAAGATACTACTAAAAGGATCGAACTAAATAAAGCTGTAAAGATAGGAGTGTGATGGTGATACGATACCGGGGCACCTCCCCCAAGCTTGGCAGTTGCCAAGGGGAGTGCCCATACCCATGTGATTATTTCACCTTCTTCACGGTTGGTGTTGTGATCTTCTTGCCGATGATGCCTTTCAGGATACGGTTCTCCTCCTCGAGCTTATTGACTTGTTGTTTGAGGTCCATAATTTCTTTACAGAGCTTGCCCGTAATGGCCAAAGCTCCTTTTACCCAAGGATGCTGCATAGCTTCTGGAGAACAAGTGAAACTCTTTTTCATATTTTCATAAGAAAGAAATCTAGAGTTGCAAGGAGTGACCGAAGTAGGGATAGCCAGGCTAGGTAGTTCCCCCATAGTGAATTCTGCTCGGAGACGAGAGGTAACTTCTTGATCCTCCTCCATGGCATCTATTCTTTTCAAATCAGCCTCCATCTCATCCTCTGTTTATGGTCCAAAGTGATAGGCATCGCTATCTGCTCCGGGACCTGGCGTTGGGTGAGACACTCGGCTCTCCGCGACTGATTCCTGAGAAGACATCTTGCTTTATTCTACAACAGGAACAACTCGAAACGAAAACAGAGGATATTTGCGTGATACGGTGGTCAAAACCTTCGGGAGTATATATAAATAATTTTTGCCGACCAAAATACGTAACATGCAAGAAAACGGAGTCCGGGAGGCACACGAGGTGCCCACGAGACAGGGGGCGCACCCTATAGGGGGGCACCCCTCCACTCTCGTGGGAGCCTCGTGTCCCTTTCGGACTACTTCTTTCTTCCTAAAATTCTTAAATAATCTAAAACTAATAAAAATTGCCATTATAGTTGTTTTGGAGTCGGTTTACTTACCGTACCACATACCTATACCTTTTTGGAGTCTGGAACATTCTGGAAAGTGTCCCTTATGTATTCCTCAGGGGTTACGGTTTCAATAATATTAGTTTCAACATTGATAGGATTACCTAGATTATAGTGTTTAATTCTTTGACCGTTAACCACCCTTGGACTTGTGCCTTCGAAGTTGTTGATTTTTATAGCACCAGAGCGATAGACCTCCTCGATAACGTAGGGACCTTCCCATTTTGAAAGAAGTTTTCCTACAAAAAATCTTAAACGAGAGTTGAATAATAACACATAATCTCCTATGTTAAACTCATGCTTTTGTATCCTCTTATCATGCCAACGTTTGACTTTTTCTTTGAAAAGCTTGGCATTCTCATAGGCTTGGGTTCTCCATTCATCCAGTGAGCTAATATCAAACAACCTCTTCTCACCGGCAAGTTTGAAGTCATAATTGAGCTCTTTGATAGCCCAATATGCCTTATGTTCAAGTTCAAGAGGTAAATGACACGCTTTTCCATAAACCATCTTATAAGTAGACATACCCATAGGATTTTTGTATGCAGTTCTATAGGCCCATAATGCATCATCAAGTTTTTTGGACCAATTCTTTCTAGATCTATTCACAGTCTTTTGCAAAATTATTTTGAGCTCTCTATTGCTCAACTCTACTTGACCACTAGACTACAGATGATAAGGAGATGCTATTCTATGACTGACGTCATACTTAGCAAGCATCTTACAGAAAGCACCATGAATAAAATGTGAACCACCATCAGTCATAAGATATCTAGGGACTCCAAACCTCGGAAAAATAACTTCTTTAAGCATTTTCATAGAAGTGTTATGATCAACACTACTAGTTGGAATAGCTTCTACCCACTTAGTAACGTAATCAACAACAACTAAAATATGTGTATAACCACTAGAGGCAGGAAAATGTCCCATATAATCAAAGCCCCAAACATCAAATGGTTCAATAACAAGAGAATAATTCATAGGCATTTCTTGACGTCTACTAATGTTACCTATTCTTTGAAATTCATCACAAGATAAGACAAACTTATGAGCATCTTTGAAGAGAGTAGGCCAATAAAAACCAGATTGTAATACCTTTTGTGCAGTTCTATCTCCAGCGTAGTGTCCTCCATAAGATTCAGAGTGACACTTATGTAGGATCTGTTCCTGTTCATGCTCATGCACACAACGTCTAATAACACCATCTACTCCTTCTTTATAAAGGTGTGGATCATCCCAGAAGTAATGTCTTAAATCATAAAAAAACCTTTTCTTTTGCTGGTATGTGAAACTAGGCGGTATATATTTAGCAACAATGTAATTAGCATAATCAGCATACCAAGGAGCAGTATGAGAAGCATTGACGACCGCTAATTGTTCATCGGGAAAGCTATCATTAATAGGCAGTGGGTCATCAAGAACATTCTCTAGCCTAGACAAGTTATCTGCAACGGGGTTCTCATCTCCCTTTCTATCAATAATATGCAAGTCAAATTCTTGGAGCAGGAGAACCCATCTGATGAGTCTAGGCTTAGCATCTTTCTTTTCCATAAGATATTTAATAGCAGCATGATCAGTGTGAATAGTAACTTTGGAATCAACAATATAAGGTCTAAACTTATCACATGCAAACACAACTGCTAAGAACTCTTTTTCAGTAGTAGCATAATTTCTCTAGGCAGTATCAAGAGTCTTACTAGCATACTGGATAACATTCAATTTCTTATCAACTCTTTGCCCTAAAACAGCACCTACAGCATAATCATTTGCATCGCACATAATTTCAAAAGGTAAATTCCAATCAGGCGGCTGAGCAATAGGTGTAGTGATCAAAGCCTTCTTAAGTGCTTCAAATGCTTCTACACAATCATCATCAAAGACAAAAGGAATATCTTTTTGCAATAAATTAGTCAGAGGCCTAGAGATTTTAGAAAAGTCCTTAATGAACCTCCTATAAAAACCGGTGTGACCAAGGAAACTTCTTATACCTTTTATGTCCTTGGGACATGGCATCTTTTCAATAGCATCAACTTTGGCTTTATCAACTTCAATACCTCCCGCGGAGATCTTGTGCCCCAAGACAATGCCTTCATTAACCATAAAGTGACACTTTTCCCTATTCAAGACGAGACTAGTGTCGTCGCATCTCTGCAAAACTCGATCAAGGTTGCTCAAACAATCATCAAAAGAGGATCCATAAACGGAAAAGTCATGCATGAATACCTCACAAATCTTTTCACAAAAATCAGAGAATATAGCCATCATGCATCTTTGAAAGGTAGCAGGTGCATTACATAAACCAAAAGGCATACGTCTATAGGCAAAAGTACCAAAAGGGCAAGTAAAAGTAGTTTTAGATTGATCCTTCGCTGACACAGGTATCTGAGAGAAACCAGAATAACCATCTAGAAAGCAAAAATGTGTGTGTTTGGATAGCCTTTCTAGCATTTGATCAATAAAAGGTAAAGGGTAATGATCTTTCTTAGTAGCTTTATTTAACTTACAGAAATCAATTACCATCCTATAACCTGTAATAATTCTTTGTGGGATCAATTCATCTTTATTATTAGGAACGATGGTAATACCTCCCTTTTTAGGGACACAATGGACAGGGCTTACCCATTCACTATCAGCAACGGGATAAATAATACCTGCCTCAAGGAGCTTTAGTATCTCCTTTCTTACCGCTTCCTTCATCTTGGGATTTAGTCGTCTTTGAGGATCTCTAACTGGTTTGGCATCATCCTCCAATGTAATATTGTGTTGACATAACGTGGGACTAACGCCCTTAAGATCATCTAGAGTATATCCAATAGCTGCTCGGTGTTTCTTCAGAGTTTTCAATAATCTTTCTTCTTCTTTCTCTGAAAGGTTAGCACTAATAATAACATGATATATTTCTTTTTCATCAAGATAAGCATACTTAAGATTATCAGGTAATGGTTTGAGTTCAAACACGGGATCACCCTTGGGTGGAGGGGGATCCCCAAGAATTTCAACGGGAAGGTTATGTTTCAGCACAGGTTCTTGTTTAAGGAACATTTCATCTATTTCCTCCCTTTCCTTCATAAACATATCGTTTTCATGGTCTAGCAAATATTGTTTTAACAGATCAGTTGGAGGAACAGCAATGGAAGCAAGACCAATAATTTCATCCTTACTAGGTGGTTCCCTTTCATGAGGTTTTCTACTAAACTTAGCAAAATTAAACTCATGAGACATACCATCTATGCCAACAGTGACAATATTCTTTTCACAATTAATCTTAGCACTAGCAGTATTCAAGAAGGGTCTACCAAAAATAATGGGACAAAAATCATCTTGTGGGGAACCAAGAACAAGAAAATCAGCTGGGTATCTAACCTTCCCACACAAAACTTCGACATCTCTAACAATCCCAATAGGTTTAATGGTATCCCTATTAGCAAGCTTAATAGTAACATCAATGTATTCTAATTCAACGGGTGCAATGTCGTGCATAATTTCTTTATAAAGATCATAAGGTATCGCACTAGCACTAGCACCCATATCACATAAGCCATGATAACAATGATCTCCTATTTTAACAGAAATAACAGGCATGCCTACAACAGGTCCACGTGTCTTAGTATCAGGTCTAGCAATATTAGCAGTCTCACCCAAGAAAGAATTAACATTCCCATCTAAGTCCTCATCCTAGAGATCTTTAACCATAGCAATACTAGGTTCAACATTAATTTGCTCAGGAGGTGTATAAGTTCTAGTATTACTCTTACAAACAATATTTGAAGTTTTAGCATGATCCTTTATCCTAACAGGAAAAGGATGTTTTTCAACATAAGCAGTAGGAACAATAGGATCACTGTAGATAATAGTCTTTTCTTCGACTATAATAGGTGCAACTACTTTCACTTAAACAGGAGGATTATATTTAAACCACTCCTCTTTAGGGAGATCAACGTGAGTAGAAAAAGATTCAAAGAAAGTAGCTACTATCTCAGAGTCAAGTCCATACTTAGCGCTAAATCCATGAAAAGCATCGGTATCCATAAAAGATTTAACACAATCGAACTTAGGTGTCATACCTGACTCCTTACCATCGTCGGAACCCCAATCTTCAGAGTTGCGTTTAATTCTTTCCAATAAGTCCCATTTGAAATCAATAGTCTTCGGCATATAAGAACCAGCACAGGAAGTATCGAGTAGGTTGCGATTATCAAGAGAAACCCGAGCATAAAAATTCTGAATAATCATTTCCCGAGAGAGCTCATGATTGGGGCATGAATATAACATTGACTTAAGCCTCCCCCAAGCTTGAGTGATGCTTTCTCCTTTGCGAGGCCAAAAATTATATATGTAATTACGATCACGATGAACAAGATGCATAGGATAGAACTTCTGGTGAAATTCCAACTTCAATCGCTTATAATTCCAAGATCCCGTATCATCACATAGCCTATACCATGTCAATGCATCTCCCTTAAAAGATAAAGGGAAGACCTTCCTTTAGACAACATCATTGGGAATACCTGCAAGCTTAGATAATCCACAAACTTCATCCACAAAGATAAGGTGTAAATCAGGATGCAATGTTCCATCTCCTGCAAATGGATTAGCTAGCAGTTTCTATATCATACCCGAAGGAATCTCAAAGTAAATATTTTCATAAAGTTCAGTAGGTTGAGGAGAAACTCTTTAGTCTTCTGGTTGGGGTGAAGATACCCCAAACAATCCCCTCAAAGGATTAGTTTCCATAGTGACAAGTAACAGAAAATTTCAGCACACTATATAAATGTTTCCTTACCAAGTTCCACTCACCAAAAGCGCTACACTCCCCGGCAACGGCGCCAAAAAAGAGTCTTGATGACCCAAAAGTGTAGGGGATCTAGCCTTTCAATAAGTAAGAGTGTCGAACCCAACGAGGAGCAGAAGGAGATGATAAGCGGTTTTCAGTAAGGTTTTCTCTGCAAGCACTGAAATTGTAGGTGATAGATAGTTTTGTGATAAGATAAATAGTAATGAGCAACAAGTAAATAAAGTAAACAAAGTACAACAAGGTGGCCCAATCCTTTATGTAGCAAAGGATAAGCCTGGACAATTTCTAATAATGATAAAGGAGCTCCCGAGGACACATTGGGAATTATCGTCAAGCTGGTTTTCATCACGCTCATATGATTCGCGTTCGGTACTTTGATAATTTGATATGTGGGTGGACCGGCCCTAACTTGGACAAGCATCCCACTTATGATTAACCCATATTGCAAGCATCCGCAACTACAAAAGAAGTATTAAGGTAACCTAACCACAACATTAAACATATGGATCCATATCAGCCCCTAACGAAGCAACGCATAAACTAGGGTTTAAGCTTCTGTCACTCTAGCAACCCATAATCTACTTATTACTTCCCCATGCCTTCGTCTAGGCCCAACTAATGGTGAAGTGTCATGTAGTCGACGTTCACATGACACCACTAGAGGAAAAGACAGCATACATCTCATCAAAATATCGAACGAATACCAAATTCACATGACTACTAATAGCAAGACTTCACCAATGTCCTCAGGAACAAACGTAACTACTCACAAAGCATATTCATGTTCATAATCAGAGGAGTAATAATATGCATAAAGGATCTGAACATATGATCTTCCACCAAGTAAACCAATTAGCATCAACTACAAGGAGTAATCAACACTACTAGCAACCCACAGGTACCAATTTGTGGTTTTGATACAAGATTGGATACAAGAGATGAACTAGGGTTTTGAGAGGAGATGGTGCTGGTGAAGATGTTGATGGAGATTGACCCCTTCCCGATGAGAGAATCGTTGGTGATGACGTTGGTGATGATTTCCCCCTCCCCGAGGGAAGTGTCCCCGGCAGAACAGCTCTGCCAGAGCCCTAGATTGATTCTGCCAAGGTTCTGCCTTGTGGCGGTGGAGTTTCGTCCCGTAAGCTTGCCCCCGATTTTTTCCAGGGTAAAAGTGATGATATAGCAGAAGATGGATGCTGGAGGCCCACCAGGGGGCCCAGGAGATAGGTTGGCGCGCCCTATAGGGGGGCGCCCCCTGTCTCCTGGACAGGGTGTGGGCCCCCTGGCATATTTCTTTCTCTCAAAAATTCTTATTAATTCCAAAAAGTTGTTTCATGGAGTTTCAAGACTTTTGGAGCTGTGCAGAATAGGTTTCCAACGTTTGCTCCTTTTCCAGCCAGAATTCCAACTGCTCGCATTCCCCCTCTTCATGGTAAACCTTGTAAAATAAGAGAGAATAGCCATAAGTATTGAGATATAATGTGTAATAACAGCCCATAATGCAATAAATATTGATATAAAAGCGTGATGCAAAATGGACTTATTACGTTGCCGGAGTCGCCTCGCGTTCCCGGAGTCGTCTCCTCCTTGCCGGCCTTCCACGTAGCCGACCCGATCCCGCGAACAAGTTCACCGGAGCGGCACAAGTGCACCGCCTCTAACCCTATCCGCGTGTGCAGGAGGAACATCGTGCGGCGGACTGCTAGGTCCGATCACACAACCGGCGGCGAGTGGAGGCTATTCGCAACACATGCAAACCCTAGTGACAGCACCGAAGCGATCAACCACATGAGTGTGCCGCACCTCCACTTTATATAGGTGTCCGTCGCGGGCTCAACACCTGGGCCTCGCACGAACCCTAAAGCCCACAAGTCTACTCGACCACAATCCAAATACAGCTCGGATCACATCCGACCAGTGTCCTCAGATCCGACCTCGTAGGTTGCTTCCCTTAAGCGCGCGACCCCTTAGGTTCAAGTCGGCTTGCACTACAAAAAAATAAACTTCCATGATGATAAGTGTTTGTCACAGTAGGTCACGTTTTCTGTCATGCATGTACATCCATGACAATTTTATGACAGAATCAAGATAGTCATACCTGTGCTGTCGTAGAAGTGTTCCATGGCATTACCAAAATTATCATCACGGAAGTGTCCACTTCCATGATGATAAATCGTGTGTCACAGAAGTGCTTTTGTCAAGGGTGACTGACACATGGCATCCACCGTAACGGAACACGTTAGGCTATCGGGTCCGGTTTTGGTTCCGATAACCCGTTAATAGCCCCGACCAATGGGGATTTTCCACGTGTAAAACCATCATTGGCTGGAGGAAACACTTGTCGGCTCACCGTTGGGACAGATGTCATCCACTCATTGGACTGAAGGCGCCTATGATACACCGACATGTGGCACGGCCCAACAGAGGCCCATTCCTGTGAAAAAGGCCGACCCATTTGACTTGGTCAAAAGGTGGCGGGCCGGCCCACGAAAAGCCTGTTAACGGCCTGTTCGCATATAGCCCATTTACAGCTTGCTAACCCAGGGCCCGTTATGACCTCTCCGAATTAGGCCCAGTAGCGTCATCTGGGCCGTCCAATATGATTCCAGCCTGTTTTAACCTCTGGCCCATGTGTGGCCCATGACTTCTTTCGGCCCTTTGTAACTCTTGGCCCGTTAACGGCCTGTGGTGAAACTGGCCCGTAATGAACATTGTATCACTTTATACCCATTAACGGCCCATTATTCCATTGGGCTGTTTCCAGCCCAAGTTATCTTTTGGCCTTCTCAAGGCCCATTTATTCTTGGGCGCATTTGCAGCATTCGGTTACTTACGGTCCGTTACTGCCATTTTCTGCTTGTGGGCCAAATTCAGCCTGTCGTTACAGTTGGCCCGTTTGTGGACCGTTAATACATTGGGCCGTTTTCATGTAAAAAAACTCGTTGGGCTGTTTTCATAGAGTTATCAAATACGTCCTATTAACGACCCGTTATCGTCCATGAATAGTACGGCCCATGATTGGCGAAATGATGATACGCCCCGTAGAAGGCCATGGATCCTACGGCCGTATAAGTCCCATGGATCCTACGGCCGGTAGAAGGCCCATGGATCATACGGCCCGTAGAAGACCCATGGACCCTATGACCCGTAGAAGGCCCATGGATCCTACGGCCCGTATACAAGGCCAATGGATCCTACGACCCGTAGAAGGCCCATGGATCATATAGCCCGTAGGAGGCCCATGGTTACAACAGTCCGTGTGTTGCCATGATTATTTTGGCCTAGTTACCAAAAATAGGCTATTGTGGCCACTAGAAAAACACAGAAAAAGAACTGCAGTGACTACAAGCAAACAACTAAACAAGACAATAAGGAAATAAATAAGCAAGCAATTAATGCTAGCCTATTACCGCTATTACACATATTACATCCACTGGGCATCAAAGTTCACCACCAGTGCAAATATAGGGAACAAAGCAGCATATTACATACACTGGCCGTCAAAATTGGCCACCAGTGCAAATAAACGCAGCAGCAAAACAAGAGCATAACTGAAACAACTTCAGAAGAGCTCAAGAAACGTTATCATGGGTATCCACCATGCTGGCAATAAGCTTAGCAAGATTATTAGCTTTGTCCTGTTTGGCGCTAAAATCCTCCAACGCTTGCTGTTGCGCCAGAAAGTACGCATCTGAATGCTCTAGGGACTTCTGCAGTCCTTCCGCTTCTTGTCGCCGCACAGCTGATTGATGTTTTTCAGCTTGTAGTTGAGACTCAAGAAATCGAACTGATTCAGACAGTGAGTTTGAATAGCTTGTGCAAGCGGTAGTGGCCAGTAACTCGAACACTAAGCCAAGACAGGACTTTGGGGTTGTCTCACTGTCTTCAAGATAGTCTTCCTTAGTTGTTTTATCAGCTTTGTTGGAGACCAACAAGGATGTGTCACTATCCTGAACCTTATCTGCATTACTTCCTTTACCATTGCTTAATAAGGCACTCTTCCCTAATATTCTGTCAGCATTCTAAAAGAAGAAACAAGCAGACACATAACAGGTTTAGCATGTACTAGTATATGAAACTCATTTCGGTGAACCAGTTCATTAGTAAGGTGGACATGATTAAACTACCAAGTCTTCTAGTATTGCCAAGTACTAGTACATAATAAAAGCATCAAACAGACATATATTTATGTGTCCTATGGTCACCGTGTTGTCCTGCCAAATCAAAATAGAGACACAGTTCAAATCATATCAGTTCAAGACAAAGCAACAGTGAAAGAATACAAAGCGTGATAAACTATACGGCACAACAAGATTTCAGATGGGTACCACGGGTCTACATGTACAACAACACTATTGGCTCTATTGTGATGCTAGTAATGTGCATGATATGAGAAGTCAACTATATACACAATTGAAATTGAAATCAACAGAGCTATTGATAAGAGCAAACCTGTTAAAGAAACATGCGTGAACATACCTACTGTGCCATTGGAGTTTTGATTGGATCCTTCAATTTAAAAATAAGTTTGTATGCGTAAATACAGTGATACAAGAGCAAAGCAATCATAGTTAAAAAAGTCGTGCCTAAGCAAGCGCTTAAGTGCACCTAGGCTCTAGGCGCTAGCAAAATGCATTGCGCATAACTACGCTTAATCTATGCATAATTGCACATAAGCATGCGCTTTGGTTAGTAAAGCGCAAGGCGGTGGGAAAACGCACAATTAACGCCTAGCGCTTTTTTGAACTATGACAACAATGGAATCTTAAATTAGAACAGTTGTTCTTCAGGTTTAGGCACTTGTTCTACATGAACAGAGTACAGTAAGACGCAAGAATATAGTACTTAAAAATAGAAAATGAGCTCATAGACCTTACCGCATTCTTGGTTCGGGACCAGTACAGAACAAGGCGTTCTTAGTCATCGTCCAGTAAATGTGTCTCAGGAGAACGTAAGGGAATTTGATGAGTTTCTTTGCCGGTGAAGTACGTTTTCTTCAGGTAATTCTGATACTACCACCAAGCATTTCTTGAAGATAGCATAGGTATTAGCATAGGTTACCTCATCCCGAGTTTCCAAATCGGTCCTTCTCTATAGAGAAAAATGAAAAAAATTGTTGTATTATAACCATCATGGAGGTAGGATGTATGGGACAAAGCAAAGTAATTGCCACAAATATTACTTACACATAACTCCTCGACAAACACCTGCAACTGGCATTTTCCTTCATCTTCAGTATAATATTTCCAAGATGGGAAGATACGCACATACGATTTAACAACATCAAATGCGATAGATGCTAAACTACGACTAGCTGGTTGTGCTTCCTCCACAGGAATAGGCGTACTAACTGGTGGAGTTGGGGTTCGTCATGGTAGTACTGGCCCTTTGGGCACTAGAGCTGCCTTACTAACTGCTCTTGTTTGGGAGCTCTGTGGTGGATATGGTGCTGTGTCAACAAGAACTGGGTTACTATCGGCTAGGGTTGGGGTTAGATTGGGTGAAGCTGGTTCTCTGTCCATCGCAGTAGGGGTACAATCTGCGAGAGTTTGGGTTATGTGTGGTAGGGCTGGTTCTTGTGCATGTACAGCCGGGGTGCTATCTCCACCAAGAGGTAGCACTGTGTTATTTGAAGACCATGTTTTTAGTCTGCTAGATACTGGCATCACCCACTCCAATTCAAATGACTGATAAACAAGAAACATAGTTGAATGTACAAACATTGTATGAGAGGTAGATGCAATAGATAGTGTGGAAAAAAGAGGGCATGAAATAGTTGACATGTATATTGTTTAACTAAAATGGATAGCATGACATAATTTCACATATATGATGTCTATCTAAACTGGATAGCATAGCATAACATAATTCAAAGATATGATGAATAACTAAACAGGATCGCATGACATAATTCACCTACATGTTATCTAAGTAATCAAGATCGCATCATTTAATTCACACATGTGATTTATATGATAAACAAAGGGCATTCGATATGATGTCTGAACGAAGAACATGGTGTTGAATATTGTGTACATGATGTCTAAACTATGCAATGCAAGACACCATATGCATGATATGAGCAGTATAACCGTGCCAAGTTAGAGCATACACCTTGGTGGGGGAATAGGACTGGTCATTTGTCTCTGAATCCATCTCTGAGGAGCTATCGGGACCCAACAAGAGATCTGCTTCGACAGGTAGCACTGTCTGCTCTGAAGGCCTTGTTTTCACTCCAGATTTTTCCATATCCCACCCAAATGGCTGATTCACAGGAAGAGTAGTTTAATGTACAAACATTGTTGACAAATGGAAATGTAATGAAGAAAAGGATGGACAAGATATCATTCAAATATATGATGCCTGGTTAAACAGGATGACATTGCACATTTCACATATATTATTGCTGGCTAAAAGACATGAGACTGCATAATTCCCATATATGATATAGAAACTAAACAGGTGGCATTACAAAACATGTCTAAACTAAGCAGATGACATATATGATGTCAAAAGTAGGCACTACAAGGCAACATATGCATGATATGACTAGCATCATCATGCCAAGGTAGAGCAAACACCTTGGGGGGTAAATAGGAGTGGTCAACGGTGTCTGAATCTGCCTTAGAACAGATATTTTCCTCTGGATTACAATCTGGAGAGGGGTGGGAAGGGTTTTCCATTGAACCCACCATGGAGCAATGTCTGCATGACATTGTATTGCCGCGCAAAACTCTTCTCTTTTTCTCTACATGTTCAGCATGACTCTGTAGAATATCTGACATGCATACGAAAAAATATGGTGAGATTATGTAAGGAGAGCATGCAGAAATTTAGAGTGATGGTAACAACCAGTGGATGGATCCAAAAATAATGATAGCAGGCTAATGATTGCTTTAATTTAATAAAAAAGACAGATGATGATTGCTTTACTATTTGTTTCCCACCCAAGATGAACAACAAGGCATACCCTAGGTGAACCAGATATTAGACAGACATACTATTCATTGCTGCCTCGATATGTGCCCCACAACTAATTTAGAACTCATGTTTGAACATTAATTTGGACCTGACTTGGAGTCCAAGCACTACTAGGGAAAACCTTATACACAGAAGTTTATCAGTAGCGAGGTTTAAAAGTGGGTGCTACTTGTCGGTGGCAAACGACACCTATGGGATCACTGGAATCCCTTCTGCAGTTGTGGGGTGCGGAATCATGAGAAGAGCGGGACTAGGGGATGGCACACAGGGGATTTACCCATGTTCAGGCCGCAAAGATGCGTAAAACCCTACGATCCTGCTTTGGTGGTTGTATTAGTGTTCTTGAGCTCTCGAACTAGCGCTGGGTGCTGCGAGGTTCAAAAGAGCCGAATCCCCTCTCAGTATGCCATGGGCCTCCTTTTATAGGCGAAAGGGGCTGCCACAGTGGCACACAGGAGGTGGAAAGTGCTACAGCGTTGCGAGGTTATCGCTAGTATTACAGGACAAGACGCATTAAATGCGGGGCTTAGGTGTCCGTCACTTTATTGGGGGACGGGGGTGAGGCTCGTCCCGTCCGTCGCCGCCCCTCCCAGCAACGCATGTAGCGCCATGTAGGTAGGCAGGCAGCTGAGGTGGCGCGGTGGTGGAGCCTCCATGAAGGTCTGCATGCTACCACGCAGGTGCCTGCCCAGCTGGTTGGGTCGATGGCTGCGCATGAACGGCGGTAGGAACTTGGCTGGTGCGGTCTTGGCAGTGGCCTTGCTGGGGCGCTTGATGATGGTCTTGCCGGGTGGCCCGGCAAGGGTCTTGCCGCGGCGCGCTGGCTTCCCCGGCAAGGATCTTGCCGGGGGGTCCTATGGGTTTCTTTGGTGGCGACGGTTGCTCTCCTATCCCCATTTGATCTTGATTGCTCTATGTCTTCACAAAGATCTGCATGCCACCACGGAGGTGCCTCCCGAACCCTGTCCCAACGTGACTACTCAGTGTTGGTGGGCTCGAAGGTGGCTCACTCAACGGGTGTGGACGAGCTGCCCCGGCAAGAGGCTGCCCTCGGCAAGGGTCCTTGTTGGGGCAACCTGCATTGCCCGTGCAACGTTTGTGGTCTTGGCCCTTTGTTGTTTTGCTTTGCTTGTGCCTATGGCCTTGGCTTTTCTCCGGCTTCCCTCTTTTGCCTTGCTCATGCGCGGTCGTGGCAGGCGGCTCTGACTGCCTGTGCACAAGTAAAGGGGTCAAAAGCTATTCCCCTACTTTTGTACACCGATAGGAGCCCCCGGGCCTGGGTCACACATAGGCGCAACACGTTGTTGGGCCAGGCCCAGAACGGTGTGCGGGCAGTTGAGGCGGATTTTACCGCGACCACTGTTCCGCCTGCTGCGCTTCCCCACGACCTGTGTTGAACGCGTGACGTGGGGGTCATGCGCGTGCATGACGTGGGCATGCTGGCGTCACTTTTCGGTGGAGAGTAAAGAGGCAGCTTGCGTGTCTCTTCGAGACGGCAGGGCCGCCTCCCATTTACTGCCCTTGCTCGGGAACCGTCGTTCCACGCGCCCCATCGCACCCGCTCCTTGAGCCACGTTTGTTGCATGCAGAGCGAATGACAGGCGCAGGGGTCGTGGATAGTCGCGCGCGTGCGGATCGATTCCCACACGCCTTCCATGGAGCGGGGAGGATGGTCGACGGCCCTGCACGCTGTCATCTCTAGAGGCCGGATTGGCCGAGAGGGGGCGGCCGAGCCTCGCCCCCGCCCCTTTATAAAGAGGGGCATGGGAGGGATGGTGCCTCGCAACCTTTCGCCGTCTGCCTCTTCCCATCTCTGCTTCCTTTCTTCTTCTGCTATGGTGAGGGGGCGTGGCGATGCTTCATCAGTGGCGGCGAGGGTTTTGGCCAGACAGCGCATCACTCCTCCCCAAGAACTCATAGCGGCGGAGCCGGCCGCTAGAGGGAGGGGAAGGGGGCGAGGCCGAGGCCGCCGTGGAGCCCAGGGGAGAGGAGGACGGGGCGGCAGATCTGCCTTGCCCCCTCCAGCAGCCCTTCCTTCGATGGAGGGCCATGCTGGGGATAATCCCTATGAATTCTTCGTCAGGCTGCGCCATCCGCCACGCCTTCGCCTTCACCTTCCGAACCCGTTTGCGCGGGAGATGGAACTGGATCCGCCACAGGAGCTGCGGCTACACATGAGGGGTTGCAGGAACAGCGGCACGTGGGTCGATGTCGAGTTCCCCGCCCCTCACGTCATGTATCTTCACCGAGGGTGGAAGACCTTTACTTGCTTTCACAGCTTGACGGACGGGCTCGCTCTCCATTTCAAACTAATGGAGGGCGGCCTCCTCTCCGTTAAGATCTTCGGGCACTTCGGGACCCACGTGAGGTGCTGCGTAGAGAGCTCCTCTGACGATGAAGAGTTCTCCTCAAGCGAGAGTGGCGAGGAAGACAACGGCAGCGACGACGAGGGCAGCCGGCGGCAGGATGATGGGTCCGACTAGGTGTTGGGCGCTGCACCGAGCGGCACTGGCGACCCCATCATCCGTGTTGCCGTCTCCTTGAACTTCTCGGGGTCGCCTCCTTGGGCAGCTGGCGTAGGGAGGCTACAGAAGAGGAAGAGGACGAGCGGCAAGGCCGTCAAGTCGGAGTATGTGGACACCGACGCCTTCATCGCGTGTTGGCGTCCTGCCGCCTCGTCTTTGAGCTCTGCCTCCGGCGCCGCCATCACCATCCATCCCTTGGACGGCCACTGAGATGTTCTCTCGGTGTCTTCTGCCACTCGTAGCTCGCCTAGGTGCCCCTTTTGCCCTTCTGCTTTCTCGTTCCATTTCATGAGGAGAGGGACAAGAAAGGGATTACGGGCACCTTATATCTTTTTAGTCTTGTAAGCCTTCGGGCCTTTGCTACCTTTAGAACTTGTAATCCTCCTTTTTCATGTTTTTCATTTTGTTTGGACTGTACCTGTACGGGATGTTTTTTTAATGAAAAAGGGATACTTGCCGGGGATTTTCGTTCGTGGGAGGAACCCACGACAAGGGGTGAGTCCTTGTCATCCTTAAGATAAACATTTTTTTCCCGGCAACAGGCCTTGCCGTCTTCCCACCTTGCTTGACCTTTCCCACACTCTTGGCGGAGGCAAGGATGAGGTGGGCTTAGGCCCCTCGTTCCCCTCCTTTGCTGCCGCGGCTACGACCAGATCCAGACCCAGGAAATAATCCTTGGGTGCCGAAAAGGGGGAGCACGGTAGCTCAGAAATAGAACGGGGGTTTCACGCATCCCTGTCCATAACGAAATGCATGATAGGGGATAAAAGACTTATCTAGATTTGCAGCCCCCGGCGATTTTGGCTTGCCGCGGAAGGATCCTTGTTCTTGCAGCCCCCGGCAACTCTGGCTTGCCAGGTCCCGGGCGCCGGTCCGTTCCTTTTCTTTCAGGACAACTCAGCAAGAATACTTACGTGCCCTGCAAACCAAAAAAATACAGAAAAGAACAGAGAGACGCGCACTCGACCTCTAAGCTAGGGTTAGCCGCCGCTAAGCACTATCAACCCTAATCTAGGAAGAGACTCAACCTAGCATGCATGCTATAACTTAGGGCGCCAGCACTTTGTTTATTTATGCTCAGGGTCTGCGCCTGGCTTTGTACAAAGGGTTACATGCCTTGCCGGCAAGGTTTGTACAAAAGGGTGGCTTGGCGGGAGGCCCGACAGCCGCGCGTTATGGGTAAAACTTGTGAAGATGCTCGATGTTCCATGAGTTGCTCACTGAAATGGCATCTTCGGTCTCCAGCCGGACTGCGCCGGGTCTGGTGACTCGCGTTACCCGATAAGGGCCTTCCCACTTTGGCGTCAACTTGTTGGAATTCTTGGCCGACTGAACGTGCCGAAGAACAAGGTCGCCTTCCTCAAGGCTTCGGGCATGAACCTTGCGGCTATGGTAGCGACGCAGAGCTTGCTGGTAGCGTGCTGCTCTCACAGCCGCCCAGAGACAATCTTCCTCAAGGAGCATTGCGTCATCTTGCCACAATTGCTCTTGCTCAAGCTCATCATAAGCGAGCACTCGAGGTGACTCGTATATGAGTTCTGTCGGGAGAACTGCCTCTGCCCCGTAGACCAGGGCAAAGGGTGTCTTGCCGGTGGCTCGATTTGGCGTCGTTCTGATCGACCAAAGAACCGCTGACAACTCATCAATCCAGTGCCTTCCACCCTTGCGCAGCCTATCAAAAGTCTTCGTCCTTAGGCCTCGTAGGACTTCTGCATTCGCCCTCTCCGCTTGGCCGTTGCTCCGTGGATGTGCCACGGAAGCAAAATAGACCTTGCTGCCGAGATCCTCAACGTATTGCATGAAGGCGTGGCTCGTGAACTGTGTGCCTTTGTCGGTTATGATCCTATTGGGTACCCCAAAACAGCACACTAGTCCCTTGAAAAACTTAATGGCTGACTGCGCTGTCACCTTCCTCACTGCTTCCACTTCTGGCCACTTTGTGAACTTGTCGATTGCGACGTACAAGTACTCAAAGCCCCGACTGCACGGGGGAAAGGGCCCAAGATGTCGAGCCCCCAGACCGAGAAGGGCAAGGAGAGAGGGATAGTTTGAAGGGCTTGAGCTAGTTGATGAAGCTTCTTCGAATGGAACTGGCATGCTTCACACTTGGTTACTAGTGCCGTCGCATCCTGGAGGGCAGTGGGCAGAAGAAACCTTGCCGGAAAGCCTTGCCGGCAAGGGCCCTCGACCCTATGTGGGAGCCACATATGCCTCCATGTATCTCCGCCAATAGCTTTAGTCCTTCCTCCCGGGAGATGCACATCAATTTCACCCCGTTTGGCCTTCTTCTGTACAATATGCTATCAACGAACTGGTACAGAGCAAACCGGCGGGCTCTTTTTCTACCTCTTCCTGCTCCTCAGGAAGCTCCCCTTTTTGAAGGAATCAGACGGTGTGCTATGCCCATGACGGAGCCTGTGGCTCGTCGACAAGGACCCAAGGCATTTATTCTGCCATGGGAGCGGCTGGCTCCACGGCCATGACCTGAGGTCCTGCCGAAGTCGATTGCCCTACGGCAGGATCGGCATCCATGGCAAGATCTTCGCCAGCGGCTCCGGGGAGCTCGGTGGGGAAGTACTTGCCGGGGCCTAGCTTCCTCCGCTTGCTCTGCCCGGTCAACGGCTCAATGGATGGTTGGGTTAACTGAAGCAAAAAAGTACTTGGTTCCACAGGTAGCTTGAGGGCAGCGCGCTTTGACAGGTAGTCGGCAATGTCATTCTCCGCTCGAGGGACATGTTCCGCTTGTATACCGTCAAAGTGCTCCTTCAGTTTCCTCACGTCATCTGCGTAAGCTTCCATCAACGGGCTTTGATAATCTTTGTTGACCTGCCTGATGACGAGCTGTGAGTCGCCCCTGACGATGAGCTTCTTAACTCCGAGGTCTGCCGCGATCTTGAGACCGGCAAGCAAACCCTCGTACTCGGCGGTGTTGTTGGTCGACATCTCCTGGGGGAAATTCATCTGGACGGCATACTTGAGGTGCTCTCCGATGGGTGCAACAAGCAGCACACCAGAACCGGCGCCTTGCAGTGAGAAGGTAGTGAAGGGCATGCAGGCGGAGTGCGGAGGCACCATGTTGGGAAAGATGCCCAACGTCCTCTGGTTCGAAGGGGCCTTCGTGGACTCCGTCAAGGGGTGGCAATCGGGGTGGTTCTATATCACCGAGCCGCGCGACCCTACGTGGGCGGCGGCCCCCGAGTTTAGATCTAGTATCCCTACGCAGCTCACCTCCTAGAAAGAGAAGGGCTTGTTGTGGGGTAATCCGAAGGAGCTGACGGGACTCCGAGCCTGTATCCAGAAGCTGGTGAACAAGAAGCTCAGGCTCGTCGACGTGGTCCAAGTCATGCTTGTCCACCGGATCCTCCCATGCCAAGAACGGACATTCAATCTGTGGGAGTTCGATCCGGAACAGCACCAGGCGCTGAGCGGGCTCTTCGACACGACGTACGAAGGAGCCTGGAGGGTGCTATTTAAGGGCGCCGAAGCCCCCGCATCCGCGACAGAAGATCGCGGATTTCACTCGCAGCATCCGGCTGGCGAGGTAAGTGATTCTACCCCTTTACGGGACACTTGTGGTAAATAGATTGATTCTAAGAGGGTTTCAATCTCCCTTTTCCTTTGACATGAATGGATGAAGAAGGCCGAGCAGCTCATCTGCCCGGCTCCCATGCCAGAAGACCCAGTGGATGCCCGTCTAGCGGGGCTGCTGGTTCCGGCACCGCACGTGGTGCCGGAGAAGAAGGCCAAGAAGGTGGCCACAGGCACTCGAAAGATTTCCCGTAATCAGGCGTCCGACGACGAGGCGGACTCCTCCCCCGAAGACGAGGAGGAGGAAGAAGACTCTCTCCCGGAGGGGGGAGAGAGGAAGAAGAAGGCTTCCCCAACAGGGGAGGCCGAAGGGTCCAAGTGGGGGAGAACCATTTCCCCGGACGGCTCTGCCAACACCGACATTGGCGACGAGGAGTGGCCTTCAAGGGCCAGGCCTCTGGTGAGATCGTAAGTATCCGGATCCCTGATATGCAATTTCTTTCGTGTCACATAGTGTCCTACTAATGCCGCATACTGCCCGCAGTCCGGCCGATGATGATTTCCCCGCTTCGTCGAGCGGGTCGTTGGCCCCGTCGGATGTGGATTCACTTCTGACTACCTCTACCCCCCGTGCCGATGAGGACGCCGAGGTGGGATCCCAGAAAGGGACCCATCAGGAGGAGGCTCCAGAGGCGCCGCAAGGCAGCCTCCCAGACTTTGCGCCGGACTCTACGTCAGAACCTGCAGTGGTTCCAGAGTCCGGCAGGCGGCCCCTTCGAAAGAAGGGCAAGACCGTGACACCGGCGGCCTCCGTCCAACCGGAGGCGCCGGACAACTTGCTGGAGGCGCTCAAAGGCGCTTCCATCGAGGAAGAACACCGCACTGTTATGAGTGCGGTGATTCAGAAGGTTCAGCTCGCCAAGAGCGGGCTGACCGAAGCCTGCAGTAGCCTTCTAACAGGCTTTGAGGTAAGAAGTTTAAAATTATGTAATGTAATACCGCATAGACAGTAGCCCCTGATGCTCAGTTCGGTGCTCGGAAAGAAAAGCCGGACTGAGGATCTAAAAAGATATTCGCAGGTTGCTAATAGATTATGTCAATATGGGTTTGCAGGCTGTGCTGCTGACCTCTGCCGCACTGACTGCGGAGGTTGGTACATTAAAGCAAGATCTCGAGCGGTCCGAGCGAGAGCTCGGCCATGCCAAGAGGCAGCTCGAGGACAAAGAAGGTGAGTAGCACCACTTTGAATTTTTACCTTACAGAAAAGGATTTTGGTCGCAATAACATTAACAAGGATAATATGGGAATTGCAGGGGCCACAAACGAGGTGGCAGCCCTGAAGGAGGCTGTGTCCGCGGCCGAACGAAGTGCGGCCGCGGAGCGGGCAGAGCGAGAAAAGCAGGAGGCACAGGTGGCGGCAGTGCGCAAGAGCTCCAGGCTCTCACGGAGAAGCATGAGAGCTTGGAGCGCGACTCCAAGACTCGGGAGTCCGAGCTTGCCTCGGCTCTCGAAAGTGCCAAGTCCGCCAAGGCCGAGGCCCGTAAGGCCCTTTAGGAGGTTGAAGATGTGAAGAAGATAGCGGCGGGTAAGGCATTTTTCATGCAAAGCAAACATGTTAATGTAAACTACCTGACACTTACCCGCATTCGGAGCTCTCCAGGGGCGTTTGCAGATCTGCCGCGTAGTGTGTCCGATGCTGCCGCATTCTACCGTGGCGAGGAGGGGAGCTCAACGGAGAAGGTCTTCTGGTCTCAGTACGCTGAGGCCGGCCATCCGGTGCCCCCAAGCGACCAGCTGAAGCAGCTGGTGGAACTCCACAAGGTAGCTGAGGAGGCCATGAAGGGCCTTATAGTCCGGCTGTGGCCTGGACAGGCCATGCCTGGGAGCTACTTCGGCCTCGTGCGGCGGCTGGTGGATGCGTGCCCCTGGGTGGAGGTCATCAAGCGCTCCGCCTGTATTGAAGGTGCTCGTCGGGCCCTTGCCCGCACTAAGGTGCACTGGGGTAGGCTGGATGCGGAGAAGCTTCTCACTGACCCACCGCCACCGGGCAAGGAGTATCGTACGCCCGAAATGTATTATAAAACTGTCCTGAAGGGAGCCCGCGATATTGCGGATGAATGCCCTAGAGATGTATTTTTTGAGTAAACTCGCTATGTATTATCCTATGCGCTGAAAACTTTGTTCATATGCGCTTTAAGCAACGCTTGTTTAATTTAAAATATTACCTTCTGTGCGGCCGTTTATAAAATCTGAGAGATGGCAAGTCGTTGCCTTCAACCCCCAAGCCGCAAGTGCTGGGGTGTTTGGGATAACTTGAGCACTCTTGTTCCCATTTTTGGGTCCATCTAGGGAGGCGCTCAACACAACGAACAAGGCAACCGGACTTATAATGCTTGAACACTCTCACTTAGCCATAGAATTCTATAATTTTAAATTTCGGTGAAGCCCCTGGTATTCGGAAGACCGAATTCGGGGCGCTATCCACACCTTCGTCGGACATTATCCGGAACTTCGCTCGAAGCGGCGTGAGTCTTTAAGGACCCGAAAAGACCTCTCGAACAGCGACCAGTCTCTCGCCTTATCGTGCCGGTCAGTTTTAGCTTTCTCCACTGAGGCGCTCGCCCGGCTCAACCGGGGCGCAATCGCAGTGGTTCTCCCAGTGCCACCTTAGCCGACGGAATGGAACGTAAGGCACCAAAACGTGGGAGCCAGGCAAACCCAACTATTGACCCAAGACAGGATTCAGAGCCGATTCATATAATGCTATAAGTTCGGGGTGCCGCACTTGTGAAAGTGTTCGGACTTATCACACCATAATGTGGGGAACATAAGCCCCTGGTGTATTAGGCCGTACCAAAATATACGGGTGCAAGATGTCATATAATGAACATATATATGTAATAACCGGCAAAAAGTGCTGCATCATTTATTAAAGGAAGTCTGCTATGAGTGCGGACTGATACAAATAGTGCGGTAAGCAAGGGTTTTGGACTAGTTAAACATGTCCCCCTCCAGGGATGGGCTGCGGACTTGGTGTATATAATCAAATTTAATGCTCGTAATTGAGACCACCTAGTGTTAGTCGCCGCATTCTTTCTTCCCCGGCTGTTGCATCATGAGTTCGGCAGGTTCACCGCCGGACAGGGCCTCTGGCTAACGGAGTCATGTGTATACAAAGAAAGAAAATAATAATAAGAAAGAGTGGCACACTTGCGAGCCCCTTGTGTGGTCGAGCCACACTCTGGGTCCATTGTGGTCGTGCCCCTTCCCCTACGCCCATGGTATCTCCAAAGCGTAATGATGTACGCGGAGAGTTGCTCTTGCGATCGTGCGAGGGCGGGGGTTAGGGCCGCATTGCTACACATGCTCGGATCATGCCAGGTGGTCTTGGTTGGTGTTGCTTTGGGCGCGTTTGTCTGTATCCGGTCGTTTAACGGCCGGACTCGAAAATTGCCTTAAAAGGCTGCTCTGTACTTCTGCCACGAGAGCCGCTGTATGTTCCTTCGTTCGGAGGGAGCGTTCTGTATTTCCGTTGATCGTGATGACTCCACGAGGGCCTGGCATCTTGAGCTTGAGGTATGCATAATGCGGCACCGCGTTGAACTTTGCAAACGCGGTTCGTCCGAGTAGAGCGTGATAGCCGCTGTGAAATGGGACTATGTCGAAGATTAACTCCTCGCTCCGGAAATTATCCGGGGATCCGAAGACCACTTCCAGTGTGACTGAGCCTGTACAATTGGCTTCCACACCTGGTATGACGCCTTTAAAGGTTGTCTTTGTAGGTTTAATCCTTGAGGGGTCTTTGCCCATCTTTCGCACTGTATCCTGATAAAGCAGGTTCAGGCTACTGCCGCCGTCCATCAGGACTCTCGTGAGGTGAAATCCATTGACGATTGGGTCTAAAACCAATGCGGCGAATCCGCCATGGCGTATGCTGGTTGGATGGTCTCTTCGATCGAAAGTGATCGGACAAGAGGACCATGGATTGAACTTCGGGGCGACTGGCTCCATTGCGTATACGTCCCTTAGTGCACGCTTCCGCTCCCTCTTGGGTATATGGGTTGCGTAAATCATGTTCACCGTCCACACTTGTGGGGGGAAACCCTTCTGTCCTCTTTTGTTCGGCGGTCGGGTCTCTTCCTCGTCGTCGCTGTTTAGCCCCTTGTCATTGTTTTCGGCAATTAACTTGCCTGCCTGCTTGAACACCCAGCAATCTCTGTTGGTGTGATTAGCTAGCTTTTCGGGGGTGCCATGTATCTGGCATAAGCGGTCGAGTATTCGGTCCAAATTGGACGGACCCGGAGTTGTTCTTTTGAATGGCTTCTTCTGCTGACCGGGTTTAGAGCCTCGGAATCCGGCGTTGACTGCCGTATCCTCCTTGTCGTCGCCGTTAATGCGGCGTTTGTTTTTGCTTCGACGCGACCTGCCATTGTGGTCCTTAGTATCCGGACTGCTAGAATTTTTACTAAGGTTATTGCTGCGAGCTAGCCAGCTATCCTCTCCCGCACAAAAGTGGGTCATTAATGATGTGAGGGCTGCCATGGATTTCAGCTTTTCCTGTCCCAGGTGCCGGGCTAGCCACTCATCTCGGATGTTATGTTTGAAGGCTGTGAGAGCCTCTGCATCCGGACAGTCGACGATTTGGTTTTTCTTTGTCAAGAACCGTGTCCAGAATTGTCTGGCCGATTCGTCTGGCTGCTGAATTATGTGGCTTAGGTCATTGGCGTCTGGTGGCCGCACATACGTGCCCTGGAAGCTATCGAGGAATGCGGCTTCCAGGTCTTCCCAACACCCAATTGACTCTGCAGGCAAGCTGTTAAGCCAATGCCGAGCTGGTCCTTTAAGCTTGAGTGGGAGATACTTGATGGCATGAAGGTCGTCGCCGCGGGCCATATGGATGTGAAGGAGATAATCTTCGATCCAAACCGCGGGGTCTGTTGTGCCATCGTAGGATTCGATGTTTACGGGTTTAAACCCTTCAGGGATTTGATGATCCATTACTTCGTTAGTGAAGCATAGTGGGTGTGCGGCGCCTCTATATTGAGCAATATCACGACGTAGCTCGAGAGAGCGTTGTCTGCTGCGTTCGGCCCGGCCGGAGTGATTGTATCTGGCGCGATGGTATTCGTCGTGGGTCGTGGGGCGCCCTCGTGATCCGTAGATGGATCTGGATTGCCTTGCTTTGTCCTCCAATATGTCTCGCAAGTCCGGCGCGTTCCCTCTTGGCTTTGCACTTTTGGAGTGATGCCGGGGTATGGTCTTGGTGGAGGGCCTGGATGCCTCTCTGTCGCGACCACGGGGTGGTCGGTCTGCCGTATCATGCGCTGGTGATGAAGGTATGTATGCTTCCTCCTCTAATCGGGGGAGCAACTTGCATCTTGGGTAGCTTTTGGAGGGGCGTTCGAGTTTATACTCTTCAGCCGCGAGGACCTCGGTCCATCGATCGGCCAGCAGGTCCTGATCAGCTTGAAGCTGCTGCTGCTTTTTCTTTAGGCTATTTGCCGTGGCAATAAGCCTGCGTTTGAAACGCTCTTGTTCGACGGGATCCTTGGGCACGACGAATTCGTCGTCGTTGAGGCTTGCCTCGTCTTCGGAGGGAGGTATATAGTTATATTCCTCGACCTCTTTGTCTGCCGCCCTCTCGTGAGGGCTTGCTTCTGCATCCTCCTGCGCTGAGTCTTGCTGGAGGGGATTATCTTCGGCACTCTCTGGGGTATTATTATCTCCTGTGCCGGAATCTCCATTCTTGCTGTGGCGGGATTTAGAGCGGCGCCGCTGACGCCGGCGCTTGGGCTGTTTCTTTAAGGAATCTGCCTCCGCTGTTTCTTCATCGTCCCCATCTTTTGGGGTGTCCACCATGTATATGTCGTATGACGAGGTGGTCTTCCAGTGCCCTGTAGGCGCTGGTTCCTGTTCGTCTCCGGCATCGTCGTCCATAGCGTCGATGTCTTCGGAGTCGTAGTCTAGCATGTCGGTTAGATCATCGACAGTGGCTACAAAGTGGGTGGTGGGTGGGCTCTGAATTTCTTCGTCGTCCGTATCCCAACCATCCTGGCCATAATCCGGCCAGGACTCTTCGGATAGCGAGAGATGCTTTAGCGAATTTAGGATGTCGCCAAAGGGCGAGTGTTGGAAGATGTCCGCGGTGGTGAATTCCATAACCGGCGCCCAATCAGATTTGATTGGCAGGGGCGTGGGAGGTCCGGAGTCGGGCAAGGAGTCCGGCGCCTCGGAGTCACGAGCTTCGCGAGGGACAAGGTTAGTTTTCGGCTCCATCGCCGTGGAAGTTGGAGCCCCCGAGGCGGTGTCCAACCACCGGTCCTCAATCTGGGCGATCGGCTCCGGTCTAAGGGCCGGAGCAGATTCTTGTGCGGCCACCAAGGCACTGTTCGGCAGCAGAGCTAGATCATGCCCATCGTAACAGTGCGGCACGCTTGGCTGTGGCTCGAGCCCGTCGAAGATCAAGTCCCCGCGGACGTCGGCCGTGAAGTTCAGGCTTCCGAATCTGACCTGACGGCCAGGGGCGTAGCTTTCGATCTGCTCCAGATGGCCAAGTGAATTAGCCCGCAGTGCGAAGCCGCCGAATACAAAGATCTGTCCGGGGAGAAAAGTCTCACCCAGGACAGCGTTGTTGATTGAAGAAGCCATCGAGCCTATCGGTGACGACACAGAGGAACTCTCAATGAAAGCACCAATGTCGGTGTCAAAACCGGCGGATCTCGGGTAGGGGGTCCCGAACTGTGCGTCTAGGCGGATGGTAACAGGAGACAAGGAACACGATGTTTTACCCAGGTTCGGGCCCTCTTGATGGAGGTAAAACCCTACGTCCTACTTGATTAATATTGATGATATGGGTAGTACAAGAGTGGATCTACCACGAGATCAAGGAGGCTAAACCCTAAAGCTAGCCTATGGTATGATTGTTGTAATGTATGTTGTGTCCTACGGACTAAAGCCCTCCCGTTTATATAGACATCAGAGAAGGCTAGGGTTACACAGAGTCGGTTACAATGGTAGGAGATCTACATATCCGTATCGCCAAGCTTGCCTTCCACGCCAAGGAAAGTCCCATCCGGACACGGGACGGAGTCTTCAATCTTGTATCTTCGTAGTCTTGGAGTCCGGCAGACGATGATAGTCCGGCTGTCCGGACACCCCCTAGTCCAGGACTCCCTCAACGGCCTTGCCCTTGCGCTTCCTATCACAGCGTCGGCCTTTCTTTGCTGGGGTGGCGGTATCGCTAGTGGAGTCGGTTTCCGCACCGGCATCTTCACCGGGGTACTTCCTTCCTCGGGACGAGTGCACCGACTGGCCAGAACATAGAGTTCGGCCACATCCTTAACCTTGTTCATCGCTAGTTCTTCACGCATTTTGCAATTGCGCATGTTCTGGTGGAACAAACTGATCACGGCGGCGGGATGAACATCGGGGATGTTGTACTGCACCCGGCTGAACCTTTGGATGTACTTGTGCAGGTTTTCTCCTTCCTTCTGGGGGATGATGTGTAAATCACTCGCCTGGCCATGAGCTTGGTGACCTCCAGTAAAGGCTCCAACAAAATCATGGCATAGATCTGCAAGAAGAGATGGAATCCACCGGCAAGTGCATCAACCATGACATGACATTAGGCTTGAGTGCCAACGGGAAGTAGTTGGCAAGCACCTTATCGTCGCGGGCCCCAGCAGCTTGCATCGCGATGGTGTAGATGCTGAGGAACTCTGACGGGTGGGTCTTGCCATTGTACTTCTCGCTAACGTCAGGTTTGAACGTACGGTGGGAGGGCCACTAGAACTGCCGCAGCTCATGGGTGAAGGCTGGACAACCCATCTCGTAAGGTAGGCCACCGTAGCCTCCCGACGCTGGGTGGTCCGTAGCGGGCCCTGCCCACCCGTCCGACTGGTGGCGCGTGTGACGTTGGCGCTCGATCGTAGTTCGAGCGTCCTCATGAGCCCGCTCCCGGAGGACCTGGCACTGATCGCGGTTGGTTCATGGGTCGGACGACGCGATGGAGATATCATCACGAGCGTCGCCGCGGCGGGCCGACGCCCGGGGCGGTCGGGATGGAGGCGGGGAATACACCGTGGCCGCGTCGCCTCCGGCGTGGTCTCCGCTAGCACGTGGCAGCCCGGCAGAGTGACGGCCGACGGGTTCTGCCGGCCGTGGCCTGTCGTTGTTGGCGATGCCGACGAGGCTCCGGACGGTGGCCCTCCATTCGTCAAGCTTCTCCACGGCGGGAGGAAAATCGAGGAGCAGTTGTGCGCACGCTAGGGCTTCCGCTGGCGTGGGTGGCGGCAAAATCTGGGTGGACCGCGATGCTCCTCGACTCCTAACCATGTTAGAAGGAGCTGCGTCATGGCTCCGCACCCATTCGCCACCTCCGTCAGCACGCCAGTGCGCACGCTGGCCCTCCTCTTCATGTGATGGGCGCACGGGACTCTTCCCAGGGCGGCGCGCAGAATCTCTGGCAGGGTGACGCTGCTCATCATGCACAACCTGAGAGGAGCGCACCATGGGTGCCGGTGTTGGCGTCTTGGAGGTCGCTGATACGTCTCCGTCGTATCTATAATTTTTGATTGTTCCATGCCAATATTATTCAACTTTTATATATTTTGGCAACTTTTTATACAATTTTTGGGACTAACATATTGATCCAGTGCCCAGTGCCAGTTCCTGTCTGTTGCATGTTTTTTGTTTCGTAGAAACCCAATATCAAACCGAGTCCAAACAGGATAAAAACGGGTGGAGATTTTTTTTTGGAATATTTATGATTTTTGGGAAGTAAAATGAACACGAAACAGTGTCCGGGGTGGCCACGAGACAGGGGGCCGCGCCCCAGGGAGGCAGGCGCACCCTGGGCTCTCGTGGGCCACCCGTAAGGCGGTTGACGCTCTTCTTTTGGCCCAAGAAAGCTAATTTTATGAGAAAGATCTGGGCGAAAGATTCACCCCAATCGGAGTTACGGATCTCCGGATATTTAAGAAACGGTGAAGGGTTAGAATCTGAGAACGCCGAAACAGAGAGATAGATCCAATCTCGGAGGGGCTCTCGCCCCTCCCACGCCATGGGAGTCAAGGACCAGAGGGGAAACCCTTCTCCCATCTAGGGAGGAGGTCAAGGAAGAAGAAGAAGAAGGGGGGCTCTCTCCTCCTTGCTTCCGGTGGCGCCGGAACGCCGCTGGGGGCCATCATCATCACCGCGATCTTCACCATCACCTCCGCCATCTTCACCAACATCTCCATCACCTTCCCCCATCTATATCCAGCGGTTCACTCTCCCGCAACCCGCTGTACCCTCTACTTGAACATGGTGCTTTATGCTTCATATTATTATCTAATGATGTGTTGCCATCCTATGATGTCTGAGTAGATTTCCATTGTCCTATCGGTGATTGATGAATTGCTATGATTGGTTTGAGTTGCATGTTTTATTATTGGTGCTGTCCTATGGTGCCCTCCATGTCGCGCAAGCGTGAGGGATTGCCGCTGTAGGGTTTGCAATATGTTTATGATTTGCTTATGGTGGGTTGCGTGAGTGACTGAAACACACACCCGAGTAAGTAGGTTGTTTGCGTATGGGATAAAAGGGGACTTGATACTTGAATGCTATGGTTGGGTTTTACCTTAATGAATCTTTAGTAGTTGCGGATGCTTGCTAGAGTTCCAATCATAAGTGCATATGATCCAAGTATAGAAAGTATGTTAGCTTATGCCTCTCCCTCAAATAGAATTGCAATAGTGATTATCGGTCTAGTAACGTAGTCAATTGCTTAGGGACACTTTCAACACTCCTACCACCACTTTCCCACACTCGCTTTATTTACATTATTGCATCTTTATCTAAACAACCCCTACTTTTTATTTACGCGTTCTTTATTATCTTGCAAACCTATCCAACAACACCTACAAAGTACTTCTAGTTTCATATTTGTTCTAGGTAAAGCGAACGTCAATCGTGCGTAGAGTCGTATCAGTGGCCGATAGGACTTGAGAGAGTATTTGTTCTACCTTTAGCTACTCGTTGGGTTCGACACTCTTACTTATCGAAAGAGGCTACAACTATCCCGTATACTTGCGGGTTATCAAGACCTTTTTCTGGCGCCGTTGCCGGGGAGTCATAGCGTGGGGTGAATATTCTCGTGTGTGCTTGTTTGCTTTATCACTAAGTAATTTTTATTTGATGTTCTTAGTTGTTTTCTATCTTTAGCTATGGGTAGGAAACACAAAATACCAAAAAAATTAGTTGTACCTACTGAACCAGTGGTTGAGGAACCACTCAAAATCTATCACAGTCCTGAAGCTTTTTACTTGGATCATCTTCGATCCCTTTGTGCTCGTGCTGAAACCCCAACTAGCTTAGTTGAGGGCAAATCTTTAGATGAACATGCTTGTTATGTGCGACAACGTATATCTGAAAAAGGGAAACTATTATGGGATCAAATTCAACGTTTGCAATGCTATGCTTGGAATTTATGTGAAATTTATGATATTACTTGTTGTTCTGAAAACCCTAAGAAACACCTTCCCTACCAATGTGAGTTTATTGATAATGGAATCGTATCTTCATATGCTAAGGGTGTTTATAATTACTATGATGTTCAACAAATTGAAGAATTTGTTGATTTTAAGGGTGCTTTTGAAATTGCTTCTTTGATTGAAAAGTATGATGCTACTCTTTATAAATCTTAAAGTTTTGCCATACTTAAATATTGTTATGATAATTATGCTTCTAATGCGAATGTTAAACCATAAATTGAGAAATTCTCCGCTGTCCAAGAAGAGATTAATATTTTGCAGGAAGCTATGGAAGAAGAAATTGATGAAACAGTGAGCTCATTGGATGAAAAAGATGATGAGGAGAGCGAAGAACAAAATGAGGAAGAGCGGATTAGCTACCCGTGCCCACCTTCTAATGAGAGTAACCCTATAACTCATACGTTATTTAATTCCCCTTCGTGCTTACTGAAGGATGATTGCTATGATGATTGCTATGATCCCGTTGATTCTCTTGAAATATCCCTTTTTGATGATGCTTGCTATGCTTGTGGCCAAGATGCCAATATGAATTATGCTTATGGAGATGAACTTGCTATAGTTCCTTATGTTAAACATGAAATTGTTGCTATTGCACCCACGCATGATAGTCCTATTATCTTTTTGAATTCTCCCGACTACCGTATATCATAGAAGTTTTTGCTTATTAAGGATTATATGCATGTGCTTGCTGCTCCTACTTGCAATTATTATGAGAGAGGAACTTTATCTCCACCTCTCTATGTTTCCAATATGATAAAATTGCAAGAAATTGCTTATACTATGCATTGGCCTTTACTATGTGTGCATGAATTGTTCTCTTATGACCTGCCGATACATAGGAAGAGAGTTAGACTTCGTTGTTGCTTGATATATGTTACTTTCTTCTCACTACTAAATTACAAATCATTGTTAATTAAAATTGACTTTGATATACCTTGGGATCCGGGTGGATTCATTACTTGAGCACTAAATGCCTAGCTTAATGGCTTTAAAGAAAGCGCTGCTTGGGAGAAAACCCGGAAGGTTTAGAGAGTCATTTATTTCTGTTGAGTGCTTTCATATAGTTTAAAAACAAAAAAATAAAGAGGGGAACCCAAAAAACTTTTCAAAAAGGAAAGTGAAAGTGAGAAAGACAAGCATTGTTGAAGTGGGAGAGCTCCTTGAACTTTGTTCATGCTCACGGAAACTTTGTGAATCTTGATTACAGAAAATTTTCAACAAAAATAATTATCCCCATGTACAATTCCATTGTATTATAAAAATAATGTGCCAAGGTTTGCCTTTAGGATGTTTACAATGCTTGTTGGTTTGTACGGTGCAGGACAGAAACTTTGGCTGTAGTACGCGATTTTACATTTTTAACTGGAACGTCAACTGGTTCTGATTCCTTTTGCACTGTCTTGATATACAACTTGTTTATGATTCCTAATTTTGGTACAATTTTTGGGGTAACAGAAGTATGGTGGATGTTCATATTTCTACAGACTGTTCTGTTTTTGACAGATTCTGTTTTTGATGCATAGTTTGCTTGTTTTGATGAATCTATCAATTTATATCAGTGGATTAAGCCATGGAAAAGTTATATTACAGTAGATACAATGCAAAAACAAAATTTGAATTGGTTTGCAACAGTACTTAGAGTGGTGTTTGCTTTATTATACTAACGGATCTTACCGAGTTTTTTGTTGAAATTTTGTGTGGATGAAGTGTCTAAACGAGGAGGTCTCGATATGAGGAAAAGGAAGAGAGGCAAGAGCTCAATCCTGGGGATGCCCGAGGCACCCCAAGTAAGTATTCAAGGAGACTCGAGCGTCTAAGCTTGGGGATGCCCCGGAAGGCATCCCCTCTTTCTTCAACAAGTATCGGTATGTTTTCATATTCGTTTCGTTTATGCATTATGTGCAAGTCTTGGAGCGTCTTTTGCATTTTGTTTTCACTTTTATTTTATGCAACATGCTGGTATGAGATAGTCCTTGGTTGATTAGAATGCTCATTGCACTTCACTTAAATCTTTTGAGTATGGCTTTATAGAATTCTTCATGTGCTTCACTTATATCATTTGAAGTCTGGATTGCCTGTTTCTCTTTACATAGAAAACCGCTATTTGAAGAATGCTCTTTTGCTTCATTTATAATTCTTAGAGCGTGGGCATATCTTTTGTAGAAAGAATTAAACTCTCTTGCTTCACTTATATCTTTTTAGAGAGATGACAGGAATTGGTCATTCACATGGTTAGTCATAAAATTCTACATAAACTTGTAGATCGCTGAATATGATATGTTTGATTCCTTGCAATAGTTTTGCGATATAAAGATGGTGATATTAGAGTCATTCTAGTGGGTGGTTGTGGATTGTAGAGACACTTGTGTTGAGGTTTGCAAGTCCCGTAGCATGCACGTATGGTAACCATTGTGTGACAAATTTGAAGCATGGGGTGTTTCTTTGATTGTCTTCCTTATGAGTGGCGGTTAGGGATGAGCGATGGTCTTTTCCTACCAATCTATCCCCCTAGGGGCATGCGTAGTAGTACTTTGCTTCGAGGGCTAATAAACTTTTGCAATAAGTATATGAGTTCTTTATGACTAATGTGAGTCCATGGATTATACGCACTTTTACCTTTCCATCATTGCTAGCCTCTTCGGTACCGTGCATTGCCCTTTCTCACCTCAAGAGTTGGTGCAAACTTCGCCGGTGCATCCAAACCCCATGATACGATATGCTCTATCACACATAAGCCTCATTATATCTCCCTCAAAACAGCCATCATACCTACCTATCATGGCATTTCCATAGCCATTCCGAGATATATTGCCATGCAACTTCCATCATCATCATATTCATGACTTGAGCATTCATTGTCATATTGCTTTGCATGATCGTAAGATAGTTAGCATGATGTTTTCATGGCTTGTCCGTTTTGATGTCATTGCTACGCTAGATCATTGCACATCCCGGTACACCACCGGAAGCATTCATATAGAGTCATATCTTCGTTCCAGTATCGAGTTGTAATATTGAGTTGTAAGTAAATAAAAGTGTGATGATCATCATTATTAGAGCATTGTCCCCCCCCCCCCAAAAGGAAGGCCAAAAAGAAAAAAAATAAAGGCCAAAGAAAAAAAGAATAAAATAAAAAGAAAATAAATAAAAAGGGCAATGTTACTATCTCTTTTTCCACACTTGTGCTTCAAAGTAGCACCATGTTCTTCATATAGATTGTCTCCTATGTTGTCACTTTCATATACTAGTGGGAATTTTCATTATAGAACTTGGCTTGTATATTCCAACGATGGTATTCCTCAAATGCCCTAGGTCTTCATGAGCAAGCAAGCTGGATGCACACCCACTTAGTTTCTTTTGTTGAGCTTTCATACACTTATAGCTCTTAGTGCATCCGTTGCATGGCAATCCCTACTCCTCACATTGACATCAATTGATGGGCATCTCCATAGCCCGTTGATTAGCCGCGTTGATGTGAGACTTTCTCCCTTTTTGTCTTCTCCACATAACCTCCATCATTATATTCTATTCCACCTATAGTGCTATATCCATGGCTTGTGCTCATGTATTGCGTGAGGGTTGAAAAAGCTGAAGCACGTTAAAAAGTATGAACCAATTGCTCGGCTTGTCATCGGGGTTGTGCATGATGGGGGCATTTTGTGTGACGAAAATGAAGCATGGCCAAACTGTATGATTTTGTAGGGATAAGCTTGCTTTGGCCTTGTTGTTTTGAAAAGACATGATTGCTTTATTGGTACGCTCGAAGTATTATTGTTTTTATGTCAAATGATAGACTATTGCTTTGAATCACTCGTGTCTTAATATTCATGCCATGATTAGACATATGATCAACATTATGCTAGGTAGCATTCCACATCAAAAATTATCTTTTTTATACTTTACCTACTCGAGGACGAGCAGGAATTAAGCTTGGGTATGCTGATACGTCTCCGTCGTATCTATAATTTTTGATTGTTCCATGCCAATATTATTCAACTTTTACATACTTTTGGCAACTTTTTATACTATTTTTTGGGACTAACATATTGATCCAGTGCCTAGTGCCAGTTCCTGTCTGTTGCATGTTTTTTGTTTCGCAGAAACCCAATATCAAACGGAGTCCAAACGGGATAAAAACGGACGGAGATTTTTTTGGAATATCTATGATTTTTGGGAAGTAAAATCAACGCGAAACAGTGTTCGGGGTGGCCACGAGACAGGGGGCCGCGCCCCAGGGAGGCAGGCGTGCCCTGGGCTCTCGTGGGCCACCCATAAGGAGGTTGACGCTCTTCTTTTGGTGCAAGAAAGCTAATTTTATGAGAAAGATCTGGGCGAAAGATTCACCCCAATAGGAGTTATGGACCCCCGGATATTTAAGAAACGGTGAAGGGTTAGAATATGAGAACGCAGAAACAGAGAGATAGATCCAATCTCGGAGGGGCTCTCGCCCCTCCCACGCCATGGGAGCCAAGGACCAGAGGGGAAACCCTTCTCCCATCTAGGGAGGAGGTCAAGGAAGAAGAAGAAGAAGGGGGCTCTCTCCCCTTGCTTCCGGTGGCATCGGAACGCCGCCGGGGGCCATCATCATCACCGCGATCTTCACCAACACCTCCGCCATCTTCACCAACATCTCCATCACCTTCCCCCATCTATATCCAGAGGTCCACTCTCCCGCAACCCGCTGTACCCTCTACTTGAACATGGTGCTTTATGCTTCATATTATTATCTAATGATGTGTTGCCATCCTATGATGTCTGGGTAGATTTCCATTGTCCTATCGGTGATTGATGAATTGCTATGATTGGTTTGAGTTGCATGTTTTATTATTGGTGCTGTCCTATGGTGTCTCCGTGTCGCGCAAGTGTGAGGGATTCCCGCTGTAGGGTTTGCAACATGTTTATGATTTGCTTATGGTGGGTTGCGTGAGTGACTGAAACACAAACGCGAGTAAGTAGGTTGTTTGCGTATGGGATAAAAGGGCACTTGATACTTTAATGCTATGGTTGGGTTTTACCTTAATGAATCTTTAGTAGTTGCGGATGCTTGCTAGAGTTCCAATCATAAGTGCATATGATCCAAGTAGAGAAAGTATGTTAGCTTATGCCTCTCCCTCAAATAGAATTGCAATAGTGATTATCGGTCTAGTAACGTAGTCAATTGCGTAGGGACACTTTCACCACTCCTACCACCACTTTCCCACACTCGCTTTATTTACATTATTGCATCTTTATCTAAACAGCCCCTAGTTTTTATTTACGCATTCTTTATTATCTTGCAAACCTATCCAACAACACCTACAAAGTACTTCTATTTGTTCTAGGTAAAGCGAATGTCAAGCGTGCGTAGAGTCGTATCAGTGGCCAATAGGACTTGACAGAGTATTTGTTCTACCTTTAGCTCCTCGTTGGGTTTGACACTCTTACTTATCAAAAGAGGCTACAACTATCCCATATACTTGTGGGTTAACAGTCGCCGTGCCGCCGCCTGGCGGGACGGTGGCACCCCTGAAGGGCCCTGTGCCGCCTGCGGGGGGCCCGACTCCGTCTCTGGAGCCCGCGACTGGTGGCTCATCGCCTGGCGCGCGAACGGCGCCACTCACCAGGCCTGAACCGCTAGGGTGATGTGGATGTTCGCGGGCCGCGCCACGGGTTCTCTCCGCGACTGTCCCGCTACTGGTCCGCATCGGTGTCGGCAACTTGGTCCCGGACGAACCGATCGTCATGGTCGTCTTCTTCTTAGGAGCCATGGCGATGAAGAACAGCTAGGCCAACTGCTAGACCATATTCTCACAATAGCGCTGCCCCCTACCTGGCGCGCCAAAGATGTCGGTGGGAAACGACACCTATGGGATCACTGGAATCCCTTCTGCGGTTGCGGGGCGTGGAATCATGAGAAGAGCGGGACTAGGGGATGGCACACAGGGGATTTACCCAGGTTTGGGCTGCAAAGATGCGTAAAACTCTACAATCCTTCTTTGGTGGTTGTAACATAGACTAGTGGCATATGCAGAGTGTGGGAGCACTTGATATTTCCCCGTCTGGACCGATCCCAAGTTGGCTTCTCACCTTCTTGGCCTAACAAAAAAACCTCCCCCGTCCCCCGCGCGCTTCCCGCCCGACGCCAGCTGAGCCCGCCGCTCCACATTGATGGCAAGTCAGGGCGACGCGACCTCTCACTGCTTACGCCGATGAAGCGGTGCGCCGACCGAGGGCACCACCCGCTGCACGCCCGACATTTCAGACTACACAGTGGAGAGTAACTTTAGAGCAAGTACTACAATTAGATGACATAAGCAGGCTATAAGGATTTAAATATAGTATTTGTGCTTAGTCGAAGGAGAGAGAAGAGGAGAGAGAAGAGAAGCGGATTGTAAACTTGTAGCGTGTTGTAGCAGGAGCACCAACATACTTTGTGAGACAAAAGGTGGGGCCATTATCAATGATATAGTATTTATACTAAAGGGACTAATAGACGCCTGAATTACTCCATTTTTTTGAGACAAACCTTGGTGGGGCTATTATTGACTTGGACGTGGGGTTTGGGGGCCAAAGGCCTACTATTATACTTGGTCTTACTCGCACGACCGGTCTGACATGCTCTACCCTAGCCGCCACTGTATCATATGGTTTCGTACTGTTTAGCACCGCCATGCAATTCTTCTCCAGCCCTCCTTCCGGCGTGCACCACGAGAAGGGACAACAGTCCTACAAACCCCGCCTTTCGTGATCCTGTACGAGAGAGGGGCGATCAGGTTTTTGGGGAGCACACTCCTGTGACTGCTGCCAGCGACGACTTCCTCAACGACAGTCTTCTTCCCCGACCTCGGTAACCTCTTCATCAACGACATGAGTGACAACATCAACCACAGCGGTTCTGCTCCCGCTGTACAATATGTGATTCTGTCCTCCTGGTTTAGTCCGCATCATTACTTTGATGTTTGCAATTGTTGTCATGGTCTATCTACTATTGATTCAGATTAAAAATCATAGTAAATTGCTAATATATTCAACAATCCAATCCAAAAACCTAATTATAGGCAATTTACTCCGCGTGGTTTTGCTACGCTTTTGAAGCCGCCTACTTTTAAGGGGGTGCAATATAAAAGGTGGCGCACAAGAGCAGTATATTGGTTTCAGATCGTGTACTGCTATGACGCCACTAAGGGTAAGCCTGAGGGCGATCTTAATCCTACATAGCAGGAAGCTTTTCAGAACATGGATACCCTCTTCAAAGCCGCCCTGCTGAGTGTTCTTGACGATTCCATTGTGGATTCATATATGTCATTTGACAGTGGCAAAGACATGTGGGCTGCGCTCGAGGCCATGTTTGGGCCCTTGGGCACTGGCAACAAGTTGTACGACATGGAGCAATTCTGTGACTACAAGATGACTGATGAGTGCTCTGTTGTTTAGTAGACTCATGAGATATAGTCACTCTCTAAGGAACTTGAGTACTTTAAGTGTGTGTTGCTGGACAACTTTGTTGCTGGGACCATCATTGCCAAGCTTCCACCTTCATGGAACAATTTTGTTACTTCTCTGAAAAACAAGAGACATGAGTTTTCTGTTTTGGATCTCATTGGCACTCTTGATTTTGAGGAGAACGAGAGAGCAAAAGACACACGTGCTCGAGTAGCTGAGGGAGCTTCTAGTGCCCACATGGTACACGAGAAGAACTTCCAGCCCAACCAGCTCCAAAATAACAAGAACAAATCTCAGGGGAAAGGCAAGTTTGATGCAAAGAACAAGCCATCACATTCTACCAACTTCAAGAAGAATTCTCATAACGGGAAGGGATACAAACCTCAATTTTGGTAGCACCGCACAAAATTTATATGGCCGCATCTACCTGCTGTCAGCTAACCTCATGGTGCTCCAGGTATTCCTACATTCGTAACTAGGTGCAGTGACCACCACAAGATGAAATTAGCTTATTCGTACGTTGACTTGCTGAATGTAGTGCGGAACGATCCTGTCATGTGTGGAGGAGCAAACAAGCAGTGCAGCCAAAGGTGGAAATCAACCAGGGACTTATGAAATTATATATAATCTTCCTCAGGCAGGTCAGTATCCCCTTCGTCCAGATGATCGTGTTTTGTCATGCCGAGCTATTGATATATGCTACTCTTTTGCAACACCGTTTAAGTATAGCTACTATTTTCCTATCTTTTCAGATTCAGGACAATGATTATGATTTCAGGGGAACTGCACAATATGGACTCATGTTGAGTCATCTCTATTGCCTCATGTGTTTGCTGCAAATGTGTCAGCATCAATTGCAAGATGAGGCAGCTCGCTAGCTGTGGAGTTGCCAACATGCTCAAAGTTCTCGCAACATTGAGAAGAAACAAGCATGCCCAGGAAATTAATGCGTGCGCAGGGAGGCCCTTTGCTCAGAGAAGCATCGATCGATTTTCTTTATTTCCACACCTTCTCACGTCTTTGTATTGGTGGTGAATCATTGCGATGCATAAACATGCTGAACTTTTGTTCTTCTGAATGTTAGTATGCATACCGTATCTTCTGAAGCTTAGTTTAATGTGAGTGTATGCATCCAGTACTGCATCCTCTAATTTGGTGGATGCACACAGAGAAAATAAATCTCCTTAATTAACTCCATAACCACCCTATTAAATAGGCCTAGTAACAAACCAGGCGCATGCAGTGGCCAGCGGGCACATGCATCCTGCATGCATGGCCAGTCAGCCAAGTCCATGCGCCAGCTCCAATGCAGCAACGCAAAAGAAGAGAGCGGTTCTTGGAAAAAAGCGAGTAGTTAGTGCAGCGGGCCTTATAAACACGAACAGCTCACTCTCCCGGTTCCGTCTCCCCCCAATTCCCCCTGCTCCCCAATCTTCCTAACTCGTCCAGAAAACCCCCGCTCACCTTCTTCCTCACTCGTACAGAAAACACCTGCTCCTCTTCTTCCACTCCTACAGAAATCACCAGCCCTCCTTCTTCCCCACTCGCACTACCACTAGGCTCGTCTCTAGCTACTCTGCTCAAACCCATGAGCTCTGCGTGACGCCCACAAGGAAAATGGAGTTGACTGGCCCTAGCACCAAGAAGATGAGGATCCCGCCAGCAGCGACACCGGTTGTAGATCCCGCACCCGGTAGCACGGGGAGAAGCGGCAAGCCCCCCTCCACTCGGATCTGAGGAACCGGTAGAATCTCTGGTGGACCGCATCAGCAATCTCCCGGACGTCATCCTTAAGGAGATCATCTCGCTTCTCCCCACCAAGGATTGCTGCCGCACACAAGTCCTCTCATCTCGGTAGCGCCCTCTATGGCGCACCGCGCCACTCAATCTCGACTGTCGTCAGATATTTGTTCTTCCTGAATTTGATCTCCTCAGAACCATCGTCTCTTCTCACCAGCAGGGCCCCGTTCAATGCCTTTGCATCCCGACACGCTACCTGCTGTCCATACCCGGCAAGCTGGACTCTTGGCTAACATCCCCTGAATTCGGAAAACTCCAGCAGTTTGAGTTATACCATTACCACAAATGTTTCATTCCACGAACACACCAAGAATTCGTGCCCACATCACCGTTGTCCATCTCGCGGCTTTCCTCCTCTCTCCACACCACCATTTTTGCCCGGTGCCATCTACCAGACGATCTGGTACAAATGCTTCGACTCCCACTGCTAAAAAACTTTCGCTTGTGGTGGCTTATCTGTCAGAGGCCTCACTGCACAACATCATCCACTCCGGTTGCCCTGTCCTAGAGCGCTTGCTGATTGTTTTGGGAATAGAAATCCGTATCAGTTGTCTCCAAATAAAGTCGCCTCACCTTAAAAGCATTGGAATTTGTTTTAAAGGACAACAACTCATCATCGAAGATGCCCCTTCACTTCAAAGGTTGCTCCTTGATAATTGTTATACACCTTCACAAATAACTGTCGTCTCTGCTCCCAAACTGGAGACCTTGGGTGTAATTCGTGACCCGTTTAATAATCACAAGGAGTTGGTGTTTGGCTCCTCACTTTTTCAGGTACCGTATATTATCATCTACACATTTGTAATCATATGCTGCATTTTTCATTTGTGTGCATAAGTTTTATATCATCTTGGAGTACACTTTGGGTACTAATATTATGTTATACGCTCAGTGAAGAGTTCGTCCATTGATAGCCTATCAATGCTGCTAGATTCTGTCAAGATCATATATATCAGAATGTTTAGTTTTGATCTGGACATAATTATTGGCTTGCTGTGATGCTTTCGATCTCTAGAGAATTTATATATAGAGGTGATGATTTCATGCACATTGAGAGCCCGTATATATTGTACTAGAATTAACTGTTCAGTTGTCATTCTTTCGACATACTCTTTTTTCAGACCTTAACTATTTTCAATCTTCATGTCTACTTAGGCAGAACCACATGGAGAAAAGCATATAACCAATCGGTGGCGTAATAAGCACCAGGATTTTCTCAGTTCTCATGACATTCTTTTGAGGACAATAACGATGGAACGATATGCATCCCACCAAGCAAATAGAAGCTTTGTCACATTCTTCCTGTTGAATGCGAGGTTACTATTGCCCATGAGGCTTAATTTTTACCGCAAGATATTTCTCTTGGACGGACATGTTGAACAACAAAAAAAGAAGTTTCAGGTGGACAAATGGGCTTCTAAACGTGATCATCTTCTATTTACAACAAGTTGTAGTCATCCTGAAATATTTTTTTGCACATGATGTTAATTTTATGGATCAGACCGATCCATTTGTTTGTGACTGCAAAAAAGAGTGGTTGGGTTAGATGTTACTGTCATGTTCAATCTGGGTTTTTTCTAAAAATTTGATGAAAAATTAACCCTTGGGCTTTTTGTACCATTTGTATGCTTGAGTTGCATGTTGTTGCCCTCGTACTCCCCTCCACCTGCCACTACACTGCCGCATCTTCCACGACTGCTGTTCGTTCCCGTCCGAGGCCTCACCATCGTTCTCCGCCTTGGTTCGCTCGCTGTGCCCGCCGCCGTCTGGCGTTGTCAACATGGTCAACAACCAAGAGGAATTAGGAGATGACTGTACGGGGAGAGACTGATAGTAGGGACCCACCAGGGTCATTGCATTTCGCAAGCAGGTTCCTCTTTATTACAAGCCAAAAAAACTTCCTCCTAATTGTTTGACAACTAGGTCCCACGCCATTGTCAATGTAGTCAATAAACGAGAAAATTACATAACGAGCGGATAACACCAGGGACCCAGCAGCTCGCCCAATTGTTTTTTAGTTTCGGAGATGGAGCTCAACTGCGCGCTGTGCGGGGGCTGTGGCCCGTCTAGCCCACGCTCACGCTTTTATTAAGCACATGACGAGCCCAGTTGATATATTTTTTTCTTTCTGAAAATTGCTAGCCTAGTTCTTTTTTTTGGAGAATACCAAAACCGAAGCCTACTTGCTTTTCTCAGCCCTGCTAGGCTGCAAATCTTTCAAGACGAGGAGGGATGTAAGTAGTAAGAAATGGGCTTCCCCAGAAAATGGGCTATAAGTTGTAGGAAATGGGATGTAAATTTTTAAACCAAAGCCAACCAGCAATTGCATTAAAATATCATTTTTCAGGATTTCTCTACTCTCTACTCTTATAAAAACCAAAGCCAACTGGCAATTACATTAAAATACCATCTTTTCTCCCACAAGATAAACTACTCATACAAATGCATCTTCATGTTCTGTGCAACGAACGGGCATCTTGCTAGTTAAGATTCTAAATTTCATTCATTTTTTTGTGGAGAATTGGTTTTTGAATTTTATTTTGATTTATTTTTTCGAAAATTACTTTTAACGTGACTCAAAATTTTGTGATTAAAAGAGTTCGGACCCCACCGAAATATGCAAAATTTCGTTGAATTTTTTAGTAGTGCCTAGAATATATGGTTTGTAGTGCTAATAAAAAGAATATGGGCTTCAAATATCCTTAAGAATTAGCAAATGGGTTGTAAATTATTGAAAATAATGGCTAATGGGCTCTATGCTGTTTTCCACAGATTTGGAAGCTGACTTCTGGGCCTACTAGGTTGACGATGACGCTATCCTAATTTTTTTTGACGCGTATGCAAGGCTTTGTCAACTTAGTCAACACACAACAGTGACTGTTGGATGTCCATCCAACTGCCGCCGTGCTTCTTCAATCTCTGATCTTCCTGCTCGAGCCGCCCAAACCAGCGCCGGTGGGACTGCCTGCTCCCTCCTCCTGTGGCTGGCTGTGCTGCCGCCAGGCCATCCCTCTAACCGCCCACACATCCTGTTATTTTCCAGTGACGTCAGCCTCACCCCGCAACCAACCAGTCAGCGCTTGTACTCCCCACAGCATGGGCATCCGCTGTGGTGGCTTCACCGGCTGCGGGTGGTTCTCTTCCTGGGCCTCGCCCTTGTCCACCGCGTTTGTGCTCTCGGCGCGGCGAGGTCAACATGGTCAACAAACAACAACCATCGGAAGAGGCTGACAGTAGGGGCCCACACAGGGAAATGCCTCCTTATTACGCGCAAAATAATGATTCCTCCACCTGATAGCTCGGACCCACCGGAAGGGCCTCTGTATTTCACGAAAAAAACATTCCCCCCACTGTCAGCTCAGACCCACCGGAAGTGCCTCCTTATTATGCACAAAAAAAATGAATACTCCCCCTGCTAGTTGGGACTCACCTTGGTGGGAGGCTGACTTGTGGGCCTACTAAGTTGACGGGGACGAAGGGCTTTGTCAACTTAGTCAATATGAACGATTCTAGCTCCAGTGACCGTACGATGTCCATCAAACGACCGTAGTGCATCTTCAACTTCTGGTCTTCGTGCTCCAGCCGCCCAAAGCAGCACTGGTCGTGCCGCATGCTCCTGCCTCCCGTGGCCGGCTGTGCTGTCGCCGAGGCCTCACCGCCCCCTACTATTCCCACCGCTGGCCAGGCCCTGCGGCGACGGCAGCCTCACACCGCAGCCGAACCAGTGAACCTTCATACTCCTCTCCGCGCGGGCTTCTACTGCCGCGTCTTCCCCGGCTCCGCGTCGTCCCCTTCCTAGGCCTCGCCGTCGTCCACTGCCCTGGTGCTCTCTGCGCGGCGTGGTCAACGTGGTCAAGGAACGACTTCCATCGAAAGAGTACTGTACATGGAGAGGCTGACAGCTGGGTCCAAGGCGGCCGCAAGGAAGTGGCTCCTTACTACGCGCAAAATAATTATTCCTCCACCTGACAGCAGGGACCCACCGGACGGGCCACCGTATTTTGTGAAAAAAATGTTTCCCCCTGACTGCTGGGACCCACCAGCTACATCTTCGCACGCAAGGAAGTACGTCCGGGCAAAAAAAATGATTCGCCCCCTGACTGCTGGGACCCACCAGCTACATCTTCACACGCAAGGAAGTGCCTGACATTCGGGACCCACCTGGTCGAAGCGTACGTAGCATTGTCATTCTGGTCGCGAACATGTACGTACATACTGGTCGATGTAGAGGCACACACGTGTTGTAGTAGAGGCCCGCACGTGTCGTAGTAGAGGCGCGCACATAGCATGTACACGTACATACAATGGCCATGGTGCAAGAAAGTATATATGGCCACGTATGTACATACGGGCGGGGTCTCGAACGCCTACTCGCGCATATGTACGTCCAGGGCTCATGTACATGGCTGGGTCGGAACAGAGAAACTGCGTCATCGTCGTGTTCATGGGGAGGCTACAGAATGCGTCGTGTTCATCGGGAGGCAACGGAATGCGTTGTGTTAATCGGGAGGCAACGGAACGCGTGGGAGCCAACCGGCTTGGACAGAATAGGTGATGGAAACGAGGCTTGGCGTATCGCAGAACGGAGGAAACAACCTTGTGTTTGACCGGCCACGTTCGAAACGGGATCCTGTTCATCGGGAGGGGTCTGGTGTACCTCAAAACGGAGGAAACGGACTTGTGTTGGACCTCCTACGGTCGAAACAGGGTCCTGTTGATCGGGAGGGGTGTGACGTACCGCAAAACGGAGGAAACGGACTTGTGTTGGAGCGCTACGGTCGAAACAGGGGTCCTGTTCATCGGGAGGGGTGTGGCGTACCGCAAAACGGGACTCCACGGGATACTGTTCATCTCCATCGTCGACCTCCTCCAGCCTCCACGGGCTACTGTTCATCCATCGTCGACCTCCTCCAGCCTCCACCTGCGACTGTTCATCCACGGGCTCCTTTTCATCCAGCCTCCACCGCGCGCTACTCCACCGACTACTGTTCAACCACCCCTCTCCACGGGCTCCTGTTCAACCACCCCTCCACGGGCTATTGTTCATCCACCCCTCCATCATCTACTATTCATCCAACCCTCCATGGAGTCATCCTGTTCATCCAGCCCTCCATGGGGTCATGTTCATCTAGCCCCAACCGGCTCGATCAATCGGGGTCCTGTTCCTCTAGAGGCAACACCACGGGGGTCCTGTTCATCCACCCCCATCGCTCACTGTTCATCCAACCCCCCTCCCCCCGCAATGCTCACTGTTCATCCAGAGGGAGCATCGATCAGCTTTAGTTAGTAGCAGTAGTGAAGGAATCGCTCAATCGGATTCAGTTAACAGCCATCCATCAATCGCTCGGGTTCAGTAACGCGTAGCCTGCAGTACAATCGCTCGGGTTCAGTTAGAGCCCAACGCCTCGCTCGGGTTCAGTTATAGCCCAACGCCTCACACACACGCGTGTACGTGTACGAGAGAAACGCGCATCGCTTGGCCCCGACCACCCATCGTAACCGGGAACACCCCGATATTTTCCTCGCCCTCGCTTCTACCATGGTTTTTTCCGTCATGGATGGCCCAAAGAATGTCGTGCAGCTACGTCTCTAGCCCGCCCAGGACGAAAAGCCCATTTTCTGTCATGATTTTTTGTCACAGAAGTAGGAGCCCACCACATCTATGATGATACCGGGTTTTGTCACAAGTATTGTCATAGAAGGGTCATAAGTATGACAGAAAAAAATTCTTTCGGCTCAAAATGTCACGGATGTGTCTTTTTTGTAGTTTTGGTCGCAGTTGGGATCACCTCCGAACTGCAAGGTTGGTAGCGGCCTCTAGCAAGGCATGCCGAACACCAAGCAGACTATGAAGCTGGTTAGGCGAACCTGTACAACATGTCACACTTCTGTTCCCTTTGCCACACGATATATGTTGTCGGGCTCAAGGCGAGATTGTCATCCTTGTGCTAGCCCAACCTCTTTCTCGTTCTAGTGATGCCGACCCCAAACCGAATTATCTTATAATCCTTGTCACATGGCCATGCTTATCCTGGTCAGATCACATGAGGGGCCCAGAGTATATCTCTCCTAATTGGAGGGGCAAATACCGTCTTGCTCGACCATGCCTCGCAGCATGGGTCTGGACAAGCCTGAAACCTACCTTTGTAACTACCTAGTTACGGAGTAGCGTTTGGTCAGCCCAAAGCAGGTCTGTCACCATCCCGAGTACATGCGCCAGCTCAGGTCTTAGGACATAGAACAGATGTTGTACTAGAGACTCACAGATGACATATCGTTGCGTCTCTTAGTTGGGTCTGTCCGACTCGGACCTTATCTCGACTCGGATCCAACTATGTCGAATCCGACCGGATCCTTTCGAGTCCATATTATCCGGTTAGCATCCAATGCTCCGTGGCTAGTGAGACCAAGCCATCGACCATGTCATAAGCTAGTCTAGTCGGCTGCGGGTCCACACAGCCCTTTCGACTAGGACCTTTTAGGACAGTCATCATATAATGCATAGTCCCACAAACAAGTCATGTACTTGCTAATACACATCATTGATAATGTCCAAGGACTATCTTTATTCATAAACACATAGGAAATATCATCATACATGATTGCCTCTAGGGCATATCTCCAACGGAGTCCACCACGGCATCACGACTAGAAGCTTTGCAGGCGAAGACCACCTTTTGTCCGGATCGGATGTACTACTTGTCCCCCTTCAAAATTGACCACCGTGGGATCCCTTCCCGCCTTCATTTTGGAGGAAGAGGACCGAGGCCAATATAAATATAGCCTAGCCACCACCGTAGGAAAGAGAGAGACCTCTAAAGCTAAGACCAACACAAGAATGAACCTCCTGACGTAGTTCTTCCTTTGTACTAGTTCGTCCTCAGCCCCTCGCGAGGCCAATCCACAACAAAGCAGGAGTAGGGTCTTACACCGCAAGGTGGCCAGAAACTGGGTAAACTGCTACGCCCATTTCCTTTCTTGTTCATCGAGCTAGGCCATGAGAGCGATGTGATGGCTGACAGGAGAGGTTGAGTTCTTCACACACGCCCCAGAGTTTGAACCTTCCTTGGGTCTGCGGAGCCCTGAATCAGACAGATTTGTCACTCCGAGTATCGGAGAGGTATCTCTGGGTCCTCTCGGTAATACACATCAGAATATGCTTGCAAGTGAAATGACTAAGGAGTTAGTTACGATATGATGTATTACCAAACGAGTAAATAGACTTCCTAGTAACGAGATTGAATAAGGTATAGAGATACCGATGATCGAATCTTGGACAAGTAACATACTGACAGAAAAGGGAATTACGTATGGTGTCACAATGGTTCTACAGATAAAGTCTTCGTAGAATATGTACAAATCAATATGGGCATCCAGGGTCTCCTATTGGTTATTTACCAGAGAGGTGTCTTGGTCATGTCTAGATAGTTCTCGAACCTGTAGGGTCCGTACGCTTAACATTTGTTGACGATATAGTGTTATTTGAGTTATATGATTTCGTGACCGAATGTTGTTCGGAGTCCCGGATGAGATCACAGACTTGACGAGGAGCTCCAGAATGGTCCGGATGTGAAGATCGATATATAGGATGATGATATTTGTGTTCAGAAATGTTGCATGGAAAACAAAAAAATCTAAGCACACATAAGATCTATCCATGGAGATGCATACCAACGAGGGGGTGAGTGAGTCTACGTAGCCTCGTAGACCGTAAGCGGAAGCGTTTAGCAACGCGGTTGATGTAGTTAAACTTCTTCGCGATCTAACGGATCAAGTACCGAACATACGACACCTCCACATTCAGCACACGTTCAACTCGATGACGTCCTCGCCTTCTTGATCCAGCAAGACGGCGAAGTAGTAGATGAGTTCTGGCAGCACGACGACATGGTGATGGTGGTGGTTATGCTATCTCCGTAGGGCTTCGCCTAAGCACTACAAAAATATGACCGAGGGATGAAACTGTGGAGAGGGGCGCCGCACACGGCTATCGTGGCTTTGTGTGGTGCCCCCTCCCACATATATTTAGGTGGGGGAGGGAGGAGGCAGCCAGGAGGCGCCCCAAGTGGGGCCGAATCCCACCTGGACTCCTGCCCCTAGCCGCGCCCCCTTTGTGTTTTTAGGCGCGCAGGTAAAGGCACGGGAGGGTGGCTCCCCCCTTTCCTTTGTCCCGTGAGAAGGGGAAGGCATGAGGGGCTAGCCCTCCCCCTTTACTTCCCTAGGGCCTGTGGCCAGGGAGAGGGGCGCGCCAGCCCCCTTGTGGGCTGGAGTGTCTCTCCCCTTGGCCCACTAGGCCCATAGACATCCCGGGGGCGTCCGGAACCCCTTCCGGCTATCCATTGACTACCCGGTGCCCTCCGAAACTCTTCCAGTGTTCGAATTCATTGTCCTATATATCAATCTTTACATCCATACTATTCCGGAACTCCTCTCTTTTCCGCGATCTCATCCGGGACTCCGAACAACATTCGGTCACCAGATGATATAACTCATATAACACTATATTGTCAACAAACGTTAAGCATGCGGACCCTACGGGTTCGAGAACTATGTAGACATGACCGAGACACCTCATCGGTCAATAACCAATAGCGAAACCTGAATGCCCATATTGGTTCCTACATATTCTATGAAGATCTTTATCGGTCGAACCTTATGACAACATACGTAATTCCCTTCGTCTATCGATATGTTACTTGCCCGAGATTCGATCATCGCTATCTTCATACCTAGTTCAATCTCGTTACCGGCATGTCTCTTCACTCATCTGTAATACATCATCTCGTAACTAACTCCTTAGTTACTTTGCTTGCAAGCTTCTTGTGATGTGAATTACCGAGAGGGCGCAGAGATACCTCTCCGATACTCAGAGAGACAAATCCTAATCTTGATCCATGCCAACTCAACATACACCTTCAGAGATACTTGTAGAGCATCTTTATGATCACCCAGTTATGTTGTGACGTTTGATAGCATACAAGGTATTCCTTCGGTTCCCGAGAGTTGGATGATCTAACAGTTGAAGGAATATGTATTTGACATTAAGAAAGCAATAGCAATAAATTGAACGATCATATGCTAAGCTAACAGATGGGTCTTATCCATCACATTATTCTCCTAATGATGTGATCCCATTATCAAATGACAACTGATACATCTCCAACGTATCTATAATTTTTGATTGTTCCATGCTATTATATTACCTGTTTTGGATGTTTATGGGCTTTACTATACACTTTTATATCATTTTTGGGACTAACCTATTAACCGGAGGCCCAGCCCAAATTGCTGTTTTTTTGCCTATTTCAGTGTGTCCCAGAAAAGGAATATCAAACAAACTCCAAACGGAATAAACCTTGGGGAGATTATTTTTGGAACAAAAGCAATCCAGGAGACTTGGAGTAGACGTCAGGGAAGCTTCAAGGAAGCCACGAGGGTCCAGGGCGCGCCCTACCCCCTGGGCGCGGCCCCACCCTCATGGGCCCCTTGTGGCTCCCCTGACCGACTTCTTTCACCTATATATATCCATATACCCCGAAAACATCCAGGAGCACCATAGATCGGGAGTTCCGCCGCCGCAAGCCTCTGTAGCCAACAAAAACCAATGGAGACTCTGTTCCGGCACCCTGCCGGAGGGGGGATCCATCACCGGTGGCCATCTTCATCATCCCGGTGCGCTCCATGACGAGGAGGGAGTAGTTCACCCTCGGGGCTGAGGGTATGTACCAGTAGCTATGTGTTTGATCTCTCTCTCTCTCTCGTGCTCTTGATGTGGTACGATCTTGATGTATCGCGAGCTTTGCTATTATAGTTGGATCTTATGATGTTTCTCCCCCTCTACTCTCTTGTAATGGATTGAGTTTTCCCTTTGGAGTTATCTTATCGGATTGAGTCTTTAAGGATTTGAGAACACTTGATGTATGTCTTGCATGTGCTTATCTGTGCTGACAATGGGATATTCACGTGATCTACTTGATCTATGTTTTGGTGATCAACTTGCGGGTTCAGTGACCTTGTGAAATTATGCATAGGGGTTGCCACACGTTTTCGTCTTGACTCTCCGGTAGAAACTTTGGGGCACTCTTTGAAGTACTTTGTGCTGGTTGAATAGATGAATCTGAGATTGTGTGATGCATATCGTATAATCATGCCCACAGATACTTGAGGTGACATTGGAGTATCTAGGTGACATTAGGGTTTTGGTTGATTTGTGTCTTAAGGTGTTATTCTAGTATGAACTCTATGATAGATCGAATGGAAAGAATAGCCTCGTGTTATTTTACTACGGACTCCTGAATAGATCGATCAGAAAGGATAACTTTGAGGTGGTTTTGAACCCTACAATATTCTCTTCGTTTGTTCTCCGCTACTAGTGACTTTGGAGTGACTCTTTGTTGCATGTTGAGGGATAGTTATACGATCCAATTATGTTATTATTGTTGAGAGAACTTGCACTAGTGAAAGTATGAACCTTAGGCCTTGTTTCCTGGCATTGCAATACCGTTTACGCTCACTTTTACCACTTGTTACCTTGATGTTTTTATATTTTCAGATTACAAATACTCATATCTACCATCCATATTGCACTTGTATCACCATCTCTTTGCCGAACTAGTGCACCTATACAATTTACCATTGTATTGGATGTGTTGGGGACACACAAGAGACTCTTTGTTATTTGGTTGCAGGGTTATTTGAGAGAGACCATATTCATCCTACGCCTCCCACGGATTGGTAAACCTTAGGTCATCCACTTGATGGAAATTTGCTACCGTCCTACAAACCTCTGCACTTGGAGGCCCAACAACGTCTACAAGAAGAAGGTTGTGTAGTAGACAACAACAACTCATGTCTATGGTTAGGAAACCTTAACCATCTTTGATCAACAAGCTAATCTAATAGAGGCTTACTAGGGACACTGTATTTGTTTATGTATTCATACATGTATTTTAGTTTCCAATCAATAATATTCTAGCATGAATAATAAACCTTTATCATGAATAAGGAAATAAGATTATTATGAGAGAGGATCATATGCTTCTACATATTGGAACAATATCAAGTTTCCTCTCTATGTGGTGGAAATTTTGAAGTTATGCTTGTTTTGCCTTCCTATGCTAGTTGATTATTGTCCCCATAAGTTGTTTGCTCACAGAATCCCTATGCATAGGAAGTGGGTTAAGCTAAAATGTGCTAGTCATATGCTTCATGATGCTCCCGTTATGTTTCAATTCTTATCTTTTATGTGAGCATCATTGTCATCATCATGCCTAGCTAAAAAGGCATTAAAGAAAAAGCGCTTGTTGGGAGACAACCCAATATTTACCTTTACTGTTTTTTTGTGTTCACATGATTATGCTACTGTATTAATCATGTTTTATAGCTTTTGTTTCAATAAAGTACCAAGTAAGACCTTTAGGATAGCTTACGGTGATAGTTGTGTTGATCCTGCTGAAAATCAGAAACCTTTTCATCAGTAAATTACTTTTTATAATTCACAGGAACGTGATTTTGGTCTGATTCTTTTTGATCTGGATTGGTACAAAAATTTATCAGGTTTTCCTATTTTGGTAGAATTTTTGGAGTTACATAAGTATTTGAATGATACATTTTACTACAGACTGTTCTGTTTTTGATAGATTCTGTTTTCTATGTGTTGTTTGCTTATTTTGATGAATGTATGAGTAGTATCGGAGGGTATGAACCATAGAGAAGTTTGAATACAGTATATATTACCCCAATATGAATTCAGAATGAGTTCACAACAGTACCAAAAGTGGTGATTTATTTTCTTATACTAACAGAGCTTACGAGTTTTCTATCGAGTTTCGTGTTGTGAAGTTTTCAAGTTTTGGGTAAAGATTTGATGGACTATAGAATAAGGAGTGGCAAGAGCCTAAGCTGGGGGATGCCCAAGGCACCCCAAGGTAACATTCAAGGATAACCAAAAGTCTAAGCTTGGGGATGCCCTAGAAGGCATCCCCTCTTTCGTCTTCGTCTATCGGTAACTTTACTTGGAGCTATATTTTTATTCACCACATGATACGTGTTTTGCTTGGAGCATCATCTTCTTTTGTTATTATTTACTTGATTTTATTTATAATAATGTTTTGCATCTATATTTTCAATAAAAATGTCAAGGATAGCCTTTACCATGCTTATTTTGCAAGTATACATGTTGCTTTCAAATCAGAAAGTTTACCACTGTTGCAAAAATTCCCTAGAAAAGTCAGAAAATGATAAATTGTTGAATTTGTTTTGCATATTGAGCCCTGATAAATTCTCTACAGTGTAACATTTTTCTCATAATTTTTCGAGTTAGGGAATTATGATGAATCTTGCATTCTTTACAGATTGTACTGTTTTGGCAGATTGCTGTTATATTTGCATTGTTTGCATATGTTTGCTTGTTTAATGATTCTATTTAAGGATAGGGGTATTAAATATGCAGAGGCATTTAGTATGCAATGTTGAATAATAATTTTAGTGATTTGTTATAGTAGAAATGATAAAGTTTTTGCATTGGTTTATACTAACTTATCTCATGAGTTCTTGTTGAGTTTTGTGTGGATGAAGTTTTTAAGAAGTAGAGAAACCATGATATGAGAGGAATTAAGGAGACACCAAAGCTCAAGCTTGGGGATGCCCAAGGCACCCCAAGATAATATTTCAAGAAGTCTCAAGCATCCAAGCTTGGGTATTCCCCGGTAGGCATCCCACCTTTCTTCTCCAACAATTATCGGTTAGTATCGGTTGAACCTAAGTTTTTGCTTCTTCACATGATGTGTGCTATCCTTGAAATGTCATTTTGTTTTGTGTTGCTTGCTGTTTGAATAATATCCCAAGATCTGAAATTATGAAATGTTAGAGAGTCTTCACATTGTTGCATAATTATTCGACTACTCATTGATCTTCACTTATATCTTTCGAAGTAGTTTGTCATTTGCTCTAGTGCTTCACTTATATCTTTTTAGAGCACGGCGGTGGTATTATTTTGAAGAAATTAATGAACTCTCATGCTTCACTAATATTATTATGAGAGTCTTTTAGAACGGCATGGTGATTTGCTTTGGTTATGAAATTAGTCCTAATATGATGGGCATCCAAGTTGGATATAATAAAAACTTTCATATAAAGTGCATTGAATGCTATGATTAATTTGATGCTTAATGATTGTTTTGAGATATGCGGATGGTAATATTAGAGTCATGCTAGTTGGGTAGTTGTGAATTTGAGGAATACATGTGTTTAAAGTTTGTGATTCCCATAGCATGCACGTATGGTGAACCGTTATGTGATGAAGTTGGAGCATGAGTTATTTATTGATTGTCTTCCTTATGTGGAGAGGTCAGGATCGCGTGATGGTTAACTCCTACCAACCCTTATCCTAGGAGCATGCGTGTAGTACTTTGTTTTGATAACTTGTAGATTTTTGCTATAAATATATGAGTTCTTCATGACTAATCTTGAGTCCATGGATTATACGCACTCTCACCCTTCCACCATTGCTAGTGAAAGTGCGTTATATCGACTAGAGGGGGGTGAATAGGCGATTTTTATGAATTCTTCACTGAGGAATTTGCCGGTGAGGAAATTCCTTAGCGAAGAACTACTTGCAGCAGAATAAGTACTCAGAAGTAAGCATAACAGAATACACACATGGTCATCATGATGAAATGAAGACAAACATAGAGTACAGAAAGCGTAAACACAGGATAACTCAAGATGAAGACAAACAGACTGAAGAAATTGAACTGAGGAAATTGAGAAAGTCTTCAGTCAAAGTCTTCAAACACAGATATGAACAAACACTCAACACAGTAATGAGGAAATGAATGAGTTGAGGAAATAGAACCAGTAGGGTTGGTGAAGACAATGATTTGGTAGACCAGTTCCAACTGCTGTCTCAGTTGTACGTCTGGTTGGAGCGGCTGAGTATTTAAACTCGAGGACACACAGTCCCAGACACCCAGTCGCTGAGCACGCAGCTCAGGACACCAAGTCCTCACCGTATTCTCCTTGAACTAAGGTCACACAGACCTCGTCCAATCACTCGTGGTAAGTCTTCAGGTGACTTCCAAACCTTCACAGACTTCGGTCACTCGGCGATCCACAATTCCTCTTGGATGCTCTAGACCATGACGCCTAACCGTCTGGAAGAAGCACAATCTTCAAAGTTAACAAGCATCGGATCCACGCAGGATCAATCTCTTCAGTGATGCTCAATCACTTTGGGTTTGTGGGTGTTTGGGTTTGGATTTTCCTCACTCGATGATTTTCACTCAAAGTCCTCGGAGGATGGGTTGCTCTCAAATGACAAGTGTCAGTTTCTCTCAGAGTAGCCAACCAGCTAGTGGTTGTAGGGGCGGCTATTTATAGCCTAGGGAGCAGCCCGACATGATAAGACATAAATTCTCTTCAATGATATGACCGTTATGTGGATAAGATATTTTGGGACAGCTGGCGCGTAGCATAGCAACGGTCGGAAATTTGATTCTCAAATTCCTCAAGGCTATCATGTTCCTCACCGTGTAGGCAATCCGCACTTGCGAATTCCTAACTCCTCAGTCAGAACAAATTCCTCAGCGACCAGAAGAACTTCGTCTCTGTCACTAAAGAAATTGACTGAACTGTATGAGATTTCCAATGGCTTCACTCGAAGGGATTGGTAGGTGTAGGATTTTGAGTTGAGCATCACATGGAAATTTTTCCTTAGTATTTCCTCGAACCCCTTTAACAGTACGATGTTGTCACAACCCTAGAATACCTGAGTGAAATAGTTGCAACTGCACTCATGCATCATTTTTAAATTTCATGAAACTTGAAATTGGAATGACAAACACTAGCACCAAATGAAATGCAATTAGTATCAAAATAAAAATATTTTCAATGAACCCAGAATGCCCTTTAGAAAAGTTCATTATTTTTGATAAAGGTGAAAACCTCTACCAAAAATGATGAATATATTTCTAGGACATTTTTGGATTTTTGAATTAACTCATATTGTATTTGAGTTGGGGTTATAAATTCCTATAAATACTTTTATAACTCCAATCATTCTGAAAAATATTGTGGGGCTTTGGGCTAGTCCATATTGCGTCCACAGTTAATTTCAGGAGCAGCAAAAATGGTTTAGTATTGTTACTAAATCAAAACAGAGCAAAACAAATAGAAAACAGAAAGAAAAATAGGGAGAGAGAGAAGGACTACCTGGCGCCTACCAGTGCGGCCTGCTGCTGAAGCCAGCCCAGCCCATCTCCACCTCCCCTGTCGTCTTCCTCCTTTTGCCAGGAGGACGAAGGGCGTGTGCCCTGCACGCGCGCACGCGGCCCCGGCTACCTCCTGCTTCCCGCCGCTTCTGGAGGCTGCTAAGGCCGCCACGCAGCACCCTAGACCCCTCCCACTCTCCCTGGACCCATTTCCCCCTCCTCTGCTCTTCCCCACAGCACCACCGAGCGCGCCCGTCGCCGCCGTTTGCTGCCACCACGGCTACCGCACTCCCCTCGCCCTACCGCTGACCCCAGACGCACCGCTGCGACTTCCTCGTCCTCTCCACCGAGCTACGGGACGCCGGGAGGTCCTGCTTTGTCGTCACCATGCTCTTCTTCAACCTTCGGCACCATCGGCCGCCGGCGTTGATTCGCGGGATACAGCGCGCCCCCAACCTCTCCTTCGTCTCCGTTCGACCCCAAGTGAGCTCTCCCCTCTTTCCCCTCTGTTCTGTTGCTCGATTTCGAGTTGTAGCACGATCCCAGTGAGCTTCTGCATCGCCGTCCTCCATGGCCACCGGGAACCTCGCTGCCGAGCTCCGCTGCTCGAACCACCGAGCCCCGCGTGCTCCTGGAGGAAAGTGGCGCCCTCCAAGCATCTAACCCTGCTCGCTAACGCACTGCAGCGCTGCGCCAGTGCAAGCCTGACCTGCTGCCGCCGCAAACCTCGTCGCCGACGTCGATTCCGGCGACCCCGCACCCCCCTTCTGCCTCCGTTGGATGCTGGGAGGAAGGGCTACCGCCTGGTGCCCTTAGCGCGTCGGACCGCTGCCGGAGCAGCGCCTACGGCGAGCTTCCTTCGCGGTATTGGTCGTCGCCGGCCAACTCCGGCGGGCTGACGTGGCGGCTGATTAGTTTGCACTAATGACCTTGCTAATTAAAGCTAGAGCCACTGACAGGTGGGCCCGTGCCCCTGCTAATTAGGTTAAGTGCTAACTAAACATAATTAGCCCTGTTAATAATGACATGTGGGACCAGGGCCTTAACTGGTTTAGTTTAGTATTAGTTTAGAGCTAATTAACTCAGGTTAATTAGTTAGACACTGAAATGTGGGTCCCAACCGTCAGGTTTGACCTGGGCTGGTGCCTTTGACCTGCTAATGTCACCCCGACGTCATGCTGATGCAGATAACCTTTTCTGGATTTATTTTTATTTCAGGAATTTCCGAAAATACCCCAAACTTCTAAAAATCATAGAAAAATAACCGTAGCTCAGAATGAAGTAATTTATATATAAAAAATTATCAAAAAAATTCAATCTATCCATCTGTACCATTTTCATGCATGTTAGAACAACTTATGACTACTGTTTAGGACAAATCATTTGAATGGCATTTGAATAATCACATATGGAGTTGAATTTGAATCTTTGGTTCAAACCAACTTCATTTTAATCTGGTTGCTAGTTGCATTAGCTCAAATCACATCATATTGCCATGTCACATTCATGCATCATATTGTCGCATTGCATTGATTGTGTTCTTCATTGTTTGCTGGTGTTTGTCCCCTCTCAATAGACGTGGTTCCGACGATGTGATCGATGACACCGATGAAGATCTATACTATCTTCAGAAGTGCCAGGCAAGCAAAACCCCTTTGTTCATTCCGATACAAACCCACTCTCTCGCTCTGCTCTCTTTTACTGCATTACGACAACATCGATTCAACTGTTACATGCTGCGGTAGTTGAACCCCTTATCCTCTGCATGACCTATCATTGCCACAGTAAATAGATGAAACCCACTAGCATGAGTAGGAGTTGTTTGAGCCCTGATGTGCCTACTCATTCATGCTTGTTTGTCATGCCTGCTACTACTTAGAGTTGAGTCAGGTCTGATTCATCGGGGATGAATCGGAGGTGTGTGAACATGTCCTACTGTTGAGAGCTAAGTGTGTGAACACGATTTGGTAAAGGTAGCGGTGAGAGGCCATGTAGGAGTACATGGTGGGTTGTCTCATTGCAGCCGTCCTCAGGAACTGAGTTCTGTGTTTGTGATCCATGAACAGTTACTACCACACATTGGGTTCCGGTAACTCGACCTCTCTCGACTTATTAATCAACATGATCTCTGTCCAGGAGTTGCAACTAGTTTCTGGTGTTTGTAGGTAGTGTTAGTAGTCTACCAAGTGGCACCCGGTACAGGTGGGCTTGGGACAGACTAGGCATAGTGGCCCGGTGTACCAAGTGGCACCCGGATGGTGGACTTGGGAACCCTGCACACATCGTTTGGGGCTGTGAGCGACACCCCGGCCGGATCTCCTTGCGGATGGAACCCGAATAGGCGATAAACCTGGATGAGAGACTTGTGTGGTTAGTCAGGTCGTGGCCGACTCCCTCGCCAGGCTTCCGCTTGAAGGTTGCCGAGATACACGAGGTGTACATGGCGGTAAGTGGCGAGAGCGTGTGTGAAGAAGTACACCCCTGCAGGGTTAATATGATCTATTTGAATAGCTGTGTCCGCGGAAAAGGACTTCTGGGTTGCCTGTACAGTTCATAGACAAGTGAAAGTGGATACTCTAAAATACGCAAGATAAGCGTGAGTGCTATGGATGGCGTTCTCGTAGGGAGATGGGACCGGATCCATAGTGGTGTATTGATATGGTGAATATGTGGACTCGTGTGCGCCAGCTCAAAAGAGTTACTTGCAGTTGTAGTTCAGGATAGCCACCGAGTCAAAGCTGGCTTGCTGCAGTTAAACCCCACCATCCCCTTTGTTGATAATGATGCATATGTAGTTAGTTCTGATGTAAGTCTTGCTGGGTACATTTGTACTCACGTTTGCCTATTTTATGTTTTTGCAGAGAGACTTCAGTCTCACTAGTAGTTTCACGTGGACTTTGACGTTTAGCTTGTTACCTCAGCTACGATCTTGTGCCCTCAGCAGGATCCAGTAGTTAGTCAGGCTTCTCAGCCTTTTTCATTTGTAGTTGTCTGTACTCAGACATGTTAAGCTTCCGCATGTGCTTTGACTTGTATGCCCTGAATGTTGGGTCGTGAGGCTACCCCAAGTCCCTACAAAGGGGAGCGGGTATGCTTCGTCCCCTATCTGATAAGGGGACTCGGATTTCCAATACATCCGTTCCTCCGCGGGTTCCTGGAGTTCTACGGACTCCAGCTCCATCACCTTACACCCGCCTTTGTCCTGCATATCGCGGGCTACGTAGCTCTTTGCGAGCTATTCCTGGGCATCGAGCCCCATTTTGCACTGTGGAAGAGGTTGTTCTGCCTCGTACCCCGTTCTCACGAGGGATCTATTTATCAAGTGGGCGGCGCCGAAGTATGGCGCATTGCCGGGACCGGATATCCATCCGGTACCCCGAAGAAGGCGTCCGAAGACTAGCCTCCGGAATGGTTTTACATAGAAGACGCTCCGCTGCCGGACCCAGTCTGGGTCGGCCTCCCGGAGTTTAGTGCTGCTCCTCTGAAGAAACGCCTTAGCTGGCGCCCGCGGAGCCCCCAATTGGAGGAAGACAAGAGCGTCCATTACCTGATGGGCCGAATAAAATTACTAGCTCATTCCGGGTTGACCATGATTGGAATCATGGCAACATGCATCATGCGGGGGGTGCAGCCATTGCAATACAGGGGCCACCCCATGTGGGATTTCAACGGGGAAGACGATGCCACCCGCCATGGCCGCGAAGGGCCGGATTCGACCGAGGATCTGGTGCAGATCCTGTCCGGCCTGTACAAGGGGGAGAAGGAGGACTTCCTTTGAATGAACCCCTTGAATGGGTTTTCCATGAACAACCCTAGAGGCTGGGTAAGCGAACACTTTTAAGGGCTCAACCCATGCTTTCGAAGTTTAAGCTTCTTACATTATATCTTCGGCGCAGGAACTACGCCGGATTGTGGAGGACATGGTAAGTCCAGCTCCGCAACCCGAGGATCCAGAAAGATCCCAGGATCCGGCCTCCGAAGAGGATCCGGATATCAAGGTGGAGCTGATCGACGGGGTGTTCCACCAGCTCAGTATGGATAATGCTTTAGTCGCCATTACGGCGGACTACCCCGGACTATATCCGGCTTTCCAGGTGATTGTGACCGATGTCCGGACACCATTATCTCTTTCTTGCCCATTTTTGACCTTCGCGAACGATGGTGTTTTATAGGAAGCGCCTTTAAGGCGGGAAGCCGAGCCCGCGGCGTCTGACCAACAAAGGCCAATTCAGACCAGCAGGCGGAAAAGGAGCGTGGCTCGGACTGAAATGTCGCCGCAAAGGTATAGCTCGTATTTAAATATTCAGATCAACGTTCCTAGGAAGCGTCTGAGTGCTCATGATCTTTGTAGGAGAAAAAGCGCCCGCCGGACTGCGGGCGTAGAGGTTGCCGATCCGACCTATACCAACCAGGCTCCAGCGCCCGGCCTGGAGGGGGAGGCAAGCGCAAGGCGCGGGCCGGATACTCCTCCAGCGGAGGATGCCGACAGACTTTCCGCCACCAAGTCTGAGGTGGAGAGCGCCATGAACCACAGGCGCCGCCGGACAGTATTTCGTGAAGCGTACTTCTCCCCTGAGGCGTTGAACGCCTTTAACGCGGGGGACGCGCACCTCCGTGCTGCTCAAGACGGTTTTACCAGAGCCACGGAGCAGTATGTAAAAGACATACGGGTAAGGGAATTTAATGGTTATATATGCCAGTAGCCCCCGAGACTTAAAGTAGTTATGTTAACTGATTTAAGGATCATTTGAAACGCAGGCTCTTACCAAGAAGAATGCCCAGTTGTCTCATGAGCTGCAAGAATGCAAGGCCCAACTTGAGACCGCACTTGCTGCCACAGGCGGAAACACAGAGGCCCCTCCTGGTAACACATTTTTTTGTAAAATATAAGCGCTGTGCGGCGTGCGCGCAAGTCTAATAATGACATTGCAGGTGCTGCCGGACAAGATCCGGACAGGCAGGAACTGCTGCGCCAGCTGAAGGCCGGCGAGAGGGTGCTGAATAGGGTACAGCAGGAAAGGAACAAGCTTCAAGATGCCCACGCCCAGCTTGGAGAAGAGCTGAAAGGCGTTCGGGTCGAGCTGTCCGGCTCCGTTAAGGAGAATCAGCGGCTTCGTCGCGGCATCTATAGTAAGTGCTTGAGCGAACTCCTTTGAAAAGAAGAATTCGGCGAGGAAGTCAATTGACAGAATACTCTTGTAGGTATACTCACAGGTTGCCCTGCAGAGGAGATGCCCGTATCGACAGGTGATCAACTTCCCGAGCTGTTGCAACTGCTCGAACGAGTTCGGCAGGCGATGAGCGGCGTCGTCCAGGCATTATGGCCAGTCGTCTCCCTACCCGAGGGCCTTGGGGAGCTTGCGGAGAAACTCGAGGGAGTGCGGCAGTGCTTCCGTTTATGGAAGATTTCGGCCTGCCGCCAGGGTGCCAGGGAGGCTTGGGCCATGGTGAAGACGCGGTACAAGAAGGCGGATCCCAACCACATGGCCGAAGTTGGACCGGTGGGGCCCGATGGGAAGGAGATCCCTGTGAGTTTAGTATACAGCCAAGTAGAGTTGGCTGCTAAATTTTCCCAATAGGACTGTAAGTTAGACAGCCTGTTAGACGGGATTGAGGAGGAATACAATCAATAAATTTGACAATGTATTTTAAAATGACATGTGAAATGCCTTCTAGCCAGAATGTAGCTCGTTTGTCTTTGCCAACCTTTTCGCTTCGACCTCGGGACCCTAGAGTCCGGAGTGTGTCCGAATACCTTTTTGGTTAAGAAACAACCGGGGTATGCATGGAGACCAGGCGTAGGGGTCATTAGTGCTTTATCAGACAAGTGCCCAACTAGGTATGTTATATTACATGGTTAGTAAGAAAAATCTTCCAGGGAGAATAGTTCCGTTAAGGGTTCCTTTCCCTGGGAGGCATGCCCTAAAGTGCATGTCCGGACTGCGAAAAAAGCAGAAAAACATCTGGGGGCAGATAAACAGATAGGTAAAAAATCATCTTTCAAGTCACCGACCGAATATTCCCTTAAGAACGCTAGCTTTCGGCTTCACCCAGTCTGAGGTACACATCCGGCTGACCCGGCAGTAACAATCGCAGAGGTGCTCCCTTTACCTCCTAGTCGAACAATCGGGAACGTAGGGGTAAGCACAGGAGCCAGGCAACCCAGCTTGGCCAAAACTTAAGTCATATCGATGCATATAATGGTGAGTAAAAGGTACATGTGGAAGCTTGACACATGTGCTAGGCATGAAGCCCTTGCAATTGAGCTTCTTGAAAAGAAGCCCCCAGGTATAATGAGTGCGGATGGCACATCAAGTGTGTGCGAACAATGCGCAAGTGGGCCCTTAAGGGCTTTTTATGAAGAAAGGTTAAGAGAAGAAAGAGAAACGAAGTGCAACTGTTGTAACGCCCCGGATTCGATGCGCCAGGTGTCCGCCAGTTATTTGCCGTCGTTGCCATGACATTTGCTTGCGTGTTGCATTTTATCATGTCGTCATGTGCATTTCATTTTGCATTCGTGTTCGTCTCATGCATCCGAGCTCTTTCCCCGTTGTCCGTTTTGCAATCCGGCGCTCCTATCTCACCCGGCGTCCCCTTCTTGTCTCCTTTCGTGTGCGGGTGATACACGTTCTCGGAATGGACCGAGTCTTGCCAAGCGGCCTTGGTATAGCACCGGTAGACCGTCTGTCAAGTTTCGTGCCATTTGGAGGTCGTTTGATACCCCAACGGTTAACCGGGTAACCGTAAGAGCCCTTCTTTTGTGCAGCCCAACACCCCTTCCAAAGTGGCCCAAACCCATCTAACTCCCCTCCATGCTCTCGGTCGTTCGATCACGATCGCGTGGCCGAAAACCGCACCTCATTTGGACTCTCCTAGCTCCCTCCACCTATAAATATGTGTCCCTCCCGGATTTTTCGCGCAGATGAACCCTAGCCTCTTCCCCTGCGCGCCGCCGGACATGTCCGCCCGGCGGCCGGACACGTCCACCCGCCCTCAGCCACGTCGTTCGGGCCAATGAGCATCTACCACGTCGCTCCACCACCGCCCTCCTCCAATCGCGGCGCGCCACCTGTCCCCCCTGGCCCTCTCTCTCTCCTCCCGCCGCCCGGCCCGCCGGGCCTGGGTCGGGCCCGCCCAGGCCCGCGCCCCGCCCCGCGCGCCTCCCGCGCGCCCCGCCGCTGCTCGTCGCCGGCGACCGGCCGCCTCCGCCGCCGTCGTCCTCCGCCGCCGCACCCAGCGCCGCTCGGCTCCCGCGGCCGCCGCCGGGAGCCCGACTCCGCCGCCCGCGGGCGCGCTCCCGCCGCCGCGCCTCGGCCCCTCCGCCCAGCCTCCCGCGCCCCGAGCCCCGCTCCGCCGGCCGCGCACCGCCTCGCCGCCGGCCGCCGCGACCGGCCCCGACCTCTCTCCGGCCTTCCCCGCCCTTCTCCGGCGAAGATCCGGCGAGCTCCGGCCGTGCATCGAAATCCGTGCAGAGAAGGTTGACCCCGTTTTCCCACTAAGTCCCAGGATTTTTGCACATAATCATGCCATGTTCATGCCATCACATCTCTGTATCCGTAGCTCCGTTTTGGGCGTGTAATATGTCAAATTGTTCACCTCAATGAGTACTTCATTTCATTCTATTGCATCAATTTCATTTGAGCTCATCTTGATGCCCGAAATGCTATTGGAAGAGTGCATGTTGATGTTAATCTACTGAAACTGTTATAACTTGCTCATTTATCATTTTTGCCATGATTGATATGTGCATCCTATGAGGTTGATGTCTACATGAATGTTGACCTATGTCATGCCATCTTTCCAGGGGTGTATACCATGTATTTTTGTGAGTTGTGTGCTGAGTGCATCAAGCTTGCTAAGTAGGGTAGTTGTTGTTGCTGTTTTCCTGACAGATTCTGTTATATTTTGTTGCTCTGTAAACATGCTTCTACTAATCATTCTATGCATAATCTGGAGATGTCCTATAAACATGTTTTGATCTACATGTCTTGCTATATCCATTCATGCCCTTGGTTGCAATTATAGCCTGCTGTAGATTGTTCATATCTTGCTCCAAATTTGCTTGATAATGTTGCTGTTAGCCTGTTAACGTTAAGTTCACTTGTTCCCATGTGTTTTGTTTGTGATCCATGCACCCTATGACCTTGCTCTTGCCATGCTTAGCTTCTTAAACATGCCTTCTTACTGTTGGTTGCCTTGCCATGCCATGTATTTCTCTGTGGTGAGTGGATCAAGCTCACCAACATGCCTACTTATTGTTGTTCCTGCCATGTATGAATCTGTAATATAACTTGCCATGTTTACATGGGTGCCATCATATTTTCTATGCCTTTTTGGCTCATGGTCAGTAAGGGACTTTTGATCTATGCAATTAGTAGATTCATGCCATGCCTTTGTTTGCCATGATAAGTTCCTGTAACATGTTGTTTGCTTGCTCTAAACATCGCAACCTGATGTTATTTCTGCTAAAGTCTGAAACTGTTATTATTTGCAATATCTCCATGTCTTTTTGAGCATGTTCTAGTTGTTTCTGGAGATAGCTCAGTGTTCATGTTTTGTTATGCTTTACCTGTACTTCATGCCCATGCCTTTTGTCATTATGTTGGGGTGTTGTAGCATGTTGTTTTGATGCTTGTAAGATGCCTAGTTGCTGTTATGGACAGATTGTTGTTATGACTTGTATAGTGTGTGTGTTGCACCGTTGCTCCGTTTTGAGTGTGCTTTATATGAAACTTGCTTGTTTTTGCATGTAGCTTCATATTACCATGTTGCAGCCTTGTTTTGAGGTGTTTGCTTGATGTTTGGGTGCATTTTGCATCAATGCCATGTTTAACTTGTTTTGCTCATATCTTCTAGACCGTAGCTCCGAATCTAATGAACTTTATATGTAACTTGACTAGAATTTCGTGTAGATCCTCTTGGTGTTCTTTAACTTGCTGTTTAACAACTTGAACATAAGGTTTATTCAGTTCTGGACCAATTTCGACATTTGCATATGAGGACTTATCGGAATTGTTATATGTTGTTCCCGGCCTCATTTAAACTTACCTTGATGTGTTGTTCTTGTTTGCATCATCTCTTGCCATGAGTAGCTTCATGTAGCCTTGTCATGCATCATGCTTGTTGTGCATCATGCCTTGTTCATGTGTGGTGTGTTTACCATGTTGTGTGCTTCTTCTCGATAGTTTCCCGTTTCGTTGCGATCGTGAGGATGCGTTCGTCTACGTGTGGTTCGTCTTCATGGCTTCATCTTCTTCATGGACTCGTTCTTCTTCCTTGCGGGATTTCAGGCAAGATGACCGCTACCCTGGATCTCACTACTATCATTGCTATGCTAGTTGCTTCGTTCTATCGCCATGCTGCGCTACCTATTACCTGTTTATCAAGCCATCCCATATTGCCATGAACCTCTAACCGTTGACACCTTTCCTAGCAAACCGTTGCTTGGCTATGTTACCGCTTTGCTCAGCCCCTCTTATAGCATTGCTAGTTGCAGGTGAAGTTGAAGATTTCTCCATGGTGGACAGGGTTTATGTTGGGATATCACAATATCACTTATATTATTAATGCATCTATATATTTGGTAAAGGGTGGAAGGCTCGGCCTTATGCCTGGTGTTTTGTTCCACTCTTGCCGCCCTAGTTTCCATCACACCGGTGTTATGTTCCCGGATTTTGCATTCCTAACGCGGTCGGGTGATTTATGGGACCCCCCTGACAGTTCGCTTTGAATAAAACTTGTCCAGCAAGGCCCAACCTTGGTTTTACCATTTGCCTCACCACCACCTACCTTTTCCCTTGGGAGTAATTAACCCAAGGGTCATCTTTATTTTAGCCCCCCCGGGCCAATGCTTGTCTAAGTGTTGGTCCAAACTAGAGCACCGTGCGGGACCATTCCTTGGCAACTTGGATTCGTCGGTACCTGTACACTTAGCTCATCCGGTCGTGGCCTGAGACGAAATACGCGCAGCTACTATTAGGATGTCGGCACGCCGGGCGGCTTTGCTGGTCTTGTTTTACCATTGTCGAAATGTCTTGTAAACCGGGATTCCGAGACTGATCGGGTCTTCCTGGGAGAAGGTCTATTCCTTCGTTGATCGCGAGAGCTTGTCATGGGCTAAGTTGGGACACCCCTGCAGGGTTTAAACTTTCGAGAGCCGTGCCCGCGGTTATGTGGCATATGGGAATTTGTTAATGTCCGGTTGAAAACAACTTGACACCAGATCAGAATTAAAACGCATCAACCGCGTGTGTAGCCGTGATGGTCTCTTCTCGGCAGAGTCCGGGAAGTGAACACGGTTTCTGTGTTATGTTTGACGTAAGTAGGTGTTCAGGATCACCTCTTGATCTTTGCTAGTTGACGACCGTTCCGCTTGTTCTCTTCTCGCTCTTATTTGCATATGTTAGCCACCGTATATGCTTAGTTGCTGCTGCAACCTCACCACCTTTACCCTTCCTTTCCCATTAAGCTTTGCTAGTCTTGATACCCATGGTAATGGGATTGCTGGGTCCTCGTGGCTCACAGATTACTACAACAACAGTTGCAGGTACAGGTTATGCGATGTTCATGACGCGAGAGCGATGCTTGCTTGTTTTGGAGTTCTTCTTCTGCTTCTTCGATCAGGGGATAGGTTCCAAGTCGGCAGCCTGGGCTAGCAGGGTGGATATTGTTTGAGTTTCTGTTTATGATTCATCCGTAGTCGTATGTTGTTCTTGTATGTTGTATTGCTGTATTCATGTGACATTGTATGTATCGGATGTATCCCCACTATTATGTAATGTTGATGTAATGATATCCACCTTGCAAAAGCGTCTTCAAGATGCGCTTCTATCCTTGGTGGGACCTTCGAGTTCCTTTAGGATAGGGTCGCATCTTGGGCGTGACAAGTTGGTATCAGAGCCTCGACCGACCCTAGGAGCCCCCTTGATTGATCGTGTAGTTTGGCCGTTGTTGAGTCTAGAAGAAAACTGTTTTCGGAGTCTAGTTATATCGGAGAGTAGGAATTCTTTTTACTCCTCTGCCCCTTCCTCGCTCTGGTGAGGAATCTTGACGTAGGTGTTTTGAACTACTCCTCTTCCCATTCAAATTTTTCTTTAGGTTCACGCAGTTGGTTTTCCGATCGTTGTTCCCCAGCTCTTTTATCCGGTGCATTTCTCGTCAAGTTGACTCGAATCTCTTTGTCTTTCGCAAGATCAATCCTCAGCTCTTTTCGATCGATGTTGTTTCCCCGTCCGAAGTTGTCCTTGTTTTTCCCACCCGCCCTCCCTTTTTCTTCTCGGAACCGGTGTCCATAATCGAGTATCCATCCTACTCGTGCGAAGTCTTTGCCTCCTTTCCTCAATGTTTTCAACCGGTGTTTCCTCTTGAAGTTATTCGTTGATTTTTTTTCCTTCCAAGTTGTCTTTGTTTTCCCGCCCTCCCACCCTCTTCTTCCCGGAGTCTGACTCTCTCTCGACCATCATTTCATTCGCTCGGAGCCTCTTCATTCTTCCCTCAATTATTTCAACCGGTGAATTCTCGTCTCGTTCGTCACTCTTCACCCCTTTCTTTTCCCGGTGCACTCGATTCAAGTTTTTCGGGTTGATCATATTCTTATCCTCGGTTCAAATGTTTTCCCCTTGCTCGTTCGCCTCTTGCCGGTTTATCCTTCCGGAGTGTTCAAGACATCTTAGGAGATTCATCTGTTTCCAATTAATTCGAGGTTGTCACCTCATTCAAATATTTCAATTGTTCCGGTGCTTATTTCATCTGTTCAACAATCCTTTTCAACGGTATTATCTCTTTAGTGGGCCCTAACCCACAGGTCTTTTCCCAGGATCTTACCTGACTCTTCTAATTCCCCCGGAGTTCATTAAGTGTCATCCCATCCTCTCTAGCTCGTGTTCTATTCCTCCATGTTTCAGCCAGAGAGCTACTTAAATCGTTTCAGCCTTATTCGTTTCTTTTCTCATTCTAACCACTCTGGTTAGAACGAGTGATTTCATAGTCTATTTGATTCCGTGAGCTTTCAATTCTCGTCGTTCCCGTCGTTCCTCTCTTCTTCTCGAATGCTCTCGATTCTTTGCTTCTTCTCTGGAGTTCTTGCGTCACCTCATCCTTTTTCCCTTCCGTCTCGGTCCTAAGATCTCGGGACGAGATCTCTTGTTAGTGGAGGAGTGTTGTAACGCCCCGGATTCGATGCGCCAGGTGTCCGCCAGTTATTCGCCGTCGTTGCCATGTCATTTGCTTGCGTGTTGCATTTTATCATGTCGTCATGTGCATTTCATTTTGCATTCGTGTTCGTCTCATGCATCCGAGCTCTTTCCCCGTTGTCCGTTTTGTAATCCGGCGCTCCTATCTCACCCGGCATCCCCTTCTTGTCTCCTTTCGTGTGTGGGTGTTACACGTTCTCGGAATGGACCGAGTCTTGCCAAGCGGCCTTGGTATAGCACCGGTAGACCGCCTGTCAAGTTTCGTGCCATTTGGAGGTCGTTTGATACCCCAACGGTTAACCGGGTAACCGTAAGAGCCCTTCTTTTGTGCAGCCCAACACCCCTTCCAAAGTGGCCCAAACCCATCTAACTCCCCTCCATGCTCTCGGTCGTTCGATCACGATCGCGTGGCCGAAAACCGCACCTCATTTGGACTCTCCTAGCTCCCTCTACCTATAAATATGTGTCCTTCCCGGATATTTCGCGCATATGAACCCTAGCCTCTTCCCCTGCGCGCCGCCGGACCTGTCCGCCCGGCGGCCGGACACGTCCACCCGCCCTCAGCCACATCGTCCGGGCCAATGAGCATCTGCCACGTTGCTCCACCGCCGCCCTCCTCCAATCGCGGCGCGCCACCTGTCCCCGCCGGCCCTCTCTCTCCTCCCGCCGCCGCGGCCCGCCGGGCCCGGGTCGGGCCCGCCCAGGCCCGCGCGCCGCCCCGCGCGCCTCCCGCGCGCCCGCCACCGCTCGTCGCCGGCGACCGGCCGCCTCCGCCGCCGTCGTCCTCCCCCGCCGCGCCTAGCGCCGCTCGGCTCCCGCGGCCGCCGCCGGGAGCCCGACTCCGCCGCCCGCGGGCGCGCTCCCGCCGCCGCGCCTCGGCCCCTCCGCCCGGCCTCCCGCGCCCCGAGCCCCGCTCCGCCGGCCGCGCACCGCCTCGCCGCCGGCCGCCGCCAGCCCCGCCGCCGACGCGCCGCGCCTCCAGCGCCGCCCCGGCCTCCGCCGGTGCCGGATCCGGCGAGGGGCCGGCTGGATCCGTCCGCCCCGGCCGGCCCCGACCTCTCTCCGGCCTTCCCCGCCCTTCTCCGGCGAAGATCCGGCGAGCTCCGGCCGTGCATCGAAATCCGTGCAGAGAAGGTTGACCCCGTTTTCCCACTAAGTCCCAGGATTTTTGCACATAATCATGGCATGTTCATGCCATCACATCTCTCCATCCGTAGCTCCTTTTTGGGCGTGTAATATGTCAAATTGTTCACCTCGATGAGTACTTCATTTCGTTCCATTGCATCAATTTCATTTGAGCTCATCTTGATGCCCGAAATGCTGTTGGAAGAGTGGATGTTGATGTTAATCTGCTGAAACTGTTATAACTTGCTCATTTATCATTTTTGCCATGATTGATGTGTGCATCCTATGAGGTTGATGTCTACATGAATGTTGATCTATGTCATGCCATCTTTCTAGGGGTGTATACCATGTATTTTTGTGAGTTGTGTGCTGAGTGCATCAAGCTTGCTAAGTAGGGTAATTGCTGTTGCTGTTTTCCTGACAGATTCTGTTATATTTTGTTGCTCTGTAAACATGATTCTACTAATCATTCTATGGATAATCTAGAGATGTCCTATAAACATGTTTTGATCTACATGTCTTGCTCTATCCATTCATGCCCTTGGTTGCAATTATAGCCTGCTGTAGATTGTTCATATCTTGCTCCAAAGTTGCTTGATAATGTTGCTGTCAGCCTGTTAACGTTAAGTTCACTTGTTCCCATGTGTTTTGTTAGTGATCCATGCACCCTATGACCTTGATCTTGCCATGCTTAGCTTCATAAACATGCCTTCTTACTGTTGGTTACCTTGCCATGCCATGTATTGTTCTGTGGTGAGTGGTTCAAGCTCACCAACATGCCTACATATTGTTGTTACTGCCATGTATGAATCTGTAATATAACTTGCCATGTTTACATGGGTGCCATCATATTTTCTATGCCTTTTTGGCTCATGGTCAGTAAGGGACTTTTGATCTATGAAATTAGTAGATTCATGCCATGCCTTTGTTTGCCATGATAAGTTCCTGTAACATGTTGTTTTCTTGCTCTAAACATCGCAACCTGATGTTATTTCTGCTAAAGTCTGAAACTGTTATTATTTGCAATATCTCCATGCCTTTTTGAGCATGTTCTAGTTGTTTCTGGAGATAGCTCAGTGTTCATGTTTTGTTATGCTTTACCTGTACTTCATGCCCATGCCTTTTGTTATTATGTTGGGGTGCTGTAGCATGTTGTTTTGATGCTTGTAAGATGCCTAGTTGCTGTTATGGACAGATTGTTGTTATGACTTGTATAGTGTGTGTGTGTGTTGCACCGTTACTCCGTTTGGAGTGTGCTTTATATGAAACTTGCTTGTTTTTGCATGTAGCTTTATATTACCATGTTGCATACTTGTTTTGATGTGTTTGCTTGATGTTTGGGTGCATTTTGCATTAATGCCATGTTTAACTTGTTTTGCTCATATCTTCTAGACCGTAGCTCCGAATCTAATAAACTTTATATGTAACTTGACTAGAATTTCGTGTAGATCCTCTTGGTGCTCTTTAGCTTGCAGTTTAACAACTTGAACATAAGGTTTATTCAGTTCTGGATCAATTTCGGAATTTGCATATGAGGACTTACCGGAATTGTTATATGTTGTTCCCGGCCTCATTTAAACTTGCCTTGATGTGTTGTTCTTGTTTGCATCATCTCTTGCCATGAGTAGCTTCATGTAGCCTTGTCATGCATCATGCTTGTTGTGCATCATGCCTAGTTCATGTGTGGTGTGTTTACCATGTTGTGTGCTTCTTCTCGATAGTTTCCCGTTTCGTTGCGATCGTGAGGATGCGTTCGTCTACGTGTGGTTCGTCTTCGTGGCTTCATCTTCTTCATGGACTCGTTCTTCTTCCTTGCGGGATTTCAGGCAAGATGACCGCTACCCTGGATCTCACTACTATCATTGCTATGCTAGTTGCTTCGTTCTATCGCCATGCTGCGCTACCTATTACCTGTTTATCAAGCCATCCCATATTGCCATGAACCTCTAACCGTTGACACCTTTCCTAGCAAACCGTTGCTTGGCTATGTTACCGCTTTGCTCAGCCCCTCTTATAGCGTTGCTAGTTGCAGGTGAAGTTCAAGATTTCTCCATGGTGGACAGGGTTTATGTTGGGATATCACAATATCTCTTATATTATTAATGGATCTATATATTTGGTAAAGGGTGGAAGGCTCGGCCTTATGCCTGGTGTTTTGTTCCACTCTTGCCGCCCTAGTTTCCTTCATACTGGTGTTATGTTCCCGGATTTTGCGTTCCTAACGCGGTCGGGTGATTTATGGGACCCCCCTGACAGTTTGCTTTGAATAAAACTTGTCCAGCAAGGCCCAACCTTGGTTTTACCATTTGCCTCACCACCACCTACCTTTTCCCTTGGGAGTAATTAACCCAAGGGTCATCTTTATTTTAGCCCCCCCGGGCCAATGCTTGTCTAAGTGTTGGTCCAAACTAGAGCACCGTGCGGGACCATTCCTTGGCAACTTGGATTCGTCGGTACCTGTACGCTTAGCTCATCCGGTCGTGGCCTGAGACGAGATATGCGCGGCTACTATCAGGGTGTCGGCACGCCGGGCGGCTTTGCTGGTCTTGTTTTACCATTGTCGAAATGTCTTGTAAACCGGGATTCCGAGACTGATCGGGTCTTCCTGGGAGAAGGTCTATTCCTTTGTTGATCGCGAGAGCTTGTCATGGGCTAAGTTGGGACACCCCTGCGGGGTTTAAACTTTCGAGAGCCGTGCCCGCGGTTATGTGGCAGATGGGAATTTGTTAATGTCCGGTTGAAGACAACTTGACACCAGATCCGAATTAAAACGCATCAACCGCGTGTGTAGCCGTGATGGTCTCTTCTTGGCGGAGTCCGGGAAGTGAACACGGTTTCTGTGTTATGTTTGATGTAAGTAGGTGTTCAGGATCACCTCTTGATATTTGCTAGTTGACGACCGCTCCGCTTGTTCTCTTCTCGCTCTTATTTGCATATGTTAGCCACCATATATGCTTAGTCGCTGCTGCAACCTCACCACCTTTACCCTTCCTTTCCCATTAAGCTTTGCTAGTCTTGATACCCATGGTAATGGGATTGCTGAGTCCTCGTGGCTCACAGATTACTACAACAACAGTTGTAGGTACAGGTTATGCGATGTTCATGACGCGAGAGTGATGCTTGCTTGTTTTGGAGTTCTTCTTCTGCTTCTTCGATCAGGGGATAGGTTCCAGGTCGGCAGCCTGGGCTAGCAGGGTGAATATTGTTTGAGTTTCTGTTTATGATTCATCCGTAGTCGGATGTTGTTCTTGTATGTTGTATTGCTGTATTCATGTGACATTGTATGTATCGGATGTATCCCCACTATTATGTAATGTTGATGTAATGATATCCACCTTGCAAAAGCGTCTTCAAGATGCGCTTCTATCCTTGGTGGGACCTTCGAGTTCCTTTAGGATAGGGTCGCATCTTGGGCGTGACATGGAGTGTAAAAGATTTGGTCGGGGGAAGGGGACGAACTCTTAGTCCGGCGCTAGGCATAGAATCTTCGGAGGCGGGTTGCGTTCCATGGGTTCGGCTCGAGTTGGTTGTCCGATGCATTTCACAGACGATACGCCCCGCCGGTCAGGACTTGGTCGATGATGAAGGGGCCCTCCCATTTGGGCTTGAGCTTGTGCTTTTTCTTGCCCGGCAGGCGTAGAACTAGTTCGCCAACGTTATAAGTCTTGGCCCGTACTTCTCTGCTTTGATATCTTCGAGCCTGCTGCTGATAAAATGCGGAACGAGCCTTGGTGACGTCGCGTTCCTCCTCCAATGCGTCCAAGCTGTCCTGCCGATCCATCTCGGCTTCTCGTTCTTCGTACATGCGCACTCGAGGTGAGTCATGAATGATGTCGCAGGGCAAGACCGCCTTTGCGCCGTATACCATAAAAAATGGTGTGAATCCGGTAGTACGGTTAGGCGTTGTCCGCAGCCCCCAGAGTACGGAGTCGAGCTCCTCTACCCAGTGCGTTGTCGGATTTTGTAAGTGACCGCACTAGTCTGGGTTTAATGCCGCTCATTATTAGACCATTTGCTTGTTCCACTTGACCGTTGGTTTGAGGGTGATAGACTGAAGCATAGTCGAGCTTAATGCCCATATTTTTGCACCATGACTTAACCTCGTCGACCGTGAAGTTCGTGCCGTTGTTGGTGATGATGCTGTGAGGGACACCGTAACGGTGTACGACCCCGGATATAAAGTCTATCACTGGTCCGGACTCTGCCATTTTGACCGGTTTGGCCTCTATCCATTTGGTGAATTTATCCACCATGACCAATAGGTACCTTTGCTTGTGGGTTCCCCCTTTAAGGGGTCCAACCATATCAAGCCCCCAGACCGCGAACGGCCAGGTAATGGGTATAGTTTTGAGGGCGGTGGGTGGCATATGGCTCTGATTAGCAAAGAGCTGACAACCGACGCATCTCTGGACTAAGTCCTGGGCATCTGCCCGGGCCGTCGGCCAATAAAATCCTGTACGGAATGCCTTTCCTACAAGGGCCCGAGCTGCTGCGTGGTGTCCGCCTAGTCCGGCATGAATTTCAGCCAGGAGGTTTCGCCCTTCCTCTTCGGAGATACACCTTTGAAGGACTTCGGTTGTACTTTTCTTATAAAGTTCTCCCTCATGGACCTTGTAGGCTTTCGATCGCCGGACTATGCAGCGGGCCTCATTTTGGTCTTCGGGGAGTTCCTGCCTAAGCAAGTAGTCTAGGAATGGTTCTGTCCACGGGGCGAGTACTGCCATTATGTCGTGGGCTGAAGGTGTTATGTCATCGGCTGGATCGCCGGTTGGCGCGGTTGTTTCCGGTTTGTCATTTCCGGTCTCCCCTTCCCATAGTACGGACGGCTTGAAGAGCCGTTCCAGGAAGATATTTGGAGGGACATCGTCACGTTTTGCACCGATGCGTGCCAGTACGTCGGCTGCTTGGTTATTATCTCGGGCTGCATGATGGAATTCAAGTCCTTCAAACCGAGCTGACATTTTTAGGACAGCGTTGCGATATGCTGCCATTTTTGGATCCTTGGCGTCAAAGTCTCCGTTTATTTGGGATATTGCAAGGTTTGAATCCCCGCGCACCTCTAGGCGCTGAATGCCCATGGAGATTGCCATCCGGAGACCATGTAGGAGGGCCTCGTATTTGGCTGCATTGTTGGAGTCCGTGTACATTATTTGAAGTACGTATTGGACTGTGTCCCCGGTTGGGGACGTCAAGACGACGCCAGCCCCCAGTCCGGCCAACATTTTGGAGCCGTCGAAGTGCATAGTCCAATTAGAGTATGCGCCGTACTCTTTAGGGAGTTCGGCTTCGGTCCATTCAGCGACAAAGTCAGCCAAAACTTGTGACTTTATAGCTCGCCGAGGCTTGTAGGTTATGTCGAATGGTAGGAGCTCGTTGGCCCATTTTGCAATCCTGCCCGTTGCGTCACGGTTGTTTATAATGTCATTCAGTGGTACTTCAGAGGCCACTGTTATCGAACACTCTTGAAAGTAGTGTCGGAGCTTCCGGGATGCCATGAACACCGCGTAGGCTATCTTTTGATAGTGCGGGTAATGGGACTTGCAGGGGGTTAACACAGTGGATACGTAGTACACTAGTTTTTGAAGAGGGAATTTATGCCCTTCTGTCTCTCGTTCGACGACGAGTACCGCCCTTACAACTTGATGTGTTGCTGTGATGTATAACAACATGGGTTCGCCTAGGTTTGGCGCGGCTAGGACCGGATTTGTTGCCAATATGGCCTTTATTTCTTCGAGTCCGGCAGTGGCAGCATCCGTCCACTCGAAGTGTTCGGTGCGCCTAAGGAGGCGATAAAGGGGCAGTGCCTTTCTCCCAAGCGGGAGATAAAACGGCTTAGAGCTGCCACACATCCAGCTAATTTTTGTATCTGCTTGAGGTCTTTTGGAATATCCAATTGTGACAGAGCTCGGATCTTGGCCGGATTTGCTTCAATTCCTCTACCGGATACAATGAAGCCCATCAGCTTTCCGGCTGGTACGCCGAAAACGCATTTTTCCGGATTCAGCTTGATGTCATATGCTCTGAGGTTGTCGAATGTGAGCCTCAAGTCGTCTACTAGAGTTTCGACGTGTTTGGTTTTGACGACTACGTCGTCTACGTATGCCTCGACTGTTTTGCCGATCTGGGTAGCCAGACATGTTTGAATCATGCGCTGATATGTTGCGCCGGCGTTTTTAAGTCCGAAGGGCATCGTGTTGAAGCAGAATGGTCCGTATGGAGTGATGAATGCCGTTGCGGCTTGGTCTACTTCCACCATCTTGATTTGATGGTAGCCAGAGTATGCGTTGAGGAAGCACAACGAATCGTGCCCTGCGGTAGCATCGATAATTTGGTCGATGCGGGGGAGGGGGAAGGGATCCTTTGGGCAAGCCTTATTAAGGTCTTTAAAGTCGACGCATAGGCGCCAGGATTTGTCCTTCTTTGGTACCATTACCAGATTTGCTAGCCAATCCGGATGTTTGATATCTCTGATGAATCCGGCTTCCAATAGCTTGGCTAGCTCTTCTCCCATTGCCTGTCTTTTGGGTTCGGAAAATCGTCGAAGAGCCTGTTTGACTGGCTTGAATCCTTTTAGGATGTTTAGGCTGTGTTCTGCCAATCTGCGTGGGATTCCGGGCATATCAGAAGGATGCCAGGCTAAAATGTCCCAATTTTCCCGAAGGAATTCGCGCAGTGCGGCGTCTACCTCGGGGTTCAATTGTGCCCCAATGGAGGCCGTCTTTGTTGGGTTCGTTGGATGGACCTGGAATTTTACTATTTCATCTGCTGGATTGAAGGAGGTGGACTTGGATCTTTTATCGAGTATCACATCGTCCCTGTTCACCGTAGAGCGCAGCGCGGTGAGTTCTTCTACCGCTAGGGCTTCGGATAGTGCCTCCAGGGCAAGTGCGGCTGTCTTGTCTTCGGTGCGGAGTGCTATGTCCGGATCACTAGCGAGAGTGATTATTCCGCCGGGCCCAGGCATTTTGAGCTTCATGTACCCGTAATGGGGTATGGCTTGAAAAATTGTGAATGCCTCTCGTCCTAATATAGCGTGATATCCGCTGTTGAACGGGGCCACTTGGAACGTGACTTCTTCGGATCTGTAACTGTCCAGCGAGCCGAACACCACATCGAGTGTGATTTTTCCGGTGCAGCGCGCTTCCCGGCTAGGGATTATTCCTCTGAAGGTTGTGCTGCTTCGCTCAATACGGCTCCAGTCTATTTCCATTTTTTGAAGAGTTTCCTTGTAGATGAGGTTTAGTCCGCTGCCGCCATCCGTGAGGACCTTTGTAAGTCGAAAGCCGTCCACTATGGGACTAAGCACCAGTGCGGCTGGAGCTCGGGCAGTTCGGAATTTAGGTTCGTTGCTGGCGTTGAAGGTGATGGCTGTGTCGCTCCATGGATTTGCTGTTGCTACTTGGTAGACTTCGGCGAGGCTGCGGATTGTTCGTTTTCGCATATTATTTGATGCGAAGGTCTCGAAGACTGTTGATACCGTACCGGTATTGTTGGAGTGGTTTTCCGGGGCTAGAAGCTCCTCGCCACTTTTGGCCACCTACCGTAATATCCAACATGCTTGAAGGCTATGTGTTGGGACGGCTCCCTCTGTACTATGAATCTTACAGGGTCCACTGAGCCCTCCCTCCAGTACAATTTCGTGCCCTTTATGGGGTTTTTTCTTTTTGGTTTTTGTATCTGGGGCCTGAGTATGATGCACCCTTTTGTTGCGGACTAGGGTTGTATTCGGGGCCGGATTGTCCCAAAACTGATTTTCGGTTTTCCGGAAACTTTCCATCGCACAGTATTTTCGTACTATGGACGCCAGATCGGTGAAGTCTATGATTTTACGACGGCCGATGGCGTTCAATATTCCCTTGTCCGTGCAATTATTGCAAAAGATTGAAATTGCGTTTTCCTCTCGGCAGTCCTTTATCCTGTCCATAACCAGGAGGAATCGGGCCCAGTAGTGATGTACTGTTTCAGCGGGCTCTTGCCGTATTAGGGATAGATCGCATATGTCTGGGCGGGTGGGTGGAATAAATTCCGGATCCCTACCCGTCTCGGGGCTTAAAGGCCGTGAAGTTTCCAATTTTGGAAGCTTGGATTGCTGGACGTTGTCCAACGAGTCTGGTCCGATGCCTGAATTTAAGTTCAGTGCTCGATCGAAGTCCGTTCCTCCGCGGGAATCCGGGGTGGAGGGTTCGGGAGCCCGGACATGTCTAGTTTTTAATATAGGAGGAAAGTCGCCGCATTGTTCCTCTACCACTGCGACGTGGTGGGTGACCTGGGGAGAGTTAATCTCTCTCAGATCGGTTTTAAGCCCAATCTGATTGTAGTCCATAGCGACTCCCAGGGCGGCGGTGCGATCCAAGAGTTCGTTGACAGACGAGAGCTCTATCGGATCCAGCCGCTCGGCAAATTCCGAGCTGACGTGGAGATTGCTTTTGACGACTTGAGAAGTCATTGTCGAAGCAGTGGCCGGACAGGTGGTCATAAGAAAACCACCTAGCCAGATAGTTTGGCCGGCGGCCAAGGCCCCTTTGGCGAAAATACCGTCCTTGAAGACGGGTGGAGGCATCCTTCCTATCGATGACGACACAGAGGAACTCTCAATGAAAGCACCAATGTCGGTGTCAAAACCGGCGGATCTCGGGTAGGGGGTCCCAAACTGTGCATCTAGGCGGATGGTAACAGGAGACAAGGGACACGATGTTTTACCCAGGTTCGGGCCCTCTTGATGGAGGTAAAAACCTACGTCCTGCTTGATTAATATTGATGATATGGGTAGTACAAGAGTGGATCTACCACGAGATCAAGGAGGCTAAACCCTAAAGCTAGCCTAAGGTATGATTGTTCTAATGTATGTTGTGTCCTACGGACTAAAGCCCTCCGGTTTATATAGACACCGGAGAAGGCTAGGGTTACACAGAGTCGGTTACAATGGTAGGAGATCTACATATCTGTATCGCCAAGCTTGCCTTCCACGCCAAGGAAAGTCCCATCCGGACACGGGACGGAGTCTTCAATCTTGCATCTTCGTAGTCTTGGAGTCCGGAGGACGATGATACTCCGGCTGGCCAGACACCCCCTAGTCCAGGACTCCCTCAAGACCCATGTTTGTATTATCTCGCTCCTCGGAGCCTATTGAATAAAATACTTGAGTTGTAGAGTCATGTTGTGATGCCATGTTGTATTTGCACATATCGAGCATATTGTGTGTATGTTATTGAAATCCTTGGTATCACTACAATAAATATGTGAACTTGTGACCACCACTATTGGTCACTGAATGGTCACAAATTTCCATTTGTGACCTTTTTGTGACCAAAAACATAAGGTCAAAAGCTGTCCGTCGTAAACTGACTATAGCGACCTTTCTTCTGGAATGGTCGTAGACGTTTATGACCAAAATACGTCTACTGTGGCATTTTGGTCACTAGCAACCTCCCCAGGCCACGTAGGCATCCAGCGTGGCAATCTGACGTGGCACAAGATTCAGCCCGGTCCAATTCGATTTTCTACATGGGCCTAGCCCAACAATTCGGCCTTTTTACTGTATTTTTTTCTTGTTAATTTTTGCTAGCTACATGGGCTTGGGCCATTAATTCGGCCTTTTTTCTAAGATGCATCCTTTTACAGTCTATTGATATTTTATTTTCATCCTTTTTTTGCCACTGGTCCCACCAATCAGATTGGTCCCACTTGTCATGCTTATCACAAAATTGATCCCACACATCAAAAATTTCAAAATCTGTCAAACAACTATTATAACTTGGACCCCCTTGTGAGGTTCCATTTGACAGGTATTCAATACACAATCATTATTTCAAACAATCCAAATAGCAAATGAAATTCGTCCAAAACAACACGGCATTAGTCTATTACAAACATTACAGTATACTACAGCCCAGATAAGCCTACTACTGCCTACATTTACAACACATAATATGCTAGTCTTTGTTGATATGCTTCACAGCTTCGAACTTGGATTTGCACTTCACCTGTGCAAAAAACAAGAATGAACATATAAGAATAAGAATTTGTACAGAACATCAAACAGTAGCCAATGAGGGATCCAATAACTTATAAGCAAGAATTGACAGCAAACATGTATTGATACCTAGTGTTGACTGTATCTGCATCTAAACTGAATGTTGATCCAAAGTGTTGACTAAATCTGCATCTAAACCAAATACTCTTAACTGAACATAGACAAGTGATACGCTAATCAGGTGTCAGAATGATATCTGATTCAACAAGGTTAACCAAATTTCCCACATAGTTTTGGGGAAATTCTATTTATCTACAGTGATTGGTAGCTATTGATGGCAATGTGACAGTACAGACAGACTTCTGGCTGCTCATTTGTATTCAGGTAACTATGGCAGTGACGCAAATAGACTTGTGGCTGCTCATTCACTAGCTATGGCAATGATGCAAACAAACTTGTGGCTACTCATTCACATTCACAGCAACACTTCATCATTCATCTACAAGCAACTATTGATCACCATATCAGACGGGATAGGAAGGGTCACCTGACATATTGAACTCGATGCTGCAGGAGGCCGATGATGTGGTGGTACAGAGCAGGCCCTTTGTGGCTGGCTAGATGCGCCCCTCCTCCTCCTGCTCCTCGAGCAGGACAAGGACGGCGGCCGCTAGGCTCGTTAAGATCGGGATGCTGGGGGAGGCGAGCATGCCGTGAGGTACTCCATGGCGTCGGGCGCATCATGTGCGGCAGGATGCCGATCGCCAGGTTGACCGCGATCACGAATAGCAGCGTCACCAGCACCGCCGCCTGCACGCATTCCAGCCATGTTGACAGTGTCAGAAACTCGACTGATTTTCAAAACGAAGTACTGTTGGTTCTGCTACCGCTGCAGAATTTGTTGGAGATGCACCCACCTTGTTGGTGTAGATGGTCCAGTTGGTGAAGAGCTCTGACAGCATGGCTCCGAGCTGCTCAAAGAGCGCACGGAGGCGCCCATAGAGATGTTGTCTCTGATGAACAGGGTACATTGAGATTGCAAAGCAGTCCTCCCCTCTTGTCACAGACACTGCAAGACATCACATCTTTCAAAAAAAATTAACCAGTCTCAAGTTAACTTGTGCAGTAAAAGTTACCCTACACCTACAAAACACAACCATGCATGTACAGGCACTATACGTACACAACAAGACATATCAACATAGACCATAAATGTTCAGGGTTATGCATGATGGATGTTGATCACTTCTGTTGCTTATTCAGAGTAAAAAAGGGTACCCCAGAAAATTTAAACATATTCTGCTACACGGAACCATGAGCTACCCATTTAGCAAGAACGGTACAGGAACAAACCATGAGCTATCTATCCAGCATATTATGCGCACGCGTGAGAATACTTGGGTATACTTAACTTGGGTTTAGTACCCAGGTACAGTTTAAAAGCATATCAGATTAGGTATACAATCATGCACCTGGGTTTAATTATCAGGTTTCTTCACTTTCAATTTACACAGCAGAGCAGCTAAATTGATTACCCAAAACATGCATGCTAGTGGTCTACTGGAAGCATCACAAAGTTAATGTTTTGCTTACCACACTGCTATCAAGAACCTCCCTACTTCAAAAAGAAAAATAACAGACACTTCCAGTTTGTATAATCTGAAATTGAACACTGAAATTTAAGAATGAAAAGATGATTGAACACTGTAAGAGGTTAGCAAGTTAATTGTTGGTTTCATCACAAGTACCAGGACAGGTGTTGCAACAGCCAACAGAATTAAAAAATCCATAGACATGCACATAGCACAACACATTTACCGACATTGATGGACGAGCCTAACACATTTACCAAGTCTGGATTTGCATGAACAAGATGACCAGTTTCACATCGGATTTGCATGAACATGTAAAACCTAGCAAGTATTTGCATGAACAAGATAATGATGTCCATCCAACAAAGACAATAAACCAGCTTATCACAAGCATGATGCTGGACTCCATTGCCGGAATCTACAGCTAGGCACTCAAGCTTAAGGGGATCCTCATGTGGATCGAGCCTGCATGTTAATCTTTACACTAGCAGGGCCATTTCTGCAGGGATAACAAAGCAGAAGTGAAAGCAATTAGAAAATTTAAAGAGAGAAAATAATAAGGTAATATCACCAATAAATTGCAGATTTTGAAAGCAACTATAATTATTCAAAAAACATGCTTGCTGCAACTTTAAGCCAAGCAATACACATTCATGTCAAATATACATGTGTAAGATACTAGAAGCATTTCATTGCATATCTAAGTGTACTGCTATAATTTTACGCCAAGCAGTGCACTAGTACATCAATTACACTAAGCCACAGCCCACTGTTTAAAATAGTATTTTATCATCATTCTTCAATAGCTTGAATTTCAGAACAGCCACTGTTTGTATTTTAATGAAAAACACCCCAAGCAAATAACAACAGATGGGCATTAAGACAAAAAAATTGGCAATCGCAGCATCATGTTTCAGCAGCAATGCAGCTACGGACAACAATATGCATCGGATGGCAACAATAACATCAACAAGTAGAAATAGCAGCATGTCAATCACTGTATAATCAATCAGTAAGCACAAATAGCAGCAGCAAGCATTCTCTCAATCACAAACTACACTAATCAGCACCCCTCTCTCTCAATCTAAATAGCAGCAGCGAGCATGGCAGGAGACTGAGTTGGTTATCCAACGGGAAGTCAGACCAATATGACATGGAAAGGAATCATCCACAACACTCATATAGCACTACTGAAATGTATAGTATTTAACTAGAAGACCAAAGTTGTAAGGCATTCATTCATTCATTTAGCAAGTGTATTCAGAAAGTAGCAGCTTGTGGCCATTGATTGCCGCGAGAGGAGGAGGGGGAGGGAGGTGCTACCTGCAGGGAAGGGAGCCATCCATTGGCGGAATGCAGGAATCAGGGAGCTTGTGTGTTGGTCATCCTCGCCTGCCTGCTGCTGCTTGGAATCGAGCAGATTGACGGGGCTTGGGAAACAGCACCGGTCTGGAGGTGGATGAAGTAGAGGAGCACCGCCGCGCTTGTCCCGACCGGGTTAGGCGGCCTCCACCTCGTGCCTGCTTGGTCGCCATGGCGCAGAGACGCACGCGATTCCCTCTCGATTCGATTCAAGTCGAGTCGAGAAGAAGCGCACCTTGTATAGTCGTGCTAGCCTGCGTGCGGTTGGTGAGCAGAGGGGAGGAGTGGAGGTTGCTGGCGATGCTGCACCTCCTGCCTGCCTGCTCGGCCGCCATGGCTAGGGCTCCGGGCACGCGCGAGGATGGATGTAGGGAAGGTTGGAGGGCAAGGTGGTGGCGGGAGGAGGCTCCTCCTCCTCTGCTGGCGGATCTGGGCGCGGCCTATGTGGGTCGAGTCGATCCGGCGGATTTTGCTGGAGAGAAGGGGAGGGGAGATGCAGATGGTGGGGGTCGCCGGCATTGGGGTAGAGGGCGGAGGTCGCGGGGGGTCTGACGATGGGTAGTGGGCGGAGTCGCTGGCGTTGGGGCGGAGGTGCTCGGCGGCGAGGCTGGATTTGGGGGAGAAGAGCAGCAGGCAGAGACGGATCTGGATCGGGGAGAGGGGCGGCGGGGGACGGGTCTGGATCGGGGAGAGGGAGACGGCAGCACTTGACCTAGGGTTCCTGGGAAGGAGGGGGTCGAGGGAGGAAGGAAGAGACGCTGGATCAGTAGGAGGCGGACGGCTCAGATCGAATACAGTGGGGTGATCCGTGTGCTGCATCCTGATTGGTTCGAAAATGAGCTATTAAAATTTCCTCTTCTTAGTGTTAAAAACAAGGGAGGTTTGTGAGGCATCTACCAAAAACGTTTTGCAAAATGGCAACACTAAAATTTTCACTTAAGTTAGTCCACCTTTCATCGATGATCATCTATTTGATTCATTTCCTATCTTTCTAGGTATATTGAGAAACAGCCAATTCGGCAAGAAACGAGTCAAATTTGAACTACAGGTATCTTATAGTTTGCTATTTATTTTCTAAAAAATCATTTTTAGATACAAAAGTAGCTATTTCATGATAGACAAACCAATAGTTTTGCATTATTAACCACCTAACTAAGAAGGGTCATGCGGGCAAATTTGATCACATTTTGAAATCGGCATACGAAATTCACAAAAAAAGAGAAAAACCTTCGCATTGTGTGATTATACATCTACGAGGATGCATCTTGGAATGGCAAACAATGTTGCCTAAGGAAGTTTTCATTTTCGTTGGATGAAAAAACCATTTTCCATTTTTCGAGTGCCCGAAAGGAGGTTTGTTTGGGAAGGAACTACGAAATAATTGTTGCAAAATTGGACCAAATCATTTTTATAAAATACTAGGCTATATTTAATGCACAATTGACAAAATGGTTGGGTGTAAAATTTTTTGATCCACCTCTTGTGAAAAAGACAAATTTCCGCCGATTCAGTTGGAAGCGGGTCAAATTTGAACTGCAGCTGCCTCATAGTTTGCTATTTATTTTTTCCAAAAATCATTTCTAGGTACATAAGTATCTATTGAATCAGAGAAACACCAACAAAACTCCAAGATTCAACAACTAGCTAGGAACGGTCATTCCCACCGTTTTGACCGCATTTTGAAATGGGCATAAAAAATTCAAAAAAATAAAAAAAAATTGGGAAACCTTCGCATTGTTTCATCATATGTGGCCAAGTTGCTAGGAAAAATAACAAATTTGTAATATGGCAATTATTTTAAAAAAGTGTTCTCAGAACGAGCTATCATGTGTGGAGATCAATGGCTTTCATGCCAAATGATCAATCTTATGGCCACATTCATGGCATAGTTTGTTAAAATGATCTCATATTGTGCACAAGGGTGCATATTGGACTGGCAAACAATGTTGCCTAAGGAAGTTTTCATTTTCGTTGGACGAAAAAACCAATTTCCATTTTTCGAGTGCCCGAAAGGAGGTTTTTTTGTGAAGGAACTACCAAATAATTGTTGCAAAATTGGACCAAATTATTTTTATAAAATACCAGGCCATATTTAATGCACAATTGACAAAATGGTTGGGTGTAAATTTTTTTGATCCACCTCTTGTGAAAAAGACGAATTTCCGCCGATTCAGTTGGAAGCGGGTCAAATTTGAACTGCAGCTGCCTCATAGTTTGCTATTTATTTTTTCCAAAAATCATTTCTAGGTACATAAGTATCTATTTAATCAGAGAAACACCAACAAAATTCCAAGATTCAACCACTAGCTAGGAACGGTCATTCCCGCCGTTTTGACCGCATTTTGAAACGGGCATAAAAATTTCAAAAAAAAATCAAAAAAATTGGGAAACCTTCGCATTGTTTCATCATATGTGGCCAGGTTCCTAGGAAAAATAACAAACTTGTAATATGGCAATTATTTTAAAAAAGTGTTCTCAGGAAGGAGCTATCATGTATGGAGATCAATGGCTTTCATGACAAATGATCAATCTTATGGCCACATTCATGGCATAGTTTGTTCAAATGATCTCATATTGTGCACAATGGTGCATATTGGAATGGCAAACAATGTTGCCTAAGGAAGTTTTCATTTTCGTTGGACGAAAAAACCATTTTCCATTTTTCGAGTGCCCGAAAGGAGGTTTTTTTGTGAAGGAACTACGAAATAATTGTTGCAAAATTGGACCAAATCATTTTTATAAAATACTAGGCCATATTTAATGCACAATTGACAAAATGGTTGGGTGTAAATTTTTTTGATCCACCTCTTGTGAAAAAGACAAATTTCCGCCGATTCAGTTGGAAGCGGGTCAAATTTGAACTGCAGATGCCTCATAGTTTGCTATTTATTTTTTCAAAAAATCATTTCTAGGTACATAAGGACCTATTTAATCATAAATACATGGTTTGGTGGAGATACGTCGAGGTTTGGGCAGTGGCCGAGGGCCCCAACTCTAGAGCGCGTAAACTCGCATCCCCGTCGCGTGGTCATTGCGTGACCGTAATGTTGCCATGTGTTCTGGGCGGCTTAGGCATGTCTAGTGGGTTGGGCACTCCCCATGTTGGTGCTAGGAAGAAAATTACAAGATGATTCTCACGAGAAGACCGATCGATGCTCAAACATGAATTAGCAGCCAAGTGTTTGATTAGCGGTACGGGAAATGCACATGGCCAATGGGCGTGAGTTCTGGCTGAGGATGATCATCTACTAAGGAGAATGTCTTCACAAATTTTTAGCTCAAAAGGAGGATCCTAGGTGGTACTTGCTTTGCAAAGTACCATGCTGGACAAAAATATGAATGTTGAAGCTGGGCTCAAAATAATGAATGGATTGAGCTGAAATTTTGTGGAGGATGGTTATTTGGTCATAGGAAAGCATTGTAGAAAATTGATACCATTTGGACATGCCAAAGTAGTACTTCCTTCACAATGCTCTTTTATGGACAGAAACTTGGGAAAACTAGTGAGAGAGATTGGATGAATGAAATGAGCTCAAAATTGGTGTAGGTAAGTTACATAGGTATGGTCATGCGCTGGTCAATTTTCAAATCATTTGGGTAAGCCTAGCTAGTACTTACTTCACAAAGCTTCTCTCGAGGTAGAAACTTTGGAAATTTCCCGAGAAAGCTTTACTAGGAAAATTGAGCTGAATATTATCATGTGGCAATGATTTGGGTATGAAAGAGTGCCCTAAAAGTTTGAGGGTAATAGGAGGGGTCTATATAACACTTGCTTTGCAACGTGCCAATTTGGCTATAAAATATAAATTGAACCTGGGCTCACATAGATGATTTGACTGAGCTGCAATTTGGAGGAGGGTTATAATTTGGGCATATGAAGAAACTGTATAAATTTCATGTTATTTAGAGATATAAAAAAGGTACTTCCTTCACAATGCTTCTAGGTGGACAAAAACTTTGGAAATTTGCCGAGGAAGATTTGCTAAGCAAATGGAGCTGAATTTTGTCATGCGGTAATGATTTGGATAGGAAAGAGTGCCCAAAAATTCCTAGGGCAATCAAGAATATATAAATAGCACTTCCTTCATAAAGTGTTGTTGTGAACATAATAGGAAAATGAATATTGTTGAATTAGTTTTGAACTAGGAAAGGAAGGATTTTTACATATTTGATGAAGATATGACCCAAAGAATTTATAACATTTTTTTGGGAATTTTTGGAATGATAGAAATATAGGTTGCTTCACAACCTAGGGCAAAAACTGCCACATGGACATGACACATAGGCAAAACTGATGAGATGGCGCCTAGTCATCACAACCCACCACAAGGCTATGACCATCTATATTGGTCATTAACAACTAGAAATAAGGCAGCGGACTAGCACTGTTTGCTTTGTGACCATTTCGTGTAAGGAAATTACGACCTTTCCGACCAAAATGGTCGCAATGGTTTAGGGTTTGAAGCCCCCTGAACAGCTTTTGACCAATTGGTCTAAAATGGTCATAAATTTATGACCAATTCTTCGAGGGTCACTGACAGAAGGTCGTAAGTTGACATATTTCTTGTAGTGTATGTGTGGGATCTGACTATCTAGTTGTTTCTCCTTAGTAGCCTCTCTCACCGGGAAATGTCTCCTAGTGCTTCCACTGAGCCATGGTAGCTTGCTACTGCTCCGGAACACTTAGGCTGGCCGGCATGTGTCCTCCTTCGTTCCTATGTCTGTCCCTTCAGGGAAATGTCACGCGATGAATACCAGAGTCCTGTTAGCCCGCTATAGCCCGGTTCACCGGAGTCCTGCTAGCCCAGTGCTACAGCCTGGATGCACTCGCTGATGACCGACACGTTCCATGCTGGGTCATGGATGCCTGTCCCTGTAAGTTTGTGCCACTTTGGGTTTACGACTAGCCATGTCAGCCCGGGCTCCTTATCATATGGATGCTAGCGACACTATCATATACGTGTGCCAAAAGGCGCAAAGTCTCGGGCAAAGGTAAGGCGACACCCGTGGGGATACCGTGCGTGAGGCCGCAAAGTGATATGAGGTGTTACATGCTAGATCGATGTGGCATTGAGTCGGGGTCCTGACAGCTTTGGTATCAGAGCTTGACTGCCTGTAGGATTACCAAGCCAAACTGGTCGAAGTTGAGTCTAGAAATTCTTTAGTTATATGTAGGGGAATTGATTGTGGGATGGAATATAAGGCTCTTTTTACTCCTTATACCTTATGCCCTTCTGATCTGAGTCATCTTATCTTTCCTACGGGGTTAAGGAACTAGGCTTTCTCTTCTTTCTATCAGGATCACGTGTTACTAATCCGTAGACTTATAATATTGTTGGATTTAAGCCTCTATTCAGTTCCTACTACTTCCGTATGTTGACAGTTGGTCTCGGAACCTTGCTTTTGTGATGGTCGAGTGGTTATGCCACCATTTTGAAGCATGTCTCAAACCTTTTCTAGCATTTACAGCCATTATGCTGTTCGAGTCATCCCAGATTCCTAAATATTCTGATGCATTTGCAAATCCTTTCCTTCCGTTCTCGATGTCCCTTTAGGCCAGATTAACCACACTAATCGTCGAGTTGAGGTACTCCGTTGCCTCGACATGTATGTTGGAGCTATTATTATGACCCTAGATGTCTAGAGTATCACCTAGTAATCTAGCCATGTTCTATGTTCCAGTGTGATGATTCTGGCCATTATTCTCGATAGCATTCTGTGATGCCATTTAGTTAGTAGGTATTCTACTCCTGGGTTTTGAACCCGAGATTCACCCTACTACATGATGTTAATGATTTCTAGTTCCTTTAGGTTATTAGTAACCTTTGTGATAGTCCTCGAGGTTGTGGTATATCCTTCTTCCAAATACCATGAACTGCTTATGGCAGAAGTTCCTCGCTAAACCGAAAGATCACAATAAGAGTGCTCTTGACGAGTTCTCCATTCTATATTGTGACTCTGCCAGTTCTAACCTTCTGCATGGGTTATCCGGAAGAAATATGTTGAACTCGTTCGACATGCTAGTCCATGCATCCACAACTTAGAAAATCATATGTTCCTTTGAGTTGTCCCTCTTTTGTTGTATCCCGACCTCGTCTATCAATTGATAGTCAGGAGTAGTCGTGCATTCGTGTTCAACGATGCCTTTTGCTTCTGTGGTCCATCAAGCCATTCCATTCGAAATGACTAGGATTAACAAACTCCAGTACCTCATCCATATCCAGGATTGGGTCAAAGCAGTTGTACTCCGCAGATCAAAATACAATCAAGCTTTTGATCCATAATACTCTAAAGTGTTACCCTCTTTACGTCAGGATGGTCATGAGAATTGCACCATCTCTTGTGAATTCTTGACATAGTGATACTTCTCGCCATCATCATTCATTCCTCGATTCCGTGTTGTTGCAGCCGGAGTGCCGACAAGTGAATCGTGATGTGTGAACTCAATACTTCTAGCAACCCTGTTGCTTGGTAGTTAAAGGACAATAATTTCATTCTTAGTGTGTTGGCTCTTGAATCATCATTCTAAGATAGATTGTGCTACCTAGTCCTTATTTCTGGTGCACTCTTCGATCAATGGGTTAGGATTTTGTCAAACCCTTGCTCTATTGATCATATCGTCTTGCCCTGAAAAGCAAGATTGTTCTCGAGCTTAGTAACTTATCGGTGGTTCGTGATTTTCTGATTATCTTCTCGGAAGTATCACTAGGTCATCACCTGACCACTATGTTGAGTTCGTGATCAAGTTGGTTTATTCCTGTAAACCACCCTTTCTCCAATAATCCGTGTTGGATACCCCTGAGCTGGTTGGTTAAGCTATACATCAACTTGGAGAGTTGGAAGATAAATGCTTTGCCTAAACTTAGTTCATTTCAAAGGGATATCTTTTGTATATGTGCGTTGAAGAAAGATGATATCTTCATCAATTGGTCCTTGTGATCAGTTGTTGGACCTATTGTCTTACCCCATCTTTGATTTGAGTATGGGCTATCGTCAAATCAGATCAGAACCAATGATGTTCATAATGTTGTCTTACTCGTGGTTGTCCCTCGAGCATACACCATTATATCTTTTGGGTCTAGCCAATACTATCGCCTTGTTCACATAGTTGTGGAATTCCATCTCCATTGGAATCTTGATAAATTGTTGTTGAGCCCATCGACAACATCCTTATCTCCTCCATGATGTTGTTGGACATTAAGCTAGTGTTGGGAACTTGTGCTAGCATTTTCTTCGTGCTATCTCATGAAGGATATGTTTGGATGAAAGAAGTGACTTCCTCCAGTTCATGTGCATTTGATGCAAGTTGCCGCCGTGAGTTCGAGAAAAATTGTTTTTGTTTCCTTTGGTACCATCCCAAATCAATTATGCATGTGCGAATGTATTCTATGGTTTGGTAGATTAATTACCTCCACTCCATATGTATTCCCTAGCACACCAAGCCACTGATTGATTTGTTCAAGGAGAAGAAGTTTCTTCATAAGAGCTAATCATATGACTTATGTAAGGACTTTGATATCCCCAATGATGGTTCCCAACCAGAACTCGGTAGTGTTTTATCATAAGACTACTATGTGGTCATGTTTGTCTTGGACATCATGTTCACATGCATGTAGCAGAACCAGCTCATGTTTTGGAGCTTGCTATCGTAGTTCATCTCCCGAGAATCTCGCAATGTCATCTCGTCAACTTGTGTTGCAACCTTTCTTTTCTAGACATGAGTCTGGAATATTCTGACACCAACCAGATCTGAAGCTTAGGCAGATATGATGGTTGGAACATCTCCCAAGAACTAAAAAATTGGACTCTATTGTAACCCGGTAACGTGGATGTCGTGGCTAACACACCTAGCCGGAAGGCCTATTGCTGTAATATCTTGGTTGAAGAAGTTGACCACCTCCCCCTAAGGACTTCGTAGTATTTACTCCCTGGTTGTGCCTTATGGATTTTTGGTGGTCCGGAAGTCCAATCTTTTACCTGATGTTCTAGTTACCAAACCATTTCAATGAATGGGATACGCTAGCACATCAAGGAGAACATTAGTAGCGGAGTGCTAAATGTCTCTCGGTCGATCATCCAGATTTTGTTCCTTGGCCTCGCTAAGGTGAAATCTGAGAAGGTGTTATCTTCCTTTGCATCTGCATCTTCCACCGGTATTCATCATGGTAGTATGATGTGTTTCCAGGATCCTCGCTACGGAAATTGGTAAAACCTTGATGAATATGGAAATGCTCAAGTTCTTGAGAGCACACACAAGCGCTAGGTTTTATCATCGGCACTAATTGGGATTGCTTCGAGTTTCCTCGGTTATGCTATAACTTTTCAAACAGTGGACTCACTCTCTACTGTTGAGCTTCTCCCTAGTTACTAAAATCATCCCTTGTGTTGTTTTCAACAAGGTAATCCACATCATCAATTCTAGTCCGGATATGCCATCTTTTTGTCCCCCGCCAAACGATCGCTCGAGAATTGCCTTAGGTTGGTATAAAGAGTTTCAATGATCTCGAAATCAAAGGTAATTCCTTTTGCAACTTGAGGGAATAATTCTACAAGTCACCTTCCCTAAGGTGCCCCATTATGGTATCATGGCAACTCAACTCCTCGCTACGTCGACAATCGTTTACCACCTTCTTAAGTGTGGAATTGTTGTCTACCTAGTGAACCCTCGCCATCTGTTCCACTCCATCCCTCTAGATGTATGCTTCGTGTCTCAGCTCGGGAGATGCTGCTATGTCTCATCCCATGAGTTGATCCTGAGTTGTTCGGTCTTCGAGAAGATCAATTCTTCTAGAGTTTTCCTTTCCTCTTCTTGTCATGTTAGTTGGAGTTCTCAGAGCATGACATCGAGATAAAGATTGTGATCGAATCAATGTTCTTATGAAGTGCAACTTGGATCGTGAAGACCGTGTTAGCTTGTGCCCCCTCTGTCTTCTTACCTCACGTCTTGAATCTCGGGACGAGATTCTTGTTTAGTAGGGGTGAGTTGTCACAGCCCTAGAATACCTGAGTGAAATAGTTGCAACTGCACTCATGCATCATGTTTAAATTTCATGAAACTTGAAATGGGGATGACAAACCCTAGCACCAAATGAAATGCAATTAGGATCAAAATAAAAATATTTTCAATGAACCCAGAATGCCCTTTAGAAAAGTTCATTATTTTTGATAAAGGTGAAAACCTCTACCAAAAATGATGAATATATTTCTAGGACATTTTTGGATTTTTGAATTAACTCATATTGTATTTGAGTTGGGGTTATAAATTCCTATAAATACTTTTATAACTCCAATCATTCTGAAAAATATTGTGGGGCTTTGGGCTAGTCCATATTGCATCCACAGTTAATTTCAGGAGCAACAAAAATGGTTTAGTATTGTTACTAAATCAAAATAGAGCAAAACAAATAGAAAACAGAAAGAAAAATAGGGAGAGAGAGAAGGACTACCTGGCGCCTACCCGTGCGGCCTGCTGTTGAAGCCGGCCCAGCCCATCTCCACCTCCCCTGTCGTCTTCCTCCTTTTGCCAGGAGGACGAAGGGCGTGTGCCCTGCACGCGCGCACGCGGCCCCGGCCACCTCCTGCTTCCCGCCGCTTCTGGAGGCCGCTAAGGCCGCCACGCAGCACCCCCGACCCCTCCCACTCTCCCTGGACCCCTTTCCCCCTCCTCTGCTCTTCCCCGCAGCACCACCGAGCGCGCCCGTCGCCGCCGTTCGCTGCCACCACGGCTATCGCACTCCCCTTGCCCTACCACTGACCCCAGACGCACCGCCGCGTCTTCCTCGTCCTCTCCACCGAGCTACGGGACGCCGGGAGGTCCTGCTTCGTCGTCACCATGCTCGTCTTCAACCTTCGGCACCATCGGCCGCCGGCTTTGATTCGCGGGATACAGCGCGCCCCCGACCTCTCCTTCGTCTCCGTTCGACCCATAGTGAGCTCTCCCCTCTTTCCCTTCTGTTCTGTCGCTCGATTTCGAGTTGTAGCACGATCCCCGTGAGCTTCTGCGCCGCCGTCCGCCATGGCCGCCGGGAACCTCGTTGCCGAGCTCCGCTGCTCGAACCACCGAGCCCCGCATGCTCCTGGAGGAAAGTGGCGCCCTCCAAGCATCTAACCCTGCTCGCTAACGCACTACAGCGCCGCGCCAGTGCAAGCCCGACCTGCTGCCGCCGCAAACCTCGTCGCCGACGTCGATTCCGGCAACCCCGCGCCCCCCTTCTGCCTCCGTTGGATGCTGGGAGGAAGGGCTACCGCCTGGTGCCCTTAGCGCGTCGTGCCGCTGCCAGAGCAGCGCCTCCGGCGAGCTTCCCTCGCGGTATTGGTTGCCGCCGGCCAACTCCGGCGGGCTGACGTGGCGCCTGATATGTTTGCACTAATGGGACGAGACTTGCCTGCTCCCTTCCCATGCTCCCATCCGTGCTCCCACCTACGTGGCTTGATTTGATTGGAAGAAAATAAGACCCGACCCCACCCCCTGAAAATCAGGGGGGAGATGATTAGATTATAAAAGAAAAAGGGAAAAGGACAGCCGTAGGATGAAGTGGGAGCACGCATGGGAGCATGGAGAGGGAGCAGGCAAGCCGGATCGCACTAATGACCTTGCTAATTAAAGCTAGAGCCACTGACAGGTGGGCCCGTGCCCCTGCTAATTAGGTTAAGTGCTAACTAAACATAATTAGCCCTGTTAATACTGACATGTGGGACCAGGGCCTTAACTGGTTTAGTTTAGTATTAGTTTAGAGCTAATTAACTCAGCTTAATTAGTTACACACTGACATGTGGGTCCCAGCCGTCAGGTTTGACCTGGGCTGGTGCCTTTAACCTGCTGACGTAACCCGGCGTCATCCTGATGCAGATAACCTTTTCTGGATTTATTTTTATTTCAGGAGTTTCAGAAAATACCCCAAACTTCTAAAAATCATAGAAAAATAACCGTAGCTCAGAATGAAATAATTTATATATAAAAAATTATCAGAAAAATTCAATCTATCCATCTGTACAATTTTCATGCATGTTAGAACAACTTATGACTACTGTTTAGGACAAATCATTTGAATGGCATTTGAATAATCACATATGGAGTTGAATTTGAATCTTTGGTTCAAACCAACTTCATTTTAATCTGGTTGCTAGCTGCATTAGCTCAAAGCACATCATATTGCCATGTCACATTCATGCATCATATTGTCGCATTGTATTGATTGTGTTCTTCATTGTTTGCCGGTGTTTGTCCCCTCTCAATAGACGTGGTTCCGACGATGTGATATATGACACCGATGAAGATCTATACTATCTTCAGAAGTGCCAGGCAAGCAAAACCCCCTTGTTCATTCTGATACAAACCCACTCTCTCGCTCTGCTCTCTTTTACTGCATTAGGACAACAACGATTCAACAGTTACATGCTGCGGTAGTTGAACCCCTTATCCTCTCCATGACCTGTCATTGCCACAGTAAATAGATGAAACCCACTAGCATGAGTAGGAGTTGTTTGAGCCCTGATGTGCCTACTCATTCATGCTTGTTTGTCATGCCTGCTACTACTTAGAGTTGAGTCAGGTCTGATTCATTGGGGATGAACCGGAGGTGTGTGAACATGTCCTACTGTTGAGAGCTAAGTGTGTGAACACGATTTGGTAAAGGTAGCGGTGAGAGGCCATGTAGGAGTACATGGTGGGTTGTCTCATTGCAGCCGTCCTCAGGAACTGAGTTCTGTGTTTGTGATCCATGAACAGTTACTACCACACATTGGGTTCCGGTAACTCGACCCCTCTCGACTTATTAATCAACATGATCTCTGTCCAGGAGTTGCAACTAGTTTCTGGTGTTTGTAGGTAGTGTTAGTAGTCTACCAAGTGGCACCCGGTACAGGTGGGATTGGGACAGACTAGGCACAGTGGCCCGGTGTACCAAGTGGCACCCGGATGGTGGACTTGGGAACCCTGCACACATCGTTTGGGGCCGTGAGCGACACCCCGGCCGTATCTCCTTGCGGATGGAACCCGAATAGACGATAAACCTGGATGAGAGACTTGTGTGGTTAGTCAGGTCGTGGCCGACTCCCTCGCCAGGCTTCCGCTTGAAGGTTGCCGAGATACACGAGGTGTACATGGCGGTAAGTGGCGAGAGCGTGTGTGAAGAAGTACACCCCTGAAGGGTTAATATGATCTATTCGAATAGCCGTGTCCGCAGAAAAGGACTTCTGGGTTGCCTGTATAGTTGATAGACAAGTGAAAGTGGATACTCTAAAATACGCAAGATAAGCGTGAGTGCTATGGATGGCGTTCTCGTAGGGAGATGGGACCGGATCCATAGTGGTGTATTGATATGGTGAATATGTGGACTCGTGTGCGCCACCTCAAAAGAGTTACTTGTAGTTGTTGTTCAGGATAGCCACCGAGTCAAAGCTGGCTTGCTGCAGTTAAACCCCACCATCCCCTTTGTTGATAATGATGCATATGTAGTTAGTTCTGATGTAAGTCTTGCTGGGTACATTTGTACTCACGTTTGCCTATTTTATGTTTTTGCAGAGAGACTTCGGTATCACTAGTAGTTTCACGTGGACTTCGACGTTTAGCTTGTTACCTCAGCTACGATCTTGTGCCCTCAGCAGGATCCGGTAGTTAGTCAGGCTTCTCAGCCTTTTTCATTTGTAGTTGTCTGTACTCAGACATGTTAAGCTTCCGCATGTGCTTTGACTTGTATGCCCTGAATGTTGGGTCGTGAGACCCATGTTTGTAGTATCTCGCTCCTCGGAGCCTATTGAATAAAATATTTGAGTTGTAGAGTCATGTTGTGATGCCATGTTGTATTTGCACATATCGAGCATATTGTGTGTATATTATTGAAATGCTTGGTATGTGTGGGATCTGACTATCTAGTTGTTTCTCCTTAGTAGCCTCTCTCACCGGGAAATGTCTCCTAGTGCTTCCACTGAGCCATGGTAGCTTTCTACTGCTCCGGAACACTTAGGCTGGCCGGCATGTGTCCTCCTTCGTTCCTGTGTCTGTCCCTTCAGGGAAATGTCACGCGATGAATACCAGAGTCCTGTTAGCCCGCTACAGCCCGGTTCACCAGAGTCCTGCTAGCCCAGTGCTACAACCTGGATTCACTCGCTGATGACCGACACGTTCGATGCTGGGTCATGGATGCCTGTCCCTGTAAGTTTGTGCCACTTTGGGTTTACGACTAGCCATGTCAGCCCGGGCTCCTTATCATATGGATGCTAAGGACACTATCATATACGTGTGCCAAAAGGCGCAAACGGTCCCGAGCAAAGGTAAGGCGACACCCATGGGGATACCGTGCGTGAGGCCACAAAGTGATATGAGGTGTTACATGCTCGATCGATGTGGCATTGAGTCGGGGTCCTGACAGGTGTTTCCTATGACTCAAGAAAGATAAAAAACAAAACTATGAAAATGAAAGTCTTCAAGCTTCATATTCCTCGCATGAATATCAAGTCTTCACGGACACACCAATTTCTTCACTTTCAAAGTCTTCATGAAAGTCTTCAGGAATACCAAAATCTTCAGTCAAAGATATTCATTTTTAGGGGTCGACTTTCTCTGTATATATCAAACTCCTCATAGACTTATAGACCTGTGTACACTCATAAACACATTAGTCCCTTAACCTATAAGTCTTCCATACACCAAAATCACTAAGGGGCACTAGATGCACTTACAGCTAGCCTCTCTTGTGCCGCGCAACTTTCGCCGGTACCATACACCCACCATATACCTTCCTCAAAACAGCCACCATACCTAGCTATTATGGCATTTCCATAGCCATTCCGAGATATATTGCCATGCAACTATCCACCGTTCCGTTATTTATGACACACATCATCATTGTCATATTTCTTTTGGATGATCATGTAGTTGACATCGTATTTGTGGCAAAGCCACTATTCATAATTCTTTCATACATGTCACTCTTGATTCAGTGCATATCCCGGTACACTGCGGAGGCATCCACAAAGAGTCATATTTTGTTCTAAGTATTGAGTTGTAATTCTTGAGTCATAAGTAAATAAAAGTGTGATGATCTTCATTATTAGAGCATTGTCCCAAGTGAGGAAAGGATGATGGAGACTAGGATTCCCCCACAAGTAGGGATGAGACTCCGGACTTTATGAAAAATAAAAGAGGACAAAGAAGCCAAAAAAAATAGGCCAAAGAAGCCCACCAAAAAAATGACAGAAAAAGAGATAAGGGATAATGTTACTTTCCTTTTCCACACTTGTGCTTCAAAGTAGCACTATGATCTTCATGATAGAGAGTCTCCTATGTTGTCACTTTCATATACTAGTGGGAATTTTTCATTATAGAACTTGGCTTGTATATTCCAATGATGGGCTTCCTCAAATTGCCCTAGGTCTTCGTGAGCGAGCAAGTTGGATGCACACCACTTAGTTTCTTTTGATGAGCTTTCATACACTTATAGCTTTAGTGCATAAGTGGTGAAAGAGACCAGGAGGAAGCCACGAGGGTCCATGGCGCGCCCTATCCCCCTGGGCGCGCCCCCACCCTCGTGGGCCCCGCATGGCTCCCCTGACCGACTTCTTTCACCTATATATGTCCATATACCCCGAAAACATCCAGGAGCACCATAGATCGGGAGTTCCGCCGCCGCAAGCCTCTGTAGCGACCAAAAACCAATCGGGACCGTGTTCCGGCACCCTGCCGGAGGGGGATCCATCCCCGGTGGCCATCTTCATCATCCCGACGCTCTCCATGACAAGGAGGGAGTAGTTCACCCTCGGGGCTGAGGGTATGTACCAGTAGCTATGTGTTTGATCTCTCTCTCTCTCTCTCTCTTTCGTGTTCTTGAGGTGGTACGATCTTGATGTAATGCAAGCTTTGCTATTATAGTTGGATCTTATGACGTTTCTCCCCTTCTACTCTCTTGTAATGGATTGAGTTTTCCCATTGAAGTAATCTTATCGGATTGAGTCTTTAAGGATTTGAGAAAACTTGATGTATGTCTTGCATGTGCTTATCTGTGGTGGCAATGGGATATTCACGTGATCTACTTGATGTATGTTTTGGTAATGAATTTGCGGGTTCAGTGACCTTGTGAACTTATGCATAGGGGTTGGCACACGTTTTTGTCTTGAATCTCCGGTGAAACTTTGGGGCACTCTTTGAAGTACTTTGTGTTGGTTGAATAGATGAATCTGAGATTTTGTGATGCATATCATACAATCATGCCCACGGATACTTGAGGTGACATTGGAGTATCTAGGTGACATTAGGGTTTTGGTTGATTTGTGTCTTAAGGTGTTATTCTAGTACGAACTCTATGATAGATCGAACGGAAAGAATAGCTTTGTGTTATTTTACTACGGACTCTTGAATAGATCGATCAGAAAGGATAACTTTGAGGTGGTTTCGTACCCTACAATAATCTCTTCATTTGTTCTCCGCTATTAGTGACTTTGGAGTGACTCTTTGTTGCATGTTGAGGATAGTTATATGATCCAGTTATGTTATTATTGTTGAGAGAGCTTGCTCTAGTGAAAGTATGAACCTTAGGCCTTGTTTGCTAGCATTGCAATACCGTTTACGCTCACTTTTACCACTTGTTACCTTGCTGTTTTTATATTTTCAGATTACAAATACTCATATCTACCATCCATATTGCACTTGTATCACCATCTCTTCACCGAACTAGTGCACCTATATAATTTAACATTGTATTGGGTGTTGAGGGAGTCCTGGACTAGGGGGTGTCCGGACAGCCGAACTATCATCGTCCACCGGACTCCAAGACTACGAAGATACAAGATTGAAGACTCCGTCCCGTGTCCGGATGGGACTTTCCTTGGCGTGGAAGGCAAGATTGGCGATACGGATATCTAGATCTCCTACCATTGTAACCGACTCTGTGTAACCCTAGCCTCCTTCGGTGTCTATATAGACCGGAGGGCTTTAGTCCGTAGGACACAACATACATTACAACAATCATACCATAGGCTAGCTTTAAGGTTTAGCCTCCTTGATCTCGTGGTAGATCCACTCTTGTACTACCCATATCATCAATATTAATCAAGCAGGACGTAGGGTTTTACCTCCATCAAGAGGGCCCGAACCTGGGTAAAACATCGTGTCCCTCGTCTCCTGTTACCATCCGCCTAGACGTACAGTTCGGGACCCCCTACCCGAGATCCGCCGGTTTTGACACCGACATTGGTGCTTTCATTGAGAGTTCCTCTGTGTCGTCACCGATAGGCTCGATGGCATCTTCAGTCAACAACGCTGTCCAGGGTGAGACTTTTCTCCCCAGACAGATCTTCGTATTCGGCGGCTTCGCACTGCGGGCTAATTCCCTTGGCCATCTGAAGCAGATCGAAAGCTACGCCCCTAGCCATCAGGTCAGATTCGGAAGCCTAAACTTCACGGCCGACATCCGTGGGGACTTGATCTTTGACGGGCTCGAGCCAAAGCCAAGCGCGCCGCACTGTTGCGATGGGCATGATCTAGCTCTGCCGCCGAACAGTGACTTGGTGGCCACACACGAATCCGCTTCGGCCTTTAGTCCGGAGCCGATCGCCCAGATCGAGGATCGGTGGATGGACACCACCTCGGGGGCTTCAACTTCCACGGCGATGGAGCCGAACGCTAATCTTGTCCCTCGCGAAACTCATGATTCCGAGGTGCCGGACTCCTTGCCGGACTCTGGACCTTCCACGCCCCTACCAATCGAATCGGATTGGGCGCCGGTTATGGAATTCACCGCCGCGGACATCTTCCAATACTCGCCCTTTGGCGACATCCTAAATTCGCTAAAACATCTCTCGTTATCGGGAGAGTCCTGGCCGGACTATGGTCAGGATGGTTGGGATATGGACGACAAAGAAATTCAGCGCCCACCCACCACCCACTTTGTAGCCACTGTCAACGATCTAACTGACATGCTAGACTATGACTCCGAAGACATCGACGGTATAGACGACGACGCCGGAGACGAACAAGAACCAGCGCCTACAGGGCACGGGAGGACCACCTCGTCATATGACGTATATATGGTAGATACCCCAAAAGAGAGTGATAACGAGGACCAACGGGCCGCGACAGAAGATAACCCAGCCGACAAACAACCTAAGCGGCGGCGCAGACGCCGCCCTAAGTCCCGCCTCGACAACAACAACGCTCCTAAGGACCCCGCAATACAGCAGGGCACACAAGCGGACGACGAACATGCTGATAAGCAACCGTCCGAACAGGACGAGTCAGATAATCAGTCCAGGCCCGACGAAAATGACAGTCCGGACGATGTCATGCCGGACACGCCGCCGGATAGTAAAAACCTTCGGAAAAGACTCGTCAACACTGCAAGAAGCTTGAAGAAGGAAAAACGGAAGCTCAAAACAGCGGAAGACACACTCAGGATGAGGTGGACCAAAGTGCTCAAAACCGCGGATAGATACGGCTATAGCCACCAATCCAAGAGCTACCCGAAGTGCAAGCTGTTACCAAAATTTGACGAGGAGGCCATAGAACCCCCACAGTCAAAACATGAAAAGGCCGCCTGGTTGGATAGACGACCAGATGATAGGCCAAATTCTGAAAGCGGCGCCGCACATAAACCAACTAATAAACCTGGAAAGACAGATGGCCTAGCCAGGTCCATTTACGGGCCAAAGAAGAAGGCCCCAGGAAGCAATGCAACACGTCAAGTGTCCGAAGATAGTGGCACACCCAAATACAGGGGCGCCGCACACCCACTATGTTTCACCAATGAGGTGCTGGACCATGAATTCCCAGCAGGATTTAAACCCATAAACATAGAGGCCTACGACGGAACAACAGATCCGGGAGTCTGGATAGAAGATTATATACTACACATACACATGGCCAGAGGAGATGATCTCCACGCCATAAAATACATACCCCTCAAGCTCAAAGGGCCAGCCCATCATTGGCTTAAAAGCCTCCCAGAAAACACTGTTGGAAGTTGGGAAGAGCTCGAGAACGCGTTTAGAGCAAGTTTTCAAGGGACTTATGTCCGCCCTCCGGATGCAGACGATCTAAGTCATATAACTCAACAGCCCGAAGAGTCAGCGCGCAAATTCTGGAATAGGTTCCTCACCAAAAAGAACCAAATAGTCGACTGTCCGGACGCCGAAGCCTTAGCAGCTTTTAAACATAACGTCCGAGACGAATGGCTTGCCAGACACCTCGGCCAAGAGAAATCGAGGACAATGTCCGCGCTAACAAGCCTCATGACCCGCTTCTGTGCGGGAGAGGATAGCTGGTTAGCAAGATGCAGCACCAGCGACCCAAGTACATCCGAGATAAGAGATGGAAACGGAAAATCACGGCGCAGAAAAGAGCAGCGCCGGAATAAAGAGAAAAGACCAAAGAGCACGGCAGTCAATGCCGGATTAAAAAGCTCGCGGCCAAACAACAAAACACCGCCTCTTAAGGATGACAGCGATGAGCTATCCAACTTAAACAAGATTTTGGGTCGGATATGTCAAATCCATAGTACCCCCGGAAGGCCTGCAAACCACACCCATCGAGATTGCTGGGTTTTCAAACAGTTCGGCCGACTAAACGCCAAACACAAGGGGCTCGACGCGTCAAGCAAAGATGATAAACCCCACCAGCAGAGCACCGGAAAGCAAAAAACTTTCCCTCAAGAGGTCAAAGCAGTAAACTCACTTCGTGTGATAATACGCAAAAATAGTGCGGCACCCTCTAAAAAGAGCCTCGCACGGTCCAATCCAGCATACCATAGAGATTGGATATCAAAACCAATAACTTTCGACCACCTGGATTATTCCAGAAGTGTTCGAAACGCAGGACGGACTGCCCTGATATTGGATCCTATAATCGACGGACTACAATTTACTAAAGTCCTGATGGACGGAGGCAGCGACTTAAACCTGCTGTATTCAAACACAATCCGCAAGATGGGGATAGACCCTACTAACATTCGACATAGCCGCACTTCCTTCAGAGGAGTGACGCCAGGCCCTTACGCCAAGTGCACAGGCTCCCTATTACTAGAAGTTGTGTTCGGATCACCGAACAACTTCCGACGCGAAAAACTAATTTTTCATATCGTCCCATTTAAAAGCGGATATCAAGCACTCTTGGGACGAGAGGATTTTGTTCGTTTCAACGCCATACCACATTACGCATCTCTTACACTCAAGATGCCTGGTCCACGCGGCATCATTTCAGTGCGAGGGTCACTTAAAGACCCCAGACACGGACAGACGAGTCCGGCATAAGTAGGCTAGGGGCCTAGCCGCACATCCCTTCACAAGGGGCTGCGCGCACAAACAAACAGCAAATCCATACAGACCCCGCTTTACTTACTTATATTTCTTCTTTCACATCTACCTTTTTTCGCACGAGTTCTTTTCAAACTAAGTTCCTCTCTTTTTACATATGAACGATGTGCACACCCGTCCAGGATAACGGCACAACGGAAACACAGGCGCAGACATGCAGTAGGGACCCATTGCAAGGATTCTTTTCAGATTAAGACCCTGCGTAAACCTTTTTTACTGTCTCTTGTTGTTATTCTCCCTTGGTTTCTTCTTATAACAAAAGCGGAGCCTGACGTTTTGGCATTGGCCGCGTCAGAGGGTCATGCCCGTACCTGGACACTAGGGGCTTAGGGCGTTGTTCTACCCATTATTATAAAGTCCGAACACCTTAGGGAGTGTTCGACGTCTCGAGTTAGGCATTATATGCATCAGCTCCGAATCATGTCTTTGGTCAAATGTTGGGTTTGCCCGGCTCCTGTGTTTTGCTGCCTTACGTTCCGTATCATCGGCTAACGCGGCACTAGGAGAACTACTGCGATTGTGCCCCAGTTCGGCTAGGCGAGCACCTCAGTAGAGAAAGCCGAAAACTGACTGTCATGATATAGCGAGAGACTGGTCAACCACTCGATCGACTACCGGAATGTTTAGAATTCCCCGCTTTGACGAAGGACCGTTTCCCGGTCAGGCACACACGCGCCCCGAACTCGGAGAAGCGCGGTGCCCCAAGGGGCTATATCGTAGCCCCACCCTCGAACTCCACTGGCTAAGTGAAAGTGATAAAGCATTATAGTCCGGATTGCCTCGTTTGCTACGCTACCACCTCCTTAACAGGACCGAGACGTCGGAGTAAGTGTGAAAACGCGCTATTTTTGTGAACACCCCCGCACGTTGTGCGTGGGGGCTGAAGCCAAAGACTGCAATCTTTCAGGTTATACAAATGTATACGTAAACGGCCGCATAGGAGATATTTTACTACTTGGGATGCACAAGTATAAAAAGCAGTTATAGCATAATCATTGTTTTACAAGCTAAAACATTCATTTGAACATGACATTTTTTGAGCACTGCGACTCTATTACACGAGCGCCACGCATAACTTCCCCGAAATAGTGCTCGGCGGGTAACCGGCTTTCGTCCGAACCCTGGACGGCAATAGCGGTGGCATCCATCTCTGTCCAATGTGTCTTCACACGGGCAAGAGCCATCCGCGCGCCTTCGATGCAGGCCGACCGCTTCACCTCCTTGATATGCGGCACCGCTCCAAGAAACTGCTGCAATAAGCCGAAATAGCTCGTCGCCTTGGGCCTCTCTGGCCAGACATGAGCCACGACGTCAGTCATGGCGAGTCCGGACAATCTATTTAGCTCGGCCCATTCGGCCAACCGATCGGTCAATGGCAGTGAATGATCCGGACTATGGAATTGAGACCAAAATAGCTCTTCCGTCTTGTGATCCTTCTGGCTCCGGAAGTGCTCAACGGCATCAGCTGCACTTGCCGCTAAGTCCATATACGGATCCTCCGGACCCCACAGCTGGCCAAGTTGAGCATAATTTTGATCCGTAAACCGGCGACGCAACAGAAAAGGCTTGCCAGCCACAATATCTCCGGCCTGGCGCAGCTCCTCCTTCATAGCCCGCATTGCAGAACGGGCATCCTTGGCCTCGGCGGTGGCCTTCCCCAGGTCTTCCCGCTCCGATAAGCGCTCCTTTTCAAGAGCCTCATTGCGGTCGGCAGCTTCTCTTAATTTCACGGCCAGTTCGGCCACCTTTTCCCTGCTTAGGCAGTGTGCAGCCTTTTCGGCTTTCAACTCCTCGGCCGCCCTCGAGGCAGCCGCATCACTCCTTCGGGCTTGCTCCTTAGCTTGAGCAAGTTCGGCCCGAAGGCTCTCCATAGCAGCAGCACCGTCTGTATCACAGCATATAATTTATCAGAGGAGGGCTTTGACCCCCTTAAATAAAGCGACTGTGGAGAACTCATTTACCTTGCGACTCGTCAAGTCGCCGGTTGACAAGTGCGATGTCCGCATCCGCCACGTCAAGTTGCCGCATTAACTCGGCAACTCCACTAGTCCGGCTAGCCCTTGGACTATCCGCCACCTGCATGGAAACGGCGACATTCATTACTTGCGATTTTGATCCTCGGCACGCTGTCGTTTTCGACACCCTACCGAGTCTCAGGGGCTACTGTCTATACAGGGCGCACTTTTATGTGCAAAACTGTCAAAAAAAAGTGCGTCATTCTTGCGTACCTCAAATCCCGCCAAGCAAACTCTTAGCGGCATTATGCAATCTGCTCTCGACGGACGAAATCCTTCCAATCACCATATGCATCAAAGCACGGTGATCTTCTGAGATGGACGCCCTCTCAAGCAGATTCTTTAGTTCTCCCGGCTGGATACTAGTAGGCGCCAAACTCTCCGGCCCCTCCGAACTCTGGGATACCCTCCGTGACGATACTTCAGGCTCGTCCGCCCTATCTGACGGCGCAGCAGACGGAGGCATTTCGCTCTCCATCATCTCCGGAAGAAGATCCCCCGAAGACGAACTCATCTAAGAAGGCTGCAAATCCGAACTGCAAGATAAAAATTTTGGTTATCCACAGAAGCACAAATGGAGGTATTTTCTTACTAATGAACTCCCCTTTTCCTACTCACGGCTCGCTGGAGGGCTGATCCTTTAGAGACGATTGTACGTCCGGGTTCTCCCCGGACGCCGGACCCCCCGGTGAAGATTTCTTCCCTTGTTTAGGGGCTTTGGCCTCCGGATCTTCGGAGGCGGTCCTCTTCTCCCCCTGGAAGGAGGGGTTTTTGATTCCCCTCTCTTCAGACTTCCCTTTGGGCGAAATAATAGCTCCTCTATTTTCCCCATCGCTCCCTTCTACGGGCGCGACCTCCAACATTCTGACCAGCACGGGCTCCAGTGCGGTCTCTGGGAGCGGAGCAGGACACCTTATCAGCTTCGATCACGCTACCCACTCCTAATGAAGAGTAATGGGTCAGGAGGCGAACTCTAGAAAAGCAGATAAACAGAACGTTCGGACTCTGAGCTATTTACCTGAGTATCCGGGCGATTGCAGCTTAGGCCTGCGTCCTCGGTCAATTTCGGACACGCTACTTGCGGTCCGAAGAACAACTTGTACATCTCCACGGGTGTCGCACCCATGAAGTGTTGGAGAATCTGAGGTCCCTCCGGATTGAACTCCCATAGACGGAGAGGACGGAGTTTGCAGGGCAGAAGACGCCTGATTAGCATAACCTGCATCACAACGACCAGATTGATCTCCCTCGTTTGGAGGTCTCGAATCCGGCCCTTCAATGAGGGCACGTCCTCGGACGGTCCCCAATTGAGCCCCTGGTTGACCCACGACACCAGTCGGCGTGGAGGTCCCGGGCGGAATGAAGGCGGCGGCTTTTGCTTGCTGCCCTTCGGAGCGGTGATATAGAACCACTCCTGCTGCCACAATCCGAGTTCCTCTTGGAAGGAACCCTCGGGCCACGGGGCATCGGCCCTTCTACTTATGGCCGCCCCGCCGCACTCCGCTTGACGCCCCCGATCATCTTCGGCTCCACATTAAAGGTCTTCGGCCATAGGCCGAAGTGGGGAGTGACGCGGAGGAAGGCTTCGCTGACAATAATGAATGCAGAGATATGGAGGATGGACTCCGGAGCCAAGTCGTGAAAATCTAGCCCGTAGTAGAACATGAGCCCTCTCATGAAGGGGTCCGTCGGGAAGCCTAAACCCCAACGGAGGTGGGATACGAAGACAACGTACTCACCAAGCTCGGGGGAGGGCACGGCCTGCCCTTGAGCAGGCAACCTATGCGAAATCTCGTAGGATAGGTACTTGGCCTCACGAAGCTTTAACACGTCCTCCTCCATGACGGAGGAGGGCATCCACCGACCCTGGAGGTCGGAGCTGGACATGGATGAGAATCCGAAGCGCTCGAATCTGGGGCTCTGGGTGTTGGAACTGGGAGCAAAGAGGAGATTCGATGCGAGATTAAAGAAAAGAAACAAGCCTTGGTCCTCTTATAAAGGGGAAAAATACCAAGGGTCGTCCCCGTGACCGTTCGGGATTCACCTTCGATAGAGGAGGCGTGGCGACGGGCACGGTTGAGTTACCCACGCACGTATTGATGAGAATCCCGGGGTAAGGGGAACACGATCTCTGCTTCGACAAGACGTGCCAAGGAAACCGCTTCGCTAAACGTGCTGAGGTGGTATAATAAAAAACGATTCAAATAAAGGCTTGGAAGCGGTGTGGTGTCATGCCGCATAAAACGTCAGCAGATTGGATTTATGTGCATTATTCTCTCTACGGTGGAATGTGGAATTTATTTTGCAGAGCCGGACACTATCCTGGTGTTCATGATCTTCTCTGGATTATTCAAGGGAGGAACCCGCCTTGCAATGCCAAACATTATGCGCACCGGACTTATCGTCATTGAAGCCTGGTTCAGGGGCTACTGAGGGAGTCCTGGACTAGGGGGTGTCCGGACAGCCGGACTATCATCGTCCGTGGGACTCCAAGACTACGAAGATACAAGATTGAAGACTCCGTCCCGTGTCCGGATGGGACTTTCCTTGGCGTGGAAGGCAAGCTTGGCGATACGGATATGTAGATCTCCTACCATTGTAACCGACTCTGTGTAACCCTAGCCTCCTCCGGTGTCTATATAAATCGGAGGGCTTTAGTCCGTAGGACACAACATACATTACAACAATCATACCATAGGCTAGCTTTAGGGTTTAGCCTCCTTGATCTCGTGGTGGATCCACTCTTGTACTACCCATATCATCAATATTAATCAAGCAGGACGTAGGGTTTTACCTCCATCAAGAGGGCCCGAACCTGGGTAAAACATCGTGTCCCTCGTCTCCTGTTACCATCCGCCTAGACGCATAGTTCGGGACCCCCTACCCGAGATCCGCCAGTTTTGACACCGACAGGTGTGTTCGGGACACGAGAGACTCTTTGTTATTTGGTTGCGGGTTTTTTTGAGAGAGACCATCTTCATCCTACACCTCCCACGGATCGATAATCCTTAGGTCATCCACTTGAGGAAATTTGCTACTGTCCTACAAACCTCTGCACTTGGAGGCCCAACAACGTCTACAAGAAGAAGGTTGTGTAGTAGACATCAACAACTCATGTCTATGGTTAGGAAACCTTAACCATCTTTGATCAACGAGCTAGTCTAATAGAGGCTTACTAGGGACATGGAATTTGTTTATGTAGTCATACATGTATTTAACTTTCCGATCAATACAATTCTAGCATGAATAATAAACCTGTATCATGAATAAGGAAATAAAATAACAATTTTATTATTGCCTCTAGGGCATATTTCCTTCAGCCTCCCACTTGCACTAGAGTCAATAATCTAGTTCACATCGCCATGTGATTGACACCCATAGTTCACATCACCATGTGACTAACATCAAAGAGTTTACTAGAGTCAATAATCTACTCCCTCCGTTCGGAATTACTTGTCGTCGAAATGGATGTATCTAGACGTATTTTAGTTCTAGATACATCCATTTCCGAGACAAGTAATTCCGAACGGAGGGAGTAGTTCACATCGCCATGTGATTAATACCCAAAGAGTACTAAGGTGTGATCATGTTTGGCTTGTGAGAGAGGTTTAGTCAACGGCCCTGCCATATTCAGATCCATGTGTATTTTTGCAAATTTCTATGTCTACAATGCTCTGCATGGAGCTACTCTAGGTAATTGCTCCCACTTTCAATACATATCCGGATTGAGACTCAGAGTCATCTGAATTTGTGCCAAAGCTTGCATCGACGTAACCCTTTACGACGAACTCTTTATCACTTCCATAACCGAGAACCATTTCCTTAGTCTTCTTAGGTAACTAAGGATAATTTTGACTTGTCAGCTGTCCATTGATCCACTCCTGGATCACTATTGTATCCCTTGCCATACTCATGGCAAGGCACACAACAGGTCTGGTACACAACATGGCATACTTTATAGAACCTATGGCTGAGGCATAAGGAATGGCATTCATTCTATTTCTATCTTCTGTCGTGGTCGGGCTTTGAGTCTTAATCAACTTCACACCTTGCAACACATACAAAACCCTTTCTTTGACAGGACCATTTTGAATTTCTTCAAAAACTTTGCCAAGGTATGCGCTTTGTGAAAGTCCTATTAAGTGTCTCGATCTATCCCTATAGATCTTGATGCTCAATATGTAAGTAGCTTCACCGAGGTCTTTCATTGAAAAATTCTTATTCAAGTATCCTTTTATGCTATCCAGAAATTATATTTCATTTCCAATTAGTAATATGTCATCCACATATAATATCATAAATGCTAAATAGCTCCCACTCACTTTCTTGTAAATACAGGCTTCACCATAAGTCTGTATAAAACCATATGCTTTGAGCACCTCATCAAAGCATATATTCAAACTCTGAGATGCTTCCACTAGTCCATATATGGATTGCTGGAGCTTGCACACTTTGTTAGCACCTTTAGGATCTACAAAACCTTTTGGTTGCATCATATACAACTCTTCTTTAAGAAATCCATTAAGGAATGCAATTTGCACATCCATTTGCCAGATTTCATAAGTATAAAATGCGGCAATTGCTAACATGATTCGGACAGACTTAAGCATCGCTACGGGTGAGAAACTCTCGTCGTAGTCAACTCCTTGAACTTGTCGAAACCCTTTTGTGAGAAGTTGAGCTTTATAGATAATGATATTACCATCAGCGTCCATCTTCCTCTTGAAGATCCATTTATTTTCAATGGCCTGCCGATCATCGAGCAAGTCCACCAAAGTCCACACTTTGTTCTCATACATGGATCCTATCTCAGATTTCATGGTCTCAAGCCATTTTTTGGAATCTGGGCTCATCATAGTTTCTTCATAGTTCGTAGGTTCGCTGTTGTCCAACAACATGACTTCCAGGATAGGATTGTCGTACCAATCTAGTATAGAACGTGTTCTGGTCGACCTACGAGGTTCAGTAGTAACTTGATCTGAAGTTTCATGATCATCATCATTTGCTTCCTATCTGGTTGGTGTAGGCATCACGGGTACAGTTTTCTCTGATGTACTACCTTCCACTTCGGGAGAAGGTACAACTACCTCGTAAACTTTTACTTTCCTCCCACTCACTTCTTTCGAGAGAAACTCCTTCTCTAGAAAGGACACATTCTTAGCAACAAAGATTTTGCCTTCGAATCTGTGGTAGAAGGTATACCCAATAGTTTCTTTCGAGTATCCTATTAATACGCATTTCTCCGCTTTAGGTTCGAGCTTATCAGGCTGAGGCCTTTTGACATAAGCGTCGCATCCCCAAACTTTAAGAAAAGACAGTTTAGGTTTCTTGCCAAACCACAGTTCATACGGTGTTGTCTCAATGGATTTAGATGGTGCCCTATTTAATGTGGCTGTCTCTAATGCATAACCCAAAACGATAGTGGTAAATCGGAAAGAGACATCATAGAACGCACCATGTCCAATAAAAGTACGGTTATGAAGTTTGGACACACCATTACGCTCTGGTGTTCCAGGTGGCGTGAGTTGTGAAACAATTCCATTGTTTTAAATGAAGGCCAAACTTGTAACTCAAATATTCGCCTCCACAATCAGATCGTAGAAACTTTAGTGTCTTGTTACGATGATTCTCCACTTCACTTTGAAATTCTTCGAACATTTCAAATGTTTCAGACTTGTGTTTCATCAATTAGATATATCCATACCTAGTCAAATCATCTGTGAAGGTCAGAAAATATTGATACCCGCCGTGTGCCTCAACACTCATCGGACTGAATATATCTGTATGTATTATTTCCACAAAGTAATTAGCTCGCTCCATTGTTCCGGAGAACGGAGTTTTAGTCATCTTGCCCCTAAGGCATGGTTCACAATTATCAAATAATTCACAAGTAATTGCAAAAGTCCATCCGCATGGAGTTTCTTTATGTGCTTTACACCAATATGACCTAAATGGCAGTGCCACAAGTATGTTGCACTATCATTATCAAGATTGCATCTTTTGGAATCAATATTATGAATATGTGTATGACTACGATCGAGATTCAACAAGAATTAATAGACCATTCATCTAGGGTGCAAGACCATAAAATATATTACTCATATAAATAGAACAACCATTATTCTAAGATTTAAATGAATAACTGTCTCGCAATAAACAAGATCCAGATATAATGTTCATGCTTAATGCAAGCACCAAATAATAATTACTGAGGTCTAAAACTAATCCTGAAGGTAGATGTAGAGGTAGCGTGCCAACGACGATCACATCGACCTTGGAACCATTCCCAACGTGCATCGTCACCTCGTCCTTAACCAATCTTCATTTATTCCACAGCTCCTGTTTTGAGTTATAAATATGAGCAACCAAACCAATATCAAATACGCAGGTGCTACTACGAGCATTAGTAAGGTATACATCAATAACATGTACATCAAATATACCTTTGTTCACTTTGCCGTCCTTCTTATCCGCCAAGTATTTGGACAGTTCCGCTTCCAGTGACCATTCCCTTTGTAGTAGAAGAACTCAGTTTCAGGCTTAGGTCCAACTTTGGGTTTCTTCTAGGGAGCGGCAACTTGCTTGCCATTCTTCTTGAAGTTCCTTTTCTTTCCCTTGCCCTTTTTCTTGAAACTAGTGGTCTTGTTAACCATCAACACTTGATACTTCTTCTTGATTTCTACCTTCATGGCCTTAAGCATTGTTAAGAGCTCAGGAATCATTTTGTTCATCCCCTCGTATATTATAGTTCATCACGAAGCCTGTGTAGCTTGGTGGCAGTGATTGAAGAACTCTGTTGAAATGTCTCCAACGTATCTATAATTTTTGATTGTTCCATGCTGTTATATTATCATTCTTGGATGTTTTACAATCATTTTATAGTCATTTTATATCATTTTTTGGTACTAACCAATTGACATAGTGCCAAGTGCCAGTTGTTGTTTTCTGCATGTTTTTTACATCGCAGGAAATCAATATCAGACGGAGTCCAAATGCCACGCCACTTCATGATGATTTTTTATGGACCAGAGGGAAGAAGTTGGGCCCTGGTTGCACCTGGCGGGAGTCCCGAGGAGGGGATAACCCACCAGGGCGCGCCAGGAGGACCAGGCGCGCCCTGGTGGGTTGTTCCCACCTCGGGTGCCCCTGGACCACCTCTTTGCTATATAAATACCCCAATATTCCAGAAACCCTAAGGGAGTTGACTAAATGTTCATCCAGCCGCCGCAAAGTCCAGAACCACCAGATCCAATCTAGACACCATCACGGAGGGGTTCACCACTTCCATTGGTGCCTCTCCGATGATGCGTGAGTAGTTCTTTGTAGACGTACGGGTCCGTAGTTAGTATGTACTCCCTCTGTCCCATAATGTAAGATGTTTTTTAACACTACACTAGTGTCAAAAAGCGTCTTATATTATGGGACAGAGGGAGTAGATGGCTTCCTCCCTCTCTCTTGATTATCAATACAATGGTCTCTTGGAGATCAATATGATGGAAGTCTTTTGGTGATGTGTTTGTTGGGATCCAATGAACTTTGAGTTTATGATCAGATCTATGTTTTTATCCATGAAAGTTGTTTGAGTCTTCTTTGATCTCTTATATGCATGATTGCTTATAGCCTCGTATTTCTTCTCTGATATTTGGGTTTTGTTTGGCCAACTTGACCTATTTATCTTGCAATGGGAAGAGGTGCCCGGTAGTGGGTTTGATCTTACGGTGCTTGATCCCAGTGACATAAGGAGAACCGACACGTATGTATCGTTTCTACTAAGGATAAAAAGATGGGATCCATATCTGCCGCAATAGATAAATGGATCTTGTCTACATCATGTCATTGTTCTTATTGAATTACTCTGTTTTTTCATGAACTTAATACACTAGATGCTTGCTGGATAGCGGTTAATGTGTGGAGTAATAGTAGTAGATGCAGGCAGGATTCAGTCTACTAATATTGGACGTGATGCCTATGTAATGATCATTGCCTGGATATCATCATGATTATTTGATGTTCTATCAATTTCCCAACAGTAATTGTTTTCCCACGTTTTGCTATTTTCTCGAGAGAAGCCACTAGTGAAACCTACGACCCCCAGGTCTCTTTTCATCATATTTGCCTTTGCGATCTATTCTCTCTTGCATTTATTTTAAGATCTATTAAACAAAAAATACAAAAATACCTTGCTACAATTTATTTGTTCCACGGTCCATTTATCCTATCCACAAATTTACCTCACGTCCTTTGCCTATCTTGAGGCGCCGTACCCCGAAAGGGATTGACAACCCCTTTAACACGTCGGGTTGCGAGGTGTTGTTCTTTATGTGCAGGGGCTGTTTACATTGTGTTGCTTGGTTCTCCTACTGGTTCGATAACCTTGGTTTCATATCTGAAGGAAATACCTACCGCCGCTGTGCTGCATCATCCCTTCCTCTTTGGGGAAATACCGCCGTAGCTTCAAGCGACATCAAAAGGAATTTCTGGCGCAGTTTTTTTGACTATGTACTGCAAGGCAAAAGCTCCATAGTTCTCTTTATTAAAAACAAAACGACAGTCTTTTACAAAGTAAAAAGAAAAGAGAGAAAGGAGAACAACTTACAACAAGTATACATGGTAGAGGTTAAACCATACAAAAAACTAAGGCAAATTAGCCAGCCACTCACGATAGCTATCCTTAAATTTACACTTGATCCTATGAATTTCTAGCGCCATTGTCAGGGAGGATCTTCAACATAACCAGGTTCCTAATCACAAATCTCATCTCCTTGCAATTTACATTATTCTCCATTTCCCTCTCGTTTTCCTCTCCCCCACTTCACAAAATTTGTTGTTTTATTCGCCCTTTTTTTGTTCGCCTTTTTTCTCGTCAGATTTCTTCTTTGCTTGTGTCCCATGTGTCTTCTATTTGCTTGCTAAATATCTCTTGATATGGATCCTCATCCACTTGCTAATATTTTTAAGAGATCCAATTATCATGAACAAATTACTAGTGATTTGAGTACACTAGATTATCTTCATGAAGTTTTGCTTGAGATTCGTGAATCTGAAAATTGTGATGAAGAAATTTATGAAGTGATTCATGATAGCTCTTTGAATGATAAGCATGATTGCAATGATTTTACTATAAATTCTATTAATGTCAATTGTGCTAATAATATGAAAAACTCCAAGATTGGGGATGCTTGCTTTGTTATGTCCGCTACTTATTGCAATGATCATGATTGGGGTGATGATGATTCTTATGATCTTGATAGTTTATTTAAGCCCCATATGATGAATATGTTTGCAATAATATTAAAAGTGGGTTTGGAAGAGTGTCAACTTTAGATCCCACATATTTGGAGAATGTTCAATCTTATGAATTTTTTGATAAAAAGTGGGTTTGGAGAGGTCATGACTTTAGTTAATGTTAATCCCACTATTTTGGAAGAGTGTCAACTCCGCATACATGTGGATCGTGTTGAGAATATGTTATGCGATAGTTATATTGTTGAATTTGCTTATAATTCTACATGTAATTATTATGAGAGAGGAAAATATGGTTGTAGAATTTTTCATGTTACTAAATTACATCTCTACATGTTGAGATTGCTATCGTCTCTTTCTTCTTCCTTGCATATGCTAGTTTTTGCTTGCATTGATAATTTGTTATCTTATAAAATGCCTATGCACAGGAAGTATGTTAGAATTAAATTTGTTTTTCATGAGTTTTATGATGCTCTCTTTGTGGTTCAAATCTTATCTTTCTTGCGAGCATCAATAAAATCTTATGCCTAGCTAGGGGTGTAAAACGATAGCGCTAGTTGGGAGGCAACCCAATGATTAAAATTTATTTTTTGCCTTTTGCTTTATGTTCTTGAGTGTTAGCACAATTATGCTACTGTTATGATTGTGTTTTTTGTGTTATAATTAGTGTTTGTGCCAAGCAATGCCTTTGGGAAGACTTGGGTGAAAGTTTATTTGATCTTGTTGAAAAACATAAACTTTTGCGCTCACGAGATTCGTTGTCATTTTTTTAAACAAGAGTGATTTTAAGTTGATACTTTTTGCAGAGGATTAATAGACAAATTCCTCACGTTCACCAATTTATTTCATAATTTTTGGAGTTACAAAAGTATTCGAAATTTTCAGATTGCTACAGACTGTTCTGTTTTTGACAGATTCTCTTTTCTTTGCGTTGTGTGCTTGTTTTGATGATTCTATGGTTTTATTTGATGAGTTGTTGCCATAGAAAAGTTGGAATACAGTAGATATAATGCAAAAACAAAATAAGAATAGGTTTTCTACAGTACTTATAGTATTTGTTTGGTTTCTTGTACTAACGGATCTCACGAAGGTTTTGTTTGAGTTTTGTGTGATTGAAGTTTTCAAGTTTTGGGTTATCTTACGATGGATAAAGGAATAAGGATAAGCAAAAGGCTAAGCTTGGGGATGCCCGAGGCACCCCAAGATAATATTCAAAGAAGTAGCAAGCAACTAAGCTTGGGGGTGCCCCCGAGTGGCATCCCCTCTTTCTTCTAACAACCATCGGTATTTTACTTGAAACTATATTTTTATTCGTCACACGATATGTGTTTTGCTTGGAGCGTCTTGTATGATATGAGTCTTTGCTTGTTTTGCTTTGTGTTTTAAGTGTCGAATCCTTGCTGGACACACCCTTTTTAGAGACCCAAAAATTATGCTATGCTTTCTCCTATGCTTCACTTAAATTTTTAGAGCCATTTTAGTAGATCATCCTCCTTGAAGTTTCACACCAGTTGTAACATCTTTTCTCTCTTAGTTTTGTAGCTTTAATTCTTTCTTAGAGTTCTACTCTATTTAGTCTTCCTCGTACTCTTTCTTTTGTTTTGTTCCCCCTCTTGAGGAACTTTGTAATTACTTCCTGTCCTTTATTAATAAAATGCTGTGGGGTGTAAGCCCTGCAGTCTTCCTGGTCAAATTTTTTTTAGAGCCATGGACTTGCTCTAGTACTTCACTTATATCTTTTTGAGCACGGTGTGCTTTGTTAATTTTGAAGAAATGGTCTCATGCTTCACTTAGATTTATTTCGGAGTTAGTAAATTTTGAAGAAATTCTCTCTTGCTTCACTTAGATTAATTTGAGAGAAAGAAATAAATTATGCTCAAGATCTTCACTTATATTAGTTTGAGCTTATCAAAAGCAACATATGAAAATAATTCCAAAGTGATAGATATCCAAGGAGGATATAATAAAAACTTTCATGAAGATCATTGGACAAAATAAACTTGATTCTTAGTAATGGTTTTGAGATATGATGATATGATATGTGAGTCATGCTGATGAGTAAATGTGCTTTAATAAGAATATTGATGTTAAGGTTTGTGATTCCCTATGCAAGCACGAAAGTCAATAGTTATGCAATGAAATTTATGTCCTACTTATGGTGCATTATACGGTGTTACTTCTGCTTAATGCTTGGGTACGAGATTTTTTGCTTTTTGGTTAGTCGCTTCTCCATCTTTTTGCTAGCCTTCATTTTGCACTAAGTATGATCACTACTTGTGCATCCATAACCATTTAAACCAGTTTTGCCATATGAGTCCTCTGTACCTACCTATATGCGGCATTTCTATGCCGTTCTAAGCAAATTTGCATGTGCCATCCCTCATGTTCAAAATAAAATTTCTCTTTTGTGTGCTCTACTACTTGCAAGTCGGTAAAGGGTAGCCAATATTTTCCATGATAGATGTGTTATTCTCACGATGAGTGTTTTTCACTTGTAATTACACGAGAGTACGACAAAGGTATTAGGGATGCCCAGTCCCAAAATGAAAAATGAATTTACTTTATGTTGTCAAATAATAAATTCCTTGGAAAGTGTTGGTATGGACGGCACCCGTGGATACGGCTAGCCATGGAAAGTGAAAGTTATGGTGGAAAAAGTAATAAACTTTATTTTTTGTTTGGGAACCGCCTATGATGTATATAGCATGGAAAGTGTTGGGATGCTCCAAGTCGTTTTCGTTGGTAGGAAAAGTATGCCTCTCAAAAATAATTTTATCTCTCAATTTAAGCTTTGAGCTCTGGCACCTCTACAAATCACTACTTCCCTACGCGAAAGGCCTTTCTTTTACTTATGCAATTTTTATTTTGAATTTGAGTCTCCATCTTCTCTTATAAAGCACCAACTAAGGGGCAGTATGATCATATTTGAGCATCAGGTGTAGGTAACATTCGAGTGTGTTTCATGAATGGATCAATGATCGAGCATGATGGGCTAGGGATAACTTGCTTTAGTGTTGATATTTTGAAAGACATGGTTGCTTGTTGGTATGCTTGAGTATTAAAGTCTTCATGTCAAAACTAGACTATTGCTTTGAATCATATAAAAGTCCATATGTCCATGCTATAAAGAAAAGAATGTGATGAACATGTTAGACAGCATTCCACATAAAAAATTCTGTTTTATCGTTTACGTACTCGAGGACGAGTAGGAATTAAGCTTGGGGATGCTGATACGTCTCCAACGTATCTACAATTTTTGATTGTTCCATGCTGTCATATTATCATTCTTGGATGTTTTACAATCATTTTATAGTCATTTTATAACATTTTTTGGTACTAACCTATTGACATAGTGCCAAGTGACAGTTGCTGTTTTCTGCATGTTTTTTACATCGCAGGAAATCAATATCAGACGGAGTCCAAATGCCATGCCACTTCACGATGATTTTTTATGGACCAGAAGGAAGAAGTTGGGCCCTGGTTGCACCTGGTGGGGTGTCCCAAGGAGGGGACAACCCACAGGGGGCGCCAGGAGGCCCAGGCGCGCCCTGGTGGGTTGTGCCCACCTCGGGTGCCCCCTGGACTGCCGATTTGCTCTATAAATACCCCAATATTCCAGAAACCCTAGGGGAGTCGACTAAATATTCATCCAGCCGCCGTAGAGTCCAGAACCACCAGATCCAAATTTAGACACCATCACGGAGGGGTTCACCACTTCCATTGGTGCCTCTCCGATGATGCATGAGTAGTTCTTTGTAGACCCACGGGTCCGTAGTTAGTAGCTAGCTGGTTTCCTCCCTCTCTCTTGATTATCAATACAATGGTCTCTTGGAGATCCATATGATGTAAGTCTTCTAGCGTTGTGTTTCTTGGGATCCGATAAATTTGAGTTTATGATTAGATCTATGCTTTTATCCATGAAAGTTATTTGAGTCTTCTTTGATCTCTTATATGCATGATTGCTTATAGCCTCGTATTTCATCTCCAATATTTGGGTTTTGTTTGTCCAACTTGATCTATTTATCTTGCAATGGGAAGAGGTGCCCGGTAGTGGGTTCGATCTTACTGTGCTTGATCCCAGTGACAGAAGGGGAACCGACACGTATGTATCATTGCTACTAATGATAAAAGGATGGGATCCATATCTGCTGCAATAGATAAATGGATCTTGTCTACATCATGTCATCGTTCTTACTACATTACTCCGTTTTTCCATGAACTTAATAAACTAGATGCATACTGGATAGCGGTCGATGTGTGGAGTAATAGTAGTAGATGCAGGTAGGAGTCGGTCTACTAATCTTGGACGTGATGCCTATGTAATGATCATTGCCTGGATATCGTCATGATTATTTGAAGTTCTATCAATTGCTCAACAGTAATTGTTTTCCCACCATTTGCTATTTTTCTTGAGAGAAGCCACTAGTGAAACCTACGGCCCCTGGGTCTCTTTTCATCATATTTGCCTTTGCGATCTATTTTCTCTTGCATTTATTTTCAGATATATTAAACCAAAAATACAAAAATACCTTGCTGCAATTTATTTGTTCCGCGATCCATTTATCCTATCCACAAATTTACCTCACGTCCTTTGCCTATCTTGAGGTGCCGTACCCTGAAAGGGATTGACAACCCCTTTAACACGTCGGGTTGTGAGGTGTTGTTCTTTATGTGCAGGGGCTGTTTACATTGTGTTGCTTGGTTCTCCTACTGGTTCGATAACCTTGGTTTCATATCTGAGGGAAATACCTACCGGCGCTATGCTGCATCATCCCTTCCTCTTTGGGGAAATACCGACGTAGCTTCAAGCGACATCAAAAGGAATTTCTGGTGTCGTTGCCGGGGAGGATCTTCGACATAACTAGGTTCCTAATCACAAATCTCATCTCTTTGCAATTTACATTATTTGCCATTTGCCTGTTGTTTTCCTCTCCCCCACTTTAGAAAAATTTGCCATTTTATTCGCCCTTTTTTGTTTGCCTTTTTTCTCGTCAGATTTCTTCTTTGCTTGTGTGCCATGTGTCTTCTATTTGCTTGCATCTTTGCTTGCTAGATATCTCTTGATATGGATCCTCATCCACTTGCTAATCTTTTTGAGAGATCCAATTATCATAAACAAATTACTAGTGATTTGAGTACACTAGATTATCTTTATGAAGTTTTGCTTGAGATTTGTGAATCTGTAAATTGTGATGACGAAATTTATGAAGTGATTCATGATAGCTCTTTGAATGAAAAGCATGATTGCAATGATTTTACTATAAATTCTATTAATGTCAATTGTGCTAATAATATGAAAAAAAAACCAAGCTTGGGGATGCTTGCTTTGTTTTCTCCACTACTTATTGCAATGATCATGATTGGGGTGATGATGATTCTTATGATCTTGATAGTTTATTTAAGCCCCATGATGAATATGTTTGCAATAATATTGAAAGTGGGTTTGGAAGAGTGTCAAATTTAGATCCCAAATATTTGGAGAATGTTCAATCTTATGATTTTTTTGATAAAAGTGGGTTTGGAGAGGTCATGACTTTAGTTAATGTTAATCCCACTATGATTATGATACCGAGACATTTTAAGTATTTGTTCGCTGATAGAACTGTTCTCCTCCATCTTGTAGCTATAGAACTTGTTGGAGACTTCATATCTCTCAACCCGGGCATTTGCCTGAAATATTAACTTGAACTCTTGGAACATCCCATATGCTCCATGATGTTCAAAAAGTCTTTGAAGTCCCGGTTCTAGGCCATAAAGCATGGCACATTGAACTATAGAGTAGTCATCAGATCGAGCCTACTAGATGTTCAGAACATCTAGATTAGCAGGAGCGGGCTTGTCACCTAGCGGTGCATCAAGGACACAATTCTTCTGTGCAGCAAAGAGGATAATCCTCAAGTTACGGACCTAGTCCGTGTAGTAGCTACCATCATCTTTCAACTTAGCTTCCTCTAGGAACGCACTAAAATTCAATGGAACGGTAGCTTGGGCCATTGATCTACAACTAGATACACAAAACTATCAAGACTAAATTCATGATAATTAAGTTCAATTTAATCAAATTACTAATGAACTCCCACTTAAATAAACATCCCTCAAGTTATCTAAGTGATACATGATCCAAATCAACTAACCCATGTCCGATCATCACGTGAGATGGGGTAGTCATCAGTGGTGAACATCTCTATGTTGATCATATCTACTATATGACTCACGTTCGACTTGTTGGTCTCCAGTGTTCCAAGACCATGTCTGTACATCACTACTGCAGGATGCTACCAACGCGACACTACGATCAGAGACCCTTCGACGAAACTGTGTGGGATGCAATAATCGCAAACGGTGGTGTAAACAACCCATCAAAAAGGTGAAAATGTTTGCGATGACAGATGCATCAAACATGGTTTAGATTTTGTTTGCATGTGCGATGCAGGGCATATGGTTCAAATCAATGAACTATTTGGGATGTGGAAGACGAACGTAAACGGGGCAGCCAGATGAAGGCGTGTGCGATATATAGCATACAGTTCACTCGGATTAACTGTTTGTGATGTGGCAGAACAACAGAAACGGGCAGCTAGATAAAGGAGTGTGCGACTGAGGGCATACACTTCAGAAGGATTAATTGTTAGCGATTAGGCAACATAATAGAAATGGTCAGCCAGGTCAAACTGTCCGTGATTGATGGCATACACTTCACACAGATGAACCGTTTGCGATTGGCCACAGCAAAAAGAAATAGTTAGACAGATGAACGTGTGTGCGCTACACGGGCACACATTCTAATTAAAAGAAGCGTGCACGATGGTAATAATGAGCACACATGGTTGTTGGAACAAGATGTGTGCTGACATTGCCTATTGCGGTGCACCCTATGGTGCAAACTCCATGTACGCGGCCGAGAAAGCGTTCCCACGTTACGCCGTCCGGGAATAGTGCCACACTTAGAAATTATAGAACCGTCAATAAATTTTGAGCCTACATCCCGTCACATTCCAAATTGCAAACCTATTCACACCGATCAAAACCTAAATGGTTTCCCACTTAGGAGCGTATTAATACTCGGTAATAAATACTATTACTCCAAGATGACTACACGTTCCTCCTCAAGTCCTCATCCACAAAAACAAACAATTCATTCATCATCGTTCCCTTACGTCTACCATGGCCAGCATGAGTTCTAGGTCAAGAGTTTGCCACCAGGGAGAGGCGAGTATGGAAGTGGAAGCACGAGAGATGTCCTGCCTCACCACGAAAGCAGCCGACATGTCCTCCCACGCGAGAGATGCCATGGCCAGCATGAGTTCTAGGTCAAGAGTTTGCCACAAGAGTTTTCCACCAGGGAGATGCAGCACGGAGGTCCCGCCGCACCGTCGATGCAGCAGACTGGTCCGGCTGCACCGTTGAAGCAGCAGAGATGGCCCGCCATGCTGTGAATGCAGCAGAGATGTCCTCCCGTGCTGCGGCGGCCTGGGAAAATGTCTCGTGGGCAGGCGAGGACTCTTACAGGCGCATGCATGCGATCGTCCATAGCCAGATGGATCAGATCTCCGGCTGGGCGAGGTTGCAGGACGACATGAAAGCCTCGTTTGAACAGGCTACCGGTGTCATCTAGCAACTAAGGGAGAGTAAAGCGAAGCTCTAGGACGAGCGCGACGAACTGAGGGTGAAGATCGTCGGAAGTGCGGAGCAGCAGGAGGAGATCACTGCCTTGTCGAAGAGGACCAGCGTCATCATCGAGAAACTCATGGACGAGAATGCCGTGCTGCACGTGAAGCGCTAAAGGCTAGTGGAGGAATCCGTGGATGCTCTCAAGCAACATATTGAGGACAGAAAAGAGCTCATCGCTGCTCGCCCCAGAGATAAGTTCCCGTGGCCTGCAGCAACGCATGAAGAAAGTAGAGAGCAGTGAGCAAAATCGTTGTCTTCCATCTTCTTTTGCCCTTGTGTATTTCGGGCGTTGTCGCATGTGGATTTTTTAATTAAGTTCCTAAATATGCAAGACAATTATTATCCATTGTCATCGTCCTATATTCATCATGCTTGCTATAAGTCGCACTCGATGCTATATAGGTCCGTCGGATCTTACATCAAGATCCATGCAAAACTTTCTTTTCAGATTTTCATTTTTCTCTCTTAAATCTCAGTCCAGTGAGACATAGCCACGCACTGAAACAGGAGCTCGTGCACCATTAATGGTGACGTTGGGAGGGAGGTGCACGGTGGATAGAGGTCAAAGGACTCTCCTCCCGATGAGCACGTGCAAGGGTCTGATCGCATGCCTCCCGTACTCAAATAGCTACCCCGCATGGCACCTCCTAGCCAATAAAAAAAGGGATGCATGGCGGCACGGAATTGGTAAGTAGAACACCCATGGTTTTTATAATACTTGTGTTTCCGATTTGTAATGTGACAGCACTTGTTCCAAAATGACTTTGTTTACTGTTAATATGTGTGCCTTCGCAAATCGGACGGAAAAATTTCCACATCATGTTGGTGCCATGTCATGACACCATCCCAAGTTTCATGATTTTCAAGAGAGCTTTGGATTTAAGGGAATTTTAAAACCAAGTTTCGCACACGGAGGTGACATGTTCCCTCTTAGAACCACGAGCCTTCTTAAGAGAAGCTCCGGTTTTCAAGAAGCTTATACCAAAGCTTGTCCCAATTCGGCCAAAAAATTTACCACAACATGTTGGTGCCATGTCATGACACCATGCAAAGTTTCATGATTTTCAGGCGTGTTTTGGATTTACAGGTATTAATAAACCAAGTTTCTCAATCTTTTCGGCCGAGCCACGACACCCGGATGTTTGAATTTCATTCCATTTCTTGCATGGGACCTAGAAATTCACCCTAGGACACACATGTGATTTTTTAACCAACTTTGGTGCACTAGAGCATGTGCTTGTAGTTGAAATTTGAATTATGCACATTAAATGCCTAGAAATTCAATTAATGTATAAAAAAGGCAAACGAACCCGGAATAATTCCAAAATTTAGCACAATACTTCTATTTGTTCTAATCTGCATGTGTAAAAAAATTAAGGCAGGAGAAAGCAGTGTACGTATGTCATTTCGCACACGGAGGTGACACGTTCCCTCTCGGAACCACGAGCCTTCTTAAGAGAAGCTCCAGTTTGCAAGAAGCTTATACCAAAGCTTGTCCCAATTTGGCCAAAAAAATTACCACAACATGTTGGTGCCATGTCATGACACCATGCAAAGTTTCATGATTTTTAGGATTGTTTTTGATTTACAGGAATTAAAAAACCAAGTTTCTCAATCTTTCCGGCCGAGCCATGATGCCCGGATGTTTGAATTTCATTCTCATTTCTTGCATGGGACCTAGAAATTCACCCAAGGACACACATGTGATTGTCAACCAACTTTGGTGCACTGGAGCATGTGCTTGTATTTCAAATTTGAATTATGCACATTAAATGCCCAGAAATTCAAATAATGTATAAAAAGGCCAAAAATGAACCCCGAATAATTCCAAAATTTAGCACGATACTTCTATTTGGTCTAATATGCCTGTGTAAAAAAATTAAGGCAGGAGAAGGCAGTGTATGCACTACAAAAAAAGACACATCTGTGACATTTTGGGCCAAACGGATTTTTTTTCCTGTCATACTTATGACACTTCTATGATGATAATTGTGACAAAAAACGGTATCATCATAGATGTGGTGTGCTCCTACTTATATGACAAAAAATCATTACATGAAATGGGCTTTTCGTCCTGGGCGGGCCGGAGACGCAGCTGCATGACATTCTTTGGGTCGTCCATGACGGAAAAAATGTGGTAGAAGCGAGGGCGAGGAAAATTTCGGGGAGTTCCCGGTTACGGTGGGTGGTCGGGGGCCGAGCGATGCGCGTTTCTCTCGTACACGTACGCGCGCGGGTGCAAGGCGTTGGGCTCTAACTGAACCCGAGTGTCGGCGTACAAAAATAGGGGCACTCTTCTTGTACCCCTTTACTTGTGCACGGGTAGTCAGAGCTGTGCCCACGGCCACACTTGGCAGGGCAGAGGAGGGTGGCCAAAGCCACAAGACGATCAAGGCAACGCCAAGACCAGAAACGCAAAGAGCAAGAGGGTGAGGTGGACTCCATCGGCAAGACCCTTCCCGGGGAGGCCTCCACGGCCCCAGCAAGAGCCTTGCCGGGGAAACTTGCCCAATGCCAGTAGAGCACGCCACCCTTGAGCCCAAGGGTTCCATAGCCATCAACCACATTGGAACCAAGTCTCAGGAGGCACCTCCATGGTGGCATGCAGATCTTCGTAATGATCATAAACACGCAAGATCAGATAAGGACCAGAAGACGACGATCCTCGGCAAGATCCTTGCCAAGGAAATCCACGAGACCTCCGGCAAGATCCATTCCAGGGGCGACCACAGTGCCGCGGCAAGACCCTTGTCGGGGCCCCGACAAGATCCTTGCCGAGGGGGTCAGTGGGGCCGCGGCCAAGCCCGCGCTCGCCAAGGCTCCACCGTCGTTCCGATGCAGCTGCCAGCCCAGCCAGCCAGGCGAGCACCTGCGTGGCGACGCGCGGCCTCTAGACCAACTCAGCAAGCACCTGCATGTAGGCATGCAGATCTTCGTGAAGACCCAGCGACCGCACCAGCTAGCAGCCTGCCAGCCTACATGGTGTTGCACGCCGCGCTGGCCTGGACGCGTGTTGCAGCAAGGCGAAGCGGCGAGAGTAGGAAGGGAACGTCGGCAGCGCATTAAATGCGTTTGTCCGACGGGGCCAGGGGATAGACTCGACCACTCTATGCACTTTTCACCTCCCGTGTGCCACTGTGGTGTCCCATTTTTCTATAAAAGGAGGCCCGGGGCATACTGGAGTGGGATTCGGCTCATTTGAGCAAGTCACGCACCATAGCTAGCTCAAGAACATTCAGATATACACCAAAGCAGGACTAGGGTATTACGCGATCCTCGCAGCCCGGACCTGGGTAAACGATCCTCGTGCTGGCTCCTAGACCCGCTCTTTCCAAAACCTCGCGCCCGCCAACCGTAGTAGGGATTCCAGTGATCCCATAGGTGTCGTTCCCATCGACATCACTAGCGCGCCAGGTAGGGGGGCAGTTGTGAAAATCCGGTCTAGCAGCTAGTTTAGCAGTCCTTCATCGCCATGGCTTCCAAGGAAGAAGGCGATTGAACTAGCGGCATCATCTGCGGAGACAGCTAACACTCACGCGGCGCAGAAAAGCTAAGTCACGCAAACTTTGGGCAATTCTTCATATGTAGGATAATCCTCCTTGGAGATCTTTTCCTTTGTATGAGAAACCTGCACGCAACAGGGCCCTTCCACTATTGGCAACGCCCTTGTTCTGTTTCGAGTCCGCTCAATAGTTTGAGCGGCTGCGTCGAGAACGGCAGGGTGGCCTACCGCTATTGGCAACGCTCTCATTCTGTCTCGAGTCTGCTCGACAGTCCGAGCGGCCGCGCTGAGAACGGTAAGGCGGTTCGCCTGGCAGCAAGCACACCCAGCAGGCTATTGGGGATCCGTCCTCGAGGCACCGCGGCTTGGGTTTACGTGCCGGCAAGCCTACCCAATTAACGTAGGGTGGACATACAAAGAAAGATATAATTGGAAAATAACATTCATCATTTCAAAGTACTGCAGAGTTATATTACATCAATTGTTGTTGCGGTTCTAACTAAAGATATAAATTGTCTTGGTCGTGAACCTGCAGCGGCGATGAGAAACGGGGTGCCTAGTCCCAGCGCTGGCCCTCCACCCTCTCGATTTCGTCGATGCAGCTGATGATGGGCTTGATGCGCTCCTCGAGCGTCGCGAGGTCCACACCCTCCAGCAAGCTCTCCAGCGTGGCTTTGAAGTTGAGGTTGGGGTTCCAGTACGCCACCTTGGTGAGGACCTTGGTCAGGGCACCCCGGCAAAGCTGCCGAGCCTCATTGGCCAGAGAGCTCGCTCCGTTAGAGCGAAAATTCTCCAAGGTGCCAAGAACGCCCTCGAAGAATAGGGTCAGCATGGCGTTGGGGCTTACGTTCAGCTCTGGGGTGTACCTCATGCTCTACATCCCCATGGCAGCCACCTTCTTGGTGATCCTGTCGGCGACGTCGGTGAGGCGGCTGATCTAGAGGTTCTCGCCCTTCACGAAATCCTCGTGGTTGGCGGTGTCGTTCTTCCGCAGCTGCCTCTCCTTCTCCAGATTCTAGGTCAGGGTCTCCTCCCAGGACCTGACCTCTGAAAGCGTCACCTCGAGGCTCTCCAGCTTTAGCTTTAGGTCGTTGACGAAGTTGTTGGCTTGGGTGAGTAGCTCGGCCTTGCCGAGGACTGCGGCCTGCGCCTCCGTCAAGGCGCCGTTGAGCGTGTCCTTCTCCTTTGCCAACTCCTGGCCCTGTTCTTCAGGCCGTCCCGCTCCACCTCTAGCTCCTTCACCTTATCGTCGTGGGCCAGGGCTTGAGCATCGAGTGCCTCTTTGTGCCTCTGCTTTAGCTCCTAGGTCCCCTGCGCAGCGAGCCTCTCGACCTCGTCGTCCTTGCTGCGGAGTGTGGGGGCGAGCGCCACCTCACGAGGGACGAAGTCCTCCTCCTGGGAGTTTAGATCAGCCTGGTGATGGTCCCAGGCAGCCTCGGCCCTGGCGGCCTGTTCCCGCGCTACCTCCTGGGCCTTCTCGATGTCGGCGTGCTTCATGATGAGCTCCTACTTGCGCTCGGCCAGTTGATCTTGGGCAGCCTTTAGCTCTTCATGGGCCCGGCGGAACCAGGCCTGCGTCTCGGCGACGTGCTCCTTGAGATCCGCCTCCGCCTTGTCCGCCGCCGCAGCCCTGGACTTCACCTTGTTGGGGGTGGCCCTCGGCGGCTCCTCCTGCTGCCATCCTCCTCCTGCATCCACGGCAAGGTCAGTGCCAAGAAATCGTACCCCAACACATGTTGATGAGGAATGAGTAGTGAACGCACGCCGGGGGTTGCGCCGGGGGCTGCTGTCCGGGCTGATCTCCACCGCTGGCGTGGGCAAAGTGCTCGCCGCGGGCTGATCGCCTGCTGATGCCCTGGCCCTCTTCGCCACCCTATGGGCCAGCGTCTCCCTGTGCCTGCGCAGATGAAGACAAGTCAAGGAAAGAGGCGCGGTCTGAAAAGACAGAGATGACGAAGTGCTGATACTTACTCATCCTCCGCCTCCTCTCCCGCTACCTTCCTCTTCCTCCTTGGGCTGAGAGACCCAAAATCGAAGATGACCTCCGTGTTGACGTCTGCGGGAGGAGGGGAAGGGGATGGAGTCCGGCAATGCTAGGATGAAGAAGAGGCGGTCGCCTTCTTCTTCGCCACCACGGTCTTCGCTGCCTTCTTCGCCGTCGCGGCCCTCATCTGGCGCATGGACTCCCCCTGGGCCCCTTGCCGCAGTTCAGCCCTGTCAGGTCGGACCGGCTCGCCAGAGCTGGCCCGCCGTAGGACATGCCTCCTCCCCGTGGCCGAAGGGTTGTCAGCCTCGGCCTCTTCCTCGGCCTCTTCCTCGACCACCTCCTCAACAAGGGGGGCCTCGGTGTTGACGCTGCTGGCCTCCCTGGCAGACCCCGCCCACTAGGCGAGCTCCCTCTTCTCCACGTCCGTGCCGGCCTCATCCTCCATGCCGCCAGTGCTGCCGGCCTCCCTGGCGAGCTTCGCCGCCGCCACCCTGGCAGCAATGTAGGCCAGCTCCACCTGGGTGGTGTCCTCGATGAGCAGCGGCTCGTCGTGGTCGAGGCCCTCCGACAAGTTGTCGAAGAACTCCTGCACCTCGCGTGCCGGGGGCTCAGCCTAGGACATGTCGAGGCTGTGTGCGTTGAAGATTGGCATGATGTCGAGGATGGAGGACTGGCAAGAATTGTTGCTCAGCGGGAACACACCCGGCTGCAACCCATATAGAGGCCCCTTGACGACCTTGTTGGCCTTCGCGGCCCTGCCGGTCCTCTCCACCCTGCTGTCGCTGAACACATCGAGCTGAAAGAGCCTCTGGCAGAAATGGGGCGTGTCCCATCACCGTGAAATTATGCTTCAGGCCGGGGCGGAGCCTCATGATGTCGGCCACATTTCTAAAGTCCCAGGCCGGCCTCCCCTTGTTGTGCAGTGGGGCGATTCGGCGGTGGATGAAGTCTGCCCCATTCATCTCCAGGGTGAGCCCGGCCGTGTTAAGGTGATGGATCCAGGTGGTGGCGATCGAGAGCTTCCCGTCGTTGGCGTCGAGGTCGCTCCAGGCCTCGCCGCGGGTCGGCGGGCTCTGACAGACCCGGCAGAACTCCGGCGGGTTCTTCTCCTCGATCCAGCACCACCGACCCCGCCACTCCTCCCACCTCTCCTTGTGGGCACCCTCTGGATACGTGCCTTTCTCTTGGGCCCTCGGGATCCAGGAGATGCTCCCAGAGAGGGCGTGCCCTGGTTGGAGCCGAGGGTAGAAATAGTGGTGGAAGAGCATCGTGCTGGGGAGCACCCCGGCAAAGCCCTCACAGAGGTGAGAAAAGAAAGCCATGCATGCCACATCGTTCAGCGTGAGATCCAAAAGACGAAAGCCAAAGGTGCGCATGATGTCGTTGAAGAAGTCAGAGAAAGGGGATAGAGCCCGTAGGAGAAGAAATTGACGAAGAAGGGGTACCGATTTGGGCCGGCCTTGACGCAATTGGCAGGGATGACGCACATGGCAGGGTGCCCTGTCGTCTCCGCCCCCCACAGAGGCCTAAAGAAGTCCTTGAGGTGAAATACATCGACCGTCGACGGGGAGAAGTAGGCAAACTGCGCCAGCCGCACCGCCGTTTCGTTCTCCGATGCCTCCCTTTCCCCAACCCCTTGCCCTTGCCAGTCTTGGGAGCCATGGCGGCTGGGAGGAGGCAAATGATCAAAAGCAATGGGGGCGCAGTAGCGACAAGCAAAAGCGGGAGCTCTAGGAGGAAGAAGTTAGGGACCGCAGTTCCGAGATTGGAGAAGGCGGAGAGGGTAAATGAGCAGCGCGCCTGCGGTTATTCCTTTTTACGGGGAAGGCGCGGGCCGCATCTTTACCATTATACTGCGACATGACGTCTGCATACAGCAGGCGCCCCACGCATGCCCCCCACGTCACGCGCGACCCTCCACGTCGCGCATTCAACGCGGGTCGTGGAGAAGCGCAGCGGACGAGAAAGTTACCGCGGTAAAAATCAGCCCCGCCTACCCGCGCACCATTCTGGGCCTAGCCCAACAACGCGTCATGCTCATGTGTGGCCCAGGTCTGGGGGCTCCTGTTGGTGCACAAAAATAGGGGCACTCTTCTTGTACCCCTTTACTTGTGCACGGGCAATCATAGTTGCGCCCACGGCCGCAATTGGTAGGGCAGAGGAGGGAGGCCGAAGCCACAAGACGTTCAAGGCAATGCCAAGACCAAAAACGCAAAGAGCAAGAGGGCGAGGTGGACTCCCTCGGCAAGACCCTTGCCAGGGCAGCCTCCGCGGCCCCGGCAAGAGCCTTGCCGGGGCAACTTGCCCAACGCCAGCAGAGCATGCCACCCTTGAGCCCAAGGGTTCCAACGCCATCAACCACAATGGAACCAAGGCTCGGGAGGCACCTCCATGGTGGCATGCAGATCTTTGTAAAGATCATAAACACGCAAGATCAAATAAGGACCAGAAGATGACGATCCTCGGCAAGATCCTTGCCAAGGAAATACAAAAGACCTCCGGCAAGATCCTTGACGGGGGCGACCACAATACCGCAGCAAGACCCTTGCCGGGGCCCCGACAAGACCCTTGCCGAGGGCATCAGTGGGGCCGCGGCCAGGCCCGCACCCTCCAAGGCTCCACCGCCGTTCCCATGCAGCTGCCAGCCAGGCGAGCACCTGTGTGGCAACGCGCGGCCTCTAGACCAACTCAGCAAGCACCTGCGTGGAGGCATGCAAATCTTCGTGAAGACCCTGCCACCGCACCAGCTCAGTAGCCTGCTAGCCTACATGGCGCTGCACGCCGTGCTGGCCTGGACGCGTGTCGCAGCAAGGCGAAGCGGCGACAATAGGAAGGGCATGTCGGCAGTGCATTAAATGCAGTTGTCCGACGGGGCCAGGGGATAGACTCGACCACTCTAAGCACTTTCCACTTCCTATGTGCCACTGTGGTGTCCCCTTTTTCTATAAAAGGAGGCCCGGGCATACTGGAGGGGGATTCGGCTCTTTTGAGCAAGTCACGCACCGTAGCTAGCTCAAGAACATTCAGATATACACCAAAGTAGGACTAGGGTATGACGCGACCCTCATGGCCTGAACCTGGGTAAACGATCCTCCTGCTGGCTCCTAGACCCGCTCTTTCCACAACCTCGCGCCTGCCGACCATAGTAGGGATTCTAGTGATCCCATAGGTGTCGTTCCCACCGACACCTAGCAAGGTATTCGCCTAACCGAACCTAAGCGATTGCACTGCAGGCTACACGTTACTAAACCCTAGCAATTGAGCACTTCCTTCGCCACTGTTGCTATCTTAGGCTGATCGATGCTGCCTTTGGATGAACAGTGAGTGTTGTTGGGGGGGGGGGGGGTTTGGATGAACAGTTCCCGGTGTGGGTTGGATGAACAGGACCCCATGGTGTTGCCTCTGGATGAACATGACCCCGATTGATCGAGATGGTTGGGCGTGGATGAACAAGACCCCTTGGAGGGCTAGATGAATAGGACCCCATGGAGGGAAGGTTTAACAGTAGCCGGTGGAGGGCTGGTTGAACAGTAGCCGGTGGATGGCTGGATGAACAGTAGCCCGTGGAGGGGTAGTTGAATAGGACCCCGTGGAGAGGACTGGTTGAACAATAGCCAGTGAAGGAGCGTGCGGTGGAGGCTGGATGAACAGGAGCCCGTGGATGAACAGTCGCAGGTGGAGGGTGGAGGAGGTCGAGATGAACAGTAGCCCATGGAGGCTGGAGGAGGTTGACAGTGGAGATGAACAGTACCCCATGGAGTCCCGTTTTGCGGTACGCCACACCCCTCCCGATGAACAAGACCCCCGTTTCGACCACAGCACTCCAACACAAGTCCATTTCCTCCGTTTCGCGGTACACCACACCCCTCCCGATCAACAAGACGTTGTTTGGACCGTAGGAGGTCGAACAGAAGTTCGTTTCCTCTGTTTTGCCGTATGCCAGACCCCTCTCGATGAACAGGATCCCGTTTCGTTCGTGGCCAGTCGAACACAATGCCGTTTCCTCCATTTTGCGGTACGCTAGGCCTCGTTTCCATCGGTTGTTCCATCCAAGACCTCCTGATGAACACGACGACGCATTCCATTCCGACCCAGTTGGTTGGTCCCCATGAACACGACGACAACGCAGTTTCTCCGTTCCGACCCAGCCATGTACAAGGGCCCTGGCCATACGTATGCACGAGTGGGTGTTGATACCCCGCCCATATGTACGTACGTGGCCGTATTTTCTTTCTTGCACCCTGGCCGCTGTACGTACGTGTACATGCTACATGCGCGCTTCTACATTGACCAGTACGTACGCACACTTTTGCGAGCAGAATGACAACGCTACATACGCTTCGACCAAGTGGGTCCCGACTGTCAGGTACTTCCTTGCGTGCGAAGATGTAGCTGGTGGGTCCCAGCAGTCAGAGGGGCGAATCGTTTTTTTGCCCGTAATATGGACGCACTTCCTTGCGTACGAAGATGTAGTTGGTGGGTCCCAGCAGTCAGGAGGAAACATTTTCTTCACAAAATACAGTGGCCCATCCGGTGGGGTCCCTGCTTTCAGGAGGAGGAATAATTATTTTGCTTGTAATAAGGAGCCAATTCCATGCGGCTACCGTGGACCCAGCTGCAACCTCTCCATGTACAGTAGTCTTCCGATGGAAGTCGTTCCTTGACCATGTTGACCACACCGCGCCGAGAGCACCAGGGCGGTGGATGACGACGAGGGCTAGGAAGGGGACAACGTGGAGCCGGGGAAGATGCGGCAGTGGATGCCCACGCATAGAGGAGTACGAGGGTTCACTGGTTCGGCTGCGGTGTGAGGCTGCCGTCGCCGCAGAATAACAGGGGGTGTGGGTGAGTAGAGGGATGGCCTTGCTAGCCGTGGGAGTAGTAGGGGCGGTGAGGCCTCCGCGGCATCACAACCGGCCACGGAAGGCAGGAGCACGCGGCACAATCGGCGCTGGTTTGGGCGGCTGGAGCAAGAAGACCCAAGGTTGAAGAAGCACTACGGCAGTTGGATGGACATCATAAGGTCACTGGAGCTAGAATAGTTCATATTGACTAAGTTGACAAAGCCCTCCGTCCCCGTCAACTTAGTTGGCCCACAAGTCAACCTCCCACTATGGTGGGTCCCCGCTAGTAGGGGGTATTCATTTTTTGTGTGCGTAATAAGGAAGCACTTCCTGATACGTCTCCAACGTATCTATAATTTTTTATTGTTCCATCCTATTATATTACCCCTTTTGGATGTTTATGGGCTTTATTTTACACATTTATATCATTTTTGGGACTAACCTACTAACCGGAGGCCCAACCCATATTGTTGTTTTTTTGCCTATTTCAGTATTTCGAAGAAAAGGAATATCAAACGGAGTCCAAACGGAATGAAACCTTCGGGAGCGTGATTTTTGGAACGAACGTGATCCGGAGAGCTTGGAGTGCAAGTCAAGAAGCTTCCGACGGCCCCACAAGATAGGGTGTCGTGCCCCCAGTAGGGCGCGCCCCCCTATCTCGTGGGCCCCTCGGGCGGACACCGACATACTTCTTCCTCCTATATATACCTACGTACCCCGAAAACATCCAGGAGCACCACGAAACACAATTTCCACCGTCGTAACCTTCTGTATCCGCGAGATCTCATCTTGGAGCCTTCGCTGGCACTCTGGTGGAGGGGGAATCAACCACGGAGGGCCTCTACATCAACATCCTTGCCCCTCCGATGAGTTGTGAGTAGTTACCACAGACCTACAGGTCCATAGTTATTAGCTAGATGGCTTCTTCTCTCTTTTTGGATCTCAATACAATGTTCTCCCCCTCTCTTATGGAGATCTATTCGATGTAAACTCTTTTTGTGGTGTGTTTGTCGAGATCCGATGAATTGTGGGTTTATGATCAAGTTTATCTATGAATAATATTTGAATCTTCTCTGAATTCTTTTATGTATGATTGAGTTATCTTTGCAAGTCTCTTCGAATTATCAGTTTGGTTTGGCCTACTAGATTGGTCTTTGTTGCCAAGGGAGAAGTGCTTAGCTTTGGGTTCAATCTTGCGGTGTCCTTACCCAGTGACAGAAAGGGTTGCAAGGCACGTATTGTATTGTTGCCATCGAGGATAACAAGATGGGGTTTACATCATATTGCATGAGCTTATCCCTCTACATCATGTCATCTTGCTTAATGTGTTGCTCTGTTCTTATGAACTTAATACACTAGATGCAGGCAGGAGTCGGTCGATGTGTGGAGTAATAGTAGTAGATGCAGGCAGGAGTCGGTCTACTTGTTATGGACGTGATTCCTATATACATGATCATGCCTAGATGATCTCATAACGATGCGCTTTTCTATCAATTGCTCGACAGTAATTTGTTCACCCATCGTAATATTTATGCTATCTCGAGAGAAGCCTCTAGTGAAACCTATGGCCCCCGGGTCTATCTCTTATCATATTTGCTTTCAATCTACCTTTATTTGCATCTTTACTTTTTGCATCTATATTACAAAATACCAAAAATATATTTATCTTATCTTACTATCTTTATTAGATCTCACTTTCGCAAGTGGCCATGAAGGGATTGACAACCCCTTTATTGTGTTGGTTGCGAGTTCTCAGTTTGTTTGTGTAGGTGCGTGGTACTTTTGAGGAGCCTCTTACTGGATTGATACCTTGGTTCTCAAAACTAAGGGAAATACTTACGCTACACTTTGCTCCATCACCCTCTCCTCTTCGAGGAAAACCAACGCAAGCTCAAGACGTAGCAAGAAGGATTTCTGGCGCCGTTGCCGGGGAGGTCTTCGCTCAAGTCAAGACATACGAAGTACCCATCACAAACCCATCTCCCTCGCATTTACATTATTTGCCATTTGCCTCTTGTTTTCCTCTCCCCCACTTCACCCTTGCCGTTTTATTCGCCCTCTCTTTCCCAATCTCCTCCTCTCTTTTTCGCTTGCCGTTTTTATGTTTGCTCGTGTGTTAGTTCATTTACCTTGTCGTCATGGCTAGTCCTCCTATCCTTATTCTCACTCCCGGACAAGAAATTCACAATTTTAAGCAAAGGGAGAGGGAAAGTTTAAAAGATGCTTGGCATAGAATTTGCAATGCCCAATATAAAGCTACTAGGAAGCTTGCTACTTCCGTTCTTCTCTGCAATTTTTATGTAGGACTTACTCCTTGGAATAGATGTGTTCTTGATATTGCTACCGGAGGTGATTTTATGAGTAGCCATACTTTTGATGCTTATAATGCTAGATTTGTTTGGCCCACCACCTCTTTTGGTTAATGGAACGATTTTAACTCTAGAACATGTGATGCAACAGCTTGATATTATTGAAAATAAAATTACCACTGTTGAGTTGATTGAAAATCTGGATAAAAAGATTCATGATCACCTTACCCAATTTGGATCTAGGGTTGGAGTTACTTTGAAAAATCTTTAAGAAAAAGAACCTATAGTCAATGAAAAAATAGATCTAGACTCTGCTAGAATCGGTAAACTTGAGGATATCATTACAAACTTAGGTTCCGTGTTTTCGCCCATGAAAAACACTCCAAAATCCCCTACTAAAACTGCCAAGTTTATTTATGTTCCTAAAAATAAGGGCGAATTCTTCTAGTAAGGGAGACGCGGATCTCAAATCCATAAGTGTTCTCCGCAATTGTCTCTATATCATTAAGGAACCTTTTGCTACCAATGAACTTCTTGAATATTTGCCTAAATTTTTAGCCGTTACTAAAAAGGGAGAGATCCCTAGAGATCACAATCTCTCCACTTATGAATTTAGTGCTAAAGATGGCACTACTTAGATCTATCTTTGTTTTTATGCCTAGCTAGGGGCATTAAACGATAGCGCTACTTGGGAGGCAACCCAATTTTCTTTATGTTTTTTGTTTTTGCTCCTGTCTAGTAATAAATCTTGCATGTACCTTCGGTTTATATGTGTTTTTATCTTTTAATTAGTGTTTGTGCCAAGTAGAACCTATAGGATAACCTATGATGATAGTTGATTTGATTCTGCTGAAAAACAGAAACTTTGAACACACGAATATAATTTTGTTAAATCACAGGAACGAGATTTTGTGTTGATTCTTTTTTCTGCTGTTCAATAAACAAATTTTCCAGGACTTCCTATTTTGGTAGGATTTTTAGAGTTAGGGAAGTTTGCGTTAGTTATAGATTGCAACAGACTGTTCTGTTTTTGACAGATTCTGTTTTTCGTGTGTTGTTTGCTTATTTCAATGCATCTATGGCTAGTAATTCAGTCTATGAACCATAAAGAAGTTGGAATACAGTAGGTTTAACACCAAATTAAATAAAGAATGAGTTCATTGCAGTACCTTATGTGGTGGTTTTGTTTTCTTTCACTAACGGAGCTTATAAGATTTCCTGTTGAGTTTTGTGTTGTGAAGTTTTCAAGTTTTGGGTAAAGCTTTTATGGACTATGGAATAAAGGGTGGCAAGAGCCTAAGCTTTGGGATGCCCATGGCATCCCAATATATTCAAGGATAGCCAAAAGCCTAAGCTTGGGGATGCCCCGGGAAGGCATCCCGTCTTTCGTCTTCGTTCATTGGTAACTTTACTTGGAGCTATATTTTAATTCGCTACATGATATGTGTTTTGCTTGGAGCGTCGTGTATTATATTAGTCTTTTATTTTTTAGTTTACCACAATCATACTTGCTGTACACACCTTTTGGGAGAAGCCTATTTGATTAGAATTTTCTAGAATACTCTATGTGCTTCACTTATATCTTTTGAGCTTGATAGTTTTTGCTCTAGTGCTTCACTTATATCTTTTAGAGCACGGTGGTGTCTTAATTTTGAAGAAATTGCTAGTCTCTCATGCTTCACTTATATTATTTTGAGATTCTTTTAGAACAGCATGGTATTTGTTATGATCTTAAAGTTGGTCCTAGAATGATGAGCATCCAAGTTGGGTATAATAAAAACTATCATAGGAAGTGAATTGGATGCTATGATCAATTTGATACTTGATAATTGTTTTGAGATATGGAGGTAGTGATATTAAAGTCATGCTAGTTGGGTGATTATGAATTTAAAGAATTCTTGTGTTGAAGTTAGCAAGTCCCGTAGCATGCACGTATGGTTAAAGTTGTGTAAAAAATTGGAAACATGAAGTGTACCTGGCTTGTGCATCCTTATGAGTGGCGCTCGGGGACAAGCGATGGTCTTTTCCTACCAATCTATCCCCCTAGGAGCATGCGCGTAGTACTTGGTTTTTGATGACTTCTAAATTTTTGCAATAAGTATATGAGTTCTTTTGACTAATGTTGAGTCCATGGATTATACACACTTTTACCTTTCCACCTTTGCTAGCCTCTTCGGTACCGTGCATTGCCATTTCTCACCTTGAGAGTTGATGCAAACTTCACCGGTGCATCCAAACCCCGTGATACGATACACTCTATCACACATAAACCTCCTTATATCTTCCTCAAAACAGCCACCATACCTACCTATTATGGCATTTCCATAGATATTCCGAGATATATTGCCATGCAACTTTCCACCGTTCCGTTCTTCATCATAATGACATACTTTACTTTTGTCATATTGCCATTGCATGATCATGTAGTTGACATCATATTTGTGGCAAAGCTACCATGCATATTTTTCATACATGTCACTCTTGATTCATTGCACCATCCCGGTACACCGCCGGAGGCATTCATATAGAGTCATATTTTGTTCTAGTTTCGAGTTGTAATTCTTATGTTGTAATCAATAGAAGTGTGATGATCATCATTTTTAGAGCATTGGCCAAAAAAAGGCCAAAAAGAAAAAAAAAGAAGAAAGGCCCAAAATAAGGAAATGAGAAAAATAAAAGAAAAATAAAAGAAAAAAGAATAAATAAATAAAAAGGGCAATGTTACTATCTCTTTTTCCACACTTGTGCTTCAAAGTAGCACCTTGTTCTTCATGTAGTGAGTCTCATATATTGTGCTTCAAAGTAGCACCATGTTTTTCATATAGAGAGTCTCATAAGTTTTCCTTTTCATACTAGTGGGAATTTTTCATTATAGAACTTGGCTTGTATATTCCTACGATGGGCTTCCTCAAATGCCCTAGGTCTTCGTGAGCAAGCAAGTTGGATGCACACCCACTAGTTTTCCTTTGTTGAGCATTTATCTATAGCTCTAGTGCATCCGTTGCATGGCAATCCCTACTCCTCATGTTGACATCAATTGATGGGCATCTCCATAGCCCATTGATCATCCTCGTCAATGTGAGACTTTCTCCTTTTTTGTCTTCTCCACACAATCCCCATCATCATATTCTATTCCACCCATAGTGCTATATCCATGGCTCACGCTCATGTATTGCGTGAAGGTTGAAAAAGTTTGAGATTATTTAAGTATGAAACAATTGCTTGGCTTGTCATCGGGGGTATAGAAGTTGGGAACATCTTTGTGTGACGAAAATGAAGCATAGCCTAACTATATGCTTTTGTAGGGATGAACTTTCTTTTGCCATGTTATTTTGAGAAGACATGATTACTTTGATTAGTATGCTTGAAGTGTTACTATTTCTTTTATCAATATGAACTTTTATTTTGTATTCATTTGGATCTGAACATTCATGCCACAATAAAGAAAATTACATTATAAATTATGCTAGGTAGCATTCCACATCAAAAATTCTCTTTTTATCATTTACCTACTCGAGGACGAGCAGGAATTAAGCTTGGGGATGCTTGATACATCTACAACGTATCTATAATTTTTGATTGTTCCATGCTATTATATTACCCCTTTTTGGATGTTTATGGGCTTTATTTTACACATTTATATCATTTTTGGGACTAACCTACTAACCGGAGGCCCAGCCCATATTGCTGTTTTTTTCCCTATTTCAGTATTTCGAAGAAAAGGAATATCAAACGGAGTCCAAACGGAATGAAACCTTCGGGAGCGTGATTTTTGGAACGAACGTGATCCAGAGAGCTTGGAGTGCAAGTCAAAAAGCTTCCAAGGGCCCCATGAGTTAGGGGGCCGCGCCCCCCTATTGATTGCGCCCCTGTCTCGTGGGCCCAGTCGGGCGGCCACCGACGTACTTCTTCCTCCTATATATACCTACGTACCCCGAAAACATCCAGGAGCACCACGAAACACAATTTCCACCGCCGTAACCTTCTGTATCCGTGAGATCGGAGCCTTCGCCGGCACTCTGCCGGAGGGGGAGTCGACCATGGAGGGCCTCTACATCTACATCCTTGCCCCTCCGATGAGTTGTGAGTAGTTTACCACAGACCTACGGGTCCATAGTTATTAGCTAGATGGCTTCTTCTCTCTTTTTGGATCTCAATACAATGTTCTCCCCCTCTCTTGTGGAGATCTATTCGATGTAAACTCTTTTTGCGGTGTGTTTGTCGAGATCCGATGAATTGTGGGTTTATGATCAAGTTTATCTATGAATAATATTTGAATCTTCCCTGAATTCTTTTATGTATGATTGAGTTATCTTTGCAAGTCTCTTCGAATTATCAGTTTGGTTTGGCCTACTAGATTGGTCTTTGTTGCCATGGGAGAAGTGCTTAGCTTTGGGTTCAATCTTGCGGTGTCCTTACCCAGTGACAGAAAGGGTTGCAAGGCACATATTGTATTGTTGCCATCGAGGATAACAAGATGGGGTTTACATCATATTGCATGAGTTTATCCCTCTACATCATGTCATCTTGCTTAATGCATTGCTCTGTTCTTATGAACTTAATACACTAGATGCAGGCAGGAGTCGGTCGATGTGTGGAGTAATAGTAGTAGATGCAGGCAGGAGTTGGTCTACTTGTTATGGACGTGATGCCTATATACATGATCATGCCTAGATAATCTCATAACTATGCGCTTTTCTATCAATTGCTCGACAGTAATTTGTTCACCCACCGTAATATTTATGCTATCTCGAGAGAAGCCTCTAGTGAAACCTATGGCCCCGGGTCTATCTCTTATCATATTTGCTTTCAATCTACCTTTATTTGCATCTTTACTTTTTGCATCTATATTACGAAATACCAAAAATATATTTATCTTATCTTACTATCTTTATTAGATCTCACTTTCGCAAGTGGCCGTGAATGGATTGAGAACCCCTTTATTGCGTTGGTTGCGAGTTCTCAGTTTGTTTGTGTAGGTGCGTGGGACTTTTTAGGAGCCTCCTAGTGGATTGATACCTTGGTTCTCAAAACTGAGGGAAATACTTACGCTACACTTTGCTGCATCACCCTCTCCTCTTCGAGGAAAACCAATGCAAGCTCAAGACGTAGCACTTCCTTGAGTGCAAAGATATAGCTGGTGGGTCCGACCTGTCAACGGGGGGAACAGTTTTTTCGCGAAATATATAGGCCCTTCCGGTGGGTCCCAGCTGTCAGGTAGAGGAATCATTATTTTGCGTGTAATAAGGAGGCATTCCCTGCGTGCGTCCGTGGACCCAGTTGCCAGCCTCTCCATGCACAGTATACTTCCAATGGCGTTGTTCGTTGACCATGTTAACTACTCCGTGTCGAGCGCATCCAAGGTGGTGGATGACGGTGAGGCCCCGGACAGCAACAAGCTGGAGATTGGAAGATGCGGGAGTAGAGTCGCAGACGGAGAGGTCTACGAGGGTTAACTGGTTCTGGTGCGGTGTGGTTCGGCAGTCCGTGGAGAAGAACAGGAGGTATGGAGGGATGGCCTGGCCAACGCTGGAGTAGCGCTTCACAGTGAAGCGTGCTAAGCAGAGCTGCTAGCAGGAGGAGGCGGAAGCGGGTGGTCCCGGCGGTGCTGGAGGAAGAAGACGAGAGATTGAAGATGGATGCCGGTCGTTGGATGTAAATCCAATGGCTAACAATGTCAGAATCATTCGTTGACTAAGTTGACAACGACTTGCGTTGGCTTCGACCTATTGGCCCGCATTTCAGCCTCCAAAAATGTGGCACGTATTCAACCCATTTTTCAAGAATTTACAGTCTTTTTTTGCGACGTAGAATTTACAGTCATTTTGATCTCTTTTTTTTAGAATTATAGTCCATTAGCTGGGCTGGGTGAACAAATAATGTAGCGTCCATGCGGCCCATTTATTTTTTTCCTAAAGAATTATAGGCCATTTGCACTTCCTCGAAATACACGATTTTGCTGGGCTGGTTCTAATTATAATGTTGGGTTGGGCGCAGCAATGTTATCAAAAAATAAACAAGGGCTGAGCATTTTGTTATAAATATATTTAAATAATAAGTGATTTATAATTACATTGGTCCTTAAATCTTACCAAGCTTTTGTACACAATCAACAGGATTGTCGTTGCCAAAAAAATCCAGGATTTTATTGTTAAGAAATTATTTTTATAAGTTAATAAGATGTGGGATATTGTTTTCTTACATATGTAAGTATCTATTAAATACATGATGACAATAACAATAGTATATAATAACATATAAAATAATTTAAATATATATAATATAGTTAGAAGGGAAACATAAGTTGGACCAGGCGTTCCTATTCTTATATAGAAAAATAGAACAGACCTCTGTGTTTTCTTCAAAGAAATACATAAATTGGGCTGCCGATGTTTCAGGAAAAATAAAACCTCGGATGGGAGATCCATAGGCCGGTCGATACATGACGGCCCTCAAGAAAATACTAACCGGCATGTCATGGGCTGCGCATGTTAAAAAAGAATGCCTAGACGGGCAGCCCAAAACCCAGCTGATACTTGCTGCCCCAGTGATACTGAATGGTACCTACCAGCTCCCCGGCTTCATTGTGAATTTATCTCCTATAGTAATAACGTTGAAGCACCTAAAAAATGTAACTATGTTGACAAACCCATGGGCCCCAACGTCACTATAGCATTAGGAGGAAGTATTTTTTTGATGAGGCACTTGCTTGCGTACAGCCATAGACCTGGTGGGTCCCGACTGTCCGCCTCTCCACGTACAGTCCTCTCCAGATTCCTCCCATTTTTTCAGCATGTTCACAACGGCAGACAACAGTGCTGCGCCGAGCGCACAAAGGCGCAGGAGGAGATCCGACCACCTGAGGAAGTGCCTTATTAGTAACGAAACTACTGAACTAGCCTAGTGGCCAAGTGACACTACCCGACAACTATTCCGCCCGTGTTCGATTCCACCTGATGCAGGGAAAATATCTCCAATTTTTTTAACTCTGCCTTTATTGACATGTGGGTCCCCATTGTCATCTACGCACACCACGTCCAACACTTGCCAAAACTTCGTCCCTCGTTTTCTCTGTTTTTCGCACACTCAACATTGTGTGGGCATTTTGAAAATAGCATATGTTTTTGACTGTGCATCATATGAAGATGTGCTATGCATGAATGTTGATCAGCATGATGTTAACTGGCTGGTAGTTCCATTTTTTACGATGAATAAAACTTCCAACATGATGTTAACACTGTTTGAAAAGGCCGTGTTAATATAAATGCTCTGCCTCTGTGCAGTTTCTTATCTGAAACTAAACTTGCAGTTTCTTATCTGAAACTGAAACTTGCAGTTTCTTCTCTGAGAATCACATTGTCTGCACTTTTATACTCCTATGAAACTACATTTTAAGTGCTAAAAATAGATATCTAGAATTCATAAAATACTTCATATGCTCAATACTACAAATCTGAAATTCAAAAGACATTCATATCTGAAAGTACTCCCAAAATACACAACACAAAACACAATTCACAACCTGCAAATACTGACAACCCTAAGCTCCTCCTGACAATTCACAACCTTCCCAAGTATTGGGCTGGGGGGCAGTCCCCTCCTATTCCTCGGCGGCAGATAGCCGCCCCGTGAGACGATGTGAACGGCGAGGGAGAGGATGGCGGGGAATCATCGTCGGGCCAACAGCTTTTCTCCTCTTGTAGTTGGGTTCAGTCGATGAAGACTCCACCGGCTCGCTCTGGCACGACACCCTCACAAACGGCACCCTGTAGATGCTCGATCCTTCAATCACTGGTGGATGCTCCATCTGGGATCGATACTCCCACCATCGCTCCCTCATGATCAGATTCGGTGAATCTGTTTGCTCCATGGTCCAGAAGAGCAGCTCTATGTACTCCCGCGTGACTCCCTCCGGGAGTATCGCCGCCCTTTCGCTCTGTTGAAGATATTTGGCCATGGATGTTGCCGTCGCCACTAGTTGGTCCTTGTTGTCAAACCAAGACTGTATCTCCAACATCCTAGCTAGCTTCACAGGGTCACCGTCTGTGATCCTCACATATCGGTTGGACTCCTCCATCGATCTACTTCTCCACAGCACCTTCACTCGCCGGCGGTGATTTTTGAATGGAAGAGGAGAGGAGCAGTGCTGGTGTATCTCCAACATCCTAGCTAGCTTCACAGGGTCGCCGTCTGTGATCCTCACGTATCGGTTGTACTCCTCCATCGATCTACTTCTCCACATCACCTTCACTCGCCGGCAGTGATTTTTGAATGGAAGAGGAGAGGAGCAGTGCTGGTTTTGGATTAGAACAGGAGAGGAGCGACGCTGGTTTTGGATTGGAATAGGAGAGGAGGGGCTGTGGTTTTGAAATTTAAGAGGAGAGGAGCGGCGCTGGATTTAGATTGGAACAGGAGAGGAGCGGCGGTGGTTTAAGAGGAGAAGAGCAGAAGAGCGGCGCTGGTCTTGGAAGTATTTTTTTGTTTTGCGTATTTTGGATCAAAGTTTGACCACATACTATATTTGACAAGCAAAATGTGAATGCATGTCACCAAAAATTGTATCGTTTGGTTCATATCTGAATGTACTTCCAAATTATATTATTTTTGCAACGTATAACATATATTTTATTTGCGAAAATCATGGTCAATTATGACCCAGAATAAAAGGGAGACTAGTTAATGTGGGGTCTCTTTCTTAATTGAAGGGTAAATTGATTTTGATTTGGATCCAGTCATAGCGCGTCGGCCCTCTCGTCCAATCCTAAATCGACGTCGCATGGTCCTCTCCCTTTTATCCATTGCAAAACCACCTCCTCCCCTCTCCATCATTTCCATTCCAAAACCACCGTCTCGCCTCTCCCTCTTCTCCATTGCAAAACCACCTCCTCTCCTCTCCATCATCTCCATTCCAAAACCGCCATCTCGCCTCTCCCTCTTCTCCATTGCAAAACCACCTCCTCTCCTCTCCATCATCTCCATTCCAAAACCACCGTCTCTCCTCTCCCTCTTCTCTATTGCAAGACCACCGTCTCTCCTCCCATCTTCCAAAGCTAGCACCGGACCACTCAAAAGGACATCTATGGAGAGGATGCAGCAGCGAATCAGGCAGATTACCGGCGGCGACCAGGCAAAGTCAGCCAGGTTGAAGGAGATCCTTACATGGTTTAACAATGAGTGGGAGATTTCGAGGACGATGAGGGCCATGTGGAAATGTATGTGAAAGAGCGAGACGACGGTCATGAGGGCGACGATGTACTCCTCGACGGCAGTCACGCCGCAGTACTTTGAGTTCATCGAGTATCTCCTCTAGGCGATGGAGCAGACAGATTCGCCTGAGGCAAAAGTCAGGCGGAGGTGGTGGGCGTACAGGTCGAAGGTTGAGCACCCAGAGGATAACGAATCGATCGAGTACGGTGTGTCATTCGTGAGGGTGCAGAGCCAGCCGGAGCGACAGGAGTACTTGTTCTCCCACCGCAAGAGGAGGCTGGATGGCGCGACGTCGCTTCCCCGCCATTCTCCACGGTTCCCTCGACGCTCGCCTCGTTTCAATGGCGGTAGTAGGGTTTAAGGTAAGCTTCGCACTAACCTAATCTTCCAACTGCTCATGCTTACAATCAGTGTGACAGCTAATGAAAATCATGCTTACAGTCAGTCTCCTAGTACTACGCCAATCACCCTAAAATAGCTCTAGACCTTTGGGTCAAAGTTGTGACACTGTGTACAAAGAAAGAAAAATGGATTGGTGCTTCTTTCAGAAAAGAGTACTCCCTAGAAAACTGCCAATATAAGCTACTAGTATTTGGTTAGAGGATTTGTTTCCGATAAATATCCGTCCACAGAGAGCACCACACATCCCACTGGTGGTGGTGGATGCCAATGCGTGCATGGATCATGGTTGGTGTCGGTAATTTTTACTTGGCACACCTTGCACTCTGCATATATGCCGATTCCATCGTTACATTTGTGCAGTTCCACCAAAATGCAGCTGAATAACCCTGTTTGCACAGATAATGAAAAAGCGTGATTACATTATAGTGGCACTAGTTGATGAAACATACACTAATAAATAGAAGAAAATATTGCGATAGTATCATAGTATGCCATGCTGCGAGGGCGAGATGGGCCCTGCAACGCCTCATACGATACGCCTCATACAGGAAATCGTCCTAAGTCTCCCCGATACACCTTCTGCCAGTGATGAACATCGGTGTACAGCGGTAGTACAAGGAGGGGCCTTGAGACATTCAAATCTCTATTTTTGTGCAGATCAACTAAAATTAAGCACCCCAGTTTGCAAAAATGCTTAAACATTAACAATGGGACTAGTTGATGAAACATACATTAACAAAGAGAAGCACTTTCTTTATCTACATTGGAAATGAAATGATAGAGAGGACACTCGCTCTATTTTAACCGTATTATTTCTTCATTTCGTCAGTGACACTAGGGTCGAGCAGGTGGCAAACGAGGTGTACCGTGCGTCGCAAGGATGGAGGCCGGGGGTGCTTAGACTGGGATGATGAAGGTGGCTCTTTCAGTCCCTATCTTCCCCCTGATGTTTCTGTGGTAGCAATTGGGTTGTAATCAAAACTTGGTCGAGTTGGTGCTGCGTCCGCCTACATGCCTAGCTTATGTGGCGAACTTGTCTCCTGCTAGTACTCAGTCCGTTCTAGTACTAGTTGCGTAACTGCCTGTTTACACTGAGATGTTGCCGGATAATGGTTCTCTATGGTTGGGTTTCTTTAATGAAATCAGAGGGAACCCCCTCTTCTGATATATAAAAAAACAGTCGCACTAGTGGTGCCAAAACATTGCCTCAGATTAATAGTGCCACCAGATTAAGGTGCAAAATAATAACATTACTGCTTTATCATGGCAGTGCCAAAACAGTAGCACAAGAGCAGGATCAACATGCAGGATCTTTGGTAAACGGTCAGACCAAAAAGGAACATACCTCGTGATGGGAACCATATCTATAGTCAACGCCATCGTAGAAGGGATGACACCAGTCACTAACATGGATGATTCAATTCATGGGACCTTTTGGTGTAGTTCACCTAAAATGAAGCAATGTCCCATGAGCTAGCAGCTTCTTCTTCTTTTTTATGAAAAGGGCTCCAGCCCTGGTTCCATTTCCATCAGAAAACGAAACCCACAGAGCTTCTTCTTCATTAGTTTCAATAAAATTGAGCAACATCAAGGTTGGTTGTGAAGCTCCTAGAATGTTCAACTATAATTTGGATATCATTTGTGCAGTTCAGCTAAGATCAAGCGTGAAATGTATATCTCTGTTTGCACAAAAAGGTGGAAAGGAGGGTGACTAACAAGTGATGAAATATGCATCGAATGAAAAGAAGGTTGTTCCTTATCTGAATGGCAATCCTACAAGGACAATAGCAATTTCTAAAGTAGTAGCATTGCTAGATATTAGTGTGGGCATTAGGATTAACTATGACAACCGTTAAATATGACATTACTTTAATGGTGCCATTGCTTCATTTTACCAGCAACATTACATTAACAGCTGCTACAGAGTCGATATTTTGGCACGGGAGAGTAGGCGGACCACGACAGTTGCATTTCTAACGAAAAGAAGCAACTTATCTTAATGGGAAATTTAGCAGGACATGAAAAAAGTGCCATCAATTCATATTGCTGGAGGCATTACATTGAAAACAACATTGGTTTAACATGTCCTTACTTTTAACAGTGCGACTGCTACATTTTACCAGTGGTATTACATAAGAGTGGCTCGGGGCAACAAACATCAGAACACGATATCTGGGTTGGTCCCATTTTTGTTCGGTATATCCACCTTATACCGTGTGAGGCTAGCAAATCTAGTGCTGGACTTACTCTGTTGACTTGTCCCCCAGTCCCCACTTTCTTTCCTTTTTCAACCAATAGATCGGGTTTATATTGAGTTTGTACCGCATTTCCCTTTATTCTCCTATTAGACCTAGAGACCAGTTGGATAGCCAGTCTCTGCTACTTTTCATCCCCATTATTTCCTCTTTCGACCAAGTCCTGGATTCAGGTAACAAATCTTCGCCCAACCCTCACCCCCTTTCTTCCTTGTTTGAACCAAGTAGTACTAGATTTTACTGCATGAACTTGTTTTATCTCTTAACAGTAAAAATTTAGGTGGTATTCGAACAGCCGATCGATCCTATCTACGAGGGGCCCTGAGAAATAGTAAAAGATACAAATGCAGCAACGTTAGGAGCTCGGGAAGTAGAGCAAAGCCAGTTTCGAAGGAACTTATACCTGAGGCTCGCCGGGATGTCGCTAGGTGGGCGGCGGGAGGCCGGATCTACCCACACTACGGCAGCGAGGAAGAAGGGGTCAGAGGCCCTCCCTCGCCTACCGTGCTTGGGAGAGAATGGCAAGGCACGCTGATCGGGACGCGCTAGCAATGGGTAAGAGCCATCACCGAGGACGACTGCGTGAACGTTGCACCTTCTCACCTTCCCCGACGGAAAGGATCCGGCTGGATCTGTGACCAGCGGTGAGCAGAAAGAGAGAGTGTGGCCACCACTGTCGTGTTTAGATCTGGAGAGGACGAGAAAGTGTGAAGGGAGCAACACTAGCAAGCAAGCGCGGAGGCTCCTGCCTATATAGTGGAGTACTAGTTTTCTTTTGTCTACCAGAGCCGGCTTAACCTCGTCAATGATTGTTGAGAAGTCTTCATGCACGTGCCCCGGAGGCGCAGTTGTCGTCATTTTGATTTGAAGCACCAGATTATAACATATAACACGAAAAAATGCCACATGACAAGAAATCATAACCTCACTGCCCAAATGAGACAACATGAATCCCGACAGACAAACTAGACGAGGATCAAAGCTCAAATTAAAGATAAACTCGTAGAAAAGGGGTCTTTCGATAGATGTCCTAATTAACATAGCCGGCTTGACCTAGATGTCAGCCGAGTAGTCTTCGTGCATGTGCCCCTAATGACTAGCCCAACTCAGTTGTCGCTGTTTAACCCTCGCAGTGATCCGAAGCACATGACACCTAATTTTGCAAGATGACAAGAAACCTTATTTTAGATTTCTCACCAGAACTACAACCCTGTACAACACAGCCTGCACGATATGTAGACTATAGCGAATCCAGGCGTGTCTACTGGAGTCTGGTCACATGCATGGACGAACTGATCTTCCGTGTCTTGTAGGGATCGTCCAGGCACCAACGCATGTACAACACTTCGCTAGTACTATCGCTCATCTCTATCTTCTATTAACTCACCCGACTTGCTAGGCCGGGGAGTGTGCCTATGGTCGGTTATCAATTGCGGTCCCACATGTGTGTGCAAACGCAATATGACGTGCGTTCCATTTGGAGAGCGGCGTACCAGACCGACCGACCATCTGGGGTGCGACGCGAACACGACGGGCGTGTTGTATGCTCCGTACATGTGTACCGCCATTTTCTTTAGGATTTTCTCCATGGCGCAATCCATGGATAGAAAATTAGTATACTGTACTATTTAAAAGTCGAGGGCAGGGTTCTTCCTGCATGGTAGGCAGGGCAGTTCCGCCTAGTCGGTTCGACAGAGACGCAAGAAGATGAGGGAGTAGGCTGCTGCACACGTAGGGCTGTGTGATTTGACAGCGAGTTACTGTTGGATAGGTGGGGCCCCGTGATTTGACTTGCCATTATCATTTGAACTACAGCGCTACGACCGGCGTGAGTCTCCTAATTCCTGACAACCTCCATACATGTGCCTCTCCCAACGCTCCATCATGTAGAGGCTGGCTCTTGTATGAGAGCCCACTGCTCCACTTTTTCCTTGCCTCTTTCCTCCACATATGCAAAAATTCCATGTAAAGTGGGCTTATAGCCCACTATTGTACTTACGTGCTCTTACAGGTGCTAAGCTTGCCACATAGGCATAAAGTCTGATGTGGCAAGTTAATTAAGAAGAGAGAGACTAGTTTGGTGACCCAAGGAAGAAACGGTGCTAAGCGCGTGTACCTAGGTGAAAAGACAATTTTGAGTCTATAGCTAATTAAATGAAGCAAACTTAGCAACAAAAAACTAAGCACCTATGCATTGGGGACTTGATTGCTAAGCCATTTAATACCCTTAGCACCTCATCTAAGCACCATTTCATTGGAAGAGGTCACTCCTTGGCAAATGCAATAAATACTATGAAGAAAGAGATAGAGAGAAGTAAAAAAAATACTCTTATAGCCAACCTTATAGCTAACCTTGTTGTAGTACGAGTGACTAAGTGATGACTATGTATGACATGCCAACATCAGATAGCCTAACGCACCGTGTTAAATCTCCAAGGGCGCGACCGCTCGAGCAAGGTGACGGTTGTGGTAGGCGCGACCATGATACGGGATGCTGGCAGCCCTTGGATCTGATATCGGATGGTCATATGCTAAGTTGCTGAAAATTTGCAGAATAACCCTCCAGGATAGGATATTCACCCACAGGTCTAGAATCACGCCATGCAACCATTCGATCTCAGATCCAAGGGCTCTCAGAAGCCCATATCATGGGAGAATGGAAAGCTTTCTATCACCTGTAATTTTCCCGGCGCTTGACATGACATCAAAAGCCACTTAATTGGGCATCGAGTAAACATGACATCTAATTGGGCCCCCATAGTACTGTGCATGAATCCATTAATCCACCAGGCAAGACACTACCCAGCCGTTCGCGTGCCCCACTCAGCATTTTTACAATCGAAAAACCGCTGGCAGTTCGCTCCTACTCGTCCCCGACATCCTTTAACATTACGGCAGTTTGCTCCTAGTCGTCCCGTCCTTTCACATTACGGCAGTTCCACTAATCCTAACCCTCCTCCCAAATCCATGGCGTCCCAAATCTCCATGATCGGCGGTGAGTACAAGGTTAGAACCATCACCGGCAATGAGTTCGACGTCATCTACACCCTTTCTTCCGCGACGGTGAAAGGATGCCTTGCTCGCTTCAGACGTTTGTTCGAAAACTCAAATGACGACTGGGTCGCTGGGCTAGATGTTGAGTACACCACAGTCCTGGGACAAGAGAAGGATCTAAAGGAGGAAGAGAAGAAGAAGCCCGCCGTGATCCAGGTTTGCGTGCGTAACTTATGTTTGGTCTACCACATATACCATGCCGACATTGAGTGCCAGGATTTTAAGAACATCCTCAAGGACGGACCAGTCAAATTCGTTACTGTAGACTTTACGAACGACAGAAAAGTCATGGGTCAGATAGGCCTCGTTGTAGGCAACCCCTTCGATCTCCAGAAGAATGGGTTGCTACCCTTCCGTGATCAGCCTTCAATGCTGACCCTGGAAGGAGCCATGGTTCATCCTTCATGCAGTAAACTGGAGAAACCTTCGCACACAATTCATCATCATGCATGGCAGTGGAATGTACTAGATATAAACCACATCTAGTACGCTACAATGGATGGCTACCTTTCTTTCAATATCTACAAGGGTTGGATGAAGAGCAAGAGCCAAGTGTGCAGTTCAAACAAAGAAGTATCGGCCAAGAGGAAGAGAGACAAGGACGAAGGTGAGGACGTGGACGAGGACTCCGAGTAAGGTGGCAGTGTTGTTACTCATGGTGGTTCTAATGCAGTGTCTACCGAATTAGTTGCTTAGTTTAATTTCAGGTGTGCTTAGTTTAATTTGATGGGTGTGTTGTGTTGTGCCCCCAACAGAATTATGTTATGTTTCTTCTCATTATATTTCTTACATTTCATCTTTTAGTTGGTATAGTACTACCACTCGTTTCTTCACATTATATACATACAATATATATGGCCAACATCATATAGCCAGGAGTTTAGTTGTCAAAGAATTTAAGGGTGCTTAGTTTTGTCAAAGAACTCTAGGGTGCTTAGTTTTATTTGAGGGGTGTGTTCTGCTGGACACCATTATTGTGACTCAAATCTCTTTTGCCATGTTATAATGACATAAATACCGATGGACCAACATGCCAGTTCTCCCTCTATCTCACTACATTAAAATAAAGTGTGGGGCCTACTTGATCCCAATAGCATTCTTATGTTCCTGTAAAATTATTCGCTTGGTTACTCCTGACAAGTGGGGCCACACTTATCATTGTGAGAATCGGCTTATTTTTGTCATGTAACATGGTCAACGGGTTTGACTTGAAAATAACAATGTCTAATGGCATTTTTGAACAAACATCTAACTTAACGATGGCATTTTTTAGATATCTAATTGCATTTTTGAGCAGGCATCTCACGGATCGATAGCATTTTTGAGTAGTTGTAACTTCTGATGGCAAAACTGAGTAGTGATACACAACTAGTGGCATAAATAATAAGAACCCAAGAATTAAATAGGTATGCTAATTTCTTTATTTCTTTAATAGTACTATATGCATAATTTGGCGACGAGCGCTCTCTATATGTACCACCTTTTTTCTTTAATTTCATCTTGCTAGTTTTGCTCCATGGCGCAATCCATTGATACTACTACTGTACAAAAGGGTAGAGGGCGGTGCAGTCTAGCTTGGTCGGTTTCACGAGAGGCGAGGGACTTTGTTATTTGATGGCTCATTACTGCTGGAAGGAGGGGCCTTGTGATTTGACTGCTCGTATAAATGTGCTGACGACCTGAGGAGGAGCAAAGAATCGTGCGGTATACTCAAGTTTTCCACTGGAGTAGTACTACGATTGAGGAGCACGAAACACGTTAGCCTAGTGCCTTATGGCCATGAAAATGATCTAATTTTCTAGTCATCTCATTGTTAGCATTGTTCTATTCATGCCTCGTAGAGAACTTGACTTGTGCAGAGAAACATCCGAAGCAAAAGAAGAAACACATGAGCAAAAGAAGAAGGAAGATTATCACCCCGAATGATCTAATTCGCCGCGGAGTTGTAACTGCTTCTTCATCGCCTCCACGACCTCCATCTCCTTGCGTGTCTCCTCCGCCATCTTCTTCATTCTGTCCATGACGCGGGATTTCTTGACGCGAGCCTTCATCATTTGTTCCACGGCCGCATTACGTACCATGACAGCTGCCGGGTGCTCGATGCGGAGCTTAGCCAACTCCTCCTTCTATTCCATGACGAGGGCCTGAAACATCTTCATCAAGGAACTACTATTCTCATGCAGCTTCTTCCAGCCAACGTTCTTCTCCTTCCGCAGGTCGAGCTCGTGGCAGAGCTTCGCCTTGTCACCCTGAAGTTGCAGGATTTCGCCTGTCGCCTTCTTTTTCGAGGCAATGCTCTTCTTCAGCAGCATCACCAAGCCGGCGGTCAACTCCCCCTACTTATTGAGCTCAGCGGGCATGTCGTCGAGGCTCTCCTTCAGCAGCTCCACCAAGCCATGGATGAACTCCTTCTGCTTATTGAGGTGCTTATTGAGCTGATCGGGCATGCCGTCGAGGGATAACGACTCTAGCGCCACCAGCTCGGCATGTTCGCCTCCACGACCAGGGCACTCTTGGGAGCCATCGCCTGCCCGTGAGAGATCTTTTGAGGTATCTGTGTGGCGGCGAGCCCCCTCTTTTTTCCGCAGCCTTGGTTGACGCTCCCTTGTTACGAGTAGTTCTCGACCTAGAGCACACCGGCCATGGCAAGGACGGACAAAGAAGAAGGACTTATGAGGAGGAAATGTAGAGTAATTTTCGGTTAGGTAGTTCCCCTTTTTATAACCTAAGTACTAGCACTAGTACTACTATCTCCATAGTGGGAACACATTCAGGTTTGGTACGTACTAATAGGTGTGAGCAGGCTTGCACTTAATTGTGGCACTAGTAATTTCGAATGTGATTGGAACAAGGTAAAGATTAATTGATGGTTTTGGTTTCGAGGCCCGAAACGGCTCCTGATGAGTTTAGTGGAACATTAATTTCAAATAGACTACACTGCCCAAATGCGTAAATATTATGTTACTGTCAAAAATTGGCACAAAATATGAAGGAGACCAATGGAAGTGGTAATGTCTTTCTTCCGCCCTCGCGTCCACTCAATTTGCATGCGTTGTATTAATTGTCCATCAATGAAGTGAAGGACTTTACACGCGTCAAATTATCACATGGGGTGGATCTTGGTACAAAATTGCGTCCGCCCGTGTACCCGCGTGTGCGTGCGAGGGAATGAGTGCGTGCGTGGCATGCGTGGACATCTTCGCTTCATGCATGTACTGCCAGTGTGGCTTAGAGAGGACGAGTACATTCTTCTGGAACCAACAGCACGTCACTATGATCAATCCACACAAGGAGGTTGCGACAACGCCTCCATATGTGCCACGTGGCTTCATGAACTGTAAGAGAGACACTGTGTAGCGTGCCATTGGAATTCTAATTTACGTGTTTTGCACATACTCGAAGTACTTGTAAGCTACACGTGCATTATACACATTAGATTTTGCAACCAAATTATGAATAAATACCACACTATAGCATGTAAGCTTTGAGTCATATATGCCTGATGTAGACCTTCGTTTAATTATTATAGTTCATCTCATTCAAAATCGATTAGTTTTTATAAAAAAGCTAGGGCCTCTTTGGTTTGTTGGATTTCCAAAACGGGGGAATAGGAAAAACATGGGATTAGAGTGGAATGTCATCTTGAATCCTACAGGATTGTACGAGTGTTTGATTGTGCATAGAAAAAACGCAAAATTCTTTCAAAGAGGTTTGAGTGGATGGGATGTTTCCTATGAAATCTAGTGCAAATGAATCATATGGAAAAATTCCTATGGTTTACAATCCTACGAATCAAACAACCAAGATAGGAAAAATTCCTAAGGATTAGAATGCTCCAAAATTCCTTTGAGAATCCTTTGAATCAAAGAAGCCCTTACTCTATTTTATGATTCACGGAATTGTGCGTTGTAAAGCATAAAGTAAAAAAACAAATAATGGCAATTCAACTAGAAATTTGTTTTGGGCAGTTATGATACGGAAGATTCTAGAACAAAGGAGAACCACTATTGTTTTGAGGTTTTTGCATTATACTGAAGTTCAACCATGGAGTTTGCTAGATTGTACATGTGGAAAAATCCGGTGGGGGGCTAGAAGATGGTGCGAGGGGCCGAGTGGAGGGAGACTATGAAGGAGTGCACAAGTGCGAGATCGATATTTATAGAGAGGGGGTGAGAACGTGCGCTGTTGCGCGCAGTGGCGGAGCCATGAAAAATAAATGACCTAGGGGGCCAAGCATTGCTAATCCTTTACGAGGAGGGCCAATTAATCAACTTAAACCATTTTTACCAGCAATTGTCTAATGATCACATTCATATTAGCCTCGATATATAGTGATGTTAGGGGGGGCAGGGCGCTTGCTGCCCCTTGTCTTCGCCATTGTGTGCGCGTCTGAGAGATGAAGCGGAAGGCATGGATGATGAGAGGGGGATGGTGGATATATAATTAATGTGGGTGTATTAGCTATATATGTAATCCTATATAGAGATGTATAGATTGATCGATGTGGACGTGGAAAAGAGGGTGAGACCTCACTAGATATATAGATTGATCGGTTTGTGTGGAAAACTATGAAAGACCTAGCTATATACACACACACATAGAGGAACATCGATCGTTCCACATGCACATGAGAGATAAAGAATGCCTGATATGATGGAGAGGGGGATGTGCGTGTGTGTGCCTGCATGGGAGACCGACCTGAAGAAAAAGATTACATGTGTGCGATGGATAATGCCGACTGGTTGTGTGTGTGCATGCATGCACGAGAGAAAGTTAGTGGTACAATTCTAAAGAGAAGACAACTAAGTGGGTGTAAAAGACTAGGTGAGGTCATAATCAATGTAAAGTTGAATTCAAATATTTGAATAAGAGATCATGATGTTTGAAACCCATGCATGCATGAATATAAGGGATATCTGTGCGGTGTGGTTTGGAAATGAGCATGTTGTAAAGTATACACATTGAACAAGATCGGACTGATTTGAATTTGAGATACCGATGGCAGACATCGTTTGGCCACATTGCATCCATGCATGGACACACTATTCTAATTGGAGATGATGGGTGGCTTTCGCATCACATATATATATATATACCCCTATATATATTATATTATATATTTTTTACATAGTTTGCGGATAAACTTAACTTTGAAAGATGGTCGTTGGATGAGGCCAATCCGATGGTACAGTGATGGGAAATTTGAGCACTACTTGCCGTTGGATATCATCTAGATTCCACAAGATTTTGCCACATGTACAATCTAGAAGACTCCATGGTTGAACTTAAGCATAATGCACAAACCTCAAAACACAAGCACTTCTTCTTTGTTCTAGAATCTTCCGTATCAGAATTGCCCAAATGTTTTTTTACATGATTTGCCATTATTTGTTTTTACTTTATGCCTTACAATGCACAATTCCATGAATCTTAAAATAGATTAGCTTTCTTATAAAAACTAGATGATTTTGAATGAAATGAACTATAAGAATTAAACGAACATCTACATCATGCATATATGACTCAAAGCTTAGATGCTATAACGTGGTATTTATTCATAATTTGGTTGTCAAATCTCATGCGTGCAATGCACGTGTACCTTACTAGTCTAAATGGTGTTTGTGTGTGTGTTGTACGTGTTAAACACATTGTACGTAGTATATCATATATGGTTTAGATTCCGAACATATAGCTAGAGCATACATGTACTATGATTTGAATTCAACACAAATGGATACATATATTTGAATTTGAGATCGTATCTACATGTAGTTCGTATTTACATAGGAATTACTTCTCCTATATTCATGTCATGTGTTGTGAAGATAATATTTAGATGGTTGTATAACTAACTCGAGTACAATCCCATTCAAACAAGGAAAATCTACTCAAATTTAGTCCATATGCTAGACAACACACATTGGCTTTTTGTTGTTGAGGGAAGTGCAAATTGTTTTGGTACTGTACACATTATGTTTGTTGTCCCGATTTTTTTCGTTTTTTTGTTGTATTTGAATGCATTTCTAGTAATATAGTAAAACGGGACATGGCTCTCTCTAGTGATGAGGTGCGAATTATCTTTTTTTGGGTACACGTTAAGCTTGTTCTCTTGAAATTTCAAGTTGCGCCTTGTTATGCCGAAATTTCAATGTAGCGTCTTTGTCTATCGTGCTGCAAAACTCCTGCCTCTTCAACCCGTGCCTTGTTACCCTGAAATATTTAAGATATATCTTTGTCTCGTTGTGCTCTGACAACTCCCTCCATATCAACCCGCACCTTGGTATTCCAAAATTACAATGCTCGCGAAAACTCCCACCTCCTGTGAAATCCCGACACGCAAAATGCCCATGATACCCCTGAACCGAAAGAACCGCCTCTAATTGATGGGGGTTCTTTTGTAACTTGCCCCACATTTCGGACAAGCGCGTCCCTAAGCCATGGTTCCCCACTCCCATCCCATCAGCCCACTCGTAAACCGAGGCCACGAAAACCCGCGAAGCCCCACATCCTCCGTTGTCCACCACCCAGCTGGAGCCTCTTCCTTGACGACGTCGTCCACAGCAACACCTAGACGCCCCTCATCCACTGTACCAGATGAGGATCCGTCGTCGATCTCGTCGTCCCGCCGGTTCAGCCACCCCGTCCTCCACCTCCAAGGGGCTGCCCCGACGTTCCCCTCGTCTTTCGCGCCACCTCCATTCCCACACCGCCATCTTCACCTGCACCACTGTAAGAGCATCATCATCACTGCTTCCTCGGATGAAGCTGCGGCCTAATCGGCGCCACCAAAGAGGTTCTACACTAATTGCTACATTTTCTTCTTGATTCGATCTCACGGTGCTGCCGGCGCTCGGTCCCAAGCCAACACGGCGTGGCTCCATCCACGGCGGTGTCGCCGGCCACTTCCTCCATGGCGTCGCTCCCTCGGCGGCGATGTCCACATTAGTAGGAGCTGCTGCTGCTTTAGCTCTCGCTCGCGCTGCTGCTTTGCTCTTGCTCTCGGTCCCCTGCCTGTTCTGCTCTTACTATTGCTCTTGCTCGCGCTACTGCTCTCGCACTTGCTCTTGCTTGCGATGCTGCTCCGATTTAGCTACACTTCAATCAACTGAATTGAATTTAGGGTCAGTCAATTCTCTGGGTGGGGGCTCGCCAGAGTTAAGGAAGAACAAGCCGCGATGGGGAGGGGGGCTCGCCGGAGAGGTACCCCACTATCTATCTTAGGGTTCAGGGTGGGGGCGGTGGTCGCCGGTGGTGGTGGGGCGGTGGTGTGGGGATCGCCAAAGAAAAAGCTCGGCACGGGGGGGCCTAGAGGGATGGCCGAGGTGGTGGCGGACCGGCGGCGAGGAGTGTTTTCGGGGCGGGCGAGGCGGCGCACCGCCGGCCGCGGGCGGCGGGGAACGACTGTTTGGCCGGTGGTGGCTGGCGGCTCAGGGGGGTGGAAGTTGAAGATGAACTGCAGGACCATGATTTCGTATCCAATGGCTGCAAAATTGACTGGCCAGAGATGAAAAAGTCAGTCGACTGACGTGTAGCCTCACCTCTAGTGCGTTCAGTTTCGACAGTAAAATTCAGTTTTGACAGCAAAATTCAGTTTCGATAGTTAAGTTCAGTTTTGATAGTTAAATTCAGTTTCGACAGTTAAGTTCAGAGATGAGCGGCTGATGTATTTTACATCTAGCACTTTCTAGTTATGTATTTTACGTCATCTATTGGAGATGCTATTAGAATTCCACTCAGGTTAACATTGTCTCTCTTGTCCTGCTTCAGCCTCGGCGTCCTACAACTCACCGGAGCTGCTCCAACAATGAAACCCTCCATAACAGCGGAGCAGTACCTCGGGCTCCATATCCAGACGCCTAAGATCTTCTTCCCCTCCTCCGACAGCCAAGTCAGCAGGAGCATCCTCACCGGCCAACCCAATCACGCTGAGATCGACATGGCTTCGCCAAAGAGGTTGTACACTTCTTGCATCTCTTTTTTACTCTACTTGTTATATATATTGTCCACTGAGAACACGTAGTAACGTGAAATACGATTATTTTATCCTACTATATGACAAGCAATGAGGTACCATGCAACTTACTATCCGTGATGGACTCTCTTGAATGCCATCATTATTTATCTCTGCGCGTTTGAGTTGTGCATTTGTCGATGGGCCTGGGAGTTGAGCTAGTAGGGCAATGGCCTAGGTCCAAAGCAATAGAAGTAGCACAAATTTTTTTTTTGAGTGTAGGCTTTTCCTTGCTCAAGCCAGCCTACTAGCATCGCCAGTGCTTGAAAGGAGAAGTGAATAAAAAACATAGGATTTGGACAGTTTCCTATGGTACTACTATTCATCAATTTGGTTCAAAGGAATGGAGCAAAGGAAAACTGTAGGATTTGTTCCCTTAGTGTCTCCTTGAAATAAAAACCGTAGGAATATTAATTTCCACTTCTCCTCCTTTTCAAATTCCTATTCATGAAGCACAAGACTAAGAGATAGTAGCATAATAGCATTATAACCATACATTTTCTTATGGTTTGACTGAATCTCACCATGCTTCTTTGCATCCTATGATCTTCCAATTCTTGTGAATCAAACACCCAGATTGGTAGAAATCCTGTGTTTTAAATTCTCTGTTTTGCACGTGCATTCCTATCCTATTCCTGTCTATTTCCTATCCCTGCATTGTTAGAATCCTCAAATTCAAACAAGCCCTTACACAATTACTTCTGTTACAGATATGTGTCAAAGAAAACCTTGTGTGGTTTGTCCTGCTCCTGTGGCGCCGTGTTCCACCCCAGCTCAGCTGCTCCAACGATGGAAGGGTTCACCACAGCAGGGGTCCGCTCTCCAGACTGTCTTTCACTGCCTTAGATCTTCTTCCCTGCCGCCGGCAGCCACGACAACTGCATTACCATAATCAACTGAGCAGAAGACTTCGAGAACTACGCGGGTGAGGGAGTCCGGGATTAGGGGGTATCCGGATAGCCGGACTATATACTTTGGTCGGGCTGTTGGACCGTGAAGATACGAGACTCAAGACTTCGTCCCGTGTCCGGATGGGACTCTCCTTTGCGTGGAAGTCAAGCTTGGCGATCTAGATATAATATTTCCTTCTTTGTAACCGACTCCATGTAAACCCTAGCCCTCTCCGGTGTCTATATAAACCGGAGAGTTTAGTCCTTAGAGGTACGATCACTATCATAATCATCATAGGCTAGCTTCTAGGGTTTAGCCTCTACGATCTCGTGGTAGATCAACTCTTGTAACACCCTATCATCAATATCAATCAAGCAAGAAGTAGGGTTCTGCCTCCATCGAGAGGGCCCGAACCTGGGTAAACAATGTGTCCCTTGCCTCCTGTTACCATTAGCCTAAGACGCACAGATCGGGACCCCCTACCCGAGATCCGCCCGTTTTGACACCGACAACGGGTCTGCAAGAGAGGTCGCACTCTTCCATGTCTTCTTAAGTTATGCATCGCTTAATATGATGACATGCTACTTTATAGTCATGTTCACCTATTAAACTCCGAGTCAGGTCCAAACTAATGTCGAAACTTGAGTTTTTAAATGGCTGTGGGGTACATATTGGGGCAGCAATCAGTACTATCTGTCTACTATCTGGTTATTTTCGGGTGTCTACTATGAGTTTCATGTTGGGTGCAAACAAACATTAAAGGAGCCATTATCTGTATTTTTTAACTAAAGCTATTATCTGCCTGCTATCATTGGTTTTGGGTCTATCCACAGTTTGCTACCATCACTCTGGATTTGTGCATGCACTCCTTACATAATCTCACTATGTTTTATTCCTATGCATGTCAGTTATTGTACAGAATGGAACAGAACATTTAGAGCAAAAGAGACGAGCCTTGCGTGGCAATAAAATTTCATGCAGACGTCGCTCCATGGTGGGCGCAAAGGCAGCCCCCCTCCACCCATTTCGGATCGTAATCAAGAGGAAGATAACTATTCCGAGGGGGATTCAGAAGGAGAAGACCACTCCTATTTACCCCATGACGTCTTCTCTCTAACTTGGCATGCTGATGTTTGTAATATCATGCATATGGTGCCTTGCATTGCTTACTGTATACATCAAAGATGTCATTTGCTTAGTTTAGACATGCTTTGTCAATGCCATCTGTATAGTTTCTTTATCGTATATGTGAATCATGCAATGCCATCTTGTTTAGCCAGGCATCATATATGTGAATTTTGCAATGCCACCCTGGTTAGCCAGTCATCTTATATGTGAATTATATCATGCCATCATTTTTTTATTATGTGTTAAATTTCTCAACAATTTTAGTACATTCAATTACTCTTCCTGTGTGTAGGACCTTGAAGTATGTCTAGAGGGGGGTGATTAGACTACTTGACCAATTAAAAACTTAACCTTTTCCCAATTTTAGACTTTGGCAGATTTTAGCTATCTTTGGACAAGTCAAGCAATCTTCACACAATTCAAGCAAGCATGCAAAGAGTGTATGAGCAGCGGAAATTAAAGCATGCAACTTGCAAGAATGTAAAGGGAAGGGTTTGGAGGATTCAAACACAATTGGAGACACGGATGTTTTTGTCGTGGTTCCGATAGGTGGTGCTATCGTACATCCACCTTGATGGAGACTTCAACCCACGAAGGGTAACGGTTGCGCGAGTCCACAGAGGGCTCCACCCATGAAGGGTCCACGAAGAAGCAACCTTGTTTATCCCACCATGGCCGTCGCCCACGAAGGACTTGCCTCACTAGCGGTAGATCTTCACGAAGTAGGCGATCTCCTTGCCCTTACAAACTCCTTGGTTCAACTCCACAATCTTGTCAGAGGCTCCCAAGTGACACCTAGCCAATCTAGGAGACACCACTCTCCAAGAAGTAACAAGTGGTGTGTTGATGATGAACTCCTTGCTCTTGTGCTTCAAATGATAGTCTCCCAAACACTCAACTCTCTCTCATAGGATTTGGATCTGGTGGAAAGAAGATTTGAGTGGAAAGCAACTTGGGGAAGGCTAGAGATCAAGATTCATATGGTAGGAATGGAATATCTTGGCCTCAACACATGAGTAGGTAGTTCTCTCTCAGAAATGGTAAGTTGGAAGTGTAGGTTTGTTCTGATGGCTCTCTCCACGAATGAAGAGGAGGTGGAGGGGTATATATAGCATCCACACAAAATCTAACCGTTACACACAATTTACCAAACTCGGTGGGACCGAATCAACAAACTCGGTCTGACCGATTTAGTAAACCTAGTGACCGTTAGGATTTTCGATGGGACCGACATGCAACTCGGTAGGACCGATATGGTTAGGGTTAGGGCATAACGTAATCTCGGTGAGACTGATTACACAAACTCGGTGAGGCCGATTTTGGTAATTAGCTAACCAGAGAGTTGGTCATGTAAACTCGGTGGGACCGATTCGCTCTTTTCGGTGAGACCAAAATGTTACGAAAGGGAAATAGAGAGTTTACATTGCAATCTCGGTGGGACCGATCGCTCACTTCGGTTAGACCGAAAGGTTACAAAGGGAAACAGAGAGATTACAATCCCATCTCGATGATACCCAGATCCCTATCGGTGAGACCGATTTGCCTAGGGTTTGTGGCAGTGGCTATGACATCTGAACTCGGTGTGGCCGGATAAAAAGAATTGGTAGGACCGATTTTGACTTTGGGTTTAGGTCATATGTGGATGTGAGAAAGTAGTTGAGGGTTTTTGAGGCATATCACTAAGCACTTGAAGCAAGAGGCTCATTAAGCAACACCTCATCCCTCCTTGATAGTATTGGCATTTCCTATAGACTCAATGTGATCTAGGATCACTAAAATGTAAAATGTAGAGTCTTGAGCTTTTGAGCTTGAGCCAATACTTTGTCTTTAACATTTTGAGGGATCCACTTTCATCATCCATGCCATGCCATTCATTGAGCTTTCCTGAAATATTTTTCTTGGAATAGCATTAGCTCACTGAGCTATAAGTTGTTATGAATTACCAAAACCACCTAGGGATACTTGCACTTTCACTGTGCATCAGCCATTCGGCACGGTCATGGAAAAATCTGGAGTGGAAACAAGGTCTTCAGAGCAGACGATGCTATTTGATGAAGTGCATGTCTTGCTGGTTACGGATAGCTCCTCAGAGGAGGATTCAGAGACAGATGATCAGTCCTATCCCCCCCTAAGGTGCATGTTCTAACTTGGTAGGGTTATGTTGCTCATATCGTGTGTATGGTATCTTGCATTGCTAGGTCATTTGCTTAGTTTAGACATGCTTTGTGTGAATGCCACCTGTTTAGTGTCTAATTACCATATATGTGAATTATGTAATGCCATCTTGTTGCAAGACATTATATATGTGAATTATGCATTGCTATCTTGTTGCAAGGCATTATATATGTGAATTATGCAATGCCATGTTGTTTAGCCAAGCATCATATATGTGAATTATATCATGTCATCCTTTTTTTGTATTTGTCATTGCTTTTGTCGACAATGTTTGCATATTCAACTGCTCTTCCTGTGCATCAGCCATTTGAATTGGTGATGGAGAAATCTGGAGCAGACAATGCTGCCTGCTGAACCAGATATCTTGCTGGTTGCAAATAGCTCTTCAGAGGAGGATTCAGAGGCAGATGACCAGTCCTATTATCCCCCTGAGGTGTATGCTCAAACTTGGCAGGGTTATATTACTCATATCATGCATATGTTGTATTGCAATGCTTAGTTTTTACAGCATATACACAATATTGAATGCCATCTCCTTAGTTGACACATCATATATGCAATTGCCCTCTGCTCACTTCCTTAGTATATAAATCATATATTTGAATAATATCATGCCATGATGTTTACATAGACAGTATGTATCTGAATTATGGCATGCCAACCCATTTTCTAAAGACATAATATAGTTATATCATCTCATCCTGTTTACACAGTCATCATATTTTGAATTATGTTATTCTATCCGTGAATTATATCATGCCATCATGTTTCCATCGACGTCATGTTTGTGATTTATGGCATGCCAACCACTTTAATAGACACATCGTATAGTTATATCATGTCATCCTGTTTACATACTCATCATATTTTGAAATATGTCATTCTATCATGTTTAGTTAGCCATCATACATGTGAAATTGTGTCATGCTATGCTGTTTAATTAGCCATCATATATGTGAAATTACATCCTGCTATTATGTTTGGTTAGATAGCATAAATGTGAATTATTGCATACATTGTTTTCTTCCCTACTATCCATTGCACCTGTCTATCTTACAATGTTTGTACATTCAATTACTTTTCTTGTTTATTAGCCATTTCAATTGGAGGGGGTGATGGCAGTTGTCGGCGTTCTGGGAACGGGGGTCCCCAGACTTGCCTGCCTGCGGCCTGCTGTGTGGCTCAACCAGTGGCCCAGTGCGGCCCATCTTCATCGACCAACCCTCAAGACCCTCACGAGGGGCCAAGCCTTGCGGGGCGGACGACACAAGGCCTCCTCAGGAGCGGCCTCACGAGGCAGGCTCGCGAGGAGGCGGAGAGATCAAGGCAAGGGGTATCTCACGAGATTCCCATGACGCAAGCCATGACGATCATGACCAGGCGGGCGCCAGGCGGGCGCTAGCCCGCAAAGTGTCCTCGTCTCCTCTTCGGTGCAAAGGGGGCAAGCGCATGCACGGAGTACCAAGGCATCAGGCAAAGGTTTCCATATCAATGCAACAAGACCAAGACCAGCAGGATGGCAGGACGGAGGTCACCGTGGAGCCCAAGACGGCGTCATCACCAGCACCTTTGGCAGGCGAAGACCACCTTTAGTCAGGATAGCTTGTACTAGCTATCCCCTTTCAAAATGGCCGTTGTTGGATCCCTTCCCGCTCAATATTTGGGAAGAGGACCAGGGCCTCTATAAATAGAGCCAGCCACCACAGTAGGAGGGCATCTGATCCGAAGCTAGCTCATCCACATACCACACCACCAAAAGAACACCTCTCCTCGCGAGGTTGTTCTTCCCCTGTACTGTTCATCATCATCCCAAGAGGCAATCCACCACCAGACACAGGAGTAGGGTATTACACCACAATGGTGGCCCGAACCTATATAAATCTTATGTCTCTTGTGTCATTCATCGATCTAGCTTAAGTATCGCGACGAGTCTGAGAGCGAGATTCGGTAGGAGGAGATCTTCGTGCGCACCCCAGTGTTCGAACCTTAAGGGTTTGCCAGAACCTGATATCCGACATTTGGCACGCCAGGTAGGGGTGCCCCTGAATCTTCCATCCGCTGATCTGCATCCAGTCGCTTCATCGCATCCATGGCAGAAGCCCGCCGAGCCCACGCCGAGCGCCGGGCTGCTCTTGTCACTCGAGTCACCCAGACAGCTCCTGTCGGCGGGCCTCCTCGTCGTTCTCCGTCGCCTGCCGCCAACGCCGCCACCAGCCCGGCGGGGAAAGAGCAGGAAGCATCTTCGCTGCACCCCTCGGTGCCGCGGGAAGGCTACACCGCCACTCCGTCACTGACCCCAGCTGGTTGGTCATCTCACGCTCGTCGCGCCCCCATGGACGCGCAGGCTGCGTGGCTCCTGGCACGTGAGCTCCTGCACTACCGCCCCGTCGACGACCTCTACGAAGAATGGCCCGCTCGCATCACCGAGCTCGTCAGCGCCGCAGGGGGCTCTCCCGCGGCGTCCCTCTCGCTGCCTCGCCCTCCGCCAAGCATGGGCAATGCGGCTTAGGGAGTGCCTCCGCCACCTCCACCCCAGGACGGCACCATGGCTCCAAGGCGCGCGGCCCCTACACGTGACCCACCGCATCTAGCGCCCACGTGACAAGGAGCCGCCAAGAAATCCCTCGACCTCAAGAAGACGCTCCCATGCTTCCCGCACCAGCACGTCAAGACCGCGTCCCTGCACCGGCGCGCCAAGACCCCGTGCTGCCCCTGGCAGTAGTGCGCGGGTACCACCAAGAGAAAGCCCCGCATCAGCAAAGGGCCCCGGTGACCACATCAAGCTGTCGTGCCTACACCACCGAGCTGCGTAGCATCGCCTGGCCGGGCAAGTTCAAGTCGGACCTGCCTCCTCACTACAACGGCACCGCTGACCCTGCAGAGTTCCTCCAGCTCTATGAGCTAGGCATCGAGGCGGCCAACGGAGACGAGAAGATCATGGCGAGTTGGTTTCCCATGGGACTAAAGGACGGTGCCCGCACCTGGCTCCTGAATCTGCCTCCCGGCTCAATCTCCTCCTGGGACGAGATGCGCAGCCGCTTCATCGCCAACTTCCAGGGCACTCGCTACCGCCCCCGACCGCGGGTGACCTGCGCCGCATCAAGCAACAGCCAGGGGAGACTCTGCAGAAATACATCTAGTGCTTCAACAGTGCCCGCCTCAAGATCCCCAAGGTGACGGACGAGGCCATCATCTCAGCATTCTCTGATGGCGTCTGCGACGTCAAGATGGAGGAGCTCGCCATCCCCGAGGAGTTGTGCACATCTCTGGAGCTGTTCAACTTGGCGACCAAGTGCACAAGAGCTGAGGAAGGACGACTCTCCCTCCTCGAGCTTCCAGCTGCTGACCCAGAAGAAAAAGAAGGCCAAGGCCAAGGACGTGAAGCGCAAAGGAGCAGCCGTGCTTGCAGAAGAGCCAGACACGAAGCGCGGCAGGGACCAGCCGGAGTCGTCCAAGGGTAGCCGACCGTTCTGCGCCTACCACAACCTCCGCACTCACAACACCAACGAATGCGAGGAGCTCAGGGCCGTTCGAGAAAGACACTTCGGTCGATGCCTCGAGCGCAACTACAGGGGCTATGACCGAGGATGAGGACATGGCGGGGGATGATGGGACGACCGTGGCCCACGCCAGGAGTGGCGTGACCGACCTCGCGAGGATCACTGTCCGGACCAGCCTTGCGAGGGAGTCTGGAAGGATCAGCCTCGCGAGGACCGCCCGCAGGGCAACGCAGGCCTTCCTCCTCTGCCGCCGCCGCCAAGGAGGAATGACGACCATCATCAGGACGAGAGGGCTGGGGGCTTCCAGGAACCGCATGCTATCACCTGCATCTTAGGTGGAGCTTAGGCCCCAGCCTCTCAGCACATCTTCAAGCAGTTTGCTCGTGAGGTGAACGCAGTCCTCCCCAAGCTCGAGGCCACGCGCTCGCTCAGGTGGTCCAAGTGCGCCACCACTTTCAGCTTGACAGATCAACTCAAGTGTGCGGCTACTGCTGGCATCCTCCCGATGCTTTGTTCCCCAGTCATCAGCAACGTGCAAGTCACCAGGACCCTCCTTGATGGGGGCGCAGGGCTTAACGTCTTGTCCGTCGAGATGTTCGACAACCTTCAGGTGCCATATGATCAGCTCCAGCCGACCAAGCCTTTCTCAAGAGTCACCGACGGTTCCACCACCCCGATAGGGCAGGTTCGCCTCCCTGCCACCTTCGGCCAGCGCGGCAACTACCGCACCGAGCTCATCGACTTCGACGTCGCCCACATCCACGTGCCGTACAATGCCATCCTCGAGTATCCATCCCTGGCCAAGTTCATGGCGGTGACCCACCACGACTACAACGTCCTCAAGATGCTAGGGAGCGGTGGAATCATCACGGTCCCCTGTGAAGAAAGAGATGCGGTGTGCTCCCTCGAGCGCGCCTTCCAAGATGCATCAATCGAGGACCCACACAGCAAGGGCGAGAACCCTCCTGAGGCAGTCCCCAAGAAGAAGAAGAAGAAGAAGAAGAAGACACCACTTAGCTCGAGGCCTCGGGAGGTTGGCATCTCAGGCAGTGCTGCGTCAGGATCAGTGGGGGGTGATTAGACTACTTGACCAATTAAAAACTTAACCTTTTCCCAATTTTAGACTTTGGCAGATTTTAGCTATCTTTGGACAAGTCAAGCAATCTTCACACAATTCAAGCAAGCATGCAAAGAGTGTATGAGCAGCGGAAATTAAAGCATGCAACTTGCAAGAATGTAAAGGGAAGGGTTTGGAGGATTCAAATGCAATTGGAGACACATATGTTTTTGTCGTGGTTCCGATAGGTGGTGCTATCGTACATCCACGTTGATGGAGACTTCAACCAACGAAGGGTAACGGTTGCGCGAGTCCACGGAGGGCTCCACCCATGAAGGGTCCACGAAGAAGCAACCTTGTCTATCCCACCATGGCCGTCGCCCACGAAGGACTTGCCTCACTAGCAGTAGATCTTCACGAAGTAAGGCGATCTCCATGCCCTTACAAACTCCTTGGTTCAACTCCACAATCTTGTCGGAGGCTCCCAAGTGACACCTAGCAAATCTAGGAGACACCACTCTCCAAGAAGTAACAAATGGTGCGTTGATGATGAACTCCTTGCTCTTGTGCTTCAAATGATAGTCTCCCCAACACTCAACTCTCTCTCATAGGATTTGGATTTGGTGGAAAGAAGATTTGAGTGGAAAACAACTTGGGGAAGGCTAGAGATCAAGATTCATATGGTAGGAATGGAATATCTTGGCCTCAACACATGAGTAGGTAGTTCTCTCTCAGAAATGGTAAGTTGGAAGTGTAGGTTTGTTCTGATGGCTCTCTCCACAAATGAAGAGGAGGTGGAGGGGTATATATAGCCTCCACGCAAAATCTAACCGTTACACACAATTTACCAAACTCGGTGGGACCGAATCAACAAACTCGGTCTGACCGATTCAGTAAACCTAGTGACTGTTATGATTTTCGGTGGGATCGACATGCAACTCGGTAGGTCCGATATGGTTAGGGTTAGGGCATAACGTAATCTCGGTGAGACCGATTACACAAACTCAGTGAGACCGATTTTGGTAATTAGCTAACCAGAGAGTTGGTCAGGTAAACTCGGTGGGACCGATTCGCTCTTTTCGGTGAGACCGAAATGTTACGAAAGGGAAACAGAGAGTTTACATTGCAATCTCGGTGGGACCGATTGCTCACTTCAGTTAGACCGAAACGTTACAAAGGGAAACAAAGAGATTACAATCCCATCTCGGTGAGACTGAGATCCCTATCGGTGAGACCAATTTGCCTAGGGTTTGTGGCAGTGGCTATGACATCTGAACTCGGTGTGGCCGGATAGAAAGAATCGGTAGGACCGATTTTGACTTTGGGTTTAGGTCATATGTGGATGTGAGAAAGTAGTTGAGTGTTTTTGGATCATATCACTATGCAATTGAAGCAAGAGGCTCATTAAGCAAAACCTCATCCCTCCTTGATAGTATTGGCTTTTCCTATAGACTCAATGTGATCTAGGATCATTAAAATGTAAAATGTAGAGTCTTGAGCTTTTGAGCTTGAGCCAATCCTTTGTCTTTAACATTTTGAGGGATCCACTTTCATCATCCATGCCATGCCATTCATTGAGCTTTCCTGAAATATTTGTCTTGGAATAGCATTAGCTCAATGAGCTACATGTTGTTATGAATTAACAAAACAACCTACGGATAGTTGCACTTTCAATCTCCCCCTTTTTTCTAATTGATGACAACATATAGATCAAAGCTTCGACAAATGATAATAAGATTGAAAAACATCATCGCTTTGGGAAGTATGTGATAAGCAAGAGCTCCCCCTAAATTTGTGCATAGTTTAAGATTTGCTTTGGACTGCAAATGCACAAGGAATTAGGCTCATGGGTCACTCTTCCATGTCACATACATCTTGGTGGAGCGCTCAAAATAATAAGGATTGAATACATGCACTCATCACCAAGCAAAGTGAATGACCATATAAGGATAAGTAAGATAATATCATCTAACAAGCATAAGTGTAGCTTATGATCAAACACATGATCATCAATGTCTCACAGATAATAGCATAGTATCTCAAGCAATCAAAAGAAGTTTAACCACCAAAGCAAGAGAGAACAAAAAGCAACACTCTCTCTCGAAGCCTATGATCTATACATTCCCCCCCCCCCTTTGGCAACAAGTTACCAAAAAGTTCATAGAAAATGCATAGTACTAGATCGACTCTCAAGCTTGATCTTCAGGTGGTGGTGTAGATAGAACGTCAAGGACGAAAGCATCAGTTGATGTATATGGAGCTGGAGGTGTGGGAGCTGAAGCTGGTTGCACTGGAGCTGTAGGAGCTGTAGCTGGTGCAGATGAAGTGGCTCTGGTGTCTGTCACTGGCACTGCAGCTGATCTCTGAGCTCTAGGCACTCTGGCAAATGCATCTGTGGTTGTCTTGCCCTTCCTCTCCTCCATGTCATCCTGAAGCTGCTCAACAACAAAATGGATCTCAGTCACCTTCACATCTAAATTGTAGAACTTCTGCTCCATGATCCTTTCCAGGCTCTACTGGTTTCGAATCAAGGTGGCCAGCCCCTTCTCAATCCTCAGAGTGGATGCAATCAAGTAGCCTAGTTGATCCTGTCTGCTTTTCAGAAAGTACTGAGATGCCTCTTCCATTGTTGGCATCTTGGTAGCTTTCTCTGTCCTTGCCTTCTCCTTCTTGGCTTGAGCATGCACAGAAGATGGTTCATCTTCATCCATAACCACTTGGATGTCCTCAAATTCTGGATAGATAGCAAAATGTTCCTTGTACAGCAAGTATGTGCCTGTGCCCATCTTGGAGTTAATCAGCTCCTGAATCTGTGGGGCATACCTACAACTTCTCTTCTGGTCTGCTGCTGTCCTCTTGATAGTTTCAACAATGAGGCTCATGACCTTGAATTTCTGTGGCACATCAAACAAGTGTAACAAGTTTATAGCATGGCCTCTTATCATGTTGTGGTCACCTGACTTGGGCAATAGAGTATGCCTGAGGATCCAGTTAATCGTTGGGAGGCCTGACAGAAGATAATGTACAGATCCAAACTTATGTGTCTCAACTGCAACATCTGGGATCTCCTTGTACATATGAGCCATGGAATTGTGATCCATCTTCTTCTTGGCATAGACATCCAAGTCATCTTCCTACTCCTTGGGTGCATTGATCAGATTTGCCCATTCCTCAATAGTTGATTGGTACCTTGTACCTTCAGACATCCACACTATCCTGCCATCTGGGTAGAAATGTGTTGTGGAGTAGAATTGCATAATGAGCTCATCCTTCCACTTTGTGAGCTTCTGCCCAATAAAGTCTGCAACTCCACAAGCAATGAAACTGTCTTGCACTCCAGGATAGTGTTCCTCATTCTCCTTCATGTAGGTCCAGTCGACCCACCTCATATCACATACTATAGGCTTCTTGTCCAACAATACTGTCTCATAGAAGTCCTGCTGTTCCTTAGTGTGGAACCTGTAGTCAATAGCAGTCCTTCTCCTGATAGCATAGGGATCAGACAACCTCCACTATCTGAGTCCTGCATCCTTTCTCAGCTTCATGTTCTCAGCCACAGGATGACCATCATTGTGGTCTGGAATCTTTGGCTTCAACTTTCTCAACACATGCTCTTCATCTTCTTCTTCAGTAGCAACTTCAGGCACTGGGGCCTTGTTCTTCTCAGTAGCTGGTATACTCCTGGTATTCCTCTTTGCTGCGTTCTTGGGCTTGGAGGCAGCTTTGGGTGCTTCTTTGGGCTTTGATGATGCAACCCCTGACCTTATAGCATCACCCATCAGCTTTTGTGCCTTGGGTGCTGGTGCAACAACCTCTTCTTCCTCCTCATCAGAGTCTCTCCTCATAGAGGGATTGCCAAGAACTTCGGCAGTGGTGGTTCTGTCTCTCTTCTTCTTCTTGTCTTGACCAGCAGCCTCACCTTCTGACTCAATAGTAAACATCATGGTTTCTCCAGTGGCAACCTTCCTAGGTTTGGAAGTGGGAATCCTCCTTGCAGGTGCCTCTTTGGGATCAGGTTTTTCAGGTACTTGTGTTGATCCTCTGACCTTCAGCATAGGTGTCCTCTTGGCAGGGACCTTCCTATTAAGTCCAGGCTTTGTGTTCTTTGCTGAGCCATACTCCTTTTTGAGCACAACCTTCTTGGAAGTAGCCTCATCTTCAGCTGCCACATAGTCCTCATCCTCGGAGTCTGAGGTTCTCTTCCTTCTTGCTCTTGTGGCTGCTTTAGGCAAATTGCTAGGAGTGCTTCTGCTGCCATCATCTGAAGTGCTAGAGGGACTAGTGCCCTCACTCATGTGAATCTGCTCTTCTTCCCTGTTCTGACTATCACTTTGGTCTGACATGCTGCAAACACTGACTGCTGACCCTGTGAATAGTTATAGATGAGATAGAATGGATGAGCATCACAAAATGCAGAGATTTTTGCAAAAGAATGATTCAAAAACTTAGTTTTAGTTTTCCACAGAAAGCATTTCGGATCAACCGATTTTCAAACTCGGTGATACCGAAGCAGTTTTGGAACCTAAACTAGTGAACTCGGTCAGACCGAGTCACAGTTTGGTGGCACCGAGACTGCTAGGGTTTCACAAAGTTCTAAAATCGGTCACACCGATTAGCAATTCTCGGTCAGACCGAGAGTTACTAGTGCAATGGCGTTAGACGAATCGGTGGGACCGAGTTTTTCAACTCGGTGGATCCGAGGTGGTTTTGGCGGAAATCTAACCCTAAATTTTCAAATCGCATCTATTCTAAGGACTGTTTTGACTGAATAGAAGTGTTTCAGTCGTGGCAAGAATCATAATGAACACAATGTGCTGAGAATCAGACGAGGATAGCACTGTGATCGAGTTCATACCCTAGCTTGGCGATGAACTCGCTACGGCGGCAACGGCGGGAGACGAAATCCGTTGACGGTGGCGGGGACCAGCGACAGGAGGCGACTGGCGATGAAGTCGACGATCCGGAGACCTAGAAGGCAGAGCGAGCTATGCGCGGGCGAAGAGGTTTGGAGAAAGTTTTCCAAATTTTTGCCCGTGTATATATATAGACCGACACTGTCGGTGTGACCGAGTGGAACGACTCGGTGGCACCGAGATGCATAACTGTTGACAGTCACAGCAACTCGGTGAGACCGAAAAGTTCAAATCGGTTGCACCGAGATTGAAAACCTAGATCGACTTAGTGATCTCGGTATGACCGAAATGTAGGAATCGGTTAGACCAAAAAGCACAAAGAAGTTTTGGAAGTTTAAGTCTATGACGAATCGGGGACTCCGAGTGCTCCGCACACAGAGTGGTTCGAATCTGACTTGATCAAATTTTGTGATGTAGCATGAATAGAGTTTGAGACGAGAAAAGCATAGATAGCTAGAGAAGGTTCTTAGGCATTCTTGTCCATCCACTTGGCCAAAGAAAAAGAAACCAATCAATCAAAGCAACAAGTGGATGTCCTCGAATGAGTAAAATATGCAACCAACATGCTCACACAACAAAATGGCAAAAGAAATATGTGGCAAAGCATGCACAACCAATTCTAGCATCTATCAAACAATTGGCGATGACTAGGTCATCTATATATGAGTATATTGACTTAGGAGTCAAATGAGAACATTTGATCATAGGTCATACTCATCGTTTAAGCTCAAGTGGGGTTACCACTTTTACATAATGCATTGATGTGTTCACATCATTAGAGTTGCTTTGACTCAATTATTAGAGTTAAGCTCCCCCTAGATGTGAGATCCCCCTTAGAGGGATGAACTAACCTTGGGTTTTGTCGATGATTACTTCATGTAGGTGTTGCAGATGTGATTCTCAATGTTGATGTAGATCATTTGGAGCAATCCTTTGGAGTGAGTTGCACTTTCAATACCTGCATGGGTTAGTCCCACAAGGAAAAAACAAGAATATCCATAGACATAGAGTGATGCACACACAAGGTGATGTCCATGGAAACATTAGGTTACCTTGTCCCTTGCCTTACCAACATGAGGGTTTGTGACTCCTTGAACTAGTGCAAGATATGGAAGTTGATTGCACTTGTCCTTGCCATAATGATATGAGTGAAGAATGTTGGCGGAGTCACCCTCAAGAACAATCTAGTTCTTCTTCTTCGGGATCCACATCATCTTGATGGGAATCCTTGGAGTTGTAGTTGTACTTGATGAAGTAGAACTTGACATGGTCTTGGGAACCCACTTGACCAAGGCCTTAGGTGCTTCTTCAAATGCATGAATCTCCTCTTGAAGCTTGTCCTTGCCTTTGTTCTTGTGGTCCTGTGGTGGAATATCATCTTATGTGTGTGTTCCCTTGAAGGAAGTAGGATCATACTTCTCATGTTGAGGAACAAACTTCGTCTTGGGGTATTGATCTTCTTCCCACTCAACTCCATTGGATTGAACTTTCGTTCAAAACCAACACCTTGATTCTTCCGGTGCCTTCCTTGCTTGCGTACAATTTCCTCGAATTGCTTACTCCCGGCAAGGATCTTGTATACACATTTCTCTATAATTCCCTTCAATAAGCTATTTTCTTGCTCAAGTGTAACTTGGCTAAGAGAATCATTATTGGAATCAAGAGAACTACTAGAAGCAACAATATTGGATTTGGCATTATTATTGTTACGACTAAAGGAAGAATCTTTCTTGTTCTTGCTACTAGACTTGACTTGAGGCATGTAAGTAGATAAGAGTAAATGCTTGGCAATGTAAGAAGAACTTTTCTTGCAGAGATCATCATTGATTGCTTTTAAGAACTCATGTTCTTGCTCAAGATTGAGCTTTTCAAAGCGTAACTTCTCATGAGCCCTTAAAACTTCTCGATGATCTTCGAAGATAGTTTCATGAGCTAACTTAAGAGTGTTTAGTTCTTTAGTTAGAAGCTCAATCTTCTCCTTATCATTGTCATTCGTTTTATCTTGATTAGCATGATTAATTGACATTTCATCATAGTATTCATTACTAGAGTTATCAATAAGTAAATCATCATCACCTAACAAGTCATCTTGATCACTATTAAAATCAACATACTTGGGGTGTGTTACCTTAGGACTTTTGGCTATGAAGCATCTGTTGGGGAACATAGTAATTTCAAAAATTTCCTACGCACACGCAAGATCATGGTAATGCATAGCAACGAGAGGGGAGAGTGTTGTCCACGTACCCTCATACACCGTAAGCGGAAGCGTTATGACAACGCGGTTGATGTAGTCGTACGTCTTCACGATCCGACCGATCCAAGCACCGAACGTACGGCACCTTCGAGTTCAGCACACGTTCAGCTCGATGACGATCCCCGGACTCCGATCCAGCAGGGTGTTGGGGATGAGTTCCGTCAGCACGACGGCATGGTGACGGTGATGATGTTCTACCGACGCAGGGCTTCGCCTAAGCACCGCAACGATATGACCGAGGTGGAATATGGTGGAGGGGAGCACCGCACACGGCTAAGGAACGATCACGAAGATCAACTTGTGTTGTTGTGCCTAGAGGTGCCCCCTGCCCCCGTATATAAAGGAGCCTGGGGGAGGGGGTCGGCCGGCCAGGAGGGGCGCGCCTAGGAGGAGTCCTCCTCCCACCGGGAGTAGGACTCCCCCCTTCCGTGTTGGAGTAGGAGAGAAGGAAAGAGGGGGAGAGGAGGAAGGAAAAGGGGGCTGCACCCCTTGTCCAATTTGGACAAGAGGGGGGCTGCGCCCCTCCTTCCTTTCAGCCTCTCTCCTCTATTCCCGTATGGCCCAATAAGGCCCATATACTCCCCAGCAAATTGCCGTAACTCTCCGGTACTCCGAAAAATACCCGAATGACTCGGAACCTTTCCGAACTCCGAATATAGTCGTCCAATAAATCGATCTTTACGTCTCGACCATTTCGAGACTCCTCGTCATGTCCTCGATCTCATTCGGGACTCCGAACTCCTTCGGTAATTCAAAAATCATAAACTCATAATATAACTGTCATCGAAACCTTAAGCGTGCAGACCCTACGGGTTCGAGAACTATGTAGACATGACCGAGACACGTCTCCGGTCAATAACCAATAGCGGAACCTGGATGCTCATATTGGCTGCTACATATTCTACGAAGATCTTTATCGGTCAAACTGCATAACAACATACGTATCTTTATCGGTCAAACCGCATAACAACATACGTTGTTCCCTTTGTCATCAGTATGTTACTTGCCCGAGATTTGATCATCGGTATCTCAATACCTAGTTCAATCTCGTTAACGGCAAGTCTCTTTACTCGTTACGTAATGCATCATTCCGTAACTAACTCATTAGCTACATTGCTTGCAAGGCTTATAGTGATGTGCATTACCGAGAGGGCCCAGAGATACCTCTCCGACAATCGGAGTGACAAATCCTAATCTCGAAATACGCCAACCCAACATGTACCTTCAGAGACACCTGTAGAGCTCCTTTATAATCACCTAGTTACGTTGTGACGTTTGGTAGCACACAAAGTGTTCCTCCGGTAAACGGGAGTTGCATAATCTCATAGTCATAGGAACATGTATAAGTCATGAAGAAAGCAATAGCAACATACTAAACGATCAAGTGCTAGGCTAACGGAATGGGTCAAGTCAATCGCATCATTCTCCTAATGATGTGATCCCGTTAATCAAATGACAACTCATGTCTATGGCTAGGAAACTTAACCATCTTTGATTCAACGAGCTAGTCAAGTAGAGGCATACTAGTGACACTATGTTTGTCTATGTATTCACACATGTATTATGTTTCCGGTTAATACAATTCTAGCATGAATAATAAACATTTATCATGAAATAAGGAAATAAATAATAACTTTATTATTGCCTCTAGGGCATATTTCCTTCAGTCTCCCACTTGCACTAGAGTCAATAATCTAGTTCACATTGCCATGTGATTTAACACCAATATTCATATCTGTATATGATTAACACCCATAGTTCACATCGTCATGTGACCAACACCCAAAGGGTTTACTAGAGTCAATAATCTAGTTCACATCACTATGTGATTAACACCCAAAGAGTACTAAGGTGTGATCATGTTTTGCTCGTGAGAGAAGCTTAGTCAACGGGTCTGTCACATTCAGAGTCGTATGTATTTTGCAAATATTCTATGTCCACAATGCTCTGCACAGAGCTACTCTAGCTAATTGCTCCCACTTTTAATATGTATCCAGATTGAGACTTAGAGTCATCTGGATTGGTGTAAAAGCTTGCACCGATGTAACTCTTTACGGCGGGCTCTTTTATCATCTCCATAATCGAGAAATATTTCCTTAGTCCTCACTAAGGATATTCTTGACCAATGTCCAGTGATCTACTCCTAGATCACTATTGTACTCCATTGCCCAATTCAGTGCAAGGTATACTATAGGTCTGGTACATAGCATAGCATACTTTATAGAACCTACGACTGAGGCATAGGGAATGACTTTCATTCTCTTTTCTATTTTCTGCCGTGGTCGGGACTTGAGTCTTACTCAATTTCACACCTTTGCAACACAGGCAAGAACTTTTTCTTTGACTGTTCCATTTTGAACTATTTCAAAATCTTGACAAGGTATGTACTTATTGAAAAACTTATCAAGTGTCTTGATCTATCTCAATAGATTTTGATGCTCAATATGTAAGTAGCTTTACCGAGGTCTTTCTTTTAAATAACTCCTTTCAAATACTCCTTTATGCTTTCCAGAAAAATTCTACATCATTTCTGATCAACAATATGTTAATCACATATATTTATCAGAAAGGCGGTAGTGCTCCCACTCACTTTATTGTAAATACAGGCTTCACCGCAAGTCTGTATAAAACTATATGCTTTGATCAACTTATCAAAGCGTATATTCCAACTCTGAGATGCTTGCACCTTTTGTTAGCACCTTTAGGATTGACAAAACCTTCTGGTTGCATCATATACAATTCTTCTTTAAGAAAACCATTAAGGAATGCAGTTTTGACATCCATTTGCCAGATTTCATAAAATGTGGCAATTGCTAACATGATTCGGACAGACTTAAGCATCGCTACAGTTGAGAAAATCTCATTGTAGTCAACACCTTGAACTTGTCATAAACCTTTTTGCGACAAGTCGAGCTTTGTAGATAGTAACACTACTATCAGCGTCCGTCTTCCTCTTGAAGATCCATTTATTTTTCTATGGTTTGCCGATCATCGGGCAACTCCACCAAAGTCCACACTTTGTTCTCATACATGGATCCCATCTCAGATTTCATGGCCTCAAGCCATTTTGCGGAATCTGGGCTCATCACCACTTCCTCATAGTTCGTAGGTTCGTCATGGTCAAGTAACATGACCTCCAGAATAGGATTACCGTACCACTCTGGTGCGGACCGTACTCTGGAAGACCTACAAGGTTCTGTAGTAACTTGATCTGAAGTTTCATGATCATCATCATTAGCTTCCTCACTAATTGGTGTAGAAATCACTAGAACTAATTTCTGTGATGAACTTCTTTCCAATTTGGGAGAAGGTACAATTACCTTATCAAGCTCTACTTTCCTCCCACTCACTTCTTTCGAGAGAAACTCCTTCTCTAGAAAGGATCCATTTTTAGCAACGAATAACTTGCCTTCAGATCTGTGATAGAAGGTGTACCCAACAGTTTCCTTTGGGTATTCTATGAAGACGCACTTCTCCAATTTGGGTTTGAGCTTATCAGGATGAAACTCTTTCACATAAGCATCGCAGCCCCAAACTTTAAGAAACGACAACTTGGGTTTCTTGCTAAACCACAGTTCATATGGTGTCGTCTCAACGGATTTAGATGGCGCCCTTTTAACGTGAATGCAGCTGTCTCTAATGCATAACCCCAAAACGATAATGGTAAATCAATAAGAGACATCATAGATCGCACCATATCCAATGAAGTGCGGTTACGACGTTCGGACACACCATAACGTTGTGGTGTTCCAGGTGGCGTGAGCTGTGAAACTATTCCACATTGTTTTAATTGAAAACCAAACTCGTAACTCAAATATTCGTCTCTGCGATCAAATCGCAGAAATTTTATTTTCTTGTTACGATGATTTTTCCACTTCACTCTGAAATTCTTTGAACCTTTCAACCATTTCAGACTTATGTTTCATCAAGTATATATACCCATATCTGCTCAAATCATCTTGTGAAGGTCAGAAAATAACGATACTTGCCACGAGCATCAATACTCATTGGATCGCATACATCGGTATGTATTATTTCCAATAAGTTAGTAGCTCGTTCCATTGTTTCGGAGAACGGACTTTTAGTCATGTTTCCCAAAAGGCCCGGTTCGCAAGCATCAAATGATTCATAACAAAGTGATTCCGAAATCCATCTTTATGGAGTTTCTTCATGCGCTTTACACCGATATGACCCAAACGGCAGTGCCACAAATAAGTTGCACTATCATTATTAACTTTGCATCTTTTGGCATCAATATTATGAATATGTGTATCACTACGATCGAGATCCAACAAACTATTATTGGGTGTATAACCATCGAAGGTCTTATTCATGTAAACAGAATAACAATTATTCTTTAACTTAAAATGAATAACCGTATCGCACTAAACATGATCAAATCATATTCATGCTCAACGCAAACGCTAAATAACATTTATTTAAGTTTAACACCAATCTCAAAAATATAGGGAGTGTGTGATGATGATCATATCAATCTTGCACTAGAGGAAACTGCTAGTTTGCCGTCAGTGAGCGGCTTTGCCGTCAGCATTTCGTCGGGGTAGACGGCAAAGAAAGTTTTGCCGTCAGGAGCTGACGGCAAAGTATGACCAACGGCAAATCTGTGCTTTGCCGTCTGTGAGCGCTCTAGCTGACGGCAAACCTAGCGAAAGGATGACGACAAAGAAACCAAGACAGCAAACTGTCTCTTCGCCGTCTGTTGTTCCACTGACAAACGGCAAAGAGTGGACACGTGTCTAGTTTGACGGTAGGTAACGGTGCCCCAGTTTTGCCGTCTGTGTTTTTCATCCGCTGACGGCAAAGCCAGTTTCTTTGCCGTCTGCCTTCTATCCTACTGACGGCGAACTAATAGAAAAAAAAACCTGGCACCGAGCCTTTCTTTGTCGTCTCCTTTTGGTCCCACTGACGGCAAACTAATTGAAATTAAGAAAGAAAAACCCCCCACACCCGACCGCATCCTCTGTCTCTAACCGCGCGCGCTAGCTAGCTAGGGTATCCCGCCCGTCCCCGGCTCCACCGCGCCGCCGCCACCGCCCGTCCCCGGCTCCAACGCGCCGCCGCCGCCCGTCTCCACCTCCACCGCGCCGCCGCAGCTGGTCCCCGCCTCCGCCGCGCCACCGTCGGACCATTGTCCACTGCGCCCCCCACCCGTCCTCCTCCAATGGCGCGACCGCCACCGGGCCGTCCTCCCCTGCCCTAGCCGTCCCCCACCGGGCCGTCCTCCCCTGCACGTCGCCGCCGGTTCCCTCCTGCGCCCCCCACCCGTCCTCGCCTGCGCCCCCCACCCATCCTCCACCGGGCCGTCCTCCCCTGCACACGGCTGCCGTGGGCAGCACCGCTGCCGGTTCCCTCCTGCGCATCCGCCGTCGCTGGTCACCACCGAAGCGGGGCACCACCTCCCCCTCTGCCCCAAGCCCCCCTCTGCCCCACCCCACGGTGAGCACCCCTCCCCATCTCTGTTTGTATTCTTTTAGATGGATAGATGTATGGATTGCAGTATGTGGATGGATTTATAGATGTATGTAAGGATGGATGCATAGATGGATGTATGTATAAGGTTGTTCTGCCTAAATTTTTTGCTATAAGGTTGTTCTGCAAGGCAAAATTTCAACTTTTGATTAATGCTCGTAGGAAATTAAATGCTCAGTTTTTTGCAACATGCTTAGATTGGAGAAGACAAGCCAGAGAGTCTAGTCTTGCTACACATATATATATAGTTGTCAATTGTGAGATGATGTTGATAATGTTTTTATCAGATTGTTTCACGAGTGCTTATGTTGGTTGTGCCGGTGCTTTTCATGTGCAGGGATTTTCTCTTCACCTCGAGGAGCATTGTCCGTCCCGTTGCCATTGCCATCGTTGTTCAACTACCGCCTCTACGGTCTCGGGGTGAGCTTGACTGTCATCTCCTCCCCCTCCCCTATTTGCTTCGTTCCGTTCGTCGTGCCGATGCCACTAGATTTTATTTTCAAGTCAAGTCTCGTAACCTAGGCGTCTCCCGTTCGAAAGGGTGGCATCTATAAATATGCACGTCTTTGCATATTTATAACCGTCGTCCTTTCGAATTGTCCACGTTATCCATGGACAGCCCGAGTACGTGTAGATTGCGTTTCGTTTCCCGTGCTCTACTTCGGTCCTCGGCAAAAGTTCGTCAGCGCCACCTCGTTGTTCTCCGGGTGCACATTCTCTCGACTTGTTGTCGAGACGTGTATCTGGAGAACAGCGGGGAGGTGCTGCCGAAATTTTGCCGAGGACCGGAGTAGAGCACGGGAAACGAACCCAATCTACACGTACTCGGGTGGGATTAGGACCCATCTTTACCTATTAGAGATAGGATTCAATCCATGGATGCACGTTTCCCTTTGGTATGGTAAAAAATTAAAATCATGGCGTAAATAATATGACAATGGTAATTAGGTGTGTATCTAGTCTTAATTACATTATACATATCTTGATGAATATGAATTTGGTGCCTCTACTGTTAGTGCAAGTACCAGTATGGATGATCGTGAGTGGATGTACACTGGACACCCTAGTCAGGCTGGCATGACCACTGAATGGGTGACGAACACCAACGAATTTGTGGAGGCAGCATTTGCTAGAGGCCAAAGAAAAAGTTGGTGCCCCTGCTTGAAGTGTCGCAACGGCACAGAACAGTCGAAGAAGACGATGTGTGCGCACCTGCAGAAGCATGGGTTTAAGCGTGGGTATACCCGGTGGACCCTTCATGGCGAGCCTGAACGTAGCAGAGAGGAGGTGGTGCGTCGGCGAACCGACAACAATGGTACCGGGATAGTTGACATCGTAGTTGACTTCAACGATGCACGTGAAGAGGGATCAGAGGAAGAACCGGAGGAGTCTGCGAGGGCCTTCTTAGAAATGCTCAATTCCTCACAACAACCTCTTCACGAACACACAAACCAATGTCAGCTGGACGCCATTGCACAAGCAATGTCTATAAAGACCCAGTTCAACATGAGCAGAGATTGCTTTAATTCGATGGTGACATCTTGGGGTCGCTCTCTCCCCGAAGGTCACAAACTGGCTACAAGTTGGTATGAAGCGAAGAAAATCCTTCGTGCACTTAAGATGCCCTATGAGCAGATACATGCTTGTCCAAACGGATGTGTCTTATTTACGAAAGAGTATTGCCGATGACACATATTGCGCCAAGTGCAAAGCCTCTAGGTATGTCGAGAGAGACCTCAGTGATGGTACGAAGAAGCAGAGCAAAGTTCCCGCAAATGTTCTTCGATATTTTCCAATCTTGCCAAGAATTCAACGCCTTTACTTGAACGAAGATACAGCCAAACAGATGACATGGCACAAATATGGGATAAGACACGACAAAGATGATCATGGGAGACCGATGCTGATACATCCGTCTTGTGCCCAAGCTTGGAAGAGTTTCGATCGCATACATCATGAGAAAGCAAAAGAGGCAAAGAATGCACGAATTGCCATCGGACTCGATGGGTTCAATCCGTTTGGTATGGTGTCAAAGTCATATAGTTGTTGGCCCGTGTTTGTTGTTCCCCTCAACCTCCCCCCCGGCGCCCTAATGCAACGCAAGCACATGTTCCTGTCGTTGATAATTCTAGGACCCAAGTATCCAGGGAAGAATATAAGTGTGTACATGCAACCACTGGTGGATGAGTTGAAAGAAGCTTGGGTGAACGGGATACGGACTTACGACGCTGCTAGCAAAAAGAACTTCACAATGCATGCTTGGTACCAGTACTCATTTCATGACTTACCGGCATATTCACTTTTCATGGGGTGGTCTGTGCATGGGAGGTTCCCATGCCCAAGGTGCAAGGCAAGCATGAAGTGCCGTTGGTTGCAGCATGGTCGCAAGTATTCTTGCTTCGATTTTCATAGACAACATTTGCGTCTTGACCATCCATTCAGAAAAGACAAGAAGAACTTCATGAAAGGTGAAGTCGTTGAACACTCGGCACCACCTGAGATGACGGGTGAACAAATTCGTGATCAACTAAATGCTCTCCAGCCTGATCCCAAACGTCGAGGGTATTTCTTGGGATATAACGAAGAACACACGTGGACTCATAAGCCATGCTTATGGGATCTCCCTTACTTCCACCAGCTCGAGCTTCCACATAATATTGATGTAATGCACACTGAAAAGAATATCGCCGAGGCCATTTTTGGCACATTGTTCAACATTGCTGAGAAGACGAAGGATAATACTAAGGCTAGACTTGATGTAATGAAGCTATGTCATAGACCCGAACAAAACTTGCGACAACCCGAGGGCAAGAAAAACTGGAGGACGCCAAAGGCGAGGTTTGTTCTTACTATGGAACAAAAGAAGGAGATACTCATGTGGTTCAAAACTTTGTTGTTCCCTGATGGGTATGCAGCGAACCTTATGAGGGCAGTGAATCTTGATAAATTGAAGCTCAACGGGATGAAGAGTCATGATTGGCACATATGGCTTGAGCGGTTAATGCTGGTGATGATTCGAGGCTATATCCCTGAGGATGATTGGGAAGTATTGGCAGAGCTTAGCTATTTCTTCCGTGTTCTTTGTGCTAAAGAAGTATCTCCTACTGTGATAGATGAGATGGAAGAATGGGCCCCCGAGTTGCTCTGCAAGCTAGAGAAGATCTTTCCACCAGGATTCTTTAATCCGATGGAACATATGATTTTACACCTCCCTTCCGAGGCAAGAATGTGTGGCCCTGTGCAGAATCGTTGGTGCTATGGACTTGAGAGAATGCAGAAGACTCTTCGAGCTAAATGTAGAAATAAATGTAGAATTGAAGCCTCCATAGCCGAGGCATTCTTGGCAGAGGAGATTACAAACTTCACGACATCACGCTATGCGGCCAATATTCCAAGCTTGCATAATGCAAAGTCTCGATACAATACTGGCGACCCTAAACATGAATCCAAGCTCAGCCTCTTCAAAGGGCAACTCGGACCTGTGGGTGCTTCTGGTTCAAAGCATTTGGATCCGAAAGAGTGGAAATCGCTTACGTTGTATATCCTCACCAACCTTCAAGAAGTGCGGCCGTACATTGAGTAAGTGTTGGTACATTATGTAACATTTACTCACATGTTTCTCTCTTAACTCCGCTCATTTCTCATTGGGCAGTGAATTCATTGCCCAATTCTCGAATGGAGGGGTCGAACGTGATTCACTTGAAGAGTATGAGCTTCTTGCTAGTGAAGGAGACGGCAATTATGGTTTCATTTCTTGGTTCAGAGAAAAGGTAAGGTATACTTCTTGGAACACTTGAAGTTGGTATTACATGCGACTAATACACCTATCCTTCTCTCTTAAACTTGTAGGGTACGTCGATATTGGACAAAGAGTTGAAACAAGTTGCTAATGGGTTTGACTATAAGGTTGGTACATTTGATAAATACGACATCAATGGGTATCGCTTCCGCACACATGGGAACGAGGAACGTCGGGACGTTCTAAAATCAAGGAACACGGGAGTGTCGGCTATTTGCAATGGAGTTGAGTATTATGGAAGACTTGATGAAATATATGAACTGCATTACTTTGGGGCAAATCCTCCGAAAGTCGTTGTCTTCAAATGCCATTGGTTTGATCCGGAGAAGGTTAGGCGGAGGGATGATATTGGGCAAGTCGAAATTCGACAAGACAGCAAATTAGAATGTGAAGATGTCTATATTGTGGCTCAACAGGCGACACAAGTTTTTATCTCAAGTATGCATGCCAAAAGAAGTACCTTAAGGGTTGGGATGTCGTGTACGATGTGCCGCCACATCGTAAACATCCTTCCCCCAGTGAAGAGGATTATCAACCTCACATCGACCCTGACACATATGATGGAGAATTCTTCCAAGAAGAACATGGGCCTAGAGGCCGTCTCAACATCCATCCACGCATGGAAGTACACATTGACAGTGAAGAAGAAGAAGTCGAAGAGGAAGAAGAATTGGTTACAAATGTGGAAGACCTCTCAATGCTTGAATGGTTACGTCTAGGAATTGCCGATGAAGGTGACGATGACGGTCAACATGAGGACAACATCCTTGACGACACGTATGATACTGATGATGAGGCTAGAACTGACCTTGAAGAAGAGACGGATTGTGATCCAGATGATCCCGACTATTTTTAGTCGTAGTGTTGAACTGTAATGTTGATTTTGTACTAGTTGCTTTACCATGACCCAGATGATCTCAAACATGTTGTAATGTTGAATTTGTAATATTTTTGAACTTATGCTTATCTATTTGAAGTATAATGTAGTTTTTGTACTATAATTGCCTGGTAATTCTCATTGCGTATGTTTTTTGAACTTATGCTTATTTGTTTGAACTATAATGTATTTGTACTACAATTGCATTGGTAATTCTCATTGCGACAATTGTTTGAACTTATGCTTATTTATTTAAACTATAATCTTGTATTTGTACTAATTGCTTTACTTTTTGTCATAGCAGGTGAGTGAAGCATGGTGGGCCCGCAAAGGAAAAAGCCCGGGCTCCCCATAGCGATATCTTTGCTTAGCACTTTTATCGTCGATCCTCCGCTTTCCTCTCATCCTCAGGCTCATCGAGGGAGAGGAAAAGGCCGGGGAAGAGGTGCACGTGGAGAAAATGCTAAGAGAAACCCGGTTCGGCCAGTGTCTAAGAGGGTGGAGGACAAGCCGGTGTCTCACTCCCCCATGTCTAAGAGGGTGGAGGACGAGCCGGTGTCTCACTCCCCCGTGTGTGAGAGGGTGGAGGACGAGCCGGTGTCTCACCCCCCGTGTCTGAGAGGGTGGAGGACGAGCCGGTGTCTCACTCCCCCGTGTCTGAGAGGGTGGAGGACGAGCCGGTGTCTCACTCCCCCGTGTCTAAGAGGGTGGAGGAAGAGCGGTTGTCGTCGGAGGCGTCTAACGAGGAGGCCCCGACCTCTGTCAAGGAGGCCTCGACCTCTGACGAGGAGCATGCTGGTTTCATCCAAGTTGAGGAGGGTCGGTCCGTGTACCTACGTGGTTCCTCAAGGCTCCCGGAACGAGGGCTTCCTGTGGAGCAAAGTCCATGTATTGCTCCATGTGGAGAAATGTAACTAACTTTGGCTTCCCATTTTCTACCTTCAATGTATGCAACAATTGCTAATAACTTTGGCTTCTCATTATGTAGCGGTTGGAAGAAAGCTGGAGCTAGCACGGGAAAGTACCGACACGTGAACGGCGTCCTTGGGAGCCTCATTAAGGAGCATTACCCTGGCATGGTTACTTTGCCTGGGAAGGGCAAAGTTCCGGAGCCAGCATGTACCTGGGACCACTACAAAGCCTATGAGGATCTTGGTGTAGCCAACAACATCGAGTTTCACAACAAAGCCGAGCGGGTCTTTGCCGAACTTTGGGTAATCACTAAGTTTCCTTCACACACTACAGTAGCAAAACTATCTAGGAAACTTAGATTTAGATTTTACTTTTTTTTTCTTAATAGAATGCTAGCAGACTATAATATTGCAGTAGCAAAACTATCTAGCAAACTTAGATTTAATATTCCTGTGTTATTGAATAAACCTAACTGTATAAACCTGGGTGCATATATATAAACCTGATTGTGTTATTGAATAAAAATCACACACTGCAGTAGCAAACCTGATTGTGTTATTGTGTTATATATTGAATAAACCTGACTATATAAACCTGGGTGCATATATATAAACCTGATTGTGTTATTGAATAAAAATCACACACTGCAGTAGCAAACCTGATTGTGTTATTGAATAAACCTGACTGTATAAACCTGGGTGCATATATATAAACCTGATTTGACTATAAATAAACTAGCAGATTTTACCTGTTTCTATAAATAAACATGGGTGCATATATATGAACCTGATTTGACTATAAATAAACCTATCTCTATATTTTCCTGTTTTCACTATAAATAAACTAGCAGATTTTACTTTATTTAGATTTTATAAGAAACCTTAGACTTAAAGGTTTGAAAATTACTGCACCAAACTAATTTTCTCTATATTTGCAGGATTTCTATAGATGCGAGGATGGAAAGTTGGAGGAGGCACGAGCAGTTGTCAACAAACATTGCCCGAAGCTTGTGCATAATCTGATGCATGAGGCGCGCCCTTTAGCCGTCCGCAAATATATGGCAACTCAAGGCTATAAGAGTCTTGATAAGAAAGCTGGTAGGAGACTCCGTCTTGAGAAGGACAAGTACATGCAGGTAAAGCATATTCATGCTTGTTATTTCCTCAACAGGCTGGCACTCAATTTCTTTTTGACATATATGAGATGCAATTGATCAATTAGGTTACTCCGAGATGGTGTGTCGATAAGGGGGGGTGTTGGGAGCGGATCGTGGACTATTGGTGTTCCAAAGAGTACAGGGCGAAAAACAAAGATTATAGAAATCGGCGAGCCGGAATGCTGGATCCACCACATCATCAAGGCAACTTGAACGTTATGGAGTACGGTGAACGTTGGGTATATCTTATGGAGTTCTTCATAAGCTTTTTCTTGTCATACATGTTGCCAATCCTTGTGATGACATCTTAATCATGTTACTTTGGTTGCAGGCGTCTCACAATAATGCTCCAGTGCCCAACCTTTTCGTCTCGTATGCTTTGGCCCATAAGGCACCGTACAGAATAGCCAAGCCTTACGATGAGAATCACACAGCGTCCGCGTACTCCAGCAAGACCGCCTACGATCGGATGGAGAAATTTAAAGGGAAGGCACAAGAGTTGAAAGGGCCCGAGTATGATGTGACAACAGAGCCTCTTGACCACGCGTTGGTCATGATCTCTGGAGAAGGCAGGAAACATGGCAGGGAAGCAATTGCAGGAGGCATGTTCCCTAGTTCCTCCCGTAGCTCTCTCCCTGAATGCAAAGCTCGGTTAGGTATCTTAGAATCTTCTACATGTAAACGCTCGACTCCAGCTATGGTTGAGATGGAGGTATTCTATACAAGTCCTTCTATATATGTTTGTTTCTTACTTACTGTTGGATTGAAGATGCGATTGCCATGCCATATTTTGCAGGCGAGACTGGCGGAGTTGAGGCGAGTGGCGGCGGAGGAGAGGGCGGAGGAGAGGCGAGTGGCGGCGGAGGAGAGGGCGGAGGAGAGGCGACTGGCTGATGAGAGGATGCAGCAAGCAGTGCAGCAGGCGGTGTTGGCACAAACTAGTCAATGCTTTGCAATGTTTGCGGTTAGTTCCTTAATTGCCAAACACATACATAATCTTCACTCAATCATAATCTTCTACTAACAGTACTTAATCTTCACTCAAACATAATTTGCAGGCTTATTGTACCCAGAATGGTATGCCCACTATGAAGATGCCTCAATCAGGCCATGGATCTAATGCTGATGGATCTTCACATGCACGAGGCCCAAGCGACAACAACCTTGGTGGTTCTCCGAATGTTTGAGATCGAGTATGGTTAGTGCGTACATATCTCATTTACGTAGGTCTCAAATTTGTCAACGTAGAAACAAGTAGCTATCTTGATTCTTGAAGATCAAACTTATAAGTACAGACAAGTAGATACCATTTGAACCGTTTCAAACTATAATCCATTTGAACAATTTCAACCATGATCTTAATTAAATATATGCATTCTTGAAGCTATTTATTTTCATGATTTAGAGAACACTTGAAGATATTCATGATTTAGAGACAAGTAGTTACTTATTTTCATGATTTAGAGACCATTTGAAGATCTCCATGATTTAGAAACTTGTAAGTAGAGACCGTTTGAACCATTTAAAGATCAGACTTATAAGTAAAGATCTAGTGTTAAATTAGCATGTTCAAAATTGGATAAGTGTTCAAGAAACTCCATATGTACTAGAAGCTTTTTATTTTGGAAACTCACTATGGAATATGGATCACTATTTATTTTGTAGTGTCGAAGTACTTTCTTTTGTCTATTTATAAGTAGAGACAAGTAGATACCATTTGAACCGTTTCAAACTATAATCCATTTGAACAATTTCAACCATGATCTTAATTAAATATATGCATTCTTGAAGCTATTTATTTTCATGATTTAGAGAACACTTGAAGATATTCATGATTTAGAGACAAGTAGTTACTTATTTTCATGATTTAGAGACCATTTGAAGATCTCCATGATTTAGAAACTTGTAAGTAGAGACCGTTTGAACCATTTAAAGATCAGACTTATAAGTAAAGATCTAGTGTTAAATTAGCATGTTCAAAATTGGATAAGTGTTCAAGAAACTCCATATGTACTAGAAGCTTTTTATTTTGGAAACTCACTATGGAATATGGATCACTATTTATTTTGTAGTGCCGAAGTACTTTCTTTTGTCTATTTGGCATATTGATGATTTCAAGCACGTTATTTGACACACACCATTCAATCTTGTAGGTTGCCACCTTGATGCTCTTTGGACTACGACATGGACATGAAGGCGTTTGTTGTAGCTAGTGCCAAATCTTACGTAGTGATGCCATCTTTGTTCATTGTGTATTATATGCTGTGGAACTTTGTTTTGGGACTATATGCTATGGAACTTTGTCCCGGGACTATATATATGCTATGGAACCTTTTTTTGGGACTATATATATCCTATGGAACTTTGTTTTGGGACTATATATATGCTATGGAACTTTGTTTTGGGACTATATGCTATGGAACTTTGTCCTGGGACTATATATATGCTATGGAACTTTGTCCTGTGACTATATATATGCTATGGAACTTCATTCTTATATTTGTTCATTGTTACTTATATTTGCTATGGAACTATGCTGTCCTGTTATGGTTCTGTGCTGATATGGTGTATTAAACTATGTATTAAACTGTGTATTAAACTGTTTAATTTATGATTTTTTTAAAAAAAGGAGCTTTGCCGTCTGGTTGGACGGTCGGTAGACGGCAAAGTCAGTGTAGCTAGTGCCAAAGATGCCACATGTCACCAGCCTGTGCTTCCGCTGGTATTTTGCCGCCTTGCCAACAGGCAGGTTGACGGCAAAGAGGTATAGTTTTGCCGTCTGGGCCAGAAATAACTGACGGCGAAATATAAGTCTTTGCCGACTGGGAAAGAGGCACCAGACGGCAAAGTCCTGCTATTTTGCCCACTGGGAGTATAGTGACAGACGGCAAAGTATGCTTCTTTCCCGTCAGCCAAAACTGACAGTTGACGGCAAAGATAATAGATTTGCCGTCTGGTTGGACGGCCGGTAGACGGCAAAACACTTGACGCCGGCCGTTAGACCGTCCGTTCCGTCTGGTGCAATATTTTGCCGTCAACTTTCCGCAGACTGACGGCAAAAATATAGACTGACGGCAAAGTCTTTGCCGTCAGGGAAATAAAAAAGCAGACGGCAAAGTATTCTTTGCCGATTAATCTTTGCCGTCTGACTTTGCCGTCTACTTCCTGACGGCAAACTCTTTGCCGTCTGGATTTATGTCTTTGCCGTCTGTTATGCCCAGACGGCAAACTAGCAGTTTCCTGTAGTGTTGGAACTATTTCCAACACTCATCGTCACTTTCCCTCAACTAGTCTTTGTTTATTATGTAACTCCTGTTTCGAGTTACTAACTTTAGCAACCGAACAAGTATCAAATACTCAGGGGCTACTATAAACACTAGTAAGGCACACATCAAACACCTGTATATCAAATACACCCTTGTTCACTTTGCCATCCTTCTTATCCACCAAATATTTAGGGCATTTCTGCTTCTAGTGACCATTTCCTTTGCAGTGTAATCACTCAGTTTCAGGCTTTGGTCCAGCTTTGGGCTTCTTCGCGGGAGTGACAACTTGCTTGTCATTCTTCTTGAAGTTCCCTTACTTTCCCTTTGCCCTTTTCTTGAAACTAGTGGTCTTGTCAATCATCAACACTTGATGCTCTTTCTTGATTTCTACCTTCGTCGATTTCAACATCACAAAGAGCTCGGGAATCATTTTTGTCATCCCTTGCATACTATAGTTCATCACGAAGTTCTAGTAACTTAGTGATGGTGACTAGAGAATTCTGTCAATCACTATCTTATCTGGAAGATTAACTCCCACTTGATTCAAGCGATTGAAGTACCCAGAAAATCTGAGCACATGCTCACTAGTTGAGCGATTCTCCTCCATCTTTTAGCTATAGAACTTGTTGGAGACTTCATATCTCTCAACTCGGGTATTTGCTTGAAATATTAACTTCAATTCCTGGAACATCTCATATGGTCCATGACATTCAAAACGTCTTTGAAGTCCCGATTCTAAGCCGTTAAGCATGGTGCACTAAACTATCAAGTAGTCATCATATTGAGCTAGCCAAACGTTCATAACGTCTGCATCTGCTCCTCAATAGGTTTGTCACCTAGCGGTGCATCAAGGACATAATTCTTCTGTGCAGCAATGAGGATAAACCTCAGATCACGGATCCAATCCGCATCATTGCTACTAACATCTTTCAACACAGTTTTCTCTAGGAACATATCAAAATAAACATATGAAAGCAACAACGCAAGCTATTGATCTACAACATAATTTGCAAAATACTACCAGGACTAAGTTCATGATAAATTTAAGTTCAATTAATCATATTACTTAGGAACTCCCACTTAGACAGACATCTCTCTAGTCATCTAAGTGATCACGTGATCCAACTCAACTAAACCATGTCCGATCATCACGTGAGATGGAGTAGTTTCAATGGTGAACATCACTATGTTGATCATATCTACTATATGATTCACGCTCAACCTTTCGGTCTCCGTGTTTCGAGGCCATATCTGTTATATGCTAGGCTCGTCATGTTTAACCTGAGTATTTCGCGTGTGCAACTGTTTTGCACCCGTTGTATTTGAATGTAGAGCCTATCACACCCGATCATCACGTGGTGTCTCAGCACGAAGAACTTTCGCAACGGTGCATACTCAGGGAGAACACTTCTTGATAATTTAGTGAGAGATCATCTTAAAATGCTACCGTCAATCAAAGCAAGATAAGATGCATCAAGGATAAACATCACATGCAATCAATATAAGTGATATGATATGGCCATCATCATCTTGTGCTTGTGATCTCCATCTCTGAAGCACCGTCGTGATCACCATTGTCACCGGCGTGACGCCTTAATCTCCATCGTAGCATCATTGTCGTCACGCCATCTATTGCTTCTACGACTATTGCTACCGCTTAGTGATAAAGTAAAGCAATTACAGGGCGTTTGCATTTCATACAATAAAGCGACAACCATATGGCTCCTGCCAGTTGCCGATAACTTTGGTTACAAAACATGATCATCTCATACAATAAAATATAGCATCACGTCTTGACCATATCACATCACAACATGCCCTGCAAAAACAAGTTAGACGTCCTCTACTTTGTTGTTGCAAATTTTACGTGGCTGCTACGGGCTGAGCAAGAACCGTTCTTACCTACGCATCAAAACCACAATGATAGTTCATCAAGTTAGTGTTGTTTTAACCTTCGCAAGGATCGGGCGTAGCCACACTTGGTTCAACGAAAGTTGGAGAAACAGACACCCGCTAGTCACCTGTGTGCAAAGCACGGCGGTAAAACCAGTCTCGCGTAAGCGTACGCGTAATGTCGGTCCGGGCCACTTCATCCAACAATACCGCCGAACCGAAGTATGACATGCTGGTAAGCAGTATGACTTGTATCGCCCACAACTCACTTGTGTTCTACTCGTGCATATAACATCAACGCATAAAACCTAGGCTCGGATGCCACTGTTGGGGAACGTAGTAATTTCAAAAATTTCCTACGCACACGCAAGATCATGGTAATGCATAGCAACGAGAGGGGAGAGTGTTGTCCACGTACCCTCGTAGACCGTAAGCGGAAGCGTTATGACAACGCGGTTGATGTAGTCGTATGTCTTCACGATCCGACCGATCCAATCACCGAACGTACGGCACCTCCGAGTTCAGCACACATTCAGCTCGATGACGATCCCCGAACTCCGATCCAGCAGGGTGTCGGGGATGAGTTCCGTTAGCACGACAGCGTGGTGACGGTGATGATGTTCTACCGACGCAGGGCCTCGCCTAAGCACCGCAACGATATGACCGAGATGGAATATGGTGGAGGCAGGCACCGCACACGGCTAAGGAACGATCACGAAGATCAACTTGTGTTGTTGTGCCTAGAGGTGCCCCCCTGCCCCCGTATATAAAGGAGCCAGGGGGAGGGGGTCGGCCGGCCTGGAGGGGCGCGCCTAGGAGGAGTCCTCCTCCCACCGGGAGTAGGACTCCCCCCTTCCTTGTTGGAGTAGGAGAGAAGGAAAGAGGGGGAGAGGAGGAAGGAAAAGGGGGCTGCACCCCTTGTCCAATTCGGACAAGAGGGGGGCTGCGCCCCTCCTTCCTTTCGACCTCTCTCCTCTATTCCCGTATGGCCCAATAAGGCCCATATACTCCCCGGCGAATTCCCGTAACTCTCCGGTACTCCGAAAAATACCCGAATGACTCGGAACCTTTCCGAACTCCGAATATAGTCGTCCAATATATCGATCTTTACGTCTCGACCATTTCGAGACTCCTCATCATGTCCTCGATCTCATCCGGGACTCCGAACTCCTTCGGTACATCAAAACTCATAAACTCATAATATAACTGTCATCGAAACCTTAAGCGTGCGGACCCTACGGGTTCGAGAACTATGTAGACATGACCGAGACACGTCTCCGGTATATAACCAATAGCGGAACCTGGATGCTCATATTGGCTCCTACATATTCTACGAAGATCTTTATCGGTCAAACCGCATAACAACATACGTTGTTCCCTTTGTCATCGGTATGTTACTTGCCCGAGATTCGATCGTCGGTATCTCAATACCTAGTTCAATCTCGTTGCCGGCATGTCTCTTTACTCGTTACGTAATGCATCATTCCGTAACTAACTCATTAGCTACATTGCTTGCAAGGCCTATAGTGATGTGCATTACCGAGAGGGCCCAGAGATACCTCTCCGACAATCGGAGTGACAAATCCTAATCTCGAAATACGCCAACCCAACATGTACCTTCAGAGACACCTGTAGAGCTCCTTTATAATCACCCAGTTACGTTGTGACGTTTGGTAGCACACAAAGTGTTCCTCCGGTAAACGGGAGTTGCATAATCTCATAGTCATAGGAACATGTATAAGTCATGAAGAAAGCAATAGCAACATACTAAACGATCAAGTGCTAAGCTAATGGAATGGATCAAGTCAATTACATCATTCTCCTAATGATGTGATCCCGTTAATCAAATGACAACTCATGTCTATGGCTAGGAAACTTAACCATCTTTGATTCAACGAGCTAGTCAAGTAGAGGCATACTAGTGACACTATGTTTGTCTATGTATTCACACATGTATTATGTTTCCGGTTAATACAATTCTAGCATGAATAATAAACATTTATCATGAAATAAGGAAATAAATAATAACTTTATTATTGCCTCTAGGCCATATTTCCTTCAGCATCTTCCAATTCCTTCATTTGGTGAATCAAATATGTCGTAGAAGTTGGTTGACACAAGTGCTAGACCGGCAACACTTCATCTTGAGTATATTCGGAGTCAGAGTGATAGCTTCTCTCGGAGTGATTGTCGGAGTCGGAGCCGGATACCCATTCACCAACATGAGCTTGATGTCTTTGTTTTGTGCAGCTCCTTGATGACTTGTCCTTCCTTTCCGAATCCTTGCTTCTCCGTGAGGGTCTTCGTTCATAACGATCATCTCTACTCCTTCTCTCTGTTGGTGGTGATTCTTCTCTTCTACTTCTTCTTTTTGGAGAATCTTCTCTTCTTTTGTAGGGTGTCGTACACTCATTGGAATAGTGTTCGGGTCTCCCACAATTGTAGCAATTGTGCTCTCGATTAGAAGATCTTTTGTCATTGTAGGACCTTGACTTAGAGCTTCTTTCTTTGCTTCTACTCTTGTAGAATTTGTTGAAATTCTTCACCATTAAGCTCAATTCTTCATTGAAGGTTTGTTTCTCACTTGATGATGTGGGGGCTTCACATGAGGCTTTGTAAGCATCACTTGACTTGTTGTGAAGTTCCTCCTTATCCTTGAGTGACATCTCATGAGCAACAATTCATCCAATGTTTCCGTTGGCTTGAGATCTTTGTAATTTGGCATCATTTGGATCAATGTGCACACGGTATCATACTTTCCATCCAATGCTCTTAGGATCTTCTAATGATGAATCTGTCAATCATCTCTTCACTTACTAAGCCGGCAATCTCATTTGTGATAAGAGCAAGCCTAGAGTACATTTCAGCGACACCTTGTCAAGCTAACTTTGGAGCACATCCAACTTGGATTCCTTGACGGAGTCGGTACCTTCATGCATATCAATCAAAGTATCCCAAATTTCCTTTGCATTCTCAAGATGGCTGATTTTGTTGAATTCTTCGGGGCACAAGCCATTGAAGAGGATATCACAAGCTTGAGCGTTGTATTGCAGCATCTTCAATTCATCCGTGCTAGCTTCACGGTTCGGCTCTCCCATCAAAGAATTCATCTTGCAAGCCAATACACACAATAGCCCAAATGGCGGGGTTATGTCCGAGAATATGCATTTTCATCTTATGCTTCCAACTAGCAAAATTAGTGCCATCAAAGTAAGCACCTCTATGGTGATAATTTCCCTCGCTAGACGCCATACTCTCCTAGGTTGTGAAACCAAGGCTATGACCACCAAAAGCTATGGAAATCAAAGCAAATGGAGACCAAAGCTCTGATACCACTTGTAGGACCTTGAAGTATGTCTAGAGGGGGGTGATTAGACTACTTGACCAATTAAAAACTTAACCTTTTCCCAATTTTAGACTTTGGCAGATTTTAGCTATCTTTGGACAAGTCAAGCAATCTTCACACAATTCAAGCAAGCATGCAAAGAGTGTATGAGCAGCGGAAATTAAAGCATGCAACTTGCAAGAATGTAAAGGGAAGGGTTTGGAGGATTCAAACACAATTGGAGACACGGATGTTTTTGTCGTGGTTCCGATAGGTGGTGCTATCGTACATCCACCTTGATGGAGACTTCAACCCACGAAGGGTAACGGTTGCGCGAGTCCACAGAGGGCTCCACCCATGAAGGGTCCACGAAGAAGCAACCTTGTTTATCCCACCATGGCCGTCGCCCACGAAGGACTTGCCTCACTAGCGGTAGATCTTCACGAAGTAGGCGATCTCCTTGCCCTTACAAACTCCTTGGTTCAACTCCACAATCTTGTCAGAGGCTCCCAAGTGACACCTAGCCAATCTAGGAGACACCACTCTCCAAGAAGTAACAAGTGGTGTGTTGATGATGAACTCCTTGCTCTTGTGCTTCAAATGATAGTCTCCCAAACACTCAACTCTCTCTCATAGGATTTGGATCTGGTGGAAAGAAGATTTGAGTGGAAAGCAACTTGGGGAAGGCTAGAGATCAAGATTCATATGGTAGGAATGGAATATCTTGGCCTCAACACATGAGTAGGTAGTTCTCTCTCAGAAATGGTAAGTTGGAAGTGTAGGTTTGTTCTGATGGCTCTCTCCACGAATGAAGAGGAGGTGGAGGGGTATATATAGCATCCACACAAAATCTAACCGTTACACACAATTTACCAAACTCGGTGGGACCGAATCAACAAACTCGGTCTGACCGATTTAGTAAACCTAGTGACCGTTAGGATTTTCGATGGGACCGACATGCAACTCGGTAGGACCGATATGGTTAGGGTTAGGGCATAACGTAATCTCGGTGAGACCGATTACACAAACTCGGTGAGGCCAATTTTGGTAATTAGCTAACCAGAGAGTTGGTCATGTAAACTCGGTGGGACCGATTCGCTCTTTTCGGTGAGACCAAAATGTTACGAAAGGGAAATAGAGAGTTTACATTGCAATCTCGGTGGGACCGATCGCTCACTTCAGTTAGACCGAAAGGTTACGAAGGGAAACAGAGAGATTACAATCCCATCTCGATGATACCCAGATCCCTATCGGTGAGACCGATTTGCCTAGGGTTTGTGGCAGTGGCTATGACATCTGAACTCGGTGTGGCCGGATAAAAAGAATCGGTAGGACTGATTTTGACTTTGGGTTTAGGTCATATGTGGATGTGAGAAAGTAGTTGAGGGTTTTTGAGGCATATCACTAAGCACTTGAAGCAAGAGGCTCATTAAGCAACACCTCATCCCTCCTTGATAGTATTGGCTTTTCCTATAGACTCAATGTGATCTAGGATCACTAAAATGTAAAATGTAGAGTCTTGAGCTTTTGAGCTTGAGCCAATACTTTGTCTTTAACATTTTGAGGGATCCACTTTCATCATCCATGCCATGCCATTCATTGAGCTTTCCTGAAATATTTTTCTTGGAATAGCATTAGCTCAGTGAGCTATAAGTTGTTATGAATTACCAAAACCACCTAGGGATACTTGCACTTTCACTGTGCATCAGCCATTCGGCACGGTCATGGAAAAATCTGGAGTGGAAACAAGGTCTTCAGAGCAGACGATGCTATTTGATGAAGTGCATGTCTTGCTGGTTACGGATAGCTCCTCAGAGGAGGATTCAGAGACAGATGATCAGTCCTATCCCCCCCTAAGGTGCATGTTCTAACTTGGTAGGGTTATGTTGCTCATATCGTGTGTATGGTATCTTGCATTGCTAGGTCATTTGCTTAGTTTAGACATGCTTTGTGTGAATGCCACCTGTTTAGTGTCTAATTACCATATATGTGAATTATGTAATGCCATCTTGTTGCAAGACATTATATATGTGAATTATGCATTGCTATCTTGTTGCAAGGCATTATATATGTGAATTATGCAATGCCATGTTGTTTAGCCAAGCATCATATATGTGAATTATATCATGTCATCCTTTTTTTGTATTTGTCATTGCTTTTGTCGACAATGTTTGCATATTCAACTGCTCTTCCTGTGCATCAGCCATTTGAATTGGTGATGGAGAAATCTGGAGCAGACAATGCTGCCTGCTGAACCAGATATCTTGCTGGTTGCAGATAGCTCTTCAGAGGAGGATTCAGAGGCAGATGACTAGTCCTATTATCCCCCTGAGGTGTATGCTCAAACTTGGCAGGGTTATATTACTCATATCATGCATATGTTGTATTGCAATGCTTAGTTTTTACAGCATATACACAATATTGAATGTCATCTCCTTAGTTGACACATCATATATGCAATTGCCCTCTGCTCACTTCCTTAGTATATAAATCATATATTTGAATAATATCATGCCATGATGTTTACATAGACAGTATGTATCTGAATTATGGCATGCCAACCCATTTTCTAAAGACATAATATAGTTATATCATCTCATCCTGTTTACACAGTCATCATATTTTGAATTATGTTATTCTATCCGTGAATTATATCATGCCATCATGTTTCCATCGACGTCATGTTTGTGATTTATGGCATGCCAACCACTTTAATAGACACATCGTATAGTTATATCATGTCATCCTGTTTACATACTCATCATATTTTGAAATATGTCATTCTATCATGTTTAGTTAGCCATCATACATGTGAAATTGTGTCATGCTATGCTGTTTAATTAGCCATCATATATGTGAAATTATATCCTGCTATTATGTTTGGTTAGATAGCATAAATGTGAATTATTGCATACATTGTTTTCTTCCCTACTATCCATTGCACCTGTCTATCTTACAATGTTTTTACATTCAATTACTTTTCTTGTTTATTAGCCATTTCAATTGGAGGGGGTGATGGCAGTTGTCGGCGTTCTGGGAACGGGGGTCCCCAAACTTGCCTGCCTGCGGCCTGCTGTGTGGCTCAACCAGTGGCCCAGTGCGGCCCATCTTCATCGACCAACCCTCAAGACCCTCACGAGGGGCCAAACCTTGCGGGGCGGACGACACAAGGCCTCCTCAGGAGCGGCCTCACGAGGCAGGCTCGCGAGGAGGCGGAGAGATCAAGGCAAGGGGTATCTCACGAGATTCCCATGACGCAAGCCATGACGATCATGACCAGGCGGGCGCCAGGCGGGCGCTAGCCCGCAAAGTTTCCTCGTCTCCTCTTCGGTGCAAAGGGGGCAAGCGCATGCACGGAGTACCAAGGCATCAGGCAAAGGTTTCCATATCAATGCAACAAGACCAAGACCAGCAGGACGGCAGGACGGAGGTCACCGTGGAGCCCAAGACGGCGTCATCACCAGCACCTTTGGCAGGCGAAGACCACCTTTAGTCAGGATAGCTTGTACTAGCTATCCCCTTTCAAAATGGCCGTTGTTGGATCCCTTCCCGCTCAATATTTGGGAAGAGGACCAGGGCCTCTATAAATAGAGCCAGCCACCACAGTAGGAGGGCATCTGATCCGAAGCTAGCTCATCCACATACCACACCACCAAAAGAACACCTCTCCTCGCGAGGTTGTTCTTCCCCTGTACTGTTCATCATCATCCCAAGAGGCAATCCACCACCAGAGACAGGAGTAGGGTATTACACCACAATGGTGGCCCGAACCTATATAAATCTTATGTCTCTTGTGTCATTCATCGATCTAGCTTAAGTATCGCGACGAGTCTGAGAGCGAGATTCGGTAGGAGGAGATCTTCGTGCGCACCCCAGTGTTCGAACCTTAAGGGTTTGCCAGAACCTGATATCCGACATTTGGCACGCCAGGTAGGGGTGCCCCTGAATCTTCCATCCGCTGATCTGCATCCAGTCGCTTCATCGCATCCATGGCAGAAGCCCGCCGAGCCCACGCCGAGCGCCGGGCTGCTCTTGTCGCTCGAGTCACCCAGACAGCTCCTGTCGGCGGGCCTCCTCGTCGTTCTCCGTCGCCTGCCGCCAACGCCGCCACCAGCCCGGCGGGGAAAGAGCAGGAAGCATCTTCGCTGCACCCCTCGGTGCCGCGGGAAGGCTACACCGCCACTCCGTCACTGACCCCAGCTGGTTGGTCATCTCACGCTCGTCGCGCCCCCATGGACGCGCAGGCTGCGTGGCTCCTGGCACGTGAGCTCCTGCACTACCGCCCCGTCGACGACCTCTACGAAGAATGGCCCGCTCGCATCACCGAGCTCGTCAGCGCCGCAGGGGGCTCTCCCGCGGCGTCCCTCTCGCTGCCTCGCCCTCCGCCAAGCATGGGCAATGCGGCTTAGGGAGTGCCTCCGCCACCTCCACCCCAGGACGGCACCATGGCTCCAAGGCGCGCGGCCCCTACACGTGACCCACCGCATCTAGCGCCCACGTGACAAGGAGCCGCCAAGAAATCCCTCGACCTCAAGAAGACGCTCCCGTGCTTCCCGCACCAGCACGTCAAGACCGCGTCCCTGCACCGGCGCGCCAAGACCCCGTGCTGCCCCTGGCAGTAGTGCGCGGGTACCACCAAGAGCAAGCCCCGCATCAGCAAAGGGCCCCGGTGACCACATCAAGCTGTCGTGCCTACACCACCGAGCTGCGTAGCATCGCCTGGCCGGGCAAGTTCAAGTCGGACCTGCCTCCTCACTACAACGGCACCGCCGACCCTGCAGAGTTCCTCCAGCTCTATGAGCTAGGCATCGAGGCGGCCAACGGAGACGAGAAGATCATGGCGAGTTGGTTTCCCATGGGACTCAAGGACGGTGCCCGCACCTGGCTCCTGAATCTGCCTCCCGGCTCAATCTCCTCCTGGGACGAGATGCGCAGCCGCTTCATCGCCAACTTCCAGGGCACTCGCTACCGCCCCCGACCGCGGGTGACCTGCGCCGCATCAAGCAACAGCCAGGGGAGACTCTGCAGAAATACATCTAGTGCTTCAACAGTGCCCGCCTCAAGATCCCCAAGGTGACGGACGAGGCCATCATCTCAGCATTCTCTGATGGCGTCTGCGACGTCAAGATGGAGGAGCTCGCCATCCCCGAGGAGTTGTGCACATCTCTGGAGCTGTTCAACTTGGCGACCAAGTGCACAAGAGCTGAGGAAGGACGACTCTCCCTCCTCGAGCTTCCAGCTGCTGACCCAGAAGAAAAAGAAGGCCAAGGCCAAGGACGTGAAGCGCAAAGGAGCAGCCGTGCTTGCAGAAGAGCCAGACACGAAGCGCGGCAGGGACCAGCCGGAGTCGTCCAAGGGTAGCCGACCGTTCTGCGCCTACCACAACCTCCGCACTCACAACACCAACGAATGCGAGGAGCTCAGGGCCGTTCGAGAAAGACACTTCGGTCGATGCCTCGAGCGCAACTACCGGGGCTATGACCGAGGATGAGGACATGGCGGGGGATGATGGGACGACCGTGGCCCACGCCAGGAGTGGCGTGACTGACCTCGCGAGGATCACTGTCCGGACCAGCCTTGCGAGGGAGTCTGGAAGGATCAGCCTCGCGACGACCGCCCGCAGGGCAACGCAGGCCTTCCTCCTCTGCCGCCGCTGCCAAGGAGGAATGACGACCATCATCAGGACGAGAGGGCTGGGGGCTTCCAGGAACCGCATGCTATCACCTGCATCTTAGGTGGAGCTTAGGCCCCAGCCTCTCAGCACATCTTCAAGCAGTTTGCTCGTGAGGTGAACGCAGTCCTCCCCAAGCTCGAGGCCACGCGCTCGCTCAGGTGGTCCAAGTGCGCCACCACTTTCAGCTTGACAGATCAACTCAAGTGTGCGGCTACTGCTGGCATCCTCCCGATGCTTTGTTCCCCAGTCATCAGCAACGTGCAAGTCACCAGGACCCTCCTTGATGGGGGCGCAGGGCTTAACGTCTTGTCCGTCGAGATGTTCGACAACCTTCAGGTGCCATATGATCAGCTCCAGCCGACCAAGCCTTTCTCAAGAGTCACCGACGGTTCCACCACCCCGATAGGGCAGGTTCGCCTCCCTGCCACCTTCGGCCAGCGCGGCAACTACCGCACCGAGCTCATCGACTTCGACGTCGCCCACATCCACGTGCCGTACAATGCCATCCTCGAGTATCCATCCCTGGCCAAGTTCATGGCGGTGACCCACCACGACTACAACGTCCTCAAGATGCTAGGGAGCAGTGGAATCATCACGGTCCCCTGTGAAGAAAGAGATGCGGTGTGCTCCCTCGAGCGCGCCTTCCAAGATGCATCAATCGAGGACCCAGACAGCAAGGGCGAGAACCCTCCTGAGGCAGTCCCCAAGAAGAAGAAGAAGAAGAAGAAGAAGAAGACACCACTTAGCTCGAGGCCTCGGGAGGTTGGCATCTCAGGCAGTGCTGCGTCAGGATCAGTGCCCGTGCAAGGGGTGCCTTCCTCCATCACATAGGAAGGCGTGCCCGGTGCCCTCCTCGAGCAGGGCTCGGGGGCTCTCTTCTGCAGGGCCTTAGACTTTGCCAAAATCATGAGGGAGGCACTCGGGCACCACTTGGAGGCGTGCTTCGCGGCACGCTTCCCTCAGGAGGTCTCGGGGCATGGAAATCCCAACGTTCAGGAGTTCATCACCAAGACTACTCAGGAGCTTCAGGAAGCAAGAGCCATGCGCGGCGACCGCCGCTTGCCTGGCGTGGCCCCCCATCCAGGCGAGGATGGTGGGCTGCGCGTCTGCATCGACGTCCGAGGGCTCAACCAAGCCGCATATCAGGAGCTCCTCTGGCCTTCGCGCATGGGATGCTGCAAGGGTTCGCCACACAGCTACGTTCGCATGCCTTTCAGCCCGCCGAATGCGGCTGCCACCTTCGAGCGTCACCTACGGAGCATTCTGGCGGCTCAGGAGGCCAGGCATCACGCGATCCTAGCAGAGATGGAGACGGTTCTCGCGGAGCCGCCTGGACCCGCAGAGCCTCCTGAGGCTCAGGGCTCCAGCGGCTGTGAGGGTTGGCCTCTTCACCGCGCATCTTCAGCTACTCCAACACCCCCTCTACAATGGAACCGGGTGACCTCTTCCAAGTTCATTTCAGTTGGGAGCGCCCTCAGGGCTGCATCATTCCCAGGCTGTGTGGGTCCGTCCCCGCGGCATGTATCCCTTTTTCTTATGTCTTCAGTTTGCCTTGTTGGGGGCACCCCTCGGGCTGCATCATCCCCAAGCCGCTCAGGTCCGACCCAGTGGCATGTATCCATTCTGCGTTTACCTAAGCTGATTTGCCTATCATGCCTAACCTGCTTGAGATTGTCACCTGCCACCTGCCACGGGTCCGCCCCGTTCTCCTGCAATTCACTTGCGCTTTAAAAGGGGGGCTCCTGAGCATCATGACTCAGGAGCTCTTACTGGCTCTCCAGCCCTCACCCCCTGGCCTTGACCACGGCGTCATGACCTGGCATACCAGTGGCGGTTGAGCTCGCTCGAGGGCCGGGACCTGAGGACATAGAGCACCCATACCTACCATCTTGCAGGAATGCATAACCGTCCAAGATCCAATTCCAGACGCAACCCGCCTTGAGGTAGGGCCTCGTGAGTCCCGCGCTGGCTCACGAGTGCCCAGATACACCTCGTCTAGCCCTGCCGTGTAAGCCACGTGTCAGGGCGGGGCTATACATGCCCCGGGGGCTCCTCCCGGAGGGGGGCCCTCCCACGCACTAGCGGAAGCACCATGCTCCGCGCTGGCTGATGACACTACTGAGGAGCGGCTATGCCCGTACACATACGGAAGCGCTATGCACCGTGCTAGTGATAAACAACTAAGGACGGTCCATGGCCGTATCAACCTCAGGGAGCGCAGAGCTCAGTGTCTGGCCTCATCGCAACACCTCCCCTCGGGAGTGTCACGCGAGGGGCCTGGACACGGGGGCTGTGCCCGGGTCATGCCCAGCGTACGCCACCCAGCCAGGTCCCTCGGACCTGGTCATTGCGTGCCCCTCTCCGAGCGGAGCCAAGGAATGAAGATCGTTTGAACGTCAAGGGGGACTCCTGAGCATCGCGACTCAGGAGCCTAACTGTTCGCGTAGCCCCTCACTCCTTAGTATCGTCCTGTGATCCGGTCGGGGCTAACAGCGGTTGAGGTATGCGCAGGGCCGGGCTCTGCCGACGTAGAACGCCAGATCTACTCCTACGTTCCCTCCCTATTTGCTGTTTGCGCGTCTAGGGGGACTCCTGAGCATCACGACTCAGGAGCCTAACTTGCCACGTAGCCCATCACTCCTTGGTCCCGTCCTGGTGGTCTAGTCGGGGCCAACAGCGATTGAGGTATGCACGGGGCCGGGCTCAGCCGACGTAAAACATAAAGCAAATAGGAAGGAAACCGCAAAATCTTGAAGCAAATCCCGGAGCAGATATTACAAAACCATAATTGTCTTCACAATGCCAAACGCAAGTTTAAACGCCTCCACGAGGCATGGTGCATGTTGCAGGAATTAAGCAGGAAATAAGCCATCACCCTTGGACATCACCGTCGCCCGCCAGAGACTCCACTCCCGTGGTAGCGCCACTCGGGGCCGCAGGATCAGCAGCACCGCCTGGCGTGGGCGCAGAAGCGAAGGCGCGGAACTTCCCCTGCAAGGCTTCCACCTGGCTCTTCATAGCTTCAGCAGCAGCGGCGAAGTGCTCGCTGTCCATGGGCTCTAGCAGCTCGTCAACATTGGCATCAGGGTTGCGAAGGTGGATGTGGCTGAAGACGCGCGTCAGCGCCGCAGAAGAAAGGACGTGAGTTTATACCTTGGCCATGGGGCCAGCGCCGCACACGACTTCCTCGAGCGCTTCGACCAAGAAGGGAAGCAGGTGGGCGGGACCGTCCTTGGCGCCAGCCAGCGGCTTCTCCAAGCCATTCTCGTAGAGCGTCTTCAGTGCCACGCGAGACCTCTCCTCGAGGAGTGCAAAGGCCATGTGGTCCTCGGCCAGGACCTTTGCCTTGGCATCCAGCTCGGCCCTCGCTGCCTTCAACTCCTGCTCCAGCGTCTCCAGCCGGCCGCGCTCAGTGGTCTGCGACTCCGCCAGCTGCGTCATCTCGGCATCGCGGTCCCTGATGGCGTCCTCCCGAGCCTTCATCTTCTCCTCCTTTGCCTGGCGGTCGCGAGCTTCTTTGGCATGCTTATCGCGCAAACCCTGCAGCTCGGCCTCCAGCACCTTGCAGCGGTCCTGGGCGATAGCGGCGTCGTTCAATGCCGCCTCGCGAGCAGCTGCGGCCTGGGTGGCGACTTGCTTCTCCCACTCGGACAGAGGCATCGGAGTGAAGCCAGCCGGAAACCATCTCTAGGTGCCCGGCTACCAGATGGGGGTCGGCGCCCTGGAGGTCTTCTTACAGCTGGACCATCCCAAAGAGGGCACACTCCAAGACATCGGAGGAGGCAGAAGGACCCGGAACCAGCGGCGCAGGAGGAGGAGGCGGCATCATGGCCACGGCTCGGGAGACTGGGGGCTCCTGAGCCTTGGCTACCTCAGCAACAATGTCAGGCACCAGCACCTCCAGAGCCAGTGGGGCCATGGGGGCTGGCACCCCGTCAGGGCGCTCCTTCGGGCCTCGCGAGGATGACCGGGCAGGGGAGGCGCGAACATTGTCGCCTTCCCTTCCCACAGATGAAGGAGCGGTCGCGGCAGATGAGTTTTCCCCATACGGAGTCGTCGTGTCCCCCTTCTTCTTCTTCGCCGCAACAGGCGGCCTAACCAATTGATGGAGAACGTCAAGCCCCGCCAGCATAATCAAGAACAGGATGGAGTTCGAGCACTTATTGGTCGACCTGGGTGTAGTTCACCGACCTCTTGCCGAGCTTGAAGCCCGAGAGCCTCGTGGTCCAGGGTGCAGCTGCAAGAGGTCCAGGAGCGAAAGAGGGCGCAGCAGAAGGGCTGGATGCGGTTCCAGGCGGCGCCTAGGCAGAAGCAGCCTCTCGGGAGATCAGCGCCGACCTATCCTTCTTCAGGATTGCGGGTGGATCCTCCTCCCCCGCGTGGAGTCGGTCTCGTCGTCGTCCGGCAAGGTGCAGAGGATGTTGGCCCTGCACGGGGGAGAGGTCTCCCCGTCCCCTCAAAGGTCGCCTCCGAGTCGCGCTCCTCTTCTTCTTCTTACTCTCCTCCCCCGCGGGAGTCACCTGAAGAAATGTCCACCGGCGTCGTCGCCCTCTGGGCCTCAGGGGCACCGTTGGCACAAGGCCGCGCCCATCGAAGGTGGGCATGGCAGCCACCACCTGCGCCCGGTCCTCCTGGAGGAACAAGGGGGCAGGGCCCCCCCAGACATTCTTGGTCGTCTCCAACCAAAAGGCGAAGAGCTGAGGCCAGTTCATCGTCAGCCAGAGCCACTGGATTCAGGCGGAGCTTGTCATCTGCATCCCCAAGCGTCCATAAGGGATGCGAACGCGCCTGAATCGGAGCCACCCGCTACGTCAGGAACTCCCGTAGAAGCGTTGCCCCCGTCAGCTCCGCCGCCTTCATGTTGCCTGGCTTCAGGCCGGCGTTCATCTTCTCCAGCACCAACTTCGCCCGACCGTCAGCAAGCTTTGTGCGAGACCACCATTCGTCAGGCTGGGGCATCTCCATGGGCAAAACCAACCGGGGGTGGACGCACTTGGCGTCCACCATGACCCACTTGCTCCAGAAGTTGTCGGCCCTCTTCCCGGTCTTCGAGATCGCGTTTTCCTTGCCATACGCGACGAAGTTGGCGCACGCCGAGGTGTGCTTGCTGTTGGTTCGGAGAGATAAGAAGTGGCATAGCAGAGCCACGGACGGCATCACCCCAACATGCGCCTCGCAATATTAGGCGAAAATCGACAAGAAGAGATCAAAGTTGGGATGGAGATGAAGGGCCTGCAACCTGTAATGGTGGAGGACGGCGTAGAAGAAGTCGGAGAAGGGAGGCGCCAGGCCTGCGAATATGGCGTTCATGAAGAGGGGGTAGAAAGAGCTCCCCTTGGCCTCCGGCTTGGCAGAGCTGGCCCGAAGTCCGGTCTCCCCCCTCTTGCTACCCTCCAACACTGTCATCAGGCGCGTGGCGGCAAGATTCTTCTCTGACATATTGGGGGCATCCAGGGCCGACGAATACCAAGCCAGAAGTGCATCGACCTTGACCTTGCGGGTGCCATCGCTCGCTGAAAGGGAAGGAGTAGAGTGCATCTGGAGATTTCGGAAGCAAGGAAGCAAGGAAGGGGATCTGGAGCAAGACAAAGGAGAGCAATGAAGGCAATCCTTCCCCACGCCAGCCTTTTGTTAGTCAGGCAGTTGCTAAGGCAGAGTGGGGAAGTGGAGACGCCCACGTCCAATCAGTCGCCACACGTCGCCCAAGGCCACAGGCTGTTGGGGCCCGCGGTGCTCCACACTTGCCCTTTGGCTTCGCTGCTCAGCCAAGTTTGAGCGCACCTGGGGCCGGGGGGCTATTGTCGGCATTCTGGGAACGGGGGTCCCCAAACTTTCCTGCCTGCGGCCTGCTGCGTGGCTCAACCAGTGGCCCAGTGCGGCCCATCTTCATCGACCAACCCTCAAGACCCTCGCGAGGGTCCAAGCCTCACGGGGCGGACGACACAGGGCCTCCTCAGGAGCGGCCTCACCAGGCAGGCTCGCGAGGAGGCAGAGAGATCAAGGTAAGGGGTACCTCACGAGGTTCCCATGATGCAAGCCATGACGATCACGACCAGGCAGGCGCCAGGTGGGCGCTAGCCCGTGCAGTGTCCTCGTTTCCTCTTTGGTGCAAAGGGGGCAAGCCCAGGTGCAGAGTACCAAGGCATCAGGCAAAGGTTTCCATATCAGTGCAACAAGACCAAGACCAGCAGGACGGCAGGACGGAGGTCACCGTGGAGCCCAAGACGGCGTCATCACCAGCACCTTTGGCAGGCGAAGACCACCTTTAGTCAGGATAGCTTGTACTAGTTGTCCCCTTTCAAAATGGTCGTTGTTGGATCCCTTCCCGCTCAATATTTGGGAAGAGGACCAGGGCCTATATAAATAGAGCCAGCCACCACAATAGGAGGGCATCTGATCCGAAGCTAGCTCATCCACATACCACACCACCACAAGAACACCTCTCCTCGTGAGGCTGTTCTTCCTCTGTACTGTTTATCATCGGCCCAAGAGGCAATCCACCACCAGACACAGGAGTAGGGTATTACACCAAAATGGTGGCCTGAACCTGTATAATTCTTGTGTTTCTTGTGTTGTTCATCGGTCTACCTTAAGGATCGCGGCCAGGCTGAGAGCGAGATTCTGTAGGAGGAGATCTTCATGCGCACCCCGGTGTTCGAACCTTAAGGGTTTTGCCGGAACCGATATCCGACAGCAGTATCTGTGGGAGTAAAAACACGGTCTTCAGAAAAGATCGTGCTACCTGTCGATGCAGATAGAACCATGGTTGTAATTTCCCAAGAACCAGCCCCACCACACATAACCCATACTCACGCAGATTGTACCCCTACCCAGTTAGAAAGAAAACCAGCTACATCCCTTCTAACCCCAACCCCAGCAGATATTAACCCGGTTCCCGTTGACACAACACCGTCTCCACCAGAGAGCACCCAAACATGAGCAGTTAGTAAGGCAACTGCAGTGCCCAAAGCACGAGGACCACCACTCCAAATCCCAAGTCAACGCTTAAAGCAGAAGAAGAATTGTTCTTAGGTCAGGTTTTGTAGCTATGGTTCATACTACTTTGCTCTTGCATCACTGTATTTACTCATACCAACTAATTTCAAATTTGAAGGATGCAGTGAAACTCCAATGGCGCAACAGGTATGTTTTAAACCTGTTTCTTTAACGTGTTTCCTGTTGTAACTTGTTGTATGTTGATTTCAGTTTCAATTGAATAAACAGTTATGTTCTCGTGCCATGCACATTACAAGTGTTATTATTGCTGTGTAGTTTCCCACACTTATATTCTGTCTATGCTGCTTTGTCTTAAATAGATATGATTTGAAATGTATCTATCTTGATTTGGCAACATAAACTAGAATGATATAGACCATACAGTGACCATACTACATAGATATATGTTTGTTTCATGCTGTTATCCTGTCCACCTTACTACTGAACTGGTTTACCAAATGAGTTTCATATACTACATTGTAAACCTGTGATGTGTTTGTTTGTTTCTCTTTTAGAAGGCGGATAAAATATTGGAGAAGAGTACCCCGTTATGCAATGGTAAAGGAAGTAATGCATGTAAGGTTCAAGATAGTAAGACATCCCTTTTGGTCTCCAAGAAAGCTGATAAAAACTATATTGAGACACTCAGACAACCCCAAAGTCCTGTCTTGATGTAGTGTTCGAGTTACTGGCCACTTCTGCTGGCACCAGCTCATTGAACTCGCTGCCTGAATCAATTCGGCTTCTTGAGTCTCAAATTCAAGTTGAAAGACATCGATCAGATGTTATGCGACAGGAAGCCGAAGGACTGAGGAAGTACCTTCAGAATTCAGATGCATACTTTCTGGTGCAACAGTAAGTGCTGGAGGATTTAAGCGCCAAACAAGAGAAAGTTGATAAGCTTACTAAGCATATTGCCAGCATTATGGGTACCAAGGATATTGTTTCTTGAGCTCTTCTAAAGTGGTTTCAGTTCTGGACTTGTTTTGCTGCAGCGTTTATATGCTGCTTTGTTCCATATATTTGCACTGGTGGCAAACTTTGATGCCCAGTGGATGTAATATGTGTAATAGCCGTGATAGCCTAGCGTAAGTTGCTTGCTTATTTATTTCCTTATTGTGTTGTTTATTTGTTTGCTTGTAGTCAGTGCAGTTCTTTTTCCGCGGTTTGCTAGTGGCCGCAATAACCTATTTTTTAAAACTAGGCCACACACTACAAGAAATATGTCAACTTATGACCTTCTCTTAGCGACCCCAGCTGAATTGGTCGTAAATTCACGGCCATTTCGCTTGGAAGGGCTCAAACCCTAAAATTGCTTACACCAAATGGTCATAAAGTAGACAAGAGGCCCCGAACGCCTTATTTCTACCTGATTACGACCAATATAAATAGTCATGAGGTTGTGAACGTGGATGCATTGGTACTTATTGCTATGACTAGGCGCCACCTCATCAGTTTTGCCTATGTGGCATGTCAATGTGGCAGTTTTTGCCCTAGGTTGTGAAGCAACCTATATTTCTGTCATTCCCAAAATTCCCAAAAAAATCTCATAAATTCTTTGGGTCATATCTTCGTCAAATATGTAAAAACCTTCCTTGCCTAGTTCAAAAATAATTCAAAAATATTCATTTTCCTATTCTGTTCAGAGTAACAGTTTGTGAAGGAAGTACCACTTTGGCATGTCCAAATAGTATCCATTTTCTACAGTGCTTTCCTATGCCCAAATAACCATCCTCCACCAAATGCCAGCTCAGTCCATTCATTATTTTGAGCCGAGCTTCAACATTCGTATTTATGTCTAGTATGGTGGTTTGCAAAGCAAGTACCAGCTAGGCTACTCCTTTTGAGCTGAAAATTTGTGAAGACGGTCTTATTAGTAACTGATCATCCTCAGCCAAAACTCACGCCCATTAGCCATGTACATTTCCCGTACTGCTAATCAAACACTTGGCTGCTAATTCATGTTTGAGCACCGATCGGTCTCCTCGTGAGAATCTTATGTTGTAATTTTCTTGCTAGCACCTACATGGGAAGTGTCCAACCCACTAGACATGTCTAGGCCACCCAGAACACATGGAAACGCCACGGTCACGCGGTGACCACGCAGCGGGCATGCGAGCTTACGCGCTCTAGAGTTCGGGCCCTCGGCCACCGTCCAAACCTCGATGTCTCTCCATCAAACCATGTATTTCTGATTAAATAGATACTTATTTACCTAGAAATGATTTTTGAAAAAAATAAAGAGAAAACTATGAGGCAGCTGCAGTTCAAATTTGCCCCGCTTCCAACTGAATCGGCGGAAATTTGTCTTTTTCACGAGCGGTGGATCAAAACAATTTACACCCAACCATTTTGTCAATTGTGCATTAAATATGACCTAGTATTTTATAAAAATGATCTGGTCCAATTTTCCAACAATTATTTGGTAGTTCCTTCACAAAAAAACCTCCTTTCGGGCACTCAAAAAATGGAAAATGGTTTTTTCGTCCAACGAAAATGAAAACTTCCTTAGGCAACATTGTTTGCCATTCCAATATGCACCCTTGTGCATAATATAAGATCATTTGAACAAACTATGCCACGCATGTGGCCATAAGATTGATCATTTGGCTTGAAAGCCATGAATCTTCAGAGATGATAGCTCATTTCTGAGAACATTTTTTTAAAATAATTGCCGTATTACAAGGTTGTTATTTTTCCTGGGAACCTGGCCACATATGATGACACAATGCGAAGGTTTCCCAATTTTTTGATTTTTTTTTATTTTTTTATGCCCGTTCCAAAATGCGGTCAAAACGGCGGGCTTGACCGTTCCTAGCTAGTGGTTGAATGTTGGATTTTTTTTTGGTGTTTCTATGATTAAATAGATACTTATGTACCTAGAAATGATTTTTGGAAAAAATAAAGAGCAAACTATGAGGCAGCTGCAGTTCAAATTTGACCCGTTTCCAGCTGAATAGACGACAATTTGTCTTTTCCATCAGAGGTGGATCATAACTTTTTGCACCTAACCATTTTGTCAACTGTGCATTATATATGGCCTAGTATTTTATAAAATTGATTTGGTCCATTTGTGCAACAATTATTTGGTAGTTCCTTCACAAAAAAACCTCATTTCGGGCACTCGGAAAATGAAAAATGAATTTTCCGTGCAAAGAAAATGAAAACTTCCTTAGGCAACATTGTTTGGAATTCCAAGATGCACCCTTGTGCACAATATTAGATCATTTGAACAAACTATGCCATGAATGTGGCCATAAGATTGATCATTTGGCTTGAAAGCCACGAATCTTCACGCGTGATAGCTCATTCTGAGAACACTTTTTTAAAATAATTGACGTATTACAAGTTTATTATTTTTCCTGGAAACTTGGTCACATATAATGACACAATGCGAATGTTTCCTAATTTTTTGATTTTTTTAGAATTTTTTATGCCCATTTCAAAATGCGGTCAAAACGGCGGGCTTGACCGTTCCTAGCTAGTGGTTGAATCTTGCAAAACTTTTGATGTTTCTCTAATTAAATAGATACTTATGTACCTAGAAATGATTTTTTGAAAAAATAAAGAGCAAATTATGAGGCAGCTGCAGTTCAAATTTGACCCGTTTCCAGCTGAATCGACGACAATTTGTCTTTTTCATCAGAGGTGGATCAAAACTTTTTGCACCCAACCATTTTGTCAATTGTGCATTATATATGGCCTAGTATTTTATAAAATTGATTTGGTCCATTTGTGCAACAATTATTTGGTAGTTCCTTCACAAAAAATATGGCCTAGTATTTTCAAAAAATGATTTGGTCCAATTTTGCAACAAATATATGGTAGGTCCTTCACAAAAAGAACTCATTTCGGGCACTCGGAAAATGGAAAATGAATTTTCCGTGCAAAGAAAATGAAAACTCCCTTAGGCAACAATGTTTGGTATTCCATGATGCGCCCTTGTGCACAATATGAGATCATTTGAACAAACTATGCCATTCCAAAATGCACCCTTGTGCAAAAAATAAGAGACACAAATAGAAAAAAACACAATAACATAAGCTTGAAAAAGTATTTGATGTGCTCCACATGTGCTATGATTGTGAATTATAAAATTGATGTGCTCCAAATTTGCAACATATATTTGCTAAGTTCTTTATAAAAAACATCATTTTGGACACTTGAAAAATGATTCTCTTACAAAAAAAATCATATCTTAGAACACTTTTTTTAATGATATTAACATTATTCAAGGTTTGTTATTTTAACTGAAAAGTACTCCCGTCGTCCCATAATATAAGAACGCTTTTGACACTACACTTGGTGACACAATGCGAAGGTTTTTTATTTTTGTATTTTTTTAAATTTCTTAGGTCGTCAAATAGCATGTGTATGAACCAAGCAGGTCAGCACAAGCAATTTTAGCTCTTGCTAAGAATTTTTCCAAGGCAAAGTCGAAGCAAGCAAAACTGAGAAGATATGGATGGAGTAAGCCACCGAAGGGAGTTATCAAACTTAATGTCGATGCCACTTTTGATCCTGATAGGGGAACAGGGGGTACGGGTGCAATATTACGAGACGAAGCTGGTTTCTTCGTCGCAGCTTCATGCAGTAATATCCCTTTTGTGGAAGACGCGGCTATGACAGAAGCTAGAGGTATGCGAGATGGGCTCTTACTCGCAAATGAAGTTGGGTGCAATAAAATTTGCGTCGAGTCCGATTGCATGGAGGTCGTCGAAGTCATGCAAGGGGGTGGTAATTCGCTAGGCCCGGCAGCCGCAATTTATGAAGAATGTTCTTTTCTTGCTAGAAATTTTATTTCTATTATGTTTTCCTACTGCCCTAGGGAGGCCAATGCGGCGGCAGATTTATTGGCTAGAAACTCGGAGTTCTCTCATACAATTGTTTGGAAATCGGAGCCTCCGGGGTTTCTAGTAGATGTGTTAACAAACGATGTATCACTTTTTGCGCATGAAATATAAACCGCCATGATGGCTTTCCCTCAAAAAATAAAAATAAAAATAGTAGAAATGATTCAAAATCTTGTTTTCAATCAATTACGACCAATTTAAATGGTCTTAACATCATCAAAGAGGATACTGTGTTCTGATTGGTCTAAAATCAGCTCATGCGGATCATGGATTAAGCACCGTCGGATGCGCCCGGATCCAACGACAGCCCACACCCCCTCCCCCCCCGTCGCTCTCACCCCCTCCTGAATCACCCCGTATCCCTCTCACCCTCGTCCACCCACGAAACCCTAGCCCCCTTCTCCCAATCGCCGCTGCCGCCTTCTCCCTCCCAGATCCAATCCAAGTCAGAGCCCCATTCCTACGCGCGTTGGCCACCTCGCTCCGGCGGAGCTCGACCCCCACCCCCAAGCGAAGCTGCTCCACCCTCTCCCGCCGGCGAGCCTCTCTGCTACCCGCGCGCACACAACCTCTGCCCCCTGTTGCTCTCCCTGCTGGCCCTCCTCCCTCACCCCGGCCCCCTCCTCCGCCTCGACCGGCCAGCGTGCTGCCATGACCGGCCAGCCCAAGCTCGCGTCGCCCGCTTCGTTCGCCGGATCTGGCCGCCTCTCTCTGTTCCCCTACTCTCTATTTCTCATGATTTCTCTATCTGAATCTCTCTCTCTCTCTCTCTCTCTCTCTGCAGGCACCCATGAGGGCAAAGATGGATCCTCACCAACGATGAGGATGCCTGTACTACTCAGGTGGTAGCTACCACGGCTTCTTCTTCTCCAAGCTTCGGCCCCGGCCATGGCAGGGATGATCCAGTCTGTGAAGTCCCTCCAGATCTTCGACAGCCGCGGCAAACCCACCATCGTGGTACGCCGCACGCGCCCATCCCCCATCCATCTCCCCGATCTGTACGTTGTGGTCCGGTTCGATTAGATCTGGTAGGGAGGGCGTACGCAGCAATGGCTTGTTTTTGATCTGGTGATTCGGCCGTCGCCGGGCCCGTAGGTTTCTGACACGCTAGATTCGAGGTGTTTTGGGTGGGTGGGCCGGTAGGTTGGTAGGATGCGGATTACAGCTGCCCCTCGGCCAGTCTGGGAATTCCATGGGTGCACGCTGTATCGAAGAACGGCAAATGCCAACAACGTATGGTTTCAGTCGCTCAAGTTTTCTTCTGCATATGATTCGTTCTCTTTCCTATGAATCGGTGACCCCAGCATTTGGTCTGGGATCTCAATGCAGAAATAGGATTGATTGCTTGCCACATTTTCCCATCATCTATATTCTAGGCAGTTGAGCATGCAAATCTGGGGTAGGCTTGAATGCTTGGTATCTGGGAATATGCAAGTTCTGATTTCAGGCGAAGTTACAATTCAGTGAGCGAAATAGAAACAATCAGTTTGGCCTAAAAGTATACACTTTTCCCATCAATTTTGTCACTTCTCTTACTAGAATGTGCAGACTTTAAAGACCTACACGATTCTTTGGATACATCCAGGCACCTGTGTATTATCTTGTTGTAATAGCAAGTTCCGTAGCTCTATCATTATGTTTAGCCTCGTACGCCTCCGCTCCGTGCTTCATGTGTCAACAGTGGATTCTACTAGTTTGATTAGGCAAACCAACCATACATTTCTTGTGTTTTCTAGTCTGCTAAATCTACAGCTTCGAGGAACTGTCGGACGCTGCCTGCTTGTCTTGCATTTTGTTATTATCGTCGCTCTCTCCTTTTCAACCTTAAAATTTGGTTTGGTTCCTGAGTTCCTGACTAGTGAACGCACAAACTCTTGTTTATATCATTATTTACTGAATGTTATTGTATTATTTTTGTTGAACTAATCTTGTCTGAATCATCCCTCTTTTGTAGGTCTTTATGAAGCTTTGGAACTGAGGGCCGATATATGGATCTCACTACTTGGGAAAGGGTGTTTCCAAGGCTCCATTTGAGCGAATTTTATATTAGCGTGGATAATGAATTCCTGAGCTACAGTCTTAAGTAATTCTATTACCTAGTTAGTGTTGGTGTAGTCTACCGTCGCTCACATCTTTTGGTCTAACATATCTGCAGTCTAACTATGTTGGTATGCATGATACCTTGCTGCTGTGTTGCCCTGACATTTCTGCATGGTTGTTTTGTGCTGCTGGCCTAATTAAACAAGATAAATATGTATACTTCTTTGAGATAGAAATTCCATGCATGTTTATGAGGCACAAATTCTTTGAGATAACCATAACTGTACTAAAGTGGAAAATCATTGTCTTCTTTGTTCCTGACTATAAAAATTGATGCATGTGCCCTGTTCTAAAGTGGGAAATCATTGATAGCTTGTACTACTCATCTGTTCTAATATTTCCCTTGACTGACATGTGATGTGGTTCCCTGCCATGGATGAGCTACAACCGGATTAGCTAGGGTCAATTTCTATTGCTGCTAATGCATATTGATCAATATGTTCTTGTTTCTGTACACATGGGCAGCTTACACCTAACTGACTGACTGATTGTTGATTTGTTCGAGCTAGTTTGTGTTGTTGGTGGTCATCTAGCTACTGATTTGGTGCTGCAAGTTAGAGTGCCTACTGTTCTGTGTTGTAGAAGACTACTAAATTATCTAGTTTGCATCCCTTTGATGTCATGTATGCAGTTATATTATCTACTAAATTATCTACTGTTTATACAGTTAAATGTTGTTTACATATCTAGTAGTTGATCTGATATGCTGTAGTAGTTGATCTGATTTGCTGTAGTAGTTGATCTCTTTTTAGAGTTGTTGTGTATGTGAGAGATTCCATGTTCACTACATGCTAAATCTTTAACTCCTGGATATTCTGTAGTTGATGTCTGATCTGCTGTAGTAGTTGATCTGATATGATGTAGTTTTTGTTGATTTGGAGTAGTTAATGTTGCCGATACTATATGTTGTATTGTTGCTGATCGGATCTGCTTTTGCATTTTCAGGAATGCTGGATCAGCTGCTGCTGCTCGCTGTAGGATCTGGTTATCAACCTAAGATGTTGCTTCTCAAGTCATGGCGACGACCGGGGATGCTCTGCTGAGCTGACCCAACCTGGGATGATCATGATGATCTGTTGCTCAACAAGGTCATGCTGCTTCGTTCAGCCTCTACAAACATTTACAAGAGCTCTAGGCTGGAAGTGAAGAAGTCAGAAGTATATTTGTAGTATGATAGTATCTTGGTGAAATGAACGATGTAAAGATTATGCTATTACAAGAGCTCTAACCTAGGACAACCTGAGAAGTATATTTGTAGTATTTTGGCTAATTGGCATGTGCTTTGATAATTTTCATCAGTTTACTATTCTCATTGACATGATTGTTTTAAATTGTGGAAGTTGAAACTTGGGCCATTGTTAATTAGAACCTGAGAAGTGGAATCTAGTAGTATTTGGCATTTACCAAATAATATTCACATGAAAGGCTGAAAATTAAGGAAATTGACAAAAAAAAGCCGAGGTCAAAAAGAAAAATAGATGAGACCAAAAAAGAAATGGACCGCAGAAAGTCTGAGGCCCAAAATCACTAAACGAAGCTTAGGGAACAAAAAGGCTGAATTAATGGGCTCGGCCCATGTAAAACCCCCAATTGGACCGGGCTGATTTTAACCAATGACCTTTTCAATTCGTCGCAATTTTGCCACGTCAGATTGCCATGTCGGATCCGACATGGCCTGGGGAGAGAGCTAGCGACCAAAACAGAAGGTCATAGGATCAACGACCTTTTGTTAAAGGTCGCTATAGTCAGTTTACGACCGCCAGCTTTTGACCTTCTGTTTTTGGTCACAAAAAGTTCATAAATGGAAAGTTTTGACCTTTCAGTGACCAATAGTGGTGGTCACAAGTTGACATATTTCTTGCAGTGACAATAACCATGGGCTACATATTTACTGTAGTTACCATGGGCCTCCTAGGGGCCGTAGAAACAATGGGCCTTCCACGGGGCGTAGAAACAATGGGCCTTCTACGGGGCGTAGACACAATGGGCCTTCTACGGGCCGTATCATCAATGGGCCTTCTATGGGCCATATGATCGGTTGGCCAAACATGGGCCAATAACAGACCGCATTATGGCCGAAAACGGGCTAGAGTTAGAATCTTTCATTCATGGTCCGACCATAACAGGCCGTCGTTATCAGCCGTATTTGATGATGCTAAGAAAACGGCCCAATGTATTAACGGGACACAAACGGGCCGACTGTAACCACAGGCTGAATTTGCCGCATAAGCAGAAAATGACAGTAACGGTCCATAAGTAAACGAATGCTGGAAGTGAGCCCAAGGCCAAAAGATAACATGGCCTGGAAAAGGCCCAACGGAATAATGGGCCGTTAATGGGTATAAAGTGATACACTGTTCATTACTGGTCAGTTTCACCACGTGTCGTTAATGGGTATAATGTGATACACTATTCATTTCGGGCCAGTTTCACCACGGGCCGTTAATGGGCCAAGAGTTACAAAGGGCCTCATATGTGTCGAAAGACATCAAGGGCCATACACGGGCTGGAAGTTAAAATGGGCTGGAATCATATTGGACGGCCCAGATGTCGGTGTACTAAAGTAGGGGTACCTTAGTACCCCGAACTTGTGCACGGGCAGTCGCAGCATCCCGCGGCGAGGCTTGCCGGGCATCCGCCAAGATCCTCCGCTATTCCTATTTATTGCCATTCAAGAACAAAGTGTTAGCTGAGAAGACAGAACCCCGGCAAGAGGAGCTTGCCGGGAAGGACAAGCCCCCGGCAAGAGGAGCTTGCCGGGAAGGCCAACCAAGGCACTTCAGAAAACTTGCCGCGACGCTCCGCGCATCCCGGCAAGACCCAGCAAGCGGCAAGCTTGCGAGTGCGACCAGACAACGGCCGCGGCAAGGCGCTTGCCGCGGCAAGGCTGCCACTCTGCACCCAAGCTCCAGCGCATCCGACGACGTGTCGCCCCAAGACCATCCTAGGAGCACGTGGCAAGGCGCTGTGCAGCCATGCGGTGCGAGGTGGCAAGCGAAGCTGACAAGGAGGCCATCGTGGCGATCAGTGGCGCCCCTAACGGTCGCTTCCTGCACTATTGGGGCGACCGGACGGGCATTAAATGCCCTTGTCACCTGTCGTCAGAGTTAGGTAGGGGACACTGTTGGTAGCAGTTGTACCAACCTGTGTTTTTACTTTTTTACCCCTCTTTCTACGCTGCCACCTGTCGGTGACCCCTTTAGCCTATAAAAAGGAGGCCCATGCGCACATAGAGGGGGTTCGGTTCCGCAGTTGGGTTCGGTTCCGCGGTTCGGTTCCGCAGTTGGGTTCGGTTCATTCGACTCATTCAACACCACACCCATGTTCTCAAGCAAGAACAAATACAAACACAAAGCAGCAGTAGGAGTTTTATCTCTCCGGAGAGCTCCGAAGCTGGGTAAAAATCCCCCGCGTGCTCTCGCCTCGATCTTCTCTGCATGTGCCCTCCGCTCCCTTGCCGGACAAAAAGGGGCCCTGCCCCATAGGTGCTCGTTCCCCACAACATCTCTGGCGCGCCAGGTAGGGGGGCGTCGAGGTCGTGCGTATCTGATCCGGGGTCTGCGCGCGCTACATCAACATCTTCATCGACATGCCACCGAAGAAGAAGACTTCGGAGGTGGCCGCTCCGTCCGCGACTATCCTACCGCCACCGGAGCGAACGGGCAGTGGGGTGGACGCCAGCGGAGGAGCGGGCGCCGACGGTGGGACTCGCATCGTCACCCGGTCCAAGGACAAGGCCCCGCAAGGTTCAGCGTCTGCACATCCACCGCACCCCTCCCAGGAGGTGCAGGATCGACAACGCCACGGTGCTCCTGGCACCGTACTCGCGTTGGAACAAGGCCAAGCTGGTGGGTCGCGGGATGCTCAAGGCCAACATACGCGTCAACACGATGGCATGAGCGTAGTGCGGTCGCCTGTGCGAGATGTTGCTCCTTCTAACACTGTTAGGAGTTTGAGCATGTCCGGCACCTCGCGTCGCTCACCACCGCCACCCAAGACTCCAGAGGAAGCGCTGGCCCGAGCCCAGCTGCTTCTAGATTACCCTCCAGCGCCAGACAAGATCGACGACTGGAGGGCCGCCATTTACAGCCTCATCGGCTTCGCCAACGGCAACAAGCCCCGGCAACCGAGCACCTTGAAGCCCCGGCAAGACGCCCAGGCGCAAGCCGACGCCGACAAGACCGCTGGGGGTGCCACCACTGCGCACTCCCCGCCCCGAAGGCCAAGATCGCCGACTTGCCGGGCCAACCTCGACACCGACTCCACCGCGTCGTCGGACCCGAGAGCTCGCCGCGATCAATGCCAAGTTCTCCAAGAACGATGACACGAAGACGCTCGCACTCGCGTCGAGCGTCGAAGAGAAGCGCGGCGTCAATCTGACCAGCGCGCTGGGCCCACTGTCGATATGCATGCGCCAGGGGAACCAGGCGACTTGCCATACGCGGTAGGTTGCCCTGCGTTCACTCGTGAGCTGCGGCAGGTCCAGTGGCCCAGTACCAAGAACTTCAAGCCAGACGTGCCCGAGAAGTATGATGGCATGATACATCCGTCAGAGTTCCTCGGCGTCTACACCATTGCGGTGCAGGCTGCCGTAGGGCGCGACGAGAAGATCCTCGCCAACTACTTCCCTCTGGTGCTCAAGCCCAACATCAGATCTTGGCTCATGCACTTGCCGGACAACTCCATCTCTTCGTGGGCGGACCTGTGTCATCAGTTTGTCGGCGCCTTCACAGGCGGCCACAAACCCCATGGTCAGGAGAGCGATCTTCATCTGCTCGCCCAGAAGGAAGGAGAACCCCTGCGTAAGTACATACAGAGATTCAGTCAGGTGCAGCACAACATCCCAGACGTCCACCCTGCCGCGGTTATCAGCGCGTTCCACCAGAACGTGCGTAACCGCAGGATGAGGGAGGAGATGGCGATGTGCAAAATCAGAGATGTCAGCGAGCTATATGCTCTGGCCGACAAGTGTGCACGGGCTGAAGAGGGGAGGAGACTCCTCGGAGAGAACGCAGGAGCAGAAGGATCTGACAGTGAGGACGCCCCTCCGACAAAGAGGAACCGAAGGCGGAATAACAGAAAGAGGAAGGCTAAGGATGTGCTAGTTGTTGAGCAGTCCGGCAGCGGAGGCGGTTCCGAGAAGGCTAGAGCTGGTGACTCCGGCGAGGCTGTGGTAGCCGCCGACAAGCAGGACGGCTCCGGCAAGCAGTATTGCAAGATCCACCGCACCAAGGGCCATGACCTCCAAGCCTCCAAGAAAGTTGAGCAGATGGCGGAGCTACAGGAAGCTGAATACGAGCGCCGCGACAAGGAGAAGGCCCGGGAAGGTGGCGGAGGATCCGGCAACAAGCGTCCCGCCCGGGGAGGGCGCCGCGGCAAGCCCAAGCAGCGGCAAGGAGATAGGCCTCCCCGCGGCTGCGACAAAGACGAAGACGAAGATGAGGATGATGAGATGGAGGAGGATGAGACTGACGAGCAGGAGTTCCAGAAGGCAACAGAGGTGTTGTGCATCGACGGCGGTGCTTCTCTGCACACCTCGCATCGCCAACTCAAACAGTGGGTGCGGGAAGTGAACGCAGCAGAACCGTCCGTTGAGTCGCGTAAGCCCCTGAAGTGGTCCAGCACGCCCATCATCTTCGACGTTGAGGATCACCCTGATCGCATCACTGCGGTCGGGTGCTTGCCGATGTTGGTTTCGCCAACAATCCGCAACCTCAAGGTCACGAAGATGCTGGTTGACGGCGGGGCCGGCCTGAATCTGATCTCCTCCGCAGTGCTCAAGAAGCTCCAGATCCCCGACAGCAAGCTCGAAGAGACTGGCACCTTTCAAGGAATAAACCCGGGAAGGAGCAAGCCGAAGGGGAAGATCACACTGCCAGTGACGTTTGGCAGCGAGCTGAACTTCAGGACAGAGAGAGTCACATTTGACGTTGCTGATTTCCCATTGCCCTACAACGGGATACTTGGCCGCCCAGCGCTCGCCAAGTTCATGGCAGCCTCTCACTACGCCTACAATGTGCTCAAGATGCCTGGTCCGATAAGTGTCATTTCTGTCCAAGGCGATAAGAAGGATGCACTTATCTGTACCGACAAGATCTACCGGGAAGCAGCAGCCGCAGCAGAGTGCAAACCACTTGCCGCTGAAGCTCCCGGAGGGAAGAAGAAGACCAAGTCCGGCAAGAGTAGCTCTGATGCCCACTCCGGCAAGCGCACCTCTTCGAAGTGCTGCGCTACCATCGAGGACGCACCATCGAGCTCCACCGGCAAGTGCAAGAAGGCAAAGACAGCGACACCAGAGACCAAGAAAGTGGCCGCCAAGGAGGACGGCACTGGTGGTACCTTCACCATCAGTGCCACGCTTGACCCTAAATAGGAAAGCGCGCTCGTTGCTTTCCTGCGTGCGAATGTCGATGTGTTTGCATGGCAACCATCTAACATCCCCGGTGTTCCCAGGGAAGTAATTGAGCACCACCTTGCCGTCTGTCCTCACGCGCGGCCCGTCAAGCAGAGAGTCAGAAAACAAGCAGTAGAACGCCAAGAGTTCATTGCAGAGGAGATCAAGAAATTGGAAGCAGCAGGCCTGGTCCGAGGAGTACTCCATCCAACGTGGCTAGCCAATCCAGTAGTCGTGCGCAAAGCAAACGAGAAGTGGAGGCTTTGTATTGACTTCACTGATGTTAATAAAGCTTGTCCCAAGGATCCATTTCCCTTGCCGCGCATCGACCAGATTGTCGACTCCACGGCAGGATGTGACCTGCTTTCATTCCTTGATGCATACTCAGGATATCACCAGATCTTCATGGCAGAAGAGGATGAAGAGAAAACCGCATTCATTACTCCATGTGGCACGTACTGCTTTGTACGGATGCCCTTCGGACTAAAGAATGCCGGTTCAACATTTGCAAGAGTAGTCAGCCATGCTTTTGAGCCACAGTTGCACAGAAATGTAGAAGCTTACATGGATGACATAGTGGTCAAGAGCAAGGACAAAGAGACTTTGATCCAAGATTTGGACGAGACCTTCGCAAATCTGCGCAAGATCAATCTCAAGTTGAATCCCGAGAAGTGTGTGTTTGGAGTTCCTTCCGGCAAGCTTCTCAGATTCTTTATATCTCAGAGGGGGATTGAAGCCAATCCCGACAAGATCAAGGCCATCGAGCAAATCGAAGCACCGAAGCGAGTCAAGGACGTACGAAGGCTTGCCGGCTGCGTTGCTGCTCTCGGTGGGTTCATTTCCAAGTCTGCTGAACGCGCCCTGCCATTTTTCAAAATTTTGAAAACGGCGGGTCCAATGAAATGGACTCCGGAAGCGGAGGCTGCGCTGCAGGACCTGAAGAGATACCTATCCTCTACTCCAACACTTGTCGCACCTAAGCCACAAGAGAAGTTGCTGCTATATCTGGCGGCAACCAATCAAGTGATTAGTGCTGCGTTAGTAGCGGAGAGGGAGGTGGATGATGAGCCAGCGGCCGCAGCAAGCGAATCCAGCGACAAGCAGGGGGCTTCCCCGACAAGTTCTGGCTCCGGCAAGGATGGATCTGTACAGTTGCCGGAAGAGAAACAGAAGAAGATGGTGCAGCGCCCAGTTTACTTTGTCAGTTCCCTTCTGCAGGGGGCTAGATCAAGGTACTCTGGTGTGCAGAAGTTGCTTTTCGGCCTCCTCATGGCCTCGAGGAAGCTGCGCCATTACTTTCAAGCACATGAGATCACAGTGGTCACTCGCTTTCCGTTGAAGAGGATATTGCAAAATCCAGAAGCGACAGGCAGGATTGTCGAGTGAGCACTGGAATTGTCAAGCTTTGGCCTCAAGTTTGAGAGTACTTCAACTATTCAGAGCCGAGCATTGGTAGAATTCATAGCAGAATGGACGCCAACACCCGATGAAGAAACTCCTGAGAGGAGCATCCCCGTCAAGGAAGCGAGCAAAGAATGGATCATGTACTTTGATGGTGCCTTCTCGCTGCAAGGCGCCGGTGCGGGCGTACTACTTGTCGCACCCACCGGAGAGCACCTCAAGTACGTGGTCCAGATGCACTTTCCCAAGGAGCAAGCAACAAACAATACTGCATAGTATGAAGGCTTGCTTGCCGGACTCAGGATCGCGGCAGACCTTGGGATCAAGAAGCTTATTGTCAGGGGTGACTCACAGCTTGTCGTCCGTCAAGTTAACAAAGATTATCAGAGTCCGTTGATGGAAGCCTACATTGATGAAGTGAGGAAGCTAGAAGAACATTTTGAGGGCATGCAGATGGAACATGTTCCAAGAGCTCAGAATGACATTGCAGATGGCCTGTCAAAGTGTGCCGCACTCGAGTTGCCTGTGGAACCAGGAATTTTTGTGCTCAAGTTGACTCAACCATCTGTCACACCATCAACTGGACAGAGCAAGAAGAGGAAGTTGGTTGCTGGTGATTACTTTCCGGCAGAGCTCCCTGAAGCCGCCGTCAAGAAGGTCCCCAGGATCAACTCAAAGAGTGCTGAGGAGCAGTCTGCTCTGACAAGCCCCAGGGCTTGTTTCGTTGAAGCAGACGCTCCCGACAAGCTGTGTCCCGACACGCTTGCCGGGGAGCATCATGCTCCGGTGGAATCACAGATTCTTGCCGAAGAAGCAGATGTTCCCGCAGCAGCATTTGTGCCTTTAGTCCTTGCCGTCGAGCCACAAGCTCCGGCATGGGCACAGCAGATCGTCCATTTCCTTCAAATAGGAGAACTTCCCGAAGAACAGGAAGAAGCGGAGAGGGAGGCGGATGATGAGCCAGCAGCCGCAGCAAGCAAGTCCGGTGACAAGCAGGGGGCTCCCCCAACGAGCTCTGGTCCCGGCAAGGATGGATCTGCGCAGCCACAAGAAGAAAAGTAGAAGAAGATGGTGCAGCACCCAGCTTACTTTGTCAGTTCCCTTCTGCAGGGGGCTAGACCAACACAAAGAGTGCTGAGGAGCAGTCTGCTCCGACAAGCCCTAGGGTTTGTTTCATTGAAGCAGACGCTCCCGACAAGCTGTGTTCCGACACGCTTACCGGGGAGCATCATGCTCCGGCAGGATCCCAGATTCTTGCCGTGAAAGCAGATGTTCCCGCAACAGCATTTGCGCCTTTAGTCCTTGTCGTCGAGCCACAAGCTCCGGCATGGGCACAGCAGGTCGTCCTTTTCCTTCAGACAGGAGAACTTCCCGAAGAGCAAGAGGAAGCGGAGAACGGCCTTGCCGGGACACAGACGACAGAAAAGCTAAGTTGCCAAAGTTTGAGCATGATCAAGTTTTTAAATTTTTATGTTATACTCCTTGAACGAACGTGCCTTGTATGGAAATCCTGTGCGCGGAGGAATCGACTCGTGTCTAAGTTGCGCCCTTAATTTGTTTCGAGTCCGCTCAACAATGAAAGTGTGCTGCAACTAGCCCCGACAAGGTTTCTTGCCGGAAGCAGCAACCGCCGGCAGGCTGCTGATGTTCCGCACTCAGCGCTCGCGGCAAGCGTGCTTGCGCCGGCAAGTTCCCTAAAAGCATAGGGTAAAAACATACAAGGGATGGAATCGAAGAAAGGATATAACATAGCAAGCATTCCCTCTTTCATTAAAAAAACATCCCACTCTGGTACAATCCATAGAGGATGAAAAACATGAAAGAGGGGATTACAAGTTTTAGATGCGGCTAAGGCCCGGAGGCTTACAAATTGAAAAGATAAGATGCCCGTAATCCCTTTCCTGTCCCTCTTTTCAGGAGGTAGGTCAAGGAGGCGAAAAGGGCAAAAGGGGCGCCTAGGCGAGCTACGGGCGCCAGAAGACACCAAGAGAACATCCCGGGGACCATCCGGAGGCTGGATGGTGATGGCGGCGCCGGAAGTGGGGCTCGAAGACGGGGCGGCAGGACGTCAGCACGCTGTCGAGGGCACTACGCCCTCATACTCCAACTTGACGGCCTTGTCGCCAGCCCTCTTCCCCTTCCGCGGCCTCCCTACGCCAGCCGCCCAAGGAGACGACCCCGGGGAGTTCAAGGTGCCGGCGACGCGGATGATGGGGTCGCCGGTGACGCGCGAAGCAGCGCCCGACACCTAGTCGGACCCACCACTCCGCCGCCCGCTACCCTCGTCGTTGCTGTCGCTCTCCTCCTCGTCACTCTCGCTCGAGGGGGAGTCTTCGCTACCGGAGGAGCTGTCCACGCAGCACCTCGCCCGAATGCCGGAGTCCCCGAAGACCTTGACGGAGAGGAGGTCTCTCTCCATTAACTTAAAATGGAGGGTAAACCCCGCCATCAGGATGTGGATACGGGCGAACGTCTTCCACCCTCGATCAACATACATCACATTGGGGGCTGGGAATACAACGTGGACTCGCGTGCCGTTGATCCCACAGCCCCTCATGTGCAGTCTCAATGTCTCGGGCGGGTCCAACTCCATCGCGTTCGCAAACGGAGCTGGAAGCCGGAGACGACGACGAGGCGCCCGGCGCAGCCTGACGAAGAACTCGCAAGGGTCGTCCCCTGTATGGACCACCGCGAGGGGAGGAACCGCCGGCGGGGGCGGAGATGCTGCACCGCCCCGTCCGCCTCTTCCCCGAGCGCCTCGACCTTGTCCTCGACCTCGTCCATGACCTCGCCCCCTCCCTCTTCCCCTTATGGCTCGCTCTACCACCACGGGCGCAGAATGGGGAGGGATGCGCTGTCTGGCGGCGACCCTCGCCGCCACCGATGAAGGGCCAGGGTTCCCTTTCTCCATGGCGAATGAGAGAAAGGGAGCAGAAGCTGAAGAAATGAGAAGATGAGAGAGTGCGGGCTTCTGCGCCCCCTCCCGCTCTTCTTAAAGGAGCGAGGTGGGGGCTTGACCTCCCGGCTCAGCGAATCAGGGCACGGGAAGAGCAGGGAATCAGGGCCGGCCCGCTACCTCTGCCCGTGATGGCCCAGTTTCCCACTTCCACTGTCCGCGACCCCGAGTGCATGGGAGCCGCGTGGCGGGGATGCAGAACCGAGGCGGACGTTACGCATTTCCTGGATTTAAGTATCGCCCACGATCCCTCCCACGACGCCACGATTGACGCGTGCCATTACGGGGGAGCGCGGCGGGTGCGGAGTCAGATTTTGTGTGGACCCAGGCTGCGTGTGCCCGTGCCCTGTTTTGGGCCTGGCCCAACAGCGCTCGGCACCGTGTATGGCCCAGGCCCGGGGGCTCCTGTCGGTGTACTAAAGTAGGGGTACCTTAGTACCCCGAACTTGTGCACGGGCAGTCGCAGCGTCCCGCGGCAAGGCTTGCCGGGCGTCCGCCAAGATCCTCCGCTATTCCTATTTACTGCCATTCAAGAACAAAGTGTTAGCTGAGAAGACAGAACCCCCGCAAGAGGAGCTTGCCGGGAAGGACAAGCCCCCGGCAAGAGGAGCTTGCCGGGAAGGTCAACCAAGGCACTTCAGAAAACTTGCCGCGACGCTCCGCGCGTCCCGGCAAGACCCAGCAAGCGGCAAGCTTGCGAGTGCGACAAGACAACGGCCGCGGCAAGGCTGCCACTCTGCACCCAAGCTCCAGCGCATCCGACGACGTGTCGCCCCAGGACCATCCTAGGAGCACATGGCAAGGCGCTATGCAGCCATGCGGTGCGAGGTGGCAAGCGAAGCTGACAAGGAGGCCATCGTGGCGATCGGTGGCGCCCCTAACGGTCGCTTCCTGCACTGTTGGGGCGACCGGACGGGCATTAAATGCCCTTGTCCCCTACCGTCAGAGTTAGGTAGGGGACACTGTTGGTAGCAGTTGTACCAACCTGTGTTTTTACTTTTTTACCCCTCTTTCTACGCTGCCACCTGTCGGTGACCCCTTTAGCCTATAAAAAGGAGGCCCATGCGCACGCAGAGAGGGTTCAATTCCGCAGTTGGGTTCGGTTCCGCGGTTTGGTTCCGCAGTTGGGTTCGGTTCATTCGACTCATTCAACACCACACCCACGCTCTCAAGCAAGAACAAATACAAACACAAAGCAGCAGTAGGAGTTTTATCTCTCCGGAGAGCTTCGAAGCTAGGTAAAAATCCCCCGCGTGCCCTCGCCTCGATCTGCTCTGCGTGCGCCCTCCGCTCCCTTGCCGGACAAAAAGGGGCCCTGCCCCATAGGTGCTCGTTCCCCACGATACCAGATGAAGCTGCTAGGCCTAATTCGGATAGGTCATAACGGGCCCTGGGTTAGCGGGCTGTAAATGGGCTATATGCGAACACGTCGTTAACAGGATTTCCGTGGGCCGACCCGCCACCTATTGACCAAGTCAAACGGGCCGACCATTTCAGAGGAATGGGCCTCTGTTGGGCCGTGCCACGTGTCGCCGTATCATAGGCGCCTACGGTCCGATGAGTGGATGACATCTGTCCCAACGGTGAGCCGACACATGTGTCCTCCAGCCAATGATGATTTTACACATGGAAAATCCCCATTGGTCGGGGCTGTTAACGGGTTATTGGATCCAAAACTGAACCCGATAGCTTAACGGCATTCCGTTACAGTAGATACCACGTGTCGGTCACCCTTGACAAAAGAACTTCTATGACGTGTGATTTATCGTCATGGAAGTGGACACTTCCGTGATGATAATTTTGGTAATGTCATGGAACACTTCTACGACAGCACAGGTATGACTATCTTGATTCTGTCATAAAATCGTCATGGATGTACATGCATGACAGAAAACGTGACCTACTATGACAAACACGTATCATCATGGAACTGTATTTTTTTGTAGTGATGTATGTCGTTTCGCATACGGAGGTGACACGTTCCCTCTCGGAACCATGAGCCTTCTTGAGAGAAGCTCCGGTTTGCAAGAAGCTTATACCAAAGCTTGTCCCAATTCAGCCAAAAAAATTATCGCAGCATGTTGGTGCCATGTCATGACACCATGCCAAGTTTCATGATTTTTAGGCGTGCTTTGGATTTACATGAATTAAAAAAAATCATGTTTCTCAATATTTCCGGCCGAGCCACAACGCCCAGATGTTTGAATTTCCTTCCCATTTCTTGCATGGGACCTAGAAATTCACCCAAGGACACACATGTGATTTTTCAACCAACTTTGGTGCACTGGACCATGTGCTTGTAGTTAAAATTTGAATTATGCACATTAAATGCACAAAAATTCAATTAATGTATAAAAAGGCCAAACAAACCTGGAACAATTCCAAAATTTAGCATGATACTTCTATTTGGTCTAATATGCCTGTGTAAAAAAATTAAGGCAGGAGAAGGCAGTGTACGTATGTCGTTTCTCACACGAAGGTGACACGTTCCCTCTCGGAACCACGAGCCTTCTTGAGAGAAGCTCCGGTTTGCAAGAAGCTTATACAAAAACATGTCCCAATTCGGCCAAACAATTTACCGCAACATGATGGTGCCATGTCATGACACCATGCCAAGTTTCATAATTTTCACGCGTGTTTTCGATATACATGAATTAAAAAACCAAGTTTCTCAATCTTTCCGGCTGAGCCACGATGCCCAGATGTTTGAGTTTCATTCCCATTTCTTGCACGGGCCCTAGAAATTCACCCAACGACACACATGTGATTTTTCAACCAACTTTGGTGCACTGGAGCATGTGCTTGTAGTTCAAATTTGAAATATGCACATTAAATGCCTAGAAATTCAATTAATGTATAAAAAGGCCAAACGAACCCGAAATAATTCCAAAATTTAGCATGATACTTCTATTTGGTCTAATCTGCCTGTGTAAAAAAAATTAAGGTGGGAGAAGGCGGTGTACGTATATCGTTTCGCACATGGAGGTGACACGTTCCCTCTCGGAACTACGAGCCTTCTTGAGAGAAGCTCCGGTTTGCAAGAAGCTTATACCAAGGCTCGTCCCAATTCGGCCAAAAAAATATCGCAGCATGTTGGTGCCATGTCATGACACCATGCCCAAGTTTCATGATTTTCAGGCGTGTTTTGGATTTACATGAATAAAAAAACTAGATTTCTCAATCTTTCCGACCGAGCCACGATGCCCAGATGTTTGAATTTCATTCCCATTTCTTGCATGGGACCTATAAATTCACCTAAGGACACACTTGTGATTTTTCAACCAACTTTGGTGCATTGGAGCATGTGCTTGTAGTTCAAATTTGAATTATGCACATTAAATGACCAGAAATTCAATTAATGTATAAGAAAGTCCAAACGAACCGAGAATAATTCCAAATTTTAACATGACACTCATATAGTTCTATGTTGCCTCTGTAAAAAAACATGGGGGGGGAGGCAGCGTATATTGTTTCGATCACAAAGGTGACATGTCCCCCCTCGGGAGCCATGAGTCTTCTCGAGAGAAGCTCCAGTTTGCAAGAAGCTTATACCAAAAACTTGTCCAAATGCGGCCAATTTTTTTACCACAGCATGTTGGTGCCATGAAATGACACCATGCCAAGTTTCATGATTTTCAGGCGAGTTTTGAATTTCCAGGAATTTAAAAACCAAGTTTCTCAATGTTCCCGGCCGAGCCATGATGCCCGGATGTTTGAATTTCATTCCCATTTCTTGCATGGGACCTATAAATTCACCCAACGACACACATCTGATTTTTCAACAAACTTTGGTGCACTGGAGCATGTGCTTGTAGTCCAAATTTGAATTATGCACATTAAATGCCGAGAAACTCAATTAATGCATAAAAATGCCAAACGAACCCGAAATAATTCCAAATTTCAACACGACACTCATGTAGTTGCATGTTCACTATACATAAATGTTCTAGAAATTCAAACACCATCCTTTCCCTCCGTAACACCATTTTGTCTTTCAAAACATAATGAACAAATCAGGTATACCACAAATAGTTTACTAGAAAGAATCATGTGGTATGCGATATAAAATATCTTGGCGCACCGTCTTGTCTGGCTTACGCAGGAAGCTTCGTCGTCTACAGTCCACCGCCCCCGCTTGAACCACACTTGCACACCAGTTTCTCGCGGTACCGAGCAAAATTTTTCTGCCACCGCGGAAATATCTATCTCCCCGTCCCCTCCCTCCCACCAAAAGCCAAATTTTCACTATTCCTCCTTGCTTTCTAAGTTGAAACCTTCATTGCTGCTTAATGGAAGCTCAATCTCCTCACCGGCGACCCTTCTTCTTGCAGCGCCGCCTCCTTGTCGGGTACCATTCTTCTTGCAGCGGCGCCTCCTCACCGGCAACCCTTCTTCTTGCAGCGCCCCCTCCTCGCCGTTGACCCTTCTTCTTGCTGCGCGGCCTCATCGCTGCCGACCCTTCTTCTTGCTGTGCGGCCTCATCTATATGGAAAGGTAATACACACCCTACCCACACTATCCTCCTCCTTTCCTGTCCCACATGCCCCGACCGATGGCGCGACACCTTCTGCCGAAATCTTTGTCCCCCTCCTCCAATTAAGCGTCGCTCACGACCATTTTGCACATAGTATAACATGGAGCTCAGTAGCATCTGGCAGTGAAGATTCAAATCGCGGTCGCTCGCGCGCACGAGCTCGCTATGCTTCCATGTGTGCTGACTGCCAGATTTTGGAGGAGCACCTCGTATTCGAGGCCATTGTCGACACCGCCACACGGTTGTCTACTTTAAAATATAGTTCGTGTTGTTTTCTCGAGGACACCGCTAGTGCCTTCTAGTGATTTGTCCTCTGTAATGTTAATATGCAATCTGATGTTTAGTTAACAGTTTAGTCCTCTGAAATGTAATGTTCAGTTAACAATTTGGTCCTCTGAAATGTAATGTTCAGTTAACAGTTTGATCCAACAATTGCTACATTTCGTAGTACTGTTATCAAGCATTCTTTGTTTTGTTAACTGTCTTATCTTCTAGTACATGTTTCTATTCTGCAATGTCGTGCTCAGTTAACTATTTTGGTTCATTTGGTCTATTGTCCATTTAACTGTTTGGTTCAGTTCTGCAATTTGATTTTCATTTGATGTGGGTACAATTTTGTATTGTTATGCATGTGAAATAAATTGAATTTGGCTGTACTCAATACATATTCTACTGATATTATGGCAACTCTCGGGTAACTTGATCAAGATCTTCCTTATGTGTGTTACAGGGAAGCAATGGGAGACACTGCAATTTACCATCGAGGTTTGTTCAAGCATGGTCCTTTTGCTAATAGCACCTTATTGTGTAGTTGCAGGAATCAGTCTAATATTTAGGTTTCTTACAATTTGGTCTTGCACATGTAGGTCCTGCTGTCAAAGGCTTAGACCCACTGTTCGACCCATTTTGCATATGGGCAAATGAAATGTCCATGAATGTCAGTCAAGTCAAGAAACTCAGAAAGATTGTTAGGATGAAGAAAATTGCGACAAATAATAGCAAGATCTTTGTTTGCACAATGAAGAAGACATCAGTCAACCATAGGATGGTACTAACTCTTTTACCTTGTTTTTACCCCTTGCGCCATTTCAAAATTTATAACAGCGATTTATGCATATCTTTGTTTTCAGTACTTTTCAAAGCAGTTCACCGATGATTACCTCACAAACCACCTGCATGGTCAAGAGGCAAGGAAGGTATTCATTTCACACCCATGGTACAATATTGAAGTCTTATTGAAGAGGACGAAGGTTGGGCGGGCAATTATCCATATTCACTAGCCTAAAGTTGCAAGGACATTGAACATCACTGAAGGCTCAATATTTGCCTTCCGCTTCTCCTGTTTCCTAGATGAGATTCATCTATCTATTTACCGTGTATGATGCTACTTTCTAAACGTTTTCGATGTTGCATGTGAAACTTGGTGCTGTCGTGTAAGGGCGTAACTGAGTGCCGAATCTATTTGATGTAATTCGATTATTGAATCCTGGTTGCTGTTATGTTGATTTGAAATATCTAGTGTGTTTTATAAGAAATATCAATTTGATTAGTACATGGATTATCAATAATAGGTTAATTACCCTGCTTATTGTGGTTTTCTTTTGCACACGGTTACTCAGGAATCACCATGGGTGATGAACTCAAACAACCAGCATGGTTTCTAGAAAGTAGGCGTGTTCGATCAACTAACAATCACACATGACTTCCGGCAGAGAACTGTTTGTGCTAGGCCACCTTGCACAAACATTTCCATACAAAAAACTGTTTGTGATATACATACGAACGGAAATATTTTTCAGGGATTCACTATGTGGGATGTACATACGAACGGAAACAATTAGGTTTCGATGCCCCACCAGATCGCACACGAGCTCATTTTGCCCCAGCCTGTGTGCCAGGAGGGCCTATCCCCGACGGTTTCTGGGTCGTGTCGAAAGGACCCCCTATCGCCCACACTCACTTGGCGACGGTTCCAAATGCCGTAGCGGAAAGGGGTTAAAACCATTTGTATAGCAGGTCTCTACACCAGTGCATGCTAGGCTCGTCAAGTTTAATTCAAGTATTCCGCATGTGCAAAACTGTCTTACACCTGTTGTATGTGAACGTAGGGTCTATCACACCAGATCATCACGAGGTGCTTCAAAATGAAGAACTTTAGCAACGGTGCATACTCGGGGAGAACACTTTTATCATGAAATTCAGTTAAGGGATCATCTTATAATGCTACCGCCATTCTAAGCAAAATAAGATGCCTAAAGGATAAAGATCACATGCAATCAAAATATGTGACATAATATGGCTATCATCATCTTGTGCTTTTGATCTCCATCTCTAAAGCATCGTCATGATCTCCATCGTCACCGGCTCGATACCTTGATCTCCATCATTGCGTTAGGGTCGTCTCGCCAACTATTGCTTCTACAACTATTGCTAACGCATAGCGATAAATTAAAGCAATTACATGTCGCTTGTATTGCATACAATAAACAGACAACCCTAAGGCTCATGCCGGTTGTCGATATTACAAAACATGATCATCTCATATATCAACATATATCACATCACATCTTGACCATATCACATCACAACATGCCCTGCAAAAACAAGTTAGACGTCCTCTACTTTGTTGTTGCAAGTTTTATGTGGCTGCTACGGGCTTCTAGCAAGAACCGTTCTTACCTATGGCAAAACCACAACGGTGATTTATCAAGTTTTCTGTTTTAACCTTCGTCAAATCACCGTTATGGTTTTGACATAGGTAAGAACGGTTCTTGCTAGAAGCCCGTAGCAGCCATGTAAAACTTGCAACAAGAAAGTAGAGGACGTCTAACTTGTTTTTCCAGGGCATGTTGTGATGTGATATGGTCAAGGTGTGATGTGATATACTTTGTTCTATGATATGATCATGTTTTGTAATATTGACACCCGGCAGGAGCCTTAGGGTTGTCTCTTAATTATTGTATGAAATGCAAGCACCATGTAATTGCTTTACTTTATCTGTATGCTTTAGCAATAGTTGTAGAAGAAATAGTTGGTGAGACGACCCGATGCAACGATGGAGATCAAGGTGTCGAGCCAGTGATGATGGAGATCAAGATGATGCTTTGGAGATGGAGATCAAAAGCACAAGATGATGATGGCCATATCATGTCACATATTTGGATTGCATGTGATGTTTATCCTTTATGCATCTTATTTTCTTAGAATGGTGGTAGCATTATAAGATGGCCCCTTCACTAAATTTCAAGATAAAAATGTTCTCCCTGAGTATGCGCCATTGCTAAAGTTTGTCGTTTTGAAGCACCTCGTGATGATCGGGTGTGATAGACTCTACGTTCACATACAACGGGTGTAAGCCTGATTTACACACATGGAATACTTGGGTTAAACTTAACGAGCCTAGCATGTACAGACATTGTCTCGGAACACTGGAGATCGAATGGTAGAACGTGAGTCATATAGTAGATATATCAACATAGAGATGTTCATCGTTGGTGAGTACCCCATCTTACGTGATGATCGGACATGGGTTAGTTAATTTGGATCATGTATCACTTAGATAACTTGAGAGACGTTAATTTAAGTGGGAGTTCATTACCAATTTGACTAATTTAACTTAATTTATCATGAACTTATTCTTAATAGTTTTGCATATCTATGTTGTAGATCAATGGCCCGTGCTACCCTTCCCCTGAATTTTAATGCGTTCCTAGAGAAAGCTAAATTGAAAGATGATGGTAGCAATTACATGGAATGGGTCCATAACTTGAGGATTATCCTCATTGCTACACAGAAGAATTATGTCCTTAATGCACCGCTAGGTGACAGACCCGCTGTAGGAGCTACTACAGATGTTATGAACGTCTGGCAGGCTCGATCTGATGACTACTCAATAGTTCAGTGTGCCATGCTTTATGGCTTAGAACCGGGACTTGAAAGACATTTTGAACTTCATGGAGCATATGAGATGTTCCAAGAGCCGAAGTTGATATTTTAAGCTAATGCCCGGGTTGAGAGATATGAAGTATCCAACAAGTTCTATAGCTGCAAGATGGAGGAGAATAGTTCTGTCAGTGAACACATACTCAAAATGTCTGGGTATCATAACCACTTGACTCAGCTAGGAATTGATCTTCCAGTTGAGACCATTATTGATGGAGTTCTTCAGTCATTGCCACCAAGATATAAAGGCTTTGTAATGAACTATAATATGCAAGGGATGGAGAAAACCATTCTCGAGCTCTTCGCAATGCTAAAATCGGCGGAGGTAGAAATCAAGAAGGAGCATCAAGTGTTAATGGTTAACAATACCACTAGTTTCAAAGAAAAGGGTAAATGAAATAAAGGGAACTTCAAGAAGAAAGGGAAGCAAGTTTCCGCTCCCGTAAAGAAGCCCAAAGTTGGATCTAATCTTGAAACTAAGTGCTTCTACTGCAAAGGAAGTGGTCACTGGAAGCGAAACTGCCCCAAGTATTTGGCGAATAAGAAGGATGGCAAAGCGAACAAAGGTATATTTGATATACATGTTATTGATGTGTTCCTTACTAATGCTCGTAGTAGCGCCTGGGTATTTGATATTGGTTTGGTTGCTCCTATTTGTAACTCAAAACATGAGCTACGGAATAGATGAAGATTGCCTAAGGACGAGGTGACAATGCGTGTTGGGAATGGTTCCAAGGTCAAGGTGATCTCCTTCTGCATGCAACCTCTACATCTACCTCCGGGATTAGTTGTAGACCTCAATAAGTGTTATTTGGTACCCGCATTGAGCATGAACATTATATCTGGATCTTGTTTAATACGAGATGATTATTCATTTAAGTTAGAGAATAATGGTTGTTCTATTTATATGAGTAATATCTTTTAAGGTCATGCACCCATGAGGAATGGTCTATTCTTATTGTATCTCAATCGTAGTGATACACATATTCAAAATATTGATGCCAAAAGATGCAAAGTTGATAATGATAGTGCAACATACTTGTGGCACTGCCGTTTAGGTCATATTGGTGTAAAGCGCATGAAGAAACTCCATGCGGATGGAATTTTGGAATCTTTTGATTATGAATCATTTGATACTTGCGAACCATGCATCATGGGCAAGATGACTAAGACTCCATTCTCTGGAACAATGGAGCGTGCTAATGACTTATTGGAAATAATACATACCGATGTATGCGGTCCAATGAGTGTTGAAGCACGCGGCAGGTATCATTATTTTCTCACCTTCACAGATGATTTGAGTAGGTATGGGTGTATCTACTTGATGAAACACAAGTCTGAAACATTTGAAAAGTTCAAAGAATTTCAGAGTGAAGTGGGGAATCATTGTAACAAGAAAATTAAGTTTCTACGATCTGATCGCGGTGGCGAATATTTGAGTTACGAGTTTGGCCGTCATTTAAAACAACATGGAATAGTTTCACAACTCACGCCACCTGGAACACCACAGCATAATGGTGTGTCCGAGCGTCTTAACCGTACTCTATTAGATATGGTGTGTTCTATGATGTCTCTTACTGATTTGCCTTTATCATTTTGGGGTTATGCATTAAAGACAGCCGCATTCACATTAAATAACGCACCATCAAAATATGTTGAGACGACATCATATGAACTATGGTTTGGCAAGAAACCAAAGTTATCGTTTCTTAAAGTTTGGGGATACGACACATATGTCAAAAGGCTTCATCCTGATAAGCTCGAACCCTAATCGGAGAAGTGCGTCTTCATAGGATACCCTAAAGAAACTATTGGGTACACCTTCTACCACAGATCCACAGGCAAGATCTTTGTTGGTAAGAATGGGTCATTTCTAGAGAAGGAGTTTCTCTCGAAAGAAGTGAGTGGGAGGAAAGTAGAACTTGATGAGGTAATTGTACCTTCTCTCGAATTGGAAAGTAGCACATCAAAGAAAATTGTTCCCGTGATGACTACACCAACTACAGAGGAAGCTATTGATGTTGATCATGAAACTTCAGATCAAGTTACTACTGAAATTCATAGGTCGACCAGAACATGTTTCGCTCCAAAGTGGTACGTAATCGAGTCCTAGAAGTCATGTTATTATACCAAGCCGAACCTACAAACTATGAAGAAGCTATGATGAGCCCAGATTATGATAAATGGCTTGAGGCCATGAAATCTGAGATATGATCCATGTATGAGAACGAAGTATGGACTTTGGTGGACTTGCCCGATGATCGGCAAGCCATAGAGAATAAATGGATCTTCAAGAAGAAGACAGACGCTGATGGTAATATCACTACCTACAAGCTCAGCTTGCCGCAAAAGGTTTTTGACAAGTTCACGGGGTTGACTACGATGAGCTTTCTCACCCGTAGCGATGCTTAACTCTGTCTGTATCACGTTAGCAAGTGTCGCATTTTATGATTATGAAATCTAGCAAATGGATGTCAAAATTGCATTCCTTAATGGATTTCTTAAAGAGGAGTTGTATATGATGCAACCTGAAGGTTTTGTCAATCCTAAAAGTGCTAACAAAGTGTGTAAGCTCCAGGGATCCATCTATGGACTGGTGCAAGCATCTCAGAGTTGGAATATACGCTTTGATGAGGTGATCAAAGCATATGGTTTTATACAGACTTATGGTGAAGCCTGTATTTACAAGAAAGTGAGTGGGAGCTCTATAGCATTTCTGATATTATATGTGGATGACATATTGTTGATTCGAAATTATATAGAATTTTTGGATAGCATAAAAGGATACTTGAATAAGAAGTTTTCAATGAAAGACCTCGGTGAAGTTGCTTTATATTGGGCATCAAGATCTATAGGGATAGATCGAGACGCTTAATAGGACTTTCATAAAGCACATACCTTGACAAAGTTTTGAAGAATTTCAAAATGGATCAGTCAAAGAAAGGGTTCTTGCCTGTTTTACAAGGTGTGAAGTTGAGTAAGACTCAAAGCCCGACCAAGACAGAAGATAGAGAGTGTGAAAGTCATTCCCTATGCCTCAACCATAGGTTCTATAAAGCACGCCATGTTGTGTACTAGACTTGTTGTGTGCCTTGCCAAAAATTTAGCAAGGAGGTATAATAGTGATCCAGGAGTGGATCACTAGACATTAGTCAAAATTATTCTTAGGTGCCTAAAGAGGACTAAGGAAATGTTTCTTGGTTATGGAGGTGATAAAGGGTTCATCATAAATAGTTATGTGGATGCAAGTTTTAACACTGATCCAGATGACTCTAAGTCTCAATCTCGATATGTATTGAACGTGGGAACAGTTAGCTAGAGTAGCTCCATGCAGAACATTGTAGACACAGAAATTTGCAAAATACATACGGATCTGAATGTGGCAGACCCGTTGACTAAACCTCTCTCACAAGAAAAAAATGATCACACCTTAGTACTCTTTGGGTGTTAATCACATGGCGATGTGAACTAGTTTATTGACTCTAGTAAACTCTTTGGGTGTTAGTCACATGGCGATGTGAACTATGGGTGTTAATCACATGGCAATGTGAACGAGATTATTGACTAGTGCAAGTGGGAGACTAATGGAAATATGCCCTAGAGGCAATAATAAAGTTGTTATTGTGACATTTCCTTATTCATGATAAAGGTTTATTATTCATGCTAGAATTGTATTGACCGTAAACTTAAATGCATGTGTGGATACATAAACAAATATCGCGTACCTATTGAGCATCTACTAGACTAGCTCGTTGATCAAAAGATGGTTAAGGTTGCCTAACCATAGACATGTGTTGTCACTTGATAACGGTATCACATCATTAGGAGAATGATGCAATGGACAAGACCCATCTATTAGCTTATCATATGATCGTTCAGTTTATTGCTATTGTTTTCTTAATGTCAAATACATATTTCTTTGACTATGAGATCATGCAAGTCCTGGATACCGGAGGAATACCTTGTGTGCTATCAAACATCACAACATAACTGGGTGCTCATAAAGATGCTTTATAGGTATCTCCGAAGGTGTCTATTGAGTTGGCATGGATCGAAATTAGGATTTGTCACTTGGTGTATCGTAGAGGTATCTCTGGGCCTTCTCAGTAATATACATCAGAAGAAGCTTGCAAGCAAAATGACTAAGGAGTTAGTTACGAGATGATGTATTACAAAACAAGTAAGGAGACTTGCCCGTAACGAGATTGAACTAGGTTTGGAGATACCGACGATCGAATCTCGGGCAAGTAACATACCGACAGACAAAGGGAATTACGTATGTTGTCATAATGGTTCGACTGATAATGATCTTTGTATAATATGTAGGAACCAATATGGGCATCTAGGTTCCGTTATTGGTTATTGACCGAAGAGGTTTCTCGGTCATGTCCACATAGTTCTCGAACCCGTAGGGTCCACACGCTTAATGTTCGTTGACGATATAGTGTTATATGAGTTATGCGATTTGGTGACCGAATATTGTTCGGACTCCTGGATGAGATCACGGACATGATGAGGAGCTCCAGAATGGTCCGGATGAATATATTGATATATATAGGAGGATGCTATTCGGACACCGGAAAGGTTTCAAAGTGAACCGGGTATTCATCGGATCACCGGAAGGGGACCCGGGAGGTCTATGGGCTTAATGGGCTAAGGGGAGGCACACACCAGCCCACAACGGGCTGGCGCAGCCTCTCCCTGGCCGCCGGCCCTAGAGAAAAGAAGGGGGCTAGCCCCTCCTACCTTCCCCTCCTCATGGGAGAAAGGTAGGGGGCGCCACCTCCTCCTCCCTTCTCCCTGGCGCCAAACAAGGAAGGGGGCGCCAAAGGGTGTCACATCCCTAGCTTCTGGTAATGCACTAGGCTAGTCTCATGTGTGCATCATGTTTAATCTTGAAAGGAACTTGAAATGGGGACTGCCTAAACCCTAGCATCAAAGGAATTCACTAGGTTCAACTAAAATATTCTCAGTGAATCCAAATGGCTTTCAAAAATGTTCATCATTTCTGGAAATGCTAGAAATAATAACCACAGGTGTTGCACATTTTTCCATGACATATTTAGGCTCTGAATTAAATCATATAGTATTTGCATTTGGGCATTTAAATGCTATAAAATACTTTAAATGCTCTAATAATCATAAACTAAAATGTTTGTTGTTGGTTATATTCCAAACAGTGACATTGAGCAGTTTCATGATTTATGGAAATGCCCTGGCATTTTTAATAAAGCCCAAAATAGTATAACAAAATAGAAAACAGGAAATAATAAAAAGAAAGGAAACTTACCTGGTAAAGCCCACCTGGTCTGGCACTATAGCAGCCCAGCTGGGCAAAGACAGCCAAGCCCACCTCCACCTCCCTGTCGTCTTCCACCTCCTGCCAGTGGGCAGGAGGGCGTGTGGCCGCGGCGCGCACGCACGCGCCTCGCCACCTCGTGCTTCCCTGCTTGTCCTGGTTTTCTCTACACGAGCCACGCCACCCCCTGGACCTCTCTCACTCTCTCCTGACCCCTTCCCTCTCCTCTGCTCCCTCTCCCGAGCACATCGAGCGCTGCCATCGCCACTGCTCTCCATAGCCACGCCCACCGGCCCTCCCTCGCCTCGCCGACGTGTCCATGGCCTCCGCCTCGACGCCCTCGTCCTCTCCGTCGTCTCACGCGACAAGAAGAGCCCCGACATGTCGTCCCCGCCCCCTTCTTTGTCCTTCAGCCACGGAGATCGCCAGCGACATTCCGCCGTCACCAAGCTGTCCCCGAGCACACTGGGATCACCGACGACCTCGCCGTGAGCTCCTCTACCGAACCCCTCCCTCCCTGCTGTCGTTTTCTTCCTCTAGCCCCACTAACCACCGCGGCCGAAGCTCGCCGCCGCCGTGCCTCATCGCCGTCATGGCTAGAGCCACAGTGGCTCGAAGCCAAGCACACCTCCATTCTCAGCACAGCTCCAGGAGCCCATAGAGCCCACCAGATCCTCCTCCCATGCACCGTAGTGCCGAACCCGTCGTTGCCCGAACTCTGGCCGCCGACTTAGAGCTCGCCGCTGTTAACTCCGGTCACCCCAGCTCCTCCCGCTTGCCCTGCCAGACGTGCGCGAGCCTCAGCTGCGTGTAGGACCAAACCGCAGTCGATTTGGTCGACCATGGGCAAGTCCCGAGCCCCTCCACTGTCTCGGCCTCGCCGGTGGCTTAATGCCGGTGGGTTTGACCCGCTTTGACCCCGGGACTATGACATGTGGGGCCGGCCCTAACTAGATTAGTTAGGTGTTTGTTAGTACTAATCACCACTGTTAGGTGTTAATCCACTCGCTAAACTAACCCTGAGCCACTAACATGTGGGCCTAGCCCTACTGACATCTTTGTTAGAATTAGTTTGACCCTAATTAACTCAGTTAACTAACTGAGTCACTGACCAGTGGGCCCCACTGGTCAGGTTTGACCTGGGCGACGCCTGTTGACCTGCTGAGGTCAGCATGACCTATTGCTGACGCAATAAGTCACTTTCTGGATTAAACTTAATTTAGGAAATTAAAGAAAATAGCTAAAACTTTTAAAATTCATAGAAAATAATCTATAACTCAGATTGAAATAATTTATATATGAAAAATGATCAGAAAAATCCAACCTATCCATTTGTACTGGTTTCATGCATGTTTAAGCAACTTAAACTTGATGTTCATATCAAAACATGATAATGCACTTAATAACCTCATAGTTTGAATTTGAACTTGAACCATGGGTTCAAAATAACTCAAACCCTTCTGGTTGTAGCTGCATTAGCCCAACAAACTCATTTTGCCATGTCATGATCATGCATCATATTGTGCATTGCATTGATTGTGTTTCCACCTCTATTGCCGGTAATTGTCCACTCTCGATAGACGATGTTCCGACGATGAGTTTGATGACACCGATGAAGAACTATACTATCTTTAGAAGTGCCAGGCAAGCAAAACCCCCTTGTTCATTCCGATACAATCCCACTCTCTCACTTCTGCTCTCTTTTACTGCATTAGGACAACAACGACATATCTATTACTTGATGTGGTAGTTGAACCCCCTTTTTCCTCTGCATGACCTGTCATTGCCACGGTAAATAGATGAAACCCACTAGCATGAGTAGGAGTTGTTTAAGCCCTGTTGTGCCTAGTCATTCATGCTTGTTTGTCACGCCTGCTATGCTTAGAGTTGTGTCAGGTCTGATTCATCAGGGATGAATTGGAATGGTGTTAAACATGTCCTACTGTGTGTGAGCTAAGTGTGTGAACACAATTTGGTAAAGGTAGCGGTGAGAGGACATGTAGGAGTACATGGTGGGTTGTATCATTGAAGCCGTCCTCAGGAACTGAGTTCTCTGTTTGTGATCCATGACAGCTACTACCACTCATTAGGATCCTTAATTGACCCTCTCGGCTTCTTAACCACCCTTGTCCTCTGTCCAGGAGTTGCAAGTAGTTTTTGGTGTTTGTAGTAAGCTGGAGGCCGTGGGTAGCGCTGACCCGAGGGGTGGGCTGTGATGCGGTAGGCATGTGGCCGGGTATGCCGGGTACTCATTTGGTGTTGCGGAACCCTGTACACATCGTTCGGGGTCGTATGTGGAAACCTCGGTCGGACTCCCTGCGGATGGAAACTGAATAGGCGATAAACCTGGACTAGACACTTGAGTGTTTAGGTAGGCCATGGCCGACACCCTAGTCGGGCTTCCGCTTGAAGGTTCCCGAGTACATGTCGGGTAAACAACGGTAAGTGGTGAGAGCGTGTGTGAAGAAGTACACCCCTGCAGGGTTAACATCATCTATTCGAATAGCCGCGTCCGCGGTAAAGGACCTCTGGGTTGCCTATACAGTTCATAGACAAGTGAAAGTGGATACTCTAAAATACGGAAGATAAGTGTGAGTGCTATTGATGGCGTTCTCATCGGGAGACGGGAGCGGATCCATAGTGGTGTATTGATATGGTGAATATGTGGACTCGTGTGCGCCACCTCAAAAGAGTTACTTGCAGTCGTAGTTCAGGATACCCAGCGAGTCAAAGCTGGCTTGCTACAGTTAAACCCTACCATCCCTTTGTTGATAATGATGAATATGTAGTTAGTTCTGATGTAAGTCTTGCTGGGTACATTTGTACTCACGTTTGCTTAATTTATGTTTTTTGCAGAGAGACTTCAGTCTCACTAATATTTCCATGTGGACTTCGACATTTAGTTTTTACCTCAGCTACGATCTTGTGCCCTCGGCAGGATCTGGTAGATAGTCAGGCTTCTCGGCCTTTTTCATTTATAGATGTCTGTACTCAAACATGTTAAGCTTCCGCATGTGCTTTGACTTGTATGCTCTGAATGTTGGGTCATGAGACCCATGTTTGTAATATCTCACTCCTTGGAGCCTATTGAATAAATACTTTGAGTCATAGAGTTATGTTGTGATGCCATGTTGTATTTGCACATATCAGGCATATTGTGTGTATGATTTGAAATGATTGCTATGTGTGGGATCTGACTTTCTAGTTGTTTATCCTTGGTAGCCTCTCTTACCGGGAAATGTCTCCTAGTGCTTCCACTGAGCCTTGGTAGCTTGCTACTACTCTGGAACACTTAGGCTGGCCGACATGTGTCCTTCTTCGTTCATGTGTCTGTCCCCTCGTGGAAATGTCATGCGGTGTCCACCGAAGTCCTGTTAGCCTGCTACAGCCCGGTTTATCGGAGTCCTGCTAGCCCAGTTGCTACAGCCTAGATTCACTCGTTGATGACCGACACGTTCGTTGCTGGGTCATGTATGCCTGTCCCTGTAAGTTAGTGCCACTTTGGGTTCACGACTAACCATGTCAGCCCGGGGTCCTTGTCATATGGATGCTAGCGACACTATCATATACGTGTGCCAAAAGGCGCAAACAGTCTCGGGCCTGGTAAGGCGACAGTCGTGGGAATACCGTGCATGAGGCCGCAAAGTGATATGAGGTGTTACATGCTAGATCGGTGTGGCATTGAGTTGGGGTCCTGACAGCTTTGGTATCAGAGCCTAACTGCCTGTAGGATTACCAAGCCAAACTGGTAGAAGTTGGCTCTAGAAATTCTTTAGTTATATAAGGGAATTGATTGTGCGATGGAATGTAAGCCTCTTTTTACTCCTTATACCTTATGCCCTTCTGATCTGAGTCATGTTATCTTTCCTACGTGGTTAAGAAACTAGGCTATCTCTTCTTTCTATCAGGATCACGTGTTACTAATTCGTAGACTTGTAGGATTGATGGATTCAAGCCTCAGTTCAGTCTCTGCTACTTCCGGGTATTCAGAGCTGGCCTCATATTCTTGATATTGTGCTTCTGAGTGGTTATGCCACCATTTTTGCAGGATGTCTCAAATCCTTTGATCATTTACAGCCGTTATGCTGTCCGAGTCATCCCAGGTTTCTAAACAGTCTGATGCATCTGCAAATCCCTTCTTACCGTTCTGAAGTTCCTTTGTGCCAGATCAACCACACTAACTAGTGTGTTGAGGTACTTCGTTCCTTCGACATTTATGTTGGAGCTATTATCATGACCCTAGGTGTCTAGAGTACCACCTAGTAATCTAGCCATGCTTTGTGTTCCTAGTGTGATGATTTTGGCCATCATTCTCGAAAGCATCCCGTGATGGCACTTAGTAGTAGGTATTCGACTCCTGGGTTTTGAACCCGAGATTCACCCTACTTACCTCATGTTGATAGTGTTTGCTAGTTCCTTTAGTATATTAGTAACCTTTGCACTAGTCCTCAAGGTTCATGGTATATCGTTCTTCCAAATACCATGAATTGCTTATGGCAAAAATTCCTCGCAGAACCGAAAGATCACAACAAGAGTGCTCTCGATGAGTTCTCCATCCTATATTGTGACTCTGCCAGTCCTACCTTTTCTGCATGGGTTATCCGGAAGAAATATGTTGAGCTCATTCAACATGCTAACCTATGCATCCACAACTCAGAAAGTTATATGTTCCTTGAGTTGTCCCTCTTTAATTGTTTTCTGGCCCTCGTCTATCAATTGATAGTCAGGAGTAGTTATGCACTTGTGTTCATCGATGCCTACTATTCTTGTGGTTCGTCAAGCCATTCCATTATGGAATGACTAGGAGAAACAAACCCCAGTACCTTATCCATTTCCCGGGTTGGGTCAAAGCAGTTGTGTTCCGCAGATCAAAATGCCAATCCAGCTTTTGTTCTGTTCTACCCTGAAGTATTACCCACTTTATGTCAGGAATATCATGGGAATTGCACCTTCTCTTATGAATTCTTGACGTAGTGATACTTCTCGCCATCATTATTCATTTATCGGTTCCCGTGTTGTCACAACTGGAATACCGACAAGTGAATTGTGATGTGTGAAATCTATACTCCTAGCTACTCTGTTGCCTAGTAGTTAAGGGACAATAATTCCATTCTTAGCGTGTTGGTTATTGAATTACCATCCTAAGATTAATCGTGCTACCTAGTCCTTATTTCCGGTGCACTCTACGATCAATGAGTTAGGAATATGTCAATCCCTTGCTTATTTGATCATACCGTCTTGCCCTAAAAAGGAGGGTTGTTCTCGAGCTTAGTAACATATCGGTGGTTCGTGATTTTCCGAATATCTTCTCGGAAGTATCACCAGGTTGTCACCTGACCGCTATGTTGAGTTCGTGATCAAGTTGGTTTATCCCTATGAACCACCTTTTCCCCAAGAATCTGTGTTGGATACCCTGAGCTAGTTGGTTATGCTAAACAACAATTTAGGGAGTTGGAAGATAAAGCTTGTCCGACTAATTCATTCCAAGGGATATCCTTGTGCGTGTGTGTTGAAGAATGATGATATCTCCATTGATTGATCCTCATGGTCAATTGTTAGATCTATTATCTTATCCAATATTTTATTTGGGTATGGGCTATCGTCAAATCAAATCAGAACCAACGATATTCGTAATGTTGTCTTACTCGTGGTTGTTTCCTCGAGCATACACCATTACATCTTTTGGGTCTGGCCAATGCTATCACCTTGTTCACATAATTGTGGTATTCCACTTATATGGAAACCTGGATGAATTGTTGTTGAGTCCATCACCAACATTTTTACCTTTCCCATGATTCGTGTTGAACATCTAGCTAGTGTTGGAAACTTTGTGAACAATGCTTTCGTGTTCCGTTCATGAAGCATATGCTTGGATGAAAGAAGTGACTTCCTCTAATTTTTTTTGACTATTTACTGCAAGGCAATGGCCTCACAGTCCTTTATTAAATAAATAGAAGAGTATTAGTTACAACTGTACAAACTTACAAGAATGGAGGAAAGAAAACTTACAAAGTTAATCTATGCAAGGTCAGCTATCCAAGAAAGAAAACTATCCTTATATTTACATTTAATCCTATGAGACAGAAGAGAGATGTCATGTATGAAGTTTCTCCTCCAAGCTCTAAAAGAAGGTTGCTCATTCCTGAAAATTTTGCCATTCCTTTGTGTCCAAATATTCCAAGTGGCAGTGAAAACCACCTCTGAGAAGAAAGGGAGTCCAAAATCCTTCCTAGCTGCTTGAGCCATTTCATATGTGGTTTGGTTTGGTTGCACGGTCCAAGAAATCCCAAGATAGTTCCAAACCCTTTGGCTATAGTTGCAAGCAAAGAAAAGATGAGCCCGATCCTCATGTTGAGCAAGATTGCAAAGCACATAGGTATCATCCTGAATGATCCATTGCCTTCGTTGCATCATATCTCTGGTGTTCAAATGATCCATTAACAGAAGCCAACCAAAAACTTTTATCTTTAGCGTTCATGCACTTCGCCAAATCCACTTTAACATATGATCTACCATCAGATGTGAGAAGCAAAAAATCATAGTATATCTTTGCCATGTAATCACCAGATTTTGAAGGCCACTTCCAAACGTCCTTAGACTCACCATTCAAACTGATCGAAGCTAGGAGGGCTTGTAATTGTGTAAGCTCAGAAAAAGCCTCCTGCGATAGAGGCAGATGAAAGTGATCCAGGATGTTAGACTGCAACATGAACTCTTTTACTGTGATTGCATTGTCCGCAGCAAAGGAGTGAAGCCGTGGGAAAGAGTCCTGCAATAAGACAGCATGATTTCCTAGCTGCCAACGATCAAGCCAAAATAGAACAGTATCACCAGCAAGAACTTGAGGAACTGCTAGGCTGGAGAATTTTGGGAATAACCGCATAATATCACGCCACCAAAAGGAACCACAGACTCTGGTGCTTTGGGGTGGTGATGATGCATAATAGGTGTCCCAGATTAGGGATACCCAAGGCACGTCCATTTTGTTGAAAAACTTGAAAAGATGCTTAATAAGCAAAGCTTCATTTTGGATTGTCAGGTTAAGGATACCCAAACCTCCAAAATCCTTAGGACGACAGACAAGATCCCAAGCAGCCAAAGATTGATGTGGGTTATCCGTGTTAACCCTCCACAGGCACTGCCTCATGATCCTCTCTAGCTGCTGAATAATGCCCTTTGGTAGAGATAAAGTGCACAGAAAATATATTGGCATGGAGCATAGCACAGACTGAACAAGTTGCAGCCGCCATCCTTGGTTAAGCAAGCATGAAGAGGCAGATAAACGACGCTCGATGCGATCCACCAGAGGCATCAGCTCATAGATAGAGGGCCTAGAAGTTCCCATGGGCAAACCAAGGTATGTGAAAGGCATCGTGCCGACGTCACAACCTAGCAAAGAGGCCACAGGTAAAACAAGCGTGTTAGGATGACAGTAGCGAAAAATTTGTGCTTTAGGAATGACAGTAGCGATCGACACTACGCATGGGACATGATCAGAAGCCGTGCGTGCCACAGGTAAAACAAGCGTGTTAGGATGATGAATGGTCCATGCAACAGAAGTGAAAACCAGTCGATCTGTTCGAGCAACGGATTAGTTTGCATATTCGACCAAGTAAACTAGCGGCCCTTAATTGGTAACTCAATTAGACCTAGGTGCCCAATAACTTCATTAAACAGAAAAATATCACTGACATTACCCCCAGGCAGGTTTCTGTTCTCCAACGAACGCATGAAATTGAAATCCCCCAATAACAACCAATTATCATGTGCATTTGATGCAAGTTGTCGCCGTGAATTTGAGAAAGCATGTTTCTACCTCCTCTGGAATCATCCCAAGTCAATTATGCACATGAAAAGTATTCTATGGTCTGATAGACTGATCATCTTCATTCTATACGTATTCCATAGCACACTAAGCCACTGATTGATTTGTTCAAGGAGAAGAAGTTCCTTTTAAGAGATAACCCAGGATTAATCAAGGACTTCGTTATCCACAATGATGGTTCCCCTCTTGAACTCGGTAGTATTTTATTATAACACTACTGTGTGGTCATGCTTGTCTCGGACAACGTGTTTGCATGTTGTAGCAGAACCAGCTCATGTTTTGGAGCTTGCTATCATAGTTCATCCCCCGAGAAATCCGCAATGTCATCTCGTCGATTTGTGTTGCAAACTTCCATTTTTGTTTCTAGACTTGATGAGTCCTGAATATCCTGACACCAACCAGATCTGAATCTCAGGCAGGTATGATGGTTGGAACATGTCCCAAGAATTATAATATCGGTCTCTCTGTAACCCGGTAAAGTGGATGCATTGGTCAACACACCTAGACGGAAGACCTATGATTGTAGTATCTTGATTGAAGAAGTTGGCCACCTCCCCATAAGGATTTCGTAGGATTTACTCCCTAGTTGTCCCTTATGGATTTTTGTGTTCCCGAAGTCCGACCTTTTGCTTGATGTTCTAGATATCAAACCATATCTATGAATAGATTATGCTAGCACATCAAGGAGAACATTAGAAGTGGAGTGCTAAATGTCTCTCGGTCGATCATCCAGATTTTGTTTCCTTGGCCTCGTTAAGGTGAAATCTGAGAAGGTGTTATGTTCCTTTGCATCTGCATCCTCCACCATTATTCATCATGGTAGTATGTTGTGTTGCCAGGATCCTTCTCACGAATATTGGTAAAACCTTGATGAATATGGAAATGCTCAAGTTCTTGAAAGCACGCACAAGCACTAGGTGTTATCATAGGCACTAACTGGGATTGCTCCGAGCTTCCTCAGTTATGCTATAACCATTCCAACAGTGGAATTGCTCTCTACTGTTGAGTTTCTCCCTAGTTACTAGAATCATTCCCAACATTTGCATTTTGTTCCTAGCCTGCACCGCCAATGTGCCGTTCTACCGTGGGTCCCATCCATTTCCGATGATAAGCAAAATCATCTATTGTGTTTCTTCAACAAGGTAATCCACATCATCCATACTAGTCCGGGTATGTCATTCATCTGTACTCCTTCAAATGATCGACTATGATTTGCCTTAAGCTGGTATAAATAGCTTCAATGATCTTTGAATCAAAGGTAATTCTTTTTGCCACTTAAGGGATGATTCTACGAGCCACCTCCTCTAAGACGTTTCGTTATGGTCATGGCAATTCAACTCCTCGCTACGTTGACAACTGTTGACCACCTTCTTAAGTGTGAAATTTTTGTCTACCTGGTGAACCTCCTTCATCTGTTCCACTCCATTCCTCTAGATGTGTGCTTCGTGTCTCAGCTCGAGAGATGTTGCTATGACTCACCCCGTGAGTTGATCCTAAGTTGTTTGATCTTCGAGAAGATCGATCCTTTCGTTGTCATATTAATTGGAGTCCTCAGAGCAAGACTTTGAGACAATGATGGTGACCGAATCAACGATCTTATGAAGTGGACCCTAGATCATGAAGATTGTGTTAGTTGCGTTCCCCCTTCATCTTACCCTACGCTTGAATCTCGTGACGAGATTCTTGTTTAGTGGGCGTGAGTTGTCACATCCCTAGCTTATGGTAATGCACTAGGCTAGTCTCATGTGTGCATCATGTTTAATCTTGAAAGAAACTTGAAATGGGGACTGCCTAAACCCTAGCATCAAAGGAATTCACTAGGTTCAACTAAAATATTCTCAGTGAATCCAAATGGCTTTCAAAAATGTTCATCATTTCTGGAAAATGCTAGAGATAATAACTAGAGGTGTTGCACATTTTTCCATGACATATTTGGGCTCTGAATTAAATCATATAGTATTTGCATTTGGGCATTTAAATGCTATAAAATATTTTAAATGCTCTAATAATCATAAACTAAAATGTTTGCTCTTGGTTATATTCCAAACAGTGACATTGAGAAGTTTCATGATTTTTAGAAATGCCCTTGCATTTTTAATAAAGTCCAAAACAGTATAACAAAATAGAAAAATAGGAAATAATAAAAAGAAAGGAAACTTACCTGGTAAAGCCCACCTGGTCTGGCACTGTAGCAGCCCAGCTGGGCAAAGCCAGCCCAGCCCACCTCCACCTCCCTGTCGTCTTCCACCTCCTGCCAGTGGGCTGGAGGGAATGTGGCCTCGGCGTGCACGCACGCGCCTCGCCACTCCTGCCTCCCTGCTTGTCCTGGCCCTCTCTACACATGCCATGCCACCCCCTTGGAACTCTCTCACTCTCTCCCGACCCCTTCCCTCTCTTCTGCTCCCTCTCCCGAGCACACCGAGCGCTGCCGTCGCCACCGCTCGCTGTAGCCATGCCCACCGGCCCTCCCTCGCCTCGCCGACGTGTCCATGGCCTCCGCCTCGACGCCCTCGTCCTCTCTGTCGTCTTACGCGACCAGAAGAGCCCCGACGCATCGTCCCCGCCCCCTTATTCCTCCTTTGGCCATGGAGATCGCCGGCGACATTCCGTCGTCACCAAGCCATCCCCGAGCATGTTAGGATCACCGACGACCTCACCGTGAGCTCCTCTACCAAACCCCTCTTTCCCTGCTGTTGTTTTCTTCCTCTAGCCCCACTAACCACCGCGGCCGACGCTCGCCGCTGCCATGCCTCGTCGCCATCGTGGCTAGAGCCGAGTGGCTTGAAGCCAAGCACACCTCCGTTCTAAGCATGGCTCCAGGAGCCCGTAAAGCCCACCAGATCCTCCTCCCATGCACCGTAGCGCCGAACCCGTCATTGCCCGAACTCTGACCGCCGCCTTAGAGCTCGTCGCCGTCACCTCCGGCCACCCCAGCTCCTCCCGCTTGCAAAGCCAGACGCGCGCGAGCCTCAGCTGCGCGTAGGACCAAACCGCGGTCGATTTGGTCGACCGTGGGCAAGTCCCGAGCCCCTCCGCCGTCTCGGCCTCGCCGGCGGCTTAACACCGGTGGGTTTGACCCCGGCTGGGGCCCGCCCTGAGACTATGACATGTGGGACCGGCCCTAACTGGATTATTTAGGTGTTAGTTAGTGCTAATCACCACTGTTAGGTGTTAATCCACTCACTAAACTAACCCTGAGCCACTAACATGTGGGCCTAGCCCTGCTGACATCTTTGTTAGAATTAGTTTAACCATAATTAACTCAGTTAACTAACTGAGTCACTGACCAGTGGGCCCCACTAGTCAGGTTTGACATGGGCGATGCCTGTTGACCTGTTGAGGTCAGCATGACCTAATACTAACGCAATAAGTCATTTTTTGGATTAAACTTAATTCAGGAAATTACAGAAAATAGCTAAAACTTCTAAAATTCATAGAAAATAATCTATTACTCAGATTCAAATAATTTATTTATGAAAAATGATCAGAAAAATCCAATCTATCCATCTGTACTGGTTTCATGCACTATCAAAAAGACACATTCGTGACATTTTGGGCCGAACGGAAATTTTTTCTGTCATACATATGAAACTTCTATGATGATAATTGTGACAAAACCCGGTATCATCATAGATGTGGTGGGCTCCTATTTCTATGATAAAAAATCATGACAGAAAATGGGCTTTTCGTCTTGTGCGGGCTGGAGACACAGCTGCATGACATTCTTTGGGCCGTCCATGACGGAAAAAACCGTGTTAGAAGCGAGGGGGAGGAAAATTTCGGGGAGTTCCCGGTTACGGTGGGAGGTCGGGGGCCGAGCGATGCGCGTTTCTCTCATACACGAACGCGCGTGTGTGCGAGGCGTTGGCTCTAACTGAACCTGAGCGAGGTATTGGGATCTAACTGAACCCGAGAGATTGCACTGCAGGCTACGCGTTACTGAACCCGAGCGATCGATCGATGGCTGTTAACTGAACCCGATCGAGCGATTCCTTCGCTACTGCTGCTAACTGAAGCCGATCGATTGGATGAATAGTGAGCGTTGCAGGGGGGGTGGATGAACAGTGGGCAGTGGCGTTGCCTCTGGATGACCAGGACCCCGTGGTGTGGAGGGCTGGATGAACAGTAGACGGTGGAGGGGTGCCCGTGGAGGGGTGGTTGAACAGGACCCCTTGGTGTGGAGGGTTGGATGAATAGTAAACGGTGGAGGGGTGGTTGAACAGTAGCCGGTGGAGTAGCACACGGTGGAGGCTGGATGAACAGGAGCCCGTGGAGGCTGGAGGAGGTCGACGGTAGCCCGTGGAGGCTGGAGGAGGTCGACGGTGGAGATGAAAAGTATCCTGTGGAGTCCCGTATTGCGGTACGCCACACCCCTCCTGATGAACAGGACCCCCGTTTCAACCATAGCACTCCAACACAAGTCCGTTCGTCCGTTTTGCGGTACGCCACACCCCTCCCGATCAACAGGACCCCCGTTTCGACCGTAGGAGGTCTGTTTCCTCCATTTTGCGGTACGCCACACCCCTCCCGATCAACAGGACCCCTGTTTTGACCATAGGAGGTCCGTTTGCTCTGTTTTGTGGTATGCCACACCCCTCCCGATCAACAAGACCCCGTTCTGAATGTAGGAGGTCCGTTTCCTCCGTTCTGTGGTACGCCAGGCATCGTTTCCATCGCCTATTCCGTCCAAGCCCTCCCGATGAACACGGCCATGCATTCCATTCCGACCCAGCCGGTTGGCTCCCCATGAACACGACGATGATGTTGTTTCTCCGTTCTGACCCAGCCATGTACGTATGCACGAGTAGGTGTTCGAGACCCTGCCCGTATGTACGTACGTGGCCGTATTTTCTTTCTTGCACCCTGGCCGTTGTACGTACGTGTACATGCTACATGCGCGCCTCTACTACGACACGTGCGCGCCTATACATCCACCAGTATATATGCACATACACATTCGCAACCAGAATGACAACGCTACGTACGCTTCGACCAGGTGGGTCCCGACTGTCAGGCACTTCCTTGCGTGCGAAGATTTAGCTGGTGGGTCCCAGCAGTCAGGGGGGTGAATCGTTTTTTTTTGCCCAGACGCACTTCCTTGCGTGCGAAGATGTAGCTGGTGGGTCCTAGCAGTCAGGGGGAAACGTTTTTTTTTTGTGAAATACGGTGGCCCATCTGGTGGGTCCCCGCTATCAGGTGGAGGAATAATTATTTTCCGTGTAATAAGGAGGCACTTCCTTGCTGCGGCTGTGGACCCAGCTGTCAGCCTCTCCACGTACAGTCCACGTCCGATGGAAGTCGTTCCTTGACCACGTTGACCATGCCGCACTGAGAGCACCAGGGCGGTGGACGACGGCGAGGCCTAGGAAGGGGACGACGGGGAGCCGGGGAAGACGCGGCAGTGGAAGCCCGCCCGGAGAGGAGTACGAGGGTTCACTGGTTCGGCTGCGGTGTGAGGCTACCGTCGCCGCATGGCCTGGCCAGCGGTGGGAATAGTATGGGGCGGTGAGGCCTCCGCGGCAGCACATCTGACCACGGGAGGCAGGAGCATCCAGCACAACCGCCGCTGCTTTGGGCGGCTGGAGCAAGAAGACCAGAGGTTAAAGAAGCACTACGGCCGTTGGATGGACATCATACGGTCACTGGAGCTAGAATCATTTATATTGATTAAGTTGACAAAGCCCTCTGTCCCCGTCAACTTAGTAGGCCCACAAGTCAGCCTCCCACCAAGGTGGGTCCCAGCTAGCAGGGGGGTATTCATTTTTTTGTGCGTAATAAGGAGGCAATTCCGGTGCGTCCGAGCTGACAGCAGGGGGAATGTTTTTTTGCGAAATACGGTGGCCTATCGGGTGGGTCCCAGCAGTCAGGGGCATATTTTTTTTTCGCGATATACTGGTGGCCCGTCCGGTGGTCCCTGCTATCAGGTGGAGGAATAATTATTTTCCGCGTAATAAGGAGGCACTACCTTCCGGCTGCCGTGGACCCAGCTGTCAGCCTCTCCACGTACAGTATTCTTCCGATGGAATTCGGTCGTTGACCACATTGACCACGACGCGCCGACAGCACCACGGCGGTGGACGACGGTGAGGCCTAGGAAGGGGACGACACGGAGCTGGGGAAGACGCGGCAGTGGATGCCCACGCGGAGAGGAGTACGAGGGTTCACTGGTTCGGCTGTGCTGCCGTCACCGTAGAATAACATGGGGTGTGGGTGAGTGGAGTGGAGCAGTGGCGGAGCTACAACAAATAAGTTGGGCGGGCCAAACTGAAGGTCAAGCCTAATGTTTCTATCTGCATGGCCAGTTTTAGCATTAGGCTCACCGTTTTGCTACAATCCTGGATGGGCCATAGCCTTGTTTTGTTTCAACATAGCTCTGCCACTAGAGTGGAGGGATGGCCTGGCTAGTGGTGGGAGTAGTATGGGGGTGGTGAGGCCTCCGCGGCAGCACAGCCGACCACGGGAGGTAGGAGCAGGCGGCACGACCGGCGCTGCTTTGGGCGGCTGGAGCAAGAAGACCAGAGGTTGAGAAGCACTACGGCCGTTGGATGGACATCATACGGTCAGTCGATCTAGAATCGTGCATATTGACTAAGTTAACAAAGCTCTTATCCCCGTAAACTTAGGCCCACTATACTGGGTCCCAGCAAGCAGGGGGAGTATTCATTTTTTTTTGTGCGCCATAAGGAGGCACTTCCTTGCGTGCGAAGATATAGCTGGTGGGTCCGAGCTGTCAGCAGTGGTAATGTTTTTTCGTGAAATACAGAGGCCCTTTTGGTGGGTCCCACATGTCAGGTGGAGGAATCATTATTTTGCGCGTAATAAGGAGGCATTTCCTTGCGTGCGGCCGTGGACCCAGCTGTCGGCCTCTCCACGTACAGTCCACTTCAGATGCATGTCGGTCGTTGACCATGTTGACCAGGCCGTGCCGAGAGCACCAGGGCGGTGGACGACGGCGAGGTCTAGGAAGGGAACGACACGGAGGTAGCGAAGACTCGGCAGTTGTTTCCCACGCGGAGGGGAGTACGACTGTACGAGGGTTTACTAGTTTGTCTGCTGTCGTCGGAGAATAACTGCATGTGTGGGACTGTGGGTGAGTAGAGGGATGGCTAGGCCAGCGATGGGAGTACGATGGGGCGGTGAGGCCTGCGCGGCAGCACAGACGGCCGCGGGGAGGAGGGAGCAGGCAGTACCGCCGGCGCTTGTTTGAGCGGCTGGAGCAGGAAGAGCAGAGATTGAAGAAGCACGATGGTCGTTGGATGGACATCCAACAATATACAGGCCTTCTGTGGAAAGCCTCAAATCTGTGGAAATAGCATACAGCCCATCTGCCATTATTTCAAATAATTTACAGCCCATTTGCTAATTCTTACGGGTTTTTTTGGAGCCCATATTCTTTTTGTTAGCATTACAGCCCATATTGTGGCCACGGTTAAAAAATTATACGAAATTTTGCATATGTCGGTGTGGTCTGAACAGTTTTTAATCCCAAAATTTCGAGTCACATTCAGACTGATTTTAAAAATAAATGTATATCAATATAAAATCCAATAAATTGTCCACGCATAAAAATCAATGCAATTTAAAATCTCGAAATGAAATAAAGATATTTGAAACTAATTGCCGGTTTGATGTGTTTTAAAAATGTACAGCCCATTTCTCATTACTGATAGGCCATTTTCTCGGCCAGCCGAATGAAGCTCTCCTCGTCTTGAAAGATTTGAAGCCCAACAGGCCTGATAAAGCGACTTACTTGACAAATCGCAAAAAAACTGGGCTAGCCATTTTCAGAAAGAAAATAAAACTATTGGGCTGGTCTGTGGTAAACATAAAAGAAAAGGTTGTCTAGACAGGCCAGAGTGTCAAGCATAGCACAGTTGACACCCTGCTTCCGTCTCAAAAACAAATTAGATAAATACCACTCCAATTATGGTGATTCATAAAAATGCCACTACAGTTTCCAAACTTTGAAAAATGCCACTGCAATTTTTGCAAACTGTGAAAAACGCCACAGCAGTTTGCAAACTTTGAAAAACTCCACTCCAGACTTCAAAAAATACCACTAGAAATGGCATGAAATGGCATTTTTCAAAGTTTGGAAATTGCAGTGGCATTTCTCGGATACACCAGATTTGGAGTGGCATTTATCAAATTAACCCAAAACAAAAATAATTGGGCGAGCTGCTGGGTCCCTGGTGTCAGCCGCTCGTTGTGCAATTCTCTCGTTTATTGACTACGTTGACAATTTTATGGGACCCAGAGGTCAGAAATCCACTAGGAGGAGACACTTTTTTATTGGCTTGAAATAAGGAGGCACTTGCTTGCGTACTGCCATGACCTTGGCGGGTCCCTGTTGTCATCCTCTCCACGTACAATCATCTCCTGATTGTGTACGCATCAACTTGCTAGGCCCACAAGTCAGCCTCTAAACCCGTGGAGGACAAATACAACCCATTTAAAAAAATAACAGCCCATTCCATACGTTCAAACGGGAAGTTCAACATTCAGAGCAAAGTAACAGGTCTGATCCACATATAGAGTACTGAACTTCCACATTGACAACCATCATAGCCAAGTTAACTATCTACGCCCACTAATACTCTAGTAGCGTACAAGTACTAACTTAATCTTAGCTAACAAGACGATGTCGGCCGCCATCTGTGGTACACGCTAAACGTCGGCACCGGCATCCTGTGCCTCGCCTCGGACTTACAAGAGGTGCGATAGGGCATGTTGCTCGTGCGCTTTGGCCCTTTCCATGCCGACGTGGTCCATCGAAGCTTCGGCTTCCAAGCGGGAAACCCACTTGACGAGTTGGTAGTAAAAATCGGCGCCGCGAACGCGTGCATGCCCGACAGCCTCCAGGGCTATTTGCCGGGCTCCGGCCTCCATGTAGTCGGCCCAGTTGCGGGCGCTCTGCTCGTGACTCAGAGCATCGGTGCGCTGCTGCTCCATGTCCCGCTGGCGGCGCAAATCGGCGATACGCTGCTCCTCCGCTAGGCGGTCGCGCTCCAACAACTCCTGCTCCTCTGCCATGCGGTCGCGCTCCAACAACTCCTTGATCTCCGCATTGCCATCTAAAGACAGATAGAATGCCTCCTCCCTCCGTCTGCCTTCCGGTGAAAAACCGAACACTAGTTCCGGCAGTAACCGCCTTCGGCGTCGCCTACCACGGATGGGCGGGGGCATGGCGGACGTGGCGAGCGATGTTGGGCCAGTGGGGGCTTATGAGGATATGGCGAGTTGGGTCACGGTAGCACCAGAGAAGGCCGGGAAACAGTACTTATAGGGGAAAGGTAGCGCGACGGTCATCGGAATTCAATGCATAATGGCTTAGCGCGCCAGCTTGCCGTGGAAAACTAGAAAAACTAAAATTATGACTGTACCGTCCCATCTCGTCTGGGTCGCACGCCGGCATGGCAGTCAAACGAGTGCACTCGAATCATCTCCCTCCTTGTCAATAATGATTCCACGAATTTAAAAAGCCGGCAACAATTAAAGTGTATCTTTTTTTGCATCAGTTAGCTGCCTTAATTACGGCTGGTTGCATGCAGGCACTCAGAATCGCTTGCAGGCAGTACGCGAAGCAGCATGCAACGAGTCGCAGCCGAGGGCACGCATGCAGCCACTTAAATCGCTAGAATTAATTAGGCTTAAGCTTCTGCATGCCGTTAATTATTGCCATGCCTTGGTCTTGCTGCTTTGCTCAGGGGACTAAGAGCAAGTACAATAGAGCTGAGTCAGCGGGCTATAAGGAATAAACTAGTATATTTCTGCTTAGTTGGAGGAAAGAGAAGAGAAGAGATAAGGTAAGCGGGCTCTTCGTGAGGAGCCAGCTCTAGCACGTGCTCCTAGGCACTTTGTGAGAATGAAAGGTGGGCCACATAATAAAAAAGTAGTACACTCTTTTGATCTATGTACATGTTGACTATAAGATGGGCTGTAGATGACATGGCAATGGCTTATAGCCAGCAGCTGGCTATACTATTAACCATGCTCTAATAAACCCGGATGGAGGGAGTACCTTGGTTCGTGAGAGGTTTGAATTAAGCCCTGCAAACCGGAAAGGAGGTACTAGTACGTGCGTGATCTGCTATTTATTCATGTAGGATCGAGTAGGTCGTTTCTTGAATTGAGCCCTGCAAACCGGAAAGGAGGTAGTGCGTGTGTGATCCACTATTTATCCGTGCAGGATCGATAGTGTAGCTTGTCAGTTTCTTCAGAGGTTGGTATTTTTATCCGTGTAGGATCGATAGTGTAGCTTGTTAGTTTCTTTATAGGTAGGCATTTTTATTCAAAAAACTGCCACTTCGCATCTTGCATCGCAAATAAAACTGCCAGGAGCGCATTTGTAGGCTAGCTAGTGATCGATCAGTAACTTGTAAACACTGAGCGAACAGAAATAAGTAACTGCTAATGCATCTCAATGATTCACAGATCATATACAAATATGTAGCTCCAAAAGCAAAGATCAGTCACTTCGGATCTTGTGTCGCAACTAAAACTAACTAGTACGATTCCCATACATAAGATCAACATGTTAATGCATTTCAATGATTCACAGATCATATACAAATATGTAGCTCCAAAAGCAAAGATCTAGAAAAAACAACTGTTCTTCCTACTAACATGGATGCTTCTCTTGGCCAACATTTAGTACAGACTGAAAGACAAATTTGTTTGTGAAGTCTACAATTCCTCTTGCAAAAGTAAGTGGTTTCACCAACAGCTGGAACCATGAGAATGAACCACACATGATGGAGGAACATCCACTGCAATATGATTTGGTCTTCTCTCGATCACACTGCGAGACTATTTTTGGAATACAAACTTTAAATTAGGGAAAATGATGCCCATTGTATAATCAGACCAAAGCAATGAAGCACCTAGTGTTGGCCAGTAAATAGTATAGTACTACTTTTCTGCAGTCCATGAAGTGACTATCCAATCTTTGTGTCTATTTTCAAATGGCACTGCATGCAGTGACTATACTATTCTCTTGTGCAGTTCAACCAAAATTGCGGACACTTTGTTTGTTTGCCAAATAGCAACGGGTGGACATCTCTGTCTGCACAAATATCGAGCAGCTAGTAAACATATACCACACCATGTTCGCAGTGATGGAAGAGGTGAAATCGATACAACCGAAATTGAAAATCCAATCATTGAATCATGTCCTCCACCTCCAATGTAGGTCCACCCTGCCAATAAATTCACATGCAAACCACTAGTATTACTATCTAATGACAGTACAAAAAGAGTAGCACGATAGTAGCAAACCATGTACCTTCGTAATGAACAGCTCATAGTGCCACCAATTGGATATAAAGGTTTGGAAAAAAACATGCTCCTAATGTTGAACTAGTTGGACTTTTTGTGCAGTTCCACTAAAATCGAGCATCCCTGTGTCGGTGTACTAAAGTAGGGGGGCACCTTAGTACCCCGAACTCGTGCACGGACAGTCGCAGCACCCCGCGGCAAGGCTTGCCGGGCGCCCGCCAAGACCCTCCATCATTTCCTATCACTGCCATTCAAGAACAAAGTATCAACTGAGAAGACAAAGGCCCCGGCAAGAGGAGCTTGACGGGAAGGCCAATCAAGGCGCTTTCAGAAGACTTGCCGCGACGCCCCGTGCATCCCGGCAAGGCCCGGCGGCCGGCAAGCTTGCCGGCACGACAAGAGAAGGGCCGCGGCAAGGCACTTGCCGCGGCAAGGCGGCCACCCAAAATCCAGCGCATCCAGCGGCGTGTCACCCCAGGGCCACCCCAGGGGCACGTGGCGAGGCGTTGCGCAGCCATGCGGAGCAAGGTGGCAAGCGGAGCTGACAGAGACGCCATCGTGGCAACTGGTGGCTCACCTAACGGTCGTTTCTTTGCACTGTTGGGGCGACCGGACGGGCATTAAATGCCCTTGTCCCCTGCCGTCAGAGTTAGGTAGGGGACACTGTTGGTCACTGTTGTACCAACCTGCGTTTTTACCTTTCTACCCCCTCTTCTTACGCTGCCACCTGTTGGTGCCCCCTTCAGACTATAAAAGGGAGGCCCATGCGCACGTAGAAGGGGTTCGGTCCATTCGACACACGCAACACCACCATACGCTCACTCTTGAGCAAGATCAAATACAAACACAAAGCAGTAGTAGGAGTTTTATCTCTCCGGAGAGCTCCGAAGCTAGGTAAAAATCGCTCGTCCCCCCACGCGCGCCCGACCTCGATCTGCTCTGCGCACGCCCTCCGCTCCCTTACCGGACTAGAAGGGGCCCCCGTGCCCATAGGTGCTCGAGGCCACAGATAGCCGGCCCCGACATCTTTGGCGCGCCAGCTAGGGGCGCATCAAGGTCGTGAACATCTGATCCGGTCTCCGCGCGCGCTGCATCGACGCCTTCATCAACATGCCACCGAAGAAGAAGCCTTCGGAGGTGGCCGCTCCGTCTACATCGATTCTACCACCACCGCCGGAGCAAGCGGGCGGTGGAGTGGACGCCGGCGAAGGAGCGGGCGCCGACGGTGGGACTCGCGTCGTCACCAGGTCCAAAAACAAGGCCCCGCAAGCGTCGGCGACCGTGCAGACACCACACCCTTCCCAGGAAGTGCAAGGTCGACAACACCCCGGTGCTCCTAGCACCGTGCTTGCATTGGAGCAAGGCCAAGCTAGTGGGTCGCGGGACATTCGAGGTCAGCATGCGCGCCAGCATGCTGGCGCAAGTGAGGTGCGGTCGCCCGGACGGGGTGTTCCTCCTTCCAATACCGTCGGGAGTCCGAGCACATCCCGCTCCTCATGCCGCTCGTCACCACCGCCACCCAAGACAGCAGAGGAAGCGCTGGCCCGAGCCCAGCTGCTTCTAGATTACCCTCCGGCACCACACAAGATTGACGACTGGAGGATGACCATATACAGCCTCATCGGCTTCGCCAACGGCGACAAGCCCCGGCAACCGAGCGCGTCGAAGCCCCGGCAAGGCGCCCAGGCGCAAGCCGACGCCGACAAGACCGCTGGGGGTGCCACCTCCGTGCACTCCCAGCCCCGAAGGCCAAGATCGCCGGCTCGTCGGACCAACCCCGACGGCGACTCCACCGCGTCGTCGGACCCGCGAACCCGCCGTGATCAACGCCACGTTCTCCAAGAACGGCGGCACGAAGACGCTCGCACTCGCATCGAGCGCAGAAGAGAAGCGCGACGTCAATCCGACCAGCGCGCTGGGCCCACTGTCGATATGCATGCACCAGGGGAACCAGGCGACTTGCCGTACGCGGCAGGTTGCCCTGCATTCACCCGCGAACTGCGGCAAGTCCAGTGGCCCAAAACCAAGAACTTCAAGCCAGACGTGCCCGAGAAGTACGATGGCAGGATACATCCGTCGGAGTTCCTCAGCATCTACACCATCGCGGTGCAGGCTGCCGAAGGGCGCGACGAGAAGATCCTCGCCAACTACTTCCCACTGGTGCTCAAGCCCAACGTCAGATCTTGGCTCATGCACTTGCCGGACGGCTCCATCTCTTCATGGGCGGACCTGTGTCATCAGTTTGTCGGCGCCTTCACAGGCGGCCACTAACCCCATGGCCAGGAGAGCGATCTCCATCTGCTCGTCCAGAAGGAGGGGGAGCCCCTGCGCAAGTACATACAGAGATTCAGCCAAGTGCAGCGCAACATCCCAGACGTCCACCCTACCGCGGTTATCAGCGCGTTTCATCAGAACGTGCGTAACCGCAGGATGAGGGAGGAGATGGCGATGTGCAAGATCAGAGACGTCAGCGAGCTCTATGCTCTGGCCAACAAGTGTGCACGGGCTGAGGAGGGGAGGAAAATCCCCGGAGAGGTTGCAGGAGCAGAAGGATCTGACAGTGAGGATGCCGCCCCGGCAAGGAAGAACCGGAGGCGGAACAACAGGAAGAGAAAGGCTAAGGATGTGCTAGCTGTTGATCATTCCGGCAATGGAGGCGGCTCCGACAAGGCCAAAGCCGACGACTCCGGCGAGGCTGTGGTAGCCGCCGACAAGCAGGATGGCTCCGGCAAGCGGTATTGCAAGATCCACCGCACCAAGGGCCATGATCTCCAAACCTGCAAGAAAGTCGAGCAGATGGCGGAGCTACAGAAAGCCGAGTACGAGCGCCGCGATAAGGAGAGAGCCCAGGGAGGTGGCGGAGGATCCGGCAAGAAGCTTCCCGCCCAGGGAGGGCGCCGCGGCAGGGCCAAGCCGCGGCAAGGAGATAGGCCTCCCCGCGGCCGCGACAAGGACGAAGATGAGGATGAGGATGATGAGATGGAGGAAGATGAGACTGATGACCAAGAGTTTCAGAAGGCGACAGAGGTGTTGTGCATCGACGGCGGCGCCTCTCTGCACACCTCGCACCGCCAACTCAAGCAGTGGGTGCGAGAGGTGAATGCAGCGGAGCCGTCCGTCGAGGCGCGCAAGCCTCTGAAGTGGTCCAACACGCCCATCATCTTCGATGTTGAGGACCACCCTGATCGCATCACTGCGGTCGGGTGTTTGTCGATGTTGGTCTCACCAACGATCCGCAACCTCAAGGTCACGAAGATGTTGGTTGACGGCGGGGCCGGCCTGAACCTGATTTCCTCCGCAGTGCTCAAGAAGCTCCAGATCCCCGACAGCGATCTTGAAGAAACTGGTACCTTTCAAGGGATAAATCCGGGAAGGAGCAAGCCCAAGGGGAAGATCACATTGCCAGTGATGTTTGGCAGCGAGCTGAATTTCAGGACAGAGAGGGTCACATTCGATGTTGCTGATATCCCATTACCCTACAATGGGATACTCGGCCGACCAGCGCTCGCCAAGTTCATGGCGGCCTCTCACTACGCATACAATGTGCTCAAGATGCCTGGTCCGATGAGTGTCATTTCTGTCCAAGGTGACAAGAAGGATGCACTCATCTGCACTGACAAGATCTACCGGGAAGCAGCAGCCGCAGCAGAGCGCAAGCCACTTGCCGCTGAAGCTCCCCGGGGGAAGAAGAAAGCCAAGTCCGGCAAGAGTAGCTCTGATGCCCACTCCGGCAAGCACACCTCCCCGGAGTGTTGCGCTACCGTCGAGGACGCACCATCGAGCTCCACCGGCAAGTGCAAGAAGGCAAAGGCAGATCTACCGAAGACTAAGCCCGGCAAGAACAGCTCTGGTGCCTGCTCCGGCAAACACGCCTCTCCAGAGTGCCGCGCTGCCGTCGAGGACGTGCCATCGAGCTCCACCGGCCAGTAGGGCAAAGAAAGCTGCCAGTTTCGAACTTTTGAGTTGTATTCCCTGAAAATCCGTACCTTGTATGAAGAACCTGTGCGCAGAGGGGTCGAATCGTGGCTAAGTTGCGCCCTTGATCTGTTTCGAGTCCGCTCAACGATGAAAGCGCGCTGCAACTAGCCCGACGAGTTCTTCCTGCCGGGGGCAACACCGCTAGTGGGCTGCTAATGTCCCGCACTCAGCAAGTGTGTCTGCGCCGGCGGGTTCCCTGAAAGCGTGAGGGTGAAAACGTACAAGGGAGGAAGTCAAGGGAGAATTGCAGCCTCGCCAGATCGCAGAAGACGGAAAAGCTAAGTCACCTGAGCTTGAGTACAGAGCACTTTTAGTTCTAAGCTTTCATGTTATATTCCTTGAATGTTCGTACCTTGTACGAAAAACCTGTGGGCGGAGGAACCAACTCGTGGTTAAGTTGCGTCCTTGCTTTGTTTCCGAGTCCGCTCAACAATGCAAGTGCGCTGCAACTGGCCCGAGAAGGTTTCTTGCCGGAAACAACACCGCCAGCGGGCTGCTGATGTTCTGCACTCAGCAAGTGTGTTAGCGCCGGCAAGTTCCCTAGAAGCGTAGGGTAAAGACGTACAAGGGATGTAATGAAGTAGAGGACGCAACATAGCAAGCCTTGCCGTGAGACGTCCTTCGTATGAGAAACTTGTGCGCAGAGGAGCTGACTCGCGGCTGAGTTGCACCCTTGATTTGTTTCCGAGTCCGCTCGACAATGAAAGCGCGCTGCAACTAGCCCGACGAGGTTTTTTGCCGGAGGCAACACCGCCAGCGGGCTGCTGATGTTCCGCACTCAGCAAGTGTGTATGCACCGGCAAGTCCCCTAAAAGGCGTAGAGTATAAGCATACGAAGGGCGAAGCGTGGCATTGCGTTGCCCAACCTAAAAGTTACGCCACGAAAGAGTAACTTATTACGGCACTGTCTAAGTTATTTTCGTGACTATAATAACAGCGACAAGGAAAAAGCAGAAGGGCGCGCCGGCACACAGGCCCCGGCAACCCAGTTTCGCTGGGGGCTGCGAGTACCGAAATTCCTTCGCGACAAGCCAGGATCCCCGGGGGCCGCAGCGCCAGCGACAAGGGCAAGGAAAGGCACACCGGCACCTAGGTCTCGGCGGAGCTAGAGTTGCCGGTGGGCTGCAGATGCCAAGATTCATCCCCGGCGAGCTAGAGTCGCCGGGGGCTGCGATATCAGATAAGTTCTCCATCCCTCATCATGCATCCTCGTATGGACTGGGGAAAGTGAGGCCGCGTCCTTGAACGAGTGTGCCTTGTATGAAAAAAAACCTGTGTGCGGGGAAGCCGAGTCGCGGCCAAGTTGCGCCCTTGATTTGTTTTCGAGTCCGCTCAAACAATACAAGTGCGCTACAACTAGCCCGACAAGGTTTCTTGCCGGAAGCAGCACCACCAGCAGGCTGCTGACGTTCCGCACTCAGCAAGTGTGTTTGCACTGGCAAGTTTCCTAAAAGCGTAGGGTGGAAACATACAAGGCACAGAACCAAGTAAAGGACATAGTCCGGCAAGCATTCCCCTCTTTTCATTAAAAAAACATCCCATTCCAATACAAGTCCATAGAGGATGAAAAACATGATACAGAGGATTACAAGTTCTAAATGCAGCTAAGGCCCGAAGGCTTACAAATTAAAAGATAAGATGCCCGTAATCCCTCTCCTGTTTCTCTCTTTAGGAGGTAGGTCAAGGAGGCCCCGACAAGAGAAACTTGCCGGGGAGGGCAAAAGGGGCGCCTAGGTGAGCTACGGGTGCCAGAAGACACCAAGAGAACATCCCGGGGGCCGGCCAGGAGCTTGGCGGAGACGGAGGAGCCGGAGGCAGAGCTCGAAGACGGGGCGGCAGGACGTCAGCATGCTGTCGAGGGCACCTCTCCCTCGTACTCCGACTTGACGGCCTTTCCGCCACCCCTCTTCCTCTTCCGCAGCCTCCTTACGCCAGCCGCCCAAGGAGACGGCCCCGGGGAGTTCAGAAGGCCGGCGACCCGGATGATGGGGTCGCCGGTGGCGCGCGAGGCAGCGTCCGACGCCTAGTCGGACCCGCCGTCCTCGTCGTCGCTGTCGCTCCCCTCCTCGTCACTCTCGCTCGAGGAGGAGCCTTCCCTATCAGAGGAGCTATCCACGCAGCATCTCGCCCGGGTGCCGGAGTCCCCGAAGACCTTGACGGCGAGAAGGTCGCCCTCCATTAACTTAAAATGGAGGGTGAACCCCGCCGTCAAGCAGTGGATACGGGCGAACGTCTTCCACCCTCGATCGAAGTACATCACGCCGGGGGCTGGGGATATGACACTAACTCGAGCGCCGCTGATCCCGCAGCCCCTCATGCGTAACTCCAACATCTCGGGCGGGTCCGGTTCCATCGCGCTCGCGAATAGGGCCGGAAGCCGGAGGCGTCGACGAGGTGCCCGGCGCAGCTTGACGAAGAACTCCCAGGGGTCGTCCCCGGTGTGGACCGCCTCGAGGAGAGGAGCTGCCGGCGGAGACGGGGGTGGCGCACCACCCCCTCCGCCTCTCCCCCGAGCGCTCCGACCGCGTCCATGACCTCCTCCGCGGCCTCGCCCCCTCCCTCTTCCCCTCGTGGCCGGCACCGCCGCCACAGGCGCAGGATAGGGAGAGGTGCGCTGCCTGGTGGCGACCCTCGCCGCCACCGATGAAGGTCTAGGGTTCCCTCCCTCCATGGCAGATGGGAGGAAGAGTAGCAGAAGTTGGAGAAAGAGGAAGAGGGGGAAGTGCGGGATTTTTGCGCTCCCCTTCCGCCCTTTTTAAGGAGTGAGATGGGGGCTCGGCCGCCCCGCTCAGCCAATCGGAGCGAGGGGAGAGCAGGGGAACGGGGCCGACCCACCACCTCCACCCGTGACGGCTCGGTTTCCCACCTTCACCACCCATGACCCCACGCGCATGGGAGCCGCGTGGCGAGGAGGCGGAGCCGAGGCGACGGATGAAGTGACCTCACCCCGCCCGTGATCGTAGGGGTGGGCGCCTTGAAAACCACGCACACCACCCACGCCTCCCACGATGCCGCAATCGACGCGTGCCGTTGCGGGAGGGCGCGGTGGGCACGGAGTCCGATTCTGTGTGGACCCAGGCCACGCGTGCCCGTGCACTGTTTTGGGCCTGGCCCAACAATGCTCGGCACCGTGTATGGCCCAGGCCCAGGGGCTCCTGTCGGTGTACTAAAGTAGGGGGGCACCTTAGTACCCCGAACTCGTGCACGGACAGTCGCAGCACCCCGCGGCAAGGCTTGCCGGGCGCCCGCCAAGACCCTCCATCATTTCCTATCACTGCCATTCAAGAACAAAGTATCAACTGAGAAGACAAAGGCCCCAGCAAGAGGAGCTTACCGGGAAGGCCAATCAAGGCGCTTTCAGAAGACTTGCCGCGACGCCCCGCTCGTCCCGGCAAGGCCTGGCGGCTGGCAAGCTTGCCGGCACGACAAGAGAAGGGCCGCGGCAAGGCACTTGCCGCGGTAAGGCGGCCACCCAAAATCCAGCGCATCCAGCGGCGTGTCACCCCAGGGCCACCCCAGGGGCACGTGGCGAGGCGTTGCGCAGCCATGCGGAGCGAGGTGGCAACCGGAGCTGACAGAGACGCCATCGTGGCAACCGGTGGCTCACCTAACGATCGTTTCTTTGCACTGCTGGGGCGACCGGACGGGCATTAAATGCCCTTGTCCCCTGCCGTCAGAGTTAGGTAGGGGACACTGTTGGTCACTGTTGTACCAACCTGCGTTTTTACCTTTCTACCCCCTCTTCTTACGCTGCCACCTGTTGGTGCCCCCTTCAGACTATAAAAGGGAGGCCCATGCGCACGTAGAAGGGGTTCGGTCCATTCGACACACGCAACACCACCATACGCTCACTCTTGAGCAAGATCAAATACAAACACAAAGCAGCAGTAGGAGTTTTATCTCTCCAGAGAGCTCCGAAGCTGGGTAAAAATCGCTCGTTCCCCCGCGCGCGCCCGACCTCGATCTGCTCTGCGCACGCCCTCCGCTCCCTTGCCGGACTAGAAGGGGCCCCCGTGCCCCATAGGTGCTCGAGGCCACAGATAGCCGGCCCCGACACCCTGTTTGCATAGATATTGAAAGTGTGATTACTATAAAAGTGGCACTAGTTGAAGCATAGACTGACAAATATAAGCATTCCAGTTTCTTAATGGGAAAAGGTAGCAAGACTGTTTCTAACCACCTGTTTGAAGGAATAAATAAAGCAACAGCGGCTGATGTCAGGAAGGCATACATAGTTTTTTTCTGAAAAACTGAGCCATTCCTCACCTTTCCTCTTCTTTTAAGAAAATTTTGGGCAGTTCTTCTAAAATAAAATGCCATCACTGCCTTGACAATTTAGTGACACTGTACAAAAGGAAATGACTTAACATTACATCATGATGTCAGGTATGTAGTCGACAGGCATTAGAGACAAACATACAGACCTCCTCCGATAACATAATGAACATTAATTTTAACTAAGGTGTGACTAGCTTTACCGGGATAATTTGAGTGAACTCTACAACCTTCTAGTATTTAGAAAAACAGGAAGTAGTTTTCTTGAGCACATATCTGGGAAAGCTTGCCACACTTTGTTTATGTCCATACGCTAATGCAACACCATTCGAATACTACAAATATACACTAATCCAGTGGCTAGTGCAACATTAGAGTAGTTAGTTTATTACAGGGTACAGTACAATGGTTTTACTGAACAGATTTTAATAAACTCTAGCACTGGAAGGTTTCTATAAGAATTAACAATACAAAATGTAAAGGTAACAAGTTTCAGCATTAGTATACTAGCTGTGCATGAGCATTAAACCAAATACAGAAGTTTGAACGTAACTAGCATTATTAACTAATGACAGTATAAAAAATTGCAAACCATGTACCTCCAAGGTAAATATCATTTCGAACTCGGGGGGACCTTAAAAATTGCTATCCCAATCTTCATAATTGATCAAACATAAAAACTTGATCGAATGAATCAAGAGAACAGCCGGAGGAGGAGGTGCCCACTCTTACCTTTCCTCTTGTCTTCATAATTGTCTGTGCAGTTTAACGAAAATAAAATGACATCGGCGCCTTGGCATTTTGGTGACACTGTACAAAAAAATTAACTTATCTCATGAAAGTGAGGTATGTAATCTATAAGCATTAACAGTGCAAAAATCTGAAGGTATTAACAAGTTTCATCATTGGTATACTGGTTGTGCAACAACATTAGAATGCCTTAGCTCAAAAATCTTTAATACATCCGCAATCAACAGCTAACCCTGAAATAATCCAGTGACATTAAATGGCATTGCTTAAATTTATCGGTGGCATTAGACTGAGAGAGGCATTAGTTAAATGTGGCATCACTTTAGCAGTAGCATTGCTTGACTTGACTGTTGGCGTTATACTAACAGCAAAAAAAAGTGGCAATAAGAGCATGGGAGGCCCACTCGGACAGTGGGCGCACCAGTAGGATGTACCTCCACTGACACAGAGTGGTGAGGGAGGTATGGTTGCCTAGAGCAACAAATATCCAGGCAGCATATGTGGATTACGTCCCATTTTTGTTCTCTTTAGCCACCTTTTTCCTATGTGAGGACAACAAACCGATCGACATGGTCATTCTCTATTGCGATGTCATGCCTTTCTATCCTTCTTCAACCAAGAGACATGGGACTTGTTTCTTAACTACTGATTTTTTTCCCTTTTCAACCTAGATGCGGGTTCGATGCCTACTCTCTTGGACAGTATAGTCTCCCTTCCTTTCCTTATTCAACCCAGACATGGATTAGTCTGCATGAAGTAGGGTTTCCTTTAATAGTGCAAATTATGGTTTTCATCTGTGTGGCCAGCAGAGCAGAGGATAGCAAATTGGGAAGATGGTGGAGTGGAAAAAGATCCACATGCAACGACGTGGCAGATGGGGAAATAGAACAAGGGTATGGTTCGAAAAGAGGTAGCGTACCTGAGGGTTGGCGGGAAGTGGCTTTGCTCGTGGTCGCCGTCCTCCGCACACACTACGGCAGCGAGCTTGGGGACGGAGGCCATCCCGCGCGGGCGCTAGGTCTGAGAGGATGGCCTTGTCATCAGTGCATGACCTCGGTCGCCGACGACGAGTGCGTCGATGCTGCACGTCCTTTTCTTCCTCGACGGATCTGTGACCACCTGTGAGGAGGGAGAGAGGGGCCTTCTTTTTTAGATCTGGAGAGAGGGTGGTAGTGTGAGAAGCAAGTGGGCAGCCCTTGGCAAGAAAGCGCTGAAGCTCCAGCCTATATATCTTTTTTATACTACTAGTACTGGAGGTGGAGTAGTGGTAGAGTAGTTTATATTTTCTCTGCGTACAGTACCAGTTAGTCGTTCTTCAAAACTGAACGGCACACCATTAAAAAAATAAAGGTCGATAACTAATGCGGCACCTTGGGCCAATGCGTCCAGATCGCATTTTGCACGAGGAATTACACACCAAGTTTCGTTGACATGTGGTCCCGTTCCAACATATCTGTGAGACGACGACGAGTAGTAGGAGTATTTCTGAACTGACGTGTAGGCCGGGGTGCTCCTTCGTGAACCATGGCAAACTGGCAACCGTCCACTGACTCTTCGCCTTTCCCTCTCGATTTGGAACTGCTGTCGCACGCTCTTCCGCTCCCTCCTCCATTTTCCTTCAGCCCTTCACCCTTTTCTTCTGCCATTGTTCGATCGTCTTCTCCATGCAGGGAACAGGACGGAAACAACCCCGTTATTCTTGCCCTGATCTGAAAGATGACGTGGTGGAGGAACTCATTGATCGGTGCGACGTCATCACCTCGGCTAGCATGGCAGGTTCGTTCTAGCCCATTCTCGACTCAACTAATAACATCATTACAAGGAACCCAAGAGTCAAGGAGCGGTTTGATCTCCCTATGTTCTTTGCCGTGACCCTGATGACTAGCGCCGGCACGACGGAGGCCTCGCCTTGTGCAAGTTGATGCTGCTTGATAATGATACATATGATGTTAAGATGCCATCGCTTGAGGGTAAGGCTTGGGCAGGCGCAAATGGAGATTGGGTTGTTTACATTGGATCCAACTGCGAGTGGGAACTTGTGAATGTGTACACTCGTGACCGGGTTTCACTTCGAAAAATCTCAGCAGACTGCCCAGAGGTTGAGCACACCGGTATTGTATGCACGTTCAAATACAATCATGGTGACTGTCTTCTACGGAAGATAGCAATTTGTCGAGTTCCCAACCGCTCTTGGAATTACAACAACTATGAAGTTGTTGCTATCTTCAACAAGCTTGTTGCCGTCCTTGGTGGTTTGACTCGATGGGTATTGCTCAAAAATCAGTTTCTGTACACGGATGAGTACCATGATGCAATTCAATATGAGGGCCTTGTGTTTGCTGCCACCACTCGTGGCACTGTTTTTGTATGGCATCCTCGTAGTTTTCGTACGTTTGTCTTCCACCGTAATTATAATTGTTTCATCCACATGCATGCGGGTTAGCAAGTTTCTCTTTACTAATTAACCTTCTTCTTGTGTTTCCAAGGTCATGTGGACATTCCACCACCTATACTTGAAAATTTTTATAACCAAGGGGGAGATGACGATGGTGATGATCACGAGCATGAGGACGAGCAGCGCCCATATACTCTTTGGCGCCTGGCAACTAATTTCGATGGATCACCTCTTCTTGTGTGTATACAGCCCACTGATGATGTTACTGCTAAGGAAGCAGGTGTAGTCTCCCATGGTCGCACTCTCCGGACCTATTCCAACACCCGTTGCATGGTATTTGGGATGGATACTAGTGTGCTAGCGCCAACTCCTTCTCCCTGGTACAGAATTGATAGTCTTGGAGAAAACTCGCTCTTCCTTGGACAAAACTATCCAATGATGGTGAAAGGCGATCCAACTACTGTTGACACAACGTTACTACCATTTATGAGAAGCAACTGTGTCTATACCTCAGACATTTGGGTGGTTCCCTACCCTGGTACTGATATAGTAGGCCGCTTCAGTCTGGATGATCAGTCCTGCGTTGGTCTCCAGATCGACAATGGATGGCCCATCCCAGAGAATCACTTGTGGTTCAAAGCAAGCATTTCCAACGCCAAGGAATGGTTGAGTTGAAGTTCATTTCATTGCTTGTTATTTGTTGTGTGGTGAAAACTTTAGTATTTATAATGTATCCTTGTTGTCAATGTGGGTTGATGACCTATTGTATGTAACAAAATGATATGCCTGTGATAAACTTACTAAATTTATGAATGGATTTTGAGTCGCTTATGTGAGTGAGTGGTGCGACGAGGCAAAAAAATATTTTCTGAATACATAATTGTACGTGCATTGCAACAGGTTATCGGATGAGGCCAATCAACAATAGTAGTACACTATTTGTACTAGCTTCACATGCTTCGCGCGACGTGCGGGTGTTTTTACTGTAGCCATATTGTACTACGTAACCAGCACCATGAATCCTTGATACTAGTACTATATAGTAAGTAGTAGGAGTAGTAGGGTGGCATGGGCCAGAACAAGCATTCATGTCCAGGAGTACGACACATGCCACCAGCACGACTTCCATCTGACACCATATTTCTTGGAGTCCATGCTAGAGCAATCTCTACAACCTCATCATTTCTCTAACTCAGCCATCACGCGGCGGGCGAGGTGTGGGTTTGCCGATAGCCGGTTTCCTTAACTGCGGTCCCACTTGTAAGGCCAACTCCAACGCACGACCCCAAATGGACCTCTGTTTTGCACGAACTCCAATGATAATTTTGACTAGAAAAGCAAGACCAAAGAAAACAAGAACCACAAGAATACATTTTACTACTCATGTAAGTTGGATTAGTGCCTTCTCGATGCATTCATTGTTGATCTGCGGAGGCTCGATCTTGCGTGCTTCTTTCTTCTTCGAGTGTAAAGAAGTAGACGTTGCTTCCTCGCATCTAGTCTCATGTCTAGCCTCTATTCTAGTAGGAGTATCAACAAGTGCACTAATCTCATCTCTAGCCTCTGTGCTAGCTAAAAGTGATAGAACATCTACTAAATTGCGCTCTATCAATATATGGATGTACTCTCCTTCCCAATACAAAAACTTGCATCCATTCTACTCCCTCCGTTGCACAATACATGCCTTCTATTTGTCAAAATATATATGTATCTAGACATGTTTTATTATATAGGTACATCCATTTTTGGAAAAATGGAAGTCAAGTATTTTGGAACGGATGGAGTACACAATAAAAACTTTAAGTTAGCACAACTAGTCTAATCCAAGAGCACAACCGAAGATTTGGTCGGGTTCTTCCTCCTTTTGCCGACACCTGGAACATCCAGCATCCAGGTCGTGTCATGAAAGAAAATAGAGTCATAGTTGAAGCCACGAGATGTGCATTTTGGGTTAAACTGTAAATAGAATCTTACTACTCTTGAGTAACTCCAAAAGCGGCCACCGAAGATCTTTGTTGGATTTGTTTTTCATCACCAGCACGTCGAGGTGAAAGATGTGCAGGTTCAGTGGGTCCTCTTGCGTTTTCACTAGCATGTGGGGCCGCATGTGAGCAAACAGACGATGGGCTTCGTGCGTCCGCTGGCTGGCTGAGAAGAGAAATAGAGGAGGGCTGAGAACGGACTGCAGGAAAAAAATTTACATACCTCAATATAGGCTCGATATAGTGGGGTGGCATGGGCCATAACTAGCATTCACGTCTAGCAGTACGGCACACGCCACCCACACGAGTCCCATTCGACACCAATTTTCTTGGAGTCCATGCTACAGCCATCTCATCTCCCTCCTGTTTTCTCAGCCATCGCGCGGTGGGCGGGGTGGGGGTTTGCAGATAGTCGGTTTGCTCAACTGCGGTCCCACTTGTAAGTGAAAATGCAACACCGCACGCATTCCCGCTTGAGCGGCGTGCCGAACCAACCGTGTGGGGGTGCGACGTGAACACGGCAGGCTTTTCCTTTTGAACTCGTAACTTGTAAAATTTGGTTCTGCTCCATGGCGCGAATGATAGATAGAAAATAACGATTTTGCCTAGAGTAATGAGAAGTTTGGTTCTGGCGCCGTTCATGCATGGAGTACGTACGAAAATTATGAAGTTGATGCGAAAGGTAAGATAATTACTATAGTATCATATACTACTACATGGATTTGATGGAAAGATAAAAATACATACGGATCCATCAACGACACCCTCACGCCCTAGTGTGTCGGGTCACCAACCAACGTGCTTCTGAACAGTGCCGTCCAAGGTTGCCCTGCGGTCCAAGAAGGCCAGCATCCTATCGTCCTCCTCTTGCATGTAGTAGTCCTTGTGGACGATTTGCGCGTAGACATGGGTGATTATGTCGATGGTGTCTTGCTGCGCCAGGCGCTGCGCGGCGAGCGCGACCTCGAGATGGACATTCTCCGGCGCGACGGCGGTCAGTCGCAGGGCCACCAGTGCGTCGAAGAGGTTGTCACCATAGTGGCCGTTGAGGGTGGCGGGTATCGCAGAGCCTGGGCGCGTCGGCTGGAGGCTTACGTCAAAGTCGTCCGCGAGCTTCTTGACGACGGTGAACTTGTCGAGGAAACCGACGAGGACCTCGTTGAACAAGGAGACGAAGCTGTGGTCCAAGCGGCCCCTCGCCCTGGCGGCCTCAAGCAATACTACCTAGAGACGTTCCTCGGTGCCGGACCGCAGGCCGGCGTCGTGGACCATCTGGTACAGCCGGCTGATGCTCGCGCTCATCGCCTCCATGGGTCTAGCTTCGCTTCTAGTCAACTGATCTTGCGATTCGAGTGATCACTCTTGCCCTTGGTTAGCATGCGTAGGTGCGTAGGATTTCGTACTACTCCTCGGTCCTCTACTGCACCTGCCTTTGGTTGTATGACAAGTGGGCCAGCCACCCCCTGGGCCCACGTGTCATTCACCCAAAGGCAGTTGTCGTAAGTTAATGAAGTTGCGTCCCCCCCCATGCCGGTGCAGTATAGTCATCTCACCGGACCTCTAGTTGGGGCCAAACGAGATAAGTTTGATCTTTACTGGTTTATTGGTCCCCTTTGCATTTTGCGCCAAGTTTTGACCTTTAATTTAACTAATAAAATGTTAATGCATGTAAACAAAAATGTTGTGTAAGTCACCTTACGAAAACCAAATAATCCCAAAACACTTAGGCACGGTGCATTAACTCCCTCCTTGTTTCTTATTTCGTGACATATCAACCAATAAGAGATGTGGGCTTAGGGAGTCCTGGACTCGGGGGTGTCCGGACAGCCGGACTATCATTATCCGCCGGACTCCAAGACTACGAAGATACAAGATTGAAGACTCCGGCTCGTGTCCGGATGGTACTTTCCTTGGCGTGGAAGGCAAGCTTGGCAATACGGATATGTAGATCTCCTACCATTGTAACCGACTCTGTGTAACCCTAGCCTCCTCTAGTGTCTATATAAACCGGAGGGCTTTAGTCCGTAGGACAACATACATTACAACAATCATACCATAGGCTAGCTTCTAGGGTTTAGCCTCCTTGATCTCGTGGTATATCTACTCTTGTACTACCCATATCATCAATATTAATCAAGCAGGACGTAGGGTTTTACCTCCATCGAGAGGGCCCGAACCTGGGTAAAAAAATCGTGTCCCTCGTCTCCTGTTACCATCCGCCTAGACGCACAGTTCGGGCCCCCTACCCGAGATCCGCCGGTTTTGACACCGACATTGGTGCTTTCATTGAGAGTTCCTCTGTGTCGTCACCGATAGGCTTGATGGCATCTTCAACCAGCAACGCTGTCCAGGGTGAGACTTTTCTACCCGGACAGATCTTCGTATTCGGCGGCTTCGCACTGCGGACCAATTCGCTTGGCCATCTGGAGCAGATCGAAAGCTACGTCCCTGGCCGTCAGGTTAGATTTGGAAGCTTAAACTTCACGGCCGACATCCGCGGAGACTTGATCTTCGACGGACTCGAGCCACAGCCAAGCGCGCCGCACTGTGACGACGGGCATGATTTAGCTCTGCCACCGAACAGTGCCTTGGTGGCCGCACACGGGTCCGCTCCGGCCATCGGCCCGGAGCCGATCGCCCAGATCGAGGGCCGGTGGATAGACGCCGCCCTGGGGGCTCCAACATCCACGGCGATGGAGCCGAACACTAATCTTTTCCCCTGCGAAACTCGTGGTTCCGAGGCGCTGGACTCCTCGCCGGACTCCGAACCTCCCGCGCCCCTACCAATCGATCCGGATTGGGCGCCGGTTATGGAATTCACCGCCGCAGACATCCTCCAATACTCGCCTTTTGGCGATATCTTGAATTCACTAAAGCATCTCTCTTTATCAGGAGAGTCCTGGCCGGACTATGGCCAGGATGGTTGGGGTACGGACGACGAAGAAATTAAAAGCCCACCCACCACCCACTTTGTAGCCACTGTCGACGATCTAACCGACATGCTAGACTACGACTCCGAAGACATCGACGCTATGGACGACGATGCCGGAGACGAACAGGAACCAGCGCCTACAGGGCACTGGAAGACCACCTGGTCATACGACATATACATGGTGGACACCCCAAAAAACGGGGATGGCGAAGAAACAGCGGAGGCAGACTCCTTAAAGAAACAGCCCAAGCGCCAGCGTCAGCGGCGCCGCTCTAAATCCCGCCACAGCAAGAATAGAGATTTCGGCACCGGAGATAACAATACCCCAGAGAGTGCCGAAGACAATCCCCTCTAGCAAGACTCAGCGCAGGAGGATGCAGAAGCAAGCCCTCACGAGAGGGCGACAGACGAAGAGGTTGAGGATCATAACTATATGCCTCCCTCCGAAGACGAAGCAAGCCTCAATGACGACGAACTCGTCGTGCCCGAGGATCCCATCGAACAAGAGCTTTTTAAAGCGCAGGCTCATCGCCACAGCAAGAAGCCTGAAGAAGGAAAAGCGGAAGCTCAAAACAGCGGAAGACACGCTCAGAATGAGATGGAGCAAAGTGCTCAAAACCGCAGATAAATACGGCAATGGCCACCAATCGAAGAGCTACTCGGAGCGTAAGCTGCTACCAGAATTCGACGAGGAGGCCATAGAGCCTCCACCGTCAAATGGCCCAGCCAGGTCCATCTACGGACCCAAAAAGAAGTCCCCAGGAAGCAAGGTAACACGTCAAGTGTCCGATGATAGCGGCACATACAAGTACAGGGGCGCCGCACACCCACTATGTTTCACCGATGAGGTGCTGGACCATGAATTCCCAGCAGGGTTTAAACCCATAAACATAGAGGCCTACGATGGAACAACAGACCCTGGAGTCTGGATAGAAGATTATATACTACATATACACATGGCCAGAGGAGACGATCTCCACGCCATAAAATATCTACCCCTCAAGCTCAAAGGGCCAGCCCGTCATTGGCTCAAAAGCCTCCCAGAAAACACTATTGGAAGTTGGGAAGAGCTCGAGGACGCGTTTAGAGCGAATTTTCAAGGGACTTATGTCCGTCCTCCAGATGCAGATGATCTAAGTCATATAACTCAACAGCCCGGAGAGTCAGCGCGGAAATTCTGGAACAGGTATCTTACCAAAAAGAACCAAATAGTCGACTGTCCGGACGCCGAAGCCTTAGCAGCTTTCAAGCACAATGTCCGAGACGAATGGCTCGCCAGGCACCTCGGTCAAGAGAAACCGAGGACAATGTCCGCACTAACAAGCCTCATGACCCGCTTCTGTGCGGGAGAGGATAGCTAGCTAGCAACAAGCAGCACCAGCGACCCAAGTACATCCGAGATAAGAGATGGAAACGGAAAATCACGGCGCAGAAAAGAGCAGCGCCGGAATAAAGAGAAAAGCCCAAAGAGCACGGCAGTCAACGCCGGATTCAAAAGCTCGCGGCCCAACAACAAAACATAGCCTCTCAAGGATGACAGTGACGAATTGTCCAACTTAAACAAGATTTTGGGTCGGATATGTCAAATCCACAGTACCCCCGGAAGGCCTGCAAACCACATCCACAGGGATTGTTGGGTTTTTAAACAGCCCGGCCGACTAAATGCCGAACACAAGGGGCTCGACGCGTCAAGCGAAGAAGATAAACCCCACCAGCAGAGCACCGGAAAACAAAAGACTTTCCCACAAGGGGTCAAAGCAGTAAACTCACTTCATGTGATAATACGGAGAAATAGTGCGGCACTTTCTAAAAAGAGCTTCGCGCGGTCCAACCTAGCAGACCGTAGAGATTGGATATGAAAACCAATCACTTTCGACCACCTGGACTATTCCAGAAGCGTTTGAAATGCGGGACGGACTCCCCTGATATTGAATCCCATAATAGACGGATTACAATTTACTCACGTCCTAATGGACGGAGGCAGTGATCTAAACCTGCTACATTCAAACACAATCCGTCGGATGGGGATAGACCCTACCAAAATCCGACACAGCCGCACTTCCTTCAAAGGAGTGATGCCAGGCCCTTACGCCAAGTGCACAGGCTCCATATTACTCGAAGTCGTGTTCGGATCGCCGAACAATTTTCGACGCGAAAAATTAATTTTTCACATCGTCCCATTTGAAAGTGAATATCAAGCACTCTTGGGACAAAAGGCTTTTGTCCGCTTCAACGCCATACCGCATTACGCGTCTCTTACACTCAAGATGCCCGGTCCGCGTGGTGTCATTTCAGTGCGAGGGTCACTCAAAGACCCCGGACTCGGATAGACGAATCCGGCTTCAGCAGGCTAGGGGCTCCCTAGCCGCATACCTCTTCACAGGGGGCTGCGCACCGCGGGTTCATACAAACCCCGCTTTAATTACTTATATTTCTTCTTTTACACATATTTTTCGCACGGTTTATTTTCGAACTAAACGTTCCTCTATTTTTACAGATGAACTACGTGCATACCCATCCAGGATAACGGCACAATGGAGACACAGGCGCAGACGTGCAGTAGGGACCCATTGCGAGGATTCTTTTCAGATTAAGACCCTGCGTAGACCTTTTTTACTGTCTCTTGTTGTTACTCTCCCTTGGTTTCTTCCTATAGCCAAAGTGGAGCCTGACGTTTTGGCATCGGCCGCGTCAGAAGACCATGCCCGTACCTGGACACTGGGGGCTTGGGGCATCTCTGCCCATTATTATAAAGACCGAACACCTTGGGGGAGTGTTCGGCGTCTCGATTTAGGCATTATATGCATCAGCTCTGAATCATGTCTTTGGTCAAATGTTGGGTTTGCCTGGCTCCTGTGTTTTGCTGCCTTACGTTCCGTATCACCGGCTAACGCGGCACCAGGAGAACTACTACGATTGTGCCCCAGTTCGGCTGGGCGAGCACCTCAGTAGAGAAAGCCGAAAACTGACTGTCATGATATAGCGAGAGACTGGTCAACCAGTCGATCGACTACCGGAATGTTTAGAATTCCCCGCTTTGACGAAGGACCGTTTCCCGGTCAGGCACATACGCACCCCGAATTCGGATATGTGCGGTGCCACCAGGGGCTATATCGTAGCCCCACCCTCGAGCTCCACTGGCTAAGTGAAAGTGATAAAGCATTATAGTCTGGATTGCCTCGTTCGCTATGCTACCACCTCCTTAAACAGGACCGAGACGTCGGATTAAGTGTGAACACGCGCTATTTTTGCGAACACCCCCGCACCCTGTGCGTGGGGGCTGAAGCCGAAGACTGCAGTCTTTCAGGTTATACAAATGTATACGTAAACGGCCGCACAGGAGAAGTTTTACTACTTGGGACGCACAAGTATAAAAAGCAGTTATAACATAATCATCGTTTTACAAGCTAATACGTTCATTTGAACGTGATATTTTTCGAGCACTGCGACTCTATTACACGAGCGCCACACATAACTTCCCCGAAGTAGTGCTCGGCAGGGAGCCGGCTTTCATCCGAACCCTGGGCGCCAACAGCGGTGGCATCCATCTCCGGACAATGCGCCTTCACACGGGCAAGATCCATCCACGCGCCCTCGATGCAGGCCGACCGCTTCATGTCCTTTATATGCGGCACCGCTCCAAGGAATTGCTGCAGTAAGCCGAAGTAGCTCGTCGCCTTGGACCTCTCTAGCCAGACATGGGCCACGATGTCAGTCATGGCAAGTCCGAACAATCTATTTAGCTCGGCCCATTCAGCCAACCGGTCTGTCAACGGAAGTGAGCGATCCGGACTGTGGAATTGAGACCAATATAGCTCTTCCGTCTCGTGATCCCCCTGGCTCCGGAAGTGCTTAATGGCATCGGCCGCACTTGCAGCTAAGTCCATATACAGATCCTTCGGACTCCACAGCCGCTCAAATTGAGCATACTTTCCATCCATAAACCGGCGACGCAGCAGAAAAGGCTTGCCAGCCACGATCTCTCCGGCCTGGCGCAGTTCCTCCTTCATAGCCCGCATTGCAGAGCGGGCATCCTTGGCATCGGCGGTGGCCTTCTTCAGGTCTTCCCGCTCCGATAGGCGCTCCTTTTCAAGAGCCTCATTGCGGTCGGTAGCATCCTTTAATTTCATGGCCAATTCGGCCACCTCTATCCTGCTTAGGCAGTGCACAGCCTTCTCGGCTTTCAACTCTTCGGCCGCCCTCGAGGCAGCCGCGTCACTCCTTCGGGCTTGCTCCTTAGCTTGGGCAAGTTCGGCCCGAAGGTTCTCCACAGCAGCAGCGTCGTCTGTATAACAGCATAAAATTTATCAGAGGAGGGCTTCGACCCCCTTAAATAAAGCGACTGCGGAGAATTTATTTACCTTGCGACTTGTCAAGTCGCCGGTTGACAAGTGCGATGTCTGCATCCGCCATGTCAAGTTGCCGACTTAACCCGGCAAACTCACCAGCCCGGCTAGCCCCCGGACTATCCGCCACCTGCATAGGAACGACGGAATTCATTATTTTAGATTTCGATCCTCGGTACGCTGTCGTTTCCGACAACCTACTGAGTTTCAGGGGCTACTATCTATACAGGGCGCATTTTTATATGCAAAACTGTTAAAAGACAAAGGGGTGCGTCATTCTCGCATACCTCAAATCCCGCCAGCAAACTCATGGCGGCATTATGCAATCCGCTATCGGCGGACGAAATCCTTCCAATCACCATATGCATCAACGCACGGTGATCTTCTGAAATGGACGCCCTCTCAAGCAGATTCTTCAGTTCTCCCGGCCGGACACTAGTAGGTGCCGAACTCTCTGGCCCCTCCGGACTCGGGGATGCCCTCCGTGATGACACTTCGGGTTCGCCTGCCTCATCTGGCGGCGCTGCGGACGGAGGCGTATCGCTCTCCATCATCTCCGGAAGAAGGTCCCCCGAAGATGAACTCATCTGAGAAGGCTGCAGATCCGAACTGCAATATAAATATTTCGGTTACCTACGGAAGCACAAATGAAGGTATTTCCTTACTAATTAACTCCCTATTTTATACTCACGGCTCGCTGGAGGGCCGATCCTTTGGCGATGATTGTGCATCCGGATTCTTTCCGGACGCTGGACCCCCCGGTGAAGATCTCTTCCCACGCTTAGGGGCTTTGGCCTCCGGATCTTCGGAGGCGGTCCTCTTCTCCCCCTGAAGAGAGGGGTTCTTGGTTCCCCCCTCTTCAGTAGCCCCTTTGGGCGAAATATTAGCTCCTCTATTTTCCCCGTCGCCCCCTTCTGTGGGCGCAACCTCCAACATTCTGACCAGCACGGGCTCCAGTGCGGTCTCTGGGAGGGGGGCCGGACACCTTATCAGCCTTGATCGTGCCACCCATTCCTGTAAAGAATAAGGGGTCAGGAGGGGAACTCTAGAAAGGCATATAAACAGAATGTCCGGACTCTGAGCTATTTACCTGAGTATCCGGGCGATCGCGGCTTAGGCCTGCGTCCTCGGCTAAATCCGGACACGCCACCTGCGGTCCGAAGAACAGCTTGTACATCTCCACGGGTGTCGCACCCATAAAGTGTTGGAGAATACGAGGTCCCTCCGGGTTGAACTCCCATAGACGGAGAGGACGGCGTTTGCAGGGCAGAAGATGCCTGATTAGCATAACCTGCATCACCTTTATCAGGTCGATCTCCCTCGTTTGGAGGTCTTGGATCCGGCCCTGCAGTGAGGGCACGTCCTCGGACGGCCCCCAGTTGAGCCCTTGGTTGACCCACGACATCAGTTGGCGTGGAGGTCCCGGGCGGAATAAGGACGGCGGCTTTTGCCTGCTGCCCCTTGGAGCGGTGATATAGAACCACTCCTGCTGCCCCTTGGAGAAGAAGATGAGTGTTGTACCTAAACGATTACGGATCCAATAAAGAGTTCAGAGAATTTGGTAGACGAGTACACCAACGCTGTCAATTTCGGCGCGTCAATGACCCTGATTTTTGTTGGACCTTCTAGATCCGATACAAGTAATCTCTCAAGGAAAGGCGCATTCTCAATGACCATAACATGGAATAGCTGGAGTGGTCTCTTCCCAATTGATGTCTTGTTGCGGGGCCAGCAAGACACATAAATCCATTTGAGATTCGTCAAGGCGATGTGGAGGCTAATGAACCCATGGATCTGCTCAAGATGAAGGTACTCGAGCGCAGTACAGCTGCGGAGCAGGTGCTCCATAGCCTTCTTCAAGATGACAACGTAGAAGAGGTCGAGCTGCTTGAGTTGAGGGAGAAGAAGGGCGGGCGCGGAATTAATCTGGGCAAGATAGCAGGAGCTGAAGCTAGCGTGACGCAGCGTTGGCGTGAGGCGTAGCACGGACGGTGGCAGAGAGCGACATCGTCCAGCTTCAAAGCTGAGCTCCTCGAGCTGATCTAGGGCGGGGGATAAGAACCACTCGTCGAACTTGGGTTGGACCTTGCAGTTAGTACTGAACATGCGGATGTCAAGGCATCTGGCTGGTCCAGGGTGCGATGAAAGGATCTTGGAGACTGCGGCCATGCGTTTGCAATCCCCGTCGCAGAGGCAGCTGTCGACAGTGAGGTTGAGAGGGACGCAGCGCCAGAGGGGAGCCACTGCCGGGAGAGCAGGGTGGTCCGCACGGCAGATTTGGTGGGGAGGAGGCCGATGATGACGAGCAGCATGTCGTCGAGGAGGCTGCTGATGAAGTCCAGGCTCGCCGGATGCGGTTTTGGCTCGAGCTGCCTCCGCTTGTTAGCTGCCTCGCCGTCCATCTCAACCGGCGGCGACGCTGGTGTACACGTGTGCTGGTGTATGCTGTGTGCTGGGTGTGCGCGAGTGCGTCCTTCTGTGCATGCCGCCGCGCAGTGGTGAATTGTGCGTGAGTGCGTCCTTCACGCGCAAGAAGTTTGTCCACAATGCGCCCTCAATTTACTAGCGTGCGGGGTGCTACCCCGAGTGGTTTCAAGTTTGTTTACTTCACCACGTGTCAGATGGGCCTCTAGTTTACTTATTTTCACCCACTGCCACATGGGCCAGCACACGAAGATACAGAACATGAGCTGACAAGGCAGCATGTGGACTGGTTGACCGGTCAACTAAACAATATATGGAGCTATACGCTGACACAGTGAGCGTACAATCCGTCGGTATAGAGAGTTCGAGTGAGAGGGGAGGCCCGTGAGAGATAGCAGAGAGAGAGAAAGAGCTACTCCCTCCGTTCGATAATATAGTTCCAACATTTTTTTAGTCAAACTTTTGAAACTTTGACCAAGTTTATAAAGAAATTACTTATATCTACAATACCAAAGATAAATGATAGTATGAAGTAAGTACATGTTGTGATGAATCTAATGATCATTCTAGATGTAAATGTTTTTCTCCACATATACCTGGTCAAACTTTTCTGAGGTTTGACTTTTCAAAACATCCATATGCCTATGGACATGACAGAGTCCCTAACTAGAGAGAGAGAGAGAGTGAAAAAAGTGTGTGTGCGTGTGTGAAAGAGACATGGACAACACACGATAAAAGTAGAGAAAAGCATGCGTGTCTTATGCAAACATATCACACATGCATCTTCGACAATGGAGGCAAGGTGAGGATATAGTGTGTGGTTGTTTCGAACCGAGAGAGCAAGACCCCTAGCACATGGCCAAGAGGTGCCTGACAAAAAAGGGAGAGAGGTTGAGAGAGACGTACGGAGAAAATGCAGACATGGGGAGGAGAGAGTGTATGTTTGTCATAGAGAGATCCCCTGGAGATCGTGATGGGACTACATGGGTGGGAGATCGAGTGACAAGGTGTGTGCACGATAGAAGATGCCCCGAGAGATATCGAGATAGATGTATGGATGGAAGGAGACAATACGTGTGTTCCTGATGGCTAGTAAGAGATAATCATACTTAGGAGTGGGGGAGTGCTTGCGCTATGGCCCTGTTTGGATACTCTAACTCAGTTAGAGGTTAGAGTTAGATTCTAACCCTGAACTAACTCTAAGTAAAGAAGTGTTTGGATGGCAGGGTTAGATGGAGCGCGGATACGGCGAGGCACCTTCACGGGTGGTGCGAGAGGGAGGGAGGGAGAGGACGAGAAGCTTCGAGGAAGTGGGGAGGGATCTGCTGCGGGGAGAGCGAGAGAAAAAAGTGTTTATTAGTGGTCCCGAGAAGAACTAACCCAAATAAGCACCTCTTGCATGGGTTAGTTTTTCTGGATGGGTTAGATGCATATAACCCAAACTAACCCTCCTGTTTGGATATTTTTGGGTTAGTTGACTCCAAACTAACCCAAACTAACTCTAACCCATGGATCCAAACAGAGCCTATGTTGGAGTGAGGTATTATGGTACTTAGGGGGGTGCGTGTCACATGGAGAGAGAACAAGGGCGGAGAGTGTTGGATGGGTCTATATGTATGGCGCGAGCGAGACATGTGTATGTCTGAACTAGGGAGATATAAGGCCGGTTTGGCTTGCGTCCTGAGCATCTTTTGCCTGGCCTGGGGTTGTGGCTGGATTTCATGCACGCTTGTTTGGTTGCTACCCTGTGAAAAAGAAAGCCCGCCTGGCCTGGGTTCCCTTGCACTTTAATTAGCCTGGCTGAACTCCAGACACTGCAAGTAGCCTGGCCCAAGCGACCGATTTCGAACGCCTGGCCGTGCCTGGTCGTGCGGCCACGAGGCTAATAGCAACACGGATGGATATTAGCATTAAATAATTGATGCATGGATTGGTTGATGGGACGTTAATGCTTTGCCTGGCCCAGGCATGAACCAAATGCTTCAGCACCACACAAGCCTGGCCAGGCAGAAATATTTTACATCTCACGTCCACACCAGGCAGTACAGGCCATCAAGGCATGAGGGTCAGGTCACGAACCAAACTGACCAATAAAGTTTGAGAGAGATTGAGGAGCCCGAATAAGGCTGAGTGGTGCGTCAGATAGCTGAGAGGGGGAAAGAGATATTCCATCCGCTCGATAATGCAGTGCATGTAAATTTTTTAGAACTCAAACTTTGGAAACTTTGATCAGGTTTACGCAAATGTTATTTATATCTACAATACCAAAGATACATCATACAAAACTACATCTCATGGCGAATCTATTGGTATATGTTTGCCATACTAGATGTAATTCGTTTTCTCCACGTACATGGTCAAACTTTGTGATGTTTGACTTTTCAATAAATCTATATGCTATGGACCGAGGAGAGTGCCTCAGTCGAGACAGATTAAGTGCGTGTGAAGGAGAATGAGTAAGTGTGCAAAAAGAGTATGTGTGTGAAAGAGAAAGTGACAACAAACGATAAATTAGAGAGAGAGTGTGTGTTTTTTCGTTTCTTATGTGAACATATCACACATGCATCTGCGAAATGGAAAAGCGAAGCGAGGAGATACACGAAGATTGCTAGTGTGTGATTGTTTGCAACGGAGAGAGACACCCCTGTAGCACATGTCCAATAGAGGTCTGGCCAACAAGGAAAAAAGGTCGAGAGGGACACATGGATGGCATGGACGCATGGGGAGGGAGAGAGGGTGTGTTTGTGATAGAGAGATCCCCTCGAGATCATGAGGGGACTATATGGGTGGGAGATCGACGGAGTGCATGCGCGATAGAAAGATGCCCCGAGAGAAATCGACAAAGACCATGCACATATTTGTGATGGAGACTAAGATTAGCTAGTCATATACATATAGGGGGGACTGCGTGTGCCTACAATTGAGTGAGAGACCATCATACTTGGGTAGCTGGGCATGAGATTGTGTATGTGTGCGTGTGAGATGGAGAGAGAACAAGGGAGAGAGATAGAGTTTTAGATGGGCCTATCGAGTGCGAGTGAGATATGCATGTGTATGTGTGACCCAGGTGGATGGAGAGTTTGAGAGAGGAGGGGAAGAGCTCCGAGACGACATAGTGGTGCGTGAGAGAGTTACGGGCAAAGAGCCAAGGAATCTGTGTGCATACGATAAGTGCACCCAAGATATCTAGCTTGGACTAGCTAGAGTATCATACATAGTGTGCGAGAGAGACCTATAGATGGTGTATATATGCATGCGAACTAGAAAGACCCCCCCCCCCCACACACACACACACACAAAGAGAGAGAGAGAGGGAGAGAGAGAGAGAGAGAGAGATGGAGAGAAAGGGAGAGGGACCAACAAGGTTTTTGTGTTGGATGCATGTGACAGAATTGAAGATTGTCGGCGAGAGAGAGAGAGTGAGAGAACTGGAGTCTGAGAGAGGGGGAGGTCGCGTTTTATGCATCAAAGACTGATATAAACCATGTTTCGACATAAACTTGCATTCAAATATTTAAATTGGAGAACATGTTGTCTTCAATCCACACATGAACGGATATATGCATATATCAAACAAGTTCATTAATTTGACTTTCAACATGTTCATGGAGTACAATAATACTGTACAACATGCTACTCGATTGAGGTGTTCAATTTGTGATTTAGTTCACTATTTTGACCTACTGAACGAGCTATTTCATTCAATCGAGATATTTCATTTTGGGTTTGATTCGTGTTTTTGAGTGGGTCAACTATCTGTCATATAGTAAATCGCTAGAACCGAGCATGTAAAAACACATTACTCCCGAGCATCATCTCTCCATCTAAAAAAGAAGTGGCAAGCTAATATTTCAAAATTTGATTCGAATCGACTTGGTAAGGTAGACGTGGATGCTCGTTCTCCCAAAATTTGAACGAACCGTTAAACATCCTCTCTGCTCGGTGGAATTCGCCCGAGCAAATAAATGGGAGACGCGAAATTACCGTCCTATGTGGGATATGCATCAATTGGCCCATTGTACATCGACGGTAGGTTCGTAACTTCATCCAAGCGCGCCTTCTCGTCGGCCGAAATGACATGTGCCGAATAATTCATAAACCATGGTCGGCAAAACACGCTCTCCTCGCCCGAAATAGCTCGTGCCCACTATTTCAAAACACGCTCTCCTTGCCCGAAATCGCTCACGCCCACTATAGTTCAAAGCACGCCATCCTCACCCGAAATCGCTCCCGCCCACTATTTGGGGAGAAGCAAAGTTACTCTACTATCCCCGACCCTCAGTACACAGACCCAAGCCGAGAAGCCTATAGGCAAGGGTAGAACTGTAACTCCCCCTCACATTTCAGACAAATGCGTCTGTAAGACATGGTTCCACTCCCCTCCCAATTCCCCCATCCCCCCCCCCCATTCATACCTCATGGGCGCCAAATCACCTCCTCCTCGGGAATCTCCCTTCTCCCGCGCCACGAAACCTCAGCCCCACATCGATGGCGCCCCCCACCGCACCAATTTCACAGCCGCCCTCCTTCCTAATGCTGGAGACGCTGTCCAATTGCCGTCGTGCACTGGGTCGTGTGCCTCTTAATCCGTGCTGCTGGTGCTGCCTCGATGACGGCTGCGTGAACCGTACCAAAGCCGTTTCACCCCCGCCGTTGTTCACGGTGCCGGAGCGGCTCCAACTTCGGATCCGTCCAGAGTCCTGGCGCTGCTTCCGCGTAGCCGTCGACCGTCGCGACATCGCTCTTTCCCTGCCGCTGGTCGCCACCTCAACCGCACTGGCCTCACTGACTCGGCAGCTGGACATGCTTACTTCACCATGCCGCTAGATAGGTCACACCCGCATCTCAAATCACTTTATTTAGGAATCAGTTGTCTGAATTTTTATTCTGGGCCAATCGATTCCCAATGGGAAGCAGCACCCCTCGAGGCGGCGGAGCTCCTAGGCTGCCGGTTGGCTGCTCTCTAACGTAAGGGTGCGGGGCCGCAAGTTCGCCGGGGAAGCAGCGCTTAGATGGCTATCTTTTAGAGTTGCGTGGGTTGAAGGTACTGCCGCCGCCGGATCTGGATGATGGGGAGTCTTTGTGGATTGGCCCGGGGGCGGCGCAACCATGGCAGTGCGGTGGGGCGGGGAGCGGGGTTTTGGCCGGGGCCACGGACGACGGAGGCAGGCTGCTCTGCCGTTGGCCGCTGGCTCTTTGGGGAAGATTCCGAACAGTGTCAGCCGAGAGGCACAAGACGGCCATCAAGCCATCCGGCGTAGATCGGACAGTACCAAAATAAAATAAAATCGTGTGACCCCAATTTAGTCTTCAGTCAACAGACGTGTGACCACTCTCGTACCTTGCTGTTGATCTCTTAGTGTATTTCTTCAGATCAAAGAGATATGTCGTTCTTAACATTATGTGTTATCTGCATCTTCAGACACACCGTCTTCCGACTCACCGTAGCTGCTCCAACAAGGGAAGCATACACCAGAAGGGAGCTATAGTCCCCACTCAACAGTTCCCTGCATCGAATGCGCGTGCCCGACATGGACAGCCACAACAACTGTATGGATGGCGGCCAGATAGGTTGTACCCTCGTCTTACTTGTGTGCAACATTTATGGCTTTGTTATTCATCTAAGCATGGAAAATAGATCATCACATTTCACTGTATATTCATGCTGATCTCTTACGGGTCTTGTTCAGGAGTTCACGATGTTCCATAGTTCAGCTAAGATACTTGTTCTTTAGGTAACGTTGTTCCATAGTTATCATCCATCAGCCAATGCTATCCCACAGGCTGGAGATTATAGTATTATACCACTTCTAGTATTACCTATGTTGTTCTTTAATACTTTTGTGTGCCATATAGTTAATCTCGAGTACAAACGATACATATTCTGTATCTTTCATCTGTGTTCTCCCTTTAGTTTATGAGACCTGTTGCTGCTAGTTAACCCTAGTCCTACTATTTATGTCGTCTCCTACAGGCACTCATTACATAAATCTAACTACTAGTTGTCTTCCATGCATGTCAGATATAATCGCACACACTGATATATCCTCAAGAACCTCACGGAGCAATGTAAAGGCCAATAAACTTGATGTCAATGATACCTAATATGATGGAACATGTAAAGGCAGTTCTTCAGAAGACTTGCAGAAAGATGATGAATCCTCTTCACCCCACAAGGTCCTTGCTCTAACTTGGCCTGTGATATGGGTACAACATGCATATAATGTCCTGGACTTTATCTACTCTGTTGCAATGCCATGTGCTTAGCATGCTGATCATGCATGTAAATATGTCATGCCTTCCTGTTTTTCAATACCTATTCCATTCATGATAACATGTTTTCAAATTCAAGTACTGTCATTCTACTCTATCGCAATGCCATCTGCTTAATTTGGACATCATGCTTGTGAATATCTTATGCATTGTTATTCATCAGTATGTACTTCATCTGTCTGCCATACCATGTTTTTTACATTGAAGTGTTGTTCTAGTGCTCTGTTGCAATGCCATCTTATTTTCCCAATCATACACGTGTATATTGCCTTAGTTATTTATGTATATATTTTGCTAGCATATAGTTCTACATTCAACTAGTGTTTTTTTACTGTGTTGTCCTGTCGTATCCCTAGCTCTTACACCATACTCCCTCCGTCCGGATTACATGTTGCCGAAATGGATAAAAAAGGATGTATCTAGAACTGAAATACGCCTAGACCCATCCATTTTTTCCAGATGGAGGGAATACATGTCAATATTTCATGCCTTTCTATTCTTCAGTACCTATTCCATCTCTCTGCTGTCGCATGTTTTATAATTAACACACCATTCTTCTATACAAGGCATGCACGGGGAAGACGACTATGTTAGAATCTGAAGGGTTACAAACAAGGCCTTTGCAAAAGATCCAAACGCTAGGAGATAATAAACCAACTCCTGTTTTTATAGATACTGCTCCAGCACAGAGAAACCCAACTCCTACTGATAATAAGCAGATTCCAGTGGCCAAAGAACTAGTCCGCTCCAGTCCAGCAAAAATATGTCAACTCAATTCTAAGAAGCGTGTGCGTATCCTTGCATCATGAAATTTTATAGCATGTTGATCATATTTTCTACATGTTTCTTACACATCTCTCTTTTAGAAAATAAGCTTAACAGATAGAAGAATTTCTGTAATGGTATCGTTTATGAGGAAAGATTCTTGCAGTAATTCTTGGTGCTCCAATGTAGATGTAAGTACCTGTTGTATATCACTATATTTTTACATCAGCATGTATTTTGTTAATTGGCGTGAATCCAACCTTTATCTGATCTAAATTTAGTTGTAGCAAAATATATGATTAAAGGCCATAATGTTGATTTTTGTAAGGAAAACTGCCTGGTAGTTTTGCATCCTGAGCTGCATGAGTGTACTATCTCATATCAGTGGGTTTGAATACTTTGGTTCTGCAGTGGGTTTTTCAGTGTTTTTTTACTGTGTTTTCCTGTCGTATCCCTATCTCTTACATCATACTCCCTCCGTCCGGATTAAATGTCGCAGAAATGGATAAAACTGGATGTATCTAGAACTGAAATATGCCTAGACCCATCCATTTTTTTACGGATGGAGGGAATACATGTCAATATGTCATGCCTTTCTATTCTTCAGTACCTATTCCATCTCTGCTGTAGCATGTCTTATAACTGAATCACCATTCTTCTATATAAGGCATGCAAGGGGAAGACGGCTATGTTAGAATCTGAAGCGTTACAAACCAGGTCTTTGCAAAAGATCCAAACGCCATGAGATAATAAATCAACTCCATTTTTCATAGATACTGCTCTAGCACAGCGAAACCCAACTCCCACTGATAATAAGCAGATTCCGGTGGCCAAAGAACGAGTCCGCTCCAGTCCAGCAAAAGAATGTCAACTCCATTCTAAGAAGCGTGTGCGTATCCTCGCATCATGAAATTTTATAGCATTCTGATCATATTTTCTACATGTTTCTTACCCATCTCTCTTTTAGAAAATAAGGTTAAACAATAGAAGGCTTCCTCCATTGGGATCGTATTCGATGAAAATATCTTGCGGGAATTCTCTGTGCTCCAATGCTGATGTAAGTACCTGTTGTATATCACTATAATTTTACATCAACATGTATTTTGTTAATCGGCGTGAATCTAACCTTTATCTGATCTAAAATTAGTTGTAGCAAAATGTTAAAGGCGCCAATGTTGATTTTTGTAAGGAAAACTGCCTGGTAGTTTTGCATACTGAGCTGCATGAATGTACTATCTCATATCACGCACATTACTGAATTATACTGCTTCTCTGGTTGCCCATTCATTCATTGTGTCAATGTTGCTTTCGTACTACCTTACCTGGCTGATGATAGCTGTGCCATATTGTGTTAATTTGGTGTAGGCTAGTTGCCCAAACGTTCGTTGTGTCAATGTTGCTTTTCTATTTTCTGACTTGGCCAATGATAGCAATGCTAGTGTGTTAATTTTGTGCAGGCTGCTGAAGATAAGAAGATAAACTCTGAAAACAGCAAGGCAACCCCATTGTTTCTTTCCAGTAAATCTAGGCCAGCTAATATGGCAATAACTCATGATTAATCGGTTTGGTTCCTGTCCTAATTTATGTTATGATGCAGTGGTCGAGACGCTCTCCACTATCAATAATACAAGCCTGCCAAAATCGCCATCTGAATCTGTTCAGTATCCTCTGTCTCGAATGCAACGGAATAAATGTATGTTTGTGAACCAATCAATGGTTGAAGCAATGATGGAAATGGTGGATGAATCAGAGGGGCAGATTCGTGCGACACAACAACTGATCAATGTTTTCAGAGATAGTGTAGCAAAGCAGCAAGAACTTGCCCACATGCTTATGGGCGTCATCTGTTGTGAGGTTGCAGATTGTGAAATTGTAGATGGTTAGGTTCTGCTCATTTATTTGCACTGGCATCAATCTTTGATTGCCCAGTGGATGTAATTTCCTGTAATATAAGATGGATGTGCAACGTTATTCCCTGTATGCCGTACCTTTGCTTGATCGGTTTTGGTCCTGTGCATAATTGCTCGTCGTAATGGGCTCAAATTATCTAATTTGGCCTAAAGACATGTACAAACTTTAGTGGGCCCATTAAGTTAATGGGCCGTTACTAGGCCGAAAGTTAATGGTCGGCCCTCTTACCTCCCGGGTCGTTAACAGGCCGACATCGAAGCGGGCAACAGGTGGTCCCAATTTATTTCACGGGCCGTTACTAAGTTTGGGCTACATATGGACCAACTATACTGTAGGCCTTTAGCAGGCCAAAAGATACAGCGGGCTTGTACTGGACCATGAAGAGCATGGGCCGCTAAGAGGCCGAAAGTCAGGTCGTATTGTAAATGGCCCAACTGTGTTGTGGGCCTTTAGCAGGCCGAAAGAGAAACCGGGCTGGTATTGGACCATGAAGGGCATGGGCCGTTAAAAGGCCAAAACTAAGGTCCGACTACAAATGGCCCAACTCATTTATGGTCCGTTAACAGGCCGAAAGGCACACAGGGCCGGGAATTGTCCCAACACTTAAATGGGTCACTAAAAGGCCAAAACTCAGGTCCGACTACAAATGGCCCAACTGATTTATGGGCCGTCAATAGGCTGAAAGTGACAGCGGGCCAGAAATGGGCCCAACACTTAAATGGGCCGCTAATAGGCCGAAACTCAGGTCCGACTACAAATGGCCCATCAGATTTATGGGCCGTCAACAGGCTGAAAGACACACCGGGCCAGAAATTAGCCCAACATTTAAATGGGTCGCTAAAAGGCCGAAAGATGTACATCCTGAAAACTGGCCCATCCATTAAATTGGTCGTTAATAGGCTGAAATCTCATCGGGCCGATATTGAGCCCAAATATATAGCGGGCTGTTAACGGGCTCGAACTGACGATGGGCTGCAATGGTGTCAAATCTTTAACGGGCCGTTGACGGGTCGAATTGGCACATCTCGTATGGGCCGTGGGCTTAAATGGACCTGACACAAGTAGGCCTTATATGGGCCGGCCTGCTAATTTTTACTGGTCCGGCCTTTTTCACCAGAATGGGCCACTGTTGGGCCGTGCCACGTGTCAACCTATCATAGGCGCCTCCTGTCCAATGAGTGGATGACACCTGTCCCAACGGTGAGGCAACATGTGTTTCCTGCGGCCAATGATGATTTTACACGTGAAAAATCCCGATTGGTCCGGGCTGTTAACGGGTTATCGGATCCAAAACCGGACCCGATAGCTTAACGGCGTTCCGTTACAGTGGATGCCACGTGTCGGTCACCCTTGACGAAAGCACTTCTGTGACGCGCGATTTATTCTCATGGAAGTGGACACTTCCGTGATGATAATTTTTGTAATGTCATGGAACACTTCTACGACAACACATGTATGACTATCTTGATTCTGTCATAAAATCGTCATGGATGTACATGCATGACAAAAAACGCGACCTACTATGACAAACACGTATCATCACGGAAGTGTATCTTTTTGTAGTGATGCATGTTTAAGCAACTTAACCTTGTTGTTCATATCAAAACATGATAATGCACTTAATATGCTGATAGTTTGAATTTGAACTTAAACCATGGGTTCAAAATAACTCAAACCCTTCTGGTTGTAGCTGCATTAGCCCAAAAAACTCATTTTTCCATGTCATGATCATGCATCATATTGTGCATTGCATTGATTGTGTATCCTCCTCTGTTGTCGGTAATTGTCCCCTCTCGATAGACGACGTTCTGATGATGAGTTCGATGACACCGATGAAGAACTATACTATCTTCCGAAGTGCCACGCAAGCAAAAACCCCTTGTTCATTCCGATACAATCCCACTCCCTCACTTCTGCTCTCTTTTACTGCATTAGGACAACAACGACATATCTGTTACTTGCTGCGGTAGTTGAAACCCCTTTTTCCTCTGCATGACTTGTCATTGCCATGGTAAATAGATGAAACCCACTAGCATGAGTAGGAGTTGTTTGAGCCCTGTTGTGCCTACTCATTCATGCTTGTTTGTCATGCCTGCTATGCTTAGAGTTGTGTCAGGTTTGATTCATCGGGGATGAATTGGAATGGTGTTGAACATGTCCTACTGTGTGTGAGCTAAGTGTGTGAACATGATTTGGTAAAGGTAGCGATGAGAGGGCATGTAGGAGTACATGGTGGGTTGTCTCATTGAAGCCATCCTCAGGAACTGAGTTCTATGTTTGTGATCCATGAACAGCTACTACCACTCATTGGGATCCTTAATTGACCCTCTCGGCTTCTTAACCACCCTTGTCCTCTGTCCAGGAGTTGCAAGTAGTTTCTCGTTGAGGGAGTCCTGGACTAGTGGGTGTCCGGATAGCCGGACTATCATCATCGGCCGGACTCCAAGACTATGAAGATACAAGATTGAAGACTTCGTCCCGTGTCCGGATGGGACTTTCCTTGGCGTGGAAGGCAAGCTTGGCGATACGGATATGTAGATCTCCTACCATTGTAACCGACTCTGTGTAACCCTAGCCCTCTCCGGTGTCTATATAAACCGGAGGGTTTTAGTCCGTAGGACGAACAACCATTACAACAATCATACCATAGGCTAGCTTCTAGGGTTTAGCCTCCTTGATCTCGTGGTAGATCCACTCTTGTACTACCCATATCATCAATATCAATCAAGCAGGAGTAGATTTTACCTCCATCGAGAGGGCCCGAACCTGGGTAAAAACATCGTGTCCCTTGTCTCCTGTTACCATCCGCCTAGACGCACAGTTCGGGACCCCCTACCCGAGATCCGCCGGTTTTGACACCGACATTGGTGCTTTCATTAAGAGTTCCTCTGTGTCGTCACCGATAGGAAGGATGCCTCTTCCCGTCTTTAAAGACGGTATCTTCGCCAAAGGAGCCTTGGCCGCCGGCCAAACTATCCGGCTGGGTGGTTTTCTCATGACCGCCTGTTCAGCCACCGCTTCGACGATGACCTCTCGAGTCATCAAAAGCAATCTTCACGTCAACTCGGAATTCGCCGAGCAGCTGGATCCAATAGAGCTCTCGTCCGTAAACGAGCCCTTGGATCGCATCGCCGCCCTGGGAGTCGCTCCAGACTACAATCAGATTGGGCTTAAAACCAATCTGAGAGAGATTAACTCTCCCCAGGTTACCCACCACGTTGCGGTGGTAGAGAAACAACGCGGCAACTCTTCTCCCGTATTGAAAACTAGTCATGTCCGGACTCCCGAACCCTCCATGCCGGATTCCCGCGGAGGAATGGACTTCGATCAAGCACTGAACCTAAAGTCAGGCATCGGACCGGACTCATTGGACAACGTCCAGCAATCCAAGCTTCCAAATTCGGAAACTTTTCGGCCCTTGAGCCTCGAGATGGGTAGGGTTCCGGACTTAATTCCACCCACCCACCCAGACATATGCGATCTATCTCAAATCCGGCAAGAGCCCGCTGAAACAGTACATCATTACTAGGCTAGATTCCTCCTGGTTATGGACAGGATAAAGGACTGCCGAGAGGAAAACGCAATTTCAATTTTCTGCAATAATTGCACGGACGAGGGAATCTTGAACGCCGTCAGTCGCCGTGAAATCACACGCTTCGCCGATCTGGTGTCCATAGTACGAAAGTACTGTGCGATGGAGAGTTTCCGGAAAACTGAAACTAAGTTTTGGGACAATCCGGCCCCGAATACAACCCTAGTCCGTAACAAAAGGGTGCATCACACTCAAGCACCAGGTACAAAAACCAAAAAGGAAAAACCCCATAAAGGACACGGAACCGTACTGGAGGGATGGCTCAACGGACCCTGTAAAATTCACAGTACAGAAGGCGCCACTCCAACACATAGCCTTCGAGCATGTTGGATACTGCGGCAGGTGGCCAAAAGTGGCGAAGAGCTTCTAGCCCCGGAGAGCCACTCCAACAGTACCAGTACGGTGTCAACAGTCTTCGAGACTTTCGCATCAAATAATATGCGGAAATGAACAATCCGCAGCCTCGCCGAAGTCTACCAAGTAGCGACAACAAATCCATGGAGCGACACGGCCATCACCTTCAACACCAGCGACGAACCTAAATTCCGAACAGCCTGAGCACCAGCCGCATTGGTTCTCAGTCCAATAGTGGACGGCTTTCGCCTTACCAAGGTACTCATGGATGGCGGCAGCGGATTAAACCTCATCTACGAGGAAACTCTTCAAAAAAAGGAAATAGACTGGAGCCGCATTGAGCGAAGCAGCACAACCTTTAGAGGAATAATCCCTAGCTGGGAAGCGCGCTGCACAGGAAAAATCACACTTGATTTGGTGTTCGGCTCGCCGGACAATTACAGGTCAGAAGAGGTCATGTTCCAAGTGGCCCCGTTCAGCAGTGGATATCACGCTATATTAGGACGGGAGGCCTTCACAATTTTTCAAGCCATACCCCATTACGGGTACATGAAGCTTAAGATGCCCGGGCCCGGCGGAATAATCACTCTCGTTAGTGATTCGGACACAGCACTCCGCGCCGAAAACAAGACAGCCGCATTAGCCCTGGAGGCACTATCCGAAGCCCTAGCTGCAGAGGAACTCACTGCGCTGCGCTCTACGGTGAATAGGGATGACGTGACACTCGATAAGAGATCCAAGCCAACCTCCTTTAAACCAGCTGACGAAATAGTCAAATTCCAGGTCCATCCAACGGACCCAACAAAGACGGCCTCCATCGGGGCACAGTTGAACCCTGATGTAGATGCCGCACTACGAGAATTCCTTCGGGAAAATTAGGACATCTTTGCCTGGAACCCTTCGGACGTGCCAACAATCCCACCCAGATTGGCAGAACACAGCCTAAACATCCTAAAAGGATTCAAGCCAGTCAAATAGGCTCTTCGGCGATTTTCCGAACCCAAAAGACAGGCAATGGGAGAAGAGCTAGCCAAACTACTGGAAGCCGGATTCATCAGAGACAGCAAACATCCGGACTGGCTAGCAAACCTGGTAATGGTACCAAAGAAGAATAAATCCTGGCGCCTATGTGTCGATTTTAAAGACCTCAACAAGGCATGCCCAAAGGATCCCTTCCCCCTTCCCCGCATTGACCAAATAATCGATGCTACTGCAGGGCACGATTCATTGTGCTTCCTTGACGCATACTCCGGCTACCATCAAATTATGATGGTGGAGGCGGACCAAGCCGCAACGGCATTCATTACTCCATATGGACCATTCTGCTTCAACACGATGCCCTTCGGACTCAAAAATGCTGGCGCAACATATCAGCGCATGATTCAGACATGTCTGGCTACCCAGATCGGCAAAACAGTAGAGGCATACGTAGACGACGTAGTCGTCAAAACCAAACACGTCGAAACTCTAGTAGACGATTTGAGGCTCACATTCGACAACCTCCGAGCATATGACATCAAGCTGAATCTGGAAAAATGCATTTTCGGCGTACCAGCCGGAAAGCTCCTGGGCTTCATCGTATCCAGTAGAGGAATTGAAGCAAACCCAGCCAAGATCCGAGCTCTGTCACAGCTGGATATTCCAAAAGACCTCAAACAAATACAAAAATTGACTGGATGCATGGCGGCTCTAAGCCGCTTCATCTCCCGTTTGGGAGAAAAGGCATTGCCCCTCTATCGCCTCCTCAGGCGCACCGAACACTTTGAGTGGACGGATGCTGCCACTGCTGGACTCGAAGAAATAAAAGCCATATTGGCAACAAATCCGGTCCTGGCTGCATCTAACCTGGGCGGACCAATGTTGTTATATATCGTGGCAACACATCAAGTTGTAAGCGCGGTGCTCGTCGTCGAACGAGAGACAGAAGGGCATAAATTCCCTCTTCAAAAACCAGTGTACTACGTATCCACTGTCTTAACTCCCTGCAAGTCCCGTTACCCGCACTATCAAAAGATAGCGTACGCGGTGTTCATGGCATCCCGGAAGCTCCGACACTACTTTCAAGAGTGTTCGATAACAGTGGCCTCCGAAGTGCCCCTCAACGACATTATAAACAACCGCGACGCGACGGGCAGGATTGCAAAATGGGCCATTGATCTCTTACCATTCGATATAACTTACAAACCTCGGCGAGCTATAAAGTCGCAAGTCTTGGCTGACTTTGTCGCTGAATGGACGGAAGCCGAACTCACTAAAGAGTACGGCGCATACTCCAATTGGATTATGCATTTCGACGGCTCCAAAATGCTGGCCGGCTTGGGGGCTGGCGTCGTATTGACGTCCCCAACCGGGGACACAGTCCAATACGTACTTCAGATAATGTACACAGACTCCAACAATGCAGCCGAATACGAGGCCCTCCTACATGGCCTCCGGATGGCAATCTCCATGGGCATTCAACGCCTAGAGGTGCGCGGGGATTCAAACCTTGCAATATCCCAAGTAAATGGAGACTTTGACGCCAAGGATCCGAAAATGGCAGCCTATCGTAACGTTGTCCTAAAAATGTCAGCTCGGTTCGAAGGACTCGAATTCCACCACGTAGCCCGGGATAATAACCAAGCAGCCGACGTATTGGCACGCATCGGCGCGAAACGCGATGCTGTCCCTCCAAACATCTTCCTAGAACGGCTCTTTAAGCCATCCGTACTATGGGAAGAGGAGTCCGGAAATAACAACCCGGAAGCAGCCGCACCACCCAACACAGAACAATCTGACATAATCAGCGGCTCAGCCGATGAAATAACACCTTTAGCCCACGAAATAATGGCAGTAATCGCCCCGTGGACAGAGCCATTCCTAGCCTACTTAATTAGGCAGGAACTTCCTGAAGACCAAAATGAGGCCTGCTGCATAGTTCGGCGATCTAAAGCCTACAAGGTCCACGAGGGAGAACTTTATAAGAAAAGCACAACCGGAGTCCTTCAAAGGTGTATCTCCAAAGAGGAAGGGCAAAACCTTCTGGCTGAAATTCATGCCGGACTAGGCGGACACCACGCCGCAGCCCGTGCCCTTGTAGGCAAGGCATTCCGTACAGGATTTTATTGGCCGACGTCCTGGGCAGATGCTCAGGACTTAGTCCAAAGATGTGTTGGTTGTCAGCTCTTTGCTAATCAGAGCCATATGCAACCCACCGCCCTCAAAACTATACCCATTACCTGGCCGTTCGTGGTCTGGGGGCTTGACATGATTGGACCCCTCAAAGGGGGAACCCACAAGCAAAAATACCTACTGGTCATGGTGGATAAATTCACCAAGTGGATAGAGGCTAAGCCAGTTAAAACGGCAGAGTCCGGACCAGTGATAGACTTCATATCCGGGGTGGTACACCGTTACGGCGTCCCCCACAGCATCATTACCCATAACGGCACGAACTTCACGACCGATGAGGTCAAACTCTGGTGCAAATATATGGGCATTAAGCTCGACTACGCTTCAGTTTACCACCCTCAAACCAACGGTCAAGTGGAACGAGCAAATGGTCTAATAATGAGCGGCATCAAACCCAGGCTAGTGCGGTCCCTTACGGAATCCAATACGCACTGGGTAGAGGACCTCGACTCCGTACTCTGGGGGCTGCGGACCACGCCAAACCGTACTACCGGATTCACACCATTCTTTATGGTATACGGCGCAGAGGCAGTTTTGCCCTGCGACATAATTCATGACTCACCAAGAGTGCGCATGTACGAAGAAAGAGAGGCCGAGCTGGATTGACAGGACAGCTTGGACGCATTGGAGGAGGAACGCGACGTGGCAAAGGCTCGTTCCGCATTCTATCAGCAGCAGGCTCGAAGATATCAAAGCAGAGAAGTACGGGCTAAAACTTACAATGTTGGCGAACTAGTTCTACGCCTGCCGGACAAGAAAAAGGACAAACTCAAGCCCAAATGGGAAGGTCCCTTCATCATCGACCAAGTCCTGACCGGCGGAGCATACCGTCTACGGAATGCATCGGATAACCGACTTGAGCCGAACCCATGGAACGCAGCCCGCCTCCGAAGATTCTACGCCTAGCGCCGGACTAAGAGTTCGTCTCCTTCCTCCACATTTTCACAATTCAGTTGTCTTTTGCTTCTCTCCCTTCTCCTACCTTTTTCATAAAAGCCCTTGAGGGCCTATTTGCGCATTGGTCGCACATACCTGATGTGCTACCCGCACTCATTATACCTGGGGGCTTCTCTAACAGAAGCTTACTTATAAGGGCTTCATGCCCAGCACATGTGTCAAACTTCCACATGTACCTTTTATTCACCATTATATGCATCGATATGACTTAAGTTTTGGCCAAGCTGGGTTGCCTGGCTCATGTGCTTACCCCTACATTCTCGATTGTTGGACTAGGAGGTAAAGGGAGCACCTCTGCGATTGTTACTGCCGGGTCAGCCGGATGTGTACCTCAGACTGGGTGAAGCCGAAAGCTAGCGTTCTTAAGAGAATATTCGGTCGGTGACTTGAAAGACGATCTTTTTTTAAAACATTTATCTATCTGCCCCCAGATGTTTTCCTGCTTTTTTCGCAGTCCGGACATGCACTTTAGGGCATGCCTCCCAGGGAAAGGAACCCTTAACGGAACTATTCTCCCTGGAAGATGTTTCTTACTAACCATGTAAAATAACATAACTAGTTGGGAACTTGTCTGATAAATCACTAATGACCCCTACGCCTGGTCTCCATGCATGCCCAGGTTTTTTCATAACCGAGAAGGTATTCGGACACACTCCGGACTCTAGGGTCCCGAGGTCGAAGCGAAAATGTCGGCAAAGACAAACGATCTACAATCCGGCTAGAAGGCATTTTACATGTCATTTTAAATACATCGTCAAATTAACTGACTGTACTCCTCCTCAATCCCGTCTAACAGGCTGTCTAATTTACAGTCCCGTTGGGAATACTTAGCGGCCAACTCTACTTGACCGTACACTAAGCTCACAGGGATCTCCTTCCCATCGGGCCCCACAGGTCCGACCTCGGCCATGTGGTTTGGATAAGCCTTCTTGTACCGCGTCTTCACCATGGCCCAGGCCTCCCTGGCACCTTGACGGCAGGCAGATATCTTCCATAAACGGAAGCGCTGCCGTGCTCCCTGAAGCTTCTCCGCAAGCTCTCCAAGGCCCTCGGGTAGGGAGACGGATGGCCATAGGGCCTGGACGACGCCACTCATCGCCTGCCGAACACGTTCGAGCAGCTGCACCAGCTCGGGAAGTTGATCACCCGTCGAACCGGGCATTTCCTCCGCGGGGCGACCTGTGAGCGCACCTGCAGACAAATTTCTGTCAATAGGCTTCCTCGCCGAACTCTTCTTTTCAAAAGAATTCGCTCAAGCACTTACCAAAGATGTCGCGACGAAGCCGCTGATTCTCCTTCACGGAGCCAGACAGCTCGGCCCGAACACCTTTCAGCTCTTCCCCAAGCTGGGTGTGGGCATCCTGGAGTTTGTTCCTCTCCTGCTGCACCTTCATAAGCACCCTCTCGCCGGCCTTCAGCTGGCGTAGTAGGTGTTGCTTGTCCGGATCCAGTCCGGCACCATCTGCAATATCATTGTCAGACTTACACGCACGCCGCACACCGCTTATCTTTTCGAAATAATGTGTTACCAGGAGGGGTCTCTGTGTCTCCTCCTGCGGCAGCAAGTGCGGCCTCAAGCTGGGCCTTGCACTCTTGTAGCTCCTGGGACAATCGGGTATTCTTCTCTGTAAGATCCTGCACATTCAAAGATCCTTAAATCAGTTATTTTAACTACTTTAAGTCTCGGGGGCTACTGGCATATACCGCTATTATAATCACTTACCCGTATGTCTTTTACATACTGCTCCGTGGCTCTGGTCAAACCATCTTGAGCAGCACGGAGGTGTGCGTCTCCCGCGTTAAAGGCATTCAACGCCTCAGGGGAGAGACACGCGTCACGAAAAACTGTCCGGCGGCGCCTATGGTTCATGGCGCTCTCCACCTCAGACCTGGTGGCGGACAGCCTGTCGGCATCCTCCGTTGGAGGAGTATCCGTCTCGCGCCTTGCGCTCGCCTCCCCCTCCGGACCAGGTGGTGGAGCCTAGCTGGCGGAGGCTTGGGTGGCAACCTCGCCGGGCACAGTCCGGCGAGCGCTCTTTCTCCTGAAAAAGTCACGAGCATTAATACACCTCCTAGGAATCTTCTCCTAAATAACGGTCGCGAGCTATACCGTTGCGGTGACGTTTCGATTCGCACCGCACCCCTCTTCCGCCTGCGGGGTCGGACTGACCCTTGTTGGTCAGCCGCCGCGGGTTCGGCTTCCCGCCTTGAAGGCGCCTCCTGCAAGACACCGCCGTATACGGTGGTCAAGAATGCGCAAGGATGAAATAATGGTGTCAGGACTTCGGTTATAAGTACCTGGGAAGCCGGTAACAAGCCGGGGTAGTCAGCCGTAATGGCGACTAGAGCATTGTCCATGCTGAGTTGGTGGAACACCCCGTTGATTAGCTCCACCTTTATGTCCGGATCCTCTTCGGAGGCCGGATCAAGGGATCTTCCTGGATCCTCGGGTTGTGGAGCCGGATTATGTATGCCCTCCACAACCCGACGCAGCTCCTGCATCGAAATCGTAAAGTAAGATACTCAAACTTTGAAAGCATGGGTCGGATAAATAAAATGTCCGCTTACCCAGCGCTGAGGGTTATTCATGGAGAACCCATTCAATGGGCTCGTCTAGAGGAAGTCCTCCTTCTCCCCCTTGTACAGGCCGGCCAGAATCTTCACCAGATCTTCGGCCGACTCCGGCCCTTTGTGGCCATGACGTGTGGCATCAATTTCCCCGTTGAAATCCCACATGGGTGGCCCCTGTATTGCAGCGGCTGCACCCCCCGCATTATGCATGTGGCCATGACTCCAATCATGGTCAATCCGGAATGTGCCAGCAATCTTATCCGGCCCATCAAATAATGGACGCCCTTGTCTTCCTCTAGTTGAGGGCTCCGCGGGCGCCAACTTAGGCATTTCTTCAGAGGAGCCCTACTGACTCTGGGAGGCGGATCCGAACTGGGTCCGGCAGTGGAGCGTCTTCTACATAAAACCATTCCAAAGGCCAGTCTTCGGACGCCTTCTTTGGGGTTCCGGATGGATATCCGGTCCCGGCGATGCGCCATATTTCGGCACCGCCCACTTGATATATTGACCCCTCGTGAGAACGGGGTACGAGGCAGAATAGCCTTTTCCACGGTGCAAAATGGGGCTCGATGCCCAGGAATAGCTCGCAAAGAGCTACGAAACCCACAATGTGCAGAATAGAGGCGGGCGTGAGGTGATGGAGCTGGAGTCCATAGAACTCCAGAAGCCCGTGGAGGAACGGATGTACGGGAAATCCAAGCCCCCTTATTAGATAGGGGACGAAACACACCCGCTCTCCTTTAGAGGGGCTAGGGGTGGCCTCTTCTTGCTTCCCACCTTTGTAGGTGGCCAGCCCGGCTCGAACCGGGACCATGAAGGCCGGAGGAAGATATCCCTCCGCTTGAAGCTTCACCAGCTCGTTGTGCGGAACTGAACATCTCCTCCAATCTCCTGGCGGAGGGCTGGGAGCGCGAGAGGAGGAGCCACGTTGACGGTCCATGATGGAATGGGTTTTAAGTCAGAAGCGCTCCGATGAGTACTCGCGGAAGGAGGATGGTGTGATTTGGATCTGGATTCTTATCTCTCTTATAGGCAGATTATTTGCGCAGTTGGGGGTAAAACATAAAAGATGCCCTGGCTTTTCACATTCGTGCGACGCATGGAAGAGGGCCATTATTGGCCGTGGAAACCAAGGAGCGCAACATTTGTAAGGGAGTCGGACACTATTCGGCAAGCACATGGAATTTGGACGAGAACCCGCCTTGCAACGCCGAAGACTATATATGCGCTGGACCTGTCATCATTGAAGCCTGGTTCGGGGGCTACTGAGGGAGTCCTGGACTAGGGGGTGTCCGGATAGCCGGACTATCATCATCGGCCGGACTCCAAGACTATGAAGATACAAGATTGAAGACTTCGTCCCGTGTTCGGATGGGACTTTCCTTGGCGTGGAAGGCAAGCTTGCGATACGGATATGTAGATCTCCTACCATTGTAACCGACTCTGTGTAACCCTAGCCCTCTCCGGTGTCTATATAAACCGGAGGGTTTTAGTCCGTATGACGAACAACCATTACAACAAGCATACCATAGGCTAGCTTCTAGGGTTTAGCCTCCTTGATCTCGTGGTAGATCCACTCTTGTACTACCCATATCATCAATATCAATCAAGCAGGAGTAGGGTTTTACCTCCATCGAGAGGGCCCGAACCTAGGTAAAAACATCGTGTCCCTTGTCTCCTGTTACCATCCGCCTAGACGCACAGTTCGGGACCCCCTACCCGAGATCCGCCGATTTTGACAACGACACTCGTGTTTGTAGTAAGCTGGAGGCCGTGGGCAGCGATGACCTGAGGGGTGGGCTGTGATGCGGTAGGCACGTGGCCGGGTATGCCGGGCACCTGTTTGGTGTCGCGGAACCCTGTACACATTGTTCAGGGCCGTATGTGGAAACCTCGGCCGGACTCCCTGCGGATGGAACCTGAATAGGCAAGAAACCTGGACTAGAGACTTGAGTGTTTAGGTAGGCCATGGCCGACACCCTAGTTGGGATTCTGCTTGAAGGTTGCCGAGTACATGTCGGGTAAACGACGGTAAGTGGTGAGAGCGTGTGTGAAGAAGTACACCCCTGCAGGGTTGACATCATCTATTCAAATAGCCGCGTCCGCGGTAAAGGACCTCTGGGTTGCCTATACAGTTCATAGACAAGTGAAAGTGGATACTCTAAAATACGGAAGATAAGCGTGAGTGCTATCGATGGCGTTCTCGTAGGGAGACGATAGTGGATCCATAGTGGTGTATTGATATGGTGAATATGTGGACTCGTGTGCGCCACCTCAAAAGAGTTACTTGTAGTCGTAGTTCAGGATAGCCAGCGAGTCAAAGCTGGCTTGCTGCAGTTAAACCCCACCATCCCTTTGTTGATAATGATGCTTATGTAGTTAGTTCTGATGTAAGTCTTGTTGGGTACATTTGTACTCACGTTTGCTTAATTTATGTTTTTTTCAGAGAGACTTCAGTCTCGCTAGTAGTTCCAAGTGGACTTCGACGTTTAGTTTGTTACCTCAACTACGATCTTGTGCCCTCAGCAGGATCTGGTAGATAGTCAGGCTTCTCGACCTTTTTCATTTATAGATGTCTGTACTCAGACATGTTAACCTTCCACATGTGATTTGACTTGTATGCTCTGAATGTTGGGTCATGAGACCCATGTTTCTATTGAAGAAATACTTTGAGTCATAGAGTTATGTTGTGATGCCATGTTGTATTTGCACATATCGGGCATATTGTGTGTATGATTTGAAATGCTTGGTATGTGTGGGATCTGACTGTCTAGTTCTTTATCCTTGGTAGCCTCTCTTACTGGGAAATGTCTCCTAGTGCTTCGACTGAGCCTTGGTAGCTTGCTACTGCTCCGGAACACTTAGGCTAGTCGGCATGTGTCCTTCTTCGTTCCTGTGTCTGTCCGTTCGGGGAAATGTCACGCGGTGTCTACCGGAGTCCTGTTAGCCTGCTACAGCCCAGTTTACCGGAGTCCTGCTAGCCCAGTTGCTACAGCCCGGATTCACTCGTTGATGACCAACACATTTGTTGCTGGGTCATGTATGCCTGTCCCTGTAAGTTAGTGCCACTTTGGGTTCACGACTAACCATGTCAGCCCGGGCTCCTTGTCATATGGATGCTAGCGACACTATCATATACGTGTGCCAAAAGGCGCAAACGGTCCCGGGCCTGGTAAGGCAACACTCGTGGGAATATCGTGCGTGAGGCCGCAAAGTGATATGAGGTGTTACATGCTAGATCGGTGTGGCATTGAGTCGGGGTCCTGACAAAGGGGCTGGCCGGCCACCTTGGGGCGCACCCAAGGCTGCCTCCCCTCCCCCACCTATATATAAGAGAGTGAGGGGCACCACACAACACCCACGACAATATCTTAGCCATGTGTGACGCCCCTCTCCACAATTTAGTCTTGCATTTAGTTTTTTCGTAGTGCTCCGCGAAGCCCTGTGGGAATGAGTTCACCATCACTGTCACCACGCCATCGTGCTGCCAAAACTCATCCACTACTTCGCCCGTCTTGCTGGATCAAGAAGACAAGGACGTCACCGAGATGAACGTGTGCTGAACACGGAGGTGTTGTACATTCGGTACTTGATTGGTTGGATCTCAAAGAAGTTTGACTATATCAACCGCGTTAATAAACGCTTCCGCTTACGGTCTACGAGGGTACGTAGACACACTCTCCCCCTTGTTGCTATGCATCTCCATGGATAGATCTTGCGTGTGTGTAGAATTTTTTTTTCCATGAAACGTTTACCAACATTAGGAGCATACCGATGCACCCCGGGTTTTGTAAATATCGCGAAGCAAAGGGGACATCACATGATAACCAAAAGTTTCACTTAAATTTCATTCATGTTAATATAGAGATTGATATGGACGTCCACAATTCCACTATCGGCCATTGAACGAAGGAGTTTCATTCATATCTATGATTTACAGAACCTACAGGTTCACAATCTTAAGGTAATCATGATCTTTTGAGTGTTAGTAGGACGACATTATGGAGGATTTAATTGTGGAATTGCTTCATTAATATTCTGAATAGTTCCAAGAGGAACCAGAAGAATTTTGGGGTCACCCGAAGGGTTTCGGAGTTTATGGGGTAATACCGGGTATTACAGATAATTAATATATAGGTGGAAAATGTTCTCGCTGATGTCAAATTATATATAAAAGTATCTAGTAATTGTTAGAAGGCTTTTATATCTAATTAAATATCAACTGGCCATAAATGGCCAAGAGGTGGAAGGTAACTTGGGCCACAAGGGCCTAAGAGGAGTTGGTGCCCCCCTTTCCTTGTGTGTGTGGGGGCTGGGGGCGAATCCAAGTGCGGGAGGAGTTGCATCCTATTTACTCTGATTTATATCCTTTGAGTATGAAGAACCAAACTAAAATGCATAATTGATGTCTAGGAGCGTAAAAAAAGTGAATTGAACAACGGACTATAATACCAAGAAACTACAAAATAAAAGGATGCTTCAAATGTGAAAGTTTTTGAAGCCACTTGTGTCATTTAAATATGATTAGGTGTCCCTAAAATTTATATTGCCAATGAATGTAGTAAGTAGTTAACATAGTGGACATCTGTTATAGTAAAAAAACACATATTTGTAGTGATACCACATAAAGTTTAACTCCAATATTCATATAAAGATAGTAAATAGTAACACACAATATGGTCAACTCTCCCATTATAGTAACCAAGACATATTCTCTTCAACAAGATACTATTTTTTGGAGGCTTTGTCCTTGAAATGGTACTAGAACTGAGCGATCTTATTCAGGCTGAGGACTTGGCTTAATGCTGATTTTCATGCAGAAACTTTGGTTCTAGTTATCAGCATCATCAAAGATGAGAGATCCTTAGGCACTAGAGTTATTTATGATTGTCCATGGTTTGACAATTTTGAGCTCTAGGTCGTTGATGCTGTAGCGTTGCCTTTCCAATGCTCCTTTCTTTATCCTCCTGAAGTACTTCTGTGCGTGGCTTGAAACCTACACAGGAGTCTTGGTGGTGACAAAGTGCTTGGATATTTCCTTCCATTTTCCACGCCCATAGGCACCCAATCCTTGGAGAAAGAGCCTTGCATAACCATGTTAGATATGAAAATAAGTTAGTTTATTGAAAGAGCTACACACTATTCATTCATTAGCAGAGGTAGCTTGTACCTAATAAACATAGTTTTTAGATATGTCTGGACACATAAATAAATATTTTTCACATAAAAATTAAAATTAGTAAATGAAATAGTTTGAGACGTGAAACATACAAATATTTTCATATAGAAACATATTCACTCACTCTAACCATGTCAATGACAACTGTTTGATTATATGATTCTAGGATTTAATCCATGAAAGCAAATGAGTGTACATGAGTAAGCATTGAATAATTACTATGGCCATACTGATGTCTAATAGTCATATCATGTTTATACTTGCAATTATAACATATTTTAGCAAGACAAACTATTGAATCATGCTATCCATTTAGGAAAAGACCAATTCCATTAACTTTAAAGGGAAGCTGAACAATCTAGTAAAAGATTATAGAATCAACTGAAAGTACCATTTTTAAACATAAACTTGATAGGACAAATAAAAGGATGAACACAAGTTGACTAAAAAATTATCATTCCCATAAATGTGAAACCAAAGCATTCAATTTTTATATTTAGAAGTACAATGAAAAAAACATCCCATATCATAAGTCAATTCTGGGACTATTCTTCATAAATTAGTTTGATTGTAGGAATTTGATGACAAAGGAGGAAGTATGCAAAATCAATTACATATGTTCATCGTCGGTCCAATACTTTCTGGCGCTTGGTACGATCACCGATTGATGGATGGACATCCCATTCTCTGGCACCTTCACCTTGTTCCCCACTAGCACCGTCACCTTCTTGCCTTCCTCCATGACTCCTATATCCTCCTGTGGAGAAAAAACACAAATTGGTGTCATTTATGGCGAGTTGTGACCTCCTACTCCTTTGGACCATTCAATTCCTCTCTTAACACTGCATCATAGGCATATCCACTACAAGATAAACACACAAGTACATACCTGTTGCATAGTCTCACAAGGCCACCATAGGCGGAGCTCCAAAATGTCAGACTTCTTGTTCTTGTCGTGATTGACACCATTGTAGCTACGGTCGTTGTTGTTGAACCGAGTGATGACTGGCTCTTGGTCCTCTACCTCGACTGTCGCCTTCATAGCAGACCAAGGAGAGTAGGGTGCCATAATAGAAGGGGAAGTGAGGACTCTAAATGTATGTATGGGAGGGCGAGGGAGAAGAGCAATGTATTTGTACCATGTCGATATGGGATCCAACTGTCCATGTAAAGCAGATTAATTGGAATATATCTTCAGGTTATGTCGTATCCGATCTTTCCTAATAAATTCAAGCATATAGATATTGGATATGCAGCAATAACAAAAGTACATCATACTTATTCGTCATTTCTTAGTTTATCAAAATATGTAGTCAAATAATGTCGCCTTTTGTAATAATGCGTGCGTCATTGCTACCCAATTGTTGTATGTCGACTTCTGTATTGAATGTAGTCTACATTAATGCTTTCTTTATGGTTGTAGGTGCCGGATTGGAAAGTCATCAGTACGCTCGGTAGGGTGGTAAGTGTGACCGGAAGTACCAGAATGGAGCCTGTACACACAATTTTACCAAGGTTCGGGCATCCGGCAATGAGTAATACCCCGCATCGTACTTTGTGTTTGTATTCATGGTGGATATACCGCATGCTAGGGATTACAATGGGGGGAACTATTGCTACTGAGAGTTTGGGTCTACTTGGGTTGATGGATCTAAGAGCCCCCATAGCCCTCACCTTACATGTACGGTAAGCGCTAGGGTTTTACATGAGGTAGATCCAATCTTGACCTCCACCATGCTGACTTGGGGGCCCAATATGTGTCATGGGAACAGATCTGAAAGTAGAGAATAGGGGTACATATGAGAGGGTAGAGCCTAGCTATGGTGTGGTTGTACACTCGGATTTACGAGTTCAGGACCCTCTCGGAACAGGTAAAGACCCTACGTTTCAATGCTGCAGGAGCTTTCTTATTGGGTGTGATGTTTTATAGAGGTTGCGAACCCTTGTGCAGGAGTAGAGGGGAGGCTTATATAGAGTCTTCTGTCCCCTCATGAATGCCTCGTTACCCAAGGGTTAAATGGAGAAGTAAAGGGTGCGAGCATTACGGATAACATCTGTATTTGATGCTCTTTATGGTGACAAACTGATTGCCCGACCGTTGCCATCCCAGGGTGGCTCTAGGTCTTCTGCCTTCGAGTGACGCTTGGTACTCCGAGTGATTAGGGGCGGTCGAGTGGTGGAGAAGTTTTCGAGTGGATCCTGTGTTCGAGTGACTTGTACATTGCGGTCATTCCAGTCGGTGCCTCCTTTCTAACTTTGTAGGTCTTCTATTCTTGTATGTAATGCCCTTGGGTAGGGCATGTAGGTCAGCCTGGGACCCTACCCTAGGTACATGTCCTCGTCATTAGCCCCCGAATGGATCAGGGTTTCAGTGAAAAGGATTGGTGCGGGATCTGGCTAGACTCAGTGCCTCGGAGGCACTTTAGAGCCCTGCAGACACCTGTGCTACTTTAATTCCTTGTCAATTGCCCTGATCGATTCTAGCTTGATGTGTGACCGAGTGATCCCGAGCATTGGGTCGGACTCGAATGAACAAGGGGATCTTCCGACGCAATCGATCCTTCTGTCAAGCCCGGATTCCACGGGATTTGAAAATTTGGAGAAGCGCGCGGAACGACAACGACGCGGTAAGTGGGGCAAGTGGGGAGGGACTCGTCAATTTTTGCTCCACCTTTATCACCATGTACTACGCCTTCTCCTCTCAGCGATATGCACCGGGATCTCGTGGGCCTAGTTGTCGGCATCTCGCATGCGCTGCTATAAGAGGCGACGCGACCGAAGAGCGAAACAGTACCCTCCTTTCCCTCCTTTTCGCTCGTCTCTCCTCCTATTCTGCCACCGTGTTGTGCAGATCCGCTAAACACTGACGACCACCATGGAGATGGCGAAGGATAAGACAACAAAACTGGAGAGCACCAAGAAGGCGGCTAAGGGGAAGAAGGCACCAAGCTCTCGGGCCGCGCCACCGCCGGGCTGGATCCTGGGCGACTGGCTGCCGTTGACGGTCACGTCCAAGGACCTCGACCGGCTCACCGCCAATTGCCTACTGGTCCCAGGCTCCTGGAGGCTACCCAAGGAAGGAGAGGTCGAGCCCGTGCCGCGGCCTAAAGAGCGGGTTCTCCTTCTCACCCATGTGGAGAGAGGTTTCTCCCTGCCCCCTCATCCATTTTTTCACGGGTTCCTTAATTTCTTCGGCGCCCGGCTTCATCATCTTCCCCCGAACGCCATTTCTATCTTGCTACCTTCATTTCCATGTGTGAAATTTCTTGGTTTTTCATCCCCACTGGGGTTTTTCAAGCATATCTTCACATGTCGTTCTCAGTCGGTCATGTCGGCGTTCTGGGAACGGGGGTCCCCAGACTTGCCTGCCTGCGGCCTGCGGCGTGGCTCAAGGGGGGCCCAGCGCGGCCCATCTTCATCAACACAAATTCAAGACCCTCGCGAGGGGCCAAGCCTCGCGGGGCGGACGACAAGGAGCTTCCTCAGGCACGGCCTCATCAGGTGGGCTCGCGAGGAGGCGGATAGTTCAAGGCGGGGTACCTCGCGAGGTGCCCATGACGCAAGCCATGACGACCAAGGGCGCCAGTCGGGCGCCAGCCCGCGCAGTGTCCTCCTTTCCTCTTTGGTGCAAAGGGAGCAAGCGCAGGCGAGAGCATCAAGCAAAGGCATCCATTCCGGTGCAACAAGACCAAGACCAGCCAACAGCAGGGAAGAAGTCATTGTGGAGCCCAAGCAGGCGTCACCACCAGAGCCTTTGACAGGCGAGGACCAACTTTGGTCAGGATAAGTGTACCCGCTGTTCCCCTTCAAAATGTCCAATTGTTGGCGCTCTTCCCGCTCAATATTTGGGAAGAGGCCCAGGGCCTTTGCTTATAAATAGGACTAGCCACCCCCAGGGTAGAGGCATCTGGACCTGATCTAGCAATCTGGCTCCTCACCAAGAAACCAGTAGATAGAGCGATTGGACTCCTCCTAGCAGTTCGTCGCACCAGCCAAGAACAGACCCTCGCGAGGCTGTTCTTCCTTGTATTGTTCATCATAAGCCCAAGAGGCAATCCACCACACCACACACTGGAGTAGGGTATTACACCACAATGGTGGCCTGAACCAGTATAAATCTTGTGTCTCTTGTGTTGTTCTGTTTGGTAGTTTAGATCCTAGCGATTCGGCGAGGAACAGGCAGGCAGAGGGTTAAATATCCACGCGCACCCCAGTGTTCGAACCTCCAGGGTCTGCCGGAACCCGAAATCCGACATTTGACGCGCCAGGTAGGGTGCGCCGGAATTTGCCTTACGTCGTCTTGTTCTTCTCTGACGACCGCATCCATGTCTGACGCTCGTCGGGCTCGCGCCGAGCGCCGAGCCGCCCTCGCTTCCCACGTCGCCCAGACGGCTCCAGTCGGCGGGCGCCCTCGTCGTTCCCCATCACCTGCCGTCAAAGCCGCCACCGGCCCGGCGGGGAATGAGCAGCAAGCGTCGTCCCAGCATCCATCCATGAGGCGGGACGGCCCGCACTGCCACACCCTCGCTCACCCCCGCTGGTTCTTCGTCACGCGCGCCCCGCGCGGCCATGGAGGCCCGAGCTACGCTCATCGCGGCAAACGAGCTCCTGCGCTACCGCCCCATCGACGACATCTATGAAGAGTGGCTCGATCGAGTCGCCGAGCTGGTCCGCGCCGCCAGGGGCTCCCCCGCGCCGTCCTTCTCGCAGCACCTTCGCCCCACCCTGCGCGAGCAATGAAGCTCCTGGGGCGCCTCAGCCGCCTCCTCCTCAAGAAGGCGCCCTGGCCCCAAGGCGCGCGGCCCCTAGGCGGAACCCGCTCCGTCAAGCGCCAGCGCGGCAAGAGCAGAGCTACCAAGAAGTCCCTCGCCCTCGAGAAGCTGCCCGAGCGCTCCCTGCTCCAGCACGTCAAGACCCTGCGCTGCCTCCAGCCGCGGCACATGGGGACCCGCAGGACCAAGCTCTCCGTTGCCCAAGGCCTCCTGTGGCAACAGCGGGCTGTCGCGCCTTCACCTTCGAGATGCGCAGCGTCGCGTGGCCCGGCAAGTTCAAGCCAGACCTGCCTCCTCGCGACGACGGCACGGCTGACCCTGCAGAGTTCCTCCAGCTCTACGAGTTGGGCATTGAGGCTGCCAACGGAGACAAGAAGGTCATGGCAAACTGGTTTCCCATGGCGCTCAAGGACGGAGCCTACACCTGGCTCGTGAATCTGGCCCCTGGCACGATCTCCTCCTGGGACGAGATGCGCACCCACATCATCGCCAACTTCCAGGGTACTCGCGACCGGCCACCCGCCGTGAGCGAAATGCGCCGTATCAAGCAACAACCAGGGGAAACCCTGCAGAAGTACATCCAGCGCTTCAACAACGTGCGCCTCAAGATCCCCAAGGTGATGGAGGAGGCCATCATCTCGGCCTTCTCCGACGGTGTGCGCGACGTCAAGATGAAGGAGGAGCTAGCGATGCATGAAGACCTGTGCACCTCCTTGGAGCTGTTCAACTTGGCGACCAAGTGCGCCAGGGCTGAGGAGGGACGCCTCTCCCTCCTCGAGCTGCCTGCCGTGGACCCAGAAGAGAAGAAGCCCAAGGCCAAGGATGTGAAGCGCAAGGGGGCTGCCGTACTCGTGGCAGAGCCAGACACCAAGCAAGGCAGAGATCAGCCCGAATCCTCCAAGGGCAGTCGGTACTGCGTGTACCACGACCTCCACACCCACAACACCAATGAATGCCAAGAGCTCCGGACCGTGCATGAAGGAAGGGTCGACAGACGTCCCGACCGCAGCGACCGGGGCTACGGCCGAGGAGGAGGAAGGAACGCAGGACGTTGGGAACACCGCGACCCACGCCAAGGGTGGCGCGACCAACCTCGCGAGGATCGCTGGCAGGACCTGCCTCGCGAGGGAGGCTGGAGGGATCAGTCTCGCGACGATCGCCCGCAAGGGAATGCAGGCCTCCCTCCACTGCCGCCGCAGCCAAGGAGAAATGAAGACCGTCATCAGGACGAGGGGGCTGGGGGCTTCCAGGAACCACGTGCAATCGCCTGCAACCTGGGTGGAGCTCAAGCCCCAGCCTCTCAATGCATCTTCAAGCAGTTCGCCCGCGAAGTGAATGTAGTCCTCCCCGAGCTCGAGGCCACGCGCCCTCTCAGGTGGTCAGCATGCGCCATCACGTTCAGCTCAGCGGATCAGCTCAAGTGCGTGGCCACAGCTGGAGTCCTCCCGATGCTTTGTTCCCAAATCATCAGCAACGTACCGGTCACCAGGACCCTCATTGACGGCGGGGCAGGTCTCAACGTCCTGTCCGTGGAAATGTTCAACAATCTCCAAGTACCCTTCAGCCAACCAAGCCTTTCTCCGGAGTCACCGACGGCTCCACGGTCCCGATTGGGCAGGTCCGCCTTCCTGTCACCTTTGGGGCACGCGACAACTACCGCACCGAGCTCATCGACTTCGACGTCGCCCACATTCGCCTGCCGTAAAACGCCATCCTCGGGTACCCGGCGTTGGCCAAGTTCATGGCCGTAACCCACCATGGCTACAACGTCCTCAAGATGCCAGGAAGTGGCGGGGTCATCACGGTGCCCTGCAAAGAGAGAGACGCAGTGTGCTCCCTAGAGCGAGCCTTTCAAGCCGCATCACTGGAAGACCCGGACCGCGGAAGCAGGAGGCTTCCCGAGGCCGCCCCCAAGAAGAAGAAGACATCGACCGGCCCGGCCCCTCAGGAGGCAGGCTCCTTAGGGCCCGCGCCTGCTCAGGGGGAACCTCCTTCCATCGCATAGGGAAGCGCGCCCGGCGCCCTCCTCAGGCAGGACTCGGGGGCTCTCCCCTGGAGGGCCGCCGACCTCGCCAAGGTCACGAGGGAGGCGCTTGGGCACCACGTGGAGGCGTGTTTCAAAGCACGTTTCCCTCAAGAAGGAGCAAGGCAAGGAGGGCCAAACCCTCAGGAGTTCGTCAGCAAGGCCATTCAGGAGCTACAGGAGTCAAGGGTCATGAGAGGCAGCCGCCGCTTACCCGCTGTGGCCCCCCATCCAGGCGAGGATGGTGGGCTGCGCGTCTGCATCGACATACCGGGGCTCAATCGAGCCGCGTCTCAGGAGTGCCTTTGGCCCTTGCAAGTGGGACGCTGTGAGGGTCTGCCCCATAGCTACGTTCGCATGCCTTATGGCTTGCCGAACGCGGCTGCTGCGCACCAGCGCCTCATGAGGGTCATCCTAGAGGCTCAAGAGGTCAGGCTTTCCGCAGCCCTGGTGGAGATGGATATGGCCTGCGAGGAGCCGCCAGCGCCTCCGGAGCCTCCTGAGGCCCCTGGGCCTGGGGGCTCGTAAGGATCGGCTCCCGCAGCCCGCCGAGTCTGCTACACCAACACCCCTTCGTTCCCAACATCATCAGGTGACATCTTTCAATTTTCATTTCCGGCTGGGAGCGCCCTCAGGGCCGCATTATTCCCAGGCCGCGTGGGTCCGTCCCTGCGGCGTGTATCCCTTTTATTTCATGTTCTTAGCTTACATTATTGGGGGCGCCCCTCGGGCTGCATCATCCCCAAGTCGCTCGGGCCTGACCCAGCGGCGTGTACCCTTCTTGCGTTTACCTTAGGGCTATGCTTTCGACCCATCATGCTTGCTATTTGGTGCCTTTTCCTCCTGGGTGTCGGAATCTTGGGCGTTAAAGGGGGGTGCCTGAGCATCGCGACTCAGGGATCCTACCGGCTCTCCAGCCCTCACCCTCTGGTCTTGTCCATGGCATCGCGACCTGGCATGCCAGCGACGGCTGAGACCAGCTCGAGAGCCGGGACCCGAGGACGTAGAGTTTCGACATCTAACCCAGCTTGCGCGTTAAAGGGGGGTGCCTGAGCATCGCGACTCAGGGCTCCTGCCGACTCTCCAGCCCTCACCCTCTAGTCTTGTCCATGGCATCGCGACCTGGCATGCCAGCGATGGCTGAGACCAGCTCGAGAGCCGGGACCCGAGGACGTAGAGTTTCGACATATAACCCAGCTTGCGCGTTAAAGGGGGGTGCCTGAGCATCGCGACTCAGGGCTCCTACCGGCTCTCCGGCCCTCACCCTCTGGTCTTGTCCATGGCATCGCGACCTGGCATGCCAGCGACGGCTGAGACCAGCTCGAGAGCCGGGACCCGAGGACGTAGAGTTTCGACATCTAACCCAGCTTGCGCGTTAAAGGGGGGTGCCTAAGCATCGCGACTCAGGGCTCCTGCCGGCTCTCCAGCCCTCACCCTCTAGTCTTGTCCATGGCATCGCGACCTGGCATGCCAGCGACGGCTGAGACCAGCTCGAGAGCCGGGACCCGAGGACGTAGAGTTTCGACATATAACCCAGCTTGCGCGTTAAAGGGGGGTGCCTGAGCATCGCAACTCAGGGCTCCTACCGGCTCTCCAGCCCTCACCCTCTGGTCTTGTCCATGGCATCGCGACCTGGCATGCCAGCGACGGCTGAGACCAGCTCAAGAGCCGGGACCCGAGGACGTAGAGCACCGACATCTGGCCAAATTTGCAGGAACACACTCCAAGATAAGGCCCAGAGCCAGGCGCAACCCACCTTGAGGTAGGGCCCTGTGAGTCCCGCGCTGGCCCACGGGTGCCCAGATACACCTCATCAAGCCCTACCGTGCCAGCCACGTGTCAGGGTGGGGTTGTATATGCCCCGGGGGCTCCTCCCGGAGGGGAGCCCCCTCCCACGCACCAGTGGAAGCACCATGCTCCGTGCTGGCTGACGACACTGCCGAGGAGTGGCTATGCCCGCACGCATACGGAAGCGCTATGCTCCGCGCTGGTGATAAACAACTAAGGGTGGCCCCCGGGCCGCATCAACCTCAGAGAGCCCGGAGCTCAGTGTCTGGCCTCATTGCAACGCCTCCCCTCAGGAGTGCCGCGCGAAGGGGCTGGACACGGGGGCTGCGCCTTGGTCACGCCCAGACGCACGCCACTTGGCCAGGCCCCCCCCCCCCCCCCCCCCCGGGCCTGGTTCGTCGCACGTCCCTCCCCGAGCGGAACCAAGGTACGAAGGCCGTTTGAGCGTCAAGGGGGACTCCTGAGCATCGCGGCTCAGGAGCCTAACTGGTCACGTAGCCCCTCACTCCTTAGTTCCGAAAGGCTAACGGCGGTTGAGGTATGCGCGGGGCTGGGCTCTGCAGACGTAGAACGGCAGATCCACCCGCATCTTACCTCCCTAAGGAGTCACCCCCACATCTCACCTCCCTACTTGCTGTTCGAGTGCAATGGGGACTCCTGAGCATCGCGACTCAGGAGCCTAACTTGTCACATAGCCCCTCACCCCTTGGTCCCATCCTGGTTTCCGGTCGGGGTCGATGGCGGCTGAGGTATGCGCGGGGTCGGGCTCTGCCGGCGTAGAACATAAGCAAGTAGGAAGGAATAGCGCAAATTTCAGGGAATTCAAAAGCAAATATTACAGTCCATACTGTTATCACAGCACCAAATGCAAGTTTTAACGCCTCCCCGAGGCATGGTACCTGCGCAGGAATTAAAAGCAGGACGGGAGCCACGACGGAGTCACTTGCCGGCGGTGGAGCTGCGCGGAGTAGGTTCACCTTGTCGAGCGGCAGGGCTAGTAGCGCTCCGTTTCGGCTTGGTGCTGAAGGCCCGGAACTTCCCCAGCAGGGCCTCCGCACGACCCTTCACGGCCTCGGTAGCGGCAGCGGCACGCTCGCCGCTCACTGGCTCCAGCAGGCTGTGGAGGTCGATGTTGGGGTCACGAAGATAGATGTGGGTGAAGACCCGCGTCAGCGCTGCGGAAGACAAGACGCGTGCCTCGGCCTCGGCCGTAGGGCCAAGGCCAAGGGTGACATCTTCAAGGGCGCGAACCAGGAAGGGAAGCAGCTTGGCGGGGCCATCCTCCTCGCCGGCCAGCGGGCTCTCAAGGATGCTATCATAAAGCGTCTTCAATGAAGTGCGAGCCTTCTCCTCCATATCCGCGAAGGCCACGCAATCCTCGGCGAGAACCCGGGCCTTTCCGTCCAGCTCAACCTTCCTCACCTACAGCTCTAGCTCCAGCACGCCTAGGCGGCCACGGCGCCTCTTGAGCTTGGCGTCCAGGTCCTTGACGGCTGCTTCGCGAGCCTTCATGCTTTCCTCCTGCTCTTGGCGAAGGCGGGCCTCCTCGGCAAGCTGGTTCTACAAGCCCTTCAGCTCGCTCTCCAGCGCCTCGCAGCGACCTCGGACACTAGCTACCTCCCCCAAGGCAGCGTCGCGGCAACCTTCGCCCCAAGGACGGCCTGCTTCTCCTCGTCGCAAGCCGTCGAGGCCTGGACCAGCGCCGCCCGTATGGAAGCGTCGGAGCGAATTCAGCCAGAAGCCAGCTCCAAGCACCCAGCCATTAGACGAGGGTCGGCGCTCAGAAGATCCTGCCGCAAATGGTCCAGTTCGGCAACGGCGCGGTCCAGAAGAGTAGTCGGGGAAGCAGCAGTCGGTGGAGTAGGAGGAGAAGACGGCAGCGTGACCACAGTATCCTGAGGCAGAACCTGCTGCGCCACGACGGCTGTGGTGGCGGCATCAGGTAAGGGCACCTCGGGAGTCGCCTGGGCCAAGGGGGCTGAGCTCGCCCCAATAGGCTCAGCCAGGCCTCGCGAGGACGCCCAGGCAGGAGAGGCCCGCGCGTCACAGTCACCTTCTTTCTCGGGCAGAGGTGCTGCCACGGATGGGACCTCAGGAGCTCCCTTCGACTTCTTTGCCGCAGGCGCCAGCCTAGCCGGGAGACACGAACATCAAGCCTCAGCAACAGAACAATAATCAAGACAGGAATCAAGCACTTACAGGTCGTCGCTTGCGGACTCAAGCAGCCTCCGGCCGTACTTAAAGCCCGAGAGCCGGCTGCAAGGGTCAGCTTCAAGGAGCTCGGGAGCAGGAGGTGCGCCTGCGGATCGCCTCGGGGCTGGGGCAGACCCACGGGGGATCAGCCCGGTCCGGTCCTTCTTCGGGATCGGAGGCAGGCTCCCGCCGCCCTGCTCATCCTCATCCTCGTCGTCGTCACTCAGAGAGAGGCAGAGAGCGCGGGACCTGCGCCGAAGGGGGGGGAGCCCTTGACTCCGCCTCGAAGTCAACCCCCTCTTCCCGCTCCCCTTCTTCCTTCTCTTTGCTGGAGTCGCCGGAGGACACGTCCACCAGGTCCTCTGGAGCCTCCGCGGGCACGGGCCCGTCCCCGTTGAAGACGGGCATGGACCCCACTACCTGCTCCCAGTCCTCGCGGAGGAACAGGGGCGTAGGAGCACCCTCCAACCTCGCCACGTCGCCCCCAACCAAGGACTGGAGGACCGCAGTCAGATCCTCATCGGCCAAGACCGCGGGGCTCGGGTGGGGCCTCCAAATCGGAAGTGAGTACTGACGAAGCGGAGCCAGCTGGTGCTCCAGGAATTCCCTCAGCAGCGATGCACTGGTCAGCTTCACTGCCGCCATGCTGGCCAGCCTCAGATCTGCGTCCATCTCCAACACCGGCTTTGCGCGGGGGTCCTCAAGCTCCACTCGGGACCAGTCTTCGGAGCTCGCGGGGTGCCCCATGGGCAGGATCAGCCGAAGGTGGATGCGCCCAGCATCCACCAAGACCCACTTGCTCCTGAAGCCCTCAATCCGTTTCCCAGGGTTCGAAATGGCGATGGAGCTGCCATACGCGACGAAGCTCGCGCACGCAGAGACGGAACCACGGGAGGTCCGGAGGGAGAAGTAGTGGCGCAGCAAGGCCACTGAGGGTTTCACCCCTACGTGAGCCTCACAATAGTAGGCGAAGATTGCCAGAAGAAGGACGGAGCTGGGATGGAGGTGCAGAGCTTGAAGGTTATAGTGGCGGAGGACAGAGAAGAAGAACTCAGAAAAGGGAGGCACCAGACCGGCGACAATGGTGCTCATGAAGAGCGGATAGAAGGTGCTCCCTGGGCCCTCAGGGACGGCAGAGCCGGCCTTGACCACCTTCGCCCCATCGATGCCCTGCGAGGGGTTGACAACCCTTCTTACACATCAGGTTGCCACTATTTGTTCTTTGTGTGTAGGTACCATTTACATAGCCTGGCTTAGTCCTCCTACTGGATTGATACCTTGGTTTCATAACTGAGGGAAATACCTATCGTAGATGTGCTGCATCATCCCTTCCTCTTTGGGGAAATACCAACGCAGTTTCTAGCCGCATCAAGGGGCGGGGAAGGTGGGGATCGGGTGGGGGATGGGCTGGGAGAGTGGTCCAGGTCGTTGTTTTTTTTCACTGTATTATACCGTTCGAGAGTTCAGGAGGATCTCCATGGCGCTATATAGGGGCTCTATGATCAGAATAGTTATTCTGATCCTGGGATCACAATAGTGTCACTAATATATATAGGATTTTCTACAGTAACTTGCCACAAAACTAGTTAAGGTTTTCAATAGTGTAAAAGTTCTCAAAAATCTTTAAAAAAATACTGAACCAACACACCTACAATATAACATGATCCAATGGATGGACTGAAAAAATATGACTGCATGTGTCCTGGACAAAAAGAACAAATGTTCCAATATATATTGATCCTGCATTGAGCTGAAATACTTGTTTTTTCACAAAGGACACATAAATGCATATTCTCACAATCACATTGTTGGATCATCTTATTATATTAGAGTGAGGCTTCCCTATTTATTTCATATGTTTTACTTACTTTTAAACCGTTAAATGTTTAGCAAGCCTTAACTAGTTCTGTGGCAAACTATGATAGACACAATTTTACCTATATATATATATATATATATATATATATATATATATATATATATATATATATATATTGTGATAACACCCCTTAAGTCTTATTCTGCACACCACTTCTCTTATTCTGCACATCGAAGAAAACACGTACCGAGCTCCACCGAACTGTAACTAACAAAAATCACACCAGCCCCCACGTACAACCTTATCTGTTCCCCACCCCACCACCCCACACTTCCTTCTCCGGTCAAACCCCCACCCCCGAACACTTCCCACCCCGCCGCGGCGCCCCCACCTTTCCCCGCGGTGCTGAACCACCTTTCCCCGCGCCGCCCCGGCGCCACCTTCCCCCGCGCCGCCGCCCCACCTGCCTCCCCCGTGCAGCCTAGCCGCCACATTCGCCCGCCCCGCCGCCCCACCTCCTTCCCCCGCGTCGCTGTGGCGCCATCGCCCCGATGCGCCTCCGACCCACCCTGCCGCGCCGGACCTCCCAAGTACCGCGCCGAGCCGCCCCACCGCTCACTGCATCTGCGACGGCCCTAGCCTGGCGCAGTTCTGGAAGGCAGTCGGCGACCTCGCCCGCGGCGCCGGCACGCTGTCCGTGCCGCCCGTCTGGGACAGGGAGATCCTCAACGCTCGACAGCCGCCGCGCCCTTCGTTCCCGCACCACGAGTACCAGGCCCCTGCATCGCCGCCCCTCTGCAAGCCGCCGCCGCGCCAACCCTCCTCGAGGCCCCCGCCGAGACGCCCCACCCCAGGCCCCTGTCACGCCGCTCCTCTACAAGTCGTCACCGCGCCACCCGTCCTGAGGCCCCCACCGCGCAGCTGAGATGGGGTCATCTCCCTGCCATCTCAGCCAGACCCCGGTGCTGCTCGGCCACTCTCTGCAGCGGCGAGCCCTGGCAAGCAGATCCAGGGGACCCTTCCAGCAGGGCCGTCGGCCATGCTGCACCGCTGCCAGAGCCCTGGCCCCGCCAGATGGCGCGGGTGGTGCTGCACAGGGCGCACGGCCCGTCGTCGCCGATGAGACCAGCGGTTCACCTCTGCAGCTCATGGGATCGGGGGCTGATGCGGTGCGGTTTATGCGCTGACGAAGTTCATGGAATTTTTGGCGTTTTTCAGATTTCGCTTGGGCACAAAAAAATGCAGTTTCGCCTGGGTCTTCGGTGCAGTGTGAGCGGTGCAGGCTTGCAGTGCGCGCGGTGCTGGCATGCAGTGCTCACGGGTCTGGCGTGTAGTGCAGTGCACCTCGGACCCTTTGCTTCAGGTGTTGTGATGTTCTGTACACGCTGGCCTGCAGCTCGCCCCCCTGCAGCGTGCAGTTTTATTTTGCCAACAGGGATTTTGATGGCCGAGCACCCCTCGTGCTCATCTTTTTGCATGCGATTCCCTTGTGCTATAAGTTGGTTTCACTTTTGTATATGCCAGAACAGAGAAGCATCGTTAAAAAAAAGAACAAAAGAAGCATCATGTGCGTGGAGTTCCTTTTGTATATGCTTGCAATGCGGTGTGTGTATGTGTGCAATACACCCCTATTTTTCAGAAAACAAATTGTATTGTCGCATGTGGCAGTTTCACTTGTTTTCCGTATGCTTGCAATGCGGTGTATGTATGTTTGCAGTGCACTCCTGTGGTTCCCTTTTGTAAAAATATTCTCTTTGTAGAAACAATAAAAAATCAACACACAAGAAGTTCGTTTCTATTTAGATGAAGTCCACTAGTTTCTGCCCTGTGATTCACTTTTACCAACCGAAAAAATGCAGTTCTCTAGTCTGGTCCACGCGGTTCACTAACTTTGACCAGGAGGTTCACAAATAAGCATTAAAAGTTAGAAAAAAGAGAAAACTTACGGGGTTCACTTGCCCGTCTGATGCAGTGCGGTTTTCAGTCTTAAGCAGTGCGGTTTTCTTCCTCGTCTTCAAAAATTTAGGTCCCACAAAAAAGAAAACCATGCAGTTCTCTTGTCCGTCTAATGCGGTGCGGCATTTCGTCCGTTGCAGTGCGGTTTTCAGTCGAATGAAGTACCCACGTCGATTTGGGTGTCGCGAAAAACAGAGTGTCCGCATTTTTGCTAATTTGAAAACTGCTCTTAAACCGTAATGAATTAGAGAGAGTGTTCTACATGAAAAAGTTGCGTCTCATCGATATCTTTCCAACGGCATATGATTTGAATTATTCCGACCAGCCGTTCGTAAAAATTTCCCGAAAAAACAGCCGCTGCCTCTCGAAGTCAGCCGCACGATTTTACAAATTAACTAAAAATTGTAAGGAATCTCAAAACCATTTCAACATATGAAAGTTGCGCCTTGTCCGTAGCTTTCCAACGGCGTATCACACGCCCCGTTTCGACAAACGGTTCAAAAACTGGAGAGAAAACAGTACCGAAAATTTCAAAAAAATTGAAAAACACAGTTCCGCGATTTAGTAAATTTGAAACTGATCTTAAACCGTAACGAATTAGAGAAAGATTTATATATGAAAAATATGCGCCTCGACGATATCTATCCAACGGCGTATCATTTGCTTCATTCCGACAAGCGGTTTAGAAATAAACGTGAAAAAACGCTCGCTGCCACTCGTCATCCGCCGCACAATTTTCAAAACTGCTCTTAAACTGTGTGGAATCTCGAAAAGTGTTCAACATGTCGAAGTTGCGCCTAATCCATAGCTTTTCAACGGTATATTACACGCCTCATTTCGATAAACGGTTAAAAAATTAGAGCAAAAACAGTACCGAAAAAAGAACGCGTGCAGTTTTTTTCGACACGAAGTTCACTAGTCTATATTGCAGTGCTCGTCGTCAAGAAGATGCAGTGCACTAGCGTTGAGCGTGTAGTGCGGAAGTGGTGTGCAGAATAGTTATTCTGCTAATATTAGCAGAATAGACCGTCTGTATATATATATATATATATATATATATATATATATATATATATATATATATACATATATATATATATATATGTGTGTGTGTGTGTGTGTGTGTGTGTGTGTGTGGGGGGGGGGGGTGTTAGCAAGATCATTTGTGTGTCACTTTGCGAGTTTTCATTCATTGTCCAAGAAACGGGAAAAAAATTCAAACATTTCAGCCGGAGGGTGCGGCCAGAGGCGTGGGCCTTGTTGGTATTTTAATTACAAAAAATGCATATAGAGTACGGAAATAACGAAAGTCAGTGGGCCACCATGGCGTGCTCTCACGACCCCATGGAAATTTTTTGGTAAAGTTTGGCACAAGTTTTGATGCGTGCACCTTCGAAACCGGAGCATCTCACTAGAAGGATCATAGTTTCCATAAGGAGGCTCGGCATTTCAGACTCCAATCGTCGGTGACTTCAGCGTTCCGCCACAAAAAAATATTCACGGTAAACAATCACCGATATACCCTAGGTTTGATTTTCTGGCCCATTTTAGGGCTCGTCTTCTATATTTAAGCCATTTTTGCATTTACCTAGCATTTAGTGCATATAAAATCAAAACCCTACTACAGCTACATGTGGGTGTTAGTTAGGAAATAAGGTGTACAAATCATTTGTGTGTCGCTTTGCGAGTTTTCATCCATTGTCCGAGAAGCGGGGAGAAGTTTCAAACATTTCGACTGCGAGGTGCGACCACCAGCGTAGGCCTAGTCGGTATTTTAATTACAGGAAATTCAGATGGAGTCCGGACATCATAAAAATTGGTGTGTGACCGTGGCATGCTCTCATGACCCCGTGGAAAAAAATTGGTAAAGTTTGGCGCAAGTTTTGATGATCACTCCTTGGAAATCGGAGCATCTCACAAGAAGGATCATGGTTTCCAAAAGGAGACGTGTCAATTCAAACTCAAGTGGTCGGTGACTTCATCGTTTTGGCGTCATAAAAATTTCCATGGTATGCAATCACCATTATACCACGGGTTTGACTTACTGGCGCATTTAAGGTGTTGTTTACTATATTTAAGACATTTTTTAATTTATCATGCATTTTGTGCATATAAATCAAATCCCGACTGCAACTGCATGTGCTGATGAAAGGGATGAGGATTGTCGTTCGGTCTGGGATCATCCAATGGTGCAGACGTATGATCCGTGGGGTTTGGGTTCTGGCCAATCAGAACACATGACTCAGACCGTGTGCGCGGTTTGGTCGGTACACGGCTTTCATGAATGAACTGTGTGCTATCTTCTGTTCACACATACTGGAGTGGGATTAATTGAGTATGCGACCTCTAGGGTATAATACTAATAAACAGTTCAAATTCATTGCCTGAGCTGACATCATATCAAGGTCAACATATTAACGGTCCTTACATCAACAGAAGACCGGGCATAACTCAACAATTCAGTACACATGACAGTTCTAAATTGAACGAATTAAGTTGCAGGTTAGGCATAAAAACTATTCTTACGGCTTAATTGCCATTTACATGGGGGAACTGGGATCATTAGGTTGACCCCGAATGAACTTAGGTTTTTTGATGATTTTACACTTCTCTGTTTGGAACGTGCGTGATCCCTTGGCTGGCAACTCAGTAAACTCATCGTACTCGTCCTCATTAGCAACATCCTTGACGCCCGGTACCCTCCTCTTCCCATGCATCACTACATGGAAGTTCTTATGAAAGGGGTCTTTCACATAGAAAATCTGGGTAGCATCGCTGGCAAGAATGAATGGGTCCGTGTGTTATGCCATCGTTGTCTTGTTAACAAAGGTCTTCCTACAATCATCAACCTTTACCTGACTAAGAGGGATCCATGTGCACCTGAATAATGCCACCTTAACTTTCACATAGTAAAGCTCCCAATTCTTTTTGATGGTTCCATAGTATACCCTTTTATCAGCTTCATCTACAGTCATGCATTCTATTCGAACAGAGTTGTTCTGATATGAGGTCTTCTCATCATCACATTCCTCAGTGTAGAACGTGTAGCCATTTATGTCATACCATTGGTACATCAACGCCATGGGTGATGGCTTTTGGACCAACACATTGCAATGTCATCCAGGATCCTTGTGCCAAACGATTCTTCAGCCATCTGGCGTGGTCCTTATTATGCTCCTTCGTCTCGACATCTAATGGATACACCATTGGTGAGAAGCTTTGGCACATCTCTGCCAAGTGGTCTCAGCATAAGCACTGAGAACTGGGTTGTTAAGCAGTACCGTCAAATGGGATTTGTCGGCCAATTTGCTGGGTGTGGCCTTTTGTGAGCCAGCAAGGACCGGCTTACCTTTTAGCCTTCCCTTGTGGTGAGAGAGGGGCAAACATATAGGTATTTGTTTCACGTATTAGGTGCAAACCTCAACCACCTCCTCCATGGTATAACCTTGTAGGATGCTTGTCTCTGGATGGCTTCGGTTCCAACAATAGCACTTCAGTATTCCCAGGAATCGCTCGAAGGGATACATGTTGCAAAGAAACACAGGACCACAATACTTTATCTCGTCGACAAGTTGCACAGTGAGATGGACCGTGACATCAAAGAATGATGGTGGGAAAAACATCTCTAGGCTAGACAATATTCTTGCAATATCCTCTTGCATATAATCCAACTCTTCAGGATCTACAACTTTCTACCATAGTTTGTTGAAGAAATCACAGAGGTCAACGAGTGTGTTTCTTATATCTGTGTCCATCAAATTCCTGATAGCCACCAGGAGGATTTGTGTCAAAATTACGTGGCAATCATGTGACTTCATGTGTCCCAACTTCATTTTACTGGAGCTCACATCCACGAGACTTCTGATGTTTGTGGAGTAGGAAGAGGGTGTCTTAACGGATAACAAATACTTGAAGAACTCTCTTGCTTCTTTTGTACTGAAATTGTAACTCTAGCAACATGGAGGAATTTGTTATCATCGTCTGCTTCACTCTTGCATTTTGATTGATCACCAAGCATATCAAGTCGTGCACCGTAACCATCCTTTGTTTTACCTTTAATATTGAGCAGAGTACCAAGGATGCTTTCACATACGTTTTTCTCTACGTGCTTGACATCGATGCAATGACGTACACGTAGAATCACCCAGTAAGGTAATTCCCAGAACACCGATTTCTTCTTAAACACTTGATCCCTGGGTGTTTGTTTCACCGTGAAAGCATGGTTCTTGCCAAGCACAACATTAATTTGTTTAGCCATGTTGTGGACCCCTCCCCAGCATAAGGTCTTGGGCCCAAACCTACCTCTGTCGTACCATCAAATTCAGCTTTCATCTTTCAGTATGGGTGATATTTCCGTAAGAACCTACAATGACGCAAATACACGGTTTTGTGCGAGTTGGGAAGAAATCTTCTAGTTGTCCTATCCATGCAGGTGACACACCCTACATCTCCCTTTGTTTTCTGCCCCGATGTGCTGCCTAATGCCGGCATATCTTGAATAGTGTGCAGCAGCATCGCATGTAGATCGAAAAACTCCTTTTTGTAAGCATCATAACATTTTACAGCAGGCTTTTCTACCCACTATGTCAACGGTTCTTCTACCAGTAGCTGAAAGTAAATGTCGATGTCATTTCTAGGTTGCTTCGGGCCTTGGATAGTCATTGACATCATGATGTATTTTTTCTTCATACACAACCAATGAGCAAGGTTATATATGCACAGAAGCACCAGACATGTGTTGTGATTTGTGCTCATATCACCAAAAGGATTCATCCCGTCAGTGCACTCCCCGAGCCTTATAATTCTAGGATCCTTGACAAAGTCTTCAAACTTGTTGTCGATTAATTCCCACTGAGCCCCATCTTTCGGGTACCTGATGCATTTATTGGCACTTCATTCACCATGATGCCAGCGCAACCTCTTTGCCTCTCTAGGGTTTGCAAACAAATGCCTCAACCTTGGAATTAAAGGCAAGTACCAAACAACCTTGAACGGGATTCCTACCTTGATCTTGTCGTCCAATTTGTACTTGTCCTTTGCTCTCCCACGCATGCTTGCATGTGGTACATGCACGCAAATCTTTGTACTCACCATGGTACAATATACAATCATTCACACAAGCATGTATCTTCTATACTTCAAGTTCCAATGGGCAAAGAATTATCTTTGCTTTGTTCGTGCTTTTGGGGAGCACATTATCTTCCGAAAGAATGTCCTTGAAAAGACCTAACAACTCTGTGAAGCCCTTGTTTGATAGACCATTTGCTGCTTTAAATCTGAGAAGCGCCAGTGTTGCACTAAACTTGGAATATTTCTTTTTGCAACCTAGATATGAATCTTTCTTGGAGTTCGCATCAATGGTTGGCATATCTTTGTACCCAATCATATGTTTTTTGGGGACCTTGAAATCTGCAATCATAGCAGCAAAATTTGGCATATCAAGGTCGTCGTCATCGCCTGTGTCGCCATCTTGGTTTTCCAGTGGGGTTTTCGGCTTTTTGATGTTCCATTGGTCGCTTGATGCCTCCGCCCTGATGTTAGATTCAACATCCATGTGACTCTGACCGGGGTTTGGCATCTCTCAGCCCTGGGTAAATTCATCCATGACATGCTCTTCACTGTGTTTGGACAACATGTATATCCATCCATGAATCCCGAGTGACTAAGTTGAACTCGACAGTTGTAACTTTATGTGACTCTGTATTGGCACAACGACTGCACGGACACATGATGTAATCCTCATTACCAATTCTCTTGTTTGTATTTTCAGCCAAATTGATGACCTCCATCACGCCACTGATAAAATCTGAGCTTCTCCGATTCTTCATCCATTCAGATCGTTCCATCTCCACCACACGAAGGGTAATTAAAAAACAACAATATTAATACACAGATTAACTGATGCCCAAAGATGCTTGCATAAATCACTTTTAATTTCATAATTACTGAGGGCGCTCCATATTGTTATCCAGCCATGCGATCACAAAAAATAATGGCCAGTCAATTTACACATAGAGTACCTTAGTTAAGCCACTCAATGAAAAGAATACCTTAATCAATTAGCCGCACGCAGACCTCCACCCAGCAGACACAGAAACGTGATGCGGTAGCATGCCGAGACAGCAGGGTCGAGGAGCAAAGCTTAGTGGGGCTACCGCCTAAAGTTCAACCTCCACTATCTCGCCATCGACCATGAAGGATGTGCTCCAAGCACGCCGCCGCCGACCTTGATGGTTGAGCTCCTCCTATCTCCGGCCACAGACCAAGGATTGACCTCCTATGACACCGCCACCGTCCACCGACCAAAGATTGGCCTCTTATCGCTAGTCGATGCCTCAGCCGCCGCTGCCATCTCTATCTTCAGAGCGGTTATTTTTATTTTTTGACGGATATCCGCAGAGCAGCTGCTTACCCTAAGTATTACTATAACTCAATTATTGCCCATATGTACAGGGTAGTACATCACATACGGTTATGTCATGACAACCATGTCTCACCTACGTTGTCTTCTCACACGGTCTAGTGCGGAAATCGTGTGTGAAGTAGTAACACCTAACACAAACGACATGTATAAACCGTGTGCCATATACAACATAGTGCAATAAGTAGTTCCTGACCGTTAGCATATCCCCACGGTTTCCCCATTTCCCCAAATCCCTAGATAGCCTCCAAATTCCCTCGCGTGGCGCTCACATTGGGGGAATATGGATGAGTGGTGCTAATGTTTCAGTGCAGCTGCTCCTGCTCGTATCGCCGCTCTCGGCAGCACCGCCACGACGATGGTCACCGCCGAGCACTTGCCTAAGGTCATGAGAAGGCGGGTGTACTACGGATCGAATGGCCCTGTCAGGTTCCAATCTATCCCGATCTTTTTTAGCATGTCCAAAGTAGCTCCTTGCTGAATCCGTCCTGAATGACCCCCCCCCCCCGGGCAAGTGATCGGCCACCGAATCCGGAGTATGACTCCAAACTCCCAGAACATGAGTTCGACTCCGAGTATTGGGCCACTGAAAAGTACCAAAAGGTGAGTTGTGTGCATGGGCACACTCCCACTAGACGTGTATGCATGGAGGGATTCGACATTGGCAGACGGTTTCTCAATTGCCCCTTACAGGTTAGTGCTAAGTTCATCATTTTAGTTGAGTTAATGCCACCGCTCATGTTGAATACTATTTAACATTGGCAGGGGTATGAGGCTTGTGCCTTTGTTAACTGTCTGGATGAAGAATCGCAGGGCAGGGTGATGTCTGCTAGAACTACGTCGGTATTTCCCCAAAGAGGAAGGGATGATGCAGCATAGCGACGGTAGGTATTTCCCTCAGTGATGAGACCAAGGTTACCGAACCAGTAGGAGAACCACGCAACACAACGTAAACAGCTCCTGCACACAAATAACAAATGCTCGCAACCCGACATGTTAAAGGTATTGTCAATCCCTTTCGGGTAACGACGCTAGAAATTGGCACGGAGACGGGAGAAAGTTGTAATAGATTGGATAAATAGATCACAAATAAAATAAAGCGCAGCCAAGTATTTTTGTATTTTTGGTTTAATAGATCTGAAAATAAAAGAAAGTAAAAATAGACTGTGAAGGCAAATATATTAAAGAAGAGACCTGGAGGCCGTAGGTTTCAGTAGTGGCTTCTCTCGAGAAAAATAACAAACGATGGGAAAACAATTACTGTTGGGCAATTGATAGAACTTCAAATAATCATGAAGATATCCAGGCAATGATCATTATATAGGCATCACGTCCAAGATTAGTAGACCGACTCCTGCCTGCATCTACTACTATTACTCCAGACATCGACCGCTATCCAGCATGCATCTAGTGTATTAAGTTCATGGAAAACAGAGTAATGCAATAAGAACAATGACATGATGTAGACAAGATCTATTAATGTAGAAATAGACCCAATTTTGTTATCCTTAATAGCAACAATACATATGTGTCGTTTTCCCGACATTCACTACGATCAAGCACCGTAAGATCAAACCCATCACAAACCACCTCTTCCCATTGCAAGATAAATAGATCAAGTTGGCCAAACAAAACCCAAATATCGAAGAAGAAATACGAGGCTATAATCAATCATGCATATAAGAGATAAAGAAGACTCAAATAACTTTCGTGGATAAAAACATAGATCTGATCATAAACTCAACGTTCAACGGATCCCAACAAACACACCGCAAAAAGACTTACATCATATGGATCTCCAAGGGACCATTGTATTGAGAATCAAGAGAGAGAGAGAGAGAGAGAGAGAGGAAGCCATCTAGCTACTAACTACAGACCCGTAGGTCTACAAAGAACTACTCACGCATCATCAGAGAGGAACCAATGGATATGATGGACCCCTCTGTGATGGTGTCTAGATTGGATCTGGTGTTTCTGGAAGTTGCGGCGGCTGGAATTGATTTTCATCGACTCCCCTAGGGTTTCTGGAATATTGGGGTATTTATAGAGCAAAGATGTGGTGCGGGAGGCCACCGAGGTGGGCATAACCCACCTGGGCGGGCCTGGGCCCCCAGGCGCGCCTTGGTGGGTTGTGCCCCCCTCTAGGCACCCCTCTAGTGCTTCTTCGGCCCATCTTGTGTTTTCTGGTCCAGAAAAAATCCACAAAGTTTCGCTGCGTTTGGACTCCGTTTGGTATTGATTTCCTACGATGTAAAAAACAAGCAGAAAACAGCAACTGGCACTGGGCACTATGTCCATAGGTTAGTACCAAAAATGATATAAAATGATTGTAAAACATCCAAGAATGATAATATAACAGCATGGAACAATCAAAAATTATAGATACGTTGGAGACGTATCAGCATCCCCAAGCTTAATTCCTGCTCGTCCTCGAGTAGGTAAATGATAAAAACAGAATTTTTGATGTGGAATGCTTCCTAACATGTTCATCACATGTTCTTTTTTTTGTAGCATGGACATTTGGACTTTTATATGGTTCAGAGCAATAGTCTAGTTTTGACATGAAGACTTTAATACTCAAGCATATCAACAAGCAACCATGTCTTTCAAAATATCAACACTAAAGCAAGTTATCCCTAGCCCATTATGCTCAATCATTGATCCATTCATGAAACACACTCGAATAATAGCTATGCCCAATGCTCAAGTACGATCATAGTCCCCCTTAGTTCAAAGTGGAAATTGAGAGATAAAAACATTTTGGGAGGCATACTATTCTCACCAACGAAAACGACTTAGAGTTCCCAACACTTTCCATGCTAGATATATCATAGGCGGTTCCCAAACAAAAAATAAAGTTTATTCCTTGTTCCACCATACTTTCACTTTCCATGGCTAGCCGTATCCATGGGTGCCCTCCATACAAACACTTTCCAAGGAATTTATTATTTGACAACATAAAGTAAATTCATTTTCATTTCGGGACTGGGCATCCCTAATACCTTTGCCGTACTCTCGTGCAATGACAAGTGAATAAACACTCATCGTGAGAATAACACATCTAGCACAGAAAACATTGGCCACCCCACACCGCCTCGCGAGCGTACGAGCACACAAAAGAGAAATTTATTTTGAAAATTAGAGATGGCACATACAAATTTGCTTGGAACGGCATGGAAATACCACATATAGGTAGGTATACTGGACTCATATGGCAGAACTGGTTTAAAGGGTTTTTGATGCACAAGTAGTGATCATACTTAGTGCAAAATGAAGGCTAGCAAAAAGATTGAGAAGCGTCCAACCAAGAAACAAAAAATCTTGTAAGCGAGCATTAAGCATCAATAACACCGAATAATGCACCACGAGTAGATGTAATTTCATTGTATAACTATTGACTTTCATGTTTGCATAGGGAAGCACAAACCTTAACACCAAAATTCTTACTAAAGCATAATTACTCATCAACATGACTCACATATCATATCGCCATATCTCAAAACCATTACAAAGAACTAAGTTTATTTTGTTCATGGAAAAATGGAGTAATGCAATAAGAACAATGACATGATGTAGACAAGATCTATTTATGTAGAAATAGACCCCCATCTTGTTATCCTTAATAGCAACAATACATATGTGTCGTTTCCCCTTCTGTCACTGGGGTCAAGCACCGTAAGATCGAACCCATCACAAGGCACCTCTTCCCATTGCAAGATAAATAGATCAAGTTGGCCAAACAAAACCCAAATATCAGAGAAGAAATACGAGGCTATAATCAATCATGCATATAAGAGATCAAAGAAGACTCAAAGAACTTTCATGGATAAAAACATAGATCTGATCATATACTCAAAGTTCATCCGATCCCAACAAACACACCGCAAAAAGACTTACATCATATGGATCTCCAAGAGACAATTCTATTGAGAATCAAGAGAGAGAGAGAGGAAGCCATCTAGCTACTAACTACAGACCCGTAGGTCTATAAAGAACTACTCACGCATCATCGGAGAGGCATCAATGGACATAATGAACCCCTCCGTGATGGTGTCTAGATTGTGTGGTGTTTCTAGAACTTGCGGCGGCTTGAATTGATTTTCGTTGACTCCCCTAGGGTTTCTGGAATATTGGGGTATTTATAGAGTAAAGAGGCGGTGCGGGTGGCCACCGAGGTGGGCATAACCCACCTGGGCGCGCCTAGGCCCCCAGGCATGCCCTGGTGGTTTGTGCCCCCCTCAGGGCACCCCTCTGGTACTTCTTCGGCCCATCTTGTGTCTTCTGGTCCAGAAAAAATGCACAAAAAGTTTCGCTGCGTTTGGACTCCGTTTGGTATTGATTTCCTGCAATGTAAAAAACAAGCAGAAAACAACAACTGGCATTGGGCAATATGTCAATAGGTTAGTACCAAGAATTGATATAAAATGATTATAAAATCATTGTAAAACATCCAAGAATGATAATATAATAGCATGGAATGATAAAAAATTATAGATACATTGGAGAGGTATCACAGGGCTTGGAGTGTTATCACCAAGCTCGCAGAAGATAACGTAAAGCTGAAGAAGAAACTGACTGATCTGGAGTGTACAATCAGTACGATGAAGCAAGAAAGAATCCATCACAGGCAATAGATGGAAGCAAGAGACAAGAAGGAACTAGCATGTGTAGTTGTGGTTCTCGCATTAGCCATCTTCTATGCGTCGTTTGCAATGATGATTAGGGGTTTTGTTTGATTATTGTTGGCTTCATCCATAGGAAGAGCTCAATGTATTGCTTGCCAACTATCCTACTCCATTCGTACCGGTGCATAAGTCACATTACGAAAACCAAATAATCCCAAACTTCGTTCCCTATTTTTTGTCCTGAAAAAAGAAATCAGCCAATAGGATTCGTGGGGCTTGTATGCATTCAATGACTTCAGACTACTTAGCATAACATGAAATGGTCAATTCTCTGCATTCAATGGTATTGATTAGTAAATAATCATCAAGTTCTCTCTCTTTTCCCCCACCTAGGTCGCCGTCATGGAGGGAGTAGTATTAAAAATGCTTGCTTCATATTTGGACGCTCCAACGCGTGTGCGTAATTATCACATTGAGAACTGCGCAACTCCGGGAATTTGGAACGACTGGGTACAAATAATTGCGGTTGATTATACCAGCGATTAGATAATACATCAATCCCCCGCTTTAATTGACATTCCTCTTCTATGCATACCTCGCTTAAGTGTCCACCATCTTCATCATCCCCAGCCGGCCACCGTACACACTTGCACACACTCTGGAATCTCGCTCTCTCGTGGTTTGTATACGTACCACAACCATGCCAACCGACAGCGAGGACGAGAGTTCCGCCAGCAGTCTGGCGCCCGATGATAGGACAACATCGGAATCATCCCACTCATCTTTGAGCCCAAACCTCAATTTTATCTGGATCATGGAAGGGACGCCGCCCCCAGAGTCTAATGACGACAACCAGACGGACGAGGAGCCGTCGGAGGATGAAGAAGAGGATGACAATGAGGAGGAATCGTCGAACAAGGAGGAGGACGACAACGACATCAATGACGATGATGACGGCGCCGGTGATGAAAAGCCAACGGTCAACAGCAAGAAGCGTCCTCGCCAAGACGATGTCGTGGGGCCATCCAACAACAAGAAGAAGAATAAGGACTAAATTAAGCAAACTGTATATATCTCTGTCTCCGTTCGCTCATATTAATTATGTTATCTCTGTTTCCCCTGTCAATATCATCACATACGGTTAGCAATACATATTCGATAGAGATCTTTTACATTATCGCCCACAAGTTGGTTTCTTGAATTGTGTGCCCTGTTGAGCACACAATTCACAAAAAAAATCATGTGCACTATCTATAATGATCGCACACAATTAATTCTGATTACTGGCCTGTTTTCCGGGTATCACACATCTTGTTATGCCGAATCATTTTTGTTCAAATCGATCATCAAAAACGGTTCATCGAGCGAACTGTATGTCATATATCGCACACACCTTGATCTGGATGCCCATTTCTGTTGTTCTGGATCATCGCAAAACAGTTCGTATGGATCAACCGTATGCCACACATTGCACATGCAACTATTATCTGGATCGTGTTTGATGTCCCCGCCATCGCAAACGTTTCGTATCATTTTTGACAGTTTTATTACATCATTGTTTATGGTTAATGCATCGCACACAGTTTCCTCGGAGGGTCTCTAATTGTAGTGTCACGCTAGCAGCATCCGGCAGTAGTATTTGATCAATATAAAGAATCTTAAGGATGATAAAACCAAGATCGTTCCCTCTAAGATGAGGGGACGTAAGGAACTGCCATCTAACTCTGCACTTTATTCACCTTCTGTTTTAATTAAGCTTGCAACACCACCACCTTCTATTAGTTCTGGTATGTCGCAAGTAATTGATGATACCACTTCTACTATGAATGATGCTATTGATGATGCTAGTACTTTTCTTGATGATGATGTGCCACTAGGTGAATTTCTTTATGAGCAACTTGCTAAATTTAAAGAATTTGAGAGTGCTGAAACCAATGAAATTACTAAAACTAATGAAATTATTGAAACTGAAGATTATGATTCACCTATTAATCCTAGCTCTCATAGATATGAATTTACTAAGATACCAGAAGGATATGTTATGGATGGAGAAATACCTAAGGACTTTCTTGCTTGTAATGATAGAGATGATCTCAAGAAATTATTAGTCAAGTTGAAAGAAAAATCTCTGAATGCTAGAATGAAATGTGATCCCAAGTTTGCTACTTCACCTATCTTTGTTAGTGATAAGGATTATGAATTATCCGTCAATCTAGAGTTAATCACTTTGGTTGAATCTAATCCTTTCCATGGTTCTGAAATTGAAACCACTATAGCACATCTCACTAAATTAAATGATATAGCCACCCTTTTTGCTTATGAGAAAAAATACGCTATTACTATATCCTCAAGTTCTTTCCTTTCTCGTTAAAGGGTGATGCTAAGACATGGTTTAATACTCTTACTCCTAGTTGTGTGTGTAGAACCCAAGATATGATTTACTACTTCCCTGAAAAATATTTTCCTGGGCATAAAAAACAAGCTGCCTTACAGGAAATATTTAACTTTGTGCAAATTGAAGAAGCGAGTCTCCTACAAGCTTGGGGCGGCTTCTTCAATTACTTAATGTTTTGCCTGATCATCCTCTTAAGAAAAATCAAATACTTGATATCTTTTATAAAGGACTAACCGATGCTTCTAGGGACTACCTAGATAGTTGAGCTGGTTGTGTTTTCAGGGAACAAACTATTGAACAGGCTGAACAATTACTGAATAATATACTGAAGAATGATAATGATTGGGCACTTCCTAAAACACCACCTAATTCTACTCTGAAGAAGAGAGGTATGTTATTTCTCAGTTCGGAAGATATGCAAGAGGCAAAGAAGTCTATAAAAGAAAAAGGTATTAAGGCCGAAGATGTTAAGAATTTACCCCCTATTGAAGAAATACATGGTCTTGACACACCGACACAGGTAGTAGAGGTAAATTCTCTATTAAGATTTGATGAAGGCAATATTCCTTATTGTCGGGGCACACAAACAGGGGTGTGTGTTTTCCCCTGACTCATGCACGGACAGGCGTGGCCAACAAGCACAAGGACAGAGATTACAACACCAATATCAAACCAAGCAAGAAGGACTAGTTCACCAATGTGTCCAAGTACACATCAAGAAGGACAAGACAAGCCAGAGAAGCAAGATAACACCAAGGAAAGAACCACCCTTACCGGGCATGCGAGCCTGGTGGGGTTGGGTTTTGCATCGGAAGCATACTTCTAGATCATCCTGGCAGGCCCTGCCAGGACTTGCGGAGGCAAACTACGACACTGCTCCACCTCCTGAGCGACGCAAGTCACAGGTCAGTGTGGTGTCAAGCCCCAAGATGACTAAGTGGCTGCTTTTCGCCACATGGCAGCCACTTTCTACAGCAACACCTCCATATGACACCCGTCTTGGGACGTGTCAAGCAAGCAGGCGCGAAGCTGGTAAAATAGCCCGGCAAGGGCTGTCGGGCATGCTATGATGTGACACTAGACGACACATTTAATACGCTCTGTCAGCCTGCAGAGTTAGGTATGATAGCATTGTTTGTTATCTAATCATTACACAAAGACTAATTTGCCACTGTGGTAACTGATACGTCCATTTTGCATCATGTTTACCTACTGTTATTTATGTTGTGTTATTGTATAATATTGCTTTTTGGAGTAATTCTGATGCCTTTTCTCACATAATATGCAAGGTATACACAAAGGGGGAGTATTCTGGCAGTTGGAAATCTGGACCTGAAAAAGCTACGTCACGCTACCTATTCTGCACAACTCCAAATGAGCTGAAACTTTACGAGGAATTTTTATGCAATATGTGAGGAATATTGCAGCAAATAAGTACCAGAGGGGGCCCACCAGGTGGGCACAACCCACCTGGGCGTGCCAGGGAGCCCAGGCGCTCCCTGGTGGATTGTGCTCAACCAGGCCCACCTCTGGTGCCCCTCTTCTGGTATATAAGTCATTTTGACCTATGTCGTGAAATTGTCACGTCAGATGTCCTAGTGTGAGGATGTAGTGATGGATCCATTGCGACGAGATTAGCTTAAAGGGGTTAAACCGGATAAAGGACACGGGGAGTTTATACTGGTTCAGCCCCTTGCGGTGAAGGTAAAAGCCTACGATCCAGTTGTGGTGGAATTGATGGGGTTTCGATGACCAGGGAGCGAATCTGCTTTGCCTGGCTCTCGAGTTGTTGTTTCTTGTCCTTGAACCACCGCCTGGTCGTCCCTTTATATACACATGTTGACGCCCGACGGTTTACAGAATCCCGGCCGACTCATACACGTGTTCGGCTCGGTTTCTACTCTTTCCTACCTTACAACACAAGTTACACATCATATGGCGGTTTATGTCTATGGGCCCTAATCCGCTTTTGGGCCCTGGGCCTCTAAATCTCTACAGTAAAGCGCCATACTCCTTGTCTTCATGGTCTTCAATATGGATAACTCATGACGAGTATAACCCGGCCCCACCTAGGCGGTTTATACTCAGTAGTTATATACCCAACATTAGGCCCTAGATTGATTTGAACCTGTTCATGTCAATCTTCAACACCTTCGCGTGAACCTTGTAATCCGCCATGATGTCATCTTCCAAGATTATAGTAAACCGCCATGACATCACCTGCTTATTAAAAAACCGTACATACCTCCCCCTTTATTAATGAGCTTCCGAAAATCGAGGTGACAGCTCTGTCACATATCCATTTTTTGGGCTCCTCGATTCTCGTGCCTGTCGCTTGTCATTTTTACCTTTCCCCCTTGTGCCTCTTCACTTCTTCTTCCTCCTCGCATCGACCTAACGTTCAAGCTCAGCCGCCGCCACCGCGTCTTCGTCCTCGACCTCAACTCCGGCCGCTGCATCACCCTGAGCTTACCACAAAATCGCGGCGCCTCTCCGCTGCTCCCGTGACATCGGTAAGTCCTCTTTCCTCCCCCCTTGACCTGTCATTAGGGTTTCTGTACCCATCGGTGTTCATCAGTGTTCGTCATTGTTCGTTTCTGCGCAACAGTTCTTGATCTAAACCTTGATATTTATCCTGTATAGAGATAGCCATGATCCTTCCCTTCCATTAGTGCATCTCATTTAAGTAGAAAACCCCATCTGGATCCTTCAACTGTTCCAATGCCAGAACATTTAACCCTGAATATTTTTTCATTTTCTGACACACGATATATCCAGATTTGTAATGTCAATTTGTGAATCATGTTTTTCATCACTTGTTATTTCAGATCTGTACCTTCCATACCAATGTAGGCAGTTTAACTTTTAGAAAATTATAACCCGCCAGGTACCATTAGCCCTCTCTTAAACCGCCGATTCATCATTTTTATAACCCTACCAATGTCAGAATCTGGTTTAACATGTATATATACCTCAACATCTTCTCCCTCTGACCTTGCGACGCATTATACTTGTCAGTCATGAATCTTAAACCAGCATTGATCTTTTTCCAGCTTTTCATTGAAATGGCCAAACAATTCTATGCTTGCAACTGGGTTCCTTCCCGGGTTACGGAAGAACAGCTGAACGGGTGCGTCGCAACCGGTGCTTTAGCGAGTAAAGAAATCATCCACTGGAGAGTCCCCGGTCCAGAAAATCCTCCTGAGCCCAAGGATGGAGAGGTGATTGTGTTTGCTGATCATCTGAGTCGAGGGTTTAGCCCTCTCGGATCAAAATTCTTCCGTGACGTGCTTGCTAGCTTCAAACTCCGCCCTCAAGATATTGGACCGAACTCCGTGTCCAACATTTGCAATTTTCAAGTGTTTTGCAAGGCTAATCTGCAAGAAGAACCTATTGTTGAATTATTCAGAGACTTCTTTTACTTAAACCGTCGTACTGAATTTTTGGATGGGCCCAACACTGAACTTGGCGGAGTTTCAATTCAGAAAAGGAAAGATGTCAACTTCCCTCATGCCAAGCATCATAGCCACCCCAAAGACTGGAATCAGACTTGGTTTTATTGTCAAAACACAGATCCAGCTGACGAAAATCCTCTGTCGGGTTATCGTGCTCACCGGCTTACCAATACACATCCAGTTCCCCAGTGACTCACTGCAAAGGAACGAGCTAAGTATGCACCACAACTTTCAAAGCTCCGAGACTTTATGGCAAACGGTTTAACTAGTGTCGACTTTGTCCGCTGTTGGGTCTCTTGGAGTATCCTGCCCTTAAGATGTAGCCCCGGTTTAATGTGCGAGTACACAGGAAATGTCAAAGATCCTCAACGGCAATATTGATATTTAGCTAACTGACGAGGAGATTACTAAATCTGTCAAGAATATGCTGGATGAACCGATATCTGAATGCAGCAAGACTGGGCTTAGTCCTTTCTGTGTTTCCAATAAACCGCCAGCTGTAAGAATTGCATCATTCTTGTCTTAATCCGGCCCCTCTTAAATATTTCTTTATAACTTGTTGTCCATCTTTGCAGGGTGATGATCCGTTCTGGAGGAGGAAGCCACAGGATAAAGCGGCGACGCTGCAGGATAAACTGGCGAAAACACCTCGCACTAAGACCAAAGTTACAAAGAAACCTGCAAAGAAGAAAACTGTTGAGTCCCCTGACCTGCCCAATGATGAAGAGCTTGATGATCCGGAGTCAGAGGTAGAACTTGATTCTCTTGGTTCTTTTTTCATACACCTCATTGACAATGATCATTATCAGAATGATGCGAAGGCTAGCCGTGCTGGTGATGTAGAGGTAATTACTCTTTCTTCCAACTCAGACCCTCTACCAACACCGAAAACCCGTCAAGCAGTCTGGAAAGTAAGATTTTCACACCCTATAGCTTATTCAGATCCGCACTTCCTTTTGAAGACACAGCAGCATGAAGCTCGCCGCACAACCCGGCATAGCGGCCAAGTGGTTACTTCCTCCGGTTTACCGAACACTTCGGTTCGTAAACGCCGCCAAGAAGTCTCTTGTACTTCTGATACACCTTGTCCCAGGGCGGGTTATTTCCGATATCCTCTTAACCCATCTAACTCGAATTACCAGGGGACCTCCCATTCATCTTCTGGCGAATCAATAGGGATGAAGCTTCCAACCCTTAAAACGGTTCCTGGCTGAGCAGATTTTGCTAATCCGTCATACCTTTATATTTTTTATCCTTGCAATGTTCTGATGCATACTTATACTTTCCAGGGCCAAAGCCAGAGCCAGCAAGAAGGCCAAAGTGAACAAACTGGCTGAAGACCCCAATCGGGATGAAACGGAAAAAACTCCTGAACTGTCACATCCAGATGTTGACAATATTCCTGATGGCCCGTCGTTGTGGGATCAAGCAACTGAAGTTGAGCACATGGATATTGATCCATCGGCTCATGCTGATGATCCGCCAAGCCTGGCTAAAGGTGTTGATGATGATATTGTCATTATTGGCCTTGGTTACACCTCCCCTGGCAATCTTATCGCTTTATCAAAGCATAGTACCGAGGAAGAACTTTCTGCTATGGACAAGGGCAAGTGGAAAACAGATTTATCAAGCTATGCCCACCTCAATGCCCAAGACATTCATTCTGGATTCTTAAACCGCCTGTACACAAGCCGCAACTATGAAGCCGGTTTAGTGGGCCTGATGGAAGAGCGGTATGAGGTAAATATCACTAACTCTGCATAAGCTTTCTTTTCCTTATGACCGGTTTAGACTATCAATTCCAGTAGCCCCCAAGGGCCGGTTCATAATATTAATGTGAACTGGGACTTGTAGCAGAACAATATTTAATTTTGCTTGCGTAGCCCCCAGGGACCAGTTTATACCTTTAGGATGAACCGGTGCCTTTCTATCATGAAGCTTCCAAAATTCTTGATAATCATCTTTGTAATCCGATTGAGGAGGGAAAAACCATAACCTTGACTTGAGCAAATATGCATTAGCCCCCAAGTGCCAAGTGTATAACTAGTTATGTGCTTGGGACTTAAAATGACAGTTGATAAGAAGCAATACGCATTAGCCCCCAAATGCCAAGTGTATAACTTGTTATGTGCTTGGGACTTCAAATATGTACTACCAACTCATTAAATGTCTCTTCCAGGCTGATCTGAGCAAAAAGGAATCTCAAATCGCCGACCTTCAAGAAAATATCAAGTCCCAGCAAGAAGAAACTTCCAAGGCTAAAGAAGAGCTGACCAGCGCTTTAACAGCCATGGAACAACTGAAGGACAACTTTAAAAGCAAACAGGCAGGATGGGATGCTGAAAAAACAACTCTACTAAAGCGGGCGGAGGACGCTGAGGCAGCCCTTAATCCGGTAGTAGAAGAATTGACTGGCTTGAAACGGCAAATCAATGCTATGACCACTGCTGTCTTCGGTAAATATCCTCTTCATAAGCTTTAAATAAGCAACCTCCATGAAACTACCGGTTTAGTAATATTTTGGCCATTGCAGGTAGCCGCGTTACTCGTCTTGGCTCAGATATGCACAAAAAACTGAAGGCTGCTTATACACTGATAGAGCAATTATATAGCGGCGTTCAACGGGTCATCTACACAGCTTCACATAATAAACCGCCCCCAACTTTAATCAAGGAAACATTGGAAAAATTATCTATGATGCCTGCCCAGCTTGAGGAATTGAAGAAATCAGCTACTAGGGCCAGTGCTCTTACTACATTGACTCGGGCCTAGCATAGATATCTGACCTTGATACGGAAGATATTGGAAATGGCTATCCAGACCAAAAAGAGGACGGGTCAGATTTTGATAACGACGACCTCAGGGCCCTAACGAGGGAAATGCGTCCATTGGCAAGCAAACTGGCTGAAGACACTGATTTGTCATTTTACCAGACGATTTATGATGCCAACAACAAATGGGTTAATGCATCGACTTATGATGTGCAAAATCTTAACCCGCCAATCCGTAAGCATACCTATGCCCCTGATGTTGAACCCTCCACCCTTATAAGTGATGAAGCTGTCTTTCAAGCCTTAACTGGGATTGGCTGGTCAACCATTGACTTCCAGCCACTGGGTGGAGAGGAGGAGGATGAACCGACGCAGGATGATCCACAGCCTTCAAGTCAGCCTGGTGAAGAATCATGATCCGGAGGCCGGTTTAGCTTCTGCATACTGCAATCCGTGTGATAAACAATTATCCTTTTTGGGCATCAACCGTCTTGTAGTAGGCTAGTTTAAACACTTGGTCTGCTATGCCGTCATGCATATTCACTTTGCATAATACTGTTAATCCGTCATGATTATGCTATGTCTGCTTACGATCCTTAGCAACTTTATTCAATCCTGTTTCTGCATGCAACAAGTTTAAATTGTCCTGGCGGTTTATCGCCAGACGGGTCATAACACCCAACATAAAACCAGGGTTTATAACCAAGGCTGTACTTTTAACAAAATGTGAAATATATCATACCTGTGTCATTGAATAACATCGTTAGTTTACCAACTCATTGTAGTAAGGGTGATAACCCAAATCTTGAGTACTGATAACTCCCCCCATGTTTGCCGGTTTATAATGAAACCGTGTTGGGTTGTAATAAACACCGGATTATCTGCATATCATACTGGCGACTTGTAGTTGAAGCCAGCCGAGTCAACAAACACTGGATTATAACTGATCGTGCACTGACAACTTATAGTTGAAAGTCAAGCCGAGTCAATTGACACCGGTCATCTTGTAATTTTGTACTTGGCAACTCAAAAACCAGACCAGGTCAGTAAACACGGGTTTGAACATAAACCTCATCAAAATAAACTACTAAAAGAAAGATTTGAGAAGAAAACATGCAAAAAGGCGAGGCTTTTCATGGGCTGCCAGGCCACTAAGTTAAACCATTTTACAAAGCCTTATAAGATGGACCTCACATTAACCAATCGTCATTTTAACTATGACAAGTTCAGGGTCTTTATAAGATTGACTTGTCAAATGTTTGACGGGTCTTACCAGGATTACCTGGGCGGAGTGACTTACTTAAAAAGGCAGGATAACCCGGGGTTTTAGGTGAATACATCTGGCCTCCAAGTCTGGCGTTTATAGCCTATTACAAGGTTATAGACTCTTTGTTCTTGTAGAAGCAAAGAACCCCCGAGCAATATTTTGATCTGTGCTTAGTGGGCGCCTATGTTTGAGTTGTGCTTTTGCAACAAACTCTCTTTGTCTCCTTATGATTTTGGGTATGAAGCCCCCAAGCTTTTTTTGTGGCTTTATAAACCGGATTAATGGACAATCAGAACTCTGCTTTTATAAACAGAAGCCCCCTTGTAATCAAAAAAACTTTTAAGGAAGAACGGCAGAGGCCCCGCTTTAGCAGGGATGTCGATTTATTATATTGATCATAATATATACATTGTCAAGAATATGTACATGATAGGAGCCTATGGCTCAGGTGCCGAAGATGAGCAATATTCCACGGCCAGCGGGTCTCCTCCTCTGATTTGCATGAGTCTTTGTGCTCTCGAACATCGATAAGGTAGTATGACCCGTTGTTTAGATTCTTGCTAACCACAAAGGGTCCTTCCCAAGGTGGGGATAACTTGTGCATATCGGTCTGATCCTGGATAAGCCGGAGCACTAAGTCGCCTTCTTGAAAAGTTCTGGTTTTAACCCGGCGGCTGTGATAACGCCGCAGATCTTGCTGATAAATCGCCAAATGCGCTGCCGCTATGTCTTGTTTTTCATCTAACAGGTCCAATGCGTCTTGGCGTGCTTGATCGTTGTCCACTTCAACATAAGCTGCCACCCGAGGCGAGTCCTGGTGAATGTCACTGGGGAGAACTGCTTCTGGTCCGTAAACCATGAAGAAAGGTGTATAACCCATAGATCTATTGGGGTTGGTATTAATGCTCCACAATATGGAAGGTAACTCTTCCACCCAAAAACTCGGCATCCTCTGCAAAGGAACCATAAGCCGGGGCTTGATGCCTTTCAGGATTTCTTGATTAGCTCTCTCAGCTTGACCATTAGACTGGGGGTGAGCCACTTATGACACATCAAGCCGGATGTGCTCACGTTGACAGAAGTCTTCCATAGCACCCTTGGAGAGGTTCGTGACATTATCTATTATGATGTTGTGTGGAAAACCAAAGCGGAAAATCACCTTCTTCATGAATTGAACCGCTATGGCTGCATCACACTTGCTGACTGGCTCCGCCTCTACCCACTTAGTGAACTTATCAACCGCCACCATAAGGTGGGTCTTCTTATCCTTGGACCTCTTTGAGGGAGTCCTGGATTAGGGGTATCCGGACAGCCGGACTATATACTTTGGCCAGACTGTTGGACCATGAAGATACAAGACTCAAGACTTTGTCCCGTGACCAGATGAGACTCTCCTTTGCGTGGAAGACAAGCTTGGCGATCCGGATATTATATCTCCTCCTTTGTAACCGACTCTGTGTAAACCCTAGCCCCCTCCGGTGTCTATATAAACTGGAGGGTTTGATCCGTATAGGGACAATCATAATCATCATAGGCTAGCTTCTCGGGTTTAGCCTCTACGATCTCGTGGTAGATCAACTCTTGTAATACTCATATCATCAAAGTCATCAAGTAGGAAGTAGGGTTTTACCTCCATCGAGAGGGCCCGAACCTGGGTAAAACATCGTGTCCCTTGCCTCCTGTTACCATTAGCCTTAGACGCATAGATCGGGACCTCCTACCCGAGATCCGCCGGTTTTGACACCGACATTGGTGCTTTCATTGAGAGTTCCTCTGTGTCGTCGTTGCAAGGCTTGATGGCTCCTTCAATCGTTAACAACAACACGGTCCAGGGTGAGACTTTTCTCCCCGGACAGATCTTCGTGTTTGGCGGCTTCGCACTGGGGGCCAATTCGCTCGGCCATCTGGAGCAGATCGACGGCTGCGCCCCTGGCCATCAAGCCAGGCTCAGAAACTTGAACTACACGGCCAATATCTGCGGAGACTAGATCTCAGACGGATTCAGGCCCACACCAGGAGCGCCGAACAGTCACGATGAGCACGGCTTAGACCTGCTGTCGGACAATACTCGGGATATCGCACCTGCAGGAGCTCCGGACCCAAAACCGGGGCAGACTGCATCGTCCGAGGACGAGAGGATGGACCCCGCCCCGGAGGCCATATACTCATTGGCGGCAGAGCCGAACACAAACTTCACCCTCAAGGAAGCCTGTGTCTCCGGACCCCCGGACCTGTGTCCGGCTATAGGTCCCAGGTCGCATGCCCCTGAGCCCGCCGACTCCGGTTGGGCTCCAGTAATGGAATTCGCCGTTGCGGATATCTTCCAGCACTCGCCCCTTAGCGACATGCTGCACTCGTTAAAATCTCTCTCTTTGTCAGCAGACTTCTGGCTGAACTATGTCCAGCTTGAGTGGGAAGCAGGCGACGAGGAAATTCGTTGCGCACCCACCACCCACTTCATAGCCACTGTGGACGACATAACAGACATGCTTGACTTCGACTCCGATGACACCGGCGGCATGGACGTCGGTGCAGGAGACGATTCGGAACCACCACCCACAAGGCGCTAGACTGCCACCTCATCATATGATATATATACATGGTGGACACGCCTAAGGAGGACTATGGCAACAAAACGGAGGATAAAACCCCCGGACAAAAGCCAAAATGACGGCGCAGACGCCACTCTAAGTCTAGCCACAGTAAAAACAGCGATAACAGTGCTAGAAAGATCAGCACCCCAGTCAACCCCGAAGGCAACAACGACCGTATGGACCAAGCGATGGAGCAGGATGAGCCAGGTCACTGAGGGAGTCCTGGATTAGGGGGTATCTGGACAGCCGAACTATATACCTTGTCCGGACTGTTGAAGAGTGAAGATATAAGACTCAAGACTCCATGCCGTGTCCGGATGGGACTCTCCTTTGCGTGGAAGACAAGCTTGGTGATCCGGATATTATATTTCCTTCTTTGTAACCGACTCCATGTAAACCCTAGCCCTCTCTGGTGTCTATATAAACCAGAGAGGTTGGTCCTTAGAAGGACGATCACAATCATAATCATCATAGGCTAGCTTTTAGGGTCTAGCCTCTACGATCTCGTGGTAGATCAACTCTTGTACTACTCATATCATCAATATCAATCAAGCAGGAAGTAGGGTTTTACCTCCATCGAGAGGGCCCGAACCTGGGTAAACATTGTGTCCCTTGCCTCATGTTACCATTACCCTAAGACGCACAGATCGGGACCCCCTACCCGAGATTCGCCGGTTTTGACACCAACAGTCACGCCGAAAACAGCCCGGAGCAGACACCCGATCACAGCGATCCCGAGAGCCGACCTCATCAAACCGCCCCGGGACAGGAGCACAGTCCAGACGACGACGCATTCATCATCCCGGAAACACATTTGGAACGAGATAACCTCCACAGAAGGCTTATGGCCACTGCGAGAAGCCTAAAGAAGCAGAAGCAAAGGCTTAAGGCCGCACAGGAAACGCTCAATCGCAGATGGAATAAAGTGCTAGACACTGAAGAAAAATACGGCGATGATCGCCACACAAAGAGCTATCCAAAGCGCAAGCTGCTGCCAGAATTCGACGATGAGGCCGTTCCACCAAAGAACAATACGGCCAGTAGGCCGGACCAACCACTTAATGACCAGAATAGAGCAGCTCCTGATGCCGCACGCGACTTACATGAGCTCCTGGATAAAAAGTCCGGCGTGACCAGGTCCATCTATGGATCTAGAGGACACGCTCCAGTGCAGAATTATGGTCACCAAAACGATCAGACTGATCGATTACCAGTTTGGAATCAGCACCGGACACAACAACAGCCGACAGCATGCCACAACACGTCCAGATACAGAGGGGCTGCTCACCCTTTGTGCTTCACCGAATAGGTACTGGACCACGAATTTCCACAGGGTTTCAAACCCGGGAACATAGAGGCATATGACGGAACGACCCCGGAGTCTGGATTGAGGATTTTATCCTGCATATCCACATGGCTCGTGGGGACGACCTCCATGCCATCAAATACCTTCCCCTCAAGTTGAAGGGACCAGCTCGGCACTTGTTGAAAAGCCTCCCCGAAAATTCAATCGGAAGTTGGGAGGAACTCGAAGACGCTTTCAGGGCCAATTTTCAAGGGACTTATGTCCGACCTCCAGACGTTGACGATTTAAGTCACATAATTCAATAGCCTGGAGAGTCCGCATGCAAGCTTTCGAACAGATTCCTCACTAAGAAGAATCAAATTGTCGATTGTCTGGATGCCGAAGCCCTAGCGGCCTTCAAGCATAGTATCTGGGATGAGTGGCTCGCCAGACACCTTGGCCAAGAAAAGCCGAGGACAATGGCAGCCCTAATAAGCCTTATGACCCGCTTTTGCGCGGGTGAAGACAGCTGGTTGGCCCATAGAGGCACCAGCGGCCCAGGCACATCCGAAATCAGGGATGGCAACGGGAAGCGACGGCGCAATAAAAACAAACGTCAAAACAAGGAAGAAAGTCCGGACAACACAACAGTCAATGCCGGATTCAGGGGCTCTCGACCCAATCAACAAAAAAAGCCATTTAAAGGTAGCAAAGAAGGACCATCCGGCCTGAACAAAGTCCTGGAAAGACTGTGCCAAATTCATGGCACCCCCGAAAAACCTACGAACCACACTCACAGAGAATGCTGGGTTTTAAGCAGGCCGGCAAATTAAATGTCAAACACAGGGGAAGGGAAACACCAAGTGAAGACGAGGATGAGCCTCGTCAGCCGAACACTGGGGGCCAGAAAAAATTCCCACCAGAGGTAAAAACAGTGAATATGATCCACGCGGCTCACATACCCAAGAGAAGGCGCGAACGCGCGCTTAGAGACGCATACGCTATAGAGCCCGTCGCCTCCAAACTTAACCACTGGTCGGCCTGCCCGATCACCTTCGATCACAGGGACTACCCGACTAGTATGCGGCATGGAGGATCAGCTGCCTTGGTACTCGACCCAATAATTGACAGATACCATCTCACTCGTGTCCTCATGGACGGCGGCAGTAGTCTAGACCCATCCAGAATCAGCCAAAGTAACACCACCCTTGAAGGGGTGATACCAGGCGTTGAAGCCCGCTGCAGGGGCTCTCTCGTACTAGAGGTGACATTTGGTTCCCCAGACAACTTCAGAAGCGAAGAACTACTCTTCACCATTGCCCCCCTCCAAAGTGGTCATCATGCATTGCTCGGGAGAACGGCCTTCGCCCGCTTCAACGCAGTACCGCACTACGCCTACTTTAAACTCAACATGCCTGGTCCACGTGGCATCATCACCATTAACGGAAATACAGAGCGCCCCTTACATGCGGAAGAGTGCGCGACGGTTCTAGCAGTCGGACACTAAGCGGCCTCTGATATCAGAATGCATGATCGGTCGTTAAGACCACGGACACGGTTAGACAAGTCCGGCAGCCCAGATAAACCTGAGCTAGGCGCTATACATATAATCCCATAGAGGACACCAGGGGCTTCAAATATTCAATAAAGCCCACCCTTTGGCTTGACCTTATTAACAGGCCAATGTCTTACACTTCTACTATCCATTTATAATAGTTAACTCTTCGCACGCTTACGTCATACTCTTCTTCATGAGTTTTCCTTTTTACAGACACCATTCGTGCGATACCCTCCCAGGACACGGCACAACAGAGACAAAGGCGCAGACGTGCAGCAGGGCCCCGCTCAAAGGTTTCTCTTTAGATTAAGCCCCTGTGTAAACCTTCTTTATTGTCTCTTGTTGCTTACATATCCCATGGGTACTACACCCACAGGGGATACTGCCGTTATTGGCATTTCGCCACGACAGACTAATGTACCTACCTGGAAAGACAGGGTTCGTAATAAAGGGCATTCTTCAGCCCAGTATATGTTCTAAAGTCCGAATACCTTCAGGAGTGTTCGGCGTCGCGAGTTTAGCCTTATATGCATCAGCTCCGAATCATGTCTTTGGTCAAATGTTGGGATTGCCCGGCTCCTGGGTTTGCCGCCTTACGTTCCGTTCTTATCGGCTAAGGCGGCCAAAGGAGAACTACTACGATTGTGCCCTGGTTATTCCGGATGAGCACCTCAGTAGAGAAAGCCGAAAACTGACTGTCATGATATAGCGAGAGACTGGTCAACCACTCGAGGACTCATCAGAATCTTTAGGATTCCTCCGCATTAACGAAGGACCGTTTCCCCGTCATGTACACATGCGCCCGTATTTGGATGCACGCAAAGGTACTAGGGGCAACATAGTAGCCCCACCGTCAAACTCCTATGGCTAAGTGAAACTATTAAAGCTATATAGTCCGGTTGCCTAGTTCGACGTGCGATCACCTCCTTAACGGACCAAGACATTGGATCAAGTGTGATTACGCATATTCTCGCAAACACCCCCGCATTATATGCGTGGGGGCTAAAGCCAACGACTGCTAACTTTCAGATTACATACAAACATCGAACAGCCGCACAGGAAGCACAGTAACACTTTCGGGCAAAAAGTATAAACATAGCCTCCATGATTAAAATAAAATTGTTTTTACAATGAAACGATTTGTCACTCGAACATGACATTCTTCGAGCACTGAGCCTCTAATAAACGAGCACCTTCTGTTACCTGCTCCAAGTAGTGCTTGGCTGGATCCTGGCTTCCCGCCGGATTCTGGGTTGCAATGATGGTGGCCTCCATATCTGTCAAGTATGTCATAATACGGGCAAGAGCCATTCGCGCACCCTCTATGCACGCCGACCTCTTCATGGCATCGATTCGTGATACGGCTCCAAGGAATTATTGCACTAAACCAAAATAATTGTCTGGCTTCGGCCCCTTTGGCCATAGATGGTCTATTACAGATCTCATCGCAAGACCGGACAACCTATGGAGCTCGGCCACAGCAGCCATCCTTTCACTTAATGGCATCGGGCGCGTTGGAGCACTGAATTGTGACCAGAACAGCTTTTCCACTTCATTATATTTTTTATCCTCGAAAAACTTGGCCGCATCAGCCGTACTCTTTGCCAGATCCGCATACGCGTCTGCAGGGCTCCAGCGTCGATCCAGAGGAGCGTACTTCGGATCTAAGAACTTCATCCGCAACAAATAGGGGTTTCCAGCCGCGATTTCTTCGGCCTGTCGAAGCTCCTCCTGCGCATCCCTAATTTCGGAGCGCGTTTCCTTGGCCGCATCAAGGGCCTTCTTCAGGTCAGCCGAATTAGCCTGATTCTCTTTTTCAAGGAGCTCATACCGGTCGGCGGCGTTTTTCAGCTCCAGAGCCATCTCGGCTATTTTATCTTTGCTTCGGCGATGAGTAGCCTGTTCGGCTCTCAACTCTTCGGCCGCCTTTAGGGCAGCCGCATTGCTAGCCCAGGCTTGTTCCTTGGCCAAGTAAAGTTCCGCCCTCAGGGCCTCCACGGCAGCAGCTCCGTCTACAGTCCAAGCATATCACACTAACATTATGCTCCTCTTAATTTTTCCTATAAAAAATAAGGAAAGCAGAGCACATACCTTGTGACTTGTTAAGCCGCTCGTTCATGAGCATGATGTCGGCATCCACAACATCAATCTGTCGCCGCAGTTCGGCGACTTCAATGGTCCGGTCGGCAGCCAGACCATTAGCCACCTGCGCATGAGTTCAATGCGATCATTACTTAACAAAGTGATCCTCTGTTTGCCGCCTAGGGCTGGCAACCAGAGTCTCAGGGGCTACTATCTATACGGAGCACACCTAGCGCGTGCGCCACAACAAAAATTACGTATTTTCTTACATACCTCAAAGGCTTTCAGCAGGCTTGTAAAAGCTTCATTCAATCCGCTTGTGGCGGACGAAATCTTCTCAAGCACCGTGCTCATTAATGAACGGTGATCCTCCGAAAGAGCGGCATGCTCCAGAAGGCCCGCCAGCGTATCCGGCCGGTTGCTGTAATGTGCCGGACCCTTCTTATCACCCCCCGTGGGAGCCGAGCGCTCAGGGCTCGGGGCGGCCGAAGTACTAGCTTTTGGCCTCGGCAAATCTGGACTCCTCCGTGACGACACCTCGGGGCCGCCCGCCCCATAAGGCGGAGAGGCTGGCGGGGTTTCACTCTCCATCATCTCCGGAAGGAGATCCCCCGAAGACGAACTCTATCGAGAAGAGCTGCTAGCCGGACTGCAAAGAATGGATCTTGGTTATTGTTTTCAGAGGAGGAAGCAGAAGTTTTTGTGATTAAATATGCCCGGGCATGAGCTGCAATATTGGTACATCAGTAGCAGGCCCCCAATCCAGTCCTACATTGGCCCATGGCGCCAATTGAGGCGGAGGGTCCGAACGGAAGTTGGGGGCAGCCACCCACTTTGTGCCTCTCGGAGCCGTGACGTAAAACCGCCTCCGCTGCCATAGATCGGACACTTCCGGGAAGAAGCCCTCCAGCCATGGGGCGTCGGCGTTCCTGCTTATTACAGCACCTCCGCACTCCGCGTGTCACCCCTCAATCATCTTCGGCTTCAGATTAAAGGTCTTGAGCCATAAGCCGAAGTGCGGGGTGATGTGGAGGAAGGCTTCGCACACAATGATGAACAACGAGATGTGAAGGATGGCGTCCAGGGCTAGATCATGGAAATATAGTCCGTAATAGAACATTAGCCCTCTCACAAAGGGATCAAGGGTGAAGCCTAAGCCGCGGAGAAAGTGAGAAACGAATACGACGCTCTCGTTGGGCTCGGGAGTAGGGATGACCTGCCCTGGAGCAGGAAGCCTATGCTTGATGTCGGCCGTCAGGTATCTGACCTCCCTAAGCTTCACGATGTCCTCCTCTGTGATGTAGGAGGCCATCCACCGGCCTTGAAGGTTGGATCTGGACATGATTGAAGGTCTGAAGTGCTTAAGCTTGGGCTTCGGGTGTTGGAGCTCGAGAGGCAGAAAGGCGCAAGCGTGGTAGAGGGATAGGCCTCGGCCCCTCTATAAAGGAGGTGAATATCAAGCGTCCTCAGCGTAACCGCTTGGGACTTACCTAAAACACGGAGTCATACCAACAGGCATCGTGGGGTTGCACGCGCTAGTATTGATGGCGGATCCTACGATAAGAGGAACACGGTCTCTGCTTTGGCAAGGCCTGTCAATAAAACCGCCTCGCAACGCGTGTCGAGGCAGGCCGAGAAAACCGGTTCGTATTGGGACAGGCCGCAGTGTAAGGGCTCCCCGCAAGAAAAATTATCAGCAGATCAGATTTGTGAGGTGTTATGCCCTCTACGATGGTGTGCGGAAATTATCTCACAGAGCCGGACACAATCCTTAAATCTACTTTGGAGTATTCGAAGATGGAACCCGCTTTGCAATGCCGAAGACAAACTGCGCGCCGGACTCATCGTCATTGAAGCCTGGTTCAGGGGCTACTGAGGGAGTCCTAGATTAGGGGGTATCCGGACAGCCGGATTATATACTTTGGCCGGACTGTTGGACCATGAAGATACAAGACTCAAGACTTCGTCCCGTGTCCAGATGGGACTCTCCTTTGCGTGGAAGCCAAGCTTCGCGATCTGGATATTAGATCTCCTTCTTTGTAACCGACTCTGTGTAAACCCTAGCCCCCTCCAGTGTCTATATAAACCGGAGGGTTTGATCCATATAGGGACAATCATAATCATCATGGGCTAGCTTCTAGGGTTTAGCCTCTACGATCTCGTGGTAGATCAACTCTTGTAATACTCATATCATCAAAGTCAATCAAGAAGGAAGTAGGATTTTACCTCCATCGAGAGGGCCCGAACCTGGGTAAAATATCGTGTCCCTTGCCTCCTGTTACCATTAGCCTTAGATGCACAGATCGGGACCCCCTACCCGAGATTCGCCGGTTTTGACACCGACACACTTAACGGGCCCAACCATATCCAGCCCCCAAGTTGCAAATGGCCAAGTGATTGGAATCATCCTCAATTATTGAGCCGGAACATGAGCTCGGCGTGAGAACTTCTGACAACCATCACACCTTTTCACCAAGTCCTCAGCATCAGCATGAGCCGTCAGCCAATAGAAGCCGTGACAAAAAGCTTTAGCTACCAAGGATTTTGAACCGGCATGGTGACCACAATCTCCTTCATGGATCTCACGCAAAATCTCACGGCCTTCTTCAGGAGATACGCAACACTGAAACACCCCTGTTACACTACAATGATGCAATTCTCCATTGACAATGGTCATTGACTTGGATCGCTGGATTATCTGCCTGGCCAAAGTTTCATCCTCCGGTAACTCGCCTGGTTCATATACGCCAAATATGGGACCGTCCAATCTGGGATGACATGAAGAGCCGCCACCAACTGAGCCTCCGGATCAGGAACAGCCAAATCCTCCTCTATAGGTAGCTTGACCGACGGGTTATGTAAGACATCCATAAAAACCTTGGGCGGAACCGGTTTACGTTGGGAACCCAACCGGCTTAAAGCGTCTGCCGCTTCGTTCTTTCGCCGGTCCACATGGTCAACCTGATAACCCTTGAAGCGACCAGCGACAATATCTACTTCCCGACGATATGCTGCCCTGAGTGAGTCCTTGGAATTCCAAGTACCAGACACTTATTGAGCCACCAGGTCCGAGTCACGGAAACACTTAACCCGGCTTAAATTCATCTCCTTAGCCATTCGAAGACCATGGAGTAAAGCCTCATATTCAGCTGCATTGTTAGTGCAAGGAAACATTAAACGGAGAACATAACAAAACTTATCACCTCGTGGGGAAGTTAACACGACTCCAGCCCTCGAGCCCTCTAATTGCCTGGAACCATCGAAATGAATAGTCCAATAAGTATGATCCGGCTTTTCCCGGCGCCTGCAACTCTGTCCAGTCATTGATGAAATCCACAAGCGCTTGGGACTTGATTGCCGTACGAGGCACATATTTTAACCCGTGAGGCCCAAGCTCAATGGCCCACTTGGCAAACCGACCAGTTGCATCCCTATTTTGAATTATATCTCCCAAAGGGGCAGAACTGACCACAATGATGGGATGACCCTGAAAATACTGCTTAAGCTTCCGGCTGGCCATGAAAACTCCATACACCAGTTTCTGCCAATGTGGGTACCTCTGTTTGGACTCAATAAGCACCTCACTTATATAATAAGCCGGCCGTTGAACTGGATGCTCCTTCCTAGCCTCCTTGCGCTCTACCACAATGGCCACACTGACAGCCCGGGCATTGGCAGCCACATATAACAACAGCGGCTCTTTATCAACCGGAGCAGCAAAGACTGGTGGCCAGCTAACTGCTTCTTCAAATCCTCAAACGCCGCATTAGCAGCATCACTCCAGACAAAGTTGTCTGTCTTTTTCATCATCTGATATAGAGGGATAGCCTTCTCTACCAACCGGATAAACCGGCTTAGTGCTACAATACGACCCGCCAGACATTGAACATCGTTGATACACGCCGGTTTAGCCAAAGACGTAATAGCTTTGATCTTTTCCGTATTAGCTTCAATGCCCCTGTTAGACACCAGAAAACCCAAGAGCTTGCCTGCCGGTACACCAAAGACACACTTGGCCAGATTAAGCATCATCTTATAAACCCGGAGATTATCAAAAGTTTCCTTCAAATCATCTAATCTACTAACGTCTCCTCTTTTCTAGACTTCACCATGATATCATCCACATAAGCATGAACATTGTGGCTAATCTGATTATGAAGACAATTCTGCACACATCGCTGATAAGTCGCCTGGGCACTCTTGAGCCCAAAAGGCATAGATACACAGCAGAAGGGTCCAAAGGGAGTTATAAAAGCTATCTTCTCCTGGTCCTTAACTGCCATTTTGATCTGATGATAACCAGAATAAGCATCCAGAAAACTCAAACGCTCACAACCCGCCGTAGCATCAATAATTTGATCAATACGGAGGAGAGCAAAGGGATCAGCTGGACAAGCCTTGTTCAAATCTGTGTAATCCACACACATACGCCAAGTGTCGTTCTTCTTAAGTACTAGCACTGGGTTAGCTAACCACTCAGGGTGAAAAACCTCCACAATAAACCCTGCTGCCAAGAGCCGGGCTACCTCCTCACCAATGGCCTTGCGTCTTTCTTCATTGAAGCGACGGAAAAACTGCTTGACCGGTTTAAACTTGGGATCGATACTAAGAGTGTGCTCAGCGAGTTCCCTCGGTACACCTGGCATGTCAGAAGGTTTCCATGCAAAGATTTCTCGGTTCTCACGAATGAACTCGATGAGCGTGCTTTCCTATTTCGGATCCAGGTTAGCGCTGATGCTAAACTGCTTGGATGAATCGCCAGGAACAAAATCAACCAGCTTAGTTTCATCAGCCGATTTAAACTTCAAGGCCAGATCATGCTCTGTAGTTGGTTTTTTCAAAGAAGTCATATCCGCCGGATCAACATTGTCCTTGTAGAACTTCAACTCCTCTGTTGAACAAACCGACTCAGCATAGGCCGCATCACCTTCTTCACATTCCAAAGCGATCTTACGGCTCCCATGTACCGTGATGGTCCCCTTATGACCCGGCATCTTGAGCTGCAGATAAACATAACAGGGCCTTGCAGTGAACTTGGCATAAGCCGGCCGTCCAAACAGGGCATGGTATGGGCTCTTGATTTTCACCAGTTCAAAATTCAATATCTCTGATTTTGAATCATGATCATCACCAAAAGCAACCTCCAGAGCTATCTTACCAATGGTGTTTGACGGTTTGAGATTTTTATCTGTCAATCCCATGCGACGGAAGGTTTCATAATACAAGATGTTGATACTGATCCCTCCATCCATGAGCACCTTGGTTAACTTATACCCTGCAACTTGAGGCGCCACCACCAACGCCAGATGACCCGGATTATCAACCCAGGGCGGATGATCCTCTCGACTCCACACAATAGGCTGTTCAGACCAGCGCAAGTAGCAGGGCACCGCCGGTTCAACGGAGTTCACTACCCTTTTATGAAGCTTCTGATCGCACTTGCATAGGCTAGTGGTGAAGACATGATACTGCCCACTATTCAACTGCTTCAGGTTGCTCTGGTAACCTGACTGTTGCTGCTGTTGACTCCCCTGATGATTATAACCACCCTGGTTGCTCTGACTGCCTTGATTGCCATGTCCGCTTTGATTACCTTGAAATCCTGAGCCAGAACTGCCTCCACCATAACCTGGCCCATGAGACCCGGGTCCTGAACCGCCGGACGGGCCATGATCATATCGGAAAAGATCCGAGTTTTTGAACTCCCGCATAATAAAGAAATCCTTCCAGAGGTGCATAGCTGGCCTTTCTCGCGTCCTGTGCCTTGGGCAAGGCTAGTTTAACAGGCGCTCAAGATTGACACCTGATCCTCCACTCCGCGATGGAGGTTTACCCTTACGACGCTGACCATTATCCTGCGCGTTGGTGTTAGCCACAAAATCTAAACTATTATCTGCTTTACGCTTACCATTGTTTCCATGGCCCGTCGGGTTATGTTGCTGCCCTTTGGTGCTGCCGCTCTTCTTTCCCTTCCCCGGCTTTTCATTGTTAGACTCGGGGTCCTTGGTACTATCAGAGTCAGCATACTTAACCAGAGATGCCATAAGCATTCCCATGTCATTGCAGTGACGCTTGAGCCATCCCAACTTCAGCTTCAGAGGCTTGAACCGGCAATTGCCCTCCAACGTCAAGACTGCTGAATCGGCATTGATGCGGTCCGATGAATGCAAGATTTCCAAAACCCGATGCACCCAATGGATTGTCAATTCACCTTCTTCTTGGACACAGGCGACTAAATCCACAATTGACATGGGCTGCTGGCATGTGTCCTTGAAATTTAGGATAAACCGGGCCTTTAACTCGGCCCATGACCCAATGGAGTTAGCTGGCAAACTTTTCAGCCAAGTGCGATATGTTCCTTCCAACATCATGGTGAAGTACTTAGCACATGCCGCCTCATCCACATCCACCATCTCCATTGCCATCTCATAGATTTCGACCCATGACTCGGGGGGTAAGTCAGCAGTGTAATTGGGCACTTTACGAGGACCCTTGAAATCCTTGGGCAGCCGCACATTGCGTAGAGCTAGGGTGAGACACGGCACCCCCCAGGAACTGAAAGCAACACCTAGTACCACTAAAGTTGTTGGACGAACCGGAGTAAGCAGACGGTCCACATACTGTGCTGCTAACTCGGCTTCTCGACGTGCTCTACCGTGATCCACCACGTCCTGAGCATTTGCACCACCACCCGCCGGGTTAGGCCCTTGAGGGGGTTACGGTTCTGCGCACTGCTTGACACAGCCGGTTCATCAATATGCCTACTGTAACTCCGGCTCGGGTGAGGGGTTGAATGAATCATGTCTCGACTATACAAATAAGCCTGCTGCTGAACCAGAGCCGTTTGAAGGAGATCTCTGGCCCGCCGCGTCTCAACTGTTGCTGGAGACTCGCCTTCCATTGGAATAGCTGCCAATCGCGATGCTGCAGCGATCATGTTATCCAAAGGGGTAGAAAAGTGACCCGGGGGTGTTGGCACGTACTGAGGCGGGTCAAGGTTCTGTCAAGGCGGGTCTGTCGTTCGTGGCTGATCTGGTGCTCCTGTCCTAGGTGCTTTAACCCGGTTTACCGCTGTCGGGTTACTGGTTCCCGCTCCTGGCGTGTTAAAGAGGTTCATTGCTTCATAAACCGGTGGTAGACGAGACCGATGCCTCCTCATCATCATGTTGTTTGAAGCGTTCTAATCCAGCATGAGCCGGTAATTTTCAGACTGAATCCGCTGTGCCTGAGCATCCAAAGCGGCCCGCTCCTCAGCCATGCTGGTTTCCTCATCCGCCATGTCCTCCTTGGCCTGAGCTATCTGATCTCGCACTTTCGTGACCTCCGCATTATGTTGACCTCGATTATCCGGGTTAACCTCTATGGTCAACAATGTCGTCAAAGCATCCAACAACCCGGACAGGACTTGACCCGGCGGGCGTGCGGGACCTCCTGCCCCAGCTGCCGATCTGAAAATCATTGTCGCAACAGCTGAGGAGTGTTGCATGGGCTGTGTACCGGCCATAAAGATCGCAATCCGGTTTGGCAGTTCAAGGGGGTCCGGAATATTGTCGCCATCAGAACAGCCCCCAAACTGGCCATCTGACAGTTGGTACAGTGACTCGGTCTCACCGGTGGATGACTCGCCATCTGAATAGACCGTCGGATACTGTTTCACAATTTGCACCTTTGATGAATCCTACGAAAGCACGCTTCACGGCGGGTTGAACTCGGGCAGGGCTTGCACGCTGACCCGTCTCGATGAGGTCGGCGCAGATGTCCGGCTCAAGGCCTGGTTCACCGATCTTTCCAATAAAGACATGAATTCCTCCTAAGGGGACCCGGTACCCGTATTCAATTGAGCCGGTGTCGGGGCCCCAGCCTGCGTCGTCGATGTAGAGCTTGCCGCGACGACTCTTGGTCATCCGGCCCACTGCGTATCCTTTGAGTCCTTCGAAATTTTCATCTAAGAACTTGAAACCATCATGCGATAGCCCCACAGTGGGCACCAACTGTCGTGGAATTGTCACGTCAGATGTCCTAGTGTGAGGACTTAGTCGTGGATCCATCGCGATGAGATTAGCTTAAAGGGGTTAAACCGGACAAAGGACACGGGGATTTTATACTGGTTCGGCCCCTTGCGGTCAAGGTAAAAGCCTATGATCCCGTTGTGGTGGAATTTATGGGGTTTCGATGACCAGGGAGCGAATCTGCTTTGCCTGGCTCATGAGTTCTTGCTTCTTGTCCTTGAACCGCCGTCGGGTCGTCCCTTTATATACACAGGTTGATGCCCGGTAGTTTACAGAATCCCGGCCGACTCATACACGTGTCTGGCTAGGTTTCTACTCTTTCCTACCTTACAACACAAGTTACGCATCATATGGCGGTTTATGTCTACGGGCCCTAATCCGCTTTTGGGCCCTCGGCCTCTAAATCTCTATAGTAAAGCGCCATACTCCTTGTCTTCATGGGCTTCAATACGGATAACTCATTACGGGTATAACCCGGCCCCACCTAGGCGGTTTATACTCAGTAGTTATATCCCCAACAACCTAGAAAAAATAAGGAGAGGACTTTCGGGATGAAGCGCCGCCATCTCGAGGCGGAACCTGGGCATGAGCACTTTTGCCCTCCGATGGAGTGATTCCGCCGGGGGAACTCCCTCCCGGATGCGGAAATCATCATCATCATCATCACCAACAACTCAACCATCTTGGGGAGGGCTATCTTCATAAACATCTTCAACAACACCAACTCCTCTAAAAACCTAGTTCATCTCTTGGGTTCAATCTTTGTACTGGAACTATAGATTGGTGCTTGTGGGTGACTAGTAGTGTTGATTACATCTTGTAGTTGATTACTATATGGTTTATTTGGTGGAAGATTATATGTTCAGATCCATTATGCTATTTAATACCCCTCTGATTTTGAGCATGATTATCATTTGTGAGTAGTTACTTTTGTTCCTGAGGTCACGGGAGAAATCATGTTGCAAGTAATCAAGTGAACTTGATATGTGTTCGATATTTTGATGATATGTATGTTGTGATTCCCTTAGTGGTGTCATGTGAACGTCGACTACATGACAGTTCACCATATTTGGGCCTAAGGGAATACATTGTGGAGTAGTTATTAGATGATGGGTTGCGAGAGTGACAGAAGCTTAAACCCAAGTTTATGCGCTATTCCATAAGGGACCGATTGGATCCAAAACTTTAATGCTAGGGTTAGAATTTATTCTTAATACTTTTCTCGTAGTTGTGGATGCTTGGGAGGGGGTTAATAATAAGTAGGAGGTTTGTTCAAGTAAGAACAAGACCTAAGCACAGGTCCACCCACATACCAAATTATCAAAGTAGGAAACACGAATTAAGCCAACATGATGAAAGTGACTAGATGAAATTCCCGTGCACCCTCAAGAATGCTTTGCTTATCATAAGAGACCATTTTGGCCTGTCCTTTGCCTCAAATGGATTGGGCTACCTTGCTGCACTTTTTTTATTACTATCATTACTTGCTCGTTACAAATTATCTTGCTATCAAACTACTCTGCTACTTACAATTTTAGCACTTGCAGACATTACCTTGCTGAAAACCACCTATCCTTTCCTTCTACTCCTCGTTGGGTTCGACACTCTTACTTATCGAAAAGGCTACAATTGACCCCATATACTTGTGGGTCATCAAGGATATTTTCTGGCACCATTGTCGGGGAGTGAAGCGCTCTTGGTAAGTGGAAATTGGTAACGAAACATTATTACTACATGCTGAAATTTATTGTCACTTGCTACTATGGAAAACAATCCTTTGAGGGGTTTGTTCAGGATATCTTCACCTCGCCCGGAACCAAAATTAGTTGCCCCTCAACCTACTTCACCTATTGAAATTATTGAACATGAAATTCCTTCGGGTATGGTAGAACAACTGCTAGCTAATCCTTATGCAGGAGATGGAACCGAACATCCTGATATGCACTTTATATATGTGGATGAAATTTGTGGATTGTTTAAGCTTGCAGGTTTACCCGGAGATGAATCTAATAAGAAGGTTTTCCCTTTACCTTTGAAGGATAAATCATTGACATGGTATAGGCTATGCGATGATATTGGATCTTGGAACTGGAATTGGTTGAAATTGGAATTCCATCAAAAAAAATATCCTATGCATCTAGTTCATCGTGATCGGAAATATATATATAATGTTTGGCCTCGTGAAGGAGAAAGTATTGCTCTAGCTTGGGGAGGCTTAAGTCAATGTTATATTCATGCACCAATCATGAGCTCTCAAGAGAAATTAGTATTCGGAATTTTTATGTTCGACTTTCTCGTAATGATCAATCCATGCTCGATACTTCTTGTATTGGTTCTTTTATGAGGCAGACTATTGAATTCTGGTGGGATATTTTAGAAAGAATTAAACGTAACTCTGAAGATTGGGAACTCGACGAGGGCAAAGAGTCAAGTATTGAACCTAGGTTTGATTGTGTTAAATCTTTTATGAATATCGATGCTTTTCAAAAGTTTAGCACTAAATATGGACTTGACTCTGAGATAGTGGCTTCTTTTTGTGAATCTTTTGCTACTCATGTTGATCTCCCTAAGGAGAAGTGGTTTAAATATCAACCACCTATTAAAGAAGAAATTAAAGAACCGGTAAAAGCTAAAGAAGAAACTATCATTTACAATGTTGATCCAGTTGTTCCCACTGCTTATATTAAAAAACCACCTTTCCCTGTTAGGATGAAGGAACATACTAAAGCTTCAACTGTGCTTAACAAAAGTTATATTAGAACACCCAAACCAGCTGAACAAATCAGAGTTGAACCTAGTGTTTCTATGATTAAAGATCTCTTGGTCAATAATATCGATGGGCATGTTATTTACTTCTGTGATGAAGCTTCTAGAATTGCCAAACCTGATAAAAAAGGATAAACATAGACCAGTTGTTGGCATGCCTGTTGTCTCAGTCAAGATAGGAGATCACTGTTATCATGGGTTATGTGACATAGGTGCCAGTGTGAGTGCTATTCCTTTTTCCTTATATGAAGAAATTAAGAGTGAAATAGCACCTGCTAAAATAGAAGAAAATAAATGTTACTATTAAAGTTGCCAATAGAGATACTATATCACCAATTGGGATTCTTAGAGATGTTGAAGTCTTGTGTGGGAAAATAAAATACCCTACTGATTTTCTTGTTCTTGGCTCCCCATAAGATGACTTTTGTCCCATTATCTTTAGTAGACCTTTCTTGAACACCGTTAATGCCAGAATAGATTGTAAGAAACAAACTGGCGGTGTTAGCTTTGGTGATGAATCTCATGAATTTAATTTTACCAAGTTTAGTAGACAACCTCATAAGAAAGATTTACCTAGTAAGGATGAAATTATTGGTCTTGCTTTTATTGTTGTACCTCCTACTGATCCTTTAGAACAATATTTGCTAGACCATGAAAATGATTTGCATATGCGTGAAAGAAATGAAATAGATAGAATCTTTTTCGAACAACAACCTCTTCTTAAACACAATTTGCCTATTGAAACTCTAGGAGGTCCACCTCCACCTAAAGGTGATCCTGTGTTTGAATTAAAACAATTGCTAGACACTTTGAAATATGCTTATCTTGATGAGAAAAAGATATATCCTGTTATTATAAGTGCTAAACTTTCAGAACAAGAAGAAGAAAGATTATTGAAAGTTCTAAGGAAGTAACAAGCTGCTATTGGATATACTCTTGATGATCTTAAAGGCATTAGTCCCACTCTATGTCAGCACAAGATTAATATGGAACCTGATGCTAAACCCATTATTGATCACCAACGTCGGTTAAATCCGAAGATGAAAGAAGTGGTAAGAACGGAAATATTGAACCTTCTGGTAGCAAGTATAATCTATCCTATAGCTGATAGTAGATGGGTGAGTCATGTTCATTGTGTCCCTAAGAAGGGAGGTATTACTGTTGTTCCTAGTAATAAGAATGAGCTTATTCCACAAAGAATTGCCATGGGAGAGATTAGGGCTTGGTGGTGGCTCCGTATCGTAAAATGCGATGAAAATTTCTCTCTGGTTTTTTCTCCGCGAAAGCAAATATATGGAGTTGGAGTTGAGGTCGGTGGATGTCCAGGGGGCCCACGAGGCAGGGGGCGCCCTCACCCTCGTGGACAGGGTGTGGGCCCCCTGACGCTATTTCTTTCGCCAGTTTATTTTACTAAATCTGAAAAGTTGCTCCGTGGATTTTCAGGTCATTCCGAGAACTTTTATATCTGCACAAAAATAACACCATGGCAGTTCTGCTGAAAACAGCGTTAGTTCGTGTTAGTTCCATTCAAATCATGCAAGTTAGAGTCCAAAACAAGGGCAAAAGTGTTTGGAAAAGTAGATACGACGGAGACATATCAACTTCCCCAGGCTTAAACCTTTGCTTGTCCTCAAGCAATTCAGTTGACAAACTGAAAGTGATAAAGAAAAACTTTTACAAACTCTGTTTGCTCTTGTTGTTGCAAATATGTAAAGCCAGCATTCAAGTTTTCAGCAAAGATTATGAACTAACCATATTCACAATAACACTTAGGTCTCATGTTTACTCATATCAATGGCATAATCAACTAGCGAGAAATAATAATAAATCTCGGATGACAACACTTCCTCAAAACAATCATAATATGATATAACAAGATGGTAAAAGAGATCAAGGACTGACTAAACATTGTAATTCATGGTAAAAGAGATCCAGTCACAGTCATACCCAATATAAACTAATAGTAATGCATGCAAATGACAGCGGTGCTCTCCAACGGGTGCTTTTTAATAAGAGGGTGATGACTCAACATAAAAGTAAATAGATAGGCCCTTTGTAGAGGAAGCAGGGATTTGTAGAGGTGCTAGAGCTCGATTTTGAAATAGAGATGAATAACATTTTGAGCGGTATACTTTCACTGTCAACATAACAACTATGAGATCTCGATATCTTCCATGCTACACACATTATAGGAGGTTCCCAAACAGAATGGTAAAGTTTATACTCCCCCACCACCAACAAGCATCAATTTGTGGCTTGCCCGAAACAACAGGTGCCTCCAACTAGCACCAATCCTTGGGGAGTTTTGTTTTAATTATTTTAATTTGATTTGATCTTTTGATCATGGGACTGGGCATCCCGGTTACCAGCCATTTTCTCGTGAATGAGGAGCAGAGTCCACTCCTATTGAGAATAACCCACCTAGCATGGAAGATACAGACGGCCCTAGTTGATACATGAGCTGCTCGAGCATACAAAACAGAATTTCATTTGAAGGTTTGGAGTTTGGCAGATACAAATTTACTTGGAAAGGTAGGTAAATACCGACTATAGGAAGGTATGGTGGACTCATATGGAATAACTTTGGGGTTTATGCAGTTTGGATGCACAAGCAGTATACCCGCTTAGTACAGGTGAAGGCTAGAAAGAGACTGGGAAGCGACCAACTGAGAGAGCGACAACAGTCATGAACATGCATTAAAATTAATCAACACTGAGTGCAAGCATGAGTAGGATATAATCCACCATGAACACAAATATCGTGAAGGCTATGTTGATTTTGTTTCAACTACATGCATGAGCATGTGCCAAGTCGAGTCACTCGAATCATTCAAAGGAGGATACCACCCTATCATACCACATCACAACCATTTTAATAGCATGTTGGCACGCAAGGTAAATCATTATAAGCTCCTAGCTAATTAAGCATGTCATAAGCAACTATAATCTCTAATTTTCATTGCAAACATGTCTATTCATAATAGGCTGAATCAGGAACGATGAACTAATCATATTTACAAAAACAAGAGAGGTCGAGTTCATACCAGCTTCTCTCATCTCAATCAGTCCATAATATATCGTCATTATTGCCTTTCACTCGCACGACCGAACGGTGTGTATAATAATAATAGTGCATGTGCATTGGACTAAGCTGGAATCTGCAAGCATTCAATTCAAGGGAGAAGACAAGGTAATATGGGCTCTAAGTTAAATCAACAGTCATGCATATGAGAGCCACTAAACATTTTCATTATGGTCTTCTCGACCCCCAAAGGAAAGAAAAGAAATAAAACTATTTACACGGGAAAGCTCCCAACAAGCAAAAGAAGAATGAGAAATCTTTTTGGGTTTTCATTTTAATTACTACTACAAGCATGGAAATTAAACTAACTAATTTTTTTGGTCTTTCTTAAGGTTTATCAAACATACAAGAAGAAAGCTAGAAAAAGAAATTAAACTAGCATGGATAATATAATGAAAAAGTATGAGCACCGACAACTAGAATGATTGTGTGAACATGAATGTAATGTCGGTGAGAAATACGTACTCCCCCAAGCTTAGGCTTTTGGCCTAAGTTGGTCTATGGCCATGGGTAGCCTGACTGATATCCGAAGTTGTAACTGGGGTCATACTGAGATGCAGCAGCCAATGCCTCCTGAGCTGAGGCATGGCGGCGAGCTGCCTCCGCCCTCCTCTCGTACTCGGCTGCCTCCTCCCTGGTTACAACATATCTTCTTTTTGCTTGATAATCAAAAAGGGCAGGAGCAGGGAGAGTAATATGGACAGCGCGACGTCTGTCAAAGATTAGCCGATACTGGAGGAATTGTTCATTCCTCTCAAGAAAGTGATGGCTGACCATGGCATTATAATCTAAATAAGCGGGAGGCAACTCCCTATCATACTCATGTGGAGGTATACCAAGATAATTAGCCACACGGGTCGCATAAATCCCTCCAAATAAATCTCCAACTAAACCATTATTATGCAACCTACGTGCAACAATTGCCCCCAAGTTGTATTGTTTATCACCTAATACAGCACTCTTGAGAACACAAAGATCAGGAACACACATGTGACATGCTTCATCCTTACTGTTAATGCATCTACCAATGAAGAGAGCAAAAGAATGTATGGCAGGAAAATGAATGCTCCCTATGGTAGCTTGTGCTATATCTCTAGATTCCCCCACATTGATACTACCAAGAAAGTCTTATATATTCAGATTTGCGGGGTTCATTAACATTGCCCCACTGCGGGAGTTTGCAGGCAGTAGTGAAATCTTCTAAGTCCATGGTATATGATTTATCATAAATATCAAACAGGACAGTTTGAGAATTACGCGAAGATGTAAATTTAAACCTTCTCATGAATTAATCAGTCAAATAGCAGTACTGAGGACACTTATCTTGCATGAAGTCCTCAAGATTGGCATTACGCACATATGCATCAAATTCATCCTTGATGCATGCATTAACCATGAACTCTTTTGACGGCCATTCACAAGGCCACATGTCAGCTTCCCTTGGTGGTTCATCGTCCTGCTCGCGCATTGCGAGCCTGGGTCCTTTCTTTATTGAAGAACCACCTTGATACATTTTCCTAGACATATTTCTTCCTCTGAAAAATTTCTGAAATTTTTAGTAACTCAAAATAAAAGTGAATCAAACTCAACAAAACTGATAGCAACTACTCCCACAAGTGCCTAGAGCCTATATCATGCATTAGAATTAATTGGGACCTCATAAATTTGACATGCAAGCTCAAGAACAGGGTCACCTAGGCAGAAAAATTTGCAATGAATAAAGCACTAGAACAAAAACTAATTGGACCATTGGAGGAGTCACATACCAAGGAACAATCTCCCGAAGCAGTTTTGTGAATGGAGCTTAGAGCAAGGAGATCGAAAATCGCAGCAAAGTGATCTAGAACTTGTGCTTGAGCTGGATGGTGATTTTTTTGGGAGGAAGATGAAGTGTGTTGGTGCAGGAATAAGTGGAGGGGGCCACTATGGGCCTACGAGGTAGGGGGCGCGCCCTGTAGGGGTGGGAGCACCCTGGACCCTCGTGGCCAGGTGCCAGCTCCTCCTGTTGTGTTCTCAATGCCAAAAATTCTAAAATATTCCGGAAAAAATCATACTAAATTGGCAGGGCATTTGGAGAACTTTTATTTTCAGGGTATTTTTTATTGCATGGATAATTCAGAAAACAGACAGGAAACACTATTTTTGCTTTATTTATTCTAAATAACAGAAAGTAAAAGGAGGGTACAGAAGGTTGTGCCTTCTAGTTTCATCCATATCATGCTCATCAAAAGGAATCCACTAACAAGGTTGATCAAGTCTTGTTAACAAACTCATTCTGAATAACATGGAACCGGAGAAATTTCGAATAACACTAGGTTACCTCAACGGGGATATGAACATCCCCAATAATAAGAATATCATATTTCTTCTTGACAGTAGGAAGAGGAAATTCAAAGCCTCCAATAATGGTAGTTGGAATTTTTCCAATAGAATTGATACTATGAACTTGAGGTTGTTTCCTCGGAAAGTGTACCGTATGCTCATTACCATTAACACGAAAAGTGACATTGCCTTTGTTGCAATCAATAACAGCCCCTGCAGTATTCAAAAGGGTCTACCAAGGATAATCGACATACTATCGTCCTCGGGAACATCAAGAATAACAAAGTCTGTTAAAATAGTAACGTTTGCAACCACAATAGGCACATCCTCACAAATACCGACAGGTATAGGAGTTGATTTATCAGCCATTTGCAAAGATATTTCAGTAGGCGTCAACTTATTCAATTCAATTCTACAATATAAAGAGAGAGGCATAGCACTAACACCAGCTCCAAGATCACATAAAGCAGTTTTAACATAGTTTCTTTTAATGGAGCATGGTATAGTTGGTACCCCTGGATCTCCAAGTTTCTTTGGAATTCCACCTTTAAAAGTATAATTAGCAAGCATGGTGGAAATCTCAGCTTCCGGTATCTTTCTTTTATTTGTAATAATATCCTTCGTGTATTTAGCATAAGGAATTACTTTAAGCATATCAGTTAAGCGCATACGTAAGAAGATAGGTCTAATCATTTTAGCAAAGCACTCAAAATCCTCATCATCCTTTTTCTTGGATGGCTTAGGAGGAAAAGGCATGGATTTCTGAACCCATGGTTCTCTTTCTTTACCGTGCTTCCTAGCAACAAAATCTCTCTTATCATAACGTTGATTCTTTGATTGTGGGTTATCAAGATCAACAGCAGGTTCAATCTCTACATCATTATTATTGCTAGGCTGAGCATCAACATGAACATTATCATTAACATTATCACTAGGTTCATGTTCATCACCAGATTGTGTTTCAGCATCAGAAATAGAAATATCATTGGGATTCTCAGGTGTGTATACAATAGGTTCACTAGAAGCATGCAAGGTCCTATCATTTTTCTTTTTCTTCTTTCTAGAAGGACTAGGTGCATCTACATTATTTCTCTGGAAATCTTTCTCAATTCTCTTAGGGTGGCCTTAAGGATACAAAGGTTCCTGTGTCATTTTACCCGTTCTAGTAGCCACTCTAATAGCAAAATCATGTTTATTACTTAATTCATCGAGAAAATCACTTTGATCTTTAAGTACTTGTTCTGGTTGAGTGGTAACCATAGAAGCATATTTACTAATGAGTTTAAGTTCACCTTTAACTCTAGCCATATAATCACTCAAGCGTCCAATCATGTAAGCATTACTCTTTAATTCTCTACCAACATAAGCATTAAAATTTTCTTGTCTAGCCATAAAGTCATCAAATTCATCTAAACATTGGCTAGGAAACTTAGTAGACGGGATTTCAACTTTATCATATCTATAGAGAGAATTTACCTTTACAACCTGTGTCGGGTTATCAAGACCAAGTGTTTCTTCAATAGGTGGTAAATTAAGACCATGTATTTCTTCAACAAGAGGTAAATTCTTTACATCTTCAGCTTTAATACCTTTTTCTTTCATAGATTTCTTTGCCTCTTGCATATCTTCAGGACTGAGAAATAGAACTCCCCTCTTCTTCAGAGTTGGTTTAGGAATAGGCTCAGGAGTTGGCTCAATTGGCTCAGGAAGAGTCCAATTATTTTCATTAGTCAACATATTATTCAATAGCAATTCAGCTTGGCCGACTGTTCTTTCCCTGAAAACACAACCAGCACAACTATCCAATTGGTCCTTGGAAGCATCAGTTAGTACATTATAAAAGATATCAAGTATTTCATTTTTCTTAAGAGGATGATCCGGCAAAGCATTAAGTAACCGAAGAAGCCTCCCCCAAGCTTGTGGGAGACTCTCTTCTTCAATTTGCACAAAATTATATATTTCCCTCAAGGCAGCTTGTTTCTTATGAGCAGGGAAATATTTAGCAGAGAAGTAATAAATCATATCCTGGGGACTACGCACACAACCAGGATCAAGAGAATTAAACCAAGTTTTAGCATCACCCTTTAATGAGAATGGATATATCTTAAGGATATAATAGTAGTGAGACTTCTCATCATTAGTGAACAGGGTGGCTATATCATTTAACTTAGTAAGATGTGCCACAACAGTTTCAGATTCATTGCCATAAAAAGGATCAGGTTCAACCAAAGTAATTATCTCAAGATCGGCAGAGAATTCATAATCCTTATCAGTAACAAAGATAGGTGAAGTAGCAAAAGAGGGGTCATATTTCATTCTAGCATTTAGAGATTTATGTTTCAGTTTAACTAGTAACTTCTTAAGATCAGATCTATCATTGCAAGCAAGAAAATCTCTAGCAGTTTCTTCATCCATAAGATAACCCTCTGGAACAACAGGTAATTCATACTTAGGGGGAGAACCTTCATCATCACTGTCTTCAATAATTTCATTCTCTCTAGCCCTAGCAAGTTGTTCATCAAGAAATTCACCTAATCGCATAGTAGTATCAAGCATAGAAGTAGTTTCATCATAAGTATCATGCATAGTAGAAATAGCATCATCAATAACATGCGACATATCAGAATTCATAGCAGTAGCAGGTTTAGGTGTCGCAAGCTTACTCAAAACAGAAGGAGAATCTAGTGCAGAGCTAGATGGCAGTTCCTTACCTCCCCTCGTAGTTGAGGGAAAAATCTTAGTTCTTTCATCTTTCAAGTTCCTCATAGTGACCAGCAGATATAAATCCCAAGTGACTCAAAGAATAGAGCTATGCTCCCCGGCAATGGCGCCAGAAAATAGTCTTGGTAACCCACAAGTATAGGGGATCGCAACAGTTTTCGAGGGTAGAGTATTCAACCCAAATTTATTGATTCAACACCAAGGGGAGCCAAAGAATATTCTCAAGTATTAGCAGTTGAGTTGTCAATTCAACCACACCTGGATAACTTAGTATCTACAGCAAATTATTTAGTAGCAAAGTAGTATGGAAGTAACGGTAACAGTAGCAAAAGTAACGATAGCAGTTTTGTAGTAATTGTAACAGTAGCAACGGTAAAGTAAATAAGCAAAGCACAATATGTGAAAAGCTCGTAGGCATTGGATCAGTGATAGATAATTATGTCGGACGCGATTCCTCACGTAATAGTTATAACATAGGGTGACACAGAACTAGCTCTAGTTCATCAATGTAATGTAGGCATGTATTCTGAATATAGTCATAATTGCTTATGGAGAAGAACTTGCATGACATCTTTTGTCCTAGCCTCCCGTGGCAGTGGGGTCCTCATGGAAACTAAGGGATATTAAGGCCTCCTTTTAATAGAGTACCGGACCAAAGCATTAACACTTAGTGAATACATGAACTCCTCAAACTACGGTCATCACCGAGAACTATCTCGATTATTGTCACTTCGGGGTTGTCGGATCATAACACATAATAGGTGACTATAGACTTGCAAGATAGGATCAATAACTAACATATATTCATGAAAACATAATAGGTTCAGATCTGAAATTATGGCACTCGGGCCCTAGTGACAAGCATTAAGCATAGCAAAGTCATAGCAACATCAATCTCAGAACATAGTGGATACTAGGGATCAAACCCTAACAAAACTAACTTGATTACATGGTAAATCTCATCCAACCCATCACCGTCCAGCAAACCTACGATGGAATTACTCACTCACGGCGGTGAGCATCATGAAATTGGTGATGGAGGATGGTTGATGATGATGATGGTGATGAATCCCCCTCTCCGGAGCCCCGAACGGACTCCAGATCAGCCCTCCCAAGAGAGATTAGGGCTTGGCGGTGCCTCCGTCTTGTAAAACATGATGAAACTTCCCCCTGATTTTTTTCTCCACGAAAGCAAATATGTGGAGTTGGAGTTGAGGTTGGTGGACATCCAGGGGGCCCACGAGGCAGGGGGGAGCGCCCCCACCCTCGTGGACAGGGTGTGGGCCCCCTGGCGCTATTTCTTTCGCCAGTATTTTTTATTAAATCTGAAAAGTTGCTCCGTGGATTTTCAGGTCATTCCGAGAACTTTTATTTCTGCACAAAAATAACACCATGGCAGTTCTGCTGAAAACAGCGTCAGTCCGGGTTAGTTCCATTCAAATCATGCAAGTTAGAGTCCAAAACAAGGGCAAAAGTGTTTGGAAAAGTAGATACGATGGAGACGTATCACTGATCACAACACCTCTATTAAAATGCTTAAGGAAGTTATTTTCCCAAGGTTTGGAGTCCCCAGATATTTAATGACTGATGGTGGTTCACACTTTATTCATGGTGCTTTCTGTAAAATGCTTGCTAAGTATGATGTTCACCATATAATTGCATCACCTTATTATCCTCAGTCTAGTGGTCAAGTTGAACTTAGCAATAGAGAAATAAAACTAATCTTACACAAGAATGACAATAGGTACCGGAAGAATCGGTCTAAGAAACTGATGACGCACTCTGGGCTTATAGAACAACATATAAAAATCCTACGAGTATGTTTCCTTATAAAATAGTTTATGGAAAGGCTTGTCATTTGCCTCTTGAGTTAGAACATAAAGCATATTGGGTGATTAAAGAACTCAACTATGATTTCAAACTTGCTGGTGAAAAGAGGTTATTTTATATTAACTCATTGCATGAATGGAGAACCCAAGCTTATGAAAATGCAAAGTTATTCAAAGAAAAGGTTAAAAGATGGCATGACAAAAAAATCCAAAAGCGTGAGTTCAAAGTTAGAGAGTATGCTGTTTTGTACAACTCTCGTTTCAGATTCTTTGCAGGAAAACTCCTCTCCAAATGGTAGGACCCTATGTTATCGAGAAGGTCTATTGATCCAGAGCTATCAAAACAAATAATGCCGAAGGTACTAACCCGAAGATTGTTAATGGGCAACGAATAAAACATTATATCTCACGTACGCCAATTAATGTTGAAAGCAATATTATCCAAACTATGACAACGGAAGAACACATAAAAGAAACCTTTGGGAACACTCCAGAATCGTGAAAAAAGAAGAGGTACGTGATACGATAAGTAAACAGACTCCGAAAAATCTGCAAAAATATTTTTTGTCAGTTTTAGAATAATTAAAAAATTATGAAAATAAGAAACTTCCAGGAATGTGACCCTGGTGGGTCGTGCCCACCTCGAATACTTTTCGGACTCAGTTTTTCTTCCGTTCTGCTTATTCCCCAAGCTAAAAAATCTTTATATACCCCCCAAACCTGTTGACCTCCGTATCTCGGAGAATTCCTCTGTTTTATTTTCTTGTTGTTTTCTGTTAGATCTGTTGAGCCAGGCGTCATGTCTTCTTGTTCCTCTAATCATATGGAAGAGGATGCTTGGTTGATGAAGATCGAGCTGAAGAGGGAGGATCCCATTGGAGCAGCCAAGGAGGACAAGAGCAAGGAGGCCACCGGAGATCAAGTGTCAACGGTCGAGCAAGCCTTGCCTGCCGATGAGGAAGAGGAAGATATCCTTAAACCTTACTATGCTCATCTTACCCCCACTAAGATTGCAGCCTTCAGGATCATTGAAACGGTTCATGTGCAAAATAAGTATCTCACTCGTGAAAATATTCTGTATCTGGAGCACATCACTTCCCTCCGGAGCGTCATTCGAGGATTGGAGAGTCTCTTGGTCCTGAAGGACCGAATTGCTTCTACTTCATCATCATCACCTCCTTCATCACCAAAAGAAAATTGAGTATCAGGTATGGGCACTCCCCTTGGCTTTCGCCAAGCTTGGAGGAGGTGCCCAGGTATTGTATAATATCCACTATATTTTGCATTACTTTTCTTAGTTCGATCCATGGTTATATTTTGCTTTAGATGAATAAAAGTTTAGTTCGATCCTTTCTTTTCGAGAGTATGCTTAGTGATCAGTCTTTGTAATCGTGTGCGAGATATATAATAAAGTTTAGTTTGATTTTTGCCTTCTTTACTTTCTTGTTTCAATAAAAAGAAAGGAAATAAATGAAAAAGATCATATGCTAATCTTATGGTAAGTGATGACATTACACAAGGAAAAATATAAGTAGAAAATTTTATTGTAGATCGACAAACATAGCATTAGTCAATGATGCAACTCATGAAAGAATTAATAAGGGAAGAGAAGATTCGCATGCAAATACACTATCCTGGAAATCTTTTGTGATTGTGAGCACCCATCAAAATATTATATGCCAAAATTGTTGACGTTGGACAAGGAAGACAACCCAATGAATTATGTTTGTTCATATTCACATAGAAGTTATATTGTCATAGATCCTTCAACATGTGGTGTTTTGCCCCTATCTTTGCTAGCCAAAAACTCCGCACTAAGTAGAGATACTACTTGTGCATCCAAAACCCTTAAACCCAAATCTTGTTTGAGAGTCCACCATACCTACCTATGGATTGAGTAAGTAAGATCCTTCAACTAAGTTGTCATCGGTGCAAAAAGGGCAATAAAAATTGCTTCTAAAAGTGTAAGATCTAGTGTAAGGGAAAATTGAGCGTTGTACGAACTTGTGATGGCGAAGAATAAAAGCAACAGAATGCATAATAAAGGTTGCCATCACAAGGGGCAATATAATGTGACGTTCTCTTGCACTAAGGGGTTGAGCATACAAACAAAAAGCGCATGGCAACCTCTGCTTTCCTCTGCAAAGGGCCTATCTTTTAGTTTCATGTATTTACTTTCATGCAAGAGTCAAAGTTCTTCTCTCTATTCCTTTTTATTTTCTCCTTTGGCAAGCATCATGTGGTGAGGAAAGATCTAGGCACATATATCCAGTTGAATATGGGTAGCATTAGTTATTATTGTTGACATCACCCTTGAGGTGAATGCGTTGGGAGGCGAAACTATAAACCCCTATCTTTCTATGTGTCCAGTTGAAATGTTTTGCTCATGTGTACGCGATGAGTGTTAGAAATCATAGAAGACTAAATGAGGGTTGAGTATGTGGACTTGCCTAAAGGATCCGATACGTGACCCTTCTTGAAAAGATGATGAATTGTAGTTGTGAAGTTTACCGAGAACATAGTTTGTTGCTTTCCAATAGAGTTTATGCTTTATACTTCGATGTTGTGATGAATTGTCACTTATTCATGAGAAGCCTATGATAAAAGTTTTACATTAAAGTTTGGTGCTGTTATAATAAGTTACATGATGCTGCTATGTCTATATTTTTGTTTTTATCGACACCTCTCCCTCTAAGCATGTGGACATGTTTTTCGATTTCAGTTTTCGCTTGAGGACAAGCGAGGTCTAAGCTTGGGGGAGTTGATACGTCCATTTTGCATCATGTCTACCTACTGTAATTTATGTTGTTTTATTGTATAATAATTCTTCTTGGAGTAATTCTAATGCCTTTTCTCTCATAATATGCAAGGTATACACAAAGGGGGAGAATTCTAGCAGTTGGCAATCTGGAGCTGAAAAAGCTACGCCGGGCTACCTATTCTGCACAACTCCAAATGAGCTGAAACTTTATGAGGAAATTTTATGGAATATTTGAGGAATACTGGAGCAAATAAGTACCATAGGGGGCCCACCAGGTGGGAGCAACCCACCTGGGTGCGCCAGGGAGCCCAGGCGCGCCCTGGTGGGTTGTGCTCACCCAGGCCCACCTCCGGTGCCCCTCTTCTATTATATAAGTCATTTTGACCTAGAAAAAAAATAAGGAGAGGACTTTCGGGACGAAGCGCCGCCATCTCGAGGCGGAACCTGGGCAGGAGCACTTTTCCCCTCCGGTGGAGCGATTCCGCCGGGGGAACTTCCCTCCCGGAGGGGGAAATCATCATCATCATCATCACCAACAACTCTCCCATCTTGGGGAGGGCTATCTTCATCAACATCTTCAACAGCACCAACTCCTCTCAATCCCTAGTTCATCTCTTGGGTTCAATCTTTGTACCGAAACTATAGATTGGTGCTTGTGGGTGACTAGTAGTGTTGATTACATCTTGTAGTTGATTACTATATGGTTTATTTGGTGGAAGATTACATGTTCAGATCCATTATACTATTTAATACCCCTCTGATCTTGAGCATGATTATCATTTGTGAGTAGTTACTGTTCTTGAGGTCACATGAGAAATCATGTTGCAAGTAATCATGTGAACTTGATATGTGTTCAGTATTTTGATGATATGTATGTTGTGATTCCCTTAGTGGAGTCATGTGAACGTCGACTACATGACACATCACCATATTTGGGCCTAAGGGAATGCATTGTGGAGTAGTTATTAGATGATGGGTTGTGAGAGTGACAGAAGCTTAAACCCTAGTTTATGTGCTATTCCCTAAGGGACTGATTGGATCCAAAAAATTAATGCTATGGTTAGAATTTATTCTTAATACTTTACTCATAGTTGTGGATGCTTGCGAGGGGGTTAATCATAAGTAGGAGGTTTGTTCAAGTAAGAACAACCCCTCAGCACCGGTCCACCCACATACCAAATTATCAAAGTAGCGAACACGAATTAAGCCAACATGATGAAAGTGAGTAGATGAAATTCCCATGTACCCTCAAGAACGCTTTGCTTATCATAAGAGACTATTTTGGCCTGTCCTTTGCCTCAAAAGGATTGGGATACCTTGCTGCACTTTTGTTACTACTATCGTTACTTACTCGTCACAAATTATCTTGCTATCAAACTACTCCACTACTTACAATTTTAGCACTTTCCAGACATTACCTTGCTGAAAACCAGTTGTCATTTCCTTCTGCTCCTCGTTGGGTTCGGCGCTCTTACTTATCGAAAAGGCTACAATTGACCCCATATACTTGTGGGTCATCAGTAACCCCTTGGTATATAAAAGGAGGCCCATGGCAAACGTAAAAAGGGTTCAGTTTGCGAGGTTGCCAAGCTCAGGATCTCACGTACCCGTACGCACATAACCACTTCGCCTGAGGCAACCCTGCCAGGAAAAGTGTGTTGCGTCCACCACCACCTATTCCATCATCAATCCACCAAAGAAAGAGTAGAGTTTTACGCCTCACGGCGACCCGAACCTAGGAAAATTTCCTGTGTGATTTCTGTCACGCTGCGTGACGCTTCTTCGCTCTTTGTGCAACGTGCCCATCCCCCCACCGAACCAAAAGGGGCTCATAGCCCCATAGGTGGACGTGGTTTCCCGCGACAACTTTGTCGCGCCAGGTAGGGGGAGCACTTGCGTGAACTTGAGAGCGCATGAAACGCGTCATATTCGCCAAAGGCGTCACTCCTGGCGACTCCCGAGAGGATGGCTGGGGTGGGGCAGAAGGGCAACGCTGCTTGCTCTCCGCCATCCCCATTTACCATGGTCGAAAAAGCCATGGAAGCTAGCAGCAAGGACAACAATACCACCCCGAAAGGTCCAAGCAACAGGAGTGCTCGATAAATCCCGTTCGAAAGGAAGAAGCGGTGTGCAAGGTGCCAAGCTTTTTCTCTCTCTCTGCCACTCTCACTCTTTGACAATCACGCTACTTTGGGTTTTAGCACCATCAACGTCGACGAGCCCGCGTGATGCTCGGTTCAGCATTTACCCTACTTAGGGAAATCCTGAGTATATCGCCAGCGCAAGTCCATTGATTGATGCCCCGGCAAGTATGCACCGGCAAGGCCGCCCACGCTTCCATGGCTTTAGAGCCATTTGCTGATAGGATTGGTCAAGGAGTGCGGAGAGGAAGAGAGAGAAACCGGCTGTACGTCGCGTTGCGTCCTACTACTACAAGTTGCATGCGCCTCTAGCCGACCCGTGCCGGGGGTTAGAGGCCGATATATAAGCAATGCACTCCTTCCCGAAACATGCGGGTCACGTGAGCGCTCGCGGCTAGAGGAAGGACAAGCGAAAGCCCAAATAAGCTAAGTACATGCTACCTCTACGTCCTTTCGGACCTTTCAGATTTACATATTTGCTTATCCCCTAAGCATCTAAGTGTTCCTATGAAGAAATCTTGCGCAAAATGGTACGTTTGCTAGATTCTTGTCTGCACCCTCATTTCGTTCAGAGTCCGCTTGCGGAATGAGAGGCTGCATCAGAAAGTACAAAGGAAAAACCTGTGGGGACGCATCCACGCCAAGATAAATGTTAAGGGCCACACCCTTACAACTTTCGCGGCAATATGATACCGGCAGACAACCAGAACGCGTATAGAGACTAATCATACAAACACTAATGGGTAAAGCTCGGAAGGTATAAACACGCAATTCAGATTAAGCGATAACATCAAGTTCACATGAAAGCATAAAATGGCACGAGGTCTAAGAACGGGACATTCATTATTGTTTTTGTTACAGGCCAACATGGTGGTGGGAATAGTTCAGTGTCGGGCCTCGCGGCTTCATGGAGCAAAAAGAACCTTATGAACCCTGTCGGCGAGTGATACGTCCCCGTCGTATCTATAATTTTTTATTGTTCCATGCCAATATTCTTCAACTTTCATATACTTTTGGCAACTTTTTATACTATTTTTGGGACTAACATATTGATCCAGTGCCTAGTGCCAATTCCTGTCTGTTGCATGCTTTATGTTTTACAGAAACCCAATATCAAACGGAATCCAAACGGGATAAAAACGGATGGAGAATTATTTTGGAATATTTGGGATTTTCCGGAGGAAGAATCAATGCGAAACGGTGTCCGGGGTGGCCACAAGACAGGGGGGTGCGCCCTCCCCCTTGGGCACACCCTGGACTCTCGTGGGCCACCCGTAAGGCGGTTGATGCTTTTCTTTTCTTGTAAGAAAGCTAATTTTATGAGAAAAATCTGGGCGAAAGATTCACCCCAATCGGAGTTACGGATCTCCAGATATAAAGGAAACGGTGAAGGGGCAGAATCTGAGAACGCAGAAACAGAGAGATAGATCCAATTTCGGAGGGGCTCTCGCCCCTCCCACGCCATGGGAGCCAACGACCAGAGGGGAAGCCCTTCTTCCATCTAGGGAGGAGGTCAAGGAAGAAGAAGAAGGGGGGGCTCTCTCCCCCTTGCTTCTGGTGGCGCCGGAGTGCTGCCGGGGGCCATCATCATCACCGCGATCTTCACCAACACCGCCGTCATGTTCACCAACATCTCCATCACCTTCCCCCATCTATATTCAGCGGTCCACTCTCCCGAAACCCTCTGTACCCTCTACTTGAACATGGTGCTTTATGCTTCATATTATTATCCAATGATGTGTTGCCATCATATGATGTCTGAGTAGATTTTCGTTGTCCTATCGGTGATTGATGAATTGCTATGATTGGTTTGAGTTGCATGTTTTATTATTGGTGCTGTCCTATGGTGCCCTCCGTGTCGCGCAAGCGTGAGGGATTCCTGCTGTAGGGTGTTGCAATGCGTTCATGATTCGCTTATAGTGGGTTGCGTGAGTGACTAAAACACAAACCCGAGTAAGGGGATTGTTGCGTATGGGATAAAGGGGACTTGATGCTTTAATGCTATGGTTGGGTTTTACCTTAATGAATCTTTAGTAGTTGCGGATGCTTGCTAGAGTTCCAATCATAAGTTCATATGATCCAAGTAGAGAAAGTATGTTAGCTTATGCCTCTCCCTCAAATAGAATTGCAATAGTGATTACCGGTCTAGTAATGTAGTCAATTGCTTAGGAACAATTTCACAACTCCCACCACCACTTTTCCACACTCACTATATTTACTTTATTGCATCTTTATCTAAACAGATCCTAGATTTTATTTACTTGTTCTTTATTATCTTGCAAACCTATCCTATCACACCTACAAAGTACATCTAGTTTCATACTTGTTCTAGGTAAAGCGAACGTCAAGCATGCGTAGAGTCGTATCAGTGGCCGATAGGACTTGAGAGAGTATTTGTTCTACATTTAGCTCCTCGTTGGGTTCGACACTATAACTTATCGAAAGAGACTACAACTATCCCGTATACTTGCGGGTTATCAAGACCTTTTTCTGGCGCCGTTGCCGGGGAGTCATATCGTGGGGTGAATATTCTCGTGTGTGCTTGTTTGCTTTATCACTAAGTAATTTTTATTTCGTGTTCTTAGTTGTTTTCTATCTTTAGTTATGGGTAGGAAACACAAAATACCAAAAAAGTTAGTTGTACCTACTGAACCAGTGGTTGAAGAACCACTCAAAATCTATCACACTCCTGAAGCTTTTTACTTGGATCATCTTCAATCCCTTTGTGCTCGTGTTGAAACCCCAACTAGCTTAGTTGAGGGTAAATCTATAGATGAGCATGCTTGTTATGTGTGACACCGTATATCTGAAAAAGGGAAACTATTATGGGATCAAATTAAACATTTGCAATGTTATGCTTGGAATTTATGTGAAATTTATGAGTTTACTTGTTGTTCTGAAGACCCTAAGAAACACCTACCCTATCAATGCTTGTTTAGTGATAATGGAATTGTATGTTCGTATGCTAAGGGTGTTTATAATTACTATGATGTTCAACAAATTGAAGAATTTGTTGCTTTTAAGGGTGCTTATGAGATTGCTTCTTTGATTGAAAAGTATGATGCTACTCTTTACAAATCTGAAAATTTTGCCATATTTAAATATTGTTATAATAATTATGCTTCTAATGCCTATGTTAAACCATATATTGAGGACTTCTCCGTTGTCCAAGAAGAGACTAATATTTTGCAGGAAGCTATGGAAGAAGAAATTGATGAAACAGTGAGCTCATTGGATGAAAAAGATGATGAGGAGAGCGAAGAACAAAAGGAGGAAGAGCGGATTAGCTACCCGTGCCCACCTTCTAATGAGAGTAACCCTCCAACTCATACATTATTTAATTCCCCTTCATGCTTACCGAAGGATGATTGCTATGATGATTGCTATGATCCCTTGAATTTGTTTGAAATATCCCTTTTTGATGATGCTTGCTATGCTTGTGGCCAAGTTGCCAATATGAATTATGCTTATGGAGATGAACTTGCTATAGTTCCTTATGTTAAACATGAAATTGTTCCTATTGCACCCACGCATGATAGTCCTATTATCTTTTTGAATTCTCCCGAGTACACTATAGCGGAGAAGTTTGCGCTTAGTAAGGATTATATTGATGGGTTGCCTTTTACCATTGCATATGATGATTTTGATAGATGTAATATGCATGTGCTTGCTGCTCCTACTTGCAATTATTATGAGAGAGGAACCATATCTCCACCTCTCTACGCTTCCAATATGATTGAATTGCAAGAATCTGCTTATACTATGCATTGGCCTTTACTAGGTGTGCATGAATTGTTCTTTTATGACATGCTGATGCATAGGAAGAGAGTCAGACTTCGTTCTTGCATGATTTATGTTACTTTGTGCTCACTACTAAATTACAAATCATTGTTAATTAAAAATGGCTTTGATATACCTTGGGATCCGGGTGGATTCATTACTTGAGCACTAAATGCCTAGCTTAATGGCTTTAAAGAAAGTGTTGTTAGGGAGACAACCCGGAAGTTTTAGAGTGTCATTTATTTCTGTTGAGTGCTTTTATATAGTTTAAAAACAAAAAAATAAAGAGGGGAACCTAAAACTTTTCAAAAAAGGAAAGTGAAACTGAGAAAGACAAGCATTGTTGAAGTGGGAGAGCTCCTTGAACTTTGTTCATGCTCTCTCAAAAGAAGTGAGTGGGAGGAAAGTAGAACTTGATGAGATAACTGTATCTACTCCCTTATTGGAAAGTAGTTCATCACAAGAACCGGTTCCTGTGACGACTACACCGATTAGTGAGGAAGCTAATGATATTGATCATGAAACTTCAGATCAAGTTTCTACTGAACCTCGTAGGTCTACCAGAGTAAGATCCGCACCAGAGTGGTACGGAAATCCTATTCTGGAAGTCATGTTACTTGACCATGATGAACCTACGAACTATGAGGAAGCGATGATGAGCCCAGATTCCGCAAAATGGCTAGAGGCCATGAAATCTGAGATAGGATCCATGTATGAAAACAAAGTATGGACTTTGGTTGACTTGCCCGATGATCGGCAAGCCATTGAGAATAAATGGATCTTTAAGAAGAAGACTGACGCTGATGGTAATGTTACTGTCTACAAAGCTCGACTTGTTGCAAAAGGTTTTCGACAAGTTCAAGGGGTTGACTACGATGAGACTTTCTCACCCGTAGCGATGCTTAAGTCTGTCCGAATCATGTTGGCTATTGCTGCGTTTCATGATTATGAAATTTGGCAGATGGATGTCAGGACTGCATTCTTGAATGGATTTCTAGAAGAAGAGTTGTATATGATGCAGCCTGAAGGTTTTGTTGATCCAAAAGGTGCTGACAAAGTGTGCAAACTCCAGCGTTCCATTTATGGACTGGTGCAAGCATCTCGGAGTTGGAATAAACGCTTTGAAGTGTGATCAAAGCATATGGTTTTATACAGACTTTTGGAGAAGCCTGTATTTACAAGAAAGTGAGTGGGAGCTCTGTAGCATTTCTAGTTTTATATGTTGATGACATATTATTAATTGGAAATGATATATAATTTCTGGATAGCATAAAGGGATACTTGAATAAAAGTTTTTCAATGAAAGACCTCGGTGAAGCTGCTTACATATTGGGCATCAAGATCTATAGAGATAGATCAAGACGCTTAATAGGACTTTCACAAAGCACTTACCTTGACAAAATTTTGAAAAAGTTCAAAATGGATAAGGCAGAGAAAGGATTCTTGCCTGTGCTACAAGGTGTGAAGTTGAGTCGAACTCAATGCCCGACCACAGCAGAAGATAGAGAGAAAATGAAAGATGTTCCCTATGCTTCAGCCATAGGCTCTATCATGTATGCAATGTTGTGTACCAGACCTGACGTATGCTTAGCAATAAGCTTGGCAGGTAGGTACCAAAGTAATCCAGGAGTGGATCACTGGACAGCGGTCAAGAACATCCTGAAATACCTGAAAAGGACTAAGGATATGTTTCTCATATATGGAGGTGACAAAGAGCTAGTCGTAAATGGTTACGTCGATGCAAGCTTTGACACTGATCCGGACGATTCTAAATCGCAAACCGGATACGTGTTTATATTAAACGGTGGAGCTGTAAGTTGGTGCAGTTCAAAACAAAGCGTCGTAGCGGGATCTACATGTGAAGCGGAGTACATAGCTGCTTCTGAAGCGGCGAATGAAGGAGTCTGGATGAAGGAGTTCATTTCCGATCTAGGTGTCATACCTAGTGCATCGGGACCAATGAAGATCTTCTGTGACAATACTGGTGCAATTGCCTTGGCAAAGGAATCCAGATTTCACAAGAGGACCAAGCACATCAAGAGACGCTTCAATTCCATTCGGGACCAAGTCCAAGTGGGAGACATAGAGATTTGCAAGATACATACGGATCTGAATGTTGCAGACCCGTTGACTAAGCCTCTCTCACGAGCAAAACATGATCAGCACCAAGACTCCATGGGTGTTAGAATCATTACTGTGTAATCTAGATTATTGACTCTAGTGCAAGTGGGAGACTGAAGGAAATATGCCCTAGAGGCAATAATAAAGTTATTATTTATTTCCTCATATCATGATAAATGTTTATTATTCATGCTAGAATTGTATTAACCGGAAACATAATACATGTGTGAATACATAGACAAACATATAGTCACTAGTATGCCTCTACTTGACTAGCTCATTAATCAAAGATGGTTATGTTTCCTAACCATAGACATGTGTTGTCATTTGATTAATGAGATCACGTCATTAGGAGAATGATGTGATTGACATGACCCATCCCATTAGCTTAGCACTTGATCGTTTAGTATTCTGCTATTGCTTCCTTCATGACTTATACATGTTCCTGTAACTATGAGAATTGTGTAACTCCCGTTTACCGGAAGAACACTTTGGGTACTACCAAACGTCACAATGTAACTGGGTGATTATAAAGGAGTACTACAGGTGTTTCCGAAGGTACATGTTGAGTTAGCATAATTCGAGATTAGGTTTTGTCACTCCGATTGTCGGAGAGGTATCTCTGGGCCCTCTCGGTAATACTCATCACCTAAGCCTTGCAAGCATGTAACTAATGAGTTAGTTATGAGATGACGTATTACGGAACGAGTAAAGAGACTTGCCGGTAACGAGATTGAACTAGGTATTGGATACCGACGATCAAATCTCGGGCAAGTAACATACCGATGACAAAGGGAATAACGTATGTTGTTATGCGGTTTGACCGATAAAGATCTTCGTAGAATATGTAGGAACCAATATGGGCATCCAGGTCCCGCTATTGGTTATTGACCAGAGACGTGTCTCGGTCATGTCTACATTGTTCTCGAACCGTAGGGTCCGCACGCTTAAGGTTTCGATGACAGTTATATTATGAGTTTATGTATTTTGATGTACCGAAGGTTGTTCGGAGTCCCGGATATGATCACGGACATGACGAGGAGTCTCGAAATGGTCGAGACATAAAGATTGATATATTGGACGGATATATTTGGACACCGGAAAGGTTCCGGAAGAGTTTGGAGCTCCGGGAGGTTACCGGAAACCCCCGGGAGGTATATGGGCCTTATTGGGCCCATGTAGGAGGAAGGGAGAAGGAGCAAGGGAGGGGGGCGCGCCCCCCCAAGCCCAATCCGAATTGGGGAGGGGGGCCGGCCCCCCCTTTCCTTTCTCCTTCCCCCTCTTCCTTTCCTACTACTAGTACTACTTCCTAATACTAGTACTCCTTCCTTCCCCCTCCAAATAAGATAAGGAAAAGAGAGGGAAACCTACTTGGAGTAGGTTTCCCCCTCCCTATGGCGCGCCCCCCCTTGGGCCGGCCACCTCCTCCCTCCCTCCTTTATATACGGGGGTAGGGGGCACCCTAGGGCACACAAGTTGATCATTGATCGTTCCTTAGCCGTGTGCGGTGCCCCCCTCCACGATATTACACCTCGGTCATATTGTAGCGGTGCTTACGCGAAGCCCTGCGACAGGAGAACATCAAGATAGTCACCACGCCGTCGTGCTGACGGAACTCCCCCTCGAAGCCTCTACTGGATTGGAGATCGAGGGTGTGTCATCGAGCTGTACGTGTGTCAAGAACTCGGAGGTGCCGGAGTAACGGTGCTTGGATCGGTCAGACCGGGAGGACGTACGACTACTTCCTCTACGCTGCGTCAACGCTTCCGCTTCGGTCTACGAGGGTACGTAGACAACACTCTCCCCTCGTTGCCATCTCATCACCATGATCTTGCGTGTGCGTAGGAAATTTTTTGAAATTACTACGTTCCCCAACAGTGGCATCCGAGCCTAGGTTTTTATGGTTTGATGTTATATGTACGAGTAGAACACAAGTGAGTTGTGGATGATATAAGTCATACTGCCTACCAGCATGTCATACTTTGGTTCAGCGGTATTGTTGGATGAAGCGGCCCGGACCGACATTACACGTACGCTTACGCGAGACTGGTTTTACCGCCGTGCTTTGCACACAGGTGACTAGCGGGTGTCTGTTTCTCCAACTTTAGTTGAACCGAGTGTGGCTATGCCCGGTCCTTGTGAAGGTTAAAACGGAGTCTATTTGACAAACTATCGTTGTGGTTTTGATGCGTAGGTGAGATTGGTTCTTGCTTAAGCCCGTAGCAGCCACGTAAAATTTGCAACAACAAAGTAGAGGACGTCTAACTTGTTTTTGCAGGGCATGTTGTGATGTGATATGGCCAAGACGTGATTCTATATTTTATTGTATGAGATGATCATGTTTTGTAACCGAAGTTATCGGCAACTGGCAGGAGCCATATGGTTGTCGCTTTATTGTATGAAATGCAAACGCCCTGTAATTGCTTTACTTTATCACTAAGCGGTAGCGATAGTCGTAGAAGCAATGGATGGCGTAATGACAACGATGCTACGATGGGATCAAGGTGTCGCACCGGTGACGATGGTGATCACGACGGTGCTTCGAAGATAGAGATCACAAGCACAAGATGATGATGGCCATATCATATCACTTATATTGATTGCATGTGATGTTTATCCTTTATGCATCTTATCTTGCTTTGATTGACGGTAGCATTTTAAGATGATCTCTCACTAATTATCAAGAAGTGTTCTCCCTGAGTATGCACCGTTGCGAAAGTTCTTCGTGCTGAGACACCACGTGATGATCGGGTGTGATAGGCTCTACGTTCAAATACAACGGGTGCAAAACAGTTGCACACGCGGAATACTCAGGTTATACTTGACGAGCCTAGCATATACAGATATAGCCACGGAACACGGAGACCGAAAGGTCGAGCGTGAATCATATAGTAGATATGATCAACATAGAGATGTTCACCATTGAAACTAATCCATCTCACGTGATGATCGGACATGGTTTAGTTGATTTGGATCACGTTATCACTTAGATGACTAGAGAGATGTCTGTCTAAGTGGGAGTTCTTTAGTAATATGATTAATTGAACTTAAATTTATCATGAACTTAGTACCTGATAGTATTTTGCTTGTGTATGTTTGTTTGTAGATAGATGGCTCGTGCTGTTGTTCCATTGAATTTTAATGCGTTCCTTGAGAAAGCAAAGTTGAAAGATGATGGTAGCAATTACACGGACTGGGTCCGTAACCTGAGGATTATCCTCATTGCTGCACAGAAGAGTTACATCCTGGAAGCACCGCTGGGTGCCAGGCCTGCTGCTGATGCAACTGACGACGTTAAGAACGTCTGGCAGAGCAAAGCTGATGACTACTCTATAGTTCAGTGTGCCATGCTTTACGGCTTAGAACCGGGTCTTCAACGATGTTTTGAACGTCATGGAGCATATGAGATGTTCCAGGAGTTGAAGTTAATATTTCAAGCAAATGCCCGGATTGAGAGATATGAAGTCTCCAATAAGTTCTACAGCTGCAAGATGGAGGAGAACAGTTCTGTCAGTGAGCATATACTCAAAATGTCTGGGTATAATAATCACTTGATTCAACTGGGAGTTAATCTTCCGGATGATAGCGTCATGGACAGAATTCTCCAATCACTGCCACCAAGCTACAAGAGCTTTGTGATGAACTATAATATGCAAGGGATGAACAAGACTATTCCCGAGCTCTTCGCGATGCTGAAAGCCGCGGAGGTAGAAATCAAAAAGGAGCATCAAGTGTTGATGGTCAACAAGACCACTGGTTTCAAGAAAAGGGCCAAAGGGAAGAAGAAGGGGAACTTCAAAAAGAACAGCAAACAAGTTGCTGCTCAAGAGAAGAAACCCAAGTCTAGACCTAAGCCTGAAACTGAGTGCTTCTACTGCAAGTAGACTGGACACTGGAAGCAGAACTGCCCCAAGTATTTGGCGGATAAGAAGGATGGCAAAGTGAACAAAGGTATATGTGATATACATGTTATTGATGTGTACCTTACTAATGCTCGCAGTAGCACCTGGGTATTTGATACTGGTTCTGTTGCTAACATTTGCAACTCGAAACAGGGACTACGGATTAAGCGAAGATTAGCTAAGGACGAGGTGACGATGCGCGTGGGAAATGGTTCCAAAGTCGATGTGATCGCGGTCGGCACGCTACCTCTACATCTACCATCGGGATTAGTTTTAGACCTGAATAATTGTTATTTGGTGCCTGTGTTGAGCATGAACATTATATCTGGATCTTGTTTGATGCGAGACGGTTATTCATTTAAATCAGAGAATAATGGTCGTTCTATTTATATGAGTAATATCTTCTATGGTCATGCACCCTTGAAGAGTGGTCTATTTTTATTGAATCTCGATAGTAGTGATACACACATTCATAATGTTGAAGCCAAAAGATGCAGAGTTGATAATGATAGTGCAACATATTTGTGGCACTGCCGTTTAGGTCATATCGGTGTAAAGCGCATGAAGAAACTCCATACTGATGGACTTCTGGAATCACTTGATTATGAATCACTTGGTACTTGCGAACCGTGCCTCATGGGCAAGATGACTAAAACACCGTTCTCCGGATCTATGGAGAGAGCAACAGATTTGTTGGAAATCATACATACATATGTATGTGGCCCGATGAATGTTGAGGCTCGTGGCGGATATCGTTATTTTCTCACCTTCACAGATGATTTGAGCAGATATGGTATATCTACTTGATGAAACACAAGTCTGAAACATTTGAAAAGTTCAAAGAATTTCAGAGTGAAGTAGAAAATCATCGTAACAAGAAAATAAAGTTTCTACGATCTGATCGTGGAGGAGAATATTTGAGTTACGAGTTTGGTTTACATTTGAAACAATGTGGAATAGTTTCGCAACTCACGCCACCTGGAACACCACAACGAAATGGTGTGTCCGAACGTCGTAATCGTACTTTACTTGATATGGTGCGATCTATGATGTCTCTTACCGATTTACCGCTATCGTTTTGGGGTTATGCTTTAGAGACGGCCGCATTCACGTTAAATAGGGCACCATCGAAATCCGTTGAGACGACGCCTTATGAACTGTGGTTTGGCAAGAAACCAAAGTTGTCGTTTCTCAAAGTTTGGGGCTGCGATGCTTATGTGAAGAAACTTCAACCAGATAAGCTCGAACCCAAATCAGAGAAATGTGTCTTCATAGGATACCCAAAGGAGACTATTGGGTACACCTTCTATCACAGATCTGAGGGCAAGATTTTCGTTGCTAAATTCGGATCCTTTCTAGAGAAGGAGTTTCTCTCGATAGAAGTGAGTGGGAGGAAAGTAGAACTTGATGAGATAACTGTATCTACTCCCTTATTGGAAAGTAGTTCATCACAAGAACCGGTTCCTGTGACGACTACACCAATTAGTGAGGAAGCTAATGATATTGATCATGAAACTTCAGATCAAGTTTCTACTGAACCTCGTAGGTCTACCAGAGTAAGATCCGCACCAGAGTGGTACGGAAATCCTATTCTGGAAGTCATGTTACTTGACCATGATCAACCTACGAACTATGAGGAAGCGATGATGAGCCCAGATTCCGCAAAATGGCTAGAGGCCATGAAATCTGAGATAGGATCCATGTATGAAAACAAAGTATGGACTTTGGTTGACTTGCCCGATGATCGGCAAGCCATTGAGAATAAATGGATCTTTAAGAAGAAGACTGACGCTGATGGTAATGTTACTGTCTACAAAGCTCGACTTGTTGCAAAAGGTTTTCGACAAGTTCAAGGGGTTGAATACGATGAGACTTTCTCACCCGTAGCGATGCTTAAGTCTGTCTGAATCATGTTGGCTATTGCTGCATTTCATGATTATGAAATTTGGCAGATGGATGTCAAGACTGCATTCTTGAATGGATTTCTAGAAGAAGAGTTGTATATGATGCAGCCTGAAGGTTTTGTTGATCCAAAAGGTGCTGACAAAGTGTGCAAACTCTAGCGTTCCATTTATGGACTGGTGCAAGCATCTCGGAGTTGGAATAAACGCTTTGAGAGTGTGATCAAAGCATATGGTTTTATACAGACTTTTGGAGAAGCCTGTATTTACAAGAAAGTGAGTGGGAGCTCTGTAGCATTTCTAGTTTTATATGTTGATGACATATTATTAATTGGAAATGATATATAATTTCTGGATAGCATAAAGGGATACTTGAATAAAAGTTTTTCAATGAAAGACCTCGGTGAAGCTGCTTACATATTGGGCATCAAGATCTATAGAGATAGATCAAGACGCTTAATAGGACTTTCACAAAGCACATACCTTGACAAAATTTTGAAAAAGTTCAAAATGGATCAGGTAGAGAAAGGATTCTTGCCTATGCTACAAGGTGTGAAGTTGAGTCGAACTCAATGCCCGACCACAGCAGAAGATAGAGAGAAAATGAAAGATGTTCCCTATGCTTCAGCCATAGGCTCTATCATGTATGCAATGCTGTGTACCAGACCTGACGTATGCTTAGCAATAAGCTTGGCAGGTAGGTACCAAAGTAATCCAGGAGTGGATCACTGGACAGCGGTCAAGAACATCCTGAAATACCTGAAAAGGACTAAGGATATGTTTCTCGTATATGGAGGTGACAAAGAGCTAGTCGTAAATGGTTACGTCGATGCAAGCATTGACACTGATCCGGACGATTCTAAATCGCAAACCGGATACGTGTTTATATTAAATGATGGAGCTGTAAGTTGGTGCAGTTCAAAACAAAGCGTCGTAGCGGGATCTACATGTGAAGCGGAGTACATAGCTACTTCTGAAGCGGAGAATGAAGGAGTCTGGATGAAGGAGTTCATTTCCGATCTAGGTGTCATACCTAGTGCATCGGGACCAATGAAGATCTTCTGTGACAATACTGGTGCAATTGCCTTGGCAAAGGAATCCAGATTTCACAAGAGGACCAAGCACATCAAGAGACGCTTCAATTCCATTCGGGACCAAGTCCAAGTGGGAGACATAGAGATTTGCAAGATACATACGGATCTGAATGTTGCAGACCCGTTGACTAAGCCTCTCTCACGAGCAAAACATGATCAGCACCAAGACTCCATGGGTGTTAGAATCATTACTGTGTAATCTAGATTATTGACTCTAGTGCAAGTGGGAGACTGAACGAAATATGCCCTAGAGGCAATAATAAAGTTATTATTTATTTCCTCATATCATGATAAATGTTTATTATTCATGCTAGAATTGTATTAACCGGAAACATAATACATGTGTGAATACATAGACAAACATATAGTCACTAGTATGCCTCTACTTGACTAGCTCATTAATCAAAGATGGTTATGTTTCCTAACCATAGACATGTGTTGTCATTTGATTAATGAGATCACATCATTAGGAGAATGATGTGATTGACATGACCCATCCCGTTAGCTTAGCACTTGATCGTTTAGTATTCTGCTATTGCTTCCTTCATGACTTATACATGTTCCTGTAACTATGAGAATTGTGTAACTCCCGTTTACCGGAAGAACACTTTGGGTACTACCAAACGTCACAATGTAACTGGGTGATTATAAAGGAGTACTACAGGTGTTTCCGAAGGTACATGTTGAGTTAGCATAATTCGAGATTAGGTTTTGTCACTCCGATTGTCGGAGAGGTATCTCTGGGCCCTCTCGGTAATACTCATCACCTAAGCCTTGCAAGCATGTAACTAATGAGTTAGTTATGAGATGACGTATTACGGAACGAGTAAAGAGACTTGCCGGTAACGAGATTGAACTAGGTATTGGATACCGACGATCAAATCTCGGGCAAGTAACATACCGATGACAAAGGGAATAACGTATGTTGTTATGCGGTTTGACCGATAAAGATCTTCGTAGAATATGTAGGAACCAATATGGGCATCCAGGTCCCGCTATTGGTTATTGACCAGAGACGTGTCTCGGTCATGTCTACATTGTTCTCGAACCGTAGGGTCCGCACGCTTAAGGTTTCGATGACAGTTATATTATGAGTTTATGTATTTTGATGTACCGAAGGTTGTTCGGAGTCCCGGATATGATCACAGACATGACGAGGAGTCTCGAAATGGTCGAGACATAAAGATTGATATATTGGACGGATATATTTGGACACCGGAAAGGTTCCGGAAGAGTTTGGAGCTCCGGGAGGTTACCGGAAACCCCCGGGAGGTATATGGGCCTTATTGGGCCCATGTAGGAGGAAGGGAGAAGGAGCAAGGGAGGGGGGCGCGCCCCCCCAAGCCCAATCCGAATTGGGGAGGGGGGCCGGCCCCCCCTTTCCTTTCTCCTTCCCCCTCTTCCTTTCCTACTACTAGTACTACTTCCTAATACTAGTACTCCTTCCTTCCCCCTCCAAATAAGATAAGGAAAAGAGAGGGAAACCTACTTGGAGTAGGTTTCCCCCTCCCTATGGCGCGCCCCCCCTTGGGCCGGCCACCTCCTCCCTCCCTCCTTTATATACGGGGGTAGGGGGGCACCCTAGGGCACACAAGTTGATCATTGATCGTTCCTTAGCCGTGTGCGGTGCCCCCCTCCACGATATTACACCTCGGTCATATTGTAGCGGTGCTTACGCGAAGCCCTGCGACAGGAGAACATCAAGATAGTCACCACGCCGTCGTGCTGACGGAACTCCCCCTGGAAGCCTCTACTGGATTGGAGATCGAGGGTGTGTCATCGAGCTGTACGTGTGTCAAGAACTCGGAGGTGCCGGAGTAACGGTGCTTGGATCGGTCGGACCGGGAGGACGTACGACTACTTCCTCTACGCTGCGTCAACGCTTCCGCTTCGGTCTACGAGGGTACGTAGACAACACTCTCCCCTCGTTGCCATCTCATCACCATGATCTTGCGTGTGTGTAGGAAATTTTTTGAAATTACTACGTTACCCAACACTCCATAGCCCGTTGATTAGCCGCGTCGATGTGAGACTTTCTCCCTTTTTCTCTTCTCCATAACCTCCATCATTATATTCTATTCCACCTATAGTGCTATATCCATGGCTTGCGCTCACGTATTGCATGAGGGTTGAAAAAGCTGAAGCGCGTTAAAAAGTATGAACCAATTTCTCGGCTTGTCATCGGGGTTGTGCATGATGGGAGCATTTTTGTGTGACGAAAATGAAGCACGACCAAACTATATGATTTTGTAGGGATAAGCTTGCTTTGGCCTTGTTGTTTTGAAAAGACATGATTGCTTTATTAGTACACTCGAAGTATTATTGTTTTTTATGTCAAATGATATACTATTGCTTTGAATCACTCGTGTCTTCATATTCATGCCATGATTAGATATATGATCAAGATTATGCTAGGTAGCATTCCACATCAAAAATTATCTTTTTATCATTTACCTACTCGAGGATGAGCAGGAATTAAGCTTGGGGATGCTGATATGTCTCCGTCATATCTATAATTTTTGATTGTTCCATGTCAATATTCTTCAACTTTCATATACTTTTGGCAACTTTTTATACTATTTTTGGGACTAACATATTGATCCAGTGCCAGTTCCTATCTGTTGCATGTTTTATGTTTCGCAGAAACCCAATATCAAACGGAATCCAAACGGGATAAAAACGGACGGAGAATTATTTTGGAATATTTGGGATTTTCCGGAGGAAGAATCAACGCGAAACGGTGTCCGGGGTGGCCACGAGACAGGGGGCGCGCCCTCCCCCCCTAGATGCGCCCTGGACTCTCGTGGGCCACCCGTAAGGCGGTTGACGCTCTTCTTTTGCCGCAAGAAAGCTAATTTTATGAGAAAAATTTGGGCGAAAGATTCACCCCAACCGGAGTTACGGATCTCCAGATATAAAGGAAACGGTGAAGGGGCAGAATCTGAGAACGCAGAAACAGAGAGATAGATCCAATCTCGGAGGGGCTCTCGACCCTCCCATGCCATGGGAGCCAAGGACCAGAGGGGAAACCCTTCTCCCATCTAGGGAGGAGTTCAAGGAAGAAGAAGAAGAAGAAGGGGGGCTCTCTCCCCCTTGCTTCTGGTGGCACCGGAGCGCTGCAGGGGGCCATCATCATCACCGCGATCTTCACCAACACCGCCGTCATCTTCACCAACATCTCCATCACCTTCCCCCATCTATATTCAGCGGTCCACTCTCCCGCAACCCGCTGTACCCTCTACTTGAACATGGTGCTTTATGCTTCATATTATTATCCAATGATGTGTTGCCATCCTATGATGTCTGAGTAGATTTTCATTGTCCTATCGGTGATTGATGAATTGCTATGATTGGTTTGAGTTGCATGTTTTATTATTGGTGCTGTCCTATGGTGCCCTCCATGTCGCGCAAGCGTGAGGGATTCCCGCTGTAGGGTGTTGCAATGCGTTCATGATTCGCTTATAGTGGGTTGCGTGAGTGACTGAAACACAAACCCGAGTAAGGCGATTGTTGCGTATGGGATAAAGGGGACTTGATGCTTTAATGCTATGGTTGGGTTTTACCTTAATGAATATTTAGTAGTTGTCGATGCTTGCTAGAGTTCCAATCATAAGTGCATATGATCCAAGTAGAGAAAGTATGTTAGCTTATGCCTCTCCCTCAAATAGAATTGCAATAGTGATTACCGGTCTAGTAATGTAGTCAATTGCTTAGGGACAATTTCACAACTCGTACCACCACTTTTCCACACTCGCTATATTTACTTTATTGCATCTTTATCTAAACAGCCCCTAGCTTTTATTTACTTGTTATTTATTATCTTGCAAACCTATCCTATCACACCTACAAAGTACATCTAGTTTCATACTTGTTCTAGGTAAAGCGAACATCAAGCGTGCATAGAGTCGTATCAGTGGCCGATAGGACTTGAGAGAGTATTTGTTCTACCTTTAGCTCCTCGTTGGGTTCGACACTCTTACTTATCGAAAGAGGCTACAACTATCCCGTATACTTGCGGGTTATCAGCGAGGGGAGTGGCCTTCTCTTTGGCGGCAGGGACATCTGCGCTCGACGACGGCTTCCTGAAGCCATCATTATGGTCAACGTCAGGGTGGCCGCAGGCAAGGTTTCTCAGGACCATAAAGAGGGCATTGCGGGCGAGCTTCCGGGATTCAGTTGCGAAGCGACCAGCTCTTCCATCCTCATGCACCTTTAGCTTACAATCAGCTCATTGAAGAAGAGCCCAATCTTGAAGCTGGGCAGGTCATGCTTACTGACAGAGAAGACTGGCCCATCCATGCCCATTGCTGCAGTCTGAGCAGAGAGGCGCTCAGCAATGTAGATCAAGCTCTTGGTCCAGAGGTTGACCTACTGAGATTGATTCGCCAGCTTATCCTCTGCATCCTTCCAAAGGCGCCTTGCAGTTTCCAGATCCTTTGACAGCAGCTGCTCGCGGGCCTCCATAGACTCCATTGAGCTTTCCAAGGAGCCGATCCTGGCCTTCAGATCTTTGATGGTGTTGTTGGCATTTTCGAGACCTTGGATCTTGGAGGAGAGCTGCGACTGCGAATCCTTCAAAAGGGACTCTGTTTATTGCACCTCCTCCTTCAGGGACGACACCTCCCCGGTGCTGTCGGCAAGCTTCTCCATTAGGTCAGCTACCTTCCGGTCAAGGTCCACCTTGGTGGCGTAAGCGTCTGCAAGGTCATCAGCAAGCTTCTTCAACTGAGCAGCAGAGTCAGTGCTGGGAGCGTCCAGGGCGGCTTTGTACCCGTCCTCCAATTCCCTGGTGCATTGTTGCACGAGGGCCTCCAGGCCAGCATCGTTGGCGCGGAGAGTGGTGATACGTCTCCAACGTATCTATAATTTTTGATGTATTCATGCCATGTTTATAATATTTCTACATGCTTTTGGTATGATTTGGTTAGAACTAACCCGAACTGACACTGTTTTCAGCAGAACTACCGTGGTGTTGTTTTTGTACAGAAATAAAAGTTCTCGGAATGCGCTGAAAGTCAACGGAGATTTTTTCTGAAAAGTATAAAAAATACTGGAATAAAGAGTTACCGGAGAGGAGGCTCGTGGGGCCCACGAGGGTGGAGGGCGTGCCCCCTGCCTCGTAGACACCCCATGGGTCCTCCTGACTTGTTCTCGATGCCAAACCCTCCTATAAATACCCAAACCTCCAGAAAGAAACCTAGATCGGGAGTTTCGCCGCCGCAAGCCTCTGTAGCCACCAAAAACCAATCGGGACCCTGTTCCGGCACCCTGCTAAAGGGGGGATCCCTCACCAGTGGCCATCTTCATCATCCCAGCGCTCTCCATGACAAGGAGGGAGTAGTTCACCCTCGGGGCTGAGGGTATGTACCAGTAGCTATGTGTTTGATCTCTCTCTCTCTCTCTCTCTCTCTCTCTCTCTCTCTCTCTCTCTCTCTCGCTCTCTCTCTCTCTCTCTCTCTCGTGTTCTTGATTTGGCACGATCTTGATGTACCGCGAGCTTTGCTATTATAGTTGGATCTTATGATGTTTCTCCCCCTCTACTCTCTTGTAATGGATTGAGTTTTCCCTTTGAAGTTATCTTATCGGATTGAGACTTTAAGGATTTGAGAACACTTGATGTATGTCTTGCATGTGCTTATCTATGGTGACAATGGGATATTCACGTGATCTATTTGATGTATGTTTTGGTGATCAATATGCAGGTTCAGTGACCTTGTGAAATTATGCATAGGGGTTGGCACACGATTTCGTCTCTACTCTCCAGTAGAAACTTTGGGGCACTCTTTGAAGTTCTTTGTGTTGGTTGAATAGATGAATCCGAGAGTGTGCGATGCATATATAATCATACCCACGGATGCTTGAGGTGACGTCGGAGTATCTAGGTGACATTAGGGTTTTGGTTGATTTGTGTCTTAAGGTGTTATTCTAGTACGAACTCTAGGATAGATCGAACGGAAAGAATAGCTTCGTGTTATTTTACTACAGACTCTTGAATAGATCGATCAGAAAGAATAACTTTGAGGTGGTTTCGTACCCTACAATAATCTCTTCGTTTGCTCTCCTCTATTAGTGGCTTTGGAGTGACTCTTTGTTGCATGTTGAGGGATTGTTATATGATCTAATTATGTTACTATTGTTGAGAGAACATGCACTAGTGAAAGTATGAACCCTAGGCCTTGTTTCGAAGCATTGCAATACCGTTTGTGCTCACTTTTATCATTAGTTACCTTGCTGTTTTTTTATTTTCAGATTACAAAAACCTATATCTACCACCCATATTGCACTTGTAGCACCATCTCTTCGCCGAACTAGTGCACCTATACAATTTACCATTGTATTGGGTGTGTAGGGGACACAAGAGACTCTTTGTTATTTGGTTGCAGGGTTGTTTGAGAGAGACCATCTTCATCCTACGCCTCTCACAGATTGATAAACCTTAGGTCATCCACTCGAGGGAAATTTGCTGCTGTCCTACAAACCTCTGCACTTGGAGGCCCAACAATGTCTACAAGAAGAAGGTTGCATAGTAGACATCAAGCTCTTTTCTGGCGCCGTTGCCGAGGAGGTGAGTGCTTGAAGGTATATCTTTAGATCTTGCAATCGAATCTTTTTGTTTCTTGTTTTGTCACTAGTTTACTCTATAAAAGAAAATTACAAAAAAAATGGAATTGAGGGTGCCTCATATGCTTCATCTTTTTAATGTCTTCCATGAAAATAATGATTCCGAAAATTGTGCTCAAGTACTAGAAGAAGAATTGCATAGAATGCTTGGCATAAAATATGTGAATGATGAGCATGATTGCAATGTTGTTAGTATGAATTCTTTGAATACCCATGATGCTAATGATATGCAAAGCCACAAGCTTGGGGATGCTATGTTTGATGAATATGATATTTTTTGTCCCCCAAGTTTTGATGAGCAAATTTATTATGATGAAAGCATGCCTCCTATTTATCATGATTACTGTGATGATACGTATGCCATAAAGAATAAACATCACCATGAAACTTGTCATCATGATTTTAATTTTCAATTGGATTATGCTTCACATGATAGTTATTTTGTTGAGTTTTCTCGCACTACTATTCATGAGAAGAAGTTTGCTTATGTGGAGAGTTATAAAATTTATATGCTTGTGCATCATGAAAATAATGCTTTATGTGATGGTTATATTGTTGAATTCATTCATGATGCTACTGAAAATTATTATGAGGGAGGAACATATGCTTGTAGGAATTGCAATAATATCAAGTTTCCTCTCTATGTGTTGAAAATCTTGAAGATATGCTTGTTTTGACTTCCTATGCTAGTTGATTATTGTTCCCATAAGTTGTTTGCTCACAAAATCCTTATGCATAGGAAGTGGGTTAGACTTAAATGTACTAGTTATATTCTTCATGATGCTCTCTTTATGTTTCAATTCTTATCTTTTGTGTGAGCATCATTGAAATCATCATGCCTAGCTAGGGGCGTTAAACGTTAGCGCTTGTTGGGAGGCAACCCAATTTTATTTTTGTTCCTTGATTTTTGTTCATGTTTAGTAATAAATAATTCATCTAGCCTCTGTTTAGGTGTGTTTTTATGTTTTAATTAGTGTTTGTGCCAAGTAGAACCTTTGGGAAGACTTGGGTGAAGTCTTTGTGATCTTGCTGTAAAAAACACAAACTTTTGCGCTCACGAGATTAGCTGCCATTTTTACTGGAGAGTGCTTTTAAGTTGATTATTTTTTCAGATGATTAATAGACAAATTCCTCAGGTCCACCAATTTATTTCAGAATTTTTGGAGTTACAGAAGTATTCGAATGATACAGATTACTACAGACTGTTCTGTTTTTGACAGATTCTGTTTTCTATGTGTTGTTTGCTTATTTTGATGAATCTATGAGTAGTATCGGAGGGTATGAACCATGGAGAAGTTGGAATACAATATATATTACACCAATATGAATTTATAATGAGTTCACAACAGTACGAAAAGTGGTGATTTATTTTCTTATACTAACGGAGCTTACGAGTTTTCTGTTGAGTTTTGTGTTGTGAAGTTTTCAAGTTTTGGGTAAAGATTCGATGGACTATGGAATAAGGAGTGACAAGAGCCTAAGATTGGGGATTCCCAAGGCACCCAAAGGTAATACTAAAGGACAACCAAGAGCCTAAGCTTGGGTATGCCCCGAATGGCATCCCCTCTTTCGTCTTCGTTCATAGGTAACTTTACTTGGAGCTATATTTTTATTCACCACATGATATGTGTTTTGCTTGGAGCGTCATTTTGTTTTATTCTGTTTTGCTTGCTGTTTGAATAATATCCCAAGATCTGAAATTCTTAAATGTTAGAGAGTCTTCACATAGTTGCATAATTATTCGACTACTCATTGATCTTCACTTATATCTTTTGGAGTAGTTTGTCATTTGCTCTAGTGCTTCACTTATATCCTTTTAGAGCACAACAGTGGTTTTATTTTGAAGAAATAGATGAACTCTAATTCTTAACTTATATTATTTTGAGAGTCTTAAACAGCATGGTAATTTGCTTTGGTTATGAATTTAGTCCTAATATGATGGGCATCTAAGAGGGATATAATAACAACTTTCATATAAAGTGCATTAAATACTATGAGAAGTTTGATACTTGATTATTGTTTTGAGATATGAGGATGGTAATATTAGGGTCATGCTAGTTGAGTAGTTGTGAATTTGAGGAATACTTGTGTTAAAAGTTTGTGATTCCCGTAGCATGCACGTATGGTGAACCGTTGTGTGGTGAAGTTGGAGCATGATTTATTTATTGATTGTCTTCCTTATGTGTGGAGGTCGGGATCGCGCGATGGTTAACTCCTACCAACCCTTCCCCTAGGAGCATGCGTGTAGTACTTTGTTTTGATAACTTGTAGATTTTTGCAATAAGTATGTGAGTTCTTCATGACTAATGTTGAGTCCATGGATTATACGCACTCTCACCCTTCCACCATTGCTAGCCTCTCTTGTGTCGCGCAAATTCCGCCGGTATCATACACCCACCATATACCTTCCTCAAAATAGCCACCATACCTACCTATTATGGCATTTCCATAACCATTCCGAGATATATTTCCATGCAACTTTCCACCGTTATGTTTATTATGACATGCTCCACCATTGTCATATTGCTTTGCATGATCATGTAGTTGACATCGTATTTGTGGCAAAGCCACCATTCATAATTCTTTCATACATGTCACTCTTGATTCATTATCCCGGTACACAGCCGGAGGCATCCACATAGAGTCATATTTTGTTCTAAGATTCTTGAGTTGTAAGTAAATAAAAGTGTGATGATCTTCATTATTAGAGCATTGTCCCATGTGAGGAAAGGATGATGGAAGCAATGATTCCCTCACAAGTTGGGATGAGTCTCTAGACTTTATGAAAAATAAAAGAGGCCAAAGAAGCCCAAATAAAAAAAGAGGCCAAAGAAGCCCACAAGAAATGAGAGAAAAAGAGACAAGGGACAATGTTACTATCCTTTTACCACACTTGTGCTTCAAAGTTGCACCATGATCTTCATGATAGAGAGTCATCTATGTTGTCACCTTCATATGCTAGTGGAAATTTTTCATTATAGAACTTGGCTTGTATATTCCAATGATGGGCTTCCTCAAATTGCCCTAGGTCTTCGTGAGCAAGCAAGTTGGATGCACACCCCCTTAGTTTCTTTTGATGAGATTTCATACACTTATAGCTCTAGTGCATCCGTTGCATGGCAATACCTACTCACTCACATTGATATCTATTAATGGGCATCTCCATAGCCCTTTGATACGCCTAGTTGATGTGAGATTATCTTCTCCTCTTTTTTGTCTTCTCCACAACCACCATATTCTATTCCACCTATAGTGCTATGACCATGGCTCACGCTCATGTATTGCGTGAAAGTTGAAAAAGTTTGAGAATACTAAAGTATGAAACAATTGCTTGGCTGAAACCGGGGTTGTGCATGATTAAATACTTTGTGTGATGAAGATAGAGCATAGCCAGACTATATGATTTTGTGGGGATAGCTTTCTTTGGCCATGCTATGTTGAGAAGACATGATTGCTTTGTTAGGATGCTTGAAGTATTATCATTTTTATGTCAATATTAAACTATTGTTTTGAATCTTATGCATACGAATATTCTTGCCACAATAAAGAAGATTACATTGATAAATATGTTAGGTAGCATTCCACATCAAAAATTCTGATTTTATCATTTACCTACTCGAGGACGAGCAGGAATTAAGCTTGGGGATGCTTGATACGTCTCCAACGTATCTATAATTTTTTATGTATTCATGCCATGTTTATAATATTTCTACATGCTTTTGGTACGATTTGGTTAGAACTAACCCGGACTGACGCTGTTTTCAGCAGAACTACCGTGATGTTGTTTTTGTGCAGAAATAAAAGTTCTCGGAATGCATTGAAAATCAACAAAGATTTTTTCTGGAAAATATAAAAAATCCTGGAATTAAGAGTTACCGGAGAGGAGGCTCGTGGGGCCCATGAGGGTGGAGGGCGCGCCCACCCCCCTGGGGCGCGCCCCCTGCCTCGTGGACACCCCGTGGGTCCTCCTGACTTGTTCTCGATGCCAAACCCTCCTATAAATACCCAAACCTCCAGAAAGAAACCTAGATCGGGAGTTCCGCCGCCGCAAGCCTCTGTAGCCACCAAAAACCAATCGGGACCCTGTTCCGGCACCCTGCCGAAGGGGGGATCCCTCACCGGTGGCCATCTTCATGATCCCGGCGCTCTCCATGATGAGGAGGGAGTAGTTGACCCTCGGGGTTGAGGGTATGTACCAGTAGCTATGTGTTTGATCTCTCTCTCTCTCTCTCTCGTGTTCTTGATTTGGCACGATCTTGATGTACCGCGAGCTTTTCTATTATAGTTGGGTCTTATGATGTTTCTCCCCCTCTACTCTCTTGTAATGGATTGAGTTTTCCCTTTGAAGTTATCTTATTGTATTGAGTCTTTAAGGATTTGAGAACACTTGATGTATGTCTTGCATGTGCTTATCTGTGGTGACAATGGGATATTCACATGATCTACTTGATGTATGTTTTGGTGATCAACTTGCGGGTTCAGTGACCTTGTGAACCTATGCATAGGGGTTGGCACACGTTTTCATCTTGACTCTTCAGTAGAAACTTTGGGGCACTCTTTGAAGTTCTTTGTGTTGGTTGAATAGATGAATCTGAGATTGTGTGATGCATATCATATAATCATACCCACGGATACTTGAGGTGACATTGGAGTATCTAGGTGACATTAGGGTTTTGGTTGATTTGTGTCTTAAGGTGTTATTCTAGTACGAACTCTAGGATAGATCGAATGGAAAGAATAGCTTCGTGTTGTTTTACTACGGACTCTTGAATAGATTGATCAGAAAGAATAACTTTGAGGTGATTTCGTACCCTACAATAATCTCTTCATTTGCTCTCCGCTATTAGTGACTTTGGAGTGACTCTTTGTTGCATGTTGAGGGATTGTTATATGATCTAATTATGTTATTATTGTTGAGAGAAATTGCAAGTGAAAGTATGAACCCTAGGCCTTGTTTCGGAGCATGGCAATACCGTTTGTGCTTACTTTTATCATTAGTTACCTTGCTGTTTTTATATTTTCAGATTACAAAAACCTATATCTACCACCCATATTGCACTTGTATTACCATCTCTTCGCCGAACTAGTGCACCTATACAATTTACCATTGTATTGGGTGTGTTGGGGACACAAGAGACTCTTTGTTATTTCGTTGCAGGGTTGTTTTAGAGAGACCATCTTCATCCTACGCCTCCCACAGATTGATAAACCTTAGGTCATCCACTTGAGGGAAATTTTCTACTGTCCTACAAACCTCTACACTTGGAGGCCCAACAACGTCTACAAAAAGAAGGTTGCGTAGTAGACATCAAGTGGCCTCGAGTCTCTCCTCCCAGAGAGAAATTTCTCGCTCCTTGGAAGAGATGCTTGGCGGTCCACCAAGAGTGCCTCACAGCCAATGACGTTCTCCCTTGCCATTGGGATTGTTTCCTGCTGCCTCGAGAGGACCTGAAATTTCTTGCCATGCCAGTCATGCAGTTCCACGCCTTTGTCTTCAGCTGCTGGTCCATCTTGACGATAGGTTGGCGCTACTCCTTGAGCTCTTGCCACTTCCGGTTATGCCGCTCTCGCATATCTTTGAGGCCTGTAACCACGGATTCCATGATTGACAGGTCCATGGCGACAACAGCGGAGTCATCCACCTCCTGGGTACAGAGATGACAGGATACACCAGAGTTCTTCGTCGAGCTCTATGCTCGCCGCCATTTGCGAGACGGGGGCTCCGAACCCAGGTTGTGCCAGTACCAGCGCCAAGCATCTTGAAGCTGGCAGCGGGCTTTCGCTGAGACACCAAAGGAAGGGAGGGGGGCATGGTCAGGAGCGGCACGTTCTCCTCAATCATGGCCCCTGACCCGGACACGCTGCTGAGGTTTTTGTCAGGCTTCATCAGGGGACCCAAAGCACCCTCGGCAGCCTGCCCTTGATCCTCTGCGACAATGATCTTGGTGGCTTCAACCACGGCGTCCTTCCAATATTGGACACCTCCTCCAGCAGGTCCAGATCTTCACTCAAGGGGGCTGCAAACAAGTATGCAAAAAATGATGAGCCTCCAAAGATGCAAATGATCACGTGATCCAAATCAACTAAACCATGTCCGATCATCACATGAGATGGAGTAGTTTTCAATTGTGAACATCTCTATGTTGATCATATCTACTATATGATTCATGCTCGACCTTTCGGTCTCCAGTGTTCCAAGGCCATATCTGCATATGCTAGGCTCGTCAAGTTTAACCCGAGTATTCTGCATGTGCAAAACTGGCTTGCACCCGTTGTATGTGAAAGTAGAGCTTATCACACCCGATCATCACGTGGTGTCTCGGCACGACGAACTGTCACAACGGTGCATACTCAGGGAGAACACTTATACCTTGAAATTTAGTGAGAGATCATCTTATAATGTTACCGCCAAACTAAGCAAAATAAGATGCATAAAGGATAAACAGCACATGCAATCAATATAAGTGATATGATATGGCCATCATCATCTTGTGCCTTTGATCTCCATCTCCAAAGCACCGTCATGATCACCATCGTCACCGGCTTGACACCTTGATCTTTCATCGAAGCATCATGGTCCTCTCGCCAACTATTGCTTCTACGACTATCGCTACCGCTTAGTGATAAAGTAAAGCAATTATGTGGCGATTGCATTTCATACAATAAAGCGACAACCATATGGCTCCTGCCAGTTGCCGATAACTTCTACAAAACATGATCATCTCATACAACAATTTATATATCATCACGTCTGGACCATATCACATCACAACATGCCCTGCAAAAACAAGTTAGACGTCCTCTACTTTGTTGTTGCAAGTTTTACGTGGCTGCTACGGGCTTAGCAAGAACCGTTCTTACCTACGCATCAAAACCACAATGATTTTTCGTCAAGTGTGTTGTTTTAACCTTCAACAAGGATCGGGCGTAGCCACACTCAATTCAACTAAAGTTGGAGAAATAGACACTCACTAGCCACCAGTGTGCGAAGCACATCGATAGAACCAGTCTTGCGTAAGTGTACGCGTCATGTCGGTCTGAGCCGCTTCATCCAACAATACCGCCGAATCAAAGTATGACATGATGGTAAGCAGTATGACTATTATCGCCCACAACTCTTTGTGTTCTACTCGTGCATATAACATCTACGCATAGACCTGGCTCGGATGGCACTGTTGGGGAATGCAGTAATTTCAAAAAAAATCCTACGATCACGCAAGATCTATCTAGGTGATGCATAGCAACGAGAGGGGAGAGTGTGTCCACGTACCCTCATAGACCGAAAGCAGAAGCGTTTCAATAACGCGGTTGATGAAGTCGAACTTCTTCGCGATCCAACTGATCAAGTACCAAACGTACGGCACCTCCGCTTAAGCACACGTTCAGCTCGATGACGTCCCTCGTACTCTTGATCCAGTTGAGGCCGAGGGAGAGTTTCATCAGCACGATGGCGCGGCGACGGTGATGATGAAGTTACCGGCGCAGGGCTTCGCCTAAGCACTACGACGATATGACTGAGGTGTGTAACTTTGGAGGGGGGCATCGCACACGGCTAAAAGATCAACTTGTGTCTATGGGGTGCCCCCTCCCCCGTATATAAAGAGTGGAGGAGGGGAGGGGAGGCCCTCTCTATGGCGTGCCCAAGGGGGGGAGTCCTACTCCCAGTAGTAGGTTCCCCCCATCCCTAGTTGGAGTAGGACAAGAAGAAAGAGGGAGAGGGAGAGAAGGAAAGGGGGGCAGGCCCCCTCCCAATTCGGATTGGGCTTGGGGGGCGCCTCCACCTTGACTGCCTCCTTCTCTCTTCCACCATGGCCCATTAAGGCCCATTAACTCCCCGGGGGGTCCGGTAACCTCCCGGTACTCCGGAAAAATGCCCGAACCACTCGGAACATTTCCGGTGTCCAAACATAGCCTTCCAATATATCAATATTTATGTCTCAACCATTATGAGACTCCTCATCATGTCCGTGATCACATCCGAGACTCCGAACAACCTTCGGTACATCAAAACACATAAACTCATAATACCGATCGTCATCAAACGTTAAGCGTGCGGACCCTACGGGTTCGAGAACTATGTAGACATGACCAAGACTCACTTCCGGTCAATAACCAATAGCGGAACCTAGATGCTCATATTGGTTCCTACATATTCTACGAAGATCTTTATTGGTCAAACCGCATAACAACATACGTTGTTCCCTTTGTCATCGGTATGTTACTTGCCCGAGATTCGATCATCGGTATCATCATACCTAGTTCAATCTCGTTACCGGCAAGTCACTTTACTCGTTCCGTAATGCTTCATTCCACAACTAACTCATTAGTCACATTGCTTGCAAGGCTTATAGTGATGAGTATTACCGAGAGGGCCCAGAGATACCTCTCCGAAACACAGAGTGACAAATCCTAATCTCGATCTATGCCAACCCAACAAACACCTTCGGAGACACCTGTAGAGCACCTTTATAATCACCCTTTTACGTTGTGACATTTGGTAGCACACAAAGTGTTCCTCCGGTATTCAGGAGTTGCATAATCTCATAGTCTGAGGAACTTGTATAAGTCATGAAGAAAGCAGTAGCAATGAAACTGTAATGATCATAATGCTAAGCTAATGGATGGGTCATGTTCACATCATTCTCCTAATGATGTGATCCCGTTCATCAAATGACAACACATGTCTATGGTTAGGAAACATAACCATCTTTGATTAACGAGCTAGTCTAGTAGAGGCATACTAGGAACACTAGTTTTGTCTATGTATTCACACATGTACTAAGTTTCCGGTTAATACAATTCTAGCATGAACAATAAAAATTTATCATGATATAAGGAAATAAATAATAACTTTATTATTGCCTCTAGGGCATATTTCCTTCACAAAGTGCACACGGTATCATATTTTCCATCCAAGGCTCTCAAGATCTTTTTGATGATGTATTTGTCGGTCATCTCTTCACTTCCTAAGCCGGCAATCTCATTTGTGATGAGAGCAAGCCTAGAGTACATTTTAGCGACACCTTCGCCATCCTTTATTTTGAACTTGTCAAGTTGACTTTGAAGCACATCCAACTTGGATTCCTTGACGGAGTCGGTACCTTCGTGCATATCAATCAAAGTATCCCAAATTTCCTTTGCATTCTCAAGACGGCTGATTTTGTTGAATTCTTCAAGGTACAATCCGTTGAAGAGGATATCACAAGCTTGAGCATTGTATTGCAACATCTTCAATTCTTCCATGGTAGCTTCACGATTCAGCTCTCTCACATTGAAGAATTCACCTTGCAAACCAATACACATAATAGCCCAAACGGTGGGGTTATGTTCAAGAATATGCATTTTCATATTATGTTTCCAACTAGCAAAATTAGTACCATCAAAGTAAGGACCTCTACGGTGGTAATTTCCCTCGCTAGACACCATACTCTCCTAGGTCGTGAAACCAAGGCTATGAGCACCAAAGCTATGGAAATCAAGGCAAATTGAGACCAAAGCTCTGATACCACTTGTAGGATCGAAAGTATGTCTAGAGGGGAGGTGATTAGACTACTTGACCAAATAAAAACTTAACCATTTCCCAATTTTAATTCTTGGCAGATTTTAGCAACTTAGCACAAGTCAAGAAATCTCAATACAATTCAAGCAAGCATGCATAGAGTATATGAGCAGTGGAAAGTAAAGCATGCAGCTTCCAAGAAAGTAAATGGGAGGAGTTTGGAGGGAGCAAACGCAATGTTGATACGGAGATTTTTGCCGTGGTTCCGATGGGTGGTGCTATCGTACATCCACATTGATGGAGAATTCAACCCATGAAGGGTAAGGTTGCATGAGTCCATGGAGGGCTCCACCCACGAAGGGTCCACAAAGAAGCAACCTTGTCTATCCCACCATGGCCATCGCCCATGAAGGACTTGCCTCACTTGGGTATATCTTCACGAAGTAGGCGATCTCCTTGCCCTTACAAACTCCTTGGTTCAACTCCACAATCTTGACGGAGGCTCCCAAGTGACACCTAACCAATCTAGGAGACACCACTCTCCAAAAGGTAATAGATGGTGTGTTGATGATGAACTCCTTGCTCTTGTGCTTCAAATGATAGTCTCCCCAACACTCAACTCTCTCACACAGATTTGGCTATGGTGGAAAGATGATTTGAGTGGAAAGCAACTTGGGAAAGGCTAGAGATCAAGATTCTTGTGGTCGGAATGGAATATCTTAGTCTCAACACATGAGTAGGTGGTTCTCTCTCAGAAAATGAATGCTGGAAGTGTAGGCACGTTCTGATGGCTCTCACCACGAGTAAAGAATGGGTGGAGGGGTATATATAGCCTCCACACAAAATCTAACTGTTACACATAGATTCCCAAACTCGATGAGACTGAATGGTAAAACTTGGTCAAACCGATTCAGGTCAAAATATGAATGTTAGGCTTTTTGGTGGGACCGATATGATCAACTCGGTTGGACCGATGTGCTAGGGTTAGGGCATAACATAATCTCGGTGTGACCGATCACATGAACTCGGTGGGACCGATTTCAGTAATAGGCACATAGAGAGTTGGTCAGGCAAACTCGGTGGGACCGATTCACTCACTTCGGTGAGACCGAAGTGTTACGAAAAGGAAACAGTGAATTTACATTGCAGACTAGGTGGGACCGATTCGCTCATTTCGGTGGGACCGAAATGTTACAAAAAGGAAACAGTGAGTTTGCAATCCTATCTCGGTGAGACCGAGATCCCTATCGGTGAAACCGAAATGACTAGGGTTTGTGGCAGTGGATATGCCAAATGAACTCGGTGGTGCCGGATAGATCAAATCGGTGGGGCCGAGTTTGGCTTTTAGGTTTAGGACATATGTGGAAATAAGAAAGTGGTTGAGGGGTTTTGGAGCATATCACTAAGCACTTTGAGCAAGTAAGCCATTAAGCAACACCTCATCCCCTTTTAATAGTATTGGCTTTCCTATGGACTCAATGTGATCTTGGATCACTTAAATAAAAATGTAGAGTCTTGAGCTTGTTGCCAATATGTGTCCTTAGCATTTTGAGGGGTCCACATCTCTAGTCCATGCCATGCCAATCATTGAACTTTCTGAAATGATCATCTTGAAAGAGCATTAGTTCAATGAGCTATATGTTGTTAAGAGTTACCAAAACCACCCAGGGATTAGTTACACTTTCAAAATTGTTTCATTAATATTCATAATAGTTTCGAGAGGAACCGGAAGCATTTCGGGGTCACAGAAGGGTTTTAGAGTTTATCAGGCAATACCGGGTATTACAGATAAATATAATATAGTTGGAAAATGTTTTTGGAGGTGTTAAATTAATAATAAAATGCTCTAGTAATTTTTAGAGGGCTTTCTTTGAGAAGTTAGAGGGCTTTTATATTTAATTTAATATTAACAAGCCTTAAAAAGCCAATTGGTGGAAGGAATATTGGGCCACCATGGCCCAATAGGAAAGGATCCCCACTTTTCCAAGTGGGGAGGCCGAATTGGAATGGGGGGAGGAGTCCTCCCCTTGGTCGGTGCACCAAGGAGGGGCTTTCCCTCCTTTCTGGCAGCCTCTCCTCTTCCCTCTAACCTATATATACATGAGGTGTTGGCCCTTTTCTATTCACAAATTTTGGAGCCTCCTCTAGTTCATCTAGTTCTAGTCCTAGTTAGTCCTAATTGACTAATTAGAGCTATACCTAGTTCCTCTAATCCTCATAATTAGAAGCCTAGTATGGTTGTAATCTCCTCCTTCTAATTCTCCGATGAGGATTAGCTCTGAACGGCGAACCGTTGCCAGATCGTGAAGATCGTGCGCTTGCAACCAAGTAGAGAGGCCGTACTTTCGGTCTTCCATTCGAGGTATCGTTCAAGAGCGGTTCGCGGGATCGTCATCTATGGTTCGAGGGACTCCAAGTATGATCTACACCGACTTGTCTACTTCTGTTGCACTCCGGACTCGGTAACGATCGTTGATCCAAACCCTATATGCATCTTCATATTGTTCCTAGTTGATCGTAGGGCGATTTTTTTGTTTTCTACTATGTTTCCCAACAATGGCATCATGAGCGGTTCTATGAGTAGATGCAGGTTTCGATCTAGATCACATGTGGATGTGATGTTCTTGCTATGCTTCCCTTGAGTGTTGCTTCGATCCAGTTCATTGATGGCATGATGTCGCTTTTACAAGGTTTTGACAATCGATCGGCTTTGGCTGTCAACGATCTGCTAACAGTTCCTTGGGTTTCATCACAGTCAAGAATAATGAACCATCGCGTATGTAAGAGGGCGATGAAGACGAATGATCTTCTAGGGCGTCACGCATGTTTGACGAAGTTTAGTGTGGGGGCGAGATTTTTAATTAAGTCTTTTCTTTGACACACCCCGGAAGTTAATCTAGCAACAAGAATTATCGACTTGATGGTGTGCGTAGGTAGCTAGTGTTATCCGGAAACCTTAGAAGTCACGTAATTAAATTTTGCCAAACCGATTAGAGGACGTCTAACTTGGTTTTGCAAGGTTTCACGTGATGTGGTATTGCCTTCGTCATGATAATGGGTTTATGTATGAGATGGTTAAATGTTGTAATGTTAAGTGGCCTACGCATCACGGCATGATGGCTGAAGCCACGGGATTGCCACCTTGATGTAATAGATGTAGAGATAGCCTACAGGTTATGCGGAGGACCCGGAGCTTCCCTAGGCATAGGAAAACAAAATTGGAGCCACATCGGTAGTTTTTCAAAATTGTCGCCGCAACAACGATTGTGGAGAAAACTTCATGAAGACCTCGAAGGACCACGGAGACGTTCCTGGCATCCAGGGCTATACCATATCATGCTATTATAAATTTCCTAAGATGTTTATCCTTTTTGTTGTTTGCACCCTTTGATTGCGCAGTAGTCAATTATTAGGGTGATCTCTCACAGTAAATATCAAGTTAAAAAAGGTGCTCTTCCTAGTGTTGCTACCATCTATAACACGTAGCATTCCGGAGTGCGCCATGTCCACATGAGTACAAATGGGTTGTGAGGAGTAAGATGGGTGTATGGTCAGACCATTATAATATCTCGCGCGAGGTATCCCTCCACCATGAATACCAAGAAGAAGCAGGATGTAGGGTATTACACTACGGAGGCCCGACCCTGGGATAAACTGTTGGAAATATGCCCTAGAGGCAATAATAAAAGTATTATTATATTTCATTGTTCATGATAATTGTCTTTTATTCATGCTATAACTGTATTATCCGGAAATCGTAATACACGTGTGAATACATAGACCACAATATGTCCCTAGTAAGCCTCTAGTTGACTAGCTCGTTGTGATCAATAGATAGTCATGGTTTCCTGGCTATGGACATTGGATGTCGTTGATAACGGGATCACATCATTAGGAGAATGATGTGATGGAAAAGACCCAATCCTAAGCATAGCACAAAGATCGTGTAGTTCGTTTGCTAGAGCTTTGCCAATGTTAAGTATCTCTTCCTTCAACCATGAGATCGTGTAACTCCTGGATACCGTAGGAGTGCTTTGGGTGTATCAAACGTCACAACGTAACTGGGTGACTATAAAGGTGCACTACAGGTATCTTCGAAAGTGTCTATTGGGTTGACACGGATCGAGACTGGGATTTGTCACTCCGTATGACGGAGAGGTATCTCTGAGCCCACTCGGTAATGCATCATCATAATGAGCTCAAGGTGACCAAGGTGTTGGCCACGGGATCATGCATTACGGTACGAGTAAAGTGACTTGCCGGTAACGAGACTGAACAAGGTATTGGGATACCGACGATCGAGTCTCGGGCAAGTAACATACCGATTGACAAAGGGAATTGTATACGGGGTTTGATCGAATCCTCGACATCGTGGTTCAACCGATGAAATCATCGAGGAGCATGTGGGAGCCAACATGGGTATCCAGATCCCGCTATTGGTTATTGACCGGAAAGTGGTCTCGGTCATGTCTGCATGTCTCCCGAACCCGTAGGGTCTTCACACTTAAGGTTCGGTGACGCTAGGGTTATTAGGAAGACTAGTATGTGACTACCGAATGTTGTTCAGAGTCCCGGATGAGATCCCGGACGTCACGAGGAGTTCCGGAATGGTCCGGAGGTCAAGTTTTATATATGGGAAGTTGTCATACGGACACCGGAAAGTTTCGGGGGTCTATCGGTAATGTACCAGGACCACCGGAGGGGTTCCGGGGGTCCACCGGGAGGGGCCACCCCTCCCGGAGGGCCACATGGGCCGCAAAGGGGAGGGAGCCAGCCCTTGGAGGGCTGGGCGCGCCCCCCACCTTGGGCCCATGCGCCTAGGGTTGTGGGGGAAACCCTAAAGGGGGTGCCCCCCTTGCTTGGGGGGCAAGCCTCCCCTTCCTGGCCGCCGCCCCCCTCTAGATCCCATCTAGAGGGGTCGGCCCCCCTTGCCCCTTCCCCTATAAATAGAGGGGTGAGGGGAGGTCTGCTAGACACCTCCAAGGCGCAGCCCCTCCCCTCCCCAACACCTCTCCTCCTCCGTTACGCGCTTGCGAAGCCCTGTCGGAGTACTGCTGCACCAACACCACCACGCCGTCGTGCTGCCGTTGGAGCGATCTTCCTCAACCTCTCCTCCCCTCTTGCTGGATCAAGAAGGAGGAGACGTCTCCCGTCCCGTACGTGTGTTGAACGCGGAGGTGCTGTCCGTTCAGCACTTGGACATCGGTGATCCGAATCACGTCGAGTACGACTCCATCATCACCATCCTCTTGCAAGCTTCCGCACGTGATCTACAAGTGGTATGTAGATGCAAACTCACTCCCTTGACTCGTTGCTTAGATGAACTCATAGATGGATCTTGGTGAAACCGTAGGAAAAATTTTAATTTTCTGCAATGTTCCCCAACATAAACTATGTGTGTGGGCTCCGTCCTGGTACTTCCAACCTCGTCATGAACCCTACCGAGGAACCTGACGGTATTTTACACCGTCATTCGGATCCTCCAGCACCTCCACCACATCCTCCGTCCCCGGCAGACTCTTCTCCGGTTCCATGTGGCAGCGGTGGTAGGAGGGAAGAAGAGAGTGGGAGAAAAGGGCGGGAGTTGCGTGAAGAGCGACAGTATGGAAGAAGAGATTGGGGATTTTGGTTCGGAAATAGAGCGGGCAGCTACAATAGCGCAGGCTCCGCCTGTGTCGTGGAATTGTCATGTCAGATGTCCTAGTGAAAGGACTTAGTTGTGGAGCCATCGCAACTAGGAAGCTTGAAGGGGTTAATTGGGACAAAGGATACGAGAGGTTTATACTAGTTCGGCCCCTTACGGTGAAGGTAAGGCCTACGTCTAGTTGGGTTGGTATTGATTGATGTTTCGATGACCATTGAGCGAGATACGCTATGCCTGGCTCTCGATCAGTTGTTTCTTACCCTAAGCCGACAGCGGGTCGTCACCTTATATAAACGGGTGGACGCCCTGCGGCCTACAGAGTCCCGACCGGCTCATAGACAGTGTCCAGCTCGGTGACTAGTTAATTCTACCTTATGTTACAAGTCATATCATCATGGTGGTTTATCACTATGGGCCTTAAGCCGCCTGTGGGCCTTAAACCCTTTATTGATCCGCCATCTTCATGCTTGGTCTTGGGCTTCTTCTGATGAGTCTTCTTTGCATAACCAGGCCCCTCCTGGGCGGCTTACACAAATAGTTATATCCCCAACATTAGGCCCCAGATTGATTTGAACCGGTTCATGTCAATCTTAAAATACCTTAATAAATAAACCTTCAGCCTTCCGCCTGTGCAAAAGGTTTTCTTTAACCTGCCATGATGTCATCTTTTGGATCCGCGTTAATCCGCCATGACGTCATCTTTACTTAAATTCATTCTTTATTCCACCGTATCCTCCAACGGGTCTTTGCTTTTACTGACCGTTCCGAAAACCGAGGCGTCGGGGCCGTTGGATAATAATGTTTATCTCCTCATTTCTCGCGCCGTCTCAGTCAGCCCTTCCTTATAAATAGGCACGACCTAGGTCTTCTCCATTCTCCTCCTTCAGTCGTCTTCTTCCTCCCACTATTTCTCTGCTGCTCGAGCTCTATCGCCGCCGTCATCACAGATCTCCTCGTCCTCGTCAACTCAGGCCGCTGCATCAACCTGATTTGACCCGAAAACCGCGACGAACCTCCGTAGCGACTCTGCATCTGTGAGTTTCCTCTTTCTTGTTCCTCAGATCCGCATTAGGACCTTCGAGTTCCTCGGTGTTCTTCACTGTTCGTCAGGAACCAAGGCTCCTGTGACCTGTAACTGGGTCCTAAGGCAACTAAGGCAACCAAGGCTCCTGTGACCTGTAACTAGGTCCCATCCACAGTCACAAGAAGTAAATTATCTGAATTTTGTAAAGTCTGGCCATCTACCCAAGAAGGAGGTCATGTCTTATCGTGCTCCTGACCCATCCGAGGAGAAACCTAACCCAAAGAAGGGGAGGTGATAGTTTTTACGGATCATATGAGCCGGGGATTTGCTCCACCCAGTTCAAAATTCTTCAGGGATGTCTTGCATTCCTTTGACCTTAGACCTCAAGACATCGGACCCCAATTCCGTGTCAAATATTTGCAACTTCCAAGTCTTCTGCGAGGTGTACCTAGGAGAAGAGCCCAATCTGCTTTTGTTCAGAGAGCTATTCTACTTAAACCGGTAGAATGAACGTGCCAACGGGCCCAGCCTAGAACTTGGTGGCATCTCGATTCAGCGGCGGAGAGACTGCCTTTTTCCTTATGCTGAACTGCCGAGTTATCCGAAGGATTGGAATCAGACGTGGTTCTATTGCCAGGACACTTCTCCGGCTGACGAGAATCCTCTGCCCGGCTTTCGCGCTCTGCGCCTTGAATCAAATCATCCGCTGCCGGATAAACTAACTGCTGTTGAACGTGTATCACTTGCCCCTACCATCAAGAAGATCAAAGACCTCTTAGGTAATGGCTTGAATGGTATTGACTTGGTCCGAGTTTGGGTCGCTTGGCGAGTGCTTCCATTAAGCCGCCGCCCCGGCTTAATGTGCACTTACTCAGGCGAGAAGGATGACCCACTGCGTCATAGTCCCGACGACTTGCCAGATGATGTGGTGGAGGATACAACCCAAACGTTGCTGAAAGAGGGCACAATAACTAGTAACGCCTTTGGCTTACTTCCTTTCTGCAAGAAGAACCCGGCCCCCGCAGTGAGTCATCAATCCTCAATGAATACTCCTTTTAGTGTATTACTCCTTACTTTTACTCATAACCCCTTTATCTTTTGCACAGGCTGATGACAACTTCTGGAAGGTCAAGTATGACCATGAGGCTGCCAAACAAGCCAGAGCAGCCAAGAGAACCGAAAGAAAAGCCGCCAAAACGGGAACTTCAAGGAAGAAGAAGCCAAGCGCTTCAGATTTATTCAAATTGGACGACTCCTCTGATGATGAAGAAGAGGTAACTTCTAACTCCCTTGACTCTTTATCATTACCTTACTGACTTTAAACCTTTCCAGGAAGACACAGGGAACAGCCGAGCTGCCGAGGAAGAGGTAACTATAATTCCTCCGACTCCGAGCCCCTGCCGCGTCAGAAAATTCGAAGAGTAACCCGGATAGTAAGATTTTCACATCCTTTGGCTTACCAAGATCCTCAATTTCTTTTGAAGCAACAACAATTGGAAAGCCGGAGGCAGACCAGGACCAGCAAGGACATAGAACTCTCCTCCGGCTTACCTGATATAACCAGGAAGCGTCAGACTGAGGTTATCTCTGATTTACGTTCTGTTTTACCTTTGGCGGGTTTAATTCGTCAACCTCTCAATTCATCTGACTCCAATTATCAGGATACTTCTCCTTCCTCCGGCGAGTCTATGCAGTCGAACATGCCGGCTTTCAAAACTGCTCCCGGGTAATGTAATTTCGTTTACCTTATGCTTTACCTTAACCATGCTTTTGTATTCATCCTTCTGCCTTTGTCCACAGCGTGCAAGTGAAGCCTAGCAAGAGGGCAAAGAAGAGTAAGCCATCCCAAAACCCGGTCGTAACTGAACCGGAGCTTGGCACGGCTGCTCCTGACAGTTCCACCCATCAGCCGCCGCCTGAACCAGCCTTTGACATTCCAGCACCAACTTCTGACCCGCCTGCCGAAGATACTCTCAACAGCTCCGATAACCCGGAAGCTCCTAGCCCGGTCAAGCCAAATGACCTGGAAGTTGAGATTCTGAGGTCTCAGTTTGTTGAGCCAGGGCGGCCCATTGTCCTTGCCAAATGCTCTGCTAAGGAGGAACTTATAGAACACCGAAAGACCAAGCTGGACATTACTGATTATACTCATTTAAGAATTGGAGATATAGTCTCTGGCTATCTTAATCAAGTACATAGCAGCCGTGACCTGGAAATTGGCATGGTGAAGCAAATACAACAAAAATCTTAGGTATACCTTTATGCCCCTTTTCTGAATCATACTTACTGTATCAGCCCCCAAGTCTATTGCTTATGAATAAATATGTTGTAGACTTAGAAAACTGCTTACCACTGTTTGTCCAGTTAAAAAGAAGAAATTTTAATCCGGTTGTAACATGATACCTTGAACTTGCGACACACATTAGCCCCCAAGTGTCAAGTATCTTTGCTTGCAAAGTGACTGAGACTTAATTGGCATGAACCGGCGTTGTAGGGTAAAAATTCTTCAGCATACATTAGCCCCCAAGTGTCAAGTATCTTTGCTTGCTAAGTACTTGGGACTTTAATATTATCTTACCATGACTTTGATTATAACCCGGCATCATTGCAGGCCACCATAAGCCAATTTGAGTCGGAGATTGCTGACCTGAAGAGCCATCTGACGGCTCAAGAACTTGAAATTCAAAAGGCCAACTCCAAATTTGAATTCAGCGTCTCTGAACAAGAGAAACTGAAGAAGAATTTTGAGGCGGAGAAGAAAATCTGGGCTGATGAAACAACTTCACTGGTGACCCGGGCCGAGACAGCAGAGGCATCACTTGCAGAGGCAATAGCCGAGCTGTCCGGCTTAAAGCGCCAGATATCTCAAATGGTCTCCGCCATCTTCGGTAAGTTACTGTATATAACCTCAAATATTGTAATCCTTCCCTTGATGATTATTTTAATCGTTATCTCCTGCTCATCTTATGTTTATGAACGCAGGCCCCAGGAGCACAAACCTCAAGCAGAACATGTTGATCAAACTGAAAGCGGTTTACACCCTAGTGGAGCAACTGTACACCGGGTCACAACGTGCCTTGGCCGTTGTAGCTTTATCAAATGACACTCCCCACCTCCTGAAATACGTGCTGAAGTGTCTTGCTGTACTACCTCAACGGGTTCAAGATCTAAGGCGGGCGTCCTCAAGAACCGGGGCCATGGCCGCGTTGAGCCAGGCAAAAGCATGGATTCCAGAACTAGACCCGGCCGACCTCGCTCTTGGATACCCGAGTCTGAAGGAGGATGGGACTGTATTTGATGAACATGATTTCACCGCCTGCGTCAAAGATATACGCCCCGTGGCGACTCTCATTGGGAACGACAATGACCTACCAAGTATCATCCGGGCTATGACAGTGAGAACCGGAGAATTCCAACACCTCCCTATGATCAAGTCAGCCTGATCCCTCCGACTCGTAAGCATACCTTTGCCCCTGAAGTGGACCTAGCCGGTTTAATAGATGATGAAGCTGAGTTTGAAGCCTTGAGTGGCATTGACTGGGCTTCGTCAACCTTCCAGGACAAAGCAACCAACGGAGAGGCGGAGAAGGATAACCCGGAATCTTCAAGCCCACCAAAGGAGTGAACCGCCAGGTGTTTAAAAAACAATGCTTCGCTTATTCAGACTCGGGGAGTCTCGTAATAGGGTAGAAAAACCTCTCAATTTTGTCATGCCTTCGTGCATGTTTATGGCACTTAATACTTTCGTAAGCCGCCATCGCTATATATTTCCAGCTTATGTTGATCCTTTATTTCCTTGATGTTAAATTTGCTTGCCTTATCCTGCAATCCCCTTGGTAATTTCACCTGCTTAAATGACCTACACCATGCGTGTAAATTCAACTCCTGAAAGTTGGAACATATAATGTTCACCTGGCACTTAACAACCTGGAGTGATCAATATTAAGCTGGAAGAACAAAAACCATCTCATAGTGCCTTCAAGAAGGTCTCAAGATAATCAAATAATTATGCTTATGAAATATAATGGATAATAAACAATATTCAAATGGCTTCTGATTCGAATACGATCAGTAAACCGTTCCAAAGGGGTTAAGCTAAGATTTGGATACGATCATATAGCCCCCAGTGGCTTTGGCGATGCCGATCAAGTGGGTATCGATAGCTATGTTCTCTTTGGTTCGAATACGACCTATGTTTGAACAGGAAGCCCCCAAGTGACCATAAGAGTTGTTTAATGACATTGATTCGAATACGATCCACGTCGGACCCAAAGGGGTTAAGCTATGATTCAAATATGATCAAGAAGCCCCCGAGTGGGTTTGGCAGTGTGCCGATCAAAGTGGGTATCGATAGCTATGTTCTCTTTGGTTCGAATACGACCTATGTTTGAACAAGAAGCCCCCAGGTGATCATGGCTAGATTCAGATATGATCATAAGCCAGACCAAAGAGAAAGCCGGATTCAGATATGATCCGCTCCCTATTGGCTGTTACCACCACCTGACAAAAGAGGACATATAAACTTTTGAAAGTGAAAAGGACAGAGGTCCTATTTTATTGCTTTATATAATATATACATCGTCAAAATATATACATCTTGATAGCCGGTGGCTCAAGTATAGTAAGGCCGAAGATGGGCGATATTCCACGGCCGACGGGTCTCCTCCTCCGACTTACGTGAGTCATTGTGCTCTCGAACATCGATAAGGTAATATGACCCATTGTTCAGATTCTTGCTGACCACAAAGGGTCCTTTCCAAGGAGGGGATAGCTTGTGCATATCAGACTGATCCTGGATGAGCCGGAGCACTAAGTCGCCTTCCTGAAAGGTTCTGCTTCTAACCCGGCGGCTGTGATAGCGGAGCAGATCTTGCTGGTAAATCGCCGAGCGGGCTATTGCTAAGTCTCGCTCCTCATCCAACAAGTCAAGAGCATCCTGATGAGCTTTTTCGTTATCAGCCTCAACGTAAGCCGCCACGCGGGGTGAGTCGTGGCAGATGTCACTTGGCAGGACTGCCTCTACTCCATACACCATGAAGAAAGGGGTGTAACCTATAGATCTGTTAGGTGTAGTGTTGATGCTCCATAATACAGAAGGTAATTCCTCCACCCAACAACCCAGAGTTCGCTGCAAGGGGACCAAGAGCCAGGGTTTGATACCCTTCAGGATCTCTTGATTAGCTCTTTCTGCTTGACCATTGGATTGAGGATGAGCAACAGCCGAAACATCAAGTTGGATATGTTCTTGTTGACAGAACTCTTCCATGGCACCCTTGGAAAGATTAGTGCTGAAAGGATCGATATGGTTGACTAGAGGGGGGGGTGAATAGGCAACTAACAATTTTTAAGCTTTTCTTTACCAAATTAAACTTTGCAACAAATAGGTTGTCTAGATATGCAACTAAGTGAGCAACCTATATGATGCAATAACAACTAGCAAGCAAGCAAGCAAGAGATGGAACAATAAGTAAGCTTGCGAAAGTAAAGGCACAAAATAATCAAGAGTGGAGACGGTGACCAGCATGATTCAAATGAGTGGAGGGGATTGGCCCTCCATAAACCGGGGGTTCCACATGGGCAAAGATGCCGGTGCCATTTCTACCACTAGTAGAAGGACTCTTTTCATTGTTAGCTTCCCCCTTGTCAGAGAAAGCATCCGTCACCTTGTTAGTAGGATCACCCACTTTCATAGGTGCGGTAGATAGTTTAAGTCCCTCTAAGAAATCATTAAACATGCTTTTAACCTCGGCCGTCATGGAGGTTTTCAATGTGTCTAAAGCCACATTGAACTCCTCACGAGAGACCGAGGTTCCCCCTTCGGCCGAAGATGAGATGGGACTCACACCGGAGTGTTCCTCCACACCATCGTTGGTGTCAACCATACTCTTCGGACGGTAAAGTCCTTAATAAAGAGACGAGGCTCTGATACCAATTGAAAGGATCGATATGGTTGACTAGAGGGGGGGTGAATAGGCAACTAACAATTTTTAAGCTTTTCTTTACCAAATTAAACTTTGCAACAAATAGGTTGTCTAGATATGCAACTAAGTGAGCAACATATATGATGCAATAACAACTAGCAAGCAAGCAAGCAAGAGATGGAACAATAAGTAAGCTTGCGAAAGTAAAGGCACGAAATAACCAAGAGTGGAGACGGTGAAGACGAGGATGTGTTACCGGAGTTCCTTCCTTTTGAGGGGAAGTACGTCTCCGTTAGAGCGGTGTGGAGGCACAATGCTCCCCAAGAAGCCACTAGGGCCACCGTATTCTCCTCACGCCCTCACACGATGTGAGATGCCGTGATTCCACTATTGGTGCCCTTGAAGGTGGCGACCGAACCTTTACAAGCAAGGTTGGGGCAATCTCCACAACAATCGGAGGCTCCCAACAACAACACCACCACGAAGCTTCACCACAATGGAGTATGGCTTCGAGGTGACCTCAACCGTCTAGGGTGCTCAACACCCAAGAGTAACAAGATCCGCAAGGGATAAGTGGGGGGAATCAAATATCCTTTGGTGGAAGTGTAGATCAGGCCCTTGTCACCCAATCCCAAGCAAATCAACAAATTTGATTGGCTAGGGAGAGAGATCGAGCGAAAATGGAGCTTGGAGCAACAATGAAGCTTAGAGGTGGAAGAGGTAGTCAACTAGAGGTAGAAGACATCCCTTATATAGTCGAGGAAAGAATCCAACCGTTATCCACTAGTTCTGCCCGCAACCCACGGTACTACCGCTCCATGGAAGCGGTACTACCGCGGCGCCGCGCGGTACTACCGTGGACCACCACAGTACTACCGTGGCACCTGCACAGGCCGGAACAAACCTGAGGACGGAGCGGTACTACCGCTTGCGCGGTACTACCGCTCCCCCTTGCGCTACTACCGCAAGGCAGGAGGGTCACGGCCTGGGAAGGGCGCGGACGAAATAAATTTCATCCGTGCCTACTTCCGCAGAAACTAGGGTGGTGCAAAAACCCGACGCGGTACTACCGCCTGCGAGGCGCGGTACTACCGTGGTTGGCGCGGATGTAAAAAATTACATCCGCGCCTACTACCGCGACGCTGCGGTACAAGGCAGAAGGGCCACGGTACTACCACCCCAAGGGAGCGGTACTACCGTGGGCCCCCGCGGTACTACCGCGCTGGACGAGCGGTACTACCGTGGGGGGCGCGGATGTAAAAAATTACATCCGCCCCTACTACCGCACCGGAGCGGCACTAGGCCAGGGTGCCGCGGTACTACCGCACCAAAGGGGCGGTACTACCGTGAGGGGCGCGGATGTAAAAAATTACATCCGCCCCTACTACCGCACCTGAGCGGCACTAGGCCAGGGTGCCGCGGTACTACCGCGCCAAAGGAGCGGTACTACCGTGACGCCCCGCGGTACTACCGCTTGTACCTGCGGTACTACCGCAAGTACAGCAGTAGTCGTCAGTTTTTCACACAACCAAGATAACGATGGGTAGCTCCAAAGTGCAAGGAAAGGAGGGACAAGTGTACGTGTGATTCCACCCTACCTTTCCGACGCGGACCCCCTCTTAATAGTACGGCTCTCCTACGACTCAACTCCACCAAAGAGAAACGTAGAACAACGCCGGCTTCAACAGTCTCCGAGGGGCACCGAATCGTCTTGTGCCTAATGATGAAGTATCTGAGAGACTCAAGGCACACGATTAGTCCGCACGAGTATTGTCATCAATCACCAAAACACTTAGGGATAAATATGCCCTTACAATCTCCCCCTTTTTGGTGTATTGATGACAACACGGGATTTGCACATAGATAAGATATTTTTAAAGCAGTGGCAAACCCCTCTTCTCTAAAATATAGACGGGGCTCCCCCTAGATGTGTGCACTTTAGATGAATGCTTTGGACTGCATGGCACACAAACTAGGATCAACACTCCCCCTATATTTTAGAGACCAAGACATGATAATAAGCATAGCATAGCATGAAAGTAGCACAATATAACACAAGCTAGCTAGGATAGATAGAGTGCATATGTCTTACACCATACGAGGTACGAAAACCAAGGTTCAACTGATAAAGACAGCAAAGAGTTCAACTAAAAGCAGCAAACACACAAACTCGCAAATCCAAATCCCTACACTCTCTCCCCCTTTGGCATCGAGACGCCAAAAAGGCAGAGAGGACACCTAAACACACAAGAGGTGGCTCAAGCAGAGAAGCTGTCCCACGCCTCTTCGTCAGACTCCTCTGTAGCTGGAATGGACTCCTCGGCCTCCTCCTCAGAATCAGTCCACTTGTATCCTTGCTTCTCCATCCACTCGGTCTCAGGAGTGATGCGCTCCTCAGAGCCGCTAGACACATCCTCGCCATAGAGCTGCAAGACCTTGTTGTGCCGGCGACGACTCTCCTTGGACTCCACGTGAGCCCTGTACTGTCCCTTGGCTTGCATGCAGAAAAGAGACTTCATCTTATCCTTCAACTTCTTGGCCCAAGATGGCCTAGAGTCACTCTGAGAGGGCCTAGCAGAACGGCCCCCAGCAACATCCTCAGCTCCAGCAACATCTTCATCAGCAGCAGCAGCCCTAGCAGCAGACGCCTCAGCACGAGTAGCGGTGTTAGCCCAGTTGGGTTTGACCCTCAGACATATGGGCTCATGGCGAATCCAGTCTGGAGCCAGGAACTCCTCCTCAGGGTACATCTTCTCCCAAGTCTTCGAAATCAGCAGAAATAGGTAGGGCCCATAAATAGGCACCTTGCGGTTGAATACAGCAAACCGAAGCTCACACCACATGATGTGAGAGACATCAAGTGGCTGAGTCTGAGATGAGTGAGCCTCCTCGCACATAAGCATCATGTCCACCATGAAGGCATGAACCTTGTCTTTGTCACCGATGCGTGGGAACAAGGAGTTGCGGAAGATGCGGTACATGATATCCAGAAAGGGGTTGAGAACCAAGATTGTCTAGCCTGTGGCGAGCGTCTTCTCAACCATGAACGGGGTGAGCTTGTCCTTGTCAGCAGAGTCAGCATTGCCGTGAGGGCGAACACCAATGGGAGTGTCAAGTCCATCATCAGCAACGTGAAGCAAATCCATGAACTCCTTCCAGGTAGTAGACAGCTTGCGGCCATTGGTCATCCAGGTCATCCTTCTTTCATCATTGGTGTGAAAGAACACTGAGGCAAAGAACTGACAGATGATCTCAGGGTCATAGTCCAGGTGAAAAGAGATCACATGCTCAATTCCAAACTGCTCCACCAAGTCCAGAGCCTCCCCAAAGTAGTCACGATACTTGTCCTTCCTCATGTGGTGCATATCAATCCACTTTACCTCCACATAGGTATTCTGCTTGTTCTTGATGACATCCAAGTAGATCTGGGTTTGTGCCTTGTTCCAGAATAGTTCACACCCTCTGACAGTGGAGCGTGGGGTCACATAGGGGTGAAGCTGCCTGAGACGGACATACTCTTGAGCGCCTATCTCATCCATACCCCTGGCGGGCTCCTTGTGCTTGCTAGCGGTGGTCTTGACATTGCGCTTCGATGCAGATGACCCCTCGGGAACTTCTCCTGGGTTGCGCAGACGCTTGGAGCCAGTGTCACGAACGGGATTGGCCCGGCGAGAGCCACCACCTAAGACACACACGCAAAGCACCAAAACAAGGCGAAAAGAATCAATGCAAAGGCTATAAGACAGCACATGAAACCCATAGAAGATAAACGAGAAAGTTGGCATGCGATAGATGAGGGCCACGGTAGATCTGCCATGGGTTGCGATACTAAAGGCTTAGTATAGCTCCAGACGTGGTAGTACCGTGAGGGGTCACGGTAGTACCGTGGCTGGGGCAGTAGTAAGGCTTCAGTACCGCACGGCGCGCGGTAGTACCGCTCCCTAGGGGCGGTAGTACCGTGAGAGCGGTAGTACCGCTCCCTACGGGTGGTAGTACCGCGTCACGTCAGATCTAGCAGGGTTTGAATCTGAAAAAGAACCGCGAAACCATGGCGGTGCTACGGTGACCAGATCTAGTGCAGGACAACAATACAAGGGTAAATCCTATGCAATACTACACTCCTTCATCCTACTCTTGCAGAGATCTAGACTAGGAATCTCAAGAACATACAAGCCTCCCCCAAAACCTAGAAGAACCAAATACAATCAAAACGGAGAAGGATTTGGGGAAAAACCTTGGTCCATAGCAAGAGCACGTGGTGGGGAACGATCCCACCGGACGGAATCACGGGAGGGCAGCCGGTTGAGGAGATCCGGCGACGAACGCCGGCTCCGTTCGTGAGCACGAGAGAGGAAGAGACAACGTGGAGAGAAGAGGACGAATGGGTATGGGGGAGTTAGAACTCCCCCTGCCCGACCTTATACCCACGCGCTCGAACCGGCACGGTAGTACCGCGGGTCATCGCGGTAGTACCGCCCGGGTGGAAGTACCGCGCCGAGGCGATAGTACCGCTCAACCAGGTGGCAGTAAAAAATTACTGCCGCTTGGGGACGGTAGTACCGTGCTCCCATCAGCGGTAGTACCGTGATTGGCCGCGGTAGTACCGTGACCGACCGCGGTAGTACCGTGAGCTCACGCCACCGAAGGTTTCGAACAAGGGAGAAAAGCGCCTTTGCACCAAAAAAAAGACACAACCCAAAAACTGCTCCAAAACAAGCACATACCAAGGGAACAACAGGAAATCCCAAAGTGACAAAACCTCTCGAGGAGAGAGGGCGGTGGCCGAAGCCACCTATGTTTGAGTTGGATGGTATGGCACCGCGAAGAATTATCCTTGGGCCCATGACCAAAACTCGTCCTTGAAGCACAAGTACCATCAAAAATGGCTAATGTGAAAGAGGTGATCTATTTATGCATAATGGGGGGAGGGAGAGTTCATTGAGAGAACAACACTCCCCCTATGTCCATGCCTACACCTAAACTAGACAACAAGTTGAGTGTGGTGGGGGGGTGCACGGGCTCAAGTCACATTGCTCAAATCAATGATATTTAGCTCATGCCTTAACTCGCGAAATCTTGCTTCATCCAAGGGCTTCGTGAAAATATCTGCAAGGTTATTATGAGTGTTGACATACTTGAGCTCGATCTCCCCTCGCCTAATGTGATCCCGAATGAAGTGATACCGAATCTCAATGTGCTTCGTCTTGAAGTGTTGCACCGGGTTGAGAGAAATCTTGATGGCACTTTCATTATCACACCAAAGAGGCACTTTGTCACAAATGACACCGTACTCCTTTAAAGTTTGCCTCATCCATAGGAGTTGAGCACAACAACTACCGGCCGCCACATACTCCGCTTCGGTGGACGAGAGAGACACACAACTTTGCTTCTTGGAAGACCAACTTACCAAAGAGCAACCAAGAAATTGGCACCCTTCGGAAGTGGACTTCCTATCCACTTTGTCTCCCGCCCAATCGAAATCCGTGAAACCTTCAAGCTTGAAGTTTGCTCCTCTTGGGTACCATAAGCCAAAGTTTGGGGTATGAGCCAAATATCAAAAGATTCGCTTGACCGCCACAAAGTGACCTTACTTTGGTGCGGCTTGAAAACGTGCACACATCCCCACACTCAACATGATATCCGGTCTAGATGCACAAAGGTAAAGCAAGGAGCCAATCATGGAGCGATATACCTTTTGATCCACCGCTTTACCATTGGGATCGATGTCAAGTTGGCACTTGGTTGGCATTGGTGTTGTAGCCGGCTTGACATCACTTAGCTTGAATCTTTTAAGCATGTCTTGAGTGTATTTGGCTTGATTGATGAAGGTTCCTTCTCTTCTTTGTTTGATGTCGAAGCCAAGGAAGAACTTCAACTCTCCCATCGAAGACATCTTAAACTTGGAGGTCATGAGAGCGGCAAATTCTTCATTGAAAGCTTTGTTAGGGGAACCAAAGATAATATCATCAACATATAGTTGGCATACAAACAACTCCCCGTTGACCTTCTTAGTAAAAAGAGTGGGGTCGATTAGCCCTACTTCAAATCCACGATCTTGTAGCAACTCGGTAAGGTGGTCATACCACGCACGTGGGGCTTGTTTAAGGCCATAGAGTGCCTTATCGAGTTGATACACATGATCCGGAAAGTAGGGATCCTCGAACCCGGGGGGTTGCTTGACATAGACCAACTCATTAATGGGACCATTAAGAAAAGCACTTTTCACATCCATTTGTTGCAACTTAAAGTTGTGATGGGAAGCATAAGCAATCAACAAACGAATGGATTCAAGACGAGCAACGGGAGCAAAGGTTTCACCGTAGTCGATACCCTCGACTTGGGAGTAGCCTTGTGCTACCAATCTTGCCTTGTTGTGAATGATGTTCCCATGGGCATCTTGCTTGTTCTTGAAGATCCACTTGGTTCCAATGACGTTGTGGTTCCCGGATGGTCTTGGCACCAATCTCCACACCTTGTTGTACTCGAAGTTGTTGAGTTCTTCATGCATGGCATTGAGCCAATCCGAGTCTTCAAGCGCCTCATAGACCTTTTGGGGTTCGACACAAGAGACAAACGCGTGATGTTCACAATAGTTTGCCAACTGTCTACGAGTGCTTACCCCCTTTCTTATGCTTCCAACCACATTTTCCATGAGATGGCCTTGGGCGGTGAGTTTGGAAGCAATCTTCGCGGCACGACGCTCTAATTCCTCCTCGAGTGTGGAAGGAGGAGGGTTGACTTGATGATCGTGAGCGCCGTCTTGAGCTTGTCCTTGATCTTGAGGTTGCTCTTAATCTTGAACTCGCTCGAGGGGGAGAACTTGACCTTGGGCATCATTTAGTGGTTCATCACCGTCTTGAGGTAGATCTTGCCCTTGGTCTTGTTCACGAGGTTGAGGGCCTTCACTTTGTTCTTCGGAAGCGTGTGGGTCTTGATGAGGTGATGGCTCTACTTGAGTAGAGCATTGTCCTTCTCCTTCGGCCACAAGGGGTTCCTCAATGGGTAGGATTTGACCAATACCCATTCTTCTTATGGCTTGGGGAGGAATTTCATCACCTATATCACAAGTACCACTTTGCTCCACTTGGGAGCCGTTATTTTCGTCAAACTCCTCATTACACGTCTCCTCAATGAGTCCGGTGGACTTGTTGAGGACACGGTAAGCATGAGAGTTTGTAGCATAACCAACAAATATGCCCTCATGAGCTCTAGCCTCAAATTTAGACAACCGAACACCTTTCTTGAGAATGAAACACTTACAACCGAACACCCGGAAGTACTTGAGGTTGGGCTTGTTGCCGGTGAGGATCTCATAAGGAGTCTTGTTCAAGCCTTTGCGAAGATAGAGCCGATTGGATGCATGACATGCGGTGTTGATGGCTTCGGCCCAAAAGTTGTACGGAGACTTGAACTCCGCCATCATGGTCCTTGCCGCATCCATCAACGTCCGGTTCTTCCTCTCCGCAACACCATTTTGTTGAGGGGTATAAGGTGCCGCATATTGATGCTTGATCCCCTCGTCACTAAGAAACTCATCCAAGGTGTAATTCTTGAACTCGGTGCCGTTGTCGCTTCTTATTGTCAAGATCTTTGCATCATGTTGACGTTGAGCTTCATTTGCAAAGTTGATGACGGTTTGTTGGGTCTCACTCTTCCTCTTGAAGAAGTATACCCAAGTGTATCTTGAATAATCATCCACAATCACCAAGCAATACTTTCTTCCTCCAAGACTATCAAAAGATGGAGGCCCAAAGAGATCCATGTGAAGGAGCTCCAAGGGTCTCTTCGAGTAGATGATGGTTGAGGGAGGGTGAGCCTTTTCATGAAGCTTTCCTTCGATACAAGCACTGCAAGCACGATCTTTGGCAAAACTAACATTTGTTAGTCCACGAACATGGTCCCCCTTGAGAAGACTTTGCAAAGATCTCATATTGACGTGGGCTAAACGGTGATGCCAAAGCCATCCCACGTCAACTTTAGCCATTAGGCATGTCGCGGTCTTAGTGGGTTGCTCCGAAAAGTTAACCACATAGAGACCGTTCTCGACATGCCCAACAAAGGCTACTTTAAGAGTCTTGCTCCACAAGAGGGCCACGGTATCAATATCAAAGAATGTGGCAAAGCCCATGAGTGCAAGTTGACGAACGGAAAGTAAATTGAATGCTAGGGACTCAACAAGCATGACTTTCTCGATCGTTAGATCATGAGAAATGACAACCTTGCCGAGACCCAATACCTTAGAATGTGATGCATCACCCCACTCGACATTGGTGGGCATAGATGGAATCTCTTGCACGTCCACCACCAAGTCCTTGCTCCCGGTCATATGATTTGTTGCTCCACTATCGAGCAACCATGATCCCCCACCGGAAGCAAACACCTTGTTTGAAGCCTTAGCCATGAGGCATCTAGCGGTGATGTTTTCGTTGGGTGATTCGAAGAGAGACACCCGGGGAGTAGCAATGACAATGGATGCCATGGTCGTTGCTTCTTCATTCTCATCATCATCGTCATCCTCTTAGTATTCTTCTTGAACCACCAACCCACGAGTGGGAGTCTTCTTGGCGAAGTTGTTCTTGTTGGGGACGGACTTGGCTTTGTCTTTCCGAATGAACTTGCCACCATTGTCTTCCCGCTTCTCGTAAGGACAATCCGCAACGAAATGGCTCACATTGCCACAGTTGAAGCAAGTTCTAACTCGTTGCTTGCCCTTGACGCCACTTGAGTTGTTCTTGTTGAAGTTGGGTCTTGAGCTCTTCTTGCTCCAAAATTGTCTTGAAGCAAGGGCCATGTGCTCATGGTAGTCAAACTTGGTGTCTTCGGGGTTGCTTTCCTCATCTTCCACTTCTTCCTCTTCTTCGACAATGACCTTGGCCTTCAAGGCAAGGTTAGGCTTCTTAGCTCTTTGAGAACGGAGCACCGCATTGTCGGCGGTCTTGTCCAAGATGCTCATTGCAACGAACTCATCCAACACTTCACTTGAGGTCATGGTGTGGAAGTCCGGTCGTTGACGAATGACAGAGGACATGGCTTTGTTGTAGGGCATCATGGCCTTGAGGAACTTCCGCTTGATCCAATTGTCATCCGTGTCCTTGCTTCTATGATCTCGAAGTGCCACCGCGAGTTTGGTCACTCTTCGAAAGAGCTCACGAGGTTCTTCATCTTCTTTCATTGCAAACTCGTCGGCTTCATCTTGCACCACTTCATAGTTGGACCGTTGAATGCTAGCACTTCCACGATAGAGACCCTCGACACATTTCCATGCTTCTTTAGCCACGACATGGGGTCGAAGGTGAGGGAGATCTTCGGGAAGGATTGCATCTTGGATGATGAAGAGAGCACTCTCATTGAATTGATTGTCCACGGCTTCTCGAGGGGTGAAGTTGCTTGGGTCATGAGGATAAAAACCTTCTTCAATGACTCTCCAAAGGTTAGTGTTCACATGTTTCAAATGACACTTGAAGCGATAGACCCAATTATCAAAATCTGCATGTTTTTCATACTTAGGAGGTGGACCGGCATGATTCAAATGAGTGGAGGGGATTGGCCCTCCATAAACCGGGGGTTCCACATGGGCAAAGATGCCGGTGCCATTTCTACCACTAGTAGAAGGACTCTTTTCATTGTTAGCTTCCCCCTTGTCAGAGAAAGCATCCATCACCTTGTTAGTAGGATCACCCACTTTCATAGGTGCGGTAGATAGTTTAAGTCCCTCTAAGAAATCATTAAACATGCTTTTAACCTCGGCCGTCATGGAGGTTCTCAATGTGTCTAAAGCCACATTGAACTCCTCACGAGAGACCGAGGTTCCCCCTTCGGCCGAAGATGAGATGGGATTCACACCGGAGTGTTCCTCCACACCATCGTTGGTGTCAACCATACTCTTCGGACGGTAAAGTCCTTAATAAAGAGACGAGGCTCTGATACCAATTGAAAGGATCGATATGGTTGACTAGAGGGGGGGTGAATAGGCAACTAACAATTTTTAAGCTTTTCTTTACCAAATTAAACTTTGCAACAAATAGGTTGTCTAGATATGCAACTAAGTGAGCAACCTATATGATGCAATAACAACTAGCAAGCAAGCAAGCAAGAGATGGAACAATAAGTAAGCTTGCGAAAGTAAAGGCACGAAATAACCAAGAGTGGAGACGGTGAAGACGAGGATGTGTTACCGGAGTTCCTTCCTTTTGAGGGGAAGTACGTCTCCGTTAGAGCGGTGTGGAGGCACAATGCTCCCCAAGAAGCCACTAGGGCCACCGTATTCTCCTCACGCCCTCACACGATGCGAGATGCCGTGATTCCACTATTGGTGCCCTTGAAGGTGGCGACCGAACCTTTACAAGCAAGGTTGGGGCAATCTCCACAACAATCGGAGGCTCCCAACAACAACAACACCACGAAGCTTCACCACAATGGAGTATGGCTTCGAGGTGACCTCAACCGTCTAGGGTGCTCAACACCCAAGAGTAACAAGATCCGCAAGGGATAAGTGGGGGGAATCAAATATCCTTTGGTGGAAGTGTAGATCGGGCCCTTGTCACCCAATCCCGAGCAAATCAACAAATTTGATTGGCTAGGGAGAGAGATCGAGCAAAAATGGAGCTTGGAGCAACAATGAAGCTTAGAGGTGGAAGAGGTAGTCAACTAGAGGTAGAAGACATCCCTTATATAGTCGAGGAAAGAATCCAACCGTTATCCACTAGTTCTGCCCGCGACCCACGGTACTACCGCTCCATGGAAGCGGTACTACCGCGGCGCCGCGTGGTACTACCGTGGACCACCACGGTACTACCGTGGCACCTGCACAGGCCGGAACAAACCTGAGGACGGAGCAGTACTACCGCTTGCGCGGTACTACCGCTCCCCCTTGCGGTACTACCGCAAGGCAAGAGGGTCACGGCCTGGGAAGGGCGCGGACGAAATAAATTTCATCCGTGCCTACTTCCGCAGAAACTAGGGTGGTGCAAAAACCCGACGCGGTACTACGCCTGCGAGGCGCGGTACTACCGTGGTTGGCGCGGATGTAAAAAATTACATCCGCGCCTACTACCGCGACGCTGCGGTACAAGGCAGAAGGGCCACGGTACTACCACCCCAAGGGAGCGGTACTACCGTGGGCCCCCATGGTACTACCGCGCTGGACGAGCGGTACTACCGTGGGGGCGCGGATGTAAAAAATTACATCCGCCCCTACTACCGCACCGGAGCGGCACTAGGCCAGGGTGTCGCGGTACTACCGCACCAAAGGGGCGGTACTACCGTGAGGGGCGCGGATGTAAAAAATTACATCCGCCCCTACTACCGCACCTGAGCGGCACTAGGCCAGGGTGCCGCGGTACTACCGCGCCAAAGGAGCGGTACTACCGTGACGCCCCGCGGTACTACCGCTTGTACCTGCGGTACTACCGCAAGTACAGCAGTAGTCGTCAGTTTTTCACACAACCAAGATAACGATGGGTAGCTCCAAAGTGCAAGGAAAGGAGGGACAAGTGTACGTGTGATTCCACCCTACCTTTCCGATGCGGACCCCCTCTTAATAGTACGGCTCTCCTACGACTCAACTCCACCAAAGAGAAACGTAGAACAACGCCGGCTTCAACAGACTCCGAGGGGCACCGAATCGTCTTGTGCCTAATGATGAAGTATCTGAGAGACTCAAGGCACACGATTAGTCCGCACGAGTATTGTCATCAATCACCAAAACACTTAGGGATAAATATGCCCTTACAAGTGCCATTATCAGTTATGATACTGTGTGGAAAACTGAAACGAAAAATCACTTTTTTCATGAACTGAACCGCCATGGCTGCATCACACTTACTGACCGGCTCTACCTCAACCCATTTTGTAAACTTATCCACCGCCACCAGGAGGTGTGTCTTTTTATCCTTAGACCTCTTGAAAGGTCCAACCATGTCCATCCCCCAGACTGCGAACGGCCAAGTAATTGGAATCATCCTCAACTCGTGAGCCGGCACATGAGCTCGTCGTGAGAATTTTTGACATCCGTCACATTTGCTGACTAGATCCTCCGCATCAGCATGAGCCGTCAGCCAATAGAAACCATGACGGAAAGCTTTGGCGACAAGAGATTTTGAACCGGCATGATGACCACAATCCCCTTCATGGATCTCACGAAGTATCTCCTGACCCTCCGCAGGCGACACACAACATTGAAATGCCCCAGTGACACTGCGGTGATGTAACTCGCCGTGAACAATCGTCATAGATTTTGATCGCCTGATGATTTGTCTCGCCAAGGTCTCATCCTCAGGCAATTCTTCCCGGGTCATATAGGCCAAGTATGGCACTGTCCAATCAGGGATGACGTGAAGAGCTGCCACCAGTTGTGCCTCCGGGTCTGGCACTGCTAGTTCTTCCTCTGTAGGTACCTTGACAGAAGGATTATGCAAAACATCGAGAAAGGTGTTAGGCGGCATCGGCTTACACTGAGATCCCAACCGGCTTAAAGCATCAGCCGCCTCACTCTTCCTTCGATCAAGGTGCTCCACTTGATAACCTTTGAAGTGCCCAGCCACAGCATCTACTTCACGACGGTAAGCCGCCATAAGGGGATCCTTGGATTCCCACTTGCCTGACACCTGTTGAGCCACAAGATCTGAATCGCCCAAGCACCTTACCAGGCTCAAATTCATCTCTTTGGCCATTCGGAGACCATGGAGTAAGGCCTCATACTCAGCTGCATTGTTAGTACAAGGAAACATAAGCCGGAGCACATAACAAAATTTGTCACCTCGAGGGGAAGTTAAAACAACTCCAGCACCCGAGCCTTCTAATTGCCTGGACCCATCAACGTGAATAGTCCAATATGTGTTATCCGGCTTCTCCCCTAGTGCCTGGAACTCTGTCCAATCATTGATAAAGTCCACCAAGGCTTGAGATTTAATAGCAGTACGCGGCATATACTTCAAACCATGAGGCCCGAGCTCAATAGCCCATTTGGCGACTCGTCCTGTGGCTTCCCTGTTCTGGATGATGTCCCCCAAGGGGGCAGAACTTACCACAGTTATAGGATGACTTTGGAAGTACTGCTTCAGCTTCCAGCTTGCCATAAACACTCCATAAACATGTTTCTGCCAATGTGGATACCTTTGTTTAGACTCAATAAGCACCTCACTGATATAGTAAACTGGTCGTTGAACCGGATGCTCCTTGCCTGCCTCCTTACGCTCCACCACGATGGCAACACTGACAGCTCATGAATTAGTAGCCACATATAACAGCAATGGCTCTTTATCAATGTGAGCCGCAAGAACCGGTGGCTCAGACAATTGTCTCTTTAAATTTTCAAAGGCAGTATTAGAAGCATCACTCCAGACAAAAGTGCATGTCTTCTTCATCATCTGATACAGCGGCAAGGCCTTCTCACCTAACCGGCTTATAAACCGACTTAAAGCAGCAACACGACCCGCCAGTCGCTGAATATCACTAATGCATGCCGGTTTAGCCAGAGATGTAATCGCCTTGATCTTCTCCGGATTAGCTTCAATGCCTCTGTTTGAGACTAGAAAACCCAAGAGCTTGCCTGCAGGTACACCAAATACACACTTGGCCGGGTTAAGCATCATCTTATAAATCCGAAGATTATCAAAGGTCTCTTTCAAGTCAGATATCAAGGTTTCTTTCTCTCTGGATTTCACCACAATGTCATCCACATAAGCGTGAACATTGCGCCTGATTTGATCGTGGAGACAGTTCTGTACACACGCTGATAAGTCGCCTGAGCACTCTTGAGCCCAAATGGCATAGATACATAACAGAAGGCTCCAAACAGAGTGATGAAAGCCGTCTTGTCCTGGTCCTTAACTGCCATTTTGATCTGATGATAACCAGAGTAAGCGTCCAGAAAGCTCAAACGCTCGCACCCCGCCGTAGCATCAATGATTTGATCAATACGGGGGAGAGCAAAGGGATCAGCTGGACAAGCTTTATTTAGGTCCGTGTAATCCACACACATCCGCCAGGTGCCGTTCTTCTTGAGTACGAGCACCGGGTTAGCCAACCACTCCGGGTGAAAAACTTCAATGATAAACCCAGCCGCTAAGAGCTGAACCGTCGAAGAAACTGCCTGACCGGCTTATACTTCAGATCAATATTAAGAGTGTGCTCAGCGAGTTCTCTCGGTACACCCGGCATGTCAGAAGGTTTCCATGCAAAGATGTCCCGGTTCTCACGGATGAACTCAATGAGCGCGCTTTCCTATTTAGAATCCAAGTTGACACTGATACTGAACTGCTTAGATGAATCACCTGGATTGAAATCCACATGCTTGGTTTCATCAGCCGACTTAAACTTCATAGCCGGGTCATGCTCGATGGTTGGCTTTTTTAAAGAGGTCATATCCGCTGGGTCAACATTATCTTGATAAAACTTCAGCTCCTCTGCTGCACAAACAGACTCAGCATAAGCCGCGTCACCCTCCTCACATTCCAGGGCTACCTTTTGACTCCCATGCACGGTGATGGTGCCCTTGTGACCTGGCATCTTAAGCTGTAGATAGACATAACACGGTTGTGCCATGAACTTGGCATAAGTCGGTCGTCCAAACAGAGCATGATATGGACTCCTGATTTTGACCACCTCAAATGTCAATTTCTCAGCCCTGGAATCATATTCATCTCCAAAGGCCACTTCCAGTTCAATCTTGCCAACTGGGTAAGCCGATTTACCAGGAACCACTCCATGAAAAACAGTGTTGGACGTCTTCAAATTCTTATCAGTTAACCCCATTCGCCGAAAGGTCTAATAATAGAGGATATTGATGCTGCTACCCCCGTCCATGAGAACCTTAGTGAATTTATATCCACCAACCTGAGGTGCTACCACCAAGGCTAACTGACCTGGATTATCAACCCGAAGGGGGTGATCTGCCCTGCTCCATACAACGGGTTGTTCTGACCACCTCAAATAACGGGGAACCGCCAGCTCAACAGAATTCACGGCCCTCTTATGAATCTTCTGGTCACGTTTGCACAAGCTGGTGGTGAACATGTGATACTGCCCACCATTCAGCTGCTTCGGATTGCTTTGATAACCTGACTGCTGCTACTGTTGCTCCCCTTGACTAGACTGCTGTTGATTATAACCGCCTTGATGTCCCTGAAAACCGGAGCTTGAACCACCGCCCGGGCCATGAAAACCACCAGCTCCTGAGCCGCCGCCTGACCCATGATTGCCTTCAAACATGTTGGAATTCTTGAAAGCCTCCATGATCGCGCAATCTTTCCATAAGTGGGTAGCGGGTCGTTCGTGGGTGCCGTGTCTTGGGCAAGGCTCATTGAGTAGCTGCTCAAGAGATGGGCCTGACCCACCAGATCTAGGGGCGGTTTTCCCTTACGTCTCTGATTAGTACCCTGCGCATTGGCATTAGCCACAAACTCCGGGTTACCCTCCGCCTTATGCTTATTGCCTCCTTGATTCATCGGGTTATGCTGCTGGCCCTTTCCATTGCCGTTCTTCTTTCCCTTTCCTGTCTTTTCCTCATCAAACGCGGGATCCTTGGTACTGTCAGAGTCAGCGTATTTGACTAAAGCTGCCATCAGCATACCCATGTCGTTGCAATCACGCTTAAGGCGCCCCAGTTTCTGTCTCGGCGGTTCAAAGCGACAGTTCTTCTCCAACATGAGGACTGCAGAGCCGGCATCCATCTTGTCAGATGAATGTATTATCTCCTTGACTCGGCGTACCCAGTGAGTCGTGGATTCACCCTCCTCCTGCTTACAATTTGTCAAGTCCACAATCGACACAGATTGCTTGCAAGTGTCCGTGAAGTTCTGGATGAACCGGGCCTTTAGCTCTGCCCACGAATTAATGGAATTGGGTGGCAAGCCTTTTAGCCAAGACCGGGCCGTTCCATCTAACATCATGGTGAAGTATTTAGCCATTGCTGCGTCGCTAACCTCCAACAGCTCCATGGCCATCTCATAACTCTCAATCCACGCTCCGGGTTGTAAGTCGGCCGTGTAATTCGTCACCTTTCGAGGTCCCTTGAAGTCCTTGGGCAAACGTACATTACGCAGAGCCGGTACCAAACAATGAACACCGCCGGTCCTAGTAGCCACTCCCGTCTCAACGAAAGTCGTCGGATACTCTGGGAAATCTTGATGAGCCGTCTGTTGAGCCGCTAGCTGAGCCGCCCGCTCGTTCTCCTGACATATTCGGTCTTGCACCGGATTATAACCACCGGGCTGGTTACGGCGCTGGGCGTTGCTTGACAAAGCTTCTGATTCCATGTGCCTGCTGTAACTTGGACTCCAGTTTTGATGAGGCGGTGCTAACCAAGGCGGAGGAGTCGAATGAATCATGTCCCGGCTATAAGAATAAGTCTCTTGCTGAGCCAGGGCCGTCTGGATGAGTTCTCTGACCCTCTGGGTCTCCATCGCTGTCGGGTCATCACCGTCCACTAGGAGAGCCGCCAAGCGCACCGATGCTGCGATTAAGTTCTCCATGGGGTTGGAAAAGTGACCCGGCGGTATTGGCACGTAACGGGGTGGTGCCATGCTCCCATGAGGAGGTGCCATCTCCCGAGGCTAAGCCGGTCCTCCTGTTCCTGCTTTCATAAATTGATTCGCATCTGGCGGGTTACTTGGGCCGGCTCCGGGTGTAGCATAAAGATTCCGAGGATCATAGGCCGGAGGTAAACGGGACCGGGTTTTCTGATGTCTCCTCCTCATCACCTCGTTAGACGCGTTTAGGCTCATCGTGAGCTGGTAGGCTTCTGACTGTAGCCGCTGTGCCCGCGCGTCCAGAGCCGCCCGTTCCGTGGCTAACTGGTGTCCTCAGCTGCCAAGGCCTCCTTGGCCCGAGCTATTTCCTCGCGCACCCGTGCCACCTCCGCATCATGCTCATCTTTATTTGCAGGAATGACCGTGGCGGTTAACAGGGCCGTGAGCTTATCCATGAGATCTATCAGCACCTGAGCCGGCGGGCGCACATGGCCTCCTGCACCGGCTACTCCTGTCCCGGACGTTATTGCTGTAGCAGCTGTAGAGTTTTGGCCGGGTTGAGTCCCAGCCATGAAGACTCCTGCCCATCTTGGCGGCTCATAGGGGTCCAGAATACTGGTGCCATCGGAGTAACCCCCGAGCCCGCCGTCTTGCACTTGGTACAGCGAATCTGTTGAACCGGCGGACGAATCACCGTCAGAGAGGACGACCGTCTGACCACCATCTTCAGATCCTTCAAAAAGTTCCTCTCTGTGGATGCAGCCCACGAAGACATGCTTCATGACGGGTTGAACCCGGGCCTTTCTTGCACGCTGAGCCGTCTCGACGAGGTCGGTGCAGTTGTCCGGCTCGGGGCCCGGCTCACCAATCCGGCCGATGAAGACGTGGATTCCGCCGAAGGGGACCCGGTACCCGTACTCAATTGAGCCGGCGTCGGGGCCCCAGCCTTCGTCGTCTATGTAGATCTTGCCGCGACGACTCTTGGTCATCCGGCCTGCTACGTATCCCTTGAGCCCTTCGAAGTTGCCCTCCAAGAACTCAAATCCACCGTGCGCTGGCCCCACGGTGGGTGCCAACTGTCGTGGAATTGTCACGTCAGATGTCCTAGTGAAAGGACTTAGTTGTGGAGCCATCGCAACTAGGAAGTTTGAAGGGGTTAATCGGGACAAAGGATACGAGAGGTTTATACTAGTTCGGCCCCTTACGGTGAAGGTAAGGCCTACATCTAGTTGGGTTGGTATTGATTGATGTTTCGATGACCAGGGAGCGAGATACGCTATGCCTGGCTCTCGATCAGTTGTTTCTTACCCTAAGCCGCCAGCGGGTCGTCCCCTTATATACACGGGTGGACGCCCTGCGGCCTACAAAGTCCCGACCGGCTCATAGACAGTGTCCGGCTCGGTGACTAGTTAATTCTACCTTATGTTACAAGTCATATCATCATGGCGGTTTATCACTATGGGCCTTAAGCCGCCTGTGGGCCTTAAACCCTTTATTGATCCGCCATCTTCATGCTTGGTCTTGGGCTTCTTCTGATGAGTCTTCTTTGCGTAACCCGGCCCCTCCTGGGCGGCTTACACAAATAGTTATATCCCCAACAGCCTGCCTTTTGGGCGGATCAGGGGTGTCGGAGTCCTACGTATCTGCTATCCAGACTCCCGCAAAAAACCCCACGTTTGGTACCAGTTTGCCGGAAAAACGTGGTTTGGACCGCTTGGCGGACCGATACATGACTGCCTTGGATGGCACAACTCGTACGGTCCGGAAGTATGCAGGCGATTTGAGGGTCGGTGTTGAAGATGCCCGGTGATAAACCATCGTACTCCCTCCGGTTGCGAATAAGTATACTTCCACCGTTTCTCACAAGTCAAAGTTTTAATTTTTTTTTTATCAACTATACAGAAAAGATTTGTAACATATATGAAATCAAATTGGTATATTATGAATGTACATTTCACAACGGATCTAGTGATACTAATTTAGTGCCATAAATACCGCTACTTTTTCCTGAAAGTTGGTCAAAGTTTAAAACTTTGATTTAGGACAAAAGCTAGATTGTACATTTATTCGCGGAGAGAGCACACGGTACAGATAACAGATAGTAGTACATCTACGTTTCCAGAGTCTAGACTGGTCTATTCACTTGCCCTGATCCCTGATTGATTTTATTAAAACAACCGTGTTAACCCAATCGCCAGCACGTTAGCATGCGGTCGCTGGCGCCAGAGCCCCCGCGCCCACGGCCAGCCGTGCATGAGGGGCGAAAGCAGAAAGCCCACCAAAAGCGACCCGCTTTCCCTGCCGCGAGCCAGCGAAATGCGCGCAGGTAGCGAGCGACGCAGGCGGCAGCAGACTCGGGAGACGTCAGGAAGGAAAAAAATGGAGCGGCAGGAGGGACGCTGACGCCGTCACGCCCCGCGCGCAAGTCGGCACACACACACGCCCACACGGCAGGAGGACAGGAGACGGAACGGAACGGTCAACCGAACGCCCCGTGGACCGGAGCGAGCGAGCGCGGACGATAAACAACAGCCGCGGCACCCGCCTCGTGTGTGTGTGTGTGTGTCTGTGCGCCTCCTGCTCTCTCGCCTTTCCCCATTCCCCTCCGCTCGCTCGCTCCGGGTCTCCCTCCCTCCCTCTTCACACCCACCTCACCTCCTCTCCCCTCCCCTCCCTCTTCACACCCACCTCACCTCCTCTCCCCTCCCCTCCCTCTTCGCGTGCCCAAGAAAGGAACCACCAGGCAGGAACGGCGTGAGCGCAGCTGGGGCTGGAGCCGGATCGACCCCGTTCGTCTCCAGAGGCGGCGGCACGGGCGCAGGAACTCCGGATCGGCGCTCAAGAACCCAGAGTCCGGGCTGATGTGAGTTATTTCGGCTCCAGTTGCCGGTCTTTCGTCCTTGATTTGATTGACGCGCTGGTTGTGCGGGGGGCGAGCTTTTCGGGGGCGTTTACTGTCCGGATCAAGCGGCCGTGCGTCCGGATGCGGCAGTAAATGCCGTCCTACCTGCTGAAAATCATCGGTTTCTTGGCATCTTTTTGTTAAATTCGTCCATGCCAAGAGTTCGTTCAGTTCAGCTGTCCTAACGCCTCGCCTTGACTGCCAGTCGTTGTTCTGTCCTCGCACAAGCCTTGCAGATCTTGGCGATTTGTTTTTTTAGCAGTACATATGTTCTTCACAGATCCCTCTTTTTTATCGTCTCTATATATCCGGGGTGAAACGGAGCCTTCTTTGATTTTTTTGACCATGGGAATGACTTATTTCCAAGTTTGTCGTGGGATAGCTGTACCAGGGTGGAGATTTCTTTCTCGAAATGTCGCAACATGCCACCGGGGTGTCTCGTGTTCTCTTTTTTTACGGCACCGCCATGGCATCCAAATCCATTTCGGATGCGTAGACTATTCTTTTCTCTTGAGCTTTGCTCAAAATGAGGTGGTTTGTTTTCAGCGGGATGTACTGGAATTAATACATGTTTTTCACCAAGATGGGTCTCTGTTTCATGCTATACTCACCAAAATTATGCGTCTTTCTCTCTCGCAGGCACACGTTGGTGCTTTCTTCTACCTAGACATACTCCCGAGCAGCAGCTCTGCCGCCGTGATCTGTAATCGCCGTTCCAAAAAAGAACAGTTTAGAAAGGTTGTCGGCGGCCCGAGCTCTGAGCTTCATCCTGCATCTAGCTAGCGCAGATGTCGTTCCGCAGCATAGTTCGTGATGTCAGGGACGGTTTCGGCAGCCTGTCGAGGCGGAGCTTCGAGGTGACCATCTCCGGCCTGTCCGGCCTCACCGGGCACCACAGGGGCAAGTGCCAGAGCACGGTGCACGAGCTCCGCGACGCCGATCTCATAGTCCAGGAGAGCCGCTGGGCTAGCCTCCCTCCCGAGCTCCTCAGCGACGTGATCCGGAGGCTGGAGGCCAGCGAGAGCACCTGGCCGTCGCGCAAGCATGTCGTGTCCTGCGCGGCCGTTTGCAAGGCGTGGAGGGAGATGTGCAGGGAGATCGTGACGAGCCCGGAGTTTTGTGGGAAGCTCACCTTCCCCGTGTCTCTTAAGCAGGTGAAATTTCTGCATCTCCTGATGAAGCAAACCTTAAAACTGAAAAATGCTACCAAGAATGGTATTTTGTTCTACCACCTAGATGGCAACATCTGAGACTGAAGAGTGTTCGTTGTGTTGCTTATTCTCATGCCTCTTAAGTCAAGACATCTGCCCTGACACTTGTTATTCTTTCAACAGCCTGGCCCTCGAGATGGAATGATTCAATGTTTTATAAAGCGAGATAAATCGAAGTCTACTTATCATCTCTACTTGTGCCTGACTAATGGTATGATATTGCCTTTTTCACCTTTAGAAGTATACCATTTCTATGTTGTGCTAACATCGCTGTGAGGACTTGTCTTCTTGCGGAATACTAGCCAATATGCTAGCATGAATTCTCTATTTTGGCCTTGATTTTGTCTCAATGCTCGTACCTGTTTTTATTTTATGAAATCATGAAGTTAAGATGCTGATATTTTGTTTCATTTATTTTGAATCAGCGGTACTTGTGGAGAATGGCAAGTTCCTCTTGTCTGCTAAAAGGATCCGCAGGACAACCTGCACAGAATATGTTATCTCAATGGATGCTGAAAACATCTCAAGATCAAGCAGCACCTATATTGGAAAACTGAGGTACTAGTTATACATGTATACTGTAACCATGTCCTTCTGGTCTCATGCATTTGCGGATAATAAAACCGACCTTCTTTTCATTTCCAGGTCAAACTTCCTCGGCACAAAATTCATAGTCTACGACACGCAGCCCCCTTACAATGGGGCTATAGTTCCTAACGTTGGACGGAGTAGCCGGAGATTCAACTCCAAGAAAGTGTCTCCCAAGGTGCCATCTGGTAGCTACAACATCGCTCAGGTGTCTTACGAGCTAAATGTTCTTGGCACGAGGGGCCCTAGGCGGATGAACTGCATCATGCACTCCATACCGGCCTCATCGGTTGAGCCCGGTGGCATTGTCCCTGGGCAGCCTGACCAGATCATGCCCCGAGCTCTAGAGGACTCGTTTCGCAGCATGAGCTCCATCTCCAAGTCATCCATCATGGACCGGTCCACGGACTTCAGCAGCTCCCGATATTTCAGCAGTTCCCGGTTTTTGTCCGACATCGCCGGAGGCGCGATAAGCCGAGACGAGGACGGAGAGAGCAAGGAGAGGCCGCTGGTGCTCCGCAACAAGGTTCCGAGGTGGCACGAGCAGCTGCAGTGCTGGTGCCTCAACTTCCGTGGCCGCGTGACCATCGCCTCAGTGAAGAACTTCCAGCTGATCGCGGCGCCGAGCCAGCCCGCGCCGCCCCCCGCAGGGGCGCCGACCCTGGCCTCGTCGCAGCCCGCCCCAGCGCCGGAGCAGGACAAGATCATCCTGCAGTTCGGCAAGGTGTCCAAGGACATGTTCACCATGGACTACCGCTACCCGCTGTCGGCATTCCAGGCCTTCGCAATGTGCCTGAGCAGCTTCGACACGAAGCTGGCCTGCGAATAAAACCGGCGATCGACGGAGGTCGACGACACAGGCGGCGGTCGAGGGAAGGAAGCAGTAGAACCCTCATCCCCTCCATAGGACTTCCATTCTAGATCACGGACATGCCTTTTGTTTGCTTGTAATTCTGCTTTGTTTGTAGCTTTGTTGGAACTGGACTGGGTAGCATGTGATGCTTCGCACCATGATTGCTTCCTTTGAAGCTAAGTTTCGTGGATGCGGTTGGTTCCGGATTTAACCTAAGGCCCCCTTCATGATTGCCTTTGTTCTGCACATCTTGTATGGATGCCCGCTGTCTGGTAAAGAGCAGAAAAGGTTCCTTCAGTGCTTCTCTTCTTTTACAAACTGTGTGCTTGCCTTATTCTATGGCGCAGACGAGGATCATGCGCACTGGGCTTGTCTCACATGATGAAGCCCTCTCTCTCCTGGGTCCATGCCCTTTTGGTGCGGTTGGTGCATCTTGTTTTAGCAAGCATAAACAGTTGTTTTGTCTAATAGGAGAATCATTGCACATGTACCTGACACCTTTCTCATAAGCTTTTGAGTGTTCCATGATCTCCTTTAGGTTGAGCCACCATAATTTCTGGGAGGTGGGTTGAGTTCTTTTCAGCATGGAGGATGACGCATTTCCTGGCTTCCTGTAGTGAGAAAGGTGAGTACTCCAGTACAGCTAGGAGAAGAGTAGTAAAATAGAGGCATCTGGGGCTGGGTCCATGGTGAGGGTGACTGCATGGTGGAGGAAATAGTCTTTTTCCCAGAACAAGTTATCATGTGCTGCGTGACTGAGCTGGAATGCATATGACTGACAGCGAAATGAACCCACCATACCAGAAAACCATACGTACGATAGTAGTGCAAAGGTGGCTTGCTTGCTCGCTCGCTCGGACGGATGAAATAATTGAGCGTATCGTGCATGGTGATCATCCATTCCTTCTCGATCCAGGGCAATGGCGAATGGGAGGAAGCTTTCATGGCTCCCTGGGCGTGTGACAGCGCGCGGAGTACCAGCACAAGTGTCACATTATGTATGTCCTGATGATTGATTAGGTTGAGCGGCGCGAGTGGCCTCGGCACTAATCCGCTGGATGATTTGACAGCGGCCATCAAATCAGGCCGGCGGTTGGGGCCGTGGGCATTGCGTGTGGTTTATCGTCGCCCCCCGATGGAGTTGGATCCGTGGTCGACATCGTGCGGCGAGATGTTGGGTGGCAATGGCATGTTGAGGTCTGGAACGCGGAATGAGATATATATATCTCTCTCTCTGGTTAAAGTTAAAGTGGGTGGGATGGATAGACGCGGAGCATCACCTCGCTATAATTCAGGTGGGGGAATTTCCGGTCGATCGAATCGTGGAGTGGAGAGATGGATGTGACGACGCGGCCGCCACCCCACTGTGACTAGCGTCGCGTATGGGTTCAGGAATAATTTTGGTGCTGGGGTGGGGACTGTATACCTGGCCATAGGCAGCCCGGCCCGGTCGGCCCGAAAAAGCCCGATCCGGCCCGGCCCGCCCTTGTCCCCGGGCCGGGCTTGGGCCTAGGTTTTGGGCCTAGCGTCGGTACGTACTGATTCTTGTAATCTTTTATTTTTTATTTAATTTTAATGTTATATGTCATTTGTCTGAGAGTTGGTTAAATCTCAGTCTACTGAGATCTAGCCACACCCTTAACACAACAGTAGTAGTGCAACATCACGGAGTATCGCCGCCATTGATTTGTTTTGTTTGGGAAGACCACCATCTAGAATTTGGGAGTGCCACGGTCTGAAAGGCAAAACTATGATGCAGTGCGGGATCTTCTTGCCCATTTTGAGGTGTTCTCGGAAAAGAAGGCCAAAAATATAATGCAAAATTAGTAACAACTGATCAAGTGCGCACTATGGTGCCAACCACACACGACACGCCAACGTGATGTTGCCACGTCACCACGAATGCTGGAACCAACAACGCAAGGCGTCAGGAGGGGGTAGGGGGGAGGTGCTTCACCGTCGTATGTGCCAAAGAGGGAGGATATGGACATCGTTGTCCGAGAGATGGGAAGACGGTAACACCGATGTCATAAGAGGGGTGGACACCAACCCTACACAGGGAGGAGGGGAGAGCACCACCTCGATGAGGTAGGAGATGACAACCACTGCCGGAGCTTGGGGAAGGGGTTGTTGAAGTTTTTTGACCGATGAGGGAAGGTGAACAAGTGAGCGGAGAGGTGAACATGGATTCATACCGCAACATGCGCTACCTCGTCGAAGAGGGAAGAATTCTCCTTTTCCAAGGAAAAGTAGCTCCCCGGGCAACTTGTTCCCTTCTAACAATTCACGCACTTTATTGCCGCATCATGTTTGAGGAATATGGATTACATCATGAGGCCGGAGAAGCCATGAATGGCGACCAAAATGAAAAAGAAAGAGCATACCAGGCAATGTTGCGTGCTTCCGAGTTGGAGCAACGTCCTTCATGAGCGAAGGTTGCTTCCTGGAACTTCTTGGACCACTTACCCATTTCCTTGACCGAGGCATTACAACCACTTGAACTCCTAATGGATGTCATTGACAATAGAAAGGCAGTCTAAGGTGATCTTCATTTGATGAACACCTAAGTCCTCAGCTAATGCAAGAGCCCCGCGACACACAATCATTTATATGATAGCTGGATCTGTGAGTGCTGAAAAGGTTACCGCCGACGATCCGAGGTACTTCCCATCACTGATACGACATAAGACAAGCACAACTCCAATGTCTCCCCGTCGAGATACAACATCATCACAATTTAACTTGGCAATACATGTTAGGGAAGGAATCTATCTTTTTGCGCTGGTTGGTTTTTGCTGATGAACCTTTTTCACCCTTTGCACCTTGGCAATGTTAAGGGCATGTACAATGGAGGCACTAGTATAGTGCTGCTCCAGATTCCACGTAAACATTTGAGGCCGAAACCACAGTGTGAAGTGAGACCGGTCCAATGCTGCAGCCTCCCTGTTTCTCTTTCTCTTTCTCACTTTCCCAACCGCAAAGAGCTAAAGCAAGCTGAGGTTGCCATGGCATTGGCTAGGAGAGAGCTGAAGCGACTTTTTGTCAGGGAGGAGGCAGCCTCCTCTGGAAGCGCCCGTTCCACTCTGCAAGCAACACCTTTTTTTAGTCTGGACCACCAAATCCGATGTGGAGGGCTGGAGCGACCGTCCAGAGTGGAGCGTTGGTCATGCCCTAAGATCATCCATGAACAGTGTGATGAAGGAATGTGTAGATGACGGAGCCGGGAAATCCCCTTCATGAAGCATCTTGTTGCGCGCCGTCAAACGGCCCAAAGTATGAAAAGAACACAAGTCAGTTGATCATGCGATAACGGTTCTATCAATGAAAAACTATCATTTGTTTCGCATTTTGTACTCAATAAGCTCTCCATCACCCAAGGCCCACATGCATCCGGCCATGGCACGATCTAATAATGAGTGGCACCAAGAGTCGTCCGCTCCGTAGACACGCAACTAATAGTAGCAGACATATTTCGGTATCGCAAAAGATCAGTTGTTGGAAGAGAGAGTCAAGCTAATTATCTCCCAAGAAACAAAAGTGTCTTCAAAGGAACCTGTGATTTCCACGGAGCAGTCCATGACTTCTCTTTGCTTTCAAGCTTGAGGGTCCCGTTCCCCATCCAACCAAGCTTCTCTTCGCTTTTTCGTTGCTACAAACATACGACAAGCAAACCGGGCTGAGAATAAGACCCGAGAGTCATGATTCCATGACCAGAAATCTTCCGTATTGCATGGAAACCCCGCTGAATCAAATCTCTGGTCCACGAGGCCAGAGTATGACCTATGAACTCGCAACAAGATGAGGTGGTTCATTTGTAAATACACAACGGGTCATAGGTTCACCTCCCTTGGTAACTTCTTCATATTCCAAGCTAAGGTGGTAGCACCATTGTCGATCCTTTAGATAAGGCCCTGGGCAAGAACATCTCTCCCCTCTAATGACTCGCCATACCTGCATAGTTTCAGCTGAAAGAATGTTGTATTGAGGGTAATATGCAACTTTTAATTTTTATTAGATCAATGTGCATCTTTTAGCAGAGATTAGTACATGACCTCAGAGTTCCCCGGGCACTAGTGCTTTCATTTTTCATATAAAAGTCAGCACCGCTATTCACATATTTGAAGGGAGTTCTATTTTTTGTCGAGTCAAATTGTTTTTTCGAGGGGTAAACATGCTTTATTGATTGATATTCAAAATTTACAGGAGTGTTAGAGATATAATGTGGGTTTATAAGCCGCCCTTTTTTTGAGTAAATATTTTTTGAGTCTATTTGAGTAATTTATAAGCCACGCGTGGAGAGGTGTCCGGTGAGAGCAACTAGTTGAGGAGTGCTCCTTCGGGAGCCTCCCCAACAATCACATGGGGCGTCACGCTCTGGGCGCTTCCTCCGGAATTTTTTTTCCGCACGAGTTTTCAAATTTTTTAGATATTTTTTTTGACTTTTCAGTTTTCCACCATTCTTTCTTAGCTTATCGACAAAAAAAATCGCGCGAAAAATGCGTTTTTTTATGAGAGGCATGGTTTTGCTTAAATAAAAAACATACTTTCTTTTTTATTCTTTTGTGTGAGAGGCACGATTTTGCTTTGGCGAGAGGCATGGCCGTGCCTCACGGAAGCGAAAAAAAAATTGCGTTTCTCTTTTTTTCCGTGAGAGACACGGTTTTGATTCCGCGGTCGTGCCTCTCGGAAACGAAAAAAATATGTTTTTTTTCCTGTGAGAGGTACGGTTTTGCTTCCGTGAGAGGCACGGTCGTGCCTCTCGAAAATAAAAAAACACACTTTTTTCTTTTCTTTCGTAAGAGACATGATTTTGCTTCTGCGAGAGAAACAGCTTTTGAAAAGGAAAAAAATGCTCTCGATTCGGTCTTTCTGTCAGATTTTTTCGTGAAAAAGAAGTTCATCAAAACCTATCAACATAAAATTTAGTTTTGAAGACTTTGACGCGAGGAATCCAATGATAAAAACGGTTGAAGATTTGAATGCATAGTTTAAGAGATAAAACATTTTGAATAAATAGATTTGCGAAAAAAGGAAAATTCACAGGTTACAACAAGTCGCAACATACAACGCGCCACCTGTTGCTGAATATTAGTTGGGCTAATGGCCCACTTAACAATTTTAGGAAAATTGGAGAGTCTAGTACAGACACAAAATAAATATGAGACGTCATATTCATTGCAAAAATGGAAACGCCCATAATAAATACGTTTAATTGTGGAAATGGAAACGACTGTAACTAAACGTGTTTTTATGGAAATTAAACGATTTTATTGCTGGACCGTTCTCCTAGCCGACTGGCTATATATATGAGGCATCGTAGCTCAGCCAAAAACACAACGCTTCACACCTCCACTGCTCCCTGGTCGTTCCTTTCACTGATGTTGCCCTTGGTGATCCCATCCCGTCTACCGCGTACACGGCTGACGGGTGAGTGAAAGTACGTTATATCGACTAGAGGGGGGTGAATAGGCGATTTTTATGAATTCTTCACTGAGGAATTTGCTGGTGAGGAAATTCCTTAGCGAAGAACTACTTTCAGCGGAATGAGTACTCAGAAGTAAACATAACAGGATACAAACATAGTCATCATGATGAAATGAAGACTAGCACAGAGTACAGAAAGCGTAAACACAGGATAACAAGATGAAGACGGACAGACTGAAGAAATTGAACTGAGGAATTTGTGAAAGTCTTCAGTCAAAGTCTTCAAGCACAGATATGAACAACATACAACACAGTAAATGAGGAAATGAAAGAGTTGAGGAAATAGAACCAGTTAGTTGGTGAAGACAATGATTTGGTAAACCAGTTCCAATTGCTGTCTCAGTTGTACGTCTGGTTGGAGCGGCTGAGTATTTAAACTCGAGGACACACAGTCCCGGACACCCAGTCTCTGGGCCGCAACTCAGGAACCCAGTCCTCACCATATTCTCCTTGAACTAAGACCACGCAGGCCTCGTCCAATCACTCGTGGTAAGTCTTCAGGTGACTTCCAAACCTTCACAGACTTGGTCACTCGGCGATCCATAATTCCTCTTGGATGCTCTAGACCTTGACGCCTAACCGTCTGGAAGAAGCACAGTCTTCAAAGGTAACAAGCGTCGGATCCACGCAGGATCAATTTCTTCAGTGATGCTCAATCACTTTGGGTTTGTGGGGGTTTATTTTTGTGATTTTCCTCACTTGATGATTTTCGCTCAAAGTCCTCGGAGGATGGGTTGCTCTCAGATGACAAGTGTCAAGTTCTCTCGGAGCAGCCAACCAACTAGTGGTTGTAGGGGGCGGCTATTTATAGCCTAGGGAGCAGCCCGACATGATAAGGCATAAATGCCCTTCAATGATATGACCGTTAGGTGGATAAAATATTTGGACAGCCGGCGCGCAGCACAGCAACGGTCGGAAATTTGACTCTCAAATTCCTCAGGGCTATCATGTTCCTCACTGTGTAGGCAATTCGCACTGGTGAATTCCTAACTCCTCAGTCAGAGCAAAGTCCTCAGTGACCAGAAGAACTGCGTCTCTGTCACTGAAGAGATTGACCGAACTGTATGAGATTTTCAATGGCTTCACTCGAAGGGATTGGTAGGTGTAGGATTTTGAGTTGAGCATCACATGGAAATTTTTCCTTAGTATTTCCTCGACCCCCTTTAACAGTACGGTGTTTCCTATGACTCAAGAAAGAGAAAATAAAACTACGAAAACAAAAGTCTTCACGCTTCATGTTCCTCAAATGAATACCAAGTCTTCAAGGTCACACCAATTTCTTCACTTTCAAAGTCTTCAGAAAGTCTTCAGAATATCAAAGTCTTCAGTCGAAGAACTTCATTTTTAGGGGTCGACTTTCTTTGTAAATATCAAACTCCTCATAGACTTATAGACCTGTGTACACTCACAAACGCATCGGTTACTTAACCTATAAGTCTTCAATACACCAAAATCACTAAGGGGCACTAGATGCACTTACAATCTCCCCCTTTTTGGTGATTGATGACAACATAGGTTAAGTTTTCAACGGGGATTAACATATGAAGTGTAAATACTGATATTGAGGAATTTGATTGCAAGATATAGAAGAACTCCCCCTGAATGTGTGCATAGTGAGGAATTTGCTTTTGAGGCAATGCACATTTGAAGAATTGAATCATGGAGATCTCCCCCTATATCTTGTAATTCATACACACATTTGATATATAATATGAAGAATTTGAAATGCATGATGAAAAATGGTGCCTGATGAGATTCAGCATGCGTGCAATAATATTAGCGAGGAATAAGCATGCAGAATAACACATCAAAAGTATCAGATCTCAGTGCATCAGAGCACGACCAAAAGTATCAAGGCACCATCGGATTTAAGATTACAACTCAATCCAATAAAACTTTCGGAAGAACGAGAGTTGTAACTTAACAAAACGCCCATAATATAAACCCGCTTGAAGACTAACTCAGATTTCTCCCCCTTTGTCATCAAATGACCAAAAAGGTCGAAACTGAGGACTAACGCCCCTAAAGCATTTCAAGTCGATGGAGGAGCGCCAGCGTTGTCGGGGTTGGTCGTTGCAGTAGGGCCTGCCGCAGTGTCGTCCAAATCTTCATGCTCATCAGTTTCACGCGATGAAGAATAAGAACTGGCCACCAGATCAGGAACTTTGACTCTCTTGAATTTCTTCGGAGGTGGTGCAGACCAGTCAAATGCTTCCTGGAGACCCATAGTCTTCAGTTCTTCCGCGGAATATACATGAGTGAGGACAGCCCAGGTGCGGTTGAGGGTTTCATGAAGGTGATACTGATTTTTCTTCACTGCATTATGGGTTGAGGTCATGTTGTGAAGAATTGCAGCAAATTGACGCTTTATCCATTTGTGATTGCGATCAACCTTCTGATGAAGACTGAGGAGTAACTCACGGTCAGTCATCACCCTGGGTGCTGTTGCTTGAGGCTTTTGCTTGGCTGATGTATTTGCGGCAGTGTCATGTGTTGCAGAATCGTCATTGATGGAGTAAGATGTAGCCAGACGGAATTGACCATCCAATGGACGAGTGCCTTCATCGATCACAGCAGCTGCCTTGCCTTTATCATCAGATGATGAAACTGGTCGCTTGAGGACTTCAATGGGCGGCAAGTAGCTACCATGATTCAGAGTGTCAGCCTTGTAATTCAGTGAAGATCTTGCCCTTATGAATCTCATAATCCAAGGCGCATAGGGCTTCAGCTCAAAAGGTGACATTGCAACATTAGCCAGAGTCCTCATGAAGAAATCATGAAAGTTGACGGGAACGCCATGAATGATGTTGAAAAGCATGTTCTTCATGATGCCAACGACATCTTCATCATTTGAGTCGTGGCCTTCGATAGGACTCATTGTCTTCGTCGGGATTCGATAGACAGTCCGAGGCACATACAGCAATTCCTTGACGAGGAATTTGGTTCGAGGGGCCTGCCCTGGCTTCAAAGGCTTCATGAGCACTTGCATATAATGATCTGTCAGTTCGCGGTCATTGTAGATGCAACGTGCACTGTCATGGGGAGGATCAAGAGGAAGGACACGAAGCAATTCAGTTGCTGGTGCCTTGTAGTGAGTGTTTTCTGTCATCCAATCCAGCACCCATGAATTGACATCTTCAGCATCTCCGGTGATATGCAAAGTGGCATAGAACTGAAGAATGAGTTCTTCATTCCAATCACAGATATCAGTGCAGAAGTTCAGTAGTCCTGCATCGTGAATAACTCGGAGGACCGGTTCGAAGCACGGCAGAGATTCCATATCCACATGAGGAATATGCTCATGATCGAAGATTTTGTCCTTGTCAAAGAGCACTGAGGAATAGAAGTTTGCTTGAGTAGCAGTCCAGAAACGTCTCTTCCTTATGCGAGCAGAGTCATATGGATTGTAATCAGTGAAGAACACATGCTCAGAAAAGAAGTCTTCAGCCTTGAATTTTTGCTTGCTAGAGAACGGATTCTTCGGTTTGGGCAGAGGAGTGTCAGTGATTTGCAGCACAACCTCAGGAATCGCGATCTCAGGTGCTTCAGGCTGAGGAATTTCTGGTTCCTCTTCTTGTGCAACTTGAGGATCAACAGCAGCAGGTTCTTCAGCACTAGCGGCTGGAATTTCTTCATGAACAGACGATGTGGGATGAGTTTCTTCAGAGCCCATTTGAACAGTAGCAGCCGGGGACTGAGGAATTTGTTGAATAGGAGTGAAGAGAGGAGTATTGGGATGCTGACTTTCCCAAAAGTCATCGTTCATCACAGGTGTAGTGCATCCAATATCCACATCTTCATCTTCTTTTTCAATTTCCTCAACACCAGCCTCTTCAGCTGTGAACTGAGGCATAGGTGAGGAAATGACTGGCGTTGAAGAGATTGCTTCCACTTCAATTTCTTCATCAAACTGCTCTGAAGTAGCAGCAGAATGATTTTCTTCATCAGATCCGCTTGGGATCTTGTAGTCTTCTCCATAAGGAACAATTTCCTTTGATGACATGGAGGAAATCGGAACGGCATCAATAGGATTTTCAAGAGAGCTGGTCATTGGCTTCATTTTCTTCGCAGCCGAAGAATTTGACGTAGCTGATGCCTTCCTTTTCTTCACAGCAGATCGCTCTGTAGCCTTGGTCTTCTTCACTTCATAAGCAGAAGGAAGAATTGGAGTTGGTGTTGGCGCAGGAGGAGCTGAGGATTGTGGTTCATTTTCTTCAGGCGCAACTGGTGCAGTTGCCCTGATCTCTTCAGTTTCTTCAGGCGCACCACTAGTGGATGACCTGGGAATTTCTTCAGCGGCTGGAATGGAGTCATCAGCCCTGGAACTTGTATTCTCATCAGCAGGCTGAAAGTCATCAGCAGTGCTGGCATGTTCTTCAGCAGGCTGAGCAGAGTCTGCAGCCTGAGGATTTTCTTGTTGCGATGGGGCTGCAACAGTTGTCATTTTCTTCGTCAAATTGACGAATCTCACTTTGGCTCCTTGCCAATCAGCATGGTATGCATCGAAATCTTTGCTGAGGGCTTGGATCTCAGATTGAGCCTTGAGAAGTTCTTCAGGTGATAGTCTGACAACGTTCTTCTTCAGAAGCTTCTCCTTTCTAGCTTGTGCTCTCTTTATCTCATGAGCCTTTTCAAACTTCCATTTCTCTTGAGCGATGAAATGGGTTAGCATATGACTTTGACCAGGAGTCAGAGGCAGATCAGGCATTGGAGTGTTTGGATCCTTATGCCATAAGTCAATGTAGTCGAGGATCTTCTTCGGATCCAAAAGCAGAGGCACAGGTGTTCCTTTGGCTCTAGCGGCCTTTGCTTGTCTGTCTCTGATGATTTCTGCAAGTTCTTCATCAGAAGCCTCGTCATCTGAGGGCATTTGGAAAGCAACCTGTTTCTTTCTTGGACTTGGCCGAGGACCGCGTCTAGCTATTGCTTTTGTCTTCAGCAGAGTGGGGCCTGATGAGGACATTGGTGCAGCTGAGGAACTTGCTGAGACACCAGAAGCAATTGAGAAACCCTGAGTCCTTTGACATGTAGCCAGATGCACAGGAGTTGAGGACTTGGAGGGAGCTGCTGAGGACTTTGGTGGAGCAGCAGTAGTATGAGTAATTTGCCGTGAGGGCGCAGCTGAGGAACTTGGCCGTGTGGGCGCTGATGGTGAAGCACTTGGCTTGCGAGCAGGCTTCTTCGGCATTGATTTCCTTGGCTTGACCGAGGTCTCAGCGGCAGCAGCAGCAGCAGAATCCTCATTGAATTTCCTCACTGCCTCCTTGGCTTGTCTTGCCAATTTTGCTTGGCGCCTAGCCCATTCTCCAGGAAAGTCTTCACCACTTTTGATGCTAGTGGGATCAGCGACTTGGCCAGGTGCCAATGGAGCTCTTGGGCATGGAGGATTTAAGGCGAATTTCTTCATGTACTTAGGAGTAACATATCGATATTCCCTCCATTCTCGTGCCCATCTTTGTTCAATCCTCTGAATGCGCACTTTGCGCTGATTTTTGTTTTCTTTGCCAAACTTGGCTTCATCAGGTGTGCAATAATCCTTGTATATTTCATCAGGGATCTCAAAGGAAGTCATGACCTCTGGTTTCTTTCCTCCTTTCTGCGGTCTTTTACCTTCAGCCATTTTCTTCAGATGAGGAATTTGAACAATTGAACACTCTGAAGAAGTATGCAATTTTTCTTCAAGGAACGCTGCAAATGAGTTAAGTTGATGAGAACCTAGTGATTCAGCAGCGGACATGAGTACCTGTGAACAGAGTGTAGGTGCGAGGAATTTGGAGAGGTCATATGCGTTCTCAGAAAATTTTCGAAAAGACAAGTTTTGAGGAATTTGACCAGTTGAGCCTTGAGGAATTTCACTAAGCGTTCTTGTCTTAGGTTCCAGAGTTGTACAGATTGAAAATCCGCACAATTGAGGAATCTTGAAGAAATGAGTGCTTAGAGAGATGGATCAAAAGCATATAGTGTGTGAGGTGTTCATATGTGAAGATTTGAAGAATAAAACACCTTTGAGGATTTCCAAAAAAGTTTGAGAATCAAAGCGAGTAATAAAAGTGACTTTTAATTACCCGAACTGAAGAACACGACGAACAGAGATGAACAGTGGTGAAGTTCGTCAAGTTAGATCTCCCACGCCCTAACTTGGCAGAGGGAGACAGCTACAGCGGCGGCGGAGTGAAGATTTCCGCGGCCAGCGCGAGTACGGCGGCGACGAGGTCGAGGCAGTGAAGCTCTTCCTCACCGGCGGCGATGGAGTAGCGGCGGTGCTAGGGTTTGAGGAGAGCTCGAGCGAGAGACAGCGACCGAGCGGAGTAAATGAAATAAGGAAGGGGAGAGGGGTATTTATAGCCACGGCAAAAACTGTTCGCCCGATGATTTTGGGACGAACATGCCCCTGCCCTTTCTTCTTCACGCGACATGTGTCACCTACATACTATGCAGATGAGATCGTGTAAGATCGTGGGTGAATAAAATAATGCATCTTGGGATGCGGAACGGTTTGAGCGGTAAAACCAAAAATCTGGATAAGATTTGTTTTAAAGTTTCGTTCGCAATTTCTTCAGCTGACAAGGACACGGTGAAGACTTTGAACGAGTTTCAATTAGAACGCACATGAAGAATTTGTGAATAGATTGGGTTGAGTGTAGCATAGAGGGGGAAGGGTCCGATCACATTCACTTAGCAGAAATCACAACTTGAAGAAATAGCAATAAGTGAATGCTGTAGAGGACATAAACTCACATATATATATATATATATATATATATATATATATATATATATATATATATATAGCCAATGAAGAAAAACGACGGAAACAGTGAAGATTTTGCAAAGTTGAAGAATTTGAAAGACTGAAGAGTTTCGAAAATGAGGAAAACTCAAATTGAAGATTTTCAACTTTTGTGGTGGCGTGACCCACCGTATAAGAATGATGATTTGAGACACCGCGTACAATTGTCGTAGGGTTCCGAGAATCAAATTCTTCATTAATTTCTTCACACTTAGAGTGTTATTCTTCATTGATTGAAGAAAAACGTTTCTTCATGTGTTGCACATCTAAGTCATCAATTCTGCATAAGGGTTAGGATGTGTGTCCTTTTCAAAGAACATTCGAAGATTCTAAGATATTTAGCTCACACCGCAACTTGCTAAATTTCTTCTCGTCCAAGGGCTTAGTGAAGATATCAGCTAGCTGTTCTTCAGTCTTCACATGCTCGATGGAGATGTCGCCCTTCAACACATGATCACGAAGAAAATGATGACGAATCTGGATGTGCTTAGTCTTCGAGTGCTGAACTGGGTTGTGTGCAATCTTGATGGCACTCTCATTGTCGCAGAGGAGAGGCACATTCTTCACGTTGACGCCATAGTCCTTGAGGGTTTGCTTCATCCAAAGCAGTTGAGCACAGCATGAGCCAGCAGCAATGTATTCAGCTTCAGCAGTAGACAGTGATACGCAGTTCTGTTTCTTCGAGGACCAACAGACCAAAGATCGTCCGAGGAAATGACAAGTGCCAGATGTTGACTTGCGGTCCACACGATCACCAGCATAGTCAGAGTCAGAATATCCAATGAGATCAAAAGCAGAGCCCTTGGGGTACCATAATCCTAGTGTTGGTGTGTGAGCTAGATGTCGAAGAATATGCTTCACAGCCTTATGGTGTGATTCCTTCGGTGCAGCTTGAAATCGGGCACACATGCAAACACTAAGCATTATATCTGGCCTAGATGCACATAAGTACAATAAGGAACCAATCATGGAGCGGTATACCTTGTGATCGAAGTCAATACCATTTTCATCAGTGCATAGATGGCCATTTGTGGGCATAGGAATTTTGACGCCTTTGCAATCTTGCATGCCGAATTTCCTCAGTACATCTTTGAGGTATTTCTCCTGAGATATGAATATGCCATTGCGCTGCTGACGAATTTGAAGACCTAAGAAGAATTTCAGCTCTCCCATCATAGACATTTGATATTCTTCACTCATCATATAGGCAAATTCATCACTATAACGTTGGTTAGTACAGCCAAAGATAATATCATCAACATATATTTGGCACACAAACAGTTCACCATCATATGATTTAGTAAAAAGAGTAGGGTCGAGTGAACCGGGTGTGAAGCCATTCTTCACGAAGAATTCCTTCAATGTATCATACCACGCCCGAGGGGCTTGCTTGAGGCCATAGAGAGCCTTATTGAGTCTGAAGACTTTGTCATGATTCTTGGGATCTTCAAAACCTGGGGGTTGAGCAACATATACTTCTTCCTCAAGCTTACCATTGAGGAATGCACTTTTCACATCCATTTGATATAAGATGATATCATGATGGTTAGCGTAAGCAAGTAATATGCGAATAGCCTCAAGTCTGGCAACAGGTGCAAAAGTTTCATCGAAATCAATTCCTTCAACCTGTGTGTAGCCTTGAGCTACTAGTCGTGCCTTATTCCTCACCACAAGGCCATTTTCATCTTGCTCGTTGCGGTAGATCCACTTTGTGCCAATGATATTATGCTTGTGAGGATCTGGGCGATTGACCAATTCCCAGACATTGTTCAGCTCGAACTGATGTAATTCTTCTTGCATAGCCTGAATCCACTCCGGCTCCAGAAATGCTTCATCTACCTTAGTGGGCTCTGTGATAGAGACAAAAGCATAGTGCCCACAAAAGTTAGATAAATGTGATGCTTTTGAGCGTGTGAGAGGACCTGGTGCGCTAATGTCATCGATGATCTTCTCCACTTGCACTTTTTTGCAACCCGTGGATGAGTTGGTTGTCGCTGAGGATTTTGATCAGCATTTTCTTCAGCATAATTTTCCTCATCTTGTTCTTCAGGTGCATCAGCTCGACGTTCTTCATGAACAGGAATGAATTCTTCAGCAGATTCTTCAGTCAGAATGACATCCTCAGTTGCCTTAAGCTTGATAGCATCCTCAGGTGCTGGTTCATCTAACACAGAAGGTAGGTGCTCTCTTTGCGAGCCATTAGTTTCATCGAACCGCACATCTACAGTGTCAACAATCTTGTGAAGAACAATGTTGAAGACTCTGTAGGTGTGCGAGTCCTTTCCGTAACCAAGCATAAAACCTTCATGTGCTTTCGGTGCAAATTTAGAGTTGTGGTGAGGATCTCTAATCCAACATTTAGCACCGAAGACTTTGAAATAACTCACATTGGGTTTCTTGTCAGTGAGGAGTTCATAGGCAGTCTTCTTGAAGAATTTGTGAAGATATACTCTGTTGATGATGTGGCAAGCAGTATCAATTGCATCAATCCAAAAACGCTGAGGCGTTTTGTATTCATCAAGCATAGTGCAAGCCATCTCAACAAGAGTTCTGTTCTTGCGCTCCACGACGCCATTCTGCTGAGGAGTATAGGGAGCAGATAACTCATGAGTAATACCAAGTTCATCAAGATATGCATCAAGACCGGAATTCTTGAACTCAGTTCCATTGTCACTTCTGATATGCTTGATCTTCACACCAAAGTTGGTTGAAGCCCTCGAGGAAAATCGTTTGAAGACTTCCTGCACTTCATGTTTGTAAGTAACAATGTGTACCCATGTATATCGAGAATAATCATCAACAATGACAAAACCATATAGAGATGCATCATTAGTGACTGCTGAATAATGATTAGGTCTGAAGAGGTCCATGTGAAGCAATTCGAATGGACGGGTAGTGGTCATGATAGTCTTCGCAGGATGCTTGGCCTTGGTCATTTTTCCGGCTTCACATGCTCCGTATAAGTGATCCTTGAGGAATTTGACATTCTCAATGCCAATGACATGCTTCTTCTTCGCAAGCGTGTTCAGATTCCTCATGCCTGCATGACCAAGTCGTCGATGCCATAGCCAGCCTTCTGAAGCTTTTGCAAGTAAACACACGGCTGGTTGTGGTCCTGACTTTTGCCTTTGTCAGCAAAGATGATATGCTTCAAAGGTGACGGTGATAAGGGAGTGAGGGAGTCCTGGACTAGGGGGTGTCCGGATAGCTGGACTATCAATATCCGCCGGACTCCAAGACTACGAAGATACAAGATTGAAGACTCCGGCTCATGTCCGGAAGGTACTTTACTTGGCGTGGAAGGCAAGCTTGGCGATACGGATACGTAGATCTCCTACTATTGTAACCGACTCTGTGTAACCCTAGCCCTCTCCGGTATCTATATAAACCGGAGGGCTTTAGTCTGTAGGACAACATACATTACAACAATCATACCATAGGCTAGCTTCTAGGGTTTAGCCTCCTTGATCTCGTGGTAGATCTACTCTTGTACTACCCATATCATCAATATTAATCAAGCAGGAGTAGGGTTTTACCTCCATCGAGAGGGCCCGAACCTGGGTAAAAAACATCGTGTCCCTTGTCTCCTGTTACCATCCGCCTAGACGCACAGTTCGGGACCCCCTACCCGAGATCCGTCGGTTTTGACACCGACATTGGTGCTTTCTTTGAGAGTTCCTCTGTGTCGTCACCGATAGGCTTGATGGCATCTTCAACCTGCAACGCTGTCCTGGGTGAGACTTTCCTCCCCGGACAGATCTTCGTATTCGGCGCCTTCGCACTGCGGGCCAATTCACGTGGCCATCTGGAGCAGATCGAAAGCTACGCCCCTGGCCGTCAGGTCAGATTTGGAAGCTTAAACTTCACGGCCGATGTCTGAGGAGATTTGATCCTCGATGGACTCGAGCCACGGCCAAGCGCGCCGCACTGTGACGATGGGCATGATCTAGCTCTGCCGCCGAACAGTGCTTTGGTGGCCGCACACGAATCCGCTCCGGCCATTAGTCCGGAGCCGATCGCCCAGATCGAGGGCTGGTGGATAGACGCCGCCCCGGGGGCTTCAACATCCACGGCGATGGAGCCGAACACCAATCTTGTCCCCTGCGAAACTCGTGATTCCGAGGCGCCGGACTCCGAACCTCCCGCGCCCCTACCAATCGATTCAGATTGGGCGCCGGTTATGGAATTCACTGCCACAGACATCTTTCAATGCTCGCCTTTCGGCGATATCTTAAACTCACTAAAGCATCTCTCGTTATCGGGAGAGTCCTGGCCGGATTATGGCCAGGATGGTTGGGATACGGACGACGAAGAAATTCAGAGCCCACCCACCACCCACTTTGTAGCCACTGTCGACGATTTAACCGACGTGCTAGACTACGACTCCGGAGACATCGACGCTATGGAAGACGATGCTGGAGACGAACAGGAACCAACGCCCACAGGGCACTGGAAGGCCACCTCGTCATATGACGTATACATGGTGGATACCCCAAAAGATGGGGACGGCGAAGGAACAGCGGAGGCAGATTCCTTAAAGAAACAGCCCAAGCGCCGGCGTCAGCGGCGCCGCTCTAAATCTCGCCATAGCAAAAACGGAAATTCCGGCACAGGAGACAATAATACTCCAGAGAATGCCGAAGACAATCCCCTCCAGCAAGATTCAGCGCAGGAGGATGCAGAAGCAAGCCCTCATGAGGGGGCGGCAGACGAAGAGGTTGAGGATCATAATTACATACCTCCCTCCGATGACGAAGCAAGCCTCAACGATGACGAATTCGTCGTACCCGAGGATCCCGTCGAACAAGAGCGCTTCAAGCGCAGGCTTATCGCCACAGCAAAAAGCCTGAAGAAGGAAAAACGGAGGCTCAAAACAGCGGAAAATACACTCAGAATGAGATGGAGCACAATGCTCAAAACCGCAGATAAGTACGGCAATGGCCACCAACCAAAGAGCTACCCGAAGCGCAAGCTGCTACCAGAATTTGACGAAGAGGCCGTAGAGCCCCCACCGTCCAAAAATAAAGAGGCTGCCTGGCCGGATAGACGGCCAGATGATAGGCCAAATCCTGACAGCGGCGCCCCACATAAACCAACCAACGAACTTGGAAGGGTAGATGGCCCAGCCAGATCCATCTACGGGCCTAAGGAGAAGGCCCCAGGAAGCAAGACAACACGTCAAGTGTCCGATGATAGCGGCACACACAAATACAGGGGCGCCGCACACCCACTATGTTTCACTGATGAGGTGCTGGACCATGAATTCCCAGCAGGATTTAAACCCATAAACATAGAAGCATACGATGGGACAACAGACCCTGGAGTCTGGATAGAAGATTATATACTACATATACATATGGCCAGAGGAGATGATCTCCACGCCATAAAATACCTACCCCTCAAGCTCAAAGGGTCAGCTCGTCATTGGCTTAAAAGCCTCCCAGAAAATACTGTTGGAAGTTGGGAAGAGCTCGAGGATGCATTTAGAGCAAATTTTCAAGGGACTTATGTCCGCCCTCCGGATGCAGATGACCTAATTCATATAACTCAACAGCCCGGAGAGTCAGCGCGGAAATTCTGGAATAGGTTCCTCACCAAAAAGAACCAAATAGTCGACTGTCCGGACGCCGAAGCCTTAGCAGCTTTCAAGCACAATGTTCGAGACGAATGGCTCGCCAGGCACCTCGGTCAAGAGAAACCGAGGACAATGTCCGCACTGACAAGCCTCATGACCCGCTTCTGTGCGGGCGAGGATAGCTGGTTAGCACGATGCAGCACCAGCGACCCAAGTACATCAGAGATAAGAGATGGAAACGGAAAATTGCGGCGCAGAAAAGAACAGCGCCGGAATAAAGAGAAAAGCCCAAAGAGCGCGGCAGTCAACGCCGGATTCAAAAGCTCGCGGCCCAATAATAAAACACAGCCTCTTAAGGATGACAGTGACGAATTGTCCAACTTAAACAAAATTTTGGGTCGGATATGTCAAATCCACAGTACCCCCGGAAGGCCTGCAAATCACACCCACAAGGATTGTTGGGTTTTTAAACAGTCCGGCCGACTAAATGCCGAACACAAGGGGCTCGACGCGTCAAGCGAAGAAGATAAACCCCACCAGCAGAGCACCGGAAAACAAAAGACTTTCCCACAAGGGGTCAAAACAGTAAACTCACTTCATGTGATAATACAGAAAAATAGTGCAGCACTTTCTAAAAAGAGCTTCGCACGGTCCAACCCAGCAGACCGTAGAGATTGGATATCAAAACCAATCACTTTCGACCACCTGGACTATTCCAGAAGCATTCGAAATGCGGGATGGACTCCCCTGATATTGAATCCCATAATAGACGGATTGCAATTTACTAACATCCTAATGGACGGAGGCAGTGACTTAAACCTGCTATATTCAAACACAATCCGGAGGATGGGGATAGACCCTACCAAAATTCGACACAGCTGCACTTCCTTCAAAGGAGTGACGCCAGGCCATTACGCCAAGTGCACAGGCTCCATATTACTAGAAGTCGTGTTCGGATCGCCGAACAATTCTCGACGCGAAAAATTAATTTTTCATATCGTCCCGTTCGAAAGTGAATATCAAGCACTCTTGGGACGACAGGCTTTTGTCCGCTTCAACGCCATACCGCATTATGCATCTCTTACACTCAAGATGCCCGGACCGCGTGGCGTAATTTTAGTGCGAGGGTCACTTAAAGACCCCGGACTTGGATAGACGAATCCGGTGTCAGTGGGCTAGGGGCTCCCTAGCCGCATACCCCTTTACAGGGGGCTGCGCGCACAAATCGCCGAGGGTCTATACAAACCCCGCTTTAATTATTTATATTTCTAATATTTTTTGCACAATTTGTTTTTAAAACTAACGTTCCTCTCTTTTTACAGATGAACAACGTGCATACCCGTCTAGGATAACGGCGCAACGGGGACACAGGCGCAGACGTGCAGTAGGGACCCGTTGTGAGGATTCTTTTCAGATTAAGACCCTGCGTAGACCTTTTTCACTGTCTTTCGTTGTTATTCTCCTTTGGTTTCTTCCTATAGCCAAAGCGGAGCCTGACGCTTTGGCATCGGCCGCGTCAGAAGACCATGCCCGTACCTGGACACTAGGGGCTTAGGGCATCGTTCTGCCCATTATTATAAAGACCGAACACCTTAGGGAGTGTTCGGCGTCTCGAGTTAGGCATTATATGCATCAGCTCCGAATCATGTCTTTGGTCAAATGTTGGGTTTGCCCGGCTCCTGTGTTTTGCTGCCTTACGTTCCGTATCACCGGCTAACGCGGCACCAGGAGAACTACTGCGATTGTGCCCCAGTTCGGCTGGGCGAGCACCTTAGTAGAGAAAGCCGAAAACTGACTGTCATGATGCAGCGAGAGACTAGTCAGCCCTCGATCGACTATCGGAATGTTTAGAATTCCCCGCTTTGACGAAGGGCCGTTTCCCGGTCAGGCACACGCACTCCGACTTCGGAGAAGGGCGATGCCACCAGGGGCTATATCGTAGCCCCACCCTCGAGCTCCACTGGCTAAGTGAAAGTGATAAAGCATTATAGTCCGAATTGCCTCGTTTGCTACGCTACCACCTCCTTATAATAGGACCGAGACGTCGGATTAAGTGTGAAAATGCGCTATTTTTGCGAACACCCCAGCACCTTGTGCGTGGGGGCTGAAGCCGAAGACTGCATCTTTCAGGTTATACACACGTATACGTAAACGGCCGAAACGGAGAAGTTTTACTACTTGGACGCACAAGTATAAAAAGCAGTTATAACATAATCATCAATTTATAAGCTAATGCGTTCATTTGAACGTTACATTCTTCGAGCACTGCGACTCTATTACATGAGCGCCACGCATAACTTCCCCGAAATAGTGCTCGGCAGGGAGCCGGTTTTCATCCGAACCCTGGGCAGCAACAGCGGTGGCGTCCATCTCCGAACAATATGCCTTTACACGGGCAAGAGCCATCCGCGCGCCCTCTATACAGGCCGACCGCTTCATCTCCTTTATACGCGGCACCGCTCCAAGGAATTGCTGTAATAAACCAAAATAGCTCGTCGCCTTGGACCTCTCTGGCCAGATATGGGCCACGATGTCAGTCATGGCAAGTCCGGACAATCTATTTAGCTCGGCCCATTCGGCCAACCGGTCTGTCAATGGAAGTGGGTGATCCGGACTGTGGAATTGAGACCAATACAGCTCTTCCGTCTTATGATCCTTCTGGCTCCGGAAGTGCTTCACGGCGTCAGCCGCACTCGCAGCTAAGTCCATATACGGATCCTCCGGACTCCACAGCCGCTCAAATTGAGCATACTTTCCATCCATAAATCGGCGACGCAGCAGAAAAGGCTTGCCAGCCATGATCTCTCCGGCCTGGCGCAGCTCCTCCTTCATAGCCCGCATTGCAGAGCGGGCATCCTTGGCTTTGGCGGTGGCCTTCTTCAGGTCTTCCCGCTCCGATAAGCGCTCCTTTTCAAGAGCCTCATTGCGGTCGGCAGCATCCTTTAATTTCATGGCCAATTCGGCCACCTCGGCCCTGCTTAGGCAGTGCGCAGCCTTTTCGGCTTTCAACTCCTCGGCCGCCCTCGAGGCAGCCGTTTCACTCCTTCGGGCTTGCTCCTTAGCTCGAGCAAGTTTGGCCCGAAGGTCCTCCACAGCAGCAGCACCGTCTGTATAAACAGCATATAATTTATCAGAGGAGGGCTTTGACCCCCCTAATAAAGCGACTGCGGAGAACTCTTTTACCTTGCGACTCGTCAAGTCGCCTGTTGACAAGTGCGATGTTCGCATCTGCCAAGTCCAGTTTCCGATTTAACTCGGCAAACTCACTAGTCCGGCTAGCCCCCGGACTATCCGCCACCTACATAGGAACGACGGAATTCATTTCTTTAGATTTCGATCCTCGGTACGCTGTCGTTTCCGACAACCTACCGAGTCTCAGGGGCTACTATCTATACAGGGCGCATTTTTTATGCAGAACTGTTAAAAGAGAAAGGGGTGCGTTATTCTCGCATACCTCAAATCCCGCCAGCAAACTCATGGCGGCACTACGCAATCCGCTCTCGGCGGACAAAATCCTTCCAACCACCATACTCATTAATGCACGGTGATCTTCTAAAATAGACGCCCTCTCGAGCAAATTCTTCAGTTCTCCCGGCCGGACACTAGTAGGCGCCGAACTCTCTGGCCCCTCCGGACTCGGGGATACCCTCCGTGATGACACTTTGGGTTCGCCTGCCTCATCTGGCGGCGCTGCGGATGGAGGTGTATCGCTCTCCATCATCTCCGGAAGAAGGTCCCCCGAAGATGAACTCATCTGAGAAGGCTGCAGGTCCGAACTGCAATATAAATATTTTGGTTATCTACAGAAGCACAAATGAAGGTATTTCCTTACTAATCAACTCTCTCTTTCATACTCACGGCTCGCTGGAGGGCCGATCCTTTGATGATGGTTGTGCGCCGGATTCTTTCCGGGCGCCGGACCCCCCGGGGAAGATCTCTTCCCACGCTTAGGGGCGTTGGCCTCCGGATCTTCGGAGGCGGTCCTCTTCTCCCCCTGAAGGGAGGGGCTCTTGCTTCCTCCTTCTTCAGTCGCCCCTTTGGGCGAAATATTAGCTCCTCTATTTTCCCCGTCGCCCCCTTCTGTGGGCGCAACCTCCAACATTCTGACCAGCACGGGCTCCTATGCGGTCTCTGGGAGGGGGGCCGGACACCTTATCAGCCTTGATCGCGCCACCCATTCCTGTAAAGAACAAAGGGCCAGAAGGCGAACTCTGGAAAGGCACATAAACAGAATGTCCGGACTCTGAGCTACTTACCTGAGTATCCGGGCGATCGCGGCTTAGACCTGCATCCTCGGCTAAATCCGGACACGCCACCCGCGGTCCGAAGAACAACTTGTACATCTCCACGGGTGTCGCACCCATGAAGTGTTGGAGAATCCGAGGTCCCTCCGGGTTGAATTCCCATAGACGGAGAGGACGGCGCTTGCAGGGCAGAAGATGCCTGATTAGCATGACCTGCATCACCTTGATCAGGTCGATCTCCCTCGCTTGGAGATCTCGAATCCGGCCCTGCAGTGAAGGCACGTCTTCGGACGGCCCCCAATTGAGCCCTTGGTTGACCCACGACATCAGTTGGCGTGGAGGTCCCGGGCGGAATAAGGGCGGCGGTTTTTGCTTGCTGCCCCTTGGAGCGGTGATATAGAACCACTCCTGCTGCCACAATCCGAGTTCCTCTTGGAAGGAACCCTCGAGCCATGGGGCATCGACCTTTTTGCTTATGGTCGCCCCGCCGCACTCCGCTTGACGCCCCCCGATCATCTTCGGTTCCACCTTGAAGGTCTTCAGCCATAAGCCGAAGTGGGGAATGACGCGGAGGAAGGCTTCGCAGACGATAATGAATGCGGAGATATGGAGGATGGACTCCGGAGCCAAGTCGTGAAAGTCCGGCCCATAGTAGAACAGGAGCCCTCTCACGAAGGGATCCGTCGGGAAGCCTAAACCCCGATGGAGGCGGGATACGAAAACGACGTATTCACCGGGCTCGGGGGCCGACACAACTTGCCCTTGAGCAGGCAACCTGTGCGAAATCTCGAAGGCTAGGTACTTGGCCTCACGCAGCTTCAATATGTCTTCCTCCGTGACGGAGGAGGGCATCCACCGGCCCTGGAGGTCGGAGCCGAACATGGTTAAGGATCCGAAGCACTCGAATCCGAGGCTCTGGGTGTTGGAACCGGGAGCGGGAAAGAGATTCGATGCGGGATTGAAGAACAATGGCGAGCCTTGGTCCTCTTATAAAGGGGAAAAATACCAAGGGCCGTCTCCGTGACCGTTTGGGATTCCCCTTCGATAGAGGAGGCGTGGCGACGGGAGCGGTTGGGTTACCCACGCACGTATTGATGAGAATCTCGGAATAAGGGAAACACGATCTCTGCTTCGATAGGACGTGCCGAGGAAACCGCTCTGCTAATGCTGAGGTGGTATAATGATTCAAACAAAGGCCTGGTGGCGGTGTGATGTCACGCCGCACAATACGTCAGCAGATTGAACTAAGTGTACATTTTATTCTCTCTACGGTGGAATGTGGAATTTATTTTGCAGAGCCGGACACTATCCTGGTGTTCATTATCTTCTCTGATTATTCAAGGGAGGAACCCGCCTTGCAATGCCGAACATTGTGCACGCCGGACTCATCGTCATTGAAGACTAGTTCAGGGGCTACTGAGGGAGTCCTGGACTAGGGGGTGTCCGGATAGCCGGACTATCAATATCCGCCGGACTCCAAGACTACGAAGATACAAGATTGAAGACTCCGGCTCGTGTCCGGAAGGTACTTTACTTGGCGTGGAAGGCAAGCTTGGCGATACGGATACGTAGATCTCCTACTATTGTAACCGACTCTGTGTAACCCTAGCCCTCTCCGGTATCTATATAAACCGGAGGGCTTTAGTCCGTAGGACAACATACATTACAACAATCATACCATAGGCTAGCTTCTAGGGTTTAGCCTCCTTGATCTCGTGGTAGATCTACTCTTGTACTACCCATATCATCAATATTAATCAAGCAGGAGTAGGGTTTTACCTCCATCGAGAGGGCCCGAACCTGGGTAAAAAACATCGTGTCCCTTGTCTCCTGTTACCATCCGCCTAGACGCACAGTTCGGGACCCCCTACCCGAGATCCGCCGGTTTTGACACCGACAGGGAGCATTCATCAATAGATTCTTGTCACCAGTCATGTGATTTGTACATCCACTATCGAGGACCCATTCAGTGGTTTTGGGCTGATCATCCTGCAGATGAATTAGTGTAGCTTACAATCTCATATGCTTCATCAGTGAAGAATATGATATCAAGTTCATCAGATGAATTTCATCAAGCAGTAAATAGATATAGCAGTATGAGGACGTGTGAAATGAAAGTTCATTTCATCATGATTCACCTGCGTCCCTTCAGGCATTTTTGTCAGGTCCCCAGCAAATTCTTCAGACGTTAGAGCACGTTTGGAGACCTGACCCTGCAGAAGAGATTAGTTCTTTTTCTTCACCACCCACATCTGAAGGGGTGGCAAAGAGTTCATCATTCTGCGAGCACCATATGAGAAAGGTGGCAAAGATGCCAAACCATTTCTCTTCACATAAGAGGGGTTAGGGTAAGCATATGAATAAGCAGAGTAATTCTTCGAGGACTTATGAACATAATGGTTTGAAGAATAATGCACATATTCATAGCCCTTAGCTCTACCCTGCGAGACAGAGTTGTTAGCCCGATGATAATCATATGAGGATTTTGATCCAGTTGAGGAATTTGATCCATGTGAAAAATTTGGTCCATATGAGGACTTGGATCCATATGAAGAATTTGGTCCATATGAAGAATTTGATCTGGGGTTCCTGTTCTTCACAGGTGGTGTCATGAGGACATTCACTTGAAGACTTTCAACACAACTTTTGGGAACCCAGATTTTCTTCATAGGGGAACCGTTCCTGCAGTTAGTGCCAACATATCTAGCAAATACTTCACCATTCTGATTTTTGAAGAGTTTATAGTTGGAGTCAATTGACTCATCAGAAGAATGAGGAGATTCACATGAAAAGCCAGATAAGTTAGATGGATCAACTGGAGGTCCCTTTGCAGCAACCCATGAGGTTTTGGGGTACTGCTCAGGCTTCCAATATGTTCCATCAGCATTGAGTTTCCTCTCAAAGGCAATACCCTCTTTCCTAGGGTTTCTGTTGAGGATCTGCTTTTTGAGCACATCACAAAGTGTCTGATGCCCTTTGAGGCTTTTGTACATGCCTGTCATGTACAATTCCTTCAGCTCTGCATTGTCAGTGATACTAGCAATGTCCTCAGGTGAGGAATTAGTGATAGCAGAGGCAGATGAAGAATATGTAACATTTGAAGCATTTGAACATTCAGGTGAAGAATTAGCAGATTCACGTTCAATGCACTTTAAGCAAGGGGGAACAAATTCTTCCTGTGAGGCGCTGATTTGTTGAGCTAGTAATGAATCGCGCTCCTTCTGAAGATCTTCATAACACACTCTTAGCTTTTCAAGATCTTCCTTTCTTTGAAGAGATTCAAGAGAAAGCTTCTCGTGATCTTGCTTTTCTTGAAGAAATTCATAAGAAAGTTTCTCATGATCAGACAAGAGAGCGTTATGATGACCTTGAAGGTTATCAAACCTAGACTGAACTCTCTGAAGATTTTTAGTCAAGGCTTTAGTGCGATCCATTTCTTCACCCAACATATCATCACTTTTATCTAGCATGTTTTGAACCTTTTCAAGAGCCCGTTGTTGTTTCACAGCAATCTTAGCAAGTTTAGAGTAGCTGGGTTTGAGATCCTCATCAGATTCATTTTCACTAGAGTCAGAGGAGTTGTATTTGAGTACCTTAGCACCCCATGAAGCAATAGGTGGGAGCGTAGCCATCATTATCTTCATCAGTCTTGTTGGTGGAGTTAGTTTCTTCAGTGTTGAAGATGGACTTGCTGACGAAAGCAGTAGCGACGGCCAGACTTGCCACACCAGATTCAGATTCTTCAGACGCCTCCTCTTCATCATTTTCCTCAGATTCAGCTTCAGAGTCCATTTCCTTGCCAATGAATGCCCGAGCCTTCTTGGAGCCGCTCTTCTTGTGAGATGAAGACTTCGAGGATTTTGATGACGAAGATTTTGATGATTTCTTCTTCTTCTTCTTCGCATCATCAGAACTGTAATCCTTGTATTTCTTCTTCTTCATTTCCTTTTCCCATTGAGGACAATCTTGAATATAGTGACCAGGTTTCTTGCATTTGTGGCAAAGTCTTCTCTTATAGTCACTAGATGGGGAATCATTGCCTCTTGAGGATTTTCCAAAGCGACCACGTCTTGTGAACTTCTGGAATTTCTTCACAAGCAGTGCAAGATCCTGGCTCAATTCTTCAGGATCACCAAGGCTACTACCAGAGTCCTCATATTCAGAATCAGACACAGCCTTGGCCTTCAGGGCACGTGGTTTGCCATAGTTTGATCCATAGAGATCTCTCTTTTCAGCAAGCTGGAACTCGTGAGTATTTAGCCTTTCGAGGATATCGGTAGGATCCAGAGACTTGTAGTCAGCACGTTCTTGTATCATCAGTCCCAGAGTATCAAATGAGGAATCAAGCGATCTCAACAGTTTCTTCACTACCTCATGATCAGTGATGTCAGTGGCACCGAGGGCTTGAAGCTCATTTGAGATGTCAGTGAGGCGATCAAAGGTTTGTTGGACATTTTCGTTGTCGAGTCTTTTGAAGCGGTTGAAGAGATTCCGAAGAACATCAACTCGAGAGTCACGCTGAGTTGAGACTCCTTCATTCACTTTGGACAGCCTATCCCAGATAAGCTTAGCAGTTTCCAAAGCACTCACTCTTCCATACTGTCCCTTACTCAGATGGCCACATATGATATTCTTCGCTTGAGAATCGAGTTGCTTGAATCTCTTCACATCGGTAGCATTCAGTGAGGGAGTGACAGAGGGGAAACCATTTTCCACAACATACCAGAGATCGCTGTCAATTGCCTCAAGATGCATTCGCATCTTGTTCTTCCAATAGGGGTAGTCCGTCCCATCAAAGGTAGGACACCCAGCCGAGACCTTGATCATACCTGCGGTCGACATAACTAAAACTCCAGGCGGTTAAACCAAAATCACACAGAACAAGGGAGTACCTTGCTCTGATACCAATTGAAAGTGCATTATATCGACTAGAGAGGGGGTGAATAGGCGATTTTTATGAATTCTTCACTGAGGAATTTGCTGGTGAGGAAATTCCTTAGCGAAGAACTACTTCCAGCGGAATGAGTACTCAGAAGTAAACATAACAGGATACAAACATAGTCATCATGATGAAATGAAGACTAGCACAGAGTACAGAAAGCGTAAACACAGGATAACAAGATGAAGACGGACAGACTAAAGAAATTGAACTGAGGAATTTGTGAAAGTCTTCAGTCAAAGTCTTCAAGCACAGATATGAACAACATACAACACAGTAAATGAGGAAATGAAAGAGTTGAGGAAATAGAACCAGTTAGTTGGTGAAGACAATGATTTGGTAAACCAGTTCCAACTGCTGTCTCAGTTGTACGTCTGGTTGGAGCGGCTGAGTATTTAAACTCGAGGACACACAGTCCCGGACACCCAGTCTCTGAGCCGCAACTCAGGACACCCAGTCCTCACCGTATTCTCCTTGAACTAAGACCACGCAGGCGTCGTCCAATCACTCGTGGTAAGTCTTCAGGTGACTTCCAAACCTTCACAGACTTGGTCACTCGGCGATCCACAATTCCTCTTGGATGCTCTAGACCTTGACGCCTAACCGTCTGGAAGAAGCACAGTCTTCAAAGGTAACAAGCGTCAGATCCACGCAGGATCAATTTCTTCAGTGATGCTCAATCACTTTGGGTTTGTGGGGGTTTGGTTTTTGTGATTTTCCTCACTTGATGATTTTCGCTCAAAGTCCTCGGAGGATGGGTTGCTCTCAGATGACAAGTGTCAAGTTCTCTCGGAGCAGCCAACCAACTAGTGGTTGTAGGGGGCAGCTATTTATAGCCTAGGGAGCAGCCCGACATGATAAGACATAAATGCCCTTCAATGATATGACCGTTAGGTGGATAAGATATTTGGACAGCCGGCGCGCAGCACAGCAACGGGTCGGAAATTTGACTCTCAAATTCCTCAGGGCTATCATGTTCCTCACTGTGTAGGCAATTCGCACTGGTGAATTCCTAACTCCTCAGTCAGAGCAAAGTCCTCAGTGACCAGAAGAACTGCGTCTCTGTCACTGAAGAGATTGACTGAACTGTATGAGATTTCCAATGGCTTCACTCGAAGGGATTGGTAGGTGTAGGATTTTGAGTTGAGCATCACATGGAAATTTTTCCTTAGTATTTCCTCGACCCCCTTTAACAGTACGGTGTTTCCTATGACTCAAGAAAGAGAAAATGAAACTACGAAAACAAAAGTCTTCACGCTTCATGTTCCTCAAATGAATACCAAGTCTTCAAGGTCACACCAATTTCTTCACTTTCAAAGTCTTCAGAAAGTCTTTAGAATATCAAAGTCTTCAGTCGAAGAACTTCATTTTTAGGGGTCGACTTTCTCTGTAAATATCAAACTCCTCATAGACTTATAGACCTGTGTACACTCAGAAACGCATCAGTTACTTAACCTATAAGTCTTCAATACACCAAAATCACTAAGGGGCACTAGATGCACTTACAGTGAGCATGCCTCCGAAACCCCGCTTCTCCTGATCCTGTACGGGAGAGAGACAATTAGGTTTTTGGGGAGCGTCTCCTACGTGATTGCTCGCCACTGTTCAACTACTTCATCTACGTTGACTACTTCCTCGTCACCTTTGTCTTCACCATGAGCACTGACGCCGATCGCGCGACTGCCGAGAAGGCCGTTGCTGACAAGAGGATCGCCGACGAGGCCGACGCCCTCGCTGCTGCTACGGCCGACTGGCCTACTGGAGGGTATAACACATTTACCCCGCTCCTGTTTACTTTCATGGGTGCAGTACTAGTGGTTTGCGTAGATGTTTCTACTATCTGCCTAGTACGTGCGTACATTATCAAAATTTAGTATGTCATTAGCACTGCCTATGTCATGTTCATGATTTATTATTGGATTAAATTAATCGAATAATTGCTTAATTTCTCATCACTTGTCACAAGCTGGAAAGAGAGGAGTGATCTTTGAAAGGAGTACTTCAATAATGTGATTTCGGTGTCCGGTCTATTTTTTTGATCTAGAGAAAGGGAAGTGATCTGCGCCGGTGCGCCGGCCCAACTATTGAGCCGGTCGTATCTGGAACGTTAGTTTGTCTTTTGCACACCGTTAGATTCAGCCTTTGAATCGTTTTTTTCTCAATAGAAAATCACGTCCAATCCAAAACAGCTATTCGTCCTGGACACCCCGCCATGGACTCTCCAAGGGCCGACCTTGAAGCATCACCAGCTCGCCGCCGGTCGCCGTCCTTGCCCCCGGTCGCCGTCCTCGCCGCCGATCGCCGTCCATCTTAGTCGTCGCCGTCGTAGCACTGCCATGCCGTCGGCTGCAGCTCCCGGTGTCGCTGGGAGCCACCATGCCATGGTTGAAGCTTTTTCACACAACGGGTGAAGCTTTTTTCATGCACGGTTCCAACTTTTGCGCTTGCGTCATGGCCAGTCCCAAATTCCATTACCTTCGATTGAAGCTTCCTAGGACGTTGGTTGTAGCAAGTGATTCCAGCAAAAAAAATGATCCAACAAAAATATCAAAAATGGGGCAATAGCAAAAACAAAAGACGGTGGTAGCAAAATACAAAGACCATGGTAGCAAAACTTAAAGTGGTTCCAGCAAAAAATAAGATGGATCCGACAAAAAGTCAAAAACAGGGTGGTAGCAAAAACTAAGACGGCAGAAGCAAATTTCAAAGACGATGGTAACAAAAAGTTAGAGTGGTTCCAGCAAAAAGATGGATCTAATTAAGGAAAAATGTATCAAAAAAGACGGACTGCACGGTAGTAGCACAAAACAAAATGATGGTAGCAAAGTTTTGGACTGGTTGCAGCAAAAGGCACTCAAACAAGGTGGATCCTAGGAAAAAATGTCGCTGATTCCAGCAAAACAAGAAGCCAGATGTAGCAAAAAATACCACCGGTTGAAGCTCCCGCCGACACCGATTCCAGCATCTCGTCCGCTCGTGCACAACGTAGTCGCCGTTCCCGCACGGGTGGAGCACGACGACGCTCGCCGGAGCGGCATGGCGACAGGTCGAGGGCGAGGCTCTCGCCGGAGCAGCGTGGGGGCAGGTCAAGAGGCTGAAGAAATGTGCAGGTAGGTAGATGCAGCCCCTCGTCAGAGCAGCACGGGGGCGGGTGGAGGCGAGGAGGTCGCCGGAGCAGCGCAGGGAGAGGTGGATGCAGCCGCTCGCCGAAAATGCGCGGGGCAGATGGAGGCGAAAGTCGTCGGAGCAGAGCAGGTCGTGGTTGATTTGGGGAAAACTGAGAAAGGGATAAGGGAGGAGGAAGATGGATGTGGTTTGCAGGGCCCATAAATGACGCGTGGGGAGTGGACGTGGCTGGCTCATACGGAGTAGGATCCAACGTGGCGCATGAGCCGGCCGAAAGTTCGGCCGGCGCACCGAACAGGAACGTTTCCCCTGAGAAAATAGCCTTTGTAACGACCCATATAACTAGCGGCCCACGAGACTGGCGGTCTGCATGCACCACTGGCCCACAGAACCACTCTCTCCCGATGCCAGAACCGCAGGCCAATCAGCCCGCCAGGAAAACCGGTGCAAGCCGCGTGGCCCATCGGAAGCCGAGGCATCAAAAATAGAACGGAGATCCCTACAAAAAAATCAAAAGCAGAACGGAGTAAATGGCGCACGCAGAAAGGGGGAGAGCACGGGTGGAGACTGGAGCGGCGAGGGTTTTGGTGCCAGCGCCGCTGGGCGGAGAAACCCCATCCCTCACGCCCTCCGCCCGCCGCCGGGAGTCCGGCAGGGCTCCGGATCTGCTCGGCCGCCGCCGGCATCGGCCCCTTCGCTTCGGTGGGAAGTTCTCCGCCGCATTGCCCCGTTTCCTACGTCCATTTTCCCCTTCGATTCCTTCGGCTCTCCGGTGGTCTGACGCTTTGTTCCGGTCGATCTCGGTGTAGATTTCCTTTCATAGCTCGTTTGGTGACGTGTAGTTTAGTGTACTTTTCGCTTGCTGCACGGATTTTCCCTTGGCTTGGCCCGATGATGATTAGGTTGAAATCCCCAAATGCGGGGATGCGGATGGATCTATGGATAGATAGATAGATAGATAGATCGGCTCAGATCTGAGCTCGAAAAGGGACCAGCCGTTGCGTTGCAAGGTTGAAGCCGCTGAAATGGCTAATGCGGCGTTGGCTTCTCTGTTCTGGGCGCCGGGGCATGTGTCCGGGTCAGCCGTTGCTTCCGGTCAAGCTCTGCCACTGACCTATGGGCCTGCCCTTGTTGAGGTCTACCTCTGCTTCCTTCTCCCCCTCTTCCTCGTCGTCGCACCTTTGCCATGGCCTCGCCTCCTCTTTCGGTTCGCCCAGACACGCCCCAGTGCCGGCTTTGGAGCCCGCTGCATTAGCCCATGACGATGAACCTGAAATCTGAGGGCCATGTTGTGATACAGAATTCTTGGTATTTTCATCTGAACCCAACTCTTTTGCATGGTCACACTGTAAAAGAGACGGCTTCTGCACATTGTGTTATACTGCCGGGTAGTGTGAAATGGTGGAATGGGATGCCATGTCACAATGTGTGGAACACTCCTTACGGCCATGCATGCGCTGCCTGCCTGTCTTCGCCAGGATCTAGGCTAATCTTTTGGTTAGATAATTAATTGATGGCACTGAATCACCAACTCATCCCTCATGTGTTAGATATGAATTATGATGCATAGGACCATGCTCTGACAGATGTTACTAGTCTATCTGAGGATCATTTTCGTACATTTTTTTTTATTTCGTTTCTTTTACTAGTTTGTGTCACGTGTCATCATTTGCCATTCTTGAATGCAGGTTGGCTCCTTTGTAGCAAATATGACATGCTTTGCTACAGATTTAGTGACCAAACATCTTTTATATGCTTGCTGCTTTTCTTTCTGTTTTCTTACCAGTTTTACCTCATGTTACATCTTATGCCATTTCTGGTCCTAATTGTGAACTTGTGGCTTTGTGCTAAAATTTTTATTTTGACTATTTCGTGATGGTTTTGTTTTGATATTTTGGATGGCGGTACTCTCTCCGAGCACGCACGCATGTGTGTGTGCGTGTGCTGACAGCAGATCTAACATTGCGGATGAATTTAAGATCATTCCTTGTGCTGTCAGTGAATGCTACATACTCCCTCCATTCCTAAATATAGGCCCTTTTAGAGATTCCAATATGGACTACATACGGAGCAAAATGAGTGAATCTACACTCTAAAGTATGTAGTTCGCATTGAAATCTCTAAAAGGGCTTATATTTAGAAACGGAGGGAGTATATGAACAACTGAAGGCACAGGCTTCATTTTTGCCATTTTACACAAATTACCGGTAAACTTGTGTTTGTTATATTTATTTTCAGTTTCATCTTCCAGATCTGTATATACTGGCTTGATGGAAATCCTTCATTTGCATTCCTGTCTTTTATGCATAAATTTTGCATTATTGCCATTTGGCTTCTTCAGCTTTATGAATTTGCTTGTTTCGTCTTGTCAAGGTCAGGTTTGTTCTGTTACTTTGTTTATTGTGTTTGTAGTATCTTTTTTCTGTTGCTTCCCTGTGCTTTGGCTATTTGATCTGATCGATCTTGATATGGTTTTGTTTTCTTGGTTCATTTGGTGGTACATTTTTACTGCTATGTATTTTTCGTGTTACTTGGATTTGCCCTTGGCCCTACGATGATTACGACGGAGCCCTCATCCATGCATGTATGGATCGGCTTAGATTTGAGCTCCAAACAGGGCCAGCTGTTGCATTCGCAATGTTGAAGCCACTGAAAATGGCTAATGCAGCACTGTCTTCTCTGTTTTGGGCGCTGAGGCATGTGTCTTGGGTCAACCGTTGCTTCTGCTGACTTCAACCATTGCTTCTGCTGAAGCTTTGGTACTAACTCTGGGCCATGGCAAAAGGTCTTCTTCTTCTTCTTCTTACCGGTGAACCAAGGGATGCCCCAGTGCCAGCTTTGAAGCCGGCTGCATTAGCCTGTGATGAAACTGAAATCTGAGGGTCATATTGTAAGACAACCTTGTTGGTATTTTCAATGGAATCGAACTCTTTTGCATGTGCTCACTGCTCACTGCCAAACTTTCCATTTGTCATTCTCAGATGCAGGTTGGTTCTTCTGTAGTAAACGCGCCTTCGGCATTTAATGACCAAATGTCTTGTCTATGTTTCTTGATTTTCTTTTTGCTTTCTTATCTGTTTGTGTTTTTACTATGTCTCTTTGCGAAACCTCATTTACACCTTGACCCAATTAATATCGCGATCGTGGGACGTGGCTTGCACTTAATTTCTATTTTGACAAAATCGGGATGATTAATTTTGTTCTGGATGGTGGATTAAATAATAGAAGTGTTGACTTCTATAATGGACATAATGTATTGCCCAATGATGAGAACAGAAAATGTAGAGATGGCACTTGGACATGATCATCCCCCCCCCCCCCCCCCCCCCCCTCTCTCTCTCCCTCCCTCCCTCCCTCCCTCCCTCTCTGCATGGATGCGTAATGGCAGCAGCAGCAGCAGTAGTTCATACCAGTTTATTCTTTCACCTGCCTTATGGACGTATGGGAGATCATATCTTGTGCCACCAATGAATGCTACATCTATGGCACCTGAGGGCATGATGTTTCTTTTTCATACCTTACTAATTACCGGAAAATTTTGCATGGATATATTTATTTTCAGTTTCATCTTTCCAGATCCGTCTGTGTTGACTTGATGGGGACCCTTCACTAGTATTGCTGTCTTATGTTCAGTTTTTGCATCATTTTTGCTTTGTTTCATCATTTTTGTGCATTTGCTGTGGTTTCATCTGATTATGATTATGTTTTCTCTGTTGATTTTTCATTACTTTGTAGTACCTTCTTAGCTTGTTTTGCTTTTCACCTCAGCGGAGGAAATCTTTGGTGTTTCATGATTTATCATGAGTGATCACTGTTGTAAATCAGCTTGCATTTGAGTTCCAATCTTGAAGTGGTAGCCCTTTACCAGGGTGAAGGTTTTGAAATGGTCAAAGCATTGTTGGTTTCTGTCTAATGTTTATTAGTGGTTTTAAGTTAGTATTTTGGTTATGATTTGTGCTTCAAAATTGTCCATGAAGTCTGATACTGGTTGTATACACCAATTAGTAATGCCTTCTATAGAGATGGCACATTACATGGTCCCTCCTTCCCCCCGTCTCTCTCTGAGTGTGTGTGTGTGTGTGCACGTGCGCATGCGTGCGCGTGTGTGTGTGTGTGTGTGTGTGTGTGTGCACGTGAGTGTGTGTGCACACGTGCGCATGCGTGCACTGACAGCAATTATACATGTGTTCATGCCCTTATTGTGTTTGCTTGCCTTCGCTTTGGCTATTTGATTATCGATCTTGATATAGTTTTGTTTTCTTGGTTTATTTGGTGGTACATTTTTACTGCTGTATATTTTGCGTGTTACTTGGATTTGCCCTTGGCCCAATGAGGATTACGATGGAGCCCTCATGCATGCATGGCGGATCGGCTTAGATTTTAGCTCCAAACAGGGCCAGCTGTTGCATTCGCAAAGTTGAAGCCCCAGAAAATGGCTAATGCAGCGCTGTCTTCTCTGTTCTGGGCGCTGAGGCATGTGTCTGGGGTCAACCGTTGCTTCTGCTGGCATCAACCGTTGCTTCTGCTGAAGCTTTGGCACTGACTCTGGGCCATGGCAAAATGTCTTCTTCTTCTTCTTCTTCTTCTCCTTCTTCTTACCGGTGAACCAAGGCATGCCCCAGTGCCAGCTTTGAAGCCGGCTGCATTAGCCTGTGATGAAACTAAAATCTGAGGGTCATATTATAATACAACCTTGTTGGTATTTTCAATGGAATCAAACTCTTTTGCATGTGCTCACTGCCAAACATTCCATTTGGCATTCTCAGATGCAGGTTGGTTCTTCTGTAGTAAACGCGACATCTGCATTTAATGACCTAATGTCTTGTCTATGTTTCCTGATTTTCTTTCTGCTTTCTTATCGGTTTGTGTTTTTTACTATTTCTCTTTGCGAAACCTCATTTACACCTTGACCCAATTAATATCCCGATTCTGGGCCCGTGGCTTGCACTTAATTTCTATTTTGACAGAATCGTGATGATTAATTTTGTTCTGGATGGTGGATTGAATAATAGAAGTGTTGGCTTCTATAATGGATTGCCCAATGATGAAAACAGAAAATGTAGAGATGGCACTTGGACATGATCCTCTCCTCCCTGTCCTCCTCTTCCTCTCTCTTTCTGTCTCTCTCTGTCTCTCTCTCTGTGCATGGATGCGTAATGACGCATGCAGCAGCAGCAGCAGCAGTTCATACCAGTTTAATCTTTCACATGCCTTATGGAGATCATATTTTGTGCCATCAATGAATGCTATATCTATGGCACCTGAGGGCATGAGGCTGCTCATAGTGGGGAGTAACTTAGACTAGTGTCATGCATATGACACTAGTCTAAGTTACTACCTTCATAATGCAAAGTAACATAATAGTAGTATCATAGATGGCTTCATTTATTAACTCGTAGACTCATCTTGTCTTGGAAAGCGATATGTTACAGTAACATATTATGTTACCACATCTCATTAATTACTTGCAACATAAGCAGAATTTTCTTGAAGTACGCTATGTTACTCCCACTATGGCTAGCCTGATGTTTCTTTTTCATACCGTACTAATTACCGGAAATTTTTGCATGGATATATTTATTTTCAGTTTCATCTTTCCAGATCCATCTGTGTTGGCTTGATGGGGACCCTTCACTAGTATCGCTGTCTCTTATGTTCTTTGCATCATTTTCGCTTTGCTTCATCAATTTTGTGCATTTGCTGGTTTCATCTGATTCTGATTATGATCAAGTTTGCTCTTTTATTTTTCATTACTTTTGTAGTACCTTCTTAGCTTGTTTTGCTTTTCACCTCAGCAGAGGAAAATCTTTGGTGTTTCATGATTTATCACGAGCGATCACTGTTGTAAATCAGCTTGCATTTGAGTTCCAATCTTGAAGTTGTAGCCCTTTACCAGGGTGAAGGTTTTGAAGTGGCCAAAACATTGTTGGTTTCATTCTGTAATGTTTATTAGTGGTTTTAAATTAGTATTTTGGTTATGATTTGTGTTTTAAAATTCTCCATGAAGTCCTGATGCCGGTTCTATGCACCAAGTTTGGTCTTTTAGATGGTGGTTAGAAGTATTGCCCAATGATGAAAACTAATATGAAGAGACATGGCTCTCCCCGAGTGCCCGCGTGCGTGTGTTGGCAGCAGATCTACCCTTGTGCCATCAGTGATTGCTACATATATGAACAACTCAATTCACAGGCTTTATTTTTGCCATCTTACACAAATTACCAGTAAACCTTGGTTTGATATATTTATTTTTGGTTTCATCTTCCAGATTTGTATATATTGCTTGATGGAAACCCTTCATTTGCATTCCTGTCTCTTATGTTTAGATTTTGCACTATTGCCATTTGACTTCTTCAGTTTTGTGAATTTGCTCGTTTCATCTGGTCATTGTCAGGTTTGTTCTGTTATTTTGTTTGTTATGTTTCTAGTATCTTTTCTGTTGTTGTTTGCCTATTTGATCTGATCAATCTTGGCATACTTTTGTTTTCTTGGTTTATTTTGTAGTACATTTTTACTGCTATATATTTTGCTTGTTACTTGGATTTGCACTTGGCCCAATGATGATTATGATGGAACCCCCATCCAAACAGGGCCAGCCTTTGCATCCTCAAAGTTGAGGCCCCTGAAATGGCTAATGCAGCACTGTCTTCTCTGTTCTGGGCGCTGAGGCATGTGTCTTGGGTCAGCTGTTGCTTCAGCTTTTTTTTTTTTGAGCATAAGCTGTTGCTTCAGCTGAAGCTTTGCCACTGACTGATGGGCCGGCCCATACTGCTGGTCTATCTCTCCTTCCTTCCCTTCCTTCCGGCTAATGTGTCACTCTGGTGACACCGCGCCCTCGTCGCCGACACCGTCGTCGTCGCCATGATCGTCTTGTGTCCTCTATCTGCCCACCCAGACATGCCCCAGTGCCAGCTTTGGAGCCCGCTGCATTAGCCTATGATGAAACTGAAATCTGAGGGCCATGGTGTAATACAGAATTCTCGGTATTTTCATCTGAATTGAACTTTTTGCACAGGCTCATTGTCAAACAGCCAGCTTTCACATGTATGCGCAATGGTGGAATGCCACCTCGCAATATGTGGAGCAGTCCATCCGGGCATGTATGCGCTGTCTTTGCCAATATCTTGGCTAGTGTATGGGTAAGATAATTAATCGATATCACTGAAACACCCACACCCATACCTGATTTGTTAGATATGAAGGCATAGTATCACACTCTTGACAGATGTTACCAGTTCATCCAATGATCGTTTTTGTACATTTTTATTCTTGATTTCGTTTCTTTTACGTTATTTTGTGTCACATGTCATAAAAAACTGCTCATTTGCCATTCTCAGATGCAGATTGGCTCTTTCATAGTAAATATGGCATACTTTTGGTACAGATTTTGCGACCGGGCATATTTTATACTCCGTCCATCCATTTTCACAAGGTGTAACTCCAGTTCTCATTTTTCCATTTATACAAGGCCATTTTTCCATTGAAATATTGGCTTCTATAATGCATTGCCCAATGATGAAAGCTGAAAATGTAGAGATGGCACTTACATGATCCTCTCCTCCCCCACCCCGCACCTCTCTCTCTCTCTCTCTCTCTCTCTCTCTCTGGATGCGTAATCACGCATGCAGCAGCAGCAGCAGCAACAACAGCAGCAGCAGTTCACAGCAAATCAACCTTTCACATGGCCTTATGGACAAAAGGAAGATCATTTCTTGTGCCATCAGTGAACATTACATCCTACATCTATATGGCACCTGAGGGCATCATGTTTCTTTCTCATACCTTGTACAAATTGCCAGCTAAGTTTTGATTGTTTTATTTATTTTCAGTTTCGTCTTCCAGATCCGTCTCCGTTGGCTTGATGGGGACCCGTAATTGGCATTGTTGTCTCCTGTGTTTAGATTTTACATCATTTTGTGCATTTGCTGTGGTTTCATCTGATTATGATTAAGTGTGCTCTGTTGATTTCTTCATACATTTCTAGTACCTTTTTAGTTCATGGTTTTGCTTTTCGCCTCAGTGGAGGAAAATCTTGTAGTTTGATGATTTATCAGGAGAGATCACTGTTGTAAATCAGCTTGGAATTGAGTTCCGATCTCCAGGTGGTAGCCCTATACTAGGGTGAAGATTTTGAAGTGGCTTAAGTGTTGCTGGTTTCTCTCTGCAATGTTTATTAGTGGTTCAAATTGGTATGTTTATGAGTTGTGCTTCAAATTTCTCCTTCCTGTCCTACCACCAAGCCCACACACCAATATTGTGGTGTTGTTGTTTCCATTTCTTTTATCTGATCTAGGTACAGATAGGCTTTGCTGGTCTGTTTGTTTTTGCACTGTATTGTTAGTATATTTACAATTGTTGCTCGGATTTTTCTGTTCTGGGCGCTGAATCATGCTCTTGGAATGTGGGAATCAGGTGAAAACTGACAGATGGGCCTGCTGTTCATGTGGAAGGGCCATCTCTCCGCTTCCACTCTTTCTTTCTTTCTGCTTGTTGTCGCTTCTGTTGTGGTTGTCATTGCAATGGTTGTACTATTCAGGTTTTCTACCGATCCATTTGGGACACTCTTTTGATATCTGAGGGCCATACCATCAGTATACACACCTTGTCTTTATTGTGTTGTATTATCGTTTAATGCGCAATGGTGGACCGGAACCTCCGTAGGTAGAGGAGATGGTGCATTGGTGCATGCCTGTTCTGCTTCTGTTTGCCTCGATGATTGATTGACGACATGAGGTCACTAAAATATCCCTTCCCCATCTCTGTTATCGCTGCCTCTGCCCTACCTGATACATCCCTTTGACTCTCTTTTGTGAGCTAGCAGATTTCTTGACAAACGTTGTTGTTGATTTTTTATAACCCGTGATGACCATCTCTTGAGCCATTTTGCAAGGCAAATTTATTACTAAATCTGAAGGCATAAGGTTACCTGACAGATGCAACAACCCTTGTGCGGTTCATTCTTCGGTATGTAATCTTTCTTTTTGCTGCTCTTGAATGAATGTTAATGTGATGGTCCTCCTGTGGCCCCTTCATTGCTGCTGCTGCTGCTGCTGCTGGCACAACAAGTCTCCTACGGCTATTTTCCTTTTCAATTACCCAGTTTTCTGGTGGTTGATTATTTGTTTTGATTGAGCTCGGTACGGATTTAATTTCATAGTTTGTTTGGTCCATTGCTATATTTTCACTTGCTGCATGAAATTTTCCCTTGGCCCAATGATGATTAGGTTGACAGCCCCATATGGGGATGGAATGGATAGATAGATAGATTGGCTCAGATTTGAGCTCGAAACGGGGTCAGCCGTTGCATTCGCAAGGTTGAAGCCCCTGAAATGGCTAATGCAGCGCTGGCTTCTCTGTTCTGGGCGCTGAGGCATGTGTCTTTGGGTCAGCCGTTGCTTCCACAGAAGCCCTGCCACTGACTGATGGGCTGGCTCTTGCTGCAGGTCTACCATCTACCTCTCCTCGTGGCCTTCGCCTTGCCTCCTCTTTGGTTCAACCCAGACATGCCCCAGTGCCAGCTTTGAAGCCCACTGCATAGCCTATGATGAAACTGAAATCTGAGGGCCATGTTGTGATTCAGAATTCTCGGGATTTCATCTGAATCAAACTCTTTTGCATGGTCATACTGTAAAATACACAGCTTCTGCACATTGTCTTTTGCGTGCTAGCAGATTTCATGACTGCTGTTTGTGTTGATTTTTGATAACCCATCCATCTCTTAAACCATTTTGGAAGGCCAAATGTACTCCCTCCGTCTCAAAATAAAGGCCTGTTCGGAATTCCACAAGCTTCACGAAATTCCAGGAGCTGTGGAGTCGGGAAATAGCTGCTCCGCAGTTTTCAACTGCAACTCCACCAACTCCGGGAGTGGAGTTGTGGAGTGGAGGTTCTCCGAACAGGGCCTAAGTGTCTCAACTTTGTACTAGCTCTAGTACAAATTTGTACTAAGCTTGAGACAGTTATTTTGGGACGGAGGGAGTAGATCTTTAAGGCATAAGATCAACCCCTGACCGGCATAACAGCCCTTGCGTGCTTCATTTTTTGATATATTTATACACTTCATTACATTTCCTATTTCCTCAGATTGTACCATATTTTCAGGGAATCGTAATGTTTCCCGTCGCTGCTCTCGAACGGTGATGTTAGATGCTCCTTGAGTCCTTGTACGTGTAGCCCCTTCATTGCTGCTGCTGCTACTGCTGCTGGTGCAACAAGTCTTCTACTTGCATACTTGTTGCCGCTGCCGGTGGTGGTGGGTTTGAGAGACGATGGATGTCAGTAGATCAAAGCTTGTGCTATCCATGGTACACTACCATTTGTATCTGAGTGCGTATCGTTTCTATTCTCTTTCATGCCTGTCTAGAACCTTTGGGACAACCAGACATGTTCATAACTTTATATCAATATCTTTTCTGAAATCCGGTCAAAAAAAAATCTTTTATGAAACGGAACTGATACCTTTACTGGTAAGATGCAAAGTGCTGGTGGGCGCATAGGTGCAGTATCATGGTACAGTACATCTTTGATGTTTCAGTGGTGGTTGGGTCCTCTGCTTTCAGTGACTGCCACGAGCTATTACTGATTTGATAGAACGTCAACCCTTCTCACGAAGCCACCTGCGTTTTCTAGCCGTTTCAAGTGTAATGAAATTGAAGTGGTAGACTAGTGCATTTTATATCTGAATATGTTTGAGAAGCTTGTGATCCGAATATTGTTGTCCGTCCGTTGTTTTGTGGAATATAAAGTGCCAAGTCGAGAATTTCGATAGTGTTCATGTTAGCTTCTCCGTTTGGCAATTAACAATTTTGTTGATATAGTATTAGTCATGTCACTGATTCTTCATGGTGCCTGTTTCCGTTGATAATTAGAGTTTGCATGCTTAATTGCTTACATCTTAGGGCTTCTTTGATTCAAAGGAATTCTATAGGAATTTTGAAGGATTGAAATCCTTAGATTTTTTTCCTATGTTGGTCTTTTGATTCATAGGATTGGTTCCCATAGGATTTTTTCCCATGAAATTTCATAGAAAATCTAACATCCACTCCAACCTCTTTTTATAATTCCTTTATTTTTTCTGTGACATCAAACACTTCTTCTAATCCTATAGGATTCAAGCAGACATATGCCACTTCAATCCTCTGCTTCTCGTATTCCTACGTTTTCATAATCCTATCCTGCGAATCAAAGAGGCCCTTAAAGTCCAGTCAGCAGTAAGCTCATCGTGTCATTTCACATAAATAACATTGTACTTTCTAAACTGTACTTTTTAATCGCTTTCGTGAAATCTTCGGTGGACCAGACGGTTTGACATTAGACCAGACAATTGGCATCACACAAGCCCAACGAAATTGCCAATACGATACTATCCACATTGACTGGGCTCAAAATCTGCACATCACACAGTACTGGGAGTGTCAAAACTGAAACTGTAGTCTGAAAACTGAACACAAACAAACATCTCTTCAAATGTCTTTGTAACTGAGGCAACTCTAGTCTACATTTTATGCAAACATTGCTTATTCTGGTTTGTACATACAATGACAGCAAAATTAAATAGCTGATCACACACCGATTCTGAATGGCGTGACCTTTCCGACCACGCACAGAACCTCGTCTACTACATCTTTTCTTCTCTTTCCGAGCTAGAGTCCTTCGCCTAACAAGTCTTGCTGCTTCTACATCGCCGCCAGCAACAACGACTAGGGTAAACAGAAAGCAAAAGAAGAAACCCTGTAACTGTAAGAGAATAACAACAGAGCTTGCTGATACTTCTACCATTCCATCGAGTTGGTCCTTCTAAGATCTTGCGATGGTTTTTTCCTTACGACGACTTGGAATGCTTGTTCCTTGAGCTGCATAAACACAAAATACTTCTAAGAAATGAAGTTTGAATACCGGGCAACAAATAAGGGCCCTTTTTATTCGCAGGATTTCCAAAACTAGGGGTAAGGAAAATGCAAGATGAGAGTGTCATGCCATAGGAAAACACATAGGAATTCTTTCCGAGAGATTGGAGCTGATGGAAGTTTTTCTATGACATCTAGTGCGAACTAATCCTATGGTTTGCAATCTTGCGAATGAAACAACCCACATAGGAAAGATTCCTAAGGATATAATGAATCAAAGAGTACTTAAGCTTTAGCAACAAAAAGGATAGTTCTCGATAGTGGAGACATGGGAATACAAATCCATTATTGCAAGGCCATGGGTGCACTGAGATATAAGAATAGAGGATGTAATGCCAATGTTGTTACTGTTATCTGCCCATAGTCATCAATTATGCAGAAAAAACATCCGTGTACCACAGATAAGGTGACAACATAGAGTACTATGATGCTTCAACTTGACTAGCTTTCCAGGGTGAAATAGTTACCAAAATTGCTGGCTGGACCATCTTTAAATAAAAAGAAAAACGCTAATACATATCTATTTAGCATATGGAGGAAGAAAGATAGTGAGTAATGAAATCCACGAAAAATATACTTGACATGGTGATCCATATATATGTTAAAGCAACTTGCTAAATCTAAACATGCTTATAAGCAATAACGTTTTGCAAAGAATATACCTCATTAAGCCTCTTCTCGTTTTGCTCCTCCTGCAACAAGAATAATAAAATAGAGACAATTCAGCAGAAGGTCATATAACCAAAAGTTAAAGATGAAGGCACATACAGACAGCCAGGTGCATGCAAGAGGCAATTAGTCCCCAGTCTATTTTTGACAGGAAGATACTTTGGCACACTACATCGGTGGGTAATCCTGGTGATGGCAGTATGACATTGACAGGAATAAAAAGCCGAAACCATAATGAATCAACGAACAAAAGATATGGGTTGCAATAACTATTGGCACTACAAAAAAAATGCATTACAGAAGTGCTAACCCAGCAAATGACACTACCAAGAAATACACTTCTCTGCCAAACTCAGTTCCCCGATGGAAATATGTTATCACTTAATAGTAATTCTTAATGCGACAACAAGAAAAGAATCCAGATGGTCTATGATGCAATGGTGACAAAAGACTAACCACACTTTTAAGGTACCTATCGCTTAGTAACATAACTACATAAGTATTTCCCAGAAACTCATAAAGATATAAAATAGCACTGTAGTTATGTGAAAGAGCTGGCACATTTGGTATGTGAGTATAAATATTAAATTATAACAACTTAGAATGATTAATTTGGCATCGCCCTAGTTGGACTAGTTCCATAATCATAGTGTGCCCTCATGCCCAATCTAAACATATAATGGGGTCACTATCTAACTGACTGTTAAGCCATCGAACCTTGGAAAGTAAGCATGCTCAATCCACACAATTCGTAACTTTCATTCCAAACTAAGGCAGAACCAAAAACATACCTGTTCTCTGAGCAGTTCGGCATGTTCCTCCTCAAGCTGTGTGACCTGTGCCTCCAGTTCTGCGATGTAAGCCTACATCCGAAACCAAATGAAAGCGTCAAATTCCACTCGATTGTACAACTGGGACAAAGGTCAAACCGTGCAAAAATGCATCAAATTTGTCCCTGCTGAGACATTTCGCGTAACCTGCTTCCTCTCCCTGGACCTGGCCGCAGATTCGCGGTTCTTGATCATGCGCTTCTGCCGCTGCGTGGCCGCGCGGTCCATGGGATCCATCAGCGCCCTCTTCCTCGCCCTTCCGGCGCCGCCCGCACCGCCGCCTCGTCGTCGTCCTCCCGCCACACCCGCTCCCACATCCGCCCCTACATCGGGGAACCCTACCGCCATATCCCCCTCCACCGCCGTAACCCTACCGTCGTCCTCCCTGGCGAGGAAATCCTCCAGGGTCATCACGGCCGCGCCGCCCGCCTCGCCGCCTCCGGCGCCGGCGGGGGCGGTGGCGGGGGCGGGGGCGGAGAGGCCCCCGGTGGCCGAGATCTCCTTCCAGACCTCCTCGGCCGTCCGGCGGGCGGCGGCCTCCGGCGCGGGGGCGGGGTCCGCCGGGGCGCCGGCGCCGGACGGGGGCGCCTCGCCGTATATGTTGCGGAGGATGTCGTCCATGTTCATGGATCCGATGCCGCTGGCGCTCCGGAAGCGCGCGAGATCGGAGGAGCCGGACGGCGGCGGCTGCGACGACGCGGCCATCACCCGCGACGATGCCATGCGCTGGCGGCCCGCAGCCCGGCGAGGACCCGGCGGCCGGCGCCGGGGGGCTGTCGCAGTCTCTCTGTGTGTTGTTGGCTCGAATTTTTTAGCCTCACGGGGTCGAAGGTTTCGGGGGAGGTGGAAAGGGAAAGAGGAAGGGGGAAAGCTCTGGAGGCGAGGCGAGACGTGGGGAAACGATGGAAGCGGGAGGGTTGTGTGAGACTGCGACTGCCTATGGCGGAGGCGGAGGCTGCTTTTTGCCAGTGTGTGTGTGGTGTGGTGTGCGCACCACAGGGCTGCTTTCCGCGTGAGGCTGAGTCTAGCTTTTTCTTTCCTCTTTTGTCACTAATTAAATACATCTGCAATAATCGAAGCAACCATCACACTAAATTATCGGTTTTAAGGAAAAAAGATCACATATGTCCTAGTAAGAAAAATATCACATTGGCATAAACTCCTTTTTTTAAAAAAATAAAGATTTTATTCAATAGGAGCGTTTTATAAAGAGAGGCGTGAAAGGCATCAAGCTTGATACAGAGAGTATGTCCGGACATTGCCATGCTTCAGTACTTAGGCCAACTCCAGCGCGCGACCCCATCCTGTCCGGGTGCGTTCGTTTGGACCAAAACGGACAAACCAGAAGGCCCAGCGCGTGGGCGCGAACGGACTTCTGTCCGTTTTCTGTCCGCTTTCGACCCATCCCCGGCCCCAAGTTTGCGCCGCTTTGGGGGTGAAACGGACAGCACGCGGATGGGCGGGACACACGCGCGTGTCCTCCCCTGGGCCGCCCGTCGGTGGCACAAAGCAAAACCCCCCGCGTCCCATTTGGCGCCATTTCCCCCCAAACCCTCCCACATCCCGCCCCCACCCTCCCTCGTCCATGGCTGACGCCCCACCGAATTCCGGCGGCCTGGCCATCGACCCGCCCGGAAAGGTGAAGAAGAAGGCAGCCAAGGGTCCAAGGAAGCCGCGGTCGGAATGCACGCCGGAGGAGCTCGCCAAGATGGACGCGGAGTCGGTGAAGAGGAGGAACCGGAGGGCGGCCGTCAAGGGCAAGACCGTCACAGCCAAGTTCGCCGTCGAGCGTGATGTAGTGGAGGTCGCGCGGCGCAAGGCCGAGGTCGACGAGAAGGAGGCCATCGTCAACAAAGCGCACACCCTCCTAATGCTTGGCCTTTGCCGTCCGGTGGGTTTCTCTGGTGCAGTCGTCGGCCCGGCGAGCACAGGCTCATCGGTCGCCAGGCCTCAACACTGCGCGTCACTGACGTCGCGGACCACACCTATGTCGCCCGGCTTTCCCCCGCTAAGGCACGATGGCCAGACCCATATTTCAGGCTTGTCGGACATTGGCGTGATCGCACCGTCCACCCCGCGCCCCTCGGTCGTCATCGACCTTAATGTCACGCCGGGGTCCAGCAGCGGCGGCCGACCGGCTGTCAAGATGCAAAGAAAGCAAGCACAACCATCGTTTACGGGCACCATGCCGTCGCCCTGCATCCTGTTCGACGAAATAGCAACACCAACACCAATGGTCGACGACCCCTTCTACGACCAGTTCATGGAGCATGTGATCTATGAGGGTGGGCATGGCGGTGCCTACGATCCCAACGAGACCCAAAGTCAGGATGGCCGCGCCCAATACGTTGCAGATGAAGAGGCCCACGACCATGCGAACTACGACCATGGTGACTCGTGGAATGAAGACGATGACATCTATTGCGAAGGTGATGATGATGAAGAAGATGGCATTGATATTTGATATTTCGGGCGAGCCATTGTTCATCGACAAGCTCACCCAAAGAGCGGAAGCACAAAAGAGGAAGAAGAGCATTCGCACAGGTTCATATTCACAAGACGAGGATAAGTTGATTTGCCAATGTTGGATGGATATTAGCCAAGATCTGAGCACCGGCACGCAACACAGGGGCCTCCTTTTTTGGATGAGAGTCCACAAAACATTCCATGAAATAAAGATGTTTCAGCCCTACCAAATTATGAGCAACTGTGGCATCACCTCGATTCAAAAGAGGTGGTTGTTCATCCAACAAGAGTGCAACAAGTATTGTGCCGCACTTGAGAGCGTTGAAGCACGGCTCATGAGTGGTCTCGGCATTGGGGACTTGGTATGCTCTCCTCATCCTAGTTCTGTCGTTGCTACGGCCATGAGACTTCGGCCTTGTATATATTTGCATGTTCATTTGTTGTTGATCATGTGGTGTAGGCATTTCAATCTTTGGAAGCATGCAAGGCCCAGCACAATGTCAAGCCATTCACTCTTACGCATTGTTGGACAACAATTGCCCAAAGTTCAAAGATCAATATCGTGAACTTCAAAGGAAGAGAGGCAAGAAGGCGGTCGCGTTTGCCGTAGGTGGAGATGGTGAGGCGTTGAAGAGGACGAGGGGCAAGACCAACTCCAAGGTGGACAACATACGTGATGCGTCATCCATTGCCTTGCATGAGACTTTGCACGACATGATGTCTCAAAAGGACGTGAGGGACGAGAAAAAGCGACAAAGCAAAGACGAGCAAATGAAAATACCTAGAGCTTCAAAGGAAGAAGCTTGAGATGGAGGCGGCTATGAAGAGGAAGATCGACATGGAGGAGGCGTACCGACAAAGACAGCTCGACATCGAGGCCACCAACGTCATGGCCAGGCAGAGGCAGCTCAACATCGAGGCCACCAACGCCGCAACGAAAGCAAAAAGAAGGTGTCCCTAGCAATCATGAGCGTGGACTTGAGCAAGATGAGCACACCAGAATGTAGAGCACTCGGAGCTGGTTCGAGGCCAGATAGAAGGAGATGTTCGACGCCGATGGCCTGAACTAGGTCGTCTGTTCGACCATGGCCGTTCTTTTGGAGGCTGGCATGGGTGCCGGCCGCTGGCTGTGTGCCGGCGAGAAACATATTCATTTTGAGGGCTGGCTGTATTGCCGGCTGCTGGCTATGTTGCCGGCGACAAAACTATTCATTTTGAAGGCTGGCTCTATTGCCGACCGCCGGCTGTGTTGCCGGTGAGGACGTGTAGTGGCCGCTGGCTATGTTGCCGGCGAGGACGTGTAGTGGCCGCTGGCTGTGTTGCCGACGTGAACTGGGGCTGCTGGCCTGAACTTGGGCGTGCTTTCATATATTGGCCTTTCAAAAATGACGCGGACAGGATGCGGCGGGATGCGTCCGCGCGTTGGGCGCACGGCCACCGCATTCCAGAAACTGCCCGAACATGACCCCATTACCCTACCCGAATGGACAGAATCCGGGCAAAACAGACGTCCGTTTGGGGTCGTGCGCTGGAGTTGGCCTTAAGCACTGAATAGCTAAAGAGGTAGATTGTATTCTCAGTGTTAAACGAGCTTGGTGATGAGCTTTGAAATTTCTAGGACTAATGTTACTATGATGGAAGGAGGAAGAAGCATGTATTGTTGCCAGTTGCGATCTGTTCTCTCAATGTCCAGGAGCTTGAAACATCGTCCTTGCTACAGCCGCCGAAGCCAACACCAAGCAATCCGTATAGAAGTGTGGTTGTTGAACCTGTAAAATATCGGTTAGCTTAGTTGCTAGAAAAAGCTCATAAGTCTCTGCCTGGAGTGGTGAAGATGCTGGAGTGAGAGCACCGAGATATACAAATGTTGAATATGTTGATTCCCTTGAAATTGGATGACTACGCCTAATCCTGCTTGACTTTTCCTTGAATCTTGTTGCTTCTCCCATGTGGCATAACAGAAGATCGCATTCCCTGCAGTAAATTCAAAGTCTTGGAGCTGTAACATGTGTTACCTGAATGTTGGTCAATTGCACTCTATCGTGTTGTTCAGTGGAGCTAGAGACCTCTGACTTAGTTGCATTGATAATGACATTAGCTTCTTCAAAAACCTGTGAAGGTGTGCTGGGTGTCGGGGTCGGGCAGGGGAACGGACGGCGAGGCGGCTGTGCGAGGAGGACGAGGTTCTGCTCGATGTGGACAGACCGTGGGTGCGTTCTTTTTCCTCCTGGATTACGTTAGTGGGCCGTTTTTTTCTCTCTGGCCCAGTTAGAGACATAGGTATATCATCAGATCGGAAATCCCGGCGGCCCACCCTGGCCACCATGTAGATCCGCCCCTGCATCCAACAGTGTATGAATATAGTTCCTTTTCTTCTTGATACAATAAGGAGGAATTTTACAACGCTTGGAAATATTGACAGCCGTTCATTGGTTCGGATCCAATGGTTAAATATTGAAAGATAACTGTTACATGGAACCTAAATAGTGGGCCAGGAACTGATTTTTGAAAATCAGTCCGGGGATATTATGATGAAAAAAAATGTATGTAAAGGTTGAAGTGCTATCCAGCGAGGGAAAGCTGATCACAAAGCTAAGGAAATCAGAGTTTAGACCAGATTAGCGAAAATGAAATCAGAGTGACTATATGGATAATCGCTAAATTAGCTCCCAAATCAAATCAAAATGCAGCGGTATGCTGTCCAACTATGAAGCTTTAGGTGCACTTAGCCAACACCATTTCTAACAACGTTGCCTGATTGCTACTCACTCTGTTTTTATTTACTTCGCGTTTAGGGTTTTGTTAAAGTCAAAATTTGTCAAGTTTGACCAAAAATAGAGGAAAATATATAGCCATTAATTAAGGACTCTTGATTGCTGAGTAATGGTAGCATGCAGTTTCACAATTATTTTAGTTTTATAACAGCAGGAAGATGATGCTAAAATTGAGGTATTCGGTTCCCTTGTATCCCTGCCTATTGGTCTGGTTTATTTGGACCCTTCGTGCTTCTCTAAAATTAATTGCAATGGCTTATTAGAATTACTAATCACAGTACATTGCCGAATATAAATGTTCACTAATGAATACGAAAGACTCTTTTACTATTCTTGGTTTCCCACTCACCCAAGTTCAGTTCAAATAAAATGGCATGAATAGATTAAACACAAGGAAATATATACTCCCTCTCTCTCTCAGTTTATAGAGCATGCGCGTACCCCTAGATCGTCAATTTGACCAATCTAATACAAGTTATATATTATAAAAAATATACCAGTACAAACTTCAGATGTTCTATTCTCAGATGATATAATTTTTGTGTTATATATAGTTTATATTAGTGTGATAAAATTGACAACCTAGGTAAACGGAGGAAGTAATATGATCTGGGACAAATTTTTCTAGGATCTAGAAGAATTTTTCTAGGGCCCAGATGACCTTCACTTCAACTTGATCACCATCGAATTCTCTTTTTTGAGTCCTAATTCTACGGGGTAACTCTAGACGTTCTTCACTCCTAATTCTACGGCCGCAGTCTAGACAGAATTTCAAATTCTTGTCCTCTTCTTGGCTGTCACAGGTCGTGATTACTCTTAGGTCCACCTCTATGTGGAGTTTGTACTGTCTACCTTTAGGCAATGCAATCGCGTGTGGCCCCAGTGGAAGAATGAACGTGGAACCACAGGGCAGGGACAAGCTACTGCCTCGTTCAAAACTGAAGAGATTGACGCTTTTGCTCCCATAGTCGATGGCAATTGCCTTGACGCTACCATACACAGAGCGGCTTCTCGAACCCAAGTCTTTGAGGTTCAACCTGACCTCAACATAGGTCTCAACTGCTTCCGGAATCACCAAGTATGTGATCTCCAACTTGCGGCCAAGGCCTCCATAGATGGTTTGTGTGAATTCCTCAACTTCATCAGGATCAGTAACATCCCAGCCTCGGCGGAAATGACCGCCCCAAGATCCCTCATCATCAGTAGAAGACCCCTCATCGTATTCTGTGAAAACCAGGTCTTCTGTGAAAACCTCCAAGCAAAAGGCACCGTAAGCCTGTAGTATCCCACATGGTCCAATGAGTACCAAATCCATTCCTTCCTACACATGAAAGCATGAATGTGAAGGATTTTAATTTATTACAATATATAATGCATGTAAAGAGGCATAAAGCATGTAGTAGATATATCATACGGTAGCTAGTGTATACCTCTTGTACTTCCCCCTCGAGCGCCATATAGATGACAAAACTTTGGTACCAGTCATGGGCGTCCATACGGCTGATACGGAAGTTTGCACGAATGGCCAACACTTGCACCGTACGTAAAATTGACAACCCAGTCAAATCTTCATCATCGGAATGCTCCGAGGCAAATGAAGCATCATCCTCACCTCCGTCACCATCCTCACCTCCGTCACCATCCTCATTGGCAGTGTTAATAAACCATCCATGAAACTTCAGTTTGGTTCCATACATGTTCCAATCCCACACTTCACTCATCGGCTGATTGTTGTCACCCTCAACAAGGGAAAAAAAAGAGATATTAGCAAATAGGATATGTCACTACAGAATGTCATCAACCACCACACAATTGGGACTGGCAATAGGCATATCTATAGTACAAACAACAATATGGACCGACCTTACCTGTTTTACTTCTAGATTCCACAAACAGTGAACAGCAACAAAACTAATCACGCCACAAGCAACGTATTGTACAGCAGGCTGCCCCCCACCCTGAAAAAAAAAGATAAGATGAGCATATAGAACAAGGCATTTTATTTTCAAGATAATATCAGGTGCAACTCAAGTAGCATAACTCACCTGTGTGGATTGAAACCAGTTCGGTATGATGATAATTACAGTGTATCGCAAAAATGCGTAATTAAAGAAACGGTTCTTGCTAGCTCTTGGCACAGCGATACAGAGGGCAAGTGCAACACATATACCTGGAACCAAAAAGCAGAAATCCATATTATGTGCTGAGTGATGCAGCAACTGCTCCAATATGCAGAATTTAATACAATAGTTAATCCAAGAGGAAGTTCAAACTTTAAAATAATTTGTTTTTCTTTGTGCATACTGTCTCGGCCCCTTGGGCCACAATTTTTTTTTAATCATACCGGCAACAACAAAAGAGTGGCATGGATCCCATATAGAGCAACCGAGCAAGTAAAACAGCCAAGCAAGCAGGGCGCATCTGAACAAGAATTGGAAACGTTCTAGTTTCAAATCTGCACTTTTCCCTAGTACTAATACTAAAGAATAAACAAAAGATAGAATGTTCTCTTAGATCAACAAGAATAAGAAAATGCTGATAAATACTATTTCGTCCTCGTAGACCAACAAGAGAAAGAGCTGCAATGATGCAAAAAATTTACTGAGGTCTCACTATAAATACATGTGATTATGCCAAATGAAGTTGACACGCACAAGTCATAGTGAAGCTGATGTTACTTTTATTCTATTACTAACCACATATCTATAACCATTGCAAGTTTCAGAAGAACAAACCGCAAATGTAATTTGGCACAAACAAAAGAACTTCTATTCTATTACTAACCAGATATTGCAGTGTCGGCAATGAAAAGCATGGAGGCAGCATCTGCGGGTGGGAACACGTGCTGTGCATAACAATGCATATCAGATTAGTTGAACTATTAAACTAAAAACGAACCCACTAACAATATTATCACCAAAAGTTCACTAAAAAGATCTATGCCATTTATTGGAGCATAAAAAATTTAGCTACCCTGACCATAACTGAAGTGAACACCACCCAGAAAGTGCTCATAATTCTTAGAAATACACAATATAACTAATAAAACAAACCTGGATACGGGAAGAAATTCCCAAAACATTGTTTGCTAAACAATGCTTCATAGCAGCACAACACATGCAAACAAAAAATCCGGGGATTAAAGCCACAGCCCATGACTTGATGACGCCTACTGAAACTCATAAAATCAGATATGCATGAACTTAAACCATATTAAAAAAAATATTGGCAAATGTAGGCAGCTGGCATCAAACTAGTGTAAGGATGAACCCTTCATGTCTTTGTCCTGCTGAGCTAAGATAAATCCAAAGACACCGTAACATGAATAGTAATCAAGATCTAGTAAGATGCTAATATCTCAACTTAACAAGGAAAATCTGTCCACAGTGAAATAAGTCAACAACAAAGTATGGTTTCGGTTCCATGCCACTTAACTGTACACACTGAATAGTAATCAATGGAAAGAAGTCAACAAGAAACTATTTCCAAAATATTGAAATCTGCTTTAGCATTGATACTTCATATGCTACTTGTCGTGCAAACTTTTGAGAATTACTACGACATTCCACAATGAGGTGGACACGACAGCGGTAAGGAGCCTACCAAAAAAAAGCAATGCTAAAAGATCATTATGGAGTGCACAAGAGGTCAATCTAATATTTTTTAGTCACCACGTTTTTGTTCCAGCCATAGTATCCTGAAGATAAAATCTGGTCTAGAATAGTACTGAAAAAAGGCAATTGGACCCATCAAAATGAGTAGGAACATACTGTGAATACGTGGAGCATCCAAACGAAACTTGAACAGAGAGAACACTGGCAAAAGCATATCATGCATTTTGGATATCATCATCTCCTGCATAATAATAGATAGAATAAATAAATTTCATTTAATAGAAACGAATGAATTCAGGTGGAGGTGGCTAACCCCCAAGCGTAGTTTGCTTAATAAAAAGACAAAATAAATCGTTCTGTTAGCGACAAATAAGATATGCCAAAGGAGACGTCGATGGGCCTGCCTAATCCGATCCGACCTCGCGGGGGCGGAGACAAGGAGGAAAAGCGAAGGTGAGGAGAGGGGATCTGAGACGGCAAAGGGCCTAACCCGACCTGGCGGCGGCGGGCGGAAAGACAATGGGGATCGGCGGAGTTGATACGGCAGGACGCCGACTTCGAGTTTCCCTGCTCGAGGTACCGATGAGGACCGGAGGGCACAACCCGGAAGGGCACAAGGGGGGCAGTCGATTGGGAGGGCGAAACAGCAGAGACAAAAAAAAGTACGAGGAGAAGCACTTACCAGACGGCAACGATTAGCTTTTATATCCCCACAATTATAATAAATTTTAGGACCTAGATTAGCTTTCCGTGGCCACGGTTTTAATATGGTAACCTAGGCGAGTATTTAAACAAAAACTACCACATTCCATGAAAACGTACCTGAAAACTACCACTTTATAAATTTATATCAAAACGTACTTCGAAAATTGACTAGTTTAGAAGATTTAAACATGTTTATGACAAGTGGGGCCCACCCGTTAGGGCTGACGTGGCAGGAAAGTCAACACCGTTTATTTTGACTGTTAAGTTGATCGTTATGACAAGTGGGCCCCACACGTCAGAATCTATCTTCTTCTTCCTCCTCCTATATTCCCTTGCCCATTTCAACGAAATTTCATGCCCCACGGCGAGCACTTGTGTCGTCCATGTCGCCCACCTAGAGGCTGCCGGGTCGAGGATGACGGAGGCAGCGCCGGAGCAGGCGTGAGACGGCGGTCGCGAGGGTGCTCGCGCAACCGTCGAGCCGCGAGCACGTGCTGGTCGCGCTGCCGGTCGTCGTCGCGTGCGGGAGCGCAGGAGGGTGGGCTGGCCGCCGTTGCGGTCGCGTGCGGGCCGGCATCCGAGCTCGCCGCCGTAGTTGTCGGGTGCAGAAGCGCGGGCGGCCCGCCGCAGCGTCCCGTGGGTGCTCGCAGCCGTCCAATTCTGTTCAAGTCTCTTCTCTGCTAAGAAAAAGGAAAGGGAACCAAGCACTGCGAGTCCTCCTCTTGTTCAGCTTCCTTCGAAACCAGCACTTTCCCGGACTGGGCCGCATGTCGATTCCGATCCAAGTCCAGTAGGTGCGGGACGCGACTTGCGCGCAAGTAGTGCTATTCGCCGCCACGGCATCCTCCCCAGTCCCCACCGCGCACCCCCACCAGACTCTCGCATCCCGGCAGTGCTCAACGGCTGCTGCTACAACTGTGGAGATGACGGAAACATCTCGACGGAGTGCACGAGTGACACTCGGTGTGTCTGTTGCAACGGCTTCGGCCACGTCGCGCAGGAATGTACTCGGCGGCGCAGCCCGTCGCCGTGTGACTAGCCGCTGCGGGCTTGAGTGGCCCCGCCCGCTCCCACCTCGGGCTGCCTCACCCTCGATGCTGCCAGCACCGTCGCCCGGTCCGCTGCCTGCTGGGGTGGTACGTCTTGCCAGGCCATGGGCGGTATTGCCGCGGTCCCTGAGGCCTCCTCGGTGGGGAGCGTCTCGGGGCTGGCTTTCTCGGTGCCGGTGGGTGGCTGCGTCTTAGTGATGGCACCGGCTGTGTAGGAATTGGTGGAGCACTGCTTCCTGGAGTCTTCCACGGGCATCGCGCTGCTTGAGGACGTGCTTTCGGGCGCCGTCGTGGTGACCATCACCGGCACGCGCCCATCGATGGACCTGGCTTCGGCAGCGCTGCTCTGCACTGGCCCTCACGACATGTCGATTCGTGCATACCACCCTGAGGACTTTGTCGTGCTGTGCCGGAGCAGAGTGGCACTACTAGGGAAAATCTTATACACAAAATGTTATCAGTAGCGCTTGTTAAAATGAAGCGCTACTGCTACTTATCAGTAGCGCGTTTGGCAGAACCGCGCTACAGTTAGCAGCTTAGCAGTAGCGCTGCCCGGACAGAAAGCGCTACTACTATAATTGCCACACCGTTCCCGGCGTGCTAGGTATAGTAGTAGCGCCCTTCTACGAACCGCGCTACTACTACGGATTTTAGCAGCAGCGCGTTTTTCCTTTTCACGCTACAGTTAAAGCTATTTTCACCTAACCCCCCGCGCGGCCTGATTCCCTCTCCTCTGCTTCCTCCCCCAATTCCTGACCCCGCCTCGCCATCGTCTCCCCCGACCCCGCCTTGCCGCCGTCTCCCCCGACCCCGCCTCGCCGCCGTCTCCCCCGACCCCGCCTCGCCGCGCCTCGGTGCCGCCGTCTCCCCCGACCCCATCTCTTTCCCTGCCCTCTGTAAGCACTCTCCCCTTCCGATCCCTCTCTCCCCTTCCGATCCCTCTTCTCTGCTTAGTATGAACCCTAGCTATTTAGTGCTAGTTAGTATGAACCCTAGGCTATTTTTAGTGCTAGTTAGTTAATTACTTAGATGGTAATTAGGGCAGTAGTTCCTAGGTACTAATTAGTTAGTAAGAATTAGGTACTAATTAGGTACTAGAATATTTTTATTTATAGTAAGTTTATTTTTAGTAAGAACTAGTTGAATTAATAGAACTAGTTAGTAAGAACTTGTTTCTATTTTTTAGTTAAAGCAATTTTTCCCGCCTCGACGTGGACGATGCCTATCCCGCATCCTCGTCGTCGAGTCGGCGGAGGAAGACACCTGCTTGACCAGATCGGCCATGTACGGGACTGGGCTCCGCCGGGGTGGTACTGGGAGGCGCTACCTACCGGGGGGCGCAGGTTGGTGAGGAGCCAGCCTGTCGTTGACCCGAACCTTCTTTGGTGGCGGTCGCGTGGGCCAGTGACGATCCAGAGGTTCGAGGACTCCGCGGAGGTGGTGCGTCACCGTGTCAGTGAGGAGGACGCGCACGTCCGTCGCTACTTGTTTGCGTTGGAGCACAGGCCGTTCTCCAATACCTGGCAGGTTCTCCGGGGATCTCACTGGAGCTATGATCCCGTGATGGTGCCTTCTCTGTGGGTGTCCACCGCCCGCGCCGATACCCGTCGTGTGCTAGAGTTTTAGTTGTATTAGTGATGTTATATGTATGACACTATTCATGATGTATTAGTGATAATATTCGACGATGTACTGACGCATGAGACGATCTACTTTTGCTTATTGAATGCATGCTAATTTGAGTCCTATAAGATATTTTGAAATGTATATCTTGTGTTGCTCAATATCCAAGTGGCCGGTCATGTTTGCAGGTTATACCTTCGAGTGGCCTATGTTTTGCCGGAGTGTTGATTCATTTCCGTTCCGGCAAATTTCAGGCGCTTGATATGTCCTATTTTAGCAAAGGTCATGCCAGATTTTTCCGTGAATTTTGGCATGACTTGTGCTAGAATATGTAGGAAATATCGAGTGCCCCGGATTTGTGTGTTGAGTATCTTGGTAGTTGTCTTTGATCGATTTTCAATTAATGTTTTAACTATGAACATAGGAAATGTCTGACGACGAGAAGGATTTCGGTATTTGCAAATACTGCGAAGACGAGCGTGGCCTGTGCGAAGGAATCTTCTTAGATGATGATAGGCGCTTCAGCATCAAGCTGGACGAGAACTTCGAAGTGGATACAGTAAGTCACAACAAGTCTTTTTTCGTAATTAAGCATGACATCTGCTTCATTTGCTTCAACTTTTTTTTTTTACTATTCTACTAGCGTATCCCCTGCCATGCAAGAGTTTTTGTATTGGATAAGATAGGTTTCAGTCATAGTATGGAGGAAAAGAAAGTTTACTTGAAGACCGAGCATGGTTATATTTTCTATGCGAAGTTATACAATTCAGACGACTACACCTATTTTGGATGCAAAACATGGCGAGCACTATGCAAGACTTATGCATTTGAGCCTGATATGGTTATCACCTTTGATATTCGTCCAGAAGATGATATTGAAGGTAATACCGACATCTGGGTCAATGTGCAAATGCCTCCGGTTATACCATTATGTAAGTTTCTCAACCATATTTATGTCTTTGATATTGTTTATTCAAAAATAGTTGACAACTAATTTGTATTGTCAGCTTATTTCCGTGCAAGCAAACATGTCCAGCTCTTGGTAGACAGGACCGTATACTGTCCTGGGGCTGAACTCAACTGCGAGGAGCTCAGTCATTATGTTTCATGGCTTGAGGATCTTGATACTGTCAAGACAAATTTTCTTCCTGCATTTAGAAATCTTAGTACTGAAAATGTGCGACCAATAGTGTTCGTAATGAACTACGGTCACATCCATTTAGGAAGGATGGTAAGATTTTTACTTTTTATCCTCATTGCATCTTTTCCATACATTATTTTTGAAGCTAAACTTCATTGCTAAGTATGTTACCATACGATGTTCTTAAACAGGGATTCCCGATGAATGTTGTGCCTTATGGGATCGAGACTAAAGGTATCATGAGTATTATCAACTTATGGCCAAGATATCCTACAGCTTACTTTAGTGCATTCAAGATTAGCAACGGATGCTTAATAGTGCAAGACTGGACCAAATATGTGTTGGGGGAGCGCAGAGAAGTACTAGGGAGCAGCAACCAGAGGCGCCTTCCACGATTAGGAGACAGGTTCATCTGCATGCTCCAACTTGATCAAGGAGGAGAGCTACACATGTTTTATGTTCTTTTACCTAAGAGAGAGCAGCAGGAGTGAGTAGCAGGAGTGAGTAGCTGGCTAGAAATGAGTTTCAGGATGATGATGTGCTACACTATTACTATGATGATAAAATAGATAGTGTTGGTGGTAATGACTATGATGATTATTATTAGCTAGTGTTAGTGGTGATTAAATAAATACTGTTGGTGGTAATGACCATGATGATGATTAAATATCTTGTGCTGGCGGATTAGATTCTAGTGGAGGCAACATGTGGTGCACATCGAAAGTACTACTAATCCAAACAAGATCAAGTTTGGATTAGTAGTATACTTTTGACATGCTGTCACAGCCCCAGTTCAGCCCTAGCTTGACTTTGCTTGTTCATCATGTCATCATGTTTAAATTCCAAAGAAACTTGAAATGGGGATTGTCGACACCCTAGCACCAAATGAAATTCAACTAGGTTCACCTAAAATATTTTCGGTAATCCAAATGGCTTTAAAAAATGTTCATCATTTATGGAAAATGCTGTAAACAGTAACCAGAGGTGATGCACATTTTTGCATGACATATTTGGGCTCTGAATTAAATCATACTCTATTTGCATTTGGGCATTTAAATGCCATAAAATATTTAAAATGTCCAAATAATCCTAAACTGAAATGTTCCATGTTGGATATATTCTAAACAGTGGCCATGAGCAGTTTGGTGATTTTCGAGTGTGACTAAGTATTTTTAATAAAGCCATACGCAATTACAGAAAATAGAAAATAGAAACAAATTAGAAAAGGAACCTACCTGGCCTTACCTGCCTGGCAGCCCAGCTCCTCCAGCCGGCCCAGCTTCCGTTCTGGCCCAGCCCACCACCGCAAACCCCCTCAACCCGTCGTCTACCTCTGCCTACTGGCAGAGGCGTGTCGCCTGCACGCGCATCGGACGCCACCTCCTGCTTCCACCTCCTGCTTTCTCCTTCGTCATCGACCGAGCGTCTGTAGACGCCCCGAGCCCGCCAGGGTCCTCTCCCCTCTCTCCCCTGGACCCCTTCCCTCCTCTGCTCTCTCCCGCGCCACACCCGAGCGGAGCTCGTCGCCACCCTCGCTGTTCGCCGTGGCCACCATGCTCCCCTCACCACCTCGACCTGCCAGAGGCTCCGCCACTGTCGCCTACGCCTTCTGCACTGAGCCAAGCGAGCCGGGAAGCCCTGCTTCGTCCTCGGCATCGTCTTCTTCAACCTCGGCCACCGGAGATCGCCACCGTCGTTCGCCGCCGTCCGCACTTCCCCAAGGCCGCCGACCAGCTCTCTGGATCCGTCGTGAGCTCCTCTACCTAGCCCCCTACCTCCCGTGCTCGATTACGCCGCGTAGCCACCGCCCCCTTCGAGCCCGAGCGCTCCTCGCCGCCGGCCATGTCGCCGTCGTGGCTACGGCCGTGCAAGCACGCGTCCGAGCGCACCACCGCATTCAGTGCGTTCTCAGGAGCCTAACGCACGCACTCCGTCGCCCTGCCGTGCACCGTAGCCCTCTTTTCCTCTCCGCCCGAACTCCGGCGCTGCCGCGAGCTCTGCTCCGGCGAGCTCCGGCCACCCTCCGCCCTGCTGCTGCCTCTGCTCGATGCGACCGAGGGAGGGCTTCCTCCTGGTGCCCCCAGTGCGCCAAACGGTGACCCGCACGAGAAACCCGAGCAACTCCGGCGAAACTCCGCAGCGTTTTTGGTCGCCGCCGACCAAGCTCCGGCGAGCTGACGTGGCGCTGGTTTAAATAGTGCTAATGACCCTGCTAAAACCCCCTAGAGCCACTGCCATGTGGGCCCAGTGCCTGTTTAGTTTAACTTAATGTTATGTTTAGATTAGTTATTAACCCAGCTGGTCCCACACGCTAGTTTGACTTGCTGACGTGGCCTTTGGCCGGCCCCACACGTCAGTGACACATGCCAGCGGTGTGTCACTGACCAGTAGGTCCCACTGGTTAGTTTGACTCTGGGCGACCCTGTTGACCAACTGACGTCACAGTGACGCAGTGCTGACGCAGTAACTCCTTTTTCTGAATTTATTCCTATTCAGGAAATTTCAGAAAATAGTACTAACTTCTAAAAATCATATAAATTCAACCGTAGCTCCAAATGAAACAAGTTATATATGAAAAATGATCAGAAAAATCCAATCTATCCATCTGCACTGGTTTCATGCATGTTTAAGCAACTTAACCTTGCTGTTCATATCAAAACATGATAATGCACTTTATGAATTCATAGTTTGAGTTTGAATTTGAATCTTTGGTTCAAGTAAGATCAAACCTTTCTGTTCTTAGCTGCATTAGCCCAAATCACAGCATATTGCCATGTCATGATCATGCATCATATTGTCGCATTTGTATTGATTGTGTTCTTCTCTATTGCCGGTGCTTGTCCCCTCTCGATAGACATGGTTTCGACGATGAGATCGATGACACTGATGAAGAGCTATATTATCTTCAGAAGTGCCAGGCAAGCAAAACCCCCTTGTTCATTCCGATACAATCCCACTCTCTCGCTCCTGCTCTCTTTTACTGCATTAGGACAACAACGACATATCTGTTATTTTGCAGCGGTAGTTGAACCCCTTTATCCTCTGCATGACCTGTCATTGCCACAGTAAATAGATGAAACCCACTAGCATGAGTAGGAGTTGTTTGAGCCCTGATGTGCCTACTCATTCATGCTTGTTTGTCATGCCTGCTATTGCTTAGAGTTGTGTCAGGTCTGATTCATTAGGGATGAATTGGAGGTGTGTGAACATGTCGTACTGTTGAGAGCTAAGTGTGTGAACACAATTTGGTAAAGGTAACGGTGAGAGGCCATGTAGGAGTACATGGTGGGTTGTCTCATTGAAGCCGTCCTTAGGAACTGAGTTCTGTGTTTGTGGTCCACGAACAACTACTACCACACATTGGGATCCTTAATTGACTCTCTCGACTTATTAACCGACTTGATCTCTGTCCAGGAGTTGCAACTAGTTTCTGGTGTTTGTAGGTAGTGTTAGTAGTCTACCAAGTGGCACCCGGTACAGGTGGGCTTGGGACAGACTAGGCACAGTGGCACGGTGTACCAAGTGGCACCCGGATGGTGGGCTTGGGAACCCTGCTCACATCGTTTGGGGCCGTGAGCGACACCCCAGCCGGATCTCCTTGCGGATGGAACCCGAATAGGCGATAAACCTGGACGAGAGACTTGTGTGGTTAGTCAGGTCGTGGCCGACTCCCTCGCCCGGCTTCCGCTTGAAGGTTGCCGAGGTACATGACGTGTACAGGGCGATAAGTGGCGAGAGCGTGTGTGAAGAAGTACACCCCTGCAGGGTTATCATTATCTATTCGAATAGCCGGATTCCTCGGATATGGAAACTTGGACCCCTTGCATAGTTCGTAGACAAGTGAAAGTGGATACTCTAAAATGCGCAAGATAAGTGTGAGTGCTATGGATGGCATTCTCGTAGGGAGACGGGAGCGGATCCATAGTGGTGTATTGATATGGTGAATATGTGGACTCGTGTGCGCCACCTCAAAAGAGTTACTTGCTGTCGTAGTTCAGGATAGCCACCGAGTCAAAGCTGGCTTGCTGTAGTTAAACTCCACCACCCCCTTTGTTGATAATGATGCATATGTAGTTAGTTCTGATGTAAGTCTTGCTGGGTACATTTGTACTCACGTTTGCCTATTTTACGTTTTTGCAGAGAGACTTCAGTCTCGCTAGTAGTTCCGCGTGGACTTCGACATTTAGCTTGTTACCTCAGCTACAATCTTGTGCCCTCGGCAGGATCTGGTAGATAGTCAGGCTTCTCAGCCTTTTTCATTTGTAGATGTCTGTACTCAGACATGTTAAGCTTCCGCTTGTGCTTTGACTTGTATGCTCTGAATGCTGGGTCGAGAGACCCATGTTTGTAATATCTCGCTCCTCGGAGCCTATTGAATAAAATACTTGAGTCATAGAGTCATGTTGTGATGCCATGTTGTATTTGCACATATCGAGCATATTGTGTGTATGTTATTGAAATGCTTGGTGTGTGTGGGATCTGACTATCTAGTTGTTTATCCTTAGTAGCCTCTCTTACCGGGAAATGTCTCCTAGTGCTTCCACTGAGCCATGGTAGCTTGCTACTGCTCCGGGACACTTAGGCTGGCCGGCATGTGTCCTTCTTCGTTCCTGTGTCTGTTCCTTCGGGGAAATGTCACGCGATGAATACCGGAGTCCTGTTAGCCCGCTACAGCCCGGTTCACCGGAGTCCTGCTAGCCCAGTGCTACAGCCTGGATTCACTCGCTGATGACCGACACGTTCCATGCTGGGTCATGGATGCCTGTCCCTGTAAGTTTGTGCCACTTTGGGTTTACGACTAGCCATGTCAGCCCGGGCTCCTTATCATATGGATACTAGCGACACTATCATATACGTGTGCCAAAAGGCCCAAACGATCCCGGGCAAAGGTAAGGCGACACCCGTGGGGATACCGTGCGTGAGACCGCAAAGTGATATGAGGTGTTACATGCTATATCTATGTGGCATTGAGTCGGGGTCCTGACAGCTTTGGTATCAGAGCTTGACTGCCTGTAGGATTACCAAGCCAAACTGGTCGAAGTTGAGTCTAGAAATTCTTTAGTTATATAAGGGAATTGATTGTGGGATGGGAACGTAAGGCTCTTTTTACTCCTTTACCGCATGCCCTTCTGATCTGAGTCATCTTATCTTTCCTAAGGGGTTAAGGAACTAGGCCTTCTCTTCTTTCTATCAGGATCACGTGTTACTAATCCGTAGACTTATAGCATTGTTGGTTTCAAGCCTCAATTAAGTTCCTACTACTTCCGTATGTTAATTGTTGATCTCGAAACCTTGATATTGTGATGATCGAGTGGTTATGCCACCATTTTTGTAGCATGTCTAAATTCTTTTGAGCATTTACAGCTGTTATGCTGTCCGAGTCATCCCAGGTTTCTAAATAGTCTGAAGCATTTGCAAATCCCTTCCTCCCGTTCCTGATGTCCTTTTGGGGCAGATTAAGCACACTAATCGGTGTGGTGAGGCACTCTATTGCCTCAACATATATGTTGGAGTTATTATTATGACCCTAGGTATCTTAGAGGATCACCTAGTATTCTAGCCATGCTTTGTGTTCCTAGTGTGATGATTCTAGCCACCATTCTCGAAAGCATCCCGTGATGCAATTTAGTTAGTAGGTATTCTACTCCTTGGGTTTTGAACCCGAGATTGACCCTACTTCATGTTGTTAGTATTTGCTAGTTCCTTTAAGATATTAGTAACCTTTGCGATAGTCCTCGAGGTCCGTGGTATTTCCTTCTTCCAAATACCATGAACTACTTATGGCAGCAGTTCCTCGATGAACCAAAAGATCTCAACCAGAGTGCTCTTGATGAGTTCTTCTCTCTATATTGTGACTCTGCCAGTTCAACCTTTCTGCATGGGTTATCTGGAAGAAATATGTTGAACTCGTTCGACATGCTAGTCCATGCATCCACAACTCAGAAAATCATATGTTCTCTTGGGTTGTCCCTCTTTAATTGTATTCCGACCCTCGTCTATCAATTGATAGTCAAGAGTATGCGTGCATTCGTTCATCGATGCCTATTACTCTTGTGGTCCGTCAAGCCATTCTATTCTGGAATGACTAGGAGAAACAAACTCCAGTACCTCGTCCATCTCTGGGATTGGGTCAAAGCAGTTGTATTCCGCAGATCAAATTGCTAATCCAGCTTCTGGTCTGTTCTACCTTGAAGTATTACCATCTTTATATCAAGATATCATGGGAATTGCACACCATCCTATGAACTCTTGATACAGTGATACTCTCTCCATCATTATTCATTTCTTGGTTCCCGTGTTGTTGCAACCGGAATGTCGACAAGTGAATTGTGATGTGTGAAATCAATACTGCTAGCAACTCCGTTGCTTGATAGTTAAATGGACAACAACTTCATTCTTAGCGTGCTGATTATTGAATCATCATCCTAGGATTGATCGTGCTACCTAGTCCTTATTCTGGTGCACCCCTCGATCAATGAGTTAGGATTATTCAGTCCTTTGCTTATTTGATCATATCGTCTTGCCCTGAAAAGCAAGATTGCTCTCGAGCTTAGTAACATACCGGTGGTTCGTGATTTTCCGTATATCTTCTTGGAAGTATTACCAGGTTGTCACCTGACCGCTATGTTGAGTTCGTGATCAAGATGGTTTTCTTGTAAACCACCCCTTCTCCAAGAATCTATGTGGGATACCCCTGAGCTAGTTGGTCAAGCTAAACAACAACTTGGAGAGTTGGAAGATAAAAGCTTGTCTGACTTAGTTCATGATAAGGGATATCTTGTGTGTATGTTGAAGAAAGATGATATCCTCATCAATTGATCCTCGAGACCAGTTGCTGGAGCTATTGTCTTGCCAAAACTTTGATTTGAGTGTGGGCTATCCTCAAATCAAATCAGAACCAATGATGTTCGTAATGTTGTCTTACTCGTGGTTGATTCCTCGAGCATACACCATTATGTCTTTTGGGTCTGACCAATACTATCACCTTGTTCACATAGTTATGGAATTCCATCTCCATGGGAATCTGGATGAATTGTTGTTGAGCCCGTCGACAACATCCTTGTCTTCTCCATAATTTTGTTGAACATTAAGCTAGTGTTGGAAACTTGTGTAAGCATTTTCTTCATGCCCCGTTCATGAAGTATATGTTTGGAGAAAGAAGTGACTTTCTCCAAGTTCACGTGCATTAGGTGTAAGTTGCCGCCATGAATTTGAGAAAGGTTTGTTTTGTTTCCTCTGGAATCATCCCAAGTGAGTTATACACGTGCGAAGTATTTTGTGGTTTGATAGACTGATCATCTTCATTCCATATGTATATCCTAGCACACCAAGCCACTGATTGATTTGTTCAAGATAAAGGAGTCTGTTTTAAGATGAATTCTTTGGACTTCCACGCGTGGAGACTTCGATGTCATTAATGATGGTTCCCAACCTGAACTCGATAGTGTTTTACTATAAGACTACTACGTGGTCATGCTTGTCTGGGACAGCGAGTCACATGTGTGTAGCAGAACCAGCTCATGTTTTGGAGCTTACTACCGTAGTCCATCTCCTGAGAATCTCGCAACGTCATTTCGTCGATTTGTGTTGCAAACTTTCTTTTCAGACATGCTGAGTCTGAAGTGTCCTATCACCAATCGGATCTGAATCTCAGGTAGATATGATGGTTGGAACATTCCAACATTTGCATTTTGTTCCTAGCTTGCACCGCCTTGTGCCAAACTCCCTTGGATTGCCCTTCTCAGCAATGGTTGTTCAGGATCATCTTCAGAGGTGGTCCTACCATGGGTCCCATCCATTTCCGATGATAAGCAAAAGTCATCCATTGCGTTGTCTTCAACAAGGTAGTCCACATCATTCATCCTAGTCCGAGTATGCCATTTCTTCGAACTCTTTCAAACGATCAATTGAAAATTGCTTTAAGCTGGTATGAAGAGTTTCAATGATCTATGGATCAAAAGTAATTCTTTTTGCCACTTAAGGGAATAGTTCTACGAGTCACCTTCTCTAAGGTGCCCCGTTATGGTATCATGGCAACTCAACTCCTCGCTACGTTGACAACCGTTCACCATCTCCTCAAGCGTGGGATTGTTGCCTACCAAATTGAACTCCCGTCATCTGTTCTTCCATCCCTCCCAAAGTGTGTTTGAACATCTCAGCTCAAGAGGTGTTCTATGCCTCATCCCGTGAGTTGATCGTCAGTTGCTCGATCCCCGACAAGGTCGATTCTTCTAGAGTTTTCATTTCCTCTCGTGGTCATGTTGAATGGAGTTCTCAAAGCAAGATGTCAAGATCAAGGTGATGCAAGGAATCAACCTCCTCGAGAAAGACATCTGGGTCGTGAAGATTGTATTAGCTTGTGTCCCTCTGTCTTCTTACCTCACGTCTTGAATCTCGGGACGAGATTCTTGTTTAGTGGGGGTGAGCTGTCACAGCCCCAGTTCAGCCCTTGCTTGACTTTGCTTGTTCATCATGTCATCATGTTTAAATTCCAAAGAAACTTGAAATGGGGATTGTTGACACCCTAGCACCAAATGAAATTCAACTAGGTTCACCTAAAATATTTTCGGTAATCCAAATGGCTTTCAAAAATGTTCATCATTTATGGAAAATGCTGTAAACAGTAACCAGAGGTGATGCACATTTTTCCATGACATATTTGGGCTCTGAATTAAATCATACTCTATTTGCATTTGGGCATTTAAATGCCATAAAATATTTAAAATGTCCAAATAATCCTAAACTGAAATGTTCCATGTTGGATATATTCTAAACAGTGGCCATGAGCAGTTTGGTGATTTTCGAGTGTGACTAAGTATTTTTAATAAAGCCATACGCAATTACAGAAAATAGAAAATAGAAACAAATTAGAAAAGGAACCTACCTGGCCTTACCTGCCTAGCAGCCCAGCTCCTCCAGCCGGCCCAGCTTCCGTTCTGGCCCAGCCCACCACCGCAAACCCCCTCAACCCGTCGTCTACCTCTGCCTACTGGCAGAGGCGTGTCGCCTGCACGTGCATCGGACGCCACCTCCTGCTTCCACCTCCTGCTTTCTCCTTCGTCATCGACCGAGCGTCTCCAGACGCCCCGAGCCCGCCAGGGTCCTCTCCCCTCTCTCCCCTGGACCCCTTCCCTCCTCTGCTCTCTCCCGCGCCACACAAGAGCGGAGCTCGTCGCCACCCTCGCTGTTCGCCGTGGCCACCATGCTCCCCTCGCCACCTCGACCCGCCAGAGGCTCCGCCACTGTTGCCTACGCCTTCTGCATCGAGCCAAGTGAGCCGGGAAGCCCTGCTTCGTCCTCGGCGTCGTCTTCTTCAACCTCGGCCACCGGAGATCGCCACCGTCGTTCGCCGCCGTCCGCACTTCCCCAAGGCCGCCGACCAGCTCTCTGGATCCGTCGTGAGCTCCTCTACCTAGCCCCCTACCTCCCGTGCTCGATTACGCCGTGTAGCCACCGCCCCCTTCGAGCCCGAGCGCTCCTCGCCGCCGGCCATGTCGCCGTCGTGGCTACGGCCGTGCAAGCACGCGTCCGAGCGCACCACCGCATTCAGTGCGTCCTCAGGAGCCTAACGCACGCACTCCGTCGCCCTGCCATGCACCATAGCCCTCTTTTCCTCTCCGCCCGAACTCTGGCGCCGCCGCGAGCTCTGCTCCGGCGAGCTCCGGCCACCCTGCGCCCTGCTGCTGCTGCCTCTGCTCGATGCGACCGAGCGAGGGCTTCCTCCTGGTGCCCCCAGTGCGCCAAACGGTGACCCGCACGAGAAACCCGAGCAACTCCGGCGAAACTCCGCAGCGTTTTTGGTCGCCGCCGACCAAGCTCCGGCGAGCTAACATGGCGCTGGTTTAAGTAGTGCTAATGACCCTGCTAAAACCCCCTAGAGCCATTGCCATGTGGGCCCAATGCCTGTTTAGTTTAACTAAATGTTATGTTTAGATTAGTTATTAACCCAGCTGGTCCCACACGCCAGTTTGACTTGCTGACGTGGCCTTTGGCCGGCCCCACACGTCAGTGACACATGCCAGCGGTGTGTCACTGACCAGTAGGTCCCACTGGTCAGTTTGACTCTGGGCGACCCTGTTGACCAGCTGACGTCACAGTGACGCAGTGCTGACGCAGTAACTCCTTTTTCTGAATTTATTCCTATTCAGGAAATTTCAGAAAATAGTACTAACTTCTAAAAATCATATAAATTCAACCGTAGCTCCAAATGAAACAAGTTATATATGAAAAATGATTAGAAAAATCCAATCTATCCATCTGCACTGTTTTCATGCATGTTTAAGCAACTTAACCTTGCTGTTCATATCAAAACATGATAATGCACTTTATGAATTCATAGTTTGAGTTTGAATTTGAATCTTTGGTTCAAGTAAGATCAAACCTTTCTGTTCTTAGCTGCATTAGCCCAAATCACAGCATATTGCCATGTCATGATCATGCATCATATTGTCGCATTTGCATTGATTGTGTTCTTCTCTATTGCCGGTGCTTGTCCCCTCTCGATAGACATGGTTTCGACGATGAGATCGATGACACCGATGAAGAGCTATATTATCTTCAGAAGTGCCAGGCAAGCAAAACCCCCTTGTTCATTCCGATACAATCCCACTCTCTCGCTCCTGCTCTCTTTTACTGCATTAGGACAACAACGACATATCTGTTATTTTGCAGCGGTAGTTGAACCCCTTTATCCTCTGCATGACCTGTCATTGCCACAGTAAATAGATGAAACCCACTAGCATGAGTAGGAGTTGTTTGAGCCCTGATGTGCCTACTCATTCATGCTTGTTTGTCATGCCTGCTATTGCTTAGAGTTGTGTCAGGTCTGATTCATTAGGGATGAATTGGAGGTGTGTGAACATGTCCTACTGTTGAGAGCTAAGTGTGTGAACACGATTTGGTAAAGGTAGCGGTGAGAGGCCATGTAGGAGTACATGGTGGGTTGTCTCATTGAAGCCGTCCTTAGGAACTGAGTTCTGTGTTTGTGATCCACGAACAGCTACTACCACACATTGGGATCCTTAATTGACTCTCTCGACTTATTAACCGACTCGATCTCTGTCCAGGAGTTGCAACTAGTTTCTGGTGTTTGTAGGTAGTGTTAGTAGTCTACCAAGTGGCACCCGGTACAGGTGGGCTTGGGACAGACTAGGCACAGTGGCACGGTGTACCAAGTGGCACCCGGATGGTGGGCTTGGGAACCCTGCTCACATCGTTCGGGGCCATGAGTGACACCCCGGCCGGATCTCCTTGCGGATGGAACCCGAATAGGCGATAAACCTGGACGAGAGACTTGTGTGGTTAGTCAGGTTGTGGCCGACTCCCTCGCCCGGCTTCCGTTTGAAGGTTGCCGAGGTACATGACGTGTACAGGGCGATAAGTGGCGAGAGCGTGTGTGAAGAAGTACACCCCTGCAGGGTTATAATTATCTATTCGAATAGCCGGATTCCTCGGATATGGAAACTTGGACCCCTTGCATAGTTCATAGACAAGTGAAAGTGGATACTCTAAAATGCGCAAGATAAGTGTGAGTGCTATGGATGGCGTTCTCGTAGGGAGACGGGAGCGGATCCATAGTGGTGTATTGATATGGTGAATATGTGGACTCGTGTGCGCCACCTCAAAAGAGTTACTTGCTGTCGTAGTTCAGGATAGCCACCGAGTCAAAGCTGGCTTGCTGTAGTTAAACTCCACCACCCTCTTTGTTGATAATGATGCATATGTAGTTAGTTCTGATGTAAGTCTTGCTGGGTACATTTGTACTCACGTTTGCCTATTTTAAGTTTTTGTAGAGAGACTTCAGTCTCGCTAGTAGTTCCGCGTGGACTTCGACGTTTAGCTTGTTACCTCAGCTACGATCTTGTGCCCTCGGCAGGATCTGGTAGATAGTCAGGCTTCTCAGCCTTTTTCATTTGTAGATGTCTGTACTCAGACATGTTAAGCTTCCGCTTGTGCTTTGACTTGTATGCTCTGAATGCTGGGTCGAGAGACCCATGTTTGTAATATCTCGCTCCTCGGAGCCTATTGAATAAAATACTTGAGTCATAGTCATGTTGTGATGCCATGTTGTATTTGCACAGATCGAGCATATTGTGTGTATGTTATTGAAATGCTTGGTATGTGTGGGATCTGACTATCTAGTTGTTTATCCTTAGTAGCCTCTCTTACCGGGAAATGTCTCCTAGTGCTTCCACTGAGCCATGGTAGCTTGCTACTGCTCCGGGACACTTAGGCTGGCCGGCATGTGTCCTTCTTCGTTCCTGTGTCTGTTCCTTCGGAGAAATGTCACGCGATGAATACCGGAGTCCTGTTAGCCCGCTACAGCCCGGTTCACCGGAGTCCTGCTAGCCCAGTGCTACAGCCTGGATTCACTCGCTGATGACCGACACGTTCGATCCTGGGTCATGGATGCCTGTCCCTGTAAGTTTGTGCCACTTTGGGTTTACGACTAGCCATGTCAGCCCGGACTCCTTATCATATGGATGCTAGCGACACTATCATATACGTGTGCCAAAAGGCGCAAACGGTCCCGGGCAAAGGTAAGGCGACACCCGTGGGGATACCGTGCGTGAGACCGCAAAGTGATATGAGGTGTTACATGCTAGATCTATGTGGCATTGAGTCGGGGTCCTGACACATGCACCACATATTGCCTCCACTTGAACCTAATCCACCTTCATTTAATACACTGTTATGGACATAATGATGTAAACCTCATAACAGCTGGTATTGTACCAATATTTGTATGATGGCGCATAAATACACTAAAAATAAAAAGAAAATAAAAAAATACTGGTAGCGATGGAAAGAAAACACGCTGCAAGTAGATACCTTAGCAGTAGCGCGGTACTAAACAAGCGCTGCAGCTATTTGTACTAGCAGTAGCGCGTGATGGCACGCGTTACTGCTAAATAATAGCTGTAGCACCTTATTAGTAGCGCGGCTTCCCGCGCTACTAGTGGGCACAAAACACGCGCTACTGCTAGGGTTTTCCCTAGTAGTGTGGTGCGGGGATCTCATGGTGGCGGCGGAGCACATCGCGCCAACTTGGTTCTTAAAGACCCTCATACCGTTTATGCGTCATGCGCAGGCGGTGGGCATGTCTTTTACACTTTTTTTGCAAGAGTCTATTTTTTTCATGATAATACATGTCTCATTTATGTCATAAGGAGCATTATACAAGCTATGTGCGTGCCGACCTGGCAAAACCGAACAAATAGAATGTTGGCCTTTGCACAAAGGAACGCTAGCCAAGAAGTAAAACTACGAACAAGACTAAAGAAACCTCTGAGCTCGACACCAACGCCTTTCACCTGCCTCTGGCACCATAGCAGCCACCAAAAGAAAAAATGACGGATCACCTCCACACCCGAGTTTAACGCGGCTCCATGGCTGATATGCAGTTTTGCGGACCTTCAATGTGGCTAGCCAAAGACGAAATCATTACCATACAATATTGAAGAGTCTCTTTTACACTTCAATATGTTGTATTCTCACGTATTTGTACACTTCAATATGTGAGAATACAGATATGTTGTGGACCCCTATGCATGCCCATGCAGCTTTTATGGATCAACATGGGCGTAGTAGTGTGTCAATTAAACATGCACTAGCCTCTCTCCCCAAAAAAGACTAGTATTAAATTTGATATCCAAAAGTTTCGAGGTTGATATCTTTTAAAGAATAAATTCAATGGGTGATATTTTTACATATTTGAATTACTGAAGGCAAGACCTTTAAAACAAGATAAAAATGGATACATTTCAACTAAATTTATTTCACTGACTCCAAATAACATATTTCACTCAACTAAAAAAAACATATTTCACTTATCTTGAAAAAACTGATTTTGCTCATTTTCAAACTATATATTTCACTCATTTCAATATACGATTTCACTTATATTATTTACAAAAGATATGTTTCACACATTTTACAAAACACATTACACTCACTCAATTGAAATAATATATTTCACTCGTTTCTTAAATAAAAACTGACTTCACATACGCTTAATTTCTTTGAAATGTTGACATAATTGATTTTTGAAATATGCATGTAAAATATTTCACTCATCTTCGCAAATATATTTCCTTAGTTTCAATTAACATATTTCACTCAAAAATACATTTCATTCTTTATATAAAAACAGATTCCACACGGTTGAAAAATCCAATTTTACTCTTTTCTAACAAAAAACACCGGTTTCAAGAAGTGGTATATGTGAAATATAACTGAAACTAAAATTAGTGAACGAAGCAATTTCACAACAAACAGACTGAAAAAAAGAGTTTCACAAAAAAATCATTTTTCAATTTGAAAACTCATTTCACTTATTTACAAAATATAATTCAAATAAAACTTATTTCACTCATTTCAAAGGACTAATTGACTCGTTTCATTTGAAAGACATGTTTCAATTATTTTTAGGAGCTAATTTCACTCATTTCAAAATATAAATTTCACTCATTTCAAAAGACTATTTTGACTAGTTTCATTTGAAAGGACATGCTTCAAGTATTTTTAGGAGCTAATTTCACTCATTTAGAAGAAAAAAATGTTTCAAGAAGCTGATATATGTGAAATATAACTGAAATTGAAATGAGTGAACGAAGAAACAAAAGAAAGTCATTTAGAAAACACACTGAAATAGATTGAGTGAAATAAGTTGATTGAAGTGCTAACATTTAAACGTGTATAAAGTGTTTCCATTGGTCTTGTTCTCATAGTCTTCACGCCAGGAGTTCAAATATGTAAAATGTTTCAAAAATAGAGTTCTGGTTTAAAATATATGAATGACTTAAATTATAACGAGAAAATAAAAAGGAATAGGTTTTGATGGAGAGAGAGTAAACCCATGCATGTAATCGTACGTGAATGGATGAGAGAAAGATGGCATCCCACCGTGGTGGGTCCATGAGAAGAAAAACACCAAATATGCAAATGGTTCAAAGAAATCAAATACAAGAACCCGTATAAAGGTGCTGGATGTGGTATCAGTTGCTCATTGGTGGCAAGACCACCGTTAGCTACCAGAACCGGTAAAAGACCACCGTTAGCTATTAGAACCGGTAAAAGTGACTTTGCACACTTGCCTTCCCCTTCATCAGCTCGAACAATTGGAACCCTGAAGATTGTATAAGGATTGCTGAAATGAAATTGACACCGGATTAGGAGTCCGGCGAGAGAAGGGAAACCCTAGACATCGTCGTGAGGGGAGTGGAAGAAAACTAGTATTTCGGCATCAAACCAGACCGAGTCGTGCTGCGAATTGTTAGCTGAGGACTTGCATTTTCGCCCGTCTTGGGGACTTCAGTCCAGGCCGTACTTCTCCTGTGAGGTTGGATAAACGAACCTCCATATCCGCACCAAAAAAAGGGAAAAGTTGCGAATCACGAAAAAAAAGAGTCAGTTACACTAGTGGTGCTAGAATTTGGCGTAAACGGTCACTTTAGTGCTAGAACTTGCGGCATACATTGAAGTGGTGCAAAAACTTGGCTTGAACGTGTAAATACGGTGCTAATCGCGTTTGTATACACCGATGATGCTGACGGGGCATGACAACATATGATGTCAGTGACTGCATGGTGAAGATGGGCCTGTGGCGTTTTTTTCTTTCAAGAAACGCCTGTATTTTTTTTCTCTTTTTTCAAGAAACAACTGTATTTTTATTTTATTTTGTTTTTTCTCATAAAAGGCCCCTGTCAGATATAGACCTCGGTCAACCACGCACGCATGGCTAGCACCCAGCCCAGAGTTTTTTTTTGAACATAGCACCCAACCCAGAGTTTAGTTGATTACACACAAGTATATGTGAGGTTTATATCTTCACACAAATAACATAAATTAAGAATTTCAATCCAGTTACGGGTTTCTAACCAGCGACCGTGTAAAAGAAGGAAGGCGTGCCACTCCAAGTTATGGAATCTCATGCCTATGTAGAATTGTTGTAGTTTTTTTGCCTATAGCAGAACCTGCCCGTGGGCTACAATTTCTGTTAGTTTCTTTCATTTTTGATTTTCTTAAATATAAATTACAATATAAATAATATACAATAAAATATACTAAAATTGTTCACGTATTAATTTATAAAATCAATCAAATTAAATTATGAATTATTTGTATAATTTTAATAAGTGTGTGCATTTAAATTAATTTTAGAAGATATATTTAGAAAAATCGATCATATAAGTTCAAAAAATAAAAGGTTTTAATAAATATTAATGTTTTATATAAAAGTGTTCATGCTTTAACTTTTTATGGTGTTTTAAAACTGTTCATGCATTTTAATAAAGTTTATGTGTTTTATAAAAAATGTACTTAAAACAAATATAACTATACGTATGGAAAAAAATATGAGCCTAGTGTGCCAGCAGACAATGGATAAATAAATACATATTTACAACTATAATTGTAATTGTAATTTACATATTCTTTACAAATTTGGAAAAATGAAAAGAAAAAATAATACGTTTAAAATCCGCCGCTCGAACTGTAGTCTGGTTTTGTCCAGCGGGCGATCTGTCGTAGACATAGATGCTAAAAATCCATTCTAGCTAAGCCGAGCCAGTGGTTGTATTGGTAGTTCTTCCTGCTGGTATGGTATGTATCAGGTCGCTGGGTTGAAACCCCTCTGCCCTGTCTTTTTTTTTAATAAAATTCTGGAGTTCATATCATTTAGCTAAAAGATATAAATGGTCACTATCCTAATAGGACATGAATTGTTATGTGGGTTTGTTGGCTAGCTACGCACGTGGGTTATACCGATGTCTCTAGTTAGAATGTTGGGTGACTTGTTTTTAAAATTCTGATAAATTTTGTGATGTTGGCTCATAGATGAAATCCACCCGATGCCACACATACAATTAGTTTACACCTACATGGGCCTTTCCATAAAAAATTGAAAAATAAAAATCAAAGGGTTTTTTCACAAAAGGAGCATGGCACACGCCACAACTACACCATGGGGTCACTGATAGTGGGCCTGATGCCATGCTGGCATGACCCGTCAGCGTCACCGGCGTAGATACATGATTAGTACCGTATTTGCACGTCCGAGCCAAGTTTTTGCACCAGTTTAATGTATGCCGCAAGTTCTAGCACTAAAGTGACCGTTTACGCCAACTTCTAGCACCACCCCGTGTAATTGACTCTTAAAGAAATACTCTACTTCGTTGTAAGTATAATGGCTCCATTTGGCCCAAGAGTAGTAAAAATGTTTCCAACCATTACATTTTAAAGAAGCTACTAAGAAGATACGTACAATGTCAAGCATATAAGATGCTCAAATTTGGCCTAAGTGGCATCAAGCATTAAGAACTTCCTTATATACTATGTTCTGCGTAGTCGTTATTAAGGATTTTTTGCTCTGTTCCTTCCTCTTGTCCTTGAATGCGAGAATCTTAATGTTGGACTTTGCGGTAGCTTTGGACAATGGCACGTACAACTGACCATGGGAGAATATTGATTCCGGTAGGTACACGCCGACAATCGGGATGGTCTGCCCTTGTGCCTTGTTGATTGTCATGGCAAAGCTGAGTCTGATGGGGAACTGCTTCCTCTTGAATCGGAATGGGAACATTTCATCGTCGGAGGGGCAGAGAGGTATGCGAGGAAGAAAAACCCTTCGTCCGACGTGTTGTACCATCACCATCTCGGCGTCGATGGCGTTCCTCTGGAACCCACGGACCACAAGCCTCGTGCCGTTACACAGCCCATTAGCTGGGTCGATGTTCCTCAGCAGTATAATGGGGCAGTTTATCTTCAGTATAAGTGCGTGCGGGGGAAGCCCATTTGGAGTCAGGTCATTCAGGAACTCTTGATTGTAGTAGCCGTGCGGATCATCTTCTGCACTGTCAAAACTGTGGTAGATCTTCTCTTCGCCCTGGAAACGCTCTATCATACACATGTTTATTACATCGACATTGTCATTCTTGGTGGATAGGATTGCTCGAGACGTCATGTAACTCGGATTGACCATATTGTGGTCTAGGGCAGGAAACACGTGGTCGATCAACTTCTCTATGTATGCGGCCTCACCTGTCGAAGGCACACATATATCTTCGGGGAGCCGGATGTTTCCTTCCTCGTCAGTTTCCTTGGTTCCATTGAGGGAGTCCTGGATTAGGGGGTATCCGGACAGCCGGACTATATACTTTGACCAGACTAATGGACCATGGAGATACAAGACTCAAGACTTCGTCCCGTGTCCGGATGGGACTCTCCATTGCGTGGAAGACAAGCTTGGTGATCCGGATATTAAATTTCCTTCTTTGTAACCGACTCCGTGTAAACCCTAGCCCCCTCCGTTGTCTATATAAACCAGAGGGTTTGGTCCGTATAGGGACGATCATAACAATCATAATCATCATAGGCTAGCTTCTAGGGTTTAGCCTCTACGATCTCGTGGTAGATCAACTCTTGTAATACTCATATCATCAAGATCAATCAAGCAGGAAGTAGGGTTTTACCTCCATCGAGAGGGCCCGAACCTGGGTAAAACATTGTGTCCCTTGCCTCCTGTTACCATCAGCCTTAGACGCACAGATCGGGACCCCCTACCCAAGATCCGCCGGTTTTGACACCGACATTGGTGCTTTCATTGAGAGTTCTTCTATGTCATCGCTGCAAGGCTTGATGGCTCCTTCAATCATCAGCAACACGGTCCAGGGTGAGACATTTCTCCTCGGACAGATCTTCGTGTTCGGCGGCTTTGCACTGCGGGCCAATTCACTTGGCCATCTGGAGCAGATCGACAGCTACGCCCCTGGCCACCAGGTCAGGTTCAGAAACTTGAACTACACGGCCGATATCCGTGGAGACTTGATCTTCAACGGATTCGGGCCTGCGCCAGGAGTGACTGACAGTCACGATGAGCATGGCTTAGACCTATTGTCGGACAACGCTCGGGATATCGCCCCTGCAGGAGCCCCGGACCTAAATCCGGGGCAGATTGCGTCGCCCGAGGACGGGTGGATGGACCCCGCCCCGGAGGCCGCACACCCATCGGCGGTAGAGCCGAACACAGACTTCACCGCCAAGGAAACCTGTGACACCGGACCCCCGGACTCGTATCCGGCTGTAGGTTCCAGTCCGCGCACCCCCGAGCCCGCCGAATCTGGTTGGGCTCCGGTAATGGAGTTCACCGCTGCGGATATCTTCCAGCACTCGCCCTTTGGCGACATGCTGAACTCGTTAAAATCTCTCTCTTTGTCAGGAGACTCTTTGCCGAACTATGTCCGGCTCGAGTGGGAAGCAGGCGAAACAGGAATTCGTTGCCCACCCACCACCCACTTCATTGCCACGATCGATGATTTAACCGACGTGCTTGACTTCAACTCTGAAGACATCGACGATATGGACGACGATGTAGGAGAAGAACAAGAACCACCGCCCACGGGGCGGTGGACAGCCACCTCCTCATATGATATATATATATATATATATATATATATATATATATATATGGTGGACACTCCGAAAGAAACCAATGGCGATGAGGCAATGGAGGATAACCCCTCAGGGAAGAAAGCAAAGCATGGGCATCATCGGCGCCGCTCCAAGCCCCGCCATAGCAATACCGGCGTAGGAGACGAAAACAGTCCGGATGGTGCCGAAGATGAATACAACCCCGATCAGCCTGCCTTCGAGCAGGCCGAGAAGGAAGACGGGCAGGTTAGCCCAGACGAACAGGTGACGGACAGATATCCGGAGGAGGATAACTACATGCCCCCCTCCGAAGACGAGATTAGCCTCGGCGACGACGAGTTCGGCGTGCCTGAGGACCCCGTGGAGCAGGAGCGCTTCAAGCGTCGGCTTATGGCCACTGCGAGGAGCCTGAAAAAGAAGTAGCAGCAGCTCCAAGCTGATCAAGACCTACTCACAAACAGATGGACTGAAGTCCTGTCAGCTGAGGAATATGGACTCAAGCGCCGCACGGCTGACCGGCCACCTCGTGGCCGGGATAAAACGGCGTATCAGCCCAAATACCAGCTCACACCCCCACGCCAATACACTACGGCCCAGGGCAATAGGCAGGACCTGTAAGATATACTGGAAAACAAGGCAGGACAGCCAAGAATGATCTACGGATCGTGGGGGCGCGCCCCAACACGTAACGATGATCGTTACGCCGGACACACCATCGAAAACTCCGGCCAGGCCGAATACAGCCAACCGGACTCAGTCGAACTGCGTAGCCACATAGCCCGGCATAGAGGCGCCGCACACCCCCTCTGCTTCACTAACGAAGCGATGGATCATGAATTCCCAGAAGGGTTTAAACCCGTAAACATCGAATCATACGATGGCACAACAGACCCCGCAGTATGGATCGAAGATTTCCTTCTCCACATTCACATGGCCTGCGGTGACGATCTACACGCCATCAAGTACCTTCCCCTTAAGCTCAAAGGACCGGCCCGGCACTGGCTAAACAGCCTGCCGGCAAATTCCATTGGCAGTTGGGAAAACCTGGAGGACGCGTTCCTCGACAACTTCTAGGGCACATACGTGCGACCACCGGACGCTGATGACTTGAGTCACATTACCCAACAGCTCGGAGAATCAGCCAGGAAATTCTGGACTCGGTTCCTAACCAAAAAGAACCAAATTGTCGACTGTCCGGACGTCGAAGCCCTGGTGGCCTTTAAGCATAATATCCGCAACGAGTGGCTCGCCCGACACCTCGGCCAGGAAAAACCAAAGTCCATGGCGGCCCTCACGACACTCATGACCCGCTTCTGCGCGGGCGAGGACAGCTGGTTGGCTCGCAGTAGCACCACGCCAATAGACTCCGTCACTTCAGATATCCGCAACAATAACGGCAAGCCACATCGCAATAGACATAAGCGTCAGAACAGTGGCGACAACACTAAAGACACGACAGTCAATGCCTGATTTAGTGGCTCAAAATCCGGTCAGCGGAAAAAGGCGTTCAAAAGAAACAATCAGGGACCGTCCAGCCTGGACCGCATACTCGATCGCTCGTGCCAAATCCACGGCACCCCGGATAAACCAGCAAACCACACTAACAGAGACTGCTTGGTGTTCAAACAGGCCGGTAAGATAAACACCGAGAACAAGGACAAGGGGCTGCACAGCGACGATGACGAGGAGCCCCGGCGTCCGAACACGGGGGGACAGAAGAAATTTCCTCCTCAGGTGAAAACGGTCAACATGATCTATGCCACCCACATTCCCAAACAGGAACGAAAGTGAGCACTGCAGGACGTCTACGTGATGGAGCCAATCACCCCAAAGTTCAACCCATGGTCAACCTGTCCGATCACCTTTGATCGCAGGGATCACCCTACCAGCATCCGTCACGGCGGTTCAGCCGCATTGGTCCTAGACCCAATCATTGACGGATTTCACCTCACGCTAGTCCTTATGGACGGCGGCAGTAGCCTGAACCTGCTTTATCATGACATAGTACGCAAAATAGGCATCGACCCTTCAAGGATCAAGCCCACCAAACTACCTTTAAAGGTGTAATTCCAGGGGTAGAGGCCCGCTGCACGGGCTCCATAACACTGGAGGTGGTCTTCGGATCTCCGGATAACTTCCGAAGCGAGGAGTTAATCTTCGACATCGTCCCTTTCCGTAGTGGTTATCACACACTGCTTGGACGAACCGCATTTGTTCGATTCAATGCGGTACCACACTATGCATACCTCAAGCTCAAGATGCCAGGACCTCGTGGGGTCATAACAGTCAACGGAAACATGGACCGCTCTCTCCGTACAGAAGAGCATACTGCAGCCCTTGCGGAAGAAGTACAATGCAGCCTTCTCTGGCAAACCATCAATCCAGCGACAACAACCCCGAACACTGTCAAGCGATCCCGGAGTAACCCGCAACAGGATCACCAGGCACGCCAAGAGCACGACTAGTAGTCCGGCCTCCGCCACAGCCCCATTCAGGCAACATTCGTGCCGCGCGTACACAATTACGCACTCAAAATACCATGGGCACAGGCGGGGGCGCAGTAGTGACGCGGTCAACAGTGCGTTTCAGCCGCAACATACTTTAATAACCCTCTTTATCTTTCAGGACCCTACTTTCGGGCAGCCTCTTCAGAAGAGCCGGATTATCGGACTTCCACAGGATAGAAATCCAAGGAGGCAAAAGGCTTGGCGCACAAAAGGAATACCCAGGTGGAATCTATTCACGGTCGTTTTACCTGTTTTATATACCTACATGCGGCCTGCCCCTGTATAGGACATGTCAAATAGTCCTATTTACCTCTGCTTAACGCATTCATTGTAAACATACGCTTAGACGTATTATTCATCAACGGGAGATAATATATAGCGTCAGCTTATTATATATACCTACTAGCATCTCTGTCAGGAGAGCGGTCGCTGGACCTTCTGGCAGTGGAGCCGGACAGTCGATCCGCTCCGCCGTCTCCACGTACTCCTGATTAAATACACACGATGACTTAAAATCCTCCCATGAGTATACTGGGAAAACTACATCTGGCGATGGTTAGAAAACTCATCGGACGGAGGGGGCCGCGCGGCGTGGAGTCCGCGGTCCTCGGAGGTGGGATGAGGTATTTCGGAGGCCTTGAACATCACCTTCCATGCATCCTTGTGTGTCGTGCCGTAGAGCTCTTGAAGTGTCTGGTGTTCGGCCGGGACGAACTCCCACAGATTAAAAGCCCGTCTTTGGTACGGAAGAATTCGGCGGACGAGCATGACCTGGACCACGTTGACAAGCTTGATTTTCTTGTCAATCATATTCTTGATGCAGTTCTGAAGTCCGGTCAGCTCCGCAGGCTCGCCCCAGGCCAGGCCCTTCTTTTCCCAGGAGGTGAGCCGCATGGGAATTCCGGACCGGAATTCGGGGGCCGCCGCCCAGTTGGCATCGCACGGCTCGGTGATGTAGAACCATCCCGATTGCCACCCTTTCACGGCCTCCGCGAAGGAGCCGTCAAGCCAGGTGATGTTAGGCATCTTGCCCACCATGGCGCCTCCGCACTCCGCTTGTTGGCCGCTCATGATCTTCGGCTTCACGCAGAAGATTCGTAGCCACAAGCCGAAGTGAGGCCTGATGCAGAGGAAGGCCTCGCACACGACGATGAACGCCGAGATGTTGAGGACGAAGTTTGGGGCTAGATCATGGAAGTCCAGCCCATAGTAAAACATAAGCCCGCGGACAAAGGGATGAAGTGGAAATCCCAGTCCACGGATAAAGTGGGCGAGGAACATGACCCTCTCGTGGGGTCCCGGAGATGGAACGATCTGCCCTGCGTCTGGCAGCCGGTACGCGATATCTGCGGCCAAGTATCCAGCTGATCGGAGCTTCGTGATATGCTCCTCCTTCACGGTGGAGGCCACCCACTTGCCTCCTGCTCCAGACATGTTTGTCTGTGCGGAGAAGGTGTGAACTAGGGCGCTGGAGCTCGAGGGTGCGAGAATGGATAAGCAGAGGAGGAGGAAGGCGTGGGTGAAAATGGGGAAATCCTTATCCCTTTATAGAGGCGACGAAAACGCTGCGCCTCCCCACTTTCTCGTTGAAGATCGTTTATTTTCCAAGCGCCACGATTGATGGCGCAGTTGGGTTACCCATACCTGTATTGATAGGAATCCCGTGATAAGGGGACATGATCTCTGCTTCGACAAGACGTGCTGAGGAAACCGCCTCGCAATATGTGCTGTGGCTGGTTGTGGGAAAACGGTTCGAATAAATGACTCGACCGTAGTGTCATGTCACGCTGTCTGAAGTTGTCAGTAGATTGCATTTGTGGAATATCGTTCTCTCTACGGTGGTATGTGAAGATCATCTTGCGGATCCGGACACGATTTAAGTGTTCGATAATTACTTTGGAGTATTCGGAGATGGAACCCGCCTTGCAATGCCGAAGACAAACTGCACGCCGGGCGCATCGTCATTGAAGCCTGGTTCAGGGGCTACTGAGGGAGTCATGGATTAGGGGGTATCCAGACAGCCGGACTATATACTTTGGCCGGACTAATGGACCATGGAGATACAAGACTCAAGACTTTGTCCCGTGTCCGGATGGGACTCTCCTTTGCGTGGAAAACAAGCTTGGCGATCCGGATATTAGATTTCCTTCTTTGTAAACGACTCCGTGTAAACCCTAGCCCCCTCCGGTGTCTATATAAACTGGAGGGTTTGGTCCCTATAGGGACGGTCATAACAATCATAATCATCGTAGGCTAGCTTCTAGGGTTTAGCCTCTATGATCTCGTGGTAGATCAAATCTTGTAATACTCATATCATCAAGATCAATCAAGCAGGAAGTAGGGTTTTACCTCCATCGAGAGGGCCCGGACCTGGGTAAAACATTGTGTCCCTTGCCTCCTGTTACCATCAACCTTAGACACATAGATCGGGACCCCCTACCCGAGATCCGCCAGTTTTGACACCAACAGCCATTTCCTACTCTCAATAGGTATTCCGCAAACCATCGGTCGTTTTGAGCCCTCATGTTGGTGACGAGCCTTAGCTGGTGTATGCCATGTTGGGGAACGTAGTAATTTCAAAAAAAATCCTACGCACACGCAAGATCATGGTGATGCATAGCAACGAGAGGGGAAAGTGTCGTCTACGTACCCTCGTAGACCATAAGCGGAAGCGTTATGACAACGCGGTTGATGTAGTCGTACATATTCATGATCGATCGATCCTAGTACCTAACGTACGACACCTTCGCGATTTGCACACGTTCAGCTCGGTGACGTCCCACGAACTCACGATCCAGTGAGCTTCGAGGGAGAGTTCCGTCAGAAAACGACATGATGACGGTGTTGATGAAGCTACGGACGCAGGGCTTCACCAAAGCACTGCTACGATATGACCGAGGTGGATTATGGTGGAGGGGGGCACCGCACACGGCTAAAGACCAATGATCAACTTGTGTGTCCATGGAGTGCCCCCCTCCCCCGTATATAAAGGAGTGGGGGAGGGGAGGGGCCGATCCTCTCTATGGTGCGCCCTAGGGGAGTCCTACTCCCACCGGGAGTAGGATTCCCCCCTTGCCCTACTAGGAGTAGGAGAGGAAGGGAAGGAGGAGTAGGAGAGAAGGAAAGGGGGGTGCCCCCCCCCCCCAAACCCTTTCCAATTCGGCCTCCTGCCCAAGGGGGGCGCACCACCCCTTGTGGGCTGGTGTGCTTCCTTCTTATGGCCCATAAGGCCCAAAACTTCTCCCGGGGGGTTCCGATAACCTCCCGCTACTCCAGAAAAATGTCGAAACCACTAAGAACCTTTCCGATGTCCAAACATAGTCATCCAATATATCGATATTTATGTCTCGACCATTTCGAGACTCCTCATCATGTCCGTGGTCATATCCGGGACTCCGAACTACCTTCGGTACATCAAAACATATAAACTCATATTACCGATCGTCACCGAACATTAAGCGTGCGGACCATATGGGTTTGAGAACTATGTAGACATGACCGAGACACGTCTCCGGTCGATAATCAACAGAGGAACCTGGATGCTCATATTGGTTCCTACATATTCTACGAAGATCTTTATCGGTCAAACCGCATAACAATATATGTTGTTCCCTTTGTCATCGGTATGTTTATTTGCCCGAGATTCGATCGCCGGTATCTCAATACCTAGCTCAATCTCGTTACCGGCAAGTCTCTTTACTCGTTCCGTAATGCATCATTCCGCAACTAACTCATTAGTCACATTGCTTGAAAGGCTTATAGTGACGTGCATTACCGAAAGGGCCCAGAGATACCTCTCCGACAATCGAAGAGACAAATCCTGATCTCGATCTATGCCAACTCAACAAGTACCATTGGAAACACCTGTAGAGCACCTTTATAATCACCCAGTTATGTTGTGATGTTTGGTAGCACACAAAGTGTTCCTCCGATATTCGGGAGTTCCATAATCTCATAGTCATAGGAACATGTATAAGTCATGAAGAAAGCAATAGCAACATACTAAACGATCAAGTGCTAAGCTAACAGAATGGGTCAAGTCAATCACATCATTCTCTAATGATGTGATCCCGTTAATCAAATGACAACTCATGTCTATGGTTAGGAAACACAACCATCTTTGATTCAACGAGCTAGTCAAGTAGAGGCATACTAGTGACATTATGTTTGTCTATGTATTCACACATGTACTAAGTTTCCGGTTAATACAATTCTAGCATGAATAATAAACATTTATCATGATATAAGTAAATATAAATAACAACTTTATTATTGCCTCTAGGGCATATTTCCTTCAGTCTCCCACTTGCACTAGAGTCAGTAATCTAGTTCACATCATCATGTGATTTAACACCAATATTCACATCTGTATGTGATTAACACCCATAGTTCACATCGTCATGTGACCAACACCCAAAGGGTTTACTAGAGTTAATAGTCTAGTTCACATCGCTATGTGATTAACACCCAAAGAGTACTAAGGTATGATCATGTTTTGCTCGTGAGAGAAGTTTAGTCAACGGGTCCTTCACATTTAGCGTCGTATGTATTTTGCAAATATTCTGTGTCTACAATGCTCTACACGGAGGTACTCTAGCTAATTGCTCCCACTTTCAATATGTATCCAGATTGAGACTTAGAGTCATCTGGATCGGTGTAAAAGCTTGCACCGATGTAACTCTTTATGATAAACTCTTTTATCACCTCCATAATCGAGAAACATTTCCTTAGTCCTCACTAAGGATATTCTTGACCGCTGTCTAGTGATCTACTCCTAGATCAAAATTGTACTCCCTTGCCAAACTCAGAGCAAGGTATACAATAGGTCTGGTACACAGCATAGCATACTTTATAGAACCTATGACTGAGGCATAGGGAATGACTTTTCATTCTCTTTCTATTTTTCTGCCATGGTCGGGTTTTGAGTCTTACTCAACTTCACACCTTGCAACACAGGCAAGAACTCCTTCTTTGACTGTTCCATTTTGAACTACTTCAAAATCTTATCAAGGTATGCACTCATTGAAAATATTATCAAGCGTCTTGATCTATCTCTATAGATCTCGATGCTCAATGTGTAAGCAGCTTCACCGAGGTCTTTCTTAGAAAAACTCCTTTCAAACACTCCTTTATGCTTTCCAGAAAATTCTACATTATTTCTGATCAACAATATGTCATTCACATATACTTATCAGAAAGGCTGTAGTACTCCCACTCACTTTCCTGTAAATACAGGCTTCACCACAAGTATGTATAAAAATATATGCTTTGATCAACTCACCAAAGCGTATATTCCAACTCCGAGATGCTTGCACCAGTCCATAGATAGATCACTGGAGCTTGCACACTTTGTTAGCACCTTTAGGATTGACAAAACCTTCTGGTTGCATCATATACAACTCTTCTTTAATAAATCCATTAAGGAATGCAGTTTTGACAACCATTTGCCAGGTTTCATAAAATGTGGCAATTCCTAACATGATTCGGACAGACTTAAGCATCGATACTAGTGAGAAAATCTCATTGTATTCAACATTAGCTTATCCTAACATGATACGAGGTTTGGTAGCAACTTGATCTGAAGTTTCATGATCATCATCATTAGCTTCCTCACTAATTGGTGTAGGAATCACAAGAACTGATTTCTGTGATGAACTACTTTCCAATTCGGGAGAAGGTACAATTACCTTATCAAGCTCTACTTTCCTCCCACTCACTTCTTTCGAGAGAAACTCCTTCTCTAGAAAGGATCCATCTTAGCAACAAATATCTTGCCTTCGGATCTGTGATAGAAGGTGTACCCAAAAGTTTCCTTTGGGTATTCTATGAAGATGCACTTATACGATTTGGGTTCGAGCTTATCAGGTTGAAACTTTTTCACATAAGCATCGCATCCCCAGACTTTAAGAAATGACAACTTTGGTTTCTTGCCAAACCACAGTTCATAAGGCGTCGTCTCAACGGATTTTGATGGTGCCCTAAGTGAATGCAGTTGTCTCTAATGCATAACCCCAAAATGATAGTGGTAAATCGGTAAGATACATCATAGATCGCACCATATCCAATAAAGTGTGGTTGCGACATTCGGACACACCATTACGCTGTGGTGTTCCATGTGGCGTGAGCTGTGAAACTATCCCACATTGTTTTTAAATGAAGGCCAAACTCATAACTCAAATATTCTCCTCTACGATCAGATTGTAGAAACTTTATTTTCTTGTTACGATGATTCTCCACTTCACTCTGAAATTCTTTGAACTTTTCAAATGTTTCAGACATGTGCTTCACTAAGTAGATACACTCATATCTTCTCAAATCATCTGTGAAGGTCAGAAAATAACGATACCCGCCACGAGCATCAACACTCAGTGGACCGCATACATCGGTACGTATTATTTCCAACAAGTCAGTAGCTCGTTCCATTGTTCCAGAGAATGGAGTTTTAGTCATCTTGCCCAAAAGGCATGGTTCGCAAGCATCAAATGATTCATAACCAAGTGATTCCAAAATTCCATCTTTATGGAGTTTCTTCATGCGCTTTACACCGATATGACCCAAACGGCAGTCCCACAAATAAGTTGCACTATCATTATCAACTTTGCATCTTTTGGCACCAATATTATGAATATGTGTATCACTACGATCGAGATCCAACAAACTATTTTCATTGGGTGTATGACCATCGAAGGTTTTATTCATGTAAACAGAACAACAATTATTCTGTAACTTTAAATGTATAACTGTATTGCAATAAACATGATCAAATCATATTCATGCTCAACGCAAACACCAAATAACATTTATTTAGGTTTAACACTAATCCCAAAAATATAGGAAGTGTCAGGTCAAAAAAAAATAGGAAGTGTGCGATGATGATCATATCAATCTTGGAACCACTTCCAATACACATCGTCACTTCACCCTCAACTAGTCTCTGTTTATTCTGTAACTCCTGTTTCGAGTTACTAATTTTTAGCAACCGAACAAGTATCAAATACCCAGGGGCTACTATAAACACTAGTAAGGTACGCATCAATTGTTGGGGAACGTAGTAATTTCAAAATTTTCCTACGCACACGCAAGATCATGGTGAAGGCATAGCAATGAGAGGGAAGAGTATTGTCCACGTACCCTCGTAGACCGTAAGTGGAAGCGTTATGACAACGCGGTTGATGTAGTCGTACGTCTTCACGATCCGACCGATCCAAGTACCGAACGTACGGCACCTCCGAGTTCAGCACACGTTCAGCTCGATGACGATCCCGGGCTCCGATCCAGCAAAGCGTAAGGGATGAGTTCCGTCAGCACGACGGCGTGGTGACGATGATGATGTTCTACCGGCGCAGGGCTTCGCCTAAACTCCGCGACGATATGACCGAGGTGGAATATGGTGGAGGGGGCACCGCACACGGCTAAGGAACGATCCGTAGATCAACTTGTGTGTCATGGGGTGCCCCCTGCCCCCGTATATAAAGGAGCAAGGAGGAGGGGGCCGGCCAAGGGGAGAGGCGCGCCCTAGGGGTGTCCTACTCCCACCGGGAGTAGGATTCCCCTTTTCCTAGTCCAACTAGGAGTCCTTCCAAGTAGTAGGAGTAGGATACAAGGAAGGGGAAGAGGGAAGAGAAGGAAGGAGGGGGCGCCACCCCTCCCCCTAAAGCCCAATAAGGCCCATATACTTTTTCCCCATATTCCCGTAACTCCCCGGTACTCCGGAAGGAGGGGGCATCTTTTGGCCTTAATATTATGAATATGTGTATCACTACGATCGAGATCCAACAAACTATTTTCATTGGGTGTATGACCATTGAAGGTTTTATTCATGTAAACAGAACAACAATTACTCTCTGATTTTAAATGAATAACCGTATTGCAATAAACACGATCAAATCATATTCATGCTCAACGCAAACGCCAAATAACATTTATTTAGGTTTAACACTAATCCCGAAAGTATAGGGAGTGTGCGATGATGATCATATCAATCTTGGAACTACTTCCAACACTCATCGTCACTTTCCCTTCAACTAGTCTCTGTTTATTCTGTAACTCCTATTTCGAGTTACTAATCTTAGCAACCGAACAAGTATCAAATACTCAGGGGCTACTATAAACACTAGTAAGGCACACATCACTAATCTGTATATCAAATATACCCTTGTTCACTTTGCCATCCTTCTTATCCACCAAATATTCAGGGCATTTCCGCTTCCAGTGACCATTTCCTTTGCAGTGTAAGCACTCAGTTTCAGGCTTTGGTTCAGCTTTGGGCTTCTTCGTGGGAGTGACAACTTGCTTGTCTTTCCACTTGAAGTTCCCTTTCTTTCCCTTTGCCCTTTTCTTGAAACTAGTGATCTTGTCAACCATCAACACTTGATGCTCTTTCTTGATTTCTACCTTCGTCGATTTCAACATCACGAAGAGCTCGGGAATCGTTTTCGTCATCCCTTGCATACTATAGTTCATCACGAAGTTCTAGTGACTTAGTGATGGTGACTAGAGAATTCTGTCAATCACTATCTTATCTGGAAGATTAACTCCCACTTGATTCAAGCGATTGAAGTACCCAGACAATCTGAGCACATGCTCACTAGTTGAGCGATTCTCCTCCATCTTTTAGCTTTAGAACTTGTTGGAGACTTCATATCTCTCAACTCGGGTATTTGCTGGAAATATTAACTTCAATTCCTGGAACATCTCATATGGTCCATGACGTTCAAAACGTCTTTGAAGTCCCGATTCTAAGCCGTTAAGCATGGTGCACAAAACTATCAAGTAGTCATCATATTGAGCTAGCCAAACGTTCATAACGTCTGCATCTGCTCCTGCAATAGGTCTTTCACCTAGCGGTGAATTAAGGACATAATTCTTCTGTGCAGTAATGAGGATAAACCTCAGATCATGGATCCAATCCGCATCATTGCTACTAACATCTTTCAACACAGTTTTCTCTAGGAACATATCAAAATAAACATATGAAAGCAACAACGCGAGCTATTGATCTATAACACAATTTGCAAAATACTACCAGGACTAAGTTCATGATAAATTAAAGTTCAATTAATCATATTACATAAGAACTCCCACTTAGACAGACATCTCTCTACTCATCTAAGTGATTACGTGATCCAAATCAACTAAACCATGTCCGATCATCACGTGAGATGGAGTAGTTTCAATGGTGAACATCACTATGTTGATCATATCTACTATATGATTCACGCTCGACCTTTCGGTCTCCGTGTTCCGAGGCCATATCTGCATATGCTAGGCTCGTCAAGTTTAACCTGAGTATTCCGCGTGTGCAAAACTGGCTTGCACCCATTGTAGATGGACGTTGAGCTTATCACACCCGATCATCACGTGGTGTCTGGGCACGACGAACTTTGGCAACGGTGCATACTCAGGGAGAAAACTTCTTGATAATTAGTGAGAGATCATCTTAAAATTCTACCGTCAATCAAAGCAGAATAAGATGTATAACAGATAAACATCATATGCAAAAATATGTGACATGATATGGCCATGATCATCTTGCACCTTTGATCTCCATCTCCAAAGTATTGTCATGATCTCTATCATCACCAGCATGACACCATGATCTTCATCATCTTGATCTATATCAATGTGTCGTCACATGTTCGTCTCACCAACTATTGCTTTTGCAACTATTGCTATCGCATAACGATAAAGTAAAGCAATAATTTGGCACTTGCATCTTATGCAACAAAGAGACAACCATAGGGCTTCTGTCAGTTGCCGATAACTTCAACAAAACATGATCATCTCATACAACAATTTATATCTCATCACGTCTTGACCATATCACATCACTACATGCCCTGCAAAAACAAGTTAGACGTCCTCTACTTTGTTGTTGCAAGTTTTACGTGGCTGCTACGGGCTGAGCAAGAACCGTTCTTACCTACGCATCAAAACCACAATGATAGTTTGTCAAGTTGGTGCTGTTTTAACCTTCGCAAGGACCGGGCGTAGCCACACTCGGTTCAACTAAAGTTGGAGAAACTGACACCCGCCAGCCACCTGTGTGCAAAGCACGTCGGTAGAACCAGTCTCGCGTAAGCGTACGCGTAATGTCGGTCCGAGCCGCTTCATCCAACAATACCGCCGAACCAAAGTATGACATGCTGGTAAGCAGTATGACTTGTATCACCCACAACTCACTTGTGTTCTACTCGTGCAAATAACATCAACGCATAAAACCTAGGCACGGATGCCACTGTTGGGGAACGTAGTAATTTCAAAAAATTTCCTACGCACACGCAAGATCATGGTGATGGTATAGCAACGAGAGGGGAGAGTGTTCGTCCATGTACCCTCGTAGACCGTAAGCGGAAGCGTTAGCACAACGCGGTTGATGTAGTCGTACGTCTTCACGATCCGACCGATCCAAGCACCGAACGTACGGGGCCTCCGAGTTCAGCACATGTTCAGCTCGATGACGATCTCCGGCCTCCGATCCAGCGAAGCTCCGGAGATGAGTTCCGTCAGCACGACGGTGTGGTGACGATGATGATGTTCTACCGGCGCAGGGCTTCGCCTAAACTCCACGACGATATGACCGAGGTGGAATATGGTGGAGGGGGGCACCGCACACGGCTAAGGAACGATCCGTAGATCAACTTGTGTGTTGTGGGGTGCCCCCTGCCCCCGTATATAAAGGAGCAAGGGGGAGGGGGCGGCCGGCCTAGGAGGAGGCGTGCCAAGGGGAGTCCTACTCCCACCGGGAGTAGGACTCCCTCCTTCCTTGTTGGAGTAGGAGAAGGGGGAAAGAGGGGGAGAGGAGGAAGGAAAAGGGGGCCGCACCCCTTGTCCAATTCGGACCAGAGGGGGGCTGCGCGCCTCCTTCCTTTCGGCCTCTTTCCTCTATTCCCGTATGGCCCAATAAGGCCCATATACTCCCCGGCGAATTCCCATAACTCTCCGGTACTCCGAAAAATACCCGAATCACTCGGAACCTTTTCGAACTCCGAATATAGTCGTCCAATATATCGATCTTTACGTCTCGACATTTCGAGACTCCTCGTCATGTCCCCGATCTCATCCGGGACTCCGAACTCCTTCGGTACATCAAAACTCATAAACTCATATTAAAACTGTCATCGAAACCTTAAGCGTGCGGACCTACGGGTTCGAGAACTATGTAGACATGACCTAGAACTATTCTCGGTCAATAACCAATAGCGGAACCTGGATGCTCATATTGGCTCCTACATATTCTACGAAGATCTTTATCGGTCAAACCGCATAACAACATATGTTGTTCCCTTTGTCATCGGTATGTTACTTGCCCGAGATTCGATCGTCGGTATCCAATACCTAGTTCAATGTCATTACCGGCAAGTCTCTTTACTCATTACGTAATGCATCATCCCGCAACTAACTCATTAGTCACATTGCTTGCAAGGCTTATAGTGATGTGCATTACCGAGAGGGCCCAGAGATACCTCTCCGACAATCGGAGTGACAAAACCTAATCTCGAAATACGCCAACCCAACATGTACCTTTGGAGACACCTGTAGTACTCCTTTATAATCACCCAGTTACGTTGTGACGTTTGGTAGCACCCAAAGTGTTCCTCCGGCAAACGGGAGTTGCATAATCTCATAGTTACAGGAACATGTATAAGTCATGAAGAAAGCAATAGCAACATACTAAACAATCATGTGCTAGGCTAACAGAATGGGTCATGTCAATCACATCATTCTCCTAATGATGTGATCCCGTTAATCAAATGACAACACATGTCTATGGTTAGGAAACTTAACCATCTTTGATTAACGAGCTAGTCAAGTAGAGGCATACTAGTGACACTATGTTTGTCTATGTATTCACACATATATTATGTTTCCGGTTAATACAATTCTAGCATGAATAATAAACATTTATCATGATATAAGGAAATAAATAATAACTTTATTATTGCCTCTAGGGCATATTTCCTTCATCAATAACCTGTATATCAAATATACCCTTGTTCACTTTGCCATCCTGCTTATCCACCAAATATTCGGGGCATTTTCGCTTCCAGTGACCTTTGTAGTAGAAGCACTCAGTTTCAGGCTTTAGTCTAGCTTTGGGCTTCTTCATGGAAGTGACAACTTGCTTGCCATTCTACATGAAGTTCCCTTTCTTTCCCTTTGCCCTTTTCTTGAAACTAGTGGTCTTATTAATCATCAACACTTGATGCTCTTTCTTGATTTCTACCTTCATCGATTTTCAACATCATGAAAAGCTCGGGAATCGTTTTCGTCATCCCTTGCATACTATAGTTCATCACGAAGTTCTACTAACTTTGTGATGGTGACTAGAGAACTGTGTCAATCACTATCTTATCTGGAAGATTAACTCCCACTTGATTCAAGTGATTGTAGTACCCAGACAATCTGAGCACAGGCTCACTGCTTGAGCTATTCTCCTCCATCTTTTAGCTATAGAACTTGTTGGAGACTTCATATCTCTCAACTCGGGTATTTGCTTGAAATATTAACTTCAACTCCTGGAACATCTCATATGGTCCATGATGTTCAAAACGTCTTTGAAGTCCCGATTCTAAGCCGTTAAGCATGGTGCACTAAACTATCAAGTAGTCATCATATTGAGCTAGCCAAACATTCTAACGTCTACATCTACTCCTGCAATAGGTCTGTCACCTAGCGGTGCATCGAGGACATAATTCTTCTGTGCAGAAATGAGGATAAACCTCAGATCACGGACCCAGTCCACGTCATTGCTACTATCTTCTTTCAACTTAGTTTTCTCTAGGAACACATATAAAACATAGGGAAGCAACAACGCGAGCTATTGATCTACAACATAATTTGCAAAATACTATCAGGACTAAGTTCATGATAAATTAAAGTTCAATTAATCATATTACTTAAGAACTCCCACTTAGATAGACATCCCTCTAATCATCTAAGTGATCACGTGATCCAAATCAACTAAACCATGTCCGATCATCATGTGAGATGGAGTAGTTTTCAATGGTGAACATCATTATGTTGATCATATCTACTATATGATTCACGGTCGACCTTTTGGTCTCCAGTGTTCCGAGGCCATATCTGCATATGCTAGGCTCGTCAAATTTAACCCGAGTATTTCTGCGTGTGCAAAACTGGCTTGCACCCGTTATATGTGAACGTAGAGCTTATCACACCCGATCATCACGTGGTGTCTCAGCACGACGAACTTCGGCAATGGTACATACTCAGGGAGAACACTTATACCTTGAAATTTAGTGAGAGATCATCTTATAATGCTATTGCCGAACTAAGTAAAAATAAGATGCATAAAGGATAAACATCACATGCAATCAAAATATGTGACATGATATGGCCATGATCATCTTGCGCCTTTGATCTCCATCTCCAAAGTACTGTCATGATCTCTATCGTCACCGGCATGACACCATGATCTCCATCATCTTGATCTCCATCAATGCGTCGTCACATGGCCGTCTCGCCAACTATTGCTTTTGCAACTATTGCTATCGCATAGTGATAAAGTAAAGCAATTATTTGGCGCTTGCATCTTATGCAATAAAGATACAACCATAAGGCTTCTGCCAGTTGCAGATAACTTCAACAAAACATGATCATATCATACAACAATTAATATCTCATCACGTCTTGACCATATCACATCACAACAAGCCCTGCAAAAACAAGTTAGACGTCCTCTACTTTGTTGTTGCAAATTTTACGTGGCTGCTACGGGCTTAGCAAGAACCGTTCTTACCTACGCATCAAAACCACAATGATTTTTCGTCAAGTATGTGTTGCTTTAACCTTCAACAAGGACCGGGCGTAGCCACACTCGATTCAACTAAAGTTGGAGAAACAGACACCCACTAGCCACCTGTGTGCGAAGCACGTCGGTAGAACCAGTCTCGCGTAAGCATACGCATAATGTCGGTCTGGGCCGCTTCATCCAACATACCGCCGAATCAAAGTATGACATGCTGGTAAGCAATATGACTATTATCACCCACAACTCTTTGTGTTCTACTCGTGCATATAACATCTACGCATAAACCTGGCTCGGATGCCACTGTTGGGTAACGTAGTAATTTCAAAAAACATTCCTACGCACACGCAAGATCATGGTGATGCATAGCAACGAGAGGGGAGAGTGTCGTCTACGTACCCTCGTAGACCGTAAGCGGAAGCGTTATGACAATGCAGTTGAAGTAGTTGTACATGCATGATCGATCGATCCTAGTACCGAACGTACTGCTGATACGTCTCCAACGTATCTATAAGTTTTTATTGTTCCATGCTATTATATTACCCCTGTTGGATGTTTATGGGCTTTATTTTACACATTTATATCATTTTTGGGACTAACCTACTAACCGGAGGCCCGGCCCAAATTGCTGTTTTATTGCATGTTTCAGTATTTCGAAGAAAAGGAATATCAAACGGAGTCCAAACGGAATGAAACCTTCGGCAACGTGATTTTTGGGAAGATTATCATCCAGGAGGCTTGGAAATCAAGTCAGAAGATCCTCGAGGTGCCCAGGAGATAGGGGGCGCCCCCCCCCTACAGGGCGCGGCTCCCTGTCTCGTGGGCCCCTCGAGCACCTCCCGACTGACTTCTTTCGCCTATATATACCTACGACCCTAAAAACATCAAAAATCAAGATAGATCGGGAGTTCCGCCGCTGCAAGCCTCTGTAGCCACCAAAAACCTCTCGGGAGCCCATTCCGGCACCCTGCCGGAGGGGGAATCCATCACCGATGGCCATCTTCATCATCCCAGCGCCCTCCATGACGAGGAGGGAGTAGTTCACCCTTGGGGCTGAGGGTATGTACCAGTAGCTATGTGTTTGATCTCTCTCTCTCTCGTGTTCTCTCTCGTGTTCCCTCTATGGCACGATCTTGATGTATCCCGAGCTTTGCTATTGTAATTGGATCTTATGATGTTTCTCCCCCTCTACTCTCTTGTGATGAATTGAGTTTCCCCTTTGAAGTTATCTTATCGGATTGAGTCTTTTATGAGAACACTTGATGTATGTCTTGTCGTGCTTATCTGTGGTGACAATGGGATATCATGTGCCACTTGATGTATGTTTTGGTGACCAACTTGCGGGTTCCACCCATGAACCTATGCATAGGGGTTGGCACACGTTCTTGACTCTCCGGTAGAAACTTTGGGGCACTCTTTGAAGTACTTTTATGTTGGTTGGATGAATCTGAGATTGTGTGATGCATATCGTATAATCATGCCCACGGATACTTGAGGTGACAATGGAGTATCTAGGTGACATTAGGGTTTTGGTTGATTTGTGTCTTAAGGTGTTATTCTAGTATGAAATCTTTTATAGATTTATCCGAAAGAATAATTTGAGGTGGTTTCGTACCCTACCATAATCTCTACGTTTGTTCTCCGCTATTAGTGGCTTTGGAGTGACTCTTTGGTGCATGTTGAGGGCTTGTTATATGATCTATATATGTTATTATTATTGAGAGAACTTGCACTAGTGAAAGTATGAACCCTAGGCCTTGTTTCCTATCATTGCAATACCGTTTACGCTCACTTTTACCATTAGTTGCCTTGCTGTTTTTATATTTTCAGATTACAAATACCCATATCTACTATCCATATTGCACTTGTATCACCATCTCTTCGCTGAACTAGTGCACCTATACAATTTACCATTGTATTGGATGTGTTGGGGACACAAGAGACTCTTTGTTATTTGGTTGCAGGGTTGTTTGAGAGAGACCATCTTCATCCTACGCCTCCTACGGATTGATAAACCTTAGGTCATCCACTTGAGGGAAATTTGCTACTGTCCTACAAACTTGTGCACTTGCAGGCCCAACAACGTCTACAAGAAGAAGGTTGCGTAGTAGACATCAACGGCACCTCCGTGATCTGCACATATTCAGCTCGGTGACGTCCCACAAACTCACGATCCAGTAGAGCTTCGACGGAGAGTTCCGTCAGCACGATGGCGTGATGCCGGTGTTGATGAAGCTACCGACGCAGGGCTTCGCCTAAGCACCGCTACGATATGACCGAGGTGGATTATGGTGGAGGGGGGCACCGCACATGGCTAAAGATCAATGATCAACTTGTGTGTCCATGGGGTGCCCCCCCTCCCCCGTATATAAAGAAGTGGAGGAGGGGAGGGGCCGGCCCTCTCTATGGCGCGCCCTAGGGGAGTCCTACTCCCACCGGGAGTAGGATTCCCCCCTTTCCCTAGTAGGAGTAGGAGAGGAAGGGAAGGAGGAGTAGGAGAGAAAGAAAGCCCCCCCCCCCCCCAAACCATTTCCAATTCGGCCTCCTGCCCAAGGGGGGCGCACCACCCCTTGTGGGCTCGTGTGCTTCCTTCTTATGGCCCATAAGGACCATAACTTCTCCCCGGGGGTTCCGATAACCTCCCGGTACTCCAGAAAAATGTCCGAACCACTCGGAACCCTTCCGATATCCAAACATAGTCATCCAATATATCGATCTTTACGTATCGACCATTTTGAGACTCCTCGTCATGTCTGTGATCATATCTGGGACTACGAACTACCTTTGGTACATCAAAACACATAAACTCATATTACCAATCGTCACCGAACGTTAAGCGTGTGGACCCTACGGGTTCGAGAACTATGTAGACATGACCGAGACACGTCTCCGGTCAATAACCAATAGCGGAACCTGGATGCTCATATTGGTTCCTACATATTCCACGAAGATCTTTATCGGTCAAACCGCATAATAACATACGTTGTTCCCTTTGTCATCGGCATGTTTACTTGCCCGAGATTGGATCGTCGGTATCTCAATACCTAGCTCAATCTCGTTACCGGCAAGTCTCTTTAATCGTTCCGTAATGCATCATCTCGCAACTAACTCATTAGTCACATTGCTTGCAAGGCTTATAGTTATGTGCATTACCAAGAGGGCTCATAGATACCTCTCCGACAATCGGAGTGACAAATCCTATTCTCAATCTATGCCAACTCAACAAGTACCATCGAAGACACCTGTAGAGCACCTTTATAATCACCCAGTTACCTTGTGACGTTTGGTAGCACACAAAGTGTTCCTCCGGTATTCGGAAGTTGCATAATCGCATAGTCATAGGAACATGTATAAGTCATGAAGAAAGCAATAGCAACATACTAAACGATCAAGTGCTAAGCTAACGGAATGGGTCAAGTCAATCACATCATTCTCTAGTGATGTGATCCCGTTAATCAAATGACAACTCACGTTATGGTTAGGAAACACAACCATCTTTGATTCAACGAGCTAGTCAAGTAGAGGCATACTAGTGACATTATGTTTGTCTATGTATTCACACATGTACTAAGTTTCCGGTTAATACAATTCTAGCATGAATAATAAACATTTATCATGATATAAGAAAATATAAATGACAACTTTATTATTGCTTCTAGGGCATATTTCATTCATGCCATTCCAGAGGTATGAGCTACGCAGGGTCGCGTCGGCTATCTGACCTTGTGATCCTTTCCTGACTACTGGAAGCACTTGCCTGAAGTCCCCATCGAACACGACAGTCTTTCCCCGAAAAGTCGGTCCCGTCATCCCATGATGTCGTGCATGCTATTGTCCAGCGCCTCAATCGCCTGCCTCTTCGTCATGGTGGCCTCGTCACATAGGATGAGTGAAGCCATTGTCAGCAGCTTGGTTGTCCCACTCTGCTTGGTGAACTTGCAAGATGCCCCTTCTTCAATGTTAAGTGGGATCTTGAACCTTGAGTGGGTGGTCCTGCCTCCAGGCATGATAGAAGCTGCGACACCCGATGTCGCAGTGGCCACAGTGACCTTTTTCGCACCTCGAACCCTAGCGAGCAACACCCTGTACAGGAAGGTCTTCCCAATGCCTCCCGGGCCATCGACAAAGAAGACGCCCCCTTCATCGTCGTCAAGTGATGCTACTATCTCGTCATAGCCTTTCCTCTGCTCGAGGTTTAGTGAGGACTCCAGGGATTTTTCGTCCTCGGCAACCTCGATAGTGGTTTCCTCGATGATCTCCTGAACCTCGCCTTTTGTGCTATCATAAGTATCATCGATGTCCGGAAGAGGGAACAACTTTATGTCCTTTCCCATGAACAGCAGCATTCCCCTAATATCAAGCAACACCATCTGCTCCACCGTGATTGGGCATGTGTGATGTCGCCTGTAGTCGTCAGACATCGCCTCAAGGTGCCTATCCCAAAGACCGCGAACGTCGCCAGGCTTGCAAAATACCAAGATTGTTGCAAAGAGCCTCCTGAGCGAAATCGGCATGGCCCACTGCTCGGACTCCGTCCGACACTCGTCGAGCATGTTGTCGGACTCGATGAGAGCCCTCCTCTCGGCGGCCTCACAGAAAGTATCACACAAAACACCATCCACAGTTTTTAGGTCTTCGAAGGACACTGAGCCTGGTATGTGGTTTAGAAGCACCCTCAGAAAGTACCGCTCCCCCTCGGCGGGATTGGCTGACACAATTCGGCCTACTTGGTAACCTTGTACCCTTTCCTGTCAATTCTTTGTTCTTTGCCAAGTGAAACTTCCTGGGAAGTCCTTGTACAGAATATCTCGAGCCCACACGTGCTCTTGGTTAGCCACGACATACTTCGTCAACATAGACTTTGATGAGTTATCACTGGTGAGGATGTCATTCAGGTTCTCTCCCGCTTTGAATGTGACCTTGTGCATGTTTGGGAGATGTAGCGGCAACAGCAGGACCGTCGGGTGGTTCTCACAAAGGGCGAAGCCGAATATCCTCCACATCGCCTCTGGTGGAGTTACCCACCTTGCGTTGATAAATCTCTTGATCTCATCTATGTTGCCTTGGGCGTTAGGTTGGTCGATATTGAACGAAGTCTGATCGTGACCCTTGTATAAGTACTTATACAGGTACTTGACAGCCTTAATGCAGGAGCACACCTCCACATTGATGTGGCAGTTGAACATCCGTAGGAGGTAAGGGTTGTAAGGAACAACCCATTTTTTGTCTAGCATTTGATGGTGAACCTTCGCTGAGTGACCGTCTTTCCTTCTTCGGTAAATAGGGTAGGAGTCCTTGCCCTGTACGATGGTCTCGCTGAAATCCCATGGGTACCTGCATTTGCACAACCCCCCTTGCATGCACACGTTGTTGGGGTTCAGGACCCCGCATGGGCCGTACATCATATGCTTCACGACCATGGCGTAGAGCTCCGGGTACTTATGCTTGTTTGGGAGCTCGACAGATATGAGACAATCGTACTGCTCTGGCACAAGAAGCTTATATCTCGAATCCATTATCAGCAGGAAATGGGCATGCGGGAGGCCCCTCTTCTGGAACTCTACCACATATATGTATGCCTTCACAACGCCTAGTATATTTTTCTTCGTCGGCATATCTTTCATTGTCTCCAGCTTGGACTTGAACACTCGGGCCACAAGATCTGGTCGGTCCTGCGGGGTTTGGCCTGGAAACAACTCATCCTGTATCTCCTGCCAGAGGTCATCGTCAGGAAGATGTCAGGCTTGCCGTACATTTACACCAATTCCATGGCGTCCATATGCCTCCGCTGCATGTTACGGAAGCCCCCCTAGAATGACCATGGGAGAACGGTCCTAGTGCCAATAGAGCTTGTTCGTGTCTCCCCTGCTGTGATGCTACCGACAACGCCTTGGTATAAGTCAGCACGTAGCTTAACCTGGTGGTTCCTAATCCATTTTAACCTGCATCCCTCGATCTTTATGTACATGTCGACCCCCACTACTGGAACAGACGTCCTCCATATAGTATGGGTCGAATATCGCATGACGTGTTTGTAGCATGTAGTAGTAGTAGTCCCTGACGGAGAAGCATAAACGTCCACCCCCCCTCTACGTGAAGGATTTAAAAAATGAAGTTTAGACAACATGGGAGAATGATTCACTCTCTTAAAAATGAAGGACCACCTCAAACAGACGAACCTAAATCGTCATCACGGTCTGCTCTTGGTAGTTGCACAACGTTCCAAGACTCATCACATTTAGGGATATTTGGATGCCATCCAAGCTCCCCCTTGGGAAGAAGAGGGGATACGAGAGCGGGTCGTAGCACCCTTGTGTGGCTTGTATGTTGTGTCTCTCATTGTTGTTCCCGTAGAGGGTGATGCTGCGCTTGAACCTATTTGCTAGTTCACTACCCTCGACCCAAATGGCAGCCACCTCCGAGGATATCGGTAGATTGTATCTCCGTTGGTCTAGCTTCTGGTCGGTGTTCAGTTCTATCCGGTAATCCTGGAGGTTGTCCTTGTGGGCCCCCAAACTCCTAAACTGCTCGGAGTAGGGGTTTCCTTTCATGATGTTCATCAACTTCCGGACAACCTCCTAGTCTAGATCCTTCGTGGGTTCCTTCCGATGGGTCAGGCTGGGGTCATCGTCGTAGAAGTACAACTGTAGATGTTCTGGACGAGAGCCTGGCCCGAACGAATGTACGTTATGGTACAGATTGCCGCTCGCCCGGAATGTGTAAACACCGGACCTCATGTTCGTGCAATTGTTGTGAAGGTTGATGCCAAGGGTGGTGAAGGCGAAGTGGCCGTTGAAGTAGCGGATGCTCTCCCAGAAATGTCGAGAGTCCGCATCCGCGCTAGACCACAACCTCAACAGCTTCGGGATAGGTTCTGGTTGAACCAAGTCGATCTGCCCTTTTCGACAACAGAAACTGGGAGTCTCGTGCTCAAACTTCTTGGCCTTGCAGTGTCCGCAGTCCAGGACTTTCTTCATTATGTGTGCGCCATCTGGGAGGTTTGAGTACACAAAGTCGAAAGGATCGATAGAGCCCGCAGCGGAGGACTCTGTCGGATCATCGAAGTCCACATCATCAACGTCGGTACCTACAAGCATAATGTGTCGCAATAGGATTTGTAGTTGCCGATCGATCAAGACAGAGAGAGAGAGAGAGGTAGTGGAGAAGGATGAACTCGTGAGAGGTTTTTGTGCTGCCACAACGCGCAGCATTTTCCGTTCTGTTATTCCACATCTTATGCATCATACAAGACTCCACTAACCACCTCCCGGCCAGGCTGCTGCGATCTGCAAGTGTCGCTCCATCCAGCGACTGCATCGACCAGAGACCACGACCAGGAGGTGGGAGTATCCCACGGAGAGATGCAGCTCTCCTCTATGTGCATGTCTACGCATGCATTATCCCACAACAGAAAGAAAACAACACTACTGCATGAGATTACTTAGGCTAACATTTCACCCCCTAATCTCACTGCACTATGCCGATCATCCCAAGTCTTTGTCGCATCTCGATGAAATGAACGCGCCCGGGCGCCTTGGTGAGTTCATCGGCGAGCTGATCGTGACTCCCAACATGATCTATCTCCACCTGTTTCTTCTCCATACAATCTCGCACGAAGTGAAACTAAACATTGATGTGTTTGCTTCGATCATGACGAACTGGGTTCTTGCTCAGAGCTATGGCTGATTTGTTGTCCACAAGTAATTTGAACTGCGCCGGCGAGGTACCTGTGATGTCCTCCAGCAGCTGGCTCAGACACAGTCCCTGATAAGTGGCAGCTGCTATTGCAACGTATTCTGCTTCACAGGAAGAGAGAGCAACAATCTTCTGCTTCTGAGAGCTCCAAGTAACCAGATTCTTACCAAGGAAGAAAACATGTCCAGAAGTGCTTTTGCGATCACCAGCTTCCCAAGCATGATCGCTATCGCTGAATCCAAGCAGCTCAGCAGTTCCATGTCCTCTCTTGTAGCTGCACCCGTAGCACATTGTGCCTTTGATATACCTTAGTATCTGTTTGACTGCTGCCCAGTGATGAGTGCTTGGCTTCTCCATGAATCTGCTGACAATACCCGGTGAATGTGCAGTGTCTGGCCTCGTGTTCACAAGATAGCGCAGGCTCCCAATCACCCTGCGATACAGAGTGACATCAAACAGTTCACCGTCATCTTCTTTTTTCAGTTTCAGATGACACTCCATCGGCGTGTGGCAACTGTTGCAGTTGCTCATCTCTGCTATCTCCAGAATCTTGCCCGCATAGCTCTTATGACTCAGAGTAATTCCAATGCTACTTTTTTCTACCTCAATTCCCAGATAGTAACTTAGCCGCCCGAGATCACTCATCTTGAAGAGTTGCTACATCTGTTCTTTGAAAGAGATGATATCTGCTGCTGTGGTTACTGTGATGATCAGATCATCTACATACACTCCAACCAACAAGTATGATTGTGAGTTACCTCGTCGGTACACTGCATGCTCCAGAGCGCTCCGCGTGAAACCAAGGAAGGTGAGAGTTTCATCCAACTTTGCGTACCACGCCCGCGGTGCCTGATGCATCCCATATAGTGCTTTGTGCAGACGGAGTACTTTTCCTTCCTGGCCTGCGACTTCATACCCTGGTAGCTGAGCAACGTACACCTCCACAGTGAGATCGCCGTTTAGGAAGGCTGATTTCACATCCATGTGATGAACTTCCCAGCCAGAGTGCGCGGCGAGGGCCAGCAGCAGCCGAACTATCTCCATGCGAGCTACAGGGGCGAAAACCTCCTCAAAATCCACCCCCTGACGCTGGACGTACCCCTTTGCGACGAGACGAGCTTTGTGCTTGACTACATTGCCTGCCGGATCATGCTTGACATGATACACCCATTTCAGTCCTATTGCCTTGTGCCCAGCCGCGAGCTGAGCAAGCTTCCATGTGCCATTGTCGATGATGAAATGCATCTCGACATCCATGGCGCCTTTCCACGCCTTGCTGTCTAGCGCTTCGTCCACGTCACGCGGCTCCTCCGCGCTGAACAGGCAGCGCACGAGCAGGCAGCGCTCAAACTTCTCACGCACTGCCTGATCTTCAGTCTCCTCCAGTACACTTGTGAAGCTCTGGTAGCGAACCGGCTGCCCTGTTGGCACGTCGTGTCTGGAGTCATGTGACTGAGGCGTGGCCGAGCAATCTTCGTCCGCTGCTGCAGGTGTCGCCGGAGTGGACTGTGGTGTCCCTGATGCACTCGAAGCGGGCTTGATCACCCCAGCAGGAGAGGCCGCAGATGCAGGTGTTGTGGGCGATGGGGACCGTTGCGGCGTCGAGGCACACGCAGGAGACCCTGTGTCTATCTCGTGCACCCTGCTGGCAGTGGTGTACACGACTGCGAAGGTGGTCGCCGCAGCGCGGTTCTCTGCCGCGCTCGGTGCATGCCATGTCCAGGGCCTACTTTCTTCAAAGATCACGTCTCGTGTTACCTGCACCTTCTTCGTTGTTGGTTTGTACACACGGTAGGCCTTGGAACCTTCCTCGTATCCGATGAACACCATTGCCGTTGAGCGGTCGCTGAGCTTGGTGACGCCGGGGCCGACGTTCCTGACGTGAACCGTGCACCCGAACATGCGCAAGTGTTGCACGCTGGGCTTACGGCCGTGCCACGCTTCATAAGGCGTGACACCCTCCAGACTGCGCGTGGGCGCGCGGTTCAACACATACACGGTGGTTCTCACCGCCTCCGCCCAGAAGTACACTGGCATGTCCATGCCCTTCAACATGCATCTGGCCATTTCCACGACCGTCTGGTTCCTCCGCTCTACCACTCCATTTTGCTGCGGCGAGTACGGAGCAGTGGTGTAGTGCTTGACACCGATCTCTTCACAGCAGGCTTTAAACTCGTTGGAGTTGAACTTGCTGTCGTGATCAGATCTGAATGCGCGCAACTTGCAGCTCCCCTCTGCCTCCGCGAGAGTTTGCACCTTTTTGAACCTTGCAAAGGCCTCGTCCCTGGACTTGAGCAGCTCCAACCACATGTAGCGACTATAGTCGTCCACAATCAGCAGAAAATACTTGCTTCCTCCAGGTGTGGTCGGCTCGATCGGCCCACAAAGGTCAGCGTGCACGAGCTCCAGCCCGCGCTCTGCACAGTACGCGGCGACTTGCGGGAACGGCGTGCGATGTTGCTTTTCGTGAGTGCACCCATCACAGTATTCTTCGACGCGGTCGATCACTGGCATGCCCCGCACCATCTGCTTCGATGACATTGTGCGGAGAGCGCGGAAATGCAAATGCCCCATGCGCGCGTGCCAATGCCAGGTCACGTCGTCTCCCAGCGCCATCAAGCACCTGGGCGTGTCGATCTCGAGCGCGCCAGTGTACAGGCGATTTCCAGAGCGACGGATGTATGCCAGTGTGCGCCGTCCTGGGTCCTGGATGGTCATCACGCCTTCTTGGATGTTGACGATGCAGCCCGCTTTGTCCAGCTGTCCAACTGACATGATGTTCGTGCGCAGGCTCGGGATGTGAAAAACACCCGTGAGCACGGCTGCCCTCCGCCTTGGCAGCGGAACACCACCGAGCCGCGTCCGCGTATGGCCACCACAGAGCCGTCGCCGAACTTCACCGTGCCGTGCACAGTTTCGTCAAGCGACGCAAAGACTCCATTGTCGCCCGTCATGTGGCTGTTGGCGCCGGTGTCGAAGTACCACACTCCGTCCGGCGAGGGCACTGGCATAACCTTTTCTTCGTTGAGGAAGACCTCCTGCAGCGCGGCGATCTGAGGCGTGGAAACGGTGGTGACCACAGCCATGTACAGTCCTGGGTCGTGATCTGCGCCGCCTTGCACCAGGTTTGCCTGCTCCTGGGTGCCCTTTTGCTCCTGCTCACGGAGCCACGTCTGGCACTCCTTTTTCCAGTGCCCCGGGATGCCGCAGTGGTGGCACCTCCCCTTCTTATTCTTGCTGCCGGAGCCGCCTGCGCCCGCGCTCCCCGGCGCACCCTTGCCGCCGCCGTGAGGTTTGGCCTTGGCGGGTGATTTGCTTTTGCGTGCGTTGCCGCCGCCGCCCACCTTCTCACGGGCCAGTCACTCCTCGTGCATGAGCAAGAGGCGCCCGGCAAGCTGCGCGCCGTCGTCAAGATCGTAGTGATCCTCGCACGCAGAGAAACGGCCGACGAGCTCCTCGATCGTTATGGCCTTCAGATCGAGAAGGGACTCGATCGCCATTGCCATCGGGCGATAACGGCGCGGCACCACCCGAAGGAATTTCTGGACGGCCTTGTGCTCGGTGATGGGGTCGCCGAACAGCTCGAGATCAGTGATGAGGGCGGAGAGCCACAACCCGAAATCCTCGATGGACTCCCCGTCTTTGAACCGGAGATCCTCGAATTCTCGCCGGCGCACCTGCGCCTTGGCCTCGCGGGCGCGCACACTGCCCATCCTCCTCGTCTTGATGGTATCCCAGGCCACCTTCGCTGTGTCCTTCGCGGCCAGCACACGCAGCATCTCCGGCGGTACGCCGGTGAGGGTAATCTGCAGCGCGCGCCGGTCGTCATTCTCGTCGGCGCCGTCTTCGATCACCGCGGTCCAGACGGGAGCGACCTGCAACTTGACTTGCATCAGGAGCGCCCACTCCTGGTAGTTGGTGCGGGTGAGCATCAGCGACGCCCCCAATTCCTCGCGCACGACGCGCTCTACCACGCGGATCTCGCTGCTGCCGCTGCCGGTGAGGCGCGCGACCGGCGCCTTGGACGAAGACGTCTGCGTTGGTGATCTGGCGCCGCCCTTGTTCTTCCCATCTGACTCGTCACCCGACATATGCGCCGCCGCGGATCAGACACCGTCGGCCACCGGAGCAGGATCAAACACCAGGCTCTGATGCCAAATGTAGTTGCCGATCGATCAAGACAGAGAGAGAGAGAGGTAGTGGAGAAGGATGAACTCGCGAGAGGTTTTTGTGCTGCCACAACGCGCAGCGTTTTCCGTTCTGTTATTCCACATCTTATGCATCATACAGGACTCCACTAACCACCTCCCGGCCAGGCTGCTGTGATCCGCAAGTGTCGCTCCATCCAGTGACTGGATCGACCAGAGACCATGACCAGGAGGTGGGAGTATCCTACGGAGAGACGCAGCTCTCCTCTACGTGCATGTCTACGCATGCATTATTTCACAACAGAAAGAAAACTACACTACTGCATGAGATTACTTAGGCTAACAGGATTTGCATCTTAACTCCTAAGAGGGAGGGCCGATGGAAAGGCTGGCAGACGTACCTTCATCATCAAATAGGTGGTACTCATCGTCCATGAAGTCTTGAGGGACAACATTCTCGTCCATGAGCCTGCTAAGGAAGGCTTCCATGTCACCTGCAACGTTTTGTAGCATGTAAGTAATGGTTTGATGAGTCTTAACATAAGAAGCAGAGTGAACATGTGAGAATCACCGTCGGTTCCGATGGTGCAGTCCGACGTGCTCCCTAAAGGGCTCTAGTGGGTGGTATGTGTGTGCTCGATGCTGGGTTTAATGTCGCCAAAGCAGCTGTATTTGGGCACGACATTCCGATGGATTGAGCGCAAGTGGTGTTCCGCCTAGCTGCGGCGTTTGCCTTGCGCCGAGCTAGCAATGCCTCCCTCTCATGGTCTGGTATGCTCTGCCTGCGTGCTCTTCTGGAAGCGTTCATCTCTTGCCTCTCCTCAAAGGATATATTTTTTCTGCTAGCGCTCATTCATGCGTTTCTCTCATCGAGCGCTTTGTTCTGCCGGGCCGCTCTTCTACGTGCATTAATCTCCTCTTTTTGTTCAGCTGTCAGCACTTTGTTCTGTCGGGCCGCTCTTCTACGTACATTAATCTCCTTTTGCTCAGCCGTTACCTGTTTGCTCTGTCGAGCGGCTCTTCTACATGCATTAATCTTCTCCTTTTGAGCGGTCGTCAAGCTATTTCGTCGAGCCCTATCCCGTTCACGTCTTGCTCGATTTCTATCTTCTGCTGAAACGTTCACAAGTAGCTGCCATTGATCTTCCATCACCCTAGTTGAACTTCCAGTGAGATCGTTGACATGTTTACTACCTGAATTACCACATCAAGAAAAGTAATTGGATGTGAAACCAGGTGGGAAACATTATATTGTGCTATGGGCCGGACAAAGTGCGTACCATTTGAGCCTTTGCGTCGAAGTATCACGGTACTGCTAAGAGCAACTCTAGTTTTCCACGAAGACCGCGTTTGTGGGTCGAAGACTAGCGTGTCCGAACAGAACCCGTATCTAAACCTGCATAATTTGAAAAAAACACTTTCGCGGGAGAAATTGCACAAACATAGTTCATCACATACTACATAGTTCATCACATGATCAAAAAACTACAAGCATAGTTATACTACATACTACGTTAAACTAGTACTAAAGGGGTCGGATCTGACGGCGGCGAGGTCGCGGCAAATGGACGACGCCGTGGAGGAGCCGGACGCTCAATCCTCCTCGCCGGAGCTGCACAGATCGACGTACTTCGCCGCCTGCTCCGCGCGGATGCGGCGCCACTCCTCGGCCTTCTCCTTGGCGGCGAGGTTGGCGGCGATCGCCTCCCGCCACTTGAGGGCTTCGAGCCCCTCGGCGTGGCGCTGGCGCTCCGCCTCCTCGCGCACGCTCCGCTCGGCGATGGCAGCCGCAACGGCGTCGACGTCGGCGACTAGTCTTCCAGCCCGATGACTCCGCAGCGGCCGAGCGGAGCGGGCTCCTCCTTCACAGGGACGAAGGCGAACGCGTCCGGCTCCTCCGGCTCCTCCTCGTCCTCCGACCACTCCCTCTTCACGGGGAGAAGGCCCGCGCCGGAGGAGGAGGAGCTCCCGGCGTACGAGGACCTCGTGGAGGAGAAGGACGCGCGCCGGCGGTCATACTCCGCCGTCTCGCTCCGCTGGAAGCTCGCCGGCGGCGACAGGCCGTGGTTGGTCCACTTCCAGGCCCTGCGCTTCCGCGTGCCGTCAGACCGGACGCGCCGCTCGCGCTCCGGGTCCCTTCTACCGCCGGATCTGCTGCCGGAGCCGCGTCCGGAGCTCCACATTCGGCCCCACATGGCGGCTGGAGGCGGGGCGGGTGGTCGCCGGCGGCGAGAAATGTGGAGAGGAGGAAGGGGAATCGCGTGGCTCGACGGCGACGAGGGATAGGGTTTGGACCCACAAACGAGTCGCGAAACAGCAACTATAGCGGTCGGGGCGTGCGGTTTGCGGGCCGCGGCAAAAAAATTTGCAGGCCGGGCGAGTATGCGGGCTTTGCTCTGGCCGAAAAAATGGGCCGAGCCCGCATACTCGTCGGAATTTTTCGGGTTTGCGTGTTTTGCGGGGTCCGCTAGAGTTGCTCTAAGCTTACTTTGAAATTGAGATGTGCATGGAGTACGCAATTCAATATGGTCATCTTCATCGGACGATGAATCAATTGGGGTGTTCAATTGAACGGACAACATGGACCATTACCTCTTCAGCTTTATCATCCAAGTACTGCATCTCAAGCTTATCATCAGGTACGAATGTTTTTTAACCGCATAATTTTGCATACGTAGAGTGAGATTTTTATTGTTGAGCTTGAATCGAAAGATAAGTCTTCGTCCACATAAATGCTTTATAATCCTTGGAACTTCTTGAGATTTCTATTTGCACAAGGGTTTTTTGTTTTGAGCTAACAAACTTTGTATCCCCGAGTCTTCGCTCCGTTTACTACTTTTGAAGGAATCACATAGCAGAGTACTCATGGGACATTTTGGACGCAACAAGACCTATGACATGTTTTCCGTGCACTACTTTTGGCCACGCATGAAGAGAGATGTGGAACGCCTATACGCCGATGCTCTACATGTTTCAAAACTGAGTCACAATACAATTCTCATGGTCTTTATATTCCTTTACCTATCCCATATGGACCTTGGACGGACATAAGCATGGATTTTGTGTTAGGCTTACCTCGATCTAAAACAAACAAAGACTCCATATTTGTTGTTGTTGATCGATTCTAAAAAATGGCACATTTTATTCCTTGCAATAAGACCGACGATACTTCACAAATTGCTACTTTGTTCTTTAGGGAAATCGTCCGCCTACATGGGCCAAGGACAATCGTCTCCGACCGCGGCGTCAAGTTTGTGAGTTATTTTTGGAAGACTTTGATGGCCAAGCTCGGCATCAAGCAACGATTCTCCACCGCCTACCACCCTCGATCGGATGGCCAAACCGAAGTGGTGAACCGCACACTCTCCACACTCCTACGAGTCTTGATAAAGCCCAACTTGAAGAATTGGGAGGAGTGCATCCCACACGCCGAGTTCGCCTATCGCGCCACACACCGCGCAACCAAGCAAAGCCCCTTCGAGATTGTGTACGGTTTGAACCCCGACACAGCCCTAGATCTTCTTCCACTACCTCTACAAGAGCGCACAAACATGGACTTCGACAAAAGAATCGACTACATGAAGAAACTCCACACATCGACAAGAGCTACACTTGAAAAGCACTATGACCCCCATGCCGCCAAGATGAACAAGTCCAAGAAGGCCAAGGTGTTTCAAGAAGGTGGCCTTGTTTGGCTACATCTCCGCAAGGACCGCTTTCCGAATGAGCGAGACTCCAAGCTCAAGCAAAGTGGTGATGTACCTTTCAAGATACTCAAGCGCATCAACAACAACGCATACAAGATCGACTTGCCACAATCAAAGTACTTGGTGCATGACACCTTCAACATCAACAACCTCTCTCCCTTTCATAGTTAGCCAAGTGATGAGGAAGATCACAAGTCGAGGACGACTCTTTTCCAAGGGGGGGGGGGGGAGATGATGTAGCCCAACCCCACACCACCAACACTCAAGACATCAACGTTGGTCCAATGACAAGAGCCCACGCCAAAGCTATACATGACAAGGTGACCTCACTCCTAAACATGCATGATTTCGATCTTTCAGTGAATGGCTCGCTACCTCAAGCGGATGTCTTGTATGTGCTTAGGTATGAACCCGTCTACGACATGCTATAAAACACTCAAGATGATGGAGCAGATGATCAAGGAAGCTCCCAAGAAGATGGACAAGAAGAAGAGAAAAGAACCAGCAACTGCGATCACCGGTCGGACCGGCACCGGAACCGCTGGTCGAACTGGCACCCCCAGTCCCTGCACGAAGACGCCAGATAGGCGCCGAATATGACCGGCAACCGACCGGCCGCTCTCGGGTCGACGCCGGCTGGACCGACACAAGACCCGCCAGTCGGATCGGCGCCCCCAGGCCAACTGACGCCCCGCGCCAGCTAAACCGGCACCCCACGACCCGGAGGCCGCAAAAGGGCCGCGTCGGTCGGACCGGCACCCCCACCGCCGGTCGAACCGGCGACTGCCTGCGTGCAGGAAAGTGGCCTTTCGCCCATGTATCTCCACTTCCACCTACCCCTTCGTCCCTAGTACTATAAATACCCCCTAGGGTTTAGATCTAAGGTTAGACTAGAATTGAGAATAGAGCTTTGCTCGCCAAACTTTCCCCATGTGTGGAACCTACCTTGACCTCCTTTGGAGATGAATCTTTCATAGAAGCTACTCTTTCTCTTGTGAGATTCAAGAGATCTAGTCAATCTTCCTTGCGAGGTTCTATTGGATCGGTGGACCAGCCGCTGAGAGGAAGCGGTTTCAACAAGGGTGAGATTGGTTTGGCTCGTGACATCCGGAGGCTCTCCCGTCGGGGTTTCGTTGCCGGGTAATCGAGGCTAGATAGGTTTCATCGTTTACCCCTTTGTATCTTTGTGTTTGCCCACGTGTTCTTCCGCATTTCCCTCGATTTCCCCTCTCGTGTTCATTGTCAATCCGTGAAGGTCGGGCCATACCCGCATCAGGAAGCTCCTACTGTATTATATTGCCAAAATGGGTTACACGAAAAAAAGAGGTAAGCTAACTAGTGTTGTACATGTAACTGTCATAGAGAAAGCATGACAAAAATGAAGCATTATACAAACTAGCAGGGGGGCGCGGCGGCACGCCGCGCTAGGCTGACGATGTGAAACTACACATAAGACACAGGATCAGTACCGACAACCAAAGTTCAGTAACATGAAAAATTATAGCTCATTCTTAACCAACATATATATGGACACACTTTAGTGTGGCTACGCAAAGGACCAATCCCAACACGACTTTCCAATCGACCCAAACAGCATATGCGAAATCAACTAATAAGCAGCACAAGAACACCAAATCTACTATACAAATCCATGCATGCCGAAAAAGTTGCAGGTAGGAAAAGCTAAACTTCCAACATTCTACATAGTATTGAGATCAGAAACAATTCTAACGTTTCATCTCAATCGACACTTGTCTCTTGTACATGAAGTGTGGAAGTCGGCTGAAGCGTCGAAGTCACCGCGACAGGCGGCTTCGGTATACACATCCGTCATTTACCAGCAGTGGCGGAGCTAGCAGAGAATGGCAGGAGGGGCAGAGCATAGAATTTGATTGTTTGGAGGGGGGGGGGGGGGGGGCTAGTTACTATATTCTTCTTCAATCTTAGCTCCTATAAAAAAATCCTTCACTGTTTTCTCTAATTTTGGGGGGGCAGAGCCCCTCCAGAAGTGTACATAGCTCCGCCACTGTTTATCAGGGATCCATGAACAACGGCTCCAACCGTCCCACTATGAGCAAAAGAAAAACAACAAGGTACAGGGAGATAAAACGCAATGACATATGTGAAAGAGCAACAACAACGCCAGATAAACCCTGTCCTTCGGACAAACGCTTGAAGTCGCACAATCGGAAGCCGGCCAGCACCCACAACAACACGCATTAGCAACATCTAAAGAAAACGGCACAAAAAACAAATAAACGGTACGGAGAAAAAGCACACGCCATGTAGAAACAAAACAAGAAGCACAAACAAGAAGCCACATAACAATGTCAAACAAAGAAAACAACAAAAGGGCAGAAGCCAAACCCCAAAAAAAAAAAGAATAGAAGAAAAACAAACCCACAAGTGCCAAACGACGAAAAGCTCGCTCAGACATCAACTCGTACACCCGCCCGCGGATGACAACGGACGACGTCCGCCAAGGTGAAGGAAAAAACCATGTCACAAAAATAAGGAGCGCAAAACCACCCCGGGTCGTCCGACCACACGGGAGTCAGACCCGCCGGCGCCACGAACAGATCAACGCGCAAACATGACAACCTCTCAAAGGACGGCTACTGACCCAAATGAAACGCGCCTGGAGACAAAAAAAGGTGTTGCAAAATCAAATGAACACGAAGCACAAACAAAAAAATACACGACAACGTAGAAAGCGGAAAGCATCCAATGCAACCAAGCCCAACACAAGAAAAAAGAAAAAAAAAAACACGACGCTCAAAGCAAGCAAGCAAGATCAAAACCACACGAACAACGTCCACCGTGCTACCCGACAACAACGAACAAAGCACGGCGACGCCGGCACCAAAAACAAACACGTTCGCAGAAATACAACAGGCAAAACACATAGCATGGGCAAGAACACAAAGATCGCAAACAATACCCCAAGAAACGGATAAGAAAAAACAACACATCGAAAACAGCAACCAAACCACACGGAAGAAAGAAAGAGAGACGCGTGCCACGAACAAAAAAGCAATAAGCATAAACAAGACCCCACAGAAAAGGAAAACATTAAGGGCAGCAACCAAAACCAGCACGATGGCAGAACAAAAACAATACCAAAAAAAGCAAACAAACAAAAATAGCAGCAACCAAGCCCAGAAACAGATGAATGAAAAAAAAGAGCATCGGAGCAAGCAAGCGAATACAAAAAACAGCAGACAAACCACAGCCGCCATGCTCCATCGAATCAAAGAACAAAACACGACCAGCGAAACAGGCACAACCGCACGAACGCAGCGTGAAAAATAGACAACACATTCAATAGACAACAAAACAGAAAGCACAGACAAAATCCCACGAAACGGCAACAAATAAGAACAAACGAAAGACAACAACCAAACCCAACGCAAGAGCACCAACAAGGACAACACCGAAAGAAAAAACAAAACAAAACAAACCACTACCACCGTGCTCCCCCGGAGCAAAGAACAAAACAGAACCAAACACAAACACACGACCACAATGGCAAAAACGACCACCGCGGGGACAAACGACCAAACCCAACGCAAGAACACCAAGAAGAAAAACACGAAAACAAACACAAACGCATGAACAGAACGGCAAAAACGACCACCGCGGGGACGAACAACCAAACCCAACGCAAGAACACCAAGAAGAACAACACGAAAACAAACACAAATGCACGACAACAACGACAAAAACGACTGCCGCAGGGATGAACGACCAAACTCAACACAAGAACACAGAGAAAAACAACACGAAAACAAGAAACGAAACAAAACAAACCGCGAGCACCGTGCTCCGTGGAGCAAAGAACGAAACAGAACCACGAAAAGAAACAACAACGCATAAACATGACGGCAAGAATGACTACTGCGTGGACGAACGCACAATAGATGGCACAGCACAGCGGAGCGGGACGGAAAGACTCTACACGTGTAGGCCATTCAAGTGAAACGCGACAGACGACTCCCGACACAAAGACACGTAACTCCGCCCACATCGAAACGGCCTGCATGGCAGCCAGCAAGAAACGGCCACGATGAACATGTCACGAACACGTAACCAAAAGACCTCAGCCATGCGGGGCTAGAACATCAGACCCGAACCGCCAAGGATCCCCTTAACGGGTCTGGAAGCGATAGCACACTCGTACCCGACCTGTTAGCGCGCCCGATAACCCGCTACAGACCCATTAACGGACACATCCGATAACGGGTCTGGAAACCAACCAATCGCTAGTAATGGGTTGCGGACCCGATAGAGCATCCGCTAGGACACGTGTAAAATCCACAAAAATCGGCGCGGGCTAAGAAAAACGAGAAAAATCAAAACCTACGACTCTCAGTATATCTAGTTATGCCCGGTTCATACGCCGGGCAAACGAGGCGATCGCCCCAGCCCGGAGGAGTGAAGCGTCAAATGAAGGAAATATGCCCTAGAGGCAACAATAAAGTTGTTATTTATATTTCCTTGTATATCATGATAAATATCTTTTATTCATGCTGGAATTGTATTAACCGGAAACTTGATACATGCGTGAATACATAGACGAAACAGAGCGTCCCTAGTATGCCTCTACTAGACTAGCTCGTTAATCAAAGATGGTTAAGTTTCCAAACCATAGACATGTGTTGTCATTTGATGAACGGGATCACATCATTAGTAGAATGATGTGATGGACAAGACCCATCCGTTAGCTGAGCATTATGATCGTTTAATTTTATTACTATTGCTTTCTTCATGACTTATACATGTTCCTCTCACTATGAGATTATGCAACTCCCGAATACCAGAGGAACACCTTGTGTGATATCAAACATCACAACGTAACTGGGTGAATATAAAGATGCTCTACAGGTGTCTCTGAAGGTGTTTGTGGTGTTGGCATAGATTAAGATTAGGATTTGTCACTCCGAGTGTCGGAGAGGTATCTCTGGGCCCTCTCGGTAATGCACATCACTATAACCCTTGCAAGCAATGTGACTAATGAGTTAGTTGCAGGATGATGCATTACGGAACGAGTAAAGAGACTTGCCGGTAACGAGATTTAACTAGGTATGATGATACCGATGATTGAATCTCGGGCAAGTAACATACCAATGACAAAGGGAACAACGTATGTTGTTATGCGGTTTGACCGATAAAGATCTTCATAGAATATGTAGGAGCCAATATGAGCATCCAGGTTCCGCTATTGGTTATTGACCGGAGATGTGTCTCGGTCATGTCTACATAATTCTCGAACCCGTAGGGTGCGCACGCTTAATGTTCGATGACGATTTGTATTATGAGTTATGTGATTTTATGTACCGAACTTTGTTTGGAGTCCCAGATGAGATTACTGACATGACGAGGAGTCTCGAAATGGTTGAGACATAAATATTGATATATTGGAAGGTTGTGTTTGGACACCGGAATGGTTTCGAAAAGGTTTGGACATTTTCCGGAGTACCAAGGGTTACCGGACCCCCCCCCCCCGGGGGGGGGGAGTTAATGGGCTTTCATGGGCCCTAGTGCAGAGAGGAGGTGGCGGCCAGGTGGAGGCGCATGCCCCCCCAAGCCCAAACCGAATTGGACTAGGTTTGGGGGGGCGGCCCCCTTTCCCTCTCTCCTCCTCCTCCTTCCCTCCTTCTCCTAGTGGGAATAGGAAAGGGGGGTGCGCCAAATCCTACTTGGACTGGGAGTCCAAGTAGGACTCCCCCCATGGCACGCGGGGGCCACCTCTGCTCCCCCCTTTATATACGTGGGAGGGGGGCACCCCAAATGCACACCAAGCCTTCTCTTAGCCGTGTGTGGTGCCCCCTCCACAGTTTCACACCTCGGTCATATCGTCGCAGTGCTTAGGCGAAGCCCTGCGCCGGTAACTTCATCACCATCGTCATTAAGCCGTCATGCTGACGGAACTCTCCCTCGGCCTCAACTGGATCAAGAGCTCGAGGGACGTCATCGAGCTGAATGTGTGCTGAACACGGAGGTGACGTACGTTCGGTGCTTGGATCGGTTGGATCGCGAAGACGTTCGACTACATCAACCGCGTTACTAAACGCTTCCACTTTCGGTCTATGAGGGTACGTGGACACACTATCCCCGCTCGTTGGTATGCTTCTCCTAGATAGATCTTGCGTGATCGTAAGAATTTTTTTGAAATACTACGTACCCCAACAGTGGCATCATGAGCCAGGTCTATGCATAGATGTTATATGCAAGAGTAGAACACAAGGAGTTGTGGGCGATAATAGTCATACTGCTTACCACCAATGTCTTACTTTGATTCGGCGGTATTGTTGGATGAAGCGGCCCGGACCGACATTGCATGACCGCGTTCATGAGACCGGTTCTACCGACGTGCTTTACACACAGGTGGCTAGCGGGTGTCAGTTTCTCCAACTTTAGTTGAATTAAGTTTGACTATGGGTCGTCCTTGTTGAAGGTTAAAACAACACATTTGACGAAAAATCATTGTGGTTTTGATACGTAGGTAAGAACGTTTCTTGCTAGAAGCCCGTAACAGCCACGTAAAAATTGCAACAACAAAGTAGAGGACGTCTAACTTGTTTTTACAAGGCATGTTGTGATGTGATATGGTCAAGACGTGATGAGTTATACGATATTGTATGAGATGATCATGTTTTGTAAATTATCGGCAACCGGCAGGCGCCTTATGGTTGTCTCTTTATTGTATGAATTGCGAACGCCATGTAATTGCTTTACTTATCACTATGAGTTAGCGATAGTAGTAGAAGCAATAGTTGGCGAGACGACCACGACGCTACGATGAATATCATGGTGTCAAGCCTATGACGATGGAGATCATGACGGTGCTTTGGAGATGGAGATCAAAGGCACAAGATGATGATGGTCATATCATGTCATGTATTTTGATTGCATATGATGTTTATCTTTTATGCATCTTATTTTGCTTATCACGGCGGTAGAATTATAAGATGGTCCCTTACAAAATTTCAAGGTACAAGTGTTCTCCCCGAGTATGCACCGTTGTGAAAGTTCATCATGCCGAGACACCACGTGATGATCGGGTGTGATAAGCTCTACGTTCACATACGACGGGTGTAAGACAGTTTTACACATGCAGAATACTCGGGTTAAACTTGATGAGCCTAGCATATGCAGAGATGGCCACGAAACACTGGAGACCAAAAGGTCGAGCGTGAATCATATAGTAGATATGATCAACACAAGATGTTCACCATTGAAAACTGCTCCATGTCACCTGATGATCGGACATGGTTTAGTTGATATGGATCACGTGATTATTTAGAGGACTAGAGGGATGTCTATTTAAGTGGGAGTTCTTTAGTAATATGGTTAATTGAACTTTAATTTATCATGAACTTAGTCCTGATAGTTTTTGCATATCTATGTTGTTGTAGATCAATGGCCCGTGCTACCGTTCCCCTGAATTTTAATGCGTTCCTAGAGAAAGCTAAGTTGAAAGATGATGGTAGCAACTACACGGACTGGGTCTGTAACTTGAGGATTATCCTCATTGCTGCACAGAAGAATTATGTCCTAGAAGCACCGCTAGGTGCAAAGCCCGCTGCAGATGCAACACCAGACATTATGAACGTCTGCTAGAGCAAAGTTGATGACTACTCGATAGTTCAGTGTGTGATGCTTTACGGCTTAGAATCGGGTCTTCAAAAATATTTTGAACATCATGGAGCATATGAGATGTTCCAAGAGTTGAAGATAACAAATGCATGAGTTGAGAGATATGAAGTCTCCAACAAGTTTTATAGCTGCAAGATGGAGGAGAACAGTTCTGGCAGTGAACACTTGCTCAGAATGTCTGGGTACCACAACCATATGACTCAGCTTGGAGTCAAAGTTGATGATGATAGTGTTATTGACATAGTTCTTCAATCACTGCCACCAAGCTATAAAGGCTTCGTGATGAACTATAATATGCAAGGGATGCAGAAAACAATTCTCGAGCTCTTCGCGATGCTAAAGGCTGTGGAGGTAGAAATCAAGAAGGAGCATCAAGTGTTAATGGTTAACAAGACCACTAGTTTCAAGAAAAAGGGAAAGCGAAAGAAGGGGAACTTCAAGAAGAATAGCAAGCAAGTTGCTACTCCCGGGAAGAAACCCAAGTCTGGAGCCAAGCCTGAAAGTGAGTGCTTCTACTACAAAGAGACTGGTCACTAGAAGCGGAACTACCCCAAGTATTTGGCGGATAAGAAGGATGGCAAAGTGAACAAAGGTATATTTGATATACATGTTATTGATGTGTACCTTACTAATGCGCGTAGTAGCGCCTAGGTATTTGATATCGGTTCGGTTGCTAATATTTGTAACTCGACATAGGGGCTACGGATTAAACGAAGATTGGCTAAGGACGAGGTGACGATGCGCGTGGGAAATGGTTCCAAAGTCGATATGATCGCCGTCGGCATGCTACCTCTACATCTACCTTCGGGTTAGTTTTAGACCTAAATAATTGTTATTTGGTGCCAGCGTTGAGCATGAACATTATATTTGGATCTTGTTTATTGAGAGACGATTATTCATTTAAATAAGAGAATAATGGTTGTTCTATTTATATGAGTAATATCTTTTATGGTCATGCACCCTTGATGAGTTGTCTATTTTTGTTGAATCTCGACCGTAGTGATACACATATTCATAATATTGAAGCCAAAAGATGAAAAGTTGATAATGATAGTGCAACTTATTTGTGGCACTGCCTTTTAGGTCATATTGGTGTAAAGCGCATGAAGAAACTCCATGTTGATGGACTTTTGGAATCACGTGATTATGAATCACTTGGTGCTTGCGAACCATGCCTTATGGGCAAGATGACTAAAACTCTGTTCTCCGGAACAATGGAGCGAGCAACTGATTTATTAGAAATAATACATACCGATGTATGCGGTCCAATTAATGTTGAAGCTCGCGGCGGGTATCGTTATTTTTTGACCTTCACCGATGATTTGAGCAGATATGGGTATATCTACTTAATGAAACATAAGTCTGAAACATTTGAAAAGTTCAAAGAATTTCAGAGTGAAGTTGAGAATCATCGTAACAAGAAAATAAAGTTTCTACGATCTGATCGCAGAGGCGAATATTTGATTTACGAGTTTGGTCTTCATTTGAAACAATGTGGAATAGTTTCACAGCTCACGCCACCTAGAACACCACAGCGTAATGGTGTGTCCGAACGTCGTAACCGTACTTTATTAGATATGGTGCGATCTATGATGTCCCTTACCAATCTACCACTATCGTTTTGGGGTTACGCTTTCGAGACAGTTGCATTCACGTTAAATAGGGCACCATCTAAATCCGTTGAGACGACACCTTATGAACTGTGGTTTGGCAAGAAACCCAAGTTGTCGTTTCTTAAAGTTTGGGCCTGCGATGCTTATGTGAAAAAACTTCAACCTTATAAGCTCGAACCTAAATCGAAGAAATGTGTCTTCATAGGATACCCAAAGGAAACTGTTGGGTACACCTTCTATCACAGATCCGAAGGCAAGATATTTGTTGCTAAGAATGGATCCTTTCTAGAGAAGGAGTTTCTCTTGAAAGAAGTGAGTGGGAAGAAAGTAGAACTTGATGAGGTAATTGTACCTTCTCCCGTATTGGAAACTAGTTCATTACAGAAATTAGTTCCTATGATTCCTACACCAATCAGTGAAGAAGCTAATGATGATGGTCATGAAACTTCAGATCAAGTTACTATCGAACCTCGTAGGTCAACCAGAGTACGTTCCACACCAGAGTGGTACGGTAATCATGTTCTGGAAGTCATGTTACTAGACCATGACAAACCTACGAACTATGAGGAAGTGATGATGAGCCCGGATACTGCAAAATGGCTGGAGGCCATGAAATCTGAGATGGGATCCGTGTATGGGAACAAAGTGTGGACTTTGGTTGACTTGTCCGATGATCGGCAAGCCATTGAAAATAAATGGATCTTTAAGAAGAAGACTGACGCCGATGGTAATGTTACTGTCTACAAAGCTCGACTTGTTGCAAAAGGTTTTCGACAAATTCAATGAGTTGACTACGATGAGACTTTCTCACCCGTAGTGATGCTTAAGTCTGTCTAGATCATGTTAGCAATTGCCACATTTTATGATTATCAAATTTGGCAAATGGATGTCAAAACTGCATTCCTTAGTGGATATCTTGAGGAAGAATTGTATATGATGCAACCAGAAGGTTTTGTCGATCCTAAAGGTGCTGACAAAGTGTGCAAGCTCCAGCGATCCATCTATGGACTAGTGCAAGCATCTCGGAGTTGGAATATACGCTTTGATGAGGTGATCAAAGCATATGGTTTTATATAGACTTTTGGAGAAGCCTATATTTACAAGAAAGTGAGTGGGAGCTCTGTAGCATTTCTAATATTATATGTGGATGACATATTGTTGATTGGAAATGATATAGAATTTCTGGATAGCATAAAAGGATACTTGAATAAGAATTTTTCAATGAAAGACCTCGGAGAAGCGACTTATATATTGGGCATTAAGATCTATAGAGATAGATCGAGACGCTTAATTGGACTTTCACAGAGCACATACCTTGATAAAGTTTTGAAGAAGTTCAAAATGGATCAGTCAAAGAAAGGGTTCTTGCCTGTGTTACAAGGTGTGAAATTGAGTCAGACTCAATGCCCGACCACTGCAGAAGATAGAGAGAAAATGAAAGGCATACCCTATGCTTCAGCCATAGGTTCTATCATGTATGCAATGTTGTGTACCAGACCTGATGTGTGCCTTGCTAAAAGTCTAGCAGAGAGGTATCAAAGTAATCCAGGAGTGGATCACTGGACAGCGGTCAAGAACATCATGAAGTACCTGAAAAGGATGAAGGATATGTTTCTCATTTATGGAGGTGACAAAGAGCTCGTCATAAATGGTTACATCGATGCAAGCTTTGACACTGATCCGGATGACTCTAAGTCACAGACCGGCTACGTATTTTTGTTGAACGATGGAGCTATCAGTTGGTGCAGTTCCAAGCAGAGCGTCGTGGCGGGATCTACGTGTGAAGTGGAGTACATAGCTGCTTCGGAAGCAGCAAATGAAGGAGTCTGGATGAAGGAGTTCATATACGAACTAGGTGTAATACCTAATGCATCGGTTCCAATGAAAATCTTTTGTGACAACACTGGAGCAATAGCCTTGGTGAAGGAATCCATGTTTCATAAAAGAACCAAGCACATCAAGAGACGCTTCAACTCTATTCGCGATCAAGTCAAGGAGGGAAACATAGAGATTTGCAAAATACATACGGATCTGAATGTTGCAGACCTGTTAACTAAGCCTCTTCCACGAGCAAAACATGATCAGCACCAAGACTCCATGGGTGTTAGAATCATTACTACGTAATCTAGATTATTGACTGTAGTGCAAGTGGGAGACTCAAGGAAATATGCCCTAGAGGCAATAATACAGTTGTTATTTATATTTCCTTGTATATCATGATAAATGTCTTTTATTCATGCTAGAATTGTATTAACCGGAAACTTGATACATGTGTGAATACATAGACGAAACAGAGTGTCCCTAGTATGCCTCTACTAGACTAGCTCGTTAATCAAAGATGGTTAAGTTTCCAAACCATAGACATGTGTTGTCATTTGATGAACGGGATCACATCAAATGTTTTGCTCTAGCTAACGATCATAATGTTTTACTAACGATCATAATGCTAAGCTAACGAGTAAAGAGACTTGCCGGTAACGAGATTTAACTAGGTATGATGATACCGATGATCGAATCTCTGGCAAGTAACATACCAATGACAAAGGGAACAACGTATGTTGTTATGCGGTTTGGCCGATAAAGATCTTCATAGAATATGTAGGAGCCAATATGAGCATCCAGGTTCCGCTATTGGTTATTGACCGGAGATGTGTCTCGGTCATGTCTACATAGTTCTCGAGCCCGTAGGGTACGCACGCTTAATGTTCTATGACGATTTGTATTATGAGTTATGTGATTTTATGTACCGAAGTTTGTTCGGAGTCCCAGATGAGATCACGGACATGACGAGGAGTCTCGAAATGGTTGAGACATAAAGATTGATATATTGGAAGGTTGTGTTTGGACACCGGAATAGTTTCGGAAAGGTTCGGACATTTTTTGGAGTATCGAGGGTTACCGGAACCCCCCCCCCCCCCCCCGGGGGGGGGGAGTTAATGGGCCTTCATGGGCCCTAGTGGAGAGAGGAGGTGACGGCCAAGTGGAGGCGCACGCCCCCTCCCCCAAGCCCAAACCGAATTGGACTAGGTTTGGGGGGGGGGGGGGGGAGGCCCCCCTTTCCTTCTCTCCTCCTCCTCCTTCCCTCCATCTTCTAGTGGGAATAGGAAAGGGGGGCGAATCCTACTTGGACCGCCACTCTTGGGCCGGCCACTTCTCCTCCCCTTCCCTTTATATATGTGGGAGGGGGACACACCAAGCCTTTTCTTAGTCGTGTGCGGTGCCCCCCTCCACAGTTTCACACCGCGTTCATATCGTCGCAGTGCTTAGGCGAAGCCCTGCGCCGGTAACTTCATCATCACCGTCATTATGCCGTCATGCTGACGGAACTCTTCCTCGACCTCAACTGGATCAAGAGCTCGAGGGACGTCATCAAGCTGAACGTGTGCTGAACACGGAGGTGCCGTATGTTTGGTGCTTGGATCGGTTGGATCGCGAAGACGTTCGACTACATCAACCGCGTTACTAAACGGTTCCGCTTTCGGTCTACGAGGGTATGTGGACATACTCTCCCCGCTCATTGATATGCTTCTCCTAGATAGATCTTGCGTGATCGTAGGAATTTTTTTGAGATACTACGTTCCCCAACATCAAATATTTAACTATGGCATAACTCTTATACAATCATCTATATATCTATAGTGTATAAGATATTATTGACTATTTATAAACATTAGAAAGTTGATATCATGTACCACATACGAACAAACCAATTAGATCGGGTTTAATTTGACTGCTAGATTCCATATGGATACCTTACACATATTATATTTTAAAATTACTGAATATATTTCCAATATTTAATTCAAGCGCAACTTTCTATTTGAGATACTAACAGAAGAAACTCTTTACACCATGTGGTATAGAGCGCGTTGTGCATATGATAACTGAATTTTGTGTGTGCAGAAGTAGTAGAACCTATACTATTTATGTTCGTCGATGATTACAATAAGCAATAATAATTTATTAAAAATATAGATCATCAATATATTATAACCTTATTACTAAATCCATTGTAAATTGTAAGACACATTTGTCCATGAAAAAATGATTAAGCCGATTTGTCAATTTTCTATATCTATACTCCTACATAGTATACGAATATCAAGGTATATGGACCATTGGATCTTTGTAATCCAACGGTTCACATTTGATTGTTTTGGAAAGAGGACTACGTGGCTGCATACAGACCGTAGGATGGGCTAATCTAACGGTCCACCATGCAGGGATTTGCCATGGGTGACCATCCTTGTGCTGCCAAACTGACACCGTGCATGCAGGCTCCCGATTCTTCCATACTGGCACCGCTCCCTAAAAATCTCTGGCAGGCTCACGAGTAAACAAGTGTTGCCCTACAGTGAACTAGATCATGATAGGCGCGCGTTGCCGCGCCCATCCATTTTTTCGATAGGATGACAGGGAATTTCGTACATTGATGGCATGAAACACATAGCCTGTCGCCAAAAAAAATGAAGGACAGACTCCAAACTGCAAATAATAAAAAAGAACGATAATTTTGAAGTCATTCAGCTGCCAGGTTGAACTACAATCTCTTCACTAAAATGGCACAAGTTGACATCAACCAATACATCACCCAGTGTCCCGGTCATATATTTCTAATAGTTTATAATGTTAGAACAGATCAGAGACATCGTTGGCAATATCCAAAATGAGAAACAAACATGGATCCCCTGTAAAAAAACTACTATCATAGGAAACAAAACAAAAATCCGTTGACCTAGAAGTTTCATTTCTCTATAAAGTTCCCTTGGGGCAACTAAGTTGCACCTGCAAAGAAGATGCATGTTTAATCGAATGCATATCATTGAAAGCAACGTGCAAACATGACATGAGAATGGTACAATTGGTGCAATTATTTGTTCTTGGATAGAGGTTCTAATTCATTAAAAAATGCATGCTGATTTCATATGTGCAATAAATTTATCTTCATTCCCAGTTAAAACATAATAATCTTCATCCAAGAAATAGAAAAATAAAACATGTAATTTCATGAGAAGGACGCACATCTAGCGATTTGTTTTAGAGTAACTTCATGATTTGTTTTACAGTAACTTCAATGGTGGCACAATGGAGTGACATGGAGGCAGCATGAAAAACACATAAATACACAATAATAATATGTGATCTTGGTTTATGTAACCATGCACTTTACCACAACTTCCAACTGGAGGAGCAGGGTGATGCATGAAATAAGAGTGACAAACTGATTTATGCCGGGAAAAAACCCGATGTCGATTCATTTGCACAAAAATTTCTAGATCAGAACAACCCATGTAAACACTGAGTCTGACCCTACCAGCTTCTTGATCCATGAACCAGTCATCTGAAAGTACAAAATTAGCTATGAAACAAGATATAATGGCCAGATTTATTTCAAAGAGCATAAAACATATACTTTGAATCAAACAATGTCGTTTTACCGACATGGGACTACAGAAAAGCACTTCGATTTATAAATAAATTCAAAATGGGCAACGTCCATTCTTCATCCATTGTCAATCGCCAGGACGGCAGGACAAGCAGTACCTTGCGGAGGCGAACTGAACCTGCATATAATATATAGTAAGAAAAGCACAAGCATCATCTTAACTTAGCCATTATTATATAATATATTGGTATAAGCACGAACATGTTTATATTGGCACTAATCATCTTAAAAAGTGTTTATTCATAATCTAAATCACAATTTGTATCAAACTCGATGAAGCAGGGCCGCAGTGGTAGCCATGGAGAAGCAAACCAAACCTGAATGTGAACTCTCGTAGCTCTGGTGAACCTTGGAGATTGTCCATCAAACTCAGCTCTACAAGAACTACATTTGTATTCAAAGTAGAAAGAAAAAAAGAAATCAATAGCCGATTAGCCTCACACAAGTACATCATCACATCATATAATATGTATACTTGTATTCAACCATCGAAAAGTACAATTCTGATTATTCAGCACCCTGTCTTGTTGCATCACATAATTATCCTGCAATAACTTAATCAAAGTGATAATCTGCTTCTTCTGAAATCAGCGGCATATGGCAATAAATTAGAACATCCAAATATCTCCGGCTTGTATATACCCTGTTGTAGCACCAATCAGAACAGTACTTCTGACGGGAATTAGCTTGGGAAAAGGAGGGAGGATTTGATATACGTACATTCAAGAAGCACTACCACAGCCGGAGATTCACTGATGGGCCAATCACACCACGGAGCTTCTTGTAATATTTCGTATCAATTGATCCTGCCAAAAATACAGGAACACAGTTTGTGAACAAAACGAGATCCTAGTCCTCTATCTTTTCGAGCAATATTCAGATCAGAGGAACCAAATGGAATAGGAGGAAGAAGATAGGAGCGGAAAGAACAAATAGTGGAATTGTTTTTACCACAGATCCAAGGGGTGAACCGATGGCCGCCGCTGCTCCACAAATTGATGAAAACGCCGAGCAAACAAATAACACTACGCCGCTATCAGAAAATCAATCCACTGCCAAGGAGAAAGGCTACTCAGATGACTGAGGAGCAGGGGCAAGCAGCCACCGCCGTCTCCATCCTGGGGTGCCAGTTGCCGGGGAAGGCGGAGGGCGGGGAGGCCGATGGAGAGGAGCCACGGGCAAGTCGCCACCGCGGTTACGCTTTTCTAGAGGGGTTGGTAGTGCGAGAGCGATGGGAGGAAAGGGATGAATCATGGACGCGAAGCGGAGGTCAAGGGTGGGAGGCGAGGTCCTCGCGGTCCAGAGGATCGGGATGAGGAGGGAGGGAGCGAGCCGCCAGGAGGGAGGAAGAACGCGGCCAGGGAAGGGTCGCTGCCCCTTCGTAGTTTTTTTATTGGTGATCCCTTCGTCGCTGCGTATTGGAACGCATCGCAGATGGGCCGTGCCAGGCCCAATCAATCAGAGGAGTCCAAAAATGCCACCGGAGTAGCTGCCCTGCGGACAGCAAGCCCACGTTGTGGCCAGTTTACACGGAAGCAGCGCCTGACATTCATCCGACGGACACAAATGCCCAGATCAGCAAAACGGACGGCCAAAGCAGTGATGCTTTATCTGATGAGCATCTGGTGGAGCAGATGAGTATGAACAGTGATGCTAATGCGAGGAACTGGCTTTTCGCTATGCACGAGGTTCTTGATCACAAAGCTTTCGTGAAGCTAATTATATCACTCTGGGCTGTGTGGCGAGCAAGAAGAAAGGCGATATACTAAGATATATTCACTAGCCCAATGTCTACTCACCAGTTCATCATCTCGTACCTGAATGATCTCAACAGTGCTGAACCAATGGGAAGGACGGCTACTGCCCAACCTACTCCAAGGCCAAAGCAGTGGCTTCGCCCTCCACCGAGCCTAGTGAAGATCAATGTTGATGCAGCAAAAAGAGGTAACCAGGGAAGGGGTGTTGTAGCTGCAGTTTGTCGGGATCAGAATGGTCTCTTTTTGGGGGCCTCGACGATTGGTTTCAGCTATATTGGTGATCCCACAACACTGGAGGCGTTGGTGGTTCGAGAGGCCCTAGCTCTTGCTCAAGACTTGCATGAACAAAAGATTCATATAGCCTCCGATTGCAAGGTGGTGGTGGACGACATCAAGCATAAGTGCCTGGCAAGCTATGGTGCGATAATGCATGAGATATTAGAGTCTAGTAGGGATTTTACTATTTGTAATTTTGTTCATGAGTTTAGGAGCTCGAATGTCGAGGCTCACAATCTCGCGAGGCACGCTTTGAAGTTAGGGGTGGGCCGCCATGTTTGGTTAGGGCACCCCGAAAACCTTTCTTTCGTCCCTGTAAACATTGTGACGTAATAAAGCTTCGTGGGATTGTCTCAAAAAAAAAAAAAAGCAAAACGGACGGCCGAAAACTCAAATCACTGTGAGGGCAGGGATTAGGTGCGGTTATATTGTCCTTAATTACTACTTGCAAGCTACTATGCCAGGCAAGTACTACTACTAGGCGACGTGACGAGGGAGAAGAAAAGAACGCATGTAGCATGCAGCCTCCGAACGGACAGATTAGAAATGACAAGTAGACTAGCTTAGTATGTGTTGTGACTAAATAGCTACGTATATATACTTCCTAAACTCACATAGGTTCTCAGGCATGCCAAAAACATTTTCTCATTTTTTTGGTTTGTTAAAAATTCACGCATGTACTGTGATCTACGTGTTTGCCGAACTGATATTTTTTTATAAAATAATTATGAAGAATACAGCCTCTGCAAAAATAAGAAGACTGTTCATGTTTATATGGATTTAAATAAGCTTTTTTGACCCCCTCATGCTTGTCATTTTTGTACTCCATGCAAATTGCAGTATATTTTTTTGGAAACTTTTTTTATGCTAAAGAACGCCTCCATTTGCATGCATGATTTTTCCAATGAATTTTTTGTATTAGTAGCGTATTTACCTTTAGGGGAATATTACTAGCATATTTGAAGAAACAAATTGCTCTCCAGGGTGCCCGAGAATCAAAAAGGCTGCTTTGCTACTTTCTCTTATAAATTCATTTTACAAATATTATGGCCCAGTTTTTCTTTTATTTTCCCAATGCTTTTGTTGCGTAGACTTCTACTCATCAGACAAAGTAATCACTGTATGCATGCGCGTGCATGGACTTTACTTGAAAAAAGAATTAAAAAAATTCAACAATCTGGTTGTATATTGTATATAAAAAAGGCTGCAACCCCTCCCACCACACAACATTTCACAATGATCATTAAATCTACACGTGCATGGCACGTGCCATGTACTAGTATACCCTAGAAGTTTCTATATATTTGTTTACATAACCATACACTACACACCTATATTAAGATATTTGTTAGATTGTATGCTTCGTAATGCCTACCAACTTATATATTTAATAATATTAAAGCAAAGAAGGACATTCACAAAATAATATACATATATGTTATTTAATTCATCAATTGTAAAAAATTAATGTGTCGTGTGTTTTTCTTTCTTTTTTCACATTTAAACTCGTCTTTTTATCCTGTTAAGGACAATATCTCACAAAGAAACAAGTGCGCAACTCAGATATATTTTCAATGATATACATTACAATTATATAACAGAAAAAATTAATATATGTTTAACAATACAAAGTAAGTAGTATACAACATATATTTTTTAACCACAATACGATAAGAAAAATTAATAAAGTATAAAAGTTAAGTATAATTATTTTACCTTTAACTCGCCCCGGTCCAAATTTTAGGTGGAACGGCTCCGGGTCTCAGGTAGTAAGTGCACAAAGTCGCAGACGAGTCAAAACTAAGGAATCATTGTCAACTTTATCGTTTTCTTTTAGTACAAAACTAAGGGACGGTGCAGGGTCCAAATTCTAAGAGCGAATTCCAACTTCAAAGTCGCTTGGATGGATTTCCATTATTGGCATCGTCCACAGGCCATCTATAGAAGGAAGATCAATGATCCAGCACACATTGGACCAATCAGTGATCCACCAGCGATCGGACCAATGATAGATATTGCATTGATTGGACCTGCGCGACCCATCGGAGCATATGCGGGGCTTGGACTTGAATTCAGTCCTGCTAGGATTACAAACGGAGGAGAAGGGAGAAGACCCAACCAGAGGACGATCAACGAGAGGGGGGCAATTGTTGAGTCATGGAGTTGAACTTCTGGAGATGCAAAGATCCTTGTTTATGTTTTTCCAGGCTTTGCAAAGGAACTTTGACTTAAGGCTGGGCAACAGACTCTGTTCTCTTCCAGCGCAAGTTTCAGGATGTGTTTCAGAGAATTGTTGTCCAGCTACATGAAGTTCATGATTCTTGTCTTCTGCTTGCTTCTCTTCAGCCATTGTACCTCTTCATGGTTGTCCCTTGTTGTTCTCTGTTTCTTTGGCAGCACATTTTCAGATCGTGTCCCCTCTACTGCCTTCACTTGTTGGTCATGGTGTTCATCAGTAGGGTTCTTGCTCCCTTGCTACTTTCTAGGACATCTATTCAGCTCTACATTTTCAGATTTTGCTGTTTCTTTTCTTCCTATTTTCTGGCAGATGTTGTAACCCTTGTTGTACTATCTCTATGAGCTTAATAAATTGGCACCTGTTGGAAGCCGATGGGCGATTTCCTTAGCCAAGTACCCCGGCCACCCGGAGCTTCATAATGTCCTTCTCCTTGACGGAGGAGGCCATCCACTTGCCCTGCGCTCCAGATCCGGACATGGCTGGAGTGCTTTCTGGGGGCGGAGAGGATGAGAACTTGGTGCTGGAGCTCGAGAATGGGATGGGCAGAGAGAGAGAAGGCGTGGGTGAAAAGGGTGAATCCTTATCCCTTTATAAAGGCAGTGAATATCATGCGCCTTCCCACTCGCCTTAAAACTCGCCTATTCCCCAAGGGTCGTGCAAATGGCACGGTTGGATTACCCATGCCCGTATTGATAAGAATCCCGCAATAAGGGGACACGATCTCTGCTTTGACAAGACATGCCAATGAAACCGCACCTCGAAATATGGAGCGGCAGGCTAAAAAACGGTTCGAATAATGGCGGGGCGGTGACGTGATTTCACGCTATAAAAAGTTGTCAGCGGATTGGACTCGTGAAATATTATACTCTCTACGGTTGTGTGTGGTATTTGTTTTGCAGAGCCGGACATGTTTTCTGTGTTCGAAGACTATTGTGGATTATTCGGAGAAGGAACCCGCCTTGCAATGCCGAAGACAATTTGTGTGCCGGACTCATCGTCATTGAAGCCTGGTTCAGGGGCTACTGAGGGAGTCCTGGATTAAAGGGTCCTCGGACGACCGGACTATTAACATGAGCCGGACTGTTGGGCTATGAAGATATAAGATAAAAGATTTCTTCCCGTGTCCGGATGGGAGTCTCCTTTGCATGGATGACAAGATTGGCGATTCGGATGCGTAGATTCCTTTCTTTGTAATCGACTTTGTACAATCCTAGTCCCCTCTGGTGTCTTTATAAACCAGAGGGTTTAGTCCATAGAGCATAATCATAATCATATAGGCTAGATTTCTAGGGGTTTAGCCATTACGATCTCGTGGTAGATCAACTCTTGTAATACTCATATTCATCAAGATCAATCAAGCAGGAAGTAAGGTATTACCTCCATATAGAGGGCCCGAACCTGGGTAAAAATCGTATCCCCCACCTCCTGTTACCATTAGCCTCAGACGCACAGTTCGGGACCCCCTATCTGAGATCTGTCGGTTTTGACACCGACGGAGGGCAACGGTTCTGCGGTCTGAGAGGCGGCGGCAGCTGCTCCAGTCGCTAGATTCGACGGAGGAGAGGAAGTGAGCATATTTGAGGGTTCAGGGGATCTTATACTCGGCGAGGTTCAAACCCAGCACGATCGGCAATCCCCACGTCCTGAGTTGACCGGCGGTTGCACACACACGGAGCTCTACGCACTATGCAGCAGTTGTTACGGGAGATTGGATCAGCGGCGCAGCAGTTGCCATGGGAGATTGGATCGGCGGCGCAGCACGAGCCATGAGAGGGAGGCGGCAGCGTAGAAAAGGGGATCGTAGTCTGAGGCAGCTGCGACTGTAGCAGAAGAATCTGTATATCATTCTGGTTTTTCGAAGTCTTCGGTCTGTACTAGTATTTGAGTACTAGTAATAAACTGAAACTGATCTTACTGTTTCAATTGGCTGGAAATACCAAGTTTGATTTCTATCTGGAGCATTTATTTGTTTTCTGTGACATGACGATGAAGCAAAAGTAGTTGTTGCTCCTGGTGCATTTCTAGGTACTCATTGATTACACAAGCTTGGTCTTATCCTCTTGAAACAAAAGTCACTAAGTAGATTTAACCAATGTTTCGGTGTCAATTCTTTCGATGATTCAATGTTGCTTACTCATTTAGTAGCTAGATCAATAGCTCTCTTAGCGTTTCTTCCTTATCAATTCATGTTGCAATTGTTTCATCATTATATATATGCTTTCAATGAATAACTCAACACAGAAGGGAGTATCTGTTATTCTTGTGGAGTTTTTTTTTTTCATATTCACTGTTGGGAGTTGGCTCTGTTGTGATGTTGAAATAAAACACTAGTAGAAAATAGGGCTTTGGTCCAAGCGTGGCCAGCCATAGTCCCGGTTCAGTCACGTATCGGGACCCGTGGGAGCATAGGTCCCGGTTCGTGAGGCATTGGTCCCCGTTCGTCCCCTTTGGTCGCTCCTGGCCCACAACCATTGGTCCCGGTTCGTGGCTGGAACCGGGACCAAAGGGGGGCTTTTAGTCCCGCCACGAACCGGGACCAATGAGGTGCCTATATATACCCCCTCGCCCATAAGGTGCCTAAAACTTGCGGCATACATTGAAGTGATGCAAAAACTTGGCTTGAACGTGTAAATACGGTGCTAATCGCGTTTGTATACACCGATAATGCTGACGGGGCATGACAACATATGATGTCAGTGACTGCATGGTGAAGATGGGCCTGTGGCGTTTTTTTCTTTCAAGAAACGCCCGTATTTTTTCTCTTTTTTTCAAGAAACAACTTTATTTTTATTTTGTTTTGTTTTTTCTCATAAAAGGCCCCTGTCAGGTATAGACCTCGGTCAACCACGCACGCATGGCTAGCACCTCAGCCCAGAGTTGAGTTGATTACACACAAGCATACGTGAGGTTTATATCTTCACACTAAATAACATAAATTAAGAATTTCAATCCAGTTACGGGTTTCTAACCAGCGACCGTGTAAAAGAAGGAAAGCGTGCCACTCCAAGTTATGGAATCTCATGCCTATGTAGAATTGTTGTAGTTTTTTTCTCTGTAGCAGAACCTGCCCGTGGGCTACAATTTCTGTTAGTTCCTTTCATTTTTGATTTTCTTAAATATAAATTACAATATAAATAATATACAATAAAATATACCAAAAATTGTTCACGTATTAATTTAGAAAATCTATTTGTATAATTTTAATAAGTGTGTGCATTTAAAATAATTTTAGAAGATATATTTAGAAAAATCGATCATATAAGTTCAAAAATAAAAATATTTTAATAAATATTAATGTTTTATATAAAAGTGTTCATGCTTTAAGTTTTTATGGTGTTTTAAAACTGTTCATGCATTTTAATAAAGTTTATGTGTTTTATAAAAAATGTACTTAAAACAAATATAACTATATGTATGGAAAAAATATGAGCCTAGTGTGCCAGCAGACAATGGATTCTCAAATAAATACATATTTACAACTATACTTGTAATTATAATTTACATATTCTTTACAAATTTGGAAAAATGAAAAGAAAAATAATACGTATAAAATCCGCTGCTCGAACTGTAGTCTGGTTTTGTCCAGCGGGCGATCTGTCGTAGACATAGATGCTAAAAATCCATTCTAGCTAAGTTGAACCAGTGGTTGTATTGGTAGTTCTTCCTGCTGGTATGGTATGTATCAGGTCGTTTGCTGGGTTGAAACTCCTCTGCCCTGTTTTTTTTCGAATAAAATTCTGGAGTTCATATCATTTAGTTAAAAGATACCACTATTTTAATTGGACATGAATTGTTATGTGGGTTTGTTGGCTAGCTACGCACGTGGGTTATCCCGATGTCTCCATTTAGAATGTTGGGTGACCTGTTTTTAAAATTCTGATAAATTTTAGGATGTTGGCTCACAGATGAAACCCACCTGATGCCACACATACAATTAGTTTACACCTACAGGGGCCTTCCCATAAAAAATTGAAAAATAAAAATCAAAGGGTTTTTTTGCAAAAAGAGCATGCCACACGCCACAACTCCACCATGGGGTCACTGACAGTGGGCCTGATGCCATGCTGGCATGCCCCGTCAGCATTACTGGCTTATAGAAACACGATTAGCACCTTATTTACACGTTTGAGCCAAATTTTTGCATCTGTTCAATTATGCCACAAGTTCTAGCAATAAAGTAACCGTTTACGCCAACTTCTAGCACCACCCGTGTAATTGACTAAAAAAAAACGCAGGCACACCGAGTCGGGTCGCGCTCGCGCCATTCGACAGCCAGTTCCGTCCGTCCGTGCAACCCCATCGTCGCGTGCTCCTTCCTCCCCTGGTCTGGTCCGCCGTTCGCCACCGTCCCTTCTCCTCTCGCTCGCCGGTCCGCCGCCCCCCCGCGACCGCGAGATCTCGCCACCCGGCGGAGCCCTAACCCGCGCGCCCGACGATGTCGCACGCGCAGCCCCAGGGCGACACCATCCCGCTCCACCCCTCCTCGGCGCAGTCCGACATGGACGAGATCGAGAGCCTCATCCACGCCGCCCCCACCGCCGCCGCCGTCCTCCCCGCGCGGCCGCCCTCCCCTCCGCGCGCGTCCATCCCCGTCGCCAACATCCCTCCCGTGCCCCCTCCGGCCAGCTTCCGGCCCCAGCCGCCCCCCACCTTCTCCCCCGCGCCGCTCCCCTCCGCCTCCGTCGCCATCCCCATCGGCGCGGACGGGTTCGGGAGCCCCGCCAACACGCTCACGGAGCCCGTCTGGGACACCGTCAAGCGCGACCTCACCCGCATCGTCAGCAACCTCAAGCTCGTGGTCTTCCCCAACCCCTACCGCGAGGACCCCGGCAAGGCGCTCCGGGACTGGGATCTCTGGGGCCCCTTCTTCTTCATCGTCTTCCTCGGCCTCACCCTCTCATGGTCGGCCTCGGTCAGGAAGGTTATGTGAAATCCAATCCCATCAATATTCAGTTAGCTGGGTGCAACTCCTGCAGTTGAAATATTTTTGTTAGAACGAACTGATACAGACCTTTTAAGTATTTAATTCATGAGGCCGCACATTGATCAGGTGGAAATATTGTCACTAAACAACGGAACGATCAGCGTACATTGGTTGGAGGACTGGGGCCTCCTCCTAGAATCTCCAATGCCTCATTGATCTAATGTCAATGCCACGTCCTGGATTTCTGACATGTTGTGTTTATAGTACTAGCTACAGTAATATTTATGTGCAATATCTCCATGAGCCTTGATTCTCTCTTGGACGTTGGACTCTGATAAGCACATGTAGTACTTGTCAATTGCATGGGTGATGGTTAACAACGTTAATACTCCCTTTGTCCCAAAATAAGTGTCTCAAAGTTAGTACTCCCTCCGTCCGAAAATACTTGTCATCAAAATGGCTAAAAGGGGATGTATCTAGAACTAAAATACATCTAGATACATCCCTTTTTATCCATTTTGATGACAAGTATTTCCGGACGGGGCGAGTACAACTTTGTACTAGAATTAGTACAAAGTTGAGACACTTATTTTGGGACGGAGGGAGTACTTAATAATAGTTATACCAGTTCATCCGGTACTATTTATCTGAAATGCAAAAAGCGTTGCAGACACTGTAGATGACCTGATAACTGCTGCTGTAGTATTGTAGATTCAGCAGGGGATGGAGATCCTTGGTTACAAACCAAACAGTGTTAAGGCAGGATGATTAGACATCTCCAGCACATTCTTATTTGTTGCATGTGTTTTGCGAACTTGCTTTACAAACTAGGATTAGAAGTCCACTTTTGTAAAGAATAAAAGAGCATAAAGAGCGAAAATGCCAAACGGAGACCGAGCTCCATAGAGGCCTTTATTTGAAAAACTTCAAAATTTAAACTTTTCAGTTTCAAATTAATCTGAAAATAAATACACATAGACCTAGATACATAATGTACATGTGTGCAAAATTTCAGGTTGAAATACATTAAAATGTGAGCTACACAAAAAAGACAAATCTGAGGCTTTTGAGCACATGTACTGTTCATCCTTAAAGTCCATGATTTTTTTTTTGTGCAGCTCTCAATTCAAGGTATTTCATCCTGAAAATATTCACACATACACTTTACATCCTTGCATACATGTGTATTTTTTTCAGAATTTCTTGAAATTGAAAATTATGAATTTTGAATTTTTCAGCATAAAGGGCTCCATGGAGCTCGGTCTCCAAAATGCTCTACTCCATAAAGAGCATAGAGAGATTTCTCCATTGCCATGCTATTTGTACCTGGCATGCTCTTGTATAATTTCTACTACCCTACTGGAGTCGGACTTGCAATACCGTCAGCCTCTCGATCTTCTTAGGGAGCTCGAGCATTCTCAAGATGCTAAAAAGTCATTCCATGTCATATACAATACATTATTCAGGAGTAAAGTGAAATTCGGGGGAGAGTACTGTTAAATCTGGAAGGTAGTGTATTCTTAGAAGGGGGACTACATTTTTCCTTGTGAAAAAAGGTACTAGAGACATGCTTATAAATATTTTAATTTGCCGGCGAACCTTCTAGGTGGCCTTGGCCATTCCACTAATTTATCTATGGCATCTCCAATTCAGTAGCATACTTTTGCTTTTATAAAATAATGCTTCAAGGGGTCCAGTAAAAATCTAGTGTTTGATGAAAATTATTCCAAGGAGGGAGAGCTGTCATGAAAATAAAAAGTGCTGCAGCAGTGCAGCGTGAACCATTTTTCAGTAACTTGGGCATTTGATGTTCTTCTATAGTTCTCATCGGCAGCAAACAGAATTCACACGTAGAACGAATTGGTTTCATTTTGGTAGAAAATTTATACATTAATCTATACGCCGGTATACTTGGAGGTCCGCTAATCTGTATGAACACTATAGCCTATGATTGCGCTTCACTGTTTAATTCTTATTTGATGCATCACATACTGACTTTGATTACACACCTTTTGTGTTTGTAGTCTGAAGTATTTGCTGTGGCGTTTGCCGTACTTGCTGCCGGTGCTATAATCCTCACGCTGAATGTGCTGCTTCTGGTACTTAAACCCTTTTCTCTCGCGCGCACACCTGCTTGCACATGTATACACACCCGGCCTTCTGGTGGCAAATGACCACATTGTTTCATTTGCAGGGCGGCCAAATCATCTTCTTCCAAAGCCTCAGTCTTCTTGGATACTGCTTGTTCCCCATGGACGTGGGAGCTCTGATTTGCCTGCTGAAGGACAACGACATGCTAAAGATCGTTGTGGTGGCGGTGACATTGGCATGGAGCTCCTGGGCCGCGTATCCATTCATGAGCACCGCCGTGAACCCAAGGAGGAAGGCCCTGGCGCTGTACCCCGTCTTCCTCATGTACGTCTCCATTAGCTTCCTCATAATCGCGATAAACTGAGGGTGGAACGGTTTGCCGCCGCGGACCGTCAGAAGTCCGGAGATTTTCCCGTCCGACCGGCCGAGTGCATACAGGTTTTGTCTGACCGGTTTGTTTTGTAAATAAATTTTTCTGACTATGAGATTCTTCTTCTTCTTTACATAATCAAAGGGCGTACAGTAGGGGTATAGAAAATCAATCCAGTAGGAAATTGTAGTTGCTGGAAAGGTACTCCCTCTGTGAAGAAATACGTAGTGATTGTACTTATTTCTTTACAGAGGGAGTACCTCTTTGTTTTGCACCTGGCTAGAATAATTTGTAGGCTGCTGGTGGGGTTTGCTGCCTCGCCATGGTGTTAGAATAACTTGTAGCCTGCTCTTGTGGTTTGGCTCACCATGGTGTTAGCATGTTCCATCTACTGTATATGCGTGCCGGTTTCTAATAGGTTGCCTGGTTATTATTGCCTGACCAGGAGTTGCTTCTTGGAAATTCTCATTGATGAAGTATCTGTTAACTGCGTGCTGTTGGGATAAAAAATGGTGAAAGAGACTCACCACAGCTAAAGTGCAGCCGGAGATTGACTGCTTGGTCACATGAGTTTCTCCATTTGCTGTATTTCTAGCCTCGTCGTGTGTACTCTGCAACATGACCAGACCAATATTGACTCGCAAGTCGCCACTGAATTCTCACTCACGACATAAATGGTTTCGAAACCCGTTGTCCTCCAGTCCTAACGTAAAATCATTCTTCTTCTCCTGTTCTCCTTCACATTCTCAAAGCATGCAAACATCCATTTCAAGTCATCGTCAGAGCAATAGAAACTAGTACTAGAAGATAAATTGTTGCACTTGACGCGGTCCCCAAGATCCGTGGTTTTCTGTTAGCTTTTCCGGTACGCCGACCCGTCAACATCGGTGCATACGTAGTACATGCCAGGAACAAGTAACCGGACGGACGGGGTCAAGTTTCAAAGCCGTTTTGCATTGCATCTAAACTTGGCCAAAACAAATAACAAGAGTACAAGCAAAGGCAAAACCGAAAACCAAACCAAAGCGGGCACGAGTCTCCTTCCTTCCTGCCTGCCACCTTCCGGGTCATTCCCTGGCGCCCCCTCCTCCGCGCGTCCCCGATCCCACGCGGTCCGGTCACCGGTCGTCGCTCCCCTATACTTGGGCATATATATTTATCCCGCGCGCGCCATTCGCGGCCGCCCCGGCGATCTGCGACCGCTCGTGCCCTGTATTTCTTCGGGCCGGAGGAGGGCTGCCATGGGCGAGGCGGTGGAGGCGCCGGCCGCGTCATCGACCACGGTGGAGATGGAGGCCGCGGAGCAGCTCATCCAGCTCAGCGGCGGCGGCTGCGACGACGGCGACAGCGGCGAGTCGGAGAGCAAGAGCGCGGACAGCGTCAGGGCCGGCGAGAAGGTGCTGGCCGTGGAGAGAACGAGCGTCAAGGCAGCTGGCGAAAAGGTGCCGGCCGTGGCGAGCAAGAGCGCGGGCAGCGTCAAGGCAGCTGGCGACAAGGCGCGGGCCGCGGAGAGCAAGAGCGCGGACAGCGTCAAGGCCGGCGAGAAGCGGGGAGATGGTAAAGAGGGGGTGCCGGCCGTGGAGAGCAGCACCGGGAAGAGACGCGAGAAACTCGGTGGGCCCAAGGGTGGCGGGCAAGACGAGGAGGCCGTCATCGGCGGGGTCGCGAGGAGGAGGCCGAGGTTCCGGTCGCTGGCGGCGATATACAGGAACACGAGGAGGATGGACGACCACGGGCACCGCCGCGAGGAGGCGGAAGAGGACGAGAGGAGTGAGGGGAAGGGGAACAAGAACGACAAGAGGAAGAGGGCCACGGATGGAGCGGCCGACGGCGAGCTGATTCCCACGGCGGCGCCGTGCAAGGCCAAGAGAGGGGTACGCCGAAGAACTAGGTAGTGTATGTGGTGTGAGTCGTCGTCGTCGTAGGTGTTAGAGATCGAGATCTCTGGTGCATGGAGGCATGTGTGGATGTAGCTAGATGGCAATGGCGCATGCTTGGGTGGAAGAGATTGTGATGTGAGATGTATGTACGTGTGTAGCTATCGATCTGGTTTGTTTCCCCTCATGGAAGAAGAAACCATCATGCTTCACATTGCGTCTGGGAATTTTATTTGTGTACAGTGTACTCACTTGATGTTTTCCATGGCAATCCATCGTTCATTTGCCATGCACATATTGGCATGTCGAACTTTTTTTTTGAGGGAATTGGCATGTCGAACTACTGCGGTCGTTATTGAGCCAGAAGTTCATTTTGCATCTTAAAAAAACAGCCAACTTCAACAGATGATGTATATTGACGATGTAAAACTGCAACTCCAATAGATGATGCAAATGTGAAGATGTAAAACTAGAAACTTCTACTACTACTTCATTTGAAACATAATTCAGTTCTAATTAAAAACATAAATTGAACGACTACAACAACTAATTAAAGCTGCTACATCCATCAAACTAGTCGTCCTCCTCCGAGGCCCCATGAACTCTCGTCCTCCTCCTCCGAGGACTCGGCTAGGATTACCGTTGAGGGGCCGACCTTCTTCTTCTTCTTCTTCTTCTTCTCGGCATCGTGCTTCCAGAAGAACTCGCGCTCGTCCTGAACATACTCCGGATGCTCCCATGCGAACCTCGCCATCACCATAGGCGCCTCGTTGCTATCGCCGGGAGCAACGACAATGGCCGGCCTCTTCTTCATCTTCTTCGTCATCTCCATCCGAATACCCTCTGGCACGAGGAACTCCGCATCCACCCGGGCCTCAATCTCCGGGAAGTTGAGCTCCGTCTACGACCTCCACACGCCATGTTGCACGCCGTATGCACGCGCGGCCTTGTCGACAGTGTCATACGTGCCGAGCCAGAAGCGGCGGCTCGCGTCGGAGAACTCGATGTCGAAGTTGCTGGACGGCTTTGCCCGCACTCCGAAGAACCCGTCTTGCTCTTGGAGACCTTCTTTGGCATGGCGGCAACGGGTCGGCGGCAGGTACGAATCGGGCAGCGAAGGGTGTGCGGCGGCAGGCGGAGGTGGGGTGGGAGCTGGGTGGGGACGGGCGGAGGTAGGGTGGCGGCTGGGGCGGGGCGGTTGAGCGGCGACGAGGACGAAGCTGGCGGCAGGGCCGAATCGGGCGACGGCGTGTGGGGCAGCGAAAACACGGCCGATTCGCGGTGTGTGGCGGCGGCCAGAGGTGGGTGGGGCTTGGCGAAGGCTTGGGGCTGGTGGAGGAGTAGAGACGACGGCAGAAACGGCGGAGGGGCCGAATCGGGGGGCGTTGGAGGAGCGCAAAAAAACTCCCGATTCACGGCGACCGACGGCGAAGGAGCGACGGAACCGGGAGCGGGGGCGCGGGGGGACAGCGGCATGTTGTGGTGGGCGGGCGGGTGGGCGGCAGTAGTGCGGCGGAAGGTAGGAGGAAGAAGATCTGAGTTGGGGAAGGAAATGAAGGGCGGTTGGCGCGCGGACGCCTATTTTACATCTCCTGGAGGTGGAAATGCAACATCTCCATGTGTTATATTCTACATCTTCTGTAGAGGTGTTGTAAATTTTTTTTACATCTACAACATCTGTTGGAGGTGGGCTTTTGGGCCTCGGAGATGCAAAAGTTAGTTATTTTTGTCATCTATTGAAGATGCTCTAACGGCAGCTCACAAGGAGAAGACAGCAAGATGATGGGGCCAAGGTGACCGTCAGTAGCAAAACCTACTCGCTAGACGAAAGAGGTACGATACGAGTCATTTCTGACAACCCATCTAGTTATATTTTTTTTCAGAATGCGGGTAAGACCCTCGGCCTTCGCATCGAGTGATGCACACAGCCTTATATTATTGAATAGTTAATTATGTCAAGCAAAGCTTATCATCGATGCCGCACGAATGGCTTACAGAAAATAAAAAAAATGAAAACCATTGACTATCCAACATTAAATCGCCCTGCGATAGGACCTCCACAAACCTACCATAAACCTTTGACATGTGGCCGAATTAAACGAAAAATAAGCTACTATTAAGCAAAGTCTTCAAGAAGGGATCACCGTTAGAGCACCGATGTTGATGAGTGCAACCGAAGATCGAACATATGATTTTCATTCCCGAAGGCAAGCCTCGAGCCAACATCTTCAACAAGGCCATGAAGCTTGCAGGCCGACATTGCCTGATCTAGCCACCACCCGGAGTATCACAAACTTGTCATCAAATTCATCATTGCCGATAGCCTAGCTATAGGCTAACGGCATATCGCTAACCAGATCTTGACCACTTAAGAAGACACTAGATGCAGGTTGAGGACTGCCGTCCTACGCGTCACCATGCTTCTGGTCACTAACGCACCACCTTTGTTCTCCTTGATGCGAGAGAGGGAAATACGAACGCAAGATAGCCTTGATTTCGCTGTCATTCTGGCCACCTCATAGACCGCCACTGTTGCGGTCATCTCACATCCTCCCAATGCGTCCCCAGGGCCACCACCCTGATTGACGTCCTCAACATAGCACCCATCGGCGGGATCGGGCCCCTAGGCAATGTTGCACCACCAGATCCAGCACATGCCCACACCGGAGCATCGCTGGCAGAACCCGATGATGGCCGAATCGGAGCCATGTCCACACTCCCATGTAGACATGATCGACTCACAAAATTGCACTTGCACCCGATGTCTCTTTCTTTTCGTCAATTTTGAGATTGCTAACCAATTTGCAATTAATTTTTCTTTTCTTTGGACAAACTTGTGGTCCTTTTTGAAGCCGGGGTATCCCAATCACCGGATTGTTAAATTATTTGCCAAGAAAGAAAGGAAATCCAGTGGCTTATCCTTCTGAAGGATAGAATCTGTGTTGGAAAATATGGAACATCATGTCAATATCATGCGAATTCATATGAGTACCACGCAATATTCATATCCATATCATAAAACAATATTAATATCAATATATTAAACGGTTTGTTAAAAATACTAACTAATTGCATCATTCATGGATTCATAGAAACAATACTCTATGATTCATAAAAGGAAAAAAAATAGCTCACCAACATGGCCGCTGCCTTCACAGAAGATCTTTGCAGCAATGTCGAGTCTATGGCTGCGAATGACGGTGTGGGGGACCCGACAATACAACACCACCACCACCGATCACCACCATGGCCCCAAAACCGGACGAACGGGTGGTTTGTGCGCTAACGGGTGTGGCGTCATGGTGTCGGGAGACCTTACCTCTCCCATGAAAGGACAAAGGTGATGTCACGTCACCAATGACGCGATGCACAACTATGGAGCTATCTTGGGAACCGTGCAAGGCACCTATGGTAGAGGTAGCCAATGTTAAGGTTACGGGGCAATGATCACTGTCGTCCCATCGGTGCCAGAGGCAAAGCGGTGCACCATCGTGCCGCAGAGGGAGGGTAGATGCCGAATCGACGACCATTGCAAAAGAGAGGAGGACGGTAAAACATAGCTAAGTTCACCACGAGTGTAAAATATCTATATAAGAAATAAATAGTCATATGGAGGAGAGGGCCTAGAGCTCAAAATTCACCAAAAGGAGAGCTCTAACAGTGTCCTTTTAGAAAAGTCAAATCATGCACATGAATGAAACCGGATCGGATTCGAATGGATAATTCTTGTACCATATTATATATTATATTTATTTTAGGATTTGAAAGCAGAATGGATGCGGAATCGAATACCGGAATGTGCAGATTCTAATATTGGATTATGCGAATTCGGGCACGGGACAGTAACGGAACGACGCCAGATCATAAAAGGTCACTTTCCATGAGGAACATATATGTTTTAATACTTATGCACTTCAGAACACATAAAGCATTAGATAGTATTAAAATAGGCCAAATAAATCACCAACAAGCATATTTCTTGTCTCATAAGCAAAGATAACATTCACGTATTGCTAGTTAATACTTAAAACTTCACCCGTAAATCGGTATCAGAATTTAAAAGATCGGATTATCCGACTAGAAAAATGAATTATTCTAAGGGCACTGCTACGAATCAGCTGGATGATTTCTCTAGGCAGCCGCTGGATAGCGCATTGTTAGCCCTTGGATGACAGCACAGCAGCAGTAACCAGTAAGTGTGTGAATGCTTCGACGCAGCGCTGCTGCACCCCGGCAGCTTTCATGGCACACCGCCGGCGTCCGGCGAAGCTCCAACGCAGCACCTACAGTGTCCGGCGAAGCTTCGATGCAACTCTGGCGAAGCTCCAACGCAACTCCGGCAACTCCGGTGAAGCTCCAGCGCAACTCGGGTGAAGCTACAATGCAACTCCGGTGAAGCTCCAATGCAACTACGGCAGAGAAATCATGTTGCAGCACGGGCGTCGCCCCCGGAGACGCTTCAGTGCAACCCCGGCGACGCTCCATTGCAACTCCGTCAGCACGGAAAAAGCTCCAACGCAGCACTGCCCACCTCCTCCTCGCGTTCTGTGCCGCATCACCGGCGACGAGCGGGCGTCCGACTGCACTCCGGCCTCCATGATGCGTTGCAACACGACGGAGTGCAGCCCAACCTCCCATGTGTGCTACATTGCAGCACCCGCGACGACGAGAGGTGATGTGGGCATCCTCTCTCTCGATTGCAACGGAAGAGAGGAGATTGGGAGAGGAAAAGAAATGAAGAGGAGAACGAGCGGAGGAGAGGACGAGTGGAGAAGATAAGGCTAGAGGAGGAAGCGATGGACTCGCTCTAGCGAGGGACACGTGTCGCGTGGGTGACCCGGTTTACACGATGATGTTTTCATCCGGATGCTTTTAAACGTTTTCCTTATTCTAATGTGTCGTATATTAGTAATACCATATCTTATACTGTATCTTATCAATCGGACGTATTTGTATCCAATTGTTGTCCGCGGTCAAACATCCCTTACCGTATCCCATAAAAAGGGATTCGAAAACGGTTTCGGACAAAAATTATCCTAACCACTTCACACTTACACATGAATACTCCCTCGGCGTCAGATCGCGTCATGTTTGACGAGATCACTATATTCATTACGAAAACATTAAAATATGTACAAGTGTAAGAGAAAGATGAGTTTTACATTTATTTTCTGTGGTGACTCTCGAATCATACTCTCTAACTAGTGATGTGTCATCCAAAGTTGTATCAACACTTTTTTCTTTGAACACGATACAGATGCATTTGTAGTTGACGGTAATGTTTTCTCTCACTGAACGGACATCGTCGGAAAGCGCCACCACAAGCACATTTGTGGTCGACGGTAGGAAAAATGCGAGCACCAGTGACAAGTTTAGGATTTGACCTCTCGCGGGCTTGTTCCATTACAAGCGACCTAACCGTTTGAGCTACGCTCAGTTCGCGTGCTGTGTCGAAAATGTTGACAAACTTATGTAGTATGACACGGGTAATCTGTCTCGTGGATGATGAGAGGAACGCATCGGATCCAGCTAGTAAACACACCTTCTATGCGGCTCGTATGACGTGCCGCCCACGACCAGCGTCACTCAAAACACGAGTCCGCTCGCCTCAGGATCCGTTTCGATCTCTCTCTTTCCTGCCGAATCCAAAACAGAACGCTCCAGCGGCGGCTCTTCTCCCCTCCCTCCCTCCAGGCCTCCACCTTCTTCTCCCCTCCGTCTCGCCCTCCGCGGGGCAAAACCCTAGATCCTCCTCCCGCTTAAACCCTCCAACAAGGTAATGCCTCTCGCCCCTAGGCCGGAGCGTCGGCTCTGGATCTCCTCCCGTCGACCTCTCCTCTCCGTTTGCCCGTGCGTGGCGTAAGGAATTCCCTGGTGACTTATTAGTGGTCGCTTCCCCTGTTTCAGCGCGGCGGCAGGATGGCGGAGCCGTCCAAGGTGATCCACATCCGGAACGTAGGGCACGAGATCACCGAGGTGAGAGGGGACGGAAATCCTGCGCCTTCGCTTCGTCGATTCTGCGTTCCGTCCGGGGCAATCCGTTTTTCGTTTCTGAATAAATAATAATCCCTGAATAAAGATTGCGCTTTTACTGCCTTTTGCACCCGGCGTGTGCCTCTCCTTACCGTTCTTCGCCGCAGGCCGATCTGCTCCAGCTGCTGCAGCCGTTCGGCTCGATATCCAAGCTCGTCATGCTGCGTGGCAAGAATCAGGTGGGTTCTTTTCTTCGCCGTTGTCCGCTGGTGTTCTTTTTGTTAAGCAATCAAGCAGTCCCGGTGTTGATACTGTTGTGTCGCCTGTCGCGGTGTAGGCCCTTCTGCAGATGCAAGACATTCATTCTTCCGTGAGCGCGCTGCAATACTACAGTGGTGTCCAACCTAGCGTAAGGTGATGCGGTTCTTGGTTGTGTTGGTTTTTCGATGCCAAGAGCCCAGCATTTACTTATGTTTGCTGCTACGGAGTTGCACTTAGTTTTTGCAATGTTTAGCTTAACATGTTATGGCCCGTTTTGGCCTTGTAATGTGCTTTCTTTATGTCAACAAATATAAATGTAGTATCGCGCTGGTTTGTTATCTATTTTTACCTAAAAGACAACCGGGTTTCTCATTAAATTTCATATTTTTGTTTGGTATGTTCTCATTCCTTTTCTCACACATGTGCACCCTTTTATGTCAATTTAGGGGAAGACATGTTTACATGCAATTTTCATCCCATCAAGAACTTACCACTGACCAGAGCTCTCATAGCCGGAATTCTGATCAGGTATATACTTGTCTACCCTTAACTTGTAAGATTTGTTTTATAAGTTTCTCAGAGTTATCCGGACTTGTTAGTAACTTAGTATCATTAGTGAACTATGAAATCTCTATCCTTAGTGTTTTTAGAGCTTCGTGTTGAGCAATCAGCTGCATGATACTCTTAACTAATATTTAGCTGTGGCAATACTGCGGTGGTACAACATTGACTTATAAAGGGTTTTTAGATTCTGCAAGTCCAGGTTGCGGATGATTTTCAAAATAATGACATATGTTCTTAAGTTATTAAATGCTACTCTAACTTGTTTGTGGATATGAAGTGTCCATAATGCTTTGCCTCGATTACACATTGATGCGCTATCTAGTTCCGTCAGTTACTCAGTTGCATGAAATGGTTTTGCCGTGGGACTATATTTCTGAAAAGGTGCCTACAAGGCTACAAGATTAGGATATGATTGTGGTATCATGCTAAAATGGAACCTGCAACTAGGAAATATGGTAGTGTGATTATGTAAAAATAGAAATTTGAATTACTGTGACACCATAAATCGTGGAAATACTTCATACATCAAAATTTGAAGGATGGTTAGCTATGCTTAGTATCTTCTCATCATTCCTTTTAGATAGCTGAGTTAAATTGCATGTTAGATCTACTGCCTCTTATTTTTCCAACTAGATATACCTATCTTTTCCTTTCTATTTATTCTTTTCTTTCTCCCACTCTTCTGTCTTGGTGGTCGTCTGCTGGCCCTCAGGAATCAGAACCCAACCGAATCCTTCTAGCTACTGTCCACCACGTGCTCTATCCTATAACGGTGGAGATTCTGCATCAAGTTTTCAAAGCATATGGATATGTGGAGAAGATTGTCAAATTTCAGAAGTCAGCTGGTCAGACTCCACATCTCTTTCTCTCTCACACACCCATACGTAAACTGCATATGGATGCTCTGATTCACTCCCCAGTTTGCCTCTGAATGATAATGTTGATGTATTAACAAGTATCTGTAATATGCGTAACAGGCTATAACTTCTGCAGAAAACAGCAGGTGTATTGTCAAACTGTATGAACAATGTGTGTAGTACATATCAATTGATTACATTGGGTGTAACATTCTGTAGCAACGGGTTCGGCACGGTTTGAAAACATGTGTACTAACAATTGTAGCAGTACCAACAAAAAAAAAAGAACTATAGTGGCATATGTTACTATAGACTCGTGCTTTTGTCCGTCCTTGAACTGGAATAAACAGTTGGTTATCTTTACTATCTGAAATAGATGATTCAGTACATTTTGTTTGATTGGTGCAGGCTTTCAGGCTCTCATCCAGTATCAATCGCGTCATGAGGCTGTGGAAGCACTTGCTGCTTTGCATGTAATTACTTCATGGCTCCACTAGTGTCCTAGATTCTACGCATGATTCTCATACATCTTAATCTTACAAACCAAACTTTTCCAGGGAAGGAACATTTATGATGGTTGCTGCCAGCTAGACATCCAATATTCCAAGTATGAGCTTTGACTAATCCTAGTTGATTCTTTTTCTCAGTTGTTATATCTGATTGTTTTTTATTTATTTATGTGGATATCCAGTCTCAGCGAACTGCAAGTCCATTTCAACAATGAAAGAACTAGGTGAGGTCAATTTGTCAGTTCTCATCTCTACAAGCAACATAGTTAATGCAGTCATGGGCATGCCAGTTACTGTGTAGCATCAGTTAACATGAAAGTCACCCGTGGTGAATCTCTTTTCTTGTCCAGGGATTTCACGAATCCATCATTGCCTACTGAACAACGTCCAAGGCCCTCCCAGGTTGAGTGGTTCTCTTTATTTTGCTATATCACACTTGTTACATGCGTCATTTATGCTCTGAAGCTAACCACTGTATGTTTTTGACTGGTTGGAGCAGCAAGGTTTTCCAGATCCTGGGGGTCTCCATCCCTTCCAACAACCTGGAGGTAGCTTACTACATTGGATTTTCAATAAATAATCTTTGTTGATAATGAAAAATATCTTATTTAGTTTCCTTTCTTGTACAGGTCCGTATACACAGGTTGGTGTCTGACTGCCTTTGAATGGTGTTACTCCAGTGTTGTTTTTTGTTGCATCTTGTTCAAATATCCCTGGGAGTTCTCATACAAAAGTATTTGAATTTGTGCATAATAACAGATGGGAAGAGCTGCAACGATTGCAGCTACATTTGGTGGAACTTTACCGCCTGGAGTGACCGGTACCAATGAACGGTGCACACTGATAGTCAGTAATTTGAACACTGATGTAAGATTTGAATCTTCGAAGGCTCCTTTCACAATCTTGATATTTTGACTACCTTTTCAAATGTCCGAGCATGGAAAATGTGGTTGTTGGGTAGGACTTGTCTTTCTTATTGTTGTAAGGACCGAACTGACAATTAAGGAAAGTCTTAGAAAAAATGTGGCCATTAATCTTAAGTACTTTATATGGTGGTGGATGCCAACCTATAGGGTGTTCAAGCTTCTCTTAAGTTTCCATGTAGAGGTTATATACCTTGGACGATCGTCTTTCATTGTTAACATTTCTCTGTGCAGAAAACCAATGAGGATAAGCTTTTCAATCTCTTCTCTTTATATGGAAACATAGTTCGAATCAAGGTGCTGCACAACAAACCAGATCTTGCCCTTGTAGAAATGGCTGATGGGTTACAGGCCGAGCTAGCTGTGAACTATCTCAAGGTGCGTGCATTTTCTGTAGTATATCAACCTATCTGGTTTATCTGTTCCATTTGGAATGATTGTTACCTTTGACATTTCGATGCCGCTTTCCCATTTTTCGGCTGCAGGGGGCCATGCTATTTGGTAACAAGTTGGAAGTCAACTACTCGAAGTACCCCACCATAACCCCTGCCCCTGACGCGCACGACTACATCAACTCGGGCCTGAACCGCTTCAACAGCAACGTGGTGAAGAACTACCGGCACTGCTGCGCTCCAACCAAGATGATCCACGTCTCTGCCCTCGCACAGGACGTCTCAGAGGACGCACTCCTCGCCCATCTGTCTGAGCACGGCTCTATCGTCGGCACGAAGCTGTTCGAGGTGAACGGCAAGAGGCAGGCCCTCGTCCTGTTTGAGAGCGAGGAGGAGGCGACTGAGGCCCTCGTGTCGAAGCACGCCAGCCCGCTGGAGGGGAGCACCATCCGGATCTCGTTTTCCCAGATGCAGAGTCTGTAGATACGCCCTCCCAGGCATATAGCTTTTGCTTGGCTGCTACTCGCTCAATGCTTTTGCGTCCTCTCTCTTTCTTTTTAGGAAGCTTTGAATGATCCTTAAGATGTGAATTCTCCCCCTGACTGTTGCATTGTTTTTGCTGTACCGTTTCTGAGCCACGTGCCCATGTCCCGAGTTCTCCCTTGTTGGTTTAAGGTGACCAGAGGATTGTACTGCGTGCTGTGCTCGTATGAATTATGAATGAAAGAAATCTACAGGAAACGAAAAGAGTGCAGATCATGCGATTGTTGTGTTTGTGTTTCTGGTTGATCCTTGCTGGTTGCTGTGTAGCAACTGGGATTGAAGGACACGTTGATGTTAAAGATGCTTGAGTAACTGTGCTGTGATTTTTTTTTTTCTAAAGCTATGACAACTAGGGTTTCCCTTCTCTGTGACAAATTAATTTCTTCTAATCAGATTGCCTTCATTAAAAGGAGATTTATCTTGAAAAGTGTGATCATGACCCATGAGGTTATTCATGAATTACACAGATCTGTGGCTAGTGGGTTGATTCTTAAGCTTGACTACGAGAAAGTATATGATAGAGTTAGCTGGGATTTCTTAAAAGAGATGCTTTTTTCTAGAGGCTTTGGTATTAAATGGGTCAATTGGGTTTTTAGTACTATCCATCAGGGTACTTTCCAGGTTAGGATCAATGACATTAATGGACCCCACTTTGCTGGGGGAAAGGGCTGAAGCAAGGTGATACCCATTCACCTTTGTTGTTTAACCTTGTGGCGGATGTTTTTTTAAAATGTTGTTTAAATCAGTTAATAGAGGATTAATATGTGGGCTTCTCCCACATGCCATTCCTGGTGGAGTGGTGAGTCTACAATATGCAGATGATACCATACTTATTATTAGAGACTCTCTTGATTGTGCCAAGAACTTGAAGTGGATCTTAACTTGCTTTGAAAACCTTTCTGGTTTAAAGATTAACTTTCATAAAAGTGACTTGCATACCATGAATGTTCCTGAAGCCATGTCTAAAGAATTGGCTCAGGTCTTTTGCTGCCAATTTGGTGACTTCTCTTTTAAATATCTTGGAGTGCCTCTGCACTTTAAAAAACTTAGAAGGAGGATATCCAACCAATAATTGACAGGATTATCAAGAATATTACTGGTTGGTTGGGGAAACATCTTTCATATAGAGGCAAACTGATCTTACTCACTTCTTGTATTGCCAGTATCCCTACCAATTTAATGTCAATTGTGAAATTTCCTAAATGGTCCATTGATATGATCTCCTCCCAGATGTCGCATTTCTTCTAGGGCAATGTGGGGGAGGTCCATAAATATCATCTAGCCAACTGGGGACTGGTTTCTAGGAGAAAGGAATTTGGTGGTTTGGGGGTACCCAACCTCAGGGACTTTAATATGGCCTTGTTAGCATCATGGGGGAGAAGGTTCTATGATGATAGAGTGATTGGAAGAAGATTGTTGCTTTTAAATATACTACCAACAAACCTAACATCTTTTATACTAAACCTGTTATGGGTTCTCCATTTTGGAAAAGTCTTTCTTGGGCTCTTGCTGCGGCTAAAACATTTTATAAATGGATCCCTGGAAATGGAGAAAACATTGCCTTCTGGCATGACATTTGGATTGGGGATTGTTCTCTAAAAACTGCATTTTGGGATCTGTTTGACATCTGTCAACAACAAGATGCTACTCTTGCCCAGGTGTGGGATGGGGGGGGGGGGGGATCTCCACCTTACCTTCAGGAGATGTGTGGATGAGGGCACTATGTCTAGATGGTTTGCTCTCATCGATGTAGTTAAGCAAGTTACCCTCTCTGACAACCCAGACCGCCCTGTTCGGATGCTGGAATCATCTAGCCGGTACTCAGTCAAATCATTTTACAAAATGATCAACTTTGGAGGGGTTTCTTCTGATGTTAAAGATGATATTTGGAAAATTAAAGTTCCCCCTAACATTCATGTTTTTCTGTGGCTGATATACAATAACAAAAGCCTTACCAGAGATAGTCTAACCAAACACAGACATGTGGAAGATAAGACTTGTGTCTTATGTAATGAATTGGAGAAAATACAACATCTTTTCTTTGATTGTATTGTAGCTAAACAGATTTGGGTGTTTATTGCTGAATGCTTTAATATTTCTGTACCTATTTCTTTTACATCACTTTCTTCCTTTTGGAAGAGGAGAAAACATTGTGAAGCTCTTAATACCACTACTTCTGCTGTCTTATGGAGCTTATGGTGTTTGCGCAATGATTTTGTTTTCCAGGGGCGAAGATGGCGAAGTATACGTTGCGTTTTGGATCTGCTGGGGGCATTGATCAGAACATGGAAAATCCTCTGTTCCAAGGCCCAGGGTGCTCTTTTTCTCCGGTGCTTAAGACTCTTGGATCATCGAAGAGGGGAGTTGCTTAGGATCTCCTGGAGCCAATGAGTAGCTGGGGCTGACTGGAAATAGGATAACTAGTTCTTAGCTTTGATCCTTTATGTTATCCTATTCTAGATCGGTTCCTTTGCTCCAGAATAAAAGACTCTGGTGAATGGTGATGTAATAGGATAGATTCAAAACCCTGGTTTGTGTTATCTGTGGCAGCTATTCTGGTTGTCGCCGAGCGCTGTTAACAGTCTGGTGAACTTGTGTGGTTTTGCCTTGCTTTAATAAAAAGTTGGGGCAGGGGGAAACCCCTTTCGTTTCGAAAAAAAAGGACACGTTGATTTGGCAGGATTCCGATGTTCACAAGGAACCAAATTCAATTGGGTTGACTTCTTTGTGATATTTAAATCAAATACTCAGTTTGAATACAAGTCAATTCATTTGAATTATTCTTGATCTTTATAAGTTATTCATTGCAAGAGTACTTGCTCGTGGGTACCAAGAAGTAGTACAATGAATAACTTCAACATACGCAAGTGGATGAAAGTTTAGGTGAAATTTGCACCAGCTGATTAGTTGAATGTCGATGGAGCTTATACGCCAGGAGTAGTTGCCCCGGGACCATCTCGGTGGCGGGTACAACTTAGAGCGGCGGCGGAAGCTATTGCTGACCTGGAGCGGTCATTAGGGGCGATACGCGTTCAAGTAGATTCTGATGCCCAGCTGCTAATATTTTCGCCCAACCAACAGGAAGGCGGATTCCACCAGCAGCCGAAAACTACTTCAAATGTACTCCCTCCGTTTCTAAATACTCCCTCCGTCCGGAAATACTTGTCATCTAAATGGATAAAAGGGGATGTATCTAAGACAAGAATTTTGGGACGGAGGGAGTATTAGTGACTTCTTTTGATGTCAAGGTTCTCCATCTTTAATCAAGTATAGTATTTTTTAGAAAACTTTGGCAACCTTTATTAAATGACGATCATATCTGTTACAAGAGGAGGAACAAGGAAATTAGGAGGTTTATCACACCACACCTCCTCCGAATACTTCCTTCTGTAACTTGCTCGATCGCATGCGCAGCGGCATTGCTCTCCCTGGCACAATGCACTATAGTTGCCCTGCCGAAAGAACTCATCATCTCCGGGCAGCCGTCGGTCATCACAGCTCCTGATTCACGATAATCCACTGTCTATCTTTAATCAAGTTTATTGAGAAAATACCAATATCTAACTAGTACCATTAGATTAATCAAAATATTTTTTATATTTAATTTACTTGGTACTGTAGATGTTGGTACCGCCTCGTAATAAAACCGTGCTCTCTCCTCAAAGTTGGTAGTACCAAATAATTTGTAAAGTTTGCCAAGCCAATTGTCGCCCATGTTTGGGGGGGCGCGGGGGGGGGGGGGGGGGGGGGGGGGGCAAAGTTCACATGTCACTTGACCAACAAGAGCACAGATAGGACTGCGAGAAACTCCAGGCAGCCACCCCTGGTGGATTAGTCCCTCATCCCAGACCGCACATTGGTGTAACACGTTGTTTACCCTTCTGACAAACCAATGCGATAGCATCAATCAAAATTTTAAAAAAATAACCTGTCTCAGTTGAAGTTACATTGTAATGACCTAACATGAGCAACTAAGCACTCATTCTGTGAGCACATAAGAACCACAAACCATTGTCAGTAGCCTCAGTAAGCCGCCTAAGGGCATGTACAATGGTGGCATATGGATACATATGCCTCATGACAAAAAGTAATTTGAAGCACCTACATTTATTTTTCCTCTCCAATGCAAGCTATCACTAGTAGGCCTCATTAAGAAATAAAAAATAAAGACTCTAGTACACATTCATCTCTACTTTTCACTCTAACCTTTTCAGCTTTTGTCACCGGACCACACTTTTTCTCTTCAAGCACCCGCCTCCTGAAGAGGATCCTGCTTCCCTATCCGAACGTATTTTACGTCATATCCGATCCTACATGGCATGCGAGGCACCACCTTGAGGCTATGCATTGTACATGCCCTAAGTGCGGTGTGCTGCGTGACTATCATCAGCACCCCACTTTAATTTCTAACCCGCCTAATATACAACCGGTGTTTACTCCACCGCACAGTCCCTTGTGTTCCAGCTTCTAATCTACAAATTGTACATCAGATGCAGCATCATCCACGACTTTGGCGTTCCTTTAGTAGCTGTAAACATCCACAAAGGTTACATGTCAATACCTACAGGAACTTAGGCCAGTGATCAGAAATCTAGGTTCAGTCGCAGCTCACATGGCCTGGAGGACTGGGGAAGTTCTTCCGACTATACCTGAGATATGCTGGTGATATTTTAAGCTTCAGACAGTCATCATTCTGCTTAAACGGGTGCCCTCGTTCTTATCAGGGGCAGGTCCTAGCGCTGTAATCACCTGCGGCATGGTCATTCCTCCAGACACAATTATTTCTGTAGAGAGCATAATAGCAGAAACATAAGATTAGAAATTCAGGTGATATAGCAAGAATGCTACTCCCTCCGTTCACAAATATAAGATGCTCTAACTTTTTTCTGAATCAGATGTATATAGACACGTTTTAATGTGTTTGTTCACTGATTAGAAATTCAGGTGATATAGCAAGAACGCTACTCCCTCCGTTCACAAATATAAGATGTTCTAACTTTTTTCTGAGACTATCATATCAAACTTAACGACCACAATAAGAGACATGCCCTTGAAATAAGCTTATGCTGGATTGAGATGTTACAAATAAACTGCCAGCAAGAAAATAACAAGAACAGCATATAGTATTCGCAAGTGCTGATAGGATTTAGCATTTAAAGGAGCTGCTATAGAGGCATTGAATTATTCTCTTTTGAACAGAACAGTGGAAATGATACGGAGCTTAAAAGGGGATCGTCAAAATAAAACTAACCTATCCCTTCTCGAATGGACAGATTGGGCCTTATAATTTCCGCAGAGTTCACCAAAAAGATATCACCAATATATAGATGATTGGTTGGCACATAGACACTACACAGTTCTTCATCACCTTTGTCAGTCTGCAATGCAATGATAGATGATTACATCAGAATCCAACAAAAACAAAGTATATTGACTCACCATTAACATGCTAACCATGTGGACATAGACAATTAGGTATCGCATAGTTCATCGCTTCTGTCAGTGTTGATCCTGGACAAAACAACAGAAAACAAGAAAGGACAAAGGTCCCTTGACTATCTGTAGCAGTTGTCCTTAATGTAACTTGATAAATAATTCTTTACACCATTTTCTAGAGCTCAAGACCTGAAGTACCGTAGGTTTTGACGCGTCCCATGATTGATTGAAGGGGAGCCTTGGCGCAGTGGTAAAGCTGCTGCCTTGTGACCATGAGGTCACGGGTTCAAGTCCTGGAAACAGCCTCTTACAGAAATGTAGGGAAAGGCTGCGTACAATAGACCCAAAGTGGTCGGACCCTTCCCCAGACCCTGCGCAAGCGGGAGCTACATGCACTGGGGCTGCCCATGATTGATTGGACATGCTTAGTTTTGTTCTTATTTGGCCTTATGCAAACTTACCAGCAAATAATCTTTGAGACGGAGCCAAGTGAGTCTATATTTGGCCTTGTGACTCTAATGTGTAAATGCCCCCCATAAACTTGAAGCAGCTCTAGCTGGCCTTTTCAGGGTTTCCACAACAAATTTATGTACGAGAGAGGAGTGACTGATTTAAAGCACCTTATATAGAGATTATAGGTTAATCCCGATAAGCTGACTACTAAGATAAGCCCAGCCAGGCCACATTAGGCTTAGTCTTTAATTATTTTCGGTGAATCTTTACACTCTTGAGATATAAAAGGGTTTAGATGTCACAAATCACAACTAATGGGTGACACTTTCCTGAAAGTGAACTATTTCATGCATGAGGCAACACAGAAAAAGAGCACACACAAGTACGGTGTGAATCTTTGTGTAGCTCATTATTCTCGAAAGCATATAAATGAGTAAATTATCTTGAATGAAGAATTCAAATTCGGTTGATGCTGTCAATCCATCTGTAGAAAGCAATTTGCATAAACAAGTACCTGAAGAATCACGCTCGATGTTATGAATCCAAATGCGTATTCACCAGCACGGGGATGGCTAATTATTGCCACTTCTTTAAATGCTGCTGTATTTTGATCTGTCAAATGAATAAAATGTATTATAAGAATTTTTTCTGGTTGGGCAGAAGGAACTACAAGTAAGTTGGAACATAAAGATTTCAATCAAATCAGTTTGTCAATGATGTGGTGCATAGAAACAGCAAACATGCTGTTGTCGCAACATTCATATGGTCTTCATGTGGATTATCCTATTAACTTCATAAGCTCATGTAACTTCAAAAAAACTAGTGGCCTATAAATGTGTTTCTTTGAGAAGTACTGGTACTTATATAATGTTTTACCCGACTAAGAAGATATGGGTTTGTATATATATACGCCATCCACTGACACTTTTCTTCAAGAAACAGTTATGCACTAACAATGAAAATCATACATGGCGGAAATTTAAGAAAGAACGAACATAGTTGTCAGATATTCTGGAGCACTTCAGATGATCATAAATTACCTGGTGAAACAGCAGTACTAACTTGCTTTGACGCAGAATATATGTGCCTTACAAATGGCATTTTCTTTATAAACCATTCTCCAACCCAGAAGACAGTTGAGCCCACCCATGATGAGACAAATATTCCAACAATAAATATGAATACCAGAGATGTCACAAACCCAAGGCCTGGAATCAAGAAAAATTGTAGTACTCAGTATAGAGCAAATCATGAATATTTCAGTAGAACTAAGTAATGACAGTTTGTTTTTAATAGCCTGAGGCTGCTTCTTCCTCATGTACTCAATGATTTCAAAGGATCTCAGTAACTGGCACCATCAGGAGCTCGGTACCATTTTTTTCCATCGTACAACTAACGAGAGCAGTATATATAAACTAAATAGCCTTAGCAGTCCCACAGAAACAAGCACATCTCTCTGAACTCAAATTTGCATGTGTTAGATCCTTTTGGAGATTAAATCTAGATCAAACACAAGCAAGGAGCCAACGGAGAAAAAAAAAGTAGGCTAACTAAGTCTGCACCACTATATGGCATACAAATAGAGTAAATATGTACTCCCTCTGTAAAGAAATATAAGAGCGTTGTGATCTAAACGCTCTTATATTTCTTTACGGAGGGAGTATTACTGTTTGTCTGATACTACAATTTTACCATGACCAGCAAGTGGCCAGACATAAGTACTTGTGGAACAATTACCAAATACATCGACTCCAAGCTTTGCATAGAGTGGACTGAAAAATCCATCAAAAAATCGAATAAACCACCAAGTGATGAAGAATGTCACAGCCATTGGGAAAATAACTACACTGCAAACAAAAAGGAGAATATTAGGCATGTATAATTTACAGGTCTCGCAACTTCTATGAATCAGTTCTTGCAAAGCATACCATCCAGTCATAAATTTTCTTGACACCCAGCTTTGAAGGACCGCAAAGCATGCCTATTGAATTAGCAGGTTAGGTATGAAATAACTAGTTGGAAAAGATATAGCGTAGCATGCAGAGAAGGTACAGCTCATTCAGGTAAAATGAGAGAACAGAACAAGAACGTACAGTAACAATACTGGGTCCAAGTGTTGTCTACTTTGATCGAACAATCTTTATACTCTAGTGCCTAATAACTGATGGTTTACTAAACGACACTTCAAGATGGAAAATATGTACAGATAACCAAAATATTTAAGCAGTGTGATTGCCCAGAGGATGCTGTCAAGTTTTAGTGTCAGTTCATGAGTTTGGGGTTCCAAAGACCTAATAGTACGGGGCAGTTAACTAATTGCAGTTGTCAATTCCTATGTTAGTTGCATTTGCATATTCTCCAACAGAACTATGACCTGCAGAGCCAGTACTCATATGCATTTGCTATTTATGAGAACAAAGGAAATGCGTATTACCGACGTTCAATATCATGATCAAACCAAGCACATAGTGTTATAGTAGGTCATTCAGACACATGCAAGATGACCACATCTAAACTTCATTAAATTCACTTTTGCCAGGTTATAAAACCTGCGGCGTGCATCCTGAATAGTAGGTTTGTCGAACACAGGCATCTGGCTGGAGCTCCGCAGTAACACAGCCTACACAGGTATCTCTACCTCCAACAGGACTCGCACTGACACTGATGTAGTCAATTTCTCCGACTGTTTACGGCATAGACATCTGATCAATATTACAAAAATACGCAAGCGGACCTCCAATGCAACCATGGGAACCCTTAAAGTCAACCTTGGCGACAACCCCAGAAGGCACGCAGAAGCCTCGGATTCGATCAAACGGCGGCAGCGCCAAGGCGCGGCCAGATCCGAGCAAGCAACTAGAGGGGTTTCGGTGACTCTAAGCCCCGCCGCGTTGCGGGGGGCTACAGGGAGCGGCAAGGCAGATCGATCCGTATCGCACCTGGCGGGTGGAGGTGGCCGGCGAGGTGGGGCGCGGCGGCGACTTGACGGGGTCCTCGGGGTCCGCGGGCTCCGGCGCCTGGCCCATGGACACGGCGACGTACTCCTTCTCCTCCGGCATTGCGGCGGAGGGTTCTGGCGGAGTCGAGGCGGGTGGGAGGGGAGAAGGAAGAGGAGGAGGGCGACGGCGACGGTTTCGGTAGCTAGTGTGACGGCAGCTGCTGCAGCGGAAAGAGGAGGAGGCGGTTGGTGGCGGAGTACGCGGGGGGGAGGGGACGCGTCGTGGAGTACCCGTGGGGCCGTGCGGTTGGACGTGACGTGGGGTCTGCCTGTCACTGAACGTGGGTCCCGGGGGTCCAGCTGTGGGAGGAGGAGGAGGAGGCGTAGCGGACGGCGGACGCTGCGGGTTGCAGATGCGGGCGGCGGCGAGGGTCATGGTCAAATCCGTCGCGCGCGCGGTCGGTCGTCGGTGATTGACTCGGTGTCGCGGTTTTATCCGTGGGCCCACTGCTTGTTCGATGTTTCTGAGTCGACGGCCCGTGTTCTACTGTTTGCGTTTGGGCCGCCGTGCTCGTGAGCCTGTTTGGTCACTTTGTGGCGTAGTAAAGGGGAATTGTACGAAATCACTGGTTAAGGAGTACTTTCTGTGCAGATCACTCCAACTTCCCCCGGTTGCAACAAGTGGCGTGCTGCATGTGCGACACTTGTCGCAACCTGGAAGTTTTCCCATTTTTCATAGATCCATTTATTCAAAACGTTTTATCTCTTAAACCGTGCGTTCAAATCTCGAACCGCTTTTGCGGTTGGATTCCTCGCGTCGAGATCTTCGAAACTACTTCCTCCGTTTCTAAATGTAAGTCTTTCTAGAGATTTCACTATGGACTACATACGAATGTATATAGACATAGTTTAGAATGTAGGTTCACTTATTTTGCTCCGTAATGTAGTCTCTTATTGAAATCTCTAAAAAGACTTATATTTAGGAACGGAGGGAGTAGATCCCATGTTGATAGGTTTTGACGAACTTTTTTCACGAAAAAATCGGACGAAAAAACCAAACCTGGCACACGGGTTTTTTCCCTTTCCGAAAGAGGCACGAGGCACGCCCATGCCTCTGACGAAATCACACCCGTGCCTCTCGCGGAAGCAAAACCGTGCCTCTCGCGAAAAAAAAACAAAAAACACATTTTTTTTCGTTTCCGATGAGGCACGGCCATGACTCGCGAAAGCACAACCGTGCCTCTCGTCGAAGCAAAACCGTGTCTCTCGCGAAAGAAAAAATTAGAAAACATGTTTTTTTCGTTTCCAAGAGGCATGGCCGTGACTCTCGCGAAAGCACAACCGTGCCTCTCGCGAAAGTAAAAAAACAGAAAACACGTTTTTTTCGTTTCCAAGAGGCACGGCCGTGCCTCTCGCGAAAACAAAATAGTGACTCTTGCAAAAAAATGCGTTTTTTGCGCAAAAAATATTTTTTCCCCGAAATTTTTTTTGGTCGAAAAGTTAGGGAAGACCGGTGGAAAACCAAAACGTCAAAAAACCCGTAAAAAAAACGTTTAAAAGCCGAAAATGCGTGTGAAAAAAATAAAAAAACAAAATCCAAAGCGAGCGCCCAGAGCGCGACACGTGGTGAATGCCTGAGAGCGCGCCAAGTGGCGCTGATCGTTGCGAGGCTCCCGAAGGAGCGCTCATTAATTAGTTGCTCCCGAAATTGTATGCCTCAAAAGGAAAAGAAAAGGGGATTGTATGTGATTGTATATACACAATAAAAAGATGCTGGCTTGATAAAATCTTCGTTGGTATGCGAGAATTATTATGGGTGCCCAGATCCTGCTAATAATTATCGATCAGAAGGTGTTCCGAACATATCCGCATATTATTAAAGTCACACGTTCACTAACTAGTGGTATGTAGGAGGACTAGAAGGTCATGGAGAATGAGAGAACGGGCTCCGAAATATTATCGGATGATCTCGGAAGCGTTCTAGGAGGTCCGGGAGCATCCCGGATTTACCTAGAATGCCCTGGAAGGTGCTAAAGCTTCTAAAAGACAACGAAATGTTCTCGAACATTCAAGAATATTATGAAGGGTCCCTAGTGACTAGTGAGCCGCCCCCTATGCCTTGAGGGGCAAGGTGCCACATGGACCCAAGTTGGTCGCATGCCACATGACTTGTGGGGCAAGCCACCCGAGAGGTGGATACTAGGAGGACTCCTCTTCTAGGTCGGCTAAACCAGGGAAGGATCCCCTCCCCATCCACCTACACATGAGAGGTGGGAGCGCACCATGGACAGACAAAAAGGCCTTGGAGGGCGACCACCCTTGCCCTGTGCCCTTTCTCTTTCTCTGATCTAGACTGACTATGGATTGTTACGTCGCTAGACTATCTTTCCCTCTAGTTTTTGCAGTACCTCTTTGTGTTAATCCACAAAGTGCCTCTAGATCAGTACACATGGATACCTTGGAGGTGCCGTCTACTTCTACACTAGATCGGCTGATCATCCTGGAAAAAATTCTCGCAATCGGGAGGCATAACCTAGCTGCAAGAATCGGCGGGCTTCATCAACTCTTCTTTCTCAACTTTCGCTGGGTGGATTACTGGTGAGATGACCATTACTTGTGCCTCCATAGTATTCATTTGATTACTGGTGGATTACGTGTTGCATTTTATCATGTCATCATGTGCATTTCATTTTGCATACGTGTTCGTCTCATGCATCCGAGCCTTTTTCCCGTTGTCCGTTTTGCAATCCGGCACTCCTATGCCCTCCGGCGTCTCCCTCTTCTCTCTTTTCGTGTGTGGGTATTAAACTTTCTCGGAATGGCCCGAGGTTTGCCAAGCGGCCTTGGTATAGCACCGGTAGACCGCCTGTCAAGTTTCGTGCCATTTGGAGGTTGTTTGATACTCCAACGGTTAACCGGGTAACCACAAAAGCCTCTTTTGTTTGCAGCCCAACAGCCCTTCCAAAGTGGCCCAAAACCCATCTAACACCCCTCCATGCTCTCGGTCGTTCGATCACGATCGCGTGGCCGAAAACCGCTCCTCATTTGGACTCTCCTAGCTCCCTCTACCTATAAATATGTGCCCCTCCCGGATTTTCGCGCAGTCCAAACCCTAGCCCCGCTCCCCTCGCGCGCCGGACATGTCCAGCCTCCACGTCGCTTCGTCCAATCCCGCGTCGCCACATCATCGTCTCCGCCCCCGCGCCCAATCCCGTGCCGCCAAGTTTGCTCTATATGAAACTTGCTTGATTTTGCATGTAGTTTCATATTATCATGTGGCATCCTTGTTTTGAGGTGTTTGCTTGATGTTTGGGTGCATTTTGCATCGATGCCATATTTAACTTGTTTTGCTCATATCTTCTAGGCCGTAGCTCCGAATTAAATGAACTTTATATGTAACTTGACTAGAATTTCGTGTAGATCATCTTGGTGCCCTTTAACTTCCTGTTTAACAACTTGAACATAAGGTTTGTTCAGTTCTGGACCAATTTCGAAATATGCATATGAGGACTTACCGGAATTGTTATATGTTGTTTCCGGACTCATTTAAACTTGCTTGGATGTGTTGCTCTTGTTTGCATCGTCTCTTGCCATGAGTAGCTGCATGTAGCCTTGTCATGCATCATGCTTGTTGTGCATCATGCCTTGTTCATGTGTGGTGTGTTTACTATGTTGTGTGCTTCTTCTTGATAGTTCCTGTTTCGTTGCGATCGTGAGGATGTGTTCGTCTACGTGTGGTTCGTCTTCGTGGCTTCATCTTCTTCATGGACTCGTTCTTCTTCCTTGCGAGATTTCAGGCAAGATGACCGTCACCTTGGATCTCATTACTATCATTGCTATGCTAGTTGCTTCGTTCTATCGCTATGCTGCGCTACCTATTACCTGTTTATCAAGCCATCCCATATTGCCATGAACCTCTAACCTTTGACACCATTCCTAGCAAACCATTGCTTGGCTATGTTACCGCTTGCTCAGCCCCTCTTATAGCATTGCTAGCTGCAGGTGAAGTGAAGATTTCTCCATGGTGGACAGGATTTTGGTTGGGATATCACAATATCTCTTATATTATTAATGCATCTATATACTTGGTAAAGGGTGGAAGACTCGGCCTTATGCCTGGTGTTTTGTTCCACTCTTGCCGCCCTAATTTCCGTCATACCGGTGTTATGTTCCCGGATTTTGTGTTCCTAACGCGGTCGGGTGATTTATGGGACCCCCCTGACAGTTCGCTTTGAATAAAACTTGTCCAGCAAGGCCCAACCTTGGTTTTACCATTTGCCTCACCACCACCTACTTTTCCCTTGGGAGTAATTAACCCAAGGGTCATCTTTATTATAGCCCCCCCGGGCCAATGCTTGTCTAAGTGTTGGTCCAAACTAGAGCACCGTGCGGGACCATCCCTTGGCAACTTGGGTTACGTCGGTACCTGTACGCTTAGCTTATCCGGTGTTGCCCTGAGAACGAGATATGTGCAGCTCCTATCGGGATTGTCGGCGCATCGGGCGACTTTGCTGGTCTTGTTTTACCATTGTCGAAATGTCTTGTAAACCGGGATTCCGAGACTGATTGGGTCTTCCTGGGAGAAGGTCTATTCCTTCGTTGATCGCGAGAGCTTGTCATGGGCTAAGTTGGGACACCCCTGTAGGGTATAAACTTTCGAGAGCCGTGCCCGCGGTTATGTGGCAGATGGGAATTTGTTAATGTCCGGTTGTAGATAACTTGACACCAGATCCGAATTAAAATGCATCAACCGCGTGTGTAGCCGTGATGGTCTCTTTTCGGCGGAGTCCGGGAAGTGAACACGGTTTCTGTGTTATGATTGACGTAAGTAGGAGTTCAGGATCACTTCTTGATCATTACTAGTTGACGACCGTTCCTTTGCTTCTCTTCTCGCTCTCATTTGCGTATGTTAGCCACCATATCATGCTTAGTCGCTGCTGCAACCTCACCACTTTGCCCCTTCCTTTCCCATTAAGCTTTGCTAGTCTTGATACCCATGGTAATGGGATTGCTGAGTCCTCGTGGCTCACAGATTACTACAACAACAGTTGCAGGTACAGGTTATGCGATGATCTTGACGCGAGCGCGATGTTTGCTTGTTTGGAGTCCTTCTGCTTCTTCTTCGATCAGGGGATAGGTTCCAGGTCGGCAGCCTGGGCTAGCAGGGTGGATGTCGTTTGAGCTTCCGTTTGTGTTTCATACGTAGTCGGATGTTGATCTTATGTATGATGTTGTATTCATGTGGCATTGTATGCCTTATGTATGTATCCCCATCTATTATGTAATGTTGATGTAATGATATCCACCTTGCAAAAGCGTTCCAATATGCGGGTCTATCCTTGGTGGGACCTTCGAGTTCCTTTTGGATAGGGTCGCATATTGGGCGTGACAAGTTGGTATCAGAGCCTCGACCGACCTCAGGAGCCCCCTTGATTGATCGTGTAGTTTGGCCGTTGTCGAGTCTAGAAAAAAAACTATTTTCGGAGTCTAGTTATATCGGAGAGTAGGAATTCTTTTTACTCCTCAACCCCTTCGTCGCTCTGGTGAGGAATCTTGACGTAGGTGTTTTGAATTACCCCTCTTCCCATTCAAATTTTTCTTTAGGTTCACGCAGTTGGTTTTCCGATCGTTGTTCCCCTGCTCTTGTATCCGGTGCATTTCCCGTCAAGTTGACTCGAGCCTCTTCATCTTTGAGTTCAATCCTCAGTTGTTTTCTTTTCCCACCCGCCGTCCCTTTTTTCTTCTTGGAACCGGAGTCCGTAATCGAGTATCCGTCCTACTCGTGCGAAGTCTTTGCTTTATTTCCTCAATTATTTCAACCGGTGTTTTCTCTTCAAGATATTCGTCGATTTCCCCTTCCAAGTTACCCTTGTTTTCCCGCCCTCCCACCCTCTTCTTCCCGGAGCATGAGTCTCTTTCGACCATCAATTTCATTCGTGCAGATTCTCTTCAATATTCCCTCAATTGTTTCAACCGGTGAATTCTCGTCTCGGTGGACATTCTTCATCTCTTTATCTCTCCGGTGGATTCAATTCTAGTATTCGGTGTTGATTATATTCTTTCTCTCGGCTCAAGTGTTTTTCCCTGCTCGTTCGCCTCTCGCCAGTTTAGCATTCCGGAGTTTGGAAGACATCTCAGGAGATTCGTCTGTATTCCAATTAATTCGAGGTTGTCACCTCATTCAAATATTTCAATTGTTCCGGTGCATCATCTATCTGTTCAACATCCCTTTCCAACGGTGTTTTTTTCTCTTTAGTGGGCCCTAACCCACAGGTCTTTTCCCAGGATCTTACCTGACTCTTCTAATTATTCCGGAGCCATTCCTAATTCTTTTCAAAGTCTAACGTAAGTATGATTTCATCTGTCAGATGCCTTTCCAAGATCGATTTCAAATCTTTTCATTGTTGGCTCCACCTTTTCGCTTTCTATTCTCCCGGAGTATCTCAGTAATTTTGGTGGTGTTTCTCGTCATCATTTGAAGATCGAAGAAGAGTTTTCCCCTAAATTCTGCCCGTTCTCTCGGAGATTCGCGGTGCTAGCTCGATGTTATCCTATCAAATTGTTTCAAGTCATACAAATTCTTTTCATCCAGCCGGAGCATTTCAGGAGTTGCTTTCTCTCTCGATCATCCGGAGGCCATCTTTTCAGAAGATTTCTTCGTTCTAAGTTTTCAGATTCGTTCTCCAATTATTCTATATCTATGCCCTTTCGTTCATCTCAATATTTTTCCGGTGCTTCATTCAACTATTCTTCAATCAGTTCGCGATCTCCTCGTTCTTTTGCATCTAAATCCTCCCTAGTTCGTGTTCTATTCCTCCATGTTTTAACCGGAGTGCTGCCTAAATCCTTTCAGTCTTATTCGTTTCTTTTCTCATTCTAACCACTCCGATTAGAACGAGTGATTTCATAGTCTATCTGATTCCGTGAGTTTTCGATTCTCGTCATTCTCATCGTTCCTCTCTTCTTCTCGAGTGCTCTCGATTCTTGACTTCTTCTCTTTAGTTCTTGTTTCACCTCATTCCTTTTTCCTTCCGTCTCGGTCCTAAGATCTCGGGGCGAGATCTCTTGTTAGTGGAGGAGTGTTGTAACGCCCCAGATTCGATGCGCCAGGTGTCTGCCAGTTATTCGCCGTCGTTGCCATGTCATTTGCTTGCGTGTTGCATTTTATCATGTCATCATGTGCATTTCATTTTGCATACGTGTTCGTCTCATGCATCCGAGCCTTTTCCCCGTTGTCCGTTTTGCAATCCGGCACTCCTATGCCCTCCGGCGTCTCCCTCTTCTCTCTTTTCGTGTGTGGGTATTAAACTTTCTCGGAATGGCCCGAGGTTTGCAAAGCGGCCTTGGTATAGCACTGGTAGACCGCCTGTCAAGTTTCGTGCCATTTGGAGGTTGTTTGATACTCCAACGGTTAACCGGGTAACCGCAAAAGCCTCTTTTGTTTGCAGCCCAACAACCCTTCCAAAGTGGCCCAAAACCCATCTAACTCCCCTCCATGCTCTCGGTCGTTCGATCACGATCGCGTGGCCGAAAACCGCTCCTCATTTGGACTCTCCTAGCTCCCTCTACCTATAAATATGTGCCCCTCCCGGATTTTCGCGCAGTCCAAACCCTAGCCCCGCTCCCCTCGCGCGCCGGACATGTCCAGCCCCGCCGGACATGTCTAGCCTCCACGTCGCTTCGTCCAATCCCGCGTCGCCACGTCATCGTCGCCGCCCCCGCGCCCAATCCCGTGCCGCCAAGTGGCACACCGGCCTTCTCTCTCCTCCCGCGCCGCCGCCAGCCCGCGGGGCCCGAAGCCGGCCCGCCCGAGCCGCGCCGGGCCCGAGCGCGCCCGCGCCTCTGCCCGTGCGCCGCCGCCGCCGCATCTCCGCCCGCCGCCGCGGCCCCGCTCCGCCCCGCGGCCTCCTGTTCCCGCGCCCGCCGCCGCCCGCGAGGCGCCTCGCCCGCGCCTGCGCCGCCCGCCGCCGACGCTCGCCGCCGTCCGGCGCCGGCCACCCGACCCCGCCCGCCGGCCGCCGCCGGATCTCCACCGCGCCCCTCCGCGCCCCCGCGCGCCCGCGCCGGGCTTGCCCCGCCGCCGGCCTCCCCGCCGCCGGCGCCCTCGCCGCCCGGCGCCCGACGCCATCTCCGCCGCCCGGTCGCTGGACCTCGCCGCCGCACCTCACCCGACCCCGCCGTTGACCTCCTGGAGGTGGAGGAGGACCCAGCCACGTCGGACGTGTCCGCCCTGGACCGGACATGTCCACCCTCCCTGAGGTCCAAATTTGACTAAGTCCCCGAAATATTTTGTCATAATCATGCCATGTTTGACCTGCTGTATCTCTGCATCCGTAGCTCCGTTTCGTGCGTATAATATGTCAAATTGTTCGCCTCGACAAGTACTTCAATTCATTCCATTGCATCATTTTCATTTGAGTCCATCTTGATGCCCGAAATGCTGTTGGAAGAGTGCATGTTGACGTTAATCTGCTGAAACTGTTATAACTTGCTCATTTGTCATTTTTTCTATGATTGATGTGTGCATCCTATGAGGTTGATGTCTACACGTATGTTGACCTATGCCATGCCATCTTTACAGGGGTATATGCCATGTATTTTTGTGAGTTGTGTGCTGAGTGTATCAAGCTTGTTAAGTAGGGTAGTTACTGTTGCTGTTTTACTGGCAGATTCTGTTATATTTTGTTGCTATGTTAACATGCTTCTACTAATCATTCTATGCATAATCTGGAGATGTTCTATAAACATGTTTTGATCTACATGTCTTGAACTATCCATCCATGCCCCTGGTAGCATTTATAGCTTGCTATAGATTGTTAATATCTTGCTCCAAAGTTGCTTGATGATGTTGCTGTCAACCTGTTAACATTAAGTTCACTAGTTCCCATGTGTTTTGCTAGTGTTACATGCATCCTATGACCTTGCTATTGCCATGCTTAGCTTCATAAATATGCCTTCTTACTGTTGGTTGCCTTGCCATGCCATGTATTGCTCTGTGGTGAGTGGTTCAAGCTCACGAACATGCCTACTTATTGTTTTTCCTGCCATGTATAAATCTGTAATATAACTTGCCATGTTTACATGGGTGCCATCATATTTTCTATGCCTTTTTGGCTCATGGTCAGTAAGGGACTTTTGATCTATACAATTAGTAGATTCATGCCATGCCTTTGTTTGCCATAATATGTTCCTGTAACATGTTGTTTGATAGCTCTAAACATTGCAACCTGATGTTATTTCTGCTAAAGTCTGAAAGTGTTATCATTTGCAATATCTCCATGTCTTTTTGAGCATGTTCTAGTTGTTTCTGGAGATAGCTCAGTGTTCATGTGTTGTTATACTTTACCTGTACTTCATACCCATGCCTTTTGTTCTTATGTTGAGGTGCTGTAGTTTATTGTTTTGATGCTTGCAATATGCCTAGTTGCTGTTTTGGACAGATTGTTGTTATGACTTGTATAGTGTGCATGTGTTGAACCGTTGCTCCGTTTTGAGTGTGCTCTATATGAAACTTGCTTGATTTTGCATGTAGTTTCATATTATCATGTGGCATCCTTGTTTTGAGGTGTTTGCTTGATGTTTGGGTGCATTTTGCATCGATGCCATGTTTAACTTGTTTTGCTCATATCTTCTAGGCCGTAGCTCCGAATTAAATGAACTTTATACGTAACTTGACTAGAATTTCGTGTAGATCATCCTGGTGCCCTTTAACTTGCTGTTTAACAACTTGAACATAAGGTTTGTTCAGTTCTGGACCAATTTCGAAATATGCATATGAGGACTTACCGGAATTGTTATATGTTGTTTCCGGACTCATTTAAACTTGCCTGGATGTGTTGCTCTTGTTTGCATCGTCTCTTGCCATGAGTAGCTGCATGTAGCCTTGTCATGCATCATGCTTGTTGTGCATCATGCCTTGTTCATGTGTGGTGTGTTTACTATGTTGTGTGCTTCTTCTCGATAGTTCCCGTTTCGTTGCGATCGTGAGGATGCGTTCGTCTACGTGTGGTTTGTCTTCGTGGCTTCATCTTCTTCATGGAATCGTTATTCTTCCTTGCGGGATTTCAGGCAAGATGACCGTCACCTTGGATTTCATTACTATCATTGCTATGCTAGTTGCTTCGTTCTATCGCTATGCTGCGCTACCTATTACCTGTTTATCAAGCCATCCCATATTGCCATGAACCTCTAACCTTTGACACCATTCCTAGCAAACCATTGCTTGGCTATGTTACCGCTTGCTCAGCCCCTCTTATAGCATTGCTAGTTGCAGGTGAAGTGAAGATTTCTCCATGGTGGACAGGATTTTGGTTGGGATATCACAATATCTCTTATATTATTAATGCATCTATATACTTGGTAAAGGATGGAAGGCTCGGCCTTATGCCTGGTGTTTTGTTCCACTCTTGCCGCCCTAATTTCCGTCATACCGGTGTTATGTTCCCGGATTTTGCGTTCCTAACGCGGTCGGGTGATTTATGGGACCCCCCTGACAGTTCGCTTTGAATAAAACTTGTCCAGCAAGGCCCAACCTTGGTTTTACCATTTGCCTCACCATCATCTACTTTTCCCTTGGGAGTAATTAACCCAAGGGTCATCTTTATTATAGCCCCCCCGGGCCAATGCTTGTCTAAGTGTTGGTCCAAACTAGAGCACCGTGCGGGACCATCCCTTGGCAACTTGGGTTACGTCGGTACCTGTATGCTTAGCTTATCCGGTGTTGCCGTGAGAACGAGATATGTGCAGCTCCTATCGGGATTGTCGGCGCATCGGGCGGCTTTGCTGGTCTTGTTTTACCATTGTCGAAATGTCTTGTAAACCGGGATTCCGAGACTGATCGGGTCTTCCTGGGAGAAGGTCTATTCCTTCGTTGATCGCGAGAGCTTGTCATGGGCTAAGTTGGGACACCCCTGCAGGGTATAAACCTTCGAGAGCCGTGCCCGCGGTTATGTGGCAGATGGGAATTTGTTAATATCCGGTTGTAGATAACTTGACACCAGATCCGAATTAAAATGCATCAACCGCGTGTGTAGCCGTGATGGTCTCTTTTCGGCGGAGTCCGGGAAGTGAACACGGTTTCTGTGTTATGATTGACGTAAGTAGGAGTTCAGGATCACTTCTTGATCATTACTAGTTGACGACCGTTCCTTTGCTTCTCTTCTCGCTCTCATTTGCGTATGTTAGTCACCATATCATGCTTAGTCGCTGCTGCAACCTCACCACTTTGCCCCTTCCTTTCCCATTAAGCTTTGCTAGTCTTGATACCCATGGTAATGGAATTGCTGAGTCCTCGTGGCTCACAGATTACTACAACAACAGTTGCAGGTACAGGTTATGCGATGATCTTGACGCGAGCGCGATGTTTGCTTGTTTGGAGTCCTTCTTCTGCTTCTTCTTCGATCAGGGGATAGGTTCCAGGTCGGCAGCCTGGGCTAGCAGGGTGGATGTCGTTTGAGCTTCTGTTTGTGTTTCATCCGTAGTCGGATGTTGATCTTATGTATGATGTTGTATTCATGTGGCATTGTATGCCTTATGTATGTATCCCCATCTATTATGTAATGTTGATGTAATGATATCCACCTTGCAAAAGCGTTCCAATATGCGGGTCTATCCTTGATGGGACCTTCGAGTTCCTTTTGGATAGGGTCGCATATTGGGCGTGACACCCTCCCCCCTCCCTAAAGAGAAATTAGCAGGTGTTAACATTTAGATTGCTAAACTAGGCAACCCATTTACCCATTGCTAGTACTAGGATTGGATCGATATCTCGATGATGCGAGCTTGATGCTAGATACATTTATACTTAAGGTTTTGATGGGTTGAGACCTGATACAACTACTAAAAGCATTTCCTGCGCCTCATTGCACGACGGCTGCCCTGCCATACAATGGATATTTTGGCAATAACGCGCTGATTGCCCATGGGTGTTTTACATGTTCGAGGTCCATTTTTCAACGTCTTTTCTTCTTTTAATTTGTATTTATTTCTAGATTTCCATTTTTGTTTTGATTTTCTTTTTTCCACCTAGCTTTCTCATTTCTCTTATTCCCTACTTGTATAAGTATGTTTGACAGAGACACACATTTTTTTAACTCCTGAACACTTTTAAACTTAAAAAAATGTAAAATTTGTGAACACTTTTAAATTTTTCCTAAAACGTACGAAACCTTTTTTGTAAAATTACATGATGTTTTCTTAATTAAAAAAATTTAAAAAATACTGAACATTTTTTATAGAAAAAATCTCTAAAATTACACGAACATATTTTTAGTCACGTGAACATTTGTTTTAATAGGTATCCACGTAAACTTTGTCAAAAATTTGTGGACACTTTTAAATAAAACTTGAATTTTTTTCTTATAATTAAATGATTATGTAAATAAATAAATAATATATTCATTTGAACATAGAAAAAAATCAATTCATGGGTCGTACCAAACCAGCCCATTAGCATCTGCTGTAGCCGTGCGATCGTAATGCTCGCTATAGGAGCAACATAGCAGTGCTGACTGCCAGGTCTAAATAAAACGCAGTGCCCACTGCCTACTTTCTGTCGTCTAGTTGGATATCAATTTGTTGGCTCATTTGTTTCTGGGTTGAGTAGTGGTCACTTGTTGGGCCTTGCTGTGGCGGTTGACAGTTTTTTCTTCTTCTTCTTTTATTTGCATTTGTGGCACTCATTTGACTGGCTAGCGTTGCTGTTGTGAGAACAAGTGACATGAACGGGGACACATGTGACTGTTGGGGCTGGACAGTAACAATGCGCTGCACAAATTTACCGGCACGGCAAATATGCACACTACACAGCCCCTTTCATTTGTGATGAACTTTGAGAACAACTTCAACCAACAAGTAAGCAGCGGAATAACACAAACAACATGCACAAGTGACACATGATTTAACGTGGAAAAACCTCCTCAATTTGAGGAGTAAAAACCACGGCTGTGGACCGACCGGTCCACGCAACTTCACTATGAGAATGATGAGTACAAAGTCTTCTCTAGAACCTCTAGAGAGATTTACAACACACTCTCCACGTTGCCAACCGGCAACAGCAACAACAGCCACAAGAGGCAAGATTTCAGCAAAGCAGAGTTTACACAACTTTTGTACCCTTCAGTGTTTTGCAAACTGCTCTTAAACCGCTGAACCAAACAACACCAAATTTGGCAGACAAGTAGACACACGAGTTCATGAGATCCCCTCCAAATTTCAGCTCAATCGGACATCGTTTGCCTACCCAAACTGTTCGTCTCCCAAAACTACTATGTTCTGAAACTGCAGCAGTCAGAGCTGACAAAACCACTCTCAAATCTGATGCTCCATTGACCCAATCCTCAAACCAGATAACCAAATCGAAGTACTCAAAGTAAGGAACCAGCTCACCAAGTTTGGGGTCGATCCAACCACGTTTGAGCCTCCAATCACCAGCTTGAACACTGTCTAGTCAGATGCAGCAAATCTGGACAGAACCTCTGCTTCTTCTTCTTCCTCTCTCTCAGGTTGTGTTTTCTCTTGTGTGCTCTCTCTCTCTCACTCTCACGAATGGCAGCCACCACCAGCAAGGGGTGTAGTGGCTAGGGTTTTCTTCTTGCTTCACTTCCCTTGGAAGCGCTCTCAACCGTTGGATGCAGCGAAGATCAACGGCTGACATGTGTTGGACTTATGGGCTGATGTTGGGCTGCCAACACACCTCCATGTGGAGGGACTTAGCCCAACAAACTCCCCCTCCCGACATCATGGAGGGTCTCACTGCCTTCCGGCAGCCATGCCAGCGAGCCGGCGGCATACTTCAAGCTTCTTCCTTGTCACCACTTTAGTCAACATATCAGCCCCATTGTCATCGGTGTGAACCTTCTCAAGTTGCATTTTCTTCGAATACAACACATCTCGAATCCAATGATAACGGACTTCTATGTGCTTAGACCTTGAATGAAAGCTTGCATTCTTACTCAAGTGGATAGCACTTTGGTTGTCACAAAACAACACATACTTGTCTTGCTTAAAACCAAGCTCACAAGCCAACCGTTTTAGCCACAATAGCTCTTTGCTCGCCTCTGTTACAGCAATGAATTCAGCTTCAGTTGTATTCAATGCCACACACTTTTGTAGCCTGCGCCATGACACCGCTCCCCCTGCATAGGTAACCAAGTAACCTGAAGTAGACTTCCTTCTGTCAACATCTCCAGCCATGTCAGAATCTGAAAAGGCAATCAGCTTTGCCTCACCATCACCGAAGCAAAGTTTCAGATTTGTGCTGCCCCGAAGATATCTCAAAATCCACTTCACGGCTTCCCAATGAGGTCTTCCTAGATTGGACATAAATCTGCTCACAGTACTAACCGCATGAGCAATGTCAGGCCTTGTACACACCATAGCATACATCAAACTCCCAACCGCTGAAGCATAAGGAACATGATGCATTTCCTTTTTCTGCTCATCAGTGGTAGGACATTGCTTTCTGCTCAACTTGAAATGGGCTGCTAGTGGACAACTTACAACTTTAGCATTTTCCATCCTGAACTTCTGAAGTACTTTCTCAATATACTTCTCTTGAGACAAGTACAACTTGTTGCAATTTCTGTCTCGCTCAATTTTCATTCTGAGAATGTTCTTTGCTGGACCTAAGTTTTTCATGGCAAAACATTTGCTCAACTCCTTCTTCAACTTAGCAATCTTAGAGACATTCTTGCCAACAATCAGGATATCATCAATATAGAGCAATAATATGATGAAATCATCACCTGAGAACCTCTGAATAAACACACAATGGTCTGAGATACACTTCTTGTAGCCTTGCTCCCCCATGACAGTTTCAAACTTCATGTATCATTGTCTTGGTGCTTGTTTCAGGTCATAAAGACTTTTCTTCAGCTTGCACACATAGTCTTCTTTGCCTTTCACAAGAAACCCCTCAGGTTGCTCCATGTATATTTCTTCCTCCAACTCACCATGGAGGAATGCAGTCTTCACATCCATTTGCTCAACCTCCAAGTTGAGACTTGCTGCCATGCCAAGGATTACTCTTATGGATGTCATCTTCACAACCGGAGAAAAGATCTCATCATAGTCAATGCCTTTCCTCTGGCCGAATCCTTTTACAACTAGCCTGGCCTTGTACCTTGGATGTGATGTGTGCTCTTCTTGCTTGATTCTGTAGACCCACTTGTTCTTCAAAATTTTCTTGCCCTTGGGCAACTTCACCAACTCATAAGTATGATTCTTATGCAAGGAATCCATCTCTTCTTGCATAGCATTTTTCCACTCCTTCTTGTGCTCATCTTCCATTGCATCTGCAAAGCATTCAGGTTCTGAACCGTCAGATAATAACACCACATATTGATCTGAGGGATACTTGCTGGAAGGAATTCGACCCCTGTTGGATCTTCTGAGTGGAGCAGCTGGTGGACTTTCTGGTGCTGGTGCTTCCTGCTGATCCGGATCATCAACTTCAGCATCATACTCTTGTTGCTGCTGCTGGGGAGCATCTTCTTCACCTACACCACCATGTACATCATCTTGTACATGTTCTGCATCTGCTTCAACTTGCACAGGAGCTGGAGCAGCAGGAACTGGGTCAGAATCAATGTCTTGCTGCTGCTGAGGAGGAACCTGCCCCTTTGTCTTCACAATATCCTCAATTGTTTGGTCTTCAACAAACACAACATCACGATTTCTCACAACTTTCCTTGCTATAGGGTCAAACAGCCTGTAGCCAAACTCATCACCACCATAACCAAGAAAAATACACTGTCGTGTCTTCGAATCAAGCTTTGACCTTTCATCTTGAGGAATATGAACAAAGGCCTTACACCCAAAAACCTTCAGGTGGTCATATGAGACATCCTTGTCACACCAAACCCTGTTAGGAACATCTCCCTGCAAAGGATAACTTGGTGAGAGATTAATAAGATAAACTGCAGTCATCAAAGCCTCACCCCAAAAGTGTTTACGTAGCTTTGCACTTGACAACAAGCATCTAACTCTCTCCACAATTGTCCTGTTCATCCTCTCAGCAAGACCATTCAGCTGTGGTGTCTTCGAGGGAGTAAATTGATGCCTAATACCTTGCTGCTTGCAATATGCATCAAATGGCCCAATGTACTCTCCTCCATTATCAGTGCGAATGCACTTGATCTTCTTCTCAGTTTCTCTCTCAACCGAGGCTTGGAATTGCTTGAATACACCCAGTACTTGATCTTTGGTCCTCAAAGTGAAGGCCCAAACTTTCCTGGAAAAGTCATCAATAAAAGTCACAAAGTACTTAGCACCAGCAAGAGATCTTACCGATATTTTGCAAACATCGGAATGTATCAAGTCCAGCTTCTCGGGCTTCTTGTGAGGAGGTAGAGTCTTGAAGGAAACTCGGTGTTGCTTCCCTGCTAGACAATCTGAACATTTCTTGATGTGAACTCCTTTCACACCCTTCAACATTTTTTTCTTCACTAGCACGGTCATCCCCTTCTCACTCATGTGCCCAAGTCTCTTGTGCCATAAAGCACAATGATCATCCTTCTCTAGTGCATTGACAGAAGCACTAAAGAGCTTAGCATGAACATGATACAAAACTGAGACCATTTTACCTCTTGCAACAATCATGTTGCCTTTGGTGAGCTTGTACTACCCTTTTCCAAAACTGCTCAAGTAATCATCTCCATCAAGCAAACCAACTGAGATAATATTGAGACGAAGTGCCTCAACGTGCCTCACAGATTTGAGGACTAACCTTGTACCATTTGCGGTCTCCAAATGCGCATCTCCTTTTCCAATGATGGATGCTCTATCATTGTTCCCCATCTTCACAACACCAAAATCACTTGATATATAGTTAGTGAAGAGCTCTCTGCGAGATGTAGCATGAATGGTAGCACCACTGTCCGGTATCCAAATCATCTCGTCACCATCCACTAGGTTGACAGTTTCATCAGAAACAACAGTGATCCTCTCCTCAACAGTGGAACCAAAACTGCCCTCATTTTCTTCATGCATAACAATCATGATGTCCTCTTCTACTGCAGTAACTCGGTTGCCCTCTGTGTCACTATCACTGTCTACTTGCTTCTGATCTTGTTTCTTCCTTTTCTTTTTGTCTTTCTTCCACTTGTCACATTGCCACTTAATGTGGCCCTTCTGATGGCAGTGATGGCACTCATAATCAGCATACTTACTTTTTGATTTGCTCCTACCTCTCTCTGCCCCTTTACCTGGACCTCTGCTCTTGCTTCTCCCCCTGGACTGAGTGACTAGCACCTCTGAATGTGAGGAAGAAGTGGCTTCAGCCACCTTTCTGGACTCTTCATTTAGTACCCTGGTTTTCACAAGATTCCAAGTGACAACTCCATTAGGTGCTGAATTGTAAACCGTGACCTTAAAGGTCTCCCAGCTGTCCAGTAATGAGCCTAGTAGCAGCAAAGCTCTCACTTCATCTTCAAATGTTATTCCCATTGAAGAAAGCTGATTTATAATGCCTTGGAATGTATTCACATGATCTGCAATTAGAGTGCCCTCTTTGTACCTTAAGCACATCAATTGTTTGATCAAGAACATCTTGTTTGTACCTTCTTTTCGGGCAAACAACTCTTCCAATTTCTGCCATAAGGTGCGTGCATGTGTCTCATCAATGATATGGTTCAAAACATTGTCATCGACCCATTGCCGAATGAACCCACAAGCTTGGCGATGAAGTACCTTCCACTGACCTTCCTCAATGCCCTCCGGCATCTCAGTGGAGAACACTGGCTTCCAGTATTCTTTCACATACAACAAGTCCTCCATCTTGCCCTTCCATGCTTGATAATTTGTACCATTCAAAGATATCATCCTGCTGGTATTCACTTCCATCTTTCACCACAAGAAACTCAGCAATTTGCACAAGCAAACCAAGGCTCTGATACCACTTTGTTGGGGCTGGACAGCAACAATGCGCTGCACAAATTCACCGGCACGGCAAATATGCACACTACACAGCCCCCTTCACTTGTGATGAACTTTGAGGACAGCTTCAACCAACAAGTAAGCAGCGGAATAACACAAACAACATGCACAAGTGACACAGGGTTTAACGTGGAAAAACCTCCTCAACTTGAGGAGTAAAAACCACGGCTGTGGACCGACCGGTCCACGCAACTTCACTATGAGAATGATGAGTACAAAGTCTTCTCTAGAACCTCTAGAGATATTTACAACACACTCTCCACGTTGCCAACCGGCAACAGCAACAACAGCCACAAGAGGCAAGATTTCAGCAAAGCAGAGTTTACACAACTTCTGTACCCTCCAGTGTTTTGCAAACTGCTCTTAAACCGCTGAACCAAACAGCACCAAATTTGGCAGACAAGTAGACACACGAGTTCCTGAGATCCCCTCCAAATTTCAGCTCAATCGGACATCGTTTGCCTACCCAAACTGTTCGTCTCCCAAAACTACTATGTTCTGAAACTGCAGCAGTCAGAGCTGACAAAACCACTCTCAAATCTGATGCTCCACTGACCCAATCCTCAAACCAGCTAACCAAATCGAAGTACTCAAAGTAAGGAACCAGCTCACCAAGTTTGGGGTCGATCCAACCACGTTTGAGCCTCCAATCACCAGCTTGAACATTGTCTAGTCAGATGCAGCAAATCTGGACAGAACCTCTGCTTCTTCTTCTTCCTCTCTCTCAGGTTGTGTTTTCTCTTGTGTGCTCTCTCTCTCTCACTCTCACGAATGGCAGCCACCACCAGCAAGGGGTGGAGTGGCTAGGGTTTTCTTCTTGCTTCACTTCCCTTGGAAGCGCTCTCAACCGTTGGATGCAGCGAAGATCAACGGCTGACATGTGTTGGACTTATGGGCTGATGTTGGGCTGCCAACACACCTCCATGTGGAGGGACTTAGCCCAACAGTGACCACATGATACAAAGCGGGCGCTCAACCATTGACAACCGTGGTTGGGTGACGCGAGAGGTGTACGAGCTCTCTGAGCAACTCGTTTCTATCGATCTTAAAGAAGAGAAAGGCTCAAACTCTCGTGCGCTGACCAAAGGGCCCAATCGCAGGGATGACGAAGTCAAAATGGTGAAGAATTTAAAGATATGACCTCTAAGGTTTATATTATGTGCCATCACTAAAGTCACTATGGCACAATAAGTAGTTGTCAATTCATCTTTTCACGGATGCGGTGGCGCCTGCTAGACATAGGGTGCCAAATCTCTCGTGTTTTAGTCTCAAGGTATACCTGATATTCAATGGTATTATGTGAATTATTAGCTAGTACTTTTTGTTAGCTTGATAAGAAGTACTCCCTCCATTCACTTTTTTAAGTCATTTCAGTCAACTAAAATTGAGTTGTTTTGCACGCTGTCTGAAGTGTCTACAACGCCTTATAAAAGTGAACAGAGAGAGTAGTTGATTATGCTTTAAGGAAAAAAGATGTGAGGCAACACCCATGGCTTAAACACCTAACTAAAATTCTAGCATTTTAACTTCCTCCACCTTGTTATGACTTGCAACGCTCAAACCATTCCCGAGCTAAGAGTATAGTGCTCATAGCCTCGTACAAAAGAGCCAAATACTACAAACAATGTATATATCCAACAACTTTTTAAATGTACACCATAAAGAGCCAAAACATAATTTGGGTCGGTTTTGCTAAATCCTCAGTTGCTTGAAACTTTCTTTCACGTCTATTGATTTTGGATGAATATCTCCGAGGGGCCTAGACGACGGTGCCGCAATGGATAGAAGCGCCCCCGAAGTAGCTCCGGGTTGATTTGGCAACATCGCCATTGCTGGAGGAGAGTTCGAGGTTTGATAGATGGCCGGGAGCGACGTCAGCGCATGGGAGGCACCCGCTCGGCTAGGCGAGGCAGACAGTTGGGAGATGGTACAGGAGAAGGAGGAAGAGTTCATCGAGAAATAGAGAAAAGTGAACATGAATCGCCTAGAGGGAGGTAGAGGAAGGATGGCCCTACCATTTATTTCGTATACGTCTCACAGGAATCATGATGGTTTTTTTTTCTAGACAAGTCATACGTGTCTCCAATTTTGGTCCATTTTATCATTCGATCAACAACTTGGCTTTTGAACCAACCTGTATTTGGATGGTTAGAGGGACAGTGGTATCCTTCCAGCCCACCAGGGTTCAAGTCCCGGTGTTCGCATTATTCCTGAATTTGTTTCAGGATTTCCGGCAACGCGCTTTCAGTGGGAGGAGACGTTCCCGTCGACGACGAGGCGCCTACGGCGACTTTGTAAATCTCAAGATGATATGGCGGCTCAGTTTTTCGGAGGTGCTCATAGGGTAGAGTGTGTGTGCGCGCGTTCATAGGGGTGAGTGTATGCGCGTATGTGCGAGCATTTGGGTCTGTACCGCGTTAAAGAAAAACAACTTGCCTTTTTCTTTCTCCAACTGTGAATAACCTTTCTTTATTTTTCTTTGAAAAAGGTCTATGCCAGGATATTATCAGATGAGCGTAGCGACAAAAACGCGAGGAGATGCTGGTCTAAAACCAAACCTTCCTTCGTCTTCATTTAAAAGGAAAAAGGAAACCTGATTTTCAACATCAACAAAGCGAAAGAACGAACATGAACATTACAGTGCTGCGGTGTGGCGTGCTCTGCGCATGTTCAAGTGTTGAACGGCACGCACGGCATCACACCATCGGCGCACGTCTGAGCTAGCTCTCCCAGTGTCACAGCAACTCTTTTTCTTGAAGGAGAAAAGCAAACAAGGAACGGACCACTATTGAGGTGGCGGCGGATACTGGTTCGAACCGGACCACGAGCCCGTGGTCGCCGGGTAGGTCCATGCAGTCTCCGCGGGCCACGCCCACTGCGCCGCGTCGCCGTGCTCCGCCGCCGCGCCGCCGTAACCCGAAGCAGAGGACGCAGAGGACGGCACGGAGGCCACCGTCACAGAGGACTCCGGGAACGAGTAGGACCCCGAAGAGGAGCCGCCGCCGCCGTAGTACGGCGGGAACCCGCCACCTCCTGCGCGCAGAAGCATCTGGTACTGCAAGTAGTCCGAGACGGCGCTGGCGGGGTAGGCGGCCGCCGAGGAGGCCATCGTCGGCGCCGCGCTGGCGGTGGGTGCCAGTGCGGTGAGGCGCGCGTCCTCGGGGAAGTTGAGCTTGGCGCGGCTACCGCGGAAGCGGAGCGCGGCCTCGTCGTAGGCCCGCGCGGCGGCCTCGGCGGTCTCGAAGGTGCCGAGCCACACGCGGGCGGCCTTGTGCGGGTCGCGGATCTCCGCGGCCCACTTGCCCCACGGCCGCTGCCTCACGCCGCGGTACCGCCGCTCCGGCACGCTCGCCTGCTCCGCGGCCGCCGCCTCGCCGCCACCGCCGCCGGCGTACGTGTGCGGGTACTGCTCCCCCATTGCTGCGCTCTGCACGTCCGGGCTCCGCTCCTGTCCTGCCGAGCAAGAAGAAGAAGATGATGGTCTATATAAGCGCGAGAGGCCAGCACGCACCATTTGACTGTATGAAAGGGCGGCTGACTATACGGTTATACGTACATACGCATCTCTTTTGTTTCCATATATCTAGTGAGAGATGCGTTCATCTGTGTCGACCGGCTGCGTGCACGTGGAGTGCGTCCCTACCGCTCATGTGCTGGTATACATTGAGGAGGTTGGTGTATTTGTTGTGTTGCACGAGTGCATTGAACAAACCATATGGTTTGGTATTCCCTCATTTTTTTCTTCTCTTTTTCTCATCTCTCTATTCAGATTTTTTAGCTCAGTCAAATGATATAGTACTATAAAAAAGAAAAAAGAAAAACGAAAATAAAAGCATGTACGAATCTCCGTGCAAGATGACAGGAATGTAGCATCGACTGAGACATAACGAAATTTCAATCGATCGAGACTTAACAGAACTAGACAGAAGGAAAGGCAATTTTTGCGGTCAATAACGGTCGTTGCGTGTAGTGCATGCATGGCAGTGGTTCTGACGTAGCACTCTGTCTTTTCTTTGTTTATCATGGGGCTGACGTGGCACTCCTCTCGTTGCAAGCAAAGGGATTGATTCCATGGAACACACCAGAACACTTATACTAGGGGGCACGTCACAAACAGTTTGATTAACCACCAGCACCAGCTTTAGATTCTGCATGACTAACACATGCATGCCGAACATTTCACAATTATAAACGCAAACTTGACGGAAAAAACAAAGAAACCAATGGAAAAAAGAGGCAAAAGCGTTACTAGTGTCGGAACGTGGTGACACCGACCTGCAAGCGCAAACATTCTCCTCTCACAATAAACAACGAGCCTCAATCCTCACCTGCTGCGAGCTGATCCGGTGTCGGCGCGGCGGGATAGTAGCCTCCCCCTCCCTGCGCATGCACGTAGCCCCCCATTGCCGGGTGGTCCTCCCAGCCGCCGTCGCCGCCGGACACGACCCTCGCGAGCGCCGACACCATCGTAGACATCTCCTGCGCCTGGTACTCGCCGGATAGCACCGAGCCTGCCGCCGCCTCCCCGCCGTCGCCATCCTGCTCCCGGCCCGCCATCCCGTATCACGCTCGCGAGCCCGGTAATGCCGCCGTCGACGCCGCTCGCATGCAGCACGCGATCGTTCGAGTGGCTCGCTAGCTAGCTAACTAGTTCGAGTTCAGAACACTCTCAACTTGGATCCACTAGCTGGCTGGCTAGTTCGAGTTCAGCTTCACGAGGGGGACTGGCCGCTATATATACACGCACACAGGCATGAGATCAGAGATGGAGGATGAGCACTCGAGTAGACGAGGCGAAGAAGAAGATGTAATGCGGCTCGTTCGAGCGGGAGCTAGGGTGTCCACGCTGAGCTAGGGCGAGCTGAGCACTAGCTAGCTGAGCTAAGCGGGCAGAGAGCCGCCAAAAAAAAGGCGTGGTTCAGATTTGGACCGAGTCTCGCGCTGACCACGTACTGTCCCTTCAGAGCAAGTGGGCAACGATCGACGACCCATCAGACGGCCGGTGATGAGAGAGAGAGAGAGAGAGAGAGAGAGAGCAAACGTGCATTATTTTAGCAGCCGGCGTACGTTAGGCAAACTTGGCGATCAGAGACCGATCAACGTATTTTTTTCAGCCGCATGGCATGCGTGTACGGATTGGTAGGGTTTTTTGTCGGCCTGATTGTCTGTACTGTACAGCAAGTCAAACTGGTCATCATGCATGCGGATACGAACGAGACAGTGTATGTAGTAAAATGCACAAAACCTTATTAGGGCTACGGATTTCGATAGACATGACTACATACACACCATTGCAAAAAAAAAAGGCGTGAGTACATGCATGCATACATGAGGGCGGGCGCGTGGCCTAGGGCTGGCCACTTGCTAGACGCGACGCCCTACCCTACACCACACCCATCGGAGTGACGTGGTCCTGGTCCAGGCATGCGTGCGTGCATGCACCCGAGGTTTCCACGCCCATGGCCATGGGTCAAGCTCGCCCTGGCGAGGTGAAGTTCGATCTCCTCCTCCTCCTCCTCCTCATCCTCCTTCATGTGGGACGGACAAATCTTCTCCGGCCGCCCCACATTTGGTGTGCCGAAGCTCTCAGGCCACGTCCAGATTCGGCTCTCCTCGCCTCGAGTCGACGTGTTGTTCCAACGTTTTTCCACGTCGGTCGTTCTACACGTCCTGGTCGATCCGGCACGCGTGCGCGCGCTCGTCTTAATCTGGCACGCGCCGCCTGGAATGTTCTGCGATGCGAGAGACTATGAATGGACTTCCGGATGATCGACGTCGAGCTCCGGTAAATAATGAGTAGCTCAACGCACTCGCTGTCTTTTTTTCTTCCTTTTTTGCGAATAACAGTCACACCGTCGCCGCCTGGAATGTTCTGGTAAATGATTTGGCACGCGCCGCCTGGGACTGGAATGTTCTGCGAGAGACTATGAATGGTCTACCGATCCACGTCAAGCTCCGGTAAATAATTATTAGCGGCTCAACGCAGTCGCTGTCTCTCTCTCTCTCTCTCTCTTTTTTTTTTGCGAATAACACAGTCACACAGTCGCTGTCTTGCTGAAATAATATGGAAATACTACTGGTAGCTGGGCTTTGTGGTTTAACCGATCGTCCGTACTGCCACTAATAACTTCTTAACTGGCTGTACTGCAGCGGTGGTCGGTGGTGGGCTGGTCCTCTCCGGTCAACACACACTGTTGCATACCATAATTTTTTATTAGGAGTTGCCAAAGGCGCGTGCATGCATTCCTGATTCCAGATCCGATCCCATCGATCCGACAATGAGGTTGACCTAACAGCCTAACAGCGGACATCCATGTCACTCAGGGACTCGTGTCAGATCGCATCACAGTAAACAAAGCATATTACGGTACTCCCATTTGTCTGCGAATGTAGATTATTTTTAAGCTTTCGCTTCGTGCCCGACGCAGAATGTTGACTGCTACTTTCGACGATAGCGTCTCCATCTTTCTATATTCTCCATTTACTCATATAATGGTTTGAATCGAGACCGTTCATCTAAACTATACCAGCCATTGGATCTGCGTCAGGCAATATGTTTTTTTAGCTTCATCTTTACTTGGCATGGCAATGCTATTTTGAAAAATAGTCTTGCTAAGTCTCAATGACTAAGACTCCTTAAGATCCTACATTAAGATTCGTGCAATCTTTTTTCTTCAGTTTTTTCTTTTTCTCTCTTGCATGTTATGTCACTTAACTGAGACTTGGGTTAAATCTCAGTCGACTATGACCTGCGCACATGCTTCTAAAACTTTAAGAGGGACTCTAGCAGAGTCTCTATATCTGTTTGGTCATAATAATAACAATTATTATTGCAATTTTGGTAACAAAAACACTCTATCAAAGCGCTCGTGCGCCTTCAGATTGCCATAATTTATGAAGCACGCTTCATATCTGGCCTTTCAATCATCATATATAGCGTCTCAGGGTTGCCTTTGAAGCGCGCTGCATAAGATAGTAATCTGTAAACTACATATGGCGCGAAGAAAACTTCACAGAGGCCGAGAAAAAATGGATGTCCCATTGATGAGCGGGTCCCACAATTATGAAGACAATAAATATGGAGACCTTGAGTTTGCCTGGTTTCTTTGCAGCCTCCATATTTTTTTGAAGTGCATTCCAAACAGTTATAGAGGTTGTCCTTTTGGCGACTCTACTAGAGTTGCTCTAATAGCATGAGTATGTGTACCACCGATGAGGGTGCCCAGGATAGACATCTCATACCGTGTCTAAACTAGTAAAAATCTTCCAATCTAGTAAAAATCTTCCAATGTGTATTACCTCTCTCAAAACCAAACTTGGCCACCCTCTTATAATGGCTAATCTACTAGTACCGCTGCTAGCTTAGCCCAACACCTGAATATGAGCACATTGCTCATGCTCTAATGCTATCATGTTTTCTCAATGAAATATGAGGGTATTTCTATTATTTGGAGTTTGTTAATGATCTCCAGTCCTTTTTCCCGCGGGGACAAAGGTCTTCAATCCAACTAATATTTTGAATATCTTGATATATTTCAAGTAACCATTCAACTGCATTTCTCATTATTCCATAGCAACACATAGGCTCCTAGTAGTAGCTAGCAACAAAAACTGAGATCAAAATGTAGAAGAAAATTGGGGAAAATGAAAATAGGAAAGCTTTTGCAAGACAGAACCAACATTATTATTTTCATCCCACACGAAACCGCAAGCGGATACCTATCTTATGAAATTTCATGGCTCAACTCTATGATCCATGTTTTTTCTTAGGATTACTATCCTTTTCACACACCCCTCCAAAATTTCTTTGTCGTCGCGGATCTTTCTTTTAGGTATGGGTATGGTGTGGGGTGAGTTGAGGCCATCCTCTAATGGCGCTCCTTGCGCATCCCTCTAGGTGCGTCGTTGGACTTGTAGACATGTGAACCCGGATTAACCATAGGCTTGTAACCTTTTCTTTAGGGCGAATGAGGAGGCTAGGACATCCAGGTCACAAACCCACTCAATTCACTACGTGGTTTAACTATCAATCTATCAAATGGCCTCGCCCGCAAGGATCACGTCATCTATTTCCGATCAAGCGTAATAAAATACTAGAAGGGTTGGGCGTGCTTCACTGCGCCATCGGGGTTGTTGCGATTTCACAAAGATAAAATTGGTTTGGCACGTGGAAAAGATGATGAAGTGTTTTTTTCTATAATGTTGTATTTTAGAGGGCTTTCTTGAGGGTGTCATGTGTTACCTGCTACTCAACAAATACTTACGTGGGAAGTTCCTTGCATTGGTGGTCCCATGCATGTACTACATTGGTGCTACAGTGTCACATGTTGATACTTATTTTGTATATGGTGAGAGGGTGCATATGACTGATGTGTTTTTATAGGCTGGTTGTTGTCAATTAATTTGAGAAACCATTGACCCAGTTAAAATAATGAATCAAATTCAAAATTGAATACCTCAACTGAATGAGAAAGTGTTGACAAATAGTTGGCCCAGTCAAAATCATGAACCAAATTCAGAATTGAACATCTCACTTGAATGGGATGGCTAAACAATTAGGGAGTATAGTGAATTAGATGATTCAGGGAAAAAAAGGTGTATGAGGACAAGTGTTGTTTTAAGTGGTGAGAGGGTGCACGGTGTTGATGTGTTTTTATTGCCTAGTTGTTATTGATTAATTTGAGAAGTCGTTGACCTGGTCAAAATCGTGAATGAAATTGAAAACGATTACCCTAACTGAATGAGAGAGATCCTTGAGAAACAGTTCACCTGGTCAAAATCGTGAACTAAATTCAAATGTAACCTGTCAATTGAATAATTGAATGGGAGGGCTCTAAAATTTGGGAGCTCTTATAGGTGACTAGTAATCCTTAGCAAAAACACTGTTTTGCTATTTCACAACGTCTAGCAAAAAAATATTTCAAGTCACCGCTCATAGCCAAGGGCCATCTTATCTAAACACAAGATTATCCATGTGTTGTGATATTTACCATGAGAAATTTATATTATTCCTTGTATATAAGCGGCCAAAATTTTGAAAATTGACTACATGCTCCGAAAGTGTTGTTCTGATCCTAAGCTGACGTGAGCTCGACTGAACAGTAAAATCAAAAACATTGAATTTTTTCAAAACATTCTGATTTTTTTCATGTCGCACACTGACAAATGTTTTCATTGCTTGCAAAGTTTCATCATGAAATGACATTTGTGTAAGACATGGCAAAAAAAAAAACGATGCTTCAAAATGCTTTTGAAAATAACATTTTGGAGCATCAATTCTTTTTTTATGCCATGTTTTTCACGAATGTTATCCGGCGATGAAGCTTTGCGAGCAATGGGAACATTTGTTAATGTCTGGCCTTTTTTTTACAGTTCACGAGCTCACATGAGCTCGGGATCAGAACAGCAGTGTCCCTACATGCTCTATATACTTTATCATGTCTATTTAGGAACAGAGAGGTAGTATTAGTTCACTGTTAAACAAGTATACGTCGTTTTTCTGGTGGGCCCTGAGAGGCGCCTAAACATGTCGACAGCACGTATCTAGTCTTGGAGACAGGCGTGCAAAGTTGGACATGCATGGGGCATTGAGAAGTCAAGTTTGTTTGCTCGAGGAGGCCTGCATCTGCATGGGAAGCGAAGCGAAGCAGCCGCATTCTGCCAAACGGTTTCAGTTTCTTTCCTGGTTTGCTACGATCAATCGATCTGCACGGAGGGCTCTAAAATAAGCTCGCCTTCGCGACGCATGCTAAAGGACTACAGACCGTGGAGAAAAACGCAAAGATCTGTCCTGAAAAGGCGATGCGGAGTTGGGACGCCTCCAGCAGACATTTGTTCCCAGCCCAGGCGATGATGAAAAGGAAAAACGTGATCGAACACCACTGGTTATCTTATTAATAGTATGGACCTAACTTGCCTTTCCCTGTTTTACAGAACGAAATTAGGTTTCACACTGTACAGAGTGGTTTCCAATATTTTGGACAAACTTGGAGACTGAGGTCCTAATCCGATCCCTAAAAATATCTGGCCCTGAAAATGAACAGGAGGACCCTATGGAAAGTGGGAGACAAGCGGGTGTCTTGCTGGTGTTTATTATTGGGATTGGGAGTTGAAACTTTTGAAGCCAGGTTCAGACTTGCAGCTCGGTGGAATTTCAGCACCGACAAATAAATTTGAAAAATCAAAGCTTGATTTACATTCCTTTTTTGACAACTGCACGGTCTTATCCTCCAAGCAAGCAAGCAAGCAAGCGTGCGATGCCTCTGACAAAGGCATGCACCACGTTTCGTCGCACAGTGTGGTGTGGTCTGCCACACACGCCACCGGTCAAAGGTCAAAAGACATTCTATTTGACCGTGCAGTAGCATTGTCCATGAAAATTTAAACGGAGACTCTGTAGAAGTGTAGATGCTATTCATATTAGAGCATGGACACATGTTTCTCTAGAGCCTACTCAATCACCAGACTGGAAAACTGACCCAACCCAAAGAAACAGAGTAAATATCTTAAATTTTTGGGTTTTAAGGTTTGGGTTCCAAAATCCTACCTTTTTTTTATAAAACACTACCACCTCAGTACCATATCTTTTTTCTTTGCGAGAAAACTTCCGATCTATTCATTATCCCGTGCGTTGAAACGGGAGGAAAAAATACCACCCGTTCTAACCCATTAAATTAAATCAATGATGTTGCAATAATTTATATACCAGAAAAGGGGTAGTCAAAAGGATAATTTATAAGGTGGGACATGAAACACTTTTTTTGAGTTCGCCGTTATATATATATATATATATATATATATATATATATATATATATATATATATATATATATATATATATATATATATAGCTATTGTCCGTCTCCTTTTCAGTTTTCACGTCCTAGAGGCGAGTGCTCCCCCTCCCAGCTGGCGTGCGGGATGAAACATGACGCGAGCAAGATGCACTGTTGTCGCACTCTCTCTACTCTTCATCCCTCCTCTCTCCTTCCTAGCTCACCAACGATATCGATGACATCCAGAGTTGACGAATATCTTGATGGTCAGCAAGTACCGGTGAGCACCAAATATCTTCTCCCTTAATAAATCTTTCTTCCCAACATTTCCATAACTTTTAATTATTATATCTGATAATGTATTCGTAAAATAGGGTGGGCATGAACATTAATCTATGGCAGTAACAACAAAGACCAGCAAGTAATTATAATTGGTGCTCATTAAAAAAATGTAATTGGTGCTAGAAGCACAATTGATTTTAAAAAAGCATCCAACAACTTCCAGTCGGTGCAGCACAATAACAATTGGTTAAAAAAAGCAGTAGCAATAGGCACCCCCACCGAGAGCTATCTCAGACCCCCCCTATCCACACGTCGCCATTCCTCCTCCTCACCATCCAGCACCGCTGCATCTTCCTCTTCCTCCTATCTCAACCCCAACCAGCAATGCATCATGCCATCATGTTATTATAATATTGTTTGTTCTCTGTTATTTTTGCATTGCATCATGCCATCATGCGATCATGTTATTATAATATTCAAACCATCCTAAAAACTATGAACATTTTCAGAATTTTATGAAGCCTCCTATTTTATTTTTATTGTTTTTCTCAATTCCATTCCAATCTTCCCCAAAATCACATGCCTTTTCTACTTCGATCTTGGCCTCCAAAATTTTCCACAAATTATTTCATCATTTAATGGTTTTTGGGCACTTCTAACTCATACCTCTAGTTCAAATCCATTTTAATTAAATTCAAATGAATTTGAATTCCAATTTGGGTGGAACTCCTTTTGTTGGGCTAAGTATAAATATCAGGCTCTGCATTTTCCAAACACCATGGCTATTTCTTTTCCTCTCTTTTTCCTACTCTCTATTTTCTGTAAATGCGATAGAGAAAAAACAAAGGAGGAGATATTTTACCTCTTCATCCATTTCGTTCCTAAGATCTCGGGGCAGGATCTCTTGTAAGTGGAGGAGAGTTGTGACCGCCCGAGACCAATTCTTTCCATTATTATTATCATGATGTTTTTTGCTCTATCTTATTTTTGCATTGCATCATTTCATCATGCCATTATGTCATTAAAATTTTGCAACCCAAATAAATAAATTGTATGGAAGTTCAATCCATTTAAATCGAGGGAATTCACATGGTGATTTGTCTTTATAACATATCCTCCCGACACTTTTAGGGAGCTATAAGAAATATTCCATTCATTTGGAATCACCCATGGACACACTTATATAATTAAAATTTCCATGTCTTTTCTACTTCAAGTTTGGTCCCCAAACTTTGCCCATAAATTCTTTTGTCACCTTCCCAAGCCCCACCAAGAATTTGAACATTTTTTCGGACCTTCAAACACCCACTTCCTATTCAAACCATTTGAATGAAATTCAAATGAGTTTGAATCCAACTCTCATATTGGGTGAAACTTCTTTTGTTGAGGTAACTATAAATCTTAGGCTCTACATTAAAAGTTTCAACATTTTCCATGCACCCTAGGCATTTCTTTTCCACCCTTCTATTTTTCTTCTTGTTCTTTCTAATTTCTATAAAGGAATTTAGAGAAAGAAATTAAAGGAGAGAGAGAGAGAGCAGTAGTGCACAACCCATCCGGCTTGCCAAGGCCTAGCCGCACCCACTCCTAATCCCCTAACCTAGCCCGATCCCCTCCTCTCTCTCTCTCTCTCTCTCTCTCTCTCTCTCTCTCTCTCTCTTGATTCCCCACACCCCGTCTCCTCCACCTCGCACCACCAAGGGAGAGCCCGGCTCGATCCCCATCTCCTCGACTCCCTCCTCCGATGGTGCCCGCATCTGCCGCGCCGTTGGACCTTGCCGGCTGGAACCCTGATATGTCTCCGTTGTATCTACTTTTCCAAACACTTTTGCCCTTGTTTTGGACTCTAACTTGTATGATTTGAATGGAACTAACCCGGACTGATGTTGTTTTCAGCAGAATTGCCATGGTGTTGTTTTATGTGCAGAAAACAGAAGTTCTCGGAATGACCTGAAACTCCATGGAATATCTTAGAATAAATAATAAAAAATCCTCACCAAAGATGAAGGCCAGGGGGCCCACACCCTGTTCACGAGGGTGGGGGGCGCGCCCCCTACCCCCTGGGCGCCCTGGTGGCCCTCCGACGCTAACTCCAACTCCATATATTGGCTTTCGGGGAGAAAAAATCAGAGAGAAAGTTTCATCGCGTTTTACGATACGGAGCCGCCGCCAAGCCCTAATCTCTCTCGGGAGGGCTGATCTAGAGTTCGTTCGGGGCTCCGGAGAGGGGGATTCGTCGCCGTCGTCATCATCAACCATCCTCCATCACCAATTTCATGATGCTCACCGCCGTGCGTGAGTAATTGCATTGTAGGCTTGCTAGACGGTGATGGGTTGGATGAGATTTATCATGTAATCGAGTTAGATTTGTTAGGGTTTGATCCCTAGTATCCATTATGTTCTGAGATTGATGTTGCTATGACTTTGCTATGCTTAATGCTTGTCACTGGGGACCGAGTGCCATGATTTCAGATCTGAACCTATTATGTTTTCATGAATATATGTGTGTTCTTGATCCTATCTTGCAAGTCTATAGTCACCTACTATGTGTTATGATCCGGCAACCCCGAAGTAACAATAATCGGGACCACTCCCGGTGATGACCATAGTTTGAGGAGTTCATGTATTCACTATGTGCTAATGCTTTGTTCCGGTTCTCTATTAAAAGGAGGCCTTAATATCCCTTAGTTTCCAATAGGACCCCGCTGCCACGGGAGGGTAGGACAAAAGATGTCATGCAAGTTCTTTTCCATAAGCACGTATGACTATATACGGAATACATGCCTACATTACATTGATGAATTGGAGCTAGTTCTGTGTCACCCTATGTTATGACTGTTATATGATGAACCACATCCGGCATAATTATCCATCGCTGATCCGGTGCCTACGAGTTTTCCATATACTGGTTCTCGCTTATTTACTTTTCCGTTGCTACTGTTACAATCACTACAAAATACCAAAAACATTACTTTTGCTGTCTTTACTTTTGTTACCGTTACCACCACTATCATATTACTTTTTCTAGTTTTCTTCTTGTGTGTTTAATAAACCTTAAGAAAAAACAAAAAATTAGTCAGTCTAGTTTTCATGCTTGTAGTAGAATTAAGAAGAAAACCCAAAAATATTTCCCGTTCTTCTTTTTACTTGTTGGGAGCTTTCCCGTGTAAATAGTTTTTATTTCTTTTCCTTTCTTTGGGGGTCGAGAAGACCATATTGAAAATGCTTAGTGGCTCTCATATGCATTATTGTTTATCTAACTTAGAGCACATATTACTTGTCTTCTCTCTTGAGTTGAATGCTTGCAGATTCCAGCTTAGTCCAATGCACGTGCACTCTTATTATTATATACACCGTTCGGTCGTGCAAGTGAAAGGCAATAATGATGATATATGATGGACTTATTGAGAAGAGAAAAGCTGGTACGAACTCGATCTCTCTTGTTTTTGTAAATATGATGATTCATCGTTCCTGATTCAGCTATTATGAAGTAAACATATTTGCAATGACATTTAGAGATTATAGTTGCTTGTGCCATGCTTGATTAGCTATGAGTTATAATGGTTTACCTTGCGTGCCAACATGCTATTAGAATGATTATGATGTGGTATGATGGGATGGTATCCTCCTTTAAATGCATTGAGTGACTCGACTTGGCACATGTTCACGCATGTAGTTGAATCAAATCAACATAGCCTTCATGATATTTATTTTCATGGTAGATTATATCCTCCTCATGCTTGTATTCGGTGTAAATTAATTTTAATGCATGTTTACGACTGTTGTCGCTCTCTCAGTTGGTCGCTTCCCAGTCTTTTGCTAGCCTTCACCTGTACTAAGCGGGAATACTGCTTGTGCATCCAAACTCCTTAAACCCCAAAGTTATTCCATATGAGTCCACTATACCTTCCTATATGCGGTATTTACCTGCCGTTCCAAGTAAATTTGTATGTGCCAAACTCTAAATCTTCAAATACACATTTTGTTTTGCATGCTCGAATAGCTCATATGTCAACTAGAGTTGCCCTTATCTTCCGTGTTAGGCGGGTTATTCTCAAGAGGAGTGGACTCCGCTCCTCATTCACGAGAAAATGGCTGGTATTCAGGATGCCCAGTCCCATGCTTTATGCAAACTAAATCAAAATAACTGCAAACAAAACTCCCCTTGGGACCCGTTGAATGTTGGAGGCACTCGTTGTTTCGAGCAAGCCATGGATTGATGCTTGTGGAGGAAGGGGAGTATAAACTTTACCATTCTGTTTGGGAACTGCCTATAATCTGTTTAGCATGGAAGATATCGTCGTCTTTTAGTTGTTATGTTGACAATGAAAGTATGCCGCTCAAAATATAATTTATCTCTATTTCAAAACCGAGCTCTGACACCTCTACAAATCCCTGCTTCCCTCTGCGAAGGGCCTATCTATTTACTTTTACGATTGAGTCATCACCCTTCTTATTAAAAAGCACCCGTTGGAGAGCACACTGTCGTTTGCATTCATTATTATTGGTTTATATTGGGTATGACTTGACTGGATCTCTTTTACCATGAATTACAATATTTAGTCAGTCCTTGATCTTTAAAGGTGCTCCGCACTTATGTTTTGCGGTCTCAAAAAGGGCTAGCGAGATACCATTTTGTTATATCATGTTATGATTATTTTGAGAAAGTGTTGTCATCCGAGTTTTATTATTATGGCTCGCTAGCTGATTATGCTATTGATATGAGTAATTGTGAGACCTACGTGTCATTGTGAGTATGGTTAGTTCATAATAATTGCTGAGACTTGAATGTTGGCTTTTCATGTTTACAACAACAAGAGCAAACAGAGTTTGTAAAAGTTTTTCTTTTTCTCTTTCAGTTTGTCAACTGAATTGCTTGAGGACAAGCAAGGGTTTAAGCTTGGGGGAGTTGATACGTCTCTGTCGTATCTACTTTTCCAAACACTTTTTCCCTTGTTTTGGACTCTAACTTGTATGATTTGAATGGAACTAACCCGGACTGACGCCGTTTTTAGCAGAATTGCCATGGTGTTGTTTTATGTGCAGAAAACAAAAGTTCTCGGAATGACCTGAAACTCCACGGAATATCTTAGAATAAATAATAAAAAATCCTCGCCAAAGATGAAGGCCAGGGGGCCCACTGTAACGCCCGAGACCGATGCTCCAGATGCCTTCCTTGTATTCCGGGTTTCGCCGTGTGTTTCATTTGTGCCTGCCCTTTTTATTTTTGCATTGCATCATGTCATGATGCCATCATCTCATAAATCTTTTGCAACTCAACTAAATAAATGGCATGGATCTTTGATCCATTTAAATCGAGGGAATTCACATGGTGATTCTCTTTAAAACATATCCTTTCGATATTTAGAGAGCTATAGTAAATATTCCAATTGTTTGGATTTACCGCAAACACACTTACAAAATATCCTAATGCCTTTGTTGTCTTAATTCTTGATCTCCAACTTTGCCATTTATTATTTCATCATTTTCCGGAGCTCCACCAAAAATCCGAACATTTTTGGACCTTCCCAAACCTCACTTCCTATTCAAATCATTTGAATTTAAATCAAATGAGTTTGAATTTAATCTTTCAATCATGGCCTTTCTATTTTTCTTGGAACGAGCATATTTTTGTGAGTCCAAGTAAATTAACCCCATGCCCAAATTCTTTCCGTAACCCTCTCTTTTTTTATTTCTTATCTCTATTTTGTTTCTTTTCTTTTGAGAGGAAGAGAGAGAGAGAGGAGAGCCCAGCCGCCGGCCTCTAAGGCCCATCTGCAGCCCAGCCGGCGCCCCACCGACCGAACCCTAGCCCCGCTAGCCCGACTCCCTCCTCTCGATCCCCTCCTCCTCGTTTTCCTTCCGCCGCCAGCGCTCGACCGGTCGACCCCATCTCTCCCTCTCGATCTCTCCCTCTGGCCGCCGCCACCTCGCCCTCGATCCCCATCTTTCTCTCGATCCCCTCCCTCCAGCGCCGCCACAGGGGAAGAGCCCCCCGTACCAGTGCCCGATTCCCATCGCCTCCTCCCGTCCCTTTGCCTCACCGCGCCCAAGCTCCTGGAGCCCGAGCTGTCCCCGAGAGCCTCCTCTTGCTGCTTCGTCCCCGCGCCATCCGGCGACCCTCGCCTCGAACCCGCGCCCTGCTTCTCCTCCCGTGCTGCGCCTCCACGCCGTCATCCGCATCCCCAGCCTCCTCACCGGCGGCCTGCAGTTCCAGCAGACCCCACGCGCCCTCTCCTTTCCTTCCTGCCTCGTCCTCGGTGCCTCGTCCCCGAGCCCTACGCCCCTGACGCTGCCCCGTCTCCTCGTGCCGGCCCCGCCACCAAGTCCCGGCGCCGTCGGCGACCACCAGGAGGGTCACCCCGCGCGTGACCCCGAGCCTCTCCACGCGCGCCCACGCCCATCGCTGCACTCCCACAAGCGCGCAGCCGCCCCGTGGCCCCTGCGTTTCCTCGCCTCTGCTGCCCTCCTCGATGTCTTGCTCGTCCTCGTGTGTGCCATGGACGTGCGCCGCCGCTGGCCTCTGCTGTGCGCGTCCCGTCTCCCTCGCCGACGCCCTGCCTCTTGGTGTTCTGCTCCACCACCATATTGTGGCCGATTTTGTTGTTTCATTGTCGGGCATGAGTTGCCTTACTGCTGTCCTCCAGAGGCCCTTTTGTCTTTCTTCGTTTTGGATCGGCCAGTACGAGACGCCAAGTACCAGGAACACCAAGGCCATCTTCGAGATTTTCGCCAAGTACCAGGAGGTCGATGAATGGTTCATCTATGTGCGTGTGCGACCATCTTCGGCAAGGACCCGTGTATGACTACACAACGAACCGTGAAGTTCCACAAGATAACGTGTACCACTACCTTCGCCCAGAAGACGTTGGATTCGTCAAGTGCCTCTTCGAAACGAACGTGTACAACTACTTCCACTACCATCGCGAGAACGACTACTTCCTTCGCCGAACCCGAACCGCTCCGAAAACGCACGCTTCGAAGGTATAACCCCGAGACGACCTACCGAGAACGAATGTGGGTTGTATGAGATGCACAGTTTGCATCGTGCCCGTTTGTTTCGCGCTCGTTCCTCGTTTGCCATGCCACCATCACGTGGGAACCCGGTATCCGGGATCACCCCCACCATCTTTTGCATGTTCTGCACATCCACACGTTCTTTTGCACCGACATCTCAATCGAGTTATCGGAACCGGAATGTTGCCGTGGAACCATTTCCGTTGTAGTTGCCGTGGCACCCATTTTGTTCCGCCATAGTGACCAAATGCTTCATAACATGCTTATGTCAACATTTTCATAAAAATTGCATAAAACTTGTATATGTCATCCGCATCATGATAACAACAATTAAAATGTTTAAAATTGTTGCTTGCTTTAAATTGCTAAATACCATGGGGATTTTCCGGAATTGTTGTTTGTTGTTCAAGCCTCATTTAAACTTGCCTAAATAGTTAGTTTATTTATGCTTCACCTCTTGCCATGTTAACCAACATTTAATCTTGTCTTGTTCATAGCCGAGAGAGAAACTAAATAATTGATGTGGTGTTTCGTCAATATTCAACTCGTTGCATATTGAGCTCCACTTAATTTGTAGTATTGTTTGTGCACTTTGCCATGCCATGCCTCATTAAACCGGACATGCATCATACTTGTTTGTGCATCATGACATGTTTATGCTTGTGTGTTTACCATGTTGTTTGCTTCTTTCCGGTTTGCTTCTCTCGTTAGCTTCGGTTTCGTTCTGGAGTTGTGAGGATTCGTTCGACTACGACCGTTTGTCTTCTTCTTGGACTCGTTCTTCTTCCTTGCGGGATCTCAGGCAAGATGATCATACCCTCGAAATCACTACTATCTTTGCTATGCTAGTCTGCTCGCTCTTTTGCTATGCCAATGCTACGATGCCTATCATTTGCTTGTCAGCCTCCCAAATTGCCATGTCAAACCTCTAACCCACCATGTCCTAGCAAACCGTTGTTTGGCTATGTTACCGCTTTGCTCAGCCCCTCTTATAGCGTTGTTAGTTGCAGGTGAAGATGAAGTTTGTTCCTTGTTGGAACATGGAGATGTTGTTCCTTGTTGGAACATGTTTACTTGTTGGGATATCACAATATCTCTTATTTAATTAATGCACATATATACTTGGTAAAGGGTGGAAGGCTCGGCCTTATGCCTGGTGTTTTGTTCCACTCTTGCCGCCCTAGTTTCCGTCATATCGGTGTTATGTTCCTGGATTTTGCGTTCCTTACGCGGTTGGGCTATAATGGGAACCCCTTGACAGTTCGCCTTAAGTAAAACTCCTCCAGCAAGGCCCAACTTTGGTTTTAACATTTGCCACCTAAGCCTTTTTCCCTTGGGTTCTGCAGACTCAAGGGTCATCTTTATTTTAACCCCCGGGCCAGTGCTCCTCTGAGTGTTGGTCCAAACTAGAGCACCGTGCGGGACCATTCCTTGGCAACTTGGATTACGTCGGTACCTGTACGCTTCGCTTATCCGGTGTGCCCTGAGAACGAGATATGTGCAGCTCCTATCGGGATTTGTCGGCACAGCGGGTGGTCTTGCTGGTTTAGTTTTACCCTGTCGAAATGTCTTGATGTACCGGGATACCGAGTCTGATCGGAGTGTCTCGGGTGGAGGTCTATTCCTTCGTTGACCGTGAGAGCTTGTTATGGGCTAAGTTGGGACACCCCTGCAGGGTTATAAACTTTCGAGAGCCGTGCCCGCGGTTATGTGGCAGATGGGAATTTGTTAATGTCCGGTTGTAGATAACTTGACACCAGATCCGAATTAAAACGCATCAACCATGTGTGTAACCGTGATGGTCTCTTCTCGGCGGAGTCCGGGAAGTGAACACGGTGTTGGAGTTATGTTTGACGTAAGTAGTTTCAGGATCACTTCTTGATCGCTACTAGTTTCACGACCGTGCCTTGCTTCTCTTCTCGCTCTCTTTTGCGATTGTAGCCACCATATATGCTAGTCACTTGCTGCAGCTCCACCTCATTACTACATCCTTCCTATAAGCTTAAATAGTCTTGATCTCGCGGGTGTGAGATTGCTGAGTCCTCGTGACTCACAGATACTTCCAAAACCAGTTTGCAGGTGCCTATGTTATCGAGCAGGTGACGCAACCAAGCTCAAGGAGGAGCTCGATGAAGATCTTGCCCTTTGTGTTGTTTCGTTCTAGTTGATCAGTAGTGGAGCCCAGTTGGGGTCGATCGGGGACCTTTGTCGCATTTGGGGTTCTTATTTTATTTTGGTTCCGTAGTCGGACCTTGATTGTATCTGGATGATGTAATGCTTTATTCATGTAATTGTGTGAAGTGGCGATTGTAAGCCAACTATGTATTTCTTTCCCTTATGTATTACATGGATTGTGTGAAGATTACCTCACTTGCGACATTGCTTTCAATGCGGTTATGCCTCTAAGTCGTGCTTCGACACGTGGGAGATATAGCCGCATCGAGGGCGTTACACCCACACCCTGTTCACGAGGGTGGGGGGCGCGCCCCTCCCCCCTCGGCGCGCCCCCCTACCTCGTGGCCCCCCTGATGGCCCTCCGACGTGAACTCCAACTCCATATATTGGCTTTCGGGGAGAAAAAAATCAGAGAGAAAGTTTCATCGCGTTTTACGATACGGAGCCGCCGCCAAGCCTTAATCTCTCTCGGGAGGGCTGATCTGGAGTCCGTTCGGGGCTCCGGAGAGGGGGATTCGTCGCCATCGTCATCATCAACTATCCTCCATCACCAATTTCATGATGCTCACCGCCGTGCGTGAGTAATTGCATCGTAGGCTTGCTGGACGGTGATGGGTTGGATGAGATTTATCATGTAATCGAGTTAGATTTGTTAGGGTTTGATTCCTAGTATCCATTATGTTCTGAGATTGATGTTGCTATGACTTTGCTATGCTTAATGCTTGTCACTAGGGCCCAAGTGCCATGATTTCAGATCTGAACCTATTATGCTTTCATGAATATATGTGTGTTCTTGATCCTATCTTGCAAGTCTATAGTCACCTACTATGTGTTATGATCCGGCAACCCCGAAGTGACAATAATCGGGACCACTCCCGGTGATGACCATAGTTTGAGGAGTTCATGTATTCACTATGTGCTAATGCTTTGTTCCGGTTCTCTATTAAAAGGAGGCCTTAATATCCCTTAGTTTCCAATAGGACCCCGCTACCACGGGAGGGTAGGACAAAAGATGTCATGCAAGTTCTTTTCCATAAGCACGTATGACTATATACGGAATACATGCCTACATTACATTGATGAATTGGAGCTAGTTCTGTGTCACCCTATGTTATGACTGTTACATGATGAACCGCATCCGGCATAATTATCCATCGCTGATCCGGTGCCTACGAGTTTTCCATATATTGGTTCTCGCTTATTTACTTTTCCGTTGCTACTGTTACAATCACTACAAAACACCAAAAACATTACTTTTGCTGTCTTTACTTTTGTTACCGTTACCACCACTATCATATTACTTTGCTACTAAAACACTTTGCTGCAGATACTAAGTTTCCAGGTGTGGTTGAATTGACAACTCAGCTGCTAATACTTGAGAATATTCTTTGGCTCCCCTGGTGTCGAATCAATAAATTTGGGTTGAATACTCTACCCTCGAAAACTGTTGCGATCCCCTATACTTGTGGGTTATCAAACCCCTGCCTCTCCTTGCTCGCGCCTCATGCATCGCGACATGAGTAACCACCATGGCTGCAGCCACCATGCCTGGCTGCTGGGTAGCCCCTATGCGACCTTCTCTGTCGCTTCAACCTCCCGCACCAACGTCCTCCGCCCCTATTGCTTGCTCCTGCATCTTCGTCCGCGAGCTCCCTCACCCTTGCTCATCCTATGTTGCTCCACCACCGCCCACCTCTGCACCTCGTGACCGCCTCCCATGGTGCACGGCTGCAAGATTTGCCTCGCCTCGTCCATGCCCGCAGGCCAACCGTAGCCAGCCCAACCTACATGGCCAGTGGCCTACCCCCCCCCCCCCCAACCACTCTCGATCCTGGCCGCCATGGTTCCCCTCATCCCGAGCCATCGGGTCCGAGCAACTATGGCATGATAACCCACAAGTATAGGGGATAAATCGTCGTCCTTTTGATAAGTAAGAGTGTCGAACCCAACGAGGAGCAGAAGGAAACGACAAGCGGTTTTCAGCAAGGTATTTTCTCAAAGCACTGAAATTGTTGGTAACAGATAGCGATAGTAGCTATGGTGCAGCAAGGTAGCCCAATCCTTTTTGTTGTAAAGGACAGGCCGGAATAGTCTCTTGTAATAAGAAAATCGTTCTTGAGGACACACGAGAATTTCATCTAGTCACTTTCATCATGTTTGTTTGATTCACGTTCGCTACTTTGATAATTTGATATGTGGGTGGACCGGTGCTTGGGTGTTGTTCTTACTTTAACAAGCCTCCCACTTATGATTAAACCCTCTCGTAAGCATCTGCAACTACGAAATAAGAATTAAGATAAATCTAACCATAGCATTAAACATGTGGATCCAAACCAGCCCCTTACGGAATAGCGCATAAACTAGGGTTTAAGATTCTGTCACTCTAGAAATCCATCATCTAATTACTACTCCACAATGCATTCCCTTAGGCCGAAAGATGGTGAACTTTCATGTAGTCAACATTGTTGGAGATATGCCCTATAGGCAATCAAGTATGATGATATTTCCTATGTGTTTATGAATAAAGATAGTCCTTGGATGTAATCAATGATACTTGTTGGCAAGTACGTGAATTGTCTGTGAGATCATGTGTTGTATGATACATCCTAAATTGTCCCTAGTCGCGAGTGACGTCGGACTAGACTAGCATATGACATGGTGGATGACTCGATCTCACTAGCCATGAAGCATTGGATGCTAACCGGATAATATGGACTCGGAAGGATCTGGTCGGATTCGGCGTAGTCGCATCCGAGTCGAGATAAGGTCCGAGTCGGATAGACCCAACTATGAGACACAGCGATATGTCATCTGTGAGTCTCTAGTACAACATACGTTCTATGTCCTATGACCTGAGCTGACGCATGTACTCGGGATGGTGACAGACTTGCTTTGGGACGACCAAACGCTACTCCGTGACTGGGTAGTTGCAAAGGTAGGTTTCGGGTTTGTGCAGACCCATGCTGCGAGACATGGTCAAGCAAGATGGGATTTGCCCCTCCAATTAGTAGAGATATACTCTGGGCCCCTCATGTGATCCGACCAGGATAAGCATGGCCATGCGACAAGGATTATGAGTTAATCCAGTTTGTGGTCGGTATCACTGGAACGAGAAAGAGGTCGGGCTAGCACAAGGATGACAGTCTCGCCTTGAGCCCGACAACATATATCATGAGGCAAAGGGAACAGAAGTGTGACACGTCGTACAGGTTCACCTAACCAGCTTCACAGTTTGATTGGTGGTCGGCACGCCTTGCTAGTGTTGGGGAACGTAGTAATTTCAAAATATTTCCTACGCACACGCAAGATCATGGTGATGGCATAGCAACGAGAGGGGAGAGTGTTGTCCACGTACCCTCGTTGACCATAAGCGAAAGCGTTAGCACAACACGGTTGATGTAGTCGTACGTCTTCACGATCCGACCGATCCAAGCACCGAACGTACGGCACCTCCGAGTTCAGCACACGTTCAGCTCGATGACGATCCCCGGGCTCCGATCCAGCAAAGCTTCAGGGATGAGTTCCGTCAGCACGACGGTGTGGTGACGATGATGATGTTCTACCGACGCAGGGCTTCGCTTAAACTCCGTGATGATATGACCGAGGTAGAATATGGTGGAGGGGGGCACCGCACACGGCTAAGGAACGATCCGTAGATCAACTTGTGTGTATATGGGGTGCCCCCCTGCCCCCGTATATAACGGAGCAAGGGGGAGGCCGGCCGGCCCTTAGAGGGCGCGCCAAGGAGGAGGAATCCTCCTCCTAGTAGGAGTAGGACTCCCCCTTTCCTACTCCTACTAGGAGGGGGAAGGAAGGGGGAGAGGGGAAGGAAAGAGGGGGGCGCCGCCCCCCTCCTAATCCAATTCGGACCAGAGGGAGAGGGGGCGCGCGGCCCACCCTGGCTGCCTCTCTCTCTTCCCCTTAAGGCCCACTAGGCCCATTACTTCTCCCCCGGGGGGGGGGGGGGGGTTCGGTAACCCTTCGGCACTCCGGTTTTCTCTGAAAACACCCGGAACACTTCCGGTGTCCGAATATATTCGCCCAATATATCAATCTTTATGTCTCGACCATTCTGAGACTCCTCGTCATGTCCGTGATCACATCTAGGACTCCGAACAAACTTCGGTACATCAAAACTTATAAACTCATAATAAAACTGTCATCGTAACGTTAAGCGTGCGGACCCTACGGGTTCGAGAACTATGTAGACATGACCTAGAACTATTCTCGGTCAATAACCAATAGCGGAACCTGGATGCCCATATTGGTTCCTACATATTCTACGAAGATCTTTATCGGTCAAACCGCATAACAACATACGTTGTTCCCTTTGTCATCGGTAAGTTACTTGCCCGAGATTCGATCGTCGGTATCCAATACCTAGTTCAATCTCATTACCGGCAAGTCTCTTTACTCGTATGTAATTCATCATCCCGTAACTAACTCATTAGTTACATTGCTTGCAAGGCTTATAGTGATGTGTATTACCAAGAGGGCCCAGAGATACCTCTCCGACAATCGGAGTGACAAAACCTAATCTCGAAATACGCCAACCCAACATCTACCTTTGGAGACACCTGTAGTACTCCTTTATAATCACCCAGTTACATTGTGATGTTTGGTAGCACCCAAAGTGTTCCTCCGGTAAATGGGAGTTGCATAATCTCATAGTTTCAGGAACATGTATAAGTCATGAGGAAAGCAATAGCAATATACTAAACGATCAAGTGCTAGGCTAACGGAATGGGTCATGTCAATCACATCATTCTCCTAAGGATGTGATCTCATTAATCAAATGACAACACATGTATATGGTTAGGAAACATAACCATCTTTGATTAATGAGCTAGTCAAGTAGAGGCATACTAGTGACTATATGTTTGTCTATGTATTCACACATGTATCATGTTTCCGGTTAATACAATTCTAGCATGAATAATAAACATTTATCATGATATGAGGAAATAAATAATAACTTTATTATTGCCTCTAGGGCATATTTCCTTCAGTCTCCCGCTTGCACTAGAGTCAATAATCTAGATTACATAGTAATGATTCTAACACCCATGGAGTCTTGGTGTTGATCATGTTTTGCTCGTGAGAGAGGCTTAGTCAATGGATCTGCAACATTCAGATCCGTATGTATCTTGAAAATCTCTATGTCTCCCACTTGGACTTGGTCCCGGATGGAATTTAAGTGTCTCTTGATGTGCTTGGTCCTCTTGTGAAATCTGGATTCCTTTGCCAAGGCAATTGCACCAGTATTGTCACAGAAGATCTTCATTGGTCCCGATGCACTAGGTATGACACCTAGATCGGAAATGAACTCCTTCATCCAGACTCCTTCATTTGCTACTTCCGAAGCAGCTATGTACTCCGCTTCACATGTAGATCCCGCCACGACGCTTTGTTTAGAACTGCACCAACTTACAGCACCACCGTTTAATAAAAACACGTATCCGGTTTGCAATTTAGAATTGTCCGGATCAGTGTCAAAGCTTGCATCGACGTAACCATTTACGACTAGCTCTTTGTCACCTCCATATACGAGAAACATATCCTTAGTCCTTTTCAGGTATTTCAGGATGTTCTTGACCGCTGTCCAGTGATCCACTCCTGGATTACTTTGGTACCTTCCTATCAAGCTTATTGCTAAGCATACGTCAGGTCTGGTACACAGCATTGCATACATGATAGAGCCTATGGTTGAAGCATAGGGAACATCTTTCATTTTCTCTCTATCTTCTGTTGTGGTCGGGCATTGAGTTTGACTCAACTTCACACCTTGTAACACGGGCAAGAACCCTTTCTTTGCCTGATCCATTTTGAACTTTTTCAAAATTTTATCAAGGTATGTGCTTTGTGAAAGTCCTATTAAGTGTCTTGATCTATCTCGATAGATCTTGATGCCCAATATGTAAGCAGCTTCACCGAGGTCTTTCATTGAAAAACTTTTATTCAAGTATCCCTTTATGCTATCTAGAAATTCTATATCATTTCAATTAATAATATGTCATCTACATATAATATCAGAAATGCTACAGAGCTCCCACTCACTTTCTTGTAATTACAGGCTTCTCCAAAAGTCTGTATAAAACCATATGCTTTGATCACACTATCAAAGCGTTTATTCCAACTCCAAGATGCTTGCACCAGTCCATAAATGGATCGCTGGAGCTTGCACACTTTGTTAGCACCTTTTGGATCAACAAAACCTTCTGGCTGCATCATATACAACTCTTCTTCCAGAAATCCATTCAAGAATGCAGTTTTGACATCCATTTGCCAAATTTCATAATCATGAAATGCTGCAATAGCTAACATGATTCGGACAGACTTAAGCATCGCTACGGGTGAGAAAGTCTCATCATAGTCAACTCCTTGAACTTGTCGAAAACCTTTCGCAACAAGTCGAGCTTTATAGATAGTTACATTACCATCAGCGTCAGTCTTCTTCTTAAAGATCCATTTATTCTCAATGGCTTGCCGATCATCAGGCAAGTCAACCAAAGTCCATACTTTGTTTTCATACATGGATCCCATCTCAGATTTCATGGCCTCTAGCCATTTTGCGGAATCTGGGCTCATCATCGCTTCCTCATAGTTCGTAGGTTCATCATGGTCAAGTAACATGACTTCCAGAATAGGATTACCGTACCACTCTGGTGCGGATCTTACTCCGGCAGACCTACGAGGTTCAATAGGAACTTGATCTGAAGTTTCATGATCAATATCATTAGCTTCATTACTAATTGGTGTAGGTGTCATAGAAACTGATTTCTGTGATGAACTACTCTCCAATAAGGGAGCAGGTACAGTTACCTCATCAAGTTCTACCTTCCTCCCACTCACTTCTTTCGAGAGAAACTCCTTCTCTAGAAAGGATCCATTCTTAGCAACGAATGTTTTGCCTTCGGATCTATGATAGAAGCTGTACCCAACAGTCTCTTTTGGGTATTCTATGAAGACACATTTCTCCGATTTAGGTTTGAGCTTATCTGGTTGAAGTTTCTTCACATAAGCATCGCAGCCCCAAACTTTAAGAAACGACAACTTTGGTTTCTTGCCAAACCACAGTTCATAAGGCGTCGTCTCAACGGATGTTGATGGTGCCCTATTTAACGTGAATGCGGCCGTCTCTAAAGCATAACCCCAGAACGATAGCGGTAAATCAGTAAGAGACATCATAGATCGCACCATATCTAGTAAAGTATGATTACGACGTTCGGACACACCATTTCTTTGTGGTGTTCCAGGTGGCGTGAGTTGCGAAACTATTCCGCATTGTTTCAAATGTAAACCAAACTCGTAACTCAAATATTCTCCTCCACGATCATATCGTAGAAACTTTATTTTCTTGTTACGATGATTTTTTACTTCACTCTGAAATTCCTTGAACTTTTCAAATGTTTCAGACTTGTGTTTCATTAAGTAGATATACCCATATCTGCTCAAATCATCTGTGAAGGTGAGAAAATAACGATATCCGCCACGAGCTTCAACATTCATCGGACCACATACATCTGTATGTATGATTTCCAACAAATCTGTTGCTCTCTCCATAGTACCGGAGAACGGTGTTTTAGTCATCTTGCCCAAGAGGCACGGTTCGCACTTACCAAGTGATTCATAATCAAATGATTCGAAAAGTCCATCAGTATGGAGTTTCTTCATGCGCTTTACACCGATATGACCTAAATGGCAATGCCACAAATAAGTTGCACTCTCATTATCAACTCTGCATCTTTTGGCTTCGACATTATGAATATGTGTATCACTACTTTTGAGATTCAATAAAAATAGACCACTCTTCAAGGGTGCATGACCACAAAAGATATTACTCATATAAATAGAACAACCATTATTCTCCGATTTAAATGAATAACCGTCTCGCATCAAACAAGATCCAGATATAATGTTCATGCTCAACGCTGGCACCAAATAACAATTATTTAGGTCTAAAACTAATCCCGAAGGTAGATGTAGAGGTAGCGTGCCGACCGCGATCACATCGACTTTGGAACCGTTTCCCACGGGCATGGTCACCTCGTCCTTCGCCAGTGCTCGCTTATTTCGTAGTCCCTGTTTCGAGTTGCAAATATTAGCAACAGAACCAGTATCAAATACCCAGGTGCTATTACAAGCTCTAGTAAGGTACACATCAATAACATGTATATCACATATACCTTTGTTCACCTTGCCATCCTTCTTATCCGCCAAATACTTGGGGCAGTTCCGCTTCCAGTGTCCAGTCTGCTTGTAGTAGAAGCACTCAGTTTCAGGCTTAGGTCCAGACTTGGGTTTCTTCTCTTGAGCAGCAACTTGCTTGCCGTTCTTCTTGAAGTTCCCCTTCTTCTTTCCTTTGCCATTTTTCTTGAAACTAGTGGTCTTGTTGACCATCAACACTTGATGCTCCTTCTTGATTTCTACCTCCGCAGCTTTTAGCATTGCGAAGAGCTCGGGAATTGTCTTGTTCATCCCTTGCATATTATAGTTCATCACGAAGCTCTTGTAGCTTGGTGGCAGTGATTGGAGAATTCTGTCAATGACGCTATCATCCGGAAGATTAACTCCCAGTTGAATTAAGTGATTATTGTACCCAGACATTTTGAGTATATGCTCACTGACAGAACTATTCTCCTCCATCTTGCAGCTGTAGAACTTATTGGAGACTTCATATCTCTCAATCCGGGCATTTGCTTGAAATATTAACTTCAACTCCTGGAACATCTCATATGCTCCATGACGTTCAAAACGTCGTTGAAGACCCGGTTCTAAGCCGTAAAGCATGGCACATTGAATTATCGAGTAGTCATTAGCTTTGCTTTGCCAGATGTTCTTAACGTCGTCAGTTGCATCAGCAGCAGGCCTGGCACCCAGCGGTGCTTCCAGGACGTAATTCTTCTGTGCAGCAATGAGGATAATCCTCAAGTTACGGACCCAGTCCGTGTAATTGCTACCATCATCTTTCAACTTTGCTTTCTCAAGGAACGCATTAAAATTCAACGGAACAACAGCACGAGCCATCTATCTACAACAAACATAGACAAGCAAAATACTATCAGGTACTAAGTTCATGATAAATTTAAGTTCAATTAATCATATTACTTAAGAACTCCCACTTAGACAGACATCTCTCTAGTCATCTAAGTGATCACGTGATCCAAATCAACTAAACCATAACCGATCATCACGTGAGATGGAGTAGTTTTCAATGGTGAACATCACTATGTTGATCATATCTACTATATGATTCACGCTCGACCTTCCGGTCTCCGTGTTCCGAGGCCATATCTGCATATGCTAGGCTCGTCAAGTTTAACCTGAGTATCCTGTGTGTGCAAAACTGGCTTGCACCCATTGTAGATGGACGTAGAGCTTATCACACCCGATCATCACATGGTGTCTGGGCACGATGAACTTTGGCAACGGTGCATACTCAGGGAGAACACTTCTTGATAATTTTTAGTGAGAGATCATCTTAAAATGCTACCGTCAATCAAAGCAAGATAAGATGCATAAAGGATAAACATCACATGCAATCAATATAAGTGATATGATATGGCCATCATCATCTTGTGCTTGTGATCTCCATCTTCGAAGCACCGTCGTGATCACCATCGTCGCTGGCGCGACACCTTGATCTCCATCGTAGCATCGTTGTCATTACACCATCTATTGCTTCTACGACTATCACTACTGCTTAGTGATAAAGTAAAGCAATTACAGGGCGTTTGCATTTCATACAATAAAGCGACAACCATATGGCTCCTGCTAGTTGCCGATAACTTCGGTTACAAAACATGATCATCTCATACAATAAAATATAGCATCACGTCTTGACCATATCACATCACAACATGCCCTGCAAAAACAAGTTAGACGTCCTCTACTTTGTTGTTGCAAGTTTTACGTGGCTGCTACGGGCTTAGCAAGAACCATTCTTACCTACGCATCAAAACCACAACGATAGTTTGTCAAGTTAGTGCTGTTTTAACCTTCGCAAGGACCGGGCGTAACCACACTCGATTCTGCTAAAGTGAGAGAGACAGACACCCGCCAGTCACCTTTAAGCACAAGTGCTCGTAATGGTGAAACCAGTCTCGCGTAAGCGTACGCGTAATGTCGGTCCGGGCCGCTTCATCTCACAATACCGCCGAACCAAAGTATGACATGCTGGCAAGTAGTATGACTTGTATCGCCCACAACTCACTTGTGTTCTACTCGTGCATATGACATCTACACATAAAACCTAGGCTCGGATGCCACTGTTGGGGAACGTAGTAATTTCAAAAAATTTCCTACGCACACGCAAGATCATGGTGATGGCATAGCAACGAGAGCGGAAAGTGTTGTCCACGTACCCTCGTAGACCGTAAGCGTAAGCGTTAGCATAACGCGGTTGATGTAGTCGTACGTCTTCACGATCCAACCGATCCAAGCACCGAACGTATGGCACCTCCGAGTTCAGCACACGTTCAGCTCGATGACGATCCCCGGGCTCCGATCCAGCAAAGCTTCGGGGATGAGTTCCGTCAGCACGATGGCGTGGTGACGATGATGATGTTCTACCGACGCAGGGCTTCGCCTGAACTCCGCGACGATATGACCGAGGTAGAATATGGTGGAGGGGGTACCGCACACAGCTAAGGAACGATCCGTAGATCAACTTGTGTGTATATGGGGTGCCCCCTGCCCCCGTATATAAAGGAGCAAGGGGGAGGCCGGATGGCCCTTAGAGGGCGCGCCAAGGAGGAGGAATCCTCCTCTTAGTAGGAGTAGGACTCCCCCTTTCCTACTCCTACTAGGAGGGGGAAGGAAGGAGGAGAGGGGAAGGAAAGAGGGGTGCGCCGCCCCCCTCCTAATCCAATTTGGACCAGAGGGAGAGGGGGCACGCGGCCCACCCTGGCCGCCCCTCTCTCTTCCCCTAAAGGCCCACTAGGCACATTCCTTCTCCCGGGGGGGGGGGGGGTTCTGGTAACCCTCCGGCACTCCGGTTTTCTCCGAAAACACCCGGAACACTTCTGGTGTCCGAATATAGTCGTCCAATATATCAATCTTTATGTCTCGACCATTCTGAGACTCCTCGTCATGTCCGTGATCACATCCGGGACTCCGAACAAACTTCGGTACATCAAAACTTATAAACTCATAATAAAACTGTCATCGTAACGTTAAGCGTGCGGACCCTACGGGTTCGAGAACTATGTAGACATGACCTAGAACTATTCTCGGTCAATAACCAATAGCGGAACCTGGATGCCCATATTGGTTCCTACATATTCTACGAAGATATTTTTTGGTCAAACCGCATAACAACATACGTTGTTCCCTTTGTCATCGGTAAGTTACTTGCCCGAGATTCGATCGTCGGTATCCAATACCTAGTTCAATCTCGTTACCGGCAAGTCTATTTACTCGTTACGTAATGCATCATCCCGTAACTAACTCATTAGTTACATTGCTTGCAAGGCTTATAGTGATGTGTATTACCGAGAGGGCCCAGAGATACCTCTCCGACAATCGGAGTGACAAAACCTAATCTCGAAATACGCCAAACCAACATCTACCTTTGGAGACACCTGTAGTACTCCTTTATAATCACCCAGTTACGTTGTGACGTTTGGTAGCACCCAAAGTGTTCCTCCGGTAAACGGGAGTTGCATAATCTCATAGTTTCAGGAACATGTATAAGTCATGAAGAAAGCAATAGCAATATACTAAACGATCAAGTGCTAGGCTAACGGAATGGGTCATGTCAATCACATCATTCTCCTAAGGATGTGATCTCATTAATCAAATGACAACACATGCCTATGGTTAGGAAACATAACCATCTTTGATTAATGAGCTAGTCAAGTAGAGGCATACTAGTGACTATATGTTTGTCTATGTATTCACACATGTATCATGTTTCCGGTTAATACAATTCTAGCATGAATAATAAACATTTATCATGATATGAGGAAATAAATAATAACTTTATTATTGCCTCTAGGGCATATTTCCTTCAGCTAGAGGCCGCTACCAACCGTGTAGGTCGGAGGTGATCCGAACTATGACCAAGCCGACTTGAACCTAAGGGGTCACGCGCTTAAAGGAAGGAACCTGCGAGGTCAATTCAGAGGACACTAGTCGGATGTGATCTGAGCTGGACTTGGAACGCGACCGAGCAGACTTTGGGATTTAGGATCCGTGCAAGGCCCAAGTGTTGAGCTCACGACGGATGCCTATAAATAGTGGAGGTGTGGCACACTTATTCAGTTGATCGCTTCGGCGCCGTCGTTAGGGCTTTGCATGTGTTGCAACTACCCACCTCCACTCGCCACCGGTTGTGTGATCGGACCTAGCAGTCCGCCGCACGACGTTCCTCCTACACATGCGGATACCGTTAGAGGCGGTGCACTTGCGCCGCTCCGGCAAATCTGTACGAGGGATCCGACAACTGGCTGTTCGAGGGAGATCGGACGAGGAGGAGATGAACCACGCAAACGCGCTGCCCCAACTCTTCTTCCGCTGCACGGCACTTCGCGTCTAACGACCTATGATCCATTCCCTTAGCATGTTCCTGGTTGTTCTGCGTGTAGGAAAATTTTAATTTGCAGTCGATGCACCCTACGGTAGATACCAACAGACATTCACATAACACCATTAAGGGAATCAACAACATACATATCATCAAAATATCGAACGAATACCAAATTCAGATGGTTACTTATGACAAGACTTCTCCCATGTCCTCAAGAACAAAAGTAACTACTCACAAATCATATTCATGTCCAAGATCACAGGAGTATTGAATAGCATAATGGATCTGAACATATAATCTTCCACCAAATAAACCAACTAGAATCAACTAGAAGATGTAATCAACACTACTAGCAACCCACATGTACCAATCTGAGGTTATGATACAAATATTGAGTACAAGAGATGAACTAGGGTTTGATATGAGATGGTGCTGGTGAAGATGTTGATGAAGATTGATCCTCCCACGATGAGAGGGTTGTTGGTGATGAAGACAGCTTTGATTTCCCCCTCCCGAAGGGAAGTATCCTCGATGGAATCGCTCCGTCGGAGAGCCAAAGTGCTCCTTCCCAAGTTCTACCTCGAGACGGTGGTGTTTCGTCCCGAAAGTCCTTGCTACCTCTTGAGCATGCGTTGCTTTTCCCTTGAAGAGGAAAGGATGATGCAGCAAAGTAGCGTAAGTATTTCCCTCAGTTTTGAGAACCAAGGTATCAATCCAGTAGGAGACGACACACAAGTCACCTAGTACCTGCACAGACAATCAAGAACCTTGCAGCCGATGCGATAAAGGGGTTGTCAATCCCTTCACGGCTGAGGGAGTCCTAGATTAGGGGGTATCAGGACAGCCGGACTATATACTTCGTCCGGACTATTGGAGCGTGAAGATACAAGACTCAAGATCCCGTCCTGTGTCCGGATGGAACTCTCCTTTGCGTGGAAGACAAGCTTGGCGATCCAGATATTATATTTCCTTCCTTGTAACCGACTCCGTGTAAACCCTAGCCCTCTCCAGTGTCTATATAAACCGGAGAGGTTGGTCCTTAGAGGGACGATCACAACCATAATCATCACAGGCTAGCTTCTAGGGTTTAGCCTCTACGATCTCGTGGTAGATCTACTCTTGTACTACTCATATCATCAATATCAATCAAGCAGGAAGTAGGGTTTTACCTCCATCGAGAGGGCCCGAACCTGGGTAAACATTGTGTCCCTTGCTTCCTGTTACCATCAGCCTGAGACGCACAGATCGGGACCCCCTACCCGAGATCCGCCGGTTTTGACACCGACATTGGTGCTTTCACTGAGAGTTCCTCTGTGTCGTTGCTGCAAGGCTCGATGGCTCCTTCAATCGTCAACAACACGGTCCTGGGTGAGACTTTTCTCCCTTGACAGATCTTCGTGTTCGGCAGTTTCGCATTACGGGTCAATTCGCTTGGCCAACTGGAGCAGATCGACAGCTACGCCCCTGGCCACCAAGTCAGGTTCGGAAACCTGAACTACACGGCTGATATCCGCGGAGTCTTGATCTTCAATGGATTTGGGCCCGTGCCAGGAGCGTCGGACTGTCACTATGAGCATGACTTAGACCTGCTGTCAGACAATGCTCAGGATGTTGCCCCTGCGGTGGCCCCGGACCTAAATCCGGAGCAGGACGCGTTGCCTAAGGACGGGTGGATGGACCCCGCCCCGCAGGCTGCACATTCATCGGTGGTAGAGCCGAACACAGGCCTCGCCCCCAAAGAAGCCTGTGACACCAGACCCCCGGACTCGTATCCGGCTGTAGGTTCCAGTCCGCGCTCTCCCGAGCCCGCCGAACCTGGTTGGGCTCCTATAATGGACTTCACCGCAGCGGATATCTCGCCCCTTGGCGACGTGCTAAACTCGTTAAAGTCTTTCTCTCTGTCAGGAGACTCATGGCCAAACTATGTCCGGCTCGAGTGGACTCGTATCCGGCTGTAGGTTCCAGTCTGCGCTCTCCCGAGCCCGCCGAACCTGGTTGGGCTCCTGTAATGGAGTTCACCACAGCGGATATCTTCTAGCACTTGCCCCTTGGCGACGTGCTGAACTCGTTAATGTCTCTCTCTCTGTTAGAAGACTCATGGCTGAACTATGTCCGGCTCGAGTGGAAAGCGGGTGAGGGAGTCCTGGACTGGGGGGGGGGTGTCCGGATAGCCGAACTATCATCATTGGCCGGACTCCCAGACTATGAAGATACAAGATTGAAGACTTCGTCCCGTGTCCGGATGGGACTTTCCTTGGCGTGGAAGGCAAGCTTGGCAATACGGATATGTAGACCTCCTACCATTATAACCGACTCTATGTAACCCTAGCCCTCTCCCGTGTCTATATAAACCGGAGGGTTTTAGCCATAGGACGAACAACAATCATACCATAGGCTAGCTTCTAGGGTTTAGCCTCCTTGATCTCGTGGTAGATCCACTCTTGTACTACCCATATCATCAATATCAATCAAGCAGGAGTAGGGTTTTACCTCCATCGAGAGGGCCTGAACCTGTGTAAAAACATCGTGTCCCTTGTCTCCTGTTACCATCCGCCTAGACGCACAGTTCGGGACCCCCTACCCGAGATCCGCCGGTTTTAACACCGACATTGGTGCTTTCATTGAGAGTTCCTCTGTGTCATCGCTCATAGGCCCGATGGCTCCTTCGATCATCAACAACGATGTGGTCCAGGGTGAGACTTTTCTCCCCGGACAAATATTCGTATTCGGCGGCTTTGCACTGCGGGCCAATTCGCTTGGCCATCTGGAGTAGATCAAAATTTACGCCCCTGGCCATCAGGTTAGATTTGGAAGTTTGAACTATACGGCCGACATCCACGGAGACTTGATTTTCGATGGATTTGAGCCACGGCCGAGTGCGCCGCACTGTCACGATGGGCATGATTTAGCTCTGCTGCCGGACAGTGCCCTGGAGGCCGCACAAGAGTCCGCTCCGATCCTTAACTTGGAGCCGACTGCGCAGATCGAGGATGGGTGGCTATACACCGCCTCGGGGGCTGCTACCTCTACGGCGATGGAGCCGAATACTGACCCTGTCCTTTGTGAAGCTCGTGACTCCGAGGTGCCGGACTCCTCGCCGGACTCCAAACATCCCGCGCCCCTACCAATCGAATCCGATTGGGTGCCGATCATGGAGTTCACCGCTGCGGACATCTTTCAGCACTCGCCTTTTGGCGACATCCTGAATTCGCTAAAGTATCTCTCGTTATCAGGAGAGCCCTGGCCGGACTGCGGTCAGGACGGTTGGGATGCGGACGACGAAGAAATTCAAAGCCCACCCACCACCCACTTTGTAGCCACTGTCGACGACCTAACCGACATGCTAGACTTCGACTCCGAAGACATCAACGATATGGACGACGATGCCGGAGACGACCAAGAACCAGCGCCTACGGGGCATTGGAAAGCCACCTCGTCATACGACATATATATGGTGGACATCCCAAAGGATGGGAATGGCGATGGAACAACGGAGGAAGACCCCTCCAAGAAACAGCCTAAGCGCCGACGTCAGCGGCGCCGCTCTAAATCCCGCCACAGCAAGAATGGAGACTCCGGCGCCGGAGACAATAACACCCCTGACAGTGCCGAAGACAACCCCCTCTAGCAAGATTCAGCACAGGAGGATGAAGAAGCCAGCCCTCATGAGAGAGCGGCAGACAAAGAGGTAGAGGACGATAATTACGTACCTCCCTTCGGAGACGAGGCAAGCCTCGATGACGACGAATTCGTCGTGCCTGAGGATCCCATCGAACAAGAGCATTTTAAACACAGGCTTATGGCCACGGCAAGTAGCCTCAAGAAAAAGCAGCAACAACTTAGAGCTGACGAAGATCTGCTAGCCGACAGATGGACCGAAGTCCTTGCGGCCGAGGAGTACGAACTCGAACGCCCCTCCAAAAGCTACCCCAAACGCAAGCTGCTGCCCCGATTAGAGGAGGAAGCATACAAACCCACATCACCAGCGCACAATACGGCCGACCGGCCACCTCGTGGCTGCGACAGAGAGGCCTCCAGGCCCTCCACTAAAGCCGTACCCCGGCATCGCGTGAAAAGTACAAAGCCACGAGGGAATGGGCCAGACTTGTGAGACATATTGGAGGATAAGGCAAGACAATCAAGATCGATCTACGGATCGCGTGGGCGCCCCACAATACTCGACGATGACCGTCGCGCAGGATATAGCAACTCCGACCGGGCCGAACACAGTAGACAAAGCTCGCTTGAGCTACGTCGTGATATAGCCCAATATAGAGGCGCCGCACACCCACTATGCTTCACAGATGAAGTAATGGATCATCAAATCCCCGAAGGGTTCAAACCCGTGAACATTGAATCCTACGATGGCACAACAGACCCCGCGGTTTGGATCGAAGACTATCTCCTTCATATCCACATGGCCCGCGGTGATGATCTTCACGCCATCAAATACCTCCCACTCAAGCTTAAAGGACCAGCTCGGCATTGGCTTAACAGCTTGCCAGCATAATCAATTGGGTGTTGGGAGGACCTGGAAGCCGCATTCCTTGATAACTTCCAGGGCACATATGTGCGACCACCAGACGCTGATGACCTAAGCCACATAATTCAGCAACCAGACGAATCGGCCAGACAATTCTGGACATGGTTCTTAACCAAGAAAAATCAAATCGTCGACTGTCCGGATGCAGAGGCCCTCACAGCCTTCAAGCATAACATCCGCGATGAGTGGCTCGCACAGCACCTAGGACAGGAAAAGCCGAAATCCATGGCAGCCCTCACATCACTCATGACCCGCTTCTGCGCGGGAGAGGACAGCTGGCTAGCCCGCAGTAACAACCTCAACAAAAATTCCGGCAGTCCGGATAACAAGGACCGCAATGGCAGGTCGCGTCGCAACAAGCACAAACGCCGCATTAACGGCGATAATACAGAGGATACGACAGTCAATGCCGGATTCAGAGGCTCCAAACCCGGTCAGCGGAAAAAGCCATTCAAAAGAACTACTCCGGGTCCGTCCAATTTGGACCGAATACTCGACCGCTCGTGCCAGATACACGGCACCCCCGAAAAGCCAGCTAATCACACCAACAGGGATTGATGGGTATTCAAGCAGGCAGGCAAGTTAATTGCCGAAAACAATGACAAGGGGCTGCATAGCGATGACGAGGAAGAGACCCGGCCGCCGAACAATAGAGGACAGAAGGGTTTCCCCCCACAAGTGCGGACAGTGAACATGATATACGCAACCCACATACCCAAAAGGGAGCGGAAGCGTGCACGCAGGGACGTATATGCGATGGAGCCAGGCGCCCCAAAGTTCAATCCATGGTCCTCCTGCCCGATCATTTTTGATCGAAGGGACCACCCCACTAGCATCCGCCATGGCGGGTTCGCCGTATTGGTTCTAGACCCAATCATCGATGGGTCTCACCTCACTAGAGTCCTGATGGACTGCGGCAGCAGCCTGAACCTGCTTTACCAGGATACAGTGCGCAAGATGGGCATAGACCCCTCAAGGATTAAACCCACAAAGACGACCTTCAAAGGCGTCATACCAGGTGTAGGGGCCAATTGTACAGGCTCAGTGACACTGGAAGTGGTCTTCAGATCCCCGAATAACTTCCGAAGTGAGGAGTTAATCTTCGACATAGTCCCGTTCTGCAGCGGCTATCATGCACTGCTCGGACGAACCACGTTTGCAAAATTCAACGCGGTGCCGCACTACGCATACCTCAAGCTCAAGATGCCAGGCCCTCGAGGAGTCATCACGGTCAATGGAAACACTGAACACTCTCTCCGAACGGAGGAGCATACAGCGGCTCTCGCGGCAGAAGTGCAGAGCAGCCTCTTAAGGCAATTCTCGAGTCCGGCCGTTAAGCGACCGGACACCGCCAAGCGCGCCCGGAGTAACCTACAACAAGACCACCTGGCACTTTCCGAGCACGCGTAGCAATGCGGCCCCAACCCCAGCCCTCGCAAAATTGCAACACCAGTACTCCGCGTACATCACTACGCTATGGAGATACCATGGGCATAGGGGGAGGGGCACGACCACGGCAGGCCCAGAGTGCGGCTCAACCACACAAAGGGCTCCCAAGTGTGTCATCCTTTTTTTTCCTTTTTTTCTTTTCTTATCCTCAAGACTCCGTTTACCAGAGGCCCTGTCCGGCAGTAGACCGGCCGAACTCACGATGCAACAGCCAGGGAAGAAGAAAGGCCACGCCGAGTATCCAGGTGGTCTCCATTACGAGCATTATACCTGTTTCATACACCATTCCGCAGTCTACCCCTGGAGGGGGACATGCTAAATAGTTCCATCCCTTGCTTATCGCACTATTTGTATCATTCTGCATTCATGGCAGTATTTTTTAAATAAACAATGCATCGCTTTTTGCCTACCACTGCATTCTTTTCTTATACATATGTTCATCTATGACATGTTGCATCCGTACACTTTGGTACGGCTAAATACACCAGGGGCTTAAGTTCCCCACATTATGGTGTGATAAGCCCGAACACTTTCACAAGTGCGGCACCCCAAACTTATAGCATTATATGCATCGGCTCCGAATCATGTCTTGGGTCAATAGTTGGGTTTGCCCGGCTCCCATGTTTTGGTACCTTACGTTCCGTTATATTGGCTAAGGTAGCGCTGGGAGAACCACTGTGATTGTGCCCCAGTTGAGCCGGGCGAGCACCTCAGTGAAGAAAGCTAAAACTGACCGTCATGATGGGGCGAGAGCCGGTCGCTGTTCGAGAGGTTTTTTCGAGTCCCTAAAGACATATGCCGCTTAGAGCGAGGAACCGGCTTTTGTCCGGCCCAGGCGTGGATAGCGCCCCGAATTCGGCCTTCCGAACACTAGGGGCTTTGCCGAAATTTAAAATTATAGAATTCTATGGCTAAGTGAGAGTGTTCAAGCATTATAAGTCCGGTTGCCTGGTTCGTTGTGTTGAGCGCCTCCCTAGATGGACCCAAAAATGGGAACAAGAGCACTCAAGTTTATCCCGAACACCCCAGCACTCGTGGCATGGGGGCTGAAGCCGACGACTTGCCATCTCTCAGATTTGAAAAACGGCCGCACAGAAGGTAATATTTTAAATTAACAAGCGTTGATTAGCGCATATGAACAAAGTTTTCAGCACACAAGATAAAAAAATGCGAGTCTACTCAAATATTACATCTTTGGAGCACTCACCCGCAATAATGCGGGCACCCTTCAGGACACCCTTATAATACATCTCGGGCGTGCGATACTCCTTGCCCGGCGGTGGCGTGTCCGTCACAAGCTTCTCAGCGTCCATCTTGCCCCAGTGCACATTAGCACGGGCAAGGGCCCGACGGGCACCTTCGATGCAGGCGGAGCGCTTAACGACTTCAACCCATGGACAAGCATCCACCAGCCGCCGCACCAGGCCGAAGTAGCTCCCAGGCATGGCCTCTTTGGGCCACAGCCGAACTATGAGGCCCTTCATGGCCTGTTCGGCCACCTTGTGGAGCTCGACCAGCTGCTTCAGCTGGTCGCTAAGGGGCACCGGATGTCCGGCCTCAGCATACTGAGACCAGAACACCTTCTCCGTCGAGCTCCCCTCCTCGGCTCTGTAGAAAGCGGCAGCGTCGGACACACTACGGGGCAGATCTACGAACGCTCCTGGAGAGCTCCGAATTCGGGTAAGTAACAGGTAATTCACTTTTACATGCTTGCTTTGCATGAAGAATGCCTTACCCACCGCTATTTTCTTCAATGCCTCAATCTCCTGGAGGGCCTTGTGGGCTTCGGCCTTAGCGGCTTTGGCACTCTCAAGAGCCGACGCAAGCTCGGACTCTCGAGTCTTCGAGTCACACTCCAAACTCTTGTGTTTTTCCACGAGAGCCTGGAGCTCTTGCCGTACCTCCTCCACCCGCGCCTCTTGCTTCTATCGCTCGGCGCACTCCGCGGCCGCATCGCGTTCGGCTGCGGACACCGCCTCCTTCAGGGTTGCCACCTCGTTCGTAGCCCCTGGAGTACCCACGTTATCCTTGTCATTCCTCTTGCAACCAAATCCTTTTCTGTAAGGTACAATTTTAATAAGGTGTTACTCACCTTCCTTGTCCTCGAGCTGCTTCTTGGCACGACCGAGCTCGCTCTCGGATCGCTCAAGGCTCCGCTTCAAGGCATTGACCTTCGTAGTCAGTGCAGCAGAGGTCAGCAGCGCAGCCTGCATTCCCATATTGACATATTTTTGTTAAGACTCGCGCGTATATCTTTTTAGATCCTCAGTCCAGTTTTTCTTTCCGAACACCGAACCGAGCATCAGGGGCTACTGTCTATGCGGTACTATTTTACATATCTTAAAATTCTTACCTCAAAGCCTGTTAGAAGGCTGCTGCAGGCTTCGGCCAGCCCGCTCTTGGCGAGCTGAACCTTCTGAATCACCGCACTCATGACAATGCGGTGTTCCTCTTTGATGGAAGCGCCGTTGAGCGCCTCCAGTAAGTTATCCGGCGCCTCCGGTTGGACGGAGGCCGCCGGTGTCACGGTCTTGCCCTTCTTACGAAGGGGCCGCCCGCCGGACTCCGGAACCACTGCAGGTTCTGGTGCGGAGTCCGGTCCAAAGTCCGGGAGGTTGCCTTGCGGCACCTCCTGGGCCTCCTCCTCCTGGTGGGTCCCTTTTCGGGATCCCACCTCGGCGTCGTCACGGGGGGAGGAAGCGGTCGGAAGTGAAGTGCTATCCACATCCGACGGGCCCAAGGACCCGCTCGACGAAGCGGGAAGATCATCCTTGGGCGGACTACAGGGTTGTATGCGGCGTTAGAAATACACCATGCGACAAAAAGAAAAGTTATGAGTTATTCGTGAGTCCGGATACTTACGATCTCGCCAGGGGCTTGGCCCTTGAGGGCCAATCCTCGTCGCCGTCGCCGGCGTTGGCGGAACAGTCCGGGGGAAGGGCCCTTCCCTTCTTGGACCCCTCGGCCTCCCTCGTTGGGGAGGCCTTCCTTTTCTTCTCTCCCCCTGGGGGAGAGGCCTCTTTCTTGTCCTCCTCATCCTCGTGGGAGGAGTCCGCCTCGGAGTCATCGGACGATGAATCCGATAACACCTGACGCCGGGAACTCCTCCGGGTTCCCGTGGCCTTCTTCTTGGCCTTCTTCTCCGGCACTACGTAAGGTGCCGGGACCAGCAGCCCTGTCAGACGGGCGTCCGCTGGGTCTTCTGGAAGGGGAGCCGGACAGTTAACCTGTCCGGACGTCTCCTGCCAGGCCTGTTAAAGGTACTGGGAGTTTAGATCCCACATATAGTCAAACTATGAAAAGCAAGTGTCCCATAAAGGATAACATGGCTTACCTCGCTAGCCGGACGCTGCGAGCTGAATCCGCGATCTTCGGTAGCAGATGCGGGAGCCTCGGCGCCCTTGAACAGCACCTTCCAGGCCTCTTCGTACGTAGTGTCGAAGAGCCCGCTCAAGGTCCGGTGCTGTGCCGGATCAAACTCCCACAAATTGAAGTCCCACTGTTGGCAGGGGAGGATCCGGTGGATGAGCATGACCTGGATTACGTTGACAAGCTTGAGCTTCTTGTTCACTAGGGTTTGGAGACAGGATTGAAGTCCGGTCAGCTCTTCCGAACTACCCCACAGCAGGCCCTTCTCTTTCCAGGAAGTGAGCCGCATGGGGATGCTAGATCTGAATTCAGGGACCGCTGCCCATTTAGGGTCGCGCGGCTCGGTGATGTAGAACCACCCCAATTGCCACCCTTTGATGGTTTCCACGAAGGCACCCTCGAGCCAAGTGACGTTGGGCATCTTGCCCACCATGGCGCCTCTGCACTCCGCTTGGCTGCCCTTCACAACCTTCGGCTTGACATTAAAGGTCTTGAGCCACAAGCCGAAGTGGGGCTGGATGTAGAGGAAGGCCTCGCACACGACGATGAACGCCGAGATGTTGAGGATGAAATTCGGGGCCAGATCATGGAAATCCAGGCCATAGTAGAACATGAGCCCCCGGACAAAAGGGTGGAGTGGGAAGCCCAGTCCGCGGAGGAAATGGGGAAGGAATACCACCCTCTCATGGGGCCTGGGGGTGGGGATGAGCTGCCCCTCGTCGGGGAGCCGGTGCACGATATCGCTGGACAAATATCCGGCGCTGTGCAGCTTCTTGATGTGCCCCTCCGTAACGGAGGAGGCCATCCACTTGCCTCCCGCTCCGGACATGGTCGGAGAGGGTTGAGGTGAGATGTGCGGACTTGGGCGCTGGAGCTCGAGTGCGCGGAGATGGATAAGCAAAGGAGGAAGAAGGCGTAGGTAAAAAGGTGGATCCTTATCCCCTTATATACGGGCGGACAAAACTATGCGCCCCCACCAGCCTGGTAACTCGCTCATCTCCCAAGCGCCGCAATCAAGGGCGCGGTTGGGTTACCCACGTCCGTATTGATGGGAATCCCGGAATAAGGGGAACACGATCTCTGCTTCGACAAGACGTGCCAAGGAAACTGCTTCGCTAAACGCGCTGAGGTGGAACAATAAAAACAATTCGAGTAAAGGCTTGGTCGTGGCGTGACATCATGCTACGAAATATGTCAGCAGATTGAAGTTGTGTAAATATTATTCTCTCTACAGTGGTATGTGGAATTTATTTTGCAGAGCGGGACACTATCCCAGTGTTCACAATCTTCTATAAATTATTCGGAGGAGGAACCCGCCTTGCAATGCCGAAGACAATATGCGCGCCAGACTCGTCGTCATTGAAGCCTGGTTCAGGGGCTACTGAGGGAGTCCTGGACTGGGGGGTGTCCGGATAGCCGAACTATCATCATTGGCCGGACTCCCAGACTATGAAGATACAAGATTGAAGACTTCGTCCCATGTCCGGATGGGACTTTCCTTGGCATGGAAGGCAAGCTTGGCAATACGGATATGTAGATCTCCTACCATTGTAACCGACTCTATGTAACCCTAGCCCTCTCCGTGTCTATATAAACCGGAGGGTTTTAGTCCATAGGACAAACAACAATCATACCATAGGCTAGCTTCTAGGGTTTAGCCTCCTTGATCTCGTGGTAGATCCACTCTTGTACTACCCATATCATCAATATCAATCAAGCAGGAGTAGGGTTCTACCTCCATCGAGAGGGCCTGAACCTGGGTAAAAACATCGTGTCCCTTGTCTCCTATTACCATTCGCCTAGACGCACAGTTCGGGACCCCCTACCCGAGATCCGTCGGTTTTGACACCGACAGCGGGCGATGAAGGAATTCGTTGCCCACCCACCACCCACTTCATTGCCACGGTCGATGATCTAACCGACGTGCTTGACTTCGACTCCGAAGACATCGACGGTATGGACGACGATGCAGGAGAAGAACAGGAACCACCGCTCACGGGGCGGTGGACAGCCACCTCCTCATACGATATATATATATGGTGGACACTCCGAAGGAAACCAATGGCGATGAGGCAACGGAGGATAACCCCTCAGGGAGAAAATCAAAGCATGGGCGTCGTCAGCGCCACTCCAAGCCCCGCCACAGCAATACCGGCCCAGGAGACAAAAAGAATCCGGATGGTGCCGAAGAGGAATACAACCCTGATCAGCCTGCCTTCGAGCAGGTCGAGCAGGAAGACGGGCAGGTCAGCCCAGACGAACATGCGACAGATGGATATCCGGAGGAGGAAAATTACATGCCCCCCTCCGAAGATGATATTAGCCTCGGCAACGACAAGTTCGGCGTGCCTGAGGATCCCGTGGAGCAGGAGCGCTTGAAGCGCCGGCTTATGGCCACTGCGAGGAGCCTGAAAAAGAAGCAGCAGCAACTCCAAGCTGATCAAGACCTGCTCACAGATAGATGGACTGATGTCCTGGCAGCTGAGGAATACGGACTCGAGCGCCACACGGCTGACCGGCCACCCCGTGGCCGGGATAAAATGGCATATCAGCCCGAATACCAGCCCGCACCCCCACGCCAATACACTACGGCCCGAGGCAATAGGCAAGACCTGCAAGATATACTGGAAAACAAAGCAGGACAGCCAGGATCGATCTATGGATCGCGGGGGCGCGCCCCAACACGCGACGATGACCATCACGCCGGATACACTATCAACAAGTCCGGCCGGGCCGAACACAGCCACCCAGACCAATCCGAATTGCGTAGCCACATAGCCCAGCACAGAGGCGCCGCATACCCCCTCTGCTTCAGTGACGAAGTGATGGATCATGAACTCCCAGAAGGGTTCAAACCCGTAAACATCGAATCATACGATGGCACAACAGACCCCGCAGTATGGATCGAAGATTTCCTTCTCCACATTCACATGGCCCGCGGAGACGATCTACACGCCATCAAGTATCTTCCCCTTAAGCTCAAAGGACCCGCCCGACACTGGCTAAACAGCCTGCCCGCCAATTCCATTGGCAGTTGGGAAAACCTGGAAGACGCGTTCCTCCACAACTTCCAGGGCACATACGTGCGCACCGGACGCTGATGACTTGAGCCACATTACTCAACAGCCCGGAGAGTCAGCCAGGAAATTCTAGATTCAGTTCCTAACTAAAAAGAACCAAATAGTCGACTGTCCAGACGCCGAAGCCCTGGTGGCCTTTAAGCATAATATTCGTGACGAGTGGCTCGCCCGACACCTCGGCCAGGAAAAACCCAAGTCCATGGCAGCACTCACGACACTAATGACCCGCTTTTGCATGGGCGAGGACAGCTGGTTGGCTCGCAGCAGCACTACGCCACATTCTGGCACTTCGGATGTCCGCAACAATAACAGCAAGCCACGGCGCAACAGACATAAGCGACAGAACAACGATGACAACACTGAAGACACGAAAGTCAACGCTGGATTCAGCGGATCCAAATCCGGTCAACGGAAAAAGGCGTTCAAAAGAAACAATCAGGGACCGTCCAGTCTGGACCGCATACTAGAACGCTCGTGCCAAATTCATGGCACCCCGGACAAGCCAGCCAACCACACTAATAGAGACTGCTGGGTGTTCAAACAGGACGGTAAAATAAACACCGAAAACAAGGACAAGGGGCTGCACAGCGACGATGACGAGGAGCCCCGGCGTCTGAACACCGGGGGGGGGGGGGGGACAAAAGAAATTTCCTCCCCAGGTGAAAACAGTCAACATGATCTACGCTACCCACATTCCCAAGCGGGAACGGAAGCGAGCACTACGAGACGTCTATGCGATGGAGCCAGTCGCCCCTAAATTCAACCCATGGTCAGCTTGTCCAATCACCTTTGATCGTAGGGATCACCCTACCAGCATCCGTCACGGCGGCTCAGCCGCATTTTTCCTAGACCCAATCATCGACGGATTCCACCTCACGCGAGTCCTTATGGACGGCGGCATCAGCCTGAACTATCAGGACACAGTGCGCAAAATGGGCATCGACCCTTCAAGGATCAAGCCCACCAAAGCCACCTTTAAAGGTGTAATTCCTGGAGTAGAGGCCCGTTGCACGGGCTCTATAACATTGGAAGTGGTCTTCGGATCTCCGGATAATTTCCGAAGCGAAGAGTTAATCTTCGCTATCGTCCCTTTCCGTAGTGGTTACCACACACTGCTTGGACGGACCGCATTTGCTAGATTCAATGCGGTACCACACTATGCATACCTCAAGCTCAAGATGCCAGGACAACACGGGGTCATAACAGTCAACGGAAACATGGAACACTCTCTCTGTACAGAAGAGCACACTACAGCCCTCGCGGTGGAAGTACAATGCGGCCTCCTCCGGCAAACCACCAATCCGGCGACGACAACCTCGAGCACCTTCAAGCGAGTCCAGAGCACCCCGCAACAGGATCACCAGGCACGCCAAGAGCGTGACTAGCAGCCCGGCCTCCGCTCAAGCCCCATCAAAGCAGCATTCGTGCCACGTACACAATTATGCACTCAAAATACCATGGGCATAGGCGGAGGCGCATCAGTGACTCAGTCAATAGTGCGGGATAACTGCAACATACCTTCATAACCCTTCCTTTTTATCTTTCAGGACACTGCTTTAGGGCAGCCTCTTCAGAAGAGCCAGATTGTCGGACTTACACAGGAGAGAAAACCAAGGAGGCAACAGACTTTGCGCACAAAAGGAAATACCCAGGTGGAATCTGTTCACGATCGTTATACCTGTTTTATATACCTACATGCAGCCTGCCCTTGGATAGGACATGTTAAATAGTCCTATTTACTTCTGCTTAAATGCACCCATTGTAAACATACGTTAAACATATTATTCATCAATGGGAGATAATATATAGCGTCAGCTTATTATTCCTATTTGCGCATTTTTCTTGCAAATGTTTATTTAATATTGCATCCGTACACCTTGGTACGATCAGTTTGCCAGGGGCTTCTTATGGCGCCTCATAATATGGCAAAACAAGTCCGAACGCTTTCAACAATGCGGCACCCCGAACTTATAGCACTATATGCATCAGCTCCAAATCACGTCTTGGGTCAATAGTTGGGTTTGCCCGTCTCCCTTGTTTTGGTACCTTACGTTCCGTTATATCGGCTAAGGTAGCGCAGGGAGAACTACTGCAACTGTGTCCCGGTTCTTCCGGACGAGCACCTCAGTAGAGAAAGCCAAAAACTGACCGGCATGATGCGGCGAGAGCTGGTCGCTGTTCGAAGAGGTCTTAAAATCCTTAAATATTTTTTGCGCATTACGCGAGGAATCGGCCTCATCCGATTTAGGCGTATATAGCGCCCCAATTCGGCCTTCCGAATTCTAGGGGCTTCGCTGAAATTTAAAATTGTAGACTTCTATGGCTAAGTGAAAGTTATAAAGCCGCATAGTCTGATTGCCTTGTTCATTGCGCCAGATACCTCCTTAAGGGACCAAAAATTTGGATAAAGAGTGTCCAAGTTTTTTCCAGGAACACCCTGGTACTAGTTACGTGGGGGCGGAAGCCGACGACTGGCCTACTTTCAGAATTCTGTAAACAGCCGCACAAGAGGTAATATTTTAAATCAAAAGCGCTACATAGCGCAAGTAACTTCATCTTTATATTACAACAAACGACAGAAGTACATTTCTCAAGGATCGTGTCTTTGGCACATTCATCGGCCACGAGACGAGCGCCCTTCATAATGCCATCATAATATTTCTCAGGACCACGATGCGCCTTGCCCTCCGGCAGCCCATCCTTCACCAGCTTCTCCGCATCCAGCTTGCCCCAATGCACCTTCGCACGGGCAAAGGCCCGGCGGGCACCCTCAATGCAAAAAGATCGCTTGATCACTTCAAGCCGCGGACATACATTTACCATCCGCTTGATCAGGCCGAAGTAGCTAGTGGGCAGGGGCTCACCAGGCCACATCCGAACTATGAAATCTTTCATAGCCACTTCAGCCGCCCTGTGGAGTTCAACCAACTTCTTCAGTTGGTCACTCAGAGGCGTTGGGTGTTCGGCCCCAGTATACTGGGACCAGAACAACTTCTTGAGCTCCCCTCCTTGGCACGGTAGAACTCCACGGCATCTGATATGCTGCATGGCAGATCTGCGAATGCCCCTGGAGAGCTCCGAATTCGGGTAAGTAAAAGAAACGCCTCCTCCATATGTTTGCTTTGCATAAAGAATGTCTTACCCGCCGCTATCTTCTTGGCCGCTTGGATTTCCTGCTGTGCCTTTTCGGCTTTGGCCTTGGTGTCTTTCACACTTGCAAGGGCCTTCGCAAGCTCAGTTTCTTTCATCTTAAGATCATGCTCCAAGGACTCGAAGTTTTGCCAAGCTCCTGGAGCTCTTGCTGTACCTCACCCACTCTAGCATCTTGCTTCTCGCGCTCCTTGCGCTCTAGAGCCGCCTTGCTCGGCCTCGGACAGCGCTCTCTTCAGAGACGCCACTTCGGTGGTGGCCCCTGTTACAAAGTCACGACGCTTTGTCGTTAGAATAACCAATTTTATCTATCCTTCATTATATACAAAAGGGGTATCACTCACCTTTGTTCTCTTCGAGCTGCCTTTTCGTGAGGCCGAGCTCTCCCTGCACCTGCTCCAGGTCCCGTTTTAGTCCGGCGACCTCGGTTGTGCGGATAGCAGCGGCGAGCAGCACAGCCTGCTTATTCACATGCACATTTACTATTAGACTCCTGCGGATTTTAATTGACCCTCCGTTGGCTCATCTTTCCGAACACCAAACAGAGTATCGGGGGCTACTACCTACCGGGTGATAATTTTACATTTTTATTACTTACCTCAAAGTCTGTCAGGAGGCTGGTGCAGGCTTCGGTTAGTCTGCTCTTGGCAGACAGAACCTTCTGAATCACCGCACTCATAAGAGTACGGTGCTCGTCATCCATGGAAGCACCGCGACGCGCTTCCAGCAGACCATCCGATGCCTCTGGCGTAACGGAAGTCATCGGCACGGACGGCTCACCCTCCCTAGCAAGGGGCCGCCTGCCCGAATCCGAAACCATCGAAGGTTACGACACAGTATCCGACTGAGAGCCTGGCTGGTTGCGGCTCTCATCGGCACGATCCACGGGAATCCTGTACCCTGTGTGCCCGGCGTCTGGAATCCTGCCTTGGGGATTCTCCAGAGTCACCTCCCCCCTGCTCCGGGAGCCTTTGGAACAACACCTCCGTGTCATCTGCAGGTCGAGGAGTAGTGGCCGTCGGGAGCGAGTTCATCTCTGAATCACTCAAAGACCCAACCGAAGGCAATACCTCGGGATGGACTCTAGCCGGACTGCATATATGTTCGGCGTTATAACAAGACTATGAAGCAAAGTCACACTAAAGTACAATAGAGTGCGGAGACTTACGATCTCGCTAGGGGTTTCCCCCTGGGCAGCCACTCCTCATCACTATGAGCGGCCGTGGTGGAGTAGTCCGGAAGGGACGCCTTTCCCTTCTTGGACATCCTAGCCTCCCCCTTCGGGGCAGCTTTCCTCTTCTTCTCCTCCCCAGTGTGGGGAGGCAGAACTTCTTCGTGTTTCCCCCCGCCTCCACGGGAGGAATCTGCCTCGTCATCTTCGGACGACGTGGGTATGACGGCCTTGTGCCGGGGGCCTTTCCCGGCCCCCTGGTCCGCCTTCTTAGCCCCCCCATCCTCTCCGGATGGGGCGGCCCCTTCCTCTTCTTCCTCCCCTTCGGGGGAGGAGTGCGCCTCATCGTCCTCGGACGAGGCGTCCGGTACGACCTTACGCTAGAGACCCTTCCTGGCCCCCGGGGCCTTCTTTTCCGGTGCCTTGTAGGGCGCCGGGACTAGCATCTCCGTCAGGAGAGCATCGGCTGGACCTTCTAGCAGTGGAGCCGGACAGTCAATCCGCTCCGCTGTCTCCACATAATCCTGATCAAATATACACAATTACTTAAGACTCCCCCATGAATATATTGGGAAGAACTGAATCCGGTGGTAGTCAGAAAACTCACCGGACGAGGAGGCCGCGCGGCATGAAGTCCACGGTCCTTGGATGTGGGAAGAGGTACTTCGGAGGCCTTGAACAGCGCCTTCCATGCATCTTTGTGCATCATGCCGTAGAGCTTTTGAAGCGTCTAGTGTTCGGCCGGGACGAACTCCCACAGGTTAAATACCCGCCTTTGGCACGGAAGAATCCGGCGGACAAGCATGACCCGGACCACGTTGACAAGCTTGATTTTCTTGTCCTTCATGTTCTTGATGCAGTTCTGAAGTCCGGTCAGCTCCGCAGGCTCGCCCCAGGCCAGGCCCTTCCTTTCCCAGGAGGTGAGCCGCATGGGGGTTCCGGATCAGAATTCGTGGGCCACCGCCCAGTTGGCGTCGCGCGGCTAGGTGATGTAGAACCACCCCGATTGCCACCCTTTCACGGTCTCCGCGAAGGAGACGTCAAGCCAGGTGACATTAGGCATCTTGCCCACCATGGCCCCTCCGCACTCCGCTTGCTGGCCGCTCACGATCTTCGGCTTCACGCAGAAGATTTGTAGCCACAAGCCAAAGTGAGGCTTGATGCGGAGGAAGGCCTCGCACACGACGATAAATGTCGAGATGTTGAGGACAAAATTTGGGGCTAGATCATGGAAATCTAGCCCGTAATAGAACATGAGCCCGTGGACGAAGGGATGAAGTGGAAACCCCAGTCCACGGACGAAGTGGGCGAGGAACACGACCCTCTCGTGGGGTTCCGGGGTTGGAATGACCTGCCCGTCGTCCGGTAGCCGGTGCGCGATGTCTGCGGCCAAGTATCCGGTCGCCCGAAGATTCGTGATATGCTTCTCCTTCACGGTGGAAGCCACCCACTTGCCTCCAGCTCCGAACATGTTTAGCTGTGCAGAGAAGGCTTGGACTAGGGCGCTGGAGCTCAAGGAGGCAAGGACAAGCAGAGAAGGAAGAAGGCGTGGGTGAAAATGGGGAACCCTTATCCCTTTATAAGAGGCGATGAAAGCGGTGCGCCTCCCCACTTGCCAGTTGAGAACCGCTTACTTCCCAAGCACCACGATTGATGGCGCGGTGGGATTACCCATACCCGTATTGATGAGAATCCCGTGATAAGGGGACACGATCTCTGCTTTGACAAGATGTGCCAAGGAAACTGCCTCGCAATATGCGCTGTGGCTGGTTCTGGGAAAACGGTTCGAATAATGACCTGACCGTAATGACATGTCACGTTGTCTAAAAAAGTTGTCAGCAGATTGCATTTGCGAAATATCATTCTCTCTACGGTGGTATGTGAAGATCATTTTGCAGATCCGGACACGGTTTAAGTGTTCGATAATTACTTTGGAGTATTCGGAGAAGGAACCCGTCTTGCAATGCCGAAGACAAGACTGCGCGCCGGACTCATCGTAATTGAAGCCTGGCTCAGGGGCTACTGAGGGAGTCCTGGATTAGGGGGTGTCCGGACAGCCGGACTATATACTTTGTCCGGACTATTGGAGCGTGAAGATACAAGACTCAAGATTCCGTCCCGTGTCCGGATGGAACTCTCCTTTGCGTGGAAGACAAGCTTGGTGATCCGGATATTATATTTCCTTCCTTGTAACCGACTCCGTGTAAACCCTAGCCCTCTCCGGTGTCTATATAAACCGGAGAGGTTGGTCCTTAAGGGACGATCACAACCATAATCATCATAGGCTAGCTTCTAGGGTTTAGCCTCTATGATCTCGTGGTAGATCTACTCTTGTACTACTCATATCATCAATATCAATCAAGCAGGAAGTAGGGTTTTACCTCCATCGAGAGGGCCCGAACCTGGGTAAGCATTGTGTCCCTTGCTTCCTGTTACCATCAACCTAAGACGCACAAATCGGGACCCCCTACCCGAGATCCGCCGGTTTTGACACCGACAACGGCCACTCGCAAAAGTGAGATCTGATAGAGATAGTATATTTTTGGTATTTTTGTTGTATAGATTGGAAAGTAAAGATGGCAAAATAGTAAACGAGATGCGATGTAATGGAAAAGAGATGCAATATAATAAGAAAGAGACTTGGGGGCCATAGGTTTCACTAGTGGCTTCTCTCGAGATAGCATGTATTACGGTGGGTGAACAAATTACTGTCAACCAATTGATAGAAAAGCGCATAATTATGATGACATCTAAGGCAATGATCATGAATATAGGCATCACGGCCGTGTCAAGTAGACCGAGACGATTCTGCATCTACTACTATTACTCCACACATCAACCGCTATCCAACATGCATCTAGAGTATTAAGTTCATAAGAACGGAGTAACGCATTAGGCAAGATGACATGATGTAGAGGGATAAACTCAAGCAATATGATATAAACCCCATCTTTTTATCCTCGATGGCAACAATACAATATGTGTCTTGCTGCCCCTGCTGTCACTGGGAAAGGACACCGCAAGATTGAACCGAAAGCTAAGCACTTCTCCCATTGCAAGAAAGATCAATCCAGTAGGCCAAACTAAACCGATAATTCGAAGAGACTTGCAAAGATATCAAATCATGCATGTAAGATTTCAGAGAAGAACCAAATAATATTCATAGATAATCAAGTTCATAAATCCACAATTCATCGGATCTTGGCAAACACACCGCAAAAGAGTATTACATCGAATAGATCTCCAAGAACATCGAGGAGAACTCTGTATTGAGAATCAAAGAGAGAGAAGAAGCCATCTAGCTTATAACTATGGACCCGAAGGTCTGTGGTAAACTACTCACGCTTCATTGGAGAGGCAATGGTGTTGATGTAGAAGCCCTCCATGATTGATTCCCCCTCCGGTAGATCGCCGGAAAAGGCCCCAAGATGGGATCTCACTGGTACAGAAGGTTGTGGCGGTGGAAAAGTGGTTTTGTGGCTCCCCCCATGTTTCTAGGGTATAAGAGTACATATAGGCGAAAGAAGTACGTTGGTGGAGCTGCAAGGGGCCCACGAGGGTGGGGGCGCGCCTACCCCCTGGGCGCGCCCTCCTGCCTCGGGGCCTCCTCGTAGAGTCCCAGACTTCAACTCCAAGTCTTCTGGATTGCTTTTGGTCCAAGAAAGATCCTCGCGAAGGTTTCATTCCGTTTGGACTCCGTTTGATATTCCTTTTCTGTAAAACTCTAAAATAGGCACACAAAAAAACAGAAACTGGCACTGGGCCTCCGGTTAATTGGTTAGTCCCAAAAATAATATAAAGGAGCATATTAAAGCCAATTAAACATCCATAACAGAAAATATAATAACATGGAACAATAAAAAATTATAGGTACGTTGGAGACGTATCAAGCATCCCCAAGCTTAATTCTTGCTCGTCCTCGAGTAGGTAAATGATAAAAACAGAATTTTTGATGTGGAATGCTACCTAGCATATTTATCAATGTAATTTTCTTTATTGTGGTATGAATGTTTAGATCTAAAAGATTCAAGACAAAATTTTAATATTGACATAAAAATAATAATACTTCAAGCATACTAACAAAGCAATCATGTCTTCTCAAAATAACATGGCCAAAGAAAGCTATCCCTACAAAATCATATAGTCTGGCTATGCTCTATCTTCATCACACAAAGTATTTAGTCATGCACAACCCCGGCTTCAGCCAAGCAATTGTTTCATACTTTAGTTTTTCAAACTTTTTCAATCTTCACGCAACACGTGAGCGTGAGCCATGGACATAGCACTATATGTGGAATAGAATGGTGGTTGTGGAGAAGACAAAAAGGAGAAGATAGTCTCACATCAACTAGGCGTATCAACGGGCTATGGAGATGCCCATCAATAGATATCAATGTGTGTAAGTAGGGATTGTGACATGTCCATTTTGCATCATGCTTTGATGTTGATATTTATTGTATTATGGGTTGTTATTACTCGTTATGTCACAATACTTATGCCTTCTCTCTTATTTTACAAGGTTTACACGAAGAGGGAGAATGTCGGCAGCTGGAATTCTGGGCTGGAAAAGGAGCGAATATTAGAGACCTATTCTATACAACTCCAAAAGTCCTGAAACTCCACGGAAGTTATTTTTGGAATTAATAAAAAATACTGAGCGAAGAAAATACCAGAGGGGTCCACCCACCGTCCACGAGGGTGGGGGCGCGCCCTACCCCCCTGGCGCGCCCCCCGCCTCGTGGGCCCCCTGGCAGGCCTCTGTTGCCCATCTTTTGCTATATGAAGTCTTTTACCCTGAAAAAAAATCATAAGGAAGCTTTCGGGACGAAACACCGCCCCCGCGAGGCGGAACCTTGGCGGAACCAATCTAGGGCTCCGGCGGAGCTGTTCTGTCGGGGAAACACCCCTCCGGGAGGGGGAAATCGTCACCATCGTCATCACCATCGATCCTCTCATCGGGAGGGGGTCAATCTCCATCAACATCTTCACCAGCACCATCTCCTCTGAAACCCTAGTTCATCTCTTGTATCCGATCTTTGTCTCAAAGCCTCAGATTGGTACCTGTGGGTTGCTAGTAGTGTTGATTACTCCTTGTAGTTGCTGCTAGTTGGTTTATTCGGTGGAAGATCATACGTTCAGATCCTATATGCAATTATTAATAGCCCTCTGATTATGAACATGAATATGATTTGTGAGTAGTTACGTTTGTTCCTGAGGACATGGGAGAAGTCTTTCTATAAGTAGTCATGTGAATTTGGTATTCGTTCGATATTTTGATGAGATGTATGTTGTCTTTCCTCTAGTGGTGTTATGTGAACATCGACTACATGACACTTCACCATTGTTTGGGCCTAGAGGAAGGCATTGGGAAGTAATAAGTAGATGGTGGGTTGCTAGAGTGACAGAAGCTTAAACCCTAGTTTATGCGTTGCTTCGTAAGGGACTGATTTGGATCCATATGTTTCATGCTATGGTTAGGTTTACCTTAATTCTTCTTTCATAGTTGCGGATGTTTGCAAGAGTAGTTAATCATAAGTGGGATGCTTGTCCATGGAAGGGCAGCACCCAAGCACCGGTCCACCCACATATCAAATTATCAAAGTAACGAACGTGAATCATATGAGCGTGATGAAAACTAGCTTAACGATAATTCCCATGTGTCCTCGGGAGCGTTTTCCTTCATATAAGAATGTGTCGAGGCTTGTCCTTTACTACAAAAAGGATTAGGCCACCTTGCTGCACCTTATTTACTTTTGTTATTTGCTACCCGTTACGAATTACCTTATCACAAAACTATCTGTTACCGATAATTTCAGTGCTTGCAGAGAATATCTTACTGAAAACTGCTTGTCATTTCCTTCTGCTCCTCGTTGGGTTCGACACTCTTACTTATCAAAAGGACTATGATAGATCCCCTAAACTTGTGGGTCATCGACTCTTTTCTGGCGCCGTTGCCAGGTTGTGAAGCGCCTTTGGTAAGTGGAACTTGGTAAGGAAAAATTTATATAGCGTGCTGAAATTTACTGTCACTTGTTCCTATAGAAAGTAACCATTTGAGAGGTTTGTTCGGGGTATCTTCACCCCGAATAGTAGAGCAAAGAGTTGCTCCTCAACCTAATGAACCTACTAAAAATGTTTACTTTGAAATTCCTTCGGGTATGGTAGAGAAACTGCTAGCTAATCCTTTTACAGGAGATGGAACATTGCATCCCGATTTGCACCTAATCTATGTGGATGAAGTTTGTGGATTATTTAAGCTTACAGGTATGCCCAAGGATATTACCAAGAAGAAGGTTTTCCCTTTATATTTGAAGGTAAAGGCATTGACATGGTTTAGGCTATGTGATGATATGGGATCATGGAACTACAACCGATTGAAATTGGAATTTCATCAGAATTTTATCCTATGCATCTTGTTCATCGTGATCGTATATATATATATATATATATATATATATATATATATATATATATATATATATATATATATATATATATAATTTTGGCCTCGTGATGGAGAAAGCATCGCTCAAGCTTGGGGGAGGTTTAATTCAATGTTATATTCATGCCCCAATCATGAGCTCTCAAGAGAAATTATTATTCAAAAATTTTATGCTCGGCTTTCTCTCAACAATCGCTCCATGCTCGATGCTTCTTGTACTGGCTCTTTCATGACAAAGACTATTGAATTTAAATGAGATTTATTGGAAAGAATTAAACGCAACTCGGAAGATTGGGATCTCGACGAAGGTAAGGAGTCAGGTATAACACCTAAGTTTGATTGTGTTAAATCTTTTATGGATACTGAAGCTTTCGTGAATTTAGCACTAAATATGGACTTGACTCTGAGATAGTAGCTTCTTTCTGTGAATCATTTGCTACTCATGTTGACCTCCCTAGGAGAAGTGGTTTAAATATAATCCTCCCATTGAAGTAAAAGTAGTTGCACCTATTAAAGTTGAAGAACAGACTATCACTTATAATTATCCTATTGTTCCTACTACCTATATTGAGAAACCACCTTTCCCTGTTAGGACGCAATATAATACTTTTGGGCAAAAGTATAAAAACAACCTTTATAACCAAAATAGCATTGTCTTTACAGTCACGATACATGTCATTTGAACATGGCAGTCTTCGAGCACTGAGCCTCTATTAAACGGGCGCCTTCTAAGACTTCTTCAAAAATAGTGCTCGACCGGGTCCTGGCCGTCCGCCGCACTCCGGGTTGCAATAGTTGTGGCTTCCATCCTAGCCCAGTATGTTTTAACACGAGCAAGAGCCATCCGCGCACCCTCTATGCACGCCGACCTCTTCACAGCATCGATATGCGACACAACACCAAGGAATTGTTGCACCAATCCAAAATGGCTGTCCGGCCTTGGTCCTTGTGGCCAAAGATGATCCACGATAGACCTCATAGCAAGCCCGGCAACCTGTGGAGTTCGACCCATGCGGCCATCTTTTCATTCAATGGCAGTGGACGCGTCGGGGCACTGAACTGCGACCAGAATAACCTCTCAGCCTTATGGTCTTTCCGATCTTTGTAAAACTCGGTCGCATCAGTAGCACTCTTTGCCATGTCCGCATATGAGTCCACCGCACTCCACAACTGATCCAGAGGGGCATACTTTGGATCTCCGAATTTCATCCGCAATAGATAGGGCTTCCCAGCCACAATATCTCTGGCTTCACAAAGCTCCTCCCTCATCCCCCTCATTTCAGAGCGGGTTTCCTTGGCTGCCTCCAAGGCCTTCTTCAGGTCAGCCGCTTTTGCTTGATTTTCCTTTTCAAGGAGCTCATGGCGGTTGCGGCATCTTTCAGCTCGGTAGCCATCTGGGCTATCTTTTCTTCGCTCCGGCGATGAGCAGCCTACTCGGCTTTTAATTCTTCGACCGCCTTTAGGGCGGCCGCATCACTTCTTCGAGCTTGTTCCTTGGCTCGGGCAAGCTTCGCCCGAAGGGTCTCTACGGCAGCAGCTCCATCTGCAGTCACAATATATTATAAGATACTAGCATAATGCTCCTCTTACAATTTACCAACATGCCGAACATACATACCCTGGGCCTCGTCAAGCCGCTTGTTAACAAGCGCGATGTTGGCATCCGCCACGTCCAACTGCCGCTTCAGTTCGGCAAAATCAGCAGTCCGGTCAGCCTCCGGACAATCAGCCGTCTGCACATACAAAGCAGCACGATTATTACCTGGGATTACGATCCTCTGTTTGCCACCTCTGGGCGGCAACCAGAGTCTCAGGGGCTACTATCTACACAGAGCACACTTAGCATGTGCGGTATCATCAGAAATACATATATTATTTTGCATACCTCGAAGCCGCTCAGCAGACTTGCAAAGGCTTCATCCAGTCCGCTTTTGGCGGATGAAATCCTCTCAATCACCGTACCTATTAAGGTACGATGTGTCTCCGAGATGGTTGAGTAGACCCATCAGGGTGTCCAGCTGCATGCCGGACAATGCCGGACTCCTCCTATAGATCTCCTTGGGAGCCGAATAGCCCGAACCTCGGGCAGCCGAAGTGTCAACTTCCGGCCTCGGCAGATCGGGAGAAATCCTCCGTGACGACACCTCAGGGTCGTCCGCCCCATGTGACGGGGAGGCAGTGGGAGGCGTCTCGCTCTCTATCATCTCCGGAGGAAGATCCCCTGAGGACGAACTTTGTGGGAAAGGGCTATGAGCCGGACTGCAACAAATATGTTTTGGTCATTATCCTCAAAGACAAAACAGGGCATATTTACTGAAGTAATTTTTTACTTACGGCTCGGTGGAAGGCCGGCCCCCTTGCGAGGTTTTCTTCCTTCGTTTAGAAGCCTCCATTTCCAAATCTTCGGAGGCGGCCCTTTTCTTACCTTGAGGAGAAGGGATCTAAGATTCCCCTCCCCGATTATCCTCCTTTGCGGAGGCACTTACTCCTCCCGTTTGGATGTGTAAAAAATGAGGCCCATCTGCGCCTTCTCTATTCCTCCCCTCATCTTCTCCTGATGGCACCTGATACAACGCGTGGTCAAGCATCCTGGTCAACAAAGGATTGGGCGAGCCTCGAGAAGAGGGGCGAGGCACCTAATCCTCTCCGCCTTCTTCAGCCAGTCCTGGCAGAGAGCAAATTTTTAGAATGATGTCATAATAAACATAAAGGATGGTGTGTTCGGTAACAGAAGTATTTACCTGGGTATCCGGACGGTTGCAATTAAGACCCGCGTCCTCGGTGGTGTCCGGACACTTTACTTGTGATCCGAAGAATGACTCATACATCTCTTTGAGCGTCATGCCGAAGAATTGTGGAACGGTTCGTGGTCCTTCCGGGTTAAACTCCCACATACAGAGAGGACGACGTTGTCAGGGCACGACTCGACGAACCAGCATCACTTGCATTATCTTGACAAGACTAACGTCCCTCTTGAGAAGCTCTTGGATGCGGCTTTGCCATGTCAGCACGTCGTTAGCCGGCCCCCAGTCCAGCCCCTTGTTGACCCATGACGCCAGTTGCTGTGGAGGGCCCGGGCGGAACGCTGGAGCGGCCACCCACTTTGTACCTCGGGGGGCGGTGATGTAAAACCACTCCCGCCGCCATAAATCAGAAGTCTCCACGAAAGAACCCTTTGGCCATGGGGCGTCGGCGCCTTTGCTTATTATAGCGCCTCCGCACTCCGCATGACGCCCGTAGATCACCCTCGGCCTCACATTGAAGGTCTTGAGCCATAGGCCGAAGTGGGGGTGATGCGGAGGAAGGCTTCACACACGACGATAAACGACGAGATGTGAAGGATGGAATCCGGAGCTAGATCGTGAAAATCTAGTCCGTAGTAGAACATGAGCCCTCTTACGAAGGGATCAACGCTAAAACCTAGCCCTCGGAGAAAGTGGGAGATAAAAACAACGCTCTCGTTGGGTTCGGGAGTGGGGACGACCTGCCCTTGAGCAGGTAGCCTGTGTGGAATCTCGGCGGTGAGATACCTGGCCTCCCTAAGCTTCCGAATGTCCTCCTCTGTGACGGAGGAGGCCATCTGATATGTCTCCAACGTATCTACTTTTCCAAACACTTTTGCCCTTTCTTGGGACTCTAACTTGTATGATTTGAATGAAACTAACCCGGACTGACGCTGTTTTCAGCAGAACTGCCATGATTTTGTTTTATGTGTAGAAAAGAAAAGTTCTCAGAATGTCCTGGAAATCCACGGAGGCTCTTTTTGGAATTAATAAGAATTTCTGGGTGAAAGAAATGCACCAGGGGGCCCACGGCCTGTCCACGAGACAGGGGGCGTGCCCCCCCTATAGGGCGTGCCCCCTATCTCGTGGGCCCCCTGGACCTCCACCGACCTCAACTCCAACTCCATATATTCACGTTCGGGGAGAAAAAAATCAGAGAGAAAGTTTCATCGCGTTTTACGACACGGAGCTGCCGCCAAGCCCTAATCTCTCTCGGGAGGGCTGGTCTGGAGTCCGTTCGGGGCTCCGAAGAGGGGGATTCGTCGCCGTCGTCATCATCAACCATCCTCCATCACCAATTTCATGATGCTCACCACCGTGCGTGAGTAATTCCATCGTAGGCTTGCTGGATGGTGATGGGTTGGATGAGATTTACCATGTAATCAAGTTAGTTTTGTTAGGGTTTGATCCCTAGTATCCACTATGTTCTGAGATTGATGTTGCTATGACTTTGCTATGATTAGTGCTTGTCACTAGGGCCCGAGTGCCATGATTTCAGATCTGAACCAATTATGTTTTCATGAATATATGTGTGTTCTTGATCCTATCTTGCAAGTCTATAGTTACCTATTATGTGTTATGATCCGACAACCCCGAAGTGACAATAATCGGGATACTTCTCGATGATGACCGTAGTTTGAGGAGTTCATGTATTCACTATGTGCTAATGCTTTGTTCTGGTTCTCTATTAAAAGGAGGCCTTAATATCCCTTAGTTTCCGCTAGGACCCCGCTGCCACGGGAGGGTAGGACAAAAGATGCCATGCAAGTTCTTTTCCATAAGCACGTATGACTATTTACGGAATACATGCCTACATTACATTGATGAACTGGAGCTAGTTTCGTGTCACCCTATGTTATAGCTATTACATGAGGAATCGCATCCGGCATAATTATCCATCACTGATCCATTGCCTACGAGCTTTTCATATATTGTTCTTCGCTTATTTACTTTTCCGTTGCTACTGTTACAATTAATACAAAAACCCAAAAACAATTATCTTTACTTTTGCTACCGTTACTTTTATTATCATACCACTTTTGCTACTAAATACTTTGTTGCAGATACTAAGTTATCCAGGTGTGGTTGAATTGACAACTCAACTGCTAATACTCAAGAATATTCTTTGGCTCCCCTTGTGTCGAATCAATAAATTTGGGTTGAATACTTTACCCTTGAAAGCTCTTGCGATCCCCTACACTTGTGGGTTATCAAGACTAATTTCTGGCGCCGTTGCCGGGGATCATAGCTCTATTCTCTGAGTCACTTGGGATTTATATCTGTTGATCACTATGAAGAACTTGAAAGACGACCGAACTACTATTTTGCCCTCAACTACGAGGGGAGGTAAGGAACTGCCATCTAGCTCTGCACTAGATTCTCCTTCTGTTATTAGTAAACTTGCGACACCTAAACCTGCTACTGCTATGAATTCTGATATGTCGCATATTATTGATGATGCCACTTCTGCTATGCATGATGAAACTACTTATGTGCGTGATACTACTTTGCCATTAGGTGAATTTCTTGATGAACCATTTGCTAGAGTTAGGGGGAATGAAATTATTGAAGATGCTATTATTGATGATAGTGATGATGAAGGTTCTCCCAATGATTACGTATTGCCTGTTGTTCCTAAGGGTTATGTTATGAATGAAGAAGCTGCTAGGGAGATCTTTGCTTGCAATGATAGATATGATCTTAAGAAATTATTAGCTAAATGGAACCAGCAGTCTCTTAATGCTAGAATGAAACCTGACCCTGCTTTTGCTACTTCACCTATCTGTGTTACTGATAAGGATTATGAATTCTCTATTGATCCTGAGATTATTACTTTAGTTGAATCTGATCCTTTTTATGGCCTTGAATCTGAAACTGTTGTGGCACATCTTACCAAGTTGAATGATATAGCCACCCTATTTACTAATGATGAGAAGTCTCGCTATTTTTATATCCTTAAGATATTTCCGTTCTCGTTAAAGGGTGATGCTAAGACTTGGTATAATTCTCTTGCTCCTGGTTGTGTGCGTAGTCCCCAGGATATGATTTATTACTTCTCTGCTAAATATTTCCCTGCTCATAAGAAACAAGCTGCATTGCGGGAAATATATAATTTTGTGCAAATCAAAGAAGAGAGTCTCCCACAAGCTTGGGGGAGGCTTCTCCGGTTACTTAATGCTTTGCCTGATCATCCTCTCAAGAAAAATGAAATACTTGATATCTTTTATAATGGACTAACCGATGCTTCCAAGGACTACTTCGATAGTTGTGTTGGTTGTGTTTTCAGGGAAAGAACAGTCGACGAAGCTGAAATATTATTGAATAATATGTTGACTAATGAAAATAATTGGACTCTTCCTGAGCCAATTCCTGAACCAATTAAGCCAACTCCTGAGCCTATTCCTAAACCCACTCCAAAGAAGAGAAGTGTTTTATTTCTCAGTCCTGAAGATATGCAAGAGGCAAAGAAATCAATGAATGAAAAAGATACTAAAGCTGAAGATGTTAAGAATTTACCTCCTATTGAAGAAATACATGGTCTTAATATACCGCCTGTCGAAGAACCACATTGTCTTGATAACCCGACACAGGTAGTAAAGGTAAATTCTCTCTATAGATATGATAAAGTTGAAATCCCCTCTACTAAATTTCATAGCCCGTGCTTAGATGAATTTGATGACTTTATGGCTAGACAAGAAAGTTTTAATGCTTACGTTGGTAGAGAGTTAAAGAATAATGCTTTCGAGATAAGACGCGTATGCGATAATATAGCTAGAGTTAAAGATGAATTTAAACTCATTAGCAAATATGCTTCTATGGTTGCTACTCAAGCTGAAGCTCAAAATGATTTTCTTGATGAATTAAATAATAAGAATGACTTTGTTGTTAGAGTGGCTACTAGAACTAGTAGAATGACTCAGGAACCTTTGTATCCTGAAGGCCACCCTAAGAGAATCGAGCAGGATTCTCAGAGAAATAATTTAGAGGCACCTAGTTCTTATAAAAAGAAGAAAAAGAAAAACGATAGAACTTTGCATGCTTCTAGTGAACCTACTGTAGACACACCTGAGAATCCCAATGATATTTCTATTTCTGATGCTGAAACTCAATCAGGTGATGAACATGAACCTAGTGATAATGTTAATGATAATGTTCATGTTGATGCTCAACCTAGCAAAAAAATGAAGTAGAGATTGAACCTGCTGTTGATCTTAATAACCCACAATCAAAGAATCAACGTTATGATAAGAGAGATTTTGTCGCTAGGAAGCACGGTAAAGAAAGAGAACCATGGGTTCAGAAACCCATGCCCTTTCCTCCTAAACCATCCAAGTCAAAGGATGATGAGGATTTTGAGCGCTTTGCTGAAATGATTAGACCTATTTTCTTACGTATGCGCTTAATTGATACGCTCAAAGTAAGTCCTTATGCTAAGTATATGAAGGATATCATTACAAACAAAAGAAAGATACCGGAAGCTGAAATTTCCACCATGCTTGCTAATTACACTTTTAAGGGTGGAATACCAAAGAAACTTGGAGATCCGGGGGTACCAACTATACCATGCTCCATTAAAAGAAATTATGTTAGAACTGCTTTATGTGATCTTGGAGCCGGTGTTAGTGTTATGCCTCTCTCTTTATATCGTAGACTTGAATTGAATAAGTTGACACCTACTGAAATATCTTTGCAAATGGCTGATAAATCAACTGCTACACCTGTCGGTATTTGTGAGGATGTGCATGTTGTGGTTGCAAATATCACTATCTTAACGGACTTTGTTATTCTTGATATTCCCGAGGACGATAGTATGTCTATTATCCTTGGTAGACCTTTTCTTAATACTGCAGGGGCTGTTATTGATTGCAACAAAGGCAATGTCACTTTTCATGTCAATGGTAATGACCATACGGTACACTTTCCAAGGAAACAATCTCAAGTTCATAGCATCAATTCTATTGGAAAAGCTCCAACTATTATTATTGGAGGTTTTGAATTTACTCTCCCTACTGTCAAGAAAAAGTATGATATTCTTATTATTGGGGATTTTCATATCCCCGTTGAGGTAACTTAGTGTTATTCGAAATTTCTCCGGTTCCGTGTTACTCGGAATGAGTTTGTTAACAAGACTTGATCAACCTTGTTAGTGGATTCATTTCGATGATCATGAGATGGATGAAACTAGAAGGCACAACCTTCTGTACCCTCATTTTATTTTCTGTTATTTAGAATAAATAAAGCAAAAGTAGTATTATCTGTCTGTTTTCTGAATTATCCGCGCATTAAAAATAGCCCGAAAATAAAAGTGCTCCAAATGCCCTGCAAATTTAGTATGATTTTTTTTGGAATATTTGAGGATTTTAGGCACTGAAAACACTGCAAGAGGGGCAAGCACCAGGCCACAAGAGTGGAGGGCGCCCCCCCACTATAGGGCGCGCCCCCTGTCTCATGGGCCCCTGGTGGCCTCCCTCCACTTGTGCCAGCACCCACACACTTCATCTTCTACCCAAAAAAATCCCCATCCAGCTCAAGCACAAGTTCTAGCTCATTTTGCTGCGATTTTCGATCTCCTTGCTCAAAGCTCCATTTACAAAACTGCTTTGGGAGATTGTTGTTTGGTATGTGACTCCTCCATTGGTCCAATTAGTTTTTATTCTGGTGCTTTATTCATTGCAAATTTTTGCTGCATAGGTGACCATGTTCTTGAGCTTGCATGTTAAATTTTTGAGGTCCCAAGCAATTCCAATGCATGATATAGGCTCTAGGCACTTGTAGGAGTAGTTGCTACCAATCTTGTTTAGTTTTATTCACTTTTATTTTGAAGTTACTAAAATTTCAGAAATTTTTCAGAAAAAGAATTATGTCTAGGAGAATGTACCAAGGTGGTTCCTCGGTGAAGAAAGGGCCCCGGATTGCTATACGTGAGCAAGATGTTGAATTGCCGAGGGACGCGGATGTACGAGCTTGTGAGTGGCCATCCGATGATTTTATGGTCGAAGCAGGCTTCAAGGAGGAATTTGACGCGTATGTGCGTAATGCCGAGCTGGAGGACTTCTCAAGATAAGTGTCCGCAGTACTATCAGTTGACTGATTCTTTTGTGCAGAGGTTCAAATATAACTGTGCGCGTAATTCTCCTAGTGTCATATTTGACATTTATGATACATCTTATACCATGGATTTAGAGGATTTTACAACTGCTTGCAAACTCCCACAGTGGGGAAATATTAATGATCCTCACAAATCTGAATTTAGAGATTTCCTTGCTAGTATTACTATGGGAGAATCTACGGACATAGCACAAGCTACCATAGGGAGCATTCATTTTCCTGCTATGCATTATTTTGCTCTATTTATTGGTAGATGCATTAACGGTAAGGATGAAGCATGTCACATGTGTGTCCCTGATCTGTGTGTCCTCAAGAGTGCTATGTTAGGTTATAAAGGTTATAACTTGGGGGCAATAGTTGCACGTAGATTGTAGAATAATTGTAGAAAGGGAAATTTATTTGGAGGAATTTATGCAACCCGTGTGGCTAATTATCTTAATATAGCCCCACGAGAGGGGGATATGATTTTACCTCCTGTTTATTTGGATAAAGAAGCTATGTTCAATCATCAATTTCTTGCGAGGAATGAACAATTCCTCCATTATCGACTAATCTATGACAGACGCAATGTCGTCCCTATTACTCTTCCTGCTCCCTACCATTTTGATTATCAGGCAAAAGGAAGATATGTTGTCACCAGGGAGGAAGCAACTGAACACGAGAGGAGAGCGGAGGCAACTCGCCAACACGCTGCAGCTCAGGAGGCGGTTGCCGCTGCATCTCAGTACGACCCCAGTTTTACTTATGGATATCACCCAGGCTGTCCTTGGTATTAGACCAACTTAAGCCAAAAGCCTAAGCTTGGGGGAGTACGTATTTCTCACCGACTTTACATTCATGTTCACACACTAGTTGTCGGTGCTCATACTCTTTCATTGTATTATCCATGTTAGTTTAAATTTTCTTTTCAAGCTTTCTTCTTGTGTGTTTGATAAACCTTAAGAAAAACCAAAAAAATTAGTTAGTTTAATTTCTATGCTTGTAGTAGAAATTAAAATGAAAACCCAAAAAGATTTCTCGTTCTTCTTTTACTTGTTGGGAGCTTTCCCGTGTAAATAGTTTTATTTTCTTTCTTTTGGGGGTCGAGAAGACTATATTGAAAATGCTTAGTGGCTCTTATATGCATGATTGTTTATTTAACTTAGAGCCCATATTACCCTGTCTTCTCTCTTGAGTTGAATGCTTGCAGATTTCAGCTTAGTCCAATGCATGTGCACTCTTATTATTATACACATCGTTCGGTCGTGCAATTGAAAGGCAATAATGACGATATATGATGGACTTATTGGGATAAGAAAAGCTGGTATGAACTCGACCTCTCTTGTTTTTGTAAATATGATGAGTTCATCATTTCTGATTCAGCTTATTATGAAGTAAACATATTTGCAATGACATTTAGAGATTATAGTTGCTTGTGCCATGCTTGATTAGCTATGAGTTATAATGGTTTACCTTGCGTGCCAACATGCTATTAGAATGATTATGATGTGGTATGATGGGATGGTATCCTCCTTTGAATGTATTGAGTGACTCGACTTGGCACATGTTCGCGCATGTAGTTGAATCAAATCAACATAGCCTTCATGATATTTATGTTCATGGTGGATTATATCCTACTCATGCTTGTATTCGGTGTGAATTAATTTTAATGCATGTTTATGACTGTTGTCGCTCTCTCAGTTGGTCGCTTCCCAGTTGTAAGGGCATATTTATTCCCAAGATGTTTTGGTGATTGATGACAATTCTTTTTGCGGACTAATCGTGTGCGTTAAGTTCTTTCAGAGATTCATCCATTGGCACGAGACGATTACCTCCCCTCGGTGTTGTATTCAAGACGGTGTAGCTCCTTCGTTTCCCTGTTGGTGGACTAGTTTCGTAGGAGTCACCGTACTATCAAGAGAGGATCCGCTTTGGTAAGGATAGGGTGGAATCAACACGTACACATTTGTATCACACCCGATGTTTTCCTTCTGCTTCGATGGAGCAACCTTTCCTTCCCATGTGCCTGCCCTGACCTACCCCAGCGGTAGTACCGCGGTCCTAAGCGGTAGTACCGCCGAAGCACGCAAGCGGTAGTACCGCTCCCCAAGAGGTAGTACCACTTGTGGTCTTCGGCCGTAGTATCGCAGTGGCTCCAGGCTACTACCGCCTCGACTCGAGACCGATGTTTTTCGTGTCAGATTTTACGATACTAAGTGCGGCAGTAGTAGCGGTAGTACCGCTCCAAGCGGTAGTACCGCTCCTACTCCCGCGGTAGTACCGCTCTGGGGCCAGGACCCTAACCCCCTCGTTAGCACGGCAGTACCACTGGGTGGGAGCGGTAGTACCGCTCTTCAGCGGTAGTACCGCCCTGCCCAAGCGGTAGTACCGCTCTATGTGTGGCTGTTCAGTGGGGTAACGGTTAGATTGGTTCCTGTTGGGGAACGTGGCAGAAATTCAAAATTTTCCTACGTGTCACCAAGATCTATCTATGGAGAAACCAGCAACGAGGGGAAGGAGAGTGCATCTACATACCCTTGTAGATCGCTAAGCGGAAGCGTTCAAGAGAACGGGGTTGAAGGAGTCGTACTCGTTGTGATTCAAATCGCCGATGATCCTAGCGCCGAACGGACGGCACCTCCGCGTTCAACACACATACGGAACGGAGACGTCTCCCATGCCTTGATCTAGCAAGGAGGAGGGAGAGGTTGATGGAGATCCAGCAGGACGACGGCGTGGTGGAAGTAGCGGGATTCCAACAGGGCCTCGCTAAGCGCTGCGGGAGGAGGGAGATGTGTCACGGGAGGGAGAGGGAGGCGCCAGGCCTTATGTGTCATTGCTCCTCCTTTTCCCCACTATATATAGGGCCAAGGGAGAGGGGGGAGGCGCAGCCCTTGCCCCTTCCTCCAAGGAAAGGGTGCGGCCAAGGGGGGGAGGAGTCCATCCTCCCCAAGGCACCTCGGAGGTGCCTTCCCCCTTTAGGACTCTCCCCTTTTTCTCTTCTCTTGGCGCATGGGCCTCTTGGGGCTTGTGCCCTTGGCCCATGTAGGCCAAGGCGCACCCCCTACAGCCCATGTGGCCCCCCGGGGCAGGTGGCCCCACCCGGTGGACCCCCGGGACCCTTCCGGTGGTCCCGGTACAATACCGATGACCCCGAAACTTGTCCCGATGGCCGAAATAGCACTTCCTATATATAATTCTTTACCTCCGGACCATTTCGGAACTCCTCGTGACGTCCGAGATCTCATCCGGGACTCCAAACAACTTTCGGGTTACCGCATACTAATATCTCTATAACCTAGCGTCACCGAACCTTAAGTGTGTAGACCCTACGGGTTCGGGAGACACGCCGACATGACCGAGATGACTCTCCGGTCAATAACCAACAGCGGGATCTGGATACCCATGTTGGCTCCCACATGTTCCACGATGAGCTCATCGGATGAACCATGATGTCACGGACTTAATCAATCCCGTATACAATTCCCTTTGTCTATCGGTACGATACTTGCCCGAGATTCGATCGTCGGTATCCCGATACCTTGTTCAATCTCGTTACAGGCAAGTCTCTTTACTCGTTCCGTAACACATCATCCCGTGATCAACCCCTTGGTCACATTGTGCACATTATGATGATGTCCTACCGAGTGGGCCCAGAGATACCTCTCCGTTTACACGGAGTGACAAATCCCAGTCTCGATTCGTGCCAACCCAACAGACACTTTCGGAGATACCTGTAATGCACCTTTATAGCCACCCAGTTACGTTGTGACGTTTGATACACCCAAAGCATTCCTACGGTATCCGGGAGTTGCACAATCTCATGGTCTAAGGAAATGATACTTGACATTAGAAAAGCTTTAGCATACGAACTACACGATCTAGTGCTATGCTTAGGATTGGGTCTTGTCCATCACATCATTCTCCTAATGATGTGATCCCGTTATCAATGACATCCAATGTCCATGGTCAGGAAACCATAACCATCTATTGATCAACGAGCTAGTCAACTAGAGGCTTACTAGGGACATTGTGTTGTCTATGTATCCACACATGTATCTGAGTTTCCTAGCAATACAATTCTAGCATGGATAATAAACGATTATCATGAATAAGGAAATATAATAATAATCAATTTATTATTGCCTCTCGGGCATATTTCCAACAGTTCCCCCACTATATATAGGTGTCTTCTTCCCCAAAGTTGACCCACCTCTTTCTCCCAAAGCTCCATTGTTGCTCCAAGCTCCATTTTCGCCCGATCTCTCTCCCTAGCCAATCAAACTTGTTGATTTGCTCGGGATTGGTTGAGAAGGCCCCGATCTACACTTCCACCAAGAGAAATTTGATTCCCTCTCTTATCCCTAGCGGATCTTGTTACTCTTGGGTGCTTGAGCACCCTAGACGGTTGAGGTCACCTCGAAGCCATACTCCATTGTGGTGAAGCTTCATGGTGTTGTTGGGAGCCTCCAATTGTTGTGGAGATTGCCCCAACCTTGTTTGTAAAGGTTCGGTCGCCGCCTTCAAGGGCACCAATAGTGGAATCATGGCATCTCGCATTGTGTGAGGGCGTGAGGAGAATACGGTGGCCCTAGTGGCTTCTTGGGGAGCATTGTGCCTCCACACCGCTCTAACGGAGACGTACTTCCCCTTAAAAGGAAGGAACTTCGGTAACACATCCTCGTCTCCACCGGCTCCACTCTTGGTTATTTCGTGCCTTTACTTTGGCAAGCATTCTTGTGTTATATCCTTTGCTTGCTTTTGTGCCAGTTGTTATTGCATCATATAGGTTGCTCACATAGTTGCACATCTAGACAACCTATATTGTTGCAAAGTTTAAATTGGTAAAGAAAAGCTTAAAAATTATTAGTTGCCTATTCACCCCCCCTCTTTTCAACCATATCGATCCTTTCAATTGGTATCAGAGCCTCGTCTCTTTATTAAGGACTTTGCCGTCCGAAGAGTATGGTTGACACCACAAACGGTGTGGAGGAGCACTCCGGTGTGAATCCTATCTCGTCTACAGCCGATGGGGGAACCTCGGTCTCTCGTGAGGATCTCAATGTGGCTCTAGAAACATTGAGATACTCCACGACGACCAAGGTTGAAAGCATGCTTACTAAATTTCTTGAAGGACTCAAACCGTCCACCTCACCTATGAAAGTGGGTGATCCCACTAACAAGGTGACGGATGCTACCTCCGACAAGGGGGAAGCCAACAGTGAAAAGAGTCCTTCTACTAGTGATAGAAATGGCACCGGCATCTTTGCCCATGTGGAACCTCCAATTTATGGAGGGCCGATTCCCTCTACTCATTTAAATCATGTCGGTCCTTTTCCTAAGTATGAGAAACATGAAGATTTTGATTCTTGGGTTTATCGCTTCAAGCGTCATTTAAAACATGTGAATACAAACCTTTGGAGAATCATTGAAGAAGGTTTCTATCCTCATGACCCAAGCAACTTCACCCCTCGAGAAGCCGTGGATAATCAATTCAATGAGAGTGCTCTCTTCATCATCCAAGATGCAATCCTTCCCGAAGATCTCCCTCATCTTCGACCTCATGCCATGGCTAAGGACGCATGGAAATGTGCTGTGTCTCTCTATCGAGGAAGTGCCAGCATTCAACGCTCCAACTATGAAGTGGTGCAAGATGAAGCCGATGAGTTTGCAATGAAAGAAGATGAAGAACCTCGTGAGCTTTTTCGAAGAGTGACCAAGCTCGTGGTATCACTCCGAGATCATGGAAGCAAGGACACGGATGACAATTGGATCAAGCGCAAATTCCTCAAGGCCATGATGCCCTACAACAAGGCCATGTCCTCCGTCATTCGTCAAAGACCGGACTTCCACTCCATGACCTCAAGTGAAGTGTTGGATGAGTTCGTTGCAATGAGCATCTTGGACAAGACCGCCGACAATGCGGTGCTCCGTTCTCAAAGGGCAAAGAAACCCAACCTTGCTTTGAAGGCCAAGGTTATTATGGAAGAAGAGGAAGAAGTGGAAGATGAGGAGAGCAACCCCGAAGACACCAAGTATGATTATCATGAGCACATGGCCCTTGCTTCAAGACAATTTTGGAGCAAGAAGAATATAAGACCCAACTTCAACACGAACATCTCAAGTGGCATCAAGGGCAAGCAACGAGTTAGAACTTGCTTCAACTGTGGCAATGTGAGCCATTTCGTTGCGGATTGTCCTTACGAGAAGCGGGAAGACAATGGTGGCAAGTTCATCTGAAAAGACAAAGCCAAGTCCTTCCCCAACAAGAACAACTTCACCAAGAAGACTCCCACTCGCGGGTTGGTGGTTCAAGAAGAATACCAAGAGGATGACGATGATGATGAAAATGGAGAAGCAATGGCCATGGCATCCGTTGCCATTGCTACTACTCCCCGGGTGTCTCTCTTTGATTCCCAACGAGAACATCACCGCCAAGTGCCTCATGGCTAAAGCTTCAAACAAGGTAACCCCCAACATCACAACCACCATCATTACTAATCCCTCCTTGGAGGATTGCATTGATGAACATGATGGGTCTAATGATGAAGTGAATGAATTGGAGTCTTTTATGAGTAAGCTCAAGGGCAAGTCCAAGAAGCATTTTGTTGCTCTCTTGGAACAACTTGGTGAGGCCAATGACATGATCGAGGCTCACGAAGAAACCATCTCTAAGATGGAAGGTCATAGTCATGACTATGCTGATGAGATATCGGATCTCTCTAATGCTCTTGAGGAAGAGCGTGTGCATCATTTGACTTTTGAGGAGTCACACAACGATCACCATGCTAAGTTAAAGAAAGATCTTGATCATGCTCTTGTTGTGTCTCGTGTGCTAACTTCCGAGAAGGCTAAACTTGGGGTTGATCATGCTAGACTCAAAGAGGAGTTTGAGATACTTGACAAGGCCCACAAGGTCTTGAAGGGTGCTCATGCTAACCTCAAGGAGTCTCATGCTCAACTCCAAGTTAAGCTAACCAAGGAAAAGGCCACCTTCCCACACATGATATTAATTGACAATGCATGTGCTACTAACCCGTGTTGTGAGCATGTGCATCTTGTGGAGGAGAATGCCAAATTGAAGGACCAACTTGAGAAAGGCCTTGTGACATGCATTCAAGGTGAGAAGAACCTCAACGACCTTTTGAGCAATCAAAAGGAAGTTGTGGCCAAGGAAGGAATTGGGTTCGCACCCAAGTCCAAGAGCAAGAAGAAGAAGAACGACAAGACCAAACGTCCTCCTCCTCTCAAGCAAACTTTTGTGAAAGAGGGAGAGGGTGCTCCTAAGGAGAAGAAAGAAAGAGTGAAGGAAGTTGACGTCCAAAAGGGCAAAAACATTTCCTCCAACAAAGCCAGCGACTTTAACCCGTCATATGGGTTGTGCCGTGCTAGTGATGGACATGTTTATGCTAAATTCGTTGGTTCTCCTTATGAGTACATTGAATGGTCTATTTGGGTTTCGAAGACCCTTGTTACTAACATCACAAGACCCATTGCTAAATGGGTACCTAAAACCAAGCATTGATCTCGTGTAGGTGTTTGCTTCCGGTGGGGGATCATGGTTGCTCGATAGTGGAGCAACAAATCATATGACCTGAAGCAAGGACTTGGTGGTGGACGTGCAAAAGATTCCATCTATGCCCACCAATGTCGAGTGGGGTGATGCCTCACATTCTAAGGTATTGGGTCTTGGCAAGGTTCTCATTTCTCATGATCTAACGATCGAGAAAGTCATGCTTGCTGAGTCCCTTGTATACAATTTGCTTTCCGTTCGTCAACTTGCACTCATGGGTTTTGCTACCTTCTTTGACATTGATACCGTGGCCCTCCTGTGGAGCAAGACTCTTAAAGTAGCCTTTGTTGGGCATGTCGAGAACGGTCTCTATGTGATCAACTTTTCGGAGCGACCCACTAAGACCGTGACATGCCTAATGGCTAAAGTTGACGTGGGATGGCTTTGGCATCGCCGTTTGGCCCACGTCAATATGAGATCTTTGCAAAGTTTTCTCAAGGGGGACCATGTCCGTGGACTAACAAATGTTAATTTTGCCAAAGATCGTGCTTGCAGTGCTTGTATTGAAGGAAAGCTTCATGAGAAGGCTCACCCTCCCGCGACCATCATCTACTCGAAGAGACCCTTGGAGCTCCTTCACATGGATCTCTTTGGGCCTCCATCTTTTGATAGTCTTGGAGGTAGAAAGTATTGCTTGGTGATTGTGGATGATTATTCAAGATACACTTGGGTATACTTCTTCAAGAGGAAGAGTGAGACTCAACAAACCGTCATCGACTTTGCAAATGAAGCTCAACGTCAACATAATGCAAAGATCTTGACAATCAGAAGTGATAGCGGCACCGAGTTCAAGAACTACACCTTGGATGAGTTTCTTAGTGATGAGGGGATCAAGCACCAATATGCTGCTCCATATACCCCTCAAAAAAATGGTGTTGCGGAGAGGAAGAACCAGGCGTTGATGGATGCGGCAAGGACCATGATGGAGGAGTTCAAGTCTCCATACAACTTTTGGGCCGAAGCCATCAACACCGCATGTCATGCATCCAATCGGCTCTATCTCCGCAAAGGCTTGAACAAGACTCCTTATGAGATACTCACTGGAAACAAGCCCAACCTCAAGTACTTCCGGGTGTTCAGTTGTAAGTGTTTCATTCTCAAGAAAGGTGTTCGTTTGTCTAAATTTGAGGCTAGAGCTCATGAGGGCATATTTGTTGGTTATGCTACAAACTCTCATGCTTACCGTGTCCTCAACAAGTCCACCGGACTCATTGAGGAGACGTGTAACGTGGAGTTGGGACGAAAATAACGGCTCCCAAGTGGAGCAAAGTGGTACTTGTGATGTAGGTGATGAAATTCTTCCCCAAGCCATAAGAAGAATGGGTATTGGTCATATTCTACCCATTGAGGAACCCCTTGTGGCCGAAGGAGAAGGACAATGCTCCACTCAAGTGGAGCCATCACCTCCCAAAGACCCACATGCTTCCGAAGAACAAAGTGAAGGCCCTCAACCTCGTGAACAAGACCAAGGGCAAGATCAACCTCAAGATGGTGGTGAACCTCTAAATGATGCCCAAGGTCAAGTTCTCCCCCTCGAGCAAGTGCAAGATCATGAGCAAGCTCAAGATCAAGAACAAGCTCAAGACGGCGCTCAAGATAATCAAGTTAACCCTCCTCCTTCCACACCCAAGGAGGAATTAGAGCATCGTGCCGCGAAGATTGCTTGCAAGCTCACCACCCAAGGCCATCTCATGGAAAATGTGGTTGGAATCCTAATAAAGAGGGTAAGCACTCGTAGACAATTAGCAAACTATTGTGAACATCATGCGTTTGTCTCTTGTGTTGAACCCCAAAAGGTCTATGAGGCGCTCGAAGACTCGGATTGGCTCAATGCCATGCATGAAGAACTCAACAACTTCGAGTACAACAAGGTGTGGAGATTGGTGCCAAGGCCATCGGGGGACCACAACGTCATTGGAACCAAGTGGATTTTCAAGAACAAGCAAGATGCTCATGGGAACATCGTTTGCAACAAGGCATGATTGGTAGCACAAGGCTACTCCCAAGTCGAGGGTATCGACTATGGTGAAACCTTTGCTCCCGTTGCTCGTCTTGAATCCATACGTTTGTTGATTGCTTATGCTTCCCATCACAACTTTAAGTTGCAACAAATGGATGTGAAAAGTGCTTTTCTTAATGGTCCTATTAATGAGTTGGTCTATGTCAAGAAACCCCCCGGGTTCGAGGATCCCTACTTCCCGGATCATGTGTATCAACTCGATAAGGCACTCTATGGCCTTAAACAAGCCCCACGTGCGTGGTATGACCACCTTACCGAGTTTTTACAAGATCGTGGATTTGAGGTGGGGCTAATCGATCCCACTCTTTTTACTAAGAAGGTCAAAGGGGAGTTGTTTGTATGCCAATTATATGTTGATGATATTATCTTTGGTTCCCCTAACAAAGCTTTCAATGAGGAATTTGCCGCTCTCATGACCTCCAAGTTCAAGATGTCTTCGATGGGAGAGTTGAAGTTCTTCCTTGGTTTTGATATCAAACAAAGAAGAGAAGGAACCTTCATCAACCAAGCCAAATACACTCAAGACATGCTAAAAAGATTCAAGCTAAGTGATATCAAGCCGGCTACTACACCAATGCCCACCAAGTGCCAACTTGACATTGATCCCAATGGTAAAGCGGTGGATCAAAAGGTATATCGCTCCATGATTGGCTCCTTGCTTTACCTTTGTGCATCTAGACCGGATATCATGTTGAGTGTGGGGATGTGTGCACGGTTTCAAGCCGCGCCGAAGGAAAGTCACTATGTGGCGGTCAAGCGAATCTTTCGATATTTGGCTCATACCCCAAACTTTGGCTTATGGTACCCAAGAGGGGCAAACTTCAAGCTTGAAGGATTTACGGATTCCGATTGGGCGGGAGACAAAGTGGATAGGAAATCCAGTTCCGGAGGGTGCCAGTTTCTTGGGTGCTCTTTGGTGAGTTGGTCTTCCAAGAAGCAAAGTTGTGTGTCTCTCTCGTCCACCAAAGCGGAATATGTGGCGGCCAGTAGTTGTTGTGCAAAACTCTTATGGATGAGGCAAACTTTAAAGGAATATGGTGTCATTTGTGACAAAGTGCCTCTTTGGTGTGACAACGAGAGTGCCATCAAGATTTCTCTCAACCCGGTGCAACACTTCAAGACGAAGCATATTGAGATTTGGTATCATTTCATCCGGGATCACATTAGGCGAGGGGAGATCGAGCTCAAGTATGTCAACACTCATGATAACCTTGTAGATATTTTCACGAAGCCCTTGGATGAAGCAAGATTTCGTGAGTTAAGACATGAGCTAAATATCATTGATTCAAGCAATGTGACTTGAACCCTTGCACACCCCACCTCACTCAACTTGGTGTCTAGCTTAGATGTAGGCATGGACATAGGGGGAGTGTTGTTCTCTCAATGAACTCTCCCTCCCCCCATTATGCATAAAACGGTAAACTCTTTCACATTAGCCATTTTTATGGTACTTGTGCTTCAAAGACGAGTTTTGGTCATGGGCCCAAGGATAATTCTTCGCGGTGCCATATCAATTGACTCAAACATAGGTGGCTCCGGCCACCGCCCTCTCTTGAGAGAGGCCAGAGCTCGCTTTGCTTTCGTGTGGTTGTTTGAAGGAGTGGGTTCTAGACCATTGTTAGTGTGTGTGTTGCCTTGTTGGTCTTTCCTTTTTCTTGGCCTTGCTTTCTCGTCTCTTTTGTGCTTTAGCCGTTTGTCTAGAGGTCATTTGGTTGCTGAGCGGTACTACACCAGGTGGCGAGCGGTACTACCGCTCCGAGCGGTACTACCGCCCTCCAGCGCGGTACTACCGCTGTGAGGCGGGGGCAGGGGGAGTTTTCTTCTCCCCCATACCCATTCGCACGCTCCCTCGCTCATTTCATCTCTCCAGCAACCGGCGCCGCGGGAGGGCTCCAGCGGATCTCCCTCTCCGGGGTGTTCCTCTCCATTTCCTTCAGTGGAGACGATCCCCACCTTGTCCTCTTGCCATGGATGCCGGTATTGCCCCCATTCCCTCTCTCTTCTAGTCTAGATTTCCAATCTAGCATCTTAGGGGCAATAGCAGTTGCATCTCTAGATTTTTGGCCAAATCTAGGCTTGAGTAGGATGGAGAAAGCTTCTAGGCAGTTTGGATCGGTGTTTGGTTGGGGTATTTTTGAATTTGGTAGGACGGTAGTGTCGGATCTGACCACGGCAGTAGGAAACTGTTGTTTCCCCGTCTAGAGCAGTACTACCGCTCTCTGTGGAGCAGTACTACCGCTTGGGGCGGTACTACCGCTCGCCAGTCGCGGTACTACCGCCCTCTACCAGCTTCCACCATGCTCTTACCTCTCAGTGATATTTTTTGCTTGTGTTTTGTGGCTTATGCTCGTTCTTTCTGGTTGTTTGCGTGTTCTTGTGTGTGGTTCCAGGTGATGAGGTCCCTGAGCATCAGGCTCGGTGTATCAACCCTGGTCGTGCCACGTCCAAGCGTTACCGCACAACTGAGTCTGCAGGAGGTTCCTCAAGTGCTCCACCTCCACCTCAACTCAAGAAGACGTCTGGTGTCAAGCCGAAGACCGCTGGCAAAACCGTGCCAGAAATGCAACCCAAGGAGTTCTGGGCAAGGCGTCGCCGCAACCCATATGTGGCCGACCAAGATCCCACTCTGGTCAACCGTCCGTTTTGGAACAGGTTTCAGTTTGCCATCTTCTTTGATGTTCTCAAAGCCAAGAAGAACCTCTTTGTCAACGTGCACTCCATCGACACCGACAATATGGAGAAGGATCCTGAATACTTTGGTGAAGCTCTTTAGATGTGCACTCAACTGAACATTCTCAGGGTCATGCAATTCAACAAAGATTATGATGCTGATATTGTGGCCCAATTCTATGCCACGGTTCATCTCGGGACTGATGAGGACAGGACACTGACTTGGATGACCAATGGCAAGTTGCTTTCAGTCAAGTGGAAAGCTTTCATGGAGTTGATTGGGGTGCAAGATCAAGGACTTGAGTCTCCTGTCAGCTTTCGCCCACACCGCAACACCAACTCCACTCACAAGCAAGCTCTGTGGCCGTACTGCACTTTGAAGATCAACCCTGAGATGAAGAAGGAAACTTATGAGCTGCCTGTCTTTTTGTATATTCTTCACCGTGTCTTCCGAGAGACTCTTTTCCCTCGTATCGGGAATCTGGATATGGTCCATTCTTATCTCGTGGACATGCTTCTCTTCTGCCAGTGTCAGAAGGAACAAAACACCGGAGAGTCCCTGGATATCTCTCATGTTATGTGGTCTGAGCTATTATCTGCTATCTCCGAGCGCAAGTGCCCGATTTATGGTCCGTTCATCATGCTGCTTATTGAGAAGGCCTAGGCTCGTGTCCATCCCAAGGTGATGCTGGAGACTGGAGAGTTGGTTTCTCACGACATCAAGCGTCTGAGGAAGAAGGACTATTGGGGCACTCAGGCCCCTAAATCTGGAGTTCCTTCGTCTGCTACTGCCATGGAGACCGAGGAGGAGACTGGGGCTGAGGCTGAGGATGATGATGATGACTACGTCCCTTCTGAGGCAGAGCCCTCTTGGGCAAAGAAGCTCAAGCTCAAGATGAAGAAGCTGTTCTGCATGGAGTCTCACGGTCAGTACATGACTCATGTGGCTGAGAAGAAGGCCCGAGGCCGCCACAAGGAGCTCATGCGTCAGTTGGGTGCTACAGTTAACAGTGGATCTGAGGACCAGCTTACTGAGGAGAAGGAGTGGATTCAGCAACACTGCCCGTGGACCGATTCTGATGGCGAGCACTTCCCGACCGACGACGGTGGCGCAGATGATCCCGCTGAGATCTGATGTTTGTGTCCCTCTATTGCTATCACCTGGAGCCGTAGCAACACTCCCTCTCCTTTTTGGTGTCTCGATGCCAAAGGGGGAGAGAGTTTAGGGATTTGTGCTTTGCGTCTTCTGTCTTCTGTGTTTGTGTTTTCCTCGCAGTTTGCTTTGTTTGGTTTGTGTCAGTGAGACCTAAGTTCCAGTCATATGGTGTGAGACATATGCTACTTTATCTTTCAAGTATCATTATCTATGTCACTATCTAGCTTATGAGTTGCATGCTTATCCTGTTATCTATACTACTCTCATATACCCTGCTTAGGTGGTTGGTCTCTAAAATGTAGGGGGAGCATTGATCCTAGTATGTGTGTCGTGCAGTCCAAAGCACTTATCTAGATAGCACACATCTAGGGGGAGCCCATCTACATTTTAGGACGGTTGGGTTTTTGTGCTTGTCCTATATCTCTCATGTTTGTGCAAATCCCGTATTGTCATCAATCCACCAAAAAGGGGGAGATTGTAAGGGCATATTTATCCCCAAGATGTTTTGGTGATTGATGAAAATGCTTTTTGCGGACTAATCGTGTGCGTTAAGTTCTTTCAGAGATTCATCCGTTGGCACTAGACGATTACCTCCCCTCGGTGTTGTATTCAAGACGGTGTAGCTCCTTCGTTTCTCTGTTGGTGGACTAGTTTCGTAGGAGTCACCGTACTATCAAGAGGGGATCCGCTTTGGTAAGGCTAGGGTGGAATCAACACGTACACATCTGTATCACACCCGATGCTTTCCTTCCGCTTCGATGGAGCAACCTTTCCTTCCCCTGTGCCTGCCCTGACCTGCCCCAGCGGTAGTACCGCGGTCCTCAGCGGTAGTACCGCCAAAGCACTCAAGCGGTAGTACTGCTCCCCAAGCGGTAGTACCGATTGTGGTCTTCGGCCGTAGTACCGCAGTGGTTCCGGGCTACTACCGCCTCGAATCGAGACCGATGTTTTTCGTGTCGGGTTTTACGGTACTAAGTGCGGCAGTAGTAGCGGTAGTACCGCTCCTACTCCCGCGGTAGTACCGCTCTGGGGCCAGGACCCTGAGCCCCTCGTCAGCACGGCAGTACCACTGGGTGGAGCGATAGTACCGCTCTTCAGCGGTAGTATCGCCCTACCCAAGCGGTAGTACCGCTCTATGCGTGGTTGTTCAGTGGGGTAACGGTTGGATTGGTTCCCCCACTATATATAGGTGTCTTCTTCCCCAAAGTTGACCCACCTCTTTCCCCCAAAGCTCCATTGTTGCTCCAAGCTCCATTTTCGCCCGATCTCTCTCCCTAGCCAATCAAACTTGTTGATTTGCTCGGAGGATTGGTTGAGAAGGCCCCGATCTACACTTCCACCAAGAGAAATTTGATTCCCTCTCTTATCCCTAGCGGACCTTGTTACTCTTGGGTGCTTGAGCACCCTAGACGGTTGAGGTCACCCCGAAGCCATACTCCATTGTGGTGAAGCTTCGTGGTGTTGTTGGGAGCCTCCAATTGTTGTGGAGATTGCCCCAACCTTGTTTGTAAAGGTTCGGTCGCCGCCTTCAAGGGCACCAATAGTGGAATCACGGCATCTCGCATTGTGTGAGGGCGTGAGGAGAATACTGTGGCCCTAGTGGCTTCTTGGGGAGCATTGTGCCTCCACACCGCTCTAACAGAGACGTACTTCCCCTTAAAAGGAAGGAACTTCGGTAACACATCCTCGTCTCCACCGGCTCCACTCTTGGTTATTTCGTGCCTTTACTTTTGCAAGCATTCTTGTGTTATATCCTTTGCTTGCTTTTGTGCTAGTTGTTATTGCATCATATAGGTTGCTCACATAGTTGCACATCTAGACAACCTATATTGTTGCAAAGTTTAAATTGGTAAAGAAAAGTTCAAAAATTGTTAGTTGCCTATTCACCCTCCCCCCTCTAGTCAACCATATCGATCCTTTCACCAGTCTTTTGCTAGCCTTCACCTGTACTAAGCGGGAATACTGCTTGTGCATTCAAATTCCTTAAACCCCAAAGTTGTTCCATATGAGTCCACTATACCTTCCTATATGCGGTATTTACCTGCCGTTCCAAGTAAATTTGTATGTGCCAAACTCCAAACCTTCAAATGAAATTCTGTTTTGTATGCTCGAGCAGCTCATGTTTCAACCAAGGCCGCCTATATCTTCCATGCTAGGTGGGTTATTCTCAAGAGGAGTGGACTCCGCTCCTCATTCACGAGAAAGGTCCGGTAACCGGGATGCCCAGTCCCATGATCCAAAAAGATCAAAGCAAATCAAAATAATTAAAAAAAACTCCCCTAGGGCTGTTGTTAGTTGGAGGCACTCATTGTTTTGAGCAAGCCATGGATTGATGCTTGTTGGTGGTTGGGGGAGTATAGACCTTTACCATTCTGTTTGGGAACTGCCTATAATGCATGTAGTATGGAAGATACAACCATCTCATAGTTGTTGCATTGACAGTGAAAGTATGCCGCTCAAAATGTTATTCAATCTCTATTTTAAAATTGAGCTCTGGCACCTCTACAAATCCCTGCTTCCCTCTGCGAAGGGCCTATCTATTTACTTTTATGTTGACTCATCACCCTTCTTATTAAAAAGCACCCGCTAGAGAGCACACTGTCATTTGCATTCATTACTATTGGTTTATATTGGGTATGACTTGACTGGATCTCTTTTACCATGAATTACAATGTTTAGTCAGTCCTTGATCTTTAAAGGTGCTCTGCGTTTATGTTTTGCGGTCTCAGAAAGGGCTAGCGAGATACCATTTTGTTATATCATGTTATGATTATTTTGAGAAAGTGTTGTCATCCGAGTTTTATTATTATGGCCCGCTAGCTGATTACGTTATTGATATGAGTAATTGTGAGACCTAAGTGTTATTGTGAGTATGGTTAGTTCATAATATTTGCTGAAACTTGAATGCTGGCTTTTCATGTTTACAACAACAAGAGCAAACAGAGTTTGTAAAATTTTTTCTTTATCACTTTCAGTTTATCAACTTAATTGCTTGAGGACAAGCAAAGGTTTAAGCTTGGGGGAGTTGATACGTCTCCAACGTATCTACTTTTCCAAACACTTTTGCCCTTGTTTTGGACTCTAACTTGCATGATTTGAATGAAACTAATCCGGACTGACGCTGTTTTCAACAGAACTGCCATGATGTTGTTTTATGTGTAGAAAAGAAAAGTTCTCGGAATGTCCTGGAAATCCACGGAGGCACTTTTTGGAAATAATAAGAATTTCTGGGTGAAAGAAATACACCATGGGGCCCACGGCCTGTCCACGAGACAGGGGGGCGCCCCCCCTATAGGGCGTGCCCCCTATCTCATGGGCCCCCTGGACCTCCACCGACCTCAACTCCAACTCCATATATTCACGTTCGGGGAGAAAAAAATCAAAGAGAAAGTTTCATCGCGTTTTACGACACGGAGCCGCCGCCAAGCCCTAATCTCTCTCGGGAGGGTTGATCTGGAGTCCGTTCGGGGCTCCGGAGAGGGGGATTCGTCGTCGTCGTCATCATCAACCATCCTCCATCACCAATTTCATGATGCTCACCGCCGTGCATGAGTAATTCCATCGTAGGCTTGCTAGACGGTGATGGGTTGGATGAGATTTACCATGTAATCAAGTTAGTTTTGTTAGGGTTTGATCCCTAGTATCCACTATGTTCTGAGATTGATATTGCTATGACTTTGCTATGCTTAATGCTTGTCACTAGGGCCTGAGTGCCATGATTTCAGATCTGAACCTATTATGTTTTCATGAATATATGTGTGTTCTTGATCCTATCTTGCAAGTCTATAGTCACCTATTATGTGTTATGATCCGACAACCCCGAAGTGACAATAATCGGGATACTTCTCGGTGATGACCGTAGTTTGAGGAGTTCATGTATTCACTATGTGCTAATGCTTTGTTCCGGTTCTCTATTAAAAGGAGGCCTTAATATCCCTTAGTTTCTGCTAGGACCCCGCTGCCACGGGAGGGTAGGACAAAAGATGTCATGCAAGTTCTTTTCCATAAGCACGTATGACTATTTACGGAATACATGCCTACATTACATTGATGAACTGGAGCTAGTTCCGTGTCACCCTATGTTATAGCTATTACATGAGGAATCGAATCCGGCATAATTATCCATCACTGATCCATTGCCTACGAGCTTTTCATATATTGTTCTTCGCTTATTTACTTTTCTGTTTCTACTGTTACAATTACTACCATCCACCGGCCTTGAAGATTGGATCCGGACATGGTCGAAGGACCGAAGTGCTTCAGCTTGAGCCTTGGGTGTTGGAAATCGAGGTGCGGGGGGGGGGGGGGGGAGGATCGAGCGTGGAAAGAAAAGGACAGGCCTTGGCCCCCTTTATAAAGGGGACGAATATCAAGCGTCTCCCACATGACCGTTTGGGACTTGCCTAAAATCGAGGAGTCGTATTAAACAAACACGGTTGGGTTACTCACACCTGTATTGATGAGAATCCCGTGATAAGGGGGACACGATCTCTGCTTCGACAAGACGTGCCAATAAAACCACCTCGCAGCGCGTAGTGGCTGGCTATGAAAACGGTTCGGATAAAGACCGGACCATGGCGTGATGTCGTAAAAAGCTGTCAGCAGATTAGATTTGTGGAATATTATACTCTCTACGGTGGTATGTGGAACTTGTTTTGCAGAGCCGGACATGATCCTTGTGTTCTAATTCTTCTATGGAGTATTCGGAGAAGGAACCCGCCTTGCAATGCCGAAGACAATTTGCACGCCGGACTCATCGTCATTGAAGCCTGGTTCAGGGGCTACTGAGGGAGTCCTGGATTAAGGGGTCCTCGGACAACCGGACTATATACTTTGGCCGGACTGTTGGACTATGAAGATACAAGATTGAAGACTTCGTCCCGTGTCTGGATGGGACTCTCCTTTGTGTGGAAGGCAAGCTTGGATATTCGGACATGTAGATTTCTTTCTCTGTAACCGACTCTGTGTAACCCTAGCCTCCTCGTGTCTATATAAACCGGAGGGTTTAGTCCATAGGACAACAACAATCATAATCATAGGCTAGCTTCTAGGGTTTAGCCTCTACGATCTCATGGTAGATCAACTCTTGTAATACTCATATCATCAAGATCAATCAAGCAGGAAGTAGGGTATTACCTTCATCGAGAGGGCCCGAACCTGGGTAAAACATCGTGTCCCCTGCCTCCTGTTACCATTAGCCTTAGACGCACAGTTTGGGACCCCCTACCCGAGATCCACCGGTTTTGACACCGACACTTGCTTCATAAACCTGTGGTTAGGTTTACCAAGCTCGGTAATCGCTTGGGGACAAGCAAGGTCTAATGTTGGGGGAGTTCATACGTCCATTTTGCAACACTATTTATTATTATAATCTCCTCTTTATTGTTGATAATTTTCACATTATAGCTCAATTATAATGCATTTTCACTTCAATTTGCATGAACTACACGGAGAGGGGAATTACCGGAAAGCTGGGAACCAGGAGCAAAATAATGTTAGTGAAGAAAGGAATTTCAAAGCTCAATAAATCGCCCAAAAATATAGATTTTATTTTAGACAAAAAAAAACCCATTGAGCTAGAATATGGGGCCAGGGGACCCATGGGACATGGTCAGCCCACACGGCCACCCCCGGCTGCGTGAGGCCCATAGGCACCACCTCTCGACACCCCTTGTCCAATATTTTGTATTTTTTCAAAAAACTCTACATGGATTTTTTTGCCGCAGTCCGCGAGGTGGAACAAAGGAGAAACACTTTTTTGCCCGCTAGCATGCTGATCTGGCAGCGATCCGTCCCTCTGGACGATGGAATTTGAATCCATTGTCATCACCAACACTACGCTCATTAGTGGGATCATCATCTCCATCAACACCGTCATCACTGACATCTCCCTCAACCCTAGTTTTCTGATCTACGAATACCTCATATCCTTTGTTGGGCATAGTTTCTGGTGTTGATTACTCTTTGCAGTTGACGCTTAGAAGTTTTATTGGTGAAAGATTCATATGTTCATATTGCTAATCATGCTTTCATCCCATCTAATCATGATCCATATGTTGTATTGTGATTAGTCTGTTATGTTCTTGAGGACAAGTGATAAACCTTATTGCTAGTAATCTTGTGAAGTTGAATATAGTTCAATATTTTGATATTATCTTGTGATGTCATCTCTAGTGGTGATGTGTGAACGCTGACTAAATATCACTTCACCTTCATGGGCCTAGAGAAGAGCATTGTCTAATTAGTTTATCTATAGCGGGTTGTTGGAGTAACATAAATACCAAACCCTAAGTTTATGAGTTGTTGCATGAGGGGTTGTTGGAACCAGAAGTTTATTGATATGGTTAGTTGCTATCTTAATTATTCTCTTATTTTGCAGATGCTTGCAGAGGGTATAGTAATAAGTATATTGTTGTTCAAGTAAGACCAACAAGTTATCATAGGTTCGACCCACAATAAATTATCAAAGCTATGAATGTTAACTCAATGCAACCAGATGAAAGTAACTTAGTCAAACTCCCATGTGTCCTCGAGAGCGATTTGATCTCTATAAGTAAAACAATCGGCTTGTCCTTAGCACAATTAAGGATGGATCACTTGTTGCACCATTGCGCTTTTGTTAATATTTATGTTCTTGCAGCTTCTCTTGTGATCAAACAAACTATCAAAAAATGTTTACAGCTTTTACAGTGATTTCCTACTAGTTGTCATCAATCAATTTCTTCTGCTACTCGTAGGGTTCAATCCTATTACCTAACGAAAAGGCTATGACAGATCTCCTACACTTGTGGGTTATCACTGACCACTTCATGACGTCTTCTTGCCCATCACAGAGGCCAGAGGTGTGGTGGGTGCAAGTTGTTTGATTGTTTGTGTAGGTATTGGTGATTTGTGTGTTGTCTCCTACTGGATTGATACCTTGGTTCTCTAACCGACGGAAATACTTATCTCTACTTTGCTGGATCACCCTTTACTCTTCAAGGGAAAAACCAACGCAAGCTCAAGAAGTAGCAAGCAACAACAATGGGAGTATCATATCCTGATAGAATTGCAGGTTCGAGAGTTTTGCTTTTAGAAAGAACCCAACTCGTTCAAGGATATTGCTCGGGAGTCCAGTAAGTTGCATAAATGTTGAGTTTTCTTTCGAAACCCAATCCTTCCTTTCAAGGATTTTTGTGCAGTATTGACTTCTGGAGCACATCACAGAGGGTTTGATGCCCTTTGAGGCTCTTTAGCATTCCTGTCTCAAGCAAGTTCTTTAATCTGCAATTTTCATCAGAAATAGCAAAAAATTCCTCGGGAGAGGGATTAGAGATATCATTCATAGTGGTTGCAATATTTTCAATGTTAGCAATAGAAGTTTCAGCATGTGAATCATCATTGCTACGTTCTAGGCATTTTAAGCATGGAGGCACAAAATTATCAGGAAGACGATTAGATTGCTCGGCGAAGAGAGAAGCTTTTTCTTTCACGGGCTCGTTGTGAGACTCTTTCAGTGACTCGAGTTCTTGATTCATGTTAAGGAGTTCATCTGATAAACTCTTGTAGTTGACTGAATGGGAATCATATTGATTGGTAAGAACATCAATAGTTGAAGAAAAAGCATCATGCTCTTTGATCAACTTTTGATTCTTCTCCATCTCTTCGACCAACAATCCTTTGGTTTTCCTGAGATTTCTCTCAAGCATTTAAAGTTCATCTTGCTGAGATTTTGCAATCTTAACAAGTTTAGCATAGGCAAAGTATTCAGGAGAGTATCCATTCATGGATTTTTGGTGTTTTGCTGATACCTGATCTTTAGATGGCTTTGCCATGAGACAAAAGGCAATTAGTTCATCATTGCTTGAAGCATCATCATTAGTACCTGATTCAAATGAATTGTCTGAAGATTCATAGGCAATGAAGGCATTGCTCCTTCCTATTTTTCTGTGAAGCTCTTCATCATCTGATTCTAATTCGGAAGATTTCTCAGATTCTGATTCGAGGGTCATATCAGCACATGCTCTATTCAGACGTGATATTCTCTTCGTATTTGATTTGATGGTTGCTCTTGCTTTCACGTCAGTGACTAGTCTCGTCGAAGAGGATGAGGAAGATTCAATTTTCTTCCAGAGCTTAGTGTGACGATCCATTCGAGTAAATCCATTGCAGTGAAGATATTTCCATCTGTTACTAGGTTTTCCTTCCCAGCTAGGACAATCTGCTATGAGATGACCAAACAGTTTGCATGAGGGGTTGTTGGAACCCAGAAGTTTATTGCTATGGTTAGATGGTATCTTAATTCTGTTATATTTTTGGATGCTGGCAGAGGGTATAGCTATAAGTATATTGTTGTTCAAGTAAGAACAACGAGTTATCATAGGTTCGACGACACAATAAATTATCAAAGCAATGAATGTTAACTCAATGAAACCAGATGAAATTAACTTAGTGAAACTCCCATGTGTCGTCGAGAGCGATTTGATCCCTATAAGTAAAACGATTGTCTTATCCTTAGCACAATTAAGGATGGATCACTTGTTGCGCCGTTGCACTTTTGTTAATATTTACGTTCTTGCAGCTTCTCTTGTGATCAAACAAACTATCAAACAATGTCTACAACTTTTACAGTGATTTCTTACTAGTTTCCATCAATCAATTTCTTCTGCTCCTCGTTGGGTTCGATACTCTTACTTAACAAAAAGGCTACGATAGATCTCTTACACTTGTGGGTTATCAGCGACCACTTCACGACGTCTTCTTGCCCATCGTGGAGGCCAGAGGTGAGGTGATGTGCAGCGACCGATGGATGTGTGGGATAGGTGGGTGATTGTGCGGGTAGGGTTTACGGAGGAGATGTCCGACCGTCTTTAAAGACGAAGTAGGCTTCTCGACCGCTGCACCGCTATGAATGAGGGTAGGCCGGAGGCCGGCCTGCCGGGGTGAATTCTCGGAGGGTTTTGGAGTGGACACGGAGAGAGGGTTTTGAGTGGGTCCGGGGTGTTGGAGCCCGACATGGCGGACATCCGGTTTCCCCGAGAATTCCCCCAATTTGGTACCATTTTGTGGGATTTCGGATATCTGGGCCGGTCCGAACATTTTTTGTGAACCGTGTTTGATGGCTAAAAGTGTCTGGAACAGCCGGCCCGGTCATTTGCCGGCGATAAGATGACCGTGTTGGAGTTGCCTTTACCAGTGTGTAAATATAATTACTTTTACAGTGGTGCTCTTTTTGCCCCTTTTTTAAAAAAAGTGTTGGTAAATATTGATATAAAAATGATTCAAAGTGTATGTTATGTTGAAACTTTATGATTAGAGAAAACAATTGTAACAGCTGCTTATATGATTGACGCGGTCTTTTTGTTTGTTCAACTTCAAGCGACGCCTCAATCCAAAGACATGAAAGGACCGCTGATGAGTGTCCGAACAGTGAGCACTAAGGTCAAGTTTGACTGGCCCGCCGCCGTTTGCACAGAGCCAGTGCGCATTCAACGCCAACCTGTTGATCAAACCGCACCCGACATGGAGTTCAGGGGCCATGCGTACGGATAACCGCATCCCCTCTGTTCGATGCACGCATATGCATATGCGACATTGCCAAACAAAGAAAACAAATCTGTAGCTTGAACAGGACAAGAGAGTCTTCCGTTCAGATGGAGATGGCACTACAGTCAACCCTGTTTACAAGAAGCATTTTTGTTTTCCTTCGTCTCTCTCATGCTAGTCCAGTGCCATCACAAAGGGAAAAAAAAGTATAGTACAAATTGCAAATTTACCATGGCCAGTGCAAATGACATGTGGGCACAATGGCACATCTCATCTCATCTACAGTGTTAATCTCGCAACTTGAACGAAATGCAGACTTGGCTGCACGAACCGGGAGTGGTCAGCAGTGGACGGAGCAAGTGAGGTCGCCTTCACTGAAGCAGGTAAGGTACAGTGGCTTTCATGGAACGATCACCACCACAAAGGGGTCAGTAGGTTGACGAAAGCGCGTGAAGACGGCTGAAAACCCACTTCAAAATGTGGTTGGGGGACCTTTCCAGCACGGGCGATTATTACGGCTGGTATGAGGAGGAGTAGCAGAACCGCATGAAAGATTCCGAGGGTAGGTGGGGGCCTGCAATGTGATATTCATGATAAAAATGCCCATAATGGTGAGGTAACAGCATTGTCAGTTACCCAAGCCGTGTAGAATGAAGTACTCCTCACTAAAAAGTACTCTCTCCGTTCACTGTCATATGTTTTGGATATTTCTACATAGGGACTGAAACTATCGCGGCGCCTCATCTTCGAGCTGGTCTTTCCGGTTTCGATCCTTGAGACGTCAAAGTTCTCGTCATGCATTTGTGAGACGACATGTCGTCGGGCGCGTCAGATCGAATCAAGAGTACAACGGCAATGACTACATCTCTAGGGCAGTGGTCCTGAGGGACACGTGCATGAAGACTTTCCGGTTATCATCGATAAGGTCATATCGATTTCGGTAGGTGAGCGGCCCGTCGACGGCTCATTCTGCCGACGGTAGCGGTTGTTTGGTGGTTCAAGGATCTCAATGGTTTTTAGTTTGGGGTGTACTTCTGCTGAATTTGTTTTTATAATAGTTTCAGATCTTTTTCCAAAAAAGAAGATGAGATGCGGGTAAAAAGGGCTAAGAGAGATAATCTTTGGGCCCATTTGTTTTACGATTCTATATTCCGGCAAAAAAACTGAGCCTTTGAATACCAACTCCAATGCTTGGCTTGCTGAATCAGCATATGGATCACTTCATTGAACTGACACGGCAAGGCAAAGAAAAAGGAATTGAAGGGAAGCCATAGCCACGCAAAAGAACAAACACAAACGGATAGGTGCAAGCATTTCATTTTCATTGACCAACCAATATAAAGGTGGTCGCGCAGCCATTCAATTTGAGTAGGCTCTTGGAGCGTACCAGCGCACAGGCACCGGCCAGGTTCAGTCAGAGCTGCCGCAAACGGATCGCCAGTTTTGGTCCACGATCAAACAAAGCAGTAGACTTTTTACCATCCGACGACCGTCGAGTAGACTTGGATTAAAAAAGATCCGGGATCGTGGCAATCATTTTCGATGTGTATGCAGTACAAATGATTAGTAGAGTAGGACTGACTTTCCCATGTCATATGAGTTGCACGCAAAACACTTTCAGGTTTGAAGCTGCAAAAGCCAAAAGCATCTTCCTCTTCCTGGTCTCCGGTCAGAAAATGGACCTGGGATCCTCCTGATGTCCTCTGGTTTGTCACTATCAGGCAGGCTTCATCGTGCTCCGGTCCTCCAGTTCAAGTCCTTCCTTTGCAGCAGTCAGAGGAAACCAACAAAAAAGATGCTCTCATCCTTGAGAATGCAGTTCCACTCGAAACAAAGCAACTGTCAACCCTCAAACGGTCAATTCCAGAAGAACACAAAGAGTTTTACGTCGCTTGCACACAAATACTAGTAGATGACGCCAACAGGCAAACGAACTAATTTGATGTATATCTGTCACGCCCAATATGCGACCCTATTCAAAAGAAACTCGAAGGTCCCATCAAGGATAGACCCGCATATTGGAACGCTTTGCAAGGTGGATATCATTACATCAACATTACATAATAGATGGGGATACATACAAAAGGCACAATGCCACACGAATACAATATCATCATACAAGAGATCAACATCCGACTACGGATGATACATAAACAGAAACTCAAACAATATCCACCCTGCTAGCCCAGGCTGCCGACCTGGAACCTATCCCCTGACCGAAGAAGAAACAGAAGAAGAACTCCAAAACAAGCAAACATCGCTCTCGCGTCAAGATCATCGCATAACCTGTACCTGCAACTGTTGTTGTAGTAATCTGTGAGCCACGAGGACTCAGCAATCCCATTACCATGGGTATCAAGACTAGCAAAGCTTAGTGGGAAAGGAAGGGGTAAAGTAGTGAGGTTGCAGCAACGACTAAGCATGATATGGTGGCTAACATACGCAAAAGAGAGCGAGAAGAGAAACAAGCGGAACGGTCATCAACTAGCAATGATCAATAGGTGATCCTGAACACCTACTTACGTCAAACATAACACAGAAACCGTGTTCACTTTCCGGACTCCGCCGAGAAGAGACCATCACGGCTACACACGCGGTTGATGCGTTTTAATTCGGATCAGGTGTCATGTTATCTACAACCGGACATTAACAAATTCCCATCTGCCACATAACCGCGGGCACGGCTCTCGAAAGTTTAAACCCTGCAGGGGTGTCCCAACTTAGCCCATGATAAGCTCTCGCGATCAACGAAGGATATTCCTTCTCCCAGGAAGACCCGATCAGTCTCAGAATCCCGGTTTACAAGACATTTCGACAATGGTAAAACAAGACCAGCAAAGCCGCCCGATGCGCCGACAATCCCGATAGGAGCTGCACATATCTTGTTCTCGGGGCAACACCGGATAGGTCAGCCTACGAGTAAAACCAGACCTCGAGTTGCCCCGAGGGGGCCCCGCAGTCTGCCCGGTTCAGACCAGCACTTAGAGAAGCACTGGCCCGGGGGGGCTAAAATAAAGATTACCCTTGGGTTGGCCGACCCAAGGGAAGGGTATAGGTGGTGGTGAGGCAAATGGTAAAACCAAGGTTGGGCCTTGCTGGACAAGTTTTATTCAAAGCGAACTGTCAGGGGGGTCCCATAAATCACCCGACCGCGTAAGGAACGCAAAATCCGGGAACATAATACCGGTATGACGGAAACTAGGGCGGCAAGAGTGGAACAAAACACCAGGCATAAGGCCGAGCCTTCCACCCTTTACCAAATATATAGATGCATTAATAATATAAGAGATATTGTGATATCCCAACAAAACCCTGTCCACCATGGAGCAATCTTCAACTCCACCTGCAACTAGCAACGCTATAAGAGGGGCTGAGCAAAGCGGTAACATAGCCAAGCAATGGTTTGCTAGGAAGGGTGTCAAAGGTTAGAGGTTCATGGCAGTTTGGGAGGCTTGACGAGCAAATGATAGGTAGCGCAGCAAAGCGATAGAACGAAGCAACTAGCATAGCAAAGATAGTAATGAGATCCAAGGTGACGGTCATCTTGCCTGAAATCCCGCTAGGAAGAAGAACGAGTCCATGAAGAAGACGAACGGACGTAGTCGAACGAATCCTCACAATCGCAACATTACCGGAACTAAGAAGCAACACCGGAAAGAAACAAACAACATGGTAAATGCACAAGCATAAACATGGCATGATGCACAAACAAGCATGATGCATGTCCGGTTTAAATAGGCATGGCATGGCAAAGTGCAACAAACAATACTACAAATTAAGTGGAGCTCAATATGCAACGAGTTGCATATTGACAAAACACCACATCAATTATTTAGTTCTCTCTCGGTTATGCTACTCATCAATATTAAATGTTGTTAAACATGGCAAGGGGGTGAAGCATTATAAAACTACCTATCTAGGCAAGTTTAAATGAGGCCGGAACAACAAACAACAATTCCGGAAAATCCTCATGAGCAATATTCGAATTTGGTACTGTTCTGCCCTAAAACATATTTTAAAGTTGTTAAACAGGAAAATAAAGTGGACCATGTTAAACTAGGAATTTTTCCACCCCATTTACATATAAAGTTTATTAAAATCTGAGCTACGGCTAATTAGTCATGAAATAAATCATTTTAACATGGCATTATGCAAAACAAATGCAAACAGCAGTTTAAACATTTTAAACATGGATGAAAGTGGCATATTGTGAAACTAGATGAAATTCTAAGCACTTTACATATATAAAACATTTTAATATGATGCACGGTTCATGAGTTATTAAATGCATGAACAACAGGGGGGTTTCTGCAAAATAGTAAATCACTGGATAAAACGAAATTCACAGGTCTGTAAAAAAATATGCGGGCCGAATCTGGAACAGGGGCCGAACAGGGCAGGCGCTGGGGGTGGCTCACCATGGGCCACTGGGCCGGATCTGGAGAGGAAGCGAGGCAGGCCGGATCTGGCTCGGCTTGGCCTTGGCCAGCAGGCGAAGGGGAGGCAGCCCAGGCGCGTGCGGTCATGGGACTTGGCGCGGTCAACGGTGAGGAGGGGAGACCGGTTCGGGGCGATGCAGGCGCCTCGTCCTGGAAGCAGAGGACACAGGCGGCGGGACCTGGCGCTGGCGTCTCCCGGCGAGAGTGGAAGGACGAGGGGGGACGGATCCGGCGATGGGAACTGCGATGAGGATCCAGCGCGGGCTCGGGTTCCAATGGCCGGATCCGGAGGGGTCGGCGAGGTTGGAGCTCCATGGGGCTTGAGGACTTGGTGTACAAGGGCGGCGGCGACGTCGCAGTTCGGGCGGCGGAGCTCGTCGCGGAGGGGCGGCGCGGCAGTCCGTGGTGGTTGGAGACGAGGCGAGGTGGAGGAGCACTCGGGCGCTCGGGCGCTGCCGCTGCTCCAGGCGGCAGCCATGGTTCCCTGCGAGGAACAACGGGCGGGGGAGGCGCTGGGTTTTGGGCCACTTTGGAAGGGGTTATGGGCTGCAACTCAAAGAGGGCTTTGCGGTTACCCGGTTAACCGTTGGAGTATCAAACGGACTCCAAATGGCACGAAACTTGACAGGCGGTCTACCGGTGCTATACCAAGGCCGCTTGGCAAACCTCGGTCCATTCCGAGAACGTTTAACACCCGCACAAGAGAAGAGGCAAAAAGGAGGCGCCGGAGGACATAGGAGTGCCGGATGCATGAGACGAACACGTATGCAAAATGAGATGCACATGATGACATGATAAAATGCATATGATGACATGGCAAAGTGCAACACGCAAGCAGATGACATGGCAACGACGGCGAATAACTGGCAGACACCTGGCGCATCGAATCCGGGGCGTTACAACACTCCTCCACTAACAAGAGATCTCGTCCCGAGATCTTAGGACCGAGATGGAAGGGAAAAAGAGATGAGGTGAAATAAGAACTCAAGAGAAGAAGCAAAGAATCGAGAGCACTCGAGAAGAAGAGAGGAACGACGGGAATGACGAGAATCGAAAGCTCACGGAATCAGATAGGCTAAGAAACCACTCGTTCTAACCGGAGTGGCTAGAATGAGAAAAGAAACGAATAAGACTGAAAGGATTTAGGCAGCACTTCGGCTGAAACATGGGGGAATAGAACACGAGCTTGAGAGGATGGATTGATACTTGATGAACTCTTGAAGAATGAATTAAATCATGAAGAACCACCATGAAGAACTCTGGTGACAAAAGATGATGAGATAGAATGAAGGATGAAAGAATAAGATGAACCTTGCGATGATTTAGATGGAGGTTCCGACGAGTTGGCCGAGGAAATTTGAACTCCGGAAAAGAAAAGATGAAAACATTTGGAACTGAGAATTTATTCATTAAGAACAAACTCCGAAGAAAAGGGATTACTCACTTCGATGAAATAAGAATAAGATTTATTGTATGCTTATCCTTCATCAAATTAAATTGATGACAAGTAATGGATTTACATATTACTTATTCTTCTTGAAAAAGGATTGAGAAGTGACATATCGCAAACTTGAGAAGGTCTTCAATGAACCACCATTGGGATTGAAAAGAACGAATGAATTAATAAGATAAACAAGGAAAAGAATCTTGAACGAACCACCGTAAGAATTCAAAATTTGAATGATGAAAGAGAATGAATCACCGGGAAGAATATAGAGACGACCGAAGCTGAAAACTTAGAACGAAGAAATCTTCCGAAAAGATGACCTCCGGATGATCGAGAAGGAAAGCAACTCCTGAAATACTCCGGATGGATGAAAAGAATAACTGACAAATGGAATAATTCGAGACGATAACTTGAAGCTAGAACCACGAATCTTCGAGAGTACGGACAAGATTTAGAGGAAAAAATCTTCTTCTATCTTGAAATGACGACGAGGAACACCACCAAAATTACTGAGATACTCCGGGAGAATGAAAAGAGGAAGGGTTGCACCAACGATGAAAAGAATTTGAAATTGATCTTGGAGAAGGCATGTGACCGATGAAATCCATTCTTACGTCACACTTTGAAAAGAATTTGGAAAATAACTCCGGGGGAATAGAAGAGTCAGGTAAGATCCTAGGAAAAGACCTGTGGGTTATGGGCCCATTGAAGAGAGAAAACATTGTTGAAAAGGATTGTTGAACAGATAGATGATGCACCGGAACAATTGAAATATTTGAATGAGGTGACAACCTCGAATTAATTGAATGCAAACAGAATCTCCTGAGATGTCTTCCGAACTCCGGGAGGATAAACTGGCGAGAGACAAACGAGCAAGGGGAAAAACATTAGAGCCGAGGAAAAGAATATGAACAACCCGAAAAACTTGAATTAAGTCCACCGGAGAAGAAAAAGAGATGAAGAATGACGAACGAGACGAGAATTCACCGGTTGAAATGATTGACACAAGATTGAAGAGGCTCCACACGAATGAAATAGATGGTCGAAAGAGACTCAGGCTCCGGGACGAAAAAGGGTGGGAGGGCGGGAAAAACAAAGGCAACTTGGAAGGGGAAACCGACGAATATCTTGAAGAGAAAAACACCGGTTAAAAATCATTGAGGAAAGAAAGCAAAGACTTCGCATGAGTAGGATGGATACTCGATTACGGACTCCGGTTCCGAGAAGAAGAAGGGAGGGCGGGTGGGAAAAACAAGGACAACTTCGGACAGGGAAACAACAACGATGTCGGAGGAAGAACTGAGGATTGAACTTGCAAAAAAAACGAGAGGGCCGAATCACTTTGACGAGATATGCACCGGATGCAAAGAGCTGAGGAACAACGATCGGAAAACCAACTGTGTGAACCTAAAGAAAAATTTGAAGGGGAAGAGGAGTAGTTCAAAACACCTACGTCAAGATTCCTCACCAGAGCGACGGACGGGCAGAGGAGTAAAAAGAATCCTACTCTCCGATATATATAATCCTAAGACTCAAAATAGTTTTCTTCTAGACTCAACAACGGCCAACAATCAAGGGGGCTCCTATGGTCGGTCGAGGCTCTGATACCAACTTGTCACGCCCAATATGCGACCCTATCCAAAAGGAACTCGAAGGTTCCACCAAGGATAGACCCGCATATTGGAACGCTTTGCAAGGTGGATATCATTACATCAACATTACATAATAGATGGGGATACATACAAAAGGCACACAATGCCACACGAATACAATATCATCATACAAGAGATCAACATCCGACTACGGATGATACATAAACAGAAACTCAAACAATATCCACCCTGCTAGCCCAGGCTGCCGACCTGGAACCTATCCCCTGACCGAAGAAGAAACAGAAGAAGAACTCCAAAACAAGCAAACATCGCTCTCGCGTCAAGATCATCGCATAACATGTACCTGCAACTGTTGTTGTAGTAATCTGTGAGCCACGAGGACTCAGCAATCCCATTACCATGGGTATCAAGACTAGCAAAGCTTAGTGGGAAAGGAAGGGGTAAAGTAGTGAGGTTGCAGCAACGACTAAGCATGATATGGTGGCTAACATACGCAAAAGAGAGCGAGAAGAGAAACAAGTGGAACGTTCGTCAACTAGCAATGATCAATAGGTGATCCTGAACACCTACTTACGTCAAACGTAACACAGAAACCGTGTTCACTTCCCAGACTCCGCCGAGAAGAGACCATCACGGCTACACACGCGGTTGATGCGTTTTAATTCGGATCAGGTGTCATGTTATCTACAACCGGACATTAACAAATTCCCATCTGCCACATAACCGCGGGCACGGCTCTCGAAAGTTTAAACCCTGCAGGGGTGTCCCAACTTAGCCCATGATAAGCTCTCGCGATCAACGAAGGATATTCCTTCTCCCAGGAAGACCCGATCAGTCTCGGAATCCCGGTTTACAAGACATTTCGACAATGGTAAAACAAGACCAGCAAAGCCGCCTGATGCGCCGACAATCCCGATAGGAGCTGCACATATCTTGTTCTCGGGGCAACACCGGATAGGTCAGCCTACGAGTAAAACCAGACCTCGAGTTGCCCCGAGGGGGCCCCGCAGTCTGCCCGGTTCAGACCAGCACTTAGAGAAGCACTGGCCCGGGGGGGCTAAAATAAAGATGACCCTTGGGTTGGCCGACCCAAGGGAAGGGTATAGGTGGTGGTGAGGCAAATGGTAAAACCAAGGTTGGGCCTTGCTGGACAAGTTTTATTCAAAGCAAACTGTCAGGGGGGTCCCATAAATCACCCGACCGCGTAAGGAACGCAAAATCCGGGAACATAATACCGGTATGATGGAAACTAGGGCGGCAAGAGTGGAACAAAACACCAGGCATAAGGCCGAGCCTTCCACCCTTTACCAAATATATAGATGCATTAATAATATAAGAGATATTGTGATATCCCAACAAAACCCTGTCCACCATGGAGCAATCTTCAACTTCACCTGCAACTAGCAACGCTATAAGAGGGGCTGAGCAAAGCGGTAACATAGCCAAGCAATGGTTTGCTAGGAAGGGTGTCAAAGGTTAGAGGTTCATGGCAGTTTGGGAGGCTTGACGAGCAAATGATAGGTAGCGCAGCAAAGCGATAGAACGAAGCAACTAGCATAGCAAAGATAGTAATGAGATCCAAGGTGACGGTCATCTTGCCTGAAATCCCGCTAGGAAGAAGAACGAGTCCATGAAAAAGACGAACGGACGTAGTCGAACGAATCCTCACAATCGCAACATTACCGGAACTAAGAAGCAACACCGGAAAGAAACAAACAATATGGTAAATGCACAAGCATAAACATGGCATGATGCACAAACAAGCATGATGCATGTCCGGTTTAAATAGGCATGGCATGGCAAAGTGCAACAAACAATACTACAAGTTAAGTGGAGCTCAATATGCAACGAGTTGCATATTGACAAAACACCACATCAATTATTTAGTTCTCTCTCGGTTATGCTACTCATCAATATTAAATGTTGTTAAACATGGCAAGGGGGTGAAGCATAATAAAACTACCTATCTAGGAAAGTTTAAATGAGGCCGGAACAACAAACAACAATTCCGGAAAATCCTCATGAGCAATATTTGAATTTGGTACTGTTCTGCCCTAAAACATATTTTAAAGTTGTTAAACAGGAAAATAAAGTGGACCATGTTAAACTAGGCATTTTTCCACCCCATTTACATATAAAGTTTATTAAAATCTGAGCTACGGTTAATTAGTTATGAAATAAATCATTTTAACATGGCATTATGCAAAACAAATGCAAACAGCAGTTTAAACATTTTAAACATGGATGAAAGTGGCATATTGTGAAACTAGATGAAATTCTAAGCACTTTACATATATAAAACATTTTAATATGATGCACGGTTCATGAGTTATTAAATGCATGAACAACAGGGGGGTTTCTGCAAAACAGTAAATCACTGGATAAAAGGAAATTCGCAGGTCTGTAAAAAAAATATGCGGGCCGAATCTGGAACAGGGGCCGAGCAGGGCAGGCGCTGGGGGTGGCTCACCATGGGCCACTGGGCCGGATCTGGAGAGGAAGCGAGGCAGGCCGGATCTGGCTCGGCTGGGCCTTGGCCAGCAGGCGAAGGGGAGGCAGCCCAGGCGCGTGCGGTCGTGGGACTTGGCGCGGTCAACGGTGAGGAGGGGAGACCGGTTGGGGGCGATGCAGGCGCCTCGTCCTGGAAGCAGAGGACACAGGCGGCGGGACCTGGCGCTGGCGTCTCCCGGCGAGAGTGGAAGGACGAGGGGGGACGGATCCGGCGATGGGAACTGCGATGAGGATCCGGCGCGGGCTCGGGTTCCAGTGGCCGGATCCGGAGGGGTCGGCGAGGTTGGAGCTCCATGGGGCTTGAGGACTTGGTGTACAAGGGCGGCGGCGACGTCGCAGTTCGGGCGGCGGAGCTCGTCGCGGAGGGGCGGCGCGGCAGTCCGTGGTGGTTGGAGACGAGGCGAGGTGGAGGAGCACTCGGGCGCTCGGGTGCTGCTGCTGCTCTAGGCGGCAGCCATGGTTCCCTGCGAGGAACAACGGACGGAGGAGGCGCTGGGTTTTGGGCCACTTTGGAAGGGGTGTTGGGCTGCAACTCAAAGAGGGCTTTACGTTTACCCGGTTAACCGTTGGAGTATCAAACGGACTTCAAATGGCACGAAACTTGACAGGCGGTCTACCGGTGCTATACCAAGGCCGCTTGGCAAACCTCGGTCCATTCCAAAAACGTTTAACACCCGCACAAGAGAAGAGGCAAAAAAGAGGCGCCGGAGGACATAGGAGTGCCGGATTGCAAAACGGACAACGGGGAAAATGCTCAGATGCATGAGACGAACACGTATGCAAAATGAGATGCACATGATGACATGCTAAAATGCATATGATGACATGACAAAGTGCAACACGCAAGCAGATGACATGGCAACGACGGCGAATAACTGGCAGACACCTGACGCATCGAATCTGGGGCGTTACAATATCCTCTTATACTCCTTAGAAGAATGGAATGGGAAAAGACACGACGAAAGCCAGGTTGGGATGCAAACTAGAGGCATTTCCAAGGAAGAGCTGGTGAGGAATTACAGGTGGATGAGTATCCTGCATCAGTAATTTACACAAAGAATGGCATCGAACACTGTCGGATGACAACAACGGCGCAAAAAAGACCGATATGTGACCCCCATTACCGCCGGCCCTTTGACTACAACAATAAAACACGATCCAAGATACCAAAACATGGCAGTCAAAAGTCAAAATGGGTCACGGTCATTGTCCTTCCCTCTTCTCCCGGTGTGTCACCGTCAGTAAACAATCGCAGAACCCAGCCCGCCAACACAAAGTTCAGAAGAATTCACACATTATTGGCTACTGGTGAGTTTCTCTTTGAGACCGCGGCATAGCCTCGGTGAGTGAAGCGCTTCTCCCAAGCACATCCGATGCACTCCTTCCGATCACGTCCGACGACATGTCCCAGTTCCCACTCCTCCGGTCCCAGCTCGAGTGCCGCACCCGCACCTCGCTCCCGACCGCAGGAATCTGCGACCCCGAACCCGCCGCCAGTTTGGCGCCGCCCATGCCTTCCGTCTCACCGTCGTCCTGGTTCCCCATTTCGACGTCAACATCCTCGTAGTTGCGCCGCCGAGAGATCTTCAGGAGATCGCTGCCAATCTCAAGATCGTCTTCTACCTTTGCGCGAGGGCCGCCAGCCGGTTCCTCCTCCATCTGCCTACCGAAGTTAACTACCGGAGCATGTACCTCCTCTTGAACATAGGCTCGGAACCTGTGCTTGGAAGGTTTCCCCTTGCTGCACAGGACTTCCAGGAAGTTATTCAGACATCCTCGGTCATAGACGTTGGGCCTGCTGTCTGCTCTGTACCGAAAATTCTCGTATGTCGTCTGCAAAAGCAAGAAAGCATCATGTCAGAGTCATGCACTGTAACTTCAACAAGTACTGCGTGCAGAAGAGGCCTTGAGCATACGACATTAGGTCATTCTACTAGTTGAGGACACAAGTGTAATTTTGTTCCTTTCCACCATACAGCTTCATCCAGGCCTACTGCTAAGACTAAAGTGTGGCCTGATGATAATATTTTATTTTTCTCACTAGATAGTAGATACACTTGCTAGGAACAACCATACTACCGTATTTTAAAATCTTTCCTGATATTGCACTAGCATTGCGAATTTTGACTTAATCAGTTCCCGATCAACTGTACACAAACAGATAGGCAAATGAATTGGTAGCTATTTTGCATAATTCATAGGACTTGTTACATAAACTCTTATCTTCCCCGAAAAATGAAAAAAAACAACTCTATCTAACAGCTAACATAGTTGAATTACAGAATTTTCCGTATTACTGGCTGAGATCTGAATATACAATCAGTGCTAGGCTTTTAATAGAATCAAGCTATCCATATTGTTTTATGCAGCCATGTAAAAGTGTGTTGCTTCAACTCCGAGAATAATGTCAACTAAGGGCCTGTTTGGTTCACGCCCAGGTCAGCCCCGCCAAAATCAGGCTCGCCAAATTATTGGCGAAGGATTTCGCCGCCTCCGTCTCGCCAGCGTGCGGGCGTTAAAGTTGGACGGATGACCAAAAAATTGGCGTGGGCAGAAAACTTTGGCTAGGAACCAAACGGACACCGTTGCTTACAGTCAACGCCAAAAGTTTGGTAAGGCAGCCTCGGGCTGCAATCCAAACAGCCCCTAAATAAAGATATAATGGTACACTTTTCTATTCTGTATGCATAGCTAATTTGCTATTACTAAACAACCAAATGTCTTTTGGGTGATAAGTGGAGGTGGTTGTATGCTCTGCTCATCAAGACACAAATCAGGCTTGATGTCAAGTTTGTGTGACAAAAGCATATTCATACCCTTTGGGTGCTTAGTGTGCAATATTCCATTCATCTAGTATAGAGCTACATATTTTTTAAATAGAATATTCCCCCCTTCTCTTGGCTGACAGAGACCATTTTTCCTAGAATGCTCCACCATTTCACGTCTTTGCCTGTGCCGGCCAATCTTTCCACCACTGCCTGTGGCAACCAATCTTTAAAGTTCATCGCATGTCCAATTACACATGATGAAGAACACCTGTTCTCTCCTTCTCATTCGCTCGTCCAATTAAACTGCGTCCTCTATGCGTGATCTGTAATTGTTTTTGCTATTATATAACTGCTTGGTGTGCAATTTTCTCACCTCGTATTAAGCGCTACAAATAGAAATTCCCTTATTCTCTTTGCTGACAGACACTTTCCCCGAATGCTCTCCCGTTTCACGTTTCTGCCTGCGCAAGCAAATCTTTTCCTCTACCGCTTGTGCCAACCAAACTTAAAATTCATCCTAGGTCAAAATTAAACATGATGGAGGACACTTCTTTTCTTCCCGTTTTACTTGCTCAATTTGATGTAAAATGCGTGTTATATGTCCGATTTCTGTTTTTTAAGAGTTTATTTGACTGCAAACAATATTACGAAAATCGTAATGATGCATCAAGTTTTTAGACCAACCAACTTGATTTCATTTTTCCTCTTGGTAACAAACTTGATATTTACAATTGCCATACTGGAATGGGCTGAAGAGTTAGAATTCACATAATCAGTGCCATGCATGATTGTCAAAGTAGCAAAATCACAATGGAGGAGAAATTCAACTGTGGCAGATAGATTTAGGTGCCACATCAACGGTGGTTGCAACTGCACAGACTACATCATAGGCAGACCCTATGCATGTATTTGGACTTCGGACTTTGGCCATGATCTCTTCTTATACTTCATACTCTACACAGAATAAAGGTTTCATTGTACGTGCGTGAATAAGGCATATGGATTTCTTAGAAGTTTCTACATACGGATATATGGTGCACAAGTTGGTTGGATTAGTCAGGGAACACATGAATCAGACGTGTGCTTTTATTTCCTGGATGTTCATGTTCACTTCAGTGTAGTAGTCATAGTTAGGTAGGAACTGATGAGGTCGTGTTTGAGTCATGTACCCCAATAAAGTACAGAAACGATAAAAAAAGAGTGATTATTGTGACTATTAAAAGCATGTCCGATTATCTGTAGGTGCATATGCATGGGAACAGCTAAAGAGGAATTGATTGATTTTGCTAAGATTAAAGAAAACAGATTATGATATGTGCACACGTGCGTATCTGATGACTGGAGAGATAAAGACGGAAGAGACAAAATATGAAGGTTATGTAATATATCAAAACATGATGTGTTTGAGTTGGTACCTCTGTCATAATATGGGCCCCACAATCATTGGATTTAGGCGCCGTTACAAAGATCTAATGGTTATACTTCGTTGATTGAAAGAAGATTCACTAAATTAACTGCTAGATGACTTGCTTTTTTGTGAGATTTCCCAGCCTGTCTATCTTTTTTCTGGTTAGACAGTCATGTATTTTTTAATATATAACAGATTCAATGTACTCATGGTTGAAAACAAATATACAAATGAAAACAAATTATTTAATAAGTAGTAAACAAGCAACACAATCTTGCATTCATGGTTGAAATCAAATTACTAACAAAGAGTAATTTCATGTTAGCAAACTAACCTGGTTAGTGCTAATGAGATATGAATGAAATCCAGTGAGCCCGCCAACAAACCAGAGAGCAATGAAACAATATATCATAAGCACCAAGCAAGCTGGAGAGTGTTTGAAAGCCTTCCATACTGTAGGATAGTCTCCGTCCATGAGAAACTTGATGTGTAGAGCCGACATGGCAAAGACATAAATGCAAAGAAGAGTCGAGGAAGAAACAAATAGGAAAAAGTATCGGTAATTGCGCTGCACAATGTAAAAGTGAAAGAATAAAATATCAGGAGACAAAAGTGATAATATACAAACTGAATCAAAATTTCTTAAAAATTACAATAAAAACAAGGTTCTGAGTATCTCTTAGTTCATATACATTTTTCACCTAGCAAAGCAACGGTTTCTTGCATGTGCATAACCTATACAACACCCAAATGTGTGGCTTCTATATATGTAGTGTGGACAGTGGAAGATAGAGGGTGCTACCATCAGTGTAATCCTCCGTGGTTGTAGCGAGATTTACTATTTGTGTGACTTTTTCATTTGCTTGAGCTACTTACAGGCTAGCTGATTCTTAGCTGGTTTCTATTGTAGTTTGTAACCTTTTTAAAGGAAAACTAGGGAATATCCTAAGATAAATTGTACTCCATCTGTAAATTAGTATAAGATCTTCTAGATCACTGAAGTAGTGATCTAAAAGATCTTATATTACTTTACAGAGGGAGTAGTTTGTAACCTGGTACATTTGCTTCTCTGTTATGGAAAAATGGTCATCCTACAAATATGAACCTAATCAGGCCACCGAACTGAAGTATAAATGATGGGTTTACAGTGTGCCTTATAAAGGTTCAAACAGAAACTTGTCCCTCAAGTGGTATCAATTACTGTGATGAAGAACGGTTTCATGCTTAATTAATTAAGAACATGCAAGAAAAGATACCACAAGTTGAGCAAAATCAATTAGCAAAGCAATTCTGCACAACTGATAAGGCATGACAATTCTAAGGAGGGCACACACTTCAGCAGAGGAGAACAATACGTCTTTGCCTCAATTAACCAGAAGATAGTGCTCTAGTGTAACTACTCCCTACGTACTAAAATATAAGACGTTTTTACAGTTCAAATTCAACTGCAAAAACGTCTTATATTTTGGTCCAGAGGTAGCAGACACCAAGAATCATGTGAATCATGTCTTGTTGTATTCACAATATCAAATGGGCTTGTCTATAGCCCAATCCCAGTACCCTATCTGATTAAGCCCATATAAAATTATTTCTCCCTCCCTCTGGCTCAAGGCATATCCATCTGGAAGTAAATGGTTCAAGATCTTTTCAAGTTTCTTTAAGTACAGAGTTCAGTGTGCAGAAAATGGTGTACCTGACCAATGCATTGTCCAACCCAGGGGCAATGATGATCGAATCGCTCCACACAGTTGTTGCATATCGAACAGTGCGAACACCGAGGAGGCCGGTAAATCATGCAGGTGTCGCAATACTTTATTTTCACAAGCATCCCATTAACCATCACCTCCTTTATACGGGGAAACTGCAGCCTGCCGGGTGTTTCCCCGGCTAACGGATTGCCATACGCAAAGTCTTCCTCCGGTGGATGCGATGCGCGCGGCACGATACCAGGATCCTGAGCTGAGGTGATCAGCAGCAACAGAAGCACCTACAGTGTACAAAACAAAACCAACAAGATGAGTGCCCCAAATGCTCACTGACTTACTGATAACTGCCTGCAGGAATCGCTACAATGAACTCACATAGATCATGAACCCTACTGCCACCGCAGGAATCGCGTATCCTGCGTTGTAGCCGGAGAACCGGTGGAGAAGGTGCGGCGCGATGAAGGCGCAGAAGACGAGAACCGGCACCACGATGAGCGCAACCGAGACGAGCAGGGACTTGGCATCGGGTCCGAATATCAGTCTCCCTCCCAGGAAGAACCTCTGCAGACAGCCAACCAACTATGTCAGTATGTCACGCCCGCGCATTGCAAGAAAATTTCACATCTTCAGCACACGGCGGCGAATCAAATCACACTGAGCGCTCTACTGTTCCCGCTGCCCGGAAGTGTCAGGGACAGTAAAACACATACAGGCACTAAATAAAACTGCCGAAATAAAGAGCGAGAAGTGGAATTCCCCAAGAAATAACCGGGCAGAAACATCACAAATTCTTAAACCAAGATTCCCAGCTCACGGGCCGGAAGCACGGGCCAGAGCGAGGGAGACGGGGAGGATCTTTACATTATTCCCTTTCCAAGCTTGGTAGACCCGCTGCTGCGGCTGCGGCTGCGGCTGCGCCATGGGCGGCGGCGCGCGGCGGATTCGGCTCCGGTCAGCGGGGCCGCCTCATCCAGGCGCGCCCCGAACCGGCGGCGAGCACGACGGACGGAATCGACGCAGGCACGCGAGAAAGGGGGGGATTTTGAAAGAGTTGGTGCGCGAGCGAGGAACTGAGGGAGGGAGGGAGATGAGGCGAGGAAAGCTGCTTGCTTGCGTCGCCTTTGTGCGTGGGGGTGGCTGGTGAGGTGTAAAACGGCCGCCTTTTTCCTTTCTCAGATTGGAATTTGGGGGAGCAGAGTAGAAAATTGGGCGACACGAGCTGGCGGACGGAACGGAACTGAAGACGAGACAGGGCGCTCCTTTTTGCAGATGGCTCCCCGGACTTCACCGAAACAGCTCATGAGTCCATGGAACAATAAAAACTTGAGGGCCTCTTAGAAATTTCACAAAAAAGGAAGAAGTTATTGTGTACATATCATATGTTGTTTAGTTGGTTTTTATCAAGATATGTTGTTTAGTTGGTTTTTAAGATTGATTATCAACCATGTGACACCTTTGTGTTCCATTTCACACTGAAAAATTGATTGACTTACAACCTTTTGAAAATTCTCTTAGTTTTCCTTTCATCCATAAAAAACATGTGGTTTTTAATTCTATAGTTTTCTAAAGGACTATGTCAATTGTGATCCTACTATTTTAAGATCCTTTCCTTTTTTAATCATGCAAATCAAAGACTTTTAATTCCCATCACTAAGAAGTTTTGAGTAGATTTTGAGGGATCCTTTTATTTAATGTGACACTAATTCTTACCAAAAAAATCATGCATGTATATATTGGTATTGTGCCTTGCATAATCTATTACTTCCTTCGTGTTTTGTTTACAATGTAATTCTTTACAATGTGTGTTTTGTTGCATGCGTGGGCCATGTATACAAGACTTCTGGGGGGGTGGGGGAAGCGTTTTCTCTATGGTGTTCTCACCGGTTAATTAGTTTTTTCCTTTTGTTACTCTCAATACAGTATGATGTAGATCCGAAAATAGTAAACATGTTTAGTGAAATAGAACGCCATAATTACCAAACACTGTCACATGTGTGGATGTAATTGTTTGATTCACCGCCATAATTGTGTCAAAATGCACTCCATTCACAGGTTGTTCCACACGTTGTCGACTATAGATTTGAGCTATTTGGTTAATGAAAAATGTGGGTGCACATATTCACGAGTTTGTACTAGGGCACGACGAGCTCACAGTTGCCAGTTTGCCTCACATGGGGCCCGTGTGGAGCCAACTGACGTGCAACCCGCAGCGCGCATGGCCTGCTGCGCCATGTGAAACCCTTTTGTCAAACTTCACCAAGTTGCGAAAGCCGTTTATTTTTCACCGCGTTTGTTCATTGCTTGCCATCATTTAGAAAGAGGAGTGTGACAAAACTCGGGCTATCTATCAATGCTCAAATATTTTCCACCCATATAAGCAACGCTATAATGCAATGCCAAACATACTAGTAAGGTACATGTGCATTGCACGCATGACATTTGGCAACCAAATTATGAATAAGCACCACACCATAGCATGTAAGTTTTGAGTCATATATGCATGATGTAGATGTTTGTTTAATTCTTGTAGTTCATCCCATTCAAAATCAATTAGTCTTTATAAAAAAATTAATCTATTTTAAAATTCATGAAATTGTGCGTTGTAAAGCATAAAGTAAAAACAAAAAATGGCAATTCATTTAGAAAAAATAGGCAATTATGATACGGAAGATTCTAGAACAAAGGAGAAGTGCTTGTGTTTTGAGGTTTTATGCATTATGCTTAAGTTCAACCATGGACTATTTTAGAGTGTACATGTGGCAGAATCTGGTGAAATGTAGATGATATCCAATGGCAGTAGTGCTCGGATATGTCATCTTTGCATTGTCGGATTGGCTGTATCCAACGACCATCTTTCAAAGTTATCCGTACACTATACAAGGGTATAGAAAAACATCACAATGCGCTCTGAACTCCAAGTTGATGTGAGGGGCTTAAGTGCAAAGAACCCATCCCTAACGGCCCCACTATGCCAGCACCAAAACGGCAGGCAGGGGAGCACGGGCAGCGAGCGACTCCTGCACCGGGTCCAGACTAGTAGTAGTAGAAACGGACGGCGCCAGGTCGGCCCGGGGGTCCACGGAGGGTCAACCGTCCAGCTACGTTTCTGGACTCTGGTTGCACCGTGGACCGGGCCCAGCCAGCTGAGCAGGCGCCTCCCGCTGTCCGCTGGCACTGGGACTGGGAGCATCGAGGTGGGGCCACGAGTACAGACACCAGAAGAGCCTACCCGCCTAGGGCGCGACACTTTCCTCCATCAGGCAGCATGATTTTGCTCACGAGCCGGAGCCGGATTATTATTAAGCTGCACGTGTGCGTGTTCGTCAATCCATCATTCACACGCAGGATATAATATCTCGTTTGGGTAGCGACTGATGCCCATATATTCTTTTTCTTTTTGACCGACCAGACCTGACCTGTCGTCTCTCACATAAACGTATTTTAACACCTGATCTAGATCAAGCAACTACGACTACAAGTATGAAAATACTACTCCATTCTACACTAGAGAAAATCTGGAGGCTTTGGAATAATCCTATGGGGAAAAGAAAAGGCTTCTTTTCAGGTGTGGGAACCGGTGGAAGGGCCATCAACCTTTCGGTGGACATTGAGATGGAACCTGGAGTGAGAGAGCCTTTGTTGCTAAAAGAGATCGATTGCCACAGTCCACAAGACCCCAGATGCTTTTGTTGCAGTGCATTTGGTTTGGTTCGGATGCATTCAAAGTTTCAAAATGGGTCTTCAGCCGGGCACGCCAGTTCATCCTAGGTGCTCTCTTTTTCTTTTTTGAGCATCAGTACAGACACAAGCGCTCATATACACGCGCATACACTCATCCCTATGAACGCACACACGCACACCCTACTCTATGAGCACCTCCGAGAGACTGAGCCGGCATATCATCTTGAGATTTACGAAATCACCGTAGGCGCCTCGTCATCGACGGGAACGTCTCCTCCCACTGAAAACGCATCGCCGGAAATCCTGAAATACATCCAGGAATAATGCGAGCACCAGAATTTGAACCCTCGTGGGTTGGGGATACCACTGTCCACCTAACCATCTCAACCGCAGATTGGTTCGCCTAGGTGCTCTCTTTTGTTTCCTACCCACACGCTCTGCTTCTTTCTCTGCACCATTATGTGCAGGTGTGGTCCGTGAATCACACCCCAAAAAAAGCCACATTATGCCCATGGCCAGCACATATTTCGTCCGATCGGTGCCCAAGTGGCAAGACGGGACCATTTGTAGTATTTCCATCCTGGAAATCGCTCCCATCAATCAAAGCTTCCAGAACAGGCAAACCAACTCTGTTTCGAAATAGAGCAAACCCACCAAAGAGACGGGACTGAAGGTGAAGAACGGCAGGAGTTAGAGCATTACTAGTAGAGCCGTAGACTAGAACCTCTAAACCCTCAAATCCGTAAAAAAAATTAGAGGTCCAACCCTCAAATCAATTTGCAATCTGTAGAAGTAGGGGTTGAGGGGAAAATCTCCCCCCCAACCCGCACTCCTCCTCGTCGCTCGCTCCGAGCCCGCGCGGGAGCCAACCGCTCCTCCTCCCGCCCGCGTCCCGCCGCACTCCTCCTCGTCGCCGGCCATGGAAGGCCCCGCCGCCGCCGCGCCCCCGCCCGCCGCCGCCGCCGCTCCCGTCCCGCCCGCGTCGCCCGCCCCGTCGCCTGACCCGGCGCCCGCCCCCGCCCCCGCCCAACCCACCGTCGCCGACGTGGTGGCGGCGACTGTCGTGGTTCTAAGTCTGACAGTAGAATGGGGGGTAGGTATGGAGAGGCAAGATCCTAACTATGGAGCAGTTGTGAAGACACTGGATGTACGAGTTCAGGCCCTTCCCGGAGGAAGTAATAGCCCTACGTCTCGGAGCCCGGAGGCGGTCGACTGGATTATGTGTGTATGGATTACAGGGGTGCGAACCCTTTACACTGAGGAGGGGGTGGCTTATATAGTGTCTGCCAGACCCCTCCGGCCCTCAGTTATGCAGAGTTTAAAGTACATTAAGGCTAGGCGTTACTGGTAACGCCTTACATAAAGTGTCCTAACTGCCATAAAGTCTACTTAATTACAGACCGTTTGGATGCAGAGTGACTCTTGATCTCCTGATGGTCGAGTGAGTCTTCATGGTCGAGTCCTTCGAGTCTATCGAGTGAAGTCTCTCTTGGTCGACTGGAAGGCAGTTTCTTCTGAGGGTGTCCTAGGGAAGTGTACTTAAGACAGGTCTGTGACCCTACCCTAGGTACATAACTTCATCATTAGCCCCCGAATGGACCGAGGTTTGAGTGAGGAAGGAGTTGATAATATTTCTGACCTACTTTTGTGTTCTGAACATGTCTCATCTTGGACCAATAATCTTTTGTTGATGACAGCAACTTTTATTTCAGTCGCCTTGATCCATTCCTTTCTTATGTCGAGTGAATTTTTGCACTTAATAAACTTCCGAGCGACGGATCGCAGGAAATCCATCGTTTGACAGATTGATTTGCTGTTAGCGGATTTTGTGGGATCCGAATTTTGGGAAGCGCGCGAAGCAGGGCGGACCGCGGCGCTCGGACGGGATAGGACATAGACGCCTCGATTTCCGCGCCACCTTTTTCGCCACGTATCACGCGTGCGCGACTGTTTCGGGATGTGATAGGATCGCCCGGGCCCACTTGTCATTCACTCGGAAGTGTCCTTATAAAATGCGCCGGGCAAGGGTTTTTGAACAGTACTTCCCCATTTCTCTTTCTGTCCTCTCCACCTCCGCCCGCAGCTCCTGCTCTCGCCTCCACCCAACCGCTCCTCGTGCGCTTCGCCGACAACAATGGTGAAGGAGAAGACGGCGGCTCTGGAGCGCGCGAAGAAGGCGACGGCGACGGGGAAGGCGAAAGGGAGAGCGACCAGTCGGGGCGGATCCTCGTCAAGGCCCCGCCTGCCGCACGGTTGGGTTCAAGGGGACTGGATCCACTCGACCATCACCGAGAAGGATCTCACCGAGATGGCCAACGAGGGTTTGATCCCTCACGGGGCAGCGAGGCTCCCGGGGAACGAGTGGCAACCGCAGCCGCAGGAGGGTGAGTGCATTCTTCTAGCCACTCACGTCGACCGTGGGTTCTCCCTGCCTCCGAGTGTTTTCTTCCGAGGTTTCTTGAATTTCTTTGGGGCGCAACTCCACCATTTCAATCCAAATTCCATCGCCTACCTTGCTGCCTTCGTGTCCATGTGCGAGAACTTCCTGGCTGTCGACCGCACTGGGGTCTCTTTAAGCACATATTCACTTGTCGCTCACAAACAGTGAAAAAGGCGAGTCCAGATGACGATAGGACTAAGGTTATTCAGATGTGCGGGGGTCTTGGGATTCAGATGAGGAGTAAGAGTACTTTTCCGGCCATGACCCTCCCTGAGTCGGTCAGAGGATGGCAGTCGACTTGGTTCTACTGCCAAGACGAGTCGACGCCGGGGCAGTCGAGTGGTCTCCCTCCGTTTTCCATGGACCGAGTGAACAAGCCCTCTTCTCTGAAAGTGCTCCCTGAGGAGAAAGCCCAAGTAAAAATGCTGATGGAGCGTGTAGTCCAGCTAGTTCGGGAAGGAGTGACAGGCATGGACCTTCTGGAGGTCTTCCTTAGGCGACGCATCTAGCCACTTCAGTACCGGGGCCACCCAATGTGGTTGTACTGTGGAACCGAGGACGAAACTCGGGTCCATCCAGAAGCAGTCGACGACGCCACACTGGAGAGGTGGATGGCCACGGTCACAGGGAATAAGGACAACCCTCGAGGAGCCAGGAGGATTCCACCACTCGACCATACCTATACTCCGGACACGGTACACCCACTTTATCTTCACTTGTAGTCTTGCTATACTCATTCTACTTTTGCTGCAAATTGGTCGATTGATCTTTGTTTTGTTGCCTGTCAGGCCACCACTAAATTATACTCGATGCCCAATGGAGCTCAGACACCGACTGAAGAGGAGGAAGGAAGTGGGGGCGAAAGCCAGGAGGATTGGGATTCGGATGCTGCTGCTGATGATGATGGTGATGATTCTGAGGAGGAAGAAGAGGAGGAGGAGGAGGAAGTGGCACCGCCTCGCTCGGAAAGACGCTCGAAGCTCGTCCATGACCCTGCGACCGAGCGTGGTAAGGGGGTCGCAACTGTCGCTCAGTCGACCAAGCGCCCTCGAACCACTTCTCCGGTGCCAACTGAGAAAGCTCTGAAGCAATCCAGGATGGCGCCGGCGAAGCCGGCCAAGGTCTTGCCGAAGATGAAGATGGTGATCCCCACTATCTCAGGGTAATGATGCTACTTGAGTTTTTCTGTTCCCCATGAACTTATTTTTGGTCGACTCATGAATCAACCGACTGACTTTTGGAATCGCAGCGCTGCTACTTCTGACACCTTGGCCAGGGCTGACGATCATGAGATGGAAGACGCTGCCACCTCAAAACCTGGTATGACTTTCATAGCTTTGTCTTTAGTCGATTGACTCTTGGTCTCTAATTTTGATTCTTTTCTGTAGCTCCGTCTAATGTCGTTATCACCCTTCCTGACGACGACGATGAGGAACCACTGAAGCAAAGGAGGAGCAGGAAAACATCTGCTGGCAAGGTGACTCAGGATGAAGGAAATATGCCCTAGAGGCAATAATAAAGTTATTATTTATTTCCTCATATCATGATAAATGTTTATTATTCATGCTAGAATTGTATTAACCGGAAACATGATACATGTGTGAATACATAGACAAATCAATAGTCACTAGTATGCCTCTACTTGACTAGCTCATTAATCAAAGATGGTTATGTTTCCTAACCATAGACATGTGTTGTCATTTGATTAGTGAGATCACATCATTAGGAGAATGATGTGATTGACATGATCCATTCCGTTAGCCTAGCACTTGATCGTTTAGTATACTGCTATTGCTTTCTTCATGACTTATACAAAGTTCCTGCAACTATGAGATTGTGCAACTCCCGTTTACCGGAAGAACACTTTGTGTGCTACCAAACGTCACAACGTAACTGGGTGATTATAAAGGTGCTCTACACGTGTTTCCGAAGGTACATGTTGGGTTGGCATAATTCAAGATTAGGTTTTGTCACTCCGATTGTCGGAGAGGTATCTCTGGGCCCTCTCGGTAATACTCATCACCTAAGCCTTGCAAGCATGTAACTAAAGAGTTAGTTATGAGATGATGTATTACGGAACGAGTAAAGAGACTTGCCGGTAACGAGATTGAACTAGGTATTTGATACCGACGATCAAACCTCGGGCAAGTAACATACCGATGACAAAGGGAACAAAGTATGTTGTTATGCGGTTTGACCGATAAAGATCTTCGTAGAATATGTAGGAACCAATATGGGCATCCAGGTCCCGCTATTGGTTATTGACCGAGAATGGTTCTAGGTCATGTCTACATAGTTCTCGAACCCGTAGGGTCCGCACGCTTAACATTTCGATGATAGTTTTATTATGAGTTTATAAGTTTTGATGTACCGAAGTTTGTTCGGAGTCCCGGATGTGATCACGGACATGACGAGGAGTCTCAAAATGGTCGAGACATAAAGATTGATATATTGGACGACTATATTCGGACACCGGAAGTGTTCCGGGAGTTTTCGGAGAAAACCGGAGTACCGGAGGGTTACCGGAACCCCCCCGGGAAGTAATGGGCCTTGATGGGCCCTATTGGAGAAAGAGAGGGGCCGGCCAGGGCAAGTGGCGCGCCCCCTCCCCTTGAGTCCGAATAGGACAAGGAAGGGGGGGCGGCGCCCCCCTTGCCTTCCCCCTCTCCCACTCCTTCCTTCCCCCTCCTTCTTGGATTAGGAAAGGGAGGGGGAAACCTACTTGGAGTAGGTTTCCCCCTCCTAGGGCGCGCCTCCCCTTAGGCCGGCCCCCTCCTCCTCTCCTCCTTTATATACGGGGGCGGGGGACACCCCATAGACACACAAGTTGATCTACGGATCGTTCCTTAGCCGTGTGCGGTGCCCCCTTCCACCATATTCCACCTCGGTCATATCGTCGTGGAGTTTCGGTGAAGCCCTGCGCCGTTAGAACATCATCATCGTCACCACGCCGTCGTGCTAACGGAAATCATCTCCGGAGCTCGGCTGGATCGGAGGCCGGAGATCGTCATCGAGCTGAACGTGTGCTGAACTCGGAGGCTCCGTACGTTTGGTGCTTGGATCGGTCGGATCGTGAAGACGTACGACTACATCAACCGCGTTGTGCTAACGCTTCCGCTTACGGTCTACGAGGGTACGTGGACGAACACTCTCCCCTCTCGTTGCTATGCCATCACCATGATCTTGCATGTGCGTAGGAAATTTTTTGAAATTACTACGTTCCCCAACAGTGGTATCCGAGCCAGGTTTTATGCGTTGATGTTATATGCACGAGTAGAACACAAGTGAGTTGTGGGCGATACAAGTCATACTGCTTACCAGCATGTCATACTTTGGTTCGGCGGTATTGTGAGATGAAGCGGCCCGGACCGACATTACGCGTACGCTTATGCGAGACTGGTTTCACCATTACGAGCACTCGTGCTTAAAGGTGGCTGGCGGGTGTCTGTCTCTCTCACTTTAGCTGAATCGAGTGTGGCTATGCCCGGTCCTTGCGAAGGTTAAAACAGCACCAACTTGACAAACTATCGTTGTGTTTTTTTATGCGTAGGTAAGAACGGTTCTTGCTAAGCCCGTAGTAGCCACGTAAAATTTGCTACAACAAAGTAGAGGACGTCTAACTTGTTTTTGCAGGGCATGTTGTGATGTGATATGGTCAAGACGTGATGCTATATTTTATTGTATGAGATGATCATGTTTTGTAACCGAAGTTATCGGCAACTGGCAGGAGCCATATGGTTGTCGCTTTATTGTATGAAATGCAAACGCCCTGTAATTGCTTTACTTTATCACTAAGCGGTAGCGATAGTCGTAGAAGCAATAGATGGCGTAAACGACAACGATGCTACGATGGAGATCAAGGTGTCGCGCCGGTGACGATGGTGATCACGACGGTGCTTCGGAGATGGAGATCACAAGCACAAGATGATGATGGCCATATCATATCACTTATATTGATTGCATGTGATGTTTATCCTTTATGCATCTTATCTTGCTTTGATTGACGGTAGCATTTTAAGATGATCTCTCACTAAAATTATCAAGAAGTGTTCTCCCTGAGTATGCACCGTTGCCAAAGTTCGTCGTGCCGAGACACCACGGGATGATCGGGTGTGATAAGCTCTACGTCCATCTACAACGGGTGCAAGCCAGTTTTGCACACGCAGAATACTCAGGTTAAACTTGACGAGCCTAGCATATGCAGATATGGCCTCGGAACACGGAGACCGAAAGGTCGAGCGTGAATCATATAGTAGATATGATCAACATAGTGATGTTCACCATTGAAAACTACTCCATCTCACGTGATGATCAGTTATGGTTTAGTTGATTTGGATCACGTGATCACTTAGATGACTAGAGAGATGTCTGTCTAAGTGGGAGTTCTTAAGTAATATGATTAATTGAACTTAAATTTATCATGAACTTAGTACCTGATAGTATCTTGCTTGTCTATGTTTGTTTGTAGATAGATGGCTCGTGCTGTTGTTCCGTTGAATTTTAATGCGTTCCTTGAGAAAGCAAAGTTGAAAGATGATGGTAGCAATTACACGGACTGGGTCCGTAACCTGAGGATTATCCTCATTGCTGCACAGAAAGGTTACGTCCTGGAAGCACCACTGGGTGCCAGGCCTGCTGCTGATGCAACTGACGATGTTAAGAACGTCTGGTAGAGCAAAGCTGATGACTACTCTATAGTTCAGTGTGCCATGCTTTACGGCTTAGAACCGGGTCTTCAACGACGTTTTGAACGTCATGGAGCATATGAGATGTTCCAAGAGTTGAAGTTAATATTTCAAGCAAATGCCCGGATTGAGAGATATGAAGTCTCCAATAAGTTCTATAGCTGCAAGATGGAGGAGAATAGTTCTGTCAGTGAACACATACTCAGAATGTCTGGGTATAATAATCACTTGATTCAACTGGGAGTTAATCTTCCTGATGATAGTGTCATTGACAGAATTCTCCAATCACTGCCACCAAGCTACAAGAGCTTTGTGATGAACTATAATATGCAAGGGATGAACAAGACTATTCCCGAGCTCTTCGCAATGCTAAAAGCCGCGGAGGTAGAAATCAAGAAGGAGCATCAAGTGTTGATGGTCAACAAGACCACTAGTTTCAAGAAAAAGGGCAAAGGGAAGAAGAAGGGGAACTTCAAAAAGAACGGCAAGCAAGTTGCTGCTCAAGAGAAGAAACCCAAGTCTGGACCTAAGCCTGAAACTAAGTGCTTCTACTACAAGCAGACTGGTCACTGGAAGCGGAACTGCCCCAAGTATTTGGCGGATAAGAAGGATGGCAAAGTGAACAAAGGTATATGTGATATACATGTTATTGATGTGTACCTAACTAGAGCTCGTAGTAGCACCTGGGTATTTGATACTGGTTCTGTTGCTAATATTTGCAACTCGAAACAGGGACTACAGAATAAACGAGCACTGGCCAAGGACGAGGTGACGATGCACGTGGGAAACGGTTCCAAAGTCGATGTGATCGCGGTCGGCACGCTACCTCTACATCTACCTTCGGGATTAGTTTTAGACCTGAATAATTGTTATTTGGTACCAGCGTTGAGCATGAACATTATATCTGGATCTTATTTAATGCGAGACGGTTATTCATTTAAATCAGAGAATAATGGTTGTTCTATTTATATGAGTAATATCTTTTATGGTCATGCACCCTTAAAGAGTGGTCTATTTTTATTGAATCTCGATAGTAGTGATACACATATTCATAATGTTGAAACCAAAAGATGCAGAGTTGATAATGATAGTGCAACTTATTTGTGGCACTGCCGTTTAGGTCATATCGGTGTAAAACGCATGAAGAAACTCCATAATGATGGACTTCTGGAATCACTTGATCATGAATCACTTGGTACTTGCGAACCGTGCCTCATGGGCAAGATGACTAAAACACCGTTCTCCGGAACTATGGAGAGAGCAACAGATTTGTCGGAAATCATACATACAGATGTATGTGGTCCGATGAATATTGAGGCTCGTGGCGGATATCGTTATTTTCTCACCTTCACATATGATTTGAGCAGATATGGGTATATCTACTTAATGAAGCACAAGTCTGAAACATTTGAAAAGTTCAAAGAATTTCAGAGTGAAGTGGAGAATCATCGTAACAAGAAAATAAAGTTTCTACGATCTGATCGTGGAGGAGAATATTTGAGTTACGAGTTTGGTTTACATTTGAAACAATGCGGAATAGTTTCGCAACTCACGCCACCCGGAACACCACAACGAAATGGTGTGTCCGAACGTCGTAATCGTACTTTACTTGATATGGTGCGATCTATGATGTCTCTTACCGATTTACCGCTATCGTTTTGGGGTTATGCTTTAGAGACGGCCGCTTTCACGTTAAATAGGGCACCATCAAAATCCGTTGAGACGACGCCTTATGAACTGTGGTTTGGCAAGAAACCAAAGTTGTCGTTTCTTAAAGTTTGGGGCTGCGATGCTTATGTGAAGAAACTTCAACCAGATAAGCTCGAACCCAAATCGGAGAAATGTATCTTCATAGGATATCCAAAAGAGACTGTTGGATACACCTTCTATCACAGATCCGAAGGCAAGACATTCGTTGCTAAGAATGGATCCTTTCTAGAGAAGGAGTTTCTCTCTAAAGAAGTGAGTGGGAGGAAAGTAGAACTTGATGAGATAACTATATCTACTCCCTTATTGGAAAGTAGTTCATCACGAGAACCGGTTCCTGTGACGACTACACCAATTAGTGAGGAAGCTAATGATATTGATCATGAAACTTCAGATCAAGTTTCTGCTGAACCTCGTAGGTCTACCAGAGTGAGATCCGCACCAGAGTGGTACGGTAATCCTATTCTGGAAGTCATGTTACTTGACCATGATGAACCTACGAACTATGAGGAAGCGATGATGAGCCCAGATTCCGCAAAATGGCTAGAGGCCATGAAATCTGAGATGGGATCCATGTATGAAAACAAAGTATGGACTTTGGTTGACTTGCCCGATGATCAGCAAGCCATTGAGAATAAATGGATCTTTAAGAAGAAGACTGACGCTGATGGTAATGTAACTGTCTATAAAGCTCGACTTGTTGCGAAAGGTTTTTCGACAAGTTCAAGGGGTTGACTACGATGAGACTTTCTCACCCGTAACGATGCTTAAGTATGTCCGAATCATGTTAGCTATTGCTGCATTTCATGATTATGAAATTTGGCAAATGGATGTCAAGACTGCATTCTTGAATGGATTTCTAGACGAAGAGTTGTATATGATGCAGCCGGAAGGTTTTGTTGATCCAAAAGGTGCTAACAAAGTATGCAAGCTCCAGCGTTCCATTTATGGACTGGTGCAAGCATCTCGGAGTTGGCATAAACGCTTTGATAGTGTGATCAAAGCATATGGTTTTATACAGACTTTTGGAGAAGCCTGTATTTACAAGAAAGTGAGTGGGAGCTCAGTAGCATTTCTAGTTTTATATGTAGATGACATATTATTAATTGGAAATGATATATAATTTCTAGATAGCATAAAGGGATACTTGAATAAAAGTTTTTCAATGAAAGACCTCGGTGAAGCTGCTTACATATTGGGCATCAAGATCTATAGAGATAGATCAAGACGCTTAATAGGACTTTCACAAAGCACATACCTTGACAAATTTGAAAAAGTTCAAAATGGATCAGGCAAAGAAAGGATTCTTGCCTGTGCTACAAGGTGTGAAGTTGAGTCAAACTCAATGCCCGACCACAGCAGAAGATAGAGAGAAAATGAAAAATGTTCCCTATGCTTCAGCCATAGGCTCTATCATGTATGCAATGCTGTGTACCAGACCTGACGTATGCCTAGCAATAAGCTTGGCAGGAAGGTACCAAAGTAATCCAGGAATGGATCACTGGACAGCGGTCAAGAACATCCTGAAATACCTGAAAAGGACTAAGGATATGTTTCTCGTATATGGAGGTGACAAAGAGCTAGTCGTAAATGGTTACGTCGATGCAAGCTTTGACACTGATCCGGACGATTCTAAATCGCAAACCGGATACGTGTTTTTTATTAAACGGTGGAGCTGTAAGTTGGTGCAGTTCTAAACAAAGCGTCGTGGTGGGATCTACATGTGAAGTGGAGTACATAGCTGCTTCTGAAGCAGCGAATGAAGGAGTCTGGATGAAGGAGTTCATTTCCGATCTAGGTGTCATACCTAGTGCATCGGGACCAATGAAGATCTTCTGTGACAATACTGGTGCAATTGCTTTGGCAAAGGAATCCAGATTTCACAAGAGGACCAAACACATCAAGAGACACTTCAATTCCATTCGGGATCAAGTCCAAGTGGGAGACATAGAGATTTGCAAGATACATACGGATCTGAATGTTGCAGACCCATTGACTAAGCCTCTCTCACGAGCAAAACATGATCAGCACCAAGACTCCATGGGTGTTAGAATCATTACTATGTAATCTAGATTATTGACTCTAGTGCAAGTGGGAGACTGAAGGAAATATGCCCTATAGGCAATAATAAAGTTATTATTTATTTCCTCATATCATGATAAATGTTTATTATTCATGCTAGAATCGTATTAACCGGAAACATGATACATGTGTGAATACATAGACAAATCAATAGTCACTAGTATGCCTCTACTTGACTAGCTCATTAATCAAAGATGGTTATGTTTCCTAACCATAGACATGTGTTGTCATTTGATTAGTGAGATCACATCATTAGGAGAATGATGTGATTGACATGACCCATTCCGTTAGCCTAGCACTTGATCGTTTAGTATACTGCTATTGCTTTCTTCATGACTTATACAAAGTTCCTGCAACTATGAGATTGTGCAACTCCCGTTTACCGGAAGAACACTTTGTGTGCTACCAAACGTCACAACGTAACTGGGTGATTATAAAGGTGCTCTACAGGTGTTTCTGAAGGTACATGTTGGGTTGGCATAATTCAAGATTAGGTTTTGTCACTCCGATTGTCAGAGAGGTATCTCTGGGCCCTCTCGGTAATACTCATCACCTAAGCCTTGCAAGCATGTAACTAAAGAGTTAGTTATGAGATGATGTATTATGGAACGAGTAAAGAGACTTGCCGGTAACGAGATTGAACTAGGTATTGGATACCGACGATCAAATCTCGGGCAAGTAACATACCGATGACAAAGGGAACAAAGTATGTTGTTATGCGGTTTGACCGATAAAGATCTTCGTAGAATATGTAGGAACCAATATGGGCATCCAGGTCCCGCTATTGGTTATTGACCGAGAATGGTTCTAGGTCATGTCTACATAGTTCTCGAACCCGTAGGGTCCGCACGCTTAACGTTTCGATGACAGTTTTATTATGAGTTTATAAGTTTTGATGTACCGAAGTTTGTTCGGAGTCCCGGATGTGATCACGGACATGACGAGGAGTCTGGAAATGGTCGAGACATAAAGATTGATATATTGGACGACTATATTCGGACACCGGAAGTGTTCCGGGAGTTTTCGGAGAAAATCGGAGTACCGGAGGGTTACCGGAACCCCCCCGGGAAGTAATGGGCCTTGATGGGCCCTATTGGATAAAGAGAGGGGCCGGCCAGGGCAAGTGGCGCGCCCCCTCCCCTTGAGTCCGAATAGGACAAGGAAGGGGGGGGGGGCGGCGCCCCCCTTGCCTTCCCCCTCTCCCACTCCTTCCTTCCCCCTCCTTCTTGGATTAGGAAAGGGAGGGGGGAAACCTACTTGGAGTAGGTTTCCACCTCCTAGGGCGCGCCTCCCCTTAGGCCGGCCCCCTCCTCCTCTCCTCCTTTATATACGGGGGCGGGGGACACCCCATAGACACACAAGTTGATCTACGGATCATTCCTTAGCCGTGTGCGGTGCCCCCTTCCACCATATTCCACCTCGGTCATATCGTCGCGGAGTTTAGGCGAAGCCCTGCGCCGGTAGAACATCATCATCGTCACCACGCCGTCGTGCTGACGGAACTCATCTCCGGAGCTCGACTGGATCGGAGGCCGGAGATCGTCATCGAGCTGAACGTGTGCTGAACTCGGAGGCTCCGTACGTTCGGTGCTTGGATCGGTCGGATCGTGAAGACGTACGACTACATCAACCGCATTGTGCTAACGCTTCTGCTTACGGTCTACGAGGGTACGTGGACGAACACTCTCCCCTCTCGTTGCTATGCCATCACCATGATCTTGCGTGTGCGTAGGAATTTTTTTGAAATGACTACGTTCCCCAACACAGGATGTGTCGGCACCCGAGGCACTGGTCGCGGAGGGAGAGAACATCACTCGACCTACCATATCCTTTGCGGTGCCGTTGATGAGTGCTCGCCCCATGTCATCGAGTGCTGCGCAGCCTTCACTTTTCTCGACCCACTACGTCCCAGAGGACCAAGCCAGTGCTGCGAAAGAAGCAATACGCCAGGCGGGAGTCATGATGGAGCAAGTGAAGGCCATCTGAGAAACCAGCCAGGCAGCCTATGACGCAAGTTCCGCTCTTCAGAGCAACGTTCAGGTCAGTCGGTCACCGCCTGTTCTGTTAGGATATGATGTCTGAAGATTCTTCTTTCTGAAATTCCTAGTGATTGTCCTACACCCACTGGGTGTGTCGATTGAAATTCCGAACTAGTGGGGGCACGCTGAGTGCACCCACTGGGTGTAGTCCCCAAGGCTATGGTGGACTGCTGGCAGTCGACCATAGTCTTTATATCTTAAATTTTTCCTTCATTCGATTAGGTCGAATGGATTTACAGACCGGTGGGGGCACGCTGAGTGCACCCACTGGGTGTAGTCCCCGAGACTGTGGTCGACTGCTGGCAGTTGACTACAGTCTGAAGAACACGTCCCTCTCTCTCTCTCTCTCTCTCTCTCTCTCTCTCTCTCTCTTTTGTTGGTCGACTGATCGACTCTAACTTGATAGAACTAGTGGGGGCACGCTGAGTGCACCCACTGGGTGTAGTCCCCGAGACTATGGTCGAATGCTTGAATTCGGCTGTAGTCTTAGAAACGTATGATTTTTCCTTAGTCACTCGGAAGTGAATTATCTTTGACATTTTGTCGATTGGTTCCTCGTAGAAATCCTGCGACCTTGCGGCTCGTTACACCGAGTTGGAGAACAAACATATCCAACTCGAGCTTGATCTGAAGCTGGTCCAGGAGAACTTAGCGAAGGCAAAGGAGGAAGCTAAAGGTATGTTTGGTGAGGCTTTCGACGACTGCCTTTGCTCCTCATTTGTTTCAAAGTCTGACCTTGCTGTAACTTTGCAGGCAAAGTGAAGGATGCCCAGAAGAAGAAAGACCTTGAGTTGGCCGAAATGCAGAAGGCAGCTTTAGAGAAAACCAAGCTTGCAGATGAGAAGTTGGCTTCGGTCACCAAGCTTGAAGAAGAAAACACTAATCTGAAAGCTGCTCTTGATGCTGCCAATAAAGAGGTCAGTCGACTGAAAAGTGACAAGATTGCCCTGAGTGACAAAGCCAGTGAGTTGGTGGGGAAGAAGAACGATCTGGAGGCTTATCTGGGCGGACTCGCCAAGAAGCTATTCCTCATGCTCGAAGGTAATCTTTTGCACCAAACGGACATTTTAACTGTGATCTTTTCATTCGACTATTGTTTTGACTCGGTGGTTGTACTTGTAGAGTTTTGCCAGAACTTTGAAGAGGAGACTGGTCGACTGGAGCCAAACCTAGACCCCATCAACTCTCCTGTGAAGGATGAAGTCACCATGAACGTGTTCCGGCTCGAATCTCATGTTGCTGCCGTCGTTGATTACCTCGCCAGGCTGAAGGTTGCCACTTCTCGCATTGACGCCACACTCTGGCCCAGGGAGACGCTCCAGAATGACCTCGAGTCCCTGATGACTCGACTGAACACAGTCCCAAGTCGAGTGTAGGAGTGGAAGAAGTCTTCTGCCAGGTGTGGTGCAGACATTGCTCTATCTCTGGCCCGAGTCCATTGCAAGGATGCGCGAGAGGACAAGCTGGCGGCTCTTCGGGTGGCTAACACCAAGAAGCACGATTTCTGGTCTTTCATGGAGACTTTCATCGCCGTTGCCACTCGGATTGCTGATGGAATCGACCTTGACGAGTTTGTTGCACCTTCCAGCCCTCCACAGGAGGGGTAAAAAACTTCTTGAGCTCGACACTTTAAATTTGCCTCGGTATGCCGAGTGATTTTTGTAACCGACAAACCTTAACAGGCTTAGCGCCTGAGCACTTTCGGTTCTGTTAGGTGTTATCCGAATTTGGATTCGATGTTTTAAATACTCTTGCATTTCGTTTGAGGTATCTTTTGCAGGTTAAAGCGAGGTGCTTATTGCAATCGACTTGTTCCCCAATTCACTTAGGCAGGCACTGGGCTGCAGCTAAGCCTCCGAGTGGGAGGTTTGCTCTCCACTCGGTAGGATTTTCAAAACTTAGGCGAGCACTGGGCTGCAGCTAAGCCCCCGAGTGAGAGGTTTGCTCTCCACTCGGTAGGATTTTCAAAACTTAGGTGAGCACTGGGCTGCAGCTAAGCCCCCGAGTGAGAGGTTTGCTCTCCACTTGGTAGGACTTTCAAAACTTAGGCGAGCACTGGCTGCAGCTAAGTCCCCGAGTGAGAGGTTTGCTCTCCACTCGATAGGATTTTCAAAACTTAGGCGAGCACTGGGCTGCAGCTAAGCCCCCGAGTGGGAGGTCTGCTCTCTACTCGGTAGGATTTTCAAAACTTAGGCGAGCACTGGGCTGCAGCTAAGCCCCCGAGTGAGAGGTTTGCTCTCCACTTGGTAGGATTTTCAAAACTTAGGCGAGCACGGGGCTGCGGCTAAGCCCCCGAGTGGGAGGTCCGCTCTCCACTCGGTAGGATTTTTAAGGTGTCCTTCTTATGGAAGGCACATTGTACTTGTGGCGTAGCTCGGAGGAGAGAGTAGCAGTCGACCTGCACCTCGTCCTCCTCGCGAGCGCATGTTGTACTTGTGCCGTAGCTCGGAGGAGAGGATAGCAGTCGACCTGCACCTCGTCCTCCTTGCGAGCGCACGTTGTACTTGTGGCATAGCTCGGAGGAGAGGGTAGCAGTCGACCTGCACCTCGTCCTCCTCGCGATCGCACGTTGTACTTGTGGCGTAGCTCGGAGGAGAGTGTTGGAAATATGCCCTAGAGGCAATAATAAAAGTATTATTATATTTCATTGTTCATGATAATTGTCTTTTATTCATGCTATAACTGTATTATCCGGAAATCGTAATACACGTGTGAATACATAGACCACAATATGTCCCTAGTGAGCCTCTAGTTGACTAGCTCGTTGTGATCAACAGATAGTCATGGTTTCCTGGCTATGGACATTGGATGTCGTTGATAACGGGATCACATCATTAGGAGAATGATGTGATGGACAAGACCCAATCCTAAGCATAGCACAAAGATCGTGTAGTTCGTTTGCTAGAGCTTTGCCAATGTCAAGTATCTCTTCCTTCGACCATGAGATCGTGTAACTCCTGGATACCGTAGGAGTGCTTTGGGTGTATCAAACGTCACAATGTAACTGGGTGACTATAAAGCTGCACTACAGGTATCTCCGAAAGTGTCTATTGGGTTGACACGGATCGAGACTGGGATTTGTCACTCCGTATGACGGAGAGGTATCTCTGGGCCCACTCGGTAATGCATCATCATAATGAGCTCAAGGTGACCAAGGTGTTGGCCACGGGATCATGCATTACGGTACGAGTAAAGTGACTTGCCGGTAACGAGACTGAACAAGGTATTGGGATATCGACGATCGAGTCTCGGGCAAGTAACGTACCGATTGACAAGGGGAATTGCATATGGGGTTTGATCAAATCCTCGACATCGTGGTTCAACCGATGAAATCATCGAGGAGCATGTTGGAGCCAACATGGGTATCCAGATCCCGCTGTTGGTTATTGACCGGAGAGTGGTCTCGGTCATGTCTGCATGTCTCCCGAACCCGTAGGGTCTTCACACTTAAGGTTCGATGACGCTAGGGTTATTAGGAAGACTAGTATGTGACTACCGAATGTTGTTCGGAGTCCTAGATGAGATCCCGGACGTCACGAGGAGTTCCGGAATGGTCCAGAGGTGAAGTTTTATATATGGGAAGTTGTCATACGGACACCGGAAAGTTTCGGGGGTCTATCGGTAATGTACCGGGACCACCGGAGGGGTTCCGGGGGTCCACCGGGAGGGGACACCCCTCCCGGAGGTCCACATGGGCCGCAAAGGGGAGGTAGCCAGCCCCTGGAGGGCTGGGCGCGCCCCCCACCTTGGGCCCATGCGCCTAGGGTTGGGGGGGAAACCCTAAGGGGGGCGCCCCCCTTGCTTGGGGGGCAAGCCTCCCCTCCCTGGCCGCCGCCCCCCCCTCTAGATCCCATCTAGAGGGGTCGGCCCCCCTTGACCCTTCCCCTATAAATAGAGGTGTGAGGGGAGGGCTGCAGACACACCTCCAAGGCGCAGCCCCTCCCCTCCCCAACACCTCTCCTCCTCCGTTACGCGCTTGCGAAGCCCTGTCGGAGTACTGCTGCACCAACACCACCACGCCGTCGTGCTGCCATTGGAGCAATCTTCCTCAACCTCTCCTCCCCCCTTGCTGGATCAAGAAGGAGGAGACGTCTCCCGTCCCGTACGTGTGTTGAACGCGGAGGTGTTGTCCGTTCAGCACTTGGACATCGGTGATCTGAATCACGTCGAGTACGACTCCATCATCACCATCCCCTTGCAAGCTTCCGCACGTGATCTACAAGTGGTATGTAGATGCAAACTCACTCCCTTGACTCGTTGCTTAGATGAACTCATAGATAGATCTTGGTGAAACCGTAGGAAATTTTTTAATTTTCTGCAACGTTCCCCAACAGAGAGGGTAGCAGTCGACCTGCACCTCGTCCTCCTTGCGAGCGCACGTTGTACTTGTGGCGTAGCTCGGAGGAGAGGGTAGCAGTCGACCTGCACCTCGTCCTCCTTGCGAGCGCACGTTGTATTTGTCCTTAGGCGAGTACTTAGACTGCAGCTAAGCCCCCGAGTGGGAGACTGGCTCACCACTCGGTAGGATTTTATTAAAACTTAGGCGAGTACTTGGACTACAGCTAAGCCCCCGAGTGGGAGACTGGCTCGCCACTCGGTAAGGATTTTATTAAAACTTAGGCGAGTACTTGGACTGCAGCTAAGCCCCCGAGTGGGAGACTGGCTCGCCACTCGGTAGGATTTTATTGAAACTTAGGCGAAACGGATTCGCAGCTAAGCCCCCGAGTGGGAGACTGGCTCGCCACTCGGTAAGGATTTTATTAAAACTTAGGCGAGTACTTGGACTGCATCTAAGCCCCCGAGTGGGAGACTGGCTCGCCACTCGGTAGGATTTTATTGAAACTTAGGCGAAACGGATTCGCAGCTAAGCCCCCGAGTGGGAGACTGACTCGCCACTCGGTAAGGATTTTTTTTTACAAACTTAGGCGAAACGGATTCGCAGCTAAGCCACCCACTGGGGGAATTTTACTGAACAAATAAAAGTGACAAAAAATCATCGGGGAAATTACGACGCTATTATCTTTCGAAATATGAACTACAGAAGTACTTTTATTACAACTCATCCGAGTGAATACTTAAGTGTAAAAGGGGCGGAGTAACTCCGCGTTCCAAGCTCGGGGCTCGTCGATGTTGTGCTTGACGTTGTAGAGACGGTACGCTCTATTGTGGAGAACCTTGGTGACGATGAAGGGTCCTTCCCAAGAAGGAGCAAGCTTGTGTGTTTTTTGCTGATCCACTCGGAGAACCAAATCCCCTTCCTGGAAGGCTCGACTCTTCACGTTTTTGGCGTGGAAGCGACGCAAGTCCTGTTGGTAGATGGTAGATCGGATCAGAGCCATCTCTCTTTCTTCCTCTAGAAGGTCGACTGCATCCTGCCGTGCTTGTTCAGCTTCAGCTTCGGTGTAGAGCTCGACTCGAGGAGCATTGTAGAGCAGATCACTTGGCAAGACCGCCTCAGCTCCATAGACCAAGAAGAATGGAGTTCTTCCAATCGACCAGTTAGGCGTGGTCCTTAGACCCCAAAGCACCGAGGGAAGTTCGTCGACCCATGCTCCAGCCGCATGCTTGAGGTCATGCATCAGTCGGGGTTTCAACCCTTTGAGGATCAAGCCATTGGCTCGCTCCGCTTGTTCATTCGACTGGGGATGGGCGACTGAAGCATAGTCGACTCGTGTGCCTTTGAGGTTCATGGCTTTAGCTTCCCCCCATACTGCAAAGGGCCAGACGAGTGGTATGGTCTTCAGAGCTGACGCAGGTTTGTGTGACATGTTGGAGTAAAACTGACATCCCTCGCACTTGTCCACTATCTCCTTTGCCATCTCATTCGCCCTTGGCCAGTAAAATCCGGCTCGGTATGCTTTGGCCATGATGGTCCGAGAGGACGCATGATGGCCATAGGTCCCCGAGTGGATATCATCAAGGATTATCCGACCTTCTTCTGGCGTTATGCACTCCTGACCAACTCCAGTCGCGCTCTCTCTGTATAGCTGCCCTTTGATCACAGTAAAAGCTTTGGATCGGCGGACGATCTGTCGAGCCTCTTCTTCGTCCTCTGGGAGCTCTTTTCTTAGGATATACACGATATATGGAACTGTCCAATTGGGAGTGATCACTAAAGCCTCCATGACCAAGTCGACTACTGCTGGAACTTCAACCTCAGTCAGATCTGTGGCACTCTTGGGCTGTGGAGCTTCTTCGGTAAAAGGATCTTCTTTGACTGATGGAGTATGGATATGCTCCAAGAACACATCACTGGGGATGGCTTCTCTCTTGGAACCTATTTTCGCCAAATCATCAGCCGCTTGATTTTTTAGTCGGGGTATGTGATGGAGCTCTAACCCTTCGAACTTCTTTTCAAGCTTCCTCACTGCATTGCAGTATCCAGTCATAGCTGGGCTTCTAACGTCCCACTCCTTCATCACTTGGTTGACCACCAAATCTGAGTCGCCATAAACCATAAGGCAACGGACACCGAGTGAAATGGCCATGCGCAACCCATACAAAAGGGCTTCATATTCTGCCTCATTGTTGGAGGAATCAAAGTGAATCTGGAGCACATATCTGAGTTGAGTTTATCTCCTCTGGGGGAAACCAAAACTACCCCAGCACCGGAACCATTTAGCATCTTAGAGCCATCGAAGAACATGGTCCAATGCTCCAAGTGAACTTGAGTCGGCAGCTGCTGTTTGATCCACTCGGCAAGGAAATCTACTATTGATTGGGACTTAATGGCTTTCTTTGCGTCGAACTTGATATCAAGGGGAAGGAGTTCAATTGCCCATTTTGCCACTCGACTAGTTGCATCTCTGTTGTGTAGAATCTCTGAAAGTGGAGCGTCGCTGACGACTATAATGGAATGATCAGAGAAATAATGAGCAACCTTCTTTGTGGTCATGTAGATTCCATACACAAGCTTCTGATAATGAGGATATCTTTGCTTTGATGGAGTCAAAACTTCAGAGAGATAATACACTGGGCGCCGAACTTTGAAGGCTTTCCCTTCTTCTTCCCGCTCGACCGTAAGTACTGTACTGACGACTTGTCCTGTGGCTGCAATATAAAGCAACAGAGGCTTTTTGCTGATTGGAGCACCAAGCACCGGCTGGGTGGAGAGCAGAGCTTTTAGCTCGACAAACGCTGCATCAGTTTCTGGAGTCCACTCAAACTTGTCTGCCTTCTTCATCAGTCGGTAAAGAGGCAATGCCTTTTCACCGAGGCGAGAGATGAATCGACTTAATGCGGCCAAGCATCTAGTAAGTTTCTGGACGTCGTGCACTCGCACAGGGCGTTTCATTCGGAGTATAGTGCCAACTTTTTCTGGGTTAGCATCGATTCCTCGTTCGGAAACGAGAAAACCGAGTAACTTTCCACCTGGAACTCCGAATGTGCACTTTGACGGATTAAGCTTGATATCATACCTCCTGAGATTGGCAAATGTTTCAGCTAGGTCAGTCAACAGGTCAGAACCCTTTCGTGACTTGACCACAATATCATCCATGTACGCTTCAACGTTCCGACTGATTTGAGTGATTAAACACTTCTGAATCATCCTCATGAACGTGGCTCCGGCATTCTTGAGGCCGAATGGCATGGTGACATAGCAGAAGCACCCGAATGGAGTGATGAAAGCTGTTTTGATCTCATCCGGTCCATGTAGACGGATCTGATGGTATCCGGAATAAGCGTCTAGAAAAGACAATCTCTCACACCCCGCACTCGAGTCGACAATTGATCGATGCGAGGGAGAGGAAAATGATCTTTCGGGCAGGCCCGATTGATGTGCTTGAAATCAATGCACATGCGCAGTGAGTTTTCCTTCTTGGGAACCATGACAACATTGGCGAGCCACTCGGAGTGGTATATCTCTCGGATAAACCCTGCTGCCAACAGTCGAGCCACCTCCTCGCCAATGGCCTTTCTCTTCTGGACGGCGGACCGTCGAAGATGTTCTTTGACAGGTTTTGCTGTTGAATCGACTCTAAGGCGATGCTCAGCCAGCCCCCTGGGAACACCTGGCATGTCAGCAGGCTTCCATGCAAAGATGTCCCAGTTCTCACGGAGCAACTGGATGAGCGTTTCTTCCTATTTAGAGTCGAGTGTTGTGGAGATATGGGTCGGAGCTACATTGGGGTCGGTCGGGTGAATGTGAACGGGCTTCGTCTCACCGGACGACTAAAATGCTGACTCTGTGGCAGGCTTCTTGGCCCGCAACAAATCACTCGGATCTGCATTTTTCTTATATCCTTCCAGCTCGACCGTTGTTACCTGGGAATCGGCAATTTTTGAGCCTTTCTGGAAACACTCTTCTGGTTTTTCCGATCACCAGTGATAGTGATCACGCCTTTGGGGCCGGGCATCTTCAGTTTGAGGTACACGTAACATGGTCGAGCCATGAACCGTGCGTAAGCTGGTCTCCCCAAAATAGCGTGGTAAGCGCTCTGAAAATCCACGACTTCAAACGTCAGCTTATCTTTGTGGAAATGCTTCGAGTCACCGAACACCACGTCCAGAGCTATTTGGCCGAGTGACTCAGCTTTCTTTCCAGGTATAACTCCATGAAAACTCATGTTGCTGGTGCTCAGTCGAGACATCAGAATGCCCATTCCTTTCAGCGTGTCTGCATATAATAAGTTCAGTCCACTACCACCATCCATTAGCACCTTCGTCAGTCGAGTGCCTTCGACGACCGGGTCGACCACCAAAGCTTGCCTCCCAGGGGTGGCTATATGAGTCGGGTGATCGGACTGGTCGAATGTAATGGGAGTTTGGGACCATCTCAGATAACTGGGTGTCGCCGGGGCGACCATGTTCACCTCACGGTTGATAACCTTCAGTCGGCTCTTGCTTTCCACATCCGCAAAGATCATCAGAGTGGAGTTAACGTGAGGATATCCTCCCTCACTGTCCTCCTTGTCTTCAGCTTTGTCCGACTCCTTTTCCTTGTCCTTGGGCTGTTTACCTTGGAACTGCTGGATCAGGAGCCGGCACTGGCGAGTGGTATGCTTCGGGTAAATGAAATTACCCTCTTCGTCTTTCTTCGTGTGGATGTGACACGGCAGATCCATCACATCATTTCCTTCTTTATCCTTCACCTTCTTGGGGTTCCAGGATCCTTTGGGTTTTCCCTTGAACTTGCCCTGAGTCACGGCCAGAGCCTCCCCAGGAGCCGCTGGTTCGGCCTTCCGCTTCTGTTTCCGACTGGAGTTTCCTTTCTCCGACTGACTCGGCTTGTACTTGCCGCTTCGGAGTCGGTCCTCCTCTTCACCATTGGCGTACTTGGTGGCAATTTCCATCATTCGACTCAGGGTCATATCTCCGGTCCGCTCAAACTTCAAACTTAACTCTCTGTTCTTAACACCATCCTTGAAAGCACAGACTGCCTGATGATCAGACACGTTCTCCACGGTATGATGCAAAGTAATCCACCTCTGAATGTACTCTCTTAAAGTTTCATTCGACTTCTGCACGCAGACTTGCAGCTCTGTCAACCCAGCTGGTCGCTTGCAGGTTCCCTCAAATGTCCTGACGAACACTCGGGAAAGATCTTCCCAAGTGTAAATGCTGCTTGGAGTTAACCGATTCAACCACGCCCTGGCCGAACCTTCCAACATGAGTGGTAAATGCTTCATAGCCACCTCGTCATTCCCGCCGCCGATCTGTACCGCCACTCGGTAATCCTCAAGCCAGGTTTCAGGCTTAGACTCACCGGTGAACTTGCTTACTCCAGTCGCCAACCTGAAGTTGGGGGGAATCACCGCGGCTCTGATAGCCCTGCTAAAACATTCCGGACCTGAAACATACACTCGGCTGCTAGTGGGCGCATCTCTGTCGTGGCCACCTCGATGAGCCCTGTTCTGATCGACCAAGCCTTGCACGATGATGGATCACACATCAAAGCCTGGTTCCCTGGGGTCGACCGGAGCTCTTCGCCCCACACTGAGTTGACGCCTGTCATCTTGCTGCCGATGAGCGTAAGACCCACCCCTCGGGGGAGGAGTGGGCACTCGACGCCTATCATCACGATCATATCGGTCACCATATTGGTCTCGTCGATTCTCGCGTCCTTCACGCCGCGGAGGCGATCTTGGGCTGTGAGCCGACTGAACCGTATTCGCAGCGACGGATCGACTGTGAATCCTGTTGCGTGACTGTGACACGGCTGAATTCTGATCTCCTGCTGCCCGGAGCAGATCCCTAATCTGCATCAAGCCTCTGCCAGCTTTCGACTGAGAGGGCTGAATTGACTCCGCTATACGGGTTGCAGCTGCTAAATTCTGAATCGGGGTTCGATATACCTGAGTCGGCTGCGGGAAGAGTTGACGTCGACTGGAGTCGGGTAATCGTTGCCGCGCGCGCTCGTCGAGTGCTCGCTGGAGGTTCTCCAGACGAGTGCGTTCAGCCAAGTTGGCCAAACGTGCCTCCTCCAAGGCGCGAGCCTCGAGAGTTTCTCCTGTGATGGGAGTATGCAGTGAAGGAAATATGCCCTAGAGGCAATAATAAAGTTATTATTTATTTCCTCATATCATGATAAATGTTTATTATTCATGCTAGAATTGTATTAACCGGAAACATGATACATGTGTGAATACATAGACAAAACTATAGTCACTAGTATGCCTCTACTTGACTAGCTCATTAATCAAAGATGGTTATGTTTCCTGACCATAGACATGTGTTGTCATTTGATTAATGGGATCACATCATTAGGAGAATGATGTGATTGACATGACCCATTCCGTTAGCCTAGCACTTGATCGTTTAGTATACTGCTATTGCTTTCTTCATGACTTATACAAAGTTCCTGCAACTATGAGATTGTGCAACTCCCGTATACCGGAAGAACACTTTGTGTGCTACCAAACGTCACAACGTAACTGGGTGATTATAAAGGTGCTCTACAGGTGTTTCCGAAGGTACATGTTGAGTTGGCATAAATCGAGATTAGGATTTGTCACTCCGATTGTCGGAGAGGTATCTCTGGGCCCTCTCGGTAATACTCATCACCTAAGCCTTGCAAGCATGTAACTAATGAGTTACTTATGAGATGATGTATCATGGAACGAGTAAAGAGACTTGCCGGTAATGAGATTGAACTAGGTATTTGATACCGACGATCAAATCTCGGGCAAGTAACATACCGATGACAAAGGGAACAACGTATGTTGTTATGCGGTTTGACCGATAAAGATCTTTGTAGAATATGTAGGAACCAATATGGGCATCCAGGTCCCGCTATTGGTTATTGACCGAGAATGGTTTTAGGTCATGTCTACATAGTTCTCGAACCCGTAGGGTCCGCACGCTTAACGTTTTGATGACTGTTTTATTATGAGTTTATAAGTTTTGATGTTCCGAAGTTTGTTCGGAGTCCCGGATGTGATCACGGGCATGACGAGGAGTCTCAAAATGGTCGAGACATAAAGATTGATATATTGGACGACTATATTCGGACACCGGAAAGGTTCCGTGTGATTTCGGAGAAAACCGGAGTGCCGGGGGGGTTACCGGAACCCCCCCGGAGAGTTAATGGGCCACATGGGCCTAGGTGGGAAGAGAGAGGGGCGGCCAGGGTGGGCCGCGCGCCCCCTCTCCCTCTGGTCCGAATTGGACTAGGAGGGGGGGGGGGGGGGCGGCGCCCCCCTTTCCTTCCCCCCTCTCCCCCTTCCTTCCCGCTCCTAGTAGGAGTAGGAAAGGAGGAATCCTACTCCTACTAGGAGGAGGATTCCTCCTCCCTTGGCGCGCCCAAAGGGGCCGGCCGGCCTCCCCCCTCCCTCCTTTATATACGGGGGCAGGGGGCACCCCATAGACACACAAGTTGATCTTCGTGATCGTTTCTTAGCCGTGTGCGGTGCCCCCTTCCACCATATTCCACCTCGGTCATATCGTCGCGGAGTTTAGGCGAAGCCCTGCACCGATAGAATATCATCATTGTCACCACGCCGTCGTGCTGACGGAACTCATCTCCGGAGCTCGGCTGGATCGGAGGCCGGAGATCGTCATCGAGCTGAACGTGTGCTGAACTCGGAGGCTCCGTACGTTCGGTGCTTGGATCGGTCGGATCATGAAGACGTACGACTACATCAACCGCGTTGTGCTAACGCTTCCGCTTACGGTCTACGAGGGTACGTGGACATACACTCTCCCCTCTCGTTGGTATGCCATCACCATGATCTTGCGTGTGCGTAGGAATTTTTTTGAAATTACTACGTTCCCCAACAGTGGCATCCGAGCCTAGGTTTTATGCGTTGATGTTATATGCACGAGTAGAACACAAGTGATTTGTGGACGATATAAGTCATACTGCCTACCAGCATGTCATACTTTGGTTCGGCGGTATTGTTGGATGAAGCGGCCCGGACCGACATTACGCGTACGCTTACGCGAGACTGGTTCTACCGCCGTGCTTTGCACACAGGTGGCTGGCGGGTGTCAGTTTCTCCAACTTTAGTTGAACTAAGTATGGCTACGCCCGGTCCTTGCGAAGGTTAAAACGGAGTCCATTTGACAAACTATCGTTGTGGTTTTGATGCGTAGGTGAGAACGGTTCTTGCTCAGCCCGTAGCAGCCACGTAAAATTTGCAACAACAAAGTAGAGGATGTCTAACTTGTTTTTGCAGGGCATGTTGTGATGTGATATGGTCAAGACGTGATGAGATATAAGTTGTTGTATGAGATGATCATTTGTTGAAGTTATCGGCAATTGGCAGAAGCCCTATGGTTGTCTTTTTGTTGCATAAGATGCAAGTGCCAAATAATTGCTTTACTTTATCGCTATGCGATAGCAATAGTTGCAAGAGCAATAGTTGGTGAGACGACCATGTGACGACACATTGATATAGATCAAGATGATGAAGATCATGGTGTCGTGCCGGTGACGATAGAGATCATGACAGTACTTTGGAGATGGAGATCAAAGGCGCAAGATGATCATGGCCATATCATGTCACATATTTTGATTGCATGTGATGTTTATCCTTTATGCATCTTATCTTGCTTTGTTTGACGGTAGCATTTTAAGATGATCTCTCACTAATTATCAAGAGGTGTTCTCCCTGAGTATGCACCATTGCCAAAGTTCGTCGTGCCCAGACACCACGTGATGATCGGGTGTGATAAGCTCTACGTCCATCTACAATGGGTGCAAGCCAGTTTTGCACACGCGGAATACTCAGGTTAAACTTGACGAGCCTAGCATATGCAGATATGGCCTCGGAACACGGAGACCGAAAGGTCGAGCGTGAATCATATAGTAGATATGATCAACATAGTGATGTTCACCATTAAAAACTACTCCATCTCACGTGATGATCGGTTATGGTTTAGTTGATTTGGATCACGTGATCACTTAGATGACTAGAGAGATGTCTGTCTAAGTGGGAGTTCTTAAGTAATATGATTAATTGAACTTAAATTTATCATGAACTTAGTCCTGGTAGTATTTTGCAAATTATGTTGTAAGATCAATAGCTTGCGTTGTTGCTTTCATATGTTTGTTTTGATATGTTCCTAGAGAAAATTGTGTTGAAAAATGTTAGTAGGAATGATGCGGATTGGATGCGTGATCTGAGGTTTATCCTCATTGCTGCACAGAAGAATTATGTCCTTAATGCACCGCTAGGTGACAGACCTATTGCAGGAGCAGATGCAGACGTTATGAACGTTTAGCTAAGCTCAATATGATGACTACTTGATAGTTTAGTGCACCATGCTTAACAGCTTAGAATCAGGACTTCAAAGACGTTTTTGAACGTCATGGACCATATAAGATGTTCCAGGAGTTGAAGTTAATATTTCAAGCAAATACCCGAGTTGAGAGATATGAAGTCTCCAACAAGTTCTATAGCTAAAAGATGGAGGAGAATCGCTCAACTAGTGAGCATGTGCTCAGATTGTCTGGGTACTTCAATCACTTGAATCAAGTGGGAGTTAATCTTCCAGATAAGATAGTGATTGACAGAATTCTCTAGTCACCATCACTAAGTTACTAGAACTTCGTGATGAACTATAATATGCAAGGGATGACGAAAGTTATTCCTGAGCTCTTCGCGATGTTGAGATCGGCGAAGGTAGAAATCAAGAAAAGAGCATCAAGTGTTGATGGTTAACAAGATCACTAGTTTCAAGAAAAAGGCAAAGGGAAAAGAAGGGGAACTTCAAGAAGAACGGCAAGCAAGTTGCTGCTCAAGTGAAGAAACCCAAGTCTGGTCCTAAGCCTGAGACTAAGTGCTTCTGCTGCAAAGAGACTGGTCACTGGAAGAGGCACTACCCCAAGTGATTGGCGGATAAGAAGGATGGCAAAGTGAACATAAGTATATTTGATATACATGTTATTGATGTGTACTTTACTAGTGTTTATAGCAACCCCTCAGTATTTGATACTAGTTCAGTTGCTAAGATTAGTAACTCGAAACGGGAGTTGCAGAATAAACAGAGACTAGTTAAAGGGTGAAGTGACGATGTGTGTTGGAAATAGTTCCAAGAATGATATGATCATCATCGCACACTCCCTATACTTTCGGGATTAGTGTTAAACCTAAATAAGTGTTATTTGGTGTTTGCGTTGAGCATGAATATGATTTGATCATGTTTATTGCAATACGGTTATTCATGTAAGTTAGAGAATAATTGTTGTTCTGTTTACATGTATAAAACCTTCTATGGTCATACACCCAATGAAAATGGTTTGTTGGATCTCGATCGTGTGATACACATATTCGTAATATTGAAGCCAAAAGATGCAAAGTTAATAATGATAGTGCAACTTATTTGTGGCACTGCCATTTAGGTCATATCGGTGTAAAGGCATGAAGAAACTCCATAAAGATGGATTTTCGGAATCACTTGGTTATGAATCATTTGATGCTTGCGAACCGTGCCTTTTGGGCAAGATGACTAAAACTCCGTTCTTCGGAACAATGGAACGAGCTACTGACTTATTAAAAATAATACATACTAATGTATGCAGACCAATGAGTATGAAGGCTCATGGCAAGTATCGTTATTTTCTGACCTTCACAGATGATTTGAGCAGATATGGGTATATCTACTTGATGAAACATAAGTCTGAAATAGTTGAAAGGTTCAAAGAATTTCAGAGTGAAGTAGGAAAATCATCGTAACAAGAAAATAAAGTTTCTGCGATCTGATCGTGGAGATGAATATTTGAGTTACGAGTTTGGTCTTCAATTAAAACAATGTGAAATAGTTTCACAGCTCACGCCACCTGGAACACCACAATGTTATGGTGTGTCCAAACGTCGTAGCCGCACTTTATTGGATATGGTGCGATCTATGATGTCTCTTATCAATATCGTTTTGGGGTTATGCATTAGAGACAGCTGCATTCACATTAAATAGGGCACCATCTAAATCCGTTGAGACGACACCGTATGAACTATGGTTTAGCAATAAACCTAAGCTGTCGTTTCTAAAAATTTGGAGTTGCGATGCTTATGTGAAAAAGTTTCATCCTGATAAGCTCGAACCCAAATCGGAGAAGTGCGTCTTCATAGAATACCCAAAGGAAACTGTTGGGTACACCTTCTATCACAGATCCTAAGGCAAGATATTCGATCCTTTCTAGAGAAGGAGTTTCTCTCGAAAGAAGTGAGTGGGAGGAAAGTAGAGCTTGATAAGGTAATTTGTACCTTCTCCCGAATTGGAAAGTAGTTCATCACGGAAATCAGTTCCAGTGATTCCTACACCAATTAGTGAGGAAGCTAATGATGATGATCATGAAACTTCAGATCAAGTTACTACAAAACCTCCTAGGTCTTCCAAAGTACAGTACGCACCAGAGTAGTACGGTAATACTGTTCTGGAAGTCATGTTACTATACCATGATGAACCTACGGACTATGAGGAAGCGATGATGAGCCCAGATTCCGCGAAATGGCTTGAGGCCATAAAATCTGAGATATGATCCATGTATGAGAACAAAGTGTGGACTTTGGTGGACTTGCCCGATGATCGGCAAACCATAAGAAATAAATGGATCTTTAAGAGGAAGACGGACGTTGATAGTAGTGTTACTATCTACAAAGCTCGACTTGTCGCAAAAGGTTTTTTGACAAGTTCAAGGTGTTGACTACAATGAGATTTTCTCAACTGTAGTGATGCTTAAGTCTGTCCGAATCATGTTAGCAATTGCCACATTTTATGAAATCTGGCAAATGGATGTCAAAACTGCATTCCTTAATGGATTTATTAAAGAAGAGTTGTATATGATGCAACCAGAAAGTTTTTGTCAATCCTAAAGATGCTAACAAAGTGTGCAAGCTCCAACAATCCATCAATGGACTGGTGCAAGCATCTCGGAGTTGGAATATACGCTTTGATGAGTTGATCAAAGCATATGGTTTAATATAGACTTTTGGAAAGGCCTGTATTTACAAGAAAGTGAGTAGGAGCACTACAACATTTCTGATAAGTATATGTGAATGACATATTGTTGATCGGAAATAATGTAGAATTATTCTGCAAAGCATAAAGGAGTGTTTTAAAGGAGTTCTTTAAAAGAAATACCTCAGTAAAAACTACTTACATATTGAGCATCAAGATCTATTGAGATAGATCAAGACGCTTGATAAGTTTTTCAAAAGTACATACCTTGTCAAGATTTTGAAGTAGTTCAAAATGGAACAGTCAAAGAAAGAGTTCTTGCCTGTGTTGCAAAGGTGTGAAATTGAGTAAGACTCAAATCCCGACCACGGCAGAAAATAGAAAAGAGAATGAAAGTCATTCCCTATGCCTCAGTTATAGGTTCTATAAAGTATGCTATGCTATGTACCAGACTTATTGTGTACCTTGCTCTGAATTTGGAAAGGGAGTACAATAGTGATCTAGGAGTAGATCACTGGACATTGGTCAAGAATATCCTTAGTGAGGACTAAGGAAATATTTCTCGATTATGGAGGTGATAAAAGAGCCCGTCGTAAAAAGTTACAACGATGCAAGCTTTTACACCAATCCAGATGACTCTAAGTCTCAATCTGGATACTTATTGAAAGTAGGAGCAATTAGCTAGAGTAGCTCCGTGCAAAGCATTGTGGACATAGAATATTTGCAAAATACATACGGCTCTGAATGTGACAGACCCGTTGACTAAGCTTCTCTCACGAGCAAAACATGATCACACCTTAGTACTCTTTGGGTGTTAATCACATAGCGATGTGAACTAGATTATTGACTCTAGTAAACCCTTTGGGTGTTGGTCACATGATGATGTGAACTATGGGTGTTAATCATATACAGATATGAATATTGGTGTTAAATCACATGACGATGTGAACTAGATTATTGACTCTAGTGCAAGTGGGAGACTGAAGGAAATATGCCCTAGAGGCAATAATAAAGCTATTATTTATCTCCTCATATCATGATAAATGTTTATTATTCATGCTAGAATTGTATTAACCGGAAACATGATACATGTGTGAATACATAGACAAAACTATAGTCACTAGTATGCCTCTACTTGACTAGCTCATTAATCAAAGATGGTTATGTTTCCTGACCATAGACATGTGTTGTCATTTGATTAATGGGATCACATTATTAGGAGAATGATGTGATTGACATGACCCATTCCGTTAGCCTAGCACTTGATCGTTTAGTATACTGCTATTGCTTTCTTCATGACTTATACAAAGTTCCTGCAGCTATGAGATTGTGCAACTCCCGTATACCGGAAGAACACTTTGTGTGCTACCAAACGTCACAACATAACTGGGTGATTATAAAGGTGCTCTACAGGTGTTTCCGAAGGTACATGTTGAGTTGGCATAAATCGAGATTAGGATTTGTCACTCCGATTGTCGGAGAGGTATCTCTGGGCCCTCTCGGTAATACTCATCACCTAAGCCTTGCAAGCATGTAACTAATGAGTTATTTATGAGATGATGTATTACGGAACGAGTAAAGAGACTTGCCGGTAACGAGATTGAACTAGGTATTGGATACCGACGATCAAATCTCGGGCAAGTAACATACCGATGACAAAGGGAACAACGTATGTTGTTATGCGGTTTGACCGATAAAGATCTTCGTAGAATATGTAGGAACCAATATGGGCATCCAGGTCCCGCTATTGGTTATTGACCAAGAATGGTTTTAGGTCATGTCTACATAGTTCTCGAACCCGTAGGGTCCGCACGCTTAACGTTTCGATGACTGTTTTATTATGAGTTTATAAGCTTTGATGTACTGAAGTTTGTTCGGAGTCTCGGATGTGATCACGGGCATGACGAGGAGTCTCGAAATGGTCGAGACATAAAGATTGATATATTGGATGACTATAGTCGGACACCGGAAAGGTTCCGGGTGATTTCGGAGAAAACCGAAGTGCCGGGAGGGGTTACCGGAACCCCCCGGGAGAGTTAATGGGCCACATGGGCCTAGGTGGGAAGAGAGAGGGGCGGCCAGGGTGGGCCGCGCGCCCCCTCTCCCTATGGTCCGAATTGGACTAGGAGGGGGGCGGCGCCCCCCTTTCCTTCCCCCCTCTCCCCCTTCCTTCCCGCTCCTAGTAGGAGTAGGAAAGGAGGAATCCTACTCCTACTAGGAGGAGGATTCCTCCTCCCTTGGCGCGCCCAAAGGGGCCGGCCGGCCTCCCCCCTCCCTCCTTTATATACGGGGGCAGGGGGCACCCCATAGACACACAAGTTGATCTTCGTGATCGTTCCTTAGCCGTGTGCGGTGCCCCCTTCCACCATATTCCACCTCGGTCATATCGTCGCGGAGTTTAGGCGAAGCCCTGCGCCGGTAGAATATCATCATCGTCACCACGCCGTCGTGCTGACGGAACTCATCTCCGGAGCTCGGCTGGATCGGAGGCCGGAGATCGTCATCGAGCTGAACGTGTGCTGAACTCGGAGGCTCCGTATGTTCGGTGCTTGGATCGGTCGGATCGTGAAGACGTACGACTACATCAACCGCGTTGTGCTAACGCTTCCGCTTACGGTCTACGAGGGTACGTGGACATACACTCTCCCCTCTCGTTGCTATGCCATCACCATGATCTTGCGTGTGCGTAGGAATTTTTTTGAAATTACTACGTTCCCCAACATGCAGGGCATCCATGTTCCTGCGGCGAAGTTCTTCCCTTTGCAGGGACTTAAGTGGCTCGGGCTGATATTCCTCATGGACTTGAGCGGGGTCGCCTCCACCGTCCATCCCGTCGTTGCGTGGGAAGCCGGGAGGGCTACGAGGTCCGTTGACCATCAAGACCTCCGCCGCTGAATCACTGCTGTCGCACTCGGATGCGGTCTCTACGGAGCCAGTCGACAGATCGAACAGGCCGTAGAGAGATTCGTCGGGCTCGATTGCCGCGACTTGGGTGGTGGCCGTCTGGCGAGCCACCGCGTGCCTCACCCACCGCTGGAGCCTCGACCGACCAGAGCGCTTGCGCTGGCGGGAGACAGGGAGGGAGGACGACAGGGGAGCCGACCGATATGGAGTCGACGGTTGCCGCAGCAGAACGTCGCGGACACACGCCCGAAAATGCGTCGCACCGCGGACAAGGAACGCGTCGATGTCGAGTGGAGCCTCCTGGAGCCAAGCGGAGTCGTCGGCGATGAAGGTGAGCGCGCCGAGACGGATCTCACGGCCCTCGACCAAAACTCCACCAGAAACCATGATGAAAGCAATCGGAACAATTGCAACTTCTCCAAAAATCGCTAAGACACCTACCCCACGGTGGGCGCCAACTGTCGTGGTTCTAAGTCTGACAGTAGAATGGGGGGTAGGTATGGAGAGGCAAGATCCTAGCTATGGAGCAGTTGTGAAGACACTGGATGTACGAGTTCAGGCCCTTCCCGGAGGAAGTAATAGCCCTACGTCTCGGAGCCCGGAGGCGGTCGACTGGATTATGTGTGTATGGATTACAGGGGTACGAACCCTTTACACTAAGGAGGGGGGTGGCTTATATAGTGTCTGCCAGACCCCTCCGGCCCTCAGTTATGCAGGGTTTAAAGTACATTAAGGCTAGGCATTACTGGTAACGCCTTACATAAAGTGTCCTAAATGCCATAAAGTCTACTTAATTACAGACCGTTTGGATGCAGAGTGACTCTTGATCTCCTGATGGTCGAGTGAGTCTTCATGGTCGATTCCTTCGAGTCTATCGAGTGAAGTCTCTCTTAGTCGACTGGAAGGCAGTTTCTTCTGAGGGTGTCCTAGGGAAGGGTACTTAAGACAGGTCTGTGACCCTACCCTACGTACATGACTTCATCAGCGACCCACGTCGGGGCCAAGGGGCGGCGGGCGGGCCTCGCACCACCTCCTGCCGCCCCCGCCCCGGCGCCCGCCCCCGTCACCGCCCCGCCTGCCTCGCCCTTACCGGCTCCCGCCCTCGCTGCCTCACCGCCGCTTCCCGCCCCGGTGACACTCTGATGAGTAGTTGTGGTGATGGCGGTGTGTACGACTCCACCGGTGCCGATGGAGATGCTTGATGGAGCCCGCTTGTGGTCTAGGAGATGGCGCCGAGGTGCAACTTTTGGTGATGGTGCCGATGAGAGGAGGAAGATGATGATTTTGTGATGTAAACTATTAAACCATGCATCAATGATTGTCATTTGGTAGTTTGTTTGGAAGTTGATTGTGTTCTTGTTGTCATAAATTGTGAGATGCCAAATGATAGATTTAAAGGTTGGGGTTGAGGCAAAGACTAGAACCCTCAAATCCAACCCTTAAAGCAGTTTACGGGTTGGGTTTGAGGGTTCTAGTATTTGCCCCTGTTTTTCAACCCTTAAAAGTGTCAAAAAGTGGCACAACTCAACCCTTAAAACTGCTTTGAGGATTTGAGGGTTTGAGGGTTCTACTAGTAATGCTCTTAGCTGTACTGGGGGTGGTGGGTTGGACGGACAACATCAAATGACAAACTGCTTGCTTCCGTGGTCCGGAATCGACACCGGCGCAGGATAATGGGGTGGATCGCCCGAGGGACCAAAGAAAATAGCAAGATTGACATATCCAATGTGAAGAAAGTATTTGTTAGGGCATGTACAATGCATAGCATCAAGGTGATGCCTCGCATGTCACATAGGATCGAATATGACGTAAAGTAGGTTCGGATAGGGAAGCAGGATCCTCTCTAGGAGGTGGGTGCTTGAAGAGAAAAAGTGTGGTCCGGTGACAAAAGCTGAAAAGGTTGAAGTGAAAAGTAGAGATGCATGTGTACTAAAGTCTTTATTTTCTATTTCTCAATAAGGCCCACTAGTGGTAGCTTGCATTGGGGAGAAAAAATAAATGTAGATGCCTCAAATTACTTTTTGTCATGGGGCATATGTATCCATATGCCACCATTGTACATGCCCTTAGTACTACCATCAAACAACTTTACAAGACAGAAAGTATGATATGAGCTGAACCAAAGGTGCAGGGCACCTGAAGAATACCTGGAACAAACCCTTTTAACTTGCGGGCTTCTTTCTCCTTTTCCATCTTTTGAGACCAACAACACCTGGAAAGTAAAACAGAAATGAAAATTTCAGTAGGCACGATACATGCTCTTGTCAATCATGTGACAGATGGGTGGTACAGGGTTCGAGTATGTGCACAGGTTGCAGAATCTATGGCATCCAGTAAATCTATAGGTCAGAGTTGAGATTTCAGTACTACAATAATTTGCATAAAATTTCAGATGCAACATGCCAGTGCAAAAATCTAGCATCTGCTGGTTAATTAATCGAGTGTAACGAGGCAATACTGTAACATATTGCATCAGTTCATTTTCTTTTCCATTTTCATTCATCAAAAGGGAATAGAACTTCAACAGCTTGAGATACTATGAGACTTTTGTTCATTCTGATAGGCGTCTGCATCATACTCCCTCCGTCCGGAAATACTTGTCATCAAAATGAATAAAAGAGGATGTATCTAGACGTGTTTTAGTTCGAGATACATCACCTTTTATTCATTTTGATGACAAGTATTTTCGGACGGAGGGAGTACATGTAAAGCTGCAATCTATCAGTCTAAGAAACTGCAAGGTCTTTCAAGTTTAAACCCATCCAAGACTCCATAGATGCCGAAGTACTCGTTTGGTTCAGTGCTGCAAACTCGTCAAATAATTGCACATGCCAACTGCAACACAAAATTGTACTCCCTCCGTCCCGAAATAAGTGACTCACAAAGTTAGTACAAAGTTGAGTCACTTATTTCAGGACGGATGGAGTAATCACGTAATATTTTCCCTATGAACGGGGTAACAAATATCAGCACTGAAGGTAGATGGAACCTTCTCAAGGTATCTAGAATTCTGAAGCCACCCACTACATGAACGTAAAGAGTAGGCGTGAACTGAAAATGAGTTCTGCTTCCACCTTTCTGAAAAATGGAATCAAGGTTTGGGAACAACATCTCTGTTGCCAAGTTCATATGAAATACACTAGACTCGGCGCTAATTGCAATTAGTAGTAACCCACCTCGCGAAAAAGTAGGATCGCATCAGGCGATCAAGGAGGCGACCGGGATCCCTTGCGCGCCGCCGGTGACGCCGCCGGTTCCCTCTCTCTCCGTCGGCCGCTCTGGCGGCGGGAGGGAGGGGGAACCCTGGGTCTGTTCGCTAACTGGGTGTGTGGTAGGGTTAGGGTTGAGGGAGACGCTGCCGAGGCCGTTGCGGTGGTGTCGCGTCGGAATAAGTTTCTCCGGGCTCTGTTCGCGGTCAGGCGAGGCTTTTGCCTTCGTCTAGGAGCCAGCGGTGTTGGGGATCCCCGGATCTCGTCGAGGTCGTGGGCTATGGTGGTTGGAGGTCCATCGGCACTGGCTGTTTGGATCCTCAGATGGGCGATGGACGCAGGGAGACGAAGACCTTTCTTCTTCCTTGTTGGTATGATTTGTTGCTGCTGTTCTTCTCCTTCCTCTGCGCTGATGCTGGTGGGAGATCCTGCTTTGTCCGGGCGGATGGCCCGGCCGCGGTGCTGGACCGGTCGGATGACTCGAGTTCTCTTCCTTCCGGAAGGGACACTTTTCGCGGTACTCAAAGCCAAAGATGGCGACGGCTGTTGCAGGTGTGTTGGATTGATGTCCATGCCCTCTCAGCGCTGGTGTCAAGAAAGGAGGAAGCAGCGTGGCGGCAATTGTACTGTGGTCGAAGATGATGACCTGTTTGCGACTGGTTGCAGATCCTTCTGCTGCAGGGGTCTTCTCTCAAGATTCAGGGATGATGACACAGGGCTCCGGAGATCCTCCTGTGTTCTGGTTGTCTTAGGATACTCTAGGTGTTCATGGTCCTTTGTGTTTGCGTTTCAGTGTGCTTGTAAGAGTCAACTGCTTTGTACTGATTCGTAATTTGAATGAAAAAAATTTCTAAAAAAAAGAAATACACTAGACTCATAAAGGCTTCACCTTAATACACCTCTGAGGGCCCATGTTCCAGAAATCCACACTGAACCTTTCTTTGAAGAATTCTATACCAATTTCTACTTGGTAACTGACTGATACGGTCTTTTCAGGGTATTGATGTGTACAGTTTTTGAAGGACTATTTTGTAGTTATATGGGATGTAGGAGGACAGACATGTGTTTTCAGTTCAAGACTGAAAACTGAGGCATAAGGGAACCTGCTATGACAGGCAATAGTGGATGTCAATCATCCAGTTGTCAAGGCCCGCTTTCAGGTCCAAAGGATGCCAAGCTCTTGGGCTACGTTCGCATATAGTACTAGAATAGGTAGTACAGTTCCAGGTAAATTATGCCTAGGTGCCCTACAAAGCTGAAAATTCATTCCTTCAGTTATTTTTTCCAAGACCATCCTTTTGATATCAGTTCTCATGTTTTGCTTTGTTTCAAAGCTGCCGTGTAAAAAAGTTTGGATATATTATTTTGTCTGACAATCCACTCAAAGCTAAATAAAACACGATATCCACAATCTAATCTCATTTGTTTGGAAAAACAAATAACATATTCCTTTGAAACTTGATCCAGAAAGAAACTGGTAGGCAAACATTCGAATGTCAATAATAATGTTTCAGCCAAACAAGATTATCATAGGCAACCACAACGCTGGATGGACTCAAATGTCTGCATTGTTCATATTATTATTTTTTGAATGAAACAGGACAGTGTAGTGAAAAAAACAAACTGCAAATGGACCGTCTCTGAAACCACTAGTTACTGCATTAGTGGTAGTGGTGCAGGTAAAAGCACGAAGGAACAACCTCTTCTAGTGCCTGCTGAGTAAAAATTACTCAGCTAACTGCACCAACATTCAGCAGCAGAGCAACCAGAGTATCCCGATCTCCATACAACCTGCATAAATCACACCAGAAACACAAAGGTGCGTATCATTGCTTCAGAAACTATTCCTTCACCAATCAGCAACTCATTCCGTTTTGTAGCTGGCTCTTGGTGGTAATGCAGAAGAAGTGAAGAACCCAAACAAGAATAGCCGTCAAAAACCAACAGATAAAGTGATTCTTTTCTGAACATTTGACTGAATTTCAGCATCTGGATAATACTATGGTGCTTTTGTCAAGTCCACTGCTCTTGAGTTACCTGCCCATAGCAGCTCCAATTGACTACGTACAACCAATAAAAGTTCTGAGTATTATAAGGGCAGTGGGATTTTAGGGACTGTGGCAATGTGTACGCTCCTAACCTCGGCAACAATGCATCAGACAAAAGAATAGCTAAAATGTTCAGCAACGGAGCATCTATAAGTTTTAAGTGGGGCAAACATTGAACACTGTAATATTCAACAAAATGCACCAGAACAGCCTGATACAATTCTAGCACAGCAGAACAATCAGGCCTTCCCACACAAATGGAAAATGAATACTGTCAAGCCCCATCCAGCTTCATCGCCTGCAAGTCTGCAACAGCCATGACTGATGCATTCCTCGCCTTACGTTGCTCCAGGCTCACAACCTTGGTTTCACATCGGATCTCATTCTGCATTGTCATCCGCCTTTAGCCTCACATTCAGGTCATTTGTACCCATTTGACCGATCGAATTAGCGAATTAAGCAACAGGAGATGATTCCCGGTCTCTGTTTGGCTTCTTGATGACCCCGCTTTTATCTAGCAACCATCTGGTCTCTGGTACGATACCCTTCCATCCTTGGACATATTGTCCCAGCAAACGTCGAACAAATCGGGTCTGAAGATAGAAACTACCACGGGCGACGGCATCATCTCTACGCCGTCTCCGGCTGGGCCGAACTCCGAAGGCCCACGGCAGCACCAATCCCGATAATCTAGGGCTTCTTCTCCTCCCAGCCCGGCCCAGCTAGTGTCGCTCGCCCAAGAATTCCCGACTCGTCGCGAGCGCTGCCATCGCACTTGGCTGCCACCACACCAGTGAGTGAGTGTTGTAATCATTGTGCAGCAAAATCGCTCGGCTCCTCTGCTACTACTATTTGACCTCGACACAAAGTGGGAGCCAGCGCGCGGCGCAGACAGCCTCGTGCGCCGGCCGGCCGGTTCCTCCCCGTGATCCCGCCTCCACACGAGCCATTGCGCCCAGCCCGGCCGCCCAGGCGCAGCCCACGGAGGATGGAAGGAATGATGAAATGAATTGATGGCGGCCACGGCGACGACAACGACGGCGATCACCCCCACGCCCGCGGTCAATGCCACCACCATCAATGCCGGTGCGGCCAACGCCCCCAGACAGACCACCTACATTTCTTCGCCGGTTTTAAGTTTTAACTCGCTGCAGAGACGCAGCCGGACATGTGTGTACACCTACACGCCGGTGTTTCCAACGTTGGACAGCGCCGGAAGCAAGCAACCAACCAACGCGTCAGGAACCGGGGATTCCTCCGCGCCACTGTTCATCGTCTCATCACACTCTCCGACTCCGAGACAGCGAGTTGATTAGCACCAAGTACCGTCGATCCATCCAGCGCGCCGTGACGGGTGGATCCGGTTAGCAGATCAATAATGCCGCTGTCACTGCACGCACAGTGCGGCGCACAGGCCTCTATCGAGAGAAAGTTTGCTGCACAGAAAAGGGCAGGGGAGAAGAGAACACAGGGACAGGGCGGCGCGAGAGCGACCCGCATCCGCAGCATCAATTCGATCGGACGTACGTACGTGGCCGCGATCGGTCGACCGTGGCCTGGCCAAGAAAGCAAAGCAAACCGGAGTGTGCGACCACGCCACCTACCCCGTGGGGGGGTCCGGGGGAGGGGAGCAGCCCGATAAATTGGCAGCGTACAAATCGACAAGCCGCGGGCGGTAGGACAGCAAGAAGCTTCTGCTGATACTCCACTTGCGTTCACCGTTAACGTAGGGCGAGCGGGATCACCGCCACCGGCAGTAAGTGGTGCCGCTACCGCGGACCGTCGTCATAACCAAATCCATGAGCAGATTATTAGGCGGCTGCAGTGCAGTGGGGGACGGATTGATGGCCTGCCCGCTGTACGTCATCAGACCCGGATCATCATGGGTTTAATGGAGAACAAAAACAGTTGATATCCGCCGTTCATGGCAAGCAATATACCTGGATGGATGGCCGTACCACCCGTTCATGCAGTGGGTCTATGCAGCTGGGGCTAGCGGATTGCTACCAAACTCCTCCGATGCGAAACGGAAATTCAGATTTTACAGAGAGACCATTGACCTGCAAACGGAACAATCTTTAATTGGTTATTAAGGATTGAGATGACAAACGAGCGGCATCTTCGGAGCAGCGCAGCTAGGCTGTGTTGCACTGTAGGCAAGTGGCACCAGAGTACCAGTGGAGTGCAGTACTGGCAGTCCTGAAGGGCAGCAACCGGGGTCGATCGACCGATGGCTGAGTGCTGAGTCCTACTAGTATCTAGCTATCATGCCAGCTCCCCGCTTTTGGCCCAGCTGCTGCTGCTTCCAAGTGCCAACTGTGCAGTGCTCCATGTTGCACTAAAGTAAAGCATGGTGGTATAGACGCTAGAGACGGTCGGCCCAGCGAGTCCTCTCCTCATAATTACTCGGCATCTTGCTCGTCTCGTAGATCCATCGCGCCTGCGTGTTAGTAACAGCGACTGCACGCGCGTCGCGATTCGATTGCGTGCGTAGCTTTTGCATTGCAGCCGCGAAAAGGACAGAAAACCGTAATCAATCAATCGATCGATCGATCGATCAAAGGTCCTTACGTACGTTGGTGATAAATGCATGCAGGGATCGTGGTACATACGGAGCTAACAGCATGTTTTGTACTCCACGTTGGGCAGGGAACGACACGCATTTCAGTTTGCCTCCAAGAAGAGACGAACTAATTTGCGTCGATCGAGTCGACCGGCCCATGCAGCCTAGCTGGAAACCGACCACATTGCGCAAATGCCGCCGCTCGTTGCTGGCCAGCCTCCCATCTGTTGGAATTTGCTAGTGGGCTTTTGGCCCAAAGCCCAACTAAATTTCTGAAATTCTCTTGCCCCATTCATGCACACATGTGAGTGGAGTGAGTGAGACTAAAGTTTAGTCCCACCTTATAAGTTGAGAGAGAGTTGCACCTCTTTATAAGGTGAGCTCTCCTACCACTTGTATGAGCATGAGAAGAGGAGACCTACACGCGCGCTCCTCCTCCTCGCTCGCCACGCCACGCCTCGCGACGCGGCGCGGCGCGGCGCGGCGCGGGTTGCGGGATTGAGCCGAGCCGAGGACATGAGTCATTAATTAATAATTAACGGACGCGTTAATTACTGAACCGTTTCCGATTCTTTTGGATCGTGACGACTCGGACGTGGGGTTTACTCCCACGACCTACCCGGCCCGCACTATATAGTCAGGCAGACGTCTACCCTAGCCGCCGCCGCTTCGTATGGTTTCTCACCACCGTTCCAGTCCATTGAGCCGCTGATCAAGTCTTCTCCATCCCTCCTTTCGGCGTGCACCGGGAGAAGGGACAGCAGGCCTCCGGAATCCCGCCTCTCTTGATCCTGTACGGGAGAGGGGCGATCAGGTTTTTGGGGAGCGCACTCGCGCGACTGCTGGCAGCGACGACTTCTTCCCCGACCTCGGCAACCTCATCCTCGACGACATGGGCGATAACGTCAACGCCGGCGGTGCTGCTCCCGCTGCATCGTACGTGATTCTATCTTTCCTGTTCGAGATCGTGGTAGAATTCATGTTTCTAGTATGTGCCCTAGATGTGATCTGTTCATCTGCTATGCTAGTTCGCATGATTAGTTTAATCTCTGCTACAGTAGTCATGATTTATCTTCTGTTTATTTGGATTAAATCTCGTAGTAATTTGCTCATATTTTCAACAATCCAAAAACCTGATTATAGGCAATTTACTCCGAGTGGTTTTGCTGCATCTGAAGCCGCCTGCCTTTAAGGGGGCGCAATATAAGAGGTGGCGCACGAGAGCAGTCTACTGGTTTCAGACCATGGGCTGCTATGACGCCACTAAGGGCAAGCCTGAGGGTGATCTTAATCCAGCATAGCTGGAAGCTTTTGAGAAGATCGATACTCTCTTTAAAGGCGCTCTTCTGGGTGTTCTTGATGATTCCATTGTGGATTCTTATATGTCGTTTGATAACGGCAAGGACATGTGGGCTGCGCTCGAGGCCAAGTTTGGTGCCTCGGACGCCGGTAGCGAGTTGTACGTCATCGAGCAATTCTATGACTACAAGATGACTGATGAGCGCTCTGTTGTACAGCAGGCTCATGAGATACAGTCGCTCGCAAAAGAACTTGAGCTCTTCAAGTGTGTGTTGCCGGACAAATTTGTGGCCGGAGGCATTATTGCCAAGCTTCCACCTTCGTGGAACAATTTTGCTACTTCCCTGAAACACAAGAGACAGGAGTTTTCCGTTGCGGATCTCATTGGTACTCTTGATGTTGAAGAGAAGGCAAGAGCAAAGGACACACGTGCTTGAGTCGCCGAGGGAGCTTCTAGTGCCCACATGGTACAAAAGAAGAACTTCCAGCCCAATAAGTTCAAAAACAACAAGAACAAAACTCAGGGGAAAGGCAAGTTTGATACAAAGAACAAGCCATCACATTCTATCAACTTCAAGAAGAATTCTCATAAGAAGGGGAAGGGACTTTGCCATGTCTGCGGTGATCCTAATCACTGGGCTCCGAAGTGTCCTAACCGCTTTGAGGAGCGCGAACATGAGAAGGGCGGCAAGTCCACTAATGTTGTCATCGGTGATACTGATATGAAGGAATCAGGGTACGGTATTTTTCCTACCATCCTTTCAGTATTTCAATCCCCTGATTGGTTAATTGACACCGGTGCCAATGTACATGTTTGTGCTGACGCCTCCATGTTTTCTTCTTACCAGGCCATAGGGACTTCTCCCGTGCTGATGGGGAACGGGTCACATGCCATCGTTCGAGGTGTTGGTACGGTCGATCTGAAGTTTACTTCGGGGAAGACCGTGCGTTTGAAGAACGTTCATCATGTGTCGTCCATCAATAAAAATCTCGTTAGCGGTTCCCGTTTATGTCGAGATGGTTTTAAGTTGATTTTTGAGTCCAATAAAGTTGTAATTTCCAAGTGTGGACAATTTGTTGGAAAAGGCTATGAGTGCGGAGGCTTGTTCCGCCTATCTTTGTCAGATATTTGCACTAAAGTTATTAATAATGTTTGCCACAATAATGAGTCAGATATTTGGCATGCACGACTTTGTCATATTAACTTTGGTTGCATGGCGCGGCTAGCCAATATGAATTTAATTCCGAAAATCTCTACTGTCAAAGGCTCTAAGTGCCAAGTATGTGTGTAAGCTAAACAACCTCACAAGTCCCATAAGACTGCAGAGGCAAGAGACTTGGCGCCACTAGAGCTTGTACATTCTGATCTTTGTGAGATGAATGGCGTGTTGACAAAAGGTGGAAAGAGATATTTCATGACGTTGATTGATGACTCCACTAGATATTGTTATGTGTATCTTCTGAAATCAAAAGATGAGGCTTTAACTTTCTTCAAAAACTATAAAGCTGAGGCAGAGAACCAACTTGATCGAAAAATTAAACGGCTTAGGTCCGATCGTGGTGGAGAGTATTTTTCTAATGAATTTGATCTGTTTTGTGCGAAACATGGTATAATTCATGAGAGGACGCCTCCCTACTCACCTCAGTCTAATGGGGTGGCCGAAAGAAAGAACCGAACTCTAACTGATTTGGTTGAAACTCTCTTGCCTACGTTCTAAACCGAGTTCCCACAAGCATAAGACCATGACTCCATTTGAGGAATGGGAAAGGAAAAGATTGAAACTCTCTTACCTACGTTCTTGGGGTTGTTTGGCGAAAGTCAATATACCAATTCCCAAGAAGCGCAAGCTTGGACCAAAAACCGTGGATTGTGTTCTTCTGGGCTATGCTTTTCATAGCATTGGCTATAGATTTTTGATTATAAAATCTGAGGTATCCGACATGCATGTTGGTACGATTATGGAGTCTAATTATGCAACTTTCTTTGAGGACATATTTCCTATGAAGGATATGTCAAGTTCATCAAATCAGGAGAGACCTATTCCATCTAGTGAGGAACTCACGGTAATTCCTGAACCCACCATTGCGATGGAACACATTGAGAATCCTGTTGAGGGTGACAATGAAACTCCTATAAGGAGTAAGAGACAGAGGACTGCAAAGTCCTTTGGTGATGATTTCATTGTGTACCTTGTGGATGACACACCCAGGACTATTTCAGAAGCCTATGCATCTCCTGATGCTGACTACTGGAAGGAAGCTATTCGTAGCGAGATGGATTCCATCTTAGCTAACGGAACCTGGGAGATCACTGACCGTCCTTATGGGTGCAAATCTGTAGGATATAAGTGGGTGTTCAAGAAGAAGCTTAGACCTGATGGTACGATTGAAAAGTACAAGGCACAACTTGTGGCTAAGGGTTATACCCAGAAAGAAGGTGAAGACTTCTTTGATACTTACTCACCCGTGGCTAGACTGACCACAATTCGGGTGCTACTATCACTGGCTGCCTCACATGGTCTTCTCGTTCATCAAATGGACGTTAAGACGGCTTTCCTCAATGGAGAGTTGAAGGAGGAAATTTACATGGATCAGCCAGATGGTTTTGTAGTACCTGGTCAAGAAGGAAAGGTGTGCAAGTTATTAAAGTCTTTATATGGCCTTAAGCAAGCTCCTAAGGAGTGGCATGAGAAGTTCGAAAGAACATTAACTGTTGCCGGCTTTGTAGTAAATGATGGTGACAAGTGTGTGTTCTATCGCCATGGTGGGGGCAAAGGAGTTATTCTTTGTCTGTATGTCGACGACATATTGATCTTTGGAACCAAACTTGATTTAATCAAGGAGGTTAAGGATTTCTTATCTTGCTGTTTTGAGATGAAGGATCTAGGAGTAGCTGATGTTATCTTAAACATCAAGCTGTTGAGAGATGAGAATGGTGGGATCACACTGCTTCAGTCTCACTATGTGGAAAAGGTTTTGAGTCGTTTTGGGTATAGCGACTGCACGCCTTCTCCAACTCCATATGATGCTAGTGTGTTGCTTCGAAAGAATCGACGGATCGCTAGAGATCAACTGAGGTATTCTCAGATTATTGGCTCGCTTATGTATTTGGCGAGCGCCACGAGGCCTGACATCTCTTTTGCTGTGAGCAAGCTGAGTCGGTTTGTGTCAAAACCGGGAGATGATCATTGGCGTGCGCTTGAGAGAGTTATGCGCTACTTGAAGGGCACTGCGAGCTATGGGATTCACTACACCGGGTATCCAAGGGTACTGGAGGGTTATAGTGACTCAAACTGGATATCTGATGCTGATGAGATTAAGGCCACAAGTGGTTATGTTTTTACACTTGGTGGTGGCGCTGTTTCCTGGAAGTCTTGCAAGCAGACCATCTTAACGAGGTCAACTATGGAAGCAGAACTCACAGCATTAGACACTGCCACTGTTGAAGCAGAGTGGCTTCGTGAGCTATTGATGGACTTACCTATGGTTGAAAAACCAATACCCCCTATCCTGATGAACTGTGATAATCAAACTGTGATCGTCAAAATAAACAGTTCTAAGGACAATATGAAGTCCTTAAGGCATGTGAAGAGGAGATTAAAATCTGTCAGGAAACTGAGAAACTCCGGAGTTATTACGTTGGATTATATCCAAACGTCGAAAAATTTGGCAGATCCCTTCACAAAGGGTCTATCACGTAATGTGATAGATAATGCATCGATGGAGATGGGTTTGAAACCCACCGCATGAGTTGTCCGTAGTGGTAACCCACTCTATGTGATCGGAGATCCCGTGAAGTAGAAGTGGGAGACAAGCTGTTGGTCAGCTGAGAGGAGAGTATCCTTATTTAATTATCCCACTCCGTGAAGATGCAATACTCTCCTGATCTGCATGGCAGGTTGATATCTATCTTAATGTGTTCCAAGTGGCTTATTTGAGTAAGCAGAGATGTTGTCCTGCAGAGCATCTCCTGAGGAACACACCTATATGAATTTGACTGTTAACGTCGCAGTCTGTGAGAAGTGGGTGCTCTCTAATAAATTCATGAAAGGCCCTGGAGTACGACGTATACGCTCCACCCGCGGGGAGCCTTGCGGCAGCCCAGTACCGGTCAAGAATTTGTGTGAAACTAGTCTCGCAGAAAACTTGTAGTTCAAGGCATAGTCCACTATTCAAGTTGTGATTTAGTGTAGCATAAATCTCTAAGTGGAAGTTCAACTTCACAGTCTCCACTAAGCACCAGTATATAAACAATGCTTTGGAATCAAATGGTGAAATGTGCCAATGAGATTTTGTGGGGGATTGTTGGAATTTGCTAGTGGGCTTTTGGCCCAAAGCCCAACTAAATTTCTGAAATTCTCTTGGCCCATTCATGCACACATGTGAGTGGAGTGAGTGAGGCTAAAGTTTAGTCCCACCTCATAAGCTGAGAGAGAGTTGCACCTCTTTATAAGGTGAGCTCTTCTACCACTTGTATGAGCATGAGAAGAGAAGACCTACACGCGCGTTCCTCCTCCTCGCTCGCCTCGCCACGCCACGCCTCGCCTCGCCTCGTCACGACGCGCCGCGGGTTGCGGGTTTGAGCCGAGCCGAGGACAGAGCTATGCACGTTGTCTATATTTTTGCTGCTCGGGAAAAATTAATGAGTCATTAATTAATAATTAACGGATGCGTTAATTACTGAACCGTTTCCGATTCTTTTGGATCGTGACGACTCGGACGTGGGGTTTACTCCCACGACCTACCCGGCCCGCACTATATAGTCAGGCAGACGTCTACCCTAGCCGCCGCCGCCGCTTCGTATGGTTTCTCACCACCGTTCCAGTCCATTGAGCCGCCGATCAAGTCTTCTCCATCCCTCCTTTCGGCGTGCACCGGGAGAAGGGACAGCAGGCCTCCGGAACCCCGCCTCTTGTGATCCTGTACGGGAGAGGGGCGATCAGGTTTTTGGGGAGCGCACTCGCGCGACTGCTGGCAGCGACGACTTCTTCCCCGACCTCGGCAACCTCATCCTCGACGACATGGGCGACAACGTCAACGCCGGCGGTGCTGCTCCCGCTGCACCGTACGTGATTCTATCTTTCCTGTTTGAGATCGTGGTAGAATTCATGTTTCTAGTATGTGCCTAGATGTGATCTGTTCATCTGCTATGCTAGTTCGCATGATTAGTTCAATCTCTGCTACTGTAGTCATGATTTATCTTCTATTTATTTGGATTAAATCTCATAGTAATTTGCTCATATTTTCAACACCATCTTCTTCGTCCGCGACTCTGAATCTTACGGAGCAGCACACACCACACGCGGCCTCCGTTGCGTGCCTCATCACGTCGTCCGTTGGGCAGCCACCGCGGGGGACGCGAGGAGACGGATGCGTGAGGGGGTCAGTTCGGGAGTCACGCGTATATGGCACGCTAGAAAGAAGGCGGCCACCCCGGGCGGGCCTCCCAGAGTGACTCATTTTGACTTGGCATCAAACGGAGGCCATGCAGGCGGGCAGAACTGTCGGTAGCCGCAGCCTCGCGCTTTGCTCGCTGGCGCATGGATGGATGGTCGGGGCTCTTTTGCGAGGGGAAAAAGGGGATAAGATGAGTAGAAAATGTAGGGCGCCCGTACGTTTTTTTTGCTATTCTTTGCCCTCTCAATGATTTGTAGCGTGGGAGAAAGGGTTTGTCCATGTATAGAAAAAAAAGGCTATGGGACAAAGGGCACCAACTGTTTTCCATTCCTATTACTCGGTGCATTGCACCGTCACATGCGCACACACACAAACGTTCCCTATTGGTGGATTAAATAGCAGGATTGTATATAAACACAGCCGATGCCCGGCGACATGTTTGTTCCGGAGGAAGTGGGAGTGCTACTCGAGTGCCGTTTTATACTGCGCGTGTCAACTTTGTGCAGCAAGTGTAACTTATCCTCTTGTCTTGGTGCCTCTCTTAGACTTTTGCTTTGTTTACTGGCTTAGACGGCTAAACCCATTTAATTGGTCGGCAGCGGAATACTGTAGATTATCAGCACGACTTAATTACACCCTCCCGAAGGGGAAATGCAGAGAGGAGAGAGGAGAGAGGAGGACGAACGACAAGCAGTGAAACCTTTTGCTAATGGCAAACACCAGAGACATTTTTCTCCCTACTCAAGCAAAGCAGTGAACACTTCCCCTAAGAGCAACTCTAGCAGACCCCGCAAAACGCCGGCCCGCAAAACGCGTTTGCAGTTCGCGTAATACCGCTTTTGCGGGCCGGCAAGGGCTAGCACAGATGCAGACCCCCCAAACGGACATGTAAAAAGGTATATTCGTGAAATATGCTTTTTTAGGGTCGGCTCCGCGGGTTTTGCTCTTTGCGGCCGCTGCATCCCCGCAAATCATCAGCCCGCAAATCTCAAATCTAACATAATTCAACAATCGAAAACAAACTGAATTATTCAAATCAAACATAAAACAATAATCATCCGCATTACAAATAATTATTCAAATCGCCGTAGCAAACTTAAAATAATGCAATACAAAACTTGTCATGAATACAAATAATAGTCACTGCCCAGCCCTTTGCCAAAGGTGCTCAGTGAGATCTTCCTGAAGTTGAAAGTGTGTGTCCGCATTTTCAATCTCCTTGTATGTCTGAAGAAAAGCTCTAATGCGGTTTGGGTCTCTAACTGGTTTGACACGGTGATGAAGTCATGTACCTAGGGTAGGGTCATAGACCTGTCCTAAGTACCCTTCCCAAGGACACCCTCAGAAGAAACTGCATTCCAGTCGACCAAGAGGGACTTCACTCGACGGTCTCGAAGGACTCGACTATGAAGACTCACTCGATCATCAGGAGATCAAGAGTCACTCTGCATTTAAACGGTCCGTAATTAAGTAGTCTTTATGGCATTTAGGACACTTTATGTAAGGCGTTACCAGTAACGCCTAGCTTTAATGTACTTTAAACCCTGCATAACTGAGGGCCGGAGGGGTCTGGCACACACTATATAAGCCACCCCCTCCTCAGTGTAAAGGGTTCGCACTCCTGTAATCCATACACTCATAATCCAGTCGACCGCCTCCGGGCTCCGAGACGTAGGGCTGTTACTTCCTCCAAGAAGGGCCTGAACTCGTACATCCCTTGTGTTTACAACTGCTCCATAGCTAGGATCTTGCCTCTCCATACCTACCCCCTATTCTACTGTCAGACTTAGAACCACGACAGTTGGCGCCCACCATGGGGCTCGAACACACGACCACAAGGTGTGCTGGCTGCTCCAATCAGCAAAGAGCCTCTGTTGCTTTATATTGCAGCCACAGGACAAGTCGTCAGTACAGTACTTACGGTCGAGCGGGAAGAAGAAGGGAAAGCCTTCAAAGTTCAGTGCCCAGTGTACTATCTGTCTGAAGTTTTGACTCCATCAAAGCAAAGATATCCTCATTATCAGAAGCTTGTGTATGGGATCTACATGACCACGAAGAAGGTTGCTCATTACTTCTCTGATCATTCCATTACAGTCGTCAGCGACGCTCCACTTTCAGAGATTCTGCACAACAGAGATGCAACTGGTCGAGTGGCGAAATGGGCAATTGAACTCCTTCCCTTTGATATCAAGTTTGAGGCAAAGAAAGCCATTAAGTCCCAAGCAATAGCAGATTTCCTTGCCGAGTGGATTGAACAACAGCAGCCGACTCAAGTTCACTCGGAGCATTGGACCATGTTCTTTGATGGCTCTAAGATGTTGAATGGTTCCGGTGCTGGAGTTGTCCTGGTTTCCCCCAGAGGAGATAAGCTCAGATATGTGCTCCAAATTCACTTTGATTCCTCCAACAATGAGGCAGAATACGAGGCCCTTTTGTATGGGTTGTGCATGGCCATTTCACTCGGCGTCCGTCGCCTTATGGTTTATGGCGACTCAGATTTAGTGGTCAACCAAGTGATGAGGGAGTGGGACGTTAGAAGCCCAGCTATGACTGGATACTGCAATGCAGTGAGGAAGCTGGAAAAGAAGTTTGAGGGGTTAGAGCTCCATCATATACCCCGATTGAAAAATCAAGCGGCTGATGATTTGGCAAAGATAGGTTCCAAGAGAGAAGCCATTCCCAGTGGTGTGTTCTTGGAGCATATCCATACTCCATCAGTCAAAGAAGATCCTTTTACTGAAGAAGCTCCGCAGCCCAAGAGTGCCACAGATCCGACTGAGATTGAAGTTCCAGCGGTGGTCGACTTGATCATGGAGGCTTTAGTGATCACTCCCGATTGGACAGTTCCATATATCGCGTATATCCTAAGAAAAGAGCTCCCAGAGGACGAAGAAGAGGCTCGACAGATCATCCGCCGATCCAAAGCCTTTACTGTGATCAAGGGGCTGCTAAACAGAGAAAGCGCGACTGGAGTTGGTCAAAAATGTATAACGCCAGAAGAAGGTCGAATAATCCTTGATGATATCCACTCGGGGACCTGTGGCCATCATGCGTCCTCTCGGACCATCGTGGCCAAAGCATACCGAGCCGGATTTTACTGGCCAAGGGCGAATGAGATGGCAAAAGAGATAGTGGACAAGTGCGAGGGATGTCAGTTTTACTCCAACATGTCACACAAGCCTGCGTCAGCTCTGAAGACCATACCACTCGTCTGGCCCTTCGCAGTATGGGGGTTGGATATGGTGGGCCCCTTGAGGACAAGACGAAGCGGTTTCACGCATGTACTGGTGGCAGTCGACAAGTTCACCAAGTGGATTGAGGCTAAACCCATCAAGAACCTTGACGTCGGTACTGCTGTCAGCTTCATCAGGAAACTAATATTCAGATATGGAGTCCCGCACAGCATCATCACTGACAATGGATCAAACTTCGATTCGGAGGAATTCAGAGCATTCTGCACATCTCAAGGCACACGAGTCGACTACGCTTCAGTCGCCCATCCACAGTCAAATGGATAAGCGGAGCGAGCCAATGGCTTGATCCTCAAAGGGTTGAAACCCCGACTGATGCATGACCTTAAGCATGCGGCTGGAGCATGGGTCGATGAACTTCCCTCGGTGCTTTGGGGTCTAAGGACCACGCCAAATCGGTCGACTGGAAGGACTCCATTCTTCTTGGTCTATGGAGCTGAAGCGGTCTTGCCGAGTGATCTGCTCCACAATGCTCTTCGAGTTGAGCTCTACAACAAGGCTGAAGCGGAACAAGCGCGGCAAGATGCAGTCGACCTTTTAGAAGAAGAAAGGGAGATGGATCTGATCCGATCGACCATCTACCAACAAGACTTGCGTCGCTTCCACGCCAAAAACGTGAAGAGTCGAGCCTTCCAGGAAGGAGATTTGGTTCTCCGAGTGGATCAGCAGAAATCACACAAGCTTGCTCCTTCTTGGGAAGGACCCTTCATCGTTACCAAGGTTCTCCACAACGGAGCGTACCGTCTCTACAACGTCGAGCACAAAATCGACGAGCCCCGAGCTTGGAACACGGAGCTACTCCGCCCATTTTACACTTAAGTTTTCACTCAGATGAGTTGTAATAAAAGTACTTCTGTAGTTCATGTTTTGCAAGATAATAGTGTCATAATTTCCCCAATGATTTTTGTCACTTTTATTTATTCAGTAAAATTTCCCCCTCAGTGGGTGGCTTAGCTGCGAATCCGGTTCGCCTAAGTTTGTAAAAAAAAAATCCTTACCGAGTGGTGAGCCAGCCTCCCACTCGGGGGCTTAGCTGCGAATCCGTTTCGCCTAAGTTTGTTAAAAAAAAATCCTTACCGGGTGGTGAGCCAGCCTCCCACTCGGGGGCTTAGCTGCGAATCCATTTCGCCTATGTTTCAATAAAATCCTACCGAGTGGTGAGCCAGACTCCCACTCGGGGGCTTAGCTGCAGTTCAAGTACTCGCCTAAGTTTCAACAAAATCCTACCGAGTGGTGAGCCAGACTCCCACTCAGGGGCTTAGCTGCAGTCCAAGTACTCGCCTAAGTTTCAATAAAATCCTACCGAGTGGTGAGCTAGACTCCCACTCGGGGGCTTAGCTACAGTCCAAGAACTCGCCTAAGTTCAAATACAACGTGCGGTCGCAAGGAGGACGAGGTGCAGGTCGACTGCGACCCTCTCCTCCGAGCTACGCCACAAGTACAACGTGCGGCCACAAGGAGGACGAGGTGCAGGTCAACTGCGACCCTCTCCTCCGAGCTACACCACAAGTACAACGTGCGGTCGCAAGGAGGACGAGGTGCAGGTCGACTGCGACCCTCTCCTCCGAGCTACGCCACAAGTACAACGTGCGGTCACAAGGAGGACGAGGTGTAGGTCGACTGCTACCCTCTCCTTCGAGCTACGCCACAAGTACAACGTGCGGTCGCAAGGAGGACGAGGTGCAGGTCGACTGCGACCCTCTCCTCCGAGCTACGCCACAAGTACAACATGCGGTCACTAGGAGGACGAGGTGCAGGTCGACTGCTACCCTCTCCTTCGAGCTAAACCACAAGTACAATGTGAAAATCCTACCGAGTGGAGAGCAGACCTCCCACTCGGGGGCTTAGCTGCGGCCCAGTGCTCGCCTAAGTTTTGAAAATCCTACCGAGTGGAGAGCAGACCTCCCACTCGGAGGCTTAGCTGCAGCCAAGTGGTCGCCTAAGTTATAAAAATCCTACCGAGTGGAGAGCAGACCTCCCGCTCGGAGGCTTAGCTGCAGCCCAGTGCTCGCCTAAGTTTTGAAAATCCTACCGAGTGGAGAGCACACCTCCCACTCGGGGGCTTAGCTGCAGCCCAGTGCTCACCTAAGTTTTGAAAATCCTATCGAGTGGAGAGCACACCTCCCACTCGGGGGCTTAGCTGCAGCCCAGTGCTCGCCTAAGTTTTGAAAATCCTACCGAGTGCAGAGCAGACCTCCCACTCGGAGGCTTAGTTGCAGCCCAGTGCCAGCCTAAGTGAAGTAGGGAACAAGTCGATTGCAATAAGCGCCTCGCTTTAACCTGCAAAAGACATGTCAAACCAAATGCAAGCATATTCAAACGTCGAATCCAAGTTTGGATAAATACCTAACGGAACAGCCACATACAATGGCCTCGGTACTGAAGTGGTTGGATGCGCCACCTAAGGAAGACCTCCAGTAGGTCCATACCCGTCACTCCTTCCCGAACTAGCTGGACTACACGCTCCATCAACATCTTCACTTGGGCTTTCTCCTCAGGGAGCACTTTCAGAGAAGAGGGCTTGTTCACTCGGTCCATGGAGAATGGAGGGAGACCAGTCAACTGCCCCGGCGTCAACTCGTCTTGACAGTAGAACCAAGTCGACTGCCACCCTCTGACTGACTCAGAAAGAGTCATGGCCGGAAAAGTACTCTTGCTTCTCATTTGAATCCCAAGACCCCCGCACATCTGAATAACCTTAGTCCTATCGTCATCTGGATTTGCCTTTTTTACTGTCTGTGAGCGACAAGTGAATATGTGCTTAAACAGACCCCAATGCGGTCGGCAGCCCAGGAAGTTCTTGCACATGGACACGAAGGCAACAAGGTAGGCGATGGAATTTGGATTGAAATGGTGGAGTTGCGCCCCAAAGAAATTCAAGAAACCACGAAAGAAAACACTCGGAGGCAGGGAGAACCCATGGTCGACGTGGGTAGCCAGAAGAACACACTCACCCTCCTGCGGCTGTGGTTGCCACTCGTTCCCCGGGAGCCTCGTTGCCCCGTGGGGGATCAAACCCTCGTTGGCCATCTCGGTGAGATCTCTCTCGGTGATGGTCGAGCGGATCCAATCCCCTTGAACCCAACCGTGCGGCAGGCGGGACCTTGACGAGGATCCGCCCCGACTGGTCGCTCTCCCTTTCGCCTTCCCCGTCGCCGTCGCCTTCTTCGCGCACTCTAGAGCCGTCATCTTCTCCTTCACCATTGTTGCCGGTGAAGCGTACAAGGAGTGGTTGGGCGGAGGCGAGAGCAGGCGCTGTGGGCCGAGGCGGAGAGGACAGAAGGGGAAGTGGGGAGGTACTGTTCAAAAACCCTCGCCGGGCGCATTTTATAAGGGCGCTTCCGAGTGAATGACAAGTGGGCCCAGGCAATCCAATCACATCCCGGAACAGTCGCGCGTACGCGATACGTGGCGAAAAAGACGGCGCGGGAATCGAGGCGTCTATGCCCTATCCCATCCGAGCGCCGCGGTCCGCCCCGCTTCGCGCGCTTCCCAAAATTCGGATCCCACAAAATCCGCTAACAGCAGATCAATCTGTCAGACGAGAGATTTCCTGCGACCCGTCGCTCGGAAATTACTAAGTTCAAAAGTTCACTCGACGAGAGAAAAGAATGGATCAAGGCGACTGAAAGAAAAGTTGCTGTAATCAACAAAAAGATTATTGGTCCAAGATGATACACGTTCAGAACATAAAAGTGAGTCGGAAACATCATCAACTCCTTCTTCACTTAAACCTCGATCCATTCGGGGGCTAATGATGAAGTCATGTACCTAGGGTAGGGTCATAGACCTGTCCTAAGTACCCTTCCCAAGGACACCCTCAGAAGAAACTGCATTCCAGTCGACCAAGAGGGACTTCACTCGAGTGTCTCGAAGGACTCGACTATGAAGACTCACTCGACCATCAGGAGATCAAGAGTCACTCTGCATCTAAACGGTCTGTAATTAAGTAGTCTTTATGGCATTTAGGACACTTTATGTAAGGCGTTACCAGTAACGCCTAGCTTTAATGTACTTTAAACCCTGCATAACTGAGGGCCGGAGGGGTCTGGCAGACACTATATAAGCCACCCCCCTCCTCAATGTAAAGGGTTCGCACTCCTGTAATCCATACACTCATAATCCAGTCGACCGCCTCCGGGCTCCGAGACGTAGGGCTGTTACTTCCTCCGAGAAGGGCCTAAACTCGTACGTCCCTTGTGTTTACAACTGCTCCATAGCTAGGATCTTGCCTCTCCATACCTACCCCCTATTCTACTGTCAGACTTAGAACCACGACACACGACTACCCACATTATCGTAAAATAATTCTAAGTCCATTCCTCTCTCATATTCAAGAATCATATTATGCAGGATAACACATCAAGTCATGATGTTCTTCAGGGTTTTCTTATCCCAAAAACGAACAGGACCTTGGACAATGGCAAACCTAGATTGCAAAACACCGAATGCTCTTTCAATGTCTTTTCGGGCTGCCTCTTGCACCCTTGCAAATTCACATTGATTTTTTTTTTGTTTTGGGCTCTTTGATGCTCTTGACAAATGTGCACCAAGGAGGATATATACCATCTGCAAGATAGTACCCCTTTGTGTATTCATGCCAATTGATAGTGTAGTTGCAAGCAGGAGCATCACCACTAGCAAGCCTAGCAAACAAATGAGAATGTTGCAACACATTGATATCATTGAGTGTGCCGGGCATACCAAAAAAGCAATGCCAAATCCATAAATCCTCGGATGCTACGGCCTCTAGCACAATTGTTGCATCACGAGACTTGCCACAATATATTCCTTGCCAAGCCTTGGGGCAATTTTTCCAATTCCAATGCATACAATCAATGCTACCTAGCATCCCAGGCCAACCTCTCCTCTCATTAGCTGCCATCAATTTCTTTGTGTCATCTTCATTTGGTGCCCGAAGATACTCGGGACCAAAGAGACGGATGATCACTTTCGCAAATTTACGCACAGACTCAATTGTGCTATCTTCACCAATGCGAAGATACTCATCGACATAGTCAGGCGGAACGCCATATGCAATCACCCGCATAGCTGCGGATATTTTTTGATATGCACTAAATCCCTTTAAGCCCGCGGCATTCCTTCTCTGAGTGAAATACCGGCAATTTGCCTTGCAAGCTTCAACAATTTTCACAAAAAGGGATCGGCGCATTCGGTACCTTCTGCGGAAGAGGTGTGCAGGATATGTAGGATTCTCCGAAAAATAATCTTGCATCAACATCTCGTTTCCAATATGGCGATTCCGCGGAATGCACATACGCCCGACAGTAGATCCTCGCCTCCTGTTTCGGTACTCGTCTTCATGCTCCTTCACGGCAAGCGCCATGACCAATGTTTGCTGCCAAAAGGTCGCAAGCATGGTCTCCACATCCGAGTCGTCCGAATCGGATAGCAAGAACTTCTCGCACGGGGTCAACTCCATCTACGCGCACGCACGCCGGCGCGTCAATCTTCTACACAGCCCGCGAAAATCACAAAAAAAGGGATTAACCGGTGGCTAGTGATCCGGGGGGCGGCGACGAGGGTGGTGCGCTCAGCGGTGGTCGATCCCAGCGGCGGCGGCGACTGGGGGGTGACTCTTCTCGCCGGATCCGGAGGGGCGGCGCAGCGGCTCGGTGCGGGAGGGTGTGGGGCGGTCCCGCGGAGCGATTCCGCCCGCAGATATGGCCGAAATCGCCGACGGCAGGCGGGCGAAAGCAAGGGCGGGCGGTGGCGGAAGGAAGGGGGAAAAGAGCGCGGGCTGAAATGTCCCTCCCGCCAACTGCTCCTCGTGATGCAGGGCACCGCAGCTGCGAGGGGGAAACCCGCGTTTTCTCGGTTGGGTCCGGAAATTTGCCGCGCCACCTAAAATTTACGAGCCAGGGCGGGATGCCGGGGCTGGTCGGGCATACTTTTCGGCCCATACCCGCATTTTGACGGTTATTTTGTGGTTCAGGGACGGATGTAGGGTCTGCTAGAGTTTGCTCTAAGCTAGGCATACGAGCCAAGCAAGGCGTCCAGAGATTCCCCTCAACAACTGCTCTGCTTCTGGTTTTGGACTAGGGGCGGCACGATCCCCTCATGTCCCTGCCATCCACCCGATCTCTTCAATCGACGATCCAGATCGAGCTGGGGACACCGACGGTGAAACGCATGTGTTCGACCGAGTACACACAGAGAGATAATGCCGAGGAGACGTAGTACAGACAAGACAGAGGGTACTGTACGCAGTACGCTTCGACCGGATCGCAGGCGTTGATCACGACTTTAATTACTCCCAGATCCCTTCGCTTCTGACTTGCGAGCTTTTTTGTTACTGCCACCACCAAACTCCGTTCGTGTCAGATTAACCATGGCTTCAGCTGCCACTGGGCCCCGTGGCACAGAAACGGACAACCTTCCGTGCCCAGCGCCCCCCGGGCCCGCGGAAACCGCCCACGGTCCACCCCGAGCGAGCGAGCTACCTACACTCTCGTCCCGGCTCCTCGTGCTCTCAGTCTCACTTGCTCACACTCACTCCGACCTCCCGCTATATGCAGCGTCGCACCGGCACCGGCAGCGGCGGCATTGCTGCTAGTGGCGGTACGGTTGGCATGCGGTGGTGGCTGGCATAGGACTAGGGTCTAGGGAGGGTGTGGCTTGGTAGGGGAGGGGAGCAGCGCCGGGCGTGAGCGGAGATGGCCGGGCGTGAACGGAGCGCGCGCGCAATGGCGTCGCCGCCGCCCCCGCCGCTGCTGACCAACGAGCTGTCGCGCAGGACGCCGGTGCTGGGGCTGCGCCTCTGGGTGCTCGTCGGCCTCGCCGTCGGCGCCGCCTTCCTGCTCCTCCTCGCGCTCATCTCCGTCCACCTCGCGGTGGCCGCGCGCCGGCGCCGCCCCAAGGGGAAGGCGGCGTCGGCGTCGGCGCCGGCGCCGCTGTCGCCGGCGACCATCCCGCCGGTGTCCAAGGAGATCCAGGAGGTGGCCGTGCACGTGGGCTCCCTCCGCCACTACCTCGAGATGGGCGCCGCGTACCTCAAGGACGGCGGCGACTCGCTGTGCGGCAGCGTGGCGCACGGGTCGCAGCGCGTGCACATCGAGGCCGGCAAGGACCGGCGCATGGTGGCAGCGGCGTGCACCGACGCGGAGGCCGGGTCCGTGCAGTCCGACCCGGCGTCGGCGTCGTCCGTGGGGGTGGGCCCCGAGGTGTCGCACCTCGGGTGGGGCCACTGGTACACGCTCCGGGAGCTGGACGAGGCCACCGCCGGCTTCGCCCCCGACCGCGTCGTCGGCGAGGGCGGCTACGGCATCGTCTACCTCGGCGTCTTCGCCGACGGCCGCCAGGTCGCCGTCAAGAATCTCCTCAACAACAGGTGCGTGCGTGCGAACAGAGCAGACCAGAGCGCGCGTCCCGCCCGCATGTGCGTGGCTAGCTCCGTGACAAGTTTGCCTTTGTGTTTTTGGCGCATGTCGCTGGCCGGCGCAGGGGGCAGGCGGAGAGGGAGTTCACGGTGGAGGTGGAGGCGATCGGCCGCGTCCGCCACAAGAACCTCGTCCGGCTGCTGGGCTACTGCGTCGAGGGAGCGCACCGGTACGTACTGCACCCAACTCAACCGAGACCCTCCTCGCCACATGCACGCATCGTCTTTGTGTTGTGCCTACGCGCTCCTCTCAATCTCACCTACCACGCAGCACTTGACACTTGACACTTGCCACTTGCTTGTGGCCTCAGGATCCTGGTGTACGAGTACGTCGACAATGGCAACCTGGAGCAGTGGCTCCACGGCGACGTCGGGCCCGTCAGCCCGCTCTCCTGGGACGCCCGGATGGACATCGTGCTCGGGACGGCCAAAGGGTGGGTGAACTGTCAACCTGGTTTGATTGCCGGAGTCCGGCGGCGTTGATCGGTTGGTTAATGGCGAGCTTGAGTACCGCGATCTGGTTTGGTTTCAGGATCACGTACCTGCACGAGGGGCTGGAGCCCAAGGTGGTGCACAGGGACATCAAGTCCAGCAACATACTGCTGGACAAGCGGTGGAACTCCAAGGTCTCCGACTTCGGCCTCGCCAAGCTCCTCGGCTCCGACAGCAACTACGTCACCACCAGGGTCATGGGAACATTTGGGTACTACCTCCATATCTCCTTCATTTTCAGCATTGAACTAGAGTACATTGCAAAATGCGAGTTGTGTCTGAATTTGAATTGTGTCCCTCTGCTTTTGGCAGCTACGTGGCGCCGGAGTACGCGAGCACCGGCATGCTCAACGAGCGGAGCGACGTGTACAGCTTCGGGGTGCTCATCATGGAGATCATATCCGGCCGATGCCCGGTCGACTACGCCAGGCCTCCCACGGAGGTAGGCTAGCTCTGCATGTGTCTGTTTTGGTCTGTCATGCAGACAGGATCAGCTCAACCTTCTTGGCTTGTGTGGGTGCGTCTCTCTTCAGGTCAATCTGGTGGAGTGGCTGAAGAAGATGGTGAGCAACAGGGACTACGAGGCGGTTCTGGACCCGAAGCTGCCGGAGAAGCCGACCTCCAAGGCCCTGAAGAAGGCGCTCCTGGTGGCGCTGAGGTGCGTGGATCCCGACTCGCAGAAGCGGCCCAAGATGGGGCATGCCATCCACATGCTCGAGGTCGACGACTTCCCCTACCGAGAAGTGAGCCTCGCCGCTTCTTTTACCTCTTTATCATCAAGTCAATCTCATTGCTCATTTGCTGATAGCAACGTATTTTTTGGATAACCAAGTCAATTCCACGTTACATATACTAGTATGTCCGATTCCACGCAATTGCCGTGCTGCCGTCGTAAAAAATGCGTGCCAGTTATACTAATCGGTGTGTAAATGCCTGATGATTTTTAAAGTGGACACCTCTGCATCTGGGTCCGGAGAAATGGACAGGGCAGGTGCATCAGGGTTTAGAATAGCAGAGTGCTGGCCCTGATTACTAGTTTCATGTCTGACCTTGGACCAAGCCTTCATTGCAGATTCCTCGAGATTAGTTAAGTTATCACCATGTTACCTGACTCTGCTCTCTGAACTGCCGTTGGGGATGTTAATTAGTACTCTGTCATCTCGAAAAAGAACTGTTGATGACCTCGAGATCACCATGTCGCCATGGTTATTTTTATCAGATTGAAGTTTACTGGCCCCCTGAACTAGTCTCTGGTGACTTGATCCGATGCTGTTTTGGCAACTCCAGCAGAAGCACACTGAACACATATAGTATATGTTTCTGCTATCGTATTGTCATTCTGCATCTCATCCGTAGATTCAGAGACTTGCGCCTGAAACTCGACTTCTGACCACTTAAATTGACGGTTTTTTGCCCGTGTGATCACAGGATCGTCGGACTCTGCGGCCGTGCCAAGGCAGTCCCCTGGAGAAATCAAGGAAGCCGGTGACAGAATCAGGCCATAGCAGCTGCTACGATGGCAACAGCAGCACCGCTGCCACTACGCCGTCCAGGTTCCAGTAGGGCTAGTTGGCTCGCACGTCCTAGGGTTTTTGTTCGTTGTCAATCAGAATGCCTGTTGCATTCAGCTATAGGCAGCTTGGAAACGCAGTGTTGGAGTAACTTGTTTTTCTCGGTGCCGTTCTTAATCTGTTTCTGCCGCCTCGTAGTTTTGTGGAAGCCCTGTTTGATTTTGTCGAGGGTGCAGGTCAGCTATGTCCTCGGTGAATAGTTTCCCCTGGTTTGTCTGCTCTTTGTAGGTGTTGGATTGGATGCACACTCTCTACTGTTGTGATTGACATAGCTTGCCGCACTGTTGTATAGTGAATTTTACTCTTGTGTCAGGACGTTTCTCGCTCGTCTCTTGTGTACAAAACTGTGAGCTCTACTCCCTCCGTTTCTAAATATAAGTCTTTTTAGAGATTTCAATAAACTACATATATGCAGTTTTTAGAGCCGCCTCCTTCTCCCAACCCTAGCCACCCCTCCTCCTCACCCCCTCCCCTCCTCCCTCCCTCGCCGCCACCTGAGGCAGTCGCCGGGCAAGCCCGGGACGCCAAGGATGGTGGCGGCGGGGCCTCGGTTGCCCGGCTCCTGTGTGGGAAACCCCGGATCTGGAGCGGTGGCTCCATTGGCAAGGCACGACCAGCTAACAGCCATGCAGGTGGTGGATCCGGTGTCCCGGCCGCGCCGGCGGCAGGATCCGGTGGTCGTTGGCGGCCGGTGGCGGCTTCTGCGGTGGTGGGTGTGCGTGATCTGTCGCCTCCCTTCCTTCCCTGTTCGGCGTGCGGGCCAGCCTGGTTGGGCCGCGCTTCCTCTTGGTCGTTGGTTCTGTACAGGAGGTGCTGCTAGTGGCGGAGATCTAGTTTGGGTGAAATCCTTGGCCGGCCATGGTCGGCCGCGCTAACGGCGACGCCTGAGGGCGCCATTTCCCTCCTTGGAGGCTTCTTGTCATTGCTAAGACTATTTATTACATCTATGATACTACATGTATGATTGTCATCAACAAACAAAAAGGGGGAGATTGAAAGTGCAATCATGCCCTTACATTATGTTTTGATGTTAATGACAATCTACATGTAGGGGACTAACAATGGTTGTCAAGTGAATCTCAGGTGTTGGTCCCTGGTTCGTCAAATTGTGTGTGGATCAAGAGCATACGAAGTGGGTTCTCTCAAGGATGAAGTGTTAAAATGATGTTTCATTTTGTTTCCTTGAGTATAGGATCCCGCACTATTAAGAGGGGATCGATTGGGTTCGTAACAGACTTGCTCTAGTCAAAATACTCCTTTCCATAGTTCTTTTTATCCAGTCTTGACTTTGAATCATTCTGTCTCTGGGAGTGTCGGATATCCGGGCCTCGTGCCGGATATCCGGGCCGCCCCCCCGGATGTCCGGCTCATGCCCCGGATATCTGGCTCTTGCCTTTTCCCTTTACAGAAGGTTGTCTGTTTTTCGCCGGATGTCCGGGTGTTCGCTGGATTTCCGGGCCTTCCTGTCTCGTAGGATGTCTAGGCCCTATCCCTGATGTCCGGCCCCTTAGTGCCCGTAAAACTGATATGTTTCTGTAAACGCTTGTGGGCTCTCCGGATGTCCGGCTATCTTCCGGATGTCCGGGCTTTCCTTTTATGCCGGATGTCCGGGCTTGACCCCCGGATGTCCGGCTCCTCTGTTTCCTACTCTGTTCTGCCTTGTTCTCCAAGTGGCTTGCCAGGCCGGATGTCCGGCCCCTAGCCCGGATGTCCGGCCTGCCCATTCACTTGCACTACAACGGCCATATTTGAGCTCACACTATATATAGCCCTTCTTCCTCACGAGAGACGGTTGACCATTCACTTTGAACAAACCCTAGAGATCTCTCACTCTCTCTCTCATTCCTCCACACCAAATCTTAGATCCCCAAGGGATTTGAGAGCTTTGGAGAGAAGTTGTCCGATCAAGTGATAGATCCACTTCTTCCCCTTCTTTGCACCCAAGGAATTCGTGATTTGAGCAAGTCTTGAGCTTTTCCCTTTCGATCTTGTTACTCTTGGAGGTTGGAGACTCTTAGGCGGTAGGAGTCTTTCGGAGAGGAATCGACCTTTGTGATTACCCCCGGAAAAGTTTGTGAGGGTTTGGAGACCACCCCAAGGTCTACCACTAGTGGTTGAGAAACGCCTTCGTGGTGTTATCTCAAAGGGAGAATAGGGTGAGCCTTCGTGGCGTTGGTGTGCCTTCGTGGTAACATCCACCTCTCTAATAGTGACGTAGCTTCCCTCCAAGGAAGTGAACATCGGCATACATCCTCGTCTCCCGGAGTTGCGGTTATTCCTAAGCCTAACTCTCTACTTGTGGTTACTTGTCTCTTAGCACTTACTTATATCATATTGTGCTTGTTTATCTACATACATGTGTTACTTGTTTATCTTGCTTAGCACTTAGTACTACACTTACAATTGTTAGGCTCACTTTCATATTCCGCTTTTGTGCCTAAAATTGCTAAGTAACAATTAAAATTTGTAATTGTATCTATTCAGCCCCCCCCTCTAGGTCCATCTCGATCCTTTCAATTGGTATCAGAACCTCGTGCTCTATTCTTGTGGCTTAACCGCCCTAGAGCGAGATGAACCCAGATGGGACTCCCCTGGTTGCAGATCCTATAGATAAAGGCAAGGCTTCTTTTTAAGTCAAGTCCTTTACATCTGAGGATCTGGAACGGGCCCTTGCTAAGCAAAAAGAGGAGCATGAGGCTTCTCTTGAGGCCTTGGTCCAACTAAGATTAGCCACGTTGTCCACGATGCTTGCACCACTCTCGGGTGGTGCTACTTCGAGGCCTACTGTGCCTACTCCGTCACTTGGTCAGTAACCTCCTAGCAATGAACACACCAGTGTTCCTTGACTTTATGCAAGACCTCAGGTTGAGAAACCAAGATATAATCCTCAAGGCAAACCTCCTTTACTTAGTGCCACTTCCGATTTTGCTTTGTGGAGAGTTGCTATGCAGGATCATCTTCGACATGGAAACGATGAGATGCTGGAGATCTTGGAGTATGGCTATCATGTGGTTGATCCAAAGAACACTACACCGAGAGAAATTTATGACAAGAATCTCAATGACACTGCAATCATGTGTATAAGGAGAGGTATGGATGAAAAGCAAAGGAGACCGTTCATACACATCACAAGTGCCAAGGAACTATGGGAAAGTGTTATAAGATCCAAGACTGGCACCTCTACCCTCCGGAGTGCTCAATATGAAATTGCCAAGGGGCAATTGCAAAAAAATTGTATGGAGAAAGGTGAAACCCCCAATCAGCTCCATGAGCATCTCATGACACTCACTACCGACATTGAGTCATGTGAGTGTGACAAGACGCAAGATGGATTCAACATGACTAAGTGATTCCTTGTGGATAAGTTGCTTCATGCTCTTGCCCCATATCACCATCAAATGGTGCGGGACATAAGACAACACCATACCTTCAAGGAAATGACTACAGATGACATCATATCCACCTTCCAACAATTTGAAGAGTCAAAGGCTAATGCCACAAAACATCTTGCCATGCATGGTACCCCATCATCAAAGATCAATCTTGCATTGAAGGCCAAGCTTGTATGTGAAGATGAGCAAAGTGAGGAATAAGAAGAAGATGATGATGATGAAGATGGTGATGAGATTGAATCCGATGAGGGTCCTTCATATGAAGACATGGCTCTCTTTGTCAAGAAGTTTAGCGCGGGAAAATTCAAGGGAAGATTTCAAAAGAAGAAAGTAAGAAAATGCTACAACTGTGAGGAAACCAACCACTTCTCCAATGAGTGCCCTTATGAGAAGAGAGAAGATAAACCAAGGTTTCCCAAGACCTTTCCTAAGAAGAAATTGCCAAATCCTTTGAACTCCAAGCTCAAGAAGAGAGATGGGAAAGCAATGGTTGCTCAAGAACAATCCGATCTGGATGATGTTAGTGGTGTTGCTGGAGTTGATCAAGACTCTCAAAACACCTTGAGGTTAGTAAACAATGTTGGGGAACGTAGTAATTTCAAAAAATTTCCTACGCACACGCAAGATCATGGTGATGGCATTGCAACGAGAGGGGAGAGTGTTGTCCACGTACCATCGTAGACCGTAAGCGGAAGCGTTATGACAACGCGGTTGATGTAGTCGTACGTCTTCACGATCCGACCGATCCAAGCACCGAACGTACGACACCTCCGAGTTCAGCACACGTTCAGCTCGATGACGATCCCCGGACTCTGATCCAGCAAAGTGTCGGGGATGAGTTCCGTCAGCACGACGGCATGGTGACGATGTTGATGTTCTACCGGCGCAGGGCTTCGCCTAAACTCCGCGACGATATGACCAAGGTGGAATATGGTGGAGGGGGGCACCGCACACGGCTAAGGAATGATCCGTAGATCAACTTGTGTGTCATGGGATGCCCCCCTGCCCCCGTATATAAAGGAGCAAGGGGAGGAGGGCCGGCCAAGGAGGAGGAGGCGCGCCCAGGGGGGCAATCCTACTCCAAGTAGGATTCCCCCCTCTTTCCAAGTCCTACTAGGAGAAGGGAAGGAATGGGAGGAGAAGGAGAAGGAAGGAGAGGGAGGAGAAGAAGGAAAGGGGGGCCGGCCCCCTAGTCCAATTCGGTTTGGGCTAGGGGGGCCGCGCGCCCTACCTCCTCTCTTCCACCACTTGGCCCATGAGGCCCAATGCTTCTTCCTCGTATTCCCGTAACTCTCCGGTACCCCCGAAAATACCCGAATCACTCGGAACCTTTCCGAACTCCGAATATAGTCGTCCAATATATCGATCTTTACGTCTCGACCATTTCGAGACTCCTCGTCATGTCCCCGATCTCATCCGGGACTCCGAACTCCTTCGGTACATCAAAACTCATAAACTCATAATATAACTGTCATTGAAACCTTAAGCGTGCGGACCCTACGGGTTCGAGAACTATGTAGACATGACCTAGAACTATTCTCGGTCAATAACCAATAGCGGAACCTGGATGCCCATATTGGCTCCTACATATTCTACGAAGATCTTTATCGGTCAAACCGCATAACAACATATGTTGTTCCCTTTGTCATCGGTATGTTACTTGCCCGAGATTCGATCGTCGGTATCCAATACCTAGTTCAATCTCGTTACCGGCAAGTCTCTTTACTCGTTACGTAATGCATCATTCCGTAACTAACTCATTAGCTACATTGCTTGCAAGGCTTATAGTGATGTGCATTACCGAGAGGGCCCAGAGATACATCTCCGACAATCGGAGTGAGAAAACCTAATATCGAAATACGCCAACCCAACATGTACCTTCGGAGACACCTGTAGTACTCCTTTATAATCACCCAGTTATGTTGTGACGTTTGGTAGCACCCAAAGTGTTCCTCCGGTAAACGGAAGTTGCATAATCTCATAGTTACACGAACATGTATAAGTCATGAAGAAAGCAATAGCATATACTAAACGATCAAGTGCTAGGCTAACAGAATGGGTCAAGTCAATCACATCATTCTCCTAATGATGTGATCCCACTAATCAAATGACAACACATGTCTATGGTTAGGAAACATAACCATCTTTGATAAATGAGCTAGTCAAGTAGAGTCATACTAGTGACGTTATGTTTGTCTATGTATTCACACATGTATCATGTTTCCGGTTAATACAATTCTAGCATGAATAATAAACATTCATCATGAAATAAGGAAATAAATAATAACTTTATTATTGCCTCTAGGGCATATTTCCTTCAGTCTCCCACTTGCACTAGAGTCAATAATCTAGTTCACATCGCCATGTGATTTAACATCAATATTCATATCTGTATATGATTAACACCCATAGTTCACATCGTCATGTGACCAACACCCAAAGGGTTTACTAGAGTCAATAATCTAGTTTACATCGCTTATGTGATTAACACCCAAAGAGTACTAATGTGTGATCATGTTTTGCTCGTGAGAGAAGCTTAGTCAACGGATCTGTCACATTTAGAGCCGTATGTATTTTGCAAATATTCTATGTCTACAATGCTCTGCACGGAGCTACTCTAGCTAATTGCTCCCACTTTCAATATGTATCCAGATTAAGACTTAGAGTCATCTGGATCAGTGCCAAAACTTGTATCGACGTAACCTTTTACGACGAACCTTTTGTCACCTCCATAATTGAGAAACATATCCTTATTCCACTAAGGATAATTTTGACCAATGTCCAGTGATCTACTCCTAGATCACTATTGTACTCCCTTGCCAAACCAGGGCAGAGTATACAATAGGTCTGGTTCATAGCATAGCATACTTTATAGAACCTATGACTGAGGCATAGGGAATGACTTTTCATTCTCTTTCTATTTTCTGCCATGGTCGGGTCTTGAGTCTTACTCAACTTCACACCTTGCAACACAGGCAAGAACTCCTTCTTTGACTGTTCCATTTTGAACTATTTCAAAATCTTGTCATGGTATGTACTCATTGAAAATCTTATCAAGCGTCTTGATCTATCTCAATAGATCTTGATGCTCAATATGTAAGTAGCTTTACTGAGGTCTTTATTTTAAAGAACTCCTTTCAAACACTCCTTTATGCTTTGCAGAATAATTCTACATTATTTCCGATCAACAATATGTCATTCACATATACTTATCAGAAATATTGTAGTGCTCCCACTCACTTTCTTGTAAATACAGGCCTCACTGTAAGTCTGTATAAAACTATATGCTTTGATCAACTTATCAAAGCGTATATTCCAACTCCGAGATGCTTGCACCAGTCCATAGATGGATTGCTGGAGCTTGCATATTTTGTTAGCACCTTTAGGATTGACAAAACCTTCTAGTTGTATCATATACAACTCTTCTTTAATAAATCCATTAAGGAATGTAGTTTTGACATCCATTTGCCAAATTTCATAAAATGTGGCAATTGCTAACATGATTCGGACAGACTTTTAAGCATTGATACGAGTGAGAACATCTCATTGTATTCAACACCTTGAACTTTGTCAAAAAACCTTTTTCGACAAGTCTAGCTTTGTAGATAGTAACACTACTATCAGCGTCCGTCTTCCTCTTGAAGATCCATTTATTTTATATGGCTTGCTGATCATCGGGCAAGTCCACCAAAGTCCATACTTTGTTCTCATACATGGATCTCATCTCAGATTTCATGGCCTCAAACCTTTTTACGGAATCTGGGCTCACCATCGCTTCCTCATAGTTCGTAGGTTTATCATGGTCTAGTAACATGACTTTCAGAACAGGATTACCATACCACTCTGGTGCGGACCGTACTCTGGAAGACCTACGAGGTTCTGTAGTAACTTGATCAGAAGTTTCACGATCATCATCATTAGCTTCCTCACTAATTGGTGTAGGAATCACTGGAACTGATTTCAGTGATGAACTATTTTCCAATTCGGGAGAATGTACAGTTACCTCATCAAGTTCTACTTTCCTCCCACTCACTTCTTTCGAGAGAAACTCCTTCTCTAGAAAGGATCCATTTTTAGCAACGAATATCTTGCCTTCGGATCAGTGATAGAAGGTGTACCCAACAATTTCCTTTGGGTATTCTATGAAGACGCACTTCTCCGATTTGGGTTTGAGCTTATCAGGATGAAACTTTTTTCATATAAGCATCGCAGCCCCAAACTTTAAGAAACGACAACTTTGGTTTCTTGCTAAAACATAGTTCATATGGTGTCGTCTCAATGGATTTAGATGGTGCCCTTTTAACGTGAATGCAGCTGTCTCTAATGCATAACCCCAAAACAATAGTGGTAAATCAGTGGGAGACATCATAGATCGCACCATATCCAATAAAGTGCGGTTACGACGTTCGGACACACCATAACGTTGTGGTGTTCCAGGTGGCGTGAGCTGTGAAACTATTCCACATTGTTTTAATTGAAGACCAAACTCGTAACTCAAATATTCGTCTCCGCGATCAGATCGCAGAAACTTTATTTTCTTGTTACGATGATTTTTCCACTTCACTCTGAAATTCTTTGAACCTTTCAACTATTTCAGACTTATGTTTCATCAAGTAGATATACTCATATCTGCTCAAATCATCTTGTGAAGGTCAGAAAATAACGATACTTGCCACGAGCATCAATACTCATTGGATCGCATACATCGGTATGTATTATCTCCAATAAGTCAATAGCTTGTTCCATTGTTCCGGAGAACGGAGTTTTAGTCATCTTGCCCAAAAGGCACGGTTCGCAAGCATCAAATGATTCATAACCAAGTGATTCCGAAGATCCATCTTTATATAGTTTCTTCATGCGCTTTACACCGATATGACCCAAATGGCAGTGCCACAAATAAGTTGCACTATCATTATTAACTTTGCATCTTTTGGCATCAATATTATGAATATGTGTATCACTACGATCGAGATCCAACAAACTATTTTCATTGGGTGTATAACCATCGAATGTCTTATTCATGTAAACAGAATAACAATTATTATTTAACTTCAAATTAATAACCGTATCGCAATAAACATGATCAAATCATATTCATGCTCAACGCAAACGCTAAATAGCATTTATTTAGGTTTAACACTAATCTCGAAAATATAGGGAGTGTGTGATGATGATCATATCAATCTTGGAACTATTTCCAACACTCATCGTCACTTCCCCTCAACTAGTCTCTGTTTATTATGTAACTCCTGTTTCGAGTTACTAATCTTAGCAACCGAACAAGTATCAAATACTCAGGGGCTACTATAAACACTAGTAAGGCACACATCAAACACCTGTATATCAAATATACCCTTGTTCACTTTGCCATCCTTCTTATCCACCAAATATTCAGGCATTTCCGCTTCCAGTGACCATTTCCTTTGCAGTGTAAGCACTCAGTTTCAGGCTTTGGTCTAGCTTTGAGCTTCTTCGTGGGAGTGACAACTTGCTTGTCTTTCCACTTGAAGTTCCCTTTCTTTCCCTTTGCCCTTCTCTTGAAACTAGCGATCTTGTCAATCATCAACACTTGATGCTCTTTCTTGATTTCTACCTTCGTTGATTTCAACATCATGATGAGCTCGGGAATCGTTTTTGTCATCCCTTGCATACTATAGTTCATCACGAAGTTCTAATAACTTAGTGATGGTGACTAGAGAATTCTGTCAATCACTATCTTATCTGGAAGATTAACTCCCACTTGATTCAAGCGATTGAAGTACCCAGACAATCTGAGCACATGCTCACTAGTTGAGCGATTCTCCTCCATCTTTTAGCTATAGAACTTTTTGGAGACTTCATATCTCTCAACTCGGGTATTTGCTTGAAATATTAACTTCAATACCTGGAACATCTTATATGGTCCATGACGTTCAAAACGTCTTTGAAGTCCCGATTCTAAGACATTACGCATGGTGCACTAAACTATCAAGTAGTCATCATATTGAGCTAGCCAGACGTTCATAACGTCTGCATCTGCTCCTGCAATAGGTCTGTCACCTAGCGGTGCATTAAGGACATAATTCTTCTGTGCAGCAATGAGGATAAACCTCAGATCACGGATCCAATCCGTATCATTGCTACTAACATATTTCAACACAATTTTCTCTAGGAACATATAAAAAAACATATGAAAGCAACAACGCGATCTATTGATCTACAACATAATTTGCAAAATACTACTAGGACTAAGTTCATGATAAATTTAAGTTCAATTAATCATATTACTTAAGAACTCCCACTTAGATAGACATCCCTCTAATCCTCTAAGTGATTACGTGATCCAAATCAACTAAACCATGTCCGATCGTCACGTGAGATGGAGTAGTTTTCAATGGTGAACATCACTATGTTGATCATATCTACTATATGATTCACGCTCGACCTTTCGGTCTCCGTGTTCCGAGGCCATATCTGTATATGCTAGGCTCGTCAAGTTTAACCTGAGTATTCCGCGTGTGCAACTATTTTGCACCCGTTGTATTTGAACGTAGAGCCTATCACACCCGATCATCACGTGGCGTCTCAGCACGAAGAACTTTCACAACGGTGCATACTCAGGGAGAATAGTTCTTGATAATTAGTGAGAGATCATCTTAAAATGCTACCGTCAAACAAAACAGAATAAGATGTATAACAGATAAACATCATATGCAATCAAAATATGTGACATGATATGGCCATGATCATCTTGCGCCTTTGATCTCCATCTCCAAAGTACTGTCATGATCAAGCACGACACCATGATCTTCATCATCTTGATCTATATAAATGTGTCGTCACATGGTCGTCTCGCCAACTATTGCTCTTGCAACTATTGCTATCGATAGCGATAAAGTAAAGCAATTATTTGGCACTTGCATCTTATGCAACAAATAGACAACCATAGGGCTTCTGCCAGTTGCCGATAACTTTAATCAAAACATGATCATGTCATACAACAACTTATATCTCATCACGTCTTGACCATATCACATCACAACATGCCCTGCAAAAACAAGTTAGACGTCTTCTACTTTGTTGTTGCAAGTTTTACGTGGCTGCTACGGGCTTAGCAAGAACCGTTCTTACCTACGCATCAAAACCACAACGATAGTTCGTCAAGTTAGTGCTGTTTTAACCTTCGCAAGGACCGGGCGTAGCCACACTCGATTCAACTAAAGTTGGAGAAACAGACACCCGCTAGTCACCTGTGTGCAAAGCACGGCGGTAAAACCAGTCTCGCGTAAGCGTACGCGTAATGTCGGTCCGGGCCGCTTCATCCAACAATACCGCTGAACCAAAGTATGATATGCTGGTAAGCAGTATGACATGTATCGCCCACAACTCACTTGTGTTCTACTCGTGCATATAACATCTAGGCATAAAACTTAGGCTCGGATGCCACTGTTGGGGAACGTAGTAATTTCAAAAAAATTCCTACGCACACACAAGATCATGGTGATGGCATTGCAACGAGAGGGGAGAGTGTTGTCCACGTACCCTCGTAGACTGTAAGCAGAAGCGTTATGACAACGCGGTTGATGTAGTCGTACGTCTTCACGATCCGACCGATCCAAGCACCGAACGTACGGCACCTCCGAGTTCAGCACACGTTCAGCTCGATGACGATCCCCGGACTCCGATCCAGCAAAGTGTCGGGGATGAGTTCCGTCAGCACGACGGCGTGGTGACGATGTTGATGTTCTACCGCCGCAGGGCTTCGCCTAAACTCCGCGATGATATGACCAAGGTGGAATATGGTGGAGGGGGGCACCGCACACGGCTAAGGAACGATCCGTAGATCAACTTGTGTGTCATGGGGTTCCCCCCTGCCCCCGTATATAAAGGAGCAAGGGGAGGAGGGCCGGCCAAGGAGGAGGAGGCGCGCCCAGGGGGGCAATCCTACTCCAAGTAGGATTCCCCCCTCTTCCCAAGTCCTACTAGGAGAAGGGAAGGAAGGGGAGGAGAAGGAGAAGGAAGGAGAGGGAGGAGAAGAAGGAAAGGGGGGCCGGCCTCCTAGTCCAATTCGGTTTGGGCTAGGGGGGCCGCGCGCCCTACCTCCTCTCTTCCACCACTTGGCCCATGAGGCCCAATGCTTCTTCCTCGTATTCCCGTAACTCTCCGGTACCCCCGAAAATACCCGAATCACTCAGAACCTTTCCGAACTCCGAATATAGTCGTCCAATATATCGATCTTTATGTCTCGACCATTTCGAGACTCCTCGTCATGTCCCCGATCTCATCCGGGACTCCGAACTCCTTCGGTACATCAAAACTCATAAACTCATAATATAACTGTCATCGAAACCTTAAGCGTGCGGACCCTACCGGTTCGAGAACTATGTAGACATGACCTAGAACTATTCTTGGTCAATAACCAATAGCGGAACCTGGATGCCCATATTGGCTCCTACATATTCTACGAAGATCTTTATCGGTCAAACCGCATAACAACATACGTTGTTCCCTTTGTCATCGGTATGTTACTTGCCCGAGATTCGATCGTCGGTATCCAATACCTAGTTCAATCTCGTTACCGACAAGTCTCTTTACTCGTTACGTAATGCATCATTCCATAACTAACTCATTAGCTACATTGCTTGCAGGCTTATAGTGATGTGCATTACCGAGAGGGCCCAGAGATACCTCTCCGACAATCGGAGTGACAAAACCTAATCTCGAAATACACCAACCCAACATGTACCTTCGGAGACACCTGTAGTACTCCTTTATAATCACCCAGTTACGTTGTGACGTTTGGTAGCACCCAAAGTGTTCCTCCAGTAAACGGGAGTTGCATAATCTCATAGTTACAGGAACATGTATAAGTCATGAAGAAAGCAATAGCAATATACTAAACGATCAAGTGCTAGGCTAACAGAATGGGTCAAGTCAATCACATCATTCTCCTAATGATGTGATCCCACTAATCAAATGACAACACATGTCTATGGTTAGGAAACATAACCATCTTTGATAAATGAGCTAGTCAAGTAGAGGCATACTAGTGACGTTATGTTTGTCTATGTATTCACACATGTATCATGTTTCCGGTTAATACAATTATAGCATGAATAATAAACATTTATCATGAAATAAGGAAATAAATAATAACTTTATTATTGCCTCTAGGGCATATTTCCTTCAAACAAGAGTGGTGATGTGGTCACCTACAACTACATGAAGGATTACAAGGGCAACGCTCACAAGTGTTTAGTGGCAAAGGCCGTGATAGAAGATCGAGAGGGCCGAACCTCTCCTGACAAGGTCAAGGTAAGTCCACGATCAGATCCTCCTTTTTTCACTCCTTCTACTCCTAGTGATGAGTATCTTGATGCAGAGGATAGCTATGAGGATGATGATCTAGATGATCCTATGCTTGCTAAACTTAATAAGTTCATGTGTTCCCTCAAAGGAAAGAAGCTCACTATGTTTCGCATGCTTATGGAGATGGTGAGTAAGCACACCATCACCATTAAGGAACTCAAAACCCTCGTCACCGAGGAAAAGGAAAAATGTGAAATCCTTGAGCGGAAAGTCCAATATGAGGAAGCACGAAATGATGAACTATGCTTAAAAATTGGTGCAAATATTGATGTTCATACTAATGATCTTGCCTCCTTGAAAAAGGCTATTGACTCTTGCGAAGAGTTAATGAATGATAAAAGTAAGCTTGTGAAGTCTCATGCTTCTCTCTCTAAGGACTGTGAGCTTCTATCCGTGTCTCTCAAGACTAAGGAGAGCTCACCGTTCTTACAAAGAGTTTTGAAACGCTCATACTTATCTTGAAACTCTAGCCAAGGCTTACTCTTCTCCTATTATCAATGTTGATACGTGTACTACTAACTCTAGTAGTGATCTAGCATCTATTCTTGAGGAAAATCACCTTCTCAAGGCTCAAATCAAGAAAGGTCTCATGACATGTGCTCAAGGGCAAAAGAATCTTGATGAGATATTGAGTCAACACAATGAGGTGTTTGCCAAAGAGGGACTTGGGTTTGACCCAAGCACACACAAGAAGAAGACGTCCTCTCAAAAGTGCACAACCCCTCTAAAGGAAACATTTGTATGAGAAGGGCACAAGGAGAAAGGTAAGGTTGTGAGTGGAATGGCCACAAGGGGCATGCCCACTCTCAACAAGCCTAAAGAGTTCATGCCTCCATCCTATGTACTTCGTAAGACCAAGGATGGAGAAGTTTATGCAAAATTTGTTGGCCCTCGAAATGCATTCCGGTTCTATGCTATTTGGGTCCCTAAGACCCTTGTGACTAACTTGAGAGGTCCCATTGAAAAATGGGTGCCTCTAACCAAGTCTTAATTGTGTGTAGGTTGACTTCTCCGGTGGAGTGAAATGGGTGATTGATAGTGGATGTACAAATCACATGACCGGAGATAGCAAATTGCTCTACGATTTCATGGAAGCTATTCAACCTTTCATGAGCATTATGTTTGGTGGAGGTTCAAAAGGACAGGTACTCGGGTTGGGCAAGGTGGCTATCACAAATGACATGTCTCTTGCAAATGTCATGCTAGTCCAATCCCTTAAATACCATTTACTTTCTGTTTGCCAATTGGCATCTATTGGTTATGATACACTCTTTGGACTAACGAATGTGAAAGTCTTTAAGAGAGATACTCTTGAAGTGGCCTTTGTTGGAGAGTTGGATGGCAACCTTTACACGGTTGATTTCTCGAAAGAGAGCACATTCCATGCAACTTGTCTAATGGCCAAAGCCGATAAGGGGTGACTATGGCATCGCCGGCTAGCCCATGTCGGCATGAGAAATCTTCAAGATCTCTTAAAAGGGAATCACATCCTTGGACTAACCAATGTCTCCTTTGAGAAAGATCGTGTGTGTAGTGCATGCATAGCCGGGAAGCAACATCAATCAAAGCACCCACCCAAGAACATTGTGTCTACTTCAAGGCCCCTGGAGCTCCTTCATGTGGATCTATTTGGGCCTCCTTCATGTGATAGTCTTGGTGGGAAAAAGTATGGACTTGTCATTGTTGATGATTACTCAAGATATACATGGGTGTTCTTCCTCAAGTCCAAGGACGAGACAAAGATCACCTTCATTGATTTTGCCAAGCAAGCACAACGGAAATTTGACAAAGAAATCTTAGCAATAAGAAGTGACAATGGCTCTGAATTCAAGAACTATACCTTGGAAGAATTCCTTAGTGATGAAGGGATTGAGCATCAATACTCAGCTCCATACACTCCTCACCAAAATGGTGTAGCCGAAAGGAAAAACCGTACACTTGTAGAGATGGCAAGATCCATGTTGGATGAATACAAGTCACCACACAGTTTTTTGGGCCGAAGCTGTCAACACTGCATGCCATGCATCCAACCGGCTCTTCCTCCGCACTATATTGGAAAAGACTCCATATGAGCTTCTAACTAGGAACAAGCCAAATGTCAAGTACTTTCGTGTATTTGGGTGCAAATGTTTCATCCTCAACAAAAGAGAACGGTTAGGAAAATTTCAATCCGAAACGATTGAGGGCATATTTGTTGGATATGGATCAAACTCTCGCGCCTATAGAGTCTACAAAAAATCCAATGGATGTGTTGTAGAAACTTGTGATGTGGCGTTTGATGAATTTAATGGCTCCCATGGGGAGCAAGTTGATCTAAGTGATGTAGGTGAAGAAGATTCCTCTCAAGATATTTTGACCATGGGTGTTGGTGCACTTATTCCTATGGAACAAGAACCTCATGATGATGAAGAAGATGATGGAAGTCTCACACATCATCAAACTACTTCAACACCCATACCTTCACAAGTTCCTATTGCTCAACCGATGCCCTTAGCCCAAGTAGAAGAAGATGATCAAGTTTCTCTTCATGATAATCTTCAAGAACAAGATTATAATCAAGGGCAAGAACAAGAAAGTCCAATCATTGATGATGAACCTCAACAAATGCAATATGAACAAGAAGATCTTCCCCCACACATTAATGATCCATATGTTGAGGACATGGATGATGGACATGAAGTTGAACCTCGTGAAACCCTTACCTCCATCATGCCTCGAGTTGTCGGTCGTGTTGATGTTGACAAAATCCTCACAGGCATATCAGAAGGTAGAGTCACTCATAAACATTTGACAAACTTTTGTGCTCACTTCTCGTTTGTGTCTAGTGTTGAGCCCCTCAAGGTACGAGATGCATTGATGGACAACGATTGGCTCGTTGCTATGCAAGAAGAGTTGAACAATTTTGAAAGTAACTGTCGGTGTCAAAACCGGCGGATCTCGGGTAGGGGGTCCCGAACTGTGCGTCTAGGCGGATGGTAACAGGAGACAAGGGACACGACGTTTTTACCCAGGTTCGGGCCCTCTCGATGGAGGTAAAACCCTACTCCTTCTTGATTAATATTGATGATATGGGTAGTACAAGAGTAGATCTACCACGAGATCAGAGAGGCTAAACCCTAGAAGCTAGCCTATGGTATGATTGTTGTTCGTCCTACGGACTAAAACCCTCCGATTTATATAGGCACCGAAGAGGGTTAGGGTTACACAGAGTCGGTTACAATGGTAGGAGATCTACATATCCGTATCGCCAAGTTTGCCTTCCACGGCAAGGAAAGTCCCATCTGGACACATGACGAAGTCTTCAATCTTGTATCTTCATTGTCCAGGAGTCGGGCCAAAGGTGATAGTTAGGCTATCCGGACACCCCCTAATCTGGAACTCCCTCAGTAGCCCCCGAACCAGGCTTCAATGGAGATGAGTCCGGCGCATAGATTGTCTTCGGCATTGCAAGGCGGGTTCTTCTCCAAATCTTGTGCACCTGTTGAATAGCGTCCGACTACTTGTAAATATTGCGCTCCTTGGCTTCCACGCCCAATAATGGCCATCTTCCACGTGTCAAACGAATGCGAAAAGCCAGGGTATTTTTACATTTACCCCCTAGCTGCGCAAATGAGCTGCCTATAAAGGAGACGAGGATCTAGATCCGAATCACACCATCCTCCCTTCGCGAGCATTCATCGGAGCGCATCTGACAGAAATCCATTCCATCATGGATAGTCGACGCGGCTCCTCCTCTCGCCCTCCCAGCCCTCAGCCTGGAGATTGGGAGAGATGCTTCGTCCCACACAGCGAGCTAGTGACGCTCCAAACCAAGGTTCTTCCCCCAGCCTTCATGGTTCCGTTCGAGCCGGACTCGCCACCTATAAGGGCGGAAAGCAAGCGGAGAGCGTCCCCAGTCCCTCCAAAGGAGAGCGGGTATGCCTTGTCCCTTATTTGATAAGAGGGATCGGATTTCCAATTCATCTGTTTCTCCGGGGGCTCCTGGAGTTCTACGGCCTCCAGTTGCACAACCTTACGCCTGCCTCCATCTTGCATATTGCGGGCTTCGTGGCCCTTTGCGAGCTATTTTTGGGCATCGAGGCTCATTTTGTGTTGTGGAAGAAGTTGTTCTGCCTTGTGCCCCGTTCTCAAGAGGGGTCAATATATCAAGTGGGCGGAGCCGAACTATGGCGCATCGCCGGAACCAGATATCTATCCGGAACCCCGAAGAAGGCGTCCGAAGATTGGCCTTCGGAATGGTTTTATATAGAAGATGTCCCCCTGCCGGACCCTGTTCGGATCGGCCTCCCTGAGTTCAATAACGCTCCTTTGAAGAAACGCCTAAGCTGGCGTCCACGGAGCCCTCAGAAGGAAAATGACAGGGACGTCCTTTACCTGATGAGCCGAATTAGGTTGTTAGCTCATTCCGGACTGACCATGATCGGGGTCATGGCCACATGCATTATGCGGGGGGTGCAGCCGCTCCAGTATAGAGGCCACTCCATGTGGGATTTCAATGGGGAGGATGATGCCACCCACCACGGCCGTAAGGGGCCAGGATCGGTCGCCGATCTGATGAAGATCCTGTCCGCATTGTACAAGGGAGAAGAGGAGGAATTTCTTCGCGTCAATCCACAGGACAAATTTTCTATGTACAATCCTCCAAGTTGGGCAAACGGACATTTATTTTTGCCTATCCGATCCATACTCCCATAGTCAAGTATCTCATTTTGTGATTTCGGCGCAGGAACTGCGCCGAGCCGTAAAGGATATAAACAGCCCGCCTCCACAACCCGAGGATCCGGAACGGTTCCTCGATCTGACCTCCCAAGAGGATCCAGACATATCGGTGGAGTTGATCGATGGGGTATTTCACCAACTGAGCATCGATAATGCCTTGGTCGCCATTACGGCCGATTACCCCGGAATACTTCCAGCCTCGCAGGTAACTGAGACTGAAGTCCCAATACTTCGAAAATGACCCATCCGTGCTTGTTTTTGATCACCGTATACCAATGGTGTTTCACAGGGGAAGTCCTTGAGGCAGAAGGCCGAGCCTGCGACGGCTAGTCAACAAGGGACAGCAAGGCCCAACAGGCTGAAAAGAAGTGCAGTCCAGATTGAAACGCCGGTGCAACGGTATGGCGTGTCATCTTACTCCCAGGTTTTATTCCCAGGAGGCATACTAACACTCGTGCTTTTTCAGGAAGAAGAGCGCTCGCCGGACTGTATCCGGAGAGGTTGCCAATCAATCCTCCGCTCGCCAGGCTCCAAAGCCAGGTCCAGAAGCGGAGGCGAACATGAGGCGTGCATCGGATGTTCCTCCGACAGAGGATGCCGACAGGTTATCTGCCACCAATTCCGAGGTGGAGAGTGCCATGAATCATAGGCGTCGCCGGACAGTTCTTCGTGACGCATGTTTCTCCCCAGAGGCATTGGATGCCTTCAATTCGGGAGATGCGCACCTCCGTGCCGCTCAAAATGGTCTAGCCAGAGCCACGGAGCAGTATGTAAAAGACATACGGGTGAGAAAATTCGACAGTTATATATGCCAGTAGCCCCCGAGACTTGAAATAGTTAGAATAACTGATTTAAGGATCATTTATTGTGCAGGATCTTATAGAAAAGAATACCCAACTGTCCCAGGAGCTGGAGGAGTGCAAAGCCCAACTTGAGGCCGCACTAGCCGCAGCGGGGAAGCCAAAGAGACCCCCTCTGGTATATATGCTTCAAAAGATAAGTAATTTGTGAAGTGCGGCGTGTGTATAAGTCTGACAATAATATTGCAGATGGCGTCGGGATAGATCCGGACAAGCAACAACTCATGCACCGGTTAAAGGCCAGCGAGAATGTGCTTACAAGGGTGAGGCAAGAGAAAAATAATCTCCAAGATGCCAACACCCAGCTGGGTGAGGAACTAAAGGATGTTCGTGCCCAGCTTTCTGACTCCGTTAAGGAGAATCTGCGGCTTCGACGCGTCATTTTTAGTAAGTGCTTGAATGAACTTTGAAAAAGAGTTCGGTGAGGAAGTCGACTAACAGAGTTATGTCTGTAGGTATGCGCACAGGCCGTCCTGTAGAGGAAATGCCCGGTTCTACGGGTGACCTTCTTCCCGAGCTCTTGCAACTGCACAAACGAGTTCGGCAGGTGATGAAAGGCGTCGCCCAGGCCTTGTGGCCATCTGTCTCCCTGCCCGAAGGCCTTGGAGAGCTTACAGAGAGGCTTCAGGGAGCACGGCGGCGCTTCCGCTTATGGAAGATATCGGCCTACCGTCAAGGCGCCAGGGAGGCCTGGGCCATGGTGAAGACGCGGTACACGAAGGCTGACCCAAACCACATGGCCGAGGTCGGACCTGTGGGGCCCGATGGGAAGGAGATCCCTGTGAGCTTAGTGTATGGCCAAGTAGAATTGGCCGCAAAGTATTACCAACAGGACTATAAACTAGACAACCTGTTGGACGGCATTAAAGAGGAATATGCCCAGTCAAGTTGACTATGTAATTTAAGATGACATGTAAAATGCCTTCTAGCCAGATTGTAGATCGTTTGTCATGGTGGACCTTTTCGCTTCAACCTCGGGACCCGATAGTCTAGAGTGTGTCCGAATACCCTCACGGTTATGGAAGAACCGGGGCATGCGTGGAGACCAGGCGTAGGGGTCATTAGTGCTTTATCAGACAAGTGCCCAACTAGTTATGTTATATTACATGGTTAGTAAGAAACATCTTCCAGGGAGAATAGTTCCGTTAGGGGTTCCTTTCCCTGGGAGGCATGCCCTAAAGTGCATGTCCGGACTGCGAAAAATGCAGAAAAACATCTGGGGGCGGATAAATAAATAAATGAGAAATCGTCTTTTAGTTCACCGACCGAATATTCCCTTAAGAACGCTAGCTTTCGGCTTCACCCAGTCTGAGGTACACATCCGGCTGACCCGACAGTAACAATCGCAGAGGTGCTCCCTTTACCACCTAGCCGAACAATCGGGAACGTAGGGGTAAGCACAGGAGCTAGGCAACCCAGCTTGGCCAAAACTTAAGTCATATCGATGCATATAATGGTGAATAAAAGGTACATGCGGAAGTGTGACACATGTGTTGGACATGAAGCCCGTATAAATAAGCTTCTGTTAAAGAAGCCCCCAGGTATAATGAGCGCGGATAGCGCGTCAAGTGTGTGTGAACAATGCGCAAACGAGCCTTCAAAGGTTGTAAGAGAAAAGGAGGGAGAAGGAGAGAAACAGAAGACATCTAATGTGTAAAATATAGACAGAGGAAGGAGACGAACTCAAAATCCGGCGCCAGGCGTAGAATCTTCGGACACGGGCTGCGTTCCATGGATTCGGCTCGAGTCGGTTATCTGAGGCATTTCGCAGACGGTACGCTCCGCCGGTCAGGACTTGGTCGATGATGAAGGGACCTTCCCATTTGGGCTTGAGTTTGTCCTTTTTCTTGTCCGGCAGGCGTAGAACTAATTCGCCAACATTGTAAGTTTTGGCCCGTACTTCTCTGCTTTGATATCTTCGAGCCTGCTGTTGATAGAATGCGGAACGGGCTTTTGCCACGCCAAGATCCTCCTCCAAGGCGTCCAAACTGTCCTGCCGATTGAGCTCGGCTTCTCTTTCTTCGTCCATGCGCACGCAAGGTGAGTCATGAATTATGTCGCAGGGCAGAACTGCCTCTGCACCGTATACCATAAAAAATGGTGTGAATCCGGTAGTGCAATTCAGCGTGGTCCGCAGCCCCCAGAGTACGGAGTCAAGCTCCTCTACCTAGTGCGTGTTAGATTCCTTGAGGGATCGCACTAATCTGGGTTTGATGCCGCTCATGATTAGACCATTTGCTCGCTCGACTTGACCGTTAGTTTGAGGGTGACAGACTGAAGCATAGTCGAGCTTAATGCCCATGTTTTTGCACCAGAGTTTGACCTCGTCGGCCGTAAAGTTCGTGCCGTTATCAGTGATGATGCTGTGGGGGATGCCGTAACGGTGTACGACCCCTTATATGAAGTTTATCACCGGTCCGGATTCGACCGTCTTAATAGGTTTGGCCTCTATCCATTTGGTGAATTTATCCACCATGACCAGTAGGTATTTTTGCTTGTGGGTTCCTCCTTTAAGGGGTCCAACCATGTCAAGCCCCCAGACCGCGAAGGGCTAGGTGATGGGTATAGTTTTGAGGGCAGTGGGTGGCATGTGGTTTTGATTATCAAAGAGCTGGCAACTGACGCATCGTTGGACTAAGTCCTGGGCATCTGCCCGGGCCGTCGGCCAATAAAATCCTGTACGGAAGGCCTTGCCTACAAGGGCCCGGGCTGTGGCGTGGTGCCCGCCGAGTCCGGCATGAATTCCAGCCAGAAGATTCCGTCCTTCCTCTTTGGAGATACACCTTTGAAGGACTCCGGTTGTGCTTTTCTTATAAAGCTCTCCATTATGGACCTTATAGGCTTTAGATCGCCGCACTATGCAGCGGGCCTCGTTTTGGTCCTCGGGAAGTTCCTGCCTGGTTAGGTAGGCTAGGAATGGTTCCATCCACGGGGCGATGACTGCCATTATTATGTGGGCTGAGGATGTTACTTCGTTGGCAGAACCACCAATTGTGTCAGAATGTTCGGTGTCGGGCAGTGCGGTTGGGTCCGGGTTGTTATTTCCGGACTCCCCCTCCCATAGTACGGATGGCTTGAACAACCTCTCTAGGAAGATGTTGGGAGGGACGGCATCGCACTTTGCGCCAACGCGTGCCAATACGTCTGCTGCCTGGTTGTTATCCCGGGCTATGTGGTGAAATTCGAGCCCCTCAAACCGAGTTGACATCTTTAGAACAGCGTTGCGATAAGCTGCCATTTTCGGATCCTTGGCATCGAAGTCTCCATTTATTTGGGATATCGCGAGGTTCGAGTCCCCGCGCACCTCTAGGCGTTGAATGCCCATGGAGACTGCCATCCGAAGACCATGTAGAAGGGCCTCGTATTCGACTGAGTTGTTGGAGTCCGTATACATTATCTGGAGTACGTATTGAACTATATCTCTGGTTGGGGAAGTCAGAATGACGCCAGCCCCCAGACCAGCCAACATTTTGGAGTCGTCGAAGTGCATGATCCAGTTGGAATATGTGCCGTACTCTTTAGGGAGTTCGGATTATGTCCATTCAGCGACGAAGTCGGCCAAAACTTGCGACTTAATAGCTCGTCGTGGCTTATAGGTTATGTCGAACGGGAGGAGCTCAATGGCCCATTTGGCAATCCGGCCCGTCGCGTCACGGTTGTTTATAATGTCGTTGAGGGGTACTTCGGAGGCTACTATTATCGAACACTCTTGAAAGTAGTGTCGCAGCTTCCGGGATGCCATAAACACCGCATACGCGATCTTTGATAATGCGGGTACCGTGTCTTGCATGGAGTTAGGACAGTGGACACGTAGTAAACATGTTTTTGAAGGGGGAACTTGTGTCCGTCCGTTTCTCGTTCGACAACGAGCACCGCGCTTACAACTTGATGAGTTTCCGCGATATATAATAGCATTGGTTCGCCCATGTTGGGCGTGGCCAGGACCGGGTTTGTTGCCAATATGGCTTTTATTTCTTCGAGTCCGGCCGTGGCGGCATCCGTCCACTCGAAGTGTTCAGTGCATCGGAGGAGGCGATAAAGGGGTAATGCCTTTTCTCCCAAACGGGAGATAAAGCGGCTTAGAGCCGCCATGCATCCCGTCAATTTTTGTATTTGTTTGAGGTCCTTTGGGATATCCAATTGTGACAAAGCTCGGATCTTGGCTGGGTTTGCTTCAATTCCTCTACCGGATACAATGAAGCCCAAGAGCTTTCCGGCTGGTATGCCGAAAACGCATTTTTCCGGGGTGAGCTTGATGTCATATTTTCGGAGATTATCGAATGTGAGCCTCAAGTCGTCTACTAGAGTTTTGACGTGCTTGGTTTTGACGACCACATCGTCTACGTATGCCTCCAGTGTTTTGCCGATCTGGTTTGCCAGACATGTCTGGATCATGCACTGATATGTTGCGCCGATGTTTTGGAGCCCGAAGGGCATTGTGTTGAAGCAGAATGGGCCGTATGGGGTGATGAATGCCGTTGCGGCTTGGTCAGGCTTTGCCATCTTAATTTGGTGGTAGCCAGAGTATGCATCGAGGAAGCACAATGAATCGTGTCCTGCGGTAGCGTCGATAATTTGATCGATGCGGGGGAGGGGAAGGGATCCTTTGGGCAAGCCTTGTTGAGGTCCTTGAAATCGACGCATAGGCGCCAAGATTTGTCCTTCTTTGGTACCATCACCAGGTTTGCTAGCTAGTCCGGATGTTTTATATCTCTGATGAATCCGGCCTCCAATAGTTTGGCTAGTTCCTCTCCCATGGCCTGTCTCTTGGGTTCGGAGAGCCTGCTTGACTGGCTTGAATCATTTTAGGATGTTTAGGCTGTGCTCGGCCAACCAACGTGGGATTCCTGCCATGTCTGAAGGGTGCCAGGCAAAAATGTCCCAATTTTCGCGTAGGAATTCTCGTAGAGCGGCGTCTACATCAGGGTTTAATTGTGCCCCGATGGAGGCCATTTTTGCAGGGTCCGTTGGATGGACTTGTAATTTGACTATTTCATCCGCCGGTTTAAAGGAGGTGGACTTGGATCTCTTATAGAGTATCACATCGTCCCTGTTCACCGTGGAGCGCAGCGCAGTGAGTTCCTCGGCCGCTAGGGCTTCGGATAGTGCCTCAAGGGCCAGTGCGGCTGTCTTGTTTTCGGCGCGGAGTGCTATGTCCGGGTCACTAGCAAGAGTGATGATTCCGTTGGGCCCAGGCATTTTGAGCTTCATGTACCCGTAATGGGGTATAGCTTGAAAAATTGTGAATGCCTCTCGCCCTAATAGAGCGTGATATCCGCTGCTGAACAAGGCCACTTGGAACATGACCTCCTTGGACCTGTAATTATCCGGCGTGCCGAACACCACATCCATTGTGATTTTTCCTGTATAGCATGCTTCCCGACTGGGGATTATTCCTCTAAAGGTTGTGCCGCTTCGCTCAATGCGGCTCCAGTCTATTTCCATTTTCTGGAGGGTTTCCTTGTAAATGAGGTTCAATCCGCTCCCACCGTCCATGCGTACCTTGGTAAGGCGAAAGCTGTCCACTATTGGACTGAGGACCAATGCGGCTGGTGCTCGGGCTGTTCGGAATTTAGGTTCGTCACTGGCATTAAAGGTAATAGCCGTGTCACTCCATGGGTTTATTGTTGCTACTTGGTAGACTTCGGCAAGACTCTGGAGTGTTCGTTTCCGCATATTATTTGATGCGAAAGTCTCGAAGACTGTTAATACCGTACTGGTATCCCTAGGCTAGTGCTCTGGAGTTAGAAGCTCTTCGCCACTTTTGGCCACCTGCCGTAGTATCCAACATGCTCTAAGGCTATGAGTTGGAGTGGCGCCCTCTGTACTATGAATTTTGCAGGGTCCATTGAGCCATCCCTCCAGTACGGTTCCATGCCCTATAGTTTTTTTTGCTTTTTGGTATTTAACCCAGGTGCATGGCGATGATGCACCCTTTTATTTCGGACTGGGGTTGTATTCAGGGCCGGATTGTCCCAAAAATTGGTTTCAGTTTTCCAGGCGCTTTTCATCGCACAGTACTTTCGTACTATGGACGCCAAGTCAGCGAAGCGTGTAATTTCACGACGAATTAAGGCGTTGAGGATTCCCTTGTCCGTGCAATTATTGCAGAAGAATGAAATTGCGTCCTCCTCCCGGCAATCCTTTATCCTGTTCATGACCAGGAGGAATCTGGCCCAGTAATGATGTACTGTTTCTGCGGGCACTTGCCGGATTTGGGATAGATCGCTTATGTTTGTGTGGGCGGGTGGAATTAAATTCGGAGCACCGTCCAGTTTAAGACTCAGAGGCCAAGAAGTTTCCGAACTTGGAAGCTTGGTTCCTTGGATGTTGTCCAATGAATCTAGCCCGCTGCCTGACTTTAGGTTCAGGGCTTGAGTGACGTCCTCCCCTCCGCGGGAATCCGGCATGGAGGGATCAGGAATCCGGACATAGCTAGTCCTTAAGATAGAAGAAGGGTCGCCGTATTGTTCCTCTACCACAGCAACGTGGTGGGTAACCTGGGGAGAGTTAATCTCTCTCAGATCGGGTTTAGGCCCAATCTGATCATAGTCTATAGCGACTCCCAGGGCGGCGATGCGATCCAAGAGCTCGTTTAAGGAAGAGAGCTCCATCGGATCTAACTGCTCGGCGAGTTCCGAGTTAACGTGAAGATTGCTTTCGATGACCCGAGAAGTCATCCTCAGAGCGGCGGCCGAACAGGCGGTCATAAGAAAACCGCCTAGCCGGAGAGTTTGGCCGATGGCCAAAGCTCCTTTAGCGACAATGCCGTCTTTAAAGACGGGATGAGGCATCCTTCCTGATGGCGAGGACACAGAGGAACTCTCAATGAAAGCACCAATGTCGGTGTCAAAACCGGCGGATCTCGGGTAGGGGGTCCCGAACTGTGCATCTAGGCGGATGGTAACAGGAGACAAGGGACACGACATTTTTACCCAGGTTCGGGCCTTCTCGATGGAGGTAAAACCCTACTCCTACTTGATTAATATTGATGATATGGGTAGTACAAGAGTAGATCTACCACGAGATCAGAGAGGCTAAACCCTAGAAGCTAGCCTATGGTATGATTGTTGTTCGTCCTACGGATTAAAACCCTCCGGTTTATATAGGCACCAAAGAGGGTTAGGGTTACACAGAGTCGGTTACAATGGTAGGAGATCTACATATCCGTATCGCCAAGCTTGCCTTCCACGGCAAGGAAAGTCCCATCCGGACACGGGACGAAGTCTTCAATCTGGTATCTTCATAGTCCAGGAGTCCGGCCAAAGGTGATAGTTCGGCTATCCGGACACCCCCTAATCCGGGACTCCCTCACTAACCAAGTGTGGTCATTAGTCAAGAGGCCACCTACCGAGCACAACGTCATTGGAACAAAATGGATTTTCAAGAACAAACAAGATGAGAATGGGGTAATCATCCGCAACAAGGCAAGGTTAGTGGCGCAAGGGTACTCACAAGTTGAAGGTTTGGACTTTGGTGAGACCTTTGCCCCCATTGCCCGTCTTGAATCCATTCGCATCTTACTTGCTTATGCCGCTTTCAATGGCTTTACATTACATCAAATGGATGTGAAGAGTGCTTTCCTTAACGGACCTCTACAAGAAGAAGTATATGTGTCACAACCACCTGGGTTCGTTGATCCCGATCACAAAGACTATGTGTACAAACTTCATAAGGCTTTGTATGGCCTCAAACAAGCACCTCGTGCTTGGTATGATCATTTAAAGAAGTTTCTACTCGATGATGGTTTTGTGAGAGGGGTGATCGATCCCACTCTTTTTACTAAGAGGGATAAAGGTGATTTGATCTTATGTCAAATCTATGTAGATGATATCATTTTTGGTTCTCCTAATATTAATTTGTGCAAGAAGTTTGCGGCTTCAATGACCAAGAATTTTGAAATGTCACTCAATGCGGATTTGAAGTTCTTCCTCAGATTTCAAATTCAACAATTTCAAGAAGGAAATTTCTTGTCTCAAGCAAAATACCTCAAGGATATCCTAGAGAAGTTTGGTATGTCTGATGCTAGTCCATGTAAGACACCCATGCCAACCAAAATAACACTCACTGAAGACACAAACGGTATCCCCTTCGACCCATCTAAATACCGCTCTATGATTGGTTCATTGCTTTATCTTTGTGCATCTAGACCATACATCATGTTTAGTGTATGCATGTGTGCTAGATTTCAAGCTTCCCCTAGGGAAAGTCATCATAAGGCGGTTAAGCATATTCTTAGATACCTTGTTCACACCCCAAAGTTGGGTCTATGGTACCCCAAGGATGCTAAGTTTGATCTCATTGGGTTCACGGATGCGGATTGGGCCGGAGACAAAGTGGATCGTAAGTCCACATCCGGTGCATGTTAGTTTCTTGGACGCTCCTCGGTAAGTTGGTCATCGAAGAAACAAAATTGTATTGCTCTCTCTACCGCAGAAGCTGAATACATTGCTGCCGCTAGTTGTGCAACTCAGTTATTATGGATGAGGCCAACTTTGAAGGATTACGGTATCACCTATAGACATGTGCCTCTTTCTATGTGATAATGAAAGTGCCATCAACATTGCTGAGAACCCCAAGGATCATCTCCGCACCAAGCACATTGATATTAGGTATCACTTCTTGGGAGATCATGTTGAGAAGGGTGATATTCACATTGATCACATTGGTACAGATTTACAACTGGCAGATATTTTCACCAAACCATTGGATGAAGCAAGGTTTTGTCGACTTAGGCGTGAACTTGGTATCTTGGAGCTTGACAACATTATGTGAAATCTAGTACTCATTCATGCATGAACATCCTGTCTTGTCTTGATGTAGGCATATATTTAGGGGGAGACATTCAATTCATGAATATTCTCACCCTACATAATGCATAAATAGAACAAACACTCTCAAAGTATCATGGTTCTCGAACTATGGGCTTTAATATGATGGAGTCGTGACCATGTGCTCAAAGTCTACATCTTTGCGGTCCTATGGTCCATATGCTCAAACATGGTGACCTCGGTCACCGCTTGTACCTTGCATGTGTGGACCTTTCATTACTTATTTAGGTTGGGTGGTTATTTTATCTTAGTATGACCATAGATGCCTCAGATTTCTACCCATATAAATCTCTAAAAACTCCTAGGCGGAGTCTATATTCATTTCTATGTGTTGACCCCTTGAAAATCCCTCCCCATCCTGTCTCTCTGTCCAGTGGCCGGACATCCGGCTCCGCTGCCGGACATCCGGGCCCTGTATCATGCACCTCCAGTGGCCGGATTTCCGGGCTGGTCCTCGGATGTCCGACCCTTTGGCCCTGTTTCTTCTGCTCCCTGACCTCCATGTGCCGGATATCCGAGCCTTGCCCCGGATGTCCGGCCCGTCACCGCACCACATAACAGGAGAGGGGCTTGGGCTTTGGGGGGAGTTACTCACTCGCTCCCGTTTCCTCTCTCCATCTCACCACACAGCCGTTGCCGCCGGGGTGTGCTCCGGCGCTGCCCCGGCCAGTCTCCGTCGATCTCCGGCCCCGATCTCCTGCCCACAGACTCTCCTCCTCCCGATCTATGATTCTCTCCAATCCATTTCTTGGGTTGTGGCTTGAGTCTCTCGGGAGGGGCCGGTGTTCGGTGGGATTCACCGCCAGAGTTCTTCATGGCTCGTACCAAGAACTGCGGTCCCATGCGTCCCGAGGTGTCTTCTCAGGGTAAGGGTGCTATCTCTCTTCATCTTCCTCTTGCTTGTGACCAAATCTTATTAGGGTTGCATTATTCTCCATGTACATCTTGCCATATCTATCGCTCTCGTGTTTAGGTGCTGTATACCTAAGCCTACAAACACCTCTATATGTACTCGGCTACTCAACTTAACCATGGGAATGTAAAATTTTTGATCTTCCATTTGGACTTGTCCTATGGTCATAATCGAAAAAAAATTGTTCATCCCACGGTTTAATTTGGCGTATCCTTGTTCATGTTCTTTGGCTTCTTCTTATTGGAACCCATTCGTTATCCATTCCAGTTGATCGCCGCTAAGGCTCCACTGACTCCGATGAGCATGCTCGGCCTAAGAAGAAGAAGACCAACACCAAGAAGAAGAAGCGAGCACCATCCACCAGTCCGTCGGCCTCGGATCCAGATGATGCGGACTATGTTGGAGAGGAAGAGGATGACAGTGCACCAAGACAGTCAGTTGGATAGTCCAAGCCCGGTACTAGGAGGGCACCGATGCCTCAAGTTCGTGGTTCTGCAATGCCCATTACCCATGGTCGTCGCATCTCCATGGAGCTTCCTGACAGTGGAGGTCGCCCCACTCACGACTTCACAACTGTGGGGGCGGGGCAATATCTTCAGTTCCGTCGGAATGTCAATCAATATGAGATGGTGGCTGATGCCGAAGATCCTCGGTTCTAGACTCGTATGTAGGAGGATCTCTATTCCAGTTTTGTCCATGGGCGTGGCCTTGCTCCTCACTCATACTTGGATCTCAACTTCCTACGTGATAATCCTGCCATGTTCCCTAACGATCCAGTCAAGATCATTGATGACATGACTCTTGGTCCCGCAATGACCTTCAGGTGTGATTGGAGTGAAGCTTCCATTCTACAGTTCTATGCCACCTGTTTCTTTGGTCCGGACAACACTCTCACTTGGATGACCGATGACACCACACTGAGCATCACCTATGACATGTTTGTTCAAATTTTGGGTCTCTCCGGTGTTGGCCATTGCATCCACAGTATGGATCCAAAGTACAAGCCCAAAGGGATTGATGCTTGCTTGCCTCTTGTAAAACCCCCCTCTCAGCTCACTGATGAAGAAAAAGCATATCCAGTCAATGAGGTATCCATCTTCCATGCTTCCTTCTTCATCCTCTATCAGTGTGTGCTTCGCACTCTCTACCCTAAGAAGGGAGATCGCTCGAGGGCTCGCAACTATTGCATTGACTTGATGGTTCATATGCATGAGAAACCCACTGAGCCTCTGGACACTGCCAACTTCATTTGGCATTAGATCCATCTTTGCAGTTTCATTCAGACGCGCCAGTTCCCTCATGCTCCATTTATTCAGGCTCTGATTGATCAACTACTCCCTTTGGGGTGGTTAAGTCAGCTGTGCACTCCATTTGGAAGCCTCCTCCTCATATGCGCGTGGTGGCTACTGCTCCTACTCAACCTAGGAGGTCTGCTGGTGGGAGGACAGCCGCTCCTACTCAGCCCACTGGTTCTTCTGTTCCATCTTCCTCGACCGCTCCTCATGGCCGTTTTGCATCATTCTTGGGTAAGGCTCAGTCTGCTATCATGAAGTCGATCACTTTCAGCTGTCAGCAGAATCATGATGTTCAGAAGCGCCTAGTCATCTCCAAGAATCTGCTCAAACAGCGCCTCTGTGACCATGGGAGTCCCGTTAGTGATGATGATCCTCTTCCCACAGCTCCATCCTCGTCCACTTTCAGCTTTCCATCTCGTGCTGAGTACCCCGAGTTCCTTGATGATGCTGATGACATCCGCCAGGAGTGATTGAGACTGTTTAGTTCTTCGCCCCTTTTTACTTGTTGCTGTCAAAGGGGGAGAAGTAGTATCTTAGTAATATGGTCATGCTATGATATGTTATTCCAACTTTATGCTGCTACCTATGGTACTTGTTCGTTTGAGACTGTGTTATGATTGTGTGGCCATGAAATGTTCTCAGTCTATTTGATGTGTTATGATGATTTCATATGTTCTTGTCTCTTACTTTTTTTTATCTCTTTGAGTTACATATGCTATCATACGAACTTTTGTGTTGGTCATCCTAATATATTCATCGCATGCACACAATGAGGGGGAGCTAAAAGAAAATTGTAACTAAACATATTTTGTATCCTTTTTGCTCCCATGATTGTCATTGCTAAGACTATTTATTACATCTAGGATACTACATGTATGATTGTCATCAACAAACAAAAAGGGGGAGATTGAAAGTGCAATCATGCCCTTACATTATGTTTTGATGTTAATGACAATCTACATGTAGGGGACTAACAATGGTTGTCAAGTGAATCTCAGGTGTTGGTCCCTGGTTCGTCAAATTGTGTGTGGATCAAGAGCATACGAAGTGGGTTCTCTCAAGGATGAAGTGTTAAAATGATGTTTCATTTTGTTTCCTTGAGTATAGGATCCCGCACTATTAAGAGGGGTTCGATTCGGTTCATAACAGACTTGCTCTAGTCAAAATACTCCTTTCCATAGTTCTTTTTATCCAGTCTTGACTTTGAATCATTCTGTCTCTGGGAGTGCCGGATATCTGGGCCTCGTGTCGGATATCCGCCCCCCCCGGATGTCCGGCTCATGCCCCGGATATCTGGCTCTTGCCTTTTCCCTTTCCAGAAGGTTGTCTGTTTTTCGCCGGATGTCCGGGTGTTCGCCGGATTTCCGGGCCTTCCTGTCTCGCCGGATGTCCGGGCCCTATCCCGGATGTCCGGCCCCTTATTGCCCGTAAAACTGATATGTTTCTGTAAACGCTTGTGGGCTCTCCGGATGTCCGGCTATCTTCCGGATGTTCGGGCTTTCCTTTTATGCCGGATGTCTGGGCTTGACCCCCGGATGTCCGGCTCCTCTGTTTCCTACTCTGTTCTGCCTTGTTCTCCAAGTGGCTTGCCAGGCCGGATGTCCGGCCCCTAGCCCGGATGTCCGGCCTGCCCGTTCACTTGCACTACAACCGCCATATTTGAGCTCACACTATATATAGCCCTTCTTCCTCACCAGAGAGGGTTGACCATTCACTTTGAACAAACCCTAGAGACCTCTCACTCTCTCTCTCATTCCTCCACACCAAATCTTAGATCCCCAAGGGATTTGAGAGCTTTGCAGAGAAGTTGTCTGATCAAGTGATAGATCCACTTATTCCCCTTGTTTGCACCCAAGGAATTCGTGATTTGAGCAAGTCTTGAGCTTTTCCCTTTCAATCTTGTTACTCTTGGAGGTTGGAGACTCCTAGGTGGTAGGAGTCTTTCAGAGAGGAATCGACCTTTGTAATTACCCCCGGAAAAGTTTGTGAGGGTTTGGAGACCACCCCAAGGTCTACCACTAGTGGTTGAGAAACGCCTTCGTGGTGTTGTCTCAAAGGGAGAATAGGGTGAGCCTTCATGGCATTGGTGTGCCTTCGTGGTAACATCCACCTCTCTAACAGTGACGTAGCTTCCCTCCAAGGAAGTGAACATCGGCATACATCCTCGTCTCCCGGAGTTGCGGTTATTCCTAACCCTAACTCTCTACTTGTGGTTACTTGTCTCTTAGCACTTACTTATATCATATTGTGCTTGTTTATCTACATACTTGTGTTACTTGTTTATCTTGCTTAGCACTTAGTACTACACTTACATATTCCGCTTTTGTGCCTAAAATTGCTAAGTAACAATTAAAATTTGTAATTGTACCTATTCACCCCCCCTCTAGGTCCATCTCGATCCTTTCGGCCTTTCCCTTCTTGAAGGTGCCGCTTTGGAAACCTTGGGGTTGGGTGGCGCTTGTGGGTGGTGTGCGACGGAGGTGGTGTGGCCTTTTTCTAGCATGGATTTACGTCTGTTGCTTGGAGATGGACTCACGTAGGTGGAGGTCATCGGCTGGCATCGTGGTGGCGTCAATGGCGTAGGACCTACCAAGGTTTGCGTAGGTGGAGGTCGTCGTTTGGCATTGTGGTGGCGTCATTTGCGGAGGACCTGCCAAGGTTGTCACCTCAATCTGCTCTGAAGATGGACCAGTCGAAGATGGCGGTGACGACACATGTGAGTGTGTTAGACCGGTTTGAGCCTCGGACCCGCTGATGGCTCGATCAGGGCCTCCGGCTTTAGATGTTAGGAATAGGTGAGAGGTATGGGTATGTGGCCCAGCTTGCACCGTTTCATCATTTGGATAGGAGTAGCGGCAGATGCTGCCAAGTTGGCGGATTCAGGCATATTGTTGTTATACTTTGTAAGGTCCTCGAGAATTATCAACAAAATGGCCGTATGCATCTCCCAGATGCAGAGGCCGGGGGTCACCCTCCTTTTCGGAAAAAATAGACTACATATAAATGCATATAGAGTATTTCAGAATATAGATTCACTTATTTTGCTTTGTATCTAGTCCGCATTGAAATGTTTAAAGAAACTTATATTTAGGGACGGAGCGAGTAGCTTTCCTCTTCACTGGAAGCATGATCCGGTATTACACAGCAATTGTTGGTCCCGTGCATGACCGATTGACCATCTTCCTAGATAAAGCATCCTATACTTACTTAAAAATGGGAAATACTTGCAACTATAGTAAATTACTAGCGGGTAGTGCGCGGCGGCACGCCGCGCCCCGTTGTTTTGTTTGAGATTTGTTTTCATTGAGTTTTTGAGAATTTGTTCCACATTGTGATGTGAGTATCTTTGTAGTGAGTAAGATAATAGTTGGTCAATAGTTGTTTCTAGATAGAGTTTTTATATTCATGACTCGCTGGTACATTCATGTGCTGTATTTGGCTTAAACTTGTATGCAGGTAATTGAACACGTTTTCGTTTTGCATGAAAACATAGATATTTATGGATATAGTTATACATGGTTTCAGCATTAGTGCTACATCCTTAAGATACATGATAGTAGGCAAGACTACAAGTTTACAATGGTACCATTGCTTGTATATTCTATAGGTAGAACTGAGACGTCGATCCTCCAGCTGGGTTGGTCTCTGTGACTAGTTATAGTGCTGAAGCTACCTCTTCTCAAGAGGCCCTTGGTGGCTTGCTTCCGGTGTATACCATAGGCTCATTCCTTTGGTGCTCTTCCTGGCAAGCATCGACAAGATATCTGAAAACTACAGACAGTTTTTTTGTACCATTATGGAAATGAAACTATTAGTATCAAGATTATGTGGTTCTCTTCTCTACACTATAATAAACAGAGGTTACAAATGCAATAAGGAAAAGAATAGTCTTCCATTACATGTTCTGTACCACAGCTATAAGCAATGCATGAGATATATGAAGATGTAAAATTCCTCGAAAAAGAAAGATGCAAGATGACAAGACTACCTGCTATCGTGGTCTACCTTGGATAGTGCATTACGCTTCTGAAGTTGCTCAATTTGGTTTCCCATCTCAGCTCGCTGACTTGGCATGTACTTGTGTCAACCTCCATGATCACCTACTTGGTTTCTTGAGTAAACTGGAGATGTACACAGGGTTAGAATAAAAAACATAAACATAAAATTTCAGTTGGAGGAGAACGGTTGATCACTGAATAAAATTTTCTGGAGACAATGAAACTTTAAACTGAATCTGATTACTGAATCTAAACAAGAAACCCGAGATGGGTACAATACATTTCATGGTTAATCCCATGAAACAGATACATATAGCTCCCCCAGCCCCAATTCAACTAATCCGAAGTTCAGCTAGTTAGAATTGAACATTATAAACCAGGTTATGCTCTACGCAAGAAGGCCGGAATCAAAATAAGAGCTAGTATAAAATGTAAAGAGCAGCAAGCAAGTCATAGATCCTGTATAATATTGACCATCAGTAAATTCTACAAAATGCATCATTTTTTGTGTGTGTACTCGTACATGATATATGAAGGATCATCAAACCTCACTACCAGCTGAATAAGCTAGAGTTGGTTTGGATCTATACACCACAAATTAAAATTCAGATGAGAAGTAAGGTCATGGAACTTCACTAAACCGTGTGTATTTAAATTAAGGCACTATCCAAGTTCTTGTCCAAGTATCACATCCAGACCACATCATGGAAAGTAAGAATCAAAGTGGCGAACTGAACTGGAAATGCGTTAGACCAGGGTAGAGACTGTAAGAGGCTGAAGGTGCGAGGGCAAGGAGAACAGCAAAATCAAGATAAATGAAATATTAAACCTAGGTCTGAACTACACTGTAATAAGCCAAACATCCTCTCTAGTTATAGATCAAGGTTCGGTTATTGTACAAGGAACAAAAAGGGAGATGCAATAATGAGTCTATGGTACCTACTGTACTTCGTGATCTCATTAATTTAGAACATCCTGGTGACTGGATCAATCAGATAATTATCATCTGAAATCACTTCCACAATATCTGTTACAACAAACTAATGGTGTTTAAAATAATTATTGTGCAGATGTATGTCTGATTTTGATTTGAATCAAATGTAACATAGGCATATTGAATCATGAATCATATATGCATTGTTGCGCCAAAGGAATGTGCAACTCAAAACAGATCCATGGGCCGATAGATAAAAAGAACAGGGAGAGAATATATATATATATATATATATATATATATATATATATATATATATATATATATATATATATATATATATATATAATTACCTGAAGTCCTGGAGGAAAAGCAAAGACAGGGAGCAGCTGCAACTGCAAGATTATGCGACTGGCTCGGCAAGACAGGTCCTGCTGGAAAAAACACAATAAAAGATGATGATATATAGTGTACTCTGTACCCATGTCTGTTTTTTTCAACTGTGCTAATAATGCAATTAAGCTACTTCTGATTCCTAGTATTAGTGGCAAAGAAATAAACATTACATACTACTATTGCAAGGCGCCAAGCCGCAGACTCAGCTGCAATTGCTTGACCCTGAAGAGGCAGCGAGCGCTCATGTGCATGTAGAATAGTACCTTCTATCACGCGCGTGGTTCCCCGAGCACCTGCGCAACTGCACCTGCGCCCCGAACCTGCCGACCACGGCCAACTCCTGTTCCGCTAAATCTTGCGCCGCATAGTCGTGCTCGAGGTCGCCGCAGCCTCCGCGGTCCAACGCTCACATGCACCACCACACGCACGCGCACAAGGAAGACCCGCCCTTGCTGCCGCCACGTCACGCACGCCGGCCGTCCGAGAGGCACGCACGATCAAAAAACACTTTCGTCGCTTCCAGGCATAGGAGCTCCCGCAGGCTGCGCGGGCTCGTGAGGCTGGCGATGCTTAGCTCCATGGCTGCATCTCTCCGGGCGTGTTCCTTTCAGGCCTCAGGCTAGAGGTGGCCGCTGGTGGGGGTGTGGGCGCCGCCGAAATTTGGGAGACGGACCAACGACGCTGCAAGATGAGAACCTAGGCAAGAAAGCGTGCCCTTTATATAGTCGCAACCTGTTATGTAGCAATTTCTGGAATCGAGCCCTCCAGAGAACTGGACACGCGGTGTGAAGCGGGGGCAGACAAGATACGCGTGGCATGTACCAAGTAAACCGAATAGCCCAGAAGGCCCGGTCAAAGCGGTGAAGGAGAGAAACGTGCAAGATTGTTTAACCAGATAAAAAAGATATGCACAGGATTAACCCAGTCACACGCGTCAAATTGACAAGAGTCGTAAAAAAAGTTCAAAAAAAACCAGGAAAATGAATCCCTTACGGACCTAGTATTGTTAGTATTCTTCTGTCAGATTGTTTCAGGCTCATATCTTGGTCTGCAATAGCTGTAAACATGCCACCAAATTGATACGAGCTGTCAAAATTTGACGTGCCTAGTGGCTAATATTACTATCCGTACTCCCTCCGTCCCAAAATAAGTGTCTCAAGAAATCATGAATTTAAAAAAAGTTCATGCATTTGAATAAATGTTCCCGAATATGTGGATTTGGAAAAAGTCAAATTTGCAAAAGTTCACAAATTCGAAATAGTTTGCGGATTCGAATAAATGTTCACGAATTTATGGATTGAAAAAACTTCATGAGTTTGAAAAAAGTTCGGGGATTTGAAAGTTCATGAATTTATGGACCTGAAAAAATATCATGAATCTATTCTATATCTATTAGAAGGGTTGGGCGCGCTTTGCTGCGCTGTTGGTGTTGTTGAGATTCTTAATTTTTTTTACTCATTTTGTATTAAAATATAAGGTGTATTACTTTTTTGAAAAGTTCAACCTCTTTAAATTAGATCAAAATTTATGAAGAAATATATCAAAATTAGTAATACTAAATTGCTGTTATTAGATTCATCATGACATGAATTTTCATAAATTTGTTGGTGTTGTTGAGATTCTTAAAAAAATTACTCATTTTGTTTTAAAATATAAGGTGTATTACTTTTTTGAAAAGTCGAACATCATTAAGTTTGATCAAAATTTATGAAGAAATAAATTAGTAATATCAAATTAGTGTTATTAGATTCATCATGAAATGAATTTTCATAAATTTTTTGGTGTTGTTGAGATTCTTAAAAAAATACTCTTTTTGTTTTAAAATATAAGGTGTATTACTTTTTGAAAAGTCAAACATCATTAAGTTTGATCAAATTTATGAAGAAATATATGAAAATTCGTAATATCAAATTGGTGTTATTAGATTCATCATGTAATGAATTTTCATAATTATATGGCTTAATATTGTGGATGTCGATATTTTTGGCTCTAAAATTGGTCAAAGTAAAGAAATTTGACTTTCCAAAGAACTAATACCCCTTGTATTTTAGAACTGGTGGAATATTTAGTTTGGCGGATGGGGGAGACGATGGAGTGTGTTTTATGTTTTTTTATAATGCGGTTATATGTGAACCTTTCATGGTGTGATTCTGTGTTATGAGCTAATCAACTCATACTTTTGTGGGTAAAATTTTGCGTCGGTGGCTACATGTACTATATTGGTGCTATAGTATCATCACATGGTGCCGCTTCTTTTTTTCTAGGTGGTAAGGGGGTGCACGGGGTTGATATTTTCTAGCCGGTTGATGTTGATTGATTTGAAAAATCATTGGCCTGATCAAAATCATAAACCAAATTTAAAATTGAATATCTCAATCGAATACAAGAGCTTCAAGATTAGAGAATATGGTTAATTAAAATAATTAAATGGGGGAGCTCCTTGAGAAATTATTGACTCGGTCAAATTCAGTTGATCAAGTTTTAAACTGAAGACCTCAATTAATTGTGAGGACTTAAAAATTAGGAAGCATAGTGTATACTATAAAAGAATTGAGTGAAAGCTTCGAGAAATTGTTGACTTGGTCAAAATTGGTTGACCCAATTTCAATTGGACGCCTCAATTGATTGTGAGGCCTTTTACCCCTTGGGAGCTTAGTGATATAGTAGATATCTATACCTAGTAATAAAGGGGCTACTGCCGAACCAATCTCTGGTTGGATGGTTAGGAGGACAGTGGTATTCCCGTCCCACCATAGTAATAAAGGGGCTACTGGCGAACTAACCTGTGTTGAATGGTTAGGATGGTAGTGGTATCCCTAGCCCATTAGGGTTCAAAACCTAATGCTCGTATTATTCCTGGATTTATTTCAGGATTTTCGATGATGCGCATTTAGTGGAAGGAGACATTTGGTATGTCGCTTCAGCTTCTCAGGGGTGCTAGAGGTTGGGTCTGTGTGTATGTGTTTATAGGGATAAGTATGTATGCGTATATATGAGCGCCTGCGTTTATATTTTGTTCTAAAAAAAGAAAAACAATTCGTTTTTGTTAGTCGCTGGCCGTTGCGTATAGTTCAAGTATGGCTATCGCCTCAAATTTCACAATTGCGAGAACACCCCAGTGGCTAGAGCCAAACTCCTCCACCCAGGGTTCAATCCCAACAACTCCACCTTTTCTTTGCCCTTTCTCCCTTAATAATGGTTGGTGTAAGATAGAATTGTCACGCCTGAGTGTCTCTTAACAGATGGGCTGTACCAATTTCGGCCAAGCTACTTTTTAAACCTTTTTTTGGCAGATTCAAAACTTTATAAAATATTCATATATTCCAAACCTTAACCCCAAATTAAGCATATTAGATATGGAAACTGCTCAGAAAAATGTGTAGATTCTAAATATGATATAATTTCGTATGTTAATCATTTCTAAAATTATGTTTATGCAAATTGACGAGCAAATGTATCCCCCCCTAAATTATTCTTACAGGGCGTGTTAAATGCTGGTGAAGGGTTTTTTCTCTCTCAACGAATGTTGGTTGATCCTTTGAGCTGATCTTGTGGTTGCAGTTCTATCGTGCTTCACATGGGTGCATCTTACAGGTTTTGCCGCCTCGCTATGCAGCCTTCAAGTTGTGGTTGTACCAACTATATGAACCTATGTCTCATTTTTTAGGGCAAACATATGTACCATTTCCTTGATTTGTGTTAAATTGTAGTAAGAATTGAATTTTTGGAAAAAAATAGTATATGTTCAAATTATTCATCTCTGGATCAAGGAAAACTTTATTAAAATCATTCGAAGACTACAGGAAATAGCTTCAGAGTGGTCATAATAAACACGTATCTATTTGGAGATTTTATATTAAGTAGCTCCACTCGATATATTCAGTGGTGTGTTTACAAAACCATGTGGTATGTTATGCTTGCTGCATCTACTTCCCACGATTTATTGGCTAACATAATTATTAATACTTTGTGGGGCCTAAAAAATGGTACTATGGAGATAAGCAAATCCACACAATATATATTGTTGTTTGAGAAACATATAACAACCCAATATTTAACTGGTGGTTTCTTTTTACTTGTAAAGAAACTATCTCAGATAAATATATGATCCACCAGGTTCAAAATAAGGTTAGCTTAAATATATGAAGTCGAGTAGGACTAAACATTGTCTCGGGTTTGCATGTTGAACGTTGTTTTCTTCCGTTGCAACACACAAACCATTTTTTTGGCAGATTCAAAACTTTATAAAATATTCATATATTCCAAACCTTAACCCCAAATTAAGCATATTAGATATGGAAACTGCTCAGAAAAATGTGTAGATTCTAAATATGATATAATTTCGTATGTTAATCATTTCTAAAATTATGTTTATGCAAATTGACGAGCAAATTTATCCCCCCTAAATTATTCTTAGAGGGCGTGTTAAATGCTGGTGAAGGTTTTTCTCTCTCAACGAATGTTGGTTGATCCTTTGAGCTGATCTTGTGGTTGCAGTTCTATCGTGCTTCGCATGGGTGCATCTTACAGGTTTTGCCGCCTCGCTATGCAGCCTTCAAGTTGTGGTTGTACCAACTATATGAACCTATGTCTCATTTTTTAGGGCAAACATATGTACCATTTCCTTGCTTTGTGTTAAATTGTAGTAAGAATTGAATTTTTGAAAAAAAATAGTATATGTTCAAATTATTCATCTCTGACATCAAGGAAAACTTTATTAAAATCATTCGAAGACTACAGGAAATAGCTTCAGAGTGGTCATAATAAACAGTTAAACACGTATCTATTTGGAGATTTTATATTAAGTAGCTCCACTCGATATATTCAGTGGTGTGTTTACAAAATCATGTGGTATGTTATGCTATGCTGCATCTACTTCCCATGATTTATTGGCTAACATAATTATTAATACTTTGTGGGGCCGAAAAAATGGTACTATGGAGATAAGCAACCAACACCATATATATTGTTGTTTGAGAAACATATAACAACCCAATATTTAACTGGTGGTTTCTTTTTACTTGTAAAGGAACTATCTCAGATAAATATATGATCCACCAGGTTCAAAATAAGGTTAGCTTAAATATATGAAGTCGAGTAGGACTAAACATTGTCTCAGGTTTGCATGTTGAACGTTGTTTTCTTCCGTTGCAACACACAGACCCTTTTGGTAGTTTGAAGAAAATAATGACAAATTTGAGAAAAGATCATGAATTTGGAAAATGTTCACAAATTTGGATTATTTTTTCACCAATTCAAAATGTTAAAGTTCATGAATTTTAGAAAAATAATGAGTTTAAAAAACGAATGTTTTTTCTTCAATAAATTATAAATAATTCAAGAGTTTGAAAATTTTAAATTATTTGAAAATTGTTCACGATTTCAAATTTTAAAATTTCATAAATTTGCGAAAAAGTTCACAAGTTTGTAAAACAAATGTTTAAATTTTGAAAATTGTTTAGGATTAGAATTTTAAAAAGTTCATGAATTTAAAAAATGTTTATGAGTTTCACATTTTTTTCCGATTTAAAGATTATTCCTGAATTTTAAAAACTTTGCAAGTTTGAAAAATGTTTGTAAATTTGGAAAAAAGTTTGCGGATTTGTTTTTTTCTCAAATGTAATTTTTCACAAATTCAAATGAAATTTCGTGACAAAGAAAGAAATGGGAAAATAAAAAATGCCAAAAAAAAACAAGCAAAAACCATGCATGAAAAAACGGAAAGAAAAAGAGCCTAGGAAAACCCTATGGAACCTGAACCGGTGAAAAAACCCCTACTTGGGCCGGCCATATTGGAACCACTGCAGTTTGTGTGTTTTTTTGAGGGGTGGGGGGTTATTACTAAATAGCCTTGGTCTAAAACCGGCGCCTTAAGCGCTAAATAGGATCCAACAAGATGAAGTGCCTCGGTCTAGTTCAAATACATTTTACTAGATCGGCAACGCGCCTTGGCGCGAGGGTGCCGGTCCCAACAATATGGTCAACCGATAAAAGATCAAACGGCATGATGTATCAGTATGAAGGCAAGTTTTAGCACATGTAACAGAACAACCGATTATCTGGCCGGTTCAAGAGTAAGAAGAAACATTCAATATGTGCCAGAAGAGTAACATCATCAAGTTAAACATGGGCATGAGACTATCGAAGTTAACCCGTGCCAGAAGCAAGGCAGCATCCACTACAGTCATACAAATAGAAAAACTAATTAGCTAACAATGGCAATGGAGGCGATAAAACTACGAAGCCATAGTTAGGCATACAATAGATAGCTTGGTTCAGTTGCCTCCGTGAGTGCCATTCCATATGAACTTGATGTGAATAGTTTGTGAGATAGATGACCACAAAATTATTTTTGTATAGGCAATGCACTTGAGATTTGCTTTTAAAGCATATGGAGAGTGAGCGATGGTTTCCCCCTTCTAATCTTGGAAGGCGAAGACCCAGATCTGTTATTCTTTGATCCCTGCCGCCTCGACAAAATTTTTAAGACCAAGAGGATTGTTGTCAGCTTGGACCTAGCAAGATATGTCGTAGTAATCATTAAGCAATCACATTGGTAAGCAACACTGGAGAGCACAGTAGAACCAAATATATACATGTTGACCATATCTTAATCATGATAGATCCAGTTTTCTGAAAATATAAACAACCAAGCTTCTATCAAGCCTAAACCCACTACTGGAAGCAAAGTAAATTTCCTTGTATACACTATACAGTGACTCTACCAGCAGTTTGGTTTATTTGCCTGTGTGTGTGTTGACTTGCTTCATAAGTCATAGATACAAATAGAAGCATAATAAGTGGTTTTAGAAAATATATCAAGTTCTAAAGATAAATAAAACTACTTTCAGTATATATAGTAGATGCCATCGCAGATAACACTCCAATACTAACATTAGAAAAGGTAATCTGGTTTTGGTCACCCATCAAAAAATTAGATAAACACCAGATGGCAAAAAAAATACATGTTAAGCCTCCATCCTTGTGATTATTGTTTTTCTTGTTCCAGAGCTCCTGTACAAATGATTTACATGGTGATCCGGAAAAAGTTGAAGCAAGCATATAAATAGTGACCCTCCTAGTGAGTGAACAAAATGTAAAAAAAAACTCATTTTCATTTAGTGCAAACTATGATTTAATCTTTCTTCTTTTTCCAACAAAAATGTTAATATTCAGAAGGTAGTTGGAGACAGGGCTACACCTTATGAAGGTTTTAATCTTACGGTTCAATGAATTGCATAGGCAGAGCACACAGTTGATGGATTCAAACTATTTTAAGAGATGATGTGGCAAGGCTAAGAAGATGAAAATAATTAAGAAGAAAAGTTCATGGTCAACAACTTACGAAGATTAAACTGGGTAGTGCCTCATGGCAGTCATCAACCTTTGAGCCGTAGAACTGTAAGATCAAACTGAGACTCAAGCCTGGATAACCATAGGAAGAAAAGGATCATCAACAAAGAGGATAAAGTGAATCAGGAACCAGTTCCTGGTTCCTCTAAAAAATCATTCTAAATGACAAACTGTGAGAAGAAAAAAGAACTGGTCTAATGACATAGATGCGTTAACCGGCAAACACTACCAAGTCAGATCAAATACTCAGCTTATTTCTGTCCCTTTTCAATATTAAGAACGATTATTAAGTAACCAGGTACATAACAAAAACAACTAATGTCTACATAGTAGCTCATCTCTCTTAATACATCTACACTGATTTCGATGTACAATTTAGGACCAATGGAAAACCAGAAAAACACAAAAAAACTCACACAATAAAGCTAAAACTAAATATTGCACGCCGTCGAGACCTATCTGGCGTGCAACATCTGTCACTACAGAAGGACATCAGCGTCAATCACAGCGGTAGGGCCATCAGCATAGCCAGCAGGAATTGCAAGCCAAAACCACGGTCGCAGCTATGCAATGGGCTACAGATTTACAGGCCAAACCAAGTACGCGCATAAGTCGGAAACAATGGGTTACAGATTTACCATCAATTAGTTGCTCGCTTATAAGGGTGTAAGTGGATGGACTCATTTAATAGCAGTCACCATGTATATCACATTATCATCTAATCAAGACAAGTTTTTGACAAATCGGAGATTTTGAGTAATGTCTGAACAATGGCATAAAAAGAAATCTGAATCACAAATATGCACAATATGACAGTCGATGGCCAACATTCAGACAAAATCCAATATTTGAGATTAATCTAAAATCTTTAATACCATAGGCAGAATAAGATGTTAAATGGCACTGACCACACCATGAACTATTACAACTACTGATAAACATAACCCAAACAGGAACAGTTGAAGCTAGCTCACCATGGGAAAAATTCAGTTGATTTACTCGGTTATAAAGTTAAATAGGTTACCTCAAGTAACGGTGCTGGACGATACATATCATCAACTCCTGCAATTACCTATCAAACATTCCAAAGAAAAAAACATCACTGGATGCCAATGCATACCACTGCTTGATGAAATAATATATAAGTAATACAAAACTACAATTCAGTACATTATTTAGTTTTTGCCAAAAATGGGAATTAAAATAAATCAAAAGAGAGACTATACTTTCATGTGAGAAGAACATCTTGAGTTTATGAACAAACATTTTTGAAATATGTGAACAAATTTCAAAATTATAGTAATATTTTAAAAATATGTTAACACTTGTTAAGTTACGCAGAAAAAGGCTATAATAGTTCAAAATTATAGTAATATTTTAAAAATATGTTAACACTTGTTAAGTTACGCAGAAAAAGGCTATAATAGTCAACAATGCAAGTCTCTTCAAACAAGAAACCCAACCCGTCCGACACTTATCCATCAGCACCAAGTGCTTTGTAGTAGAAATATCAGCCAAAATATGCACTACTGATTATCTGAACTGGAGCATCACATTTTGAAGAAGAAACAGGAATATATTTAATAGACAACGTACTGAACTTGGTTGACAGTACACGAAATTCCATACCATATGAGCCTTGTAAAAAGAAAAGATGTATTTACTATATCATCTATCATTCTAGCATAGCGAGTACAACCTTAAGATAAAGAGACGATTCATAATGGAGTTGACAGATGCCATTTGGACGATCAAGAGTACATAATCAGTTGGGCTACAAAGCAGCAAAGCAAGTATGTGAGTAAATGGGAATCCTGGCACAAGCCGCTTTCACATTTACAAAGGGAAGAATCCTGGCAGATGCCATTTGTACAAGCCGCTTTCACATTTACAAAGGGAAGAATCCTGGCATAAAGACTTTGTGACCCTGACTAAATGGGAATCCTAATCAGTATGTAAAAGCGGAGATAAAGCCATAACTAAATGGAAATCAAAAGCTACTACATCAACAAAAAGTACAGTCCTGTGCCATGGAGTTAATAACTACTTAATATTGGATATAAACAACAAATATAAAAAAACTGCTACCTGTCCATCATTTCCACATTCTTACATCTGAGACATACTTTTAAAACCGCAAGCTCCTCAACTCACAACAGAAAACAAGAAATGTGACTCGATCGTCCGTTTTCAGGGAAACAACATGACACACATAATTAAGGATCCATTCGTAAGTTTATAACGAATGGATGGCAAGAAATAAATGATCTCTAGCAAAGCAATCTTACATGGCTAATAGAGTGGAGGTTGAGAAACCTCACCGTCTGACATCAGCAGGAGGAGCTCAAGTGGGCCTTGGAATCGCCCGTGCTGCCATGGAAGTTCTATGCACCGCGAGCAGTCCCAACGGCGCTTTCACTTCATATGGTGTGATAACCTGAACTCTGTACATCAAGCAGTAATCTTATTGTTACCACTCTTTTCACAAACAAATAGTAGCAAGCATAGCAGTTATAGGCACGTTCATACATCCGATCAATAACAACATCATGCCCAGGCGTATCACCACTCTTGTGCCAATGGCATACCAGCAGGAAAGTATCATTACATGGTTTATTGTGCTCAGCTTATCAATCACTACTACCAATTAATTCGCACGGCGAAACAATGCATCATTATCTAATGGTTGTTCAGGGCGGCCTGAGTTGATGCAGTAGTACCTTTCTTTTGATGCAGTAGTCGTGGTTGCTGCAGCAGGCACATCAGATGTCTCAACCTCCTCTTTCGTCTTTGGGCGGCCATCCTCCTTCCGAGTCCTGGGGAACGACAATGGTGTAAGGCCCTGAATTTAAAATGAACCATGTACAGAACAGTACATATGACCTGACAAAAGTACAAAACTATCCAATGAGTACGATCAAAGGCAGCAAAAATGGTCCAGCCCACTCAACCAATAGAAACATATGGCCATTATGCTTACTTCTGACTAAAAGAGCATGCTGTATTTGGGCTTGATGCCATCATTGCACACAATCTGCTGCTCTATGGTCTATGGTCTCCTTGTGAGCCTCCCTAAATGTAGACTGCAGCACCGCACAAATGCTACATAATTTACCAATCATTCATACAATCAAGCGATGAGATAATCGGGATGAGCCCATTTTAAGAGGGCATGCATGATATCAATGAAGTTGCATACTTAATTACATACCTCGGCGATGGACCAACTGATGACCAAGGAGCTCTCCAGAATGTGTGTCTTGGTCTGAAGAGCCAACCAAGAAAACAGAGGAAACAGGGGATCATGTATGCATGTATCAGGAAGAACAGAGGCATACACCATTGGGAACAACACTAACCTCAGGGAAGCTCCAGAGGATGCCCCACGCGACCATGAACCGATCTGCGACAACATGGCCAGCTTTGGCGAACTCCAGATTTCTATAGATGTGCCGACTTGTGCATGGCTGCCAAAACCGTTACTTTTTTTTTTAGATATTATGATCCCAACTACAGACTTATTTAGTATAATCTTACTGTCATCTACAGACCAGGATGCAAACCTAGAGCAGCATAGCAACACGAAATAAATATACTAAAAGATTAAATTAATGGGTATAAATAAATTAATGAAAAACAAAAAGATGAACACTGATTTTATCTAAATCTTTGCTACCAGGCATCTAGATGAATGGCGATGGCTCGACCTCCTCTTTGTATTCACGATCGACACTCCTTCGAGTCCCAATCAACAGCGACATCATCGTGGACAACTTGACATCCTCGTTTGTGTGTGCAGCCTACGGTCCTCCTGCCCAGTCCTGCAACTCCAGAAGACCACTCACTAACGGCACATGCAAGTTGCAGCAAGAAGATGACACGGTCACACATCTCACAGAGCAGAAAGATACAAGGCCAACACATTGTAGTGAATTAACTTCACATGTAAAAAACAACAACACTCTGGAAAGAACGGTATCCTATAGTGCGTGGAGATCCGAAGTTACCACCAAACTCTAAGAAACATTGTCTATATAAGAGAAGCCAATGCAGTTGTAGTAACCAGCAAGAACCAGGATTAGGAAACCATCAAGCGGTATGCTAGACGAAAAGGAGAGAGCACAAATTTACATAAAAACACAGACGCAAAGAAGCATGAAGCAGAAATTCTGAATTTGAGAGCTACCATTTCACAGAGCTAAATTATGCTTCCAGACATCTAACGAACCCTAATTCTAAAGAAGAATATAATATAAACTGAATGAATAGGCCAATTCAGTTAATCCAAAGCAAACCAAAGGAGATTAAGCACTAAATTAGGCACCTGGCATAGTAAATAAAACTAAAGATGACAACCTAAAACAAACAGAACAAATACACTAGATTAAGCACAACCGTCCAAATGAACCAGATTAATCTAAAACCCACTTACTAAATTGCACATAGATATAATAATCATAAAATACATGCATCACAGATTGAGCTCACGTTCTACAAGCGACCACATCTTTTTGACAGCCTACTACCCGAGCTAGACTCCAATGACAATCTTCACAAACCATTTATGCAACGCCGTTGGCTTGTTTGATAGCCTCAACAACACACACCTGCAAGCAGGACAAACAAACAAAATAGTAGGTCATTGGTATGACAAGGCAAAAAAGAAACAACATATAAAACAAGCAAGGAAGAAAAGGAGACCACAAAAATCCAAGCAGGGAATAGTACTCTTTGCCACTACCAATAAGAAGGCAATAAACAGATTCACTCGTTTACAACCTGCAGACCAACACGAACGACAAGCACAAATAGACTAAATCAACTGTAATATCCTAAGAAATGAAAGTTTAACATTACCATTCTATACACAAGCTATAAAATTTATAATCATCGTGAGCCCTGCTTTATTGGCCATCCAATATTTATGGTACATATCAGTTTATCAACAATTCCAAGCACTACAGATATGTGAACATAGCTATAATCCTTTACATCATCACATCAACATCAGAACTCTATTATTCATGTCAACAGAAAGTAGATGTGTGACAAAAGGTCCATGGGCTAAAACTAACTTACAACGAGAGATATACATCATTAAGCTCCACGGATATTCCTACTAAAATATATGTGCACTTAAAAATTGGTCTAGCTTCAACTGACAACAAAATTTGAATAGCTCACAGTAATCAACAGAACATTACTTGATCAGGAGCTCGCTTGACTGACATTGGAATGAATTCATCTCTAAGCTTGATTTAATTATCATAACCAAATTTCCTCAATACTGTCCATGTAATTTCCAAACGACCTTTCTCAATAAAAAGAGCATGAAGGAAAAGGAACCAAGTCAATGTAAGGCCACTATCATTTACGCCTTCGGGCATCTTCTCTTGAATAACTCTCTTCACGCCTGATATTTCAGTAGGCTGGAGAGGAGCGCTAAAACATCTGACCTGCAAACCAATGGAATGAGAATTTCAGTATCACCATACATAGAAGAATGTCAATAAAAAACTCTAGTCAGCCTCATGTTAAGATAAAGGAAGAACAGTGGCCTCAGTGAATACAAACCTGAAAGTCATTGAGCTCCACATCACTGAGAGCTCCATCCCTGTCGTGGTCACATAGAATGAATATCCGCTTCAAAGCCCTCACAGCGTGGCTTTAGAGATTGTGCCTCTTGGTCAAATAGAGGAGCTGTGGGGTGAAGCGCTGCCTTCTGGGCATAGTAGAAGACCTCAGGCACCTGTGGTTCATAAACATTTGTTTAGTAAACCTACTCGAGCATAGTATCTAGAAGTCTAACGCCACAATCAAAATTATCATTAGTACACAATCAAACTATAGAAAATGTAATGTTGGAATATTTTGCGAGGCTGAGTATCTGCTGGCATCGGCATTTTGAGCATTCTAGTTTCGTTCATTGTGAACAATCAACCATTTGACATAATAAAAGTGTTACCAACATTCCCTAGATATTGAGACAAGGGGAGTCTTTCTCACCTGGATCTGGCAAAGAGCGGAGCACTCGATGCAGGTCTCGATCTCACGGAACGACTGCATGATGGGCATCATCGTCTGCTCAAGGCTGTTCTGCTGGTCGTCCCTCAGGTCCAGCTTACACCCCACCAACACGATGACATGCACCTTCAATTGCGCAATCACAGAAACATTGGACAGCAAAGATCAACACGGGCAACCCAGGGTAAAATCATCTGTGTACCAAAAGCAGCAGCAACATGAGGGGAGGGGAAGGTCCAAAAACAGCAGCAGCATGAGGGGAGGGGAGGGGCCAAGAGCACCTTGACCAGCAGCAGCAATGCTAGGGTTAGGGTTGGAGCAGGGGGGAAGGGCGGCGTCCCGAGCAGGCCATGGCGTGAGCACACTCAGAGGCCAAGGTCGGATGACGGCGCCGGCGGATTTGCGACAAGGTGATGGTGATGGCACGCGCACAGGTCGTCCCACGCCCAGAGGTGGCCGGCGGACGAGAAGGAGCGTGATGCTGGGTGTGCTCGGCGAGCCCTGGTCGCCGTGTCCAGGTGAGACGCTCTGGGCGCGGCGCGAGGGGGAGGATGAGGGAGGCGGCGCGAGGGGGAGGATGAGGGAGGCGGCGCGAGGGGGAGGGCGCGAGGGGGAGGATGAGGGAGGCGGCGAGTCGGGATGGGGTGGAGCGACGGCTAGGACGCTCGGGCGGGGGACGAGTGTGGGGAGGAGGCGGCTAGGGCTTGCCACCGGAGCTATTCGCTTTTATAGGCCTCTATGTGAAATGGCCAAAATACCCTGGTGGGGGCAAAGTATTTATGTTTTGTTGCCATTGAAATTTTATCCAACGGCCCAGGTCGATCGGGTTCGAGATCGCACGGCTCACGGCGGTCGGGCCCGAGATCGGACGGTCAGTATCGCGAGGGACTTTCGATCCGACGGCCGAAAGTGCCTGATCGCTGAGGAGCCTCCGACATCCCTCCCTCTCATATTTCTGGATATGTATCGATTCGTAGGGTACAGTTAGCTTGGCCTCGGAGGCTTAGATTGGAACTCCCGCAAAAAAACAAAAGAGGCTTAGATGGAAGTTTAAAACAAGTGCATGGATGTAGGGGACAATTAACACCTTTCTAGTTTGGACACTTTGTCCGGCATGTGATGTCAAGCCGGCTGTGATCCTCCAATGTGAGTCGTAGCATGTGCTCTGATAACTTTGCCGTCTCTTGCTACTCCCTCGTCTCAAAATTCTTGTCTTACTTTTGTCTAGATACGGATGTATCTAATATTAAAACATAACTTGATACATTCATATTTAGACAAATTTAAAACAAGAAATTTAGGACGAAGGAAGTATTTCAGGTCCGTTAGGTTTGGGCATGACGCCGACCTAGCGTGCACGGTGCAGCTATGCTCTCTAGTCCATTCTACACCCAGGTGTGAAACTCGGATGGTAACTAGGCGTTCATGTTTGGAGTATGACAAAAGGAACACAGCGGGCAGAATTTATGCCTTGTGTTTTTCCCTTCCAAGAATAGATTTTTTTTCCGGTCATGCGGGAAGCATGTTGTGAGTTGTGGTCGCAACGGATGATGCCCTGTTCTACAAAAAAAAAAAAAAAAAAAGACAACGGCGTCATTGATCCGATGGCTGCGTTTGCAGAGCTTCTAGCTGTACTGATGCTAGGGCACGAAAAATATACTTTCCTAGTTGGGCCGTTACATTTAGCACCGGGAACATCATCCACTTAATTAAGATGTAAACTCCAGCTTAGGCCTGTTCATAAGTCCTACGACTTTTTCTAGTCTCAACTTATAAGTTCTAATTCCCTAAAAAGTCTTTATTTGTTTGGTTCCGGGGACTTATAAGTCCCTATAAGACCATATTACAACTATAAGTCCCTATAAGTCCCTCCTTGAGGGTCTTATTTTATAATTCCCAAATGTCCACTTTAAGTCCCTATAAGTCCCTCCTGTTTGGTTTAGATGAGACTTATAGGGACTTTTTTAAGTCCCTAGACCAATAAGTCCCTGAAAACAAACACCCTCTTAATTAAATGGAGCTATTGTTGTGGAGCAATTTCACTTTAAATCGTCTTATGTGTTACTGGGGTCGGGTTTACCATACCACCTTGCATATGTTTCGATGGACACCTCTGCAACACGCCTTCACCTATATAAACTCGATAATGCTGCATCTACGTAGAGAAAAGATTCTCATCAATCGGCCGATTACAATCGCAACGTCTGCCGCCTTAGACACGCGCCACGCGTCCTGTGTGAGGTGAAGCCATCACCGCTCATCCCCTTCTTATCCTCATTCGTCTACATCTAGCTTGCATGCTCAGATGCATATCTCAATCCAAGCGTTGATGAAAGATCGTGGATGTCGCCTAGAGAGAGGGGGAGGGGGGAGGGGGTGAATAGGCGCTTTAAAATAATTACGGTTTAGGCTTGAACAAATGCGGAATAAACCTAGCGGTTAATTTGTCAAGCACAAAATGTACAACAACTAGACTCACCTATGTGCACCAGCAACTTAAGCTAAGCAAGATAAACAACTAAGTGATAGCAAGATATATGACAAGAAACAATATGGCTATCACAAAGTAAAGTGCATAAGTAAAGGGCTCGGTTTAGAGATAACCGAGGCACGCGGAGACGACGATGTATTCCGAAGTTCACACATTTGCGGATGATAATCTTCGTTTGGAGCGGTCTGGAGGCACAATGCTCCCCAAGAAGCCACTAGGGCCACCGTAATCTCCTCACGCCCTCGCACAATGCAAGATGCCGTGATTCCACTAAGGGACCCTTGAGGGCGGTCACCGAACCCGTACAAATGGCAACCCTTGGGGGCGGTCACGAACCCGTACACTTTGGCAACCCTTGCGGGCGGTCACCTGTACCCGTCAAATTGCTCGGGGCGATCTCCACAACCTAATTGGAGACCCCGACGCTTGCCCAGAGCTTTACACCACAATGATTGAGCTCCAAACAACACCAACCGTCTAGGGCGCCAAGGCACCCAAGAGAAACAAGCTCTAGGGTGCCCAAACACCCAAGAGCAATAAGCTTCTCAAACTTCACTTCCACGTATCACCGTGGAGAACTCAAACCGATGCACCAAATGCAATGGCAAGGGCACACAAAGTGCCCAAGTCCTTCTCTCCCAAATCCCACCAAAGCAACTAATGCTAGGGAGTAAAATGAGAGGAAGAACGAAAGAAGAACACGAAGAACTTCAAGATCTAGATCCAAGGGGTTCCCCTCACTTAGAGGAGAAAGTGATTGGTGGAAATGTGGATCTAGATCTCCTCTCTCTTTTCCCTCAAGAACTAGCAAGAATAATTGGAGGGATTGAGAGTTAGCAAGCTCGAAGAAGGTCAACAATGGGGGAAGAACACGAGCTCAAGAGATAACGACCATTGGGGAAGAAGACCCCCTTTTATAGGTGAGGAAAAAATCCAACCGTTATCCTCACAGCCCGCATAGAGCGGTACTACCGCTCCAAGGAGCGGTACTACCGCTAGGGCGGAAGAAGCCCTTTGAAAAACAACAGCGAGGAGGCAAAAGGCCAGTAGAACCGCCGGAGAGGTACTACCGCTCGTCCTCACGGTACTACCACTAGCGATCGCGGTACTACCGCAAAGGGTAGCGGTACTACTGCTTGCGAGCGGTACTAAAAAAATACACCCGTGCCTACCACCGCTGGACCTATGACGAGTTTTTGGTCCGGAGCGGTACTACCACTGTAGTAGCCGCGGTAGTACCACTCTGGAGCGGTAGTAAAAAATTACATCCGCTCCTGTCCGCGGTAGTACCGCTGCATCCTTTTCAAAACACCAAAACTGCCACAACTTTTGCAAACGGACTCTGAATTTGATGAAACCAAGTTTGTTGGAAAGCTAGCGACAAGGGATAACACAATCTTGAAAGAAATATCAATAAGAAGCAAAATAGAAAAGGCCCAAGAAAAAATGGTGAGAACCCTTCCTCGAATAAGACCGGTAAAACCTCCAACACCGAAAACGCAATAGAAGAGGCATATGAAATCAGTTTTTGAAGTACTAGAGCTTGTCACGAAGATAACCACAAGCTCTAAAACCTCAAAAGAAAATACAAATAAGAATCAATAAAGATGATGCAAGGATGCAAAGGTTTGAGCTCTCGACGAACGATATGATCAAGCTACTCACTTGAGAGCCCCCCTTGATAGTACAGCTATCGATCCTATAACCCGGTCTCCAAACTATAACCATGAGACCGGTAAACTATAAAACCTATCAAGGGCAAACCTTTTCCTTGCATGACGTCCACTTGAGCTAGATGATGACGATCTTGACTCCCTCAAGTTGGACCACCTTTCTTGATTGCGTCCGCTCGATGAAGACTAGTTGATTGCTCCCCCATAATCCACTATGGGTGAGCCACTCTTTGGAACATCTTCACAAGTCCATTGATACCATAATGGACGGCAAGCTTCAAGCACTTGATCTCTTCGTGATGCTCCACTTGAACTTGCACACGACAATCTTGTACACGATCACCACTTGATGTCATCCTCTCCATGGGTTGAGTGATATCTTCCTCTTGATGCATGCCCATGAACACGTACCTAACCCCACATAGAACTCTCACATAGACCATGGGTTAGTACGCAAAGCACAATGGACAATGCTTACCATACCATGGGATCACTTGATCCCTCTTGGTACATCTTCTAAGCTTTTTGAGTTGATCAACTTGATTCACTCTTGACTTAGTCTTGATCAACCTTGAATCTTTCCAACGCTCTTCATTTGGATGATGTCTTGAAGTTAAACATGAATGATCAGACAATCTTCTTCTTCAAGACATGCTTGCAATAAGCTCAACACTCACATGACCAATCTTTGGATAATTCCTTAATAGCACCTTGGTCAACTCATAAATTCCTTGAAACCAACACATGGACTTCAAGAAAAGCCTATGGAAAAATCATTCAAATATAACTCAAGACAACCTTTAGTCCATAAAGATTGTCTTCAATTACCAAAACCAAACATGGGAGCACCACATGTTCTTTCAATCTCCCCCATTTTGGTAATTGATGACAATCACTTTCAAGAGAGTTTATATAAAAAATTATGCATGACCATGCAATGCAACAACCAATAATGCATGCGTAAGAGATGCAAATGCTCTTAGGAACAAACCAAAGCCAGCAGAGACAACTCTCTAAACTTATCCACAAAACTCTCTGAAACTTCTCCCCCATTGGCATCGATTGCCAAAATGGGCGAAAAGCCTAGAAGGCCGATATAAATTGTGTTCCTCCATAAATTGTGTATTTCTCAACAAGAGAGTGGAATGCCATACACATATCCAAAGGTAAATACTTGGAGGAAGACAAACTATATTGAGGCACAAAGATTGCTAAAGAAAGATATGCCACAAGGACATAACAAAGAGAGACACAAGCAATCAAGCAGTCAAAATATACCAATGGAAGCAAGCAATCAAAGGATATCAATTGAACCAACTAGACCAATAATCCTATGAGCCACAAGAATAAAGGAAAATATGATATGAGCAGAGGAGTGTTCTAAAGAAACTAGAGAAGCTCCCCATGATTTGTGCACAAATAAGAATATTTGTATTGGATACAACGTGCACAAAATAGGATCATAGCTCCCCCAAAATCAATAGAAACTCACAACCAGTGCAAGTGGGCAAATAGGAGACAAATCCTAGAACTTGCAACAAGCACATGGTTGAGCAACATGTAACAGAGGCAACTAAGAATAGGCTCAACCAAAACCGATGTGTATGAGTCAAGGCAATGCACTTGAGAAGACTAATGTACGGATGAGCATTAAGCATCAATATAGTCTTGAAAGAATGAGATACACGGTGCAAGGCATGTCATTCCCACACACAACTAGCAAACGGGTTCACAAGCTCACTAATAAGCATATAAAAAACCTATGCTTGTGACGGGTTCACAAGTTCACTAATAAGCAAACGGGTTCACAAGCTCACTAATAAGCATATAAAGCCTCATCAAGACGAGGGATACCAATTAAGATGGCAAAGGCCTCATCAAGACAAGCATGAGGAAAAAGATCTTCACCACAAAAGAGTGCATCAAGATGCAACGAGATAAGACCCGCACTCAAGACAAAAGCTTTCACGGAGCCACGAAAGAAATAACATAAGAAAGACAAGGTGGACATGAAAGAAAGGATATCATCTAGAGATGTTATTTCTCTCAGATGTATAAGGTTCTAGGTATACGAAGTCATGATGATATATGTCTACAAAGAAGGATGTACACCCGACATAGTTACAACATGTAAGTGCATCTAGTGCCCCTTAGTGATTTTGGTGTATTGAAGACTTATAGGTTAAGGGACTAATGTGTTTATGAGTGTACATAGGTCTATAAGTCTATGAGGAGTTTGATATTTACAGAGAAAGTCGACCCCTAAAAATGAATATCTTCGACTGAAGATTTTGGTATTCCTGAAGACTTTCATGAAGACTTTGAAAGTGAAGAAATTGGTGTGTCCGTGAAGACTTGATATTCATGTAAGGAATATGAAGCTTGAAGACTTTCGTTTTCATCGTTTTGTTTTTCTCTTTCTTGAGTCATAGGAAACACCGTACTGTTAAAGGGGGTCGAGGAAATACTAAGGAAAATTTTTCCATGTGATGCTCAACTCAAAATCCTACACCTACCAATCCCTTCGAGTGAAGCCATTGGAAATCTCATACAGTTCAGTCAATTTCTTCAGTGACAGAGACGAAGTTCTTCTGGTTGCTGAGGAATTTGTTTTGACTGAGGAGTTAGGAATTCGCCAGTACGGATTGCCTACACAGTGAGGAACATGATAGCCCTGAGGAATTTGAGAGTCAAATTTCCGACTGTTGCTATGCTACGCGCCAGCTGTCCCAAAATATCTTATCCACATAACGGTCATATCATTGAAGGGCATTTATGTCTTATCATGTCGGGCTGCTCTCTAGGCTATAAATAGCCGCCCCCTACAACCACTAGCTAGTTGGCTGCTCCAAGAGAAACTGACAACTTGTCATTTGAGAGCAACCCATCCTCCGAGGACTTTGAGCGAAAATCATCGAGTGAGGAAAATCCCAAACCCCAAACACCTACAAACCCAAAGTGATTGAGCATCACTGAAGAGATTGATCCTGCGTGGATCCGACGCTTGTTACCTTTGAAGACTGTGCTTCTTCCAGACGGTTAGGCGTCATGGTCTAGAGCATCCAAGAGGAATTGTGGATTGCCGAGTGACCGAAGTCTGTGAAGGTTTGGAAGTCGCCTGAAGACTTACCACGAGTGATTGGACGAGGTCTGTGTGACCTTAGTTCAAGGAGAATATGGTGAGGACTTGGTGTCCCGAGCTGCGTGCTCAGCGACTAGGTGTCCGGGAATGTGTGTCCTCGAGTTTAAATACTCAGCCGCTCCAACCAGACGTACAACTGAGATAACAGTTGGAACTGGTCTACCAAATCATTGTCTTCACCAACCTTACTGGTTCTATTTCCTCAACTCTTTCATTTCCTCATTATTGTGTTGAGTTATTGTTCATATATGTGTTTGAAGACTTTGACTGAAGACTTTCTCAATTTCCTCAGTTCAATTTCTTCAGTCTGTTTGTCTTCATCTTGTGTTATCCTGTGTTTACGCTTTCTGCACTCTGTGTTTGTCTTCATTTCATCATGATGACTATGTGTGTATTCTGTCATGCTTACTTCTGAGTACTTATTCTGCTACAAGTAGTTCTTCGCTAAGGAATTTCCTCACTGGCAAATTCCTCAGTGAAGAATTCATAAAAATCGCCTATTCACCCCCCTCGAGTCGATATAACACACTTTCAATTGGTATCAGAGCAAGGTACTCCCTTGTTCTGTGTGATTTTGGTTTAACAACCTGGAGTTCTAGTTATGTCGACCGCAGGTATGATCAAGGTCTCTGCTGGGTGTCCTACCTTCGATGGCAAGGACTACCCCTACTGGAAGAATAAGATGCGAATGCATCTTGAAGCAATTGACAACGATCTCTGGTACATTGTGGAAAATGGTGTTCCCTCAGTCACACCTTCCCTGAATGCTGCTGATGTGAAGAGATTCAAGCAACTCGATTCTCAAGCGAAGAATATCATATGTGGTCATCTGAGTAAAGGGCAGTATGGTAGAGTGAGTGCTTTGGAAACTGCTAAGCTTATCTGGGATAGGCTCTCCAAAGTAAACAAAGGAGTCTCAACTCAACGTGACTCTCGTGTTGATGTTCTTCGCAATCTCTTCAACCGCTTCAGACTTGACAATGAAAATGTTCAACAAACATTCAATTGCCTCACTGATATCTCAAATGAACTTCAAGCGCTCGGTGCCACTGACATCACCGATCATGAGGTGGTGAAGAAATTGCTGCGATCACTCGATTCGTCATTTGACACTCTGGCACTGATGATTCAAGAGCGTGCTGATTACAAGTCACTAGATCCCGCTGATATCCTCGAGAGGCTAAATACTCATGAGTTCCAGCTTGCTGAAAAGAGAGATCTCTATGGTTCAAGCTATGACAGAACACGTGCCCTGAAGGCCAAGGCAGTGTCTGAATCTGAATGTGAAGATTCTGGTAGTAGCCTTGGTGATCCTGAAGAATTGAGCCAGGAGCTAGCACTGCTCATGAAGAAGTTCCAGAAATTCTCAAGACGTGGTCGCTTTGGAAAATCTTCAAGGAGCAGTGATTCCTCATCAAGTGACTATAAGAGAAGGCTATGCCACAAATGCAAGAAGCCTAGTCACTACATTCAAGATTGTCCTCAGTGGGACAAGGAACTAAAGAAGAAGAAATACAAGGATTACAGTTCTGATGATGCCAAGAAGAAGAAGAAATCTTCAAAGTTTCATCAGCAAAATCCTCGAAGTCTTCATCCCACAAGAAGAGCAGCTCCAAGAAGGCTCGGGCATTCATTGGCAAGGAAATGGATTCTGAGACTGAATCTGAGGATAATGAGGAAGATGAGGCATCCGAGGAGTCTGAGTCAGGTGTGGCAAGTCTAGCTCTTGCTACCGCATTTGTCAACAAGTCTATCTTCAACTCTGAAGAAAATGGCAACACCAACAACGCTGATGAAGGCAATGACGACTACGCTCCCACCTATTGCTTCATGGCAAAGGCTGCTAAGGTAACTAAATACCCCTCCTCTGAATCAAGTGAGGACAAATCTGATGAAAATCTCAAGCCTAGCTACTCTAAACTTGCTAAGATTGCTGTGAAACAACAAAAGGCTATTGAAAAACTTCAAAACATGCTAGACAAAAGTGATGATATGTTGGGTGATGAAATGGACCGCACTAAAGACTTAACTGAAAATCTTTAGAGACTTCAGTCTAAGTTTGACAACCTTCAAAGTCATCATAAAACTCTCTTAACTGATCACGAGAAGCTTTCTTATGAATTTCTTCAAAGAAAGCAAGATCTTGAGAAGCTAAGAGTGAGTTATGAAGATCTTCAGAAGGAGCGCGATTCATTACTTGCTCAACAAATCAGCGCTACTCAGGAAGAATTTTATCCTCCATGCTTAAAGTGCATTGAACGTGAATCTGCTAATTCTTCACCTGAATGTTCAAATGCTTCAAATGTTACAAATTCTTCACCTGCCTCTGCTATCACTAATTCCTCATCTGAGGACATTGCTAGTATCATTGACGATGCAGGGCTGAAGGATTTGTATATGACAGACATGTACAAAAGCCTCAAAGGGCATCAGACTCTTTGTGATGTGCTTAAAAAGCAGATCCTCAACAGAAACCCTAGGAAAGAGGGTATTGCCTTTGAGAGGAAACTCAATGCTGATGGAACATATTGGAAGCCTGAGCAGTACCCCAAAACCTCATGGGTTGCTGCAAAGGGACCTCCAGTTGATCCATCTAACTTATCTGGCTTTACATGTGAATCTCCTCATTCTTCTGATGAGTCATTTGACTCCAACTATAAACTGTTCAAAAATTAGAATGGTGAAGTATTTGCTAGATATGTTGGCACTAACTGCAGGTACGGTTCCCCTATGAAGAAAATCTGGGTTCCCAAAAGTTATGTTGAAAGTCTTTAGGTGAATGTCCTCATGACACCACTAGTGAAGAATAGGAACCCCAGATCAAACTCTTCATATGGACCAAATTCTTCATATGGATCCAAGTCCTCATACGGACCAAATTCCTCACATGGATCAAATTCCTCAAAAGGATCAAAATCCTCATATGAACATCATCGTGCTAACAACTCTGTTTCGCAGGGTAGAGCTAAGGGCTATGAATATGTGCATTATTCTTCAAATCATTATGTTCATAAGTCCTCGAAGAATTTCTCTGCTTATTCATATGCTTACCCTAACCCCTCTTATGTGAAACGAAGTGGACTGGCGTCCATGCCACCTTTCTCATATGGTGCTCGCAGAGTGATGAATTCTTTGCCACCCCTCCAGATGTGGGTGGTGAAGAAAAAGAACTAATCTCTTATGGAGGGTCAGGTCTCCCCTCGTGCTCAAAACGACTAAAGAATTTTTTGGAGACCTGAACAGTGCCTGAAAGGACGCAGGCGAATCATGATGAAATGAACTTTCATTTCACACATCCTCACACTGCTTATCTGTGCTATTGCTTGATGAAATTGAACTGATGATACTGATGTCATATTCTTCACTGATGAAGTATATGAGTTTGTAAGCTGCACTAATTCATCTGTAGGATGATCAACCCAAAGAAAATGAGTGGGTCCTCGATAGTGGATGTACAAATCACATGACTGGTGACAAGAATCTATTGATGGATGCTCCCTTAACACCGTCACATCTGAAGCATATCATCTTCGCTGGCAAAGGAAAAAGTCAGGTATTGGGTCTAGGTAAGGTTGCGATCTCTAAGGACATACACATGGACAAAGTCATGCTTGTCGAGTCCTTAGGATACAACCTCATGTCAGTCTCAATGCTTTGTGATCTTGATATGGTTGTTGTCTTTGGCAAGTATCGTTGTGTTGTGATCATGGAAGATGACAATTCCAAAGTCTTCGAAGGATTTAGGAGAGGAGACTTGTACATTGTTGATTTCTCTACAGGATCACAACCTGCCATGTGCTTACTTGCAAAAGCTTCAGAAGGCTGGCTATGGCATCGACGACTTGGTCATGCTGGCATGAGGAATCTGCACATGCTCGCGAAGAAGAAGCATGTCATTGGCATTGAGAATGTCAAATTCCTCAAGGATCACTTGTGCGGAGCCTGTGAAGCTGGGAAGATGACTAAGGCCAAGGATCCAGCGAAGACTATCATGACCACCACTCGACCATTTGAATTGCTTCACATGGATCTCTTCGGTCCTAATCATTATTCTGCTGTGACTAATGATGCATCTCTATATGGCTTTGTTATTGTTGATGATTACTCTCGTTACACATGGGTGCACATTGTTACTTACAAACATGAAGTGCAGGAAGTCTTCAAACGATTTTCCTCGAGGGCTTCAACCAACTTTGGTGTGAAGATCAAGCACATCAAGAGTGACAATGGAACTGAGTTCAAGAATTCCAGTCTTAATGACTATCTTGATGAACTTGGTATTACTCATGAGTTATCTGCTCCTTATACTCCTCAGCAAAATGGCGTCGTGGAGTGCAAGAACGGAACTCTTGTTGAGATGGCTCGCACTATGCTTGATGGATACAAAACACCTCATCGTTTTTGGATTGATGCAATTGATACCGTGTGCCACATCATCAACAGAGTATATCTCCACAAATTCTTCAAGAAGACTGCCTATGAACTCCTCACTGACAAGAAACCCAATGTGAGTTATTTCAAAGTCTTCGGTGCTAAATGTTGGATTAGGGATCCTCATCACAATGCTAAATTCACACCAAAAGCACATGAAGGTTTTATGCTTGGTTATGGAAAGGACTCGCACACCTACAGAGTCTTCAACATCACTCTTCACAAGATTGTTGAAACTGTAGATGTGCGGTTCGATGAAACTAATGGCTCGCAAAGAGAGCACCTACCTTTTGTGATAGATGAACCAACACCTGAAGATTCTATCAAGTTCAAGGCTACTAAGGATGTCATTCCTATCAAAGAATCTACTGAAGAATTCATTCCAAAACGCGAAGATCGTCGAGCTAATGTACCTAAGGAAAATGCTGAAGAAAATGGTGTTGAAGAAAATGCTGATCAAATTCCTCGACGACAACCAGCTCATCCTCGCGTTGCAAAAGAAGTGCAAGTTGAAAAGATCATCGATGACATTGAAGCACCAGGTCCTCTCACACGCTCAAAAGCTTCACATTTATCTAACTTTTGTGGGCACTATGCTTTTGTCTCTATCACAGAGCCCACTAAGGTAGATGAAGCATTTCTGGAGCCTGAGTGGATTCAGGCCATGCAAGAAGAATTACATCAGTTCAAGCTCAACAATGTTTGGGAACTGGTCAAACGTCCAGATCCTCGCAAGCTAATATCATTGGCACAAAGTGGGTCTATCGCAACAAGCAAGATGAAAATGGCCTTGTAGTGAGGAATAAGGCACGACTTGTAGCTCAAGGCTACACACAGGTTGAAGGAATTGATTTCGATGAAACTTTTGCACCTGTTGCTAGACTTGAGGCTATTCGCATATTACTTGCTTATGCTAACCATCATAATATCACTTTATATCAAATGGATGTGAAAAGTGCATTCCTCAATGGTAAGCTTGAGGAAGAAGTATATGTTGCTCAACCCTCAGGTTTTGAAGATCCAAAGAATCCTAACAAAGTCTTCAGACTCAACAAGGCCCTCTGTGGCCTCAAGCAGGCCCCTCGGGTGTGGTATGATACTTTGAAGGAATTCTTCGTGAAGAATGGCTTCACACCCGGTTCACTCGACCCTACTCTCTTTACTCAATCTTATGATGGTGAACTGTTTGTGTGTCAAATATACGTTGATGATATTATCTTTGGCTGTACTGACCAACGTTATAGTGATGAATTTGCCTATATGATGAGTGAAGAATATCAAATGTCTATGATGGGAGAGTTGAAATTCTTCTTAGGTCTTAAAATTCATCAAAAACACAATGGCATATTCATATCTCAGGAGAAATACCTCAAGGATGTTCTGAGGAAATTCGACATGCAAGATTGCAAAGGAGTCAAAATTCCTATGCCCACAAATGGCCATCTATGCACTGATGAAAATGGTATTGACTTTGATCACAAGGTATACCGCTCCATGATTGGTTCTTTATTGTACTTATGTGCATCTAGGCCAGATATAATGCTTAGTGTTTGCATGTGTGCCCGATTTCAAGCTACACCGAAGGAATCACACCATAAGGCTGTGAAGCATATTCTTCGATATCTAGCTCACACACCAACACTAGGACTATGGTACCCCAAGGGCTCTACTTTTGATCTCATTGGATATTCTGACTCTGACTATGCTGGTGATCGTGTGGACCTCAAGTCAACATCTGGTACTTGTCATTTCCTTGGACGGTCTTTGGTCTGTTGGTCCTCGAAGAAACAGAACTGCGTATCACTGTCTACTGCGGAAGCTGAGTACATTGCTGTTGGTTCTTGCTGTGCTCAATTGCTGTGGATGAAGCAAACTCTCAAGGACTACAGCATCAACATGAAGAATGTGCCTCTCTACTGTGACAATGAGAGTGCCATCAAGATTGCTCACAACCCTGTTCAGCACTCGAAGACAAAGCACATTCAGATTCGTCATCATTTTATTCGTGATCATGTGTTGAAGGGTGACATTTCTATTGAGCATGTGAAGACTGAAGAACAGCTAGCCGATATCTTCACAAAGCCCTTCGATGAGAAGAGATTTAGAAAGTTGTGGTGTGAGCTAAATATCTTAGAGTCTTCGAATGTTCTTTGAAAAGGACACACATCCTAACACTTATGCAAAATCGATGACTTAGATGTGCAACACATGAAGAAACGTTTTTCTTCAATCAATGAAGAACAACACTCTAAGTGTGAAGAAATTAATGAATAATTTGATTCTCAGAACCCTACGACAATTGTACGCGGTGTCTGAAATCATCATTCTTATACGGTGGGTCACGCCACCACAAAAGTTGAAAAATCTTCAATTTGAATTTTTCCTCAGTTTTTGAAATTCTCCAGTTTTTCAAATTCTTCAACTTTGCAAAATCTTCACTGTTTCTGTCGTTTTTCTTTATTGGCTATATATATGGGTTTATGTCCTCTACAGCATTCACTTATGGCTATTTCTTCAAGTTGCATTTTCTGCTAAGTGAATGTGATCGGACCCTTCCCCCTCTATGCTATACTCAACCCAATCTATTCACAAATTCTTCATGTGCGTTCTATTTGAAACTCGTTCAAAATCTTCACTGTGTCCTTGTCAGCTGAAGAAATTGCGAACGGAACTTTAAAACTAATCTTATCCAAATTTTCGGTTTTGCCGCTCAAACCGTTCCGCATCCCACGATAGACTTATCTATTCACCCACGATCTAACACGATCTCCACTTTTCAGTACGTGGGTGACACATGTCAAGCGAATGAGAAGGGTCAGGGGCATGTTCGTCCTAAATCTTCGGGCAAACAATTTTTCACTGCGACTATAAATACCCCCTCACCCCTTCCTCACTTCCTTTACTCCGCTCGACCGCTCTCTCTCTCGCTCGAGCTTCTCAAACCCTAGCGCTGCCGCTACTCCATCGTCGCCGGTGAGGAAGAGCTTCACTGCCTCGACCTCGTCGCCGCCGTACTCACGCCGGCCGCGGAAATCTTCACTCCACCACTGCCGTAGCTGTCTTCCTCCGCCAAGTTAGGGCGTGGAAGATCTGAACTGACGAGCTTCAAATCTACACTTCTCAGTTTGTCGTGTTCTTCATCCAGGTTAATTAAAAGTTACTTTTACTGCCCTCTTTGATTCAAATTTTCTCCACAAAATCTTCAAAGGTATTTTATTCTTCAAATCCTCACACACAAAACACCTCACTAGTCATCTGTTCTTGATTCGTTTCCCTAAGCATCATTTTTCTTCAAGATTCCTCAATTGTGTGGATCGTCGATCTATACAACTCTGGAACCTAAGACAAAGTACGCTTAGTCAAATTATTCAAGACTCATCTGGTCAAATTCCTCAAACTTGTTCATTTTGAAAACCTTCTGAGAACGCATATGACCTCTTCAAATTCCTCGCAACTATACTCTGTTCACAGGTACTCATGTCCGCTGCTGAATCACTAGGTTTTCATCAACTTAACTCATTTGCAGCGTTCCTCGAAGAAAAGTTGCATACTTCTTCAGAGAATTCGATTGTTCAAATTCCTCAACTGAAGAATATGGCAGAAGGTAAGAAACCACAAAAAGGAGGAAAGAAGCCTGAAGTCATGACTACGTTTGAAATACCTGAGGACATCTATGCTGACTATTGCACACCTGATGAGGCCAAGTTCAGAAAGGAGAACAAAAATCAGTGCAAGGTGCGCATATAGAGGATTGAAAGGAGATGGGCAAGAGAATGGAGGGAGTATAGATATGTAACTCCAAAGTATATGAAGAAATTCGCTCTAAATCCTCCATGCCCAAGAGCTCCATTGGCACCTGGTCAAGAAGCTGACCCCGCCAGCATCAAGCGTGGTGAGGATTTTCCTGAAGAATGGGCCAAACACCAAGCCAAGTTGGCAAGACAAGCCAAAGAAGCAGTGAGGAAATTTAATGAAGACTCTGCTGCTGCTGCTGCCACAAAGGCCTGTGACAAGCCTAGAGAATCAATGGCAAAGAAGCCCGCTCACAAGCCAAGTGCTTCACCAACTGTTCCCTCACGGCCAAGTTCCTCAGCAAAGCCCTCACGGCCAGATTCTTCAAAGCCCTCACGGCCAGTTCCTCATGCTGCTTCTGCTCCTCCAAAGTCCTTAGTTGCTCCGGCAAAGTCCTCAACACCTGTACATTTGGCCACATGCCAAAGGACTGCAGGCATCTCTATTTCCTCTGGTGTCTCAGCGAGTTCCTCGGCTGCACCAAACTCTTCATCAGGCCCCACTCTGCTGAAGACCAAGGCAACTGCTGGACAAGGTCCTCGGCCTAGTCCGAAGAAGAAACATGTTGCCTTCCAAGTGCCATATGACGATGAAGCTGATGATGATGAACTTGCAGAAATCATCACAGACAGGCAAGAAAGGGCCGCTAGAGCCAAAGGCACAACTGTGCCACTGCTTTTGGATCCAAAGGTGATCCTCGACTACATTGATCTCTGACACAAGGACCCAAACACTCCTATGCCTGATTTTCATTTGACTCCTGGCCAAAGTCACGTGCTGGCCCATTTCATCAATGAAGAAAAATGGAAATTTGAGAAGGCCAGACAAATCAAGAAGGCTCGGTTCAGGAAAGAGAAGTTCCTGAGGAAAAACATTGTCAAAATGACAACTGATGAACTCCTCATGATCCGGTCTGAAATCAAAGCCCTCAGCGATGATTTCAATGCTTATTATGCTGATTGGCAAGGAGCCAAAGTTAGGTTCGTTAAACTGACTAAGAAGTTCACCAATGTTGTAGCCCTAGCGCAACAAGAAATTCCTCAAGCTGAAGACTCTGTTCAGCAAACTGAAGAACATGCCAGCACCGCTGATGACTTTCAGGCTGCTGGTGAAAATGCTAGCTCCAGGGCTGATGACTCCATTCCAGTCGCTGAAGACATTGCCAGGGCATCCACTAGTGGTGCGCCTGAAGAAAATGAGGAAGTCAGGGCAACTGCATCAGTTGCACCTGAGGAAATTCAAACAGATTCCTCAGCTCCTCCTGCGCCTACACCAACTTCTACCCTTCCATCTGCATCAGATGTGAGGAAGACCAAGGCAACAGAGAGAGCTGCAGTGAAGAAAAGGAAAGCATCATCTGCTTCAGATTCTTCAGCTCCGAAGAAAATGAAGACTATGACCAGCTCACTTGAGAATCCAATTGATGCTGTTCCGATTTCCACCATGCCATCAAACGACCTTGTTCCTTTTGGTGAAGAATATGTGATCCCTAGCGGATCTGATGAAGAAAATCATTCTGCTGCTTCGTCAGAGCAGATTGATGAAGAAATTGAAGTGGATGCAATCCCTTCAACACCTGTTGCTTCCTCGCCAATGCCTCAGTTCACAGCTGAAGAGGCCGGCGTTGAAGAAATTGAAGATGAAGACGTGGATATTGGATGCACTACGCCTGTGATGAATGATGACTTTTGGGAAAATTAGCATCCCAATTCTCCACACTTCACCCCACTACAGCAAATACCTCAGTCCCCTGCACCAACCGTTCAAATGGGCTCTGAAGAAACTCATCCCACCTCGTCTGTGCATGAAGAAATTCCAACCACTATTGCTGAAGAAACTGTTGTTGCTGATACTTTGAACATCAGACCGCCACTGAAGAGGAACCAGAAATTCCTCAGCCTGAAGAACCGGAGATTGTGATTCCTGAGGTTGTGATGCAACTCACTGACACTCCTGTGCCCAAGCCAAAGGATCCATTCTCAAAGAAGCAAAAGTTCAAGGCTGCTGATTTCTTCAACGAGCATGTGTTCTTCACTGACTACAATCCCTATGATTCTGCTCGCATAAGGAAGAGGCGTTTCTGGACTGCTAGTCAAGCAAATTTCTATTCCTCTGTGCTATTCGACAAAGACAAAGTCTTCGATCATGCACACATTCCTCACGTGGACATGGAATCTCTGTCGTGCTTTGAGCCAGTCCTCAGTGTTCTTCACGATGCTGGATTGCTGAATTTCTGCACTGACATCTGTGATTGGAATGAAGAACTCATTCTTCAATTCTTTGCAACGCTGCACATCACAGGAAATTCTGAAGATGTGAACTCATGGGTGCTGGACTGGATGTCAGAAAATACTCACTACAAGGCACCAACATTTGAATTGCTTCGTGCCCTCCCACTCAGTCCTCCCCTTGATGGTGCTCGTTGCGTCTACAGTGAACCTGAGCTTACAAATCATTACATGCAAGTGCTGATGAAGGCTTTGAAGCCAGGACAGGCCCCACGAACCAAATTCCTCGTCAAGGAATTACTGTATGTGCCTCGGACTGTCTATCGCATTCTGACGAAGACAATGAGTCCTATCAAAGGCTACGACTCAAATGATGAAGAAGTCGTTGGCATCATGAAGAATATGCTTTTCAATATCATTCATGGCGTTCCCGTCAACTTCCATGATTTCTTCATGAGGACTCTGGCAAATATTGCTACACCATTTGAGCTGAAGCCTTATGCGCCATGGATCATGAGGTTCATCAGGACAAGGTCTTCACTCAACTACAAGGCTGATACTCTAAACCATGGCAGCTACTTGCCTCCAATTGAAGTCCTCAAACGGACATTTTCCTCAGCTGATGACAAAGGCAAGGCAACTACTGTGATAGATGAAGGCATTCGTCCATTGGATGGTCAATTTCGCAAGGCTGCATCCTACTCCACCAATGATGACTCTGCCACACATGACTCTGCCGCCAACACCTCTGCCAAGCAAATTCCTCAAGCCACAACACCCAGGGTGATGACTGATCGTGAGTTACTCCTCAATCTTCATCAGAAAGTTGATCGCAATCATAAATGGGTCAAGCGTCAGTTTGGTTCAATTCTTTACAACATGACCTCAACACACAATGCAGTGAAGAAAAACCAATACTACCTCCATGAAACCTTCAACCGTACCTGGGCTGTTCTATCTCATGTCTACAGCGTAGAAGATATGAAGAGCATGGGTCTCAAGGAAGAATTTGACTAGTCTGCACCTCCACCGAAGAAATTCAAGAAGGTCAAGGTTCCTTCCTTGGTGGCCAGCTCCTATTCTTCATCGCGCGACACTGATGAAAATGAAGACTTGGACGACACTGCGGCAGGCCCTACTACGACAACCGACCCCGACAACGCTGGCGCTCCTCCATCAACTTGATATTCTTCAGGGGCGTTAGTCCTCAGTTTCGATCCTTTTGTCCATTCGATGACAAAGGGGGACAAATCTGAGTTAGTCTTCAAGCGGGTCTATTATATGGGCGTTTTTTTGCTAAGTTACAACTCTCGCTCTTCTAAAACTTTTATTGGGTCGAGTTGTAATCTTAAACCCGATGGTGCTCTGATACTTTTGATGCACTGTGCTCTGATTCTGCAAGCTTGTTCCTCGTTGATATTATTTCACGCATGCTGAATCTCTTCAGGCACCATATTTCATTATGCATTTCAAATTCTTCATATTATATGTCAAATGCATGTATGAATTACAAGATATAGGGGGAGATCTCCATGATTCAACTCTTCAAGTGTGCATTGTTCAAAAGCAAATTCCTCACTATGCACATCTTCAGGGGGAGTTCTCCTATATCTTGCAATCAAATTCCTCAATATCAGTACTTACACTTCATATGTTTACCCCCGTTGAAAACTTAACCTATATTGTCATCAATCACCAAAAAGGGGGAGATTGCAAGTGCATCTAGTGCCCCTTAGTGATTTTGGTGTATTGAAGACTTATAGGTTAAGGGACTAATGTGTTTATGAGTGTACACAGGTCTATAAGTCTATGAGGAGTTTGATATTTACAGAGAAAGTCGACCCCTAAAAATGAATATCTTCGACTGAAGATTTTGGTATTCCTGAAGACTTTGAAAGTGAAGAAATTGGTGTGTCCGTGAAGACTTGATATTCATGCAAGGAATATGAAGCTTGAAGACTTTCATTTTCATAGTTTTGTTTTTCTCTTTCTTGAGTCATAGGAAACACTGTACAGTTAAAGGGGGTCGAGGAAATACTAAGGAAAAAATTTCCATGTGATGCTCAACTCAAAATCCTACACCTACCAATCCCTTCGAGTGAAGCCATTGAAAATCTCATACAGTTCAGTCAATTTCTTCAGTGACAGAGACGAAGTTCTTCTGGTCGCTGAGGAATTTGTTCTGACTGAGGAGTTAGGAATTCGCCAGTGCGGATTGCCTACACAGTGAGGAACATGATAGCCCTGAGGAATTTGAGAGTCAAATTTCCGACTGTTGCTATGCTACGCGCCAGCTGTCCCAAAATATCTTATCCACATAACGGTCATATCATTGAAGGGCATTTATGTCTTATTATGTCGGGCTGCTCCCTAGGCTATAAATAGCCGCCCCCTACAACCACTAGCTGGTTGGCTGCTCCAAGAGAAACTGACAACTTGTCATTTGAGAGCAACCCATCCTCCGAGGACTTTGAGCGAAAATCATCGAGTGAGGAAAATCCCAAACCCCAAACACCTACAAACCCAAAGTGATTGAGCATCACTGAAGAGATTGATCCTGCGTGGATTCGACGATTGTTACCTTTGAAGACTGTGCTTCTTCCAGACGGTTAGGCGTCATGGTCTAGAGCATCCAAGAGGAATTGTGGATCGTCGAGTGACCGAAGTCTGTGAAGGTTTGGAAGTCGCGTGAAGACTTACCACGAGTGATTGGACGTGGTCTATGTGACCTTAGTTCAAGGAGAATACGGTGAGGACTTGGTGTCCTGAGCTGCGTGCTCAGCGACTGCGTGTCCGGGACTGTGTGTCCTCGAGTTTAAATACTCAGCCGCTCCAACCAGACGTACAACTGAGACAACAGTTGGAACTGGTGTACCAAATCATTGTCTTCACCAACCTTACTGGTTCTATTTCCTCAACTCTTTCATTTCCTCATTATTGTGTTGAGTGATTGTTCATATCTGTGTTTGAAGACTTTGACTGAAGACTTTCTCAATTTCCTCAGTTTAATTTCTTTAGCCTGTTTGTCTTCATCTTGTGTTATCCTGTGTTTACGCTTTCTGTACTCTGTGTTTGTCTTCATTTCATCATGATGACTATGTGTGTATTCTGTCATGCTTACTTCTGAGTACTTATTCCGCTGTAAGTAGTTCTTCGCTAAGGAATTTCCTCACTGGCAAATTCCTCAGTGAAGAATTCATAAAAATCGCTTATTCACCCCCCCTCTAGTCGATATAACGCACTTTCACAACACGAAGGAATAAGATATCCAAAAGGAAGTCATACATATACCAATAAGATATTTGCTTGAAAGCATATCACATGGCTAGATATGGTCTTATTGTATATAAATGAATTCCTACCGCACAACCATCAAAGATATCACAACTAGCAACATGAGATCATTGTTGGGATGCTTTGAGAAAGGAAACAAGTATCACAAGAAAGAATGAATACATGCCATGATGCAACCTACACAAGGTTGATGCAAGAAATGTGTGCATGAAGTAGATGATGATACTTGTTACTGAGATACCATTGGAAGGATGTAGTAGATACCAATTGAAGGTAGATGGTAGTTCATTGATCATCCTAGCTTGACTCCAATAAGCACATGGTGGAAACACCTTCCTTGTGAGTGAGCTGAGCATCCAATGCACCTCCAAATGTTCCTAGAAGAAAAAGACAAACTAAACGGTACCCAAACTCATTGGGACCACATAGTTAGAAACACCAATACATAGGACAAACTCCACATAAATATGTGCATATAGATATGAAAATAAATATCATGCACATCTCATCCAATTTGAGACTTGGTGGAGTTTCCCCTATATATTGGGTCAAAGAAAGAAAGCATGCCAAATAAAATACATGAAGTAAACATGCATGCTCAAAACTTTCAAGAACCGAAACCAAATGAAAACAAAATGCCAAGTGAAAAAGGATACCAAATAGATAAATCATCACTTGGAAGATATCATTAAAGATACATCAAGGAATGGGATATCCATTGATACACACTAAACTAAAGATGTCAAACTCCCAAAGAGAGGATGATTCCAAACAAACCAAGCTCTCATCAAAGTTTCATGATGGCACAAGGTACCAAAATAAAACGGCTTGCCTTCCACCAACACACTTGATAAGGATCACAAGATGAGCGTTTTATAGAACATAGGATAGCTCTGTTGGAAATATGCCCTAGAGGCAATAATAAAATGGTTATTATTATATTTCCTTGTTCATGATAATTGTCTATTGTTCATGCTATAATTGTATTAACTAGAAACCGTAATACATGTGTGAATACATAGACCACAACATGTCCCTATTGAGCCTCTAGTTGACTAGCTCGTTGATCAATAGATGGTTATGGTTTCCTGACCATGGACATAGGATATCATTGATAACAGGATCACATCATTAGGAGAATGATGTGATGGACAAGACCCAATCCTAAGCATAGCACAAGATCGTATAGTTCGTTTGCTAAGAGCTTTTCTAATGTCAAGTATCATTTCCTTAGACCATGAGATTGTGCAACTCCCGGATACCATAGGAATGCTTTGGGTGTACCAAACGTCACAACGTAACTGGGTGGCTATAAAGGTGCACTACAGGTATCTCCGAAAGTGTCTGTTGGGTTGGCACGAATCGAGACTGGGATTTGTCACTCCGTATGACGGAGAGGTATCTTTGGGCCCACTTGGTAATGCATCATCATAATGAGCTCAATGTGACTAAGTAGTTAGTCACGGGATCATGCATTACAGAACGAGTAAAGTGACTTGCCGGTAACGAGATTGAACGAGGTATTGGGATACCAACGGTTGAATCTCGGGCAAGTAACGTACCGATTGACAAAGGGAATTGTACATGGGATTGCTTGAATCCTCGACATTGTGGTTCATCCGATGAGATCATCGTGTAACATGTGGGAGCCAACATGGGTATCCAGATCCCGCTGTTGGTTATTGGCCGGAGAGCTGTCTCGGTCATGTCCGCATGATTCCCGAACCCGTAGGGTCTACACACTTAAGGTTCGATGATGCTAGGGTTATAGGGAAAGTTTGTACATGGTTACCGAAGGTTGTTTGGAGTTTGGGAGGAGATCCTGGACGTCACAAGGAGTTTCGGAATGGTCCGGAGGTGAAGATTTATATATGGAAAGTCCAGTTTCAGTCACCGGAATGTTTTCGGGGGTTATCGGTATTGTACCGGGACCACCGAAAGGTGTCCGGGGGTCCACCGGGTGGGGCCAGCTGCCCCGGAGGACTTAATGAGCTGAATATGGGAGGGAACCAGCCCCTAGTGGGCTGGTGCGCCCCTGCCCAAGGGCCCAAGGCGCCTAGGGTTGGAAACCCTAGGGGAGGGGGGCGCCTCCACCTTGCTTGGGGGGCAAGCCTCCCCTCCTAGCCTCCGCCCCCCTCTAGATGGGATCTAGAGGGGCCGGCCCGCTCTCCCCTTCACCCTATAAATAGAGGGGGTGGGAGGGCTGCAGCACCCCTTCCCTGGCGTAGCCCCTCCCTCCTCTAACACCTCCTCCTTCCGCGGTACTTGGCGAAGCCCTGCCGGAGTACCACACTGCTCCGACACCACCACGCCATCGTGCTGCTGCTGGAGTTGTCTTCCCCAACCTCTCCTTCTCTCCTTGCTGGATCAAGGCATGGGAGACGTCACCGGCTGCACGTTAGTTGAACGCGGAGGCGCCGTTGTTCGGCGCTTAGATCGGAATCAACTGCGATCTGAATCGCTATGAGTATGACTCCTTCATCCGTGTTCTTGCAATGCTTCCATATCGCGATCTTCAAGGGTATGAAGATGCACTCCTCTCTCTCTCGTTGCTAGTCACTCCATAGTTTGATCTTGGTGATGCGTAGAAAATTTTGAATTTCTGCTACGTTCCCCAACAGTGGCATCATGAGATAGGTCTATGCGTAGTTTCTATGCATGAGTAGAACACAAGTTGTTGTGGGTGTCGATTTTGTCAATTTACTTGCCACTACTAGTCTTATCTTGATTCAGCGGCATCGTGGGATGAAGCGGCCCAGACCGACCTTACACGTACGCTTACGTGAGACAGGTTCCACCGACTGACATGCACTAGTTGCATAAGGTGGCTAGCGGGTGTTTGTCTCTCCCACTTTAGTCGGATCAGATTCGATGAAAAGGGTCCTTATGAAGGGTAAATAGCAATTGGCATATCACATTGTGGTTTTGGCGTAGGTAAGAAACATTCTTGCTAGAAACCTATAGCAGCCACGTAAAAAACTTGCAACAACAATTAGAGGACGTCTAACTTGTTTTTGCAGCATATGCCGTGTGATGTGATACGGCCAAAAGGATGTGATGAATGATATATATGTGATGTATGAGATTGATCATGTTCTAGTAATAGGAATCACGACTTGCATGTCGATGAGTATGACAACCGGCAGGAGCCATAGGAGTTGTCTTATTTATTGTATGACCTGCGTGTCATTGAATAACGCCATGTAATTACTTTACTTTATTGCTAAACCGTTAGCCATAGTAGTAGAAGTAATAGTTGGCGAGACAACTTCATGAACACACGATGATGGAGATCATGGTGTCATGCCGGTGATGATGATGTTCATGGCGCCCCGAAGATGGAGATCAAAAGGAGCAAAATGATATTGGCCATATCATGTCACTATTTGATTGCATGAGATGTTTATCATGTTTTTGCATCTTATTTGCTTAGAACGACAGTAGCATAAATAAGATGATTCCTCATAAAATTTCAAGAAAGTGTTCCCCCTAACTGTGCACCGTTGCGAAGGTTCGTTGTTTCAAAGCACCACGTGATGATTGGGTGCGATAGATTCTAACGTTTGCATACAACGGGTGTAAGCCAGATTTACACATGCAAAACACTTAGGTTGACTTGACGAGACTAGCATGTATGGACATGGCCTTGGAACACAAGAGACCGAAAGGCCGAACGTGAGTCGTATAGCAGATGTGATCAACATGAAGATGTTCACCGATGATGACTAGTCCGTCTCACGTGATGATCGGACACAGCCTAGTTGACTCAGATCATGTATCACTTAGATGACTAGAGGGATGTCTATCTGAGTGGGAGTTCATTAAATAATCAGATGAACTTAATTATCATGAACATAGTCAAAGGTCTTTGCAAATTATGTCGTAGCCTACGCTTTAGTTCTACTGTTTTAAGATATGTTCCTAGAGAAAATTTAGTTGAAAGTTGACAGTAGCAATTATGCGGACTGAGTCCGTATACTGAGGATTGTCCTCATTGCTGCACAGAAGGCTTATGTCCTTAATGCACCGCTCAGTGTGCTGAACCTCGAGTGTCGTTTGTGGATGTTGCGAACATCTGACATACACGTTTTGATGACTACGTGATAGTTCAGTGCGCAATGTTAAACGGTTTAGAATTGAGGCACCAAAGACATTTTTTGAAACGTTGCGGAACATATGAGATGTTCCCAGAGCTGAAATTAGGATTTCAGGCTCGTGCCCACGTCAAGAGGTATGAGACCTCCGACAAGTTTCTTAACCTGCAAACTAAGGGAGAAAAGCTCAATCATTGAGCATGCTCAGATTGTCTGAGTACTACAATCACTTGAATCGAGTGCGAGTTAATCTTCCAGATGAGATAGTGATGGTTCTCCATAGTCACTACCACCAAGCTATTAGAGCTTCGTGATGAACTATAACATATCAGGGATACACATGATGATCCTTGAGCAATTTGCGATGTTTGACACCGCAAAAGTAGAAATCGAGTAGGAGCATCAATTGTTGATGGTTAGTAAAACCACTAGTTTCAAGAAGGGGAAAGGGAAAGAAGGGATACTACATGAAACGGCAAATCAGTTGCTGCTCTAGTGAAGAAACCCAGGGTTGAACCCAAACCCGAGACTAAGTGCTTCTGTAATGAGGGAACGGTCACTGAAGCAGAACTACCCTAGATACTTGGTAGATGAGAAGGCTGGCAAGGTGGACAGATGTATATTGGATATACATTATATATTAAATGTGTACTTTACTAGTACTCCTAGTAGCACAAGGGTATTAAGATAACGATTCGGTTGCTAAGTGTTAGTAACTCGAAATAAAAGAGCTACAGAATAAACGGAGACTAGCTAAAGGTGAGATGACGATGTGTGTTGGAAGTGTTTCCAAGGTTGATGTGATCAAGCATCGCCTGCTCCCTCTACCATCGAGATTGGTGTTAAACCTAAATAATTGTTATTTGGTGTTTGCGTTGAGCATAGACATGATTGGATTATGTTTATCGCAATACAATTATTCATTTAAGGAGAATAATGGTTACTCTGTTTATTTGAATAATACCTTCAACGGTCTTGCACCTAAAATGAATGGTTTATTGAATCTTGATCGTAGTGATACACATGTTCATACCAAAAGATATAAGATAGTAATGATAGTACCACATACTTGTGGCACTACCATTTGAGTCATACTGGTATGAAACACATGAAGAAGCTCCATGTTGATGGATCTTTGGACTCACTCGTTTTGAAAAGATTGAGACATGCGAACCATGTCTATTGGTATATATGCATGAAGAAACTCCATACAGATGGATCGTTTGGACTCACTTGATTTTGAATCACTTGAGACATGCAAATCATACCACATGGGCAAGATGACTGAAAGGCCTCGTTTTTCAGTGAGATGAAACAAGAGAGCAACTTGTTGGAAGTAATACATTTGATGTGTGCAATCCAATGAGTGCTGAGTCATGTAGTGAATATCGTTATGCTCTTACTTCACAGATGATTTGAGTAGATTCTGAGTATATTTACTTGATGAAACACGAGTCTGAATTATTGAAAGGTTCAAGCAATTTCAGAGTGAAGTTGAAGATCATCGTGGCAAGAGGATAAAATGTCTATGATATGATCATAGAGATAAATATCTGAGTTACGAGTTTGGTACACAATTAAGACCTTGTGGAAATTGTTTCATAACTAATATCGCCTAGAACACCAAAGTGTGATGGTGTGTCCGAACATCATAAATGCACCCTATTGGATATGGTGCATACCATGATGTCTCTTATCAAATTACCACTATCGTTTATGGGTTAGACATTAGAGACAACCGCATTCACTTTAAATAGGGCACCATGTAATTCCGTTGAGATGACACCGTATGAACTATGGTTTAGAGAAACCTAAGCTATCATTTCTTTAAAAATTTGGGGTTGTGAAGCTTATGTGAAAAGTTTTGCCTAACGAGCTCGAACCCAAAGCGGATAAAATGCATCTTCATAGGACACCCAAAAACAGTTGGGTATACCTCCTAATTCAGACCCGGAAGCAAAAGTGATTGTTTCTAGAAACGGGTCCTTTCTCGAGGAAAAGTTTCTCTTGAAAGAATTGAGTGGGAGGATGGTGGAGACTTGATGAGGTTATTGAACCATCACTTCAACTAGTGTGTAGCAAGGCACATGAAGTTGTTCCTATGGCGCCTACACCAATTGAAGTGGAAGCTGATGATAGTGATCATGAAACATTAGATCAAGTCACTACCAAACCTCGTAGGTCGACAAGGATGCGTACTACTTCAGAGTGGTACGTAATCCTGTCTTAGAGGTCATGTTGCTAGACAATAATGAATCTACGAGCTATGGAGAAGCGATGGTGGGCCCGGATTCCGATGAATGGCTCGAGGCCATAAAATCCGAGAGAGGATCCATGTACCAAAACAAAGTACAGACTTTGGAAGAGCTACTCGATGGTCGTAAGGCTGTTGAGTATAGATGGATTTTAAAAGGAAGACGGACAATGATGGTAAGTGTCACCATTAAGAAAGCTCGACTTGTCGCTAAGATGTTTTCCGACAAGTTCAAGGAGTTGACCACGATGAGCCTTTCTCACTCGTAGCGATGCTAAGAGTCTGTTGGAATTATATTAGCAGTTACTGCATTATTTATGAAATCTTGTAGATAGGATGCCAAAACATTTTTTCCTCGACGATTTTCTTGAGGAAAGGTTGTATGTGATACAACCAGAAGGTTTTGTCAATCCTGAAAGATGCTAACAGGTATGCAAAGCTCCAGTAATCCTTCTAAGGACTGGAGTAAGCGTCTCGGAGATGGAATATACGCTTTGATGAGATGATCAAAGATTTTGGGTTTATACAAAGTTTATGAGAAACTTGTATTTCCAAAGAAGTGAGTGGGAGCACTATAGAATTTCTGATGAGTATATGTTGTTAACATATTGTTGATCAGAAATGCTACAGAATTTCTGGAAAGCATATAGGGTTATTTGAAAGGTGTTTTTCAATGGAAAACCTGGATTAAGCTACTTGAACATTGAGCATCAAGATCTATAAGATAGATCAAAAAAGCTTAATAGTACTTTCAAATGAATACATACCGTGACAAGATTTTGAAGGAGTTCAAAATAGATCAACAAAGAAGGAGTTCTTGGCTGTGTTTTAAGGTGTGATTATTGAGCAAGACTCAAGACCTGACCACGACAGAAGAGAGAGAAAGGACGAAGGTCGTCCTCTATGCTTTAGACATAGGCTCTACAGTATGCTATGCTGTGTACCACACCTGAAGTGTGCCTTGCCATGAGTCAGTCAAGGGGTACAAGAGTGATCCAAGAATGGATAACATGACAGCGGTCAAACTTAACCTTAGTAACTGGTGGACTAAGGAATTTTCTCGATTATGGAGGTCGTAAAAGAGTTTGTCATAAAGGGTTACATCGATGCAAACTTTGACACTAATCCGGATGACTCTGAGTAGTAAACCGGATTCATATAGTAGAGCAGTTATTTGGAATAGCTCCAAGTAGCGCCTAGTAGCTGCATCTACAAGATGACATAGATATTTGTAAAGCACACATGGATCTGAAAGGTTCAGACCCGTTGAATAATAAACCTCTCTCACAAGCGAGATATGATCAAACACCATGGGTGTTGGATCAATTCAATCACATAATGATGTGAACTAGATTATTGACTCTAGTGCAAGTGGGAGACTGTTGGAAATATGCCTTAGAGGCAATAATAAAATGGTTATTATTATATTTCCTTGTTCATGATAATTGTCTATTGTTCATGCTATAATTGTATTAACTGGAAACGGTAATACATGTGTGAATACATAGACCACAACATGTCCCTACTGAGCCTCTAGTTGACTAGCTCATTGATCAATAGATGGTTATGGTTTCCTAACCATGGACATAGGATGTCATTGATAACGGGATCACATCATTAGGAGAATGATGTGATGGACAAGACCCAATCCTAAGCATAGCACAAGATCGTATAGTTCGATTGCTAAGAGCTTTTCTAATGTCGTATCATTTCCTTAGACCATGAGATTGTGCAACTCCCGGATACCATAGGAATGCTTTGGGTGTACCAAACGTCACAACGTAACTGGGTGGCTATAAAGGTGCACTACAGGTATCTCCAAAAGTGTCTGTTGGGTTGGCACGAATCGAAACTGGGATTTGTCACTCCGTATGATGGAGAGGTATCTCTGGGCCCACTCGGTAATGCATCATCATAATGAGCTCAATGTGACTAAGTAGTTAGTCACGGGATCATGCATTATGGAACGAGTAAAGTGACTTGCCGGAAACGAGATTGAACAAGGTATTGGGATACCGACGATTGAATCTCGGGCAAGTAACGTACCGATTGACAAAGGGAATTGTATATGGGATTGCTTGAATCCTCGACATTGTGGTTCATCCGATGAGATCATCGTGGAACGTGTGGGAGCCAACATGGGTATCCAGATCCCGCTGTTGGTTATTGGCCGGAGAGCTGTCTCGGTCATGTCCGCATGATTCCCGAACCCGTTGGGTCTACACACTTAAGGTTCGATGACGCTAGGGTTATAGGGAAAGTTTGTACGTGGTTACCGAAGGTTGTTCGAAGTCCCGGATGATATCCCGTATGTCACAAGGAGTTCCAGAATGGTCCAGAGGTGAAGATTTATATATGGGAAGTCCAGTTTCAGTCGCTGGAATGTTTTCGGGGGTTATCGGTATTGTACCGGGACCACCGAAAGGTGTCTGGGGGTCCATTGGGTGGGGCCACCTGCCCCGGAGGACTTAATGGGCTGAATATGGGAGGGAACCAGCCCCTAGTGGGCTGGTGCGCCCCTCCCCAAGGGCCCAAGGCGCCTAGGGTTGGAAACCCTAGGGGAGGGGGCGCCTCCACCTTGCTTGGGGGGCAAGCCTCCCCTCCTGGCCCCCCCTCTAGATGGGATCTAGAGGGGCCGGTCCCCTCTCCCCTTCACCCTATAAATAGAGGGGGGGGGGGTGGGAGGGCAGCAGCACCCCTTCCCTGGCGCAGCCCCTCCCTCCTCTAACACCTCCTCCTTCCGCGGTGCTTGGTGAAGCCCTGCCGGAGTACCATGCTGCTCCAACACCACCACGCCGTCGTGCTGCTGCTGGAGTTGTGTTCCCCACCTCTCCTTCTCTCCTTCCTGGATCAAGGCATGGGAGACATCACCGGGCTGCACGTGTGTTGAACGCGGAGGCGTCGTTGTTCGGCGCTTAGGTCGGAATCAACCGCGATCTAAATCGCTACGAGTACGACTCCTTCATCCACGTTCTTGCATCGCTTCCATATCACGATCTTCAAGGGTATGCAGATGCACTCCCCTCTCTCTCGTTGCTAGTCACTCCATAGATTGATCTTGTATGCGTAGAAAATTTTGAATTTCTGCTACGTTCCTCAACAAGCTCCCCCACGAGCTGTGCATTATCGAGAATTTGCATTTGAGTACACAATGCACAAGGTGAGATCACCACTTTCACTATATCTAGAAAACACTAGACAAGAACAAGATATTAACAAGATCCACAAGTGGTATTGAAGACAACGGGAGTGACACAATCCTTGGCAAGAGAAAAGGCAAATAAAAACAAAAGCCAATGTAAAGATGATCAATAAATTCTACCACACATAAGTGACTACCAAGGATATCCAACATCATCTTCACAGCAAACACAAGCAAATTGCCACTTGTAGAGCTAACATGTCACCTAGGAACAATATAATTAATAATATCAACTCTAAGTGACAATATCTCAAATGTACACATTTTCTAGGCTTGTAATATGCACATAGCATATTACTCCCCCATAATGTGATACCAAAGAAAACTTAACAAGTGGCAATAAGAGGATCCAACGAGAGATAGTCAACAGACTTTTAGAATTTGAATTTCTCACGAGAGATATACCACCTAGCAACTAGATAATCTTGTAATATCAATACTAGATGGTATTCCTCATGTACACACATTTATAGGATTTTGAGGTGCACAAAGCACATCACTCCCCCAAAATGGGATGTTCCATTAATCTCTCACACGAGCCAACTAGGATACAAACAAGAAGCAAAAAGGCTCAACGCACGACACACACGTACATGATGTGCAAACCAACACACACATACTTCATTGCATCAAGATAAGCAAGTTGGAAGCACAACATATAGAAACACATGCAAGGAACAAAACCAAAATATGCATGGGGCAAGTAACTTTCAATGTAACCAATTAAAGTACAAGTTACCGCAAGGAGGCACATTGGATATAAGATAGAAACTTGATAATCCAATTGACTTGGCTTGAGACAAAAGGAATGATGAAGTCCCCTTAATTCTTCATAATGTAGCCAAGTCTCCAATGCCCTCCAACAACACCTATTGATCAAATTGAGCTTGGTGGTCCCCAACCAAGTTGGGTCCTAAGTGGTTAGTCACAATAGGCTTGGCTACCCAAATGGTTCTTTTCTTGACACGACTTTGAGTACCAACAAACTTGGCAAACACATTGCCAACCTTATCCTTCCCAAGAGAATAGATATCATCAATAATAATTGGGTTGGATAAGTTACCACTAGTGCATGAAGAAGCGACGTGACCTTTCTCATGACATAAGTAGCAACGTCTACTCTTCACTTTCTTCTCACTTGATTTCTCAACAAGAGAAGCATTAACTTGAGTCTTCTTGGGAAGTGGCCTTTCTTCAACTTGAGGTTGAGCATGAGATTAAACTTCTGGCCTCTTCCCTTGTTGCTTGACACTAATGGCCGCCTTCTTCAATGGGCAAGATCTAACATGATGCCCTTCAATTTTGCACTTGAAGCAAATAATCTTGGCCGAATTCTTGACTTGTTCTTGGCCCTTCTTCTTGATTCTCTTGGACTTCTTCTTCTTATTGGAGTTGAATCCAAGTCCACCTTTGTCATTGGGGGATTTTTGCACACTCAAGATATTGTTGAGTGTGGATTTCCCTTCATGAATCTTTTCCAAGTCTTTCTTCAAAGAAGTGACTTGGGCCTTGAGCTCTTTGATTTCCTCTACATGGTTAGTCACAACACAAGTACTAGAGGAAGTATAAGCTTCATCGTTAGAGCAACAAGGAAAGTAAAGGAAATCATCACAAGATGTACCAACATTGTGAGTAGATGAATTACAAGGACTAGCACATGGCAATATAATATTTGACTAGAAGTAGTGCTAGTATCCACATGAGGCTCACTAGATGTTACCTTAGCAATCATGGCCTCATGAGCTATCTTTAGCACATTATGGGATACTAGAAGATCATCATGAGAGCTTGAGAGCTTTTCATGACTTTCTTCCAATTTCCCATAATTGCTAGATAGCACCTCAAATTGAGCCCGTAGCTCAACATTCTCCTTCAAAATGGATGCTTCACAAGTAATAGAGTTAGTAGCACAAGCATCATCATTTACAACAATAGGAGAGACAACTTGGCAAGCTCTTTTAAATAAGAAGCTTCAAGTTGGGCATGAGACTCGGTGAGTTTGATGAGCTCAAAATCCTCAAGGAGTCTAGCATGAGAAACTTCAAGCTTAGCATTTTTAGTTTTGAAATCATTGGCCACCTCAAGAGCTCTATCATGAGATTCCCTAACTCTAGATAATTCTAGAGCAAAAGTCTCCTCAAGAGATTCGGAGGTGGTTTGTTCATGTTTAAGAGCTTGAGATAGCTCCGCGATCTCATTTGCGTAATCACGCTCATGAGCTTCCATTTTTTCAATGGTGACCTCATGCTCCTCTAGATGAGATTCCAACTCTTCAATGTATTTCTTGCCATCAATGGCAATGGACATTATTTCCATGAAGTTGGAACGAGCAATTTTATTTTTATGAAGAGATTTAAAAATCAATTCCCCCTTAGGTTTTAAGGAGGCAACATTATCATTCTCTTCATAATTATCCTCATCATCATTAGCATTAACATCATCATCAAGAGACATATTGGGGGTACAAAGTAGGAGATACCTTTGACGCCTTAGCCATAAGGCAAAAAGCAATAGATGATGATGTAGGATCCCTTGAGGCACCATTAAACACCACATCTTGTTCCATGGAGTGTTCGGTTTCCTCTACATTGTTAGCACAACTATTCAAGGAAATAGATGCATTTTTATCATGGCAACAAGACATAGCAAGCATATCATCATGAGATTTAGTCAAGAAATTTCTACATGATATGCAAGGACTATCAACACAAGCATGTGAAACATTTGGAGCGCTCGAAGTGTTAAAGCCCAAATAAGGAGCATTGCAATAATATAGTGATGAAGGATCATCCACAATAAGCATACTATCATCATTGCAATGACCAACACTACTCACCATGTCCCTTGTGACAAACCACATGTAGGTGAAGTAGAAGAAGTTGAGAAGACTATACGGCTGGAGGTGGAGGGAGAGCAATCATCCCCACAAATCTTGGACACGCCATATTTATCTTGAAGCTTCGTCCACAACTCATGAGCATCCCGGAACGGCATGAGTTGAAATATAGCTACATTCCTCAAAGCATCGAAAAGCACATTAGAAGCTTGAGCATTGAGATAAGAGTTTTTCTCATCCTCTAAAGATAATCTTTGGGGATCCTTTGGAGGAGAAAAACCCATATCTACAATTTGCTCTAAATTTGGGTCCATGACCCTAAAAAGATTAAGCATGTGAATTACCCAAACATCAAAATTTGTGCCATCAAAACTAAGAGTGTTAGAGAATCATAATCCCCTAGTCGACATCTTTACTCTCTAGGCGGTAAAGCCTAATAAAGAGAGACGAGGCTCTGATACCAATTGAAAGATCGTGGATGTCGCCTAGGGGGGGGGGGTGAATAGGCGCTTTAAAATAATTACGGTTTAGGCTTGAACAAATGCGGAATAAACCTAGCGGTTAATTTGTCAAGCACAAAACCTACAATAACTAGGCTCACCTATGTGCACCAGCAACTTAAGCTAAGCAAGATAAACAACTAAGTGATAGCAAGATATATGACAAGAAACAATATGGCTATCACAAAGTAAAGTGCATAAGAAAAGGGCTCGGTTTAGAGATAACCGAGGCACGCGGAGACGATGATGTATCCCGAAGTTCACACCCTTGCGGATGCTAATCTCCGTTTGGAGCGGTGTGGAGGCACAATGCTCCCCAAGAGGCCACTAGGGCCACCATAATCTCCTCACGCCCTCGCACAATGCAAGATGCCGTGATTCCACTAAGGGATCCTTGAGGGCGGTCACCGAACCTGTACAAATAGCAACCCTTGGGGGCGGTCACGAACCCGTACACTTTGGCAACCCTTGGGCGCGGTCACCGGTACCCGTCAAATTGCTCGGGGCGATCTCCACAACCTAATTAGAGACCCCAACGCTTGCCCAGAGCTTTACACCACAATGATTGAGCTTCGAACAACACCAACCGTCTAGGGCGCCAAGGCACCCAAGAGGAAATAGCTCTAGGGTGCCCAAACACCCAAGAGTAACAAGCTTCTCAAACTTCACTTCCACGTATCACCGTGGAGAACTCAAACTGATGCACCAAATGCAATGGCAAGGGCACACGGAGTGCCCAAGTCCTTCTCTCCCAAATCCCACCAAAGCAACTAATGCTAGAGAGGAAAATGAGAGGAAGAACGAAAGAAGAACACGAAGAACTTCAAGATCTAGATCCAAGGGGTTCCCCTCACTTAGAGGAGAAAGTGATTGGTGGAAATGTGGATCTAGATCTCCTCTCTCTTTTCCCTCAAGAACTAGTAAGAATCATTGGAGGGATTGAGAGTTAGCAAGCTCAAAGAAGGTCAACAATGGGGGAAGAACACGAGCTCAAGAGATAAGGACCATTGGGGAAGAAGACCCCCTTTTATAGGTGAGGAAAAAATCCAACCGTTATCCTCACAGCCCGCACAGAGCAGTACTACTGCTCCAAGGAGCGGTACTACCGCTAGGATGGAAGGAGCCCTTTGAAAAACAACAGCGAGGAGGCAAAAGGCCAGTAGAACCACCGGAGCGGTACTACCGCTCGTCCTCACGGTACTACCGCTAGGGATCGCGGTACTACCGCAAAGGGTAGCGGTACTACTGCTTGCGAGCGGTACTAAAAAAATACATCCATGCCTACCACCACTGGACCTATGACGAGTTTTTGGTCCGGAGCGGTACTACCGCTGTAGTAGCCGCGGTAGTAAAAAATTATATCCGCTCCTGTCCGCGGTAGTACCGCTGCAGCCTTTTCAGAACACCAAAACCGCCACAACTTTTGCAAACGGACTCCGAATTTGATGAAACCAAGTTTGTTGGAAAGCTAGCGACAAGGGCTAACACAATCTTGAAAGAAATATCAATAATAAGCAAAATAGAAAAGGTCCAAGAGAAAATGGTGAAAACCCTTCCTCGAATAAGACCGGTAAAACCTCCAACACCGAAAACGCAATAGAAGAGGCATATGAAATCCGTTTTTGAAGTACTAGAGCTTGTCACAAAGATAACCACAAGCTCTAAAACCTCAAAAGAAAATACAAATATGAATCAAGAAATATGATGCATGGATGCAAAGGTTTGAGCTCTCGATGAACGATACCATCAAGCTACTCACTTGAGAGCCCCCCTTGATAGTACGGCTATCGATCCTATAACCCGGTCTCCAAACTATCATCATGAGACCGGTAAAATATAAAACCTATCAAGGGAAAACCTTTGCCTTGCACGAAGTCCACTTGAGCTAGATGATGACGATCTTGACTCCCTCAAGTTGGACCACCTTTCTTGATTGCGTTCGCTCGATGAAGACTAGTTGATTGCTCCCCCATACTCCACTGTGGGTGAGCCACTCTTTGAAACATCTTCACAAGTCCATTGATACCATAATGGACGGCAAGCTTCAAGCACTTGATCTCCTCGTGATGCTCCACTTGAACTTGCACATGGCAATCTTGTAGACGATCACCACTTGATGTCATCCTCTCCATGGGTTAGTGATATCTTCCTCTTGACGCATGGCCATGAACACGTACATAACCCCACATAGAACTCTCACATAGACCATGGGTTAGTATGCAAAGCACAATGGACAATGCTTACCATACCATGGGATCACTTGATTCCTCTTGGTACATCTTCTAAGCTTTTTGAGTTGATCAACTTGATTCACTTTTGACTTAGTCTTGATCAACCTTGAATCTTTCCAACGCTCTTCATTTGGATGATGTCTTGAAGTTAAACATGAATAATCACACAATCTTCTTCTTCAAGACATGCTTGCAATCAGCTCAACACTCACATGACCAATCTTTGGATAATTCCTTAATAGCACATTGGTCAACTCATAAACTCCTTGAAACCAACACATGGACTTCAAGAAAAGCCTATGGAACAATCCTTCAAATATAACTCAAGACAACCATTAGTCCATAGAGATTGTCATCAATTACCAAAACCAAACATGGGGGCACCACATGTTCTTTCAGTTGACCTCGTCCATGACGAGTAGCACCACATGGCCGGTGGCCAGTACAACGGCCTGCGAGTATGCACTAGCGATTGATTTTGTTGATGTTGGAAGCCGGCCACTCGGGTGATGCGTGTCAGCCGCGCATGACCGCCGGGCTGCACCGCCCACGTCTGCTAGGCACGCCGTTGAAGCCTGCCGTCGCTCGTCGTTCCACGTCACGACCATTCGGGAGGAGCATCGGCGTCCATGCCTGCCGCCTTCTCGAGCTGAGACACAAGAACATATCCTGCAACATAATTTCTGACACAAAATGTTTCTGCAACATGCCCTTTGTTGCAAAAAAAGACATTTCTGCAACATGACCTCTTTTGCAAAAAAGAACAGTATCATAACATCTATTGCAAAAAAATCTGAAGGCATTTCTGCAACATGCCCTTTGTTGCAAAAAAATGTATAAACATTTCTGCAACGTGATCTCTGTTGCAAAAAAGAACAGTAACATGACCTCTGCTGCAAAAAAAAAATCTGGAGACATTTCTGCAACATGGTCTTTGTTGCAAAAAAAATTAGCAACATAACTTCTGTTGCAAAGATTTATGCAACAAAACCTACATCCCAAAGGTTTCTGCAATGATCAAGGGTGCTGATAGCTGCTTGATGACGCCGTATCTGACGGCTTGCGACCCGGCCGATCTTTTAAAAAGATCAGCTGGTAGACGCGTAGCAATGCCCATCTACGTAAGCCTACTTAAAACATCTATGTAAACTTCCTAACTAACTCTTCAAGGGGGTGAGCCCCTTCCTCCCCAATCCTCCAATTCTAATCCATCAGCTGGCTAATTACGTCAAACACGTAACGCAAATTTCGTAGGTGTAGCATTACGTAAACTCCCGATGGAGGAAGCGAAAAACTCATACGACGTTCAGGCACCCCAGCATGGGCCGGTTCCCCGTTGCCATTATCTTATTTCTCACATCCATGATGGCCATCTCGGTGACGCACGCTTACCGCGGCATGAATAGCAGGGAGCAAGCTTGTGGGGTCCAATGCAGGTAGGTGGCCTTAGAGCATCGATAACACGATCTCTCAAGCCCACCTCATACGCCCGGGCGGACTGTCCGTTCATTGTTCGGCCGCGAAAATCTGACCCAGACGGGCATCACAAACGGGCCTCATACGCCCGGGCTAACTGGCACCCCTAATATCCAGCCCAAATATGAGACGTATATGGGGCGCCCGCCGACCCCGCCGTAGGTCGCAGCGGTCTCACCTACAGCGACCGAAGCTCCTCACTCTCTAATCGGTGCAACCAAATTTTAGTTCCACATTGCCGGGCGAGGCAGACGCCGCCCGACTTAAATAGGTGCGCCAGCGGATGGGGCAAGCTTGATTGTTGTTGTGTAGGTCTATCAATTCTCTCATGTATGATCGAGATAAATTTGACACTAGATTGCATTTCATTGACTGATGATTGTTCATCGAGTGTCAAGTTTGTCTCGATCATATACGTTGATACCTCTACTACAATGACAATACATTTTTATTTTATTTTGATACATAGACACATAGTGATTCAAAAAAATTCGACACCAACATTCGCTGTGTGAAGGAGATAGACCCTGACTATGAATCTTCTATGTGATAAGGATAGAAGATTCATAGTAAGAGTCCATATCCTTAACAAATGTTGCATGATGTTAGAAGCTTATCCTTTCTGGACAACCTGGGTAAGTGAGGAGGAGATACATGGCCCATGGGCAGATCTGCGTGTAGGAAGACCAGTTGTCTAGGTAGCAGGCCGGGCATCTGGTGGATGTCACTTCGCTCGAGCTTCTTTAGTTAGAAGTGCGGGTTGCTCCAAGGGTCGTACATCCTGGTAGCAAGCCGGTCGTCCGTTTTCGCCGAAATACCTACTAATGTTGCGGTCTCCTCAAGTCAGATGCCCGGGTTGATGGTTGGTTGTCGAGGCTCAGGCCAGACAGTCTGGGTTGCTGGCCGCACAATCAACTACTATAGCATCGACATCCTTTCTTCCTCTCTTTCTTCCGTCTTCACTTCCAAGACTCCCGCTCGGTTGGTGCAGGTGTACTCTTGTGCTTGCTCTGCTCCTCGACTTGTGCGAATTTCCACTCAAACCTATATATGCATGAGGCCATGAGGGAGGAGGGTCAAGTAGTATACCATCCTGAAAGGGGACAAGTAAACATGCAAAAAGGAAAATGTTCACCTTAGTATATACTATTGAGTGTGTCCATTGATAATGGAGCATATGACATGGTGATGTATGTAGGGTGCTCCTACCTTAGTCTCTACTACCTAGAAAAGAATAGTGTTCATTTTTCTATCAGACATAGTGCCTCGTCCAACCTTCCATTATTTTCTTGCGCATCATTCCTTGAAAACCGCCTTAACCGTCTCACTTTTTGTTGACCTATCAAATAAACTCATGTTATCTTTGGTAAGCTAATAAGTGATTACAAAATAAAATCCTAAGATATATTTAGGTAGGTAAACCACATACATGATTTAATAAACATTGTTAAACAATTACATTAATGTGGACTAATAAATCACAAATTAGAGTAGTAGAATATTTATAAGAGCATCTACAACCGGACTAGGCTAATGCAGCTGGATAAACATTTGCGGATAGTGTCAGACCGTGCCTCAGTTGCCCCCCCCCCCCCCCCCCCCCCAGACAATCACACCCCTCATATTCAAACCTTATTTTCATGCAAAGTCATGCACACCCATTATATAACATCAATTCATAAAAAAATCAACAATTCGACGAAGCAAAATAAACAAAAATTCAACACAAGTCAATTTTCAACAATTCATATGTAGATAGGTGATACATAAATGAGTCAACCGAGCATGGGAGGATGCCAACGGGTTCTTCCTTCCCGCGGCCACGACGGGCGAATCGGTGGCGCTCGCCAGACCGGACGCACCCAAGTCCATGTCCTCATCACCAGCCATCTCCGCATCTGCCCTCTCCACAATTGCCTTCTTCATCTCTTACCAGACGTGTTCTCCGGCGCGACAATTCCTCCAACCGATGTTCTCCGTTTTGTAAGAGACGGCGGTCGCGAGTGACACGGACTCCGCCAAGGCATCGTCCATGGCTACAGTGGGGATGGGGGGGGGGGGGGGGTACTCGGTCTTGACATCTAAGACGCCGGATGAGGACGACGACGCAGACAGGGAGCAAGGGTGGAGGAGGGCGAAGACTCGGACGTGGGAAATGAAGGACGAACATGGGACGAGAGCGGTCGATTAGATGGACCTGGTCAATTTGGAGCAGATTTGGGATGTCTGTCGGATCCGATGCATGCGCATCCCCATATTCGCTCCACATACGGGTCGGGTATAGACTTATAGAGGGTGCTGGACAGCCCAGACGTATACAGCCTATTTGATGGGTCCGGTTGGGCATTTTCGTGACCAGGCAGATCAAGCCATCTGCCCGGACGTATAGGTTGAATTTAAGGTGCCGGTCATAGATGTTCCAAGTGTTGGCAACGTATCTACGTATGGCACTAAAATGGCAAGTACGGGGCAATGACGAGGTACATGGCGGATGCCACGGAACGCCACGGAACGCAACGCCACGGAACGACGAGGCGCGGCGATTGGGGTTACCGTACTTGCGCACCCACGAGCCAATGCCACAGTGGAAAGAACACCGGTGCAGGATGCATTGACCGTCGGGTGTGCCGTGTGCGCGCGGCCGGTGGAATGCGCGCTTTCGAAGCCAGGCGATTTCGACGGCCCGTCTCCGCCGGCGATAATGGCCGCGCGACGCACGGATGCACGATCCACCACAGCCGCTGAATGCGGGCGCCCCTGTCGCGTGGGCGCGCGTCACCGGCCGATCGCAGGTCACGCTCAAGCGTTCCAGCCGTACGTAGCCACCCACCGGTGCGCCCTGAGAACGATGTATCTGGGTGCATGCCAAGGACCAAAGAGCGGCCGCCACCCCGGGACCTACTCAGGCTGGCAATGGGCACGTACTTGGAGGACGGAGACGCATGCATGGCCTTGCTTGCTGGGGTATTTCGCGCGCCCAAGTTGACCCATGTTCTCCATGCACTCAACAGAAACAAACACCCCCTCAGCCGCAAAAAAACATGTTGCTCATGCGCTGTACCGTCTTGCATGGGCGTCTGCTGCGTGATTGTGGACTTGTGGTCCATTATATACTTGCACTTGCACGAGTGGTCTTCCAACAGTTCTATATGCATGCCTGCCAATGAGAAAGTTCGTGGAAAGAAATAAGGGCTATATGGATGTATCCATTTCTGTTGGATTGCCATCGCTGTCCGATTGATTCCGGGCTCCGTGACATATCATTACATGATTGAACAGACAGGCCACGTTACGTTACTCGCCCGGAATTCTTCTGCTCGAGCCGATCATGGCAAGCTAGTCGGCAACGATAATTGTGTGCCCGTGCGCTAAGAAACAAAGGACCCAATTGTTCTGACTTGTCCATTGGATTTGTTCTATTAAAATAGTCACTTATCGGCTTGACACTACACTTCCCAATGATGAACCTAGCAATTCTATGTACCTTGCTGTACTAGATACTCCTACCCACAACCATTTCGAGCAAAACCAACAAACATTGAACTCTTTTCCCCTCTGAAATAAGCCATTTTTGAAACAAGGTTTAACAGAGACCCATCAAGCGGGTTAATAAAAGTACTATTACAACATTACAATAATCGGCGGCGGTGCGTGCGTGTGGGTGGGTGGGGGGGGGGGGGGGGGGGCAAAGGCCCCCTCCTGCCCCCGGGGACAGACATGTTCTACGTCTATGACCACACGATGCACGGCTTCGCACTGCGGTCCCTGAGGTGGAGCTCGACAGGCTCCGGCGATCTTCAGGATTCGTGTCGTGCTACCGCGACGACGGTGGGTGGTGCGCGACACGACGCACACGCCCGAGTTCCTCGACGTCAGCACAGCCGGCGGGATATGGCAGGCATCCAAGTACGGCGAGAGCGATGATCATCGGTGTGGTGGACTACGTTTATTTGTCTTCGTTGTTTCTATTGATTGTCGTATCTCTAACACCCACATGGCCACGTCCAAGCTTCTATCGAATATTGGGTTTGTATCGGTTTGGCTTCGACATATCAAATGTCGGATATTGGATGATATATGTAGATATATCGAAGAAAACATGTCTAGTTTTTTTATATTCTTGTTCAAAACATGTATTTTGAGTAAAACAAAATGTATGGTGTCAATTCTTGATTCCTAGTTTATTAACTTGTTGATTAAAAAACATTAAGGAAATATTCAAAAAATCCTTACTCTGTGATTAAAAACAATACGATATTATATGCATTTGTATGAAACATTGTGTATGACTTTGATACTATATGATGAAGTTGTAAATGCATAACCTTATTTCATTCTATATTGGTGGACATATCGGGACTAGATATTGGCCATATCGGTCGATTTTCCGGTCCATATATCAGATGATATGTTCAAAAATGATATTTATGAAAAGATATGTTATATTTATATAGGTAGAAGCTCAAAAGTGATACTCCCTCCGTTCTAAAATAGATGACTCAACTTTGTACTAAAGTTAGTACAAAGTTGAGTCATCTATTTTGGAACGGAGGGAGTATATCCTAGTTACGGGTATTCCACTAGCATTGAACTAACCAAATGGTTGCAAGCGTAACGTGAATCAGCCATAGAGAGATCGCACATGATTAATGGTAGCTGCATGAATGATTCCCTATCATACACTTGGAAATCATTCGCCAAAATGCTCTTTCCCTGTGGTACACGACAGCGTCCAGCACTACTCATGGTTCGTATGCGCAAAGCCGGGAGGCGCACAGGAGGAAGCAAACGACGAGGCACATGCACGCTGGCTTTGCCTTTGCCGTGGCTTGTCCAAAGTCCAAACAGAGACGCGGCAACCACCGAATAGGTCGGACCCCAAGACCACCGGCCATGCAGGATAAATGGCCATGCCCGTCATTGCCGTAGCCGCGTCATCCGTTTCGACGCCTCCGTCGTACTCCATAGCCGCCGGCGCTCTACTTACCTAGGTACATCGCACAATGTGGCCATGGGTGGCGTTGGTGCTGGTCGCGCTGTGGGTGAGGCCGGCCGCGTCGGCCGATACCGCGTCGTCCTATATTGTGCACATGGACAAGTCGGCCATGCCGAGCGGGTTCGCGAGCCACCTGCGCTGGTACGAGTCCACGCTGGCGGTGGCCGCCCCGGGGGCAGAAATGTTCTACGTCTACGACCACGCCATGCACGGCTTCGCGGCGCGGCTCCCTGAGGAGGAGCTCGACAGGCTACGGCGCTCTCCGGGGTTCGTGTCGTGCTACCGCGACGACGCGCGGGTGGTGCGCGACACGACGCACACGCCCGAGTTCCTCGGCGTGAGCGCGGCCGGCGGGATATGGGAGGCGATCAAGTACGGTGAGAATGTGATCATCGGCGTGGTCGACTCGGGCGTGTGGCCCGAGAGCGCGAGCTTCCGCGACGACGGGCTCCCCCCGGTGCCGGCACGGTGGAAGGGCTTCTGCGAGTCCGGCTCCGCGTTCGACGCGGCCAAGGTGTGCAACCGGAAGCTCGTCGGCGCGCGTAAGTTCAACAAGGGCCTCATCGCCAACAACGTGACCGTCGCTGTCAACTCCCCGCGGGACACGGACGGCCACGGCACGCACACGTCGTCCATTGCCGCTGGCTCGCCGGTGTCGGGCGCGTCCTTCTTCGGCTACGCCCGAGGCACCGCTCGCGGCATGGCGCCCCGCGCCAGGGTGGCGGTTTACAAGGCCCTGTGGGACGAAGGCACGCACGCTTCCGACATACTCGCCGCCATGGACCAGGCCATCGCCGACGGCGTCGACGTGCTCTCCGTCTCCCTTGGCCTGAACGGCCGGCAGTTATACGACGACCCTGTCGCCATTGGCGCGTTCGCGGCGATGCAGCGCGGCGTGTTCGTGTCAACTTCGGCCGGTAACGATGGACCGGACCTCGGGTACCTCCACAACGGCTCTCCGTGGGTGCTCACGGTCGGGTCGGGCACGGTGGACAGGGAGTTCTCCGGCGTCGTCAGGCTCGGCGATGGCACCACCTTCCTCGGTGAATCGCTATACCCAGGAACCCCGAGCAGCCTCGGGAACGCCGGGCTCGTGTTCCTCGGCACGTGCGACAACGACACGTCGCTCTCCATGAATCGCGACAAGGTCGTGCTCTGCGACGCCACGGACACGGCGGACTCCCTCGGGTCCGCGATATCCGCGGCACAGAGCGCGAAGGTGCGCGCCGCGCTGTTCCTGTCGAGCGACCCGTTCAGGGAGCTCTCGGAGAGCTTTGTATTCCCGGGCGTGATCCTGAGCCCGCAGGACGCCCCTGCGTTGCTGCATTATATCAAGAGGAGCCGCACGCCCAAGGCCTCGATCAAGTTCGCGGTGACCGTGGTGGACACAAAGCCTGCGCCGCTGCTGGCGACCTACTCGTCGCGCGGCCCGGCGGCGAGCTGCCCCACGGTGCTTAAGCCCGACCTGTTCGCGCCTGGCTCGCTCATCCTCGCATCGTGGGCGGAGAACGTCAGCGTGACGAATGATGGGCAGCCGCCACTGTTCGGCAAGTTCAACACCATCTCCGGCACGTCCATGTCGTGCCCACACGCGTCAGGCGTGGCGGCGCTCCTCAAGGCCGTCCACCCGGAGTGGAGCCCTGCGGCGGTGCGGTCGGCAATGATGACGACGGCTAGCGTAGTGGACAACACCTTCGCTCCCATCAAGGACATGGCCGGCGGCAACGAGAACTGGCCAGCCTCACCGCTTGCGATGGGGTCAGGCCACATCGACCCGAATCGCGCCCTGGCCCCGGGCCTGGTCTACGAAGCCGGGCCGGCCGACTACATCAAGCTCATGTGCGCCATGAACTACACGACGGCGCAGATCAAGACCGTGGCGCAGTCGTCGGCCCCCGTGGACTGCGACGGTGCATCGCTCGATCTCAACTACCCGTCCTTCATCGCGTACTTTGACACGGCCGGAGAGAAGACATTCGCCAGGACCGTGACCAACGTGGGCGATGGGCCGGCGAGGTATAGCGCCACAGTGGAGGGACTGGACGGGCTAAAGGTGAGTGTCGTGCCGAACAGGCTGGTGTTCGGCGGGAAGCACGAGAAGCAGAGATACACTGTCCTGATTCAGGTGCGGGATGAGCTAATGCCCGAGGTAGTGCTGCATGGATCGTTGATGTGGGTGGACGACAACAACGAGTACACGGTGAGGAGCCCCATCGTGGTGACGACGACGTCTGTGCTATAGGATATGTGCACAGATCAGTATACGTATGTGCATCAATTTGAGACAATGAGGCTTGTGACTGAACAAATGACCATACGCCAATACACTATACTTATATGTTTAGTTCAATTTATAGAAATGAGATGAGATATAACTTTCCCTTATCTCTCTCACTGTCCATCTCTAACCTAACTTTAGGGACGAATCCAAATGGGGGGGGGGGGGGGGGTGGGGGGGCAAGGCCAATTTTTTCTACCTACCAGCGATCAAGCAGTCACAAAAAATAACAAATGCATGGCTAATTTTGCCAGGGCTGTGGCCCGTGTTGGGGAGCGGTGCATGGAAAACAAAGAAAATTCTACGCACACGCAAAGATCTATCCATAAAGATGCATAGCAACGAGAGGGAGAGTATGTCTACGTACCCTCGTAGACCGTAAGCGAAAGCGTTTCATAACGCGATTGATGTAGTCGAACTTTCTTCGCGCTCCCACCGATCTAGTACCGAACGCACGGCACCTCCGCGTGCTGCACACGTTCAGCTCGGTGACGTTTTTTCGCCTTCTTGATCCAGAAAGACGACGAGGTAGTAGATGAGTTCCGTCAACACGACGACGTGCTGATGGTGATGGTGATATGATCTCCGCAGGGCTTCTACCAAGCACTGCGAAAATATGACCGTGGGTGTAAATGGTTGACGGGGGCCGCACATGGCTAAGACAATGGTTTGTCCTTGTGTCCTTGTGTGGCGGCCCCTGCCCCCCCCCCCCCACACACACATATATATATATATATATATATATATATGTGTGTGTGTGTGTGTGTGTGTGTGTGTGTGTGTGTGTGTGTGGGAGGGAGGGAGGAGCAGCCAAAGGAGGCGGCCAAGTAGGAGGAATCCTACTTGGAGTCCCTCCCAAGCCACGCCCCCTGCCTTATATAGGTGCGGGGGAAAGGCAGGGGAGGGTGGTGCCCCCCTTTCCTTTCTCCCATGAGAGGGAAAGGAAGGAGGGGCTAGCCTCCCCCCTTTCTTTCCCTTAGGGCATGCTATCCAAAGATGGGGTGCACCATAGGCTGGTCTGTTCCCCCTTTGGCCCATTAGGCTCATATCTTTGCCGGGGGTGGCAGAAACTCCTTTCGGGTGACTCGATAAGTACCCGGTACCCTCCGAAACAGTTCTGGTGTCCGAATACCATCGTCCTATATATCAATCGTCTCGACCATTTTGATACTCCTCGTCATGTTCGTGATCTCATCTGGGACTCCGAACAACATTCGGTCACGAAAACGTATAACTCATATAATACTATATCGTCATCGAACATTAAGCGTGCGGACCCTACAGGTTCGAGAACTATGTAGACATGACCGAGACACCTCTCCGGTCAATAACCAATAGTGGGACCTGGATGCCCATATTGGCTCCTACATATTCTACTATGATCTTTATCGGTCGAACCGTTATGACAACATACGTAATTCCATTTGTCCATCGATATGTCACTTGTCCGAGATTGATCGTTGGTATCTCTATACCTAGTTCAATCTCGTTACCGGTAAGTCTCTTTACTCATTCCGTAATACATCACCTCATAACTAACTCCTTAGTCATTTGCTTGCAAGCTTATGATGTGTATTACCGAGAGGGCCCAGAGATACCTCTCCGATACTTGGAGTGACAAATCCTAATCTCGATCTATGCCAACTCAACAAACACCTTCGGAGATACCTTTAGAGCATATTTATGATCATCCAGTTACGTTGTGACGTTTGATAGCACACAAGATATTCCTCCGGTATCCGGGAGTTGCATAATCTCATAGTCGAAGGAATATGTATTTGACATGAAGAAAGCAATAGCAATAAAACTGAATGATCATTATGCTAAGCTAATGGGTGGGTCTTGTCCATCACATCATTCTCCTAATGATGTGATCCCATTATCAAATGACAACACATGTCCATGGTTAGGAAACCTTAACCATCTTTGATCAACGAGCTAGTCTAGTAGAGGCTTACTAGGGACACGGTATTTGTTTATGTATTCACACATGTATTTAAGTTTCCGATCAATACAATTCTAGCATGAATAATAAACCTTTATCATGAATAAGGAAATATAGAATAACAACTTTATTATTGCCTCTAGGGCATATTTCCTTCAGCCCGGTCGTCAGCCCCCGTGGAACCGCACCCTGGCCCCGAGCCTAGTCTACGAAGACGGGCCGTACGATTACGTCAAACATTCAAGCTCATGTGCCTTGAACTACACGGCGACGTGGATCAAGACCTTGGCGCAGTCGTCGGTCCCCGTGGACTGCGTCAGTGCATCGCTCGATCTCAACTACCCGTCCTTCATCATGTACTTTGACATGACCAGGGAGAAGACGTTCGCTAGGACCATAATCAACATGGGCGATGGGCCGGCGACGTATAGCACCACTGTGGAGGGACTGGACGGGTTGAAGGTGAGCCCCATTGTGGTGACGACGACGTCTGTGCTATAGGATTCCTATGTGCACATATTTTTTATAACGTAGACACTAGGGGCGTCCGACTTTAAATTAATAAATCCCACAACAAGGCAGCGTACCGCAGAGGTCCCAACTTACACGAGCACGGAGGCTCAGGACATACCAGACACGAAGAAGTTCGAGTTTTGTGGCCAAAAGATAGCGAGCGCGGGGAATACATGGCACGAGGCCAAATCTTGAGCCCGCAGGCTCGCAAACACAACCAAAAGGGCCACTTCAAGGTGGGGAAGTGGTGGATGGCTCCCTAGCCAAAATATACACCTGACGCATACGGTCTTGAGCTTGCTTCATCTTCTCAGAATCCTTGCGCCTCGCCAACGGAATCCACTGCTGCAGGAATAGGTTGCATTTGAAGATTATGTTAGCCGGATGAGACGGGAAGATCCCCTCGATCGCTAGTTTGTTCCTAGTAACCCAAAGAGCCCAGAATAAGGCCCCGATACAGCTCCATAGCACACGTCTATTACTCCCCTGGACGGAGTCGAGGATGGACCGAAGATCATTAGACGATCTAGGGTCCCAAGTAACACCAGTCGTGTCATGGATCGCGCTCCAAGTGAAACGTGCCAACGGGCACCTAAAGAACACGTGATTCACGTCTTCTGGAACATTACAGATCACGCAAGAGCCGGTCACCGGGCCTTGGCGCTTGGCCACGTTTTCAGAGGTGGGTAGTCTGTTCCTGAACAGCTGCCAAAGGAACACCTTGATCTTGAGAGGAAGGCGCTCCTTCCACAGTCTGTTGGGCGCCTAAAAGGTCGATACTTGGCAAAGTTTTCTGTAGAGGGATTTGACTGAGAACTTGCCGGATGCGGTGAGGGCCCAAGTCACCGAGTCCTTGGGGGGGGGGGGGCGATGCAAGGGCCGAGGCTAAAGATTGATTCGAGGAGACAGCCAAAGAGTATAGGTCCTGGAATTCCTGCCAAAGAGGTTGGGATCCGACCCTAAAGTCAAGCCAAAATCTAGTCGAACGAGCATCCCCGATTATGAACTTGGCCCCCATGGCGAAAGCCGGGCGGATCGCTTGTAGGTCGTTCCAAAAAGGTGAGCCCCTCGCTGCACCTTCGAAAAAGTTCCCATTTGGGAAGTATTTGGCCCGCAACAGATCGACCCACGGCCCAGTCGTCCCTTGGGAAATCTTCCAAATTCACTTACACATAAGAGCTATGTTTAGGATTCGCGTGTTTGTGATCCCGAGGCTCCCCCAAGTCTTTGGGGCGGCATACCGCAACCCACTTAACCATGTGGTATTTGCGCTTTGGCCCGATCCTTCCCAGAAGAACGCGACCGCGACGTATTGCTACCTCTTGAGCACTGCGTTGGTTTTCTCTTGAAGAGGAAAGGGTGATGCAGCAAAGTAGCGTAAGTATTTCCCTCAGTTTTGAGAACCAAGGTATCAATCCAGTAGGAGGCTCCTCACAAGTCCCTCGTACCTACACAAACAAACAAGAACCTCGCAACCAACACGATAAAGGGGTTGTCAATCCCTTCACGGCCACTTGCGAAAGTGAGATCTGATAGAGATAATAAGATAAGATAAATATTTTTGGTATTTTTATGATATAGATTGGAAAGTAAAGATTGCAAACTAAAGATAGACGGAAACTTATATGATAAAAGATAGACCTGGGGGTCATAGGTTTCACTAGTGGCTTCTCTCAAGATAGCATAAGTATTACGGTGGGTGAACAAATTACTGTCGAGCAATTGATAGAAAAGTGCATAGTTATGAGAATATCTAGGCATGATCATGTATATAGGCATCACGTCCGCAACAAGTAGACTGACTCCTGCCTGCATCTACTACTATTACTCCACACATCGACCGCTATCCATCATGCATCTAGAGTATTAAGTTCATAAGAACAGAGTAACTCATTAGGAAAGATGACATGATGTAGAGGGATAAACTCAAGCAATATGATATAAACCCCATCTTTTTATCCTCGACGGCAACAATACAATACGTGCCTTGCTGCCCCTGCTGTCACTGGGAAAGGACACCGCAAGATTGAACCCAAAGCTAAGCACTTCTCCCGTTGCAAGAAAGATCAATCTAGTAGGCCAAACCAAACTGATAATTCGAAGAGACTTGCAAATATAACCAATCATGCATAAAAGAATTAAGAGGAGATTCAAATATTTATCATAGAGAAACTTGATCATAAACCCACAATTCATCGGATCTCGACAAACACACCGCAAAAAGATTTACATCGAATAGATCTCCAAGAAGATCGAGGAGAACTTTGTATTGAGATTCAAAGAGAGAGAAGAAGCCATCTAGCTAATAACTATGGACCCGAAGGTTTGTGGTAAACTACTCACAACTCGTCGGAGAGGCTATGGTGTTGATGTAGAAGCCATCCGTGGTCGATTCCCCTTTCGGCGGAGTGCCGACAAAGGCTCCAAGATGGGATCTCACGGATACAGAAGGTTGCGGCGGTGGAATTAGGTTTTCGTGGTGCTCCTGGATGTTTTCAAGGTATGAGAGTATATATAGGCGAAAGAGGTCGGTCAGGGGAGCCACGAGGGGCCCATGAGGATGGGGGGCGCGCCCATCCCCTAGGGCGCGCCAGGCACCCTCGTGTCCACCTCGGCTGCTTCTTGACGTCCACTCCAAGTCTCCTGGATTGCGTCTGTTCCAAAAAGATCGCTCCCGAAGGTTTCATTCCGTTTGGACTCCGTTTGATATTCCTTTTCTTTGAAACACTGAAATAGGCAAAAAAAACAACAATTCGGGTTGGGCCTCCGGTTAGTAGGTTAGTCCCAAAAATGATATAAAAGTGTAAAGTAAAGCCCATAAACATCCAAAACGGGTAATATGATAGCATGGAACAATCAAAAATTGTAGATACGTTGGAGACGTATCAAGCATCCCCAAGCTTAATTCCTGCTCGTCCTCGAGTAGGTAAATGATAAAAACAGAATTTTTGATGTGGAATGCTACCTAGCATATTTCTCAATGTAATTTTCTTTATTGTGGCATGAATGTTGAGATCCAAATGATTCAAGACAAAAGTTCATATTGACATAAGAAATAATAATACTTCAAGCATAATAATAAAGCAATCATGTCTTCTCAAAATAACATGGCTAAAGAAAGTTTATCCCTACAAAATCATATAGTTAGGCTATGTTTCATTTTCATCACACAAAATACTCCCATCATGCACAACCCCGGTTTCAGCCAAGCAATTGGTTCATACTTTTTAATGCGCTTCAGCGTTTTTCAACTCTCACGCAATACATTAGCGTGAGCCATGGATATAGCACTATAGGTGGAATAGAATATGATGATGGAGGTTGTGTGGAGAAGACAAAAAAGGAGAAAGTCTCACATTGACGAGGCTAATTGACGGGCTATGGAGATGCCCATCAATTGATGTCAACATGAGGAGTAAGGATTGCCATGCAACGGATGCACTAGAGCTATAAATGTATGAAAGCTCAACAAAAGAAACTAAGTGGGTGTACATCCAACTTTCTTGCTCACGAAGACCTAGGGCATTTTGAGGAAGCCCATCGTTGGAATATACAAGCCAAGTTCTATAATGAAAATTTCCCACTAGTATATGAAAGCGACAACATAGGAGACTCTCTATATGAAGAACATGGTGCTACTTTGAAGCACAAGTGTGGAAAAAGATAGTAACATTGTCCTCTTTTTATTTTATTTTTTATTTTTTTGGGCCTTTCTGTTTTTTATTTGGCCTTTCTCTTTTTTTTGGCCTTTCTTTTTTTATATTTTTTATTTGGGGACAATGCTCTAATAATGATGATCATCACACTTCTATTTATTTACAACTCGATACTAGAACAAAATATGACTCTATATGAATGCCTCCGGCGGTGTACCGGGATGTGCAATGAATCAAGAGCGACATGTATGAAAAATTATGAAGGTGGCTTTGCCACAAATACGATGTCAACTACGTGATCATGCAAAAGCAACATGACAATGATGGAACGTGTCATAATAAACGGAACAGTGGAAAGTTGCATGACAATATATTTCGGAATGGCTATGGAAATGCCATAATAGGTAGGTATGGCGGCTGTTTTGAAGAAGATATAAGGAGGTTTATGTGTGATAGAGTGTATCGTATCACGGGGTTTGGATGCACCGGTGAAGTTTGCACCAACTCTCAAGGTGAGAAAGGGCAATGCATGGTACCGAAGAGGGTAGCAATGATGGTAGGGTAAGAGTGCGTATAATCCATGGACTCACATTAGTTTTAAAGAACTCATATAATTATTGCAAAAGTTTTATTAGCCCTCGAAGCAAAGTACTACTGCGCATGATCCTAGGGGAAGGGTTGGTAGGAGTTAACCATCGCGCGATGCCGACCTCCACACATAAGGAAGGCAATCAAAAGAGAACCTCATGCAACAAATTTGTTACACAACTTTTACCATACGTGGATGCTACGTGACTTGCCAACTTCAACACAAGTATTTCTCAATTTCATAATTATCCAACTAGCATGACTCTAATATCACAACCTCTATATCTCAAAATAATTATCAAGCATCAAATTGATCATAACATCCAATTCACTTTCTATGATAGTTTTTATTATACCCAACTTGGATGCCCATCATTCTAGGACCAATTTTATAACAATAGCAAATACCATGCTGTTCTAAAAGACTCTCAAAATAATATAAGTGAAGCATGAGAGATCAATAATTTATACAAAATAAAACCACCGCCGTGCTCTAAAAAGATATAAGTGAAGCACTAGAGCAAAATTATCTAGCTCAAAAGATATAAGTGAAGCACATAGAGTATTCTAATAAATTCCAAATCATGTGTGTATCTACCAAAAGGTGTGTATAGAAAGGATGATTGTGGTAAACTAAAAAGCAAAGACTCATATCATACAAGACCTCCAAGAAAAACACATATCATGTGGAGAATAAAAATATTGCTCCAAGTAAAGTTACCTATAGACGAAGACGAAAGAGGGGATGCCTTCCGGGGAATCCCCAAGCTTAGGCTTTTGGTTGTCCTTGAATTATCTTGGGGTGCCATGGGCATCCCCAAGCTTAGGCTCTTCCCACTCATTATTCCATAGTCCATCAAATCTTTACCCAAAACTTGAAAACTTCACAATTCAAAACTCAACAGGAAATCTCATGAGCCCCGTTAGTGCAAGAAAGAAAAACCACCACTTAAGGTAATGCAATTGAAGGAAATATGCCCTAGAGGCAATAATAAAGTTATTATTTATTTCCTTATTTCATGATAAATGTTTATTATTCATGCTAGAATTGTATTAACCGGAAACATAATACATGTGTGAATACATAGACAAACATAGTGTCACTAGTATGCCTCTACTTGACTAGCTCGTTTATCAGAGATGGTTATGTTTCCTAGCCATGGACAAAAGAGTTGTCATTTGATTAACGGGATCACATCATTAGGAGAATGATGTGATTGACTTGACCCATTCCGTTAGCTTAGCACTTGATCGTTTAGTATGTTGCTATTGCTTTCTTCATGACTTATACATGTTCCTGTAACTATGAGATTATGCAACTCCCATTTACCGGAGGAACACTTTGGGTACTACCAAACGTCACAACGTAACTGGGTGATTATAAAGGAGTACTACAGGTGTCTCCGAAGGTACATGTTGAGTTGGCGTATTTCGAGATTAGGTTTTGTCACTCCGATTGTTGGAGAGGTATCTCTGGGCCCTCTCGGTAATGCACATCATTATAAGCCTTGCAAGCAATGTGACCAATGAGTTGGTTACGGGATGATGCATTATAGAACGAGTAAAGAGACTTGTCGGTGACGAGATTGAACTAGGTATTGGATACCGATGATCGAATCTCGGGCAAGTAACATACCGACGACAAAGGGAACAACGTATGTTGTTATGCGGTTTGACCGATAAAGATCTTTGTAGAATATGTAGGAGCCAATATGGGAATCCAGGTCCCGCTATTGGTTATTGACCGAGAATAGTTCTAGGTCATGTCTACATAGTTCTTGAACCCGTAGGGTCCGCACGCTTAAGGTTTCGATGACAGTTATATTATGAGTTTATGAGTTTTGATGTACTGAAGGAGTTCGGTGTCCCGGATGAGATCAGGGACATGACGAGGAGTCTCGAAATGGTCGAGACGTAAAGATCGATATATTGGATGACTATATTCGGAGTTCGGAAAGGTTCCGAATGATTCGGGTATTTTTCGGAGTATCGGAGAGTTACGGGAATTCGCCGGGGAGAAGTATTGGGCCTTATTGGGCCCTGCGGGAAAGAGAGAGGGGCTGCCTAGGGCAGGCCGCGCGCCCCCCCAAGGACTAGTCCGAATTGGACTAGGGAGAGGGGCCGCACCCCCTCCTTCCTTCCCTTCTCTCTTCCCCTTCCTTGTCTCCTACTCCTAATACATGGAAGGACTCCTAGTTGGACTAGGAAAGGGGGAATCCTACTCCCGGTGGGAGTAGGACTCCCCATGGCGCGCCCCTCGTAGGGCCGGCCTCCTCCTCCCTCCCTCCTTTATATACGGGGACAGGGGGCACCCCATGGACACACAAGTTGATCTACGGATCGTTCCTTAGCCGTGTACGGTGCCCCCTTCCACCATATTCCACCTCGGTCATATCGTCGCGGAGTTTAGGTGAAGCCCTGCGCCGGTAGAACATCATCATCGTCACCACGCCGTCGTGCTGACGGAACTCATCTCCGGAGCTCGGCTGGATCGGAGGCCGGAGATCGTCATCGAGCTGAACGTGTGCTGAACTCGGAGGCTCCGTACGTTCGGTGCTTGGATCGGCCGGATCGTGAAGACGTACGACTACATCAACCGCGTTGTGCTAACGCTTCCACTTACGGTCTACGAGGGTACGTGGACGAACACTCTTCCCTCTCGTTGCTATGCCATCACCATGATCTTGCGTGTGCGTAGGAAATTTTTTGAAATTACTACGTTCCCCAATAGTGGCATCCGAGCCTAGGTTTTATGCGTTGATGTTATATGCACGAGTAGAACACAAGTGAGTTGTGGACGATATAAGTCATACTGCCTACCAGCATGTCATACTTTGGTTCGGCGGTATTGTTGGATGAAGCGGCCCGGACCGACATTACGCGTACGCTTACGCGAGACTGTTTTTACCGCCGTGCTTTGCACACAGGTGGCTGGCGGGTGTTAGTTTCTCCAACTTTAGTTGAACTAAGTATGGCTACGCCCGGTCCTTGCGAAGATTAAAACGGAGTCTATTTGAAAAACTATCGTTGTGGTTTTGATGCGTAGGTGAGAACGGTTCTTGCTCAGCCCGTAGAAGCCACGTAAAATTTGCAACAACAAAGTAGAGGACATCTAACTTGTTTTTGCAGGGCATGTTGTGATGTGATATGGTCAAGACGTGATGCTATATTTGATTGTATGAGATGATCATGTTTTGTAACCGAAGTTATCGGCAACTAGCAGGAGCCATATGGTTGTCGCTTTATTGTATGAAATGCAAACGCCCTGTAATTGCTTTACTTTATCACTAAGTGGTAGCGATAGTCGTAGAAGCAATAGATGGCGTAACTACAACGATGCTACGATGGAGATCAAGGTGTCGCGCCGGTGATGATGGTGATCATGACGGTGCTTCGAAGATGGAGATCACAAGCACAAGATGATGATGGCCATATCATATCACTTATATTGATTGCATGTGATGTTTATCCTTTATGCATCTTATTTGGCTTTGATTGACGGTAGCATTTTAAGATGATCTCTCACTAAAATTATCAAGTAGTGTTCTCCCTGAGTATGCACCGTTGCCAAAGTTCGTCGTGCCGAGACACCACGTGATGATCGGGTGTGATAAGCTCTACGTCCATGTACAACGGGTGCAAGCCAGTTTTGCACACGCAGAATACTCAGGTTAAACTTGACGAGCCTAGCATATGCAGATATGGCCTCGGAGCACGGAGACCGAAAGGTCGAGCGTGAATCATATAGTAGATATGATCAACATAGTGATGTTCACCATTGAAAACTACTCCATCTCACGTGATGATCGGTTATGGTTTAGTTGATTTGGATCACGTGATCACTTAGATGACTAGAGAGATATCTGTCTAAGTGGGAGTTCTTAAGTAATATGATTAATTGAACTTAAATTTATCATGAACTTAGTCCTGGTAGTATTTTGCAAATTATGTTGTAAGATCAATAGCTTGCGTTGTTGCTTTCATATGTTTATTTTGATATGTTCCTAGAGAAAACTGTGTTGAAAAATATTAGTAGCAATGATGCGGATTGGATCCATGATCTGAGGTTTATCCTCATTGCTACGCAGAAGAATTATGTCCTTGATGCACCGCTAGGTGACAAATCTATTGCAGGAGCAGATGCATACGTTATGAACGTTTGGCTAGCTCAATATGATGACTACTTGATAGTTTAGTGCACCATGCTTAACGGCTTAGAATCGGGACTTCAAAGACGTTTTGAACGTCATGGACCATATGAGATGTTCCAGAAATTGAAATTGATATTTCAAGCAAATACCCGAATTGAGAGATATGAAGTATCCAACAAGTTCTATAGCTAAAAGATGGAGGAGAATCGCTCAACTAGTGAGCATGTGCTTAGATTGTCTGTGTACTTCAATCGCTTGAATCAAGTGGGAGTTAATCTTCCAGATAAGATAGTGATTGACAGAGTTCTCTAGTCACCATCACCAAGTTAGTAGAACTTTGTGATGAACTATATTATGCAAGGGATGACGAAAACGATTCCCGAGCTCTTCGTGATGTTGAAATCGACGAAGGTAGAAATCAAGAAAGAGCATCAAGTGTTGATGGTTGACAAGATCACTAGTTTCAAGAAAAGGGCAAAGGGAAAGAAAGGGGAACTTCAAGTGGAAAAGACAAGCAAGTTGTCACTCCTGCGAAGAAGCCCAAAGCTAGACCAAAGCCTGAAACTGAGTGCTTACACTGCAAAGGAAATGGTCACTGGAAGCAGAAATGCCCTGAATATTTGGTTGATAAGAAGGATGGCAAAGTGAACAAGGGTATATTTGATATACAGATTATTGATATGTGCCTTACTAGTGTTTATAGTAACCCTTGAGTATTTGACACTTGTTCGGTTGCTAAGATTAGTAACTCGAAACAGGAGTTACAGAATAAACAGAGACTAGTTGAAGGGGAAGTGACGATGGGTGTTGGAAGTAGTTCCAAGATTGATATGATCATCATCGCACACTCCCTATACTTTCGGGATTAGTGTTAAACCTGAATAAATGTTATTTGGCGTTTGCGTTGAGCATGAGTATGATTTGATCATGTTTATTGCTATATGGTTATTCATTTAAAGTCAGAGAACAATTGTTGTTCTATTTACATGAATAAAACCTTCAATGGTCATACACCCAATGAAAATAGTTTATTGGATCTCGATCGTAGTGATACACATATTCATAATATTGATGCCAAAAGATGCAAAGTTAATAATGATAGTGCAACTTATTAGTGGAACTGCCGTTTGGGTCATATCGGTGTAAAGCGCATGAAGAAACTCCATAAAGATGGATTTTCGGAATCACTTGGTTATGAATCATTTGATGCTTGCGAACCGTGCCTTTTGGGCAAGATGACTAAAACTCCGTTCTCCGGAACAATAGAACAAGCTACTGACTTATTGGAAATAATACATACCGATGTATGCGATCCAGTGAGTGTTGATGCTTGTGGCAAAGTATCGTTATTTTCTGACCTTCACAAGATGATTTGAGCAGATATGGGTATATCTACTTGATGAAACATAAGTCTGAAATAGTTGAAAGGTTCAAAGAATTTTAGAGTGAAGTAGAAAAATCATCGTAACAAGAAAATAAAGTTTCTGCGATCTGATCGCGAAGACGAATATTTGAGTTACGAGTTTGGTCTTCAATTAAAACAATGTGGAATAGTTTCACAGCTCACGCCACCTGGAACACCACAACGTTATGGTGTGTCCGAACGTCGTAACCGCACTTTATTGGATATGGTGCGATTTATGATGTCACTTATTGATTTACCATTGTCGTTTTGGGGTTATGCATTAGAGACAGCTGCATTCACGTTAAAAGGGCACCATCTAAATCCGTTGAGACGACACCATATGAACTGTGGTTTAGCAAGAAACCCAAGTTGTCGTTTCTTAAAGTTTGGGCTACGATGCTTATGTGAAAAAGTTTCATCCTGATAAGCTCAAACCCAAATCGGAGAAGTGCGTCTTCATAGAATACCCAAAGGAAACTGTTGGGTACACCTTCTATCACAGATCTGAGGGCAAGATTTTCGTTGCTAAATTCGGATCCTTTCTAAGAGAAGGAATTTCTCTCGAAAGAAGTGAGTGGGAGGAAAGTAGAGCTTGATAAGGTAATTTGTACCTTCTCCCGAATTGGAAAATAGTACATCACTGAAATCAGTTCGAGTGATTCCTACACCAATTAGTGAGGAAGCTAATGATGATGATCATGAAACTTCAGATCAAGTTACTACAGAACCTCGTAGGTCTTCCAGAGTACGGTCCGCTCCAGAGTGGTACGGTAATCCTGTTCTAAAAGTCATGTTACTAGACCATGATAAACCTACGAACTATGAGGAAGCGATGATGAGCCCAAATTCCACGAAATGGCTTGAGGACATAAAATCTGAGATATGATCCATGTATGAGAACAAAGTGTGGACTTTGGTGGACTTGCCCGATGATCGGCAAACCATAAGAAATAAATGGATCTTTAAGAGGAAGATGGACGTTGATAGTAGTGTTACTATCTACAAAGCTCGACTTGTCGCAAAAGGTTTTTTGACAAGTTCAAGGTGTTGACTACAATGAGATTTTCTCAACTGTAGTGATGCTTAAGTCTGTCCGAATCATGTTAGCAATTGCCACATTTTATGAAATCTGGCAAATGGATGTCAAAACTGCATTCCTTAATGGATTTATTAAAGAAGAGTTGTATATGATGCAACCAGAAAGTTTTTGTCAATCCTAAAGATGCTAACAAAGCGTGCAAGCTCCAGCAATCCATCAATGGACTGGTGCAAGCATCTCGGAGTTGGAATATACGCTTTGATGAGTTGATCAAAGCATATGGTTTAATACAGACTTTTGGAAAGGCCTGTATTTACAAGAAAGTGAGTGGGAGCACTACAGCATTTCTGATAAGTATATGTGAATGACATATTGCTGATCGGAAATAATGTAGAATTATTCTGCAAAGCATAAAGGAGTGTTTCGAAGGAGTTCTTTAAAAGAAATACCTCAGTAAAAGCTACTTACATATTGAGCATCAAGATCTATTGAGATAGATCAAGACGCTTGATAAGATTTTCAATGAGTACATACCTTGGCAAGATTTTGAAATAGTTCAAAATGGAACAGTCAAAGAAAGAGTTCTTGCCTGTGTTGCAAAGGTATGAAATTGAGTAAGACTCAAATCCCGACCACAGTAGAAAATAGAAAGAGAATGAAAAGTCATTCCCTATGCCTCAGTCATAGGTTCTATAAAGTATGCTATGCTATGTACCAGACCTATTGTATACCTTGCTCTGAATTTGGCAAGGGAGTACAATAGTGATCTAGGAGTAGATCACTGGACATTGGTCAAGAATATCCTTAGTAAGGACTAAGGAGATGTTTCTCGATTATGGAGGTGATAAAAGAGTTTGTTGTAAAAGTTACATCAGTACAAACTTTTACACTGATCCAGATGACTCTAAGTCACAACCTGGATACATATTGAAAGTGGGAGCAATTAGCTAGAGTAGCTCCGTGCAGAGCATTGTAGACATAGAATATTTGCAAAATACATACGGCTTTGAATGTGACAGACCCGTTGACTAAGCTTCTCTCACGAGCAAAACATGATCACACCTTAGTACTCTTTGGGTGTTAATCACATAGCGACGTGAACTAGATTATTGACTCTAGTAAACCCTTTGGATGTTGGTCACATGATGATGTGAACTATGGGTGTTAATCATATACAGATATGAATATTGGTGTTAAATCACACGGCGATGTGAACTAGATTATTGACTCTAGAGCAAGTGGGAGACTGAAGGAAATATGCCCTAGAGGCAATAATAAAGTTATTATTTATTTCCTTATTTCATGATAAATGTTTATTATTCATGCTAGAATTGTATTAACCGGAAACATAATACATGTGTGAATACATAGACAAACATAGTGTCACTAGTATGCCTCTACTTGACTAGCTCGTTTATCAGAGATGGTTATGTTTCCTAGCCATGGACAAAAGAGTTGTCATTTGATTAACGGGATCACATCATTAGGAGAATGATGTGATTGACTTGACCCATTCCGTTAGCTTAGCACTTGATCGTTTAGTATGTTGCTATTGCTTTCTTCATGACTTATACATGTTCCTGTAACTATGAGATTATGCAATTCCCGTTTACCGGAGGAACACTTTGGGTACTACCAAACGTCACAACGTAACTGGGTGATTATAAAGGAGTACTACAGGTGTCTCCGAAGGTACATGTTGAGTTGGCGTATTTCGAGATTAGGTTTTGTCACTCCGATTGTCGGAGAGGTATCTCTGGGCCCTCTCGGTAATGCACATCATTATAAGCCTTGCAAGCAATGTGACTAATGAGTTGGTTACGGGATGATGCATTACAGAACGAGTAAAGAGACTTGCCGGTGACGAGATTGAACTAGGTATTGGATACCGATGATCGAATCTCGGGCAAGTAACATACCGATGACAAAGGGAACAACGTATGTTGTTATGCGGTTTGACCGATAAAGATCTTCGTAGAATATGTAGGAGCCAATATGGGCATCCAGGTCCCGCTATTGGTTATTGACCGAGAATAGTTCTAGGTCATGTCTACATAGTTCTCGAACCCATAGGGTCCGCACGCTTAAGGTTTCGATGATAGTTATATTATGAGTTTATGAGTTTTGATGTACCGAAGGAGTTTGGTGTCCCGGATGAGATCAAGGACATGAAGAGGAGTCTCAAAATGGTCGAGACGTAAAGATCGATATATTGGACGACTATATTCGGAGTTCGGAAAGGTTCCGAATGATTCGGGTATTTTTTGGAGTACCGGAGAGTTACGGGAATTCGCCGGGGAGAAGTATTGGGCCTTATTGGGCCCTGCGGGAAAGAGAGAGGGGCTGCCTAGGGCAGGCCGCGCGCCCCCCCAAGGCCTAGTCCGAATTGGACTAGGTGGAGGGGCCGCACCCCCTCCTTCCTTCCCTTCTCTCTTCCCCTTCCTTGTCTCCTACTCCTAATACATGGAAGGACTCCTAGTTGGACTAGGAAAGGGGGAATCCTACTCCCGGTGGGAGTAGGACTCCCCATGGCGCGCCCCTCCTAGGGCCGGCCTCCTCCTCCCTCCCTCCTTTATATACGGGGGCAGGGGGCACCCCATGGAAACACAAGTTGATCTATGGATCGTTCCTTAGCCGTGTGCGGTGCCCCCTTCCACCATATTCCACCTCGGTCATATCGTCGCGGAGTTTAGGCGAAGCCCTGCGCCGGTAGAACATCATCATCGTCACCACGCCGTCGTGCTGACGGAACTCATCTCCGGAGCTCGGCTGGATCGGAGGCCGGAGATCGTCATCGAGCTGAACGTGTGCTGAACTCGGAGGCTCCGTACGTTCGGTGCTTGGATCGGTCGGATCATGAAGACGTACGACTACATCAACCGCGTTGTGCTAACGCTTCCGCTTACGGTCTACGAGGGTACGTGGATGAACACTCTTCCCTCTCGTTGCTATGCCATCACCATGATCTTGCGTGTGCGTAGGAATTTTTTTGAAATTACTACATTCCCCAACAGCAATGAACTCATTCTTTATTTATATTGGTGTTAAACCTACTGTATTCCAACTTCTCTATGGTTCATACCCCCCCGATACTAGCCATAGATTCATCAAAATAAGCAAACAACACACGAAAAACAGAATCTATCAAAAACAGAACAGTCTGTAGCAATCTGTAACTTTAGAATACTTCTTAAACTATAACAATCCTACAAAAATAGGAAGTCCTGGGAAATTTTTCTATTGATCTACTGCAAAAAGAATCAACTAAAAATCACGTTTCTGTGATTTATTAAAATTATTCTCGTGCGTGCAAAAGTTTTTGTTTTTCAGCAAAATCAAATTAACTATCACCGTAGGTTATCCTATAGGTTCTACTTGGCACAAACACTAATTAAAACATAAAAGGACATCTAACCAGAGGCTAGATGAATTATTTATTACTAAACAGAAGCAAAAACCAAGGAACAAAAATAACATTGGGTTGCCTCCCAACAAGCGCTATCGTTTAACGTCCCTAGCTAGGCATAAAAGTGAGAATAGATCTACGTATTGCCACCTTTGGTATTCAATTCATAAGTGGCTCGCATAATAGATTCATAAGATAATTTGATTTTCTTTCTAGGAAAGTGTTCCATGCCTTTTCTTAATGGAAATTGGAATCTAATATTCCCTTCCTTCATATCAATAGTTGCACCAATCGTTCTAATAAAAGGTCTACCAAGAATAATAGGACAAGAAAAATTGCAATCTATATCAAGAATGATAAAATCTATGGGCACATAATTCCTATTTGCAACAATAAGAAAATCATTAATTCTTCCCATAGGTTTCTTGATGGTGGAATCCGCAAGGTGCAAGTTTAAAGAGCAATCATCAAATTCATGGAAAACCTAGCACATCACATAAAGTTTTTGGAATCGTGGAAAACACTAGCACCCAAATCACACAAAGCATAGCATTCATGATCTTTAATTTTAATTTTAATAGTAGGTTACCATTCATCATAAAGTTTTCTAGGGATAGAAACTTCCAATTCAAGTTTTTATTCATAAGATTGCATCAAATCATCAACGATATGTTTAGTAAAAACTTTATTTTGACTATAAGCATGAGGAGAATTCAACACGGATTGCAACAAGGAAATACAATCTATTAAAGAACAATTATCATAATTAAATTCCTTGAAATCCAAACTAGTGGGTTCATTGATATGTAAAGTTTTGACCTCTCCAATCCCACTTTTACCAAATTTAGCATCAAGATCTAAAAACTTCGAATCATTGGGACGCCTTTTAACTAAAGTTGACTTATCTCCAGTCCCATCATTATCAAGATTCATATTGTAAAACAAATATTTAATAGGGAACACATCAATAACTTTTAGATCTTCATCATTATTTTCCCCTAACCCTTCTGGTCTGGCAGCCATCTTATTAACTAAGGTGGCTTGCTTATCAGAAATTTGGGCTATTGATTTTTCAAGACGAGCAATCTGAGAATTCAAACCATAAAATTCCTTAGACATATCATCAAGCTCTTTATTCATGTACTCCATAAAGCTTTTTTGTTCTTTAAGCTCGTTTCTAAAGAAATTATTATGCTCAAATTGTAAAGTCATAAAGCTTCTAACGTTTAATTCAATCTCTTCCAACCTTTTAAGATGAAGATCGGCGTTTTTAGGCAAAGCCATACGGGCAAACAGGCACACAAGAGGCAAGCAAAAGAAAAGAGGCGAATGGGAAAGAGAGGGCGAATAAAACAGCAAGGGTGAAGTGGGGGAGAGTAAAACGAGAGGCAAATGGCAAATAATGTAATCCGAGGGAGATGAGTTTGTGATGGGTACTTGGTATGTCTTGACTTGAGCGAAGACCTCCCCGGCAACGGCGCCAGAAATCCTTCTTGCTACCTCTCGAGCACTGCGTTGGTTTTCCCTTGAAGAGGAAAGGGTGATGCAGCAAAGTAGTGTAAGTATTTCCCTCAGTTTTGAGAACCAAGGTATCAATCCAGTAGGAGGCTCCTCACAAGTCCCTCGTACCTACACAAACAAACAAGAACCTCGCAACCAACTTGATAAAGGGGTTGTCAATCCCTTCACGGCCACTTGCGAAAGTGAGATCTGATAGAGATAATAAGATAAGATAAATATTTTTGGTATTTTTATGATATAGATTGGAAAGTAAAGATTGCAAAATAAAGATAGATGGAAACTTATATGATAAAAGATAGACCCGGGGGCCATAGGTTTCAGTAGTGGTTTCTCTCAAGATAGCATAATTATTATGGTGGGTGAACAAATTACTGTCGAGCAATTGATAGAAAAGTGCATAGTTATGAGAATATCTAGGCATGATCATGTATATAGGCATCATGTCCGCGACAAGTAGACCGACTCCTGCCTGCATCTACTACTATTACTCCACACATCGATAGGGACGGCAATGGGGCCCCATACCAGCCAAACCCATGGGGATTTCATCCATTAGGAGCCGGGGATGGGTCAAAATCTTCCCCATGGGGATATTTACCGAACTTATTTATTCCCCATATGGTACAACGGGGATGGGGATGGTATACTAGTCCCCAGACCTGCTACCCAACGGGGACCTGCATTTTAGATATGACATGTAGGACCATATATATGTCTATATATACAGGATGCAGTCAACCCTAAAAAATCAATAACCCTACCTCTCATCTAATCGTGCTCACCTCAGCCGCCGTCATGACGAAGAAGTCAACATGTCCTACTCCTAGATCTACAGGAAAAGGAGAAGCACAACGCCATAGCTCAAGGTTCCTAGGTAACGCTGATGCATCAAATTCATCAGCCACGACCGAGGCACCAGTAACCGGACGGCCATCACCTTGTCTCCTACAGCCATACATCTCAACGGTGCTCTCTCTCTCTCTCTCTGTGTGTGTGTGTGTGTCTCTCTCTCTCTCTCGTGATTATCCTCTTCGAGCGACTAGAAAAAAAGGGGATAGGAGAAGCCGACAGCTTCGACCTAGCAGAGGCCGGCGGTGGCGGCCACTACCACGGAGTCCGGCGGCAGCGCAGGTGCGCCGTCCCCCTGAGCCACTCCCCTCCATGGAGTCCGACGACGGCGCAGGTGCCTTCCTCCCCGGCCGCCGTGCCCCACCGTCCTTAGTCATGCCTAGCCGTCCTCCCTTCTCGCCGTCCCCGCCCCCTCTTCTAGTCGATTGGCCCTCATGCTTCGGCGTGGACATCTTCTGCTGATGGACATTGGCCCATACACGATGGAGATTGGAATTTGTGAAGTTGTTTTTCATGTATGTCTCACATGTAGTATCTTGTAGTACTGATCGGCATCCAGACTTTTTAGATGCAGTCATGAAGCTGAAATTTTAGAATTATTTAGTATTGGTCGTCATCCACAACTTTTTGAGAAGATTTAGTTGTTTTTCGTGGACCCTTGGCTTGCAAACTTTTAGATTGATTGTAGTACTATTCATCAATCGTCATCCACTAATTTTTGGGGGAGATTCAGTTCTGAATTGTGTCGTGCTAGCAATAAATAATTACTCAGTAATTTTAGAAATTAAAATCACATAATGATTGATTATGATTTTTCACATTTCTTTACTACCACAACAGTCTATTTACATGAATTGATTTGTACGCATGCCTATGATAAATGTAGTATCATTTTTTTCATGATCTTTATGTAATTGGTAACTACATATATTACTCAATACCATATATATTCTTGCATTTAAGGTGATAATAATTTAGTGTGTGCAAATCAATGCATATATATATGATTATTTGTTTATGGGGATGGGGACCCTAATGGGGCCCCGCTCCCTAGTGGGGCATGGGTATGGGAAAATTTCATCCCCGGTCATGCAAACGGGGATTGGGGTGGGGTGATGGGGAATAGATGGGTACGGGGATGTTCTATGGGTCCCCATAGGGGATTGTCCCCATTGCCATCCACATCGACCGCTATCCAGCATGCATCTAGAGTATTAAGTTCATAAGAACAGAGTAACGCATTGGGAAAGATGACATGATTGTCACGCCCAATATGCGACCCTATCCAAAAGGAACTCGAAGGTCCCACCAAGGATAGACCCGCATATTGGAACGCTTTTGCAAGGTGGATATCATTACATCAACATTACATAATAGTGGGGATACATCCAATACATACAATGCCACACGAATAATACAACATACAAGAACAACATCCGACTACGGATGAATCATAAACAGAAACTCAAACAATATCCACCCTGCTAGCCCAGGCTACCGACCTGGAACCTATCCCCTGATTGAAGTGAAGCAGAAGAAGAACTCCAAACAATTAAACATCGCTCTCGCGTCAAGATCATCGCATAACCTGCACCTGCAACTGTTGTTGTAGTAATCTGTGAGCCACGAGGACTCAGCAATCCCATTACCATGGGTATCAAGACTAGCAAAGCTTAATGGGTAAGGAAGGGGTAAAGTGGTGAGGTTGCAGCAGCGGCTAAGCAAGTATGGTGGCTAACATACGCAAATAAGAGCGAGAAGAGAAACAAGCAGAACGGTCGTGAAGCTAGCAATGATCAAGAGGTGATCCTGAACACCTACTTACGTCAAACATAATACAGAAACCGTGTTCACTTCCCGGACTACGCCGAAAAGAGACCATCACGGCTACACACGCGGTTGATGCGTTTTAGTTTGGATCCGGTGTCAAGTTATCTACAACCGGACATTAACAAATTCCCATCTGCCACATAACCGCGGGCATGACTCTCGAAAGTTTATACCCTGCAGGGGTGTCCCAACTTAGCGCATGACAAGCTCTCGCGATCAACGAAGGAATAGACCTTCTCCCAGGAAGACCCGATCAGTCTCGGAATCCCGGTTTACAAGACATTTCGACAATGGTAAAACAAGACCAGCAAAGCCTCCCGGCGTGCCGACATCCTGATAGTAGCCGCGCGTATCTCGTCTCAGGCCATGACCGAATGAGCAGTACGTACAACTAGAACCAGACCTCAAGTTTCCCCAAGGTGGCGCTGCAAGTGGCTCTAGTTTGGACCAACACTTAGACAAGCATTGGCCCGGGGGGGCTGAATAAAGATGACCCTTGGGTTAATTACTCCCAAGGGAAATATAGGTGGTGGTGAGGCAAATGGTAAAACCAATGTTGGGCCTTGCTGGAGGAGTTTTATTCAAAGCGAACTGTCAGGGGGGTCCCATAAATCACCCGACCGCGTTAGGAACGCAAAATCCGGGAACATAACACCGGTATGACGGAAACTAGGGCGGCAAGAGTGGAACAAAACACCAGGCATAAGGCCGAGCCTTCCACCCTTTACCAAGTATAAAGATGCATTAATAACATAAGAGATATTGTGATATCCCAACCAAAATCCTGTCCACCATGGAGAAATCTTCAACTTCACCTGCAACTAGCAACGCTATAAGAGGGGCTGAGCAAAAGCGGTAACATAGCCAAACAATGGTTTGCTAGGAATGGTGTCAAAGGTTAGAGGTTCATGGCAATTTGGGATGGCTTGATGAGCAAAAGATAGGTAACACAGCATAGCGATAGAACGAAGCAACTAGCATAGCAATGGTAGTATTGAGATCTAGGGTAGCGGTCATCTTGCCTGAAATGCCGCAAGGAAGAAGAACGAGTCCATGAAGAAGATGAAGCCACGAAGACGAACCACACGTAGACGAACGCATCCTCACGATCGCAACGAAACGGGAACTATCGAGAAGAAGCACACAACATGGTAAACACACCACACATGAACAAGACATGATGCACAACAAGCATGATGCATGACAAGGCTATATGAAGCTACTCATGGCAAGAGATGATGCAAACAAGAACAACACATCAAGGCAAGTTTAAATGAGGCCGGGAACAACATATAACAATTCCGGTAAGTCCTCATATGCAAATTTCGAAATTGGTCCAGATCTGAATAAACCTTATGATCAATTTGTTAAACAGCAAGTTAAGATGCACCAAGATGATCTACACGAAATTCTAGTCAAGTTACATATATAGTTATTAGATTCGGAGCTACGGCCTAGAAGATATGAGCAAAACAAGTTAAACATGGCATGATGCAAAATGCATACAAACATCAATCAAACACCTCAAAACAAGTATGCAACATGATAATATGTAACTACATGCAAAATCAAGCAAGTTTCATATAGAGCACACTCAAAACGGAGCATCGGTGCAACACACACACACACTATACAAGTCATAGCAACAATCTGTCCATAACAACAACTAGGCATATTGCAAGCATCAAAACAATATGCTACAGCACCCCAACATAATAACAAAAGGCATGGGCATGAAGTACAGGTAAAGCATAATAAAACATGAACATTGAGCTATCTCCAGAAACAACCAGAACATGCTCAAAAAGACATGGAGATATTGCAAATAATAACAGTTTCAGACTTTAGCAGAAATAACATCAGGTTGCAATGTTTAGAGCTATCAAACAACATGTTACAGGAACTTATCATGGAAAATAAAGGCATGGCATGATACTACTAAATGCATAGATCAAAAGTCCCTTACTGACCATGAGCCAAAAGGGCACGGAAAATATGATGGCACCCATGTAAACATGGCAAGTTATATGACAAATTCAAACATGGCAGGAACAACAATAAGTAGGCATGTTGGTGAGCTTGAACCATTCACTACAGAGCAATACATGGCATGGCAAGGCAACCAACAGTAAGAAGACATGTTTGTGAAGCTAAGCATGGCAAGAGCAAGTTCATAGGGTGCATGGAACACTAGCAAAACACATGGGAACAAGTGAACTTAATGTTAACAGGCTGACAGCTACATTATGAAGCAAATTTGGAGCAAGATAACAACATGTTCCAGCAGGCTATAATTGCAACCAAGGGCATGAATGGATAGAGCATGACATGTAGATCAAAACATGTTTATAGGACATCTCCAGATTATGCATAGAATGATTAGTAGAAGCATGTTTACATAGCAACAAAATATAACAGAATCTGTCGGGAAAACAGCAACAGCAACTACCCTACTTAGCAAGCTTGATACACTCAGCACACAACTCACAAAAATACATGGTTGGCACCCCTGAAAAGATGGCATGGCATAGATCAACATACATGTAGACATCAACCTCATAGGATGCACACATGAATCATGGCAAAAATGATAAAACAGCAAGTTATAACAGTTTCAGCAGATCAACATCAACATGCACTCTTCTAACAGCATTTCGGGTATCAAGATGAGCTCAAATGAAAATGATGCAGTGGAATGAAATGAAGTACTCGTCGAGACAAACAATTTGACATATTATACGCACGAAACGGAGTTACGGATGCAGATATACAGCAGGTCAAACATGGCATGATAATATGAAAAACTGGGGACTTATTGGATATCAACCTCGCGGGGGTCAACGCGGATCGGGTCGGGACGAAGTGGATCCGGGCGCAGGCCCGCGGATCGGGTCGGGGCGGACCCGGACTGTAGCGGCGGCGGCGGCATGGGGCTCCGGCGAGCTGGGGAGGCCGGCCGGTCGCCGGAGGGGATGGAGGAGCCCAGGGGGCGGCGCCGGTGGCCAGATCCGGCGAGGGGCAGCCGGATCCGACGAGGGCGGCGTGGTTGGAGGCGAAGGGCGGCGAGGCAGAGGTGGCACGCTCCGGCGCAGGAGGCGAAGGCGGAGGGGCGCCGGAGGACGGCGGGGCCGGCGGGCGGCGCGGCCCCTCCGGTGGGCGCGCGGGCGGCAGCGCTGGAGGTCGACGGCGGAGGCGCAGAGGCGAGCGGTGGCCGCGACCAACGGCGGCGAGCGCCGGCGGGGGTGCCGGCGGCGGAGGCGGCGGGGCACGCCGGCCGGAGGATGGCGCCGGCGGCGAGGAGATGGGCGGCGGCGAGCGCACGGGCAGAGGCGCGGGCGCGCTCGGGCCCGGTGCGGCTCGGGCGGGCCGGCTTCGGGCCCCGCGGGCCCGGCGGCGAAGTGGGGCGGTGCGCGGGTGACGTGGCGCGCGTTGAGTGGAGGGGAGCGGCGGCGGGGCTGATGTGGCGACGCCCGATTGGTCGGAGTGAGGTGGCTGGGGCGGCGGACATGTCCGGGCGCGGCGGAGAGATGCGTCCGGCGGCGGAGAGGGGAAATTGCTAGGGTTTAGACTGCGATTTTGAAAGGGGGGAGGCATATATATAGGTAGAGGGAGCTAGGAGAGTCCAAATGAGGTGCGGTTTTCGGCCACGCGATCGTGATCGAACGACTGAAAGCCTGGAGGGGAGTTTGCTGGGTTTTGGGCCACTTTGGAAGGGGTGTTGGGCTGCAACTCAAAGAGGGCTTTGCGGTTACCCGGTTAACCGTTGGAGTATCAAACGACCTCCAAATGGCACGAAACTTGACAGGCGGTCTACCGGTGCTATACCAAGGCCGCTTGACAAACCTCGGGCCATTCCGAGAACGTTTAATACCCGCACAAGAGAAGAGGCAAAAGGGGACGCCGGATGACATAGGAGTGTCGGATTGCAAAACGGACAACGGGGAAAATGCTCGGATGCATGAGACGAGCACGTATGCAAAATGAAATGCACATGATGACATGATATGAAATGCATATGATGACATGGCAAAGTGCAACACGCAAGCAAATGACATGGAAACAACGATGAATAACTGGCGGACACCTGGCGCATCGAATCCGGGGCGTTACAATGATGTAGAGGGATAAACTCAAGAAATATGATATAAACCCCATATTTTTATCCTGGATGGCAACAATACAATACGTGCCTTGCTGCCCCTGCTATCACTGGGAAAGGACACCGCAAGATTGAACCCAAAGCTACGCACTTCTTTTGTTGCAAGAAAGATCAATCTAGTAGGCCAACCAAACTGATAATTCAAAGAGATTTGCAAAGATAACCAATCATACATAAAAGAATTCAGAAGAGATTCAAATATTTCTCATAGATGAACTTGATTATAAACCCACAATTCATCAGATCTCGACAAACACACCGCAAAAAGAGTTACATCAAATAGATCTCCAAGAAGATTGAGGAGAACTTTGTATTGAGATTCAAAGAGAGAGAAGAAGCCATCTAGCTAATAACTATGGACCTGAAGGTCTGTGGTAAACTACTCACAACTCATCGGAGAGGCAATGGTGTTGATGTAGAAGCCCTCCGTGGTCGATTCCCCCTCGGGCGAAGCGCCGGTGAAGGCTCCAAGATGGGATCTCATGGATACAGAAGGTTGCGGCGATGTAATTAGGTTTTCGTGGTGCTCCTAGATGTTTTCAGGGTATGAGAGTATATATAGGCGAAGGAGGTCGGTCAGGGGAGCTGAGGGAGTCCTGGATTAGGGGGTGTCCGGATAGCCGAACTATCACCATTGGCCGGACTCCTGGACTATGAAGATACAAGATTGAAGACTTCGTCCCGTGTCCGGATGGGACTTTCCTTGGCGTGGAAGGCAAGCTTGGCGATACGGATATGTAGATCTCCTACCATTGTAACCGACTCTGTGTAACCCTAACCCTCTTTGGTGCCTATATAAACCGGAGGATTTTAGTCCGTAGGACGAACAACAATCATACCATAGGCTAGCTTCTAGGGTTTAGCCTCTTTGATCTCGTGGTAGATCTACTCTTGTACTACCCATATAATCAATATCAATCAAGCAGGAGTAGGGTTTTACCTCCATCGAGAGGGCCCGAACATGGGTAAAAACATCGTGTCCCTTGTCTCCTGTTACCATCCGCCTAGACGCACAGTTCGGGACCCCCTACCCGAGAGCCGCCGGTTTTGACACCGACATTGGTGCTCTCATTGAGAGTTCCTCTGTGCCGTCGCCATCGGGAAGGATGCCTCATCCCGTCTTTAAAGATGGCACTGTTGCTAAAGGAGCTTTGGCTATCGGCCAAACTCTCCGGCTAGGCGGTTTCTTTATGACCGCCTGTCCGGCCGCCGCACCGACGATGACTTCTCGGGTCATCGAAAGCAATCTTCACGTTAACTCGGAACTCGCCGAGCAGTTAGATCCGATGGAGCTCTCTTCCTTAAACGAGCTCTTGGATCGCATCGCCGCCCTGGGAGTCGCTATAGACTACGATCAGATTGGGCTTAAACCCGATCTGAGAGAGATTAACTCTCCCCAGGTTACCCACCACATTGCTGTGGTAGAGAAACAATGCGGCGACCCTTCTTCTATCTTAAGGACTAGCTATGTCCGGATTCCCGATCCCTCCATGCCGGATTCCCGCGGAGGGGAGGATGTCACTCAAGCCCTGAACCTAAAGCCAGGCAGCGGGCTATATTCATTGGACAACATCCAAGAACCCAAGCTTCCAAGTTCGGAAACTTCTTGGCCCCTGAGTTTTAGATTGGACGGGGTTCCGAATTTAATTCCACCCGCCCACCCAAACACAAGCGATCTATCCCAAATCCGGCAAGAGCCCGCAGAAACAGTACACCATTACTGGGCCAGATTCCTCCTGGTCATAAACAGGATAAAGGATTGCCGTGAGGAGGACGCAATTTCATTCTTCTGTAATAATTGCACGGACAAGGGAATCCTCAACACCGTAAGTCGTCGTGAAATCACACGCTTCGCTGACTTGGCGTCCATAGTACGAAAGTACCGTGCGATGGAAAGCACCTGGAAAACCGAAATCAATTTTTGGGACAATTCGGCCGTGGATACAATCCCAGTCCGAAATAAAAGGGTGCATCATCACCAGGCACCTGGGTTAAATACCAAAAAGCAAAAACCCTCTATAGGGCATGGAACCGTATTGGAAGGATGGCTCAATGGACCCTGCAAAATTCATAGTACAGAGGGCGCCACTCCAACTCATAGCCTTAGAGCATGTTGGATATTGCGGCAGGTGGCCAAAAGTGGCGAAGAGCTTCTAACTCCAGAGCACCAGCTCAAGGATACTAGTACGGTATTAACAGTCTTCGAGACTTTCACATCAAATAATATGCGGAAACGAACACTCCGCAGCCTTGCCGAAGTCTACCAAGTAGCAACAATAAACCCATGGAGTGACACGACTATTACCTTTAATGCCAGTGACGAACCTAAATTCCAAACAGCCCGAGCACCAGTCGCATTGGTCCTTAGTCCAATAGTGGACGGCTTTCGCCTTACCAAGGTACTCATGGACGGTGGCAGCGGATTGAACCTCATTTACGAGGAAACCCTCCGAAAAATGGAAATAGACTGGAGCCGCATTGAGCGAAGCAGCACAACCTTTAGAGGAATAATCCCTAGTCGGGAAGCATGCTATACTGGAAAAATCACACTGGATGTGGTGTTCGGCACGGCGGATAATTACAGGTCCGAGGAGGTCACGTTCCAAGTGGCCCCATTCAGCAGCGGATATCACGCTCTATTAAGACGAGAGGCATTCACAATTTTTCAAGCTATACCCCATTACGGGTACATGAAGCTCAAAATGCCCGGGCCCAATGGAATCATCACTCTCGCTAGTGACCCGGACATAGCACTCCGTGCCAAAAACAAGACAGCGCACTGGCCCTTGAGGCACTATCCGAAGCCCTAGCGACCGAGGAACTCACTGCGCTGCGCTCCACGGTGAATAGGGACGACGTGATACTCGATAAGAGATCCAAGTCCACCTCCTTTAAATGAGCAGACGAAATAGTCAAATTCCAAGTCCATCCAACGGACCCTACAAAAACGGCCTCCATCGGGGCACAATTAAACCCTGATGTAGACGCCACACTACGAGAATTCCTACGCGAAAATTGGGACATTTTTGCCTGGCACCCTTCAGACATGCCAGGAATCCCACGCCGGCTGGCCGAGCACAGCCTAAACATCCTAAAAGGATTCAAGCCAGTCAAACAAGCTCTTCGGTGTTTCTCCAAACCCAAGAGACAGGCCATGGGAGAGGAGCTAGCCAAACTATTGGAGGCTGGATTCATCAGAGATATAAAACATCCGGACTGGCTAGCAAACTTGGTGATGGTACCAAAGAAGGACAAATCCTGGCGCCTATGCGTCGATTTCAAGGACCTTAACAAGGCTTGCCCAAAGGATCCCTTCCCCCTCCCCCGCATCGATCAAATTATCGATGCTACCGCAGGACATGATTCATTGTGTTTCCTCGATGCATACTCCGGCTACCACCAAATTAAGATGGTAGAGCCCGACCAGGCCGCAATGGCATTCATCACCCCATATGGCCCATTCTGCTTCAACACAATGCCCTTTGGGCTCAAAAATGCCGGCGCAACATATCAATGCAACATTCAGACATGTCTGGCAAACCAGATCGGCAAAACAGTGGAGGCATACGTAGACGATATGGTCGTCAAAACCAAGAACGTCGAAACTCTAGTAGACGATTTGAAGCTCACGTTCGATAATCTCCGAACATATGGCATTAAGCTTAACCCAGAAAAATGTGTTCTCGGCGTACCAGCCGGAAAGCTCTTGGGCTTCATTGTATTCGGTAGAGGAATTGAAGCAAACCCAGCCAAGATCCGAGCTCTGTCACAATTGGATATCCCAAAGCACCTCAAACAAATACAAAAATTGACGGGATGCGTGGCGGCTCTAAGCCGCTTTATCTCCCATTTGGGAGAAAAGGCATTACCCCTTTATCGCCTCCTCTGACGCACCGAACACTTCGAGTGGACGGATGCCGCCACGGCCGGACTCGAAGAAATAAAAGCCATATTGGCAACAAATCTGGTCCTGGCCGCGCCCAATGTGGGGGAACCAATGCTATTATATATCACGGCAACTCATCAAGTGGTGAGCGCGGTGCTCGTTGTTGAACGAGAAACGGACGGACACAAGTTCCCCCTTCAAAAACCAGTTTACTACGTGTCCACGGTCCTAACTCCATGCAAGTCACGGTACCTTCATTATCAGAAGATAGCGTACGCGGTGTTCATGGCATCCCGGAAGCTGCGACACTACTTTCAAGAGTGTTCGATAACAGTAGCCTCCGAAGTACCTCTTAATGACATTATAAACAACCACGACGCGACGGGCCGGATTGCCAAATGGGCCATTGAGCTCCTCCCATTCGACATAATCTACAAGCCACGGCGAGCTATTAAGTCGCAAGTTTTGGCCGACTTGGTCGCCGAATGGACTGAAGCCGAACTCCCTAAAGAGTACGGCGCATATTCCAACTGGATCATGCACTTCGACGGCTCCAAAATGTTGGCTGGTCTGGGGGCTGGCGTCATTCTGATGTCCCCTACTGGAGATACAGTTCAATACGTACTCCAGATAATGTATACAGACTCCAACAATGCAGCCGAATACGAGGCCCTTCTACATGGCCTCCGGATGGCAATCTCCATGGGCATTCAACGCCTAGAGGTGCGCGGGGACTCAAACCTCGCGATATCCCAAATAAATGGAGACTTCGATGCCATGGATCCGAAAATGGCAGCTTATCGCAACGCCGTACTAAAAATGTCAGCTCGGTTTGAGGGGCTCGAATTTCACCATATAGCCCGGGATAACAACCAGGCAGAAGACGTATTGGCACGCATTGGCGCAAAGCGCGACGCCGTCCCTCCCAACATCTTCCTAGAGAGGCTGTTCAAGCCATCCGTACAATGGGAGGGGGAGTCCAGAAATAACAACCCGGACCCAACCGCACTGCCCGACACCGGACATTCTGACACAATTGGCGGTTCGGCCAATGAAGTAACATCCTCAGCCCACGTAATAATGGCAGTCATTGCCCCATGGACGGAACCATTCCTAGCCTACCTAACCAGGCAGGAACTTCCTGAGGACCAAAACGAGGCCCGCTGCATAGTGCGGCGATCTAAAGCCTATAAGGTCCATGAGGGAGAGCTTTACAAGAAAAGCACAACCGGAGTCCTTCAAAGGTGTATCTTCGAAGAGGAAGGGCGGAATCTTCTGGCTGAAATTCATGCCGGACTCGGCGGGCACCATGCCGCAGCCCGGGCCCTTGTAGGCAAGGCCTTCCGTACAGGATTTTATTGGCCGACGGCCCGGGCAGATGCTCAGGACTTAGTCCAACGATGCGTCGGTTGCCAGCTCTATGCTAATCAAAGCCACATGCCACCCACTGCCCTCAAAACTATACCCATAACCTGGCCCTTCGCGGTCCAGGGGCTTGATATGGTTGGACCCCTTAAAGGAGGAACCCACAAGCAAAAATACCTACTGGTCATGGTGGATAAATTCACCAAATGGATAGAGGCTAAACCTGTTAAGACGGCCGAATCCGGACCGGTGATAGACTTCATATCAGGGGTCGTACACCGTTACGGCGTCCCCCATAGCATCATCACTGATAACGACACGAACTTTACGGCCGACGAGGTTAAACTCTGGTGCAGAAACATGGGCATCAAGCTCGACCATGCTTCAGTCTATCACCCACAAACTAACGGTCAAGTCGAGCGAGCAAATGGTCTTATCATAAGCGGCATCAAACCCAGATTAGTGCGGTCCCTCAAGGAATCTAACACGCACTGGGTAGAGGAGCTCGACTCCGTACTCTTGGGGCTGCGGACCACTCCGAATCGCACCACCGGATTTACACCATTCTTTATGGTATACGGCGCAGAGGCAGTTCTCCCCTGTGACATAATTCATGACTCACCTCGCGTGCGCATGTACAAAGAAAGAGAAGCCGAGCTCGATCGGCAGGACAGTTTGGACGCATTGGAGGAGGAGCTTGACGTGGCAAAAGCCTGTTCCGCATTCTATCAACAGCAAGCTCGAAGATATCAAAGCAGAGAAGTACGGGCCAAAACTTACAACATTGGCGAGTTAGTTCTACGCTTGCCGGACAAGAAAAAGGACAAACTCAAGCCCAAATGGGAAGGTCCCTTTATCATCGACCAAGTCCTGACCGGTGGAGCGTACCGTCTGCGGGATGCATCGGATAACCGACTCAAGCCGAACCCGTGGAACACAGCCCGTCTCCGAAGATTCTACGCCTAGCGCCGGATTCTGAGTTCGTCTCCTTCCTCCGTCTATATTTTACATATTAGCTGTCTTCTGTTTCTCTCCTTCTCCCTCCTTTCCTATTACAACCTTTGAAAGCTTGTTTGCGCATCGTTCGCACACACTTGACGTGCTATCCGCGCTCATTATACCTGGGGGCTTCTTTAACAGAAGGTTATTTATACGGGCTTCATGCCCAACACATGTGTCACACTTCCGCTTGTACCTTTTATTCACCATTATATGCATCGATATGACTTAAGTTTTGGCCAAGCTGGGTTGCCTGGCTCCTGTGCTTACCCCTACGTTCCCGATTGTTCGGCTAAGCGGTAAAGGGAGCACCACTGCGATTGTTACTGCCGGGTCAGCTGAATGTGTACCTCAGACTGGGTGAAGCCGAAAGCTAGCGTTCTTAAGGGAATATTCGGTCGGTGAACTAAAAGACGATTTCTTATCCATTTATTTATCTGCCCCCAGATGTTTTTCTGCTTTTTTCGCAGTCCGGACCTTCACTTTAGGGCATGTCCCCCAGGGAAAGGAACCCCTAACGGAACTATTCTCCCTGGAAGATGTTTCTTACTAACCATGTAATATAACATAACTAGTTGGGCACTTGTCTGATACAGCACTAATGACCCCTACGCCTGGTCTCCACGCATGCCCCGGTTCTTATATAACCGCGAGGGTATTCGGACACACTCCAGACTATCAGGTCCCAAGGTTAAAGCGAAAAGGTCCGCTATGACAAACGATCTACAATCCGGCTAGAAGGCATTTTACATGTTATTTTAAATTACATAGTCAACTTGACTGGGCATATTCCTCTTCAATGCCATCCAGCAGGCTATCTAGTTTATAGTCCTGTTGGGAATACTTTGCGGCCAATTCTACTTGGCCATACACTAAGCTCACAGGGATCTCCTTCTCATCGGGCCCCGTAGGTCCAACCTCGGCCATGTGGTTTGGGTCAGCCTTCGTGTACCACGTCTTCACCATGGCCCAGGCCATCCTGGCGCCTTGACGACAGGCCGATATCTTCCATAAGCGGAAGCGCTACCGCGCTCCCTGAAGCCTCTCTGCAAGCTCTCCAAGGCCTTCCGGCAGGGAGACAGATGGCCACAAGGCCTGGGCGACGCCTTTAATCACCTGCCGAACTCGTTCGTGCAGTTGCAAGAGCTCGGGAAGAAGGTCACCTGTAGAACCGGGCATTTCCTCTGCAGGACGACCTATGAGCATATCTACAGACATAACTCTGTTAGTCGACTTCCTCGCCGAACTCTTTTTCAAAGTTCGCTCAAGCACTTACTAAAAATGCCGCGTCGAAGCCGCCGATTCTCCTTAACGGAGTCAGATAGCTGGGCATGAACATCCTTTAGTTCCTCACCCAGCTGGGTGTTGGCATCTTGGAGATTATTTTTCTCCTGCCTCACCCTTGTAAGCACATTCTCGCCGGCCTTTAACCGGCGCATGAGCTATTGCTTGTCCGGATCTACCCCGGCGCCATCTGCAATATTATTATCAGACTTATACACACGCTGCACTTCACAAATTATCTTTGGAAGCATATATTACCAGAGGGGGCCTCTTTGGCTTCCCCTGCTGCGGCTAGTCCGGCCTCAAGTTGGGCTTTGCACTCCTCCAGCTCCTGGGACAGTTGGGTATTCTTTTCTATAAGATCCTGCACAATAAATGATCCTTAAATCAGTTATTCTAACTATTTCAAGTCTCGGGGGCTACTGGCATATATAACTGTCAAATTTTCTCACCCATATGTCTTTTACATACTGCTCCGTGGCTCTGGCTAGACCATTTTGAGCGGCACGAAGGTGCGCATCTCCTGAATTAAAGGCATCCAATGCCTTTGGGAGAAACACGCTTCACGAAGAACTGTCTGGCGGCGTCTGTGATTCATGGCACTCTCCACCTCGGAATTGGTGGCAGATAACCTGTCGGCATCCTCTGTCGGAGGAACATTCGATGCACGCCCCGTGTTCGCCTCCGCTTCTGGACCTGGCTTTGGAGCCTGGCGAGCGGAGGATTGATTGGCAACCTCTCCGGATATAGTCCGGCGAGCGCTCTTCTTCCTGAAAAGGCACGAGCATTAATATGCCTCCCGGGAATAAAGCCGGGGAGTAAGGTGACGCGCCATACCGTTGCGCCGGAGTTTCGATCCGAACCGCACTTCTTTTTAGCCTGCTGGGCCATGCTGCCCCTTGTTGGCTAGCCACCGCGGGCTCGGCCTTCCGCCTCAAGGGCGCCCCCTGTGAAACACCATTGGTATACGGTGATCAAAAACACGCACGGATGAGTCATTTTCAAAGTATTGGGACTTCGGTCTCAGTTACCTGCGAGGCGGGAAGCATTCCGGGGTAATCGGCCGTAATGGCAACCAAGGCATTATCGATGCTCAGTTGGTGGAATACCCCGTCGATCAGCTCCACCGATATGTCCGGATCCTCTTGGGAGGTTGGATCGAGGAACCGTTCCGGATCCTCGGGTTGTGGAGGCGGGCTGTTTATATCCTTTATGGCCCGGCGCAGTTCCTGCGCCGAAATCACAAAATGAGATACTTGACTATGGGAGTACGGATTGGATAGGGAAAAATAAATGTCCGCTTACCCAGCTTGGAGGATTGTTCATAGAAAATCCACCCTGCGGATTGACGTACAATGCGGACAAGATCTCTATCAGATCGGCGACCGATCCCGGCCCCTTACGGCCGCAGCGGGTGGCATCATCCTCCCCGTTGAAATCCCACATGGGGTGGCCTCTATACTGGAGCGGCTGCACCCCCCGCATTATGCATGTGGCCATGACCCCAATCATGGTCAGTCCGGAATGAGCTAACAGCCTAATCCGGCTCATCAGGTAAAGGACGTCCCTGTCGTTTTCCTTCTGAGGACTCCGTGGACGCCAGCTTAGGTGTTTCTTCAAAGGAGCGTTGTTAAACTCAGGGAGGCCGACCCGAATAGGGTCAAGCAGGGGGACATCTTCTATATAAAACCATGCCGAAGGCCAGTCTTCGGACGCCTTCTTCCCGGTTCCGGATAGATATCCGGTCCTGGCGATGCGCCATAGTTCAGCTTCGCCCACTTGATATATTGACCCCTCTTGAGAACGGGGCACAAGGCAGAACAACTTCTTCCACAGCGCAAAATGAGCCTCGCAGCTCATTTGCGCGGCTAGGGGGATAAATGTAAAAATACCCTGGCTTTTTGCATTCATTCAAACACGTGGAAGATGGCCATTATTGGGTGTGGAAGCCAAGGAGCGCAATGTTTATAAGGAGCCGGACGCTATTCAACAGGTACACAGGATTTGGAGAAGAACCCGCCTTGCAATGCCAAAGACAATCTACGCGCCGGACTCATCGGCATTGAAGCCTGGTTCGGGGGCTACTGAGGGAGTCCTAGATTAGGGGGTGTCCGGATAGCCGAACTATCACCATTGGCCGGCCTCTTGGATTATGAAGATACAAGATTGAAGACTTCATCCCGTGTCCGGATGGGACTTTCCTTGGCGTGGAAGGCAAGCTTGGCGATACGGATATGTAGATCTCCTACCATTGTAACCGAGTCTGTGTAACCCTAACCCTCTTCGGTGCCTATATAAACCGGAGGGTTTTAGTCCATAGGACGAACAACAATCATACCATAGGCTAGCTTCTAGGGTTTAGCCTCTCTGATCTCGTGGTAGATCTACTCTTGTACTACCCATATCATCAATATCAATCAAGCAGGAGTAGGGATTTACCTCCATCGAGAGGGCTCGAACCTGGGTAAAAACATCGTGTCCCTTGTCTCCTGTTACCATCCGCCTAGACGCACAGTTCGGGACCCCCTACCCGAGATCCGCCGGTTTTGACACCGACAGGAGCCACGAGGGGCCCAGGAGTGGGGGGCGCGCCCACCCTCCCAGGGCGCGCCAGGCACCCTCGTGGCTGCCTCGGCTGCTTCTTGATGTCCACTCCAAGTCTCCTGGATTGTGTTTGTTCCGAAAAGATCACTCCCGAAGGTTTCATTCCGTTTGGACTCTGTTTGATATTCCTTTTCTTCGAAACACTAAAATAGGCAAAAAAAAGCAATTCGGGCTGGGCCTCCGGTTAGTAGGTTAGTCCCAAAAATGATATAAAAGTGTAAAGTAAAGCCCATAAACATCCAAAATGGGTAATATAATAGCATGGAACAATAAAAAATTATAGATACGTTGGAGACATATCACGTATCCATCTTGGCATGAACCCCGTTGTCCAAGAGGAAAAGGCCCATCATGAACTGGGGCAGCGAGGAGAGGCTCGAGTTCGTTAGAACTAACCTGGCTGCGAAGGACAAAAATTTGCCCCTCCATGGGAAAACCCGCCCGCCCACCTTGGTCCAAAGAGGAGCCCAGCCATCGATTGTGATGCGCTTGGCGTCTAAAGGTAGACCGAGGTAAGTAAACGAAAGGTTGCCAACTTTGCAGTTGGGCAAGTCCGCAATGCGGCGGCCCTCACCCTCTTCTAAGCCCATGGGCAGAACTTCGCACTTGTGGGAGTTGATTTTGAGCCGGACATGAGCTCGAAGCTAAGAAGAAGGGCTTTGACCGTAGCAATGTTGTGGAGGTCAGGCTGGAAAAGCAATACCGTGTCGTCCGCGTACTGCAGGTGGGAAATCCCCCCCGGGATTAGGTGTCCCAACACACCCTTGATATGACTAGCCTCGGTGGCTCTCTGCAACATTGCAGCCAATGCGTCAACGACAAAATTGAACAAGATCGGGGACATAGGGTCACCCTGACGCATTCCACGTTTGTTCCGGAAAAAGTGTCCTAATTCTTCGTTAATCAAGACTGCAGTTTGGCCCCCCGAGACTGTAAAGCCCCGGATTCGACGCGCCAGGTGTCTGCCAGTTATTCGCCGTCCTTGCCATGTCATTTGCTTGTGTGTTGCATTTTATCATGTCATCATGTGCATCTCATTTTGCATACATGTTCGTCTCATGCATCCGAGCATTTTCCCCGTTGTCCGTTTTGCAATCCGGCACTCCTATGTTCCCCGGCGTCCCCCTTTTGTCTCTCCTTGTGAGCGGGTGTTAAACTTTCTCGGAATGGCCCGAGGTTTGCCAAGCGGCCTTGGTATAGCACCGATAGACCGCCTGTCAAGTTTCGTGCCATTTGGAGGTCGTTTGGTACTCCAACGGTTAACCGGGTAACCGCAAACCCCTTCTTTTGTGTGCAGCCCAACACCCCTTCCAAAGTGGCCCAAAACCCACCAAACTCCCCTCCATGCTCTCGGTCGTTCGATCACGATCGCGTGGCCGAAAACCGCTCCTCATTTGGACACTCCTAGATCCCTCTACCTACAAATAAGTGATCCCCCTCCAAATTCGCGGATGAAACCCTAGTCCTTTCCCTTCTCGCGCCGCCGGACATGTCCGCCCGGCGGCCGGACACGTCCGCTCGTGCCCGCAGCCAATCACGCCGCGACACCTGTCCTCCGCCGCTAGCCCCGCGCCGCCGGCCCGCGGAGCCCATCGCGGGCCCGCGCAGGCCCACTGGCGCCACCGCGCCCGCCGCCCAGCGCCTTCGCCTCCGGCCCCGAGCGCCCACCCGCGCGCCGCCTCGGCTCCTCCCGCCGGCGACCGGAGCTGCCGCGCCCCGCCTCCGGCCGAGCGTCGCCGTCGCCCTCCGGCCGCCGCCACGGCGCCCCTCGCCCTCCGCCGCCCTCGCTCGCCGGCGCGCCTCGCCGGGAGCCGCCGCCCCGAGCTGCTCCGCCGCGCCCGGCCGGCCCCGCTCCGCTGGCCGCGCCCTGCCCCGCCGCCGGGAGCCGCCGCCCCCGCGCGCCTCCCGCCGGACACCGTCGCCGCCGCCGGGCCTCACCTCGCCGCCGGCCTCCCCGCTCGCCGGAGCCCCGGCACCGGCCTCCTCGTCGCCGGATCTAGGCGGGTGGATGAGATCCACCCGTCCCCGATCCAAATAGCTCCCCCGATCCCGGATCTCCTCGTTCCGCATGCCTCCGTCCTGCGTTGACTTTCGCGGAGGTATATTTTTCACAAAGTCCCCGTTTCTGTGTAACATTATCATGCCATGTTCATCGCCTTGTATCTCTGCATCCGTAGCTCCGTTTCGTGGGTGTAATATGTCTAATTGTTCGTCTCGGCGAGTAATTCATTTCATTCCATTGCGTAATTTTAATTTGAGCTCATCTTGATGCCCTAAATGCTGTTGGAAGAGTGCATGTTGATGTTAATCTGCTGAAACTGTTATAACTTGCTCATTTGTCATTTTTGCCATGTTTGATGTGTGGATCCTATGAGGTTGATGTCTACATGTGTTTTGATCTATTCTATGTCTTCTTTGCATAGGTGCTTACCATGTATTTTTGTGATAAATGTGGTGACTAGCACAAGCATGCAAACTAGGCATCGTGATGTTGCTGATTTTAGTCCCTGTTCTGCTGTTATTTTTATGCCATGTAAACTTGTTGCTACAGAGGGATCCATGCATATTTTGAGTTACTTCAGTAAGGGTGTTTTGAACATGTGGGTTTTGTCTATCTATTCATGCCCTTGTTTGAAAATATGGAGTAGTCTAGCATGTCATTTTGGTGCTCTACTTTTGCTTCAAAATGTTTCCTGGCAGATTGTTTACTTGTTATTCAATTTAGCCAAGGATGCTATAGTTGATCCTTGCATGCTATGGACTTTTTCTTGACTTGGTTGTTTACATAAACATGTCTTCTTGATGATGCTATGCTTATCTTGTCATGCAATGACTTGTGGTGAGTGAATCGAGCTTGTTAAGTAGTGTACTTGCTGTTGCTGTTTTGCTAGGCTGAATCTGTTATTTCGTGATGCTATATAAACATGTTGCTACTAATCATTCTATGCATAATCTGGAGATGTTCTATAAACATGTTTTGATATACATGTTATGCCCTATCCATTCATGCCCCTGGTTGCATTTATAGCTTGCTGTCGATTGTTCATATCTTGCTCCAAAGTTGCTTGATAATGTTGCTATCAGCCTGTTAACATTAAGTTCACTAGTTCCCATGTGTTTTGCTAGTGTTCGATGCACCCTATGACCTTGCTCTTGCCTTGCTTAGCTTCATAAACATGCTTTCTTACTATTGGTTGCCTTTCCATGCCATGTGTTGCTCTGTGGTGAGTGGTTCATGCTCACCAACGTGCGTACTTATTATTGTTCCTGCCATGTATGAATCTGTAATATAACTTGCCATGTTTACATGGGTGCCATCATATTTTCTGATCCTTTTTGGCTCATGGTCAGTAAGGGACTTTTGATCTATGCTATTAGTAGATTCATGCCATGCCTTTGTTTGCCATGATAAGTTCCTGTAACATGTTGTTTGATAGCCCTAAACATTGTAACCTGATGTTATTTCCTGATAAGTCTGAAACTGTTATTATTTGCAATCTTCCCATGTCCTTTTGAGCATGTTCTAGTGATTTCTGGAGATACCTCAGTGTTCATGTTTTGTTATGCTTTACCTGTACTTCATTCTCATGCCTTTTGTTATTATGTTGGGGTGCTGTAGCATATTGTTTTGATGCTTGTAAGATGCCTAGTTGCTGTTATGGACAGATTGTTGCTATGACTTGTATAGTGTGTATGTGTTGAACCGTTGCTCCGTTTTGAGTGTGCTCTATATGAAACTTGCTTGCTTTTGCATGTAGTTTCATATTATCATGTTGCATCCTTGTTTTGAGGTGTTTGCTTGATGTTTGGGTGCATTTTGCATCAATGCCATGCTTAACTTGTTTTGCTCATATCTTTTAGGCCGTAGCTCCGAATCTAATGAACTTTATATGTAACTTGACTAGAATTTCGTGTAGATCATGTTGGTGCATCTTAACTTGCTGTTTAACAACTTGAACATAACGTTTATTCAGTTCTGGGCCAATTTCGAAATTTGCATATGAGGACTTACCGGAATTGTTATATGTTGTTCCCGGCCTCATTTAAACTTGCCTTGATGTGTTGTTCTTGTTTGCATCATATCTTGCCATGAGTAGCCTCATATAGCTTTGTCATGCATCATGCTTGTTGTGCATCATGTCTTGTCTATGTGTGGTGTGTTTACCTTGTTGTGTGCTTCTTCTCGATAGTTCCCGTTTCCTTGCGATCGTGAGGATTCGTTCGTCTACGTGTGGTTCGTCTTCGTGGCTTCATCTTCTTCATGGACTCGTTCTTCTTCCTAGCGGGATTTCAGGCAAGATGATCACTACCCTGGATCTCACTACTATCATTGCTATGCTAGTTGCTTCGTTCTATCGCTATGCTGCGTTACCTATCATTTGCTCTTCAAGCCTCCCCAAATTGCCATGAACCTCTAACCTTTGACACCATTCCTAGCAAACCATTGCTTGGCTATGTTACCGCTTTGCTCAGCCCCTCTTATAGCGTTGCTAGCTGCAGGTGAAGTTGAAGATTTCTCCATGGTGGACAGGATTTTGGTTGGGATATCACAATATCTCTTATACTATTAATGCATCTATATATTTGGTAAAGGGTGGAAGGCTCGGCCTTATGCCTGGTGTTTTGTTCCACTCTTGCCGCCCTAGTTTCCGTCATACCGGTGTTATGTTCCCAGATTTTGCGTTCCTAACGCGGTCGGGTGATTTATGGGACCCCCCTGACAGTTCGCTTTGAATAAAACTCCTCCAGCAAGGCCCAACCTTGGTTTTACCATTTGCCTCACCACCACCTACTTTTCCCTTGGGAGTAATTAACCCAAGGGTCATCTTTATTTTAGCCCCCCCGGGCCAATGCTTGTCTAAGTGGTGGTCCGAACCGAGTAGACTGCGGGGCCCCCTGGGGGAAACTCGAGGTCTGGTTTTACTCGTAGGATGTCTCATCCGGTATTGCCCTGAGAACGAGATATTTGCAGCTCCTATCGGGATTGTCGGCGCATCAGGTGGCTTTGCTGGTCTTGTTTTACCATTGTCGAAATGTCTTGTAAACCGGGATTCCGAGACTGATCGGGTCTTCCTGGGAGAAGGTCTATTCCTTCATTGATCGCGAGAGCTTGTCATGGGCTAAGTTGGGACACCCCTGAAGGGTTTAAACTTTCGAGAGCCATGCCCGCGGTTATGTGGCAGATGGGAATTTGTTAATGTCCGGTTGTAGATAACTTGACACCAGATCCGAATTAAAACGCATCAACCGTGTGTGTAGCCGTGATGGTCTCTTCTCGGCGGAGTCCGGGAAGTGAACAAGGTTTTGGGTTATGATTGACGTAAGTAGGAGTTCAGGATCACCTTTTGATCATTGCTAGCTTCACGACCATTCCATTTGCTCTCTTCTCGCTCTTATTTGCGTATATTAGCCACCATATATGCTTAGTTGCTGCTGCAACCTCACCACTTTACCCCTTCATTTCCCATTAAGCGTTGCTAGTCTTGATACCCATGGTAATGGGATTGCTGAGTCCTCGTGGCTCACAGATTACTACAACAACAGTTGCAGGTACAGGTTATACGATGATCTTGACGCGAGAGCGATGTTTGCTTGTTTGGAGTTCTTCTTCTGCTTCTTCTTCGATCAGGGGATAGGTTCCAGGTCGGCAGCCTGGGCTAGCAGGGTGGATATTGTTTGAGTTTCTGTTTATGTATCATCCGTAGTCGGATGTTGATCTCTTGTATGTTGTATTGGTATATTCGTGTGGCATTGTATGCCTTTTGTATGTATCCCCACTATTATGTAATGTTGATGTAATGATATCCACCTTGCAAAAGCGTCTTCAAGATGCGCTTCTATCCTTGGTGGGACCTTCGAGTTCCTTTTGGATAGGGTCGCATCTTGGGCGTGACAAGTTGGTATCAGAGCCTCGACCGACCTTAGGAGCCCCCCTTGATTGATCGTGTAGTTTGGCCGTTGTTGAGTCTAGAAAAAAACTGTTTTCTGAGTCTAGTTATATCGGAGAGTAGGAATTCTTTTACTCCTCAGTCCCTTCGTCACTCTGGTGAGGAATCTTGACGTAGGTGTTTTGAATTACTTCTCTTCCCGTTCAAATTTTTCTTTAGGATCACGCAGTTGGTTTTTCGATCGTTGGTTCTCAGCTCTTTTATCCGGTGCATTTCTCGTCAAGTTGACTCGAACCTCTTCATCTTTGAGTTCAATCCTCAATTGTTTTTTTCCCACCTGCCCACCCTTCTTCCTCTCGGAACCGGAGTCCATAATCGAGTATCCATCCTACTCGTGCGAAGCATTTGTATTCTTTCAACCAGTGTTTTCTCTTCAAGTTATTCGTCGTTCTCCCCTTCCAAGTTGCCTTTGTTTTTCCCGCCCTCCCACCCTCTTCTTCCCGAAGTCTGACTCTCTCTCATCCATCTATTTCATTTGTGCGGAGCCTCTTCAGTCTTTCCTCAATTATTCCAACCGGTGAATTCTCGTCTCGTTTGTCATTTTTCAACTCTTTTTCTTCTCCGGTGGTTTCAATTAAAGTTATTCGTTGTCGATCGTATTCTTTTTCCTCGGCTCAAGTGTTTTTCCCTGCTCGTTCGCCTCTTGCCAGTTTATCCCTCCGGAGAGCTCAAGACATCTCAGGAGATTTGCATGTGTTCCAATTAATTCGAGATTGTCACCTCATTCAAATATTGCAATTGTTCCGGTGCATCATCTACCTCTTCAACAATCCTTTCCAACGGTGTTTTTTCTTTTTAGTGGGCCCTAACCCACAGGTCTTTTCCCAGGATCTTACCTGACTCTTCTAATTCCCCCGGAGTTATTTTCAAATTCTTTTCAAGTGTGACGTAAGAATGAATTTAATCAGTCACATGCTTTTCCAAGATCTCTTTAAAATCATTTCATTGTTGGCTCAACGTCTTCGCTTTTCATTTCCCCGGAGTATCTTAGTAATTTTGGTGGTGTTTCTCGTCATCATTTGAAGATTGAATAAGAGTTTTCCCCCTAAATCTTGTCCGTTCTCCTGGAGTTCCGTGGTGCTAGCTTCATATTATCCTCTCGAATTATTCTAATTGTCCGATATTCTTTTCTTAACCATCCGGAGCATTTCAAGAGTTGCTTTCTCTCTCGATCATCCGGAGGCCATCTTTTCGGAAGATTTCTTCGTTCTAAGTTTTCAGATTCGTTCTCCAATTATTCTATATCCGTGCCCTTTCATTCGTCTCAATATTCTTCCGATGCTTCGTTCAAGTATTCTTGAATCAGTTCGCGATCTCTTCGTTCTTTTGCATCTAAATCCCCTCTAGCTTATTGGTTCTTCTAATTCTTCCCGGTGGTTCATTCTCTTTCGTCAGTCATTTCCGTTTGTGGCCGGTTATCACCTTATGATCTTGAGATGTTACCTATAAGACCACAACAAGCTTATTCTTTCGTTGTTGATTTTCTCAACAACTCCATTCTAACCTTACTTCTAAAGATGCTTTCTATTTCATTCGTGTCACAAGTTGTCGTTTTCTTCTCCGTTCTTTTCATTCAACTCTTTCAATTCTTTCCGGAGGTTTTGTGTCATGTCTTCATCAAGTACTATTCCATCCTCTCGAGCTCGTGTTCTATTCCTCCATGTTTCAGCCGGAGTGCTGCCTAAATCCTTTCAGTCTTATCCGTTTCTTTTCTCATTCTAACCACTTCGGTTAGAACGAGTGGTTTCATAGTCTATCTGATTCCGTGAGCTTTCGATTCTCGTCATTCTCGTCATTCCTCTCTTTTTCGAGCGTTCTCAATTCTTTGCTTCTTCTCTTGAGTTCTTGTTTCACCTCATACTTTTTCCCTTCCGTCTCGGTCCTAAGATCTCGGGCCGAGATCTCTTGTTAGTGGAGGAGTGTTGTAACGCCCCGGATTCGATGCGCCAGGTGTCTGCCAGTTATTCGCCGTCCTTGCCATGTCATTTTCTTGCGTGTTGCATATTATCATGTCATCATGTGCAACTCATTTTGCATACATATTCGTCTCATGCATCCGAGCATTTTCCCCATTGTCCGTTTTGCAATCCGGCACTCCTATGTTCCCCGGCGTCCCCCTTTTGTCTCTCCTTGTGAGCGGGTGTTAAACTTTCTCGGAATGGCCTGAGGTTTGCCAAGCGGCCTTGGTATAGCACCGATAGACCGCCTGTCAAGTTTCGTGCCATTTGGAGGTCGTTTGGTACTCCAACGGTTAACCGGGTAAACGCAAACCCCTTTTTTTGTGTGCAGCCCAACACCCCATCCAAAGTGGCCCAAAACCCACCAAACTCCCATCCATGCTCTTGATCGTTCGATCACGATCGCGTGGCCGAAAACCGCTCCTCATTTGGACACTCCTAGCTCCCTCTACCTATAAATAAGTGATCCCCCTCCAAATTCGCGGATGAAACCCTAGTCCTCTCCCTCCTCGCGCCGCCGGACATGTCCGCCCGGCGACCGGACACGTCCGCCCGCGCCCGCAGCCAATCACGCCGCGACATCTGTCCTCCGCCGCCCGCCCCGCGCCGCCGGCCCGCGGAGCCCATCGCGGGCCTGCGCAGGCCCGCCGGCGCCGCCGCGCCCGCCGCCCAGCGCCTTCGCCTCCGGCCCCGAGCGCCCGCCCGCGCGCCGCCACGGCTCCTCCCGCCGGCGACCGGAGCCGCCGCACCCCGCCTCCGGCCGAGCGTCGCCGTCGCCCTCCGGCCACCGCGACGGCGCCCCGCGCCCTCCGCCGCCCTCGCTCGCCGGCGCGCCTCGCCGGGAGCCGCCGCCCCGAGCTGCTCCGCCGCGCCCGGCCGGCCCTGCTCCGCCGGCCGCGCCCTGCCCCGCCGCCGGGAGCCGCCGCCCCTGCGCGCCTCCCGCCGGACACCATCGCCGCCGCCGGGCCTCGCCTCGCCTCCGGCCTCCCCGCTCGCCGGAGCCCCGGCACCGGCCTCCTCGTCGCTGGATCTGGCCGGGTGGATGAGATCCACCCGTCCCCGATCCAAACAGCTCCCCCGATCCCGGATCTCCTCGTCTCGCACGCCTCCGTCCCGCGTTGACTTTCGCGGAGGTATATTTTTCACTAAGTCCCCGTTTCTGTGTAACATTATCATGCCATGTTCATCGCCTTGTATCTCTGCATCCGTAGCTCCGTTTCGTGCGTGTAATATGTCAAATTGTTCGTCTCGGCGAGTACTTCATTTCATTACATTGCATCATTTTAATTTGAGCTCATCTTGATGCCCGAAATGCTGTTGGAAGAGTGCATGTTGATGTTAATCTGCTGAAACTGTTATAACTTGCTCATTTGTCATTTTTGCCATGTTTGATGTGTGGATCCTATGAGGTTGATGTCTACATGTGTTTTGATCTATGCTATGTCTTCTTTGCAGAAGTGCTTACCATGTATTTTTGTGATCAATGTGGTGACTAGCACAAGCATGCAAACTAGGCATCGTGATGTTGCTTATTTTAGTCCCTGTTCTGCTGTTATTTTTATGCCATGTAAACTTGTTGCTACAGAGAGATCCATGCATATTTTGAGTTACTTCAGTAAGGGTGTTTTGAACATGTGGGTTTTGTATATCCATTAATGCCCTTGTTTGAAAATATGTAGTAGTCTAGCATGTCATTTTGGGGCTCTACTTTTGCTTCAAAATGTTTCCTGGCAGATTGTTTACTTGTTATTCAATTTAGCCAAGGATGCTATAGTTGATCCTTGCATGATATGGACTTGTTCTTGCCTTGGTTGGTTATATAAACATGTCTTCTTGATGATGCTATGCTTATATTGTCATGCAATGACTCGTGGTGAGTGAATCGAGCTTGTTAAGTAGTGTACTTGCTGTTGCTGTTTTGCTAGGCTGAATCTGTTATTTCGTGATGCTATATAAACATGTTGCTACTAATCATTCTATGCATAATCTGGAGATGTTCTATAAACATGTTTTGATATACATGTTATGCCCTATCCATTCATGCCCCTGGTTGCATTTATAGCTTGCTGTAGATTGTTCATATCTTGCTCCAAAGTTGCTTGATAATGTTGCTATCAGCCTGTTAACATTAAGTTCACTAGTTCCCATGTGTTTTACTAGTGTTCCATGCACCCTATGACCTTGCTCTTGCCATGCTTAGCTTCACAAACATGCCTTCTTACTGTTGGTTGCCTTTGCCATGCCATGTGTTGCTCTGTGGTGAGTGGTTCAAGCTCACCAACGTGCCTACTTATTATTGTTCCTGCCATGTATGAATCTTTAATATAACTTGCCATGTTTACATGGGTGCCATCATATTTTCTGATCCTTTTTGGCTCATGGTCAGTAAGGGACTTTTGATCTATGCTATTAGTAGATTCATTCCATGCCTTTGTTTGCCATGATAAGTTCCTGTAACATGTTGTTTGATAGCTCTAAACATTGCAACCTGATGTTATTTCCTGATAAGTCTGAAACTGTTATTATTTGCAATCTTCCCATGTCCTTTTGAGCATGTTCTAGTGATTTCAAGAGATAGGTCAGTGTTCATGTTTTGTTATGCTTTACCTGTACTTCATGCTCATGCCTTTTGTTATTATGTTGGGGTGCTGTAGCATATTGTTTTGATGCTTGTAAGATGCCTAGTTGCTGTTATGGACAGATTGTTGCTATGACTTGTATAGTGTGTATGTGTTGAACCGTTGCTCCCTTTTGAGTGTGCTCTATATGAAACTTACTTGCTTTTGCATGTAGTTTCATATTATCATGTTGCATCCTTGTTTTGAGGTTTTGCTTGATGTTTGGGTGCATTTTGCATCAATGCCATGCTTAACTTGTTTTGCTCATATTTTTTAGGCCGTAGCTCCGAATCTAATGAACTTTATATGTAACTTGACTAGAATTTCGTGTAGATCATGTTGGTGCATCTTAACTTGCTGTTTAACAACTTGAACATAATGTTTATTCAGTTCTGGACCAATTTCGAAATTTGCATATGAGGACTTACCGGAATTGTTATATGTTGTTCCCGGCCTCATTTAAACTTGCCTTGATGTGTTGTTCTTGTTTGCATCATCTCTTGCCATGAGTAGCCTCATCTAGCTTTGTCATGCATCATGCTTGTTGTGCATCATGTCTTGTCTATGTGTGGTGTGTTTACCTTGTTGTGTGCTTCTTCTCGATAGTTCCCGTTTCCTTGCGATCGTGAGGATTCGTTCGTCTACGTGTGGTTCGTCTTCGTGGCTTCATCTTCTTCATGGACTCGTTCTTCTTCCTAGCGGGATTTCAGGCAAGATGACCGCTACCCTGGATCTCACTACTATCATTGCTATGCTAGTTGCTTCGTTCTATCGCTATGCTGCGTTACCTATCATTTGCTCTTCAAGCCTCCCCAAATTGCCATGAACCTCTAACCTTTGACACCATTCCTAGCAAACCATTGCTTGGCTATGTTACCGCTTTGCTCAGCCCCTCTTATAGCGTTGCTAGCTGCAGGTGAAGTTGAAGATTTCTCCATGGTGGACAGGATTTTGGTTGGGATATCACAATATCTCTTATACTATTAATGCATCTATATATTTGGTAAAGGGTGGAAGGCTCGGCCTTATGCCTGGTGTTTTGTTCCACTCTTGCCGCCCTAGTTTCCGTCATACCGGTGTTATGTTCCCAGATTTTGCGTTCCTAACGCGGTCGGGTGATTTATGGGACCCCCCTGACAGTTCACTTTGAATAAAACTCCTCCAGCAAGGCCCAACCTTGGTTTTACCATTTGCCTCACCACCACCTACTTTTCCCTTGGGAGTAATTAACCCAAGGGTCATCTTTATTTTAGCCCCCCCGGGCCAATGCTTGTCTAAGTGGTGGTCCGAACCGAGTAGACTGCGGGGCCCCCTGGGGGAAACTCGAGGTCTGGTTTTACTCGTAGGATGTCTCATCCGGTGTTGCCCTGAGAACGAGATATGTGCAGCTCCTATCGGGATTGTCGGCGCATCAGTTGGCTTTGCTGGTCTTGTTTTACCATTGTCGAAATGTCTTGTAAACCGGGATTCCGAGACTGATCGGGTCTTCCTGGGAGAAGGTCTATTCCTTCATTGATCGCGAGAGCTTGTCATGGGCTAAGTTGGGACACCCCTGAAGGGTTTAAACTTTCGAGAGCCATGCCCGCGGTTATGTGGCAGATGGGAATTTGTTAATGTCCGGTTGTAGATAACTTGACACTAGATCCGAATTAAAACGCATCAACCGTGTGTGTAGCCGTGATGGTCTCTTCTCGGCGGAGTCCGGGAAGTGAACACGGTTTTGGGTTATGATTGACGTAAGTAGGAGTTCAGGATCACCTTTTGATCATTGCTAGCTTCACGACCATTCCGTTTGCTCTCTTCTCGCTCTTATTTGCGTATGTTAGCCACCATATATGCTTAGTTGCTGCTGCAACCTCACCACTTTACCCCTTCATTTCCCATTAAGCGTTGCTAGTCTTGATACCCATGGTAATGGGATTGCTGAGTCCTCGTGGCTCACAGATTACTACAACAACAGTTGCAGGTACAGGTTATACGATGATCTTGACGCGAGAGCGATGTTTGCTTGTTTGGAGTTCTTCTTCTGCTTCTTCTTCGATCAGGGGATAGGTTCCAGGTCGGCAGCCTGGGCTAGCAGGGTGGATATTGTTTGAGTTTCTGTTTATGTATCATCCGTAGTCGGATGTTGATCTCTTGTATGTTGTATTGGTATATTCGTGTGGCATTGTATGCCTTTTGTATGTATCCCCACTATTATGTAATGTTGATGTAATGATATCCACCTTGCAAAAGCGTCTTCAAGATGCGCTTCTATCCTTGGTGGGACCTTCGAGTTCCTTTTGGATAGGGTCGCATCTTGGGCGTGACAGAGACCAACTGCATTACTCGATGAACCCAAACAGACGAGAAACCTTGACTGATGAGAACTTGCCGCAAAAAGTCCCAATTGACGCGGTTGTACGCTTTTTCAAAATCTAGTTTGAGGAGAATGGCCGGTTGGTTCGTACGTTTCAGCTCGTGAGGAGTTTCTTGTAAGGCTAGCGGGCCCTCCATAATGTATCGTCCACGAATAAAGGCCGACTGCGTGCGACTAATGGTACGATGAGCAGTCGGGGTGAGGCGAGTGTCGCAAGCTTTAGCACAAATCTTAAAAGGAACATTAATGAGTGGAATAGGTCTATATTGACGGATGTTGTCCGCTCTGGCTACTTTGAGAATAAGCGAGAGCACGCTGAAATTGAGCCTAGCAATATCCACTGAGCCTTGCATAAAGCAGTTGCACACCGCAAAGATGGGATCGCGCAACATAGGCCAAAAGTGCTTGAACATCACCACCTGCTATCCATCAGGCCCGGTGCCATGTCAGTTTTCATGCTAAGGAGCGCCTCATCGATCTCCTTGGGCAAAAATGTGAGCCCCAGTGCATCATTCCCACATTCTAGGATCCGTTGGGAGTGTTGGGGATCGTTGCAGAAATTAAAAAATTTCTACGCATCACCAAGATCAATCTATGGAGATACTAGCAACGAGAGGGAGGGGAGTGTATCTTCATACCCTTGAAGATCGCGATACGGAAGCGTTACAAGAATGCGGTTGGAGGAGTCGTACGCGCGGCGATTCAGATCACGGTCGATTCCGATCTATGCGCCGAACAACGGCGCCTCCGCGTTCAACACACGTGCAACCCGGTGACGTCTCCCGCGCCTTGATCCAGCAAGGAGGAGGGAGAGGTTGGGGAAGACAACTCCAGCAGCAGCACGACAACGTGGTGGTGGTGGAGCAGCATGGTTTCCAGCAGGGCTTCGCCAAGCACTACGAAGGACGAGGATGTGGAGAGGTAGGGCTACGCCGAGAGAGAGAGACTCGTGTATTTGGCAGCCCCAAAACCCCCACTATATATAGGAGGAGGGGAGGTGGCTACGCCCCCTCTAGGGTTCCCACCCTAGGGGTGCGGCAGCCCTAGATGGAACTGGAGGGGGCGGCCGGGAGGGGCAGAGAGGGGGGCGCGCCCTAGGGTGGGCCTTTAGGCCCATCTGCGCCTAGGGTTTCCCCTTTCTCCTCCTAGCTGCACCCTGGGCCTTGGTGGGAGGCGCACCAGCCCACTCAGGGGCTGGTCCCTTCCCACTCTTGGCCCATGCAAGCCTCCGGGGCTGGTGGCCCCTCCCAGTGGACCCCGAAACCCTTTCGGTGGTCCCGGTACATTACCAGTGACGCCCGAAATACTTCCGGTGGCCAAAACCTCACTCCATATATATTATTCTTTACCTCCAGACCATTCCGGAACTCCTCGTGACATCCGAGATCCCATCCGGGACTCCAAACAACATTCGGTAACCACACACAAACTCTCTCTATAACCCTAGCATCATCGAACCTTAAGTGTGTAGACCCTACGGGTTCGGGAGGCATATAAACATGACCGAGACAGCTCTCCGGCCAATAACCAACAGCGGGATATGGATACCCATGTTGGCTCCCACATGTTCCATGATGATCTCGTCGGATGAACCACGATGCCAGGGATTCAAGCAATCCCGTATACAATTCCCTTTGTCAATCGGTACGTTACTTGCCCGAGATTCGATCGTCAGTATCCCAATACCTCGTTCAATCTCGTTACTGGCAAGTCACTTTACTCGTTCCATAATGCATGATCCCGTGACTAACTACTTAGTCACATTGAGCTCATTGTGATGATGCATTACTGAGTGGGCCCAGAGATACCTCTCCATCATACGGAGTGACAAATCCCAGTCTTTATTCATGCCAACCCAACAGACACTTTCGGAGATACCTGTAGTGCACCTTTATAGCCACCCAGTTACGTTGTGACGTCTGGTACCCCCAAAGTATTCCTACAGTATCCGGGAGTTGCACAATCTCATGGTCTAATACTTGACATTAGAAAAGCTTTTAGCAAATGAACTACACGATCTTGTGCTATGCTTAGGATTGGGTCTTGTCCATCACATCATTCTCCTAATGATGTGATCCCATTATCAATGACATCCAATGTCCAAAGTCAGGAAACCATGACCTTCTGTTGATCAATGAGCTAGTCAACTAGAGGCTCACTAGGGACATGTTGTGGTCTATGTATTCACACATGTATTACGGTTTCCGGTCAATACAATTATAGCATGAACAATAGACAATTATCATGAACAAGGAAATATAATAATAACCATTTTATTATTGCCTCTAGGGCATATTTCCAACAGTCTCCCACTTGCACTAGAGTCAATAATCTAGTTACATTGTGATGAATCGAACACCCATAGAGTTCTGGTGTTGATCATGTTTCGCTCGTGGAAGAGGTTTAGTCAACGGATCTGCGACATTCAGATCCGTATGCACTTTACAAATATCTATGTCTCCATCTTGAACATTTTCACGAATGGAGTTGAAGCGACGCTTGATATGCCTGGTCTTCTTGTGAAACCTAGGATCCTTGGCAAGGGCAATAGCTCCAGTGTTGTCACATAAGAGGGTCATCGGGCCCGACGCATTAGGAATAACTCCTAGGCCTGTAATGAACTCCTTCATCCAGATTGCTTCATGTGCTGCCTTCGAGGCTGCCATGTACTTCGCTTCACATGTAGATCTCTCCACTACGCTTTGCTTGCAACTGCACCAGCTGACCGCCCCACCATTCAAAATATACATGTATCCGGTTTGTGACTTGGAGTCATCTAGATCTGTGTCGAAGCTAGCATCGATGTAACCCTTTACAACAAGCTCTTCGTCACCTCCATAAATGAGAAACATATCTTCAGTCCTTTTTAGGTACTTCAGGATATTCTTGACCGCTGTCCAGTGTTCCATGCCGGGATTACTTTGGTACCTCCCTACCAAACTCACGGCAAGGTTTACATCAGGTCTGGCACACAACATGGCATACATAATAGACCCTATGGCTGAGGCATAGGGGATGACACTGATCTTTTCTCTATCTTCTGCCGTGGTTGGGCTTTGAGCCGAGCTCAATTTCACACCTTGCAATACAGGCAAGAACCCCTTCTTGGACTGATCCATATTGAACTTCTTCAATATCTTATCAAGGTATGTGCTTTGTGAAAGACCTATGAGGTGTCTCGATCTATCTCTATAGATCTTGATGCCTAATATGTAAGCATCTTCTCTAAGGTCCTTCATTGAAAAACACTTATTCAAGTAGGCCTTTATGCTTTCCAAAAGTTCTATATCATTTCCCATCAATAGTATGTCATCCACATATAATATGAGAAATGCTACACAGCTCCCACTCACTTTCTTGTAAATGTAGGCTTCTCCATAAGTCTGCATAAACCCAAACACTTTGATCATTTCATCAAAGCGAATGTTCCAACTCCGAGATGCTTGCACCAGCCCATAGATGGAGCGCTGGAGCTTGCATACCTTGTTAGCATTCTTAGGATCGACAAAACCTTCCGGCTGCATTATATACAATTCTTCCTTAAGGAATGCCGTTTTGACGTGCATTTGCCATATTTCATAATCATAGAATGCGACAATTGCTAACATGATTCAGACGGACTTCAGCTTCGCTACGGGTGAGAAGGTCTCATCGTAATCAACCCCTTGAACTTGTCGATAACCCTTAGCGACAAGCCGAGCCTTATAGATGGTTACATTACCATCCGCATCTATCTTCTTCTTAAAGACCCATTTATTTTCTATGGCTCGTTGAGGGAGTCCTAGATTAGGGGGTATCCGGACAGCCGGACTATATACTTTGGCCGGACTGTTGGACCGTGAAGATACAAGACTCAAGACTCCGTTCCTTGTCCGGATGTGACTCTCCTTTGCGTGGAAGACAAGCTTGGCGATCCGGATATTAGATCTCCTTCTTTGTAACCGACTCTGTGTAAACCCTAGCCCCCTCCGGTGTCTATATAAACCGGAGGGTTTAGTCCATAGGAGGACAATCATAATCATCATAGGCTAGCTTCTAGGGTTTAGCCTCTACAATCTCGTGGTAGATCAACTCTTGTAATACTCATATCATCAAGATCAATCAAGCAGGAAGTAGGGTTTTACCTGCATCGAGAGGGCCCGAACCTGGGTAAAACATCGTGTACCTTGCCTCATGTTACCATTAGCCTTAGACGCACAGATCGGGACCCCCTACCCAATATCTGCCGGTTTCGACACCGACTTTGTGAGAGGGCCCGAAGCTGAAGTGCAGGGTGATGTGAAGGAAGGCTTCGCACACAATGATGAACGACGAGATGTGAAGGATGGCGTCCGGAGCTAGATCATGGAAATCTAGTCCATAATAGAACATGAGCCCTCTCACAAAGGGATCAAGGGTGAAGCCTAAGCCGCGGAGGAAGTGAGAAACGAATACGACGCTCTCGTTGGGCTCGGGAGTAGGGATGACCTGCCCTGGAGCAGGGAGTCTGTGCTTGATGTCGGCGGTCAGGTATCTAACCTCCCTAAGCTTCGCGATGTCCTCCTCTGTGATGGAGGAGGCCACCCACCGACCTTGAAGGTTGGATCTGGACATGATTTAAGGTCCGGAGTGCTTAAGCTTGGGCTTCGGGTGTTGGAACTCGAGATGCGGAAAGGCGCAAGCGTGGTAGAAATGAGGGATAGGCCTCGGCCCCTCTATAAAGTGGGTGAATATCAAGCGTCCTTAGCGTAACTGCTTGGGACTTCCTAAAAACACGGAGTCATACCAACATGTGTCGTGGGGTTGCACACGCTCGTATTGATGGAGGATCCCGTGATAAGAGGAACACGATCTCTTGAAAGTGCAACTATCCTTTGGTAATTCCTAACAACATATAGCTCACTGAGCTAACATCATTCCAAGATGAATATTTCAGGAAAAGCTCAATGAATGGCATGGCATGGATGAGAAAAGTGGATCCCTCAAAATGCTAAGGACAAAAGGATTGGCTCAAGCTCAAAACCTCAAGACTCTACATTTTATATTTTAGTGATCCAAGATCACATTGAGTCTATAGGAAAAGCCAATACCATCAAGGAGGGATGAGGTGTTGCTTAATGAGTTTCTTGCTCCACAGTGCTTAGTGATATGCTCCAAAACCCTTAACAACTTTCTCACATCCACATATGACCTAAACCAAAAGTTCAAACTCGGCCCTACCGATTCTTTCTACCCGGCGCCACTGAGTTCAGATGTCATAGCCACTGCCACAAACCCTAGGCAAATCGGTCTCACCGATAGGGATCTCGGTCTCACCGAGATGGGATTGCAATCTCTCTGTTTCCCTTCGTAACATTTCGGTACCACCGAGATGAGCGATCGGTCCCACCGAGATTGCAATGTAAACTCCCTGTTTCCTTTTTGTAACATTTTGGTCCCGCCGAAAAGAGCGAATCGGTCCCACCGAGTTTACCTAACCAACTCTCTGGTTAGCTTATTACCAAAATCGGTCCCACCGAGTGTGTGTAATCGGTCTCACCAAGATTACATTAAGACCTAAACCCTAACCATATCGGTCCTACCGAGTTGCATGTTGGTCCCACCGAAAATCCTAACGGTCACTAGATTTGCTAAATCGGTCCGACCGAGTTCTTCAATTCGGTCCCACCGAGTTTGGCAAGTTGTGTGTAACGGTTAGATTTTGTGTGGAGGCTATATATACCCCTCCACCTCCTCTTCATTTGTGGAGAGAGCCATCAGAACAAACCTACACTTCCAACTTGCTATTTCTGAGAGAGAACCACCTACTCATGTGTTGAGGCCAAGATATTCCATTCCTACCATATGAATCTTGATCTCTATCCTTCCCCAAGTTGCTTTCCACTCAAATCTTCTTTCCACCAAATCCAAATCCTGTGTGAGAGAGAGTTGAGTGTTGTGGAGACTATCATTTGAAGCACAAGAGCAAGGAGTTCATCATCAACACACCATTTGTTACTTCTTGGAGAGTGGTGTCTCCTAGATTGGCTAGGTGTCACTTGGGAGCCTCCGACAAGATTGTGGAGTTGAACCAAGGAGTTTGTAAGGGCAAGGAGATCGCCTACTTCGTGAAGATCTACCGCTAGTGAGGCAAGTCCTTCGTGGGCGACGGCCATGGTGGGATAGACAAGGTTGCTTCTTCGTGGACCCTTCGTGGGTGGAACCCTCTGTGGACTCGCGCAACCGTTACCCTTCGTGGGTTGAAGTCTCCATCAACGTGGATGTACGATAGCACCACCTATCGGAACCACGACAAAAACATCCGTGTCTCCAATTGCGTTTGAATCCTCCAAACCCTTCCCTTTACATTCTTGCAAGTTGCATGCTTTACTTTCCGCTGCTCATATACTCTTTGCATGCTTGCTTGAATTGTGTTAAGATTTCTTGACTTGTGCTAAGATAGCTAAAAACTGTCAAAGACTAAAATTGGGAAAAGGATAAGTTTTTATTTGGTCAAGTAGTCTAATCACCCCCCCTCTAGACATACTTTCGATCCTACATCTCTGCTTTGGCAAGGCGTGCCAATAAAACCGCCTCGCAACGTGTGTCGAGGCAGGCCGAGAAAACCGGTTTGTATTGAGACAAGCCACGATGTAAGGGTTCCCCGCAAGAAAAATTATCAGAAGATCAGATTTGTGAAGTGTTATGCCCTCTACGATGGTGTGCAGAAATTATCTCACAGAGCCAGACGCAATCCTTAATCTTCTTTGGAGTATTCGAAGATGGAACCCGCCTTGCAATGCCGAAGTCAAACGGCGCGCCGGACTCATCGTCATTGAAGCCTGGTTCAGGGGCTACTGGGGGAGTCCTAGATTAGGGGGTATCCGGACAGCCGGACTACATACTTTGGCCGGACTGTTGGACCGTGAAGATACAAGACTCAAGACTCCGTTCTGTGTCCGGATGGGACTCTCCTTTGCGTGGAAGACAAGCTTGGTGATCCGGATATTAGATCTTCTTCTTTATAACCGACTTGTGTAAACCCTAGCCCCCTCCGGCGCCTATATAAACCGGAGGGTTTAGTCCATAGGAGGACAATTATAATCATCATAGGCTAGCTTCTAGGGTTTAGCCTCTACGATCTCGTGGTAGATCTGTCAGCGTTCTGGGAACGGGGGTCCCCAGACTTGCTTGCCTGCGGCTTGCGGCGTGGCTCAAGGGAAGGCCCATTGCAGCCCAGCTTCATCAGCTCAAGCTCAAGACCCTCGTGAGGGGCCAAGCCTCGCGGGGTGGACGACGGGAAGCTTCCTCAGGAGCAGCCTCACCAGGCAGGCTCGCGAGGAGGCGGAGAGATCAAGGCAGGGCACCTCGCGAGGATCCCTGATGCAAGCCATGACGATCGATACCAGGCGGGCGCCGGCCTGTGCAGTGTCCTTGTTTCCCCTTTGGTGCAAAGGGGGCAAGCACATGCCAAGGCATCAGACAAAGGTTACCGTTTCGGTGCAACAAGACCAAGACCAACAGAGCGGCAGGATTGAAGTCATCGTGGAGCCCAGGACGGCATCACCGCCAGAGTCTTTGGCAGTCGAACACCAACTTTAGTCAGGATAAGTGTACTAGATGTTCCCCTTCAAAATGGCCAATTGTTGGCGCCCTTCCCGCTCATTATTTGGGAAGAGGCCCAGGGCCTCCCTCTATAAATAGGACTAGCCACCACAGTAGAAGGGAATGGGATCCAGATTGCGCATAGACTAGAGAGAGGCGACTGAGCTCACCCAAGCAGTTCATCGCACCAGCTCAAGAACAACCCCTCGTGAGGCTGTTCTCCCTTTGTATTGTTCATCATCAGCCCCTGAGGCAATCCACCATACCACACACTGGAGTAGGGTATTACACCACAATGGTGGCCTGAACCAGTATAAAACCTCATGTCCCTTGTATGTTCTTCTTTCTAGCCTACATTCCTTGCGAGGCTTCGAGACGCTAGCTGGTAGGGGAAAGATCTTCGTGCGCACCCTAGAGTTCGAACCTCTGTCGGAACCCGAAATCCGACATTTGGCGCACCATGTAGGGGTGCGCCGGAATCTTTCTTCCACTGGTCGCGTGTGATCTTCCGTCGTATCCACGGCTGACGCTCGCCGGGCTCGCGCCAAGCGTCGGGCTGCTCTCGCCACCCGCGTCGCCCAGACGGCACCCGTCGGTGGACACCCCCGTCGTTCCCCGTCGCCTGCCGCCTACACCGCCACCGGCCCGGCGGGGAACGAGCAACAGGCCTCATCCCTGCATCCTTCGGTGCGGCTGGAAGGCCGCACCGCCACCCCGTCGCTGACTCCAGCCGGTTCGTCGTCCCATTCCTGTCACGCCCCCACGGACGCGCACGCTGTGTTGCTCCTGGCACGTGAGCTCCTGCACTACCGTCCCATCGATGACCTCTACAAGGACTGGCTCGCCCGCATCACGGAGCTCGTCAGCGCCGCAGGGGGCTCTCCTTTGCCATCTCTCTCGCTGCCTCGTTCTCCATCTCGCGCAGGAGGCGTGGATCAAGAGGTGCCTCCGCCACCTCCTCCCCAAGAAGGCACCTTGGCTCCAAGGCGCACGGCCCCAGGGCGAGACCCACCGCGTCCGGCGCCTGCACGACAAGAAAGGAGTTGCCAAGAAATCCCTCGCCCCCAGGAAGGTGCCCGCGTGCTCCCGACATCGGTGCGCCATGACCGCATCCCTGCGCCACCACGTCAAGACCCCCGCCTGCTCCAAGCGGTGGCGCGTGGGAATTTCCAGGAGCAAGCCCAGCACAAGCAAAGGGCTCCGGTGGCCACCGCAGGCCGCCGCGCCTTCACCCCTGAGCTACGCAGCGTCGGATGGCCAGGCAAGTTCAAGCCTGACCTGCCCCCTCACTACGACGGCACTGCAGACCCCACGGAGTTCCTACAGCTCGACGAGCTGGGCATCGAAGCAGCCAACGGGGATGAAAAGGTCATGGCAATTGGTTCCCCATGGTGCTCAAGGATGGTGCCCGCACCTGGCTCCTGGCACGATCTCCACCTGGGACGAGATGCGCACTCGCTTCATCGCCAACTTCCAAGGCACTCGCGACCGACCCCCGGCCATGAGTGACCTGCGCCGCATCAATCAACAGCCAGGAGAGACCCTGCAGAAGTACATCCAGCGGTTCAAAAACGCTCGCCTCAAGATCCCCAGGGTGACTGAGGAAGCCATCATCTCAGCCTTCTCCGATGGCGTGCGTGACATCAAGATGAAAGAGGAGCTAGCAATCCATGAAGACCTGTGCACATCCCTGGAGCTGTTCAACTTGGCGACCAAGTGCGCCAGGGTTGAGGAAGGGCGCCTCTCCCTCCTCAAGCTTCCGGCTGCCGATCCAGAAGAGAAGAAGCCCAAGGTCAAGGACATGAAGCGTAAGGGAGCTGCCGTGCTCGCAGCAGAGCCAGACACGAAGCGAGGCAGGGATCAACCTGAGTCATCCAAGGGTAGCCGGTACTGCGTGTACCACGACCTCCACACCCACAACACCAACGAATGCCAAGAGCTCAAGGCCGTACGAGATGGGCGTATCGGCCGACGCCCCGAGTGTCGGTGTACTAAAGTAGGGGTACCTTAGTATCCCGAACTTGTGCACGGGCAGTCGCAGCGTCCCGCGGCAAGGCTTGCCGGGCGTCCGCCAAGATCCTCCGTAGCTCCTATTGATGCCATTCAAGAACAAAGTGTTTTAACTAGGAAGACAAGACTCCGGCAAGAGGAGCTTGCCGGGAAGGACAAGGCCCCGGCAAGAGGAGCTTGCCGGGAAGGCCAACCAAGGCACTTCAAAGAACATGCCGCGACGCGCCACGCGTCCCGGCAAGACCCGACGAGCGATAAGCTTTCGGGTGCGAGAAGACAACGACCGCGGCAAAGCGCTTGCCGCGGCGAAGCCACCACTCTGTGCCCATGCTCCAGCGCACCCATCAACGTGTCGCCACGGGACCGTCCCAGGCGCACGTGGCGGGGAGCTGTGCAGCCAAGCGGTGCGAGGTGGCAAGTGGAGATGACGAGAAAGCCATCGTGGCAAGCGGTGGCGCCCCTAACGGTCGCTTTTCTGCACTGTTGGGCGAGGCAGACGGGCATTAAATGCCCTTGTCCCCTGCCGTCAGAGTTAGGTAGGGTGCACTGTAGATAGCAGTTGTACCAACCACCCTTTTTACATTTGTACCCTTGACTGTGTTGCCACCTGTCGGTGACCCCTTTGTGCCTATAAAAGGAGGCCCATGCGCAACGTAGAGGGGGTTTGACTCATTCGAAACTACACCACTCTCACGCTCTCAAGCAAGAACAGAATATAACCACAAAGCAGCAGTAGGAGTATTATCTCTCCGGAGAGCTCCGAAGCTAGCTAAAAATCGCTCGCGTGCTCCGCTTCGATCCGCTCTTCGTGCGCTCTCTGCTCCCTTGCCGGACCAAAAGGGGCCCTGCCCCATAGGTGTTCGTTTCCCACGACATCTTTGGCGCGCCAGGTAGGGGGGCGTCGAGGTTGTGTGAACCCGATCCGGCATTCGCGCGAGCCAGTTCATCATCATCTTCATCGACATGCCACCAAAGAAGAAAACTTCGGGGGTGGCTGCTCCGTCCACGTCGATCCCACCGCCACCGGAGCAAACGGGCGGTGGGGTAGACGCCGGCGGAGGAGCGGGCGCCGACAAGGGAGCTCACGTCCTTACCAGATCCAAGGACAAGGCCCCGCAAACTTCGGCGTCCGTACACGCACCGTGCCCATCTCAAGAGGCGCGGGATCGATAGCGCCACGGTGCTCGCAGCACCGTACTCGCATTAGAGCAAGGCCAAGCTGGTGGATCTCGGGGCGTTCAAGACCAGCATGCATGCCAGCATGCTGGCACAAGTGAAGTACGATCGCCTGGACGGGGTACTGCTCCTTCCAACCCAGTTGGAAGTCCGAGCATATCCTGCTCCTCGCGCCGCTCACCGCCGCCGCCGAAGACTCCAGAAGAAGCGTTGGCCAGAGCTCAACTGCTTCTAGATTACCCTCCAGCACCATACAAGATCGACGGTTGGAGGGCCACCATTCAAAGCCTCATCGGCTTCACTAACGGCGACACTCCCCAGCAACCGAGTACGTCGAAGCCGCGGCAAGACGCCCAGGCGCAAGCCAATGGCGACAAGACTGGTGGGGGTGCGACCACTGTGCACTCCCCGCCCCGAAGGCCAAGATCGCCGACTCGCCGGGTCAACCTCGACACCGACTCCACGGCGTCGTCAGATCCACGAGCTCGTCGCAATCAACGCCAAGTTCTTCAAGAACGACAGCATGAGGATGCTCGTACACGCATCGAGCGTCAAAGAGAAGCGCGACGTCAGTCCGAACAGCGCGCTGGGCCCGCTGTTGACATGCATGCGCCAGGGGAACCAGGCGACTTGCCGTACGCGGTAGGTTGCCCTACGTTTACTCGTGAGCTGTGGCAAGTCCAGTGGCCCAGTACCAAGAACTTCAAGCCAGATGTACCCGAGAAGTATGATGGCAGGTTGCACCCGTCGGAGTTCCTCAGCATCTACACCATCGCGGTGCAGGCTGCCGGGGGGCGCGACGAGAAGATCCTAGCCAACTACTTCCCGCTGGTACTCAAGCCCAACGTCAGATCCTGGCTCATGCACTTGCCGGACGACTCAATCTCCTCATGGGCGGACCTGTGTCATCAGTTTGTCGGCGCCTTCACAGGCGGCCACAAGCCCCATGGCCAGGAAAGCGATCTTCATCTGCTCACCCAGAAGGAAGGAGAGCCCCTGCGCAAGTATATTCAGAGATTCAGCCAAGTGCAGTGCAACATCCCAGACGTCCACCCTGCCGCGGTCATTAGCGCGTTCCATCAGAACGTGCGTAATCGTAGGATGAGGGAGGAGATGGCGATGTGCAAGATCAGAGACGTTAGCGAGCTATATGCCCTGGCCGACAGGTGCGCACGTGCTGAAGAGGGGAGGAAACTCCCCGGAGAGAATGCAGCAGCAGAAGGGTCTGACAGTGAGGATGCCGCCCCAGCAAGGAAAAATCGGAGGCGGAACAACAGGAAGAGGAAAGCTAAAGATGTGCTAGTTGTCGAGCAGTCCGGCAACGGAGGTAGCGCCGAGAAGGCCAAAGCTGGTAACTCCGGCGAGGCTGTGGTGGCCACCGACAAGCAGGACGGCTCCGGCAAGCAGTACTGCAAGATCCATCGCACCAAGGGCCATGATCTCCAGACCCGCAAGAAAGTTGAGCAGCTTGTTGAACTGCAGAAAGCTGAATACGAGCGACACGACAAGGAGAAGGCCCAAGAAGGTGGTGGAGGATCCGGCAAGAAGCGTCCCGGCCGGGGAGGGAGCCGCGGCAAGGCCAAGCAGCGGCAAGGAGACCTGCCTCCCCGCGGCCGCGACAAGGATGAAGACGAAGACGAAGACAAAGACATGGAAGATGATGAGGCCGACGAGCAGGAGTTTCAGAAGGCAATAGAGGTTCTCTGCGTTGACGGTGGTGCTTCTCTGCATACTTCGCACCGCCAGCTCAAACAATGGGTGCGGGAAGTGAATGCAGCAGAACCACCAGTTGAGTCACGCAAACCTCTGAAGTGGTCCAGCACGCCCATCATCTTTGACGTTGAGGATCACCCTGATCGCATAACTGCGGTCGGGTGCTTGCCGATGTTGGTTTCGCTAACTATCCGCAACCTCAAGGTCACAAAGATGCTGGTTGACGGCGGGGCCGGCTTGAATCTGATTTCCTCTGCGGTGCTCAAGAAGCTTCAGATCCCCGACAGCGAGCTCGAAGAGACCGGTACCTTCCAAGGAATCAATCCGGGAAGGAGCAAGCCAAAGGGGAAGATCACGTTGCCAGTGACATTTGGCAGCGAGCTAAACTTTAGGACTGAGAGGGTCACCTTTGACGTTGCTGATTTCCCATTGCCCTACAATGGGATACTCGGCCGTCCAACGCTCGCCAAGTTCATGGCAGCCTCTCACTATGCCTACAACGTGCTCAAGATGCCAGGTCCGATAAGTGTCATCTCTGTCCCTGGTGACAAGAAAGATGCCCTTATCTGCACCGACAAGATCTACCGAGAAACAGCAGCAGCAGTAGATCACAAGACACTTGTCGCAGAAGCTCCCGGGGGGAAGAAGAAAACCAAGTACGGCAAGAGCTCTGATGCCCACTCCGGCAAGCGCACCTCCTCGGAGTGCTGCGCTACCATCGAGGACGCACCATCGAGCTCCACCGGCAAGTGTAAGAAGGCGAAGGCAGCTCCGCCGAAGACCAAGAAAGTGGCCGCCAAGGAGGACGGCACTGGTGGTACCTTCACCATCAGTGCCACGCTTGATCCTAAATAGGAAAGCGCGCTCGTTGCTTTCCTGCGGGCGAATGTCGATGTGTCTGCATGGCAACCATCTGACATCCCCGGTGTTCCCAGGAAAGTAATTGAGCACCACCTTGCCGTCTGTCCCCACGCGCGGCCCGTCAAGCAGAAAGTTAGGAAGCAAGCAGTGGAACACCAAGAATTCATTGCCGAAGAGATCAAGAAGTTGGAAGCAGCAGGCCTGGTCAGAGGAGTGCTCCATCCTACGTGGTTGGCCAATCCAGTAGTCGTGCGCAAAGCGAACGGGAAATGGAGGCTTTGTATTGACTTCACTGATGTTAATAAAGCTTGTCCCAAAGATCCATTTCCCTTGCCGCGCATTGACCAGATTGTCGACTCCACGGCAGGGTGTGATTTGCTTTCATTCCTTGATGCATACTCAAGATATCATCAGATCTTCATGGCAGAAGAAGATGAGGAGAAAACCGCATTCATTACTCCATGTGGCACATACTGCTTTGTACGGATGCCTTTTGGACTAAAGAATGCTGGTTCAACATTTGCAAGGGTAGTTCATGAAGCTTTTGAGCCACAGTTGCACAGAAATGTAGAAGCCTACATGGATGACATAGTGGTCAAGAGCAAAGACAGAGCAACTCTGATCCAAGATTTGGACGAGACCTTTGCAAATCTGCGCAAGATCAACCTCAAGCTCAACCCCGAGAAGCGCGTGTTTGGAGTCCCTTCCGGCAAGCTTCTCGGGTTCTTTGTGTCTCAGCGGGGGATTGAAGCCAACCCCGACAAGATCAAGGCCATCGAGCAGATTGAAGCACCGAAGCGCGTCAAGGATGTACGAAGGCTTGCCGGCTGCGTAGCTGCTCTCAGCAGGTTCATCTCTAAGTCTGCTGAGCGCGCCCTGCCGTTTTTCAAAATTTTGAAAAAGGCAGGTCCAATGAAATGGACTCCAGAAGTGGAGGCTGCGCCGCAGGACTTGAAGAGATAGCTGTCCTCCACTCCAATACTTGTCGCACCTAAGCCACAAGAGAAGTTGCTGCTATATCTGGCGGCAACCAATCAAGTGGTTAGTGCTGCATTAGTAGCGGAGAGGGAGGCAGATGATGAGCCAGCGGCCGCGGCAAGCGCATCTAGCGACAAGCAGGGGGCTTCCCCGATAAGCTCTGGTCCCGACAAAGATGAATCTGCGTAGCCACGAGAAGAGAAGCAGAAGAAAATGGTGCAGCGCCCAGTTTACTTTGTCAGCTCCCTTCTGCAGGGGGCTAGATCAAGGTACTCTGGTGTGCAGAAGTTGCTTTTCGGCCTTCTCATGGCCTCGAGAAAGCTGCGCCATTACTTTCAAGCACATGAGATTACAGTTGTCACTCGCTTTCCATTGAAGAGGATATTGCAAAATCCAGAAGCAACAGGCAGGATTGTCGAGTGGGCACTGGAATTGTCAAGCTTTGGACTCAAGTTTGAGAGTACTTCAACTATCCAGAGCCGAGCATTGGCAGAATTCATAGCAGAATGGACGCCAACACCTGATGAAGAAACTCCAGAGACAAGCATCCCCGTCAAGGAGGCAAGCAATGAGTGGATCATGTACTTTGATGGTGCCTTTTTGCTGCAAGGCGCCGGTGCGGGCGTGTTACTTGTCGCACCCACCGGAGAGCACCTCAAGTACATGGTCCAGATGCATTTCCCCAAGGAGCAAGCGACGAACAATACTGCAGAGTATGAAGGCTTGCTTGCCGGACTTAGGATCGTGGCAGACCTTGGGATCAAGAAGCTTATTGTCAGGGGTGACTCGCAGCTTGTCGTCCGCCAAGTGAACAAAGATTACCAGAGTCCGTTGATGGAAGCCTACATTGATGAAGTGAGAAAGTTAGAAGAGCACTTTGACGGCCTACAGATGGAACATGTTCCGAGAGCTCAGAACGACATTGCAGATGGCCTGTCAAAGTGCGCCGCACTCAAGTTACCTGTGGAACCAGGAATTTTTGTGCACAAGCTGACTCAACCCTCTGTAACACCATCAACTGGACAGAGCAAGAAGAGAAAGTTGATTTCCAGCGACTACTTTCTGGCAGAGCTTCCCGAAGCCGCCACCAAGAAGGTCCCCAAGATCAACACAAAGAGTGATGAGGGGCGGTCTGCTCCGACAAGCCCAAGGGTTTGTTCCGTTGAAGCAGACGCTCCCGACATGTTTTGCTCCGGCAAGCTTGCCGGGGAACATCAAGCTCCAACTGAACCTCAGGTTCTTGCCATAGAAGCTGATGTTCCCTCAGCAGCATTTGTCCCTTTAGTCCTTGTTGTCGAGCCGCAAGCTCCAGCATGGGCACAGCAGATCGTCCATTTCCTTCAGACAGGAGAACTTCCCGAAGAGCACGAAGAAGCGGAGAAAGTAGCCCGGCAATCAAGTATGTACCAGTTTGTCGATGACATACTGTACAGAAGGAGATTCAACGGAGTGAAATTGAAGTGCATTCCCCGGGAAGATGGACAGAAGCTGTTGGCGGAGATACATGGAGGCATATGTGGTCATCACATTGGCGCAAGAGCACTTGCCGGCAAAGCTTTTCGGCAAGGTTTCTTTTGGCCAACAGCCCTCCAAGATGCAACTGCACAAGTAACCAAGTGTGAAGCGTGCCAGTTCCACTCCAAGCAGATACATCAACCAGCTCAAGCTCTCCAAACGATCCCTTTGTCCTTGCCATTTTTGGTCTGGGGGCTCGACATCCTCGGCCCCTTTCCCCGAGCCGTCGGGGGCTTTGAGTACTTGTACGTGGCAATCGACAAGTTCACAAAGTGGCCGGAAGTGGAAGCAGTGAGGAATGTGACAGCACAGTCAGCAGTCAAGTTCTTCAGGTCAATTATTTGCCGTTTCGGAGTCCCTAACAGGATCATCACCGACAATGGCACACAATTCACGAGCCGCACCTTCATGCAGTACATCCAAGATATTGGCGCCAAGGTCTGCTTCGCTTCTGTTGCTCACCCGAGAAGCAACGGTCAAGCGGAGAGGGCAAACGCTGAAGTGCTGCGCGGGCTCAAGACCAGAACTTTCGACAGGCTGCACAAGTGCGGAAAGAATTGGATCGAGGAGCTGCCAGTGGTTCTTTGGTTGATCAGGATGACGCCAAATCGAGCCACTGGCCAGACACCTTTTGCTCTAGTCTATGGAGCAGAGGCAGTTCTCCCCACGGAACTCGTATACGGATCGCCTCGAGTGCTCGCTTATGATGAGTTTGAGCAAGAGCAGCTGCGGCAAGATGACGCGCTGCTCCTTGAGGAAGATCGTCTTCAGGCTGCTGTACGAGCTGCTCGCTACCAGCAAACTTTGCGCCGCTACCACAGCCGCAAAGTCAATGCCAGAAGTCTCGAGGAAGGCGACCTTGTTCTTCGGCGTGTTCAATCCGCCAAGAATTCCAACAAGTTGACGCAGAAGTGGGAAGGCCCTTATCGGGTGAAACGAGTCACTAGGCCTGGCGCTGTCCGCCTTGAGACCGAAGATGGCTTTCCGGTGAGCAACTCCTGGAACATTGAGCATCTTCGTAAGTTTTACCCATAAGGCGCGGTTGCCGGAACTTGTTCCGGCAACCACCTTTTGTACAAGCCTTGCCGCTGTTGCATGTAACCCTTTGTACAAAGCCGAGCGCAGATCCCGTGCATAAATAAAGCTCACGTGCTTCGCACATCTTGTCAAATTTCATGCCTTTTTCTTTTTTGCATGTATTATCTGACACTTTGTGCAGCACTTACCCCCGGTAAGCAATAACGAGCCTTAAGGCTCCATATCTTAATTTTCTCTTCTTTCTTTTTCTCAAAAAAGAAGGTTCCTTTGCCCACAAGTTCACGGGGGGGGGGGGGGGGGGGAGAAGGAGAAGATAATGGTGTGGACCAGGCATCGTCCAGAGAAGTTTCGCCTTGCCGGGACGCAGACGACAGAAAAGCTAAGTTGCCAAAGTTTGAGCACAATCAGTTTTAAAATTTCTTAAGTTATCTTCCTTGAACGACCGTGCTTTGTATGGAGAACCTGTGCGCGGAGGAACCAACTCGCAGCTAGTTGCGCCCTTACTTTGTTTCGAGTCCGCTCAACAACTTAAGTGTGCTGCGACTAGTTCCGACAAGGTTTTCTTGCCGGATGCAACACCGCCAGCAGGCTGCTGATGTTCCGCACTCAGCGCTCGCGGCAACGGTGCCTGCGCCGACAAGTTCCCTAAAAGCGTAGGGTAAAAACATACAAAGGAAGGAATCAAATAAAGGAAATAACATAGCAAATACTGCCCAAGATAAAGTTATATTACAAAGATAACTTGTCGTGGCACTGACTAAATTTTCTCATAACATAAATGGCAGCGGCAAGGAAAGGAGAAAAAGGACGGCCTAATCCATGCGCTCGCCATCGATCCTCCTGACTTCATTCACCTTGTCCACAATGGGTGCGACAAGGGCCTTGAGCTCTTCGAGATCAGCACCCGCCGGCAGCTTCTTGAGGACGTTGGTGAGGTTGAGGCCCGGATTGCAGAAGAGCACCTTCACCAACACCTTCTCCAAGACCCTGGCACAGATTGCACGTGACTCGTCAGCCAGCTGGCTTGGGATCCTTTCCCGGAGTTGCTGGAGAGCCATTGCCACACCCTTGAAGAACAGAGTGAGCTTGGCACTGGGCTGGAGGTTTTCGTCGGAGGAGTACCCGAAGCCCTCCAGTTCCAGCTGCGCCAGCTCCTCGTCGATGACCGTGGCAATGTTGACGAGGCCCTCCGTCCAGAGCTCCAGTAGCTCTGAAGGTGTTCTGGGTTTCGGCGGCCCTCGTCAACAGCGCCTCATTGGCCTTGATCTCCTGCTTCAAGTCCTCTTCTCGCTTCTTGGCGCCGTCCAGCGTCTCCGTCAGCGTGGCCAACTTCAGCTCGAGATCGGCATTGGCGTCCTTGGCGGGGTTCAGCTCCCTGCCCTTCTCAGAGAGCCGACCCTGTAGCTCACCATGGGCAAGGGCATCCTTCTCGCGCTCGCGCTGGAGTACGGCAAGCTCTTCATTCTTTGTCTTGAGGGTGGCTTCTAGCTCCGTCACCCTCACCTCCAGCTCCTTCTTGGCGGCCTCGGCAGCTGCTGCGACATCTTTCGCTTCCTTGAGAGCCCCGCAAGGTGTCTCCTCACGTGCAGCGAGCTCCTCCTCATAGCTGTCCAAGTTGACCTTCTTCTGCGTCAGCTCGCCTTCCCGCACGGATAGCTCCTCGGTGGCAAGCCGCTGTTGCTCTTCGGCTTCTGCTTTCTCGAGGATGAAAGCCTTCCGCGCCTCGACAAGATGCGCCCTCTCCTCTGCAATGGACCAGAGGGCCTCTTGGTTGCGGCTCTAGAGCTCCTCCGCGTGCTTCTCTATGTCCACTCCCGCCTGCGCGACAAGCGCTTCCCGGCACTCCAGTTTCGCTTGTCGGGCGCAGTAGAGCGACACCAACTTTCAGAGCAGCCGCTCCTCCTTAGATTCGCCGCTGCTGCTGCTTGGCGCGTCAACCATCGTCAGCCCAGCAGAGGCGAGTACTTCTCCGTCAAAAGCCTCTCCCTCGAACGGCACCCTGGAGCTTGACGCCTAGGGGAGCCTGATGAAGATACCTTTGCCGGCCTTCAAGTAGGCGCCAGACTGGGGCTCTTCAGAGTTTGGCGCTGTGTCAGCGGCGGAAGGATCGGCGGTCGGCGTAGCGCCCTGCGCTCCTGCGGCCCCAGGGTCGTCAGTGTGATCGCCGGGTCCCTCGCCAGCTCTAGCACCGGCACCCTTGGCAGCCTCTTCGCCGGCGGGATCATCAGCACCGACCTCTTCTTCAGTAGCAGCGGCATCGCCGCGCACGTTCTCCTCGCCGGTGGCCTCGGTTTCCATCGGCTCCGCGGAGGGAGGATCTAAAGACAGGAAAAGGGAGAAAAGGTCAAGCAAATATCCAAAAAAGAAGATCAGAAGAAGAAGAATCCAAGGGAAGTTTTGAGCAAGGGAAATTACCAGTGCTAGGATCCACGGTCATGGGCTCCACCACCGGAGGGTCGCTGGTGCTGCCCCTTGCCGGAGACTCCTCCCTTGCCGAAGAGCGCTCCCTTGCCGGAGAGTCATCCCTCGGCGGCGTAGTCGAAGCTGATAGCACCTCAGGGGCAGCTTCTGGTTGTTCCTGGTGGGCCTGTTCTGCTCCTACACAAGCAAACCAACAATCAAGATATCAACAAGGAAAAGAGCACCCATGCGCGCCCCATAACAGGAAGTGAACAAATACTTACGCTGGGGGCTGCGCTGGGCGCTGCCTCGGGGAGAGGTTACCGGGTCCGACAAGGTTGTCTCGGACGCATCCTCTACTGTCGCAGCAGGATCGTCCTTGATGACAACTACGGGGACCTTGGCCCTCTTCGCCGCTCTCTGGGCTAGAGTCCTGGAAAGAAACAAGGTTTAGAGGGAAGCAGATCAGATACAAGACAAGAAACAACAAGGATTGAAGAACCATACGTACAACAAAAGAAAGTCTTACTCGTCCTCCTCTTCTTCCTCCTCGTCGGAGCTGAGCGCGGAGAGATCAAAGTCTGGTACTCTTTCAGCGCGACGAGGCGGGGAAGTAGGCTCCCTTGGACGCTTGGCGGGAGCTGCGGCAGGATCGGAGGCAGCGGCCTGAGAAGACCCCGCTCCAGTTGACGGCACGGCGTGGGGCGCTCCCGCAGCAACGGTGCTTGCCGCGGTAGAGCGTGTTCCGCGGTGCTGTGACTGTTGACCCGCTTGCCGCCCTGCTGTGTCTCCGGTCCTGCGGAGGCGCCTTCTTGGTTGAGCTGGGGGATGCACTGAGGGCTGCGCCTGTGACAAGTTGCTCGAAGATGGCTAGCCACTTGCGCCCCCGGCAGGCTCGCTCGCTTCGGCTTCGGGCTCTCCCTCGCCAACGATCTCCCCGCCAAGCTCTTCTCGGTCGGCAAGGCTTGCCGCCTCGGCCGCCTCTGCCTCCTCCAAAGTAAAACCAAATTCGCCCTTGGCGGCGGCCGCTGCTGCCTCTTCTGCCCTGGTGGCGATGCGCCACATCTCGTCGTCAGTGGTGTCGCGGGTGAGAAGCCTCTGCTCGTCGGGGCGGACCGCCACCTCCACCAAATCATCGAAGAACTGCTGCACGACATCGTCGGCGGGCTCCTGCCAAGTTGGGATAATCCCATGCGAGTCGCACTCCGGCATCATGGCGCGGATGCGATCGAGCGTGGAGTTGTTGCACAATGGGACGACGCCCTGCCGCAGCCTGAACCACTCAGGATGGTTGGGATCATGCTTGAACAGCTCCTTCAACGTCCCATCCAACTCCATGACAGTAAAATTAAAGTTGAGGCCCGGGCGCATCCTCATGATGTCCGCCGGGCCCCCGAACAGCCAAGCAGGTCTCCCCCTCTCCTGCAGAGGGGCGATGCGGCGGCGGAGAAAGTCCGCGCCAACAGCACCGACCGTGAGCCCGGCAAGCCTGAGCCGCAAGATCCGGGTGGTGGCGATCTTCAATCTAGCATCGTCCGCCGCCAGGGCGCTCCAGTCACCGCCGCGCACTACTCGGGATCGGCGCAAGCTGGTGAATGGTTGCGGGTTCTTGTCAACAATCCAACACCACTCCGCTCTCCACTCCTCCCATTTGCTACGGAGTTCCCCCTCGAGATAAACCTCCTTCATACCGGCTCTCGATATCCAGGCGATCCCGCCGGACAAGGGCTCTCCTTTCTCGACCCGGGGCATGAAGTAGTGGCGGAAGAGGGCTACATTTGGGTGGATTCCGACGAAGTTCTCGCAGAGGTGTGCAAAAACCGCTGTCAGGACCCCGACTCAATGTCACATCGATCTAGCCGGTAACACCTCATATCACTTTGCGGCCTCACGCACGGTATCCCCACGGGTGTCGCCTTACCTTTGCCCGGGACCGTTTGCGCCTTTTGGCACACGTATATGATAGTGTCGCTAGCATCCATATGAAAAGGAGCCCGGGCTGACATGGCTAGTTGTAAACCCAAAGTGGCACAGACTTACAGGGACAGGCATCCATGACCCAGCATCGAACGTGTCGGTCATCAGCAAGTAAGTTCCGGGCTGTAGCACTAGGCTAGCAGGACTCCGGTAAACCGGGCTGTAGCGGGCTAATAGGACTCCGGCACTCAATGCGTGACATTTCCCCAAAGGGACAGACACAGGAACGAAGAAGGACACATGCCGGCCAGCCAAGTGTTCCGGAGCAGTAGCAAGCTACCATGGCTCAGTGGAATCACTAGGAGACATTTCCCGGTAAGAGAGGCTACTAAAGATAAACAACTAGATAGTCAGATCCCACACATACCAAGCATTTCAATCATACACACAATATGCTCGATATGTGCAAATACAACAAGGCATCACAACATGACTCTATGACACAAGTACTTTATTTAAAGGCTCAGAGAGCCATACAGAGCATACACACAAGTACGGGTCACACGACCCAGCATTCAAGTCATACAGTCATACAAACCAGCAGCGGAAGTAACTTGTCTGAGTACAGACAACTAGTAAAATAAAAGAGGCTTGAAAAGCCTAGCTATACTACGTGGTCCTTCACAAGCTCAGGATCACCACCTGGGCCTTAGCCTACTCATTGATGTCAACGTCTACGAAGAACCCATCAGAAGGGGTTGCAGCGTCTTTTGTAAAAACGTAAATTATAGCAACATGAGTACAAAGGTACTCAGCAAGACTTACATCAGATCCTACATACATGCACATTATCAAGAAGGGTTGGTGGAGTTATTGCAGCAAGCTAGCTTTGACTCTTGGCTAAGCTATCCTACGAGACTCCAACTTGAAATGGTTTTGCGCACACGAGTCCACTACTCACCACTCAATACTCTACCGAGGATCCACCTCCGTCTTCCTACGGAAGAGCCATCCTCGGCACTCACGCTTATCTTGAGGCTTTTAGTAGTTTCCATTTACTTGTCTATGAACTGTATAAGCAACCAAGTAGTCCTTTACCGCGGACGCGGCTATTCGAATAGATCATGATAACCCTGCAGGGGTGTACTTCTTCATACACGCTCTCACCACTTACCGTTGTTTACACGACATGTACTCGGCAACCTTCAAGCGAAAGCCCAACGTGGGTGTCGGCCACGACCTACCTAGACACCTAAGTCTCTAGTCCAGGTTTATCGCCTATTTGGGTTCCATCCATGAGGAGATCCGGCCGAAGTTTCGCTCACAGCCCCAAACGATGTGAACAGGGTTCCCGAGATACCAAACGGGCATCCGGTACACCCGGCCACGTACCTACCGCATCACAGCCCACCCCTATGGTCAGCGCTGTCCAGGGCCTCCAGTAGGCTACAAACACCAGAAACTACTTGCAACTCCTGGACAGAAGACTAGGGTGAATAAGAAGCCGAGAGGGTCCATTGGTTTCGGGCCCAATGCATGGTAGTAGCTGAATCTTAAATCACACATACAGATCTCAGTGCTTAAGGACGGCCTCAATGAAACAACCCACCATGTACTCCTACATGGCCTCTCATCGATACCTTTACCAAATCGTGTTCAACACACCACTCTCAAACTGATATGATCATTTCACTCTAGCCCATCACCCAGATGAACCAGACCTGACACGACTCTAAGCATAGCAGGCATAGCAAGGTAGGAACAACACATACATATGGCTCAAACAACTCCTACACATGCTAGTGGGTTTCATCTAGTTACTGTGGCAATGACAGGTCATGCAGAGGAAATGGGTTCAACTACCGAAGCACACAGCAGTTTGAAACGCGTTGTCTTAATGCAGTAAAAGAGAGCAAGAGCGAGAACATGGGATTGTATCGATATGATCAAACGGTTGGTTGCTTGCCTGATGGGTCGATGCACTAATACGGTTCTTCGCTAGGGTAATCACGGTACTCCTCGGAGGCAGAACCTGCCGCAAAGAACACCGATACATAGCCATCACCAAACAATGTGCGACAATATGATGCATGCATGAAACATGGCAATATGAGTGTGTTGGGCTAATGCAACTAAGACCAGAAGGGTTTGAACCAATTTGAACCAAAGATTCAAATTTCAAACTCATACATGGCCCTTTAAAGTGTTTTATCTTGTTCTGCATTAAACATCAAGTTAACTTGTTTAATCATGCATGGAAACAGTACAGATGGATAGATTGGATTTTTCTGATCATTTTTCATATATAACTTGTTTGATTTGGAGTTACAGATTAAAAGTTATGAATTTTTGAAGTTTAAACTATATTCTGGAATTTCCTATATTAGAATAAATCCAGAAATTAATTTATTGCGTCAGCCATGCGTCAGAATGACGTCAGGGTCAACGGAGACGTCCAGGTCAAACCTGACAGTGGGTCCAGGGTGTCAGGGTCATTAGTTTAGTTAAAATTTAATTAAAACTAAACCTACTTAGTTAACAGGGCTGGGCCCCACCTGTCATTGACTCATCGGAGTCAACCAGGGCCCACCCGTGGTCAAAACAGGTCGGCTGCACCGGCGTTTAGCCGCCGGCGAGCCCGACGCGGCGGCGGAAGTGGTTTTGGCCGTTCCGGCCACCAAAAGGGGCGCGGAGGCCATCGGAGTGGAGCTGAGGACGAGCCGCGGCTCTTGGCAGAGTCCGTTGGGGTCGGGGTGGCCGGAGTTGGCGTCGGCGGCGACTTTGGCGGCCACCGGAGTTCGGGTGAAAGCGAACTCGGGCTAGGGTGTGCGGTGAGGTGCGGGGAGTGCACGGTTGGGTCCAACGCAGCGTGGTGAGTGCGATGGACACCGTGGGGTGGCCGGAGGATGGCCGGGAGCACGTCGGCGACGAGATCCGCGGCGGCGCGTGCGGGTGATCTTCGTGCGATGGCTACACGGCTTGGGAGCGAGAGAGGAAGGGTAGGAGGGGTAGCTAGGCTCACAGAGCACTCGTAGAGGCCACCGGCGGGGTCGGGGACGAGCTGATGCGGCGACGGCGTTGAAGGGGATCTCCGGCGACCGCGGACTCGGGCGAGGTCGGTGCGGTGGACTCGGGCCACGTGAGCACGTGGGGCTCGGCTAGCCCGACGAAGTGGACGGCGGCGGAGCTCCTGGACACGACGAGTCGGAGCACGGGCGGCGGGGAGCGCGGCTACGACGATGGAGCGGCTGCGGTGGAGTCGGCCATGGCTGGGGAGCATGAGGGGGAGGAGCTGGAGAGGAGAGGGGGTGTCTGGGGGGTTCGGGGGAGAGAGGGGGAGTGATCCCCGTCGTGGCGTGATGAGGAGAGCGGCGAGGCGGCGGGCAGGTGCGTGGCACCCATGCGGTGCTCGCCGCCGAGCACCTTGCCTGCCTGCCTGCCTAGCCAAGCAGCTCGCTGGCGCGGCAGCTGGGCTGGGCCGGCAGGTGGGCCAATTGGTAGGCGCCAGGTAAGTTCTTTCTGTTATTTTCCTTTTCTATTTTTCTGCAACTTTGTTCAATTATTAAAAATACTTAGGTAACTCCTAAAATCACCAAACTGCTCCTGGTCCATAGTTGGATTAATTCCAACATGAAACATTTTAGTTTGGAGATATTTGAGCATTTGAAATATTTTATATAATTTTAAATGCCCAAATTCAAATATTTATGATTTAATTCAAAGACCCTAAGATGACCTAGGAAATTGTGCATCACTTTTGGCAGAGGTTCTGAACCAAGACAAAAATGATGGACATTTTAGAAGGGCATTTCAGGTTCATTGAAAAAGTTTTTAGTAAACCCTAGTTGGTTTCAGAGGGGGCTGGGGGTTCTGTCATCCCCATTTCAAGTTTCTGATGAAAAAAATGGACATGATGCAACACTCTAATGCATGAACTAGCTAGGGTGTGACAACTCACCCCCACTCAAAAGAATCTCGTCCCGAGATTTAGGTTCCTCCGGAAAGAAGGCAGGATACTCAAGTCGAAGACGATCCTCCCTTTCCCAAGTTGCTTCCTTCTCAGAATGGTGCGACCATTGAACCTTGAGAAACTTGATATTATGACGTCGAGTGATACGCTCGGCCTGATCGAGAATACGAACGGGGTACTCTTGATACGTGAGATTATCTTGGAGATCAAGCGTTTCGTGGTCCACTCCACGGATAGGATCCGAGAAGCAACGCCTGAGTTGAGAAACGTGGAAGACATCGTGGACTCTGGAGAGATGCGGAGGTAGTTCCAATTGGTAGGCAACTTCTCCTCGTTTAGCGAGAATGTGAAAAGGTCCAATGTAACGAGGAGCCAATTTGCCTTTGATACCGAAACGATGGGTTCCCTTCAGAGGAGTAACCCGAAGGTAAGCCTTCTCGTCAACCTCAAACGTCATAGCCCTATGTTTTCGGTCATATTGACTCTTTTGACGAGATTGGGCTGTTTTCAACTTTTCACGAACGATGCGAACTTGCTCTTCTGCTTCCTGGATCATATCCGGGCCAAAGAATTGTCTTTCCCCGGTTTCTGACCAATTAAGGGGTGTTCGACACCGTCGTCCATAGAGAACTTCAAAAGGGGCTTTACCCAAGCTAGACTGATAGCTGTTGTTATAAGCGAATTCGGCAAATGGAAGGCATTTCTCCCAATCCATTCCGAATGAGATAACAGAAGCTCGAATCATGTCTTCTAGAATCTGGTTGACGCGTTCTACTTGACCACTTGATTGAGGGTGAAAAGCGGTGCTAAAGGAAAGGCAGGTTCCCATAGCATTTTGGAAACTTTCCCAAAATCGAGAGGTGAAAAGACTTCCTCGATCCGAGTTAATTTCCAAAGGAACACCATGGAGGGACACTATTCGGGAGATGTACAAGTCTGCTAACTGACTAGCAGTTATACTCTCACGAACAGGTAGGAAATGGGCCACTTTGGAAAGACGATCGATAACGACGAAGATAGCATTATTCCCTCTCTTGGTCCTGGGAAAACCGGTGATGAAGTCCATACCAATTTTATCCCATTTCCATTCAGGAATAGCTAGGGGTTGAAGGGTGCCAGCAGGCCGTTGATGCTCTTCTTTTACACGACGGCAGACGTCGCAATTAGCAATATACTGAGCAATTTCTCTCTTCATCCTAGTCCACCAGAACCTCTGGCATAGGTCCTGATACATCTTAGTGCTACCGGGATGAATGGTGAGAGGAGATTCATGAGCTTCCTTAAGGATCAATCGCCTCAGGTTTCGCACCTTGGGAACCACTAGCCGATTCCCGAAGTATACGACCCCTTGATCATCAATGGAGAAACAATTCGCAACTCCTTTCTGGATGTTTCTCTTGATGCGGGAAATTCCCGGATCTACTTTCTGTGCTTTGATGATCTGATCCGTAAGGGTAGGTTTCGCCACCAAGGTGGAAAGGAATTCTTGAGGAACGATGTGAAGGTTAAGTTTCCGAAATTCCTCATGGAGAAGTGGTTGACTCTGTTGCAACATCAGATTGTTGCAATAAGATTTACGACTTAGCGCATCAGCCATGACATTGGCTTTCCCTGGGGTGTAAGTTATTCCTAAGTCGAAATCCGTGATCAACTCGACCCAACGTCTTTGCCTGAGATTCAAATCCGGTTGGGTGAAGATGTACTTCAGACTTTGGTGATCGGTGAATATCTCGCAATGATTACCGAGGAGGTAATGTCGCCAGGTTTTAAGTGCATAGACTACAGCTGCAAGCTCTAGATCATGAGTAGGATAATTCTCCTCATGTGGGTGCAATTGCCGTGAAGCGTAAGCAATTACATGTCGATCTTGCATGAGAATACAACCTAGTCCTTGTCGCGAGGCGTCGCAGTAGATAACAAAGTCCTTAGAGAAATCTGGCGGTACCAGTACGTGAGCAGATGTCAGGCGTCTTTTCAGTTCCTGAAAGCTGTGCTCACATTGTGGAGTCCACTCGAACCTTTTATCTTTCTTGAGGAGTTTGGTTAGAGGTTTAGCAACTTTGGAGAAGTTCTCGACAAAGCGACGACAATAGCTCGCTAGGCCAAGGAAACTCCGAACTTGCTTGACCGATTCAGGTGGAGTCCAATTAAGGACGGCTTGAACTCGCTCAGGGTTAACAGCAATACCTTTACCAGATATTACATGACCCAAATAGGTCACTTCTGACAACCAAAATTCACATTTAGAAAATTTGGCATAAAGGCGATGCTCTCGAAGTTTCTTCAACACTAGCCTTAGATGTTCGACATGTTCTTCCTCGTTCTTGGAGTAGATGAGTATATCATCGAGGTAAACCACGACGAATTTATCCAAATACTCCATGAAGATTGAGTTCATTAACCGAGAAAAGGTGGCTGGAGCATTGGTTAAACCGAAGGACATGACGGTGTACTCGTATTGGCCATAATGAGTAACAAAGGCCGTTTTCAGAATGTCCCCATTCCTGATTTTGATTTGATGGTAGCCCAACCTCAAATCCATTTTAGAGAAGACTGAGGATCCAGCGAGCTGATCATACAGGTCGTTGATCCTGGGGAGCGGATACTTGTTCTTAATTGTGACCAAGTTAACCGGTCGATAATCTACAACCATCCGGTCCGTACCATCCTTCTTCTTGACGAAGAGGACGGGGCAAGCCCAAGGAGATGAACTAGGTCGGATGAAACCCTTTTTCAAGGACTCATCGAGTTGTTTCTTAAGCTCGGCTAGTTCTAGTGGTGCCATCTTATAGGGTCTTCTAGCAATCGGGACGGTTCCTGGAATGAGGTCTATTACGAACTCAACATCCCTGTCGGGTGGAACACCTGGCAATTCCTCTGGGAAGACATCCGGAAAGTCACGGACTACCGGAACGTCCTCAAGGTCTGGCAAAGGGCTGGCGTTAAGAGAATATAACTGTTGCTTGGCTATTCGGGTCAAGACATTGACTATCTTCCCCAAAGGATGGGTGAGTTGAACAGTCCTAGAGAAGCAATCAATTTTGGCATGATGGGCTGATATCCAGTCCATACCCAAGATGATATTAATATCCGAAGATTTGAGAGCTATCAAAGATGCAAGGAAAACAAGTCTGTCGACTTGGATTTCATTTCCACGGCTTACTCTAGAAGTTTGCCATCTAGAACCAGGAGTGGAAATTTCCATGGTAGAAGGCATGTCACAGAAGGCGGTGTTATGCAAGCAAGCATAGTTTTCGGATATGAATGAATGAGATGCTCCAGTATCAAAAAGAACAGATGCCGGGTGGCAGTTAACAAGGAGCGTACCGAGAACGACGTTGGGATCCTCTTGAGCTTCTTCGACAGAGATACAGTTGACATGGCCACGTGCAGCAGTGGCCGGCTTGGCGTAGAACACTTTTCCTGTCGGCTTGCCACGGCCAACAGTTTTTGCTATCTGGTTGGGGTTGGTTTGGGGGCACTCGCGCATATAGTGGCCTGATTCCCCACACTTGAAACAAGTAACGGAACTAGTGCATGGAGGAGCATTGTTGGTTGGACCACCATAGGGCTTGGCTGGTGCATATTGCTGAGCTGGGCGAGGCGCCTGAAAGGATGGCCTCGGTGTATATCTGGGTGGCAGGGCAGTGTTAGGCACCCATACACGGCGCTTCTGGGGTCCAGCACCGGATGAAGAACCCAAATCACGGCCATGCTTGCGTGATGCATCGAAATCAGTCTGTCCCGTCTCAGCACTGATGGCTTTATTCACAAGCTTCTGAAAAGAGGTGCACTCATGCAGACGGAGGTCACGACGGAGCTCAGGACTAAGTCCCTTACGGAACCTTGCCTGCTTCTTGGCATCGGTAGAAACTTCCTCAGTTGCATAACGTGCAAGGTTACCGAACTCCCTGCTGTAAGCATCAACAGAGAGTCGACCTTGAGTGAAGCTACAGAACTCCTCACGTTTACGATCCATGAGACCCTCCGGTATGTGATGTTCACGGAAAGCCTCGCTGAATTCAGCCCAAGTAGTGACGTGGCCCGCTGGGCGCATAGCTCCATAATTCTCCCACCAGAGACTGGCGGGGCCTTCAAGATGATATGCAGCAAAGGTGACCTTATCAGCCTCAGCTACCAGCGCAGAACGCAGTTTGTGAGTAATGCTGCGAAGCCAGTCATCGGCGTCGAGAGGCTCGACGGAGTGGTGGAAGGTAGGTAGGTGTAACTTGATGAAATCACTGAGTGACACCAAGTTATTCCTCTGATGGTGTGCTGTGTTCTGTTCGATGCGCTCCAACAAACGATTGGTCTCCCGCTTGTTTCTCTCGGCTTCCAGCATAACTTCGGCTAGAGAAGGAGGGTGAGGCAGATTTGTATTCCTGACTTCACTGCCTTCGGCCTGCTCTTGGGGAGCAGGGTTTTTGCGCGTGTTAACCATCCTAGGAAAAACAAGACAATGGTTAAGTCCAAAATGACAAGATTTTGGCATAGAAATGTAGAATGTAATGGATAACTCGGAATGCAAGATGATCATCTGTATGACATGGTAGATACAAAAACTGCTTCTTTATTCCATCGTCATACACACCATACAAGGTTTAGTACAAGACCAAACAAAGTACTACTACGGTGAAAGGAGGATTACATCTCATCGGAGGCATCCCAAGCTCCTATACATTATTTTTCATACACCTCCGGAATGATACACACTAAGTCATATTCCACAAGTCACACAGGACAGCGGAAATACAACTGTTACAGTACTAGTGGAACTACTACTAACTCAGACGTCTCCGTAGTAGTCCTCGTAGAAGTCACCTCCATAGCCTGGAAGTTCAACGTGAGCATCCGGAAACAGACGATCTCGCGGAGCTTGTGGACCAAAAGGGCTAGGGTGAGGTCTTGGACCAATAAACGGTGGCCTGCGGGGACCACGAGGTGGGGTGATGCCTCCCACATCACGCCAATCCATCATGTCCGGCAGAGCAGACCTAACAGGATACAAATCTCTCATATCCATGCATCCAGCTTGCACAGCCGGTGCAAACCGAGTCAAGGTGGCCCAATGATCAGCGCGGGTGTTGAAGAGCTCCATTCTCAAGGCCCGGTTTTCACGGTCCTTATCCTCGAGCAACTCAGCAGTGGTGCGAGTCCGTGAATCCTCCTGAGTGGGGTCAGCATAGATAGCCTGGAGATACCCTTGTGCTCCCGGAAGTGATGCTGGCATATACCGGAAATCAGAGTCCCGAAATAGGCCAGTCCTGACTCGCATGATGGTCATCATAGAGTAGGCGACATCCTGCACAGCCATCTCAACAGTAACCCCGAGTCCATAAGAGCAGTGAAGGGGCTCGGTGGATCCAGGATAAGAGGGAAATATCCGGACGGTGCAAAGATACTGGCTTTGATTAAAGTCTCGAAATTGCTCTTCGACCGTGTACTCAGGATACCAACGGTATCCAGCCTCAGTCATTACCCTGACCAACATAGCAGTATGGCCGGGAACATCTAGGCATCGAGTCAGGCGAACCACTTGAGTTTGGTCGCGAGTGGCCATCTGAAAGCACAACCATAATGCAAAGGCATTAGAATTTCTAGCAAAATTTCGACAGCATAACAGCTGTAAATGCTCAAAAAGGATTTTGAGACATTTGACAAGGATTTCATACACACTCAACAACATCATATCAAAGTTCCAGGTCCATCTTAGCAACATAATGTGGTAGTAGAACTGAACTAGGCTTGTATCCATCAAACCTATAAGGTACTACTGATTAGTAACACGTGAACCTGATAGAGAGAAGAGATCCTAATTCCTTAACCCCCGGTGGAAGAATAGACTGACTCAGATCAGAATGCCATGAGGTAAAGAAGTAAAAAGAGCCTTACGTACCATCCCACAATCAATTCCCTTATATATAACTAAAGCATTTCTAGACTCAACGTCGACCAGTTTGGCTTGGAGAACCTACAGGCAGTCCGGCTCTGATGCCAACGCTGTCAGGACCCCGACTCAATGTCACATCGATCTAGCCGGTAACACCTCATATCACTTTGCGCCCTCACGCACGGTATCCCCATGGGTGTCGCCTTACCTTTGCCCGGGACCGTTTGCGCCTTTTGGCACACATATATGATAGTGTCGCTAGCATCCATATGAAAAGGAGCCCGGGCTGACATGGCTAGTTGTAAACCCAAAGTGGCACAGACTTACAGGGACAGGCATCCATGACCCAGCATCGAACGTGTCGGTCATCAGCAAGTAAGTTCCGGGCTGTAGCACTGGGCTAGCAGGACTCCGGTAAACCGGGCTGTAGCGGGCTAACAGGACTCCGGTACTCAATGCGTGACATTTCCCCGAAGGGACAGACACAGGAACGAAGAAGGACACATGCCGGCCAGCCAAGTGTTCCGGAGCAGTAGCAAGCTACCATGGCTCAGTGGAATCACTAGGAGACATTTCCCGGTAAGAGAGGCTACTAAAGATAAACAACTAGATAGTCAGATCCCACACATACCAAGCATTTCAATCATACACACAATATGCTCGATATGTGCAAATACAACAAGGCATCACAACATGACTCTATGACACAAGTACTTTATTTAAAGGCTCAGAGAGCCATACAGAGCATACACACAAGTACGGGTCACATGACCCAGCATTCAAGTCATACAGTCATACAAACCAGCAGCGGAAGTAACTTGTCTGAGTACAGACAACTAGTAAAATAAAAGAGGCTTGAAAAGCCTAGCTACACTACGTGGTCCTTCACAAGCTCAGGATCACCACCTGGGCCTTAGCCTACTCATTGATGTCAACGTCTACGAAGAACCCATCAGAAGGGGTTGCAGCGTCTTCTGTAAAAACGTAAATTATAGCAACATGAGTACAAAGGTACTCAGCAAGACTTACATCAGATCCTACATACATGCACATTATCAAGAAGGGTTGGTGGAGTTATTGCAGCAAGCTAGCTTTGACTCTTGGCTAAGCTATCCTACGAGACTCCAACTTGAAATGGTTTTGCGCACACGAGTCCACTACTCACCACTCAATACTCTACCGAGGATCCACCTCCGTCTTCCTACGGAAGAGCCATCCTCAGCACTCACGCTTATCTTGAGGCTTTTAGTAGTTTCCATTTACTTGTCTATGAACTGTATAAGCAACCAAGTAGTCCTTTACCGCGGACGCGGCTATTCGAATAGATCATGATAACCCTGCAGGGGTGTACTTCTTCATACACGCTCTCACCACTTACCGTCGTTTACACGACATGTACTCGGCAACCTTCAAGCGGAAGCCCAACGTGGGTGTCGGCCACGACCTACCTAGACACCTAAGTCTCTAGTCCAGGTTTATCGCCTATTTGGGTTCCATCCATGAGGAGATCCGGCCGAAGTTTCGCTCACAGCCCCAAACGATGTGAACAGGGTTCCCGAGATACCAAACGGGCATCCGGTACACCCGGCCACGTACCTACCGCATCACAGCCCACCCCTATGGTCAGCGCTGTCCAGGGCCTCCAGTAGGCTACAAACACCAGAAACTACTTGCAACTCCTGGACAGAAGACTAGGGTGAATAAGAAGCCGAGAGGGTCCATTGGTTTCGGGCCCAATGCATGGTAGTAGCTGAATCTTAAATCACACATACAGATCTCAGTGCTTAAGGACGGCCTCAATGAAACAACCCACCATGTACTCCTACATGGCCTCTCATCGATACCTTTACCAAATCGTGTTCAACACACCACTCTCAAACTGATATGATCATTTCACTCTAGCCCATCACCCAGATGAACCAGACCTGACACGACTCTAAGCATAGCAGGCATAGCAAGGTAGGAACAACACATACATATGGCTCAAACAACTCCTACACATGCTAGTGGGTTTCATCTAGTTACTGTGGCAATGACAGGTCATGCAGAGGAAATGGGTTCAACTACCGAAGCACACAGCAGTTTGAAACGCGTTGTCTTAATGCAGTAAAAGAGAGCAAGAGCGAGAACATGGGATTGTATCGATATGATCAAACGGTTGGTTGCTTGCCTGATGGGTCGATGCACTGATACGGTTCTTCGCTAGGGTAATCACGGTACTCCTCGGAGGCAGAACCTGCCGCAAAGAACACCGATACACAGCCATCACCAAACAATGTGCGACAATATGATGCATGCATGAAACATGGCAATATGAGTGTGTTGGGCTAATGCAACTAAGACCAGAAGGGTTTGAACCAATTTGAACCAAAGATTCAAATTTCAAACTCATACATGGCCCTTTAAAGTGTTTTATCTTGTTCTGCATTAAACATCAAGTTAACTTGTTTAATCATGCATGGAAACAGTACAGATGGATAGATTGGATTTTTCTGATCATTTTTCATATATAACTTGTTTGATTTGGAGTTACGGATTAAAAGTTATGAATTTTTGAAGTTTAAACTATATTCTGGAATTTCCTATATTAGAATAAATCCAGAAATTAATTTATTGCGTCAGCCATGCGTCAGAATGACGTCAGGGTCAACGGAGACGTCCAGGTCAAACCTGACAGTGGGTCCAGGGTGTCAGGGTCATTAGTTTAGTTAAAATTTAATTAAAACTAAACCTACTTAGTTAACAGGGCTGGGCCCCACCTGTCATTGACTCATCGGAGTCAACCAGGGCCCACCCGTGGTCAAAACAGGTCGGCTGCACCGGCGTTTAGCCGCCGGCGAGCCCGACGCGGCGGCGGAAGTGGTTTTGGCCGTTCCGACCACCAAAAGGGGCGCGAAGGCCATCGGAGTGGAGCTGAGGACGAGCCGCGGCTCTTGGCGGAGTCCGTTGGGGTCGGGGTGGCCGGAGTTGGCGTCGGCGGCGACTTTGGCGGCCACCGGAGTTCGGGTGAAAGCGAACTCGGGCTAGGGTGTGCGGTGAGGTGCGGGGAGTGCACGGTTGGGTCCAACGCAGCGTGGTGAGTGCGATGGACACCGTGGGGTGGCCGGATGATGGCCGGGAGCACGTCGGCGACGAGATCCGCGGCAGTGTGTGCGGGTGATCTTCGTGCGATGGCTACACGGCTCGGGAGCGAGAGAGGAAGGGTAGGAGGGGTAGCTAGGCTCACAGAGCACTCGTAGAGGCCACCGGCGGGGTCGGGGACGAGCTGATGCGGCGACGGCGTTGAAGGGGATCTCCGGCGACGGCGGACTCAGGCGAGGTCGGTGCGGTGGACTCGGGCCACGCGAGCACGCGGGGCTCGGCTAGCCCGACGAAGTGGACGGCGGCGGAGCTCCTGGACACGACGAGTCGGAGCACGGGCGGCGGGGAGCGCGGCTACAACGATGGAGCGGCGGCGGTGGCGTCGGCCATGGCTGGGGAGCGCGAGGGGGAGGAGCTGGAGAGGAGAGGGGGTGTCTGGGGGGTTCAGGGGAGAGAGGGGGAGTGATCCCCATCGTGGCGTGATGAGGAGAGCGGCGAGGCGGCGGGCAGGTGCGTGGCACCCATGCGGTGCTCGCCGCCGAGCACCTTGCCTGCCTGCCTGCCTAGCCAAGCAGCTCGCTGGCGCGGCAGCTGGGCTGGGCCGGCAGGTGGGCCAATTGGTAGGCGCCAGGTAAGTTCTTTCTGTTATTTTCCTTTTCTATTTTTCTGCAACTTTGTTCAATTATTAAAAATACTTAGGTAACTCCTAAAATCACCAAACTGCTCCTGGTCCATAGTTGGATTAATTCCAACATGAAACATTTTAGTTTGGAGATATTTGAGCATTTGAAATATTTTATATAATTTTAAATGCCCAAATTCAAATATTTATGATTTAATTCAAAGACCCTAAGATGACCTAGGAAATTGTGCATCACTTTTGGCAGAGGTTCTGAACCAAGACAAAAATGATGGACATTTTAGAAGGGCATTTCAGGTTCATTGAAAAAGTTTTTAGTAAACCCTAGTTGGTTTCAGAGGGGGCTGGGGGTTCTGTCATCCCCATTTCAAGTTTCTGATGAAAAAAATGGACATGATGCAACACTCTAATGCTTGAACTAGCTAGGGTGTGACAACCGCCATGGTCAGAACGGCGTTGGGGGTGAAGTCAAGGAGATGGAGTCCGTATGTGTTCATGATGTCGCAAAAGAAATCGGAAAAGGGCGGGCAGAGCCCGCAGTAGAAGAACAGTGGGAAGAAATAGTATCCTTTTGGACACTTTTTCGAAGTGGAAGCTTCGGCGGAGAGTACCTGCGTGCGCGGATGCGCCTGCGTCTCCATCGACCAGAAGAGGTAGAACCATTCCCGCAGCTCCTTCGCGGTGAGATCAGGGGGGAAAAGAGCTCGCTCCTTGCGCAGCGCCTCGAGCCGCAGCACCTCGGCTAACTTCGCGCCCTTCCCGGTCTTCGGAGCCATGGTGGGGGAGGGCGAGGGTGTTGGTGGCAACAGCGGCGACGGCGGCGACAGGGGCGGAGCGCTGCTCTCTTTCGGCTCTGGGAAGCGGAGGGGAGCGGCGGAGCTTTCTGAGGAAGGAACTGCAAGTGGCGAAGGTGGGGTAACGGCCCCTGTTTCCCCTGCTTATAAAGAGGAAGAGGCGAACGTTACACCTTTTTCGATTAAAGAATCGCCCACGATCTCTCCCACGACGCCGCGTTTGACACGTGCCATTACGGGAGAGCGCGGTGGATACGAAGTTAGATTTGGCATGAACCCAGGCCGCGTGTGCCCGTGCCCTGTTTTGGGCCTGGCCCAACAGCGCTCGGCACCGTGTGTGGCCCAGGCCCGGGGGCTCCTGTCGGTGTACTAAAGTAGGGGTACCTTAGTATCCCGAACTTGTGCACGGGCAGTCGCAGTGTCCCGCGGCAAGGCTTGCCGAGCGTCCGCCAAGATCCTCCATAGCTCCTATTGATGCCATTCAAGAACAAAGTGTTTTAACTAGGAAGACAAGACTCTGGCAAGAGGAGTTTGCCGGGAAGGACAAGGCCCCGGCAAGAGGAGCTTGCCGGGAAGGCCAACCAAGGCACTTCAAAGAACTTGCCGCGACGCGCCGCGCGTCCCGGCAAGACCCGATGAGCGACAAGCTTTCGGGTGCGACAAGACAACGACCGTGGCAAAGCGCTTGCCGCGGCAAAGCCACCACTCTGTGCCCACGCTCCAGCGCACCCATCAACATGTCGCCACGGGACCGTCCCAGACGCACGTGGCGGGGAGCTGTGCAGCCAAGCGGTGCGAGGTGGCAAGTGGAGATGATGAGAAAGCCATCGTGGCAAGCGGTGGCGCCCCTAAGCGGTGGCGGACGGGCATTAAATGCCCTTGTCCCCTGCCGTCAGAGTTAGGTAGTGTGCACTGTAGATAGCAGTTGTACCAACCACCCTTTTTACATTTGTACCCTCGACTGCGTTGCCACCTGTCGGTGACCCCTTTGTGCCTATAAAAGGAGGCCCATGCGCAACGTAGAGGGGGTTCGACTCATTCGAAACTACACCACTCTCACGCTCTCAAGCAAGAACAGAATATAACCACAAAGCAGCCGTAGGAGTATTATCTCTCCGGAGAGCTCAGAAGCTGGGTAAAAATCCCTCGTGTGCTCCGCTTCAATCCGCTCTTCGTGCGCTCTCCGCTCCCTTGCTGGACCGAAAGGAGCCCTGCCCCATAGGTGTTCGTTTCCCACGACACCGAGCGCAACGATTGGGGCTATGGCCGAGGAGGAGGAAGAGGTGGAGGACGATGGGAAGACCGTGGCCCTCACCAAGGGTGGCATGACCGACCTCGCGAGGACCGTTGGCAGGACCTGATGAAGTCATGTACCTAGGGTAGGGTCACAAACCTGTCTTAAGTACTCTCCCCAAGGACATCCTCAGAAGAAGCTGCCTTCCAGTCGACCAAGAGAGACTTCACTCGACGGACGCGAAGGACTCGACCATGAAGACTCACTCGACCACCTGGAGATCAAGAGCCACTCTGCATCCAACAGTCTGTAATTAAGTAGTCTTTATGGCCATGATGACATTTTATGTAAGGCATTACCAGTAATGCCAGACCTTAATGTACTTTAAACCCTGCATAACTAAGGGCCGGAGGGGTCTGGCAGCCACTATATAAGCCACCCCTCTCCTCAGTGTAAAGGGTTCGCACCCCTGTAACCTATACACACATAATCCAGTCGACCGCCTTCGGGCTCCGAGACGTAGGGCTGTTACTTCCTCCGAGAAGGGCCTGAACTCGTACATCCCTTGTCTTCACAACTGCTCCATAGCTAGGATCTTGGCTCTCCATACCTACCCCCATTCTACTGTCAGACTTAGAACCACGACAGTTGGCGCCCACCGTGGGGAAGGTGTCTTAGAGATTTTTGGATAAGTTGCAATTGTTCTGATTGCCTTCATCATGGTTTCTGGTGGAGTTTTGGTCGAGGGCCGCGAGATCCGTCTCGGCGCGCTCACCTTCATCGCCGACGCCTCCGCTTGGCTTCAGGAGGCTCCACTCGACATCGACGCGCTCCCCGTCCGCGGTGCGACGCATTTTCGGGCGTGTGTTTGCGGCGTTCTGTTGCGGCAACTGTCGACTCCTTATCGGTCGACTGCCCTGTCGTCCTCCCTCCCTGTCTCCCGCCAGCACAAGCGCTCTGGTCGGTCGAGGCTCCAGCGGTGGGTGAGACACGCGGTGGCTCGCCAGTCGGCCACCACCCAAGTCGCGGCAATCGAGCCCGATGAATCCCTCTACGGCCTGTTCGATCTGTCGACTGGCTCCGTAGAGACCGCATCCGAGTGCGACAACAGCGATCCGGCGGCAGAGGTCTTGATGGTCAACGGGCCTCATAGCCCTCCCGGCTTCCCCCGCGACGACAGGATGGATGGTGGAGGCGACCCTGCTCAAGCCCATGAGGAATATCAACCCGATCCACTTAATTCCCTCCAAAGGGAAGAACTTCGCCGCAGGAACATGGATGCCCTGCATACTCCCATCGCGGGAGAAACCCCCGAGGCTCGCGCCTTGGAGGAGGCACGTTTGGCCAACTTGGCTGAACGCACTCGTCTGGAGAACCTCCAGCGAGCACTCGACGAGCGCGCGCGGCAACGAGTACCCGACTCCAGTTGACGTCAACTCTTCCCGCAGCCGACTCAGGTATATCGAACCCCGATTCAGAATTTAGCAGCTGCAGCCCGTATAGTAGAGTAAATTCAGCCCTCTCAGTCGGAGGCTGGCAGAGGCTTGATGCAGATTAGGGATTTGCTCCGGGCAGCAGGTGATCAGAATTCAGCTGTGTCACAGTCACACAACAGGATTCATAGTCGATCCGTCGCTGCGAATACGGTTCAGTCGGCTCACAGCCCTAGATCGCCTCCGCGGCGTGAGGGACGCGAGAATCGACGTGACCAATATGGTGACCGATACGATCGTGATGATAGGTGTCGAGTGCCCACTCCTCCCCCAAGAGGTGGGTCTTATGCTCATCGGCAGCAAGATGACATGCGCTAGCTCAGTGTGGGGCGAAGAGCTCCGGTCGACCCCAGGGAACCAGGCTTTGACGCGCGATCCATCATCGTGCAAGGCCTGGTCGATCGGAACAAGGCTCATCGAGGTGGCCACGACAGAGATGCGCCCACTAGCGGCCGAGTACATGTTTCAGGTCCGGAATGTTTCAACAGGGCTATCAGAGCCGCGGTGATTCCCCCCAACTTCAGGTTGGCGACTGGAGTAAGTAAGTTCACCGGTGAGTCTAAGCCTAAAACTTGGCTTGAAGACTACCGAGTGGCGGTGCTGATTGGCGGCGGAAATGATGAAGTGGCTATGAAGCATTTACCACTCATGTTGGAAGGTTCAGCCAGGGCGTGGTTGAATCAATTAGCTCCAAGCAGCATTTACACTTGGGAAGATCTTTCCCGAGTGTTCGTCAGGACATTTGAGGGAACCTGCAAGCGACCGGCTGGATTGACAGAGATGCAAGTCTGCATGTAGAAGTCGAATGAAACCTTAAGAGATTATATTCAGAGATGGATTACTTTGCATCATACCGTGGAGAACGTGTCTGATCATCAGGCAGTCTGTGCTTTCAAGGATGGTGTTAAGAATAGAGAGTTAAGTTTGAAGTTTGGGCGGACCGGAGATATGACCCTGAGTCGAATGATGGAAATTGCCACCAAGTATGCAAATGGTGAAGAAGAGGACCGACTCCGGAGCGGCAAGTACAAGCCGAGTCAGTCGGAGAAAGGAAACTCCAGTCGGAAGCAGAAGCGGAAGGCCGAGCCAGCGGCTCCTGGAGAGGCTCTGGCCATGACTCAGGACAAGTTCAAAGGAAAACCCAAATGATCCTGGAACCCCAAGAAGGTGAAGGATAAAGAAGGAAATGACGTGATGGATCTGCCCTGTCACATCCACACGAAGAAAGACGAAGAGGGTAATTTCATCTACCTGAAGCATACCACTCGCCAGTGCCAGCTCTTGATCTAGCAGTTCCAAGGAAAACAACCCAAGGACAAGGAAATGGAGTCGGAAAAAGTTGAGGACAAGGAGGACAGTGATGGAGGATATCCTCATGTCAATTCCACTCTGATGATCTTTGCTGATGTGGAAAGCAAAAGCCGATTGAAGGTTATCAACCGAGAGGTCAATATGGTCGCCCCGGCGACGCCAAGTTATCTGAGGTGGTCCCAAACTCCCATTACATTCGACCAGTCCGATCACCCGACTCATATAGCCACTCCTGGGAGGCAGGCTTTGGTGGTTGACCCGGTCATTGAGGGCACTCGACTGACGAAGGTGCTAATGGATGGTGGTAGCGGATTGAACATATTGTATGCGGAGACACTGAAAGGAATGGGCATTCCGATGTCCAGACTGAGCGCCAACAACATTAGTTTTCATGGAGTTATACCTGGAAAGAAGGCCGAGTCACTCGGCCAAATAGCTCTGGACGTGGTGTTCGGTGACTCAAAGCATTTCCACAAGGAGAAGCTGACATTTGAAGTCATTGATTTTCAGAGCACTTACCACGCCATTTTGGGGCGACCAGCTTATGCACGGTTCATGGCTCGACCATGTTACGTGTACCTCAAACTGAAGATGCCCGGCCCCAAGGGTGTGATCACTATCACTAGCAATCGGAAGAAGGCGGAAGAGTGTTTTTAGAAAGGCTTGAAAATTGCCGATTCCCAGATAACGATGGTAGAGCTGGAGGGGTACAAGAAGAATGCAGACCTGAGTGATTTGTTGCAGGCCAAGAATCCTGCCACAGAATCAGCATTTCAGTCGTCCTGTGAGACAAAGCCTGTTCACATTCACCCGACTGAACCCAATGCAGCTCCGACCCATATTTCCACAACACTCGACCCTAAATAGGAAGAAGCGCTCATCCAGTTCCTCCGTGAGAACTGGGACATCTTTGCATGGAAGCCTGCTGACATGCCGGGTGTTCCCAGGGGGCTGGCTGAGCATCGCCTTAGAGTCGACTCAACAGCAAAACCAGTCAAAGAACATCTTCGATGGTCCGCCATCCAGAAGAGAAAAGCCATTGGTGAGGAGGTGGCTCGACTATTGGCGGCAGAGTTTATCCGAGAGATATACCACTCCGAGTGGCTCGCCAATGTCGTCATGGTTCCCAAGAAGGACAAGTCACTCCGCATGTGCATTGATTTCAAACACATCAATCGGGCCTGCCCGAAAGATCATTTTCCTCTCCCTCGCATCGATCAAATTGTCGACTCGACTGCGGGATGTGAGAGATTGTCTTTTCTAGACACCTATTCCGGGTACCATCAGATCCGTCTGTACGGACCCGATGAGATAAAAACAGCTTTCATCACTCCTTTCAGGTGCTTCTGTTATGTCACCATGCCATTCGGCCTCAAGAATGCTAGAGCCACGTTCATGAGGATGATTCAGAAGTGTTTACTCACTCAAATCAGTTGGAACGTGGAAGCGTACATGGATGATATTGTGGTCAAATCGCGAAAGGGTTCCGACCTGTTGGCTGACCTCGCTGAAACATTTGCCAATCTCAGGAGGTATGATATCAAGCTCAATCCATCAAAGTGCACATTCGGAGTTCCTGGCGGAAAGTTACTCGGTTTTCTCGTTTCCGAACGAGGAATCGACGCCAACCCAGAAAAAGTTGGCACTATACTCCGAATGAAACGCCCTGTGCGGGTGCACGATGTCCAGAAGCTTACTGGATGCTTGGCCGCATTAAGTCGATTCATCTCTCGACTCGGTGAAAAGGCATTGCCTCTTTACCGACTGATGAAGAAGGCAGACAAGTTCGAGTGGACTCCAGAAGCAGATGCAACGTTTGCCGAGCTAAAAGCTCTGCTCTCCACCCAGCCGGTGCTTGCTGCTCCAATCAGCAAAGAGCCTCTGTTGCTTTATATTGCAGCCACAGGACAAGTCGTCAGTACAGTGCTTACGATCGAGCGGGAAGAAGAGGGGAAAGCCTTCAAAGTTCAGCGCCCAGTGTATTATCTTTTTAAGTTTTGACTCCATCAAAGCAAAGATATCCTCATTATCAGAAGCTTGTGTATGGGATCTACATGACCACAAAGAAGGTTGCTCATTATTTCTCTGATCATTCCATTACAATCGTCAGCGACGCTCCACTTTCAGAGATTCTACACAACAGAGATGCAATTGGTCGAGTGGCGAAATGGGCGATTGAACTCCTTCCCCTTGATATCAAGTTTGAGGCAAAGAAAGCCATTAAGTCCCAAGCAATAGAAGATTTCCTTGCCGAGTGGATCGAACAGCAGCAGCCGACTCAAGTTCACTCAGAGCATTGGACCATGTTTTTGATGGCTCTAAGATGTTAAATGGTTCTGGTGCTGGGGTAGTCTTGGTTTCCCCAGAGGAGATAAGCTCAGATATGTGCTCCAGATTCACTTTGATTCCTCCAACAATGAGGCAGAATACGAGGCCCTTTTGTATGGGTTGCGCATGGCCATTTCACTCGGCGTCCATCGCCTTATGGTTTATGGCGACTCAGATTTGGTGGTCAACCAAGTGATGAAGGAGTGGGTCGTTAGAAGCCCAGCCATGACTGGATACTGTAATGCAGTGAGGAAGCTTGAAAAGAAGTTTGAGGGGTTAGAGCTCCATCATATACCCCGACTGAAAAATCAAGCGGCTGATGATTTAGCAAAGATAGGTTCCAAGAGAGAAGCCATTCCCAGCGATGTGTTCTTGGAACATATCCATACTCCATCAGTCAAAGAAGATCCTTTTATCGAAGAAGCTCCGCAGCCTAAGAGTGCCACAGATTCGACTGAGGTCGAAGTTCCGGCAGTGGTCGACCTGGTCATGGAGGCTTTAGTGATCACTCCCGATTGGACAGTACCATATATCACGTATATCTTGAGAAAAGAGCTCCCGGAGGATGAGGAAGAGGCTCGACAGATTGTCCACCGATCCAAGGCCTTTACCGTGATCAAGGGGCAGCTATACAGAGAGAGCGCGACTGGAGTGGGTCAGAAGTGCATAATGCCAGAAGAAGGTCGAACAATCCTTGATGACATCCACTCGGGGACCTGTGGCCATCATGCGTCCTCTCGGACCATCGTGGCCAAAGCATACCGAGCCGGATTTTACTGGCCAAGGGCGAATGAAATGGCAAAGGAGATAGTCGACAAGTGTGAGGGATGTCAATTTTACTCCAACATGTCACACAAGCCTGCATCAGCTCTGAAGACCATACCACTCGTCTGGCCCTTCGCGGTATGGGGACTGGATATGGTTGGTCCCTTGAGAACAGGTCGAAGCGGTTTCACACATGTACTGGTAGCAGTCGACAAGTTCACCAAGTGGATTGAGGCTAAACCCATCAAGAACCTTGACGCCGGTACCGCTGTCAGCTTCATCAGAGAACTGATATTCAGATATGGAGTCCCACATAGCATCATCACTGATAATGGATCAAACTTCGATTCGGAGGAATTCAGGGCGTTCTGCACATCTCAGGGCACACGAGTCGACTATGCTTCAGTCGCCCATCCCCAGTCGAATGGACAAGTAGAGCGAGCCAATGGCTTGATTCTCAAAGGGTTGAAACCCCGACTGATGCGTGATCTCAAGCATGCGGCAGGAGCGTGGGTCGACGAACTTCCCTCGGTGCTTTGTGGTCTAAGGACCACGCCTAACCAGTCGACTGGAAGAACTCCATTCTTCTTGGTCTATGGAGCTGAAGCGGTCTTGCCGAGTGATCTGCTCCACAACGCTCCTCGAGTCGAGCTCTACACCGAAGCTGAAGCAGAACAAGCGCGGCAGGATGCAGTCGACCTTTTAGAGGAAGAAAGGGAGATGGCTCTGATCCGATCGACCATCTACCAACAGGACTTGCATCGCTTCCACGCCAAAAACGTGAAGAGTCGAGCCTTCCAGGAAGGGGATTTGGTTCTCCGAGTGGATCAACAGAAACCACACAAGCTTGCTCCTTCTTGGGAAGGACCCTTCATCGTCACCAAGGTTCTCCACAACGGAGTGTACCGTCTCTACAACATCGAGCACAACATCGACGAGCCCCGATCTTGGAACGCGGAGTTACTCCGCCCCTTTTACACCTAAGTATTCACTCGGATGGGTTGTGATAAAAGTACTTCTGTAGTTCATGTTTCACAAGATAATAGTGTTATAATTTCCCCAGTGATTTTTTGTCATTTTTATTTATTTAATAAAATTCCCTCCCCAGTGGGTGGCTTAGCTGCGAATCCGTTTCGCCTAAGTTTGTAAAAAAAACCCTTGCCGAGTGGAGAGCCAGCCTCCCACTCGGGGGGCTTAGCTGCGAATCCGTTTCACCTAAGTATCAATGAAATCCTACCGAGTGGTGAGCCAGCCTCCCACTCAGAGGCTTAGCTGCAGTCCAAGTACTCGCCTAAGTTCCAATAAAATCCTACCGAGTGGTGAGCCAGCCTCCCACTCGGAGGCTTAGCTGCAGTCCAAGTACTCGCCTAAGTTCCAATAAAATCCTACCGAATGGTGAGCCAGCCTTCCACTCTGGAGCTTAGCTGCAGTCCAAGTACTCACCTAAGTTTTGAAAATCCTACCGAGTGGAGGGCCAGCCTCCCACTCGGAGGCTTAGCTGTAGTCTAAACACTCGCCTAAGTTCAAATTCAAATGTGCACTCTGCAAGGAGGACGAGGTGCAGGTCGACTGCTACCCTCTCCTCCGAGCTACGCCACAAGTACAACGTGTGCTCTGCAAGGAGGACGAGGTGCAGGTCGTCTGCTACCCTCTCCTCCGAGCTAAGCCACAAGTACAACGTGCACTCTGCAAGGAGGACGAGGTGCAGGTCAACTGCTACCCTCTCCTCCGAGCTACGCCACAAGTACAACGTGCGCTCTGCAAGGACGACGAGGTGCAGGTTGACTGGTACCCTCTCCTCCGAGCTACGCCACAAGTACAATGTGTTCTCCATAAGAAAGACGCCTTAAAAATCCTACCGAGTGGAGAGCAGACCTCCCACTCGGGGGCTTAGCTGCAGCCCAGTGCTCGCCTAAGTTTTGAAAATCCTACCGAGTGGAGAGCAAACCTCCCACTCGGAGGCTTAGCTGCAGCCCAGTGCTCGCCTAAGTTTTGAAAATCCTACCAAGTGGAGAGCAGACCTCCCATTCGGAGGCTTAGCTGCAGCCCAGTGCCTGCCTAAGTGAATTGGGGAACAAGTCGATTGCAATAAGCACCTCGCTTTAACCTGCAAAAGATACCTCAAACCAAATGCAAGCATATTTAAAACGTCGAATCCAAATTCGGATAACACCTAACGGAACCGAAAGTGCTCAGGCGATAAGCCTGTTAAGGTTTGTCGGTTACAAAAATCACTTGGCATACCGAGGCAAATTTAAAGTGTCGAGCTCAGAAGTTTTTTACCCCTCCTGTGGAGGGCTGGAAGGTGCAACAAACTCGTCCAGGTCGATTCCATCAGCAATCCGAGTGGCAGCGGCGATGAAGGCCTCCATGAAAGACCAGGAATCGTGTTTCTTGGTGTTAGCCACCCTAAGGGCCGCCAGCTTGTCCTCTCGTGCTTCCTTGCAATGAACTTGGGCCAGAGATAGAGCAACGTCAGCGCCACACCTGGCAGAAGACTTCTTCCACTCCTGCACTCCACTTGGGACTGTGTTCAGTCGAGTCATCAGAGACTCGAGGTCATTCTGGAGCGTCTCTCTGGGCCAGAGCATGGTGTCGATGTGGGAAGTGGCGGCCTTCAGCCTTGCGAGATAATCAATGACGGCGGGAACACGAGATTCGAGCCGGAGCACGTTCATAGCGACTTCATCCTTCATAGGAGAGTTGATGGGGTCCAGGTTTGGCTCCAGTCGACCAGTCTCCTCTTCAAAGTTCTGGCAAAATTCTGCAAGCACAACCACTGAGTCAAGACAACATTCGAATGGAAAGATCATAGTTAAAATACCTCTTTGGTGCAAAAGATTACCTTCGAGCATGAGGAATAGCTTCTTGGCGAGTCCGCCCAGATAAGCCTCCAGATCGTTCTTCTTCCCCACCAACTCACTGGCCTTGTCACTCAGAGCAATCCTATCACTTTTCAGTCGACTGACCTCTTTGTTGGCAGCATCAAGAGAAGCTTTCAGATTGGTGTTTTCTTCTTCAAGCTTGGTGACCGAAGCCAACTTCTCATCTGCGAGCTTGGTTTTCTCTAAAGCCGCTTTCTGCATTTCAGCCAACTCAAGGTCTTTATTCTTCAGGGCATCCTTCACTTTGCCTGCAAAGTTACAGCAAGGTCAGACTTTTGAAACAAACGAGAGGCAAAAGAAGTCGTCGAAAGCCTCACCAGACATACCTTTAGCTTCCTCCTTTGCCTTCGTTAAATTCTCCTGGGCCAGCTTAAGATCAAGATCGAGCTGGATGTGTTTGTTCTCCAACTCAGTATAGCGAGCCACAAGGTCGCAGGATTTCTACGAAGAACCAGTCGATAGATGTCAAAGACAATTCACTTCCGAGTGACTAAGGAAAAATCATATGTTTCTAAGACTACGACCGAATACAAACATTCGACCATAGTCTCGGGGACTACACCCAGTGGGTGCACTCAGCGTGCCCCCACTAGTTCTAGTTCTATCAGTTAGAGTCGATCAGTCGACCAACAAATAAAAAAAAAGAAAAAAACAGAGAGAGGTGTTCTTCAGACTGTAATCGACTGCCAGCAGTCGACCACAGTCTCGGGCACTACACCCAGTGGGTGCACTCAGCGTGCCCCCACCGGTTTATGAATCCATTCGACCTAGTCGAATAAAGGAAAAATTTAAGACATAAAGACTATGGTCGACTGCCAGCAGTCCACCATAGCCTTGGGGACTACACCCAGTGGTTGCACTCAGCGTGCCCCCACTAACCCGGAATATCAATCGACACACCCAGTGGGTGTAAGAAGACAAACACTAGGAATTTCAGAAAGAAGAATCTTCAGACATCATATCCTAACAGAACAGGCGGTGACTGACTGACCTGAATGTTACTCTGAAGAGCTGAACTGGCGTCATAGGCTGCCTGGCTGGCTTCTCGGATGGCCTTCACTTGCTCCATCATGACTCCCGCCTGGCGTGTTGCTTCTTTTGCAGCACTGTCTTGGTCCTCTGGGACGTAGTGGGTCGAGAAAAGTGAAGGCTATGCAGCACTCGACGACGAGGGGCGAGCACTCGTCAACGGCACCGCAAAAGATACGGTAGGCCGAGTGATGTTCTCTCCCTCCGCGACCAGTGTCTCGGGTGCTGGCACGTCCTGAGTCACCTTGCCAGCAGACGCTTTCCTGCTCCTCCTTTGCCTCAGTGGTTCCTCATCATCGTCGTCAGGAAGGTTAATAACGACATTAGACGGAGCTACAGAAAAGAATCAAAATTAGAGACAAAGAGCCAATCGACTGAAGACGAAACTATGAAAGTCATACCAGGTTTTGAAGTGGCAGCGTCTTCCATCTCATGATCTTCAGCCCTAGCCGAGGTATCAGAAGTAGCAGCACTGCAGTTCCAGAAGTCAGTCGGTTGATTCATGAGTCGACCAAGAATAAGTTCATGTGGAACAGAAAAACTCAAGTAGCATCATTACCCTGAGATAGTGGGGATCACCATCTTCATCTTCGGCAAGACCTTAGCCGGCTTCGACGGCGCCACTCTGGATTGCTTCGGAGCTTTCTCAGTCGGCACCGGAGAAGTGGTTCGAGGGCGCTTGGTCGACTGAGCGACAGTCGCGACCCCCTTACCACGCTCGGTCGTAGGATCATGGACTAGCTTAGAGCGTCTTTCCGAGCGAGGAGGCGCAGCTTCCTCCTCCTCCTCCTCCTCCTCCTCTTCCTCTTCGCCAGAGTCATCTCCTTCATCATCATCGACAGCATCCGAATCCCACTCCTCCTGACTTTCTCCCCCACTTCCTTCCTCCTCCTCAGTCGGCGTCTGTGCTCCATTGGGCATCGAGTATAATTCGGTGGTGGCCTGACAGACGTCAAAACAAAGGTCAATCGACCAATTTGCAACAAAGCAGAATGGATAAGGCAAGATTACAATTAAGGATAAAGTGGGCATACCGTGTCCGGAGTGTAGGAATGGTCGAGTGGCGGAATCCTCCTGGCCCCTCGATGGTTGTCCTTATTTCCTGTGATCGCGGTCATCCACCTCTCCAGTGTGGCGTCGTCGACTGCTTCTGGATGGACTCGAGTTTCATCCTCGGTTCCACAGTACAGCCACATCTGGTGGCCTCGGTACTGAAGTGGTTGGATGCGCCGCCTAAGGAATTCCTCCAGAAGGTCCATACCCATCACTCCTTCCCGAACTAGCTGGACTACACGCTCCATCAACATTTTTACTTGGGCTTTCTCCTCAGGGAGCACTGTCGGTGTCAAAACCGGCGGATCTCGGGTAGGGGGTCCCGAACTATGCGTCTAGGCGGATGGTAACAGGAGACGAGGGACACGATGTTTTTACCCAGGTTCGGGCCCTCTCGATGGAGGTAAAACCCTACGTCCTGCTTGATTAATATTGATGATATGGGTAGTACAAGAGTGGATCTACCACGAGATCAAGGAGGCTAAAACCCTAGAAGCTAGCCTATGGTATGATTGTTGTAATGTATGTTGTCCTACGGACTAAAGCCCTCCGGTTTATATAGACACCGGAGGAGGCTAGGGTTACACAGAGTCGGTTACAATGGTAGGAGATCTACATATCCGTATTGCCAAGCTTGCCTTCCACGCAAAGGAAAGTCCCATCTGGACACGGGACGGAGTCTTCAATCTTGTATCTTCGTAGTCTTGGAGTCCGGCGGACGATGATAGTCCGGCTGTCCGGACACCCCCTAGTCCAGGACTCCCTCAGTAGCCCCCGAACCAGGCTTCAATGACGATAAGTCCAGCGCGTTTATAGTCTTCGGCGTTGCAAGGCGGGTTCTCCCTTTAAATTCCACGTACCTGCCGAATAGTGTCCGGCTTCATCATGAATACTGTGCTCCTCGGCTTCTACGCCAAATAATGGCCCTCTTCCACGCGTCGCACGAATGCGAAAAGCCAGGATGTCTTTTACATTTCACCCCCTAATTGTGCGAGTCGTCTGCCTATAAAAGAGGCAAGAATCCAGATCCAAACCACACCGTCTCCCTCCCGTGAATACTCCATCAAAGCGCCTTTGACTTAGAGATCCATTCCATCATGGACCGCCGACGCGGCTCTTCTTCACGCGCTCCCAGCCCACCGCCGGGGAATTGGAGGAGGTGCTCTGTTTCGCACAACGAGCTAGTGAAGCTCCAAACGGGGGGATTTCTCCCTCCGGCCTTCATGGTCCCAGTCCGGGCCGGACTGGTTACTCATCAAGGTGGGAGGCAGGCGGAGGACACTCCAAGCCCCAATAAGGGGGAGCGAGTATGCTTTGTCCCCTATCTGATAAGGGGACTCGGATTTCCAATACATCCGTTCCTCCGCGGGCTCCTGAAGTTCTATGGACTCCAGCTGCACCACCTTACGCCCGCCTCTGTCCTGCATATCACGGGCTACATAGCTCTTTGTGAGCTATTCCTGGGCATCGAGCCCCATTTTGCATTGTGGAAGAGGCTGTTTTGCCTCGTACCCCGTTCTCACACGGGGTCCATATATCAAGTGGGCGGTGCCGAAATATGGCGCATCGCCGGGACCGGATACCTATACGGTACTCCCAAGAAGGCGTCCGAAGACTGGCCCTCGGAGTGGTTTTATATAGGGGACGCTCCGGAGTTTAGTGCCGCTCCCTTGAAGAAATGCCTCAGCTGGCGCCCGCGGAGCCCCCGACTGGAGGAAGACAAGAGCGTCCATTACTTGATGGGCCGGATAAGATTAATGGCCCATTCCGGCTTGACCATGATCGGAGTCATGGCGACATGCATCAAGCGAGGGGTACAACCATTGCAATACAGAGGCCAGCCCATGTGGGATTTCAACGGGGAAGACGATGCTACACGGCACGACCGCAAAGGGCCGGATTCGACCGAGGATCTGGTGGAGATCTAGTCCAGCCTGTACAAGGGGGAGAAGGAGGACTTCCTTCGAACGAACCCTTTGAATGGGTTTTCCATGATCAACCCTAGAGGATGGGTAAGTGAACACCCTGAAGGGCTCAACCCATGCTTTCGGAGTTTAAGCTTCTTACATTATGTCTTCGGCGCAGGATCTACGCCGGACTGTGGAGGACATGGTGAGTCCTGCTCCGCAACCCGAGGATCCAAAAGGATCCCTGGATCCGGCCTCCGAAGAGGACCCGGACATCGGAGTGGAGCTGATCGACGGGGTGTTTCACCAGCTCAGCATAGACAATGCTTTGGTTGCCATTATGGTGGACTACCCCGGACTAAGTCCGGCTTCCCAGGTGACCGCGACCGAAGTCCGGACACCATTATCTCTTCCCTGCCTGTTTCTAACCTTCGCGAACGATGGTATTTTGCAATAGGTGCCTTTACGGCAGGAAGCCGAGCCCGCGGCGGCTGGCCAACAGAGGCCAGTCCGGACCAGCAGGCGGAAAAGGAGCGCGGTGCGGGCGGAAACGTCACCGCAAAGGTATAGATCATATTTGAATTTTCAGAGCAACGTTCCGAGGAAACGCCTGAGTGCTCATGATCTTTGTAGGAGAAAAAGCGCTCGCCAGACTGCAAGCGCAGGAATTACCGATCCGACCAACACCGGCCAGGCTCCAGCGCCCGGCCTGGAGGGGGAGGTAAGCGCAAGACGCGGGCTGGATCCTACTCCAACGGAGGATACCGACAGACTGTCCGCCACCAAGTCTGAGGTGGAGAGCGCCATGAACCATAGGCGCCGCCGGACAATATTTCGCGAAGCGTGCTTTTCCCGTGAGGCATTGGATGCCTTTAACGCAGGGGACGCGCATCTCCGTGCCGCTCAAAATGGTTTTACCAGAGCCACGGAGCAGTATGTGAAAGACACACGGGTAAGGGAATTTCAATGGTTGTATATACCAGTAGCCCCCGAGACTTAAAGTAGTTATGCTAACTGATTTAAGGATCATTTGAAAATGCAGGCACTTACCGAGAAGAACACCCAGCTGTCTCGGGAGCTGCAAGATTGCAAGGCCCAACTTGAGGCCGCACTTGCTGCCGCAGGAGGAGACGGAAAGACCCCTCCTGGTAACACATTTTTATTAATAAACATAAGCGCTGTGCGGCGTGCGCGCGAGTCTAATAATGATATTGCAGGTACCGCCGGACAAGATCCGGACAGGCAAGCTTTGCTGCGCCAACTAAAGGCCGGCGAGAGTGTGCTGAATAGGGTTCAGCAGGAAAGGAACAAGCTCCAGGATGCCAACGCCAAGCTCGGAGAAGAGCTGAAAGGCGCTCGGGCCGAGCTGTCCGGCTCCGTTAAGGAGAATCAGCGGCTTCGTCGCGGCATTTATAGTAAGTGCTTGAGCGAACTCGTTTGAAAAGAAGAGTTCGGCGAGGAAGTATTTTGACATGATATGTCTTGTAGGTATACTCACGGGTCGTCCTGCAGAGGAGATGCCCATATCAACGGGTGATCAACTTCCCGAACTGTTGCAGCTACTCGAACGAGTTCGGCAGGCAATGAGCGGCGTCGTTCAGGCTTTATGGCCATCCCTCACCCTACCCGAGGGCCTCGGGGAGCTTGCGGAGAAGCTACAGGGAGTGCGGCAGCGCTTCCGTTTGTGGAAGATTTCGGCTTGCCGTCAAGGTGCCAGGGAGGCTTGGGCCATGGTGAAGATGCGGTACAAGAAGGCGGATCCCAACCACATGGCCGAAGTTGGACCGGTGGGGCCCGACGGGAAGGAGATCCCTGTGAGTTTAGTATACAGCCAAGTAGAGTTGGCAGCCAAATTTTCCCAACGGGACTGTAAACTAGACAGCCTGTTAGACGGGATTCAGGAGGAATACAATCAATAAATTTGACAATGTATGTTATCCTTTAAAGTGACATGTGAAATGCCTTCTAGCCGGATTGTAGATCGTTTGTCTTTGCCGACCTTTTCGCTTCAACCTCGGGACCCTAGAGTCCAGAGTGTATCCGAATACCTCTTTGGTTTAAGAAACAACCGTGGTATGCATGGAGACCAGGCGTAGGGGTCATTAGTGCTTTATCAGACAAGTGCCCAACTAGTTATGTTATATTACATGGTTAGTAAGAAACATCTTCGAGGGAGAATAGTTCCGTTAAGGGTTCCTTTCCCTGGGAGGCATGCCCTAAAGTGCATGTCCGGACTGCAAAGAAAGCAGTAAAACATCTGGGGGCAAATAGATAAATAGGTAAAAAATCATCTTTTAAGTCACCGACCGAATATTCCCTTAAGAACGCTAGCTTTCGGCTTCACCCAGTCTGAGGTACACATCCGGCTGACCCGGCAGTAACAATCGCAGAGGTGCTCCCTTTACCTCCTAGCCGAACAATTGGGAACGTAGGGGTAAGCACAGGAGCCAGGCAACCCAGCTTGGCCAAAACTTAAGTCATATCGATGCATATAATGGCGAGTAAAAGGTACATGTGGAAGCTTGACACATGTGCTGGGTATGAAACCCGTGTAATTGAGCTTCTGTCAAAGAAGCCCCCGGGAATAATGAGTGCGGATTACACATCATGCGTATGCGAAAAATGCGAAAACAGGCCCATAAGGGCTTTTAAATAAAAAGGCAGAAAAAGAGAAACGAAAGACAGCCCAAGTGTAAAAGTTTGGACTGGGGAAGGGGACGAACTCTTAGTCCGGCGCTAGGCATAGAATCGTCGGAGGCGGGCTGCGTTCCATGGGTTCGGCTCGAGTCGGTTGTCTGACGCATTTCGTAGACGGTATGCCCCACCAGTCAGGACTTGATCAATAATGAAGGGGCCCTCCCATTTGGGCTTGAGCTTGTCCTTTTTCTTGTCCGGCAGGCGTAGAACTAGTTCGCCAACGTTGTAAGTCTTGGCCTGTACTTCTCTGCTTTGATATCTTCGGGCCTGCTGCTGATAAAATGCGGAACGAGCCTTCGCGACGTCACGTTCTTCCTCCAATGTGTCCAAGTTGTCTTACCGATCAAGCTCGGCCTCTCTTTCCTCATACATGCGCACTCGAGGTGAGTCATGAATAATGTCACAGGGCAAGACTGCCTCTGCGCCGTATACCATAAAAAATGGTGTGAATCCGGTAGTACGGTTAGGCGTTGTTCGCAGCCCCCAAAGTACGGAGTCGAGCTCCTCGACCCATTGTGTGTCGGATTTAGTAAGTGACCTCACTAATCTGGGTTTAATGCCGCTCATTATTAGACCATTTGCTCTTTCCACTTGACCGTTGGTTTGAGGGTGATAAACTGAAGCGTAGTCGAGCTTGATGCCCATGTTTTTGCACCATGACTTAACCTCGTCGGCTGTGAAGTTCGTGCCGTTGTCGGTGATGATGTTGTGGGGGACTCCGTAACGGTGTACCACCCCTGAAATAATGTCTATCACTGGTCCGGACTCTGCCGTTTTGACCGGTTTGGCCTCTATCCATTTGGTGAATTTATCCACCATGACCAATAGGTACCTTTGCTTGTGGGTTCCCCCTTTTAGGGGTCCAACCATGTCAAGCCCCCAGACCGCGAACGACTAGGTAATGGGTATGGTTTTGAGGGTGGTGGGTGGCATATGACTCTGATTGGCAAAGAGCTGACAACCAACGCATCGCTGGACCAAGTCCTGCGCGTCTGCCCGGGCCGTCGGCCAATAAAATCCTGTACGGAATGCCTTTCCTACAAGGGCCCGGGCTGCTGCGTGGTGTCCGCCTAGTCCGACATGAATTTCAGCCAGGAGGTTTCGCCCTTCCTCTTCGGAGATACACCTCTGAAGGACTCCGGTGGTACTTTTCTTATAAAGTTCTCCCTCATGGACCTTGTAGGCCTTCGATCGCCGGACTATGCAGCGGGCCTCATTTTGGTCTTCGGGAAGTTCCTGCCTAAGTAAGTAGGCAAGGAAAGGTTCTGTCCACGTGGCGATTACTGCCATTATGACGTGGGCTGAGGGTGTTATGTCATCTGCCGAATCACCGGTTGGTGCGGTGTTCTCCGGTTTGTCACTACCGGGCTCCTCTTCCCATAGTACGGATGGCTTGAAGAGCCGTTCCAGGAAGATATTAGGAGGGACGGCATCACGTTTCGCACCGATGCGTGCCAGTACGTCGGCCGCTTGTTTATTATCTCAAGCTATGTGACGGAATTCCAGTCCTTCAAACCGAGCTGACATTTTTAGGACAGCGTTGCGATATGCTGCCATTTTCGGATCCTTGGCGTCAAAGTCTCCATTTATTTGGGATATTGCAAGGTTCGAATCCCCGCGCACCTCCAGGCGTTGAATGCCCATGGAGACTGCCATCCGAAGACCATGTAACAGGGCCTCGTATTCGGCTGTGTTGTTGGAGTCCGTGTACATTATTTGAAGTACGTACTGGACTGTATCTCCGGTTGGGGACGTCAGTACGATGCTAGCCCCCAGTCCGGCCAACATTTTGGAGCCGTCGAAATGCATAGTCCAGTTGGAGTATGCGCCGTACTCTTTAGGGAGTTCGGCTTCTGTCCATTCGGCGACGAAGTCAGCCAGAACTTGTGACTTTATGGCTCACCGAGGTTTGTAAGTTATGTCGAATGGTAGGAGCTCAATGGCCCATTTTGCAATCCTGCCCGTTGCGTCGCGGTTATTTATAATGTCATTGAGTGGTACTTCAGAGGCCACTGTTATCGAACACTCTTGAAAGTAGTGCCGGAGCTTTCGGGACGCCATGAACACCGCATATGCTATCTTCTGATAGTGCGGGTAACGGGATTTGCAGGGGGTTAACACAGTGGATACATAATACACTGGTTTTTGAAGAGGGAATTTATGCCCTTCTGTCGCTCGTTCGACGACGAGGACCGCGCTTACGACTTGATGCGTTGCTGCGATGTATAACAACATTGGTTCGCCCAGAGTGGGCGCAGCCAGGACCGGATTTTTTACCAATATGGCCTTTATTTCTTCGAGTCCGGCAGTGGCAGCATCCGTCCACTCAAAGTGTTCGGTGCGCCTGAGGAGGCGATAGAGGGGCAACGCTTTTTCTCCTAGACGGGAGATAAAGCGGCTTAAGGCTGCCACACATCCTGTTAATTTTTGTATTTGTTTGAGGTCTTTTGGAATATCCAACTGTGACAGAGCTCGGATTTTAGCCGGATTTGCTTCAATTCCTCTAGCGGATACAATGAAGCCCAGCAGCTTTCCGGCTGGTACGCCGAAAACGCATTTTTCCGGATTCAGCTTGATGTCATATGCCCTGAGGTTGTCGAATGTGAGCCTCAAATCGTCTACTAGAGTTTCGACGTGTTCTGTTTTGACGACTACGTCGTCTACGTATGCCTCGACTGTTTTGCCGATCTGGGTGGCCAGACATGTCTGAATCATGCGCTGATATGTTGCGCCGGCATTTTTAAGTCCGAAGGGCATCGTGTTGAAGCAGAATGGTCCATATGGAGTGATGAATGCCGTTGCGGCTTGGTCTGCTTCCGCCATCTTGATTTGATGATAGCCAGAGTATGCGTCCAGGAAGCACAACGAATTGTGCCCTGCTGTAGCATCAATAATTTGATCGATGCGGGGGAGAGGGAAGGGATCCTTTGGGCAAGCCTTATTGAGGTCTTTAAAATCGACACAGAGGCGCCAAGATTTATCCTTCTTTGGTACCATCACCAGATTTGCTAGCCAGTCCGGATGTTTGATATCTCGAATGAATCCGGCTTCCAATAGTTTGGCTAGCTCTTCTCCCATTGCCTGTCTTTTGGGTTCGGAAAATTGTCGAAGAGCCTGTTTGACTGGCTTAAATCCTTTTAGGATGTTTAGGCTGTATTCTGCCAACCTGCGTGGGATTCCGGGCATGTCCGAAGGATGCCAGGCGTAGATATCCCAATTTTCCCGAAGGAATTCGCGCAGTGCGGCGTCTACTTCGGGGTTCAATTGTGCCCCGATGGAGGCCGTCTTTATTGGGTCCGTTGGATGGACCTAGAATTTTATTATCTCATCTGCTAGTTTGAAGGAGGTGGACTTGGATCTTTTATCGAGTATCACATCGTCCCTGTTCACCGTAGAGCGCAGCACGGTGAGTTCTTCTGCTGCTAAGGCTTCGGATAGTGCCTCGAGGGCTAGTGCGGCTGTCTTGTTTTCGGCACGGAGTGCTATGTCCGGATCACTAGCGAGAGTGATTATTCCGCTGGGCCCAGGCATTTTGAGCTTCATGTACCCGTAATGAGGTACTGCTTGAAAAATTGTGAATGCCTCTCGTCCTAATATAGCGTGATACCCGCTGCTGAACGGGGCCACCTGGAACGTGACTTCTTCGGATCTGTAATTGTCCGGAGAGCCGAACACTACATCGAGTGTGATTTTTCCGGTGCAGCGCGCTTCCCGACTAGGGATTATTCCTCTAAAGGTTGTGCTGCTTCGCTCAATACGGCTCCAATCGATTTCCATTTTTCGCAGAGTTTCCTCGTAAATGAGGTTTAGTCCGCTGCCTCCATCCATGAGGACTTTTGTCAGTCGAAAACCGTCCACTATGGGACTAAGTACCAGTGCGGCTGGAGCTCTGGTTGTTCGGATTTTAGGTTCGTCGCTGGCATTGAAGGTAATAGATGTGTCGCTCCATGGATTTGCTGTTGCTACTTGGTAGACTTCGGCGAGTTCGCGGATTGTTCGCTTTCGCATATTGTTTGATGCGAAGGTCTCGAAGACTGTTGATACCGTGCTGGTATTGTTGGAGTGGTTTCCCGGAGCTAGAAGCTCTTCGCCACTTTTGGCCATCTGCCGTAATATCCAACATGCTCGAAGGCTATGTGTTGGGACGGATCCCTCTGTACTATGAAGCTTACAGGCTCCATTTAGCCATCCCTCCAGTACGGTTCCGTTTCCCTTATTGGGTTTTTTTTTTCGTTTTTGCATCTGGGGCCTGAGTGTAAGGCGCCCTTTTGCTGCGGACTGGGTTTGAGGCCGGATTATCCCAAAATTGATTTTCGGTTTTCTGGAAGCTCTCCATCGCACAGTACTTTTGTACTATGGATGCCAGATCGGTGAAGCGCGTAATTTTGCGGCGATTAATGGCGTTGAGTATTCCCTTGTCCGTGCAGTTATTGCGGAATATTGATATTGCGTTTTCCTCTCGGTAGTCCTTTATCCTGTCCATAACCAGGAGGAATCTGGCCCAGTAGTGATGTACTATTTCAGCGGGCTCTTGCCGTATTAGAGATAGATCGCATATGTCTGGGCGGGTGGGTGGACTAAAATCCGGATCCCTGCCCATCTTGGGGCTCAAAGGCTGAGGGGTTTCCGAATTCGGAAGTTTGGCTTGCTGGACACAATCCAGCGAGTCCGGGGCGATGCATGATTTTAAGTCCAATGCTCGATCGAAGTCCGTCCCTCCGTGGGAATCCGGCATGGAGGGTTCGGGAATCCGGACATGAATTGTTTTTAACACGGGCAAAGAGTTGCCGTATTGCTCCTCTACCACTGCGATGTGGTGGGTGGCCTGGGGGGAGTTAATCTCTCTCAGATCGGTTTTAAGCCCAATCTGGTTGTAGTCCGTAGTGACTCCCAGGGCAGCGATGCGATCCAAGAGCTCATTAACAGACGAGAGCTCTATTGGGTCCAACTATTCGGCAGCTTTAGGGCTGACGCGAAGGTTGCTTCTAACGACTTGCGAAGTCATTGTCGAAGCGGCGGCCGGACAGGCGGTCATAAGAAAACCACCAAGCCGGATAGTTTGGCCGGCGGCTAAGGCCCCTCCGGCGAAAACACCATCTTTGAAGACGGGTGGAGGCATCCGCCCTATCGGTGACGACACAGAGGAACTCTCAATGAAAGCACCAATGTCGGTGTCAAAACCGGCGGATCTCGGGTAGGGGGTCCCGAACTGTGCGTCTAGGCGGATGGTAACAGGAGACGAGGGACACGATGTTTTTACCCAGGTTCGGGCCCTCTCGATGGAGGTAAAACCCTACGTCCCGCTTGATTAATATTGATGATATGGGTAGTACAAGAGTGGATCTACCACGAGATCAAGGAGGCTAAAACCCTAGAAGCTAGCCTATGGTATGATTGTTGTAATGTATGTTGTCCTACGGACTAAAGCCCTCCGGTTTATATAGACACCGGAGGAGGCTAGGGTTACACAGAGTCGGTTACAATGGTAGGAGATCTACATATCCGTATTGCCAAGCTTGCCTTCCACGCCAAGGAAAATCCCATCCAGACACGGGACGGAGTCTTCAATCTTGTATCTTCGTAGTCTTGGAGTCCGGCGGACGATGATAGTCCGGCTGTCTGGACACCCCCTAGTCCAGGACTCCCTCAAGCACCTTCAGAGAAGAGGGCTTGTTCACTCGGTCCATGGAAAATGGAGGGAGACTAGTCGACTGCCCCGGCGTCGACTCGTCTTGGCAGTAGAACCAAGTCGACTGCCATCCTCTAACCGACTCAGGAAGGGTCATGGCCGGAAAAGTGCTCTTGCTCCTCATCTGAATCCCAAGACCCCCGCACATCTGAATAACCTTAGTTCTATCGTCATCCGGACTCGCCTTTTTCACTGTTTGTGAGCGACAAGTGAATATGTGCTTAAAGAGACCCCAGTGTGGTCGACAACCCAGGAAGTTCTCGCACATGGACACGAAGGCAGCAAGGTAGGCAATGGAATTTAGATTGAAATGATGGAGTTGCGCCCCGAAGAAATTCAAGAACCCACGGAAGAAAACACTCGGAGGCAGGGAGAACCCACGGTCTACGTGAGTAGCTAGAAGAACGCACTCACCCTCCTGCGGCTGCGGTTGCCACTCATTCCCCGGGAGCCTTGCTGCCCCGTGAGGGATCAGGCCCTCGTTGGCCAGGTCATTGAGATCCGTCTCGGTGATGGCCGAGCAGATCCAATCCCCTTGGACCCAACCTTGCGGCAGGTGGGACCTTGACGAGGATCCGCCCCGACTGGACGCTCTCCCTTTCGCCTTCCCCGTCACCGTCGCCTTCTTCGCGCGCTCCAAGGCCGCCGTCTTCTCCTTCACCATTGTCACCGGCGAAGCGCACGAGGAGTGGATGGGCGGGGGCGAGAGCAGGCACGGCGGGCGGAGATGGAGAGGGCAGAAGGAGAAATGGGAGGGTACTGTTCAAAAACCCTCGCCCGGCGCCTTTTATAAGGACGCTTCCGAGTGGCTGACGAGTGGGCCCAGGTGATCCTATCACATCCCGAAACAGTCACGCGCACGTGATACGTGGCGAAAAAGGTGGCGCGGAAATCGAGGCGTCTATGCCCTATCCCATCCGAGCGCCGCGGTCCACCCCGCTTCGCGCTCTTCCCAAAATTTGGATCCCACAAAATCCGCTAACAGCAGATCGGTCTGTCAGACGGAAGATTTCCTGCGATCCGTCGCTTGGAAGTTTACTAAGTTCAAAAGTTCACTCGACAGAAGAAAGGAATGGATCAAGGCGACTGAAAGAAAAGTTGCTTCCATCAACAAAAATATTATTGGTTCGAAATGAGACATGTTCAGAGCACAAAAACAGGTTGGAAATATTATCAACTCCTTCCTCACTCAAACCTCGATCCATTCGGGGGCTAATGATGAAGTCATGTACCTAGGGTAGGGTCACAAACCTGTCTTAAGTACCCTCCCCAAGGACATCCTCAGAAGAAGCTGCCTTCCAGTCGACCAAGAGAGACTTCACTCGACGGACACGAAGGACTCGACCACGAAGACTCACTCGACCACCTGGAGATCAAGAGCCACTCTGCATCCAACGGTCTGTAATTAAGTAGTCTTTATGTCCATGATGACACTTTATGTAAGGCGTTACCAGTAACGCCAGACCTTAATGTACTTTAAACCCTGCATAACTGAGGGCCGGAGGGGTCTGGCAGCCACTATATAAGCCACCCCTCTCCTCAGTGTAAAGGATTCGCAACCCTGTAATCTATACACACATAATCCAGTCGACCGCCTCCGGGCTCCGAGACGTAGGGCTGTTACTTCCTCCGAGAAGTGCCTGAACTCGTACATCCCTTGTCTTCACAACTGCTCCATAGCTAGGATCTTGCCTCTCCATACCTACCCCCCATTCTACTGTCAGACTTAGAACCACGACAGGACCAGCCTTGCGAGGGAGGTTGGAGGGATCAGCCTCGTGAGGATCGCTCGCACAGTAACGCAGGCCTCCCTCCTCTGCCACCACCGCCAAGAAGGAATGAAGACCAGCATCAGGACGAGGGGGCTGGGGGCTTCCAGGAGCCGCGCGCAATCGCTTGCATCCTGGGCGGCGCCCAGGCCCCAGCCTCACAGGGCATCTTCAAGCAGTTTGCTCGCGAGGTGAATGCAGTCCTCCCCAAGCTTGAGGCCACGCGCCCTCTCAGATGGTCTGCATGTGCTATCACGTTCAGCTCAGCGGATCAGCTCAAGTGCGCAGCAACAGCCGGAGTCCTCCCGATGCTTTGTTCCCCAGTCATCAACAATGTGCAAGTCACCAGGACCCTCATTGATGGCGGAGCAGGACTCAACGTCCTGTCCGTCGAGACATTCAGCAATCTCCAAGTGCCATATGATCAGCTTCAGCCGACCAAGCCTTTCTCAAGAGTCAATGATGGTTCCACAGTTCCGATAGGGCAGGCTCGCCTTCCAGTCACCTTTGGGCAGCGACTACTGCCGCACCGAGCTCATTGACTTCGACGTCGCCCACATTCGCCTGCCATACAATGCCATCATCGGGTACCCAGCCCTGGCCAAGTTCATGGCGGTGACTCACCATGGTTACAATGTTCTCAAGATGCCAGGAAGTGGTGGAGTCATCACAATACTCTGTGAGGAAAGCGATGCAGTGTGTTCTCTTGAGCGTGCCTTCCAAGCGGCGGCAATCGAAGACCCAGATCACAGGAGCGGGAGACTTCCCGAGGCGGTCCCTAAGAAGAAGGCTTCGCCTGGCCCAAGGCATCAGGAGGCGGGTACCTCCGGAGGCGTTGCGTCAGGATTCGCGCCCGTTCAGGGGGCTCCACCCTCTGCCGCATAGGAAGGCGCGCCCGGCGCCCTCCTCGGGCAGGGCTCGGGGGCTCTTTCTTGGAGAGCCACTGACTTTGCCAAGGTCACGAGGGAGGCGCTCGGGCACCACTTGGAGGCGTGCTTCAAGGCGCGTTTCCCTCAAGAAGGTATGAGGCAAGGAGGGCAAAACCCTCAGCAGTTCATCGCGAGAAACACTCAGGAGCTACAGGAGTCAAGAGTCATGCGCGGTAGCAGCCGCCTGCCTGCCGCAGCCCCCCATCCAGGCGAGGATGGCGGGCTGCGCGTCTGCATCGACGTGCCCGGGCTCAACCGAGCCGCGTCTCAGGAGCGCCTCTGGCCTTCGCGCATGGGGCGTTGCGAGGGTCCACCTCATAGCTACGTTTGCATGCCTTTCGGCCTGCCGAACACGGTCGCCGCTCATCAGCGCCTGCTGAGGAGCGTTCTGGAGGCTCAGGAGGTCAGGCATCACGTGGTCCTGGCGGAGATGGAGATGGCCCTCGAAGATCCACCCGAGCCCCCGGAGCCTCCCGAGGCTCCTGGGACCGGGAGCTCGTGAGGGTCGGCCTCCTCACCACGCGTCGTCCGCTACTTCAGCATCCCTTCGTCTCCGACGATATCAGGTGACATCTTTCAAGTTCCATTTTCAGCTGGGAGCGCCCACAGGGTTGCGTCATTCCCAGGTCGCGTGGGTCCGTCCCTGCGGCATGTATCCGTTTTGTTTATGTTCTTTACCTACCTTGTTGGGGGCACCCCTCGGGCTGCATTATCCCCAAGCTGCTTGGGCCTGACCCAGTGGTGTTTGCTTTTTCTGCATCTATCTAAATGGATTTGCTCCTTCATGCTTAACATGCTTGACCTAATCGCCTGCTCGATTGACACCTACCTTTGGAGCCGCTCGCTCTAGCACGGCACTTGCGTACGGGTCCGTCCCTGCAACGCCGATAAATCTGAGTGGTCGAGCTCTGGCCGCGGCAGCCCCGCAAGGCGCCACCTCACCAGGCCCTCAGTGCCCCAATCACTCCCTCGGAGGGACCAATGGTTGGCTGGCAACCGTAACGACAGACCTTGTTTCCCCTTGTGGTTGGTATGCAGGACCCACTCCAGAAGTAATGTTGGGGACGTCGCGAGCTCTCTCTCCCTCTCTCCGGCATGATCCGCTTGCACGTTAAATGGGGGGTGAGGGAGTCCTGGACTAGGGGGTGTCCGGACCGCCGGACTATCATCGTCAGCCAGACTCCAAGACTATGAAGATACAAGATTGAAGACTTCGTCCCGTGTCTGGATGGGACTTTCCTTGACATGGAAGGCAAGCTTGGCGATACGGATATGTAGATCTCCTACCATCGTAACCGACTGTGTGTAACCCTAGCCCTCTGCGGAGCCTATATAAACTGGAGGGTTTTAGTCCGTAGGACACACAACCATTACAACAATCATACCATAGGCTAGCTTCTAGGGTTTAGCCTCCTTGATCTCGTGGTAGATCCACTCTTGTACTACCCATATCATCAATATCAATCAAGCAGGAGTAGGGTTTTACCTCCATCGAGAGGGCCCGAACCTGGGTAAAAACATCGTGTCCCTTGTCTCCTGTTACCATCCGCCTAGACACACAGTTCGGGACCTCCTACCCGAGATCCGCCGGATTTGACTCTGACATTGGTGCTTTCACTGAGAGTTCCTCTGTGTCGTCACCGATAGGCTTGATGGCTTCTTCAATCAACAACAACCCCGTCCAGGGTGAGACTTTCCTCCCCAGACAGATCTTTGTATTCGGCGGCTTTGCACTGCGTGCCAATTCGCTTGGCCATCTGGAGCAGATCGAAAGCTACGCCCTTGGCCATCAGGTCAGGTTTGGAAGCCTAAACTTCACGGCCGACACCCGTGGAGACTTGATCTTCGACGGATTCGAGCCACAGCCGAGCGTGCCATGCTGTCACGATGGGCATGATTTAGCTCTGCCACCGAACAGTGCCCTGGTGGCCGCATCCGAGTCCGCTCTAACCCATTGTTCGGAGCAGACCGCGTAGATCGAGGATAGGTGGTTGGACACCGCCTCGGGGGCTGCAACTTCTACGGCGATGGAGCCGAATACCGACCTTGTCCCTTATAAAGCTCGTGACTCCGAGGCGCCGGACTCCGAACCTCCTGCGCCCCTGCCAATCGAATCTGATTGGGCGCCAATCATGGAGTTCACCGCCGCGGACATCTTTCAGCACTCACCCTTTGGCGACATCCTAAATTCGCTAAAGCATCTCTCGTTATCAGGAGAGCCCTGGCCGGACTGCGGTCAGGATGGTTGGGATGCGGACGACGAAGAGATTCAAAGCCCACCCACCACCCACTTTGTAGCCACTGTCGATGATCTAACCGACATGCTAGACTACGACTCCGAGGACATGGACAGTATGGACGATGATGCCGGAGACGATCAAGGACCAGCGCCCACAGGGCACTGGAAGACCACCTCGTCATATGACATATACATGGTGGACACCCCAAAGGATGGGGACGACGAAGAAGCAGCGGAGGCAGATTCCCTAAAGAAACAGCCCAAGCGCCGACGTCAGCGGCGCCGCTCTAAATCCTGCCACAGCAAGAATGGAGATTCCGGCACAGGAGATAATAACACCCCAGAAAGTGCCGAAGACAATCCCCTCCAGCAAGATTCAGCGCAGGAGGATGCAGAAGCCAGCCCTCACGAGAGAGCGGCAGACGAAGAAGTCGAGGATGATAATTACATACCTCCCTCCGGAGACGAGGCAAGCCTCGACGACGACGAATTCGTCGTGCCTGAGGATCCCGTCGAACAAGAGCATTTTAAAAGCAGGCTAATGGCCACAACAAATAGCCTAAAGAAAAAGCAGCAACAGCTTCAAGCTGATCAAGACCTGCTGGCCGACAGATGGACCGAGGTCCTCGCGGCCGAAGAGTATGAACTCGAACGCCCCTCCAAGAGCTACCCAAAACGCAAGTTGCTCCCCCGACTAGAGGAGGAAGCATACATACCTTCATCACCAACGCACAATACGGCAGACCGACCACCCCGTGGCCGCGACAGAGAAGCATCTAGGCCCTCCATCAAGACCGTACCCCGGCACTGCTCGAAAAGTACGAAGCCACAAGGGAATGCACCAGACTTGCGGGATATACTGGAGGACAAGGCAAGACAATCCAGATCTATTTACGGATCACGTGGGCGCCCCACGACCCACGACGACTACCGTCACGCCGGATACAACAACTCCGGCCGGGCCGAACACAGCAGACAATGCTCCCTTGAGCTACGTCGTGATATTGCTCAATACAGAGGCGCCGCACACCCACTATGCTTCACTGACGAAGTAATGGATCATCAAATCCCTGAAGGGTTTAAACCCGTGAACATTGAATCCTACGATGGCACAACAGACCCCGCGGTTTGGATCGAAGATTATCTCCTTCACATCCACATGGCCCGCGGCGACGATCTCCACGCCATCAAGTATCTCCCACTCAAGCTTAAAGGCCCAGCTCGGCACTGGCTTAACAGCTTGCCCGCAGAGTCAATTGGGTGTTGGGAGGACCTGGAAGCCGCATTCCTCGACAACTTCCAGGGCACATATGTGCGACCACCAGACGCCGATGACCTAAGCCACATAATTCAGCAGCCAGACGAATCGGCCAGGCAATTCTGGACACGGTTCTTAACAAAGAAAAATCAAATCGTCGACTGTCCGGATGCAGAGGCCCTCGCAGCCTTCAAACATAACATCCGCGATGAGTGGCTGGCCCGGCACCTAGGACAGGAAAAGCCGAAATCCATGGCAGCCCTTACATCACTCATGACCCGCTTCTATGCGGGAGAGGATAGCTGGCTAGCTCGCAGCAACAACCTCAGTAAAAACGCTGGCAGTCCGGATACTAAGGACCACAATGGCAGGTCGCGTTGAAACAAAAACAAATGCCGCGTTAATGGCAACAACAATGAGGATACGGCAGTCAACTCCGGATTCCGAGGCTCTAAACCCGGTCAGCGAAAGAAGCCATTCAAAAGAACCACTCCGGGTCCGTCCAATTTGGACCGAATACTCTACCGCTCTTGCCAGAGACATGGCACCCCCGAAAAGCCAGCTAATCACACCAACAGAGATTGTTGGGTATTCAAGGAGCTAGGCAAGTTAATTGCCGAAAACAATGACAAGGGGCTGCACAGCGATGACGAGGAAGAGACCCAGCCGCCGAACAGTAGAGGACAGAAGGGCTTCCACCACAAGTGCGGACGGTAAACATGATATACGCAACCCATATACCCAAGAGGGAGCGGAAGCGTGCACTTAGGGACGTATACGCGATGGAGCCAGTCGCCCCGAAGTTCAATCCATAGTCCTCTTGCCCGATCACTTTCGATCGAAGAGACCACCCGACCAGTATCCGCCATGGCGGATTTGCCGCATTAGTTTTAGACCCAATCGTTGATGGATTTCACGTGATGAGAGTCCTGATGGACGGCGGCAGTAGCCTGAACCGGCTTTATCAGGATACAGTGTGCAAGATGGGCATAGACCCCTCAAGGATTAAACCTACAAAGACGACCTTCAAAGGTGTCATACCAGGTGTTGAGGCCAATTGTACAGGCTCAGTCACACTGGAAGTGGTCTTCGGATCCCCAGATAATTTCCGAAGCGAGGAGTTAATCTTCGACATAGTCCCGTTCCACAGCGGCTATCACGCTCTACTCGGACGAACCACGTTCGCAAAGTTCAACGCGGTGCCGCATTATGAATACCTCAAGCTCAAGATGCCAGGCCCTCGTGGAGTCATCACGGTCAATGGAAATACAGAACGCTCCCTCCGAACGGAGGAACACACAGCGGCTCTCGTGGCAAAAGTACAGAGCAGCCTTTTAAGGCAATTTTCGAGTCCGGCCGCTAAACGACCGGACACGGCCAAACGCGCCCGGAGCAACATCAATCAAGACCAACTGGCACGTTCCGAGCACGAGTAGCAATGCGGCCCCAACCCCAACCCTCGCATGATCGCAAGACCAGCTCTCTGCGTACATCATTACGCTCTAGAGATACCATGGGCATAGGGGGAGGGGCACGACCACAACAGGCCCAGAGTGCGGCTCAACCACACCAGGGGCTCCCAAGTGTGTCGCTCTTTTCATTTTTATTTTCCTTCTTTTTATACACAGGACTCCGTTCACCAGAGGCCCTGTCCGGCGGCGAACCTGCCGAACTCACGATGCAACAACCAGGGAGGGACAAAGGCTGCGATGAACACTCAGGTGGTCTCCATTACGAGCATTAAATTTGTTAAATACACCAATCCGCAGCCCACCCCTGGTGGGGGACATGTTTAATTAGTCCAATCCCTTGCTTACCGCACTATTTGTATCATTCTGCACTCATGGCAGAATTCCTTGAATAAACAATGCAGCACCTTTTGCCTATAATTGCATTACTTTACATATATGTTCATTAATGACATCTCGCACCCGTATATTTTGGTACGGCCGAACACAGCAGGGGCTTATGTTCCCCGCATTGTGGTGTGATAAGTCCGAACACTTTCACAAGTGCGGCACCCCGAACTTATAACATTATATGAATCGGCTCCGAATCATGTCTTGGGTCAATAGTTGGGTTTGCCCGGCTCCCATGTTTTGGTACCTTACGTTCCGTTCTGTCGGCTAAGGTAGCACTGGGAGAACCACTGCGATTGTGCCCCGGTTGAGCTGGGCGAGCGCCTCAGTGGAGAAAGCTAAAACTGACTGTCATGATAAGGCGAGAGACCGGTCGCTGTTCGAGAGGTCTTTTCGAGTCCCTAAAGACTTATGCCGCTTCGGGCGAAGAATCGGATAATGTCCGGCCAAGGCGTGGATAGCGCCCCGAACTCGGTCTTCCGAATACTAGGGGCTTCGCCAAAATTTAAAATTATAGAATTCTATGGCTAAGTGAGAGTGTTCAAGCATTATAAGTCTGGTTGCCTTGTTCGCTGTGTTGAGCGCCTCCCTAGATGGACCCAAAAATGGGAACAAGAGTGCTCAAGTTTATCCCAAACACCCCAGCACTAGTGGCATGGGGGCTGAAGCCGACGACTTGCCATCTCTCAGATTTTATAAACGGCCGCACAGAAGTTAATATTTTAAATCAATAAGCGTTGCTTAGCGCATATGAACAAAGTTTTCAGCGCACAGGATAACACATTGCGAGTTTACTCAATAATTACATCTCTGGGACACTCATCCGCAATCTTGCGGGCACCCCTCAGGACAGTCTTATAGTACATCTCGGGCATACGATACTCCTTGCCCTCTGGTAGCGCGTCAGTGATAAGCCTCCCCGCATCCAGCCTGCCCCAGTGCACCTTTGCGCGGGCAAGGGCCCGACGGGCACCTTCAATACAGGCGGAGCGCTTGATGACCTCCACCCAGGGGCACGCATCCACCAGCCGCCGCACGAGGCCGAAGTAGCTCCCAGGAATAGCCTCTCCAGGCCACAGCCGGACTATGAGGCCCTTCATGGCCTGCTCGGCTACCTTGTGGAGCTCGACCAGCTGCTTCAGCTGGTCGCTAGGGGGCACCGGATGTCCGGCCTCAGCGTACTGAGACCAGAAGACCTTCTCCGTTGAGCTCCCCTCCTCGCCACAGTAGAATGCGGCGGCATCAGACAGGCTGTGGGGCAGATCTGCAAACGCCCCTGGAGAGCTCGGAATTCGGGTAAGTAACAGGTAATTTACATTAACATGCTTGCTTTGCATGAAAAATGCCTTACCCGCTGCTAGTTTCTTCACATCCTCAGTCTCCTGGAAGGCCTTACGGGCCTCGGCCTTCTTGGCTTTGGCACTTTCAAGAGCCGAGGCAAGCTCGGACTCTCGAGTCTTCGAGTCGCGCTCCAAACTCTCATGCTTTTCCATGAGAGCCTGGAGCTCTTGCCGCACCTCCGCCACCCGCGCCTCTTGCTTCTCTCGCTCCGCTCGTTCCGCGGCCGCATTGCGTTCGGCCGCGGACACGGCCTCCTTCAGGGTCGCCACCTCGTTCGTGGCCCCTACAGTACCCACGTTATCCTTGTTATTTCTATTGCAACCAAAATCCTTTTCTGTAAGGTACAAATTTTAAAGTGGTGTTACTCACCTTCTTTGTCCTTGAGCTGCTTCTTGGCAAGGCCGAGCTCTTGCTCGGACCGCTCGAGGTCCTGCTTCAAAGCACCAACCTCCACAGTCAGTGCGGCAGAGGTCAGCAGCGCAGCCTACAAACCCATATTGACATAACTTTTAGCACTCCTGCGTATATCTTTTTTAGATCGTCAATCCGGTTTTTCTTTCCGAACACCGAACTGAGCATCAGGGGCTACTGTCTATGCGGTATTACATTACATATTTTAAACTTCTTACCTCAAAGCCTGTTAGAAGGCTACTGCAGGCTTCGGTCAGGCCGCTCTTGGCGAGCTGAACCATCTGAATCACTGCACTCATAATAGTGCGGTGTTCTTCCTCGATGAAAGCGCCGTTGAGCGCCTCCAACAAGTTTTTCGGCACCTCCGGTTGGACAGAGGCTGCCGGTGTCACGGTCTTGCCCTTCTTACGAAGGGGCCGCCTACTGGACTCCGGAACCACTGCAGGTTCCGGCACGGAGTCCGGCGCAGAGTCCGGGAGGTTGCCTTGCGGCACCTTCGGAGCCTCCTCCTGATGGGTCCCCTCCTGGGATCCCACCTCGGTGTCGTCAGCACCGCGAGGGGTGGAGGCGGTCGGAATGGAATCCACGTCCGACGGAGCCAAGGACCCGCTCGATGAAGCGGGAAGATCATCATCGGCCGGACTATAGGCAGTATGCGGCATTAGAAGGACACTATGTGACACAAAAGATAAATTAATCATTCAGGAATCCGGATACTTACGATCTTGCCGGAGGCCTGGCCCTTGAGGGCCACTCTTCATCGCCAACGTTGACGTTGGCGGAGCTGTTCGGGGGAATAGTCCTTCCCCTCTTGGACTCTTCGGCCTCCCCCATTGGGGGAGCCTTCCTCTTCCTCTCTCCCTCCTCTGGGAGAGAGTCCTCTTTCTCCTCCTCATCTTCGGGGGAGGAGTCCGCCTCGGAGCCATCGGACGATGAGTCCGATATCACCTGGCGCCGGGAACTTCTTCGAGTTCCCGTGGCCTTCTTCTTGGCCTTCTTCTCCGGCACCACATAAAGTGCCGGGACTAGCAGCCCCGCTAACCGGGCGTCCGCTGGTTCTTCAGGAAGGGGAGCCGGACAGTCTACCTGTCCGGACGTCCTCTGCCAGTCCTGTCAAAGGCATTGGGAGTTTTAGATCCCACATAACATTAAATTGTGAAAGAAAATAAATGTCCCATAGAGGATAACAAAGCTTACCTCACCGGCCGGGCGCTTGGTGCTGAATCCGCGGTCTTCCGTCGCGGACGCGGGGGCTTCTCCGCCCTTGAACAGCACCCTCCAGGCATCTTCGTACGTCATGTCAAAGAGCCCACTCAGGGTCCGGTGCTGTGCCGAATCGAACTCCCACAAATTAAAGGCCCGCTGTTGGCAGGGGAGAATCCGGCAGACAAGCATGACCTGGATCACATTGACAAGCCTAAGCTTCTTGTTCACCAAGGTCTGGAGACAGGACTGGAGTCCTGTCAGCTCCTCCGAACTGCCCCATAGCAAGCCCTTCTCTTTCCAGGAGGTGAGCTGCATCGGGATACCAGATCTAAACTCAGGGGCCGCCGCCCATTTTGGGTCACGCGGCTCGGTGATGTAGAACCACCCCGATTGCCACCCCTTGACGGACTCCACGAAGGCCCCTTCGAGCCAGATGACGTTGGGCATCTTGCCCAACATGGCGCCTCCGCACTCTGCTTGGACGCCCTTCACTACCTTCGGCTTGACGTTGAAGGTCTTGAGCCACAAGCCGAAGTGGGGCTGGATGCAGAGGAAGGCCTCGCACACGACGATAAACGCCGAGATGTTGAGGATGAAGTTTGGCGCCAGATCGTGGAAATCCAGGCCATAATAGTACATGAGCCCCCGGACAAAGGGATGCAACGGGAAGCCCAGTCCGCGGAGGAAGTGGGGAAGGAATACGACCCTCTCATGGGGCCTGGGGGTGGGGATGAGCTGCCCCTTGTCGGGCAGCCCGTGCGCGATGTCGCCGGACAGGTATCCGGCGCCGCACAGCTTTTTGATGTGCTCCTCCGTAACGGAGGAAGCCAACCACTTGCCTCCCGCTCCGGACATGACTGGAGAAGGTCGAGACAAGATGTGCGGGCATGGGCGCTCGAGCTCGAGTGCGCGGAGATGGATAAGCAAAGGAGGAAGAAGGCGTAGGTAAAAAGGTGGATCCTTATCCCCTTATATATGGGCGGACGAAGACCATGCGTCCCCACCGGCCTGGTAAAACTCGCTTATCTCCCAAGCGCCACCATCTATGGCGCGGTTGGGTTACTGTCGGTGTCAAAACCGGCGGATCTCGGGTAGGGGGTCCCGAACTGTGCATCTAGGCGGATGGTAATAGGAGACAAGGGACACGATGTTTTACCCAGGTTCGGGCCCTCTTGATGGAGGTAAAACCCTACGTCCTGCTTGATTAATATTGATGATATGGGTAGTACAAGAGTGGATCTACCACGAGATCAAGGAGGCTAAATCCTAAAGCTAGCCTATGGTATGATTGTTGTATTGTATGTTGTCCTACGGACTAAAGCCCTCCGGTTTATATAGACACCGGAGGAGGCTAGGGTTACACAGAGTCGGTTACAATGGTAGGAGATCTACATATCCGTATCGCCAAGCTTGCCTTCCACGCCAAGGAAAGTCCCATCCGGACACGGGACGGAGTCTTCAATCTTGTATCTTTGTAGTCTTGGAGTCCGGCGGACGATGATAGTCCGGCTGTCCGGACACCCCCTAGTCCAGGACTCCCTCAGTAGCCCCTGAACCAGGATTCAATGACGATAAGTCCGGCGCGCATAATGTTCGGCATTGCAATGCGGGTTCCTCCCTTGAATAATCCAGAGAAGATCATGAACACCAGGATAGTGTCCGGCTCTGCAAAATAAATTCCACATTCCACCATAGAGAGAATAATGCACATAAATCCAATCTGCTGACGTTTTATGCGGCATGACATCACACCGCTTCCAAGCCTTTATTTGAATCATTTTTTATTATACCACCTCAGCACGTTTAGCGAAGCGGTTTCCTTGGCACGTCTTGTCGAAGCAGAGATCGTGTTCCCCTTATTCCGGGATTCTCATCAATACGGACGTGGGTAACCCAACCGCGCCATTGATGGTGGCGCTTGGGGGATAAGCGAGTTTTACCGGGCCGGTGGGGGACGCATAGTCCTTGTCCACCTATATATAAGGGATAAGGATTTACCTTCTCACCTACGCCTTCTTCCTCCTTTGCTTACCCATCTCCGCGCACTCAAGCTCCAACGCCCAAGCTCGTGCATCTCGCCTCGGCCTTCTCCGAATATGTCCGGAGCGGGAGGCAAATGGTTGGCCTCCACCGTCAAGGAGGAGCACATCACCAAGCTGCGCAGCGCCGGATACCTCTCCGGCGATATCGCGCATCGGCTGCCCATCGAGGGGCAGCTCATCCCTACCCTAGGGCCCCATGAGAGGGTCGTCTTTCTTCCCCACTTCCTCCGTTGACTGGGCTTTCCACTTCACCCATTCGTCCGGGGGCTCATGTTTTACTATGGCCTGGATTTCCACGATCTGGCGCCGAACTTCGTCCTCAACATCTCGGCGTTTATCATCGTGTGCGAGGCCTTCCTCTGCATCCGGCCCCACTTCGGCCTGTGGCTCAAGACCTTCAACGTCAAGCCGAAGGTTGTGAAGGGCACGCAAGCGGAATGCGGAGGCGCCATGTTGGGTAAGTTACCCAACGTCCTTTGGCTCGAAGGGGCCTTCGTGGACTCCGTCAAGGGGTGGCAATCGGGGTGGTTCTACATCACCGAGCCGCGCGAGCCCACATGGGCGGCGGCCCCCGAGTTTAGATCTGGCATCCCCACGCAGCTCAGCTCCTGGAAAGAGAAGGGCCTGCTGTGGGGCAATCCGAAGGAGCTGACGGGACTCCGAGCCTGTATCCAGAAGCTGGTGAGCAATAAGCTCAGGCTCGTCGACGTGGTCCAAGTCATGCTCATCCGCCGGATTCTCCCATGCCAAGAACGGGCATTCAATCTGTGGGAGTTCAATCCGGAATAGCACCAGGCGCTAAGCGGGCTCTTCGATACGACATATGAAGGCGCCTGGAGGGTGCTGTTTAAGGGCATCGAAGCCCCCGGATCCGCGACGGAAGATCGCGGATTTTGCTCGCAGCATCCGGCTGACGAGGTAAGTGATTCAACCCCTTTACGGGACACTTGTGGTAATCAAATTAATTCTAAGAGGGTTTCAATCTCTCTTTTCCTTTGACAGGAATGGATGGAGAAGGCCGAGCTGCTCATCAGCCCGGCTCCCATGCCAGAGGACCCAGTGAACGCCCGTCTAGCAGGGCTGCTGGTTCCGGCACCGCACGTGGTGCCGGAGAAGAAGGCCAAGAAGGTGGCCGCGGGGACTCGAAAGAGTTCCCGTAATCAGGCGTCCGACAACAAGGCGGACTCCTCCCCCAAAGACGAGGAGGAGGAAGAAGACTCTCTCCCGGAGGAGGGAGAGAAGAAGAGGAAGGCTTCCCCAATAGGGGAGGCCGAAGGGTCCAATAGGGGGAGAACTGTCCCCCCAGACAGTTTCGCCAACACCATCGTTGGCGAGGAGGAGTGGCCTTTAAGGGCCAGGCGTCCGGCAAGATCGTAAGTATCCGGATCCCTGATATGCAATTTCTTTCGTATTGCGTAGTGTCCTTCTAATGCCGCATTTTGTCCGTAGTCCGGCCGATGATGATCTCCCCGCTTCATCGAGCGGGTCATTGGCCCCGTCCGATGTGGATTCACTTCCGATTGCCACTACCCCCCGCGCCAACGAGGACGCCGACGTGGGATCCCAGAGAGGGACCCATCAGGAGGAGGCTCCAGAGGCGCCGTCAGGCAGCCTCCCGGACTTTGCGCCGGACTCTACATCGGAACCCGCAGTGGTTCCAGAGTTCGGCAAGCGGCCCCTTCGAAAGAAGAGCAGGACTGTGACACCGGCGGCCTCCGTCCAACAGGAGGAGCCGGACAACTTGTTGGAGGCGCTTAAAGGCGCTTCCATCAAGGAAGAACACCGCACTCTCATGAGTGCGGTGATTCAGAAGGTTCATCTCGCCAGGAGCAGGCTGACCGAAGCCTGCAGCAGCCTTCTAACAGGCTTTGAGGTAAGAAGTTAAAGTTATGTAATGTAATACCGCATAGACAGTAGCCCCTGATGCTCAGTTCGGTGTTCGGCAAGAAAAGCCGGACTGAGGATCTAACAAGATATACGCAAGGTTGCTTATAATATGTCAATATGGGTTTGCAGGTTGTGCTGCTGACCACTGCTGCACTAACTGCGGAGGTCGGTGTGTTGAAGCAGGACCTCGAGCGGTCCGAGCAAGAGCTCGGCCATGCCAAGAAGCAGCTCGAGGACAAAGAAGGTGAGTAACACCGCTTTGAATAATTACCTTACAGAAAAGGATTTTAGTTGCAATAAAATTGACAAGGATAATATGTGTATTGCAGGGGCCACAAACGAGGTGGCAGCCCTGAAGGAGGCTGTGTCCGCGGCCGAACGTAGTGCGGCCGCGGAACGGGCAGAGCGAGAAAAGCAGGAGGCACGGGTGGCAGAAGTACGGCAAGAGCTCCAGGCTCTCATGGAGAAGCATGAGAGTTTGGAGCGTGACTCCAAGACTCGAGAGTTAAAGCTTGCCTCGGCTCTCAAAAGTGCCAATTCCGCCAAGGCCGAGGCCCGTAAGGCCCTTCAGGAGGTTGAAGATGTAAAGAAGATAGCGGCGGGTAAGGCATTTTTCATGCAAAGCAAGCATGTTAATGTAAACTACCTGACACTTACCCGCATTCGGAGCTCTTCAGGGGCGTTTGAAGATCTGCCGCATAGTGCGTCCGATGCTGCCGCATTCTATCGTGGCGAGGAGGGGAGCTCGACGGAGAAGGTCTTCTGGTCTTAGTACGCTGAGGCCGGCCATCCGGTGCCACCAAGCGACCAGCTGAAACAGCTGGTCGAACTCCACAAGGTAGCTGAGGAGGCCATGAAGGGCCTTATAATCCGGCTATGGCCCGGATAGGCCATGCCTAGGAGCTACTTCGGCCTCGTGCGGCGGCTGGTGGATGCATGCCCCTGGGTGGAGGTCATCAAGCGCTCCGCCTGTATTGAAGGTGCTCGTCGGGCCCTTGCCCGCACGAAGGTGCATTTGGGCAGGTTGGATGCGGAGAAGCTTCTCACGGACCCACCGCCACCGGGCAAGGAGTATCGCACGCCCGAAATGTATTATAAAACTGTCCTGAAGGGAGCCCGGGATATTGCGGATGAGTGCCCTAGAAATGTAATCTTTGAGTAAACTCTCTATTTATTATCCTGTGCGTTGGAAACTTCGTTCATATGCGCCTTGAGCAATGCTTGTTTAATTTAAAATATTACCTTCTGTGCGGCCGTGTATAAAATCTGAGAGATGGCAAGTCGTTGGCTTTAGCCCCCGAGCCGCGAGTGCTGGGGTGTTCGGGATAAACTTGAGCACTCTTGTTCCCATTTTTGGGTCCATCTAGGGAGGCGCTCAACACAACGAACAAGGCAACCGGACTTATAATGCTTGAACACTCTCACTTAGCCATAGAATTCTATAATTTTAAATTTCGGCGAAGCCCCTGGTATTCGGAAGACCGAATCCGGGGCGCTATCCACGCCTTCGTCGGATATTGTCCGGAACTTTGCTCGAAGCGGCGTGAGTCTTTAAGGACCCGAAAAAACCTCTCGAACGGCGACCAGTCTCTCGCCTTATCATGCCGGTCAGTTTTAGCTTTCTCCACTGAGGCGCTCGCCCGGCTCAACCGGGGCGCAATCGCAGTGGTTCTCCCAGTGCCACCTTAGCCGACAGAACGGAACGTAAGGCGCCAAAACGTGGGAGCCGGGCAAACCCAACTATTGACCCAAGACATGATTCGGAGCCGATTCATATAATGCTATAAGTTCGGGGTGCCGCACTTGTGAAAGTGTTCGGACTTATCACACCATAATGTGGGGAATATAAGCCCCTGGTGTATTCGGCCGTACCAAAATATACGGGTGCAAGATGTCATGTAATGAACATATATATAAAAAGTAATGCAATTGCAGTCGGAAAGTGCTGCATTATTTATTAAAGAAAGTCTGCTATGAGTGCGGACTGATACAAATAGTGCGGTAAGCAAGGGATTTGGACTAATTAAACATGTCCCCCTCCAGGGCTGAGCTGCGGACTTGGTGTATATAATCGAATTTAATGCTCGTAATTGAGACCACCTGAGTGTTCGTCGCAGCCTTCCTTCTTCCCTGGCTGTTGCATCATGAGTTCGGCAGGTTCGCCGCCGGACAGGGCCTCTGGTCAACGGAGTCCTGTGTACACAAAGAAGTAAAGTGATAAAAAAAAGGGGGGGCACACTTGCGAGCCCCTGGTGTGGTCGAGCCGCACTCTGGGTCCATTGTGATCGTGCCCCTTCCCCTGCGCCCATGGTATCTCCAAAGCGTAATGATGTACGCGGAAGGTTGTTCTTGCAATCATGCGAGGGCGGGGGTTGGGGCCGCATTGCTACGCGTGCTCTGATCGCGCCAGGTGGTCTTGGTTGGTATTGCTTCGGGCGCGTTTTGCTGTATCCGGCCGTTTAACGGCCAGACTCGAGAATTGCCTTAAAAGGTTGTTCTGTACTTCTGCCGCGAGAGCCGCTGTATGTTCCTCCGTTCGGAGGGAGCGTTCCGTATTTCCGTTGACCGTGATGACTCCACGAGGGCCTGGCATCTTGAGCTTGAGGTATGCATAATGCGGCACCGCGTTGAATTTTGCAAACGCGGTTCGTCCGAGCAGAGCGTGATAGCCGCTGCGAAACGGGACTATGTCGAAGATTAACTCCTCGCTCCGGAAATTGTCCGGGGATCCGAAGACCACTTCCAGTGTGACTGAGCCTGTACAGTTGGCTTCCACACCTGGTATGACACCTTTAAAGGTTGTCTTTGTAGGTTTAATCCTTGAGGGGTCTATGCCCATCTTGCGCACTGTATCCTAATAAAGCAGGTTCAGGCTACTACCACCGTCCGTCAGGACTCTTGTGAGGTGAAATCCATCGACGATTGGGTCTAAAACCAATGCGGCGAATCCACCATGGCGTATGCTGGTCGGATGGTCTCTTCGATCGAAAGTGATCGGACACGAGGACCATGGATTGAACTTCGGGGCGACTGGCTCCATCGCATAGACGTCCCTTAGTGCGCACTTCCTCTCCCTCTTGGGTATATGGGTTGCGTAAATCATGTTCACCCTCCGCACTTGTGGGGGGAAACCCTTCTGTCCTCTATTGTTCGACAGTCGGGTCTCTTCCTCGTCGTCGCTGTTTAGCCCCTTGTCATTGTTTTCGGCAATTAACTTGCCTGCCTGCTTGAACACCTAGCAGTCTCTGTTGGTGTGATTAGCTGGCTTTTCAGGGGTGCCATGTATCTGGCATAAGCGGTCGAGTATTCGGTCCAAATTAGACGGACCCGGAGTGGTTCTTTTGAATGGCTTCTTCCGCTGACCGGGTTTAGAGCCTCGGAATCCGGCGTTGACTGCCGTATCCTCCTTATTGTCGCCGTTAATGCGGCGTTTGTTTTTGTTTCGACGTGACCTGCCATTGTTGTCCTTAGTATCCGGACTGCCAGAATTTTTACGGAGATTATTGCTGCGAGCTAGCCAGCTATCCTCTCCCGCGCAGAAGCGGGTCATTAATGATGTGAGGGCTGCCATGGATTTCGGCTTTTCCTGTCCCAGGTGCCGGGCTAGCCATTCGTCGCGGATGTTATGTTTGAAGGCTGCAAGGGCCTCTGCATCCGGACAGTCGACGATTTGGTTTTTCTTTGTCAAGAACCGTGTCCAGAATTGTCTGGCCGATTCGTCTGGCTGCTAAATGATGTGGCTTAGGTCATCGGCATCTGGTGGTTGCACATACGTGCCCTGGAAGTTGTCGAGGAATGCGGCTTCCAGGTCTTCCCAACACCCAATTGACTCTGCGGGCAAGCTGTTGAGCCAATGCCGAGTTGGTCCTTTAAGCTTGAGTGGGAGATACTTGATGGCATGGAGATCATTGCCGCAGGCCATGTGGATGTGGAGAAGATAATCTTCGATCCAAACCGCGGGGTCTGTTGTGCCATCGTAGGATTCAATGTTTATGGGTTTAAACCCTTCAGGGAGTTGATGATCCATTACTTCGTCACTGAAGCATAGCGGGTGTGCGGCGCCTCTGTATTGAGCAATATCACAATGCAGCTCGAGAGAGCGTTGTCTGCTGTGTTTGGCCCGGCCGGGGTTATTGTATCCGGCGCGACGGTATTCGTCATGGGTCGTGGGGCGCCCACGTGATCTGTAGATGGATCTGGATTGCCTTACCTTGTCCTCCAATATATCTCGCAAGTCCGGTGCGTTCCCCCTTGGCTTCGTACTTTTGGAGCGATGCCAGGGTACGGTCTTGATTGGGGGCCTGGGTGCCTCTCTGTCACGACCATGGGGTGGTCGGTCGGCCGTATCGTGCGCTGGTGATGGAGGTATGTACGCTTCCTCCTCTAATCGGGGAAGCATCTTGCGTCTTGGGTAGCTTTTGGAGGGGCGTTCGAGTTTATACTCTTCGGCCGCGAGGACCTCTGTCCATCGATCGGCCAGCAGGTCCTGATCAGCTTGAAGCTGCTGCTGCTTTTTCTTTAGGCTGTTTGCCGTGGCGATAAGCCTGCGTTTAAAATGCTCTTGTTCGACGGGATCCTCGGGCACGACGAATTCGTCGTCGTTGAGGCTTGCCTCGTCTTCGGAGGGAGGCATATAGTTATAATCCTCAACCTCTTCGTCTGAAGCCCTCTCGTGAGGGCTTGCTTCTGCATCCTCCTGCGCTGAGTCTTGCTGGAGGGGGTTATCTTCGGCACTCTCTGGGGTATTATTATCTCCTGTGCCGGAATCTCCATTCTTCCTGTGGCGGGATTTAGAGCGGCGCCGCTGACGCCGGCGCTTGGGCTGTTTCTTTAAAGAATCTGCCTCCGCTGTTTCTTCGCCGTCCCCGTCATTTGGGGTGTCCACCATGTATATGTCGTATGACGAGGTGGTCTTCCAGTGCCCTGTAGGCGCTGGTTCCTGTTCGTCTCCGGCATCGTCGTCCATAGCATCGATGTCTTCGGAGTCATAGTCTAGCATGTCGGTTAGATCGTCGACAGTGGCTACAAAGTGGGTGGTGGGTGGGCTCTGAATTTCTTCGCCGTCCGTATCCCAACCATCCTGGCCATAGTCCGGCCAGGACTCTCCCGATAACGAGAGACGCTTTAGCGAATTTAGGATGTCGCCAAAGGGCGAGTATTGGAAGATGTCCGCGGCGGTGAATTCCATAACCGGCGCCCAATCCGATTCGATTGGTAGGGGCGTGGGAGGTCCTGAGTCCGGCAAGGAGTCCGGCACCTCGGAATCACGAGTTTCGCGAGGGACAAGATTGGCGTTCGGCTCCATCGCCGTGGAAGTTGAAGCCCCCGAGGTGGTGTCCATCCACCAATCCTCGATCTGGGAGATCGGCTCCGGACTAAAGGCCGAAGCGGATTCATGTGCGGCCACCAAGGCACTGTTCGGCGGCAGAGCTAGATCATGCCCATCGTAACAGTGCGGCGCGCTTGGCTTTGGCTCGAGCCCGTCGAAGATCAAGTCCCCGCGGATGTCGGCCGTGAAGTTTAGGCTTCCGAATCTGACCTGATGGCCAGGGGCGTAGCTCTCGATCTGCTCCAGATGGCCAAAGGAATTAGCCCGCAGTGCGGAGCTGCCGAATACGAAGATCTGTCCGGGGAGAAAAGTCTCAACCTGGACAGCGTTGTTGACTGAAGATGCCATCGAGCCTATCAGTGACGACACAGAGGAAATCTCAACGAAAGCACCAATGTCGGTGTCAAAACCGGCGGATCTCGGGTAGGGGGTCCCGAACTGTGCGTCTAGGCGGATGGTAACAGGAGACAAGGGACACGATGTTTTACCCAGGTTCGGGCCCTCTTGATGGAGGTAAAACCCTACGTCCTGCTTGATTAATATTGATGATATGGTTAGTACAAGAGTGGATCTACCACGAGATCAAGGAGGCTAAACCCTAAAGCTAGCCTATGGTCTGATTGGTGTAATGTATGTTGTCCTACGGACTAAAGCCCTCCGGTTTATATAGACACAGAGGAGGCTAGGGTTACATAGAGTCGGTTACAATGGTAGGAGATCTACATATCCGTATCGCCAAGCTTGCCTTCCATGCCAAGGAAAGTCCCATCCGGACACGGGACGGAGTCTTCAATCTTGTATCTTCGTAGTCTTGGAGTCCGGCGGACGATGATAGTCCGGCTGTCCGGACACCCCCTAGTCTAGGACTCCCTCAGTTACCCACGTCCGTATTGATGAGAATCTCGGAATAAGGGGAACACAATCTCTACTTCGACAAGACGTGCCAAGGAAACCGCTTCGCTAAACGCGCTGAGGTGGTATAATAAAAAACGATTCAAGTAAAGGCTTGGTGGTGGTGTGACGTCATGCCACAAAATACGTCAGCAGATTGAACTTGTGTACGTGTTATTCTCTCTACGGTGGAATGTGGAATTTATTTTGCAGAGCCGGACACTATCCTGGTGTTCACAATCTTCTATGAATTATTCGGAGGAGGAACCCGCCTTGCAATGCCTAACAATATGTGCGCCGGACTCATCGTCATTGAAGCCTGGTTCAGGGGCTACTGAGGGAGTCCTAGACTAGGGGGTGTCTGGACCGCCGGACTATCATCGTCAGCCGGACTCCAAGACTATGAAGATACAAGATTGAAGACTTCGTCCCGTGTCCGGATGGGACTTTCCTTGGCGTGGAAGACAAGCTTGGCGATACAGATATGTAGATCTCCTACCATTGTAAACGACTCTGTGTAACCCTAGCCCTCTCCGGTGTCTATATAAACCGGAGGGTTTTAGTCCGTAGGACACACAACCATTACAACAATCATACCATAGGCTAGCTTCTAGGGTTTAGCCTCCTTGATCTCGTGGTAGATCCACTCTTGTACTACCCATATCATCAATATCAATCAAGCAGGAGTAGGGTTTTACCTCCATCGAGAGGGCCCGAACCTGGGTAAAAACATCGTGTCCCTTGTCTCATGTTACCATCCGCCTAGACGCACAGTTCGGGACCCCCTACCCGAGATCCGCCGGTTTTGACACCGATAGGGGGCGCCTAAGCATCACGACTCATGGGCTCTTACTGGCTCTCCAGCCCTCACCCCCAGGCCTTGACCCACGGCATCATGACCTGTCATACCAGCGGTGGTTGAGCTTGCTCGAGGGCCGGGACCTGAGGACGTAGAGCATGAAGGAAAGTGCGAGGAAGAGGGAAGAAGCTCACGAGGACCTAACCCAGCAACACCTCAGCTGCCGCCACGCAGGCCCGGCACTTCGCTGAAAACCACTCCAAACCTACCAGATAAGTCACGCAAAAACTGAATCGACTCAGCGCCAAACCCTCGCCTACTGCAGCTCTGTCACGGCGATGCTGCCTGCCTATCTTGCCCAGCGGAGGCGGCTTGAGCGCTAAAGGGGACCTCCTGAGCATCGTGACTCAAGGGCTCTTACTGGACCGTGGGCCGCTCACCTCCTGGCCTTGACCACGGCATCGCGAACTGGCATACCAGCGACGGCTGAAGCTTTCTTAGGGACTGGGACCTGTTGGCGTAGAGCACCAAGCCCTCGTGAGGAAAGAAAGGGGGAACTGAGCCGGGGCAGAACGCGCATCTCGCATCGATTCATGATAAGGATGTACAATTCACAAAAGACATGACAGGCGCCTTACATACCCCCGTGGGGTGTCATTTCGATTCCTCGCAGGGAGAAAAAGGTGCTATCCTAAGGAGCGCTAACTACGCGCGCCTCCAGAGGAGACATCATCATCAACAGTGGGCCGCCAGGCGTCGGCGCCAACCCCATCCAGATCAGCTGCGTCGGCGGCCTGACGCGGCTGCCCTGCTCCGAGCGTAACGCGAGCTCGGGGGCTCATAGCTGTCGTCGCTTGTCTCCGGAGTCGCATGAAGCTCGACGGAGTCGCTGGATCCTCTGGCACCTCCGCTGTTACCTGAGGAGCTGCTGGGGAGGCAATTGGCCGGCCTGGCCCTCGCCACGCCGGTACCCCGGCCGCCTTCCCGGGGGCAGCACTCCAGCCATCGACCTTCCGCGTCGAAGACCTTGAAGAACAGCAAGGAGGCGCCATTGTATTCGACATGGATTACGAGGGCGCCCCCTGTCCGGCAGACCCGGGCGATCTCACCCCAGCCACAGGTCAGGAAGACCTTGCCCGGGGCGACGACCTCGACCTCCGCCCCGGTCGCGGGGGAGTTGCAGTCGGCGTGCTGCAGCCAGAGCTCCCGAGGCCCACTCGGCGGAATCTCGAAGGCGAAGGAGGAAGGAAGGCGAATCCAAGATCAGGGAGGCATGGCGGCGTGAAGCACAAGCTCGCGAGAGGAGCCCTCGGCATGGACTCCAGGAGGAACGCGCACACCGCCGTAACTCGCCGTCGTCGGCGGTGGCGCCGTCGGTGTCGCTCGATGCCTTCTTCTCCAGGGCCCTCAATTCGAGCGTACAAGGGCAGCGGGAACCCAGGCGGCGGTCGCTTGTACCAGGGCCCCGACGCCTCCTGCCGAGCACCCTCATCTCGGCGGTAGAGGACTGGTCGTTTCTTCGGTGGAAGCGGGTCGGGACCCTCTCGGGGGGCCTTTCCCTTCTCTTCTGCAGAAAACCGACGGATTGGTGCCATTGGCGTAATGTGGAGCAAGGGCGAGGAAGAAGAAGAAAAGGAGTAGCAGGAAGGGATGGACTGGAAGGGCTCGCACCATTCTGTACTTATAGCTGAAGAAGGCCAACCGTCGGCCACCATGATCGCAGGTAATCATGACCCATTTTTGCATGCAGGGACTTGTCAAGTCATGCGGTTGCCGAGGCGTCGTGGGTAAACGGGGACGCCCACATCCAATCAATCACCACGCGGCGCCCAAGGCCGCATGCTATTGGGGCCCGCGGTGCTTCGCACTTGCCCCTTCGCTTCTCTGCTAAGCCAAGTCCGGGTGCACCTTGGGCCCGGGGGCTACTTTCGGCATTCTCGGAACGGGGGTCCCCAGACTTGCCTGCCTGCGGCCTGCGGCGTGGCTCAAGCGAAGGCCCAGTGTATCCTAGCTTCATCAGCTCAAGCTCAAGACCCTCGCGAGGGGCCAAGCCTCGCGGGGCATACGATAGGAAGCTTCCTGAGGAGCAGCCTCACCAGGCAGGCTCGCGAGGAGGCAGAGAGATCAAGGCAGGGCACCTCGCGAGGAGCCTGTGATGCAAGCCGTGACGATCGAGACCAGGCGGGTGCCAGGCGGGCGCCGGCCTGTGCAGTGTGCTTGTTTCCCCTTTCGTGCAAAGGGGGCAAGCACAGGCCAAGGCATCAGGCAAAGGTTACCGTTTCGGTGCAACAAGACCAAGACCAGCAGAGCGACAGGATGGAAGTCATCGTGGAGCCCAGGACGGCGTCACTGCCAGAGTCTTTGGCAGTCGAAGACCAACTTTAGTCAGGATAAGTGTACTAGATGTTCCCCTTCAAAATGACCAATTGTTGGCGCCCTTCCCGCTCATTATTTGGGAAGAGGCCCAGGGCCTCCCTCTATAAATAGGACTAGCCACCACAGTAGAAGGGAATGGGATCCAGATTGCGCATAGACTAGAGAGAGGCGACTGAACTCACCCAAGCAGTTCATCGCACCAGCTCAAGAACAGCCCCTCGTGAGGCTGTTCTCCCTTTGTATTGTTCATCATCAGCCCCTGAGGCAATCCACCACACCACACACTGGAGTAGGGTATTGCACCACAATGGTGGCCTGAACCAGTATAAAACCTCGTGTCCCTTGTATGTTCGTCTTTCTAGCCTAGATTCCTTCGAGGCTTCAAGACGCTAGCTGGTAGGAGAAAGATCTTCGTGCGCACCCCAGAGTTCGAACCTGAAGGGTCTGCCGAAACCCGAAATTCGACAAGATCAACTCTTGTAATACTCATATCATCAAGATCAATAAAGCAGGAAGTAGGGTTTTACCTCCATCGAGAGGGCCCGAACCTTGGTAAAACATCGTGTCCCTTGCCTCCTGTTACCATTAGCCTTAGACGCACAGATCGGGACCCCCTACCCGAGATCTGCCAGTTTTGACACCGACACTCGCCGATCATCGGGCAAGTATGTCAAAGTCCATACTTTGTTTCATACATGGATCCTATCTCGGATTTCATGGCTTCAAGCCATTTGTTGGAATCTGGGCGCGCCATCGCTTCTTCATAGTTCGAAGGTTCACCGTTGTCTAACAACATGATTTCCAGGACAGGGTTGCCATACCATTCTGGTGTGGAACGTGTCCTTGTGGACCTACAAAGTTTAGTAGCAACTTGATCCGAAGTACCTTGATCATCATCAGTAACATCCTCTCTAGTTGGTGTGGGGGCTACTGAGGGAGTCCTAGATTAGGGGGTCCTTGGATAGCCGAACTGTATGCTTATGCCGGACTGTTGGACTATGAAGATACAAGATTGAAGACTTCGTTACGTGTCCTGGTGGGACTCTCCTTTGCGTGGAAGGCAAGCATGGGAATTCGGATATGTAGATTCCATTCTCTGTAATCGACTCAGTGTAACCCTAGCCCCCTCTGGTGTCTATATAAACCGGAGGGTTTAGTACGTAGGACAACAACAATCAGAATCATAGGCTAGCTTCTAGGGTTTAGCCTCTATGATCTCGTGGTAGATCAACTCTTGTAATACTCATATCATCAAGATCAATCAAGCAGGAAGTAGGATATTACCTCCATAGAGAGGGCCTGAACCTGGGTAAACATCGTGTCCCCTCCCTCCTGTTACCATTAGCCTTAGATGCATAGTTCAGGACCCCCTACCCGAGATCCGCCGGTTTTGACACTGACATTGGTGCTTTCATTGAGAGTTCCACTGTGATGTCAAAAAAAGGTTTGATGGCTCGCCTTGTTATCAAGGACAACATCGCCTTGGGGGGAGCCCCGGCTTCAGGCCAAACCCTCCGACTAGGCGGCTTCGTCATGACCGCCCGTTCGGTCGCCGTGCCGACGATGGCTTCTCGGGCCATCGAAAACAGCCTGCACGCCAGCTCGGAATACACCGAGCGGATGGATCCGATGGAACTTTCGTCCTTGAACGAGCTCCTGGATCACATCGCCGCCTTGGGAGTCGCTACTGACTATGACCGGATTGGGCTTAAACCCGATCAAAGAGAGATTAACTCTCCGCTGGTCACCCATCAAATAGCGGTGGTGGAGGAGCAATGCACCGACTCTCCCTCTATTTTGTGGACGAACTATGTCTGGATTCCCGAGCTCTCTAAGCCAGATACCTGCTTGCAGGAGGACTTGACCCAAGCTCCGAATTTAGAATCGGACAGCGGGCCAGAAAAATTGGGCAACATCTCGGAACCTGAACTACCAAGTTCGGAAATTCCTCTGCCTATGGGTCTCGGATCGGGTCTGGGTTCGGACTTAAATCCACCCACCCACCTAGATACAAGCTATCTTTCCCAGATTAGACAACAATCCCAAGAGACAGTACATCACTTTTGGGCCAGATTCCTCCTTGTAATGAGCAAGGTTAAGGATTGTTGCGAGGAAGATGCAATCTCATTCTTTTGCAAAAATTGCACGGACAATGGAATCCTTAACGCCATAAGTCGCCGTGACATATCACAATTCGCTGACTTGGCGGCCATAGTACAGAAGTACTGTGCGATGGAAAGCGCCTGGAAAACCCAGGCAAAATTCTAGGATCCTCCGGCTCTCACTAAACCCCTTGTCCGAACCAAAAGGGTGCACTCTCGCAGGTCACCCGATCCAATCACAAAGAAACAAAAGCCCACTACAGGGCGTGGAACCGTATTGGAGGGATGGCTCAATAGGCCATGCAAAATTCACACCACACTGGATACCGTACCAACACACAGCCTTAGAGCATGTTGGATACTTCGGCAGGTGGCCAAGAGCGGCGAGGATCTCCTCATTAACAATACCACAGAGCATCATCCCGCAGAAAACAACAATACACTGTTGACAGTGTTCGATACTTTCTCCTCAAATAATAGGCACAAGAGAGCACTCCGCGACCTCGCTGAAGTCTGCCACGTTGCTGCGATAAATCCATGGAACGACACGACTATAACCTTTAATACCAGTGACGAACCTCAATTCCGAACAGTCCGAGCACCAGCTGCTTTGGTCCTTAGTCCAATTGTGGACGGCTTCCGTCTTACTAAAGTGCTCATGGACAATGGCAGCGGATTAAACCTCATCTACGAGGAAACTCTCAACAAAATGGAAAGAGACAAGAGACGCATTGAGCAAAGCAGCACGACCTTCTGAGGAATTATCCCTAGTCGGGAGGCATGATGTGCGGGAAAAATCACACTCGATGTGGTATTCGGCACGCCGAAAAATTACAGGTCCGAAGAGATAACATTCCAAGTGGCCCCGTTCAGTAGTGGATACCACGCCCTTTTAGGGCGGGACGCATTCGCGAGCTTCCAAGCTATACCCCATTACGGGTACATGAAGCTCAAGATGCCCGGGCCCAACGAAATCATCACTCTAGCTAGTGATCCGAACATAGCACTCCGCACTGAAAATAAAACCGCCATCCTGGCCCTTAAGGCATTATCTCAAGCCCTCGCGGCCGAATAATTAACTGCGCTACGCTCCACAATGGACAGGGACGACATGATACTCGACAAACGATCCAAGTCCACCTCTTTCAAACCAGCGGATGAAATAGTCAAATTCGAAGTCCACCCAACAGACTCTACAAAAATAACATCCATCGGGGCACAGCTGAACCCCACAATCGATGCCGCACTGCGGACGTTCTTACGCGAGAATTGGGACATCTTCGCCTGGCACCCTTCAGATATGCCAGGGATCCCACGTAGGCTGGCCGAGCATAGCCTAAACATATTGAAGGGATACAAGCCAGTCAAGCAGACTCTACGGTGCTTTTCAGAGCCTAAACGACAAGCTATGCGAGAGGAGCTAGCCAAGCTACTCGATGCCAGATTCATCAGAGAAATAAAACACCCAGACTGGCTAGCAAACCTAGTGATGGTACTGAGGGAGTCCTGGACTTGGGCGTATCAGGACAGCCGGACTATATACTTTGGCCGGACTAATGGACTGTGGAGATACAAGACTCAAGACTTCGTCCCGTGTCCGGATGGGACTCTCCTTTGCGTGGAAGACAAGCTTGGCGATCCGGATATTAGATCTCCTTCTTTGTAACCGACTCTATGTAAACCCTAGCCCCCTCCGGTGTCTATATAAACCGGAGGGCTTGGTCCGTGTACGGACAATCATAATCATTATAGGCTAGCTTCTAGGGTTTAGCCTCTATGATCTCATGGTAGATCAACTCTTGTAATACTCATATCATCAAGATCAATCAAGCAGGAAGTAGGGTTTTTCCTCCATCGAGAGGGCCCGAACCTGGGTAAAACATCGTGTCCCTTGCCTCCTGTAACCATTAGCCTTAGACGCACAGATCGGGACCCCTACCCGAGATCCGCCGGTTTTGACACTGACATTGGTGCTTTCATTGAGAGTTCCTCTGTGTCGTTGCTGCAAGGCTCGATGGCTCCTTTAATCATCAACAACAACACGGTCTAGGGTGAGACCTTTCTCCCCGAACAGATCTTCGTGTTCGGTGGCTTCGCACTGCGGGCAAATTCGCTCGGTCATCTGGTGCAGATCGACAGCTATGCCCCTGGCCTTCAGGTCAGGTTCAGAAACTTGAACTACACGGCCGATATCCGCGGAGACTGGATCTTCGATGGATTCGGGCCTACGCCAGGAGCGCGGAACAGTCACGATGAGCATGACTTAGACCTGCTGTCAGACAATACTCGGGATATCGCACTTGCAGGAGCCCCGGACCTAAATCCTGGGCAGATTTAGAGACGAATACAGACTTCATCCCCAAGGAAGCCTGTGTCTCCGGACCCCTGGACTCATGTCCGGTTGTAGGTCCCAGACCGCGCGCCCCCGAGCCCGCCGATTCTGGCTGGGCTCCGGTAAGGGAATTTGCCGCTGCGGATATCTTCCAGCACTCGCCCTTTGACGACATGCTGAACTCATTAAAGTCTCTCTCTTTGTCAGGAGACTCTTGCCCGAACTATGTCCGGCTCAAGGGGGAAGAAGGCGACGAAGAAATTCGTTGCCCACCCACCACCCACTTCATAGCCACTGTCGACGATGTAACAGACATGCTTGACTTCGACTCTGATGACACCGAAGGTATGGACGTCGGCGCAGGAGACGATTCAGAACCACCACCCACGGGGCGCTGGACTGCCACCTCATCATATGATATATACATGGTGGATATGCCTAAGGAGGACGATGGCGACAAAACGGAGGATAAAACCCCCGGACAAAAGCCAAAACGACAGCGCAGACGCCGCTCTAAGTCCAGCCACAGTAAAAATAGCGATAACAGCGCTAGAAAGATCGACACCCCAGTCAACTCCGAAGGCAACAACGACCATATGGACCCAGCGATGGAGCAGGATGAGCCAGGTCACGTTGAACACAGCCCGGAGCAGACGCCCGATCACAGTGATCCCGAGGGACAAACTCATCAAACTGCCCCGGGACCGGAGCACAGTCCGGACGACGATGCATTCATCATCCCGGAAACACGTTTGGAACGAGATAGCCTCCATAGAAGGCTTATGGCCACCGCGAGAAGCCTAAAGAAGTAGAAGCAAAGGCTTAAGGCCGCACAAGAAATGCTCAATCGCAGATTGAATAAAGTACTAGACACTGAAGAAAAGTACGGCGATGATCGCCACACAAAGAGCTATCCAAAACGCAAGCTGCTACCAGAATTCGACAATGAGTCCGTTCCACCGAATAACAAGACGGCCAGTAGGCCAAACCAACCACTTCGTAACCGTAATAGAGCAGCTACTGATGCCGCACACGATTTACGTGAGCTCCTGGATAATAAGGCCGGCGTGACCAGGTCCATCTATGGATCTAGAACATATGCTCCGGTGTAGGATTACGGTCACCAATACGATCAGAATGAGCGAGTACCAGTTCGGAATCATCACCGGACACAACAACAGTCGACAGCACACCACAACATTTCCAGATACAGAGGGGCCACTCACCCTCTGTGCTTCACCGAAGAGGTACTGGACCACAAATTTCCATAGGGTTTCAAACCCGTGAACATAGAGGCATATGACGGAACGACAGACCCCGGGGTCTGGATTGAGGATTTTATCCTTCACATCACATGGCTCGTGGGGATGACCTCCATGCCATTAAATACCTTCCCCTCAAGTTGAAGGGACCAGCTCGACACTGGTTGAAAAGCCTCCCAGAAAACTCAATCAGAAGTTGGTAGGAACTTGAGGATGCTTTCAGGGCCAATTTTCAAGGGACCTATGTCCGACCTCCGGACGCGGACGATTTAAGTCACATAATTCAACAGCCCGGAGAGTCCGCCCGCAAGCTTTGGAACAGATTCCTCACTAAGAAGAATCAAATTGTCGATTGTCCGAATGCCGAAGCCCTAGCGGCCTTTAAGCACAGTATCTGGGAGGAGTGGCTCGCAAGACACCTCGGCCAAGAAAAGCCGAGGACGATGGCAGCCTTAACAAGCCTTATGACCCGCTTTTGCGCGGGTGAAGACAGCTGGTTGGCCCATAGAGGCACCAGTGACCCAAGTACATCTGAAATCAGGGATGGCAACGGGAAGCTACGGTGCAATAAAAACAAACGTCGAAACAAGGAAGAAAGTCCCGGACAACACAACGGTCAACGCCGGATTCAGGGGCTCTCGACCCGGTCAACAAAAGAAGCCACTTAAAGGCAGCAAAGAGGGACCGTCCAGCCTGAACAAAGTCCCGGACAGATTGTGCCAAATTCATGGCACCCCCGAAAAACCTGCAAACCACACTCACTGTCGTGGTGGCTGGGAGCACAAGCACCTATGGGGCAAGAGGGCCCCTTTTTGTCTGGCAAGGGAGCGGAGGGCGCACGCAGAGCAGCTCGAGGCGAGAGAGCGCGCGGGGGATTTTTACCCAGCTTTGGAGCTCTCCGGAGAGATAAGACTCCTACTGCTGCTTTGTGTTTGTATTTTGTTCTTGCTCGAGAGAGCGGGTGTGGCGTAGCTGCGGAAAAACTCCGAACCGAACCCCTAGGCTATGGAACCAAAATTCCGAACCCCTTCTACGTGCGCATGGGCCTCCTTTTTATAGGCTAAAGGGGTCACCGACAGGTGGCAGCGTAGAAAGAGGGGTAGAAAGGTAAAAACGCGGGTTGGTACAACTACTACCAACAGTGTCCCCTACCTAACTCTAATGGCAGGGGACAAGGGCATTTAATGCCCGTCCGGTCGCCCCAACAGTGCAAGGAAACGACCGCTGGAGGCACCATCGATCGCCACGATGGCCTCCTTGTCAGCTTCGCTTGCCACCTCGCACCGCCATGCTGCACAGCTACCCGCCACGTGCACCAGGAGCGATCTTGTGGCGACACGTCGTCGGGTGTGCTGGAGCGTGGGTGCAGAGTGGCAGCCCTGCCGCGACAAGCGCCTTGCCGCGGCCCTTATCTTGTCGCACCAGCAAGCTTGCCGCTCGCCGGGCCTTGCCGGGACGCGCGGGGCGCCGCGGCAAGTTTTCTTGGAATGCCTTGAGTGGCCTTCCCGGCAAGCTCCTCTTGCCGGGGGCTTGTCTTCTTCCCGGCAAGCTCCTCTTGCTAGGGCCTTAGTTGGCCTTCCCGGCAAGCTCCTCTTGCCGGGGCTTTAGCTTGAGTACTCTGTTCTTGAATGGCATCAAAGTAGCCGTTGAGGATCTTGGCGGACGCCCGGCAAGCCCTGCCGCGGGTCGCTGCGACTGCCCGTGCCCAAGTTCAAGGTACTAAAGGTACCCCTACTTTAGTACACCGACAGGAGCCCCCGGGCCTGGGCCATACACGGTGCCGAGCGCTGTTGGGCCAGGCCCAAAACAGGGCACAGGCACGCGCGGCCTGCGTCCGTACTGATTCTGACTCCGCATCCACCGTGCTCCCTTGTAACGGTACGCGTCAATCGCGGCGTCGTGGGAGACGTGGGTGGCGTGCGCGACTTTTGAGGCGTCCACTCACCCCCTCCCACCCGTGACCGTGGGGAGGGGCGAGGTCACCTCATCTGTCGCCTTGGCTCTGCATCCCCGCCACGCGGCTCCCATGCACTCGGGGTCGCAGACGGTGGAGGTGGGAAACCGAGCCGTCACGGGCGGAGGCAGCGGATCGGCTCCGATTCCCTGCTCCTCCCGTGCCCTGATTCGCTGAGCGGGGCGGTCGAGCCCCCACCTCGCTCTTTTTAAGAAGAGCGGGAGGGGGGCGCCGAAGCCCACACTCTCTCATCTTCTCCTTTCTCCAACTTCTGCTCCCCTTTCTCCCATTTGCCATGGAGAAAGGGAACCCTGGCCCTTCATTGGTGTCGGCGAGGGTCGCCGCCAGGCAGCGCATCCCTCCCTATTCCACGCCCGTGGGGGCAGAGCCCGCCACAAGGGGAAGAGGGAGGGAGCACGGTCGTGGACGAGGCCGAGGACGAGGTCGAGGCGCTCGGGGAAGAGGCGGTCGGGGCGACGCAGCGTCTCCGCCTCCGCCGGAGGTTTCCCCCCTCGCGGCGGTCCATACGGGGGACGACCCTTGCGAGTTCTTCGTCAAGCTGCGCCGGGCGCCTCGTCGTCGCCTCCGGCTTCCAGCTCCGTTTGCGAGCGCGATGGAGCCGGAACCGCCTGAGACATTGAGATTGCACATGAGGGGCTGTGGGATTAGCGGCATGCGAGTCCACGTTGTATCCCCAGCCCCTAATGTGATGTATCTTGATCATGGGTGGAAGACGTTCGCCCGCATCCACAGCTTGACGGCGGGGTTTACTCTCCATTTTAAGTTAATGGAGGGCGACCTCCTCTCCGTCAAGGTCTTCGGGGACTCCGGCATCTGGGCGAGGTGCTGCGTGGACAGCTCCTCCGATAGCGAAGACTCCCCCTCGAGCGAGAGTGACGAGGAGGAGAGCGACAGCGACGACGAGGGTAGCGGGAGGCGGGGTGGCGAGTCCGACTAGGTGTCGGGCGCCGCTCCGCGCGTCACCGGCGACCCCATCATCCGCGTCGCCGGCACCTTGAACTCCCCGGGGTCGTCTCCTTGGGCGGCTGGCGTAGGGAGGCGGCAGAAGAGGAAGAGGGCTGGCGGCAAGGTCGTCAAGTCGGAGTACGAGGGCGTGGCGCCCTCGACAGCGTGCTGACGTCCTGCCGCCCCGTCTTTGAGCTCTGCTTCCGGCGCCGCCATCACCATCCAGCCTTCGGACGGCCCCTTGGATGTTCTCTTGGTGTCTTCTGGCACCCGTAGTTCGCCTAGGCGCCCCTTTTGCCCTTCTCGCCTCCTTGACCTACCTCCTGAAAAGAGGGACAGGAAAAGGATTACGGGCACCTTATCTTTTTAGTTTGTAAGCCTTCGGGCCTTAGCTGCATTTAAAACTTGTAATCCTCTCTTTCATGTTTTTCATCCTCTATGGACTGTAGCCGAGTGGGATGTTTTTTTAATGAAAAGGGGAAGCTTGCTATGTCCTTTACTTGATTTTATGTCTTGTATGTTTTTACCCTGTGCTTTGAGGGAACTTGCCGGCGCAAGCACACTTGCTGAGTGCGGAACATCAGCAGCCCGCTGGCGGTGTTGCGTCCGGCAAGAAACCTTGTCGGGGCTAGTTGCAGCGCGCTTGTATTGTTGAGCGGACTCGAAACAAATCAAGGGCGCAACTTAGCCACGAGTCGGTTCCTCCGCATACAGGTTTTTCATACAAGGCACGATCGTTCAAGGACGCGGCTTCGCGTTCCCTAGTCCATGAGAGGATGCATGATGAGGGACGAAAAACTTATCTGATATCGCAGCCCCCTGGCAACTCTGGCTTGCCGCGGGTGAATCTTGATATTCGCGGCCCCCCGGCAATACTGGCTTGCCGGGGTCCAGGTGTCGGTGCGCCCTTCTTCTTCTTCTTCGTCGCTATTATTTTGGTTATAAGAATAACTTAGTCAGTGCCGTAACAAGTTATTTTTGCAATATAACTTCACTGTGGGCACTATCTGCTATGTTACTTCCTTTACTTGATTCCGCCCCTTGTATGTTTTCACCCTACGCTTTGAGGGAAACTTGCCGGTGCAAGCACGCTTGCTGAGTGCGGGACATCAGCAGCCCGCTGGCGGTGCTGCATCCGGCAAGAAACCTTGTCGGGGCTAGTTGCAGCGCGCTTGTATTGTTGAGCGGACTCGAAACAAATCAAGGGCGCAACTTAGCCATGAGTCGGTTCCTCCGCGCACAGGTTTCACACACAAGGCAAGGTCGTTCAAGGAATATAACTTTGGCCTGGGCGACGCTTGCTATGTTATATCCTTTACTCTGTTACATCCCTTGTATGTTTTCACCCTACGCTTTGAGGGAAACTTGCCGGCGCAAGCACACTTGCTGTGTGCGGAACATCAGCAGCCCGCTGGCGGTGTTGCATCCGGCAAGAAACCTTATCGGGGCTAGTTGTAGTGCGCTTGTATTGTTGAGCGGACTCGAAACAAATCAAGGGCGCAACTTAGCCACGAGTCGATTCCTCCGAGCACAGGTTTTCCATACAAGGCACGGACATTCAAGGAATATAACTTGAAAATTTAAAACTTGATCATGCTCAAGCTTTGGCAACTTAGCTTTTCTGTCGCCTGTGCTCCGGCGAGGCCATGCTCCTTTGAACGACACCCGGCCCACACCTCTATCGTTTCCTCCTCGAAGCTTCTGGCATTAGCTTTGCGGCTATGGTAGCAGCACAAAGCTTGCCGGTAGCGAGCAGCTCATACCGCAGCCTGAAGACGATCTTCCTCGAGGAGCAACGCATCATCTTTCCGCGGCTGCTCTCGTTCTAGCTCACCGTAAGGGAGCACTCGAGGCGATCCGTACACGAGGGGAAAGGGGTCGAGACTGTCGAGCCCCCAGCCCGAAAATGGCCAGGGCAAAGGGATTGTTTGGGGAGCTTGAGCTGGCCGATGAATCTGTTTGGAGCGGAACTGGCATGCTTCACACTTGGTTACTTGTGCAGTTGCATCCTGGAGGGCTGTCGGCTAGAAGAAACCTTGCCGGAAGGCTTTGCCGGCAAGTGCTCTTGCGCCAATGTGGTGACCACATATGCCTCCATGTATCTCCGCCAACAGCTCCTGTCCATCTTCCCGGGGAATGCACTTCAATTTCACTCTGTTGAATCTTCTTCTGTACAGTATGTCATCGACAAACTGGTACATACTTGATTGCCAGGCTACTCTTTCCGCTGCTTCTTGCTCCTGGGGAAGTTCTCCTGTTTGAAGGAAATGGACGATCTGCTGTGCCCATGCCGGAGCCTGAGGCTCGACGACAAGGACTAAAGGCGCAAATGCAGCTGCGGGAACATCCGCTTCCACGGCAAGAATTTGGGATCCTGCCGGAGCGTGATGCTCCCCGGCAAGCGTGTCGGGACACAGCTTGTCGGGAGCGTCTGCTTCAATGAAACAAACCCTGGGGCTTGTCGGAGCAGTCTACTCCTCAACACTTTTTGCGTTGATCCTGGGGACTTTCTTGGCGGCGGCTCCGGGGAGCTCTGCCAGAAAGTAATCACCGGTAATCAACTTTCTCTTCTTGTTCTGTCCAGTTGATGGTGTCACAGATGGCTGAGTCAGCTTGAGCACAAAAATCCCTGGTTCCACAGGCAACTTGAGTGCGGCGCACTTTGACAGTCCATCTGCAATGTCATTCTGAGCTCTTGGGACATGTTCCATTTGCAGGCCGTCAAAATGCTCTTCTAGCTTCCTCACTTCATTGATGTAGGCTTCCATCAACGGACTCTGATAATCTTTGTTAACTTGGCGGACGACAAGCTGTGAGTCACCCCTGACAATAAGCTTCTTGATCCCAAGTTCTGCTGCTATTCTGAGTCCGGCAAGCAAGCCTTCATACTCTGCAGTATTATTTGTTGCTTGTTCCTTGGGAAAGTGCATCTGGACCACGTACTTGAGGTGCTCTCCGGTGGGTGCGACAAGTAGTACGCCCGCGCCGGCGCCTTGCAGCGAGAAGGCACCATCAAAGTACATGATCCATTCCTTGCTAGCTTCCTTGACGGGGATGCTCCTCTCCGGAGTTTCTTCATCAGGCGTTGGCGTCCACTCCACTATGAATTCTGCCAAGGCTCGGCTCTGAATAGTTGAAGTACTCTCGAACTTGAGGCCAAAGCTTGACAATTCCAGTGCCCACTCGACAATCCTGCCCATTGCCTCTTGATTCTGCAATATCCTCTTCAACGGAAAGCGAGTGACCACTGTGATCTCATGTGCTTGAAAGTAATGGCGCAGCTTCCTCGAGGCCATGAGAAGGCCGAAAAGCAACTTCTGCACACCAGAGTACCTTGATCTAGCCCCCTGCAGAAGGGAACTGACAAAGTAAACTGGGCGCTGCACCATCTTCTTCTGTTTCTCTTCTTGTGGCTGCGCAGATCCATCTTTGCCGGAACCAGAACTTGCCGGATCAGGGCTTGTCGGGCTAGAGCTTGTCGGAGAAGCCCCCTGTTTGTCGCTGGACTCGCTTGCTGCGGTCGCTGGCTCGCCTTCTGCCTCCCTCTCCGCTACTAACGCAGCACTAACCACTTGATTGGTTGCTGCCAGATATAGCAACAACTTCTCTTGTGGCCTAGGTGCGACAAGTGTTGGAGTAGAGGATAGGTATCTCTTCAGGTCCTGCAGCGCTGCCTCCGCTTCCGGAGTCCATTTCATTGGACCTGCCTTTTTCAAAATTTTGAAAAAGGGCAGGGCGCGCTCAGCAGACTTGGAGATGAACCTACTGAGAGCAGCAACACAGCCGGCAAGCCTTCGCACATCTTTAACGCGCTTTGGTGCTTCGATTTGCTCAATGGCCTTGATCTTGTCGGGATTAGCTTCAATCCCCCTCTGGGACACAAAGAATCCGAGAAGCTTGCCGGAAGGAACTCCAAACACACACTTCTCGGGATTCAACTTGAGGTTGATCCTGCGCAGATTTGCAAAAGTCTCGTCCAAGTCTTGGATCAAAGTCTCTTTGTCCCTGCTCTTGACCACTATGTCATCCATGTAAGCTTCTACATTCCTGTGCAACTGTGGCTCAAAAGCATGACTGACTACTCTTGCAAATGTTGAACCAGCATTCTTTAGTCCGAAGGGCATTCGTACAAAGCAGTACGTGCCACATGGAGTAATGAATGCGGTTTTCTCTTCATCCTCTTCTGCCATGAAGATCTGATGATATCCTGAATATGCATCAAGGAATGAAAGCAGATCACATCCCGCCGTGGAGTCGACAATCTGATCGATGCGCGGCAAGGGAAATGGATCCTTGGGACAAGCTTTATTAACATCAGTGAAGTCAATACAAAGCCTCCATTTCCCGTTTGCTTTGCGCACGACTACTGGATTGGCTAACCACGTCGGATGGAGTACTCCTCGGACCAGGCCCGCTGCTTCCAACTTCTTGATCTCCTCTGCAATGAACTCTTGTCTCTCCACTGCTTGCTTCCTAACTCTCTGCTTGACGGGCCGCGCATGAGGGCAGACGGCAAGGTGGTGCTCAATTACTTCCCTGGGGACACCGGGGATGTCGGGTGGCTGCCATGCAAACACATCGACATTCGCCCACAGGAAAGCAACGAGCGCACTTTCCTATTTAGGATCAAGCGTGGCACTAATGGTGAAGGTGCCACCGGTGCCGTCCTCCTTGGCGGCCACTTTCTTGGTCTCTGGTGAAGCTGCCTTTGCCTTCTTGCACTTGCCGGTGGGGCTCGATGGTGCGTCCTTGACGGTAGCGCAGCACTCCGAAGAGGTGCGCTTGCCGGAGTGGGCATCAGAGCTACTCTTGCCGGACTTGGTCTTCTTTTTCCCCCCGGGAGCTTCAGCGGCAAGTGGTTTGCGTTCTGCTGCGGCTGCTGCTTCCCGGTAGATCTTGTCGGTACAGATGAGTGCATCATTCTTATCGCCTTGGACAGAAATGACACTTATCGGACCAGGCATGTTGAGCACATTGTAGGCGTAGTGAGAGGCTGCCATGAACTTGGCTAGCGCTGGACGGCCAAGTATCCCATTGTAGGGCAATGGGAAGTCTGCAACGTCGAATGTGACTCTCTCTGTCCTGAAATTCAGCTCGCTGCCAAATGTCACTGGCAGTGTGATCTTCCCCTTCGGCTTGCTCCTTCCCGGGTTTATTCCTTGAAAGGTACCAGTTTCTTCGAGCTCGCTGTCGGGGATCTGGAGCTTCTTGAGCACTGTGGAGGAGATTAGATTCAGGCCGGCCCCGCCGTCAACCAGCATCTTCGTAACCTTGAGGTTGCGGATTGTGGGCGAAACCAACATCGGCAAGCACCCGACCGCAGTGATGCGATCAGGGTGATCTTCAATGTCGAAGATGATGGGCGTGCTGGACCACTTCAGGGGCTTGCGCGACTCAACGGACGGTTCTGCTGCGTTCACTTCCCGGACCCACTGTTTGAGTTGGCGGTGCGAGGTGTGCAGAGAAGCACTGCCGTCGACGCACAATACCTCTGTTGCCTTCTGAAACTCCTGCTCGTCAGTCTCATCTTCCTCCATCTCATCATCCTCATCTTCGTCTTCGTCTTTGTCGCGGCCGCGGGGAGGCCTGTCTCCTTGCCGCGGCTTGGCCTTGCCGCGGCGCCCTCCCCGGGCGGGATACTTCTTGCCGGATCCTCCGCCACCTTCCCGGGCCTTCTCCTTGTCGCGGCGCTCGTATTCAGCTTTCTGTTGCTCCGCCATCTGCTCAACTTTCTTGCAGGCTTGGAGGTCATGGCCCTTGGTGCGGTGGATCTTGCAGTACTGCTTGCCGGAGCCATCCTGCTTGTCGGCGGCCACCACAGCCTTGCCGGAGTCACCAGCTCTAGCCTTCTCGGAACCACTTCCGCTGCCGGAATGCTCAACAACTAGCACATCCTTAACCTTCCTCTTTCTGTTATTCCACCTCCGTTTCCTCTTTGCTGGAGGGGCATCCTCGCTGTCAGATCCTTCTACTCCTGCATTCTCTCCAGGGAGCCTCCTGCCCTCTTCAGCCCATGCACACTTGTCGGCCAGAGCATATAGCTCGCTGACATCTCTGATTTTGCACATCGCCATCTCCTCCCTCATCCTGCGGTTACGCACGTTCTGATGGAACGCGCTGATAACCGCGGCAGGGTGGACGTCTGCGATGTTGCGCTGCACCTGACTGAATCTCTGTATGTACTTGCGCAGAGGTTCTCCTTCCTTCTGGGCGAGCAGATGAAGATCGCTCTCCTGGCCATGAGGTTTGTGGCCGCCTGTGAAGACGCCAACAAACTGATGGCACAGGTCCGCCCACGAAGAGATGGAGTTGTCCGGCAAGTGCATGAGCCAAGATCTGACGTTGGGCTTGAGTACCAGCGGGAAGTAGTTGGCGAGGATCTTCTCGTCGCGCCTCCCGGCAGCCTGCACCGCGATGGTGTAGATGCTGAGGAACTCTGACGGATGTATCCTGCCATCGTACTTCTCGGGCACGTCTGGCTTGAAGTTCTTGGTACTGGGCCACTGGACCTGCCGCAGCTCACGAGTGAACGCAGGGCAACCTACCGCGTACGGCAAGCCGCCTGGTTCCCCTGGCGCATGCATGTCGACAGTGGGCCCAGCGCGTCGGTCAGATTGACGTCGCGCTTCTCTTCGACGCTTGATGCGAGTGCGAGCGTCTTCGTGTCGTCGTTCTTGGAGAACTTGGCGTTGATCGCGGCGAGCTCGCGGGTCCGACGACGTGGTGGAGTCGGTGTCGAGGTTGGCCCGGCGAGTCGGCGATCTTGGCCTTCAGGGCGGGGAATGCGCAGTGATGGCACCCCCAGCGGTCTTGTCGGCATCGGCTTGCACCTGGGCGTCTTGCCGGGGCTTCGATGTGCTCGGTCACCGGGGCTTGTCGCCGTTGGCGAAGCCAATGAGGCTATAAATGGCGGCCCTCCAGTCGTCGATCTTGTCCGGCGCTGGAGGGTAATCTAGAAGCAGCTAGGCTCGGGCCAGCGCTTCTTCTGGAGTCTTGGGTGGCGGTGGCGAGCGACGCGAGGTGCGAGACATGCTCAAACTTCTAACAGTGTTAGAAGGAGTAACATCTCGCCCAGGCGATCGCACTGCGCTCGCGCCAGCGTGTTGACGTGCATGTTGGCCTTGAGCGTCCCACGACCCACCAGCTCGGCCTTGTTCCAACGCGAGTACGGTGCTAGGAGCATCGTGGCGTTGTTGATCCTGCACCTCCTAGGAGGGGTGCGGTGGATATGCAGAAGCTGAACCTTGCGGGGCCTTGTCCTTGGACCGGGCGACGATGCGCGTCCCCCCGCCGGCGCCCGCTCCTCCGCCGGCGTCCACCCCACCGCCCGCTTGCTCCGGTGGCGGTAGGGAAGTCGCAGACGGAGCGGCCACCTCCGAAGTCTTCTTCTTTGGTGGCATGTCGATGAAGATGTTGATGTAGCGCGCGCAGACGCCGGATCAGATACGCACGACCTCGACGCCCCCCTACCTGGCGCGCCAGAGATGTCATGGTGGCTGGGAGCACGAGCGCCTATGGGGCAAGAGGGCCCCTTTTTGTCCGGCAAGGGAGCGGAGGGCGCACGCAGAGCAGATCGAGGTGAGAGAGCGCACGGGGGATTTTTACCCAGCTTCGGAGCTCTCCGGAGAGATAAGACTCCTACTGCTGCTTTGTGTTTGTATTCTGTTCTTGCTCGAGAGAGCGGGTGTGGCGTAGCTGCGGAAAAACTCCGAACCGAACCCCTAGGCTGTGGAACCAAAATTCCGAACCCCTTCTACGTGCGCATGGGCCTCCTTTTTATAGGCTAAAGGGGTCACCGATAGGTGGCAGCGTAGAAAGAGGGGTAGAAAGGTAAAAACGCGGGTTGGTACAACTACTACCAACAGTGTCCCCTACCTAACTCTGACGGCAGGGGACAAGGGCATTTAATGCCCGTCCGGTCGCCCCAACAGTGCAAGGAAACGACCGTTGGAGGCACCACCGATCGCCACGATGGCCTCCTTGTCAGCTTCGCTTGCCACCTCGCACTGCCATGCTGCACAGCTACCCGCCACGTGCACTAGGAGCGATCTTGTGGCGACACGTCGTCGGGTGTGCTGGAGCGTGGGTGCAGAGTGGCAGCCCCGCCGCGGCAAGCGCCTTGCCGCGGCCCTTATCTTGTCGCACCAGCAAGCTTGCCGCTCGTCGGGCCTTGCCGGGATGCGCGGGGCGCCGCGGCAAGTTTTCTTGGAATGCCTTGAGTGGCCTTCCCGGCAAGCTCCTCTTGCCGGGGGCTTGTCTTCTTCCCGGCAAGCTCCTCTTGCTAGGGCCTTGGTTGGCCTTCCCGGCAAGCTCCTCTTGCCGGGGCTTTAGCTTGAGTACTCTGTTCTTGAATGGCATCAAAGTAGCCGTTGAGGATCTTGGCGGACGCCCGGCAAGCCCTGCCGCGGGTCGCTGCGACTGCCCGTGCCCAAGTTCGGGGTACTAAAGGTACCCCTACTTTAGTACACCGACACTCACAGAGAATGCTGGGTCTTTATCAGGCCGACAAATTAAATGCCGAATACAAGGGAAGGGAAACACCAAGTAAAGACGAGGATGAGCCTCGCCAGCCGAACACTGGGGGACAGAAAAAATTCCCACCAGAAGTAAAGACATTAAACATGATCCACGCGACTCACATACCCACGAGAAGGCGCAAACGCGTGCTCAGAGACGCATACGCTATAGAGCCCGTCGCCCCAAACATAACCACTAGTCGGCCTGCCCGATCACCTTCGATCACAGGGACTACCCGACTAGTATGCGGCATGGAGGATCAGCTGCCTTGGTGGTTGAACCAATAATCGACGGATACCATCTCACTCGCGTCCTCATGGACGGCGGCAGTAGTCTTAATGTAATATACCAGTACACTATTCGCAGGATGGGAATAGACCCATCCAGAATCAGCCAAAGTAACACCACCTTTGAAGGGGTGAGACCAGGCATTGAAGCCCGCTTCAGGGGCTCCCTCGTACTAGAGGTGACATTCGGTTCCCCAGGCAACTTTAGAAGCGAAGAACTACTCTTCACTATCACCCCCTCCAAAGTGGTTATCATGCATTGCTCGGGAGAACAGCCTTCGCCCGCTTCAACGCAGTACCGCACTATGCCTACCTTAAACTCAAGATGCCCGGTCCACATGGCGTCATCACCGTCAACAGAAATATAGAGCGTTCCTTAAACGCGGAAGAGTATGAGACGGCTCCAGCAGGCGGACTCTAAGCGGCCTCTAATATCAGAACGCATGATCGGTCATTAAGACCACGAACACGGTTAGACGAGTCCGGCAGCCCAGATAAACCTAAGCTGGGCACTACACATGTAATCCCATAGAGGAGACCAGGGGCTTCAAATATTCAATAAAGCCCACCTTTTGGCTTGACCTTATTAACATGCCAATGTCTTACACTTCTACTATTCATTGATAATAGTCAACTCTTTGCACGCTTATGTAATACTCTTCTACATGAGTTTTCCTTTTTACAGACATCATTCGTGTGATACCCTCCCAGGACACGACACAACAGAGACAAAGGCGCAGACGTGCAGCAGGGCCCCACTCAAAGGTTTCTCTTTAGATTAAGCCCCTGCGTAAACCTTCTTTATTGTCTCTTGTTGCTTACACATCCCATGGGTTCTACACCCACCGGGGATACTGCCGTTATTGGCATTTCGCCATGACAGACTAATGCACGTACCTGGAAATACAGGGTTCATAATAAAGGGCGTTCCTCAGCCCAATATATGTTATAAAGTCCGAATACCTTCGGGAGTGTTCGGCGTCGTGAGTTTGGCCTTATATGCATCAGCTCCGAATCATGTCTTTGGTCAAATGTTGGGTTTGCCCGGCTCCTGGGTTTGCCGCCTTATGTTCCGTTCTTATCGGCTAAGGCGGCAAAAGGAGAACTACTGCGATTGTGCCCTGGTTATTCCGAACGAGCACCTCAGTAGAGAAAGCCGAAAACTGACAATCATGATATAGCGAGAGACTGTTCAACCACTCGAAGACTTAGCGGAATATTTAGGATTCCTCCGCATTAACGAAGGACCATTTCCCGGTCATGTACCCACGGGCCCGTATTCGGATGCATGCAGAAGTACCAGGGGCTACATAGTAGCCCCACCGTCAAACTCCTATGGCTAAGTGAAAGTGTTAAAGCTATATAGTCCGGTTGCCTAGTTCGACGTGCGATCGCCTCCTTAATGGACCAAGAAATTGGATCAAGTGTGATTATGCATATTTTCGCGAACACCCCCACATTATATGCGTGGGGTCTGAAGCCAACGACTGCTAACTTTCAAAATTGCATATAAACATAAAACGGCCGCATAGGAGGCACAATAACACTTTCGGGCGAAAAGTATAAACATAGTCTCCATAATCAAAATAACATTGTTTTGTACAATGAAACGATTTGTCACTCGAACATGACATTCTTCGAGCACTAAGCCTCTATTAAGCGAGCACCTTCTGCTACCTGCTCCAAGTAGTGCTCGGCCGGATCCTGGCCTCCCGCCAGATTCTGGGTCGCAATGATGGTGGCTTCCATATCTGTCCAATATGCTTTAACGCGGGCAAGAGCCATCCGTGCACCCTCTATGCACGCCGACCTCTTCATGGCATCGATCCGCGATACGGCACCAAGGAATTGTTGCACTAAACCAAAATAACTGTCTGGCTTAGGCCCCTTCGGCCATAAATGGTCTATTACAGACCGCATTGCAAGACCGGACAGCCTATGGAGCTCGGCCAAAGCAGCCATCCTCTCACTCAATGGCAATGGGCACGTTGGAGCACTGAATTGCGACCAGAACAGCTTTTCCACTTCATTATCTTTTTGATCCTCGAAAAACTTGGCCGCATCAGCCGTACTCTTCGCCCAATCCGCATACGCGTCTGCAGGGCTCCAACGTCGATCCAGAGGAGCGTACTTCGGATCTAAAAACTTCATCCGCAATAAATAGGGGTTTCCAGCCGTGATTTCTCCGTCCTGTCGAAGCTCCTCCCGTGCATCCCTAATTTCGGACCGCGTCTCCTTGGCCGCATCAAGTGCCTTCTTCAGGTCAGCCGAATTAGCCTTATTCTCTTTTTCAAGGAGCTCATACCGGTCAGCGGCATTTTCAGCTCCACAGCCATCTCGGCTATTTTTTCTTCGCTTCAGCGACAAGCAGCCTGTTCGGCTCTCAACTCTTCTGCCGCCTTTAGGGCAGCCGCATTGCTATCCCGAGCTTGTTCCTTGGCCAGGGCAAGTTCCTCCCTCAAGGCTTCCACGGCAGCAGCTCCGTCTGCAGTCCAAGCATATAACATAACATTATGCTTCTCTTAGTTTTTCTATAACAAATAAGGAAAGCAGAGCACATACCTTGTGACCCGTAAGCCGCTCATTCACAAGTGTGATATCGACATCATTAACTCCAATCTGTTGCCTCAGTTCGGTGACTTCAACAGACCGGTCAGCTGCCGGACCCTTAGCCACCTGTGCATAAACACAGTATGAGCATTACTCAATGATGTGATCCTCCGTTTGCTGCCTTGGGCTGGCAACCAGAGTCTCAGGGGCTACTATCCATATGGAGCACACCTAGCGCATGCGGCACAATCAAGAATTACTTATTTCGTTACATACCTCAAAGCCTCTGAGCAGGCTCGTAAGCTTCATTCAACCCGCTTGTGGCGGATGAAATCTTCTCAAGCACCGTGCTCATTAATGAACAGTGATCCTCCGAGAGAGCAGCTCACTCTAGAAGGCCCGTCAGCGTATCCGGCCGGTCGCTGAACTGTGCTGGACCTTTCTTATCGCCCCCCGTGGGAGCCGAATGCTCCGGGCTCCGGTCGGCCGAAGTACTAGCTTCTGGCCTCGGCAAATCTGGACTCCTCCGTGACGACACCTTGGGGTCACCCGCCCCATGAGGCAGAGAGGTTGGTGGGGTTTCACTCTCCATCATCTCCGGAAGGAGATCCCCCGAAGACAAACTTTGTTGAGAAAAGCTGCTAGCCGGACTGCAAAGAATGGATCATGGTTACTATTCTCGGAGGAGGAAGCACTAGCTTTGTATTTATGATTAACTTACAGCTCGGCTGAGGGCTGGCCCGTTTGTGGGCATGGCGCGGTGGAGACGCCCTTCGGGGTAGGGCCCCCTGGTGAAGTTTTCTTCCCTTCTCTGGGCACCTCCGTCTCCAAGTCTTCGGAGGCGGCCCTCTTCTTCCCGTGAGGGGAGGAGAGCTTAGATTCCCCTCCCCGACTATCCTCCTTTGGGGAGGTAGCAATTCCCCCGGTTTGGATGTGCAATGTGTGGGGTTCTGCTTCTCTGTTCTTCCCTTCGTCTTTCCCCGAGGGCACTTTACTTAGCACACAACCAAGCATCTTGGCTATGGCGGGACTAGGCGAGCCTTCGAGAAGTGGCGCCGGACACCTGATTCTCTCCGCCTTGCTGAGCCATTCCTGGCCACGGAGGATTTTTAGAATAATGTTATGATAAACATAAATGAAGTGTTAGGTTTCAGGGGTACTTACTTGGGTATCTGGGCGGTTGCAGCTCAGGCCCGCATCCTCGATGGTGTCCGGACACTCCACTTGTGGTCCGAAGAATAACTTACACATCCCTTCGAGCGTCATGCCAAAGAAGTGTAGAATAGACCACGGACCTTCCGGATTGAACTCCCACATCCGGAGAGGCCGACGTTTGCACGGCAACATCTGTCGGACAAGCATTACCTGAATTATGTTGACAAGACTAATGTTCCTCTCAAGAAGCTCCCGTATGCAGCTCTGGAATGTTGGTACATCATTAGCAGGCCCCCAATCCCGTCCTACATTGGCCCATGACGCCAGTTGAGGCGGAGAGCCCGAACGGAAGTCGGGGGCAGCCACCCACTTTGTGCCTCCGGGAGCCGTGACGTAAAACCACCTCCGCTGCCATAGATCGGACACCTCTGGGAAGGACCCCTCTAGCCATAGGGCGTCGGCGTTCCTGCTTATTACAGCACCTCCGCACTCCGCGTGTCGCCCCTCAATCATCTTTGGCTTCACATTGGAGGTCTTGAGCCATAAGCCGAAGTGCGGGGTGACATGGAGAAAAGCCTTGCACACACCGATGAATGACAAGATGTGAAGGATGGCATCCGGAGCTAGATCATGAAAATCTAGCCCGTAATAGAACATGAGCCCTCTCACAAAGGGATCAAGGGTGAAGCCTAAGCCGCGGAGGAAGTGAGAAACAAATACGATGCTCTCGTTGGGCTCAGGAGTATGGATGACCTGCCCTGGAGCAGGAAGCCTGTGCTTGATGTCGGCGGTCAGATATCTGACCTCCCTAAGCTTCGCGATGCCCTCCTCTGTGACCGAGGAGGCCATCCACCGGCCTTGAAGGTTGGATCCGGATATGATTGAAGATCCGAAGTGCTTGAGCTTGGGCTTCGGGTGTTAGAACTCGAGATGCGAAAAGGCGCAAGAGTGGTGGAGAAGAGGGATAGGCCTCGGCCCCTCTATAAAGGGGGTGAATATCAAGCGTCCTCAGCGTAACCGCTTGGGACTTACCTAAAAACACGGAGTCATACTAACAGGCGTCGTGGGATTGCATGCGCCCGTATTGGTGGAAGATCCCGCGATAAGGGGAACACGATCTCTGCTTTGGCAAGGTGTGCCAATAAAACCGCCTCGCAACACGTATCGAGGCAGGCCAAGAAAAACCGATTCATATTGGGCCAGGCCACAGCGTAAGGGTACACCGTACAGAAGTTGTCAGCAGATTATATTCGTGGAATATCGTTCTCTCTACGGTGGAATGCGAAAGTCGTTTTGAAGAGTCAGACACAATTTAAGTGTTCGAGGTTTACTTTGGAGTATTCGGAGATGGAACCCGCCTTGCAATGTCGAATACAAACTGCGCGCCGGACTCGTCGTCATTGAAGTCTGGTTCAGGGGCTACTGAGGGAGTCCTAGACTAGGGGGTATCCGGACAGCTGGACTATATACTTTGGCCGGACTGATGGACCGTGAAGATACAAGACTCAAGACTTTGTCCCGTGTCCGGATGGGACTCTCCTTTGTGTGGAAGACAAGCTTGGCGATCCGCATATAAGATCTCCTTCTTTGTAATCGACTCTGTGTAAACGCTAGCCCCCTCCGGTGTCTATATAAACCGGAGGGTTTGGTCCATGTAGGGACAATCATAATCATTATAGGCTAGCTTCTAGGGTTTAGCCTCTACGATCTCGTGGTAGATCAACTCTTGTAATACTCATATCATCAAGATCAATCAAGCAGGAAGTAGGGTTTTACCTCCATCGAGAGGGCCCGAACCTGGGTAAAACATCATGTCCCTTGCCTCCTGTTACCATTAGCCTTAGACACAAAGATCAGGACCCCCTACCCGAGATCCGCCGGTTTTGACACCGACAGGTACCAAAGAAGGACAAATCCTGGCGCCTATGTGTCGATTTCAAGGACCTCTATAAGGCTTGCCCCAAGGATCCCTTCCCCCTCCCCCACATCAATCAAATCATCAACGCTACCGCAGGACACGACTCATTGTGCTTCCTCGACGCATACTCGGATACCATCAAATCAAAATGGCGGAAACCGATCAAGCCGCAACGGCATTGATCACCCCGTATGGCCCTTTATGTTTCAACACCATGCCTTTTGGGCTCAAAAATGCCGGTGCAATCTTCCAACGCATGATTCAGACATGTCTGGAAAAACAAATAGGCAAAACAGTTGAGGCATACGTGGATGACGTGGTCATCAAGACCAGACACGTCGAATCTTTAATAGATGACCTGAGGCTCACGTTCGACAACCTCCGAACATATGACATCAAGATCAATCCGGAAAAATGTGTTTTTGACGTTCCCACTGGAAAGCTGCAGGGCTTCATCGTTTCCAATAGAGGAATTGAAGCAAACCCGGCTAAAATCCAAGCTTTGTCACAGTTGGCTACCCCAACAGACCTCAAGCCAATCCAAAAATTAACTGAATGCGTGGCTACCTTAAGCCGTTTTATCTCCCGATTGGGAGAAAAGGCACTACCTCTTTATCGCCTTCTTCGACGCACCGAACACTTCGAGTGGACGAATGCGGCCACGGCCGGACTGGAAGAAATAAAGGCCCTCGTGGCCAGCAACCCAATCCTGGCCGCACCGAACATTGGCGAACCCATGCTGTTATATATAGCTGCAACACACCAAGTTGTAAGCGCAGTGCTCTTCATCGAACGAGAGGAGGACGAACATAAGTTCCTGCTTCAAAAGCCGGTATACTATGTATCCATTGTCCTCACACCATGCAAGTCACGGTACCCACATTATCAAAAGATAGCATACACGGTCTTCATGGCATCCCAGAAACTACGACACTACTTTCAAGAGTGTTCAATCACGGTGGCCTCCGAAGTACCACTCAACGATATAATAAGTAACCGCGATGCCACGGGCCGGATTGCTAAGTGGGCCATCGAGCTCCTCCCATTCGACGTTATATATAAACCACGACGAGCCACTAAATCGCAAGTAATGGCCAACTTCGTCGCTGAATGGACAGAAGTCGAACTCCCTAAAGAGTATGGCGCATACTCCAATTGGATCGTGCACTTTGACGGCTCTAAGATGCTGGCTGGTCTGGGAGCGGGCGTTGTCATGACATCCCCTACCGGTGATACAGTCCAATACGTACTACAAATACTATACACAGACTCCAACAATGCAGCCGAATACGAGGCTCTGTTGCACGGTCTTCGGATGACAGTTTCCATGGGCATCCAACGCCTAGAAGTGCATGGGGATTTGAACCTCACAATATCTCAAATAAATGGAGACTTCGATGCCAAGGACCTAAAAAGGGCGGCTTACCGTAATGTCGTCCTCAAAATGTCAGCTCGGTTTGAGGGGCTTGAATTTCATTATGTGGTCCGAGAAAACAATCAAACGACGGATATCCTTGCCCGCATCGGCGCTAAGCGTGACCCCGTCCCACCCAACATCTTCTTGGAAAGGCTGTTCAAGCCATCCATGGTGTGGCAAGGGGAGACCGGCAACACTAGTCCGGATCCGACCACAACCCTAGATCCCGAACACACTGACATAATCGGAGGCTCCACCATCGAAATAACCCCTTCGGCCCACCTAATCATGGCTGTCATCGCCCCGTGGACCGAACCCTTCTTAGCCTACCTAAATAGGCAAGAACTCCCCAAGGACCAAAATGAGGCACGTTGCACTGTGCGGTGCTCTAAAGCCTACAAGGTCCACGAGGGAGAGCTTTATAAGAAAAGCGCTACCGGGGTACTTGAAAGATGTATCTCCGAAGAGGAAGGGCAGTAGCTCTTGGCCGAAATTCATGCTGGACTCGGCGGCCACCACACCGCAACTCGGGCCCTTGTAAGCAAGGCCTTCCGTATAGGTTTCTACTGGCCGACAGCCCAAGCAGACGCACAGGACCTCGTCCAACATTGCGTCAATTGCCAGCTCTTCGCCAACCAAAGCCATATGCCACCCACCGCTCTCCAAACAATCCCCATAACTTGGCCCTTTGCGGTCTAGGGTCTCTATATGGTCGGACCCCTTAAAGGAGGAAGCCATAAGAAAAAATACATGTTGGTCATGGTGGATAAATTCACCAAATGGATAGAGGCCAAACCAGTTAAAACAGCCGAATCTACACCAGTGATAGACTTCATATTAGGGGTCGTGTACCGTTACGGTGTCCCCCACAGCATCATCACTAATAGTGGCTCCAACTTCACAGCCGACAAGGTGAAAACTTGGTGCGGCAATATGGGCATTAAGCTCGATTACGCCTCCATCTATAACCCCCAAACAAGCGGTCAAGTTGAACAAGCAAATGGTCTTATTATGAACACGCACCGGGTCGAGGAGCTCGACTCCATACTATGGGGGCTGCAGACCATGCCAAATTGCACTACTAGATACACGCCATTCTTTATGGTGTAAGGCACGGAGGTGGTGTTGCCTGCGATATCATTCATGACTCACCTCGAGTGCGCATGTCTGAAGAGAGAGAAGCCGAGCTTGATCGGCAGGACAGTTTAGATGCCCTGGAGGAGGAGCGCGATGTTGCAAAAGCCTGTTCCGCATTCTATCAGCAACAGGCTCGCGGGTATCAAAGCAGAGAAGTACGGGCCAAAACTTATAACGTTGGCGAACTTGTTCTACGCCTACCGAAGAAGAAAAAGGACAAGCTCAAGCCCAAGTGGGAGGGTCCCTTCATCATTGATAAAGTTCTCATCGGAGGAGTGTACCGCCTGAGTGATGCATCAGATAATCGACTTGAGCCGAACCCATGGAACGCGGCCAAACTTCAAAGATTCTACGCCTAGCGCCGTACTCTGTGTTCGTCTCCTTCCCTCTGCCTTTTTTATTTATTTGTTATTATATCCTCTCTCTTTCTCTTATGGCTCTAAGTCTTTAAGTGTGACTCGACTACACACTCTTGACGCGCTAAATCCTCAAAGTATGCGCGCTCACTATACCTGGGGGCTTCTTATACAGAAGCTTAATATAATTATCTTCCGGGCATCACGCTCACCGCATATGTGTCACTTCCCCATATGTACCTTTTCTTCACCATTATATGCATCGATATGACTTAAGCTTTGGCCAAGTTGGGTTGCCTGGCTCCTGTTTTTATGCCCTACGTTCCCGTTAGTTTGGCTAGGGCATAAGGGGAGCACCTCTTCAATTGTTACTGTCGGGTACTCCGGACGTGTACCTCAGACTGGGTGAAGCCGAAAGCTAGTGTTCTTAATGGAATATTCGGTTGGTGAACTAAAGTTGTTTTTTACTTATTACAATACAAACCCCCCAGATGTTGCATATACTGCGTTTTTGCTCGCAGTATGGACATGCACATTAATGCATGCGTACCCAGGGAAAGGAACCCTTAACGGAACTATTCTCTCTGGAAGATGTTTCTTACTATCCATGTAATATAACATAGCTAGTTGGGTACTTGTCTGTTCAAGCAATTATGACTCCTACGCCTAGTTTCCATGCGTACCCCGATTTATATAACTGAGCGGGTATTCGGAAACACTCCGGACTGTCGGGTCCGGAGGCTGAAACAAAAAGGTCCGCCATGATAAATGATTTACAATGCGGCTAGGGACAAATATGTCAATTGAAGTACATAGTCACTTAGACTCACTTACTTCTTCTTCTATGCCATCCAACAGGCTGTCTATCCTACAATCCTGTTGGGAATACTTTGCGGATAATCCTACCTGGTCATATACCAGACAAACGGGAATCTCTTTCCCATCTGACCCTACAGTTCCGACCTGGGCCATGTGATTCAGATCGATCTTGGTATACCGTGTTTTACCATGGCCCAAGCTTCCTTCGCACCTTGTCGATAGGTAGATATCTTCCATAATCAGAAGCATTGTTGCGCTCCCTTGAGCAGTTGTACAAGCTCCCCCATGCTTCTTGGCAGGGAGGCGGATGGCCACAAGGCCTTGGCAATACCCTGAATCACCCGCCGAACTTATTCGTGCAGTTGCAAATGCTCATGTAGAAGATCGCTTGAGGATCCGAGCATCTCCTCTTCGAGATGACCAGTCAGTATACCTACAAACATAACTCTGTTAGCCCGTTTCTTCGCCAAACTATATAAAGGTTTGTTTGAGCACATACTAAAAATGCCGCATTGAAGCCTCCTATTCTCCTTTACGGAGTCAGCAAGCTGGGCCCAAAAATCTTTCAATTCCATGCCCAGCCGGGTATTGGCATCCTGGAGATCTTTTTCTCTCGCCTGACCTGTGTAAGTACACGCTCGCCAGCCTCTAGTTGTCGTTGAGCTCGTTGTTCATCCTCTTGTAGGATCTCAGGATTCACTCCGGGATTGCCTGCAAAATCTATTATTAGATCTGCAAACATGCCGAATACCAAATGGTACATGTAATTACGTTTTTTATCGATCGAGAAAAATATTCCCAGATGAGGCCTTCTTGGATCCCTCCATTTCGGCAGTTGCGGCCCTTTGCTGGGCTTTGCACTCCCCCAGCTCTTGAGACAAATGGGTATTCTTCTCTGTAAGAACCTATTCATACAATGATCCCTAAATCAGTTGTACCAACTGTTTCAAGTCTCAGGGGCTACTGATATACATAATTATCAGATTTTGCTTACCCGTATATCTTTTAAATACTGGCTTGTGGCTCTAGTAAGCCCATCTTGAGCAGCTCGGATGTACGCGTCTCCCGAGTTGAAGGCATAGAAAGCCTCTTCGGAAAAACTAGGGTCGTGGAGTACGACCCGCCGACACCGATGATTCATAACGATCTCCGCCTCAGAATTCGTAGCGGATATTTTATCCGAATCCTCTATACGAGGATCGTCCGGCGTCATCCCCGCGTTAGCCTCTACCCTCGAGACCGGTGCCGGAATCCGGCTGGTAGAGCTATGACGGGCAGGATCCTCAGATACAGTCCGGCGGAGGTTCTTTCTGTCAAAGCACAGCGGATATTGTTATATTTTAAAGATGACAGTCACGGAGCATGTTTTAAATTATACCTCTTCGATGGCGGCTCGGACCTGTCTCTGTTCTCTTTCCTTTTAAGCCTACCCGGCTTGGGAACCCTTTGTTGGTGAGTCACCGCGGGTTCGGCATGGCGTGCCGATGGCTTTCCCTTTATAGCATAATATATGTGCGGTGGGTAAGGTGGGGAGAGTGAATCCTTTTCGGAAGATAGGTCTCCTATTTTACTTACATCTAATGCAGGGAGGAGGCCGGGATAGTTGGCAACAATGGCCACTAAGGTGTCGTCAGAGCTCGCCTGGTAGAACACCCTATCGCCGAGCTCCACAGATATGTCCGGATCTTCTTCGAGTCCGGGGTCAGGGCCCGGTTGTGGTCCTCTGGCTGTGGAGGCGGGCTATGGACCTCCTTCATAGCTTTCCGCATTTCCTGTTATGGACTACCGAGGTAAATATTTGTGATCAAAGATGGCAGGAATGAATAGAGTTGAGTAAAGATAGCGGCTCACCCAGCTAGGGGGGTTGTATATGGAAAATCCGTCCCGTGGCTTAATGCGGACGAACTCCTCTTCTTCTCCTTTGTATAAATCAGACAGTATTTTCGCCAGAGCGGCGGCGGAGTCCGGACCTTTCTCCGACCGTAGCGGGTGGCATCGTCTTCTCCGTTGAAGTGCCACATGGGACGCCCCCGATACTGGAGCGGCTGCACCCCCCGCATTATGCACATTGACATAACCTCGATTATGGTCAATCTGGATTTGGCAAGTGTTTTTATCCTACCCATCAATTGAAGGACCTCTCTGCTATCTTCCTCCTTGGGGCTCCAAGGACGCCAGCTACGGCGTTTCCTCAATGGGGAATTTGTAAACTCAGGAAGACCCATACGGATATGGTCGGGAAGGGAGACGTCCTCTATATAAAACCACTCGGAAGGCCAGTCTTCGGATGTCTTCCTCGGAGTGCCGGACAGGCATCCGGTTCCGGCGATGCGCCATATTTCGGCTCCGCCCACTTGGAATATTGATCCCTCTAGATTGCGAGGGACGAGGTAGAACAGCCTCTTCCATAGCTCGAAATGAGCTTCGCAACCCAGAAATAACTCACAAAGGGCGACATAACCTGCGATGTGCACGATGGAGGCAGGGGTAAAGTTGTGCAGCTGGAGGCCATAATACTCCAGGAGCCCGCGGTGGAACGGATGGATTGGAAATGCGATGCCCCTCAGCAAGTAAGGGACAAGGCACACTCGCTCCCCCGGGGATGGGTTGGGCAAACTCTCCGCTTGCTCCCCGCCGTCAAAGGTGGCTAATACGGCTCGGATGGGGACAAGATATGCAGGTGGAAGAAACCCCTGGGTCTGCAACTTCACCAATTGGCCGTGGGATACGGTACACTTCTCCCAATCACCTGGCTTGGCGCTATGGGGGCGAGAGGAGGAGCTGCAGTAGTCGGCCATGATGGGATGGTTTTTTCGGGCACGCTCTGATGAAATCCTCGCTTGGGGAAGATGGTGTGATTTGGATCTAAGGATCCCCGTCTCTTTAATAGATGATTTATTTACATGGTCAGGGTGGCAAGTGCAAAAATGCTCTGGCTTCTCGCATTCGCTCGACACGTGGAGGCTGACATTATTAAAGTACAGAAGCCGATGAGTGCAACATTAAATGGGGAGTCGGGCACTACTCATCACAACAGGTACTCTGGAGAAGTTGGAGAAGGAACCCGCCTTGCAATGCCAAAGACAATCTGCGCGCCAGACTCATTGTCATTGAAGCCTGGTTCGGGGGCTACTGAGGGAGTCCTGGATTAGGGGGTCCTCGGACAGCCGAACTATATGCTTATGCCGGACTGTTGGACTATGAAGATACAAGATTGAAGACTTCGTCCCGTGTCCGGGTGGGACTCTCCTTTGCGTGGAAGGCAAGCTTGGCAATTCGGATATGTAGATTCCCTTCTTTGTGACCGAATCTGTGTAACCCTAGGCCCCTCCGGTGTCTATATAAACCGGAGGCTTTAGTTCGTAGGACAACAACAATCAGAATCATAGGCAAGCTTCTAGGGTTTAGCCTCTACGATCTCGTGGAAGATCAACTCTTGTAATACTCATATCATCAAGATCAATCAAGCAGGAAGTAGGGTATTACCTCCATAGAGAGGGCCCGAACCTGGGTAAACATCGTGTCCCCCGCCTCCTATTACCATTAGCCTTAGACGCATAGTTCGGGACCCCCTACCTGAGATCCGCCGGTTTTGACACCGACTGCAGGCACCACAGAAACATCTTCCTAAGATGAGCTACTTTCCGGTTCAAGAGGTAGTACTTCATCAAGTTCTACTTTCCCCCCACTTACTTCTTTCGAGAGAAACTCTTTCTCCAGAAAGGACCCGTTCTTTGCAACAAAGATCTTGCCTTCGGATCTGAGGTAGAAGGTATACCCAATGGTTTCCTTAGGGTATCCTATGAAGACGCATTTTTCCGACTTGGGTTCGAGCTTTTCAGGTTGAAGTTTCTTGACAAAAGCATCGCATCCCCAAACTTTTAGAAACGACAGCTTAGGTTTCTTCACAAAGCATAATTCATACAGTGTCGTCTCAACAGATTTAGACGGTGCCCCATTTAAAGTGAATGTGGTTGTCTCTAAAGCGTATCCCCAAAATTATAGCGGAAAATCGGTAAGAGACATCATAGATCGCACCACATCGAATAGAGTGCGATTACGACGTTCAGACACACCTTCACGCTGAGGTATTCTAGGTGGCGTGAGTTGTGAAACAATTCCACATTTCCTTAAGTGCGTACCAAATTCATGACTCAAATATTCTCCCCCACGATCTGATCGTAAGAACTTTATTTTCCTGTCACGTTGATTCTCCACCTCACTCTGAAATTCCTTGAACTTTTCAAAGGTCTCAGACTTGTGTTTCATTAAGTAGACATACCATATCTACTGAAGTCATCAGTGAGGGTGAGAACATAACGATAGCCACCTCGAGCCTCAACGCTCATTAGACCGCACACATCAGTATGTATGATTTCCAACAAGTTGGTTGCTCGCTCCATTGTTCCGGAGAACGGAGTCTTAGTCATCTTGCCCATGAGGCATGGTTCGTATGTGTCAAATGATTCATAACCAAGAAACTCCAAAAGTCCATCTGCATGGAGCTTCTTCATGCGTTTGACACAGATGTGACCAAGGCGGCAGTTCCACAAGTATGTGGGACTATCATTATTAACCTTACATCTTTTGGTACTCACACTATGAATATGTGTAACATCACGTTCGAGATTCAATAAGAATAGACCATTGACCAGTGGGGCATGACCATAAAACATATCTCTCAAATAAATAGAACAACCATTATTCTTGGATTTAAATGAGTAGCCATGTCGCATTAAACGAGATCCAGATACAATGTTCATGCTCAAAGCTGGCACTAAATAACAATTATTGAGGTTTAAAACTAATCTCGTAGGTAAATGTAGAGGTAGAGTGCCGATGGCAATCACATTGACCTTGGAACCATTCCCGACGCGCATCATCACCTCGTCCTTCACCAGTCTCCACTTATTCCGTAGCTCCTGTTTTGAGTTACAAATATGAGCAACCGCACCGGTATCAAATACACAGGAGCTACTACGAGTACTGGTAAGGTACACATCAATAACATGTACATCACATATACCTTTGGTGTTGCCGGCCTTCTTGTCCCCTAAGTACTTGGGGCAATTCCGCTTCCAGTGACCATTTCCCTTGCAATAAAAGCACTGAGTCTCGGGCTTGGGTCCATTCTTTGGCTTCTTCCCGTCAACTGATTTACCGGGCGCGGCAACTCCCGCTTGCTGTCCTTCTTGAAGTTCTTCTTACCCTTGCCCTTCTTGAAACTAGTGGTCTTATTTACCATCAACACTTGATGCTCCTTTTTGACTCCACCTCCGCTGATTTCAACATTGAATATTACTCAGGAATGACTTCTCCATCCCTTGCATATTGTAGTTCATCACAAAGCTCTTGTAGCTAGGTGGGAGCGACTGGAGGATCCTGTTAATGACCAATTCATCTGGGAGATTAACTCCCAACTGAGACAAACGGTTGCGTAACCCGGACATAGTGAGTATCTGCTCACTGACAGAACTATTTTCCTCCATCTTACAACTGTAGAACTTTACAGAGACTTCATATCTCTCGACCCAGGCATGAGCTTGGAAAACCATTTTCAGCTCTTGGAACATCTCATATGCTCCGTGCTGCTCAAAACGCTTTTGGAGCCCCAATTCTAAGCTGTAAAGCATGCCGCACTGAACCAGGGAGTAATCATCACTACACGACTGTGAGGCGTTCATGACGTCTTGAGTGCTGGGAAAATGGGTGCTTCACCTAGCGGTGCTTCCAGGACATATGCTTTCTTGGCAGCTATGAGGATGATCCTCAAGTTCCGGACCCAGTCCGTATAGTTGCTACCATCGTCTTTCAGCTTGGCTTTCTCTAGGAACGCGTTGAAGTTGAGGGCAACATTAGCGTGGGCCATTTGATCTACAAGACATATTGCAAGGATTTTAGACTAAGTTCATGATAATTAAGTTCATCTAATCAAATTATTTAATGAACTCCCCCTCAGATAGACATCCCTCCAGTCATCTAAGTGATACATGATCCGAGTCAACTAGGCCGTGTCTGATCATCATGTGAGACGGACTAGTCATCATCGGTGAACATCTTCATGTTGATCGTATCTACTATACGACTCATGTTCGACCTTTCGGTATCTTGTGTTCCGAGGCCATGTATGTACATGCTAGGCTCGCCAAGTCAACCTAAGTGTTTTGCATGTGTAAATCTGGCTTACACCCATTGTATGCGAACGTTAGAATCTATCACACCTGATAATCACGTGGTGCTTCGAAAAAATGAACTTTCGCAACGGTGCACAGTTAGGGGGAACACTTTCTTGAAAATTTATGAGGGATCATCTTATTTATGCTACCGTCGTTCTAAGCAAATAAGATGCAAAAACATGATAAACATCACATGCAATCAAATAGTGACATGATATGGCCAATAATTTTGCTCCTTTTGATCTCCATCTTCGGGGCGCCATGATCATCATCATCACCGGCATGACACCATGATCTCCATCATCGTGTCTTCATGAAGTTGTCTCGCCAACTGTTACTTCTACTACTATGGCTAATGGTTAGCAATAAAGTAAAGTAATTACATGGCGTTTTCATTGACACGCAGGTCATACAATAAATTAAGACAACTCCTATGGCTCCTGCCAGTTTTCATACTCATCGACACGCAAGTCGTGATTCCTGTTACAAGAACATGATCAATCTCATACATCACATATATCATTCATCACATCCTTTTGGCCATATCACATCACACGGCATATGCTGCAAGAACAAGTTAGACGTCCTCCAATTGTTGGTGCAAGTTTTTTTTACGTGGCTGCTATAGGTTTCTAGCAAGAACGTTTCTTACCTATGCCAAAACCACAACGTGATATGCCAATTGCTATTTACCCTTCATAAGGACCCTTTTCATCGAATCCGATCCGACTAAAGTGGGAGAGACAGACACCCACTAGCCACCTTATGCAACTAGTGCATGTCAGTCGGTGGAACCTGTCTCACGTAAGCGTACGTGTAAGGTCGGTCCGGGCCGCTTCATCCCACGATGCCGCCGAATCAAGATAAGACTAGTAATGGCAAGTAAATTGACAAAATCGATGCCCACAACAACTTGTGTTCTACTCGTGCATAGAAACTACACATAGACCTAGCTCATGATGCCACTGTTGGGGATCGTTGCAGATATTAAAAAATTTCTATGCATCACCAAGATCAATCTATGGAGAGACTAGCAACGATAGGGAGGGGAGTGTATCTTCATACCCTTGAAGATCGCAATATGGAAGCGTTACAAGAACGCGGTTGGAGGAGTCGTACACGCAGCGATTCAGATCGCGGTCGATTTCGATCTATGCGCCGAACAACAGCACCTCCGCGTTCAACACACGTGCAGCCTGGTGACGTCTCCCGCGCCTTGATCCAGCAAGGACGAGCGAGAGGTTGGGGAAGACAACTCCAGTAGCAGCACGACGGCGTGGTGGTGGTGGAGTAGCGTGGTTTCCAGCAGGGCTTCTCTAAGCACTACGAAGGACGAGGATGTGGAGAGGTAGGGCTGCGCCGAGAGAGAGAGAGACTCGTGTCTTTGGCAGCCCCCAAAACCCCACTATATATAGGAGGAGGGGAGGTGGCTGCACCCCCTCTAGGGTTCCCACCCTAGGGGATGCGGCAGCCCTAGATGGGACTGGAGGGGGCGGCCAGGAGGGGGAGAGAGGGGGGCGCGCCCTAGGGTGGGCCTTTAGGCCCATCTGCGCCTAGGGTTTCCCCTCTCTCCTCCTAGATGCGCCTTGGGCCTTGGTGGGAGGTGCACCAGCCCACTCAGGGGCTGGTCCCTTCCCACTCTTGGCCCATGCAAGCCTTCGGGGCTAGTGGCCCCTCCCGGTGGACCCCCGAAACCCTTCCGGTGGTCCCGGTACATTACCGGTGACGCCCGAAATACTTCCGGTGGCCAAAACCTCACTTCCTATATATTATTATTTACCTCCAGACCATTCCAGAACTCCTCGTTACGTCTGCGATTTCATACGGGACTCTGAACAACATTCGATAACCACATACAAACTTTCCCTATAACCCTAGCGTCATCGAACCTTAAGTGTGTAGACCCTACGGGTTCGGGAGGCATGTAGACATGACCGAGATAGCTCTCCGACCAATAACCAACAGCAGGATCTAGATACCCATGTTGGCTCTCACATGTTCCACAATGATCTCATCGAATGAACCATGATGTCGGGGATTCAAGCAATCCCGTATACAATTCCCTTTGTCAGGCGGTACGTTACTTGCCCGAGATTCGATCGTCGGTATCCCAATACCTCGTTCAATCTCGTTACCGGCAAGTCACTTTACTCGTTCCGTAATGCATGATCCCATGACTAACTACTTAGTCACATTGAGCTCATTATGATGATGCATTACTGAGTGGGCCCAGAGATACCTCTCCGTCATACGGAGTGACAAATCCCAGTCTTGATTCGTGCCAACCGAACAGACACTTTCGGAGATACCTGTAGTGCACCTTTATAGCCACCCAGTTACGTTGTGACGTTTGGTACACCCAAAACATTCCTACGGTATCCGGGAGTAGCACAATCTCGTGGTCTAAGGAAATGTTACTTGACATTAGAAAAGTGCTATGTCTTGAGCTTGCGTTGGTTTTCCTTGAAGAGGAAAGGGTGATGCAGCAAAGTAGCGTAAGTATTTCCCTCAGTTTTTGAGAACCAAGGTATCAATCCAGTAGGAGGCTCCTCAAAAGTCCCACGCACCTACACAAACAAACAAGAACCTCGCAACCAACACAATAAAGGGGTTGTCAATCCCTTCACGGCCACTTGCGAAAGTGAGATCTGATAGAGATAATATGATAAGATAAATATTTTTGGTATTTTTATGATATAGATTGGAGAATAAAAGATGCAAATAAAAGATAGATAGAAAACTTATATGATAGAAGATAGACCCGGGGGCCATAGGTTTCACTTGCGGCTTCTCTCAAGATAGCATAAGTATTACGGTGGGTGAACACATTACTGTCAAGCAATTGATAGAAAAGCGCATAGTTATGAGATTATCTAGGCATGATCATGTATATAGGAACCACATCTGTGACAAGTAGATCGAAACGATTCTGCATCTACTACTATTACTCCACACATCGACCGACTCCTGCCTGCATCTAGAGTATTAAGTTCATAAGTACAGAGTAACGCATTAAGAAAGATGACATGATGTAGAGGGATAAACTCATGCAATATGATATAAACCCCATCTTTTTATCCTCGATGGCAACAATACAATACGTGCCTTGCTGCCCCTGTTGTCACTGGGAAAGGACACCACAAGATTGAACCCAAAGCTAAGCACTTCTCCCATTGCAAGAAAGATCAATCTAGTAGGCCAAACCAAACTGATAATTCGAAGAGACTTGCAAAGATAACCAATCATACATAAAAGAATTCAGAGGAGATTCAAATATTTCTCATAGATAAACTTGATCGTAAACCCACAATTCATCGGATCTCGACAAACACACCGCAAAAAGAGTTACATCGAATAGATCTCCAAGAAGATCGAAGAGAACTTTGTATTGAGATAAAAAGAGAGAAGAAGCCATCTAGCTAATAACTATGGACCCGAAGGTCTATGGTAAACTACTCACAACTCATAGGAGAGGCCTTGGAGATGATGTAGAGGCCCTCCGTGGTTGATTCCCCCTCCGGCGGAGCACCGGCGAAGGCTCCAAGATGGGATCTCGTGGATACAGAAGGTTGCGGCGGTGGAATTAGGTTTTCGTGGTCGCTTCTGATGTTTTCTATGTACGGGAGTATATATAGGAGGAAGAAGTATGTCGGTGAACGCTCGAGGGGCCCACGAGGGTGGGGGGCACTCCGGGCACCCTCTTGGCCACCTCGTTTGTTGCTTGACGTCCACTCCAAGTCTCTAGGTTTGCATTTGTTCCAAAAAGATCGCTCCCGAAGGTTTCATCCCGTTTGGACTCCATTTGATATTCCTTTTCTTCGAAACACTAAAATAGGCAAAAAACAGCAATTCGGGCTGGGCCTCCGGTTAGTAGGTTAGTCCCAAAAATGATATAAAAGTGTAAAGTAAAGCCCATAAACATCCAAAACAGGTAATATAATAACATGGAATAATACAAAATTATAGATATGTTGGAGACATATCAAAAAGGTTTTAGCAAACGAACTACACGATCTTGTGCTATGCTTAGGATTGGGTCTTGTCCATCACATCATTCTCCTAATGATGTGATCCTATTATCAATGACATCCAATGTCCATAGTCAGGAAACCATGACCATCTGTTGATCAACGAGCTAGTCAACTAGAGGCTCACTAGGGACATGTTGTGGTCTATGTATTCACACATGTATTACGGTTTCCGGTCAATACAAATATAGCATGAACAATAGACACTTATCATGAACAAGGAAATATAGTAATAACCATTTTATTATTGCCTCTAGGGCATATTTCCAACAGGGAGGGCAACCAAATGTCCGCGCGTAGGCCCGCACGTTGGTCTTCCTTGGTACCCATCAGGTTGATGTAAAAATCATAGACTTGTTGCGAGATCTCCGACTGGCTCAACAGGAGCCCCTGCGAGTGCAACTGAAGGATCGCACATTTCCTACGCCTACCGTTCGCGTAAGCGTGGAAATACTTAGTGTTAGCATCCCCTTTGAGGGTCCACTTGAGGCCGCCCCTGCGCCTCCAGTATTCCTCCTCAGAGTGAAGCAGAGCTTCAACTTTCCCTTCCAGGGCGTATCTGTGAGCCCACTCCTGCTCGGAGAAAGGTCTCGTGTCTGCCTGGGCATCAAGGAGCGCGATATCATTGACGAGACATGCCCTGAGAAGCTTGTTGTCACGCCCTTGGTTCGCTCCCCACCCTTTGAGGCTCGCCCGGAGACGGCCCCCAACCGTAGTCCAGAATTCCAGCGGGCCCTGTTGCTGGCCGGTGAGTTGTACGCATCTGAGCCATTTCTCCCTGAAGATGGCGTCGAAGCCTGGTACCTCAAACCAGGCTGTTTCAAAAAAGAAACGAGGGCTGCGACGGATCCTATCCTCCCCTGAGGATAGGATTAAGGGAACAAGGTCCGACCCGATCCTCGTTTCGGCAAGGAGCAAGCACAATGGAAACATGACTTCCCAGTCCGGGGACATGAACACGCGATCCAGCACGGAGCGCACCGGGGCGAGCTATTTGTTAGTCCAGGTATACCTCGCCCCGGTTCTAGCCACTTCCCTAAGGGACATAGATGCAATTGCGTTGTTAAACATGGCCACACTTGGCCAGTTGATGTTGTCGTTGTTCTTATCAGCGCCCGAGCGAACCAGATTGAAATCGCCCCCTACCATGAGAGGAGTCTGGGTAGCTGAGGCCGTGAACACCTAGCTTGGAGTTCTCCCAAGAACTCTGCCGAGCGTGAGTGATCCGTAGGTCCGTAGACTTGCATGATCACAAGCTCACGAAGCGACGCTCGAACACGAATGCTAGTGGCGATGAAAAAGGTTCCAACCTCCCAGGTCAGTACCTCGTACGTGGAGTGCCAGAAACCCAACAACATACCACCCAAGTGGCCTGTCGCTGGGCTATTGTTCCACGCAAATCGCTCAAGGGGATCAATTGAAGGAATATCCTGTTGTTGAAACTCGGCCTTGATCGTTTCCTGGAGCCCAACTATATCGACAGCCTCTTTCCTGATGTATTCTCTCAGTTGGGTGTGACGCCCCGTGTGGCCAAAACCACGAATGTTCCAAAATAAGGCGCGCATTTAAATAACGCGATTTCGCAAACGAACACCCATAGAGGTGATCGCCTTGGCCACTCGCCTCATGATACGTCCATTTTGCATCATGCTTTTATATTGATATTTATTGCATTATGGGCTATTATTACACGTTATGTCACAATACTTATGCCTATTCTCTCTTATTTTACAAGGTTTACATGAAGAGGGAGAATGCCGGCAGCTGGGATTCTGGGCTGGAAAAGGAGCAAATATTAGAGACCTATTCTGCACAACTCCAAAAGTCCTGAAACTCCATGAAAGTTATTTTGGAATTAATAAAAAATACTGGACGAAGAAAGTACCAGAGGGGGCCCACACCCTGGCCACAAGGGTGGGGGGCGCGCCCCTGCCTCGTGGGCCCCCTGGCAGCCTCCGATGACCATCTTCTGCTATATGAAGTCTTTTACCCTGAAAAAAAATCATAAGCAAGCTTTCGGGACGAAACACCGTCGCCACGTGGCGGAAGCTTGGCGGAACCAATCTAGGGCTCCGGCGGAGCTGTTCTGCCGGGGAAACTTCCCTCCAGGAGGGGGAAATCAACATCATCGTCATCACCATCGATCCTCTCATCAGGAGGGGGTCAATCTCCATCAACATCTTCAACAGCACCATCTCCTCTAAAACCCTAGTTTATCTCTTGTATCCAATCTTTGTCCCAAAACCTCAGATTGGTACCTGTGGGTTACTAGTAGTGTTGATTACTCCTTGTAGTTGATGCTAGTTGGTTTATTCGGTGGAAGATCATATGTTCAGATCCTATATGCATATTAATACCCCTCTGATTATGAACATGAATATTAATTGTGAGTAGTTACGTTTGTTCCTGAGGACATGGGAGAAGTCTTGCTATAAGTAGTCATGTGAATTTGGTATTCGTTCGATATTTTGATGAGATGTATGTTGTCTCTCCTCTAGTGGTGTTATGTGAATGTCGACTACATGACACTTCACCATTGTTTGGGCCTAGAGGAAGGCATTGGGAAGTAATAAGTAGATGATGGTTTGCTGGAGTGACAGAATCTTAAACCCTAGTTTATGCGTTGCTTCGTAAGGGGCTGATATGGATCCATATGTTTCATGCTATGGTTAGGTTTACCTTAATACTTCTTTCGTAGTTGTGAATGCTTGCAATAGGGGTTAATCATAAGTGGGATGCTTGTCCAAGAAAGGGCAGTACCCAAGAACCGGTCCACCCACATATCAAATTATCAAAGTAACGAACGCGAATCATATGAGCGTGATGAAAACTAGCTTGACGATAATTCCCATGTATCCTCGGGAGCGCTTTTCTCTATGTAAGAGTTTGTCCAGGCTTGTCCTTTGCTACAAAAAGTATTGGGCCACCTTGCTGCACTTTATTTACTTTCATTGCTTTTTACCTGTTACGAATTACCTTATCACAAAACTATCTGTTACCGATAATTTCAGTGCTTGCAGAGAATACCTTACTGAAAACCGCTTGTCATTTCCTTCTGTTCCTCGTTGGGTTCGACACTCTTACTTATCGAAAGGACTACGATAGATCCCCTACACTTGTGGGTCATCACCTCACCCTGCCACGGCTAGGTGAGTGGGGAACAACAACCCCTGTTGCTCTGTCTCCATTGGTCCGGACCGCAAGCAAATCCGAGGCCCCTGCCTCAGCTGCCAGCCGGTCCGTGTGTTGAGCAACCGCCGCTGCGAGCGCTGCCTGCGCAAGCTCCTTAGCACGAATCAGCGAGATGAGCTCGCCAGTTCCTCCCTCTCCTATCGGAAACACCCCGCTCTCCCCCAACACCTCACTCAAATGATCATCCAAGAAGGATTCAAGAATTGTAAAGCGCAGCAGTGCGTTACCTGAGGTTTCCAGATTCTTCTGTGCCTAAAGAAGTTGGGCGAGCTGGAGCGACGGGAGGTTGCCTTTGGCACCCTTAGAGTGCAAGCTGGCCCGCACCGGGCCACCGGCGCCGCCACCACGGCCTTCGAGCGCTTGGCCTTCGGGATGGGTGCCGTCTTGGATGCCTCCTGCACAGCCAGGGCGGAACTGGGCACCGCCAGGGCCTTGACCGACTGACGGGGAGTCACGGGGGCCCCCAGCTGCTCGGCCGCTCGGACGGTCTTCGCCGTAACCTTGTGCACCACCACCTTCTTGAGCTGCTTCGTCGCGCCGGCCTTGTTGCTGCTGCGTCCACCTTGGGTAGGCGAACGGGAGGGGAGGGGCAGCGGAGACGTGTCGGCGGACACAGTGATAGGGTTATGCACGCCGTCAGACAGCGGCACCTCCATCTGGACCAAGGCCACCCCGTCCTCCAACCGCACCGGAGGCGAGGTCATCGAACCCAGATTGGAGCCGTATTGGTTTGGGATCGAGAGCTCCATCCCAGTGGACAGCCCCTCGAGCGCCGACGCCCTCTGCAGTAGCTGAGAGGGACGCGCCGCCCCGCCTTGGTCTTGGTCAGTGAGGCCTAGCTTCTCCCAAGCCGCCATGTCGATGGAGTCATCTTCCATGCTTGCATCAGGGTCCTTGTCCTCGTCGCGCCCCGACCCATCCTTGTCGTGTCCCTTGCCATTGTTGGGGGGAGGGGGCGGGGAGGGAAGAGCTGGCGCCTCTAGTGGATCCGCATCGAGCTCAGGAACGATCGAGATGTTGAAACCTTCGCCATTGAACCATATCTGCATCGTGCCCCGGAGCGTGGCTGGGTTGCGGCATGTGAAACGCATCCAAACAGGCCCTAGACGGACCAGCGTCTCCTCATCGACCAAGAGAGGCCGGCCCAGCATCGTGGTGGCCGCTGAAAGGATCGATATAGTTGACTAGAGGGGGGTGAATAGGCAACTAACAATTTTTAGCTTTTCTTTACCAAATTCAACTTTGCATCAAAGTAGGTTGTCTAGATATGCTACTAGGTGAACACCCTATATGATGCAACAACAACAAGCACATAGGCAAGCAAGGGATATAACACAAGTAAGCTAGCAAAAGTAAAGGGGCGAGATAACCAAGAGTGGAGCCGGTGGAGACGAGGATGTGTTACCGAAGTTCCTTCCTTTTGAGGGGAAGTACATTTCCTTAGAGCGGTGTGGAGGCACAATGCTCCCCAAGAAGCCACTAGGGCCACTGTATTCTCCTCACGCCCTCACACAATGCAAGATGTCGTGATTCCACTATTGGTGCCCTTGAAGGCAGCGACCGAACCTTTACAAACAAGGTTGGGGCAATCTCCACAACTTAATTGGAGGCTCCCAACGACACCACGAAGCTTCACCACAATGGACTATGGCTCCGAGGTGACCTCAACCATCTAGGGTGCTCAAACACCCAAGAGTAACAAGATTCGCTAGGGATTAGTGGGGGGAATCAAATTTCTCTTGGAAGTGTAGATCGGGGCCTTCTCAACCAATCCCGAGCAAATCAACAAGTTTGATTGGCTAGGGAGAGAGATCGGGCGAAAATGGAGCTTGGAGCAACAATGGAGCTTAGGGTTGGAAGAGGTAGTCAACTAGAGGTAGGAGACACCCCTTTTATAGCAGTGGACAAAATCCAACCGTTACCACTTATCCAGCCCGCGACATGCGGTACTACTGCTCCAGAAACGCGGTACTACCGCAAGGCCACGCGGTACTACCGTGAGGGACCATGGTACTACCGCGGCAGCTACAGAGACTAGAACATGCCTGACTGAGAGCAGTACTTCCGCGAGCGTGGTACTACCGCTCCCTCTTGCGATACTACCGCAAGGCGGGAAAGTCCTAGCCTGGGAAGGGTGCGGATGAATAAAAATACATCTGTGCCTACTTCCGCTGGAAAACAAACGATGCAAAAATCCGACATGGTACTACCACTGGGGAGCGGTACTACCGCATGGCAGCTGAACCAGGCCGCGCGCGGTACTACCGCGCTCGAAGTGCGGTACTACCGTGGAGGCACAGATGTAAAAAATAACATCCGCCCCTACTACCGCGAAGCAGCGGTACTTGGCCTGGGAGCCACGATGCTACGACTCCAGGGGAGCGGTACTACCGTGGGCTCCCGCGGTACTACCGCGCACGACGTGCGGTACTACCGTGGAGGCGCGGATGTTAAAATTACATCTGCCTCTACTACTGTGAAGCAGCGGCACTTGGCCTGGGAGCCACGGTACTATGACTCCAGAGGAGCGGTACTACCGTGGGCTCCCACGGTACTACCACGCAGTGGCACGGTACTACCGCAGGTGCCTGCGGTACTACCGCTCCAGCGAGCAGTACTACTGCAAGCTCAGCAACAGCAGCCAGGACAATCGCATAGAGGATAAACGGGGGATGCTCCAAAGTGCAAGGGAAAGGTGGAGACAAGGAAGGAAACGTGTATGTGATGATTCCACCCGAACCTTTCCGACGCGGACCCCCTCTTAATAGAACGGCTCTCCTACGACTCAAATCCACCAAAAAGAAACGTAGAAAAACGCCATCTTCAATAGTCTTCGAGGGGCACCGAACCGTCTTGTGCCTAGCGATGAAGCGTCTGAGAAACTCAAGGCACACGATTAGTCCGCAAAAGCATTGTCATCAATCAGCAAAACACCTTAGGGATAAATATGCCCTTACAGCCGCCATGAGCCTAGCCGTGCGCCGGTGATTGGGAGGCACCCCTCCCAGCTTGACCCAGACCTCGGGCATCACCAGCCCCTTTGGCGCGTCCAGGACAACATCATGGATTTCAGCCATGAGATTGTTGAGGGAGTGAAAGAGTTTGCCACTGTGCCATCTGGAGCATGGCCGAGTTTGGGAACACCACCGAAAACGAGCCTCCGTTGAGGGGAGAGATCTGCCAATCCCAGGATCCCTCAAACAGATGCGGCAGCTCGACCTCCAGGATCTCCTTCGAGTGCACGCCCGGCACCGCCGACAGCACAGCCGCGTTGGTCCCCAGCAGGATCTGCGGCTCATCCCGCCCGTCTTCATGGAATGGCAGGCAGAAGAAACCCTCATCGGAGATGGCATGCCCCATGGTTTGGAGGAGCAAGGGCTTGCCGTGGGCCCAACATTGGGCCGAGGTGTGGCCTTCGTGGGTGCAGACAACACGTAGGGGCTTGAAGGTGCACAGGTTTTGCTAATGGCCTGAGCGACCACACTTGAAGCACTCTGGGCCCTCCGCTTCTTCAATGGGGATCGGCTCCGCCTCCGTGCCCTTGGAGGAGGACGGCATCTCAGATCCAGGCGGGAGGCGGCTTAGAAGCCGCCGCCCCTGCAGGCTTCGACTTAAGCTTCTCGGCGAAGGGATCGTCGACGTGGTCGCCGCCGTGAGCGGCCTGCAGCCCCTTGCACTTGAGCTCGAGGCCGCGCTTCTTGTACTCCTCCGTCTTCTTCTTTTTCCGTTCCTGCTCCTTGAGCCACCATGCGTGTGGCGGCCCCCATCCGTTGTCGTTCTCCGCGCGACCCGCCTCCTGAGACGAGGAGCCCAGACGCCGGGTGCGGTCCCGATCCTGCGGCAGCTCCATGGGCGGCTTCTCTACCCCGCGGTCTTGCTTGGATCCCATCGCCACCACCGTTGCGAAGGAGCGCACCAGAGGAGGAGGGAAAATGGGGGTGAGGAAACGGGCGGAGTGACCAAAGCGGCACACCTCCACTTTGGAGGCAGGAAACCCTAATGAGGCGTCTAGGGTTCTTTGGGGCAGCCAGAGCCACTTATATTGCTTGAGTGCCAGGCCCATGGTGGGCTGGGCCACAGAAACAAGCTGATCCAACTGCCCATCCGCCAGCGCCCCCGACTGGGCCGCCCCACCCGCAGGCCCCGAAGATGGGCCGTAGCCCGGCCTAGCAGCCAGACACGCAGGCGAGGCGGGCGGCGCGACCCCAACCCTAGGGCGAGGATCCCGCGGATCCACCTGCGCCGCCGGCGGCACGGGGCCGCCCAACGTCGGCCAGAGCGAATCCAGCCCAGGGAGCAACAACAGACCAGCGTGCTGGGACTCTGGCCGCCCTCGGCCCTCCCTCGCCGGCTCCGCACGCGCGTCCCTGCGGGCAGCCGCAACCATCCGCCTGGGACCACATCCGTCCGGCGCAAAGGCACGCTGGCGGCCTACCTTGAAGGAGCCCCCAGCTCCTCTGCGCGCACGACGAAGTCGTTGACGGAGCACGCCGACCGGCCGTGCTCCGCAGCCCCCGCCATGGCGCAAGGCAGTCCTCCTCGACCGGAATCCTCCTCTGCCAACGCCCAGAACCTGCTCCCCGACCAACCCCGCGCGCCCGTGGTTGGGGAGCCCTGCTTCCTGCCCGCCGGCACACAAAGCGCGGGCCGTGCGCCCTCCTCGACGCGAGAACGCATGACAGGGACGCCGGAGACGGGGGCTAGCCTGGAATCGCCGCCTGCGCCAGCACAGTCACTCGCAACGCCTGTCCGTACAGGAGCCGTTGGCATCGCACTTCCCTCATGTGCACATATCAGTACATGTATGTACATCAATTCGTTGGAGCAAAGGTAATCGAGAGAGACAATGAGACAAGTGAAAGCTTATGATTGAACGACTGACCATACACCAATACACGATGGTCATATGGTACAGATAGTGAAATGTTTGGTTTAGTTATGCAACTGCCAGGGCCGGTCCTGTGAGTTCGCGCGGGCGCAGGGGGGCATTATAACCCAGGGCCTATTACAAATCATCAAGTTGATTGCAGGAAAATTTATGTCGGACCCACGGCCGTTAGATGCATCCATCACAACCCTCGACTGGTTCCTGCAGATCCCACATGGAAAACGATTGAAGCCGGTCGACCGGCTGAAACTGCGTCGGTCAGATCCAAGCTGGCGATGGGCCCATACACACACACACTGCCTAAGCCTTCCTTATCCCTTCTTCTGGACCGCTCCTAGCCATTCATTCCAGCGTAGTCTTTCCTTATCCCTCACGCGTCTTCTTCCCCTGTTGCCGCCATCTGCATCTTTCTCGCTAGTGATGACCACCGCCGATCCCGTACGATCCCACGCGAATCCAGCTCCATCCACGCATCAACCTCCCCCGTAAATGGGCGCTACTTTGGGAGGGGCACCCACCACCGCGTGAGGCAAGAGAGGGAAGAGGCCAGTGACGCTGATGACGTGCGATGCTGGGGACCGGCCGGGGGTTTGCTTCAACCGGGGGGATGGTAGTGCGCAATGATGGAGGTGGCCGCCATGAATATTTTTCTGGAATCACTTTTTAGTTTTGCTGGAACCTTCTATCAATTTTGCTGCAATTGAGGATGGTGGTGCCGTCGTTGCCGTGATTTTTTGCTGCATCAATTTGTTTTTTTGCTGGAACCACTCTCAATTTTTGCTGGAACCATCTCTTATTTTTGCTGCATTAAGTGAAGATGGTGGTGGGCGGCGACGGTAGTGGCCGCCACATTTTATTTTTGCTGGAACCCCTTTTCTGTTTTGCTATAATTGAGAAGATGTTGCCGTCGCCATCATGATTTTTGCTACAATCTGTTTTCTTTTTATTGGAACCATATTTGATTTTGCTGGAACCATTTTCTGATTTTTGCTGGAAACCATCCCCTTTTTTTTGCTTCCAACAGCTCTGCTGGCGAGCAACGTCGTGGCCGCATTATTGTTGCAACCGGAGGGATGGCAACACCAGCGAGGACCTGTGTTTTGCTGCCGATGCCGAAAAGGGAGCATCCATGGAGTCAACAGGGAGCGGGGGGAGTCAACAAGGGAGTTGCACGAGACGGGAGATGTGGGGGAGGTGCGTTGAGGAAGAAGGTCTCTGGAGCGGACCATTTTTTGCCAAATCCAATGGCCAGAATTATTAGCATCCGGTGGCTAGCGCGTGACCGGCCCAAATTTGGTCCGGTGCGCCGGTGCCTAGTACTACCCAGCATACATTGCTTGCCCACACTCCATAGTACATGCCTCCCTCTCTCAAGCATCACTCCCCTGCTTGCCTTTGACCGCGATCTCCGGTGGCCGCCGCTAATGCTGCAAAGCAACATCCATGTCCTATATTTTTTGAGAAAGAAGTCCATTTTTCACCCTCAAATGTGGTCAGATGGACAAATAACCCCCGAACTCCAATTTGATACTCCCTCCGGTCCATAATATAAAAACATTTTTGACACTAATGTAGTGTCAAAAATATTCTTATATTGTGGGACGGAGGAAGTATGATTTTAACCCCCAAATCCTTAAAACCGGGTAAATCTTTCCCTTAAATGGTTTTGCTGCTGATTTTAGGGATTCTAGCTGGCTTTAGAAGATGACTAGGCAATGACTTTTGACACGGCACTCCAAACCAGACCAGACGAGCATGCTCCAAACCAGAGCAGAGACCAGACGAGCCAGCCGCTCCTTTTTTTTTAGAACGAAGGCTCAAGGAGGAGCCCGGCTTTGAATTAACGAAGCCATCAACCGGTCAGGATTACACAAGGCCACCAAGCGATAGCGACCGAAAGATACACTGGAGCTTAGTGAACAGCTAACAAAGCAACACACACTAGAGCAGAAAGAAAATACATGGAGAGCCCAGCTAGTAGTGTTGAAGCCTACTGCACATAGTCAACAGAGAGAGGAGCAGCAGAGAAGCCTCGATGATCAGCCAAAGGCCAGAGAAAGGTGTGAACTGTCTGAACCCAAGGGCAAGGGAAGAACATCGCTCCCAACGCCGAAGAGGAACCCTTTCCTCTCGCCTAGGCTCGAAGGCGCCGCACCATCGGATCGTTGGCGCTCACCCGATAACTAGAGCAGATGCCAGCCGGATCCCCATCGCAGACAAGTTGCACAGCCCTCGCCACGCCACAGGCACACACCACAGCTGCACTGCCACCTCTCCTGAACAACCAAGAGCAGAAGGATAGCCGTCGGGAGGTCGCCGGAGAAGAAAGATGCCGAGTCCAAGAGGCGGAGCAGGGGAGCACCAGGTCCCGATCCATGGCCGCAAGAAGGACTCCTGCGAGAAACGAGCACCCTCCACGGAAAAACGCAAACTTGGCCTCGCAGCCGACGGACGCCCACCAACCACCTCATCTCTCTCCCGAAGAACAAGACACCCAAGACGGCGCCTCCAACAAGGGCGCGACGCACAAGGCGCCGCCGCCGGCCAACCCGAGACGGGTTTTGGGTTTTCACCCGGGGTCTGGGACGGGGGTGAAGAGGAGATCCCTCGGCGGCGCCTCCAGCGAAGAACACGGCGCGTGTGCGCGCCGTCACCGTCGTGACCGGAGGACCGGCCAAGGGTTTCCCCCGGGCTCGAACCTGAGCACCCGCACCCCACCAGCACTGGATCTGGCGACCAGAGTCACAGAAGGGTACGACCGGCGGGCAGGAGAGAGCAGGGGAGGAGGGCGTCTGGCCTTCAGATCTGGGGCAGAGGGACTCCACGCCGCGACCGCCCGCCGGATCCTCGCTGCCCGGGCCGCCGAGGATGCCGGCCACCTCTTCCTGCGCGCGCCGCCGGTCGCGGAGGCAGCGCCGCCTCGCCGTCCGGGGCCGCCGCCCCGGCTTCCAGGTCATTCGCGGGGGCACAAAGCAACGCAACACCTCACCGCCACCTTCATCGATGGCCCAACAGGCTTGCCTGTCGATCCCCTCAGGTGGCGGCAAGGAGGGGCTGGGATTGAGGGGGTGGCGGCGCGGGGGAAACCCTAGTCGCCCCCGAGTCGCCCTCGAGAGGACGACGCGTGGGCGGGTGGGGGGGGGATCTCGGTCCCGCACACAAGTGAACCCAGCCAGCCGCTCCTTCCGATGAGCCGCTGCCCATTAGTTCACGGCCGCCGCCGTAGCACTCCGAACCGCACACCGTCGAGACCACACGCCACAGTTCAGGTGCCCACCACACGCCGCCGTAGTAGCCGCCGCCATCCAAATCCGTTGTCGTACAGCTGCCCATCTGTTCGTCATAGAGGCTTTAGCCATTCAAATTCGTCATCCTTCAGCTGCCCATCAGAGATGGAGATGAGAGGTTGGAAAGAAACTGAGCCGACAAAGAAGAGAGATGAGAAGGATGCTCTGTTTCCAAAACAAGCCAAGGAAATAAAAATCTTGAAGGCTTGTGCTCTGTTTAGTTTTCATTGTAATAAAATGAGCAAATGGAACTTGTTTAATTTTCTTTTGCCGAAAAAGAACTTGTTTAGTTTTCCCAGTATGAGTCTTCTATGGCACAATATGAAACCTGAGATTTGTATGAACCTGAGATGTATGGCACATTATGAAAATGAAAATGAAACTTTGTATGTTGTTGTATGAAATGAGGAAATCACTATCTTTCTTTAATTCCTTTTGTAATGAGACTTGGCAGTGTGTACAGGTTGTAGATGCTGTACCAAATGAAGCATGTATGTAAAGAAAGTTATAGGTTGTACCAAATGAAGCATGTATGTTCAGTACACTCATATGAGGTTACACATATATGTATGCATACACTGAGAATTCCAACTGGACAAAAGTAATAGGCTGTAATGAAAAGCATGTTTGTAATAGAATGTTTGTTCAAGGAAATTGAACAGTGCCATAGTCACATAGATAACACCAAGGATAGGTTTTTCAGTGATCTAACAAAATACATGTTTGTCACTCAACCTGCAAAGATTGGTAGGAGCTAGGGTTCTACCGGGTCTAGGGCGTAGCCTGTAGGGGAAGGAAGGAGGAGGGCGAGGGCCGGTGCGCGGCGGCCGGCGGTAGGGCGCCGTCCTTGCGGCTGGTGCGGCGGCGGCGGAAGCAGGAGGTGGCTAGGGCTTAGGGCTTCCGGCTCCTCTGGGAGCCGGGCAATAGAGTTGTCTTATTGCTTAATTCTCAAAAGAGTCTTACAACTTGTTTATATAACCATGATGTGAAATCAAACTAAGATAACTTGTGGGCTATGCCCCTAACTAAGCCTGCCCGGTGGGGCTCCTACGGGCGTAAGTCTGCCCGATCATAACATCTCTCCCCGCCTGCGCAAACAGCTCATCCTCGAGCTGAAATTCTGGGTAGTGTTGGCGGAACTCCTCGCGCTGCTCCCAAGTGGCATCCTCTGCCGGAAGTTCAGCCCACTGAATCAAACATACCACACCCCTCGACGTAGCTGAGCCTGCAAGACCTTCTCCGGTCCTCAAAGAAGACACCCGTCAGCAGTTGGAGGAAGCGCGGGAGGAGCTGCGGGTGGCTCCCCACGGAAGGACTTGAGCAGCCCCACATGGAAGACGTCGTGGATGTGAGCACCCTCCGGAAGTTGAAGGCGGTAAGCCACCTTACCAATGCGCTCCAGGACAGCAAAGGGCCCAGCATAGCGAGGACCCAGCTTCTCCTTTGCGCGTGGGTCTAGTGACTGCGTAGAGCGGTGAAGAAGACGCAGTGCTACGTCTTGAGCTTGCGTTGGTTTTCCTCGAAGAGGATAGGGTGATGCATCAAGTGTAGCGTAAGTATTTCCCTCAATTTTGAGAACCAAGGTATCAATCCAGTAGGAGGCTCCTCAAAAGTCCCACGCACCTACACAAACAAACTGAGAACTCGCAACCAACACAATAAAGGGGTTGCCAATCCCTTCATGGCCACTTGCGAAAGTGAGATCTAATAAAGATAGTAAGATAAGATAAATATATTTTTGGTATTTTATAATATAGATGCAAAAAGTAAAGATGCAAATAAAAGTAGATTGAAAGCAAATATGATAAAAGATAGACCCGGGGGCCATAGGTTTCACTAGAAGCTTCTCTCAAGATAGCATAAGTATTATGGTGGGTGAACAAATTACTGTCGACCAATTGATAGAAAAGCGCATAGTTATGAGATTATCTAGGCATGATCATGTATATAGGCATCACGTCCATAACAAGTAGACCGACTCCTGCCTGCATCTACTACTATTACTCCACACATCGGCCGCTATCCAGCATGCATCTAGAGTATTATGTTCATAAGAACAGAGTAACGCATTAAGCAAGATGACATGATGTAGAGGGATAAACTCATGCAATATGATATAAACCCCATCTTGTTATCCTCGATGGCAACAATACAATACGTGCCTTGCAACCCTTTCTGTCACTGGGTAAGGACACCGCAAGATTGAACCCAAAGCTAAGCACTTCTCCCATGGCAAGAAAGACCAATCTAGTAGGCCAAACCAAACTGATAATTCGAAGAGACTTGCAAAGATAACTCAATCATACATAAAAGAATTCAGAGAAGATTCAAATATTATTCATAGATAAACTTGATCATAAACCCACAATTCATCGGATCTTGACAAACACACCGCAAAAAGAGTTTACATTGAATAGATCTCCACGAGAGAGGGGGAGAACATTGTATTGAGATCCAAAAATAGCGAAGAAGCCATCTAGCTAATAACTATGGACCCGTAGGTCTGTGGTAAACTACTCACAACTCATCGGAGGGGCAAGGATGTTGATGTAGAGGCCCTCCGTGGTTGATTCCCCCTCCGGCAGAGCGCTGACGAAGGATCTCGCAGATACAGAAGGTTACGGCGGTGGAAATTGTGTTTCGTGGTGCTCCTGGATGTTTTCGGGATACGTAGGTATATATAGGAGGAAGAAGTACATCGGTGGCCGCCCGAGGGGCCCATGAGACAGGGGGCGCGCCCTACAGGGGGGGCGCGGCCTCCTATCTCGTGGGGGCTTCGGGTGCTTCTTGACTTGCACTCCAAGTCCTCTAGATCACGTTCGTTCCAAAAATCACGCTCCCGAAGGTTTCATTCCATTTGGACTCCGTTTGATATTCCTTTTCTTGGAAATACTGAAATAGGCAAAAAAACAGCAATATGGGCTGGGCCTCCGGTTAGTAGGTTAGTCCCAAAAAATGATATAAATGTGTAAAATAAAGCCCATAAACCTCCAAAAGGGGTAATATAATAGCTTGGAACAATCAAAAATTATAGATACGTTGGAGACGTATCAAGCATCCCCAAGCTTAATTCCTGCTCGTCCTCGAGTAGGTAAATGATGAAAAGAGAATTTTTGATGTGGAATGCTACCTAGCATAATTCATAATGTAATTTTCTTTATTGTGGCATGAATGTTTAGATCCAAATGATTCAAAATAAAAGTTCATATTGATAAAAGAAATAGTAATACTTCAAGCATACTAATCAAAGTAATCATGTCTTCTCAAAATAGCATGGCGAAAGAAAGTTCATCCCTACAAAATCATATAGTTAGGCTATGCTTCATTTTCGTCACACAAAGATGTTCCCAACTTCTATACCCCCGATGACAAGCCAAGCAATTGTTTCATACTTAAATGATCTTAAACTTTTTCAACCTTCACGCAATACATGAGCGTGAGCCATGGATATAGCACTATGGGTGGAATAGAATATGATGATGGGGATTGTGTGGAGAAGACAAAAAAAGGAGAAAGTCTCACATTGACGAGGATAATCAACGGGCTATGGAGATGCCCATCAATTGATGTCAACATGAGGAGTAGGGATTGCCATGCAACGGATGCACTAGAGCTACAAATGAATGCTCAACAAAAGAAAACTAGTGGGTGTGCATCCAACTTGCTTGCTCACGAAGACCTAGGGCATTTGAGGAAGCCCATTGTAGGAATATACAAGCCAAGTTCTATAATGAAAAATTCCCACTAGTATGAAAAAGACAACTTATGAGACTCACTATACGAAAAACATGGTGCTACTTTGAAGCACAATATATGAGACTCACTACATGGAAAATAAGGTGCTACTTTGAAGCACAAGTGTGGAAAAAGAGATAGTAACATTGCCCTTTTTATTTATTTTCTTTTTTTTCTTTTATTTTCTTTTCCCTTTTTTTGGGCCTTTCTTTTTTTTCTTTTGGCCTTTTTTTTTCTTCGGGCAATGTTCTAATAATGATGATCATCACACTTCTATAGATTACAACATAAGGATTACAACTCGAAACTAGAACAAGATATGACTCTATATGAATGCCTCCGGCGGTGTACCGGGATGGTGCAATGAATCAAGAGTGACATGTATGAAAAATAATGCATGGTGGCTTTGCCACAAATACGATGTCAACTACATGATCATGCAATGGCAATATGACAAAAGTAAAGTATGTCATGATGATGATGAACGGAATGGTGGAAAGTTGCATGGCAATATATCTCGGAATGGCTATGGAAATGCCATAATAGGTAGGTATGGTGGCTGTTTTGAGGAAGATATAAGGAGTTTTATGTGTGATAGAGCGTGTCGTATCACGGGGTTTGGATGCACCGGCGAAGTTTGCACCAACTCTCAAGGTGAGAAAGGGCAATGCACGGTACCGAAGAGGCTAGCAAAGGTGGAAAGGTAAAAGTGCGTATAATCCATGGACTCAACATTAGTCAAAAGAACTCATATACTTATTGCAAAAATTTAGAAGTCATCAAAAACCAATTACTATGCGCATGCTCCTAGGGGGATAGATTGGTAGGGAAAGACCATCGCTCGTCCCCGACCGCCACTCATAAGGATGCACAAGCCAGGTACACTTCATGTTTCAAATTTGTTACACAACTTTAACCATACGTGCATGCTATGGGACTTGCTAACTTCAACACAAGAATTATTTGAATTCATAATCATCCAACTAGCATGAATTTCATATAACTACCTCCATTATCTCAAAACAATTATCAAGTATCAAATTGATCATAGCATCCAATTCACTTCCTATGATAGTTTTTATTATACCCAACTTGGATGTCCACCATTCTAGGACCAACTTTATAACCATAGCAAATACCATGCTGTTCTAAAAGACTCTCAAAATAATATAAGTGAAGCATGAGAGACTAGAAATTTCTTCAAAATTAAGTCACCACCGTGCTCTAAAAGATATAAGTGAAGCACTAGAGCAAAAACTATCAAGCTCAAAAGATATAAGTGAAGCACATAGAGTATTCTAACAAATTCTAATCAAATAGGCTTCTCCCAAAAGGTGTGTACAGAAAGGATGATTGTGGTAAACTAAAAAGCAAAAACTACTATAATACACGACGCTCCAAGCAAAACACATATCATGTGGCAAATAAAAATATAGCTCCAAGTAAAGTTACTAATGAACGAAGACGAAAGAGGGGATGCCTTCCCGGGGCATCCCCAAGCTTAGGCTTTTGGCTATTCTTGAATATCTTGGGGTGCCATGGGCATCCCCAAGTTAGGCTCTTGCCACCCTTTGTTCCATAGTCCATAAAAGCTTTACCCAAAACTTGAAAACTTCACAACACAAAACTCAACAGGAAATCTTATAAGCTCCGTTAGTGAAAGAAAACAAAACCACCACATAAGGTAATGCAATGAACTCATTCTTTATATAATTTGGTGTTAAACCTACTGTATTCCAACTTCCTTATGGTTTATAAACTAATTTACTAGCCATAGATGCATTGAAATAAGCAAACAACACACGAAAAACAGAATCTGACAAAAAACAGAACAGTCTGTAGCAATCTGTAACTAACGCAAACTTCTAGAACTCTAAAACTCCTACCAAAATAGGAAGTCCTGGAAAATTTGTTTATTGAACATCAGAAAAAAGAATCAACGCAAAATCACGTTCCTGTGATTTAACAAAATTATATTCGTGCGTGCAAAGTTTCTGATTTTCAGCAGAATCTAATCAACTATCATCGTAGGTTATCCTATAGGTTCTACTTGGCACACACACTAATTAAAAGATAAAAACACATCTAAACAGAAGGTAGATGCAAGATTTATTACTAAACAGGAGCAAAAACAAAAAACATAAAGAAAATTGGGTTGCCTCCCAACTAGCGCTATCGTTTAACGCCCCTAGCTAGGCATAAAAGCGAAGATAGATCTAAGGAGTGCGATCTTTAATTTTCAGTTTTTTAGCGGAGTCATGCTCGAATCCGGGAGGTTCTTTCCTCTTCCCTTCATACTCGGAATTTTTTTGATCTAAAGAACCCAACCGCTTATTGCAAAGAGTAATCAACATATTCAAGTGGTGAAGATTTCCGCTAACACTTTTAAGAGGCTCAAGAGACTTTTCTAAAAAAACTGTTACTTCGCAAATCTTTCCAAACACTTGGGTTTCTTCTTGGGTAGGATGTGATCCTCCCTTTTGAGGTAGTGTTCCTACTATTCCCTCTATAATTTCATGCGCAATACTGGGATCAATCTCAATGAAATTTCCCTTGGCAATGCAATCCAAGAGTTGTCTATGCGTCATATTTAACCCAACATAAAAATTACGAAGAAAAATTCTAAAGTTCACCTCTAGGGTGCACATGCGATAAGATTCCATCATCCTATACCAAGCATCTTTTAATTTTTATCCTTGCCTTTGCTTGAAGTGAAGAACTTCAAACTCGGGAGACATAGGAGCGGATAAGGAACTAGACATAATGACAAGGCAAACGAGCTCTCACACGGCAAACGGAAAAAGGCGAGCGAAAAGAGAGGAGGAGATTGGGAAAGAGAGGGCGAATAAAACGGCAAGGGTGAAGTGGGGGAGAGGAAAACGAGAGGAAAATGGAAAATAATGTAAATGCGAGGGAGATGGGTTTGTGATGGGTACTTGGTATGTCTTGACTTGAGCGAAGACCTCCCCGGCAACGGCGCCAGAAATCCTTCTTGCTACATCTTGAGCTTGCATTGCTTTTCCTCGAAGAGGAGAGGGTGATGCAGCAAGTGTAGCGTAAGTATTTCCCTCAGTTTTGAGAACCAAGGTATCAATCCAGTAGGAGGCTCCTCAAATGTCCCACGCACCTACACAAAAAACTGAGAACTCGCAACCAACGCAATAAAGGGGTTGTCAATCCCTTCACGGCCACTTGCGAAAGTGAGATCTAATAAAGATAGTAAGATAAGATAAATATATTTTTGGTATTTTATAATATAGATGCAAAAAGTAAAGATGCAAATAAAAGTAGATTGAAAGCAAATATGATAAAAGATAGACCCGGGGGCCATAGGTTTCACTAGAGGCTTCTCTCAAGATAGCATTAGTATTACGGTGGGTGAACAAATTACTATCAAGCAATTGATAGAAAAGCGCATAGTTATGAGATTATGTAGGCATGCTCATGTATATAGGCATCGCGTCCATAACAAGTAGACCGACTCCTGCCTGCATCTACTACTATTACTCCACACATCGACCGCTATCCAGCATGCATCTAGAGTATTAAGTTCATAAGAACAGAATAACGCATTAAGCAAGATGACATGATGTAGAGGGATAAACTCATGCAATATGATATAAACCCCATCTTGTTATCCTCGATGGCAACAATACAATACGTGCCATGCAACCATTTCTGTCACTAGGTAAGGTCACCGCAAGATTGAACCCAAAGCTAAGCACTTCTCCCATGGCAAGGAAGACCAATCTAGTAGGCCAAATCAAACTGATAATTCAAAGAGACTTGCAAAGATAACTCAATTATGCATAAAAGAATTTAGAGAAGATTCAAATATTATTCATACATAAACTTGATCATAAACCCACAATTCATCGGATCTCGACAAACACACCACAAAAAGAGTTTACATCGAATAGATATCCACAAGAGAGGGGGAGAACATTGTATTGAGATCCAAAAAGGGAGAAGAAGCCATCTAGCTAATAATTATGGACCCGTAGGTCTGTGGTAAACTACTCACAACTCATCAGAGGGGCAAGGATGTTGATGTAGAGGCCCTCCGTGGTTGATTCCCCCTCCGGCAGAGCGCCAGCGAAGGCTCCAAGATGGGATCTCGCGGATACAGAAGGTTTCGGCGGTCGAAATTGTGTTTCGTGGTGCTCCTGGATGTTTTCGGGGTATGTAGGTATATATAGGAGGAAGAAGTATGTCGGTGGCTGCCCGAGGGGCCCACAAGACAGGGGGCACGCCCTATAGGGGGGCGCGGCCTCCTATCTCGTGGGGGCCTCGGGTACTTCTTGACTTGCACTCCAAGTCCTCTGGATCACGTTCATTCCAAAAATCACGCTCCCAAAGGTTTCATTCCGTTTGGACTCCGTTTGATATTCCTTTTCTTCGAAATACTAAAATAGGCAAAAAAACACCAATATGGGTTGGGCCTCCGGTTAGTAGGTTAGTCCCAAAAAATGATATAAATGTGTAAAATAAAGCCCATAAACATCCAAAAGGGGTAATATAATAGCATGGAACAATCAAAAATTATAGATACGTTGGAGATGTATGACGCAGCCACACCCAATCGCCACCGCGAACTCCGCCTCGCGATGATGGCCATCGTAGTAGTGCTTGGCTAACTACTAGGCCTGAAGGAGGCGTTGCCGAACCTCCCCAGCATCTCGTCACGGCTCTACAGAAGGTCTCCGGCCGCCTCGGTCCGAGCCATGGCCGGATCAACAGGGAGAATCGCCGGGGGCGGCCGGCCGTAAACCACCTCAAAAGGCGTGGCGCGTAGGGCGGGGTGATAGGAGATGTTGTAGCAGTACTCCGCCCATGAGAGCCAATCCACCCATGCATGAGGACGATCACCTGTGACACAACGCAAATACATGGCAATCACCTTGTTGACGACCTCGGACTGGCCGTCCATCTGAGGGTGGAAGGCCGTGCTCAGGCGGAGCTTCACGCCCGCCATTCCAAAGATCGCGCCACACATGCCCCGTGAACACGGGATCCCGATCGCTGACGATCGAAGAGTGAAACCCGTGGAGGCGGACGATGCCGTCGAAGAAGGCCCGGGCCACGGACGCTGCCGTGTAGGGATGACCGAGCGCGATGAAGCGAGCATACTTGGAGAAGCCGTGAGAATGACCGACTTGCCGCCCACCTTGGGGAGGCCCTCGATGAAGTCCATGGAAATGTCCGCCCAAACCTGAGACGGCACCTCCAATGGCTGGAGCAGACCAGGCGGCCTCAGCTTCTCCGTCTTGTTACGCTGGCACGTCACACAAGACCGCACCCAGTCACGGACCAGGGCCCGATCCCCTGGAATGTAGAAGTCTGCGCGGAGACGATGGAGGGTCTTCTGCACACCCTCATGGCCCGCCGAGTGGGCCAGCAACAACATCTGGTGACAGAGATCATCGTGCGCAGGAACGAAGACCCGGCGCCCATGTAGGAGCAACCCGTCGGTGAAGCGCCACGGCTCCTCCAGCTCACCCACAGCCAGCTGCTGCTGAAGGAGGAGCGCGTCTGGTGCAGCCGCGGTCGCCTAACGGATGTCGGTGAAGAGGGCGAAGGAGGGCCCCGAGCGGATGCAGAGTGCCGCCCCCTCAGAGTCACCGATGGCAGTGTCGGCATCGCACTGCCACTTCAACTCGTCCTTCTACAGCTGAGGATACCGGTAGGGCCGGACTGCCGCCGGTGCCGAGCCCGGCAGCAGGTGAATGCGGTGGTCGTAGACCCAGGCCGGCGGAAGGCCCATCGGCTCGTCAAAGAGGTAGCGGTGCTGCTGCCGAAGGTGGTACAACAGAGGATGCTCGGCCTCGGAGGTGGCCGCGGCCACCTGGAGCTGAGGCGTCACTGGCGAGGTGCCACCAATGCCCTCCCACCGGACACGGCGGCCAAGATGCTAGAAGGTCATCGTCAAAGCGTCGAAGTCCCAGAGGATGGGGCCGAGAGTCCGCAAAAAGTCGATGCCAAGGATGAAGTCAAAGCAGCCCAAGTCGATGCCGGCGCATGTGATGGTGAAGTGCTCGTCGCTGATAGTGATGGGCATGTCTCGTGTAAGCCCATGGCACCGCAGGCCGTCGCCGTTAGCCACGGTGACCCGAAGTTGCTCCTCGCCTATCGGCTGAAGTGCTAAGCGACACATTGTAGCCTCAGGAAGGAAGTTGTGGGTGGAGCCCATATCCAGGAGGGCCACCAGGCGCTCGACGTGAATCGTCACCGGTAAGAGCATAGTGCGCTCGTCACGGATGCCGGCCAGCGCATGGAGCGAGACAACGAGTGCGGTCGCCGGAGCAGGCGCAGGCGTGGGCTCTGTCGCGGTGGGGTCGCCGAACCCGTCGACTGGTGTGTCCTCCTCAACATAGTCGGCCGTCTCCAAGTAGAAGAGGCGCGGGCAGACATGGCCCTGCGCATAGGGCGCATCACAGTTGAAGCAGAGTCCCAGGCGGCGGCGCTCGAGCTGCTCCACCAGAGAGAGCCGACGAAAAGGCCGCGTCGCGGCCGGGGTGGCTGCTGGTGGAGCGGCCGAAGATGCAGGTGCTGCCAGGGGCAGTTGGGGGGGCTGCCGGCCCCCTCGAGTCGGTGTCGCTGGCTGCAAGGCCTGGGCACGACACTCGAAGGCCCGATCATAGTACATGGCCGTCTGGAGGTCCTGGGGGCCCCGTAGCTCGACGTCCATGCGGATGTGGTCTGGGAGGCTGCCCACGAAGAGCTCGGACAGCTGAAGTGCCATCACACCCGACGCATGACACGCCAGGGCCTGGAAGCGGTCGCGAAATCCTGCACCGTGGAGGTGAAGGGTAGGCGGCCTAACTCTGCCAAGCGGCTCCCATGGATCGGTGGCCCAAAATGAAGGAGGCATAGCTCGCGAAAGCGCTCCCATGGGGGCATGCCACCCTCGTCCTGTTCGATGGCGTAGTACCACGTCTATGCTGCTCCACGGAGGTGGTAAGAAGTGAGCCAGGTGCGATCCGACGCGAGTGTGTGCTGCCCGCGGAAGAACTGCTCGCACTGGTTGAGACAGTTGAGGGGTCCTCCGTGCCGTCATACATGGCGAAGTCAATCTTGGTGAACCGTGGCGGCATCTGTGTCGGAGCACCCTGACCGATTGGCCCGGCGGTGCGGAGCAACAAGGACAGCGGTGCCTGGTCGATGGTGGGGCGGTCGGCGTAGGGGCCCGCGGAACCGAATGGCTTGTCGTACTGTAGCGTGGGTACCGGCGGTTCTTCGGCTTCCGTGTAGACCGGCAGCGGTGACGTCGCGGTCGGCCAGGCCGGAATCAGGGATGGCGATGACGGAAAGTGGACGTGCTGGATGGGGAGGCCTCTCGGCACGGACTGCCCGAGGCCGGAGTAGACCAGCGGCGCGGTGGCGGTTGATGGCGGCGGACCCGTGGAGGGGGGCGGAGATTGGCCAGTGGAGGCGCCGGCGATGGAGCCCAGCGGCGCGGTGGAGAGGGCCAGCGGCGAGGTGGAGAGGATCGGCGGCGGCGCGGTGGTGGTGGGCAACGGCGGGATTGGTAGTGGTGCCTACATGGTCGAAACCGAGCTACCTGATACAAAGGTGGTAGGAGCTAGGGTTCTACCAGGTCTAGGGTGTAGCCTGTAGGGGAAGGAGGGAGGAGGGCGAGGGCTGGTGCATTGCGGCCAGCGGCAGGACGCCGTCCTTGCGGCTGGTGCAGCGGCGGCGGAAGCAGGAGGCGGCTAGGGCTTAGGGTTTCCGGGTCCTCTAGGAGCCGGGCAATAGAATTGTCTTATTGCTTAATTCTCGAAAGAGTCTTACAACTTGTTTATATAACCATGATGTGAAATAAAAGTATAAAACTAAGATAACTTGTGGGCTAAGCCCCTAACTCAGCCTGCCCGGTGGGCCTCCTACGGTTATAAGTCTGCCCGGTCATAACAGAGGTCAAGTTTGTGACTATGATTTGCCAAAATCTAAGTTTGTTACTAGACCAATAGGAGATAAACTTGTCATTGTGATTTTCCAAAATACAAGTTTGTCACTAGACCAATAGGAGAGAAGACTGAACATTCACTTATGTGATGAAGATTGAAGAGGGTCCTTTTGCAGCCTTAAAGCTGCAAGGGTGAAAACACAGTGAGAGGGTTGGGAAAATGGTTGAGAGCTTGCCCTAAATTCATATTCAAGCCTCCTAGAGCAACAATCGCTGCATGCTTCTTCTGTGCAACAACATGACCTTTTCCCTTCTGATCAGCAACAACATCACCTTTTGATTTCTTCCTTGGTGCTTGAACATGCTCCTACACAAGTACAAAATTTGCTGGTTATGTGGAACTAAATAAGCAGGGAAGTAAGAAAAGTATGTGTTATGTGGAATTAGAAAAATAGGGAAGCAAGCAAATTCTACTGGTTATGTGGAAATTAAAAAAACAGGAAAGTAAGCAAAAATATGGAACTAACCATTGTCCCAAAAGTAGAAGATATATTAGCAAAGAAACTTTGGCGGTAGTTGGAATTCAACTACTGTCAATTTGTTTCGGATGTAGATGTAGTAGCAGATGTTACCAATGATGCAGATGTAGATGTAGTAGCAGATGCATACGTAGATTTTACTGAATTCAGCTACTTATAACTGAATTTGTTTTACATAGTGCAGATGTAGTAGTAGATGTAACACAATTTCAAAGTCAAGAAATAGAGTTTCCAATTACTGTCAGTTTAGTTTCATGGCATCAGTTGAACAGTTGAAAAAGAAAAGGCTTGATTTAAATTTCTCGCTGCCAATAAACATAAATACCTTCATTACATAGCTACTACATGGATGTCAGTACTCAGAAAATAGAGTGACCACACTTTTCCTTTCTTCAGAATTTGACTAGACAAGGAACAAACTACCTTCAGTATATGAAACATATAGCTACTACTGTTATCACGCTGCTAGAAGGAGGGCGCGAAAGGGCCAGCCGGAGGCCTTTTTTCCCACGGCCGGGCAAGAGGGAAGGGATTTCCTTCTTAATTCTTGCTTGATTAGATTGATACATCTCCTATCTTTATATAGAGAGGTTTACTTGACTCCCAAGCAAGGCTTACGTACTCTAACACTACACCCCACCTGGACATGCAGCTTGTCCTCGAGCTGCAGCCTAACCAACTTATAACCATGACTCGACGCAACACAAACCTAACACCTAAAAACAAGCCTTTTACATCTCGGCTTGTTTTATTATTATCAACCTGAAATGGACTGGAACGCTTTATTTTGGACCCCTTAACAAAAAGTGGACAACATCCGCACGTCGGACGTGCACGTGTACAGCCACCTGGATCCCATGGACACCACCTAGACAAAAGGAGTGCATGTGTATGACCACCTGGAAGTGGTTGCAAGAGTGACCAGTAGAGGCGCCCTCGCGGCGGTCAGTGGCGGAATGCAGTGGTGCTACGCGGTGCGCTGCTGTCGGTGACACCATGCCTTCTCCCTGCCGGACGACTGTTGGTTTGCACCGCACAGGAAAGAGTGGAGGGCTTGCGATAGAGAATGACGAGGAGGGGTGCGCCCTCCCAACCGCCGATGTTGCGGACTTTGAGGTCGCTGCCCGTGGGGAAAACAGCATGCCCGCCGCCCGTGGGGGAAACCGCATGCCCAAGATCCCCGACGAAGCGGATGAGATTGAGGTCCTTTGCAGAGCAAAGGGCAACTTGGAGGAGCGGCAGCTGCAGACCACGCATCTCCCGCACACGCTGGCGTGCTAGGACGATCCAAGACGGAAACGATGATGGCGACGGCGGGGACTGGACTTGGTGAAGCGGGACTCCCGCCGGTGCGGTCGATGTGGGAACGGAGCTGACCGGCGGTGGCTGCTGTAGCTGCAGCGGCTGCTGCGGTGGCGCACCGGGCAGCAGCGGCGGCTGCTGCGGCGGAGCGCCGGGCGCGGCGGAGGCCGCCAGGAGCGGCGGCTGCCACTGCAGCCAGGGTTGGTCGGTGGTGGCGATGGATGGCAGCTGCAGCGGCTGCTGCAATGGCCCGGCGAGCGCGGCGAAGGCCGCCTCGTGCGGCGGCTGCCATGGCAGCCACAGCGGCGTGGGGGCGGCGATGGGCTTTGGAGGCGGGGCGGGAGCCGGCACCGGCCACTGCGGCCACTGTGGGGCGGTGGCGGGCGGCAGCGGCAGCTATAGCTGGGGCTGCAGCGTCCCAGCGAACGTCGCGGAGGCCCCTGGATGCGGCGAGTACCACGGCAGGGCCGGTAGCCTGGTGGCGGCGGTCGGCGGCACGGGCGGCGGCGGCCTGTAGGGGCTGGCCAGGTACAACCGGATCCCCTGGACGGCTATGACGAGGTCGTTGAGGACCCCGGTGATCTCCTCCGGGGTGTAGGCGGTGGCCGGTGGTGCGGTGGAGGGCGCCGGCATCTGGGCGGAGGCGGTGCCGGAGGATGCGACCAGTGGCGACGGGGAGGGCAGCGGCGCGGTGTAGATGGCCAGCGGCGTGGTGGTGACGGTCGGCAGCGGAAGTGACGGGGTGGGCGGCGGCGAAGACATGATCAGAACTGAGCTATCTGATACCAAATTGTTATGGCGCTGCTAGAAGGAGGGCGCGAAAGGGCCGTCCGGAGGCCTTTTTTCCCACAGCCGGGCAAGAGGGAAGGGATTTCCTTGTTAATTCTTGCTTGATTAGATTGATACATCTCCTCTCTTTATATAGAGAGGTTTACTTGACTCCCAAGCAAGGCTTACTTGACCCCTAAGCAGGCGACCCTTATCTCTAATTAACCCTAGGACTAATGGGCCCATTAGGCCCATTACGTACTCTAACAACTACAAAAAACAGAGTTTCAGACTGAAAACCGAACCTTTTCTTTCTTCACCACACAGCGAACAAACAAATGACTACAATTTCAGACTTAAGTCCATACTCAGAACTCTGAACTTTTTTCTACCTTCACTTCTCACATACAACAAGACCTATGAAAATCACCCAACCCCAACCAAATCACCTAACATCTACAATCTCAAAACGACCAGACGAGGCAGGGAAACCCTATCTCGTGCGCACTAATATCATTGTCAAATAGAGGAGTCAGGGCAAAAATCATGGGGAATGGGATTCGCATCTCGTACCTCCTTCCATGGCTTCAATCAGATCACGGATTCATTGCTTTGATCATGAGCTGTGGCGACTGCAACCCACGGCGGCGACGGCGAAGGCAACTGGGGAGCAGGGGCGAAACGAAGGGACCAGGGGAGGCGAAATAACTGGGGAGCCGACCAGGGTGAACTGACCCAAGCCAACCATGCCATGTCAGCCTCTTTACTATGTCTACCTACTTGCCACGTCTGAAGCAAAAAAAGGAAAACAACCTAAAATCGGATCAAAACCAGCTTAGGGAAATATTTAACCAGTTTTGAAGATTTGAGTGTTAAAATTATACCAAAATGAAGTTCAGGGGGGTATTCGTCCCTCTGGGCGCATTTGGGGGGTGAAATATGTACTTCTTTCAATGTTTTGACAATCCTAATTGTTTACATCCTCATTAGTTTTTTTACTTAATTACACTTACAGTACATAAACTTGCACGGCGGGTATAATTTCATACATAAACTTGAAAAATGACACAAATTGACCCTATAACTTGTGTTTGAGGTATATTTTGACACATTTTCGTTTATTGCCGTCAACTCACTGTTAGTAAGTCTTACTAAGTGTATGGCTCGCGTGCATGGGTTCCACTTGTATGTAAGACTTTGTAAGTGCATAGGGAAAGCAAAAAAATTACGTTGGTGCGGCTAGCAGGAGCTAGAGGCTCTAGCCAGTCAATCAAGTTGCACGTCAAGATATATAACGTTCAAAATTGTTGGTGATGTTAGCCAATTTCTTGGTCACAGTATCTAAATTATACTTCTTCGTAATACATATAGTTTGTTCGTATAAATATAAAAACACAACGGCTTGAAGATGGTAAAAATAAAGAAAAATATTTCTCTATTGGTCCACATGGAAACGCTACGCTGGGCGTCATCGTAGGCGGGACAATATTTTTGTCGATCGTGCATGCAGTGCACATATTTAGCTTCAAATCAATCCTCCTTAGGCAAGATATATATAAGAGCATCTATAGTCGGGAACCCCAAACCTTCTCATACATCCGGGCGGGCCGCCCGATCACTAATCGGTCATGATTTTTCAACCTAGACGGCCCCTTCAACCGAGCCTCAAATGCCCGGGACGAGCCGGAGCCCTCCTACCCGCCCGTCCAGCCGGCGCTTGGCACTATCGTCGTCGGAGACTATCGTCGTGGATATCTCCGACGACGAAGATTATCTAGGGTAGTACGTAGGATTTCTTTTGCATGCTTTGTATGGATCTACGGGTAGAAATATGAGATCCTCAGATGCAGAGTGGCTGACCGGTCACTATCCGCTGACAAAGCCCGGTCGCGTCCGCGGGTGTTTGAGGGTCTGGATTTGCAAAGTCCGGCTGTAGATGCTCTAAATTGGCTAGCTAATCTCATGCGAGCCATGAGCTCCTAAGTTAGAATCCCGATGAAGACAACCTCTTTTAATTCTTACATTTTTCCTTTTAATTTGTCTTTCCCCACTTACAGATGGGACACATAACTACAAAAAAAATACACTTCCGTGATGATGCGTGTTTGTCACAGTAGGTCGCGTTTTTTGTCATGCATGTATATCCATGACAAATTTATGACACAATAAAGATAGTCATACCTGTGCTGTTGTAGAAGTATTCCATGACATTACCAAAATTATCATCACGGAAGTGTCCACTTCCATGACGATAAATCACGCGTCACAGAAGTGCTTTTGTCAAGGGTGACCGACACGTGGCATCCACCGTAACGGAACGCCATTAAGCTATCGGGTCGGGTTTTGGATTCGATAACCCGTTAACAGCCCCGACCAATGGGGAGTTTTTACATGTAAAATCATCATTGGCTGGAGGAAACACGTGCCGGCTCACCGTTGGGACAGATGTCATCCACTCATTGGATGGAAGACGCCTATGGTACATCGACACGTGGCACGGCCCAACAGAGGCCCATTCCTGTGAAAAGGCTAGCCCAGTAAAAATTAGCAGGCCAGCCCATATAAGGCCTACTTGTGTCAGGTCCATTTAATCCCACGACCCATACGAGATGAGCCAATTCGGCCTGTCAATGGCCCGTTAAAGATTTGACACCATTGCATCCCATTGTCAGTTCGAGCCCGTTAACAGCCCGCTATATATCTGGGCTCAATATTGGCCCGATGAGATTTCGGCCTGTTAACGGCCCGTTTAATGGATGGGCCAATTTTCAGGATGTACATCTTTCGGCCATTTAGCGAGCCATTTAAATGTTGGGCTAGTTTCCGGCCCGGTGTGTCTTTCAGCCTGTTGACGGCCCATAAATCTGATGGGCCATTTGTTGTCGGACCTAAGTTTCGGCCTTTTAGCGGCCCATTTAAGTGTTAGGCTAATTTTCTGGCCCGGTGTCACTTTCAGCCTGTTGACGGCCCATAAATCAGTTGGGCCATTTGTAGTCGGACCTGAGTTTTGGCCTTTTAGTGACCATTTAAGTGTTGGGCCAATTCCCGGCCCTGTGTGCCTTTCGGCCTGTTAACGGACCATAAATGAGTTGGGCCATTTGTAGTCGGACCTCAGTTTTGGCCTTTTAATGGCCCATGCCCTTCATGGTCCAATACCAGCTCGGTTTCTCTTTCGACCTGCTAAAGGCCCACAACATAGTTGGGCCATTTACAATACGACCTGACTTTTGGCCTCTTAGCGGTCCATGGTCTTCATGGTCAAGTACAAGCCCGCTGTCTCTTTCGGCCTGCTAAAGGTTTACAGTATAGTTGGGCCATATGTAGCCCAAACTTAGTAACGTCCTGTTAACGGCCCGTGAAATAAACTGGGGCCACCTATTGCCCACTTCGATGTCGGCCTGTTAACGACCCGGGAGGTAAGAGGGCCGACCATTAACTTTCGGCCTAGTAACGGCCCATTAACTTATTGGGCCCACTAAAGTTCGTACATGTCTTTAGGCCAAATTAGATAATTTGAGCCCATTACGACGAGCAATTATGCACAGGACCAAAACCGATCACGCAAAGGTACGGCATACAGGGAATAACGTTGCACATCCAGCATATATTACAGGAAATTACATCCGCTGGGCAATCAAAGATTGATGCCAGTGCAAATAAATGAGCAGAACATAACCATCTACAACGTCACAATCTGCAACCTCAGCACAGATGACGCCCATAAGCATGTGGGCTAGTTCTTTCTGCTTTGCTACACTGTCTCTGAAAACATTGATCAATTGTTGTGTCGCACGACTCTGCACCTCTGATTCATCCACCATTTCCATCATTGCTTTAGCCATTAATTGGTTCACAAACATACATTTATTTCGTTCCATTCGAGACAGAGGATACTGAACAGATTCAGATGGCAATTTTGGCAGGCTTGTATTATTGATAGTGGAGAGTGTCTCGACCACTGCATCATAACATAAATTAGGACGGGAACCAAATAGATTAATCATGAGTTATTGCCATATTGCCTGGCCTAGATTTACTAGAAAGAAACAATGGGGTTGCCTTGCAGTTTTCAGAGTTTGTCTTCTTATCTTCAGCAGCCTGAACAAAATTAACACACTAGCATTGCTATCAGTGGCCAAGTCAGATAATAGGAAAGCAACATTGACACAACGAACGTTTGGGCAAGTAGCCTACACCAAATTAACACAATATGGCACAGCTATCATCAGCCAGGTAAGGTAGTACAAAAGAAACATTGACACAATGAATGAATGGGCAACCAGAGAAGGACTACAATTTAGTAATGTGCATGATATGAGATAGTACATTCATGTAGCTCAGTATGCAAAACTACCAGGCAGTTTTCCTTACAAAAATCAACATTGGCGCCTTTAACATTTTGCTACAACTAATTTTAGATCAGATAAAGGTTAGATTCACGCCGATTAACAAAATACATGTTGATGTAAAAATATAGTGATATACAACAGGTACTTACATCAGCATTGGAGCATAGAGAATTCTCGCAAGATATTTTCCTCGAATATGATCCCGATGGAGGAAGTCTTCTATCGTTTAACCTTATTTTCTAAAAGAGAGATGGGTAAGAAACATGTAGAAAATATGATCAGAATGCTATAAAATTTCATGATGCGAGGATACGCACACGCTTCTTAGAATGGAGTTGACATTCTTTTTCTGGACTGGAGCGGACTAGTTCTTTGGCCACTGGAATCTTCTTATTATCAGTGGGAGTTGGGTTTCTCTGTGCTGGAGCAGTATCTATGAAAAATGGAGTTGGTTTATTATCTCCTGGCGTTTGGATCTTTTGCAAAGACCTGGTTTGTAACCCTTCAGATTCTAACAGATCCGTCTTCCCCTTGCATGCCTTTATATAGAAGAATGGTGATTCGGTTATAAAACATGCTACAACAGAGATGGAATAGGTACTGAAGAATAGAAAGGCATGACATATTGACATGTATTCCCTCCATCCGGAAATAAATGGACGGGTCTAGGCGTATTTTAGTTCTAGATACATCCAGTTTTATCCATTTCTGCGACATTTAATCCGGACGGAGGGAGTATGATGTAAGAGCTAGGGATACGACAGGACAACACAGTAAAAAAACACTGAAAAACCCACTACAGAACCAAAGTATTCAAACCCACTGATATGAGATAGTACACTCATGCAGCTCAGGATGCAAAACTACGAGGCAGTTTTCCTTACAAAAATCAACATTGTGGCCTTTAATCATACATTTTGCTACAACTAAATTTAGATCAGATAAAGGATGGATTCACGCCGATTAACAAAATACATGCTGATGTAAAAATATAGTGATATACAACAGGTACTTACATCTACATTGGAGCACAGAGAATTCCTGCAAGAATCTTTCCTCATAAACGATACCATTGCAGAAATTCTTCTATCTGTTAAGCTTATTTTCTAAAAGAGAGATGGGTAAGAAACATGTAGAATATATGATCAGCATGCTATAAAATTTCATGATGCAAGGATAAGCACACGCTTCTTAGAATTGAGTTGACATATTTTTACTCGACTGGAGTGGACTAGTTCTTTGGCCACTGGAATCTGCTTATTATCAATAGGAGTTGGGTTTCTCTGTGCTGGAGCAGTATCTATAAAAACTAGAGTTGGTTTATTATCTCTTGGCGTTTGGATCTTTTGCAAAGGCCTTGTTTGTAACCCTTCAGATTCTAACATAGTCGTCTTCCCCTTGCATGCTTGTATAGAAGAATGGTGCTTTAATTATAAAACATGCGACAGTAGGGAGATGGAATAGGTACTGAAGAATAGAAAGGCATGACATATTGACATGTATTCCCTCCATTCGGAAAAAAATGGATGGGTCTAGGCGTATTTCAGTTCTAGATACATCCTTTTTTATCCATTTCGGCAACATGTAATTCGGACGGAGGGAGTATGGTGTAAGAGCCAGGGATACGACAGGACAACACAGCAAAAAAAACTAGTTGAATGTAAAACTATATGCTAGCGGAATACGTACAGAAATAACTGAGGCAACATACACGTGTACGATTGGGAAAATAAGATGGCATTGCAACAGAGCACTAGAACATCACTTCAATGTAAAAAAAATATGGTATGGCAGACAGATGAAGTACATAATGATGAATAACAATGCATAAGATATTCAGAAGCATGATGTCCAAATTAAGCAGATGGCATTGTGATAGAGTAGAATGATAGTACTTGAATTTGAAAACATGTTATCACGAATGGAATAGGTACTTAAAAACAGGAAGGCATGACATATTTACATGCATGATTAGCATGCTAAGCACATGGCATTGCAACAGAGTAGATACACTCCAGGACATTATATGCATGTTGTACCCATATCACAGGCCAAGTTAGAGCAAGGACCTTGTGGGGTGAAGAGGATTCATCATCTTTCTGCAAGTCTTCTAACGAACTGCCTTTACATGTTCCATCATATTGGGTATCATTGACATCAAGTTTATTGGCCTTTACATTGCTCCGTGAGGTTCTTGTGGATATATCAGTGTGTGCAATTATATCTGACATGCATGGAAGACAACTAGTAGTTGGATTTATGTAAATGAGTGCCTGTAGGAGACGACATAAATAGTAGGACTGGGGTTACCTAGCAGCAACAGGTCTCATAAACTAAAGGGAGAACATAGAAGAAAGCTACAGGATATGTATCATTTGTACTCGAGATTAACTAGATGGCACACAAAAGTATTAAAGAACAACATAGGTAATACTAGAAGTTGTATAATACTATAATCACCAGCCTGTGAGATAGCATTGGCTGATGGATGATAACTATGGAATAGCGTTACCTAAAGAACAAGTATCTTAGCTGAACTATGGAACAGCGTGAACTCCTGAACAAGACCCGTAAGAGATCAGCATGAATATACAGTGAAATGTGATGATCTATTTTCGGTGCTTAGATGAATAACAAAGCCATAAATGTTGCACACAAGTAAGATGAGGGTACAACCTATTTGGCTGCCATCCATAGGAGTGAGCATCATGTGCTGACTTGTCGATTGCCCTGCAGTTGTTGTGGTTGTCCATGTCGGGCACGCGCATTCGATGCAGGGAACTGTTGAGTGGGGACTGTAGCTCCCTTCTGGTGTATGCTTCCCTTGTTGGAGCAGCTGCGGTGAGTCAGAAGACGGTGTGTCTGAAGATGCAGATAACGCATAATGTTAAGAACGACATATCTCTTTGATCTGAAGAAGTACACTAAGAGATCAACAGCAAGGTACGAGAGTGGTCACACGTCTGTTGACTAAAGACTAAATTGGGGTCACACGATTTTATTTTATTTTGGTAGTGTCCGATCTATGCCGGATGGCTTGATGGCCGTCTTGTGCCTCCCGGCTGACACTGTTCGGAATCTTCCCCGAAGAGCTAGCGACCAACGGTAGAGCAGCCTGCCTCCACCGTTCGTGGCCCCGGCCAAAACCCCGCTCCCCGCCCCACCGCACTGCCATGGTTGCGCCGCCCCGGGTCAATCCACAAAGACTCCCCGTCATCCAGATCTGGCGGCAGTACCTTCAACCCATGCAATTCTAAAAGATAGCCATCTAAGCGCCGCTTCCGCGGCGAACTTGCGGCCCCGCACCCTTACGTTAGACACCAGCCAACGGGCAGCCTAGGAGCTCCGCCGCCTCGAGGGGTGCTGCTTCCCATTAGGAATCGATTGGCCCACAATAAAAATTCAGACAACTGACGCCTAAATAAAGTGATTTCAGATGAGGGTGCAACCTATCTGGCGGCATGGTGAAGTAGGCAGGTCTAGCTGTCGAGTCGGTGAGGCCGGCGCGGTTGCGGTGGCGACCGGTGGCGGGGAAAGAGCGATGTCGCCACGGTCGACGGCTACGCGGAAGCAGCATCATGTCTCTGGACGGATCCGAAGTTGGAGCTGCTCCGGCGCCGTGAACAACGGCGGGAGTGAATCGGCTCCGGTACGGTTCGCGCGGCTGTCGTCGAGGCAGCACCAGCAGCACGGAGTAAGAGGCACACGGCCCAGTGCACGACGGCAATTGGACAGCGTCTCCGGCATTAGGGAGGAGGGCGGCTGTGAAATTGGTGGGGTGGGGGGCGCCATGGAGGTGGGGCTGAGGCTTCGCGGCTCCGGAGATGGGAGCTTCCCGGGGAGAAGGTGATTTGGCGCCCACGAGGTATGAATGGGGGCAGGCAGGGGGAATTGGGAGGGGAGTGGAACCATGTCTTATGGACTCATTTGTCTGAAATGTGAGGGGGAGTTATAGTTCTACCCTTGCCTATAGGCTTCTCGGCTTGGGTCTGTGTACTGAGGGTCGGGGATAATAGAGTAACATTGCTTCTCCCCAAATAGTCGGCAGGAGCGATTTCGGGCGAGGAGGGCATGTTTTGAACTATAGTGGGCGCGAGCGAATTCGGGCGAGGAGAGCGTGTTTTGAAATAGCGGGTGTCGGGGGTTGGGTGCGACATATGCCAAAGGATGGCTTATCATGGTGGGAGCGAGTAGAACGTCGCCGGTGCCTGGAAACGGGATGAGGCGTAGACAAGCATGCCGGCGAATCTTACCCAGCTTCGGGGCTCTCCGGGGAGATAACACCCCTACTGCTGCTCTGCGGGGTCTCCGCATGGTCACTATGGCAAGGTGGCTACAATGGTGCTCCTAGAGCTGTATCGGGAGGCAGGAGGGAGCAAGGCTAGTTCTCTCCTCCCTGGTCTGTGTATCTAACTCTATCAAGGTCCGAACCCTTTGCATGGGTGCTCCGGGGGGTTTATATAGGCCTACCCCCCGGGGGTACAATGGTAATCCGACTGGGCGTGGGTCCCAGCCGTCTGTCTCTCATGTTGCCATTCTTCCCGCCGGCTTCTGGGGCCCGCCGACTGGTCGGTCCGGCGGACAGGCCGAACACTGTGCGGTACTCCTGATGATGCAGGCTTGGTCATGGGGTCATGGCAACAGTGCCGCCGTCTATCAGGCGATCACTGTCGCCACTCCCCATCCAATCTGATTTATGGCTTGTGGGGCCCTGGCGGGGAGACGGCCGACTCTAAAGAGGCTGACTCCCACAGGGCCGTCTTCGGGCACTCTGGCCGCCTTTGATCCACCCACTGACAGGCGGCCCCATGGTCTTCGGACCGTACAGGCCACCGTCGTGGGCACAGTGCATCGCGCACTGTGGCTGAGGTCAGGGCAGGCATGGCAATAGTGACGCGCCTCGCCGAAGATCTCCCAGCGATACGGCACACTGTAGCCATGCCGGCCCCTCGTAGGCAGGGAAGGACGGCCACGTCGTGACCGTACCTCACGTCATGCATCATGAAGCGTCATGGGCTTGCTTCAAAGTCGTCATCTGGGACTCGGCAAATCGGAAGGTCGCCAGCTGGGACTCGGCCTCGCTGGAGGTCGCCAGCTGGGACTCGGCTGGAGGGGCGTGGCCTGCCCCGATGTCTTGAAAGATCCTGGGTCCCGGGTCAGCCTACCCGTGGCCCATTACTCTGACAGTAGTCCCCGAAGCTGGTGAAGCCCTGCGGACGCCGCCTCGTGGGGCTTCAACAGTTTCAAATTTCCTAGCGCCGACTCTGAGACTCGGCCGCTGTCTTCTTTGGGCCGACTCGCCGAAGTCGGGCTCGTTCAGCGAGGGGCCACTATTTGTATGTCGCGGCGGGAAAATAGGCAGCGTATCGGATACGCTTCCCTGCTGCCCTCGTGGCGGTCCTATCGCGCGGCGCCATGTGGGGAGGATAATCTGCCCACCCACGCGCGCGACGGGACGGGCCGCTAGGCGGGGCCCGCCACTACCGCGCCTCGGCTTCCGAGCGGATCCGCTGCGATCGCGAACGGTTGGCTTCCCCACGTTGTTACTGCGCGCAGTAACTTCGTGGGTAAATCATGGGCGGCGTGGGGCTTCGGGCGCAGTTAATCCCACGCCCGCCCCCTCGGCTCCTCAGCCCGTAGGGCTATAAATTGGCAGGGAGGAGTGGGGCGGCACTGCACGCACACCCTCTCCCCCGCTCCCCTGCCTTCTCTTCTTCCTCCGCCGCGAGTGAAAGCACCTCCCTCGTCGACGATGAGTTCTTCCTCCGCCGCGCCCCCAGCCTCGCGCTCCGGTGTGTGGGACGGCTCGGACGTGGAGGCGGAGCATATCGAGTTCCTCTGCCGGACTCGCCGCCTCCCCAGCGCGGACCTTGTGCACGCCCGTCCCGCGCCGGCGGGAGAAATCCGGCCCGCGCCGGAGGAGGGCGAGCGGGTCGTCTTCCGCTCGCACCTTATGCGCGGGCTGGGGCTACCGGCGAGCGGATTCTTCCGCTCGTTCCTGGAGTTCCATAATCTTCAGCCGCACCACCTCACCCCAAACGCGGTGGTGCTGCTCTCCGCCTTCGCCACTCTGTGCGAAGGCTTCCTCGGCATTCTCCCCACCCTCGAGTTGTGGGGAGAATTCTTCTCTTCAAAGCTCGGCACACAGGCCGCCGGCACGCCGGCTCAGTGCGGCACCTACATCACGGTGCAGCGCTCGACGGCCGACAACCCTTTTCCCCTCATCTCGCTGGTGAAATCGGTGAAGATGTGGCAGCGCTCCTACTTTTACATGAAGAACCTCTCCACCGACGGCGACTGGGTCAACCTGCCGCCCTTCAATCCCGAGCCCCTGACTGGCAGGCTTGCCAGTTGGTCCCACCGGTCCAAATCGCTGACTCCCTCCGGAGCCGCCGCCATGGCGCGACTCCGAGTTCTGCTGCAGTCGGAGGGCCTCGTCGGATCCGACCTTCTGCCGCCTTCGTAGCGCGCCGAGTCCTCGCACTCCAGGGCCGGCCTCACCTTATCTGTCAGATGAGCGGCCGCCATGACCCGAGCCGACTGTGCACCAAGGAGATGCCCCGCAGAGAGGTGGCGAACTTGGTGAACCACATCGCGCACTGCGAGTTCACGGAGGACTGGCAGTTCGGCAAGGAGCCGTACTTGCGCGATAACCCCCCTCCAGTGGTAAGTCACATCTCCATGTGGTTCGATCTTCTTTGCAGCCGACTCCGGCTTCTAATCATCATTGGTTCCTTCTGAGCAGAACCCCCTCATGGGGCCCGCAGCTGGCGCCATGAGAGAGCCCCGCGACTACGTCCCCGACCGCGAGGATAGCGACGTCGACGACCCCGACTTGGGGGCGGCGGCGTTGGAGGCCGACGCCGAAGGCGGCGAAGAACGGCAGACGGCGGCCTCAGGCCATCGGCCACCTTTGCCGACTGTCCTGATGATGACGCCGACGTGGAAGTCGTCCCACGCCCCCAGCCGAGGGCCGGCTCCTCCGGCCAAGGCGGCGCGAAGAGGCGCCACGCCGGGCCGAGCGCGCCTGGCGGCAAGCAGAAGAAGTTTAAGGGGGCGGCCGCCGCGACCAAGCGGGAGGAGGCAGCCGCGAAGGCCAACCGCTTCCGAAGGGAAGTGAGGAGGCCGCCGTTAGTTTCCGTGTAAGTCTTTTTCGCTCTTCTATTTTCTCTCTTGGATCTTGTTCGAGTCTTCTTTGATTTTTCCTTCATTCTTCTCCAGAGCCCCCCTCTCCCTTGAGAGAGCTATCGTCCCCTCTGTCATGGGGTCGGTGGAGACGTCCGCCAACACCCGGCGGGTCGATCCCGCCACCGACCTTCGGGAGGCGACGGAACAGAACGCGCGGGAGAAGCGCGACGAGGAGGAGGCCGACCGCCTGGAGAAGGCGCAGGCCGAGAAGGCGGCCGCCAACGCCCAGAAGAGGCTGGAGGAGGCCGATAACGCCGCCGCGGCGAAACGGCGTGCAGAGGAGGCCGCGCGTCGCCGCTCGGCGATGCTCGTCCCTCCGTTGTCGTCGGCGCCGCCGGCTCCAGAGTTCACGGGGCAGATCGGAGAGGTCGGCACCGAGAACCCCCTCGTGGAGGAGGGCGGCGAGGCTTCAGGCTCAGACACCCTCTCGCCGCCTCCGCCGCCTCCGCCACTGTCTGGGAGGCCGCACGGCAAACAGCCGATGGGCCCGCAGGATCCGCCGACCACGGACGATGCCGAGGCTCGGCTGCTTCTTCAAGTCGTCGTGCCGGCACGCCGCCAGCTTGAGAGGACGAGCTCGGCGCCGCGAGCTCGGGAGACCGGCGCGGCCAGCTCGGCGAGTATGGACATCGAGGCCTCCAGTGCCGCGCCCACCGGGTGGTTGCGCGGAGGCGGCACCGGCCCGCTGAACCAAGCCCTCCTGGATGTCCAGGCGAGCTGCGCGCGAAAAGCAACGCCCTCCAAGTCTGCACCAAAGCGCATCTGGCAGTGCGGACATCCGTCCGAGTAAGCTTCCTTCTCTTTTTTAATTCCTGTCTTTCTCTGTGGGGGCTCGCCAGCGCACCCACTGGGTGTAGTCCCCGAGTTCTGGGCCGGCTGCTGAGCAGGCGGTTCGGAACTCCTTTTGGCGAGCTCCGAATTCTAACTTTTGCCTTTGCCGGCTTTTTGTAGGAATATCATAACCTCCATGCCACTGCCTTCAACCGCAATGTCGAGGAGCTGAACAAGCGGACCGCCGACTTGACGGAAAGCCGGGGTGAGCTCTTTTCTTCCTTCTTTGCGGGGGCGCGCTGGCGCACCCGCGGGCTGTAGTCCCCGAGATTCGGGCCGACTGCTGAGCAGTCGGGCCGGATCTCCCCGGCGATCTAATTTCTTTCTTCTTCGCGGGGGCGCGCTGGCGCGCCCGCGGGCTGTAGTCCCCGAGATTCGGGCCGACTGCTGAGCAATCGGGCCGGATCTCCCCGGCGATCTAATTTCTTTCTTCTTCGCGGGGGCGCGCTTGGACTGATAGGAAGGCGATGCTGACCTCCGGCTACCACGAGCTCGAGGACATTGTTGATGGTAAGTCTCTTTCATTTCTTCGGGCTTCCGACTTCGTGTCAGGCCGATTTCTGATTTTCCGACTATCTTCTTTTTTGTCTTGGCAGACTTCTTTCCTGGTCATTCACAGGCCGTCCCTCTGGCCATCGAGGCGGCTCGGGAGGCGCGAAGGGCGAAGGGTGAGGTGATTGCCGCCAACGCCCCCCGAACCATCGACGAGCAGCTCCTGAGCATAGGGGCCTGTCTTCGTCCGGCTCACCGGCTGCTGCGCCGTCTTCAGCGTGCCGGTGCCCAGGTGGTTGCCGCCCTGTGGCCGGACGTGTCGGCTCTGTGCACCGCCAGTCGGACCGCCGACTGGCTGGAAGTCGCCGCCGGCCGTCTTGAGGCTTGGAAGGGCTCCTCGGCCCGGGCCGGAGCACGCCGGGCCTTGGAATTCGTCAAGGCATGGTATCCGGGGCTGGACCTGGACCGCCTGGCCGCGTTTTGGTCAGAAGCCCAGGCCGAGCTAGAGGCCATAGAAGGCGCCCTTGTCGAGCGCGCGGCGGCCATCGCCGAGTACACGGACACCAGCGTCTTCGTGCCCGAGCGGACTGAAGGCGCCGAGGAAGCACCGCCGGACTGGTTCGGGATGAACCCGGAGTACGAGGAAGACTCGGCGGAGGTGATCGACTCCAGCGCCGAGGAGGAGGATGAGTCAGAGGACGGAGGCGAGGAGGAGGAGCCAGAAGACGAAGCAGGCGGCCAGCCTCAGCCCGACCGCGCCTCCAGCAACAAGCCGCGCAGGGACAAGGCGACTGCCGCCGGAGGCGACCAGGCTGAGACCGCCCAGCCGACTGCCCCGGCATCCGACACCGCCGCCACCTCCGATCCTCCGGCCCCGGAGGCTGCCTCCTAGACTGCTTCTGTTTATCTGTCTTCAGTAATCTTTTTGAAAGACTTGTGAGGTTCGAACAATTCCACCTACGGGGTGTATCCTGAATTCTTATTCGGAGATTCGGCCGAGGGCCTATGTAAATATTTATCTGATTTCCGCCTTTCCTTACTTATTGCTCCTTAGACTTTTTTCCTTTGCCGCCTTCCTTTAGTTGCCGCCTTGCCGGCTGGACAGCCGCTCTGCGGACTGTCGCTAGGGCAAGTGCTTGGCTACTTCAGGAAGGCAAGTACTTAGCCGTTTAGAGTTTCTTTAGCAAGTTGGCTAGAAAGTGACAGGCCGACTATCCGAGAGTCGGCTGTCCTTTGATAAAATTTAAGACGGCGAGCCGACTACTCATGAGTCGGCTCTGTGGGGGGAGGCTGGTAGCCGGCTTGTGCTATGCATAAGCTTTAGGTCCTTAGCCATTTTTCATGTGTGCGCTCGTTCTTGCTTGTTCTCTGCCTACCGGCAGTCGCTCTGCGAACTGCGGGTTTCGACAGGAGACGGCTTGAGCGCGACACATTACTTGTCCGACTGCAGGAAGCTTTTAATAGCAAAAGACGGCAAGTCCCCGGGCCGACTAGTCGGACCCGGTGCCAGACGGTATGATAAAAAACAATAGCATGTTCGGAAGCGTAATTCTTATCATACAGATAACAAAAAGGCAGTCCCCGAGCTCGTCCCAGGGGGCCTAAGGTCTTAGTACTTTAATACAAAGGGGGTAGTGCGATACATACTGCATCAACTGTAAAATCTTCGAAGAAGATTCGCGTTCCACGGGCGCTCTGTTTCTTTGCCGGAGTCGTCCCTCTTGCGCGCTCGAGGCTTCTGAGCGTCAATCAGATAGTAGGCGTCGTTCCCTAGCACCTTGCTGATGATGAAGGGACCTTCCCAACGTGCCGACAACTTGTGCTGGCCGGCCGTTCTCTGAATCAGCCGGAGCACAAGGTCGCCCTCTTGGAACGATCTCGGCTTGACCTTGCGGTTGTATTATCGGCGTAGACTCTGCTGGTAGATGCCGGACCGACTGAGTGCCAACAGTCGGCCCTCTTCCAGCAGATCGACACCGTCTTGGCGTGCTTCTTCAGCTTCCTCTTCGGTGTACATGGTGACTCGTGGAGAGTCGAACTCTATATCCGTCGGGATGACGGCTTCAGCACCGTAGACGAGGAAGAAAGGCGTGAAGCCGGTTGACTTGTTTGGGGTCGTGCGCAGACTCCAGAGGACGGCTGGCAGCTCCTCGACCCAACAGCCGGCCGAACGCTCGAGTGGTTCGACCAGCCGAGGCTTGATGCCGGACAGGATGAGGCCATTGGTTCGTTCCACCTGGCCGTTTGACTGCGGATGGGCAACGGACGCTAAGTCCAGTCGGATGCCCTGCGTCGCGCAGAAACGAGCCAAGGCGCCCTTGGCAAAGTTTGTGCCGTTGTCGGTGATGATGCTGTGCGGTATACCGTACCGCACCGTGATGTCGGCAATGAAGGTTACTGCAGTTGGCCCGTTCAACTTCTTGATGGGCTTTGCTTCCACCCACTTGGTGAACTTGTCCACCGCGACAAGCAGATGATTTAGGCCGCCTCGGGCCATCTTGAATGGTCCTACCATGTCCAGGCCCCAAATTGCGAAGGGCCAGGCGATGGGGATTGTCTTCAGCGCGGAAGCCGGCTGAAGTGGCTTGGAGCGGAACATCTGGCACCCCTTGCATTTTTGGACTAGCTCTTTAGCTTCTTCCAGGGCAGTCGGCCAAAAGAAACCGTGCCGAAAGGCTTTGGCCACGAGTGCCCTTGAAGCCGCATGGTGGCCACACTCGCCCTGGTGGATGTCTCTGAGAATCGCTTGGCCTTGTTCTGATTCCACGCAGCGCTGGTAAACACCAGTGACACTGCGCTTGACTAGCTCTCTGTTGACTATGGTGTATGATGCCGCTCGGAGCTGCACTTGCTGAGCCAGGATCTCATCTGTTGGCAACTCTTTGTTTACTAGAAATTTGAGGATGGGCTGCGCCCATGAAGGTGCTGCTATCTCTTCAACTGCTACCACACTGACTTGGACAAGGGTGGCTGGGCTGGGAGGCGGCGGGTTGGAGGCCGCGGCCATTTGCTGAATTAGCAGAGTCTCTGGGCCGACTGGGGCAGCTCCCGGGCCGGGTTCTGAAGTCCCCGGGCCGACTGGCGCAGTCCCCGAGCCGGGCTCTGAAGTCCCCGGGCCGTCTGGCGCAGTCCCCGGGCCGGGCACTGAAGTCCCCGGGCCGGTTTCAACTGTGGTTTTCTTGAGGCCGCCAGCTGGGGCTTTGGAGTCGGATCCGACTACTTCTGGAGGAGCCGGCACGAAGATGGAGTCCGACTCTGGTGAAGGCTTGATAGACGGCTTGAGGAGGCGCTAAAGGGCGACGCCGGAAGGTATCGCTTGGCGAGTGGATCCGACTCGTGCCAAGGCATCTGCTTGATCATTGTCATTTCTTGGCACGTGAAGGAATTCGCACCCTCGAAGTATCCGCTGAGTTGCTGCACCAAGAAACGGTAGCTCTCCATGTTTGCGTCTTTGGCGTCCCAGTCGCCGGATGATTGCTGAACCACCAAGTCGGAGTCGCCATAACACAGGATCCGGCGTATGCCGAGTTCTTTGGCAAGCCGGAGCCCATGAATGAGCGCCTCGTATTCGGCAACGTTGTTGGAGGCGGCGAAGTGGATTTGCAGCACGTATTTGAGCTTGTCGCCCTTAGGTGAGGTGAGGACGACGCTGGCTCCAAGGCCGGTGCGCATCTTGGAGCCGTCGAAATGCATCCGCCAATGAGTGGAGTCAGCCGCTGGTGGCAGGTACTGGGTCTCGGCCCAGTCGACGAGGAAGTCGGCCAGCGCCTGCGACTTGATGGCGATGCGGGGCTGGTAGTAAATGGTGTAAGGAGCTAGATCTATAGCCCATTTGGCCACTCGGCCGGAGGCGTCTCGGCTTCCAATGATCTCGGCGAGTGGAGCGGTGCAAACCACAGTGATAGGATGCTCTTGAAAGTAGGGCTTCAGCTTCTTGGCGGCAAAATGCACGCCGTAGCACATCTTCTGGTAGTGAGGGTAGTTCTGCTTGGAGGTCGACAGTACCTCGCTCAGGTAATATACCGGTCTCTGGACAGGGAGCGCCTTGCCTTCCTCCTTGCGCTCGACTACAATGACTGTACTGACTACTCGGCTGGTGGCAGCGATGTACAAGAGCATGGGCTCTTTGGGAGTCGGAGCCGCCAACACGGGGGGAGTAGCCAGCATCTTCTTCAGCTAGAGAAATGCTTCATCCGCCTTGTGGTTCCACTCAAAAAAGGTGGTCTTCTTCATCAACTGATACAAGGGCAGAGCTTTCTCGCCCAGCCGACTGATAAACCGGCTGATAGACGCCAGGCAGCCGATGAACTTCTGCACATCCAACAGTCGGCTGGGTATCTCCATTCTCTCGATGGCCTTGATCTTCATGGGGTTGCACTCTATGCCGCGTTCGGAGACCAGGAAGCCAAGGAGCTGGCCGGCTGGTACTCCGAAAACGCACTTCTCGGGGTTGAGCTTGATCCGGAATCGGCGCAGATTCTCAAAGGTCTCTTTGAGGTCTTCCAGCAGCGTCCCACGCTTTTCCGTCTTCACCACCACATCATCCACGTAGACGTGGGCGTTCCTGCTGAGTTGCTTGAGGAGGCACTTCTGCATGCAATGCTGAAAGGTGGCGCCGGCATTCCTTAAGCCGAACGTCATTGTCAGGTAGCAGAAGGCTCCAAATGGCGTGATGAATGCGGTCTTTAGTCTGTCCGCTGGATTCAGCTTGATCTGGTGGTATCCTGAATATGCGTCTAGGAAACTCAGCAGCTCGCATCCGGCTGTGGAGTCTATCACCTGATCAATCCTTGGCAAAGCAAATGGGTCCTTCGGGCAGGCTTTGTTGAGACTTGTGTAGTCGATGCACATCCGCCACTGCTTGTTCTTCTTCAGCACCAAAACCGGGTTTGCCAGCCACTCTGGAAAAAACACTTCTATGATGAAACCGGCTGCCAAGAGCCGGGCTATCCCTTCTCCAACAACTCTTCTTTTCTCTTCTGACAGGCGGCGCAAGGGCTGCCTGACGGGCTTCATATCTGGCCTGACATGTAGCTTGTGCTCGGCGAATTCCGTCGGTACACCCGGCATGTCCTTGGGGGACCATGCAAAGATGTCCCGATTCTCACGGAGGAAATCGACGAGCTCGCCTTCCTATTTGCTGTCAAGGCCTGTGCCCACGACAGCGTATCTCTCTGGGTGCTCCGGGTCCAAGGGTATCTTCTTGGTCTCTTTGGCCGGCTTGAATGATCCTTCTACCTCCGACTCCTTGGGGTCGGGCGACATCTCTGGCTGCTTTCCGGCCATCGCCACGACTTGGTCAAGGAGCCGCTTCTCAGCCGCGATCACCAAGGACTCGGCCAGCCGACTGCTCTCGGCCGCGCAAGTGGACGACTTCTTGTAGTCGCCAGCTACGGTCAGAATCCCCTTGGAACTCGGCATCTTCATCTTGAGGTAGGCGTAGTGGGGAACCGCCATGAACTTGGCCAAGGCAGGTCGGCCAAGCAGAGCGTGGTACGGGCTCTCCAAATCCACCACCTCGAACCAGACCGGCTCTCGGCGGAAGTGATCTTTGTCTCCGAAAAGGACGTCTATCAGGATTTTGCCAATCGGTGAACAGGAGAGACCGGGTACAATTCCATGGAACACGGTGCGGCTGCGCTGCAGCTGTCTTCGCCTGATTCCTAGCTTCTCCATGGTGTCCTTGTACAGGATGTTTATGCTGCTGCCTCCATCTATCAGGACCCGTGAGAAACGGGCGGCCCGCCTATCAGTGGCCAAGGCCGCACCTAAGACTAGAGCGTAAGAGCCCGGACTCGGCATCACCTCTGGGTGATCCGCCCGACTCCAGCTGATAGGCCTTTCGGACCAATGCATGAATTCGGGGGCATCTGTTGCTACTGCATTTACTTCTTGCTGCTGTTGGCGCCTGCTGCACCGGTCATCTGCCACACTGGTGAACACTACATAGGCTCCATGCTCTTCTAGGAACTCGTCTTGCACTGTGCCGACTGGCCGGGCCGCCGGCTGCTGGGGCGGCGGCGGCGGCGGCGGCCCAGCAAGTGGCGAAGGAGTGAGGCCGTCTCCCTTGGCGATCCTGGTGAGCCAGTGGCACTTTCTAGTAGTGTGGTTTGACGGCTTCGCGCCGCTGTGGAACTTGCATGGACCATCCAAAGTCTGCTCATAGGAGAAAGCCGGCAACCAATTGGACTTGCCGCCGTTCTGCCGCTTGGCCGGAGGCTGCCCCTCCGACTGCTCAACTGCCGCGACCTGCCGACTGCTGGAAGTCGGCGGTGGGGCCTTGCGTTTGTTGTCGTTTTGTTGCTGTCGCCGACTGGTGTCCCCAGCCGGGGTTCTGGGAGCCTGGGGAGTCACTTTGCCAGCCGCGTTGACTTGAATCTCTGTCTTCATAGAAGAGTCGACCGTGGCGTATTTATCTGCTATGACTAGCAGTTCGTCGAGGGTCTCGGGCTCGTCGCAGAGGAGTTTGTGCTTGAGGAGGGTGCCCTCTCGGCACCCAGCGGTGAAGTACTCGATAGCCTGCACCTCGTGCATGCCCTCGCAGGAGTTTCGAAGCTCGCCCCAGCGCGTGAGGTAGTCGCGTGTTGATTCTTCAGGGCCTTGCACACACAAGGAGAGCTGGCGCGGCTTGGGAGGTCGCTTGTACATGCTTGTGAAGTTGCGGATGAAGGCTTCGGTGAAGTCAACCCAGCTATTGATGCTGCGGGGCTTCAGGCTGTTAAGCCATGTCCGGGCCGTGCCCTGGAGCATGAGAGGAACATACTTCATGGCAACTCGCTTGTTGCCGTTCGCTATGCTGATGGCTGTGGAGTAGTCTATCAGCCAGTCCTCCGGCTTCACGGAGCCGGTGTACTTGGGTGTGTCTCGGGGGAGCGTGAACCCTTTGGGAAAGGGCTCGTCTCTGATGCGGAGCCCGAAGCAAGGCGGACCCAGCTCATCTTCTTCTTCCAGCGCCAGGGATCGGTGGAGTCAATCGATCCGATGGCGGGCATCATTCTCTCCGACTCCCTCTCGGCGGCCAAGGCGACCTCCGAGAGTCGGATGCTCAACAGGCGGCGGGGAGACTCGCCGTTCTCTTTTGGGCGGGGGAGGCAGATAATCGTCCCGCCGCTCTACTGCTCTTGGGCGGCCGTCTTGGTCGCGCTCGATGGTGATATGAGTCCGACTGTGACTAGCAGCCGGCTCCTTCTCTTTCCTTCCGTGGACTCTGCCAGTCGGCGTCCGGGAGGTCGCGCCTTGATCTCGGCGGGGAGGCAAGTCGTCGTTCGGCTGCTGTAGCGCATCTGCGCGGCCGCCGGACGCGTTTTGCGCAGCAACCGCGTCAAGGAGCTGCTGGACTCGCTCCGTCATCACACAGCTCTATTCGCCCTCAAAGTTCTTCAGCTCATCAGTCGCCGCCTGGGCGGCGTGGATATTCTCCGCGGGAGTGGCGTACACGGGGCGTTTCGACCCGAGCAAGTCGGCGATGGCTGCGCCGCGCTGTCGGACCGCACCTAGACGGCTCGGCCCAGTCGGAGCCGGCGAGCCGCCTACGGCGCGGTCCATCTTGCGCTGGTATGCCTATGACAAGCGCCTCATGCTCGCCAGCTTCTTGGCGCCTTCGATGATCTGAAGGCGGCGCGCCTCCAGCGTCTCGGCGTCTGCGTCCTCAGGAATGGGCGCGGTCAGGTCTTGTAGGGCCGCAGCTAGCGGGTCCTGGGCTTCTTCGCCGGAGTGCTCACTGTGGCTGATGACGAGCACCTCCGTGACGGCGCTTCCGCCGCTCTCCTCGTACGGAAGCGGCTCGTCATAGACCACCACATTGGTGGGGAAGATGTCAAGCGACACGGCGACGGAGTCGACCAGCATCGGGTCGGAGGAGCCTATGGACTCCAAGTCTACGGCAGGCTCGTCGGCGACATGGAGTTGGTCGAGGAGGCCTGCGAGAAGGTTCTCGGGGCCACCCGTGCCTGCGTCGGATGCAGGTTCGTCGGAGAGGCGCACCTCACCGATAAGTTCGGCGAGGCCGTTCGCGGCGCAGGCGGCCTCAGTGCCGCGCAGCGTGTCGATGCAAACTCCATCTGGCGAGCCTGGCTGGCTGCGCTCGCCAGGGAGGAAGAGGGTTCCCGTCCAGAACAGATCTCCGGACGATGGTGCACCTCGCCCCACGGTGGGCGCCAAATGTCGGGGGTTGGGTGAGACAAATGCCAAAGGATGGCTTATCATGGTGGGGGCGAGTAGAACGTCGCCGGTGCCTGGAAACGGGATGAGGCGTAGACATGCACGCCGGCGAATCTTACCCAGCTTCGGGGCTCTCCGGGGAGATAACACCCCTACTGCTGCTCTGCGGGGTCTCCGCATGGTCACTATGGCAAGGTGGCTACAATGGTGCTCCTAGAGCTGTATCGGGAGGCAGGAGGGAGCAAGGCTAGTTCTCTCCTCCCTGGTCTGTGTATCTAACTCTATCAAGGTCCGAACCCTTTGCATGGGTGCTCCGGGGGGTTTATATAGGCCTACCCCCCGGGGGTACAATGGTAATCCGACTGGGCGTGGGTCCCAGCCGTCTGTCTCTCATGTTGCCGTTCTTCCCGCCGGCTTCTGGGGCCCGCCAACTGGTGGGTCCCGCGGAAAGGCCGAACACTCTGCGGTACTCCTGATGACGCAGGCTTGGTCATGGGGTCGTGGCAATAGTGCCGCCATCTATCAGGCGATCACTGTCGCCACTCCCCATCCAATCTGGTTTATGGCTTGTGGGGCCCTGGCGGGGAGACGGCCGACTCCAAAGAGGCCGACTCCCACAGGGCCGTCTTCGGGCGCTCTGGCCGCCTTTGATCCACCCACTAACAGGCGGCCCCACGGTCTTCAGACCGTACAGGCCAGCGTCGTGGGCACAGTGCATCGCGCACTGTGGCTGAGGTCAGGGCAGGCATGGCAACAGTGCCGCGCCTCGCCGGAGATCTCCCAGCGATACGGCACACTGTAGCCATGTCGGCCCCTCGTAGGCAGGGAGGGACGGCCATGTCATGACCGTACCTCATGTCATGCGTCGTGAAGCGTCATGGGCTTGCTTCAAAGTCGTCATCTGGGACTCGGCATCTCGGAAGGTCGCCAGCTGGGACTCGGCCTCGCTGGAGGTCGCCAGCTGGGACTCGGCTGGAGGGGCGTGGCCTGCCCCGATGTCTTGAAAGATCCTGGGTCCCGGGTCAGCCTACCCGTGGCCCATTACTTCGACAGCGGGCGCGAGCTATTTCGGGCGAGGAGAGCGTGTTTTGCCGACCATGGTTTATGAATTATTCGGCACATGTCATTTTGGCCGAGGAGAAGGCGCGCTTGGATGAAGTTACGAACCTACCCTCGATGTACAACGGGCCAATTGATGCATGTCCCACAAAGGACGGTAATTTCGTGTCTCCCATTTATTTGCTCGGGTGAATTCCACCGAGCAGAGAGGATGTTTAACGGTCTGTTCAAATTTTGGGAGAACGAGCATCCACGTCTACCTTACCAAGTCGATTCGAATCAAATTTTGAAATATTAGCTTGCCACTTCTTTTTTAGATGGAGAGATGATGCTCGGGAGTAATATGTTTTTACATGCTCGTTGCTAGCGATTTACTATATGACAAATAGTTGACCCACTCAAAAACGCGAATCAAACCCAAAATGAAATATCTCGATTCAATGAACTAGCTCGTTCAGTAGGTCAAAATAGTGAACTAAATCCAAAATTGAACACCTCAATCGAGTAGCATGTTGTATAGTATTATAGTACTCCATGAACATGTTGAAAGTCAAATTGATGAACTTGTTTGATATACACATATATCCGTTCATGTGTGGATTGCAGACAACATGTTCTCCAATTTAAATATTTGAATGCAAGGTTATATCGAAACATGGTTTATATCAGTCTTTGATGCATAAAAGCGACCTCCCCCTCTCCCTCTCTCTCTCTCTCTCTCTCAGTCTCTCGCTGACAATCTTCAATTCTGTCGCACGCATCCGACACAAAAACCTTGTTGGTCCCTCTCCCTTTTCTCTCTCTCTCTCCGTGTGGGGGGGGGGTCTTTCTAGTTCGCATTCATATATACACCATCTATAGGTCTCTCTCACACACTATGTATGATACTCTAGCGAGTCCAAGCTATATATCTTGGGTGCACTCATCGTACGCACACAAATTCCTTGGCTCTTTGCCCGTAACTCTCTCACGCACCACTATGTCGTATCGGAGCTCTTCCCCCCTCTCTCAAACTCTCCATCCACCTGGGTCACACATACACATGCATATCTCACTCGCACTCGATAGGCCCATCTAGAACTCTATCTCTCTCCATCTCACACGCACACACACACAATCTCATGCCCAGCTAGCCAAGTATGATGGTCTCTCACTCAATTGTAGGCACACGCAGTCCCCCCTATATGTATATGACTAGCTAATCTTAGTCTCCATCACAAACATGTGCATGATCTATCTCAATTTCTCTCGGGGCATCTTTCTATCACACACGCACTCCCTCGATCTCCCACCCATATAGTCCCCTCACGATCTCGAGGGGATCTCTCTATCACAAACACACCCTCTCTCCCTCCCCATGCGTCCATGCCATCCATGTGTCCCTCTCAACCTTTTTTCCTTGTTGGCCAGGCCTCTATTGGACATGTGCTACAGGGGTGTCTCTCACCCTTGCAAACAATCACACACTAGTTATCTTTGTGTATCTCCTCACCTCGCTTTTCCATATCGGAGATGCATGCATGATATGTTCGCATAAGAAACGAAAAAACACACTCTCTCTCTAATTTATCGTTTGTTGTCACTTTATCTTTCACACACATACTCTTTTTGCAAACTTACTCATTCTCCTTCACACGCACTTGATCTGTCTCGACTGAGGCACTCACCTCCGTCCATAGCACATAGATTTATTGAAAAGTCAAACATCACAAAGTTTGACCATGTACGTGGAGAAAAAGAATTACATCTAGTACGGCAAACATATACCATTAGATTCTCCATGAGATGTTTTTGTATGATGTATCTTTGGTATTGTAGATATAAATAACATTTGCGTAAACCTGATCAAAGTTTCCAAAGTTTGACTTCTAAAAAATTTACATGCACTGCATTATCGAGCGGATGGAATATCTCTTTCCCCCTCTCAGCTATCTGACGCACCACTCAGCCTTATCAGGGTTCCTCAATCTCTCTCAAACTTTATTGGTCAGTTTGGTTCATGACCTGACCCTCATGCCTTGATGGTCGGTACTGCCTGGTGTGGACGTCAGATGTAAAATATTTCTGCCTGGCCAGGCTTGTGTGGTGCTGAAGCGTTTGGTTCATGCCTGGGCCAGGCAAAGCATCAACGTCCCATCAATCAATCCATGCATCAATTATTTAATGCTAATATCCATCCATGTTGCTGTTAGCCTCGTGGCCGCACGACCAGGCACGGCCAGGCATTCGAAATTGGTCGCTTGGACAAGGCTACTTGCAGTGTCTGGAGTTCAGCCAGGCTAATTAAAGTGCAAGGGAACCCAGCCCAGGTGGGTTTTATTTTTCACAGGGTAGCAACCAAACAAGCATGCATGAAATCCAGCCACAACCCCAGGCCATGCAAAAGATGCTCACGACGCAAGCCAAATGGGCCTTATATCTCCCTGGTTCACACATACACATGGCTCGCTCGCGCTATGCATATAGACCCATCCAACACTCTCCGCCCTTGTTCTCTCTCCATGTGACACGCACCCCCCCTAAGTACCATAATCCCTCACTCCATCATAGGCTCTGTTTGGATCCATGGATTAGAGTTAGTTTGGGTTAGTTTGGAGTCAACTAACCCAAAAAGATCCAAACAGGAGGGTTAGTTTAGGTTAGATGCATCTAACCCATCCAAGAGGTGCTTATTTGGGTTAGTTCTTCTCGGAACCACTAATAAACACTTTTTTCTCTCGCTCTCCCCGCAGCAGATCCCTCCCCACTTCCTCAAAGCTTCTCGTCCTCTCCCTCCCTCCCTCTCGCACCGCCCGTGAAGGTGCCTCGCCGTATCCGCGCTCCATCTAACCCTGCTGAGGGAGTCCCGGACTGGGGGGTGTCCGGATAGCCGGACTATCATCGTCGGCCGGACTCCAAGACTATGAAGATACAAGATTGAAGACTTCGTCCCGTGTCCGGATGGGACTTTCCTTGGCGTGGAAGGCAAGCTTGGAAATACGGATATGTAGATCTCCTACTATTGTAACCGACTCTGTGTAACCCTAGCCCTCTCCGGTGTCTATATAAACCGGAGGGTTTTAATCTGTAGGACGAACAACCATTACAACAAGCATACCATAGGCTAGCTTCTAGGGTTTAGCCTCCTTGATCTCGTGGTAGATCCACTCTTGTACTACCCATATCATCAATATCAATAAAGCAGGAGTAGGGTTTTACCTCCATCGAGAGGGCCCGAACCTGGGTAAAAACATCGTGTCCCTTGTCTCCTGTTACCCTCCGCCTAGACGCACAGTTCGGGACCCCCTACCCGAGATCTGCCGGTTTTGACACCGACATTGGTGCTTTCATTGAGAGCTCCTCTGTGTCGTCACCGATAGGCTTGATGGCTCCTTCGATCATCAACAACGACGCAGTCCAGGGTGAGATTTTTCTCCCCGGACAGATCTTCGTGTTCGGCGGCTTTGCACTGCGGGCCAATTCGCTTGGCCATCTGGAGCAGATCGAAAGCCACGCCCCTGGCCATCAGGTCAGATTTGGAAGCCTAAACTTCATGGCTGACATCCGCGGAGACTTGATCTTCGATGGATTCGAGCCACAGCCGAGCGCGCCGCACTGTCACGATGGGCACGATTTAGCTCTGCTGCCGGACAGTGCCCTGGAGGCCGCACATGAGTCCGCTCCAATCCTTAATTCGGAGCCAACCTTGCAGATCGATGACGAGTGGTCAGACACCGCCTCGGGGGCTGCAACCTCTATGGCGATGGAGCCGAATACTAACCTTGTCCCTTGTAAAGCCCGTGACTCCGAGGTGCGGGACTCCTCGCCGGACTCCGAACCTCCTGCGCCCCTGTCAATCGAATCTGATTGGGCGCCGATCATGGAGTTCACCGCTGCGGACATCTTTCAGCACTCACCCTTTGGTGACATCCTGAATTCGCTAAAGTATCTCTTGTTATCAGGAGAGCCCTGGCCGGACTGCGGTCATGACAGTTGGGATGCGGACGACAAAGAAATTCAAAAGCCTCCCACCACCCACTTTGTAGCCACTGTCGACGGTTTAACCGACATGCTAGACTACGACTCTGAAGACATCGATGGTATGGACGACGATGCCAGAGACGACCAAGAACCAGTGCCTACCGGGCACTAGAAAACCACCTCAACTCATGATATATATATGGTGGACACCCCAAAAGAGAGCGACAACAAGGAACAACGGGACGCGGCGAAGGATAATTCCCCCGAAAAACAACCAAAACGGCGACGCAAGCGCCGCCCCAAGTCCCGCCTCGATAACAACAGCACTCACAATGACCCAGCCGTAGAGCAGGGCAAACCAGTGGGCGACGAACATGCAACCAAGCAACCATCCGAACAGGATGAATCGGACAATCAGCCCATCCTCGGCGAAAACAACAGTCCAGACGATCTCACGCCGGACACACCACCGGAGCATAAGAACCTTCAAAAAAGGCTTGTCGCCACTGCAAGAAGTTTGAAGAAGGAGAAACAGAAGCTCAAAACAGCGGAAGACATACTCAGAATGAAGTGGAGCAAAGTACTCAAGACCGCGGACAAATGTGGCAATAGCCACCAAACAAAGAGCTACCCGAAGCGCAAGCTGCTGCCCGAATTCGACGAGGAGGCCGTAGAGCCCCCACAATCAAAAAGCAAAGAGGCCGCCTGGCCGGATAGATGACCAGATGACAGGCCAAGAGCAGCAAGCGGCACCGCACACAAGCCGGCACACGATCCTCGCAAAATAGATGGCCCGGTTAGGTCCATTTATGGGCCAAAGAAGAGGGCCCCAGGAAGCAACACAACACGCCGAGTGTTCGAAGATAACGGCACACCTAAATACAGGGGCACCGCACACCCACTATGTTTCACCGATGAGGTGCTAGATCATGAATTTCCGGCGGGATTCAAGCCCGTAAACATAGAGGCATATGACAGAACAACAGACCCCGGAGTCTGGATTGAGGATTACATCCTGCACATACATATGGCTAGAGGAGACGATCTCCACGCCATAAAATATCTACCCCTCAAGCTCAAAGGGCCAGCTCGGCATTGGCTCAAAAGCCTCCCAGAAAATACCATTGGAAGTTGGAAAGAGCTCGAGGACGCGTTTAGAGCAAATTTTCAGGGGACTTACGTCCGCCCTCCGGATGCATACGATTTAGGTCACATAACCCAACAGCCCGGAGAGTCAGCGCGCAAATTCTGGAACAGGTTCCTCACCAAAAAGAACCAAATAGTCGACTGTCCGGACGCCGAAGCCTTAGCAGCTTTCAAACGTAACGTCCGAGACGAATGGCTCGCCAGACACCTCGGCCAGGAAAAGCCAAGAACAATGGCCGCGCTAACAAGCCTCATGACCCGCTTTTGCGCGGGGGAAGATAACTGGCTAGCAAGATGCAGCACTAGCGACCCGAGTACATCCGAAACCAGAGATGGAAACAGAAAATCACGGCGCAGAAAGGATCAACGCCGAAATAAAGAAAAGGGCCCAAAGAACATGGCGGTCAACGCCGGATTCAAAAGCTCGCGGCCGAATAACAAAACACTGCTTCTTAAGGACAACAGTGACGAGCTATCCAACCTAAACAAAATTTTGGATCAGATATGTCAAATCCACAGTACCCCAGGGAAGCCTGCAAACCACACCCACCGAGATTGTTGGGTCTTCAAACAGTCCGGCCGACTCAACGCCGAACACAAGGGGCTCGACACGCCAAGCGAGGACGACGACGAACCCCACCAGCAGAGCGCCGGAAAAAAAAGACTTTCCCACAAGAAGTCAAAACAGTAAACTCACTTCATGTGATAATACGGAACAATAGTGCGGCACCCGCTAAAGTACGTGTCGCACGGTCCACCCCAGCGGAACCCCGAGATTGGATGTCAAAACCAATTACTTTCGACCACCTGGACTATTCCAGAAGTATTCGAAACGCGGGATGGACTGCTCTGATATTGGATCCTATAATCGACGGACTACAATTTAAACAAGTCCTAATGGATGGTGGCAGCGATTTAAACCTGCTATATCCGGACACAATCCGCAAGTTGGGGATAGACCCTACTAAAATTCGCCATAGCCGCACTTCCTTCAAAGGAGTGACGCCAGGCCCTTACGCCAAGTGCATGGGCTCCTTACTACTAGAAGTTGTGTTCGGATCACCCGACAACTTCCGTCGCGAAAAGCTAATCTTTCATGTCGCCCCATTCAAAAGTAGCCATCAAGCACTATTGGGACGTGAAGCTTTTGCCCGCTTTAACGCAATACCACACTACGCGTCTCTTACACTTAAAATGCTCGGTCCACGCGGCATCATCTCATTAAAAGATCGTTCAAGACCCCGGACACGACTAGGCGAGTCCGGCATAAATAAACTAGGGGCTCCCTAGCCGCACACCCCTTCACAAGGGGCTGTGCGTATGAGCAATAAAGAGCCAATAAAAGCTCAACTTTATTCATTCATTCATACTTTGTTTTTTAATACATTTTTTGCACGATTTCTTTTCAAACTAAGTTCCTCTCTTTTACAGATGAACAGCATGTACACCCGTCCAGGATACGGCACAACGGAGACACAGGCGCAGACGTGCAGTAGGGACCCGTGGCAAGGATTCTTTTCAGATTAAGACCCTGCGTAAACCTTTCTTACTGTCTCTTGTTGATTCACATCCACCGGTTTTTCACCATAACCGACGAGGAGGCTGGCGTTTTAGCATCGGCCGCGTCAGAAATTTTCGCTTGTACCTGGACACTAGGGGTTTAGGGCATTGTTCTGCCCGTTATCATAAAGACCGAATACCTTAGGGAGTGTTCGGCGTCTCGAGTTAGGCCTTATATGCATCAGCTCCGAATCATGTCTTTGGTCAAATGTTGGGTTTGCCCGGCTCCTGTGTTTTGCTTCCTTACGTTCCGTATCATCGGCTAACGCGGCACCAGGAGAACTACTGTGATTGTGCCCCGGTTTGGCCGGGCGAGCACTTCAGTAGAGAAAGCCGAAAACTGACTGTCATGATACAGCGAGAGACTGGTCAACCACTCGATCGACTACCGGAATGTTTAGAACTCCTCCGCTTTGACGAAGGACCGTTTCCCGGTCAAGCACATACGTTCCCCGAATTCGGAGAGCACGGTGCCCCTGGGGGCTATATCGTAGCCCCACCTTCGAACTCCTATGGCTAAGTGAAAGTGATAAAGCATCATAGTCCGGTTGCCTCGTTTGCTACGCTACCACCTCCTTCACAGGACCAAGACGTTGGATTAAGTGTGAAAATGCGCTATTTTGCAAACACCCCCGTACCATGTGTGTGGGGGCTGAAGCCGAAGACTGCCATCTTTCAGGTTATACACAAGTATACATTAACGGCCGCACAGAAGATATTTCAATACTTGAACGCACAAGTATAAAAAGCGGTTATATTATGAATATCGTTTTACAAACCATAAAGATCATTTGAACATGACATTTTTTGAGCACTGCGACTCTATTATACGAGCACCCCGCAGAACTTCCCCAAAATAGTGCTCGGCGGGTAACCGGCTCTTGTCCGAATCCCGGGTTGCAACATCGGTGGCATCCATCTCCGTCCAGTATGTCTTCACACGGGCGAGGGCCATCCGTGCACCCTCTATGCAGGCCGACCGCTTCATCGCCTTGATATGCGGCACCGCCCCAAGGAATTGCTGCAACAAGCCAAAATAACTCTTCGGCTTGGGCCTATCCGGCCAGACATGAGCCACGATATCCGTCATGGCAAGTCCGGACAATCTATTCAGCTCAGCCCACTCAGCCAACCGATCGGTCAGCGGAAGTGAACGCTCCGGACTGTGGAATTGAGACCAAAAAAGCTCTTCCGTCTCGTGATCCTTTTGACTTCAGAACTGCACAACAGCATCTGCCGCACTCGCTGCTAAATCCATATAAGGATCCTCCGGGCCCCACAGCTGGCCAAGCTGAGCATACTTCGGATCTATGAACCTCCTGCGCAGTAGAAAGGGCTTGCAAGCCGCAATATCTCCGGCCTGGCGCAGCTCCTCCTTTATAGCCCTCATTGCAGAACAGGCATCCTTGGCTTCGGCGGTGGCCTTCTTCAGGTCTTCTTGCTCCGCTCAGTGTTCTTTTTCAAGAACCTCATAGCGGTCGGTAACATCTTTCAGCTTCACGGCCATTTTGGCCATCTCCTCCCTGCTTCGGCAGTGAGCAGCCCTTTCGGCTTCTAGCTCTTCGGCCGCCTTCGAGGCAGCCGCATCACTCCTTCTGGCCTGCTCCTTGGCTCGAGCAAGCTCTGCTCGAAGGTCCTCCACAGCAGCGGCACCATCTGCATCAAGCACACATGTTGTAAGGAGTGAGCTTCAGCTCCCTTACTAGGTAACCATGGAGAAACAACATACCTTGCGACTCATCAAGTCGTTTATTGACCAGCGCGATGTCCGCATCCGCAACGTCGAGTTGCCGCTTTAGTCCAGCAACTCCATCAGTCCGACTGGCCACCGGACTATCCGCCACCTGTGTAGGAAAGGCGAGAATTAATACCAGAGATTATGATCCTCGGCACACTGTCGCTTTCGACAACATACCGAGTCTCAGGGGCTACTATCTATACAGGGCGCGCTTTATGTGCAAAACTGTCAAAAGGTATGTCATTTTACGTACCTCAAACCCCGCCAGCAAACTTCTGACGGCATCATGCAACCCGCCTTCGGCGGATGAAATTCTTCCAATCACCATACTCATCAATGTATGGTGACCTTCTGAGATAGACGCCCTCTCAAGCAGATCCTTCAGCTCCCCCGGCTGTACACCAGTTGGTGCCGAACTCTCCGGCCCTGCCGGACTCGGGGATACCCTACGTGATGACACCTCAGGGTCGTCCGCCCCACCTGACGGTGCAGCAGATGGAGGCGTCTCGCTCTCCATCATCTCCGGACGAAGGTCCCCCGAAGACGAGCTCATCTGAGAAGGACGAAGATGCGAACTACAAGGTAAAAACTTCGATTATCCTCAGAAGCAAAAATAGGGATGTCCCTTATTACAAAACTCCCCTTTTTCTACTTACGACTCGCTGGAGGGCTGGTTCCTTAGGGGAGATAGTGCGGTCGGGGCCTCCCCAGACGCAGGACCCTCTGGTGAAGATCTCTTCCCCCGCTTCGAGGCCTTGGCCTCCGGGTTTTCGGAAGCGGTCCTCTTCTCCCCTTGGAAGGAGGGATTCTCGATCCCCCCTTTCTCAAAAGCCTCCTTGGTAGAGGCAGTAGTTTCTCTATTTTCCCCTTCGCCTTCCTCTGAAGGCGCAACCTCTAGCATCCTGACCAGCACGGGATCTGGCGCGGTCTCCGGGAGGGGGGCCGGACACCGTATCAGTCTCGCTTGCGCTATCCACTCCTATTCAAGGGACGATTGGTTAAAAAGCAAATTCAAGAAGACGCAAACAAACAGTGTGTCCGGACACAGGGCTACTTACCTGAGCATCCGGGCGATTGCAGCTTAGGCCGGCATCCTCGGTCAATTCCGGACACACTTCTTGTGATCCGAAGAACAATTTATACATCTCCACGGGTGTCGTACCCATGAATTGTTGGAGAGCTCGTGGCCCCTCTGGATTGAATTCCCACAGGCGGAGGGGGCGACGTTTGCAGGGCAGAAGACGCCGAATCAGCATAACCTGCATCACTACGACCAGATTGATCTCCCTCTCTTGGAGGTCTCGAATCCGGCCCTGCAATTGGGGTACGTCCTTTTACGGCCCCCAGTTGAGCCCTTAGTTGACCCATGACATCAGCCGATGTGGAGGGCCCGAGCGAAATATGAGCGGCGGCTTCTTCCTGCTGCCCCTGGGAGCGGTAATATAGAACCACTCATGTTGCCACAAGCCGAGCTCCTCCTGGAAAGAGCCCTCGGGCCATGGAGCATCGCCCTCCTGCTTACAACCGCCCCACCGCACTCTGCTTGACGCCCCTCGATCATCTTTGGCTCCACGTTGAAGGTTTTGAGCCACAAACCGAAGTGAGGAGTAGTGCGGAGGAAGGCTTCACAGACGACAATGAATGATGAGATGTGGAGGATGGACTCCGGAGCCTGGTCATGGAATTCCAACCCATAGTAAAACATGAGCCCTCTCACAAAAGGATCCATCGGGAAGCCTAAACCCCGACGGAGGTGAGACACAAACACGACGCTCTCGCCGGGCTCGGGAGTAGGAATGACTTGCCCTTTGGCAGACAACCTATGCGAAATCTCGCAGGTCAGGTACCTGGCTTCTCTCAGCTTTAGCATGTCCTCTCCCGTGACGGAGGAGGGCATCCACCGGCCCTGTAGGTCGGAGCCGGACATTGTTGAAGGTCCGAAGCGCTCGAATCTGGGGCTCTGGGTGTTGGAACTCGGGGCGAGGGGCAGATTCGATTGAGGATTGAAGAAAAGAAACGAGCCTTGGTCTCATTATAAAGAGGGAGAATACCAAGAGCTGTCCCCGTGACTGTTTGGGACTCACCTTCGATAGAGGGGCCGTGGCAACGGGCACGGTTGGGTTACCCACGTACGTATTGATGGGAATCCCGGAATAAGGGGAACACGATCTCTGCTTCGACAAGACGTGCCAAGGAAACCGCTTCGCTAAACGTGCTGAGGTGGTATAATAAAAACGATTCAAGTAAAGGCTTGGCAGTGGTGTGACGTCATGCCACAAAATACGTCAGCAGATTGAACTTCTGTACATATTATTCTCTCTACGGTGGTATGTGGAATTTATTTTACAGAGCCGGACACTATCCTGGTGTTCATAATCTTCTATGAATTATTCGGAGGAGGAACCCGCCTTGCAATGCCGAACAATATGCGCGCCGGACTCATCGTCATTGAAGCCTGGTTCAGGGGCTACTGAGGGACTCCTGGACTGGGGGGTGTCTGGATAGCCGGACTATCATCGTCGGCCGGACTACAAGACTATGAAGATACAAGATTGAAGACTTCGTCCCGTGTCTGGATGGGACTTTCCTTGGCATGGAAGGCCAGCTTGGCAATATGGATATGTAGATCTCCTACTATTGTAACCGACTCTATGTAACCCTAGCCCTCTCCGATGTCTATATAAACCGGAGGGTTTTAGTCCGTAGGACGAACAACCATTACAACAATCATACCATAGGCTAGCCTCTAGGGTTTAGCCTCCTTGATCTCGTGGTAGATCCACTCTTGTACTACCCATATCATCAATATCAATCAAGCAGGAGTAGGGTTTTACCTCCATCGAGAGGGCCCGAACCTGGGTAAAAACATCGTGTCCCTTGTCTCCTGTTACCATCCGCCTAGACGCACAGTTCGGGACCCCCTACCCGAGATCCGCCGGTTTTGACACCGACACCTGCCATCCAAACACCTCTTTACTTAGAGTTAGTTCAGGGTTAGAATCTAACTCTAACCTCTAACTGAGTTAGAGTATCCAAATAGGGCCATAGGCGCAAGCACTCCCCCCCCCCCCCCCTCCTAAGTATGATTATCTCTTACTAGCCATTAGGAACACACGTATTGTCTCCTTCCATCCATACGTCTATCTCGATATCTCTCGGGGCATATTCTATCGCGCACACACCTTGTCACTCGATCTCCCACCCATGTAGTCCCATCACGATCTCCAGGGGATCTCTCTATGACAAACATACACTCTCTCCTCCCCATGTCTGCATTTTCTCCGTACGTCTCTCTCGACCTCTCTCCCTTGTTTGTCAGACCCCTCTTGGCCACGTGCTAGGAGTCTTCCTCTCTCGGTTCCAAACAACCACACACTATCTCCTCACCTTGCCTCCGTTGTCGAAGATGCATGTGTGATATGTTTGCATAAGACACGCACGCTTTTTCTTCACTTTTATCGTGTGTTTTCCATGTCTCTTTCACACACGCACACATACTTTTTTCACTCACTCTCTCTCTCTCTCTCTCTCTCTGTCTCTCTCTCTCTCTCTCTCTCTCTCTCTCTTCTCTCTCTCTCTCTCTCTCTCTCTCTCTCTCTCTCTCGTCAGGGACTCTGTCACGTCCATAAGCATATGGATGTTTTGAAAAGTCAAACCTCAGAAAAGTTTGACTAGGTATATGTGGAGAAAAACATTTACATCTGGAACGATCATTAGATTCATCACAACATGTACTTACTTCATACAACATTTGTCTTCGGTATTGCAGATATAAGTAATTTCTTTATAAACTTGGTCAAAGTTTCAAAAGTTTGACTTTAAAAAAATGTTGTAACTACATTATCGAACGGATGGAGTAGCTCTTTCTCTCTCTCTCTGCTATCTCTCACGGGCCTCCCCTCTCACTCGAACTCTCTATACCGACGGATTATACGCTCACTGTGTCAGCATATAGCTCTATATATTGTTTAGTTGACCGGTCAACCAATCCACATGATGCGCTGTCAGCTCGTGTTCTGTATCTTGGTGTGCTGGCCCATGTGGCAGTGGGTGAAAATAAGTAAACTAGAGGCCCATCTGACACGCGGTGAAGGAAACAAAGTTGAAACCACTCGGGGTAGCACCCCGCACGCTAGTAAATTGAGGGCGCATTGAGGACAAACTTCTTGCGCACGAAGGACGCACTCGCGCACAATTCACCACTACGCGGCGACATGCACAGAAGGACGCACTCACGCACACCCAGCACACAACACACACCAGCACACGTGTACACGGGCGTCGCTGCCGGTTGAGATGGACGGCGAGGCAGCCAACAAGCGGAGGCCGCTCGAGCCAAAACCGCATCCAGCGAGCCTGGACTTCATCAGCAGCCTCCCCGATGACATGCTGCTTGTCATCATCGGCCTCCTCCCCACCAAATCTGCCGTGCGGACCGCCCTGCTCTCCCGGCGATGGCGCCCCCTCTGGCGCTGCGTCCCCCTCAACCTCACCGTCGACAGCTGCCTCTGCGACGGGGATTGCAAAGGCATGGCCGCAGTCTCCAAGATCCTTTCATCGCACCCTGGGCCAGCCAGACGCCTTGACATCCGCATGTTCAGTACCAACTGCAAGGTCCAACCCAAGTTCGACGAGTGGTTCTTATCCCCCGCCCTAGATCAGCTCAAGGAGCTCAGCTTTGAAGCTGGACGATGTCGCTCTCTGCCGCCGTCCGCGCTCCGCCTCACGCCAACGCTGCGCCACGCCAGCTTCAGCTCCTGCTATCTTCCCCAGATTAATGTCGCGCCCGCCCTTCTTCTCCCTCAACTCAAGCAGCTCGACCTCTTCGACGTTGTCATCTTGAAGAAGGCTATGGAGCACCTGCTCCGCAGCTGTACTGCACTCGAGTACCTTCGTCTTGAGTAGATCCACGGGTTCATTGGCCTCCACATCGCCTCGACGAATCTCTGGTGGATTTATGTGTCTTGCTGGCCCCGCAACAAGACATCAATTGGGAAGAGATCACTCCAGCTGTTCCACGTTATGGTCATTGAGAATGCGCCTTTCCTTGAGAGATTGCTTGTATCGGATCTAGAAGGTCCAACAAAAATCAGGGTCATTGACGCGCCGAAATTGACAGTTTTGGTGTACTCATCTGCCACATTCTCCGAACTCTTTATTGGATTCGTAATCGTTCAAGTACAGCACTCATCTTCTTCTCCGTCTTCTTGAAATTCACATTTTTAAATTTCTTCTTGATGTATTTACGACCGTCTTCCAGAAAATGATTCCCACAAGCTTGACCCAGTCCATGCGGACAGTGAAGATCTTAGCACTAAGATCTATCGGCCCCAATCTGGATCAAGTTGTTGGATTCCTTACATGCTTTCTATGCACGGATAAGCTACTCATCGAGGTGAAACTTCTTTCCTATTAGTAAACGGTAATCACAACGTAGCTCAATTTTTTTGTAATTTTCCCAAATTATGATGACAAGTGTAGTGTTCAAAACTACATCTACGCACTGCACCAAAAGAAATGTTTTTATTATTCCTTTCTCACGTGATCACCTGGATCATTTTTATGCTGTACTACTATAGTAGCCTAGGCTAGTCATAGTGGAAAGTAACGACTACTCCAGTAACTCTATGGTTACCCTAAGGGCAAGTGCTGCCTCCGTCCTGGTTTACTCTTCCAATTTTGTAGTATCAAAATTTGACCATAGATTTAACTGACAAAATGTTAATGCATGTCACTAAGAACTATATCGTTGGATTCGTATTTGAACATAATTTCAAATGGTCTAATTTTTAGTGACATGCATTGGCATTTTCTTAGGTAAATCTATGGTCAAAATTTTATACTAAATACGAGGTAGTATTCCCTCCGTCCCAAAATTCTTGTCTTACATTTGTTTAGATACAGATGTATCTAACACTAAAATGTAACTAGATACATCCGTATTTAGACAAATTTAAGACAAGAATTTTGGGAGAGAGGGAGTACAAAAGTGGGCTATGTAGGCCAAAACATGTGCCAAATTCACTTGTGATGCATTTAGCATCGATGCCCCTCCATTGCTCACCTGGTGCCCCAATCTAGATCACATACTTTGCTCCGGTGCCAAATTAACTCACGCAATGAAAAACCACTGCGTGGGAGAGAGAGAGAGCCGAGGCAATAAAAGAACACTTGTTTGGGAGAGTGGGAGGCTAGTGTAGTTGGTTTGATTGATTTGTTTGTACATGTGGGTCTGTGTGCACAGCGGTGCCAACTCTCTCACATCGCAAGAGCAGTGCCAAAATCTTTTGATTTGACATCGATGCGTATTATGTGGCATACTTTTGCGAAATATGGCATCGGCCACATAGTGGAAGGCAACAAATGCCCAAGCTCTTCACGTGCTCCTAGTTAAATGAGAGGAAACGGAAACAGAGAGAGAGAGGGAGAGAGAGAGAGAGAGTGAAAAAATATCACTAGCCAGCCAACCCTATCATATGAGCGAATGATATTGGTACCTCTTGATGACACGGCAATCTTATGCAGCCAGCTGCTCTAATATGTTCTCTTCTTTTGCAGATAAAAAAGACCCGAAAGTGAAAGATGTGTTGCACTATAACAATCTCATCGAATGCCTTGATCTCCATCTTACAGAAATTGATTTGATCGACTACCGAGGCAGCACATCTGAGATTAAATTGGCTAGGTTCTTTGTTCTGGAGGCAAGTGTGCTCAAGGTAATGAGGTTTGGCATTCTCTGGCGCAACAATGAATGGCGTGCTGATCACCGCAAGCGTCTAAGCCTAAATGACAAAGTCTCCACAGAAGCTGAATTTGTTTTTGAAACATCAAGTGGCCAGAGACTCGAAAACTTATTTGCCCATTAGTGACTTGTCAGGGCGGTGGATTTTAGTTTGTACGATAATGCTGCATCCACCTAAAGTAACGAAAGTTCTTACGTGAACTTCCTAGTAATTCCCTCTTCCTAGGTGCAGCATTACTCCTAACATTTGTAATATCAGTTTGAAACTTGTAATATTGACGTGTCCTATTCCCGCGTTTTCAAAATCCTGCGAATCAAACAGGTCCTGAGTTGGTGATGATGTTGTGCCTCCCATCTTTCACAAATAGCCGTCGGATATAGATCTGACGCATACAAACCAAGCTTCTCCATTTTTGCAAAAAGATGCCCGTACTTGTTCCCTATTTACAAACAACTCCTTGTCTCTCACAATCAGCCTTATCTCCTCCCCACCACATCTAGAAGGCCGTGGAAAATCTGGCGCGATGGCCGCTGCCGGAGCAGTCCACCCCCAATCTTGGTGTTCCGTGCCATGCACGGGCATCTACGTACGGGAAATTATGTCGAACCGGGCTAGTTGTAAGCAGGCTAGCTCTACAGCCATGATGATAGTGACTGCACACGGTGAGGCTAACTATGGTATGCCGAACACGGCGCCTATACTCAGCTGTCATCTCCGGCGCAGGGTCTTGTCACTTCACTGTGAGGAGCAGCACGTAATAATTTGACCAACGGGTAGTACAGTGCTAGTACTCCTAGGAGTACTACATTGGTAGTACTACTACTAGTACTAGTAGCACCACCGTCTGTATTTAGGAGTACTACCATGTCCATCTGGATATTAGTATTTGACTAGCAATATCTAGTGATGCATGCCACAAAAAATGTACTACTCCCTTTGTAAATAAATACATGGTGTTTTATTCCTATCGACGACAGAACTTAATGTTTTCTTGCTAACTAGAGTCTTAATAGGATTACATGCAATGAACTAAACACTGCATGTCATGTTTGGTAGTCTCAAGTCATTGAAAGCATGCACGGCCCACATCTCTCATTGGTTGATATGTCACGAAATAAGAAACAAGGAGGGAGTTAATGCACTGTGCCTAAGTGTTTTGGGATTATTTGGTTGTCGTAATGTGACTTACACAACATTTTTGTTTACATGCATTAACATTTTATTAGTTAAATCAAAGGTCAAAACTTGGCGCGAAATGCAAAGGGGACCAATAAACCAGTAAACATCAAAATTCTCTCATTTGGCCCCAACTAGAGGTCCGGTGAGATGACTATACTGCACCGGCACGGAGGGGGGCGCAGCTTCATTGACTTACGGCAACTGCCTTTGGGTGAATGACACGTGGGCCCAGGGGGTGGCTGGCCCACCTATCATACAGCCAAAGGCAGGTGCAGTAGAGGGCTGAGGAGTAGTACGAAATCCTACGCTCCTACGCACGCTAACCAAGGGCAAGAGTGATCACTCGAATCGCAAGATCAGTTGACTACTACTACATCTGTCCTGGTTTATTAGTCTCCTTTGTAATTTGTGCTAAATTTTGACCAAAGATTTAACTAACAAAATGTTGATGAATGTCAACAAAAATTATATTTTTGGATTCGTATTTGAACATAGTTTTCAGTGATATAATTTTTAGTAACATGCCTAAACATTTTGTTAGTTAAATCTGTGGTCAAAATTTGACACCGATTACAATGGGGACCAATAAACTAGAACGGAGGTAGTAGAAGCTAAGCTAGACCCATGGAGGCGATGAGCGCGAGCATCAGCCGGCTGTGCCAGATGGTCCATGACGCCGGACTGCGGCCCGGCAACGAGGAACGTCTCCAGGTAGTATTGCTTAAGGCCGGCAGGGCGAGGGGCCGCTTGGACGACAGCTTCATCCCCTTGTTCGACGAGGTCCTCGTCGGTTTCCTCGACAAGTTCACCGTCGTCAAGAAGCTCGCGGACGACTTTGACGTAAGCCTCCAGCCGACGCGCCCAGGCTCTGCGATGCCCGCCACCCTCAACGGCCACTATGGTGACAACCTCTTCGACGCACTGGTGGCCCTACGACTGCCCACCGTTGCACCGGAGAATGTCCACCTTGAGGTCGCGCTTGCCACGCAGCGCCTGGCGCAGCAAGACACCATCGACTTAATCACCCACGTCTACACGCATGCAAGAGGAGGACGATAGGACACTGGCCTTCTTGGACCGTAGGGCAACCTTGGACGGCACTGTTCAGAAGCACGTTGAGCTCGCCGCGAACGCCGCTGCTCCTCACACGTCGGTTGGTGACCCGGCGCACTAGGGCATGAGGATGTCGTTGATGGATCTGTATGTATTTTTATCTTTCCGTCAAATACATGTAGTAATATATGATACTACAGTAATTATCTTACCTTTCGCATCAACTTCATAATTTTCGTACGTACTCCATGCATGAACGGTGAACCAAACTTCTCATTACTCTAGGCAAAATCGTTATTTTCTATCTATCGATCGCGCCATGGAGCAGAACCAAATTTTACAAGTTACGAGTTCAAAAGGAAAAGCCTGCCGTGTTCGCATCGCACCCCCACACGGTTGGTCCGGCACGCCGCTCAAGCGGGAATGCGTGCGGTGTTGCATTTTCACTTACAAGTGGGATCGTAGTTGAGCAAACCGACTATCGGCAAACCCCCACCCCGCCCACCGCGCGATGGCTGAGAAAATAGGAGGGAGAAGAGATGGTTGTAGCACGGACTCCAAGAAAATTGGTGTCGGATGGGACTCGTGTGGGTGGCGTGTGCCGTACTGCTAGACGTGAATGCTAGTTATGGCCCATGCCACCCCACTATATCGAGCCTATATCGACGTACAGTACGTAGAACAAATTTCCTGCAGTCCATGCTCAGCACTCCTCTATCTCTCTTCTCAGCCAGCCAGCGGACACGCGGAGCCCATCGTCTGCTTGCGCACATGCGGTCCCACATGTCAGTGAAAACGCAAGCGGACCCACTGAACCTGCACATCTTTCACCTCGACGTGCTGGTGATAAAAAACAAATCCAAGAAAGATCTTCGGTGGCCGCTTTTGGAGTTACTCAAGAGTAGTAAGATTCTATTTACAGTTTAACCCAAGATGCACATCTCGTGGCTTCAACTTATCAACTACCACTCTATTTTCTTTCATGACACGACCTGGATGCTGGATGTCCCACGTGTCGGCAAAAGGAGGAAGAACCCGACCAAATCTTCGGTTGTGCTCTCGGATTAGACTATTTGTGCTAACTTAAAAATTTTATTGTGTACTCCCTCCGTTCCAAAATACTTGACTTCCATTTGTCCAAAAATGGATGTGCCTATATACTAAAACATGTCTAGATACATATATATTTTGACAAATAGAAGGCATGTATTGTGCAACGGAGGGAGTAGAATGGATGCAAGTTTTTGTATTGGGAAGAAGAGTACATTCATATATTGATAGAGAGCAATTTAGTAGATGTTCTATCACTTTTAGCTAGCACAGAGGCTATAGATGAGATTAGTGCACTTGTATATACTCCTACTTGGTATGCGTGTTGCTGCTTAGACGCAGAGAAAAACGGACCCGAGGGAGTACTAGAATATAGGCTAGACATGAGACTAGATGCGAGGAAGCAACGTCTACTTCTTTACACTCAAAGAAGAAAGAAGCACGCAAGATCGAGCCTCCGCAGATCAACAATGAATGCATCGAGAAGGCACTGATCCAACTTACAGGAGTAGTAAAATGTATTCTTGTGGTTCTTGTTTTCTTTGGTCTTGATTTTCTAGTCAAAATTATCGTTGGAGTTCGTGCAAAACGGAGGTCCGTTTGGGGTCGTGCGTTGCAGTTGGCCTTACAAGTGGGACCGCAGTTAAGGAAACCGACTATCGGCAAACCCCCACCTCGCCTGCCGTGCGATGGCTGAATTAGAGAAACGATGAGGTTGAAGAGATTGCTCTAGCACGGACTCCAAGAAATATGGTGTCAGATGGAAGTCGTGCTGGTGGCGTGTGCCGTACTCCTGGACGTGAATGCTTGTTCTGGCCCATGCCACCCTACTACTCCTACTACTTACTACTAGTATATAGTACTACTAGTATCGAGGATTCGAGGTGCTAGTTACGTAGTACAGTATGGCTACAGTAAAAACACCTGCACGACGCGCGAAGCATGTGAAGCTAGTACAAATAGTGTACTACTATTGTTGATTGGCCTCATCCGATAACACGTTGCAATGCACGTACAATTATGTATTCGGAAAATATTTTTTTGCCTGGTCGCACCACTCACTCACAGAAGCAACTCGAAAGCCATTCATAAATTTAGTAAGTTTATCACAGCCATATCATTTTATTACATACAATAGGTCATCAACCCACATCGAGAACGAGGATACATTATAAATACTAAAGTTTTCACCACACAACAAATAACAAGCAATGAAATGAACTTCAACTCAACCATTCCTCGGCATTGGAAACGCTTGCTTTGAACCACAAGTGATTCTCTGGGACGGGCCATCCATTGTCGATCTGGAGACCAACGCAGGACTGATCATCCAGGCTGAAGCGACCTACTATATCAGTACCAGGGTAGGGAACCACCCAAATGTCCAAGGTATAGACACAGTTGCTTCATAAATGGTAGTAATGTTGTGTCAACAGCAGTTGGATCGCCTTTCAGCATCATTGGATAGTTTTGTCCAAGGAAGAGCGAGTTTTCTCCAAGACTATCAATTCTGTACCAGGGAGAAGGAGTTGGTGCTAGCACACTAGTATCCATCCCGAATACAATGCAACGGGTGTTGGAATAGATCCGGAGAGTGCGACCATGGGAGACTACACCTGCTTCCTTAGCAGTAAAATCATTAGTGGGCTGTATACACACGAGAAGAGGTGATCCATCAGAATTAGTTACCAGGCACCAAATAGTATATGGGCGCTGCTCGTCCTCATGCTCGTGATCATCACCATCATCATCTCCCCCTTGGTTATAAAAATCTTCAAGTATAGGTGGTGGAATGTTCACAGGACCTTGGAAACACAAGAAGAAGGTTAATTAGTAAGGCTGGCCATAGTGGGGGTAACATAAGTAGTATCATGCACTTCGGACTCGCAAACATGCTTATGTGGCAGGCAATTAAGGAAGAGAGAGATGGTTATAGTAACATAGGTAGATACCGTAACATAATAAATGTGATGCTACTATGTGTCATGCATGGCAATAAATGAGACCACCTATGATACTAATCTAAGATACTATGCACTATAGAGGTAGTAACATAAACTAGTAACATATGCATGTTACTAGTCTAAGTTACTCCCCACTATGACCAGCCTAAAGGGAAACTTGCTAAGCCGCATGCATGTGGATGAAACAATTATAATTACGGTGGAAGACAAACGTACCGAAATAACGAGGATGCCATGCAAAAACAGTGCCACGAGTGGTGGCAGCAAACACAAGGCCCTCATATTCAACTGCATCATAGTACTCATCCATGTACAGAAACTGATTTTTGAGCAATATCCATCCAATCAAACCATTGACGACGGCAACAAGCTTGTCGAAGATAGCAACAACTTCATAGTTTTTGTAATTCCAAGAGCGGTTGGGGACTCGAGAAATTGTTATCTTCCGTAGAAGACAGTCACCATGATTGTATTTGAACGTGCGTACAATACCGGTGTGCTCAACCTCTGGGCAGTCTGCTGAGATTTTTGGAAGTGGAACCCGGTCACGAGTGTACACATTCACAAGTTCCCACTCGCAGTTGGACCCAATGTAAACAACCCAATCTCCATTTGCGCCTGCCCAAGCCTTACCCTCAAGGATGGCACCTTAACATCATACATATCATTATCAAGCGGCATCAACTTACACAGGGCGAGGCCTCCGTCGTGACGGTGCCAGTCATCAGGGTCACGACGAAGAAGATAGGGGAGATCAAACCGCTCCTTGTCTCTTGGGTTCCTTGTAATGATGTTATTAGTTGAGTCGAGAATGGGCTTCAACGAACCTGCCATGCTAGCCGAGGTGATGACGTCGCACCGATCAATGAGTTCCTCCACCATGTCATCTTTCAGATCGGGGTAAGAATAACGGGGTCGTTTCCGTCCTATTCCCTCCATGGAGAAGACGATCGAACAATGGCAGAAGAAAGGGTGAAGGGCTGAAGGAAAAGAGAGGAGGGAGAGGAAGAGCATGCAACAGCAGTTCCAAATCGAGAGGCAAAGGCGAAGAGTCGGTGGACGGTTTCCAGTTTGCCACGGTTCACGAAGGGGCGCCCCGGCCTACACGTCGGTTCGGAAATACTCCTACTACTCGTCGTCGTCTCACTGATATGTGGAATGCGATCTGGCCGCGTTGGCCCGAGGTGCCGCATTAGTTATCGGCCTTTATTTTTTTAATGGCGTACCACTCAGTTTTGAAGCACGACTAACTGGTACTGTACGCAGAGAAAATATAAACTACTCTACCACTACTCCACCTCCAGTACTAGTAGTATAAAGAAGATATATAGGCTGGAGCTTCAGCGCTTTCTTGCCAAGGGCTGCCCACTTGCTTCTCGCACTACCACCCTCTCTCCAGATCTAAAAAAGACGGCCCCTCTCTCCCTCCTCACCGGTGGTCACAGATCCGCCAGGGAAGAAAAGGACGTGCAGCGTTGATGCACTCATCGTCGGCGAGCGAGGTCACGCACTGACGACAAGGCCGTCCTCTCAGACCTAGCGCTCGCGCGGGATCGTTGTCGTAGTGTGTGCGGAGGACGACGACCACGAGCGAAGCCACTTCCCGCCGACCCTTAGGTATGCTACCTCTTTTTGAACCATACCCTTGTTCTATTTCCCCATCTGGCACGTCGTTGCATGTGGATCTTTTTCCACTCCACCATCTTCCCAATTTGCTATCCTCTGCTCTGCTGGCCACGCAGACGAAAACCATAATTTTCACTATTAAAGGAAACCCTACTTCATGCAGACTAATGCATGTCTGGGTTGAATAAGGAAAGGAAGGGAGATTGTACTGTCCAAGAGAGTAGGCATCAAACCCGCATCTAGGTTGAAAAGGGGAAAATCAGTAGCTAAGGAACGAGTCTCGTGTCTCTTGGTTGAAGAAGGGTAGAAAGGCATGACAACGCAATAGAGAATGACTAGGTCGATCGGTTTGTTGTCCTCACATAGGAAAAAGGTGGCTAAAGAGAACAAAAATGGGATGTAATCCACATATGCTGCCTGGATATTTGTTGCTCTGGGCAACCATACCTCCCTCACCACTCTGCGTCCGTGGAGGTACATTGTACTGGTGCGCCCACTGTCCGAATGGGCCTCCCATGCTCTTATTGCCACTTTTTTGCTGTTAGTATAACGCCAGCAGTCAAGTCAAGCAATGCTACTGCTAAAGTGATGCCACATTTAACTAATGTTGCTCTCAGTCTAATGCCACAGATAAATTTAAGCAGTGGCATTTAATGTCATTGGATCATTTCAGGGTTAGCTGTTGATTGTGGATGTATTAAAGATTTTTCAGCTAAGGCATTCAAATGTTGTTGCACAGCCAGTATACCAACAATGAAACTTGTTCCTACCTTCAGATTTTTGCACTGTTAATGCTTATAGATTACATACCTCACTTTCATGAGATAAGTTAATTTTTTTTGTACAGTGTCACCAAAATGCCAAGGCGCTGATGTCACTTTATTTTGGTTAAACTGCACAGACAATTATGAAGACAAGAGGAAAGGTCAAGAGTGGGCATCTCTTCCTCCGGCTGTTCTCTTGATTCGTTCGATCAAGTTTTTATGTTTGATCGATTATCAAGATTGGGATAGCAATTTTTAAGGTCCCCCCGAGTTCGAAATGATATTTACCTTGGAGGTACATGGTTTGCAATTTTTTTATACTATCATTAGTTAATAATGCTAGTTACCTTCAGACTTTTGTATTTGGTTTAATGCTCATGCACAGCTAGTATACCAATGCTGAAACTTGTTACCTTTACATTTTGTATTGTTAATTCTTATAGAAACCTTCCAGTGCTAGAGTTTATTGAAATATGTTCAGTAAAACCATTGTACTATACCCTGTAATAAACTAACTACTCTACTGTTGCACTAGCCACTGGATTAGTGTATATTTGTAGTATTTGAATGGTGTTGCATTAGCGTATGGACATAAATAAAGTGTGGCAAGCTTTCCCTGATATGTGCTCAAGAAAACTACTACCTGTTTTTCTAAATACTAGACGTTTGGGTACTTTAAATTGAACCGCGAAAACGTCTTATATTAAGGAACAGAGGGTGTAGAGTTCACTCAAATTATCCTGGTAAAGCTAGTCACACCTTTGTTAAAATTAATGTTCATTATGTTATCAGAGGAGGTTTGTATGTTTGTCTCTAATGCCTGTCTACTACATACCCGACATCATGATGTAATGTTAAGTCATTTCCTTTTGTACAGTGTAACTAAATTGTCAAGGCGGTGATGGCATTTTATTTTAGTAGAACTGCACAAAATTTGCTTAAAAGAAGAGGAAAGGTCAGGAATGGCTCAGTTTTTCAGAAAAAAACTATTTATGCCTTCCTGACATCAGCCAATGTTGCTTTATTTATTCCTTCAAACAGGTGGTTAGAAACAGTCTTGCTACCTTTTCCCATTAAGAAATTGGAATGCTTATATTTGTGAGTCTATGCTTCAACTAGTGCCACTTTTATAGTAATCACACTTTCAATATCTATGCAAACAGCGATGCTCGATTTTAGTGGAGCTGCACAAAAAGTCCAACTGGTTCAACATTAGGAGCATGTTTTTTTCCAAACCTTTATATCCAATTGGTGGCACTATGAGCTGTTCGTTACGAAGGTACATGGTTTGCTACTATCTTGCTACTCTTTTTGTACTGTCATTAGATAGTAATACTAGTGGTTTGCATGTGAATTTATTGGCAGGGTGGACCTACATTGGAGGTGCAGGACAGGATTCAATGATTGGATGCTCAATTTCGGTTGTATCGATTTCACCTCTTCCATCACTGCGAACATGGTGTGGTATATGTTTACTAGCTGCTTGATATTTGTGCAGACAGAGATGTCTGCTCGTTGCTACTTGGCAAACAAACAAAGTGTCCGCAATTTTGGTTGAACTGCACAAGAATAGTATAGTCACTGCATGCAGTGCTATTTGAAAATAGACACAAAGATTGGATAGTCACTTCATGGACTGTAGAAAAGTAGTACTATACTATTTACTGGCCAACACTTCGTGCTTCATTGCTTTGGTCTTATTATACAATGGGCATCATTTTCCCTAAGTTAAAGTTTGTATTCCAAAAATAGTCTCGCGGTGTGATCGAGAGAAGACCAAATCATATTGCAGTGGATGTTCCTCCATCATGTGTGGTTCATTCTCATGGTTCCAGCTGTTGGTGAAACCACTTATGTTTGCAAGAGGAATTGTAGACTTCACAAACAAATTTGTCTTTCAGTCTGTACTGAATGTTGGCCAAGAGAAGCATCCATGTTAGTACGAAGAACAGATGTTTTTTCTAGATCTTTGCTTTTGGAGCTACATATTTATATATGATCTGTGAATCATTGAGATGCATTAACATGTTGATCTTATGTATGGGAATCGTACTAGTTAGTTTTAGTTGCGACGCAAGATCCGAAGTGGCTGATATTTGCTTTTGGAGCTACATATTTGTATATGATTCGTGAATCATTGAGATGCATTAATAGTTACTTATTTCTGTTCGCTCAGTGTTTACAAGTTACTGATCGATCACTAGCTAGCCTACAAATGCGCTCCTGGCAGTTTTATTTGCGACGCAAGATGCGAAGTGGCAGTTTTTTGAATAAAAATGCCTACCTCTGAAGAAACTGACAAGCTACACTATCGATCCTACACGGATAAAAATGCCTACCTCTGAAGAAACTGACAAGCTACACTATCGATCCTACACAGATAAATAGCGTATCACGCATGTACTACCTCCTTTCCGGTTTGCAGGGCTCAATTCAAGAAACGACCTACTCGATCCTACACGAATAAATAGTGGATCACGCACGTACTAGTACCTCCTTTCCGGTTTGCAGGGCTTAATTCAAACCTCTCACCAACCAAGGTACTCCCTCCGTCCGGGTTTATTAGTCCCGTGAGCAAAGCAGCAAGACTAAGGCATGGCAATAATTAATGGCATGCAGAAGTTTAAGCCTAATTAATTCCAGCAATTTAAGTGGCTGCATGCGTGCCCTCGGCTGCGACTCGTTGCATGCTGCTTCGCGTACTGCCTACGAGCGATTCAGAGTGCCTGCATGCAGCCGGCCGTAATTAAGGTAGCTAACTGATGCGAAAAAAGATACGCTTTAATTGTTGCGGGCTTTTAAAATCCGTGAAATCATTATTGACAAGGAGGGAGATGATTTGAGTGCACTCGTTTGACCGCCATGCCGGCGTGCGACCCAGACGGGACGGGACGGCACAGTCATAATTTCAGTTTCCCTAGTTTTCCACGGCAAGCTGGTGCGCTAAGCCATTATGCATTGAATTCCGATGACCGTCGCGCTACCTTCCCCCTATAAGTACTGTTTCCCGGCATTCTCCAGTGCCACCGTGACCCAACTCGCCATATCCTCGTAAGCCCCCACCAGCCCGACGTTGCTCGCCACGTCCGCCATGCCCCCGCCCGTCCGCGGTAGGCGACGCCGGAGGCAGTCACCATCGGAACTAATGTTCGGTTTTTCACCTGAAGGCAGACGGAGGGAGGAGGCAATCTATCTGTCTTTAGATGGCAATGTGTAGATCGAGGAGTTGTTGGAGCGCGACCGCATGGCGGAGGAGCAGGAGTTGTTGGAGCGCGACCACCTGGCGGAGGAGCAGCGTATTGCCGATTTGCGCCGCCAGCGGGACATGGAGCAGCAGCGCACCGATGCTCTGAGTTGCGAGCAGAGCGCCCGCACCTGGGTCGACTGCGTGGAGGCCGGCGCCCGGCAAATAGCCCTGGAGGCTGTCGGGCATGCACGCGTTCGTGATGCCAATTTTTACTACTAGCTCGTCAAGTGGGTTTCCCTCTTGGAAGCCGAAGCTTCGGTGGACCACGCTGGCATGGAAAGGGCTAACGCGCGCGACCAACGCGCCCTATCGCACCTCTGGCAAGTCCGAGGCAAGGCGCAAGACGCCGGTGCCAGCGTTTAGCGTGTACTGCCGGCATCGTCTAGTTAGCTAAGAGTAAGTTAGTACTTGTCTAGTGGGAGTAGATAGTTAACTTGGCTATGATGGTTGTCAACGTGGAAGTTCAGTACTCTATATGTGGATCAGGCCTTTTACTTTGCTCTGAATGTTGAACTTTCCATTTGAACGTATGGAATGGGCTGTTATTTTTTTAAATGGGTTGTATTTGTCCTCCACGGGTTTAGAGGATGACTTGTGGGCCTAGCAAGTTGACGCGTACACAATCAGGAGATGATTGTACGTGGAGAGGATGACAGCAGGGACCCGCCAAGGTCATGGCAGTACGCAAGCAAGTGCCTCCTTATTTCAAGCCAATAAAAAAATGGCTCCTCCTAGTGGATTTCTGACATCTGGGTCCCATGCCATTGTCAACGTAGTCAATAAACGAGAGAATTGCACAACGAGCGGCTGACACCAGGGACCCAGCAGCTCGCCCAGTTATTTTTTTGGGGTTAATTTGATAAATGCCACCGAGAAATGGCACTACAATTTCCAAACTTTGAAAAATGCCATTTCATACCATTTCTAGTGGCATTTTTTGAAGTCTGGAGTGGCGTTTTTCAAAGTTTGCAAACTGCAGTGGCGTTTTTCAAAGTTTGCAAAAATTGCAGTGGCATTTTTCAAAGTTTGGAAATTGCAGTGGCATTATTATGAATCGCCATAATTGGAGTGGCATTTATCTAATATGTTTTTGAGACGGAAGCAGGGTGTCAACTGGGCTGTGCGGGACACTCTGGCCTGTCTAGACAACCTTTTCTTTTATGTTTACCACTCACCAGCCCAGTAGTTTTTTTTTCTTTTTGAAAATGGCTAGCCCAGTTTTTTTGTGATTTGTCAAGTAAGTCACTTTATCACGCCTGTTGGACTAGACGGGGAGAGCTTCATTCGGCTGGCCGAGAAAATGGCCTATCAGTAATGAGAAATGGGTTGTACATTTTTAAAACACATCAAACCGGCAATTAGTTTCAAATATCTTATTTTTTCATTTCGAGATTTTAAATTGCATTCATTTTTATGCGTGGACAATTTATTGGATTTTATATTGATATACATTTATTTTTAAAATCAGTCTGAATGTGACTCGAAATTTCGGGATTAAAAACAGTTCAGACCGCACCGACATATGCAAAATTTCGTATAATTTTTTAACCGTGGCCACAATATGGGCTGTAATGCTAACAAAAAGAATATGGGCTCCAAAAAAACCCATAAGAATTAGCAAATGGGCTATAAACTATTCGAAATAATGGCAGATGGGTTGTATGTTGTTTTCCACAGATTTGAGGCTTTCCACAAATGGCATGTATACTGTTGGATGTCCATCCAACGGCCGTCGTGCTTCTTCAATCTCTGCTCTTCCTGCTCCAGCCGCTCAAACAAGCGCCGGCGGGACTGCCTACTCCCTCCTCCCCGCGGCCGGCTGTGCTGCCGCGTAGGCCTCATCGCCCCACCGTACTCCCATCGCTGGCCTAGCTATCCCTCTACTCACCCTCAGTCCCACACATGCTGTTATTCCCCGGTGATGGCAGATGAACCAGTAAACCCTCATACTCCTCCGCGTGGGAAATAACTGCCGAGTATTCCTTGGCTCCATGTCATTCCCTTCCAAGGCCTCGCCGTCGTCCACTGCCCTGGTGCTCTCGGCGCGGCCTGGTCAACGTGGTCAATGAACGACATCCATCGGAAGTGGACTGTACGTGGAGAGGCTGACAGCTGGGTCCACGGCCGCACGCAAGGAAATGCCTCCTTATTACGCATGAAATAATGATTCCTCCACCTAACATCTGGGACCTACCGAAAGAGCCTCTGTATTTTTCAAAAGAACGTTACCGCTACTGATAGCTCGGACCCACCAGCTATATCTTCGCACGCAAGGAAGTGCCTCCTTATTACGCCCAAAAAAAAGAATACTCCCCCTGCTAGCTGGGACCCAGTATAGTGGGCCTACTAAGTTGATGGGGACGAAGGGCTTTGTCAACTTAGTCAATATGCACGATTCCAGCTCGACTGACCGTACGATGTCCATCCAACGGACGTAGTGCTTCTTCAACCTCTGGTCTTCTTGCTCCAGCCGCCCAAAGCAAAGCCGGTCGTGCCGCCTGCTCCTGCCTCCCATGGCCGGCTGTGCTGCCGCGGAGGCCTCACCGCCCCCATAGTACTCCCACCGCTGGCCAGGCCATCCCTCCAATCCACTCACCCACACCCCCTGTTATTCTGCGGCGACGGTAGCGCAGCCGAACCAGTGAACCCTCGTACTCCTCTCCGCGTGGGCATCCACTGCCGGCTCCATGTCGTCCCCTTCCTAGGCCTCGCCGTCGTCCACCACCGTGGTGCTCTCGGAGCGGCGTAGTCAATGTGGTCAACGACCTAATTCCATCGGAAGAATACTATACGTGGAGACGCTGACAGCTGGGTCCACGGCAGCCGCAAGGAAGTGCCTCCTTATTACATGGAAAATAATTATTCCTCCACCTGACAGCAGGGAGCCACCGGACGGGCCACCCGTATTTCGCGAAAAAAACGTTTGCCCCTGACTACTAGGACCCACTCGACGGGCCACCGTATTTCACGAAAAAACATTCCCCCTGCTGTCAGCTCGGACCCACCGGAAGTGCCTCCTTATTACGCACAAAAAAATGAATACCCCCCCCCCCCAGCTAGCTGGGACCCACCTTGGTGGGAGGCTTACTTGTGGGCCTACTAAGTTGACGGGGACGGAGGGCTTTATCAACTTAGTCAATATAAACGATTCTAGCTCCAGTGACCGTACGATGTCCATCCAATAGCCGTAGTGCTTCTTCAACCTCTGGTCTTCTTGCTCCAGCCGCCCAAAGCAGCACTGGTCATGCCGCATGCTCCTGCCTCCCGTGGCCGGATGTGCTGCCGCGGAGGCCTCACCGCCCCCTACTATTCCCATCGCTGGCTAGGACCTGCGGCGACGGCAGCCTCACACCGCAGCCGAACCAGTGAACCCTCGTACTCCTCTCGGCGCGGGCTTCCACTGCCGCGTCTTCGCCGGCTCCCCGTCGTCCCCTTCCTAGGCCTCGCCGTCGTCCACCGCCCTGGTGCTCTCGGCGCGGCGTGGTCAAGGAACGATTTCCATCGGACATGGACTGTATGTGGAGAGGCTGACAGCTGGGTCCACGGCCGCAGCAAGGAAGTGCCTCCGTATTACGCGGAAAATAATTATTCCTCCACCTGACAGCGGGGACCCACCGAACGGGCCACCGTATTTCGCGAAAAAAATGTTTCCCCCTGACTGCTGGGACCCACCAGCTACACCTTCGCACGCAAGGAAGTGCGTCCGGGTAAAAAAAATGATTCGCCCCTCTGACTGTTGGGACCCACCAGCTACATTTTCGCACGCAAGGAAGTGCTTGACAGTCGGGACCCACCTGGTCGAAGCGTACGTAGCATTGTCATTCTGGTCGCGAATGTGTATGTACATACTGGTCATTGTAGAGGCGCGCACGTGTCGTAGTAGAGGCGCGCACATAGCATGTACATGTACGTACAACGGCCAGGGTGCAAGAAAGAAAATACGGCCACGTATGTGTACATACGGGCGGGGTCTCGAACGCCTACTCGCGCATACGTACATGGCTGGGTCGGAACAGAGAAACAGCGTCATCGCCGTGTTCATGGGGAGCCAACCGGCTGGGTCAGAACAGAATGCGTGGTCGTGTTCATCGGAAGGGCTTGGACGGAACAGGCGATGGAAACGAGGCCTGGCGTACCGCACAACGGAGGAAACGGACCTCCTACGTTCAGAACGGGGTCCTGTTGATCGGGAGGGGTGTGGCGTATCGCAAACGGACGAAACAGACCTCCTACGGTCGAAACGGGGATCCTGTTGATCGGGAGGGGTGTGGCGTACCGCAAAACGGACGAAACGGACCTCCTACGGTCGAAACGGGGGTCCTGTTGATCGGGAGGGGTGTGGCGTACCGCAAAACGGACGAAACGGACCTCCTACGGTCGAAACGGGGGTCCTGTTGATCAGGAGGGGTGTGGCGTACCGCAAAACGGACAAAACGGACTTGTGTTGGAGCGCTATGGTCGAAACGGGGTTCCTGTTCATCGGGAGGGGTGTGGCGTACCGCAAAACGGGACTCCATGGGATACTGTTCATCTCCACCATCGACCTCCTCCAGCCTCCACGGGCTACCGTCGACCTCCTCCAGCCTCCACGGGCTCCTGTTCATCCAGCCTCCACCGCGCGCTACTCCACCGGCTACTGTTCAACCACCCCTCCACGGGCACCCCTCCACCATCTACTGTTCATCCAGCCCTCCACACCACAGGGACTTGTTCAACCACCCCTCCACAGCCACCCCTCCACCGTCTACTGTTCATCCAGCCCTCCACACCACGGGTTCCTATTCATCCAGAGGCAATGTCACCGCTCACTGTTCATCCAAACCCCCCCCCCCCCCCCCCCGCAACGCTGACTATTCATCCAATCGATCGGCTTCAGTTAGCAGTAGTAGCGAAGGAATCGCTCCATCGGGTTCAGTTAACAGCCATCGATCGATCGCTCGGGTTCAGTAACGCATAGCCTCCAGTGCAATCGCTCGGGTTCAGTTATAGCCCAACGCCTCGCTCGGGTTCAGTTAGAGCCAATGCCTCGCACACACGCGCGTACCTGTATGAGAGAAACGTGCATCGCTCTCCCACCGTAACCGGCAACTCCCCGAAATTCCCTCCCCCCCCCCCCCCCCTCGCTTCTACCACAGTTTTTTCCGTCATGGACGGCCCAAAGAATGTCATGCAGCTGCGTCTCCGGCCCGCTCAGGACGAAAAGCCCATTTTCTGTCATGATTTTTTTTCATAGAAGTAGGAGCCCACCACATCTTTGATGATACCGGGTTTTGTCACAATTATCATCATAGATGTGTCATATGTATGACAGAAAAAAAATTCGTTCGGCCCAAAATGTCACGGATGTGTCTTTTTTTGTAGTGCATGCCACTCTGGCGAACCACATAGCAAGAGTTAATAGTGAGTTGATAGCAATAGACGGAAATGTACCCAAATGTACGTCATATACAAGTTACAGAGTCAGTTTGTGTCATTTTTCAAGTTTGTGTATGAAATTGTACCCACCGTGCAAGTTTATGTACCATAAGTGTAATTAACTGTTTTTTAGGGTAAAGGCCTTTTATTACTCAAAGTCCAGAAAGTGTGAGATACAAATCTGGTCATGTGGGTGGCCTAACCACACATGATGCCCTGGAAATAAAGACAATGCATATTTAGCTAACTTGTGGGCTTCAACATTAGCCTCACGCCATTCAAAAGTAAATTTACTAGTGGATGGTGATCTTAGTCTAATCTCTCTAATGATGACTCCATATTCTCCCTGACTCCCTTTAGCAATGTCTTCTATCACCTGCTTGCAATCGGATGCTACAATGTAGTGATGCTGGTTGAGATCTTCCGCCAATGCGACGGCCTCACGTCATGCAATGGCTTCCAACGTCAGTGCATCATAAACTCCAGCTATCACGATGGCTGAGCTTCCCAGAAAGGCTCCTTGACTATCTCTGCAGATCGCCACTGCTGAACCTCCTTTGTGTGATCGAACCCCGGCATCAACATGTACCTTTGCAAAATTTGTCGGGGGTGCCTTCGGTCGTAGAGACAATGATGCCCCACTCGCCACCACCCGGCGTTGTTTCCTTGGCTTCCTGATTGCCTCAAGATCTTGTATGTAGCATGTTATAAAGGCCTTTATCGCATGTGGAGTCTGAAATATTGCTTCATGTATGGTCTTTCTTTGAGAAGTCCAAACAGCCCATAGTGTCACTGTCGTGAGGGTAAACTGCTCATGCGAGAGCGACGCCATTAAGTTGAAGAGCCAACTCTTAGCTCGGTTCTCGCTTGTAGCCACCAAAGTACTGCCCAACTCTTCATCAACTAGTGCCCAGGTGCATCTGGAGACGGTGCATTAGAGAAGAGAGTGATGCCAGGAATCAAGGGCACCGCAAAAACCACACGTGCTTGTCGTCGACATCTTTCTGTGTGCCCTCACATCTTCAGTTGGCAGCGACTGCTTCGATAGCCTCCACAAGAACATATGCACTTTCGATGGCACCTCTGTCTTCCACAAGGTCTTCAATGAGCTCAAGTATGTTTGTGCTATTGAGGAGCCCGAAGAACCTTCCAACCAAGCTTCTCTCCTTTGCCTCGTCGCCACTAGCATGTTGTAGGCCGATCGCACCGTGAATTGGCATGTTCTTTCGTGTGCCCAACTCCAGCAGTCCTCCATGGGTGTCGTGCACAGTGGTATGCTGAGGACTACCTTGGCATCAAAGGCCAGAAACATGGCATCGATCTTTTGTCTGTCCCATGAGGCACTTGTGACAGCCTGGTTTTTGCCCTCTCTTCTTTGCCTGGTTTTCAGTTGGTTTGAATTTGAGTTTGGAGTTTTTGAATCTTTCATTTGGACTTAACCACTTGGGTACCCCTTGACTTTCACCCAAGTGCTTCAACTCCTTCCAAAACCATCACTCCCTCTCTGGTTCACATCATAATATCATTTGGCATATTTTTCTTTAATGAAAAATATTCAGTTTCCCCTCCTAAACCCTAGCTAGCCTTTGTGCTCCAAAGTAACCCTAATTTTTCTTGCCCATAAAATTCTAAGAAAAATCCCAATTATTCTTTGAACCCTAGGGCACCTTTCTAAGCAAAAATATTTCATCACTTTTTGGAATATTTTGGCTACATAAAATATTTTCATTTCTGGACAGAAATGGTAGTTTCTGCAGCAACTACCATTTTACCAGCTCCATTGTAGCTGGTTTTTCTTGTGCATCTTCACCTTAGTAAGTGTTGGCTAGCCTCCAAATCCCAGCCCTCAACTCCCAGTGGTTTGACCACAGTAAACCTCCAAAGTTACTATCCAGAAACTTACTTGGAGTGTAAACTCATTTCTACTGCACCTGGGACCCAACCCAATCATGGTAACACTCAAAACTACCACGGACTACACGCCAGACATGAAGTTTGCGCTCAGGTTGGCCTGATGTCATAGTTCACGTGGTGACTGCGTTCGTCCAGGCGTGCTGGCATGCAAAACACGCGCTCTGAGTGCCGCCGGGAGCTCTGTTGCGCGCGTGCTCGCTGCCCAGCATGCCCGAGCGTGCCAAAGCGCGCCACCATCTCCGTCTCCACCCACTTAACTCTGCCTTGGCACTCACCGACGCCAGAGCTCGCCGCAGCAGGCACAGGCACGGGCCGACCAATGCCACAGTGTGCGGCGCACTGTGCTCGTCGTCTTCCCCTCGCCCCTGTGCTCGTCCGCGCTCGCCAACAGTTCCCGCGTGAGCTCTGTCCTCTTCCCCCTCTCTCTCTCACGCCGTTCATCGTCGGGCGCCGTGGACAGGTGTCCTCCGGCAGAGCCCGAACCCCCCTCGCCGCTCGCCTATAAATACGGCCACCCCAGCCTCCTCGAGCACCCGCATCCACTCCCATACACCCCACAAGCTAGTAGGAAGCCGTAGCCCGGCTGGGCAGGCCGCGGGCTGCCATACCCAAGCTCGAGCTTGCCGATGATCCTCTTGGGTTGTCCCCGCAGCTCCAGCCCCACCCAGGGCAGGGCAACCCTTCCAGGGCCTCCGCCACTCTCCGGTGGTGTCGTCCCGCCCGGTTGGAGCCCCTGGAGTTGCCCCTAGTCGCCATCGTCTTCATCTCCGGCGATCGATGCCCTATGCCTCCGCTGGAGAGGCTGTTTCCGACGCTGATCGACCACCCCTAGCCACTCTACGGGTACGGGCAGGTGCGTCTCCGTCTCCTCTATCGATCCCCCCTCTCGTTTTGGCCCAAGAGCCCTCGCCGCCGGCATGCGCTCCGGTGAAGCTCCGCCGCTCCTTGTTTCCCTCTCCCCCTCCTCCTCACCTGACTAGCGGGGCCTGCTAGTCGGCCACTCTATACACGTGCGAAGCGGTATGAGTGGTGGCACCCTGGGCTTTTTACGCCTTCGACGTCACCCCCCCAGTCTGTTTAATTTTTATTCAAATTTCATTTAAATCCAGAGAGCTTCAAATCGCCATAACTTTTTATCTATAAGTCCAAATGCAATGATTCTTTTTGCATCGTGTTCTTTGTCCAAAAATCTAGCAGCTCCCCAAAGATGGGATTTTCCCCTGCTGTCTAGATTTTCTGGTGAATTTCAGAAGGTTTCTTGATGTTTTCTTTTTGTGTTTTTATTTATTTTCAGAAGAGCAGGCTTGTCTTGAGGATCACCAGGAGGCTTGTGAACCTCATCTGCACTAAGGCAAGCCACAGCAACATTTTCATAGTGCCACTTCAATATTTGTGATTTTCCTACTTGAACTAATGATTATTCATGCATTTAAATTATTAATATGTTAATTATATTCTGTTAGATGCTTGTTATAGTAAATATGCTTGATTTATAGAAAGTTTGTAATGAACCTAGTTGATAAGCTAACAAGGATTTAGTTATGAGTAATGAGAAGGTAATGTGGTTATGGAGATAAATAATTAGTGAGATTATTTTTGCATGATGAAAAATGATAAATTTGCTAGAAAAGATTCTGGTGTAAGTGAGGTTTGATCTTAACAAGGGGAGTATCATGAGTTGTTGATTGCTCAGCGAGAGTGTAGTTGACTCAGTTATTTTCGTTGATATGTGATGCATATGTTGGTGATGCATGTCATGGCATTATGACGCTGGTTACTTTCACTTTAAGTTGAACCTGATAATAACTCAACTTGAATATGTTGTTGACCGGGTCATGGTGCCGATGAATCGAGTCTTTCCTAGTGCAACCACATTTGCCTGTATGGGACGGCCTTAATTTGTTTCATTGTCGTGCCTCTGGTCAGTGCCTCCATCTAGGGAAGGTTATGGGCGTGCTATACCCTGGCCCGGTAAGCAGGCATAACCTTGTGAGCCCGTTGTTAAGTTTTTGGTACCGGGTCCCAGAGTGGATTGTGGCCACAATGGTGGTCATTGTGTCTTGTGGTAGACACGGGGCCACCCAGGACTAGCCTGATGGGGATTGAGTCGGAGTGGCTGGGAGAGTGTCATGGCAATGGAGTCGTTTCGTCGGAATGCCGTTGGTCCACCTGAATGGGAGTGCGAGGCCATGGGTTCCGTGGTGTGGGTCCAATGCGCTACCTCTGCAGAGTGTATTAATCTATCGATAGCCGAGTCCAGGGTTAAGGACACGCTCGAAAGTAGGTCACACCATGGGTCAACATTTAATGAATTTTGCACACTAAGTATGAAGTTTGCATTGTGGTGGTGGCGGAAAGGCCATCGTGTTGAGTTGGACCAGATGTGGTCGTGGTTGTGATCACGTAAGGATCACGGGCCATTTATTGGTCGTGGTTGTGATCGCCGTAAGGATCACGGGCCATTTATTGGTCGTGGTTGTGATCGCCATAAGGATCACGGGCCATTTATTGGTCGTGGTTGTGATTGCCGTAAGGATCACGGGCCATTTATTGGTCGTGGTTGTGATCACCGTAAGGATCACGGGCCATTTATTGGTCGTGGTTGTGATTGCCATAAGGATCACGAGATTGTCTCTGGATTTGACACGTTTGTGATCCAGAAATGATCACGTTCGGTAAGCCAGTCCGAGGGACAATTATCACAAGAGCATGGGCACAACATGATGGATATATTGTTGCATTGTTATTAATGGGTCTATTATCATGATATTGTTTGTCATTATGTTTATGCTTGTTGTGAGCTTGCAAGTACATTCAATGTACTGACCTGGCGTGTCATGCCAGATTTCAAGAACGACCCGTTGGCGAGGAGAGCTGTCCGAGTCTAGTTCGTGTCCACATCGGTGTCCATGTGCTATGGAGTCCCGCTACGACGGCGTTCCGCCGCCGCGTAGTTGTCTTGACCGAGGCCCCCTTTATGTTCACTAAATAATGTACATATTGTTCGGCCGCACCGTGTGTGCCGCTTGGCCTCGCTAATTGTTGTAATATAAACTCTGATCTGCTAGCATCAATAAAGCGGTTGTTTTTTTGTACCAAGTTGTTGTGTGTTGCCAGAAGACAAGGTCTCTGGGCCGGCAATGCATGGTAAACCGGTTGCTCTGAGCCGGGGTGCCACAATGCATGGTAAACCGGTTGCTCTGAGCCGGCAAGGCCATGCAGTTGAGTGCCGGTAGCATTTATAGCTGGTTGTTGCATTGCATGCTCTGGTTTTATTTTTATGCTAACCTGCTAATGGTTGTGAGTGTAGATGGCTCCGGTGCTGTATCTGTGCCAGTTGCAGCTGATGTCGTACACGTCGCCGCATCTCCTTCGTAATGTGTGGCGTCGGCTGTACCCCCACGGTGATGACCCAGCCAATCGTGTGTACCGGGAGCGTCTAGCTGACGTAGTGTATGAGTATCACGTTGTGGTTAGTCTGTGCACCAGTTCCGATTCCAGCACTTACACTCGTACCTCTCGAAGCGGTTACGCTTCTACCGCTTCTCAGGCCGTTCGGTTTGCTGCATTTGAGGTACTTGTTGAGCTCCGATACAACGAGGGCCAGATGCAGAACCACCCAGGTTTCTACTACTATCCTTCTCTGCACGATAATGGTCGTGTCCGTTTCCCTATCATTGATCCGGAGTCTGGTAGTGTTGGTAGCCACCTTTCTCGGTATATCACTGCTAGCTATCTTCTGATCTACGAGCTGGCTCGAGAGCTGAGTCATGCCCGTACTGCTTTAGCCTCTGCTAGATCAGTCACTACTCCAGCATATGTAGGATTTACTCCCTATATTCCTGCCAGTTCTAGTTCCCCTGTTTCCCCAGTTACTCCTCCGAGTAGCTCGGGCACCGCGACAGTGAGTCCACTTAGGGCTCCTGCTGAGTGGATTTCACTTCTCGCCACTCATGTAGCCCCGATGATTCACCCTCCACCTGCCTCGGAGGGAGAGCCCTCGAGGCAGCGTCGTCGTGTCACCTTTAACCCGGAGGTCTCAGTTAACCCCGTCAGTTCAGGATCCGAGTCTGCTTCAGGAGAGGACCCCGCAGCACCAGCAGAGCAATAGAGCCTCCGAGTATTCACAGTCGTTAGGATGGAGTACGGATGTAGTCATATGAGTCATGATGTTTCGTTTCATGTATGAGAGTAGTTGAACCTGGCATGTTGTTATCTTTCATGTATGAGTCTATGTATAATTATGTTGGACCTTTATTTTATTCGCCGTATTTTCTTCGCCATTTCGGTTTTATCGGGCTTTTGTTGCTAGCTTTCCCCCATTTATTTGAATGCTTCTCATCTCGGTTGCATTGCCTTGGGAAAAATCATATTAGGATGACGCGGGGAGGCAGCAGTAGCAACATTCGCGAGGGTTCTCCTGTTCGTCGTTCCGCACGACAGGCAGGACACTCACCCGAGCCGCACGTTCCACCACCGCCTCCACCGCCAAATCCGCCCTCCACCGAACAAATTCTGCATATGTTTGAGGAAAGACGAAATAATGATCTGATTGAAATATTAAGAAGTTTACAAGCTGTGGTTGGACAGAATGGGAATCAGCCCGGTCATCACTCCAAGCTATCAGATTTTCAAAGGACCAAGCCTCCCAGTTTCAGTCAGACCATTGATCCCTTGGATGCAGATGATTGACTGAGAACTATGGAGAAGAAGCTTGAGATTGCTCGTACTGAAGAAGGAGATAAGGTTCCGTTTGTAACACATTATCTTGAAGGCGCTGCTGCCATATGGTGGGAAAATGAAAGAGCCATGTGGTCTGCTGATGAAGAAATTACCTGGTCAAGATTCAAGGAACGATTCCGAAAATATCATATCCCTGCGGGAATTATGAAGACTAAGCAGTGTGAATTTCTCGCGCTCCTCCAAGGTAGTCAGCCTGTGGGAGAATATTTGCAGAAATTCAATCATCTGTCATGTTACTCCCTATATGACGTGGCCACTGAGGAAAGAAAGATTGACAAATTTCTTGGTGGATTAAACCCGCAACTCCGGTGTACTCTCAGTATGTTCGATTTCCCAGACTTCCAAACACTGGTGAATAAGGCTTTCATTGCTGAAAGAGAGCACAAGCTTGTATCGGATAATAAGTCTGCCAACAGCGATCACAAGCGCAAGTTTGAGCCAAGGAAGGAAATACAACCAGTGCAGAAGGCTCATACCTGGCAATAGACTCAGGTAGAATACAAGCCCAATTGGCAACAAAATGTTAACAAGACCACCACCCAAGTCAAGAATGTTGTACCCAACCCAATGCAAGAGGAGCATCTGCGCAGCAATTCTTGTTACAGTTGTGGGCAAACCGGACATTATGCCAAACAGTGTCCCAAGAACACTGGACAAATGCTATATTCAGGCCACAAGTCCATTGTATGGAGGCATGCCCGAACCAGCACAACATCACGGGATACGTTCATCACATCTCCGTTGATGAAGCCCAAGAGAATCCCGAAGTCATCATTGGTATGTTCTCTGTTAATAACATACCTGCAGTGATTTTATTTGACTCTGGGGCTTCCCACTCTTTTATTTCTCGGAGTTTTGTTGCCCAAAACAAATTTCCTTGTTCGCTTTTGGGCAATAATATGCTGGTACAAACCCCGGGATCTCTAATCAGACGCAATCTAGTCTGCCGCAATCTGGAAGTCAATGTCAACGGAGTCTGTTTTCCAACTTCTTTGATAATTATTGAGTCTGATAAGTTGGATGTTATCTTGGGTATGAATTGGCTGACTCAGTATCAAGTGTGCATAAATTGTGCGACCCGAGAAGTCACTTTGACCAGCCAAGAAGGGCATACTACAAAATTTTATGCTCGCAGAAGCATACCCTCAAAGGAAATGGTCTTCACAGCAGTGGCTGAATTGGAATTAATTCCGGTGGTGAGCGAATTTCCTGATGTATTTCCAGAAGAACTGCCAGGCATGCCACCTGATCGAGAGCTTGAGTTTGCAATAGATCTTGTGCCCGGGACCACACCAATACACAAGAAGTATTACCAAATGCCTTCATCAGAATTAGTGGAGCTAAAGAAACAGCTTGATGAAATGCTCTAGAAAGGATATATCTGTCCCAGCTCTTCACCATGGGTATCACCTACTATCTTCGTGGACAAAAAGAATGGCAGCCTCCGCATGTATGTTGATTACCGTCAGCTGAATGATGTCACAATCAAAAACAAATATCCACTGCCAAGAATTGATGACCTGTTTGATTAGCTTAGTGGGGCCAAGGTATTCTCCAAGATTGATTTACGGACTAGATACTATCAGCTCAAGATCAAAAAGGAGGATATTCCTAAGACCGCATTCACCACTCGATACGCTCCTTATGAATATACAGTTATGTATTTTGGCCTCACCAACGCCCCTGCCTTCTTCATACATATGATGAACAAAGTACTCATGGACTTCCTCGATAAGTTCATGGTAGTCTTCATCGATGATATACTCATTTACTCAAGAAGTGAAGAAGAACACAAAGAACACCTTCGAGCAGTGTTACAACGACTCTGTGAGCATCAGCTATACGCCAAATTTAGTAAATGTGAGTTCTGGCTCAAGCAAGTTGGATTCCTTGGACATGTGCTATCTGCCGCAGGTATAGCCGTGGACCCAAGCAAAGTAAAGGATGTACTCGATTGGTTGCCACCCACAACCCTATCTCAGATCCGGAGTTTTCTTGGATTAGCCGGATATTGCCGTTGTTTCATTGAAGGGTTCTCCAAGATTGCTAAACCCATGACAGAGCTGCTCAAGAAGGATAAGAAGTTTGAATGGACTGAGGACTGTGAGAAAAGTTTCAATGAGTGGAAGAAACGGCTGACAACTGCACCGGTATTAACTCTTCCAGATATCTACCACAGTTTTGAAGTGTATTGCGACGCTTCCAGGCAAGGACTTGGATGCGTACTGATGCAAGATGGCAAGGTAGTAGCTTACGCCTCATGACAGCTACGACCCCACGAGGGAAATTACCCTACTCATGATTTGGAATTGGCTGCGGTGGTTCATGCTTTAAAAATTTCGAGACACTATCTCATTGGGAAGAGGTGCCTGCTACGTCTTGAGCTTGCGTTGGTTTTCCTCGAAGAGGAGAGGGTGATGCAGCAAAGTGTAGGTAAGTATTTCCCTCAGTTTTGAGAACCAAGGTATCAATCCAGTAGGAGGCTCCTCAAAAGTCCCACACACCTACACAAACAAACTCAGAACTCGCAACCAACGCAATAAAGGGGTTGTCAATCCCTTCACGGACACTTGCGAAAGTGAGATCTAATAAATATAGTATGATAAGATAAATATATTTTTGGTATTTTTGATATAGATGCAAAAAAGTAAAGATGCAAATAAAGGTAGATGGAAAGCAAATATGATAAGAGATAGACCCGGGGGCCATAGGTTTCACTAGAGGCTTCTCTCGAGATAGCATAAGTAATACGGTGGGTGAACCAATTACTGTCGAACAATTGATAGAAAAGCGCATAGTTATGAGATTATCTAGGCATGATCATGTATATAGGCATCACGTCCATAACAAGTAGACCGACTCCTGCCTGCATCTACTACTATAACTCCACACATCGAACGACTCATGCATGCATCTAGAGTATTAAGTTCATAAGAACAGAGTAATGCATTAAGTAAGATGACATGATGTAGAGGGATAAACACATGCAATATGATATAAACCCCATCTTGTTATCCTCGATGGCAACAATACAATACGTGTCTTGCAACCCTTTCTGTCACTGGGTAAGAACACCGCAAGATTGAACCCAAAGCTAAGCACTTCTCCCATGGCAAGAAAGATCAATCTAGTAGGCCAAACCAAACTGATAGTTCGAAGAGACTTGCAAATATAACTCAATAATACATAAAAGAATTCAGAGAAGATTCAAATAGTATTCATAGATAAACTTGATCATAAACCCACAATTCATCGGATCTCGACAAACACACCACAAAAAGAGATTACATCAAATAGATCTCCACAAGAGAGGGGGGACATTGTATTGAGATCCAAAAAGAGAGAAGAAGCCACCTAGCTAATAACTATGGACCTGTAGGTCTGTGGTAAACTACTCACAACTCATCAGAGGGGCAAGGATGTTGATGTGGAGGCCCTCCGTGGTTGCTTCCCCCTCCGGCAGAGTGCCGGCAAGGGCTCCAAGATGGGATATCGCGGATATAGAAGGTTACGGTGGTGGAAATTGTGTTTCGTGGTGCTCCTGGATGTTTTCCGGGTACGTAGGTATATATAGGAGGAGGAAGTACGTCGGTGGCCGCCCGAGGGCACTACAAGAAATATGTCAACTTGTGACCACCACTATTGGTCACTGAAAGGTCACAAATTTCCATTTACGACCTTTTTGTGACCAAAAACAGAAGGTCAAAAGCTGGCGGTCGTAAACTGACTATAGCGACCTTCACTGTGAGAAGGTCGTGGACGTTTACGACCAAAATATTCCTACTGTGGCGTTTTGGTCACTAGCAACCTCCCCAGGCCACGTAGGCATCCAGCGTGGCAAGCTGATGTGGCACAAGATTCAGCCCGGTCCAATTCGGTTTTCTACATGGGCCTAGCCCAACAATTCGGCCTTTTACTGTATATTTTCTCTATTGATTTTCTCTAGCAACATGGGCCTGGCCCAACAATTTGGCCTTTTTATTTTCTAGGCATGGCCTTTTGCGGTCCATTTCATTTTTATTTTCGTGGGTTTTTTGTGGTCCAGTTTTTAGATGGGTCCCAATTGTCAGATTTTTCCTGGAAGTGGATCCACATCACTTTTTAAGCAGTATATATCAAACACAAAGAAGAAAAGAATATGAAAATCTTCAAATAACAACCAAAATAGATTTATTACAATATATTCTGTACAGAACAGAACATGTGAAACTCCATAGACTCATTCACATCACAACAACTAGTTTAACCTACAAATATTGCATGCCCAGGAACTTAAAACTTCACGTACATAACCATACATATTCCACACAATCACAAATATTGTGATTGAAAAATAAAACGCTCTGCCAAGTTAAAGCTAGCTACTCTTGGATTGGTGTAGCTTCCGTCTTCTTTGCTTCTGTTGCAGTCTCCTGTTAAACAGAATAACAACAAATCAAGTTAATAAACAAGCTTGAAGCACTGTGGGAAACAAAAGCATAAAAACAAACTAATGTCTCAGGTATAATCATAGGATAAATCTGTGTTGAAGCACTGTGTTTAGATGTATTTTAATTAATTTCAAATGTGTAATGTAAGGTGTTGTGGATCAGTGTATAAGAATAGCAGTTTGTAGATAACAGGAACAACTTGGTATTACACACAGAGCACTATACAGATTTTAGCTTTTCTATCCAAGTACAAATAGCAAAATGGAACATAGACAGGTTGATTATATTTTACAGAGCTAGCACATATACATGATATACATATCCCATGAAAAAAAGAGGATATACATAGAACTTGACTGGAGCAGAATATTGATTTTGAAGATTTTGCAAGACCGTATGGTTCTGACAGTCTACTACCATGCCCAATATGTACGACAGTGTCTCCAGTATTTGCCTTATCCACCTTATGCTAGACGGATTATATGCTTGAAACAGAGACAGCTCAAAGAACAGTAATAATACACGGCCAACCTTGGGCATCACTGGGGGACTCGCTTCTCGTGCATTCATCCTCCGAATTGTTGGGTTTAGGGCAGCAACTGATTCGTGTTTGCACTGAAACACATGTAAGAAAACATTTTCAGCACATAATTCAGTAAAGATGTCTCTCCCAGAAAACCATATCCCCTACTCTCGAGCGTCCAACAAACAAAGAATAATTCTACATATCTGAAGAACGAAAACTGGGATGGTGATAACATCGGAGCCCCTCAATTCTTATCCCGAAAAGGGCCCAAGCTACGCTCTTAGCTGTAATAAAAATTGAAAAATATAACTGCTAGCCACAGAACTTGCTGAACTTTCTTTCAGCAACATCATTCTGACAATAAGCGACAAATCTTAATCGGAGAAGGCTGTAAGAAACAGATATCTTATTCAGAGCCACACAAATTTGCACAGGCTTGTTCAAATTTTGTTTTTGTTACTGCACAGGTATCTTATACAGTACTGAACAACACAGGAGCATCATCCGTGTAACAACCACAGAATTCATCTGCTAGCTGCAATAATAAGAACAATGTAAATGTGAAGTTCTTTTACCTCCTTATCGTGCTTCTGATCGGAGGAGGAGGAGCACGCTGCCTTGGCGAAACGGACGAGGAAGACGTAGCGCGTGGGCACCATCAGGTTCCACTCCAGCATGTTCAGGATGGCCTTCTCTATCTTCAGAATCTGCTCCCGGGTGTATGCGCTGTCGGAGATCAAGATGAAATCATTCACCTACAAGCGTACGCACACAGCCAGCAATCAGAAACGGATGAACACTGGTCACTGGCGAGTGGAGAAAAGCAGAGGGATTCAGCTTTTTACTTACCTCAGGAGCCCAAATCTCCTCGTACTTACAGCCGATGAGCAGGGCGGAGACGCCCACCAGCTGCAGCTCCTGCCGGAGCACGGACTGCAGCAAAAGGTACATGTCGATGATATACACCATGAGATACAGCGACTTGGGCATCAGGTCAAACTTCTGGTGCACTTCCAGGATCCAGTCGATGAGGATGCCCCACATCTTGGCGTTGATCTCCACCTGGGAGTCCATGTAGTCCCTGGCCCGACACTCATTCTGTAGTCAATAGAGCATGGATGGAAACAACACCTTCATCAGATTCAGAGACCAAGCAGGCAAGGCAGGAGATCACAATGCCTTTTTGCACACTCTAGTACTCTACTACTACCTAAGAGAGCCCATATGTTTGTACCTCGGCGACTTTGTAGAATTTGTAGATATCCTCGATGTAGTCGACGACCGCGAGCTGGTTGTCACCGTCAAGCTTGTCAATGTCCTGGATCGCTGGCTCTTCGGTGATTCCGGCTGCAAACTGTCATTGCAATGGTGGATCAGAATCAGGATCAGATCAGACTCCTTGCACAGGTTTAAGAAGCAAAGTGTTCGACTGTCTACAGGTGAACGCGCGTACCTTGGAGTGCGCCGAGAGCACGTGGCTGAGGACGGTGAACTGCGCGCGGAGGGGGGAGTGAGCCCCCTCGGCCCCGACGGCGTAGAAGAGGTCGGCGCCCTGCCGGACGGCGTCGCCGACAGCGTTCGCCTCGGGCAGGAACGCCCCCGAGGTGGCCACTAGGACGGACGCGGCGGCCGTGACCAGCCCGGCCCGGTACAGCAGCACCTCCCGCACGTCAGCATTGTCCACGAACCGTGGCCGTGAGCAGCCGAGCAGGAGCTCCCAAAGCTCTGTATGTGTGTGCATATGGATCGGGATGCAGAGCGAGGTGGGAGGGAGGGAGTTCCTGTCGGATTTGGCCACGACATGAGTAGCCTGAGTGGATCTAGGAGAAGAGGGGAGGGGCTGCTGGCGATGAGGTTGGAGGTCGCCGGTACGACTGGAGAAGAGTATGGCGGTGGATTGGGTTGGGCTACGTGGGGGTAGTGATTTGGTTGGGGCTGCGGCGGACTGAGATCTGAGGGAGGGAGAGGGCTAGGTTTGGCAGCCGTGGGTGTGTGGGAGAGAAGGGGAAGGACGAGGTCGGCGTCGGTGGGTGAGGAGGACGACGAGGTCGGCGGTGGGTGGGAGAGGACGGGAAGGAGGTGGATCGGGAGGGGCCGAGGACGGGGAGGAGGAGGTGGCGGCGGCGGCAGTGAGGAGATTGGGAGGAGGGAGGAGGGGTTTGATCTAGGGTTGGGGGTGCGTGGGGTATCTCTTTTTCTTTTTTGTTTCTTTTTTTCTATAGATGGATGGATGGATGGATGTGGGATGGAGAGATGGATGGATGGATGGATGGACGCCATGTCATCAATCCGTGGGAAGAGCCCTGATTGGTTCGGAACATCAGTAATTTAAAATAGTTTCTAAGTACTAGAAATAGGGAAATTTTGTGAAGCAACTATCAAAATATTTTGCAAAACGGCAGAACTAAATTTTTCACTCAAGTTAGACCCCATTTTTATGGATGATCATCTATTTGCATGCATTTTTTATCTTTCTAGATATTTTTAATCATTTTCTTGTGGCAAAATGGTTTTTTGTGAAGAACCTACTAAATATTTGTTGTAAAATTGGACCAAATCAATTTGGAATGGCACAAGGGTGCATATTGGAATGGCAAACAATGTTGCCTAAGGAAGTTTTCATTTTCGTTGGACGAAAAAACCATTTTCCATTTTTCGAGTGCCCGAAAGGAGGTTTTTTTGTGAAGGAACTACCAAATAATTGTTGCAAAATTGGACCGAATCATTTTTATAAAATACTAGGCCATATTTAATGCACAATTGACAAAATGGTTGGGTGTAAAAATTTTTGATCCACCTCCCGTGAAAAAGACAAATTTCTGCCGATTCAGCTGGAAGCGGGTCAAATTTGAACTGCAGTTGCCTCATAGTTTGCTATTTATTTTTTCCAAAAATCATTTCTAGTTACATAAGGACCTATTTAATCAGAGAAACACCAAAAAAATTCCAAGATTCAACCACTAACTAGGAACGGTCATTCCCGCCGTTTTGACCGCATTTTGAAACGGGCATAAAACATTCAAAAAAATCAAAAAATTGGGAAACCTTCGCATTGTGTCATTATATGTGATCAAGTTTCCAGGAAAAATAATAAACTTGTAATACGGTAATTATTTTAAAAAAGTGTTCTCAGAAACGAGCTATCATGTGTGGAGATCAATGGCTTTCAAGCCAAATGATCAATCTTATGGCCACATTCATGGCATAGTTTGTTCAAATGATCTCATATTGTGCACAATGGTGCATCTTGGAATAGCAAACAATGTTGCCTAAGGAAGTTTTCATTTTCGTTGCACGGAAAATTCATTTTTCATTTTCCGAGTGCCCGAAATGAGGTTTTTTGTGAAGGAACTACCAAATAATTGTTGCACAAATGGACCAAATCAATTTTATAAAATAATAGGCCATATATAATGCACAATTGACAAAATGGTTGGGTGCAAAAAGTTTTGATCCACCTCTGATGAAAAAGACAAATTTCTGCCGATTCAGTTGGAAGCGGGTCAAATTTGAACTGTAGCTGCCTCATAGTTTGCTCTTTATTTTTTCCAAAAATCATTTATAGGTACATAAGTATCTATGTAATCATATAAACACCAAAAAAATTCCAAGATTCAACCACTAGCTAGGAACGGTCAAGCCCGCCGTTTTGACCGCATTTTGAAACGGGCATAAAAAATTCAAAAAAAATCAAAAAAATTCGGAAACCTTCGCATTGTGTCATTATATGTGACCAAGTTTCCAGGAAAAATAATAAACTTGTAATACGGTAATTATTTTAAAAAAGTGTTCTCAGAAACGAGCTATCATGTGTGGAGATCAATGGCTTTCAAGCCAAATGATCAATCTTATGGCCACATTCATGGCATAGTTTGTTCAAATGATCTCATATTGTGCACAAGGGTGCATCTTGGAATAGCAAACAATGTTGCCTAAGGAAGTTTTCATTTTCGTTGCACGGAAAATTCATTTTTCATTTTCCGAGTGCCTGAAATGAGGTTTTTTGTGAAGGAACTACCTAATAATTGTTGCACAAATGGACCAAATCAATTTTATAAAATAATAGGCCATATATAATGCACAATTGACAAAATGGTTGGGTGCAAAAAGTTTTGATCCACCTCTGATGAAAAAGACAAATTTCTGCCGATTCAGCTCGAAGCGGGTCAAATTTGAACTGTAGCTGCCTCATAGTTTGCTCTTTATTTTTTCCAAAAATCATTTCTAGGTACATAAGTATCTATGTAATCATAGAAACGCCAAAAAAATTCCAAGATTCAACCACTAGCTAGGAACGGTCAAGCCCGCCGTTTTGACCGCATTTTGAAACGGGCATAAAAAATTCAAAAAAATCGAAAAATTGGAAAACCTTCGCATTGTGTCATTATATGTGACCAAGTTTCCAGGAAAAATAATAAACTTGTAATACGGTAATTATTTTAAAAAAGTGTTCTCAGAAATGAGCTATCAAGTGTGAAGATTCATGGCTTTCAAGCCAAATGACCAATCTTATGGCCACATTCATGGCATAGTTTGTTCAAATGATCTCATATTGTGCACAAGGGTGCATATTGGAATAGAAAACAATGTTGCCTAAGGAAGTTTTCATTTTCGTTGGACGAAAAAACCATTTTCCATTTTTCGAGTGCCCGAAAGGAGGTTTTTTTGTGAAGGAACTACCAAATAATTGTTGAAAAATTGGACCAAATAATTTTTATAAAATACTAGGCCATATTTAATGCACAATTGACAAAATGGTCTGGTGTAAAAAATTTTGATCCACCTCTCACGAAAAAGACAAATTTCTGCCGATTCAGCTGGAAGCGGGTCAAATTTGAACTGCAGCTGCCTCATAGTTTGCTATTTATTTTTTCCAAAAATCATTTCTAGTTACATAAGGACCTATTTAATCATAAATACATGGTTTGGTGGCGATACATCGAGGTTTGGGCGGTGGCCGAGGGCCCCAACTCTAGAGCGCGTAAACTCGCATGCCCGCCGCGTGGTCACCGCGTGACCGTGGCGTTGCCATGTGTTCTGGGCAGCCTAGGCATGTCTAGTGGGTTGGGCACTCCCCAGGTTGGTGCTAGGAAAAAAATTACAACATAAGATTCTCACGAGGAGACCAATCGATGCTCAAACATGAATTAGCAGCCAAGTGTTTGATTAGCGGTACGGGAAATGTACATGGCTAATGGGCATGAGTTTTGACTGAGGATGATCAGTTACTAAGAAGACCGTTTTCACAAATTTTCAGCTCAAAAGGAGGAGCCTAGGTGGTACTTGCTTTGCAAACCACCACACTGGACATAAATATGAATGTTGAAGCTCGGCTCAAAATAATGAATGGATTGAGCTGGCATTTGGTGGAGGATGTTTATTTGGGCATAGGAAAGCACTGTAGAAAATGGATACTATTTGGACATGCCAAAGTGGTACTTCCTTCACAAACTGTTACTCTGAACAGAATAGGAAAATGAATATTTTTGAATTATTTTTGAACTAGGCAAGGAAGGTTTTTACATATTTGACGAAGATATGACCCAAAGAATTTATGAGATTTTTTTGGGAATTTTGGGAATGACAGAAATATAGGTTGCTTCACAACCTAGGGCAAAAACTGCCACATGGACATGACACATAGGCAAAACTGATGAGGTGGCGCCTAGTCATAGCAACCCACCACAATTTACAAGGCTATGACCATCTATATTGGTCGTTAACAACTAGAAATAAGGCAGCGTACTAGCGCTGTTAGCTTTATGACCATTTCATGTAAGGAAATTATGACCTTTCTGACCAAAATGGTCGCAATGGTTTAGGGTTTGGAGCCCCTCGAACAGCTTTTGACCAATTGGTCTCAAATGGTCATAAATCTATGACCAATTCTTCCAGGGTCACTGACAGAAGGTCATAAGTTGACATATTTCTTGTAGTGGGGGCCCACGAGACAGGGGGCGCGTCCTACAGGGGGGGGCGCACCCTCCTATCTCGTGGGGCCCTCGGAGGCTTCTTGACTTGCACTCCAAGCTCTCCGGATCAGATTTGTTCCAAAAATAACGCTCCCGAAGGTTTCATTCCATTTGGACTCCATTTGTTATTCCTTTTCTTTGAAATACTGAAATAGGCAAAAAAAACAGCAATATGGACTGGGCCTCCGGTTAGTAGGTTAGTCCCAAAAATGATATAAATGTGTAAAATAAAGCCCATAAACATCCAAAAGGGGTAATATAATAGCATGGAACAATCAAAAATTATAGATACGTTGGAGACGTATCAAGCATCCCCAAGCTTAATTCCTGCTCGTCCTCGAGTAGGTAAATGATAAAAAAGAAATGTTTGACGTGGAATGCTACCTAGCATAATTCATAATGTAATTTTCTTTATGGTGGTATGAATGTTCGGATCCAAATGAATACAAAATAAAAGTTTATATTGACATAAGAAATAGTAATACTTCAAGCATACTAATCAAAGTAATCATGTCTTCTCAAAATAACATGGCTAAAGAAAGTTATCCCTACAAAATCATATAGTTTGGCTATGCACTATCTTCATCACACAAAGTATTTAATCATGCACAACCCCGATGACAAGCCAAGCAATTGTTTCATTAATAATCTCAAACTTTTTCAACTTTCACGCAATACATGAGCGTGAGCCATGGACATAGCACTATATGTGGAATAGAAGGGTGGTTGTGGAGAAGACAAAAAAGGAGAAGATAGTTTCACATCAACTAGGCGTATCAACGGGCTATGGAGATGCCCATTAATAGATATCAATGTGAGTGAGTAGGGATTGCCATGTAACGGATGCACTAGAGCTATAAATATATGAAAGCTCAACAAAAGAAACTAAGTGGGGTGCATCCAACTTGCTTGCTCACGAAGACCTAGGGCACTTTTGAGGAGGCCCATCATTGGAATATACAAGCCAAGTTCTATAATGAAAAATTCCCACTAGTATATGAAAGTGACAATATATGAGACTCTCTATCATGAAGATCATGGTGCTATTTTGAAGCACAAGTGTGGAAAAAGAGATAGTAGCATTGTCCCTTCTCTCTTTTTCTCTCATTTTTTATTTTTTTTTCTTCTTTTTTTTTCTTTTTTTTTCTTTTTGGCCTTTCTCTTTTTTTCTCTCTTTTTTTCTTTTTTTTAAAGTCCGAAGTCTCATCCCGACTTGTGGGGGAATCATAGTCTTCATCATCCTTTCCTCACTAGGACAATGCTCTAATAATGAAGATCATCACACTTTTATGGATTTACAACTCAAAGCTAGAACAAGATATGGCTCTATATGAATGCCTCCGGCGGTGTACCAGGATATGCAATGAATCAAGAGCGACATGTATGAAAATTATGAAGGTGGCCTTGCCACAAATACAATGTCAACTACATGATCATGCACAAAGCAATATGACAAAAGTAATGCGTCACATATGAACGGAACGGTGGAAAGTTGCATGGCAATATATCTCGGAATGGCTATAGAAATGCCATAATAGGTAGGTATGGTGGCTGTTTTGAGGAAGGAATATGGTGGGTGTATGGTACCGGCGAAAGTTGCGCGGTACAAGAAAGGCTAGCAATGGTGGAAGGGTGAAAGAGTGCGTATAATCCATGGACTCAACATTAATCAAAAGAACTCATATACTTGTTGCAAAAATTTAGAAGTCATCAAAAATCAAAGTACTACGCGCATGCTCCTAGGGGGATAGATTGGTAGGAAAAGACCATCGCTCGTCCCCGACCGCCACTCATAAGGAAGACAATCAATAAATAAAATTGTGCTCCAACTTCATCACAAAGCGGTTCACCATACGTGCATGCTACGGGAATCACAAGCTTCAACACAAGCATTCTTTAAATTCATAATCACCCAACTAGCATGACTTTAATATCACTACCTCCATATCTCAAAACAATTATCAAGCATCAAATTGATCATAGCATCCAATTCACTTTCTATGATAGTTTTTATTATACCCAACTTGGATGCTCATCATTCTAGAACCAACTTTATGATCATAGCAAATACCATTCTGTTCTAAAAGACTCTCAAAATAATATAAGTGAAGCATGAGAGACTGGCAATTTCTTCAAAATTAAGACGCCACCGTGCTCTAAAAGGTATAAGTGAAGCACTAGAGCAAACACTATCAAGCTCAAAAGATATAAGTGAAGCACATAGAGTATTCTAGCAAATTCTAATCAAATAGACTTCTCCCAAAAGGTGTGTACAGCAAGGATGATTGTGGTAAACTAAAAAGCAAAGACTAATATAATACACGACGCTCCAAGCAAAACACATATCATGTAGCAAATAAAAATATAGCTCCAAGTAAAGTTACCAATGAACAAAGACGAAAGAGGGGATGCCTTCCCGGGGCATCCCCAAGCTTACGCTTTTGGCTATCCTTGAACATCTTGGGGTGCCATAAGCATCCCCAAGCTTAGGTTCTTGACACTCCTTATTCCATAGTCCATAAAAGCTTTACCCAAAACTTGAAAACTTCACAACACAAAACTCAACAGGAAATCTTATAAGCTCCGTTAGTGAAAGAAAACAAAACCACCACATAAGGTACTGCAATGAACTTATTCTTTATTTATTTTGGTGTTAAACCTACTTTATTCCAACTTCTTTATGGTTCATAGACAGATTTAATATCCATAGATGCATTGAAATAAGCAAACAACACGCGAAAAACAGAATCTGTCAAAAACAGAACAGTCTGTAGCAATCTGTAACTAACGCAAACTTCTGGAACTCTAAAAATCCGACCAAAATAGGAAGTCCTGGAAAATTTGTCTATTGAACAGCATCAAAAAGAATCAATGCAAAAGAACATTCCTGTGATTTAACAAAATTATATTCGTGCGTGGAAAGTTTCTGTTTTTCAGCAGAATCAAATCAACTATCATCGTAGGTTATCCTATAGGTTCTACTTGGCACAAACACTAATTAAAAGATGAAAACACATCTAACCAGAAGATAGATGCAAGATTTATTACTAAACAGGAGCAAAAACAAAAAACATAAAGAAAATTGGGTTGCCTCCCAACTAGCGCTATTATTTAACGCCCCTAGCTAGGCATAAAAACAAAGATAGGTCTAACGAGTGCCATCTTTGGCACTAAATTCATAAGTAGAACGCATGATAGATTCATAAGGTAATTTGAATTTCTTTCTTGGAAAGTGCTCCATGCCTTTCTTTAATGGAAATTGGAATCTAATATTCCCTTCCTTCATATCAATAATCTTACCAATCGTTCTAAGGAAAGGTCTACCAAGAATAATAGGGCAAGAAAGATTGCAATCTATATCAAGAACGATAAAATCTACGGGCACCAAATTTCTATTTGCAACAATAAGAACATCATTGATTCTTCCCATAGGCTTTTTAATGGTGGAATCCACAAGGTGCAAATTTAAAGAGCAATCATCAAGATCATGGAAACCTAGAATATCACATAAAGTTTTCGGAATCGTGAAACACTAGCACCCAAATCACACAAAGCAAAACACTCATAATCTTTAATTTTAATCTCTACAGTAGGTTCCCACTCATCATTAAGTTTTCTAGGTATAGAAACTTCCAAATTAAGTTTTTCATCATAAGATTGCATCAAGGCATCAACAATATGTTTGGTAAAGCTTTGTTTTGACTATAAGCATGAGGAGAATTAACAACGGATTGCAACAAGGAAATACACCCTTTTAAAGAACAATTATCATAATCAAATTCCTTGAAATCCGAGATAGTAAGTTCAACATTATTAGAAGTTGAGGATTCTCCAATCTCACTTTTACCAAATTTAACATCAAGATCTAAAGACTCTGAATTTTTGGGACGCCTTCTAGGCAAAGTGGATTCATCATCACTCCCATAATCATCAAAATTCATATTGCAAAACATAGATCTAATCGGAGACGTATCAATAACTTTAATATCCTCATCATTATTTTCATGAAGACTAGAAGAACACGCTTTTATGAAGCTTTCTTCTTTAGCATGCAATCTAGCAGTTCTTTCCTTACACTCATCAATGGAAATTCTTATTACTTTGAGAGACTCATTGATATCATGCTTAGGAGAAGAAGATCCAAGTTTAAGAGAATTAACATCAAGTGAAAGTCTATCAATGTTCCTAGCCAAATCATCAACTTTGAGCAATTTTTCTTCAAGCACGGCATTAAAATTCTTTTTAGAAATCATAAATTCTTTCACACTATTCACAAAATCAGAGGGCATCTTATTAAAATTACCATAAGAATTATTGTAGGAATTTCCATAATTATTAGAGGGATTACTAGGGAACGGTCTAGCATTAAAATTTCCTCTATAAGCGTTATTTCCAAAACTATTCCTACCAAAAAAATTCACATCCATAGATTCATTATTATTCTCAATCAAGGAAGACAAAGGCATATCATTGGGATCAAGAGGAGTATTTTTAGTAGCAAACATCTTCATAAGTTCATCCATCTTTCCACTCAAAACATTGATTTCTTCTATAGCATGCACTTTTTTTACTAGAAGATCTTTCGGTGTGCCATTGAGAATAATTAGCCATAATATTATCAAGCAATTTTGTAGCATCTCCTAACGTGATTTCCATAAAGGTGCCTCACGCGGCCGAGTCTAAGAGATTTTTAGAAGCAAAGTTCAAACCGGCATAAAAAATTTGTATGATCATCCATAAATTCAAACCATGAGTATGGCAATCGCGAAGCATCAATTTCATTCTTTCCCAAGATTGGGCAACATGCTCATGATCAAGTTGTTTAAAATTCATAATATCGTTCCTAAGAGTGATGATCTTAGCGGGAGGAAAATACTTAGAGATAAAAGCATCTTTGCACTTGTTCCAAGAATCAATACTATTTTTAGGCAAAGACGAAAACCAAACTTTAGCACGATCTCTAAGTGAAAACGGAAATAACTTCAATTTGACAATATTGTTATCCGTATCTTTCTTCTTTTGCATGTCACACAAATCAACAAAATTGTTTAGATGAGTAGCGGCATCTTCACTAGGAAGGCCGGCGAATTGATCTTTCATAACAAGATTCAACAAAGCGGTATTGATTTCACAAGACTCAACATCATTAAGAGGATCAATCGGAGTACTAAGGAAATCATTATTCTTGGTATTCGAGAAGTCACATAACTTGGTATTATCTTGTGCCATGGCAACAAGTAATCCAACACACAAGCAAACAGAAAAACGGCAAGCGAAAAGAGAGGAAGAGATTGGGAAAGAGAGCGCGAATAAAACGGCAAGGGTTAAGTGGGGGAAAGGAAAATGAGAGACAAATGGAAAATAATGTAAATGCAAGGGAGATGGGTTTGTGATGGGTACTTGGTATGTCTTGACTTGAGTAAAGACCTCCCCGGCAATGGCGCCAGAAATCCTTCTTGCTACGTCTTGAGCTTGTGTTGGTTTTCCTCGAAGAGGAGAGGGTGATGCAGCAAAGTGTAGCGTAAGTATTTCTCTCAGTTTTGAGAACCAAGGTATCAATCCAGTAGGAGGCTCCTCAAAAGTCCCACGCACCTACACAAACAAACTGAGAACTCACAACCAACGCAATAAAGGGGTTGTCAATCCCTTCACGGCCACTTGCGGAAGTGAGATCTAATAAAGATAGTATGATAAGATAAATATATTTTTGGTATTTTTGATATAGATGCAAAAAAGTAAAGATGCAAATAAAGGTAGATGGAAAGAAAATATGATAAGAGATAGACCCGGGGGCCATAGGTTTCACTAGAGGCTTCTCTCGAGATAGCATAAGTAATAAGGTGGGTGAACAAATTACTGTCGAGCAATTGATAGAAAAGCACATAGTTATGAGATTACCTAGGCATGATCATGTATATAGGCATCACGTCCATAACAAGTAGACCGACTCCTGCCTGCATCTACTACTATAACTCCACACATCGACCGACTCTTGCCTGCATCTAGAGTATTAAGTTCATAAGAATAGAGTAACGCATTAAGCAAGATGACATGATGTAGAGGGATAAACACATGCAATATGATATAAACCCCATCTTGTTATCCTCGATGGCAACAATACAATACGTGTCTTGCAACCCTTTCTGTCACTGGGTAAGAACGCCGCAAGATTGAACCTAAAGCTAAGCACTTCTCCCATGGCAAGAAAGATCAATCTAGTAGGCCAAATCAAACTGATAGTTTGAAGAGACTTGCAAAGATAACTCAATCATACATAAAAGAATTCAGAGAAGATTCAAATATTATTCATAGATAAACTTAATCATAAACCCACAATTCATCGGATCTCGACAAACACACCGCAAAAAGAGATTACATCGAATAGATCTCCACAAGAGAGGGGGAGAACATTGTATTGAGATCCAAAAAGAGAGAAGAAGCCATCTAGCTAATAACTTTGGACCCGTAGGTCTGTGGTAAACTACTCACAACTCATCGGAGGGGCAATGATGTTGATGTAGAGGCCCTCCGTGGTTGCTTCCCCCTCCGGCAGAGTGCCGGCAAGGGCTCCAAGATGAGATCTCGCGGGTACAGAAGGTTACGGCGGTGGAAATTGTGTTTCGTGGTGCTCCTGGATGTTTTTGGGGTACGTAGGTATATATAGGAGGAAGAAGTATGTCGGTGGCTGCCCGAGGGGCCCACGAGACAGGGGGGCGCCCTCCTATCTCGTGGAGCCCTCGGAGGCTTCTTGACTTGCACTCCAAGCTCTCCTGATCAGATTTGTTCCAAAAATAACACTCCCGAAGGTTTCATTCTGTTTGGACTCCGTTTGATATTCCTTTTCTTCGAAATACTGAAATAGGCAAAAAAAACTGCAATATGGGCTGGGCCTCCGGTTAGTAGGTTAGTCCCAAAAATGATATAAATGTGTAAAATAAAGCCCATAAACATCCAAAAGGGGTAATATAATAGCATGGAACAGTCAAAAATTATAGATACATTGGAGACGTATCAGTGCCAAATTTTTACCGATCACAAAAGTCTCAAGTATATATTTACTCAGCCAGATTTAAATCTTTGTCAACGAAGATGGCTTGAGTTAGTTAAGGATTATGACCTTGGAATAAATTACTGATGACCCACAAGTATAGGGGATCTATCGTAGTCCTTTCGATAAGTAAGAGTGTCGAACCCAACGAGGAGCAGAAGGAAATCACAAGCGGTTTTCAGTAAGGTATTCTCTACAAGCACTGAAATTGTAGGTAACAGATAGTTTTGTGATAAGATAATTTGTAACGGGTAACAAGAAATGAAAGTAAATAAAGTGCAGAAAGGTGGCCCAATCCTTTTTGTAGCAAAGGGCAAGCCTGGACAATTTCTTATAATGAGAAAAGCGCTCCCGAGGACACATGGGAATTATCGTCAAGCTAGTTTTCATCACGCTCATATGATTCGCGTTTGGTACTTTGATAATTTGATATGTGGGTGGACCGGTGCTTGGGTACTGCCCTTACTTGGACAAGCAACCCACTTATGATTAACCCCTATTGCAAGCATCCGCAACTACAAAATAAGTATTAAGGTAAACCTAACCATAGCATGAAACTAGTGGATCCAAATCAGCCCCTTATGAAGCAACGCATGAACTAGGGTTTAAGCTTCTGTCACTCTAGCAACCCATCATCTACTTATTACTTCCCAATGCCTTCCTCTAGGCCCGAATAATGGTGAAGTGTCATGTAGTCGACGTTCACATAACACCACTAGAGGAGAGACAACATACATCTCATCAAAATATCAAACAAATACCAATGAACTAATAGCAAGACTTCACCCATGTCCTCAGGAACAAACGTAACTACTCACAAAGCATATTCATGTTCATAATCATAGGAGTATTAATATGCATTAAGGATCTGAACATATGATCTTCCACCAAGTAAACCAATTAGCATCAACTACAAGGAGTAATCAACACTACTAGCAACCCACAGGTACCAATTTGTGGTTTTGATACAAGATTGGATACAAGAGATGAACTAGGGTTTTTAGAGGAGATGGTGCTGGTGAAGATGTTGAGGGAGTTTGACCCCCTCCTGATGAGAGGATCGTTGGTGATGATGATGGTGATGATTTCCCCCTCCCAGAGGGAAGTTTCCCCGGCAGAACAGCTCCGCCGGAGCCCTAGATTGGTTCCGCCAAGATTCCGCCTCGTGGCGGCGGAATTTCGTCCCGTAAGCTTGCGTATGATTTTTTTCCAGGGTAAAAGCCTTCATATAGCAGAAGATGGGCACCGGAGGGCCACTAGGGGGCCCAGGAGACAGGGGGCGCGCCCAGTAGGGGTGGGCGCACCCCCCACCCTCCTGGCCAGGGTGTGGGCCCCCTCTGGTGTTTCCTTCGCTCAATAATTCTTATTAATTCCAAAAATATCTTCCGTGGAGTTTCAGGATTTTTGGAGCTGTGCAGAATAGGTTTCCAATATTTGCTCCTTTTCCATCCAATATTTGCTCCTTTTCCAGCTAGAATTCCAGCTGCCGGCATTCCCCCTCTTCATGGTAAACCTTGTAAACTAAGAGAGAATAGCCATAAGTATTGAGACATAATGTGTAATAATAGCCCATAATGCAATAAATATTGATATAAAAGCATGATGCAAAATGGAAGTATCAACTCCCCCAAGCTTAGACCTCGCTTGTCCTCAGCGGAAGCCGAAATCGAAAAATATGTCCACATGTTTGGAGATAGAGGTGTCGATAAAAATAAAATACAGACATGAGGGCATCATGATCATTCTTATAATAGCAACATATATAGATTTTTGTCATATGGTTTCTTATGCTCATGTAACAATCAATTCACAATGTCAAGTATGGTTCGGAAACTTCATTGAGAACTAACAAACTATAATCTCAGTCATTGAAGCAATTGCAATTTATCATAACATCAAAAAGAGTCAAGAATAGAGCTTTTCAGCAAGTCCACATACTCAACTATCATATAGTCTTCTACAATTGCTAACACTCACGCAATACTTGTGGTTATGGAGTTTTAATCGGACACTGAGAAAGATAGGGGCTTATTGTGTTGCCTCTCAACGTATTCACCTATGGGTGATGTCAACAATAATAATTCATGCTAACTTACATCCAATTGGATATATATATCAGGATATTTCAAACACGAGGAGCTTGCCAAAGGATAAAATGAAAAAGGGAAAGGTGAAGATCACCTTGACTCAAGCATAAAGTAAAAACATAAGGTAAAAGATAGGCCCTTTGCAGAGGGAAGCAGAGGTTGTCATGTGCTTTTAGGGTTGGATGCACAAAATATTAATGCAAAAGAACGTCACTTTATATTGCCACTTGTGATATGGACCTTTATTATGCAGTCCGTCGCTTTTATTACTTCCATATCACACGATCGTATGAAGATTATTTTCTCCGCACTAATAAGTCATACATATTTAGAGAGCAATTTTTATGGCTTGCAACATGACAACTTACTTGAAGGATCTTACTCAATCCATAGGTAGGTATGGTGGACTCTCATGGCAAAACTGGTTTGAGGATATTTGGAAGCACAAGTAGTATCTCTACTTGGTGAAAGGAATTTTTGGCTAGCATGAGGGGGAAAGGCAAGCTCAACATGTTGGGAACATCAATGACAATATACTTTAACTGAGATGTGAGAAAACATAAACAATTACGTTGTCTTCCTTGTCCAACATCAACTCTTTAGCATGTCATACTTAATGAGTGCTCACAATCATAAAAGATGTCCAAGATAGTATATTTATATGTGAAAACCCCTCTTTCCTTATTACTTCCTATTAATTGCAACGATGTCCAAAACTATGTTTGTCAACTCTCAACAACTTTTATGCCTCATACTTTTTATATGTGAAGTCATTACTATCCATAAGATCAATATGAACTCTTTTATTCTTTTTATTCTTTCTATTTTCTCAAGATCATAGCAAGATAGTAAAGCCCTTGACTCAACACTAATCTTTATTATAGATAGCTCACAGACTCAAATACATAAAGAAATCACAAAGCAAAACTCAAAACTACTTGATACCAAAACTTCAATCTACTAGATCAAGATATTACTAAAAGGATTGAACTAAGTAAAACGGTAAAGATAGCAGTGTGATGGTGATATGATACCGGGGCACCTCCCCAAAGCTTGGCAGTTGCCAAGGGGAGTGCCCATACCCATGTGATTATGTCCTCGGAGGTGGTGAAGTAGGAGTTGTTGATGATGTAGGCTTGTCGTCCATCTTCCAAGGCAGAGGCTCACCATCATGGAAGGATGATTGAGTCTCCGGAATCCTCAAATCTGCAGCCAAACTCATCCTCTTGAATCTATATTCATACTCACGGTTTTGGTTTTGCAGGTCATAGATCTGGGCTTGGAGATGCTCGATTTTCTCTTGATGCTTGAAGATGGTCTCCCCAATGATCTTGGCATCTAGCTTGTGGTTGTTGGTGGACTCCATGATCATCATCTGGTTGGTGTTGAGTCCACGCTCCACCATCCCTTGGCACTTGAAAAGTTGTTGCTCCATGGCTTCAAGCTTTGTCTCCACGCTTCCGGTACGCCTTGATCCCTCCACATCGCGGATGTGCAGCACCCCCTCACGCATATCAATGGTTTGAGGGTGTTGCAGCACCTCCGCGCGATAGGGGTTGATAACCCTCTCAAAAAACTTGTCATTGGGAGCGCTTGGAGACGTCATGGTGCTCTAGATCTGTCAGAAAAATAGCTCGAAACGAAAACAGAGGATATTTGCGTGATATGATGGTCAAAACCTTCGGGGGATTATATAATGATTTTTTGCCAACCAAAATACGTAACGTACAAGAAAACGGAGTTCGGGAGGTACACGAGGTGCCCACGAGATAGGGGGGCGTGCCCAGTAAGGGTGGGCGCGCCCTCCACCCTCGTGGAGGCGTTGTGTCCTTCCCGGATTACTTCTTGCTTCTCAAAATTCTTAAATATTCCAAAACGGAAGAAAATTGCCATTAGAATTGTTTTGGAGTCGGTTTACTTACCGTACCACATACCTATTCCATTTAGGAGTCTGAAACGTTCTGGAAAGTGTCCCTTATGTATTCCTCCGGGGTTACGGTTTCAATAATATTAGTTTCAACATTGATAGGATTACCTGAGATATAATGTTTGATTCTTCGACCGTTCACCACCCCCGGACATGTGCCTTCGAAGTTGTTAATTTTTATGGCACCGGAACGATAGGCCTCCTCGATAACGTAAGGACCTTCCCGTTTAGATAGAAGTTTTCCTGCAAAAAATCTTAAATGAGAGTTGAATAGCAACACATAATCACCTACGTTAAATTCACGCTTTTGTATTCTTTTGTCATGCCATCTTTTAACTTTTTCTTTGAACAGCTTGGCATTCTCGTAGGCCTGGGTTCTCCATTCATCAAGTGAGCTAATGTCAAACAACCTTTTCTCACCGGCAAGTTTGAAGTCATAGTTGAGCTCTTTAATAGCCCAATATGCTTTATGTTCAAGTTCAAGAGGTAAGTGACATGCTTTTCCATAAACCATCTTATACGGAGACATACCCATAGGATTCTTATATGTAGTTCTATAGGCTCATAATGCATCATCAAGTTTCTTGGACCAATTCTTTCTAGATCTATTCACAGTTTTTTCGCAAAATTAACTTGAGCTCTCTATTGCTCAACTCTACTTGACCACTAGACTGCGGGTGATAAGGAGATGTGATTCTATGATTAACATCATACTTAGCAAGCATCTTACGGAAAGCACCATGAATAAAATGTGAACCACCATCAGTCATAAGATATCTAGGGACTCCAAACCTTGAAAAAATAACTTCTTTAAGCATTTTAATAGAAGTGTTATGATCAGCACTACTAGTTGGAATAGCTTCTACCCACTTAGTAACGTAATCAACAGCAACTAAAATATGTGTGTAACCATTAGAGGCAGGAAAAGGTCCCATATAATCAAAGCCCCAAACATCAAATGGTTCAATAACAAGAGAATAGTTCATAGGCATTTCTTGACGTCTACTAATATTACCAATTCTTTGACATTCATCACAAGACAAGACAAACTTACGAACATCTTTGAAGAGAGTAGGCCAATAAAAACTGGATTGCAATACCTTATGTGTAGTTCTATCTCCAGCGTGGTGTCCTCCATATGATTCAGAGTGACACTTGCGTAGGATCTGTTCCTGTTCATGCTCAGGTACACAATGTCTAATAACACCATCTACTCCTTCTTTATAAAGGTGTGGGTCATCCCAGAAGTAATGTCTTAAATCATAAAAGAACTTTTTCTTTTGCTGGTATGTGAAACTAGGTGGTATAGATTTAGCAACAATGTAATTAGCATAATCAGCATACCATGGAGCAGTACGAGAAGCATTAATGACCGCTAATTGTTCATTAGAAAAGCTATCATCAATAGGTAGTGGGTCATCAAGAACATTCTCTAACCTAGACAGGTTGTCTGCAACGGGGTTCTCAGCTCCCTTTCTATCAATAATATGCAAATCAAATTCTTGGAGCAAGAGAACCCATCTAATAAGTCTAGGCTTAGCATCTTTCTTTTCCATAAGATATTTAATAGTAGCATGATCGGTGTGAATAGTAACTTTGGAATCAACAATATAAGGTCTAAACTTATCACATGCAAATACGACTGCTAAAAACTCTTTCAGTAGTAGCATAATTTCTCTGGGTAGTATCAAGAGTTTTGCTAGCATACTAGATAACATTCAATTTCTTATCAACTCTTTTCCCTAGAACAGCACCTACAGCATAATCACTAGCATCATACATAATTTCAAAAGGTAAATTCCAATCAGGTGGCTAAAGAATAGGTGCAGTGATCAAAGCTTTCTTAAGTATTTCAAATGCTTCTACACAATCATCATCAAAGACAAAAGGAATATCTTTTTGTAATAAATTAGTCAGAGGCCTAGAGATTTTAGAAAAGTCCTTAATGAACCTCCTATAAAAATCGGCATGACCAAGCAAACTTCTTATACCTTTTATGTCCTTGGGACATGGCATCTTTTCAATAGCATCAACTTTAGCTTTATCAACTTCAATACCTCTCTCAGAAATCTTATGCCCCAAGACAATGCCTTCATTAACCATAAAGTGGCACTTTTCCCAATTCAAGACGAGACTAGTGTCTTCACATCTCTGCAAAACTCGATCTAGGTTGCTCAAGCAATCATCAAAAGAAGATCCATAAACGGAGAAATCATCCATGAATACCTCACAAATCTTTTCACAAAAGTCAGAGAATATAGCCATCATGCATCTTTGAAAGGTAGCGGGTGCATTACATAAACCAAAAGGCATACGTCTATAAGCAAAAGTACCGAAAGGGCAAGTAAAGGTAGTTTTTGATTGATCCTCCGCTGACACAGGTATTTGAGAGAAACCAGAATAACCATCTAGAAAGCAGAAATGTGTGTGTTTGTCTTTCTAGCATTTGATCAATAAAAGGTAAAGGGTAATGATCTTTCTTAGTAGCTTTATTTAATTTACGGAAATCAATTACCATCCTTTAACCTGTAATAATTCTTTGCGGGATCAATTCATCTTTATCATTAGGAACGACAGTAATACCTCCCTTCTTAGGTACACAATGGACAGGACTTACCCATTCACTATCAGCAACGGGATAAATTATACCTGCCTCAAGGAGCTTTAGTATCTCCTTTCTTACCACTTCTTTCATCTTAGGATTTAATCGTCGTTGAGGATCTCTAACTGGTTTGACATCTTTCTCCACTTTAATTTTGTGTTGGCATAGAGTGGGACTAATGCCCTTAAGATCATCCAGCGTATATCCAATAGCAACACGGTGCTTTTTCAGAGTTTTCAATAATCTTTCTTCTTCTTGCTCTGAAAGGTTAGCACTAATAATAATAGGATATATTTTCTTTTCATCAAGATAAGCATACTTAAGATTATCAGGTAACGGTTTGAGCTCAAACACGAGATCACCCTTGGGTGGAAGGGGATCCCCTAGGATTTCAACAGGTAAGTTGTGTTTCAGAATAGGACCCTGTTGAACGAAAGTGCTAGTGTGAGCTCGAGCTCACAGGCACCCTTTGCTACAGTACAAACGAAAAAATATTTAAAAAGTTCAAAAAAATCTGAATTTTCTTGGCAACAAACATTGACATATTTTTCACATGCGTACAAATTTTCATGACAAAATGACATTCATGCAGGTCTCAGCAAAAAAAACAAAATCGATGCTCCAAAATGCTTCCAAAAACAGTTTTTTTGGAGCATGATTTTGTTTTTTTTTGCTGACACCTCCACAAATGTCATTTCATCACGAAAATTGGCAAGCATGTAGAAAAAACATCAAAGTTTCTTGACAAAAAAATTCAAATTTTTTTGAAATTTTTTACTATTTTTTCGGATTTTACTGTTCATCCGGGATCACTGGTGCCCGGGATCAATTCCTCCGCGTCCCCTGTTGAAGGAATACTTTGTCTATTTCCCTTCTTTCATCCATAAACATATCATTTTCATGGTCTAGCAAATATTGTTCTAACGGATCAGTAGGAGTCACGGCAATAGAAGTAAGACCAATAATCTCATCCTTACTAGGTGATTCTTTATCACGGGGTTGTCTACGAAACTTAGCAAAATTAAACTCATGAGACATATCCCCTAAGCCAATTGTAACAATATCATTTTCACAATCAATCCTAGCATTAACAGTATTCAAGAAGGGTCTACCAAATATAATGGGACAAAAGTCATCTTGTGGGGAACCAAGAACAAGAAAATCAGCAGGATATTTAACTTTCCCACACAAGACTTCAACATCTCGAACAATCCCAACTGGCTTAATGGTGTCCCTATTGGCAAGCTTAATAGTAACATCAATATCTTCTATTTCAGCAGGTGCAATATCATGCATAATTTTTGTGTATAAGTCAAAGGGTATTACACTAGCACTAGCACCCATATCACATAAGCCATGATAACAATGATCTCCTATTTTAATAGAAATAACAGGCATGCCTACAACAGGTCTATGTATCTTAGCATCTGGTCTAGCAATATTTGCAGCCTGTTCATAGAAGTAAATAACATGCCCATCTAAATTATCATCCAAGAGATCTTTAACCATAGCAATACTAGGTTCAACTTTGATTTGCTCAGGAGGTGTATAAGTTCTAGTATTACTCTTACGAACAACGGTTGAACTTTTAGCATGATCCTTCATCCTAACAGGAAAAGGTGGTTTCTCAACATAAGTAGTGGGAACAATAGGATCATTATACGTGATAGTCTTTTCTTCAACTGTAATAGGTGCAACTACTTTTACTTCAATGGGAGGATTATATTTAAACCACTTCTCCTTTGGGAGATCAGCGTGAGTAGCAAAAGATTCACAAAAAGCAGCTACTATCTTAGAGTCAAGTCCATACTTAGCACTAAATCCACGAAAAGCATCGGTATCCATAAAGGATTTAACACAATCAAACTTAGCTGTTATACCTGACTCCTTACCATCGTCGGAACCCCAATCTTCAGAGTTGCATTTAATTCTTTCCAATAAATCCCACTTGAATTTAGTAGTCTTTAGCATATAAGAACCAGCACAGGAAGTATCGAGCATGGTGCGATCATTGAGAGAAAGCCGAGCATAAAAGTTTTGAATAATCATTTCTATTGAGAGCTCATGATTGGGGCATGAATATAACATTGACTTAAGCCTCCCCCAAGCTTGAGCAATGCTTTCTCCTTGGCGAGGCCAGAAATTATATATGTAATTGCGATCACGATGAACAAGATGCATAGGATAGAACTTCTGGTGAAATTCCAACTTCAATCATTTATAATTCCAAGATCCCGTATCATCACATAGCCTATACCATGTCAATGCATCTCCCTTCAAAGATAAAGGGAAGACCTTCCTTTTGACAACATCATCAGGAATACCTGCAAGCTTAAATATTCCACAAACTTCATCCACAAAGATAAGGTCTAAATCGGGATGCAATGTTCCATCTCCTGCAAAGGGATTAGCTAGCAGTTTCTCTATCATACCCAAAAGAATCTCAAAGTAAATATTTTCAGTAGGTTCAGTAGGTTGAGGAGCAACTCTTTGCTATACTGGTCGGGGTGAAGATTGTTGGGGCTCGTTGCAGAAATTAAAAAAATTCTACGCATCACCAAGATCAATCTATGTAGTAACTAGCAACGAGAGAGAGGGTAGTGCATCTTCATACCCTTGAAGATCGCGGGTCGGAAGCATTACAAGAACGCGGATGAAGGAGTCGTACTCGTAGCGATTCAGATCGCGGTGGATTCCGATCTAAGTGCCGAACAATGGCACCTCCACGTTCAACACACGTGCAGCCCGGTGACGTCTCACGCGCCTTGATCCAGCAAGGATGAGGGAGAGGTTGAGGAAGAAGGCTCTAGCAGCAGCACGACAGCATGGTGGTGATGGAGTGGCAGTTCTCTGGCAGGGCTTCGCCAAGCTCTTGCGGAGGAGAAGAGGTGTTGGGGAGGGGAGGGGCTGCGCCTTGGATGTGGTGCTGCACCCCTCCCTCCACCCCTCTATTTATAGGGAGAAGGGGGAAGGGGGCCGGCCCCTCTAGATGAGATCTAGAGGGGGTGCGGCGGCCAAGGGGGGAGGAGGCTTGCCCCCCAAGCCAAGGGGGGCACCCCCATTAGGGTCCCCCCCCCCCAACCCTAGGCGAATGGGCCCTAGGGGTTGGCGCCCAGATCACTAGGGGCTGGTTCCCTTCCACCTACAGCCCGTAAGGCCCTCCGGGGCAGGTGGACCCACCCGATGGACCCCCGGAACCCCTCCGGTGGTCCCGGTACAATACCGGTATACCCCCGAATATTTCTGGTGACCGTATGATGACTTCCCATATATAAATCTTCACCTCCGGACCATTCCGGAACTCCTCGTGATGTCCGGGATCTCATCCGGGACTCCGAACAGCATTATGTAATCACATACAAATCTTCCTTATAACCCTAGCGTCATCGAACCTTAAGTGTGTAGACCCTACGGGTTCGGGAATCATGCAGACATGACCGAGACAGCTCTCCGGCCAATAACCGACAGCGGGATCTGGATACCCATGTTGGCTCCCACACGTTCCACGATGATCTCATCGGATGAACCATGATGTCGAGGATTCAAGCAATCCCGTATACAATTCCCTTTGTCAATAGGTACGTTACTTGCCCGAGATTCGATCGTCGGTATCCCAATACCTCGTTCAATCTCGTTACCGGCAAGTCACTTTACTCGTTCAGTAATGCATGATCCCGTGACCAACTACTTAGTCACATTGAGCTCATTATGATGATGCATTACCGAGTGGGCCCAGAGATACCTCTCCATCATACGGAGTGACGAATCCCAGTCTCGATTCGTGCCAACCCAACAGACACTTTCAGAGATACCTGTAGTGTACCTTTATAGCCACCCAGTTACGTTGTGACGTTTGGTACACCCAAAGCATTCCTACGGTATCCGGGAGTTGCACGATCTCATGGTCTAAGGAAATGATACTTGACATTAGAAAAGCTCTAGCAAACGAACTACATGATCTTGTGCTATGCTTAGGATTGGGTCTTGTCGATCACATCATTCTCCCAATGATGTGATCCCGTTATCAATGACATCCAATGTCCATAGTCAGGAAACCATGACCATTTGTTGATCAACGAGCTAGTCAAACTAGAGGCTCACTAGGGATTGTTGTGGTCTATGTATTCACACATGTATTACGGTTTCCGATCAATACAATTATAGCATGAACAATAGACAATTATCATGAACAAGGAAATATAATAATAACCATTTTATTATTGCCTCTAGGGCATATTTCCAACAGTCTCCCACTTGCACTAGAGTCAATAATCTAGTTACATTGTGATGAATCGAACACCCATAGAGTTCTGGTGTTGATCATGTTTTGCTCGCGGAATAGGTTTAGTCAACGGATCTGCGACATTCAGATCCGTATGCACTTTACAAATATCTATGTCTCCATCTTGAACATTTTCATGAATGGAGTTGAAGCGACGCTTGATGTGTCTGGTCTTCTTGTGAAACCTGGGCTCCTTGGCAAGGGCAATAGCTCCAGTGTTGTCACAGAAGAGAGTCATCGGGCCCGACGCATTGGGAATAACTCCTAGGTCGGTAATGAACTCCTTCATCCAGATTGCTTCATGCGCTGCCTTCGAGGCTGCCATGTACTCCGCTTCACATGTAGATCCCACCACGACGCTTTGCTTGCAACTGCACCAGCTTACTGCCCCACCATTCAAAATATACACGTATCCAGTTTGTGAATTGGAGTCATCCAGATCTGTGTCAAAGCTAGCATCGACGTAACCCTTTACGACGAGCTCTTCGTCACCTCCATAAACGAGAAACATATCCTTAGTCCTTTTCAGGTACTTCAGGATATTCTTGACCGTTGTCCAGTGTTCCATGCCAGGATTACTTTGGTACCTTCCTACCAAACTTATGGCAAGGTTTACATCTGGTCTGGTACACAGCATGGCATACATAATAGACCCTATGGCTGAGGCATAGGGGATGACACTCATCTTTTGTCTATCTTCTGCCGTGGTTGGGCTTTGAGCCGAGCTCAATTTCACACCTTGCAACACAGGCAAGAACCCCTTCTTGGACTGATCCATATTGAACTTCTTCAATATCTTATCAAGGTATGTGCTTTGTGAAAGACCTATGAGGCATCTCGATCTATCTCTATAGATCTTGATGCCTAATATGTAAGCAGCTTCTCCAAGGTCCTTCATTGAAAAACACTTATTCAAGTAGGCCTTTATGCTTTCCAAAAGTTCTATATCATTTCCCATCAATAGTATGTCATCCACATATAATATGAGAAATGCTACAGAGCTCCCACTCACTTTCTTGTAAACGCAGGCTTCTCCATAAGTCTGCATAAACCCAAACGCTTTGATCATTTCATCAAAGTGAATGTTCCAACTCGGAGATGCTTGCACCAGCCCATAGATGGAGCGCTGGAGCTTGCACACCTTGTTAGCATTCTTAGGATCGACAAAAGCTTCCGGCTGCATCATATACAATTCTTCCTTAAGGTAGCTATTAAGGAATGCCGTTTTGACGTCCATTTGCCATATTCCATAATCATAGAATGCGGCAATTGCTAACATGATTCGGACGGACTTCAGCTTCACTACGGGTGAGAAGGTCTCATCATAGTCAACCCCTTGAACTTGTCGATAACCCTTAGCGACAAGTCGAGCTTTATAGATGGTAACATTACCATCCGTGTCCGTCTTCTTCTTAAAGATCCATTTATTTGCTATCGCTCGCCGATCATCGGGCAAGTCTGTCAAAGTCCATACTTTGTTTTCATACATGGATCCTATCTCGGATTGCATGGCTTCAAGCCATTTGTTGGAATCTGGGCCCGCCATTGCTTCTTCATAGTTCGAAGGTTCACCGTTGTCTAACAACATGATTTCCAGGACAGGGTTGCCATACCATTCTGGTGTGGAACGTGTCCTTGTGAACCTACGAAGTTTAGTAGCGACTTGATCCGAAGTACCTTGATCATCATCATTAACTTCCTCTCTAGTCGGTGCAGGCACCACAGAAACATCTTCTTGAGCTGTGCTACTTTCTGCTTCAAGAGGCAGTACTTCATCAAGTTCTACTTTCCTCCCACTTACTTCTTTCGAGAGAAACTCTTTCTCCAGAAAGGACCCGTTCTTGGCAACGAAGATCTTGCCTTCGGATCTGAGGTAGAAGGTATACCCAATGGTTTCCTTAGGGTATCCTATGAAGACGCATTTTTCCGACTTGGGTTCGAGCTTTTCAGGTTGAAGTTTCTTGACATAAGCATCGCATCCCCAAACTTTTAGAAATGACAGCTTAGGTTTCTTCCAAACCATAATTCATACGGTGTCGTCTCAATGGATTTTGATGATGCCCTATTTAAAGTGAATGTAGCTGTCTCTAGAGCGTATCCCCAAAATGATAGCGGTAAATCGGTAAGAGACATCATAGATCGCACCATATCCAATAGAGTGTGATTACGACGTTCGGACACACCATTACGCTGAGGTGTTCCAGGCGGCGTGAGTTGTGAAACGATTCCACATTTCCTTAAGAGTGTGCCAAATTCGGGACTCAAATATTCCCCTCCACGATCTGATCGTAAGAACTTTATTTTTCTGTCACGTTGATTCTCTACCTCATTCGGAAATTCCACATTGCCCCCCCCCCCAAGCCAAGGGGGCGCCCCCTTTAGGGTTACCCCCAACCCTAGGCGCATGGGCCCTGGGGGGGTGGCGCCCAGCTCACTAGGGGCTGATTCCCTTCCACCTACAGCCCATAAGGCCCTCCGGGGCAGGTGGACCCACCCAGTGGACCCCCGGAACCCCCCCCCCCCGGTGGTCCCGGTACAATGCCGGTATACCCCCGAATATTTCCGATGACCGTATGATGACTTCCCATATATAAATCTTCACCTTTGGACCATTCCGGAACTCCTCGTGATGTCCGGGATCTCATCTGGGACTCCGGACAACATTCGGTAATCACATATAAATCTTCCTTATAACCCTAGCATCATTGAACCTTAAGTGTGTAGACCCTACGGGTTCGGGATGCAGACATGACCGAGACAGCTCTCCGGCCAATAACCGATAGCGGGATCTGGATACCCATGTTGGCTCCCACACGTTCCACGATGATCTCATCGGATGAACCACGATGTCGAGGATTCAAGCAATCCCGTATACAATTCCCTTTGTCAATCGGTACGTTACTTGCCTGAGATTCGATCGTCGGTATCCCAATACCTCGTTCAATCTCGTTACCGGCAAGTCACTTTACTCGTTCCGTAATGCATGATCCCGAGACCAACTACTTAGTCACACTGAGCTCATTATGATGATGCATTACTGAGTGGGCCCAGAGATACCTCTCCATCATATGGAGTGACGAATCCCAGTCTCGGTTCGTGCCAACCCAACAGACACTTTCGAAGATACCTGTAGTGTACCTTCATAGCCACCCAGTTATGTTGTGACATTTGGTACACCCAAAGCATTCCTACGGTATCCGGGAGTTGCACGATCTCATGGTCTAAGGAAATGATACTTGACATTAGAAAAGCTCTAGCAAACGAACTACACAATCTTGTGCTATGCTTAGGATTGGGTCTTGTCCATCACATCATTCTCCCAATGATGTGGTCCCGTTATTAATGACATCCAATGTCCATAGTCAGGAAACCATGACCAGCTGTTGATCAACGAGCTAGTCAACTAGAGGCTCACTAGGGACTTGTTGTGGTCTATGTATTCACACATGTATTACGGTTTCCGATCAATACAATTATAGCATGAACAATAGACAATTATCATGAACAAGGAAATATAATAATAACCATTTTATTATTGCCTCTAGGGCATATTTCCAACAAAGATACCCCGAACAAGCCCCTCAAAGGATTAGTTTCCATAGTAACAAGTGACAGAAACTTTCAGCACACTATATAAATGTTTCCTTACCAAGTTCCACTCACCAAAGGCGCTTCACTCCCCGGCAATGGCGCCAGAAAAGAGTCTTGACGACCCACAAGTATAGGGGGTCTATCTTAGTCCTTTCGATAAATAAGAGTGTCGAACCCAACGAGGAGCAGAAGGAAATGACAAGCGGTTTTCAGTAAGGTATTCTCTGCAAGCACTGAAATTGTAGGTAACAGATAGTTTTGTGATAAGATAATTTGCAATGGGTAACAAGCAATGAAAGTAAATAAAGTGCAGCAAGGTGGCCCAATCCTTTTTGTAGCAAAGGACAAGCCTGGACAATTTCTTATAATGAGAAAAGCGCTCCAGAGGACACATGGGAATTATCATCATGCTAGTTTTCATCATGCTCATATGATTCGCGTTCGGTACTTTGATAACTTGATATGTGGGTGGACCGGTGCTTGGGTACTGCCCTTACTTGGACAAGCATCCCACTTATGATTAACCCCTATTGCAAGTATCCACAACTACAAAAGAAGTATTAAGGTAAACCTAACCATAGCATGAAACTAGCGGATCCAAATCAGCCCCTTACGAAGCAACGCATAAACTAGGGTTTAAGCTTCTGTCACTCTAGCAACCCATCATCTACTTATTACTTCCCAATGCCTTCCTCTAGGCCCGAATAATGGTGAAGTGTCATGTAGTCGACGTTCACATAACACCACTAGAGGAGAGACAACATACATCTCATCAAAATATCGAACGAATACCAATGACTACTAATAGCAAGACTTCACCCATGTCCTCAGGAAGAAACTTAACTACTCACAAAGCATATTCATGTTCATAATCAGAGGAGTATTAATATGCATTAAGGATCTGAACATATGATATTCCACCAAGTAAACCAATTAGCATCAACTATAAGGAGTAATCAACACTACTAGCAACCCACAGGTACCAATTTGTAGTTTTGATACAAGATTGGATACAAGAGATGAACTAGGGTTTTGAGAGGAGATGGTGATGGTGAAGATGTTGATGGAGATTGACCCCCTCCCGATGAGAGGATCATTGGTGATGACGATGGTGATGATTTCCCCCTCCCGGAGGGAAGTTTCCCCGGCAGAACAGCTCCGCCGGAGCCTTAGATTGGTTCTGCCAAGGTTCCGCCTCGTGGCGGCGGAGTTTTGTCCCGTAAGCTTGCTTATGATTTTTTTTCAAGGGTAAAAGCCTTCATATAGCAGAAGATGGGCACCGGAGGGCCACCAGGGGGCCCATGAGATAGGGGGCGCCTAGTAGGGGTGGGCGCGCCCCCCACCCTCCTGGCCAGGGTCTTGGCCCCCTCTGGTGTTTTCTTCGCTCAATAATTCTTATTAATTCCAAAAATAACTTCCGTGGAGTTTCAGGATTTTTGGAGCTGTGCAGAATAGGTTTCCAATATTTGCTCCTTTTCCAGCCAGAATTCCAGCTGCCGGCATTCCCCCTCTTCATGGTAAACCTTCTAAAATAAGAGAGAATGGCCATAAGTATTAAGACATAATGTGTAATAACAGCCCGTAATGCAATAAATATTGATATAAAAGCATGATGCAAAATGGACGTATCAATTACCACCCGGGTAAGGCCAACGTGGTTGCCGATGTGCTCAGTCGAAAGCCCGTCAGCTTAAATGTCATATTGGAATCCTTGACTCCTAAACTCCAAGAAGAGATTGCTCAGCTCAACCTGGTCATAGTTGAGGCTGGCCTTGCTAATATTTTGGAAGTTACCCCCACCCTTGAGGAAGAGATCCGCAAGGCCTAGCCAGATGACACCGATCTGCAGAAACGTGCCAAGCATATGGTGGCAAGTCAGACTTACGATTTCTCGAAGGATCAGTTCGGTACCCTCCGATTCCGAGGAAGGATTTGTGTGCCCAATCAAGCGGATTTAAAGCAGAAGATCCTGTCAAAAGCCCATGAATCCTCGTATTCAATTCACCCTGGAGGTACGAAAATGTATGAAGACCTTTGACAAATATTCTGGTGGGATGGAATGAAAAAAGACATTGCATATTTCGTGGCCTGTTGTGACATATGCAACAAAGTGAAGGTAGAACACCAGAAGCCAGCCGGACTTCTCCAACCGCTGCCAGTGTCACAATGGAAATGGGATGATATTTGCATGGATTTCATCACAGGACTACCTAAGACCCGACGGGGCAATGATGCAATCTGGGTCATAGTGGATACATGAACCAAGGTAGCCCACTTCATCCTGATCAGAACCTCATATCGAGCAAATGAGCTTGCACAACTGTACGTATCCAGAATAGTCAGTCTGCATGGGGTACCTCGCACCATCACTTCTGACCGAGGTTCACTTTTTACCTCTGCTTTTTGGTCTCATCTCTACAAAGCCTTGGGAACAACATTGAAATACAGTACCGCTTATCATCCTCAAACTGATGGGCAGACAGAGCGGGTAAATCAAATACTCGAAGATATGCTGCAAGCCTGTGCTTTGGCCCAAGGCCCAAAATGGGAAGACTATTTGCCGTATGCCGAGTTCTCTTATAACAATAGCTTCTAGACCAGTTTAAAGATGTCACCATATGAAGCTTTGTATGGCCGTAAGTGCCGCACTCTGTTAAATTGGTCTCAAACCGGAGATAGACATATTTTCGGAACGGATCTCATGCTGGAAGCCGAGAAGCAAGTCAAGGAAATCAGAGACAGATTGCAGTTGGCCAAATCTCGCCAGAAAAGTTATTATGATGCAAAGCACCGACAGATCAGTTTTGAACCCGGAGAACATGTATACCTTTGAGTCACGCCTATGAAAGGTATCAAGAGATTTCAGACTCGTGGAAAATTGGCACCCAGATTTATTGGTCCATTTCCTGTTATGACACGAGTGGGTACGGTTGCATATCAGTTGGAGTTACCCCCAGAATTGTCGGACATGCACAACGTGTTCCATGTTTCACGATTACGGTGATGCATATCACCGCTTGAGAAAAAGACTGATTTGACAGAAATAGAGCTGGCAAAGGATTTAACCTATGAAGAGAGGCCGGTGAAAATTTTGGATCAGATGGAAAGAGTCACTCGCAGTAAAGCAAGGAAAATTTACAAAGTCCAATGGAAGCATCACACAGAGTCAGAATCAACATGGGAATTAGAAGAATTTCTAAGGGCACATTATCCAGAATGGTTTTTCCAAGCAACCGAATCTCGAGGACGAGATTCATTCTAAGTGGGGGAGGTTTCTGACAGCCTGGTTTTTGCCCTCTCTTCTTTGCCTGGTTTTCAGTTGGTTTGAATTTGAGTTTGGAGTTTTTTAATCTTTCATTTGGACTTAACCACTTGGGTACCCCTTGAATTTCACCCCAAGTGCTTCAACTCCTTCCCAAACCATCACTTCCTCTCTGGTTCACCTCATAATATCATTTGGAGTTTCCCCTCCTAAACCCTAGCTAGCCCTTTGTGCTCCAAAGCAACCCTAATTTTTCTTGCCCATAAAATCCTGAGAAAAATCCCAATTATTCTTTAACCCCAAGGGCACCTTTCTGAGCAAAAATATTTCATCACTTTTTGGAATATTTTAGCTACAGAAAATATTTTCATTTCTGGACAGAAATGGTAGTTTCTAAATGACTACCATTTTACCAGCTCCATTGTAGCTGGTTTTTCTTGTGCATCTTCACCTTAGTAAGTGTTGGCTAGCCTCCAAAGCCCAAACCTCAACTCCCAGTGGTTTGACCACAGTAAACCTCCAAAGTTACTGTCCAGAAACTTATTTGGAGTGTAAACTCATTTCTACTGCACCTGGAACCCAACCCAATCGTGGTAACACTCAAAACTACCACGGACTACACGCTAGACATGAAGTTTGCGCTTAGGTTGGCCTGATGTCATAGTTCACGCGGTGACCGCGTTCCTCCAGGCATGCTGGCATGCAAAACACGCGCTCTGAGTGCCGCCAGGCGCTCTGTTGCACGCGTGCTCGCTGCCCAGCCTGCCCGAGTGCGCCAAACCGCGCCACCATCTCCGTCTCCACCCACTTAACTCCGCCCTGGCACTTGCCGATGCCGTAGCTCGCCGCAGCGGGCACAGGCATGGTCCGGCCAACGCCACAGTGCACGGCGCACTGTGCTCGTCGTCTTCCCCTCGCCCCTGTGCTCATTCGTGCTCGCCAACAGTTCCCGCGTGAGCTCCGTCCTCTTCCCCCTCTCTCTCTGACGTCGTTCGTCACCGGGCGCCATGGACAGGTGTCCTCTGATGGAGCCCAAACCCCCCTCGCCGCTCACCTATAAATACGGCCACCCCCAGCCTCCTCGAGCACCCGCATCCACTCCCACACACCCCACAAGCTAGTAGGAAGCCGTAGCCCGGCCAGGCAGGCCGCGGGCTGCCGTCCCCGAGCTCGAGCTCGCCGGCGATCCCCTCGGGTCGTCCCTGCAGATCCAGCCCCTCCCAGGCCAGGGCAACCCTTCCAGGGCCTCCGCCACTCTCCGGTGGTGCCGTCCCGCCCGGTTGGAGCCCCTGAAGTTGCCCCTAGTCGCTGTCGTCTTCATCTCCGGCGCCCGCTACCCTCTGCCTCCGCTGGAGAGGTTGTTTCCGAAGCCGTCCGACCACCCCTAGCCACTCTACTGGTACGGGCAGGTGCGCCTCCGTCTCCTCTACCGATCCCCCCCTCTCATTTTGGCCCAAGATCCCTCGCCGCCGGCGTGCGCTCCGGCAAAGCTCCGCCGCTCCATGTTTCCCTCTCCCCCTCCTCCTCACCTGACTAGCGGGGCCTGCTAGTCAGCAACTCTATACGCACGTGAAGCGGTACGAGTGGTGGCTCCCTGGACTTTTTACGCCTTCGACGTCACCCCCCAGTCTGTTTAATTTTTATTCAAATTTCATTTAAATCCAGAGAGCTTCAAATGGCCATAACTTTTTATCTATAAGTCCAAATGCAATGATTCTTTTTGCATCGTGTTCTTTGTCCAAAAATCTAGCAGCTCCCCAAAGATGGGATTTGTCCCTGCTTTCTAGATTTTCTGGTGAATTTCAGAATGTTTCTTGATGTTTTCTTTTTGTGTTTTTATTTATTTTCAGAAGAGCAGGCTTGTCTTGAGGATCACCAGGAGGCTTGTGAACCTTATCTGCACTAAGGCAAGCCACGACAACATTTTCATAGTGCCACTTCAATATTTGTGATTTTCCTACTTGAACTAATGATTATTCATGCATTTAAATTATTAATATGTTAATTATATTCTATTAGATGCTTGTTATAGTAAATATGCTTGATTTACAGAAAGTTTGTAGTGAACCTAGTTGATAAGCTAACAAGGATTTAGTTATGAGTAATGAGAAGGTAATATGGTTATGGAGATAAATAATTAGTGAGATTATTTTTGCATGATGAAAAATGATAAATTTGCTAGAAAAGATTCTGGTTTAATTGAGGTTTGATCTTAACCAGAGGAGTATCATGAGTTGTTGATTGCTCAGCGAGAGCGTAATTGACTCAGTTATTTTCGTTGATATGTGATGCATATGTTGGTGATGCATGTCATGGCATTATGATGCCGGTTACTTTCACTTTAAGTTGAACCTGATAATAACTCAACTTGAATATGTTGTTGACCGGGTCATGGTGCCGCTGAATCGAGTCTTTCCCAGTGCAACCACATTTGCCGGTATGGGACGGCCTTAATTCGTTTCATTGTCGTGCCTCTGGTCGGTGCCTCCATCTAGGGAAGGTTATGGGCGTGCTGTACCCTGGCCCGGTAAGCAGGCATAACCTTGAAATCCCATTGTTAAGTTTTTGGTACCGGGTCCCAGAGTGGATCGTGGCCACGACGGTGGTCGTTGTGTCTTGTGGTAGACACGGGGCCACCCAGGACTAGCCCGATGGGGATTGAGTCAGAGTGGCCGGGAGAGTGTCATGGCAATGGAGTCGTTTCGTCGGAATGCCGTTGGTCCACCCGAATGGGAGTGCGAGGCCATGGGTTCCGTGGTGTGGGTCCAGTGCGCTACCTCTGTAGAGTGTATCAATCTATCGATAGCCGAGTCCACGGTTAAGGACACGCTCGAAAGTAGGTCACACCATGGGTCAACATTTAATGAATTTTGCACACTAAGTATGAAATTTGCATTGTGGTGGTGGCGGAAAGGCCATCGTGTTGAGTTGGACCATATGTGGTCGTGGTTGTGATCGCCGTAAGGATCACGGGCCATTTATTGGTCGTGGTTGTGATCGTCGTAAGGATCACGGGCCAATTATTGGTCATGGTTGTGATCACCGTAAGGATCACGGGCCATTTATTGGTCGTGGTTGTGATCGCCGTAAGGATCACGGGCCATTTATTGGTCGTGGTTGTGATCGCCGTAAGGATCACGGGCCATTTAATGGTCGTGGTTGTGATCGCCGTAAGGATCATGAGATTGTCTCTGGATTTGACACGTTTGTGATCCAGAAACGATCACGTTCGGTAAGCCAGTCCGAGGGACGATTATCACAAGAGCATGGGCACAACATGATGGATATATTGTTGCATTGTTATTAATGGGTTTATTATCATGATATTGTTTGTCATTATGTTTATGCTTGTTGTGAGCTTGCAAGTACATTCAATGTACTAACCTAGCGTGTCATGCCAGATTTTAGGAAAGTCCCGTTGGAGAGGAGAGTTGTCCGAGTCTAGATCGTGTCCACATCGGTGTCCCTGTGCTATGGAGTCCCGCTATGACGTCGTTCCGCTGCCGCGTAGTTGTCTTGACTGAGGCCCCCTTTATGTTCACTAAATAATGTACATATTGTTCAGCCACACCGTGTGTGCCGCTTGGCCTCGCTAACTGTTGTAATATAAACTCTGATCCGCTAGCATCAATAAAGCGGTTGTTTTCTGTACCAAGTTGTTGTGTGTTGCCAGAAGACAAGGTCTCTGGGCTGGCAATGCATGGTAAACCGGTTGCTCTGAGCCGGGGTGCCACAACACTAGTGTGATCAATCAGTTCTGCTACTGTGACCGGCAGTGTATTTGCAATACAACCATATGGCCTCATCATTTCCGGGCGGGGGAGCCAATTGTCCATACAAATGTCGGTGCTCTCTCCATTGCCAATGCGCTTGATTAAACCCAACTTCAACGTGTCACGTCCCTCCACTAGGGCTCTCCAAATCTGGCTTGGGTGGCTCCTGAGTGAAGCATCCAAGATAGTGGTATTAGGGAAGTAGATGCTCTTCATTATGCGCGCGCTGAGAGAGTTAGGATCCTGCAACATGCGCCATACATGTCTAGCTAGCATAGCTAGATTGAATAGCTCGAAGTCTTTGAAGCCCAATCCTCCCATGCTCTTGGGTTGAGTAATTGCCTTCCATGAGACCCAATGTGGTTTGCGTTGACCATTCTTACTCCCCCACCTGAACTTTCTAACCAACATGTTCAGATGCTCACATAGTCCCCTTGGCAGTTTAAAGCAAGACATGGAAAAGACCGGAGTTGCGGCTTTGACCAGCACCTCCTTGCCCGCAGAAGACATGTCCTTTCAACCCATCCTTGAATCTTGTTCCACAATCTGTCCTTCAAATATTTGAACGCACCATTTTTTGAGGCTCCCACATCTGTGGGCATGCCTAAATATGTCTCATTCAAGGTTTCATTAGGGACGTTCAAGATATTTTTATGTCATTGTGAACAGCCTCAGGGACCCCTTTGCTGAAAAATATAGATGATTTGTCAAAGTTTATCCGCTGACCTGTTGCGTTGCAGTATATATCCAACACATGGTTCACCTCGGTAGCACCCACACTGTTTGCCTTGAAGAACAGCAGGCTGTTATCAGCGAATAGAAGGTGGTTAACCGGTGGCGCCGAAGGTGCCACTTGAATCCCAACTAAGTTGGATGACTCTCTTTGTGATTTTAACAGGCACGACAGGCCCTCTGCTGCTAATAAGAACAAGTATGGAGATATCAGGTCCCCTTGTCGGATTCCACGTGAAGGACAGGACTCCTCTAATTTCTTTCCATTAAACAGAACTGAAAATTTGACCGTGGTTACCATGCTCATAAAATGTCCACCCACCTACTATAGAAACCCAGCTTAAGCATTATCGCCCAAAGGTAGGCCTATTCAACTCTGTCGTAGGCCTTCATCATGTCTAACTTGAGGGCACATGAGTGATGTTTTTTTGCCTTGTTCCTCTTCATGAAATGCAAACACTCATAAGCTGTTATGATGTTATCGGTAATTAATCTGCCGGGAACAAAGGATGAGTGCTCTGGTGAGATAATGTCTGGGAGTATTTGTTTAAGTCTGTTGGATATTACCTTGGACGCTATTTGTTACATCCTAACTAGTTGGAATTGTCAAAAAGATATGGGTTCAAAATTCTGAAAGAAGCAGGGATGAGGCCCGTTTCTCAAGACTGAAATGGGCCATAAGCTCGGTCGTTCTGAACTAGCCCACGTTTCATTCCTCCTGCTCTATGTATCTTCTTCTTCTGTCTCATAAAAAAATGTATCTTCTTCTTTCCCAAGTCTTCCTCCTTTGTCTCAAAAGAAAAGTCTTCCTCCTCCTGTACCTCTTGTACTCGAATTTGAGGAAGTTATACTAGACGGATATGTTAAGTGGTATTCAGAGCTAGATCGGTCCGATTCGCGCTCCGCAATCTCGAGATTTCCCTGTAACATCGACCGATTGGTTGTTGATTGCTTTTGGGCGATCGACTAGAAATCCGAAATCGGCGTGAGAGGAATTCAGAGGGAGCGGCGACGGCGCCGTTCAAGCTGAACGCTCAGACAAGGCATTTGGTGGACGCGATGAGCTCGTTTGAGGAGAACGTGATGCAGGAGTGGAGGGGATCGCCGAAATCCAGACTCGGCTGGATGGATTGGATAGCAAGTTTGAGGAACAGATGGCCCGGCTAGATCAAGTCCAATCCAAGGTAAATCTCTCCGTGAGTTCTCCGGGGGAGATCCACCAGGATCAGGTTCATGTGGCACGGGTGCTCAAGGAGTCAACCAGCGCGAGGGATGCGAATATCGACAGGATGGCGGCGCCGGGGTGTTTCGCCAGTTCGAAGGAACAACACCGCCCTCCTCCTCCAGTGGATCCTGGCAAGGTACCTCCAACACCACAGTATTCCTCTTCGTTTGACGAGCATGGGTCGAAGCGGCCGTGCATGCCTAAGATGGAATTTCCGAGGTTTGATGGGGATGGAGTGCGTATTTGGCTTGACAATTGTGAGGCCTATTTCCAATTGTATCAAATTCCTGACAATTTTGAGGTCATGTCCGCATCTCTGCACCTACATGGCAATGCAGCACACGTATCAGGCGTGTATAAACTGTCTGATTACTGCTCTTCATGGAGTCAGTCTGCGTCCGCTGTTCTGCTGGAATTTGACCTGAACATGCATCGAGACTGTATGCGCGAAATGCTAGTACTGAAACAGGTTGGTTCAGTTCAGGAATATTGCAACAACTTCAACCAATTGGTGTACCAAGTGCGGCTGTATGAAGGGGCTGTTAGTGAAACCCTGCTGGTATTGTCTTAGGAGGAAGGAAGAAATTCGTTCTGCAGTGGAAATCCAGTTACCTCTGTCAGTAAACACGGCATCTGAATATGCTTTAGTACAGGAGGCGGTGTTGGAGAGGAGCAAAAGTCAGCAAGGGCGTTTTCATAGAAATGGAGGATACAGAACTCAGCAAACACGAGAGCCAATGCAGAGAACACAATTTGCAGCTGGAGAGATTTGGAAAGCCAAACAACTCAAGGATTACTGTAGGCCCAACGTTTTGTGCTATAGCTGTGAAGATAAATATGCTCCTGGACACTTATGCAAGAAAAATGAAATGCAAGTCAAGGCTGCTCAAATCATATCACAAGAGCAAGTGTATTTGGAAGATGCTATGTTGGATGCCTTAGCAGGGGAGGAAACTGCAGCTGAGGCTGCTGCCTTTCTGCCGGTTAATGCTCTGTCGGGCCCCCAAAATCCTAAGACAATCAGATTAAGAGCTATGGTGGACAATAAGGTCATGCTTCTGTTGGTGGACTCTGGAAGTTCACATACTTTCATTGATCAGCAAGACAGCAACTGGTGTACAAGCTACAGTGTCCTACCTCTCCACTTCATGTTTCTCTGAAAGTGAAAGTAGCTAATGGGGAGTTCATGCAGTGCGAGCAAGAAGTTCAGGGGCTTAAATGGTGGATTCAGGGTCACACCTTTACTACTGACATGAAGGTTGTGCCATTGGGAGGCTATGATGCCATCTTGGGCATGGATTGGCTGGAGAAATGGGGTCCTATGACTTGTCACTGGGAGGAAAAGTGGATTCAGTTCCAACACAATGAACAACTAATTACTTTACAAGGCATGCATGATAAACCTGTGACACAAATTAAAGAGCTCACTGCAGAACAGTTAGAGAAGTGTCTTAAAGGTAATGATGTTTGGGCTACAGCAGTGTTAGCCCCTGAAGCAGATCTCTCTGTCCAAACTACACCTGAAAGTGTACAAGAACTTCTGACTGAATACAGTGATGTGTTTCAGAAACCACAGCAGTTGGCACCACATAGAGCATTTGATCATACCGTTTCCCCTGTTACCTGACAGTGTTCCTGTAAACTCAAGACCATATAGCTATTCTCCTTTGCAAAAGGATAAGATTGAGAAGCAGGTGGATGAAGTGATTGAAGCTGGACTAGTGCAACCCAGTATGTCTCCTTTTGCTTCTCCTGTGCTGCTGGTCAAGAAAAAGGATGGAACATGGAGGTTTTGTGTGGATTATAGAAAGTTGAATGTGTTGACAATAAAAAGCAAATTTCCTATGCCTGTGGTAGATGAGCTATTGGATGAGGCAGGTGCCAAATGGTTTTCCAAACTGGATCTTAGAGCAGGGTACCATCAGATTAGGATGGTGGAAGAGGATGAAGGTAAAACAGCATTTAAGACTCATCGTGGTCAATTCCAGTTCAGAGTTATGCCATTTGGTTTCACAAGTGCACCAGCAACTTTCTAGTGCCTTATGAATGCAATATTTGCCAGGTTTACAAGAAGATTTGTGTTAGTATTCATGAATGATATCCTAGTTTTTAGTGAAGATTTGGACTCCCACTTAGAGCACCAGTTATTTCCCAAGGAAAGCAAATGTTTCTTTGCTCAGCAACAACTTGAGTACCTGGGCCACATTATTTCTGACAAAGGTGTAGCAACTGATCCAGAGAAAACTAAGACTATGTTACAGTGGCCCACTCCTACTACTGTGACAGTTACGAGGGTTTCTAGGGCTCACGGGGTACTATAGGAAATTTGTCCAAAATTATGGGATTCTGGCAAAGCCCCTAACTGTACTTTTGCAGAAGAAAGTTTTCACCTGGTCTTCAGAGGCACGAGTGGCAATTTACAAGCTCAAGCAAGCAATGAGCACCACTCCTGTCCTGGCTTTACCTATTTTTTCACAGCACTTCTGCATTGAAATGGATGCCTGTGACACTGGCATTGGTGATGTACTCAGTCAACAAGGACACCCAGTGGCTTACTACAGTAAGGCCTTGGGCACGAACAACAGCAAATTGTCCATCTACGAGGAGTTCTGAGCTGTGATGATGGCTGTGGACAGGTGGAGACCGTATCTGTCCAGGGGACCATTCACAATCAAGACTGATCACCAGAGTTTGTGAAGTTTGGAGGACCAAGTCCTGACGTCAGACTTGCAAAGAAAAGCTATGGCCAAGTTAGTAGGCTTGCAGTTTAAATTCCAGTTCAAAAAAGGAGTTGACAATAAGGTGGCCGATGCCCTTTCTAGAGTGGGACATGCTTTTGCCTTGAAAGGGGTTTCCAGTTCTCATCCTGTGTGGATTCAGAAGGTCATCAATTCCTATGTAGTAGATTCTGAAGCACAGGAATTACTACAAAAGCTGGCTGTTACACCTGAAGCAGACCCACTTTTTACTCTTCAAAAAGGTCTACTTAGACACCAGGGAAGAATTTGGATTGGTGCTAACTCTGCATTGCAAACTAAAATCATAGAAGCATTTCATGCTAGTCCCATAGGAGGCCACTCAGGAATGCAAGCTACTTATCAGAGGATAAAGAATTTGTTTCACTGGTCAGGCCTCAAACAAGCTGTCATGAAATTTGTCCAGCGGTGTCAGGTTTGCCAACAAGCTAAGCGTGAACAGTGCAAGTATCCAGGACTTCCTAATCCACTGCCTGTTCCCCAAGGAGCTTGGGAGGATGTGACCATGGATTTTGTGGAAGGTCTGCCTAAATCATGTGGCTACTCTGTGATAATGGTGGTAGTGGGCAGATTTACAAAATATAGTCATTTTTGTTCCCTTGAAACACCATTACACTGCTGCTTCTGTTGCCCAACTGTTCTTGCAGAATATTGTCAGGTTGCACAGCATGCCCTACACTATAACATCTGACGGGGATCCAGTGTTCACAAGTAAATTTTGGAAAGAATTATGGTCTTTGTGGCGCTCTAAACTTCCAGTGTCAACTGCCAGGCACCCTCAGACTGATGGTCAATCAGAAAATCAATGTCTGTATCTCCGGTGCTCTGTCAATGCTACACCAACTAAGTGGGCCATCTGGTTACCATTGGCTGAATTTTGGTATAATACCTCCCATCATTCATCACTGGGTTGTTCTCCTTTTAAGGCATTATATGGACATGAGCCACATATGGGAGAACTGCCTCTGACAACTGACAAGGTCGATGTGGATCAGTCGATCCAAGAACGTCAACGTTACTCTGAACATCTGAAAGTGCAGCTACACAGAGCTCAAGCGAAAATGAAGTCTGAAGCAGACAAACATCGCTCTTCTAGAGAATTTCAGATAGAAGAGGTCTTCCTCAAGCTCCAACCATATGCACAATCATTAGTGGTAAATAGACCTTTTCCTAAATTGGCATTCAAGTACTTTGGGCCTTATAAGATACTGGAGAAGATTGGTCCAGTAGAGTATAAACTAGCGCTCCCTGAAGGCAGTCAGGTACATCCGGTGTTTCATGTTTCTCAGCTGAAACAACATGTACCTGACCACACTCCAGTTTTTACTACTTTACCGGCACTTCTGTTGATGGAAGTTGAGGATCTGCAGCCTGCCCTGATCCTTGATCGCCGGCTAGTGAAGAAAGGTAATCAAACACTGTTAAATTATCAGCCTCAGATGCTACATGGGAAGATTACACGACAGTTCGACAGACGTTTCCAAATGCACCAGCTTGGGGACAAGTTGGTTCTGGAGAGGCGGAACCTGTCAGTACCGTGACCCCGACAAGTACTGAACCAGGAACAGGTGTTCTGAAGATGATAGAGTCCTGCACCAAAGAGAGTGTGTGAGCTGGTTTTTAGTCTTTGGGCCAGCGGGCCGTGGGCCGTGTAAGGGTAGAGTTTGGGTGAGCTGTATGAGCAGACATATAAGCTCGGTCGTTCCGTAGGTGAGGCAAGGAGTTGTTGAACTAGCTCACGTTTCCTTCCTCCTCCTCTCTGTATCTTCTTCTTTCCCAAGTCTTCCTCCTCCTGTACCTCTTGTACTCGAATCTGAGAAAGTTATACTAGGTCGGATATGTCAATCAGCCTGGTTGTTCTGTTTGTCGAAGGATTAGCTTGGTTTTGCCACACTACTGTTTTAGAATGCTAGCTGGAAATTTGCCTCTGTTCTGAGTAGATAATGACTGTGTTCAATGCACTTTGCTTTCCAAAACAAAGTAATAGATGTGAATATTGATTAAACAAATGAGCAACAAGCCAGCAACGACCCTGAAGAGATTTCGTTTTATTTGATTGGGACACATATTTATCAATCAATTTTTAGCTGGTGGAGAATTTACTATGCTTCAATTGGAAAAGAAGATCTGATGTGCAGTTATAGTGATGGAGAAATTCAGGAACCTGAGGAAAAGAAGCATGTTTTCACAAAATGAGAAGACATGCTAATATGGTAATAATACACCCCATTCAAATAGACTACTTTTCATGTATTATGTGCTTGTGTCCTCATTAGCTGCAAGTGCTTTCGACGACATGTTATTTTTTCTGTTGGAGATATGGGGATTAAATTGCCGCTACATTCTTTGCTAAATTTACTGATAGAAATGCCTAGAAATTTTGGACTTAGTACTGACTGTTACTACTAGAGATGCATGAAAACGTACAGGTAGAATTGCTTGAAAGTACTCCCTCTGTAAACTAATATAGAGCGTTTAGATCACTACTTTAGTATTCTATACGCTCTTATATTAGTTTACGGAGGGAGTATCACCTTATTACTATATTTTAACAGGAAGACGGTTTTATATTTTTTAAGAGATATTCAGGTTGACGCCACCAAAAAGTCTGACACATAGTAGACATGTTAGTTATATTCATGCAAGATTTCAGTTTTGCAACATGGTAATTGTGTTGATAAAATTGACTGAAAATATAGGACTCAATATTTACTAACTATCAATACTTGTACTATAAATTCATGAAAATCTTCTGATAGAGTTGCTTGAAATTGTCACTTCTGATTTTAGTTTAATGGGAACAGGGTTTGCTGTATCCAAAGGGATGGCACCTAAAAGACTACTAATACAAGGTATTAGGCACTTTATGGCTTCTATAGACGGCGTTTCACCGGTAAAATGATATTACCTTTTTTTTTAAATAACTTCTAGCGGTCGATCTTTTGTAAACTTTAAATGCTACATTAGATATGTTTTATTGCGGCTCAGTAGATCTGCTGCCAGAAAGTGCACAGATCATGGAATTAACATGCTAAGATTCGCGTCACCGTTAGAAAGTAATACCCGTTAGGTTTATTGTGAGATCAGAAGATTTTGGTCTTTAAAAAAAAATAAGCTCACCGAAGTTCTGAATGTTCCAATATAGGGGCATACTGACATGCCCTTATTGCTACGATAGTATTTGTACTTGTGTAGGTAGTATTGTGGCTAGCTTTTTGTTTCTCCTCCATTTCCTGGTATCTGCCAGTTTTCTGATATCAAGTGTAATAGTTGATAATCCGGTTTAATAACCAAGCAAGAGATGTGATGTGCCAGTGTTAAATTCATGGTCTGCAGATGCTGTTGAGGAGATGCAGTTGCAGAGTCAGCAAAACGACCTCGTGCGAATGATTATCCAAACTCTGTTTACCTCTTCTGTTTTTGTTTATATTCCTGGAAGACTGTATGCTGGTGTAGATGTTTAGTTTATGTTGGTTTGAAACCTTTCGGAACCTGGTTTTAGACCAGAAGCTCTGTATGACTTATTGGTTTCATTTCTATGAAATGGAGCCGGGGGAGCTCCCCTTTGATCGGAAAAAAAGATTATCCGAACTCTGGCTGCAAATATGATTGAAATGATTTGGAGTTAATTTAGTGTTTATGGAATGTCATTAGTACTTTCAGTCAGGTATGGCAAAGCTCGGGCACTGATTTGGTTTCACTGAAATTTGTTCATAACTATATAGGTTGTTTGTTATATATTCCAGACGAATCTTTAGCTAGATTCTGGTGGATGGGAGAACGGGAGAAACGAGGAAGTTAACAATATGCTCTTTGTTGCAGTTATGGTTTGGCTGGAAGGAACAAAGCTAATCCAGGTGAGAAGACAAGAATGGTGGCCAAGATGATTTTTTCCTATCAGCGTACATGAAGACCTTAACCTGAAAGTAAAGAAAAAAGCTCGAAAGGCAAAGCGGGAACCCAGATGGAGGGCACCGATGCAGGAGTCAATACTGATGCGTTTTTTGTTAAGCTGAATTGAGCAGGGACAAGCGCTTGGCAGGGCAAGGACACCTCCAGGAGCTCTCCAAACACTGGGCACTACTTCAAGATGTACGAATTACTTGAACATCAGATGCAGCAAGGCGGAGCTGCAAATGCATGCCTCAAACCTGAATCTGGCAGTGACCTCTCTCCAGTCTCCACTGGGTGTAATCTTCAAAGAAAATTAAAGCCTTGTTGTGTATTGCTTATTATAGTTGTGCCTAAGATCCTGTAACTCTGTAATGCATTTAGTAGTTTCATTGTAGTTTCCATCAAGGTCAACGTGTACACCATGTTGTAATTTGGCATAAACACAGAACAGTTAAAATTTCCTTCTCTTCCTAAAAAAATAAATTTCACTCCAACATCCGCAAAAAAACTGTCGTACGTCTAGCAATAGATCTATCCGACTCTTTCCAAGCAATCGAGTTTTGTTTCTTTCCCTTCATTAGAGATTTTATATACATTACATGGCGAGGGAGCCGTCCATTTTCGTCGTAGTCTTTTCATGCCACAGAAATCACAGGTAAAGGAATATCGTACATCCTAAGAGACATATCATACTCCATACACCATACATCATACATCCAAGTGAGAAAAGGATTTATCAAGGTTTGATGAGCAATCTTTTGGTGGGAGAGGATGAAGGTTGATAGATATGATTAAGTACCAAATACAAACTTAACTTAAATGCTTCATGATGCCATATATTATGATGAATTTATTGGACTAATCAACGGGTGCTGCACTGCCAACCCGCGCCACCATGCTCTAGCAGGAATCCTACAGCAGCGATGTCGTAGTCACCACGATCGGGGTCCTCACCGTGTGGTTGCTGTAAGATGTATCTGGTGGAAGCGTTCCTACTCCCTCGTGAGGGAGCCGCGAGTCTTTATTGATCGAAGGCAGGAAACGCCCCTGCCGTGGCTTACAAGTCTTCTACCGATCGCTAGGATTCGGTAGGATAAGAGATAGGAGGTTACAAGGGAGAGGGAGAGATAAGTAGTTTAGATTACAACAGAATATATCTCTAACACCCTCCCTTAATCTAAACTGCCTATCCTAGGTTGAGATTATTCTTGAATGCTTCAAATGGTTTGTACGGCAAGGCTTTGGTGAAACCATCAGCCACCTGATCTCTAGAAGGAATAAAGCGTATCTCCAGTTTCTTCTCTGCAACTCTTTCCCGTACAAAGTGAAAGTCTATTTCAATGTGTTTTGTTCTGGCATGAAAAACTGGATTAGCACTTAAATAAGTGGCACCTAAGTTATCACACCATAGGCATGAGGCACGATGTTGCTTAACACCCAATTCCTCAAGCAAAGACTCAACCCAAATGATCTCTGCAGTAGCATTTGCCAATGACTTGTACTCAGCTTCAGTACTTGACCTTGACACTGTTGCTTGTTTCCTGGCACTCCATGAAATAAGGTTAGACCCAAAGAAAACAGCAAATCCTCCTGTGGATTTTCTATCATCACTACAGCCTGCCCAATCTGCATCAGAGAAAGCACTAACCAGTGTAGAATTGGAACGCTTAAAACACAGCCCCAAATCTACAGTGTGCTTTACATACCTTATGATCCTTTTGACAGCTGTCCAATGAGCAGAAGTGGGAGCATGCAGATATTGACATACTTTGTTAACAGAAAATGAAATATCTGGCCGTGTCAAGGTTAGGTATTGCAAGGCTCCAACAGCACTTCTATACTTGGTGCTTTCATTCTCATTAAGTGGTTCCCCTTCATAAGCTGACAGTTGTTCTGATGAGGATAATGGTGTGGGAGAAGGCTTGCAATCCTTCATTCCCATCCGAGCCAAGAGTTCAGTGGCGTATTTTTCCTGTTTCAACACTATACCATCCTAAACCTTCTTAACTTCAATGCCTAGAAAGAAACTTAAATCACCAAGATCCTTTAAGGCAAATTCTGAGCTTAAATCACGCAAAAGAGCATTAGTAGCATTCTGAGAAGAGCTTGCAACTATAATGTCATCAACATATATGAGCACAAAAATGACTGTATTTGCCTTATTGTATACGAAGAGAGATGTGTCAGCTTTTGATGCAACAAAACCAAGATGTTTCAACTGCATACTTAGTCTGGAATACCACGCTCTGGGTGCTTGTTTCGGGCCATAGAGAGCCTTGTCAAGTTTGCACACATAATGTGGTTTCTGCCTGTTTTCATAACCTGGTGGTTGCCTCATGTAGACCTCCTCTTCCAGAACACCATGTAAAAACGCATTCTTTACGTCTAGCTGTCTCAGACTCCATCCCCTAGACACAGCAATTGCTAGCACAAGTCTTATGGTTGCAGCTTTTATCACAGGACTAAATGTATCCTCATAATCAATACCATAACGCTGCTTAAAACCTTTAGCAACAAGACGTGCTTTATACCTGTCAACGGAGCCATCTGCCCTTTTTTTGATTCTATACACCCATTTACAATCAATGATGTTTTTACCTCTTTGACTTGGTACCAAATGCCACGTCTTGTTTTTCATCAGGGCTGTATACTCCTCATCCATGGCCATCTTCCACTTTGGATCTCCAAGTGCATCATCTAGTTTCGTCGGCTCTCCTGAAATACACAGCATGCCATACCTTATTGTGCCATCAGTCCTTATTTTTGGGTTTTTAATACCTTTTTGTAGTCGAGTTGTGACTTTGGACGTGGCTGGTTGCTGCTGTACACGCGGGCGTGCGGATCCACTTGTCGCAGAAGATCCTGGAGAGGAGACAGGAGTTTCCGCATCCGATCCTGTGGTCGCAGATGTGGCGGGTGGATCCACGGTTGCACCGTCTGTCGCCACAGAAGATCCCGTGCCAGTTGCGCCAGGTGGGGCTGTTGGCTGCATGCGCCCGCCGCGCCTCGCAGCGATTGGCTGCATGCGCGGGCCGCTCGATGAAGATTCGGCGCGTGACGACGTGGCGGTGGCGGAACGGCTTGCCCGCGCCTGACTCTCCTGTTCGGCCGGGTCGTGATCCGAGGCGGATATCTGCGCGCGATCCGAGGGAGATTGAGGCGCAGGGGTGGCAGGCGCCGCCAAATCATCCTCGAACGCCGCGCCACCTTCGTCTTCTTCTGCTACATGAAATATAGCTTCATTTTCTTCAGGATTTTGATCATTCTGTCTATTTTCTTCTCTGTTTCCTTCAGGTGGAGAGGAGACAGGAGTTTCCGCATCCGATCCTGTGGTCGCAGATGTGGCGGGTGGATCCACGGTTGCACCGTCTGTCGCCACAGAAGATCCCGTGCCAGTTGCGCCAGGTGGGGCTGTTGGCTGCATGCGCCCGCCGCGCCTCGCAGCGATTGGCTGCATGCGCGGGCCGCTCGATGAAGATTCGGCGCGTGACGACGTGGCGGTGGCGGAGCGGCTCGCCCGCGCCTGACTCTCCTGTTCGGCCGGGTCGTGATCCGAGGCGGATATCCGCGCGCGATCCGAGGGAGATTGAGGCGCAGGGGTGGCAGGTGCCGCCAAATCATCCTCGAACGCCGCGCCACCTTCGTCTTCTTCTGCTACATGAAATATAGCTTCATTTTCTTCAGGATTTTGATCATTCTGTCTATTTTCTTCTCTGTTTCCTTCAGGTACCTGCACACACGTAAGACGAGCACTGGTTCCAGCAGGAGTATTATCATCATGTTGGTTTGTACAATTGTTATTATGTCCCCCGTGATCAAAACCTCGAAGTGTGAGTGGAAGAAGAAGAATCTCTTGACGAAGAAGGGCGCCGGCATTGGGATGGAGGGATTCAAAAGGGAATATTGATTCATCGAACACAACGTCTCGAGATATATAGACTCGACTTGTGGGAACATCTAAGCACTTGACTCCTTTGTGCATGGGACTGTAGCCCAAAAACACACATTTTTTTGATCGAAACGCAAGTTTGCGTGTGTTGTAGGGTCTTAGGTTCGGCCAACATGCACAACCAAAGACTCGTAGAGACTTAAAATCTGGCTTTGTTCCAAACAAGCGTGTGATTGGACTTTCATATTTGATGACTTTGCTGGGTCGAATATTTATAAGATATGTGGCAGTGAGAAAGGCTTCATCCCAGAATTTTAGGGGCATGGAAGCATTAGCTAGGAGTGCTAATCCTACCTCAACAACATGACGATGTTTACGTTCAGCCGACCCATTTTGCTGATGAGCATGGGGACAAGAGACATGGTGAGAGATTCCAATTTTTTGAAAAAAGGAATTTAGCTTCTCATACTCACCACCCCAGTCGGTTTGCATAGCAAGAATTTTTGAGTCTAATTGGCGTTCAACAAGATTTTGAAAGTTGGTAAACACTTGAAAAACATCGGATCTTTTCTTTAACAGATAGATCTAGGTGAACTTGCTATAATCATCAATGAAACTCACATAATAAGAGAATCTACCAACTGATGTGGGGGCTGGTCCCCATACATCTGAAAAAATAAGCTGCAAAGGAGCAGTGGAAACACTTCTTGATATAGGATAAGGTAACTGATGACTTTTAGCTTGCTGGCAAGCATCACAAATTGACTCAACGCTAGACTCATAAGGTAGTTTATTCTTGCTAAGAACATGCTGAACTATAACTGAGGAGGGATGACCCAGACGACTATGCCACCTGGCCGAAGAAGGTTTGGTGACACTCCACGCTTGTTTATTTGACCATGATGAAGATGATGATGATGAAGATGATATGAGTGGATATAGGCCTCCCTCACATTTTCCTCTAAGGATGACTCTCCTCGTTGCCAAGTCCTTGATCACAAAAGAGTGAGGGTAAAATATTATGAGCACATTGTTGTCAAGAGCAAAACGATGAACAGAAACAAGATTTTTTGAGGCATGTGGAACATGTAAGACATTGTTGAGAAGTAGGTCTTTTTCGGGGGTTTTAACAATTGAATTTCCAACATGAGTAATATCCATACCAGTTCCACTTGCCGTGTGTATCTGATCACCGCCGTGGTACCTTTCCCGCATCGTCAACTTGTCAAGCTCGCCTGTGATATGCTCGGTGGCACCAGAATCGGCATACCAGTTGGTGTCTCTGCCGTAGTTGTTGGTGACGAGATTTGCTGCCTTCTTTTCTTCATGATCATCATCGTACCGATGCCAGCAGGCCCTCGCCCCGCCAGCATGGAACTTGTAGCAGATTTGGCACTCGGGGTAGTCGCCCTCTTGCTGTTGCTGTTGTTGAGGTTGAGGGCGAAAGCGTTGCTGGTGACCACCGCCACCACCCCCGCGACTTGGGGAAGGAGAGGAGCGGTTTCCTCGACCACGGCCTCCTCTGTTGCTTCGGCCACGGCCTCCCCTGCCGCGAGATTGTCCGCGCCCTCTGTAGATGGTGTTGGCAGAGGAGCGGAAACCTGCTGGACCGTCGCCCAGCATCTCCATCCGTTGATCAAACGCAGCAATCTGCGCAAAGAGATCATCGACGGTGATGGAGTTTTTTATGGCACCGATCGCTGCTACGATGGGATCATAGTCCCGATCGAGACCGGCAAGGATGTAGTCCACCATCTCCGGGTCGGTTACCGGACGTCCAGCCGCAGCCAGCTCGTCCCCGAGGTTCTTCATCTTGGCGATGAACGCGTTGCTCGACATGTTGCCCTTCTTGGTGTTGGAGATGGCCATCCGCAGATTGGTTATGCGGGATTGTGACTGCGCGGCGAATAAGGTGGTAAGAGCAGTCCAGAGATCGAAGGTACTGTCCTTACCAATCACTTGCGCCAGGATTTCTTGAGTGAGGGAGTTCAGCAGGTAGCTCAGAACCTGCTGATCCTTCGACAGCCACGGGCCGTACAGAGGGTTTGGCTCTATGGCCGTGGCCTTATCCGCCTTGGTGACTTCGATGGTCTTTGGCGGTGCGGCATCGCTGCCATCGAGGAGGCCGGTCACTTGCGCGCCTCGCAGTGCCGGCATGACCTGCGCCTTCCATAGGAGGTAGTTCCCCCTTGCGAGCTTCTCTGATGGTGGAGCACCTAGATTGAGACCGGCGGCGCTCGAGCTCGTAGCCATGGCGATGGAAGGGTGTTTAGGGTTTCTGGTTTGCTAGACGATAGGAAGAGTCGTGGCTCTGATACCATGTAAGATGTATCTGGTGGAAGCGTTCCTACTCCCTCGTGAGGGAGCCGCGAGTCTTTATTGATCGAAGGCAGGAAACACCCCTGCCGTGGCTTACAAGTCTTCTACCGATCGCTAGGATTCGGTAGGATAAGAGATAAGAGGTTACAAAGGAGAGGGAGAGATAAGTAGTTTAGATTACAACAGAATATATCTCTAACAGTTGCCGGTGTCGTCCGCCCAGGTCAGCGCTCCATGCAGAACCACGCCGGGCACTAGCTCTTCCTCAACCTGAATAACCACCGCGTACCGCTGCTTCTCCTCCTTCCCGCCGAACACCAGCGTGTTCGGCGTGACGCTGACCTTCAGCGCGTTTGGTCCCTCCACCGTGGCCGTGTACCTCGCCGGCCCGTCGGTCACGCTGGTCACCGTCCGGGCGAACTTCTTCTCTCCCGTCGTGTTGAAGAACGCAATGAACGACGGATAGTTGAGGTCGAGCGTCGCGCCGGTGCAGTCAACAGGGGCCAAAGACTGCGCCACCGTCTGGATCTGTGCAGCCGTGTACCTCATCGCGCACATCATCTTGATGTAGTCCTCCGGCCCGGCGTCATACACCAGCCCCGGGGCCAGGGCGCGGTTCGGGTCGATGTGGCCGGACCCCATCGCGAGCGGCGAGGCTGGTCCGCTGTGGTTGCCGCCGGCCATGTCCTTGATGGGAGCGAAGGTGTTGTCCACCGCGCTAGCCGTCGTCATCATTGCGGACCGGATCGCAGCGGGACTCCACTCCGGGTGGACGGCCTTGAGCAGCGCCGCCACGCCTGCTGCGTGCGGGCACGACATGGACGTGCCGGAGATAATGTTGAACTTGCTGAACACTGACTGCGGCCCGACATTGGCGACGCTGACGTTCTCCGCCCAGGATGCCAGGATGAGCGAGCCGGGCGCGAGCAGGTCGGGCTTGAGCACCGTCGGGCAGCTCGCCGCCGGGCCGCGCGACGAGTAGGCCGCCACCAGCGGCGCGGGCTTCGCGTCCGCCACGGTGACGGCGAACTTGATCGACGCCTTGGGCTTGCGGCTGCTCTGGATGTAGTGCAGCAGCGCAGGGGCAGCCTGCGGGCTCAGGACCACGCCCGGGAACTCGAAGTTCTCCATGTCCTCCCTCAACGGGTCGCTGGAGAGAAACAACGCGGCGCGCACCTTGGCCTTCTTCGCCGCGGATATCGCAGGCCAGAGGGAATCCGTGTACGTGGAGTCGCAGAGCACGACCTTGTCGCGGTTCATGGAGAGCAAGGTGCTGTTGTCGCACGTGCCGAGGAACACGAGCCCGGCGTTCCCGAGGCTGCTCGGGGTTCCTGGGTAGCGCGTTTCGCCGACGAAGGTGGTGCCGTCGCCGAGCCTGACGATGCCGGACAACTCCCGGTCCACCGTGCCCGACGCGACGGTGAGCGCCCACGGCGAGCCGTTGTGGAGCCCACCGAGGTCGGGTCCATCGTTACCGGCCGAAGTTGACACGAACACGCCGCGCTGCATCGCCGCGAACGCGCCAATTGCGACGGGGTCTTCGTACAACGGCTTGCCGTCAAAGCCAAAGGAGAGGGAGAGCACGTCGACGCCGTCCGCGATGGCCTGGTCCATGGCGGCGAGTATGTCGGAAGCGAACCGCCCTTCTTCCCACAGGGCCTTGTACACCGCCACCCTGGCGCGGGGCGCCATGCCGCGTGCGATGCCTCGCGCGTAGCCGAAGAAGGAAGCGCCCGACACGGGCGAGCCGGCGGCCGTGGACGACGTGTGCGTGCCGTGGCCTTCCGTGTCCCGCGGGGAGTTGACGGCGATGGCCACGCTGGAGTTAGCGATGAGGCCCTTGTTGAACTTGCGCGCGCCGACGAGTTTCCGGTTGCACGCCTTGGCCGCGTCGAACGCGGTGCCGGACTCGCAGAAGCCCTTCCACCGTGCCGGCACCGGGGGGAGCCCGTCGTCGCGGAAGCTCGCGCTCTCGGGCCACACGCCCGTGTCCACCACGCCGATGATGACGTTGTCGCCGTAGCTTGAAGCCTCCCAAATCCCCCCGGCCGCGCCGACGCCGAGGAACTCGGGGGTGTGCGTCGTGTCGCGCACCGCCCGAGCCTCGTCGCGGTAGCAGGAGAGGAACCCGGGGGATCGGCGGAGCACGTCGAGTTCCTCCTCACGAAGGCGCGCCGCGAACCCGTGTGTGGCGTGGTCGTAGGCGTAGAGCATCTTTGCCCCCGGCGCGGCCGCGGCGAGCGTGGAGGCGTACCAGCGCAGGTGGCTGGAGAAGGGGCTCGGCATGGCCGACTTCTCCATGTGGATGATGTACGACGCCGCCGACACGGTGTCGGCCGACGCGGCCGGCCGCACGCACAGGCACAGGGCGACCAGCACCAGCCCCATCCATGCCGCCATTGCGCGATGCAGAGGAGTGACTAGTAAGTGGAGCACCGGCGGTGTAACGGGTGGCGCGGCTCCCGCAATGGCGATGCAGGGGCTATTTAACCTGAGAATGGCCGGTGCTCTTGCAGTGCGACGCATTCTCTCTTTTTTTTTTAGGAAGCCACGTCTCTTGATATTTTTCTTTCTTTCTTGCAATTGTTCCATTATCTTCTTTCCCCACACAATTTTTTTTCGCTCCATTATCTTCTTTCCTTTTATTAAAAATGGAGAGCTGATGGGTCACTCAACCCCCTAAGATGGTACATCTCGTCCTCTTCCCGGCGCTTACCACAAATGGATACTCCCTCCGTTCCGATTTACTCGTCGTGGTTTTAGTTCAAATTTAAACTAAAACCACGACGAGTAAATCGGAACGGAGGGAGTACATGCGTGGCCCGTATTACTTTCCACGATTTCCCTCGTCGTGAAGCCACGCATATTACGCTAATTGGTTGTACAACCACTCGTTCAAGCATCTATGCAGTGGCTGTATCCGTATATAGACCACCAGTCCCCAATCATGCACCACTCGGTCATGCTACGTACGTACTCCTACTACTACTGTACTTGCCACATTGCTCCGTATATGTTGCGTGGGGAAGATGCTGTGAGGGCTGGCCGGCTGGGCAGTGGGCAGTCAACGACACGCATGTCTCAGCATGAAAGTGGTTTTTAGTTTTCACTCATTTGTCTCTCGGCGTGTTAAGACTTTGTCCGATAATCCTTAGAACATTCCGAACCATTTAAAATTGCATCGAACATGATCATGAATTTATGATACCCACGTGAATAAAAAGTTGCACGACCGACAGCTACACAATATGAATTTAATAATGAAAATAAAAAATCTACAAACAAGAAAGCAGAAAAATGGGGTTGGTAACTACTCCTAGACCCTGATGAACGACCGGTGCTCTTGCAGTCCGTCCGTCCGATGCAGTCCATTTTTGGTAGCTTGCGTGGCCACTCGCCAACCTAAAAAGGAAAGCTTGCCCCTCGTCCGTACAGCAATTTCGAAAAAGGAAAGCTTGCCCCTCCTCCTGCCTGCCCCCCGTCGCTGTCTGTTACACGTCCACGCCAAAGAATCAGCCCCTCCCACCGCCTCGTGAACCCTGCCCTCCCACCAAAAGTCCCTCCCTATCCAGCAAAGCAGAGGCAAAAAAGACAGCGAAAGCTGGCAACAAACCATGTCACAGACTTCTGACCCCTCACACATCCGCCTGCTTATGTGAAGAGTCAAGAAAAAGGAAATGCAACAAACGCTTAGCATACTACTGGATTGCTGCACGATACCTACAGCACAAGCTTGTGTTTGCCATGATTTATACTCCCTCCGTTCCTAAATACTTGTCTTTCTAGATATTTCAACAAGTGACTACATATGGCGTAAAATGAGTGAATCTACATTTTAAAATATGTCTACATACATCCGTATGTTGAGTCCATTTGAAATGCCTAGAAAGACAAGTATTTGGGAACGGAGGGAGTACAACACACGGATATTTGCTTCTGGATCTTGTACGTTTCTTCATGTCCTTGCCCTACAGCACCATGAATCACTCTGTTCTGCTGGGTACTGGCCCCTGTTGATTCACTCTGCTTTTGTTGCTTGAAATTCCTTGAACCTGACCTTGGCCCTGTAGAAAGGTGGGAAAAGAGTTACCCAGAGGACAAGTACTAGGGCATGTAGTTTTATCAACAAATAAAACGCAAGTAGCAGGTCCCCGTGAGTGTTTGTTCAAAACAATGAATGATGCAGGCAAATTAAATCTATTGAATTTGAGCAAAGGTCCCCGTGTTGCTCATAAACAAGAAGCAATAGTTCCCTGTGTTTGAACTAAAACCATGACACTTAATTATGGAAATGGAGGGAGTACTGAACTAGAAAGAGTTGCTCACAGAAAAAACTGTTCAACAAAACATGTTGGCAAATGATGGCGAACCTATTCTTGAGAACTGGGTAAGTTGCTTACAAAAAATCTGCGCGGACGGTAGCCGTGGGCGACTAGTGTATTGGATAAGGTCGAGGTGGGCGTGGGTGCGGTGACTAGAATGTGGGGTTGTAGGCGATTCCGTGCGTGCGGTAGCTATTTAGTTTAACCCGGTTAGTTCAATTTGTGGGACGGTTTGGCAACTATATGGGGTCTAGGCAACTCACTTAGTGTATTGGATTAGTGAAGTTGGCGCCTGAGCGCGGCGACTATATTAGTGGGGTTATGCTCGACTCCGTGCATGCGGTGCCCGTATGCGACTATATTAGTGGCCCGTATGCAACGAACAGATTACCAGTGTATAAACCCTGAGGTTTTCGGCATCTACATGAACAAATAATTGGCTTACTTATATGAAAGTCAGAGTATAACAAATGGACATTACAAAAAACAAATCAGTCGATAGCTGCGAAATGTATGTCGAGGCTGGCGCAGAGCCACGCGAAGGAAAAATGCAGATGGAGACTACACTAAAAACAATTCAAGTAGCATGAATTTGTGTAAGCAACATACGCACAAATAGCAGTTATATAACTTGCCTATAAACCTGAGGTTTTCTTCATCTACATGAACGGAAAAAAAATGCCTTGCATCCCCTAGAGTTCTCTCTGCATCTATGTGTACATTGCTACCTGCCCCCCTAAAAGATGCAAGTATTTTGACACCCCTCCACCCCTGCTTATGTAACTTGCCCTCTGTTGTTTATGTACAAATTACTGCAGTTATGCAACTTGTCCTCTGTTGTTTATGTGCAAATTATTGCAGTTATATAACTTGTCCTCTGTTGTTGCATACAGCCTGTTATTGCTTTTGTTTAACTGTTTTTTCAAAGTACATGCAACATCATTTTCTTTAAAAAGGAAAAAAGAATGCGTAAATTGCCATTCTGTGAAGAAGATGAACACCCTATCAAGACAACTTTGCAGGACACCAGCAGGCGATTTTGTGCTAAAAGAATGAAGGCACCTACTTGTTTTTTTTTCGCAAAAGGAGAAGACCCCCGGCCTCTGCATCACATGATGCACACAGCCATTTTATTAAACAAAGTAACAGGTTCAAAACAAGGTCTCAAACAATCCGACGAAACGCTTAAAAAAGTGCCACAACTGGAGAAAATAGGGTAAGATGAGAATTTTAGGCAATTAAATTAGCGGCAGATGAGCATTTTAGCATAAGCAACTTCATCATTCTTAGGCAAATTAATTAGCAGAATATGAGCAGTTTTAGTGTAACTGACTTCGTCATTCTTAGGCAAATTAATTAGTAGCAGATGAGCATTTCAGTGTAATCGGCTTCATCATCTTAGCAGTTTAATTAGCATCAGATGAGCATTTCAGCATAAAGAGACCTCATCCTCTTAGCCTCTTAGGCAAATTAATTAGCAGCAGATGAGAATTGCTGCCTACATCGATCACACCGACACTGTATTGCCTATGTAGTGTTCATCCACATGCTTGTTGCCTATGTAGTATTCATGCATATGCTTGTTGCATACGTAGTGTTCATGAATATTGGAATTTTGCGGACCATGGTATTGCGATGTGAGCGACATTTAGGGGTTGTGTAACATGCTGTATCTCAGCAAGAACTGTGAGATCATCTGACGTGACAAAGAAAAGGAAAAAACGGCGCCCTCTGGTTCATCTACATTTGGCCGCAGAGATGGACTATATCTACTGAAATAATCAAGCAAACCGCGTCCACATGAAGCCAGATGCAAGAAGTTGCTACAAAATCGCAGTCGGCAACTACTAGTAATCTTTAGAGTTAAATACGGGCTAGATCTTACACCGAATGAAAATTCCTAATATCGAAGAAGAGTACCTGCTGGCCGCTGGTGTTAAGCCTTTTGATGGCGTCATGGCGACCACGGTGGCCAACTGGCAGGCGGACGACCCAACACTCCCGAAGCCATCCTTGCCGATTTGAGCAGCCGGCTGAAGTCGCTAGTGGCGGCGTGGAGCTTCCTGAGGCCGAACTACTCGCGCCCCTCTCCTCGTACAGATCCGGGATGCTCCGCCCCGACGGCTCTTGGCCAAGGGCGAGGACGACACCGTGGAGCAGGTAGCCTCGCCGGTTACCCGTCGCCTTCGCGCACGCCGGCAGCCCCTCCCTCCCTCCTCTTCCCCCGTCGCGCGCGCACGAGCCGCACCGCCTCCATTGGCCTTGTCTCGTCGTCTTACCCTCGCTCCCCTGCGTGGAGCCGGTGCTCTCGATTCCACACCCCTCGCGGCCCTCCTCCTCACCCTCGCCGTCGAGCTCTCAACCCCCGGCCGAATCGAAGGCGACCCCCCACAAGATTTCCGCGGAAGCGACGCGCGGTGTGGAGATGGTGAAAAAGGAATGGATGGATGCCGACAAAAACCATCAACTCCCATCGCTTTCCCCTGGGCTGGGCGGTCGTCCTATCTGGTGGAAGATGGACAGAGAATCACAGACGGCTGAAGAGCGACCGCGTTGAGTACAATTTTTTCTTTTTTAGATCAACGCTGGCTACATTAATACAAACTTCAGCGTTTACAGTCTCCTGGATTACAAGTAGGAATACACTGTTGGAAAGTCCACTAAGCAACAAGCTCGCTCTCCCTCGCCAACAGATGAGCAACACAATTAGCGGAACGACTTACACGAAGAAACGAAAATCAAGACAAAGTTTTTTTTAACCGGGCTATCCCATTTCCATTACTTAGAACGGAACGGAAATACAAATGTCTGGTACAGAAAAGAGTCCAAGAACAGGGAGAAGGGAAGAGCGAGTTCAACGCACTGTTGCCGTTCCTAGTCCATGCGCACTACCACTAATCAAGCCGGATGGACGCACGCCTCCCGTGCGACGTGCGACGCGCTCCCGTGCGACACACGCCTCCGGTGCGACGCGTTCCCGTGCGACGCACGCTTCTCGCGCGGTTTGCGTCTCCGATGCGACTACGTGCCTAATCTCGGCTCGGCGCTGCTGATTTTCCGGCCGGGTTCGATTCGCTGGCGAGGGCGGCGCCTGGAGCTCGTCGACGTCGATGGGGTGGTGGTGGATGCGCGAAGCTGGACAGATGACGTTGAGATCATGGTGGGTCGGATGGTGGATTTCCCCTGCCATTTGGCACGCATTGCGGCGGCTGACCGGTGGGACGTGTCTGTGGCGGTTCCCGAGGTGAGTAATGGCGACAGGGGGGAGGGGAGAGGGGTTATTTGGCCGACGCATCGGTTCTCCGCCACTCCCTCCACCACTCCCCCTCTCGCAGATCTCATCCAAAATCGTCGCCGCGAAGCGTAGCCCGCAGAGCTTGGTTCCGATGACGACGCGCCATCAGCAGATGTGGGCGCTCGCTGCCGGCGACGAGGTGCTGATGGGGAGGCTTCAGGAGATCGACCGCTGGTTCCCGACGGCGAAGGCCCTCAACGACGCTTCCGAGATGGTGAGGGACATCCTCAGGGGGGAAGAAACCCTCTGCTGCTTCCCCAACTACGACCGCCAGCCAGCGATGGGGGTGCTGCTCTGGGCGATGCTGGAGGCGGAATCCCTGGATCCGGCGTAGCGAGAGAAGTGGAAGGTGCTCCGCTCTCTCCGCTACCGCCTGATCCAGCCAAGGGCGCCGCCGCCGATGCAGCCACAGGCGCCGCCACAGGCGGTGGTGATGGGGATTCCGGCCCCGGGATCCAGATGGCTCCCAATCGAGATCGAGGAGGATGAGGTGGTGGTGGCAGAGACGCCAAGGCGTCGGGCCAGGATGCCAGCGACCCCAACGACGCTTCCACGCCGCCCCCCCCCCCCCCCCCCCGCTTCCCGAGGCGCTCGCCTCGCCTCCTTGCCCTTTCCCGCCGCCAGTAGGGTGCTCGCCGGCCGGGAACCGCTTTTGGTTGCTGGCTGGCGAGGGCTCCGAGGCGGAGGAGGAGGGGGGATCTTCTTCCTACTCTAAAGGTATGTACCCCAACCCCAAATACTTGGTATCTACTGCTTCGATTGAGGTAGATGATGCTAAAATTGGGATGAAAAAGAGGAACAATAGATTCCGAGGTGATAGAAAACAGAAAAATGGGTTCAAATCCCAGTTTGCAGATGAGTGCAAGGAGATGCCTAAGAAGGATGATAATGTGGATCATGGGAAATATGAGGAGGGGATTAAGAGAGAAACTAATAATAATATATGTAGAGGTTGTAGGTTTGACGCTCGCATAGTTTATAATCATATGAAAAAAGGTAATATTCATCCTATTCCACCTTGGTTTGAATTAGATGGGGTGGATTTTGGTGATTTAGTTATACATGAAACTCCAATTGGGGCCCCTAGTGCTTCAACAGAGGAGGAGAAGGGGATGGACAAGGAGGATGATCACGAGAGACCCCTGATTATTTTTGGGGGCTCAGTGGGGGAGGATTTAAAACTGGATTTGGATCTAGGCCTGGCTTGGTGGGGGGCCAATGGGCTAGATATCGATCCAGCCCAGGAAAAGGAAGGTGGGGTGGCAGGTATAAAAGTGGGTGAGAGGGGAGGGGCAGAACAATCCCATCGTGTAGGGTTTCCTCCCCCTCCCCCCACACCGCCGCCAGCTGAAGAAATGGCTGGGAACCTAGGAAGAGGATATGGAGGTCCTAGATTCAATCGTGGAGGGGAAGGTGGTTTTTCCAGAGGAAGATTCAATTACAGTAACAGGGGAGGGGGATGGTTTGGAGGAAGACACGCTATGACTGACAGATTTGGAAGCTTGGGAAGAGGAAATGGTAGATTTGGTACTGGAAATGGGGGTGGCAGAGGAGATGGAGATGAAGAAGAATTCGCTGCAGAAGAAAGGGGAGAAAATTTGATGTGGCAGGCTAAGTCAGGGAAGAAAGAGGCAGTGGAAAAAAGGAGTGAGAGAGAAATTGGTGAGGGAGAGAGTTCTGAAATGGAGAAAGGGAAGGAAAAAGATATGGTGACTCAAAAAGAACAGAGTGCTCAGCAACAATTATTGACTCCTCTATTGTCCCAGTTAGTGCAAGGGTTGAGAGGAGGAGAGAAAGAGATTACTGAAAGTGCATTTGGAAAACTTGGGGGAGTTCAATCTGGCAGAGATGACATGAGGAGAGAAGCGAAAAAAGGAGATCCCATACAGAAAGCTGACAGGAGAGGTGAACAAGACCCAGGAGTGGAAATGAAGAAACAGGGGGGAGAGGCAACTGGCAGATAAACTTGGATGATGGCAGAAAAGGGATGGAGAGAATTAACAAGCAAGTCTGTGGCAAATGCAAAGACCCCAGACACTCTACCAGGAAATGTAGGGTGGGACACTGTTTGATTTGTGGAAGGGAAAACCATATCACTAGTGAATGCAATTTACTGAAGCAAATGAAACCAGTTCCCAAATATGTTAGAATGCTGCCAAAGGATTGGGAATCCTACTGGTTCAAAGCTACAAGGATGTGCTGGTCGCTGAACATACAAATCCTTTAGGTGTGGTGATTGTTAGGGAAGGGAAAATCAATGAAACTGAGCTCACAAAGGCTATGGGAGAGATGTTTGACGGGGGGTGGCAGTGGAGAGTTAAGGAATTTGGCCAAAATGGTTTCATGATGAGATTTCCCAACAAGACAAAACTGGTAGAACTGGCTGAATTCAATGACTTCAATTTGCTTGGGACAGGGATGGTCATCAAGGTCCAGCCCTGGTCCCTGGATCACCAAGCTATGGGGAAATTGCATACTGTATGGGTTAAACTGAGCAGGGTGCTGATTGTTTCAGACACTTCCTGGGCATATGTGAAGTTGCTGCTGTAGTGGGGCCTGTGCTGAAAGTGGATATGGATACTGTCAATGAAGAAAAAGTAAGGGTCAAATGTGGAATCAGAGATGTGGAAAAAACTCCACCTAAAGTGGAAATCACTGCCCCTGATTTGCTCATGTTCAGGATTGATGTGGAAGTGGAGAAGGTGATGAAAATTGGCTGGTATAAGGAGGATAAGAGGAAGAATGAAAACACACATAATCTAGAAGATGGGGAGGGAGAAATAGAGAACAGGAAAAGATTCAGGATGGAAGAAACTAAACACATAGGCATTTCACTAGGGTGTTTGTCTCTCAAACAAAGTGAAGAAGTAGATGGAAAAGTGATCAAAATGAAGAAACAATTAGAAGAAAGCATGATGCAATGGCAAGATGAAATGGTTGCTGAGAGAAGGAAGTGGCAAAAAGAGAGTGACATCTTGTTCAACAAGATCAAGATCTTGGAAGAGGACAAAGCTAGACACAGTGCATTGTCTGCTAAAGCTGAACAGAGAATGAAGGAGCTTGAGGAAAATCAATACACAATGCAGACCAAGATCAACCAGCAACAGAAAGAGATTCAAAAGCTAATTCAAGAGGCTGTTAACAGGGAACAATATGATATGGAGCTGGCTAACATGGATTTGGAATATTATGAAAAGGAAACTCAACAAAAAAAGGGTGAATCTGAATCTGGAAAATACAATGAACCTACTGATTATAATGCCAGTCAGGAATCAATTAGGACCCTGGGAGAGAAAATGGCAGATTTACATGGTGCTGAGGATACATAAAAAGAGAGGGAGGAGAAAGAAGTGGAGACAAAAAGAAGTCTTAGAAACAAAGGAAAAGAAGATCAGAAAATAGAAGAGATGGCCAAAATCAGAGCTGAGGAAAGGGATAATTATGGTAGGGATCCAATTTCTGAATTTGTTAACCCCTCCTTATTACAAATTAGCTCCATGGTAGGAATTGATTTAGGATGTTCCATTGATATGATTGAGAATAATATAGATATTATTAATAAGATGGAGAAAGCCAGGAGAGAGATATATTTCCAAAGTATCAAAAGAGAAAAAATAGATGAGGGGAATGAAGTAAGAGGAGTAATGGAAGAAGGAGGAGACACACCAGTATACATAAATACTGGAGATGTTGATTTTGATGGATTATGCTCTAATATGGATCATTCTGATGCTGAGATTGAGGAATAATAATATAAAAACCTTAAAGGAATGCTTTCTGGAAAAAAAGGAGGGAGAAAAAGCTCACCAGCACTGAGCTGTGTGAAGCAATCAATTGGGATTGGGGTGTTGAGAAGGAAAAAGGAAGGAAGACTGATTAGTCTCTAACCTTGGAATAACAAAATTGCTTGGGCAAGAAGGGTAATCCTTGATTGGAAATAGGTATAACCAGAATTTACACAAATGAGGGGAGTTTTCTGGAATGTGAGAGGTATTGGGCAAGATCATAAAAAAGATATATTAGAGAAATGATTATGGACTATAGGTTAGATTTTGTTGGGATATCAGAAACAATCAAACAAGACTTTACAAAAAAAATGAATTGCATAATCTTTGTGGGGGAAAAATTACCAATGGTGTTGGAATCCCCCCAGAGGGATGTCTGGGGAATCCTAGTTGGCATTAATAAAGAGTTGTTTGATATTGAACATATTGAAAAGGGACAATATTTCTTAAGAGTACTGCTGTTTGACAAGAATATCCAAATGCACTGGAATTTAGTCACAATTTATGGAGATGCACAAAAAGAAGGAAAAGCTAATTTCCTTGCCGAGTTAGCTAGATTATACCATGGCAATCCTTTGCCTTGTCTGGTGGGAGGTGATTTTAACATCATCAGAAATAATAAAGAAAAAAGCAAACCTATGATAAATGAACAGTGGTCCTTTATGTTTAATGCTATAATTGAGCAAGCTGGACTGAGAGAACTTCCTTTAAATGGGAGACAATACACTTGGGACAATAATCAAGAGGATCCCACTTATGAGAAATTGGACAGGATATTGATGTGTCCTGCTTGGGAAGAAAAATACCCATTGACTATATTACAAGCCTTTGCTAGGGAAATTTCTGATCATACCCCCTTGTTCTTAGACACAGGGGAGACACACACAATTAGATATACTTTTAGATATGAAAATGCTTGGTTTTTGAGAGAAGGCTTTAAGGAGTTAATATATAATACCCGAAACAAAAGATTCAGAGGGAATGTGTTGGATAGATGGCAAGCAAGGATGAGAGAATTGAGGAGAAAAGCTAAGGGATGGAATAAAAATGTGGATGCTTGGTATAGGAAAATTAAAATAGAAATCATAAAAGAATTGGATGATATTGATAAGAGAGTAGAAAGAATGGGTTTGCCTGCTGCAGACAGAACTGAGCAGAAGGAACTTAGAATGCAACTTAAAAGAATCATGACACAAGAAAAAATGAAGTGGATGCAGAGATATAAAGACAAAGAGATTAAAGATGGGGATGGAAATACTAGATACTATCATGCGAAAGTGAATGGGATGAGAAGGAAAAATAAAATAATCTCTTTAGAACAAGAAGAAGGGATCATAGAAGGAGAGAACAGTATGATGGAATACATTACTAAATTCTATAAAAACCTCTTTGGACACCCTGAAGAGTCTAATATATCCTTAAGGGATTTAGAAATGGAAAAAATAAATGCTCAGGACAAAGAGGAGTTATTGTCCCCTTTTTCCTTAGATGAAATTCATCAAGTAGTTTTTGGTATGAAGAGAAATAAAAGCCCAGGCCCTGATGGGTTCCCTGCTGACTTTTATCAAGATTTTTGGGATTTGGTCAAGTGGGATCTGAAAACCTTAGTTGAGGGGTTTGCCAAAGGAGAAATCAATATTGCCAGGCTTAACTATGGCATTATTACCCTGATCCCCAAAACCAATGATGCCAAACAAATTCAAAAATTCAGGCCAATATGCCTGCTAAATGTGAGTTTCAAGATTATTACAAAAGTTCTGATGAACAGATTGACCAAATGTGTTGCACCTGTTATCTCCAGAACACAAACTGCATTTATCAAAGGGAGATACATTATGGAAGGAGTGGTTATTCTACACGAAGCCTTGAACACTTTTCATAGGGACAAAGAAGATGCTTTAGTTTTTAAAGTTGATTTTGAAAAAGCATATGATAAAATCAAATGTCCCTTTGTTATACAGATGCTAAAATTGAAAGGTTTTCCAGACAAATGGTGTGATTGGGTAATGGAAACGATGAGAGGGGGACATGTAGGAGTCAAGGTAAATGATGAAATTGGTCCTTTTTTCAAAACCTATAAAGGTTTGAGACAGGGAGATGCTATGTCACCATTGCTTTTTGATGTGGCTGCGGATGCCTTAGCCATTTTATTGAATAATGCTTTGGAATTGGATATTGTTAAGGGAGTTCTTAATAAAAATAATAATAAGGGTGTAAATATGTTGCAATATGCTGATGACACTATCTTTCTGATCAGAGATGAGGTAGAGAGTGTGAGAAACCTCAAATTTATACTGGGGGCTTTTGAACAGATGTCTGGTCTAAAAATTAACTTCCATAAGAGTGAACTAATGCTGTTTGGAAAGGCCAAAGAAAAACAATTGTTATACCAGGAAATTCTGACATGCAAAATGGGAGATTTACCCATCAAATATCTAGGTATGCCTGTAGCTGAAACTAGGATCAGGAACATACATTGGAGTTGTGTAACAGATAAAATTGAGAAAAGATGTGGGTGCTAGCAAGGGAAGCTGTTGGGATCTATTGCTAGTAGGATCACCCTGGTGCAAGCTTGCCTGACTAATATTCCTCTGTTCATGATGTCCTTTTATGCTATCCCAAAAGGAATCATTAAAAAAGCTGATTTTTTTAGGGCTAGATTGGTGTGGCAAGAAGATGAGAATGTTAGGAAATATCATTTAGTTAATTAGAGGGAGTGTTGCCTACCCAAAGAGGTGGGGGGGTCTAGGGATTCTCAACCTGGAGATGATGAACATAGCCTTGCTGGCTAAATGGTTCTGGAAAATGGAAACAGAAGAGGGGATGTGGCAAGAGGTTCTAAAAGAAAAATATAAGAAAATTGAATGTCTAGCTCTAGTGGAAAAAAACCCTGGAGATTCTCAGTTCTGGACTAGTTTACTAAATATTAAGAATATCTTCTACAAATTTGTGAAAAAAGAGCCTGGGGAAGGGAAAAACATTAGATTTTGGGAGGACACTTGGGTGGATGACAAGCCCTTAAAAGATGCCTACCCTAGAATATATGACATTTGTTTTGACCACAAAATTACTGTATATGAGGCCATCCAAAAAGGATGGAAGGGTTTCAAATTTAGAAGGACACTACATGGAGAAACTCTGGAGCTATGGAATGCTTTAAAAAGCAGATGTGAAAAAATTAAAATGAATGGGGAAAAAGATAGGATCAAATGGACTCTAACTGCTGATGGAAAATTCTCTGTTAAATCTTTATACAAAAAATTGATTACGTCAGGCCTGAAATTTCCACAGAAATACCTTTGGAAAATCAAAGTTCCTGCAAAAATTAAAGTCTTCTTGTGGTTAGTAAATAAAAAGAGTATTTTGACTAGGGATGTCTTACTCAAAAAGGGTGGAAAGGGGGGAAAGAATGTGTGTTTTGTGGACAAGATGAATCCATTGATCATTTAATGTTCACATGCTCTGCGGCTTATTTGCTTTGGAGCCTGGTTAGATGTGTTTGTGGTCTGAAGACCATTCCTTTTAATGTTAAAGAATGTTTTGGGGAATGGATTAGTAAATTTTCCAAAGAAGATAAGAAAATGGTGATGATTGGGGTTTCTGCTTTATTCTGGGCAATTTGGAAAAGTAGAAATGCAATTGTTTTTGAGAAAAAAGGATTGATGATCCTTTTCAGATAATCAAACTAATGGTTCGATGGTTGGTTGACTGGTCCATTTTGCAGACAAAGGAGCCACCAAGAATACTGCTGGAACTCGGGGCAAGAGTACTAGAACGGGCAGCAAATGAGGTGTACACAACTAGGCAGGGATGGCAAATCAATGTGGCAAGGCTCCCTAGATGACGGCTACAACTTCTTCATCTTCTACTGCTATTCCTAGTCCTTTTGTGCCTGTTAGTTACTAGTTATTATGTTGATGACTCTGTTAGATGTGTTGGTGGACTTTGTTCACGCTAGGCCTGTGTTGGTCCTTTTGGCCGGTTTCAATCATCTTGTTTAGTGGTGTGAACCTGTTTTGTGCTGTCTGTCCTTTGAATTCTGTAAGCCTGGTTTTCAGTAATGAAAATCGGAAGGGGAAAGCCCTTCTTTGATAAAAAAGGAAACCAACTGTACTCGCCCGCCGTCGTCATGAGTACCATGGGGCGAAAACCTAAGCAGCACCAGCAAAGTACTAGCCCTATTACAAAACAGGATGGAAAACCATCACAAAGCAGGAGCATCAGTTTTTTAGAGACTAAGGAGTGAAGCCACCCAACGAATAGCTACCAAAACAATGACTCACAACGAGGACTGCATCTTCACTTTCCGCCCTTGGACGCATCGCATGCCCTCATCAGCAGCAATGTCCCGCTGCATATCATCTCCGCACCCGCTCGAAGTTGCTTGACATCTTCTCCCGTTTGCAGACCTGCCCAATATAAGAGGAAAGAAACCACCGTAAAGACAATCTCAAAAGGAGTTTTGATCATTTTCTTCTCGAAGGAGCTTTGTTACGAGCGAGTCAAATAGCCCAAGTGACTGCTCCCAGTGCCATGGTATAGAAGGATTCATAACCTGACAAGAAAGAATGGCACCAAACAAAGAACTGCCAGTAATTACGAGGCCACAAGTCTGTCCCGAGGGTGACCCCAATCGATCGCCAGACAACTTTAGCAACATGACAATCAAAGAACAAGTGGCAGGATGTTTCAATTTGTTTGCAAAAGGAACACATAGGGTTCCCAGGCCATTTACGTTGGCACATCACCTGCCTAGTGAGCACCGCATCTTGAGATAGTTGCCAAAGAAAGATCTGGATCTTAAGGGGGAGCCTGGCTTCCCAAACACATTTGTAATTGCACCCACTGAGAGGTTTTTCTAGCCACTTGTACATGGATTTAGTAGTGAACTTACCAGTTTTGTTCAAACTCCAGTAAACAGAGTCTCTGTCACCTGACAGATTCATATTATGAATAGTAGCTCTCAGCTTAGACCATTGCTATGTAAGTTCGTCGTAAAGTCTTCTACGAAAGAAATTAGTACAGATCATAGATTCTAGTTTTTCTAAAGTGCAGTCCCGATTCACACAAATGTTGAACACGCGTGGGAATTGGTCCATGAATGGGGGCATCCCATTGATAGAATCTTTCCAAACCCGTGTCAGGTTACTAGATCCTGTATGGATTTTCCTGCCAGTCAAATATAGATCCTTGATCTTAAGGAGATTTTTTCAGCAAGGTGAATCGGTGAAGCGGGGCCTGACAGTTGCAACTGTCTGATTACGCACACATATCGCTTTCACAATATCTTGCCAAATTCATTTCTGAGTGTCAAGCTTCCACCACCATTTGAGCATCAGGCTGATGTTTTGTTTGCGCAAGTCTTTGATGCCAAGACCATCCTTATCTTTGGACCGACAAATTTTACTCCATCTAACCAAATGATATCAGCGCTTCTTATTGCACCCCTGCCAGAAAAACCTCCTCCTATGTTTATCGAGTTTCTCCACAAAGGTCTTGTTCATGAACCACATGGACATGTGGTAGAGGGAAAATTGTGTGACCACTGAGTCTAGCAGAGTGTGTCTCCCTCCCATGGAGGTAGCATTACCAACCCAGGCATCAAATCTAACCAGATATTTATCAACAATAAACTCCCAGTCTGAATTCCTGAGAGTAGTAAAACTCACTGACATACCTAAGTATTTAAGAGGGAAATGACCTATGTCATAGTTAAACAACTCAGCATATGCCTTATTAATTTGATCATCCCCCCCAACAGTCAAGATCTCACTCTTATGAATGTTAACTTTGAGCCCGGACATCATTCCAGAGGTGTACAGGAGAAGTTTAAGATTCACAGCTTTCTCCATATCATGCTCCAAACTGATGATCGTGTCATCCCCGTACTGCAACACCGCGACCCCATTGGAAATCAAGTCAGGGGCCAAACCCACAATAAGATTATTTTCTGGGCATTTTTAATCATTTTTTCAGGCACTCAACAACAAGATTGAATAGAAAAGGTGAGTGGAGATCCCCTTGACGAACCCCATTAGCACTCTGGAAGTATGGACCCACACAGTTATTAAGTTTGATGCTGATAGTGCCATTGCGGAGGATCTGCTCGACCCAACCACACCATTTTTTATCAAAACCTCGTAGTTTGTGGCACTCAAGCAAGAAATCCTAGTTAAGTTTTTCATATGCTTTCTCGAAATCGAGTTTAAGAACCACCCCACCCTCTTTTTGACATGAGTGTAATTGAGTAGTTCATGTAGGGCCAGAAGCCCATCCATAATGCTTCTGCCTTTCACAAAAGCATTTTTGAGTGCGACTGATAAGGATGTCAGCATATCTAGCAACCCTCCTGTCCATAGCTTTCGTGATCATCTTTTACGAACAACAAAGCAGGCATATGGGTCGGAATTGATGAATACGGCCAGCCCCAGATATTTTCGGCAGCAGTGTGATAATCCCATAGTTTAGACGCTGCACATCCAAGGTGCCTTTATGGAAACTACCAAAGATTCGCATGATATCCCCTTTAACTATATCCCAACATCACTGATAAAATTCAACAGGAATGTTATCAGGGCATGGGGCCCTGTTGACTTCCATGTCAAACAGAGTAGCTTTAACCTCTTCTTCAGAGAATTCCCTAGTAAGATCAGCATTATCCTCTGCTGATAACTTTTCGTTGGTAGCCCAAGTATCAGGGTCGAGATGAAAAATATTACCAAGAGCCGGGCCAAACAACTCTTTGTAGAAATTTATGGCATGAGCTAGAAGATTCTCAGTATGTTCAATCTCCACATCCCCACATTTGAGGGCATGAATGGTTTTTTTTCGTCTATGACCATTAGCTATTTTATGGAAGTAGTCCGTATTGCGGTCTCCTCTCAAGAGCCAGCGTTCATGGGACTGCTGCAGTCAATAGATCTCCTCCGTAGCTAACAGCTCGTAAAGTTCAACACACACATCTACCTTTCTGCCATAAAGCTCAGGTGGTAGGGGACCTTCTTACTCTGCTTCTTCAAGCAATTCTAATTCCATCCTAAGATCCTCTTTACGTCTCTTGGCATGCCCAAATTTATCCGAACCCCATCCTTTGAAGTAAGATTTAAATCTCTTGAGTTTAATGTTTAGAACGTCAATAGGATCTGAGGCTGCAACTTTCCTATTCCAAGTCTTAGCTACCATGTCAAGGAATCTATCATCTTTCAACTAGGAGAGATCAAAACGAAACTCTCGGGTTTTGGGAGAATCCCTCTTTTCATCATCAGTGTACAAGAGGAGTTGATTATGGTCAGATAGCTCTCTAACCAATTTCCTCATAGATACCATGGGAAACAACTGTTCCCAATAATCAGACATCAACACCCTATCTAGTTTTTCTAAAGTAGGGTGGGATTGATTATTAGACCAGGTGAACTTCCCCCCGCTCATATAAATTTCTCTAAGGCCAAGAGTATTTATAATGGAGTTGAACATGTCTGAGTTTTTGGAGTGCTGCATCTTCTTGTTCTTTTCACCACTGTGTCTCAAGATGTTAAAATCTCCACCAACTATATAGGGCAAGTCTGTGTTGTGGCAAAAGGAAGCCAATTTCAAAGGAAATCCTCCCTATGTTCCTCATGAGCCGAGCCATACACCACCAAAAGGCTCCAAACAATTTTTGTTTTTAGATTTTTTGTATTCATTTGCAAGATGTATTTGCCTTTGTTGCAACTCAACATCTCCAGGATGTTAGTGCGGATACCACACAGAATACCACTAGATCTGCCAATGGCAGGCACCCATTCCCAATGGAAATTATTAAAAGGGCCAAACTTCCTAAGGAGCTTGGGAGGGAAATCCTTATTCAAAGTTTCTTATAAACCTAAGAAATCAATGGAGTGGTCACTAATAATATCAAAGAGGCAGGTGGCCATCCCCTTCTTGCCCATCCCTCTGCAGTTCCAAATGAGACCTCTCATTTGGAACGGGTGTTTTTTTCCTGGCTCTGGTGGCCCTGCCAGGCAAGGTAGAGCCACCTGGCTCAGTAGCAGTATCATTCTTCTTTTTGTGACTCCTAGTCATAGGCCTAGGAAGTCTGACATCAACTCTCTTTCTATTCTTCTTAAGAGATTTAGACTTAACTAGCTTATCATTGACACATTCATCCTCATCTAGCCAAGTAAGATTCAAGGGAGTATCCTTACCTAACCCATTAACGATAAACATATCATTAGCACCCTGATCATCATGGGGGTTGATGTTTTTTTCTATCAAATTAACCCTAGCAGATTCTAGTTCCCTCAAGATATCAACACAGGAGAAATCATTATCAGGAATTAACACCCCCATCTTAGTAGCACGATTAATAATCTCAGAATCAGCCAACACAACAAAAAGTATTGTGATTAACATAATTGGGGTTACCTTTCATATTTTTGGCATTGTCCAGGAGAGAGGCTCTGGCTTCCATATCCATATGCTGAAGATGAGTGTTGTGCTGGCTAAACCGAAGATGCAGCTCAGGTGCAAGTGGTGGTGTAGGTATAATCTCCTCGCAATCAGGGTGAGGAAGCTGTACCGTGTAATCCATGGAGGTCTTCATGTCAGCTTCAACTTTCTCAGGATGAGGAAGTTGTTCTCTATCTTTAGTTATGGATATGGAACACGAAATACCAAAACAATTAGGTGTACTTGCTACTCATGGAGATGGGGAACCTCCTAAGACCCTCGATGCTCATTATGTGAAAGATATTATGTACTACTTTGATAATCCTGAGAAAACCCCATTCAATTATGTTATGGGAGACACGTTGGCTCAACGTGAATACTTTAGGGATTATCGCTTGACTCAAAAAGGGAAACTATTATGGAATCAAATTGATATGTTGCATTGGTATGCTCGGCAACTATGCTTGAGATATGATTATACTTGTTGCTCTAGGATGAAGGCTCCACACCTTCCCTTTTCATGCAAATTCAATGATGATAAAACCTTGGCTTCTTATGCTAATAGTATATATGATTACTATGATGTGGAACAAATAGAAGAATTCGTTGCTTTTATGGGTGCTTATGAAATTGAATCTTTGTTTAAAGAGTGTGAAAATCTTTATGATGCTGTTTACAGACCTGAAAATTTAGCTATCCTTAAATATTGCTATGAGAATTATAAATACAATTATGATATTGATGAATTTATTGAGAAAGTCTTCGCTGTCCAAGAAGAGATTAATATTTTGCAGGAATCTATGGAAGAAGAAATTGATGAAACTGTGAGCTCATTGGATGAAAAAGATGAGGAGGAGAGCGAAGAACAAAAGGAGGAAGAGCGGATTGATCACCCATGCCCACCTTCTAATGAGAGTAACTCTTCAACTCATACATTGTTTAATTTCCCTTCGTGCTTACCGAATGATGATTGCTATGATTTATGATCCCGTTGATTCTCTTCAAATACCCCTTTTTGATGATGCTTGCTATGCTTGTGGCCATGATGCCAATATGAATTATGCTTATGGAGATAAACTTGCTATAGTTCCTTATGTTAAACATGAATTTTTTTCTATTGCACCCATGCATGATAGTCCTATTATCTTTTTGGATTCTCCCTACTACACTATATCGGAGAAGTTTGCCCTTATTAAGGATTATATTGATGGGTTGTGTTCTACTACTACACATGATGATTTTGATAGATATAATATGCATGTGCTTGCTGCTCCTACTTGCAATTATTATGAGAGAGGAACTACATCTCCGCCTCTTTATGTTTCCAACACTATAAAATTGCAAGAAACTACTTACACTATGCATTGGCCTTTACTATGTGTGCATGAATTGTACTTTTATGACATGCCGATACATAGGAAGAGAGTCAGACTTCGTCATTGCTTGATATATGTTACTTTGTGCTCAGTACTAAATTACAAATCATTGTTAATTAAAATTGGCTTTGATATACCTTGGGATCCAGGTGGATCCATTACTTGAGCACTAAATGCCTAGCTTAATGGCTTTAAAGAAAGCGCTGCCAGGGAGACAACCCAGAAATTTTAGAGAGTCATTTATTTCTGTTGAGTGCTTTTATATAGTCTAAAAAAAGGTGAATCCAAAACTTTTCAAAAAGGAAAGTGAAAGTGAGAAACACAAGCATTGTTGAAGTGGGGGAGCTCCTTGAACTTTGTTCATGCTCACGGAAACTGTCAGGTCCGGGTTTTCGGAATGTTAATTTCCAGAAAATGGTCCTTGTGCTCACTAGCCCCAGGATTACTGTTAGCTGATGAGGCACTAACTTGATACAAAAGCTCCAAGCAAAATACATAATATGTAGTACAAGACCATTATGGCCTATGAGTACAACACAAGGTTTCTAGTGGTTGGTGGCGAAAGCGGTTTGTGGTTCATCAGTGGCCATGGGACTCCATTTCCCACAGGAACAGCTGACCAGGTTAACTCCTATCTTCGCGAGGCTGTTATCACCATTGATTAGGTTCCAGGGCTGTCATCGCAACGCTCCTCTCCAAGCAAGAAATCTGGCCAAGACAATAGGCAGGGACAAGCCAGTGAGTACTTTGAATGTACTCGCAAACATTATGAACACGAGTATAATATAACAAACGATGATCATGCTCTAAACATTCTATGATTGCAACGTCAGTCATAAAATAAAATCCCTGATGCATGCAAGCAGGTTATTTATATACAACATGAATATGCAATAACAGAGTAAAAAAAATGCACCAATCGGGTGTCTGAAGCGACGCCTCGAAAGGATAGTAAATAACAAGCATACCTCAGTCGGGCGTTCGAGCGACAACACATAAAGGGCTTATAAATAATAGAAATAACAAGTATGCCACAGTCGGGCATCTCAGCGACACCACGTAAAGGTCTTATAAAGTAAATAAATAACAAACATGCCACAGTCGGGCGTCTGTGCGACACCACATAAAGGGCTTATAAATAATTTAAATGACAAGCAGGCCACAGTCGGGCGTCTGAGCGACACCACATAAAGGGCTTATAAGAGAATAATCACAGTGAATATCCAGGAGGTAGAACCGTCCCACGGATACTCAATAATCCAAGTAATATAATGGGTTAGTTCATAATAATAATAATCATAATTATCACAAGGTACAAGTCATGATCCATGTTCTGATTTAGCAGTTTCTCCTCCGATGACCGACACTAAGACCGACACTTGACCCAACCCGGACTATAGTCCTTAACCATGGACACGGCTATTCGAATAGATATGACCTCTGCAGAGGGTGCACTCTTTACCCACGAGTAACCAATTCCTTTAGTCCATCGGGACTAATTCCATTTATGGTCTTTTAATTGAGAACACACCTGACTCGCACACACCAGCTTAACTTACCGGTGTCTGGAATCACCCACGACACCTGTCAAGCAAAACTCTAAGTGGGGAGGCTACAACCTCGATTAGCATGGGATCAAATTTATACCACGCGCTACTAAGGGGTGCCCTCCTCTCGGTCCCAACCGGAAACACCCATGCCCCCGGACCAGGTGGCCTACCTACCGGATGCAGCCGGTATCTTCCACCGTGGCCTCTCTGTACGGTGTGTGCCAAGAAAGGGGTTGACAGCTTACTGAACTGTACCCTACCCGCGGCAGGGACAAGTGGTAGTACGAAACAAGTATGGGGGTTACTGGAACAAGACTCGATCTACGGTCGACTCAGGAGGTTTAAGTATTCCCTGCATGATTAGCATAACAATTATATTTCAACCAACAGACAGAGTCACCACTCATCATACCTCATCATGCCATACCAGACACAACCGTCTCAACGAGGAACCAGGGACAAGCTCGTGTCTACCCAAGATAGAGACTTTCCCGGCTTCCTTCCGATAGGCATGAAGGCAGACGATGGTGATTACTGTCACAAACATATCAAATTCCAACAGCAAGGAACATTCATTTGTACTCATGAGTATGATCGTGTCATCGCATAAAATATCGAATTCTTCGAGTTAAGGTGGTGTTGAAACTGTATCAAACAACACACAACAATATTATGCCAGGGTTCAGAATGCTTGCCTTCAAGTTGTGGAGAGGCAGGGTGCATTCCAAAACTTTTGAAAGTTTTCTTCTCTCTCCAACAAATCCTATTTTTGAAAATATTCAAATTAACACATAGTTTCAAAATAGTGCAAAAAATTTGTTTGACATTTTTTCAAATAAACATGAAAATAAACTAGACAAAATTTGAGAAAGGTAGGAAAAAGAATCAACTCATTTGGAGTTATATTTAAGAAGTTATAGCCAGTCAAATTTTAGTCAAACTTCTGTTTTTAAATAAAACAGAAAAAAGAAAAACATTTAGAAATAAATACACGTCGAAGACGTACTCTGGGATTACGCCTCCACTTACGCCAGCGTGGACCGGCGCTGGGTCACTGACAGTGGGTCCAGGAGGGCCACTGGTCAGGTTTGACCGGTCGCCCCCGCCTCCTTCCTCCTCTGGCCGAACAGAGGCGGGTCTCTGGCGATCAATGCCGGCAAACAGCGGCTCCTCACGGGCTCCGGAGGGTAGGGATGGATCGGCCAGTCCAGGGCGGTCCTCCTGGTGGTCGAGGGGGTGGCGGGGATGGAGGGAGTCGCCGGTGGCGAGCTCTGCGGCGGATGGCGGCCTCGGGAGAATTGGGGCTTTGGGCTATGGTGGTTCCCGGTCGCGTTTGAGAGGCTGGGCAACTCCGCGTGGTCAAGGGGAGTCGAGTGGTGGTGCTGGAGGGACAGGGAGGGCCTGCTCGCGACGCACATGACCGGAGAGTGAAGGCGGTCGAACCTGCCGGAGATGGGAAAGAAGGCTTCCCGCCGTCGATGGCTGGCTAGGAGAGCATCAGAGGGATGGCCTGAGGTTGCATGGGTGCCTGGTCGAGCTCGGGGTCCCTTTTATAGGCGGCCGAGGTCAGTTCCGCGGTGGCCGTGGATAAGCTCGACGGCGAACCGCCGTTCTGTTGTAGCCAAGGATGGAAAAAGCGGTAGGCGTAAGCGAGGCGGTTGGCCTTCGCCTAGTGCCTAGGCACGGCCTAGGCGGTAATATAGTTTTTACTCGTAGTGTATTTGTGATTATTATATGGGTATTGATATTAGTTTAGGGCATATAAATAATTTAATTACTGTCTACTACCATTGGAATATAACCCGCTTGGCATACTAGTGCAGTATGTGGCATGATTTCTTGCTTGCGTAGGCAATTCCTTGCTTGCCCTGCCTAGACCTCCATTTATGCCCTAGGCGAGGCGTTTGGCCATTGCCTAGCGCCTAGGCATGCCTAAGCGCCTCCTAGGCACTGCCTTTTCCAACAGAGGTTGCAGCAGGGCGACGTGGCGGTGACGCGAGCTAGCGGACGGGCTTGCGGATGAGATCGAGCTGTTCCAGGGGCAGCTGGCGCGCGCGTGTGGCTCGGGCGGCGCCGTCCATGGCAGAGGCCTACTGTGGCCGGCCGCTAGCCATCGTGGCCGACCTGACGGCGGCGCTGTGGGGCTCTAGGGGCGGCTCTACGGTGAGGGAGGTGGCGGGCGTGCTGGTTGCACTACAAAAAAAAGACACATCCGTGACATTTTGGGCCGAACGAATTTTTTTTCTGCCATACATATGACACTTCTATGACGATAATTATGACAAAACCCGGTATCATCATAGATGTGGTGGGCTCCTACTTCTATGACAAAAAATCATGACAGAAAATGGGCTTTTCGTCCTGGGAGGGCCGGAGACGCAGCTGCATGACATTCTTTGGGCCGTCCATGACGGAAAAAACCGTCGTAGAAGCGAGGGGGAGGAAAATTTCGGGGAGTTGCTGGTTACAGTGGGAGGTCGGGGGCGGAGCAATGCGCGTTTATCTCGTACGTATGCGCGTGTGTGCGAGGTGTTGGCTCTAACTGAACCTGAGCGAGGCGTTGGGCTCTAACTGAACCCGAGCGATTGCACTGTAGGCTACGCGTTACTGAACCCGAGCGATCGATCGATGGCTGTTAACTGAACCCGATGGAGTGATTCCTTCGCTACTGCTGCTAACTGAAGCCGATCGATGCTGCCTCTGGGATGAACAGTGAGTGTTGCGGGGGGGTTTGGATGAACAGTGAGCGGTGGCGTTGCCTCTGGATGAACAGGAACCTGTGGTGTGGAGGGCTGGATAAATAGTAGACGATGGAGGGGTGGCCATGGAGGGGTGGTTGGACAGGACCCCGTGGTGTGGAGGGCTGGATGAACAGTAGATGGTGGAGGGGTGCCCGTGGAGGGGTGGTTGAACAGTAGCCGGTGGAGTAGCGCGCGGTGGAGGCTGGATGAACAGGAGCCCGTGGAGGCTGGAGGAGGTCGACGGTAGCCCGTGGAGGCTGGAGGAGGTCGACGGTGGAGACGAACAGTATCCCGTGGAGTCCCGTTTTGCGGTACGCCACACCCCTCCCGATGAATAGGACCCCCGTTTCGACCGTAGGAGGTTCGTTTCGTCCGTTTTGCGGTACGCCACACCCCTCCCGATCAACAGGACCCCCGTTTCGACCGTAGGAGGTCCGTTTCGTCCGTTTTGCGGTACGCCACACCCCTCCTGATCAACAGGACCCCCGTTTCGACCGTAGGAGGTCCGTTTCCTCCGTTTTGCAGTACGCCAGGCCCCTCCCGATCAACAGGATCCCGTTTCGAACGTGGCTGGTCGAACACAAGGCCGTTTCCTCCGTTGTACGGTACGCCAGGCCTTGTTTCCATCGCCTGTTCCGTCCAAGCCCTGCCGATGAACACGACCACGTATTCCGTTCTGACCCAGCCGGTTGGCTCCCCATGAACACGACGACGACGTTGTTTCTCCGTTCTGACCCAGCCATGTACGTATGCGCGATAGGCGTTAGAGACCCTGCCCATATGTATGTACGTGGCCGTATTTTCTTTCTTGCACCCTCGCCACTGTACGTACGTGTACATGCTACGTGCGCGCCTCTACTACGACACATGCGTGCCTCTACATCCACCAGTATATATGTACGTACACGTTCGCGACCAGAATGACAACGGTACGTACGCTTCGACCAGGTGGGTCCCGATTGTCAGGCACTTCCTTGTCTGCAAAGATGTAGCTGGTGGGTCCCAGCAGTCAGGGGGGCGAATCGTTTTGTTTTTTTTGCCCGGATGCACTTCCTTGTGTGCGAAGATGTAGCTGGTGGGTCCCAGCAGTCAGGGGGGCGAATCATTTTTTTTGTCCGGACGCACTTCCTTGCGTGCGAAGATGTAGCTGATGGGTCCTAGCAGTCAGCGGGGCTGAGGGAGTCCCGGATTAGGGGGTGTCCGCATAGCCAAACTATCACCTTTGGCCGAACTCCTGGACTATGAAGATACAAGATTGAAGACTTCGTCCCGTGTCCGGATGGGACTTTCCTTGGCGTGGAAGGCAAGCTTGGCGATACGAATATGTAGATCTCCTACCATTGTAACCGACTCTATGTAACCCTAACCCTCTTCGGTGCCTATATAAACTGGAGGGTTTTAGTCCGTAGGACGAACAACAATCATACCATAGGCTAGCTTCTAGGGTTTAGCCTCTCTGATCTCGTGGTAGATCTACTCTTGTACTACCCATATCATCAATATCAATCAAGCAGGAGTAGGGTTTTACCTCCATCGAGAGGGCCCGAACCTGGGTAAAAACATCGTGTCCCTTGTCTCCTGTTACCATCCGCCTAGACGCACAGTTCGGGACCCCCTACCCGAGATCCGCCGGTTTTGACACCGACATTGGTGCTTTCATTGAGAGTTCCTCTGTGTCGTCATCTTTAGGCCCGATGGCTCCTCCGATCATCAACAACGATGCGGTCCAGTGTGAGACTTTTCTCCCCGGACAGATCTTCATATTCGGTGGCTTTGCACTGCAGGCCAATTCGCTTGGCCATCTAGAGCAGATTGAAAGCTACGCCCCTGGCCATCAGGTCAGATTTGGAAGTTTGAACTATACGGCTGACGTCCGCGGAGACTTGATCTTTGACGGGTTCGAGCCACAGCCAAGCGCGCCGCGCTGTCACGATGGGCATGATCTAGCTCTGCCACCGGACAGTGCCCTGGAGGCCGCACCAGTGTCCGCTCCGACCCTTAGCTCGGAGCCGACTGCGCTGATCGAGGACGGGTGGATAGACACCGCCTCTGGGGCTGCAATCTCTATGGCGATTGAGCCGAACACCATCCCTGTCCTTTGCGAAGCTCGTGACTCCAAGGTGCCGGACCCCTCTCCGGACTCCGAACCTTCCGCACCCCTACCAATCGAATCCGATTGGGCGCCGGTCATGGAATTCACCGCCGCGGACATCTTTCAACACTCGCCCTTTGGCAACATCCTGAATTCACTAAAGTCTCTCTCTTTATCAGGAGAGCCCTGGCCGGACTATGGTCAGGAAGGTTGGGATGCGGACGATGAAGAAATTCAAAGCCCACCCACCACCCACTTCGTAGCCACTGTCGATGATTTAATCGACATGCTCGACTTCGACTCTGAAGACATCGACGGTATGGACGACGATGCAGGAGACGACCAAGAACCAGCGCCTACGGGGCACTGGAAGGCCACCTCGTCATACAACATTTACATGGTGGACATCCTAAAAGATGGGAATGGTGATGGAACAACGGAGGATGACCCCTCCAAGAAATAGCCTAAGCGCCAACGTCAGCGGCGCCGCTCTAAATCCCGCCACAGCAAAAACGGTGATTCCGGCATGGGAGACAATAACACCCCGGGCAGTGCCGAAGACAACCCCCTCCAGTAGGATTCAGCGCAAGAGGATGGAGAAAGCCAACCCTCATGAGAGAGCGGTAGACAGAGAGGTAGAGGACGATAATTACATGCCTCCCTCCGAAGACGAGGCAAGCCTCGACGACGACGAATTTGTCGTGCCTGAGGATCCCATCGAACAAGAGCGTTTCAAACGCAGGCTTATGGTCACGGCAAGCAACCTCAAGAAAAATCAGCAGTAGCTTAGAGCTGACCAAGCTTTGCTAGCCGATAGATGGACTGAAGTCCTGGCGGCCGAAGAGTACGAACTCGAAAGCCCCTCCAAGAGCTACCCAAAACACAGGTTGCTACCCCGATTAGAGGAGGAAGCACCTAAACCTACATCACCAGCGCATGATACGGCTGACCGACCACCTCGTGGCCACGACAGAGAGGCCTCTCGGCCCTCCACTCAAGCCGCACCCCGGCGCCGCTCAAAAAATACCAAGGCGCAGGAAAATGCGCCAGACCTGCGGGATATATTGGACGACAAGGCAAGACAAACAAGATCGATCTACGGATCGCGTGGGTGCCCCACGATGCGTGATGATAACCGTCACGCCAGATATGGCAATTCCGGCCGGGGCGAACACAGTAGACAAAGCTCATTTGAGCTGCGTCGTGATATAGCCCAATACAGAGGCGCCGCACACCCACTAAGCTTCACAGACGAAGTGATGGATCATCAAATCCCTGAGGGTTTCAAACCCGTAAACATTGAATCATACGATGGCACAACAGATCCTGCGGTCTGGATCGAGGACTATCTCCTTCATATCCACATGGCCCGCGGTGATGATCTACACGCCATCAAATACCTCCCACTCAAGCTTAAAGGACCAGCTTGGCATTGGCTTAACAGCTTGCCAGTGGAGTCAATTGGTTGTTGGGAAGACCTGGAAGCCGCATTCCTTGACAACTTCCAGGGCACCTATGTGCGACCACCAGACACCGATGACCTAAGCCACATAATTCAGCAGCCAGAGGAATCGGCCAGACAATTCTGGACATGGTTCCTAACCAAGAAAAATCAAATCGTCGACTGTCCGGATGCAGAGGCCCTTGCAGCCTTCAAACATAACATCCGCGACGAGTGGCTTGCCCGGCAACTAGGACAGGAAAAGCTGAAATCCATGGCTCATGACCCGCTTTTGTGTGGGAGAGGACAGCTGGCTAGCTCGTAGTAACAATATGACCAAGAGCCATGGTCATTCAGATACCAAGGACAGCAACGGCAGGTTGCGTCGCAACAAGCACAAGCGCCGCATTAATGGCGATAATGCTGAAGATATGGCAGTCAATGCCGGATTCAGAGGCTCTAAACCCGGTCAGCGGAGAAAGCCATTCAAAAGAAATACTCCGGGCCCATCCAATTTGGACTGAATACTCGATCGCTCGTGCCAGATACATGACACCCCCGAAAAGCCAGCCAATCATACCGACAGGGATTGTTGGGTGTTCAAGCAGGCAGGCAAGTTAAATGCCGAAAACAATGACAAGGGGCTGCATAGCGACGAGGAGGAGGAGCCCCGGCCGCCAAACAATAGAGGACAGAAGGGCTTCCCCCCTACAAGTGCGGACGGTGAACATGGTATACGCAACCCACATACCCAAAAGGGAGCGGAAGCGTGCACTAAGGGACGTATATGCGATGGAGCCAGTCGCCCCAAAGTTCAATCCGTGGTCTTCCTGCCCGATCACTTTTGATTGAAGGGACCACCCCACTAGTATCCGCCATGGGGGATTCACCGCATTGGTTCTAGACCCAATCGTTGACGGATTTCACCTCACTAGAGTCCAGATGGACGGCGACAGCAGCCTGAACCTGCTTTATCATGATACAGTGCGAAAAATGGGCATAGACCCCTCAAGGATTAAACCCACAAAAACGAACTTTAAAGGCATCATACCAGGTGTAGAGGCCAACTGTACAGGCTCAGTTACACTTGAAGTGGTCTTCAGATCCCCGGATAACTTCCGAAGCGAGGAGTTAATCTTCGACATAGTCCCGTTCCGCAGCGGCAATCACACACTGCTCGGACAAACCGCATTTGCGAAGTTCAATGCGGTGCCGCACTACGCATATCTCAAGCTCAAGATGCCAGGACCTCGAGGAGTCATTACGGTCAACGGAAACACTGAACGCTCTCTCCGGACGGAGGAGCATACGGCGGCCCTCGCTGCGGAAGTACAAAGCAGTCTCTCAAGGCAATTCTCGAGTCCGGCTATTAAACGTCCAGACACCGTCAAGCGCGCCCGGAGTAACCTACAACAAGACCGCCTGGCACGTCCCGAGCATGCGTAGCAATGCGGCCCCAACCCCAGCCCTCGCGAAATTGCGAAACCAGTACTACGCGTACATAATTACGCTCTGGAAATACCATGGGCATAGGGGGAGGGGCACGACCACGGTAGGCCCAGAATGCGGCTTAACCGCACCAGGGGCTCCCAATTGTGTCATTCTTTTTTTTACTTTCAGGACTCCTCTCTCAAGAAGCCCTGTCTGGCAGTAGAATCGCCGAACACACGATGCAATAGCCAGGGAAGCAGAAAGCTACGTCAAGTGTCCAGGTGGTCTCTATAACGAGCAGTATACTTGTTTTACATATCATCCCGCAGCTCGCTCCTGGAGGGGGACATGTCAAATAGTCCCGTCCCTTGCTTATCGCACTATTTGTATCGTTCTGCTTTTACCGCAGCTTTTTTGAATAAACAATGCATAGCTTTTGCCTATTATTGCATTCATTTTTTATCAATATATGTTCACTTATGACATGTTGCATCCGTACGCTTTGGTACGGCCAAATACACCAGGGGCTTAAGTACCCCAAAATATGGTGTGATAAGTCCGAACACTTTCACAAGTGCGGCACCCCGAACTTATAGCATTATATACATCGGCTCCGAATCATGTCTTGGGTCAATAGTTGGGTTTGCCCGACTCCCATGTTTTGGTACCTTACGTTCCATTATATCGACTAAGGTAGTGCTGGGAGAACCACTGTGATTGTGCCCCGTTGAGCTGGGTTGAGCACCTCAGTGGAGAAAGCTAAAACTGACCGTCATGATAGGGCGAGAGCCGGTCGCTGTTCGAGAGGTTTTTCGAGTCCCTAAAGACTTATGCCACTTAGAGCGAGGAGTCGGCTTTGTCCGGCCTAGGCGTGGATAGCGCCCCGAATTTGGTCTTCCGAATACTAGGGGCTTCGCCGAAATTTAAAATTATAGAATTCTATGGCTAAGTGAGAGTGTTCAAGCATTATAGTTCGGTTGCCTTGTTCGTTGTGTTGAGCGCCTCCCTCGAAGGACCCAAGAATGGGAAAAAGAGCACTCAAGTTTATCCCGAACACCCCAGCACTCGTGGCATGGGGGCAGAAGCTGACGACTCGCCATCTCTCAAATTTAATAAATGGCCGCACAGAAGGTAATATTTTAAATTCACAAGCGTTGCTTAGCGCATATGAACAAGTTTTCAAGCGTACAGGATAACAAATGCGAGTTTACTCAAAAATTACATCTTTGGAGCATTCACCCGCTATAAGGTGGGCACCCTTCAGGATGCCCGCATAATACATCTCGGGCTTGCGATACTCCCTGCCCGGTGGTGGAGCGTCTGTCACAAGCTTCTCAGCGTCCATCTTGCCCCAGTGCACTTTAGCACGGGCAAGGGCCCTACGGGCACCTTCGATACAGACGGAGCGCTTGACGACTTCAATCCATGGACAGGCGTCCACCAGCCGCCTCACCAGCCCGAAGTAGCTCCCAGGCATGGCTTCCTTAGGCCACAGCCGAACTATGAGGCCCTACATGGCCTGTTCGGCCACCTTATGGAGCTCAACCAGCTGCTTCAGCTGGTCGCTCAAGGGCACCGGGTGTCCGGCCTCAGCATACTGAGAACAGAACACCTTCTCCGTCGAGCTCCCCTCCTCGGCCCGATAGAATGCGGCAGCGTCGGACACACTGCGGGGAAGATCTGCGAATTCTCCTGGAGAGCTCCGGATTCGGGTAAGTAACAAGTAATTCACTTTCACGTGCTTCCTTTGCATGAAGAATGCCTTACCCGCCGCTATCTTCTTCATCGCCTCAATTTCCTGGAGGGCTTTCTGGGCTTCGGCCTTAGTGGATTTGGCGCTCTCAAGAGCCGAGGCGAGCTCGGACTCTCGAGTCTTTGAGTCACGCTCCAAACTCTCGTGTTTTTCCATGAGAGCCTGGAGCTCTTGCCGCACCTCCGCCACCCGCGCCTCCTGCTTCTCTCGCTCGGTGCGCGCCGCGGCCGCATTGCTTTCAGCCTTGGACACCGCCTCCTTCAGGGTCACCACCTCGTTCGTTGCCCCTGCAATTCTCATGTTATTCCTGTCATTTTTTGCAACCACATCTTTTATATACTTCCATAAGGTATTACTTACCTTCCTTGTCCTCGAGCTGCTTTTTGGCAAGGCCGACCTCGTTCTCGGACCGCTCGAGGCTCTGCTTCAATGCATTGACCTCCGCAGTCAGTGCGGCAGAGGTCAGCAGCGCAACCTGCATTCCCCATATTGACATACTTATGTTAGACTCCTGCGTACATCTTTTTAGATCCTCAGTTCGGCTTTTCTTTCCGAACACCAAACCGAGCATCAGGGGCTACTGTCTATGTGGTAATATTTTTACATGTCTTAAATACATACCTCAAAGCCTGTTAGAAGGCTGGCACAGGCTTCAGTTAGCCCGCTCTTGGCGGACTAAACTTTCTGGATCACCACACTCATAGCAGCGCGGTGCTCCTCGTCGATGGAGGCGCCGTTAAGCGCCTCCAGCAAATTAGCCGGTGCCTCCGGTTGGACGGAGGTCACCGGTGTCGTAGTCTCGCCCTTCTTATGAAGGGGCCGCCTGCCGGACTCCGGAACCACTGAAGGTTCCGGTGCGGAGTCCTGCCCAGGGCCGGACTCAGAACCCTTCGGGGTTTGATCCCCCTTGTGCCCGAAGTCCGGGAGGTTGCCTTGCGGCACCTCCGGGACCTCCTCCTCCTGGCTGGGCCCCTTTTGGGACCCCACCTCAGCATCATCCCCGGCGCGAGGAGAGGAGACGGTCGGAAGTGAAGTGCTATTCACATCCGACGAAGCCAGGGAGCCGCTCGTTGAAGTGTCAAGCCTGTCCTTGGGCGGGCTGCAACGTTATATTCGGCGTTAGGAGATTCTATGCGACAAATGAAACGCCATGAGTTGTTCTGGTATTCGGACACTTACGATGTCGCCAGGGGCTTAGCCCTCAGTGGCCCTCCTCTTCTCCGTCGTTGGCGTTGGTGGAGTAGTCCGGAGGAAGGGTCCTTCCCTTCTTGGACCCTCCGGCCTCCCCAATTGGGGTGGCCTTCCTTTTCTTCTCTCCCCCCGCTGGGGAGGAGGCCTCTTTCTCCTCCTCCTCGTCTTCGCGGGAGGAGTCTGCCTCGGAGTCATCGGACGATGAGTCCGACAACACCTGGCGCCGGGAACTCCTTCGAGTTCCCGTGGCCTTCTTCTTGGCCTTCTTCTCCGGCACCACGTGAGGTGCCGGAACCAGCAGCCCCGTCAATCGGGCGTCCGCTAGGTCTTCTGGCAAGGGAGCCGGACAGTTAATCTGCCCGGACTTCTTCTGCCAGGCCTGTCAAAGGTAAGGGAGTTTAGATCCCGCATAGAGTCAAACTATGAAAAACAAGTGTCCTGTAAAGGGTAAAATAGCTTACCTTGCTGGCTTGACGCTGCGAGCTGAATCCGCGATCTTTGGTAGCGGATGCGGGAGCCTCGCCGCCCTTGAACAGCACCTTCCAGGCATCTTCGTACGTAGTATCGAAGAGCCTGCTCAAGGTTTGGTGCTGTGTTGGATCAAACTCCCACAAGTTGGAGGCCCGTTGTTGGCACGGGAGGATCCGGCAGATGAGCATGACCTGGACTACGTTGACGAGCTTGATCCTCTTGTTCACAAGGTCTTGGATGCAGGTTTGGAGTCCGTTCAGCTCTTCTGAATTACCCCATGTCAGGCCCTTCTCTTTCCAGGAGGTGAGCCGTGTGGGGATGCCAGATCGGAATTCGGGGGCCGCTGCCCATTCAGGGTCACACGGCTCGGTGATGTAGAACCACCCCGATTGCCACCCTTTGATGGTTTCCACGAAGGAGCCTTCGAGCCATATAACGTTGGGCATCTTGCCCACCATGGCACCTCCGCACTACGCTTGCTGGCCGCCCATTACCTTCGGCTTGACATTGAAGGTCTTCAGCCATAAGCCGAAGTAGGGCTTGATGCGGAGGAAGGCCTCGCACACGACGATAAACGCCGATATGTTGAGGATGAAGTTCGGGGCCAGATCGTGGAAATCCAGGCCGTAGTAGAACATGAGCCCCCGGACAAATGGGTGGAGTGGGAAGCCCAGTCCGCGGAGGAAATGGGGGAGGAACACCACCCTCTCATGGGGCCTGGTGGTGGGGACGAGCTGCCCCTCGTCTAGAAGCCGGTGCGCAATGTCGTTGTGCAGGTATCCGGCTTTCCTCAACTTTTTGATGTCCCCCTCCATGACGGAGGAGGCCATCCACTTGCCTCCCGCGCCTGACATGGCTGGAGAAGGTTGAGGTGGGATGTGCGGACTTGAGCGCTGGAGCTCGAGTATGCGGAAATGGATGAGCAAAGGAGGAAGAAGGCGTCTGTGAAAAAGTGGATCCTTATCCCCTTATATGGACGAACGAAGTTATGCGTCCCCGCCAGCCTGGTAAAACTCGCTTATCTCCCAAGCGCTGTAATTGATGGCGCAGTTGGGTTACCCACACTCGTATTGATGAGAATCCCGGAATAATGGGACATGATCTCTGCTTTGACAAGACGTGCCAAGGAAACCGCCTCGCTAAACGCGCTGAGGTGGAACAGTAAAAACGATTTGAATAAAGGCTTGGCCGTGGTGTGATGCCACGCCACGGAATACGTCAGCAGATTGAAGTTGTGTAAATATTATTCTCTCTGCGGTGGTATGTGGAACTTATTTTGCAAAGCCGGACACTATCCTTGTGTTCGAAATCTTCTATGAAGTATTCGGAGGAGGAACCCGCCTTGCAATGCCGAAGACAATATGCGCGCCGGACTCATCGTCATTGAAGCCTGGTCCAGGGGCTACTAAGGGAGTCCCGGATTAGGGGGTGTCTGGATAGCCGAACTATCACCTTTGGCCGGACTCCTGGACTATGAAGATACAAGATTGAAGACTTCGTCCCGTGTCCGGATGGGACTTTCCTTGGCGTGGAAGGCAAGTTTGGCGATATGGATATGTAGATCTCCTACCATTGTAACTGACTCTGTGTAACCCTAACCCTCTTTGGTGCCTATATAAATCGGAGGATTTTAGTCCGTAGGACGAACAACAATCATACCATAGGCTAGCTTCTAGGGTTTAGCCTCTCTGATCTCGTGGTAGATCTACTCTTGTACTACCCATACCATCAATATCAATCAAGAAGGAGTAGGGTTTTACCTCCATTGAGAGGGCCCGAACCTGGGTAAAAACATCGTGTCCCTTGTCTCCTGTTACCATTCGCCTAGACACACAGTTCAGGACCCCCTACCCGAGATCCACCGGTTTTGACACCGACAGGGGCGAATCGTTTTTTTTGCCCGGACGCACTTCCTTGCGTGCGAAGGTGCAGCTGGTGGGTCCCAACAGTTAGGGGGGAAACGCTTTTTTTGCAAAATACTGTGGCCCGTCTGGTGGGTCCCCGCTGTCAGGTGGAGGTATAATTGTTTTCCGCGTAATAAGGAGGCACTTCCTTGCTACGGCCGTGGACCCAGCTGTCAGCCTCTCCACATATAGTCCATGTCCGATGGAAGTCGTTCCTTGACCACGTTGACCACGCCGCGCTGAGAGCACCAGGGCGGTGGACGACGGCGAGGCCTAGGAAGGGGACGACGGGGAGCCGGGGAAGACGCAGCAGTGGAAGCCCGCGCGGAGAGGAGTAGGAGGGTTCACTAGTTCGGCTGCGGTGTGAGGCTGCTGTCGCCGCAGGGCCTGGCCAACAGTGGGAATAGTAGGGGCGGTGAGGTCACCGCGGCAGCACATCCGGCCACGGGAAGCAGGAGCTTGCGGCACGACCGGCGCTACTTTGGGCGGCTGGAGCAAGAAGACCAGAGGTTGAAGAAGCACTACGGCCGTTGGATGGACATCGTACAGTCACTGGAGCTAGAATCGTTTATATTGACTAAGTTGACAAAGCCCTTCGTCCCCGTCAACTTAGTAGGCCCACAAGTTAGCCTCCCACCAAGGTGGGTCCCAGCTAGTAGGAGGGTATTCATTTTTTTGTGCGTAATAAGGAGGCACTTCCGGTGGGTCCGAGCTGACAACAGGGGGAACGTTTTTTTCGCAAAATACGGTGGCCTGTCGGGTGGGTCCCAGCAGTCAGGGGCAAACGTTTTTTTCGCGAAATACTGGTGGCCCGTCCGGTGGGTCCCTGCTGTCAGGTGGAGGAATAATTATTTTCCGCATAATAAGGAGGCACTTCCTTGCGGCTGCCGCGGACCCAGCTGTCAGCCTCTTCACGTACAGTATTCTTCCGATGGAATTCGGCCGTTGACCACATTGACCACGCCGCGCCGAGAGCACCACCGCTGTGGACGACGGCGAGGCATAGGAAGGGGACGACACGGAGCCAGGGAAGACGCGGCAATGGATGCCCATGCGGAGAGGAGTACGAGGGTTCACTGGTTCGTCTGCGCTGCCGTCGCCGCAGAATAACAGGGGGTGTGGGTGAGTGGAGTGGAGGGATGGCCTGGCCAGCGGTGGGAATAGTATGGAGGCGGTGAGGCCTCCGCGGCAGCACAGCCGGCCACGGGAGGCAGGAGCAGGCGGCACGACCGACGCTGCTTTGGGCGGCTGGAGCAAGAAGACCAGAGGTTGAAGAAGCACTACGGCCGTTGGATGGACATCGTACGGTCACTAGAGCTAGAATCGTTCATATTGACTAAGTTGACAAAGCCCTCTGTCCCCGTCAACTTAGTAGGCCCACAAGTCAGCTTCCCACCAAGGTGAGTCCCAGCTAGCAGGGGGAGTATTCATTTTTTTGTGCGTAATAAAGAGGCACTTCCGGTGGGTCCGAGCTGACAGCGGGGGGAATGTTTTTTTCGCAAAATACGGTGGCCCGTCCGGTGGGTACCAGCAGTTAGAGGGGAAACATTTTTTCACGAAATAAGGTGACCCGTACGGCGGGTCCCTGCTGTCAGGTGGAGGAATAATTATTTTGCACGTAATAAGGAGGCACTTCCTTGCGGCCGCCGTGGACCCAGCTGTCAGCCTCTCCACGTACAGTACTCTTCCGATGGAAGTCAGTCATTGACCATGTTGACCACGCCGCGCCGAGAGCACCAGGGCAGTGGACGACGGCGACACCTAGGAAGGGGACGACGCGGAGCCGGGAAGACACATCAGTGGAAGCCCGCGCGGAGAGGAGTACGAGGGTTCACTGGTTCGGCTGCGGTGTGAGGCTGCCATCGCCGCAGAATAACAGGGGGTGTGGGTGAGTGGAGGGATGGCCTGGCCAGCGGTGGGAGTAGTATGGGGGCGGTGAGGCCTCTGCGGCAGCACAGCCGGCCACGGGAGGCAGGAGCAGGCGGCATGACCGGCGCTGCTTTGGGCGCCTGGACCAAGAAGACTAGAGGTTGAAGAAGCACTACAGCCGTTGGATGGACATCGTACGGTCACTGAAGCTAGAATCGTTTATATTGACTAAGTTGACAAAGCCCTTGGTACGCTCCAACTTAGTAGGCCCACAGGTCAGCCTCCGAAATGGTGTGCCCTAGATGTCAGGGGGAGGAATCATTTTTTGGGTGGCCGAAGCTAAGAATATCCGAGATTGAAGAAGAAGCACGACATCCGTTGGATAGACATCCAACGGCCACTGCTGCTAGAACCGTGTGTTGACTATAATAAGTTGACAAAGCCTTGCATACGCGTCAACTTATTTTGTTTAGGGGACGCGTCACTTAGTAGGCCCACAAGTGTGTGGCAGATATAGCCCATTTGCGTTTTGTAAGAATGTACAGCCCATTTTTGAATTCTAATGGAATTTACAACAACCCATTTACAGTTTATTAAAAGTACAACCCATTTTCTAGCTAGGACAATGATTAATAATTTCAACCAACCGTTGAAGATAGAATTCAATAAAATTTCCCACATTTTGATGGGATCAGAAATATTTTTATCCTGAAATTTCTATTCAGATTAAATATAAATTTGTATTACGTAAAAATCCAACGAAACATTGCGCGCGCAACAATGAAAATTTAAGATTTTCAAAATCCATAAATAATATTTTACAAACTAATTTCGTGTTTGGTGCATTTTTTATAGTTACTGCCCAGTTTTTATAATTACATCCCATTTATTATTTTTAAAGCCCATTTTCCTGTTAAGCCTAATGCATCCCTCTAGGAAAGATTTGCAGCACAGCGGGGCGGAGAATAACAAGTTGACCTTGACTGGGTATTCCTCGAAAATACGTATAGCTGGGATAGCCATTTTCATCTTGAAAAAAGTAGTATCTGGGCTGGATATCTGGCCTGGGCTAGACGGGCCACAGCCTGCCCAGTTAATACCCTGCTCTCATCTGAACAACAACGAAATCATCTCCAAGAAAAACTCTACAGTGCTCATGCCTCAAAAACACAAATACTGCTCGAGCTGCTTGGTCCCAGCTGTCGGCCGCACCTTGTGCAATTCTCTCATTTATATTGACTACATAGGTTGACAATGGTGTGGGACCGTGATGACAGGAAACCAGGAGAAAGCAAAAGAAAAATATAGTTGTACATAATAAGGAGGCACTTGCGTACGTATGGCTATGGCCCTAGTGGGTCCCTAGTGTCATCCAGTCAAAATAAAGTCATCTCCTGAATCCTCATGTTCGTTGACCATGTTAACAATGCTCGGCGCCACGGCGAGCGCAACAACTTGAAGGACAATGGAGAGGGCCTACGGGCCCTACGGAGGTATGATACAGCGCCCGCTGGTCATTCAGGAAGCCAGGATCATCGGACACCTATGAGCACCTTCGAAAAAACTGAGACGGCATGAAATGGTAAGGCCGTGCTTGGGAGCTCTGGTTTATTTCAAACCTGTATTAACATACAAGTGTAATTTACTCGTCATCGGAAGGCCCGAGGTCTGTAAGTAAAACCGGCGGGTTAGGCGGTGTAATTTGAGAGACCAGTGTATATTTTACGAGCATTGCTATATGGACGACATTACCAGACGATACATGCACGACGTGCGTATCATGCCATCCATGGCAAGGCTGAAACAGTAGCTAACAGCTGGATTAGCAATCGTCCGCGTGTCATTCAGCGTTTTTATCGTGTGTGAAGTACTTCCGATATTTTACTAGTCGAAATTGACCAACCAAGCGCCTTCGCCCGAGACCATCTGCTTTAATTTACAAGCGTCAGTTTTACAAGCGGTTTTGGTTGGAAAACGATGATCAAATCACGGCCTAATATCATGAGTTGGTCGGAAGATCATATGGTTTCACGTCTAACCTACCCGACATGTCATATAGGCTATGAATGAAACATCAGATGATGAACTTACGCACGGAAACAACAGAAGAGGATGATCTTCTTAACAAGCAAATCACTGGCATTAGATCGACATGCAAAAAAATACGAAGCATTATTCTCAGGAGGCACGGTGAATAGCTCGTGATGCCGCATGCCACAACATTCCAAGCTCAACTTTGCAATCAAACACAAGGCCTGGCATTACATAGACAATATTCAGAACAGACTCTTAACATAGGAATATCTCAGCAGAGTAACTATTTACTTCTAAACTGAACACAGGAATAGGAAAAAGCACTCGACGCTGCTCACAGCAAGGGCATCCCACTCAAAAATATCAAATGCATGTCTTCTGGCTAACATCAATGAGCAAATTTTTACAAGGTTTTCCAATTCCAATATATTAAACTAACGTCGTCTTGCTAACATCAATGAGCAAATTTTGACAAGGTTTTCCAATTCCAATATATTAAACTAACGTCTTCTTGCTAACATCAATGATTAAACTTTGACAAGCTTTTCCCATTCAAAATATGTAATGCCTATGATCATGTCCTGCCTTAGCTTCTTGTACTTGTTTGGGCACTTTTTGCCCAGGGCACCCCACGTGTTGTTAAATTGCCAATGGTCTCTGCAGACTAGTCATGTCACCGGTGTCTAATAATACTTTGTAAAGCTTCTCGGTCATTCCTTCTGTAATGTACCGCATCCAGTGACTGCTTGTTTCTGCAAAGTGAACGACTAACTGGACCCAGTAATGCAGCAGTTTGCCTTGGACACATTGGCTCCTTTTGTCCAGTTCAACTAAAATCGAAGTTGGAATAAAACCGAGCTTTAATTTTGATATCCCTGTAAGCAACAATAGGTATAAGGGAAACAACTACTGAGAAATAATAGTTGATGACTTGTCCTAATGGGAAACAAAGCAGGAGAGGAGCAATTCTCCATCAGTGTGATTCATTCATATTGACTGAGACATTATCTTAACAATGCCTTGGTTCAACATGTATAAAGAACGACAAAGCAGAAAAGTACCATTCCTAAAACAATGCAACTGATTCATTTTTAAAGAGACATTATCTTAACAATACCTTGGTTAAACATGTAGAAACAACTACAAAGAAGGATATTGCCATTCCTAACAAGTGTTGTAGTTTTGAACTAAGATTCAGTAGTTAATTAATTCTGAGAGTGGCATTGCTTAATTTTACCAGCGGCATTAGATTAACGAAAAGCATAAACAGTTCCAGAGGAGAGTGGGCGCAACAACAATATGTGCTTCCATCAACTTATAAAGGGGGGTGATGCGGAGTTTGTTGTAACAAAGCAACAAGCATCATGTCTGGGTTGGTCCCATTTTTGTTCACTACTTAAATGGGAAAAGACAGCAATACAATAGCTTCAATTCAACATTTATTTAAAACAGTACCAATACAAGTAGCACAACATCTCAAAGCACACTGCACAATCATGTGGATGAAGGCCTGTACTGACCTTTCATGAGAACACCAGGATAAAATACGAATCTGCTAAAATGAATAGGAAATCCAATCTCATTTTGTGCAGTTGCACTGAAACCAAGCAAAGTGTTTCGAGTAGCGAAGCAAAATGTCGCAATAGCAACAAGTTGAATATATATCATGTGGTCGAGACCGAGATTTGAAACAACTCGACAGGAACACTGGAAACAAATCTCGATCTCCTTTTGTGCAGTTCCACCAAAATTAAGCAAAGCCACCGGTGTGACATTCAAGTCGAACTGCACAAAACACTCTTAAAAATAAGTGTTTTGAGTAGCGAAGTAAAATGTCGCAATAGCAACAAGTTGAATCGATACCCCTGTTTTAACAGAGGCAAAAAAGGAAACAATTACTTGCCGATAAAGGAGGATGAAACAAACGGTGACAGAAAGAAGCATCTAACTTATCTTGGATGGAAAACAAAGTAGGATAGTAGCATTTCTAAAACGGTAGCATTGATTCATATTAACAGAGACACTCTCTTGAAACAACATTCGTTAAAAAATGTAATTTACTTTTAACAGTGGCATTGCTTCAATTTTCCGGTGGCATTCTTAGATTAACAACAGCAAAATAGCTGTATGGGACATGCTAGCACCATGTGCGTCCACACGTATAAATGGGTGATGCAGAGTATGTAGCCAAGCAGCATATCTGTGTTGGTCCCATATTTGTTCTCTTTGAACTTTTTTCCTATGTGAGGGCAGCAAATCTAGTCCTGCACAAACTACCCGACCCCCCCCCCCAGTTTCTTTCCCTTTTCAACAAAGAGATTGGTTCCTTACAAATGTGTGTACTGGGTTACCCCCTTTTACCTTTTCGACCAACAAAGTGGCTGGATAGCCAGTCTATACTACTTTTCCTCCCTCCTTTCCTCATTGAACCACGTCCTAGATTCATGCTCCACCCCACCGCACCTTTCTTTCCTCTTTGAACCAAGACCTAGATTCGACTACAGATCAAAAAAGATCCACATGCAGCTAGAGCAATGATGGTTTCAAAGAAACTTATACCTTAGGGTCGTCGGGATGTGGCAAGGCATGTGGCGGGAGGCCGGATCTGCCCACACTACATACGGTAGCGAGGAAGAAGGGGTCGGTGGCCCTCCCGCACAAGCACTGAGAGAACAGCGGAGCCGGCAGTGGATTGCCTCCCTCGCCAAAGGCGATAGAGTTAACGCTGCACCTCCTCCCCTTCCCGGTGCGACGGGATACGGACGCCTCCTTCACCAGCTGTGAGAGGGGAGAGAGACAAGAGGCCAACGCAATCTTGTTTAGATCTGGTGAAGAGAGGGTGAGAGACTATGAATATAGCAAACCCTAGCAAATGAACGCTGAGCCTCCAGCGTGTAACATATATGTATTGCAGCGAGCGTGTGGACAGTGCAAACCCTAGCGAACAAGCGCTGAGGCTCCCGCTTATATATATACTCTACTAATGTAGTACTGACTGAGCTCCGGTGCCTTCACTCCATCTGCTTTTGGCTGTATGACAGGTGAGCCAGCCACATTTTGGGCCCACCTGTCATAAACCCAAAGGCAGGTGCACTAAGTCAATGAAGCTGTGTCGATATAGTACTCTTGTGTGTATACGACTAATATATAGTGGAGTGGTTTTCTTATTCTCTCCATAACAATCGTTTTAAATTGTGTAAGTACAAAACGAAACTCTTTATTTAATGTATAGAGGGAGTACTACTTCCGATGAACTAACGATCCACGCCCACGCGTCCTGGTCGCACTCCCTGTCCTTCACATGTGGTACACTACCCTCCCTTAAGTGAACAACCACACATGCACCAAATTATCGGAAACGTGTGAGAGTGTGTACAAATAAAGAATTTTAATTTCAATTATCGGAAAGGTTTGAGAGTATTACAAAGTTTGACTTCAGTCAAATCTAATATGCGGAGTAAATAAAAATGGAGGGCTACTACGTCCATCCGGGTTTTTAGTCCACACCATTTTTTAAATAAAAGTTAATAGCTGGAAAAATAAAATTACAGGGGAGCTGGAGACAAAGTTGTGAGAAGGCTTAGAAATCAATGCAAAACTTATGCTGTTAGTACCAACGTCGATCCTTCTTCGAGGAAACATTTGGTTCATAGCCAATTGTGTGATAAAATAGCACCAACGTGAAAGACGACTGCGTCTCCAACACAACCAAGGTGAACTGACGAAGGATGTCATCTTTGTGCGTAACAAGCAAAGAGCACTGATGGAAGACAACTTGTTTTTCATTGAAAATCGATCAGCTTCACCAGCCGACGCAACCATGAGGCGCGACCATGAGCATCGACATGTCATCGTGGTGATGCATCATCCATTTGGCATCAAGTTTGGGTGAGGCACCTATGAAGTTTGACAAATCCTCACTGTGGTCTGTTTCTTCTCAGTAATCAAGCTCGAGGAAGGAAGAACCACGTGGCAGAGGACAGTGAGGCGGAACAACAATGGCCATCCAATTTTGTGCAGTTCCACTAAAATTGAGGAAGACATGCCCGGGTATGGAGACAAGCATCGCTGTTTCCAAAAATATAAAAAAGGGTTAATGAAAAGTACACCAACAAACAGAAGCATCATAATTATATCTTGATGGGAACTAAACCAGGATACCCGAGAAAAAAAGCATTTCTTCATTTAACCAGTGATAGTACTACCACCATATGGACAATGACCGCACAACCACCATGTACTTTTTGTCGAAACAACATGTATACCTCCACCGAGGCATAAATCAGGACAACTTTTCGAGTGGCATTTCCTCTAGTACTAGTAGGTGATGTTGGACCAGCCGACAAACCCTAGCTACTATGCATGGGGAGCTAGGGAGTAGTCGCATAGAAGAAAACCCGCACGCAGCGACCTGGGGAGCTGGACCAGTACAAGAAGTTATACCTCAGGTGGGCGAGATGTCGTTTAGGCGGGTGGGCGGGATCTGCCCACACGACGGTAGCGAACAAGGGCGCGGAGGATCTTCGTCCGTGCCAGCGCCGACTCTGAGAGGACGGTGACCATCGGCTCCCCCCTGTCCCCGACGGCGACAACGTCAACGCTGCACCTCCTCACCTCCTGCAGCGGACGGGATTCGGCCGGATCTGTGACCACCGGTGAAGAAAGAGATAGACTGGACAGTGTCATCTTGTTTTGATATGGAGAGGGTGAGAGAGCGAGACGCGAGAAACTCTATCAAACAAGAGGCTATAATGGAGTAAAAAAATCTCTCCATAGCAGTGGTTTTAAATAGAATACGCACGTTCCCGGAAAAAAGAAACGAAAACTGGCGGATAATTTTTTAAGGGTCTGTCTAGGACACATCTAGATGTGACATAGTTATGTCACATCTAAGTTGATGTCAGCTCTGTTTGTGGTCTATTTTTTTGTCCTAGTTTTTTTGTTTCTTGTTGCTACATTATATACTTGTGGGAGCTTAGATGTGATATCCTTAAATAACATCTAGATGTGAATTGGACAAACTGATTTTCTAACGTACCAAGAAAGAAAACTCGATCAAAAACGCGCCCCCGCTTCCAGGTCGCGAGAGTCGTCGCGCACACACACATAGACATAGACATGCATATCCATGTTTACGTAAAATTCCATTTCCATCTCCATCTCCAATCATATTTGTCCAACTGGCACATTATTTATGTTGTTAATTATATACGCAGCAATATTAACGTACAACATCTCTTGTTTGTGCACGTCCGGACCGCTGCCACGGCCGGTCCTGACCAACCCGAACCCTCTTCATCACCCGCGCGTGCTTCCCGCCCGAAATGGTTAGTGCCGCATTCATGCCCGGCCAGAGCGGACGCGACCTCTCACTAGTGCCGGCATTGAAGCGGCGTGCCGGCCGAGAGAGCCTCGCCCGCGCCGCTTCCGGGTGCACGCGGCTGCTCCGCGTTCAAAGGTCGCAATAGCCGGCTACAACATGCATGTAAAAAGTTTTTGGGAGTCCGTGCTACAGCTAGCTGTCCTCCCCCAACTCGTCAATCTCTTCCAGTAGTGCTAGTAGTACTCCATGGCGCGATCCATTGACAAGTAGGCGGGGAAGTTATCGTATACTTGGTTTGCGGTGAGTGGCATGCCAAGCGACCGTGTGGGATCGAGCCGTGGAGGAGGGTGAGACACGAACACGACAGACGTGATTTAAACGTTGGTTTTGCTCGATGGCGCGATCCAACAAAATGAAACGTTGGTTTCTCTCCGTTTCCATTTTTCTCCGGAAAAACGGAAACTTTCCACTCCATTTTCATTCCTATTCCAAGGTTGCCCCGTTACAACATTCCATCAAATACAAAGGAAAACTAACATGCATGCTGATGCATCTCAATGATTCACAGATCATAGCCAATATTTACTTCACAACTAAATAAAAAAGTTGTGAGAGCGTGTACGAAAGAAAAACTACTGATGGGGTCTGTCGGTGTCAAAACCGGCGGATCTCGGGTAGGGGGTCCCGAACTGTGCGTCTAGGTGGATGGTAACAGGAGACAAGGGACACGATGTTTTTACCCAGGTTTGGGCCCTCTCGATGGAGGTAAAACCCTACTCCTGCTTGATTGATATTGATGATATGGGTAGTACAAGAGCGGATCTACCACGAGATCAAGGAGGCTAAACCCTAGGAGCCAGCCTATGGTATGATTGTTGTAATGGTTGTGTTATCCTACGGACTAAAACCCTCTGGTTTATATAGACACCAGAGAGGGCTAGGGTTACACAGAGTCGGTTACAATGGTAGGAGATCTACATATCCGTATTGCCAAGCTTGCCTTCCACGCCAAGGAAAGTCCCATCCGGACACGGGACGAAGTCTTCAATCTTGTATCTTCATAGTCTTGGAGTCCGGCCAGCGATGATAGTCCGGCTGTCCGGACACCCCCTAGTCCAGGACTCCCTCAGTAGCCCCTGAACCAGGCTTCAATGACGATGGGTCCGGCGCGCATATTGTTCGGCATTGCAAGGCGGGTTCCTCCTCCGAATAATTCATAGAAGATTGTGAACACTAGGATAGTGTCCGGCTCTGCAAAATAAATTCCACATACCACCATAGAGAGAATATTATGTACACAAGCTCAATCTACTGACGTATTATGTAGCATGATGTCACGCCACTACCAAGCCTTTACTTGTATCTTTTTTTATTATACCACCTCAGCGCGTTTAGCGAAGCGGTTTCCTTGGCACGTCTTGTCGAAGCAGAGATCGTGTTCCCCTTATTCCGGGATTCTCATCAATACGGACGTGGGTAACCCAACCGCGATATTGATGGTGGCGCTTGGGAGATAAGCGAGTTTTACTAGGCTGGTGGGGACACATAGTCTTCGTCCGCCTATAAAGGGGATAAGGATCCACCTTTTCACCTACGCCTTCTTCCTCCTTTGCTTATCCATCTTCGTGCACTCGAGCTCCAGCGCCCAAGTTTGCGCATCTCGTCTCGACCTTCTCCGACCATGTCTGGAGCGGGAGGCAAATGGTTGGCCTCCTCCGTCATGGAGGAGCACATCGCAAAGCTGCGCAGCGCCGGATACCTTTCCGGCGACATCGCGCACCGGCTGCCCGACAAGGGGCAGCTCATCCCCACCCCCAGGCCCCATGAGAGGGTCATTTTCCTTCCCCACTTCCTCCGCGGACTGGGCTTTCCACTTCGCCCCTTTGTCCGGGGGCTCATGTTCTACTACGGCCTGGATTTCCATGATCTGGCGCCGAACTTCATCCTCAACATCTCGGTGTTTATCGTCGTGTGTGAGGCCTTCCTCTGCATCCAACCCCACTTCGGCTTGTGGCTCAAGACCTTCAGTGTCAAGCCGAAGGTAGTGAAGGGCACTCAAGCGGAGTGCGGAGGCGCCATGTTGGGCAAGATGCCCAACGTCATCTGGTTCGAAGGGGCCTTTGTGGAGTCCGTCAAGGGGTGGCAATCGGGGTGGTTCTACATCACCGAGCCGCGCGACCCTAAGTGGGCGGCAGCCCCCGAGTTCAGATCTGGTATCCCTATGCAGCTCACCTCCTGGAAAGAGAAGGGCTTGCTATGGGGTAGTTCGGAGGAGCTGACGGGACTCCAAGCCTGTATCCAGAAGCTGGTGAACAAGAAGCTCAGGCTTGTCAACGTGGTCCAAGTCATGCTCATCCGCCGGGTTCTCCCTTGCCAACAACGGGCGTTTAATTTGTGGGAGTTCAATCCGGCACAGCACCAGGCATTGAGCGGGCTCTTCGACACGACGTACGAAGGCGCCTGGAGGGTGCTGTTCAAGGGCGCCGAGGCTCCCGCATCCGCCACTGAAGATCACGGATTTCGCTCGCAGCGTCCAGCTGACGAGGTAAGTGATTCTACCCCTTTACGGGACACTTGTTAATAGTTTGACCCTACGCGGGTTTCAATCTCCCTTTTCCTTTGACAGGACTGGATGAAGAAGGCCGAGCAGATCATCAGCCCGGCTCCCATGCCAGAAAACCCAGTAGACGCCCGTCTAGTGGGGCTGCTGGTTCCGGCACCCCATGTGGTGCCAAAGAAGAAGGCCAAGAAGGAGGCCACGGGAACTCGAAGAAGTTCCCGGCGCCAGGTGATATCGGACTCATCGTCCGATGGCTCCGAGGCGGACTCCTCCCCCGAAGACGAGGAGGAGAAAGAGGACTCTCTCCCAGAGGAGGGAGAGAGAAAGAGGAAGGCCTCCCCGACAGGGGAGACCAAAGGGTCCAAGAGGGGAAGAACTATTCCCCTGGACAGCTCCGCCAACGCCAACGTTGGCGATGAAGAGTGGCCCTCAAGGGCCAGGCCTCCGGCAAGATCGTAAGTATCTGGATTCCTGAATGATTTATAATTTCTTATGTGTCACATAGTGTCCTTCTAATGCCGCACACTGCCTGCAGTCCGGCCGATGATGATCTCCCCGCTTCGTCGAGCGGGTCGTTGGCTCCGTCGGATGTAGATTCCATCCTGACTGCCTCCACCCCTCGCGCCGCTGAGGACGCCGAGGTGGGATCCCGGGAAGGGACCCATCAGGAGGAGGCTCCGGAGGCGCCGCAAGGCAGCCTCCCGGACTTTGTGCCGGACTCCACGCCGGAACCCGCAGTGGTTCCGGAGTCCGGCAGGCGGCCCCTTCGCAAGAAGGGCAAGACCATGACGCCGGCGGCCCCCGTCCAACCGGAGGCGCCGGACAACTTGCTGGAGGCGCTCAAAGGCGCTTCCATCGAGGAAGAACACCACACTGTCATGAGTGCGGTGATTCAGAAGGTTCAGCTCGCCAAGAGCGGGCTGACCGAAGCCTGCAGTAGCCTTCTAACAGGCTTTGAGGTAAGAAGTTAAAATTATGTAATGTAATACCGCATAGACAGTAGCCCCTGATGCTCGGTTCGGTGTCCGGAAAGAAAAGCCGGACTGAGGATCTAAAAAGATATACGCAGGGTTGCTAAAAATTATGTCAACATGGGTTTGCAGGCTGCGCTGCTGACCTCTGCCGCACTGACTGCGGAGGTCGGTGCTTTGAAGCAGGACCTCGAGCGGTCCGAGCAAGAGCTCGGCCGTGCCAAGAAGCAGCTCGAGGACAAAGAAGGTGAGTAACACCACTTTGAATAGTTACCTTACAGAAAAGGATTTAGGTTGCAATAGAAATAACAAGGATAACGTGGGTACTACAGGGGCCACGAACGAGGTGGCAACCCTGAAGGAGGCTATGTCCACGGCCGAACGCAGCGCGGCCACGGAATGGGCAGAGCGAGAGAAGCAGGAGGCGCGGGTGGCGGAGGTGCAGCAAGAGCTCCAGGCTCTCATGGAGAAGCATGAGAGTTTGGAGCATGACTCAAAGACTCGAGAGTCCGAGCTTGCCTCGGCTCTCGAAAGTGCCAAAACCGCCAAGGCCGAGGCCCATAAGGCCCTTCAGGAGGTTGAGGATGTGAAGAAAATAGCGGCGGGTAAGGCATTTTTCATGCAAAGCAAGCATGTTAATGTAAACTTCCTGATACTTACCCGGATTCGGAGCTCTCCAGGGGCGTTTGCAGATCTGCCTCGCAGTGCGTCCGATGCCGCCGCATTCTACCGTGGCGAGGAGGGGAGCTCAACGGAGAAGGTCTTCTGGTCTCAGTACGCTGAGGCCGGCCATCCGGTGCCCCCTAGCGACCAGCTGAAGCAGCTGGTCGAGCTCCACAAGGTAGCCGAGCAGGCCATGAAGGGCCTCATAGTCCGGCTATGGCCTGGAGAGGCCATGCCTGGGAGCTACTTCGGCCTCATGCAGCGTCTGGTGGATGCGTGCCCCTGGGTGGAGGTCATCAAGCGCTCCGCCTGTATTGAAGGTGCTCGTCGGGCCCTTGCCCGCGCAAAGGTGCACTGGGGCAGGCTGGATGCGGAGAGGCTTATCACTGACGCGCCGCCGGCGGTCAAGGAGTATCGTACGCCCGAGATGTACTATAAGACTGTCCTGAAGGGTGCCCGCAAGATTGCGGATGAGTGCCCCAGAGATGTAATTATTGAGTAAACTCGCTATGTGTTATCCTGTGCGCTGAAAACTTTGTTCATATGCGCTAAGCAACGCTGGTTTAATTTAAAATATTACCTTCTGTGCGGCCGTTTATAAAATCTGAGAGATGGCAAGTCGTCGGCTTCAGCCCCCATGCCACGAGTGCTGGGGTGTTCGGGATAAACTTGAGCACTCTTGTTCCCATTTTTGGGTCCATCTAGGGAGGCGCTCAACACAACGAACAAGGCAACCGGACTTATAATGCTTGAACACTCTCACTTAGCCATAGAATTCTATAATTTTAAATTTCGGCGAAGCCCCTAGTATTCGGAAGATCGAGTTTGGGGCGCTATCCACGCCTTGGCCGGACATTATCCGGTTCTTCGCTCGAAGCGGCATAAGTCTTTAGGGACTCGAAAAGACCTCTCGAACAGCGACCAGTCTCTCGCCTTATCATGCCAGTCAGTTTTAGCTTTCTCCACTGAGGCGCTCGCCCAGCTCAACCGGGGTGCAATCGCAGTGGTTCTCCCAGTGCTACCTTAGCCGACGGAACGGAACGTAAGGTACCAAAACTTGGGAGCCGGGCAAACCCAACTATTGACCCAAGACATGATTCGGAGCCGATTCATATAATGCTATAAGTTCGGGGTGCCGCACTTGTGAAAGTGTTCGGACTTATCACACCATAATGCGGGGAACATAAGCCCCTGGTGTATTCGGCCGTACCAGAATATACGGGTGCAAGATGTCATTAATGAACATATATGTAAAGTAATGCAATTATAGGCAAAAGTGCTGCATTATTTATTTAAGGAATTCTGCTATGAGTGCGGAATGATACAAATAGTGCGGTAAGAAAGGGATTGGACTAATTAAACATGTCCCCCTCCAGGGGTGGGCTGCGGACTGGTGTGTATAATCAAATTTAATGCTCGTAATGGAGACCACCTGAGTGTTCGTCGCAGCCTTTTTCCCTCCCTGGCTGTTGCATCGTGAGTTCGGCGGGTTCGCCGCCGGACAGGGCCTCTGGTGAACGGAGTCCTGTGTATAAAAAGAATGAAAATAAAAAAGAGCGACACACTTGGGAGCCCCTGGTGTGGTCGAGCTGCACTCTGGGTCTGTTGTGGTCGTGCCCCTCCCCCTATGCCCATGGTATCTCCAAAGCGTAATGATGTACGCGGAGGGCTTGTCTTGCAATCGTACGAGGGCTGGGGTTGGGGCCGCATTGCTACGCATGCTCGGAATGTGCCAGGTGGTCTTGATTGATATTGCTCCGGGCGCGTTTGGCCGTGTCCGGTTGTTTAACGGCCGGACTCGAAAATTGCCTTGAAAGGCTGTTCTGTACTTCTGCTGCGAGAGCCACTGTATGTTCCTCTGTTCGGAGGGAGCGTTCCGTATTTCCGTTGACCGTGATTACTCCACGAGGGCCTGGCATCTTGAGCTTGAGGTATGCGTAATGCGGCACCGCGTTGAACTTTGCGAACGCGGTTCGTCCGAGCAGAGCGTGATAGTCGCTGCGGAACGGGACTATGTCGAAGATTAACTCCTCGCTCCGGAAATTATCCGGGGATCCGAAGACCACTTCCAGTGTGACTGAGCCTGTACAATTGGCCTCAACACCTGGTATGACACCTTTGAAGGTCATTTTTGTAGGTTTAATCCTTGAGGGGTCTATGCCCATCTTGCGCACTTTATCCTGATAAAGCAGGTTCAGGCTACTGCCGCCATCCATCAGGACTCTTGTGAGGTGAAATCCATCGACGATTGGGTCTAAAACCAATGCGGCGAATCCGCCATGGCGGATACTGGTCGGATGGTCTCTTCGATCGAAAGTGATCGGGCAAGAGGACCATGGATTGAACTTTGGGGCGACTGGCTCCATCGCATATACGTCCCTTAGTGCATGCTTCCGCTCCCTCTTGGGTATATGGGTTGCGTATATCATGTTTACCGTCCGCACTTGTGGGGGGAAACCCTTCTGTCCTCTACTGTTCGACGGCCGGGTCTCTTCCTCGTCGTCGCTGTGCAACCCCTTGTCATTGTTTTCGGCAATTAACTTGCCTGCCTGCTTGAATACCCAACAATCTCTGTTGGTGTGGTTGGCTGGCTTTTCAGGGGTGCCATGTATCTAGCAAGAGCGGTCGAGTATTCGGTCCAAATTGGACGGACCCGGAGTGGTTCTTTTTAATGGCTTCTTCCGCTGACCGGGTTTAGAGCCTCGGAATCCGGCGTTGACTGCCGTATCCTCATTGTTATCGCCGTTAACACGGCGTTTGTTTTTGCTTCGACGCGACCTGCCATTGTGGTCCTTAGTATCCGGACTGCCAGCATTTTTACTGAGGTTGTTGCTGCGAGCTAGCCAGCTATCCTCTCCCGCACAGAAGCGGGTCATTAGTGATGTGAGGGCTGCCATGGATTTCGGCTTTTCCTGTCCTAGGTGTCCGGCTAGCCACTCATCGCGGATGTTATGTTTGAAGGCTGCGAGGGCCTCTGCATCCGGACAGTCGACGATTTGATTTTTCTTTGTTAAGAACCGTGTCCAGAATTGTCTGGCCGATTCGTCTGGCTGCTGAATTATGTGGCTTAGGTCATCGGCGTCCTGTGGTCGCACATATGTGCCCTGGAAGTTGTCGAGGAATGCGGCTTCCAGGTCTTCCCAACACCCAATTGACTCTGCGGGCAGGCTGTTAAGCCAATGCCGAGCTGGTCCTTTAAGCTTGAGCGGGAGATATTTGATGGCGTGGAGATCGTCACCGCGGGCCATGTGGATATGAAGGAGATAATCTTCGATCCAGACCGCGGGGTCTGTTGTGCCATCGTAGGATTCAATGTTTACGGGTTTAAACCCTTCAGGGATTTGATGATCCATTACTTCATCAGTGAAGCATAGCGGGTGTGCGGCGCCTCTCTATTGAGCAATATCACGACGTAGCTCAAGGGAGCGTTGTCTGCTGTGTTCGGCCCGGCCAGAGTTGTTGTATCCGGCTCGACGATATTCGTCGTGGGTCGTGGGCCGGAGTTGTTGTATCTGGATTGTCTTGCCTTGTCCTCCAATATATCCCGCAAGTCCGGCATGTTCCCCCGTGGCTTCGTGCTTTTCGAGCGATGCCGGGGTATAGTATTGATGGAAGGCCTGAATGCCTCTCTGTCGCGACCACGGGGTGGTCGGTCTGCCGTATTGTGCGCTGGTGATGAAGGTATATATGCTTCCTCCTCTAGTCGGGGGAGCAACTTGCGTTTTGGGTAGCTCTTGGAGGGGCGTTCGAGTTCATACTCTTCGGCCGCGAGGACCTCGGTCCATCTCTCGGCCAGCAGGTCTTGATCAGCTTGAAGCTGCTGCTGCTTTTTCTTTAGGCTGTTTGCTGTGGCCATTATCCTGCGTTTGAAACGCTCTTGTTCGACGGGATCCTTAGGCACGACGAATTCGTCGTCGCCGAGGCTTGCCTCATCTCCGGAGGGAGGTATGTAATTATCATCCTCGACCTCTTCGTCTGCCGCTCTCTCGTGAGGGCTTGCTTCTGCATCCTCCTGCGCTGAATCTTGCAGGAGGGGATTTTCTTCGGCACTTTCTGGGGTGTTATTATCTCCTGTGCCGGAATCTCCATTCTTGCTTTGGCGGGATTTAGAGCGGCGCCGCTGACGCCGGCGCTTGGGCTGTTTCTTTAAGGAATCTGCCTCCGCTGCTTCTTCGCCATCCCCATCTTTTGGGGTGTCCACCATTGTAACGCCCCGGATTCGTTGTGCCAGGTGTCTGCCAGTTATTCGCCGTCGTTGCCATGTCATTTGCTTGCGTGTTGCACTTTGCCGTGTCATCTTCTGCATTTCATATCATGTCATCATGTGCATTTCATTTTGCATACGTGTTCATCTCATGCATCCGAGCATTTTCCCCGTTGTCCGTTTTGCAATCCAGCACTTCTATGTCATCCGGCGTCCCCTTTTGCCTCTTCTCTTGTGCGGGTATTAAACTTTCTCGGAATGGCCCGAGCCTTGCCAAGCGGCCTTGGTATAGCACCGGTAGACCGCCTGTCAAGTTTCATGCCATTTGGAGGTCGTTTGGTACTCCAACGGTTAACCGGGTAACCGTAAAGCCTCTTTTGTTTGCAGCCCAACACCCCTTCCAAAGTGGCCCAAAACCCATCTAACTCCCCTCCATGCTCTCGGTCGTTCGATCACGATCGCGTGGCCGAAAACTGCTCCTCATTTGAACTCTCCTAGCCCCCTTTACCTATATAAACACCCCCCCTCCAAAAATCCCGGTCTAAACCCTAGCCCCGCTCCCCTCGCGCCACCGGACATGTCCGCTCCCTCGCCGGACACGTCCGCCCCGCCGCCGCAGCCAACCATGGGCCGCCACGTGTCCCCGCTGCTACCGTTCCCACCGCGCCGCCGCCAGGCCCGTGTCAGGCCCGCCGGGCCCCGATCTGGGCACCGAGGCCCGCAGCCACCCGCCGCCGCCCAGCGCTGCTCGCCGCGCCCCGCCGCTTCCCGCGCCGGCGCCTCACCGCCGACCGTCCTCGCCGCCGCCGCCCGTCGCCGCCTCTTCGCTGGAGCGCGCCTCTGCCGCCCGCGCTCCCGCTCGCCTCGCGCCGCCAGGAGGACAAGCGCCTGCGTCCCCACCGCCCGGCTTCGCCACCCGCCGCTGCCGGCGACCGGAGCCCGGATCTGCCGCTCCAGCTCCTGTCCTCGTCAACCCCACGCCCAGCCGGAGCTCCGCCGTCGCCGATCTGGTCGAGGCCGCCGTCCTCGTCCCGGATCCAGCTGGTCCCCTCGTTCCCTTGCCGTTCCGGCCACCGGAGTCCCCAGCTCCGGCGAGGCCTCTCCAGCGCCGCCCGCCTCCTCGCTCGGGAGGACGGACCCCAACGCCCACGTGGGACTCGGCCCAGCAACGCCAGGCCGCCGGCCCAGCGCGCCGGCCTGCCAAGCCCTCCCCGCCAACCTGGGCTCAGCCCGCTAGGTGAGAACCCTCTTTCCCCCGCCCCGTGCGACTTTTAGTCATATAGCGCCCGTCTGTGTTTTTTTCTCCTAAAATCGGCTAAGTCCCCGGTTTATTTGACATAATCATGCCATGTTTGACCTGTTGTATCTCTGCATCCGTAGCTCTGTTTCGTGCGTGTAATATGTCAAATTGTTCGCCTCGACGAGTACATCATTTCATTCCATTGCATCATTTTCATTTGAGCTCATCTTGATGCCCGAAATGCTATTGGAAGAGTGCATGTTGATGTTAATCTGCTGAAACTGTTATAACTTGCTCATTTGTCATTTTTGCCATGATTGATGTGTGCATCCTATGAGGTTGAGCTCTACATGTGTTTTGATCTATGCTATGCCATCTTTCCAGAGGTGCTTGCCTTGTATTTTTGTGAGTTGTGTGATGAGTGCATCGATCTTACTAAGTAGGGTACTTGCTGTTGCTGTTTTCCTGGCAGATTCTGTTATATTTTGTTGCTATGTAAACATGCTTCTACTAGTCATTTCGTGCATAATCTGGAGATGTCCTATAAACATGTTTTGATCTACATGTTATGCTCTATCCATTCATGCCCCTGGTTGCATTTATAGACTACTGTAACATGTTGTTATCTTGCTCCAAAGTTGCTTGATAATGTTGCTATCAGCCTGTTAACGTTAAGTTCACTTGTTCCCATGTGTTTTGCTAGTGATCCATGCACCCTATGACCTTGATCTTGCCATTCTTAGCTTCACAAACATGTCTTCTTACTGTTGGTTGCCTTGCCATGCCATGTATTGCTCTGTGGTGAGCGGTTCAAGCTCACGAACATGCCTACTTATTGTTGTTCCTGCCATGTATGAATCGGTAATATAACTTTCCATGTTTACATTGGTGCCATCATATTTTCCATGCCTTTTTGGCTCATGGTCAGTAAGGGACTTTTGATCTATGCTATTAGTAGATTCATGCCATGCCTTTGTTTGCCATGATAAGTTCCTGTAACATGTTGTTTGAGAGCTCTAAACATTGCAACCTGATGTTATTTCTGCAAAGTCTGAAACTGTTATTATTTGCAATCTTACCATGTGTTTTGGAGCATGTTCTAGTGATTTCTGGAGATAGCTCAGTGTTCATGTTTTGTTATGCTTTACCATTACTTCATGCCCATGCCTTTTGTTATTATGTTGGGGTGCTGTAGCATATTGTTTTGATGCTTGTAAGATGCCTAGTTGTTGTTATGGACAGATTGTTGTTATGACTTGTATAGAGTGCATGTGTTGAACCGTTGCTCCGTTTTGAGTGTGCTCTACATGAAACTTGCGTGATTTTGCATGTAGTTTCATATTATCATGTTGCATACTTGTTTTGATGTGTTTGCTTGATGTTTGGGTGCATTTTGCATCAATGCCATGCTTAACTTGTTTTGCTCATATCTTCTAGGCCGTAGCTCCGAATTAAATGAACTTTATATGTAACTTGACTAGAATTTCGTGTAGATCATCTTGGTGCATATTTAACTTGCTGTTTAACAACTTGAACATAAGGATTTTTTCAGATCTGGACCAATGTCGAAATTTGCATATGAGGACTTACCGGATTTGTTATATGTTGTTTCCGGCCTCATTTAAACTTGCCTTGATAAGCTGTTCTTGTTTGCATCATCTCTTGCCATGAGTAGCTTCATGTAGCTTGGTCATGCATCATGCGAGTTGTGCATCATGCCTTGTTCATGTGTGGTGTGTTTACCACGTTGTGTGCTTCTTCTTGTTAGTTCCTGTTTCGTTGCGATCGTGAGGATTCGTTCGTCTACGGTTGGTTCGGCTTCATCCGTTCGTCTTCTTCATGGACTCGTTCTTCTTCCTTGCGGGATTTCAGGCAAGATGACCGCTACCATCTCACTACTACCATTGCTATGCTAGTTTCTTCGTTCTATCGCTATGCTGCGTTACCTATCATTTGCTCTTCAAGCCTCCCAAATTGCCATGAACCTCTAACCTTTGACACCATTCCTAGCAAACCATTGTTTGGCTATGTTACCGCTTTGCTCAGCCCCTCTTATAGCGTTGCTAGCTGCAGGTGAAGTTGAAGATTGCTCCATGGTGAACAGGGTTTATGTTGGGATATCACAATATCTCTTATATTATTAATGCATCTATATATTTGGTAAAGGGTGGAAGGCTCGGCATTATGCCTGGTGTTTTGTTCCACTCTTGCCGCCCTAGTTTCTGTCATACCGATGTTATGTTCCCGGATTTTGCGTCCCTAACTCGGTCGGGTGATTTATGGGACCCCCCTGACAGTTCGCTTTGAATAAAACTTGTCCAGCAAGGCCCAACCTTGGTTTTACCATTTGCCTCACCACCACCTACTTTTCCCTTGGGAGTAATTAACCCAAGGGTCATCTTTATTCAGCCCCCCCGGGCCAATGCTTGTCTAAGTGTTGGTCCAAACTAGAGTCCTTTGCAGCGCCCCCTCAAGGAAACTTGAGGTCTGGTTTTAGTTGTACGGAGTGCTCATCCGGTGTTGCCCTGAGAACGAGATATGTGCAGCTCCTATCGGGATTGTCGGCGCATCGGGCGGCTTTGCTGGTCTTGTTTTACCATTGTCGAAATGTCTTGTAAACCGGGATTCCGAGACTGATCGGGTCTTCCTGGGAGAAGGTCTATTCCTTTGTTGATCGCGAGAGCTTGTCATGGGCTAAGTTGGGACACCCCTGGAGGGTATAAACTTTTGAGAGCCGTGCCCGCGGTTATGTGGCAGATGGGAATTTGTTAATGTCCGGTTGTAGATAACTTGACACCAGATCCGAAATAAAATGCATCAACCGCGTGTGTAGCCGTGATGGTCTCTTCTCGGCGGAGTCCGGGAAGTGAACACGGTTTTTGTGTTATGTTTGGCGTAAGTAGGTGTTCAGGATCACCTCTTGATCATTGCTAGCTTCGCGACCATTCCTTTGTTTCTCTTCTCGCACTCATTTGCGTATGTTAGCCACCATATCATGCTTAGTCGCTGCTGCAACCTCACCACTTTACCCCTTCCTTTCCCATTAAGCTTTTCTAGTCTTGATACCCATGGTAATGGGATTGCTGAGTCCTCGTGGCTCACAGATTACTACAACAACAGTTGCAGGTACAGGTTATGCGATGTTCATGATGCGAGAGCGATGCTTGCTTGCGTTGAGTTCTTCTTCTGCTTCTTCTTCGATTAGGGGATAGGTTCCAGGTCGGCAGCCTGGGCTAGCAGGGTGGATATTGTTTGAGTTTCTGTTTATTATTCATCCGTAGTCGGATGTTGTTCTTGTATGATGTATTGTTGTATTCATGTGGCATTGTATGCCTCTTGTATGTATCCCCATCTATTATGTAATGTTGATGTAATGATATCCACCTTGCAAAAGCGTTCCAATATGCGGGTCTATCCTTAGTGGGACCTTCGAGTTCCTTTTGGATAGGGTCGCATATTGGGCGTGACAAGTTGGTATCAGAGCCTCGACCGATCCTAGGAGCCCCCCTTGACTGATCGTGTAGTTTGGCCGTTGTTGAGTCTAGAAGAAAACTTTTTTGGAGTCTAGTTATATCGGAGAGTAGGAATTCTTTTACTCCTCTGCCCCTTCGTCGCTCTGGTAAGGAATCTTGACGTAGGTGTTTTGAATTACTCCTCTTCCCCTTCAAATTTTTCTTTAGGTTCACGTAGTTGGTTTTCCGGTAGTTGTTCCTCAACTCTTTTGATCCGGTGCATTTCTCATCCAGTTGACTCGAGTCCCTTCATCTTTGCCAAGTTCAATCCTCAGTTGTTTTTTTTCCCACCCGCCCTCCCTTCTTCTTCTTGAATCCGGAGTCCGTAATCGAGTATTCATCCTACTCGTGCGAAATCTTTGCTTTCTTTCCTCAATGATTTCAACCAGTGTTTTTCTCTTCTAGTTATTCGTCGGTTCCCCCTTCCAAGTTGCCTTTGTTTTCCCGCCCTACCACCCTCTTCTTCCCAGAGTTTGAGTCTCTTTCGATCATCTATTTCATTCGTGTGGAGCCTCTTCATTCTTCCCTCATTTATTTCAACCGGTGAATTCTCGTCTCGTTTGACATTCTTCATCTCTTTTCTTCTCCGGTGGACTCAATTCAAGTTTTTCGGGTTGATCACATTCTTTTCCGTGGATCAAGTGTTTTTCCCTGCTCGTTCGCCTCTCGCCAGTTTATCATTCCGGAGTGCTCAAGACATCTCAAGAGATTCATCTGTGTTTGAATTAATTCGAGGTTGTCACCTCATTCAAATTCTTCAATCATTCTAGTGCATCTTCTATCTCTTCAAAAATCCTTCCAATGGTGTTTTCTCTTTAGTGGGCCCTAACCCACAGGTCTTTTCCCAGGATCTTACCTGACTCTTCTAATTCCCCCGGAGTTCGAGTTCTCTCGATTCTTTTCTTCTTCTCTTGAGCTCTTGTTTCACCTCAACTCTTTTCCCTTCCGTCTCGGTCCTAAGATCTCGGGACGAGATCTCTTGTTAGTGGAGGAGTGTTGTAACGCCCCGGATTCGTTGCGCCAGGTGTCTGCCAGTTATTCGCCGTCGTTGCCATGTCATTTGCTTGCGTGTTGCACTTTGCTGTGTCATCTTCTGCATTTCATATCATGTCATCATGTGCATTTCATTTTGCATACGTGTTCGTCTCATGCATCCGAGCATTTTCCCCGTTGTCCGTTTTGCAATCCGGCACTTCTATGTCATCCGACGTCCCCTTTTGCCTCTTCTCTTGTGCGGGTATTAAACTTTCTCGGAATGGCCCGAGCCTTGCCAAGCGGCCTTGGTATAGCACCGGTAGACCGCCTGTCAAGTTTCGTGCCATTTGGAGGTCGTTTGGTACTCCAACGGTTAACCGGGTAACCGTAAAGCCTCTTTTGTTTGCAGCCCAACACCCCTTCCAAAGTGGCCCAAACCCATCTAACTCCCCTCCATGCTCTCGGTCGTTCGATCACGATCGCGTGGCCGAAAACCGCTCCTCATTTGGACTCTCCTAGCCCCCTCTACCTATATAAACACCCCCCCTCCAAAAATCCCAGTCTAAACCCTAGCCCCGCTCCCCTCGCGCCACCGGACATGTCCGCTCCCTCGCCGGACACGTCCGCCCCGCTGCCGCAGCCAACCACGGGCCGCCACATGTCCCCGCCGCCGCCGTTCCCACCGCGCCGCCGCCAGGCCCGCGTCAGGCCCGTCGGGCCCCGATCTGGGCCCCGAGGCCCGCAGCCACCCGCCGCCGCCGAGCGCTGCTCGCCGCGCCCCGCCGCCTCCCGCGCCGGCGCCTCGCCGCCGACCGTCCTCGCCGCCACCGCCCGTTGCCGCCTCTTCGCCGGAGCGCGCCTCTGCCGCCCGCGCTCCCGCTCGCCTCGCGCCACTAGGAGGGCAAGCGCCTGCGTCCCCACCGCCCGGCTTCGCCACCCGCCGCTGCCGGTAACCGGAGCCCGGATCTGCCGCTCCAGCTCCTATCCTCGTCAACCCCGCGCCCAGCCGGAGCTCCGCCGTCGCCGATCTGGTCGAGGCCGCCGTCCTCGTCCCGGATCCGGCTGCTCCCCTCGTTCCCTTGCCGTTCCGGCCACCGGAGTCCCCAGCTCTGGCGAGGCCTCTCCTCCCCAGCGCCGCCCGCCTCCTCGCTCGGGAGGACGGACCCCAGCGCCCACGTGGGCCCCGGCCCAGCAACGCCAGGCCACCGGCCCAGCACGCCGGCCTGCCAAGCCCTCCCCGCCAACCTGGGCTCAGACCGCTAGGTGAGAACCCTCTTTCCCCCGCCCCGTGCGACTTTTAGTCATATAGCGCCCGGCTGTGTTTTTTTTTCCTAAAATCGGCTAAGTCCCCGGTTTATTTGACATAATCATGCCATGTTTGACCTGTTGCATCTCTGCATCCGTAGCTCTGTTTCGTGCGTGTAATATGTCAAATTGTTCGCCTCGACGAGTAATTCATTTTATTCCATTGCATCATTTTCAGTTGAGCTCATCTTGATGCCCGAAATGCTGTTGGAAGAGTGCATGTTGATGTTAATCTGCTGAAACTGTTATAACTTGCTCATTTGTCATTTTTGCCATGATTGATGTGTGCATCCTATGAGGTTGAGCTCTACATGTGTTTTGATCTATGCTCTGCCATCTTTCCAGAGGTGCTTGCCATGTCTTTTAGTGAGTTGTGTGCTGAGTGCATCGAGCTTGCTAAGTAGGGTACTTGCTGTTGCTGTTTTCCTGGCAGATTCTGTTTTATTTTGTTGCTATGTAAACATGCTTCTACTAGTCATTTCGTGCATAATCTGGAGATGTCCTATAAACATGTTTTGATCTACATGTTATGCTCTATCCATTCATGCCCCTGGTTGCATTTATAGACTACTGTAACATGTTGTTATCTTGCTCCAAAGTTGCTTGATAATGTTGCTATCAGCCTGTTAACGTTAAGTTCACTTGTTCCCATGTGTTTTGCTAGTGATCCATGCACCCTATGACCTTTCTCTTGCCATGCTTAGCTTCACAAACATGTCTTCTTACTGTCGGTTGCCTTGCCATGCCATGTATTGCTCTGTGGTGAGTGGTTCAAGCTCACGAACATGCCTACTTATTGTTGTTCCTGCCATGTATGAATCGGTAATATAACTTGCCATGTTTACATGGGTGCCATCATATTTTCCATGCCTTTTTGGCTCATGGTCAGCAAGGGACTTTTGATCTATGCTATTAGTAGATTCATGCCATGCCTTTGGTTGCCATGATAAGTTCCTGTAACATGTTGTTTGAGAGCTCTAAACATTGCAACCTGATGTTATTTCTGCAAAGTCTGAAACTGTTATTATTTGCAATCTTACCATGTGTTTTGGAGCATGTTCTAGTGATTTCTGGAGATAGCTCAGTGTTCATGTTTTGTTATGCTTTACCAGTACTTCATGCCCATGCCTTTTGTTATTATGTTGGGGTGCTGTAGCATGTTGTTTTGATGCTTGTAAGATGCCTAGTTGCTGTTATGGACAGATTGTTGTTATGACTTGTATAGAGTGCATGTGTTGAACAGTTGCTCCGTTTTGAGTGTGCTCTACATGAAACTTGCGTGATTTTGCATGTAGTTTCATATTATCATGTTGCATCCTTGTTTTTATGTGTTTGCTTGATGTTTGGGTGCATTTTGAATCAATGCCATGCTTAACTTGTTTTGCTCATATCTTCTAGGCCGTAGCTCCGAATTAAATGAACTTTATATGTAACTTGACTAGAATTTCGTGTAGATCATCATGGTGCATCTTTAACTTGCTGTTTAACAACTTGAACATAAGGTTTTTTTTCAGATCTGGACCAATTTCGAAATTTGCATATGAGGACTTACCGGATTTGTTATATGTTGTTTCCGGCCTCATTTAAACTTGCCTTGATGTGTTGTTCTTGTTTGCATCATCTCTTGCCATGAGTAGCTTCATGTAGCTTGGTCATGCATCATGCGAGTTGTGCATCATGCCTTGTTCATGTGTGGTGTGTTTACCATGTTGTGTGCTTCTTCTTGTTAGTTCCTGTTTCGTTGCGATCGTGAGGATTCGTTCGTCTACGGTTGGTTCGGCTTCATCCGTTCGTCTTCTTCATGGACTCGTTCTTCTTCCTTGCGGGATTTCAGGCTAGATGACCTCTACCCTAGATCTCACTACTACCATTGCTATGCTAGTTTCTTCGTTCTATCGCTATGCTGCGTTACCTATCATTTGCTCTTCAAGCCTCCCAAATTGCCATGAACCTCTAACCTTTGACACCATTCCTAGCAAACCATTGTTTGGCTATGTTACCGCTTTGCTCAGCCCCTCTTATAGCGTTGCTAGCTGCAGGTGAAGTTGAAGATTGCTCCATGGTGAATAGGGTTTATGTTGGGATATCACAATATCTCTTATATTATTAATGCATCTATATATTTGGTAAAGGGTGGAAGGCTCGGCCTGATGCCTGGTGTTTTGTTCCACTCTTGCCGCCCTAGTTTCCATCATACCGGTGTTATGTTCCCGGATTTTGCGTCCCTAACTCGGTCGGGTGATTTATGGGACCCCCCTGACAGTTCGCTTTGAATAAAACTTGTCCAGCAAGGCCCAACCTTGGTTTTACCATTTGCCTCACCACCACCTACTTTTCCCTTGGGAGTAATTAACCCAAGGGTCATCTTTATTCAGCCCCCCCGGGCCAATGCTTATCTAAGTGTTGGTCCAAACTAGAGTCCTTTGCAGCGCCCCCTCAAGGAAACTTGAGGTCTGGTTTTAGTTGTATGGAGTGCTCATCCAGTGTTGCCCTGAGAACGAGATATGTGCAGCTCCTATCGGGATTGTCGGCGCATCAGGTGGCTTTGCTGGTCTTGTTTTACCATTGTCGAAATGTCTTGTAAACCGGGATTCCGAGACTGATCGGGTCTTCCTGGGAGAAGGTCTATTCCTTCATTGATCGCGAGAGCTTGTCATGGGCTAAGTTGGGACACCCCTGCAGGGTATAAACTTTCGAGAGCCGTGCCCACGGTTATGTGGCAGATGGGAATTTGTCAATGTCCGGTTGTAGATAACTTGACACCAGATCCGAAATAAAATGCATCAACCGCGTGTGTAGCCGTGATGGTCTCTTCTCGGCGGAGTCCGGGAAGTGAACACGGATTCTGTGTTATGTTTGACGTAAGTAGGTGTTCAGGATCACCTCTTGATCATTGCTAGCTTCACGACCGTTCCTTTGTTTCTCTTCTCGCACTCATTTGCGTATGTTAGCCACCATATCATGCTTAGTCGCTGCTGCAACCTCACCACTTTACCCCTTCCTTTCCCATTAAGCTTTGCTAGTCTTGATACCCATGGTAATGGGATTGCTGAGTCCTTGTGCCTCACAGATTACTACAACAATAGTTGCAGGTACAGGTTATGCGATGTTCATGACGCGAGAGCGATGCTTGCTTGCATTGAGTTCTTCTTCTGCTTCTTCTTCGATTAGGGGATAGGTTCCAGGTCGGCAGCCTGGGCTAGCAGGGTGGATATTGTTTGAGTTTCTGTTTATGATTCATCCGTAGTCGGATGTTGTTCTTGTATGATGTATTGTTGTATTCATGTGGCATTGTATGCCTCTTGTATGTATTCCCATCTATTATGTAATGTTGATGTAATGATATCCACCTTGCAAAAGCGTTCCAATATGCGGGTCTATCCTTAGTGGGACCTTCGAGTTCCTTTTGGATAGGGTCGCATATTGGGCGTGACAACCATGTATATGTCGTATGACGAGGTGGTTTTCAGTGCCCTGTAGGTGCTGGTTCTTGATCGTCTCCGGCATCGTCGTCCATACCGTTGATGTCTTCGGAGTCGTAGTCGAGCATGTCGGTTAGATTGTTGACAGTGGCTACAAAGTGGGTGGTGGGTGGGCTTTGAATTTCTTCGTCGTCCGCATCCCAACCGTCCTGGCCATAGTCCGGCCAGGGCTCTCCGGATAGCGAGAGATGCTTTAGAGAATTTAAGATGTCGCCAAAGGGTGAGTGCTGAAAGATGTCCGCAGCGGTGAACTCCATGACCGGCGCCCAATCAGATTCGATTGGCAGGGGTGCAGGAGGTTCGGAGTCCGGCACCTCGGAGTCACGAGCTTTATAAGGGACAAGGTCAGCGTTCGACTCCATCACCGTGGAAGTCGCAGCTCCCGAGGCGGTGTCCAGCCACCGTCCTCGATCTACGCAATCGGCTCCGGGCTATGGGTCGGAGCGGATTCGTGTGCGGCCTCCAAGGTACTGTCCGGCGGCAGAGCTAGATCATGCCCATCATGACAGTGCGGCACGCTCGGCTGTGGCTCGGATCCATCGAAGATCAAGTCCCCGTGGATATCCGCTGTGAAGTTTAGGCTTCCAAATCTGACCTGACGGCTAGGGGCGTAGCTTTCGATCTGCTCCAGATGGCCAAGCGAATTGGCCCGCAGCGCGAAGCCGCCGAATACGAAGGTCTATCCGGGAAGAAAAGTCTCATCCTGGACGGCGTTGTTGTTGATTGAAGAAGCCATCAAGCCTATCGGTGATGACACAGAGGAACTCTCAATGAAAGCACCAATGTCGGTGTCAAAACCGACGGATCTCGGGTAGGGGGTCCCGAACTGTGCGTCTAGGCGGATGGTAACAGGAGACAAGGGACACGATGTTTTTACCCAGGTTCGGGCCCTCTCGATGGAGGTAAAACCCTACTCCTGCTTGATTGATATTGATGATATGGGTAGTACAAGAGTGTATCTACCACGAGATCAAGGAGGCTAAACCCTAGAAGCTAGCCTATGGTATGATTGTTGTAATGGTTGTGTTGTCCTACGGACTAAAACCCTCCGGTTTATATAGACACCGGGGAGGGCTAGGGTTACACAGAGTCGGTTACAATGGTAGGAGATCTACATATCCGTATTGCCAAGCTTGCCTTCCACGCCAAGGAAAGTCCCATCCGGACACGGGACGAAGTCTTCAATCTTGTATCTTCATAGTCTTGGAGTCCGGCCGACGATGATAGTCCAGCTGTCCGGACACCCCCTAGTCCAGGACTCCCTCAGGGTCACTACGACTTAAACCCTAAACCCTAAACATGATTTAATTCCCTGGCCAGGTAGAACCTGTTGAAGGAAAGACGGCTGGCACCCTCGGATCATATGGAGCTACGGCAGTGGAGCAAGCCGGCTCCAAAAGGAAGATGGACTACCTGGGACGTCGAGCTGTAGCTAGAAGGGCGGTTGGGACGCGACATCGGCCCAAACCGCAGTGACCCCCGATTGGGACGCACCGACTATGGGTTTTCTCCCTTGCCGATGTCGACCGCGTCTACGCAGAACATTGTTCCCTTCCCCCAGCTGCGGGATCAGGCCCCTCATTCTATGCTTGTGAAGAGAGCAACCTTAGCAAGCAGGCTTGTAGCTAGCTCCTGCTAGTGTATATATAGTGGTTTTCTTTTTCTCTCCATATCAACCATTTTATATTGCGTACGTGTCATTCAAGAGTGAAATGATGGTTGCTTCTTCCGACTAACTTACTGTGTGATTTGACTGCTCCTTAGTGGCCCCTACACGTACTCCCCCTACGTGTATGAGACAGTCACACGTACACATGGACGCAAAAACGCGCGCGACGCCCTAATGCATGCATGTCCGAGCACTCGACGGAACACACACGGTCACGCTAAGTGCTCAACCTACACGTGCATGCACACACATACTCAGTCAGGGTGAGCTAGTGACCGTATAAACACCGGAAAATATATATATTGAGCACAATGAGTGTATTATGAAGTCCACTGGCCGTATTTTTACAAATATACAGTGACAGACAGTGTATTTATCTCGTTTGAAATTAATCCATATTAATAGGAGAGGAGGCAGTATGGACTAGCATTACTTGCACGCGGTGGCTCGCAGGATAAGGAGAAACTTTTGACTAATGCAAGCTCTCCCTCGCTCAGGCGGTGGACGTGCAACAGTTAATTCAGGTGTCAGATTGCCAGAAGCATACACTATACTACTAGTGTTACTATTGTTCGACTTCCCGAATAGGGGAACAGCCAAGCGCAAAGTTTACTAATATAGTCTATAAAGGTACGTACTATATTACTACCTCCGTCTGGGTTTATTAGGCCCGTGAGCCACTGGATGACGTCCGGATTTATAAGGCCGCTGCGTGCATGCGGCTCCTTTTTCCTCGTTTTCTTTCCCTAGTAGTTACTGTAGCAATTTAATAGCCAGCTTTTTCTCTGGCAATTAGCGCATGCGTCCCTTTGTATTGGGCGACCATGCATGCTGCATGCGCCGATGCGCGTGTAAGCCGTTGCATCTGGACTTTTTCTTTGCGGATGCAGATGAGTAGGTGAATCAATACAACTAATTATTACTGTTTCTTGGTACTGCTGTTTTGGTCTTTGGGACTAATAATCCCGGACGGAGGTAGTAGTACTAGGAACCGAATGGATGAGCGTCTGCACTCTTATTATAATTTTAAAATGTGATAAAGCAATCTTCAACACATTTGGTTTTCTTCGAGGGTTCTCGCATGTGATAATGGAAGTTGATTGCATGGAACACTCGCCACAATTCTCGCTTAATTATGGCTCATATCCTGTTACAAATAGTAGCGCTCGGTAATATTTCCTCTTTTTTTGTTATTCAGCATGTAAACAGGTCAGCAAACCTTGCGGCGCATCTTCGTGCGAACCGTGCTTGCTGCACTTTGAATGTGGCCGAGAGCTGGCTTGATGAAACACCTCGCTTCCTACTTCTTTTTTGCGGGGTACCTCGCTTCCTAGTGACCAGTGTCTTGGCTGATCGTCCTAAGAATGCTTATATATGAATAAAGCTCTCTCATTTACCGGCAAAAAGGATTGAGCCATATTAACCGGAAAGGAGGGAGTATGGACTAGCACTACTTTTTGGTGTGTCCCATCAACTCGCAGAATGAGGAGAAGCTTGCAGGACAAGGTGAAGCTCTCTTACGCCTTTTGACTAATGCAACCTACCCTCGGTGGACATGCATCAGTCCATTCGGTGTCAGATTGTCACAGGCATACACTGTAGTACCCAACATGCGGAGTACCATCATTGTTCGACTTCACAAAGAGGCGAAGAGCCAAGCGCAGTAGTACGAGTAGTACTACTACTAGAACCGCATGGTGGAGTGTTTGTACTCTTATTTCTTTTTATCTCTGATAAAGTACACGTTTATTCCGGAGAAGGGCGGAAAACGGCAGCCCAACATGTAATGAATGATATCGATCAACCAACCATGCTCGAATATATCTTGGCCTCCATGCGAACCCGTCTGTGTGTTCTCGCTCCTCGTCTCTCTCAAGGAACGGCGGGTTGGCTCTTTGCCGTCAATTGAGATCGGTTTGCTCACACTCCTGTCTCACATGTCAGTGATATGCCAAGAGGAGGTGCGTTGACCGAATGGCCATACGCGCACTTGGTTTTGAACCTTCATACTACTCCTCCCTCCGTCATAGTTTACAGGGCGCGCTTCATTATGATGCATTTCTCTCAATGCATTTCCACCACCAGAGAGACTTTAGACGCGTTTGGTTTAATGCTCAATTAATTAGGGCGTGGTAACCGCAATCAAGTCCACAATTTTCTCTCCATGTAACTACGGAGTGGAGTAAGTGCATGCATGTGTGTACCCGGGGTGGAAGCACTGCATGCATGTGTGTACGCATTATTCCCTCTACTAGTAATAGACGCCGTGCTATAACTACCAATGCTATTTTTCATGCCGATCGCTAGTCGCCTTGGTCCCACGGATCTTTTTTCTTTCTTCTGAAGCGCGTTGTATAAACAGTGACGGATGGAGTAGTATGTGTTGGAAATATGCCCTAGAGGCAATAATAAAAGTATTATTATTATATTTCTTTGTTCATGATAGTTGTCTTTTATTCATGCTATAACTGTATTATCCGGAAATCGTAATACACGTGTGAATACATAGACCACAATATGTCCCTAGTGAGCCTCTAGTTGACTAGCTTGTTGATCAACAGATAGTCATGGTTTCCTGGCTATGGACATCGGATGTCGTTGATAACGGGATCACATCATTAGGAGAATGATGTGATGGACAAGACCCAATCCTAAGCATAGCACAAGATCGTGTAGTTCGTTTTGCTAGAGCTTTTCCAATGTCAAGTATCTTTTCCTTAGACCATGAGATCGTGTAACTCCCGGATACCGTAGGAGTGCTTTGGGTGTACCAAACGTCACAACGTAACTGGGTGACTATAAAGGTGCACTACAGGTATCTCTGAAAGTGTCTGTTGGGTTGACACGGATCGAGACTGGGATTTGTCACTCCGTATGACGGAGAGGTATCTCTGGGCCCACTCGGTAATGCATCATCATAATAAGCTCAAAGTGATCAAGTGGTTGGTCACGGGATCATGCATTACGGTACGAGTAAAGTGACTTGCCGGTAACGAGACTGAACGAGGTATTGGGATACCGACGATCGAGTCTCGGGCAAGTAACGTACCGATTGACAAAGGGAATTGCATATGGGGTTTGATCGAATCCTCGACATCGTGGTTCAACCGATGAAATCATCGTGGAACATGTGGGAGCCAACATGGGTATCCAGATCCTGCTGTTGGTTATTGACCGGAGAATCGTCTCGGTCATGTCTTCATATCTCCCGAACCCGTAGGGTCTACACACTTAAGGTTCGATGAAGCTAGGGTTATTAGGAAGACTTGTATGTGATTACCGAATGTTGTTAGGAGTCCCGGATGAGATCCCGGACGTCACGAGTAGTTCCGGAATGGTCCGGAGGTGAAGTTTTATATATGGGAAGTTGTCATGCGGACACCGGAAAGTTTCAGGGGCATGTCGGTATTGTACCGGGGCCACCGGAGAGGTTCCGGGGGTCCACCGGGAGGGGCCACCCCTCTCGGAGGGCCACATGGGCTGCAAGGGGCAGGGAACCAGCCCCTGGAGGGCTGGGCGTGCCCCCCACCTTGGGCCCATGCACCTAGGGTTGGGGGGAAACCCTAAGGGGGGCGCCCCCCTTTGCTTGGGGGGCAAGTCCCCCCTCCCTGGCCGCCCCCCCCCTCTAGATCCCATCTAGAGGGGTCGGCCCCCCTTGCCCCTTCCCCTGTAAATAGAGGGGTGAGGGGAGGGCTGCTGGACACAACCCAAGGCGCAGCCCCTCCCCTCCCCAACACCTCTCCTCCTCCGTTACGTGCTTGGCGAAGCCCTGTCGGAGTACTGCTGCACCAACACCACCACGCCGTCGTGCTGCCGTTGGAGCTATCTTCCTCAACCTCTCCTTCCTCCTTGCTGGATCAAGACGGAGGAGACGTCGTCCGTCCCGTACGTGTGTTGAACGCGGAGGTGCTGTCCGTTCAGCACTTGGTCATCGGTGATCTGAATCACGGTGAGTACGACTCCATCATCACCATCCCCATGAACGCTTCCGCACGCGATCTACAAGTGGTATGTAGATGCAAACTCACTCCCTTGACTCGTTGCTTGGATGAACTCATAGATGGATCTTGGTGAAACCGTAGGAAAAATTTAAATTTTCTGCAACGTTCCCCAACAGTGGCATCATGAGCTAGGTCTATGCGTAGTTCTCTATTGCACGAGTAGAACACAATTTTGTTGTGGGCGTGGATCTTGTCAACTTGCTTGCCACTACTAGTCTTTTCTTGCTTCAGTGGTATTGTGGGATGAAGCGGCCCGGACCAACCTTACACGTACGCTTACGTGAGACCGGTTCCACCGACAGACATGCACTAGTTGCATAAGGTGGCTGGCGGGTGTCTGTCTCTCCCACTTTAGTTGGAGCGGATTCGATGAAAAGGGTCCTTATGAAGGGTAAATAGAAGTTGACAAAATCACGTTGTGGTTATTCGTACGTAAGAAAACGTTCTTGCTAGAACTCAATTGCAGCCACGTAAAAGATGCAACAACATTTAGAGGATGTCTAACTTTGTTTTTGCAGCAATTGTCATGTGATGTGATATGGCCAGAAGTTGTGATGAATGATGAATGATATATTGTGATGTATGAGATCATGTTCTTGTAATAGGAATCACGACTTGCATGTCGATGAGTATGACAACCGGCAGGAGCCATAGGAGTTGTCTTTATTTTTTGTATGACCTGCGTGTCATTGAAGAACGCCATGTAAATTACTTTACTTTATTGCTAAACGCGTTAGCCATAGAAGTAGAAGTAGTCGTTGGCGTGACAACTTCATGAAGACACGATGATGGAGATCATGATGATGGAGATCATGGTGTCATGCCGGTGACAAGATGATCATGGAGCCCCGAAGATGGAGATCAATGGAGCTATATGATATTGTCCATATCATGTCACTACTATATAATTGCATGTGATGTTTATTATGTTTATGCATCTTGTTTACTTACAACGATCGTAGTAAATAAGATGATCCCTTACAACAATTTCAAGAAGTGTTCTCCCCTAACTGTGCACCGTTGCTAAAGTTCGTCGTTTCGAAGCACCACGTGATGATCGGGTGTGATAGATCCTTACGTTCACATACAACGGGTGTAAGACAGTTTTACACATGCAAAACACTTGGGGTTAACTTGACGAGCCTAGCATGTACAGACATGGCCTCGGAACACAGAGACCGAAAGGTTGAACACGAGTCGTATGGAAGATACGATCAACATGAAGATGTTCACCGACGATGACTAGTCCGTCTCATGTGATGATTGGACACGGCCTAGTCGACTCGGATCGTGTAACACTTAGATGACTAGAGGGATGTCTAATCTGAGTGGGAGTTCATTGTAATAATTTGATTAGATGAACTTAATTATCATGAACTTAGTCTAAAACCTTTTCAAATATGTCTTGTAGATCAAATGGCCAACGCTCATGTCAACATGAACTTCAACGCGTTCCTATAGAAAACCAAGCTGAAAGATGATGGCAGCAACTATACAGACTGGGTCCGGAACCTGAGGATCATCCTCATAGCTGCCAGGAAACAATATGTCCTAGAAGGACCGCTAGGTGACGCTCCCGTCCCAGAAAACCAAGACGTTATGAACGCTTGGCAGTCTCGTGCTGATGATTACTCCCTCGTTCAGTGCGGCATGCTTTACAGCTTAGAACCGGGGCTCCAAAAGCGTTTTGAGCATCACGGAGCATATGAGATGTTCGAGGAGCTGAAACTAGTTTTTCAAGCTCATGCCCGGGTCGAGAGTATGAAGTCTCCGACAAGTTCTATAGTTGTAAGATGGAGGAAAACAGTTTTGTTAGTGAGCACATACTCAAAATGTCTGGGTTGCACAACCTCCTGACCCAGCTGGACATTAACCTCCCTGATGAGGCGGTCATTGACCGAATCCTTCAGTCGCTCCCACCAAGCTACAAGAGCTTTGTGATGAACTACAATATGCAGGGGATGGTGAAGACCATTCCTGAAGTATTTTCAATGCTGAAGTCAGGAGAGGTTGAGATCAAGAAAGAACATCAAGTGTTGATGGTCAATAAGACCACTAAGTTCAAGAAGGGCAAGGGCAAGAAGAACTTCAAGAAGGATGGCAAGGATGTTGCCGCGCCCGGTAAGCCAGTTACCGGGAAGAAGTCAAAGAATGGACCCAAGCCTGAGACTGAGTGCTTTTATTGCAAGGGGAAGGGTCACTGGAAGCGGAATTGCCCCAAATACTTAGCGGATAAGAAGGCCGGCAACACCAAAGGTATATTTGATATACATGTAATTGATGTGTACCTTACCAGTACTCGTAGTAACTCCTAGGTATTTGATATCGGTGTCGTTGCTCATATTTGTAACTCACAGCAGGAGCGGCGGAATAAGCGGAGACTGGCGAAGGACGAGGTGACGATGCGCGTCGGGAATGGTTCCAAGGTCGATGTGATCGCCGTCGGCACGCTACCTCTACATTTACCTACGGGATTAGTTATAAACCTTAATAATTGTTATTTGGTGCCAAGTTTGAGCATGAACATTGTATCTGGATCTCGTTTGATACGAGATGGCTACTCATTTAAATCCGAGAATAATGGTTGTTCTATTTATATGAGAGATATGTTTTATGGTCATGCCCCGATGGTCAATGGTTTATTCTTAATGAATCTCGAACGTAATATTACACATATTCATAGTGTGAATGCCAAAAGATGTAAAGTTGATAACGATAGTCCCACATACTTGTGGCACTGCCGCCTTGGTCACATTGGTGTCAAGCGCATGAAGAAGCTCCATGCTGATGGACTTTTAGAGTCTCTCGATTATGAATCATTTGACACATGCGAACCATGTCTCATGGGCAAAATGACCAAGACTCCGTTCTCCGGAACAATGGAGCGAGCAACCAACTTGTTGGAAATCATACATACCGATGTGTGCGGTCCAATGAGCGTTGAGGCTCGCGGAGGATATCGTTATGTTCTCACTCTCACTGATGACTTCAGTAGATATGGGTATGTCTACTTAATGAAACACAAGTCTGAGACCTTTGAAAAGTTTAAGGAATTTCAGAATGAGGTAGAGAATCAACGTGACCGAAAGATAAAGTTCCTACGATCAGATCGTGGAGGAGAATACTTAAGTCACGAATTTGGTACACACTTAAGGAAATGTGGAATCATTTCACAACTTATGCCGCCTGAAACACCTCAGCGTAACGGTGTGTCTGAACGTCGTAATCGCACTCTATTGGATATGGTGCGGTCTATGATGTCTCTTACCGATTTACCGCTATCATTTTGGGGATACGCTCTAGAGACAGCTACATTCACTTTAAATAGGGCACCGTCTAAATCTGTTGAGATGACACCGTATGAATTATGGTTTAGGAAGAAACCTAAGCTATCGTTTCTAAAAGTTTGGGGATGCGATGCTTATGTCAAGAAACTTCAACCTGAAAAGCTCGAACCCAAGTCGGAAAAATGCGTCTTCATAGGATACCCTAAGGAAACCGTTGGGTATACCTTCTACTTAAGATCCGAGGGCAAGATCTTTGTTGCCAAGAACAGATGCTTTCTGGAAAAAGAGTTTCTCTCGAAAGAAGTAAGTGGGAGGAAAGTAGAACTCGATGAAGTACTACCTCTCGAACGGGAAAGTAGTGCAGCTCAGGAAAATGTTCCTGTGATGCCTACACCAACTGAAGAGGAAAATAATGATGATGATCAAGGTACTTTGGATCAAGTTGCTACTGAACTTCGTAGGTCCACAAGGACACGTTCCGCACCAGAGTGGTACGGCAACCCTGTCCTGGAAATCATGTTGTTAGACAATGGTGAACCTTCGAACGATGAAGAAGCGATGGCGGGCCCAAATTCCAACAAATGGCTTGAAGCCATGAAATCCGAGATAGAATCCATGTATGAAAACAAAGTATGGACTTTGACAGACTTGCCCGATGATCGGCGAGCGATAGAAAACAAATGGATCTTTAAGAAGAAGACGGATGCAGATGGTAATGTTACCATCTATAAAGCTCGACTTGTCGCTAAGGGTTATCGACAAGTTCAAGGGATTGACTACGACGAGACATTCTCTCCCGTAGCGAAGCTCAAGTCCATCCGAATCATGTTAGCAATTGCCGCATACTATGATTATGAGATATGGCAGATGGACGTCAAAACGGCATTCCTTAACGGACATCTTAAGGAAGAGCTGTATATGATGCAGCCGGAAGGTTTTGTCGATCCTAAGAACGCTAACAAAGTATGCAAGCTCCAGCGATCCATTTATGGGTTGGTGCAAGCATCTCGGAGTTGGAACATTCGCTTTGATGAGATGATCAAAGCGTTTGGGTTTATGCAGACTTATGGAGAAGCCCGCGTTTACAAGAAAGTGAGTGGGAGCTCTGTAGCATTTCTCATATTATATGTAGATGACATACTCTTGATGGGAAATGATATAGAACTTCTGGACAACATTAAGGCCTACTTGAATAAGTGTTTTTCAATGAAGGACCTTGGAGAAGCTGCTTATATATTAGGCATCAAGATCTATAGAGATAGATCGAGACGCCTCATAGGTCTTTCACAAAGCACATACCTTGATAAAATTTTGAAGAAGTTCAAAATGGATCAGTCCAAGAAAGGGTTCTTGCCTGTGTTGCAAGGTGTGAGATTGTGCTCGGCTCAGTCCCTGACCACGGCAAAAGATAAAGAAGAGATGAGTGTCATCCCCTATGCTTCAGCCATAGGATCTATTATGTATGCCATGCTGTGTACCAGACCTGATGTAAACCTTGCCGTAAGTTTGGTAGGAAGGTATCAAAGTAATCACGGCAAGGAACACTGGACAGCGGTCAAGAATATCCTGAAGTACCTGAAAAGGACAAAGGACATGTTTCTCGTTTATGGAGGTGATGAAGAGCTCGTCATAAAGGGTTACGTCGACGCTAGCTTCGACACATATCTGGATGACTCTAAGTCACAAACCTGATACGTGTATATGTTGAATGGTGGAGCAGTAAGCTGGTGCAGCTGCAAGCAGAGCGTCGTGGCGGGATCTACATGTGAAGCGGAGTACATGGCAGCCTCGGAGGCAGCGCATGAAGCAATTTGGGTGAAGGAGTTCATCACCGACCTAGGAGTCATACCCAATGCGTCGGGGCCGATCAAACTCTTCTATGACAACACTGGAGCAATTGCCCTTGCCAAGGAGCCTAGGTTTCACAAGAAGACCAGGCACATCAAGCGTCGCTTCAACTCCATCCGTGAAAATGTTCAGGATGGAGACATAGAAATTTACAAAGTACACACGGATCTGAATGTCGCAGATCCGTTGACTAAACCTCTCTCGCGAGCAAAACATGATCAACACCAGAACTCTATGGGTGTTCGATTCATCACAATGTAACTAGATTATTGACTCTAGTGCAAGTGGGAGACTGTTGGAAATATGCCCTAGAGGCAATAATAAAAGTATTATTATTATATTTCTTTGTTCATGATAGTTGTCTTTTATTCATGCTATAACTGTATTATCCGGAAATCGTAATACACGTGTGAATACATAGACCACAATATGTCCCTAGTGAGCCTCTAGTTGACTAGCTCGTTGATCAACAGATAGTCATGGTTTCCTGGCTATGGACATCGGATGTCGTTGATAACGGGATCACATCATTAGGAGAATGATGTGATGGACAAGACCCAATCCTAAGCATAGCACAAGATCGTGTAGTTCGTTTTGCTAGAGCTTTTCCAATGTCAAGTATCTTTTCCTTAGACCATGAGATCGTGTAACTCCCGGATACCGTAGGAGTGCTTTGGGTGTACCAAATGTCACAACGTAACTGGGTGACTATAAAGGTGCACTACAGGTATCTCTGAAAGTGTCTGTTAGGTTGACACGGATCGAGACTGGGATTTGTCACTCCGTATGACGGAGAGGTATCTCTGGGCCCACTCGGTAATGCATCATCATAATGAGCTCAAAGTGATCAAGTGGTTGGTCACGGGATCATGCATTACGGTACGAGTAAAGTGACTTGCCGGTAACGAGACTGAACGAGGTATTGGGATACCGACGATCGAGTCTCGGGCAAGTAACGTACCGATTGACAAAGGGAATTGCATATGGGGTTTGATCGAATCCTCGACATCGTGGTTCAACCGATGAAATCATCATGGAACATGTGGGAGCCAACATGGGTATCCAGATCCCGCTGTTGGTTATTGACCGGAGAATCATCTCGGTCATGTCTGCATATCTCCCGAACCCGTAGGGTCTACACACTTAAGGTTCGATGACGCTAGGGTTATTAGGAAGACTTGTATGTGATTACCGAATGTTGTTCGGAGTCTCGGATGAGATCCCGGACGTCACGAGGAGTTCCGGAATGGTCCGGAGGTGAAGTTTTATATATGGGAAGTTGTCATGCGGACACCGGAAAGTTTCGGGGGCATATCGGTATTGTACCGGGGCCACCGGAGAGGTTCCGGGGGTCCACCGGGAGGGGCCACCCCTCTCGGAGGGCCACATGGGCCGCAAGGGGCAGGGAACCAGCCCCTGGAGGGCTGGGCGCGCCCCCCACCTTGGGCCCATGCGCCTAGGGTTGGGGGGAAACCCCCCCTTGCCCCTTCCCCTATAAATAGAGGGGTGAGGGGAGGGCTGCTGGACACAACCCAAGGCGCAGCGCCTCCCCTCCCCAACACATCTCCTCCTCCGTTACGTGCTTGGCGAAGCCCTGTCGGAGTACTGCTGCACCAACACCACCACGCCGTCGTGCTGCCGTTGGAGCTATCTTCCTCAACCTCTCCTTCCTCCTTGCTGGATCAAGACGGAGGAGATGTCGTCCGTCCCGTACGTGTGTTGAACGCGGAGGTGCTGTCCGTTCAGCACTTGGTCATCGGTGATCTGAATCACGGCGAGTACGACTCCATCATCACCATCCCCTTGAACGCTTCCGCACGCGATCTACAAGTGGTATGTAGATTCAAACTCACTCCCTTGACTCGTTGCTTGGATGAACTCATAGATGGATCTTGGTGAAACCGTAGGAAAAATTTTAATTTTCTGCAACGTTCCCCAACAGTATGAGCGGATTCAAAGAAGGGCGTATTGATGGTTGCTTCTTCAGAGCAACTTACAGCGGGAAAGGTGGGGCTTACAATTTGACTGCTCATTACTCACTATTAATATGGCGCAAAGACCGGGCTGAGTCTCCCATGCGGTTGTGCACTACCCCTTCGGTTCTTAAATATACTCCGGAGTATATTTGTCTTTCTAGAGATTTCAACGAGTGACTACTCAAATATTTGTCTTTTTAGAGATTTCAAATGGACTGGCACAATGTATATGCATATCTTAGAGTGTAGATTCTCTCATTTTGCTCCGTATGTAGTCACTTGTTGAAATCTCTAGAAAGACGAATAGAATATTTAGGAACGGAGGGAGTACACATACGAAGCAAAATGAGTGAATCTACACTCTAAAATATGCCTGTTTGAAATTTGTAAAAAAAATATATTTAGGAATGAAGGAGTATAATTTTGTGCATGGCACATGGACCCGGATGATGAAGAGGCTTCTGGCAATGCTATCAAGCTTCCATCATTTGTTTACATAATTGACGTACTATACAAATAATTTTCCAGCGAGACATGAAATTGTACAATGGTGTGAGCTTTCAGCTTCTGTTTCACGTGTCTTGCTATCGATGCTCTTTCGGAAACAATAAAAAACTAACTTCCTTGCTAATGCATGTCAATTATTAGCATATCAGAGCTAATAATTACATCACAACTGAAGACAGAGTTGTGAGAAGGTGTTAAATTAAAATTGATCCATGCTTTCGTTGGCAGCAACGTCCCCACGGCTCTGTCTAAATCAACAAGGCATGTTGGGAAAAAAAGTAGCTGTCTGGAGCATGCAACATTCCAATCATTTTGTGCAGTTCCACTAAAATAGAGCTGAGCGTCCTTGTTCCAAAGATATTAAGTGTGATTACGATAATAGAGGACTGCTGATGAAACAATAAACACATAAATAGAAGCCGGTCACCTTTGCAGTCTCTTTCAAGACTAACTAGTTGGAGAAGATTAGGCTCGGAGTTGGATGAGGAGGATAGAGCAAAACCAATCTCCCATTGTGCAGTCGCACTGAAATGTAGAGACGTCACCCATGTGACATTTTAGTACAACTGCACAAAACACTCTTAAGAAAAAAGTGATTTGTGCAGTTCACCAAAAGGTCGCAATAGCAACGAGGTGAAATGGATAGCCCTGTTTGCAAAAAAGAGGTAGAAAGGAAACAATTACTGGCCAATAGCAGTTGATGACACATGCGACGACAAAAAGAAGCATATTCCTTGCCCTAAGGGAAGACAACAACACGGTTGTGTTTGTCTAAAACGTGTGAGGACGAGAATGCAATATGGAAAGTACGCTAGACGAGCTATGTTTTGGGCAAAGAACTATGGAGGATCCACATGCAGCGACGTGGGAAGACGGGCAGTGGAGCAAGGCCGGAGGGGATACTTGGAGGTCGTCGGGATGTAACTAGGTGAGCGGCGGCAGGCGGAATCTGCGAGCAGGTGGCGTAGGCCTGCTACGTCTCGAGCTTGCGTTGGTTTTCCCCGAAGAGGAGGGGATGATGCAGCACAGTAGCGTAAGTATTTCCCTCAGTTTTTGAGAACCAAGGTATCAATCCAGTAGGAGGTCATGCGCAAGTCCCTCGTACCTGCACAAAACGATAGCAGCTTGCAACCAATGCTTAGGGCTTATCAATCCCTTCACGGTCACTTACGAGAGTGAGATTTGATAGAGATAATATTTTTGGTATTTTTAGTATAAAGATGCAAAAAAATGTAAAAGCAAAACAAGTAAATAAAGTGCTGGAGATTGATATGATGAGAATAGACCCGGGGGCCATAGGTTTCACTAGTGGCTTCTGTCAAGAGCATAAGTATTCTACGGTGGGTGAACAAATTACTGTTTAGCAATTGATAGAATTGAGCATAGTTATGAGGTTATCTAGGTGTCACGCCCAAGATGCGACCCTATCCTAAAGGAACTCGAAGGTCCCACCAAGGATAGAAGCGCATCTTGAAGACGCTTTTGCAAGGTGGATATCATTACATCAACATTACATAATAGTGGGGATACATCTGATACATACAATGTCACATGAATACAACAATACAACATACATGAACAACATCTGACTACGGATGAATCATAAACAGAAAACTCGAACAATATCCACCCTGCTAGCCCAGGCTGCTGACCTGGAACCTATCCCCTGATCGAAGAAGAAGCAGAAGAAGAACTCCAAAACAAGCAAACATCGCTCTCGTGTCATGATCGTCGCATAAACCTTTACCTGCAACTGTTGGTGTAGTAATCTGTGAGCCACGAGGACTCAGCAATCCCATTACCATGGGTATCAAGACTAGCAAAGCTTAATGGGAAAGGAAGGGGTAAAGTGGTGAGGTTGCAGCAACGACTAAGCAAGATATGGTGGCTAACATACGCAAATGAGAGCGAGAAGAGAAGCAAAGGAACGGTCGTGAAACTAGCAATGATCAAGAGGTGATCCTGAACACCTACTTACGTCAAACATAACCCAGAAACCGTGTTCACTTCCCGGACTCCGCCGAGAAGAGACCATCATGGCTACACACGCGGTTGATGCATTTTAATTCGGATCTGGTGTCAAGTTATCTACAACCGGACATTAACAAATTCCCATCTGCCACATAACCGCGGGCACGGCTCTCGAAAGTTTATACCCTGCAGGGGTGTCCCAACTTAGCCCATGATAAGCTCTCGCGATCAACGAAGGATATACCTTCTCCCAGGAAGACCCGATCAGTCTCGGAATCCCGGTTTACAAGACATTTCGACAATGGTAAAACAAGACCAGCAAAGCCGCCCGATGCGCCGACAATCCCGATAGGAGCTGCACATATCTCGTTCTCAGGGCAACACCGGATGAGACATCCTACGAGTAAAACCAGACCTCGAGTTTCCCCGAGGGGGCCCCGCAGTCTACTCGGTTCGGACCAACACTTAGACAAGCATTGGCCCGGGGGGGCTAAAATAAACATGACCCTCGGGTTGGCCGACCCAAGGGAAGGGTATAGGTGGTGGTGAGGCAAATGGTAAAACCAAGGTTGGGCCTTGCTGGAGGAGTTTTATTCAAAGCGAACTGTCAAGGGGGTCCCATAAATCACCCGACCGCGTAAGGAACACAAAATCCGGGAACATAATACCGGTATGACGGAAACTAGGGCGGCAAGAGTGGAACAAAACACCAGGCATAAGGCCGAGCCTTCCACCCTTTACCAAATATATAGATGTATTAATAATATAAGAGATATTGTGATATCCCAACATAACCCTGTCCACCATGGAGCAATCTTCAACTTCACCTACAACTAACAACGCTATAAGAGGGGCTGAGCAAAGTGGTAACATAGCCAAGCAATGGTTTGCTAGGAAGGATGAAAAAGGTTAGAGGCTGACATGGCAATTTGGGAGGCTTGATCAACAAGAGATAGGTAGCGCGGTAAAGCGATAGAACGAAACAACTAGCATAGCAATGATAGTAGTGAGATCCAAGGTAGCGGTCATCTTGCCTGAAATCCCGCAAGGAAGAAGAACGAGTCCATGAAGAAGATGAAGCCACAAAGACGAACCAAGCGTAGACGAACGAATCCTCACGATCGCAACGAAACGGGAACTATCGAGAAGAAGCACACAACATGGTAAACACACCACACATGAACAAGGCATGATGCACAACAAGCATGATGCATGACCAAGCTACATGAAGCTACTCATGGCAAGAGATGATGCAAACAAGGGCAACACATCAAAGCAAGTTTAAATGAGGCCGGAAACAACATATAACAATTCCGGTAAGTCCTCATATGCAAATTTCGAAATTGGTCCAGATCTGAATAAACCTTATGTTCAAGTTGTTAAACATCAAGTTAAGATGCACCAAGATGATGTACACGAGATTCTAGTCAAGTTACATATAAAGTTCATTAGATTCGGAGCTACGGCCTAGAAGATATGAGCAAATCAAGTTAAACATGGCATTGATGCTAAATGCATACAAACATCAAGCAAGCACACCAAAACAAGGATGCAACATGGTAATATGAAGCTACATGAAAAATGAAGCAAGTTTCATATAGAGCACTCTCAAAACGGAGCAACGGTGCAACACATACACTCTATACAAGTCATAGCCACAATCTGTCCAAAACAGCAACTAGGCATATTGCAAGCATCAAAAAAATATGCTACAGCACCCCAACATAAAAACAAAAGGCATGAGCATGATGTACAGGTAAAGGACAACAAAACATGAACACTGAGCTATCTCCAGAAACTACTAGAACATTCTCAAAAGGACATGGGAAGATTGCAAATAATAACAGTTTCAGACTTTGCAGAAATAACATCAGGTTGCAATGTTTAGAGCTATCAAACGACATGTTACAGGAACATATCATGGCAAACAAAGGCATGGCATGAATCTACTAAAAGCATAGATCAAAAGTCCCTTACTGATCATGAGCCAAAAAGGCACGGAAAATATGATGGCACCCATGTAAACATGGCAAGTTATATGACAGATTCATACATGGGAGGAACAACAATAAGTAGGCATGTTGGTGAGCTTGAACCACTCACCACAGAGCAATACATGGCATGGCAAGGCAACTAACAGTAAGAAGACATGTTTTTGAAGCTATGGCAAGATTAAGTTCATAGGGTGCATGGATCACTAGCAAACAATCATGGAAACATTGAACTTAATGTTAACAGGCTGACAGCAACATCATTTAGCAACTTTGGAGCAAGATATAAAAAATCTACAGCAAGCTATAAATGCAACCAGGGGCATAAATGGATAGAGCAAGACATGTATAACAAAACATCCTTAGTGAACATCTCCCGAATAATGCACGAAATGACTAGTAGAAGCATGTTAACATAGCAACAAAATATAACAGAATCTGTCAGGAAAACAGCAACAGCGAGTGCCCTACTTAACAAGCTCGATGCACTCAGCACACAAATCACAAAAATACATGGATGACACCTCTGGAAAGATGACATATCATAGATCAACACACATGTAGAGGTCATACTCATAGGATGCACACATCAATCATGGCAAAAATGACAAATGAGCAAGTTATAACAGTTTCAGCAGATTAACAGCAACATGCACTCTTCCAACAGCATTTCGGGCATCAAGATGAGCTTAAATGAAAATGATGCAATGGAATGAAATGAAGTAATCGTCGATACGAACAATTTGACATATTACACGCACGAAACGGAGCTACGGATGCAGAGATACGATGCGATGAACATGGCATGATTATGTCAAAAATCTGGGACTTGGGCGATTTTTGGAGGGGGAAGTCAACCTCTCGGCACGGGTTTCGAAGATCGCCGGAGAGCGGCCGGGGTTGGGGAGGGAGATGGCCGGGGAGCTCGGGGTCGCCGGATCCGGTCCGGCCCTGCCCGGATCTGGCGCGGGGCAGCGCGGAGGCAGCCGGAGGAGGCCGGCGGCGCGGGGTGAGGAGCACGGGGAGGCGCCGGCGGGGAGGACGGGCGGCTCCGGCGAGGGGCGGGGCCGCGGAGCTCCCGGCCGAGGCAGGGCGAGGCTGACGCGGCAGGGCGGCGGGGAGGCGAGGGGCGGCGCCGGTTGCCCGGAGTTGAGGCGGAGGGGCGGCACGGCGAGGCGCGGTCGCCGGGCGGCGGCGGGCGCGGAGCGCGGCGGTGGGCGGCGGGGCCTGCGCGGGCCCGCGACGGGCTCGGGCGGGCCGCGACGGCGGCGGGTGGCGGCGTGCCACATGGCGGCCTGGGAGTGGCTGAGGCGGCGGGGCGGGTGACGTGTCGCGCCCTAATTGGGCGAAACGACGTGTCCGGCGGACATGTCCGGCGCGGATGGAGATGTCCGGCGGCGCGGAGGAGTTTGGCTAGGGTTTGGACTGCGGGAATTTCGGGGGAGGCCACATATATATAGGTAGAGGAAGCTAGGAGAGTCCAAATGAGGAGCGGTTTTCGGCCACGCGATCGTGATCGAACGACCGAGAGCATGGAGGGGAGTTTGCTGGGCTTTGGACCACTTTGGAGGGGGTGTTGGGCTGCACACAAAAGAGGCTTTTGCGGTTACCCGGTTAACCGTTGGAGAATCAAACGACCTCCAAATGGCACGAAACTTGACAGACGGTCTACCTGTGCTATACCAAGGCCGCTTGGAAAATTACGGTCCATTCCGAGAATGTTTAACACCCGCACACAAAAGAGAGGCAAAAGGGGGCGCCGGGGAACATAGGAGTGCCGGATTGCAAAACGGACAATGGGGAAAATGCTCGGATGCATGAGATGAACACGTATGCGAAATGAGATGCACATGATGACATGATAAAATGCAACACGCAAGCAAATGACATGGCAACGACGGCGAATAACTGGCAGACACCTGGCGCAATGAATCCGGGGCGTTACACTATGTATGATCATGTATATAGGCATCACGTCCGTGACAAGTAGATCGAAACAATTCTGCATCTACTACTATTACTCCACTCATCGACCGCTATCCAGCATGCATCTAGAGTATTAAGTCAAAAACAGAGTAACGCCTTAAGCAAGATGACATGATGTAGAGGAATAAATTCATGCAATATGATAAATACCCCATCTTGTTATCCTCGATGGCAACAATACAATACATGCCTTGCAACTCTTTCTGTCACTGAGTAAGGACACCGCAAGATTGAACCCAAAGGCATGCACTTCTCTCATTGCAAGAACTACCAATCTAGTTGGCCAAACCAAACGGATAATTCGAAGAGACTTGCAAAGATAACTCAATCATACATAAAAGAATTCAAAGAAGATTCAAATATTATTCATAGATAAGCTGGATCATAAACCCACAATTCATCGATCTCAACAAACACACCACAAAAAGAAGATTACATCGAATAGATCTCCATGAGAGAGGGGGAGAACATTGTATTGAGATCCAAAAAGAGAGAAGAAGCCATCTAGCTACTAGCTATGGACCCGAAGGTCTGAAGTAAACTACTCACACTTCATCGGAGGGGCTATGGTGTTGATGTAGAAGCCCTCCATGGTGGATGCCCTCTCCGGCGGAGCTCCGGAACAGGCCCCAAGATGGGATCTCGTGGATACAGAAGGTTGCGGCGGTGGAATTAGGTTTTTGGCTCCTCTCTGATCATACGGGGATACATAGGTATATATAGGAGGAAGGAGTACGTCGGTGGAGCTTCGAGGGGCCCATGAGGTAGGGGGCCCGCCCAGGGGGGGCGCCCTCCATCCTCGTGACCTCCCCGGAAGCTTCTTGGAGTAGGGTCCAAGTCTCCTGGATCACGTTCGGTGAGAAGATCATGTTCCCGAAGGTTTCATTCCGTTTGGACTCCATTTGGTATTCTGTTTCCTCAAAATACTGAAATAGGAAAAAAAACAGCAATTCTGGGCTGGGCCTCCGGTTAATAGGTTAGTCCCACAAATAATATAAAAGTGGAAAATAAAGCCCAATATAGTCCAAAACAGTAGATAAAGTAGCATCGAGCAATCAAAAATTATAGATACGTTGGAGACGTATCAAGCATCCCCAAGCTTAATTCCTACTCGTCCTCGAGTAGGTAAATGATAAAAAGAAGAATTTTTGATGCGGAGTGATACTTTGGCATAATTTCAATGTAAATCTTCTTAATCATGGCATGAATGTTCAGAACGGAAAGATTCAAGATAAAAGTTCATATTGACATAGAAATAATAATACTTCAAGCATACTAATCAAACAATTATGTCATCTCAAAATAACATAGCCAAAGAAAGTTCATCCCTACAAAATCATATAGTTAGGCTATGCTTCATTTTCGTCACACAAAGATGTTCCCAACTTCTATACCCCCGATGACAAGCCAAGCAATTGTTTCATACTCAAATAATCTCAAACTCTTTCAACCTTCACGCAATACATGAGCGCGAGCCATGGATATAGCACTATGGGTGGAATAGAATATGATGATGGGGATTGTGTGAAGAAGACAAAAAAGGAGAAAGTCTCATATTGATGAGGATAATCAACGGGCTATGGAGATGCCCATCAATTGATGTCAACATGAGGAGTAGGGATTGCCATGCAATGGATGCTCTAGAGCTATTAATGCTCAACAAAAGAAAACTAGTGGGTGTGCATCCAACTCGCTTGCTCACGAAGACCTAGGGCATTTTGAGGAAGCCCATCATTGGAATATACAATCCAAGTTCTATAATGAAAAATTCCCACTAGTATAAACAAGACAATTTATGAGACTCACTATATGAAAAACATGGTGCTACTTTGAAGCACAAATATATGAGACCCACTACATGAAGAACAAGGTGCTACTTTCAAGCACAAGTGTGGTAAAAGGATAGTAACATTGCCCCTTCTCTCTTTTTCTCTCATTTTTTGGGCCTTCTCTTTTTTTATTGGCCTTTCTCTCTCTTTTTTATTATTTCGTCCGGAGTCTCATCCCGACTTGTGGGGGAATCATGGTCTCCATCATCCTTTTCCTCACTAGGGCAATGCTCTAATAATGATGATCATCACACTTTTATTTATCTTACAACTCGATATTACAACTCAACATCTAGAACAAAGATATGACTCTATATGAATGCCTCCGGCGGTGTACCGGGATGGTGTAATGAATCAAGAGTGACATGTATGAAAAATAATGCATGGTGGCTTTGCCACAAATACGATGTCAACTACATGATCATGCAATGGCAATATGACAAAAGTAAAGTATGTCATGATGAACGGAATGGTGGAAAGTTACATGGCAATATATCTCGGAATGGCTATGGAAATGCCATAATAGGTAGGTATGGGGGATGTTTTGAGGAAGATATAAGGAGGTTTATGTGTGAAAGAGCGTATCATATCACGGGGTTTGGATGCACCGGCGAAGTTTGCACCAACTCTCAATGTGAGAAAGGCAATGCACGGTACCGAAGAGGCTAGCAATGGCGGAAAGGTAAAAGTGCGTATAATCCATGGACTCAACATTAGTCAAAAGAACTCATATACTTATTGCAAAAATTTAGAAGTCATCAAAAATCAAGTACTACGCGCATGCTCCTAGGGGGATAGATTGGTAGGAAAAGACCATCGCTCGTCCCCGACCGCCACTCATAAGGATGCACAAGCCAGGTACACTTCATGTTTCAAATTTGTTACACAACTTTAACCATACGTGCATGCTACGGGACTTGCTAACTTCAACACAAGTATTTCTCAAATTTACAACTATTCAATTAGCACAACTTTGATATTATCACCTCCATATCTCAAAACAATTATCAAGCATCAAACTTAATTTAATTCACTCAAGAAGAAAGTTTCACATATCTTGAACACCAAGTATATTAACATTAAGCAAATTACCATGCTATTAAGGACTCTCAAAATAATCTAAGTGAAGCATGAGAGATCAAGTTCTTTAAAACAAATCCACCACCGTGCTCTAAAAGATCTAAGTGAAGCACTAGAGCAAAAATTATCACGCTCAAAAAGATATAAGTGAAGCACATAGAGCAAAACTATCAAGCTCAAAAGATATAAGTGAAGCACATAGAGTATTCTAACAAATTTCAATTCATATATGGTTATCTCAAAAGGTGTGTACAGCAAGGATGATTGTGGTAGACTAACAAGCAAAGACGCAAATAATACAAGACGCTCCAAGCAAAACACATATCATGTTGGTGAATAAAAATATAGCTCCAAGTAAATTACCGTTGGAAGTGGACGAAAGAGGGGATGCCTTCTGGGGCATCCCCAAGCTTTGACTTTTTGGTGTCCTTGTATTATCTTGGTGTGCCATGGGCATCCCCAAGCTTAGGCTCTTGCCACTCCTTGTTCCATAATCCATCAAAATAATTCACCCAAAACTTGAAAACTTCACAACACAAAACTCAATAGAAATCTCGTGAGCTCCGTTAGAGAAAGAAAACAAGAGACTACTTCAAGGTACTATAATGAACTCATTCTTTATTTATATTGGTGTTAAACCTACTGTATTCCAACCTCTCTATGGTTTATAAACTAATTTACTAGCCATAGATTCATCAAAATAAGCAAACAACACACGAAAAACAGAATCTGTCAAAAAAAGAACAGTCTGTAGTAATCTGTAACTAACGCAAACTTCTGGAACTCTAAAAATTCTACCAAAATAGGAAGTCCTGGACAATTTGTTTATTGATCAGCAGCAAAAAGAATCAACGCAAAATCACTCTCCAGTAAAAAAATGGCAGCTAATCTCGTGAGCGCTAAGGTTTCTGTTTTTCAGCAGAATCAAATCAACTATCATCGTAGGTTATCCTATAGGTCCTACTTGGCACAAACACTAATTAAAACATAAAACCACATACAAACAGAACGTAGATGGATTATTTATTGCTAAACTGAAGCAAAAACAAAAAACACAAAATAAAATTGGGTTGCCTCCCAACAAGCGCTATCGTTTAACGCCCCTAGCTAGGCATAAAAGCAAGGATAGATCTAGGTATTGCCATCTTTGGTAGGCAATCCATAAGTGGCTCTCATGATAGATTCATATGGTAATTTTATTTCCTTTCTAGGTAAGTGTTCCATACCCTTCTTTAAGGGAAATTGGAATCTAATATTCCCTTCCTTCATATCGATAATTGCACCAATCGTTCTAAGGAAAGGTCTACCAAGAATAATAGGACATGAAGGATTGCAATCTATATCAAGAACGATAAAATCTACGGGCACATAATTCCTATTTGCAACAATAAGAACATCATTAATTCTTCCCATAGGCTTTTTAATAGTGGAATCCGCAAGATGCAAGTTTAGAGAGCAATCATCAAAGTCACGGAAATCTAGCAAATCACACAAAGCTTTGGGAATAGTAGAAACACTAGCACCCAAATCACACAAAGCATGAAACTCATAATCTTTAATTTTAATTTTAATGGTAGGTTCCCACTCATCATGGAGTTTTCTAGGGATAGAAACTTTCAACTCAAGCTTTTCTTCATAAGATTGCATCAAGGCATCAACAATGTGTTCAGTGAAGGCCTTATTTTGACTATAAGCATGAGGAGAATTTAGCACGGATTGCAACAAGGAAATACAATCAATTAAAGAGCAATTTTCATAATTAAATTCCTTGAGATCCAAAATAGTGGGTTTAGTAATATCTAGATTCTTATTTCTTTCAATCCCACTTTTATCAATTTCATCATCAAGATCTAAAAACTCAGAATTCTTAGAATGCCTTCTAGGTAAAGGAAGATCATATTCATTCTCATCAAGATTCATATTGCAAAACAAGGATTTAATAGGGGACACATCCAACTTTTAGATCTTCATCTTGATTTTCATAGGAATTCGGTTTAGCGGCCATCTTATTGACTAAGGTGGCTTGCATATCCGAAATTTCAGCGGTCATCTTTTCAAGACGAGCAATTTGGGCTCTTACGCCATCAAATTCTTTGGACATATCATCGAGCTCTTTATTCATATAACTCATAAAACTCTTTTGTTCATTAAGCTCGTTTCTAAAGACATTATTATGCTCAAATTGCAAAACCATAAACTTCCTGACATTGTTTTCGATCTCCGCTAGCCTTTTAAGGTGAAGATCACCAAATTTAGGTAGGGCCATCACGACAAACAAGCAAACTAACACACGAGCAAACAAAAGGCAAAGGGAAAAAGGAGGAGATTGGGAAAGAGAGGGCGAATAAAATGGCAAGGGTGAAGTTGGGGAGAGGAAAACAAGAGGCAAATGGCAAATAATGTAATGCGAGAGATAGGGATTGTGATGGGTACTTGCTATGTTGACTTTTGCGTAAGCCTCCCCGGCAACGGCGCTAGAAATCCATCTTGCTACGTCTCGAGCTTGCGTTGGTTTTCCCCGAAGAGGAGGGGGTGATGCAGCACAGTAGCGTAAGTATTTCCCTCAGTTTTTGAGAACCAAGGTATCAATCCAGTAGGAGGTCACGCGCAAGTCCCTCGTACCTGCACAAAACGATAGCAGCTCGCAACCAACGCTTAGGGGTTGTCAATCCCTTCACGGTCACTTACGAGAGTGAGATCTGATAGAGATAATATTTTTGGTATTTTTAGTATAAAGATGCAAAAAAGGTAAAAGCAAAACAAGTAAATAAAGTGATGGAGATTGATATGATGAGAATAGACCCGGGGGCCATAGGTTTCACTAGTGGCTTCTCTCAAGAGCAAAAGTATTCTACGGTGGGTGAACAAATTACTGTTGAGCAATTGATAGAATTGAGCATAGTTATGAGGTTATCTAGGTATGATCATGTATATAGGCATCACGTCCGTGACAAGTAGATCGAAACGATTCTGCATCTACTACTATTACTCCACTCATCGACCGCTATCCAGCATGCATCTAGAGTATTAAGTTAAAAACAGAGTAACGCCTTAAGCAAGATGACATGATGTAGAGGAATAAATTCATGCAATATGATGGGGGGGTAGTTAAAGTCGGTCTAGGTATATGTTGGGAGATCGATCGGTATACATGCATGTGTGTGTTAGAAGCAAACGAGGCACAAGGAGAAGGATAGAGATAGAGGGATGCATGTAGGAGGTGGTACGAGAGGCATACTATATCGAGCAGGGAGGAGTGTGCAAGTATGAGAACGATGAAAAGAGTGGTGGGAGTGAGGCATGGACGGTGACAAGAGAAGAGGGGAAGCTTGTGTTTGTGCTAGGCACACCTGGCTAGAGAGGCATATCGATCGATGTGTGCCGTAAAGAAGGAGCTGGGGGGCCTACACACACCATGGGTGAACGACCTAAAGTGAAAAGACTAATTTGCACGATGGAGCTAGAGAATGCTGAGGGAGTGTGAGAGGGATGCGGGCGTGTGCATGCACAAGAGAAAGTTAGCGCTAGCTACAAAGATAAGAGGGTTGTGTGGGTGTAAAAGATGAATAGAGATCATATATACTTCATTATAAAAAGCAAATTCGGATATTTGAAGAATTTATCATAGTGTTTTAAACCGATGTATGTGTGAATATATATAACAATGATACACATGGTGTGTTTATGAACATGTTATACTACATTTAATATATTTTATCTCTACTCTTATAAAAACACGGAGTTGTTGATGATGGTGTGCCTGCCATCCTGCATTATAGGTCGTCCGATTTATATCTGGCGGATAGCAAGGAAACTATGATGGTTGAAGTTGGCAACAATCATGATTGTAGATTCTTATTGAAATAGAGAAACGAATTCAAATTTAGTTCGAATTGCAGCGGTAGTATAGACATTTGGAATGCACTAAAATGTTGGTATGAGTAGGTTACATGCATTATGCAGCAAAGCAAAAAAAAAATAATCGGACATAACATGGATTCATACTCCCTCCTTCCATCTATATAGGGCGTAATGAGATTTTTAAGACTGCCTTTGACTATTGACAAGATTAATAGTACATGACATGCACAATGCAAAAATTATATCATTGAAAGAACCTTTCACAGACGAAGTTAACGGTGTGCTTTGTGTAAGTTGCATGTAATATATCATTGCTCTAATATTTGGTCAAAGTTAGCATCGAAAAACGCATTAGGCCCTATATAGATGGAAGGAGGGAGTAGCTTTGAATAGCATTTGTATAGTAAAACGGGGCAAGACTCTCTCTTTGTCTGGTGTGAATAGTTTTATTTTTTTCATTTTCTTTTTGGTTGAGGGAAGTGCGAATTGATTTGGTACGTACAAGTACAATATTACTACACGTTAGGCTTGTCCTTAAAATTCAACCCGCGTCTTGTTATATCCCGAAAATTGAGATATCGTACTCCCAAAACTGGCGCCTTCACAACCCGCACCTTGCTATCCCGAAATTACAACGCGCGCGAAAACTCCCTCCAACTGCCAAATCCCGACACGCGAAATCCCCCTTCTAACCCTAAGCCGAAAGGGCCGCTAGTTCAAATCGGTGAGGGGTACTTTTGTAACACACCCTACATTTTCGACAAGCGCGTCCCTAAGTCATGCTTCACCCCCTCCCATCGCCCCCTTTTCGCCATTCGAAATCCTAGGCCGCCATAACCTCTCCGCTCCAGCCGCGAAACCCCACCCTCCTTCGTCTGCCATGTCACCGCTGCCCAGCCGGAGGCTCTTCCCCGACGACGTCGTCCACCGCAACAGCTAGACGTCCCTCGTCCACCTCCCCGGATGAGGATCCGTCGTCCATCGCGCCGTCCCGCCGGTTCAGCCGCCCCGTCCTCCACCTCCAAGGAGCTGCTCCAACGATCGCCTCGTCTATCGTGGCTGCTCCATCCCCATAGTGCCGCCTTAACCTGCTCCACCGGAACCGTAGCATCCTCACCGACTCCTCGGACGAAGCTGAGGCCTACTCGGTGCCACCAAAGAGGTTGTACACTCATCGCATCGCACCTTCTCCTTAACTCGACCTCCCAGCGCCGACGGTGCTCCATCCCGCACCCCCATGGAGCGGCTACCTTGAAGCCGGCGCCGCGGGCGACATATCCACGGTGGCTCTCCCCTAGTGCGAGGCCCCTTCGGCGGCGGCGTCCATACCAACCGGATCTGCTGCTGCTGCTCCGGCTCTCACTTGCTCGCTCGCGCTGCTGCTGCTGCTCCGGCTCTCGCTCGCTCGCTCGCGCTGCTGCTGCTCCGGCTCTCGCTCGATCGTTCGCTTGCCCAGCTGCTGCTGCTGCTCTCCCCCTCGCTCGTGTTGCTGCTCTGCTCCGATTAAGCCACACTTCAGTCGACTGAATCGACTTTTGGGTCAGTCGATTTTCAGGGGTTGGGGGGGGGGGGGGGGCTCGCCAGAGTTAAGGAAGAACCACCCGCAGCGAGGACGGGGGCTCGCCGGAGAGGTACCCCACTATCTATCTTAGGGTTCAGGGTGGGGGGCCTAAAGGGCTGGCCGGGGCAGCGGTGGCCAGTTGTTTCGGGGCGGTGAGGGGGCGCTGGGGCCGGCGGTGAGGCCGGTGGTGACAGGCGGCTCAGGGGTGTGCAGGCCCTCCCTAAACTACATGTCAAGTGCCTCTCTGCTACCATTGCGTTCAGTTTCAACAGTAGCATTCAGATTCTATAGTTAATTTCAGTTTCGACAGTTAAGTTCAGAGTCAACAGTTTTTACCTCATCTGTTGTAGTCAGGTGGTTTTTGGTGATGTTAATTTTACATCCATTTTTCATCATCTATTGGAGATGCTATTAGAATCTCACTTGAGATTGACGATGTCTGTCTTGTGCTGCTTCAGCCTTGATGTCTTACGGCTCACCGGAGCTGCTCCAACGACAGAACGGTCCATCACAACAGAGCAGTGCCCTGGACACCGTCTACAGATTCCTTAGATCTTCCTCCACACCTCCGACAGCCACCTCTGCCTCAACTGCTTCAGCGACCAACCCAATGATGCTGAGGTCGACACGGCTACGGCAAAGAGGTTGTACACTTGTTGCATCACTTATTACTATACATTCACGTCGATCCATTAGGGCTATTTTGGTTCAACGGAAAAACGTCGATCCACTGGTTGTTACCATCACTCTAAATTTCTGCATGCTCTCCTTACATAATCTCACCATATTTTTTCGTATGCATGTCAGATATTGTACACAGTCATGCTGAACATGTAGAGAAAAAGAGAAGAGTTTTGCGCGGCAATACAATGTCATGCAGACATTGCTCCATGGTGGGTTCAATGGCAAACCCTCCCCACCCCTCTCCAGATTGTAATCCAGAGGAAGATATCTGTTCTGAGGCGTATTCAGACGCCGCTGACCACTCCTATTTACCCCCCAAGGTGTTTTCTCTACCTTGGCATGATGATGTTAGTCATATCATGCATATGTTACCTTGCAGTGCCTACTTTTGACATCATATATGTCATCTGCTTAGTTTAGACATGTTCTGTAATGCCACCTGTTTAGTTTCTATATCATATATGGGAATTATGCAGTCTCATGTCTTTTAGCCAGCCATAATATATGTGAAATGTGCAATGCCATCCTGTTTAACCAGGCATCATATATTGGAATGATATCTTGCCCATCCTTTTCTTCATTACATTTCCATTTGTCGACAATGTTTGTACATTAAACTACTCTTCGTGTGAATCAGCCAATTGGGTGGGAGATGAAAAAATCTGGAGTGAAAACAAGGCCTTCAGAGCAGACAGTGCTACCTGTTGAAGCAGATCTCTTGTTGGGTCCCGATAGCTCCTCGGAGATGGATTCAGAGACAGATGACCAGTCCTATTCCCCCACTGAGGTGTATGCTCTAACTTGGCACGGTTATACTGCTCATATCATGCATACAGTGTCTTGCATTGCATAGTTTAGGCATCATATACACAATATTCAACACCATGTTCTTAGTTCAGACATCATATCGAATGCCCTCTGTTTAGCATATAAATCACATATGTGAATTAAATGATGCGATTCTGATTACTTAGATAACATGTAGGTGAATTATGTCATGCGATCCTTTTTAGTTATTCATCATATCTTTGAATTATGTTATGCTGTGCTATCCAGTTTAGATAGACATCATATATGTTAAATTATGTCATGCTATCAGTTGTAGTTAAACAATATACATGTCAACTATTCCATGCCCTCTTTTTCCACACTATCCATTGCATCTGTCTCTCATACAATGTCTGTACATTCAACTATGTTTCCTGTTTATCAGCCATTTGAATTGGAGCGGGTGATGCCATTATCTAGCGGAATAAAAACACGGTCTTCAAATAAAATAGTGCTACCTCTTGTTGGAGATAGCACCCCGGTTGTACATGCACAAGAACCAGCCCTACCACACATAACCCAAACTCTCGCAGATTGTACCCCTACTGCGATGGACAGAGAACCAGCTTCACCCAATCTAACCCCAACCCCAGCCGATAGTAACCCAGTTCCTGTTGACACAGCACCATCTCCACCACAGAGCTCCCAAACAACAGCAGTTAGGAAGGCAGCTCCAGTGCCCAAAGGGCCAGTACTATCACGGCGAACCCCAACTCCACCAATTAGTACGCCTATTCCTGTGGAGGAAGCACAACCAGCCAGTCGTAGTTTAGCATCTATCGCATTTGATGTTGTTAAATTGTATGTGCGTATCTTCCCATCTTGGAAATATTATACTGAAGATGAACGAAAATGCCAGTTGCAGGTGTTTGTCCAGGAGTTATGTGTAAGTAATGTTATTCATGGCAATTACTTTGCTTCGTCCCATACATCCTACCTCCATGATGGTTATAATACAGCAAATTTTCTCATTTTTCTCTATAGAGAAGGACCGATTTGGAAACTCAGGATGATGTAACCTGTGCTAATACCTCTGCTATCTTCAAGAATGCTTGGTGGCAGTATCGGAATTACCTGAAGAAAACGTACTTCACCGGCAAAGAAACTCATCAAATTCCCTTACGTTCTCCTGAGACACATTTACTGGACGATGACTGGGAACGCCTTGTTCTGTACTGGTCCCGAACCAAGAATGTGGTAAGATCTATGAGCTCATTTTTTATTTTTAAGTATTTTATTCTTGCATCTTACTATACTCTGTTCATGTAGAACAAGTGCCTAAACCTGAAGAACAACGGTTCTAATTTAAGATTCCATTGCTATCATAGTTCAAAAAAGCGCTAGGCGTTAATTGTGCGTTTTGCCACCGCCTTGCGCTTTACTGACCAAAGCGCATGCTTATGCGCAGTTATGCACGGTTTATGTGTACTTATGCGCAATGCGTTTTGCCAACGCCTAGAGCCTAGGCGCGCTTAAGCGCTCGCTTAGGCGCGGCTTTTTTAACTATGATTGCTTTGCTCTTGTATCATTGTATTTACTGATACAAACTTATTTTTAAATTGAAGGATCCAATCGAAACTCCAATGGCACAGCAGGTATGTTCACGCATGTTTCTTTAACAGGTTTGCTCTTATCAATAGCCCTGTTGATTTCAATTTTAATTGTGTATACAGTTGACTTTCATATCATGCACATTACTAGCATCACAACAGAGCCAATAGTGTTGTTGTACATGTAGACCCGTGGTACCCATCTGAAATCTTGTTGTGCCGTGTAGTTTCCCACGCTTTGTATTCTTTCACTGCTGCTTTGTCTTGAACTGATATGATTTGAACCGTGTCTCTATTTTGATTTGGCAAGACAATGCAGTGACCATAGGACATAGATATATGTTTGTTTGATGCTTTTATTATGTACTAGTACTTGGCAATACAAGACTTGGTAGTTTAATCCTGTCCACCTTACTAATGAACTGGTTCACCGAAATGAGTTTCATATACTAGTGCATGCTAAACTTGTTATGTGTCTGCTTGTTTCTTCTTTTAGAATGCTGACAGAATATTGGGGAAGAGTGCCTTATTAAGCAATGGTAAAGGAAGTAATGCAGATAAGGTTCAGGATAGTGACACATCCTTGTTGGTCTCCATTAAAGCTGATAAAATAGCTAAGGAAGACTATCTTGAAGACAGCGAGACAACCCCAAAGTCCTGTCTTGGTTTAGTGTTCGAGTTACTGGCCACTACTGCATGCACAAGCTATTCAAACTCACTGTCTGAATCAGTTCAGTTTCTTGAGTCTCAACTACAAGCTGAAAGACATCGATCAGCTGTGCTACGACAAGAAGCGGAAGGACTGCGAAAGTCCCTGAAGCATTTAGATGCATACTTTCTGGTGCAACAGCAAGCGTTGGAGGATTTTAGCGCCAAATAGGACAAAGCTAATCAGCTTGCTAAGCTTATTGCCAGCATGGTGGATACCCAGGATAACGTTTCTTGAGCTCTTCTGAAGTTGTTTCAGTTATGCTCTTGTTTTGCTGCCGCGTTTATTTGCACTGGTGGCCAATTTTGACGGCCAAGTGTATGTAATATGCTGCTTTGTTCCCTATATTTGCACTGGTGGCGAACTTTGATGCCCAGTGGATGTAATATGTGTAATAGCGGTAATAGGCTAGCCTTAATTGCTTGCTTATTTATTTCCTTATTGTCTTGTTTAGTTGTTTGCTTGTAGGCACTGCAGTTCTTTTTTTGTGTTTTTCTAGTGGCCACAATAGCCTATTTTTAGTAACTAGGCCAAAATAATCATGGAAACACACAGACTATTGTAACCATGGGCCTCCTGTAGGCCGTATGATCCATGGGCCTTCGTTCGGCCGTAGGACCATTGGCCTTCTATACGGGCCGTAGGATCCATCGACCTTCTATACGGGCCTTAGGGATCAATGGGACTTCTACGGGCCGTAGGGTCCATGGGCCTTCTATGGGCCGTACTATCCATGGGCCTCATACGGGCCGTAGGATCCATGGGCCTTCTACGGGGTGTATCATCATTTCGCCAATCATGGGCCGTACTATTCGTGGACCATAACGGGCCGTTAATAGGCCATATTTGATAACTCTATGAAAACAGCCCAACAGGTATTTTTCACATGAAAACGGCCCAACGTATTAACGGTCCGCAAACGGGCCGACTGTAACACGGGCTAAATTTGGCCCACAAGCAGAAAATGACAGTAACGGGCCGTATGTAACCGAATGCTGCAAATGAGCCCAAGAATCAATGGGCCCTAAGAAGGCCGAAAGATAACTTGGGCTGGAAACGGCCCAATGGAATAACGGGCCGTTAATGGGTATAGAGTGATACACTGTTCATTACGGGCCAGTTTTACCATGGGCCGTTAATGGGCCAAGAGTTACAAAGGTCCTCATATGGGCCGAAAGAAGTCATGGGCCACACATGGGCCGGAAGTTAAAACGGGCTGGGCCTAATTCGGATAGGGCGTAACGGGCCCTGGGTTAGCAGGCTATAAATGGGCTATATGCGAACAGGCCGTTAACAGGCTTTCCGTGGGCCGGCCCGCCACCTTTTGACCAAGTCAAACGGGCCAGCCTTTTCACAGGAATGGGCCTCTGTTGGGCCGTGCCACGTGTCGCCGTATCATAGGCGCCTTCGGTCCAATGAGCGGATGACATCTGTCCCAACGGTGAGCCGACACGTGTTTGCTCCAGCCAATGATGATTTTACACGTGGAAAATCCCCATTGGTCGGGGCTGTTAACGGGTTATCGGATCCAAAACCCGACCCGATAGCTTAACGGCGTTCCGTTACGGTGGATGCCACGTGTCGGTCACCCTTGACGAAAGCAGTTCTGTGACGCGCGATTTATCATCATGGAAGTGGACACTTCCGTGATGATAACTTTGGTAATGTCATGGAACACTTCTACGACAACACAGGTATGACTATCTTGATTCTGTCATAAATTTGTCGTGGATGTACATGCATGAAAAAAACGCGACCTACTGTGACAAACACGTATCATCACGGAAGTGTATTTTTTTGTAGTGTTGTGAGTGGGGAAGGGCCAGAACGAGCGCGGGGAGGCAGCAGTGAGACGCGGCGGCTCAGTGCGCGCGCGTGCAAAACGTGCGCTCTAGGCGCGCCTAGAGCACGCACGCAGCGTGTTCGGCAAAATGTCACGGCATGCCAGAGGGCTCCAAATCACATGAGGTTTAGCAGGTCTAGGTTAGGGTCATCTAGGAGCTTAGTGGACAAGCTGGTTAGGCCATTAGGGCAACTTCATAATGCAAGTCCATAAGCATGCCAAAACTGGCCATGCTCCTAACCTGTTTGATGAAATGCCAAGTGCATCTAGGCATCTCTTGGGGTGGCGAAAAACTCCAGACCAGTGTCTCTTTAGGTGTAGGTGATGGTGGCAAGGTTAGTTGGTCAAGACTAGAAACTTGATAGTGCAAGTTTTTGAGAAAACCAGTTCTGGACAGAAACTAAAAGCTATCATTCCATGGACCAACAACACTCCAATGGGTCCACTCTCCTGTACTTAAGGGTTTTGTAGGGTGGTCTATAAGCAGGAAAAAGAATCAAGGGTAACAGAGCAACATAAAGTAGGGTTGCGGTAGAAAATGTCAAACTGGACCAGAGAGCAAAAGAGGATGATTTGCTCAAATTTTTCAAAGAACATTAGTGGGTTTATGCACCAAGATGAATAATATACTCCTACTAACATCCCCTAATTTTGGTGGAAGTTTTAAGGAAATATTTAAATAGGTTGTAGTGCAAAAGTGCAGTTGGACCAGATTTGAAAACTTGGGGTAAAGCTAAAAATCTCCAAATGACTAAAGGATATTTTTGTATAAAAGTGATTTAGAGACATCACATGTCATCCCCAAATTTTGGTTTGATTTTTAAATGCATTTATCAAATAGTTGCAGTGCAAAAGAGGCCCTAAAACTTATGAAAAATCATTTTAAAAGAATAAAGCTCAGGAAAAACAATTATGCAAATAAACCTACTGATAAAAGAATTGTTTTTCTTGAGAGGATATACAAGTCCAATGATAATCTTGGAAAGTTTTTACTTGGGGTAAAAACTCCACAATATCAAAGAAAAGAGGGGTTCTGAAATCAAAAGAAAAACTATAAAGTAAATTTTTTAATCTCCTGGCAAAATTTTAATAACCAAAACATGGTCAAATTTTTGGGGTGTTACAGAAACTTTGTGAATCTTAATTGCAGAAAGTTTTCATGAAAAATAATTATCCCCTTGTACAATTCCATTGTATTATAAAAATAATGTGCCAAGGTTTGCCATTAGGATGTGTCGTGGAATTATCACGGCAGATGTCCTCTTGTAGGGACTTAGTCGTGAGGCCAACGCACCTATGCGGTAGCTTGAGAGGGGTTGGTCGGGACGTGAGACGCAACACACAAGAGAGGATTTAGATAGCTTCGGGCCCTGGGAAACATCACCCGGGATAGCCCTACATGCTGTTTGAGGCTAGGTCTCATTATGCTCATGTGGGAGTCACCGCATAAGCCGGCTCCCCCTTTGTGTCTAGCCCTAGATATTGTTTCTTGTTGCTTGTCCCTCTTTGGGGTGCCCTGCCCCTCCTTATATAAGTTGAAGGGGCGGGTTACATGACTAGTCCTAATAGGATTAGAATTACTCAATTACAAGTGGAGTCCTAGTCTTGATTCCTTTGTAAGGGAATATTCCTTACACTTTCCTCTTAAGCCGGGTCACCAGAGTATAAGTCGGCCTGCTGGGCCTTGGGCCTTGTCGTCCGTCTAATCCGCCCGCCGGGTCTCCAGTGAATCACAATGTCCAGACGGGTCACATGTAAACCGCCATGTCCGGGCGGATCGCCAGTGAGTCGCCAAGCTCGAGCCGAGTCTCTGGTGAGTCGCCAAGTCCGGACGGGTTACACTTATGGCCGGGTTACAGCGCAGGGTATATCCCCGACATTAGCCCCCAAGTTTAGCTTGGATTTATCCATGGTAAACTTATGCTGCAAAATAAACATAAGAACAAATTTGACAGGTTGTGCTCCGGGTTAAGAATTCTTTTAAACCGGCACCTGAACATCCTTAAGTCCTTGTCATTTCCTTCTTCTAGAAAATCCGGGTCAATAGACCAGCTTCACAATAAATTTACTTGTAGAAGAAATATTGTGAGCAAAGAATCCATTTGAGTTGGCTTCCAAGGCGCCGGCTTAAAAAATATAGGTCTTGAAATACTCATCTGATTTTCAACCGGCTTAAAGATGTAGATCTTGCCGAGTTATAATTTCCAAAATCTCCGGTTATAAAAAATTGATGTTGCAGAGTCATGACAGTTGTTGACACCGGGTCATGTAATTGATCTTCCTGATTTGCTCAAAGCTGAGAATTTGAAGATGTTCCTTCTTTATATGCATAATACCTGTAGCCCCCAAGTCTTAAGAGGAGAACATAGTGACAACTTAAGACTCACTTCAATATAAGTATTGCAACCTTTGAAGAAATCTGGGTTATTCATCTCAACCATTAGTCATAAACTGAATATTCCACATATGTAGCCCCCAAGTGCCGGGTTGTCATGCTTGCAGAAACCTGGGACTTGTAATTGCCTTATGCTCATAAAAACTTCAACCAGTGTAGCCCCCAAGGGCCGGCTCATTACAATGGGATGAGTCGGGTGTTCAATAAGTTGATCAAAAAATGACTTTTCATTAGCCCCCAAGTGCCATGGTGCATGCTGGCAGTGACATGGGACTTGCATATTTGACGTAATCTCAATTTAAATAATGTAGCCCCCAAGTGTCAGGTCATAAGCCTGTAGCGACTCAGGATTATTCCTTCCATTGTAGAATAAATCATATCCATTGATAAAATAATAGCCATTGCACCAAAGCGACTTTGAATACCTCATCTGTTGATAAGTAAATCCGGAGTTTAAATACCCGGCGGCTCTTGGCCGATGACGATTTAATACGCCTCCATTGTAAGCCGGAATTTTTATAACCCGGCGGCTTATAGCCTTTGAGAAAATCAAGAATTGAGAACCCTTTTGAGACACCAATTTCAATCTTTGATGATGGGCTTGAACTTAATCATTTATGTAAGTCATAGCTCTGTAAATCCTGCAGAGAGTTTAAACAACATATGCCCTGGTGACTTAACATCAAAAGCCAGGGCGGGTAACCACCCAAATGTAGTCTTATCCTGCACACAAGTAGATCACAAGATCCCTATGATCCTCTGAATGATACTGCTGGTTTATGTGACCCGGACAGTGAAGTTTGATAACTCAACTCTGTAAGAGCCGGCACATATGATATTTGTGACAACTCAAATACTTGTGATTGTATAAAAACAGATAAAATTTTTGAGGCTTCTGATTTGAATACGATCAGTAAACCATTCCAAAGGGGTTAAGCTAAGATTCGAATACGATCATATAGCCCCTAGTGGCCTTGGCGATGCCGATCAAGAGGGTATCGACAGCTATGTTCTCTTTGGTTCGAATACGACCTATGTTTGAACAGGAAGCCCCCAAATGACCTTAAGAGTTGTTTAGCGACGCTGATTCGAATACGATCCCGTCGATTCCCAAAGGGGTTGAGCTATGACTCGGATACGATCAAGAAGCCCCCAAGTGGGTTCAGCAGTTTGCTAATCAAAAGGGTATCGACAGCTATGTTCTCTTTGGTTCGAATACGACCTATGTTTGAACAGGAAGCCCCCAAGTGACCATATAAATTTTGGCATTGCGCCGATCAAGAGGGTACTGATAGCTATGCCCGATGAGCAGGAAGCCCCCAAGTGACCATAATAAGATAAGCCATAAGGCAGGATACCCATGTTTTGGATCATGCATCATGGCAGCAAGTTCTTTTTGGTAACCATTAATTTGTCTGAGATCTCGAACTTGCGAGAGATTAATTCTTTTGAACCGGAAATTCTTAAACCGGATATTGAGATCCTCAAAGCTTTGTAAGGGACAAATTTACCTTGAGCCGGATGTTGAGCCGGTTTTGAGAGCTTCAAAGCTTTGCGGGAGAGAGATGTCTCTTGAGCTGTATTTTAAACCGGAATCTTCATTTTGAGCCGGAAATTTTTCTGACAGCTTTTAAATATTTGCCAATAAAGCAGTAGCCTCCAGGGCCGGGTTATCTTCCCTTCAATGACCGGAAGCTCTTGAATTCATTGAAACCAGCTAATTTTGCCGAGCCATACCATTGTAGCCCCCGAGTCTCAAGATGACTCGAAGAGTTGGCTTGAGATTCTCCATATTTGACCATAGCAGAAGGTGTATATCATTGGTGTCGATAACGCGATGTGAATCCACGGAAGGTTGAGGTGACTGCGGCGGGTTATAAATGATCCTGTATGAACCGTGTCAGCAACTCGGCCAATGGTTCCTTCCAACTAGTTGTTTGAAGTTAACCAAACCGCAGTAGCGCCGACTTGTGCGCCTGCCCATTGAGCCATCCAGTGCAGACGGCGGCTGATAATACATGATAATTTGCCTCCAATTTGTTGGAAGAAAACTGGGCTTCCCAAGTAGTGACTTGCTCATACTTCAATAAACAACTCATGCAGATAGGTGCGGCCCGATGTGTTGATGTAGACCAAGCCACGAGAGACGGACGGTAAAGACAACCGCAACATCTGAGGTGGCACAGACAGGTAAACCGGCCGTGGCGTTGTTGAAGGAAATATGCCCTAGAGGCAATAATAAAGTTATTATTTATTTCCTTATTTCATGATAAATGTTTATTATTCATGCTAGAATTGTATTAACCGGAAACATGATACATGTGTGAATACATAGACAAACATATAGTCGCTAGTATGCCTCTATTGACTAGCTCATTAATCAAAGATGGTTATGTTTCCTAACCATAGACATGTGTTGTCATTTGATTAATGGGATCACATCATTAGGAGAATGATGTGATTGACATGACCCATTCCGTTAGCCTAGCACTTGATCGTTTAGTATGTTGCTATTGCTTTCTTCATGACTTATACATGTTCCTGTAACTATGAGATTATGCAACTCCCGTTTACCGGAAGAACACTTTGTGTGCTACCAAACATCACAACGTAAGTGGGTGATTATAAAGGTGCTCTACAGGTGTTTCCGAAGGTACATGTTGGGTTGGCATAATTCGAGATTAGGTTTTGTCACTCCGATTGTCGGAGAGGTATCTCTGGGCCTTCTCGGTAATACTCAACACCTAAGCCTTGCAAGCATGTAACTAATGAGTTAGTTATGAGATGATGTATTACGGAACAAGTAAAGAGACTTGCCGGTAACGAGATTGAACTAGGTATTGGATACCGACGATCAAATCTCGGGCAAGTAACATACCGATGACAAAGGGAACAACATATGTTGTTATGCGGTTTGACCGATAAAGATCTTCGTAGAATATGTGGGAGCCAATATGGGCATCTAGGTCCCGCTATTGGTTATTGACCGGAAACATGTCTCTGTCATGTCTACATAGTTCTCGAACCCGTAGGGTCCGCACGCTTAACGTTTCGTTGACGATATAGTATTATATGAGTTATGCATGTTGGTAACTGAATGTTGTTCGGAGTCTCGGATGAGATCATGGACATGACGAGGAACTCCGGAATGGTCCGGAGATAAAGTTTGATATATGGAATAATAGTGTTTGATCTCCGGAAGGGTTCCGGAATTCACTGGAAGGGGTTCGGATGTTTCCCGAAATGTTTGGGGTACGAGAACACGTTATTTGGGCCAAAGGGGAAAGCCCACAAGGTTTTTGGAAAGCGCAAAAGGAAGTTTTGCGGAGTCCAGGGACCAGACGCCAGGGTCCCTGGCGTCTGGGTCCAGACGCCGGGAACCCTGGCGTCTGGCCCTGGAGTCCGAGAAGGACTCTTGCCTTTCGGGTGAAACCGACTTTGTGGAGGCTTTTACTCCAAGTTTCGACCCCAAGGCTCAACATATAAATAGAGGGGCAGGGCTAGCACCAAAGACACATCAAGAAACACCAAGCCGTGTGCCGGCAACCCCATTCCCTCTAGTTTATCCTCCATCATAGTTTCCGTAGTGCTTAGGCGAAGCCCTGCGGAGATTGTTCTTCACCAACACCGTCACCACGCCGTCGTGCTGCCGGAACTCATCTACTACTTCGCCTGTCTTGCTGGATCAAGAAGGCGAGGACGTCATCGAGCTGAACGTGTGCAGAAATCGGAGGTGCCGTGCGTTCGGTACTTGGATCGGTCGGATCGTGAAGACGTATGACTACATCAACTGCGTTGATAAACGCTTCCGCTTAGCGATCTTCAAGGGTATAAAGATACACTCCCCTTCTCGTTCCTATACATCACCATGATCTTGCATGCGCATAGGAATTTTTTTGAAATTACTACGTTCCCCAACAGTGGTATCAGAGCCAGGTTTTATGCGTTGATGTTATATGCACGAGTAGAACACAAGTGAGTTGTGGGCGATACAAGTCATACTGCTTACCACCATGTCATACTTTGGTTCGGCGGTATTGTGAGATGAAGCGGCCCGGACCGACATTACGCGTATGCTTACGCGAGACTGGTTTCACCGTTACGAGCACTCGTGCTTAAAGGTGGCTGGCGGGTGTCTATCTCTCTTACTTTAGCTGAATCGAGTGTGGCTACGCCCGGTCCTTGCAAAGGTTAAAACAGCACCAACTTGACGAACTATCGTTGTGGTTTTTGATGCGTAGGTAAGAACGGTTCTTGCTAAGCCCGTAGCAGCCACGTAAAATTTGCAACAACAAAGTAGAGGACGTCTAACTTGTTTTTGCAGGGCATGTTGTGATGTGATATGGTCAAGACGTGATGCTATATTTTATTGTATGAGATGATCATGTTTTGTAACCGAAGTTATCGGCAACTGGCAGGAGCCATATGGTTGTCGCTTTATTATATGAAATGCAAACGCCCTGTAATTGCTTTACTTTATCACTAAGAGGTAGCGATAGTCGTAGAAGCAATAGAAGGCGTAAACGACAACGATGCTACGATGGAGATCAAGGTGTCGCGCCGGTGACGATGGTGATCACGACGGTGCTTCAGAGATGGAGATCACAAGCACAAGATGATGATGGCCATATCATATCACTTATATTGATTGCATGTGATGTTTATCTTTTATGCATCTTATCTTGCTTTGATTGACGGTAGCATTTTAAGATGATCTCTCACTAAAATTATCAAGAAGTGTTCTCCCTGAGTATGCACCGTTGCCAAAGTTCGTCGTGCCGAGACACCACGTGATGATCGGGTGTGATAAGCTCTACGTCCATCTACAACGGGTGCAAGCCAGTTTTTGCACACGCGGAATACTCATGTTAAACTTGACGAGCCTAGCATATGCAGATATGGCCTCGGAACACGGAGACCGAAAGGTCGAACGTGAATCATATAGTAGATATGATCAACATAGTGATGTTCACCATTGAAACTACTCCATCTCACGTGATGATCGGACATGGTTTAGTTGATTTGGATCACGTGATCACTTAGATGACTAGAGAGATGTCTGTCTAAGTGGGAGTTCTTAAGTAATATGATTAATTGAACTTAAATTTATCATGAACTTAGTCCTGGTAGTATTTTGCAAATTATGTTGTAGATCAATAGCTCGCGGTGTTGCTTTCATATGTTTATTTTGATATGTTCCTAGAGAAAACTGTGTTGAAAGATGTTAGTAGCAATGATGCGGATTGGATCCGTGATCTGAGGTTTATCCTCATTGCTGCGCAGAAGAATTATGTCCTTGATGCACCGCTAGGTGACAAACCTATTGCAGGAGCAGATGCAGACGTTATGAACGTTTGGCTAGCTCAATATGATGACTACTTGATAGTTTAGTGCACCATGCTTAACGGCTTAAAATCGGGACTTCAAAGACGTTTTGAACGTCATGGACCATATAAGATGTTCCAGGTATTGAAGTTAATATTTCAAGCAAATACCCGAGTTGAGAGATATGAAGTCTCCAACAAGTTCTATAGCTAAAAGATGGAGGAGAATCGCTCAACTAGTGAGCATGTGCTCAGATTGTCTGGGTACTTCAATCGCTTGAATCAAGTGGGAGTTAATCTTCCAGATAAGATAGTGATTGACAGAATTCTCTAATCACCATCACTAAGTTACTACAACTTCATGATGAACTATAGTATGCAAGGGATGACAAAAATGATTCCTGAGCTCTTCGTGATGTTGAAATCGACGAAGGTAGAAATCAAGAAAGAGCATCAAGTGTTGATGATTGACAAGACCGCTAGTTTCAAGAGAAGGGCAAAGGGAAAGAAAGGGAACTTCAAGTGGAAAGACAAGCAAGTTGTCACTCCTGCGAAGAAGCCCAAGGCTGGACCAAAGCCTGAAACTGAGTGCTTACACTGCAAAGGAAATGGTCACTGGAAGCAGAAATGCCCTAAATATTTGGTGGATAAGAAGGATGGCAAAGTGAATAAGGGTATATTTGATATATAAGTTATTGATGTGTGCCTTACTAGTGTTTATAGTAGCCCCTGAGTATTTGATACTTGTTCGGTTGCTAAGATTAGTAACTCGAAACAGGAGTTACAGAATAAACAGAGACTAGTTGAAGGGGAAGTGACGATGAGTGTTGGAAGTAGTTCCAAGATTGATATGATCATCATCGCACACTCCCTATAATTTCGGGATTAGTGTTAAACCTGAATAAATGTTATTTAGCGTTTGCGTTGAGCATGAATATGATTTGATCATGTTTATTGCGATACGGTTATTCATTTGAAGTTAAAGAATAATTGTTATTCTGTTTACATGAATAAGACCTTCGATTGTCATACACCCAATGAACATAGTTTGTTGGATCTCGATCGTAGTGATACACATATTCATAATATTGATGCCAAAAGATGCAAAGTTAATAATGATAGTGCAACTTATTTGTGGCACTGCCATTTAGGTCATATTGGTGTAAAGCGCATGAAGAAACTCCATGCTGATGGGATTTTGGAATCACCTGATTATGAATCACTTGATGCTTGCGAACCATGCCTCATGGGCAAGATGACTAAGACTCCGTTCTCCGGAACAGTGGAGTGAGCAACTGACTTATTGGAAATAATACATACTGATGTATGCGATCCGATGAGTGTTAAGGCTCGCGGCGGGTATCATTATTTTCTGACCTTCACAGATGATTTGAGCAGATATGGGTATATCTACTTGATGAAACATAAGTCTGAAATAGTTGAGAGGTTCAAAGAATTTCAGAGTGAAGTGGAAAAATTATCGTAACAAGAAAATAAAGTTTCTGCGATCTGATCGCGGAGATGAATATTTGAGTTACGAGTTTGGTCTTCAATTAAAACAATGTGGAATAGCTTCACAGCTCACGCCACCTGGAACACCACAACGTTATGGTGTGTCCGAACGTCATAATCGTACTTTACTAGATATGGTGCGATCTATGATGTCTCTTATCAGTTTACCACTATCGTTTTGGGGTTATGCATTAGAGACAGCTGCATTCACGTTTAAAAGGGCACCATCTAAATCCGTTGAGACGACACCGTATGAACTATGGTTTAGCAGTAAACCTAAGCTGTTGTTTCTTAAAGTTTGGAGTTGCGATGCTTATATGAAAAAGTTTTTCAACCTGATAAGCTTGAACCCAAATCGGAGAAGTGCGTCTTCATAGAATACCCAAAGGAAACTATTGGGTAATCCTTCTATCACAGATCCGAAGGCAAAACATTCGTTGCTAAAACTGGATACTTTTTAGAGAAGAAGTTTCTCTCGAAAGAAGTGAGTGGGAGGAAAGTAGAGCTTGATAAGGTAATTTGTACCTTCTCCCGAATGGGAAAGTAGTTCATCACAGAAATCAGTTCCAGTGATTCCTACACCAATTAGTGAGAAAGCTAATGATGATGATCATGAAACTTCAGATCAAGTTACTACAAAACCTCGTAGGTCTTCCAGAGTACGATCCGCACCAAAGTGGTACGGTAATCCTATTCTGGAAATCATGTTACTAGACCATGATGAACCTACGAACTATGAGGAAGCGATGATGAGCCCAAATTCCGCAAAATGGCTAGAGGCCATGAAATCTGAGATGGGATCCATGTATGAGAACAAAGTATGGACTTTGGTTTACTTGCCCGATGATCGGCAAGCCATAGAAAATAAATGGATCTTCAAGAGGAAGACGGACGTTGATAGTGGTGTTACTATCTATCAAGCTCGACTTGTCGCAAAAAGGTTTTTGACAAGTTCAAGGTGTTGACTACAATGAGATTTTCTCAACTGTAGCGATGCTTAAGTCTGTCCGAATCATGTTAGCAATTGCCACAATTTATGAAATCTGGCAAATGGATGTCAAAACTGCATTCCTTAATGGTTTTCTCAAAGAAGAGTTGTATATGATGCAACCAGAAGGTTTTGTCAATCCTAAAGGTACTAACAAAATGTGCATGCTCCAGCGATCCATCTATGGACTGGTGCAAGCATCTCGGAGTTGGAATATACGCTTTGATGAGTTGATCAAAGCATATAGTTTTGTACAAACTTACGGTGAAGCCTGTATTTACAAGAAAGTGAGTGGGAGCACTACAGCATTTCTGATAAGTATATGTGAATGACATATTGTTGATCGGAAATAATGTAGAATTATTCTGCAAAGCATAAAGGAGTGTTTGAAAGGAGTTCTTTAAAATAAAGACCTCAGTAAAGCTACTTACATATTAAGCATCAAGATCTATTGAGATAGATCAACACGCTTGATAAGATTTTCAATGAGTACATACCTTGACAAGATTTTGAAATAGTTCAAGATGGAACAGTCAAAGAAAGAGTTCTTGCCTATGTTGCAAAGGTGTGAAATTGAGTAAGACTCAAATCCCGACCACGGCAGAAAATAGAAAAGAGAATGAAAGTCATTCCCTATGCCTCAGTCATAGGTTCTATAAAGTATTCTATTCTATGTACCAGACCTATTGTATACTTTTCTCTGAATTTGGCAATTGAGTACAATAGTGATCTAGGAGTAGATCACTGGACATTGGTCAAGAACGTCCTTACTGAGGACTAAGGAAATATTTCTCGATTATGGAGGTGATAAAAGAGCATGTCATAAAGAGTTACACCGATGCAAGTTTTTTACACCGATCCAGATAACTCTAAGTCTCAATCTGGATACATATTGAAAGTGGGAGCAATTAGCTAGAGTAGCTCCGTGCAGAGCATTGTAGACATAGAATATTTGCAAAATGCATATGGCTCTGAATATGACAGACCCGTTGACTAAACTTCTCCCACGAGCAAAACATGATCACACCTTAGTACTCTTTGGGTGTTAATCACATAGCTATGTGAACTAGATTATTGACTCTAGTAAACCCTTTGGGTGTTGGTCACATGACGATGTGAACTATGGGTGTTAATCATATACATATATGAATATTGGTGTTAAATCACATGGTGATGTGAACTAGATTATTGACTCTAGTGCAAGTGGGAGACTGAAGGAAATATGCCCTAGAGGCAATAATAAAGTTATTATTTATTTCCATATTTCATGATAAATGTTTATTATTCATGCTAGAATTGTATTAACTGGAAACATGATACATGTGTGAATACATAGACAAACATATAGTCACTAGTATGCCTCTACTTGACTAGCTCATTAATCAAAGATGGTTATGTTTCCTAACCATAGACATGTGTTGTCATTTGATTAATGGGATCACATCATTAGGAGAATGATGTGATTGACATGACCCATTCCGTTAGCCTAGCACTTGATCGTTTAGTATGTTGCTATTGCTTTCTTCATGACTTATACATGTTCCTGTAACTATGAGATTATGCAACTCCCGTTTACCGGAAGAACACTTTGTGTGCTACCAAACATCACAACGTAACTGGGTGATTATAAAGGTGCTCTACAGGTGTTTCCGAAGGTACATGTTGGGTTGGCATAATTCGAGATTAGGTTTTGTCACTCCGATTGTCGGAGAGGTATCTCTGGGCCTTCTCGGTAATACTCATCACCTAAGCCTTGCAAGCATGTAACTAATGAGTTAGTTATGAGATGATGTATTAAGGAACGAGTAAAGAGACTTGCCGGTAACGAGATTGAACTAGGTATTGGATACCGATGATCAAATCTCGGGCAAGTAACATACCGATGACAAAGGGAACAACGTCTGTTGTTATGCGGTTTGACTGATAAAGATCTTCGTAGAATATGTGGGAGCCAATATGGGCATCCAGGTCCCGCTATTGGTTATTGACCGGAAACATGTCTCGGTCATGTCTACATAGTTCTCGAACCGGTAGGGTCCGCACGCTTAACGTTTCGTTGATGATATAGTATTATATGAGTTATGCATGTTGGTAACCAAATGTTGTTCGGAGTCCCGGATGAGATCATGGACATGACGAGGAACTCCGGAATGGTCCGGAGATAAAGTTTGATATATGGAATAATAGTGTTTGATCTCCGGAAGGGTTCCGGAATTCACCGGAAGGGGTTCCGGATGTTTCCCGAAATGTTTGGGTACGAGAACACGTTATTTGGGCCAAAGGGGAAAGCCCACAAGGTTTTTGGAAAGTGCAAAAGGAAGTTTTGCGGAGTCCAGGGACCAGACGCCAGGGTCCCTGGCGTCTGGGTCCAGACGCCGGGAACCCTGGCGTCTGGCCCTGGAGTCCGAGAAGGACTCTTGCCTTTCGGGTGAAACCGACTTTGTGGAGGCTTTTACTCCAAGTTTCGACCCCAAGGCTCAACATATAAATAGAGGGGCAGGGCTAGCACCAAAGACACATCAAGAAACACCAAGCCGTGTGCCGGCAACCCCGTTCCCTCTAGTTTATCCTCCGTCATAGTTTCCGTAGTGCTTAGGCGAAGCCCTGCGGAGATTGTTCTTCACCAACACCGTCACCACGCCGTCGTGCTGTCGGAACTCATCTACTACTTCGCCTGTCTTGCTGGATCGAGAAGGCAAGGACGTCATCGAGCTGAACGTGTGCAGAACTCGGAGGTGCCGTGCGTTCGGTACTTGGATCGGTCGGATCGTGAAGACGTATGACTACATCAACCGCATTGATAAACGCTTCCGCTTAGTGATCTTCAAGGGTATGAAGATACACTCCCCTTCTCGTTGCTATACATCACCATGATCTTGCGTGTGCGTAGGAAATTTTTTGAAATTACTACGTTCCCCAACAGTTGTAAGCCGATACGGACGGGCAAGTTGTCCTCCTTGTTGTAAGCCGGCGTGGTCGCGAGAGACGGCCACGGTGTTGTAAACCGGTGCTGGAGTCCGTTGAGTAACAACGACCACCTGTGCCCAAAGATGTTGGTGTGCCTCCATCTCCGGAGTATAATATGTCATAAATAATTGCCCTGCATAAACAATATTGCAGACCAAGGCAAAGACAAACCTGTTCTTTGACAAAAACAACATGTGCTAATAAAACAAACTCGGATGGATATCACCTGATTTGTTTGAACGACGGATGACCCGTTTATCGCGACAGAGGTAGCTCAGGCAGACCATCGACTCAATATAGTTCCAGCAGCTCAGGCAGACCGGCGACTTAATATAACCCCGGCGGCTCAAAGCGGCAAGGGCGGCTCAACGCGCCTCCGGCGGTTGATGTAGATTAAGTTACCCGGGCGGTGACTTGCTTACACCAGTTCCATCAATAAGTGGGCGCAAACGCTGATGCGTGATGGTGCTGACATACACTTCATAGGTACAACATGGCACTACCTTTGCTGCACATAAAAATATACAGACCAAAGTAATTGTTTTTCATGAAAACAATATGTTTAATAAAACAAACTTGGATAGATATCACCAAATTGTTAAGGCCGCGGCTGCTTGCAGTGACGGCCCAAGGCCGGTCGGCGCAGGGCGACTCTCTGCAAGGGTGAAACGGCGGCGGAGGCGTGAGACACCACGCGGCTTCACAGGGTGGCTCGGGGCAGCGACGAGGCTTGACGGTGACTCGGATAGCAAGGCCCCATCAGTAGCGGCGGGTGACTCTGCGGGGACGCGCAAGGCAGAGGTGGAGGCGAATCACCGGCAGCGGGGTCGGCCAACTCGCAATGGGTTGTGGCTGATAAGACCGGCTTAACACGAGTCACGAGGGCAGCAGCGAAGACCTGATCTTGCGGGCAAGTCTTCTTCCGGGTCGCATTCTCCCTCTTTTTTTATGTTGAAAACGGGATTGACTTCTCTTCATGAGTTAATGGCATGCCTCTGGCTGATTTGACTTGTCCTGAGTGTGTGCACGGGGCGATGGTAGCAGCAAGAGGATCGCCCGACTCCCATGTAAAATATGGATTTTTGACCGTGGTTGATCATACGCCCTGTTTGCATCTGAGTAATTGTCGGCTTGGGCAGATTGCACGATGCCAAATATGGCCAGCAGGCAAACCTTCTCGGCGCTGCAACAACCACGTTTCCGTCTCAGTACATGTTTGATGCTTACCGTCATTTGACTCTTGATGTGATGGCTTGCCCTTGTGACCACGTGAGAGCTTCCTTCAAGGTCTTGCTGGCATCATATTCTAAGCAGATGTAGTAATTAAAGATGAAAAGTCCAAAAACTGAATTAGTAGCACTCAACTTTTGGCCTTCACGTGATGCAGAAGCAGCGTAACACCTCAGCTGGGATCTGAAAATTTGTGCAAACAGCAGACTTTCAACTTGAGGCGAAGCCGAGGCAGCTCAACGGCTATGGCAGAGGAGCGCCGGTGGCTCGGCCGCGGAGGTGAGCTGGCGACAGGGCGCAGCAACAAAGGCGCGCTGGGAAGGCACAGCCGCGGCCGCAGAGGTGACGACGGGGCGGCGACTTGTGGCTCCAGGCGAATTGCGGCAGAAAACAACACAACTCGGGGCGGCGTGAAGCTGCACAAAACAGAGGCGAGGTGGGACCACAGCGAAGAGCGGCCGAAGGAGAAGGGCGTCGAAGCAACCAGCGGCTCAGGCTACAGGCGGAGGAGGAAAGCGTCAAGGATGATGTTGCGAGCGTGGACAGTGGAGGAGTCCGGGTTATGGCCGGCACCGTTTCCGGGTCGTGGCCTTGAGGCCAGCGTTTACCAACTCGCCCGTGCCATCTCAGATTGGTCAAGGAGCAGACGCAGGACTGTTTAATGAAAAAAGATCAGCCCCACAGTTTGTCAGATAATTTAATTGTTGTCGATCTCCATGGTAACAACTGCAACGATTGATGCAGAGGAAACTTCCCTGTCCGTCTTTGGTGCACTTGACAGATTACCTAATGCTGCCACCACAAACGAAAACAATACGCATATCATGGACGCGGCGGACCTCCATGGCTGTCGCGGTGGCCGTAAAAAACACAACCCTAAATTTCTTTCATCTCATACCTGCCGCTGCAAAACACTTCATCAAATTTGGCCGATGAACTCATAGTTGATACGAATTTTTCCACGCCAGCTCTTGTTGAGCTAGTTAATTGCGAACTTCTCGAACCCTAGATAGGATCCCTCCAAGAACTCAACACCATCGTGCGTCTAGCCCCACGGTGGGCGCCAACTGTCGTGGAATTGTCATGGCAGATGTCCTCTTGCAGGGACTTAGTCGTGAGGCCAACGCACCTATGCAGTAGCTTGAGAGGGGTTGATCGGGACGAGAGACGCAACACACAAGACGAGGATTTAGACAGCTTTGGGCCCCGGGAAACATCATCCGGAATAGCCCTACATGCTGTTTGAGGCTAGGTCTCATTATGCTCATGAGGGAGTCGCCGCATAAGCCGGATCCCCCTTTGTGTCTAGCCCTAGATATTGTTTCTTGTTGCTTGTCCCTCTTTGGGGTGCCCTGCCCCTCCTTATATAAGTTGATGGGCGGGTTACATGACTAGTCCTAATAGGATTAGAATTACTCAATTACAAGTGGAGTCCTAGTCTTGCTTCCTTTGTAAGGGAATATTCCTTACACTTTCCTCTTTAGCCAGCCCACCAGAGTATAAGCCGTCCTGCTGGGCCTTGGGCCTTGTCGTCCGTCTAATCCGCCCGCCAGGTCTCCAGTGAATCACAATGTCCAGACGGGTCACATGTAAACCGCCATGTCTGGGCGGATCGCCAGTGAGTCGCCAAGCTCTAGCCGGGTCTCTGGTGAGTCGCCAAGTCCGGCCGGGTTATACTTCCGGCCGGGTTACACCGCGGGGTATATCCCCGATAGGATGTTTAGATTGCTTGTTGGTTTGTGCGGTGCAGGACAGAAACTTTGGCTGTAATGCGCGATTTTACATTTTTTACTGGAATGTCAAACAGTTCTGAGTCTTATTGCACTGTCTTTATATACAAATTGTTTATTTTTTCTAATTTTGGCAGAATTTTTTGGGTATCAGAAGTATGGTGAATGTTCAGATTACTACAGAATGTCCTCTTTAAGACAGATTCTGTCTTTGATGCATAGTTTGCTTGTTTTGATGAAACTATCGATTTCTATCAGTGGATTAAGCCATGGAAAAGTTATATTACAGTAGCTACAATGCAAAAATAAAATATGAATTGGTTTGCAATAGTACTTAGAGTAGTGATTTGCTTTATTATACTAATGGATCTTACCGAGTTTTTGTTGAAGTTTTGTGTGGATGAAGTGTTCGAAGATCGAGGAGGTCTCGATATGAGGAGAAGGAAGAGAGGCAAGAGCTCAAGCTTGGGGATGCCCAAGGCACCCCAAGTAAATATTCAAGGAGCCTCGAGTGTCTAAGCTTGGGGATGCCCCGGAAGGCATCCCATCTTTCTTCAACAAGTATTAATATGTTTTCGGATTCGTTTCATTCATGTGATATGTGCAAATATTGGAGCGTCTTTTGCGTTTAGTTTTCTATTTTTTTATGCACCATGCTAGTATGAGACAGTCCTTGGTTGATTTATAGAATGCTCATTGCACTTCACTTAAATCTTTTGAGTATGGCTTTATAGAATGCTTCATGTGCTTCACTTATACCATTTGAAGTTTGGATTGCCTGTTTCTCTTCACATAGAAAACCGCCATTTGTAGAATGCTCTTTTGCTTCACTTATATTTGTTAGAGCGTGGGAATATCTTTTGTAGAAAGAATTAAACTCTCTTGCTTCACTTATATCTGTTTAGAGAGATGACAGGAATTGGTCATTCACATGGTTAGTCATAAAATCCTACATAAAACTTGTAGATCACTGAATATGATATGTTTTATTCCTTGCAATAGTTTTGCGATATAGAGATGATAATATGTGGGAGGTACTAGTAAATGGTTGTGTTTAGTAAGGATATTGGTGTTAAGGTTTGGGATTCCCGAAGCATGCACGTATGGTCTCCTAACTATGTATTTTGACTGTTTATCTTTGCGTGAAGGTCGGGGGCGCGCGATGGTTAACTCCTACCAACCTCTCCCCTAAGAGCATGCGTAGTAGTACTTTGCTTCGAGGGCTAATAAACTTTTGCAATAAGTATATGAGTTATTTATGACTAATGTGAGTCCATGGATTATACGCACTCTCACCCTTCCATCATTGCTAGCCTCTTCGGTACCGTGCATTGCCCTCTCTCATCTCAAGAGTTGGTGCAAACTTCGTCGGTGCATCCAAACCCCGTGATACGATCAGCTCTATCACACATAAGCCTCCTTATATCTTCCTCAAAACAGCCACCATACCTACCTATTGATAGCCCACAAGTATAGGGGATTTCAATAGTTTTCGATAAGTAAGAGTGTCGAACCCAAAGAGGAGATAAAGGTAGAACAAATATTCCCTAAAGTTCTATCGACCACCGATACAACTCTACGCACGCTTAATGTTTACTTTACCTAGAACAAGTATGAAACTAGACGTACTTTGTAGGTGTTATAGGATAGGTTTGCAAGAAAGTAAAGAACACGTAAACAAAAAGTAGGGGCTGTTTTAGGTAAAGAAGCAATAAAGTAAATATAACGAGTGTGGAAAAGTGGTGGTAGGAGTTGTGGAATTGTCCCTAAGCAATTGACTATGTTACTAGATCGGTAATCACTATTGCAATTCTATTTGAGGGAGAGGCATAACCTAACATACTTTCTCTACTTGGATCATATGCACTTATGATTGGAACTCTAGCAAGCATCCGCAACTACTAAAGATTCATTAAGGTAAAACCCAACCATAGCATTAAAGCATCAAGTCCCCTTTATCCCATACGCAAACAACCTACTTACTCGGGTCTGTGCTTCTGTCACTCACGCCACCCACCATAAGCAAATCATAAACATATTGCAAACCCTACAACGGGGATCCCTCACGCTTGCGCGACACGAAGGGCACCATAGGACAGCACCAATAATAGAACATGCAACTCAAACCAATCATAGCAATCATCAATCACCGATAGGACAATGAAAATCTACTCAGACATCATAGGATGGCAACACATCATTGGAAAATAATATGAAGCATACAGCACCATGTTCAAGTAGAGGGTACAGCAGGATGCGGGAGAGTGGACCGCTGTAGATAGAAGGGGGAAGGTGATGGAGATGTTGGTGAAGATGGCAGAGGTGTTGGTGGAGATCGCGGTGATGATGATGGCCCCCGGCGGCATTCGGGCGCCAGCGGAAGTAAGGGGGAGAGGGTCCCCCTTCTTCTTCTTCTGCCTTGACCTTCTCCCTAGATGGGAGAAGGGTTTCCCCTCTGGTCCTTGGCTCCCATGGCATGGGAGGGGCGAGAGCCCCTCCGAGATTGGATCTATCTCTCTGTTTCTGTGTTCTCTGATTCTACCCCTTCACCGTTACCTTTATATCTGGAGATCCGTAATTCCGATTGGGGTGAATCTTTCGCCCAGATATTTATCACAAAATTATGTTTCTTGCGCTAGAAGAAGAGCATCAACCGCCTTATGGGTGGACCACGAGGGCCAGGGGCGCGCCTCAGGGGGTAGGGCGCGCCCCTCTACCTCGTGACCACCTCGGACACCGTTTCGCGTTGATTTTACTTCCCAAAAAATCATAAAAATTCCAAAAAAATCTCCGTCCGTTTTTATCCCGTTTGGACTCCGTTTGATATTGGGTTTCCGCGAAACAAAAAACATGCAACAGACAGGAACTGGCACTGGGCACTGGATCAATATGTTAGTCCCAAAAATAATGTAAAAAGTTGCCAAAAAGTATATGAAAGTGAATAATATTGGCATGGAACAATCAAAAATTATAGATACGACGAAGACGTATCAGCTTCCCCAAGCTTAATTCCTGCTCGTCCTCGAGTAGGTAAATGATAAAAAAAGAATAATTTTCGATGTGGAATGCTACCTAGCATAATCTTGATCATATGTCTAATCATGGCATGAATATTAAGACACGAGTGATTCAAAGCAATAGTCTATCATTTGACATAAAAACAATAATACTTCGAGCGTACCAATAAAGCAATCATGTCTTTTCAAAACAATAAGGCCAAAGCAAGCTTATCCCTACAAAATCATACAGTTTGGCCATGCTTCATTTTCATCACACAAAATGCCCCCATCATGCACAACCCCGATGACAAGCCAAGCAATTGGTTCATACATTTTAACGCGCTTCAACCTTTTCAACCCTCACGCAATACATGAGCGCAAGCCATGGATATAACACTATAGGTGGAATAGAATATAATGATGGAGGTTATGTGGAGAAGACAAAAAAGGAGAAAGTCTCACATCGACATGGGTAATCAACGGGCTATGGAGATGCCCATGAATTGATGTCAATGCGAGGAGTAGGGATTGCCATGCAATGGATGCACTAAGAGCTATAATTGTATGAAAGCTCAACAAAAGAAACTAAGTGGGTGTGCATCCAACTTGCTTGCTCATGAAGATCTAGGGCATTTGAGGAAGCCCATCGTTGGAATATACAAGCCAAGTTCTATAATGAAAATTCCCACTAGTATATGAAAGTGACAACATAGGAGACAATCTATATGAAGAACATGGTGCTACTTCGAAGCACAAGTGTGGAAAAAGAGATAGTAACATTGCCCCTTTTTATTTATTTTCTTTTTTTTGGGTGGGCTTCTTTGGCCTTTCCTTTTTTTTCTTTTCTTTTTTTTTGGGGGGGGGGAATGTTCTATAATGATGATCATCACACTTTTATTTACTTACAACTCAACATTACAACTCGATACCAGAACAAAGATATGACTCTATATGAATGCTTCCGGCGGTGTACCGGGATGTGCAATGATCTAGCGTAGCAATGACATCAAAAAAACGGACAAGCCATGAAAACATCATGCTAGCTATCTTACGATCATGCAAAGCAATATGACAATGAATGCTCAAGTCATGTATACGATGATGATGATGAAAGTTGCATGGCAATATATCTCGGAATGGCTATGGAAATGCCATGATAGGTAGGTATGGTGGCTGTTTTGAGGAAGATATAATGAGGCTTATGTGTGATAGAGCGTATCGTATCACGGGGTTTGGATGCACCAGCGAAGTTTGCACCAACTCTCGAGGTGAGAAAGGGCAATGCACGGTACCGAAGAGGCTAGCAATGATGGAAAGGTAAAAGTGCGTATAATCCATTGACTCACATTAGTCATAAAGAACTCATATACTTATTGCAAAAGTTTATTAGCCCTCGAAGCAAAGTACTACTACGCATGCCCCTAGGGGGATAGATTGGTAGGAAAAGACCATTGCTCGTCCCCGACCGCCACTCATAAGGAAGACAATCAAAGAAACACCCCATGCTTCAAATTTGTCACACAACGGTTACCATACGTGCATGCTACAGGACTTGCAAACCTCAACACAAGTGTCTCTACAATCCACAACCACCCACTAGCATGACTCTAATATCACCACCTTTATATCGCAAAACTATTGCAAGGAATCAAACATATCATATTCAGCGATCTACAAGTTTATGTAGGATTTTATGACTAACCATGTGAATGACCAATTCCTGTCATCTCTCTAAATAGATATAAGTGAAGCAAGAGAGTTTAATTCTCTCTACAAAAGATATGCCCACGCTCTAACAAATATAAGTGAAGCAAAAGAGCATTCTACAAATGGCGGTTTTCTATGTAAAGAGAAACAGGCAATCCAAACTTCAAATGATATAAGTGAAGCACATGAAGCATTCTATAAAGCCATACTCAAAAGATTTAAGTGAAGTGCAATGAGCATTCTATAAATCAACAAAGGTCTATCTCATACCAGCATGGTACATAAAAGAAAAATAAAAACCTAATTGCAAAAGACGCTCCAAGACTTGCACATAATGCATGAACGAAACGAATCCGAAACATACCGATACTTGTTGAAGAAAGAGGGGATGCCTCCCCAGCATCCCCAAGCTTAGACGCTTGAGTCTCCTTGAATATTTACTTGGGGTGCCTCGGGCATCCCCAAGCTTGAGCTCTTGCCTCTCTTCCTTCTTCTCACATCAAAACATCCTCGATTAGACACTACATCCACACAAAACTTCAACAGAAAACTCGGTAAGATCCGTTAGTATAATAAAGCAAATCACCACTCTAAGTACTGTTGCAAACCAATCCATATTTTGTTTTTGCATTGTGTCTACTGTAATATAACTTTTTCATGGCTTAATCCACTGATATAAATTGATAGATTCATCAAAACAAGCAAACTATGCATCAAAAACAGAATCTGTCAAAAACAGAACAGTCTGTAGAAATCTGAACAATCACAATACTTCTGGTACCCCAAATATTCTACCAAAATTAGGAAAAATAAAAAAAGTTGGATAGAAAGACAGTGCAAAAGGAATCAGAATCATTTGATGTTCCAGTTAAAAATGTAAAATCGCGCACTACAGCCAAAGTTTCTGTCCTGCACCGTACAAACCAACAAGCATTGTAAACATCCTAAAGGCAAACCTTGGCAAAACATTTTTATAATACAATGGAATTGTACAAGGGGATAATTATTTTTATTGAAAAGTTTCTGTAATTAAGATTCACAAAGTTCCCATGGGCCTGAACAAGTTTAAGGACGTCCCCCACTTTCACAATGCTCGTCTCTCTCACTTTCACTTTTCTTTTTGAAAAGTTTTGGGTTCCCCTCTTTATTTTTTTTGTTTTAAAACTATATGAAAGCACTCAACAGAAATAAATGACTCTCTAAAACTTCCGGGTTGTCTCCCTTGCAGCGCTTTCTTTAAAGCCATTAAGCTAGGCATATAGTGCTCAAGTAGTGAATCCACCCGGATCCCAAGGTATATCAAAGCCAATTTTAATTAACAATGATTTGTAATTTAGTAGTGAGCACAAAGTAACATATATCAAGCAACAACGAAGTCTAACTCTCTTCCTATGCATCGGCATGTTATAAAAGAACAATTCATGCACACATAGTAAAGGCCAATGCATAGTATAAGCAGTTTCTTGCAATTTCATAGTATGGGAAACATAGAGAGGCGGAGAAATAGTTCCTCTCTCATAATAATTGCAAGTAGGAGCAGCAAGAACATGCATATTATATCTATCAAAATCATCATGTGCAATGGTAAAAGGAAACCCATCAATATAATCCTTAATAAGGGCAAACTTCTCCGATATAGTATAATCAGGAGAATTCAAAAAGATAATAGGACTATCATGCGTGGGTGCAATAGCAACAATTTCATGTTTAACATAAGGAACTATAGCAAATTCATCTCCATAAGCATAATTCATATTGGCATCTTGGCCATAAGCATAGCAAGCATCATCAAAAAGGGATATTTCAAGAGAATCAACGGGATCATAACAATCATCATAGCAATCATTATAGCAATCATCATAGCAATCATCCTTCGGTAAGCACGAAGGGGAATTAAACAATGTATGAGTTGAAGAGTTACTCTCATTAGAAGATGGGCACAGGTGATCAATCCGCTCCTCCTCCTTTTGTTCTTCGCTCTCCTCATCAACTTTTTCATCCAATGAGCTCACAGTTTCATCAATTTCTTCTTCCATAGCTTCCTACAAAATATTAGTCTCTTCTTGGACAGCGGAGACTTTCTCAATAAATGCATTAATATAGTAATTGTATTCATAATTTGCATAGCAATATCTAAGTGTAGAAAGATTTTCAGGCCTATAAACATCATCATCTAAAGCTTCATACTTTTCAAACAAAGATTCAATTTCATAAGTAGCCTTAAAAGCAACAAATTCTTCTATTTGTTCCACATCATATTAATCATATATACCATTAGCATAAGAAGCTAAGGTTTCATTAGCATTAAATTTGCATGAAAAGGGAAGGTGTGGATCCTCCATCCTAGAGCAACAAGTAATATCATATCTCAAGCATAGAGCCCAAGCATACCAACGCAACATAATAAATTGACCCATAATAGTTTCCCTTTTTGTGTCGAGCGATAATCCCTAAAGTATTCACGTTGATCCAACGTGTCTCCCATTATAAAGTTGAATGGGGTTTTCTCAGGATTATCAAAGTAGTACATAATATCTTTCGCATAATGAGAATCGAGGGTTTTAGGAGTTACCCCATCCTCATGAGTAGCAAGTATAGCTAATTTTTTTTGGTATTTTGCGTTCCATATCCATAACTAAAGATAGAGAACAACTTAGAACAGCAAGTAAAAATTACTTAGTGATAAAGCAAACAAGCACACACGAGAATATTCACCCCCCGCTATGACTCCCCGGCAAGGGCGCTAGAAAAAGGTCTTGATAACCCACAAGTATAGGGGATCGCAACAGTTTTCGATAAGTAAGAGTGTCTAACCCAATGAGGAGCCAAAGGTAGAACAAATATTCCCTAAAGTTCTATCGACCACCGATACAACTCTACGCACGCTGAATGTTTACTTTACCTAGAACAAGTATGAAACTAGAAGTACTTTGTAGGTGTTATAGGATAGGTTTGCAAGAAAGTAAAGAACACGTAAACAAAAAGTAGGGGCTGTTTTAGTAAAGAAGAAATAAAGTAAATATAACGAGTGTGGAAAAGTGGTGGTAGGAGTTGTGGAATTGTCCCTAAGCAATTGACTATATTACTAGACCGGTAATCACTATTGCAATTCTATTTGAGGGAGAGGCATAACCTAACATACTTTCTCTACTTGGCTCATATGCACTTATGATTGGAACTATAGCAAGCATCCGCAACTACTAAAGATTCATTAAGGTAAAACCCAACCATAGCATTAAAGCATCAAGTCCCCTTTATCCCATACGCAAACAACCTACTTACTCGGGTCTATGCTTCTGTCACTCACGCCACCCACCATAAGCAAATCATAAACATATTGCAAACCCTACAGCGGGGACCCCTCACGCTTGCGTGAAATGGAGGGCACCATAGGACAGCACCAATAATAAAACATGCAACTCAAACCAATCATAGCAATTCATCAATCACCGATAGGACAATGAAAATCTACTCAGACATCATAGGATGGCAACACATCATTGCAAAATAATATGAAGCATAAAGCACCATGTTCAAGTAGAGGGTACAGCGGGATGCGGGAGAGTGGACCGCTTTAGATAGAAGGGGGAAGGTGATGGAGATGTTGGTGAAGATGGCGGAGGTGTTGGTGGAGATTGCGGTGATGATGATGGCCCCCGACGGCGTTCCAGCGCCACCGGAAGCAAGGGAGAGAGGGTCCCCCTTATTCTTCTTCTTCCTTGACCTTCTCCCAAGATGGGAGAAGGATTTCCCCTCTGGTCCTTGGCTCCCATGGCGTGGGAGGGGCGAGAGCCCCTCCGAGATTGGATCTATCTCTCTGTTTCTGCGTTCTCTGATTCTACCCCTTCACCTTTTCCTTTATATCTGGAGATCCGTAACTCCGATTGGGGTGAATCTTTCGCCCAGATCTTTCTCATAAAATTATCTTTCTTGCACCAGAAGAAGAGCATCAACCGCCTTACGGGTGGACCACGAGGGCCAAGGGCGCGCCTGGGGGGTAGGGCGCGCCCCCCTACCTCGTGACCACCTCGGACGCCGTTTCGCGTTGATTTTACTTCCCGAAAATCATAAATATTCTGAAAAAAATCTTTGTCCGTTTTTATCCCGTTTGGACTCCGTTTGATATTGGGTTTCTGCGAAACAAAAAACATGCAACAGACAGGAACTTGCACTGGGCACTGGATCAATATGTTAGTCCCAAAAATAATATAAAAAGTTGCCAAAAAGTATATGAAAGTGAATAATATTGGCATGGAACAATAAAAAATTATAGATACGACGGAGACGTATCACCTATCATGGCATTTCCATAGCCATTCCGAAATATATTGCCATGCAACTTCCATCATCATCATATACATGACTTGAGCATTCATTGTCATATTGCTTTGCATGATCGTAAGATAGCTAGCATGATGTTTTCATGGCTTGTACACTTTTTGATATCTTTGATATGCTAGATCATTGCACATCTCAGTACACCACTGGAGGCATTCATATAGAGTCATATCTTTGTTCTAGATATCGAGTTGTAACATTGAGTTGTAAGTAAATAAAGTGTGATGATCATCATTATTAGAGCATTTCCCAAGTGAGGAAAGGATGATGGAGACTATGATTCCCCCACACGTCGGGATGAGTCTCCGGACTTTATGAAAAATAAAAGAGGCCAAGGAAGCCCAAATAAAAAAGAGGCCAAAGAAGCCCACCAAAAAAAATAGAAAATAAAAAAATGAGAGAAAAAGAGAGAAGGGGCAATGTTACTATTCTTTTACCACACTTGTGCTTCAAAATAGCACCATGTTCTTCATATTGAGAGTCTCTTGAGTTATCACTTTCATATACTAGTGGGAATTTTCATTATAGAACTTGGCTTGTATATTCTGATGATGGGCTTCCTCAAATGCCCGAGGTCTTCATGAGCAAGCAAGTTGGATGCACACCCACTTAGTTTCAGTTTGAGCTTTCATACACTTATAGCTCTAGTGCATCCGTTGCATGGCAATCCCTACTCCTTGCATTGACATCAATTGATGTGCATCTCCATAGCCCGTTGATTATCCACATCGATGTGAGACTTTCTCCCTTTTTGTCTTCTCCACACAACCTCCACCATCATACTCTATTCCACCTATAGTGCTATATCCATGGCTTGTGCTCATGTATTGCGTGAGGGTTGAAAAAGCTGAAGCACGTTAAAAAGTATGAACCAATTGCTTGGCCGACACCAGGATGAGCATGAGGGGTACCTTGTGTTAAGAAAAGGGAGCATACAAGAGTATATGATTTTGTAGGGATAACGTTCTTTAGCATTGATATTTTGAAAGACATGATTGCTTGTTGGGATGCCCAAATTATTATAGTTTCTATGTCAAATGATAGACTATTACCTTGAATCACTCATGTCTTGATTTTCATGCCATGATTAGATATATGATCAAGATTATGCTAGGTAGCATTCCACATAAAAAAATATCTTTTTTATCATTTACCTACTCGAGGACGGGCAGGAATTAAGCTTGGGGATGCTGATACGTCTCCATCGTATCTATAATTTTTGATTGTTCCATGCCAATATTATTCAACTTTCATATACTTTTGGCAACTTTTTATACTATTTTTGGGACTAACATATTGATCCAGTGCCCAGTGCCAGTTCCTGTTTGTTGCATGTTTTATGTTCGCAAAAAACCCATATCAAAAGGAGTCAAATGGGATAAAAATGGACGGAGACTATTTTTGGAATATTTATGATTTTGGGGAAGAAAATCAACGCGAGACGGTGCCCGAGGGGGCCACGAGGCAGGGGGCACGCCCCTGACCCTCGTGGGCACCACGTAAGGCGGTTGCTGCTCTTCTTTTGCCGCAAGAAAGCTAATTTCCAGAAAAAAACCATGTTGAAGGTTTCAATCCAATCGGAGTTACGGATCTCCGGATATATAAGAAATGGTGAAAGGGCAGAATCTGGCAACGCAGAAACAGAGAGGGGCAGAGAGACAGTTCCAATCTCGGAGGGGCTCTCGCCCCTCCCACGCCATGGAGACCATGGACCAGATTGGAAACCCTTCTCCCATCTAGGGAGAAGGTCAAGGAAGAAGAAGAAGAAGGGGGGCTCTCTCCCCCTTCTCTCCCGGTGGCGCCGGAACGCCGTCGGGGGTCATCATCATCACCGCGATCTACACCAACACTTCCATCATCTTCACCAACATCTCCATCACCTTCCCCAATCTATATTCAGCGGTCCGCTCTCCCGCAACCCGCTGTACCCTCTACTTGAACATGGTGCTTTATGCTTCATATTATTATCCAATGATGCGTTGCCATCCTATGATGTCTGAGTAGATTTTCGTTGTCCTATCGGTAATTGGTGAATTGCTATGATTGGTTTAATTTGCTTGTGGTTATGTTGCTGTCCTTTGGTGCCCATCATATGAGTGTGCGCGTGGATCACACCATAGGATTAGTTGTATGTTGATAGGACTATGTATTGGAGGGCAAGAGTGACAGAAGCTTCAACCTAGCATAGAAATTGATGCATACGGGATTGATGGGGGACCAATATATCTTAATGCTATGGTTGGGTTTTACCTTAATGAACGTTAGTAGTTGCGGATGCTTGCTAATAGTTCCAATCATAAGTGCATAGAATTCCAAGTCAGGGATAACATGCTAGCAGTGGCGTCTCCCACATAAAACTTGCTATCGGTCTAGTAAAGTAGTCAATTGCTTAGGGACAATTTCACAACTCCTACCACCACTTTTCCACACTCGCTATATTTACTTTATTGCTTCTTTACCCAAACAGCCCCTAGTTTTTATTTACGTGCTCTTTATATTCTTGCAAACCTAGCCTACAACACCTACAAAGTACTTCTAGTTTCATACTTGTTTTGGGTAAAGCGAACGCTGGGCGTGCGTAGAGTTGTATCGGTGGTCGATAGAACTTGAGGAAATATTTGTTCTACCTTTAGCTCCTCGTTGGGTTCGACACTCTTACTTATCGAAAGAGGCTACAATTGATCCCCTATACTTGTGGGTTATCACCGCCGTCTGGTGGGCGTTCACTTTAGCCACACCCCGTCTTATCTGGTTAATGGCGCACAAACTTCTAGGGAAGGGGTGGGCCGGCTGTTGGGAGCCGGCCTTCCACTAAGCCGACTGGTCTAGGCGTGCCGCCTTCCGGGATCTCACTGGCAGGTAGGGCCCTCCGCCTGTGGGCCGTACCGATAGCCCGTCGTGGGAGCATGGCCGCTCCGGCAGGGATGATGTCATGGTCAACATAGCAATAGTGTCGTGCCGGCCAGGGATGGCCGCCGGGTACGCTGCATTGTGCCCACGCCCGCTCCGAGATTCGGGGGTGGCAGGCTGTACTGTAGCCATGCCCTGTCTCGTCGCTAGTTATGTGGGTGCAAACTTTGAGGGTGTGGCGGTGGGCCGCCTGCTAGGAGTCGGTCGCTTTTGTGGCCGCCTGCTAGGAGTCGGCCCACTTTGGGGCCGCTCTTTGGGCCTTGGCGCCTTCCTACAATCGGTCGCTTGGACCAGCCGGCCAAGAGAAGGTGGTGTCGGTGTCAAAACCGGCGGATCTCGGGTAGGGGGTCCTGAACTGTGCGTCTAAGGCCAATGGTAACAGGATGCGGGAGACACAATGTTTACCCAGGTTCGGGCCCTCTCGATGGAGGTAATACCCTACTTCCTGCTTGATTGATCTTGATGATATGAGTATTACAAGAGTTGATCTACCACGAGATCGTAGAGGCTAAACCCTAGAAGCTAGCCTATGATTATGATTGTTCTTGTTCTACGGACTAAACCCTACGGTTTATATAGACACCGGAGGGGGCTAGGGTTACACAGAGTCGGTTACAGAGAAGGAGATCTACATATCCAAATTTCCAAGCTTGCCTTCCATGCAAAGGAGAGTCCCACCCGGACACGGGACAAAGTCTTCAATCTCGTATCTTCATACTCCAATAGTCCGGCACAAGTACATAGTCCGGCTGTTCGAGGACCCCCTAATCCAGGACTCCCTCAGTAGCCCCTGAACCAGGCTTCAATGACGATGAGTCCAGCGCACAGATTGTCTTCGGCATTGCAAGGCGGGTTCCTTCTCTGAATACTCCATAGAATATTTTGAACAGAAGGATCGTGTCCGGCTCTGCAAAACAAATTCCACATACCACGGTAGAGAGTACAATATTCCACAAATCTAATCTGCTGACAACTTTTCATAGCGTGACATCACGCTGCAGCCCGGTCATTATTCGAACCGTTTTCCAACCTGCTACCGCACATATCGCGAGGCGGTTTTATTGGCATGTCTTGTTGAAGCAGAGATCGTGTCCCCTTATCATGGGATTCTCATCAATACGGGTGTGCGTAACCCAACCGCGCCATCAATGCGGCGCTTGGGGAATAAGCGAGTTTACCGGGCAAGTGGGGAGGCGCAGGATCCCTGCCGCCTTTATAAAGAGATAAGGGATCCCCTTTTTCACCCACGCCTTCTGCTTCCTCTGGTTATCCATTCTATCTTGCCCGAGCTCTAGCGCCCAAGCATTCGTCTTCCCCGCCCACAAAGGCCCTCCGAAAATGTCCGGATCCAGAGCAGGAGGCAAGTGGATGGCCCCTACCGTCCGGGAGAAGGATATCAAAAAGCTTCGGGAGGCCGAGTATCTGGCTAAGAACATCAGCCATCGTCCCCCGACGGTGGGACAGATCGTCCAAACCCTGGAACCCCACGAGAGGGTTGTATTCCTCCCTCACTTTGTCCGCGGGCTAGGGTTTCCCCTCCACCCATTCGTTCGTGGCATCATGTATTACAACGGGATCGATTTTCATGATCTATCCCCCAATTCCTTCCTCAACATCTCGACATTCATCGTCGTGTGCGAGGCCTTTCTCCGCATCTCACCACACTTCGGCTTATGGCTAAAGATTTTTAATGTGAAGCCCAAGGTGGGGAGTGGCGAGCACGTCGAGTGCGGAGGTGCCATGGTGAGCAAGATGCCCAACGTCACATGGCCGTCAGGTACTTTCAATGATTTCGTCAAAGAGTGGCAGCAGCAGTGGTTCTACGTCACCAAGCCACGCGACCCAAAATGGGCCGTAGCTCCCGAATTCCGATCCGGAGCTCCCCTACGGCTTATGTCCTGGCCCAAGAAAGGCCTGAACTGGTCTTCGTTCGACGAACTATCGGCGCTCCAGACGCGCGTCAAGGATATGGAAGACAAGAATGTCAAACTTGTCAATGTAGTCCAAGTGATGTTAGTTCGCCGAATTCTGCCTTGTCAACACAGGGCTTGCAATTTATGGGAATTCGACCCGGCCAAGCACCAGACCCTGCTAGAGCTCTTTGGCTCCTCGCACAAAGACATCTGGAAGGTGCTTTTCAAGTCCGGCAAATCGTGGCCGGACTCAGCCGAGGACCGCGGGTACCAACTGTCCCGCCCCGCATGTCCGGTAAGTCATTGTATGTTGGCAAGTCACACGTTTTATTCGCATAACCCAAGGGGAATGCTTAATGCATTTTCCACAACTCTCCTAGGGCTGGACAAAGAAGGCGGGCCGGATCTACTGTCCGGCCCCACTGCCAGAAGAACCGGCCGGCCCACTTCTGACAAAGATGCTGGTCCTAGAGCCTTACAAGGCTCTAAGAAGAAGGCCGAGAAGGAGGCCAAAAAGACCAGGGGCGGCCTTCATCGCCGCGGCACTTCGGACACAATATCCGAAGACTCCGATGCCCGCTCTTCCTCCGGAGAGGTCGAGGAAGAGGAGGAAGACCAATCCCCGGTGAGGGGAAGAAAGAAAAGGACGGCCTCTGAAGGAAATATGCCCTAGAGGCAATAATAAAGTTATTATTTATTTCCTTATTTCATGATAAATGTTTATTATTCATGCTATAATTGTATTAACAGGAAACATAATACATGTGTGAATACATAGACAAACATAGTGTCACTAGTATGCCTCTACTTGACTAGCTTGTTGATCAAAGATGGTTGTGTTTCCTATCCATAGACATGAGTTGTCATTTGATTAACGGGATCACATCATTAGAAGAATGATGTGATTGACTTGACCCATTCCGTTAGCTTAGCACTTGATCGTTTAGTATGTTGCTATTGCTTTCTTCATGACTTATACATGTTCCTTTGACTATGAGATTATGCAACTCCTGTTTACCGAAGGAACACTTTGTGTGCTAACAAATGTCACAACGTAACTGGGTGATTATAAAGGAGCTCTACATGTGTCTCCGAAGGTACATGTTGAGTTGGCGTATTTCGATATTAGGATTTGTCACTCCAATTGTCGGAGAGGTATCTCTGGGCCCTCTCGGTAATGCACATCACTATAAGCCTTGCAAGCAATGTGGCTAATGAGTTAGTTGCGGGATGATGCATTACGTAACGAGTAAAGAGACTTGCCAGTAACGAGATTGACCTAGATATTGAGATACTGACGATCGAATCTCGGGCAAGTAACATGCCGATGACAAAGGGAACAACGTATGTTGTTATGCGGTTTGACCGATAAAGATCTTCGTAGAATATGTAGGAGCCAATATGAGCATCTAGGTTCCGCTATTGGTTATTGACCGGAGACGTGTCTCGGTCATGTCTACATAGTTCTCGAACCTGTAGGGTCCGCACGCTTAAAGTTTGATGACAGTTATATTATGAGTTTATGTATTTTGATGTACCGAAGGTAGTTCGGAGTCCCGGATGAGATCGGAGACATGACGAGGAGTCTACAAATGGTCGAGGCGTAAAGATCGATATATTGGACGACTATATTCGGACATCGAAAAGGTTCCAAGTGATTCGTGTATTTTCGGGGGTACCGGCGAGTTACGGGAATACGAGAAAAAAGCAATGGGCCTCATGGGCCAAGTGGTGGAAGAGAGGAGACAGGGCGCGCGGCCCCCCTAGCCCAAACCGAATTGGACTAGGGGGCCGGCCCCCTTTCCTCCTTTTCCTCCCTCTCCTTCCTTCTCCTTCTCCTTCCCTTCCTTCCCCTCTCCTAGTTGGACAAGGAAAGGAGGGGGTCCTACTCCCGGTGGGAGTAGGACTCCTCCTGGCGCGCACCTCCTGGCCGGCCGCCCCCTCCCCCCTTGCTCCTTTATATATGGGGGCAGGGGGGCACCTCTAGACACAACAACAATTGATCTCTTGATCTCTTAGCCGTGTGCGGTGCCCCCCCTCCACCATAGTTCTCCTCGATAATATTGTTGCGGTGCTTAGGCGAAGCCCTGCGATGGTAGAACATCAAGACCGTCACCATGCCGTCGTGCTGACAGAACTCTTCCCCGACATTCTGCTGGATCGGAGTACGGGGAACGTCATCGAGCTGAACGTGTGCAAGAACTCGGAGGTGTCGTAGTTTTGTTGCTTGATCGGTCGGGCCGTGAAGACGTACAACTACATCAACTGCGTTGTGCTAACGCTTCCGCTTTCGGTCTACGAGGGTACGTGGACACACTCTCCCCTCTCGTTACTATGCATCACCATGATCTTGCGTGTGTGTAGGAATTTTTTGAAATTACTACGTTCCCCAACAGTGGCATTCGAGCCTGGTTTTATGCGTAGATGTTATATGCACGAGTAGAACACAAGTGATTTGTGGGCGATACAAGTCATACTACTTACCAGCATGTCATACTTTGGTTCGGCGGTATTGTTGGATGAAGCGGTCCGGACCGACATTACGCGTACGCTTACGCGAGACTGGTTCTACCGACGTGCTTTGCACATAGGTGGCTGGCGGGTGTCTATTTCTCCAACTTTAGTTGAACTTAGTGTGGCTACGCCTGGTCCTTGCGAAGGTTAAAACAGCACTAACTTGACGAACTATCGTTGTGGTTTTGATGCGTAGGTAAGAACGGTTCTTGCTCAGCCCGTAGCAGCCACGTAAAATTTGCAACAACAAAGTAGAGGACGACTAACTTGTTTTTGCAGGGCATGTGGTGATGTGATATGGTCAAGACGTGATGCTATATTTTATTGTATGAGATGATCATGTTTTGTAACCGAAGTTATCGGCAACTAGCAGGAGCCATATGGTTGTCGCTTTATTGTATGAAATGCACACGCCCTGTAATTGCTTTACTTTATCACTAGGCGGTAGCGATAGTCGTAGAAGCAATAGATGGCGTAAATGACAACGATGCTACGATGGAGATCAAGGTGTCGCGCCGGTGACAATGGTGATCACGACGGTGCTTCGTAGATGGAGATCACAAGCACAAGACGATGATGGCCATATCATATCACTTATATTGATTGCATGTGATTTTTATCCTTTATGCATCTTATCTTGCTTTGATTGACGGTAGCATTTTAAGATGATCTCTCACTAATTATCAAGAAGTGTTCTCCCTGAGTATGCACCGTTGCGAAAGTTCTTCGTGCTGAGACACCACGTGATGATCGGGTGTGATAGGCTCTATGTTCAAATACAATGGGTGCAAAACAGTTGCACACGCGGAATACTCATGTTAAACTTGACGATCCTAGCACATACAGATATGGCCTCAGAACACGGAGACCGAAAGGTCGAACGTGAATCATATAGTAGATATGATCAACATAGTGATGTTCACCATTGAAAAACTACTCCATGTCACATGATGATCGGACATGGTTTAGTTGATTTGCATCACGTGATCGCTTAGATGATTAGAGAGATGTCTATCTAAGTGGGAGTTCTTAAGTAATATGATTAATTGAACTTTAATTTATCATGAATTTAGTCCTGATAGTATTTTGCAAATTATGTTGTAGATCAATAGCTCGCGTTGTTGCTTCCCTATGTTTATTTTTGATATGTTCCTAGAGAAAAACTATGTTGAAAGATATTAGTAGCAATGATGCGGATTAGATCCGTGATCTGAGGTTTATCCTCATTGCTGCACAGAAGAATTATGTCCTGGATGCACCGCTAGGTGACAGACCTATTGCAGGAGCAGATGCAGACGTTATGAATGTTTGGCAAGCTCAATATGATGACTACTTGATAGTTTAGTGCACCATGCTTAACGGCTTAGAATCGGGACTTCAACGACGTTTTGAACATCATGGAGCATATGAGATGTTCCAGGTGTTGAAGTTAATATTTCAAGCAAATACCCGAGTTGAGAGATATGAACTCTCCAACAAGTTCTATAGCTAAAAGATGGAGGAAAATTGCTCAACTAGTGAGCATGTGGTCAGATTGTCTAGTTACTACAATCGCTTGAATCAAGTGGGAGTCAATCTTCCAGATAAGATAGTGATTAACAGAATTCTCTAGTCACCATCCCCAAGTTACTAGAACTTCATGATGAACTATAGTATGCAAGGGATGACGAAAAGATTCGCGAGCTCTTCGTGATGTTGAAATCGACGAAGGTAGAAATCAAGAAAAGAACATCAAGTGTTGATGATTAACAAGACCACTAGTTTCAAGAAAAGGGCAAAGGGAAAGAAAGGGAACTTCAAGTAGAATGAAAAACAAGTTGTCATTCCCGCGAAGAAGCCCAAAGCTGGACCGAAGCCTAAAACTGCGTTCTTACACTGCAAAGAAAATGGTCACTGGAAGCGGAAATGCCCTGAATATTTGGTGGATAAGAAGGATGGCAAAGTGAACAAGGGTATATTTGATATACAGGTTATTGATGTGTGCCTTACTAGTGTTTATAGTTGCCCCTGAGTATTTGATACTTGTTCGGTTGCTAAGATTAGTAACTCAAAACAGGAGTTACATAATAAACAGAGACTAGTTGAGGGGAAGTGACGATGAGTGTTGGAAGTAGTTCCAATATTGATATGATCATCATCACACACTCCCTATACTTTCGGGATTAGTGTTAAACCTAAATAAATGTTATTCGGCGTTTGTGTTGAGCATGAATATGATTTGATCATGTTTATTGCAATAAGGTTATTCATTTAAAGTCAGAGAATAATTGTTGTTCTATTTACATGAATAAAACCTTCAATGGTCATACACCCAATGAAAATAGTTTGTTGGATCTCGATCGTAGTGATACACATATTCATAATATTGATGCCAAAAGATGCAAAGTTAATAATGATAGTGCAACTTATTTGTGGCACTGCCTTGGGTCATATCGGTGTAAAGCGCATGAAGAAACTCCATAAAGATGGATTTTCGGAATCACTTGGTTGTGAATCATTTGATGCTTGCGAGCCGTGCCTTTTGGGCAAGATGACTAAAACTCCGTTCTCCATAACAATGGAACGAGCTACTGACTTGTTGGAAATAATACATACTAATGTATGTAGACCAATGAGTATTAAGGCTCGTGGCGGGTATCGTTATTTTCTGACCTTCACAGATGATTTGAGCAGATATGGGTATATCTACTTGATGAAACATAAGTCTGAAATAGTTGAAAGGTTCAAAGAATTTCAGAGTGAAGTGGAATATCATCGTAACAAGAAAATAAAGTTTCTGCAATCTGATCGTGGAGCTGAATATTTGAGTTACGAGTTTGGACTTCAGTTAAAATAATGTGGAATAGTTTCACAAACTCATGCCACCTAGAACACCACAGTGTAACGGTGTGTCCGAACGTCATAACCGCACTTTATTTGATATGGTGCAATCAATGATGTCTCTTACCGATTTACCAATATCGTTTTAGGGCTATGCATTAGAGATAGCTGCATTCACGTTTAAATAAGGCACCATCAATATCCGTTGAGATGACGCCTTATGAACTGTGGTTTGGCAAGAAACCAAAGTTGTCATTTCTTAAAGTTTGGGGCTGCGATGCTTGTGTGAAAAAGTTTCAACCTGATAAGCTCGAACCCAAATCGGAGAAATGTGTCTTCATAGGATACCCAAAAGAGACTATTGGGTACACCTTCTATCACAGATCTGAGGGCAAGATTTTTGTTGCTAAGAATGGATCCTTTCTAGAGAAGGAGTTTCTCTCAAAAGAAGTGAGTGGGAGGAAAGTAAAGCTTGATAAGGTAATTTGTACCTTCTCCCGAATTGGAAAGTAGTTCATCATAGAAATCAGTTCCAGTGATTCCTACACCAATTAGTGAGGAAGCTAATGATGATGATCATGAAACTTCAGATTAAGTTACTACAAAACCTCGTAGGTCTTCCAAAGAACAGTCCGCACCAGAGTGGTACAGTAATCATGTTCTAGAAGTCATGTTAGTAGACCATGATGAACCTACGAACTATGAGGAAGCGATGATGAGCCCAGATTCCACGAAATGGCTTGAGGCCATGAAATCTGAGATGGGATCCATGTATGAGAACAAAGTGTGGACTTTGGTGGAGTTGCCCGATGATCGGCAAGCCATATTGTATAAATGGATCTTCAAGAGGAAGACAGACGCTGATAGTAGTGTTACTATCTACAAAGCTCGACAAGTTCAAAGTGTTGACTACAATGAGATTTCCTCAACTGTAGCGATGCTTAAGTCTGTCCGAATCATGTTAGCAATGGCCACATTTTATGAAATCTGGCAAATGGATGTCAAAACTGCATTCCTTAATGGTTTTCTTAAAGAAAAGTTGTATATGATGCAACTAGAAGGTTTTGTCAATCCTAAAAGGTGCTAACAAAATGTGCAAGCTCCAGCGATCCATCTATGGACTGGTGCAAGCATCTCAGAGTTGGAATATACGCTTTGATAAGTTAATCAAAGCATATAGTTTTATACAGATTTGCGGTGAAGCATGTATTTACAATAAAGTGAGTGGGAGCACTACCGCCTTTCTGATAAATATATGTGAGTAACATATTGTTGATCAGAAATGATGTAGAATTTTTCTGGAAAGCATAAAGGAGTATTTGAAAGGAGTTCTTTAAAAGAAAGACCTCAGTAAAGCTACTTACATATTGAGCATCAAGATCTATTGAGATAGATCAAGACGCTTGATAAGTTTTTTCAATAAGTACATACCTTGTCAAGATTTTGAAATAGTTCAAAATGGAACAGTCAAAGAAAGAGTTCTTGCCTGTGTTGCAAAGGTGTGAAATTGAGTAAGACTTAAATCCCGACCACGACAGAAAATAGAAAAGAGAATGAAAGTCATTCCCTATGCCTCAGTCATAGGTTCTATAAAGTATGCTATGCTATGTACCAGACCTATTGTATACCTTGCTCAAAATTTGGAAAGGGAGTACAATAGTGATCTAGGAGTAGATCACTGGACATTGGTCAAGAATATCCTTAGTGAGGACTAAGGAAATATTTCTCGATTATGGATGTGATAAAAGAGCCCGTCATAAAGAGTTACATCGGTGCAAGCTTTTACACCGATCCAGATGACTCTAAGTCTCAATGTGGATACATATTGAAAGTGGGAGCAATTAGCTAGAGTAGCTCCGTGCAGAGCATTGTAGACATAGAATATTTGCAAAATACATACAGCTCTCAATGTGACAGACCCGTTGACTAACCTTCTCTCATGAGCAAAAACATGATCACACCTTAGTACTCTTTGGGTGTTAATCACATGGCGATGTGAACTAGATTATTGACTCTAGTAAACCCTTTGGGTGTTGGTCACATGACGATGTGAATTATGGGTGTTAATCATATACAGATATGAATATTGGTGTTAAATCACATGGCGATGTGAACTAGATTATTGACTCTAGTGCAAGTGGGAGACTGAAGGAAATATGCCCTAGAGGCAATAATAAAGTTATTATTTATTTCCTTATTTCATGATAAATGTTTATTATTCATGCTATAATTGTATTAACAGGAAACATAATACATGTGTGAATACATAGACAAACATAGTTTCACTAGTATGCCTCTACTTGACTAGCTTGTTGATCAAAGATGGTTATGTTTCCTAGCCATAGACATGAGTTGTCATTTGATTAATGGGATCACATCATTAGAAGGATGATGTGATTGACTTGACCCATTCCATTAGCTTAGCACTTGATCGTTTAGTATGTTGCTATTGCTTTCTTCATGACTTATACATGTTCCTATAACTATGAGATTATGCAACTCCCGTTTACCAAAGGAACACTTTGTGTGCTACCAAACGTCACAACATAACTGGGTGATTATAAAGGAGCTCTACAGGTGTCTCCGAAGGTACATGTTGATTTGGCGTATTTCGAGATTAGGATTTGTCACTCCGATTTTCGAAGAGGTATCTCTGGGCCCTCTCGGTAATGCACATCACTGTAAGCCTTGCAAGCAATGTGGCTAATGAGTTAGTTGCGGGATGATGCATTACATAACGAGTAAAGAGACTTGCCGGTAACGAGATTGAACTAGGTATTGAGATACCAACGATCGAATCTCGGGCAAGTAACATACCGATGACAAAGGGAACAACGTATGTTTTTATGCGGTTTGACCGATAAAGATCTTCGTAGAATATGTAGGAGCCAATATGAGCATCCAGGTTCCTCTATTGGTTATTGACCGGAGACGTGTCTCGGTCATGTCTCCATAGTTCTCGAACCCGTAGGGTCCGCATGCTTAAAGTTAGATGATGGTTATATTATGAGTTTATGTATTTTGATGTACCGAAGGTAGTTCGGAGTCCCGGATGAGATCGGAGACATGACGAGGAGTCTCGAAATGGTCGAGACGTAAATATCAATATATTGGACGACTATATTCGGACATCGGAAAGGTTCCGAGTGATTCGGGTATTTTCGGGGTACCCGGGAGTTACGGGAATACGAGAAAGAAGCAATGGGCCTCATGGGCCAAGTAGTGGAAGAGAGGAGACAGGGCGCGCGGCCCCCTATCCCAAACCGAATTGGACTAGGGGGTCGGGGCCCCTTTCCTCCTTTTCCTCCCTCTCCTTCCTTCTCCTTCTCCTTCCCTTCCTTCCCCTCTCCTAGTTGGACAAGGAAAGGAGGGAGTCCTACTCCCGGTGGGAGTAGGGCTCCTCCTGGCGTGCCCCTCCTGGCCGGCCGCCCCCTCCACCCTTGCTCCTTTATATACGGGGGCAGGGGGGCACCTCTAGACACAACAACAATTGATCTCTTGATCTCTTAGCCGTGTGCGGTGCTCCCCTCCACCATAGTTCTCCTTGATAATATTGTAGCGGTGCTTAGGCGAAGCCCTCCGACGGTAGAACATCAAGACCGTCACCACACCGTCGTGCTGACAGAACTCTTCCCCGACATTCTGCTGGATCGGAGTACGGGGACGTCATCGACCTGAACGTGTGCAAGAACTCGGAGGTGCCGTAGTTTTGGTGCCTGATCGGTCGGGCCAAGAAGACGTACGACTATATCAACCGCGTTGTGCTAACGATTCCGCTTTCGGTCTACGAGGGTATGTGGACACGCTCTCCCCTCTCGTTGTTATGCATCACCATGATCTTGCGTGTGCGTAGGAATTTTTTTGAAATTACTACGTTCCCCAATAGCCTCCACATCTTTGGAGGCCGAGTCTCCTAAGAAGGAAAAAACTCCCCTTCCAGAGGAGTCCACCGCCGCTGCCGACAGCAGCCCGGAGTGGGATCCCAGGGCCCAGCCCCTGGTGTACTCGTGAGTATATAAAATCCTAACACGTTTGAGCATCTAGACTCACTAAGGTATGATGTTTTAATCGTTGATCCATGCTTTTTGGCAGTCTGGCGAGGTCCCTCACCAAACAATCCTCATCGGAGGATTCACTAGGCTCGGATGCTATGGACAGCGGGACACCCCCGAAGGCCCCTTCCCCACAGCACGTGAATGATACCAAGGTATCGTTCCAGAAGGACCCAGGCCAAGGAGGGGGGGGGTCGTAAAGGAGGCGCCAGGAGGTCAAACTTCAGGGGACGGACACATGGGAGAGAAGGCTCCCACGGACGTCGACGGCGGGGGCTATCTTGAATTCGGCCCCCAGCCGGACACAATTCCGGAGACCAATAGGGCTCCAGAATCGGGCAGGTGACCTCCCTCGGCTGGAGGGGGTGTGCCTATTCCACCAGCAATCTCTGTCCAACCAGAGGTGTCGGATACTTTATCGGCAGCGCTGAAAAGCGCCTCCATCATCGATGAACACCGTGCCCTCATGGGTGCGATGATTGAGAAGAGTCAGTCTGCTGAGAGTGGACTGAATGAAGCCTACATCAGCCTTATAACAGGCTTTGAGGTATGTTTTGTGAGGTTTCGAAGAGTGTCATAGTATAGGTAGTAGCCCCTGATACACTGTTCGGTGAAAGAAAGAACCGAACAGAGGATCAAATATATGTTCGCAGGAGACTCACTTTATGGCATCTCTCTTTTGTTCAAAAGCAGGCGTCTGTAGCAACTATTGCCTGTCAAACTGCAGAAGTCTCCGGACTGAGGCAGAGTCTGGAGCGGGCCGAAGGAGAACTCGGCCGAGTGAAGAAGCAGTTGGAGGATAACCAAGGTATGCAGAAACCTTGTTCGCATTCAGCGCGAATGAATAAGTTAGCATGATAAAATTATTTTTATGATGTGCTCTAGGGGCGACGGCCGAAATTGAGGCTCTTAAGAAGGTTGTGGCCGAAGCCGAGAAGAAGGCAGCTGCAGAGCAGGCTCTTCGCGAAAAGCACGAGGCCAGGGTTATTGAAGCTGAGCAAGAGCTTCAAGAGGCCGTGAAGAAATGTGAGACCTTGGAGCAGAGTTTAGCGGGGAAGGACTCCGAACTCTCCCAAGCTCACCAAGCCGCATGTGATGCCCGGGGGGAAGCCCAAGGCGCCATGAAGGAAATCCAGGAGGCGAGGAAGATCGCAGCGGGTAAGGCTTTTTCTATGTAAAGCAGGTATTTGAAGGGAGAAAATCATGTTTACTAATTTGAATTCGGGTTTCTCCATGGGTATTTGCGGAGCTGCCATGCAGCATATCTGATGCCGCCCAATTCTACCAATCCGAAGAAAGGAGCACTGCGGAGAAGCTCTTCTGGTCGCAGTATCTGGCGCCGAATTATCCAATGCCATTTGTCAATCAGCTGAAACTGTCAGATGTTGGGTTCCGGTAGACCCTTGAGGTTTGAACTCTGGGGTGCGTGCGAAGATCTTCCCCCTACCAATCCACGTCCAACCGTCTCGCGGGAATCTAAGCTAAACGATGAACGACACGAGGGACACAAGTTTATACTGGTTCGGGCCACCGTTGTGGTGTAATACCCTACTCCAGTGTGTGGTGTGGTGGATTGCCTCAGGGGCTGATAATGAACAGTACAAGGGGGAGAACAGCCTCGCGAGAGGTGTTCTTGAGCTGGTGTGGTGTTCTCGTAGGAAAGGATTCGGTCCCCGTTGGCTTGGTGGGAACTCGATGCCTTCCTGCTGTGGTGGCTATCTCTATATATAGAGGCCCTGGTCCTCTTCCCAAATATTGAGTAGGAAGGGCGCCAACAATAGCCATTTTGAAGGGGAACATCTAGTACAAGCTATCCTGACTAAAGTTGCTCTTCGGCTGCCAAAGGCACTGGCGATGACGCCGTCTTGGGCTCCACGGTGACCTCCATCCTGCCGCTCTGCTGGTCTTGGTCTCGTTGCACCGAAATGGTAACCTTTTCCTGATGCCTCGGTACTCCACGCATGTGCTTGCCCCCTTTGCACCAAAGAGGAAACAAGGACACTGCGCAGGCCGACGCCCGCCTGGCGCCCGCCTGGTCTCGATCGTCACGGCTTACATCACGAGCACCTCACGAGGTACCCTTGCCTTGATCTCTCCGCCCCCTCGCGAGGCCGCTCCTAAGGAAACCTTGCATCGTCCGCCCCGCGAGGCTTGACCCCTCGCGAGGGTCTTGAGTTTGCATTGGTGAAGATGGGCCGTACTGGGCCACCACTTGAGCCACGCCGCAGGCCGCAGGCAGGCAAGTCTGGGGACCCCCGTTCCCAGGACACGGACAGAAACAGTTGATCAAACTGCATAAGGCAGCCAAACTAGCCATGAAGGATTTAATTATCCGGCTATGGCCCGCTGAGCCGATTCCAAGCAGCTACTTCGGGCTCATGAAGCGGCTTGTGAGTGTCTGCCCTCGACTCGAAGTCATCAAGCGGTTGGTCTGTATGGAGGGTGCGCGAATGGCCTTCGCCCGCGCAAAGGTGCATTGGGGGAAGATGGATGCGAAAAAGCTGATGACTGAGGGACCGCCAGAAGGGAAGGAGCACCGCAAGACCGAATTATATGATGATAGTGTCCTGAAAGGATCCCGCCTTGCGGCGGAGCAATGCACCAAGGACATTATATTTCCATGAATACAGTCATGTTGTCCTTTTAAATGTTGAACAAGGTAATTTCTATTATTTATTGCCTGTTATTTGAAAGTTTTTCCTCCTGCGCGGCCGTTTATATATTAATCCTAAGAGTTGGCCAGTCGTCGACTTCTGCCCCCACGTAGGAAGTATGGGGGTGTTCGGGATAAACCTGAGCACTCTTTATCCCAGTTTTGGGTCCTTGAAGGAGGTGTTCAGCACAACGAACCAGGCAATCGGACTATAAGGCTTTATCACTCTCACTTAGCCATATGAGTTTGACAAAAGGAAGGTAGGCACAGCCCCTGGTGTTCGAAAGACCGCACGAGGGGCTCTATAAGCACCTGATCGGAAGAAAAGCCGATCCATCGCATGCTGCATTAGTTATCGCATAATGCGGAAGAAATCCTTAAAGATTTTACAACCTCTCGAACAGCTGACCAGCTCTCGCCGTATCATGACAGTCAGTTTTCGGCTTTCTCTACTGAGGCGCTCGTCCGGAAGAATCGGGACACAATCGCAGTAGTTCTCCCTGTGCCGCCCTAGCCGATATAGTGGAACGTAAGGCAGCAAAACATAGGAGCCAGGCAAACCCAACTATTGACCCAAGACATGATTCAGAGCTGATGCATATAATGCTATAAGTTCGGGGTGCCGAACGACCGTGAAGGTGGTCGAACTTTATTGTCGTATTATGGGTACAATGAAGCCCCTGGCATATTAAGGCATATCGCGATGTACAGATGCCATTTGACAAAGAGTGTCAATAAGAAACGACAACAGATAAGCGTCATATAAAGCCACATGTTGTAATTGAATAACACGTCGATGCGTATGAGTACAGGTAATGTGATAAAAATAAATATGACTTCGGAACCTGCTGAGACTAGGTGGGAGGAGGCTGTGTGCGGATCCGGAGTGTGGTTGGATGGTCATTGAGGGGAATATCTAAGGATTCCCTTGTGCGTTCAAGTTGTTTCCATGTCACCAGTCCTGGCCTACGCAAAAGTGAACCTGCAAAGAAAATGCAAGAAATGTTTGTGTGCCACGTAGCGGTTGAACCGCAGTGTGTGGCCTATCCAAGCTTTGCCTCCATTTACTGCCAGAGTGTTTTAGTTAAGCTCCGGACGAGCCGGGCTATCCTACCGCGAAGTACGTCGGACTCCCTTGACGGTGTCCGGGAGGTTGGCCGTCGACTTAAGGTTCGATTGAAAGATGCCACTCATTGCTTCTGCTGTTAAGGCGGCGGTATACTCTTTGGCACAGAGGAGGAGTTCGGCCTTGCCATTAACTGTTATGACGCCGCGTGGACCGGGCATCTTGAGTTTATGGTAGGCATAATGTGGCACTGCGTTGAATCGAGCAAACACGGTTCGTCCGAGCAGTGCATGACAATTACTGCGAAAGGGGACGATGTCGAAGATTAACTCTTTGGTACGGTAATTGTCCGGTGATCTGAAGACTACCTCCAGAGTAATGGAGCCTGTACAACGGGCCTCCACACCTGGTATAACACCTATAAAGGTGGTCTTAGTGGGTTTGATTATCGAAAGATCAATACCCATCTTGCGCACTGTGTCCTGATACAGCAGGTTTAGACTGCTGCCTCCGTCCATAAGGACTCGTGTGAGGTGGAACCCGTCAATTATTGGATCAAGGACTTGTGTGGCTGAAATGCCCTGATTGGTATTGGCCGGACGATCCGTACGGTCGAAGGTGATCGGCCGTAGTTTATATTGTGGGGCGACTGGCTTCATTAAGTCGACATCCCAAAGAGTGCACATCCGTTCCAGCTTGGGAATGTGGGTGACGTTTATCATGTTCACCGTTTTGATTTGCGGGGGAAATTTCTTTTGCCCTCCTGTGTTCAGTGATCAGGACTCCTCGTCTTCGTCATCGCTTTGAGACCCCTTCTTCTTGTTTTGGGCACCTGACCTGCCGGCTTGTTTGAAGACCCAGCATTCTCTGTTGGTATGATTGGCTGGTGTTCCTAGGGTGCCATGAATTTGGCATGGACGGTCGAGTATGCGGTCCAGACTGGACAGGCCCGGATTGTTCTTTTTGAATGGCTTTTTCCGCTGATCGGACTTAGAGCCACTGAATCCAGCATTGATGGTCGTGTCATCGGTGTTGTCGCCATTATTGCGACGCTTGTGCTTATTGCGTCGGGGCTTGGCGTTGCTATCTCTGGCCTCTGATGTGCCAGGATTGCTTGCTGTGCTGTTGCTACGAGCCAACCAGCTATCCTCGCCCGCACAAAAGCGGGTCATGAGTGTCGTGAGGGCTGCCACGGACTTCGGCTTCTCTTGGCCGAGGTGTCGGGAAAGCCACTCGTCACGGATGTTATGCTTAAAGGCCGCTAGGGCTTCGGCATCCGAACAGTCGACAATTTGGTTCTTTTTAGTTAGGAACCGAGTCCGGGATTTCCTGGCTGACTCTCCGGGCTATTGGGTTATGTGACTTAAATCATCAGCATCCGGTGGTCGCACATAAGTGCCCTGGAAGTTATCGAGGAATGCGTCTGCCAGGTTCTCCCAACTTCTAATGGAGTTTGCCGGCAAACTATTCAGCCAATGCCGAGCCGGTCCCTTGAGTTTTAGTGGGAGGTACTTGATGGCGTGTAGATCATCCCCATGGGCCATGTGAATGTGGAGAAAGAAATCTTCTATCCATACCGCGGGGTCTGTAGTCCCATTGTAGGGCTCGATATTTACGGGCTTAAACCCTTCTGGGAATTCATGATCCATTACTTCGTTAGTGAAGCATAGGGGGTGTGCGGCGCCTTTATGCCAGGCTACATCACGACGTAGTTCAGATGAGTCTGGTCTGTTGTATCCGGCCCGACCGGATTTGTATTTAGTATATCTGGTGTGACGGTCATCGTCACGCGTTGGGGCGTGCCCCCGTGATCCGTAGATCGATCTTGACTGTCCTGCTTTGTTTTCCAATTTGTCTCGCAGGTCATGTGTGTAGCCCCGGGCCTTCTTGTTTGTGCTTGTTTGGCGAAGGGGTGCGGGCTGGACTTCGGGCTGATACGCCGCATTGCCTCAGCCACGAGGTGGCAGGTCAGCCGCATCCTGCGCTGGTAGTGTGGGCTTTAATGCCTCCTCCTCGAGTTGAGGTAGATCCCTGCACTTTGGGTAACTTTTGGTTGGACGCTCGAGTCCGTATTCCTTGGCCGACAGGACCTCAGTCCATCTATCAGTTAGCAGATCTTGATCAGCTTGAAGCTGCTGCTGCTTTTTCTTCAGGCTTTTTGCAGTGGCTATAAGCCGGCGCTTGAAGTGCTCCTACTCGATGGGATCCTCAGGCACGATGAATTCTTCGTCGTCGAGGCTCACCTCGTCTTCGGAAAGGGGCATATAATTGTCACCTCTGATTCTCCATCCATTGCCTGTTTATCAAGGCTAAATTACCCATCTTCCCGTCCGACTTGCTCGAAGCTTGGCTGGGCGGGATTGTTTTCGTCTTCAGCACCATTCGGAGCGCTGTTGTCTCTTGTGCCGGTATCGCTATTTTTGCTATGGCAGGGCTTAGAGCGGCGCCGCTGACGCCGGTGCTTAGCTTGCTTTCCAAGGGGATTATCCTCTGTTGCCTCATCGCCATTACTTTCTTTGGGCGTGTCCACCATATATATATCATATGATGAGGTGGCTGTCCAGCGCCCTGTGGGCGGTGGTTCCTGTTCTTCTTCGGCATCATCGTCCATACCATCGATGTCTTCAGAGTCGAAGTCAAGCATGTCGGTTAAGTCGTTGATAGTGGCTATCAAGTAGGTGGTGGGTGGGAGACGAATTTCTTCGTCGTCCGCTTCCCACTCAAGCCGGACATAGTTCGGCCAAGAGTCTCCTGACAGGGAGAGAGATTTCAACGAATTTAGCATTCCACCCAAGGGCGAGTGCTGGAAGATGTCCGCAGAGGTAAACTCCATGATCAGTGCCCAATCAGGTTTGATAGGCACGGATGTGCGCGGTTCGGAGCCTATGGCTGGAGATGAGTCTGAGGGTCCGATTATGCAGACCTCATTGGAGGCGAAGTCTGTGTTCGACACTATCGCCGATGAGTGTGCGACCTCTGTGGCGGGTTCCATCCACCCGTCCTCGGATGGCACGATCCGCTTCGGACTAAGAGCCGGGGCGGGTGCAGGTGTGATCTCCCGAACACCATCCGATGGCAGATCTAAGTCATGCTCATTACAACTGTTCGGCGCACCTGTCATGGGCTCGAATCCGTCGAAGATCAAGTCTCCGCGGATGTCGGTGGTGTATTTCAGGCTTCCAAACCTGACCTGATGACCAAGGGCATAGCTATCGATCTGCTCCAGATGGCCAAGCGAATTGGCCCGCAGTGCGAAGCCGCCGAATACGAAGATTTGTCCGGGGAGGTAAACCTCACCCTGGATTGCATCGTTGCGGATGATTGAAGGAGCCATCAAGCCTTATGGTGATGACATACTGGAACTCTCAATGAAAGCACCAATGTCGGTGTCAAAACTAGCGGATCTTGGGTAGGGGGTCCCGAACTGTGCGTCTAAGGCTAATGGTAACAGGAGGCGGGGGGCACAATGTTTACCCAGGTTCGGGTCTTCTCGATGGAGGTAATACCCTACTTCCTGCTTGATTGATCTTGATGATATGAGTATTACAAGAGTTGATCTACCACGAGATCATAGAGGCTAAACCCTAGAAGCTAGCATATGATTATGATTGTTCTTGTCCTACGGACTAAACCCTCCGGTTTATATAGACACCGGAGGGGGCTAGGTTACACAGTCGGTTACAGAGAAGGAGATCTACATATCCGAATTGCCAAGCTTGCCTTCCACATAAAGGAGAGTCCCACCCGAACACGGGACGAAGTCTTCAATCTTGTATCTTCATAGTCCAACAGTCCGGCACAAGTACATAGTCCGGCTGTCCGAGGACCCCCTAATCCAGGACTCCCTCAGGCGGCCCTTTGTCTTTGATGCTTGAGGGGCGCAGTCGGTCCCGATGTCTTGAAACGTCATGGGGAGTGGATAGGGCTACCCGTGGTCATTTACTCCGACAGGAAGCATGTGGGTTGGCTGGTCCACGGCTTCCACATTAAAAAAGGACGATGAGCGGGTGGTTGGGTGACTGCCAGGCAGGGCCGCCCACGCGTGCGTCGTAAATGTGAACGGTGGAAGGTAGGTGGGCAGCTACCACGCGGGCCTAGGACGGATATGGAGCGGGCGCGTGGGCTTCTGTTCGACGTTCGTGTGAATGCAAACCACGTGCAGGTTTGTACCGGAAATAAGACGGGCCGAATGCTAAACAGATAAAACATATGGATGCGGTCGCGCGTTGGGCGGGCCGAATGGGCTCGTGCCTTGGAGTTAGCCTCGCTCATAGCTATGGCGGCAGCTGAGGAGCAGCGTCAACCGTGATGGGGCTCGAGAGCGATGACTGACGGTAGGGCCGAGATGTGACGGCTAGTGGCGGCGCTTGGCCCGCATGAACGGGTGTGTCCCACGCTGATGTCGACGAGGTCGTCATGACCGGGGTCGAGCTGCGCGTGGTAGCAGGATAAAGATACGACGGCTGCTGGCGGCGCCTGGTGCAGCGCGAGTAGGCAAATTTTATTTTGGCAAATTTATTAGTATTATGGCAATTTTATTTTTTGCATGATGGCAAATTTTATTTTGGACCTTGGCAATTTTATTTTGTATGATGGCAAATGGTAATTTTGTTTTTTGCAATATGGCAAATTATACTATTATACCATGGCAAATTCAGCATTTTCCTTACTGTTGCTATGGGGAAATTTATTTTTATTTCAATGCCAATTTTCATTTTTTGTAAAATGTCCAAATATTTTTTACACCATTGCAAACTTAGTTTTGTACGTCCCTCATCATTTTCATTTTTTGTTATACCATGGTAAATTTATTTTCAGTGAAATAATTGTTTGGAGCATGGCCATTTTATTTCTACACGTCATTGGAAATTTATGAACAAACTATGGCAATTTTTATTTCTAATACAACTGCAAATTATTTGGACATAGCATGGCAATTTTATCTCAACAGCTATCATTAACCTTTTTTGTGTTGTCATACGAAGCATACCTAGCACTTTGTTTTTGGCAATTTTAACATGGCAACTTTTGTTTTTGTTTTATAGAGGTGAGTGTATGCTCGTGCATGTGAGCGACTTTGATTGTACTGTATTCTAAAAATATATTTTGTTTTTTGTCCCATACTACACATAGTTTTTTTTGAGTCACCCATACTACACATAGGTAAATAAAAGAAATTGTAGTAAGTGCTTTTTACAAACAGTTTTCACTTCTTTTTCTCAAGGAAAATGGCATTTTTGGGCTTGAACGCTGGTGGCCCAGAGGGGGGGGGGGGGGGAGGGCAGCCTCGAATGTTTTCTCCCCTCAATTTTTTCCTCAATTAAATGGCAATTTTTGTCTAAGAAAATAATAATCCTCTCTAACACTAAGCTCTCTAGGTTTAAAGAACCCACATTTAATTGAGGTATCCAATTAGAATTAAGTCACCGATTTTGACTAGATCAACAATTTCTCAAAGCTCTTTCATTCCATTCTTTTATACTATACACCATTCTTTCTAATTTTAAGACCTCACAATTAATCGAGGTATTCAATTTAGTATTGTGTCATACGATTTTGACCGGGTCAACAATTTTTGAAGCTCTCCCATTCAAATTTTTTAATACACTATACTATGTTTCCTTAATTTTGAACCTCTTTCACTCAATTGAGGTATTCATTTTTGAATTTGGTTTATGATTTTGATCGGGCCAATAATTTTCAAATCAGTCAGCATTAACCGACCTATAAAAACATATCAACCACAAACCCTCCCACCACCTAGAAAAAAAAAGCGTCAGCATGTGATATTGTAGCATTAATATAGTATATGCAAGCACTAACATGAAAATTTCTCCACATAAATATAGACTGGTTACCGGATAACACAGAATCACACAATGAAAGGCCCACCAAATCAACCCATTATGAATAAAAATAAACACACTCTATCATCTCCCCCACCCGCCAAACTAATATTCCGTCTGTTTCAAAAATATAAGGGGTATTGTTTTTTTTTTTGGAAAGTCAAACTTCTTTAATTGACCAAGTTCATAGCAAAAATATCGACATCCACAATATTAAACAAAGTATGGAAATTCATTTCATGATAAATCTAAAAATACCAATATGATATTACGGATTTTGATATATTTCTCTCCAAATTTGATCAAACTTAAAAGATTTACCTTTTTAAACAGTAATACATCTTATATTTTAAAACAAGGTGATTTTTTTAAAGAAATCCAACAATAACAACAGCGCAACAAAGTGCACCCAACCCTTGTAGTAAATGGCGATTTTGGGCCTAACCGCTGGTGGCCAGGTGTTCGTAGCGTAAATCGTCCGCCCGTTGGATTTGACTTCCTCTCCCAGCGAATGTCGGCGTCAAATTGGAGTCCTTAAAATGCGGAAAATTAAATAGTGGCTGATTTTCTCTATCTTGTCTAATGCAAGCATTAAGTGTCCATGTCGAGTAATTCTATCGAGTAATAATCAGCAATAATTATTTCCTAATAGTAGTAGTAATAGGCCCGTCCATATATATCAAGCATTAATTAGCAATAATTTCTTTCCCAATAAAAAGTGTGTCCATATCATATCTAAGATACTCTTTAAATTTGGAAAGAAATAAAGGTAACCATTCAAAATACTCCAAAAAGCTCTATGACACTTAATAGCTCTTCCTTATATATGAAGCCGGATGTTGCTATATATATATGCTAACATCCGTCAGTTCGTTTCAACCAAAACCAGCCTGCCAACAAGCGTTGAAGCCTTAGTCATCTATACATGGACATGGAGAAGTGCCCCAAGCGTGCCCAAGTACTATTGTTCGTTCTTCTGATATGCTTTGCGACCCAAGCACAATGTAAGTGGCACAAACACAACACCTTCTTTTTCTTGTGTTTGGTTTGAATCGTTCCTTGTTTATAAGCTAATATTGTATATTTCTTGATGTTTTCATAGGTAGAGAATTAGGCGCGCATGACATCCATCACGGGTGCTACACGGGTCCATCTGGATGCATTATCTGCCCCCCTTTAGATGTCTGCTACACATCAATGGAGAACTGCCAAGCCCACTGCAAAGGACCTCGGTCCACAGTCACCTCCTCCACATTTCCTCACTAGCTTGAAAACATGTACGGGATGTGCGTTATGTGTTGATGAATAAAGAACCATGAATGAGTAAGAGACAGTAATATTAATGTTTCAGCTTGCAGTTGTTGTAGGCAGAATCTTGGAACCCTCCCCCCTCCGCTAGCCTGATGCGAGGAGTTTTTAGGACGTCTCGTTGGTTGTTTTTGATCTTTGACATCATCGTACGTCTCGTTGAATTTTTTCTCGGGAGTTCAATCAACCAGTGATTGCTTCCATACATATACTGATAGGCCCACGTCTCAAAATGTTTTGGCGGCCGGCCGGCCAGGTTCTAAGCCTAGCACTTCGTGAGGGACGTTGTAGCTGCCGGGCGTGGAGCAGCGCGGGGCGGGTGCTCAAGGAGGCGGCCGGGTGGTGGAGACCGAGAAGGTGGTCAAGCTCTTCTTCGTCCCGGCATGGCGGTGACCGGGCAAGGACCCCGCCTATGCCGCGACTGCGGCCTCCTCACGCTGGGTCCCTCGGTGTTGGCGGCGGGGCGCTCCTCCCCCGGTTCCGGGCAAATTTGACTATTTTGATCTGTGGAAGAAATCAATTCACAGAATGAACTGGGTGTGAAACTATTTCACACCCATGACCCTTTTGTGTAGCGTCCGCGATGCCGGCGCCACACCCTACGGTGCAGCGTCTAGCTGGCGGACGTTGCACGGCAGTCCATCGTGGCAGCCCTGGGTCCCGCACCCAGCTGTGCAACGCCTCGGTGCTAGGCGCCACACGTTGTGCAGCGCCTAGCCGCCGGGTGCCACACTTTTAATGTGCAGCGCCTAGCGTTTGGGCGCTGCATTGTGACTTATCCGGCTGTCCCCCCTCCCCCGCTCCCCCACACCACACACTCTCCCACCTCCAACCCGAGCTTTGCCCCCTCTCAAATCCTCTCCCAAAACTTGCAAATCTGAAAAATTTGTACGTGGATTTCGAAGTCGAACCCTCCCTCAAGGTAATCTTCTCTGATCCCCTTCTTTTGATCCAAGTAATGTTATCAAATTGCTCATTTGTTGCTAGTTTGGGAAAACCCTAGTTTTCTTTGGATCTAGAGATTTGCATGGAGATGTGAGATGTTTGTTTGCCATTTTCCTGTGATTAGGCTTTGTTAGTATGTTAGGGTTATTCTTATGGGTGTTCTTATGTTGGTGCTAGGGTTAGGTTTAGGGCTAGGGTTATGGTTTTAGTTAGGGTTATGGTTAGGGTTAGGGTTGTTGTTTCATATATATATTACACTACAAAAAAAATACACTTCTGTGATGATACGTGTTTGTCAGAGTATGTCGTGTTTTTTATCATGCATGTACATCCATGACAAATTTATGACAGAATCAAGATAGTCATACCTGTGCTGTCGTAGAAGTGTTCCATGACATTACCAAAATTATCATCACGGAAGTGTTCACTTCCATGACGATAAATCGCGCGTCACAGAACTGCTTTCGTCAAGGGTGGCCGACACGTGGCATCCACCGTAACGGAACGCCGTTAAGCTATCGGGTCGGGTTTTGGATCCGATAACCCGTTAACAGCCCCGACCAATGGGGATTTTCCACGTGTAAAATCATCGTTGTCTGGAGGAAACACGTGTCGGCTCATCATTGGGACAGATGTCATCCACTCATTGGACAGGAGGCGCCTGTGATACGTCGACACGTGGCACGGCCCAACAGAGACCCATTCCTGTGAAAAGGTCGGCCCGTTTGACTTGGTCAAAAGGTGGCGGGCCGGCCCATGGAAAGCCTGTTAACGACTTGTTCACATATAGCCCATTTACAGCCCGCTAACCCAAGGCCCGTTACGCCCTATCCGAATTAGGCCCAGTAGTGTCATCTGGGCCAACCAATATGATTCCAGCCCGTTTTCACTTCTGGCCTTTGTATGGCCCATAATGTCTTTCGGCCCATATGAGGCCTTATGTAACTCTTGGCCTATTAACGGCCCATGGTGAAAGTGGCCCGCAATGAACAGTGTATCACTCTACACCCACTAACGGCCCGTGGTGAAACTGGCCCGTAATGAACAGTATATCACTTTATACCCATTAAGGGCTCGTTGTTCAGTTGGGCCATTTCCAGCAAATGTTATCTTTCGGCCTTCTCAGAGCCCATTTATTCTTGGGCTTATTTCCAGCATTCGTTTACTTATGACCCGTTACTGTCATTTTTTGCTTGTGGGCCAAATTCAGCCCGTGGTTACATCGGCCCGTTTGTGGTCCGTTAATACGTTGGGCCGTTTTCATAGTGTCATCAAATACGACCTATTAACGATGGCCCGTTATGGTCATACGGCCCGTATAAGGCCCATTGATGATACGGCCGGTAGAAGGCCCATTGTTTCTACGGCCCGTAGAAGGCCCATTATTTCTACGGCCCGTAGAAGGCCTACTGTTTCTACGGCCCATAGAAGGCCCACTGTTTCTACGGCCCATAGGAGGCCCAGTGTCACTACAGTAAATATTAGCCCATGGTTATTGTGGCCTAGTTTTAAAAAGAACTACACTGACTACAAGCAAACAAATAAACAAGAAAACAAGGAAATAAATAAGCAAGCAACTTATGCTAGGCTATCACGGCTGTTACACATATTACATCCACTAGGCATCAAAGTTCGCCACCAGTGCAAATATAGGGAACAAAGCAGCATATCATATACACTGGTTGTCAAAGTTGGCGACCAGCGCAAATAAACGCCGTAGCAAAACAAATCCAGAACTGGAACCACTTCAGAAGATTTCAAGAAACAATATCCTGGGTACCCATAATGCTGGCAAGATGCTTAGCAAGCTTATTAACTTTCTCTTGTTTGGCGCTTAAATCCTCCAGCGCTTGTTGTTGCTCCAGAAAATATGCATCTGAATTCTGCAGGGACTTCCTCAGTCCTTCAGCTTTCTGTCGCAGCACATCTGATCGATGTCTTTCAACTTGAAGTTGAGACTCAAGAAGACGAACTGATTCAGGCAGCGAGTTCGAAGAGCTTGTGCCAGCAGTAGTGGCTAGTAACTCGAACACTACATCAAGACAGGACTTTTGGGTTCCCTCACTGTCGTCAAGATAGTTTTTATCAGCTTTCTTGGAGACCAACAGGGATGTCTCCCTGTCTTGAACCTTATATGCATTACTTCCTTTACCATTGGATAACGCGGTACTGTTCTCCAATATTTTGTCCGCATTCTAAAAGAGAAACAGGCAGACACATCACATGTTTACCATGTTGTATATGAAACTCATTTTGGTAAATGAGTTCAGTAGTAAAGTGGACAGGATAACAGCATGAAACAAACATATATCTATGTGCCATGGTCACTTTATGGTCTATATCATTCTAGTTTTTGTTGCCAAATCAAGATAGAGACACAGTTCAAATAATATTTGTTCAAGACAAAGCAGAATAGACAGAATATAAGTGTGGGTAACTATAGAGCAATAATAACACTTGTAATGTGCATGACATGAGAACATAACTGTTTATTCAATTGAAACTGAAATCAACATAGAGCAGGTTACAACAGCAAACCAGTTAAAGAAACAGGTTTAAAACATACCTGTTGCGCCATTGGAGTTTCAATTCCATCCTTCAAATTTGAAAATAGTTGGTATGAGTAAATACAGTAATGCAAGAGCAAAGGAGTATGAACCATAGCTACAGAACCTGACCTGAGAACAAATCTTCTTCTCCTTTAAGCGTTGAGTTGGGATTTGGAGTGGTGGTACTCGTGCTTTGGGCACTGCAGTTCCCTTACTAACCGCTCGTGTTTGGGTGCTCCGTGGTGGAGACGGTGCTGTGTCAACTGGAACTGGGTTACTATCTGCCGGGGTTGGGGTTAGAAGGGGTGTAGCTGGTTCTTTGTCCAACTGGGTAGGGGTACAATCTGTGAGAGTCTGGGTTATGTGTGGTGGATCTGGTCCTTGGGCAAGTACAACCGTGGTTCTATCTGCATCAACTAGTAGCACTATCTTTTCTGAAGACCGTGTTGTTACTCCCTTAGATATTGCCATCACGCTCTCCAATTCAAATGGCTGATAAACAAGAAAAGTAATTGAAAGTATATACATTGTATGATAGACAGGTGCAATGGATAGTGGGGAATAAAAGAGGGCATGAAATAATTCATATTTATGTTGTCTAACCAAACAGGATAGCATGACACAATTTCACATATATGATGGCTAACTAAACAGGATAGCATGACACAATTTCACATTATGATGGCTAACTAAGAAAGATGGAAAGACATAGTTCAAAATATGAGACTATGTAAACAGGATGACATGACATAACTATATAATGTATTTATTAAATAGGTTGGCATGCCATAATTCACATACATTCATGGATAGAATGCCATAATTCTAAATATGATGACTGTAAACACTAAACAGGATGAGATGATATAACTATATGATGTCTTTATTAAATGGGTTGCCATGCCATAATTCAGATAGATGATGTGTATGTACTATGTAAACATGATGACATGATATAATTCAAATATATGATTTATATAGTAAGCAAGTAAGCAGATGACAATCTATATATGATGTAAAAACTAAGCAATGCAAGACAACATGCATGACATGGGTAATATAACCCTGCCAAGTTTGAGCATAGACCTCGGGGGGGAAATAGGACTAGTCATCAGTCTCTGAATGCTCCTCTGAGGAGCTCTCTGTAGCCAGCAAGATGTCTGCTTCAGCAGGTAGCATTGTCTGCCCTGAATACCTTGTTTTCACTCCAGATACTTCCATCACCGCTTCAAATGGCTGATGCACAGGAAGAGTAGTTGAATATACAAACGTTGTCGACAAATGGAACACGTAATACAGAAAATGATAGCATGATATAATTCACATACATGATGATTGGCTAAACAGCATGGCATTGCATAATTCACATATATAATGCCTTTGCAACAAAATAGCATTGTATAATTCACATATATAATGTCTTGCAACAAGATGGCAATGCATAATTCACATATATGGTAATTAGACACTGAACAGGTGGCATTCACAACTAATCAAATGGCATAGCAATGCGAGACACCATACGCACGATATGAGCAACATAACCCTGCCAAGTTAGAGCATACACCTTGGGGGGGGGGAATAGGACTGGTCATCTGTCTCTGAATCCTCCTCTGAGGAGCTATCCGTAACCAGCAAGATATGCGCTTCGTCAGATAGCATAGTCTGCTCAGAAGACCTTGTTTTCACTCCAGAATTTGCCATCACCGTGTCAAATGGCTGATGCACACGAAGAGTAGTTGAATGTACTAACATTGTTGACGAATGTAATATGTAACAAAAAAGGATGGCCTGATATAATTTACATATAAGATGGCTGGCTAAGCAGGATGGCATTGCAAAATTCACATATATGATGCCTGGCTAAACACGGTGCCGTTGCATAATTCACATAAACGATGAATAAACTAAACAGATGGCATTCGCACAAAGGATGTCTAAACTAAGCAGATGACATATTTGATGTATAAAGTAAGCAATGCAAGACACCATATGCATGATATAACCAACATCAGCATGCCAAGTTAGAGCGAAGACCTCAGGGGGTAAATAGGAGTTATCTTCTCCTTCTGAATCCCCCTCAGAACAGATATCTTCCTCTCGATTACAATCCGAAATGCGTGGAGGGGGGGCTGCCTTTGCGCCTACCATGGAGTGACGTCTGCATGAAATTATATTGCCACGCAAGGCTCATCTCTTTTGCTCTACATGTTCAGTTCCATTGTTTACAATAACTGTCATGCATAGGAATAAACATAGTGAGATTATGTAAGGAGTGCATGCAGAAATCTAGAGTGATGGTAGCAACCTGTGGATAGACCCAAAACCAATAATAGCAGGAAGATAATGGCTTCAGTTAATAAATACAGATAATGGCTTCTTTACTGTTTGTTTCCCACCCAACATGAAACTCATAGTAGACACCGGAGATTAACCAGATAGTAGATAGATACTATTGATAGCGGCCCCGATATGTACCCCACAACCATTTAAAAACTCAAGTTTGACCATTAGTTTGGAGCTGACTCAGAGTCTAATCGGTGAACAGGACGATAAAGTAGCATGTAATATTAAGCGATGCATAACGTAAGCAGACACGAAAGAGTGGGACCTCTCTTGCGGACCTGTGTAGTCCTCGAGGTCATCTGCTCGGTTGATGATGGTAATGTAGTTTTCATGGCTGCCAGCGGCGGGGAAGAAGATCTGAGGCGGCGAAAGACAGTCTGGAGGCTGGATCCCTGCTGTGCTGGACCCTTCTGTCGTTGGAGCAGCTGAGCTGGGGTGGACGACGGCGCAACAGGACCGGGACAAACCACGCAAGGTTTTCTTTGACAACTATCTGTAAGAGAAGTAATTCTGTAAGGGCTCATTTGAATTGGAGGATTCCAACAATGCAGGGATAGGAAATAGACAGGAATATGATAGGAATGCATGTGCAAACACAGAGAATTTAAAAACACAGGATTTCTGCCAATCTGGGTGTTTGATTCACAACAATTGGAAGATCACAGGATGCAAAGAAGCATGGTGAGATTAAGTCAAACCACAAGAAAATGTACGGTTATAATGCTATTATGCTACTATCTCTTAGTCTTGTGCTTCATGAATAGGAATTTGAAAAGGAGGACAAGTGAAAATTAAAATTACTACGTTTTTTCTTTCAAGGAGACACTAAAGGAACAAATCCGTGTGCTTAGTGGACAATATATATAACATGTAGAGTAAAAAAGAGATGCAACAAGTGTACAACCTCTTTGGCGAAGCCATGTCGATCTCAGCGTGATTGGGTTGGCCGGTGAGGATGCTCCGGCCGACTTTGCTGTCGGAGAAGGGGAAGAAGATCTTAGGCGTCTGGAGATGGAGCCCGAGGTACTACTCCGCTGTGATGGAGGGTTTCGTCGTTGGAGCAGCTCCGGTGAGTTGTACGATGCCGAGGCTGAACCAGGACAAGAGAGACAACGAACAACGTTAACCTAAGTGGAATTCTAATAGCATCTCCAATACATGATGTAAAATACATAACCACAAAGTGCTAGATGTAAAATACATCAGCCGCTCATCTCTGAACTTAACTGTCGAAACTGAACTTAACTGTCGAAACTGAACCTAATTGTCGAAACTGAATTTTGCTGTTGAAACTGAATTTTGCTGTCGAAACTGAACGCACTAGCAAGGTGAGGCTACACGTCGGTCGACTGACTTTTTCATCTCTGGTCAGTCGATTTTGCAGCCGTTGGATACGAAATCAAGGGCCTGCGGTTCATCTTCAACCTCCACCCCCCTGAGCCGCCAGCCACCACCGGCCAAACAGCAGCCCCCCGCCGCCCGCGGCCGGCGGTGCGCCGCCCCGCCCGCCCTGAAAACACTCCCCACCGCCAGTCCGTCGGCGCCCCGGCCATCCCTCTAGGCCCCCCCGTGCCGAGCTTTTTCTCCGGCGATCCCCACCCCACCGCCCCGCCAACGCCCCGCCACCGCCGGCGACCACCGCCCCCATCCTGAACCCTAAGATAGATAGTGGGGTACCTCTCCGGTGAGCCCCCCTCCCCGCTGCGGCTGGTTCTTCCTTCATCCCGGTGAGCCCACCCCTTGGAAATCGACTGACCCAAAAGTTGATTCAGTCGACTGAAGTGTAGCCAAATCAGAGCAGCATCACAAGCAAGAGCAAGAGCGAGAGCAGCAGCGCGAGCAAGAGCAATAGCAAGAGCAGACCAGGCAGGGGACCGAGAGCAAGAGTAGAGCAGCAGCGCGAGCGAGAGGTAAAGCAACAGCAACTCCTACTGATGTGGACGTCGCCGCCGAGGGAGCGACACCGTGGAGGAAGTGGCTGGCGACGCCACCGTGGATGGAGCCGCGCCGTGTCAGATCAGGACCGAGCGCCGGCAGCACCGTGAGATCGAATCAAGAAGAAAATGCGGCGATTAGTGTACAACCTCTTTGGTGGCGCTGATTAGGCCGCAGCTCCATCCGAGGAAACGGTAATGATGATGCTCTTCCAGTGGTGCAGGTGAAGACGGCGGCGTGGGAATGGAGGTGGCGCGAAAGACGAGGGGAACGTCGGGGCAGCTCCTTGGAGGTGGAGGACGGGGTGGCTGAACCGGCTGGATGATGAGATCGACGACGGATCCTCATCCGGTACGGTGGATGAGGGACGTCGAGGTGTTGTTGTGGACGACGTCGTCGGGGAAGAAGCTCCGGCTGGGTGGCGGACGGAGCAGGGTGTGGGGTTTCGTCGTGGGTTTTCGCAGCCTCGCTCTACGAATGGGTGGGCGGATGGGATGGCAGTGGGGAACCATGGCTTAGAGACGCGCTTGTCCGAAGTGTGGGGTAAGTTATGAAAGTACCCCCCACCGACTTGAGGCGGTTCTTTCGGTTCAGGGGTACCACGGGCATTTCACGTGTCGGGATTTCATAGGAGGTGGGAGTTTTCGCGCGCGTTGTAATTTTGGAATAGCAAGGCGCGGGTTGAGATGGAGGGAGTTGTCGGAGCACAACGAGACAAAGATATATCTTAAATATTTCGGCCTAACAAGGCGCGGGTTGAAATTTCCGGACAAGCCTAACGTGTATTGTACCAAATCAATGCGCACTACAAATATCATTCAAAACTTTGAATTCATGTTATGTTGAATTAAAATATTTCGCTACGTGTATAATGCATGCAACCTACTACTCAAATGAACGTTTTAGTGCATTCCAAACGTATATACTACCGCTTCAATATGAACTAAATTTGAATAAGATCTACAGTAATGATTGTTGTGAAGTCAAAGCATTTGAATTCGTTTCTCTGTTTTAATAAGATCTACAATCATCATTATTGTCAAGTTAAACCATCTTTTGTGTATTATCTTCACAGCACACCACATGATCAGTATCGAGTTACATATGAACTCGAACTAGATTTTTTGATTCCACTTTATTTTGATTTCAAATCACATTACATTTCTAGCTCTAGCTAGATCTTCATAATCTAAACCATGTCTCATATGTATAATGTGTTTATCACATTATGTATGGTGCCCCGCCCCCTACGCCTACAAGTATTTAGATGTGAGTTGCAAACACCACACGTTACCACAAATTCAAATAAAATGTGAGAATGTTCGATATATAGTATTGTTTAGATTGCTCGATATTTAGTTGTAAGCTGCAAATGCCGCACATTATCACAAATTCAAATAAAATGTGAGATTGTTTGATGTATAGTATGGTTTAGATTGTTCGGCATTTAGCTGTGAGTTGCAAACGCCATGCATTATCACATTATGGTATAACATGTGCACAGCACGTGTATCACCACTACATTCATGCATGCAATGTTTAAAACACTATGATCTCCTATTCAAATATATGAATCCGCTTTCATATCAAATTATGATCTTTGTTAGTCTCTTACACCCGCACAATCCTCTAACCTTTGTAGCTACCACTAACTTTCTCTCGTGCATGCACACGCCCTCCTCGCCCTCCCCCTCCCTCGGCATTCTATCCACCGGGCACATTCATTTTTTCTTTAGGTCATTCTCCCAGAGTCTCCACAACTCCTTTCCGACACACACCGATCGATAAACCTCTCCAGCGATGCCTGCCTACAGCATAGACACACAGCTTCAATCTCCTCCTTTATGTGTCCTTGCCTCGTGTCTCTCATATGGTCAGACACACGTGTAAACTCTCACCCCTGTTTTAATCGATCTCACAACCGCACACTCCTCCCCCTATCTAGCTAGTAGTTGGGCCTCTCACACCACCTCCTAGCTCCATTCTCTCTGTCTATCCATCTCGCTGGGCCTTATTTGCCTCTAACAAATGGACGTACACCGACCGATCTCTCGCTATACATATAGCTAGCTAGGTCCTTATAACTCGTTTTTACCCACACATTGATCGATCTACCTCATTAGTTGTGTCTCTCCCTTCCTCCGACAAACAACAATTGATCTACCGATCTAGTTAGGTTTGCTTACCAAACACATGGTTCCCCTTCATCATCCATGGATGCGTCCCGACAGATCTATCACGCATAGGCACACACAGAAACACATCCCCACTCTTATTGATAACATTGCAGTTCCACCCTTAGTTTGTCTAGTAGGCCTCTCCCAACATCTCCGAGAAGCAACTCCATCACCCATCCAGCACTCTACCCCTCTCCCTCCCTCTCCCTCCCTCTTTCTCTCCTCTCTCTCTCTCTCTCTCTGTCCCATCATATTTCCCGTCCTTGAGTTATGTATGGATGTCGACCGATCTCCCTCAAGACATAGCTGGGTCTCTCCTTCTCAACACATATACGAGTCGTTCTACCTCTATAGTTAGGCCTCTGCCTACCCCTCACCCCACCCCCTCCCCCCCACACACACCGATACATCAAGCGCTCTAGTCATGTCTCCCTGCCACACACAAACTTGACATGTGCCCTCTAATGTTCCTGTAGGCCAGTCGCCCTATATCTTTGACTTGCAAACACACACACACACACACACAATTTCGATGGCTCTCTTCATCGATCTCGCACCCACCCGTACTTGATCCTCTCTTCGACTCTATCGATAGCTATGATCCCTCCCTCTCTTCTTGTGGATTGCCCGGCCCTCTATGTATGATATGGATAGGCCTCCATTTCACACACATTGCATGCAAAATTTTGTTTGAGATGTCATCGACACATATTCCCACAAATAATTCACAAAATCAACCCCCACCCCACCCCCACCCCCACCACAAAACAAAAAACCCTCACGAATGCGGTTTGTATCTCTCACACACACCCACGTAGGTGGGGGACGTGCACGAAGAGAAGAGGTGCATGCACGGCGCACGTACTCCGGTCTCTGTCCCAACCACACCCGCGCGGGTACACGGTGGAGCTCATTAATTTCTGTACGAAAAAGGCAGCCCACGTGGTAATTTGCCATGTGTACTAGTTGTCCACTTGGTGGAGGGAGGATCGTCTACCACGGGTGAACAAAAAAATGCGACTTGATGCGTTATGTTAAATTAAAAAAAGAGTCAAACCATGTGGCGCCCACCTTAGAGGCAAGGCTCTATACACTGGAGTACTTTTGATGTGTCCCGTCAACTCGCAGAATGAGGAGAAGCTTGCTTAGTACACCGTCTACCCTGCCCATGGGCGCGGTGGCTCGCAAGATGAGGTGAAGCTTGCTCCTCCCTCACCCATGCGCGCGGTGGCTCGCAGGACAAGGAGAAAAATTTACTACTCCCTCCGTTTACTCCTCGTCCCTACTACCTTGGTTATAGAGATTATATCATATTGTTTGGAATATATATGTCCTTTAGTAGATTTCAATATGAACTACTAGTACATACTCCAAACACTGATGTATATAGACGTATTTTAGAGTGTACATTCACTCATTTTGCTCCGTATGTAGTAGCACTCTCCCTCGCCCCCCGACCCTCGCCCACGTGGTGGACGTGCAGCAATTCATTCGGTCTCGTATAGCCAGAAAGATATATACTGCACTACCATTATTGCTCGACTTCCCGAAGAGGCGAAGAGCCAATCGCAAGGTTAATATTTTGGAGATGCCAAGCGCAAGGTTATAGCAGAACGAGTAGTAGGTGCCGCGTCATTTATAACTATTTTTTTTCTTCAGTGGCACGTACGCAATATGATAGGTTCATATGGAGAGAAAAGGAAACCCCAGCAAGCAACCATGTAGGATGGCCCGTCCTGACTATGATAGGTACATAGTCAGGACGGGCCATCCTACATGGTTGCTTGCTGGGGTTGCTCTCTTCACACTCTCTCGCACAAAACGACCATGGCCACATCTCTAACATCTCGGCGGATCACGTCCGCTTGGGGAAGGGGTGGATGCTTAGTGTAGATACGGTGGCCGTCGCCGACGGTGAAAACCCACTGTCGGCACGTCCCGATCAGGGGTCCCCGCTGTTCTCTCTCACAAAGCCGGTGAGGTTGCCTTCGTCCCTTGCTCACTGCCGCGACGTGGGAAGTTGCCGCCTCCCGCCGCCCTCCTCAAGGTTGAGCTACGTCCCTCAGGTACAACTCCCTTTACAGCCGGCTTGCACCACTGCTCCAGCTGCCCACATCACTCCCTGTGGATACTTCTCTACTTCTTTGCCCCGCACATACCTGATACCTCTACTGGCTTCTACGTACTGTATTTGTGATGAGTTTATGTCTCATCAACTAGTCCTAGTAATCTTATTCTAATCACGCTTCTTCAATTTCTTTGCCACAGGGATGCTCATCTCGATTTTGGTGAAACTGCACAAAATGATCTGATGGTCAAAAGGTTGCAAACTTCATTTATTAGGAAGCTCGAATGTTGCGAGCAAATTGAAGCCTGGTCAGGGTTCACGGTTCAAGGGCTAGGGACTGCATGGATCGTTTTTTTCTTTAGCTGCCTCTGTTCCAAAATAAGTGTCAACTTTAGTAGTAGTACAACTTTGTACTAAAGTTTGCACAAAGTTGAGGCACTTATTTTGGAACAGACGGAGTACATATTTGCTATGATCTGTCAACCATTGAGATGCAATAGCATGCATGTTAGTCTCCTTTGTATTTGATGAAATGTTGCAACGGGCAACCTTGGACGCAAGATACATGTAACAGGAGCTGGAAGCTTCATAGCATTGTACAAAATTATCTCGCTGATAAATTACAGTACGTACTAGTACTATACTAGTACTTCCTCTGTTCCTAAATATAAGTCTTTGTAGAGATTTCACCATTAACCACATGCGGATGTATATAGATGCATTTTAAGTGTAGATTCATTCATTTTTTCCGTATGTAGTTCGCCTAGTGGAATCTCTACAAAGACTTATCTACTAGTAATAGCTAGCCCCCACTACTAGGAATTCTCTATCCTCTCCTTGAGCCACATCATCAAAATCGACGTAGCCGCCGTTAGATGAAGTAAATCAGTCATAATAGCCGTCTGATCTAGACGTTGAGAGGCTCCGCACTAAGCCACATGCAAGCATGCAGAAATACCGTGGCACGTGCATGTGAGTGGGTTTTAAATCACATCAACATGTCTGCATGCAAGCATGCACCGGTAGGATGCATGTAAGTGAGCTTTTAAGTCCCATTAACATGTCAAAAAGAAAAATATAATCCCATTATGCAGTAGGAGTTGGATGATCTTTTTTCCTTACGTGGGATGATCTAAATGATAATGGGATTTTATTTAGTTTGGCTACCACATTTGTCATGCGGTTATAGATTATTATTTTTTTGTTCTATGAAATTGATAATTTTGCGCAGAGAGATATACCGCTGTTCCGCTGCAACGAGCGGGGACTCATCTAGTAATATTTAGGAATGGAGGGAGTACTATGTAAAGAGTTAGGTGTCGCACGGTGATAGTGTGAGGTGGGCCATGTAATCACTGAGCCTGCGTGTTTTCGCTGCTCTTGCACTCCTCCGCTGTAAGAATGGAGAAAATTGTAATCTACTACCTCCTTTCGCCGAAAGCGTGGGACATACAGCAGTCCTACCACCTCAGTAATAAAGACCAATGAGCCGTCAAATCACATAGACCCAGCAGTAAGTTGGACGGACGAAGCAACCATCACTCTTGTGCCAGTGAGAGGTCGCGTCCGCTCTGCCCGGCCATGAATGCGGCACCGATTCTTTGGAGCGGTGCTGACCGTTTCGAGCGGGAAGCATGCGCGGGTGGTGGAGGGGCTTTGGGTGGGCCAGGCTAGTCAGGAGCGGGCGTGGCAGCTGTCCGCATGTCCCTACCGGACACGCCCGGAAACAAGAGGACGCACCGACTCTCGCGGCTAAAATCGTACACTACACACCATATCTCTGTAGGAGTAGGTCGATCTGTTGCACTCTCTAACACACACATGCTGTTAAACACACACATGCACACACACGCACCTTGGTCCCGTTGCACCTTCTAACATGACTTATTACACCTAGACGGAGGGAGTAGTAAGTATACGAGATACGGTGGCACACTGACTTAAGTCGAATACAAGTGCCCAAAATTTGTGTGCATGTTATAATAAGGATTCACTTAAAATAGTACGTGAGTGAATAGAGGGATCAATTGGACAGTGTTCCCGAGAAGTAGCGAGATGTGTGAGGTAGTAAGATACACCGCTGGCGCTTTTAATTTTTCTTATTAATTTGTTTGTTTCACCCTCTGACTGGTGGGACCCAACGTACTACGTGGAGAGAGGTAAGGTGACTAAGGCTGCATTATTTATGCACCACTGTGGATAGTCTTACCACCAAAGCCACATGACACGATTATGATTGAAATCCTAATGACTCCCACACACACACACACACACAAAAACACGGCATGCCTGTCACATGAATGCAGGAATGTATAAAAGGTTATTTTCCTCTCGTTGAACATAACGGGAGGGTTGTGTAGCTGGTTAGCCTGTTCGCTCATCAAACTTGAGGTCTCGGGTTCGATAACTACACTTGAGCATAATTTTTGCCAGGAGGATTCTTTGACTGGTCAAATGTTTTCTAGGGTTTGCACGCTTCACACTCTCTCTCTCTCCAGTATATATATACACGCTGGAGCCTCATTGCTTGTAGTTGCTCTCTTCATACTCTCTCGCCCTCTCCCGCTGGAGCCTCAGCGCTTGTAGTTGCTCTCTTCACACTCTCTCGCCCTCTCCAGATCTAAACAAGACTTCGTTGGCCCTTCTCTCCCCTCACTGCTGCTCAAAGAGCCGGCAGGATCCGTCCGCCGGGAAGGGAAGGAGGCTTAACGCTGTCGCTGTCGGCGAGGGAGGGAATCCACTACCGGCGCTGCTGTTCACTTTCCACCCAGCGGCGGCACGGGAGGGCCTCCGACCCCTTCTTCTTCGCCGCCGTCCCTTCGCCCACCAAACCACGCCCCAAGAACCTTAAGGTATATTTTACTTACTCCACATGCATTGCTCTAGCTTCATGTATTGTTGGGGAACGTAGTAATTTCAAAAAATTTCCTACGCACACGCAAGATCATGGTGATGCATAGCAACGAGAAGGGGAGTGTATCTTCATACCCTTGAAGATCGCTAAGCGGAAGAGTTTATCAACGCAGTTGATGTAGTCGTACGTCTTCACGATCTGACCGATCCAAGTACCGAACGCACGGCACCTCCGAGTTCTGCACACGTTCAGCTCGATGATGTCCTCGCCTTCTCGATCCAGCAAGACGGGCGAAGTAGTAGATGAGTTCCGGCAGCACGACGGCATGGTGAGGGTGTTGGTGAAGAACAATCTCCGCAGGGCTTCGCCTAAGCACTACGGAAACTATGACGGAGGATAAACTAGAGGGGACGGGGTTGCCGGCACACGGCTTGGTGTTTCTTGATGTGTCTTTCGTGCTAGCCCAACCCCTCTATTTATATGTTGAGCCTTGGGGTCGAAACTTGGAGTAAAAGCCTCCACAAAGTCGGTTTCACCCGAAAGGCAAGAGCCCTTCTCGGACTCCAGGGCCAGACGCCAGGGTTCCCGGCGTCTGGACCCAGACGCCAGGGACCCTGGCGTCTGGCCCCTGGACTCCGCAAAACTTCCTTTTGCGCTTTCCAAAAACCTTGTGGGCTTTCCCCTTTGGCCCAAATAACGTGTTCTCGTACCCAAACATTTCGGGAAACATTCGGAACCCTTTCCGGTGAATTCCAGAACCCTTCCGGAGATCAAATACTATTATCCCATATATCAAACTTTATCTCCGGACCATTCCGGAGTTCCTCGTCATGTCCACGATCTCATCTGGGACTCCGAACAACATTCGGTTACCAACATGCATAACTCATATAATACTATATCGTCAACGAAACGTTAAGCGTGCGGACCCTACGGGTTCGAGAACTATGTAGACATGACCGAGACATGTTTACGGTCAATAACCAATAGCGGGACCTGGATGCCCATATTGGCTCCCACATATTCTACGAATATCTTTATCGGTCAAACCGCATAACAACATACGTTATTCCCTTTGTCATCGGTATGTTACTTACCCGAGATTCGATCGTCGGTATCCAATACCTAGTTCAATCTCGTTACCGGCAAGTCTCTTTACTCGTTACGTAATGCATCATTCCGTAACTAACTCATTAGCTACATTGCTTGCAAGGCTTATAGTGATGTGCATTACCGAGAGGGCCCAGAGATACCTCTCCGACAATCGGAGTGACAAAACCTAATCTCGAAATAAGCCAACCCAACATGTACCTTTGGAGACACCTGTAGTACTCCTTTATAATCACCCAGTTACGTTGTGACGTTTGGTAGCACCCAAAGTGTTCCTCCAGTAAACGGAAGTTGCATAATCTCATAGTTACAGGAACATGTATAAGTCATGAAGAAAGCAATAGCAACATACTAAACGATCGGGTGCTAAGCTAACGGAATGGGTCATGTCAATCAGATCATTCAACTAATGATGTGATCTTGTTAATCAAATAACAACTCTTTGTTCATGGTTAGGAAACATAACCATCTTTGATTAACAAGCTAGTCAAGTAGAGGCATACTACTGACACTTTGTTTGTCTATATATTCACACATGTATTATGTTTCCGGTTAATACAATGCTAGCATGAATAATAAACATTTATCATGATATAAGGAAATAAATAATAACTTTATTATTGCCTCTAGGGCATATTTCCTTCAGTCTCCCACTTGCACTAGAGTCAATAATCTAGATCACATCACCATGTGATTAACATCGATAGTTCACATCATCATGTGATTAACACCCATAGTTCACATCGCCATGTGACCAACACCCAAAGGGTTTACTAGATTCAGTAATCTAGTTCACATCGCTATGTGATTAACACCCAAAGAGTACTAAGGTGTGATCATGTTTTGCTTGTGAGAGAATCTTAGTCAACGGGTCTTTCACATTCAGATCCGTTATGTATTTTGCAATTTTCTATGTCTACAATTCTCTACACGAAGCTACTCTAGCTAATTGCTCCCACTTTCAATATGTATCTAGATCGAGACTTAGAGTCATCCAGATCGGTGTCAAAACATGCATCGACGTAACCCTTCACGACGAACCTTTTGTCACTTCCATAATCAAGAAACATATCCTTATTCCACTAAGGATAATTTTGACCCCTGTCCAGTGATCTACTCCTAGATCACTATTGTACTCCCTTGCCAAACTCAGTGTAGGGTATACAATAGATCTGGTACACAGCATGGCATACTTTATAGAACCTATGGCCAAGGCATAGGGAATGACTTTCATTCTCTTTCTATCTTCTGTCGTGGTCGGGTTTTGAGTCTTACTCAATTTCACACCTTGTAACACAGGCAAGAACTCTTTCTTTGATTGTTCCATTTTGAACTACTTCAAAATCTTGTCAAGGTATGTACTCATTGAAAAACTTATCAAGAGTCTTGATCTATCTCTATAGATCTTGATGCTCAATATGTAAGCAGCTTCACCGAGGTTTTTCTTTGAAAACCTCCTTTCAAACACTCCTTTATGCTTTGCAGAATAATTCTACATTATTTCCGATCTACAATATGTCATTCACATATACTTATCAGAAATGCTGTAGTGCTCCCACTCACTTTCTAGTAAATACAGGCTTCACCGCAAGTCTGTATAAAACTATATGCTTTGATCAACTTATCAAAGTGTATATTCCAACTCCGAGATGCTTGCACCAGTCCATAGATGGATCGCTGGAGCTTGCGTATTTTGTCAGCACCTTTAGGATTGACAAAACCTTCTGGTTGCATCATATACAACTCTTCTTTAAATCCATTAAGGAATGTAGTTTTGTTTATCCATTTGCCAGATTTCATAAAAATGCGGCAATTGCTAACATGATTTGGACAGACTTAAGCATCGCTACGAGTGAGAAAATTTCATCGTAGTCAACACCTTGAACTTTGTCAAAAACCTTTTTCGACAAGTCTAGCTTTCTAGATAGTAACACTACTATCAACGTCCGTCTTCCTCTTGAAGATCCATTTATTTTCTATGGTTTGCCGATCATCGGGCAAATCCATCAAAGTCCATACTTTGTTCTCATACATGGACCGTATCTCAGATTTCATGGCCTCAAACCATTTTGCGGAATCTGGGCTCATCATCGCTTCCTCATAGTTCGTAGGTTCGTCATGGTCAAGTAACATGACATCCAGAATGGGATTACCGTACCACTCTAGTGCGGATCTCACTCTGGTCGACCTACGAGGTTCGGTAGTAACTTGATCTGAAGTTACATGATCATCATCATTAGCTTCCTCACTAATTGGTGTAGTAGTCACAGGAACAGATTTATGTGATGAACTACTTTCCAATAAGGGAGAAGGTACAATTACCTTATCAAGTTCTACTTTCCTCCCACTCCTTTCGAGAGAAACTCCTTCTCTGGAAAGGATCCATTCTCAGCAACGAATGTCTTGTCTTCGGATCTGTGATAGAAGGTGTACCCAACAGTCTCCTTTGGGTATCCTATGAGGACACATTTCTTTGATTTGGGTTTGAGCTTATCAAGATGAAACTTTTTCACATAAGCATCACAACCCCAAACTTTAAGAAACGACAACTTTGGTTTCTTGCTAAACCACAGTTCATATAGTGTCGTCTCAATGGATTTAGATGGTGCCCTATTTAACGTGAATGCAGCTGTCTCTAATGCATGATTCCAAAACGATATTGGTAAATCGGTAAGAAACATCATAGATTGTACTATATCCAATAAAGTACGGTTATGACGTTCGGACACACCATTATGATGTGGTGTTCCAGGTGGCATGAATTTGTGAAACTATTCCACATTGTTTTAATTGAAGACCAAACTCGTAACTCAAATATTTGTCTCCACGATCAGATCGTAGAAACCTTATTTTCTTGTCACGATGATTTTCCACTTCACTCTGAAATTCTTTGAACTTTTCAAATGTTTCAGACTTATGTTTCATCAAGTAGATATACCCATATCTGCTCAAATCATCTGTGAAGGTTAGAAAATAACGATACCCGCCGCGAGCCTTAACACTCATCAGATCGCATACATCAGTATGTATTATTTCCAATAAGTCAGTTGCTCGCTCCACTGTTCCGGAGAACGGAGTCTTAGTCATCTTGCCCACAAGGCATGGTTCGCAATCATCAAGTGATTCATAATCAAGTGATTCCAAAATCCCATTAGCATGGAGTTTCTTCATGCGCTTTACACCAATATGACCTAAACGGCAGTGCCACAAATAAGTTGCACTATCATTATTAACTTTGCATCTTTTGGTTTCAATATTATGAATATGTGTATCACTACGATCGAGATCCAATGAACCATTTTCATTGGGTGTGTAACTGTCGGTGTCAAAACCGGCGGATCTCGGGTAGGGGGTCCCGAACTGTGCGTCTAGGCGGATGGTAACAAGAGACGAGGGACACGATGTTTTTACCCAGGTTCGGGCCCTCTTGATGGAGGTAAAACCCTACGTCCTGCTTGATTAATATTGATGATATGGGTAGTACAAGAGTGGATCTACCACGAGATCAAGGAGGCTAAACCCTAGAAGCTAGCCTATGGTATGATTGTTGTAATGTATGTTGTCCTGCGGACTAAAGCCTCCGGTTTATATAGACACCGGAGGAGGCTAGGGTTACACAGAGTCGGTTACAATGGTAGGAGATCTACATATCCGTATTGCCAAGCTTGCCTTCCACGCCAAGGAAAGTCCCATCCGGACACGGGACGGAGTCTTCAATCTTGTATCTTCGTAGTCTTGGAGTCCGGCGGATAATTATAGTCCGGCTGTCCGGACACCCCCTAGTCCAGGACTCCCTCAGTAGCCCCTGAACCAGGCTTCAATGACGATAAGTCCGGCGCGCATAATGTTCGGCATTGCAAGGCGGGTTCCTCCCTTGAATAATCCAGAGAAGATCATGAACACCAGGATAGTGTCCGGCTCTGCAAAATAAATTCCACATTCCACCGTAGAGAGAATAAAATGTACACTTAGTTCAATCTGCTGACGTATTATGCGTCGTGACATCACACCGCTACCAAGCCTTTGTTTGAATCGTTTTTTACTATACCACCTCAGCACGTTTAGCGAGGCGGTTTCCTTGGCACGTCTTGTCGAAGCAGAGATCGTGTTCCCCTTATTCCGGGATTCTCATCAATACGGACGTGGGTAACCCAACCGCGCCATTGATGGTGGCGCTTGGGAGATAAGCGAGTTTTACCAGGCCGGTGGGGGACGCACAGTTTCGTCCGCCTATATATAAGGGATAAGGATTTACCTTCTCACTACGCCTTCTTCCTCCTTTGCTTACACATCTCCGCGCACTCAAGCTCCAACGCCCAAGCTCGCGCATCTCACCTCGACCTTCTCCGAATATGTCCGGAGGGGGAGGCAAGTGGTTGGCTTCCACCGTCAAGGAGGAGCACATCACTAAGCTGCGCAACGCCGGATACCTCTCCGGCGATATCGCGCATCGGCTGCCCGACGAGGGGCAGCTCGTCCCCACCCCTGGGCCTCACGAGAGGGTCGTCTTCCTTCCCCACTTCCTCTGCGGACTGGGCTTTCCGCTCCATCCATTCGTCCGGGGGCTCATGTTCTATTATGGCCTGGATTTCCACGATCTGGCGCCGAACTTCATCCTCAACATCTCGGCGTTCATTGTCGTGTGTGAGGCCTTCCTCTGCATCCGGCCCCACTTCGGCCTGTGGCTCAAGACCTTCAACGTCAAGCCGAAGGTTGTGAAGGGCACGCAAGCAGAATGCGGAGGCGCCATGTTGGGTAAATTACCCAACGTCCTTTGGCTCGAAGGGGCCTTTGTGGACTCCATCAAGGGATGGCAATCGGGGTGGTTCTACATCACCAAGCCGCGCAAGCCCACATGGGCGGCAGCCCCCGAGTTTAGATCTGGCGTCCCCATGCAGCTCACCTCCTGGAAAGAGAAGGGCTTGCTGTGGGGCGATCCGAAGGAGGTGACTGGACTCCGAACCTGCATCCAGAAGCTGGTGAGCAATAATCTCAGGCTCGTCGACGTGGTCCAAGTCATGCTCATCCGCCGGATTCTCCCATGCCAAGAACGGGCATTCAATCTGTGGGAGTTCAATCCGGAGCAGCACCAAGCGCTGAATGGGCTCTTCGATACGACATACGAAGGCGCCTGGAGGGTGCTGTTTAAGGGCGCCGAAGCCCCCGCATCCGCGACGGAAGATCGCGGATTCAGCTCGCAGTATCCAACTGACGAGGTAAGTGATTCAACCCCATTACGGGACACTTTAGAGTAATTGAATTGATTATAAGAGGGTTTAATCCCTTCCTTTCCTTTGACAGGAATGGATGGAGAAAGCCAGGAAGCTTATCAGCCCGGCTTCCATGCCAGAAGACCCAGTGGACGCCCGCTTAGCAGGGCTGCTGGTTCCGGCACCGCACGTGGTGCCGGAGAAGAAGGCCAAGAAGGTGGCCGCGGGGACTCGAAAGAGTTCCCGCAATCAAGCGTCTGACGACGATGCAAACTCCTCCCCCGAAGACGAGGAGGAGGAGGAGTACTCTCTCCCGGAGGGGGGAGAGAAGAAGAGGAAGGCTTCCCCAATAGGGGAGGCCGAAGGGTCCAAGAGGGGGAGAGTTATCCCTCTGGACAGTTTCGCCAACACCAGCGTTGGCGAGGATGAGTGGCCTCCAAGGGCCAGGCGTCCGGCGAGATCGTAAGTGTCTGGATCCTTTATACGCAATATCTTTTATGTCACGTAGTGTCCTTCTAACGCCGCATTCCGTCCGTAGTCTGGCCGATGACGATCTCCCCGACTCATCGAGCGGGTCGTTGGCCTTGTCGGATGTGAATTCACTTCCGACTGCCTCTACCCCCCGCGCTGACGAGGACGCCGAGGTGGGATCCCAGAGAGGGACCCATCAGGAGGAGGCTCCGGAGGCGCCGTCAGGCAGCCTCCCGGACTTTGTGCCGGACTCTACACCGGAACCCGCAGTGGTTCCAGAGTCCGGCAAGCGGCCCCTTCGAAAGAAGGGCAAGACCGTGACACCGGTGGCCTCCGTCCAACCGGAGGCGCCGGATAACTTACTCGACGCGCTTAAAGGCGCTTCCATTGAGGAAGAACACCACACTATCAAGAGTGCGGTGATTCAAAAGGTTCAGCTCGCCAAAAGCGGGCTGACCGAAGCCTGCAGCAGCCTTTTAACATGCTTTGAGGTAAGAAGTTAAAATTATGTAATGTAATACTGCATAGACAGTAGCCCCTGATGCTCAGTTCGGTGTTCAGAAAGAAAAAGCCGGACTGAGGATCTAACAAGATATGCGCAGGGTTGCTAAAAATATGTCAATATGGGTTTGCAGGCTGCGCTGCTGGCCTCTGCCGCATTAACGGCGGAGGTTGATGTGCTGAAGCAGGATCTCGAGCAGTCCGAGCGAGAGCTCGGCCATGCGAAGAAGCAGCTCGAGGATAAAGAAGGTGAGTAACACCACTTTGAATAGGTACCTTACAGAAAAGGATTTTGGTTGCACTTAAATTAACTAGGATAATATGTGTATCGCAGGGGCCACTAACGAGGTGGCCGCCCTAAAGGATGCTGTGTCCGCGGCCGAACACAGTGCGGCCGCGGAACGGGCAGAGCGAGAAAAGCAGGAGGCACGGGTGGCGGAAGTGCGGCAAGAGCTCTAGGCTCTCATGGAAAAGCATGAGAGTTTGGAGCGTGACTCCAAGACTCGAGAGTCCGAGCTTGCCTCGGCTCTCGAAAGTGCCAAGTCCGCCAAGGCCGAGGCCCATAAGGCCCTTCAGGAGGTTGAAGATATAAAGAAAATAGCGGCGGGTAAGGCATTTTTCATGCAAAGCAAGCATGTTAATGTAAAATACCTGGCACTTACCCGCATTCGGAGCTCTCCAGGGGCGTTTGCAGATCTGCCGCGTAGTGCGTCCGATGCCGCCGCATTCTATCGTGGCGAGGAGGGGAGCTCGACGGAAAAAGTCTTCTGGTCTCAGTATGCTGAGGCCGGACACCCGGTGCCCCCAAGCGACCAGCTGAAGCAGCTGGTCGAACTCCACAAGGTAGCTGAGGAGGCCATGAAGGGCCTTATAGTCCGGCTGTGGCCTGGACAGGCCATGCCTGGGAGCTACTTTGGCCTCGTGCGGCGGCTGGTGGATGCATGCCCCTGGTGGATGTCATCAAGCGCTCCGCCTGTATTGAAGGCGCTCGCCGGGCTCTTGCCCGCACAAAGGTGCAATGGGGCAAGTTGGATGCGGAGAAGCTTCTCACGGACCCCCCGCCGCCGGGCAAGGAGTATCGCACGCCCGAGATGTATTATAAAACTGTCCTGAAGGGAGCCCGCAATATTGCGGATGAGTGCCCCCAAAATGTAATCTTTGAATGAATTTGCTGTGTATTATCCTGCGCGCTGAAACTTTGTTCATGTGCGCGTTAAGCAACGCTTGTTTAATTTAAAATATTACCTTCTGTGCGGCCGTTTAAAATCTGAGAGATGGCAAGTCGTTGGCTTCAGCCCCCAAGCCACGAGTGCTGGGGTGTTTGGGATAAACTTGAGTACTCTTGTTCCCATTGTTGGGTCCATCGAGGGAGGCACTCAACACAACGAACAAGGCAACCGGACTTATAATGCTTGAACACTCTCACTTAGCCATAGAATTCTATAATTTTAAATTTCGGCGAAGCCCCTGGTATTCGGAAGGCCGAATCCGGGGCGCTATCCACACCTTCATCGGACATTGTCCGGAACTTCGCTCGAAGCGGCGTGAGTCTTTAAAGACCCGAAAAAACCTCTCGAACAGCGACCGGTCTCTCGCCTTATCATGCCAGTCAGTTTTAGCTTTCTCCACTGAGGCGCTCGCCCGGCTCAACCGGGGCGCAATCGCAGTGGTTCTCCCAGTGCCACCTTAGCCGACGGAACGGAACGTAAGGCACCAAAACATGGGAGCCGGGCAAACCCAACTATTGACCCAAGACATGATTCGGAGCCGATTCATATAATGCTATAAGTTCGGGGTGCCGCACTTGTGAAAGTGTTCGGACTAATCACACCATAGAGTGGGGAACATAAGCCCCCGGTGTATTAGGCCGTACCAAAATATACGGGTGCAATATGCCATATAATGAGCATATATATAAAAGGTAATGCAATTGCGATCAAAAAGGTGCTGCATTATTTATGAAAGAAAGTCTGCTAGCGGAGTGGACTGATACAAATAGTGCGGTAAGCAAGGGATTTGGACTAAGTAAATGTGTCCCCCTCCAGGGATGAGCTGCAGACTTGGTGTATATAATCGAATTTAATGCTCGTAATTGAGACCACCTGAGTGTTCGTCGTGGCCTTTTTTAGTCCCTGACTGTTGCATCATGAGTTCGGCAGCTTCGCCGCCGGACAGGGCTTCTGGTTAACAGGGTCCTATGTACATAAAAGAAGAAAAATAATAAAAAAGGGGGGGCATACTTGCGAGCCCTCGGTGTGGTCGAACCGCACTCTGGGTCCGTTGCGATCGTGCCCCCTCCCCTGTGCCCATGGTGTCTCCAAAGCATAATGATGTACGCGGAGTATTATTCTTGCGATCGTGCATGGGCGAGGGTTGGGGCCGCATTGCTACGCGTGCTCTGATCGCGCCAGGTGGTCTTGGTTGGCATTGCTCCGGGCGCGCTTTGCTGTATCCGGCCTTTTAACGGCCAGACTCGAGAATTGCCTTAGAAGGCTGCTCTGTACTTCTGCCGCGAGAGCCGCTGTATGTTCCTCCGTTCGGAGGGAGTGTTCCGTATTCCCATTGACCGTGATGACTCCACGAGGGCCTGGCATCTTGAGCTTTAGGTATGCATAGTGCGGCACCGCGTTGAATTTTGCAAATGCGGTTCGTCCGAGCAGAGCATGATAGCCGCTGCGAAACGGGACTATGTCGAAGATTAACTCTTCACTCCGGAAATTATCCGGGGATCCGAAGACCACTTCCAGTGTGACTGAGCCTGTACAGTTGGCTTCCACTCCTGGTATGACACCTTTAAAGGTTGTCTTTGTAGGTTTAATCCTTGATGGGTCTATGCCCATTTTGCGCACCGTATCCTAATAAAGCAGGTTCAGGCTGCTGCCGCCGTCCATCAGGACTCTCGTGAGGTGGAACCCATCGACGATTGGGTCTAAAATCAATGCGGCGAATCCGCCATGGCGTATGCTGGTCGGATGGTCTCTTCGATCGAAAGTGATCGGACAAGAGGACCATGGGTTGAACTTTGGGGCGACTGGCTCCATCGCATAGATGTCCCTTAGTGCGCGTTTCCTCTCCCTCTTGGGTATGTGGGTCGCGTATATCATGTTCACCGTCCGTACTTGTGGGGGAAAACCCTTCTGTCCTCTGTTGTTCGGCGGTCGGGTCTCTTCCTCGTCGTCGCTGTTTAGCCCCTTGTCATTGTTTTCGGCAAATAACTTGCCGGCCTGCTTGAACACCCAGCAGTCTCTATTAGTGTGGTTAGCTGGCTTTTCAGAGGTGCCATGTATCTGGCATAGGCGGTCGAGTATTCGGTCCAGATTGGACGGACCCGGAGTGGTTCTTTTGAATGGCTTCTTCCGCTGACCGGGTTTAGAGCCTCGGAATTCGGCGTTGACTGCTGTATCCTCCTTATCGTCGTCGTTAATGCGGCGCTTGTTTTTGTTTCGACGTGACCTGCCGTTGTTGTCCTTAGTATCCGGACTGCCAGAATTTTTATGGAGATTGTTGCTGCGGGCTAGCCAGCTGTCCTCTCCTGCGCAAAAGTGGGTCATTAACGATGTGAGGGCTGCCATGGATTTTGGCTTTTCCTGCCCCAGGTGCCGGGCTAGCCATTCGTCCCAGATGTTATGTTTGAAGGATGCGAGGGCCTCTACATCCGGACAATCGACGATTTGATTTTTCTTCGTCAAGAACCGTGTCCAGAATTGTCTGGCCGATTCGTTTGGCTGCTGAATGATGTGGCTTAGGTCATCGGCGTCTGGTGGTCGCACATATGTGCCTTGGAAGTTATCAAGGAATGCGGCCTCCAGGCCCTCCCAACACCCAATTGACTCTGCGGGCAAGCTGTTAAGCCAATGCCGAGCTGGTCCTTTAAGCTTGAGTGGGAGGTACTTGATGGCGTGGAGATCGTCGCCGCGGGCCATATGGATGTGGAGAAGATAGTCTTCAATCCAAACCGCGGGGTCTGTTGTGCCATCGTAAGATTCGATGTTTACGGGTTTAAACCCTTCGAGGATCTGATGATCCATTACTTCGTCAGTGAAGCATAGCGGGTGTGCGGCGCCTCTGTATTGAGCAATATCGCGACGCAGCTCGAGAGAGCGTTGTCTGCTGTGTTCGGCCCGGCCAGGGTTATTGTATCCGGCGCGACGGTATTCGTCGTGGGTCGTAGGGCGCCCACGTGATCCATAGATGGATCTGGATTGCCTTGCTTTGTCCTCCAATATGTCTCGCAAGTCCGGCGCGTTCCCTCTTGGCTTCGTACTTTTGGAGCGATGCCGGGGTATGGTCTTGGCTGGGGGCCTAGATGCCTCTCTGTCACGACCACGGGGTGGTCGGTCAGCTATATCATGCGCTGGTGATGGAGGTATGTATGCTTCCTCCTCTAATCGGGGGAGCAGCTTGCGTCTTGGGTAACTTTTGGAGGGACGTTCGAGTTTATACTCTTCGGCCGCGAGGACCTCGGTCCATCGATCGGCCAGCAGGTCCTGATCAGCTTGAAGCTGTTGCTGCTTTTTCTTTAGGCTGTTTGCTGTGGCGATAAGCCTGCGCTTGAAGTGCTCTTGTTCGACGGGATCCTCGGGTACGACGAATTCATCATCGTTGAGGCTTGCTTCGTCTTCGGAGGGAGGCATATAGTTATGATCCTCAACCTCTTCGTCTGCCGCCCCCTCGTGAGGGCTTGCTTCAGCATCCTCCTGCGCTGAGCCTTGCTGGAGGGGATTGTCTTCGGCACTCTCTGGAGTATTATTATCTCCTGTGCCGGAATCTCCATTCTTGTTGTGGCGAGATTTAGAGCGGCGCCGCTGACGCTGGCGTTTGGGCTGCTTCTTTAAAGAGTCTTCCTCCGCTGTTTCTTCGCCGTCCCCATCTTTTGGGGTGTCCACCATGTATATGTCGTATGACAAGGTGGTCTTCCAGTGCCCTGTAGGCGCTGGTTCCTGATCGTCTCCGGCATCGTCGTCCATAGCGTCGATGTCTTCGGAGTCATAGTCTAGCATGTCGGTTAGATCGTCGACAGTGGCTACAAAGTGGGTGGTGGGTGGGATCTGAATTTCTTCGTCGTCCGTACCCCAACCATCCTGGCCATAGTCCGGCCAGGACTCTCTTGATAACGAGAGATGCTTTAGTGAATTCAAGATATCGCCAAAAGGCGAGTATTGGAAGATGTCCGCGGCGGTGAATTCCATAACCGGCGCCCAATCCGGATCGATTGGTAGGGGCGCGGGAGGTTCGGAGTCCGGCAAGGAGTCCGGTGCCTCGGAATCACGAGTTTCGCTGGGGACAAGATTAGTGTTCGGCTCCATCGCCGTGGATGTTGAAGCCCCCAGGGCGGCGTCTATCCACCGGCCCTCGATCTGGGCGATCGGCTCCGGGCTAATGGCCGAAGCGGACCCGTGTGCGGCCACCAAGGCACTGTTCAGTCGCAGAGCTAGATCATGCCCGTCGTCACAGTGCGGCGCGCTTGGATGTGGCTCGAGTCCGTCGAAGATCAAGTCTCCGCGGACATCGGCCGTGAAGTTTAAGCTTCCAAACCTGACCTGATGGCCATGGGCGTAGCTTTCGATCTGCTCCAGATGGCCAAGTGAATTGGCCCGCAGTGCGAAGCCGCCGAATAAGAAGATCTGTCCGGGGAGAAAAGTCTCACCCTGGACAGCGTTGCTGGTTGAAGATGCCATCAAGCCTATCGGTGACGACACAGAGGAACTCTCAATGAAAGCACCAATGTCGGTGTCAAAACCGGCGGATCTCGGGTAGGGGGTCCCTAACTGTGCGTCTAGGCGGATGGTAACAAGAGACGAGGGACACGATGTTTTTACCCAGGTTCGGGCCCTCTTGATGGAGGTAAAACCCTACGTCCTGCTTGATTAATATTGATGATATGGGTAGTACAAGAGTGGATCTACCACGAGATCAAGGAGGCTAAACCCTAGAAGCTAGCCTATGGTATGATTGTTGTAATGTATGTTGTCTTGCGGACTAAAGCCCTCCGGTTTATATAGACACCGGAGGAGGCTAGGGTTACACAGAGTCGGTTACAATGGTAGGAGATCTACATATCCGTATTGCCAAGCTTGCCTTCCACGCCAAGGAAAGTCCCATCCGAACACGGGACGGAGTCTTCAATCTTGTATCTTCGTAGTCTTGGAGTCCGGCAGATAATTATAGTCCGGCTGTCCGGACACCCCCTAGTCCAGGACTCCCTCAGTAACCATATAAGGTTTTATTCATGTAAACAGAACAACAATTTATTCTCTTACTTAAATGAATAAACGTATTGCAATAAACACGATCAAATCATATTCATGCTCAACGCAAACACCAAATAACATTTATTTAGGTTCAACACTAATCCCGAAAGTATAGGGAGTGTGCGATGATGATCATATCAATCTTGAAACTACTTTCAACACACATCGTCACTTCACCCTTAACTAGTTTTTGTTTATTCTGCAACTCCCGTTTCGAGTTACTACTCTTAGCAACTGAACCAGTACCAAATACCGAGGGGTTGCTATAAACACTAGTAATGTACACATCAATAACATGTATATCAAATATACCTTTGTTCACTTTGCCATCCTTCTTATCTGCCAAATACTTGGGGTAGTTCTGCTTCCAGTGACCAGTCCCTTTGCAGTAGAAGCACTTAGTCTCAGGCTTAGGTCCAGACTTGGGCTTCTTCACTTGAGCAGCAACTTGCTTGCCATTCTTCTTGAAGTTCCCTTCTATCCCTTTGCCTTTTTCTTGAAACTAGTGGTCTTGTTAACCATCAACACTTGATGTTCTTTCTTGATTTCTACCTTCATCGATTTCATCATCATGAAAAACTCGGGAATCATTTTCATCATCCCTTGCATACTATAGTTCATCACGAAGTTCTACTAACTTGGTGATGGTGACTAGAGAATTCTGTCAATCACTATCTTATCTGGAAGATTAACTCCCACTTGATTCAAGCGATTGTAGTACCCAGACAATCTGAGCACATGCTCACTAGTTGAGCGATTCTCCTCCATCTTTTAGCTATAGAACGTGTTGGAGACTTCATATCTCTCAACTCGGATATTTGCTTGAAATATTAACTTCAACTCCTGGAACATCTCATATGGTCCATGACGTTCAAAACGTCTTTGAAGTCCCGATTCTAAGCCGTTAAGCATGGTGCACTTAAACTATCAAGTAGTCATCATATTGAGCTAGCCAAACGTTCATAACGTCTGCATCTGCTCCTGCAATAGGTCTGTCACCTAGCGGTGCATCCAGGACATAATTCTTCTATGCAGGAATGAGCATAAACCTCAGATCACGAATCCAATCCGCATCATTGCTACTAACATCTTTCAACACAATTTTCTCTAGGAACATATCAAAATAAACATATGAAAGCAACAACGCGAGCTATTGATCTACAACATAATTTGCAAAATACTACCAGGACTAAGTTCATGATAAATTAAAGTTCAATTAATCATATTACTTAAGAACTCCCACTTAGACAGACATCTCTCTAGTCTTCTAAGTGATCACGTGATCCAAATCAACTAAACCATAATTGATCATCACGTGAGATGGAGTAGTTTACAATGGTGAACATCACTATGTTGATCATATCTACTATATGATTCACGCTCGACCTTTTGGTCTCCGTGTTCCGAGGCCATATCTGCATATGCTAGGCTCGTCAAGTTTAACCTGAGTATTCTGCGTGTGCAAAACTAGCTTGCACCCGTTGTAGATGGACGTAGAGCTTATCACACCCGATCATCACGTGGTGTCTGGGCACGACGAACTTTGGCAACGGTGCATACTCAGGGAGAACACTTCTTGATAATTTAGTGAGAGATCATCTTAAAATGCTACCGTCAATCAAAGCAAGATAAGATGTATAACAGATAAACATCATATGCAATCAAAATATGTGACATGATATGGCCATGATCATCTTGCGCGTTTGATCTCCATCTCCAAAGTACTGTCATGATCTCTATCGTTACCGGCACGACACCATGATCTTCATCATCTTGATCCATATCAATGTGTCGTCACATGGTCGTCTCGCCAACTATTGCTCTTGCAACTATTGCTATCGCATAGCGATAAAGTAAAGCAATTATTTGGCACTTGCATCTTATGCAACAAAGAGACAACCATAGGGCTTCTGCCAGTTGCCGATAACTTCAACAAAACATGATCATCTCATACAACAACTTATATCTCATCACGTCTTGACCATATCACATCACAACATGCCCTGCAAAAACAAGTTAGACGTCCTCTACTTTGTTGTTACAAATTTTACGTGGCCGCTACGGGCTTTGCAAGAACCGTTCTTACCTACGCATCAAAACCACAACGATAGTTTGTCAAGTTGGTGCTGTTTTAACCTTCGCAAGGACCGGGCGTAGCCACACTCGGTTCAACTAAAGTTGGAGAAACTGACACCCGCTAGTCACCTGTGTGCATAGCACGGCGGTAAAACCAGTCTCGCGTAAGCGTACGCGTAATGTCGGTCCGGGCCGCTTCATCCAACAATACCGCCGAACCAAAGTATGACATGCTGGTAAGCAGTATGACTTATATCGCCCACAACTCATTTGTGTTCTACTCGTGCATATAACATCAACAGATAAAACCTAGGCTCGGATGCCACTGTTGGGGAACGTAGTAATTTCAAAAAAAAATTCCTACGCACACGCAAGATCATGGTTATGCATAGCAACGAGAGGGGGAGTGTATCTTCATACCCTTGAAGATCGCTAAGCGGAAGCGTTTATCAACGTGGTTGATGTAGTCGTACGTCTTCACGATCTGACCGATCCAAGTACCGAACGCACGGCACCTCCGAGTTCTGCACACGTTCAACTCGATGACGTCCTCGCCTTCTCGATCCAGCAAGACGGGCGAAGTAGTAGATGAGTTCCGGCAGCACAACGGCGTGGTGACGGTGTTGGTGAAGAACAATCTCCGCAGGGCTTCGTCTAAGCACTACGGAAACTATGACGGAGGATAAACTAGAGGGGACGGGGTTGCCGGCACACGGCTTGGTGTTTCTTGATGTGTCTTTGGTGCTAGCCCTACCCCTCTATTTATATGTTGAGCCTTGGGGTCGAAACTTGGAGTAAAAGCCTCCACAAAGTCGGTTTCACCCGAAAGGCAAGAGTCCTTCTCGGACTCCAGGGCCAGACGCCAGGGTTCCCGGCGTCTGGACCCAGACGCCAGGGACCCTGGCGTCTGGCCCCTGGACTCCGCAAAACTTCCTTTTGCGCTTTCCAAAAACCTTGTGGGCTTTCCCCTTTGGCCCAAATAACGTGTTCTCGTACCCAAACATTTCGGGAAACATCCGGAACCCCTTCCGGTGAATTCCGGAACCCTTCCGGAGATCAAACACTATTATCCCATATATCCAACTTTATCTCCGGACCATTCCGGAGTTCCTCGTCATGTCCATGATCTCATCCGGGACTCCTAACAACATTCGGTTACCAACATGCATAACTCATATAATACTATATCGTCAATGAAACATTAAGCGTGCGGACCCTACAGGTTCGAGAACTATGTAGACATGACCGAGACATGTTTCCGGTCAATAACCAATAGCGGGACCTGGATGCCCATATTGGCTCCCACATATTCTACGAAGATCTTTATCGGTCAAACCGCATAACAACATACGTTGTTCCCTTTTTCATCGGTATGTTACTTTACCCGAGATTCGATCGTCGGTATCCAGTACCTAGTTCAATCTTGTCACCGGCAGGTCTCTTTACTCGTTACATAATGCATCATTCCGTAACTAACTCATTAGCTACATTGCTTGCAAGGCTTATAGTGATGTGCATTACTGAGAGGGCCCAGAGATACCTCTCTGACAATCGGAGTGACAAAACCTAATCTCGAAATACGCCAACCCAACATGTACCTTTTGAGACACCTGTAGTACTCCTTTATAATCACCCAGTTACGTTGTGACGTTTGGTAGCACCCAAAGTGTTCCTCCAGTAAACGGGAGTTGCATAATCTCATAGTTACAGGAACATGTATAAGTCATGAAGAAAGCAATAGCAACATACTAAACGATCGGGTGCTAAGCTAACGGAATGGGTCATGTCAATCAGATCATTCAACTAATGATGTGATCTCTTTAATCAAATAACAACTCTTTGTTCATGGTTAGGAAACATAACCATCTTTGATTAACAAGCTAGTCAAGTAGAGGCATACTAGTGACACTCTGTTTGTCTATATATTCACACATGTATTATGTTTCCGGTTAATACAATTCTAGCATGAATAATAAACATTTATCATGATATAAGGAAATAAATAATAACTTTATTATTGCCTCTAGGGCATATTTCCATCATGTATACCATGAATCTAGGACGTGGTTCAAAGAGGAAAGGAGTGGGGGAAAGTAGTGGGAAAAGTTGTATATAGCATGAATCTAGGACGTGGTTCAAAGAGGAAATGAAGGGGGAAAGTTGTATAGCATGAATCTAGGACGTGGTTCAAAGAGGAAAGGAATGGGGGAAAGTAGTGGGGAAAGTTGTATCGCATAAATCTAGGACGTGGTTCAAAGAGGAAAGGAAGGGGCAAAAGTACTAGTTCAAAAAGGAAAGGAATGGACAAGGCTGTAGAGTTTGAGTAGGACTAGATTTGCTGCGCTCACATAGGGAAATGTGTCTAAAGATAAAAAAACTGGGACCAACACAAATATGCTCCTTGGTTGTTTGTTCTTTGTTGCAACAGACTGTGCAGGACCACAGTACATCGGTAGATGCACATGGTGTTGGTGCATCCACTGTCCCGTGCAACTCATTAGCTGTTGTTAATCTATGGCCCTGTTTGGTTAAAAACTCCCTAGTCCCTACCTTCTTGGTTCCAGGGACTAAACATGGACTAGAGGTTATTAAATGACATGATAAAAGACCATGTTACCCCTAGTAATGAACTAATAGAAACAAGGTGCGATGCGTGGCAGGGGCAACTATTGGAAAAAGTCCCAAAAAGACTCCCTCAGGGTCTTCTTTCTTTAGCCCCAAATGCCCACTTTTAGTCCCGAAAAGTCCCTCCTGTTTGGTTTAGATGTGACTAACACGGAGTTTTTTTTAGTCCCTACACGAAAATGTCCCTGTAAACAAACACCCTCTAATAATGCCGCTGGAAAATTGATGCAATGCCACAGTTAAAAGCAAATTACATGTTTAACGAATTTTATTGTTAATATAATATCTATGTTAATATTAATCAATGCCACCATTTGAGAAATGCTAATGTCTTGCTTTCTTTCCCATTTAGATAAGGTAGATGCTTCTTTTTGTTGGCTTCTGTGTCATCCACCGTTATTGACCACTAATTGTTTCCTTTGCACCTCTGTGTAAACAGGGTTATCTACTTCACCTCGTTGCCATTGTGACCTTTTGTTGCACTGCACAAAACACTTTTGTTTTAAGAGTGATTTGTGCAGTTCAACCAAAATGACACACCGACAACATTGATTGATTGCTTGATCTTAGTGGAACTGCACAAGAGGAGATCTTACTTCCTATCCGTTAAGGCGAATTTGGTTCAGATCTTCTTCTTGTGAGTTGTTTGAATTCCGCATCATGAGAGGTCAGTACTAGCCTTCTTTCACATGATTCTGCAGTGTGCTTTCATATGTTGTGCTACTTGTACGATAGTGTTGCTTGATTTTAGTGAACTGCACAAATGGAGACAATACTTCCAATCTGTATGTGCACCGTAATATCCCATTGAGGTAAGATAAGGATATTTCACAACTGCTGGCCTGTATTTTGCCACTTTCATCAGAAAATTAAGTTTAGTACTACACTTGTGCTCCCTAATTGACATGCCAAATCTTACATTGAAGGTGAAGCTTGTCTGTTATTGAACCAAGTGATGACGGGGAAGAACAAGCGGAAGAAAAACAAAAGTCAACTCCCGGTGCTGTAATGAAGCACTGGAACTGTGATGACACAAGTAATGATATAGTTTTGCATCTTAATTTATTGCTATGGCTGGAACGAGCAATTGTTTTGCCACTGATTTGATGCCATACGTAATTATCTCTACTTGTGCAAATAGGGATCTTCTTTGAAGATACCATATATTTTAGTGGAACTGCACAAGAAGATGTTGGAAACATTAAACTAATCGAGGAGTATATAGTAAGCATGACCACCCCCGTAGATAGCAACAGATGGTTCCCGAGAAGTGCTTCATCTGTATGCTCTACACAATCAGCCTCCTGACAAAGGTTGGTACTCGCCCACTGATTTCATCCATATGATTGAGCTTTGTCATCTCTATTGGTGTTGTGCTACTGTTTAGATACTGTCATCAAAAAGTGGTATTGTCCTTGGGAAGTGCTTCATCTGTGCTGTTTTAAATATTTCTTTTCCTTTTTTCGAGCAAACATGGATGCTAGCATTTAGTAGTCCTCTTGTCTTTGCACAACAGGATCATCTTCCTCTGAAGAAGGATATGGAGTATGTGAAGTGACTAGTTCCAATTATGCCAGGATGAAGAAGCACTGTCTATCTTCTCATCAGAAGGAGCAGTTGAAGGATGGTTACATTACTCCCCACAAGACCAAACTAACTTTAGCTCAGAAGGACTGACAAATCTCCATTTTTTTGCTGTGATGCGCGAGTACAATGTTGTTCTAGGATTCTTTATGGTGAGTTCCATTTTTCTAAAAGTGTGCTCTACATGGACCATGTATGTGCCTGTTGAAACTGTCAATTCATAGTACAGTTTGCTTTATACTAATCACTTTTTTGTATTTGTGCAAACAGGGGTGTTCAGCTTGATTTCAACGGGAACTGCACAAAATGTTCATGAATACATCGAATCATTCATTTCCACCACAAGAAAGGAGGTGCCCATAAGTTCAAGGCGTTGCAACATATAAGGGCGAAATCATACAAGCTACGCGCGAATTTGGTTGATTTTGGTGGAACTGCACAAAAAGAACAACTGGTTTATTTAGCATGAGGTGCCACGTCAATGTCCAAACTGATGGCAAACCCTGCCCATTCCACAATCGTAGGCATTTGATATTTTGGAATGGGACAACCTTGTCAAATTTTGCTCATTGATTTTAGCAAGATATGCGTTTGATATTTTCGAATGGGACGCCCTTTGCTGTCAGCAGCGGCGATCAATTTTTTCTTTATTCTTTAGTTGTGAAGTAAATATTGCCTCTGACATGTGAGTCACTGAGATGCATAATCATCGATCGTTTTGAATGTTCTCTAAGAATTGCCAGGCCTGTGTGTTTGATTGCAATGTACAGAAACGCTAAAAAGCTGCTCAAACTCTTTGTACTCCTTCTGTTCCTTTTTACTTTGCACATTGTGAAAGTGCATACTTTTTTGTATAAGATTGGTGAAAGTATAGATACTTTGACTGCAGACAAAACTTGTATGCAGACTAGAAAGGACCGGAGGGAGTACATGTGAAACTACTGCAAACGTGGTAATCACCCTGGGAATAATGCTAGTACGTATTGTTTTGCATGTTCATCCAATGCCAGTGATACAGGAATTCGAACTAATCAAAATAAATTCATTCATACATGGTCGGATTTCATATAAACATGCCTGATTTCATTACATTTCATACATTCTTCAACTAAAAAGGGGTGTTTGTGGCTGCATGCATCTCCCAGATGCAGAGGCCGGGGGTCATCCTCCTTTTCAAAAAAAGACTAAAAAGGGGTGCGCTGGACGTATAATTAATTAACCGAAGCTACCCACCCATGTCCCGCTGAGCCGAACAGAAGCTTCAGTGACTTAACTGCAGGTGTAGTTGCGTAACTAACATGTGGCCTGTTGGCCCACATGTCAGTCAGCCAACTGCACCAGCAGTTAAGTAGAAGTAGCGTTCTTCTCTAGCGCAGCTCTCCGACTCCACGTCGCCGCCAAGAAGCTAACCGGCCGTCAATGGTCAACCCGCCTAGCTTGGCTTCAACCGGAGGGTAGCAGCGGTGGCCTTACTTGGACCCGAGGGGCGGTGACCTACCGTGTTCTACTCTTCCTTGTTTTCTATGTGGCACGGCCTCGTTGGCAACGGGGCAGGGCCTCGGCGGAGCCGGCGATGCCTCTGTCTCGTTGCCAGCGGGCGGCGCCTCAGCGGAGCGGTGGAAATCCTCCCCCACGTTGCCGGCACGGTGGGGCCTCGGCTGAGCTGGCGATGTCCTCTGCCTCGTTGTTGGCGGGGCGGGGCCTCGGCGGAGCCGGTGGTGTCCTCTGCCTTGTTGTTGGTGCCGCGGGGCGTCGGCGGAGCCGGCGGTGTCCTCTGCCTCATTGTTGGTGCTGCAGGGCGTCGGCAGAGCAGGGCATCGTCAACGCCAGCAGAGCGGGGACTCGTCGGAGCCGGCATTGTCCTCTGCCTCGTCCTCGGTCTTGCCAAACAGCGCCTCGCCCGCTTCATCGCCCTCTTTGCTAGCCTCTTTGTAGGCGGCCGCAGCCTCCGCCACCCGCATGCGGTACCGCCAGCGCTCGAGGCGGCCCTTGGGGGCGGAGCGGTACGAGTCGAGCAGCGCCTCCTGCTCCACCCGCTCCGCGGCGATCTGCTCCTCCGCCTGCAGGTGCTCCTGGAGGAGATGGTGGTTGTAGGCGGCGTCGGCCTGCGCCTCCCGGAACTACTCCTCACGCATCTGCCTCACCCTGTCCATATATTGTGCACTGGCCTCGCCGATGGTCATGGTGTAATGCACCAGTGAGGATGGCGCGGAGGAGGGGGTTGGCGCCGGATCATCGACTACCATGTTCTCCATTGGGACGTCATCGTCCTCCGGCTGCCTGCCGGCCAGCCGGTCGGCAGCAATGGCTGCTATCTCCTTGTGGTCCATCGTCCGCCCGTCCCGAAGAGCGCTGGAGCGCGAGGAAGCCATGGTGGGCAGTAGTGGTGTGGACAGGAGAAGGGGAACGGATGCGGATGACTGCAGCTATGGCCGGCGCAGCAGTTTATATAGCAATGGTGGGCGGGCGGAGGGACGGACGTGTGGTGCCGGAGTAGCCGCCTCGGCAACTGCGTGTCATTAATGTGTGCGGCAGATGGACGGACGGACGACTGTGGGCCGGTTTAAGAGGAAAGGCATGAGGAATATTTACCTTACAAGGAGTTAAGACCAGGACTTGTATCCGGTTTGTATTAGAGATAGACTAGTCCTAATCCTAATAGGACTCCACATGTAACCCGCCCCTTCAACATATATAAGGAGGGGCAGGGCTCCCCAAAGAGGGACAAGTCAGAAGTGACAAGTTACAAGCAAGAAGAAACAATCTCTAGGGCTAGACACAATTAGAGGAGAGCCGGTTTACGGCGACTCCCTCGTGAGGATAATGAGATCTAGCCTCAAACAGCATGTAGGGTTTTTACCGGATGATGTTTCTCGGGGCCCGAAGCTGTCTAAACCCTTGTCTTGTGTTGCGTCTCTCGATTCCGCTCAACCCCTCTCAAGCTACCACATAGATGCGTTGGCCTCGCGACGAAGTCCTGACACTAAGGACATCTGACGTGACAATTCCACGACAACACTTGTGTCGTTTGAAGGCGGAGCAATCACCTGCACCAGGAAGCGGGGCGGCCGGCGCTGACTGTTTTGGGCGGAAAGCGCGCGCGGGCGAGGAGATCACTTTACTTGGATAGGATGACAATGGGGACCCACCAGGTCCATAGCCTCACGTACGCAAGTGCCTCCTTATTATATATATATATATATATATATATATATATATATATATATATATATATATATATATATAACTATAATTTATTTTGCTTCCTCCTGGTTTCCTGACATCACGGTTCCACACCATTGTCTACCTATGTACTCCCTCCTTTCCGGTTTATAGGGCTTATCTCAAAATTTTAGTTTTTCCATTTTATAAGGCTCAATTTGGTTGTTTTCCATCACATTTTCAGATTCCAAGGTGCATTAAATCATTGCATGCAAGTATTAAGAGAAAATTGACCAATGCATGTACTTTATGCATGCATGCATTGCAATTAATGCATTGATAAACATAATTTTTTGAGGATAACAAGAGCATTAATTAGGTGCTTTTGCAAAACTAGAAAAAGTATTCCACCACTTGCCATCTACCTTGATTGGTGAGATTTTTGAATTGAGCATTATAAACCGGAAAGGTGGGAGTAGTCAATAAATGAGAGAATTGCACAAGAAGCGGCCGACAGCTGGGACCAAGCAGCTCGAGCAGTATTTGTGTTTTTGAGGTGTGAGCACTGCAAAGTTTTTTGATGTTTACCCCAGATATTAATTTTTCTCCTCTGAACAACAACGAAAACATCGCTGCAGGTATTAACTGGGCGGGCTGTGGCCCGTCTAGCCCAGGCCAGATATCCAGCCCAGATATTAATTTTTTTCAAGCTGAAAATGGCTAGCCCAGCTATACTTTTTTTAGGAATACCCAGGCAAGGTCAAGTTGTTATTCTCCGCCCCGCTGGGCTGCAAATCTTTCCTAGGAGGGATGCATTAGGCTTAACAAGAAAATGGGCTTTAAAAATAATAAATGGGATGTAATTATAAAAACTGGGTAGTAACTATAAAAAAATGCACCAAACAGTGATTACTTTATAAAATATTATTTTTGGAATACTAAAAATTTTAATTTCATTAATTATTGCGAGCGGAATGTTTTGTTGGATTTTTACGCAATATAAATTTATATTGAAATTGTATTTAATCTGACTAAATTTCGGGATAAAAATATTCGGATCCCATCAAAATGTGGGAAATTTTATTGAATTCTGTTTTGAACGGTTGGTTGAAATGGGCTGTACTTTTAACAAATTGTAAATGGGCTGCAGTAAATTCCATTAGAATTCAAAAATGGGCTACACATTCTTACAAATCTCAAATGGGCTATAAGTTCTCTGCCACACACTTCTGGCCTTACTAAGTTGACGGTCCCCTAAAAAAACAGAGTTGATGGGTATGCAAGGCTTTGTCAACTTATAGTAAACACACGGTTCTAGCAGCAGTGGCCGTTGGATGTCCATCCAACGGATGCCGTGCTTCTTCTTCAATCTCGGATATTCTAGCTTCACCCGCCCAAAAAATGATTCATCCCCCTGACATCTGGGCGCACCATTTCGGAAGCTGACCTGTGGGCCTACTAAGTTGACGTACCAAGGGCTTTGTCAACTTAGTCAATATAAACGATTCTAGCTGCAGTGACCGTACGATGTCCATCCAACGGCCGTTGAGGGAGTCCTGGACTAGGGGGTGTCCGGACAGCCGGACTATCATCGTCCGCCGGACTCCAAGACTATGAAGATACAAGATTGAAGACTTCGTCCCGTGTCCGGATGGGACTTTCCTTGGCGTGGAAGGCAAGCTTGGCAATATGGATATGTAGATCTCCTACCATTGTAACCGACTCTATGTAACCCTAGCCCTCTCCGGTGTTTATATAAACCGGAGGGCTTTAGTCCGTAGGACACAACATCCATTACAACAATCATACCATAGGCTAGCTTCTAGTGTTTAGCCTCCTTGATCTCGTGGTAGATCCACTCTTGTAATACACATCATCAATATTAATCAAGCAGGACGTAGGGTTTTACCTCCATCAAGAGGGCCCGAACCTGGGTAAAACATCGTGTCCCTTGTCTCCTGTTACCATCCGCCTAGACGCACAGTCCGGGACCCCCTACCCGAGATCCGCCGGTTTTGACACCGACATTGGTGCTTTCATTGAGAGTTGCTCTGCGTCGTCACCGATAGGCTTGATGGCTTCTCCAATCAACAACAACGCTGTCCAGGGTGAGACTTTTCTCCCCGAATAGATCTTCGTATTCGGCGGCTTCGCACTGCGGGCCAATTCACTTGGCCATCTGGAGCAGATCGAAAGCTACGCCCCTGGCCGTCAGGTCAGGTTTGGAAGCCTAAACTTCACGGCCGACATCCGCGGGGACTTGATCTTCGACGGACTCGAGCCACAGCCGAGCGTGCCGCGCTGTCACGATGGGCGTGATCTAACTCCGCCGCCGGACAGTACCTTGGAGGCCGCACAAGAATCCGCTCCGGCCCTTAGTCCGGAGCCGATTGCGCAAATCGAGGACCGGTGGCTGGACACCACCTCGGAGGCTGCAACTTTCACGGTGATGGAGCCGAACACCAACCTTGTCCCTTGTAAAGCTCGTGACTCTGAGGCGCCGGACTCCCTGCCGGACTCCGAACCTCCCGTGCCCCTGCTAATCGAACCTGATTGGGCGCCGATCATGGAGTTCACCGCTGCGGACATCTTCCAACACTCACCCCTTGGCGACATCCTAAATTCGCTAAAGCATCTCTTGCTATCCGGAGAGCCCTGGCCGGACTACGGCCAAGATGGTTGGGATGCGGACGACAAAGAAATTCAAAGCCCACCCACCACCCACTTTGTAGCCACTGTCGACGATCTAACCGACATACTAGACTACGACTCCGAGGACATCGGCGGTATGGACGACGATGCCCGAGACGATCAAGAACCAGCGCCTGCGGGGCACTGGAGGACCACCCCAACGCATGACGTATATATGGTGGATACCCCAAAAGGAAGCGATGACGAGGAACAACTGGGCGCGACAAAGGATAATCCCGCCGATAAACAACCAAAACGGCGACGTAAGCGCCGCCCTAAACCCCGCCTTGGCAAAAACATCATTCCTAATGACCCAGCAATAGAGCAGGGCAAACCAGTGGACGACGAACATGCAACCAAGCAACCATCCGAACAGGACGAATCGGATAATCAATCCATCCCCGGCGAAACCAACAGTCCGGACGACCTCACGCCGGACACAGCACCGGAGCATAAGAACCTTCACGGAAGACTCGTCGCCACTGCAAGAAGCTTGAAGAAGGAAAAATGGAAGCTCAAAACAGCGGAAGATATACTCAGAATGAGGTGGAGCAAAGTACTCAAGACCGCAGACAAATATGGCAATAGCCATCAATCAAAGAGCTATCCGAAGCGCAAGCTGCTGCCAGAATTTGACGAGGAAGCCATAGAGCCACCACAGTCAAAAATTAAAGAAGCCGCCTGGCCGGATAGACAACTAGATGACAGGCCAAAAGCGACAAGCGGCGCCGCACTCAAGACGACTCATGATCCTAGGAAAACAGATGGCCCAGCCAGGTCCATTTACGGGCCAAAAAAGAGGGCCCCAGGAAGCATCACAACACGTCAAGTGTTCGAAGACAGCGGCACACCCAAATACAGGGGTGTCGCGCACCCACTATGTTTCACTGATGAGGTGCTGGATCATGAATTTCCAGCAGGATTCAAACCCATAAACATAGAGGCATATGACGGAACAACAGACCCTGGAGTCTAGATAGAAGATTACATACTACACATACACATGGCTAGAGGAGACGATCTCCATGCCATAAAATATCTACCCCTCAAGGTCAAAGGGCCAGCTCGGCATTGGCTCAAAAGCCTCCCAGAAAACACTGTTGGAAGTTGGGAAGAGCTTGAGGACGCGTTTAGAGCAAATTTTCAAGGGACTTATGTCCGCCCTCCGGATGCAGACGATCTAAGTCATATAACTCAACAGCCTGGAGAGTCAGCGCGCAAATTTTGGAACAGGTTCCTTACTAAAAAGAACCAAATAGTCGACTGTCCGGACGCCGAAGCCTTAGCAGCTTTCAAACACAACGTCCGAGACGAATGGCTCGCCAGACACCTCGGCCAAGAGAAGCCGAGGACAATGGCCGCGCTAACAAGCCTGATGACCCGATTTTGCGCGGGGGAGGACAGCTGGCTAGCAAGATGCAGCACCAGCGACCTGAGTACATCCGAGATTAGAGATGGAAATGAAAAATCATGGCGCAGAAAGGATCAGCGCCGGAATAAAGAAAAAATCCCAGAGAATACGGCGGTCAACGCCGGATTCAAAAGCTCGCGGCCAAACAACAAAACACTGCCTCTTAAGGATAACAGTGATGAGCTATCGAACTTAAACAAAATTTTGGATCGGATATGTCAAATCCACAGTACCTCCGGAAGGCCTGCAAACCACACCCACCGAGATTGTTGGGTTTTCAAACAGTCCGGCTGACTAAACGCCGAACACAAGGGGCTCGATGCATCAAGTGAGGATGATGATAACCCCCACCAGCAGAGCACCGGAAAACAAAAGACTTTCCCACAAGAAGTCAAAACAGTAAACTCACTTCATGTGATATTACGGAAAAACAATGCGGCACCTGCTAAGACGGGTCTCGCACGGTCCACCCCAGCGGAACCTCGAGATTGGATGTCAAAACCAATCACTTTTGACCACCTGGATTATTCCAGAAGTGTTCGAAATGCAGGATGGACTGCTTTGATATTGGATCCTACAATTGATGGACTACAGTTTACACAAGTCATGATGGACGGCGGCAGCGATTTAAACCTGCTATATCCGAACACAATCCGCAAGTTGGGGATAGACCTTACCAAAATTCGACATAGCCGCACTTCCTTTAAAGGAGTGACGCCAGGCCCTTACGCCAAGTGCACAGGCTCCTTATTACTAGAAGTTGTGTTCGGGTCACCGGACAACTTCCGACGCGAAAAGCTAATCTTCCATGTCGCCCCATTCAAAAGTAGCTATCAAGCACTATTGGGGCGTGAAGCTTTTGTCCTCTTTAACGCAATACCACATTACGCGTCTCTTACACTCAAAATGCCCGGTCCACGAGGCATCATTTCATTAAGAGGGTCATTAAAAGACCCCGAACACGGCTAGACGAGTCCGGCATAAATAAGCTAGGGGCTCCCTAGCCGCACACCCCTTCACAGGGGGCTGCGCATATAAGCAACAATGGGCTAATATAGGCTCAGCTTTATTAATCTATTAGCATTTTAATCTTTATGCACTTTTCGCACGATTTCTTTCTAAGTTCCTCTCTTTTTTACAGATGAACACCGCGCACACCCGTCCAGGATAACGGCACAACGGAGACACAGGCGCAGACGTGCAGTAGGGACCCGTTGCTAGGATTCTTTTCAGATTAAGACCCTGCATAAACCTTTTTTACTGTCTCTTGTTGCTATAATCCCTTGGTTTTTCATGATAACCAGAGAGGATACTGACGTTTTGGCATCGGCCGCGTCAGAGGACCTCGCCCATACCTGGACACAAGGGGCTTAGGGCATTGTTTTGCCTATTATTATAAAAGACCGAACACCTCAGGGAGTGTTCGGCGTCTCGAGTTAGGCCTTATATGCATCAGCTCCGAATCATGTCTTTGGTCAAATGTTGGGTTTGCCCAGCTCCTGTGTTTTGCTGCCTTACGTTCCGTATCATCGGCTAACGCGGCACTAGGAGAACTACTACAATTGTGCCCCAGTTCGGCTGGGCGAGCACCTCAGTAGAGAAAGCCGAAAACTGACTGTCATGATACAGCGAGAGACTGGTCAACTACTCGATCGACCACCGGAATGTTTAGAATTCCTCCGCTTCGACGAAGGACCGCTTCCCGGTCAGGCACATACGCGCCCCGAATTCGGAGAGCGCGGTGCCCCCAGGGACTATATCGTAGTCCCACCCTCGAACTCCAATGGCTAAGTGAAAGTGATAAAGAATTATAGTCCGGTTGCCTCGTTTGCTACGCTACCACCTCCTTAAACAGGACCGAGACGTCGGATTAAGTGTGAAAATGCGTTGTTTTTGCAAACACCCCCGCACCTTGTGCGTGGGGGCTGAAGCCGACGACTGCAATCTTTCAGGTTATACATACGTATACATAAACGGCCGCACAGGAGATATTTCAATACTTGAACGCACAAGTACAAAAAGCGCCTATATTGTAAAAATTGTTTTACAGGATAAAACGTTCATTTGAACATGACATTTTTCGAGCACTGCAACTCTATTATACGAGCACCACGCAGGACTTCCCCAAAGTAGTGCTCGGCGGGTAACCGGTTCTCATCCGAACCCTGGGTCGCAACAGCGGCGGCATCCATCTCCGTCCAGTGTGACTTCACACGGGCAAGTGCCATCCGTGCTCCCTCTATGCAGGCCGACCGCTTCATCGCCTTGATATGCGGCACCGCCCCGAGAAATTGCTGCAACAAGCCAAAATAGCTCTTTGGCTTAGGCCTATCCGGCCAGACATGCGTCACGATATCCGTCATGGCAAGCCCGGACAACCTATTCAGCTCAGCCCACTCGGCCAACCGATCTGTCAGCGGAAGTGAACGATCCGGACTATGGAATTGAGACCAAAACAGCTCTTCCGTCTTGTGATCCTTCTGGCTCCGGAAGTGCACAACGGCATCCGCCGCACTTGCCGCTAATTCCATAAAAGGATCCTCCAAACCCCACAGCTGGCCAAGTTGAGCATACTTAGGATCCGTAAACCTGCGGCGTAGCAAAAAAGGCTTGCCAGCCACAATGTGTCCGGCCTGACGCAGCTCCTCCTTCATAGCCCGCATTGCAGAACGGGCATCCTTGGCTTCGGCGGTGGCCTTCCCCAGATCTTCTCGCTCCGATAGGAGCTCCTTTTCAAGAGCCTCATTGCGGTCGGTAGCATCCTTCAATTTAACGGCCAATTCGGCCATCTCTTCCCTGCTTCGGCAGTGTGCAGCCCTTTCGGCTTCTAACTCCTCGGCCGCCCTCGAGGTAGCCGCATCACTCCTTCTGGCTTGCTCCTTGGCTTGAGCAAGTTCTGCCCGAAGGCTCTCCACACCAGCAGCACCGTCTGCGTCAAGCATAAATATTGTAAGCGGTAGGCTTTTGCCCCCTTAATAGGTGACTGCGGAGACACAATTTACCTTGCGACTCATCAAGTCGCTTCTTGACTAGCGCGATGTCCGCATTCGCAACATCGAGTTGCCGCATTAATTCAGCAACTCCATCAGTCCGGCTGGCCCCCGGACGATCCACCACCTGCATAGGAACGGCGAAGATTGAAACCTGCGATTTTGATCCTCGGCACGATGTCGCTTTCGACAACCTACCAAGTCTCAGGGGCTACTATCTATACAGGGCGCACTTCTATGTGCAAAATTGTCAAAAGGTGTGTCATTTTTGCGTACCTCAAATCCCGTCAGCAAACTTCTGACGGCATTATGCAATCCGCTTTCGGCGGACGAAATCCTTGCAATCACCATATTCATCAATGCATGGTGATCTTCTGAGATGGACGCCTTCTCAAGCAGATCCTTCAGCCGAACACTAGTCGGCGCCGAACTCTTCGGCTCTGCCGGGCTCAGGGATACCCTCCGTGATGACACTTCAGGCTCGTCCGCCCCATCCGACGGCACAGCAGACGGAGGCGTATCGCTCTCCTGCATCTCCGGACGAAGGTCCCCCGAAGACGAGCTCATCTGAGAAGGTCGGAGATCCGAACTATAAGGTAAAAACTTCGGTTATCCTCAGAAGCACAAATAGGGATGTCTCGTATCACAGAACTCCCTTCTTTCTACTTACGGCTCGCTGGAGGGCTGATTCTTTAGGGGAGACTGTGCGGCCGGGGCCTCCCCGGACGCAGGACCCTCTGGTGAAGACTTCTTCCCCCGCTTAGGGGCTTTGGCCTCCGGATCTCCGAAGGCGGTCCTCTTCTCCCCCTGGAGGGAGGGATTCTCGATCCCCCCTTCTTCAAGAGCCTCCTTGGATGAGGCGGTAGCTCCCCTATTTTCCCCTTCGCCTCCTTATGAAGGCGCAACCTCCAACATTCTGACCAGCACGGGCTCCGGCGCGGTCTCTGGGAGGGGGGCCGGACACTGTATCAGCTTTGCTTGCGCTATCCACTCCTGTTGAAGGATAACGGGTTAAAAGGCGAATTGTAGAAAGGCAAACAAACGGTACGTCCGAACACTGAGCTACTTACTTGAGTATCCGGGCGATTGCAGCTTAGGCCGGCATCCTGGTCAATTCCGGACACGCCACTTGTGGTCCGAAGAATAATTTGTACATCTCCACGGGTGTCTTACCCATGAAGTGTTGGAGAATCCGTGGTCCCTCCGGATTAAATTCCCATAGTCGGAGAGGACGGCGTTTGCAGGGCAGGAGACGCCTAATCAGCATAACCTGCATCACCACGACCAGATCGATCTCCCTCGCCTGGAGGTCTTGAATCCGGCCCTACAATAGGGGCACGTCTGTTGACGGCCCCCAGTTGAGCCCTTGGTTGACCCACGACATCAACCGTCGAGGAGGTCCTGAGCGGAATACGGGCGGCGGCTTCTGCTTGCTGCCCTTCGGAGCGGTGATATAGAACCACTCCCGCTGCCACAAGCCGAGCTCCTCTTGGAAGGAGCCCTCGGGCCATGGGGCATCGGCCCTCCTGCTTACGGCCGCCCCGCCGCACTCCGCTTGACGTCCCCCGATCATCTTCGGCTCCACATTGAAGGTCTTCAGCCACAGGCCGAAGTGGGGGGTGACGCGGAGGAAGGCTTCGCAGATAACAATAAACGCGGAAATATGGAGGATGGACTCCGGAGCCAAGTCATGGAATTCCAACCCATAGTAAAACATGAGCCCTCTCACAAAAGGATCCGTCGGGAAGCCTAAACCCCGACGGAGGTGGGATACAAAGACAACATACTCGCCGGGCTCGGGGATGGGGATGGCCTGCCCTTCGGCGGGCAACCTGTGCGAAATCTCGTAGGTCAGGTACTTGGCTTCTCGTAGCTTTAGCACGTCCTCCTCCGTAACGGAGGAGGGCATCCACCGGCCCTGAAGGTCGGAGCCGGACATTGTTGAAGGTCCGAAGCGCTCGAATCTGGGGCTCTGGGTGTTGGAACTTGGAGCAGGGAGAAGATTCGGTGGAAGATTGAAGAAAAGAAACGAGCCTTGGTCCTATTATAAAGACGGAGAATACCAAGAGCCGTCTCCGTGACCGTTCGGGACTCGCCTTCGATAGAGGAGGCGTGGCGACGGGCGCGGTTCGGTTCCCACGTCGGTATTGATGAGAATCCCGGAATAAGGGGAACACGATCTCTGCATCGACGAGACGTGCCAAGGAAACCGCTTCGCTAAACGTGCTGAGGTGGTATAATAAAAAACGATTCAAGTAAAGGCTTGGTAGTGGCGTGACGTCATGCCGCGAAACACGTCAGCAGATTGAACTTGTGTACATTTTATTCTCTCTACGGTGGAATGTGGAATTTATTTTGCAGAGCCGGACACTATCCAGGTGTTCACAATCTTCTATGGATTATTCGGAGGAGGAACCCGCCTTGCAATGCCGAACATTATGCGCGCCGGACTCATCGTCATTGAAGCCAGGTTCAGGGGCTACTGAGGGAGTCCTGGACTAGGGGTGTCCGGACAGCCGGACTATCACCGTCCGCCGGACTCCAAGACTATGAAGATACAAGATTGAAGACTTCGTCCCGTGTCCGGATGGGACTTTCCTTGGCGTGGAAGGCAAGCTTGGCAATACGGATATGTAGATCTCCTACCATTGTAACCGACTCTATGTAACCCTAGCCCTCTCCGGTGTTTATATAAACCGGAGGGCTTTAGTCCGTAGGACACAACATCCATTACAACAATCATACCATAGGCTAGCTTCTAGGGTTTAGCCTCCTTGATCTCGTGGTAGATCCACTCTTGTAATACACATCATCAATATTAATCAAGTAGGACGTAGGGTTTTACCTCCATCAAGAGGGCCCAAACCTGGGTAAAACATCGTGTCCCTTGTCTCCTGTTACCATCCGCCTAGAGGCACAGTCCGGGACCCCCTACCCAAGATCCGCCGGTTTTGACACCGACAGCCGTCGTGCTTCTTAAACCTCTGGTCTTCTTGCTCCAGCTGCCCAAAGCAGCGCCGGTCGTGTCGCCTGCTCCTGCCTCCCGTGGCCGGCTGTGCTGCCGTGGAGGCCTCACCGCTCCCTACTACTCCCACCGCTGGCCAGGCCATCCCTCCACTCACACACACCACCTATTATTCTGCGGCGACGGCAGCGCAGCCGAACCAGTGAACCCTCGTACTCCTCTCCGCGTGTGCATCCACTGCCGTGTCTTCCCCGGCTCCACGTCGTCCCCTTCCTAGGCCTCGCCGTCATCCACCGCCGTGGTGCTCTCGGCGCGGCGTGGTTAACGTGGTCAAGGAACGACTTCCATCGGACGTGGACTGTACGTGGAGAGGCTGACAGCTGGGTCCACGGCAGCCTCAAGGAAGTGCCTTCTTATTACGCGCAAAATAATTATTCCTGCACCTGACAGCGGGGAGTCACCGGACGGGCTACCGTATTTCGCGAAAAAATGATTCGCCCCCTGACTGCTGGGACCCACGAGCTACATCTTCGCACGCAAGGAAGTGCGTCCAAAAAAAACCGATTCGCCCCCCTGACTGCAGGGACCAACCAGCTACATCTTCGCACGCAAGGAAGTGCGTCCGAAAAAATGATTCTCCCCCCGACTGCTGGGACCCACCAGCTACACCTTCGCACGCAAGGAAGTGCGTCCGGGCAAAAAAATGATTCGCCCCCCTGACTGCTGGGACCCAGCAGCTACACCTTCGCACGCAAGGAAGTGCGTCCGGGCAAAAAAAATGATTCGCCCCCCTGACTACTAGGACCCAGCAGCTACACCTTCGCACGCAAGGAAGTGCGTCCGGGCAAAAAAAAACGATTCGCCCCCTGACTGCTGGGACCCACCAGCTACATCTTCGCAGGCAAGGAAGTGCCTGACAGTCGGGACCCACCTGGTCGAAGCGTACGTAGCGTTGTCATCCTAGTCGCGAACATGTACGTACATACTAGTCGATGTAGAGGCGCGCACGTGTCGTAGTAGAGGCGCACACGTAGCATGTACACGTACGTATAGCGGCCAGGGTGCAAGAAAGAAAATACGTCCACGTATGTGTACATACGGGCGGGGTCTCGAACGCCTAGTCGCGCATACGTCCGGCGAGGGCTCGTGTTCATGCGGAGGCAATGGAATGCGTCATGTTCATGGGGAGGCAACGGAATGCGCCGTGTTCATGGGGAGGCAACGGAACGCGTGGGAGCCAACCGGCTGGGTCAGAACGGAATGTGTGGTCGTGTTCATCGGGAGGGCTTGGACAGAACAGGCGATGGAAACGAGGCCTGGCATACCGCACAACGGAGGAAATGGACCTCCTACGTTCGGAACGGGGTCCTGTTGATCGGGAGGGGTGTGGCGTACCGCAAAACAGAGGAAACAGACCTCCTATGATCAAAACGGGGGTCCTGTTGATCGGGACGGGTGTGGCGTACCACAAAACGGAGGAAACAGACCTCCTACTGTCGAAACGGGGGTCCTGTTGATCAGGAGGGGTGTGGCGTACCGCAAAACGGACGAAACGGACTTGTGTTGGAGCGCTACGGTCGAAACGGGGGGGAGGGGTGTGGCGTACCGCAAAACGGGACTCCATGAGATACTGTTCATCTCCACCGTCGACCTCCTCCAGCCTCCACGGGCTACCGTCGACCTCCTCCAGCCTCCACGGGCTCCTGTTCATCCAGCCTCCACCGCCCGCTACTCCACCGGCTACTGTTCAACCACCCCTCCACGGGCACCCCTCCACCGTCTACTGTTCAACCAGCCCTCCACACCACGGGGTCCTATTCAACCACCCCTCCACGGCCACCCCTCCACCGTCTACTGTTCATCCAGCCCTCCACACCACGGGTTCCTGTTCATCCAGAGGCAACGCCACCGCTCACTGTTCATCCAAACCCCCCGCAACTCTCACTGTTCATCCCAGAGGCAACATCGATCGGCTCCAGTTAGCAGCAGTAGCGAAGGAATCGCTCCATCGGGTTCAGTTAACAACCATCGATCGATCCCTCGGGTTCAGTAACGTGTAGCCTGCAGTGCAATCACTCGAGTTCAGTTAGAGCCCAACGCCTCGCTCGGGTTCAGTTAGAGCCAACGCCTCGCACACACGCGCGTACGTACGAGAGAAACGCGCATCACTCCGCCCCCGACCTCCCACCGTAACTGGCAACTCCCCGAAATTTTCCTCCCCCTCGCTTCTACCACAGTTTTTTCCGTCATGGACGGCCCAAAGAATGTCATGCAGCTGTGTCTCCGGCCCGCCCAGGACGAAAAGCCCATTTTCTGTCATGTTTTTTTGTCATAGAAGTAGGAGCCCACCACATCTATGATGATACCGGGTTTTGTCACAATTATCGTCATAGAAGTGTCATATGTATACAACAACAACAAAGCCTTTAGTCCCAAACAGGTTGGGGTAGGCTAGAGGTGAAACCCATAAGATCTCGCAACCAACTCATGGCTCTGGCACATGGATAGCAAGCTTCCACGCACCCCTGTCCATAGCTCGCTCTTTGTCAATACTCCAATCCTTCAGGTCTCTCTTAACGGACTCCTCCCATGTCAAATTCGGTCGACCCCGCCCTCTCTTGACATTATCCGCACGCTTTAGCCGTCCGCTATGCACTGGAGCTTCTGGAGGCCTGCGCTGAATATGCCCAAACCATCTCAGACGATGTTGGACAAGCTTCTCCTCAATTGGTGCTACCCCAACTCTATCTCGTATATCATCATTCCGGACTCGATCCTTCCTCGTGTGGCCACACATCCATCTCAACATACGCATCTCCGCCACACCTAACTGTTGAACATGTCGCCTTTTAGTCGGCCAACACTCCGCGCCATACAACATTGCGGGTCGAACCGCCGTCCTGTAGAACTTGCCTTTTAGCTTTTATGGCACTCTCTTGTCACAGAGAATGCCAAAAGCTTGGCGCCACTTCATCCATCCGGCTTTGATTCGGTGGTTCACATCTTCATCAATACCCCCATCCTCCTGCAACATTGACCCCAAATACCGAAAGGTGTCCTTCCGAGGTACCACCTGGCCATCAAGGCTAACCTCCTCCTCCTAACACCTAGTAGTACTGAAACCGCACATCATGTACTTGGTTTTAGTTATACTAAACCTAAACCCTTTCGATTCCAAGGTTTGTCTCCATAACTCTAACATGATAGAAAAAAATTTCATTCGGCCCAAAATGTCACGGATGTGTCTTTTTTTTGTAGTGTTAGGGTTTGTATCCTTGGATTAGTACTCATGCAAGCAATGTTACCTTGTGTTCTTTGAATTCTTATAGGGATGGAAAGAACATCTGTGTTTGTTCATCATGGGGACAAAGACGCCTTCTTGAAAGGAAATATTGAACCGGACCCGGATGAGCTTGACATGGTGTTTGATAGTAGTCCTAGCTGTGTGGAGCTCTTGCAACAAGTTAGGAAAGATTTGAATTGGATGGACCCTAGTGATATTGTTGAGTTGGAAGGAAGGCATAATGTTGGTTTTGGAATGCACATCCGTTGGAAGACAATGCGTGTCAACTCGGAGCAACGTTGGGTTGCATACAAGGAGACGGTGGCCAAATCACTAGACAAGGCTCTTGAATTATTTACAACGAAGAAGGTTGATTCAAGGTTGCATTTGGACTTGAACCGGAGCCCTTCCCCTTTGGTTGCTAGTAGCCCCCCACCCTTGAAGCGAGATGAAATTGTTGAACCTCTTTTGACCCAAGAAGTGAGGCCAACATTGAGCCCGTTTACAAGCAACCACCATGAAGCTTTGCAAGAGGAGAATGATGAGTATGCGGACGATGACAATGAAGTTGATCTCCATGACAACAATGTGGGTGATCTCGGCAAATATCATTTGTAGGAGACAATGGACCATTCCATCCCTTTTTCCCGTGCATATGCATCGGACTCGGATGACGATGGTCCCGACGAACAAGTTGATGCGGAGGGGTTAACGGTGAAGGAGGCCGAATCTTTCGAGAAGGTATTCGGTCGTGATCATCGGACTACATTGTTCAATGATGTTAGTCTCGCGGATGAAGCTGTGGTAGATGGTGGCCAATGTATATCTGTTGGGGTTAGGCCAAGCTCTCACTGTGATTTGGGAGATGACAAGAACCGGATTGCAAAAGGGTCTAAGTTCGAAACATTCTTGGAATTGAAGATGTGGCTCGACAACTACTCGGTTACGCATTATCGTCCACACAGGTGGTGCACTCGGACGTCAATGTGCGCTACATGGTTGCATGTGCATGTGAAGATGAAATATGTCCGTGGATTGTGCGTGCAAGACCATGGAAAGGAGGTCCCACTTGGCACGTAGTGAGTTGTGTGCCAACTCACATGTGCCAAGGCAAAAGGGTGGATGGCAAGATTGTGTCCCAAAACCACAAACAACTCACATCCGAGTTCATCACTTACAGGCTCTCCAACTCAATATCCACACTTCCAACAATGAGCGTCCAACATGTCATTGACCTTTTGAAAGCCATCTTTCATTACAAGGTGAAGTACGACAAGGCATGGAAGGCGAAGCAAGCCGCATTTAAGATGTTGTATGGTACTTGGGAGGAAGCATACAAACGAATCCCTAGGTTGTTGTTAGCCATGGCCGCGACAAACCCGGGCATGGTTCATGTGGTCGAGCCTCATGGGCACCAAACAACGGTTCATGAAGGAAGGAAAGTCCGAGTATTTGGCCGTGCATTTTGGGCGTTCGAGCAATGCGTGAGGGCTTTTGAACACTGTAGGCCGGTCACCGCCATTGATGGCACGTTCTTGACCAGACAATACAAGGGCACCTTGTTGGTTGCGATAGCAAGTGATGCCAATAACCGGGTGTTGCCATTGGCATTTGCTTTGGTTGAGGTGGAGAACAATGACAACTGGGAGTGGTTTTTGCGTCTTTTGAGGACGAAGGTGTTACCCGCTCAAAGGAAAATTTGTGTCATATCGGATCGGAATCAAGGTATTCTTAACGCGGTGGAGATTGACATTCCCGGGCATGCTCCGTTGCACCATCGATGGTGCATGAGGCACTTTTGTTTGAACTTCTATAGGGCATGTGGCCTTAAGGAGTTGGCCGATGATCTTCAAGATTGTTGTCTCGCTTTCTCCAACAAGCGCTTCACCACTTTGTACAACAAATTGCTTGCACACAAAAAACTTGATCCTGGGGGTCAAGACTTTCTCCATAGGCACATTCAATACCGGAACAAGTGGGCACATGCTTTTGATGAAGATGGCCGGAGATACGGTCAAATGAAAAGCAATATGGCCGAATGCTTCAATAGGGTGCTCAAAGGAGCACGTGGATTACCCGTGACGGCAATAGTTCAATACACATTTGACAAGATGAATGCGTACTTTCTAAAGTACTCGATGGAAACGGATGCACAGATAGGGGGTGAGAACCCGCGCAAGTACAAGTACAAGTTCCCACCCAAGGTTGATGAATGGTTGGTATTTCAACCACGGAAGGTGGACTCAGAAGAAGCTATATTATATGACAATGAAGAGTGGAAGTACGAAGTGAAAGAGCCAGGAGGAACCACAAACGATGGCCGCCAACATGGAGGTCGTGCTTTCGAGGTGTCGTTAACATAATGTGATTGCTCTTGCGGGAGGCCATTGTTGCTTTATCTTCCATGCTCACACTTGTATACCGCTGGTCGCGTTAGGAATGTGGACATCAAGCACCCACGCACCATGGGAGTCGGAGTTCTCAATCACGATGGTCAAGAAAACATGGGCTCCCCGCTTTCACCCATATCTTGACCAATCACAATGGCCGGAGTACCATGGTGTTCAACTATGGCCGGATCCGGAGTTGAAGGTTGTTAAACGGGGTAGACGTCAGACAAAGCGTCTTAGAGGCGACATGGATGGATGGGGCCATGGTGGCCGCCGTGAAGTGGGCAACGACCAATTCCAAGAGCCTCGTGAGAGCTCCCGTTGTGGGGAGTGCAAAGGTCATGGCCACAACAAAAGAAAATGTACGAAACCAAGGAAAAGGTCCAAGAAAAATGATGCAAGTACAAGCCAACAAGGAGCTACACAAGGAAGCCAACTAAGTGGTAGCCAACAAGTGCCAAACCAACCAAGTGGTAGCCAATAAGTGCCAAGGCAACCAAGTGGTAGCCAACAAGTGCCAAGGCAACCAAGTGGTAGCCAACAAGTGCCAAGCCAACCAAGTGTTAGCCAAAGAGGATCTAGGCAACAAAGAGGTCGGCAACTAGGACTTACAAGAGGCCATGGTGGTGGTAGAGCTCGTGGTGGTGGTGTAGGCCGTGGTGGTGGTAGAGCTCGTGGTGGTGGTCTTGGCCGTGGTGATGGTCTTGGCCGTGGTGATGGTCTTGGCCGTGGTGATGGTCTTGGCCTTGGTGGTGGACTTGGCCGTGGTGATGGACAAGGACAAGGTCGTTATAGAGGAATGTTTGGATACCTCGATGGACCATTTCCGTATGTTGCTCACTAACTATAATGTTTCATATGTTCTTATTTTTCATATGTTCTTCTTTTTCATATGTTCTTGTTGCACATGTTCTTCCATTTGTTTTTATTGTCTTTACTGATGATACGTCTCCAACGTATCTATAATTTTTGATTGCTCCATGCTACTTTATCTACTGTTTTGGACTATATTGGGCTTTATTTTTCACTTTTATATTACTTTTGGGACTAGCCTATTAACCGGAGGCCCAGCCCAGAATTGCTGTTTTTTGCCTTTTTCAGTATTTCGAAGAAACAGAATATCAAACGGAGTCCAAACGGAATGAAACCTTCGGGATCGTGATTTTCCAACCGAACGTGATCCAGGAGACTTAGACCCTACTCCAAGAAGCTTCCGAGGAGGTCACGAGGGTGGAGGGCGCCCCCCTGGGCGCGCCCCCCTACCTCGTGGGCCCCTCGGAGCTCCACCGACGTACTCCTTCCTCCTATATATACCTACGTATCCCCTTATGATCAGGAGGGAGCCAAAAAAACTAATTCCACCGCCGCAACCTTCTGTATCCATGAGATCCCATCTTGGGGCCTGTTCCGGAGCTCCGCCGGAGGGGGCATCCACCACGGAGGGCTTCTACATCATCACCATAGCCCCTCCGATGAAGTGTGAGTAGTTTACTTCAGATCTTCGGGTCCATAGCTAGTAGCTAGATGACTTCTTCTCTCTTTTTGGATCTCAATACAATGTTCTCCCCCTCTCTCGTGGAGATCTATTCGATGTAATCTTCTTTTTGCGGTGTGTTTGTTGAGAACGATGAATTGTGGGTTTATGATCCAGTATTATCTATGGAAAATATTTGATTCTTCTCTGAATTCTTTTATGTATGATTGAGTTATCTTTGCAAGTCTCTTCGAATTATCCGTTTGGTTTGGCCAACTAGATTGGTAGTTCTTGCAATGGGAGAAGTGCGTGGCTTTGGGTTCAATCTTGCGGTGTCCTTACTCAGTGATAGAAAGAGTTGCAAGGCACGTATTGTATTGTTGCCATCGAGGATAACAAGATGGTTTTTTTATCATATTGCATGAATTTATCCCTCTACATCATGTCATCTTGCTTAAAGCGTTACTCTGTTTTTAACTTAGTACTCTAGATGCATGTTGGATAGCGGTCGATGAGTGGAGTAATAGTAGTAGATGCAGAATCATTTCGATCTACTTGTCACGGACGTGATGCCTATATACATGATCATTGCCTAGATATACTCATAACTATGCTCAATTCTATCAATTGCTCAACAGTAATTTGTTCACCCACCGTAGAATACTTATGCTCTTGAGAGAAGCCACTAGTGAAGCCTATGGCCCCCGGGTCTATTCTCATCATATCAATCTATATCACTTTATTTACTTGCTTTGTTTTTACTTTGCCTTTACATTTTACTTTGCATCTATCTATCAAAAATACCAAAAATATTATCTCTATGAGATCTCACTCTCGTAAGTGACCGTGAAGGGATTGACAACCCCTAAGCGTTGGTTGCGAGTTGCTATCGTGTTGTGCAGGTACGAGGGACTTGCGCGTGACCTCCTACTGGATTGATACCTTGGTTCTCAAAAACTGAGGGAAATACTTACGCTACTGTGTTGCATCATCCTCTCCTCTTCGGGGAAAACCAACGCAAGCTCGAGACGTAGCAACTGACCATTATGTTTCACTCATTGTAGGTATGGCGGCTTCCTAACCCAACAAAGCAACAATGAAGGAGGATGGCGAAGATGAGATGGCGGGATGGTGGGAGAAGGCTGCGAAGAAGCTTAGAGATGAGGATGAAGCCGCACTAAAGAAGAAGGAAGAGGAGCTTGAGAAGGAGAGGAAGCTAACAGAGAGAGCATCGTGTGCGATGCGGGCTAGGGAGCAAGCGTTGGTGAGGAAATGTGAGGAGGCACAGAAGAAGCGTCAAAAGGATTTTGAAGAAAGAACCATGAAACTTTGGGCATTCGCAGCTGAAAAAGAGGAGAGGAAGAACAAGATATTCATGGAGAGGGTGGTTAAGGAGGCTCACCAGGAAAAGGGAGGAGGAAGAGGAAGAAGAGAGGAATAAGAAGGGAAAGGGGCCTTGCTCTACACAATAGAGCTATGTCGTCTTCAACTTCAACTTGCTTGTGGACGATGATCGTGTTATCCTCTAAACTGTGCTCTTCGATTTGGTTGTGAACTACTATGTGTAATGGCCTACTATGCCTCCTCCTCGATTTGGTTGTGAAATACTTTGTGTCGTGAAGTACTATGTGTAATGGCCTACTATGCCTCCTCCTAAATTTGGTTGTATGAACTACTCCTCAAGTTGAAGTACTATGTGTTATGAACTGCTGTGTGTCGTGAATTAGTTTGTGCATATGTTGTCTTCACAGTTCTTTGCTTGCTAAGTATCAATACTACTTCACATCATGTTACTGTGTCTGCATATGCAAAAAAAATACTAAGTCCAAGTGCAGCGCCTAGCATGCGGGCGTTGCACTGTCTAGTGTGGCGCCTGGGGGCTAGGCGTTGCATAGGTATGTAGCAGTCCAGAGAACAACAGAAGGGTTTGCAAGTTACAGACCTGTGCAATGCCTAGCACGCAGGCGCCACACTGGACAGTGCAACGCCTAGCCCCTGGGCGTTGCACTGTCCAGTGTGGCGCCTTCTGGCTAGGCGCTGCACAGGTATGTAACTTGCAATACTTTTTTTGCTCTCTGGACTGCTACAGACCTGTGCAACGCCTAGCGTGCAGGCGCCACACTGGACAGTGCAACGCCTAGCACCCAGGCGTTGCACTGTCCAGTGTGGCGCCTGCGTGCTAGGCGTTGCACAGGTCTGTAACTTGCAACGCCTAGCACCCAGGCGCCACACTGGACAGTGCAACGCCTAGCTGCCAGGCGTTGCACTGTACAGTGTGGCGCCTGCACGCTAGGCGTTGCACAGGTCTGTAGCAGTCCAGAGAGCAACAGAAGTGTTTGGACAATACAGACCTGTGCAGCGCCTAGCCAGTAGGCGCCACACTGGATAGTGCAACGCCTACCTGCCAGGCGTTGCACTGTCCAGTGTGGCGCCTGCGGGCTAGGCGCTGCACAGTCTGTAGCTATCCTTGTCGCTTTATGTTGCCCTGCATAATATTGCTCAAACTTGGTCATTTTAAGTCATAGATAGTTGCATCACAGAATAAGTAGTAATTTCAACACTATTATGAGCTAAGTTCAACATCGTGTGACCATCATGACAAGTTCAACATTAATAACAGCTTCAAGTTCAACATCACCTAGAGTAGAGTGACCATCACGACAAATTCAACATAGAATTCAACAAGGAGCTACAACAAACTTAGAGCTAGTTCCTTGAGCTACAACCTAGAGTGACCATTACAAATAGAGGACGATGACTAGTTCCTTGAGCGCTTGTTGGCTCCTCCCCCCTCTTGACTCCTATCTTCTTCACGTTCCTAGGAAGAGGAACCCGCGCCGGCTCTGGCTCCGGCGCCTCCATGTCATCCAAATCGTCCTCCAAATAGTCATCCAAAGCCGCCATCCGCGAGGTGCCTACCGTCCTTTTGCCTCGTTGGATGAAGTCTTCAGGTGTGTATTTGTTGATTTCCTTCCTAGGCTTTAACTGGTATGCAGACCGAACCTAGTACCACTACTAGGGAAAACCTTATACACAGAATGTTACCAGTAGCGCTGTACAAAATCAAATGCTACTGCTACTTAGTAGCAGCGCGCGTAAATAAACCGTGCTACTGTTATGACTTTAGCAGTAGCGCATACAAGCGAAAAGCACTGCTGCTATGTTTGAACTGGGCGCACATGGCTAGCCCAACCTAGCAGTAGCGCGTATACTGGCCCAGCGCTACTGCTACTCTCCTTAGCTGTAGCGCGCTTACGTGTAAGGCGCTGCTGCTAACGGAAATAAAATAAAGTGAAAAACAAGTAGAAAAGTAAATGAAAATGAAAGAAATAGAAAAAGGAGAAAGGGAAAAAAATAAAATGTAAAGAAAAATAAAAGAAAAAAGGGAAAAAAGGAGAAAGGAATAGCAGTAGCGGGTTTCAGGAAACGCGTTGTAGCTAACTTAGCTATAGCGCGTTTCGGAAATGCGCTACTTCTTCCGCAAATCCCTCGCCCTTGCCGCCGTCTCCCCAATTCGCCGTCGCCCCACTTCGCCGCCGTCTCCGGCCGGCGTGGACGCCCGCAACCTCACCGTATCCCCCCGAGGCCGCCGTCATCCTCACCGCCGCCGCCCGAGGCCGCCCTCGACGTCACCGTCGGCGCCCTCCACCTCACCGCCGCCCGAGCCCGCCCAGGACCGCCGTTGCCCGTGCCCGAGTCCGCCCTTTCCGCCCCTGCCTCCATCACCGAGCACCTCCCCGCCATCGTCTCTCCCCTCTCTGTAAGTCCCCCACCCCTCCCATCGACTCCTCTCTCTCTGCATTTTAGAGAAAAAATTAGTAGAGCAAAAGTTTGTTTGTAGCAAAAAAATTAGTTTAGAGCAAAGGATATTAAGTAGTAGATGTTAGAGCAAAAATTAGTTTAGAGCAAAAAATTTGGTTTAAAACAAAAGTTAGTTAGGGCAGTAGGGTTTAATTAGGGTAGATGTTGCTTGTATAGTATATAGTGATACTAGTAGATGTTAATTAGGTTAGGGCAATAGTGGTACTAGTAGATGTTAATTAGATGTTTTTCAGTTTGGGCACTAGAGTTTTGCTAGGTTAATTAGGTTAGTAGTGCTGCTAGTAGTAGTGGTACAGTAGGTTAATTAGGTGATGTTAAATGAATAACCTAAATGAATGAAATTAGTAGTTAACTGAATTTTTTTCCTTTCATCATTATAGAGCACTAAAGTTAACTGAATTTTGTTCTATTAGTAGTTAAATGAATTTTCTTCTACACTTTGTTTTTGAATTAGCTTGTGAAATTTGGACATGTGGTTGCTCGTGTATATTTGGACATGTGTTGCGGTGTCGAAGAGGGATATTTGAACACTGTTTCCAGGGAATGATGCTAAGTGGCCTATGTTTTGCCGGAATGTTGATTCATTTCTGTTCCGGCAAATTTCAGGTTCTCGATTTGTCCACTTTTTAGCAAAGGTCATGCCGAAATTTTCCGTGAATTTCGGCATAACTTGTGCTACAAACTAGGACATATCGAGTGCCCGGGATTTGCCGCACCAGGAAGGAGTCAACATTCCTGCAAAACAATAGGCCTTTTTAATGTCAATATTCATTTTATTAGGTCTAGAATTAATTGACTAGATTTAATCATAGGAAACATGGCTAGCAACGATGAAGGACAGGGTTCTGGTGATTGCGACGACGTCTACCGGGCGGCAGACAAATTTTTTAGCCTTGCCGACGATCAACCGATGTTGTTGCTGGGCCCACCGGTGGCATCGGGGACTGACACCGACACGCAGACCGGTGCTGAGACTGAGACCGACGCTGAGACTCAGACCGGCACCGAGACCGGCGCTGAGACTGAGACCGACGCTGCCTCGGGGAGCGGAGCCGGTGTAGAACCGAAAGCAAAGAGGCAACGGCTTCCTAACAAACTCAAGACTACTAGACTGGTGGTAACGGAGGTGGACGACGGCAATTTTGAGCCAAAGGCGTCCGAGGAAGCGCGCGCGTGCTACGGCAATCAAATAGGCTGCATCATACGGACAACCGCCACCATCAACGATGAGAAACTACAGAAGATAGAAAATATGAGGAGCTCCCTCCTAAAGAAGTTTCACCAGATATTCTTGTTCCCGGGCCGGAATGAGAAGGATTATGAAGATCCAGACGAGGACCCGGCAATGAAGAAGATAAACAAACACGCCATGACCAAGTTTAGCGACGCGTTGGCCACGTGGAAAACTCGAGTGAAAGCAAGGATCATCGACAAGAAGGAACCCTACTTCGAGATTGTAAAGGATAATCCGACAATCACGAAAGAGCAGTTTCAAATATTCAAGGAGGCTTGCGAGGCCGAATCTGCCAAAAAAAAGTCTAAGTACATGAAGGGGCTTCAAGAGAGGAACATTGGGAGCCACCACCTCGAAAGCCGTGGTTACGGCAGAAAGAGGTCCAAATGGGCCAAGGAGGACGTGGAAGCTGCGAGTCTGGGCATCCCAGACCCCTTGGCGGATTTCACCGTCCCGCAGGAGCGTGACGTCCTGAGGGCCCGGCACCGTTGGGACCCAGTGAAGAAGGTTTACGAGACAACACCGGTCATTACAGAATTCATGAGACTGCTGGTAATTTTAGTTTCTGATCAATTCGACTGCATACGTTAGTCATATTTGAAAACGATCATTGTGCCTTTTGCAGAGAGAGCAGCACCAGATTGTGGCCGAAAGCGACTCGCCGTCTGAGGTATTGGCGAGGCCCAAGTGGGACACTCCATTCAACCGGGCGTTGAACATATTGAAACGACAACCAGTGGATACTCGACCGTCGTATGGACGCATGCACGGTGTCGGAGACGGCGCCACGTGGAAGAAGTACTATCGTGAGACCATGGAGAGAAAGGAAAGACGGAGGTTAACTGAAGAAAACATTGACAAGAAGGTTGAGATTGCGGTTGAGAAGAAATCATCTCAGACAGTCGCAACAGCGGTAGCTGCCACAAAACAGGTGGTTGCAGATTTGTCTACTTCCTTGGTGACGGGCGTTTTCACTTGGACAAGGCAAAATCCAGAAAAAATGTAGAGGACTTTCCCCTTGCTGACTTCTTGGGAGCACCTGCTCCCGCACCGGCTCCCGCACCTGCTCCCGCACTGGCTCCCGCACCGGACGTGCTCGGCGGTGCTTCGTCTTTGGCTGAGCTCGACGCCCTCACGGTATCTGTCACGCTGGCCCCCTTCAATATAAATGTATAATCTCCCGTTTTCATTGCCTTTTGGATGTCTCGCGTCGTAGACTTTTCTTTGCAGGCCGACGAAACCCTGTGCACCATATTGTACACCATCGGCGACCAGAAGGTGGACGTGGGGAAGGCGACGATAATGGAGCCGAAGGAACCATTGTTCCACAGCCGGCCGATCCCCCCCAAACGTCTTCAAGGTATCCGTGGCCAGTGTCGAATCGAGCCACAAGAATTTGCCTCCTCTAATACTATTGGTGGATGACGAGGAGACACCACGGCGGCTTGGTGATTGTTGCAATGGGTGGGTCCTGTTGTGGCCAAAGAGTCTGCTTCGTCTGGAGGCGGTCGGGAGCACACCCACGAGCATGCAGCCTCAGCAAGGTATGAACATCAACACCCCACCTACCCAATTAGCGTCGGGTGTCGGGTTGGGTGATAGCGGACAGGGTAAGGAGGAGGCTCCATTAGTCACTGATGACGTCGCCATGGATGAGGATGCGGACGACTGTGGCGCTGAACAGTATGTCTATACTGGCGCCTCCTCAGGGTTTGAGCGTCATGAGTTGGTGCCTGAATTGCCGTCTCAACGTATTATGGACGACCTTCCGATAGTAAAGAAGTCTAGGAAGACAGCGAGGAAAGGCAAAAAAGCTGATTCTATGATCCAGCCGCCTTAGCAGCCTCGGCTTCAGGACCGTATAGATATCCCCGATGCGGATAAATGGCATATCCCCGGTCAACCAATCCTACCTGCAACAGCGCTATAGGCCAGATTCGGCGATCTAAGGAGACTTCATGACGATGTGCTGCGGGTAGAGAAAAGCCTCATCGCCTCAACAGATCCAGGATACCCACTCTACGTGGTTAACGTTCTGCGGCAAATGTTGTACGTCGACAGCTTCCCTGCGGATAAGTTCTTCCTTCGATTCAATTACATATTCGACATGTTTCACGTGAAGAAGATGGATTTTACGTTTGTCCGCCTTTATGCCTTGCACATGAACTACATCATCGGGTTTGAGCAGATATCTCATATCTGTGTCGCTGACCCGTACTACATGCACGAGGGCTTCTTGGGAGTCTGCGCAGAGCACCGTGTATACGCGAGGGAATACATCGTCAATTTCATGCTCGCCAATAAGGACAAGGTGGCGATTCTCATGCCTTATCATCCCGTGTAAGTCATCCGCGCTGCTATCCTTCCTTCGATTTCAATCATTCATTTGCACAGTGGAGGCTAAGTAATTTGAGGTGTACCTATTTTGCGCAGCGGCGGGCGCGCCGTCCTCATCATCCTATACCCCCGATTCTCCCACGCTCTTTACTTGGACTCGTCGAAGAACATTCACAAAAAGGATTACACCCACATCAAGGATGTTCTCGATAGTGCTATGTTTTACTACCAAGCAAGGGGTGGAGAGGTCAGGGACAAGAAGAGAAGGGGCGGCAGGGTCGCCTTCGGCCATAAGACCGACTTCTGCTGCATCCAGCAACCGAACAATTCTCTTAATGATGGATTCTATGTCCTACACCACATGCTGGAGTACAGACGGTATCACCAGAACCTTCGCATGTCATCTAGATCTGGTGATGCCCATATTCTGCAATGGGCAAAGAACGTAGGAGATATCGAGGATCATCAACTTCAAGCCGAGTTCTATCACATCCAGCGCGAACTTGCCCAAATCATCATGAAGGAGGTCGTTGGAAAAACAGGGATGTTCTACGAAGAAGGACAAATGTCGCGGGAAGACGTCCGAACATGGCTAGCCGCTCAGCGTCTCGACCTGAAGCCTTTCACTAGGCTCGGGGACTATCTCCCTGACATGGATGGATGGAACGACATGTTGGAGTGATTGTCGATATATGACAATGTGTCCGTTTAGTCCATACTTTCTGTATGACAAAACTTTGAGTTATGCACGGTGAAACTTTATTTGTGATGTAATTAAACCGTCCTCCTCCTCGACTAGCGAAAATCACTCTAGTTAGGGCATTTTGGGGTACGATGAACTTTGTTATTTATGCTTATGATATGTTGTTTCTATTTTTGCCAAGTCTGTCTCTTTCTGTTGCTCAACTATATATGTTGCATATCATCGACTCATGTGATGATGCAGGTGCATAGATCATCGATGGTGAATAAGTGCTACGCCATGAGTATATATATGACAAGTGGCCGGAGTGTCAGACCCAGGTGTACCGGTTTCCGGTTTCCGAGCGACAGGCAGTAGTTAGTTTAGGTTCACGCTAATGCGAGAGAGGGATACGAACTCATGTACTCACAGTGATAGCTCTTCTCGCGTATACCATTGTTTAGATGGATGACGATGTATTTGCAAGAAATCGAGACTTGTATCGCTATTTTCGAGATGATGACGAGAGACCACTTTGTGTTGGATGATGATTATGATGATGGCATGATTTGATGAGACTAATTGTATGTATATGCTATGATTACATCTGTATGTGTATGATATGCTAAAGATTATTGTATAAAGCCTATTCAAATACGAAACAAATACAAAAACAAATATGCAGGAAAAAAACTAATAAAACTAGTAGTAGCGAGGGGGAAATTTAGCAGTAGCGCCGCATTACCAGTAGCGCTTCCCGGTAAACATCGCTGCAGATAATATCAGCAGCACCCTTTTCTAAACAGCGCTACAACTATTCATGTATAGCAGTAGCGTGGGACAAGAGGCGCTACTGCTATACGTTAGCTGTAGCGCCTTATTAGTAGGCTTGTCCCCGCGCTACTGAGAGGCCCAAAACCCGCGCTGCTGCTAGGCTTTTCCCTAGTAGTGTACATCCCCTCATCCTCATCCTCATCAGCAGCCTATGCATCAACAAAAGATATGGAAAGACCGTGTGTGAGGATATAGTATGCAATGCATCAACAATTGGATATATGCTCATGCCATACCTGTTGGGTGATCACACCCACATCCTCATCCTCCAAAGGATCACCATGGCCCTGGCCCGAAGTGGGATCTGATGGTGTCGCCGACCTAGTCCGTTCTGGTGATACATACTCCGGGTCACGACAACCGAAAAGGTTTGATAGCCGCCTTAACTCTTGGCCCTGGCGCTGCAACATGTACAAGTGAATGAGACATCAAACATAGCAAAACATGTTAAGTGCTAGTTTGAAGGAGATGTGAACCTTAATGAATGCTCTAAGTGCACTTTCCCAATCGCTTTTGCCAACCGGGGTTGTTTCCAGAATAGTCACGGTCTCATCAGCTACTTTCTTGATCTGGGCACGCTATGAACAGAAATGGTATTAACGTGTTAGGCAAGCGAAAATGAGAATAGTGCAAATGGAAAAGCAAAAAGGGCAAATACCACAAAGTTCATCATTGGCCCCGCAGGGATCACTGAGTTGCCTTTCCTGACTAATGAGTTATACTGGTGCTGGGCTAGCTCATCAAAAACGGTCGGTTCTTCCAAGATCTCATCAGCATACGCCTGCTTGCATACCTCCACACGGATAGTTTCAAGAAACCATGTGAGATAGCTGTTGAACGCGATCGGGCAGTGCTCACGAAGCTGGCTCGTTTTCCAGCCCTAGCTTGCTCCACACTAAGCGCGAACTCTACGACATACTTCCTGTGATGCTTGGCCCAATCCTTGATCTTCTGCTGCTTTTTCCTATCCAACCTGCAAGTTAGAAACAGAATATTACAACCATTGAAACAGCCGAGAAGCCGTTAAGTGCTAGTTAGAAACATAAACTTACCCGTGTCGCACCTTCTCCGTGTCCTGCCACTCCGGTGGAAATGACTGGAACAAACCAAACTGGCGGAACACCCGATGTGGCAGGTGAAGCTCAACCGCCCAGTTGCATATGAGTGGGCACCGCATATGCCAGAGATCCCTATCCCTAGTGCACATCGGATTCAGACTGAACTCTGGCGTGCAACCAAAACTCTCTCCTTTTCCATACGGCTCCCATTCCACCTGCAAAATGGGATAGAATGCAAAATTGATATCGAGTTACGATAGAAGCATGATAATCACTTATGCAATGTCCATTCACCTGCTCAGGCGTGATCGCGTCCAGCTCGCTCTTGTACAACTTGTACATGACCGACGGATCATCCTTCGTCTCATTTAACACATCCCACTTGTAAGCCCAAGTGGGGCGCTGTAGTGGGTCATGTTTGTCGTCCCAATCCTCGTACTTAACGATCTTCGGTCATCCAACTGGCAAACGCTCCCAGCTCCATATGGAAAGTGCGAGCATACAACCACCAATACCTCCAGATGGCCTACAACAGGCTTCGTCCAGCTGCACATAAAAGAGAACGTGATTGAATTAATAACAAGATCGCATTGATAATGTAGCAATAAAGTGAAAAGGAAACAACTTCGTACCTGTCGATACAAGTAAGCCAGTGTCGCCGAACCCCAACTCCATTTGCTATCGAAGACGGTCAACGCCTTCAGCCACATCCATGGAGCATTCTTGCCTGTGCCATCAGCAAACATAGTTCTGGATATCACGTACCACATGTACACGTGAGCATATGTCTTCACCGTGTCCTCATTAGCATCCTCAGGGCAAGTACTAAAGTTCGATTGAATCCAAGTGAAAGGAGCACCGGCTGCGACTCTTTCCTTCTTCTTGTCTTCTGCTTCTGGTTCACGAGGCTCCGGAGGAACCATACCGATAAGGGCATGCATCTGCACGCCACCCATCAGAATCGGTGTTCATACACAAAGGCTTCCCATCGATAGGAAGACTGGTGATCATAGCCATATCCTGCAGCATCACAGTCATCTCCCCGGTCCGAAGATGAAAAGTGTGTGTCTCCGGCCTCCAATGATCAATAAGCGCGGTGAGTGCTGCAGCATTGTTGGGTGGCGTCGACCGGCTGACCAACTGAATGAAAGGGAGAAGTCCTGTCTCCCTTACATATGGTGTGTACTGTTCATCATAGCGCATCCACCAAGGGTGACCCCGTGAGACCAAATCTTCAAAGGTGCAAGCTCCTACAAACAAACAAACAAATCATTACATATGGGCATTTGTGTTTGAAATAAACATGAAATTCATAACACCGGCAACTTTCATTATTACTCGCTGCTCCACCGACATAGCATATGACCGATGTGGTTTGTCCCAGTGATCATCGAGAAGCCAAACCATCCTAACAATTTAAAAAAAACTTTCTTGTCAACACAATTATCTTCCGAATACAAATAAACTAAACTACGCTTACTAGATGCAAAATTCAAAGCATATGTATCCAAAGCATTCTTGTCAAAACAAATATAAGTTCAACACAAATAAACTAAACTAGGCCTACTTCATGCAAGATTAAATACAAATCTATTTTCCATATAAAATAACATGCCAACCTATGTATCCAAACCATATCTTTTCAATAAAATATACTAAACTAGGGCTGCAAAATTAGGTATCTAATACATGCAAGATTCTAATACATGCAACATTCTAATCTAACAAGGGTTCCCCAAATCTAATACATCCAAGATTCAAACAAGGGTTCCCCAAATCTTCAAAATAAACATACATTCTATGGATAGAAAGAAGGGGATCGGAGAAGAGTACCTTCTAGGATGGATTGGTGAAGGAATCCACGGACCAAATTGTCAGATCTCAAGGATTTGGGAAAGGGGATTGAGAGGGGGAGAGGAGAGGGCCGCCGCCGCCGCTGTTCTGTAACTGGCAATGGATGGGGTGGGTTGGGGAGGGCTAGCGCGCGGGCTGCATCTAAGTCACAGTGCAGCGCCCGAGGGCTAGGCGCTGCACATTACATGTGTGGCGCCTAGCTCGGAGGCGCTGCACTGCTGGGTGCGGGGCCCAGGGCTGCCACGCTGGACAGAGGTGCAACGCCCCCGAGCTAGGCACTGCACCGTAGGGTGTGGCGCCGGCGTGGCGGGCGCTACACAAAAAAGTCAGGGGCGTGAAATAGTTTCACGGACAGTTCATTCTGTGAATTGATTTCATCCCAAGGTCAAAATTGTCAATTTTGCCCGGTTCCGGTTCTGCCCCTTCTGTGGCTCCGCGCTGTGAAGTGATGGATGCGCTGAGAGGAGAACAGAGGTGAGGTGAGACAGTAGTACGTACAATACTATACGTACTGATTTGTGCAGAGTCGTCAGTTAGCTTTTGGTCTTATGAAATTTGTGCCGTGTGTGACATGTAAATGTGATGAAATGGTTGTAAACGGAATCAATAAAATTCGTCGCATCATCATCGGCACACCACACTAACAAAATATCAAAGCTCAGTTTGCACTTTCAAACACAAACGATCATCATTTACCACAAACGGGGAGAAGAAAGGGGCGCCGCGGCTTTGCTTTGCTTCGGCCGGGGGGGGGGGGGGGGGGAGAGCGGGCCGCGGCGCGGCTTTGCTTCGGACGGCGAGATATGTCCGTTTCGTGCTCGGTTTAGCCCGGAGTAGGTTCGGGTGAAATTTATGGGTGTTTTATGTGCATTTTGTAGATAGATTGGAGTTCGTCCTCGTTGTTGCATCTCGTGGACGAATTTGAGGCGGGCCGAATAAAAAGTGGCGCGGATCCACGGTCAGCCGGTTATGCATTCCCCGCAACCGAGATCTTGGTGATAAGATGCTCATGAAAGACTACTTCGCCGAGGTACCGACATATCCAACTCACCTGTTTCGTAGGCGATATCGAATGCGTAGGTCACTTTTCGTTTGCATTGTCGAGGCTTGCGGCGTTTTTTCACTTGGCGTAGGAATGCCGCCGGTTTGATTGACTTTAGTGCATATAAAATAATTTGGCGGCGATGAGAATGATTGCATATGGTGTTCCCGCAGACTATGCGGATGAATATCTTCGCATTGGCGAAGATACCACCATCAAATGTGTTCGTGTGTTTGTGAAGACATGATCCAGGTTTTTAGCCAGGAGTACCTTTGAGCTCCAAACGAAGAAGATACAAAGATGCTCATGGCAATGAACGGAGCAAGGGGATGGCCGGGCATATGCTAGGTAGTGTTGATTGCATGCATTGAAGGTGGAAGAACTGTCCAATGGCCTGGGCAGGGCAATATACTGGCCATAAACGTAAACCCACCATCGTGCTCACATAATCTATGGATTTGGCATTGCTTATTTGGTTTGTCGGGTCTCTCAATGATATCAATGTTTGGCAACGATCTCATCTATTTGCTCAGCTAGGTAGTGACAAAGCTTCGACTATACCGCCAATGACCATGACTATACCATAGGGTACTATCTTGCCACGGTATTTATCCTTCATGGTCAACATTTGGAAGATTATTAGTTACCCCCAAATCAAGAAGCACAAATTTTTTTGCCGAAGTACAAGAAGCTTGCCGAAAGGATGCGTGTTGCAAGATTGGTTTGCCATTGTTCGAGGTCCTACTCACTTCTGGGATAAAAAAATCCCTTAGAAACATCATGACTACCTGTTTAATTTTACACAACATGATCGTCGAGGATGAGAGGGATTTGAACTTGGAGTACAACTATGACAATATTGGTAGACGTGTGAAGCCTGCCAGGGACGCAGATGAGATCACTGCATTTCTTGAGACCTTCCGGAAAATCGAGAACCGTGATTCGCACAACCAACTTCAACGTGATCTTATTGAGCATCGGTGGCAACTCTATGGGGGGAGATAGATCCCCATTTTTATTCATTTTTGTTCGTATGAGATTTGAACAATTTGGTGTTGTAATAATTATTTGAATTTGAACATTTGTTGTAATGAAAACTATTTTGTTGTATTGTGAATTGTTTTTGGACCATTTATATATTCGTATGTTGAATTTATGTTACGATTCCATTCGGTTCATATTATTGAAATGTGTAATTTACTCGATGCTATAAAATTTACGGTGCCGCGAGCGCTCTGGCGGAACAGATCCCGTATACGCGTCCCTGCGTAAAAAAGTTTTGTCGGCGCTCTTAAACGCGTTTTGCGGGACGTCCGGTTGCGGGATCTGCTAGAGGTGCTCTAATGCGAGCTGTTTTGAAGTTGACGGTTACAAATCTTACCAACTGGTTAGTTCGGTGTTGAAATGTGGGCTTTTCTCTCTTGGATGCAAATGAATAAAATATCTAGCCCTCTTTGAGTGTTGCTGTTGCCCCCCAAACCCCAAAAGAAAGAGTACACTTTATTTTGGGGAATAAAAGAGTACACAAAAGTCCATGGAAGGCACGCCGCAAATTGGTTGTTCAGCCCATCTCCCCCATGGGCGGAGAACCTGCCTCCCTCCAGGGCATCTCAGGATTCCCGTCCAAATACCATATTCCGAGCTCTCCAGAAATGTTCTAAAAAAAAAAGAAACTCTCCAGAAATCTCTTCCCGTTTCTCCCTTCCTCCAGAAGCGCAAGGACGCGATCCATACACATACACTACACCGAGCCATCAAACCAACACTTTATCAGATCCAACCGAGTCACAGATCGATCGGAACTGAGAACCGAGGCAACGAGGGATTCGTGCGAGTAGAATTCAGAGGAAATCGGCAGCGATCGAGAGGCGCGGCGATGTTCTTCTTCTTCGTGGGCGGCGTGGAGCAGGGCGCGGGGCGGGTGCTCAAGGAGGCGGCCGGGCGGTGCGTGCGCTGCGGCGGCGCGGCCGACCTGGTGGAGACCGAGAAGGTGCTCAAGCTCTTCTTCGTCCCGGCGTGGCGCTGGCCGGGCAAGGACCCCGCCTACCTCTGCCGCGACTGCGGCCTCCTCGCGCCGGGGTCCCTCGGCGGCGGGGAGCCGGGCCCGGGACCGTTCCTCCCCCGCGCGGGGGCGGCGCAGTGCGGCGCCTGCAGCCGCGCCGTCGACCCGCAGTTCCGATTCTGCCCCTTCTGCGGCTTCGCGCTGTGAAGCGCGCCACCGCCATGGATGCGCGTTGCAGACGACGGCCCAGAGAGGAACAGAGGTGATGATCCTCTCTCTCTCTGAACTCTGAAGACAGTAGCATTAGGTTTGTGCAGCAGAGTTATCGGTTCTGCGAAAGTTTGTGCCGTGTGTGGATGCAAATGTGATGAAATGGTTGTAAACGAGATCAATAAAACTCGTCGCATCATTCTGCGAATCACACTGCACAAAATCTCAAAACTCAATTTGCACTTACAAACTGAAACACGATCATCATTCACCACAGCGGGAACAGCCTACGAGCCGTGACCCGTGTGATTTACACAGCTGAATGCTGGAAGACAGAAGAACACGGCATAGAGGCCAGTGATCAATCTACACAGCTTGCCCGTATCCTTGACCCTGAGGGGGAGCAGCGGGGTGGAAGTGTCCGTACCCCTGAGCAGGAGGAGGGTACTGCCCGTACCCCTGCGCGTTTGGAGGGGGAGGGTACTGCCCGTATCCCTGCGCGTTCGGAGGCGGAGGGTAGTGAGCGTACGGCGCCTGCCCGTACATCGGAGCAGGGTGGCCCATCGCGATGCCGTCGGGCTTGGGCTCGCCCGCCGACGACGGCCCCGCCGCGGCTGCCGGGTATCCCGGTGCAGCAGCCGGCGCCGCCGCCGTGGCCGCGGCGGCGCGAAGCAGGAAGTAGGACTTGATCCCGAGCACGGTGGCGATGATGCTCAGGATGGCCGCCCTCCTGAACACGCCGTCCTTGACGAAGTAGCACCCCGTGTTGACCTCGCGCGTCACCGGCGCGTTCCACGCCGCGCCCTGCAGGAGGTAGATCTCCGCGATCACCGTCGCCACCCTGCACACGCACACACAGCATATTCATCCCACGTTGAGTGAGTCGTCGTCTGGATCGAATCGGAGCGCGCGCGGAAGGAAGCTCACCATGAGAGGGCGGCGAAGACGACGCCGATGTTCCGCCTGGACGCGGAGAAGGCGGCGCCCCGGGGCTTGCAGCAGCCGCAGCAGCGGCCGGCGGCCGAGGCGGTGATCTGGGCCACCAGCAGCAGGAGCGACGCCACCAGCCCCAGCGCGAACGCCGGGTTGGCGGGGTACACGCACTCGGTCCTGGACATCGAGATGTCATTCGGCTGCGCGCCGCAAGCACAAGCATCCCGATGTCAGCTCAGTTTCTTTGAGATTTAGATGGATGAACACAAGCGTGTACTTACCTCGAGCTTGGTGCCCTCGGCGATGAACCCCAGCACGGCGCTTCCGACCCCAAAAAACCCTACCACGACGGACACGACGATCGCGCTCGTCTCCATTTCTCCAGCAATCTTTGAGCCGATGTCTCCCAGACCGAGAGGCTGTGAGACGGATGGGCGAAGACTTGAGAGGCGTGATCAATCAAATGGTCTGATGCCTAGGTAGAGGACGCCGATGAGGTCGTCTCGTTCGTCAGGCTATTAGTTTTTTCTTCACGCGTATTCTTTGTCCATAAGGGCATGTACAATGCATAGCCTCAAGGTGATGACTCACATGCCATGTAGGATCGGGTATGACGTAAAGTAGATTCGAATAGGGAAGCGGGATCCTCTTCAAGAGGCGGGTGCTTGAAGAGAAAAAGTGTGGTCCGGTGAAAAAAGCTGAAAAGGTTGGAGTGAAAAGTAGAGATGCATGTGTAATAGAGTCATTATTTTCTATTTCTTAATGAGGCCCACTAGTGGTAGCTTGTATTGGGGAGAAAAAAATAAATGTAGGCGCCTCAAATTACTTTTTGTCATGAGGCATATGTATCCATATGCCACCATTGTACATGCCCTAAACAACCATTGTTACGGGCACCGGCTGGTGGGGAAAGCGAGGTTAAGATCGCTGACGATCACGCGTAGTCGTATGCGGAAAGATCAACGTACGCGCGGCAGGCCTGATATCATAGCTGATCAGTGAGGAAAATGACGTGGTGACTTTGATGACAACTTGACCGGCTAGCATAGGGGACACGTACGTACGCTGACGACTTGTTCACTAGTCGTGAATTCGTGCTCCGATTCGCAGCGCCGGTAGATATTTTAATGGAGCATTTCGCGGTGAAGGCCAATGCTTGGTCTTGGGGTAGAAGATGGGTTGGGTGGCGCGCACGCAGCCCTCGCGGATTGCTTAATCAAAGGACACATAACTCTTCATTTTCCGACCTAACTTTACCTGACAAGATAGTGATAACAAAGATTCTAAAAAAAAGAAAAAAAAACTAGTGTAAATGATGTGTGGTATTATGGTGCACCTACTAGGCAGATGGCAAAGTCAACTAGCAACGCAAGACGTGCATTTGTCAGGTTTAAGGATGCTCGCCGCTGATTGCGACTGTTTCGGAAGCCGATTTGCTGTGTGCACTTGTATAGAACATGATCAGCAGGCGGCAGGCCGGCCGTGAATGCTTGATGGAGTCAAACAGTTCGCAGAATGTACCACGGCACTGTGCTAGCCGACTCTGCTTAGCACGGCTAGTGAACTCTTCTTGGCACCATCTGGCAAAGTTCTCTAGTGCTCGTGCCTTCCGACTGTTGCGTTTTGCTGAACTTACATAAGAGCAAGTCTAGCAAATCCTCGACAACTTGGATTTACAAAATAGTTTTGAGTGCATTCAAATAGGAAATTAGAGGCTCCGGATCTTAATGAAAAGTCAGATTCCCAAAAATGCAGCTTCTAAACAATGTTCCTCTTACTTTTCTGTATAATTTTTGTTTTCATAAAGAGCCCCCCCCCCCCCCCCACCCCACCCCCATGATTTCATCTATCAAAAACCATAATGTGTTTACAAACTGCCAAGTAGATTTTTTTTTAAGATAGCTTCGCTAGAGAATGCCCTAGAGTGCCTAGACTAGCAAGCTGGAGATCTTTTGATTGCTTGGAATGATAACATCTTCTCTGGTCAACTTCATCACATCAATGAGTTCTCCTTGACCATGCAATTCTCTTCAAAGCTGAATGGTGACTCTTGGTTTCTCACAAATGTATATGGGCCATGTCAACCCAATGAAAGGACAGACTTCATCAACTGGTTTCAGAACTTCCCTATGGCAGATGATGTAAACTGGATCATTATGGGGGGGATTTTAATTATATCAGGTACCCACACAATAGAAGCAGATAAGGGGGGGTGCATTAATGATATGCTCTCTTTCAATGAAGCCATCAACAGACAAGCAATGATTGAAATCCCACTCAAAGGAAGATATTTTACTTGGAGCAATATGCAAGATGCCCCTCTTTTGGAGAAGCTGGACTGGTGCTTTACACTTAAATACCCTATCACCATGGCTCATCCACTTGCAAAAACAACCTCTGATCATATCCCAATTATGATTTCAATTGGTACAAACATTCCAAAATCCAAGGTATTCAAATTTGAGAACTACTGGTTAGAGCACACACAATTCAGATAGATTGTACAAGGTATTTGGGCACAACCAGTGGATGTACAAGATAGTGCTAAAGTGATTGCTACCAAGTTTAAAAGATTGAGGAAAGGATTAAAGAACTGGGCTAGGGAACTCTCTGGTTTGAAGAAGATCATTGATAACTCCAATTTCCTTATTCTTTGTTATGATTACTTTGAGGAGTGCAGAAGTTTGACCAATGATGAAAAAGAGGGCAGAGATGCTGTAAAGGAACACTTGCAAGTCATTTTGGAGCATCAAAGAGTCTATTGGAAACAAAGAGCCACTATTAGACAGATCAAAGTGGGTGAAGCCAACACTAAATACTTTCAAGAAAAGGCTACTATCAAAATGAGAAATAATTGCATTGTTGTGTTAAAGGATGAAAATGGATTTGAACATCATGAACACCATGCCAAGGTTGCCATCCTTCTCAAAGCTTTTAAAGCAAGAATGGGCACTAAAGCATCCACTAGTAACCCACTTCAGATCCACCAGCTGTTAAACCCCTTGGAGGATCTCTCTGCTCTTGAAACTCCTTTTACTAAAGAAGAGATTGACAAAGTTGTTCATAACATGCCTGCAGACAAATCTCCAGGGCCTGATGGATTTAATGCTGCTTTTTTGAAACATTGGACATTATTACTGCTGATTTCTACAAGTTGATTGAAGACTTTCACTCTGGAAAAGTTAATCTTCAAAGCATTAACTATTCCTTCATCACTCTTATCCCTAAGAAGGATTCTGCTATTTGCCCATCAGATTTTAGGCCAATATCCCTATTGAACTGTACTCTTAAGATTATCACAAAGCTTCTGGCAAATAGGTTGCAAGGATACATTCTGAATATGGTGCATAAAAATCAATATGGCTTTCTTAGTAAGAGATGCATCCAAGACTGTCTAGCATGGGCATATGAGTATATTCACCAGTGTTATCAAAGCAAGCAAGAACTCATTATGTTGAAATTGGACTTTGAAAAAACTTTTGACATCCTTAGTCATGACACAATTATTCAGAGAAGTGGATTAGTCGGATCAAGATGATTTATGGCACTAGATACTCATCAATCCTACTAAATGGTGTTCCTGGGAAGCAATTTTTATGCATGAAAGGGTTCAGACAGGGAGATCCCCTATCCCCATTGATCTTTGTGATTGCAGCTGATATTCTGCAAAGCATGCTCAATTAAGCCATGAGAAACAACTTGGTGCATCCACCACTGCAACATGCCACTTCTGCTGATTTCCAAATTGTGCAGTATGCTGATGACACTGTACTTGTGGCTCAGGCTGATCACAGACAAGTCCAACATATCAAAAATCTTCTTTTGCACTATGCTGAATTTTCTGGCCTGCAGATTAATTATTCAAAGTCCACTCTCATTTCAATTAATACTCCTCATGAGAAAATGTTGGAACTGTCAGCTCTGCTTGGTTGTAATATTGGTTATTGGCCTCACACTTACCTGGGACTCCCTTTGAGCTCTTCCAAACCCAAAGTTCAAGATTTCCTGCCTATGTTGAAAAGAATTGAGAACAGATTGCTTAGCTGCTCGACTATGTTATCTGCTGGAGATAAGGTTACCCTACTCAAGTCTGTCTTCACAAGCATGCCAACATTCTTCATGTGTACTCTCATGATCACAAAGACTGTTCTTAAGCAAATTAACTCCTACCTGATGAATTGCTTCTGGAGGAAATATGGGTCACATGACAGAGGCCTGGTTTTGATTTCTTGGGAAAAAGTCTGTCTGCCTAAATCCCATGGTGGTTTGGGTGTACTAGATCTGCAGGCTCATAATCAAGCCCTTCTCATGAAATTTTTGCATAAATTCCTCAATAGAGAGGACATCCCATGGGTCAATATTGTATGGGAAGCATATTATCAAGACAGTCTACCTGGAGATAGATTGATTGGATCCTTTTGGTGGAGATCAATGTTGAAACTTCTACCTACATTCAAAGACCATACAAAGTGCAAAGCTGGAGGAGGAGACACCATTCTGTTCTGGTCAGATAAGTGGATGAACATGCCTCTGAACACCCAATTCCCTGAACTTCACTCATTTGTAATCAATGCAGACATTACCCTGTCACAGGCACAACAGTATGAGGACTTAAGCACTATTTTCCATGGACCTCTATCACTCCAGGCCTACAATCACTTCAAGGCATTACAGAACTTAATTACAACTAGGGAGCACTCATCAGGCAGAGACTCTTGGATCATAGCAGGCACCACTTATAAATTTTCCTCTATGACCATGTATAAAGCCATTGCTGCCCTAGTAATGCGCATGAGATCTTTCAGAAGGTTTGAAAAAACGGCATGTAGGCTCAAGCACAAGATTTTCTTTTGGTTATTGCTTCATGACAGGTTGAGCACAAGAAATATGATTAACGCAGAAACATGCACTTAGAGGATTATAATTGTGCCCTCTGTGCTGAGTCTAGAGAGGAAACTAGCACCCATCTTTTATGGGACTGCCAATTTGTTGGTTACTGCTGGAGCAGCATTGCACCTGATAAGCATAGAGGTACATCTACCTATGATGAAGTTATTTTCAGTCTCAGTGTGCTTCCTAAGGATATTGCTATGGAAGTGGTGATTATGGGCTGTTGGAGTACCTGGATGATCAGAAATGACAAAATCTTCAGAAAGGCGCCGATGAGTTATGGAACCTGGAAGCATTATCTTAGAGAAGGCATGGAAATGACTAGGCTTAGAGAAAAGCAAAAGAAAGCTGATTTGATTACCAGTTGGATTGAATATAATCTCTAATTTCCTCATGTTTCCAAAAACTGGCGTAGGTTGATGTTCTGTATTCTGGCTTTTTAGCCTTTTGTAATTGTACTTTTTAATTTATTAATATAGAAAATACCGTAGAACGATTGTTCTACGGTCTCGGCTAAAAAAAAGCAAGCTGGAGATAAGACCAACCGAAGAACAACATGGCTTCACTGGAGTTTAACCGCAGTAACTACTTAAGCTACTCCCTTTGATCCATATCAATTGAATAGTTGACGTACACTTAGTACAAGATAAAGTGATAATCTTTTCAAAAATGTAAGACTTTTTTTGACACTATGATAATGTCAAAACAGTCTTATATTTTGATATAGAGGAAGTACATAGCAAGGACCAAAAGTATCGCCTTTGAATCAACTCCAAGACTTCATTGTAACCTGAATACCCCAATACGCCACCCTTGAACAACACGAAAAACCATTTTGCGTATACATGAACCAACTTTGGAAATTCAACCATAGTACGTACATATATTACAAATTGAATTAATACTAGTTCATAGTCAGCAGGATCCAAGGTCAAAGGGAACCTCCTCCTCTATGGCATAGCGGCGGGCCATGGTGCGAGATTTCTCAAGGGTCCACTAGAGCTCGAGGTCCTCCTGAGCTCACACGGTGGTGCGGGCCTAGGCACGTGCAGCCTCGGCAATGCGGACGCAGTCATGGGACTCCACCATCACTTTTGAGTACTGTGATTAGTTAGGAAACATAGGATAGCATAGGATTTATTTCTACCTTGTCTTATACTCCACATTAATCATGTACTTCCATATATGTATGCCCACGAGGCTCAAGCAATACAACAACGAGTCCATCAACCCCCCCCCCCCTCATTATTCTTCTACAATCATGAGTGCCGTCATCCTCACCTCTCCTCAAGGTCCCTCTAGGCGCGGTGCCCGTAGGGTAAGCCAACAAGCATGAGTTGGAGGACAGCCTCCTCATCCCCTTCATTGTTATCATTGTCATGCAAGGCGGCGGCACAATCCTGCTCCACCCAAATCTCATTCTTAGTTGGAGGAGAAGAGGGGTCGCGGGAGGAAGAGCTCGCCTCAACTACACGATTGAATCACGTGGCCATGTGGCTAACGACACAAGCCTTCGGCGACAAGGCTAGGGTGGAGATCTAGCGACGAGGGGTGAAAGGGGGAAGGAAGCAGAGCTGTGGGGAGAGGAGAGATGTTAGCGGTGATGAAACTTGGCGGGAAAGGCCGTGTGTGGGGAGCGAGCCCGGGTAGGGGACGTGCCGCTACCAGCCATGAATAGGTGGGTTTCTGGATAACAAATATGCCTAGCGGAGTTGTACGGATGGGGACACCGTCAAATGGGAGCGAAGATGGCAGTACAAGCTCCCTCTGCCCAAATGATTGGGTTTAGAGGGCACTCCCCTCCCGCCCCACCAAACCTCAAAAATATGAAGGCCACACCCCAGTTTTTTTGAAAAACTCCACCCATATATTGATCAAATAACAAGAGTCTTACAGTCGTTCATTACATAATTAGCCACCCAGGGCGGAACAAAATTACACAGTATACCATCGGACATGCTATCAACGCTAAATATTGCTACCTCATGCATCGTCTTGTTTCCCTGCCTATCAATCTTAACAATCTTGAGATCAACAATAAACTTGGAGGCGTTGATCACTTCCATTTTTAGATCCACACAAGGAGACCTGTCAAGAGTTTCTTTCGCTAGGAAAGATGCAGCAAAAGAGCTGTCAGTTTTCAAGATAATTGGTTTGTGAAGAGTAATACCGATGTAGAGCCCGATGAGGCACGCACGAAGTTCCGCCTCCTCCGCTTCGGAGCACAGTCGAATAAAATCCCAAGAAGACACCAAGACTTCTCCCAGGTGATTCCTAGCGACAACCCCAACGCTAGCAGATCTCAAGCTATCCACAAAACTAGCATCAATGTTTATCTTAATATACTCCCGCTCCGGAAGCTTTCAAACAGCACGATCATTTTCTTTTTTGTGACGCCCCTGATTCAATCGTACACTAATCATACACGCAAATGTGTACGATCAAGATCAGGGACTCACGGGAAGATATCACAACACAACTCTAGACACAAATTAAAATAATACAAGCTTTATATTACAAGCCAGGGGCCTCGAGGGCTCGAATACATAAGCTCAAAAACAAACACTACAAAAAAAGACACATTCGCGACATTTTGGACCGAACGAAATTTTTTTCTGTCATACATATGACACTTCTATGATGATAATTGTGACAAAACCCGGTATCATCATAAATGTGGTGGGCCCCTACTTCTATGACAAAAAATCATGACAGAAAATGGGCTTTTCATCCTGGGCAGGCCGGAGACGCAGCTGCATGACATTCTTTGGGCCGTCCATGACGGAAAAAACCGTGGTAGAAGCGAGGGGGAGGAAAATTTCGGGGAGTTGCCGGTTACGGTGGGAGGTCGAGGGCGGAGCGATGCGCGTTTCTCTCGTACAGGTACACGCGTGTGTGCGAGGCGTTGGCTCTAACTGAACCCGAGTGAGGCATTGGGCTCTAACTGAACCCGAGCGATTGCACTACAAGCTACGCGTTACTGAACCCGAGCGATCGATCGATGGCTGTTAACTGAACCCGATGGAGCGATTCCTTCGCTACTGCTGCTAACTGAAGCCGATCGATTGGATGAACAGTGAGCGTTGCGGGGGGGTTTGGATGAACAGTGAACGGTGGCGTTGCCACTGCATGAACAGGAACCCGTGGTGTGGAGGGCTGGATGAACAGTAGACAGTGGAGGGGTGGCCGTGGAGGGGTGGTTGAACAGGACCCCGTGATGTGGAGGGCTGGATGAACACTAGACGGTGGAGGGATGCCCGTGGAGGGGTGGTTGAATAGTAGCCGGTGGGGTAGCGCGCGGTGGAGGCTGGATGAACAGGAGCCCGTGGAGGCTGGAGGAGGTCGACGGTAGCCCGTGGAGGTTGAAGGAGGTCGACGGTGGAGATGAACAGTATCCCGTGGAGTCCCATTTTGCGGTACACCACACCCCTCCCAATGAACAGGACCCCCGTTTCGACCGTAGCGCTCCAACACAAGTCCGTTTCGTCCGTTTTGCGGTACGCCACACCCCTCCCAATCAACAGGACCCCCGTTTCGACCGTAGGAGGTCCGTTTTCTCCGTTTTGCGGTACGCCACACCCCTCCCGATGAACAGGACCCCGTTTCGAACGTAGGAGGTCTGTTTCCTCCGTTGTGCGGTACGCCATGCCTCGTTTCCATCGCCTGTTCCGTCCAAGCCGGTTGGCTCCCACGCATTCCGTTGCCTCCCGATGAACACGACGCATTCCGTTGCCTCCCCATGAACACGACGACGACTCTGTTTCTCCGTACTGACCCAGCCATGTACGTATGCGCGAGTAGGCGTTCGAGACCCCGCTCGTATGTACGTACGTGACCGTATTTTCTTTCTTGCACCCTGGCCGCTGTACGTACGTGTACATGCTATGTGCGCGCCTCTACTACAACACGTGCGCGCCTCTACTACGACACGTGCGCGCCTCTACATCGACCAGTATGTACGTACACGTTCGTGATCAGGATGACAATGCTATGTACGCTTCGACCAGGTGGGTCCCGCTGTCAGGCACTTCCTTGCGTGCGAAGATGTAGCTGGTGGGTCCCAGTAGTCAGGGGGGTGAATCGTTTTTTTTCGGACGCACTTCCTTGCGTGCGAAGATGTAATTGGTGGGTCCCAACAGACAGGGGGAAACATTTTTTTCGCTAAATACGGTGGCCCGTCCGGTGGGTCCCCGCTGTCAGGTGGAGGAATAATTATTTTGCGCGTAATAAGGAGGCACTTCCTTGCTGCGGCCGTGGACCCAGCTGCCAGCCTCTCCACGTACAGTCCATGTCCGATGGAAGTCATTCCTTGACCACGTTGACCACGCCGCGCCGAGAGCACCAGGGCGGTGGACGACGGCGAGGCCTAGGAAGGGGATGACGCGGAGACGGGAAGACGGGGCAGTGGATGCCCATGCGTAGAGGAGTATGAGGGTTCACTCGTTCGGCTGCGGTGTGAGGCTGTCGTCGCCGCAGAATAACAGGGGGTGTGGGTGCGTAGAGGGATGGCATGGCCAGCGGTGGGAGTAGTAGGGGGCAGTGAGGCCCCGCGGCATCATAGCCGGCCACGGGCGGCAGGAGCAGGCGGCACGACCGGCGTTGCTTTGGGCGGCTGGAGCAAGAAGACCAGATGTTGAAGAAGCAGTACGGCCCTTGGATGGACATCGTACGGTCACTGGAGCTAGAATCGTTCATATATTGACTAAAGTTGACAAAGGCCTCCGTCCCAGTCAACTTAGTAGGCCCACAAGTCAGCCTCCCACCAAGGTTGGTCCCAGCTAGCAGGGGGTATTCATTTTTTTGTGCATAATAAGGAGGCACTTCCGGTGGGTCCGAGCTGACAGCGGGGGGAACGTTTTTTTCGCGAAATACGGTGGCCCGTCCCGTGGGTCCCAGCAGTCAGGGGGGAACGTTTTTTCGCGAAATATAGGTGACCCGTCCGGTGGATCCCTGCTGTCAGGTGGAGGAATAATTATTTTCCGCGTAATAAGGAGGCACTTCCTTGCGGCTGCCGTGGACCCAGCTGTCAGCCTCTCCACGTACAGTACTCTTCCGATGGAAGTCGATCGTTGATCACATTGACCACGCCGCGCCGAGAGCACCACGGCGGTGGACGACGGCGAGGCCTAGGAAGGGGACGACGGGGAGCCGTGGAAGACGCGGCAGTGGAAGCCCGCGCGGAGAGGAGTACAAGGGTTCACTGGTTCGGCTGCGGTGTGAGGCTGCCGTCGCCGCAGGGCCTGGCCAGCGGTGGGAATAGTAGGGGGAGGTGAGGCCTCCGCGGCAGCACAGCCGGCCACGGGAGGCAGGAGCATGCGGCACGACCGGCGCTGCTTTGGGCGGCTGGAGCAAGAACACTAGAGGTTGAAGAAGCACTGCAGCCGTTGGATGGCCATCGTACGGTCACTGGAGCTAGAATCGTTCATATTGACTAATGTTGACAAAGGCCCCCGTCCCAGTCAACTTAGTAGGCCCACAAGTCAGCCTCCCACCATGGTGGGTGAGGGAGTCCCGGACTAGTGGGTGTCCGGATAGCCGAAATATCATCTTCGGCCGGACTCCTGGACTATGAAGATACAAGATTGAAGACCTCGTCCCGTGTCCGAATGGGACTTTTCTTGGCGTGGAAGGCAAGCTTGGCGATACGGATATGTAGATCTCCTACCATTGTAACCGACTCTGTGTAACCCTAACCCTCTTCGGTGCCTATATAAACCGAAGGGTTTTAGTCCGTAGGACGAACAACAATCATACCATAGGCTAGCTTCTAGGGTTTAGCCTCTCTGATCTCGTGGTAGATCTACTCTTGTACTACCCATATCATCAATATCAATCAAGTAGGAGTAGGGTTTTACCTCCATCGAGAGGGCCCGAACCTGGGTAAAAACATCGTGTCCCTTGTCTCCTGTTACCATCCGCCTAGACGCACAGTTCGGGACCCCCTACTCGAGATCCGCCAGTTTTGACACCGACATTGGTGCTTTCATTGAGAGTTCCTCTGTGTCGTCATCTTTAGGCCCGATGGCTCCTCCGATCATCAACAACGATGCGGTCCAGGGTGAGACTTTTCTCCCCGGACAGATCTTCGTATTCGGTGGCTTTGCACTGCGGGCCAATTCGCTTGGCCATCTGGAGCAGATTGAAAGCTACGCCCCTGGCCATCAGGTCAGATTTGGAAGTTTAAACTACACGGCGGACGCCCGCAGAGATTTGATCTTCGACGGGTTCGAGCCACAGCCAAGCGCGCCGCATTGTCACGATGGGCATGATCTAGCTCTGCCGCCGAACAGTGCCCTGGAGGCCGCACCAGAGTCCGCTCCGACCTATAGCTCTGAGCCAACTGCGCCGATCGAGGACGGGTGGCTGGACACCACCTCGGGGGTTGCGATCTCTGTGCCGATTGAGCCAAACACCAACCCTGTCCTTTGTGAAGCCTGTGACTCTAAGGTGCCGGACTACTCTCCGGACTCCGAGCCTGCCACGCCCCTGCCAATCGAATCTGATTGGGCGCCGATCATGGAGTTCACTGCTGCGGACATCTTTCAGCACTCGCCCTTTGGCGACATCCTAAATTCACTAGAGTCTCTCTCTCTATCAGGAGAGTCCCGGCCGGACTATGGTCAGTAAGGTCGGGATGCGGACGACGAAGAAATTCGAAGCCCACCCACCACCCACTTCGTAGCCACTGTCGAAAGTTTAAACGACGTGCTCGACTTCAATTCCGAAGACATCGACGGTATGGATGACGATGTAGAATACAAACATGAACCAACACCTATAGGGCACTGGACAGCCACCTCATCTCATGATGTATACATGGTGGACACACCTAAAGGAAGCGACGATGAGGAACAACGGGACGCCACGAGGGATCATTCCCTCGAAAAGCAGTCAAAACGGCGACGTAAGCGCTGCTCAAAATCCCGCCTCGACAAAGACAGCAGCCATACAGACCCAGCCATAGAGCAGGGCGAACCAGTGGACGGCAAACATGCTATCGAGCAACCGTCCGAACAGGACAACATGGATAAACAATCCGTCCCAGGCGAAGATAACAGTCCGGGCGATCTCACGCCGGACAAGTTACCGGAGCAGAAGAACCTCCACAAAAGGCTCGTCTCCACTGCACGTAGCCTGAAAAAGCAGAAGCGGAAGCTCAAAACAGCGGAAGATACGCTCAGAATTAGATGGAGCAAAGTACTCAACACCGCAGACAAATACGGCGACAGTCGCCGAACAAAGAGCTACCCGAAGCGAAAACTACTGCCAGAATTTGATGAGGAGGCCGTAGAGCCACCACAATCAAAGAACAAGGAGACCACCTGGTCGGATAGACGACCCCATGGCAAACATAGAGCGGCAAGCGGTGCCGCACACAAGCCGGCACGCGATCCGCACACGGTTTCACATCAAAAAGATGGCCCAGTTAGATCCATCTACGGGCCAAGAAAGCAAGCTCTAGTAAGCAATGCAACACGCCAAGTATCCGAATATTATGGTACACCTAAATATAGGGGTGCCCCACATCCCCTATGTTTCACCGATGAGGTTCTAGATCATGAATTTCCAGCGGGATTCAAGCCCGTAAACATAGAGGCATATGACGGAACAACAGACCCTGGAGTCTGGATTGAGGATTACATCCTCCACATACACATGGCTAGAGGAGATGACCTCCACGCCATAAAATACTTACCCCTCAAGCTTAAAGGGCCAGCCCGGCATTGGCTCAAAAGCCTCCCGAAAACACCATTGGAAGTTGGGAAGAGCTCGAGGATGCTTTTCGGGCAAATTTTCAAGGGACCTATGTCCGACCTCCGGATGCAGACGATTTAAGTCACATAACTCAACAACCCGGAGAGTCAGCCCGAAAATTTTGGAACAGATTCCTTACTAAAAAGAACCAAATAGCCGACTGTCCGGACGCTGAAGCCTTAGCAGCTTTCAAACACAACGTCCGAGGCGAATGGCTCACCAGACACCTCGGCCAAGAAAAGCCAAGAACAATGGCCGCATTAACAAGCCTCATGCCCTGCTTTTGCGCGGGAGAGGATAGCTGGCTGGCAAGATGCAGTACCAGCGACCCAAGTACATCCGAAGTTAGGGATGGAAATGGGAAACCGCAACGCAGCAAGGACCAGCGCCGGACCAAGGGCAACAGCCCGAAGAGCACGGCAGTCAACGCCGGATTCAAAAGCTCACAGCAGAATCATACAAAACTACCTCTCAAGGATAACAGGGACGATCTATCTAACTTAAACAAAATCTTGGAGAAGGTATGCCAAATCCACAGTACCCCCGGGAAGCCTGCAAATCATACCCACAGAGATTGTTGGGTCTTCAAGCAGTCCGGCAGACTCAACGCCGAACACAAGGGGCTCGACACACCAAGCGAGGACGATGACGAACCCCACAAGCAGAGCACCGGAAAACAAAAGAATTTCCCACAAGAAGTCAAAACAGTAAACTCACTTTACGTGACACAAGGGAAAAACAGAACGACGCCCATAGAGATACGTGCCATACGTCCTATCCCAGAGGAGTCCCGCCACTGGTTGTCAAAACCAATCACCTTCGACCATCAGGATTACTCTAGAAGTATCTGGAACGTAGGATGGACTGCCTTGATATTAGATCCGATAATCGACGGACTCCAATTTAAACAAGTCCTAATGGAGGCGGCACTGATCTAAACCTGCTATATCAGGACACAATCCGCAGAATGGGGATAGACCCAACCAAAATTCGCCATAGCAACACTTCCTTTCAAGGGGTAATGCCAGGCCGATATGCCCATTGTACGGGCTCTCTATTGCTAGAAGTTGTGTTCGGCTCACCCGACAACTTCCGCCGCGAAAAGTTAACCTTCCATCTCGCCCCATTTACAAGTAGCTATCAAGCACTACTGGGGCGCGAAGCTTTCGCCCGCTTTAACGCAATACCGCATTATGCATAGCTCACACTTAAAATGCCCGGTCCACGAGGCATCATCTCCTTAAAGGGAAATATCGAGTGTTCCTCGAGCACGGAAGATTGTGTGACTGCCTCGACAACCACACATTAAACCGGCTCCACTAATTCAAGCACCTAAACAATTCGTTCAGACCCCGGACACGGTTAGACGAGTCCGGCGTAAACTTACAGGGGCTTACCAGCGGCACACCCCCGCACAAGGGGCTCCGCGCATATACAACAAGAGACAATAAAGCTCAATTTTATTCATTTTTTGAAACGTACTTTGTTTATTTAAAATAACGTACATTTTCGCACGATCTTTTTCAACTAAGTTCCTCTCTTTTACAGATGAACACCGTGCGACACCCGTCCAGGATATGGCACAACGGAGACACAGGCGCAGACGTGCAGCAGGGACCCGTTGCAAGGATTCTTTTCAGATTGAGACCCTGCGTAAACCTTTTTTACTGTCTCTTATTGATACACATCCCCTGGTTCCTTATTATAACCGAGGAGGAGGCTGGCGTTTTGGCATAGGCCACGTCAGAATTTTGCGCGTACCTGGACACCAGGGGCTTACTACAAAGGGCGTTGTTCGGCCCATTTTCATAAAGACCGAATACCTTAGGGAGTGTTCGGCGTCTTGAGTTAGGCATTATATGCATCAGCTCCGAATCATGTCTTTGGTCAAATGTTGGGTTTGCCCGACTCCTGTGTTTTGCTGCCTTACGTTCCGCTCTATCGGCTAACGCGGCACCAGGAGAACTACTGCGATTGTGCCCCGGTTCGGCCAGGCGAGCACCTCAGTAGAGAAAGCCGGAAACTGACTGTCATGATATAGCGTGAGACTGGTCAACCACTCGATGACACGCCGGAATCTATAGGATACCTCCGCATTGACGAAGGGCCGTTTCTCGGTCAGGCACATATGCACCCCGAATTCGGGTGAGCGCGGTGCCCCTAGGGGCTATATAGTAGCCCCATTGTCAAACTCCTATGGCTAAGTGAAAGTGATAAAGCATTATAGTCTGGTTGCCTAGTTTGCTATGCTACCACCTCCTTTATAGGACCAAGACGTTGGATCAAGTGTGAAAATGCGCCTTTTGCAAACACCCCCGCATTATATAGGGCTGAAGCCGAAGACTGCCATCTTTCAGGTTTATACACATATACATTAACGGCCGCACAGGAGGTATTTTAATTCTTGAAAGCATAAGTATAAAAAGCTTCTGTATTTCATCGAAACATTGTTTCACAATAATACATGTTATTTGAACATAATATCCTTCGAGCACTGCGTCTCTATTAAACGAGCGCCCGACAGAACTTCCTGAAAATAGTGCTCGACAGGTACTCGGCTTCCGTCCGAATCTTGGGTTGCAACATCGATGGCCTTCATCTCCGCCCAGTATGTCTTGACACGGGCAAGAGCCATCCACGCACCCTCTATGCACACCGACCTCCTCATTGCATTGATATGCGGCACCGCACCAAGGAACTGTTGCACCAAGCCAAAATAACTCTTTGGCTCAGGCCTCTTCGGCTATAAAAGACTCACGGCATCCTTCATGGCAAGTCCGGATAACCTATTCAGCTCCGCCCATTCGGCCAAGCGATCGGTTAATGGAAGTGGGCGCTCTGGATTATGGAACTGCGACCAAAAAACCTTCCCGTTTCGTGATCCTCTTGATCTTGGAAGTGTTCGGCCATGTCCGCCGCACTTGCCGCCAAGTCCAGATAAGCATCTTCCGCACTCCACAGCCGGTCCAACTGAGCATAATTACGGTCCAGGAATTTCCTCCGCAACAGAAAGGGCTTTCCAGCCGCGATATCTCCGGCCTGACGCAGCTCCTCCTTCATAGCTCTCATCGCAGAGCGAGCATCCTTGGCCTCGGTAGTGGCCTTCTTCAGGTCCTCTCGTACCGCCCGATCTTCTTTTTCAAGAAGCTTGCAGCGGTCGGCAGCACTCTTCAACTCCACGGCCATCTCGGCCATCTCCTTCTTGCTTCGGTAGTGAGTAGCCTGTTTGGCTTTTAGCTCTTCGGCCACCTTTAAGGCAGCCGCGTCACTCTTTCTGGCCTGCTCCTTGGCTTGGGCAAGTTCCGCCCGCAGGTTCTCCATGGCAGCGGCACCATCTGCGTCAAGCATACTGGTTGTAAGGCACGGGCGTCAAGCTGTCTTACCAGGTGTCTGCGGGGAAATTGCATACCTTGTGACTCGTCAAGTCGCCTATTGACAAGCGTGATGTCGACATCCGCCACGTCAAGTTGCTGCTTTAGTTCGGCAAATTCATCAGTCTGGCCAGCCACCGGACCCTTCGCCACCTGCATAGGAAGGGCGACACATTATACCTGGGATTATGATGCTCGGCGCGCTGTCATTTTTGACAACACACCGAGCCTCAGGGGCTACTATCTACACAGGGCGCATTTTATATGCGGAACTGTCAAAAGGTACATCATTTTGCGTACCTCAAAACCTGTCAGTAAACTTCTGACGGCTTCATACAATCCGCTCTTAGCGGATGAAATCCTTTCAATCACCGTACTCATTAATGCACGATGATCTTCTGAGATAAACGCTCGCCCAAGCAGATCCTTCAGCTCCTCCGACCGTACACCATATGCTGCCGGACTCGTCCGATGGCCTTTTTCGAAGGCCGGACGCGGAGGGCTTTGAGGGGACATATGACTACCTTCCGGCCCCGCCGGACTCGGAGAAACCCTCCGTGACGACACCTCAGGGTCGCCCGCCTCGTAAGACGGTACGCAGGGGGAGGCGTTTCGCTCTCTATCATCTCTGGACGAAGATCCCCTGAAGAGGAGCTCTGCTGAGAAGGGCTGAGGTCCGAACTACAAGGTAAAATTTCGGTTATCAGAAATAGGGTAGGGATATCCTTTATTTTAATAAAAACTCCCCTTTTTACTTACGGCTCGGTGGAGGGCTGATCCCCTTGGGTGCATAATGCGGCCGAGGCATCTCTCGGCGCCGGACCCTCTGACGAAGATTTCTTCCCCCGCTTTGAGACCATGATCTCCTGGTCTTCAGAGACGGTCCTCTTCTTCCCTTGGATGGAGGGATTCTCGATCCCTCCTTTCCTGGCAGCCTCCTTCACGGAGGCGGTGGCTTCCTTGTTCCCCCCTTCACCTTCTTCCGAAGGCGCAACTTCCAGCATCCTGGTTAACACGGGATCCGGCGTGGTCTCAGGGAGGGGGCCGGACACCTGGTTAACTTTGCTTTCGCTATCCACTCCTGTTCAAGGGACAACTCTTTTAAAGGGCAATTTTGTGATAAATATAGGATAGCATGTCCGGGTACAAGGCTACTTACTTGAGTATCCGGGTGATTGCAGCTCAGACCTGCGTCCTCGGTCAAGTCCGGACACATCTCTTGTGATCCAAACAAAAGCTTGTACATCTCCACGGGCGTCACGCCCATAAAATGTTGGAGAGCTCGTGGTCCCTCCGGGTTAAATTCCCACAGGCGGAGGGGGCGACGTCTGCAGGGCAGGATGCGATGAATCAGCATGACCTGCGCTACTACGACCAAAGTGATCTCTCTCTCTAGGTGGTCTCGAATGCGGCCCTGCAACAAGGGCACGTCCTTGGACGACCCCCAGTCAAGCCCTTTATTGACCCATGACGCCAGCCGCGGTGGAGGACCCGAGCGAAAGGTAGGTGGCGCCACCCATTTGGTGCCCCTGGGAGCTGTGATATAAAACCACTCTTGTTGCCATAAACCGAGCTCCTCTTGAAAAGAGCCCTCGGGCCATGGAGCATCAGCATTCTTGCTTATAATAGCCCCTACACACTCTGCCTGTTGCCCCTTGATCATCTTTGGCTCCACTTTGAAGGTCTTGAGCCACAATCCAAAGTGAGGGGTAATGCGGAGGAAGGCTTCGCACACGACGATGAACGATGAGATGTGGAGGATGGACTCCGGATCCAAGTCGTGAAATTCCAACCCATAGTAAAACATGAGTCCCCTCACGAAGGGGTCCGTCGGAAAGCATAGCCCCCGAAGGAAGTGAGACGTGAACACCACGCTTTCACCAGGCTTGGGAGTGGGAATAACCTGCCCTTGGGCAGGCAGCCTATGCGAAATTTCGCCGGTTAAATACCTGACATCTCTTAGCTTTAGCACGTCTTCTTCCGTAACGGAGGAAGGCATCCACCGGCCTTGCAGGTCGGAGCCGGACATCATCGAAGTTCCGAAGCGCCTGAATCTGGAGCTTTGGGTGTTGGAACTCGAGGCGAGGGGCGGATTCGATTGAGATTGAAAGAAGGGAGTGGAGCCTTGGTCTCTTTATAAAGAGGTTGAATACCAAGAGCCTCCCCCGTGACCGTTCGGGACTCGCCTTCGATAGAGGAGAAATGACAACGGGCACGGTTGGGTTACCCACGCCCGTATTGATGAGAATCCCGGAATAAGGGGACACGATCTCTGCTTTGACAAGATGTGCCAAGGAAACCGCCTCGCTAAACGCGCTAAGGTGGAACGGTAAAAAGATTCGAATAAAGGCTTGGCCGTGGTGTGATGTCACGCCACGGAACACGTCAGCAGATTGAGTTTGTGTAAATATTATTCTCTCTACGGTGGTATGTGGAACTTATTTTGCAGAGCCGGACACTGTCCTTATGTTCAAAATCTTCTATGAAGTATTCGGAGGAGGAACCCACCTTGCAATGCCGAAGACAATATGCGCGCCGGACTCGTCGTCATTGAAGCCTGGTTCAGGGGCTACCGAGGGAGTCCCGGACTAGGGGGTGTCTGGATAGCCGAACTATCATCTTCGGCCGGACTCCTGGATTATGAAGATACAAGATTGAAGACTTCGTCCCGTGTCCGGATGGGAATTTCGTTGGCGTGGAAGGCAAGCTTGGCGATACGGATATGTAGATCTCCTACCATTGTAACCGACTCTGTGTAACCCTAACCCTCTTCGGTGCCTATATAAACCGGAGGGTTTTAGTTCGTAGGACGAACAACAATCATACCATAGGCTAGCTTCTAGGGTTTAGCCTCTCTGATCTCGTGGTAGATCTACTCTTGTACTACCCATATCATCAATATCAGTCAAGCAGGAGTAGGGTTTTACCTCCATCGAGAGGGCCCGAACCTGGGTAAAAACATCGTGTCCCTTGTCTCCTGTTACCATCTCCCTAGACGCACAGTTCGGGACCCCCTACCCGAGATCCGCCATTTTTGACACCAACACTGTGTCCCAGCTAGCAGGGGGAGTATTCAATTTCTGTGCGTAATAAGGAGGCACTTCTGGTGGGTCTGAGCTGACAGCGCGGGGAATGTTTTTTTCGCGAAATACACTGGCCCATCCGGTGGGTCCCAGCAGTCAGGTGGGAAACATTTTTTTCACGAAATAAGGTGGCCCGTCCGGTGGGTCCCTGCTGTCAGGTGGAGGAATAATTATTTTGCGCGTAATAAGGAGGTACTTCCTTGCGGTCGCCTGTACCCAGCTGTCAGCCTCTCCACATACAGTACTCTTTCAATGGAAGTCGGTCGTTGGCCATGTTGACCACTCCGCGCCGAGAGCACCAGGGCGGTGGTCTGGACAACGGTGAGGCCTAGGAAGGGGACGACACGGAGCCGGGGAAGACGTAGCAGTGGTAGCCCGCGCGGAGAGGAGTACGAGGGTTCACTGGTTTGGCTGCGGTGTGAGGCTGCCGTCGCCGCAGAATAACAGGGGGTGTGCGTGAGTAGAGGGATGGCCTGGCCAGCAGTGGGAGTAGTACGGGGCGGTGAGGCCTCCGCGGCATCACAGCCGGCCACGGGAGGCAGGAGCACGCGACACGACCGGCGCTGCTTTGGGCGGCTGGAGCAAGAAGACCAGAGGTTAAAGAAGCACTACGGCCATTGGATGGACATCGTACGATCACTGCAGCTAGAATCGTTTATATTGACTAAGTTGACAAAGCCCTTGGTACGCGTCAACTTAGTAGGCCCACAGCTTGGATTTGGCAGAGAACATATAGCCTATTTGCGATTTGTAAGAATGTACAGCCCATTTTTCAATTCTAATGGAATTTACTACATCCCATTTACGGGTTTGTTAAAAGTATAGCCCAACTTCTAGCTAGGACAACGATTAATAATTTCAAACAACCGCTCAAAACATAATTCAAAAGAAATTCCCACATTTTGATGGGATCCGAAATATTTTTATCCGAAATTTCTAGTCAGGTTAAATATAATTTCAAAATAAAGTTGTATCACATTAAAATCCAACAAAATATTGCGCGCGCAACAAGTAATAAAATTAAAATTTCCAAATTCTAAAAATAATATATTTTTCAAACTAAGTACGTGTTTGGTGCATAGTAATTGCCCAGTTATTATAATTACATCCCATTTATTATTTCTTAAAATCCATTTTCTTGTTAAGCCTAATGCATACCTCCTAGGAAACTTTGCAGCCCAGCGGGGCGGATAACAAGTTGACCCGGATATTGTGTACAACTGTCGGCCCAGTTGCATTGCTGATGTTGAAAAAAGGCCGTAGTACAGTACAACCTAACATGGTTACTCAGCCCACATTCAGGGATGCCGGAAAGGCCCAAACAAGGCTTCTGTACAACTTTTTGAAGTCAATGAGCTCAATTAATAACTTAAGAAAAAAGTTAGATTACAGTGGAACCTAATTAAAAGTTGTCACGAGCAAATAAATAATTCAATAGGTCCCACTTGTGCGTGTGCGCGTGGGTGTGCGTGTGTGTGTGTGTGTGAGAGAGAGAGAGACCCATCGGTCGATGCTCGTAAATACATCTTTCAGCCATATGCATTGCTGATGCTCAGTAAAAACTTATATAGTTGACACAATCATATAGAACATCATAGCACACTGAACTTGCATACAAAAATTTCACGCAGGCAGCACAATCAGGATGGAAGCAGTGGATCGCTACGGAGTTGAAACCAACGAAGTTGTACATAACGGTTCATCGTCTTTATAAATGATGGGGAAATATCTTGAATGTTCTGCAAAGAAAACAGACAGACAACACAATAAGTTCTGCTAGCACATTAAGTTGACGTACAACCCTTTCTAAAAAAGTTCAGGTACAAAATTAGAACAGGTCACAATCAAATGTACTGGCATATCAGTGCTTCAGACCCATAGCTCGGATTTAACTAGTACTATCTGACAAGATTCAGTTGTTACCTCAAATTAGAGCACATGCAGGCAGCCAGCCCTTCCTCTTCTCCCAAAGAAGCAGTGGCCTCCGCCGCACGATGGAGTAGGCCATGTGCCATCCATCGTTCCGAGCAACACGGGGTAAGTCTGACATTGACTCCTGTAATGGACGTCGTCGACGGACCCTGGCACCAGCGGGGGTGGCAGGACTTCGATTAATGGATTGACCACTTCTTCGACATGCACGAACACTCGATATAGGTACATCCCTAACGTGGTCCGTGGCGGCCTTGGTGGCGACGAATAGTACAACCCCGGTTCCTGCACCGGTATCTGAACACCAATCACCTTCGGTATGGTGGACGGCTTCTTCATCCATGCCATAACCGTCAGAGCCCAGCTGTCTGGAGGAACAAACATACTTACGAGCTCACCTCCAAGGTCGTTGATAAGCTCGTTCATGGACTCGCTGTTCCAAGCACGTCGAGGCATGCCATGGAAGGTAAGCTTTGTTAAAAACTCAAGCTTAGACGGCACCGAGCCCCATCCTGGGTGCCACCGATCAAAGCTCACCAGCGCGCCATCGCAGAACAAACGCCGGGAAGATTCGAACACACGACTGAAGTTGAAAGTTGTTCGGAACCTGACGAAGAAATCAGCCGGTGACGGACAGACTTCGACGAGCAAGTCACTTATTTGGATGTCGTGCGCAATGCCAAGAGCTTTGACAAGGTCGTCCGGCGAGACGGGAGGCCGGTCGCCGTTCACTCAAAGATAAATAAACAGCGAGTTCACTCAAAGATTACATTTCAGGAGCACTCATCTGCAATATTGCAGGCTCCCTTGAGGACAATTTTATAATACTTCTCCGGCGTGCGATAGTCCTTGCCCGGCGGCGGTGGGTCCGTGAGAAGCTTCTCTGCATCCAATTTGCCCCATTGCACCTTTATGCGGGCAAGGGCCCGACGAGCACCTTCGATACAGGCGGACCGCTTGACTACATCCAGCCTGGGGCATGCATCCATCAGTCGCCGCACGAGGCAAAAGTAGCTACCAGGCATGGCAACGCTTGTTTAAAACTCAAACTTCGTTCATATGCGCCATGAGCAACGCTTGTTTAATTTAAAATATTACCTTCTGTGCGGCTGTTTATAAAATCTGAGAGATGGCAAGTCGTTAGCTTCAGCCCCAAGCCACAAGTGCTGGGGTGTTCAGGATAAACTTGAGCACTCTTGTTCCCATTTTTGGGTCCATCTAGGGAGGCGCTCAACACGACGAACAAGGCACCGGACTTATAATGCTTGAACACTCTCACTTAGCCATAGAATTCTATAATTTTAAATTTCGGCGAAGCCCCTGGTATTCGGAAGACCGAATCCGGGGCGCTATCCACGCCTTCATCGGACATCATCCGGAACTTCGCTCGAAGCGGCATGAGTTTTTAAGGACCCAAAAAACCTCTCGAACAGCGACCAGTCTCTCGCCTTATCATGCCAGTCAGTTTTAGCTTTCTCCACTGAGGCGTTAACCCGGCTCAACCGGGGCGCAATCGCAGTGGTTCTCCCAGTGCCACCTTAGCCGACAGAACGGAACGTAAGGCACCAAAACGTGGGAGCCGGGCAAACCCAACTATTGACCCAAGACATGATTCGGAGCCGAGTCATATAATGCTATAAGTTCGGGGTGCCGCACTTGTGAAAGTGTTCGGACTTTATCACACCATAGAGTGGGGAACATAAGCCCCTGGTGTATTATGCCGTACCAAAATATACGGGTGCCAGATGTCATATAATGAGCATATGTATATAAAATGTAATGCAATTGCGATCATAAAGGTGCTGCATTATTAATGAAAGAAAAGTCTGCTAGTAGAGCGGACTGATACAAATAGTGCGGTAAGCAAGGGATTTGGACTAAATAAACATGTCCCCCTCCAGGGATGAGCTGCGGATTTGGTGTATATAATCGAATTTAATGCTCGTAATTGAGACCACCTGAGAGTTCGACGCGGCCTTCGTTAGTCCCTGACTGTTGCATCATGAGTTCGGCAGGTTCACCGCCGGACAGGGCTTCTGGTTAACAGAGTCCTATGTACAAAAAAGAAGAAAAATAATAAGAAAAGAGGGGCACATCTGTGAGCCCCTGGTGTGGTCGAACCGCACTCTGGGTCCGTTGTGATCGTGCCCCCTCCCCTGTGCCCATGGTATCTCCAAAGCGTAATGATATACGCGGAGTGTTATTCTTGCGATCATACGCGGGCGAGGGTTGGGGCCGCATTGCTACGCGTGCTCTGATCGCGCCAGGTGGTCTTGGTTGGGATTGCTCCGGGCGCGCTTTGTTGTATCCGGCCGTTTAACGGACGGACTCGAGGATTGCCTTAGAAGGCTGCTCTGTACTTCTGCCGCGAGAGCCGCTGTATGTTCCTCCGTTCGGAGGGAGCGTTCCATATTCCCATTGACCGTGATGACTCCACGAGGGCCTGTCATCTTGAGCTTTAGGTATGCATAGTGCGGCACCACGTTGAATTTGGCAAACGTGGTTTGCCCGAGCAGAGCGTGATAGCCGCTGCGAAACGGGACTATGTCGAAGATTAACTCTTCGCTCCGAAAATTATCCGGGGATCCGAAGACCACTTCCAGTGTGACTGAGCCTGTGCAGTTGGCTTCCACTCCTGGTATGACACCTTTAAAGGTTGTCCTTGTAGGTTTAATCCTTGATGGGTCTATGCCCATTTTGCGCACTGTATCCTGATAAAGCAGGTTCAGGCTACTGCCGCCGTCCATCAGGACTCTCGTGAGGTGGAACCCATCGATGATTGGGTCTAAGACCAATGCGGCGAATCCGCCATGGCGTATGCTGGTCGGATGGTCTCTTCGATCGAAAGTGATCGGACAAGAGGACCATGGGTTGAACTTTGGGGCGACTGGCTCCATCGCATAGACGTCCCTTAGTGCGCGTTTCCTCTCCCTCTTGGGTATGTGGGTCGCGTATATCATATTCACCGTTCGTACTTGTAGGGGAAAACCCTTTTGTCCTTTGTTGTTTGGCGGCCGGATCTCTTCCTCGTCGTCGCTATTTAGCCCCTTGTCATTGTTTTCGGCAATTAACTTGCCGGCCTGCTTGAACACCCAGCAATCTCTATTGGTGTGGTTAGCTGGCTTTTCAGAGGTGCCATGTATCTGGCATGAGCGGTCGAGTATTTGGTCCAGGTTGGACGGACCCGGGATGGTTCTTTTAAATGGCTTCTTCCGTTGACCGGGTTTAGAGCCTCGGAATCCGGCATTGACCGCCGTATCCTCCTTATCGTCGCCGTTAATTCGGCGCTTGTTTTTGTTTCGACATGACCTGCCGTTGTTGTCCTTAGTATCCGGACTGCCAGAATTTTTACGGAGATTGTTGCTGCGGGCTAGCCAGCTGTCCTCTCCCACACAAAAGTGGGTCATTAACGATGTGAGGGCTGCCATGGATTTCGGCTTTTCCTGCCCTAGGTGCCGGGCTAGCCATTCGTCCCGGATGTTATGTTTGAAGGCTGCAAGGGCCTCTGCGTCCGGACAATCGACGATTTGATTTTTCTTCGTCAAGAACCGTGTCCAGAATTGTTTGGCCGATTCGTCTGGCTGCTGAATGATGTGGCTTAGGTCATCGGCGTCTGGTGGTCGCACATATGTGCCTTGGAAGTTATCAAGGAATGCGGCCTCCAGGTCTTCCCAACACCCAATCGACTCTGCGGGCAAGCTGTTGAGCCAATGCCGAGCTGGTCCTTTAAGCTTGAGTGGGAGGTACTTTATGGCATGGAGATCGTTGCCGCGGGCCATATGAATGTGGAGAAGATAGTCTTCGATCCACACCGCGGGGTCTGTTGTGCCATCGTAAGATTCGATGTTTACGGGTTTAAACCCTTCGGGGATCTGATGATCCATTACTTCGTCAGTGAAGCATAACGGGTGTGCGGTGCCCCTGTATTGAGCAATATCGCGACGCAGCTCGAGAGAGCGCTGTCTGTTGTGTTCGGCCCGGCCGGGGTTATTGTATCCGGCACGATGGTATTCGTCGTGGGTCGTAGGGCGCCCCCGTGATCCGTAGATGGATCTGGATTGTCTTGCTTTGTCCTCCAAGATGTCTCGCAATTCCGGCACGTTCCCTCTTAGCTTCGTACTTTTGGAGCGATGCCGGGGTATGGTCTTGGCTGGGGGCCTGGATGCCTCTCTGTCACGACCACGGGGTGGTCGGTCAGCCATATCCTACGCTGGTGATGGATGTACGTATGCTACCTCCTCTAATCGTGGGAGCAGCTTGCGTTTTGGGTAACTTTTGGAGGGACGTTCGAGTTTATACTCTTCGGCCGCGAGGACCTCGGTCCATCGATCGGCCAGCAGGTCCTGATCAGCTTGAAGCTGCTGCTACTTTTTCTTTAGACTGTTTGCTGTGGCGATAAGCCTGCGCTTGAAGCGCTCTTGTTCGACGGGATCCTCGGGTACGACGAATTCGTCATCGTTGAGGCTTGCGTCGTCTTCGGAGGGAGGCATATAATTATGATCCTCTACCTCTTCGTCTGCCGCCCCCTCATGAGGGCTTGCTTCTGCATCCTCCTGCGCTGAGTCTTGCTGGAGGGGATTGTCTTCGGCACTCTCTGGAGTATTATTATCTCCTATGCCGGAATCTCCGTTTTTGCTGTGGCGAGATTTAGAGCGGCGCCGCTGACGCCGGCGCTTGGGCTGTTTCTTTAAGGGATCTGCCTCCGCTGTTCCTTCGCCGTCCCCATCTTTTGGGGTATTGTCGGGGCCGTCCTCTCTTTTCTGCGGCCCCGGGCACCTATGGGGCACGGGGGGCCCCTTCTAGTCCGGCAAGGGGGCGGAGGCCGCGCGCAGAGCAGATCGAGGTCGGGCGCGCGGGGAGACGGGCGATTTTTACCCAGCTTCGGAGCTCTTCGGAGAGATAAAACTCCTACTGCTGCTTTGTGTTTTTATTTGATCTTGCTCGAGAGCGAGCTTATGGTGGTGCTGTGTGTGTGTGTGTGTGTCGAATGGACCGAACCTCCAAGCTGCGGAACCAAAAATCCGAACCCCTTCTACGTGCGCATGGGCCTCCCTTTTATAGTCTAAAGGGGGCTCCAACAGGTGGCAACGTAGGAAGAGGGGGTAGAAAGGTAAAAACGCAGGTTGGTACAACTGCTACCAACGGTGTCCCCTACCTAACTCTGACAGCAGGGGACAAGGGCATTTAAGGCCCGTCCGGTCGCCCCAACAGTGCAAGGAAACGACCGTTAGAGGCGCCACCGATTGCCACGATGGCGTCTCCGTCAACTTCGTTTGCCACCTCGCTCTGCATGGCTACGCAATGCCCCGCCACGTGCCCCTGGGGTGGCCCTGGGGTGACACGTCGCTGGATGCGCTGGATTTTGGGTGGCCGCCTTGCCGCGGCAAGTGCCTTGTCGCGGCCCGTCTCTTGTCGTGTCGGCAAGCTTGCCGGCCGTCGGGCCTTGCCGGGACGCGCGGGGCGCCGCGGCAAGTCTTCTGGAGATGCCTTGGTCGGCCTTCCCGGCAAGCTCCTCTTGCCGGGGCCTTTGTTTTCTTCCCGACCAGCTTCTCTTGCCGGGACCTTGTATTCTTCCCGGCCAGCTTCTCTTGCCGGGGCCTTGGTTGGCCTTCCCGGCAAGCTCCTCTTGCCGGGGCCTTGGTTTGAGTACTTCGATCTTGAATGGCATCAAAGTAGCCGTGGAGGATCTTGGCGGATGCCCGGCAAGCCCTGCCGCGGGTCGCTGCGACTGCCCGTGCACAAGTTCGGGGTACTAAGGTGCCCCCCTACTTTAGTACACCGATAGGAGCCCCCGGGCCTGGGCCATACACGGTGCCGAGCGCTGTTGGGCCAGGCCCAAAACAATGCATGGGCACACGCGGCCTAGGTCACACCGCATATCTCTCCGCTTCCACCGCGCACGCCCAGAGCGGCACGCGTCAAACGCGGCGTCGTGGGTGACGTGGGCGGCGCGTGCGGGGCTGAGCCTCGCGAGCATGCATCAAGCCATGATGAAGGGGGCGGCTCACGCCCTCCTACCTAAACGGAGGTAGGCGTGGGGGCGTGGTGCATTTACTGGATGGGACTGGTGCGCGGTTTTTGAGGCGTCCAACCCCACGATCACGGGGTGGGGCGAGGCTGCCTCACCCGTCACCTCGGCCCCGCATCCCCGCCACGTGGCTCCCATGCACTTGGGGTCACGGACGGTGGGAGTGGGAATCCGGGCCGTCGCGAGCAGAGGCAGCGGGTCGGTCCCGATTCCCTGCTCTTCCCGTGCCTTGATTCGCTGAGCGGGGCGGCCGGGCTCCCACCCTGCTCCTTTATAAAGAGCAGGAGGGGGGGCACGGAAGCCCGCACTCTCTCATCTCCTTCTTCCTTCAACTTCTGTTCTCCTTTCTCCCATTCGCCATGGAGAAAGGGAATCCTGGCTCTTCATCGATGGCGGCGAGGGTTGCCGCCAGGCAGCGCACCTCTCCCTCTCTCGCACCCTTGGCGGGGGAACCGGCCATAAGGGGAAGAGGGAGGGGGCGTGGTCGCGGATGAGGTCGAGGACGAGGCCGAGGCGCGCGGGGAAGAGGCGGACGGGGCGGCGCGCCAGCTTCGCCTCCGCCGGCGGTTCCTCCCCCCACGGTGGTCCACATGGGGGACGACGCTTGCGAGTTCTTCGTCAGGCTGCGTCGAGCGCCTCGTCGTCGCCTCCGGCTTCCAACTCCATCCGCAAGCGCGATGGAACCGGACCCGCCCGAGATGCTGAGACTGCAGATGAGGGGCTGCGGGATTAGCGGCACGCGAGTCCACGTTGTATCCCCAGCCCCTGGCGTGATGTATCTTGATCGAGGGTGGAAGACGTTCGCCCGCATCCACAGCTTGACGGCGGGGTTTACCCTCCATTTTAAGTTAATGGAGGGCGACCTTCTCGCCGTCAAGGTCTTCGGGGACTCCGGCATCCGAGCGAGATGCTGCGTGGACAGCTCCTCCGATAGCGAAGGCCCCTCCTCGAGCGAGAGTGACGAGGAGGGGAGCGACAGCGACGACAAGGACGGCGGGTCCGACTAGGCGCCGGACGCCGCCTCACGCGCCACCGATGACCCCATCATCCGGGTCGCTGGCCTTCTGAACTTCCCGGGGCCGTCTCCTTGGGCGGCTGGCGTAGGGAGGCTGCGGAGGAGGAAGAGGGATGGCGGCAAGGCCGTCAAGTCGGAGTACGAGGGCGAGGTGCCCTCGACAGCGTGCTGACGTCCTGCTGCCCTGTCTTCGAGCTCTGCCTCCGGCGCCTCCGTCTCCGCCAAGCTCCTGGCCGGCCCCCGGGACGTTCTCTTGGTGTCTTCTGGCACCCGTAGCTCACCTAGGCGCCCCTTTTGCCCTCCCCGGCAAGCTTCTCTTGCCGAGGCCTCCTTGACCTGCGTCCTGAAGAGAGAAACAGGAGAGGGATTACGGGCATCTTATCTTTCAGTTTGTAAGCCTTCGGGCCTTAGCTGTATTTAAAATTTGTAATCCTCTCTATCATGTTTTTCATCCTCTATGGACTTGTACTAAATTAGGATGTTTTTTAATGAAAAGAGGGGAATGCCTGCCGGATTATATCCTCTACTTGATTTTGTGCCTTGTATGTTTCCACCCTACGCTATGAGGGAACTTGCCGGCGCAAGCACACTTGCTGAGTGCGGAACATCAGCAGCCCGCTGGCGGTGCTGTTCCCGGCAAGAAACCTCGTCGGGCCAGTTGCAGCGCACTTGCATTGTTGAGCAGACTCGGAAACAAATCAAGGGCGCAACTTAGCCGCGATTCGGCTCCTCTGCGCACAGGTTTTTCCCATACAAGGCACGCTCGTTCAAGGACGTGGCCTCACATTCCCTAGTCCATAAGAGGATGCATGACGAGGGATGAAAAGCTTATCTGATATTACAGCCCCCGGCGGCTCTGGCTCGCCGCGACCCAGGTGCCGGTGCGCCTTTCTTTGTCCTTGCCGCCGGCGTCGCAGCCTCCAGGGACCCTGACTTGCCGTGGAGGAATCTTGGCACTCGCAGCCCCCAGTGAAATCGGCTTGCCGGGGCCTCTGCGCCAGTGCGCCCTTCTGGTTTTTCCTGGTTGCTGTCATTTTAGTCATGAGAAAAATTTAGACGGTGCCGCAATAAGTTACTTTTTGCAACGTAACTTCAAGTTGGGCAATGCAACACCGTGTTTCGCCCTTTGTATGTTTACGCTCTACGCTTTTAGGGGACTTGCCGGTGCATACACGCTTGCTGAGTGCGGAACATCAGCAGCCCGTTGGCGGTGTTGCCCCCGGCAAGAAACCTCGTCGGGCTAGTTGCAGCGCGCTTTCATCGTTGAGCGGACTCGAAAACAAATCAAGGGCGCAACTTAGCCACGAGTCGGTTCCTCCGCACACAAGTTTCTCATACAAAGGACGTCCCATGGCAAGGCTTACTATGTTACATCCTTTATTCCATCACATCCCTTGTATGTTTTTACCCCACGCCTTCAGGGAACTTGCCGACGCTAACACACTTGCTGAGTGCGGAATATCAGCAGCCCGCTGGCGGTGTTGTATCCGACAAGAAACCTTGTCGGGCCAGTTGCAGCGCACTTTCATTGTTGAGCGGACTCGAAACAAAGCAAGGGCGCAACTTAACCACGAGTTGGTTCCTCTGCGCACGGGTTTTTCATACAAGGCACGAACGTTCAAGGAATGCAACATAGAAATTTAAAACTGAAAGTATTCTGTATTCGAACTTGGGCAACTTAGCTTTTCTGTCTTCCGTGCTCCGGTAAGGCCGCACTTCTCCCTTGATTCCCTTCCTTGTATGCTTTCACCCTCACGCTTTCGGGGAACCTGCCGGTGCAAGCACGCTTGCTGAGTGCGGAACATCAGCAGCCCGCTGGCGGTGTTGCCTCTGGCAGGAAAAACTTGTCGGGCTAGTTGCGGCGCGCTTTCATCGTTGAGCGGACTCGAAACAGATCAAGGGCGCAACTTAGCCACGATTCGACCCTTCTGCGCACAGGTTCTTCATACAAGGTACGGATTCTCAGGGAATACAATTCAAAAGCTCGAAACTGGACGCTTTCTTCGCCCTACTGGCCGGTGGAGCTCGATGGCGCATCCTCGACGGCAGCGCGGCACTCCGGAGAGGCGTGCTTGCCGGAGCAGGCACCAGGGCTGTCCCTACTGGCCGGTGGAGCTCGACGGCGCATCCTCGACGGCAGCGCGGCACTCCGGAGAGGCGTGCTTGCCGGAGCAGGCACCAGAGCTGTTCTTACCGGGCTTAGTCTTTGGTGGATCTGCCTTTGCCTTCTTGCACTTGCCGGTGGAGCTCGATGGTGCATCCTCGACGGCAGCGCAGCACTTCGGGGAGGTGCGCTTGCCGGAGTGGGCATCAGAGCTGCTCTTGCCGGTCTTGACTTTCTTCTTCCCCCGGGGAGCTTCAGCGGCAAGTGGCTTGCACTCTGCTACGGCTACTGCTTCCCGGTAGATCTTGTCGGTGCAGATAAGTGCATCCTTCTTGTCGCCTTGGACAGAGATGACACTTATCGGACCAGGCATCTTGAGCACGTTGTATGCGTAGTGAGAGGCTGCCATGAACTTGGCAAGCGCTGGTCGGCCGAGTATCCCGTTGTAGGGTAATGGGATGTCAACAACATCGAAGGTGACCCTCTCTGTCCTGAAGTTCAGCTCGCTGCCAAACGTTACTGGCAGCATGATCTTCCCCTTGGGCTTGCTCCTTCCCGGATTTATCCCTTGAAAGGTACCGGTTTCTTCGAGCTCGCTGTCGGGGATCTGGAGCTTCTTGAGCACTGCGGAGGAAATCAGGTTCAGGCCGGCCCCGCCGTCAACCAACATCTTCGTGACCTTGAGGTTGCGGATTGTTGGTGAGACCAACATCGGCAAGCACCCGACCGCAGTGATGCGATCAGGGTGGTCCTCAACATCGAAGATGATGGGCGTGCTGGACCATTTCAGAGGCTTGCGCGCCTCGACGGACAGCTCCGCTGCATTCACCTCTCGCACCCACTGCTTGAGTTGGCGGTGCGAGGCGTGCAGAGAGGCGCCGTCGTCGATGCACAACACCTCCGTCGCCTTCTGAAACTCTTGGTCATCGGTCTCATCTTCCTCCATCTCATCATCCTCATCCTCATCTTCGTCCTTGTCGCGGCCGCGGGGAGGCCTATCTCCTTGCCGCGGCTTGGCCTTGCCGCGGTGCCCTCCCCGGGCGGGAAGCTTCTTGCCGGATCCTCCGCCACCTCCCTGGGCTCTCTCCTTATCGCGGCGCTCGTATTCGGCTTTCTGTAGTTCCGCCATCTGCTCCACTTTCTTGCAGGTTTGGAGATCATGGCCCTTGGTGCGGTGGATCTTGCAGTACCGCTTGCCGGAGCCATCCTGCTTGTCGGCGGCTGCCACAGCCTCGCCGGAGTCATCGGCTTTGGCCTTGTCGGAGCCGCCTCCGTTGCCGGAATGCTCAACAGCTAGCACATCCTTAGCCTTTCTCTTCCTGTTGCTCCGCCTCCGGTTCTTCCTTGCCGGGGCGGCATCCTCACTGTCAGATCCTTCTGCTCTTGCAACCTCTCCGGGGATTTTCCTCCCCTCCTCAGCCCGTGCACACTTGTCGGCCAGAGCATAGAGCTCGCTGACGTCTCTGATCTTGCACATCGCCATCTCCTCCCTCATCCCGCGGTTACGCACGTTCTGATGAAACACGCTGATAACTGCGGCAGGGTGGACGTCTGGGATGTTGCGCTGCACTTGGCTGAATCTCTGTATGTACTTGCGCAGGGGTTCTCCCTCCTTCTGGACGAGCAAGTGGAGGTCACTCTCCTGGCCACGAGGCTTGTGGCCACCTGTGAAGGCGCCGACAAACTGATGACACAGGTCCGCCCATGAAGAGATGGAACCGTCCGGCAAGTGCATGAGCCAAGATCTGACATTGGGCTTGAGCACCAGCGGGAAGTAGTTGGCGAGGATCTTCTCGTCGCGCCCTCCGGCAGCCTGCACCGCGATGGTGTAGATGCTGAGCAACTCCGATGGATGTATCCTGCCATCGTACTTCTCGGGCACGTCTGGCTTGAAGTTCTTGGTTTTGGGCCACTGGACTTGCCGCAGCTCGCGGGTGAACGCTGGGCAACCTACCGCGTACGGCAAGTCGCTTGGTTCCCCGGGTGCGTGCATATCGACAGTGGGCCCAGCGCGCTGGTCGGACTGACGTCACACTTCCCTTCTGCGCTCGATGCGAGTGCGAGCGTCTTCGTGCCGCCGTTCTTGGAGAACGTGGCGTTGATCGCGTCGGGTTCGCGGGTCCGACGATGCGGTGGAGTCGCCGCCGGGGTTGGCCCGACGAGCCGGCGATCTTGGCCTTCGGGGCTGGGAGTGCACGGAGGTGGCACCCCCAGCGGTCTTGTCGGCATCGGCTTGCGCCCGGGCGCCTTGCCGGGGCCTCGATGCACTCGGTTGCCGGGGCTTGTCGCCGTTGGCGAAGCTGATGAGACTGTATATGGTCATCCTCCAGTCGTCGATCTTGTGCGGCGCCGGAGGGAAGTCTAGAAGCAGCTGGGCTCGGGCCAGCGCTTCCTCTGCTGTCTTGGGTGGTGGTGGCGAATAGCGGCGCGAGGAGCGGGATGTGCTCGGACTCCCAATTGGATTGGGAGGTGCAACACCCCGCCCGGGCGACTGTACCTCGCTCGCGCCAGCATGCGGGCGTGCATGCTGACCTCGAGCGTCCCGCGACCCACCGGCTTGGCCTTGTTCCAACGCGAGCACGGTGCTAGGAGCACCGGGGCGTTGTCGACCTTGCACTTCCTGGGAAGGGTGCGGTGTCTGCACGGTCGCCGACGCTTGCGGGGCCTCGTTTTTGGATCTGGTGATGACGTGAGTCCCACCGTTGGCGCCCGCTCCTCCGCCGGCATCCACTCCACCGCCCTTTGCTCCGGCGGTGGTGGCGGAATAGATGTAGACGGAGCGGCCACCTCCGAAGGCTTCTTCTTCGGTGGCATGTTGATGAAGGCGTTGATGCAGCGCGCGTGGAGACCGGATCAGATGCTCACGACCTCGACGCGCCCCCTACCTGGCGTGCCAAAGATGTCGGGGCCGTCCTCTCTTTTCTGCGGCCCCGGGCACCTATGGGGCACGGGGGGCCCCTTCTAGTCCGGCAAGGGGGCGGAGGCTGCGCGCAGAGCAGATCGAGGTCGGGCGCGCGCGGGGAGACGGGCAATTTTTACCCAGCTTCGGAGCTCTCCGGAGAGATAAAACTCCTACTGCTGCTTTGTGTTTTTATTTGATCTTGCTCGAGAGCGAGCGTATGGTGGTGCTGTGTGTGTGTGTGTGTGTGTGTGTCGAATGGACCGAACCTCCAAGCTGCGGAACCAAAAATCCGAACCCCTTCTACGTGCGCATGGGCCTCCCTTTTATAGTCTAAAGGGGGCTCCAACAGGTGGCAACGTAGGAAGAGGGGGTAGAAAGGTAAAAACGCAGGTTGGTACAACTGCTACCAACAGTGTCCCCTACCTAACTCTGACAGCAGGGGACAAGGGCATTTAATGCCCGTCCGGTCGCCCCAACAGTGCAAGGAAACGACCGTTAGAGGCGCCACCGATTGCCACGATGGCGTCTCCGTCAGCTCCGTTTGCCACCTCGCTCTGCATGGCTACGCAATGCCCCGCCACGTGCCCCTGGGGTGGCCCTGGGGTGACACGACGCTGGATGCGCTGGATTTTGGGTGGCCGCCTTGCCGCGGCAAGTGCCTTGTCGCGGCCCTTCTCTTGTCATGTCGGCAAGCTTGCCGGCCGTCGGGGCTTGCCGGGACGCGCGGGGCGCCGCGGCAAGTCTTCTGGAGATGCCTTGGTCGGCCTTCCCGGCAAGCTCCTCTTGCCGGGGCCTTTGTTTTCTTCCCGGCCAGCTTCTCTTGCCGGGACCTTGTATTCTTCCCGGCCAGCTTCTCTTGCCCGGGCCTTGGTTGGCCTTCCCGACAAGCTCCTCTTGTCGGGGCCTTGGTTTGAGTACTTCGATCTTGAATGGCATCAAAGTAGCCGTGGCGGATCTTGGCGGACGCCCGGCAAGCCCTGCCGCGGGTCGCTGCGACTGCCCGTGCACAAGTTCGGGGTACTAAGGTGCCCCCCTACTTTAGTACACCGATAGGAGCCCCCGGGCCTGGGCCATACACGGTGCCGAGCGCTGTTGGGCCAGGCCCAAAACAATGCATGGGCACACGCGGCCTAGGTCACACCGCATATCTCTCCGCTTCCACCGCGCACGCCCAGAGCGGCACGCGTCAAACGCGGCGTCGTGGGTGACGTGGGCGGCGCGTGCGGGGCTGAGCCTCGCGAGCATGCATCAAGCCATGATGAAGGGGGCGGCTCACGCCCTCCTACCTAAACGGAGGTAGGCGTGGGGGCGTGGTGCATTTACTGGATGGGACTAGTGAGCGGTTTTCGAGGCGTCCAACCCCACGATCACGGGGTGGGGCGGACTCCCTCACCTCCTAGTCCAGGACTCCCTCACCTCCTTGCACCGGTATCTCTGTGAGCTACCGGAACCGATATGTTGCTGTGGCATCATTTTCGGATATGTTGCCGTGGCATCATTTTCGGATATGTTGCCGTGGCACCATTTTTGTTTCGCCGCCGTGGCACCCTTTTTCGTTCCGCCATGGTAACCAAATGCTCCTTAACATGCTCATGTCAACATTTTCATAAATTGCATAAGACTTGCACATGTCATCCGCATCATGATAACAACAATTAAAATGTTTAAAATTGTTGTTGCATTAAATTGCTAAATAACATGGGGATTTTTCGGAATTGTTATTCATTGTTCCGGCCTCATTTAAACTTGACTAGATAGGTAGTTTTATTATGCTTCACCTCTTTTCATGTTTAACAACATTTAATATTGTTTGGTAGCTTAAACGAGAGAGAACTAAATAATTGATGTGGAGTTTTATCAATATGCAACTCGTTGCATATTGAGCTCCACTTAACTTGCAGTGTTGTTTGTGCATATTGACATGCCATGCCTCATTAAACCGGACATGCATCATACTTGATTGTGCATCATGCCATGATTATTCTTGGTTGTTTACCATGTTGTATGCTTCTTTCCGGTTTGCTTCTCTCGTTAGCTTCGGTTTCGTTCCGGAGTTGTGAGGATTCGTTCGACTACTTCCGTTCGTCTTCTTCATGGACTCGTTCTTCTTCCTAGCAGGATTTCAGGCAAGATGACCACTACCCTGGATCTCACTACTATCATTGCTATGCTAGTTGCTTCGTTCTATCGCTATGCTGCGTTACCTATCATTTGCTTGTCAGCCTCCCAAATTGCCATGAACCTCTAACCTTTGACATCATTCCTAGCAAACCATTGTTTGGCTATGTTACCGCTTTGCTCAGCCCCTCTTATAGCATTGCTAGCTGCAGGTGAAGTTGAAGATTGCTCCATGGTGGACAGGGTTTATGTTGGGATATCACAATATCTCTTATATTATTAATGCATCTATATATTTGGTAAAGGGTGGAAGGCTCGGCCTTATGCCTGGTGTTTTGTTCCACTCATGCCGCCCTAGTTTCCGTCATACCGGTGTTATGTTCCCGGATTTTGCGTTCCTAACGCGGTCGGGTGATTTATGGGACCCCCCTGACAGTTCGCTTTGAATAAAACTTGTCCAGCAAGGCGCAACCTTGGTTTTACAATTTGCCTCACCTAGCCCTTTTTCCCTTGGGTTTCCGGAGCCCGAGGGTCATCTTTATTTACCCCCCCCCCCCGGGCCAGTGCTTGTTGTGAGTGTTGGTCCAAACTGTCAGCCGCCGGTGGCCACCAGGGTCTACTCTGGGCTCGCCTACCGGAAGTTTGGACAATCCGGTGTGCCCTGAGAACGAGATATGTGCAGCTCCTATCAGGATTTGTCGGCACATCCGGGCGGCTTTGCTGGTCTTGTTTTACCATTGTCAAAATGTCTTGTAAACCGGGATTCCGAGTCTGATCGGGTCTTCCTGGGAGAAGGTCTATTCCTTCGTTGATCGCGAGAGCTTGTCATGGGCTAAGTTGGGACACCCCTGCAGGGTATACACTTTCGAGAGCCGTGCCCGCGGTTATGTGGTAGATGGGAATTTGTTAATGTCCGGTTGTAGATAACTTGACACCAGATCCGAATTAAAACGCATCAACCGCGTGTGTAGCCGTGATGGTCTCTTCTCGGCGGAGTCCGGGATGTGAACACGGTTTTGGGTTATGTTTGACGTAAGTAGGTGTTCAGGATCACCTCTTGATCATTGCTAGCTTCACGACCGTTCCGCTTGTTTCTCTTCTCGCTCTCTTTTGCGTATGTTAGCCACCATATCATGCTTAGTCGCCGCTGCAACCTCACCACTTTACCCCTTCCTTTCCCATTAAGCTTTGCTAGTCTTGATACCCATGGTAATGGGATTGCTGAGTCCTCGTGGCTCACAGATTACTACAACAACCAATTTGCAGGTGCCGATGAAATGCAGGTGACGCAACCAAGCTCAAGGAGGAGCTCGATGAAGATCTTGCCCTTTGTGTTGTTCTAGTTGATCAGTAGTGGAGCCCAGTTGGGGTCGATCGGGGACCTTTGTCGCATTTGGGGTTCTTCTTTTATTTTGGTTCCGTAGTCGGACCTTGATTGTATCTAGATGATGTAATGCTTTATTCATGTAATTGTGTGAAGTGGCGATTGTAAGCCAACTATGTATCTCTTTCCCTTATGTATTACATGGGTTGTGTGAAGATTACCTCACTTGCGACATTGCTTTCAATGCGGTTATGCCTCTAAGTCGTGCTTCGACACGTGGGAGATATAGCCGCATCGAGGGCGTTACAAGTTGGTAATCAGAGCCTTCCCCGACCTTAGGAGCCCCACTGCTTGATCGTTTTAGCGGCCGAGTTGTGTCTAGAAAAATGTTTTGAGTCATTTAGGATTATATATATCGGAGAGTTAGGAATTCTTTTTACTCCCTAGTCTCTTCATCGCTCTAGTAAGGCATCCTGACGTAGAGTTTTGACTCTTCTCTTCTCACATTTCACTAAATTTTTTTTTAGGATCACGCGGGTATCTTGGAATCGTTCCGATGGTTTTATGATGAGAACATTGTCTTGGTGCCTCCTGTCAGGGGTTTAGTGGAAGTGTCCCGGGGAGTTGAGCTCTGAGGTGTTGTCGTCATAATTTTATCGTTGCAGTTCTGGAATACCTGAGTTTAGTACGCCGACATCGAAAATCTCTTTTATGCAGTTGTTGGTGAGATAACCCCGATAACCCAGTACTGAGGTGAGTACGGGAGTATTGCCATGACTTGTATAACGGATGCTTTTCGAAGGTTGAGGTAGACGATTTCCGAAGGTTTCTTGGTTATGTGTTGAAGGATGGATACAGCTGGATGTAGGATTTGCTAGTTTTGGGTGAGATATTATGCTTCCCCTGTATCCCCAACACCTGATTGCATAACCGGAAAATTTCGGGAGTTTCATAGGTGGGAATTCAAGTAGCTCTTAGGATATCTTTCCGACGGATGCATGATATGAAATTGGGGTTCGACGTCTAGTGGTCCACCTATTCACGGTTGGTTTTACAGTGGTCTCGTTGTGTCTTAAAGAGTCCTTGGCTATGCCGACTCGGGGACGCTTCGTATGTCATGTGCACTGCCTTGTACATGATGGTGTTGTACGATCGAGCCCGTGTAGGCCCCACCACGAAAACTTCGGACGAAATCTCTATCATATGTATTTGTTCCGGCTTATTTTGCAAGCCAAATCCTTTGTTTTGTTTTAATTGTGGTATTCGAGTTGCTTCGAAGTCAAATGTTGAATCCATACCTTTCCTAAACGGTGTTCTCATATTGCTATGTGAATACTAATCCTTTTTGATCATTGAGGTTGTCATGTTAATTCTTTTCCAACCGGTGCGCTTCTCTTCGAGATGATCCCATCATTCTCCCCATCCGCAAGATCAATTCTAAGTTTTCTCAACAGTGTTTGTTTCGTTCATCCCAAGTTGTCTTTGTTTTTCCCCACCCTCCCACCCTTTTCTTCAAGGACTCATTTATTTTAATCAAGTATCCATTTATTCATGTGAAGTCTCTTCATTCTTTTCTTTCAATGTTCTTATCCGGTGATTTCCCATGAAGATGCTCAACGGTTTCAAGTTCATCATCCTTCATTGTTGTTTCTTCTCCAGTGGATCCAATTCAAGCTTTCGATATTCATCATTTTACTTTCCTCGTTTCTAATGCTTTCTCATGCCGATGCACCTCTTAATCATTCACTTCTTCCTATCCATTTGTTCTGGAGTGCTGAAGATATCTCACAAGACTTGTGTTTCCATTCTTAATCCATTCAAGTTATTTTTCGAGATTGTTATCTCATTCAAGCCATTTAAATCAACCGGTGCAACCTCCCTTTCAAGCAATTGTTCAACAGTGTTTTCTTTTGAGTGGGCCCTAACCCACAGGTCTTTTCCCAGGATCTTACCTGACTCTTCTAATTTATCCGGAGCTTCTAAAATTCTTTTCAAAGTTTGACGTAAGAATGGGTTATCAACAGTCATATGTTTTTCTCCAAGATCTTTCAAATTCTTTTCATAGTTGGCTCAACCTCTTCGCTTTTGATTCTTCCGGTGTGCCTCAATAATTCTTGGTGGTGTTTCTCGTTGTCATTCTCATCATTTGAAGACCGAAGAAGAGTTTCTCTTTAATCTTGCTCTATTCTCTTCAAGATTCATGGTGCTAGCTTGTTGCCATCCTCTCATAATTGTTTTCGATTGTGAGAATCTTTTTCACCCATCAGGAGATATTCAAGAGTCTCCTCAGTTTGTAATCCGGAGTCCATCAATTCAGGTTTATTCATTCTCAGCTGTCAGTTATCATTCTCCTATCTTGCCGGTGCATCAATCGAATATCCTCTAATCAGTTCTTGATCTCTTTGTTCTCATGTATCTAGTTTGTCTCAAGCACCTTCGTTCATTTGCTAATTCTTACCGGTGATGCACCCCTACTTCGATCATTTTCAATTCTTACGGTGGTTCTTTCAAGATCTCTCTTCCTTGTTCATCATATCAATTCATTTGTTGTTCCAATCCTATCGGTGGTTCGCTGAAGACCTTCTCAAGTTTTGATATATCTCTTTTAATCCTTTCTACGAGAATAAGTAGTATGCCAAATCCGTTGTTTGTCATCAATTTAATTGGTGAAGGATAAGCATAACATAATTCTTATTCTTGTTCTTCCAAGTGATTAATTCTTTATTCCGGAGGCCCTTAAAATTCTCGGTTTCATTTGTTTCATCTTCTCTTTTTCCCGGAGTTCCAAGCTCTAATTATCACGGAGATCCATCTAAATCATTGCAAGGATTCACCTTGTGTTTTCAATTTCTCTTTCTTTTCATTCCTTTTGTTTACCGGAGTTCTTCATGGAGGTTCTACATGTTGGTTCATCAAGGATTTAATTCCCTTCTCAAAGTTTTCATCGAGATTCTTTCCTAACGAGCTCAAGCTTTCTTCATATGGTAATCCAGAGTGCAATTCTTTCTACCATAGTTTGGAGGTGGTATTATGTCATTCTTGATAATTTGAGTTCATGTTCCATGATTCACATGTTGTTAAGAATGAGGTATTTTAAATCCATCAATCTCTTCGTTGGAGTTATCTTGGTATAGATTTCACCTAAAGCCTTCCCTAAGGATTGTTGCTATTTTGGTGTTATTAATGACCCAAGTTATCTCTTTTCCATCTTGATGGAACAAGTTTTCATCTCTTCGTTAATCTCAAGCAAGCAATTGTTTCCGTTAGTGGCCGGTTGTCACCTCATAATGTTGAGATGTTTCCATAAGCCCACTACAAACTTATTCTTTTCGTTGTTGGTCTTCCAACAACTCTATTCTAACCTTCTTGCAAGGATGCCTTCCAAATTCAATTGTGGTAGAAGTTAACATTTTCTTCTCTGTCCCTTTATCCCAACGGTCTAGCTTCTATTCTTTCATTCCGGAGGCATTGTGATGTTGTGCTCTTCAATCATCATCTTGTTTTGTCAGGATCATGTTCTTTTTCTTGCTTAACCATTTAACCGGAGTGTTGGGTCATCTCTTCAAGTTCTTTTCATCTTATCAAGTTTTTTTCTCTTTTCTACCGGAGTGCTGTCCAAATTCTGTCATTCTTGTTCCTTGGCTATCTCATTATACCGAGGTGGTCATATTCTTTTCGTTCGTGAAATTCTTGATTCATGTCTTTGCAACCTTCAAATTCTCGTAATACTCCTTGTTCCTCTTTTCTAACGGATTGTTTGCAATCTCATTCATCTCTATGGTACTCTTTCTTTTAAATTACTCAACCTCTCAAGGTTCGTGGTTTCACTCGTTTGTCAAAGAAGCAACTTAGTTTTACCTCTTCTCTTCCCTTTCTATTTTCTCTCCGGTGCCATCCTAGATCTCGGGGCGAGATCCTCTCGTAGTGGTGGAGTGTTGTAACGCCCCGGATACAACTTTCCATATTCGTAACTCCAACTCTTGCCTTTTCCGGAGATGCGATATAATATTTCCTTCGTGGTTGGGTTTTTGTCTTTTGTTTTTGCTTTTTGCATCTCATCTCTTTGCTTCATGTGCATTGCATCACGTCATCATGCACCCCTTTTTAAAACTCAACTAAATAAATTGCATAGATCTTTTGATCTATTTAAACCGAGGGAACTCACAGGGTGATTTCTCTTTATAACATATCCTTCCAATATTAGGGAGCTATAATTAAAATATTCCATTGTTTTGGAATTCACCATAACACACTTGCAAAATCCCAATGCCTTTGTTGTCTTAATTCTTGATCTCCAACTTTGCCATTTATTCTTTCATCATTTTCCGGAGCTCCACCAAAATCCGAACATTTTGGACACTTCTAAACCCTAGTCCTTGTTCAAACCATTTGTATTAAATTCAAATGACTTTGAATTTAATTCTTGCAATCTTGCCCACTCCATTTTTCTTGGGACAAGCGCATTTTTGCGAGTCCGGGAAAATTACCCCCATGCTCAAATTATTTCTCCAACCGTTTCTTTATCTCACTTTTCTTTCTTTGCTATTTACTGCTTTTGGTAAATAAAAGAGAAGTGGGGGATTAGTGAGAAGAGAAGGAAGAAGCCTTGCAGCCCAGGCCGGCCCATCCATCACCACAGCCCATCTAACCTCCTAAGCCCAGCCATCCCCATCTTAACCCTAGCCTCTTGCTGATGCCCTCGCTCTCTCCCTCGATGCCCCATCCAGCGCCACCAGGAACCGTCGCTCGCTAGCCCTCTCCCTCCGCTCGATCTCCTCCCCCTCTCGATCCCCTTGCGCCTCCACACTGTCTTCCGCGCCTCCGCCTCTGCCCAAAGCCTTGCCCATGCCTCCCGCCGTCCAACCGTGCCGCGCCCTCAAGCACCTCGCCTCCACACGCCCCTCCGTCGTCTGCTTCCGGCGCCTCCGACCCTCCTCTGCATCGTCTCCCCGCATCACCTCCCCCCGTGCCTCTCCTCCTGCTTCTGCTCGTCGCCACCAAACCGCCTCGACCTCGCCGCCGGCAGCAGCAGCAGCTGCTGCACCCTCTCGCCAACGCCGCGCCCGGACCTTCCCCGCGCCTTGCCTTTGACCTTGGCTTCCGCGTTCCATGGCCACGAGCGCCACCCGCAACAGTTTCAGGCCGTCCCTGGCGCCGAGTCCCTCGCCGCCCTTCTGCACCTCATCTCCGGCCCTGTCCGTCGGAGCCACGCCTCCCGGTGCCCGCAGCTGCGTCGACGGTCTTCCTCCTTGACGCTGCCGCCTCGAGCCTCCCCATGCCGCGTGAGACCGCCGTGCCAAGTTCCCGTCGCTGCCGCTGCAAGTCCCGCTCGAGAACAGCCCCTGCATCGCGCCAAGTCTCTGCATCGCGCCCCTATTGCTGTTGACGCCAAGTCCAACGGTCACCGAGCGTGGATTCGCCAAGTACCCCACCGGCAAGACCACAAGGATGCTCGGACGACTACAGACTGAAACGCCAAGTTCCTCTCCGAACGTGTACGACTACCATCGCCGAGACCGCAAGTACCATGACAACCCCGAAGGGATTCGAACCCATCAAGTTCCTCTGCCACGAACGGTTACAGTGTTGTGGATCCGGCAAGTACCCTCTCCGATCGCCAAGACCAAGTACACGAAGTGACGCCAAGTACCACGACGACCATTGCTCGCGGAGCTCGTCTACCGCCGAAATGTACAACTACCGTCACCGTGTACCACTACTTCCACTTCCGTCGCGAGAACGTCTACTTCCACTACGGCACGAGTACAACTACTTCCACTACGACCCGCGAGTACCACTACTTCCCTCGACAAGATCGAACCACTCCAAAATGCACGCTTCGAAGGTATAATCCCGAGACGATCAACCGTGGACCGAATGCATGTTGTCTGAGATGAACCATATGTTTGCATCGTGCCCGTTTGCTTCATGCATGTTCCTCCTCGTTTGCCATGCCGTCGACCCGTGGGAATCAGGTAACCGGGATCACCCCACCATCCGTGCACGCATCCGCACGCCTCCTTTTGCACCGGTATCTCCGTGAGCTACCGGAACCGATATGTTGCCGTGGCATCATTTTCGGATATGTTGCCGTGGCATCATTTTCGGATATGTTGCCGTGGCACCATTTTTGTTTCGCCGCCGTGGCACCCTTTTTCGTTCCGCCATGGTAACCAAATGCTCCTTAACATGCTCATGTCAACATTTTCATAAATTGCATAAGACTTGCATATGTCATCCGCATCATGATAACAACAATTAAAATGTTTAAAATTGTTGTTGCATTAAATTGCTAAATAACATGGGGATTTTTTGGAATTGTTATTCATTGTTCCGGCCTCATTTAAACTTGACTAGATAGGTAGTTTTATTATGCTTCACCTCTTTTCATGTTTAACAACATTTAATATTGTTTGGTAGCTTAAACAAGAGAGAACTAAATAATTGATGTGGAGTTTTATCAATATGCAACTCGTTGCATATTGAGCTCCACTTAACTTGCAGTGTTGTTTGTGCATATTGACATGCCATGCCTCATTAAACCGGACATGCATCATGCCATGATTATTCTTGGTTGTTTACCATGTTGTATGCTTCTTTCCGGTTTGCTTCTCTCGTTAGCTTCGGTTTCGTTCCGGAGTTGTGAGGATTCGTTCGACTACTTCCGTTCGTCTTCTTCATGGACTCGTTCTTCTTCCTAGCAGGATTTCAGGCAAGATGACCGCTACCCTGGATCTCACTACTATCATTGCTATGCTAGTTGCTTCGTTCTATCGCTATGCTGCGTTACCTATCATTTGCTTGTCAGCCTCCCAAATTGCCATGAACCTCTAACCTTTGACATCATTCCTAGCAAACCATTGTTTGGCTATGTTACCGCTTTGCTCAGCCCCTCTTATAGCGTTGCTAGCTGCAGGTGAAGTTGAAGATTGCTCCATGGTGGACAGGGTTTATGTTGGGATATCACAATATCTCTTATATTATTAATGCATCTATATATTTGGTAAACGGTGGAAGGCTCGGCCTTATGCCTAGTGTTTTGTTCCACTCTTGCCGCCCTAGTTTCCGTCATACCGGTGTTATGTTCCCGGATTTTGCGTTCCTAATGCGGTCGGGTGATTTATGGGACCCCCCTGACAGTTCGCTTTGAATAAAACTTGTCCAGCAAGGCCCAACCTTGGTTTTACCATTTGCCTCACCTAGCCCTTTTTCCCTTGGGTTTCCGGAGCCCGAGGGTCATCTTTATTTACCCCCCCCCCCCCGGGCCAGTGCTCGTTGTGAGTGTTGGTCCAAACTGTCAGCCGCCGGTGGCCACCAGGGGCAACTCTGGGCTCGCCTACCAGAAGTTTGGACAATCTGGTGTGCCCTGAGAACGAGATATGTGCAGCTCCTATCAGGATTTGTCAGCACATCCGGGCGGCTTTGCTGGTCTTGTTTTACCATTGTCGAAATGTCTTGTAAATCGGGATTCCGAGTCTGATCGGGTCTTCCTGGGAGAAGGTCTATTCCTTCGTTGATCGCGAGAGCTTGTCATGGGCTAAGTTGAGACACCCCTGCACGGTATAAACTTTCGAGAGCCGTGCCCGCGGTTATGTGGCAGATGGGAATTTGTTAATGTCCGGTTGTAGATAACTTGACACCAGATCCGAATTAAAACGCATCAACCGCGTGTGTAGCCGTGATGGTCTCTTCTTGGCGGAGTCCGGGAAGTGAACACGGTTTTGGGTTATGTTTGACGTAAGTAGGTGTTCAGGATCACCTCTTGATCATTGCTAGCTTCACGACCGTTCCGCTTGTTTCTCTTCTCGCTCTCTTTTGCGTATGTTAGCCACCATATCATGCTTAGTCGCTGCTGCAACCTCACCACTTTACCCCTTCCTTTCCCATTAAGCTTTGCTAGTCTTGATACCCATGGTAATGGGATTGCTGAGTCCTCGTGGCTCACAGATTACTACAACAACCAGTTTGCAGGTGCCGATGAAACCGTGCAGGTGACGCAACCAAGCTCAAGGAGGAGCTCGATGAAGATCTTGCCCTTTGTGTTGTTCTAGTTGATCAGTAGTGGAGCCCAGTTGGGGTCGATCGGGGACCTTTGTCGCATTTGGGGTTCTTCTTTTATTTTGGTTCCGTAGTCGGACCTTGATTGTATCTGGCTGATGTAATGCTTTATTCATGTAATTGTGTGAAGTGGCGATTGTAAGCCAACTATGTATCTCTTTCCCTTATGTATTACATGGGTTGTGTGAAGATTACCTCACTTGCGACATTGCTTTCAATGCGGTTATGCCTCTAAGTCGTGCTTCGACACGTGGGAGATATAGCCACATCGAGGGCGTTACACCATCGTTAATAGGCTGTATTTGATGACGCTATGAAAACGGCCCAATGTATTAACGGACCACAAACGGGTCGACTATAACCACGGGCTGAATTTGGCCCACAAGCAGAAAATGACAGTAATGGGCCGTAAGTAAACGAATGCTCGAAATGAGCCCAAGAATAAATGGGCTCTGAGAAGGTCGAAAGATAACATGGGCTGGAAATGGCCCAACTGAATAACGGGCCATTAATGGGTATAAAGTGATACGCTGTTCATTACGGGCCAGTTTCACCATGGGCCGTTAATGGGTCTATAGTGATAAAATGTTCATTGCGGGCCAGTTTCACCACGGGCCATTAATAGGCCAAGAGTTACATAGGGCCTCATATGGGCCGAAAGACGTCATGGGCCATACATGGGCCATAAGTGAAAACAGGCTGGAATCATATTGGATGGCCCAGATGACGCTACTAGGCCTAATTCGGGTAGGGCGTAACGGGCCTTGGGTTAGCGGGCTATAAATGGGCTATATGTGAACAGGCCGTTAACAGGCTTTCCATGGGCCGGCCCATCACCTTTTGACCAAGTCAAACGCGCCGGCCTTTTCACAGGAATGGGCCTCTGTTGGGCCGTGCCACGTGTTGACGTATCATAGGCGCCTTTTGTCCAATGAGTGGATGACATCTGTCCCAACAATGAGCCAACACGTGTTTCCTCCAGCCAATGACGATTTTACGCGTGGAAAAATCCCCATTGGTCGGGGCTGTTAACGGATTATCAGATCCAAAACCCGACCCGATAGCTTAACAGCATTCCGTTACGATGGATGCCACATGTCGGTCACCCTTGATGAAAGCCCTTCTGTGACGCGTGATTTATCGTCATGGAAGTGGACACTTCCGTGATGATAATTTTGGTAATGTCATGCAACACTTCTACGACAGCACAGGTATGACTATCTTGATTATGTCATAAATTTGTCATGGATGTACATGCATGACAAAAAACGCGACCTACTGTGACAAACACGTATCATCACGGGAGTGTATTTTTTTTGTAGTGCATCACCAATTTCATGATGCTCACCGCCGTGCGTTAGTAATTCCATCGTAGGCTTGCTAGACGGTGATGGGTTGGATGAGATTTACCATGTAATCAAGTTAGTTTTGTTGGGGTTTGATCCCTAGTATCCACTATGTTCTGAGATTGATGTTGCTATGACTTTGCTATGCTTAATGCTTGTCACTAGGGCCCGAGTGCCATGATTTCAGATCTGAACCTATTATGTTTTCATGAATATATGTGTGTTCTTGATCCTATCTTGCAAGTCTATAGTCACCTATTATGTGTTATGATCCGACAACCCCGAAGTGACAATAATCGGGACACTTCTCGGTGATGACCGTAGTTTGAGGAGTTCATGTATTCACTATGTGCTAATGCTTTGCTCCGGTTCTCTATTAAAAGGAGGCCTTAATATCCCTTAGTTTCTGTAAGGAACCCGCTTCAACGGGAGGGTAGGACAAAAGATGTCATAAGGGTTCTTTTCCATAAGCACGTATGATTATTTACAGAATACATGCCTACGTTACATTGATGAATTGGAGGTAGTTCTGTGTCACCCTATGTTATAACTATTGCATGAGGAATCACATCCGGCATAATTATCCATCACTGATCCATTGCCTACGAGCTTTTCACATATTGTTCTTCGCTTTTTTACTTTTCTGTTGCTACTGTTACAACTACTACAAAAACCCAAAAACATTTATCTTTACTTTTGCTACCGTTACTATTATTATCATACCACTTTTGCTACTAAATACTTTGCTGCATATACTAAGTTATCCAGGTGTGGTTGAATTGACAACTCAACTGCTAATACTCAAGAATATTCTTTGGCTCCTGAGGGAGTCCTGGACTAGGGGGTGTCCGGACAGCCGGACTATCATCGTCCGCCGGACTCCAAGACTACGAAGATACAAGATTGAAGACTCTGTCTCGTGTCCGGATGGGACTTTCCTTGGCGTGGAAGGCAAGCTTGGCGATACGGATATGTAGATATCCTACCATTGTAACCGACTCTGTGTAACCCTAGCCTTCTCCGGTGTCTATATAAACCGGAGGGCTTTAGTCCGTAGGAGACAACATACATTACAACAATCATACCATAGGCTAGCTTTAGGGTTTAGCCTCCTTGATCTCGTGGTAGATCCACTCTTGTACTACCCATATCATCAATATTAATCAAGCAGGACGTAGGGTTTTACCTCCATCAAGAGGGCCCGAACCTGGGTAAAACATCGTGTCCCTTGTCTCCTGTTACCATCCGCCTAGACGCACAGTTCGGGACCCCCTACCCGAGATCCGCCGGTTTTGACACTGACATTGGTGCTTTCATTGAGAGTTCCTTTGTGTCGTCACCGATAGGCTCGATGGCGTCTTCAATCAACAACGCTGCCCAGGGTGAGACTTTTCTCCCCGGACAGATCATCGTATTCGGCGGCTTCGCACTGCGGGCTAGTTCACTTGGCCATCTGGAGCAGATCGAAAGCTACGCCCCTGGCCGTCAGGTCAGATTCGGAAGCCTAAACTTCACGGACAACGTCCGCGGAGACTTGATCTTCGACGGGCTCAAGCCACAGCCAAGCGCGCCGCACTGTTACGATGGGCACGATCTAGCTCTGCCGCCGAACAGTGCCTTGGTGGCCGCACAAGAATCCGCTCCGGCCCTTAGACCGGAGCCGATCGCCCAGATCGAGGACCGGTGGTTGGACACCGCCTCGGGGGCTCCAACTTCCACGGCGATGGAGCCGAACACTACCCTTGTCCCTTGCGAAACTCGTGACTCCGAGGTGCCGGACTCCTTGCCGGACTCCGGACCTCCCATGCCCCTGCCAATCAAATCTGATTGGGCGCCGGTTATGGAATTCACCGCCGCAGACATCTTCCAACACTCGCCCTTTGGCGACATCCTAAATTCGCTAAAGCATCTCTCGCTATCTGGAGAGTCCTGGCTGGATTATGGCCAGGATGGTTGGGATACGGACGACGAAGAAATTCAGATCCCGCCCACCAGCCACTTTGTAGCCACTGTCGACGACCTAACCGACATGCTAGATTACGACTCCGAAGACATCGACAGCATGGACGATGATGCCGGAGACGAACAAGAACCAGCGCCTATAAGGCACGTAAAGACCACCTCGTCATACGACGTATACATGGTGGATACCCCAAAAGGAAGCGACAACGAGGACCAACGGGGCGCGGCAGAAGATAATCCCGCCGACAAACAACGAAAACGGCAACGCAGACACCGCCCTAAGTCCCGCCTCGACAACAACAGCGCTCTTAATGACCCAGCAATACAGCAGGGCAAACCAGTGGACGACGACAAGCAACCGTCCGAACAAGACGAGTCAGACAATCAGTCCAGGCCCGGCGGAAAAAATAGTCCGGACGACCTCATGCTGGACACACCGCCGGAGAATAAAAACCTTCGGAAAAGACTCGTCGCCACCGCAAGAAGCTTGAAGAAAGAAAAATGGAAGCTCAAAACAGCGGAAGATACACTCAGAATGAGGTGGAGCAAAGTGCTCAAAACCGCAGATAAATACGGCAATGGCCATCAATCAAAGAGCTACCCGAAGCGCAAGCTACTGCCAGAATTTGATAAGAAGGCCATAGAGCCCCCACAGTCAAAAAACAAAGAGGCCGCCTGGTTGGATAGACGGCCAGATGATAGGCCAAAATCTGAAAGCGGCGCCGCATATAAACCAACTAATGACCCTGGAAAGACAGATGGCCCAGCCAGGTCCATTTACGGGCCAAAGAAGAGGGGCCCAGGAAGCAATACAACACGCCAAGTGTCCGAAGACAGCGGTACACCCAAATACAGGGGCGCCGCACACCCACTATGTTTTACCAGCGAGGTGCTGGATCATGAATTCCCAGCAGGATTTAAACCCATAAACATAGAGGCCGATGGAACAACAGACCCTGGAGTCTGGATAGAAGATTATATACTACACATACACATGGCTAGAGGAGACGATCTCCACGCCATAAAATACCTACCCCTCAAGCTCAAAGGGCCAGCCCGTCATTGGCTCAAAAGCCTCCCAGAAAACACTGTTGGAAGTTGGGAAGAGCTCAAGGACGCGTTTAGAGCAAATTTTCAAGGAACTTATATCCGCCCTCCGGATGCAGATGATCTAAGCCATATAACTCAACAGCCCGGGGAGTCAGCGCGCAAATTCTGGAACAGGTTCCTCACCAAAAAGAACCAAATAGTGGACTGTCTGGACACCGAAGCCTTAGCAGCTTTTAAACACAATGTCCGAGACGAATGGCTTGCCAGACACCTCGGCCAAGAGAAGCCGAGGACAATGTCCGCGCTAACAAGCCTCATGACCCGCTTTTGTGCGGGAGAGGATAGCTGGCTAGCAAGATGCAGCACCAGCGACCCAAGAACATCCGAGATCAGAGATGGAAACAGAAAATCACGGCGCAGAAAAGAGCAGTGCCGGAATAAAGAGAAAAGCCCAAAGAGCATGGCAGTCAACGCCGGATTCAAAAGCTCGCGGCCAAACAACAAAACACCGCCTCTTAAGGATAACAGTGATGAGCTATCCAACTTCAACAAGATTTTGGGTCGGATATGTAAAATCCACAGTACCCTCGGAAGGCCTGCAAACCATACCCACAGAGATTGTTGGGTTTTCAAATAGTCCGGCCGACTAAACGCCGAACACAAGGGGCTCGACGCGTCAAGCGAAGATGATAAACCCCACCAGCAGAGCACCGGAAAACAAAAGAATTTCCCACAAGAGGTCAAAGCAGTAAATTCACTTCATGTGATAATACGAAAAAACAGTGTGGCACCCGTTAAAATGGGTCTCGCACGGTCCAACCAAGCGGAACATAGAGATTGGACATCAAAACCAATCACTTTCGACCACCTGGATTATTCCAGAAGCGTTCGAAATGCAGGATGGACTGCCCTGATATTGGATCCTATAATCGACGGACTACAATTTACACAAGTCCTGATGGACGGAGGCAGCGACTTAAACCTGCTGTATCCAAACACAATCTGCAAGTTGGGGATAGACCTTACTAAAATTCTACACAGCCGCACTTCCTTTAAAGGAGTGACGCCAGGCCCTTACGCCAAGTGCACAGGCTCCCTATTACTAGAAGTCGTGTTCGGATCACCGAACAACTTTCGACGCGAAAAACTAATATTTCATATTGTCCCATTTAAAAGTGGCTATCAAGCACTCTTGGGACGAGAGGCTTTTGTCCGCTTCAACGCCATACCACATTACGCGTCTCTTACACTCAAGATGCCCGGTCCACGTGGCATCATTTCAGTGCGAGGGTCATTTAAAGACCCCGAACACGGTCAGACGAGTCCGGCATAAGTAAGCTCGGGGCTCCCTAGCCGCACATCCCTTCACAAGAGGCTGCGCGCACAAGCAACAGCAAGCTCACACAGACTCCGTTTTACTTATTTATATTTCTTCCTTCGTATATATTTTTTGCACAAGTTCCTTTCAAACTAAGTTCCTCTCTTTTTACAGATGAACAACGTGCACACCCGTCCAGGATAACGGCACAACGGAGACACAGGCGCAGACGTGCAGTAGGGACCCGTCGTGAGGATTCTTTTCAGATTAAGACCCTGCGTAAACCTTTTTTACTGTCTCTTGTTGTTATAATCCCTTGGTTTCTCATTATAACCAAAGCGGAGCCTGACGTTTTGGCATCGGCCGCGTCAGAAGACCATGCCCGTACCTGGACACTAGGGGCTTAGGGCATTGTTCTGCCCATTATTACAAAGACCGAACACCTTAGGGAGTGTTCGGCGTCTCGAGTTAGGCCTTATATGCATCAGCTCCGAATCATGTCTTTAGTCAAATGTTGGGTTTGCCCGGCTCCTGTGTTTTGCTGCCTTACATTCCGTATCATCGGCTAACGCGGCACCAGGAGAACTACTGCGATTGTGCCTCAGTTCGGCTGGGCGAGCACCTCAGTAGAGAAAGCCGAAAACTGACTGTCAAGATACAGCGAGAGACTGGTCAACCACTCGATCGACTACCGGAATGTTTAGAATTCCCCGCTTTGACGAAGGACCGTTTCCCGGTCAGGCACACACGCGCCCCAAATTCGGAGAAGCGTGGTGCCCCAAGGGGCTATATCGTAGCCCCACCCTCGAACTCCACTGGCTAAGTGAAAGTGATAAAGCATCATAGTCCGGATTGCCTCGTTTGCTACGCTACCACCTCCTTAACAGGATCGAGACGTCGGATTAAGTGTGAAAACGCGCTATTTTTTGCAAACATCCCCGCACCTTGTGCGTGGGGGCTGAAGTCGAAGACTGCAATCTTTCAGGTTATACAAATGTATACATAAACGGCCGCATAGGAGATATTTTAATACTTGGAACGCACAAGTATAAAAAGCGGTTACATCATAATCATTGTCTTACAAGATAAAACGTTCATTTGAACGTGACATTTTTTTAGCACTGCGACTCTATTACACGAGCGCCACGCATAACTTCCCCAAAATAGTGCTCGGCGGGTAACCGGCTTTCGTCCGAACCCTGGGCAGCAATAGCGGTGGCATCCATCTCTGTCCAATGTGTCTTCACACGGGCAAGGGCCATCCGCGCGCCTTCTATGCAGGCCGACCGCTTCATCTCCTTGATATGCGGCACCGCTCCAAGAAATTGCTGCAATAAGCCGAAATAGCTCGTCGCCTTGGGCCTCTCTGGCCAGACATGAGCCACGATATCAGTCATGGCAAGTCCGGACAATCTATTTAGCTCAGCCCATTCGGCCAACCGATCGGTCAACGGAAGTGAACGATCCAGACTATGGAATTGAGACCAAAATAGCTCTTCCGTCTTGTGATCCTTCTGGCTCCGGAAGTGCTCAACGGCATCAGCCGCACTTGCCGCTAAGTCCATATATGGATCCTCCAAACCCCACAGCTGGCCAAGTTGGGCATACTTTTGATCCGTAAACCGGCGACGCAGCAGAAAAGGCCTGCCAGCCACAATATCTCTGGCATGGCGCAGCTCCTCCTTCATAGCCCGCATTGCAGAACGGGCATCCTTGGCCTCGGCGGTGGCCTTCCCCATGTTTTCCCGCTCCGATAAGCGCTCCTTTTCAAGAGCCTCGTTGCGGTCGGCAGCATCTTTTAATTTCACGGCCAATTCGGCCATCTTTTCCCTGCTTAGGCAGTGTGCAGCCTTTTCGGCTTTCAACTCCTCGGCCGCCCTCGAGGCAGCCGCATCACTCCTTCGGGCTTGCTCCTTAGCTTGAGCAAGCTCGGCCCGAAGGCTCTCCACAGCAGCACCACCATCTGTATCACAGCATATATATTATCAGAGGCGGGCTTTGGCTCCCTTAAATAAGAGACTGCGGAGAATTCATTTACCTTGCGACTCGTCAAGTTGCCGGTTGATAAGCGCGATGTCCGCATCCGCCACATCAAGTTGCCGCATTAACTCAACAACTCCACTAGTCCGGCTAGCCCCCGGACTATCCGCCACCTACATAGGAAGGACGACATTCAAATACCTGTGATTTTGATCCTCGGCACGCTGTCACTTTCGACAACCTGCCGAGTCTCAGGGGCTACTATCTATACAGGGCGCACTTCTATGTGCAAAACTGTCAAAAGGTGCGTCGTTCTTGCGTACCTCAAATCCCGCCAGCAAACTCATGACGGCATTATGCAATCCGATTTCAGCGGACGAAATCCTTCCAATCACCATACTCATCAAAGCACGGTGATCTTCTGAGACGGACGCCCTCTCAAGTAGACTCTTCAGCTCCCCCGGCCGGACACTAGTTGGCGCCGAACTCTCCTGCTCCACCGGGCTCTGGGATACCCTCCGCGACGATACTTCAGGCTCGTCTGCCCTGTCCGATGGCGCAGCAGACGGAGGCGTTTCGCTCTCCATCATCTCCGGACGAAGATCCCCCGAAGACGAAGTCATGTGAGAAGTTCGCAGATCCGAACTGTAAGGCAAAAATTTCGGTTATCTACAGAAGCACAAATAGGGGTATTTTCTTATTAATGAACTCCCCTTTTTCTACTCACGGCTCGCTGGAGGGCTGATCCTTTAGAGACGATTGTACGTCCGGGTTCTCCCCGGACGCAGGACCCCCCGGTGAAGATTTCTTCCCCCGTTTAGGGGCTTTGGCCTCCGGATCTTCGGAGGCGGTCCTCTTCTCCCCCTGGAAGGAGGGATTTTCGATCCCCCCTCTTCAGACGCCCCCTTGGGCGAAGTGATAGCTCTTCTATTTTCCCCATCGCCCCCTTCTACGGGCGCTACCTCCAACATTCTGACCAGCACGGGCTCCGGTGCGGTCTCTAGGAGGGGGGCGGACACTTTATCAGCTTCGATCGCGCTACCCACTCCTGATGAAGAGTAATGGGTTAGGAGGCGAATTCTAGAAAAGCAGATAAACAAAACGTCCGGACTCTGAGCTACTTACCTGAGTATCCGGGCGATTGCAGCTTGAGCCTGCGTCCTCGGTCAATTCCGGACACGCCACCTGCGGTCCGAAGTACAACTTGTACATCTCCACGGGTGTCGTGCCCATGAAGTGTTGGAGAATTCGTGGTCCCTCCGGATTGAACTCCCATAACCGGAGAGGACGGCGTTTGCAGGGCAGAAGACGCCTGATTAGCATAACCTGCCTCACCACCACCAGATTGATCTCCCTCGCCTGGAGGTCTCGAATCCGGCCCTGCAATAAGGGCGCGTCTTCGGACGGCCCCCAATTGAGCCCTTGGTTGACCCATGACATCAGTCGGCGTGGAGGTCCCGGGCGGAATGAAGGCGGCGGCTTTTGCTTGCTGCCCTTCGGAGCGGTGATATAGAACCACTCCTGCTGCCACAAGCCAAGCTCCTCTGGGAAGGAGCCCTCGGGCCACGGGGCATCGGCCCTTCTGCTTATGGCCGCCCCGCCGCACTCCGCTTGACGCCCCCCGATCATCTTCGGCTCCACATTGAAGGTCTTCAGCCACAGGCCGAAGTGGGGGGTGACGCGGAGGAAGGCTTCGCAAACAATAATGAATGCGGAGATATGGAGGATGGACTCCGGAGCCAAGTCGTGAAAATCCAGCCCGTAGTAGAACATGAGCCCTCTCACGAAGGGATCTGTCGGGAAGCCTAAACCCCGATGGAGGTGGGATATGAAGATGACGTACTCACCGGGCTCGGGAGTGGGCACGGCCTGCCCTTGGGTGGGCAACCTGTGCGAAATCTCGTAGGGCAGGTACTTGGCCTCACGCAGCTTTAGCACATCCTCCTCCGTGACGGAGGAGGGCATCCACCGACCCTGAAGGTCGGAGCCGGACATGGTTGAAGATCTGAAGCGCTCGAATCTAGGGCTTTGGGTGTTGGAACTTGGGGCAAGGAGAAGATTCGATGGAAGATTGAAGAAAAGAAACGAGCCTTGGTCCTCTTATAAAGGGGGAAAATACCAAGAGCCGTCTCCGTGACCGTTCGTGATTCACCTTCGATAGAGGAGACGTGGCAATGGGCACGGTTGGGTTACCCACGTCCGTATTGATGAGAATCCCGGAATAAGGGGAACACGATCTCTGCTTCGACAGGACGTGCCAAGGAAACCGCTTCGCTAAACGTGCTGAGGTGGTATAATAGAAAACGATTCAAGTAGAGGCTTGGTAGCGGTATGATGTCATGCCACATGATACATCAGCAGATTGGACTTGTGTACATTTTATTCTCTCTACGGTGGAATGTGGAATTTATTTTGCAGAGCCGGACACTATCCTGGTGTTCATGATCTTCTCTGGATTATTCAAGGGAGGAACCCACCTTGCAATGCCGAACATTATGCGCGCCGGATTTATCATCATTGAAGCCTGGTTCAGGGGCTATTGAGGGAGTCCTGGACTAGGGGGTGTCCGGACAGCCGGACTATCATCGTCCGCCGGACTCCAAGACTACGAAGATACAAGATTGAAGACTCCGTCCCGTGTCCGGATGGGACTTTCCTTGGCGTGGAAGGCAAGCTTGGCGATACGGATATGTAGATCTCCTACCATTGTAACCGACTCTGTGTAACCCTAGCCTTCTCCGGTGTCTATATAAATCGGAGGGCTTTAGTCCGTAGGAGACAATCATACCATAGGCTAGCTTTAGGGTTTAGCCTCCTTGATCTCGTGGTAGATCCACTCTTGTACTACCCATATCATCAATATTAATCAAGCAGGACGTAGGGTTTTACCTCCATCAAGAGGGCCCGAACCTGGGTAAAACATCGTGTCCCTTGTCTCCTATTACCATCCGCCTAGACGCACAGTTCGGGACCCCCTACCCGAGATCCTCCGGTTTTGACACCGACAGCTCCCCTTGTGTCGAATCAATAAATTTGGGTTGAATACTCTACCCTCGAAAGCTGTTGCGATCCCCTATACTTGTGGGTTATCAAGACTAATTTCTAGTGCCGTTGCCGGGGAGCATAGCTCTATTCTCTGAGTCACTTGGGATTTATATCTGTTGATCACTATGAAGAACTTGACAGACAATTGAACTACTATTTTGCCCTCAACTACAAGGGGAGGTAAGGAACTGCCATCTAGCTCTGCACTAGATTCTCCTTCCGTTATTAGTAGGCTTGCGACACCTAAACCTGCTACTGCTATGAATTCTGATATGTCGCATGTTATTGATGATGCCACTTCTGCTATGCATGATGAAACTACTTTTGTGCGTGATACTACTTTCTATTAGGTGAATTTCTTAATGAACAACTTGCTAGATTTAGGGGGAATGAAATTACTGAATATCCTATTACTGATGATAGTGATGATGAAGGTCCCCCAATGATTATGTATTACCTATTGTTCCTAAGGGTTATGTTATGAATGAAAAAGCTGCTATGGAAATTCTTGCTTGCAATGATAGAAATGATCTTAAGAAATTATTAGCTAAATGGAAGCAGCAGTCTCTTAATGCTAGAATGAAACCCGATCCTACTTTTGCTACTTCACCTATCTGTGTTACTGATAAGGATTATGAATTCTCTGTTGATCCTGATATTATTACTTTAGTCGAATCTGATCCTTTTTATGGCCTTGAATCTGAAACTGTTGTGGCACATCTTACCAAGTTGAATGATATAGCCACCCTGTTTACTAATGATGAGAAGTCTCGCTATTTATATATCCATAAGATATTTCCATTCTCATTAAAGGGTGATGCTAAGACTTGGTACAATTCTCTTGCTCCTGGCTGTGTGAGTAGTCCCCAGGATATGATTTATTACTTCTCTGCTAAATATTTCCCTGCTCATAAGAAATAAGCTGCCTTACGGGAAATATATAATTTTGTGCAAATCAAAGAAGAGAGTCTCCCACAAGCTTGGGGGAGGATTCTCCGGTTACTGAATGCTTTGCCTGATCATCCTCTTAAGAAAAATGAATTACTTGATATCTTTTATAATGGACTAACTGATGCTTCCAAGACTACTTGGATAGTTGTGCTGGTTGTGTTTTCAGGGAAAGAACAGTTGACGAAGCTGAAATACTATTGAATAATATGTTGACGAATGAAAATAATTGGACTCTTCCTAAGCCAGTTCCTGAAGTAATTCCTGAACCAATTGAGCCAACTCCTGAGCCTATTCCTAAACCCACTCCAAAGAAGAGAGGTGTTTTATTTCTCGGTCCTGAAGATATGCAAGAGGCAAAGAAATCAATGAAAGAAAAAGGTATTAAAGCTGAAGATGTTAAGAATTTACCTCCTATTGAAGAAATACATGGTCTTAATTTACCGCCTGAAGAACCACATTGTCTTGATAACCCGACACAGGTAGTAAAGGTAAATTCTCTCTATAGATATGATAAAGTTGAAATACCCTCTACTAAATTTCATAGCCCATGCTTAGATGAATTTGATGACTTTATGGCTAGTCAAGAAAGTTTTAATGCTTATATTGGTAGAGAGTTAAAGAATAATGCTTTTGAGATAGGACGCGTAGGTGATAATCTGGCTAGAGTTAAAGATGAACTTCACCGCGTTAGCAAATATGCTTCTACGGTTGCTACTCAAGCTGAGCAAGTACTCAAAGCTCAAAATGATTTGCTTGATGAATTAAATAATAAAAATGACTTTGCTGTTAGAGTGGCTACTAGAACTGGTAGAATGACTCAGGAACCTTTGTATCCTGAAGGCCACCCTAAGAGAATCGAGCAAGATTCTCAGAGAAATAATTTAGAGGCACCTAGTTCTTCTAAGAAGAAGAAGAAGAAAAATGATAGGACTTTGCATGCTTCTAGTGAACCTACTGTAGACACACCTGAGAATCCCAATGATATTTCTATTTCTGATGCTGAAACACAATCAGATGATGAACATGAACCTAGTGATAATGTTAACAATAATGTTCATGTTGATGCTCAACCTAGCAAAAACAATGATGTAGAGATTGAACCTGCTGTTGATCTTGATAACCCACAATCAAAGAATCAACGTTATGATAAGAGAGATTTTGTTGCTAGGAAGCACGGTAAAGAAAGAGAACCATGGGTTCAGAAACCCATGCCCTTTCCTCCTAAACCATCCAAGTCAAAGGATAATGAGGATTTTGAGCGCTTTGCTGAAATGATTAGACCTATTTTCTTACGTATGCGCTTAACTGATATGCTGAAAGTAAATCCTTATGCTAAGTATATGAAGGATATCATCACAAATAAAAGAAAGATACCGGAAGCTAAAATTTCCACCATGCTTGCTAATTACACTTTTAAGGGTGGAATACCAAAGAAACTTGGAGATCCGGGTGTTCCAACTATACCATGCTCCATTAAAAGAAATTATGTTAGAACTGCTTTATGTGATCTTGGAGCCTGTGTCAGTGTTATGCCTCTCTCTTTATATCGTAGACTTGAATTGAATAAGTTGACACCTACTGAAATATCTTTGCAAATGCCTGATAAATCAACTGCTATACATGTCGGTATTTGTGAGGATGTGCCTGTTGTGGTTGCAAATGTCACTATCTTAACGGACTTTGTTATTCTTGATATTCCCGAGGACGATAGTATGTCTATTATCCTTGGTAGACCTTTTCTTAATACTGCAGGGGCTGTTATTGATTGCAACAAAGGCAATGTCACTTTTCATGTTAATGGTAATGAGCATACGGTACACTTTCCAAGGAAACAATCTCAAGTTCATAGCATCAACTCTATTGAAAAATTTCCAACTATCATTTTTGGAGGTTTTGAATTTCCTCTCCCTACTGTCAAGAAAAAGTATGATATTCTTATTGTTGGGGATTTTCATATCCCCGTTGAGGTAACTTAGTGTTATTCGAAATTTCTCCGGTTCCGTGTTATTCGGAATGAGTTTGTTAACAAGACTTGATCAACCTTGTTAGTGGATTCATCTTGATGATCACGAGATGGATGAAACTAGAAGGCACAACCTTCTGTACCCTCTTTTTACTTTCTGTTATTTAGAATAAATCAAGCAAAAATAGTATTATCCGTCTGTTCTCTAAATTATTCGTGCATTAAAAATAGTCCAAAAATAAAAGTGCTCCAAATGCCCTGTAAATTTAGTATGATTTTTTATGGAATATTTGAGCATTTTAGGCACTGAAAACACTGCAGGAGGGCCAAGCACCAGGCCACAAGAGAGGAGGGCGCCCCCACCCCCTGTAGGGCGCACCCCCTGTCTCGTGGGCCCCTGGTGGCTCCCCTCCACTTATGCCAGCACCCACACACTTCATCTTCTACCCAAAAAAATCCCCATCCAGCTCAAGCCCGAGTTCTAGCTCGTTTTGCTGCGATTTTCGATCTCTTAGCTCAAAGCTCCATTTACAAAACTGCTTTGGAAGATTGTTGTTTGGTATGTGACTCCTCCATTGGTCCAATTAGTTTTTGTTCTAGTGATTTATTCATTGCAAATTTGTGCTTGAAAGCACAAGTGCTCCCTAGGTGGTTTTGGTAATTAATGTCAACATATCTCTTGTTGGACTAACATCTTTATCTAGTATGTTTCAGATAAGTTCAACAATGGAGTGGCATGGACTAAAGGTTGTGGGAACTCCTTCAAGATGCTAAGGACAAAGGATTGGCTCAAGCTTCAAGCTCAAGATTCTTCATTTTACATTTTAGTGGTCCAAGATCACATTGAGTCTATAGGAAAAGCCAATACTATCAAGGAGGGATAAGGTGTTGCTTAATGAGCCTCTTGCTTCACGTGCTTCGTGATATGCTCCAAAACCCTCAGCTACTTTCCCACTTCCACAAATGACCTAAACCCAAAGCCAAAATTGGTCACACCGATTCTTCCTATCCGGCGCCACCGTTTCCAAAAGTCATAGCCACTGCCACAAACCCTAAGCAAATCGGTCTTACCGATAGGGATCTCGGTCTCACCGAGATGGGATTGTAATCTCTCTGTGTATGCCCATTATCAAAATCGGTCTCACCGAGTTTGAGCAATCGGTACTACCGAGATTGCAATGTAAACTCTCTGTTTCCTTTTTGTAACATTTCGGTCTCACCGAAAAGAGCAAATCGGTCCCACCGAGTTTACCTGACCAACTCTCTAGAAAGCTTATTACCAAATCGGTCTCACCGAGTTTGTGTAATCGGTCTTACCGAGATTACGTTATGCCCTAACCCTAACCGAATCGATCTCACCGAGCTGCATTTCGGTCCCACCGAAAACCCTAACAGTCACATTATTTGCTAAATCGGTCTGACCGAGTTTAACAATTCGGTCCCACCGAGTTTGGTAGATTGTGTGTAACGGTTAGATTTTGTGTGGAGGCTATATATACCCCTCCACCTCCTCTTCATTCATGGAGAGAGCCATCAGACTGAACATACACTTCAGCATACATTTTCTGAGAGAGAACTACCTACTCATGTGTTGAGGCCAAGATATTCCATTCCTACCATATGAATCTTGATCTCTAGCCTTCCCCAAGTTGCTTTCCACTCAAATCATCTTTCCACCAGATCCAAAACTAGAGAGAGTTGAGTGTTGGGGAGACTATCATTTGAAGCACAAGAGCAAGGAGTTCATCATCAACGCACCATTTGTTACTTCTTGGAGAGTGGTGTCTCCTAGATTGGCTAGGTGTCACTTGGGAGCCTCCGACAAGATTGTGGAGTTGAACCGAGTTTGTAAGGGCAAGGAGATCGCCTACTTGGTGAAGATCTACCGCTAGTGAGGCAAGTCCTTCGTGGGTGATGGCCATGGTGGGATAGACAAGGTTGCTTCTTTGTGGACCCTTCGTGGGTGGAGCCCTCCGTGGACTCGCGTAGCCGTTACCCTTCGTGGGTTGAAGTCTCCTTCAACGTGGATGTACAATAGCACCACCTATCGGAACCACGCCAAAAACATCCGTGTCTCCAATTGCGTTTGAATCCTCCAAACCCTTCCCTTTACTTTCTTGCAATTTGCATGCTTTACTTTCCGCTACTCATATACTCTTTGCATGCTTGCTTGATATGTATTGTGATTGTTGAAATTGTGCCTAAACACCACTTAAACCCAAAGAATCTTAAAACTGCAACTTTGGTACTTAGTGTCTAATCACCCCCCTCTAGACACCTCTTCTCAAGGTCCTACAAGTGGTATCAGAGCATTGGTCTCCATTGCTTTGGTTTAATCACCATTGGAGGAAGATGGATGAGTCTACTATTGGGAGTCTTAGACATAGAGTGCCTATTCTTGATGGGGAGTATTTTCATGAGTGGAAAAATGAGATGCTTGTCATTTTCAATCAATATCATTTTAATAGGTACATTTCTAGCCCTTGTGCACCTTACGTTGATCCTATGCATCCTACCCATGATGAGTCAATTGACATGATTAGGAATCTTAGAACTGCCGATCTTATCATTAGAGGATTGCCTAGAAACTTGCTTGGATGTTTGCCTACTTTTAAGTGCTCCTACACCATATGGAAATTTCTTGAGGAACGATTTCCCGATTATTCCTTGAAAAATCTTGATGAAATTCTCCATAAGTATATTGCCTTGAGTAAGATGAATACTGGTGATCCTATGTTTGGTGATCGTCTATTTGAGCTTACAAACCTCATGCGTGCCAAAGGAAATGTTGGTATCATTAGTGACATTATTTCCGAAGCTATAAAAATTCATAAGCAAGATTATCAAACTCATTCTAATGAATCACCCTCTCTAGGACTTGATCCACCACATGACGATGTCGAACATGGATACTATGATGAGGATGATGATAGTGACTTCGATCTTGATGATGCAATGAGACATTTTGGTCTTATGGCAAATCTTCGGGGATATATGTCAGGAGGAAAGGAATGGGTTCTTGATAGTGGATGTACCGATCGCATGACCAGAGATAAAGACATGTTTCGTGAGCTTGCTGATAATGATAGTCCTTGAAAGTATGTCACTTTCGGAGACAACTCAAAGGGTAAGGTGGTTGGCCTCGGTAAGGTGGCCATATGACATGATAGCTCCATACAAAATGTCATGCTTGTTGAATCTCTTGGTTACAACTTACTTTCAGTATCTAGACTTGCTGATTTCGGTTTCAATGTTCTATTTACTGAAGTAGATTGCCAAGTGTTTCGTCGAGATAATCATAAAATGGTCTGTACCGGTGTGCGTAGAGGTGATCTATACATTGTTTATTTCACTAAAAAGGCTCAACCTAAAACTTGCTTCATTGCTAAATCCTCAAAAGGTTGGTTATGGCATAGACGACTTGGTCATGTTGGTATGTGAAACCTTGACAAGCTTATTAAAGGAAATCATATCCTTGGAGTTAGCGATGTCATATTTGATAAGGATAGACTTTGCAGCGCTTGTCAGGTAGGTAAATAGGTTGGAGGAAGGCATCCCGTGAAGAACATCATGACCACAAGGAGGCCACTTGAGCTACTTCACATGGATCTTTTTGGTCCCAACTCTTATAAGAGTCTTGGTGGAAATTCTTTTGGTCTAGTTATAGTTGATGATTTTTCAAGATTTACGTGGGTGTTCTTTCTCGATGATAAATCGCAGGTCCAAAAGATCTTCAAAAACTTCGCTAGGAAGGCCCAAAATCAATTTGAAGTGAAGATCAAGAAGGTTCGCAGGGACAATGGAACGGAGTTCAAGAATGCAAATGTGGACACCTTTCTTGACGAAGAAGGGATTTCACACGAGTTCTCGGCTACATACACACCTCAACAAAATGGAGTTGTTGAGAGGAAGAACCGGACGCTCATCGAAATGGTGAAAATGATGCTTGATGAGTACAAGACGCCAAAGCACTTTTGGGCAGAAGCGGTTGAGACAGCTTGTCATGCAACAAATCGCTTGTATCTTCACAAGCTAAGCAAGACGGCATACGAGCTCCTCACCGGTAACAAACCCCAAGTTGGATACTTTCGAGTATTCGGCTCAAAATGCTACATTCTTGATAAGCATCGTCGCTCCAAATTTGCTCCTAAATCTCATGAAGGTTTCCTACTCGGTTATGGCTCAAACTCTCACACTTACCGTGTCTACAACAATTTCACCCGGAAGGTTGAAGAGACGGTATATGTGAAGTTTGATGAATCTAATGGCTCAAGTAGAGCAATTGCCAATTGATGTAGGTGACAAAGATCCTTCGGAAGCAATTCAAGACTTGGCTATTGGCAAGGTCTGTCCAATGGAGGTGAAGGAGAGTACCTTGTCCGTCCAAGTGGAAGCTTCAACCTCACAACAAGGTGAACCAAGAGTTGATACGGAAGCATCCACAAGCGGGACACACCAAGATGAAGGAAACGAGGAAGTGCATCAAGATGAACGTCAACAACCTCCTTCTCCACCACGACAAGAGAACGACAATGCCAACAATGAGGAAGGCCGAGAAGAAGAAGAACAAAATGAAGAAGATGTTCAACGAAGAACCAAGCAAAAGCTTTCACGAGTTCGAGCAAGAGTAGCTAAAGATCATCCCGTCGAGCAAATCTACAATGACATTCAAACCGGGAGAATTACTCGCTCTAAAACTCATTTAGCTAACTTTTGTGAAAACTATTCTTTCATCTCTAGCATTGAACCTATGAAGGTTGAATAAGCATTGGAAGATCCGGATTGGATAAATTCCATGCATGAAGAGCTACATAACTTTGAGAGGAATCAAGTTTGGACATTGGTTGAGAAGCCCGACAACAACCACAATGTCATCGGTACCAAATGGGTGTTTCGCAACAAGCAAGATGAAGATGGACAAGTAGTTCGCAACAAAGCACGTCTTGTCGCCCAAGGCTACACACAAGTCGAAGGTATGGACTATGGTGAGACTTACGCCCCCGTTGCTAGACTTGAGTCCATTCGCATCTTACTTGCCTATGCTAATCATCATGATATCACCTTGTACCAAATGGACATTAAAAGTGCTTTTCTAAATGGTGAAATAGAGGAGGAAGTTTATGTTAAGCAACCTCCCGGCTTTGTCAATCCTAAGAAACCCAATCACATTTACAAACTTCACAAAGCTCTTTATGGTCTTAAACAAGCTCCTAGAGCTTGGTATAAATGCTTGACCAAGTTTCTTATTGAAAAAGGCTTTGAAATTGGGAAAATTGATTCTACTCTTTTTACTAAAAGGGTTAATGGAGAACTATTTGTATGCCAAATTTATGTTGATGATATCATATTTGGTTCAACTAACCCTCATTTTAGTGAAAAGTTTGGAAAGCTAATGTCGCAGAAGTTTGAGATGTCTATGATGAGTGAACTCAAATTCTTCCTTGGGCTACAAATCAAGCAAACTAAGGAAGGTACCTTTGTTTCTCAAACGAAGTACACCAAGGACTTGTTCAAGAAGTTCAATGTGCAAGAATGCAAAGGTATGTCTACACCCATGCCTACTAGTGGACATAATGACTTGACCAAAGATGGTGAACCGGTTGATCAAAAGGTTTATCGCTCTATGATCGGTTCATTGTTATATCTATGTGCTTCACGTCCTGATATCATGCTAAGTGTGTGCATGTGTGCACGATATCAAGCTACTCCTAAGGAATGTCATCTTAAGGCCGTGAAAAGGATAGTGAGATACTTAATCCATACACCAAACTTTGGCATTTGGTATCCTAAGAGGGCCTCGTTCGATCTTGTTGGCTATTCCGACTTGGATTATGCCGGAGACAAGGTTGATAGAAAGTCCACTTCGGGTACTTGTCAATTTCTTGGTAGATCTCTTGTGTCTTGGTCCTCCAGGAAACAAAACTCGGTATCCTTATCCACTGCCGAAGCTGAATATATTGCCGCTGGTTCATGTTGTGCTCAATTACTTTGGATGACCCAAACTCTTAAGGATTATGGGATATATGTGAGACATGTTCCATTGCTTTGTGACAATGAAAGTGCTATCAAAATTGGTCATAATCCTTTGCAACATTCTCGAACTAAGCATATTGAAGTTCATCATCATTTCATTCGAGATCACGTTGCTAAGGGTGACATTGATCTTAAGCATGTTCGCACCGAAAAGCAATTAGCGGATATATTTACTAAACCTCTTGATGAGAAAGTGTTTTGCAGGTTAAGAGGAGAATTGAACATCATTGATGCTTCAAACTTGGAGTAGAAACTCCATTGGATACATGCAAGACATGAGCTTATGACTAATCCTTGATATTTCTCTTATTATGGAAATCTTATGTCTTGGATATATTTGTATCTTGCATGTTATCTAACCCATGTAGGTACTTGGTGGAATCAAATTCCATGAGATTGTGATCTACTCACATCTTGAGCAATCTCTACATCACCAAGTCTCTACACTATGGTGGTTGAAGACAAGGAAGCACGGAACTACTCAAATATATCCTTTGACAAATTCTATGTTGAGCTTCACGATTGTCATTTTTGGATACACAAGTGCTCTTCCTTGCAAGAACTAACCCATGTAGGTAGATGGACTCAAATTCCAAGTGGTGCTCCAAATTCTTGATGACCTACATCAACTTTGAGTAACCCACACAAGTTCAACTACATGGACTGCATCACCAACCAAGGTATGTTGTTCCATCTTAGAGAAGAAGCTTTACTCCAAGTCATGAGCTAAAGCAACTCGACTAGATGTGAATACATCAAGATGCTTAAACGAAAAATGGCAACCCCATTTGAGCTTAAACGATGAGTATGACCTATGATCAAGTGCTCTCACTTGACTCCTAAGTCAATATACTCTAACATAGGTGACTTTGTCGCCTACCATCTCTAGATGAAGTTCTCTTGTGTTCCTTTCTATGTTTTTGCATTTGTCTCATGCCTATTTGTTTCCCCTTTCAAAAAAACAACTTCATCTAGATTTCTTTCTTTCTATTTTGCTCTGCATCTTCTGCATTCCTATTCATTGCACATCTTTCAGTAAATTCCTTGCAAATCTTTGTGAGATCTTACTAGTTTAGTGAGCTGATGTGACAAGTGTTTTCTCTGTGATGAACTCGGTTTCACCAAGTTGTTATTTTCGGACCAACCGAATCTTTTTGGTACGACCGAAGTATACCACTCGGTGCCACCGACTTCATAATAGGAAAAACAGTTTGCCACATAATTCTGTGTTTCTTCTGATCCAGCTCCACTCAAAAATCTTGTCCTCTACAAGCATCACATTTTCATCATTGCTTTGTTCTTTGTCTCAAGGACCAAACCCATTCGACGGATTCCAGAAGACCCTTCTTGGAAATTGATGTCAAAGGGGGAGAGAGAGAACGTCAAAGCTTATCATCTGAAGAGAGAGAGAGAGCATCAAATCTTATCACCTTCTTGAGGGGAAGAGAGATATCATCTCCTAAAGGGGGGGAGAGATCTCCAGGGGGAGAGAATACTTAAGTAGAAAGTAATTCTCAAGGATCCCAGATGCTTGGTGTTCAAGAGGAGAGATGTCCAAGTGTTCTGTTGTGCCTATTTGCATTAGCATGCATCAACTCTAATCACCATTCATATCTTTCAGCTCTGTTTTCTTTCAAGCTCTGATTTTTTGTTCCCTATCTTCTCCCAGTATCCCATGCTAGATTCAGGGGGAGCAAGACATCTAAGGGAAAGAGATCATTTAAATTCATTGCATATCTTTACTCATGGGGACATGTCTAATCCAATGTGGTACTTAGTATTCACTCTCTACATGTCATCCCAGTCTTGGTATTCTTGTGATTTCTTCTATTTGCTTTGGCTGGTAGATGTATCTGTGTTATCTAACCTTGTTTACACAGGTTCATTCCATCCTAAGACAACTCAAGACTACAAGGTAAGTATATGCATCACAATCATGTGTATGAGGAGTTCTTGCTGATGTACATATTGTTTGCAAGAAGGACTCATGAGCATGAAGGTATTTTCTTCTACATTATTTGCTCTGATGCATATGGCCAGGACACATGTAACACATTGCCTTCTCTATTATGTCTATGCTCTCACATGCTTCTACATTCCATATTCACATGATTGCATACATGTAGGGGGAGTCTATGTTTGTTACATGTCTTTCCAAAGCTTTACTTGCTATTCTTTATATCTATATCTAAAGCTTTGATGTATGTTGCCATCAATTACCAAAAAGGGGGAGATTGAAAGCACAAGTGCTCCCTAGGTGGTTTTGGTAATTAATGTCAACATATCTCTTGTTGGACTAACATCTTTATCTAGTATGTTTCAGATAAGTTCAACAATGGAATGGCATGGACTAAAGGTTGTGGGAACTCCTTCAAGATGCTAAGGACAAAGGATTGGCTCAAGCTTCAAGCTCAAGATTCTTCATTTTACATTTTACTGGTCCAAGATCACATTGAGTCTATAGGAAAAGCCAATACTATCAAGGAGGGATGAGGTGTTGCTTAATGAGCCTCTTGCTTCATGTGCTTCGTGATATGCTCCAAAACCCTCAGCTACTTTCCCACTTCCACAAATGACCTAAACCCAAAGCCAAAATCGGTCACACCGATTCTTCCTATCCGGCGCCACCGATTCCAAAAGTCATAGACACTGGCACAAACCCTAAGCAAATCGGTCTTACCGATAGGGATCTCGGTCTCACCGAGATGGGATTGTAATCTATCTGTGTATGCCCATTATCAAAATCGGTCTCACCGAGTTTGAGCAATCGGTACTACCGAGATTGCAATGTAAACTCTCTGTTTCCTTTTTGTAACATTTCGGTCTCACCGAAAAGAGCAAATCGGTCCCATCGAGTTTACCTGACCAACTCTCTGGAAAGCTTATTACCAAATCGGTCTCACCGAGTTTGTGTAATCGGTCTTACCGAGATTACGTTATGCCCTAACCCTAACCGAATCGGTCTCACCGAGTTGCATTTCGGTCCCACCGAAAACCCTAACGGTCACATTATTTGCTAAATCGGTCTGACCGAGTTTAACGATTCGGTCCCACCGAGTTTGGTAGATTGTGTGTAACGGTTAGATTTTGTGTGGAGGCTATATATACCCCTCCACCTCCTCTTCATTCGTGGAGAGAGCCATCAGACTGAACCTACACTTCCAGCATACATTTTCTGAGAGATAACTACCTACTCATGTGTTGAGGCCAATATATTCCATTCCTACCATATGAATCTTGATCTCTAGCCTTCCCCAAGTTGCTTTCCACTCAAATCATCTTTCCACCAGGTCCAAAACCTATGAGAGAGAGTTGAGTGTTGGGGAGACTATCATTTGAAGCACAAGAGCAAGGAGTTCATCATCAACGCACCATTTGTTACTTCTTGGAGAGTGGTGTCTCCTAGATTGGCTAGGTGTCACTTGGGAGCCTCCGACAAGATTGTGGAGTTGAACCAAGGAGTTTGTAAGGGCAAGGAGATCGCCTACTTCGTGAAGATCTACCGCTAGTGAGGCAAGTCCTTCGTGGGCGACGTCCATGGTGGGATAGACAAGGTTGCTTCCTTCGTGGGTGGAGCCCTCCGTGGACTCGCGCAGCCATTACCCTTCGTGGGTTGAAGTATCCATCAACGTGGATGTACGATAGCACCACCTATCGGAACCACGCCAAAAACATCCGTGTCTCCAATTGCGTTTGAATCCTCCAAACCCTTCCCTTTACTTTCTTGCAAGTTGCATGCTTTACTTTCCGCTGCTCATATACTCTTTGCATGCTTGCTTGATATGTATTGTGATTGTTGAAATTGTGCCTAAACACCACTTAAACCAAAAGAATCTGAAAAACTGCAACTTTGGTACTTAGTGTCTAATCACCCCCCCTCTAGACACCTCTTCTCAAGGTCCTACAGTGCTGCATAGGTGACCATGTTCTTGAGCTTGTATGTTAAATTTTTGAGGTCCCAAGCAATTCCAATGCATGATATAGGCTCTAGGCACTTGTAGGAGTAGTTGCTACCAATCTTGTTTAGTTTTATCCACTTCTATTTTGAAGTTACTAAAATTTCAGAAATTTTCAGAAAAAGAAATGTGCTTAGAAGAATGTACCAAGGTGGTTCCTCGGCAAAGAAAGGACCAAGGATTGCTATACGTGAACAAGATGTTAATTTACCAAGGGACGCAAATGTACGGGCTTGTGAGTGGCCATCCGATGATTTTATGGTCGAAGCAGGCTTCAAGAAGGAATTTGACACGTATGTGCGTAATGCCGAGCTGGAGGACTTCTTACAAGATAAGTGTCCTCAATATTATCAATTGACTGATTCCTTTGTGCGAAGGTTCGAATATATTTCTGCGTGTAATTCTCCTAGTGTCATGTTTGATATTTATGATACATCTTATACCAAGGATTTAGAGGATTTCACAATTGCTTGCAAACTCCCGCAGTGGGGTAATATTAATGATCCTCGCAAATCTGAACTTAGAGATTTTCTTGCTAGTATTACGGTAGGAGAATCTAGGGACATAGCACAAGCTACCATAGGGAGCATTCATTTTCCTGCTATACATTATTTTGCTCTCTTTATTGGTAGATGCATTAATGGTAAGGACGAAGTATGTCACATGTGTGCTCCTGATCTTTGTGTCCTCAAGAGTGTTGTGTCAGGTTATAGAGGATATAACTTGGGGGCAATAGTTGCACGCAGGTTGCAGAATAATAGTATAAGGGGAGATTTCTTTGGAGGAATTTATGCAACCCGTGTGGCTAATTTTCTTAATATAGCTCCACGAGAGGGGGATATGATTGTACCTCCTGTTTATTTGGATAAAGAAGCTATGTTTGATCATAATTTTCTTGAGAGGAATGAACAATCCTCCATTATCGACTAACCTATGACAGACGCAACGTCGTCCCTATTACTCTTCCTGCTCCCTACCTTTTTGATTATCAGGCAAAAGGAAGATATGTTGTCACCAGGGAAGAAGCAACTGAATATGAGAGGGGAATGGAGGCAGCTCGCCAACACGCTGCTGCTCAGGAGGCGGTCGCCTCTGCATCTCAGTACTACCCCAGCTACTCTTATGGATATCAGCCAGGCGGTCATTGGTATTAAACCAACTTAGGCCAAAAGCCTAAGCTTGGGGGAGTACGTATTTCTCACCGACTTTACATTCATGTTCACACACTAGTCGTCGGTGCTCACACTCTTTCATTGTATTATCCATGCTAGTTTAAATTTCTTTTTCTAGTTTTCCTCTTGTGTGTTTGATAAATGTTAAGAAAAAACAAAAACAAAAAAATAGTTATTTTAATTTCCTTGCTTGTAGTAGAAATTAAAATGAAAACCCAAAAAAGATTTCTCGTTCTTCTTTTACTTGTTGGGAGCTTTCTCGTGTAAATAGTTTTATTTTCTTTTCTTTCTTTTGGGGGGTTGAGAAGACCTTATTGAAAATGCTTAGTGGCTCTCATATGCATGATTGTTTATTTAACTTAGAGCCCATATTACCCTGTCTTCTCTCTTGAGTTAAATGCTTGCAGATTCCAGCTTAGTCCAATGCACGTGCACTCTTATTATTATACACATCGTTCGGTTGTGCAAGTGAAAGGCAATAATGATGATATATGATGAACTTATTGGGATGAGAAAAGCTGGTTTGAACTCGACCTCTCTTGTTTTTGTAAATATGATGAGTTCATCGTTCCTGAGTCAGCTATTATGAAGTAAACATATTTGCAGTGACATTTAGAGATTATAGTTGCTTGTGCCATGCTTGATTAGCTATGAGTTATAATGGTTTACCTTGCGTGCCAACATGCTATTAGAATGATTATGATGTGGTATGATGGGATGGTATCCTCCTTTGAATGTATTAAGTGACTCGACTTGGCACATGTTCACGCATGTAGTTAAATCAAATCAACATAGCCTTCATGATATTTATGTTCATGGTAGATTATATCCTACTCATGCTTGTACTCGGTGTAAATTAATTTTAATGCATGTTTATGACTGTTGTCGCTCTCTCAGTTGGTCGCTTCACCGTCTTTTGCTAGCCTTCACCTGTACTAAGCGGGAATACTGCTTGTGCATCCAAACTCCTTAAACCCCAAAGTTGTTCCACATGAGTCCACTATACCTACCTATATGCGGTATTTACCTGCCGTTCCAAGTAAATTTGTATGTGCCAAACTCCAAACCTTCAAATGAAATTCTGTTTTGTATGCTTGAGCAGCTCATGTTTCAACTAGGGATGCCTATATCTTCCATGCTAGGTGGGTTATTCTCAAGAGGAGTGGACTCCGCTCCTCATTCACGAGAAAGGGCTGGTAACCGGGATGCCCAGTCCCATGATCCAAAAAGATCAAAGCAAATCAAAATAATTAAACAAAACTCCCCCAGGGTTGTTGTATGTTGGAGGCACTCGTTGTTTTGAGCAAGCCATGGATTGATGCTTGTTGGTGGTTGGGGGAGTATAAACCTTTACCATTCTGTTTGGGAACTGCCTATAATGCATGTAGTATGGAAGATACAGCCATCTCATAGTTGTTGCGTTGATAGTGAAAATATGCCGCTCAAAATGTTATTCAATCTCTATTTTAAAATCGAGCTCTGGCACCTCTACAAATCCCTGCTTCCCTCTACGAAGGGCCTGTCTATTTACTTTTATGTTGAGTCATCATCCTTTCTTATTAAAAGCACCCGCTGGAGAGCACACTGTCATTTGCATTCATTACTATTGGTTTATATTGGGTATGACTTGACTAGATCTCTTTTACTATGAATTACAATGTTTAGTCAGTCCTTGATCTTTAAAGGTGCTCTGCATTTATGTTTTGCAGTCTCAAAAAGGGCTAGCGAGATACCATTTTGTTATATCATGTTATGATTATTTTGAGAAAGTGTTGTCATCCGAGTTTTATTATTATGGCTCGCTAGCTGATTATGTTATTGATATGAGTAATTGTGAGACCTATGTGTTATTGTGAGTATGGTTAGTTCAGGATATTTGCTGAAACTTGAATGCTGGCTTTTCATGCTACAACAACAAGAGCAAACAGAATTTGCAAAAGTTTTTCTTTATCACTTTCAGTTTATCAACTGAATTGCTTGAGGACAAGCAAAGGTTTAAGCTTGGGGGAGTTGATACGTCTCCAACGTATCTACTTTTCCAAACACTTTTGCCCTTGTTTTGGACTCTAATTTGCATGATTTGAATGAAACTAACCCGGACTGACGTTGTTTTCAGCAGAACTGCCATGATGTTGTTTTATGTGTAGAAAAGGAAAGTTCTCGGAATGTCCTGGAAATCCACGGAGGCACTTTTTGGAATTAATAAGAATTTTGGGCGAAAGAATTAGTGCCAGGGGGCCCACAGCCTGTCCATGAGACAGGGGGGCGTGCCCCCCCTAGGGCGCGGCCCCCTATCTCGTGGGCCCCCTAGACCTCCTCCGACCTCAACTCCAACTCCATATATTCCGTCTCGGGGAAAAAAAGCAAAGAGAAAGTTTCATCGCGTTTTACGACACCGAGCCGCCGCCAAGCCCTAATCTCTCTCGGGAGGGCTGATCTGGAGTCCGTTCGGGGCTCCGGAGAGGGGGATTCGTCGCCGCCGTCATCATCAACCATCCTCCATCACCAATTTCATGATGCTCACCGCTGTGCGTGAGTAATTCCATTGTAGGCTTGCTGGATGGTGATGGGTTGGATGATATTTACCATGTAATCAAGTTAGTTTTGTTGGGGTTTGATCCCTAGTATCCACTATGTTCTGAGATTGATGTTGCGATGACTTTGCTATGCTTAATGCCTGTCACTAGGGCCCAAGTGCCATGATTTCAGATTCGAACCTATTATGTTTTCATGAATATATGTGTCTTCTTGATCCTATCTTGCAAGTCTATAGTCACCTATTATGTGTTATGATCCGACAACCCCGAAGTGACAATAATCGGGACACTTCTCGGTGATGACCGTAGTTTGAGGAGTTCATGTATTCACTATGTGCTAATGCTTTGTTCCGGTTCTCTATTAGAAGGAGGCCTTAATATCCCTTAGTTTCCGTAAGGACCCCGCTTCAACGGGAGGGTAGGACAAAAGACGTCATACAAGTTCTTTTCCATAAGCACGTATGACTGTTTACAAAATACATGCCTACATTACATTGTTGAATTGGAGCTAGTTCTGTGTCACCCTATGTTATAACTATTGCATGAGGAATCGCATCCAACATAATTATCCATCACTGATCCATTGTCTACGAGCTTTTCACACATTGTTCTTCGCTTATTTACTTTTCCGTTGCTACTGTTACAACTACTACAAAAACCCAAAAACATTTATCTTTACTTTTGCTACCATTACTATTATTATCATACCACTTTTGCTACTAAATACTTTGCTGTAGATACTAAGTTATCCAGGTGTGACTGAATTGACAACTCAACTGCTAATACTCAAGAATATTCTTTGGCTCCCCTTGTGTCGAATCAATTAATTTGGGTTGAATACTTTACCCTCGAAAGCTGTTGCGATCCCCTATACTTGTGGGTTATCATATCTCGCTAGCCCTTTCTGAGACTGCAAAACGTAAATGCAGAGCACCTCTGAAGATCAAGGACTGACTAAACATTGTAATTCATGATAAAAGAGATCCAGTCATAGTCATACTCAATATAACTAATAGTAATGCATGCAAATGATAGCGGTGCTCTCCAGCTGGTGCTTTTTAATAAGAGGATGATGACTCGACATAAAAGTAAATAGATAGGCCCTTCGCAGAGGGAAGCAGGGATTTGTAGAGGTGCCAGAGCTCGATTTTAAAGCAGAGATGAATAATATTTTGAGCGGCATACTTTCATTGTCAACATAACAACCGAGAGATCTCTATATCTTCCATGCTACACACATTATAGGCGGTTCCCAAACAGAATAGTAAAGTTTATACTCCCCCACCACCAACAAGCATCAATCCATGGCTGGCCCGAAACAACGGGTGCCTCCAACTAACAACAGTCATGGGGGAGTTTTGTGTGCAATTATTTTAATTTGATTTGAGCATGGGACTGGGCATCCCGGTGACCAGCCATCTCTCGTGAGTGAGGAGCGGAGTCCACTCCTCTGGAGAATAACCCACCTAGCATGGAAGATACAGACAACCTTAGTTGATACATGAGCTATTCGAGCATACAAAACAAAATTTCATTTGAAGGTTTAGAGCTTGGCACATACAAATTTACTTGGAATGGCAGGTAGATACCGCATATAGGAAGGTATAGTGGACTCATATGGAATAACTTTGGGGTTTATGGAAGTGGATGCACAAGCAGTATTCCTGCTTAGTACAAGTGAAGGCTAGAAAGAGAGTGGGAAGCGACCAACTAGAGAGCGACAACAGTCATGAACGTGCATTAAAATTAATAAACATTGAGTGCAAGCATGAGTAGGATATAATCCACCATGAACATAAATATCATGGAGGCTACCTTGATTTTGTTTCAACTACATGCGTGAACATGTGCCAAGTCAAGCCACTTGAATCATTCAAAGGAGGATACCACCCTATCATACCACATCACAACCATTTTAATAGCATGTTGGCACGCAAGGTAAACCATTATAAACTCCTAGCAAATTAAGCATGGCATAAGCAACTATAATCTCTAATTGTCATTGCAAAAATGGTTCATTCATAATAGGCTGAATCAGGAACGACGAACTAATCATATTTACAAAAACAAGAGAGGTCGAGTTCATACCAGCTTCTCTCATCTCAATCAGTCCATCATATATCGTCATTATTGCCTTTCACTTGCATGACCGAACGGTGTGGATAATAATAATAGTGCACGTGCATTGGACTAAGCTGGAATCTGCAGACATTTGATACAAAAGAGAAGACACGGTAATGTGGGCTTGTCGGTGTCAAAACCGGCGGATCTCGGGTAGGGGGTCCCGAACTGTGCATCTAGGCGGATGGTAACAGGAGACAAGGGACAGGATGTTTTTACCCAGGTTTGGGCCCTCTCGATGGAGGTAAAACCCTACTCCTCCTTGATTGATATTGATGATATGGGTAGTACAAGAGTGGATCTACCACGAGATCAAGGAGGCTAAACCCTAGAAGCTAGCCTATGGTATGATTGTTGTTGTGTCCTATGGACTAAAACCCTCCGGTTTATATAGACACCGGAGAGGGCTAGGGTTACACAGAGTCGGTTACAATGGTAGGAGATCTACATATCCGTATCGCCAAGCTTGCCTTCCACGCCAAGGAAAGTCCCATCTGGACACGGGACGAAGTCTTCAATCTTGTATCTTCATAATCTTGGAGTCCGGCCGATGATGATAGTTCGGCTATCCGGACACCCCCTAGTCCGGGACTCCCTCAGTAGCCCCTGAACCAGGCTTCAATGACGACGAGTCCGGCGCGCATATTGTCTTCGGCATTGCAAGGCGGGTTCCTTCTCCGAATAATTTATAGAAGATTGTGAACACCAGGATAGTGTCCGGCTCTGCAAAATAAATTCCACACACCACCGTAGAGAGAATAATATTTACACAAGTTCAATTTGCTGACGTATTTTGTGGCCTGACGTCACACCACAACCAAGCTTTTACTCGAATCTTTTTTATTACACCACCTCAGCGCGTTTAGCGAAGCGGTTTCCTTGGCATGTCTTGTCGAAGCAGAGATCGTGTTCCCCTTATTCCGGGATCCTCATTAATACGGACGTGGGTAACCCAACCACACCCGTTGCCACGCCCCCTCCATCGAAGGCGAGTTCCAAACGGTCACGGGGACGGCTCTTGGTATTCTCCCTCTTTATAACGAGACCAAGGACCGTTCCTTTTCTTCAATCCTCAATCGAATCCGCCCCTCGCCCCGAGTTCCAACACCCAGAGCTCCAGATTCGGGCACTTCGGACCTTCGACAATGTTCGGCTCCGACCTACAGGGCCGGTGGATGCCCTCCTCCGTCACGGAAGAGGACGTGCTAAAGCTGAGAGAAGCCAGGTACTTAACCTACGAGATTTCACATAGGTTGCCTGCCCAGGGGCAAGTCATTCCTACTCCCGAGCCTGGCGAGAGTGTCGTGTTCGTGTCTCACCTCCGTCAGGGTTTAGGCTTCCCGATGGATCCCTTCGTGAGGGGGCTCATGTTTTACTATGGGTTGAAATTCCATGATTTGGCTCCGGAGTCCATCCTCCACATCTCATTATTTATTGTCGTCTGCGAAGCCTTCCTCTGCACTGCCCCTCACTTCGGTTTGTGGCTCAAAACCTTCAACGTGGGGCCGAAGATGGTTGAGGGGCGTCAGGCAGAGTGCGGCGGGGCGGTTATAAGCAAGAGGGTCGATGCTCCATGGCCCGAGGGCTCTTTTCAAGAGGAGCTCGACTTGTGGCAACAGGAGTGGTTTTATATCACCGCTCCCAGGGGCAGCAGGCAGAAGCCGCCGCCCTCCTTTCACTCGGGCCTTCCACAACGGCTGACGTCATGGGTCAACAAAGGGCTTGACTGGGGGCCGTCCAAGGACGTACCCCTATTGCAGGGCCGGATCCGAGACCTCCAAGAGAGGGAGATCAATCTGGTCGTAGTGACGCAGGTTATGTTGATTCGGCGTCTTCTGCCCTGCAAACGTCATCCTCTCTGCCTGTGGGAATTCAATCCGGAGGGACCACGAGCTCTCCAACACTTCATGGGTACGACACCCGTGGAGATGTACAAACTGTTCTTCAGATCACAAGAGATGTGTCCGGACTTGACCGAGGACGCTGGCCTAAGCTGCAATCGCCCGGATACTCAAGTAAGTAGTCCTGTGTCTGGACATACCGTCTGTTTATTTATCATGGATTTGCCTTTTTAACCAGCTATCCCCTGAACAGGAGTGGATAGCGCAATCAAAACTAATACGGTGTCCGGCCCCCCTCCCGGAGACCACGCCGGATCCGGTGTTAGTCAAGATGCTGGAGGTTGCGCTCTCAGATGAGGGCGAAGGGGAAAACAGGAGAATTAGTGCCTCTGCTAAGGAGGCTCTCAAAGAAGGGGGGATCGAGAACCCCTCCCTCCAGGGGGAGAAGAGGACCGCTTCCAAAGATCCGGAGGCCAAGGCCTCAAAGCGGGGGAAGAAATCTTCATCGGAGGGCCCAGCGCCAGGAGAAGCCCCGGCCGCACTATTTCCCCAAGGGAATCAGCCCTCCAGCGAGCCGTAAGTAGAAAAGGGAGATTTGTAATAAGGGACATCCCTTTTTTTATTTCTGAGGATAACCGGAGTTCTTACCTTGTAGTTCGGATCTCAGCCCTTCTCAGCAGAGCTCATCTTCGGGGGATCTTTGTCCGGAGATGATGGAGAGCGAAACGCCTCCATCTGCCGCTCCGTCAGGCGGGGCGGACGACCCTGAGGTGTCGTCGCGGAGGGTCTCCCCGAGTCCGGCGGGGCCGGAGAGTTCAGCACCAACTAGTGTACGGCCGAGGGAGCTGAAGGATCTCCTCGAGAGGGCGTCTATCTCAGAAGATCACCGCACATTAATGAGTACGGTGATTGAAAGGATCTTATCCGCCTAGAGCGGGTTGCATGAGGCCGTCGGAAGTTTACTGACGGGGTTTGAGGTACGCAAAAAATGACATACCTTTTGATAGTTTTGCACATAGAGTGCGCCCTGTATAGATAGTAGCCCCTGAGACTCGGTATGTTGTCGAAAGCGACAGTGTACCGAGGATCATAATCTCAGTTATGAAATGTCGCCTTTCCTATGCAGGTGGCGGATCATTCGGTGGCCAGCCGGACTGATAGAGTTGCTGAGCTGAAGCGGCAACTCGACGTTGCGGATGCGGACATCACGCTGGTCAATAAACGACTTGACGAGTCACAAGGTAGGTGGTTTCTCCGCGGTCACCTGGTAAGGGAGCTGATGCTTACACCTTACAACATGTATGCTTGATGCAGATGGCGCCGCTGCTATGGAGGGCCTTCGGGTAGAACTTGCTCGAGCCAAGGAGCAAGCCCGAAGGAGTGATGCGGCTGCCTCGAAGGTAGCCAAAGAGCTAAAAGCCGAAAAGGCTGCTCACTGCCGAAGCAGGGAGGAGATGGCCGGAATGGCCGTGAATCTGAAGGATGCTACCGACCGCTGTGAGGTTCTTGAAAGAGAATGCCGAGCAGGGCAAGAGGACCTGAAGAAGGCCACCGCCGAAGCCAAGGATGCCCGTTCTGCAATGAGGGCTATAAAGGAGGAGCTGCGTCAGGCCGGAGACATTGCGGCTGGAAAGCCCTTTCTGCTGCGCAGGAAGTTCACGGATCAGAAGTATGCTCAGTTGGGCCAGCTGTGGGGTGCGGAGGATCCTTATCTGGATTTGGCTGCGAGTGCGGCGGACGCAGTCGTGCACTTTCGAAGCCAAAAGGATCACGAGATGGAAGAGCTTTTTTGGTCTCAATTCCATAGTCCGGAGCGTCCCCTTCCGTTAAGCGGTCGGTTGGCTGAGTGGGCTGAGCTGAATAGGCTGTCCGGACTTGCCATGAAGGACGTCGTGGCTCATCTGTGGCCGGAAAGGCCCAAGGCAAAGAGTTATTTTGGTTTAGTGCAGCAATTCCTTGATGCGGTGCCGCATATCAAGGCGATGAAGCGGTCGGCATGCATAGAGGGTGCACATATGGCTCTCGCCCGTGTCAAAACATACTGGGCAGAGATGGATGCCACCAATGTTGCATCCCGGGATTCAGATAGAAGCCGTTTACCCGCCGAGCACTATTTTGAGGAAGTCCTGCGGGGCGCTCATTTAGTAGAGTCGCAGTGCTCGAAAAATGTTGTGTTCAAATGACATGTATGATCTGTAAAACCATATTTATAATATAAGGGCTTTTTATACTTGTGCGTTCAAGTATTGAAATTCCTTCTGTGCGGCCGTTAATGTGTGTGTGTGTGTGTGTGTATATATATATATATATATATATATATATATATATATATAACCTGAAAGATGGCAGTCTTCGGCTTCAGCCCCCACGCACATGGTGCGGGGGTGTTTGCAAAAAAGCGCATTTTTACACTTAATCCAACGTCTTGGTCTTGTGAAGGAGGTGGTAGCGTAGCAAACGAGGCAACCGGACTATAATGCTTTATCACTTTCACTTAGCCATAAGAGTTCGGAGGTGGAGCTACGATATAGCCCCTAGGGGCACCGCGCTCTCCGAATTCGGGGCGCGTATGTGCCTGACCGGGAAACGGTCCTTCGTCAAAGCGGAGGAATTCTAGACATTCCGGTAGTCGATCGAGTGGTTGACCAGTCTCTCGCTATATCATGACAGTCAGTTTTCGGCTTTCTCTACTGAGGTGCTCGCCTGGCCGAACCGGGGCACAATCGCAGTAGTTCTCCTGGTGCCGCGTATTCAATAATACGGAACGTAAGGCAGCAAAACATAGGAGCCGGGCAAACCCAACATTTGACTGAAGACATGATTCGGAGCTGATGCATATAAGGCCTAACTCGAGACGCCGAACACTCCCTAAGGTATTCGGTCTTTATGAAAAACGGGCCGAACGATGCCCTAAGCCCCTAGTGTCCAGGTACGCGCGAAATCTTCTGACACGGCCGATGCCAAAACGTCAGCCTCCTCCTTGGTTATGATAAGAAACCAGGGGATGTATAGCAACAAGAGACAGTAAAAAAGGTTTACGCAGGGTCTTAATCTGAAAAGAATCCTTGTAACGGGTCCCTGCTGCACGTCTGCGCCTGTGTCTCCGTTGTGCTGTATCCTGGACGGGTGTAGCACGTTGTTCATCTGTAAAGAGAAGAACTTGGTTTAAAAAAAAGGTCATGCAAAAAATGCATGTAAAAAGGAGTATGATTTAAAAAAATGAATAAAAGTGAGCATTATTGGCTCTCATTCTTCGTTCATGCAGCCCCTTGTAAAGGGGTATGCGGCTGGGAAGCCCCTTGTTTGTTTATGCCGGACTCGCCTAGCCGTGTCCGGGGTCTAAATGACCTGTTTTAGGGGCTTCGATCAGCCAGGCCGGATTAGTTTGTGGCTGTCAAGGTAGTCTCACATTTTTCCGTGGTCGAGGAACACTCGAAGTTACCCTTTAATGAGATGATGTCGCGTGCACCGGGCATTTTAAGTGTAAGAGACGCGTAATGCCGTATTGCGTTAAAGCGGGCAAAAGCTTCGCGTCCCAATAGTGCTTGATGGCTAATTTTAAATGGGGCGATATGGAAGATTAGCTTTTCGCGACGGAAGTTGTCGGATGAACCGAACACAACTTCTAGTAGTAAGGAGCCCATACTATTGGCATAAGGGCCTGGCGTCGCTCCTTTAAAGGAAGTGCCGCTATGGCAAATTTTGGTAGGGTCTATCCCCATTCTGCGGATGGTGTCCTGGTATAGTAGGTTTATATCACTGCCGCCGTCCATTAGGACTTGTGTAAATTGTAGTCCGTCGATTATAGGATCTAATATCAAAGCAGTCCATCCTGCGTTTCGAATACTTCTGGAGTAATCCAGATGGTCGAAAGTAATTGGTTTTGACATCCAATCTCGGGATTCCGCTGGGGTGGACCATGCGGCGCGTGCTTTGGTAGATGTCGCCCTATTTTTCCTTGTTATCACTTGAAGTGAATTCACTGTTTTGACTTCTTGTGGGAAGTTCTTTTGTTTCCGGCGCTCTGCTTGTGGGGTTCGTCATCGTCCTCGCTTGGTGTGTCGAGCCCCTTGTGTTCGGCGTTAAGTCGGCCGGACTGCTTGAAGACCCAACAATCTATGTGGGTATGGTTTGCAGGCTTCCCGAGGGTACTGTGAATTTGACATATCCTATCCAAGATTTTGTTTAGGTTCGATAGCTCGTCACTGTTGTCCTTAAGAGGCAGTGTTTTGTTGTTCGGCCGAGAGCTTTTGAACCCGGCGTTGACCGCCGTGTTCTTTGGGCCATTTTCCTTATTCCGGCGCTGATCTTTTCTGCGTCGTGATTTCCCATTTCCATCCCTAACCTCGGATGTACTCGGGTCGCTGATGCTGCATCTTGCCAGCCAGCTATCTTCCCCCGTGCAGAAGCGGGTCATGAGGCTTGTTAGCGCGGCCATTGTTCTTGGTTTTTCCTGGCCGAGGTGTCTGGCGAGCCATTCGTCTCGGACGTTATGTTTAAAGTCTGCTAAGGCTTCGGCGTCCGGACAGTCGACTATTTGATTCTTTTTGGTGAGGAACCTGTTTCAGAATTTGCGTGCTGACTCTTCGGGCTGTTGAGTTATGTGACTTAAATCGTCTGCATCCGGAGGGCGGACATAAGTTCCCTGAAAGTTTGCTCGAAACGCATCCTCGAGCTCTTCCCAACTTCCGATGGTATTTTCTGGGAGGCTTTTGAGCCAATGCTGAGCTGGCCCTTTAAGCTTGAGGGGTAGGTATTTTATGGCGTGGAGATCGTCTCCTCTAGCCATATGTATGTGTAGGATATAATCCTCAATCCAGACTCCGGGGTCTGTTGTTCCGTCATATGCCTCTATGTTTACGGGTTTGAATCCCGCTGGAAATTCGTGATCCAGTACCTCATCGGTGAAACATAGTGGGTGTGCGGCGCCCCTGTATTTAGGTGTTCCGTTATCTTCGAACACTCGGCGTATTGTGTTGCTTCCTGGAGCCTTCTTTTTTGGCCCGTAGATGGACCTGACCGGGCCATCCTTTCTGCAAGGATCCTTATGTGGATCGTGTGCCGGCTTGTGTGCGGCACCGCTTGCCGCTCTTAGCCTATCATCTGGTCATCTATCCGGCCAGGCGGCCTCTTTGTTTTTTGACTGTGGGGGCTCTACAGCCTCCTCGTCAAATTCGGGCAATAGCTTGCGCATCGGGTAGCTCTTTGCTTGGTGGCTATCGCCGTATTTATCTGCGGTCTTGAGTACTTTGCTCTGTCTCATTCTGAGTACGTCTTCCGCTGTTTTGAGCTTCCGCTTCTGCTTCTTCAAACTTCTTGCAGTGGCGACGAGCCTTTTGTGAAGGTTCTTATGCTCCGGTGATGTGTCCGGCGTGATATCGTCTGGACTATTGTTTTCGCCGGGTATGGGTTGCTCGTCCAATTCATCCTGTTCGGATGGTTGCTTGGTGGCATGTTCGTCGTCCACTGGTTCGCCCTGCTCTACGGCTGGGTCAGTATGGGTGATGTTGTTATCAAGGCGGGACTTTGGGCGGCGCTTGCGTCGCCGTTTTAGTTGTTTTCAGGGGAATTATCCTTTGCCGCGTCCCGTTGTTCCTCGTTATCACTTCCTTTTGGTGTATCCACCATGTATACGTCGTGAGTTGAGGTGGCTTTCCAATGCCCAGTAGGCACTGGTTCTTGGTCATCTCCAGCATCGTCGTCCATACCGTCGATGTCTTCAGAGTCGAAGTCTAGCATGTCGGTTAGATCGTCGACAATGGCTACTAAGTGGGTGGTGGGTGGGCTTTGAATTTCTTCGTTGTCCGCATCCCAACAGTCCTGACCGCAGTCCGGCCAGGGCTCTCCTGATAACGAGAGATATTTTAGCAAATTCAGGATGTCGCCGAAAGGTGAGTGTTGAAAGATGTCCGCAGCGGTGAACTCCATGATCGGCGCCCAACCGGATTCAATTGGTAGGGGCGTGGGAGGTTCAGAGTCTGGCGAGGAGTCCAGCACCTCGGAGTCACGAGCTTCACAAGGGACAAGGTCATTATTCGGCTCCATCGCCGTAGAGGTTGCAGCCCCCGAGGCGGTGTCTAGCCACTCATCCTCGATCTGCGCAGCCGGCTCCGAATTGAGGGTCGGAGCGGATTCGTGTGCGGCCCCCAGGGCACTGTCTGGCAGCAGAGCTAAATCATGCCCATCGTGACAGTGCTGCCAGCTCGGCTGTGGCTCGAATCCATCGAAGATCAAGTCTCTGCGGATGTCAGCCGTGAAGTTCAGACTTCCAAATCTGACCTGACGGCCAGGGGCGTAGCTTTCGATCTGCTCCAGATGGCCAAGCGAATTGGCCCGCAGTGCGAAGCCGCCGAATACGAAGATCTGTCCGGGAAGAAAAGTCTCACCCTGGACTGCGTTGTTGTTGTTGATGATCGAAGGAGCCATCGAGCCTATCAGTGACGACACAGAGGAACTCTCAATGAAAGCACCAATGTCGGTGTCAAAACCGGCGGATCTCGGGTGGGGGGTCCCGAACTGTGCATCTAGGCGGATGGTAACAGGAGACAAGGGACACGATGTTTTTACCCAGGTTCGGGCCCTCTCGATGGAGGTAAAACCCTACTCCTCCTTGATTGATATTGATGATATGGGTAGTACAAGAGTGGATCTACCACGAGATCAAGGAGGCTAAATCCTAGAAGCTAGCCTATGGTATGATTGTTGTTGTGTCCTACGGACTAAAACCCTCCGGTTTATATAGACACCGGAGAGGGCTAGGGTTACACAGAGTCGGTTACAATGGTAGGAGATCTACATATCCGTATCGCCAAGCTTGCCTTCCACGCCAAGGAAAGTCCCATTCGGACACAGGACGAAGTCTTCAATCTTGTATCTTCATAATCTTGGAGTCCGGCCGATGATGATAGTTCGGCTATCCGGACACCCCCTAGTCTGGGACTCCCTCAGGGCTCTTTGTTAAATCAACAATAATGCATATAAGAGCCACTTCAACATTTTCAATATGGTCTTCTCCTCTCGACCCCCCAAAGGAAAGAAAAGAAGTAAAACTATTTACACGGGAAAGCTCCCAACAAGCAAAAGAAGAACAAGAAATCTTTTTGGGTTTTCTTTTAGTTACTACTACTACATGCATGGAAAGTAAACTAACTAAAAGCTACGACTATTTTTTTTGTTTTTCTTAAGGTTTTTCAAACACACAAGAAGAAGACTAGAAAAAAATAAACTAGCATGGATAGTACAATGAACAAGTATGAGCACCGACAACTGGAATGAGTGTGTGAACATGAATGTAATGTCGGTGAGAAATACATATGTAACGCCCCGGATTCGATGCGCCAGGTGTATGCCAGTTATTCGCCGTCGTTGCCATGTCATTTGCTTGCGTGTTGCACTTTGCAATGTCATCTTATGCATTTCATATCATGTCATCATGTGCATCTCATTTCGCATACGTGTTCGTCTCATGCATCCGAGCATTTTCCCCGTTGTCCGTTTTGCAATCCGACACTCCTATGTCATCCGGCGTCCCCTTCTTGCCTCTCTTCGTGTGCGGGTGTTAAACTTTCTCGGAATGGACCGAGGCTTGTCAAGTGGCCTTGGTATAGCACCGGTAGACCGCCTGTCAAGTTTCGTGCCATTTGGAGGTCGTTTGATACTCCAACGGTTAACCGGGTAACCATAAAGGCCTCTTTTGTGTGCAGCCCAACACCCCTTCCAAAGTGGCCCAAAACCCATCCAAACCCCCTCCATGCTCTCAGTCGTTCGATCACGATCGCGTGGCCGAAAATCGCTCCTCATTTGGACTCTCCTAGCTCCCTCTACCTATAAAAACGTCCTCCCCGTCCATTTCCGCGGATGTTTTCCCCCGAAACCCTAGCCCCGCTCCTCTCGGCCGCCGGACACGTCCAGATCGGACCGGACGTGTCCGCCCCGCTCCCCCAGCCAATCGCCGACCGCCGCGTGGCCTCCGCCGCCAGCCCTGCGCCGCCGGCCCGCGGAGCCCATCGCGGGCCCGCGCAGGCCCGGTCGGCCGCCGCCGCCGCCTACAGGCGCCCGCCTCCGCGCCTTCGGCCTCCCCGCCGGCCGCCGCCTACTCGCCGGCCGTCGACCCCGCCGTCCTCGCCGGTCGCCGCCCGGCCGCGCCCTCCCTCCGCCGCCGGGGCTCGCCTTCGCCTCCGCCGGCGCCCCGCGCCTCCGTGAGGCCGAGCTCCTCCGCCGCCAGAGCTCTGCCGGCCGACCCCAGGCCTTGCCGGAGCCCACACCAGCCCCGGCCCCCTCTCCTTCGCCCCTCCGCGCCGAGCTCCTGGGAGAGGAGCTCCCTGAGCTCGCGGTCTCCTCCATCGCCGGCGCCCTCCGCGCCTCGGCCGGATCCAGCCTTCCCCATCTCCGGCGACGACTCCGGTGACCTTCAGGCGAACCTTGGAAACCGTGCCATCAAACCCTAGATCTGTTTTTTGGAGGGGTATATTTCTCCAAGTCCCGAATATTTTTGCATAATTTCATGCCATGTTCATCGCATCATATCTCTGCATCCATAGCTCCGTTTTGTGCGTGTAATATGTCAAATTGTTCGTCTCAACGAGTACTTCATTTCATTCCATTGCATCATGTTCATTTGAGTCCATCTTGATGCCCAAAATGCTGTTGGAAGAGTGCATGTTGATGTTAATCTGCTGGAACTGTTATAACATGCTCATTTGTCATTTTTGCCATGTTTGATGTGTGCATCCTATGAGGTTGATGTCTACATGTGTTTTGATCTATGTCATGCCATCTTTCTAGTGGTGCCATCCATGGATTTTTGTGAGTTGTGTGCTAAGTGCATCAAGCTTGTTAAGTAGGGTACTTGTTGTTGCTGTTTTGCTAGGCTGAATCTGTTATTTTGTGATGCCATGTAAACCTGCTTCTACTAGTCATTCTATGCATATTTGGAGATGATCACTAAGTTTGTTTTGTTATACATGTCATGCTCTATCCATTCATGCCCCTGGTTGCATTTATAGCCTGCTGTAACATGTTGTAATCTTGCTCCAAAGTTGCTAAATGATGTTGCTGTCAGCCTGTTAACATTAAGTTCAGTTTTGGCCATGTGTTTTGCTAGTGATCCATGCACCCTATGAACTTGTTCTTTCCATTCCTAGCTTCATAAACATGTCTTCTTACTGTTGGTTGCCTTGCCATGCCATGTATTGCTCTGTGTTGAGTGGTTCAAGCTCACCAACATGCCTACTTATTGTTGTTCCTGCCATGTTTGAATCTGTAATATAACTTGCCATGTTTACATGGATGCCATCATTTCTTCTGATCCTTTTTGGCTCATGGTCAGTAAGGGACTTTTGTTCTATGCAATTAGTAGATTCATGTCATGCCTTTGTTTGCCATGATATGTTCCTGTAACATGTTGTTTGCTTGCTCTAAACATTGCAACCTGATGTTATTTCTGAAAAGTCTGAAACTGTTATTATTTGCAATCTTTCCATGTCCTTTTGAGCTTGTTCTAGTGATTTCTGGAGATAGCTCAGTGTTCATGTTTTGTTATGCTTTACCTGTACTCCATGCCCATGCCTTTTGTTATTATGTTGGGATGCTGTAGCTTGTTGTTTTGATGCTTGCAATATGCCTAGTTGCTGTTTTGGACAGATTGTTGTTATGCTTTGTATAGAGTGTATGTGTTGAACCGTTGCTCCGTTTTGAGTATGCTCTATATGAAACTTGCGTGATTTTGCATGTAGCTTCATATTATCATGTTGCATCCATGTTTTGAGGTGTTTGCTTGATGTTTGTATGCATTTTGCATCAATGCCATGTTTAACTTGTTTTGCTCATATCTTCTAGGCCGTAGCTCCGAATTAAATAAACTTTATATGTAACTTGACTAGAATTTTGTGTAGATCATCTTGGTGCATCTTAACTTGCTGTTTAACAACTTGAACATAAGGTTTATTCATATCTGGACCAATTTCGAAATTTGCATATGAGGACTTACCGGAATTGTTATATGTTGTTTCCGGCCTCATTTAAACTTGCTTTGATGTGTTGCTCTTGTATGCATCATCTTTTGCCATGAGTAGCTTCATGTAGTCTTTGTCATGCATCATGTCTTGTCTATGTGTGGTGTGTTTACCATGTTGTGTGCTTCTTCTCGATAGTTCCCGTTTTCGTTGCGATCGTGAGGATTCGTTCGTCTACGTGTGGTTCGTCTTCGTGGCTTCATCTTCTTCATGGACTCGTTCTTCTTCCTAGCGGGATTTCAGGCAAGATGACCACTACCCTGAATCTCACTACTATCATTGCTATGCTAGTCGCTTCGTTCTATCGCTATGCTGCGTTACCTATCTTTTGCTCTTCAAGCCTCCCAAATTGCCATGAACCTCTAACCTTTGACACCCTTCCTAGCAAACCGTTGTTTGGCTATGTTACCGCTTTTGCTTAGCCCCTCTTATAGCATTGCTAGTTGCAGGTGAAGTTGAAGATTTTTCCATAGTGGACAGGGTTATGTTGGGATATCACAATATCTCTTATATTATTAATGCATCTATATATTTGGTAAAGGGTGGAAGGCTCGGCCTTATGCCTGGTGTTTTTTTCCACTCTTGCCGCCCTAGTTTCCGTCATACCGGTGTTATGTTCCCGGATTTTGCGTTCCTTACGCGGTCGGGTGATTTATGGGACCCCCTTGACAGTTTGCTTTGAATAAAACTCCTCCAGCAAGGCCCAACCTTGGTTTTACCATTTGCCTCACCACCACCTACTTTTCCCTTGGGAGTAATTAACCCAAGGGTCATCTTTATTATAGCCCCCCCCCCCCCCCCCCCCGGGCCAATGCTTGTATAAGTGTTGGTCCGAACTAGAGTCCTTTGCAGTGCCCCCTCAAGGAAACTTGAGGTATGGTTTTAGTTGTACGGAGTGCTCATCCGGTGTTGCCCTAAGAATGAGATATGTGCAGCTCCTATCGGGATGTCGGCGCATCGGGCGGTCTTGCTGGTCTTGTTTTACCATTGTCGAAATGTCTTGTAAACCGGGATTCCGAGATTGATCGGGTCTTCCTGGGAGAAGGAATATCCTTCGTTGATCGCGAGAGCTTATCATGGGCTAAGTTGGGACACCCCTGCAGGGTATAAACTTTCGAGAGCCATGCCCGCGGTTATGTGGCAGATGGGAATTTGTTAATGTCCGGTTGTAGATAACTTGACACCAGATCCGAATTAAAATGCATCAACCGTGTGTGTGGCCGTGATGGTCTCTTCTCGGCGGAGTCCGGGAAGTGAACACGGTTTCTGTGTTATGATTGACGTAAGTAGGAGTTCAGGATCACCTCTTGATCATTGCTAGTTTACGACCATTCCTTTATTCTCTTCTCGCTCTTATTTGTGTATGTTAGCCACCATATCATGCTTAGTCGCTGCTACAACCTCACCACTTTACCCCTTCCTTTCCCATTAAGCTTTGCTAGTCTTGATACCCATGGTAATGGGATTGCTAAGTCCTCGTGGCTCACAGATTACTACAACAATAGTTGCAGGTGCAGGTTATGCGATGATCTTGACGTGAGAGCGATGTTCCTTGTTTTGGAGTTCTTCTTCTGCTTCTTCTTTGATCAGGGGATAGGTTCCAGGTCGGCAGCCTGGGCTAGCAGGGTGGATGTCGTTTGAGCTGTTGTTTGTGTTTCATCCGTAGTCAGATGTTGCTCTTGTATGATGTATTGTTGTATTCGTGTGGCATGGTATGCCTCTTGTATGTATCCCCATCTATTATGTAATGTTGATGTAATGATATCCACCTTGCAAAAGCGTTTCAATATGCGGGTCTATCCTTGGTGGGACCTTTGAGTTCCTTTTGGATAGGGTCGCATTTTGGGCGTGACAACATACTCCCCCAAGCTTAGGCTTTTGTCCTAAGTTGGTCTATTCCCATGGATCAAAGTTGTAGCTGGGGTCGTACTGAGATGCAGCAGCTGGGGTCCTCCTCTCATACTCGTTTGCCTCTTCCTTGGTTATAATATATCTCCTTTTTGCCTGAAAGTCAAAGAAACCAGGAGCAGGGAGAGCAACATGGACAGTGCGACGTCTGTCAAAGATTAGTCGGTACTGGAGGAACTGTTCATTCCTGTCAACAAACTGATGGCGAACCATATCATTATAATCTAAATAAGCAGGAGGCAATTCCATATCATTTTCATGTATGGGTATCTCAAGATAATTAGCTACACGGGTTGCATAAATTCCACCAAACAAATCTCCACTTAAATTATTAAGATGCAACTTTCATGCAACGATGGACCCCAAGTTGTATTGTTTATCTCCTAGTACAGCACTCTTAAGAACACTAAGATCGGGAACCCACATGTGACATGCCTTGTCCTTGCCGTTAATGCATCTACCTATAAAGAGAGCAAAATAATGTATAGCAGGAAAATGAATGCTCCCTATGGTAGCTTGTGTTATTTCTCTAGATTCCCCCACAGTGATACTAGCAAGAAAATCTTTAAACTCAGATTTGCAAGGATCACTAGCACTACCCCATTGCGGGAGTTTACAAGAATTATTAAAATCTTCTAAGTCCATGGTATATGATTTATCATAAAGATCAAATAGGACAGTGTGAGAATTGCGCGAAGATGAAAATTTGAACCTTCTCACAAAGGAACCAGTTAGGTAATAATACTGAGAGCACTTATCTAGCATGAAGCCCTCGAGTTTAGCAGTACGCACATATGCGTCAAATTCCTCCTTAATTCCTGCTTGGACCATGAAATTTTCTGACGGCCATTCACAAGGCTGCACTTGAGCTTCTCTTGGTAGTTCATAGTCCGGCTCAAGTATTGCGAGCCTGGGTCCTTGCTTCCTTGAAGAACCACCTTGGTATATTTTCCTAAACATATTTCTTCCTCTGAAAAATTTCTGAAATTTTAAGTAACTCAAAATAAAAGTGAAACAAACTCAACAAGATTGATAGCAACTACTCCCACAAGTGCTTAGAGACTATATCATGCATTAAAACTACCTGGGACCAAATAAATTTGACATGCAAGCTCAAGAACAGGGTCACCTCAGCAGCAGAAATTTGCAATAAATAAAGCACTAGAACAAAAACTAATTGGACCATTGGAGGAGTCACATACCGAAGAACAATCCCCCAAAGCAGTTTTGTGAGTGGAGCTTTGAGCAAGGAGATCAAAAATGGCAGCAAGATGAGCTAGAACACGGATTTGAGCTAGGTGGTGATTTTTTCTGGAGGAAGATGGAGTGTGTGGGTGCTGGAATAAGTGGAGAGGGGCCACGTGGGGCCCACAAGGCAGGGGGCGCCCAAGGGGGTGGGCGCGCCTTGGACCCTCATGGCCAGGTGGTGTGGCCCCCAGGTGTGTTCTCAGTGCCAATAATTCTTAAATATTCTAGAAAAATCATATTTCATTTTTGGGACATTTGGAGAACTTTTATTTTCGAGGTATTTTTTATTGCAAGGATAATTCAGAAAACAGACAGAAAATACTATTTTTGCTTTATTTAATCTAAATAACAGAAAGTAAAAGGAGGGTACAGAAGGTTGTGCTTTCTAACTTCATCCATTTCATGCTCATCAAAAGGAATCCACTAACAAGGTTGATCAAGTCTTGTTAACAAACTCATTCCGAATCGCATGAAACCGGAGAATTTTTGAATAGGACTAGGTTACCTCAACGGGGATATGCACGTCCCCAACAATAAGAATATCATATTTCTTCTTGACAGTAGGAAGAGGAAATTCAAAACCTCCGATAATAATCAATGGAATTTTTCCAATAGAATTTATACTGTGGACTTGAGGTTGTTTTCTCGGAAAGTGTACCATATGCTCATTACCATTAACATGAAAAGTGACATTGCCTTTGTTGCAATCAATAACAGCCCCTGCAATATTAAAAAGGGTCTACCAAGGATAATCGACATACTATCGTCCTTGGGGATATCAAGAATAACAAAGTCTGTTAAAATAGTAACATTTGCAACCATAACAGGCACATCCTCACAAATACCGACAGGTACAACAGTTGATTTATCAGCCATTTGCAAAGATATTTCAGTAGGTGTCAACTTATTCAAATCAAGTCTATGATATAAAGAGAGAGGCATAACACTAACACCAGCTCCGAGATCACATAAAGCAGTTTTAACATAGTTTCTTTTAATGGAGCATGGTATAGTTGGTACTCCTGGATCTCCTAGTTTCTTAGGCATTCCACCTTTAAAAGTATAATTAGCAAGCATGGTGGAAATTTCAGCTTCCGGTATCTTCCTTTTATTTGTAACTAAATCCTTCACATACTTAGCATAAGGATTCATTTTAAGATATCAGTCAAACGCATACGCAAAAAGATAGGTCTAATCATTTCAGCAAAGCGCTCAAAATCCTCATCATCCTTTTTCTTGGATGGTTTAGGAGGAAAAGGCATGGGTTTCTGAACCCATGGTTCTCTTTCTTTACCGTGCTTCCTAGCAACGAAGTCTCTCTTATCATAACATTGATTCTTTGATTGTGGGTTATCAAGATCAACAGCAGGTTCAATCTCTACATCATTGTTATTGCTAGGTTGAGCATCAACATGAACATCATCATTAACATTATCACTAGGTTCATGTTCATTACCAGATTGTGTTTCAGCATCAGAAATAGAAATATCATTGGGATTCTCAGGTGTGTCAACAACAGGTTCACTAGAAGCATGCAAAGTCCTATCATTTTTCCTTTTCTTCTTTTGAGAAGGACTAGGTGCATCAATATTAGTTCTCTGAGAATCCTGCCCAATTCTCTTAGTGTGGCCCTCAGGATACAAAGGTTCCCGAGTCATTTTAGCCCCTCTAGTCATAACTCTAACAACATTATAATTTTTCTTGTTATTTAATTCATTAAGCAAATCATTCTGAGCTTTAAGCACTTGTTCTACTTGAGTGGTAACCATAGAAGCATGTTTACTAATGAGTTTAAGTTCACCTTTAACTCTAGACATATAATCACTCAAGTGTTCAATCATATAAGCATTACGTTTCAATTGTCTACCAACATAAGCTTTGAAGTTTTCTTGTTTAACAATAAAATTATCAAACTCATCTAAGCATTGGCTAGCAGATTTATAACAAGGAATATCACCTTCATCAAATCTATAGAGAGAATTTACCTTCACTACCTGTGTCGGGTTATCAAGACCATGTATTTCTTCAATAGGTGGTAAATTCTTAACATCTTCAGCTTTAATACCCTTTTCCCATAGATTTCTTTGCCTCTTGCATATCTTCAGGACTGAGAAATAGAATACCCCTTTTCTTCGGAGTTGGCTTAGGAGTTGGTTCAGGAAGTGTCCAATTATTTTCATTAGTCAACATATTATTCAATAGCAATTCAGCTTGATCAACAGTTCTTTCCCTGAAAACACAACCAGCACAACTATCCAGGTGGTCTCTGGAAGCATCGGTTAGTCCATTATAAAAGATATCAAGTATTTCATTTTTCTTGAGAGGATGACCAGGCAAAGCATTAAGTAATTGGAGAAGCCTCCCCCAAGCTTGTGGGAGACTCTCTTCTTCAATTTCCACAAAATTATATATTTCCCTTAAAGCAGCTTGTTTCTTATGAGCGGGGAAATATTTAGCAGAGAAGTAATAAATCATATCCTGGGACTACGCACACAACCAGGATCAAGAGAATTAAACCATGTTTTAGCATCACCCGTTAATGAGAACGGAAATAACTTAAGGTTATAGTAGTAGCGAGTTTTCTCATCATTAGTGAATAGGGTGGCTATATCATTTAATTTAGTAAGATGTGTCACAACAGTTTCAGATTCATAGCCATAAAAAGGATCAGATTCAACCAAAGTAATTATCTCCGGGTCGACAGAGAAATCATAATCCTTATCGAAAATGCAGATAGGTGAAGTAGCAAAAGCAGGGTCGTATTTCATTCTAGCATTCAAAGATTTTTCTTTCAGCTCAGCTAATAATTTCTTAAGGTCATATCTATCATTGCAGGCAAGAAAATCTCTAGCAGTTTCTTCATCCATAACATAACCCTCAGGCACAACAGGCAATTCATATCTAGGGGGAGAATCTTCATCATCACTTTCATCAATATTATCAGTTTCAATAATTTCATTCTCTCTAGCCTGATGTCCACTACACATCCTTCTTCTTGTAGATGTTGTTGGGCCTCCAAGTGCAGAGGTTTGTAGGACCGTAGCAAATTTCCCTCAAGTGGATGACCTAAGGTTTATCAATCCATGGGAGGCGTAGGATGAAGATGGTCTCTCTCAAGCAACCCTGCAACCAAATAACAAAGAGTCTCTTGTGTCCCCAACACTCCCAATACAATGGTAAATTGTATAGGTGCACTAGTTCAGCGAAGAAATGGTGATACAAGTGCAATATGGATGGTAGATATAGGTTTTTGTAATCTGAAAATATAAAAACAGCAAGGTAACTAATGATAAAAGTGAGCACAAACGGTATTGCAATGCTAGGAAACAAGGCCTAGGGTTCATACTTTCACTAGTGCAAGTTATCTCAACAATAATAACATAATTGGATCATCTAACTATCCCTCAACATGCAACAAAGAGTCACTCCAAAGTCACTAATAGCGGAGAACAAACGAAGAGATTATGGTAGGGTGCGAAGCCACCTCAATGTTATTCTTTCTGGTCGATCTATTCAAGAGTTCGCACTAGAATAACACCTTAAGACAGAAATCAACCAAAACCCTAATGCCACCTAGATACTCCAATGTCACCTCAAGTATCCGTGGGCATGATTATATGATATGCATCACACAATCTCAGATTCATCTATTCAACCAACACAAAGAACTTCGAAGAGTGCCCCAAAGTTTCTACCGAAGAGTCAAGACGAAAACGTGTGCCAACCCCTATGCATAAGTTCACAATGTTACGGAACCCGCAAGTTGATCACCAAAACATACATCAAGTAGATCACGTGATATCCCATTGTCACCATAGATAAGCACATGCAAGACATACATCAAGTGTTCTCAAATCCTTAAAGACTCAATCCGATAAGATAACTTCAAAGGGAAAACTCAATCCATTACAAGAGAGTAGAGGGGAAGAAACATCATAAGATCCAACTATAATAGCAAAGCTCGCGATACATCAACATCGTGCCAACTCAAGAACACGAGAGAGAGAGAGAGAGAGAGAGAGAGAGAGAGAGAGATCAAACACATAGCTACTGGTACATACCCTCAGCCCCGAGGGTGAACTACTCCCTCCTCATCATGGAGAGCGCCGGGATGGTGAAAATGGCCACCGGTGAGGTATCCCTCCTCCGACAGGGTGCCAGAACAGGTCTAGATTGGTTTTCGGTGGCTACAAAGGCTTGCGGCAGCGGAACTCCCGATCTAGGTTCTGTTCTGGGGGTTTCTGTATATATAAGAGGTTTTGGCGTTGGGAACAAGTCAGGGGGGTCTCTGGGCTGTCCACGAGGTAGGGGGCGCGCCCAGGAGGGTGGGCGCGCCTCCAACCCTCGTGGGCAGCCTGGGACTCTTCTGGCCCAACTCTTTTACTCCATGGCCTTCTTCTGGTCCAAAATAAGCTCCGTCAAGTTTCAGGTCAATTGGACTGCGTTTGGTTTTCCTTTTCTATGATACTCAAAAATAAGGAAAAAACAGAAACTGGCACTGGGCTCTAGGTTAATAGGTTAGTCCCAAAAATCATATAAAATAGATGCATATAAAACATCCTAGAAGGATAATATAATAGCATGAATACTTCATAAATTATAGATACGTTGGAGACGTATCATAGCCCTAGCGAGTTGTTCATCAAGAAATTCACCTAATGGCACAATAGTATAAAGCATAGAAGTAGTTTCATCATAAGTATCATGCATAGTAGAAGTGGCATCATCAATAACATGCGACATATAAGAATTAATAGCAGAAGCAGGTTTAGGTGTCGCAAGCTTACTCAAAACAGAAGGTAAATTTTGGTTTACTCGTCTTTCAAGTTCCTCATAGTGATCAGCAGATATAAATCCCAAGTGACTCAAAGAATAGAGCTATTCTCCCCGGCAACGGCGCCAGAAAATACTCTTGATAACCCACAAGTATAGGGGATCGCAACAGTTTTCAAGGGTAGAGTATTCAACCCAAATTTATTGATTCGACACAAGGGGAGCCAAAGAATATTCTCAAGTATTAGCAGTTGAGTTGTCAATTCAACCACACCTGGATAACTTAATATCCGCAGCAAAGTATTTAGTAGCAAAGTAGTATAGAAGTAACGGTAACGGTGGCAAAAGTAACAGTAGCAGTTTTGTAGTAATTGTAACAGTGGCAACGGAAAAGTAACTAAGCAAAGATCAATATGTGAAAAGCTCGTAGGCATTGGATCGGTGATGGAGAATTATACTGGATGCGATTCCTCATGCAACAGTTATAACATAGGGTGACACAGAACTAGCTCCAGTTCATTAATGTAATGTAGGCATGTATTCTGAATATAGTCATACGTGCTTATGGACAAGAACTTGCATGACATCTTTTGTCCTACCCTCCCGTGGCAGCGGGGTCCTATTGGAAACTAAGGGGTATTAAGGCCTCCTTTTAATAGAGTACCAGACCAAAGCATTAACACTTAGTGAATACATGAACTCCTCAAACTATGGTCATCACCGGTAAGTATCCCGACTATTGTCACTTCGGGGTTAACGGATCATAACACATAATAGGTGACTATAGACTTGCAAGATAGGATCAAGAACTCACATATATTCATGAAAACATAATAGGTTCAGATCTGAAATCATGGCACTCGGGCCCTACTGACAAGCATTAAGCATAGCAAAGTCATAGCAACATCAATCTCAGAACATAGTGGATACTAGGGATCAAACCCTAACAAAACTAACTCGATTACATGGTAAATCTCATCCAACCCATCACCGTCCAGCAAGCCCATGACGGAATTACTCACGCACGGCGGTGAGCATCATGAAATTGGTAATGGAGGATGGTTGATGATGACGACGGCGATGGATTCCCCTCTCCGGATCCCCGAACGGACTCCAGATCAGACCTCCCAAGAGAGATTAGGTCTTGACGGTGGATCCGTATCATAAAACGCGATGAATCCTTCTATCTAATTTTTTTCTCCCCGAACGTGAATATATAGAGTTGGAGTTGAGGTCGGTGAAGCTCCAGGGGGCCCACGAGGCAGGGGCACGCCCCCCACCCTCGTGGACAGGGTGTGGCCCCCTGGTCTTGATTCTTTGACCAGTATTTTTTATTAATTCAAAAAATATTCTCCGTGAAGTTTCAGGTCATTTCGAGAACTTTTATTTCTGCACAAAAATAACACCATGGCAATTCTGCTGAAAACAGTGTCAGTCCGGGTTAGTTCCATTCAAACCATGCAAGTTATAGTCCAAAACAAGGGCAAAAGTATTTGGAAAGTAGACACGATGGAGACGTATCAACCTCAAGCTTTCATGGACAAAACAACAACGTAGGAAAGCTCCCACATAGCACACCAACGACGTCACGTGACCACGAGCAATGTCGGGATATGGCATCTCTAGTGGCCCACATGATCGAGGGTATGTTTCCTCAAAGTAGAACAACACCCAAAGATGAAAGAAAAACGAAACCCAAAAACTCTATCATCCAAATGTAAATGAGCAAAAGCAGTTCCAAAACAATTGGACAACAAATCTGGTAAGTGGTGATGTAAGGGGGGGAAGTAGTAAAAAACAACATCGACATTGGAAACATTTAACGCCATGAGTGGATCTTAAATCCACACGCCAACCACAATCTTGTTTGTTTCAACCCCTATAAGAGTTGATATGAGACCACGTGTAGGCCGGGTGCAAAAAGATTTTGGATAGTCAACACCGATCAAGGGAATGAAAAACAAAAGCATAACACCCCACACTCCTAGGCGAATGATTAGAGAAAGAAAGAGAGAGGCATTAGGAGCATTGGCAAACAAATATGAGGGTCATCATGTACTTTATAAGGGGAAATGGCATTATAACCACTCCCAAGCCCCTTTACTTTCTCCGTCTTGTCGCCATCCTATGCCCTAGAGGGAAAGGGGCATACGAAATATTAGGGGATGATCCGGATCTATTCTCCCGTCTATTGACAAACAAGAGTTGTCAAACTAAAATCTAGTAGTAGGCATGTAGGTTGTACGAATGTGAAGGTGTTCAAGCCCCACTCCTCCCCCACTTACAAAACTCGGCGAAGAGAATAGGGATGTATCAGGAGAGAGAGAGAGAGAGAGAGAGAGAGAGAGAGAGGGAGGGAGGGAGGGAGGGAGGGAGGGAGGGAGGGAGAGAGAGAGAGAGAGAGAGAGAGGACAAGAACAAGATATACGGGAAGAATAGGAGAGTTGTATAATCTCAACATGTCAAAATGTTGAGACATATTCCTCGAGAATTCTCTATGGTCACACCTCACCTAGTGAAATAATCATGACGTTAACTGCACTGGTGATGATGTGATTAACACGAGAGTGAAATGCACCATATGTTCCAAAACTATTTTGAGTTGACTCGTGTAGGTCTTGGAACTTTGATAATTGCCATTCATGGCACGAAAGTGTAAAGAATGAGCCAGCTCATTTATGTCCAAATCTGCCCGGTGCCATTTGACTGAACCAGTTGGTTAGGATGAAGAGGATGGTGTGTGCAGCGATGAGAGGCGGCTCTTTCTTTGGCTTGGTTGTGGAGACGAAGACGCGGTGTCTGGAGGTTGGAGTAAGATGTGGGGCATATTGTAATTCGAGGTGGCCAATGTCGTGTGGTGCGATTCCAACCTCCATTGCCTGCTATTCGGCCCTTGTCCTTGAAGACGATGCATGCCTCCTTGCGCACTTTGGTGCGTTCTCGATTCTCGTCATGGTGGCCTACTTGTACTCCAAGGTTCCGACCACAACTACATCGACCTCTCTACTAGTCGTTCTACCCCCTCCCTCTTCAATTCCTGCTCCATCACGCTTGAATCCACCCGAATTTGTCTGCGAGCTCGATAGCCTAGCCCCACCACAATGACGCTTTACACTTTGAGTAGACACAAGGAAGCTCCCCACCAACGAGTCGGTCGTGCCCTAGAGCAACACATCTGATGATGACGCCACAACGAGCTTTGCCCAAAAAACGCCTTGCTTTAAAATTGGAGCTATGACAAGGATGTAGTCCTTCCTCGCATGTGCCACTCGGCGTTTGCGCCATCCTCCTAATTTTAAAACTCCAAACTAAAAAGCAAATTGGATCACGAGCTCGATTCCTCGAGGAGAAAGAACACAAAGAGTAGGAGAAGTAAGAAACATAGACAAATGATTCCGAGGCTTCATTTGAGGCGACATATATAACTAAGGGGTTATTACAAAATAATGTCAAAAAGGTGGCTATTACTAAATACAAATCAACTGAATTTGGCAGCATTTTGTCGCCAAGCCACCCATGTCCGGTGTGTCACGGGTCAACGCCAATGTGGCAGATAAGAAACCGAAATGGCGTTGCGCGATTCTTGGACTTGAATGACTTGGTAATTGCAGTTTCAAAATCTTGATGTCAATTTTCAAAGTTGTAAGACCTATGTGAGAGACACTCAAAAATCAAAATACTTTAGGGGCATAGTGATAGTACAATGCAATTCACTCTTCTTTTTTGCAGGCGATTTGCAAGCAATTCACTACATCGCGTGAGGTCCCGAGGGCATAATTGTCTAGTTCAATTCACAGTTTATCAGATCAGATCCAACGATCTACAACTCCCACGGCTCCACGGATCTCTGACCTTTATCTCCCGATCTTTCACACGCCGGCAGCAGCGCCAGCAACACATCCGGGGTCTCCCCATCATCTTCTCCGTCACACCTACCAGCAGAGGAGAGGAGAGGGATCTCTCCCTCCGCCTCCCCACCCATGGCGGCGCCGAGCTGGATCCGGCTGCCGCGCGCCACCATAATCCTGCTCCTGCTCGCCCTCCACCTCTCCCTCTCCCTCGCCGCCCAGTTCGAGGGGTTCGACTCCGACGAGCTCCCCGCCGCCGCCGCCGCCGACGCCGCATCCTCCGACGATGACGACGAGGGGCTCGACCTCGACCTCCCGCCCCCTCCGCCCATCACCGTCTCCGTCTCCGCCCCTTCCCCTCCCGTGACCACCACCACCACTGCCGCAAACCCTAACCTCACCCCCAACCCCACGGTCACGCCCCCGAATCCCACCCCCTCGCTCGACTTCTGGGACGAGGACGAGTTCGAGGGCATCCCCGTTCCAGAAGCAGCAGCCTCCGGCGACTCCTCCGCGCCGGCCGAGTCCGCCCCGTCAGATCCCTCCGCCGAGGAAGCGGCCGAGGCGGCGCCGGCCGCGCCGAGGGGCCCCGCGGAGCTCCTCCGCGCCTTCGCCGTCGAGATCGCGTGCGTCAGCTTCCTGATCTGCTTCGTGCTCAACTACTTCACCGGGAAGCGGCAGAACGAGGCGATCGCGCTGGCCTGGGCCACCAAGTTCGCCACCAGAGACTCCATCTTCGACAAGAACTTCAGCCTCCTCGGCACTGGCGACGGGAAGGACACGCCACTCCTGCTCAAGGAGGGACAGGACGTGTTCAAGTTCTACGCCAGCGGCAGGCGGTTCTGCCAGGGGGTGCTCGCCACCATGGAGATGCGTGCGCGGCACGACCTGCTGTCCAAGCTGCTGGAGCTGGTCTTCCCCAGGAAGGACACCATCACGTTCGAGGTGGTGATGAACGAGGATGCCATGGACCACGTGATGGTGGCTGTGGCTAGGAAGAAGGCGGCCAGGGCGATGCAGAAGGAGGAGAGGGATCTGCAGAAGTTTGCCTCTGTTCTCGCTTCTGCACCCGCTGGGAAGAAGTGGGTTGCAGATGAGCTCGCAGTGGTGGCCGAGTCAAAGGAGGTTGCTGGGGATATGATCACTGAGGCTGTGCTGGACCAGGTGAGAGTTTAATTGCTTACCTCCATTCAGAGTTTGCATCTTATAGATACGGCTGAATTAGGTAACTGGTGGTAACATAGTTTAAACAGAAACAGATGTCCTGCTGATTTAGACTTTCCTTATGAAAGCATCATAGGTAATCCCAATTAGGATTGAGCTAGTATAACTTTTGAATTGTTTAAGAACAGCCCAAAAGGAGAAAGGGTGATTTGAGAACCCAACACGCCCTTGGATTCGGATTATGCTTGGGATATAAATTACTGAATTGAGCTTTAACTTCCAGAGAGAATTAGCATCAAGCAATTCCCCATGTTTACAACTAATATTCCACATGGGTAACATCTTGTAAGATATTATATTGGTGCTATATTATCAGGTAGTGACAAAACGGCCTGTTTTTAAGCTAGCTAGTATCGACCTATCATGGCAATGTCTTCTATGTAAGGTTTTATTTATTTTGGACATGCCATATTTGTCTTGGGAATGGTTTTTTCGAGCAGCTTTTGCACATATGCAGATGTCGTGCTGCATGATGAAGCCTCATTTGGATATGGAAGGGATATCTGGAGCCTTACAGCCTAAAACTGTACCCCAGACACCATAACTTTTGTGACTGAAGTAACTCCTCAGTTTTAATACATGAACAAAATTATGTGCATTGTGTAGCCATTCTGCTTGAGAAACAGATGTTTTCGTAGTTTGCTTAGCTTAGTGTGGGATTTTTGTGTGTATAAGCTGGCCTTGGTATGATCAGCTTTATTGAAAAAGTAGATTTGATCTCAAACAGCAGGTACAATAAAAAGCAGGCTAGTTTTTTGGCCCCTGATCTAGGTTGTAACTTGTAAGCACCCAGCCGTGAGCATAAGCCTGCCTAAATGATCTTCCATAAAATCTGAAAAGTATCAATGGAACGTACTACGAGGTTATTGAATTTAGTGTGACTTTACGATGATTGAGCAATGCTATACAGTGCCCTACATCTGTTTGATGTTCTCACTTTTTTTCTCTGTAGGTGCTTGGTGAGAAAGCATTCGAGAAAATGGGGAAGTGGTTCATCTCACTTCATTTTTCAGATCAACTGGCAGGCTCTTACAAGAAAGTCCTCTCGTTCAAGTTTGTGCTGCCAGATGCAAACAACATGGCTGATATGACAAAATTAGTTGCTCTTGTGCCATTCTACATTGATTTGGTTGGACGCTACAAGCTGAGCTCACATGTAAGCACTGACTTTGTTTCTTCCTCTTTGATTCACAGGATTTTCATTTATACTTTCTAAATCTTGCTATCCATGCTGAACTGCAGGCGCGCTCGAAAACTGATGCTGCTAGGACAAAGGCTGCCCAGGAGGCTTTCAGGGAGCTTCAGGGTGTCAGGCAGGAAACCCTGCTGAGGAAAAAGGCTGAAAAGAAAAAACTCATGGAAGAGGCAGAGGCCAAACTGAGCGCCGAGGTACTCCGGAAGAAAGAGGAGAAAGAACGGAATCGGCAGATGAAGAAGGGGGCACCCAAAGTTAAGATGCTGCGCTCTTAATAACATCAAGAATCTGTCATAGTTATCGGCTTTCGCTGTTCACTTGCTGATTAGCCTATAGTTCAGCATCGGCTAGACTCTTTTATGTTCCAATTTTGGGCCATCAGATTCGCTGTTATGAGAATCAAGCGAGAGTATTATAAGAGAAAAAGAAATGCTGATGGATGCTCCGGTGCAAGTGTTTTCGTCGCACGTTGGTGGTTCAGGCTATCTGATTCGGGTGCACAGCAGCTCATTTGTAAGAAAAAACTCAAGAACGCACTTCCCTGATTTGCTGTGTAATATGTCGATAGATCTGTGGTCAGAAACTACACCTGGTTTACATGGTTTCATGTTTAAGCCGGCCTGCTTGCTGTTAGCCTGTTATAATGTTCATTTTACGCATATCTTTTACCCCACTGGCTGAATAATCGTGGCAGCATGTTTCTTGCGCTATGCCTGGAAATAATACAGTAGAAAATAGTTTGATGATGCTATACTGTGTTACTCCGTGCGTAAATAAGATCGTGGTTGATGCTATGCTATGCTCTGCTCTCCTTCTCTGTCTGCCGGCGGAGTGTCCGGCGTAGTGCTCTTGAGGCATGCACTCTGTTCGCCATCGCTGGAGCATTCTAGGTCTGCTTCAGCCTCTTCGGCAGTTTCTTTTCTTCAGCGGGCTCAGAGCATCTCCACTCGTTCGCCCCCCCCCCCCCCCCCCCCCCCCCCCAGAAGCTTGGAATAGCGTCGGCAAAAAAATCGGGGTGGGGGCGTCGCTTTCCCAACCGCCGTCCCAAGGTCGCCCCAGACACTGTTTTTTTTTAAAACCAAGTCCGGCCAAACACGATGCAAATTTGAAGGAAATTTAGGTGGTTCATTGATATTTTGTATAAATTAAAAACATAATTGAAAAACAAACTAAAAAACTACTACTATGCCGACGCTGCTGCCGCCACCCGCCCGTCGCGCCGCCTTCTATATGCCGAGGAGCCTGTAGAAGTTGGTGTAGTCGCCGCCGCCGTCCTTGCTGCACCCTTGACCTGCATCGCCGATGCGTGGGGGGCTCGACGGCCCGGGTACCTCCTCGTCGCTATCGTCGAGGATGACGATGACGCCCTCCTTGCGACCACGACGCTGACGCTCCATCTCCTGTCGGACGTAGTCGTCCCGCGCCCATTTCAGCCGGTTTCCTCGTCGGCGGCCATGTCGAGGTGCTCCTTCACGGCGAGGAGCCCCAGCTCGGTCTTCGGCTTGACGAGGCGAGAGGAGGAGGCCAGTGGAGAAGGGACGCCGCCCTCGTTGATGACGAGGGCGCCACCGTGCGTGCGTCGCCCAAGCGACATCTCCTGGGGCTCCGGCTGGATGGGGAGGAGCACCGGCGACCAGGAGGAGCGGGAGCCCGACGAGGAGGAGGACGCCGCCTCCATGCGCATCGGCGTCCAGGAACTGCCGCGTCGGCGGGAGAAGGAGGGGGTGCCGGGTACTCCAGATGCGCAGTGTTGCCGGCCTCAATGTGCTTGAGAACGGCTTCCAGCGTGCGCCCGGGGACGCCCCACCATTTGGCGACGCCCGTTGGAGTTGAGGCGGCTGCGGGGCTCGATGTCGTTCGTGCCGGCGGTCGAAGTACGCCGTCCACAGCGTGTTGCTGTCGGGGCGTACCTCAGCTGATTCTGCGCGCTCTTCAGCAGCGACGAGCGGGTACGCGCGATCTCGGCGCGCCGGTCCGCTCCAGAGGGCGGCGGTGGCACCAGGACTACGCTGAAGGAAATATGCCCTAGAGGCAATAATAAAGTTATTATTTATTTCCTTATATCATGATAAATGTTTATTATTCATGCTAGAATTGTATTAACCGGAAACATAATACATGTGTGAATACATAGACAAACATAGTGTCACTAGTATGCCTCTACTTGACTAGCTCGTTAATCAAAGATGGTTAAGTTTTCTAACCATAGACATGAGTTGTCATTTGATTAACGGGATCACATCATTAGGAGAATGATGTGATTGACTTGACCCATTCCGTTAGCTTAGCACTTGATCGTTTAGTATGTTGCTATTGCTTTCTTCATGACTTATACATGTTCCTATGACTATGAGATTATGCAACTCCCGTTTACCGGAGGAACACTTTGTGTGCTACCAAACGTCACAACGTAACTGGGTGATTATAAAGGTGCTCTACAAGTGTCTCCGAAGGTACATGTTGGGTTGGCGTAATTCGAGATTAGGTTTTGTCACTCCGATTGTCGGAGAGGTATCTCTGGGCCCTCTCGGTAATACACATCACATAAGCCTTGCAAGCATTGTAACTAATGAGTTAGTTACGGGATGATGTATTACAGAACGAGTAAAGAGACTTACCGGTAAAAAGATTGAACTAGGTATTGGATACCGACGATCGAATCTCGGGCAAGTAACATACCAATGACAAAGGGAACAACGTATGTTGTTATGCGGTTTGACCGATAAAGATCTTCGTAGAATAGGTAGGAACCAATATGAACATCCAGGTTCCATTATTGGTTGTTGACCAAGAATAGTTCTAGGTCATGTCTACATAGTTCTCGAACCCGTAGGGTCCGCACGCTTAACGTTACGATGACAGTTATATTATGAGTTTATGAGTTTTGATGTACCGAAGGAGTTCGGAGTCCCAGATGAGATCGGGGACATGACGAGGAGTCTCGAAATGGTTGAGACGTAAAGATCGATATATTGGACGACTATATTCGGAGTTCGGAAAGGTTCCGAGTGATTCGGGTATTTTCGGGGGTACCGGGGAGTTACGGGAATACGAGGAAGAAGCAATGGGCCTCATGGGCCAAGTGATGGAAGAGAGGAGGAAGGGCGCGCGGCCCCCCTAGCCCAAACCGAATTGGACTAGGGGGCCGGCCCCCCTTTCCTTCTTCTCCTCCCTCTCCTTCCTTCTCCTTCTCCTCCCCTTCCTTCCCTTCTCCTAGTAGGACTTGGAAAGAGGGGGGAATCCTACTTGGAGTAGGATTGCCCCCCTTGGGCGCGCCTCCTCCTCCTTGGCCGGCCCTCCTCCCCTTGCTCCTTTATATACGGGGGCAGGGGGGCACCCCATGACACACAAGTTGATCTACGGATCGTTCCTTAGCCGTGTGCGGTGCCCCCCTCCACCATATTCCACCTCGGTCATATCATCGCGGAGTTTAGGCGAAGCCCTGCGCCGGTAGAGCATCATCATCGTCACCACGTCGTCGTGCTGACGGAACTCATCCCTGAAGCTTTGCTGGATCGGAGCCCGGAGATCGTCATCGAGCTGAACGTGTGCTGAACTCGGAGGTGTCGTACGTTCGGTGCTTGGATCGGTCGAATCGTGAAGACGTACGACTACATCAACCGCGTTGTCATAACGCTTCCGCTTTCGGTCTACGAGGGTACGTGGACAACACTCTCCCCTCTCGTTGCTATGCCATCACCATGATCTTGCGTGTGCGTAGGATTTTTTTTGAAATTACTACGTTACCCAACATACGCCGGCGCTCAGCCTCCATGAGCCCGGCACCCGCATGTCCGCGGCGCCAGGTAGTCCGCCTCGTAGAGGAGGCGGGCCTCATCCTCGTGCAGGTGGCGGCGGCCGAAGCCATCAGCTGCCGCTCCGTCGCCGGGGTAGCGCTCGGACATGGGGAGAGGGGGAAAGGGTCGACGACGGCGAGAGGGCAAGATGGGCTGTGGCGAGGGAGTGTGAGGCCACCGGCGAGGAGGGGCGGCTTTTATAGCGGCCGGTGGGCGGCAGCGGGCGGCATGCGTGTTTACGCGTGACGGGAGGGAGTGGGACGCGCGTCGGTGCGCATTCACTGCGCCGCCCGTGAGGAATCAATGGAAGGCTGACCGGCGACAGCCTTGGCATTGATTCCCCGCGGGAAACCGAGGCGATGAGGACGACGAGCGCGTGCTGGTCGCTGACTCGATGGGTCCATCAGGCTTTCGTGTCAAAAATGTTTCCCCCGGTGTCCCCGGGCGCCCCCTGCGCGCCGGGTTCGGCTTGAGTCCGCCGACGCCAAATTCGGCCCTAACTAGCGAAAAGTGGGCTTCTGGGGGACTGGGGCCCTTTTTTAGTGCCGGCGATAAAAAAGGGCCTTGGAGGGCCTGTTGGAGCTATGTTTTTGACCAAACTGCCCTAAGACACAGGTTTTTCTTTGCGCAGGACCGTACCTTACACCCTCCGTTTCGTAATATATTGCATCCACGTTTTCCGAGATCCAACTTTGACCATAAATTAGACCAATAATACATAAATCATTTTATTGAAAGATTATGCCTTTAAAAACTTCTTTCGAATACGAATTCAAATGTATCAGTCATGCTCTTGCAGTCGTTCATGTTGGTTAAATTTATAGTTAAAATTAAATCTCGAAAAGCGTGTGCACACTATATTATGTAATGGTTGAGGGAGTACATTTTTTCTGACATCTTACCAGTACAGTAGATCTGACGAGGGCATACTTGGGAAAGCATCAAAGCTGTACACCGCGCAACGGGGAAAACGGCAGAAGGAAGACGCGACTCGCCTCCCTCTGCGGCAGCCAGCGCTCCGCCGCCGCGCGCGATCCAATGGAGGAGGTGCAGGCCGCCGTGACGGCGCACCTGGACCAGGTGTCGGGCCTCGTCCAGGCGCTCTCCTCCGAGCTCCGCAGCGGGATCGGGCCCGCCGCCGACAGCCTGCTCGCCTTCGTCCGCGCCGTCGACTGGACGGTACCCCGCGAGAAATCCCCCCTCTCTGTCTGTCTCTCCTGTATTTTTTCCTTTGGAGCTAGCTAACGATTCGCGTCGCCGCGTGTCCAGGAGCCATGGCTGATGTGCTTGATGGCATTCCACGCGGGCCTGCTGCTGACGGCCGTCGGGCTGAGGAGGAACGCCAACCTGCAGTTCTTCTTCTTGTTTCTTGCTTGTGAGTTCTCATCTCTGGGACGGACAGGCACAGACTAGTAAATTTTGCCAGAAGTGTGAGTGGGGCTATGATTTTATCTTTATGAGTCCCAACTTCTAACCCCAGCAGCTTTTGTCCAATTCTAGTTTTAGTTATGTTTCAATACATCACTAGGAAAGTACTCCCTCTGTCCCAAAATTCTTAGTACAGTATAAGATTGAAACCTGAAGATAAAAATAAGTATGTGGAGGTTTTCAATTAGGGCATGATCAACTAATTGGCTCATTGCAGGTAGCACTATCACTGGTCTAGGTGTATCTCGCTACCTTCGGCACATAACTGAATGCCAGCTTTGTGCTACCATAGATGTCGTATTGTATTGCCATTCTAGTTCTTGCCAGAAGAGTCGAGGTTTGACAAAGTTGCGACATTGCCTTATCTAAGATTCGATGCCTTAGCACAAAGATTAAACATTCAGAATATCGCAATGAATTGAAGGGCGTTGAATGGGAACGATGCGAGGAACTCAGCTTGTTACCTATGAAGCACCGATACGGCCAGAACTGGTGTATCGGCGTACTGTACGCCGCCGATACTCCGATACGCAGGATACGGCTCCGATACGCGTATCCCAGGAGTATCCCGATTTTAGATTTAAAAAGAAAGAAAATAAACTCGATACGCACTGTGGAGACGGCAGGATACGGGCGGGACACGGCAAGGACGTCGCCAGCCCCAAGCCCAATAAGAAGCCCATGAGCCTAATCGGGCGGGGGACTGCAGGAGCGCGCCGCCGCCGCCGCCTGGAAACGCCTTGACTCGCCACGCCGCCGCCTCGGCTGACTCTACTGGAGTGTGCTTAGCTGACTACTTGTGTTTGTGTGCTTGGCTGATTCGCCGGCCCCGAGTGATGTGTGCTTGCTGCTTGGTATTGCTTGCTTGCTGATGTGTGATGCTACTGTACTGCCTACTGCTAGGGAAGCTGCATCGTATCTACTCCAATCAATACTGTGCTGCCCGTTTAGAAACAAACCCACTCTCAGGGCATATTTGTATAGCACAACAATGCAATTTTGTATCCCTGTGTGTAGCTAAACTAGTGATTTTAGAAATTTAGCATGAAGATGTTTGATCTCATCTCACACATTCTATTATGTTTGTTTTATTACATACGATTTTATTAATTATTTATATATACTCGCCGTATCGCCGTATTGATGTTTCAAGAAATTGCCGTATCCCGTATCGCCGTATCCGTATCGCGGTATCGGTGTCACCGTATCGGTGCTTCATAGCTTGTTACAGTAGAAAAGTGCAAGGCTAGAACAGCTTATAGTATGACGCAGAGAAAGCATGCTATAAGCTAAAAGTTTTAATACTTGAGGAAAATACCGTGGAATTGTAGTTGTTAGCGTGTGTTCCTCAACTTTGCTTTAATTTTTAGCGTGCAGCTTTAAGCCATAATTTGCAACACAAGTAATTTCTAGTGTTTTGAGAAGGACCAAATGGAGCCAATACAGCAGGTTGCAATAAGATCTCTAGGGCAGGCACCTGGCCTTTTGATCTACTGCCATTCTGATTGGTTCCACGGTTTCCTGTTTGCAGATTCAGGGGTGTATCTAGCTGAAAAGATAAACATCTACCTAGCAGAGCACTGGAAGATCTTCGCCAGCCGGAATTACTTTGACCGTGCTGGAGTTTTCATCTCCGTTGTTTGGTCTGGCCCCCTTGTCCTCATATCTATCGTCACCGTGGTTAGTAAAAGACCTTATATGTTCCGAAGTAAACCTTTTCGTCTATTAGAGTCTGCGATCAATTTGCGGTTCAGCTTTGTTGACAATCCAAATCTTTCTGACGGTTCCAGGTTAGCTCTCTTATTACACTATGTCAGTTAATGGTGAAATGGAAGAGAGCAGAACTAAGGCATCAGGCTCGTCTTGCTCGTGACAAAGAGGAATGATTTAATATCCTATTTTGGCAGAAGGGAACTAGAGTGTTGAATTGTTGATCTTAGTCAGTGCTTGGATCTCAGAGGGATGCGCAGTTACCAAGTACTGTAAATGCTTCATCTGCTATCAGCATAGCATGTAATCTTCAGCTGCTCTTTCTTAGTAGTGTATTTCTATTATTCTCTGGGGTCATCAACTTCGGTAATGGTTAGGTATGCAGAAAACTAGATAGATGTTGTATCTGGCTCCATCCTGTTTTATTTGTAGCTAACCTGACAATGTAAGTTTGTTTGATATTCGGTATGATACATCTGCAAAACCACACATCGATACATGCGCCCCCCCCCCCCCCCCCCCCCCCCCCTTTTTGGGCAAAGGTTATTTTCTGTAGCGAGGTGAGTGATAAATATCATATACTCCCTCCGTTCCTAAATATAAGTCTTTTAAGAGATTTCACTATAGACTATATACGAAGCAAAATAAGTGAACCTATACTCTAAAAGGTGTCTATGTACATCCGAATGTAGTCTTTATAGTGTAATATCTAAAAAGACTTATATTTAAGAACGGAGGGAGTAGATATAAGTATAATATAAGAAGCTCGGAATAGAAAGAAAAAACACCAGAACAAGCAAAATGCAGGGAGGTCTATACTACTACTTCTGTTCCTAAATGTTTAAACTGCCAGAACGTCTTATATTTAGGAACAGAGGGTGTAATTCCTAAAACAGAAACCTTTTTTTCTTCATGAATACGCAAAAGCTTTGCGTATCATTGCATTGATAGGTAGAGTGAAATTACAATACGGGGGGGGGGGGGGGGGGGGGGGGGGTGCAGCTGACTAGCGAGTACACAGAGATGGCGGGTAAGAGGGTGGACCGTGACACACAAAGAAAGCGGACCGTAAAACAGAAACTTGGAGAAGTAGCATGTCAACTTGACCTTTTATTATTTCCTTTCAGCACTGATGGACAAATATGTGCATCAGTGGTTATTGCCAGAATTTTACATATTACAAGCGAAACAAATCTGTGTAGGCAGAAACATCACAATTTCTTTAGCCTCTTAACAACCGCTTGGCTGGCGAAGAATTCCTGAACTTCTTCCTATGCAAGAAAAAACCTAGGGCACCGAGCAAGGGCCAAGATGTTACCACAGCAATGTAAGCCAGCCACCAGACCGACCTCCCCTGGGATCGAATGAGCTGGTTAATAGATTTCTTAACGGGGGCAATGACATCTCGGATTTTATCTGTGGAGAGCTCTTCTCTCTGCTCTTGTGACCCTACAGGGCCTTGGGCAGACGGTACATTATCCTCTGTGCCGCTTGTGTTCTTCACCGCACTGTGACTCTCATCCTGTAACACACTGGTGGTCCCATTCTGTTGTACATTAATCATCCCATCACTGCCTTCCATTTCACTGACAGTCCGCTTATCCAAGGAGTCGTGAATGTTGCTATCCTCATTTGTTACTGCAGCTACCATTCCATCTTCCATGAGATTGACATATGGGCCCTTATCGATGGATGATTCCATCGGAGATTGCAATCCATGCTCTTGAATCTGCATTCAAATGTTATTGAGTTATATCATGTTATCAAAGATGACTTGCGATCTATTAATAACCACCACCTTCTGTCGATGCATGCAAGGACTATCATGTAGAGCAGAGAAAAACTCGGAGACAGGTTTCACCCACCTATAAAACAGAGAAGACATTATCAGATACCATCACACATAGAATCTCAAAGGTCGCATCAGAAGTTAAAAAAAGAAAGGTGTGAAAGGAAAGGAAATTGGAGTGGCAGTTAAAAGTTAAAACAATGCACCCAATGCATTTTTCACAGAACGTAATTTAGACATGTGCACATTCTAATACAATTTTGTAGAGTATATTTATGGATTTCTCAAAATTATAGTATATTTATGCATTGCCTGAGAAACAACGAGGTGCAAGGGGGCGGCGGGCAACAAGATTTGGCATGCTAGAGGGCTGCACCAGGGTGATCCCCTGTCGCTCCTGTTTGTGCTGGTTATGGATATTCTCACTGCAATCATCATTCATGGGGAGCAGGAGATGCTTTTTGGATCGCTGGACCGCTGGGGCATTAGGCACCGCCTATCTGTCAATGCTGACGATGTTGTTCTTCTGATTCGGCCTCTGGCTAGCGAGGCTGAGGCAGTGGTGGGTCTGCTCAAGGCATTTGGCGCGGCTTCCGGTTTACACTGCAACTTGGCAAAAAAGCTCTGCCTCTCTGATACGATTGGACGAGGCCAACCTTCATGCGATTCTGCACACTCTTGCTTGCCCGGTTAAATGCTTCCCGGTTCGCAATTTGAGGCTGCCACTCTCTGCCAAACAGCTGACCAAGATGGATCTACAGCCTTATGTGTATCGGGCTGTGGGGCATCTGCCGACCTGGAAAGCGTCCTTGCTGCGCAGCGCAGGCCATCCGGTGCTGATAAATTCCACTCTCACGGCCATTTACCCGATGCTCGTGTTTGACCTCCCACCCTGGTTCCTTGCTTGTATCGATAAATTGTGCCGTGGATTTTTTGGTGTGGACATGCTGAAGCCAAGGAAGCGAGCTGCCTTGTTAACTGGAAGCTCGTCTGCACGCTGGAAGAGTATGGGGGCTTAGGAGTCAAGAATCTGCATTACCTGAATAATGCCCTAATGCTCAAATGGAGATGGCTTGAAAAGGTGGGTCAGGACAAACCTTGGGAGGGTCTCCAGATTAACATACCGCCTGATTCTGCTGCTGTTGGTGATGCGGCTTTGGAGTGTGTGCTCGGTGATGGCAAAAGGATGAAATTCTGGTCTGACCACTGGATCAACGGCAGGAGTGTTCAGCAGATCGCCTCGGCTATCATGCAATTTGTCAAGCCGTATGCGATGCACAGGGTGGTGGTGTATGCGCTACCGGCGGCGGCTTGGATCCAGGATATTAAGGGCACCCCTTCAGTGCTGGCGATCGGCGATTTGATTCTTCTGTGGAACTCCCTTTTGGGTGTGGATCTGGGTGTGCAACTGGGCTTTCTCTTCCCGATCAGCCTACCAAAGCTTCTTCTTTGGCCGGGAGTTCTTCCCTGGTGCGGCCGAGCCTTGGGGATCATGGGCGCGCGCTGCACAATCTCAGTCCTAGAAATAAAGATCTTTGTGTGGCTCGCACTGCACAGTCGCCTCTGGACTGCGGATAGACTTGCGAAGAGAAACCTTCAACACCCGCCTCAATGTGTGCTCTGCTGCCAGGAGGATGAGACGGCAAACCATTTGCTGCTTGGGTGCTCTTTTTCCTGAGAAATTTGGTATAATGTGCTACTGGGGAAGTGGCTGCATCGGTTCACTCCACATCCCAGAGTTCTTCTAAGAGGTTGGTGGCCTCAGGTGAGCGCAGCTGTCAGGACCTCTGACCGTAAGGAGCTTAATGCTCTTATGTGCTGTACGATGCGTATGATCTGGTTGGAGCGCAACAACAGGGTTTTCGACAGGGTAGAGGCTATGCCTTCACTAGTTACCAAGCGCGTTAAGGACGAATTTGATTTGTGGAGGGCTGCCAGAGAGAACCCAGGTGGTTCGGTAGAGGTGGATGTACCGAGAGATTTGTAGGTTTTGGGTAGCCGGTGGAGGGATGTGTGCACTGTCACCACATCTCCTGTCCTTGTTCGTCCCTGTACAGCTCTGTATTTCCCTCCTGGCTTAGGCCTCTTAATACTAATGACACACAGCTTGTGTTCTTGAAGAATAAAAATGAGGTGCAAAGGCGGAAATGGAGGCGGGCAACGCTGAGCTCTTTTTAGAAGAAAAAAAAAGCAGTCGCAAACTCCTCAAAAAAATCTGAAAAAAATTATACATGTACATATAGATGTCTAGTATGTACGTACAGATTTTCATTAATATATCTTTTCAGCTCTGGTGTACGCAAAAAGGACAAATGTGTGGATTACAATTAGAGTAACTTTTTGCTTTTTTGGAGCCACGAATGTTTTTTGTGTGTAGCCTACAAATTAAAGTATTTTTAAGTAGAATTTTACAGTTATGTAGAACACATCCATATGTATCCACTATTTTTTGGAATGTTTTCAAACTTCTAAATATTGTTTTGCATTTTCCAAAATACCGGGCTCCATGGAGCCCACGAGCCAAATTGCTGCACTCCAAGGAGGTTTTGTGAATGAAACTTACCATAGTCTACCAGCAGTTAGGCCTTGAAAAAAACCAAGATGGCCGCCATTAGGTGTAGTTGCCAAAACAATATTCTTATTTGCCCTTAATCATAAAAAGTGGACTTGCATCAGTACACAGAACTAGAAATGTTCAAGATAGTGAGCTTGTGTAAGACTAGTTACTTGCCTGCATTCATCCCAGGGAATGGCCTCCCTTGTGCAAAGGGGGTCATCTAAAGCACTGATACAAAGCAACGGAACAGACACGTTACCAATATAATTCGCACAGCTGCACTTGCGGTAGAATGTGTCTACTGTCTGGAAAAATGATTGGTCAGTGCATCAGTTTTATTACTTATCCGATACTTACGCTATTACAACGGCAGGAGGGATAAACATCATTCCCATGAACAAAACTTGACTTCAAAAGATTCACAGCATTATTCTGGATTTGCATCAATAAGTTGGTTGACTCAAGCATTTTATCCATACAAACTCACCTATTTGGTTCATGTTTAAATTAATTTGAATCTAGATTGTAAATAAGCTACAGTACATATTTGAGTAAGGCGGGGCTGCCTGATATTCCTAATGATGCCGTCACATATCCATTATTGTGCTGCCTTGCAATAAATGCCACAGCTAATTGTATCCATTTTATTCTACTTTCCCAATGAAAAACTGCGAAGTCCAAGGGTCCAACCCTTGTAGCTCATGACAATCATCTAAAGCGTGAAACCTGAACCCCAACTATTACTACAACTACCATCAGTATGCATTTCAGGCTGTGCTTGTCAAATGCAGATTCAGTTCATGCAACTGGTGAGGCCACTATTGTCATAACCAATCCAACCTCAATAGAATCAAAGTCTGCTGTGAATGTGATCAAGAGAGAATCTCAAGTCTCAACTGCTCAAACATGGGATAACTAGACAAACACCATTTTATGCCTCCTGTATTTTGCCATTTGATTGCTCACTCTAACTAACCGATGGTTTGCTATTTAAGTTGCAAAGTAGGAGTCCTCTGGGTCAATCTCAGTTGATCCATGATTATATATTGCGATATTACTGCCACTCAGATTTATTTTAATTTTTAAAATTTTCAAGGTTATAGTTGGGAAGTTCAATGCGAACAGTAGGTGATGCTTGGTGGAAATGGTTAGAATTCTAGCATGTTTCTTGTGGGAGTTCGAAAATTTTGTCCAGTGCAAATTTTACTTCCAACTAGTTAACGACTACCTAACTTCTTTTACGAATATTTGGTTACTTATCTCCAAAAAAAATTGATCTGACACACTAATTTATGAGAAACAATTATTCAGGTTTGCATCCCCTCCTAGTTCAAATTTTAAGGAAGCGATTCACAATTTGTTTTCTTCTTGAACAAAACTAATGTGATTTTGCATCGTTCAACTCTAATCCTCATTATATAGAAACCAATCATTAATGTATTTAATCAAGTAGTAATGAGAGGAACAATAAAATTTGATGCAACTTATAATTTTAGACGAAGTAATATTATTCCTAGCATTAGAAATAATACCTCGTACTTTGCAACAACACAAGTTGCATGATGGTCAAATTCCCGGGTAGAGCGTGACTGATAAGAAGGGAAAAGGAAAGAATAATCACGGCCCTTTTCTGTGACCAGCATATTACTATGATAACTGCTATTGACCATGTAACTATAAAAAAAATAGACCAGCAGGTTAGCACATTGCATACCGACGTAATAGCTTCCCAGTTTGCAAGTCGTGCCAAGACTGGTTGATGTCTGCAAAAAAAGAAAGAAAATTCCAAAAGATGTTCATAACAGTCTGGACTTGACTGATCTGTGCAGAGGCTAGGGAATCCCATGGCCGTTTTCACGCTAATGTCTCCAATGATTTGCAAACGAAGAGAATAAGTTTCAACTAGGATCACAAAACCTGTGTAATTGATAAAGCCTATATCTTTTTTGGACTGTTTGCTATTACGACTAACGGTTATCCATCACCATTAATGTTTGTTGGCTCATAACTCAAACAAAGGATACACTGTTTGTCCCATTTGAAAAGTTCAAAATTGTATCAAAGAACAATCTAATTAGCAGTTGCGAAGAACATTGTCCTAAATATTAGAGATCCATATATGTAAATCATCATGGAAAATAATATGAATATGAAATGATATCTTCTGTAATCAATAATCTTGATTAGCACCAAAGTATGGGAATGCTTAAGTGTCTCAAGAGGGAATACATACAGTTTTGCATATCCTTTGAGACCAATTGCAAGAGCTTTATCGTAACAACGCTGCACTAGCTTGCGAGAAATAAATCTGCTAGTCACCTGTAAATGTGGTATACCAAATTATTATGACAAAAAGCAAACTGAAGTCTAAGGGTAGTATTAGTAAGCCAGAGCACTAGGCGAGTATCATTTGTTGTTTAGTCTTTAGTGTGCAAACATAAAGAAATAGAAGAAATAGAGAGCTGATGTTATTTGAACACCGTGGAGTGTACAGATTTAGATAAAGGTATTCCTGCATAATAAGAACAATGACCCACAAATGTGTAAAAAATCTGCACAATAGGCTCACTGTGGCTCACTAACCAGCAGATCCCAGGGTGAACAAATAGATGCAGCACCAGCTACAGGAGTACTTTCACCCTCTTCTCCCAGATACTTGACCTGAATGTGCAATTTAAACAAGTATTGAAATGAACTAGGTTTTAGAATATTAATTATAGTAAAAGAATATATAACAAGGTCTACCAGAATATTGGCGCCTAAGCTTGTCCCAACAGTGAATAGTGGAGCCTCTGGGTACTTTTGATGAAGGTAATTAACAACCTCACGAATATCTTCTGTCCATCCGCCATTGTAAAAGCAATCGGACTGCCCGAGAAAAAAAAACAAGAGTTGTGTAAAAATTACAAGCTAAACATATCCAGCCTCTGATGTCAATGAATTCCTTTTAGGTGCCAGGTCGTATATTCAAGGTGTAACAAGTACATAATTGATTTATCATATTGCATGAGAGAACTTACTGTTATGGAGATGCCACCCAGACCCCTGTGATTGCCTACAACAACATTCCATCCATTGCTCGCCATAGAAAAGACCAAGTGTTTCACATACTGGACATCAAACCATCTTGTTAAAATCAACTAATAAAGGTAGCCCAACACCATGCGTGGGTCTGGGTCATAATGTCAACTTCAGTTCTTGTTTAAACCAATCAGTTTGGTAAAGCAACTACCAGTACTTACAGCGGCAGTAGAATCACTAGTTAATCCAGGCACCACAACAACAATGGGTGTTGAATCATCACTAGAAATAGTTCCATCACAAGAATTAACATCTGTAGCTGCAACATAGCACAAATGGTCAGGCACCCTCTTGCTTGCCGAGCAATCTTGAACTATCCAAAATTCTCAGAACCTTCACAGTCAGAGGCCAGTAGCCAATCCAAAGCAATGGTTCCACCATCACGAACTGTGTACAGCTGCCTGCAATACAACGAGTTTAATCAATGTACTAACTAGAATTGTGAGCCTAGCTCTAACTTCATCTTGTGAGGTTCAAACACACATGGTTATCTGGCCTATGGAAGGTAGCGTTCGACAGGAGCAAGCTGCAAAATTGCTCAAACTGAAACAGGTGAACACCCAAACATTTTCTAGAAGCCTGCAGATTCTTAATTAATTATTATTTCGATAACCTCTATTTTTCTTCTGGAAAATGTAGGGTGCAGTAATCTTACAACATAACAGTTGGATCAGAATCACCCACCCAATGTACAATTACAATCTACGAACATAAGTGGAGGGACGCCATGAACTAGTACACCTGGACTGGACAAGTAGCGCAATCAACTGTTAATGCGGCATTACACAACATGGATGTACTTGGCCTACCTTCTATACGTGACCGAAGGCGGTCTTCCCCAGATGCCCAGGAACAGCGTCTGCAGATGAGGGCTCGCCAGCCACGGCGTCGCCAGGTACCTACGCGGACAAATTTCGCAATATTTCGGACGGCGTCAGATCAATTTTCTTCGAGCAGAGACGAACTGATGATCCACAGGCCAGAGGCAGTCCCATCCCACCTGCCGTGGAGGGAGCGGCACTTGGCGGCGACGCGGTGGTAGACCTGGGAGTCCGGGTGGAAGGTGAGGGCGACGCGGCCGCCGCGGAGGCCGCGGAGCAGGTCGCCGAGGACGTGGAGCTCGAGGAAGCGGTAGAGGAAGGCGGCGGCGAGGGCGAGGGCGGCGAGCGCGTAGCGCTCGAGCGGCACCAGCGCCGCCGCGCGGAGCAGCAGCTCGGCGGCCGAGTCCTCGCCCGCGGCCGCGGTCGCCATCGGCCCGGGATTCTGCTGGCTCGTTCGATGTCGATGGCGGGGAGGGGGCACCTACGCGTGCCAGTGATGCTGGATTTTCTTTTCCTCTAGTGGCGTGGTATGTGTTTTTCTCTCGAGACGTTACGGGAGACTGATGCCGTTCGTGGAGGAAGAGACGTGAGCTGTTTCGTCGGTTTGGACTGAGGGAGGCAATGAACGGTGCGCGGGGTGCGACGGGCGGGAGCGCATCTGATGCGAGACTTTGGACTTGTGCCGTTGTGCTCATTTCGTGCTTTCCTCGTGCCGGAAATTAAGGATGGATACCTCCAAACAGAGGTTTTGGCTCTGTTTTATATATATAAAGCAATCACCGAATCAGATACACGGTCGAAGGATACAAGATGGTGAGATAACCCTCATACAATGTCGGTCCCAGATAACCGGATCACGCGAAACTACTACGCTACCGAAAGAAAGTATTGGAGAAACCGAGTACAACGCCACACAAAGTCCTAAACACTTAAGCTCCACGACAACGGCCCTAGGAGGGAAAACGATGCAAAACCTCGCCGCTGCCGAGTCCAAAAGAGGCAAGGGTCTTCACCTGGAAGGCTGGAACACTGACACGAAGAGGAGCACCACGACGACGTCTTCAGGAAGATAGCGGCGCCCACAAACGTCGCTGTCGTCAGCAACAAAGTGCAGAGCTTTCACTCGACAGCTCCCCCGTGCCACACGAGGTCTTCAGGACAGGCAACGAGTTCAACTCCCCATGTCCGAATCGGGGTGACGCCACTGCCAAAGCCAGGGAGAGCGCCCGAGCCACTCAGCACTACCCTCCTGCCGCCCACACGACCAAGAGGGAGAGCCACCATCATCGACATGGTGCCCGCCGGAGAGCCAACAATGCGCTTTGTTATCCGAAGCTGCTGCTCCGGCATCCACGTCCAAACCACCACCCTCCGTTCACATCACGGAGCACTAACCTTGGAAGGAGGAAAGAAAGGGGTCTCCTTTCGTTCCTAGCCCGGCATCAGTCACGGGATTTGGGTCGATGCACCCACATTAGGGGGCATCCACACCTGCGTCCCCAGTCAGTCCCGGTGGACGGGGGGGGGGGGGGGGGGGGGGGGAGGGGGGGACACAACCCTGTGACTACCAACGGTACCATGCCCGTGAGAGCACGAGCACCACCGAGCACATCATGGGCCAAGCCTGACCTCTGCTGCCCGAAGCTCAAGCTCCGACGGGATTCTATGTTTGCCCAGTCACGGTGGGAATGGATTGAGGTCACTTTTTTTATCAACAACAGAAGACACACAAGCGCCAAACTTTTCATTCAGATTACAAAGCCTTGAAACTGAAAATTAGAAAGAAGAAAACTACGGGCAGATCATATTTATATTCCTGTGAGCTGAAGCAAAGCAACATATGCCAGGTTCAACGTCTGATCTAAGAACCTGATGAGCTACATTATGAGCAACTCCATTTATCTCCCTGAAAATGTGAAAGACCTATGATCGAAGGTCCGAAGAATATTGGAAGAAATCAGCCTAAGTTTTCCTGATAGACGAACGAATAGAAGCCTATGAAATCCTTCTGTTTGCTGCAATCGAAGCCAAGGAAAGACAATCTGTGAGAAATGTAGGTTGGGCAATGTGATTGAGGTTACCCTTTGAAACATGTGAAATGCTAACTATCAACCGGTGGACCGCAGTGGTCACGTCCGCCACCTTCTCTGAATGACACGCGTCAAGTGAGAGCCTACATACCATCATCCATGAAACTAGGGCTATGCTTCTGAAACATATGTGGTGTTGCAATGGTCTACGTCGGGTTTATATTTTACAACAAAATCTTTCGCAAAAAATTTCTACAACAAGACCTCAGTTGAAAAAAAATGCAACAAAACCTCAGTTACAAAAATATTTTTGCAACAAAACAGTTGTTGCAAAAAAAATCTGCAACAAGACGTATATTGCAGAAAAAAAATTCTACAACAAGACATGTGTTGCAATGGTGTAGGTGCACTTGACCGGTCGATGGGGCAGATCTGACGGCTCGCCCGGCTGACGTGTAGCACGCCCCTTGAAACACTGGTCTAGCCTAAAATAGGCTAATGGGTCGTCCGCCGAGACAAAGCGGATCAATGTAAATTTGGTAGCCTAAGATTGTAGTGTGTTGTTACCATGGCATATGCCTTTGAAAGAGTTGTTAGCCATGTGTTTGTAGGAAAATTTTGAAGTATAGACCTAAAATTGCTTTTTGTTCACTCTGTCGGGTTGTTTATCTGGGGCAAATCATCTAATCCCCAAGCTGAGCACATACAGAGAGAGAACGTACCCAGTGCACTGGGGCTGCACCGGACGCACCCTGCTATTCTATCTGGTTTCACCATCATATTCTTTTTGATGAGATGTTTGAAACATAACTAATATTGAATATTTTATTTAACTTAGTTTTATTTTCCTGTTTGAAACCTGACCACAACATTTATAAGGTCAAGTCAAGTAAAAGAAAATTCAAAAACATAGTCAACAATGGTCTTGTTTCAAAGATCTCGTCAAAACAAAGTCTAGTGAAAACGGATTAGGAATCGATACTCAATTTAAAATATATGACCCTTTTTGTGTCTAGACCAAAAAATTTACACACACATCAAAAAACCAAGTCAATCCTGCAAACGTTCCCTATACAGAGATCCATATAAACAACTCATCAGCCAAAACTGCATGAGCAAACCCAGCCAGATTAGACCAGCACATCAGTTTACCATCACATTAATTCAAACTTGTACCCAAGCAAGATTAGACCAGCACATTTGTTTGCCATCACATTAATTCAAACTTGTACCCAAGCAAGATTAGATCAGCACATTTGTTTGCCATCATATTAATTCAAACTTGTACCCAAGCAAGATTAGACCAGCACATTTGTTTGCCATCACATTAATTCAAACTTGTACCCAAGCAAGATTAGACCAGCACATTTGTTTGCCATCATATTAATTCAAACTTGTACGCATTAGTTCATTACATTTACACACTTCAGGAACTGGGTCCCTTCAAAGTCAAGTGGGTACATCTCTTATTCTTAGGTTACAGCCATGAGATGCGACCATTCTCACATTAGAAGAACAAAGCCGACTCAGGGCTTTCACATAAGGCCCATGGTGCGCGTTGTCTTGGCATGTCCTCCCTCATTTCCATGGAGCTGGACGGTCTGGCTCGGCACAACCTGAAGGACACCTGGTTGCTCTGCAAACCAGGAACAAACAGACAAGTTCGTTCAGGAAAGCATACAAACAGAAGTGAGAAGAGGAACATGCACCAAATATTGCTTATCTAACACGTGATTTTAGCATATCCAGCATAATACTCCCTCCGTTCCTAAATATAAGACCTTATAGAGATTCCAATATGGACTACATACGGAGCAAAATGAGTGAATCTACACTCTAAAATATGTCTATTAATAAAATCTCTACAAGGACTTATATTTAGAAACAGAGGGAGTAGCTTCTAGTCAGATGAGATAGGCATGTGGTGTACAGAAATCTTGTTAGCTCAATGCTGAATATGAGTACAACTAAAATTCACTATTCTCGAGAACCGAGGACTGGTATGCCAGTAAAATGCATTAGCACTTCATCAGTAATCATGTTTGAAGTGAAGTTAAACCAACGACAATGAGAAGTGAAGGTTGCACATGTAATTCCAACATAAATCCGGTTTCACAACATAAAACTTACTGAAGAAAGAAAAACCATATTCCGCCAGAAATTAATCCCATCACATAACTATCATCCACCAAGCCTCTTCACTATAGGATTAGTGGGATGATTAACTGATAATCATACAGATGCAAGTGCCTACATGAAACAGAAAGACTGAGTCTCTTCAACGATAAATATACCACCAAACATTCCTTTTAGCATGTGATCTGTATATGTGCAGTGAAATATTTTACTCTGAGATGAATGCATCTTCGCTCCCACATTTCTGAAATGCTTACAGGTGTAGACTAAAACGTCAATAGAGTAGAGGTTGGACTTGATTTTACACTACAAGTTGATGAGATAATTTGGCAACTACCCTAAATTCCGCAATTTTGCAAGATCACGTGTTTTGGTTTCAGTACGATTTTGAGCCTGTGATAGGCATCCAGTGACTCAATGCAACTAAACTCCGCATTATGCGTATGCAACTAAATTCCGCATTATGCATGAGGCTAGATATAACTGGAACTCCATAAACTAAGACTAAAAGGAAGGGGGCACTCACTCTTGAGGTCCTCGACCTGCTCGGTGGTGAGCTTTGCGGAGAATCCACTGGCGGCGTGCTTGTAGTGGTAGAGGACCGCGCCCCTGGCCTTCTCCTCGCTGCCAAAATTCCCCCCAGATCAGCAAATTGAATTACAACCGGAAAAAGTCTCACGAGAACGAATCAAGGCCAAAACCAACAGGCCAAGCTAAATCGGACCCCCAAAGGCCTAGATCCCACAGGCAGGCGCCAGGGACGGCGCAAACCCGAGCCAAACGGCTGCGGATCCGGTTCGAGTCGCCGGCACGGTACCTGCCGAGGACGGGGGCGAGGGTGCGGATGTGGAACTCCTCGGGGTCGGCGTCCTCGGGGCGGTCCACGTAGACGATGTGCACGGCCGCCTCCTGCGCCGCGGGCGCCTGCTCCGGCTCGGCCGCCATGGCGATCTGGGCTGCCGACGCTGCTGCTGCTGCGAGGAAGAGGAGGGCGAGCAGAGGGTTACGGAGATGACGCGGGGATTCGGTCTTCATCGCCGTGGAGTGGATTCGGAGGTGGCTTAATCACAACCGGACGGGGGGATTCGGTCTTCATCGCCAAAGCAGGGGGACACGTCGCGGAGTGGATTCGGAGGTGGCTTAATCACAACCGTGCGGCTGTGTAGGCTGTGTGCGCGACGTGTCCCCCTGCTTTGGCCTCTCCGCGTGTTCTTGGCCCGTTTTGCCTTCGCCGCGAAGTATCTTTTGTCCACCTCGCAAACTCTGAAGTTTTCTTCGGAGAAGGTTCATCCCTTTGCTTGTTGATCGATGAGGGGTTTTTGACTGGTTGCCGGAGAAAACAAGGGGCTCTTGACTAGTAAGCATGTGGATTTTTGTAGTCAGAACTTCGGGGCGATCTTGAATTTTATAAATTGATTGATGAAGTGTTCATACGAGATACGACCGATAATAGTCGACCAAGTTAGGTTACAAGGATACTCCTCATTTGGATTTATAAGGCACATATGTACTGTTGGATAACTTGTTTGACAAATGAAATATGAGTTACATGCCACGATTATTGAATAAGAAATGAATACTACATTTTTTTCTCTCTCGATATGATATGTATTTCACTAATCAAATTGATGATCTAGAAATACATGGATGCCCTGTAAACCGAAAGTGATGCAGTAACTTACGAGTGCTGGGAGTTCTAGGCGGAGATTACTAAACGAGTTCAAACAAATAGCAGAAGAACTAAATGAAATGGTGAAGCCACGTTAAACTAAAAACAAAAAGCTATTGATGTCTGAACATGACATTTCAGAAGAAAAAAAGATGTCCGAACAGGGACAAAGTGGACAAGGTATGATCATGAATTCATGAGCACATCACCTCTCACCACAATGTGACTACGACCACAATGCAATTATGTAAGGACCACATAAACGAACAAAACACGCAAGAGAATGGCTCTAAAGCAGCGCCTCCGACTGGTGAAGACCATGGAGGACTTATAACCCGCTCCTCTCTCGCGACCGCGTCGCCCCCCCGCGGGCGACCGGCCGCGCGTCCCTCCTCCTCCCTCCAGCCACCCCCTCCCTTCCTCCCTCTCGCCGCCGTCGCCGGCGCCCGCGGCCGGCCTGGCCCTGGGGCTGCTGGTGGCGGCGGCCTCCGTGCCCTTCCCCTCCCGGTCGCTCTCCGGCGCGGGCGGAGCTGCTCCGGGGGGTGCACTTCGGCGCGATGGTCTGGCGTGGCGGCGGCGATGGTCTGGGGCGGCGCGATCTGGTGTCGTCCGCTCGGCCCAGATCTGGGCCCTTTGGGCCCCATTTGGGCTTGGGCGGGCCGGCGGCGGGGATCGTCTCTGGCGTGGCTTCTGGGAGGCAGGGGAGACGCGACGAGTGGCTGGGTGCTGGCGGCACCGACGCCGACCTGCTGCATGCCGGCGGGGCTTAGCGGGCCTGCTGCGGGCCTGGCTAGGCCAGGGGTGGCCCGGCATATGCCTCGCGGCCATGTCCGGACGGCTACCGCGACGGTGCCGGAGGCATGGGCCTCCCGCACGACGGCGGTGGAGGTGGTTCCCTCCCGCTCGGCATCGGTGTTGCTGCTCCCGTCGTGGTGCGCTTCTCTCCGGTCCTCTTGGCCTCGTGGTGGTGTTCGTAGTGAGGCGGCGTTGGTGGCGGTGTTTCTGCGTTGGCGCATGGGGGTGGGCGACGGTTTGGTTGGTCGGTTTCATCCGGTTGGGCGGTTGGGTCTAGGAATGCGGGAGAAATCCCTGCCGGCTTCGGCCTCGATGCGGTGACACCTGCGGGTGCCACCATTCCTTCCTGGAGGGTGTCGGTAGTATTCACCCCCACCTCCCTCCGCGTGCCGGGGGAAACCCTAGGACTCGTCCGGGTAGCAGCGTTGTCGGCGTCGCATTCCTTCTTGGAGGTGCTGCTTGGTACGCGGCGGTTCGGAACCTCGGTCTGTGGTGGTTTTTTTCCGGTGGGCGCCACGGTGGCGGGTCATCCGTGCTTTGCTGAGCTACCGTAGTTGGCATTTGTTTCTTCTTCCTTTTCTTTTGGTGTGTTGTGCTGCTCGCCACAGCGATCTCTGTACTCAGTGTTGGTTGCTTTGAATACAAAGCGGGGGAAAACCCTTTTCCGGTAAAGCAGCGCCTCCAAGGAGCCAGCCGTGGGATTTAACAATTTTATGGTCAATCATGAGCAAGTCATGTAATGATAGCTAAGTGCATTGACAGTGCAACAATGCAACAATTTGGGTAATAGGAGCCAAACCGCACCAATGTTGACATATGCTAGAATCTTACGAATGCTAGCAAGAGCTGGCATAATCAAGGTTTCCATGCTCGAGAAAGATATAAAGGAATGTGTTGTGGGAGGGGTTCACTCGCATCAATGCAAAAATGTTAATATAGTATTTGTCACTTATAGCTAGTCAACACTTGTACGCTTAACATTACGTAACTAGACTATGTTGAAGTGCTTAGTTAGAACCCGACTTCATCAAGGATGCACTCAACATCGGTAAAGCACTCTCATGCTCCAAATGCAGGCCCTGCTTTAGTCTCAGTGAAGCACCCTCACACCCCGGGTGAAGGACCCGCTCGGGCTTGATGACGCATCCTCACGCTCCATGTGAAGGCCCTGCTCAGCCATGGTGAAACTCCAGGAAAAGAATTTGCTCATCCTCACACTCCAATTAAAGCTCTCGTGCACTGAAGGCATCATCATATCGCTAGGTTGCAAATATTGCAAGCCTTGCTCATCCGAAAAAGATTCCGCTCATCCTCACACTCCATTTAAAGCTCTTACCAGTCATGGAAGAGGCTTAGGACCGAGCCAACGGACCCTAGGCTCTCCCATTGGACTGCATAATCGAGTTGCATCTCTACTTTGGTTCCATTCCTAGGACTAGGTAGAGACTGTTGTAGTGTAGACAACATGTGAGCAAATGGTATCTCGTCGTTAGTGCTTGCGGAAATAAAGTCAGTGAGGGTGTGTGTACAACCTTATGGGAAGGCTATCCAACAACGAGACAAGGTTGACACGTTGATTTATTTTGAATGGGTTCGGTCAACACGTGGGAGCGTGGCTTAATCCTGTGTTAGGGGTGTTGGAAATATGCCCTAGAGGCAATAATGAAATGATTATTATTATATTTCCTTGTTCATGATAATTGTCTATTATTCATGCTATAATTGTGTTATCCGGAAATCATAATACATGTGTGAATACATAGACCATAACATGTCCCTAGTGAGCCTCTAGTTGACTAGCTCGTTGATCAACAGATAGTCATGATTTCCTGACTATGGACACTGGATGTCATTGATAACGGGATCACATCATTAGGAGAATGATGTGATGGACAAGACCCAATCCTAAGCATAGCACAAGATCGTGTAGTCCGTTTGCTAGAGCTTTTCCAATGTCAAGTATCATTTCCTTAGACCATGAGATCGTGTAACTCCCGGATGCCGTAGGAGTGATTTGGGTGTACCAAACGTCACAACGTAACTGGGTGACTATAAAGGTATACTACAAGTATCCCCGAAAGTATTTGTTGGGTTGACCAAGGTAGTCAGAGTCGGGATTCGGAGTCGGATCGATTTTCCTCAGACAGAATCGAGTCGTGGAATCGAGGATTCTACTATATTTACTCAAAGAAGATATTTTGTATGCACACAACAAATTTATATGGGTTATATAGAGTTTTGACACTAAATATGGAGCAAAGAACGTACACATCAATGCTAGTTGTATTCCACTTCTTTTTATGGCTAACCTACCATCTAGCTCGCATGTATGGAACATATATGAGAGGGAAATATATAGAACATTTAAACCTTCAATGCACGAAATTTACTTAGGTTCTTTTTAGAGTGCGTGAATAGTCGATCACTTGTCTATTTGAGCTGCAGTGCTAAACCTTGAAGGGTCTTCCTCTCCTTCTCCGATCAATCTTGAAGCATCCCCTTTTTCATGCCAATTCCACCTGTTGACAAGCCTGGTCCTCAATTTCGATCTAGGGTTGTTGAGAGCTAGATCAAAGGTGCCGGCGGCTGAGCATTTGGGCTTGGGAGGGGAAAAAAGGCCCATGAGGTATATGAAAAGGGGTTTGGATGATTGCATACTATTGTGCTACAACTAAACAAACGGCTTAGATAAATTAGTAGAATCGGACATAGTCCATAGCATAGTCGGGATTGTACAGTTTTGTATAGGATTCTATGATTTGGATCGCGACTCAACATGGATTCTACCTGATCCGGATTCATAGTGGGATTTGGATCGACATGCTTCTGTAGGGTCATGAAGTCGTAGGATTCTAGCAGTCGAGTCGGGATTCTGGCTACCTTGGGGTTGACAGGGATCGAGACTGGGATTTGTCACTCCGTATGACGAAGAGGTATCTCTGGGCCCACTCGGTAATGCATCATCATAATGAGCTCAATGTGACCAAGTGTTTGGTCACGGGATCATGCATTACGGTACGAGTAAATTGACTTGCCGGTAACGAGATTGAACGAGGTATTGGGATACCGACGATCGAATCTCGGGCAAGTAACGTACCGATTGACAAAGGGAATTGTATACATGATTACATGAATCCTCGACATCGTGGTTCATTCGATGAGATCATCGTGGAACATGTGGGAGCCAACATGGGTATCCAGATCCCGCTGTTGGTTATTGGCCGGAGAGCTGTCTCGGTCATGTCTACGTGATTCCCGAACCCGTAGGGTCTACACACTTAAGGTTCGGTGACGCTAGGGTTGTCGAGATATTAGTATGCGGTAACCCGAAAGTTGTTCAGAGTCCCGGATGAGATCCCGGACGTCACGAGGAGTTCCGGAATGGTCTGGAGGTGAAGAATTGTATATAGGAAGTCCAGTTTCGGCCACCGGGAAAGTTTTTGGGGGTCACCGGTATTGTACCGGGACCACCGGAAGGGTCCCGGGGGTCCACCGGGTGGGCCCACCTATCCCAGAGGGCCCCGTGGGATGAAGAGGGAAGGGAACCAGCCCCTGGTGGGCTGGTGTGCCCCCCTTGGGCCTCCCCCTGCGCCTAGGGTTGGAAACCCTAGGGGTGGGGGCGCCCCACTTGGCTTGGGGGGCAAGTCCCCCCCTTGGCCGCCCCCCCTTGAGATTAGATCTCTAGGGGGTTGGCGCCCCCCAGGGCCCCTATATAAAGAGGGGGGAGGGAGGGCAGCCGCACCCTAGTCCCTGGCGCCTCCCTCACCCCCGTAACACCTCTCCCTCTCGTTGAGCTTGGTGAAGCCCTGCCGAGATCGCCGCTACTTCCACCATCACGCGGTCGTGCTGCTGAATATCCATCAACCTCTCCTTTCCCCTTGATGGATCAAGAAGGAAGAGACGTCTTCCCCAACCGTACGTGTGTTGAACGCGGAGGTGCCGTCCGTTCGGCACTAGGATCTTCGGTGATTTGGATCACGACGAGTACGACTCCCTCAACCCCGTTCTCTTGAACGCTTCCACTCGTGATCTACAAGGGTATGTAGATGCACTCCTCTCTCTCGTTGCTAGATGACTCCATAGATTGATCTTGGTGAAGCGTAGAATTTTTTTATTTTCTGCAATGTTCCCCAACAGTGGCATCATGAGCTAGGTCTATGCGTAGTTTCTATGCACGAGTAGAACACAATCTTGTTGTGGGCGTAGATGTTGTCAATTTTCTTGCCACTACTAGTCTTATCTTGTTTCCGCGGCATCATGGGATGAAGCAGCCCGGACCGACCTTACACGTACGCTTACGTGAGACAGGTTCCACCGACTGACATGCACTAGTTGCATAAGGTGGCTAGCGGGTGTCTGTCTCTTCCACTTTAGTCGGATCAGATTCGATGAAAAGGGTGCTTATGAAGGGTAAATAGAAATTGGCATATCACATTGTGGTTTTACGTAGGTAAGAAACGTTCTTGCTAGAACCCTATTGCAGCCACGTAAAACATGCAACAACAATTAGAGGACGTCTAACTTGTTTTTGCAGCATATGCCTTGTGATGTGATATGGCCAAAATGGTTGTGATGAATGATATATATGTGATATATGTGATGTGATATGGCCAAAATGGTTGCATGTTGATGAGTATGACAACCGGCAGGAGCCATAGGAGTTGTCTTAATTATTGTATGACCTGCGTGTCAATGAATAAACGCCATGTAATTACTTTACTTTATTGCTAAATCGTTAGCCATAGTAGTAGAAGTAATAGTTGGCGAACAACTTCATGGAGACACGATGATGGAGATCATGGTGTCATGCCGGTGACGAAGATGATCATGGCACCCCGAAGATGGAGATCAAAGGAGCAATATGATATTGGCCATATCATGTCACTATTTGATTGCATGTGATGTTTATCATGTTTTTTGCATCTTATTTGCTTAGAACGACGGTAGTAAATAAGATGATCCCTCACAATAATTTCAAGAAAGTGTTCCCCCTAACTGTGCACCGTTACGAAAGTTCGTTGTTTCGAAGCACCACGTGATGATCGGGTGTGATAGATTCCAATGTCCACATACAACGGGTGTAAGACAGATTTACACATGCAAAACACTTAGGTTAACTTGACGAGCCTAGCATGTACAGACATGGCCTCGGAACACAAGAGACCGAAAGGTCGAACATGAGTCGTATGGAAGATACGATCAACATGGAGATGTTCACCGATGATGACTAGTCCGTCTCACGTGATGATCGGACACGGTCTAGTTGAGTCGGATCATGTATCACTTAGATGACTAGAGGGATGTCTAATCTGAGTGGGAGTTCATTAAATAATTTGATTAGATGAACTTAATTATCATGAACTTAGTCTAAAAACCTTTGCAAAATGTCTTGTAGATCAAATGGCCCATGCTCATGTCAACCTCAACTTCAACGCGTTCCTAGAGAAAACCAAGCTGAAAGATGATGGCAACAACTATACGGACTGGGTCCGGAACCTGAGGATCATCCTCATAGCTGCCAAGAAAGCATATGTCCTAGAAGCACCGCTAGGTGAAGCACCCATCCCAGAGAACCAAGACGTTATGAACGCTTGGCAGTCGCGTGCTGATGATTACTCCCTCGTTCAGTGCGGCATGCTTTATAGCTTAGAACCGGGGCTCCAAAAGCGTTTTGAGCAACACGGAGCATATGAGATGTTCGAAGAGCTGAAAATGGTTTTCCAAGCTCATGCCCGGGTCGAGAGATATGAAGTCTCCGACAAGTTCTATAGTTGTAAGATGGAGGAAAATAGTTCTATCAGTGAGCACATACTCGAAATGTCTGGGTTGCACAACCGCTTGTCCCAGCTGGACATTAACCTCCCGGACGAGGCGGTCATTGACAGAATCCTTCAGTCGCTCCCACCTAGCTACAAGAGCTTTGTGATGAACTACAATATGCAAGGGATGGTGAAAACTATTCCTGAAGTATTTTCAATGCTGAAATCAGCGGAGGTGGAAATCAAAAAGGAACATCAAGTGTTGATGGTCAATAAAACCACTAGTTTCAAGAAAGGCAAGGGTAAGAAGAACTTCAAGAAGGACGGCAAGGGAGTTGCCGCGCCCGGTAAGCCAGTTGCCGGGAAGAAGCCAAAGAATGGACCCAAACCTGAGACTGAGTGCTTTTATTGCAAGGGAAGCGGACATTGGAAGCGGAACTGCCCCAAATACTTAGCGGACAAGAAGGCCGGCAACACTAAAGGTATATGTGATATACATGTAATTGATGTGTACCTTACCAGTACTCGTAGTAGCTCCTGGGTATTTGATACTGGTGTGGTTGCTCATATTTGTAACTCAAAACAGGAGCTGCGGAATAAGCGGAGACTGGCAAAGGACGAGGTGACGATGCGCGTCGGGAATGGTTCCAAGGTCGATGTGATCGCCGTCGGCACGCTACCTCTACATTTACCTACGGGATTAGTTTTAAACCTCAATAATTGTTATTTAGTGCCAGCTTTGAGCATAAACATTGTATCTGGATCTCGTTTAATACAAGATGGCTACTCATTTAAATCCGAGAATAATGGTTGTTCTATTTATATGAGAGATATGTTTTATGGTCATGCCCCGCTGGTCAATGGTTTATTCTTAATGAATCTCGAACGTGATGTTACACATATTCATAGTGTGAATACCAAAAGATGTAAGATTGATAATGATAGTCCCACATATCTGTGGCACTGTCGCCTTGGTCACATTGGTGTCAAACGCATGAAGAAGCTCCATACAGATGGACTTTTGGAGTCTCTTGATTTCGAATCATTTGACACGTGCGAACCATGCCTCATGGGTAAAATGACCAAGACTCCGTTCTCCTGAACAATGGAGCGAGCAACCAACTTATTGGAAATTATACATACTGATGTGTGCGGTCCAATGAGCGTTGAGGCTCGTGGTGGCTATCGTTATGTTCTCACTCTCACTGATGACTTAAGTAGATATGGGTATGTCTACTTGATGAAACACAAGTCTGAGACCTTTGAAAAGTTCAAGGAATTTTAGAATGAGGTAGAGAATCAACGTGATCGAAAAATAAAGTTCTTACGATCAGATCGTGGAGGAGAATATTTAAGTCACGAATTTGGTACGCACTTAAGGAAATGTGGAATCGTTTCACAACTCATGCCGCTTGGAACACCTCGGCGTAACGGTGTGTCCGAGCATCGTAATCGCACTCTATTGGATATCGTGAGATCTATGATGTCACTCACCGATTGACCGTTATCATTTTGGGGATACGCTCTAGAGACAGCTACATTCACTTTAAATAGGGCACCGTCTAAATCCGTTGAGACGACACCGTATGAATTATGGTTTGGGAAGAAACCTAAGCTGTCATTTCTAAAAGTTTGGGGATGCGATGCTTATGTCAAGAAACTTCAACCTGAAAAGCTCGAACCCAAGTCGGAAAAATGCGTCTTCATAGGATACCCTAAGGAAACCATTGGGTATACCTTCTACCTCAGATTCGAAGGCAAGATCTTTGTTGCCAAGAACGGGTCCTTTCTGGAGAAAGAGTTTCTCTCGAAAGAAGTAAGTGGGAGGAAAGTGGAACTTGATGAAGTACTACCTCTTGAACCGGTAAGTAGCGCAGCTCAGGAAGATGTTCCTGTGGTGCCTGCACCGACTAGAGAGGAAATTAATGATGATGATCAAGGTACTTCGGATCAAGTTACTACTGAACTTCGTATGTCCACAAGGACATGTTCCACACCAGAGTGGTATGGCAATCCTATCCTGAAAATCATGTTGTTAGACAATGGTGAACCTTCGAACTATGAAGAAGCAATGGCAGGCCCAGATTCCAACAAATGGCATGAAGCCATGCAATCCGAGATAGGATCCATGTATGAAAACAAAGTGTGGACTTTGACAGACTTGCCCGATGATCGGCGAGCGATAGAAAACAAATGGATCTTTAAGAATAAGACGGACGCGGATGGTAATGTTACCATCTATAAAGCTCGACTTGTCGCTAAGGGTTATCGACACGTTCAAGGGGTTGACTACGATGAGACTTTCTCTCCCGTAGCGAAGCTGAAGTCCGTCCGAATCATGTTAGCAATTGCCGCATACTATGATTATGAGATATGGCAAATGGACGTTAAAACGGCATTTCTTAACGGCTATCTTAAGGAAGAACTGTATATGATGCAGCCGGAAGGTTTTGTCGATCCTGAGAATGCTAACAAGGTATGCAAACTCCAGCGATCCATTTATGGGCTGGTGCAAGCATCTCGGAGTTGGAACATTCACTTTGATGAGATGATCAAAGCGTTTGGGTTTATGTTGACTTATGGAGAAGCCTGCATTTACAAGAAAGTGAGTGGGAGCTCTGTAGCATTTCTCATATTATATGTAGATGACATACTTTTGATGGGAAATGATATAGAACTTTTGGACAACATTAAGGCCTACTTGAATAAGTGTTTTTCAATGAAGGACCTTGGAGAAGCTGCTTACATATTAGGCATCAAGACCTATAGGGATAGATCGAGACGCCTCATAGGTCTTTCACAAAGCACATACCTTGATAAGATATTGAAGAAGTTCAATATGGATCAGTCCAAGAAGGGGTTCTTGCCTGTGCTGCAAGGTGTGAAATTGAGCCCAGCTCAATGCCCGACCACACCAGAAGATAGAGAAAAGATGAGTGTCATCCCCTATGCCTCGGCTATAGGGTCTATTATGTATGCCATGCTGTGTACCAGACCTGATGTAAACCTTGCCGTAAGTTTGGTGGGAAGGTACCAAAGTAATCCCGACATGGAACACTGGACAGCGGTCAAGAATATCCTGAAGTACCTAAAAAGGACTAAGGATATGTTTCTCGTTTATGGAGGTGACGAAGAGCTCGTCGTAAAGGGTTACGTCGACGCTAGCTTCGACACAGATCTGGATGACTCTAAGTCACAAACCGGATACGTGTATATTTTGAATGGAGGGGCAGTAAGCTGGTGCAGTTGCAAGCAAAGCGTCGTGGCGGGATCTACATGTGAAGCGGAGTACATGGCAACCTCGGAGGCAGCGCATGAAGCAAACTGGATGAAGGAGTTCATCACCGAGCTAGGAGTCATACCCAATGCGTCGGGGCCGATCACTCTCTTCTGTGACAACACTGGAGCTATTGCCTTTGCCAAGGAGCCCAGGTTTCACAAGAAGATCAGGCACATCAAGCGTCGCTTCAACTCCATTCGTGAAAATGTTCAAGATGGAGACATAGATATTTGCAAAGTGCATACAGATCTGAATGTCGCAGATCCGTTGACTAAACCTCTTCCGCGAGCGAAACATGATCAACACTAGAACTCTATGGGTGTTCGATTCATCACAATGTAACTAGATTATTGACTCTAGTGCAAGTGGGAGACTGTTGGAAATATGCCCTAGAGGCAATAATAAAATGATTATTATTATATTTCCTTGTTCATGATAATTGTCTATTATTCATGCTATAATTGTGTTATCCATAAATCATAATACATGTGTGAATACATAGACCATAACATGTCCCTAGTGAGCCTCTAGTTGACTAGCTCGTTGATCAACAGATAGTCATGGTTTCCTGACTATGGACATTGGATGTCATTGATAACGGGATCACATCATTAGGAGAATGATGTGATGGACAAGACCCAATCCTAAGCATAGCACAAGATCGTGTAGTTCGTTTGCTAGAGCTTTTCCAATGTCAAGTATCATTTCCTTAGACCATGAGATCGTGTAACTCCCGGATGCCGTAGGAGTGATTTGGGTGTACCAAACGTCACAACGTAACTGGGTGACTATAAAGGTATACTACAGGTATCCCCGAAAGTATATGTTGGGTTGACACGGATCGAGACTGGGATTTGTCACTCCGTATGACGGAGAGGTATCTCTGGGCCCACTCGGTAATGCATCATCATAATGAGCTCAATGTGACCAAGTGTTTGGTCACGGGATCATGCATTACGGTACGAGTAAAGTGACTTGCCGGTAACGAGATTGAACGAGGTATTGGGATACCGACGATCGAATCTCGGGCAAGTAACGTACCGATTGACAAAGGGAATTGTACACGGGATTACTTGAATCCTCAACATCGTGGTTCATTCGATGAGATCATCGTGGAACATGTGGGAGCCAACATGGGTATCCAGATCCCGCTGTTGGTTATTGGCCGGAGAGCTGTCTCGGTCATGTCTCCGTGATTCCTGAACCCGTAGGGTCTACACACTTAAGGTTCGGTGACGCTAGGGTTGTAGAGATATTAGTATGCGGTAACCCGAAAGTTTTTCGGGGTCCCGGATGAGATCCCGGACGTCACGAGGAGTTCCGGAATGGTCCGGAGGTGAAGAATTGTATATAGGAAGTCCAGTTTCGGCCACCGGGAAAGTTTTGGGGGTCACCGGTATTGTACCGGGACCACCGGAAGGGTCCCGGGGGTCCACCGGGTGGGGCCACCTATCCCGGAGGGCCCCATGGGCTGAAGAGGGAAGGGAACCAGCCCCTGGTGGGCTGGTGCGCCCCCCTTGGGCCTCCCCCTGCGCCTAGGGTTGGAAACCCTAGGGGTGGGGGCGCCCCACTTGGCTTGGGGGGCAAGTCCCCCCCTTGAGATTAGATCTCTAGGGGGCCGGCGCCCCCCAGGGCCCCTATATAAAGAGGGGGGGAGGGAGGGCAGCCGCACCCTAGTCCCTGGCGCCTCCCTCACCCCCGTAACACCTCTCCCCCTCGCTGAGCTTGGCGAAGCCCTGCCGAGATCGCCGCTACTTCCACCACCACGCCGTCGTGCTGCTGAATCTCCATCAACCTCTCCTTTCCCCCTGCTCAAGAAGGAGGAGACGTCTTTCCCAACCGTACGTGTGTTGAACGCGGAGGTGCCGTCCGTTCGGCACTAGGATCTTCGGTGATTTGGATCACGACGAGTACGACTCCCTCAACCCCGTTCTCTTGAACGCTTTCGCTCGTGATCTACAAGGGTATGTAGATGCACTCCTCTCTCTCGTTGCTAGATGACTCCATAGATTGATCTTGGTGAAGCGTAGAAATTTTTTATTTTCTGCAACGTTCCCCAACAAGGGGAGGCGACAAAGGGGGTGTCTCGACTAGTAGATGAGATCCATGGTAGAGTTGTCTTGGAGTTCCCCACGATGAGAGAAATGCTCGACTAGTGAATCGAGTCAAAGACAAATCCACCTAAAAGCTCACATTGCCTTGACGGTATTTGAGCCTCACGAGGTGCCTCAGATCCATCTCGAACCTTAAAGCTCTTCTCAAGTCACTTGGAGGCCCCTCCCCTCGAGCTCTATTCAAGCGAGAGGAACGGTTATACACCCCTTCGACGAGAGAAATATTGTAAAACCATCTTACGATTCCTCATGCCCTAGAGAATAATATATATAATAGATCCTATGACATATTCTTGTAAGTCCTATATGGCATATTCTTGCAAGTTTACCTAAATATCCTTTAGTCATGTGAAGAAGACCAAGGGCATCACTGTAATCTACTCCCTCTGTAAACTAATATAAGAGCGTTTAGATCACTATTTTAGTATTCTAAACACTCTTATATTAGTTTACGGAGGGAGTATATATGAACACGAGATGTAAATATGTTGAATTTAACCAATAAATAGAGGCACCCCTTATACCCAAGGGGGGCCTTTTATCTTCTCATGCCACTTTCTCCTTTCTCCTTTTCCTATGTCCTTGGCCCTTTTCACCTCCTCGCTGAAACTAGGTCTCACACTTCATCTCCTCTTGCATTGTCCTTTCACATCCCAGGTTGAGCAATGCCACATTTGGGTGACCTTCAGACCGTGAGCAAGTCAAGGTCACGTGAAGTGCATGAATCCTCCTTCCTCCGGGTGAATGTAAGTCTCCTTAAGTCCTCGTAGTCATACGAAGGTGGCCTCATGGGAGCAAGGCTTGCAAGGTTGTCACCTCGACTCCCAAAACACACACTCATAGTCGGTTCACGTAATCAAATTTGAGTGCCACAAATTCATTGTTTAGGTTTTGCTCGCTAAAAGAATGGAACCATGGTTGGAAGAAATGGCACAACATAGACTATACATTATTTGGTATTGGGACCAGAGAGAGTCCCATTTCGGAGAGAGGTTAAGAGTGGTAATCTTTGGTTGATCCATAGAGTTTCTGCTCCAACCACAGATGTCATTTCATTTCCACCTCGTGATGGGTACTGCAAAGCACCGCAAAGAATTGCAAAGTATCATGTTTGGAAAAAATCCCCACAACACTATTCATTTAAAATGGATTGCATCCTGGAGTAGAGCAGTGGCCCCATGGAGTTTAAAAAATTACTCTAATGATGACTCAAGAGAGGAAAAAAAGGTAAATATTCAAAAAAAAGTAAAGAGAAACAAGCAAAAAGAGTATGCCTAGGTCTATTTTTATTGAGGAGCTATAATTTACGTACAAAAGGACACATGACAATGGATATGGTATGGTGCGGGTACAATAATCTAATATCCATATCCCTGACTTGCATGGGCATACAATCCTACTCCTGCCCTAGCCATCGGGCACAAACCATGCTCATGCCCATCCCCAATAGGTATCCATGCCTGATGGGTACTCATCGGGCACATCAACACATCGTTTTAGGGAATGGTGTAATTGCTAGGCCCATATGTGGTGGAGGAACCACAACAAGTTCCTAGGGTTGGTGAAACGATGATTGAGAGGAGGATGGTGGCGGGGTAGTGCAAGTAGAGCATAGAGAATGACTGTGTTATGACTGTCTGGTACTTCGTAGTTATACAAATAATTACTTAGTTCTATGCCCTACCATAACTAGTCGGGTAGGGTTTGAGCATAACCAAAAGTGTCCATGCCCTACCATGACTAGCCAAGTAGGGTTTGGCGTGCCCATGGGCACAGACATGTGCTCATACTCTATCCATGTGGATCGAGTACCCATGGGTAAAATTGTCATCCTTCACACACCTCGCTTGAACTATGAGGCTCAACTCAAATTTCTTTAATAGCATAGCACTTATGCATGGATTTGGGTAATCACCTTTTTGTCGGCCCACCAAATTACTCTAATTAAGTACTCTATGATGTCTTAAATATTGTATTGGTTTTAGAAAATATATGTAGGGAAAATGTATGTACTCCCTCTGTTCCATAATTCTTGTCGTGGTTTTAGCTCAGTTTATGTAATTATTTTGCCTTTTCAAGGCAATAAAACACTTTATGATATAGGAGTATATTTTAACTACTCCCTCGGTTCACTATTATAAGATTCTTTCCGATTTGGATGTTATAGACGTATTTTAGCGTGTTTGCTCACTCATTTCAGTTCATATGTAGTTCATATTATCCAAAATATCTTATATTTGTGAACAGAGGGAGTACCACATTTTACCCTTTCAGGCAAAAGAACTGAAAAATCCTGGCAAATTCTGCCCCATCCATACAAGTCCTAGCAACAAAATCTGAAGTTATCTGAAATTTGCATATGCTGAAAGCGGTTATATCCATTTCAGTCAACAACACGCACAGATCGCTGTAGGCAGATTCAGCATGCAGTCGCACAAAAGTTTGATGTAAACCTCTACCAGCAAAAAAAAGCACATACCAAATTGATTCCCTGTGCAAAACATTCTCCATCCGAACGAATACTACACTACACATTACATCACGTTACAGGAAAACATAAACAGGTTACCTCTGCAGCAGCAGAGCATACGTCCTACCAAAACCAGGCAAATCAAAATAGCCAATTATCTACATCCTCCCGGTCCCACATCACAAGCAGCGTTTAGATGTGCAGCGCGCTCATATCCAGCTCCCCGCTCTCAAGAACCTCCCTAACCTTCTTGTCACACTCGTCTTCTTCGTCATTCTGTTCCGGTACACGGATCTTCGCATTCTTTTCCTCATCGTCCGATAACTCGTCCGCGTAGCCATACCCTGATGTGCTTGATCTTGGCTTCTTCCTTGCGTCTTGCACAATGTCCATGATCTCTTGGGTTGTTTGCTTCGAGAAAGAAGGCACGCTGCTGCTCCTCTCGTAGTAGTCTGCTTGAGCTTCCTCTGTGAGCTCCCGCGGCAAGTTCTTCAAGAACCATGGGTGTCTCTTTATCTCCTTCATTGTGATTCTCTATAGAAGATAGAAAAATGTCACATCAAAGTGGATTCACATATGGACACGTCGATCTTGCAATCTGGAGAGAGTTGAGACCAGTACCTTCGTTGGATTGCTCACAAAGATGAGAGAAATGAGCTGTCTGCAATCAGCAGATATGAGAATGTTGTCTGGGATGTTATAGTCGACTGCTGCTATTCGCTGCAAACAAAGATAGGCGACCGGCATTTGTGATTTGTAAATTTTGGGTGGCGAAAGAACTTCTATAGGACTAGGCTATCACCTGAATGATCTTCTTAATATTCTTGGGGTCATCCGGGTCTTCAAATGGGTAGGCCCCCACAAGCATGACATAGAGAGTCACCCCACAGGACCATACATCTGCCATCTGCACTACCAAAATACACTTGTCAGCATTCAGTTACTCCCTGTACTACTAAATATGTTTATCGATTGAATGACCTTCACCAACTTCCCTCTTCTTATTCTAAAGCCGTTTATGGAACAATGAATCAAGAGATCGTTGTGCAGTACATCAGATTAATATGGCGGGGCCTCTTTCTCATTTGGCAATGTGTAAAACAAAACAATCTAAGAGAAGTCAGCAATAAACTGATTTTGGTCAACAAAGTAGGATCTACAGAACAATAATGAAAGAATAGTATCATTTTGTTTTTCGAAACGAAGGTAAAAGATTTGCCTCATATATTACATAAGAGGAGAATAGAGTTTGTTTTGTTACAACATCATTTCTTCAGGAACAAAGTGAGTGGAGTATGAACTCCAGCTTATCACAATTCACATCTTGAGCCTCTTTTCTGTACGAAAATCTGGCCATGCACTACTAAACCGATGGAGGGTGTTGGATAAAAATTCAAACGATCCATTAAATTTTGCAGAACTTGCACGAACTTGGCAAGATAATTCCTAGTTTCTCTTGATAATAAATATTGCAGATATTGTATGATTACTCAGCAGCAGCTATTAAGAGGGTGTTCAATCAAATAACTACATGTGCAGCTAAATGTTGATGAATACACATTCTTTGCAAAGGGAATACCAATTGGCCAAACTAATTCTGCTCTCAAAAGGGGTGCCAAAGTCTGAATAAAAGTGGCAAAACAGGGTGATTTTTTTCACAATTGTATGAAATGGTGAAAATAGTTTTCCTGAATCGGGGGTAGTGGCGATTACTTGCCAATTTTACTTTCCCCAAAACCGGCCTCTTCCATGAGCCTAGTCCCTTCCTCACATGAATCGAATTCTCCATAATCAAGACACAAAACTGTGGGCTGTCAGATTCAACTTCCTTCAAAAACTCGAAACCGTAAACGCAAGCACATCGTTTACCGTATCCTATTGCAGTGTTGTACATTTTTTTATGTAGGAACCTCCAACCTTTGCCACCTAAAAGAGTTTGGTAAAACTTCTACTCCTAAATCATGGTGCTCAGCCAAACAACACTTTAGGTTTGCTTTGCGTGGCAACTCATTCTTTAAGTAATGCAGTATGTCAACATCATGTATCTATATGCATGTCATCGTGAAAGGAAGAACCTTAAGTGGCGTGCTCTTAACAGATGTGCTTACAAAGGTCAGAAACATAGAAAACGCATGTCATGTATAAATAAGAGATTCTTTTAGGTTACCTTCCCATCATATTCCTGGCGACGAAGAACTTCCGGTGCAATGTATGCCGGCGTCCCCACTGCAGATTTGGGCCTTGAATGTAGTACTGACGACTGTCACAAAATGGCGAAGAGTTGCTCAATTTTTTAGCAGTAAACAGCAAATAGTTATTCTTATGTAAACTTATAGAAACATGACAGCAGGATTTACAAGGCGTGGACCACCCACTCCACTCCTATGAGAATTGACAACCAACCTTGGAGTACCCAAAATCGCATATCTTGAGCCGGGGAGCCGGGCTACCGTCCAGGAGAACATTCTCCAGCTTCAAATCTCTATGGCATATTTGCTGGCAAGCAGTAAAGTGATTGCAACATTTAGCATATTTTCAGACCCCACTCACATTTATTTGAAAAATCACGCTGGCACTTTCTACTCAGGGAATGATGTGAACTGTAACTTGCTTGATGCCCAGCTAATATAAGAGAGTAATTTATTGCTTCTGCATACCATGTGATGGCAGTAGCTTACGCCGCAGATCAGCTGCTGGAAGAAATATCTGGTCTGCAGTAATAAGGAGAGAAAAGAAAAAATGAACACAAAACAGTAAATTGACTCTGGATTTCGTACTTGTGCTGGGGGAAAAGATCAAGACGAGGGTTATAATTTGTTACCTCGTCCTCGCTAAACCGGCCACGATCGACGATTCGATCAAAGAGCTCGCCACCCGCCGCGTACTCCATCACGATTGCAAGATGTGTCGGTGTTAGGATCACCTGTTGGAAAAAATTTCAATGTAAGCACCCAAGATTCTCACTTTGAAATGCCAAACAAGTGCAGAAAAGTTTGAAACTCAGAAATTTCCCAATCAGTTACATATCCACGCGCCCGTCCAAACTCTAAAGCATGTAAAAACGCATTCACTACACGTCACCGGAGGAGGAAATGTTTCCCTACGGAGCAGCCGATTAAACCCAAGAGGACAAACGCAATGAATAAGCGATTTTTTTACAGCTGGTCGCTCCGTTTCCGGATGAGAAAGCGCACCTCTATGAACTGGATGATGTTGGGGTGCCGGAGCGAGCGGTGGTTGACGATCTCCCGGTACACATTCTCGTCAATCTGCGGCCAGCCATCAGAAATTCAGACCCAATTGGAACGCGCAAAACGAAACCCCCCGGAACGGAGAGCAACACAAATCGATGAATAAATTGATTGAAGGAGCGGAAGGAGCCCGACCCTGTGGCCGCGCTCGATGAGCTTGACGGCGACGAGCCCGTCGTTCTCGCGGTGGCGCATCAGCCGGGCCACCCCGAAGTTTCCCGACCCGATGTCCCGCACCTCCTCGTACTTGTCCATCCCGGTGAGGGGCGCGGCCGTTGCCGTCGCCGTCGCCGTCGTCATCGCCGCCGGTGGGGAGAGGCGGGGAGCCGAGGAGGGGCGGGGGACGGCGGGGCAGCTCGACGAACCGACCGACGGGGTACAGGTGGCGGTGTGGTCTGTGGCGCGTGCGTCGCTTTCCGGCCTGGCGCTCTGTGCGTCTCGTGCGCTCGCCGGGTATATATAGGCGCCCGTCGTGTGCGCGTCCGACTGCACCCGAGATTCCGAGACTGGCTGTGACTGTATCCGTACCGTATTCCTTTCAAGATTTTTTAGCTTTGTTTCAACAATCCTTTTCCCACTCCACCTCCACAAAAAAGGCTTCAACAGTAGACTGCAGATGGTTCGAGAACATAGTCTAATGTTATCCCGGCTTAGTAGTCTTTATTTTTAAAGACTTGCTAATCCTAAGTTGTGTGAAACTAATTTTTGGATTAATCAATTCCTTGATGCATGCGCAATGCCCGAACCCTAGCATGTGAGGACGCGGCGTCGCACGCGAAGGGGAGGCGGAGGTTTGACATGTGTGGGTGGGGGTGCTTGCCGACGTCGGAGAAGGAGGGGTTTAGAGGGATGGCCGGAACGACGATAGCATGGCGGAGGGGGCGGCTCAGGCGAGATGGAGCGGCGCACGACAGTGCCCGCCGACCGCGGGAGGAGGTGACAAGCGGTTCGAACTAGGTTGTAGGGTGGTTGGAGGAAGTAGGTGGGAGGAAGATGAACGGTGTGGCAGAAAAAAATCAACTCGTTTGAATGTTGTTTACAACTGACGTTTAGGGGATCCAATAGAAGTTGCGGTTTTACCTAAATAGTCAATAAAAAAGTAGAAGGCATTACTCTATTTAGAAATATGCAATAACCAACATTTTCTAGAAAAGTGAGTCTATTTCCAACCCCAAAACTATGGTCATTGGCTTGATGACTTGAACATTGGAAATGTGCAATTATCAAACCCTCAAATTTTCAAAACCCATTTAAATTGGACCCTCATCAAATTGTAGCTTTGCATTAAGGGTTTCAAATTCTGTCAAGGCAAATCATAGAAGTAGAACTCAAGATATTATAATATAACAAAATGAGTATAAGTGCAATGTGCGGCAATGAGCAGATTTGATGTGGAGCATCCTACGGTCATTCCCATGTACACTACGACTACTCCCCAAGCCCCAAGAGAACATACAACGAGTCCTCGACCATACGCCATTGGACACAAGGTGAACTCGCTCCTCTCTGAACCGTCACTTTCCACATGTGAGACATGGCTACTAGCTCAAATGTATATGCCATGCATGACCAGGAACCAAGAGGAAGACCATGGAACAGCTAGGAGCATTGGATGAGAAGACGGGACACGAGGAGCAAGAGAAAGGGCTCACAGAAAGTCACAGCCACCGGACGACCGGTCCAGACCAGACGTTCGACGGCTGGATGTTCAGCCAGCCAGAACAACTACAGCCGAAGGCCAAGTCTACAGTGGCCGGACGACCGACCAAGACCGGACGTCTGACCACCTTCAGCACCCGGACGTCTAGCGCCGTCCGGAAATCCAACGATGACTCAACAGAGCCAAAACACCGGACGTCCGAACCTTACCGGACGATCGGTCCCTCACGAGATACCGGACGACCGATAACGTCCGGACGACCGATGCCTGTCTGTGCACAGTGCCACGGGCCGAGGCCCATGTACCCCTTCGCCTCCTTATACTATATATACTCCTTCTCCCCCAACGTTTTAGGGTTAGCAAAGGATTAGCTCATTTGAGATAGAGCTTTGCTCATCCACTTACCTCTACTCCATTGGAGACCAAGGCCTCCTCGGAGAAGATCCCCCAAGTGGATTCAAGACCCCTCTTGTGGGAAGATCCCCTAGTGGATTCAAGACCTCAACTCCTTCAAGGATTGGGATGAACTAGTTACTTTTGTGAAGGAAATATGCCCTAGAGGCAATAATAAAGTTGTTATTTCATATTTCCTTATTTTATGATAAATTTTATTATTCATGCTAGAATTGTATTAACCGGAAACTTGATACATGTGTGGATACATAGACAAAATATCGTGTCCCTAGTAAGCCTCTACTAGACTAGCTCGTTGATCAAAGATGGTTAAGTTTCCTAACCATAGACATGTGTCGTCATTTGATAAATGGGATCACATCTTTAGGAGAATGATGTGATGGACAAGACCCATTCGTTAGCTTAGCATTATGATCGTTCAGTTTTATTGCAATTGCTTTCTTCATGTCAAATACATATTCCTTCGACTATGAGATTATGCAACTCCCGAATACCGGAGGAATGCCTTGTGTGCTATCAAACATCACAACGTAACTGGGTGATTATAAAGATTCTCTATAGGTATCTCCGAAGTTGTTTGTTGGGTTGGCATAGATTGAGATTAGGATTTGTCACTCCGAGTATCGGAGAGGTATCTCTGGGCCCTCCCGGTAATACACATCATAAGAAGCCTTGCAAGGAAAGTGATTAATGAGTTTGTTGTAGGATGATGTATTACGGAATGAGTAAGGAGACTTGCCGGTAACGCGGTTGAACTAGGTATGAAGATACCGACAATCGAATCTCGGGCAAGTAACATACCGATGACAAAGGGAATAATGTATGTTGTCATAACGGTTCGACCGATAAAGATCTTCGTAGAATATGTGGGAGCCAATATGATCGTCCAGGTTCCGCTATTGGTTATTGATAGGAGAGGTGTCTTGGTCATGTCTACATAATTCTCGAACCCGTAGGGTCCGCATGCTTAACGTTTGATGATGATATTGTATTATATGAGTTATGTGATTTGGTGACCGAATGTTGTTTGGAGTCCCAGATGAGATCACGGAGATGACGAGGAGTCTCTAAACGGTCGGGAGGTAAAGATTGATATATATGACGATGGTATTCGGACACCATAAGTGTTCCGTAGGGTACCAGGTTGATAACCCACAAGTATAGGGGATCGCAATAGTTTTCAAGGGTAGAGTATTCAACCCAAATTTATTGATTCGACATAAGGGGAGCCAAAGAATATTCTCAAGTATTAGCAGTTGGGTTGTCAATTCAACCACACCTAGATAACTTAGTATCTGCAGCAAATTATTTAGTAGCAAAGTAGTATGGAAGTAACGGTAACAGTAGCAAAAGTAACAGTAGCAGTTTTGTAGTAATTGTAACAGCACAACGGTAAAGTAAATAAGCAAAGAGCAATATGTGAAAAACTCGTAGGCATTGGATCAGTGATGGGTAATTATGTTGGATGCGATTCCTCATGTAATGGTTATAACATAAGGTGACACAAAACTAACTCTAGTTCATCAATGTAATGTAGGCATGTATTTCGAATATAGTCATACATGCTTATGGAAAAGAGCTTGCATGACATATTTTGTCCTACCCTCCCGTGGCAGCGGGGTCCTATTGGAAACTATGGGATATTGAGGCCTCCTTTTAATAGAGTACCAGACCAAAGCATTAACACTGAGTGAATACATGAACTCCTCAAACTAAGGTCATCACCGGTAAGTATCCCGATTATTGTCACTTCGGGGTTAACGGATCATAACACATAATAGGTGACTATAGACTTGCAAGATAGGATCAAGAACTCACATATATTCATGAAAACATAATAGGTTCAGATCTGAAATCATGACACTCGGGCCCTAGTGACAGGCATTAAGCATAGCAAAGTCATAGAAACATCAATCTCAGAACATAGTGGATACTAAGGATCAAACCCTAACAAAACTAACTCGATTACATGGTAAATCTCATCCAACCCATCACCGTCCAGCAAGCCTACGATGGAATTACTCACGCACGGCGATGAGCATCATGAAATTCGTGACGGAGGATGGTTGATGATGACGACGGCGACGGATCCCCCTCTCCGGAGCCCCGAACGGACTCCAGATCAGCCCTCCCGAGAGAGTTTAGGGCTTGGCGGCGGCTCCGTATCGTAAAACGCAATGAATCCTTCTCTCTAATTTTTTTCTCCGAGATCCTGAATATATGGAGTTTTAGGGGGCCCACGAGGCAGGGGGCGCGCCCTAGGGGGGCGCCCCCCACCCTCGTGGACAGGGTGTGGGCCCCCTGACATTGATTCTTTCATCTTTTTTATTAATTCCAAAAAGTTGCTTCCTGGATTTTCAGGTCATTCCGAGAACTTTTATTTCTGCACAAAAATAACACCATGGCAGTTCTGCTGAAAACATCATCAGTCCGGGTTAGTTCCTTTCAAATCATGCAAGTTAGAGTCCAAAACAAGGGCAAAAGTGTTTGGAAAAGTAGATACAACGGAGACTTATCAAAGGTATATATCGGGTCACAGGAAAGAAGTTTCGGGCAACCCCGGCAAAGATATGGGCTTAATGGGCCGAGGGAGGGACAGACCAACCCACAAGGGGTTGGTGCGCCCTTTTTCCTGGCCGCAGGCCCTAGAGGAAGGAAAGGAGGGGGCGTCACCTCTTCCCACCTTTCCTCCTTGGTGGGAGAAAGGAAAGGTGGGGGGGCACCTCCTCCTTCCTTCCCCTCATCGCCAAAAAAAGGAAAGGGGGGGGGGCTAGGGTAGGAGCCCAAGTAGGATCCCTCCTACTTGGGGCGCCCCAAGGCTGCTCCCCTCCCCCTACCACCTATATATACATGGGGAGGGGGCGCCTAGAACACACATCAACTATTGTTAGCCGTGTGTCGCGCCCCCTCCACAGTTTATGCCTCCGGTCATATTCTCGTAGTGCTTAGGCGAAGCCCTGCGTGGATCACTTCACCCATCACCGTCACCATGCCGTCGTGCTGACGAAACTCATCTACTTCCTCGGCACTCTGCTGGATCAAGAGTTCGAGGGACGTCATCGAGCTGAACATGTGCAGAACTCGGAGGTGCCATACGTTCGGTGCTTGATCGGTCGGAACGAGAAGAAGTTCGACTACATCAACCACGTTGTCAAACGCTTCTGCATTCGGTCTACAAGGGTATGTAGACATACTCTCCCCTCTTGTTGCTATGCATCTCCTAGATAGATCTTGCGTGAGCGTAGAATTTTTTTTTGAAATTGCATGGTACGTTCCCCAACAGTGGCATCCGAGCCAGGTCTATGCGTAGATGATATGCACGAGTAGAACACAAAGGGTTGTGGGCGGTGATCGTCATACTACTTACCATCAATGTCTTATTTTGATTCGGCGGTATTGTTGGATGAAGCGGCCCGGACCAACCTTCCATGACCACGTTCATGAGACCGGTTCCACCGACAGACATGCAACTAGTTTTGCATAAAGGTGGCTGGCGGGTGTCTGTTTCTCCTACTTTAGTTGAATCAAATTTGACTGTGGCCGGTCCTTGTTGAAGGTTAAAATAGCAAACTTGATAAATCACCGTTGTGGTTTTGTGCCGTAGGTAAGAACGATTCTTGTTAGAAGCCCGTAGCAGCCAGTAAAACTTGCAGCAACAAAGTAGAGGACGTCTAACTTGTTTTTGTAGGGCATGATTGTGATGTGATATGGTCAAGACATGATGTGATATACGTTATTGCATGAGATGACCATGTTTTGTAAAAGTTATAGGCAACTGGCATGAGCCTTATGGTTGTCGCTTTTATTGTATGAAATGCAAACGGCATGTAATTGCTTTACTTTATCACTAAGCGGTAGCAATAGTTTTAGAAACAGTAGTTGGCAAGACGACCACGACGCTACGATGGAGATCAAGGTGTCGAGCCGGTGATGATGGAGATCATGACGATGCTTTGGAGATGGAGATCAAAAGCACAAGATGATGATGGCCATATCATGTCACATATTTTGATTGCATGATGTTTATCTTTTATGCATCTTATTTTGCTTAGTACGACAGTAGCATTATAAGATGATCCCTTAACTAAAATTTCAAGGTATAAGTGTTCTCCCTGAGTATGCACCATTGCGACAGTTCTTCGTGTTGAGACACCACGTGATGATCAGGTGTGATAGGCTCTACTTCACATACAATGGGTGCAAGACAATTTTGCACATGCGGAATACTCGGGTTAAACTTGACGAGCCTAGCATGTACAGACATGGCCTCGAAACACTGGAGACCGAAAGGTCGAACGTGAATCATATAGTAGATATGATCAACATAGAGATGTTCACCATTGATGACTACTCCATCTCACGTGATGATCGGACATGGTTTAGTTGATTTGGATCACGTATCATTTAGATGACTTGACAGATGTCTATCTAAGTGGGAGTTCTTAAGTAATTTGATTAACTGAACTTAACTTATCATGAACTTAGTCCTGATAGTATTTGCATATTTATGCTGTAGATCAATAGCTCGCGATGTAGCTCCCCATTTATTTTTTATATGTTCCTAGAGAAAAATAAGTTGGAAGATGATAGTAGCAATGAAGCGGTCTGGGTCCGTGATATGAGGATTATCCTCATTGCTGCACAGAAAAATTATCTCCTTGATGCACCGCTAGGTGACAGGCCTATTGCAAGAGCAGATGCAGACGTTACGAACGTTTTGCAAGCTTGGTATGATGACTACTTCATAGTTTAGTGTGCCATGCTTTACGGATTAGAACCGGGACTTCAAAAACGTTTTGAACGCCCGGAGCATATGAGATGTTCCAAGAGCTGAAATTGGTATTTCAGACTCATGCCCGTGTCGAGAGGTATGAGACCTCTGACAAGTACTTTGCCTACAAGATGGAGGAGAATATCTCAACCAGTAAGCATGTGCTCAGAATGTCTGAGTACTACAATCGCTTGAATCAAGTGGGAGTTAATCTTCCAGATAAGATAGTGATTGACAAACTTCTCTAGTCACTATCACCAAGTTACTGGAACTTCATGATGAACTATAATATGCAAGGGACAACGAAAGTGATTTCCGAGCTCTTCGTGATGCTGAAATCAACGAAGGTAGAAATCAAGAAAAAACATCAAGTGTTGATGATTAAACAAGACCACTAGTTTCAAGGAAAAGGGAAAGGGAAAGAAAGGGAACTTCAAGAAGAATGGCAAGCAAGTTGTCACTCCCGTGAAGAAGCCCAAAGCTGGACCTAAGCCTGAAACTGAGTGCTTCTACTACAAAGGAAATGGTCACTGAAAGCGGAACTACCCCAAATATTTGGCGGATAAGAAGGATGGCAAAGTGAACAAAGGTATATTTGATATACATGTTATTGATGTGTACCTTACTAGTGCTCGTAGTAGCCCCTGGGTATTTAATACCTGTTCGGTTGCTAAGATTAGTAACTCGAAACAGGAGTTACAGAATAAATGGAGACTAGTTAAGGGTGAAGTGACGATGTGTGTTGGAAGTGGTTCCAAGATTGATATGATCATCATCGCACACTCCCTATACTTTCGAGATTAGTGTTGAACCTAAATAAATGTTATTTCGTGTTTGCGTTGAGCATGAACAAGATAGAATCATGTTTATTGCAATACGGTTATTCATTTAAGACAGAGAATAATTTTTATTCTGTTTACATGAATAAAACCTTCTATGGTCATACACCCAATGTTAATGGTTTATTGAATCTCGATTGTGGTGATACACATATTCATAATATTGATGCCAAAAGATGCAAAGTTGATAATGATAGTGTAACATATTTGTGGAACTGTCGTTTAGGTCATATTGGTGTAAAGCGCATGAAGAAACTCCATGCAGATGGACTTTTGGAATCACTTGATTATGAATCATTTGATACTTGCGAACCATGCCTCATGGGCAAGATGACTAAAACTCCATTCTCTGGAACAATGGAGCGAGCCAATGACTTATTGGAAATAATACATACCAATTTATGCGGTCTGATGAGTGTTGAGGCTCGCGGCGGGTATCGTTATTTTCTAACCCTCACAGATGATTTGAGCAGATGTGGGTATATCTACTTAATGAAACACAAGTCTGAAACATTTGAAAAGTTCAAAGAATTTCAGAGTGAAGTGGAGAATCATCGTAACAAGAAAATAAAGTTTCTACGATCTGATCATGGAGGTGAATATTTGAGCTACGAGTTTGACCTTCATTTAAAACAATGTGGAATAGTTTCACAACTCATGCCACCAGGAACACCACATCATAATGGTGTGTCCGAACGTCGTAACCGTACTTTATTAGATATGGTGCGATCTATGATGTCTCTTACCGATTTACCACTATCGTTTTGGGGTTATGCATTAGAGACAACTGCATTCACGTTAAATAGGGCACCATCAAAATCCATTGAGACGACACCGTATGAACTGTGGTTTGGCAATAAACATAAGCTGTTGTTTCTTAAAGTTTGGGGATGCGATGCTTATGTCAAAAGGCTTCAGCCTAATAAGCTCGAAATTAAATCGAAGAAGTACGTCTTCATATGATACCCTAAGGAAACAACTAGGTACACCTTCTAACCACAGATCCGAAGGCAAGATCTTTGTTGCCAAGAATGGAACATTTCTAGAGAAGGAGTTTCTCTTGAAAGAAGTGAGTGGGAGAAAAGTAGAACTTGATGAGGTAATTGTACCTTCTCTCAATATGGAAAGTAGCTCGTCCGAGAAATCCGTTCCCGTGATGCCTACGCCAACTAGAGAGGAAGCTAATGATGATAATCATGAAACTTTAGATCAAGTTACTACTGAACCTCGTAGGTCAACTAAAGCACGATCCGCACCAGAGTGGTACGACAATCCTATTCTGGAAGTCATGTTACTTGACCATGATGGACGTACGAACTATGAAGAAGCTATGATGAGCCCAGATTGTCATAAATGACTTGAGGCCATGAAATCTGATATAGGATCCATGTATGAGAACAAAGTATGGACTTTGGTGGATTTGCCCGATGATTGGCGACCCATAGAAAATAAATGGATCTTCAAGAAGAAGACTGACGCTGATGGTAATGTTACTGTCTATAAAGTTCGACTTGTTGCAAAAGGTTTTCGACAAGTTCAAGGAGTTGACTACGATGAGATTTTCTCACCCGTAGCGATGCTTAAGTCCGTCCGAATCATGTTAGCAATTGCCACATTTTATGAAATTTGGCAAATGGATGTCAAAACTGCATTCCTTAAATGGATATCTTTAAGAAGAGTTATATATGATACAACCAGAAGGTTTTCTCGATCCTAAAGGTGCTAACAAGATGTGCAAGCCCCAGTGATCCATCTATGGACTGGTGCAAGCATCTCGGAGTTGGAATATACGCTTTGATGAGGTGATCAAATCATATGGTTTTATACAGACCTACGGTGAAGCCTGTATTTACAAGAAAGTGAGTGGGAGCTCTGTAGCATTTTTGATATTATATGTGGATGACATATTATTGATTGGAAATGATATAGAATTTCTGAATAGCATAAAAGGATACTTGAATAAGAATTTTTCAATGAAATACCTCTGTAAGCTGCTTACATATTGGACATCAAGATCTATAGAGATAGATCAAGACGCTTGATAAGACTTTCAATGAGTACATACCTTGACAAGATTTTGAAGGAGTTCAAAATGGATCAGTCAAAGAAACAATTCATGCTTATATTGTAAGGTGTGAAGTTGAGTAAAAGACTCAAAACCTGACCACGGCAGAAGATAAAGAGAGATTGAAAGTCATTCCCTATGCCTCAGCCATAGGTTCTATAAAGTATGTCATGCTATGTACCGAATCTGTTGTGTACTTTGCCACGAGTTTGGCTAGGGGGTACAATAGTGATCCAGGAGTAGATCACTGGACAACGGTCAAAATTATCCTTAGTTACCTTAAAGAGGACTAAGGAAATATTTCTCGGTTATGGAGGTGATAAAGAGTTCGTCGTAAAGAGTTACGTCGATGCAAGCTTTGACACTCATCTAGATGACTCTAAGTCTAAATCTAGATACATATTGAACGTGGGAGCAGTTATCTAGAGTAGTTCCATGCAGAGCACTGTATACATAGAAATTTGCAAAATACACACGGATCAAAATGTGGCAGACCCGTTGACTAAACTTCTCTCACAAGCAAAATATGATCACACCTTAGTACTCTTTAGGTTTTAATCACATGACGATGTGAACTAGATATTGACTCTAGTAAACTTTTGGGTGTTGGTCACATGGCGATGTGAACTATGGATGTTAATCACATGAGATGTGAACTATTGGTGTTAAATCGCATGGCAATGTGAACTAGATTATTGACTCTAGTGAAGTGGGAGACTGAAGGAAATATGCCCTAGAGGCAATAATAAAGTTGTTATTTTATATTTTCTTATTTCATGATAAATGTTTATTATTCATGCTAGAATTGTATTAACCGGAAACTTGATACATGTGTGGATACATAGACGAAATACCGTGTCCCTGGTAAGCCTCTACTAGACTAGCTCGTTGATCAAAGATGGTTAAGTTTCCTAACCATAGACATGTGTTGTCATTTGATAAACGGGATCACATCATTAGAAGAATGATGTGATGGACAAGACCCATTCGTTAGCTTAGCATTATGATCGTTCAGTTTTATTGCTATTGCTTTCTTCATGTCAAATACATATTCCTTCGACTATGAGATTATGCAACTCCCGGATACCGGAGGAATGCCTTGTGTGCTATCAAACGTCACAACGTAACTGGGTGATTATAAAGATGCTCTACAGGTATCTCCGAAGGTGTTTGTTGGGTTGGCATAGATCGAGATTAGGATTTGTCACTCCGATTATCAGAGAGGTATCTCTGGGTCCTCTCGGTAATACACATCATAAGAAGCCTTGCAAACAAAGTTATTAATGAGTTAGTTGTAGGATTATGTATTACAGAACGAGTAAAGAGACTTGCCGGTAACGATATTGAACTAGGTATGAAGATATCGACGATCGAATCTCGGGCAAGTAACATACCGATGACAAAGGGAATAACATATGTTGTCATAATGATTCGATCGATAAAGATCTTCGTAGAATATGTGGGAGCCAATATGAGCATCCAGGTTCCGCTGTTGGTTATTGACCGGAGAGGTGTATCGGTCATGTCTACATAGTTCTCGAACCCGTAGGGTCCGCACGCTTAACATTTGATGATGATATTGATTATATGAGTTCTGTGATTTGGTGACCGAATGTTGTTCGGGGTCCCAGATGAGATCACAGACATGACGAGGAGTCTTGAAATGGTCGAGAGGTAAAGATTGATATATAGGACGATGGTATTCGGACACCGGAAGTGTTCCGGAGGGTACCGGGTACATATCGGGTCACGAGGAAGGAGTTTCGGGCAACCCGACAAAGATATGGGCTTAATGTGCCGAGGGAGGGACAGACCAGCCCACAAGGGGCTAGTGCGCCCCTTTCCCTGGCCGCATGCCCTAGAGGAAGGAAAGGAGGGGGCGCCACCTCTTCCTACCTTCCCCCTTGGTGGGAGAAAGGAAAGGGGGGGGGGGGGGCACCTCCTCCTTCCTTCCCCTCATCGCCAAAAGAAGGAAAGGGGGTTCCGGCCTAGGCCAGGAGCTGAAGTAGGATCCCTCCTACTTGGGGTGCCCCAAGGCTGCTCCCCTCCCCCTCCCACCTGTATATACATGGGGAGGGGGCGCCTAGAACACACATCAACTATTGCTAGCCGTGTGCGGCTCCCCCTCCATAGTTTACGCCTCCGGTCATATCCTCGTAGTGCTTAGGCGAAGCCCTACGCGAATCACTTCATGGCCATCACCGTCACCACGCCGTTGTGCTGATGGAACTCATCTACTTCCTCGACACTCTGCTGGATCAAGAGTTCGAGGGACGTCATCGAGTTGAACGTGTGCAGAACTCGGAGGTGCCGTACGTTCGGTGCTTGATCAGTCGGAACGAGAAGAAGTTCGACTACATCAACCGTGTTGTCAAACGCTTCCGCATTCGGTCTACGAGGGTACATAGACACACTCTCCCCCTCTCATTGCTATGCATCTCCTAGATAGATCTTGCGTGAGCGTAGGAATTTTTTTGAAATTGCATGCTACGTTCCCCAACATTTTGTATCCTCCTTTGTTGTCCTTGGATCTTTGTTACCTCTCTGTGTATGTGGATCTAGGACATGTGTGATTGGATCAAGTTAATTTGAGTGTTTCTTCTCGTTTCCCCTCTTGTGTTCTTCGTGTTCTTCGGGAATCCCCCTCCAAACCGTGAACGATCGTCCCATAGGGTTCCATCCTACATCAAGATTTAAATAATTTATTTGTTATTTCATTGTTTTTCTAATCCAATTTGACAAAAGGAGAAACAATAGATGTAGATAGCTCGACAATATAGTATACCATTATTCTGGATTAGTTCTTATTCTTACATAAAAAGTTGTTGCAATTACGTAAACAATCAATAAAAAGTAGAATTTACAAACAACTTTATCACAAAATTTTCTAAAATATGATGGTGAATCTCCTTCTTGGCTTTGAAACACAAATCATTTCTTCAATCAAATATTTTTCTAATAAACAAGTTCATTTTCAATCCCAAAACTATGCTCCATGGTCCGATGACTTGAACGTTGAACTATGCAACTGCCTATATCTAATCTCCAACTTTTGAAAAACCATTTAAATTGGACCCTAACCCCTTATAGATAATTGATTTGCATTTTGGTGTACCAAATAATGTGAAAAATCACATATGCAAGTACTCAAGATATTTAATCTTCAACATTTGTACTCAAGATATTTAATCTTAAACATTAAATAAAATACAAATATGCACAATTAACAAATTTCTCTTTTTCTATAATGGATATAATTAATTTATTGTTTTTTGTACGAATTCTGATTTCTCGATTTTGTGGATCTCTTATGTTCATGTTATTTCCCTAAACATTTACTTTTCAGAAGAACTCCAAAACTTTACTTAAAATTCCAGGGTGCAAACCCACCCTAAATAGACATACTAGTGGCCCTTTGGTACACATGGTTTCTGAAACAACAAAAATGGAGGAAAAAATGCAGGATTTACGCCTCTTTGATTCGTAGAATTCTCAAAATGCAGGACAAGTCCTATAAACAAAATCCTTTAGGGTTAGAATACCCCATACATTTGGATGAAATAGTGTTTGATAACATATGAAAAACAAAGGAATTGAACACAATGATTTGAGTGAATAGAACCCCCCCTCCCCCCCCCCCCCCCGCCCCAAAGTTGTGTGCAAAGCAGCCCTTAGAAAGTTTTTCTAAGGATTAAATTCATGCGAATCAACAACCTACATAGGGCAGATTCCCCGGGAGCCAAATCCTTCAAAAAATTGCATGAAATTCCTTTGAATTAAACAAGCCCTTACAATGTTGTGACGACACGAAATCCTACAAGATTACATTTGCATCGAGGATGATTGCACCACATAAAAATGAAATATTCTATTCAAGACGTATGTGTGGATGTGAAATTTCCTTTGGAACATAATGTTAGGAATCCTTAGGAAAAATGTATATGATATGATCATATGAATCAAACAACCAAGATAGAAAAACTTTCTAAGGATCCCAACCCTCCAAAATTCATATGAAAATGTCGTGAATCAAATATGCACTAAGGTTTGAAAAAAGGATTCATCTCCCAAGGTACGAGAAATTATGAAGAATTCATCGGTACGAGATATGATAGAAATGTGAGAACTACCATATTCACCAATAGATGTAACTGTTTATACATGAACATGAAACACAAGAGATGAATTCATTTATAGCTTGCATATTTACAAAGTACCTAGATATTTATGTTGTTCAATGATTTTTTATGGTTATAATTTCATCTTTTCTCTTGCCTATGAATGTTTCATATTTTGTTGTAAAGTTTGTCATCTAAAACTGGGCCGAGGTTCATACTGAACGTTTTTATATAATTTTGGGTTACATTGTACTTATACTTTAGGATTCATGACCAAATACCATAGTCCCGTGTTCAAACGTATTGTTTTCTTGATGCAAAAAAAAAAAACAATTTGTTTTCTATTTCACGAAATTAAACAAGTAAACCATTTATGTATTTATGTGGAGAGGTAATTGCACTTTTAGTCCCACAAAGTGTTGCATATCTACACATTAGTCGAAACAGATCACGTCGGATCATATCATGCTGACGAGGCTGCATTTTTTTGTAAATACCCCCTAGAATTATTGTGGTATCAATGGTTGTCCTTATTATTCCCGCCCGTATGGTATTCAACGAAATGTTCATACCACGTTCCAATTTCCATTGTAGCATGTCGATGTCGATGCCAATATCGTCGATGTACACCACCTAAAACTTCAGCAATCTGGCGCCCGCGTGTATGGTGTTCACCGAAATGCTTCTGCCACTTGCATTTCGAATGTCGCGTGCCATGCCGATGTGAACGCCGTCGGTGTATACCACCATATGCTTCAACAATCAGCATACTAAGGTAACATATGCAGGCCTGCGAGAGGCGCGGGAGCGGCCGGGTCGGGCATGGGAGCGAGCTGCTGCTGCTGTCTCCGATGCACATGAGGTGCTAGATGTATTGTCAGAGAGAGAGAGAATGAGAGGGAAGACCAAGTCAACATGCCATAGATGTATTGTCAGAGAGAGAGAGAGAGAATGAGAGGGAAGACCAAGTCAACATGTCAATGTGGCATTTTTCCAACTCAGCCCACCAGTTAGTAACGTCATCAAAGCAATTAGCATTTAGGATTAGTGTTTGTTGCCGCTGTCATTGTGCTGCGTGCAGTGCTTTTTATCACGAAATGTAAAGTGATGGTTTCTACTAATGACACATGTATTGTGGTGGTTTTATGAATTTAATTCGGCGAGCATGGTAACAATTTATCTAGACCACAATAATTCTAAGGAGTCTTTTGCGAAAACAAATACTCCCTCTACAAAGAAATATAAGGGCGTTGGATACGTTCCAACTCCAACTCATAGGCGAGGGTGCCTACCCAAAAAGCTAGGGTTCGTCTGTCTCCCGTCAGCGTCGGCGCCGGTCCGCCTCGTCTCCCGTGGCCTTAGGGCTATGGGGTGGGAGTGGATCCCGACCCTTGCCGGTAGGAGGACTTCATTTTTAGATCTTTTTTCGAGGTTTGTTAGGGTTTGTGTCCTACTCAGGAAGGCGACACGACGATGGCTCCCTGAAGATGGAATAAAGGTCGCCCCGCCTAGCCCCCGTTCCGGTGATGCGTTTAGCATTATCGGTGGGCCTGTGGAGGTGCGTCTCCAGTGGGTCTGTCTTTGGTGGATTTTTTTTCGCGAATACGCAAAAGTGCGTATCATTTCATTGATAGGTAGGGAGAATACAGGGGGGTTGTGCGTGCTCGAAGAAGAGTCGCAGAGCCTTTTTTTAGGGGGGGGGGGGATGCCCAGCCTGTCGTGGTTCTAAGTCTGACAGTAGTGTAGGGGGTAGGAATGGAGAGGCAGGATCTTAGCTATGGAGTACTTGTACACGCAAGAGGTTTACGAGTTCAGGCCCTTCTCAGAGGAAGTAACAGCCCTACGTCTCGGACCCCGAAGGCGGTCGACTGGATAGTAGTGTAGGGGGTAGGAATGGAGAGGCAAGATCTTAGCTATGGAGTAGTTGTACACGCAAGCGGTTTACGAGTTCAGGCCCTTCTCGGAGGAAGTAACAGCCCTACGTCTCGGAGCCCGGAGGCGGTCGACTGGATTATGTGTGTATGAATTACAAGGGTGCGAACCCTTTACACTGAGGAGGGGGTGGCTTATATAGAGTTCGCCAGACCCCTCCGGCCCTCAGTTATGTAGGGTTTAAGGTACATTAAGATCAGGCGTTACTAATAACGCCACAAATAAAGTGCTACGATGACCATAAAAGCTACTTAATGACTGACCGTTTGTGTGCAAAGTGACTTTAGATCTCCTGGCTGTCGAGTGGTTGGCTTCATGGTCGAGTGTCTTCGAATCCGTCGAGTGGAATACTTCTGAGTCGATTGACAGGTGGTTTCTTCTAGAGATGTCCTTGGGGAGGGTAGTTTGGACAGGTCCATGACCCTACCCTAGGTACATAGCTTCATCATTAGCCCCCGAATGGATCGAGGTTTGAGTGGGGAAGGAGTTGAGAACTCTTCCGACCCATTTTCATGCTATGAGTGTATCTTGTTCTGGATCCATGAACTTAAGTAACGACACCAACTTTTTTTCGGTCGCCTTGATCCATTCTTGGTTTCAGTCGAGTGAATTTCTTTACCTGAATAGCTTCGAGTGACGGTGTGGAGGAGATCCTCCATCTGACAAGTTGTTCTGTCGCTCACGGATTTTGCGGGATTCGAATTTTGGGAAGCGCGCGGGGCAGAGGAGGCCGCAGTAATCAGATGGGATAGGGCGGAGACGCCTCGATCTCCGTGCCACCTTTTTCTCCACGTATCGCGCGCGCGACTGTTGCGGGATTTGACAGGATCGTCTGGGCCTACAGGTCAGTCACTCGGAAGCAACTCCATATAAGCCGCTAGCCCAGGGCTTTTGAACAGTGCGCCTTCATTTTCCCCTTTCTTCTCGAATTCCTCCGCCACCTCTGCTCTCGTCCCGGTGTCATTGGTCTGTTCGGGCTTCGTCTGCAGCGATGGTGAAGGAGAAGACGGCGGCCCTAGAGCGCACGAAGAAGGCAACGACGCAGGCGAAGGCGAAGAAGTCCGGTCGGGGCAGATCTTCCTCGAGGTCTGCCTTACCGCGGGGCTGGATCCAGGGCGACTGGATGCCCTCGGCGATTCGTCAGGAAGACCTTGATGACCTGGCCGAGGGGGGATTCATTCCTCACAAATCTGCACGCCTCCCGGGGAACGAGATCGAGTCGCAGCCTCTCGAGGGTGAGTGTGTCCTTATCGCCACTCACGTCGACCGCGGATTCTCCCTGCCCCCTCATCCTTTTTTCCGGGGTTTCTTGAACTTTTTTGGAGCGCAACTCCACCACTTCACTCCGCATTCCATCGTGTACCTTGCTGCCTTCGTGTCTTTGTGCGAGAATTTCTTGGGTTGCCGTCCTCATTGGGGCCTCTTCAAGCACATTTTCACTTGTCGTTCTCAGTCGGTTAAGAAAGCCAAGTCGAGTGACGATAGGACGCAAGTGATTCAGATGTGCGGGGGCCTTGGGATCCAGATGAGAAGCAAAAGTTGTTTTCCAGCTATGACTCTTCCTGACTCAGTCCGCGGGTGGCAGTCGACCTGGTTCTACTGCCAAGACCAGTCGACTCCAGGACAAGCAACGGGTCTTCCCCCTTTCTCCCTAAACCGAGCAGAAAAACCTTCCTCTCTGAAAGTGACACCGGAAGAGAAGGGTCAAGTCAAAGTGTTGGTTGGTCGAGTGGTTCAGCTTGTCCGCGACGGGGTGACTGGTATGGATCTGTTAGAGGTCTTCCTCAGGAGACGTATCCAACCGCTCCAAGCTCGTGACCATCCGATGTGGATGTATTCGGGTCTCGATGACACCACTCGGATTCACCCGGAGGAGGTCGAGGAGGCTATGTTGGAGGGGTGGTTGTCGAGTATCACAGGGAACAAAGACAACCCCCGAGGAGCCAGGAGGATTCCTCCACTCGACCAGTCATACGAAGTAGACCAGGTCCGATTCTGCATCCCCGACTGTAACCATGTTTTCTTCATTCTGTTTGCTTAAAATCAGTCGACTGACTTTGTCTTGTTTGCTGTCTTCTAGGCCACTACTGAGATGTACTCGATGCCCAATGGGGCGCAAGAACAGGCCGAGGAGGGAGAGGCGAGTTGAGGTGAAAGTGAGGAGGAGTGGCAATATGATGGTGAGGGGGAAGAGGATGACGACGGCTCCAGTGAAGAGGAGGAGGAGGAAGTCGATCCTCCTCGCACGGAAAGGCGATCCAAGCTCACCCACGACCCCGCAAGCGAGCGTGGCAAAGCGACTGCGCCTGTTGGGCAGTCGTCAAAACGCCCTCGGACGACTTCTCCGGCGCCAACTGAGAAAGCGCTGAAGCATCCACGAGTGGCGTCATCAAAGCCGCCGAAAGCCTTGCCCAAGATGAGAATGACCATTCCCACCATTTTCGGGTAACAGCAGAACTTGTGTTTTCTCGTTTAGCTTGGACAGACTCTTGGTCGACTCATTGACTAACCGACTGGTTTCTGAAATCTGCAATGCTGCTACCTCCGAGACCTCCGCCAAGAACGAAGACCAAGAAATGGAAGACGCTGCCACCTCCAATCTTGGTACGCTCTCCGTAGTTTCACTTTTGGTCGATTGGATTTTCAATTTTAACTTTGGATTTTTCCTGTAGCTCCTCCTCATGTCATTGATCTCCCTGATGATGACGACGAGGCGCCGCTAAGGCCGAGGAGGAATAGAAAGGCGTCGGCTGGTAAGACCACTCAGACTGCATCAGTGCCTGAGGCACCAGTTCAGAATGGTGGTAATATCACTCGGAATTCCGTGTCCTTCATTGTGCCGTTGACGAGTGTTCGACCTTCATCGTCGACTGCTGATCCGCCCTCCCTTTTTGCCACACACCACGTCCCAGAGGACCAAGTGGGTGCTGCTAAGGAGGCTATACGCCAGGCGGGGATCATGATGGAGCAGGTGAAGGCGATTCGGGAAGCCAGCCAAGCGGCCTATGATGCTAGCTTAGCCCTTCAGAGCAACGTCCAGGTTAGTTGGTCACTGCTTGTTCTGTTAGGACATGCTTCTGAAGATCTTTGTATGATTGTATCTATACACCCAGTGGGTGTGTCGATTGAATTTTTGGATTGGTGGGGGCACGCTGAGTGCACCCACTGGGTGTAGTCCCCGAGATTGTGGTGGACTGCTGGCAGTCGACTGTAGTCTTTGTATTTTGAATTTCTTCACTCTAACTTCTTCACTCGGTCTGGTCGGACCATGTCGAATGGAATCTTGGAACCAGTGGGGGAACGCTGAGTGCACCCACTAGGTGTGGTCCCTGAGACCATGGTCGACTGCTGGCAGTCGACTAAGGTCTGAAGAACCTGTGTGTGTTTTTTAGTAGATCATGATGAGACCATGGCTGACTGCTGGCAGTTAGCTATAGTGTTATAGTTTTAGGATCATAACCTCTTTGTCTCTTTCGGCCGACTGATCGGACCGAGTCGGTAAAACCAGTGGGGGCACGCTGAGTGCACCCACTGGGTGTAGTCCCCGAGACTACTGTTGAATATTTTGATTCGGCTGTAGTCTTAGAAATGTTACGATTTTTCTCTTAGTCACTAGGAAGCAACCAATCTTTGATGTCTGTCGACTGACCCTTCGCAACGATCTTGCAAGCTTGTGGCTCGCTATACTGAATTGGAAAACAAACAGATCCAGCTCGACCTTGACTTGAAGCTTGTTCAGGAGAACTTTAAGAAGGCGAAAGATGAAGCAAAAGGTATGGTTGGTGAGAATCTTGACGACTGTCTTTATCTTTCTGCCCATTCCTGATTCTGATCTCATTGTCATTTTGCAGATAAAATGAAGGAGGCTCTGAAGAAGAAGGACCATGACCTTGCCGAGGCGCAGAAGGCAACTTTGGACAAAACGAAGCTTGCGGAAGAAAAACTGGCTTCAGTCGGTAAACTTGAAGAGGAGAAAGCCAATCTGAAAGCTGCTCTCGACGCGGCCAACAAGGAGGTCAGCCGTCTGAAGAATGATAAGATAGCTCTGAATGACAAGGCTAGTGAGCTGGTGGGGAAGAAGAACGATCTGGAGGCTTATCTAGGAGGGCTCGCCAAGAAGTTATTCATCATGCTTGAGGGTAATCTCTCCTACCCGACTGACTTGTTATCATCGACTTATCGTAGAACTGTTGGTTTATCTTTGAATTGTGTTCACAGAATTCTGCCAAAACTTCGAGGAGGAGACCAGTCGAGTAGAGACAAGCTTGGACCCCATTAACTCTCTTGTGAAGGATGAAGCTTCTATGAACGTGCTCCGACTGGAGTCTCGTGTTGCTAGTGTGGTTGACTACCTTGCTCGACTGAAGGTTGTGGCATCGCGAATCGACACGACACTCTGGCCAGGAGCGACGCTTCAAAATGACCTCGAGTCTCTAATGACTCGACTGAATGAAGTTCCAGGTTGAGTGCAAGAATGGAAGAAGTCTTCTACCAGGTGCGGCGCTGACGTTGCTCTGTCCCTGGTCCGTGTTCACTGCAAGGATGCGCGAGAGGAAAAGCTGGCATCCATCAAAGTCGCCAATACCAAGAAGCATGACTTCCAATCTTTCATGGGGACCTTCATTGCTGCTGCCACTCGAATTGCTCACGGAATTGACTTGGACCATTTTGTCGCGCCCTCCAGTCCTCCACCTGAGGAGTAAAAAACTTCTATGCTTCGCCTTAAATTTGCCTCAGAATGCCGAGTGGTTTTGTAACCGATAAAATTTTACAGGCTTGATGCCTGAGCACTTCCGAATCCGTAGGATGTTATCTGAACTTGGCTTATCATTGAATATGCTTGCATTTGCCTTCGAGCGAACTTTGTTCTTCACTCGGAATATACTTTAGTTCTTGAGACGCAGCTCGAAGGTGGAAAGTCCAGTCGACCTGCACTTCATCGCTCTTGCAGGTAGGGATGGAGCACAGATTGCAGTCGGCCTGCGTCCTTGCGGATCAGAATGGAGCGTATGTTGTATTTGTGGTGTAGCTCCAAAGGAGAAGGCAGCAGTCGACCTGCACCTCATCGTCCTTGCAGAGCGCACATTGTATTTGTGGCGTAGCTCCGAAGGTGAAGGTAGCAGTCGACCTGCACCTCTTCGTCCTTGCAGAGCGCACGTTGTATTTGTGGCGTAGCTCCGAAGGAGAAGGTAGCAGTCGACCTGCACCTCGTCGTCCTTGCAGAGCACACGTTGTATTTGTGGCGTAGCTCCGAAGGAGAAGGTAGCAGTCGACCTGCACCTCATCGTCCTTGCAGAGCGCACGTTGTGTTTGTGGCGTAGCTCCGAAGGAGAAGGTAGCAGTCGACCTGCACCTCGTCGTCCTTGCGGATCGGAATGGATTAAATACTTAGGCGAGTACTGGACTGCAGCTAAGCCCCCGAGTAGGAGGATTGCTCTCCACTCGGCAGGATTTTTAAATACTTAGGCGAGTACTGGACTGCAGCTAAGCCCCCGAGTGGGAGGTTTGCTCTCCACTCGGTAGGATTTTTAATTACTTAGGCGAGTACTGGACTGCAGCTAAGCCCCCGAGTGCGAGGTTTGCTCTCCACTCGGTAGGATTTTTAAATACTTAGGCGAGTACTAGACTGCCGCTAAGCCCCCGAGTGGGAGGTTTGCTCTCCAATCGGTAGGATTTTTAAATACTTAGGCGAGTACTGGACTGCAGCTAACCCCCGAGTGGGAGGTTTGCTCTCCACTCGGTAGGATTTTTAAATACTTAGGCGAGTACTGGACTGCAGCTAAGCCCTCGAGTGGGAGGTTTGCTCTCTACTCGGTAGGATTTTTTAAATACTTAGGCGAGTACTGGACTGCAGCTAAGCCCCCGAGTGGGAGGTTTGCTCTCCACTCGGCAGGATTTTTAAATACTTAGGCAAGTACTGGACTGCAGCTAAGCCCCTGAGTGGGAGGTTTGCTCTCCACTCGGTAGGATTTTTAAATACTTAGGCGAGTACTGGACTGCAGCTAAGCCCCCGAGTGGGAGGTTTGCTCTCCACTCGGTAGGATTTTTAAATACTTAGGCAAGTACTGGACTGCAGCTAAGACCCCGAGTGGGAGTTTGCGCTCCACTCAGTAGGGTTTTTAAATACCTAGGCGAAACGGATTCGCAGCTAAGCCCCCGAGTGAGAGGCTTGCTCGTCACTCAGTCAGGATTTTTTTGTACAAACTTAGGCGAAACGGATTCGCAGCTAAGCCACCCACTGGGGGATTTTCTCATGCAAACAAAAGCAACAACAATCACTGGGAAAATTATAACACTCTTGTCTTTGATAAACAAACTACAAAGGTACTTTTTATTACATCTCATCCGAGTGAGTACTTAAGTATAAAAGGGGCGGAGCAGCTCCGCATTCCAAGCTCGTGGCTCATCAATCTGGCGATCGACATTGTAAAGACGGTACAATCCATTGTGGAGAACTTTGGTGACGATGAAGGGGCCTTCCCAAGTAGGAGCGAGTTTGTGTGGCTTCTGTTGATCCACTCAGAGGATCAAGTCTCCTTCTTGGAAGGCTTGACTCTTCACGTTTCTGGCATCGAATCGCCGCAAGTCTTGTTGATAGATAGTCGATCGGATCATGGCCATCTCTCTTTCTTCTTCTAGAAGGTCGACTGCGTCCTGCCGGGCTTGTTCTGCTTCATCTTCAGAGTAGAGCTCGACTCGGGGTGCATTGTGAAGCAGGTCACTCGGCAGAACTGCTTCAGCTCCATAGACTAGAAAGAATGGAGTTCGCCTAGTTGACCGATTAGGAGTAGTCCTCAATCCCCAAAGAACTGATGGAAGTTCGTCGACCCACGCGCCTGCTGTGTGTTTGAGATCACGCATCAACCGGGGTTTCAGTCCTTTGAGAATTAGGCCATTTGCTCTTTCTGCTTGTCCATTCGACTGGGGGTGAGCGACGGAAGCGTAGTCGACTCGCGTGCCTTGAGAAGCACAAAAGGCTCTGAATTTGTCGGAATTGAAATTTGACCCATTATCAGTGATGATGCTGTGCGGAACTCCATATCTGAATATCAACTCTCTGATGAAGCTGATAGCAGTACAGGCATCAAGATTCTTGATAGGCTTAGCTTCAATCCACTTAGTGAACTTGTCGACTGCCACCAGTACATGGGTGAAGCCGCTCCTGCCAGTTCTTAGTGGTCCAACCATATCTAATCCCCAAACAGCGAAGGGCCAGAGGAGTGGAATGGTCTTCAAGGCTGAGGCGGGTTTGTGTGACATATTGGAATAGAACTGACATCCTTCACACTTGTCGACTATCTCCTTCGCCATTTCATTTGCTCTTGTCCAGTAAAACCCTGCTCGGTATGCTTTAGCCACAATGGTCCGAGAGGACGCATGATGACCACAGGTCCCCGAGTGGATATCGTCAAGGATTATCCGACCTTCTTCTGGTGTTATACATTTCTGACTGACTCCAGTCGCGCTTTCCCTGTACAATTGTCCCTTTATCACGGTAAAGGCTTTGGATCGACGGATGATCTGTCGAGCCTCTTCTTCAATCTCTGGGAGCTCTTTCCTTAGGATATACGCGATGTACGGCACTGTCCAGTCGGGAGTGAGGACCAAATGATGCGGAGCATCCCTCAACCATCCCCATGGATGTCACACCGCCACCGCAAGCATGGAGAGGACTTACGATGAGAGCTCACGCACGCGACGTCGGAGCCAAGGTGAACTCTTCCCTCTGTGAGTTTCATTCGGATTCGCACGAGAGTCGGGTTCTACCTCAAATGGATACATTGTGCATTTTTAGGTACTTGGGAGATGGTCACGAGGAAGCACGGAGGGAAACACCAAGTTCACCCGGAGACGCACGGAGGAAGGAGAAGGAAGAGGAGAGAAGACCGAGGAGAAGAAGAGGCCGCAGCCCCTGGACTCCCTGGGTGCCCGGCTACCAAGGCCCCGGGTGCCCTGCCATAGCCTGGGCGGCGCCCCAGCTGGCCCCGGATGCCCGGCCCCAAAGCCCCGGGTGCCCGGCCTGTCACCTGGGCCTCGCCAGCCCACCCCGGGTGCCAGGCCTGCCCTGGGCCATCTCCAGTGCCACCCCCAGGTGCCCGGCCGCCTCGCCCGGCCCTCTCCAGCGCCACCTCGGGTGCCCGGGACTTGGGCCCCCGAGTGCCCGGCCACATGCCAGCCGGCCCTTGAGCCGTCCGGGTGCCCGGCCGAAGTTGCCCGGGTGCCCGGCCCCCTTCGCCCAGCCGCACGTTGATGGCCTTTTTGGCCTTGTACCCCTCTCTTCTTGCATTGTGTCGCCCCTAGACTATATAAGGACACCTCCTAGGTCATTTGGAAGGACAACAAAGTATTTGATAGACATTTGTGAGCTTTGCTCCATGGATCCACTCCACTAGGAGATCAAGACCTCCTCTTGGAGTGACCAAACATCAAGACCTCCTCCATGGGAAGGATCCCCATCAAAGGATCATCAAGCCCTCATCTCCTTCATAGGATTTGGGATGAACTCTATCATGTATCTTATTTCCCTTTGATTGTTCATGTATCTTGTGGATATTGTGTGATTGTTAGTCTAGTGGATGTGTGATTTGGACTTGTTCTTGAGTGTTCCTCTTGTTTTCCCTCTTGTGTTCATCTTGTTCTTGGGGATTCCCCCTCCAATTCGTGAAAGATCTTCACCTAGGGTTCCACCCTACAACATCTTGGTATCATGAGCCATGGTTTCTCATGAAATTGGAGCCCCCCCATCTTGTTTTCTAGCCTAATTTTGTGTGTTCTTCCCCAATTTCAAAAATTCCCCACCAAAAATTGCCCCAATTTTTTTTGTGATTTGTTAGTTTGATGAGGTTTTGTTGGATTTGATCCATGGATTTGCTTGGTTTCAAGTGGATCTAGCATTCCCCCGTCAATCTCCACCTTTCCCTCCACAAAATCCACCAATTTCTTGCATCTTCCCACGAATTTCCGCCCAAACCCGACACCCCCGGGCACCCGGACATCAAATCCTGGGCACCCGGACCCCCCGCCCACCCCCGCTGACCGCCCCGGGTGCCCGCACCCCAAACCCCAGGCACCCGCACCCCCGGGCTGTTTGCCTCGGACCACCCCGGGTGCCCGCACCCTCCACCCCCGGGCACCCGCACCCCCCCAGAATCAGTCGCGTGCACTTTACGTTTTCGGCCATAACTTTTGCTCCCGGAGTCCGATTTTCGCGTTCTTTAGCTCGTTGAGTAGCTATTGACATCCCCCATCCATCTAGATAGGTTCCAACACCATTTTGACTCCAGCAAAAATTTGGCATTTTGGCATCTTTGCATAGTGCCATCCACCATATCATACGCAAAACCACCATCGCTTTTCGCAACCTAACACGTTTTGGACCCATATAGCATTTGTGGTTGCTTGAGTGGTGACTTGAGTCTCCTAAGGTGTTTCAGCTACTTAGGGACGGTCGCTTCATCGTCAACCACCACCACCACTTCCGCATTGCTAACTCCGGAACCACCAACGTATTCCGCTACCACCATTTGACATTTTCCTTGAGATTTTGAGTTCACGGGATTTTACCTTTCCTAAGGTGTTTCGGCTACTTAGGGACGGGTCTACATCATCTTGGTATCTACATCAAGAACACCGCCACTCATCATCGCCACGAGGTTGTCATCGACATCGACCACGTCACCATTTTGACAACCTAACCGTAAGCAAGAGCGGTAACCTCTTTATCACCTTGGTATCATGGTATCCCTTCATTGTACATTCTTGCCATTACATTGTTAAACCCTTAGCCCATTTTGCGTCACTTGCCTATCGAGACTAGCCATTTGAGTATTGCCAGCAATGTTACTTGTGGACATTAGTGATCCATACCTTCCATTTCATACATACCATATCACATTGGTATCATCTTGGTATCATCATATCATCCCTTGTGTAACAAGATTGTTCCCGCATATACAAAATTGCTATCTTGGTTTGTGCATTTTGCATAAGTGGCCATATCAAAAAAAGAAGAATAAGCTTTTAAGCAAAAGGAAAAGAGAGCAAAGATCTTGTAAGCAAGAACCATAGCATCGCCACATTGCATACCATACTACCATATTGATTATCTTGGATCATCGTGTGCGAAACGCCGGGAACATTATACACATAGCATACTTGGGATAGAAAGCTCATACATTTGCATCTTATAGGTTATGCACAAGTGTCGTATCCGCCTATTGAGCAATCGTGCTAGCGTCTCTCTTGATTTGTGCAACACGAGCATTTTCCGTGGATTCCACATTTTGTGCTCATTCCTTGGTTGCACGACCCCATTTATCTATCCGTGTGTGTGTTTCCATGTGCCACATATTGCTATTGGTCTACTTGTTTCACTTGCGAATTTGTGAATCTTTTCCAACATTATTGACTCTTGCTAACATTTTGCATCAAATTTTTGTGCCACTATCCTCACCGAGCTCCACCATAAGCTTTACTTGATAGGTGTGAGTGAACAAGTCTGGTACCAATTCCACTATTCTTTCATCTCACATTGAGTGAAACGGGATACATCCTCAACTTTGGGAAAAGGTAACTTGGTATTGTTTATCTCATTTCCTACTCACCTCTACTCGAGTCTTGTGATGGATAGGCAAGGCATTTGATCTTCGGTCTTCGACGACAACGACGGCATGAACAACTACATCACCAAAATGCCCATCTTTGGACTACAACGAGCAACATGAGGCATTGAGCAACTCACCGCCGACATTCATCAACTTGAAGCACGGACAAGAGACTACCTCGACACCAAGTTGGCCGAACAAAGGGATCAAGTACGCGACATGTTGGCCAACTACAAGTCTTCTTCCCCTTCGTCATCTTCAAGGTGGCGACGCTCAAGTGGCCAATCTTCGGAACGTCATCGAGCTCAAGCACTACAACACCATCAAGATGAAGATGCTCGCGATGCGTACACCTACAAGTCCCAAAAAATCTCTACATCAAGCTACGGCCAAACTTCATGAGCACAAGAGAAGACCGCGAGACAAGCTCCACCGAGACGGAGCTACGACTACTACCATCACTTCAGAATCTTTGCCAAGTGTTCTCAAGGCCATCCACAGCGACGATGACGAGATGATCGAGCATGGGATTTTCCCTTCGGTCATGGAGGAGAGCGATGATGTGCCATCTTCGTCCTTCATCCACGGCGATGACGACAAGATGGTTGAGCATGGGATTTTCCCTTCGACCACGGCGACGTATGATGACTTGAGTGACTCATGCCACCATATTGAGAGTGAGAGTGACTTCACCACTAGCCCCATATATGATGAGTTGCCACAATTTCCATGTGAGGAGAGCCACCAACACCACCACTTGAGTGATTTGAGTGACTCCACCATATGTGACATGAGTGCACCTACCTTGAGGGAGTGAGTGAGCCACCACCACATAGAGAGAGTGAGGTAGTTGATACGGCATGTGAGGCCATTTCGATTTCTAACAACTTAACCTCTACCTTCTATTGTGTCTTCTCATTTGGTGCTAGGTCCTATTTACGATGATGCGCCGACCCGCGATGACTTCGTCCTTCCTATGGACAAGACGATGGCCATGGTGGAATATGATGCACCCCCCACATGGTTCCATCAAAATGAATATGATGACCACCATTTGGTCTTTCCCACCTCATCTACACCACTTGAGGGGAACGAGAAAGGTAACATAGGTGAAGGTGATGCTCTTGTCCCACTAGTGGACATCCTTGGTATTGATTGCTTGCATGATGTTGATCCACCTATTGGCATGCTTCATTCTAGTTCAACTTCCCCATGCGATGATTTACCCATTTATGATGAGTTTGATGATTGCCACGTGGAGTCTAGTAGTTGTGATGCCATGTTACATAGGATTTCTTGTGATAATTCTCTTGGTCACATCATGTTTGACAATCCTCTTGACTTGTCATATGCTATGCATGAGATCAATCATATGTCTTATTTGCAATCTCATCATAGTGACTATGCATATGCCATTAAAATTAATCCAATTTGCACATATGGCATAGATGACAAGCCCATGGTTATTGGCATTTGTTTTTCTTGTGATGATATTGATATGCTCCCTTTGCATCATTTATCTCATATGCCATGCCATGACCACCTAGCTTCGGATATGCATTGTTTTGGATGTTCTCCATTTTCTCCATGTGATGTTTTCCCGAATACTCATGAGGACACCCCCATAGTTTCCTCATACATTTTAGGAGATTTTGATTCATCCTATCCATTGCATGATCTCACTACGTGTGTGCACCATATGCTCCCCATGAATCAAAATGCTATTGTTGTGTCACACACTTGCTATAATTTGCGTCCAAATCATGTTGAACACAATAACTATCATTGCATGATGGATGACATATTTCTCTACCATGCTTCAAATTTCTTAGAGCGATGCTTATCTTGTGCTAACTCACATGTGCACATACACATCATGATGGATGATGTGTACATTTACCACGCGCACAATTTCTTTGGTTTGTGTTTCTTTTGTGTAGGTACCCATGGATACTTGTCAACCTCACAATCCCATGAGTTGACAAAACGAGCTCTAGAGAGCAACGATGACTTGGGATCACATGGATTGTCTTTCCCACCGCTCTCTTCGCGCAAGGACTTCGCACATTTCTCCTACATGGCTCTCACATGGTTATGAGTTATCGTCCATTACATCTTATATGCCCATCTTGCCATGTTGACTTTGCATGATATGCTCATTCCTATGTCTTTGCCATGCATTTGTGACCCATGCTTTGCATTACACATGATGATTGATTCTACTACTTGTATGTGTATTTGCAAGCTTGGTGGAGATATTGCTTGTTATTGCCATGTTTGCTATGAGCCCCATGACTATGATGATATCTTGATTTGTAATCGTGCTTGTGATATGCCATGTGCATTGCCTATGCCTACTCTTTGCTCACATGACATGATTTCCATGATTTCCTCTAGTGTGTTGCATCTTCGCTCCACTAGTTTGCATGACTTGATTTCTATGAATTCTCATGTTGCATCCAATTCTTGGATTACTTGCTCCTATCACATGTTTGGTTGCAACAATGTCATTCCTTCACATATGCCATGTCCCATTGATTGCTACATGCTTGCCTTGATTGCCTCACACATGATGAACAATTGCTCTTGCTATCGTGTTGAGTGCCACTCGATTTTCACTACACCTTATGCACGCTTGGATTGTCTTGCACTTGATGCATGTGTTTAGACATATCATCTTCTTTGGTGTTGTGAATGATTCTTATGCTTACCATCGACCATTTGTTGAGTGTTTTATGCATGTTTTCTATGATCTTGAGGTAGATGATTATTCTCTTGACACACATATTTGCGTCGCTACCTCCCATTTACATCCTCGTTTCCATGATGCTTCTCCATATGATAAATTTATGTGCTTACATGCTATGCCACACTCCCTTGTCAAACCATATGCTATGCTTGATGACAACACTTGTTGGGTGAATCACCTCTTGAATGCTTGGTTTTGCTTTAATGCCAACCATATTTGTTTTTCCAAGTGCTTGTTATCTTTGCTCCTTTTGAAGGAATTACACGATGGTGCAACATTCGAGAGTGACCATTTCGAGCTTCAACATGACAAGTGCTTGGTGGTTGTCCACTTCTACACGGCAACGCCTTCTCTTCCCCATGGTGATGAAGATCACGAGCCGTGGACGGATCTCTCCCAAGGGGGGGGGGAGATGATGCGGAGCATCCCTCGACCATCCCCATGGATGTCACACCGCCACCGCAAGCATGGAGAGGACTTACGATGAGAGCTCATGCACGCGACGTCGGAACCGAGGTGAACTCTTCCCTCTTTGAGTTTCATTCGGATTCGCACGAGAGTCGGGTTCTACCTCAAATGGATACATTTTCCATTCTTAGGTACTTGGGAGATCGTTAGGAGGAAGCACGGAGGGAAACACCAAGTTCACCCCGAGACGCACGGAGGAAGGAGAAGGAAGAGGAGAGAAGACCGAGGAGAAGAAGAGGCCGCAGCCCCTGGACTCCCCGGGTGCCCGGCTGCCAAGGCCCCGGGTGCCCGGCCACACCTGGGCGGCGCCCTAGCCGGCCCCGGATGCCCGGCCCCAAGGCCCTGGGTACCCGGCCTGTCACCTGGGCCTCGCCAGCCCACCCCGGGTGCCCGGCCAGCCCACCCCGGGTGCCAGGCCTGCCCTGGGCCATCTCCAGTGCCACCCCCAGGTGCCCGGACGCCTCGCCCGGCCCTCTCCAGCGCCACCCCGGGTGCCCGGCCACATGCCAGCCGGCCCCTGAGCCGTCCGGGTGCCCGGCCGAAGTTGCCCGGGTGCCCGGCCCCCTTCGCCCAGCCGCACGTTGATGGCCTTTTTGGCCTTGTACCCCTCTCTTCTTGCATTGTGTCGCCCGTAGACTATATAAGGACACCTCCTAGGTCATTTGGAAGGACATCAAAGTATTTGATAGACATTTGTGAGCTTTGCTCCATGGATCCACTCCACTAGGAGATCAAGACCTCCTCTTGGAGTGACCAAACATCAAGACCTCCTCCATGGGGAAGGATCTCCATCATAGGATCATCAAGCCCTCATCTCCTTCATAGGATTTGGGATGAACTCTATCATGTATCTTATTTCCCTTTGATTGTTCATGTATCCTGTGGATCTTGTGTGATTGTTAGTCTAGTGGATGTGTGATTTGGACTTGTTCTTGAGTGTTCCTCTTGTTTTCCCTCTTGTGTTCATCTTGTTCTTGGGGATTCCCCCTCCAATTTGTGAAAGATCTTCACCTAGGGTTCCACCCTACAACACCAAAACTTCCATGATCAGGTCGACCATAGCTGGGACCTCAACTTTAGTCGGATACGTGACACTTTTTGGCTGCGGGGCTTCTTCGGTGAAAGGATCCTCTTGAACTGATGGTGCGTGGATGTGTTCCAAAAACACATTACTGGGAATGGCTTCTCTCTTGGAACCTATTTTTGCCAAATCATCAGCCGCTTGATTTTTCAGTTGGGGTATATGATGAAGCTCTAACCCCTCAAATTTCTTCTCTAGCTTTCTCACTGCATTGTAGTAACCAGTCATGGCCGGACTTCTGACGCCCCACTCCTTCATCACTTGGTTAACCACCAAATCTGAATCACCATAGACCATGAGGCGACGGACGCTGAGTGAAATGGCCATACGCAACCCATACAGAAGTGCTTCGTATTCTGCTTCGTTATTAGAGGAATCAAAGTGAATCTGGAGCACATATCTGAGCTTATCTCCTCGGGGGGAAACCAAGACTACCCCAGCACCGGAACCATTCAGCATTAGAACCATCAAAGAACATGGTCCAGTGCTCCGAGTGAACTTGAGTTGGCAGTTGCTGTTCAATCCACTCGGTGATGAAATCTGCTATTGCTTGGGACTTGATGGCTTTCTTTGCCTCAAACTTGATATCTAGGGGAAGGAGTTCAATCGCCCATTTTGCCACTTGACCAGTTGCATCTCTGTTGTGCAGAATCTCTGACAATGGGGCGTCACTAACGACTGTAATGAAATGGTCAGAGAAGTAATGAGCAACCTTCTTCGTGGTCATATAAATCCCATATACAAGCTTCTGATAATGAGGGTATCTTTGCTTTGATGGGGTCAAAACATCAGAAACATAATATACTGGCCATTGGACTTTAAAGGCTTTTCCTTCTTCTTCCCGCTCGACCATAAGTACTGTACTGACGACTTGTCCCGTGACTGCAATGTAAAGCAGCAAAGGCTCTTTGCTGATCGGGGCAGCAGGCACCGGCTGGGTGGAGAGCAGGGCTTTTAGCTCTGCAAACGCTGCATCAGCTTCAGGAGTCCACTCAAACTTGTCTGACTTCTTTATCAGTCGGTAAAGAGGCAATGCCTTTTCACCGAGACGAGAGATGAATCGACTTAAAGCGGCCAAGCAAGCAGTAAGCTTCTGTACATCGTGCACACGCACATGACGTTTCATTCGGAGTATAGTACCAATTTTTTCTGGATTGGCGTCGATTCCTCGTTCGGAAACAAGAAAACCGAGTAACTTTCCACCAGGAACGCCAAATGTGCACTTTGATGGATTAAGCTTGATATCATACCTCGTGAGGTTGGCAAATGTCTCAGCAAGGTCAGTCAGCAGGTCGGAACCTTTCCGTGACTTGACCACAATATCATCCATGTATGCTTCCACATTTCGACTGATTTGAGTGAGCAAACACTTCTGAATCATCCTCATGAACGTGGCTCCGGCATTCTTGAGGCCGAATGGTATGGTGACATAACAAAAGCACCCGAATGGAGTGATGAAAGCTGTTTTGACCTCGTCGGGTCCATACAGACGGATCTGATGGTAACCAGAATAGGCGTCTAAAAAAGACAGGCGCTCACATCCCGCAGTCGAGTCGACTATTTGGTCGATGTGGGGGAGAGGAAAATGATCTTTCGGGCAGGCCCGATTGATATGTTTGAAGTCAATGCACATGCGAAGCGACTTGTCCTTCTTGGGGACCATGACAACATTGGCGAGCCACTCGGAGTGGTAAATCTCTCGGATAAACTCCGCTGCTAAGAGCCGAGCCACCTCCTCGCCAATGGCCTTTCTCTTCTGGATGGCGGACCGTCGAAGATGTTCCTTGACAGGTTTCACTTTTGAGTCTACTCGTAGACGGTGCTCAGCCAGCCCCCTGGGAACACCCGGCATGTCAGAAGGCTTCCATGCGAAGATGTCCCAGTTCTCACGGAGGAACTGGATGAGCGCTTCTTCCTATTTGGAGTCGAGTGTTGTAGAGATATGAATCGGAGCAGCACTGGGGTCGGTCGGGTGAATGTGAATCGGTTTTGTCTCACCGGATGACTGAAACGCTGATTCCGTAGCGGGCTTCTTGGCTCGCAACAAATCACTCGGGTATGCAGTTTTCTGGTATTCCTGTAGCTCTACCACTGCCATCTGAGCATCAGCGATCTTTGAGCCTTTCTGAAAGCACTCTTCCGCCTTCTTCCGATTGCCAGTAATAGTGATCACACCTTTGGGACCAGGCATCTTCAGTTTGAGGTACACATAATATGATCGAGCCATGAAACGTGCATAAGCTGGCCTGCCCAAAATAGCGTGATAAGCACTCGGGAAATCCACAACTTCAAACGTCAATTTTTCTTTGCGGTAATTCTTGGAATCACCGAAAACCACATCAAGAGCAATTTGGCCGAGTGACTCAGCCTTCTTTCCAGGAATGACTCCATGGAAACTCATGTTGCTGGTACTGAGTCTGGACATCGGAATGCCCACCCCTTTCAACGTCTCTGCATATAGTATATTTAGGCCACTGCCACCATCCATCAAAACTTTAGTCAGTCGGGTGCCTTCGACGACTGGGTCGACAACCAAAGCTTGCCTCCCAGGGGTGGCTATGTGTGTCGGATGATCAGACTGGTCGAATGTGATGGCAGTCTGAGACCATTTCAGATAACTAGGTGTAGCTGGAGCAACCATATTCACTTCTCGGTTGATAACTTTCAATCAACTTTTGCTTTCAACATCAGCAAAAATCATCAGGGTGGAATTGACCTGGGGATATCCATCATCACTATCTTCTTTGTCCTCAACTTTGTCCGACTCCTTTTCCTTATCCTTGGGCTGTTTTCCCTGGAATTGCTGGATCAAGAGCCGACACTGTCGAGTGGTATGTTTCGGGTAAATGAATTTACCCTCCTCATCTTTCTTTGTGTGGATGTGGCACGGCAAATCCATTGATGGATTGATGTACCTAGGGTAGGGTCATAGACCTGATCTAAGTACCCTACCCAAGGACACCCTTAGAAGAGATCACCTTCCAGTCGACCTAAGAGGAGCTCACTCGACTGACTTGAAGGACTCGACCATGAAGACTCACTCGACCACCAGAAGGTCAAGAAGCACTCTGCACTGCAACAGTCTGTAATTAAGTAGACTTTATGATAGTTAAGACACTTTATGTGGGGCGTTACCAGTAACGCCCTAGACTTAATGTACCTTAAACCCTTCATTACATGGGCTGGCAGGGGTCCTGGCGCACTCCATATAAGCCGCCCCCCTCCACGGGCAGAAGGGTTCGCACCCCTGTAACTCATATACACATAATCCACTTGACCGCCTCCGGGCTCCGAGACGTAGGGCTTTTACTTCCTCCGAGAAGGGCCTGAACTCGTACATCCCTTGTATTTTACAACCTCTCCATAGCTAGGACCTTGCCTCTCCATACCTACCCCCCACTCTACTGTCAGACTTAGAACCACGACAATTGGCGCCCGTCGTGGGGCAGGTGTTTTAGCGATTTTTTGGAGAAGTTGCGATTCTTCCGAGTATATTCATCATGATGACTGATGGAGTTTTGGTCGAGGGTCGCAAGATCCGTCTCGGCGCTCTCACCTTCGTCGCCGACGACTCCGCCTGGCTCCAGGAGGCTCCACTCGACGTTGATGCACTCCCCGTCCGCGGTGCGATGCATTTTCGCGCATGTGTCCGCGGCGTTCTGTTGCGACAACCGTCGACCCCGTATCGGTCGACTCCCCTATCGACCACCCTCCCGGTCTCCCGTCAGCGCAAGCGCTCTGGTCGGTCGAGGCTTCAGCGGTGGGTGAGACACGCGGTGGCTCGCCAGACGGCCACCACCCAAGTTGCGGCAATCGAGCCCAACGAATCTCTCTACGGCCTATTCGATCTGTCGACTGGCTCCGTAGAGACTGCATCCGAATGCAATAGCAGTGATCCGGCGGCGGAAATCCTGATGGTCAACGGACCTCGCAGTCCCCCTGGCTTCGCCCACGAGGGCGGGGCAGGCGGCGGAGACGACCCCGCACGAGACCACGAAGAGTACCAGCCCGAGCCACTCGACTCTCTGCAAAGAGAGGAACTTTGCCGCAGGAACATGGATGCCCTGCATACTCCCATCGCAGGAGAAACCCCCGAGGCTCGCGCCTTGGAGGAGGCACGTTTGGCCAATTTGGCCGAACGCGCTCGTTTGGAGAATCTTCAGCGAGCACTCGACGAGCGCGCATGGCAACGAGTTCCCGATGCCAATCGACGTCAACTCTTCCCGCCGACTCAGGTATATCGAACCCCAATCCAGAATTTAGCAGCTGCGACCCGTATAGCAGAGTCCATCCAGCCCTCTCAGTCGGAAGCTGGCAGACGCTTGATGCAGGTCAGGGATTTGCTCCGGGCAGCAGGGGACCAGAATTCAGCCGTGTCGCAGTCACGCAACAGAATTCACAGTCGATCCGTCGCTGCGAATACGGTTCAGTCGGCTCACAGTCCCAGATCGCCTCCGCGGCGTGAAGGGCGCGAGAATCGGCGAGACCAGTATGGAGACCGACACGACCGAGATGATAGGCGTCGAGTGCCCACTTCCCCTCTGAGGGGTGGGTCTTACGCTCCTCGGCAGCAAGATGACAGGCGTCAGCTCAGTGTGGGGCGAAGAGCTCCAGTCGACCCCAGGGAACCAGGCTTCGACTTGCGATCCATTATCGTGCAAGGCTTGGTCGACCGGAACAGAGCCCATCGGGGCGGTCCCGACAGAGATGCGCCCACAAGCAGTCGAGTGCATGTTTCTGGTCCAGAATGTTTCAGCAGGGCTATCAGAGCCATAGTGATCCCCCCAATTTCAGGTTGGCAACAGGAGTCAGCAAGTTCACTGGTGAGTCTAAGCCTGAAACTTGGCTTGAAGACTACCGAGTGGCGGTTCAGATTGGTGGTGGGAATGACGAGGTGGCCATGAAGCATTTTCCCCTCATGTTGGAAGGTTCTGCCAGAGCATGGTTGAATCAGTTACCTCCTAGCAGCATTTACACTTGGGAAGATCTGTCCCGAGTGTTCGTCAGAACGTTTGAAGGAACTTGCAAGCGACCAGCTGGATTGACGGAGCTGCAAGTCTGTGTGCAGAAGACCAATGAGACTCACAGAGAGTATATTCAGAGATGGATCACTTTGCACCATACTGTGGAGAATGTGTCTGATCATCAGGCAGTCTGCGCCTTCAAGGATGGCGTCAAGAACAGAGAATTGAGTTTGAAATTTGGTCGAACCGGAGACATGACCCTGAGTCGGATGATGGAGATTGCTACCAAGTACGCCAACGGTGAAGAAGAAGACCGACTCCGAAGCGGCAAGTACAAGCCGAGTCAGTCGGAGAAGGGAAACACCAGTCGGAAACAGAAGCGGAAGGCTGAACCAGCAGCTCCTGGAGAGGCTCTGGCCGCGACTCAGGGAAAGTTCAAAGGGAAACCTAAAGGATCCTGGAACCCTAAGAAGGTGAAGGATAAAGAAGGGAACGACGTGATGGATATGCCGTGTCACATCCACACGAAGAAAGATGAAGAGGGCAATATCATTTACCCAAAGCATACCACTCGCCAATGTCGACTCCTGATCCAGCAGTTTCAAGGAAAACAGTCTAAGGACAAGGAAAAGGAGTCGGACAAGGCCGAAGACAAGGAGGACAGTGAGGAAGGATATCCGCATGTCAACTCCACTCTGATGATCTTTGCAGATGTGGAAAGCAAGAGTCGACTGAAAGTCATTAACCGTGAGGTGAACATGGTTGCCCCAGCAAAAGCAAGTTATCTGAGATGGTCCCAAACACCCATCACATTCGACCAATCTGATCACCCTACTCATATTGCCACTCCTGGGAGGCAAGCTTTGGTGGTCGATCCAGTTGTCGAAGGCACTCGACTGACAAAAGTGCTGATGGACGGTGGTAGTGGGCTGAACTTATTGTATGCAGACACACTGAAAGGAATGGGCATTCCGATGTCCCGACTGAGCACCAGTAACATGAGCTTTCATGGAGTTATACCCGGGAAGAAAGCCGAGTCACTCGGCCAAATAGCTCTAGACGTGGTGTTTGGTGATTCAAAACATTTTCGCAAAGAGAAGTTGACGTTTGAGGTCGTGGATTTTCAGAGTGCGTACCACGCCATTTTGGGGAGGCCAGTTTACGCACGGTTCATGGCTCGACCATGTTACGTGTACCTCAAACTGAAGATGCCCGGCCCCAAAGGAGTGATCACTGTCACCGGTGATCGGAAAAAGGCAGAAGAGTGCTTTCAGAAGGGCTCAAAGATTGCCGATTCCTAGGTGACAGCGGTCGAGTTTGAAGAATATAAACAAAGCGCTGATCCGAGTGATTTGCTGCGGTCCAAGAAGCCCGCCACAGAATCTGCATTTCAGTCGTCCGGTGAGACGAAGCCTGTCCACATTCACCCGATCGATCCCAATGCAGCCCCGACCCACATCTCCACAACACTCGACCCGAAATAGGAAGAAGCGCTCATCCAGTTCCTCCGTGAGAACTGGGACATTTTTGCATGGAAGCCAGCTGACATACCAGGTGTTCCCAGGGGACTGGCTGAGCATCGCCTTAGAGTCGACTCATCAGCAAAACCATTTAAAGAGCATCTTCGGCGGTCCGCCGTCTAGAAGAGAAAGGCTATTGGTGAGGAAGTGGCTCGACTATTGGCGGCAGGATTTATCCGAGAGATATACCACTCCGAGTGGCTCGCTAATGTCATCATGGTTCCTAAGAAGGACAAATCGCTCCGAATGTGCATTGATTTCAAGCACATCAATCGGGCCTGCCCGAAAGATCATTTTCCTCTACCTCGCATTGATCAAATTGTTGACTCGACCGCGGGGTGCGAGAGATTGTCTTTTCTAGACGCCTATTCCGGGTACCATCAGATCCGTTTGTATGGACCCGATGAGATAAAAACAGCTTTCATCACTCCATTCGGGTGCTTCTGGTATATCACCATGCCATTCGGCCTCAAGAATGCCGGAGCCACATTTATGCAAATGATTCAGAAGTGTCTGCTCACTCAAATCAGTCGGAATGTGGAAGCGTATATGGATGATATCGTCGTCAAGTCACGAAAAGGTTCCGACCTGCTCACTGACCTCGCCGAAACATTTGCCAACCTCAGAAGGTATGATATCAAGCTCAATCCATCAAAGTGCACATTCGGAGTTCCTGGTGGCAAGTTACTCGGTTTTCTCGTTTCCGAGCGAGGGATCGATGCTAATCCAGAGAAGATCGGCACTATTCTCCGAATGAAACGCCCTGTGCGAGTGCACGATGTCCAGAAGCTTACTGGATGCTTGGCCACATTAAGTCGATTCATCTCACGACTCGGTGAAAAGGCATTGCCTCTTTACCGACTGATGAAGAAGGCAGACAAGTTCGAGTGGACTCCAGAAGCTGATGCAGCGTTTGCCGAGCTAAAAGCTCTGCTCTCCACCCAGCCGGTGCTTGCCGCTCCAATCAGCGAAGAGCCTCTGTTGCTTTATATCGCAGCCACAGGACAAGTCATCAGTACAGTGCTTACGGTCGAGCGGGAAGAAGAAGGAAAAGCCTTCAAAGTTCAGCGCCCAGTGTATTATTTGTCTGAAGTCTTGACTCCATCCAAGCAGAGATACCCTCATTATCAGAAGCTTGTGTATGGAATATACATGACCACGAAGAAGGTTGCTCATTATTTCTCTGATCATTCCATCACAGTCGTCAGCGACGCTCCACTTTCAGAGATTTTGCACAACAGAGATGCAACTGGTCGGGTGGCGAAATGGGCGATTGAACTTCTTCCCCTTGATATCAAGTTTGAGGCAAAGAAAGCCATTAAGTCCCAGGCAATAGCAGATTTCCTCGCCGAGTGGATTGAACAACAGCAGCCGACTGAAGTTCACTCGGAGCATTGGACCATGTTCTTTGATGGCTCTAAAATGCTGAATGGTTCCGGTGCTGGGGTGGTCTTGGTTTCCCCCAGAGGAGATAAGCTTAGATATGTGCTCCAGATTCACTTTGATTCCTCCAACAATGAGGCAGAGTATGAGGCCCTCTTATACGGATTGCGCATGGCCATTTCACTCGGCGTCCGTCGCCTGATGGTCTATGGCGATTCAGATTTAGTGGTCAACCAAGTGATGAAGGAGTGGGATGTGAGAAGCCCAGCCATGACTGGATACTGCAATGCAGTGAGAAAGCTGGAAAAGAAGTTTGAGGGGTTAGAGCTCCATCATATACCCCGACTGAAAAATCAAGCAGCTGATGATTTAGCAAAGATAGGTTCCAAGAGAGAAGCCATTCCGAGTGGTGTGTTCTTGGAGCACATTCATACTCCGTCAGTTAAGGAAGACCCTTTCACTGAAGAAACCCCGCAACCCAAGAGTGCCACAGATCCGAATGAGGTAGAAGTCCCATCAGTGGTCGACTTGGTTATGGAGATCTTGGTAGTCACACCCGACTGGACAATTCCATATATCGCGTATATCCTGAGAAAAGAGCTCCCAGAGGATGAGGAAGAGGCTCGACAGATCGTCCGTCGATCCAAGGCCTTTACCGTTATCAAAGGACAGTTGTATAGAGAGAGCGCGACTGGAGTTGGTCAGAAGTGCATAACGCCGGAAGAAGGTCCAATCATTCTCAATGATATCTACTCGGGGACCTGTGGTCATCATGCGTCCTCTCGGACCATCGTGGCCAAAGCATACCGAGCCGGATTTTACTGGCCAAAGGCGAATGAGATGGCAAAGGAAATAGTGGACAAGTGCGAAGGATGTCAGTTCTACTCAAATATGTCGCACAAGCCTGTGTCAGCTCTGAAGGCCATTCCACTCGTCTGGCCTTTCGCAGTATGGGGGTTGGACATGGTCGGTCCCTTGAGAACAGGTCGAAGTGGCTTCACGCATGTATTGGTGGCAGTCGACAAGTTCACCAAGTGGATTGAGGCTAAGCCAATCAAGAACCTTGACGCCGGTACTGCTGTTAGCTTCATCAGGGAACTGATATTCAGATATGGAGTCCCGCACAGCATCATTACGGATAATGGGTCGAACTTTGACTCAGAGGAATTTAGGGATTTCTGCAACTCTCAAGGCACACGAGTCGACTACGCTTCAGTCGCCCATCCGCAGTCGAATGGACAAGCAGAGCGAGCCAATGGCCTGATCCTCAAAGGATTGAAACCCCGACTGATGCGTGATCTCAAGCATGCGGCTGGAGCGTGGGTCGACGAACTTCCCTCGGTGCTTTGGGGACTGAGGACCACACCTAATCGTTCGACCGGAAGAACTCCATTCTTCTTGGTCTACGGAGCTGAGGCAGTCTTGCCGAGTGATCTTCTCCACAATGCTCCTCGAGTTGAACTCTACAACGAAGCAGAAGCTGAACAAGCGCGGCAGGACGCAGTCGACCTTTTAGAGGAAGAAAGGGAGATGGCTCTGATCCGATCGACCATCTACCAACAAGACCTGCATCGCTTTCACGCCAGAAATGTGAGGGGTCGAGCCTTCCAGGAAGGGGATTTAGTACTCCGAGTGGATCAGCAGAAACAACATAAGCTCGCTCCTTCTTGGGAAGGGCCCTTCGTCGTCACCAAAATTCTCCACAACAGGGCGCACCGTCTTTACAACGTCGAACACAATATCGACGAGCCCCGAGCTTGGAACGCGGAACTACTCCGCCCAGTTTACACTTAAAGTTTTCACTCGGATGAGTTGTAATAAAGTACTTCTGTAGTTCATGGATTACAAAATAATAGTGTCATAATTTCTCCATAATTTTTGTCACTTTTTATTTGTCCAATAAAATTTCCCCTCCAGTGGGTGACTTAGCCGCGAATCCGCTTCGCCTAAGTTTGTAAAAAAATCCTTACCGAGTGGTGAGCCAGACTCCCACTCGGGGGCTTAGCTGTGAATCCGTTTCGCCTAAGTTATAAAAATCCTACCAAGTGGAAAGCCAGACTTCTACTCGGGGGGCTTAGCTGCAGTCCAAGTACTCGCCTAAGTTATAAAAATCCTACCGAGTGGTAAGCCAGACTTCCACTCGGGGGCTTAGCTGCAGTCCAAGTACTCGCCTAAGTTATAAAAATCCTACTGAGTGGTGAGCCAGACTCCCACTCGGGGGCTTAGCTGCAGTCCAAGTACTCGCCTAAGTTATAAAAATTCTACCGAGTGAAGAGCAAACCTCTCACTCGGGGGCTTAGCTGCAGCCCAGCGCTCGCCTAAGTTATAAAAATCCTACCGAATGGCGAGCCAGACTCCCACTCGGGGGCTTAGCTGCAGTTTAAACACTCACCTAAGCACAATGTGCGCTCGCAAGGAGGACGAGGTGCAGGTCGACTGCGACCCTCTCCTCTGAGCTACGCCACAAATACAACGTGCGCTCGCAAGAAGGACGAGGTGCAGGTCGACTGCGACCCTCTCCTCTGAGCTACGCCATAAGTACAATGTGCGCTCGCAAGGAGGACGAGGTGCAGGTCGACTGCGACCCTCTCCTCTGAGCTACGCCATAAGTACAACGTGCGGTCATAAGGAGGACGAGGTGCAGGTCGACTGCGACCCTCTCCTCTGAGCTTCGTCACAAGTACAACGTGAAAATCCTACCGAGTGAAGAGCAAACCTCTCACTCGGGGGCTTAGCTGCAGCCCAGTGCTCGCCTAAGGTATAAAAATCCTACCAAGTGAAGAGCAAACCTCTCACTCGGGGGCTTAGTTGCAGCCCAGTGCTCGCCTAAGATATGAAAATCCTACCGAGTGAAGAGCAAACCTCTCACTCGGGGGCTTAGCTGCAGCCCAGTGCTCGCCTAAGATATGAAAATCCTACCGAGTGAAGAGCAAACCTCTCACTCGGGGGCTTAGCTGCAGCCCAGTGCTCGCCTAAGGTATGAAAATCCTACCGAGTGAAGAGCAAACCTCTCACTCGGGGGCTTAGCTGCAGCCCAGTGCTCGCCTAAGATATGAAAATCCTACCGAGTGAAGAGCAAACCTCTCACTCGGGGGCTTAGCTGCAGCCCAGTGCTTGCCTAAGATATAAAAATCCTACCGAGTAAAGAGCAAACCTCTCACTCGGAGGCTTAGCTGCAGCCCAGTGCTCGCCTAAGTTACAGAAATCCTGCCGAGTGAAGGGCAAACCCCTCACTCGGAGGCTTAGCTGTAGCCCAGCGCTCGCCTAAGGGAATTAAGGAACAAGTCGACTGCAGTGAGCGTCTTGCTTTGAACCTGCAAAAGACATTTCGAGCCAAGCGTAGTCATATTCAAACATCAAATCCAAGTTCAGATCGATACCTAAAGGAACCGAAAGTGCTCAGGCGCTAAGCCTGTTAAGGTTTATCGGTTACAAATTCACTCGGCATACCGAGGCAAATTTAAAGTGTCGAGCTTAAAGAAGTTTTTTACCCCTCCAGTGGAGGGCTGGAAGGTGCAACGAACTCATCAAGATCAATTCCGTCTGCGATCCGAGTGGCAGCAGCAATGAAGGTTTCCATGAAGGACCTGAAGTCGTGTTTCTTGGTGTTGGCCACCCGGAGGGCCGCCAGCTTGTCTTCTCGCGCATCTTTGAAGTGGACTCGGGCCAGACACAGAGTAACATCTGCACCGCACCGAGCCGAGGACTTTTTCCACTCCTGCACTTGACCAGGGACCGTGTTCACGGCGAGCCATCAGCGACTCGAGGTCGTTCTGGAGTGTCTCCCTGGGCCAGAGCGTTGAGTCGATGCGAGAAGTGGCGACCTTCAGCCTCGCAAGATAGTCCACGACAGCTGAAACACGGGACTCCAGTCGGAAAACATTCATGGCAACTTCATCGTTCACCGGAGAATTGACGGGGTCAAGGTTTGGTTCCAGCCGGCTAGTCTCTTCTTCAAAGTTTTGACAAAATTCTACAAGGACAATCACCGAGTCAAGGCAATGATCGAATGGAAAGATCACAGCTGAAAATGATTGTCGAGTGTAAAGAGTTACCTTCAAGCATAAGGAACAACTTCTTGGCAAGACCACTCAGGAAGGCCTCCAGATCATTTTTCTTCCCAGTCAACTGGCTGACTTTGTCGGTCAGGGCAGCTTTGTCAGTTTTCAGTCGACTGACTTCCTTGTTGGCAATCCCAAGAGCAGCTTTCAGATTAGTATTTTCTTCTTCGAGCTTGGTGACTGAAGCTAACTTCTCGTCAGCAAGCTTGGTCTTCTCAGCTAGCTCAAGGTCTTTTTTCTTCTGGGCCTCCTTCACCTTGCCTGCAAGTTACAGCAAGGTCAGATTTTGAAACAAATGAAGGGAAAAAGGAGTCGCCGAGGTCTCACCGAACATACCTTTGGTCTCCTCCTTCGCCTTCGTCAGATTCTCCTGAACCAGCTTCAGATCCAGTTCGAGCTGAATGTGCTTGTGCTCCAGCTCGGTATAACGAGCCGCAAGGTCACAGGATTTCTGCGAAGAACCAATCGACAAAATATCAAAGATAATTCACTTCCGAGTGGATAAGAGAAAATCATGCATTTCTAAGACTACAGCCGAATACAAACATTCGACCGTAGTCTCGGGGACTACACCCAGTGGGTGCACTCAGCGTGCCCCACTAGTTCTATTAAAGACAGAGTCGACCAGTCGACCCCCAAAAAAAACGCTCAAGACATATTATTCCGACTGTAATCAACTGCAAGCAGTCGACCACAGTCTCGGGGACTACACCCAGTGGGTGCACTCAGCGTGCCCCCACCGGTTTGGGAAATCCATTCGCCATAGTCGAATGACGGAAAGATTGAACTTATAAAGCCTAAGGCCGACTGCCAGCAGTCGACCTTAGCCTTGGGGACTACACCCAGCGGGTGCACTCAGCGTGCCCCCGCTAACACGGAGTTTCAATCGACACACCCAGTGGGTGATCGCTATAGATTCCGGAAAGAAAAGCTTTTTTGATAGCATATCCTAACAGAACAAGCGATCCGATTGACCTGTACATTGCTTTGAAGAGCAGAACTGGCGTCGTAAGCTGCCTGGCTCGCATCCCGGATGGCCTTCACCTGCTCCATCATGATCCCCGCCTGGCGTATCGCCTCCTTTGCGGCACTAGCTTGGTCCTCTGGGACGTGGTGCGTCGTGAAGAGGGAAGGTTGTGCGGCACTCGACGAAGCAGGGAGAGCACTCGTCAGTGGAACTGCGAAGGACACGGTGTGTCGAGTGGTGTTCTCCTCCTCCGCGACCAGAGTCTCGGGCGCCGTCACATCCTGGGCCACCCTGCCGACAGACGCTTTCCTGCTCCTTCTGTGCTTCAGCGGTTCCTCATCGTCATCATCATCAGGAAGAGTGATAACGACATTGGATGGAGCTACAGAAAAGAATCAGAATTAGAGATCATGAGTCAGTCGACTAAAAACGGAATTAAGAGTATAGTACCAGGGTTTGAGGTTGCTGCGTCCTCCATCTCATGGTCATCAGCCTTGCTTGAGGTCTCAGAAGTAGCAGCACTGCAGTTCCCAAGAATTAGTCGGCTAACTCAAATGTCAACCAGAGATAAAGCTTGCACAAAACAAGAAGACTTAAGCAGCAGGTTTACCCTGATATGGTGGGGATGGACACCTTCATCTTTGGTAGGAGCTTGGTCGGCTTTGACGGGGCCACCTTGGATTGCTTCGGCGCCTTTTCAGTCGGCACCGGAGAAGTGGTCCGAGGGCGTTTGGTCGACTGCGCGACAGTCGCAACCCCCTTGCCACGTTCAGTCGCAGGGTCATGAGCAAGTTTCGACCGCCTTTCCGAGCGCGGTGGAGCAACCTCCTCCTCCTCCTCTTCTTTGTCCTCCTCATCGTCGTCATCATCATCGTCATCCTCAGCGGCATCTGAGTCCCACTCCTCCTGGCTCTCGCCCCCGCTCGCTTCTCCCTCTTCAGTCGGAGCCTGTGCTCCATTGGGCATCGAGTACAGCTGGGTGAGGGCCTGATAGACATCAAGACAAAGATCAATCGACCGATTTGCGGAGAAAACAGAATTAAATATGACAAGAATACAATGGAAGGTAGAGCGGACATACCTTGTGTGGAACGCTGTGATGGTCGAGTGGAGGAATCCTTCTGGCTCCACGGGGGTTATCCTTGTTCCCGGTGACCGCGGCCACCCACCTTTCCACCGTGGCATCGTCGACTGCTTCTGGGTGGACCCGAGTCTCATCTTCAGTCCCGCAGTACAACCACATGCAATGGCTCCGGAACTGAAGAGGCTGGATACGTCGCCTAAGGAAAACTTCCAAGAGATCCATACCAGTTACTCCATCTCGAACCAGCTGAACTACACGCTCCATCAGCATCTTCACGTCGGCTTTCTCCTCCGGAATCACCTTCAGTGAAGAAGGTTTGTTCACTCGGTCCATGGTAAACTGAGGGAGTCCACTCGACTGGCCCCGGCGTCGACTCATTCTGGCAGTAGAACCAGGTCGACTGCCAGCCTCTGACCGACTCGGGGAACGACATGGCTGGGAAGGTGCTCTTATTCCTCATCTGGATCCCCAGACCACCACACATCTGGACAACTTGGGTCTTTTCATCGCCTGGGCTCGCCTTCTTCACGGTCTGAGAGCGAAACGTGAATATGTGTTTGAACAAGCCCCAGTGCGGTCGACAGCCCAGAAAATTCTCACACAGGGACACAAACGCGGCAAGATAGGCGATGGAATTCGGGGTGAAGTGGTGGAGTTGCGCTCCAAAGAAGTTCAAAAAACCACGAAATAAAACACTCGGTGGCAAAGAAAATCCGCGGTCGACGTGGGTGGCCAGAAGCACGCACTCACCCTCTTTCGGCTGGGGCTGCCATTCTTTCCCCGGAAGCCTTGCAGCTCCGTGGGGGATCAGACCATCGTTGGCCATGTCGAGGAGATCTTTCTCCGTGATAGTCGACCGGATCTAGTCTCCCTGGACCCAGCCGTGCGGCAGACGGGATCTGGACGAAGACCCGCCGCGGCTGGTGGATCTCCCCTTCGCCTTCTCCGCCGCAGACGCCTTCTTCGCGCGTTCCAGCGCCGCCGTCTTCTCTTTCACCATGGCTGCCGGCGAGGCGCGCGAGGAGAGGTTGTGCAGAGGCGAGAGCGGGTGCATTGGGCAGAGACGAGGAGAGCAGAGAGGGAATGTTGAGGCACTGTTCAAAAACCCTCGCCGGGCGCATTTATAAGATCCCTTCCGAGTGGATGACAAGTGGGCCCGGTCGATCTAATCATATCCCGAAACAGTTGCGCGGACGCGATACGTGGCGAAAAAAGCGGCGCGAGGATCAAGGCGTCTATGCCCTATCCCATCCGAGCGCCGCGGTCCGCCCCGCTTCGTGCGCTTCCCCAAATTTCATATCCCGCAGAATCAGCGAACGGCAGATCGGTCTGTCAGACGCGGGATTTCCTGCGATCCGTCGCTCGGAAATCGGCAAAGTCCAAAAGATCACTCGACGAAAGAAAAGAATGGATCGAGTCGACTGAAGAAAAGTTGCTCGTTATCAACAGAGAGATTATTAGTCCAAAACAACGCATGACCAGTATGCAAAAGTCAATCGGAAACTGCATCAACTCCTTCCTCACTCAAGCCTCAATCCATTCGGGGGCTAATGATGGATTCATGTACCTAGGGTAGGGTCATAGACCTGATCTAAGTACCCTACCCAAGGACACCCTTAGAAGAGATCACCTTCCAGTCGACCTAAGAGGAGCTCACTCGACTGACTTGAAGGACTCGACCATGAAGACTCACTCGACCACCAGAAGGTCAAGAAGCACTCTGCACTGCAACGGTCTGTAATTAAGTAGACTTTATGATAGTTAAGACACTTTATGTGGGGCGTTACCAGTAACGCCCCGGACTTAATGTACCTTAAACCCTTCATTACGTGGGCTGGCAGGGGTCCTGGCGCACTCTATATAAGCCGCCCCCTCCACAGGCAGAAGGGTTCGCACCCCTGTAACTCATATACACATAATCCACTTGACCGCCTCCGGGCTCCGAGATGTAGGGCTTTTACTTCCTTCGAGAAGGGCCTGAACTCGTACATCCCTTGTGTTTTACAACCTCTCCATAGCTAGGACCTTGCCTCTCCATACCTACCCCCACTCTACTGTCAGACTTAGAACCACGACATCCATCACGTCATTCCCTTCCTTGTCCTTCACCTTCTTAGGGTTCCAAGACCCTTTGGGCCTCCCTTTAAACTTTCCTTGAGTCACGGCCAAGGCTTCTCCAGGAGTAGCTGGCTCGGCTTTCCGCTTCTGCTTCCGACTGGAGTTCCCTCCTCCGGTTTCGTGGGCGGCTGACTTGTGCTTGCCACTCCGGAGCCAATCCTCTTCCTCACCATTGGCATACTTGGTGGCAATCTCCATCATTCGACTCAGAGACATGTCTCCAGTTCGACCGAATTTTAGGTTTAGCTCTATGTACTTAACGCCTTCCTTGAAGGCACAGACTGCCTGGTGATCAGATACATTCTCTACCGTGTGATGCAACGTGATCCATCTCTGGATGTAATCCTTCAAAGTTTCATTCGACTTCTTCACACAAGATTGCAGCTCTGTCAACGCTGCTGGTCGCTTGCAAGTTCCTTCAAATGTTTTGACAAACACTCGGGCAAGGTCTTCCCAAGTGTAAATGCTGCTGGGTGCTAACTGATTCAACCATGCTCTGGCCGAGCCCTCCAACATAAGAGGCAGGTGTTTCATGGCCACCTCATCGTTGCCGCCGCCAATCTGAACAGCCACTCGGTAGTCTTCAAGCCAAGTATCAGGCTTGGACTCACCAGTGAACTTACTGACTCCAGTCGCCAACCTGAAGTTGGGAGGAATCACCGCGGCCCTGATGGCTCTGCTGAAACATTCTGGTCCTGAGACGTGTACTCTGCTGCTGGTGGGTACATCTCTGTCATGACCTTCTCAGTGAGCTCTGTTCCTGTCGACCAAACCTTGAACGATAATGGATCTCGCATCAAAGCCTGGTTCCCTTGGATCGACTGGAATCCTTCGCCCAACACTGTGATGGCGTCTGTCATCCTGCTGTCGAGGCGCGTACAATCCACCCTTTGGGGGAGGGGTGGGCACTCGACGTCGATCATCACGATCGAGTCGGTGATCATACTGCTCACGATTCTTGTACTGATCACGCCGGTCTCCACGTTCCTCACGCCTCAGGGGCGATCTTGGGCTATGGGCCGACTGGACTGTATTTGCAGCGACGGATCTGCTGTGAATCCTATTCCGTGACTGTGATACAGCTGAATTTTGATCTCCTGCTGCCCGGAGTAATGCTCTAATCTGTAACAAGTCTCTGCCAGCCTCTGACTGGGAAGGCTGGATCGACTCTGCTATACGGGCTGCAGCTGCTAGATTCTGAATCGGAGTTCGATATACCTGAGTTAGTGGTGGAAAGAGTTGACGTCGACTGGATTCTGGAACCCGTTGTCGCGCATGCTCGTCGAGTGCTCGCTGGAGGTTCTCCAGTCGAGTGCGCTCAGCCAAGTTGGCCAAGCGCGCATCCTCTAAGGCACGAGCCTCGGGGGTTTCTCCAACGATAGGAGTGTGCAGCGCATCCATGTTCCGGCGGTGAAGTTCTTCCCTCTGCAGCGAAGTGAGGGGCTCGGGGTGATACTCTTCGTGGGCATGCGACGGATCGCCTCCGCCGTCGCCTCCGTCGGTGCGGGGAAAGCCGGGAGGACTGCATGGTCCATCGACCATCAAAACCTCCGCCGCTGGGCCACTGCTGTCGCACTCGGATGCAGTCTCTGCGGAGCCAGTCGACAGGTCGAACATGCCGTAGAGAGATTCGTCGGGCTCGATCGCCGCAACTTGGGAGGTGGCCGACTAGCGAGCCACCGCGTGCCTCACCCACCGCTGAAGCCTCGACCGACCGGAACGCTTGCGCCGGTAGGAAATAGGGAGGGAGGACGACACAGGGGCCGACTGATACTGGGTCGACGGTTGTCGCAAGAGGACGCCGCGGACGCACGCGCGAAAGTGCGTCGCCCCGCGGACAGGGAGCACGTCGATGTCGAGCGAAGCCTCCTGAAGCCAAGCGGAGTCGTCGGCGATGAACGTGAGCGCACCGAGACGGATCTCGTGGCCCTCAACCAAAACTCCGCCTGAAACCATGATAAAGGAGATCGAAAAAATCGCAACTTCTCCAATAAGTCGTTAAGACACCGGCCCCACGGTGGGCGCCAATTGTCGTGGTTCTAAGTCTCACAGTAGTGTAGGGGGGTAGGAATGGAGAGGCAAGATCTTAGCTATGGAGTAGTTGTACACGCAAGAGGTTTACGAGTTCAGGCCCTTTTTGGAGGAAGTAACAACCCTACGTCTCGGAGCCCGGAGGCGGTCGACTGGATAGTAGTGTAGGGGGGTAGGAATGGAGCGGCAAGATCTTAGCTATGAAGTAGTTGTACACGCAAGAGGTCTATGAGTTTAGGCCCTTCTCGGAGGAAGTAACATCCCTACGTCTCGGAGCCCGGAGGCGGTCGACTGAATTATGTGTGTATGAATTACAGGGGTGCGAACCCTTTACACTGAGGAGGGGGTGGCTTATATGGAGATCGCCAGACCCCTCTAGCCCTCAGTTATGTAGGGTTTAAGGTACATTAAGATCAGGCGTTACTGATAACGCCACAAATAAAGTGCTATGATGACCATAAAAGCTACTTAATGACCGACCGTTTGTGTGCAGAGTGACTTTACATATCCTGGCTGCCGAGTGGTTGGCTTCATGGTCAAGTGTCTTCGAGTCCGTCGAGTGGAATACTTCTGAGTCGATTGACAGGTGGTTTCTTCTAGGGATGTCCTTGGGGAGGGTAGTTTGGACAGGTCCATGACCCTACCCTAGGTACATAGCTTCATGACAGCCCAACTATCGTAAAACTACGCTCCAATGCCAGCAATAGATTGAGTCCGCGAGCACCAGCTCGAGCCCAGGTCCTAGCCTCGTCCTGAATAGCTGCAAGTAGCCTCGAGGCAGAGGGGGAGTCGCCGTCGAACACACAACGGTTGCGGTGTTTCCAGATGCACCAAGTTGTGAGCGTAGCCAATGTGGCTAGGCCCTTGCGAAGGCCGGGAGGGGATCTGTCGATGGTCGCCGCGCACCAGGGTAAGAAGTCTTCGTCTCCGGTCGGAGGGGGTGGTAGCGCGCACCCAAGCGAGCACATCGTGCCAAATTTGCCGAGAGAAAGGGCAACTGATGATGATGTGCTGCATGGTCTCCATTGCCTGGTCACAAAGGACGCACCTGTCGTTGTGCGGTAGCCCGCGCCGAGCGAGCCTGTCGGTGGTCCAACAACGGTCGAGGTCGGCGAGCCATGTGAAGATCTTGACTCGTAGGGGGGGGGGGGGGCATCATTTCCACGTCAACTGCCAGAATGGGGCCACGGTGGAACCAGCGTATAGGGCCAGGTAGCAAGACTTGGCCGAATACTTGGCATTGTTCGTGTGTCTTCAGGTTAGATCATTCTTATCTACACTCTTCATCGGTGGCGGTTGCTGTTCTGGTGTGTTGGTTCTATGTGGCCTTAGCACGACGACTTCCCGACTCTCTACTACAACAAGGTTTGCCTAGCTCCAGCGAGGAAGGGGCGATGACAGCGGCGTCTCTTTTGGCTCGCTTCAGTGCTTGTAGTCGTCGCTAGGTGGTTTACGGATCCGAATGTAATTTTATTATTTTCAGTGTTCGTTGTACGACCTGATTGAAAATGAATAGATCGGAAGTTTATAAAAAAAAGAAATATAAGATTTTTCATCTGGCAGGGACTGTTTTTCTCTTCGGGGGAGCCGGTCCACCAAAGTGTAAATAAAAAAACTTAAATCAGCAAACACTCGTTTTCCTTGCTCGGCCAGCCCATCCCTTTCAACAGATACACTGCGTCGTGTGGTCGATTCCGAGCACAACAGAGAGGTCGAGAGAAACGAAGCTTCCGTCCCTGCTTTGTGCAGTTGAAGGTCGTTACACTTGTCACTCGGCGGATGACAGAAACTCCCTCCGTTCCGAATTACTTGTCTTGGATTTGTCTAGATACGGATGTATCTACACGCTGCCGACGCGGCCGGGTCATCGACAGGTTGCGCGAGATGTTTGGCTGGTCAGGTAGAGGAGCCCTCGACATCGATCGACGTACTAGGCGGGAGAGCGACCCGCCGACTAGATAGAAACTAGTCGACGTTATGCGTAGGAGAGGGGGCCTGAGAGTTTAGCAGCCAATCCAAAGTTAACATCTGTCACGATGCTATCCTCTCCAAGTCTCCATGTCACGCCATGGGACGGTTTGCCCATCTCTGTTCCTCGAAGCGGATATACTGTAGCGCGGCCAAGTAAATTGTACTCTATCTGTTTTTATTTACTCCGCATTTTAGTTGTAGAAAGGTACTATAAATGTATCCTTGGATTCATCATTGCATATATTTTCACATCATATTAATTTGTTACTATAAATGTTTTTATTATTTTCTACAAACTTGGTGAAATTTTATAAAGTTTGACTTTAGTCAAAACTAATATGCAAAGTAAATAAAAGCGGAGGGAGTGCATCTGAAGGCGCTTCTGTTAATCCCACAGTCTTATTTTATGCCATTTATCTATTTTTTAGGGCTTGCATGAGATTTGCGCGCCTTTATACATACAATATTAAGAAAGAAAGATACAATGTACAAGACTGCGGTTACAAAATTACCGCTCTCAAACGACGTGAATAAGAGTGTCTGCCAGACTACCACCACATCCACATCCACAAATATGAAAGGCTGCCTCCACGTGCAGGAAAAATATCATGTGTTGTCGGAGCTTACATGCCCCTATGCTACTGTAGCATCCGAGCCGTGAGGAGATTTGGGACTTTGCATAATTCGGTGAGTCCTCAAGTTTTTGTTTTTGTTTTTTGCAATTTGTCAGGAGCTCTATAGGAGACCGTTGGATCTCCGATCCAAAGGCCCGGATGCTCCCGTTGCATGGGAGCCTGCAAGCTCCTGGAGCACCAGATATGCACTCTTCCACGTGCAAGTTTCCAATTGCGACATTGGTCTTTTAATCCCATCAACCGTTGACGCATGTGGGTTTTTTGCCCTTTGAAAACCCTCGTGTTTCTCTCAAGCCACAGTAGGCGCTGGGAGCATAGAATCATAAAAATATCGTGGGTAATTTCATTAGTTGCTCACAACGGTATGGTAGTCGAAGTGATTTCTTTAGTAGCTGGAACATTAACTCATAGCATCATGGGCCTCAACACATAATTTACTTAGATTCGGGCTCCCTTGCACTGCTAACATCCCTACTCCTACCTTGATTGATATTATGTCCCAGACAATATACAATCTTGGTTACAAAGAGAGGATCCAACAAGTTAATAGGCAACTCGACAAGCTATGATGAACTAAACCAGGTGAGATTTGCTAGTTCACTAGGGTTTGTATCTACACGTAACGTCTTGTCTAGATCCTAGAAGGTTGTGGGGCTTGTAAAAAATGGTTCTCTTGTATTTGGTCTTGGTTTTCTTTTATCAGGGTGGAGAGGTGGTGCTAGACTCAACTTGTTTCCTGGATGTGGTCTCTTCTTCTTCGCCAAGTTGGATAGGCTTGCCATGCTTGAATACATGTGGGTCAGACACGAAGCCATGATCCGCTTAACCCTATGGACTTTTAGGGTGTCCTTGACTATCACTAACCAAAAGTGGATCACCTGTTTAACCTGGCAAGCATCGAATCACCGACTCCACTCTGTTGTCGCATGATGTCATTCGTGCTAGGCACAAGGTGCCAGATACCAAACATCGTGGGAGAACACACTTGACATGAGAAGGTGGTTGATCGTTAGCCAACCGGAGAGCAAGGGAAGCCCCCCCCCCCCCCCCCCCCCCCTCGAAGGAAAGGAAATCCATCGTCTAGAAAGGATCCATGGGCACCAACCATGCGAAGAATTGTAATTTGAGGGGTGTCCAAGATTTCCAACTTAGACAGGTCTATCCATAGTTCCAGCTCCCTGCAAAGGAGACGCGGTAGGAGGAGCATGTATGATCGTCGCATAGAGTCCAGTTCCACCTTCACCCAGAGGCTTTGACAACATGACGGGGCGTGGTGATCTTCATCCGAAGAGTTATGAACTGATGGATTGCTTGGATAGAGAGTCTCCTACGCAGATCATGAATCTAGTGCTAGCTTGGTGGACCATCAACGACCATGGAAGTGAGGAGGGACGAGGGCTTGACATTGTTATGAGATCTAGCGTGATTATACTCCCTCATCTAGCATCAATCTATTGATCTTTCTAGAAACTTGCTATGTACTCCCTCCATCCCATAATATAAGATCGTTTTGCAAGCTAAAATATATTATGGGACGGAGGGAATAGTTATGCATTAGTTTCTTCTCTAGTACTAAACCCGGGCATGGACAACCCGGCCCGAAAAGCCCGGGCCGGGCTGGGCCGGGTTTGATATTTGGGCGGGGCTTGGGCTTTGTTTTGCAGCCTGAAAGATAGTTCGGGGCGGGCTCGGGCTTCAATTTTTCTGTATTTCAGGTTGCGCTTTCGGGCTTCAGGCCGGGCTTGCACGTGCACATATTAAAACAAAATTCGGGCTAGGCTTTCGGGCTTCCAGCCGGGCTTGCACGTGTGTGTAGTAAAAAACAACATTCGGGCTTCGGGCTTGATTTCGAGCCGGGCTCGGGCTTGAAAACAGGGAGTATTTCGGGCTTCGGGCCGAGCTCGGGCTTGAAAATTTAAGGTCGGGCTTTTACAAGCCCGGCCGAAAACCCGGCCCGGCCTTACGTTTGCCCGGGTTTATCTAGTACCATCGTTGGATCAACTAAAAGTTTGTGTTCTGAAACTTAATTAAATAAGAACGACAATAGTGTGTGTGTCAAATAAATAGTCTACTTCATGTACTATGCATGTGCATGTGTGTTTAACATATGTTCCGAAAAGGAAGGTTAAGTATCTCGGTGTCTAATCCTCGGTGCACACAGCCTTTTTCAACAATGAGGTTTACACAACCTTAATTTTATTTAAAAAGATGCAATGCAGTAGGTCAAAGCCAAGCATAGTACATGAAGTAGGAAAAAATAAAACACCCCACTTCACCTACAAGAATATTTGTTCTTTCAAAGACTGAAAACACACTCACAATAACTCGCCGAGTCTAGATTATGAAATGCCAATGGAAAGAATTTTCATTATAGGTACCACATCTAACCACTGAAGAACACCAATACAAAAACAATGCCTTCAATAAGAAGACGACGCAAGTGTGTAATTGCTGGGTCCGACTAGTAAAGCCCGAATTGCAGTTTTCCATGCCGAATATGAAGTGATGTTTCACTCACCACATCGATCTTAAGAGAGCCGCACCACACATGGTCCGACTTGAATCACTATGGTGTCCTTCAGAGCTAGCGGCCCATGGCAGGCCACCACATGAACCCTTCTAAGCGTGAACCAACATGGTTGTATGTTTCTGGTATGCAAAGTAAACACTATGTGCATCCACCCTTTCTCTCTTAGAAAAAGTTTTCCGAGAACACATAGGAGATCTGCACGCCTATATATTAAGTTAGAAAGCAAGGTATATTTACATTTATAGAGATTGTGCTTCACGTATGTAAACGAGTGGCCGCCCGAACAACCACGGATAGTATGGATTGTTGAAGAAAAAAACCGCTCTACATTGTTGAAGAAGAAAAAATCGCTCGATCCAACAATCACTTCAACCACATCATATTGGTAACATTGGGTAGAAGCAAGGACTATCATGCTTTCATGCCCGACGAAGATCGAAGCAAATGGCGTAGCCGTACGTGCATTGCAGGCAGCAAGCAAGCAAAGATTCCACGTGCTAGAGCAGGCATTTGAAAGACCCATCCAAACAACGAGGGGCCAAACTCCAGTGCCTGATCCACGCCAAAAAGAAGGGAGGATTTCGATCAAAATCAGGGACAGATCCCGCACCCCGCCCCACAGACAGGCACAAACTGGTTTCCTCTACCGGACGGGAGAGAGGTGTGCCGCTCGTACGCGCACGTACGCGCGGGTACTGCCACTGTCCAGTGCCTGCTGCATTTGCGCCCAAAGATCCAACAACGGCATGTGCTGCCTTATGCTGCGCTCTCTTTGTTGCAGTAGCCTACGAACGAGCTGCCCCGTTTCTGCACATTTCAGCACTACCTCCACGTACTGGCGTGGCATGTTTCGTCGTTATTGGCAGAAGGAATTTCGAGAAAAAAATGTCAGTAGGAATGTAGGTAGGATTACCATCAAAGTAATGAAACTATATGAGAAAACGGGTTCACTGTCCCATGGAACATACCATAAAACACATGACCCGGGCGTAACCACGGCGTGGCAACACGATCCATCTCCCGATCTCCCCATCAACGTGTCTACACGGCTACCTGCCTACGTTCTTCACAGTTCCCAGTTTCCCGCAAACAACATGGTCTGAGAACTGAGATTGCACACTGCATTTGCATCGATGGCGCGTGTGCGCGCGTTCCTCTAAACCCTACCCTTAAGTTTTAGTGTTCTTTTTGGCGTTTCATTTTAGCTTCGTCTGATTTTTCTTAATTAACTGAGCAACTTTTTCCTTTCTTGAGAGCATCTACAACCGGACCTCTTAAACCCGCCTCATACGTTCGGGCAGGCCGCCGGGTCACTGACCGGTTACGGTTTTTTGTCCTAGACGGGCTCCTCAAACGGCCTCAAATGTAGGACTGACCGGCACCCTCATATCCAGCCCAAATATGGGGCCACGTTGGCCTCGGCCCACGCTGACCCACCAGATCCCACATAAAATCCTTCTCATCCGCTTGCCAGACCAAACCCTAGCCACTTCATTTCCCTCCCCTCCCCATCCACCGCCCAAACTCGTCTCCGGCTCCTTCCGGTCCTCTCTGGCACAGTGGGCAGCGGATCGGAATCCTTCACCTCCAGATCCGTCGATCCGGAGCTCATTCTGCGCGGTCCCGCGGAGGAGATGGCCGTCCGGCTTGCGCTCTGCCGCTCTCGGGAGGAGGCATGTGGACGGCAGCGCTCGGACTCCATCCGTCGGGAATCCATTGCGCCCGCCCAAATGGGGCATGGATCCGGCGCAAGGCCGACTGTAGCTGCCTCGCCGGAGGCCGTGCAGTCCGAATGCGTTGGTGGACGCAACCCCTCCGGTAGCGCGCCGATATTGGGGACGCACCATCGTCCCACGAGGCCATGGCACGGTGTGCACGCCGTGCAAGGCACCGGGCGCGGGAGGTGGCGGCAGCCCTCGCGGTGGCGGACGTCGGCGAGGCGGAGTCGCATTCTTCGGCGCCTCGTATGGCGCATCAGTCCGGGCGCCGCAACCGCATCGTGGTGGAATCGGCGGCTCGTTCCCGGACAGATCCATCATCGATCTGATGTCCATTGGCACCGTTCGGGTTCCGGTCTCCAACGAGGAAGAGTAGGGCATGGGAGACGGCAGGGCCTTAAGTTCCGGAAGCCAGCTCGTGTTCCATGCCCTACCCTTCCTTGCCGGCGACCGGCCCAACACTCTGAGGAATGCAGCCGGCCGCCGGACATGGCAAGGACGGAGTCGGGCGAGCGGAATTGGATGAGCTCCGGTCAAAGATCGCTACGTTGCATGTAATAATATGAATTTGAGCTTTCTAATTTAAGGTATCCGGATGTGAAATGCGTTTTTTGAGGGGTGTCCGGTCATGACGTGTCCGCGGGCATTTGAGGGATCGGATTTGCCAAGTCTGGCTGTAGATGATCTAACAGAGCTCCTGCCCTCGCCTTGGCAAGTTGCTCGGACAAAACGATCATCCACGTCAGTCGCCAGGTGACAAAACGGCATAGTAGAGATGTCAAATTACACATGTGGACATAGAATCACCTTTGTGAAAGTGGTACTTGCGCATTTCAAGAAAAGGCTTTGTGAATCATTATACATCCGATCCACAGAGTCAAGCATGCGTGAGGCACAAAAACGCAAGAGATGCTTTCTTCTATAGAATCAGGATGGATACTCTAATTCCCCAAGCCTTTTTCTCTGGAACATCAGCTAGCGAATTATTATATGCTCTTTCCGTTCGGCCCCATGCAAATATGCACTAAACCTGTGCGCGCGAAAGTTGTCGCCGTTTGTCGCGCGGTCCAATGCCAGCTAGCGGCTGCCCGCTCGTGGTACGAGACACAGTCACGCAGGTCGTACTACATGTTTCATTCTCAAAGTGCCCACCTAGCGCCGCTCATGGCTCAATCAAACGAATATTTGTACTGGTCGCACTTCTTACGGCGCCAATGCTCGTCATCGCGTCCATATTCTATTCGCGGGCAATTCATGGTTTACAACAGTCGACATGCATGTTTGGAGTTTGAAGTATGGCTCTTTGCTCCTTATTCTATTCACAATCATTTTTTCGAATTTGCGGTTTTTTACAAAACCAGAAACGCTTTAAAAAGCATGAACACTTTATAAAATTTTCAAACCTTTTTCTAGGATTTCAAAAAATAAATTAACTCATGAACATTTTTAGTTCACGAAAATTTAAAAATAATAGTTTTTTAGTGCTGGACCATTTTTAAAATTCACAATCATTTTCTAAATATTATGCTTACAAAGGAGAATAATTTGAACAAGTCATTTAAAAACTACTCCTATGACTTTTCGAATTTTTATCATACACTAATACAACGAATGTAGCTTGTCATTGCCTTTCAAATTTTTTTTGAGACAACATTGCCTTTCAAATAAATGTAACTGTCTGCTGGTGGCACCGTGATTTCCTTTTTCGGCCGTTTGCTTCGTGCTAAGCTTTTCTCGACGTGCTTGCTGATCTATTGGGCCGTCCATGTCTGTTGTTATTGAGCGATTTGGTGATAGAGGTCACTATCGGCGACATGTGTCACCACTGCCGCATTGCCTCAAGGAATGCCCTAGTCGGATGACCCAGTAGCATGTTTGTTCATTTATTCACTCGGTTAATTTGTTTCTTTCATTAAGAGAGAATATGAACTATTTATTATTATTAATTCTATTTTATTTGGAACTGGAACATTTCTGTGTTTTTTTTAACTTTTTAGCTAATTAAATCTCGTCTTTGAGGAATCGGTAGATCAAATCAGACTAGAATTCCAAATGGAATGACTTTGAGTACAAATTTGTTGGTAATGACTCTGCAGGAATAAGAAAAATCGCTATTCACCGAGTCTATCTTCCATACTAAGTTATATAGGAGAGATGACAAGGCGGTTCAGTACATTTTTTTTCTTTCTATTTTATATATTTTTAAAATATTCTTAATATATATTCTAACCATTGGAAAGATGTTTTTAATGTTTAGCAAATGCCATGCGTTACAAACATATCTTCATGAATTTTTTATAAAAAATTAAAACAATGTAAAAAAATGCTTGCATAATTTTCAAAAAATGTTTTCTTCCATTCAAAAATTTGTTGTGACATTTTTAAAAGGTGTTCACTTAGTACAATACAAATATATTAACGTAATTTAAACAAAATGTTTCACACCATTCAGAAATAGATTCGACTTGTAATAAAAATGTATACTAATTATTCTAAAACAATTAAACATGTATTTGAGGAAATATATGTACACCATAAAAAAGTGTCCATGTAATTCTACAGAGATGTTTCATACCATTCAAAAAGAATATTTGATGTGTATTTGAATTTTTGAACATGTACTTTAGAAAAGCTTCAAAACACATGTATGTAAACATGTTCAACTTGTATCAAAACAATACTCCACATGTATGAGAATAATGTACACCTTTTATTGAAATAGGTAGACTTGTATTAAAAAACAAAGAAAATCAAAGCAGACGCTAAAGAAACACATAAAAAAACCCTGCATTAAAAGGCCTGCATGAACCGTGTACTAAAGAGGTGTTCACGATGGTGTATGACAGAAGAAGAAGAAGAAAGAAGAAAATAAAAATACAGAAAAGAGAACAAACAAACAAACGAAATACAAAAAGAACAGAAAAAACAAAATGAAAAGCAGACAACGAACGAGAGAAACGAACTAACTGTTAGAGCAACTAACTGAGGGGTATCCCTTGCGGGAGCCCGTCAAGGGTCGCGTGTGGGGGCACCCCTTGGGATTTCTTTTTTTATTTTTCTGAACACGTCTGTCGGGTTTAGACGACTTTTTTCCTTTTTCCGGCTTTTGCCTGTTTTCCCTAGGTTTTGGACAAATAAATCGTGTGAAAAAACCATTTTCATTCCACAAGAGAAACAGATTTACTCCTTGTGAAGGCACATACTTCCTTCCACGAGAGGCATGAAAAATTTACTTTTCTTTTCTTTTGTGACAGGGACAAATTTACTTCTCGTGGAGGCACAAATTTGCTTTCGTGTGAGGCACAACTGGGCCTCTCAGAAATAGAAAAAAACCCGCATTTTTTTGCCTCAATGTGAGGCACAAATTTATTTCTCGTGGAGTCACAGATTTGCTTCCGTGAGAGGCACAACTGCGCCTCTCGGAAAAAGGAAACATTTTTTGCTTCAGTGAGAGGCACAAATTTGCTTCTTGTCGACGACACATATTTGCTTTCGCGACCGTGCCTCTTCGAAAAAAGGCACATATATTTTTCGCGAGAGGCACATATTTTGAAACAACATGAGCTCTTCGGAAGGCACAGATTTGCGTTTGCGAGAGGCACAATTGTGCCTCTTCAAAAAAGGAAAGAAAGTGAAAAAAACATACTTTCGCCTCAATTTTTTGGTCCTTTTTTTGTGATTTTTTCTTTCAGCAAACCCGAACAACATGAGCTCTAGTTTCGAAGATCTCGACGCGAGAAATCCAAAAATGAAAACGATTCGGAATTTGGACGCACGGTTTAAGAAATAAAACATTTTAAATAAATAAATATATGACAAAAGGAAAACTCCGAGGTTACGACAAGTGGCACTCATGCAGAGCGCCATTTGTCATAACCTGAGAAGGTGGGATCCGGCTTGCCTGCTCCCTCCTCATGCTCCCATCCGTCCTCCCACTTCATCCTACGACTGTTTTTTTTCCTTTTCCTTTCTAATCTAATCATCTCCCCCCTGATTTTAAGAGGGTGGGACCGGGCCTTATTTTGTTCCAATCAAATCAAGCCACGTATGCGGGAGCACGGATAGGCGCACGCGGAGGGAGCAGCCAAGTCTCATCCGAAAAGGTGGGTGTGATCTTTGCAAGGGGTAACCTTTGAAGTGATTTCAACGAACTATGGGCAAACAGAATAGAGCGCACACAATAAAACAAGTCAGGTCCACCTCACTTCGCATGTGGGCGTTCAGTCCATACTAGCCAATGACGGCATAGAATATGATCCACTAGGCCTTCCTACATCTCGCAATAAGCGAGATATGCCCCTGACGGAGGTGGATCCTATTGATGCCCGTGAGAGCAACTAATTGAGGAGTTGAAAGTGCTAGTATCGACTAGAGGGGGGGTGTGAATAGGCGATTTTTATGAAAGTCTTCAAAACTTAGAAGTTTCGAAGACAAACAACAGAAATGACCTAGTTGATATGCAGCGGAAGATAAACTACCATAAGCAAGCCATAGTCAAGTATGCAATGATGTGAAAGTACAAGATTAATAGCAGCTAAGTAGTAAGGATCAGGATGGAAGATAGTATGAAGCCAATCAACAATAGTAGTCAAGCAATGAAGTCAAACAGGTATGACAGACAGGCAATGACTTCACGAAGACAAACTTAAGTAAAGGATGGAAAGGGATAGAACCAGTCGCTTGTTGAAGACACAGGATTTGTTGGACCAGTTCCAGTTGCTGTGACAACTGTACGTCTGGTTAGGGAGGCTAAGATTTAACTCAGAAGACCGTGTCTTCACCTTATTCCCCTTGAGCTAAGGACACCTAGTCCTCGCCCAATCACTCTGATAAGTCTTCAAGGTAGACTTCCAAACCTTCACAGACTTCGTTCACCGGCAATCCACAATGACTCTTGGATGCTCAGAACGCGACGCCTAACCGGCTGGAGGATTCACAGTCCTCAAGTGTAATAAGTCTTCAGGTCACACAGACAGAAAGACTTCGGTGATGCCTAACACTCTTTGGCTCTGGGTGTTTGGGCTTTGTCCTCGCAAGGATTTCTCTCTCTCAAATGCTTCGAGGTGGGTTGCTCTCAAACGACAAAAGCTGTGCACAAACTCTGAGCAGCCACCAATTTATGGTGTAGGGGGTGGGCTATTTATAGCCACAAGGCAACCCGACCTGATTTGTCCAAAATGACCCTGGGTCACTAAGGAACTGACACGTGTTCCAACGGTCAGATTTCAAACACACGCGGCAACTTTACTTGGGCTACAAGCAAAGCTGACTCAGCCAGCTCTGGATAAGATTTGCTCTCATTGTCTTCGCTCGAAGACATAGGATTTGGTTGAGCATCACTTCAGTCACTCTGACTTAGTACTTGGACCCCACTTAACAGTACGGTGGTTCCTATGACTCAACAAAGAAGAAAAGGAAACAATGAAACCACACAGTCTTCGCGCTCCATAGTCTTCACGTAATGTCTTCTCATGTCATAGTCTTCAATATGAATATCTTCTCAAACCACCATTGTCTTCAATGTCTTCATACATTTTTAGGGGTCATCTCCGGTAGGTAAACCGAACCAATGAGGGACACTACCTGCGTTATCCTGCAATTCTCACAAACGCATTAGTCCCTCAACCAACTTTGTCGTCAATACTCCAAAACCAACTAGGGGTGGCACTAGATGCACTTACAATCTCCCTTTTTGGTGATTGATGACAAACTGGTTGAAGTTTTCAACGGGGATAAAGTATGTGAAATTGTAAGGACAGGGAATTGTCTTCATAAGTAGCAAGGGCTCCCCCTGAAGATGTGCATATAAGTAATTTGCTTTTGGAATGCAAATGCACATGGCAGGTTGTACTTGTGGAGATCCTCTTCAACTTATGAAGATAATTCATCATGCATGAAATGATATAGCAAGTAGAATGACATGCATAATGAAAAATGGACGTATGCAGAATGATCTAAGTGCGGAAGTTATCATCGCACATGCGGAAGTTATCATCGCATCACAGTAAAGCAAATAAGTAGTAGACGACCATCAAGTTTAGGTGTTACAACTCAAAGAACCAAATGTTTCAAAAGCAAGAGTTGTAAGCACGAGGCAAAATATAATGCAACCACCCATATGAACCCGCTTGAAGACTATCAACTCATACGCTTCTCCCCCTTTTGTCAGTAAGGACCAAAAAGGTTTGAAGACATAGAGCATCTACTCGTCATCATGAGTAGGTGAAGCAGCAGGGTTGTCGTCGTTGGTTGGCGGTGCAGACGGACTTGGTGCAGTGTCGATGCGTGCAGTAGTAGGAGGTGGTGAAGTAGCATCATCTTCATCATCGATCACTCTGGCATTTAATGTTGCCGCGGAGGAAGAATATTCAGAGTCTTCAAGAGATGCAGTGCGACGTAGGACAGCAGTCCGTGGAGGAGTGGAGTCAAACTGGAATCTTTCATTGAAGCCATCGTCTTGAAGATCTGCTTCAGCACTAAGCAGTGTCAAACTCTTCCATGATCGCCGGCAAGTCTCATGAGCAACAAAGGCATTCTTGGTGGCAAGGTTACGAATGCGATTGACATCCACCAAGAGGCTTTGCATCTGTCTCTTGAGCCAATAGTGATGCTTATCCTGTTTCTGATGAAGGGCCACAAGGAGTTCTCGGTCATTGAGAACGCGAGAACGCTTCCGAGGCCTTTGTGCAATGGTGCTTTCAGTGACTTCAGTAGGTGCTCGATGAGGCAGACGAGTATTTCCAGCCAATGGATAGATTCGTGTTGCTGCTTGAACACCTTCAATGGGTTGAGTGAAGCTTTGGTGCTCGGCATTCTGAAGACAACGAGGCTTCTTGGCAGGGTCAGAGTATATGGCTTCAACTGACATATCAACCTCTGGCAAAAAAATCAGATGATTGCGAGTAGAGGGCTGATAGTTGACAGATGAGTGTCTCTTGATGAGGCGCATGACCCATGGAGCATAAAACTTCAGACCAAATAGGTCAGATCCAGAAGCAGCAAGTTGCCTGATGAAGAATTCTTGAGTATTGAAGCTGATGCCATTGAGAATATAGAAGACCAAAGTCTTCGTAGCTCCTTCAAGCTTGGCCGCTGATGAATGTCCTTTGATAGGCCATAGAGTTCGCCTGATGATATGATATATGGTGCGAGGCAGATACTCAAGGTCTTCAACAAAGAACTCTGTTGGATATTCAGCGTCACATGGCAAAGGCTTCATCATGCTCAACATCTGGCTCATATTGGGTTCTGGCTTATGGAAGATGTCTCCAATGCATTGTGGTGTAGCTGACAATCAGGTTCATATAGCTCTCCAGGAGTGGCTAGCCCTGTAAGCTCGATGATGTCAAGAGCTTTGGCTTCATGATGAACATTTTCGGTCATCTACTCGAGGACCCATGTCTTGATATCTCTGTAGTAGCCGCGAATGTGTAGAGTAGCATAGAATTGAAGCAATAGCTCTTCATTCCAGTGTTCTTTGTCTGTCACAAAGTTGAGCAGACCAGCATCACGAAAGCAATCAAGTGCTTCTTCTAAGCACGGCAGTCCAGAATGGCTTCAGTGTCAAGGCGCATATGAGGGAAATGCGCCCTTGATCATATAGAACGCAGGAGTAATAGCTTCTCTGCTGATAGCTCCAGAACTGATCTGATGATATCCTTGGCTTGGAGTAGGGGTTCTTGGCGCTATCAAAGAAGGTATTGTGGCTTTTGAAGCCATTTGCATTGAAGGACCCTGGTGAGTTTGCAGTACCTGGAAACCTTGGCAGTCTTGGCTTTGGCTTCTGGACCTAAGGCCTATGCTCAACATGATAATCAAATTGAGGTCTAGAGGCAGTAGGCGGAGGTACCAGAATGGGCCATCGGACAGTGGTTAGATGACCATGACTGTATGCTTGCTCAATTGTATGGGGCCTTGGTGGCGGAACAGGAGCAGGGGCAACAGCTGAGGCTTCAGGCTGCACAACAGGTGCTTCAGGAGCAGTTGCCTCATTAGCTTCAGGTGCAGTGGCCTCATTAGCTTCAGGCTCAGTGGCCACAATGGTTTCAGGCACACTGGTTGGTGCAGGCTCCACATTAGTGTCAGCCATGACTACGTCATTGGCTTCATTGGCGTTGTTGGTGGTAGCTTCAACATTTTCAACCTCCTCTTGATGAATAGGAGGGTCGGGCACGGGCACGTTCACATCAGGAACAGCTTCTTCAATCACTGGGGGAGTAGGGACACGTACATTTTCTTGATTTTCCTCGGCTGATGCAGCCGGAATGTCTTCAGCAGCTTGTGCTTCAGACTCAGAGACATTCACAATTGGAATGGGTTCAGAAAAGACTTGACGTGCAACAGGTGGACGTTGCACTTCTCCTTCTGGAACGCTCGACAGAGGGACTTGAGGCCTTTGTCCTTTGCGAAGCCTGCGAAATGCCGGCAACGCCTTAGGAGATGGAGTTGGCTGGGCCTCAAAGTCTTCATCTTCTTCTTGCACGGGGGGTGTAGCTTGTTGTTGTTGTTGTTGGGGAGTACTGGGGGAGTCTTGTTGCTGTGGGTGATCAGCCCACGATGCATCCTGAGCAATTGACGTCAGAGGACGACCAATGCTGATGAGTTCGCTGTTCGTAAGAACAGGCGATGATACCACATTGTGTTCAATCTGAGGAAGAACTTCATCATCTTCAACATTGTCATCATGACCAATGTCTTCAGCAGTGGTGGGTTCAGTGCTGGAATCTCTTCAGCTTCATGAGTCTCTGTGGGAGCAGGCTCATGGACTATCATCCTTCTTTCTTGATGTTCTGACGCAGGGCGAACCACTGAAATGGGTTCAACAACTAAGGCCTCTGTGGGAGCAGCCCTAGTCTTCTTGGTCTTGCGCTTCTTCTTGGAGGAAGCGGCATCAGTATTCTTCCTCTTTCTGGCTTCAGCCTCGGCAGCCCTCGTCTTCTTCTGTTCTGAAGCGGTTGTGGTGACCTTTGGCCTTGAGCCAGTCATGCTGCTAGGGAAGATAATGCGAGGGGCTTCTTGGCTTGAAGGTTCAGGCTGGTCAGCAGGAAGCTTCTTCTTTTTCTTCGCAGCCATCTTGGGGTCAATGCCAGGACGTCCAAGTGACTTGCGCTTCTCAGCCTCATTGTAGGCAAGCACACACTTATCAGCCAAACTCTTCATGCGCTCTCGAGAGCCTTGAGCTTCTTGGCGCTTCTTGAGAAAAGCTTCTTTAAGCTCATGCAGCATGACCTTGAAGTTTCTGACGTCTTGAACACTGAGCTTCGCCACATGCTTCTTGAACCGACCCTTCTCATAATCAATTTTGTTCTTCATCTCAATGATGCGCTGAGCGAGAGCTAGCTCGGAAGCAATGGCGCCATTAAAGGAGATGTTGAGGCCAATGGGAAGCTATAGATCTTCAAAGCTGAGATTGGGGGTGTCGAACCACTCATCAATGAAGTTGTGGATGATTGCCACATCAAAGAGAGGCAAGTTGTTAAAGATTTCTGCTTCTTCCTTGCTCTTGATCAGTTGCTCAAGGGCATCATCAGCAAGATCTTCATCACTTGACAGATCAATGGGTTCTTCACGCAGAATGGCGGCAGGAGTCAAGGCTTGATCAGTATGCCTGACAATTTGCTTTTTCTTCTCCGTTCTCTTGGAGACACGGGATTGATCTTCAGACTGCACACTGTCTTCAGGAGGTGCAGTGGCCAGTGGCTTCGCACGAGAAGTTTTTGGAGGTGCTGATTTAGAAGCCTTTTGCTTCTTTTGCTTCTGCGGCTTTGAAGGAGGAGCCCGGGCTTCATCAGAGTCAGCATCATTGTCAGAATGATCCACTCTGGCACCCTGGACCAAGATGTAGGTGATGAGGCCGTCAAGGTTGGAGAAGGGGCCGATGACATTGGGTTCTGCATCACGGGAGCCGTCAGCACGGGGAGCAGAGGGACCTGGGTTGAAGTCCAATCCCAATGACTTCTTGTTTTTCTTGGCCGAAGCCTGAGCGAATTAAAGGTTGCGCTTGAAGAGAGCATCGTCACGACACCAGAGTAATGATGTGGGATCGGCGTTCTCAGGCTGAGGTCCACGGACCATGCAAGGATAGAAGCCTTGAGCAATAGCTTCAGCTCTGTTCTTGGGTTGAAGGCCTCGATAGAGAATGTCACCCAAGGTCTCTTGATAGCATTCTTCTCTACATATTCATTGGTTACAAACTTGTACTTGAACCATTCTTCAGCCCAATAGCGTCGAATCCATTGGATTCGAGTCTTGCGCTGATGATAAGACTCTTCAGGATCTATCTTGTAGAGCTCTGCTAGGTCATCAGGCAGATCTTTGGATGTACCTTCTCTGCGCTGTCTGCCACCCTTCCTTGCTGATTTTTCTGCAGCCATGAACTTAAGACTGAATGGCTTCAATACGTTCAAAGGCTTCAGAGACTTACGCTTGCTGGTCAAGCAGGAACTGGCTTCAGGAGAATTGATATGATGCTGTAAGTATTCTGCAAACGAATGTAGACTATGAGAACCAAGGAATTCTCCCACGGACATGTACCTGTGACAGCATTAGAGATGCGAGGGAAGGGGAAGAGGTCATATGCATTCTCAGAAGATTTTGAAGATAAATTAGTTTGAAGACATTGACCTCATGATGCGAAGACATTCACTTACATAGGTGAGTTGGTTCCAGATTTGTACCAATCCGTGAATAAGTACAAGTGAGGAATCAAACTAGACAGGAAATCTAAGTGAATTGACTAGGCAGTATGAGATGCAGACAGAATAGATCTAACATTGAATAGGCAGAAACCACTTTCGGTAAGTAGGATGAAACTTGAAGATCAAAAAGGTGGTAAAAATAGAGTTATAATTACCGCATGAAGAACTGCTAGATGGGATGAATAGGAGACCGAGCAGTTCAGCCCACCGTGCCCTAACTTGGCGACGGAGGACACCTACGGCGACGACGGAGAGGATGATGTCCGCGGCCGGCGTGAGGACGGCGTCGGAGAAGTCGCGGCAGCTAAGCGCTTCGTCCCCGGCGTCGTCGAGAGCTAGCGGTGGTGCTAGGGTTTTGACGGAGGTGGAGAGGTGGAAGAAGGATTTCTTTACCGCAGGGGACAAGTATTTATAAGTAGGTGAGCGGCACAGCGCAATTACGCTGGTGCACCTGGTGGTTCACATCTGAGGGGCATGTGGCAAGCATGCAACATACTTAGAGTTGTCCCACGTTCCCACGCCCGCCAGGCATGTCGGAGAGTTGTTCCGGGTTCTCCGGATTGCAACAATAAAGATAAGTCATTTAAAACAGATTTAATGTTTGTCTCTTTGCCTTCTGCTGACAAGGACGCAGAGAAGACATTCGACAGTTTCAATAGAATGCATATGATTTGGACATATAGAGTTTGAGATAGAAAGCATAGAGAGGTTAGGGTCCGATCACATTCACTTAGTTAAAAGGATTCAACTCGAAGACATAGCTATAAGTGAATGTTGTAGAGGACAGAACACTAGTATATATATATCAGAAAGCAATCAAATCATCATAGTGTAGAAAATCATGAAGATAAATTGAAACTGAAGAAAAACCAAATGCGAAGTCATTGTAATATAACGCCACTTCAAACAGAGAAATTTGGTGGTGGCGTTACCCACCCTATAGGAAGTATTAGACCCAGACACGGCGCACAATTATCGTGGCACTCCGAAGTCAAATTCCATGTTAATGTATTCACACTCAGAGTGTAAATCTTCATTGATTGAAGATATACATTACTTTGTGTGTTGCACATCTAAGTCATCAACATGCATAAGTGTTAGGATGTGTGCCTGATCACAGGACATTAGAGGATTCCAAGATATTTGGCTCACACCATAACTTGCAAAACCTTTTCTCATCCAAGGGCTTTGTGAAGATATCTGCAAGTTGCTCTTCAGTGTTGACGTGAATGATATTGATATCTTTCTTCATGACATGATCTCTGAGAAAGTGATGACGAATTTCAATGTGCTTTGTCTTCGAGTGCTGGATTGGATTGTTGGCTATCTTGATGGCACTTTCTTTGTCGCAGAAGAGAGGTACTTGTTTTAGGTTGATTCCATAGTCCTTGAGAGTTTGCTTCATCCATAGAAGCTGAGCACAACAGGATCCAGCAGCAATGTATTCAGATTCAGCAGTTGAGAGTGATACACAATTCTGCTTCTTTGAAGACCAACAGACAAGTGATCGACCAAGAAAATGACATGTGCCTGATGTAGACTTGCGATCCACTTTGTCACCAGCATAATCAGCATCCGAGAATCCAACTAAATCAAATTTTGATCCCTTGGGATACCATAATCCGAGTGTTGGGGTGTAAGCCAAATATCAAAGAATTCGCTTCACAGCTAAGTGATGCGATTCCTTTGGTGCCGCTTGGAATCGAGCACACATGCAAACACTAAGCATAATATCTGGCCTAGATGCACATAGATAATTTAAAGAACCAATCATGGAGCGATATACCTTTTGATCAAACTCTTTACCATTGTCGTCGGGACCAAGATGGTGTTTGGCTGGCATTGGCGTCGTGTAGCCTTTGCAGTCTTCCATTCCAAACTTCTTCAGACAATCTTTGAGGTATTTTTCTTGAGATATGAAGATGGCATTCCTTTGCTGACGAATTTGAAGACCAAGGAAGAACTTCAGCTCACCCATCATGGACATCTGATATTGCTCTTGCATCATGTACCCAAAGTCATCAGTATATTTCTGGTTGGTGCAGTCGAAGATTATGTCATCCACATATATTTAGCACACAAACAGTTCACCATCATATGTCTTTGTGAAGAGTGTGGGATCGAGAGATCCTGGTTTGAAGCCTTTGCTCTTCAGGAAGTCTTTGATCGTATCATACCATGCACGAGGAGCTTGTTTGAGGCCATACAGTGCTTTGTTTAGCTTGTACACCATATCAGGATGTTTTGGATCTTCAAAGCCAGGTGGTTGAGCGACATATACTTCTTCTTCAATCTTGCCACTGAGAAATGCACTCTTCACATCCATTTGATATAGCAATATGTTGTGATGATTAGCGTAGGCTAGCAGTATGCGACTTCAAGCCTAGCAACAGGAGAAAATGTTTCAACGAAGTCAATTCCTTCAACTTGAGTATATCCTTGAGCCACAAGACGTGCATTGTTTCTGACGACTTGACCATGCTCATCTTGCTTGTTTCGATATATCCATTTTGTTCCAATAATGTTATGCTTGCGATGGTCAGGTCGCTTGACAAGTTCCCAAACATTATTCAGCTTGAACTGTTGAAGTTCTTCTTGCATGGCTTGAATCCATTCAGGTTCCATAAAAGCTTCGGCAACTTTCTTGGGTTCTGATATTGACACAAATGAAAAGTGCCCACAGAAGTTTGCTAGCTGTGTTGCTCTTGATCGAGTGAGTGGACCAGGTGCATTGATGCTGTCAATTATCTTCTCTATTTGAACTTCATTTGCAACACGAGGATGAACAGGATGAAGACTTTGCTCTTGCTGATCATTATCATTATTGGGAGGATTGTCTTCGGTCTGAGCATTGTCTTCAGGTTGATTTGGTGCAGAGATGATAAGTTCCTCTTCAGGCTGTGCTTTAGAGGGCATGATTTCACCAGTTCCCATCAGCTTGATAGATTCGCTTGGAGGAGCTTCATCTAGTGTACTTGGCAGAATCTCTCTCTGTGAACCATTGGTTTCATCAAATTTCACATCCACAGTTTCGACGATCTTATAGAGATAGAGGTTGAAGACTCTGTAGGAGTGTGAATCCTTTCCATAGCCAAGCATGAAGCCTTCGTGAGCCTTAGGTGCAAATTTTGACTTGTGATGGGGATCCTTGATCCAGCATCTAGCTCCAAATACTCTGAAGTAGCTTACATTTGGCTTCTTGCCAGTGAGGAGCTCATATGATGTTTTGTTCAGAAGCTTATGGATGTAAACACGGTTGATGATATGACATGCTGTATCAATGGCTTCTGGCCAGAACTTTCTTGGTGTCTTGTATTCATCTAGCATTGTTCGAGCCATCTCAATGAGGGTTCTGTTTTTGCGCTCAACGATGCCATTTTGCTGAGGTGTGTATGGAGTAGAGAACTCATGAGTGATTCCCATTGTATCCAGATACAGATCAAGTCCTGTGTTCTTGAATTCAGTGCCATTGTCACTTCTGATATGCTTGATCTTCACGCCATAATTGTTCATTGCTCGATTGGCGAAGCGCCTGAAGACATCTTGCACTTCAGTCTTGTAAAGAATTATATGAACCCATGTGTATCTTGAGTAGTCATCAACCATGACGAAGCCATAGAGACAGGCAGTTGTTGTGAGGGTGGAGTAGTGAGTAGGTCCAAATAAGTCCATGTGTAGCAGCTCGAAGGGTTGAGATGTTGTCATGATTGTCTTCGAGGGGTGCTTTGCCCTTGTCATCTTTCCAGCTTCACAGGCACCACACAGATGATCCTTCTTGAACTTGACATCCTCGATGCCAATGACGTGCTTCTTCTTGACGAGTGAGTGTAAGTTCCTCATGCCAGCATGTCCTAGCCTTCGATGCCAGAGCCAGCATTCTGAAGCTTTTGTGAGAAGACATACGGCAAGCTGTGGACCTGCTGAGAAATCTACCATGTATAGATCATCTTTTCGATACCCTTCAAAGACTAGAGATTTGTCAGATTCCATTAGTACAAGGCAACGATATTTTCCAAATATCACAATCATGTTTAGGTCACAGAGCATTGAGACAGACATTAAGTGGAAACCAAGGGATTCAATAAGCATCACTTTATCCATGTGTTGATCCTTTGAGATTGCAACTCTACCTAGACCCAATACCTTGCTTTTACCAGTGTCAGCAAACATGATGTGACTCTTGTCGGATGGACATAAGGTTGAGTCCATGAGAAGACTTCGATCACCAGTCATATGATTTGTGCATCCACTGTCCATAATCCATTCTGAAGCTTTTGGTGATGTACCCTACAATGCAGTTAGGAGGATAGGCTTCACAAGAGTGTTGTGAAGCATAAGCATTTGACACATATAGGGACTGTCACAGCTTATATCAAAGTTAGGACATATAGTATGACTGATAAGCGATTCAGATGTGAAGTATATAGAATGACATTTTATCATGTGTCCTGAATGTGTTTTAGGTCCCCAGCAATAGTATCGGACACCATTGATTGCTGGCTGGAGACTGTATTCTGCAAAAGAGAGTTAGTTCTTCTTTGCCACCCACATCTTCAGGGGTGGCTTAGAAGCAATGAGTCTAAGTGCAGCATCTGAGAATTTTGGCTTTGGAGCCTTAGCAAATAGTCTTGCAGGAGATGAATGATACTCATATGAATAAGCAGAAAAGTTCTTAGTCATATGAACATAGCGGTTCGAAGATACACGCTCATATTCATAAGTCTGAGCATGATTTCCCTGCACAACATTGGCGTTAGGGTGACTCATGTGAGTCCTGTATCTGTATGAAGCCTTTGGGCCACATGAAGCTATAGGTCTGGGTTTTGTCTTCTTCCTTGGTGGTGTCATGACGACATTCACAGGAAGATTCTCAATGTACTGCTTAGGTACCCAGATCTTCTTCATAGGTGGTCCATTCCTGCAGTTAGTACCAATGTACCTGGCAAACACTTCACCATTCTGATTCTTGAACAGCTTATAGTTTGCATCAAAGGATTCATCAATGATAATAGGATTAGCACAAGTAAAGCCAGATAAAGTATATGGATCTACTGAAGGTTCCTTTGTAGCAACCGATGTGGTTTTGGGGTACTACTTAGGCTTCCAGTACGAGCCATCAACATTCATTTTCCTCTCGAACCCAACACCCTCTTTCCTAGGGTTTCGGTTCAGAATCTGCTTTTTGAGGACATCGCAGAGTGTCTGATGTCCCTTCAAACTTTTGTACATCCCTGTTTCAAGCAATGTCTTCAACATAGCATTTTCATCAGCATTAGCAGTGGTATCCTCCGCAGAGGGGTTAGTGACCACGTCAGTAGGTGAAGACAATGAAACAGTAGCAACAGTGGAACATTCAGCAACAGATGTAACATTATCACGCTCAATGCATTTTAGACATGGTGGTTCAAATCCATCTTGAGCGGGACTGATCTGTTGAGCGCGAAGTGACTCATTCACCTTTTGAAGATCTTCATGAGCCGCTCTCAATTTCTCAAGCTCTTGTTTCCTTTGAAGATAGTCATAGGAGAGCCTTTCATAAGTAGTTGAGAGCATTTCATGACGACCTTCAAGTTCTTGGTACTTAGCATGAAGATTTTTTATGTCATCAACTAAGGACTGTGAATGGGTCATTTCAGCGTCCAACAGGTCATCGCTTTTGTCTAACAGTTTCTGAGTATGTTCCATAGCCTTTTGTTGTTCAGTTGCAATTTTAGCAAGTGTTTTGTAGCTGGGTTTGGATTCACAATCAGAGTCATCTTCACTTGATGTTTGAAAGTAAGCATCGCGTGATTTTACCTTGGCACCACGTGCCATGAAGCAGTAGGTGGGAGTAGGATCGTCTTTGTCATTAGCTTCAACGTTGGTGTGGAAGTCATTGTCTTCAGTGTTGAAGATGGACTTGGCGACATAGGCTGTGGCTAGAGCCAGACTTTCAACGCCAGGGTCAGACTCCTCTCCAGACTCCACCTCCGCCTCCTCAGAAGCAGACTCCTCCTCTGAATCCATTTCCTTACCAACAAAAGCACGAGCCTTGCCAGATGAGCTCTTCTTGTACGATGAAGACTTGGAAGAAGACTTAGAAGAAGACTTTGAGGATTTCTTCTTCTTCTTGTCATCAGGATCATATTCCTTGCTCTTCTTCTTCTTCTTCTTCTCATTGTCCCACTGTGGACACTCAGATATGTAGTGACCAGGTTTCTTGCACTTGTGGCAGATTCTCTTCTTGTGGTCATGGGTGGAAGCTTCATCATTCCTTGAGGTGGATCGTGAAGACTTTCTGAAGCCTTTCTTCTTAGTGAACTTCTGGAACTTCTTCACAAGCATAGCAAGTTCCTTTCCAATGTCTTCAGGATCTTCAGAACTACAGTCAGATTCTTCTTCAGATGAGGAAACAACTTTTGCCTTCAAAGCGCGAGTACGTCCATAGTTTGGGCCATAGATGTCTCTTTTCTCAGAAAACTGGAACTCATGTGTGTTGAGCCTTTCAAGTATATCAGACGGATCGAGTGTCTTGAAGTCAGGACGTTCTTGTATCATGAGGGCAAGGGTGTCAAAGGAGCTGTAGAGTGATCTCAGTAGTGTCTTGACAATTTCATGCTTGGTAATCTCAGTTGTGCCAAGAGCTTGAAGTTCATTTGTGATGTCAGTGAGGCGATCGAACGTGAGCTGGACATTTTCATTGTCGTTTCTCTTGAAGCGGTTGAAGAGGTTGCAAAGAACACCGATTCTTTGATCTCTCTAGGTTGATACGCCTTCGTTGACCTTGGATAGCCAGTCCCAGACTAGCTTCGACGTTTCCAGAGCACTCACACGGCCATACTGTCCTTTGGTCAGATGACCACAGATGATGTTCTTTGCAGTAGAGTCCAGTTGAATGAACTTCTTGACATCAGTGGGGGGTGACACCTTCACCAGTTTTGGGAACGTCATTCTTGACGACATACCAGAGGTCGACATCAATGGCTTCAAGATGCATACGCATCTTATTCTTTCAGTAGGGATATTCAGTTCCATCGAACACGGGGCAAGCAGCGGAGACCTTGATTATCCCTGCAGTCGACATAGCTAAAACTCCAGGTGGTTAAACCGAATCACACAGAACAAGGGAGTACCTTGCTCTGATACCAATTGAAAGTGCTAGTATCGACTAGAGGGGGGGGGGGTGAATAGGCGATTTTCATAAAAGTCTTCAAAGCTTAGAAGTTTCGAAGACAAACAACAGAAATGACCTAGTTGATATGCAGCGGAAGATAAACTACCATAAGCAAGCCATAGTCAAGTATGCAATGATGTAAAAGTACAGGACTAATAGCAGCTAAGTAGTAAGGATCAGGATGGAAGATAGTATGAAGCCAATCAACAGTAGTAGTCAAACAATAAAGTCAAACAGGTATGACAGACAGGCAATGACTTCACGAAGACAAACTTAAGTAAAGGATGTAAAGGGATAGAACCAGTCGCTTGTTGAAGACACAGGATTTGTTGGACCAGTTCCAGTTGCTGTGACAACTGTACGTCTGGTTAGGGAGGCTGAGATTTAACTCAGAAGACCGTGTCTTCACCTTATTCCCCTTGAGCTAAGGACACCCAGTCCTCGCCCAATCACTCTGGTAAGTCTTCAAGGTAGACTTCCAAACCTTCACATACTTCGTTCACCGGCAATCCACAATGACTCTTGGATGCTCAGAACGCGACGCCTAACCGGCTGGAGGATTCACAGTCCTCAAGTGTAATAAGTCTTCAGGTCACACAGATAGAAAGACTTCGGTGATGCCTAACACTCTTTGGCTCTGGGTGTTTGGGCTTTGTCCTCGTAAGGATTTCTCTCTCTCAAATGCTTCGAGGTGGGTTGCTCTGAAACGACAAAAGCCGTGCACAAACTCTGAGCAGCCACCAATTTATGGTGTAGGGGGTGTGCTATTTATAGCCACAAGGCAACCCGACCTGATTTGTCCAAAATGACCCTGGGTCACTAAGGAACTGACACGTGTTCCAACGGTTAGATTTCAAACACACGCCGCAACTTTACTTGGGCTACAAGCAAAGCTGACTCATCCAGCTCTGGATAAGATTTGCTCTCATTGTCTTCGCTCGAAGACATAGGATTTGGTTGAGCATCACTTCAGTCACTCTGACTTAGTTCACTTGGACCCCACTTAACAGTACGGTGGTTCCTATGACTCAACAAAGAAGAAAAGAAAACAACGAAACCACACAGTCTTCGCGCTCCATAGTCTTCACGTAATGTCTTCTCATGTCATAGTCTTCAATATGAATATCTTCTCAAACCATCATTGTCTTCAATATCTTCATACATTTTTAGGGGTCATCTCTGGTAGGTAAACCGAATCAATGAGGGACACTACCTGTGTTATCCTGCAATTCTCACAAAGGCATTAGTCCCTCAACCAACTTTGTCGTCAATACTCCAAAACCAAATAGGGGTGGCACTAGATGCACTTACAGCCCTCCTTCTGGAGCCTTCCTAAGGGTCACTTAGGGCGAGCTGAGAGCGCGTCACTTGGCGCGCTCTCAACTGCCGCCACGTGTCGCACTCTGAGCGCTCTCTTTAGATTTTTCATTTTTATTTTTTCGCACGTGTTTTCGGCTTTCTAAATAGTTTTACGGTTTTTCACATGACTTTCTTAGCTTTTTGACAAAAAAGCAAATGTGTTTTCATTTTTTTCCTTCCTCGAGAGGTACAGCCGTGCCTCTCGAAATAGAAGAAAAAACGTGTTTTTTTGCTTCCGCGAGAGGTGCCTTTCGAAAATGGCTTTTGGAAAAGGAAAAAAAAGTGCTTTCAGTGCGATTTTTTCATCCTGTTTTTTCGTGAAAAATAAGTTCATTAAACTTATCTACATGGGATCTAGTTTAAAAGATCTCGCTGCGAGGAATTCAATGATAAAAATGGTTTGAGATTTGTGCCCATGGTTTAAGAGATAAAATGTTTAGAATAAACGGACCTAAAAAAAATCTCAGTTTGCGATAAGTGGCACACATACAGTGTGCTGTTTGTCGTAACCTGAGGAGGTAGGAGTAACCTTTGCAAAAGTGCTCCTCAATTAGTGATCTGGCTTAATAGTGGAGCCTCGGCGGGCAAGCCAGACGCAGCGGGCTGGTCCGTTGCTTGCGCGTGTTTGTTGTTTTGTTAGCTGCGTTTTTTTGGTTTACAGTTTTTGGTTTTTCTTTTATTTTTGGTTTTTATTTATTTCTTTTCCTTTTATTTTGTTTTCTCTTGAGTTTAATTTTTGTTTTTTACATTTGCCAATTTTCTAATATATGTGAACATTTTTTAAATACGCACTAAACATTTACTTAGTACATGCTGAATTGTTTTTCATATAAGGTTAGTTTTTTTAAAATTCACACTGAACATTTTATTTAGTATAAGATAAATATTTAACATACAATTATATTTTAAAGGTATGGGGAATGTTTTCGAACTTTAAAAAAAAGTACGCTGAACTATTTTTCCAGTGTATTTATGCTATTTGTATATATGTTTATTTCTAATTGTTTGAGCTTTGTAAAAATTCAATAATTACCTTTTAGCATAAAAAAACCTCTAAGAGAAAACCAAGGAAACTGACCCAAATGAGTTCGCTAGCATGGGCCAGCCCATTTGCGCCGGCGTTCTGGCGTTAGGAGTCTATTTGACGGTTATAAGCATCAAATAGAAGCACTCCCCTGATGGCGGGCCACCGGACGGCGAAATCACTAATTGAAAAATACTCTTTGCAAATGTCACTTCCATCTTTCCAGGTTGCGACAAGTGTCACATTGTATAGGCGCCACTTGTCGCAACCTGGAAGTTTTCCCTCTTTTTGTAGATTCGTTTTATTCAACATGTTTTATCTCTCAAACCGTGCGTCAAATCTTGAACCGTTTTCACCGTTGGATTCCTCGTGTTGAGATCATCAAAACTAGATCCCATGTGTTGATAGATTTCGACGAAGTATTTTTACAAGAATGAACCAGGAGCATTTTTTTTCCTTTTTCGAGAGGCACGAGCAAATCCGTGCCTCCACGAGAAGTAAAGCGGTGTCTCTTGAAGAAGGGAAAAACATGTTTTTTTTTGTGAGGCACAACCGTGCCTCCACGAGAAATAAATATGTGCCTCCTGCAGAAGGGGAAAACATGCTTTTTTTCCTTTTCGTGACGCATGACCGTGCCTCTCGCAGAAGCAAATTCGTGCCTCCATGAGAAATAAATCTGTGTCTCTCGCGGGAAAAAGAAGAAAACGCGTTTTTTTCGCTTTTCGAGAGGCGCGACCATGCCTCTCACGGAAACTAATTCGTGCCTACACAAAATGCAAATCTGTGCCTCTCGCCGAAGGAAAAGAAATGAAAAGGCATTTTTTTCTTTTTCTGAGAGGCATGACCGTGCCTCTCGTGGAAATAAATCCATGCCTCATGAGAAGCAACTATGTGTCTCTAGCGAAAGGAAAAAAATGAGAACACGTTTTTTTCTCTTTCCCTAGAGACATGACCATGCCTCTCGCGAAAGAAATCTGTGTTTTCATGTCTCTCTTGAAAGGAGTTTTTTTTCCCTTTCTTAGAGGTACAACCGTGCCTCTCGCGGAAGCAATCTCGTGCCTTTACGGGAAATAAATCTGTGCCTCTTGTGGAAGGAAAAAAAAGAAAACATGTTTTTTCATGCAAGTTTTTTTGGGTCAAATTTAAGAAAAACCGGAGGAAACCGGAAAGCCAAAAAAACCAATTTTTATTATCTAAAAGCCGAAAAAGCGTGCAGAAAAATAAAAAATAAACAAAATCCGAAGGAAGCGTCCAAAACGCAAAACGTGGCAGTGGCTAACAGCGCACCAAGTGGCATGCTCCCAGCCCACTTCAACTTACCGTTATGGGGGCTCCGGAAGGAGTACTCTTGATTAGTTGCTCTCGACAGACCGTCATTTACTTAGCCGACTCTTTTCTAAAAAAAAGCCACTATGACAAGGCCCAAGCCTGAACAAGTGTTGGATCGAAGGCCCACCAGTGCCCGAATTTCATTATGCGATTTGGCTTGTGGTCTTCTTCTTTTCGGTAGCCCTCCCTTTAAAAAAGGTGACTAGGTGTCGACTAAGATTTAACCAAGTCTCAGTTAAGTGACATAACTTGAAAGAGAAAGAAAAAACTGAAAAGAATATTTTACACGAATCTCAATATAACATCTTACGGATATAGTAAACCCGGGCATGGGCAGCGCGGCCCAACGACCCGGCCCGAAAAACCCGTGCCGGGCCGGGCTTGACATTCGGGCCGGGCTCGGGCTTTGTTTTGCAGCTTGAAAGATAGTTCGGGCCGGGCTCGGGCTTCAATTTTCGTATTTTGGGCCGGGTTTTCGGGCCTCGGGCCGGAGTTGCACGTGCGCGTACTAAAAGACAGCATTCGGGCCGGGTTTTCGGGTTTCGGCCTTGATTTCGGGCTGGGCTCGGGCTTGAAAATAGGGAGTATTTCGGGCTTCAGGCTGGGCTCGGGCTTGAGAAATGTACAAGCCCGACCTGGCCCGACGTTTGACCGGGTTTAGGATATAGCATGGACCCAGACTTATAAGACCGTTAAAAAGAAGTAGCTCTCTGGTTTGGTCCGTAGCACCCCGGTAGCTTTCAGATGTGAGGTTTTGAGTTCTTGCCGTCTTCTTCCCGGTAGCTCCCGGTTTCTGCGAGGGAATGTGGGGCGCATCAGGCGACGCGTCCGGGCAAGCATCCACAGAGTCACACTTGACTGGAGGTCTAGGCACGTTGACCTCGAGCCAGGCAAAACCCATTTTACTTCTTCCCACAAGGACAAGGACCTCGAGCGCAGCAATCCGGGACCAAGCGTACGCGTTGATCAGTTTTGTCTGCCCGTCGTAGAGCCAACAACGCTTAGAGCACATGCATTTGATCTTACTATGCGTAGAGCTCTTCTGTACATGTTCACGCATCCATCAGCAGTGCGCCGTAACAGGAAGCTAGCTAGCCCCCCGCTGGATGGAGGAGAATATACATGCTGGTCAACTAATTGTACAGTACAGTTCATCGATATCCTTAGCCGGTTGAGCGACGGGCTACGCATCATGTGTGCGTATCCCGGAAGAACATGGGCAACTTGCTCATCACCATGCACATTATTCGGTCAATGGTATAACTTGTTTGAATTGGTCAGAACCAGCTGCCAACGCCATCAATGTCAGATGTCAACTCCAACTCGAAATATGCAGCGTCCAGACGATCGGTCCGTCGTGCCCACTAGGAAGAACCAGTGGTCTGCCTTATCACTTGCAGATCAGAAACAAAAGATAACGTGTGTTTCGAGTCGTAAAACGCGTACGCGAGAGACGGAGTACGTGTGTCCAAATGGCAAAAGAGATTACCCCGAATGGCCCGAGCTTCTGCTTTGGTACAAGTTTGCTACAGCTTTCAACCAGCCCCTGCGTAGACAAATGGCCTGAGCTCAGTAACTATGAAATGAATACATCATAGACTTTTCTTTCCGATGAAAATACATCATAGACTTGCATAAACGCGTGACGGGCTTTGATTAGATGACCTGTTCAAGGTTTATCTCCCGAGGTCAAAAGGGGGAGAAAACACCGCCAACACACCTCGCACTTGAGTAATTTGTCACACGTAAACGTCGAAGGCTTCATTAGATTTGATGGTTGGCTAGTATTAGTAGTATTGATTTAAACACTACCTAGCTAATGATATACTATCTCTGTTTTTAGAGCATCTTCAATAGATGATGTAAATTTAGAGATGTAATAGTGAGTGTAGTATAACTTACATCATCAAAAAGTGCCTTTTACATCTTGAAAAAGAGTCAACTCTAACAGATGATGTATATTTGTAATGTAAACCACCTACTCCAACAGATGATGTATATTTGGTGATGTAAACCTCCTACTCCAACAAATAATATTGTCGAACATGTTGCGTGCGAGGTGGAAGAAACCAGCCGGCGGCATGTCAGAGTGTTGATGGGCAGCACAAAGCACATCTAGGGTGGGCAGTGTCTGCTTCAACAGTCTCTGGACGGCCGTGTGGCTGCCGGAGGACTCTGCTCGCAGCGATGCAACGGCGGCGACAACGACAGACAAACTGCCGGCTCAGCGGGTTGCGGTGGTTGTATGGCTGTCCTACTAGCTTCAGCAGTGGGCAGTGGCTACCAGGGATAGCTGACGTGAGCTGCTACGGCCATTACGGCCGCCGAAGCTCAAGTGAACCTCCGGATCGATCACGTGGTCGTCGGCGGGGCGGACTCAAATCGGCGGGTCGTCGTCGGCTAGGGAGGCGCGGCTAGCGGCGGGGATATCCCGCGGGTCGTGGCGGGGTCAGGGATGGACGGACGAGCGGCAACGTCATTTCCGGTGGCAGAGGCGGGCGGTCATTGGCTAGGGTGGCATGACTGGCCGCGGGAATAGGTGGCGGGGTCGGGAATGGAAGGACGGGCCGCGGGTGACGGTGTTTCCGGCCAGAAATCACCGGCGACGGAGGCGGGCGGGCGGCAGGTAGGCGGGCGGAAGGGAAAGAAGGCAGTTGGGTTGTTGGCGCACGACGGGCTGTTTTACATCACCTGGAGATGGAGATGCAAATTTGCATCTCAAAATGTTGTATTTTACATCACTTGGAGGAGGTGATGTTTTTTTTTTGCATCTACGTCATCTGTTGGAGGTGGTTTTTCAGGCCTTGGAGACGTATAAGTTAGTTATTTTTGCATCTATATCATCTATTGAAGATGCTTTTAAATGCAAGGTGTTTTGTCAGTTTGGTTGCTGCCACCTTCTCACCATTTTTTTTAGCAAACTTCACAAGTTTACACACCTGCAAATTATTACAATCAGGCCACTTACGGCATAACCACAGCTTTGTCATGCAAACCATTAGAACTTACGCCCACATGGCACAGGCACACTCGTTGAATATGTAGTTCTATAAGTGGCTTTGTGATGATACTTTCTTTTACATAGTTACTGAGCTCAGGTCATTTGTCTACACATCAAACTTGTACGCCCAACTTGTTCTTGTTTGTACTATGATGCGACATCAACGATGACCTAAATAAGATAACATAATTAAAACAAAAGTGAAATCCCGTTGACAAAGTTGCGGATCTTCACAAACGAAAGTGAAATCCATTAACTAATACGGGTTGTGTGCACAAGTGGCAGAACCACGCGACTTAGGATTCGAAGCAAGTGTTGGAAGATTCTGCCATCTCCAGCACACAACAAATATCCACTTGTTGCTTCTTGGAGAAGCCTAGAGAATCCTTGAGCAAAGTCTAATAAACTCAGTTATGATTTTCTTAACTTAATTTGTATTAAATGAATAAATAAATATTTTGTATTAATTGTCTTGACAAATTTTTGTGTGTGCAAACTTACATTTTAGTGGCACTGCACAAAAGAACATGGCCAAGAGGTTTATGAAGTAGGAGAGAGATCGGCGAGAAAATATTTGTCGCTCTCAACTTTGTTAAGAGGCTCAACTGTGAAGTGTGTAGCTTTGACTAGTATTCTCGAATTGTTGGTTCAAAATCTAGTTTGTTAAGAGGCTCAACTGTGAAGTGTGTGCCTTTGGCTAGCATTCTCCAATTGTTGGTTGTGAACCCTGTAAATGTACATGTGAATTTTGTTATGAAAAGCAATGCGCAAATGAATGATTATGCATGTGCAGTCCTCAACATCATCCTCGAGGAAGGGAAGCTATGGGTCGCCGCGGGTGCAAAGAAACTAGAGAAAATTATAATACGATAGTAATTGTTATGCGGTGTTGTATGAACACTTGTAAAACTCTATTCCCCTCTTAATTAACATATGAGGCAAATCTTTTGCCCCGTTTAATTTTTTTTTGATTATGCATGTATATTGCGTTCCTATTTTTCTGTCAATTTCGTTTGCATTGCTGGGAACATACATAAATAAAGCGTATGCGTGCAATGGTGAACAGAATCGTTATCACTGCAAGGCTGGCAGTCATAACTAGTACAACATCACTTACTGGCTGGTTGGTCGGCTTGTGATTAGCAAGTCATCACTGATCCCGAGACACTGATCGGTTAGAAACTCATCTGTGATGATACAATCTGGTTGGTCGGTGGTGTTCGGATATGTAGTAGTGTGAAAGCTTTGTCCCGAGGGGGGTCAGTGCCGATGATCTTGATGACCGCAGGCGTCATTTTCTCCGTCAAGGCGTTGTCAAAAGGGTTCTTCACACTTGCCCTAGGTCACCTTGGCTCACGGTTGTTGGTTTGTGTTTGGTGGTGGAGTCTAGCTTTCATTTGGGTTTGCTTGAGTTCGTCGTCGGAGTGTTTGCTTGATTGTCCCCCATTTAATCATGTCGTTGTGGTTTTCAGTCTAGTTTATGTATAAACCGGGTCCATTTGATGATTTTCATTTCTTAATCAAATCACAGGAGCATCATGTGTACCCTTTTGATGATGTCCTTAAAAAAGTGAACAACAAAGACCAATAAAATATGAAAATGTACACCAAGGCTTTTAGAAGTCATACTCTAGCCCCACCCTTAGAGTCTCAACCTTCTTCTATGGTCATCTCAAAGGTTCTAAAGAATTCCATTAAGTATCCAACCGAAAAGGGAGTAAAAAAAGATCATGACATTGTAGTCAAGAATCAAAAATTAGGTAATTACGGGCAACCTCCTAGGCTCCAACGAACCCCCTACGGACTTCCCCTCCACGACCTCCCACCAATCCCCTCCCCCTTGGATTTTTGTGTGTGCCCCTCCCCTCCAACCAGATGTTAACACCTCATCTTGTAATTATAAGCCTACGACCCTCTGACGAGATGTTAACACCTCATCTTGTAATTGTAATCCTATGATTAATCGTAGGTGTAGCAAAACTTGTCAAGAATACATCATCTGCAAGAAAACTACTGAATGCTTCGTCATGAAACGCTTCAAACTTTTTTTGTTTGAAAAAAGACACTCTGATAATTATCAAGGGAAACATTTAATCAATACAATGTAAAGATAGCAAGATACAAAATGGTTTAGAAAAATAATAATATCACATGGAGAATCATATTGGACTTCTCTCTCCTTCGATTGTGTACACCATCCGTCGGAGATTGAAAATTACATCGAACCAACAATACGGGAGAGGCAGATCTGCAAACATCATGGCCATACTATGTTTTGAAGACTGCGATAGCCATTCACCGCTAGAAATGAGATCTAGTAATCGTCAAAAACAACGAAGACCAAGAGACAACTAAGTCGACTTAAAACAAAATTGAAGTCAATTGAGACTTAGGCAAACCCCGGTCGACTGGGAGCGACGGAACCAAAATGAGCACGGCACGCCATTGCAAGACAAACAAAAGGATCGACTGGCCATTTGTGGGATCAGAAGTCGTCCGGGCCAAAACCCACTGGTCTCCAATGTCTGGATAGCCCACTCGCGGATGGTAGGATAAAACCAAGAGACATTTCGGCCGCACCGTACGGAATTAGCATGCTACATATCCATCGCTGTGGACGCAGTGTGAAACAAGTCGGACGCAAATTCTCTATCACTTGTATAGAACAAAAAGACCGATGAACTATTACCGCGCCGGCAGAACCATGGATACAAGTCGTGAAGGCGAAGCTGTCTACCATGTCAGCTTCCCAAGGGCAATAACTTTCTCGATTACGCCCACGTAAAAAAAACGTAATGATGGAGGAATTACGCGGAACTTGGGCAGAACGTAGTTGATGCCGATCGTCGTAGAAGTTCTACCCTTCCTTGACGTAGGCTTGCACCAACCGAACTACGCGCGTCAGCGCCGGTGACCATGTATGCACGCCTAGCCCGGGCTCCCTCTATATAAACCACGGGTGCACGCCAGTCGACACACAACCCGATAAAGGCCGAGTATTCTATCGAGAGCAGTGGCCATGAAAATGGATCAGAAGATGATCATCGTGTGCTCGGTCGTCGGCTCCCTCGGGGTGCTGAGTGCCATCCTCGGGTTCTCAGCCGAGGGCACCAAGCTCACTGTAAGCTACCACGCTCACTACTTTCATCTATCCTTGCCTACTGTTGTGCATTTGTGCCTGTGAACTGTGCGCGTTTGTACATGAACATGTACACGTCTTACTCTGTCTGATGCATATCTTGCAGGTTTCGGACTTGTATGTGGGTGGAGGGCTGTGCCTGTATCCGCAGAACCCCGCGCTCGGGCTCGGGGTGTGCGCGGTCATCTTCCTGGTCGTGGCCCAGATCGTCTTCGCGGTCGTCGGCGGCTGCTGCGGCTGCTGCAGGTCCCGCGCCATCCCCTCCGAGACCAACCGGATCATCGGCGTCGTCTGCGCCGTCTTCTCATGGTGAGTGCTCAATCCTCCATGGATAAATGAGCAAGCTCTCGCTAGACGGACCACTGTTTATACGGACTAAAACGTGCATTCATGCATGCAGGATCATGGCGATAATCGCGTTCGCGCTGCTGGTGACGGGCGCGGCGTGGAACACCACCGGGACGCGGGACCCGTCACCGTTCGGGCTGTGCTACGTCCTCAAGGACGGCATCTTCGCCGGCGGCGCCGTGCTCACGCTCGTCGCCACGGCCCTCGGGCTCACCTCCTACGTCATGCTCCGCGGGCAGCCGGCCACCGCCGCCTCCGCCGCCGCCGCGCCCAAGGAAGGCGAGCAGATGCCAGCGGGCGCCGCCGGGACGACGATGGGGCAGCCGCAGTTCCCGCAGCAGCCTCCCCAGGGGCAGGCGCCACCCAACAACCCGCAGTACTCTCCACCGCCCCAGGGGCAGGGGTACGGCCAAGCGCCGAACCCTCACCACGCCCCTCCTCCGGCACAAGGACAAGGCTACGGAGCGCACGCACCCAACCAGCAGCTACCCCCGCCTCCTGGACGAGGCTACGGGCAGTACCCTCCCCCCAAAGGAGACGAACAGGTGTAACGCGCGCCGTTTGATCAAACGATGCATCGATCGTGCTATACTCCGTGATTTCTATCGTTTTTGTGAATGTAATTAACGTGTGTGTGTCGCTCTACCTCACCGGAGGCCCTGTATTCTTGTGTTACTTTTAGAGCGTCAGTAATGCTTGTTTGATGCTTTACGTTTGCAATTAGAGATTTCTCCTATAATCTTCAGAGAGTCAGCAACGCTAAAACTAATGCTTGCTTTGCCGTCGTGTTTTCAGTTTAGATCTCAAGTCATGTTGAAAAGAAGGTTTCACGATCGGGGTCAGCAACGCTAAAACTAATGCTTGTTGATAATGAGCCAACGTTTTCAGAATAGTTTCTGCTACAACGCTCTATGGTGTGTCTGATTTCAGGTGCGAATCTCAATGCGGTGACGTCGTTAGTCTGCATGACATCCACCCTCCTGAGCGAACGAGGCAAACGCTCGAATCCATTAACTTTTTTTTGAGCACTTTGAAAAGGTGACGTTCCCCTCTAATGTAGCATGTCAATTCCTGAAAATATGTGTGGCAACTTCCCAGTGGCGGTGATTGACGCCAATTATTGGGCGGGCTGGATGGGCCAAATAGAACTAATAGCATGCGGGCTGATGTTTCTAGGCCTAAGAGTAAAAGAATAGTGTACGAATGTCAAAATGTTGGGTGGGGTGTTATGAGAAGCATAGCAATATTCTTATCGGACGAGAGAGAGCGAGAGCGCCGCCCCGCTGCCCCGCCGTGCGTCACTCCGACCCCGGCGTCCACCTCTCCGCCGCCTGCCGCTTCGGCTCTGGCGGTCCCCCCTCTCCCCTCCTGCGGCGCGTTCCTCCTCGCCCCGCGTGCCCTCCCCCCATGGGATCTAGTCCGCGCTCCGTCACCTCGGTCTTCCAGGGAGAGCGGCCGGTCGTCTCTGGCCTTGGCCTCTCATTGGCGTCGGCGTCGGAGAGCTCGGTTGGGGGCGGGGCCCTCGCGGCTCGGCCTGATGAGGGGCTCGCGGGCGGCCCGTCGCGGCGGATCTCGCCATTGCAGGAGGCTCCTGCCTCAACGAGGACGCTTTGGAAGCGCCTTCTCGAGGAGCGGCCGTCAGTGGAGGTTTCCCGACGTCCTTCGCCCGGCCGCAAGGAGGTCTCGCCGGAGATGCGGGACAGATGCTTTAAGTGCCTCGAGAAGGGGCACTTCCTGAAGGACTGCATGAACAAGGTGGTGTGCCTCCGTTGTGGGTGAAGGAAATATGCCCTAGAGGCAACAATAAAGTTATTATTTATTTCCTCATATCATGATAAATGTTTATTATTCATGCTAGAATTGTATTAACCGGAAACATAATACATGTGTGAATACATAGACAAACACAACGCCACTACTATGCCTCTACTTGACTAGCTTATTAATCAAAGATGGTTATGTTTTCTAACCATAGACATGTGTTGTCATTTGATTAATGGGATCACATCATTAGGAGAATGATGTGATTGACATGACCCATTCCGTTAGCCCAACACTTGATCGTTTAGTATATTGCTATTGCTTTCTTCATGACTTATACATGTTCCTGTAACTATGAGATTATGCAACTCCCGTTTACCGGAGGAACACTTTGGGTGCTACCAAACGTCACAACGTAACTGGGTGATTATAAAGGAGTACTACAGGTGTCTCCAAAGGTACATGTTGAGTTGGCGTATTTCGAGATTAGGTTTTGTCACTCCGATTGTAGGAGAGGTATCTCTGGGCCCTCTCGGTAATGCACATCACTATAAGCCTTGCGAGCAACGTAACTAATGAGTTGGTTATGGAATGATGCATTACGTAACGAGTAAAGAGACTTGCCGGTAACGAGATTGAACTAGGTACTGGATACCGACGATTGAATCTCAGGCAAGTAACATACCGATGACAAAGGGAACAACATATGTTGTTATGCGGTTTGACCGATAAAGATCTTCGTAGAATATACCAATATGGGCATCCAGGTTCCGCTATTGGTTATTGAACAAGAATAGTTCTAGGTCATGTCTACATAGTTCTCGAACCCGTAGGGTCCGCACGCTTAACGCTACGATGACAGTTTTATTATGAGTTTATAAGTTTTGATATACCGAAGTTTGTTCGGAGTCCCGGATGTGATCACGGACATGACGAGGAGTCTCGAAATTGTCAAGACATAAAGATCGATATATTGGACGGCTATATTCGGACACCGGAAGTGTTTCAAGTAATTTCGGAGAAAACCGGAGTGCCGGAGGGTTACCGGAACCCCCCCCCCCCCCCGGGAGAAGTAATGGGCCTCATGGACCTTAGTGGAGAGAGAGAGGGGAGGCCAGGGTGGGCCGCGCGCCCCCTCCCCTCTGGTCCGAATTGGACTAGGAGGGGGGGGGGGGGCGGCGCCCCCCTTTCCTTCTCCCTCTCCCCTTCCTTTCCCCCTCCTAGTAGGAGTAGGAAAAGGGGAGTCCTACTCCTACTAGGAGGAGGACTCCTCCTCCTTGGCGCGCCCCCTAGGGCCGGCCGGCCTCCCCCCTTGCTCCTTTATATACGGGGGCAGGGGGGCACCCTAGAGACACACAAGTTGATCTACGGATCGTTCCTTAGCCGTGTGCGGTGCCCCCCTCCACCATATTCCACCTCGGTCATATTGTCGCGGAGTTTAGGCGAAGCCCTGCGCCGGTAGAACATCATCATCGTCACCACGCCGTCATGCTGACGGTACTCATCCCCGGAGCTTTGCTGGATCGGAGCCCGGGGATCGTCATCGAGCTGAACGTGTGCTGAACTCGGAGGTGCCGTACGTTCGGTGCTTGGATCGGTCGGGTCATGAAGACGTACGACTACATCAACCGCGTTGTGCTAACGCTTCCGCTTACGGTCTACGAGGGTACGTGGACAATACTCTCCCCTCTCGTTGCTATGCCATCACCATGATCTTGCGTGTGCGTAGGAAATTTTTTGAAATTACTACGTTCCCCAACAGTGGTATCAGAGCCTAGGTTTTATGCGTTGATGTTATATGCACGAGTAGAACACAAGTGAGTTGTGGGCGATACAAGTCATACTGCTTACCAGCATGTCATACTTTGGTTCGGCGGTATTGTGAGATGAAGCGGCCTGGGCCGATATTACGCGTACGCTTATGCGAGACTGGTTTCACCGTTATGAGCACTCGTGCTTAAAGGTGGCTGGCGGGTGTCTGTCTCTCTCACTTTAGCTGAATCGAGTGTGGCTACGCCCGGTCCTTGCGAAGGTTAAAACAACACTAACTTGACGAACTATCGTTATGGTTTTGATGCGTAGGTAAGAACGGTTCTTGCTAAGCCCGTCGCAGCCACGTGAAATTTGCAACAACAAAGTGGAGGACGTCTAACTTGTTTTTGCAGGGCATGTTGTGATGTGATATGGTCAAGACGTGATGCTATATTTTATTGTATGAGATGATCATGTTTTGTAACCGAAGTTATCGGCAACTGGCAGGAGCCATATGGTTGTCGCTTTATTGTATGAAATGCAAACGCCCTGTAATTGCTTTACTTTATCACTAAGCGGTAGCGATAGTCGTAGAAGCAATAGATGGCGTAACGACAACGATGCTACGATGGAGATCAAAGTGTCGCGCTGGTGACGATGGTGATCACGACGGTGCTTCGAAGATGGAGATCACAAGCACAAGATGATGATGGCCATATCATATCACTTATATTGATTGCATGTGATGTTTATCCTTTATGCATCTTATCTTGCTTTGATTGACGGTAGCATTTTAATATGATCTCTCACTAATTATCAAGAAGTGTTCTCCCTGAGTATGCACCGTTGCGAAAGTTCTTCGTGCTGAGACACCACGTGATGATCGGGTGTGATAGGCTCTACGTTCAAATACAACGGGTGCAAAACAGTTGCACACGCGGAATACTCAGGTTAAACTTGACGAGCCTAGCATATACAGATATGGCCTCGGAACACGGAGACCGAAAGGTCGAACGTGACTCATATAGTAGATATGATCAACATAGTGATGTTCACCATTGAAACTACTCCATCTCACGTGATGATCGGACATGGTTTAGTTGATTTGGATCACGTGATCACTTAGATGACTAGAGAGATGTCTGTCTAAGTGGGAGTTCTTAAGTAATATGATTAATTAAACTTAAATTTATCATGAACTTAGTACCTGATAGTATTTTGCTTGTCTATGTTTGTTGTAGGTAGATGGCTCGTGCTGTTGTTCCGTTAAATTTTAATGCGTTCCTTGAGAAAGCAAAGTTGAAAGATGATGGTAGCAATTACACGGACTGGGTCCGTAACCTGAGGATTATCCTCATTGCTGCACAGAAGAATTACGTCCTGGAAGCACCGCTGGGTGCCAGGCCTGCTGCTGATGCAACTAACGACGTTAAGAACGTCTGGCAGAGAAAAGCTGATGACTACTCGATAGTTCAGTGTGCCATGCTTTACGGCTTAGAACCGGGTCTTCAACGACGTTTTGAACGTCATGGAGCATATGAGATGTTCCAGGAGTTGAAGTTAATATTTCAAGCAAATGCCCGGATTGAGAGATATGAAGTCTCCAATAAGTTCTATAGCTGCAAGATGGAGGAGAATAGTTCTGTCAGTGAACACATACTCAAAATGTCTGGGTATAATAATCACTTGATTCAACTGGGAGTTAATCTTCCTGATGATAGTGTCATTGACAGAATTCTTCAATCACTGCCACCAAGATACAAGAGCTTCGTGATGAACTATAATATGCAAGGGATGGACAAGACTATTCCCGAGCTCTTCGCAATGCTAAAAGCCGCGGAGGTAGAAATCAAGAAGGAGCATCAAGTGTTGATGGTTAACAAGACCACCAGTTTCAAGAAAAAGGGCAAAGGGAAGAAGAAGGGGAACTTCAAGAAGAACAGCAAACAAGTTGCTGCTCAAGAGAAGAAAGCCAAGTCTGGACCTAAGCCTGAAACTGAGTGCTTCTACTGCAAGCAGACTGGACACTGGAAGCGGAACTGCCCCAAGTATTTGGCGGATAAGAAGGATGGCAAAGTGAACAAAGGTATATGTGATATACATGTTATTGATGTGTACCTTACTAATGCTCGCAGTAGCACCTGGGTATTTGATACTGGTTCTGTTGCTAATATTTGCAACTCGAAACAGGGACTACGGATTAAGCGAAGATTGGCTAAGGACGAGGTGACGATGCGCGTGGGAAATGGTTCCAAAGTCGATGTGATCGCGGTCGGCACGCTACCTCTACATCTACCATCGGGATTAGTTTTAGACCTAAATAATTGTTATTTGGTGTAAGCATTGAGCATGAACATTATATCTGGATCTTGTTTGATGCGAGACGGTTATTCATTTAAATCAGAGAATAATGGTTGTTCTATTTATATGAGTAATATCTTTTATGGTCATGCACCCTTGAAGAGTGGTCTATTTTTATTGAATCTCGATAGTAGTGATACACATATTCATAGTGTTGAAACCAAAAGATGCAGAGTTAATAATGATAGTGCAACTTATTTGTGGCACTGCCGTTTAGGTCATATTGGTATAAAGCGCATGAAGAAACTCCATACTGATGGGCTTTTGGAATCACTTGATTATGAATCACTTGGTACTTGCGAACCGTGCCTCATGGGCAAGATGACTAAAACGCCGTTCTCCGGAACTATGGAGCGAGCAACTGATTTGTTGGAAATCATACATACTGATGTTTGTGGTCCAATGAATGTTGAGGCTCGCGGCGGGTATCGTTATTTTCTCACCTTCACAGATGATTTGAGCAGATATGGGTATATCTACTTAATGAAACACAAGTCTGAAACATTTGAAAAGTTCAAAAAAATTCAGAGTGAAGTGGAAAATCATCGTAACAAGAAAATTAAATTTCTACGATCTGATCGTGGAGGAGAATATTTGAGTTACGAGTTTGGTCTACACTTGAAACAATGCGGAATAGTTTCGCAACTCACGCCACCCGGAACACCACAACGAAATGGTGTGTCCGAACGTCGTAATCGTACTTTACTAGATATGGTGCGATCTATGATGTCTCTTACTGATTTACCGCTATCATTTTGGGGTTATGCTTTAGAGACGGCCGCATTCACATTAAATAGGGCACCATAAAAATCCGTTGAGACGACGCCTTATGAACTGTGGTTTGGCAAGAAACCAAAGTTGTCGTTTCTTAAAGTTTGGCGCTGCGATGCTTATGTGAAGAAACTTCAACCAGATAAGCTCGAACCCAAATTGGAGAAATGTGTCTTCATAGGATACCCAAAAGAGACTATTGGGTACACCTTCTATCACAGATCTGAGGGCAAGATTTTCGTTGCTAAAATCGGATCCTTTCTAGAGAAGGAATTTCTCTCGAAAGAAGTGAGTGGGAGGAAAGTAGAACTTGATGAGGTAACTGTACCTGCTCCCTTTTTGGGAAGAAGTTCATCACAAGAACTGGTTCCTGTGACAACTACACCAATTAGTGAGGAAGCTAATGATATTGATCATGAAACTGTAGATCAAGTTTCTACTGAACCTCGTAGGTCTACCAGAGTAAGATCCGCACCAGAGTGGTACGGTAATCCTATTCTGGAAGTCATGATGAACCTACGAACTATGAGGAAGCGATGATGAGCCCAGATGGCTGGAGGCCATGAAATCTGAGATGGGATCCATGTATGAGAACAAAGTATGGACTTTGGTTGACTTGCCCGATGATCGGCAAGCCATTGAGAATAAATGGATCTTTAAGAAGAAGACTGACGCTGATGCTAGTGTAACTGTCTATAAAGCTCGACTTGTTGCGAAAGGTTTTCGACAAGTTCAAGGGGTTGACTACGATGAGACTTTCTCACCCGTAGCGATTCTTAAGTCTGTCCGAATCACGTTAGCTATTGCTGCATTTCATGATTATGAAATTTGGCAAATGGATTTCAAAACTGCATTCTTGAATGGATTTCTGGAAGAAGAGTTGTATATGATGCAACCAGAAGGTTTTGTTGATCCAAAAGGTGCTAACAAAGTGTGCAAGCTCCAGCGATCCATTTATGGACTGGTGCAAGCATCTCAGAGTTGGAATAAACGCTTTGATAGTGTGATCAAAGCATATGGTTTTATACAGACTTTTGGAGAAGCCTGTATTTACAAGAAAGTGAGAGGGAGCTCTGTAGCATTTCTGATATTATATGTAGATGACATATTATTAATTGGAAATGATATAGAATTTCTGGATAGCATAAAGGGATACTTGAATAAAAGTTTTTCAATGAAAGACCTCGGTGAAGCTGCTTACATATTGGGCATCAAGATTTATAGAGATAGATCAAGACGCTTAATAGGACTTTCACAAAGCACATACCTTGATAAAATTTTGAAAAAGTTCAAAATGGATCAGGCAAAGAAAGGGTTCTTGCCCGTGCTACAAGGTGTGAAATTGAGTCAGACTCAATGCCCGACCACAGCAGAAGATAGAGAGAAAATGAAAGATGTTCCCTATGCTTCAGCCATAGGCTCTATCATGTATGCAATGCTGTGTACCAGACCTGACGTATGCTTAGCAATAAGCTTGGCAGGAAGGCACCAAAATAATCCAGGAGTGGATCACTGGACAGCGGTCAAGAACAACTTGAAATACCTGAAAAGTACTAAGGATATGTTTCTCGTATATGGAGGTGACAAAGAGCTAGTCGTAAATGGTTACGTCGATGCAAGCTTTGACACTGATCCGGACGATTCTAAATCGCAAACCGGATACGTGTTTTTATTAAACGGTGGAGCTGTAAGTTGGTGCAGTTCTAAACAAAGCGTCGTGGCGGGATCTACATGTGAAGCGGAGTACATAGCTGCTTCGGAAGCAGCAAATGAAGGAGTCTGGATGAAGGAGTTCATTTCCGATCTAGGTGTCATACCTAGTGCATCGGGACCAATGAAGATCTTCTGTGACAATACTGGTGCAATTGCCTTGGCAAAGGAATACAGATTTCACAAGAGGACCAAGCACATCAAGAGACGCTTCAATTCCATTCGGGACCAAGTCCAAGTGGGATACATAGAGATTTGCAAGATACATATGGATCTGAATGTTGCAGACCCATTGACTAAGCCTCTCTCACGAGCAAAACATGATCAACACCAAGACTCCATGGGTGTTAGGATCATTACTATGTAATCTAGATTATTGACTCTAGTGCAAGTGGGAGACTGAAGGAAATATGCCCTAGAGGCAATAATAAAGTTATTATTTATTTCCTCATATCATGATAAATGTTTATTATTCATGCTAGAATTGTATTAACCAGAAACATAATACATGTGTGAATACATAGACAAACACAATGTCACTAGTATGCCTCTACTTGACTAGCTTATTAATCAAAGATGGTTATGTTTCCTAACCATAGACATGTGTTGTCATTTGATTAATGGGATCACATCATTAGGAGAATGATGTGATTGACATGAACCATTCCGTTAGCCTAGCACTTGATCGTTTAGTATATTGCTATTGCTTTCTTCATGACTTATACATGTTCCTGTAACTATGAGATTATGCAACTCCCGTTTACCGGAGGAACACTTTGGGTGCTACCAAACATCACAACGTAATTGGGTGATTATAAAGGAGTACTACAGGTGTCTGCAAAGGTACATGTTGAGTTGGCGTATTTCGAGATTAGGTTTTGTCACTTTGATTGTCGGAGAGGTATCTCTGGGCCCTCTCGGTAATGCACATCACTATAAGCCTTGCAAGCAATGTAACTAATGAGTTGGTTACGGAATGATGCATTACGTAACGAGTAAAGATACTTGCCGGTAACGAGATTGAACAAGGTATTGGATACCGACGATCGAATCTCGGGCAAGTAACATACCGATGACAAAGGGAACAACATATGTTGTTATGCGGTTTGACCGATAAAGATCTTCGCAGAATATGTAGGAACCAATATGGGCATCCAGGTTCCGCTATTGGTTATTGACCGAGAATAGTTCTAGGTCATGTCTACATAGTTCTCAAACCCGTAGGGTCCGCACGCTTAAGGTTACGATGACAGTTTTATTATGAGTTTTGTAAGTTTTGATGTACCGAAGTTTGTTCGGAGTCCCGGATGTGATCACGGACATGACGAGGAGTCTCGAAATGGTCGAGACATAAAGATCGATATATTAGACGGCTATATTCGGACACCGGAAGTGTTCCGGGTAATTTCGGAGAAAACCGGAGTGCCGGAGGGTTACCAGAACCCCCAGGGAGAAGTAATGGGCCTCATGGGCCTTAGTGGAGAGAGAGAGGGGCGGCCAGGGTGGGCCGCGCGCCCCCTCCCCTCTGGTCCGAATTGGACTAGGAGGGGGGGGGGGGCGGCGCCCCCCCTTTCCTTCTCCCTCTCCCCCTTCCTTTCCCCCTCCTAGTAGGAGTAGGAAAAGGGGAGTCCTACTCCTACTAGGAGGAGGACTCCTCCTCCTTGGCGCGCCCCTAGGGCCGGTCGGCCTCCCCCCCTTGCTCCTTTATATACAGGGGCTGGGCGCACCCTAGAGACACACAAGTTGATCTACGGATCGTTCCTTAGCAGTGTGCGGTGCCCCCCTCCACCATATTCCACCTCGGTCATATCGTCGCGGAGTTTAGGCGAAGCCCTGCGCCGGTAGAACATCATCATCGTCACCACGCCGTCGTGCTGACGGTACTCATCCCCGAAACTTTGCTGGATCGGAGCCCGGGGATCGTCATCGAGCTGAACGTGTGCTGAACTCGGAGGTGCCATACGTTCGGTGCTTGGATCAGTCGGATCATGAAGACATACGACTACAGCAACCGCGTTGTGCTAACGCTTCCGCTTACGGTCTACGAGGGTACGTGGACAATACTCTCCCCTCTCGTTGCTATGCCATCACCATTATCTTGCGTGTGCGTAGGATTTTTTTTGAAATTACTACGTTCCCCAATAGTGGGCTGCCCAGTCATGTCGCCAGCCAGTGCAAGAGGTCGCGCAGCCCGTCGCCGGTGGAAGAGCTCTGACGTGACGCCCGACCAAGGTGGCCAGAGGTGCTTCGGGTTCGCGTGTGGGGGCGCGTTCGGGTCCGTCTCGGTCGAGCCAGCCAGCACCGCGCGCGCTGCCGTCTCCTTCGCTGTTGTTGCAGGGTGGCGCGGTGCCGGCGGACTGGCCCCGTCCGGTGGCTCCACGTTCGGTGGTCGAGCCTGATCTGGAGATGGCGCCAGCCGAGCTCTGTGTCGTCAGACGGTCGTGGGCCATGGTTGAGCTCGAGGGGCGACTCCAGAATTCCATGGTGGTGTACATTGGTGGAGAGAGGTCGGAGCTCTCGCAGGAGCTAGTCCTGCAGGCGCTGCAAGACAAGAGGGGAATCTCGCCGGACAGAGTGTCCGTGCACAGGTACATGCCGGAGGACTACTTGGTGGTGTTTGCAAGGCAGGAGGATCATGTTAGCGTGGGTTTGCAGCCGGTGCTAGAGTTCAGAGGGCTCAGGTTCGCGTTCAGGAGGTGGATTCGACAGAATCAAGCGGTGTTTGCAGCGCTACAGACCAGGGTCAACTTGGAATTGGAAGGCATCCCCCCCACGCTTGGGAGCTCGAGGTGGTCGAAAGCTTACTAGGTGGTTCGTGCTTCATCGAGTCTATTGCGCCAAAGACATCGTCGCGGTCTGATCTGGCCTCATTCAAGCTGATTGCTTGGACAGCGGACCCGGAGGCGATTTTTACGCGCAAATGGTTGGCGGTGCCGGAGCCGGAGGAGCATCGGGAGGTTTTTTAGCCAAAGACACTGCAATATAGGGTGCTGATCCATTTGGCCACGACCACCACCTTCCCCGACGGGGAGGAGCCATGGTTCCTCACCGGCACGTCCTCGGGCAGTGGGCAGAGCGGGCTTCCGGGGTCAGATTTGGTCATGGGTGATGGAGCTTCCATGCGCCGGTGCGACTGGCAGTTTGGGGTGAGAGATGCTCGCGGGGACAACCTGAGCGGCCACGCTGATGTGGCTGCCGGCCGATCGTTCGCCGCAGTGGTGGCGGGTGGACGGGCACCGGCGGCTTGGCAGCTTCGTCAATTGGATCCGGTGCTTCACGTGGGTGCGCCTGGTGGGCCACTGGCCCCGGTCCAGGATAGGCTGACAGCTAGGCTGTCCGCTTTTGACCGTCTCGGCGCGGTGACTGGCCGGGTCGAGGTGACTGCTCGTGATAGTGACAGTCGTTTGAACCAGGAGGGCGCCGACATCGCTGCCTCGCCACCGCATACCTCTGCTTGCGTCTCGCCGCGGATCCCAACACCACTGGAGGAGATGTCGTTGCCATCTCAACAGGCTAGCGAACAGATTCAAAATTCGAGGGAGGAGGTGGCGGGCCCGGAGCAGATGGGGCCGGTCGGGATTCTGGAAATTGCGCCCATTGGCCAGGAGTTGACAGTGGGGCCCAGGGTGGCAGATCCGCCGCAGTACGGATTGGTGGGTAAGTTTGGGCAGCCGGAGCGTGGTTCTCCTTGGTCGCAGCAGGCGGGCCCCATGGTGGAGAGGGATCAGATGGACCCCACGCTGGCGTGGTCTGTGACACTCGCGGGGCCACTTGTGGTGTCCATCCCCTCTGGTTCGGCAATTGTGCCTGTCGTGACCCCGTGCGAGATCGTGGTGGACCGGGCCGCAGATTCTGGATTGGCGCACGGCTCGTGCCAGGACGTGGTGGGCTCAGATGTGGTGGCCTCGCAGGACGAGCCGGTGAACCCGGCTTTGATGATTGGCTCGGGTTTGGAGACGAATCTGGTGACGATCCCGGAGCAGATAGAGGACCCGCAAATGATTGGAACGACATCTCCTGCATGCGTGGACGTGCAGTTACAAGTGGCGCCCTCTCAGGACCGTGCCCTGGTTCGGATGATTCCGGACGTAAATCAGGCCATGCAAACACAGATTTCGGTGGGAGATGGGGGCATGACACCCCAGGAGGCGATCACTTTCGGGAAGCTTAAGTGGTTCTGTAACACCTTGGTGAGGAAGTTGGCGCCCCTGCTTCTTTTAGAGGTGCAGTCCTCTCTTAGGCTGGAAGCTGAGCCATTCACCCCCCGAAGAGCGACGTGCAGTGAAAAGAGGGCTCCGGCTGGAAAGTCCAAGGCCACACAGGCGGAAAATGTGCTTATGAGAGCGCTAGGTCTTGTTCCGTAAGATTTCGATGGTAATGACGACAAGATTGCAGAGTTGGCCGAACTCTTTGACTCTCCTTTGAGGGAGCAACATGTGCGGGTGATCGCGACATTGTTTGGCAAGGAGGTGCCACCAGCTCCTGAGTTGAGCATCGGCAGTATGGTGCTAATGGGCACGGCTTTAGGCCGTAGGTTCTAGCAGGCGTGGGTGTTATCTTGGCTTTCATGGATTGGAATCCCCAAGTTCTTTGTTGGAACATGAGAGGGCTCAACAACCCTGCTAAACGAAATGCAGTTAGGGAGTTTGTGGTTGCAGCTAAGGTTAACCTTGTATGTCTTCAAGAAACAAAACTTGAAGCTTTTGACCCTTATCTGGTTATGCAATGCATAGGGCCATCATTTGATGGCTTTGCTTACTTGCCTACATTGGACACTAGGGGTGGCATTCTCTTGGGATGGAATAGCTCGTTCTTGATGATTAACAACATTACTAGGGATACTAATTTCCTCTCGGGGTTGGTTCGAAACAAAGATGGCTTTAAATGGTGGTTGTCGGCTGTGTATGGACCCCAAGGGGACGATCTCAAAACTCAATTCCTTGTGGAACTTCAACATAGAAGGGACGTGTCTCCGGGCCCCTGGATGGTGCTCGGTGACTTCAACATGATCATTAGAGCGGAAGAGAAGAGCAACTCAAACCTTAACAGGGGTATGATGAGGAAGTTCAGGTCATTCGTGGACAACAATGAACTCAAAGAGATATATATTCGTGGACAACATTGATCTTATGCATGGATGGCGTTTTACATGGTCCAATGAAAGAGAGCAAGTGGTTATGACTAAGACCGACCAGGTGCTAGTCTTTGTGGATTGGGAGCTTAGTTCCCAGGATGTGTTGCTTCAAGCCCTTTCCACCAACATCTCGGATCACGCTATGCTCCATCTTTCCACGTCAGCCCCTTTTTGTCCGAAACGTAGGTTTCGCTTTGAGATGTTTTGGACTCGGCTGGATGAATTTGAGCATGCGGTTAAAGATGCGTGGGTGTGCGAGGACGATATAGTTGATCCCTTCAAGAGGCTTGACATGATTCTTAGGAACACTGCCTCTGCACTGCAAGCTTGGGGCCAAAGGAAGACCGGGAATATCAAAATTTAGATGGCAGTTGCTAACTACGTCATCCTTAAACTGGATAGAGCCATGGAGGTGAGGGTGTTGAATTGGAGGGAGAGATGGTTGAGGAGATCCCTCAAGCATTCGTTTTTGGGACTTGACTCCCTTCAACGTACCATTGAAAGACAACAATCTCGTTTGCGATGGATTCGTGAGGGCAATGCTAATACTAAACTCTTTCAAGCTGTGGCTAATGGTAGGAGGTCTAAGAATTTCATCCCTCACATCAGACACAATGGAGAATTGATTACCCAGCAAGACCGAAAGAAAGAGCTCTTCACTGATGCATTCGAGCAGCTTTTGGGTCGTGCAGAGGCTCGGAAGGCTGATGTGGACTTGGACTTTCTTGGCATGGCCATGCACGATCTTTCGGATCTGGATGCGATCTTCACGGAGGAAGAGGTGTGGAATACTATCAAGGAACTGCACCCAGAGCGGGCGCCGGGGCCGGACGGATTTAGCACTGCCTTCTACCAAAAAGCATGGCCCACGATTAAGAACGAGGTGATGAAGGTGTTCTTAAAGCTCTACGTTGGAGATGGGCGAGGCTTTGGTAAGCTTAACCGTGCCCACATTGTGTTGATTCCGAAGAAGCCGGATGCCGAGGAAGTGGGGGATTATCACCCCATCAGTCTTCCACACAATGTAGCCAAGATATTCACTAAGATGTTGGCTAATAGAGCCCGGAGAAGAATGAAAGAGATTGTTACGGCCAATCGGTCGGCTTTCATTTGTGGTAGACATCTGCATGATAATTTTCTCCTGGTCAGGCAAGTGGCCAGGAAGATTCACGCTCGAAAGGAGGCCGGTGTGTTCCTAAAACTTGATATTTCGAGGGTGTTCGACTCGCTTAACTGGTCGTTCCTGTTCGAGGTGATGAGGTGCAAAGGTTTCGGACAGAAGTGGGGTGATTGGATCTCGATCCCGCTCAGGACTACTAACACCAGGGTGATCGTCAATGGGGTTCCTGGTAGAAGTTTCATCCATGCCAAGGGTCTTAGGCAGGGGGACCCGGTCTCGCCCCTGCTTTTTGTGATCGCTATGGACGTGCTCTCGAGAATCATGATCAAGGCCGAGAACGTTGGTGTCATTAGCAGTTTCACCAGTATCGCAACTCACCAATCGGTGTCAATTTATGCTGATGATGTGGCTTTGTTCGTCAGGCCCCGGGTGCTGGACCTCACGTTCACTAGATCTATGTTGCATGCGTTCGGTTCTGCCTCTGGCTTGCGGGTTAATTATCAGAAGTCGCTGGCGATCATGATTCACGGTAACAATAGCGACCGGGTTTGGGTCGAGTCCCTTTTGCATTGTCGGCTGGGCAATTTTCCTTGCATATACCTTGGACTTCAGTTAGCAATCAGACAGCTCTCGAGGGCGGAGTGGCAACCCATAATTGATCAAGCCAAGAAGTGTGCCCTAGCCTGGCAAAGGGGGCTGTTGCACCGCCCAGGACGTCTAGTGTTGGTTAAATCCGTGATCGCTGCCAAGCCCATCCATCATTTCATGGCACGGAGTCCATCATCAATGGATGCGCTCGTTTCTTTCGGCCGACAAAGATAAAGTGAATGGCGGTCAGTGCTTGGTGGCTTGAAATTCGGTTTGTAAACCTACTTGGCTCGGTGGTCTGGGCGTTCGCAACCTTCAACTGCAAGGTTTGGCCTTGAGAGTGAGGTGGGAGTGGTTAAGGCGGACAGACTGAAAGTGCGTTATATCGACTAGAGGGGGGGGGGTGAATAGGCGATTTTTATGAATTCTTCACTGAGGAATTTGCCAGTGAGGAAATTCCTAAGTGAAGAACTACTTGCAGTGGAATAAGTATTCAGAAGTAAACATAACAGAACATAAGCATAGTCATCATGATGAAATGAAGACAAGCATAGAGTACAGAAAGCATAAACACAGGATAACACAAGAAAGAATACGGACAGACTGAAGAAATTGAATTGAGAAAATTGAGAAAGTATTCAGTCAAAGTCTTCAAACAGATATGAACAGGCACACAACAACAGACATGAGGAAATGGAAGAGTTGAGGAAATAGAACCAGTAAGCTCGGTGAAGACAATGATTTGGTAGACCAGTTCCAACTGCTGTCTCAGTTGTACATCTGGTTGGAGCGGTTGAGTATTTAAACTCGAGGACACACAGTCCTCACCGTATTCTCCTTTAGGTAAGGTCACACAGACCTCGCCCAATCACTCGTGGTAAGTCTTCAGGTGACTTTCGAACCTTCACAAACTCGGTCACTCAGCGATCCACAATTCCTCTTGGATGCTCTAGACCTTGACGCCTAACGTCAGGAAGAAGCACAGTCTTCAAAGGAAACAAGCGTCGGATCCATGCAGGATCAATCTCTTCAGTGATGCTCAATCACTTTGGGTTTGTATGTGTTGGGTTTGGGTTTTCCTCACTTGATGATTTTCACTCAAAGTCCTCGGAGGATGGTATGCTCTCAATTGACAAGTGTCAGTTTCTCTCGGAGCAGCCAACCAGCTAGTGGTTGAAGGGGGCGGCTATTTATAGCCTAGGGAGCAGCCCGACATAATAAGACATAAATGCCCTTGTCTGATATGACCGTTAGGTGGGTAGATATTTTGGGACTGCTGGCGCATAGCAAAACAACGGTCGGAATTTTGACTCTCAACTTCCTCAGGGCTATCATGTTCTCACTGTGTAGGCAATTCGCACTGGTGAATTCCTAACTCCTCGGTCAGAACAAATTCCTCAGAGACCAGAAGAACTTCGTCTCTGTCACTGAAGAATATGACTGAACTGTATGAGATTTCCAATTGCTTCACTCGAAGGGATTGGTAGGTGTAGGATTTTGAGTTGAGCATCACTTGGAAATTTTTCCTTAGTATTTCCTCGACCCCCCTTTAATAGTACGGTGTTTCCTATGACTCAAGAAAGAGAAAATGAAACTACGAAAACAAAAGTCTTCACGCTTCATGTTCCTCGAATGAATACAAAGTCTTCAAGGTCACACCAATTTCTTCGCTTTCAAAGTCTTCAGAAATTCTTCAGCAATCCAAAGTCTTCAGTTGAAGAACTTCATTTCTAGGGATCGACTTTCTCTGTACATATCAAACTCCTCATAGACTTACAGACCTGTGTACACTCACAAATGCATCAGTCCCTTAACCTATAAGTCTTCAATACACCAAAATCACTAAGGGGCACTAGATGTACTTACAATCTCCCCCCTTTTTGGTGATTGATGACAATATAGGTTAAGTTTTCAATGGGGATAAGCATATGAAGTGTAAATACTGATATTGAGGAATTTGATTGCAAGATATAGAAGAACTCCCCCTGAAGATGTGCATAGTGAGGAATTTGCTTTTGAAGCAATGCACACTTGAAGAGTATAATCATGAAGATCTCCCCCTATATGTTGTAATTCATACACGCATTTGATATATAATATGAAGAATTTGAAATGCATGATGAAATATGGTGACTGATGTAATTCAGCATGCGTGCATTGGCATTAATGAGGAATAAGAATGCAGAAGAACACAGCAAAAGTATCAGGCCACCATAGAGTTTAAGAGTACAACTCGATCCAGCAAAGTCATCAGAAGAACAAGAGTTGTATCTTAGCAAAAACGCCCATATAGGATAAACCCGCTTGAAGACTAACTCAGATTTCTCCCCCTTTGTCATCGAATGACCAAAAGGGTTGAAACTGAGGACTAACGCCCCCGAAGAATATCATGATGATGGAGGAGCGCCAGCGTTGTGAGGGTCTTGAGTCATTGTAGGCCCTGCTGCAGTGTCGTCCAAGTATTCATACTCGTCTGTGGCACGTGATGAAGAATATGAGCTAGCCACCAAGGAAGGAACCTTGACCTTCTTGTATTTCTTCGGTGGAGGAGCAGACCGGTCGAAGTCTTCCTTGAAGCCCATTTGCTTCAGAACTTCACCATATAGATGTGACAGAATAGCCCAGGTGCGATCAAACACTTCATGGAGGTAGTAATGGTTTTTCTTCACCGCATTGTGTGTAGAAGTCATGTTGTGAAGAATAGAGCCAAACTGACGCTTAACCCACTTGTGGTTTCGATCCACCTTCTGGTGAAGATTTGTAAGCAGTTCATGGCCAGTCATCACACGAGGAGCAGTAGCTTGAGGACTTGACTTGGTAGCATTGGCACCAGAATCATGAGTGGCAGAGTCATCATTGGTGGAGTAAGATGCAGCTTTGCGGAACTGACCATCCAATGGACGAATGCCTTCATTGTTAACGGCTGGGGACTTGCCCTTCTCATCAGATGAGGAAATTGTCCGCTTGAGGACTTCAACAGGGGGCAAGTAGCTGAGGTGATTTTGAAAAATCAGCCTTGTAGTTGAGTGAAGACCTTGTTCTGAGGAATCTCATGATCCACGACGCGTAAGGCTTCAGCTCAAATGGTGAAAGTGCAACATTCGCCAAAGTCCTCATGAAGAAATCATGATAGTTTATGGGCATGCCATGCATTATGTTGAAAAGTATATTCTTCATCATCCCGATAATTTCTTCATCGGATGAGTCATGGCCTTTGATAGGGTCAGAATGCGGTAGATGGTTCTTGGCACATAGAGCAATTCCTTCACGAGGAATTTGGTCCTTGGGGCTTGACCAGGCTTTAGCGGCTTCATGAGCACTTGCGTATAGTGAGCAGTGAGTTCAGGCTCATCATACAGACAATGAGCACCGTCAGGTGGAGGACTGATTGGCAAGGCATGAAGCAATTCAGAGGCTGGTGCCTTGTAATGAGTGTTTTCAGTCATCCAGTCCAACACCCATGAGTTGACGTCAGCAGCATCACCTGTGATATGCAGAGTTGCGTAGAACTGAAGAATAAGCTCTTCATTCCAATCAACTATGTCAGAGTAGAAGTTGAGCAAGCATGCATCCTGAAGCATGCTGGGGACTTGAGAGAAGCACGGCATTGATTCCATGTCCACATGAGGAATATGCTCGTGATCGAAGACTTTATCCTTGTTGAAAAGCTATGAGGAATGGAAGTTGGCCTGGCTGGTAGTCCAGAAACGCTTCCTTCTAAGACGAGCATTGTCATAGGGGTTGAATTCAGTGAAGAACACGTGCTCGCCGAAGAAATCATCAGCCTTAAATTTTTGCTTCTTTGAGAAGGGATCCTTTGGCTTGGGCTGAGGAGTGTCAGTCAATTGCATCACCACGTCAGGAATTGCAATCTCAGGTTCCTCAGGCTGAGGAATTTCAGGCTCTTATGTAGCTTCAGCCTGGTTCTTCATTTGCTCATTGACATTTTCTTCAGCACTAGTGGCTGGAATTTCTTCATGAACACTTGGGGTTGCATGAGGTTCTTCAGATCCTATTTGCACTTCAGTAGCAGTAGGGGACTGAGGATTTGCTTGGAGTGGAGTGAACATTGGAGAGTTGGGGTGCTGACTGTCCCAAAACTCATCATTGTGCGCAGGAGTGGTACAGACAATGTCCACATCCTCATCTTCCATTTCTTCAACACCTGCCTCTTCAGCAGTGAACTGAGGCATAGGTGAGGAAATGACTGGGGTTGAAGGGATTTCATCCACTTCAATTTCTTCGTCCAACTACTTTGTCGAAGTAGCAGAAGGAGTTTCTACATCAGATTCATTGGGAATCACATAATCTTCACCAAAATGAACAAGGTCCTTTGATGGCATGATGGAGACTGGAACGGCATCAATTGGGTTGTCAATTGAGCTAGTCAGTGACTTCATCTTCTTCGGGGCTGAAGAATTTGATGAAGTTGATGCCTTCCTTTTCTTCACAGTTGCATGCTCTGCAGCCTTGGTCTTCTTCGCATCTGATGCAGATGGAAGGATCAGAGTTGGTGTAGGCGCAGGAGGTGCAGAGGACTTTGGTTCATTTTCCTCAGGCGCAACTGATGTAGTTGCCCTGAGTTGTTCACTTTCTTTAGGCGCACCACTAGTGGATGCCCTGGCAATATCTTCAGCGGCTGGAATGGAGTCATCAGCCCTGGCACTCTCAGTTTCTTCAGCAGCCTGATTGTCATCAGCGATGCCGGCATGTTCTTCAGTAGGCTGAGCAGATGCTTCAGCCTGAGTAACTTCAATGTGCACAGGAGGAGCAGCACTTGAAGTGAATTTCTTCGTCAGATTGATGAACCGCACCTTGGCGCCCTCCCAATCAGCATAGTAGCAATTGAATTCATCACTCAATTGCTTGATTTCAGCTTGCAAAGCAATGAGCTGATCAGGGGTGAGAGTGAGGACATTGTCCTTGAGGTAGCGCTATTTCTTGTACTGCGCTTTCTTCAAACTTCTGCCTTGTTCAAATTTCCACTTTTCTTCCTCAATGAAGGCAATCAAAACATGACTCTGACCAGGAGTGAGGTTCATCTCCAGCAAAGGCGTGTTGGGGTCCTTGTGCCATAGGTCAATGTAATCGAGAATCAACTTTGGATCCAACATCAGTGGCACATTGCTGCCTTTGGCTCTAGCGGCCCTAGCTTGCCTGTCTCGGATGATTTCGGCAACTTCTTCATTGTCAGCCTCATCATCATCAGAGGGCACTTGGAAGGCGACCTGCTTCTTGTGAGGACTTGGTCGAAGGCCTCGTCCAGCAGTGGCCTTTTTCTTCAGCAGAGAGGGGCCAGCTGAGGATTTTGGTGCAGTTGAGGAACTTGCAGATGCTCCTGAGGCAATTGAGATGCCTTGGTTCCTTTGGCACGTGGCGAGATGCACAGGTGCCGAGAATTTGGTCGGAGCAGCTGAAGACTTTGACGGAGGAGCTGAGGACTTTGAAGGAGCAGTATGAGGAATTTTCCGTGAGGGTCTTGAAGGATCTGGCCTTGAGGGCATTGCAGAGGAGCTTGGCCATGAGGGCATTGAAGGAGAAGCACTTGACTTATGTGCAGGCTTCTTATGCATTGCCTTCTTTGGTTGACTAGCACAGGCCTTAGCAGAAGCAGCAGCAGCAGCATCAGAGTCTGCGTTGAATTTCTTCACTGCTTCCTTTGCTTGCTTGGCCAGTTTGGCCTGGCGCTTTGCCCATTCATCAGCATAGTCCTCACCACGCTTGAGGCTGGTGGGATCTGCCTCTTGGCCTGGTGCCAATGGAGGTCTTGAGCATGGAGGGTTGAGCGTGAATTTCTTCATATACTTGGGAGTAACATACCTGCACTCCCTCCATTCTTGTGCCCATCTCCTCTCAATCCGTTGTATGCGCACTTTGCGCTGATTCTTGTCCTCCTTGCCAAACTTGGCCTCATCAGGAGTGCAGTATCCAGCATAAATGTCCTCAGGAATTTCAAACGCATTATTGACCTCAGGCCTCTTTCCTCCCTTCTGTGGCTTCTTATCAGCCATTTTCTTTAGCTGAGGAATATGAACAACTGAGGTTTCTGAAGAGGTGTGCAACTTTTCTTCGAGGAACGCTGCAAATGAGTTAAGTTGATGAGAACCTAGTGATTCAGCAGCGGACATTTGTACCTGTGAACAGAGTATAGTTGCGAGGAATTCGGAGAGGTCATATGCGTTCTCAGAAGGTTTTTCAAAAATGAATAGGTTTGAGGAATTTGACCAGATGAGTCTTGAGGAATTTCACTAAGCGTTCTTTGTCTTAGGTTCCAGAGTTGTATAGATTGAAAATCCACACAATTGAGGAATCTTGAAGAAAATCAGTGCTTAGAGAAACGAATCAAGAGCCGATGACATGTGACGTGTTCATGTGTGTGAAGATTTGAAGAACAAACACTTCTGAAGATTTTCAAGAAAACTTGAGAATCAAAGAGGGCAGTAAAAGTAACTTTTAATTACCTGAAGTGAAGAACTCGACGAACTGGGAAGAGTAGATGTGAAGTTTGTCAAGTCATATCTTCCACGCCCTAACTCGGCAGAGGAAGACGGCTACGGCGGCGCCGGAGTGAAGAAATCCGCAACCGACGCGAGTACGACGGCGACGAGGTCGAGGCAGTGAAGCTCTTCCTCACGGTGATGATGAAGTAGCGGTGACGCTAGGGTTTCGGGAAGCTCGAGCGGGAGTGAGAGTGAGCGAGGTGAAAGTGAAGTGAAGAAGAGGCAGGTGTATTTATAGAGGGAGTGAAAAACTATTCGCTCGAGGAAATCGGACGAACGTGCCCCTAGCCCTTGTCATTCACGTGACATGTGTCACCCACGTACTGAGAGGTGGCGATCGTGTAGGATCGTGGGTGAATAGATAAATATTGTCATGAGAAGTGGAACGGTTTGAGCGGCAAAGCCGAAAATTTAGATACGATAAGTTTAAAAGTTCCGTTCGCAATTTCTTCAGCTATCAAGGACACAGTGAAGATTATGAATGAGTTTTAATTAGAAGGCACATGAAGAATTTGTGAATAGACTGGGTTGAGTTTAGCATACAGTGGGAAGGGTCCGATCACATTCACTTAGCAGAAGAAATCAACTTGAAGAATTAGCAATAAGTAAATGCTGTAGAGGACATAAAACTTATATATTCAAATGAAGAACAACACCGGAAAGAGTGAAGACAATGCAAAGTTGAAGAATTTGAAAAAACCGACGAATTTCAAAAACGAAGAAAAACTCAAATTGAAGATCTCCAACTTTGGGTGGTGGCATAACCCACCGTATAAGAAAGATGATTTCAGACACCACGTACAATTGTCGTAGGGCTCTGAGAATCAATTTCTTCATTAATTTCTTCACACTTAGAGGGTTAGTCTTCATTGATTGAAGAAAAACGTTACTTCGTGTGTTGCGCATCTAAGTCATCAAGTCAGCATAAGTGTTAGGATGTGTGTCCATTTCAGAGAACATTCGAAGATTCTAGGATATTTAGCTCACACCGCAACTTGCTAAATCTCTTCTCATCCAAGGGCTTTGTGAAGATATCAGCCAGTTGATCTTCAGTGCTAACATGGTCGATGGAGATGTCACCCTTCAACACATGATCACGAAGAAAATGATAACGAATCTGGATGTGCTTGGTCTTCGAGTGTTGAACTGGGTTATGAGCAATCTTGATAGCACTCTCATTGTCACAGTAGAGAGGCACATTCTTCACATTGACGCCATAATCCTTGAGTGTTTGCTTCAACCATAGTAGTTGAGCACAACACGATCCAGCAGCAATGTACTCAGCTTCTGCAGTGGAGAGTGATACGCAGTTCTGTTTCTTCGAGGACCAACAGACCAAGGATTGTCCGACGAAATGACATGTGCCTGATGTTGACTTGATCCACGCGATCGCCAGCATAGTCAGAGTCTGAATATCCAATGAGATCAAAAGAGGAGCCCTTGGGATACCATAATCCAAGTGTTGGTGTGTGAGCTAAGTATCGAAGAATATGCTTCACAGCCTTATGGTGTGATTCCTTCGGTGTAGCTTGAAATCGGGCACACATGCAAACACTAAGCATAATATCCAGCCTAGATGCACATAGGTACAATAAAGAGCCAATCATGGAGCGGTATACCTTTTGATCGAAGTCTTGACCATTTTCATCAGTGCAAAGATGGCCATTTGTGGGCATTGGAATTTTGACCCCTTTGCAATCTTGCATGCCGAATTTCCTCAATACGTCCTTGAGGTATTTCTCCTGAGATATGAATATCCCATTGCGCTGTTGACGAATTTGAAGTCCTAAAAAGAATTTCAATTCTCCCATCATAGACATTTGATATTCTTCACTCATCATATAGGCAAATTCATCACTATATCGTTGGTCAGTAGAGCCAAAAATGATATCATCAACATATATTTGGCACACAGACAATTCATCATCATAAGACTTAGTGAAAAGAGTTGGGTCAAGTGAACCGGGTTTGAAGCCTTTCTTCATGAGGAATTCCTTCAAGGTATCATACCACGCCCGAGGGGCTTGCTTGAGGCCATACAGGGCCTTGTTGAGCTTGAAGACTTTGTCAGGATTCTTTGGATCTTCAAAACCTGGGGGTTGAGCAACATATACTTCTTCCTCAAGCTTACCATTGAGGAATGCACTTTTCACATCCATTTGTTGTAAGATAATATCATGATGGTTAGCATAAGCAAGTAATATGCGAATAGCCTCAAGTCTAGCAACAGGTGCAAAACTTTCATCGAAGTCAATTCCTTCAACCTGTGTGTAGCCTTGAGCTACAAGCCGTGCCTTATTCCTCACCACAAGGCCATTTTCATCTTGCTTGTTGCGGTAGATCCACTTTGTGCCAATAATGTTGTGCTTGCGAGGATCTGGACGTTTGACCAGGTCCCAGACGTTGTTGAGCTCGAACTGATGTAATTCTTCTTGCACAGCTTGAATCCACTCAGGCTCCAGAAATACTTCGTCTACCTTAGTGGGCTCTGTGATAGAGACAAAAGCAAAGTTCCCACAAAAGTTAGACAAATGTGACTATTTTGAGCGTGTGAGAGGACCTGGTGCTTCAATGTCATTGATGATCTTCTCGATTTGCACTTCGTTTGCAATACGAGGATGAGCGGGTTGTCTTCGAGGAATTTGATCTGCATTTTCTTCAGGAGCATTTTCTTCAGCACCATTTTCTTCAGGTGCACCAGCTCGACGTTCATCACGTTATGGAATGAATTCTTCAACAGATTCTTCAGTGGGAATGACATCCTCAGTAGCTTCGAATTTTATAGAATCCTCAGGTGCTGGTTCATCTATCACAGAAGGTAGGTGCTCTCTTTGCGAGCCATTAGTTTCATCGAACTGCACATCTACAGTTTCAACAACCTTGTGAAGAACGTTGTTGAAGACTTTGTAGGTGCGCGAGTCCTTTCCGTAACCAAGCATGAAACCCTCATGTGCTTTTGGTGCAAATTTAGAAGTGTGATGAGGATCTCTAATCCAACATTTAGCACCGAAGACTTTGAAGTAACTCACATTGGGTTTCTTGTCAGTGAGGAGTTCATAGGCAGTCTTCTTGAAGAATTTGTGAAGATATACTCTGTTGATGATGTGGCACGCAGTATCAATTGCCTCACTCCAGAAACGACGAGGCATCTTGTATTCATCAAGCATAGTGCGAGCCATCTCAACAAGAGTTCTGTTCTTGTGCTCCACAACGCCATTCTGTTGAGGAGTATAAGGAGCAGATAACTCATGAGTAATACCAAGTTCATCAAGATAGTCATCAAGACCGGAATTCTTGAACTCAGTTCCATTGTCACTCATGTGCTTGATCTTCACACCAAAGTTGGTTGAAGCCCTCGAGGAAAATCGTTTGAAGACTTCCTGCACTTCATGTTTGTAAGTGACAATGTGTACCCATGTGTAACGAGAATAATCATCAACAATAACAAAGCCATATAGAGATGCATCATTTGTAACAGCAGAATAATGATTAGGACCGAAGAGATCCATGTGAAGCAATTCAAATGGTCGAGTGGTAGTCATGATAGTCTTTGCTGGATGCTTGGCCTTTGTCATCTTTCCATCTTCACAGGCTCCGCATAAGTGATCCTTGAGGAATTTGACATTCTCAATACCAATGACATGCTTCTTCTTCGCGAGCGTGTGCAGATTCCTCATGCCAGCATGACCAAGTCGTCGATGCCATAGCCATCCTTCTGAAGCTTTTGCAAGTAAGCATACGGCCGGTTGTGGTCCTGTAGAGAAATCCACAATGTACAAGTATCCTCTCCTAAAGCCTTCGAAGACTTTGGAATTGTCAGCTTCCATGATCACAACACAACGATACTTGCCAAAGACAACAACCGTATCGAGATCACAAAGCATTGAGATAGACATGAGGTTGTATCCTAAGGACTCGACAAGCATGACTTTGTCCATGTGTATGTCCTTAGAGATCGCAACCTTACCTAGACCCAATACCTAACTTTTGCCTTTGTCAGCGAAGATGATATGCTTCAGATGTGACGGTGATAAAGGAGCATCCATCAATAGATTCTTGTCACCCGTCATGTGATTCGTACATCCACTATCGAGGACCCACTCATTGGCTTTGGGTTGTTCATCCTGCAGATGAATTAGTGCAACTTACGAACCCATATACTTCATCAGTGAAGAATATGACATCAATATCATCAGATCAATTTCTTCGAGCAATTTGAACAGATAAACAGTATGAGGACGTGTGAAATGAAAATTTATTTCATCATGATTAGCCTGCATCCTTTCAGGCAGTGTTCAGGTCTCCAGCAAATTCTTCAGATGTTTTGAGCACGTCTGGAGACCTGACCCTGCATAAGAGATTAGTTCTTTTTCTTCACCACCCACATCTGAAGGGGTGGCAAAGAATTCATCACTCTGCGAGCACATATGAGAAAGGTGGCATAGATGCCAGTCCACTTCGTTTCACATAAGAGGGGTTAGGGTAAGCATATGAATAAGCAGAGAAATTCTTCGAGGACTTATGAACATAATGATTTGAAGAGTAATGCTCATATTCATAGCCCTTAGCTCTACCCTGCGAAACAGAAGGGTTAGCACGATGATGATCATATGTGGACTTTGATCCTTTTGAGAAATTGGATCCATATGAGGACTTGGATCCATATGAAGAATTTGGTTCATATGAAGAATTTGATCTGGGGTTCCTATTCTTCACAGGCGGTGTCATGAGGACATTCACCTGAAGACTTTCAAGGCAACTTTTGGGAACCCAGATTTTCTTCATAGGGGAATTGTTCCTACAGTTAGTGCCAACATATCTAGCAAATACTTCACCATTCTGATTTTTGAACAGTTTATAGTTGGAGTCAAATGACTCATCAGAAGAATGAGGAGATTCACATGTAAAGCCAGATAAGTTGGATGGATCAACTGAAGGTCCCTTTGCAGCAACCCATGAGGTTTTGGGGTACTTCTCAGGCTTCCAATATGTTCCATCAGCATTGAGTTTCCTCTCAAAGGCAAAACCCTCTTTCCTAGGGTTTCTGTTGAGGATCTGCTTTTTGAGCACATCACAAAGAGTCTGATGCCCTTTGAGGCTTTTGTACATGCCTGTCATGTACAATTCCTTCATCCCTGCATCATCAGTGATACTTGCATTGTTCTCAGATGAGGAATTAGTGATAGCAGAGACAGATGAAGAATTTGTAGCATTAGACGCATTTGAACATTCAGGTGAAGAATTAGCAGTTTCACGTTCAATGCATTTCAGACATGGAGGAACAAATTCTTCCTGAGTAGCGCTGATTTGTTGAGCAAGTAATGAATCGCGCTCTTTCTGAAGATCTTCATAATCCACTCTTAGCTTTTCAAGATCTTGCTTTCTTTGAAGAAATTCATAAGAAAGCTTCTTGTGATCAGATAAGAGAGTGTTATGATGATCTTGAAGGGCGTCAAACTTGGACTGAAGTCTCTGAAGACTCTCAGCCAAAGCTTTTGACTGATCCATTTCTTCACCCAACATATCATCGCTCTTATTTAGCATGTATTGAACTTTTTCCAAAGCTCTTCGTTGTTTGGTGGCAAGGGAAGCAAGTTTGACATAGCTGGGGCCAAATTCATCACCTGATTCATCATCACTAGACTCGGAAAGATAGCATTTAGTTACCTTGGCCCCCTCTGCCATAAGGCACGGTGAAGAGAAGGACGATTCAGGTGCGAAAGTCATCTCCTTGAGAGAATCCTTGTAATCCTCAAACCAAGGATCATGACGAGTACGATGACCTTCGTAGACCTCAGATAGCCGGTCCCAGATTAGCTTCGCGTGATTGAGGTGCATGACATTCCTAAACTGATTTCGGGACAGACAGGAGCAGATGACATCCTTTGCTGTGAGGTTGAGTAGAATGTACTTGCGAATGTCATCATCCTCCGCCATCTTGCATAGATCGGTAAGACCAATCATAGTGACGGTCCACAGTTCGCTGTCCATAGCCATGATTCGCTTCTTCATCATGGCCTTCCATCAAGGATACTCATGACCGTCAAAGATGGGGCAGGATACGTTCCTCAATCCTGCAGTCGACATAACTAAGACTCCATGCGGTTAAACCAAAATCACATAGAACAAGGGAGTACCTTGCTCTGATACCAATTGAAAGTGCATTATATCGACTAGAGGGGGGGGGGTGAATAGGCGATTTTTATGAATTCTTCACTGAGGAATTTGCTGGTGAGGAAATTCCTAAGTGAAGAACTACTTGCAGAGGAATAAGTACTCAGAAGTAAACATAACAGAACATAAGCATAGTCATCATGATGAAATGAAGACAAGCACAAAGTACAGAAAGCGTAAACACAGGATAACACAACAAAGAAGACGGACAGACTGAAGAAATTGAACTGAGGAAATTGAGAAAGTATTCAGTCAAAGTCTTCAAACAGATATGAACATGCACACAACGACAGACACGAGGAAATGAAAGAGTTGAGGAAATAGAACCAGTAAGCTCGGTGAAGACAATGATTTGGTAGACCAGTTCCAACTGCTGTCTCAGTTGTACATCTGGTTGGAGCGGCTGAGTATTTAAACTCGAGGACACCCAGTCCCGGACACACAACCCTCACCGTATTCTCCTTTAGCTAAGGTCACACAGACCTCGCCCAATCACTCGTGGTAAGTCTTCAGGTGACTTCCGAACCTTCACAAACTCGGTCACTCAGCGATCCACAATTCCTCTTGGATGCTCTAGACCTTGACGCCTAACCGTCTGGAAGAAGCATAGTCTTCAAAGGAAACAAGCGTCGGATCCACGCAGGATCAATCTCTTCAGTGATGCTCAATCATTTTGGGTTTGTATGTGTTGGGTTTGGGTTTTCCTCACTTGATGATTTTCACTCAAAGTCCTCGGAGGATGGGATGCTCTCAATTGACAAGTGTCAGTTTCTCTCGGAGCAGCCAACCAGCTAGTGGTTGAAGGGGGCGGCTATTTATAGCCTAGGGAACAGCCCGACATGATAAGATATAAATGCCCTTGTCTGATATGACCGTTAGGTGGGTAGATAGTTTGGGACAGCTAGCGCATAGCACAGCAATGGTCGGAATTTTGACTCTCAACTTCCTTAGGGCTATCATGTTCCTCACTGTGTAGGCAATTCGCACTGGCGAATTCCTAACTCCTTAGTCAGAACAAATTCCTCAGAGACCAGAAGAACTTCGTCTCTGTCACTGAAGAATATGACTGAACTGTATGAGATTTCCAATGGCTTCACTCGAAGGGATTGGTAGGTGTAGGATTTTGAGTTGAGTGTCACTTGGAAATTTTTCCTTAGTATTTCTCGACCCCCTTTAACAGTACGGTGTTTCCTATGACTCAAGAAAGAGAAAATGAAAATACGAAAACAAAAGTCTTCTCGCTTCATGTTCCTCGAATGAATACCAAGTCTTCAAGGTCACACCAATTTCTTTACTTCCAAAGTCTTCAGAAAGTCTTCAGCAATCCAAAGTCTTCAGTTGAAGAACTTCATTTTTAGGGGTCGACTTTCTCTGTAAATATCAAACTCCTCATAGACTTATAGACCTGTGTACACTCACAAACGCATCAGTCCCTTAACCTATAAGTCTCCAATACACCAAAATCACTAAGGGGCACTAGATGCACTTACACGGACCCCGAGAGGCCGTGGCAAGGCCTACCCATGGTTGTGGACAAGGAGGCTCGTGCGGTGTTCGACAGCTTGGTGCACATTTCGGTTGGGGTGGGCAACAAAGTACTATTTTGGAGAGATAGGTGGATACATGGCTTTGCGGTTAAGGACATTGCTCCATACATCCACACCATGATGGACACACGCACGATCAACCGCTGCATGGTAGAGGAAGGTTTAGAGAATGGGCGTTGGTTGCTCGATATTGCCGGTGAAGTTAACTTTGGAGGCCACATGCAGCTTTTACCCCTCAATCTAGCGATCAGCACGGTCAATCGTGATCCCTCTAGTGAAGACTCCTTTTCCTGACCGACGGACCCTTCTGGCAGATACACTGCCAAGTCCACATATCATAGGCTCTGCTTGGGTGCCGAGAGGGTTCCTTACGCCTCATGCATATGGAAGAGTTGGGCCCTCATCAAGTGCAAAATTTTTGTGTGGCTGGCAGTGCAACACCGCATTTCGACGTCTGACAGAAGAGCTAGGCATGGCCTTCAGGATGCCCCCTCTGCCTGCTACATGTGTCTTCAAGAGGAGGACAATGCGGAACACATTCTTGTTCAATGTGTCTACGCGAGCGAAGTTTGGCATAACATATTCGAGGCATTGAGTTTGCAGGGAGATATCCCGGACCCGGAGGATTGTTTGCTGGAGTGGTGGCTGGCCAGGAGAGCTCATTACAGGAAGGGCAACAAACGTGGTTTCGACACGGTGACCATTGTGGCCACTTGGGCTTTGTGGAAGCAACGTAACGCGAGAGTGTTTCATGGGATCCACCAGTAGAAAACAGCGTCAGAATGGCCCTTGCCATCATTGCGGAGCTCAAAGAGTGGAGGTTGGCAGGTTTGGGAGGAGGAGGGTATGACATGTTTTGTGAGAGTGTAGGCATAGGTTAATTTCGCAAGGTGTGTTAGGGTGTACGTCTTGGATGGAAGCCCGCTTCCATCCTTATCATTCTTGTACATTGTTCGCTCTCTTCTCTTCTATAAAAGTAAGGTACGCCTTTGGCGTACTCTAGAAAAAAATGTTGGGTGGACCACAGGCCTTGCCGAAGCTCTGCCAGTGGCAACTTCGCTACGTAGCATGCAATTTTATTTGTGGGCCATGGTTAGTTGTCAGAATGGGTTCCAGAGACATCCGAAAAAGCTAAGATTTTATTTGTGGAAGAATATTATGAAGGACCGTCATGAGATGACGAGCCCTAGTAGGCCAACACGAGGCGTCATGCCTTATGGCAGGCCCTAGTATGCTGAATTGGGGGCCTCCCTCTTGAGACACATCAAATCAAAGGGCCTCTCCTGCATAGCTCAACGCTCTCCCGGTCTAAGTGGTCTAAGTGTTTATGCTTCTAATTAGGTGGGCTCTAATCTTTGGTCTAATTGGTCTAAGAGAATTAGACTAGAAGCGCCGCTAGTCTCTCTCTCCCTCTCTCTCTCTCTCTCTCTCTCTCTCTCTCTCTCTCTCCCTCTCTAGTTTTCTCGCAATTCTTCTTCCTGGACATCGAAGCCCTACCGGACCACTACCACGGAACGTGCAGACACCTCGGAGGGGTCGTCTACTCAGACTCTCATCTCAGAGAACAATTCTCGTGGCTGGGAGGTGTAGCCTAGCTATAGAATCGACGGAATCTTTAAGCTACACCGACTCGTCATTGCTTCCGCTACACTCCATCGTTGGTGAGTTTGATCATTACCGTCATTTTCATAGTGTTCCTGGGTGTGATTGCATAACATAGATTTTTTGTTGCGTAGCACGTTCCCCTACAACGACGTTGAGCAAGTCCAGTCTCGGGAAAGCACCCAGGGTAATACAAACTTCAAGATGACACCCTCAGGGGGGAAAGCGACGCGAGATCGACGTCGTCGTTTGACCTTGCACAGTAAGGTCTAGGCCTTGACCCGAAGATGTGACCTGAGGGCTAAGGACGTTGAAGAGCTCCACGACGACCCCAGGGAGGAAAGCAATGTTCGCAGACGCCGCACCGTCGACTTTCGCCCAGACCAAATTTTCCTCTGCACCCCCACGCTACTGAACGAATGTGGAAGACCCGCAAGCACCGCCAGCCTGCAAACCCACCGGCGCAAACACTTCCTGAGCGGTGAGTGCGCCACCACCACGCAGGAACCACCGACCTCATCGGGAGCACAAACCGATGGGCCAGATCTGACTCCTCAGGACGCCGTCACGAATGCTGCAGCTTCCAGCCGCCGACGAACCGGGTGAGGCAGTCGTCACACCTGCCGGAGTCACCGAAGATGAGCCACCCTCCACCACGAGCCAATGCCGCTGACGTCACCACCCGAACGCCCGCACGAGAACTGGCGCAGCCACGCCTAGAACCGCGGCGGAGGGATGGCCCACCGCCGCCATCCTCCCCCAACCCGGGCTTTGCCCGGCGGTGATATGATGGTGGCAGGGAGACGGTGGCGGCGGCCTAACCCTAGATGGGTTTCCCTCGTACCCCTGTCCATGGCTTGTTATATTTAGACTCATTCTTCATTCGAATTTGAAGTCTTTGATTTTAAAAGCTGTTGGATTTTAATGTTCAAAAGTAAAAAATGGAATTATATCGATGCGAAACTGAAGTTAGAATAGTGTTTATGTGCACATACATAGAAGAAATAGGGGTAAAAAAAATAGGCGTGGCTAGACGTCAGTGAGCTGATTTTTTTGGGGGTCAATCGATTTTGTGAGCCGTCCGATGCGAAATCAACGGCAGACAACCTTTCTTCAACCTCCCGTTGCCCCCCACCGCTCGCGGCCGAAGGCACTACCGCGACCGCCACGCGCCCCGCCCTCCCCTGAACCCCCCCCCACCCACCCACCACCACCACCGTCGGTTTTTTCTCTGGCGAAGCCCCACCACCGACCTCACCCCTAACCCTAAGATAGATAATGGGGTGATGATGACGAGTCCCTTCTTTCTCTCCGGCGACGCCCTTCCTTCTCCTTCCTTCGTTCAAAAATTGACTGACCCTGAATTCGAAAATCAGCTGACTGACCCGTAGCTAAACAGTAAATTTTTTGTAAATGTTTAAGTTTGTGGAATCCGACTTTGCGCACCGCATTTGCAACCTCCAAAAAGAAACTATATGCAGTGTGGGTTCAAAACTGTCTTGAGGCTGCCGTTTCAGGGAATCTGACAGAGTTGTTTTAATATGAAATGGATTAATCAATCGTGGAGGAATTACGGGGAACATGGCCAGAACATAGTGATGGTGGTCGCCGCAGAAGTCTCCCCCTCCGTACTCCCTAGTGACATACTCTTGCACCAATCGAACCATGTCAGGAGGTCACCATGTACGCATGCCCGAGCTCTTCTATATATAAACGCGTGCCTACGCCATTCGACTACAACACAAAAAGAAGTCGAGATCCGTTCGAGAAAGGTGGCCGGTGAAAAATGGATCAGAGGATGATCATCGTGTGCTCGGTCGTCGGCTCCCTCGGGGTGCTGAGTGCCATCCTGGGGTTCTCAGCCGAAGGCACGAAGCTTACCGTAAGCTAGCTAGCTCCATCTATCCTTGCGTCCTTGGATTCTTGGTGTATCTCTCCGTGTTGTTATACATTCTGTCTCTGTCGCAGATCTCGGACTTGTATGTGGGTGGAGGGGTGTGCCTGTACCCGCAGAACCCGGCGCTGGGGCTCGGGGCCTGCGCGGCCATCTTCCTGATCGTAGCCCAGATCGTCTTCGCGGCCGTCGGCGGCTGCTGCGGCTGCTGCAAGTCCCGCGCCATCCCCTCCGAGACCAACCGGATCATCGGCGTCATCTGCGCCGTCTTCTCATGGTGAGTGATCCATCGATGAACAAATCAGCAAGAGCTCGATAGTGACAAGTGACTAAAAATGTGCATGCGTGCAGGATTTCGGCGATGATCGCCTTCGGACTGCTGGTGGAGGGCGCTGCGTGGAACTCCACCGGGACGCGGTACGCATCAGTGTACGGGTATTGCTACGTCCTTAAGGACGGCATCTTCGCCGGCGGCGCCGTGCTCACGCTCGTCGCCACGGCCCTCGGGGTCACCTCCTACATCATGCTCCGCAAGCAGCCTCCCGCCGCCGCCGCCGCGCCCAAGGCAGGCGAGCAGATGCCGGCGGGCGGCGCCGGGATCGCAATGGGGCAGCCGCAGTTCCCGCAGCAGGCTTCTCCGCAGGGGCAGGGGTACGGGCAGGCGCCGCCCAGCTACCCGCAGTACTCGCCGCCGCCTCAGGGACAGCAGGGGTACGGCCAGGCGCCGAACGCGCAGTTCCCTCCTGCCGCTTCTCCTCCATACGGCCAGGCGCCCGGCCCGCACTACGCTCCTCCTCCGGCACAAGGCTACGCACCCAACCAGCAGCAGTTCCCACCACCTCCCGCTCATGGCTACGGGGCGCACGCGCCGAACCAGCAGCACCCTCCTCCCGCTCATGGCTACGGTGCGCACGCGCCGAACCAGCAGTTACCACCTGCATCTCCTCCTCCTGCTCATGGCTATGGACCGCACACGCCTCCTAATGGACACGAACAGGTGTAACGCGCGCCGTCTGATCAACCATGCATCCGCCGTGCTACATTCCGTGATTTCGATTGTTTTTTCCCATGTAACATTTGTATCTCTTGTAGTGCTCTCTACCTCTAAAGGAGGCCCCTGTATTCTTGTGTTACTTTACTTGTAGAGGATCAACAAAGCTTGTTTACTGCTCTTCGTTTGCCGTAAATATTTCTCGTTTAATCTTCAAAGGAGAGTAAGCAACGCGACAATTAATTACTTGCTTGTTGTACTAATGAATCGGAGGGATCATGCTTTGAAAAGAGATCGCTTCTCCTCCTTTCCAGTTGTAGCCGACGACTTTCGCGACTCTGCATCTCAACCATCGATTGCAATGCAAGTGTGCAACCAGCCGGATTCATGGCACGACGCTGGACGAAATGTTAGAAGGTCGAAGCACCTGATCACTCGTTCAGCTCGTTTTTCCCTCGTACCTTCCATTCTAGTCTGCCACCAGCAGTCAAAACTAGGAGCTCAACGGCACCTGTTGCTACTAACTTGTTTTCATCTGGCAGATAAGCTATATTTGGATTTAGCTCAGTACATAAGTACAGAAAAAACTCAAAGACCCATAAATAAATGGTAAGTTGAAGTGTAACTTTTTCTGATATTGCTAGTGAAGGTGGTCTGAGATAACTTTATATAGTGGAGTTTTCTCGGCCGTGAAGTTTTTCCACCCAAGCTCTCGGGTGAACAGTAAAAACGAAAAATATTTAAAAAATGTTCAAAAAATTCTGAATTTTATGGCAAACCTTGACAAATGTTCCAAGAGCTTGCAAAGTTTCATCATGAAATCATATTTGTAGGAGTCGTGGCAAAAACTTTATCCATTTTTTTGCCACGACTTCCGCAAATTTGATTTCGTGATGAAATTTTGCAAGCTCATAGAACATTTGTCAAAGTTTCCCATACCAAATTTTCAGACTTTTTTGAACAATTTTTAAATTTTTTAAACGACGGCATTCCAACACTTAATTTACTTATAAATTTTAAAAATGTTCACTGAGAATTTGAAAATGTTAACAATGTGTAAAAATCTGTCACAGAAATTAACAATAAAATGCTCGTAACCTTGAAACAAAATGTTATTAACATTTAAAAAATGTTTCTGAAATGCAAAAGGTATTTGTATAATTTTCAAAAACCACACGTTCAAAGACAAGTATATATATATATATATATATATATATATATATATATATATATATATATATATATATGTTCACACGTTTAGCCAATATATTCCTGACATTTAAAAAATGCTTATACAATGCAAAAATTCACACAATTCAGAAAGAAAAGGCTTGATACCATTCAAAAAAAGTTCAACGTGTTTCTTGAAAATGTATAGCATGTATTTTAAAAAAGGTTCAGTTATGTATATTAAAATATTCGTCATGTACTTGAAAACAGTGGCGTATCCACGTTATAGCTGTGGGGTCAAGTGACCCCACAGCTATTTTGCTAATCCTTCATATACATGTGTGTATTCATATAAAAAAATTCGGAAATCAAGAAAAAAGTGTGATAATCATCTCTTTGACCCCACAGATTTATCATCCTGGCACCACCACTGCTTGAAAAATGTGCAAATATGTATTAAAATTTGTTCCACGTATATAGAAAAAATGTACAACTTGAATTGAAGAAGTAGACATGTATTTGCAAAGAGAAAAGGAAAGATAAAATGCTAACAAGAAAAAGAAAAAAAATCAAAGCAAACCGATAGAGAAACACAGTGAAATGGAAACAAGAAAAAGAAATGCATGTAAGGTTCTAAATATCTATCCAAACCGGGGAAAAGAAGCTTCCCAAAACCGACTTAACGGTCTGGCCCACTAAAGTGGAGGTGCAGCCAGCGCCAATAGTGAGGCAGCGCCGGGAGCAACTAATTGAGGAGCGTTTGTTCGAGGCCCCCCGAAGAGCAGCGCCGGGAAAAAAACTTAAAGCAAACCGACTTAACTTGTTTGACTTGATCAACAACCGCCGCCACGTGTCGCGTTTTGGACGCTTCCCGCGGATTTCATTTTGTATTTTATCACATGTGCTTTTGGCTTTTTAGATGTTCTTTTGGGTTTTTTTGGCTTTTCGGTTTGCCACTAGTCTTTCTTAGCTTTTCGACAAAAAAACGGAAAAAATAGTTTTGCGTGAAAAACTTTTTTTCTTCCGCGCGAGGCACGGTTTTGCTTCCGCGAGATGCATAGCCATGCCTCATGAAAACAGAAAAAAAAATTTGCTTTGTCTTTTTTCTTCTTCCGTGAGATGCATGGTTTTGCTTTTACGAGAGGCACGGCCGTGTCTCAAAAAGAAAAAAACACGTCCTCTTTTTTTTTCCTTCTATGAGAGGCACATTTTTCTCCGCGAGAGGCGCGGTCGTGCCTCTCGTAAACGGAAAATACACATTTTCTTTATTTTCCTTTCGCGAGAGGAATGGTTTTGCTTTCGCGAGAGGCATGGGCATGCCTCTCGGAAACAAAAAAAATGTTTTTTTTCTTTCGTCAAAGATACGGTTTTGTTTCTGCGAGAGGCACGGTTTTGCTTCCGCGAGAGACATGGTCGTGCATCTCGAAAACGAAAAAAACACGTTTCTTTTTTTTCTTTCACGAGAGGCACGGCCGTGCCTCAGGGAAACGGCTTTCGGAAAGGGAATAAAATGTACTCCCGGTTCTGTTTTTTCATCTAGTTTCTTTTTCCTGTTTTTTGTTTCTTTTTTCATGATTTTTTTTGCCAAAACATATCGACATGGGATCTAGTTTTGAAGATTTTAATGTGAGGAATCCAACAATGAAAACAATTCAAGATTTGAATAAATGAATTTACGGAAAAAGGTATACTTTCATGTTGCAACAAGTGACACACATACATCGGGCCACTTGTCGCAATTTAGAAAGGGAAAAAGTGTTAGTTGGAAGGAGGCTTCTCAATTAGTGATTTCGAGCAGGGCTACGTCTCGCGACAAGCCAGAATAGTTTCCACGAATGTTGTGGGCCATTTAACGATGCATGTTTTTGGAATACCCTATTCTCGCATATCAATTCTATACTCATTGCACAGGATGGTAATAAAATGTTATTCTTAGCTCCGTAATGTAGTAAGTTCCAGCGCTTTATTTATTTTCCTTATTTGTTTGTTTTCTCAACTGGTTTTCAGTGATTTATATGTTTCTTTTTCATGGTAGTAAAATGTTATTCTTACCTCCGTAATGTAGTAAGTTCCAGCGCTTTATTTATTTTCCTTATTTGTTTGTTTACTCAACAGGTTTTCAGTGATTTATATGTTTTTTTTCATTTTCTTGTTTATTTTTTTTCTAATGCACGAAAATTTATTTAAATTGATAATTTTATTTCCAAATTCTATCAACATTAAAAAATTATAGAATATTTTTATATTATTTTAAACCCAAAGTTTCAATATATGATATGTCGACTAGAGGGGGAAGGGAGGTTGAATAGACGACTACAAGTTTAAATTTCTTCTTAGTTGATTTTAGGGGTAGATGTAGGAATTCATATTCTCGAGAAATGCAACTAAGTGACACACCATCTATGAGTTACTACAAACTAGCAAGCTACACAAGGCAAACAACGAAGCGAGTAACAAATAAAGTTATATCATCTACAACCGGACTTGACAAATCTGACCCCGCAAACACACGCAGACACGCATGTGTGCGCCCAAGGACACAGATCGGTCAAGCCTCAAATTTGCCTTCTCATAACCGCACACCTCAATTATCATAACTTAAATTCATACAAACTCATGTAAGTACATCGATGCATTACACACATCGTCTAACTACTACATCACAAACATGCCATCGAACTACCAAAAATTGCCATGTTTGGCTATAGTGGAGAAGATCATCCACGACTGCCCTTGCCCTTCCCAGCGCTCTTACCGTCCTTGTCGTGAATGTACCGGTCGAAGACGCGGTAAGGATAAAGCCGGGTCTGTTGGTCGCCAGAGCTGTCCTCCTTCTCCTCCTTCGGTAGCAATCCGGCCATGGCACAGACCGCCCAATTCTGCTCTCGGACGAGGGCGCGTGTGTTCCTCCGTTGTCGCTTCCTCCGCTACGGCCGCTACATCAGCCGCCTCCGTCGCCGCCATGTCGACAGCGAGTCGGGCCTCGACGGACCTTATCCTCTCCTTCCCACGGTGGGCGCTCTGGTCCCGGTGGGACTCATACTCCGCCTGACCGGAGATGAGGAAGGAGAGATTTGAAGGCTGCCGGGACTGCGATGATCCAACCCTAGAGGATCTGAGCGCCCGTTCAGCCGACGCTATGGAGTCACTCCGGACAAGTCCTACCGTTGGCCGGGCGATGGAGCGGCGGAGTGCAGACGACCATTGCCTCCTCCAACCCACGTGGGATGACACCCAAGTCAACGGATCTAGACTGATCGGAGTCAGATCCGATGCCCGCCATTCCGAAGACGGCCGGAGATCGCTGAAGGTGAGCTTGAGTAACGGAGGGCAGTGGAGTAAAGTGGCTAGTGTTTGGTCCGCCGAGCGGATGGGGAGGAATATATGTGGGGTCGGGGGCGCCAGCATGGGCCGAGTCCGACGTGACGGACGCGCCTGAGTGCCCTCCATATCGGCCCCATTTTTGGGTTGGATATGATGGGTGCCGGTCAACCCGAGTGTTTGAGGCGCCCTTCCGAGTCGAATTTTCATGACCAGCCAGTGACTGGGCCATCCGCCCGGGTGTTTGAAACGGGTTTGGAGCACCCGGTTGTAGATGCTCTTAGGGTTAGGGATAACCACAAGTTACAGGGATGAAGATAAAATCCGAAGCTCACATTCTTGGGAGAATGACAATCCTGTTTTGTAGAATTCAAACCTCCTTCATCCATTCATCAATATAGTTACATCATTTACAAGCATTGCCATTACAGCCTGAGGGGCAGAACCCAGCCAAAGATTAGGAGGAGAGAATCTAGCAAGCTAAGCTAGCTAATTCATGCGCTACATGAGTGCTTCCCCTATGAAAAATTAATATATTAGCCTAGATTAAAAGGAAAAACTCGTGTGCTAAGAACCAAATCAAATCTGTTTTTCTATAGGATTTGAGATACATATCATTTCATTTTCTATAATTTTTCTGTCCTCATGATATTTCAAGTTTGAAGGATCTCCAGGGAGGCTTATAGCTTTACCTTGTTTGCATTATGTATTGTATCTTTGCAGCAGTGGTGGGGGGTTCTCATAAGCTCCTGGAGCAAGCGCTCTGGACTAGTTGGATGGCAGGCTCGTCTGTTGGCTCTTGCGAGCTGGCCTTTGGAGGATTGTATGTTTGGTTGTGCCCACAAGTCACCGTAAGCGCCTCATCGTCGATGGGAACGTCTCCTCCCACTGAATGCGCATCGCCGGAAATCCTGAAATAAATCCAAAAATAAATGCGAGCACCAGGATTTGAACCCTGGTGGGCTGGGGATACCACGGTCCCTCTAACCATCTATGTAGCAAACTATTGCATAGTTGGCATTTTTCCATTTAATGTATGCATTTTCTACATGGGCAAGTTGTCCACCATACGTATTATTGGGTAATATAACTTGTTTGACTTGATCAAAAACAGCTGCCAATGGTAGATGTCAACTCAAACTTGGAATAAGTAACGTTAGACGACCCGTCCGTCGTGGCCACTAGGAAGTGATCTGCCTTGTCAGCTGGATGCCACCACGGCAGAAACAAAAAAGATAACGTGTGTGTTTCTTGTCGGCGACCTGGCAAATTTTTACAAGAGCGCACACCATGTTGGCTCTGAAACTCCCTTATATATGGAGATAGCTAGCATTGTTGATGGTTGATTAATGAAAAGTTCCTTTCCCGCAAAAAACACTCTTATATTATAATATTCCTTTCATCCCTTAATATAAGAGCATTTTTGACACTGCACTAGTGTGTTTTTGATACTACAATAGTGTCAAAAAACGCTCTTATATTATGAAACGGCGGGAGTATATGCCATTTTGTAAGGCTCTGTGAGTAAAATACACAAATTTGCAGGTGTAATGTGCAAATTATCACATAAGACCAGTTTAGCATAACTGCAGATTTCCCATGCACTGATGCACATACAAAAAACTCAAGCAGACATGGCATATCGGTTAGATATTTAGTTCTATAAAATGTCTTGTAATAAATTTGACATCAAACTTGTAGTTTACGTGATGTTTCTAGTTTTTACCGGAACAATGATGTGACACCAATGATGGCCTAAAGAAAAGAAAATAATGGGGTTCCAAAGAAGGGAACAACGCCGTTACTCTCACAGTGTGGGAGCTTTTGAATGAAAGAAATGCCAGATTTTTGTTTTAGCAATGACGCTTCTGCGATCACATCGTCGTATCTGCGGCATGAAGACAGTGGTCGCTTGTGGTGCTGTGGATGCTCTCTGGGTGCAGAGGGGATTTTCTACTAGAGCATCGGCTACCACACGAGAAGGTTCGTGGTGCCAGCGAGCTAGAAGCGAAATGGTGGTTCCTCGTCGGCATCTGACACCGGGAAACGACTCCGATGATTGGGCGGATGTTTCAATTAATGTGACTCATGTTGGTGTGGAGTAGCAGCGGCTAGTTCCGCGTCGAGACATGGGCGCCGCCTGACAGCCGTGGTGGCGATCTAAGGTGGGATGACATTCCACCAATCTTCTAGTGCATTTTGGCCCTACCATGGAGTATCGGTGGATGCTACTATGTAATGATTCATCTACAAGATGCTGACTAGAACGCCAATTTATATCGGGGGTGAAAACTTTTGTCCCGACCTTTATTATTCAGGGTCAGCAATGACGAATTCGCTCCATTATATGGCGATGATGGCGCGAGGACATTTATTTCTTCTTGAAGGTGTTGTTGTGGAAAAGTCGATTTAGTTGTAGGTGTTTATTATATCTTGTAATGGTTCGTCCGTGTTTGTTTTCGTTTTGTACTCAAATAAGTAATTAGTAAAAATGATTGTGTGCATTACAATGATGCAGAGGACGGGTCTCAACCTCCTTTTAGAAAAGGAAAAAATATCCTGCATGGCAGCCATAGTTTTCTCAATGATAAAAGGGTTAGAACGTGTGTGTGTGTGTGTGAGGCATCTAGGGGTTATTATTTTACCTGAAGAGTAGGCTTTCTTTCTTTTTGGGCCCTAGACTGATGTGTTCTACTTAAACTTCTCCTTATTCCATGAAATATTGCAAATTTTTTGACTATTAATATTGATTGTAGGGCTCTCGCCCCAGTTGTCATTGATCACAAAAATTGATAGGACATATGTCTCGGTTCTTTAGAAGTCATACCCTAATCCATCCTAATTGTCTCAAAATATTCTTCTATGCTTCTGTTTGAGAAACTATAAAATATCAAACTTGCAAAAGCTACTATCTAAAAGGTTTTAAAGGGTCCCATTAAGTACCCAACTAAAAGGGCAGGAACCTAAAACCGTGAAACACACTGTAGTCAATGATATGTTCCTCGTAGGACAAGCTACCAAACCGGTACGCCGTTGCCAAATGCTTAAGACGAAGACCAAGAAAACGAATGACTGAAGCACCAGAACCAACACAAACTTAGCACAACACCACTGGCAAGACAAACAAAACATTCAACAGACCATTTATTGGATCGTCGGCACCAAAACCTAAATATGCAAACGAGCAACCCATGAAACACATTCATAAACTCTTGGCTGTGTGAGTCCAAACTATGCAAAGGTCGGGCGTGTGCTCATTGTGTTTGTATCCCTTTAATGCTTCACTTTGAGTTAATAAAATCCACCATTTGTCATAAAAATATATAAAATACTCAACTGATTGTAAATCATTCCTTAACATTAACACAAAATTAACTTATTACATATTTATATGCGAGATTTCAAGAATTCCAACTAGCATCCCTACCAAAGACATTGGTCTCTGGTGTTTGTTGCGATGGCCACTCGAGGATGGAGAGATAAAATCGTGAAACATTTATTCGAACTGTATTATGCTAGATGCACCTGATTAGCATGTTGAAAATCGATCGATGCAGACTTTGTCCTTTGGGACAATAACAACATAACAAGATCATATGTAATAGGTTGTATGTTAGCTTGTTGGTAAAATAAGTAGACATATCCAATAAATCTACATACAAGAACTCCTTTTGGATGAGTTTGAATTGTTTACCACATATGTCACATGGTTATATACAAGAACTCCAATACTAGACTGCATGTACATTGCCCAATGGAAGAAGGTTAGAGAATAAATATGGTTGCTCTCACATCTCTTCTTGAAGCTTGTGCAATGTTTGTTGAGTTAAATACACTACAGGTGCCCCAACTTGTCCTGCATGGTTAGTTTAGTGCCTACAGTTACAAAATACACGAAATTGATGCTCGAACTTGTTCCCTTGTACAAATACAGTGCCTCCGTCCGTATGCAGACGTACGTGCAGCCTTGTGGCATGTCAGTGTGGCAGTGGCCTACCTGTCAGTCGCTATGAGTGTGGAACATGATGGGTGCTCCACGCGTGAGGATTTATTTTGCAGAAACCCCCTCATATTTTATTTAATCACGTAAAAAAGACCTCAAATACAACGTATGGTAGCGACAGCTAACATGAAAAAACATCAACAGGAAGGGGTTCGAACCTGGCTCCTCCGGGATAACTACCGCATGATCTGGTCAACCGGCTGAAATATGCCATGCGTACAACACTTAGCTAGAAAGCTATATAGACATTTTTCACGTATCGCTCTGCAATTTTCCTAATGCATTATTTGTCAGTTTTATTTTTATTTTGTCCAAGTTCTTGTTTTGTTTCATGACACATAATTTTTCACATACAAAAAATACAACATGCAATTATTTTGTATTTTAAATCTTTTTTTGTTTTCATTATTGTTTACTTTGAAGAGGTAGGCAAGAACCTTTTCAAAATCTATGGGGCTTTAAATAGTTGAACCTATATTAGAAATTGTTTTATAAATTTATGTATGTTCATTCTGGACAACAAGCACACACACAATCATTGTTTATCTTCATCGTATTTCCAAAATACCCAATTATTAACAAATTGACAACATAGTATTTGTAAACTATTCAACATGTATTAAACAGTATTGTGTTGAACTTTTAATACAATTATTTAACATGTTACAGAATAAATTTTTAGTACACATTGAGTTTTTTTAATACACATTGTGAATTTTTTAATGCAAGACGGACATTAAAAAAACACGTTACAATTTTTAATACAAATGAATCATTTTTTCCAAAAACGCGATGAACTTTTTTCAAATGCACTAAAACTTTCTTTAAGTTTATGGCAGTTTTAATTTATTATTACTCCATCGGACCCATATTAATTGATGCTAGTCTAGTACAGAGTTAGTACAACTTCAAAAAATTATATTACACTTCTGTGTGTGCATGCGCAAAAAATTCAGAATTTCTTTAGCTGTAAAAATCCGTTTCTTTGAACTTCAAAACAAGCGACACAATGTGCCCGTGCTTCAATGCTACCTTCCGCATAGCAATGCAATATATATAGTTCGACCTCGTTAATTTTAGATGAGTAGAGTATGTCCTCGTAGACAACCTGGGAGAGCACTACAATCTGCTATCACGAGGTCTCACGATCAATCCTGCCTCACACAATTTTTTCTCTAATTTTTCCCGTTTTCATATGTGATTAAATAAAACATTAGGGGGTTTTCAAAAAAAAAAAATCCTCACGCGCCGGCCACCTAGCGCATTCCTCGCTCCCAGCCACTTACAAGTGGGCCACTGCCGCTTTGGCATGCCACACGGGCTAGACGTATGTCCAGATACGGATGGAGGCACCATATTTGCACAACCAGACAAGCTCGAGCACCAGTTTCATGTATTTTGCAACTTTAGACACTAAACTGAACATGCATGACAAGTTGAGGCACCTCCAGTGTATTTAACTCATGTTTGCTAGTTCATATACATACAACTTTGCTATCTCTCCTCATTTATTACATGCCACATCATCAAAAATTCATATGTCACAAATTTACCAACAATCAACTTACAACAATTGGAGATACCTTCATGACCACAATACAACTTGGGCAGAAAAAAAATTATTTACCACATCTGCACAACATTGTGGCGTGCGGCGAAGATGTTAATTTTATTTTGAAAGAAAAGGCAAATAATTTGTTGCAATTATTAATAAGAAGTAGTTGAACAGGTGAACATGTCCCAAGGCAAAACAAACCGAACAAAAGCAGGATATTACATGGGCCTTCCCTTAAATCTCTTCGGACCCCCCTGATTTCTACCCGGGGTGGTCCCGCCTCACTCTCCTTCTATCCAATTCTGTTAAGCCAACTCAGCCTGTAATTAAACTTTACCCGTAATTTCCTGTACGTGTAGCATTGCTCCTAGATGGAAAGAAGCACTCCGCCGCTGTGCCGGACTATAACTGCACGCATACATGCTATTTTTGGTGGGCTTGGACCAAGTGGCACTGGCGAAAAATACCAATGCGCAAGCCCAAGCACAACAAATTCTGAAGAATACGCATCTTCATAGTGATGTATACTACACTCCTGTAAATTGTAATGATGAAATACGTTTTGGTGATAGCTACACAGAAAACACATTTCATCATGTAAGTTTACAGGAATGTAGCAGAAATCCCTAAGGTATATTTTTAAGAATTTTTTTGATACTTCAAATTATGGTTTCTGAATTTTTCAAAAATCTGGATCCAAAAGGCATTTCCGGTTGGTTTCCCATGTAAGGAAGATAACCACACTGGAGATAATAATCTAGGAGAAATAGTAGTGTTGTGTTGGTGGGTGAGTGGGGGGGGGGGGGGGGGTGAAATGTTGAACGTGTTGCATCGTAAGTAATTCGTGATGTCGATTAGATACACCCAAGCATGATTCTGAGAGCATTTTTCTAAGGACCAATTCTCCCGCTTTGTAATGGCAAAAATTTGAAGGTGCAAACCCTTCAGCCTATGCCCATTTGCCCAAGCAGGTCTCCAAAAGCTCGTCTTGTTGCCGTCTCCCTGTGTAAATGCTGGCAAGGGCGTAAAAGAGGGGAAGGGACTTTGGTAGGGTGTATATAGGGTGCGCGCGTACACAGGGAGCAGCAAGGTATTTATCGTAATCTCCAAAAAGAAAGGTATTTATCGTAAAAAAGGCCCATATTCTAACTTACTTTCGTCGTCTAAAAAATATCCTACAAACTTCGTACAAGGTGGTAACGACGAAGCTGTTTATCATGTCAACTCCCCACAAGAGGTAGGTTTTTCTAAGACCATTAACTTTCTTAATTATTCCCACACACATACAAAACGTAATGATGAAAGGTCGCCATAGAAGTTTTCCCCTTGGTAGTGACATATAGGCTTGCACGAACGGAACCACGTCAACCGGCCACCATACATACATGCCCGAGCTCTCTCTATATAAACACGGGTGCACGCCAGTCGGCTACAACCCGAGAGAGGTCGAGATTCGACGAGAGCAGCGGCCATGAAAATGGATCAGAGGATGATCATCGTGTCGTCGATCATCGGTTCTCTAGGAGTGCTGAGCGCCATCCTGGGGTTCTCAGCCGAGGGCACGAAGCTCACTGTAAGCACCCACGACTTCCATCTCCTTGCTTAGTGATGTACGTACATGTCTCTGTGTGGTTTGTTCAACCGTGGTTTAGAACTACAGATTTTTGATTCTTGGGTTGTTGGTTTGTGTCTGTGTGCGCGTGTCTGTACATGCCCATGTGTGTGTGCTCTTGCTCTCTGTTGATATATAATCTCGCAGATTTGGACCGTGTACCGGTATCGAGGTGTGTGCCTGTACCCGCAGAACCCGGCGCTGGGGCTCGGGGTCTGCGCGGCCATCTTCCTCATCGTAGCCCAGATCATCTTCGCGGTCGTCGGCGGCTGCTGCGGCTGCTGCAAGTCCCGCGCCATCCCCTCCGAGACCAACCGGGTCATCGGCGTCGTCTGCGCCGTCTTCTCATGGTGAGTGATCGACCCATCGTCGAAGCAACAAGCGCTAGCTCACCGGAGCAGGCTCGCGCAGTCGCGCGTGGGTGACGAAATACTGTCTGCTGACTAAAACGTGCACGCAGGATCGCGGCGGTGGTCGCCTTCGGGCTGCTGGTGGAAGGCGCCAAGTGGAACGACACCGGGACGCGGTACTCGTCAGGGTACGGTGGGTGCTACGTCCTTAAGGACGGCATCTTCGCCGGCGGCGCTGTGCTCACGCTCGTCGCCACTGCCCTCGGCCTCACCTCCTACATCATGCTCAGCACGCAGCCGCCCGCTCCCGCTACTGCCAACGCCGCCGCCACGGCCACGCCCCCCAAGGAAGGCGAGCCGATGCCGGCGGCCGGCGCCGGGATCGCGATGGGACAGCCCAAGTTTCCACAGACTTCTCAACAGGGGCAGGGGTCTGGCCAAGCGCCGAACGCGAAGCTCCCTCCTGTCGCTTCTCCTCTTCCGGCACAAGGCTATGGAGCGCACACACCCAACTACCAGCAGCAGCCGCAGCTGCCCCCTCTTCCTGTTCCTGCACAAGGCAACAGTCCGCACGCGCCGGACCTGCAGATGCCCGTTGCTTCTCCTCCTCCAGTTCAGGGCCATGGACCGCACACGCAGAACGAGCAGGCCCTGCCTGAGCTGCCTCCCAAAGGACATGAAATGCTCGCGCGTCCCGTCTGATCAACCGTGCATGACCGCGCATGCATTCGTGCTATATATTGCGTGATTTCGACCGGTTCTACGTGATCATCAATGCTTGTTTACTGTTTTATTATGTTGCAGTTGAAATTTCCTGTGTAATTTTGGGAGACTCACCAATGTGGATTAATGCTTTTCTTAGGATATGTACAATGATTGTGGTTGATCAATCAAGATATTTGATTTTCGGCCGAAAAAAATCGGATTTGTGCCGAATTTCGGCCATCTTGGCCTGTGGTGAAAAAAAATCCTGGTTTTTGTCGCATTTCGGCCCGGTCAAATTCTGGTTAATTTTTTGTCGCATTTCAAATTTCAGCCAAATATTGGTAAAAGTTCATTAAAAAACAATTTTCGGTTTTGCAATTTCGTCATAGATTTTGCCAAAATTTTGAAGTGGAGGAAATTCGGCCATCTCAGCCTGGGGCAAAAAAAAAAACGCAAACCAAAAATCAGAAATCTGGATCTACCGAAGAAAGAAAACTGTACAGTGGTTGATAAGGAGCCTTTTTCTTGTGCATTCCAAATGTCATCCAGGAAGGCAATAGAACATGTTATATAATGAATTACTACATCTTAGTATTACACCTAGAATTTAATGCCATGAGATCCTAAAATAATGGATGTCTAAATTAAAACTACAATACATGTGAATAAGAAAAGACAATGCATACAATGGAGGCAAATATCTTATCTTTCTTCATAAGAGACTATCTCTTAGCTAAGAAGAAGGCAATGTCTTTTTTCTTCTGTTTCTCTCTTTTCCATTCCACCAATTATCCTACGTGGCATTGTTAGTATGGCACCATGACACACACCATTAATCCTTTTGCATTTTCAGTTTATATGCTGAGTCAAGTTGAAAGGGCTTCAAGTGCCGCAATCTCAAAACAGAGTATTATTTTTCTTGTGCCTTGAACTTATGAAAAAGTGTCTCGATGACAATGCGCAGAGTATTATTTTTCAAGTGCCGCAGTCTCAAAACAGAGTATTATTTTTCTTGTGCCTTGAACTTATGAAGAAGTGTCTCGATGACAATGCACTACTTCTCGGTCTTTCGAGGGGGTATTCAATGACTTTTGAGACGGTCCATATACGTGGTGTCATCCATTAAACTTGTTGGAACGTTTACTCTTCAAGCTCACAAGTTGTGCACCAAAGGTTCTCAATCTCACAAAGATGTACATATACATTTCGAATACAATCCCTTGGTACATATTGCACAAAAAGTGGCGACATATTGTATAGACCAGTCTAGCATGGCTTATGGCATCTTATTCCCACTTTACCCCTCCTTTTGTTTTCCTATTTTTATTCTCATACATGTCTTCTTCGTCAGCGCGTCATGAGGGCAACGTGTAGGAGCAATACACATTGTGTTGCTTGCCCCCCACTTTGATGCAATGCTCTTCTAGCCCTTCCCAAACCCACGGGTGGGGTCACGAGCTCATCACGATCGCGACATTGTGTTGTGTCGCGTAGGAGAGGAGCCTGTTGCTGGGGTGCAACAATTAAGGTGTAGGCTTCGAGTTGTTGCCAACGTTGGTGCTGGATAGGTGGAATGGAGACGTGTCCCTGGATAGCATGTGGCTTCATGGGGCTACAAAATGAAGAGCAGACACCAAAGGTAGCAGATGCAAGGTCGTCGTCGACTAGCGGCACAATCGAGGAATCAACAGCAAGGCGCCACAAGCTGGAGGTTCATTAACCCACCCCCTCCCCACACACACACCCATACACGCGCGCGCACACACACACAGATGAAAATCAAGCTAATGTCCTCTCGTCTGCCAAAATCTAAATTTCTTCTCCAAATTAGAAACTTAGATGGTGGCAAAATAAACATCATTTTAAAAAAAGAGCGGTATCTAAAAGCTTGATTTGTTCCAATTTCTTGAGCTTTCCATCAATCACTACCAACATCCAGAAGGGCACGGATATCCCCTAACTGCAAGACATCACAGGAGATTTTGTAGGGAAGTGCTACACTTATATTTCAGACGATTTGAGCGAAAGAATATGGATAAGCCTTTAGCAGCTGAGGTGTGCCACACCCTAACATTTTGTTGTTTTCATGCTATATATTGCCATGATATGCAATATTTTATAATCTTTTGTACTGGCATATTAACATAGTGCTAGAAAGGCAATGTTTTTTGTCTTTGTGTCTAGAAACTTGTGAAGTTTGTAATGGAAATTACTCCGATTCAAGATACATGTGAAGTTAGAGACCTACCAAAACACGGTCAAGGAGAAGGCCTATGGGCCCAATACGGGTGCCCCAGACGGCTCCTCCTTGGGTCGCCTGGCTTTGTCGTGTGAGCCTCACAGGGGTGTGGTCCTTTGTCCCCGACGCTTATACATACCTCCTGAGTCATGTCATTTTTATCATCCAAATTTTCCGCCACCGCAAGTTCACGGTCCAAGGTGGAACTCGTTTTCATATTTTGATCCGGCACTCTCCCAAGGGGGGTGGGGGTCCGTCGTTTTCTTCTTCAAAATTGACCTCTGCTGCTCCCATGATAAGTTGTGAGTAGTTCATCGTGTGAATACAATGAACCCAAGAGGTTCCTACATGATATTGATCTTTATGATGATATTTTTTCAATGATTCTCATTGTTATGTGGTGAAATATTACTTTATGATCAGATTATGCATGTAGCTTTTGAATAATTATGGATATATATTGCTATATTGCTCTCCGGTTCATTAATCTATTCATTGTTCCGTTTTAGATAAAAGATTAGTATGAGTGAGTGGTGTGCATTAGATGAAGTAAATCTCTATGAGTGAATTTTTTCGGTGATAGTAAGAGAGAAAATGTTATAGTTGTGTTTGTCCCATTGAGGATATAATCATAGTTAACTCGTTGTCCCAGTGATGAGCGCGGGTTGAAGGTAATACATTATAAATCATATGTCATCTTATTAATGAAATGATATGTTATTACATAACACTTTGAGACGCATGATGAATTTTGGTCTCTAGATAGAGTATTAGTTGTAGATATTTGCAGACAGATACCGATATATCGATATATGGACGTATTGCCAATATAAAGTCATAACAACATATGTTATTACTTGTCATAATGTTTTTCAACTTGTGGTACCAAAGCGAACATACCACACACAAGTCGTTGTACTGCTGGTGCATTTGCCTCCTTTTCTAAGGGCATTGACGATAAAACGGGTTATTCAATCCTGGGAGAATTACACGGCACATGGGCAGAACATGGTGTTGGTGGTCGCTGCAAAAGTCTACCCTTTCCGAGTGACATAGGCTTGCACCAGACGAACTACGTCAGGTGGTTGCCATATGATAGTATATGGATGTCCGAGCTCCCTCTACATATAAACGAAGGTGTACGCTAGTGGACTGCAGCCCGAAAGAGGTCGAGATTCGATCGAGAGCAGTGGCCATGAAAATGGATCGGAGGATGATCATCGTGTGCTCGGCCGTCGGTTCTCTCGGGTTGCTCAGCGCCATCCTGGGGTTCTCAGCCGAGGGCACCAAGCTCACTGTAAGCTAGTACTACGAATTACTTCCATCTCCTCGCGTACTGCGCATATTGCTGAACTGTGGTACAGAACTACAGATCGTAGATTTTTGGTGTATGTGTGTGCGCGTGTCTACATGTGTGTGTTCTTCTTGCTCTGTGTTGAACTGTTGATATATGGTATATGTCGCAGCTTTCCGACATAGAAGAAGTCGGACGGGCGTGCCATCACGCACAGAACCCGGCGGCAGGGCTCGGGGCCTGCGCGGCCATCCTTCTGATCATAGCCCAGATCACCTTCGCGGCCGTCGGTGGGTGCTGCAAGTCGCGCGCCATTCCTTCCGGCACCAACAGGACAATCGGCGTCGTCTGCGCCGTTTCCTCATGGTGAGTGATCGATTTGCATGCGCGCGGCCACACACGCTCGGGCGTGGCCGCTTGGGTGACGAACCATTACTGAGTGACTACAACGTACGCGCAGGATCTTGGCGATAATCGCGTTCGGGCTGCTGGTGGGGGGCGCGAAGGCGAACATCCCCGGGGACCATGGCGGGTACTGCAACGAACCCATGGACGGCCTCTTCGCCGGCGGAGCCGTGCTCACGTTCGTCGCCACGGCCCTCGGGATCACCTCCTACGTCATGCTCCGCACGCAGCCGGCCGCTGCCGCGCCCAAGGAAGGAGAGAAGATGCCGCCGGGCGCAGCCGGGATCGCGATGGAGCAGCCGCAGTTCTCGCAGCAGGCTTCTCCACAGGGGCAGGGGTACGGGCAAGCGCCGCCGCCGAACTACCCGCAGTACTCTCCGCCGCCCCAGGGACAACAGGGGTACGGCCAAGCGCCGAACGCGCAGTTTCCTGCCGCCGCCGCCGCTTCTCCCCCATACGGCCAGGCGTCCAACCCGCACTACCCCCCTCCTCCAGCACAAGGCTACGCACCCAACCACCAGCACCACCACCAGCAGCAGCAGCAGCAATTCCCCCATCCTCCTGCACAAGGCTACGGAGCGCAGGCGCCGAACCAGCAGTACCCTCCTCCCCCTGCGCAAGGCTACGGAGCGCACGCGCCGAACCAGCAGTACCCTCCTCCCGCTCATGGCTACGGAGCGCACGCGCCGGAGCAGCAGTTCCCCCTTGCTTCTCCTCCTCCTGCTCAGTTCTATGGGGGACCGGCGCACACGCCGAACCAGCAGGCCCCGCCGCCTCCCAAGGGAGACGAACAGGTGTAACGCGCGCCGTCTGATCAACCACTCCATGGACCTATATTCTGTGATTTGATCGTCATTGTGAACGTAACATGTTTACCTCTATCGCAAATTACGGATGCATTGTATTCTTCTGTTACTTTCAGAGGACCAGCAAAGCTTTGTTTAATGCTTTACGTTTGCAGTTGAGATTTCTCGTGTAATCTTGAGAGTCAACGACGCGACAGTTAATGCTTGCTTAGTGCAGTTGAGAGCACGGCTAATACTACCTCTGTATCAAACGTCTTATGTTTTGATACGGAGTGAGTAATGTGAAACTACTGCACGTACAGCAGAATTCTATAGCAGGGTTCTATCGAACAAGATTCCTACGTGAATTATTGCATGTACTCCCTCCGTCCCATAATGTAAGACACTTTTTGATACTAGTGTAGTGTCAAAAAACGTCTTACATTATGAGACGGAGGGAGTATATCAGACTCATAGTATAACCCGTTGTTCACCATATGATGTTGCTATGTCATGTAAAGTATCAATTAATAACACGAGCCACATAAATTCAAGGTAGGAGTAAATCAAATTTCACTCCCAGTCATTCCTCTCTTCCTAATTAATTAGTTGTAGGGTTGATTCCATTGCTTTTAGTTTTTGGGCACAAACCTCTTTTGACTTTGTACCTTTGATCCTTTTACCCTCTAAGCTGGCTAAGAGCATCTCTAGCAGACCCCTTATCGCGTGGACCTTTAAAGTAAGTATAAGGGCCACGAAAAACGTGTTTTCAGGGCTGGCGCGGGCTGCGGCCGAACAGATCCTGCAAGGACGAACGGTAAAACATAATATTAAACAAATTATACAATTTCACCGCAATTCCGATCAATGGCTACAAATTCAAACAATCAAACATAGTTTGCGCAGAAATTAAACATAGTTTTCATCTGTGACCCAAAAGAACCTCATGCAAAAGCCACCACCACCTCCATGACCATCATCATCACTCCTTTTGGCCGCCTTCTTGCGCTTCACCCCCGCCACCTTGTGCATCTTCACCGGCGGGGTAGGGACGACCTGGACCGGATTCGCAGCGGTGGCGGCGGCAGGCGCGCGTGCCTTCCTGGCGGCGGCTGCAGGAGCTCCGCCCTGGACGAAGAAGTTGCCCTGGCGCTTGCGGGGATGGGCGGTGGAGTCTTGAACCGCGACAGGCGCGACACGACCGACGACGAGATCTGCTTGAGGGATTGGCGCGTCCATGACTTCCATGGTGACGAGGGACGGCTGGGAGGCGTCTACAGCGGCGCTACATAGCTGGGGAAGGTGGTCCGGAGCGGGCGGAGGAAGATCAATGGCGGCGGAGGGAAGGGAGATCGGGAACTGCCGCGCGAAAATGTCCCTCCCACCAAATCTCGCTAGCGATAGGAGTCATCTTCGGGTTGGCCTCCCGCCCCGTGTTTCTAAAGGCTGAGGGGGAGAATTTGCCACGCCCCACAAAAAATTCTAAATGCCGCGGTCCGATACAATATCTGTTCAGGGCACTTTTTTCGTGCAAAATTGTAAACTGACTGTTATTTTGCAGTTCGGTGCAATTTAAGGGGCATGTTAGAGATGCTCTAACATCCGTTGGGGAGGATCACTTTTTTCATAACAACTTTATTTAAGGGGGGTGACAATTTCTCCACACTAGCATGACAATTTCTTTTGAAAGAAGGCAATTTTTTTTGAAAAACTGTCATCGTATGATCTCGATCAACTGGCTATGAGGGCTTTCGCTGGGATTTTCTTCCCGGCAAACATTCGCCAGTTAGCATTGTCGTGATTCTTCATTGTGTCAGACACATCGGCAAATGTTACGGGATAAACGAAAGGTTTGACCATTCGGGGACTAAGTGAGGTGTTTTTACAGAGCACCAAGAATTTCTTTCCCAATACAAAATCTGACTTTGAAGTCCCACTTGTCAGTGTGATGTTGTTCTTTCTCCGATGGTGGCTCAGCAGAATCTGCCGACGCTGCAATGGCCGACAGACGTCGGTCGGGCGGCGTTTTGGTCTTGGGCGGCATGCTATGGGGTGATGTGGTGAGTGGTCACGGCGGGCGGCGGCGGCGCAACGATAAGCTGGTTAGCAGTGACGCCCGTCGTCGATGAGCAGACGGTTGCGCGTCTGTCTTCGGCTTCCGGTGAAGGTGAGCAGGCGATCGGCAGTGGTCGGGCGTCGGGTCTCCGGCGATGGCGCTGTGTTCTCCCATGGTGGCACACCAACACAACAATTATTGGGAGTGGGATTGGGAGGCTGATTATTGTGACGTCCCAATAAGGGAGTGGGAGTCCGTTGGAGCATGTTTTTCGTCTCAACTCTTCCAATACATGAAATTTATTGGGAAAGAGAGTTGTTGAGCATCTCTAACTCTGACCTTTAAATCACTCGCATCTGTTTGGATCATGCGGACCAGACGTGCTTTTCAATCCAACATGGTACCTACCTCACCTGTCTATAAAGTGGTCTGGATGTCCATTTTCACGCAAACCGGGGAGGGGAGTTTTGTACTGCTACTATGCACGCTTCCAACACCCCGATCCCAGTCGAAAATCCTCTCCCTCACCCGTGCCTTTTCCCGTACGAAGCAATTGCCGTGCATTCATGCCAGCTCAGAGCGGACGCGGCCTCTCACTGGAGCCAGCGTCGAAGCGGTGCGCCGCACGCGTCGCGTCCCTGTGCACATGCCTTCTTTCTGCATTCAAACGACAAGTGTTCGTCCATCTTTCTCCACTAAACAAACGCGATTTCTGAGGAACCTACTCCGGCGCCCACACGCAAACACCACATGTTCGCCCGCCTGCCGGCCGACATTAAACACCCCGCCACTTGGTCTGGCATCCGCCCGCTCTTTAAACGTGGTCAGGCCCGGCAACAGCTGCATCACATCTCCGCTCCCGATCTCCTCTGTGCACCACACCCGCCAAGGCCTGAATGCCAAAGCCCTGTGGGACTGCCTCTCCGGCATTGCGGTCGGCTGGCAGGCCCGCCGAGCTAGCTGAATACAGGCTGGCTTGCCGACAAGCTCTCTGGAGGGCAACGACGCGGACGAGCAAATGGAAGAGGCGTCCAACGAGTAGTTGGTGCCACCGCCATTGACGGTCCATGTGGGCATCACCATGAGCAAGGCATGGGCGCACTTCACTGACATGGTGGTGCAAGAGCGGGAGGCGGCGTGTTGGCGGGCACGGGTCGACCAGAGGTACAACCTCCGGCTCCTCGACGAGCAACGGCTCGTGGAGGAGCAAATCGGTCGCGACCAGGCGAACGACAACGCCATCACGAGCATGGAGGCGGACGTGGATGAGCAGAAGGTGCTTCTCGTATCCTAGCGTACTGTTCGCGACATCCGTCGCGAGTGATAGCGGCTGCGCATCATGCAAAGACGCTATATTGGCAGAGGTCGATGCGTCGGCGAAGGAATTTGACAACGGCACCAATGACGTCGCCAGCTCCACGTCGGCTGCGCATCGCCGCCACGACAATGAGGCCGACACATCCACGGCCGCTGCCGATAACGAAGAAGAGTAGAAAATGGGAGGCCGCCGCCGCTTGGGTCCCAGGAAGGCCACCACCAGCGTCTTGTCGGGCCTCTTGCCCGCTTTGTGGAGGCGGAGGCCATTATTCTCCCCCTCGCTCTTAAGCTTCATTTCTCGGGGCTCATAGCCGTCCAGTGAGCTTGCCGCCCGACATGGAGAAGACATATCGTGGGAAACGGCCGGCGCCGCGGCCGGCGGTCATTTTAGGCTAGGTTAGAATAGCCTATTCCGCTATAATTCAGTTAAAATATGAAAAAAAAATGTAATGAATGTGCTCCGATTTAGATGAAAATCATCCAATTTTATGTAAAAAAATCTCCAAGTTTGAATTAAAGTTGTCCAGTTTGTTTAAATTTGCATCAAATGTGACCGGACGTTTGTGGTTTGTTTTCGATGACCGGCTCCCATATCAGTGTCCAGACCCATATCTGAACCGGTCCGTGGACAAACACAGTGTCCGTTTTAAGGATTCGTGTTGGAGATGCCCTAAGCCCCCGCAGTCCCTAGTGCCTGCCAGGACCATAAAACCAAGAGACAATAATTCTGTATACAGGATGCTGGCTGCACCGGAGTTACCATGCTAGAAACCGATCGTCGCCGACGATAGTGTGAAACAAATCGGGCAATTCTCTATTGGCAATTGTGCTTTTGGACAATATACTCCGTACATATACCTCTCTTGACTACATTACAACTTGGGGAGGAAAAAAAATTGTACTTACCGCGCCGGCAGAACCATGGATATATGCCGTGACGGCAAAGCTGTCTACCATGTCAACGTCCTACAAGGCATTAGCTTTCTTAACAATTATCCTACACCTACGAACTTTCTTGATATGCGCCAGCAGTAAAAACGTAATGATGATATGAATTACGCGGAACTTTGCTAGACCATAGTGATGGTGGTCGCCGCAACAGTCTTCCCCTTCCAGTGACATAGGCTTGGACCAATGGAATCACGTCAGGCGGTCACTCCGTCTATATAAACGCGGGTGCACGCCAGTCGACCACAACCCGAAAGGTCGAGATTCCATCGAGAGCAGTGGCCATGAAAATGGATCTGAAGATGATCATCGTGTGCTCGGTCGTCGGCTCTCTCGGGGTGCTGAGTGCCATCCTGGGCTTCTCAGCCGAGGGCACCAAGCTCACTGTAAGCTAGCTCCCTTGGTGTGTATTTGCGTTTCTGTGTTTTCTGCTTGTTCTGTGCTGAAACTGCAGATATATTTCTCGCAGATTTTGGACGTGTACGTGGGTCTCGGGGTGTGCCTGAACCCGCAGAACCCCGCGTTCGGGCTCGGGGTGTGCGCGGCCATCTTCCTGGCCGTAGCCCAGATCATCTTCGCCGCCCTCGGCGGCTGCTGCGGCTGCTGCAAGTCCCGCGCCATCCCCTCCCAGAGCAAACGGGTCATCGGCGTCATCTGCGCCGTCTTCTCATGGTGAGTGGCCGATCGCTCGCTACCCGGAGCACGCGGGTCGCGCGTGGGTGACCAACCACTAGTGCTCGCTTAAACGTGCATGCATGCATGCAGGATTGTGGCGGCGGTCGCCTTTGGGATGCTGGTGGTAGAAGCGGCCGCGAACGCCCCCGGGACGCGTGAAACGTCAGCGTCCGGCTATTGCTACATCCCCATAGAAGGCATCTTCGCCGGCGGCGCCGCGCTCACGCTCGTCGCCACGGCCCTCGGGGTCACCTCCTACGTCATGCTCCGCACGCAGCCTGCCACTGTTGCCGAGACCGCCACGCCCAAGGAAGGCGAGCAGATGCCGGCGAGCGCCGCCGGGATCTCGACGGGGCAGCCGCAGTTCCCGCCGCAGCCTCCCCAGGGGCAGGCGCTGCCCGCGCCGCCGAGCTACCCGCAGTACTCTGCACCGCCCCAGGGGCAGCCGTTCGACCAAGCGCCCTACCCGCACTACCCTCCTCCTCCGGCACAGGGCTATGGAGCGCACGCACCCAACCAGCAGCAGCAGCAGTTTCCCCCTCCTACTGCAGAAGGCTACGGAGCGCACGCGCTGAACCAGCAGCACCCCCTTCCTTCTGCTCCTCCTAAAGGACACGAACAGGTGTAACGCGCGCCATCTGATCACCCATGCATCGTCAATCGTGCATCCGTGTTAGTATATCCCTTTCGATCGTCTTTTTTATTTGCACGTAACATGCGTTCCTTATTCTCTGTCTCTATGTCTACCTTGTACTTCTTTTCTCCTTTTTGAGATGGATGCCTTTTTTTTCGCATCAAAAGGGAGTTCTATTCATGAATCATAGGGTTACAAACGAGTGACCATAAGTCCTCATAACATGAAGGACATCTACTCATCCACGCCGCATACAATTATAATTAGCCAAACAATCTCCTACCTTATTTTGAGTTCTCTTAATTTTATGTGGAATAAACTCCCTATCATCCATCAAAGACTTAATCTCAGCTACCAAGTGTAGGTAGGCCGATCGAGACAAGTTGTCACCTAAAAGGATCGAAAAAGTCCCCGAGAAATCTGATTGGATGAACACTGTTCGGTCCGTATGTTGAATAGGGAGAGCCATGCCTTTGTATTCTTGTGTTACTTTTGGATTACAGGAACAGCAATGCTTGTTTACTATTCCACAAAAAAAAAAAAGCAACGCTTGTTTACTGGTTATGGTTGCATTGAGATTTCTTGTGTAATCTTGAGACAGTCAGGAATATGTCAATTAATGCTTGTTTACTGGTTATGGTTGCATTGAGATTTCTTATGTAATCTTGAGACAGTCAGGAATACGTCAATTAATGCTTGTTTACTGGTTATGGTTGCATTGAGATTTCTTGTGTAATCTTGAGACAGTCAGGAATACGTCAATTAATGCTTGTTTAGGCCGTGAACCGACCTATGGTTGGATGGTTAGAGGGACAGTGGTATCCCTAGCCCTTCAGGATTCAAGTCCCGATGCTTAGATTATTTCTGGATTTATTTCAGAATTTTTGGCGATGCGCTTTCAGTGAGAGGAGACGTTTCTGTCGACGACGAGGCACCTACGATGACTTTGTAAATCTCAAGATGATATGCCGGCTTAGTCTCTCAGAAGTGCTCATAAGGGTAGGATGTGCATGTGTACCTTCATAAGGATGAGTGTATGCGTGTATATATGAGCGCTTGTGTTTGTACTGCGTTTATTTTACATCTCAACTCTCCATGAAACTGTGTAGCCACCAGGATTCACGGCATGATACTAGGCAACGAAGTCAAGAAGACGAACGCACGAACCGCGGCTCGGCCCACTTGCGATACCATAATGTGTGTGTGTGACCTCTCTTTAGGGCCAGGGCTAGTAGTTCTTTTCACCACGAGCACGCAGGTTTTGGTTCTATAGAATCTGAAGCACAAAATAACGCAATTTTGCCATAGGAATCCCCAACAATCTGGTCACAATTCTTGTGTTCAAAATGAAACGGAACCCCCTGATTCTGGCCACTCACTCAAAAGAAAATGGCTCGCCTTGTGGCAATACCCCTATTTGAGCAACTAATTACAAGGGAAATTCCACACGGGCAAAACCGGGCAGGCATAGTAAATGAGTGAGCCGGCTCCTCGCTCGTCTCTCCTCTCTCCCCACCCGCTCACATTTTTTGGATTTTTTATCATTTATGCCACTGGTTGTGTCTCACTATTCAGTTTTGCCATTAGGAATTTCAACTGCTCAAAAATGCCATCGCTTCATTAGGCATACGCTAAAAATGTCACTTGACACCATGATTGTCAGCTCAAATCTCGTTTGCCATGTCATAATGACCAAAATACCTATAGACCAACATGTCAACTCTCGTTCTTATCTCACTACAATAAAATGTGGGTCCCACTTGATCCCAACAACCTTTTTATTTTTTTAAAAATTATTCGCTTGCTTACTCCTAACAAGTGGGGTTCACACTTATCATTGTGAGATAGAGAGGGAGCTGACATGTGGGTATATGTTTTTTTGTCATATAACATGGTCAACGAGTCTGACCTGACAATAACGATGTATAATGGCATTTCTGAGCAAACATCTAATAGAACGATTGCATTTTTGAGATATCTAATGGCATTTTTGAGAAAACATCTCACGAAACGATGACATTTTTGAGGAGTTGTAATTTTTGATGGCAAAACAGAGTAGTGAGACACAACTAGTGGCATAAATGATAAAACCCTTTTTTTATTCCCCTCGACCAGCCATCTCTAGGGTTCTAGGACAGGTGACGCCGCCCCGCATAGGAACTTCCCTTCGACTAACCAGCCTCCCTCCCTACTTGCCGCCAATGCCATCTCCCCGCTCTCACGAACTCAACGTCGTACGCTGCCCGACCACGTCGGACGCCGCTCGTACCACGCTTCCCCGTCGTCCCAAGTCTATGGATGTTAACCCCGATGCCTGTCCACACCCGACATCACCGTCAGACGGTAGCGCCGCCTTGCCCGAACCCGCAGGACCCCTTGACGAATGTGAGCTCTTCCCTCTGCTTCCTCTATTCTCTGTCTCAAGTTGTTGCTGCTGCTTGGTAATGTCAATGGTAGTTGTGTGAATGTACTAGTAATGGTGGTTGCTAAACCTGCTAGTGTCAATTTACCGGCTGTTTAAATCTTTTGCTAGTGCCAATGGTGGTATAATTTGGTACTTGTCAAAAATGCTATTGTCGGTATTGTCAATGAAGTGTTACTAATTTGGTGGTTGTCAAACATGGTACTGCTGCCACAATTTGCTGGTACTGTTAATGATGTTGCCACTAATGATATATAAATTATATATGGTATAAATTAAAATTTTGATACATGTGTTGTGAATGGAGAAAGTCAAAAAAGTCAAAGCAAATTAGGATAGTGCAGCTCATACCATTTTTTATGGATGTGTGCGTATAGAAAATGCAAGCAAATACGTGTCCCTGACTCGTGTTTGTCTGAACTTGGATATGATAATTTGATTGGAAAGTTCAATGAACGCACAAAGGGAAACTATTCGCGACAATAATTAAAAAACAAGTTGGCACTAATAGAAAAAAGGCCATTTGTCCTGGTTCGTAAGGCCCATCTGTCCCGGTTGTGGATCCGGGACTAAAGGGTCGTCACTAAAGCCCTAGGCCTTTAGTCCCGGTTCTTACATGAACCAGGACAGATGGGTCTCCACGTGGCCGCTGCGGCGAGCCTAGGCAGGAGGGCCTTTGGTCCCGTTTGGTGGCACCAACCAGGACCAAAAGGCATCCACGCGTCAGCAGCTGGCAGAAGGTGAGGTTTTTGTTTTTTTAAAGTCGGTGGTTTAGGGATTTTGGGGGTTAATTTAGGTTGTTAGCTAGCTAATAGATAGAAGTGTTCTCTCTTATCCCCGTGCTTGGTTTACTAAGGCTACTGCTATGCCTAAACATGGCTTAGATTGAAGTGAAGGCAACATGTGGTGCATGTCGAAAGTAATACTAATCCTAACTTGATCAAGTTTGGATTGTACTACTTTCGACATGCACCACATGCATGTTGTCTTCACTTTAATCCAATCCATGTTCATTTGACCCACTGATATATAATAACTCTTCATGCTTGCATCATGCATCATCATAATAACAAGTCCTACTAATCATCATCATACAACTTCTACTCGTTATTAATAACAAGTCATACGATCATCATCCTCATAGTTATCGAACCAACCCTACTTAGTTGTTCTTAGCACATGATCATCAGTATTAGGTAGGACATAAATACCCTCTTTAAGGTAAAATAGCATAAAATAATATAGACCCTGACTCTTCATTATGGAGAATGGAGATCATCCTGTCTCCAATTCTTGTGCTTTGCTTCCAAGAACCTCCTTACGACTATCCATACATTTTTTTCCATTCTTTGATTGTCATGTCTCCACTTCTTTTAGAAATCCGGTATGGATAGTTCAGACTCGTAGGATGACCTGGCTGTATGTTCAAAACATCAAGATGACCATGCTGATACATAAGATGAGGCACACAATCATTCAGGATTATCTGTTGAAAAACATAGTAATAACTTCGTAGTTCGCAATGATGTACTAGTTTTAGAAATATGCAAAAGATGCGCGGATGTCATAATAGTAAAAAATCTTACCAGGATATCTCCATGGTAGTTAGCGTAGTTCAACACGTGCACTAGTGGCACGTATTGACCATAATGTTGAGGAGTTTGATTGTAGTTATTGTAATTTTCAAGATTTGTACAAAATGTGATCATGATTTTTCTCCTGATAAGTTAATTCAGAGCCATCGGTGTAGTGGATTTTGTCTACCATCTTCCGCACATTCTTTGAAGAATGAAAATAAGCTGTCAATGGAAATAAGCTGTCAACTGTTTTCAAATAAACAATATAAATTACTTAATAACTATGTTTGAGAAGCTCACATAGGGGATGAATTGGAAGCGTATCAACAAGGACCCAAATGTCCAAATTGTCTTCGGCGGTGTCAGGATCACCAAGATCCATGATGACAAGCATACCCTCATAAAAATCATACATCTCGCAAAGTGCTTCCCAATTCTTGCAACCAAAATGGGTTACGCTCTCAGAATTGTACAAATTTACTTCAAAATTCATACCATGATGGGTCCTTAGGTGAATTTTCTTTGTTTCCATACTTTCATGGTCTTCAAAACCCATCCTCTCCAAGACATAGCATCTTGCATAGCATGGGATAAGCTAGTCGAATTGTAAAAGATGAAAAGTACACGTTGAAATAGTTGAAGTCGTGCTTAATTACGAAAAAAACACTTGTCGTCGTTGCGTACCGTTTCAACATCGAAGGTCTCCTCGAGCTTAATGCTGAAGCGCTGATCTTCGTCCAGCTGAAGGAACCTGTCGCACATACCTCGGTCGTCGTGGCACCAGTCGCACTCCCCTGGGCGGTTTTATCGTCCGAGTACGACATTTCCTATGTTCATAATTCAAATATTAAACTTGCACAATTAAATATATGTACTAAAAAAACCTAAATTAGATCATTATTATTCATCGCGGGTTGACTATCGGTTTGTTGAGCCTTTTCTTGAAAACTCTCAGCTCACGTGGTGTACATATTTGACCGTCGGTGATGGTAGCTCCTCCTTTCATTCCCGGGTGCATTACACCAAATTGTCTACAGACTGGAATGAAGGAGAAGCTACCCCCACGACAATAGTCGGGATTCTTCGTCCTCTCATATATATATGGTGGAGACTCTCCCTCACTGATTCCTCTCTGACATTTGCGACCGTCGGTGATGGTAGCTCCTCCTTTCGTTCCCGAGTGCAATGCACCAAATTGTCTAGCACACGGGAACGAAGGAGAAGCTACCTGCACAACAACAGTCGGGATTCTTCATCCTCTCATATATGGTGGAAACTCGACAGACTTAAAGTGAACCCGAAATATCGTTCAATTATCTTTCTAAAAAAGGACATATCGAGCGCCTGAAATTTGCCGGCAAGGAAATATACATGTTTTTATCTACTTCATATGGGCATTCAAACTTGATGGCTATTACATTTCAATGGTTGAAAATATGAGCAAAAACATTTCAAAATATCTTATAGGACTCATATTGACATGGAGATTTGGCTAGTCTCACCTCGAGGTCGGAGGGGGGTCAGTGACGGGGACGACGGCGGGGATGATGGAGGAGGCTCCTAGATTTCTACAGAAACAAAAACCCTATAAGCTATCAACTAATCAAATGCATACGCCTTGCATAGTGCTCTCCAATTTTAGCAAAACCAAATCGTAAAGTAAAGTAGTATTCAAATTAGCATGCATTCAATTATAAGCAAAACTACATCATCTCTTGCGTCCGTACATCGTTGAATATTATCACTAATACACCTCGAATACTATCATACATATAGCATCGCTAATACAGCTAGAACCGTAGCGCCCGATGGGTATCGGCGCGGGCGGTGGACACCCAAAGAGAAGGAACCATCACAGGATCATAGCTCCAGTGAGATCCCTGAAGAACCTGCCAGGTATTGTCGAACCTGCCCTCCAACGCAACCATGTAGTGACGGACGTGCTCGTCCTCCTCGCTGACACGATGACGTACCACCTCCGCAGTTACCGGAAGCCTCAGCACCGTCACTGGCCCACGCAACCGCCACCAAACAAGGATCGGGTCAACGACGGACTGGCTCCTCACCAACCTACGCCCCCCGGAAGGTAGCACCTCTCAATATCAGCCTGGTGGAGCCCAGTCCCGGACATGGCCCCTCTGATCAAGCAGGCCTCCTCCACCGAGTCAACGACGAGGATGCGGGATAGGCATCATCGACGTCGATGCGGGAATAAAAACTAAAAAAATAAACTAGTTTTATTAACTTTCTTGCTAAAAATAAACTACTTCTATAGTAAAATAAAGTAGTTTTATTAAATCAACTAGTTCAACTACTAAGCACTTACTATAAATAAAATAAAGTAGTACTGGTTGGTGGCACCAACCGGGACTAAAGGGGGGCATTGGTCCCGGTTGTTGGCACGAACCGGGACCAATGCACACCTTTAGTCCCGGTTGGTGCCACCAAACCGGGACCAAAGGCCTCGTGCTGCCCGTGGTCAAAACTTTAGTCCCACCTCGCTAGCTGAGAGGGGCAGGTAGTGGTTTATAAGCCCCACTGCCGCACCCCTGTCGAGCTCCTCTCGATTGCAGGCTTACGGGCCTAATTGTCACTGCTATGCCTGTTGGGCCTACTGGGTCTTCTGCGGGCCTGAATCCTGGCCCATGGTAGGGTTTCTAGTCGTATTCAGGCCGTAGTGGCCCAGTTGGTGGCATTTTTTTCCCTGTTTTTTTTCTGTTTTTTGCATTATTTATTTTATTTTGTTTTTTGCTTTATTTTTTAATTCCTTTTGCTTTTAGGTAATAAAAATTATAAACTTTCTGTTAGTGCCATTTGTTTTGCAATTTGAATAGTTTAAATTTGAATTTTTTAAAATTTGTGTGAATCACTAGTTTTTGAATAACTGTACTATAAACATAGATTTTTGAGTGATTATTTTTCCTACTATTTAATATTACTGTGTTTTATCATTATATTCAAAAACATATTTTGTTATTTTAGTTTCTAATAAAAAATTCTTTATGATAATTATTTTTGCTATTAAAGTTTCTAACAAAAAATTTCTTTATGAAAATTCTTTTTTTTAATGTTTCGAACAGAAAATACTTTGATAATTTTAGTTGCATAAATTTTATATAATTTTAGTTTCAATAATACTAGAGCTTTTATAGAAGTTTATTTTGTTTTTACTTATTTATTAAAGTTTATTTTGTTTTTAGTTATTTAGTTTCTTTTCTTTTTTGCTTCTTTTATTTATTTTATGAAAATTCTTTCTTTTTTGCTTTATTTACTTTATTTTGTTTCTACTTACTGTTGCTATTTTTATTTATTTTATTATAGTTTATTTATTTTACATTATTAAAGTTTATTTTGTTTCTACTTATTTATTAAAGTTTTTTCTCTTTCTACTTATTTATTTTATTTTCTTTTTTTGTTTTTTATTTATTTTGTGAAAATTATTTTTGCTTTTGATGTTTTACACACAAAAGCCCTCTCCCCTGGCTGGTTCATTGGCCCCGGTTTTTGGCTTGACCGGGTCCTAAAGACCTCCCTTTGGTCCCGTTTCAGGCCACCAACCGGGACCACTGGTGGTGGGCCAGGAGCGAGGCCCATTGGTCCCGGTTCGTGCCGCCAACCGGGAACAAAGGGGCCAGACGAACCGGGACCAATGGCCCCACGAGGCCTGGCAGGCCCCCTGGCCTCACGAACCGGGACCGATGGGCCCATGGGTACCGGTTCGTGACCGAACCGGGACTAATGGGCTTATCTGGCCCAGACGTATGCCCTGTTTTCTACTAGTTAGGGTGCATGTGGAACTGATTATAGAATATGGAAGATATTGCTTCAGAAAACTTTTGGCACATGAAGGGGTCATTTTACGAAGACGATTGATGCTACCAATGATTGGTGGCCATTGAAGTTAAAGGTATCATTGTTGCCATGTCATTATTACAAAATAGTGTGTAATGTTGCTGGTATCATTGCATTTTACGTGTAGTTGCGCTATTTGATTGCAGGCACGTCCACAAGCTCCCATGTTTTGGTTTGCTCGAATCGTGGAGAAGGATAAAATGTGAGAGGTGTTTGATGCTTGTTGTGTCACAAATGATCATGTGAGGGTGCCAATTCCCACATATCAAGGTGATACCTCTCAAGTCAATTTGGAGGATGATTTTGTCTATGTGAAGATGAGGATGCCCAATTTACACCTCTTTAACTCATGTAAAGTGTTGGAAGACGAGAGCATATCCTTGTTCGTCAACTCCTAAGTTGAATGAAGAAGATGGCAAGTGAGAATGCTAAAAATGAGGCATTTGTGCGTATGGTGGAAATCTTTAATGCAAGGGAAAATATAATGGCAACTCAGAGTGCAAATCAGGTGAAAATGTCATCGTCGTGTGTGTGGTTTCGATGTGAGATTCACTCGTCTTGTTCCTAGATGACCCAGATTTCTTCATAACACACATGTATGGAGCGATGCTATAGTTCGGTATGATCATTTTTCACAACCCCAATAGGTAATCTTGTATGTACGCATATCCTTTTATAAATGATGCTATGTTGTAATTTTCTGATGTCTTATTGTTGATAAATACTACCTTGTGGCCTCCCGATATCAAAATAAAGTTGGATATCTAGCATGATACAAAGGGCAATGGTATCATGTACTAGAGTTCCAACAACACCATCCGAGGGGAAGACATGAGACATGCAACCATTGCCATTCTTCTTTGTGAAACGTCGTTGAAAGATCATTTGTTGTTATCAAGATGAAATGGCAAGTTCCCCTAGGCATACCACGGTACAAACCGGAGACCCAAAGGATAATCGTCACTGCATGCATGTGTCCCCATAACTGCATTCATGATAACAGGTTGTGTGATGAGAATTTTGACAAGTTTGACAATGATGTGTATGTGCATCCTCCCATGCCTTTTACACGTGTGAACGCTCAAACAACCGAAGATGATGGTACCATGGCCTCAACATGTGAGGCCGTTGTTGCCAGCCTTATATCTTGGGATTAGTCCTTCTGTTTTGTAGTTGACCACCTTTTGTTAGGAAGGAAGTGTTACAACCTTTTAATTGTAATATTTAGCACTTTATATGATATTCGTAAATTGCTTTTGTGCTCATATTTGACATGTTTAACAAGAAACTGTTCGAAACAATCAAGTGTTAGCAATTCAACACACAGTTTCAGTCTAGTTGCATAATAGACATTTCAGCACACAATAACGCAATATCATGTCATGTGGTCAAGTCAAATGCACGAAAAGGCCTAGCAGTTTACCAGAGCCTCGTCGGGACCAGATTTTATCCGTAGCTAATTGTACAATACTTGCACTTTTGCAAGACCTGCTTTTTCTTCCCTTTCGTATGTGTGTCATTCAAGTTTAAGAAAGGCAACATAGATTATATGAGAGTAGTAGAGAAATTTGCGAGATGGTGTCGAGAAAAGTTGACTAGCTAGAATAATATGTAGGGCGCCGAACGATTATGATGTGAGACATTCTGGCCTAAATTGTGCATATTTTATGACTCTATCAAGCATTAGAGCAAATCTAGAAGACTCACTAGAATTTGAGCATTTTTAACGGTTTTAAGTTGCATTTAAAAACATTTTGAAGTTTTGGAGGTGTTATGCTACTTTAAATTCCCTACACATAGGCTTTTTGGCATATACAATAACAAGCAGAGCCTACTTGTTCTTGTCACATATTTTAATCATCTCTTGATGTGAGCACAAGGTCAAAACTCTTGTCGGTGTCCACCTGGTGGCCGACGAAATTTAGAAGGGACTACCAGTGAAGGTTGGGGAAGGCAAGAGGGGTTGCACGGGGGACCTCTTACCCTTTGCCCGACAAGATAGGAGCAACATGCGTGTCAAACTTGCACCATAGCACCGCTAGACACCGGTGTAGGGACGTCGGCGTGCGGCGAAGGATGCAGTACGAAGAGGAATTGGCTGCGGAAGGTGGGCAAGGGGTTGTATTTGGGATAGGGGGAGAGGAGGGGCTGCAGAAGTGTTGTCCTGATGTTTGCCATCTTCGATGGTGGCAACGGTTGCTCAGGGAGCGGCGATGGTTATCGGTAGGAATTGGTTATTGGCGAGGAGCGAACTGTTTGGGGGTGGTTAGGCGATAGTGGGAGCCCAGAATCCATGGGTGTGCGGGGTGGGCGACAGTGAGAGGAACCAGTTCGAGGTTTACTTCTACGGAGCCCAAGAAAGGTTTTCAATAGCATTTTATATTGCCCCTTTCATTCCAAAAATGTTAAAGCACGATTGTTGTTTTAAAAAGCCGTTTAAGAACTCCTATGACGCCCAAAAAAGGTTTTTAGAAGGCCTTTTATATTTCCCCTCCAATTTCAGAAATGTTAATGTCAACCATTGTTTTTTTTTTGTGTGAGAAACTTTCAATCTATTCATCTTCAATCATGGCAATACGAAGAACACTAGAGGTAATAAAATAACAATCAGGTCCGTGGGCCACCTAGCGAGGACTATAAGCATCAGAGCCATCGAAGGTGCGCCACCGTCATTTCCCCTCCCTTGCGAGAGCCGGACAAACCTTGTTGTAGTAGACAGTCAAGAAGACGTCATGCTAAGGCCCCATAGAACCAACGCACTATAGCAACCATCACCGCTGAATAAAGTCGTAGATTGGACGGATCAAACATGTAAACGCCCAAACAAAGAGAAACGAAGGCGGGATTCAAAAAGATCAATGAAGGCCAACAACGACCAAACCCCGTAAGATCCTAGGACACACTTCCACCGCCATCCGATGACGCTTGCACTATTAGGATGGGGATAGAACATGGGGATATCGCCACTACCACACATCCCTAGTGAAGGCGCTAAACCTAAAAAGAATGGGAACAGGGTCCCTCCCGCCAGCGGCGGGCTGAGGCCTCAAAAGAAGTGCTTTGAATCATTGCTATTTGACTCGAACCTGGGGCATTCTATCAGAAGCGGTTCCTTCCAATAAAAAAAGTCCTCCGCACCTCCATGGCCCAAAGGCCGTCGGAGATGAGGCGAATCGGCGTCTGCGCCGATGGGGGAGGAAAGCTAGGGTTCTTTTTCTTTTGGAGGACAAAATAATTTTGGCTCTCTGCAAGGAATGCCAATTGTTGTTTTGAAGGGCTGGTTTGAAAAGATTCAAGATAGAGGGGTTTGGAGTACATAGCATTGAGAGTACAAGTTGCACCATGGAGTACACATTACACTGCATGTGGACTAGATAATGTTGCATGCAGCACAAGTTGCATTACATGGGAGTAGTACCCGTGAGGGAGTATTTCACGCCCAAGATGCGACCCTATCCTAAAGGAACTCGAAGGTCCCACCATGGATAGAAGCGCATCTTGAAGACGCTTTTGCAAGGTGGATATCATTACATCAACATTACATAATAGCGGGGATACATACATAAGGCATACAATGCCACACGAATACAACATCATCTTACATAAGAGCACCATCCGACTACGGATGAAACACAAACAAAAACTCAAACGACATCCACCCTGCTAGCCCAGGCTGCCGACCTGGAACCTATTCCCTGATCGAAGAAGAAGCGGAAGAAGAACTCCAAAACAAGCAAGCATCGCTCTCGCATCAAGATCATCGCAAAACCTGTACCTGCAACTGTTGTTGTAGTAATCTGTGAGCCACGAGGACCCAGCAATCCCATTACCATGGGTATCAAGACTAGCAAAGCTTAATGGGAAAGGAAGGGATAAAGTGGTGAGGTTGCAGAAGCGGCTAAGCAAGTATGGTGGCTAACATACGCAAATGAGAGCAAGAAGAGAAGCAAAAGGAACGGTCGTGAAGCTAGCAATGATCAAGAGGTGATCCTGAACTCCTACTTACGTCAATCATAACCCAAAACCGTGTTCACTTCCAGACTCCGCCGAAAACAGACCATCACGGCCACACACACGGTTGATGCGTTTTAATCAGATCTGGTGTCAAGTTATCTACAACCGGACATTAACAAATTCCCATCTGCCACATAACCGCGGGCACGGCTTTCGAAAGATAATACCCTGCAGGGGTGTCCCAACTTAGCCCATGATAAGCTCTCGCGATCAACGAAGGATATACCTTCTCCCAGGAAGACCCGATCAGTCTCGGAATCCTGGTTTACAAGACATTTCGATAATGGTAAAACAAGACCAACAAGACCACCCACTGTGCCGACAAATCCCGATAGGAGCTGCACATATCTCGTTCTCAGGGCACACCGGATAAGCTAAGCATACAGGTACCGACGTAATCCAAGTTGCCAAGGAATGGTCCCGCACGGTGCTCTAGTTTGGACCAACACTCGGTGGAGCACTGGCCCGGGGGGGTAAAATAAAGATGACCCTCGGGCTCTGGAAACCCAAGGGAAAAAGGGCTAGGTGAGGCAAATGGTAAAATCAAGGTTGGGCCTTGCTGGAGGAGTTTTATTCAAAGCGAACTATCAAGGGGGTCCCATAAATCACCCAACCGCGTAAGAAACGCAAAATCCGGGAACGTAACACCGGTATGACAGAAACTAGGGCGGCAAGAGTGGAACAAAACACCAGGCATAAGGCCGAGCCTTCCACCCTTTACCAAGTATATAGATGCATTAATAAAATAAGAGATATTGTGATATCCCAACATAATCCTGTCCACCATGGAGCAATCTTCAACTTTACCTGCAACTAACAACGCTATAAGAGGGGCTGAGCAAAGCGGTAACATAGCCAAGCAATGGTTTGCTAGGAAGGGTGAAAAGGTTAGAGGCTGACATGGCAATTTGGGAGGCTTGAAGAGCAAAAGATAGGTAGCGCAGCATAGCGATAGAACGAAGCAACTAGCATAGCAATGATAGTATGAGATCCAAGGTGACGGTCATCTTGCCTGAAACCCCGCAAGGAAGAAGAACGAGTCCATGAAGAAGACGAATGGATGAAGCCGAACCAAGCGTATACGAACGAATCCTCACGATCGCAACGAAACAGGAACCATCGAGAAGAAGCACACAACATAGTAAACACACCACATATACACATGAAGTGATGCACAACCAAACATGATGCATGACAAGACTACATGAAGCTACTCATGGCAAGAGACGATGCATACAAGAGCAAGACATCAAAGCAAGTTTAAATGAGGCCGGAAGCAACATCTAACAATTCCGGTAAGTCCTCATATGCAAGTTTCAAAATTGGTCCAAATCTGAATAAACATTATGTTCAAGTTGTTAAACAGCAAGTTAAGATGCACCAAGAGAATCTACACGAAATTCTAGTCAAGGTACATATAAAGTTCATTTAATTCGGAGCTACAACCTAGAAGATATGAGCAACACAAGTTAAACATGGCATTGATGCAAAATGCATACAAACATCAAGCAAACACTCTCAAAACATGGATTCAACATGATAATATGAAACTTCATGCGAAATCAAACAAGTTATATAGAGCATACTCAAAACGGAGCAACGGTTCAACACATACACTCAAAACAAGTTTAAAGGACAAGTTGTCCAAAACAGCAACTAGGCATATTGCAAGCATCAAAACAATATGCTACAACATCTCAACGTGAAAACAAGACATGGGCATGAAGTACAGGTAAAGAATAACAAAACATGAACACTCAGCTATCTCCAGAAATCACTAGAACATGCTCAAAAACACATGCCAAGATTGCAAATTGTAACAGTTTCAGACTTAGCAGAAAATAATATCATGTTGCAATGTCTAGAGCTATCAAACAACATGCTACAGGAACTTATCATGGCAACCAAAGACATGACATGAATCTACTAATTTCATATAACAAAAGTCCCTTACTGACCATGAGCCAAAAGGGAACAGAAAATATGATAGCACCCACGTAAACATGGCAAAAGATGTGACAGATTCATACATGGCAGGAACAACAATAAGTAGGCATGTTGGTGAGCTTGTGACACTCACCACAGAGCAATACATGGCATGAAAAGGTGACCAACAGTAAGATGTCATATTTATAAAGCTAAACATGGCAATAACAAGTTCATAGCATGCTTGGATTACTAACAAAAATCATGGCAACATTGAACTTAATGTTAACAGACTGACAGCAACATTATTTAGCAAGTTTGGAGCAAGATAACCACAAGCTAAATCAGGCTATAAATGCAACCAGGGGCACGAATGGATAGAGCATGACATGTATAACAAAACATACTTAGTGAACATCTCCAGATTATGCATAGAATGACTTGTAGCATCAGGTTTACATAGCATCATGATATAGCAGATTCAGCCTAGCAAATCAGTAACAGCAAGTATCATAATTAACAAGCTCGATGAACTCAGTACAAGACTCACAAAAATACATGGATTGCACCACTGTAAAGATGGCATGATGTAGCACAAAACACATGTAGACATCAAGCTCATAGGATGCACACATCAAATGCAACAAAAATGACAAATCACCAAGTTATAATAGTTTCAGCAGATTAACATCACATAGCACTCTTGCAACGATTATTAGGGCATAAAGATGAACTCAAACAAACATGGTGCAATGGAATGAAATGAAGAGCATCTCACAACGAACATTTTGATATATTACACGCACGAAATAGAGCAGTATGCAGCAAGTTATGATGCGATGGACAGGGGACCAAAATATGACAGAAAAAAGGGACTTGGACGAAAATCACCTCTGGATCTAGAGTTGACTCGGGCACGGACGTCGAGGTACGGCACGATCTCGCCGGAGGACTTGCCGGAGAGGGGGGGGAGAGCTCGCCGGAGGAGGGGAATCGCCGGATCCGGGCGCGGGGTCGCCGGATCTGGCCGGAGCCGCGCCGAGGAGCGGCGGGGACGCGCGCCGGCGGAGCTTCACGGCCGGAGGCGGCCATCCATGGCGGCGACGGCGGCGGTTGCCGGCGGGGGCGCGGGCCCTTGAGGCGGGCGGCGCGACGCCACGAGGCGGCAGGGACGGCGCGGACGGCGGGGTCCGGCCGACCAGGACAGTCGGCGGAGGGGCCGAGGCGGCGGGGAGCGGCTACCGGCAGCGGCGTAGCACGCCGGTGGCGGGGAAGCGGCAGGCAAGGCGGCAGCGAGCGGGCCCGGCGAGGCCCGGTTCGGCCCCGGGGCGGGCCGGATCTGGGCCCCGGGCGGCGGCGCGCGGGAGGAGAGAGGAGACCACGCGGCGCCCTCTGGTTGGCCGCGGGCGGCGGCGGGGTGACATGGCACGTTCCCATTGGTCGGGCGACGTGGCCGGTTGCAGTGGACATGTCCGGCCGTCGGCGGACGCGTCCAACGGCGCTAGGAGGAAGAGGACTAGGGTTTGATCTGCGCGAGAAATTCGGAGGGAGGCACATATTTATAGGTAGAGGGAGCTAGGAGAGTCCAAATGAGGAGCGGTTTTCGCCCACACGATCGTGATCGAACGACCGAGAGCATGGAGGGGGTTTGGAAGAGTTATTGGGCCACTTTGGAGGGGTGTTGAGCTGCACACAAAAGAGGGATTTGCGGTTACCCGGTTAACCGTTGGAGTTTCAAACGACCTCCAAATGGCACGAAACTTGACAGGCGGTCTACCGGTGGTGTACCAAGGCCGCTTGGCAAATCACGGTCCATTCCGAGAATGTTTAACACCCGCACAAGAGAAGAGGCAAAAAGGAGACGCCGGATGACATAGGAGTGCCGGATTGCAAAACGGACAACGGGAAAAATGCTCGAATGCTTGAGACGAACACGTATGTAAAGATGTACATGATGACATGATAAAATGCAACATGCAAGCAAATGACAAGGCAATGACGGCGAATAACTGGCGGACACCTAGCGCATCGAATCCGGGGCGTTACAGAGTACAAGTATATTGTCTCGGGGAGTTATACATATGTTATTTGTGAAGCACAAGTTTGCTATATTTGCAAGTACATGTTTTGTATGAAAAAAGTTCATCGACACATATCAACATGCGATGAGATCTAATTCCGAACATCTCAAGATGAGGAATGGAAGGGAGCAAACAGTCTGTAATATGAATACATGGTTTAAGAGATATTTCATTCTAAAAATTGATCTGATAAAACTACATAACAATCCTCCCATCCACTTGAACCCATAGAAAACCCACCAAAACTTCTTGGTGACGACAAACAACACAAATGTATAATGCCGTCTATCGCCACTAAATGAGTTTTACTCATTCTTAGCTAGAGATACCTCTTAACTTGTGATTACTAGGTTTGGGTCGTTTGGCAAAACTTGTTGTCACTCTGTCGGGCTGCACGTACCGCCTCGTAATAAGAAGCCCTACTCACCAGGTTGTATGGTGACGAACGGTGACGTAGGACAACAATCTACAACCTACGCATTGTGCATATGGTTTTTGAGTCCATCCAACAGGCCTTTTCGTCGGACTAGAGAGAGCGAAAACAATAAAGAGCTATTTTTTAGATTCAAAACCTCTCCTTATTCATTGATCTGTAGTATTACATCATTAGTTCTAAAAAGCATTATTGATAAGAAAATTAATTAAAACCTTAGGACCATCATCTATCCAATTTCTAGGGGGCGCTGCAAAAAAGCCCATGTGCTGGAGGGCGAGGACGAAACAAGCTGGATTTATGGAGGAGTTACGGATGAAGGGGCTGGCTAGGAAATGAATAGACTGGAACAACTACTATGTAGTTTGTCAGGAGTGGTGTCGGGAAACCAATGCATCAGGAGTTAGAGAAACAATAGCAGTGGGGAGCTGGTACTGTGGCTCAGACGACAATATACACATGAAGGAAAAAAATCCATCAATTGAGTCGTAGTGTGATTTCTGTTCTGTCAATCACTGGTAGTGAGGCTAAAAGGAGCAATATCACGATTAGTGATTCTGCTATTAAATGGGGGAAGCCTGAACCCGGTTCGATCAAGCTGACTGTAGATGCTTTAGACTTCGGTGAAACTGGAACTGGAGCAACAACGACTGTTATCCGGACCAGCACATGCAGCCGATGCGTCGACCCCCGAAGTTGAAGCTATGAGGTATGGCTTACTTCTAGCAAACTCGATTGGATGTAATGTGGTGGTTGTTGAATCAAACTCGCTCGAGGTGATCAACTTCTGTACTGGCCAATTACAATGGTGGGACTCGGCAGCTGCAGTCTACGCAGAATTCTCGATGTGACAAACTTAATAGGGAAGGTCATTTTTCGGCATTGTAAAAAAGAAGCTAATGGCGTCCCACATGAGCTAGCTAGATTTAGTTATTTGAATAAATTTTCATGTAATTGGGGGGATGACCCTCCGAACTGGATGATTCCGGTCCTGGCAAACGATGTAATTGTTGCTTAAGTTAATAAAGCTAGCCATGATGGCATTTTCCTACAAAAGTACTTTTTGGTAGCTCCTATCTCATGCTGAATATGTCAGGTAGTCGAGCAAACGCACAGGGTGTCGCGAGTGGGCCGGCCCATCGGTGAGCACTATAATGCGCATGTCTTGTACTGTTTTTTGGTTTATTTCTGGTTTTAATTTAAATTTTTTTACTTTGTCGTTTTATTTTCAATTATATTTTTATTTCCTTATAATTATTTATAAAATCACATTTTTCACATAGTTCAGATTTTTTAAGTAGTTCCATTTTGTCGAAAAAGTCTGTAATTTTTAGTTTTTCATTCATGTCATTAAAATTTATTATTTTTCAGAAAACTTTCATAATCTTCAAAAAAAATCAGGACTGAAAAAAATTCACAACTATACTAAAATTGAACAAATTTTGTGTATGGGAACATTTTTTTGGAGAACACTTGTATATTTTAAAACTCTTTCCCAAAAAACGAACATTTTGTAAGAACTATTTATAAATAATTAGAACAATTTTTGAAAATGCATACATTTTCATAAAATAAATATTCCCCCAAAATATATATTTGTTCACAATTCGTCAAAAAATCACTTTTTTTAAAACATAGAGAAAACTAAAATAATTGTTTTTAAAAATAAATCCTAACATTTATTAGAAGAACTAAATTTTTTTGAAAAACATGAACGTTTTGTGAAAACTTCCCACATTTTTTTCAAACCTGATATTTTTTTATTTTATGTAAAAATTTAAGTAAGGAAACATTTACTGAAAACTTTAACGTTTTCTGAAACTTATTGAAAATGAAGAAATGGGAACATCTTGAAATAAAGGAACATTTTTCGAAAATCCCAATAATTCTTGATTTTATAGATACAATTTGAAAACATTTTATTTAAGTCTGAGCAATTTTTTGAAAAGCGCTTTTTTGGACATCTAAACAATATGTAAAATTAGTGCACACTATTTGAAAAGAAGCAGAAAGTTGAAAAGTAATGTATTGAAAATAAAAAAAACATAAAAAAATGGAAAAGTGAATAGTAAGATGAAAATGAACACAAGAAATAAAAAGGAAAACACCGTTCAAAGCCTTGTAGAAGGTTCAATAAACCGGTAAGATCGGACATGAAAAGGTTTGGATCGGCCCGGCTTGATAGCTATATGCATATTGACGACAATTTGTTGCAACGAGCGGTACCAAGTGGTCAGCTTGGTGAGCTATCTACAAAATTTGCAATCAATGTTGCAACGAGCGGGAAAAGGGCTTTCTTGTTTTTTGAGACAATAAAAAGAGTGCAGCTATATATCGCTTCATGCGAGAATGAACAAGATCTCTCCTGCCAAGTATTGGCGGAATCCAACTTTCTAGTTAGTTCATTTTACTCTCATGTTTCTTTGTTCATTTGGGGTTTTTTCTTCTGTCAGTTATATTTTTCAAAAAACTCTAAAGACATACTCCCTCCGTCTCATAATATAAGAGCATTTTTGACATTAGTGTAGTGTCAAAAACGCTCTTATATTATGGGACAGATGGAGTATATTCAAAACCTAATTTACAAAAGAAATTGAAAAATCGTAAATTTAAAAAATATCAATACAGAAAAATGTTGATAACTTTCAAAAAAATGTTTGTGACTTTTACAAAGAGTCCGCACATTTACAAAAGAAATGCATGCACCTCTTTTTAAAATCTTTATGCAACGTAAAAATTGATAATTTAATTGGAAAAATGTTTCTACCATTCAAAACATTTACATCTAGATAATGTTCACTAGTTTCAAAAAATATTTTCATCACATTAAAAAAAATACAATGTAAAAAAGTGTTCACATAGTTTTAAAAAAGTATGTATCTTTCAAAAAATGTTTCAACATGTGTTTGAAAAAAATCTGAACACATTTATCAAAATGTTCGAACATGTGTTTAAAGAAACGTTAAACATATATAAAAAAAATATAAAAATTGTGTATAAAAATCAGATCTATAGAAGAAAATGAACAATTTGTATGAAAACAAGTAGGCATGTTAGCCTGTGTATGCAATTGTTGGGGCGAGGACCAAGTCTAGCTAGTTCGTCAGCTACTAGTGGCCTCTCACATATACTGATCAAACATTACATGTGATAACTCAAGCGACACGTGATAACAGTCCTCAAGTATTACTACTATAGTACCTGCGAAGTAGCTACCTTCTTTCATGGTTTTGATCTCATCAAAAGTTTCAGAGGTCACCACCATATTATAGCATCCGGTGGTTTGAGCTAGATTAAGGCCACATGTCAGTGTAGTGGCTTCTGCCGTGAAAGCATAACATCAACATTATGCTTGACATATCCACGAATTGGCTTGGACCATTCACCACGCTTCAATTTGGCATTTAGTGAATTGCCATCAGGAATTTTGGCGTGAGAATCAACACTAACATGAAAAATTGAGCTGACGTTTTTAACAATTTCTCATGTACCCATTTTTTTTCTTTCCCACCATAGGTAACATGTTGTCGTCGTTGGGGTTCCTGTGAATCTTGCTTGGCCAACCATCATGTGGAAATAACAAAGATCCGGTGGGATGGGAGACAAGGGTTTCAAAGGTGGCTCAGATATCATCGGTTCCCTCCTCTCCAGCCGCTTACGGTGAGGCAAGGGGAACTCGGGTCTTCCTTCACATAATTAGATGTCTGCAACAGAATGAATTTGTGATCTTTGTTGATGACGCTTAAGCAAAGCGCGTAATGCAATTGAGAATAAAACTACTCCGGTTCTTCCTTTGCACCATGCATGTAATGAATGTCAAGTTTAAATAAACTAGATGACACCCCGCGCGTTGCTGCGTGGAAGTTTAAATAAAATTTGGTACAACCATGGCAAAATAAATAGTGGAAATAAATTAATTAAAAGCAAATAGAATTATACCAATTGACCATGGGGCAGTACAGACTAAAGGAAATTTGAACATACCTTGTTTGGAAATAGCAAGGATTTAGTGGAAGTGAAAAAGGGTGTGACTAATTGTACGCACCAAATTGTGTCTATTGAGCTTTTATGCAAAATCATACTCTACATGACCTTATAAATAAGTGAAGTGGTGTAAACGAAAATAGTACAAACGAAAATAGTTAAAGAAATGATACGAAGCATTTGGTCCTTAACTAATGTAATTTGTGGCTGAATAGCTTCCCTGTTTTTCAGATAGCCCAGATCTGCATATCTGTTGTCATAAGAAAACCCATGGCGCCCAACGGTTCAGTAATCACTATGGATTTATCAGCCAGTAAACATTGGCACCATACACAGAGAAATATTCTTTCAAGATGATAGTACATTCTTGGCCTCTAAGGATGAAAGCTAGAGAGAAGACATTGATTTATGACTCCATGGATTGGTCCCGAGATGAAGTTATAACCTCGATAAACCAAATATGTGTCTTTTTATATTCCAATTCCTTCTTCAACAGGAAATAGAATATATTTTATCTAGTACTGAAGGCAAACTGAAGGTTGCTTAGTGACCATATAGAAGTCGTCGATCAATCTGGCATCCCCTGAATTTTAATGATTTGAAGTTTTAGAACCAGAACACACCCAGATCATATTACCCCATAGAATGTGCTTTTGTCTAGTGCTGAAGGCAAACTGAAGTTTTATGAATAATGACCATGATAAATAGAGTACACGTTACCTCAAACACATGTTAGTCGCCCAGATCAATTCTCCTCTATTGTCAATTTGGTTGGCGACAACATGGCTGGTCTTTGAGAGCGATACGGTATTACCCTACTATTCCAAGTAAATTTGCCTGCGCCATTTCTAAATCTTCAATTAACATAAGTAGTAAAACATAAGCCCTTCGCAGAGCGAAGCATGGATTTGCAGAGGTGCTAGAGCTCATTGCTTAAAACAGAGATGAATATGTTTTGAGAGGATGCCTTTCCCGTCAATGTCACGACCGAGAGTTCTCAATATCTTCCATGCAAAACACATTATAAGTGGTTCTCAAGAGGACAAGTAAAGTTTACTCCCTCTCCACCATTCAAACACAAGCCATGGCTAGCAGAATCCTTGGGTGCCCTCCATACAACCAACTTTGCGGGGGAGTTTGTTTCATTATATTTTTTTCATTTTGATTAAAGGACTGGGCATCCCGATTACTAGCCTCTCTCGTGTAATAACAAGTGAATAAACACCCATCGTGAGAATAATCCGCTTAGCATGGAACATACTGACTACCCCCTGCCGCTCCATGAGAGGTACGGGCACACAAAACATATGCTTATTTGAATTACTAGATGTGGCACGTGCAAATTTACTTGGAACGGCAGGGTAATAGCATATATAAGAAGGTATGGTGGACACTCATGGAAGAAACTTGGCTCATGGATTTTGGATGCACAAGTAGTATTCCTGCTTAGTACAGAAATTTTGGGTAGGAAAAGATTCTAAACAAGAACTGGTACAGCGAGGTGCTATACAAACGGTTTGTAACCCCTTTCCGCGACGGCATTCTAAACGTCGCCGAGTGAGTGTGTGTGATAGAGGGGGTCCTTCCCACATGACCTAGAAACCGTCGGGGATAGTGTTGGGGAACGTAGCAGAAATTCAAAATTTTCTAGCTATTTTTTTAAATAATACATTTTTTATTAATTTTCATAAATATTACGCTGGATAAAAAAATTCAAAAATAATACACCGTCGGCCCGCTGCAGGCCGACTGGGCCTAGTCGGCCCACAGCAGGACGATTGGACTCCAGTCGGCCTACAGCTGGCCGACTGGCCCCTGTCGGCCCACTGTGGGCTGTTTGCATGTAGGCTAATTGTTTTTGCAAAAAAATAGGCTCGCTATGTTTAAAAAAATGTTAATCATGTAATTAAAAAATGTTAAACGTGTATAAAAAATGTTCCTGATGTATACAAAAAATGTACAATATATATGCAAAAAAGTTGACATAAAAAATATGTTTTTAAAAGTGTTAAGCATGTATTTAAAAATTGTTAAATGTGTGTATAAAAATGTTCCTTATTTATACAAAAAATATAGAATGTGTATGAAAACAAGTTGACACCAAAAAAATATGTTTGACAAATATGTTTGAAAAGTTGACATTTTTTTAAATACATGATTAAAAATTGTTAAATGTTTGTATAAAAAATGTTCCTTATCTATACAAAAAATATAGAATGTGTATGAAAAAAAGTTGACACCAAAAAAATATGTTTGAAATAATGCTCTAGTTCCATACAAAAAGAGCAACCAATCATACTTAGGTCCGTGATGCTCTCATACCGGATCCGGAGCTGGAACATTTTTTTATACACGTTTAACCTTTCATTCCAATACATGAAACATTTTTGTGTACTCGTTGAACATTTTTTCAAATACATGATGAACATTTTTTTCAAACATATTTTTTGGTGTCAACTTTTTTCATACACATTCTATATTTTTTGTATAGATAAGGAACATTTTTATGCACACATTTAACAATTTTTAAATACATGATTAACATTTTTTAAAACATATTTTTTAGTCAACTTTTTTGCATATATATTGTACATTTTTTGTATACATCAGGAACATTTTCTTCTACACGTTTAACATTTTTAATTACATGATTAACATTTTTTAAAACATATATTTTTTATGCCTACTTTTTTTGCAAAAACAATTAGCCCACGGCGAGCCAATTAGCTCCAGTCGGCCCACAGTGGGCCGACAGGACCCAATCAGCCCACAGTGGGCCGACAGGGGCCAATCGGCCAGCTGTAGGCCGATTGGAATCCAATCGGCCTGCTGTGGGCCGACTAGGCCTAGTCGGCCTGCAGCGGGCCGACGGTGTATTATTTTTGAATAATTTTTACCCAGCGTAATATTTATGAAAATTAATAAAAAATGTATTATTAAAAAAAATAGGAATTTTCTACGCATCACCAAGATCAATCTATGGAGATTCTAGCAGAGAGAGAGAGAGAGAGAGAGAGAGAGAGAGAGAGAGAGAGAGAGAGAGAGAGAGAGAGAGAGAGAGAGAGAGAGAGAGAGAGAGTATCTTCATACCCTTGAAGATCGCGAGCGGAAGTGTTCAAGAGAACGGGGTTGATGGAATCGTACTCGTCGTGATCCAAATCACCGATGATCCTAGCGCCGAACGGACGGCACCTCCGCGTTCAACACACGTACGGAGCGGTGACATCTCCTCCTTCTTGATCCAGCAAGGGGGAAGGAGAGGTTGAGGAAGACTCCGTCCAGCAGCAGCACAATGGCGTGGTGGTGATGGAGGAGCGTGGCACTCCAGCAGGGCTTCGCCAAGCACTGCGAGAGATGAGGAGGGAAAGGGGTAGGGCTGCGCCAGGAGAGATGGAAACTCATGTTCTTGGCAGCCCCAAAACCCCCACTATATATAGAGGAAGGGGAGAGGGGCCCGGCCCCCTCCAGATCCCATCTAGAGGGGATGGGCGGCGGCCAGGAGGGGGAGACTTGCCCCCCAAGCAAGGTGGAGGCGCCCCCCTCCCCTAGGGTTTCCAACCCTAGGCGCCTTGGGCCCTTGGGGAGGGGCGCACCAGCCCACTAGGGGCTGGTTCCCTCCCATATTCAGCCCATTAAGTCCCCCGGGGCAGGTGGCCCCACCCGGTGGACCCCCAAACACCTTTCGGTGGTCCCGGTACAATACCGATAACCCCCGAAACCAATCCGGTGACTGAAACTGGACTTCCCATATATAAATCTTCACCTCCGGACCATTCAGAAACTCCTCGTGACGTCCGGGATCTCATCCGGGACTCCGAACAACATTCGGTAACCACATACAAACTTCCTTTATAACCCTAGTGTCATCGAACCTTAAGTGTGTAGACCCTATGGGTTCGGGAATCATGCAGACATGACCGAGACAGCTATCTGGCCAATAACCAACAGCGGGATCTGGATACCCATGTTGGCTCCCACATGTTCCACGATGATCTCATCGGATGAACCACGCTGTCAAGGATTCAAGCAATCCCGTATGCAATTCCGTTTAACAATCGGTATGTTACTTGCCCGAGATTCGATCGTCGGTATCCCAATACCTCGTTCAATCTCGTTACCGGCAAGTCACTTTACTCGTTCCGTAATGCATGATCCCGTGACTAACTACTTAGTCACATTGAGCTCATTATGATGATGCATTACCGAGTGGGCCCAAAGATACCTCTCCGCCATACGGAGTGACAAATCCTAGTCTCGATTCGTGCCAACCCAACAAACACTTTCGGAGGTACCCGTAGTGCATATTTATAGTCACCCAGTTACGTTGTGACGTTTGGTACACCCAAAGCACTCCTACGGTATCAGGGAGTTACACAATCTCATGGTCTAAGGAAATGATACTTGACATTAGAAAAGCTTTAGCAAACGAACTACACGATCGTGTGCTATGCTTAGGATTGGGTCTTGTCCATCACATCATTCTCCTAATGATGTGATCCCGTTATCAATGACATCCAATGTCCATGGTCAGGAAACCATAACCATCTATTGATCAACGAGCTAGTCAACTAGAGGCTCACTAGGGACATGTTGTGGTCTATGTATTCACACATGTATTACGGTTTCCAGTCAATATAATCATAGCATGAACAATAGACAATTATCATGAACAAAGAAATACAATAATAACCATTTTATTATTGCCTCTAGGGCATATTTCCAACAGTCTCCCACTTGCACTAGAGTCAATAATCTAGTTCACATCACTATGTGATTGTAACGAGTCCAGCACCCATTGGGTTTGATCCTATCTCGCTTGTGAGAGAGGTTATTAGTCAATAGGTCTGAATCTTTCAGATCCATGTGTGCTTTACAAATCGCTATGTCATCTCCTAGATGCAACTACCACGCTCTATTTGGAGCTATACCAAATAACTGTTCTACTATACGAATCCGGTTTACTACTCAGAATAATCCGGATTAGTGTCAAAGTTTGCATCGACGTAACCCTTTACGACGAACTCTTTTACCACCTCCATAATCGAGAAAATTCCTTAGTCCACTAGTTACTAAGGATAACCTTGACCATTGTCCTGTGATCCATTCCTGGATCACACTTGTACCCCTTGACTGACTCATGGCAAGGCACACTTCTAGTGCGGTACACAACATAGCATACTGTAGAGCCTACGTCTAAAGCATAGGGGACGACCTTCGTCCTTTCTCTCTATCCTGCCGTGGTCAGGTCTTGAGTCTTACTCAATACTCACAACTTATAACACAGCCAAGAACTCCTTCTTTGCCGATCTATTTTGAACTCCTTCAAAATCTTGTCACAGTATGTATTCATTTGAAAGTACCATCAAGCGATTTTGATCTATCCTTATAGATCTTGATGCTCAATGTTCAAGTAGCTTAATACATGTTCTCCATCGAAAACACTTTTCAAACAACCCTATATGCTTTCTAGAAATTCTACATCATTTCCGATCAACAATATGTCAACAACATATACTCATCAGAAATTCTATAGTGCTCCCACTCACTTATTTGGAAATACAAGTTTCTCATAAACTTTGTATAAACCCAAAATCTTTGATCATCGCATCAAAGCATATATTCCATCTCCGAGATGCTTACTCCAGTCCTTAGAAGGATTGCTGGAGCTTTGCATACTTGTTAGCATCTTTTAGGATTGACAAAACCTTCTGGTTGTATCACATACAACCTTTCCTCAAGAAAACTGTCGAGGAAACAATGTTTTGACATTCTATCTGCAGGATTTCATAAGTAATGTAGTACCTGCTAATACAATTCCAACAGACTCTTAGCACCGCTACGAGTGAGAAAGTCTCACCGTAGTCAACTCCTTGAACTTGTCAGAAAACATCTTAACGACAAGTCGAGCTTTCTTAATGGTGACACATACCATCATTGTCTGTCTTCCCTTTTAGAACCCATCTGTACCCAACAGCCTTACGACCATCAAGTAGTTCTTCCAAAGTATACACTTTGTTTTCATACATGGACCCTCTCTCGGATTTTATGGGCTCGAGCCATTTGTCGGAATCCGAGCCCACCATCGCTTCTCCATAGCTCGTAGGTTCATTGTTGTCTAGCAACATGACCTCCTAAGACAGGATTACGTACCACTCTAAAGCAGTACGCATCCTTGTCGACCTACGAGGTTTGGTAGTGACTTGATCCGAAGTTTCATGATCAATATCATCAGCTTCCACTTCAATTGGTGTAGGCGCCACGGGAACAACTTCATGTGTCCTGCTACACACTAGTTTAAGTGACGGTTCAATAACCTCATCAAGTCCCCACCATCCTACCACTCAATTCTTTCGAGAGAAACTTTTCCTCGAGAAAGGACCCGATTCTAGAAACAATCCATTTTGCTTCCGGATCTGAGACAGGAGGTATGCCCAACTATTTTTGGGTGTCCTATGAAGATGCATTTATCCGCTTTGGGTTCAAGCTTATCAGCTTGAAACTTTTTCACATAAGCGTCGCATCCCCAAACTTTTAAGAAACGACAACTTAGGTTTCTCCAAACCATAGTTCATACGGTGTTGTCTCAACGGAATTGCATGGTACCCTATTTAAAGTGAATGCGGTTGTCTCTAATGCGTAACCTATAAACGATAGTGGTAATTCGATAAGAGACATCATGGTATGCACCATATCCAATAGGGTGCAGTTATGACGTTCGGACACACCATCACATTATGGTGTTCCAGGCGGTATTAGTTGTGAAACAATTTCCACAATGTCTTAATTGTGTGCCAAACTTGTAACTCAGATATTCATCTCTATGATCATATCATAGACATTTTATCCTCTTGTCACGACGATCTTCAACTTCACTCTGAAATTACTTGAACCTTTCAATAATTCAGATTTGTGTTTCATCAAGTCAATATACTCAGAATCTACTCAAATCATCTGTGAAGTAAGAACATAACGATATCCACTGCGTGCCTCAGCACTCATTGGACTGCACACATCAAAATGTATTACTTCCAACAAGTTGCTTTCTTGTTCCATCTTACTGAAAACAAGGCTTTTCAGTCATCTTGCCCATGTGGTATGATTTGCATGTCTCAAGTGATTCAAAATCAAGTGAGTCCAAACGATCCATTTGCATGGAGTTTCTTCATGCGTATACACCAATAGACATGGTTCGCATGTCTCAATCATTTCAAAAACGAGTGAGTCCAAAGATCCATCAACATGGAGCTTCTTCATGCATTTTATACCAATATGACTCAAATGGCAGTGCCACAAGTATGTGGTACTACCATCACTATCTTATATCTTTTGGCATGAACATGTGTATCTCTACGATCGAGATTCAATAAACCATTCATTTTAGGTGCAAGACCATTGAAGGTATTATTCAAATAAACAGAGTAACTATTTTACTCCTTAAATGAATGACCGTATTGCGATAGACATAATCCAATCATGTCTACGCTCAACGCAAACACCAAATAACAATTATTTAGGTTTAACACCAATCTCGATGGTAGAGAGAGTATGCGATGCTTGATCACATCAAGCTTGGAAACACTTCCAACACATATCGTCATCTCACCTTTAGCTAGTCTCCGTTTATTCCGCAACTTTTATTTCGAGTTACCAACACTTAGCAGCCGAATCGGTATCTAATACCCTGGTGCTACTAGGAGTACTAGTAAAGTACACATAATATAATGTATATCCAATATACTTCTATCGACCTTGCCAGCCTTCCCATCTACTAAGTATCTAGGGTAATCCTGCTTCAGTGACCGTTCCCCTCATTACAGAAGCACTTAGTCTCGGGTTTGGTTTCAACCTTGGGTTTCTTCACTAGAGCAGCAACTGATTTGCCATTTCATGAAGTATCCCTTCTTGCCCTTGCCCTTCTTGAAACTAGTGGTTTCACTAACCATCAACAATTGATGCTCCTTCTTGATTCCTACTTTCGCGGCGTCAAACATCGCGAATATTTCAAGGATCATCATATCTATCCCTGATATGTTATAGTTCATCACGAAGCTCTAGCAGCTTGGTGGCAATGACTTTGGAGAAACATCACTATCTCATCTGGAAGATTAACTCCCACTCGATTCAAATGATTGTTGTACTCAGACAATCTGAGCACAAGCTCAACGATTGAGCTTTTCTCCCTTAATTTGCAGGCTAAGAAACTCGTCGAAGGTCTTATACCTCTTGACGTGGGCACGAGCCTAAAATCCCAATTTCAGCCCTCGAAACATCTCATATGTTCTGCGATGTTTCGAAATCGTCTTTGGTGCCTCAATTCTAAACCGTTTAACATTACTGAACTATACGTAGTTATCAAAACGTGTATGTCAGATGTTCGCAACATCCACAGACGACGTTTGAGGTTCAGCACACCGAGCGGTGCATTATGGACATAAGCCTTCTACGCAGCAATGAGGACAATCCTTAGTTTACGGACCCAGTCCGCATAATTGCTAGTATCAACTTTCAATTAAATTTTCTCTAGGAACATATCTAAAACAGTAGAACTAAAGCGCGAGCTACGACATAATTTGCAAAAACCTTTTTGACTATGTTCAGGATAATTAAGTTCATCTTATGAACTCCCACTCAGATAGACATCCCTCTAGTCATCTAAGTGATACATGATCCGAGTCAACTAGGCCGTGTCCGATCATCACGTGAGACGGACTAGTCATCATCGGTGAACATCTTCATGTTGATCGTATCCACTATACGACTCATGTTCGACCTTTCGGTCTCTTGTCTTCCGTGGCCATGTCTGTACATGCTAGGCTCGTCAAGTCAACCTAAGTGTTTTGTGTGTGTAAATCTGGCTTACACCCGTTGTATGTGAATGTTAGAATCTATCACACCCGATCATCACGTGGTGCTTCGAAACAACGAACTTTCGCAACAATGCACAGTTAGGGTGAACACTTTCTTGAAATTATTATGAGTGATCATCTTATTTACTACCGTCGTTCTAAGAAAATAAGATGCATAAACATGATAAACATCACATGCAATAAAATAGTGACATGATATGGCCAATATCATTTTGCTCCTTTTGATCTCCATCTTCGGGGCTCCATGATCATCATCGTCACCAGCATGACACCATGATCTCCATCATCATGATCTCCATCATCGTGTCTCCATGAAGTTGTCTCGCCAACTATTACTTCTACTACTATGGCTAACGGTTTAGCAATGAAGTAAAGTAATTACATGGCGTTATTCAGTGATACGCAGGTCATACGATAAATAAAGACAACTCCTATGGATCCTGCCGGTTGTCATACTCATCGACATGAAAGTCGTGATTCCTATTACAAGTATATGATCAATCTCATACATCACATATATTTCATTCATCACATCCTTCTTGGCCATATCACATCACATGACATATGCTGCAAAAACAAGTTAGACGTCCTCTAATTGTTGTTGCAAGTTTTTATGTGGCTGCTACGGGTTTCTAGCAAGAACATTTCTTACCTACGCCAAAACCACAACATGATATGCCAATTGCTATTTACCCTTCATAAGGACCCTTTTCATCGAATCCGATCCGACTAAAGTGGGAGAGACTGGCACCCGCTAGCCACCTTATGCAACAAGTGCATGTCAGTCGGTGGAACCTGTCTCACGTAAGTGTACGTGTAAGGTCGGTCCAGGCTGCTTCATCCCACAATACCGTCGAAACAAGATAGGACTAGTAACGGTAAGCATATTGAACAAAATCAACGCCCACAACAACTTGTGTTCTACTCGTGCATAGAATCTACGCAATAGACCTAGCTCTGATACCACTGTTGGGGAAAGTAGCAGAAATTCAAAATTTTTTATGCATCACCAAGATCAATGTATGGAGATTCTAGCAACGAGAGAGAGAGTGTGTATCTTCATACCCTTGAAGATCGCGAGCGGAAGCGTTCAAGAGAACGGGGTTGATGGAGTCGTACTCGTCGTGATCCAAATCACCGATGATCCTAGCGCCGAACGGACGTCACCTCCGCGTTCAACACACGTACGGAGCGGTGACGTCTCCTCCTTCTTGATCCAGCAAGGGGAAAGGAGAGGTTGAGGAAGACTCCGTCCAGCAGCAGCACAACGGCGTGGTGGTGATGGAGGAGCGTGGCACTCCAGCAGGGCTTCGCCAAGCACTGCGGGAGATGAGGAGGGAGAGGGGTAGGGCTGCGCCAGGAGAGATGGAAACTCATGTTCTTGGCAGCCCCAAAACCCCCACTATATAGGGGAAGGGGAGAGGGGGCCGACCCCCTCTAGATCCCATCTAGAGGGGAGGGGCGGCGGCCAGGAGGGGGAGACTTGCCCCCCAAGCAAGGTGGAGGCGCCCCCTCCCCTAGGGTTTCCAACCCTAGGCGCCTTGGGCCCTTGGGGAGGGGCGCACCAGCCCACTAGGGGCTGGTTCCCTCCCATATTCAGCCCATTAAGTCCCCCGGGGCAGGTGGCCCCACCCGGTGGACCCCCGAACACCTTTCGGTGGTCCCGGTACAATACCGATAATCCCCGAAACCATTCCGGTGACAGAAACTGGATTTCCCATATATAAATCTTCACTTTCGGACCATTCCGGAACTCCTCGTGACGTCCGGGATCTCATCCGGGACTCCGAACAACATTCGGTAACCACATACAAACTTCCTTTATAACCCTAGCGTTATCGAACCTTAAGTGTGTAGACCCTACGGGTTCGGGAATCATGCAGACATGACCGAGACAGCTCTCTGGCCAATAACCAACAGCGGGATCTGGATACCCATGTTGGCTCCCACATGTTCCACGATGATCTCATCGAATGAACCACGATGTCAAGGATTCAAGCAATCCCGTATGCAATTCCATTTGTCAACCGGTATGTTACTTGCCCGAGATTCGATCGTCGGCATCCCAATACCTCGTTCAATCTCGTTACCGACAAGTCACTTTACTCGTTCCGTAATGCATGATCCGGTGACTAACTAATTAGTCACATTGAGCTCATTATGATGATGCATTATTGAGTGGGCACAGAGATACCTCTCCGTCATACGGAGTGATAAATCCCAGTATCGATTCGTGCCAACCCAACAAACACTTTCGGAGATACCTGTAGTGCATCTTTATAGTCACCCAGTTAGGTTGTGACGTTTGGTACACCCAAAGCACTCCTACGGTATCAGGGAGTTACACAATCTCATGGTCTAAGGAAATGATACTTGACATTAGAAAAGCTTTAGCAAACGAACTACAAGATCTTGTGCTATGCTTAGGATTGGGTCTTGTCCATCACATCATTCTCCTAATGATGTGATCCTGTTATCAATGACATCCAATGTCCATGGTCAGGAAACCATAACCATCTATTGATCAACGAGCTAGTCAATTAGAGGCTCACTAGGGACATGTTGTGGTCTATGTATTCACACATGTATTACGGTTTCCAGTCAATACAATTATAGCATGAACAATAGACAATTATCACGAACAAGGAAATACAATAATAACCATTTTATTATTGCCTCTAGGGCATATTTCCAACAGATAGGCCCTCCGGTCACACACGCTCGGCAAAATGAGGTCGTGTGCGACGGGTGAGCGATCAAATATGATTATACATAAAGTTGTGCTAAAAATACAATTATACATGCTAAATAGCTTCCAGTCATAAGTACATCCCACAAAGTCAGTCCCGGCTAAACTTTTCCGTTCGTATGTACCTTCCGCAAAGTCAATCCAAGGAATATATTTTCGTTAGTATGTACATCCCACATAGTTAGTCCAACAAGTACGTTTCCGTTCGTATATACATCCCACACAGTCACTCCAAGGAAAATATTTCTATTCGTAGGTACATCACACAGAATTATCCCCATTAAACGTTTGTGGTGACGTTGTGATTGCAGACGATATTAACAATGTTATCGTTTGTGTTATTGAATGCATCACACATGATGCGTGGAAGAAACTGTGTGGCATAGGATGTCCATCACACACACTTTTTATGTGGTAAACGTTTGCGCAAGGTGGTCTAACGCAAACAGTTTTCAAAAGGAAGTCATGTGTGATTGTTCATTAATTCAACACGTCTTATTCCTAGAAATTGTGTGTGTTGTCTGAGGTCATCGCTCACGGTGTTTTCTCAATAACCGTTTGCAATAGAAAAACCCCAATTAGCAGGCTAATTGGCCATTAGCAAACTAATTTTCCTATTATTAATAATCCATTTATTAATTAACATTTCCTATTAAGCACAAAATATATTTCATTTTTGTATTAAGGAAGCAAGATTTTATAATTGAAATACATCAGAGTACACCATCATATAGCTTCAGCACTTAGCTACCCCATTACAGAACTGCACCAGCAGGAAGTTTCACATGCAACATCTATAACCTTTCAAAATTAGCATCATAGATGGTACATAGATAGATGAATCTCATATGGGAAACTGCTGAAGAGGAAGGCGAATATTGAGCCTTCATTGATGTTGAAGGTCTCTGGAACTTTAGGCCAGTGCCTGTGGATGATTGACCGTCCATCCTTTGTCCTCTTCAGGAACACTTCAATATTGAACCATGGGTTTTGTATGAATACCTTCCTCGCCTCCTGAACATACAGGTGGTTTGAGAGGTAATCATCAGTGAACTGCTTTGAAAAGGCCTGAAAACAAGGATGTGCATAAATATCTTCTCTAGATTGGAAATGGGTCAAATGAATAAAAAAGGCAAGGTATAATAGTTAGTACCATCCTGTAGTGAACTGATGTCTTCCTCATTGTGCAGACAAAGATCTTATTTTTTGTCGCTAATTTCTTTATCCTAACAATATTTCTGAGTTTCTCGTGGAAAACTCATTTCCCCATATGAAAAAGGGTCAAATAGTGGGTCAAAACCTCTGACAGTAGGACCTACATGTGTGATACGTCTCCGTCGTATCTATAATTTTTGATTGTTCCATGCCAATATTATTCAACTTTCATATACTTTTGGCAACTTTTAATATTATTTTTGGGACTAACATATTGATCCAGTGCCCAGTGCCAGTTCCTGTCTGTTGCATGTTTTATGTTTCGCAGAAACCCCATATCAAACGGAGTCCAAACGGGATAAAAATGGATGGATAATTATTTTGGAATATTTATGATTTTTGGGAAGTAAAATCAATTCGAGACGGTGCCCGAGGTGGCCACGAGACAGGGGCCCATGCCCACTCCAGGTGGGCGTCCCCCACCCTCCCGGCCCCCTCGTAAGGCGGTTGATGCCCTTCTTTGGCCGCAAGAAATCTAATTTTTAGAAAAAGATCTGGGCAAAGGTTTCAATCCAATCGGAGTTAGGATCTCCGGATATAAAAGAAACGGTGCCAGGGAAGAATACCATAACGCAGAAACAGAGAGAGACAGAGAGATAGATCCAATCTTGGAGGGGCTCTCGCCCCTCCCAAGCCATGGGAGCCAAGGACCAGAGGGGAAACCCTTCTACGATCTAGGGAGAAGGTCAAGGAAAAAGAAGAAGAAGGGGGGCTCTCTCCCCCTTGCTTCCGGTGGCGCCGGAGCGCTGCCGGGGGCCATCCTCATCATCGCGGTCTACACCAACACCTCCATCATCTTCACCAACATCTCCATCACCTTCCCCCATCTATACTCAGCGGTCCACTCTCCCGCAACCCGCTGTACCCTCTACTTGAACATGGTGCTTTATGTTTCATATTATCATCCAATGATGTGTTGCCATCCTATGATGTCTGAGTAGATTTCCGTTGTCCTATCGGTGACTGATGAATTTCTATGATTGGTTTGAATTGTATGTTTTATTATTGGTGCTGTCCTATTGTGCCCTCCGTGTCGCGCAAGCGTGAGGAATTCCCGTTGTACGGTTTGCACTATATTTATGATTTGCTTATGGTGGGTGGCGTGAGTGACAGAAGCACAGACCCGAGTAAGTAGGTTGTTTGCATATGGGATAAAGGGGACTTGATCCTTTAATGATATGGTTGGGTTTTACCTTAATGATCTTTAGTAGTTGCGGATGCTTGCTAGAGTTCCAATCATAAGTGCATACGATCCAAGAAGAGAAAGTATGTTAGCTTATGCCTCTCCCTCAAATAGAATTGCAATAGTGATTACCGGTCTAGTAACATAGTCAATTGCTTAGGGACAATTTCACAACTCCTACCACCACTTTTCCACACTCGCTATATTTACTTTATTGCATCTTTATCTAAACAGCCCCTAGTTTATATTTACGTGCTCTTTATTATCTTGCAAACCTATCCAACAACACCTACAAAGTACTTCTAGTTTCATACTTGTTCTAGGTAAAGCGAACACTAAGCGTGCGTAGAGTCATATCAGTGGCAGATAGGACTTGAGAGGGTATTTGTTCTACCTTTAGCTCCTCGTTGGGTTCGATACTCTTACTTATCAAAAGAGGCTACAATTGATCCCGTATACTTGCGGGTTATCAAGATATTTTTCTGGCGCCGTTGCCGGGGTGTCATAGCGTGGGTGAATATTCTCGTGTGTGCTTGTTTGCTTTATCACTAAGTAATTTTTATTTGCTATTCTTAGTTGTTTTCTATCTTTAGTTATGGGTAGGAAACACAAAATACCAAAAAAATTAGTTGCACCTACTGCACCAATGGTTGAAGAACCACTCAAAAGCTATCACACTACTGAAGCTTTTTACTTGGATCATCTTCGATCCCTATGTGCTCGTGCTGAAACCCCAACTAGCTTAGTTGAGGGAAAATATTTAGATGAGCATGCTTGTTATGTGCGACACCATATATCTGAAAAAGGGAAACTTTTACTGGTTCAAATTCATCGTTTCCAATGCTATGCTTGGACTTTATGTGAACTATGTGATTTTACTTGTTGTTCTGAAAACCCTAAGAAACACCTTCCCTATCAATGCTTGTCTAGTGATAATGGAATCGTATCTTCATATGTTAAGGGTGTTTATAATTACTATGATGTTCAACAAATTGAAGAATTTGTTGCTTTTAAGGGTGCTTATGAAATTGCTTCTTTGATTGAAAAGTATGATGCTACTCTCTATAAATCTGAATTTTTTGCCATACTTGAATATTGTTATGATAATTATGCTTCTAATGCCTATGTTAAACTATATATTGAGAAATTCTCCGCTGTCCAAGAAGAGACAAATATTTTGCAGGAAGTTATGGAAGAAGAAATTGATGAAACTGTGAGCTCATTGGATGAAAAAGATGATGAGGAGAGCAAAGAACAAAAGGAGGAAGAGCAGATTAGCTACCCGTGCCCATCTTCTAATGAGAGTAACTCTTCAACTCATACATTGTTTAATTCCCCTTCGTGCTTACCAAAGGATGATTGCTATGATGATTGCTATGATAATTGTTATGATCCCGTTGATTCTCTTGAAATACCCCCTTTTGACGAGGCTTGCTATGCTTGTGGCCAAGATGCCAATATGAATTATGCTTATGGAGATGAACTTGCTATAGTTCTTTATGTTAAACATGAAATTGTTGCTATTGCAGCCACGCATGATAGTCCTATTATCCTTTTGAATTCTCTCGACTACACTATATCGGAGAAGTTTGTGCTTATTAAGGATTATATTGTTGGGCTGAGTTTTACTACTACACATGATGATTTTGATAGATATAATATGCATGCGCTTGCTGCTCCTACTTGCAATTATTATGAAAGAGGAACTATATCTCCTCCTCTTTATGTTTCCAATATGATAAAATTGCAAGAAACTGTTTATACTATGCACTGGCCTTTACTTGGTGTGCATGAATTGTTCTTTTATGACATGCCGATGCATAGGAAGAGAGTTAGACTTCGTCATTGTTTGATATATGTTACTTTGTGCTCACTACTAAATCACAAATCATTGTTAATTAAAATTGGCTTTGATATACCTTGGGATCCGGGTGGATTCATTACTTGAGCACTTTATGCCTAACCTAATGGCTTTAAAGAAAGCACTGCCAGGGAGACAACCCGGAATTTTTAGAGAGTCTTTTATTTCTGTTGAGTGCCTTTATATAGTTTAAAAACACAAAAATAAAGAGGGGAACCTAAAACTTTTCAAAAAGGAAAGTGAAAGTGAGAAAGACAAGCATTGTTGAAGTGGGAGCTAGCCTTGAACTTTGTTCATGCTCACGGAAACTTTGTGAATCTTGATTACAGAAACTTTTCATCAAAAATAATTATCCTCTTATACAATTCCATTGTATTATAAAAATAATGTGCTAAGGTTTGCCTTTAGGATGTTTACAATGCTTGTTGGTTTGTACGGTGCAGGACAGAAACTTTGGCTGTAGTGCGTTATTTTACATTTTTAACTGGAGAGTCAAATGGTTCTGATTCCTTTTGAACTGTCTTTATGTACAACGTTTTTATTTTTCCTAATTTTGGTAGAATTTTTGGGGTACCAGAAGTATGGTGAATGTTCAGATTGCTACAGACTGTTCTGTTTTTGACAGATTCTGTTTTTGATGCATAGTTTGCTTGTTTTGATGAAACTATTAATTTCTATCAGTGGATTAAGCCACGAAAAAGTTATGTTACAGTAGACACAATGCAAAAACAAAATATAAATTGGTTTGCTACAGTATTTAGAGTAGTGATTTGCTTTATTATACTAATGGACCTTACCGAGTTTTCTGTTGAAGTTTTGTGTGGATGAAGTGTTTGATCGAGGAGGTCTCGATATGAGGAAAAGGAAGAGAGGCAAGAGCTAAATCTTGGGGATGCCCAAGGCTCCCCAAGTAAATATTCAAGGAGACTCAAGCGTCTAAGCTTGGGGATGCCCCAGAAGGCATCCCCTCTTTCTTCAACAAGTATCGATATGTTTTCGGATTCATTTCGTTCATGCGATATGTGCAAGTCTTGGAGCGTATTTTGCATTTAGTTTTCATTTTTCTTTTATGCACCATGCTGGTATGAGATAGTCCTTGGTTGATTTATAGAATGCTCATTGCACTTCACTTATATCTTTTGAGTATGGCTTTATAGAATGCTTCATATGCTTCACTTAGATCATTTGAAGTTTGGATTGCCTGTTTCTCTTCACATAGAAAACCGCCATTTGTAGAATGCTCTTTTGCTTCATTTATATTTGTTAGAGCATGGGCATGTATTTTGTAGAAATAATTAAACTCTCTTGCTTCACTTATACCTGTTTAGAGAGATGACAGGAATTGGTCATTCACATGGTTAGTCATAAAATCCTACAAAAAACTTGTAGATCGCTGAATATGATATGTTTGATTCCTTGCAATAGTTTTGCGATATAGAGATGATAATACGTGGGAGGTACTAGTAGATGGTTGTGTTTAGTAAGGATGTTGGTGTTAAGGTTTGTGATTCCCGAAGCATGCACATATGGTCTACTAACTATGTAATCAAATTGGCGCGCATTGTATTTTGATTGTTTATCTTTGCGTGAAGGTCGGGGCGCGCGATGGTTACCTCCTACCAACCTCCCCCCTAGGAGCATGCGCTAGTACTTTGTTTCGATGGCTAATGAATTTTTGCAATAAGTATGTGAGTTCTTTATGACTAATGTTGAGTCCATGGATTATACGCACTCTCACCCTTCCATCATTGCTAGCCTCTTCGGTACCGTGCATTGACCTTTCTCACCTCGAGAGTTGGTGCAAACTTCGCCGGTGCATCCAAACCCCGTGATACGATACGCTCTATCACACATAAACCTCCTTATAGCTTCCTCAAAACAGCCACCATACCTACCTATCATGGCATTTCCATAGCCATTCCGAGATATATTGACATGCAACTTCCATCATCATCATATACATGACTTAAGCATTCATTGTCATATTGCTTTGCATGATCGTGAGATAGCTAGCATGATGTTTTCATGGCTTGTCCGTTTTTTGATGTCATTGCTATGCTAGATCATTGCACATCCCGGTACACCGCCGGAAGCATTCATATAGAGTCATATCTTTGTTCCAGTATCGAGTTGTAATATTGAGTTGTAAGTAAATAAAAGTGTGATGATCATCATTATGGAGCATTGCCCCATGAAAAAAAAGAAAAAAAGAAAAAAAAGAAAAAAAGGAAAGGCCAAAGAAGCCTAAATAGAAAAGGGGGCCAAAGAAGCCCACCCAAAAAAAAGAAAAAGAAAAGGGGCAATGTTACTATCCTTTTACCACACTTGTGCTTCAAAGTAGCACCATGTTCTTCATATAGAGATTCTCCTATATTGTCACTTTCATATACTAGTGGGAATTTTCATCATAGAACTTGGCTTGTATATTCCAATGACGGGCTTCCTCAAATGCCCTAGGTCTTCATGAGCAAGCAAGTTGGATGCACACCCACTTAGTTTTCAGTTTGAGCTTTCATACACATATAGCTCTAGTGCATCCATTACATGGCAATCCCTACTCCTCGCATTGACATCAATTGATGGGCATATCCATAGCCCGTTGATTAGCCGCGTCGATGCGAGACTTTCTCCCTTTTTGTCTTCTCCACATAACCTCCACCATCATATTCTATTCCACCCATAGTGCTATATCCATGGCTCACGCTCATGTATTGCGTGAAGGTTGAAAAAGTTTGAGAATACTAAAGTATGAAACAATTGCTTGGCTGACACCGAGATAGGCATGAGGGGTACCTTGTGTTAAGAAAAGGGAGCATACAAGACTATATGATTTTGTAGGGATAACTTTCTGAAGCATTGATATTTTAAAAGATATGATTGTTTGTTGCGATGCCCTAAGTATTATTGTTTTGATGTCAAATGATAGACTATTGCTTTGAATCACTCGTGTCTTAGTATTCATGCCATGATTAGACTTATGATCAAGATTATGCTAGGTAGCATTCCACATCAAAAATTATCTTTTTTTTATCATTTACCTACTCGAGGACGAGCAGGAATTAAGCTTGGGGATGCTGATACGTCTCCGTCGTATCTATAATTTTTGATTGTTCCATGCCAATATTATTCAACTTTCATAAACTTTTGGCAACTTTCTATATTATTTTTGGGACTAACATATTGATCCAGTGCCAAGTGCCAGTTCCTGTTTGTTGCATGTTTTATGTTTCGCAGAAAAACCATATCAAACAAAGTCCAAACGGGATAAAAACGGACAGAGAATTATTTTGGAATATTTGTGATTTTTGGGAAGTAAAATCAACGCGAGATGGAGCCCGAGGTGGCCACGACACAGGGGCCCACGCCCACTCCAGGTGGCGCCCCCACCCTCCTGGGCCCCTCATAAGGCGGTTGATGCCCTTCTTTGGCCGCAAGAAAGCTATTTTTTGGAAAAATATCTGGGCGAAGGTTTCAATCCAATCGGAGTTACGAATCTCCGAATATAAAAGAAACGGTGCCAGGGCAGGATACCATAACGCAGAAACAGAGAGAGAGACAGAGAGATAGATCCAATCTCAGAGGGGCTCTCGCCCCTCCCAAGACATGGGAGCCAAGGACCAGAGGGGAAACCCTCCTCCCATCTAGGGAGAAGGTCAAGGAAGAAGAAGAAGAAGAAGAAGAAGAAGAAGAAGAAGGGGGGCTCTCTCCCCCTTGCTTTCGGTGGCGCCGGAGCGCTGCCGGGGGCCATCATCATCATCGCGATCTACACCAACACCTCCATCATCTTCACCAACATCTCCATCACCTTCCCCCATCTATACTCAGCGATCCACTCTCCCGCAACCCGATGTACCCTCTACTTGAACACGGTGCTTTATGCTTCATATTATTATCCAATGATGTGTTGCCATCCTATGATGTCTGAGTAGATTTTTGTTGTCCTACCAGTGATTGACGAATTGCTATGATTGGTTTGAATTGCATGTTTTATTATTGGTGCTGTCCTATTATGCTCTCCGTGTCACATGTTTTCGTCTTGACTCTCCGGTAGAAACTTTGGGGCACTCTTTGAAGTTTTTTGTGTTGGTTTGAAAAGATGAATCTGAGATTGTGTGATGCATATGGTATAATCAAACCCCACGGATACTTGAGGTGACATTGGAGTATCTAGTTGACATTAGGGTTTTTGTTGATGCGTGTTTGAAGGTGTTATTTTACTACAAACTTTAGGGCTGTTTGTGACACTTATAGGAATAGCCCAATGGATTGATCGGAAAGAATAACTTTTAGGTGGTTTCGTACCCTACAATAATCTCTTCATTTGTTCTCCTCTATTAGTGACTTTGGAGTGACTCTTTGTTGCATGTTGAGGGATTGTTATGTGATCTAATTATGTTATTATTGTTGAGAGAACTTGCACTAGTGAAAGTATGAGCCCTAGGCCATGTTTCGAAAGATTGCAATACCGTTTGTGATCACTTTTATCATTAGTTACCTTGCTGTTTTTATATTTTCAGATAAGAAAAACCTATATGTGCCATCTATATTGCACTTGTATCACCATCTCTTCGCCGAACTAGTGCACCTACACAATTTACCATTGTATTGGGTGTGTTCGGGACACAAGAGACTCTTTGTTATTTGGTTGCAGGGTTGTTTGAGAGAGACCATCTTCATCCTACGCCTCCCACGGATTGATAAACCTTAGGTCATCCACTTGAGAGAAATTTGCTACTGTCCTACAAACCTCTGCACTTGGAGGCCCAACAGCGTTTACAAGAAGAAGGTTGAGTAGTAGACATCAAGCTCTTTTCTCGCGTCGTTGCCGGGGAGGTTAGTTCTTGAAGGTATATCTTTAGATCTTGCAATTGAATCATTTAGTTTCTTGTTTTATCACTAGTTTAGTCTATAAAAGAAAACTACAAAAAATGGAATTGAGGGTGCCTCATATGCTTCATCTTTTTAATATCTTTCGTGAAAATGATGGAAAGGCAAATTGTGCCCAAGTGTTAGAAGAAGAATGCATTAAAATGTTTGGCACTAAATCTTTGTATGATGAGCATGATTGCAATGTTGTTAGTATGAATTCTTTGAATATCCATAATGCTAATGATATGCAAATCCACAAGCTTGGGGATGCTATGTTTGATGAAGATGATATTTTTTTGTCCCACAAGTTTTGATGAGCAAATTTATTATGATGAAAGCATGCCTCCTATTTATGATGATTATATTGATGAAAGTGGGTTTGGAAGAGTGTCAACTTTAGAAAGTAATGATCCCACTATTTTGGACGGTGTTGAATCTTACAATATTGATAAAAGTGGATTTGGAGAGGTCATGAATTTATTTAGTGATGAATCCACTATTTCGGAAGAGGTTCCAATATATTATGAGAACAAAGTTGCTATCTTTGATGATTATTTTGATGACATGTATGCTATAAAGAATAATGATGTCTGAGTAGATTTTCGTTGTCCTACCAGTGATTGATGAATTGCTATGATTGGTTTGAATTGCATGTTTTATTATTGGTGCTGTCCTATTATGCTCTCCGTGTCATGCAAGCATGAGGGATTCCCGCTTTAGGGTTTGCAATATGTTTATGATTTGCTTATGGTGGATGGCGTGAGTGACAGAAGCACAGACCCGAGTAAGTAGGTTGTTTGCGTATGGGATAAAGGGGACTTGATACTTTAATGCTATGGTTGGGTTTTACCTTAATGATCTTTAGTAGTTGCGGATGCTTGCTAGAGTTCCAATCATAAGTGCATATGATCCAAGAAGAGATAGTATGTTAGCTTATGCCTCTCCCTCAAATAGAATTGCAATAGTGATTACCAGTCTAGTAACATAGTCAATTGCTTAGGGACAATTTCACAACTCCTACCACCACTTTTCCACACTCGCTATATTTACTTCATTGCATCTTTATCTAAACAGCCCCTAGTTTATATTTATGTGCTCTTTATTATCTTGCAAACCTATCCAACAACACCTACAAAGTACTTCTACTTGCATACTTGTTCTAGGTAAAGCGAACACTAAGCGTGCGTAGAGTCGTATCAGTGGCAGATAGGACTTGAGAGGGTATTTTTTCTACCTTTAGCTCCTCATTGGGTTCGACACTCTTACTTATCGAAAGAGGCTACAATTGATCCCGTATACTTGCGGGTTATCAATGTGCAAGACCAAATTATTGAAAACCTAAATATTAGAGTTCCTGCAATTGCACAGTAATGTTATTAGACAAAGGACTATGCATGTGCGAAGCACGATTCTAAACCTTAGTGCTTCCCATTGTTTCCCTACAACACATATAAGGTAGTTAGTGATCAGGTTAAGTGAGGGTTTGCATGCTATCAATAAAATATGTTGATGAAAAATAAGCACATTGCAGATTCATCAGATTAATTCGAGCCACATAGAAAACCCATTTATCCAAGCCAAGCATGATTAAGAACTAGGAAATATAGCAATTGTATATGTTTCTCATGTATTAAGTGGAGCAAAATTTGATTTATTCCTCGCATGCACAACAATAGAAAATTCTACCCACGACAATTGGACATTGCATTGCAGAATTGAACCAAGAAGTTAACTAAACACCACAACAAATGAACCAAACATTAACTGATCACCACATTGCACAATATAACATATTCCTAATAGAAGATCAGACAGTTAACCAAACCAAGCATGCTTAACAACTTGGAAATATAGTGATTGTATTTGTTTCTCATGTATTTAGTACAACCAAATTTGATTTATTTCTCGCATGGTATACAATAACAAAATGCACCCACAACAGTTTAACATTGCATTGCATAATTGAACCAAACAGTTAACTAAACACCACAACAAATGAACCAAACGTTAACTGGGCACCATATTGCAGAATATATAACATAATAGAAGATCAGACAGTTAACCAAACCAAGCATGCTTGACAACTTGGAAATATAGCAATTGTATTTATTCCTCATGTATTTTGTACAGATAAATTTGATTTATTTCTCACATGGAAGACAACCAAACAGTTAACTGAACACGACAACTAATTAACCAAACATTTAATAAGTGAGCACCACATTGCACGACATGTTGAACATATACACTAGGGAAACAGATTTCATGGTAAAAGTAGATAGGACAATTAACTAGAATTTGTTAAGGAAAGGCATGAGCAGCACATGCAACAGGTAAACCGAGCATGCTTAACCGGCATAGCTAGCAAACTGAACATAAGTCCCTATAGTGAGCTAATAAGACAAGCTACTCCTCATCGTCGGAGATATTGATGAGATTGGCTCCTTGGACATGGAAGAGGGCGAGGCCTCCACATCTTCGGTGCCCTCATCATAGTGGTGAGTTCCCTGAGCTGCTCCGGGCACCAACCTGCTAGCTCTCGAGTTGAGGTAAGCACGGGCACGCTGAGAAAATACCTCATAGTCTTCATCAAAGGCACCGATGGTGGCCTCGAGAAAACGCCATGAACTGCCATTCAAAGTAGCCAACCGCGTCACGGTGTCGGTGCACGAGGCATTGACGGTGGCCTCGATGGCGAGGTGCTCCTCCAAGATCTGGGGGTCGGCACGAATGGCAGCCATTGTGACCTCATCCGCGTGTGCGGTCGCGATTTGCTTCTCCGCTGCCAAATGCTCCTTGAGCTCCTGGCTATAATGCGTGCACCATGGCTTAGGGAGGAGCTTATTTTGGGGAGGGGTCGGTGATTTGCGTGGAAGGTGTCACGCCGGAGGTCAGGGCATGTGGGGTGGAGGGAGGAAGACGATGGGGGTCGGGTGTGGATTACCTGCCTGGATCGACGAGGCCGAGTAGCGTGAAGGAGGGTCGCCGACGAGGAGGCGGCGCTGCAAGCAAGGAGTGAAGGTTTCAACTTGGAAAGGAAGGCGGAAACAAGGGAAATGTGGCTTTTCGTAAGGGGAGGGGGCGGGAAGCCGAAAATTTTGGATCGGTGCAGCGAAAAAACTAGCGCGCAAAGTGTCATCAGACACAATCCCTTATTCAGCATTGTGTATGATATGTGAACATCACAAACGATTCATATAGCTTACCCCATGTGTGCTGAGTTTGAACATGCAAATTTTGGTCCAAATTACCCTGGTTACAGTGGTCATCCACGTCATTGCATAATTTGCATACACAAAGGAGACTACAACACACCCACACTTCTAAATCGAGCAAGTTCAGCAATTAAACAAAGCTAGCTGACGAAAACATTACTCTAACAAATTCAAGACCGGCGCTCTTAATTAAACAAAACAAAGAGTACTACTCTGGATGGTGCTCATCAATCTCCACCGCCTCCTCCATGTCCAGCTCGCGCCCGACGATGTCATGGGGAAGGAGCTCCATGGCATCCATCACACCATACTCATCAAGCATCACGCCATCCGCGTCTCCCATTGATACGTCTCCAACGTATCTATAACTTTTGTTGTATTCATGCCATGTTTATAATATTTTTACATGATTTTGGTATGATTTGATTAGAACTATCCAGGACTGACGTTGTTTTCAGCAGAACTACCGTGGTGTTGTTTTTGTGCAGAAATAAAAGTTCTCGGAATGCCCTGAAAATCAACGAAGATTTTTTTCGGAAAATATAAAAAATACTGGAATGAAAAGTTATCGAAGGAGAGTCCCGTGAGGCCCATGAGGGTGGAGGGCGCCCCCACCCCCCTAGGGCGCGCCCCTGTGCCTCGTGGACTCTCTGTGGGGCCCCCTGACTTGTTCTCGACGCCAACCTCTCCTATAAATACAGAAACCTCCAGAAAATAACATAGATCAGGAGTTCCGCCGCCGCAAACCTTTGTAGCCACCAAAAGCCAATCAGGACACTGTTCCGGCACCCTGCCGGAGGGGGAAATCATCACCGGTGGCCATCTTCATCATCCCGACACTCTCCATGATGAGGAGGGAGTAGTTCACCCTCGGGGATGATGGTATGTACCAGTAGCTATGTGTTTGATCTCTCTCTCTCTCTCGTGTTCTTGATATGGAATGATCTTGATGTACCACGAGCTTTGCTATTATAGTTGGATCTTATGATGTTTCTCCCCCTCTACCTTCTTGTAATGGATTCAGTTTTCCCTTTGAAGTTATCTTATCGGATTGAGTCTTTAAGGATTTGAGAACACTTGATGTATGTATTGCATGGGATACCCGTGGTAACAATGGGGCATTCTATTGATTCACTTGGTGTATGTTTTGGTGATCAACTTGCGGGTTCCGTGACCTTGGGAATCTATGCATAGGGGTTGGCACATGTTTTCGTCTTGACTCTCCGGTAGAAACTTTGGGGCACTCTTTGAAGTTCTTTGTGTTGGTTTGAAAAGATGAATCTGAGATTGTGTGATGCATATGGTATAATCAAACCCCACGGATACTTGAGGTGACATTGGAGTATCTAGTTGACATTAGGGTTTTTGTTGATGCGTGTCTGAAGGTGTTATTTTACTACAAACTTTAGGGCTGTTTGTGACACTTATAGGAATAGCCCAATGGATTGATCGGAAAGAATAACTTTGAGGTGGTTTCGTACCCTACAATAATCTCTTCATTTGTTCTCCTCTATTAGTGACTTTGGAGTGACTCTTTGTTGCATGTTGAGGGATTGTTATATGATCTAATTATGTTATTATTGTTGAGAGAACTTGCACTAGTGAAAGTATGAGCCCTAGGCCTTGTTTCGAAAGATTGCAATACCGTTTGTGATCACTTTTATCATTAGTTACCTTGCTGTTTTTATATTTTCAGATAAGAAAAACCTATATGTGCCATCTATATTGCACTTGTATCACCATCTCTTCGCCGAACTAGTGCACCTACACAATTTACCATTGTATTGGGTGTGTTCGGGACACAAGAGACTCTTTGTTATTTGGTTGCAGGGTTGTTTGAGAGAGACCATCTTCATCCTACGCCTCCCACGGATTGATAAACCTTAGGTCATCCACTTGAGAGAAATTTGCTACTGTCCTACAAACCTCTGCACTTGGAGGCCCAACAGCGTTTACAAGAAGAAGGTTGTGTAGTAGACATCAAGCTCTTTTCTCGCGTCGTTGCCGGGGAGGTTAGTTCTTGAAGGTATATCTTTAGATCTTGCAATTGAATCATTTAGTTTCTTATTTTATCACTAGTTTAGTCTATAAAAGAAAACTACAAAAAATGGAATTGAGGGTGCCTCATATGCTTCATCTTTTTAATATCTTTCGTGAAAATGATGGAAAGGCAAATTGTGCCCAAGTGTTAGAAGAAGAATGCATTAAAATGTTTGGCACTAAATCTTTGTATGATGAGCATGATTGCAATGTTGTTAGTATGAATTCTTTGAATATCCATAATGCTAATGATATGAAAATCCACAAGCTTGGGGATGCTATGTTTGATGAAGATGATATTTTTTTGTCCCACAAGTTTTGATGAGCAAATTTATTATGATGAAAGCATGCCTCCTATTTATGATGATTATATTGATGAAAGTGGGTTTGGAAGAGTGTCAACTTTAGAAAGTAATGATCCCACTATTTTGGACGGTGTTGAATCTTACAATATTGATAAAAGTGGATTTGGAGAGGTCATGAATTTATTTAGTGATGAATCCACTATTTCGGAAGAGGTTCCAATATATTATGAGAACAAAGTTGCTATCTTTGATGATTATTTTGATGACATGTATGCTATAAGGAATAATGATAACCATGAAACTTGTCATCTTGACTTAAATTTTCAATTGGATTATGCCTCACATGATAGTTATTTTGTTGAGTTTGCTCCCACAACTATTCATGAGAAGAAATTTGCTTATGTGGGGAGTAATAAAATTTGTATGCTTATAGATCATGAAAAGAATGATTTATGTGATGGTTATATTGTTGAATTCATTCATGATGCTATTGAAATTTATTATGAGGGATAAATATATGCTTGTAGGAGTTGCAATAATATCAAGTTTCCTCTTTATGTGTTGAAAATCTTGAAGCTATGCTTGTCTTGCTTTTCTATGCTAGTTGATTATTGTTCCCATAAATTGTTTCCTCACAAAATCCCTATGCATAGGAAGTGGGTTAGGCTTAAATGTGTTAGTAATATTCTTCATGATGCTCTCTTTATGTTTCAATTCTTATCTTCTATGTGAGCATCGTTGAAATCATCATGCCTAGCTAAAAAGGCATTAAAGAAAAGCGCTTGTTGGGAGACAACCCAACATTTACCCCTATTGTTTTTGTGTGTCTACATGATTACGCTACTGTATTAATCATGTTTTATAGCTTTTGTTTCAATAAGGTGCCAAGTAGAACCTTTGGGAAGACTTGGGTGAAAGTTAATGCGATCTTGCTGTAAAAAACAGAAACTTTCCCCTCACGAGAATAATTGCCATTTTTAAAAGAAGAGTGATTTTAAGTTGCTTCTTTTTTGCAGAAGATTAATATACAAATTACTCACGTCCACCAATTAATTTCAGAATTTTTGGAGTTACAGAAGTATTCGAGAGTTACAGATTACTATAGACTATTCTGTTTTTAACAGATTCTGCTTTTCGCGTGTAGTTTGCTTATTTTGATGAATCTGTTAGTAGTATCGGAGGGTATGAACCATAGGGAAGTTGGAATACAGTAGATATAACACCAATAAGAATTTATAACGAGTTCACAACAGTACCAAAAGTGGTAATTTTATTTTCTTATACTAACGGAGCTTACGAGTTTTCTGTTAAGTTTTGTGTTGTGAAGTTTTCAAGTTTTGGGTAAAGATTCGATGGACTATGGAATAAGGAGTGGCAAGAGCCTAAGCTTGGGGATGCCCTGGATGGCATCCCCTCTTTCGTCTTCGTTCATCGATAACTTTACTTGGAGCTATATTTTTATTCACCACATGATATATGTTTTGCTTGGAGCATAATTTTATTTTATTTTTATTTCCCTTTCTGTTTGAATAAAATACCAAGATCTTAAATTCTTAAATGTTAGAGAGTCTTCACATAGTTGCACAATTATTCGACTATTCATTGATCTTCACTTATATCTTTCAGAGTAGTTTGTCATTTGCTCTAGTGCTTCACTTATATCTTTTTAGAGCACGGCGGTGGTTTTATTTTGAAGAAATAGATGAACTCTCATGCTCCACTTATATTATTTTGAGACTCTTTTAGAACATCATGGTAATTTGCTTTGGTTATAAATCTAGTCCTAATACGATGGGCATCCAAGAGGGATATAATAAAAACTTTCATATAAAGTGCATTGAATACTAAGTGAAGTTTGATTCCTTATGATTGTTTTCAGATATGAAGATGGTGATATTAGAGTCTTTCTAGTGAGTAGTTGTGAATTTGAGAGATACTTCTGTCAAAGTTTGTGATTCCCGTAGCATGCACGTATGGTGAACCGTTATGTGATGAAGTCAGAGCATGATTTATTTATTGATTGTATTTCTTATGAGTGGCGGTCAGGGACGAGCGATGGTCTTTTCCTACAAATCTATCCCCCTAGGAGCATGCGCGTAATACTTCATTTCGGTAACTAATAGATTTTTGCAATAAGTATGTGAGTTCTTTATGACTAACGTTGAGTCCATGGATTATACGCACTCTCACCCTTCCACCATTGCTAGCCTCTCTAGTGCCGCACAACTTTTGCCGGTACCATACACCCACCATATAACTTCCTCAAAACAGCCACCATACCTTCCTATTATGGCATTTTCATAGCCATTCCGAGATATATTGCCATGCAACTTTCCACCGTTCCGTTTATTATGACATACATCATCATTGTCATATTGCTTTGGATGATCATGTAGTTGACATAGTTTTGTGGCAAAGCCACTTTTCATAATTCTTTCATACATGTCACTCTTGATTCATAGCACATCTCGGTACACCGCCGGAGGCATTCACATAGAGTCATATTTTGTTCTGAGTATCAAGTTGTAATTCTTGAGTTGTAAGTAAATAAAGGTGTGATGATCTTCATTATTAGATCATTGTCCCAGTGAGGAAAGGATGATGGAGACTATGATTTCCCCACAAGTAGGGATGAGACTCCAGACAAAAATAAGAAGAAAAGAAAAGAAAAAAAGAGGCCGAAAAAAGAGAAGGCCCAAAAAAAACAAAAAAATGAGAGAAAAAGAGAGAAGGGGCAATGTTACTATCCTTTTTCCACACTTGTGCTTCAAAGTAGCACCATGATATTCATGATAGAGAGTCTCCTATGTTATCACTTTCATATACTAGTGGGAATTTTTCATTATAGAACTTGGCTTGTATTTTCCAGTGATGGGCTTCCTCAAAAGTGCCCTAGGTCTTCGTGAGCAAGCAAGTTGGATGCACACCCACTTAGTTTCTTTTTTAGCTTTCATACACTTATAGCTCTAGTGCATCCCTTGCATGGCAATTCCTACTCACTCACATTGATATCTATTGATGGGCATCTCCATAGCCCGTTGATACGCCTAGTTTGTGTGAGACTATCTTCCTCCTTTTTGTCTTCTCCACAAACACCCTTCTATTCCACCTATAGTGCTATGTCCATGGCTCACGCTCATGTATTGCGTGAAGATTGAAAATGTTTGAGAACATCAAAAGTATGAAACAATTGCTTGGCTTTTCATCGGGGTTGTGCATGATTTAAATACTTTGTGTGATGAAGATAGAGCGTAGCCAAACTATATGATTTTGTAGGGATAGCTTGCTTTGGCCATGTTATTTTGAGAAGACGTGATTGCTTTGTTAGTATGCTTGAAGTATTATTATTTTTATGTCAATATTAAAAATTTGTTTTGAATCTTATGGATGATTCATGCCATAGTAAAGAAGATTACATTGATAAATATGTTAGGTAGCATTCCACATCAAAAATTTTGTTTTTATCATTTACCTACTCGAGGACGAGCAGGAATTAAGCTTGGGGATGCTGATACGTCTCCAACGTATCTATTATTTTTTATGTATTCATGCCATATTTATAATATTTATACATGATTTTGGCATGATTTGATTAGAACTAACCCGGACTGATGTTGTTTTTAGCAGAACTACTGTGGTGGTGTTTTTTGTGTAGAAATAAAAGTTCTCGGAATGTGCTGAAAATCGACGAAGATTTTTTTTGGAAAATATAAAAAATATGGGAACGAAAAGTTATTGGAGGGGAATCCCGTGGGCCCACGAGGGTGGAGGGCGCACCCACCCACCTGGGGCGCGCCCCTGTGCCTCGTGGACTCTCTGTGGGGCCCCCTGACTTGTTCTCGACGCCAACCTCTCCTATAAATACAGAAACCTCCAGAAAATAACCTACATCGGGAGTTCCGCCACTGCAAGCCTCTGTAGCCACCAAAAACCAATCGAGACCCTGTTCTGGCACCCTGCCGGAGGGGGAAATCATCACCAGTGGCCCTCTTCATCATCCCGGCGCTCTCCATGACGAGAAGGGAGTAGTTCACCCTCGGGGTGGAGGGTATGGACCAGTAGCTATGTGTTTGATCTCTCTCTCTCCCTCTCTCTCTCTCGTGTTCTTGATATTGTACGATCTTGATGTACCGCGAGCTTTGCTATTATAGTTGGATCTTATGATGTTTCTCCCCCTCTACCTTCTTGTAATGGATTCAGTTTTCCCTTTGAAGTTATCTTATCGGATTGAGTCTTTAAGGATTTGAGAGTACTTGATGTATGTATTGCATGGGATACCCGTGGTGAGAATGGGGTATTCTATTGATTCACTTGGTGTATGTTTTGGTGATCAACTTGCAGGTTTCGTGACCTTGGGAATCTATGCATAGGGGTTGGCATACATTTTCGTCTTGACTCTCCAGTAGAAACTTTGGGGCACTCTTTGAAGTTCTTTGTGTTGGTTTGAATAGATGAATCTGCGATTGTGTCATGCTTATCGTATAATCACACCCACGGATACTTGAGGTGACATTGGAGTATCTAGGTGACATTAGGGTTTTGGTTGATGTGTGTCTTAAGGTGTTATTTTACTACAAACTCTAGGGCTGTTTGTGACGCTTATAGGAATAACCCAATGGATTGATCGGAAAGAATAACTTTGAGGTGGTTTCGCACCTTACAATAATATCTTCGTTTGTTCTCCGCTATTAGTGAGTTTGGAGTGATTCTTTGTTGCATGTTGAGGGATTGTTATATGATCTAATTATGTTATTATTGTTGAGAGAACTTGCACTAGTGAATGTATGAGTCCTAGGCCTTGTTTCAAAACATTGCAATACCGTTTGTGCTCACTTTTATCATTACTTACCTTGCTGTTTTTATATTTTCATATTACAAACACCTATATCTACCATCTATATTGCACTTGTATGACCATCTCTTCACCGAACTAGTGCACCTATACAATTTACCATTGTATTGGGTGTGTTGGGGACACAAGAGACTCTTTGTTATTTGGTTGCAGGGTTGTTTGAGAGAGACCATCTTCATTCTACACCTCCCACGGATTGATAAACCTTAGGTCATCCACTTGAGGGAAATTTGGTACTGTCCTACAAACCTCTGCACTTGCAGGCCCAACAACATCTACAAGAAGAAGGTTGTGTAGTAGACATCAGCCATCTCTTTGGAAAAGGCCGCCATGAGCTGTATCACGCCCAAGATGCGACCCTATCCTAAAGGAACTCGAAGGTCCCACCAAGGATAGAAGCGCATCTTGAAGACGCTTTTGCATGGTGGATATCATTACATCAACATTACATAATAGAGGGGATACATCCAATGCATACAATGTCACATGAATACAACAATACAACATACAAGAACAACATCCGACTACGGATGAATCATAAACAGAAACTCAAACAATATCCACCCTGCTAGCCCAGGCTGCCGACTTGGAACCTATCCCCTGATCGACGAAGCAGAAGAAGAAGTCAACGCAAGCAAGCATCGCTCTCGCGTCATGATCATCGCATAAACCTGTACCTGCAACTGTTGTTGTAGTAATCTGTGAGCCACGAGGACTCAGCAATCCCATTACCATGGGTATCAAGACTAGCAAAGCTTAATGGGAAAGGAAGGGGTAAAGTGGTGAGGTTGTAGCAGCGGCTAAGCATGATATGGTGGCTAACATACGCAAGTGAGAGCGAGAAGAGAAACAAAGGAACGGTCGTGAAGCTAGCAATGATCAAGAGGTGATCCTGAACACCTACTTACGTCAAACATAACACAGAAACCGTGTTCACTTCCCGGACTCCGCCGAGAAGAGACCATCATGGCTACACACGCGGTTGATGCGTTATAATTCGGATCTGGTGTCAAGTTATCTACAACTGGACATTAACAAATTCCCATCTGCCACATAACCGCGGGCACGACTCTCGAAAGTTTATACCCTGCAGGGGTGTCCCAACTTAGCCCATGACAAGCTCTTGCGATCAACGAAGGAATAGACCTTCTCCCAGGAAGACCCGATCAGTCTCGGAATCCCGGTTTACAAGACATTTCGACAATGGTAAAACAAGACCAGCAAAGCCTCCCGCTGTGCCGACAAATCCCGATAGGAGCTGCACATATCTCGTTCTCAGGGCACACCGGATGAGCCAGACGTCGGGTTGGCATAGACCCTGGTTTCCCAGGGGGCCCGGACATCGCTCGGTTTGGACCAACACTTAGACAAGCATTGGCCCGGGGGGGGGGGGGGGCTAAAATAAAGATGACCCTCGAGAGAGCGACTCCCAAGGGAAAGATAGGTGGTGGTGAGGCAAATGGTAAAACCAAGGTTGGGCCTTGCTGGTCAAGTTTTATTCAAAGCGAACTGTCAGGGGGGTCCCATAAATCACCCGAGCGCGTTAGGAACGCAAAATCCGGGAACATAACACCGGTATGACGGAAACTAGGGCGGCAAGAGTGGAACAAAACACCAGGCATAAGGCCGAGCCTTCCACCCTTTACCAAATATATAGATGCATTAATAATATAAGAGATATTGTGATATCCCAACATAACCCTGTCCACCATGGAGAAATCTTCAACTTCACCTGCAGCTAGCAACGCTATAAGAGGGGCTGAGCAAAGCGGTAACATAGCCAATCAATGGTTCGCTAGGAAAGGTGTCAAAGGTCAGAGGTTCATGGCAATATGGGATGGCTTGATAAACAGGTAATAGGTAGCGCAGCATAGCGATAGAACGAAGCAACTAGCATAGCAATGATAGTAGTGAGATCCAGGGTATCAGTCATCTTGCCTGAAATCCCGCAAGGAAGAAGAACGAGTCCATGAAGAAGATGAAGCCACGAAGACGAACCACAACGTAGACGAACGAATCCTCACGATCGCAACGAAACGGGAACTATCGAGAAGAAGCACATAACATAGTAAACACACCACACATAGCCAAGACATGATGCACAACAATCATGATGCATGACAAGGCTACATGAAGCTACTCATGGCAAGAGACGATGCAAACAAGAACAACACATCAAGGCAAGTTTAAATGAGGCCGGGAACAACATATAACAATTCCGGTAAGTCCTCATATGCAAATTTCGAAATTGGTCCAGAACTAAATAAACCTTATGTTCAAGTTGTTAAACAACAAGTTAAGATGCGCCAAGATGATCTACACGAAATTCTAGTCAAGTTACATATAAAGTTCATTAGATTCGGAGCTACGGCCTAGAAGATATGAGCAAAACAAGTTAAGGGTGGCATTGATGCAAAATGCGTACAAACATCAAGCAAACACACCAAAACAAGGATGCAACATGGTAATATGAAACTACATGCAAAATCAAGCAAGTTTCATATAGAGCACACTCAAAACGGAGCAACGGTGCAACGCATACTCTATACAAGGCATAGCAACAATCTGTCCATAACAGCAACTAGGCATATTGCAAGCATCAAAACAATATGCTACAGCACCCCAACATAATAACAAAAGGCATGGCCATACAGTACACGTAAAGCACTACAAAACATGAACACTGAGCTATCTCCAGAAATCACTAGAACATGCTCAAAAGGACATGGGAAGATTGCAAATAATAACAGTTTCAGACTTTGGCAGAAATAACATCAGGTTGCAATGTTTAGAGCTATCAAACAACATGTTACAGGAACTTATCATGGCAAACAAAGGCATGGCATGAATCTACTAAAAGCATAGATCAAAAGTCCCTTACTGACCATGAGCCAAAAAGGGGTAGAAAATATGATGGCACCCATGTAAACATGGCAAGTTATATAACAGATTCAACCATGGCAGGAACAACAATAAGTAGGCATGTTCGTGAGCTTGAACCACTCACTACAGAGCAATAAATGGCATGGCAAGGCAACCAACAGTAAGAAGGCATGTTTATGAAGCTATACATGGCAAGAGCTAGTTCTTAGGATGCATGGATCACTAGCAAAACACATGGGAACTAGTGAACTTAATGTTAACAGGCTGACAGCAACATTATCAAGCAACTTTGGAGCAAGATATGAACAATCTACAGCAAGCTATAAATGCAACCAGGGCATGAATGGATAGAGCATGACATGTAGATCAAAACATGTTTATAGAACATCTCCAGATTATGCATAGAATGATTAGTAGCAACATGTTTATATAGCATCACGAAATAACAGATTCAGCCTAGCAAAACAGCAACAGCAAGTACACTACTTAACAAGCTCGATTCACTCACCACAAGTCATTGCATGACAAGATAAGCATAGCATCATCAAGAAGACATGTTTATGTAACCAACCAAGGCAAGAGCAAGCCCATAGCATGCAAGGATCAACTATAGCAAGCTTGGCCAAATTGAATAACATGTAAACAATCTGCCAGGAAACATTTTGAAGCAAAAGTAGAGCACTCAAATGACATTCTAGACTACTCCATAATTGCAAACAAGGGCATTAATGGATAGAAAATAACCATATGTTCAAAACACTCTTACTGAAGTATCTCAAAATATGCATGGATCTCTCTGTAGCATCAAGTTTACATGGCATCAAAATAACAGCAAAACAGGGACTAAAATCTGCAATATCACGAAGCCTAGTTTGCATGCTTGTGCTAGTCACCACATTGATCACAAAAATACATGGCATACACCCCTGAAAAGATAGCATGGCATAGATCAAAACACATGTAGACATCAACCTCATAGGATGCACACATCAATCATGGCAAAAATGACAAATGAGCAAGTTATAATAGTTTCAGCAGGTTAACATCAACATGCACTCTTCCAACAGCAGTTCGGGCATCAAGATGAGCTCAAATGAAAATGATGCAATGAGATGAAATGAGGTACTCGTCGAGGCAAAAATTTGACATATTACACGCACGAAATGGAGCTACGGATGCAGAGATACAATGCGACGAACATGGCATGATTATAACAAAAATCTGGGACTTGGGCGTTTTCGGGGTCAACCTCGGGAAAACTGGATCTGGCGCGGAACCCGAGGTTCGCCGGAGATCCGCCTGGGAAGAAGCCGGAGTGAGCTCGGGGATGGCGGCCGGAGGGGTCGGAGAGGGCGGAGGAGGCCGGGAGCGGCCAGGCAGCGGAGGGGCGCCGGCGGCGGACGAGGGCGACGGGCGCGGGCCGCGGCCGCGGTCGCCGGGCGGCGGCTCGGCGGCGGGGCCGAAGACGCGCCGGCGGCGGTTGGCGGGCGGAGGGCGCGCGACGGGGCGGCGCCGGTCGGGCGCGGCCAAGGCGCGGGCGGCGCGATGCGCGGCAGTGGGGCGGCCAGACAGCGAGGCGGAGGAGCGCGGCGGCAGGGCGGCGGCGCTCGGGGCGGCGACGGCTCCGGCCGGCGAGGCGGCGGCGCTCGGCCGGGATGGCGGCGGAGGCGAGCGGGCCCGGCGAGGCCCGGACCGACCCGTGGCGGGCCAGATCTGGGCCCCGGGCGGCGGCGGCGAGGTGGGCGCTGGCGGCAGTGACGTGGCGCGACGCGATTCGCGGAGGGGGCAGCGTCTGGACGTGTCCGGCCGTCGGCGGACATGTCCGGCGGCGCGGAGGGAGGTGGACTAGGGTTTGGACCCGAAAATGGAGGGGGAGAGGGCGTTTTTATAGGTAGAGGGGGCTAGGAGAGTCCAAATGAGGTGCGGTTTTCGGCCACGCAATCGTGATCGAACGACCGAGAGCATGGAGGGGAGTTAGGTGGGTTTTGGGCCACTTTGGAAGGGGTGTTGGGCTGCAACTCAAAGAGGGCTTCTACGGTTACCCGGTTAACCGTTGGAGTATCAAACGACCTCCAAATGGCACAAAACTTGACAGGCGGTCTACCGGTGCTATACCAAGGCCGCTTGGCAAACCTCGGGCCATTCCGAGAACGTTTAACACCCGCTCACAGCAGAAGACAAAAGGGGACGCCGGGGAGCATAGGAGTGCCGGATTGCAAAACGGACAACGGGGAAAATGCTCGGATGCATGAAACGAACAAGTATGCAAAATGAGATGCATATGATGACATGATAAAATGCAGATGATGACATGGCAAAGTGCAACACGCAAGCAAATGACATGGCAACGACTGCAAATAACTGGCGGACACCTGGCGCATCGGATCCGGGGCGTTACAACACTCCTCCACTAACAAGAGATCTCGTCCCGAGATCTTAGGACCAAGACGGAAGGGAAAAAAAGGGATGAGGTGAAACAAGAACTCAAGAGAAAAAGCAAAGAATCGACAGCACTCGAGAAGAAGAGAGGAACGACGAGAATGACGAGAATCGAAAGCTCACGGAATCAGATAGACTCTGAAATCACTCGTTCTAACCGGAGTGGTTAGAATGCGAAACGAAACGGATAAGACTGAAAGGATTTAGGCAGCACTCCGGCTGAAACATGGAGGAACAGAACCCGAAGAACTCTTGAACAAAATCTTGATGAACTCTTGAAGAATGAATTAAATCATGAAGAACCACCATGAAGAACTCTGGTAACAAAAGGATGATGAGATAGAAATGAAGTATGAAAGAATAGAAGAGCGTTGCGATGATTTAGATGGATGTTACGACGAGATGGCCGAGGAAATTGAACTCCGGAAAAGAAAACACTTGGAACTAGAATTTATTCAACAGGAATAAACTCCGAAGGAAAAGGATTAAACACTTGGATGAAATAAGAATAAGATTTATTGTATGCTTATCCTTCATCAAATTAAATTGATGAGAAGCAATGGATTTTTCATACTACTTATTCTTCTTGAAAGATAATTGAGAAGTGACATATCGCAAACTTGAGAAGGTCTTCATGAACCACCGGTAGGATAGAAAAGAACGAATGGATTTAAATGATGACAAAGGAAAAAGAATCTGAATGAACCACCGTAAGAATTCAAAATGACTGATGAAAGAGAATGAATCACCGGGAAGAATTAGAAGAACAAATATACTAGAGGGGATTTAGGTGCAAAAGAACAGGAAGAACTCGAACTGATTAAAGAACATTTGAACGAAGCGCCGGGATAATTGGATAACGGTAGCTGAAATGTGAGGACGAAGAATTCTTCTGGAATGATGGCCTCCGGTGAAAGAAATGGAAAAACAACTCCTGACATACTCCGGATGGGCAAGAAAGAATATCTGACAAACGGAATAATATGAGAGGATAACATGAAGCTAGAACCATGAAACTTAGAGAGAACGGGCAAGATTTAGAGGAAAAACTCTTCTATCTTGAAATGACGACGAGGAACGCCACAAATTTACTGAGATACTCCGGGATAATGTAAAAGCAAAGAGGTTGAGGCAACAATCAAAAGAATTGGAAGCGATCTTGGAGAAGGCATGTGACTGATGAAATCCATTCTTACATCACACTTGAAAAGAATTGAGAATAACTCCGGGGAAATTAGAAGAGTCAGGTAAGATCCTGGGAAAAGACCTGTGGGTTAGGGCCCACTAAAAGAAAAAACACTGTTGAAAAGAATTGTAGAACAGATAGATGATGCACCGGAACAATTGAAATATTAGAGTGAGGTGACAACCTCGAATCAATTCGAACACAGACAAATCTCTTGAGATGTCATGAGCACTCCGGAAGGATAAACTGGCGAGAGGCGAACGAGCAAGGAAAACACTTGATCCAAGGAAAGGAATGTAATCACCCAAAAAACTTGAATTGAGTCCACCAGAGAAGAAAAAGAGATGACGAATGATGAACGAGACGAGAATTCACCGGTTGAAATAATTGAGGGAAGACTGAAGAGACTCCACACGAATGGAATTGATGGTCGAGAGTCAACTCCGGGAAGAAAAGGGTGGGAGGGCGGGAAAAAAAACACAGGCAACTGGAAGGGGAAACCGACAAATAATTTTGAGAGGAAATACCGGTTGAAATCATTGAGGAAAGAAAGCAAAGACTTTGCACGAGTAGGATGGATACTCGATTACGGACTCCGGCTCCGAGAAGGAAAAGGGGTGGGCGGGTGGGAAAAGAAGACAACTGAGGATTGAACTTGGCAAAAATGAAGAGGCTCGAGTCAACATGACGAGAAATGCACCGGATAAAAGAGGATGGAAAACTCACGAAACTAACCACGTGATCCTAAAGAAAAATTTGAATGGGAAGAGGAGTAATACAAAACACCTACGTCAAGATTCCTCACCAGAGCGACGAAGGGACTGAGGAGTAAAAAGAATTCCTACTCTCCGATATAACTAGACTCCGAAAAATAGTTTTCTTCTAGACTCAACAACGGCCAAACTACACGATCAATCAAGGGGGCTCCTAAGGTCAGTCGAGGATCTGATACCAACTTGTCACGCCCAAGATGCGACCCTATCCTAAAGGAACTCGAAGGTCCCACCAAGGATAGAAGAGCATCTTGAAGACGCTTTTGCAAGGTGGATATCATTACATCAACATTACATAATAGAGGGGATACATCCAATACATACATAGTCACATGAATACAACAATACAACATACAAGAACAACATCCGACTACAGATGAATCATAAACAGAAACTCAAACAATATCCACCCTGCTAGCCCAGGCTGCCGACCTGGAACCTATCCCCTGATCGACGAAGCAGAAGAAGAACTCAACGCAAGCAAGCATCGCTCTCGCGTCATGATCATCGCATAAACCTGTACCTGCAACTGTTGTTGTAGTAATCTGTGAGCCACGAGGACTCAGCAATCCCATTACCATGGGTATCAAGACTAGCAAAGCTTAATGGGAAAGGAAGGGGTAAAGTGGTGAGGTTGCAGCAGCGGCTAAGCATGATATGGTGGCTAACATACGCAAATGAGAGCGAGAAGAGAAACAAAGGAACGGTCGTGAAGCTAGCAATGATCAAGAGGTGATCCTGAACACCTACTTACGTCAAACATAACACAGAAACCGTGTTCACTTCCCGGACTCCACCGAGAAGAGACCATCACGGCTACACACGCGGTTGATGCGTTATAATTCGGATCTGGTGTCAAGTTATCTACAACCGGACATTAACAAATTCCCATCTGCCACATAACCGCGGGCACGGCTCTCGAAAGTTTATACCCTGCAGGGGTGTCCCAACTTAGCCCATGACAAGCTCTCGCGATCAACGAAGGAATAGACCTTCTCCCAGGAAGACCCGATCAGTCTCGGAATCCCGGTTTACAAGACATTTCGACAATGGTAAAACAAGACCAGCAAAGCCTCCCGTTGTGCTGACAAATCCCGATAAGAGCTGCACATATCTCGTTCTCAGGGCACACCGGATGAGCCAGACGTCGGGTTGGCATAGACCCTGGTTGCCCAGGGGGCGCCGGACATCGCTCGGTTTGGACCAACACTTAGACAAGCATTGGCCCGGGGGGGCTAAAATAAAGATGACCCTCGAGAGAGCGACTCCCAAGGGAAAGATAGGTGGTGGTGAGGCAAATGGTAAAACCAAGGTTGGGCCTTGCTGGACAAGTTTTATTCAAAGCGAACTGTCAGGGGGGGGGGTCCCATAAATCACCCGACCGCGTTAGGAACGCAAAATCCGGGAACATAACATCGGTATGATGGAAACTAGGGCGGCAAGAGTGGAACAAAACACCAGGCATAAGGCCGAGCCTTCCACCCTTAACAAATATATAGATGCATTAATAATATAAGAGATGTTGTGATATCCCAACATAACCCTATCCACCATGGAGAAATCTTCAACTTCACCTGCAGCTAGCAACGCTATAAGAGGGGCTGAGCAAAGCGGTAACATAGCCAATCAATGGTTCGCTAGGAAAGGTGTCAAAGGTCAGAGGTTCATGGCAATATGGGATGGCTTGATAAACAGGTAATAGGTAGTGCAGCATAGCGATAGAACGAAGCAACTAGCATAGCAATGATAGTAGTGAGATCCAGGGTATCAGTCATCTTGCCTGAAATCCCGCAAGGAAGAAGAACGAGTCCATGAAGAATATGAAGCCACGAAGACGAACCACAACGTAGACGAACGAATCCTCACGATCGCAATGAAACGGGAACTATCGAGAAGAAGCACACAACATAGTAAATACACCACACATAGCCAAGTGTGACGCCCCCGATTCAATCGTACACTAATCATACACGCAAACGTGTACGATCAAGATCAGGGACTCACGGGAAGATATCACAACACAACTCTACAAATAAAATAAGTCATACAAGCATCATATTACAAGCCAGGGGCCTCGAGGGCTCGAATACAAGAGCTCGATCATAGACGAGTCAGCGGAAGCAACAATATCTGAGTACAGACATAAGTTAAACAAGTTGCCTTAAGAAGGCTAGCACAAACTGGGATACAGATCGAAAGAGGCGCAGGCCTCCTGCCTGGGATCCTCCTAACTACTCCTGGTCGTCGCCAGCGGGCATCACGTAGTAGTAGGCACCTCCGGTGTAGTAGGGATCGTCGTCGACGGTGGCGTCTGGCTCCTGGGCTCCAGCATCTAGTTGCGACAACCAGAAAGAAAGGAAAGGGGGGAAAGGGGGGAGAAAGCAACCGTGAGTACTCATCCAAAGTACTCGCAAGCAAGGAGCTACACTACATATGCATGGATATATGTGTAAAGGGCCATATCAGTGGACTGAACTGCAGAATGCCAGAATGAGAGGGGGATAGCTAGTCTTATCGAAGACTACGCTTCTGGTCACCGTCGTCTTGCAACAGGTAGAAGAGGGTAGTCTGAAGTCCTCCAAGTAGCATCTCCAAGTAGCATCTCCAAGTAGCATCTCCAGTAGCAACTCCAAGTAGCATCTCCAGTAGCATCGCATAGCATAATCCTACCCGGCGATCCTCTCCTCGTCGCCCTGTTAGAGAGCGATCACCGGGTTATATCTGGCACTTGGAAGGGTGTGTTTTATTAAGTATCCGGTTCTAGTTGTCATAAGGTCAAGGTACGACTCCAAGTCGTCCTGTTACCGAAGATCACGGCTATTCGAATAGATTAACTTCCCTGCAGGGGTGCACCAACTTACCCAACACGCTCGATCCCATTTGGCCGGACACACTTTCCTGGGTCATGCCCGGCCTCGGAAGATCAACACGTCGCAGCCCCACCTAGGCACAATAGAGAGGTCAGCACGCCGGTCTAACTCCTATGGCGCAGGGGTCTGGGCCCATCGCCCTTTGCACACCTGCACGTTGCGAACGCGGCTGGAAGCAGACCTAGCCTAGTGGCGTTCCAGTCCAATCCGGCGCGCGCCACTCAGTCGCTGACGTCACGAAGGCTTCGGCTGATACCACGACGTCGGGATACCCATAACTACTCCCGCGTAGATGGTTAGTGCGTATAGGCTCGTAGCCAACTCAGATCAAATACCAAGATCTCGTTAAGCGTGTTAAGTATCCGCGAACGCCGACGAGGGCCAAGCCCACCTGTCTCCTAGGTGGTCTCAACCTGCCCTGTCGCTCCGCCACAAAGTAACAGTCGGGGGCCGTCGGGAACCCAGGCCCACCTCTACCGGGATGGAGCCACCTGTCCTTTCAGCCCCCATCTCCGAACAGTATCACAGGTAATGTAACTGTGTAAAATATATCGTATATGCCCGTGATCACCTCCCGAAGTGATCACGGCCCAGTAGTATAGCATGGCAGACGGACAAGAGTGTAGGGCCACTGATGGAACACTAGCATCCTATACTAAGCAGTAGGATAGCAGGTAATGGTAACAACAGTAGTAACAAGGACAGGCTATGCATCAGGATAGGAATAACGGAAAGCAGTAACATGCTACACTACTCTAATGCAAGCAGTATAGAGAAGAATAGGCGATATCTGGTGATCAAGGGGGGGGCTTGCCTGGTTGCTCTGGCAAGAGAGAGGGGTCATCAACTCCGTAGTCGAACTGGGCAGCAGCAGCGTCGGTCTCGTAGTCTACCAGAGAGAAGAGGGGGAAGAAACAATGAATACCTTGCAAACAAGTGCATATCGATGCATGACATGACAAGTAACGGTGCTAGTGGTGCCCTAACGAGGTATGAGGTGATACCGGTGAAGGGGGAAAACATCCGGGAAAGTATTCCCGGTGTTTCGCGTTTTCGGGCAGAGGAGCCAGAGGGGGAAAGTTGCGAGTTGGATAGGTTAGGAATGTGTGGCGGACGAACGGGCCGCGTATCCGGAATTGTCTCGTCGTTCTGAGCAACTTTCATGTTGAAAATATTTTAATCCGAGTTACGGATTAAAAGATATGATTTTCTAAAGATTTTAATAATTTCTGGAATTTAATTAATTATTTGAATCTAACATTATCCAAAACAGTGTTTGCTGACGTCATCATGACGTCAGCATGACGTCAGCAGTCAGCAGGGGCATTGACTGGTCAAACTGACGTGTGGGACCAGCGGGGCCCACCTGTCATACCCTGTTTAGGCTAATCAGGTTTTAGCTAAACTAATCACAGTTTAATTAGACTAATTAGTTAATTTGATTAATCTAATTATGATTAATTAATTTAACTAATTCCTTAATTAATTAATTAATTAATTATTTTTATTATTATTAATTTTAATTCCCTTTTTTTTAAAAACATTTCTGGGGCGGGGCCCCATGTGTCTGTGGCCCAGAGGGCATCGGACCCCACCCGGCAGTGGCCCAGGAGGCCGACCGGGCGCGGGTGCGGGCGCTCACCCGAACGGGCGTGGGCGCACGGGTGCAAGGGGCTACGGGGCGCCCGTTAGCGGACGAGCCCCCGACCCAGCGCAGCAGGGTGCCGGCCAGGGAAGACGCTGGCCGCAGCAGCCGGAGCCGGGGCGTCGACGGAGAGGGGCGGGGGAGCATGGGGCCACCGCAGCAGCGGGGCACCGGCTGAGGCGGCGAACGGCGCGGGACGGGGTTCCCGGGGGGGGGGGGGGCGCTCGCGCGAGGCCGAGGCAGGGGAGCAGCACGGGGAAGCGGGGAGGGGCCGGCGTCGCCGGAGGGAGAGGAGGCCGGGGGTGCGGTCGCGCACCGGGCGCGGACGGCGAGCCGCGCGGGCGGGGAGAACCGGGACGAGGCCCGTGCGAGGGGGGCGGCGCGGCCGTGCATGGCCGTGCGGGGCCGCGGCTGTGGCCGCATGGGCGCGTGCGGGCGCCGCCGAGGTGCGGGCGTGCCGGAGCCCGGACGGCGCGGTGAGTGAGCGAGGGGGAGAGGGGAGGGGTCGGGGACGGGACGGCCCGGCGCGGCACGGGCGACGGTGGCGCCGGAGCACGTCGAGCGGCGACGGCCGAGGCGACCTAGGGGGAGAGGGGGAGCGAAGGGGGGAGCTCACGGGGGGGAGGGGCGCGTAGGGTCTAGGCAGCGTGCTCGGGGGCGGCCGGAGAAGACCGGCGAGGAGGAGGGCGAGGAGGCGGCGCTCGACGGCGATGTGGTCCCGGCGAGGTGGGAGACGGGGACGGATCCGAGGCGACGAGGGGGCGTCGGGCGTGCGGCGAGGGGGGGCGCCGGCGTCCTGAGTGGCCGGTCGGGGAGGGGGGAGGACGGGGCGGCGTCGGGTGGGGGTGGGGCGCCGGCGTCGGGGTCGACGGAATCGGGGCCGATCCCGATCCGGATCGGTGGGGGGGGGAGAAGGGGATCGAGGGGGAGTGGGGGGGGGGCGTCGGCTAGGGTTTCGCCGTCCGCGGGGTTATGGGAGTGAGGGGGGGGGGCGGATGGGCCATGGGCCGGTCGGCTGGGCCAGTTGGCCCAGTTGGCCAGGGGGTTTCCCCCCCTGTAGTTATTAGGTTTATTTTTCTTTTCTTATTTTTCCTTTTCTGTTTTAATTCATTTTAAAATATTCAGACACTTTATAAAAATGTGTGCACCCCACCATAATTAACTTTGTAGTATTTGACAACCCCCGAACATTTTAGTTTTGATTTTTTTTGAAAACTTTTATTGCCATCAAAATTTCGATTTGAATTTCGAAACCGTTTTGATTTAACCCGCGGTTAACTACAGTGACAGAGGTGACGTGGCACCATCAACGTGAGATTACTGTAGCATGATTATCCGGGCGTTACAAATCTCCTCCACTACAAGAAATCTCGTCCCGAGATTTAGGAGGTAGAAGGAAAGAGTGCGGGGTATTCATCACGAAGACGATCCTCGCGTTCCCAGGTGGCTTCGTCTTCAGAGTGATTTGACCACTGGACTTTGAGGAACTTGATCGCCTTCTGGCGTGTGCGGCGTTCAGCTTGGTCGAGAATGCGAACCGGATGCTCTTTATATGAAAGGTCCTGTTGCAATTCGAGCACTTCATGATCCACGGCTCGGATTGGGTCCTTGAAGCAGCGACGGAGTTGTGACACGTGGAACACATCGTGAACCTGAGAAAGGTTCGGCGGAAGTTCCAGTTGATATGCCACTTTTCCACGCCTTTCGAGAATAGTGAATGGGCCAATATAGCGAGGAGCTAGCTTGCCCTTGATCCCGAAGCGGTGAGCACCCTTCATTGGTGTAACTCGAAGATAGGCCTTTTCGCCAGGTTGATAGACCATGTCTTTATGATGACGGTCATAATTACTCTTTTGGCGTGACTGAGCAGTCTTGAGATTCTCGCGAATAATGCGGACTTGTTCTTCGGCATGTTGGATAATATCCGGACCGAAGAGTGGACGTTCCCCAGTTTCTGACCAGTTCAGAGGGGTTCGGCACTTTCGTCCATATAACACTTCGAAGGGGGCCATCTTCAGACTAGCTTGATAGCTATTATTATAAGAGAACTCAGCATACGGGAGAGATTCCTCCCATTTCTTGCCGAAGGAAATAACACAAGCTCGAAGCATGTCTTCGAGAATTTGGTTGACACGTTCAACTTGCCCTTGTGACTGAGGATGAAACGCAGTACTGAATGTCAGATGAGTTCCCATAGCTTCTTGAAAACTTGACCAGAATCTTGAAGTGAATAAGCTGCCACGGTCCGAACTAATAACCAGCGGAATACCGTGAAGTGAAACAATTCTGGACATGTAGAGAGTTGCAAGCTGACTAGCAGTGATCGTTTCTTTGACCGCCAGAAAATGTGCAACTTTAGAAAGTCGGTCAATGACGACAAGAATAGCATCATTACCCTTTTGCGATTTGGGAAATCCAGTGATGAAGTCCATTTCAACATGGTCCCATTTCCATTCAGGAAAAGAGATAGGTTGCAGAGTTCCAGCAGGCCTTTGATGTTCTGCTTTGATACGACGGCAAACGTCACACTCAGCAACATAGCGAGCAATGTCTTGCTTCATATTAGACCACCAGAATCTTTGACGAATGTCCTGATACATCTTTGTACTACCAGGATGGATACATAGGGGCGTATCATGAGCTTCTTTCATAACCTTCTGAGTCATATCCAGGTTTTCCTTCTTACACGGCACGACTAGGCGGCCTTTGAAGTACAAGGCGCCATCATCAGCAATAGTGAAGAATGAGGGCTTTCCTTCTTTGAGGTCGCGCTTAATCTTGTGGACTTCAGAGTCATATCCCTGTATTGTCTTGATGGAGCTCACGAGATCGGGTTCGATAGCCAGGGTATAGAGGGAGCCCTGGGAAACAACACGGAGATTCACCTTGAGAAACTCCTCAGGAGGGGGAGCGAGTGCACCCGGAGGAACAATATGGAGGTTTAGCTTTCTGAATTCTTCAACAAGTGAGGGCTGCACTTTGTGAATCTGGAGGTGGTTGCAGTAAGACTTGCGGCTCAAGGCATCAGCCATTACGTTAGTCTTGCCTGGTGTATAGGAAATACCCAAGTCAAAGTCTGCAACAATCTCCATCAATCTCTGCTGACGGAGGTTCAGGTCTAGCTGAGTAAACAGATACTTCAGACTTTGGTGGTCAGTGAAGATCTCGCAACGATTACCGAGAAGGTAATGTCGCCACTGCTTCAGTGCATGAATGATAGCAGCAAGCTCGAGGTCGTGAACTCGGTAGTTCTCTTCGTGAGGGCGCAATTGCCGAGAGGCATAAGCAATAACTTTGCGGTCTTGCATTAGGACACAGCCTAATCCTTGACGGGAAGCGTCGCAGTAAATGACGAAGTCCTTCTTAGTATCAGGAGGAGCTAGTACTGGGGCAGTAGTCAACTTGTCTTTGAGTGCCTGGAAACTTTCCTGACATTTGTCTGTCCATTGGAACTTGACGCCCTTATGCAACAGGTTAGTCAGGGGCCTGGCAATCTTGGAGAAGTTCTCGACGAATCGACGGCAATAGCTGGCGAGACCGAGAAAACTTCTGACTTGCTTGACATTCTTCGGAGGAGTCCAATCGAGAATAGCCTGAACTCGTTCAGGGTTAACGGCAATACCATCCTTAGAGATGACATGTCCAAGATAGGTTACTTCGGGAAGCCAGAATTCACATTTAGAGAACTTGGCGTATAGCTGATGCTCTCGTAACTTTTCCAGCACAAGACGAAGATGTTCAGCATGTTCTTCTTCATTCTTGGAATATACAAGGATATCATCCAGATAAACCACGACGAACTTGTCGAGGTAATCCATGAATATATAGTTCATCAGGCGAGAGAAGGTGGCTGGAGCATTGGTTAAGCCGAAGGACATGACGGTGTACTCGTATGAACCATAACGAGTCACAAAGGCGGTCTTTGGGATATCCTCTTTACGAACACGGATCTGGTGGTAACCCAACCTCAAGTCGAGTTTAGAGAACACTGATGAACCAGCCAGTTGATCATACAGATCATTGATCCGAGGAAGAGGATACTTATTCTGAATGGTAGCTTGGTTTATAGGACGGTAGTCTTGGACCAATCAGTTTGTCCCATCCTTCTTCTTGACAAAGAGAGAAGGTGCTCCCCAAGGAGAGCAACTTGGGCGAATGAAACCACTTCGAAGAGATTTGTCGATTTCCTCCTTAAGCTCAAGGAGTTCATGCGGCGGCATCTTGTAAGGTCGTTTGGCTATAAGAGTGGTGCCTGGTTTCAAGTCGATGACGAATTCGACAGCTCTAGCAGGGGGAATCCCTGGGAGTTCTTCAGGAAAGACGTCGAGGAAGTCACGAACGACGGGAATGTTTTCAATGCCCTCGAGTGGTGCGGCGTTCAATGCATTCAATGCATAGAGCCTTGCCTCGGCATTCTGAACCAAATGGGCATTGTAGCTTATTATTTCATCAGAAGGGTGTAGCAGATGGACGGTCTTGGTGGCGCAAACGATAGAAGCAGTATGCGCCTTTAACCAATTCATTCCCAGAAAGAGATCAATGCTACAGGACTTCAATACAATGGGAGAGACAAAGAATTCCAGTCCTTCGATTTCAACAGGAACGTCGTGACTAACCATAGAGGTTTGACATTGGCCCGCAGGGGTGTGTACCACTAGCGAAGCGTTCATATCTTCGTATTTAATGCCATGCATGAATGCAAATTCTGCCGATATGAATGAATGCGATGCTCCTGTATCAAATAAAACGGAAGCCGGTACTGAATTTACGAGGAGTGTACCCATCACAGTAGCAGGCTGGTCTTGAGCTTCATTCAGATCAACATGGTTGGCATGAACACGACCATATGACTTGGCATTGTTGTTGCGGGGCTGGTTGTTTCCACGGCCAGTTGCTGGAAGGGCCAGTTGATTCTGTTTCTGGTTGCATTCCCTAGCACGGTGCCCTGGTTGACCACACCTGAAGCACAAACCATTCTCGGGAGTAGGAACAGGAGCTCGGGGTGGTGGAGCTGGAAGCCTCGGCTGCCTAGTTGGAGCAGTAGGCAGACGAGGTGCAGCATAGGACTGCCTTGGGGCAGGTGCATTCGGCTGGTACATGCTGTTGGGAATCCATATCTTGCGCTTCTGCGAGGACGGGCCCGAAGATGAGCCCGTGTCACGGCTGCGCCTGTGAGAGCTCTGGTATTCCTGCAGACCGGTCTCGACATTGATGGCCTTGTTCACTAAGGTGGCGAAATCGGCAAAGTCGTGCACTAGAAGTGCGAGCTTGATGTCAGCTTGAAGGCCGTCACGGAACTTCTCCTGTCTGCGTGCATCAGTGGCAATGTCCTCTTCAGCATAGCGAGACAAGTCCAGAAACTCTCGCTGATAAGCTTCAACAGTCTTGTTGCCTTGGGTGAGGTTGCGGAACTCACGCTTCTTCCGGTCCATGACTCCTTGAGGGATGAAGCGGGCACGGAAAGCAGCCTGGAAGTCTGGCCAGGTGATGATTGTCCTAATGGGCTGAGTACGCCTGTGGCTGTCCCACCATTGAGCTGCAGGTCCCTTCAGGAAGAAGGAAGCAAAAGTGACATAGCTGGCAGGGGCTACATCAGCAGACTCCATCTCATAGGTGATGTCACGGAGCCAGTCATCAGCATCCAGCGGCTGGGTTGAGCTACGGTACACACTTGGGTTGAGGCGTATGAAATCCTGCAGAGTTGTTGTGTTTGGCTGCTGGTTCATATTGGGGCGAGGAAACTGAGCCATCATGTTCTCCATGAACTGGCGATTCATCTCAAGCTGTTGGATCATACCAGCCATGTACTCAGGCGGTGGTGGGAAGTTGCCACCACGACCACGACCAGCTGGTCTAACCATCCTGCTAATGTATAACAGGGGTAGTTCAGCATTTGAGAAATTTGCACAGGAAAATAATCATTCATGATGAAACATGCTTAATGAAAGCAGCACGATAGTTACTACATAGTAGTCGGCATATCTTACAAAAGAGATCATGCATAGAGTGCGGTACACAGAGTTCAGTACATAGACTAAGACATCATAGGCGGCACGCAGGCTCGCGGCGAATGCAACTAACACTAACAAGCAAGCCTACATCAGTCCCATGCGGTACTGCGAAGGTAGCTGTAGCCTGAAAGCTGGTAGTGCGGCATCGGAAACTCCACATCAGTAACCTGGGGTCCGCGGATACTCTGGTGCGGAACCCGACGCTCCAGTGGCAGAAGAGGACCAAGTGCGGGAGAGTAGCCTCCCACCTCTGGCCAGCCGACACCCTGGGGCATCACGGTCCTGGCTGGGTAGATCGCAGAACGAGGCTGCTCTCTGGATCGGACAAAGGGGTGCAACAGTGTTAGAGCATGATAAAGGTGCTGACGAGTGGTGTACAACTCGTGGCGAAGAGCTCGGTTAGCTCGATCCAGCCCATCAACATGCAGAACAAAGTTCTGATGGTAGAAGGGCTCTCGGGTGACAGTGGAGTAGGCAGCAGTGTAGTAACCCTCCTCACCAACATCAGATGCGATAGCAATGTGCCGGAAGGGGGAGGTGTCCAACTCCCGATACTCTCCACGAAGACGTGTCAGAGCAGCATAAGCAGCATCGTGGACTGCCATATCGATAGTCACCCCAACACCATGTGCGGTGTGCAACATAGTAGTGGAGTCATACTCCCGAGAGTAGAGGTGGACGATGGCACGGTACTGCTCCTAGTTAAAGTCCTGGTACTCCTCATAGACGGTGTACTCAGGGTGCCAGCGATATCCCAGATAGGTCATCATATCAGCTAGCACGGCAGGTGATCCTGAGGCACCAATGGCCGTCGTGTGGCGGACGACCTGCCTCGTGGGTTCCATCTAAAAACAAAGATGTTTCAAGGGAGTCAATGATAGTGTGGAAATCGTCCAAAATACTATTCCAAAGAATACTATGGCTTTATCCAACTTTGGGGTGAATGGGGTCACGGGATCCTAGTGATAGTTAGTAAATTCGTTTAACCCGAGTAGAAAAGAGTTTAGAGTCCCAGAGTAAAGGTCGAGGAGTAAAAGATCCTAATACCACCCAATGGCGACGTGGGCCCGTAAGGCACACAGCCATGTTAGTAAAAGTTTTGCAATGTCTAGACTCGACTTCGGCCAAGGAGTGTGGAAGGGGATTCCTACAGGCAGTCGGCTCTGATACCAACTTGTGACGCCCCCGATTCAATCGTACACTAATCATACACGCAAACGTGTACGATCAAGATCAGGGACTCATGGGAAGATATCACAACACAACTCTACAAATAAAATAAGTCATACAAGCATCATATTACAAGCCAGGGGCCTCGAGGGCTCGAATACAAGAGCTCGATCATAGACGAGTCAGCGGAAGCAACAATATCTGAGTATAGACATAAGTTAAACAAGTTGCCTTAAGAAGGCTAGCACAAACTGGGATACAGATCGAAAGAGGCGCAGGCCTCCTGCCTGGGATCCTCCTAACTACTCCTGGTCGTCGCCAGCGGGCATCACGTAGTAGTAGGCACCTCCGGTGTAGTAGGGATCGTCGTCGACGGTGGCGTCTGGCTCCTGGGCTCCAGCATCTGGTTGCGACAACCAGAAAGAAAGGAAAGGGGGGAAAGGGGGGAGAAAGCAACCGTGAGTACTCATCCAAAGTACTCGCAAGCAAGGAGATACACTACATATGCATGGATATATGTGTAAAGGGCCATATCAGTGGACTGAACTGCAGAATGCCAGAATGAGAGGGGGATAGCTAGTCTTATCGAAGACTACGCTTCTGGTCACCGTCGTCTTGCAACAGGTAGAAGAGGGTAGTCTGAAGTCCTCCAAGTAGCATCTCCAAGTAGCATCTCCAAGTAGCATCTCCAGTAGCAACTCCAAGTAGCATCTCCAGTAGCATCGCATAGCATAATCCTACCCGGCGATCCTCTCCTCGTCGCCCTGTTAGAGAGCGATCACCGGGTTATATCTGGCACTTGGAAGGGTGTGTTTTATTAAGTATCCGGTTCTAGTTGTCATAAGGTCAAGGTACAACTCCAAGTCGTCCTGTTACCGAAGATCACGGCTATTCGAATAGATTAACTTCCCTGCAGGGGTGCACCAACTTACCCAACACGCTCGATCCCATTTGGCCGGACACACTTTCCTGGGTCATGCCCGGCCTCGGAAGATCAACACGTCGCAGCCCCACCTAGGCACAACAGAGAGGTCAGCACGCCGGTCTAACTCCTATGGCGCAGGGGTCTGGGCCCATCGCCCTTTGCACACCTGCACGTTGCGAACGCGGCCGGAAGCAGACCTAGCCTAGTGGCGTTCCAGTCCAATCCGGCGCGCGCCACTCAGTCGCTGACGTCACGAAGGCTTCGGCTGATACCACGACGCCGGGATACCCATAACTACTCCCGCGTAGATGGTTAGTGCGTATAGGCTCGTAGCCAACTCAGATCAAATACCAAGATCTCGTTAAGCGTGTTAAGTATCCGCGAACGCCGACGAGGGCCAGGCCCACCTGTCTCCTAGGTGGTCTCAACCTGCCCTGTCGCTCCGCCACAAAGTAACAGTCGGGGGCCGTCGGGAACCCAGGCCCACCTCTACCGGGATGGAGCCACCTGTCCTTTCAGCCCCCATCTCCGAACAGTATCACAGGTAATGTAACTGTGTAAAATATATCATATATGCCCGTGATCACCTCCCGAAGTGATCACGGCCCAGTAGTATAGCATGGCAGACGGACAAGAGTGTAGGGCCACTAATGGAACACTAGCATCCTATACTAAGCAGGAGGATAGCAGGTAATGGTAACAACAGTAGTAACAAGGACAGGCTATGCATCAGGATAGGAATAACGGAAAGCAGTAACATGCTACACTACTCTAATGCAAGCAGTATAGAGAAGAATAGGCGATATCTGGTGATCAAGGGGGGGGGGCTTGCCTGGTTGCTCTGGCAAGAGAGAGGGGTCGTCAACTCCGTAGTCGAACTGGGCAGCAGCAGCGTCGGTCTCGTAGTCTACCAGAGAGAAGAGGGGGAAGAAACAATGAATACCTTGCAAACAAGTGCATATCGATGCATGACATGACAAGTAACGGTGCTAGGGGTGCCCTAACGAGGTATGAGGTGATACCGGTGAAGGGGGAAAACATCCGGGAAAGTATTCCCGGTGTTTCGCGTTTTCGGGCAGAGGAGCCAGAGGGGGAAAGTTGCGAGTTGGATAGGTTAGGAATGTGTGGCGGACGAACGGGCTGCGTATCCGGAATTGTCTCGTCGTTCTGAGCAACTTTCATGTTGAAAATATTTTAATCCGAGTTACGGATTAAAAGATATGATTTTCTAAAGATTTTAATAATTTCTGGAATTTAATTAATTATTTAAATCTAACATTATCCAAAACAGTGTTTGCTGACGTCATCATGACGTCAGCATGACGTCAGCAGTCAGCAGGGGCGTTGACTGGTCAAACTGACGTGTGGGACCAGTGGGGCCCACCTGTCATACCCTGTTTAGGCTAATCAGGTTTTAGCTAAACTAATCACAGTTTAATTAGACTAATTAGTTAATTTGATTAATCTAATTATGATTAATTAATTTAACTAATTCCTTACTTAATTAATTAATTAATTATTTTTATTATTATTAATTTTAATTCCCTTTTTTTTAAAACGTTTCTGGGGCGGGGCCCCATGTGTCTGTGGCCCAGAGGGCATCGGACCCCACCCGGCAGTGGCCCAGGAGGCCGACCGGGCGCGGGTGCGGGCGCTCGCCCGAACGGGCGTGGGCGCACGGGTGCAAGGGGCTACGGGGCGCCCGTTAGCGGACGAGCCCCCGACCCAGCGCAGCAGGGTGCCGGCCAGGGAAGACGCCGGCCGCAGCAGCCGGAGCCGGGGCGTCGACGGAGAGGGGCGGGGGAGCACGGGGCCACCGCAGCAGCGGGGCACCGGCTGAGGCGGCGAACGACGCGGGACGGGGTTCCCGGGGGGGGGGGGCCGCTCGCGCGAGGCCGAGGCAGGGGAGCAGCACGGGGAAGCGGGGAGGGGCCGGCGTCGCCGGAGGGAGAGGAGGCCGGGGGTGCGGTCGCGCACCGGGCGCGGACGGCGAGCCGCGCGGGCGGGGAGAACCGGGACGAGGCCCGTGCGAGGGGGACGGCGCGGCCGTGCGTGGCCGTGCGGGGCCGCGGCTGTGGCCGCGTGGGCGCGTGCGGGCGCCGCCGAGGTGCGGGCGTGCCGGAGCCCGGACGGCGCGGTGAGTGAGCGAGGGGGAGAGGGGAGGGGTCGGGGACGGGACGGCCCGGCGCGGCACGGGCGACGGTGGCGCCGGAGCACGTCGAGCGGCGACGGCCGAGGCGACCTAGGGGGAGAGGGGGAGCGAAGGGGGGAGCTCACGGGGGGGGGGGGGAGGGGCGCGTAGGGTCTAGGCAGCGTGCTTGGGGGCGGCCGGAGAAGACCGGCGAGGAGGAGGGCGAGGAGGCGGCGCTCGACGGCGATGTGGTCCCGACGAGGTGGGAGACGGGGACGGATCCGAGGCGACGAGGGGGCGTCGGGCGTGCGGCGAGGGGGGGCGCCGGCGTCCTGAGTGGCCGGTCGGGGAGGGGGGGAGGACGGGGCGGCGTTGGGTGGGGGTGGGGCGCCGGCGTCGGGGTCGACGGGATCGGGGCCGATCCCGATCCGGATCGATGGGGGGGGGGGGAGAAGGGGATCGAGGGGGAGTGGGGGGGCGTCGGCTAGGGTTTCGCCGTCCGCGGGGTTATGGGAGTGAGGGGGGGCGGATGGGCCATGGGCCGGTCGGCTGGGCCAGTTGGCCCAGTTGGCCAGGGGGTTTTCCCCCCCTGTAGTTATTAGGTTTATTTTTCTTTTCTTATTTTTCCTTTTCTGTTTTAATTCATTTTAAAATATTCAGACACTTTATAAAAATGTGTGCACCCCACCATAATTAACTTTGTAGTATTTGACAACCCCCGAACATTTTAGTTTTGATTTTTTTTTTTGAAAACTTCTATTGCCATCAAAATTTCGATTTGAATTTCGAAACCGTTTTGATTTAACCCGCGGTTAACTACAGTGACAGAGGTGACGTGGCACCATCAACGTGAGATTACTGTAGCATGATTATCCGGGCGTTACACCAAGACATGATGCACAACAATCATGATGCATGACAAGGCTACATGAAGCTACTCATGGCAAGAGACGATGCAAACAAGAACAACACATCAAGGCAAGTTTAAATGAGGCCGGGAACAACATATAACAATTACGGTAAGTCCTCATATGCAAATTTCGAAATTGGTCCAGAACTGAATAAACCTTATGTTCAAGTTGTTAAACAGCAAGTTAAGATGCGCAAAGATGATCTACACGAAATTCTAGTCAAGTTACATATAAAGTTCATTAGATTCGGAGCTACGGCCTAGAAGATATGAGCAAAACAAGTTAAGGGTGGCATTGATGCAAAATGCGTACAAACATCAAGCAAACACACCAAAACAAGGATGCAACATGGTAATATGAAACTACATGCAAAATCAAGCAAGTTTCATATAGAGCACACTCAAAACGGAGCAACGGTGCAACACATACTCTATACAAGGCATAGCAACAATCTGTCCATAACAGCAACTAGGCATATTGCAAGCATCAAAACAATATGCTACAGCACCCCAACATAATAACAAAAGGCATGGGCATGAGGTAAACGTAAAGCACTACAAAACATGAACACTGAGCTATCTCCAGAAATCATTAGAACATGCTCAAAAGGACATGGGAAGATTGCAAATAATAACAGTTTCAGACTTTAGCAGAAATAATATCAGGTTGCAATGTTTAGAGCTATCAAACAACATGTTATAGGAACTTATCATGGCAAACAAAGGCATGGCATGAATCTACTAAAAGCATAGATCAAAAGTCCCTTACTGACCATGAGCCAAAAAGGGGTAGAAAATATGATGGCACCCATGTAAACATGGCAAGTTATATAACAGATTCAACCATGGCAGGAACAACAATAAGTAGGCATGTTCGTGAGCTTGAACCACTCACTACAGAGCAATACATGACATGGCAAGGCAACCAACAGTAAGAAGGCATGTTTATGAAGCTATACGTGGCAAGAGCTAGTTCATAGGATGCATGGATCACTAGCAAAACACATGGGAACTAGTGAACTTAATGTTAACAGGCTGACAGCAACATTATCAAGCAACTTTGGAGCAAGATATGAACAATCTACAGCAAGCTATAAATGCAACCAGGGGCATGAATGGATAGAGCATGACATGTAGATCAAAACATGTTTATAGAACATCTCCAGATTATGCATAGAATGATTAGTAGCAACATGTTTATATAGCATCACGAAATAATAGATTCAGCCTAGCAAAACAGTAACAGCAAGTACACTACTTAACAAGCTCGATTCACTCACCACAAGTCATTGCATGACAAGATAAGCATAGCATCATCAAGAAGACATGTTTATGTAACCAACCAAGGCAAGAGCAAGCCCATAGCATGCAAGGATCAACTATAGCAAGCTTGGCCAAATTGAATAACATGTGAACAATCTGCCAGGAAACATTTTGAAGCAAAAGTAGAGCACTCAAATGACATGCTAGACTACTCCATAATTGCAAAAAGGGCATTAATGGATAGACAATAACCATATGTTCAAAACACTCTTACTGAAGTATCTCAAAATATGCATGGATCTCTCTGTAGCATCAAGTTTACATGGCATCAAAATAACAGCAGAACAGGGACTAAAATCTGCAATATCACGAAGCCTAGTTTGCATGCTTGTGATAGTCACCACATTGATCACAAAAATACATGGCATACACCCCTGGAAAGATGGCATGGCATAGATCAAAACACATGTAGACATCAACCTCATAGGATGCACACATCAATCATGGCAAAAATGACAAATGAGCAAGTTATAATAGTTTCAGCAGGTTAACATCAACATGCACTCTTCCAACAGCAGTTCGGGCATCAAGATGAGCTCAAATGAAAATGATGCAATGAGATGAAATGAGGTACTCGTCGAGGCGAAAAATTTGACATATTACACGCACGAAACGAAGCTACGGATGCAGAGATACACTGCGATGAACATGGCATGATTATGGCAAAAATCTGGGACTTAGGCGTTTTCGGGGTCAACCTCGGGAAAACTGGATCTGGCGCGGAACCCGAGGTTCACCGGAGATCCGCCGGGGAAGACGCCGGAGTGAGCTCGGGGATGGCGGCCGGAGGGGTCGGAGAGGGCGGAGGAGGCCGGGAGCGGCCGGGCAGCGGAGGGGCGCCGGCGGCGGACGAGGGCGACGGGCGCGGGCGGCGGCCGCGGTCGCCGGGCGGCGGCGGGGCCGAAGACGCGCCGGCGGCGGTTGGCGGGCGGAGGGCGCGCGACGGGGCGGCGCCGGTCGGGCGCGGCCAAGGCGCGGGCGGCGCGATGCGCGGCGGTGGGGCGGCCAGACGGCAAGGCGGAGGAGCGCGGCGGCGGGGCGGCGGCGCTCGGGGCGGCGGCGGCTACGGCCGGCGAGGCGGCGGCGCTCGGCCGGGACGGCGGCGGAGGCGAGCGGGCCCGGCGAGGCCCGGACCGACCCGGGGCGGGCCGGATCTTGGTCCCGGGCGGCGGCGGCGAGGTGGGCGCTGGCGGCGGTGACGTGGCGCGACGCGATTCGCGGAGGGGGCGGCGTCTGGACGTGTCCGGCCGTCGGCGGACATGTCCGGCGGCGCGGAGGGAGGTGGACTAGGGTTTGGACCCGAAAATGGAGGGGGAGAGGGCGTTTTTATAGGTAGAGGGGGCTAGGAGAGTCCAAATGAGGTGCGGTTTTCGGCCACGCGATCGTGATCGAACGACTGAGAGCATGGAGGGGAGTTAGGTGGGTTTTGGGCCACTTTGGAAGGGGTGTTGGGCTGCAACTCAAAAAGGGCTTCTACGGTTACCCGGTTAACCGTTGGAGTATCAAACAACCTCCAAATGGCACAAAACTTGACAGGCGGTCTACCGGTGCTATACCAAGGCCGCTTGGCAAACCTCGGGCCATTCCGAGAATGTTTAACACCCGCTCACAGCAGAAGACAAAAGGGGACGCCGGGGAGCATAGGAGTGCCGGATTGCAAAACGGACAACGGGGAAAATGCTCGGATGCATGAAACAAACATGTATGCAAAATGAGATGCACATGATGACATGATAAAATGCAGATGATGACATGGCAAAGTGCAACACGCAAGCAAATGACATGGCAACGACGGCAAATAACTGGCGGACACCTGGCGCATCGGATCCAGGGCGTTACAAGCTGGGCGTGGGCAGCCGCAACATCGGCTTGGACAAGTTCCGTCATGGCAAGGTATGCCGCGGAGGAACGCGCAGTTGCTTGAATGCTCTCGGCGATTGCCAACTCTTCGGCCGTGGGTTGCCGACCATTGTTGGAGAAGTTTCGTTTGATTTTTGTGGTGACGCCAGGAGCTAGGCATGGCCAGCCTCGACATGGTCGTGGGCGGCCTCCATCAGGGCTAAGGCCGCTGCTTCGAAATGGACAGTTGTTGTACCGCTCTCGCCGGTTGCTATCCCCGAGGCAGATGTTCCTGCTGCCACCTGAGAAGCAACAACGGCCATTTGCGCTGCCTTGGCCGCCTAGTCGCAGATTGCGGCCGCGCTCACGTAGCTTGTTAGCACGCGCATGGCGGGTGCGGCCGCGTTCTCACCGCAGTGGGCTGCCGAAGTCACCCTCACTACGTGGGTCCACGTCCCAAGCTTTCACCAGTGACGATTGAACAATGAAATGATATTTGGGAAGCGACCTAGTGTGCTTGACACGCCTGCTGTGGACTATAGCCAACGCACCTTCTCGCGTAAGCCATATGCGTATACTATACTCAGACGGTGCTCCAAGATATTTTGTACTGCATCTCACACGGTTGGTGATAATAAACTGTGTGCGATCTACTTGATTTTTTGTCTTCATTTGAATTATATAATGGGGTCACAGTGGCAAAGGAGGGTGTTTAAATTGCTAGAACTTTTATCTGCAGTGAACATGCAACTATAGGTGTGTCGTCAAAATAATTGGAATTATTTAGGGTTCGTTTGGACATTTTATACATTAATTTGGTTTTCTAGGCATTTCACGTGCACAATTCAAAATTAAACTACATGCACATGCTCCGGTGCACCAAAATGGGTTGTAAAATCATATATGTGTCCATGGGTTGATGCTTATGTCACATGCAAGAAATGGGGATGAATTTCAAACACCAACGCACTGTGGCTCTCCGGCAACTGTTGAGGTACTTAATTTTGTAATTCTAGTTAATCCAAAACTCGTCTGAAATTCATGAACCTTGGCAGCTATCATGGAATGGCATCAACATGCTCGGGTAAAAAAATATTGACCCATTTGGGGCAGGTTATTGTATAAGCTTCTCACAAACCAGAGATTCTCAAAAGAAGCCTCATGGTTCCAGTAGGGAAACGTGTCACCCCTATGGAAAAAACGATATTCGCCGCCTCTTCTTGATTTCGATTTTTTTTTTGGTGTCAACATAGAACAACAGGACTATCGTGTTAAAATTTGGAATTTTCCGGGGTTCGTTTGGACATTTTTATACGTTAACTGAGTTTTCTAGGCATTTATGTGCATAATTTAAATTTGAACTACATGCACATGCTCCAGTGCGTAAAATGGGTTTAAAAATCAAATGTGTGTCCTTGGTTGCAATCTCAGGTCACATGCAAGAAATGAGAATGAATGTCAAACACCTTGACACTGTCGCTCGGCCGTTAACACTGAGATACATGGTTTTAAAATTCTAGTAAATTGAAAACACGTCTGAAATTCATGAAACTTGACATGATATCATGGAACAACATCAACATATCATGGTAAAAATATCGTCCCATTTGGGGCAAAGGGTTGGGTATAAGGTTCTCACAAACCAGAGCTTCTGACAACAAGCCTGGTGGTTTTGGTAGGGAACGTGCCACCTTCGTGGACGAAACAATAGCCGTTTCCTCTTCTTGCTTTCAAAATTTTTCTAGTGTCAACATAGAACAACAGGAGTGTTGTGTCAATTTTTGGGATTTTTCGGGGTTCACTTGGACATTTTTATACATTAATTGAGTTTTCTATGCATTTATGTGCATAATTCGAAATTGAACTACATGCACATGCTCCAGTGCATATAAATAGGTCCAAAATTCAAATATATGTCCTTGGTTACATGCTTAGGTCACATGCAAAAAATGAGAATGAATGTCAAACACCTTGCCATTGTCGCTCGGCCGCTAACATTGAGATACATAGTTTTTAAATACTAGTAAATCAAAAATGTATCTAAAATTTAAGAAGCTTGACATGCTTTCATGGAACGGAATCAACATGCCGTGGTAAAAATATTGTCCCATTTGGGGGCAGGTTGGGGTATAAGCTTCTACAAACCAGAGCTTCTCACAACAAGCCTCATGGTTACGGTAGGGAACCTTTCACCTTTCTGGATGAAACGATATCCATTGCCTCTTCTTGATTTCAATTTTTTTGTAGTGTCAACATAGAACAACAGGAGTGTTGTGTTAAATTTTGGAATTTTTTGGGGTTTGTTTGGACATTTTTATACATTAACTGAGTTTTCTATGCATTTGTGTGCATAATTCAAATTTGAACTATAGGCACATGCTCCAGTGCATATAAATTTGTTGAAAAATCAAATCTGTGTCTTTGGTTGCATGCTTAAATCCCATGCAAGAAATGAGAATGAATGTCAAACACTTTGCCACCGTTGCTCGACCGAAACATTGAGATACATGGTTTTAAATTCCAGTAAATCTAAAACTCGACCAAAATTCATGAAACAACATCGACATGATGTGGTAAATTTTTTGTCCCATTTGGGGCAGGTTTGGGTGTAAGCTTATTACATACCAGAGCTTCTGACAACAAGCCTCATGGTTCCGGTAGGGAATGTGCCTCCTTGGTGGATGAAGTGTCATGTTAAAATTTGCAATTTCAGGGTTCGTTTGGACATTTTTATACATTAACTGAGTTTTCTAGGCTTTTTATGTGCATAATTCAAATTTGAATTATATGCACATGCTTTAGTGCAGAAAAATGGGTGTGTCATGCTTAGGTCCCATGCAAGAAATGGGAATGAATTTCAAACACCAGGGCACTGTTGATTGTCGGCAAAACGTTGGATACTTTGTTTTTAAATTCTAGTAAATCCAAAATTTGTCTAAAATTAATGAAACTTGGCATGCTATCATGGAATGGTACCCGACATGCTGTGGTATTTTTGTGTCCATTTTGAGAGAAGGCGCACTCAAATAACAGCCAACAAAGGCATTTTGAAACAAATAGCTACCACTTTAACATCTCAAATGTTTCTATAATTTAAATCAAGTGCGTTCTGTTAACCATTCATGTGACGCCACACGTCACACTTTTAATGGCTAGGAGGTGCCGTGCGGACAGCTGCTTGACTGAACGGGAGGCATGCGAGCGCAGTCCGCTGTGCAGGCTGACCGAGAGGCGTGCAAGTTGTCCTCCAATGTGCAGGCTAACCGGGAAGTGTGCGAGTTGTATGCTGCGCAACCTCACTAGGAAGCGAGCCCTTTGACTTCTATGGCCGCTCGCCTTGCTTGCATCCTCTCCATTAATGGCGCTTGAGCCGCTGTTTAATACGGGCGGCCTTACTGTTCGCCTCCCATTCCCCTCCCACAGACCTCCACCAACGCCATGGCGCAAAAGGATCATCTGCCACAAGTCTTCCAGTTTGGTGAAGTCGACTCCGAGCTAGACGAGATAGAAAATAAGTAGGAATGGAGCCTCATGGACACGGTCCTGAATGACCTAGCCGCGGTGGTTGCTGCCCTCGCGCCCGTCCCAGCTCCCATCCCCGTGCCCGCGCCAACGACCATCCCCATAGCATTGACAGGCTGGTCGCCGAGCACTATCATAGAGCTGGAAGCCGCTGGCGTCAGCGAGGTCTCCGTGGTCCCGCACGAGCTCGCGTACATGCCAGCGCCAGCGCCCGTGCACGTGCCCGTGCGCGCCCCTACTCCCATCATGGCACCGGTCCTCGTGCGTTTGCCCGCACTCGCCGTGCCTATGCCTGTGCGCCCCCCTCAGTGGCATATGCCACCGCAGTCGATTGCTACCTCACAGCACCGCGAGTTGCCTTCCTCCCGCGCCCCGCCTGTCGATTGCGTGACGACATGAAGTTTGATTTCCAAGTGAAGAACATTCTATGCTGCCTTGAAGACTTCAACAACGATGTCCCGGAGGACAAACGACAACACCGGCGCGTCACGCCGCCTCCGCCGCCGCCGAAAATAGTTTTTTTAGGGTTTAATACTATATGTCGATCATATGAATATTAATTCGTAGTGTGCTGAATGAAAGATATGGTTTGAACGAACTTGCTCTTTTCTCTCTGAATGTACAGACTTATCAAACGATTTTCTTTAAAAACATAAATGGTTTTTAGATATAAAACACTGATCGCAAACGTTTTAGATAGAACACCCGTATGCAAACCGACAACTTCCCCAGGAAGCCAAGGGAAAATATGTTGAGCAGGATTTGTGCAGCTCTTGATCGCAAACGTTTTAGATAGAACACCCGTATGCAAATCGACAGCTTCCCCAGTAGGCTAAGGTTAAATGTGCCGAGTTGGATTTGTGCAGCTTTTTATCGCAAACGTTTTACATAGAACACTTGTATGCAAACTGAGAGCTATGGTCTTCCCCAGTAAGCCAAGGGAAAATTCAATGCGTAGGATTTGTGCATCTCTTTGATGCAAACGGTTCAGATTGAATACGGTATGCAAACCAAGACTTCGGCGCTAAGCCAAGAGAAAATCTGGCACGCGGGATTTGTACATCCCTTCAACGCAAACGGTTTTTTGGATGACCCGTGTTCAACCATGTACACACAATTTGGTAAGATTTGCATCTGTCATATTGGGTATATTGCCATTTGTCAAACTGGAAAGATTGACATTTATTGATCTAGTAAAAGTTTCCTTTTGTCAACCTTGTGACACTGCCATTTGTTAACATATGCAGCCAAAAATCACTAGCACTATCTAATTTTTGCAACTAAAATCTAGTAATTAAGCATGGATTTCATTCATAGATTAAGCAATTGTTCTTTATACAAACAGTTCAACTCGACAGTTGAACTGATCAAACTTTTTCCCAATTATTACCAACCACGTACTAAAATAGCTAGTTCAACTATATATACTAGCTAATTTTAAGTATGTTGTACAGTTCAGCCACATCTATAGTCAGATGAATTGAACAAAATAGCCCCTAAATACTACTACTACGGAGGGGCTTTGTACTACTTCCAGCAACCTCTCCTCTGCCGAGCACGCACAGTAAGAGGCAGGGGGAGGAGCCTACCGATGACCTGGACAAGTACAATATGGTGCCTGCCGCTGTTGCACCTTCAATGACGCTCACCTCGAACGCCCTCTGCTGCTCTAGACGACCCCTCACGAAGCGGCGGGACTCCTTGTAGATCTTCCGATTCCTCGTCTCTGCGGCGGCGTGTGCTATGGCCACGGCGGCGTTAAGGCTCTTTACGTGCTCGACAAGGCGCTCCTCCTCCTCCCGCAGGAACTCGATGTAGTGCGCATGGTCGCTGACGCACGTGCGAGCCTCGACCTCTGCCTCCCACCTTCGGGTGGCGGTGGCGAAGCGGGTGATGACCCCGACGGTTGACAGTGGGCTGGCGGCCACGGCGGCCGACAATGGGGTGGTGGCCGTGACCACCAACTCCCGCCTTTCGGCCATGGTGGCGGAGCGGGTGATGGCCACGGTGGCCGACAGTGGGGTGGCGGCCACGACGGCCACCTCCTGCCTTCGAGTCGCGACGGCGGAGCGGGAGATGGCCCTGGCTTTCGATGGTCGTGTGGTGGCCATGGCGGTAGATGATGGGGTCGCGGCAATAGCGGACGGAAATAGCTGCCGACGGGCAGTGATGGCGGAGCGTGTGGTGGGTGTTCCGTGCACACCCAACACGGACGCCACGCGCACTACACTACGCCGGGGACTGCATCGCCGCCGCGGTGTAGCCTCCCAGCTAGAGTTGTCCTCTGATGATGGCGGAGTGGCTAAGCAACGATGATGAATCGGTGCCATTGGCGATTGTGGGAGAAGTAGACGAGATAAACTACAGGGAGGGAGGGGAAAATGCAACGCAGGACTCGTCGATCGTGAGGGTTTATGTAGCAGGCCGGTAAGCATTAGGATTTTGGGGGATTTCACCGAGTCGGGCGGGAAGCTTGCGCGGGAACCCGTGCAGTTGCATAGGAATGGGGTCACCGACGATCCATTGGCGCCACTTCGAGCTACCGTTTGGCCAAAAGAACGCCCCCGCACACTGCGCAAGCTTGCGTTCGAAGCCGTCTGCGGAAGCAGGGTGACAAGACATGCGAGCGGAGGATGAAAGGGCACGTACACATACGGTTAATAAAAACGTTTGTGATTTAATTACGTACTACCCCCATCCTGGTTTATAACTCGTCTTTGTATTTTTGTGCTAAATTTTGACTAGAGATTTAACTATAAAATATGAATGCATGTCGCCAAAGATTATATCGTTGGATTCATATTTGAACATTGTTTCCAATTATATAATTTTTATAACAAGCATTAACATTTAGTTAGTTAAATTTAAGGTCAAAATATGGCACAAAATATAAAGGGGACTAATAGACCAAGACGGAGGTAGTAGCACACGGCTGCTCTCTACGCAGCGTCGCAACTGCCGGCCGACTTGTTGATGACCATTCCCTGCGTGTTTAATTGCTCTATGCATGTGGTTGCTCACGGTTGAGGCGGCCGCGGTGCGCTCAGCTCTCGCATCCATCTGGGCGCTCTGACCTCGTCCCTCCATGCGTGCTGCCAGTGTTTTGGGCCCGTGCATGATCACGTATGTTCGTGCTGCCATTATGCACGCAGTTGCGCCGGGCGCGGCGCCACAATGCAGTTAGCCGCTGCAAAAACTGCCATGCGGACGCGCCGAGAATCCAGGCCGCCTGCCCCCCATTTATTCATGCGTCCATTTACCTTCATCTCTCGCGCCACAAGACACAATAAGCACACCCACGATGACACATATAGAGAGGACATCTAGCGGTTCCAATGGCACTCCCCTGTGGCTCCAATGGCGCTCCCAGTGGCCGACGACGACAACGGGGGGAAGTTCACCACGCATCACGTAGTGGACACCCACGTGAGGGGGAAGGCCCTCTCGGTGGTGTACACGAACGGGCCGGTCTCGGTGGAGAGATCCATCCAAACTATGGAGCAGTTGCTTGCTGAAGACAAGTACCAAGTGGTCGGCTTCGACCTCGGGTTCACTAGCGATCATGCCGGGCATGATCAGAAGATTGTCATCACCCAGTTGTGCATACGACATGACGTCCTCGTCTACCACTACCACCTGGCCACAAGGCCAAGCGAGCGTTTCGCCAGGTTTATCAACAACTCCGACTACAGTTTTGCTATGGTGGACACCACCAACGATCTAAAAGCGCTCAAGTTTTCTTGCTTGACCTGCCAGAATCTTGTCAACATTCGTGACCGCTACGAGGTCTGGGGCAGCGAAGACAACAAACATAACTCCCTGGTTGACCTCGCCTCGGGCATCATCAACCCCTACTACATGAAGATGAAGGATGAGAGCAAGAAGGATAAGAACACCTGGCACAGTGCCTGGCATCAGAGACTGGATGAAGAACACGTCATGTGCGTGGCCAAGGACACATACACAAGCTACGAGATGTACATGTGGATCATTGACATGAGGAAGTGTTTTCTTCCTGCCCCAGACAAGGGATCAAGCCATAGAGTAGTGGCAGGAGCATGGCAAGAAGTAGATGACTAGACGATTGTTTCTCCTAGTTTAGAATGCATGCAATTTTTTATTGAGGTGTGTGCGAATGATCTGTATAGTCACTTATGTAATTGGATATTTATTTCAATTATATATATAATATATATATTATTCTGTAGACAGAGCAAATCACACGGCTTATTAGCATCAATCGTCTGTGTTATTATTGGTCTTTGCACACATTTCTGATTACGGACCTATTTGCCGCGTATCACACACATATTATTTAGTTGAACTATTTTTATTGTCTTGGCTCACCGCAAACAGTTCATTCGAGTGAATTGTATGCCCTCCATCGCACATACATTGATCCAGCAGACCGTTTCTATTGTGTTGCCTAATCACACATAGTTCATCCTAGTGAACTGTATGCTATATATCGCACACACCCTCATCTGGCTACCCATTTCTGTTGTTCTGCCTCATCGCAAATAGTTATGCCGTATTAACCGTTGCCTCGCATCGCACACGCAACTCTAATCTGAATCATGTTTGACGTCAACGCCATCGCAAACATTTTGTATCTTTTTTTATGGTTTTATTACATCACTGTTTGTGATTAATGCATCACACATAGTTTCATCGAAGGCTCTCTGATTGGAGTGTCGCATTTGGACCAACCTGAAGTAGTGAAGCACCACATGTTGGAGGATCCATAACAATATATCTTCTATGCAAATATACACAACCATAACTCATTACTTGTCTTCCTTGTCCAACTTCAACTAATTTGCTCAAGTTTGAAAATATTTAATGGGTATTCACAACCATAAGAGATGTCCAAGATAATATATTTATATGTGAAAGTTCTCTTCCATATACTAATCATTTATGAATTGCTTGCATGACCAATATTATGATTTCCAAACTTTAATAGATTTTACTTTCTAAACCCAATGTGAAGCTACTATTGGGCATGATACTAGCATATGAAACATATATTTTTCTCAATTTTAGGATATTCAATTCATGCAAAAATTTACTCATAAGATATAAGTGAAGATCAATGAGTAGTCAAAAAACTAAGTAGCTTTTTGAGGACTCTCTCTCTCTCTCTCATTTAAAAAATTTCACACCTTAAGTATTTTATTCAAACAACAAAGAAAACAAAATAAAATGACATTCCAAGAATAGCACATCTCATGCGAAGGTGCAAAACCTTTGGCTCAACCGATACTAACTGATAGTTGTTGATGAAGAAAGGTGGGATGCTGATATGTCTCCATCATATATACTTTTCCTAACGCTTTTGCTCTTGTTTTCGACTCTAATTTGCATGATTTGAATGAAACTAACCCGGATTGACATTGATTTCAGCAGAACTACCATGGTATTGTTTTTGTGCAGAAATAAAAGTTCTTGGAATTTGACGAAACTTCTTGGAGAATTATTTTGGAATAAATAAAAATTGTTGGAACGAAGATCCACTGGAGGGGGGTAGCTGCCCACTAGGCACTAGGGCGCGCCACCCGCTCTGGCGCGCCCTGGTGGGTAGCATGGCCTACAAGGAGCATCATGAAATTGGTGATGGAGGATGGTTGGTGATGACGAAGACCAAAGATCCCCCTCGCCGGAGCCCCAAAAGGGCTCCAGATATGGCCTCCCGATGAAGAACGGGAGGTGGCGGCGGCTCCGTATTATAAAACGCGATGAAACTTCCTCTCCTATTTTTTCTCCAAAAATAGGATTTTATAGCATCCGAATCAGGGTCAGCGGAGCCTCGTGGACCCCAGTACCCACCAGGGTGCCCCGTGTGGCCCACGAGGCTTCGCTGACCCTAATTCTGATGCTATAAAATCCTATTTTTGGAGAAAAAATAGGAGAGGAAGTTTCATCGCGTTTTACAATACAGAGCCGCCGCCACCTCCCGTTCTTCATCGGGAGGCCAGATCTAGAGCCCGTTCGGGACTCCGACATGGGGGATCCTTGGTCTTCGTCATAACCAACCATCCTCCATCACCAATTTCGTGATGCTCACCGCCGGGAGTGAGTAATTCCTTCGTAGGCTCGCTGGATGAGATTCATCATGTAATCGATTTAGTTTTGTTAGAGCTTGATCCCTAGTATCCACTATGTTCTGAGATTGATGTTGCTATGACTTTGCTATGCTTAATGCTTGTCACTAGGGCCCGAGTGCCGTGATTTCAGATCTAAACCATTTATGTTTTCACCATTATATCTATGTTCGTGATCCGATCTTTCAAGTTATACGCACCTATGATGACCCACGAGTATAGGGGATCAATCGTAGTCCTTTCAATAAGTAAGAGTGTCAAACCCAACAAGGAGTAGAAGGAAATGGCAAGCGGTTTTCAGCAAGGTATTTTATGCAGGCACTGAAATTATCGGTAATAGATAGTTTTGTGATAAGATAATTTGTAATAGGTAACAAGGATAGCAAAGGTGCAGCAATGTGGCCTAATCCTTTTTATAGCAAAGGATACGCCTAGAAAAAATCTTATATAAAGCAAAGTGCTCCTGAGGACACATGAGAATTATTGTCAAGTTAGTATTCATCATGCTCATATGATTCGCGTTCGTTACTTTGATAATTTGATATGTGGGTGAACCGGTGCTTGGGTGTTGTCTTTAATTGGACAAGCGTACCACTTATGATTAACCCCTCTCGCAAGCATACACAACTAACCAAGAAGATTAAGGTAAATCTAACCATAGCATGAAACATGTGGATCCAAATCAGCCCCTTACGAAGCAACACATAAACTAGGGTTTAAGCTTGTGTCGCTCTAGCAACCCACCATCTACTTATTACTTCCCAATGCCTTTCCCTAGGCCCAAATCATGATGAAGTGTCATGTAGTCAACGTTCACATAACACCACTAGAGGAAAGACAACATACCTCTCATCAAAATATCAAACTAATACCAAATTCACATGATTACTTATAACAAGACTTATCCCATGTACTCAGGAACAAACGTAACTACTCACAAAGCATGTTCATGTTCAAGACCAGAGGGGTATTGAATATCATTAAGGATCTGAACATATGATCTTCCACCGAATAAACCAACTAGCATCAACTACAAGGACTAATCAACACTACTAGCAACCCACAGGTACCAATCTGAGGTTTTGAGACAAAGATTGAATACCAGAGATGAATTGGGGTTTGAGAGGAGGTGGTGTTGGTGAAGATGTTGATGGATATTGACACTCCCTCGATGAGAGGATCGTTGGTGATGACGATGGCTTCGATTTCCCCCTCCAGGAGGGAAGTTTCCCTGACAGAATAGCTCCGCCAGATCCCTATATTGCTTCTGCCCAGGTTCTGCCTCAAGACGGTGGCGCTTCATCCCAAAAGCATCCTTATGATTTTTTTTCCAGGTCAAAACCTTTCATATAGCAGAAGATGGGCACCAGAGACCTGCCAGAGGGCCCACAAGCCCTGGGAGCACGCCCTGGGGGTAGGGAGCACCCCCAGGCTTGTGGCCACCTAGAGGTTCCCCCTCTGGTATTTCTTCGCCCAATATTTTTTATATATTCCAAAATAAAGTTTTCAGGGATTTTGGAGTTGTGCAGAATGGTCTCTCAGATTTGCTCCTTTCCGGTCTAGAATTCCAGTTGCCGACATTCTCTCTCTTCATGTAAATATTGTAAAATAAGAGAGAAAAGGCATAAGTAATGTACCATAATGTGTAATAACATCCCATAATGCAATAAATATTATTATAAAATCATGATGCAAAATGGACATATCAACCTATTACGTGTTATGATCCGTAAACCCCAAGGTGACTATAATTGGGATACTTTCCAGTGATGACAATAGTTTGAGGAGTTCAAGTATTCACTATGTGGTAATTCTTTGTTCCAGTTCTCTACTAAAAGGAGGCCTTAATATCCCTTAGTTTCCTTACGGACCCCACTGCCATGGGAGGGTAGGACAAAGGATGGCATGCAAGTTCCTTCCCATAATCATGTATGACTATTTACAGAATACATGCCTACATTATATTTATGAACTGGAGCTAGTTTTGTATCGCCCTAGGTTATGACTGTTATATGATGAATATTATCCAATGCAATCACCGATCCAATGCCTATGAGATTTTTACATATTGTTCTTGCTAAGTTACTATTGCTATTGCTACTGTTTCAACTACTACAAAACTATTACTACTGTTATCGTTACCACTCCCATTGTCACTACTACTATCAAACTATCATATTACTGTTCTACTGATCACTTTGCTACAGATGTTTAATCTTCAGGTGTGGTTGAATTGACAACTCAACTGATAATACTTACAAATATTGTTTGGCTCCCCTAGTGTCGAATCTATAAATTTGAGTTGGATACTCTACCCTCAAAAACTATTGCGACCCCCCATACTTGTGGGTTATCAGATGCCTACCGGGACATCCCCAAGCTTAGATGCTTGAGACTTCTTGGAATATCAATTTGGAATGCCTTGGGAATCCCCAAGCTTGAGCTTTTGTGTATCCTTAATTCCTCTCATATAATGTTTTCCCTAAATCTCAAAAACTTCATCCACATGAAACTCAACAAAAAGTTGTGAGATAAGTTAGTATAAATCAATGCAAAACCTTATCATTCTCTACTTTAAAAAATCACTAAAATTATAATTTGACATTGCATACTAAATGGCTCTTCATATTTAATACTCCTATCCTCAAATAGAATCATTAAACAAGTAAACATATGCAAACAATACAAACATAGCAGCAATCTGTGTAAACAGAACAATTTGTAAAGGAGGAAGAAGGAGTCATACTTATTTAACTCCAAAAATTCTGAAAAATTCCAACACTGTAGAAACTTTATCGTATCTTTTGTAAAAATTTCAAGATCTTATCATGTTCTGACTTTTCTGAAAAATTTAGACAATAATAGAAAACTTTCTGTTTTCAAACAACAACATATAGGCTTGCAAAATAAGCATAAATGACGCTCAAATAAAACACATATCATGTGACGAATAAAAGATAACTCCAAGTAAGGTTGCCGATGATGTTGGAGACGAAAGAGGAGATGCCTTCTGGGGCATCCCCAAGCTTGTACGCTTGGGTCTTACTTTAATTTTACCTTAGGGTGCCCTGGGCATCCCGAATATTAGGGTATTTCCACTACTTATTCTCCTCACATTGATATCTCACCCAAAACTTGAAAACTTCAATCACGCAAAAGTTAACGGAACTTTGTGAGATGGCTTAGTATGATAAAGATAAAATCACTCGCTTTGGTACTGTCAAGACAAGATTTGTAATTGTTATCACACAGTGCCTACTGTATGCCATCATTTCTACAATTTATATTGAACAATATAAGCCAAACTATGCATTGAAGACATAATCTGTCAAACACAAAACAATTTGTAATGATCTGAACAACAACCATACTTCTGTAAATACAAAACTTCTGAAAAGTTAGGACAACGTAGGAAATTTTTATATAAATCATGTGTAAAAACTTCAGAATTTTTTGACACTCTAGTGATTTTAACCAATTCTCTTACTGGGCGCAAAAGTTTCAGTTTTTGCATAGAATCAAGTCAACTATCATCCACACTATCCCAAAGGCTTTACTTGGTACTTTATTAAAACAAAAGCTATAAAACAGGATCACTATAGTAGCTTAATCATGTGAAAACACAAAAACAGTAGGGGTAGATATTGGGTTGTCTCCCAACAAGCATTTTTCTTTAATGCATTTTTAGCTAGGCATGATGATTTCAATGATGCTCACATAAAATAAAAGAATTGAAACATAAAGAAAGAATCATGAAGCACATGACTAGCACATTTAATCCTAACCCACTTCCTATTCATAGGGATTTTGTGAGCAAACAATTTATGGCACCAAGAATCAACTAGCATAGGAAGGCAAAACAAGTATAACTTCAAAACTTCCAACACATAGAGAGGAAACTTGATATTATTGAGATATGTAAAAGCATATGTTTCTCTCTCATAATAATTTTCAGTAGCATCATGAATGAATTCAACAATATAACTATCACATACAACATTCTTTTCATGATACACAAGCATAGAAATTTTATTACTCTCCACATAAGCAAATTTATTCTCATCCATATTAGTGGAATCAAACTTAACAAAAAAACTATCATCTGATACTTGATTGACACAACCAATTTGAACATTAAAATCATGATGACAAGTTTCATGGTTATCATTACTTTTTATAGCATACATGCCATCACCATAATCATCATAGATAGCAACTTTGTTGTCATAATCAATTGAAACCTCTTCAAAAATAGTGTAATCATCACTAAATAAAGTTATGATCACTCCAAATCCACTTTCATAATTATTATGATAAGATTCAACAGCCTCCAAAATAATGGGATAATTATTACCAAGAGTTGACACTCTTTCAAACCCACTTTCATCATTGTAATCATCATAAATAGGAGGCATGCAATCATCACAATAAATATTCTCATCAAAACTTTGGGGACTAAAAATATCATGTTTATCAAATATAGCACCCCCAAGCTTATGGCTTTGCATATCATTATCATCATGGGTATTCATAAAAAGCATACTAATAACATTGCAATCATTCTCAACATTCAAACATTTTATGCCAAACATTTGAGTTCTTCTTCTAACACTTTGGTGCAATTTTCCGATCCATCATTTTCAGGAAAGACATTATAAAGATGAAGTATATGAGGCAACCTCAATTCCATTTTTTTTGTAGTTTTGTTTTATAAACCAAACTAGTGATAGAACAAGAAACTAAAAGATTCAATTCCAAGATATAAAGATATACCTTCAAGCACTCACCTCCTCGGCAATGTCGCCCAAAAAGAGCTTGATGTCTACCACACAACTTTATTCTTGTAGACATTGTTGGGCCTCCAATTCCAGAGTATTGTAGGACAACAACAAATTTCTCTCAAGTGGATGATCTAAGTTTTATCAACTCGTGGGAGGCGTAGGATGAAGATGGTCTATCTCAAACAACCCTACAATCAAATACAAGAAATCTCTTGTGTCCCCAACACACCCAATACAATGGTAAATTGTATAGGTGCACTAGTTCTGTGAAGAGATGGTGATATAAGTGCAGAATGGATAGTATATATAGGTTTTGGTAATCTGAAAATAAAAACAGCAAGGTAGCAAGTGATAAAACGGGGCACAAACGGTATTGCAATGCTTGAAAACAAGGCCTAGGGTTCATACTTTCACTAGTGCAATCTCTCAACAGTGCTAACGTAATTGAATGATATAACAATCCCTCAACATGCGACAAAGAATCACTCTAAAGTATTTATCTAGAGGAGAACATAAGACGAAATTGTTTGTAGGGTACGAAACCACCCCAAAGTTATCCTTTCCGATCAGTCTATTGAGCTATTCCTATAAGTGTCACAAACGGACCTAGAGTTCATACTCAAATAACACCATATGATACACATCAACCAACTCTAGTGTCACCTAGATACTCTAGTGTCACCACAAGTATCCGTGAGTTGATTATTCCATATGCATCAAACAACTTTAGATTCATTGTTTTTAATTAGAAGAGGTTAAATTGCTTCTTCTTGAGGTCATATGCTCATTCTTGCTCTTTTCATAATGACCATAACTCCACGGGCTCGCCAGCTGTTCCCTTTGGTCGCCCCCTCCGCTGTTTATCCCCTGGTTGTTGGGGGTTTGTGAGAGGGGATGCATCATGGATCTGATACAGTTCCCTCTTTCTCTTCCTCGCCCTTATCTTGACCTAACTTTTAGTGTTTCTTTGTCTAGTGCTTGTTGTTTTGCAGGTACTTATTAGTGGATTTGCTACCTCATGATTTCCCTCGGTTGGCTTGGGTGTGCAGGTATATAAGTATAGTTCATTTCTACGGCTTCATACTTTGCACATCATGTTTGGTGTCACTTGGATTTGGTTAGGGTGTGGGACTGCACCGTGGATCTAATCCGGATTATTTTAGCTCAGATTTTATCGTCTTCTCTACCTCTTATTTCACTTTTGGTGGGGTGTTAGGCGTTTATTCCTTAGATTCTGGCCATCTCTTTTTCTTTCTCTTCTTCTTCTTCTTTCATCTTCCTTTTCTTTGTCTTCACTTGACACCGAATTGTATACCTGCTGTTTTGCAGGTACTAAACTTGGTGTGAGCTCAAGGTAAAAGGAAAATCCTGAAGGTAGGCAATCATCATTAGCTAGGTAGTGATACATGGTCTGGTTACTTAGCATAATCTAGAAGTATCAAATGCAGTACTCAATATTAGTAGTCTTTTGAAAATATGTCAGAGTCTTGTTTGTCACGTACATTTTATTAATCTAGAAGAAACCAAGAGCAGACGCTCACACTTTGATCGAACCCACATTTTTAACCTAGGATAAGTAGATATCAGCTCTACTTAATGGTTTTGAATATGACTTTTCCCAATATCTGAAGTATTGCGATGGAGCGAGATATCTGAATACCATCAGCATTATTAGTGTTTCTTACACAACTAAGAAAACTTAACATTTATTCTGAAAGTAATCATAAATCAATGGTAGATAGAATCGCAGCTAATTAAAATATCTAGGTGCTATTTATTTTCTTATAGTTTTGGAAGTTTTGTTAGTGCCCATGCATCTGCATACTCAATTGTGATATTTTTCAGTTGAAAGGTAGCAATGTGTAAAGTTAAATGGTTCCATACAGTTAACTTTGGTGTTTGTCTAATGGTACTTTTAACTTAAATGACTTGTTAATTGATGCACATATGTCATCTCTTCATGCAAATATAACCCACGGCATTGTCTATTTTTGTTGTTTGCTCTATTGAGATGTTAACTCAACTTCGAAATAAATATAGCACATGACAGAGAAACGTGACCACAGGAAGAATTTACTAATAAATATAGCACATGACGGAGACTCGTGTCATGCTCATTGATATGCATGTGGTTACAGTTGCTGTATTGACTACAAAAACACACAGGCTCTGTCATGACAAATACAAGATAACAAAAAACAGTTGGTTACTTCTCTCCGATTTCACATGGGTAGTCGGATTTTGAGGTACATGTGTAGTTTTAATTCTGACGTAACTTTGATTGACTCCATGGTTAGCTGTTCGTAGATTGTCGGATGGTTAGTTCAGTTAAAAATGTCATGTCATATGAGTATAAGTAAGAATACTAATGAGCTTTTGCTCATGCTAGGACTCTAGTAACAACTAAGCATCTGATATATATAGTACATCATGAAAGGGGCAAGGATCTGCGATCCAATATACACTGGCGATGAAGGTGTATTTGTATACTATATGTATATGGTATGTGATTTGGCACACTGATTGCCTTTTTTGTCCGCTGATTTTTGTTACTCTCCTTTTATTATTAAATTTCCATGAAAATACCATGGTACGATTATATCGGTTTAACTCCAATTCACATTATTTACTTTGTCAAGTGCATGCTATAGTTCATATAATAACTCCATTTCTGGGTATTTTACTTTGTCAAGTGCATGCTATGGTTCAGAGCAAAATTCAGTTTCCTATTATAATTCAGTGATCTTATCACCTTAGATTTTGTTCTGCATAATTGTAAAAGGTGGGGATGGACATCCGTGGATCTGTCGTCCCTGATTTGCATTGTGGAGGTATGATCTTTCATAACCTGTTGTTAACATATCTCTCTGGAATAAGTTCTTATGTTCAGTACATACAGTTTGCCTGATTATTTTTTAGGGGCCTTTTTTGGAAAGGCTTCAAGAGGCTATTTGAATTATTGCCTTAGGTTAATAGAATTTGAACATATTACTTTATCTTAGTGTCAACCATCAAAGGATTTAGTAATCTATTCTTAATAATATATAGAAGAGTAGGCAGTAGTAGTGCATGGTAATAAAAATTATACAGCATGTGTGTGTGCATGACAAATCCTCATGATTCATAATGATTTGTGGTAGTCTTAGAAGAAAATTTCCCATTGTTGTTCATCCCCTTTTCAGTTTTATTTGCAAAGTTCATCCGTTGGTGAAAGGAACATGTACTCTTCTTTGTTTTAGTGCTCTATCTCCCTACTTTTTCGGCAGATAATGGTGTGGCTTCGTATACAACAAATGTTCTCTACTCTTGCAGCTCATGTATTTTTTTAACTCACATAATTTCATAGATTAGCAACATTGTACATGTAGAACCTTACATTGCAGAACCGAAGAAAGTTCAACTACTACTGCATTAAGGCAAGAACCATTGTAGTGATCTAAAAGTAGGATGCTTAGATCTAAACGCTCTTATATTTCTTTAGTGATCTACACACTCACTTTAGTGATCTAAATGCTCTTATATTTCTTTACAGTGGGAGTAATATATTGTGGTTTTTTCTGCTCAACACCATCTGGACTATGTATCACTGTAACCTGCTTTATGGTTTGGATCTAAGCACTGGAACATGGTGCTGGACAGGGCACGACGCCCTAAGACCGCTCTTTGGAATTCCAATATAGTCCTTCCGTTCCACAATGTAGTGCCTATAGATTTTTTTCAAAAGTCAAACATTACAAACTTTGACCATATTTATGGAGAAAAGTAGGTATATCTAGAATACCAAATGCACATCATTGGATACATCATAAGTTATATTTTCATAATGTACATGTTTGGTATTGTAGGTGTAGAGAGTTTTCTCTATACACTTGGTCAAAGTTGACAAAGTTTGACTTTCAGAAAAATCTATAGGCACTACAGTATGGAATGGAGGGAGTACTTGGAGATAGGAGTGAAAGCTGAGGACCAACAAGTATGTTGTATCGTGGATGCCCCCTTTATAGCATTATTTTATGAAATGCACCTCCTGGAAGGTTGTTCTAAGTATATTTGTATATTTGTTACAACAAGTATGATTTGGTATGAAATTTGCCAATGTCCTGTAATAAACTTTGATGTTTAGTACTGAATCATTTATAAGTGTTTACTAACCTACTTTTTGAGATGTTACTTTGTAGTGAATTTGTTTTTGGTTTAACTTTAGCCTATATTGAGTAGTTGCCTTGCTTGTATATGGATGTGTTGCAAACTTTGTTTTACATTAGGACATTGCTCTCTCATGTTCGCGCTCTTATTACTGAACTTAATGGAAGTGGTTACCTTTTGTGGTAGCATGAATGTAATGCCTTATAATCTCACGACGATGTTGAACTCGATGATGTCCTTCATTAGAAGTGGATGCTTCTTCTTTCTTTTATTTTGTTGTCCTATTTGAATACATACACTACACCAGGATTCCTACTAACTTGAGCATTACTTGCTTGACCACAGCGTTGGCACCATCACTCTCGCACCAAGGCGCAATGCCGATCTAGTAGATCCAAATGAACCAAAGCTATCACTGTTGCAGAAAAAGATGTCTGAATTTGACTCAAGAACCAAAGCGGTCTCGACCCTCCACGTTCAATTAGAGCACTAGCAAAGCGATGTGAGAAAGGTTGAGCACCAGGCTGCCAGGGAGCGTCAGATCGTCTTCTCTCTTGTTTCTTCCCCTCGTGACTTCCGTGTGTGAGGTCAACTCCAACACACGATCCCAAATAGACGTCTGTTTTGTTCGGATTTCATCCATTTGAGATAAAAAACTGACACGCGTGTTCGGATTTCAACATCCGTCAACTTGTGCACCCAACTAGGCGGCCCCATCTCAAACTGTCCGGCCTCGCCTGCACATTGCCCGCCTGCACCCACCCCTGCTCGTGCTCGCCACGCTCGTTGTGTGTGCCCGCGCCGGCCGTCCCGCCTCCCGCCCGCTGATACATCTCCGTCGTATCTATAATTTTTTATTGTTCCATGCCAATATTATTCAACTTTCATATACTTTTGGCAAATTTTTTATATTATTTTTGGGACTAACATATTGATCTAGTGCCCAGTGCCAGTTCCTGTTTGTTGCATGTTTTATGTTTCACAGAAACCCAATCAAACGGAGTCCAAACGGGATAAAAATGGACGGAGAATTATTTTGGAATATTTGTGATTTTTGGGAGGAAGAATCAACGTGAGACGATGCCCGAGGTGGCCACGAGGGTGGCCCACGCCACCACTCCAGGTGGGAGCGCCCCCCACCCTCGTGGGCCCCTCGTAAGGCGGTTGATGCTCTACTTTGGCCGCAAGAAAGCTAATTTTTGGAAAAATATCTGGGCGAAGGTTTCAATCCAATCGGAGTTACGGATCTCCAGATATAAAAGAAACGGTGCGAGGGCAGAATCCCAGAACGCAGAAACAAAGAGAGACAGAGAGACAGATCCAATCTCGGAGGGGCTCTCGCCCCTCCCACGCCGTGGGAGCCAAGGACCAGAGGGGAAACCCTTCTCCCATCTAGGGAGGAGGTCAAGGAAGAAGAAGAAGAAGTGGGGCTCTCTCCCCCTTGCTTCCGGTGGCGCCGGAACGCTGTCGGAGGCCATCATCATCATCGCGATCTTCACCAACAACTTCATCGCCTTCATCACCAACTCTTCCTCCCTCTATGCAGCGGTGTAACCTCTCTTTTACCCGTTGTAATCTCTACTTAAACATGGTGCTCAACGCTATATATTATTTCCCAATGATGTATGGCTATCCTATGATGTTTGAGTAGATCCGTTTTGTCCTATGGGTTAATTGATGATCGTGATTAGTTTGAGTTGCATGTTTTTATTATTGGTGCTGTCCTATGGTTCTCTCCGTGCCGTGCAAGTGTGAGGGATTCCCGTTGTAGGGTTTGCAATATGTTCATGATTTGCTTATGGTGGGTGGCGTGAGTGACAGAAGCACAGACCCGAGTAAGTAGGTTGTTTGCGTATGGGATAAAGGGGACTTGATGCTTTAATGCTATGGTTGGGTTTTACCTTAATGATCTTTAGTAGTTGCGGATGCTTGCTAGAGTTCCAATCATAAGTGCATATGATCCAATAAGAGAAAGTATGTTAGCTTATGCCTCTCCCTCAAATAAAATTGCAATAGTGATTACCGGTCTAGTTATCGATTGCCTAGGGACAAATAACTTTCTCGTGACAACAAGCTCTCTACTAAAACTAACTTAGTTGTGTCTTTATCTAAACAGCCCCTACTTTTTATTTACGTGCTCTTTATTATCTTGCAAACCTATCCAACAACACCTACAAAGTACTTCTAGTTTCATACTTCTTCTAGGTAAAGCGAACGTCAGGAGTGCGTAGAGTCGTATCAGTGGCAGATAGTTCTTGAGAGAATATTTTTCTACCTTTAGCTCCTCGTTGGGTTCGACACTCTAACTTATCGAAAGAAGCTACAACTATCCCCTATACTTGCGGGTTATCAAGACCTTTTTCTGGCGCTGTTGCCGGGGAGTCATAGCGTGGGGTGAATATTCTCGTGTGTGCTTGTTTGCTTTATCACTATGATGTTCAACAAATTGAAGAATTTGTTGCTTTTAAGGACGCTTATGTAATTGCTTCTTTGATTGAAAAGTATGATGCCACTCTTTACAAATCTGAAATTCTTTCCATACTTGAATATTGTTATGATAATTATGCTCCTAATGCCTATGTTAAACCATATATTGATTACTCCTCCGCTGTCCAAAAAGATACTAATATTTTGCAGGAGTCTATGGAAGAAGAAATTGATGAAACTATGAGCTCATTGGATGAAAAAGATGATGAGGAGAGCGAAGAACAAAAGGAGGAAGATCGGATTAGCTACCCGTGCCCACCTTCTAATGAGAGTAACTCTTCAGCTCATACATTGTTTAATTTCCCTTCGTGCTTACCGAAGGATGATTGCTATGATGATTGTTATGATCCCATTGATTCTTTTGAAATACCCCTTTTTGATGATGCCTGCTATGCTTGTGGCCAAGATGCCAATATTAATTATACTTATGGAGATCAACCTGCTATAGTTCCTTATATTAAACATGAAATTGTTGCTATTGCACCCACGCATGATAGTCCTATTATCTTTTTGAATTCTCCCAACTACACTAAGGGAATCCTGGACTAGGGGGTGTCCGGACAGCCGGACTATCATTATCCGCCGGACTCCAAGACTACGAAGATACAAGATTGAAGACTCCGGCTCGTGTCCGGATGGTACTTTCCTTGGCGTGGAAGGCAAGCTTGGCCATACGGATATGTAGATCTCCTACCATTGTAACCGACTCGGTGTAACCCTAGCCTTCTCCGGTGTCTATATAAACCGGAGGGCTTTAGTCCGTAGGACAACATACATTACAACAATCATACCATAGGCTAGCTTCTAGGGTTTAGCCTCCTTGATCTCGTGGTAGATCTACTCTTGTACTACCCATATCATCAATATTAATCAAGCAGGATGTAGGGTTTTACCTCCATCGAGAGGGCCCGAACCTGGGTAAAACATTGTGTCCCTTGTCTCCTGTTACCATCTGCCTAGACGCACAGTTCGGGACCCCCTACCCGAGATCTGCCGGTTTTGACACCGACATTGGTGCTTTCATTGAGAGTTCCTCTGTGTCGTCACCGATAGGCTTGATGGCATCTTCAACCAACGACGTTGTCCAGGGTGAGACTTTTCTCCCCGGACAGATCTTCGTATTCGGCGGCTTCGCACTGCGGGCCAATTCACTTGGCCGTCTGGAGCAGATCGAAAGCTACGCCCCTGGCCGTCAGGTTAGATTTGGAAGCTTAAACTTCACGGCCGATGTCCGCGGAGACTTGATCCTCGACGGACTCGAGCCATAGCCGAGCGCGCCGCACTGTGACAATGGGCATGATCTAGCTCTGCCGCCGAACAGTGCCTTGGTGGCCGCACACGGATCCGCTTCGGCCATTAGCCCGGAGCCGATCGCCCAGATCGAGGGTCGGCGGATAGGCGCCGCCCTGGGGGCTTCAACATCAACGGCGATGGAGCCGAACACTAATCTTGTCCCCTGCGAAACTCGTGATTCCGAGGCGCCGGACTCCTCGCCGGACTCCGAACCTCCCGCGCCCCTACCAATCGATCCGGATTGGGCGCCGGTTTTGGAATTCACCGCCGCGGACATCTTCCAATGCTCACCTTTCGGCGATATCTTGAATTCACTAAAGCATCTCTCGTTATCAGGAGAGTCCTGGCCGGATTATGGCCAGGATGGTTGGGATACGGACGACGAAGAAATTCAGAGCCCACCCACCACCCACTTTGTAGCCACTGTCGACGATCTAACCGACATGCTAGACTATGACTCCGAAGACATCGACGCTATGGACGACGATGCCGGAGACGAATAGGAACCAGCTCCCACAGGGCACTGGAAGGCCACCTCGTCATATGACGTATACATGGTGGATACCCCAAAAGATGGGGACGGCGAAGAAACAGCGGAGGCAGATCCCTTAAAGAAACAGCCCAAGCGCCGGCGTCAGCAGCGCCGCTCTAAATCTCGCCACAGCAAGAATGAAGATTCCGGCACAGGAGATAATAATACTCCAGAGAGTGCCGAAGACAATCCCCTCCAGCAAGACTCAGCGCAGGAGGATGCAGAAGCAAGCCCTCATGAGGGGGCGGCAGACGAAGATGTTGAGGATCATAATTATATGCCTCCCTCCGAAGACGAAGCAAGCCTCAACAATGACGAATTCGTCGTACCCGAGGATCCCGTCGAACAAGAGCGCTTCAAGCGCAGGCTTATCGCCACAGCAAACAGCCTAAAGAAAAAGCAGCAGCAGCTTCAAGCTGATCAGGACCTGCTGGCCGATCGATGGACCAAGGTCCTCGCAACCGAAGAGTATAAACTCGAACGTCCCTCCAAAAGTTACCCAAAACGCAAGCTGCTCCCCCGATTAGAGGAGGAAGCATTCGTACCTCCATCACCAGTGCACGATATGGCTGACCGACCACCCCGTGGTCGTGACAGAGAGGCATCCAGGCCCCCAGCCAAGACCATACCCCGGCATCGCTCCAAAAGTACGAAGCCAAGAGGGAACGCGCCGGACTTGCGAGACATATTGGAGGACAAAGCAAGGCAATCCAGATCCATCTATGGATCACGTGGGCGCCCTACGACCCATGACGAATACCATCGTGCCGGATACAATAACCCCGGCCGGGCCGAACACAGCAGACAGCGCTCTCTCGAGCTACGTCGCGATATCGCTCAATATAGGGGCGCCGCACACCCGTTATGCTTCACTGACGAAGTAATGGATCATCAGATCCCCGAAGGGTTTAAACCTGTAAACATCGAATCTTATGATGGCACAACAGACCCCGTGGTGTGGAACAAAGACTATCTTCTCCACATCCATATGGCCCGCGGCGACGATCTTCACGCCATAAAGTACCTCCCACTCAAGCTTAAAGGACCAGCCCGGCATTGGCTTAACAGCTTGCCCGCAGAGTCAATTGGGTGTTGGGAAGACCTGGAGGCCGCATTCCTTGATAACTTCCAAGGCACATATGTGCGACCACCAGACGCCGATGACCTAAGCCACATCATTCAGCAGCCAGACGAATCGGCCAGACAATTCTGGACACGGTTCTTGACAAAGAAAAATCAAATCGTCGATTGTCCGGACGCAGAGGCCCTTGCAGCCTTCAAACATAACATCCGGGACGAATGGCTAGCCCGGCACCTGGGGCAGGAAAAGCCGAAATCCATGGCAGCCCTCACATCGTTAATGACCCGCTTTTGTGCGGGAGAGGACAACTGGCTAGCCCGCAGCAACAATCTCCGTAAAAATTCTGGCAGTCCGGATACTAAGGACAACAACGGCAGGTCACGTCGAAACAAAAACAAGCGCCGAATTAACGGTGACGATAAGGAGGATACGGCAGTCAATGCCGGATTCCGAGGCCCTAAACCCGGTCAGCGGAAGAAGCCATTTAAAAGAACCACTTCGGGTCCGTCCAATCTGGACCGAATACTCGACCGCTTATGCCAGATACATGGCACCTCTGAAAAGCCAGCTAACCACACCAATAGAGATTGCTGGGTGTTCAAGCAGGCCGGCAAGTTAATTGCCGAAAACAATGACAAGGGGCTAAATAGCGACGACGAGGAAGAGACCCGGCCGCCGAACAACAGAGGACAGAAGGGTTTTCCCCCACAAGTACGGACGGTGAATATGATATACGCGACCCACATACCCAAGAGGGAGAGGAAACACACACTAAGGGACGTCTATGCGATGGAGCCAGTCGCCCCAAAGTTCAACCCATGGTCCTCTTGTCCGATCACTTTCGATCGAAGAGACCATCCGACCAGCATACGCCATGGCGGATTCGCCGCATTGGTCTTAGACCCAATCGTCGATGGGTTCCACCTCACGAGAGTCCTGATGGACGGCGGCAGTAGCCTAAACCTGCTTTATCAGGATACAGTGCGCAAAATGGGCATAGACCCATCAAGGATTAAACCTACAAAGACAACCTTTAAAGGTGTCATACCAGGAGTGGAAGCCAACTGCACAGGCTCAGTCACACTGGAAGTGGTCTTCGGATGCCCGGATAATTTCCGGAGCGAAGAGTTAATCTTCGACATAGTCCCGTTTCGCAGCGGCTATCACGCTCTGCTCGGGCGAACCGCGTTTGCCAAATTCAACGCGGTGCCGCACTATGCATACCTAAAGCTCAAGATGCCAGGCCCTCATGGAGTCATCACGGTCAATGGGAATACGGAACGCTCCCTCTGAACGGAGGAACATACAGCGGCTCTCGCGGCAGAAGTACAGAGCAGCCTTCTAAGGCAATTCTCGAGTCCGGCCATTAAACGGCCGGATACAGCAAAGCGCGCTCGGAGCAATGCCAACCAAGACCACCTGGCGCGATCAGAGCACGCATAGCAATGCGGCCCCAATCCTCGCCCGCGTATGATCGCAAGAATAACACTCCGCGTACATCATTACGCTTTGGAGATACCATGGGCACAGGGGAGGGGGCACGATCACAACGGACCCAGAGTGCGGTTCGACCACACCGGGGGCTCACAAATGTGCCCCTCTTTTTATTATTATTTTTCTTCTTTTTTGTACACAGGACTCTGTTAACCAGAAGCCCTGTCCAGCGGTGAACCTGCCGAACTCATGATGCAACAGTCAGGGACTAAAGAAGGCCGCGCCGAACACTCAGGTGGTCTCAATTACGAGCATTAAATTCGATTATATACACCAAATCCGCAGCTCATCCCTGGAGGGGGACATGTTTATTTAGTCCAAATCCCCTGCTTACCGCACTATTTGTATCAGTCCGCTCTTCTAGCAGACTTTTCTTTCATTAATAATGCAGCACCTTTATGATCGCAATTGCATCACATTTTATATATATATGCTCATTATATGACATCTGGCACCCGTATATTTTGGTACGGCATAATACACCGGGGGCTTACGTTCCCCACTCTATGGTGTGATAAAGTCCGAACACTTTCACAAGTGCGGCACCCCGAACTTATAGCATTATATGAATCGGCTCCGAATCATGTCTTGGGTCAATAGTAGGGTTTGCCCGGCTCCCATGTTTTGGTGCCTTACGTTCCGTTCTGTCGGCTAAGGTGGCACTGGGAGAACCACTGCGATTGCGCCCCGGTTGAGCCGGGTTAACGCCTCAGTGGAGAAAGCTAAAACTGACTGGCATGATAAGGCGAGAGACTGGTCGCTTTTCGAGAGGTTTTTTTGGGTCCTTAAAGACTCACGCCGCTTCGAGCGAAGTTCTGGATAATGTCCGATGAAGGCGTGGATAGCACCCCGGATTCGGTCTTCCGAATACCAGGGGCTTCGCCGAAATTTAAAATTATAGAATTCTATGGCTAAGTGAGAGTGTTCAAGCATTATAAGTCCAGTGGCCTTGTTCGTCGTGTTGAGCGCCTCCCTAGATGGACCCAAAAATGGGAACAAGAGTGCTCAAGTTTATCCCGAACACCCCAGCACTTGTGGCTTGGGGGCTGAAGCCAACGACTTGCCATCTCTCAGATTTTACAACGGCCGCACAGAAGGTAATATTTTAAATTAAACAAGCGTCGCTCATGGCGCATATGAACGAAGTTTTCAGCGCACAGGATAAATAAACAGCGAGTTCAATCAAAGATTACATTTCGGGAGCACTCATCTACAATATTGCAGGCTCCCTTCAGAACAATTTTATAATACTTCTCCGGCATGCGATACTCCTTGCCCGGCGGCGGTGGGTCTGTGAGAAGCTTCTCCGCATCCAATTTGCCCCATTGCACCTTTATGCGGGCAAGGGCCCGACGAGCGCCTTCGATACAGGCGGAGCACTTGACTACATCTAGCCTGGGGCATGCATCCACCAGCCGCTGCACGAGGCCAAAGTAGCTACCAGGCATGGCCTGTCCAGGCCACAGCCGGACTATGAGGCCCTTCATGGCCTCCTCAGCTACCTTGTGGAGTTCGAGCAGCTGCTTCAGCTGGTCGCTTGGGGGCACCGGATGGCCGGCCTCAGTATACTGAGACCAGAAGACCTTCTCCGTCGAGCTCCCCTCCTCGCCACGATAGAATGCGGCGGCATCAGACGCACTACGCGGCAGATCTGCAAACGCCCCTGGAGAGCTCCGAATGCGGGTAAGTGTCAGGTAGTTCACATTAACATGCCTGCTTTGCATGAAAAACGCCTTACCCGCCGCTATCTTCTTTATGTCCTCAACCTCCTGAAGGGCCTTACGGGCCTCGGCCTTGGCGAACTTGGCACTTTCGAGAGCCGAGGCAAGCTCGGACTCTCGAGTCTTGGAGTCACGCTCCAAACTCTCATGTTTTTCCATGAGAACCTGGAGCTCTTGCCGAACTTCCGCCACCCGTGCCTCTTGCTTTTCTCGCTCAGCCCGTTCCGCGGCCGCACTGCGTTCGGCCGCAGACACAGCATCCCTCAGGGCTACCACCTCGTTAGTGGCCCCTGCAATACACATATTATCCTTGTTAATTTTATTTGCAACCAAAATCCTTTTCTGTAAGGTACTTATTCAAAGAGGTGTTACTCACCTTCTTTTTCCTCGAGTTGCTTCTTTGCATGGCCGAGCTCTTGGTCGGACCGCTTGAGATCCTTCTTCAGCACGTCAACCTCCGCCGTTAGTGCGACAGAGGTCAGCAGCGCAGCCTGCAAACCCATATTGACATATTTTAGGCAACCCTGCGTATATCTTGTTAAAGATCCTTAGTCCGGCTTTTCTTTCCGAACACCGAACTAAGCATCAGGGGCTACTGTCTATGCGGTATTACATTACATAATTTTAACTTCTTACCTCAAAGCCTGTTAAAAGGCTGCTGCAGGCTTCGGTCAGCCTGCTCTTAGCGAGCTGAACCTTCTCAATCACCGCACTCATGATAGTGCGGTGTTCTTCCTCGATGGAAGCGCCTTTAAGCGCCTCCAGCAGGTTATCCGGCGCCTCCGGTTGGACGGAGGCCGCCGGCGTCACGGTCCTACCCTTCTTTCGAAGGGGCCGCTTGCCGGACTCTGGAACCACTGCGGGTTCCGATGTAGAGTCCGGCACGAAGTCCGGGAGGCTGCCTGACGGCGCCTCCGGAGCCTCCTCCTGATGGGTCCCTCTTTGGGATCCCACCTCGACATCCTCGTCGGCGCGTGGGGTGGAGGCAGTCGGGATGGAATTCACATCCGACGAGGCCAATGACCCACTCGATGAGTCGGGGAGATCATCATTGGCCGGACTACGGGCAGAATGCGGCGTTAGAAGGATACTACGCGACATAAAAGAAATTACACATCAAGGATCCGGATACTTACGATCTTGCCGGACGCCTGGCCCTTGGAGGCCACTCATCCTCACCAACGCTGATGTTGGCGAAACTGTCCGGGGGGATAGTTCTCCCCCTCTTGGACCCTTCGGCCTCCCCGATGGGGGAAGCCTTCCTTTTCTTCTCTCCCTCCTCCGGGAGAGAGTACTCCTCCTCCTCGGGGGAGGAGTCCTCGTTGTCATCAGACGCCTGATTGCGGGAACTCTTTCGAGTCCCTGCGGCCACCTTCTTGGCCTTCTTCTCCGGCACCACGTGCGGTGCCGGAACCAGCAGCCCCGCTAAGCGGGCGTCCACTGGGTCTTCTGGCATGGGAGCCGGGCTGATGAGCAGCTTGGCCTTCTCCATCCATTCCTGTCAAAGGAAGAGGCAGAATGAAACCTCACTAGAGTCAATCTAATTATCACAAGTGTCCCGTAATGGGGTTGAATCACTTACCTCGTCAGTTGGATACTGCGAGCTGAATCCGCGGTCTTCGGTCGCGGATGCGGGGGCTTCGGCGCCCTTGAACAGCACCCTCCAGGCGCCTTCGTATGTTCTATCAAAGAGCCCGTTTAGCGCCTGGTGGTGTTCCGGATTGAACTCCCACAAATTAAATGCCCGGTCTTGGCATGGGAGGATCTGCCGGATGAGCATGACTTGGACCACGTCGACGAGCCTGAGCCTATTTCTCACCATCTTCTTGATACATGCTCGGAGTCCCGTCACCTCCACCGGATTCCCCCACTGCAAGCCCTTCTCTTTCCAGGAGGTGAGCTGCGTGGGGATGCCAGATCTAAACTCGGGGGCCGCCGCCCATGTGGATTTGCGCGGCTCGGTGATGTAAAACCACCCCGATTGCCACCCCTTGACGGAGTCCACGAAGGTCCCTTCCAGCCAAGGGACGTTGGGCAATTTGCCCAACATGGCGCCTCCGCATTCCGCTTGCGTACCCTTCACAACCTTCGGCTTGACGTTGAAGGTCTTGAGCCACAGGCCGAAGTGGGGCCGGATGCAGAGGAAGGCCTCGCACGCGACGATAAACGCCGAGATGTTGAGGATAAAGTTCGGCGCCAGATCGTGGAAATCCAGGCCGTAGTAAAACATGAGCCCCCGGACAAATGGATGGAGCGGAAAGCCCAGTCCATGGAGGAAGTGGGGGAGGAAGACGACCCTCTCATGAGGCCCGGGGATAGGGATGAGCTGCCCCTCGTCGGGCAGCCGATGCGCGATATCGCCGGAAAGGTATCCGGTGCTGCGCAGCTTGGTGATGTCCTCCTCCTTGACGGTGGAGGCTAAACATTTACCTCCCGCTCCGGACATATTCGGAGAAGGTCGAGGCAAGATGCGTGAGCTCGGGCGTTGGAGCTTGAGTTCGCGGGGATGGATAAGCAAAGGAGGAAGAAGGCGTAGGTGAGAAGGTGAATCCTTATCCCTTATATATAGGCGGACAAAACTATACGTCCCCCACCAGCCTGGTAAAACTCGCTTATCTCCCAAGCGCCACCATCAATGGCGCGGTTGGGTTACCCACGCACGTATTGATGAGAATCTCAGAATAAGGGGAACACGATCTCTGCTTCGACAAGACGTGCCAAGGAAACCGCTTCGCTAAACGTGCTGAGGTGGTATAGCAATTCAAACAAAGGCCTGGTGGCGGTGTGATGTCACGCCGCATAATACGTCAGCAGATTGAACTAAGTGTACATTTTATTCTCTCTACGGTGGAATGTGGAATTTATTTTGCAGAGCCGGACACTATCCTGGTGTTCATGATCTTCTCTGGATTATTCAAGGGAGGAACCCGCCTTGCAATGCCGAACATTGTACACGCGGGACTTATCGTCATTGAAGACTGGTTCAGGGGCTACTGAGGGAGTCCTGGACTAGGGGGTGTCCGGACAGCCGGACTATCATTATCCGCCGGACTCCAAGACTACGAAGATAAAAGATTGAAGACTCCGGCTCGTGTCCGGATGGTACTTTCCTTGGCGTGGAAGGCAAGCTTGGCGATACGGATATGTAGATCTCCTACCATTGTAACCGACTCTGTGTAACCCTAGCCTTCTCCGGTGTCTATATAAACCGGAGGGCTTTAGCCCGTAGGACAACATACATTACAACAATCATACCATAGGCTAGCTTCTAGGGTTTAGCCTCCTTGATCTTGTGGTAGATCTACTCTTGTACTACCCATATCATCAATATTAATCAAGCAGGACGTAGGGTTTTACCTCCATCGAGAGGGCCCGAACCTGGGTAAAACATTGTGTCCCTTGTCTCCTGTTACCATCCGCCTAGACGCACAGTTCGGGACCCCCTACCCGAGATCCGCCGGTTTTGACACCGACATACACCATATCGGAGAAGTTTGTGCTTATTAAGGATTATATTGATGGGTTGCCTTTTACCATTGCACATGATAATTTTGATAGATATAATATGCATGTGCTTGCTTCTCCTACTTACAATTATTATGAGAGAGGAACTATATCTCCACCTCTCTATGTTTCCAATATGATAAAATTGCAAGAAACTATTTATACTATGCATTGGCCTTTACTATGTGTGCATGAATTGTTCTCTTATGACATGACGATGCATAGGAAGAGAGTTAGACTTTGTTGTTGCATGATATATGTTACTTTGTGCTCACTACTAAATCACAAATCATTGTTAATTAAAATTGGCTTTGATATACCTTGGGATCCTGGTGGATCCATTACTTGAGCACTATATGCCTAGCTTAATGGCTTTAAAGAAAGCGCTGCCAGGGAGACAACCCGGAAGTTTTAGAGAGTCATTTATTTCTGTTGTGCTTTCATATAGTTTAAAAACAAAAAAAACAGAGAGGGGAACCCAAAACTTTTCAAAAAGGAAAGTGAAAGTGAGAGAGACAAGCCTTGTTGAAGTGGGAGAGCTCGTTGAAGTTTGTTCATGCTCACGGAAACTTTGTTAATCTTAATTATAGAAACTTTTCATAAAAAATAACTATCCGCTTGTGCAATTCCACTGTTCTACAAAAAATAATGTGCTAAGGTTTGCCTTTAGGATGTTTACAATGCTTGTTGGTTTGTACGGTGCAGGACAAAAACTTTGGCTGTAGTGCGCGATTTTACATTTTTTTACTGGAACGTCAAATGGTTCTGATTCTTTTTGCACTGTCTTGCTGTACAAATTTTTTATTTTTCCTAATTTTGGTAGATTTTTGGGATACCAGAAGTATGGTGAATGTTCAGATTGCTACAGACTGTTCTGTTTTTGAGAGATTCTGTTTTTGATGCATAGTTTGCTTGTTTTGATGAAACTATCAATTTATATTAGTGGATTAAGCCATGGAAAAGTTATATTACAGTAGACACAATGCAAAAACAAAATATGAATTGGTTTGCTATAATACTTAGAGTGGTGATTTGCTTTATTATACTAACGGATCTTATTGAGTTTTCTGTTGAAGTTTTGTGTGGATGAAGTGTTTGATCGAGGACGTCTCGATATGAGGAAAAGGAAGAGAGGCAAGAGCTCAAGCTTGGGGATGCCCGAGGCACCCCAAGTAAATATTCAAGGAGACTCAAGCATCTAAGCTTGGGGATGCCCCGGAAGGCATCCCCTCTTTCTTCAACAAGTATCGGTATGTTTTCGGATTCGTTTCGTTCATGCGATATGTGCAAGTCTTGGAGCGTCTTTTGCATTTAGTTTTCACTTTTCTTTTATGCACCATGCTGGTATGAGATAGTCCTTGGTTGATTTATAGAATTATCTTTGCACTTCACCTATATCTTTTGAGTATGGCTTTATAGAATGCTTCATGTGCTTCACTTATATCATTTGAAGTTTGGATTGCCTGTTTCTCTTCACATAGAAAACCGCCATTCGTAGAATGCTCTTTTGCTTCACTTATATTTATTAGAGAGTGGGCATATCTTTTGTAGAAAGAATTAAACTCTCTTGCTTCACTTATATCTATTTAGAGAGATGACAGGAATTGGTCATTCACATGGTTAGTCATAAAATCCTACATAAACTTGTAGATCGCTGAATATGATATGTTTGATTCCTTGCAATAGTTTTGCAATATAAAGGTGGTGATATTAGAGTCATGCTAGTGGGTGATTGTGGATTTGTAGAAATACTTGTGTTGGGGTTTGTGATTCCCGAAGCATGCACGTATGGTGAACCGCTTTATGATGAAGTTGGAGCACAATTTTATTTATTGATTGTCTTCCTTATGAGTGGCGGTCGGGGATGAGCGATGGTCTTTTCCTACCAATCTATCCCCCTAGGAGCATGCGCGTAGTACTTTTTTTCAATGGCTTGTAGATTTTTGCAATAAGTATATGAGTTCTTTATGAATAATGTTGAGTCCATGGATTATACGCACTCTCATCCTTCCACCATTGCTAGCCTCTCTTGTGCCGTGCAACTTTCGCTGGTACCATACACCCACCATATACCTTCCTCAAAACAGCCACCATACCTACCTATCATGGCATTTCCATAGCCATTCCGAGATATATTGTCATGCAACTTTCATCATCATCATATACATGACTTGAGCATTCACTGTCATATTGCTTTGCATGATCGTAAGATAGCTAGTATGATGTTTTCATGGCTTGTCCGTTTTTTGATGTCATTGCTCGCTAGATCATTGCACATCCCGGTACACCGCCGGAGGCATTCATATAGAGTCATATCTTTGTTCTAGATATAGAGTTGTAATATTGAGTTGTAAGTAAATAAAAGTGTGATGATCATCATTATTAGAGCATTGCCCCAGTGAGGAAAGGATGATGGAGACTATGATTCCCCCACAAGTCGGGATGAGACTCCAGACTTAATAAAAAAAGAGAAAGGCCAATGAAGCCCAAATAAAAAAAGGGGGCCAAAGAAGCCCATCAAAAAAAACGAGAAAATAAAAAAATGAGAGAAAAAGAGAGAAGGGGCAATGCTTATCCTTTTACCACACTTGTGCTTCAGAGTAGCACCATGTTCTTCATAGAGAGAGCCTCCTATGCTTTCACTATCATATACTAGTGGGAATTTTCATTATAGAACTTGGCTTGTATATTTCGATGATGGGCTTCCTCAAATGCTCGAGGTCTTCATGAGCAAGCAAGTTGGATGCACGCCCACTTAGTTTTCAGTTTGAGCTTTCATACACTTATAGCTCTAGTGCATCCGTTGCATGACAATCCCTACTCACTCGCATTGATATCTATTAATGGGAATCTCCATAGCCCGTTGATACGCCTAGTTGATGTGAGACTATCTTCTTCCTTTTTGTCTTCTCCCCAACCACCATTCTATTTCACATATAGTGCTATGTCCATGGCTCACGCTCATATATTGCGTGAAAGTTGAAAAAGTTTGAGCTTATTAAAGTATGAAACAATTGCTTGGCTTTTCATCGGGGTTGTGCATGATTAAATACTTTGTGTGATGAAGATAGAGCAACAGCCAGACTATATAATTTTGTAGGGATAACTTTCTTTGGCCATGTTGTTTTGAAAAGACATGATTGCTTTATTGGTACGCTCGAAGTATTATTGTCTTTTTGTCAAATGATAGACTATTGCCTTGAATCACTCGCGTCTTAATATTCATGCCATGATTAGATTACACGATCAAGATTATGCTAGGTAGCATTCCACACCAAAAAATATCTTTTTTATCATTTGCCTACTCGAGGACGAGCAGGAATTAAGCTTGGGGATGCTGATACGTCTCCGTCATATCTATACTTTTTGGGACTAACATATTGATCCAGTGCCCAGTGCCAGTTCCTGTTTGTTGCATGTTTTATGTTTCGCAAAAACCCAATATCAAACGGAGTCCAAACGGGATAAAAACGGACGGAGAATTATTTTTGAACATTTGTGATTTTTGGGAGGAAGAATCAATGCGAGATGGTGCCCGAGGTGGCCATGAGGGTGGCCCACGCCACCACTCCAGGTGGGCGCGCCCCCCACACTTGTGGGACCCTCGTAAGGCGGTTGATGCTCTACTTTGGCCGCAAGAAAGCTATTTTTTGAAATACTATCTGGGCGAAGGTTTCAATCCAATCAGAGTTATGGATCTCCAGATATAAAAGAAACGGTGTGAGGGCAGAATCCCAGAACACAGAAACAGAGAGAGACAGAGAGACAGATCCAATCTCGAAGGGGCTCTCGCCCCTCCCACGCCATGGGAGCAAAGTACCAGAGGGGAAACCCTTCTCACATCTAGGGTTGAGGTCAAGGAAGAAGAAGAAGAAGGGGGGATCTCCCCCCCCCCTTGCTTCCGGTGGCGCCGGAACGCTGCCGGAGGCCATCATCATCACTGCGATCTTCACCAACAACTTCACTGCCTTCATCACCAACTCTTCCTCCCTCTATGCACCGGTGTAACCTCTCTTTTACCCGCTGTAATCTCTACTTAAACATGGTGCTCAACGTTATATATTATTTCCCAATGATGTATGGCTATCCTATGATGTTTGAGTAGATCCGTTTTGTCCTATGGGTTAATTGATGATCGTGATTGGTTTGAGTTGCATGTTGTATTATTGGTGCTGTCCTATGGTGCTTTCTTTGTCATGCAAGCGTGAGGGATTCCCGCTGTAGGGTTTGCAATATGTTCATTATTTGCTTATGGTGGGTGGCGTGAGTGACAGAAGCACAGACCCGAGTAAGTAGGTTGTTTGCGTATGGGATAAAGGGGACTTGATGCTTTAATGCTATAATTGGGTTTTACCTTAATGATCTTTAGTAGTTGCGAATGCTTGCTAGAGTTTCAATCATAAGTGCATATGATCCAAGAAGAGAAAGTATGTTAGCTTATGCATCTCCCTCAAATAAAATTGCAATAGTGATTACCGGTCTAGTTATCGATTGCCTAGGGACACATAACTTTCTCGTGACAACAAGCTCTCTACTAAAACTAACTTAGTTGTGTCTTTATCTAAACAACCCCTACTTTTTATTTACGTGCTCTTTATTATCTTGCAAATGTATCCAACAACACCTATAAAGTACTTCTAGTTTCATACTTGTTCTAGGTAAAGCGAACGTCAAGCGTGTGTAGAGTCGTACCAGTGGCAGATAAGACTTGAGAGAATATTTGTTCTACCTTTAGCTCCGCGTTGGGTTCAACACTCTAACTTATCGAAAGAGGCTACAACTATCCCGTATACTTGCGGGTTATCACCCGCCCGCGTCGTGCCCCGCTCGCCGCACTCGCGTCCCATGCTTGCCGCACTCGTTGTGTGTGCCCGCGCGCCAACCACCCGCCTCCCTAACTGCCTACGCTGTGCCCTGCTTGTCGCGCGTCCGCCCGTGCTCGCTCGCGGCGGCATGGTGGCGAAGAATAGAGAAAGGAGGAGAGAGAGAGGCATGGGTGGGTGGGTAGACGACCCCTCTGGTTTCTATGACAGGCGGGCCATGGCTCACATGCAAAGGAAATGGCCGGACGAGGAAGACAAGAAATCATCCCCTTATGACCGTTTCAGACGCAAAGCCAGATTAATTTTGCATGCAGGATGGGACGAGCCGGACTAAAAACAAACGTCTTTTTACTGATGAAATCGGGCCTTCTCATCTGTCTGGTAAACGGACAGAGCCGGACGTCTTGCGTTCGAGTTGGCCTGGACGGCGACCAACCCAATCTCCCCCGTGCGCTTCGTGAAGGGGTCTGTCCTCGGTCGCCATGTGAGTTCCGTGCAAGTGTTCTGCGGTTCGTCTATTCGGCAAGCAAGTTTGCAATTGCAAGTTCTGTTAATACTTCAATTGATACCTTTTATTTCTGTTTTATTCATCTTTTGTATCTAGTGTTTAAAGAATCTATATCTTAGTCTTCGTGGGAAAACATCAATCTAGAGTTATTTAAATAACACGAAGGTAATCGTGTTGGTCAATTATTAAACATTATGCAGTTGGAAGTTGAATCCTCTATAATACTAAGCTTCTTACTTTTAAAGGCTTCATATTTGATTGAGATCTCCAACTAGAATTGGGTCATTTAATTTTGACAGGATCAACAATTTCTCAAAGATCTCCCATTCAATTATTATTTTTATACTATGTTTTCTAATTTTTAAGGCCTCGCAATTAATTGAGGTATTTAATTTAGAATTGGGTCAACCGATTTTGATCGAATTAACACTTTCTCAAACTCTTCCATGCAATTCTTTTAGTTCACTATATTCCCTAATTTTGAAGCTCTTTCATTCAATTAAGGTATTCAATTTTGAATTTGGTTTATGATTTTGACCGGGCCAACAATTTATCAAATCAATCAGCAGCAATCGACCTATAAAGACATATTAATCTCGCACACCCTCCCACCACCTGGAAAAAAGAAGCACAACCATGTGATACTGTAACACCAATATAATAGTACATGCAATTATCGACATAGAAATTCCCCACATAAATATAAGTTGGTTAGTGGATAATACAGAATTACACCACGATTGGCCCACCAAATCACCATATTATAAACAAAAATAGTTTAAACTTTGACCCCGGACCAAACTAAGTATTCCATCAGTTCCAAAATATAAGGGGTATTAGTTTTGTAGAAGTCAATTTTTCTTTAACTTTGACCAAGTTCAGAGCAAACATATCGGCATCCACAATATTAGACAAAAAAGTATGAAAATTCATTTTATGATGAATTTAAAAATACCGATTTGATATTTGGATTTTGATATATTTCTCTACAAATTTGGTTAAACTTAAAAGGTTTGACTTTTCAAAAAGGTAATACACCTTTTTTTAACACAATACATCTTTTATTTTAAAACATATCAATTTTTTAAAAGAAACCAACAACACCTACGGTGTAGCAAAGCACGCCCAACCCTTCTAGTAGGTATGATTCTCAATGTTTTTAGTGAGATTGTACCCAATTTGAGAGTCTCGTAGTGTGGCCCAAATTTTGCCAGCTCGGCCTATATATGGTAATAATGGACACAAATAAATAAAATTCCTTGTCATGTAAATTAAATCCACTTGTATGAATGAAAACAAGCATGTGGTAGTGACAGCACTGCATTTGACCGGGTCGCAACCAGTGATTCCTTAGCCACTTGTGTAATTGTTCTGGACGCCGTCCCATTTGACCGGTCTTTCTTGTAAGTACTGCTGAACAAAATACTACTGTAGCGTACACTGGTTCCCTCCGCAGCAGCTGACCGTGGAAAGAGCAACGGACGCGCGTGCGCATAATTTTTTTTAGTAATGGTGGACATCCTTGCCATGAAGAAATGGTCATGGCCAACCTACTTGTATGAATAATAACAAGCATGTGCTAGTGACAGCACTGCATTTTTCTGCAATAGTGACAGCACTGCATTTGACCGGATTGCCACCATATTCCTTCATCTTTAATCATTGTCCTTGGACGTCCGTCCCATTTGATCGTCCTTTCTTCTAAAGTACACCGGCTCCCTCCGCAGCCCTTCTCCAAGGTAATCGTCCGCCGTCCCCCCCGTCGATTCCGTGGAAGCTGATTCCGCGCCGCCCTCCCGCAGCTGTGCTTTGCTGCTCCGTCGTCCCGCGACCCCAACGCCTAACTCTGGCACCGCTCATCCTCCGGCAGCTCGTCGTCCTCAGGCAGCTCGTCACTTCTCCAAGGTAGAATATATCCTCCTTCCACTCTGATGGATTCTCCGTGCAAATCTAGGGACTTGGAGTCCTTGCAACATGTGATGTACCAAGGCCTTTCTTTCTTTTTTCAGCTGACAGTAACTGGAACAGCAAGTGTTCCATTTTGCAGTAACTTTCTTTGATACCTTAGGCTACTGATCGATTCATCTTGTTTTGTTTTGTTGTTTGAGCAAGACTTTTCACAGCAGGCAACATGTAAATCTGGTTTACAACACTAATATCTGGTCTAACTTTTTTTTAGAAATTTAGCCACTTGATGCATGGCTACAGACAAGAGTATGAACATGTTTTCGTTTGATAAACCAAAGTGCTTAAAGCATAGAACTAAGAAAAATCTATTTTCGTTTTGGTCCACTTTCTCCCAATTGTGGCACTTAGGACAGTTTTGACATTATCATCGTTCGGATAAGAAAGAAGTCCAATTTACACCCCTAAACTTGTCCCCAAGTTCAGTTTACAGCCCTTAACTCTAAGTTGGTTTAATTTTCACCCCTATACTTGTCCCCAAGTTCACTTGGGTTGTAAAGTGAACTTTGAGACAAATTTAGGGGGGTAAATTATTGGACTTCTCTCTTCGGATAAAGAGTTGACAAGATACTTTGTCGCTCCCATCATATATTTAGCTAAACGCAGTGTCTCCACCAGAGTTGGCAAGATACTTTGCCGCTCCGACTGTTGGTTTTAATTGAGGAAATTCTGTCCAGACTGTTTTCACCTGTGCCCACGGTTTTTGGCGCTCGTGGCATTATACAGTAATAATCTAACTCCCCTACTAGTATTTCCTCGTTTCAATAGTTCAAATTCACCAAATTTTCATGTTTTATAATTGCTTCAAACAGAAATGACAGAAACTGACCAAGTTACCGCTGATGGTTACTTTATTATTACACATATATTTGCTGGTCTCTTTTTTTGTGGGGAACATTTACTGGTATATCGTTGGTAGGACTGGTTTTAGAGAATGGCAGATTGCCAATATTCCCTCCAACTTTAGTTGTTTAGCTTGTGATTGCAAAGAGAGCCTTGGCTCGGTGGCTGGGCATGCTGTTGTGTAGCCTAATTACCCGAGTTCAATTTCTAAAATTGACAGGTGATGCATATGGGGTTTTTCCCCCATTTATTGAAGATCAAACTTGGTGTGTGGTGGAACCACTAATAAAATATATCTTGATAGTCATTTAAAAAAAATCCGAGGATCATGCTTATCTTGGTACTCATACTAAAATGAATGTATGCATCCCTAGTTAGTGCAGAGGCTGGGAAGTGAAAATCTGTCCCCTTTTTAAGGGATCTAGTAATCCCCGTGAATTTCGGATCGCCCCCGCGCCGTTCCCTGCTAGGGAGGCTCAGGCGGAGCTCCCGTACCAAGCCGCCGAGGCGCCCTTCCCCTCATCCCTTCCTTCCGTCACCGCTAGAGGAAGCCGCCGGGCGAAGCCTGGGCGGACGACATCGGTGGCGGAGGTGCTCTCCTCCTCCCAGCGTCAGGCCTGGATTGGGCGGGGCATCCACCCGCGCGGAGGCACATCCCCTGATCCGGTTTGCGGTGGAGCGACGGCCTGCCTCCGGTGGCAGCGCGAGGCGACAACGTGGTGATGGGCGGTTGCGGCCGGGGGTCGTGGAGCTCGGGCGGCGGCCCCTTTGGTGGCGTCTCGCTGTTCGGTGGCGTCGCGAGGCAGCTCGGGCAGCCGGCGGACCACCGGCAGGTTGGGGATGGCGCTGATCTTGTCGGCAGCGTCTTTGGTTGGCGGCTCTTGCGCGTGGTAGATGGACGGCTTCTTGAACGTGTGGGCGGTGAATTGCCGGTAGATGTCCTCTCCGCTGGATCCTCTCTCCCGCCACCACTCGGTGGCTTGCGGTCTCGGTCGTCAGTCCCGGTGCATTGTCGGGGGCTGGTGGAGGTGGGTTCGGACTGGAGGAGCCTCTGGATGGCTCGATCATCCCGACAGAGGCGACATCACTTTCTTCCTTATGCGCCGTCGAGGTCCCTCCTCTCCACCCTGATCCCATGCCAGGGTGAAAACACAAAATCTCCTCTCGGATTGGGCAGCGGCGGCACTGCATGTGTCATGCCCTTCTTGGAGGCGCTGCCTAGGGTGTTCGGGTATTCAGTTAGAGGAACTGCAGGAAGAGAGGATGGGACCGGTGGCAGCAGGTGGTGTTCGCAAAGGTGGGGCGGCATGGCATCTGGCGTGTTAACAACGACGGGTCTCAGCGACATGGGGGCAGCGGGGTCTCGGCAATGGACGTGTGTTGATGGACGTGCGCAGGATGGTGGGGTTGTCTGGCGTCATGGTGGCATCGACGGATGGCAGGGCTGGCAAGGATGATGCGGATCTCTTTCTTGAAGATGGGTCAGCGGTTCGATGATGGCGGCGGCTCTAAAACGTGTGCATGTAGTGTACGCTTTAGGTTTGCTGCATCGGCTGTCGGTTCCGATACGTTATGCGGATGGATCGAAGACCATACCGATTTTAGATATGGGGAGTGAGAGCACTCCACATTATCGAGTTTTTAGGTGTTAGTGGTTGCTTCGGGTGGTTTGATGTATGATTTTGTCAGACTTTTATTAAATAATTAATAAAGATGATTGTATGCATCGATTGATGCTAAGGTCGAAGGTTTTAACCTCCTTTTCAAAAAAAAAGTATTCAAAAAATATTTGAGTTTGTACGAATTATGCGACTATTAGATGACTATGCTAATTGAGCACATGGCTGCGTCTATTAGTTGGTTATATGCTAATTATTGCTCATGGCTAAAACTTGACCTTGCTCAGTCTTATATTGCACGGTGTAATGTACTTATGGTACGGAGTATGGAAACAAAGTCATCAGGACTAGGTCGTGTACAATTTGTTTTGCGTACAATCACTTGAAACTCTCGTGGCTGATATTAGTCAGTTTGTAAACTATAGTCAATAGACCTATGCAATGTGATCAACAGTACTGGACTATGTCCATATATAGTCTCGGATGAACTAATATCCAACTGTAGTTACACCCTTGTAGGCAGTTAGTTACTGTTAGAAAGAAGAGAGGGATTTGGTGGAATAGTTTGTTTTATTGATTGAGCTTCGTGGACATATATATATATAAGTACAACGAGTAACTTAGAGTACAAGACAAGACAGAACAAATCCTAATCTATCTCTTCTTTCCTAATAATCAATATACTCAACATCCCCCGCAGTCACAACGGTAGCAACGCAGATGGTGAGACTGAAGAAGAATCCGAAGGCAAGCCGACGGACAACCCCCCACAGTCCTAACGGTCGATGCATCGCGAAAGGCGTGGCTGGAGTAGAAACCAACAAGGTTGCTTAAGCAAGGCGGTAACCCTTTGTGCCGTTTGTCGAGGTAGCCGAGAGCGTAGGGTGGTGTAGCCGTGGTCGAGGTAGTCGTGCGAGGGACACCGTGGTCGATATCGAGTCGGCGTGGCCGGTGTCGAGGTAGTCGCCGTGGACCCAGAAAAAGAGCGGTAGCGGCGACCTGAGGAGGAGGAGGCGGCGGCTAGGTCAAAAGCGCAGCGATGGTGCTCGAAGTAGCCGAGGAAGAACCCGACAGCATGATGAAGACCGGCGCGGATGGTGGCGTTCCGGCGCCTAGAGGGGCGGCGCGACGTATACCACATAGAAGTCGACGCGCGGGGACGACGGAGTTGACCCCTCACCGTTACGCTACGAGCCGAAGCGGCGACGCAGCGCAGCGCGCGGGTCAGAGCGACGACGGGGTAGACCTCATGCCGGCAGCAAGGACCGCGTGCTACGCTCGCTACGGCCCGATCGGACGACGCAGCGGCAGCGCAATGGTCGATGCAACCACGGGGACGACCTGAAGCGGACGGCCTCAGGGCGGCGGTGATTGCGGGCCGCGGCATTACGGTCCGAAGGGACGACGCATCGGCAGCGCGCGGATTGATGCAGCCGCAGGGAGAATCACGGGGGCGACGGCATGGACCGCGTGCCACGTTCGCTATGGTCCGACGGGGCGACGCAGCGGCAGCGCGACGGTCGGTGCAGCCACAGGGACGGCCTGTAGCAGACGGCCTCGGGGCAGCGATGGACCGCGGTCCACGGCACTACGGCTCGAAGGGGCGACGCAGCGGTAGCGTGCGGGTCGATGCAACCATGGAAAGAACCATAGGGCGGCGACGCTGCGGTACGAAGGGACGACGCAGCTGCATCCCGTTTGCTTGATCGGTGAAGAGACGTGTAAACTCAGGGACGATCTTCATGAAATTCTGTGACCTGCATTCGCGCGGCCGAACGATGCAGCGGCTCGCAACCGGACGTCTAGAGCTGTCCACGCCCGGGGCTGAGCTATACGCGTGCAAGCACACGGAGAGCCTTCGCCCGTACTGGATGCAGCAGGTACGAGCAGCCAACAGGCCTGTGTGGAGCAAGGGGCAGCAAAAGCACATGCACGTAGGGACACGGCCACACGCTGTGTTGAAGGATGGGCCGACGCGGACACTTGCGCAGGAAACCACGCTCGCGGGGCACGAGGCGAGGACGAGCAGCCAGCACAGAACCGCACGAGCGGCCGCCGTCCTGGGCACATCGCACGCGTGTCATGCGTAAAACCTGGGCGTCGCGCCCGCAATTGATCTAGTCGAAGATGATGAAGACGAGCAGCCGCCGCCCCCACGCCTCCACGCGGCCAATGCGAAAACGAAGACGGCGGCAACAAGGCCCCGGCGACAGCAGAGGCAACAGCCAGCAAGAACAGCGCCGCCGCCCTCCACCGCGAATGGAAGACCCCAGCCGCCACCGCCTATGCTATCGCCAGAGACAACGCTACAGCAGAAGGAACCGACAGCGACACAGAGTAAAAAGGCCACGCACGCCCCAGTCAAAAGCCCATTTACAAACCGACCATAGGCTAAACTGGGCCCACATACCGCCTAAACCAGCCCCGATCAACCAGAGGCTCCCATTTCGTGGGAGCTTAGTATTTGTACCGATGTTGTTGGAGTAGACGCGTGTTGTAGTTGTAGACGACGGACGGCAATAGGTGACGCAAACCGATTTGAAATCGGAAAATCAAAGAAAAATAACGCCGATCAATCGATCCGCGAGAGAGAAAAACCCTAATCAACAGATTCGGAAAAAGACTCTTTAGGGCAACCGGTCAACATGACCGGCGGACGAACCCTAGGTACGGACGGCGTGGCCCTCGGCGGCGGTCATGGAGGCCGACCGCCTCAGGGGCGATGCGCGGGGGCGGAAGCGGCAGTAGCTAGGGTTTAGGATTGAGGTAAGGTTGATACCATGTTAGAAGGAAGAGAAAAATTTGATGGAATAATTTGTTTTATTGCTTGAGCCTCGTGAACATATATATATAGGAGTACGATGATCAACTTGAAATACAAGACAAACCAACACAAATTCTAGTCTATCTATTCTTTCCTAATAATCAATATACTCAATGGTTACTGTCCAAAGATAACCGTATTTTTTTTATCCGTACATATTCTTGTGCATGCAGAGAAGAGCCAGGTTAACACCATTTGGATATGACATCAATGGATATGAGTATACCGTTTCATGTCTTGGAGCAAATTACAGAGAAATTCTCGGACAAGCAGATGATTGGAAGTGGAGGCTATGGAAAAGTTTACAAGGTACAGAGAACAAGCATATCAGTTTTAAACATTTTTTAGTGTATTTTTATTTATACAGAAGGTATTCAAGTATCAATACGTTGCGCCATACAGACTGCCCTTTCACTAAATCTCCAATGCAATATCAATGGAAAAGCATACAAGGTTCAGAGAGCAAACATATCATTCTTGCAGGGTTTTTTAGTGTACAAAGAAGAGCTAAGCTAGTTGATATTCAAGTATAAATTAGAAGATGCACAGCCGTGGCACCATACAGGCCGGCTTTCACCAAATCTATACAATGTAAGGGCATTTCCAACGCGGACTCGCATATTTGCTCTCGCATCCATCCGCAGACAGTCACTCTGTGCATTTTAAAACCGAACGGAAAAATCATACTGAAAATAAACCGAACCGAACCGAATTCACGGTTTTTATGGTTTCTGGTTTCGATATGATATGAACTTTTCATACCGTTTCGAATTTCGGTTTTTATGGTATATACCAAAAAACCGAATGGTTAACCGAATAAACCAGAATAAATATATGAGGCAAACAACGATACAAGTAGTCATTTTTCTTGTATAAGAGTAAAATTTCCTGCAAAGAACATCCATTTTTTCTTATAACATAGTAATTTTTCTCTTGCAAAAATGCTAACCACGTCGTCCATAACCTTTCAAGGCATGAATTGAGGCATGCATATATACTTATATAAAGTTATAAACCGTTTGTATTTAAAAATTATGTGTTTGAATTTATAAGTTTGTAAAATATAGTATGTTATTTTCAAATTCGCGTCAACTTTGGTGATTATGGTATATACCGAAACCGTACCAAAATATTTTGGTATATACCGAAACCAAACTGTATTTTAATATCATACCATATAAACTGAAGTATTAATACCGTACAACCCAGAAAACCATATAAACCGAACCATGCAAACCGAACAAACCGAACGGACATATTGAGCAGACAGGTGGGACCAGTCTATGAACACGGATGTGAAAACTGGCCATCCAACACTGCCCACATATATTTCAACCACTATTTGAACTAACCGGATGAAATTCGTGCAAATACGGCGGATTTAAACCAGATGAAATTCATTACACTTTGGATAATTTTTAACTAAACTACACCTAGTCGACGTCCGGTGCCGGCGGATATCCATGCTGATGACACGGATACCCTTGACTAGTCTACTACCGGCCGCAGCAGGTCTCCCTTGTCTTCCCCATGTCCGGCAGTCCACTCATCGGACGGTCGTGAGGCTTGGAGGCATATGCTTCAGAGCAAAGGACCGCTCTCCATTGGTCGGCAGAGCCGCTAGTCGGAGTGGCACCGGATCACTGGGCGGGCGGGGGGGGGGGGGGGCATAGTGGCTTGCGAGAGCGGCCATGTCACGAGTTGTGCATGCCGCGTCACTGGTCTTCATAGGATCCAAGCGGCGTCGGCCTCCCATGTCCTACTCTTCCTCATTCATGGCAGAAGGCGTGGATGTGTTAGCCGCCGCGTTGTCGATCTCTGTGAAGCTAGCTTCTATCTCCGCTGGCAAGGCGTGGTTCCGTCAATGTTGGCGGCGGATGGCGCGGTCGCAAGCACGAGAGGAGCTGTATGGCACGGCCTCGTCCACGGCAGCCACAATACCCGTTCCGTTGTGATCCCCCACGTGCCGGCCTGGAGCAACTCTCCACCCCACGGCGAGCTGGCTTGGAGCGCCAAATTGATGAACCACACGCCGGCTTGGAGCCGCCTCCTCCGCAAGCTGGCTTGCAGCAGCCTGGAGCGGTTGTAACGCCCCATATTTGTACACTAGCTGGTGACGTTACCACGCTTCTCTGATTAAAAACAAGTACCTATAAAACTCCAAATTTTGAAAGTAAGTTCTTTGTTTCTAAAGGAATCAACATCAAGAATATGATATCTATATATATTGCAATAGCATCTCTTGATATACATCCACTCATTTCAAAAGGCAAAATAGACATGTGAAAACAAGAAGAACAACTAAAGCTCCTTAAGCCGTGCAAGGAACTTTCATACTATGAGGAATAACAAATGATAGTCTTAAGCATTATGTGATAGGCAGAACTAATGCCACGTGAATTTGTGGGACATGCGGGTAAGCGCTGCCGTTATCCCGGTGGTCCACCAAGGCGCTGAGATTGCTACTTTTAATAGGACTTTCGCAATACGCGCCGCATGCATTCACACTTCACGCGAATACGCCGCGTTATGCACTGCAGCAGTGGACCAGCCGCACAGGCCGCATTCAATGGATCACAGGAGAAAAGCAGAAGGCCCGGTCCGGGAGATGGATTAACTCCCGTCCTTCGGTGGGTGTGCGTAATTGAGCCGTCCTCCCACAGCACATGTCCAGCACCCAACAGCATGTCCAGGGCTTCAAACTCAATTTGTTTCTGAGGCTTTGATTCTTTGTTATGGAGGTGCGTGCTGACTTCTGTTTATTCTGTTTCTACATTAGCGTGTCCAGGGTTTTAGTGGAAACTTATGGAATGGGCTTTTCCAGATTCAGTTGTTTTGGGGTGATAAATATAGACATAACCCATCCTGGATGAACTGATGGCCTGCGTCACATTTAAAACTGCCTTGGCAGCTAATTAACCCACTGCCGGCCACATGTGGATGATTTAAAGCTATATAGTTCCTGCTGAATTGTGTGCCAAGGACTATCTTTATCATGTGTTTTGCGTAGTTACATGAGCCAAATAACTCAAATGGTGGTGGATAAGTGCAATAGATCAACCAAATTACTGGTACAAAAACCGTAAACACAGACTAAATGCGCAGTAGGTGAGCACACATCACGTACTAGGAGAAACACGGGGAGGACTTGATGTAAAAATATATACTATACTAGCTATGGAGTGGCTAGCCCGAGAACTGGTGGACTTGCACTGCTAAATGCAGACGTCAACGACGACCATTGCGCAGGGGGTGAGCTTCGGTGGTTGTGGACGAAGAGGACGTTAATGGCGATGGATGGAGGCGTGCTATGTTTGGTGACTCCATCTAGCACTCAAGTACTATATATACTTGTTCTCCCCCTTCCAAAGCCTGCATCCTCATTTGCGTTAGTCGGACAGAGTGCAAACGATGTATGGAACAGTAGATGATGAACTTACACCACACCACGGCAATCACAACTGTAGTAATGCCTCCCCGGGTTTACTACGGCCTGAAATGAACCAGACTACATGCCCGGCTTTGCACTTAGGGCAACGGATGAGAGAGGGCGAGGCGACCTAGTTGGAGATGACATGAGATGAATGTGGTGGAGAGCTTCCCTGGGACACGGATGAACACATGGTTCTGACCTGCAATGGGTGGATGGTTGCAAGAGAGAGCGAGGAACAAGTGCCGAGCAGAATGGTTGGACAGCCGAAGCAACAAGGCCGAATGGATTAAAGAGACGGAGGGGAGCGTGGTGCAGGTAGTTGTTGCAACAAATAAGTGATTCAATGCGTCTGGTTTCTTTGCATGCAGCAGACCTGACCTGTCAGACAGAATACAAAAGATAAACAGGTTGGATATGGTGCAGAGAAATGAATATACATGCTCACCGTATAATATATGCACGAATCACGTGGGAATGGACGGGTGGGATAACGACCTCGCTTGGCACCATGTCCACTCATGATTTATCGGAACTAATGTACGTAGTATAGACGTGTGTGTCCGTGTGTGGTGGTGAACTACTTCATCCCTTGCATATCGTTACTTTGAGTACCTGAAATCCAAATTAAAACCAACAAGGAAAAACACAAGAGTGAGTAAAGAATACTTAGCCAAGTGCACGGTAGAGCCTGAAGGTAATTTTAAACGTAAAACTGAATGCTGCACTGATGCATGACTGAAGTAAATCTGATTCATCCATTAGGACACCTTAAGTGTCATTTACACCCTGGACTGGAACATTTGACATTTCTCAGTGGTCATATCTGGAATAGTAAACCTATCTCCAAATTCATACACTGATACATTAATACATGCATGAATATGAAGATGAGACGATAACAAACAAAAACAAGAAATAACCATTGCCGGCAAACATAAACCGAGACAATCCATCATACACTTGCCTTGGACAAATGTTTAAATAGAAGAACTACTCCTGCACCTAAAGCTCTGAAACCTGACAAGTACGTCAGTCTCCCCAACCACCGCAACGATGTAGATGACGACAACCCAGGCACGCATAGGACATGGTTGTGACTAGTGACTGGCGGCGTCTCTGGCGACGGTCGCCAGCGGCTCCTCCCGCAATGGCGGAGGCAAGGGCACCAACCCTAGGCGGAGGCGGCGACTTGGCCGGCGTGGGTTCTGTTCGTGCGTGAGACTAGGAGAAAAGAAATTTTCTTGCCTTCTCTTTTTTTTTCTCCTGTACTTTTATCTGCATTGTTTTTTCTTCTTCTTTTTCCTTTTTTCTCGAAATTGTCCGAAGGCTAGATTTAACCGGCTCGCCTAATATTCGTTCTGACTCCATCTTGAACAATCTTATACTCATTTTGGGCCTACTCGACGAGGCAAACTGAACCGCGGCTTCAGATTTCATATAATACCTATGGTTTGGAAATCAAAGTTTGGTCAACATCCTGGACTTATTCTGGAATTGAACCTATGATTTTTTAGGGTATTACAGTCTCCCCCACTTCAACAGAATTTGCCCTCGGATTCTTAAAACTAATTACTTGGAGAAAGAATAACTCGAATTCTAACACGAAATAAATTACTCCTATGTGTGAATAACTATAGGTATTATTCTCGCATCTTCAACTCAAGTTCCTACGTTGCTTCTCATTTGGTTTGGTTCATCCAAAGCACCTTCACGAACTTGATTGTTTGGCGCCCCATCACCCTATCGACCTCCTCTAGAATCCTCACCGGCCGAGCCTCAAAGGTCGGATCTTGCTTGGTCATAAGTGGGTCAATGGTGATATGTCATTCTGGTTTTCGGAGGTACTTACGCAATATAGAGACATGAAGCACATCATGCATCCCTTTAAACTTTTCGAAGAATCTTGGGAACAAAAGAGATGTCTTGGTCAAATTTAATGACTTATCATACACTATGCTATTCCTGCAAATGGTGTTGAAAATATAGGAGAAATCCACCGTCGACATTCTTCAATATCAAAACTAAGCTAAGGAACACAATGTAACTACCGAAAGACTCATGGTACCCTACTAGGCAGAACTCTAGTAAGGTACCCTCAAAACAATACGTGTTCTCATTCTCATTACAACTCCTACACTTGTCAGGGGTGGCCTCTTCCAAATATGGAACGTCACTCTGCTCTATGGTCTAGGTTACACATCACCAGCTCTCTACTTACAGATAAAAGCACGCATGGAATAACAACTCTAACATAACAAGAGAGAATAAAGGTTGGTATGGGGGCCAATCCATCCCACACCCAAACTATTAACTATGTATGTTGAATAGGTGACATGGGTAACCTAGCATTGGGGAAACCTCACTCACCTTGGAAGAATAGTGCGAACCAAAGGTTTTGTGCTTGACTTCCCACGTATTCAATTTGCAAGTCAGTATAAAGCTAAACTATTGGTCCTTGAAAATTCTCAAGGTTGCCTATATTCTTAGTCCTTTGCAAACAACATGAAATAGGGGATAAAGAGTGATTTGATCTAGAAAAAAAATGAGATTTAGTGAAGATAAGGAAAATACTAGTTTTTCATCTGGAACGGCAGACAAGGAAAAGGCTTCCATAAACAATGTTTTATTTTCAAAGATCACATTCCAACATATCAAAGGACGGCTCAGAACATCTCAGCAAGATTGTTGTCTTGTAAAACCTCATAACAATCGCCTCACACTTAAAGGACTAATGTTACATCCCAATGCAAGGATCACAATTCTTGATACTTAACAGCAGGAGAATGGTACGAATGAGTACCAAAGAAGGGAACAAGATTTAGATGACGGGCTCAACATAAGGCATAATTTTGAATGGCTAATTAATGATTAGTGACTAGTGACTTTTGTGCAAGACATGTACATGCGGTGCACCGGAAAGAACAGTTCAAGTGGAATGTATACGCCATGTGTATATGGTCGCTTTGGTATCAATGGCTAGAAATGACTGCTAGCTTCTTGTAATGTCTAGGATCTTCTTAAGGCTCTCTAGGATTAATTTATAAACTCCATTCCACCGTATAAACTAGATAGACCAACTTATCACCATATCAATCCCATCAAAGTAGCAAAACCTTCCTACAATCACCATTGGCAAAGCTTGACTTGCAACTCACTATGTCCATACTTCCAAAAGCATTGAGCTAAACTTAAGCCATCCAGAGTAGAATTTATATAAAACTTTGGCTAACCATTCCAATCATAACACATTTCACCTCATTGGTCCAAAGAGACCAGTGCAAATGATCAGTTATTTCCTTCCTATGCCGATCTCATCAACCATCTAACAAATATCGATTCGACAATATTTATAACCAAAAGACAAGATGCAACCAAAAGCATGACATACGATGTACCTAAAGCAAGTCACCATAAGCCTCTAGCAGCAACAACTTGCCCATAGGCAGAATAACATTAATAATCAACATCAACATCAAGACATAGTGGACGCGTATATGCAATGAATGTCCCCAAACCCATCCTATAGTGCACTAGTGTGTCAAGTATTTAGTAGTTATATCCTATGTGGTCTATTAGGATAAATAATGGGCGAGTTAACCATCCTAGCAAAAAATAGGTAGAACTAATGTATGTTGTATAGATGTGTGTGTCCGTGTGTGGTGGTGAACTACTCCCTCCATTGGATATCGTTACTCTGAGTACCTGAAATCCAAATAAAAACCAACAAAGAAAAACACAAAAGTGAGTAAAGAATACTTAGCCAAGTGCACGGTAGAGCCAAACCATCAACAAACATAATATATGAAGGTAATTATGAATGGACAATTGAATGCTACACTGATGCACGACTAAAGTAAATCTGACTCATGCGGCGGGACACCCAGTGTCATTCACACCCCGGGCTAGACACATTTGACATTTCTCACCGACCATATCTGGAATAGTCAACATATATCCAAACTGATATAGGATACCCTAATACATGCATGAATATGATGATGAGACAATAACAAACAAAAACAAGAAAGAACCATCGTTGACACATAAACCGAGGCAATCCGCCATGCAATTGCTTTGGACAAATGTTTAAATAGAAGAATTACTCCTGCACCTGAAGCTCTGAAACCCGACAAGTATGTCAGTCTCCCCAACCACCGCAATGATGTAGATGATGACAACCTAGGCATGCACATGACGTGGTAGTGACTAGTGACCAGCGGTGTCTCCGGTGACAGTCACCAACGACTCCTCCCATGATGGGGGCAGCAAGGGCACTAACCCTAGGTGGAGGTGGCGACTTGGGTGTTGGCAGGTGTGGGTTCTGTTCGTCCGTGAGACTAGGACAAAAGAGATTTTATTGCCTTCTCTTTTTTCCTCTCCTCTAAACTTATCTCCACCAGTGTTTTTCTTTTTTCCCTTTTTTCTCAAAATCATCCAAAGGCTAGAATTAATCGGCTCTCCCGATATTCGTTCGGACTCCATCTTGAATAATCTTATACTCATTTGGGCCTACTCAACGAGGCAAATTGGACCGCAGCTTCATATTTCATATAATACCTATGTTTGAAAATCAAAGTTTGGTCAATATCCTCCACTTATTCCGGAAACGAACCTATGATTTTTCGGGGTAATGCAGAGGCGAAGGAGGTGGGGTAGAGAGTTGCCTGTCTCTTATCAGGCGGGCTTGGCAGGCCACCCAGTCGGCTTTCATGCTGGAGAAGTCCTCTTCCTGCTAGTCGGATGCCATGGAGAGTGTGGAGAGAATTGCGCAAGGAGGAGATGGGGAGCAGAGGTGTGGTGCCATTATTTGCCCGGCGTATGGCATCATTAAAATAGCGGGCGGAAGGCGGGCAAACTGTTCCATTTGAATGCGTCTAGGAAGCATGTTAAATCAGGCGTGCATCGGGCAATGCTCTCTCGTCCCGCGCTCCATTTCAATGCCGATAGTGAGATGTTGCATTTGCATTAGGCCGACGTAAATGCCTAGCGGCCTCTCTATAGCGGCATGAATGCGGGCAGGTGGCCATGAGTTGGAACGTGCGCGGGCGAGGAGGAGTGTTTTGGGTGGGACATGTCAGTCACAAGCGAACGTGGCAATGATCTGGATGCCCGCAAACTCCCCCCTCCACTTTGTCTCCGTTTTGCGGAAAAAGGCATGTCCGGACTGCTCAGCGAACTGATGCAGGGCCACGTTGGATGGTTTCAGTGGACCGAGATAGGCCCGCATTGGATGGCTTCAATGATCGGAACCGTGCGTCTAGACCTATGCAGGCGGTTTAAGGGTCCGTGTTGGAGATGCCCTAATATCAATGTTCTCGCAAATAAACAATATTGTTAGTTGACACACACGTGCGCACAATTGTTCTTATATGTTACCCATGTTGAAAGCCCCCCTACCACCACTAACCTTACATAGCTGGCCACATGTCAGGCTTATACACACAACCAACTATAGAATACATAAAAGCATATCTCGACCTTTCTCTTAGGATTACCTCGATATGTACAACCCATACGCTTCCCTTTATTGAAATATTATTTGGGTTACGCATCTGGATATATCCATGCTTGCATAGCTTCATATGGACAATATGTCAAGTTACTGGTGACAAGGCACCCGACCCGATGGCTTCACAGATCTCTTCTTTAAGAAATGTAGGGGATTCATCAACCAAGACTATGAATGCAATCCAAAGCTTTGAATCCATGCACACAACTAGCCGTTAATGGCTCAACTCTGCCAACATGCTGCTCTTGCCAAAGGAGGGTGCCGAGGGAATTGCCGGCTATAGGCCCATCAATCTCATTCATGCCATGGCCAAGATCATCACTAAAGTCCTATCCCTTCACATCGCTCCCCACATGAACCCTCTCGTCTCCAACGCTCAAAGCGCCTTCATTAAGCGACGCAACATACACAGCAATTTCATGTACATCCGGAGTTTTGCTCATCGGTTGCACAAGTGCAAAATCCCAGGCTTACTTTTCAAACTCGGCATCAAGAAAGGCCTTCGACACAGTCAAATGGGAATATATTCTTGACCTCCTCCAATGGAAGGGATTCCCAAGCAAGGTCCGGGATTGTATTGCGAGTATTCTCTCCACTTCTTCCTCATGCATCCTTTTAAATGGGACGCCCGGTCACCCCATCAAACATGCTCGTGGGTTTAGGCAGGGGCCCCACTCTCCCCGTTGTTGTTTGCCCTAGCGATTGATCCTCTTCAGCAAATCCCCAAGCTAGCGACATGGAAAATGCCTCTTGCACAAGATCTGTGGTTGTGGAGCAGTGTGAACTTCCCTATATGCTGACAACGCAGCAGTTTATATGGCTCCCATCAAGAGGGGTATTGACAACCTTTCAGCTATATTAAGGGATTTCGATAAGGTGATGAGTCTATGCACAAACTTCCACAAGAGCTTGGTGGTGCCCATCTGATGCAATCACCTTCACCTGGGGTACATTCTTCGGAACATGTTGGCGTCTAGGTTCTAATTCCCTATGAAATATTTGGGTCTTCCTCTCTTAGTTTGGCAACTTAAGAAGGTGAACTTCCAATATCTTGCAGACAAGGCAGCTGGTAAATTGATCACTTGGGAGGGCCAAAATATCATTGCCATCGATCGTATGACACTTGTCAAATTAGTCATTCCCTCCGAAGCAGTGTACTCAATCACGCCTCTCATGGCACCGCCAAGCTCCTTCAATAACCTCAACAAAATAGAGCGGGCTTTCCTTTGGTCCGGCTCAAGTAAGATGACCGGTGCCAAGTGCAAGGTCAATTGGGAGATCATTTACCACGCCCGCGCATACGTCGGGCTTGGGGTTCTCAACACCGACATGTTTGCCCGCGCTCTGCCTTCGTTGGCCGTGGTATGAGCGGAAGGAGCCAAATAAATTGTGGGTAGGGCTTGGAAACCAATGGACCAAGGAGGATCTTTAATTTTCTATGCCTCGACCACTACAATCGTTGACAATGGAGCAAAAACGCAATTTAGGTATTCCCCGAGGCTGCGCGTAAGCCTACGTACATTGCGCCCCTTATTTTCGAAGCCTTGAGAAGGAAAAACTGGAAGGTTCGTGATGCCCTCAAAGATAATGATTGGATCCTCAAGATCAAACAAGACACGACTATCTCCAGTGCCCACATCCAAGAGTTTTGTACGTTTTGGATGCTCGTTCATGATTTTCCTCATGATGATCTTGGGGAGGATGATATCATGTGGAAAACTCTGATTACGGCATCTACTTGGCGTCCACCGCATACAAGGCTTGGGGCCCCCCAAAAGTTAAATTCTTCTCTTCGGTTGCTCTTCAAGATCGAATTTCGATGGCCGACCAGTTGGATAAGCATGGGTCATTGTCCTATTTGCAAGAGGGAGCAGGAGATAGGCCCACATCTCTTCTTCAAGTGTCGTTATACCATTCGGCTTTGGCGTTTAGGTTTTGAGAGACTTTGCCTTCCTCTTGACGACATCTCAACGTGGCACGAGGACTCCATGTTGGCTTGGTGGGACAAGATTACCGACATGCAAACTCCAAACCGCCGCGTGAGGGCATCCCTCAACATGCTTGTCTGTTGGACCATTTGGAAAGAAAGAAATGCTAGCGTCCTTCGTCACAGGAGCGCGCCACCCCCCATCTTGGTGTGCTTAATTTCCGATGAAGCAAAGATATGGGTCACCGCGGGTGCCAAGCACCTATGGCACATTGTATTACGCGAGTAATCGCCATGTCGTGGTTGTGGGTTGCTTGTAAAAACTCTATTATCTTCTTATTTAATAGATGAGGGGAATCTTACGCCTCCATTTTGAAAATAATATGTCAGGTTAGACATGCAAGCGTTCACTTGCACCAATGCCACGCCTTTCACAGGAGGCATCACAACTGTTAGATATAGTCAATAGCTTTCATAACTAAATATATCCAACACTACCAACTATTGTTGGATACTCCCTCCGTTTTTATTTACTCCCATATTAGCTTTGATCTAAGTCAAAACTTTATAAAGTTTGACCAAGTTTACCAAAGTTTCACAATAAAAAATATATATGGTATGAAAATATATTGAATGGCGATTCCAATGGTATTGATTTCGTATTGTGGACGTTAATCATTTTCTATATAAACTTGGTCAAAGTTTAGAAAGTTTGACTCGAGACAAATCTAATATGCTAAGTAAATAAAAATGAACTGCGTATATCTGTGGTGCATTTAATACATATTCTATCGGTCTCCCTTAACTTTCTCTCCACTAAATTAGAAACACGTGGTGATGCAAGTTAATATGGAGTTTTAATATCAATTAGTTCTGTCTAACAGGGAGTTTACAATGGACAACACATTGCTGTCAAATTGTTTTATGATGTGCTTGACGACAAGACATTTGAGAACGAATGCTTTAACATTCTAAGGATCCAACATCCAAATATTGTACGGTTAGTTGGCTATTGTTACGAAACACAACGTAAACATGTTGTGTACAATGGTGGCCTGCGGTTTTCTCAGCACATATATCAAATTCTCTGCTTTGAGTTAATGCAGGGAGGAAGCCTAGACAAGTACCTCAATGGTAAGATACGCAAAGTTCAAGTTATTTCTTTTGTATTTACCAAAGACCAATTCCTTAAATTCAAACTTGAGTCATATTCTTTTGTTCTGCCAATGCTGAAGAATCTCGTGACTATGACTGGCCAACATGTTACGATATAATAAAGGGGACATGTGAAGGTTTAAATTTCCTGCACACGGGATGTGGATCGCAAATTCTTCACCTGGATCTAAAACCAGGAAACATATTACTAGATAAGAACAAGCGGGCAAAAGTTGCAGATTTCGGGTTGTCAAGGGTCTTCAGCAAAACACATACCCACATCACAAATACAACTACAGGAACAGAGTAAGTGGACTTTGGAGCGCCTCAGCTTGAATACGTTCCTTTCTAATGTGCATTTATAAATGTTCTTACCTTGGCACTAAATTTGAGCCAAATATTTTCGACATCATGCAGGGGTTATATGCCACCGGAGTTCTGGTCTAAAAGACAGATTTCACCTAAGAATGATGTTTACAGTTTAGGGATTATAATCATAGACATATTGGTAGGACATAGAGGCTACTTGGAATTTCGTGAAATGGATGATGTCACACCATTTACTAAGCTGGTAAGATAATTTATTTCATTACCGAGAGCAATTTTCAATTCAAGAACATGCATGCATCTAACTTTTCTATACTATTTACACTATATTTTATTTTGAATTATATCTTTGTATATTGATTCGGTAGGTAATTGAGAAATGGCAGAAATGGATATATGCAATGACATCACCATGCCCATCAGCAGAAATAGATCAAGTGGAGACTTGCATCAAAATAGCAATAAAATGTGTGGATCATGAACGAAAGAATAGACCCACTGTAGCAGAAATTTTGAATACCCTGCGGGAGACAGAAAAAGGGTTTCATCTCTCGGGCCAGGTATGATCCCTAAGAATATATAAACACAAGTGGCAACACATACCGTGCACAACCGAAATTGTCATGAAATGTTTCGAAAGTTGTTGTGAAAAATAAGGACTCATATTTTTTGTGCTGACAAGTTTATGTGAGCACATTCTACATATACACAAACTTCTATAGTTTTTTTTTCAATACTCGATCTCACATAGACCCCTGTCAGATGAAAAATGGCTCACATACTACATCTATGCATGCATGCAGAGCTTGCCCACTCCCACTAAGATTGGACCAAGGGGTGGAATGGGAGGTTCTATTTGTGATATCGAAGAAAATCCTTGGCGCCTGACGAGTCTCACGATTTTCTGTAGAGGGATAATTGATTCGATCTCATTTTCTTACATTGACCAATATGGGAGGAAGCAACATGTAGGTCCCTGGGGCGTAGACTACATTAGCCAGAATACTGAAACGGTGTGTTTATTTCTTTGCCATGCATGTGTGGTACATAATCAAGATATGGAGTTGTTTCGGTGAACTGCTAGAATGAATCATGGAACCACTTCATTGCCTTCTGATCATTTATTGGTGTGCTACAGATCTGCTTTGGCTCTTCGGAGTTGGTCGAGGAAGTATCTGGAGCATACGGGAGTTATAGGGGAATCCTTCGTGTGATATCCCTTTCGTTTGTCACCAATGTCAGAACCTACGGACCTTTCGGAAATCCTTATCATAGAAATATGGCAGGACTAACTCATTTCAGGTTCATGGCTGGTGAGGGCAGCCGCATCGTCGGTTTCCATGGTAGATCCGGCAGCTATATCGACGCCATTGGTGTTTACATGGTATTACAACATTTGGATGTGTGCAACATGTTCCCTTCTTAGCAGAGGCATGTTCTTATTAATTTGCTTTTGCTTTCAGTATACCAACGATAGGACGACAGTCGGGCCTATTTCTGTGCCGCTGATTCTCGATGGCCAGGTACAGCACTGACATAGACAAGTGTATCTCGAGAAATGTACTCTGCACACCCTTCCGTTTGCACAATAAATTTTCATGAAATGCTTCAAAATAAATTTGATGGCTCCTAATTATTCCAAACATTAATATTTTCCTGAGAAGTGAAAACATAAAAAAAGAATGACATGTCGCTTGTTGGTAAAAAAAGAACCAAGGCACACTAGAGCCAGTGATCTGATGCCCTTTAACAATGCATGACTTGGGATACTTAATACTGCCTCCGTCCCATAATATCAGACGTTTTTATCACTACACTAGAGTCAAAAAAATGTCTTACATTATGGGACGGGGGGAAGTAGTAGCAAAGGAGAAACGTAGTCATTGAATTGATTTCTTTCTGAACGCCTCAACTTCTCAATGCATGATAATAATACAAGATAAAGCCCGAAGTGTTGTTGTGGGCTGGAAGAAATGACAATAATTCATGACTGCTAAGTGAAAATAAGTTACTAGGTGTGTGCTCGAGGAATCTAGTGTGCTTATTAAATATATGGATTACAAGTCTCCTTACAAATTACTACATGGTCAAGTAATCTCTCGGTTACAAGGAAATTAAGCTCAATATCAGAAGTTGTTGTGAAAGACTGGAATTCGTATCTTGTGCACACTTAAGAAGATTATGTGCGCACGTTCTGCATATACACACATTAATAAGCTTGTGTGGTTTTTGATTCGGGTTCTGTTTCTACTTGATATCATGTCCGTCCACATTTTTTGGATGAAAATTGCTGACACACTACATTCACATATCCATGCAGAGCTTGCCCACCCCCACTAAGAGTGGATCTTGGGGTGGAAGTGGAGGTAGTGCTCAAGACATTAATCAAAAGCCCTGGCGTCTCACAAGTCTCACGGTTAGCTACAAAGGGTTAATCGATGCACTCTCCTTTTCTTACATCGACCAAGCTGGGAAGAAGCAAAGTGTTGGTCCTTGGGGCGAAGGATACTACAATGACACGACTAAAACGGTGTGTTCATTTGCTTTCTCATGCATGCATGGTAGTAGTACATAGTATAGTTTTGTACACCTTGAAGAACTGCTAGAATTAATTATGGCATCACTTTTGGGTGCAGATCCGCTTTGGCCCATCGGAGTTTGTAAAGGAAGTATGTGGAGCATATGGGAATCACAATGGAATCGTTATCGTGAAGTTCCTTACGTTTGTCACCAACGAAGGAACGCACGGGCCTTTCGGAACTCCTGATCATCCAGGTCCAGACGTGTCGGCAACTCATTTCAGGTTTGTGGCTGACGAGGGCAGCAGCATCGTTGGGTTCTATGGTAGATCTGGCAGATATATTGATGCCATCGGTGTTTACACGGTGAGAGCTAGTTAGATAATTGTGATGCATGAAACCCCGGTGTGACGACTATCTATTGGTTTCATCCAGCTGCTTTTTCCCCCTCAGGCTTGAACCTCATCTACACCAGAATGGCAGTATTTGTAATTCACTTGTGCTGTCGCAGGCCAGAAAAATATCACGATTAACATGATATATTTATTATACTTTTATCTACAGCCGTGGATTCGCAATTTGTTGGTCTACGATATTTCTACACTCCACTAGGGTGTGTTACAGCTCAAGGGCTTTATTTGATGGGGAGTGCTTCCGTACAACACCCCCCCCCCCCCCAACGTATAACTATTTCACATTGGGTATAGGAATACCCTCCAACGCCGTACGTCCGCGTGCGACGTCGTACGCCCGCCCGTCGCCGTACGCCCGCACGCGTCGTCGTACGGCCGTGACGTCTCCATGTTGGCGTCGACAGTTATGGAAAAAACGTCACGGGAGCCGCCGACGCCCGCCGTCGTAACCCTAAACCCTACGCATCCACGCCGTCTCCATGTCGCCCCCGTCTGCACGTAGTCGCCGTCGCCCTCCACGTCGCTCGGGTCGCCGCCCAAACAGGCCGCCGCGCGTGCCCCGGCGCTGTTGCTGCTGCCGCCGCGTTCCTTTGCCGTCACCGAGATGGCCGCCCACCCGTGATCTTCATCGCCGCCTTCCTCCCTGGACTCCACTTGCTACCACCGGCCATCATCGTGACGCCGTCGACACCTGCCTCGTCCGGCCAGCAACGTCACACCGTCAGCGCGTTCGTCATCGGACAAAATGGATCCAACTGACATCCTCGCCGTCGTGCAAGAGGTTGGTTCGACTGTAACCAATGTGCAACGTCGTTATGCTTGATGAACTAATTATTTTAGGGATGATGTTACACGGTGCTCGATTGATCTTAGAATTTTCTTAAACATGTATAGATAGAGGAGGAGCGCGATTATGATGGCGATGATTACGGCGACAACAACGGAACCTCGTCACTGAATATGGATGAACCTGCTGAGGAGAACTACATGAGTTTGGATGAATCTTATAGTGGCAATGTAAGTGTGATCTTGATAAAAACAATAAATACGAGAAACCACACGGAAAATTACATGTTATTTTTGCATTATGCAGCGACATGGCGATAATGATGATGATATGGATATAGATGATTCATTTGCCGAAACTGCACTCCGGGTATGTTTTTAGAAAAATAGGAGAAGAAATGACATAATAACCGTATGAGCACTTACATGTATTTTTGAAAAATGTGCGCAAATGGACGAGGATGGGGACTTTGTGAGGAATATTGTGGACGATGAAAGTGACAAATCGCACGTTGATGCATCTCACGATAACAGCTCCAACAAAGTAAGTTTTGAAACTTACATACCTATTAAAATAATAACTGACTGACATACATGGTTTCATGCCTTAATTTACAGGGAGATGTAGATGGTGCTAGTGGGAAGGATGAGCATGTTGTTGATGATCTGTTTAATTTTGACATCGGATTTGATGAATATCAGCAAGATTCATTGGGCAGACATTGGAAGGTCATGAGGAAGACGTTCAGGTCACTAGGAGAGGCTTACATTTTCTATAACCAATATGCTAAGGAGCGTGGTTTCAGCGTAAGAAAGGACTCGCTGAAATATTCGAAAGGTCCTAAGAGAGCTATGCGCTTGAGAAAGTATTTGTGTGCGAGATCTGGGAAACGACAGGCAAAATTTAGTACAATGGAAGGCAGGACCCGCAGGCTTAGATCGGAGACTCGTTGCTTCTGCGATGCACATATAACTTTGATGCTTGATAAAGAGCGTGACGTTTGGTATGTCAGCAGTTTCAGTGATGATCACAGTCACGTTCTAGCTAGACCGGATGAACTCACGTTTCTTCGGTCTCACAATCAGCACTACTAGGGAAAACCTTATACACAAAACTTTAGCAGTAGCGCGTGTTAAAAAAACACGCTGGTGCTAAGTAGCAGTAGCGCGCTGGTGTAAACGGCGCTAAAGATACAGTTGTAGCAGTAGCGCGCCTGAAGGTAAAAGCGCTACTACTAAAATTTCCACGGCTTAGCCGATAGGCTGCACATAGTAGTAGCGATCTACGTCGAACCGCGCTACCACTACTTGCTTTGTAGCAGCGCATTTACGCTGAAGGACGCTACTGCTAAAGGAAATAAAATAAAATGGAAAGCAAATAGAAAAGTAAATGAAAATGAAAGAAATAGAAAAAGGTGAAAGGAAAAAAATAAAATGTAAAGAAAAATAAATAAAAAAGGGAAAAAAGAGAAAGAAATAGCAGTAGCGCGTATAGAGGAAAGCGTTGTAACTAACTTAGCAGAAGCGCACTTCCTGGACCGCGCTACTGCTACTTCTGACTTAACCGCGCGGTTCGTTCTTCCCCACGGCCACTTCCCCCAAATCCAACTCCTCCGTTGTCGCCGCCGTCGTCGCCCGTCGGCCGCCGCGCGCTCTCCCGTCGCTCTCCGCACACCCTCGACGCCGCCCCCGACCCCGGATTCGACGCCGCCCCCGACCCCGACTGCGACGCCGCCCCTCCCCGACCACGACACCGCCCTCCGCCGCACGCCCGAGCCCCGACTGTCGGTGTCAAAACCGGCGGATCTCGGGTAGGGGGTCCCGAACTATGCGTCTAAGGCTAATGGTAACAGGAGGCAGGGGACACGATGTTTTACCCAGGTTTGGGCCCTCTCGATGGAGGTAATACCCTACTTCCTGCTTGATTGATCTTGATGATATGAGTATTACAAGAGTTGATCTACCACGAGATCGTAGAGGCTAAACCCTAGAAGCTAGCCTATGATTATGATTGTTGTTGTCCTATGGACTAAACCCTTCGGTTTATATAGACACTGGAGGGGGCTAGGGTTACACAGAGTCGGTTACAGAGAAGGAGATCTACATATCTGAATTGCCAAGCTTGCCTTCCACGCAAAGGAGAGTCCCATCCGGACACGGGACGAAATCTTCAATCTTGTATCTTCATAGTCCAACAACCCGGCCAAAGTATATAGTCCGGCTGTCCGAGGAACCCTCAATCCAGGACTCCCTCAGTAGCCCCCGAACCAGGCTTCAATGATGTTGAGTCCGGCGCACAGATTTTCTTCGACATTGCAAGGCGGGTTCTTCTCCAATTTCTCCAGAGTATCTGTTGTAGCGAGCAGTGACCGGCTCCTCATCAATGTCGCGCTCCTCGGCTTCTGTGCTTCAATAATGGCTATCTCCACGTGTCGGGCGAATGTGAGAAGTCGGGGCATTTTTTTCATTTGCCACCCTGACCATGTAAGTAAATCGTCTATTTAAAGAGTTGAGGATCCTCAGATCCAAATCACACCATTTCCTCCCAGCGAGTATCCATCAGAGCGTGCCCGGAAGAAACCATCCCATCATGGCCGATCGTCGCAGCTCCTCCTCTCGCTCCCGTAGCACTAGGCTAGGCGATTGGGAGAAATGTTCTATCCCCCACAGCCGATTAGTAGAGTTGCAGACAAAGGGGTTTCTCCTGCCTGAAAATAGTGTCGTAATTTTCGGGATGTCATGAAGACCGCGTATGCTATCTTTTGATAATGTGGGTACCGTGACTTGCATGGAGTGAGGACAGTAGATACGTAGTATATCGGCTTTTGAAGCGGGAACTTGTGTCCAGCTGTCTCTCGTTCGACGACGAGCACTGCGCTTACAACCTGATGTGTTGCAGCTATATATAGCAGCATGGGTTTGCCGACTTTTGGCGCGGCCAGGATTGGATTGGTGGCCAAGATGGCTTTTATTTCCTCCATTCTGGTCGTGGCCGCATCCGTCCACTCGAAGTGTTTGGTGCGTCGAAGAAGGCGATAAAGAGGTAGTGCCTTTTCTCCTAATCGGGAGATAAAACGGATTAAGACGGCCACGCATCCAGTTAATTTCTGGATTTGCTTGAGGTCTATTGGGGTAGCCAATTGTGATAGAGCTCGTATTTTAGCTGGGTTTGCTTCGATTCCTCTATTGAAAACGATAAAGCCCAAGAGCTTTCTGGCAGGTACGCCGAAAACACATTTTTCCGGGTTGAGCTTGATGTCATATGTTCAGAGATTGTCGAACGTAAGCCTCAGGTCGTCTATTAAAGATTCGATGTGTCTGGTTTTGATAACCACATCGTCTACATATGCTTCCACTGTTTTGCCGATCTGTGTTTCCAGGCATGTCTGAATCATGCGTTGATAGGTTACACCGGTGTTTTTGAGCCCGAAAGGCATGGTGTTAAAACAGAAGGGGCCGTATGGAGTGATAAATGCCGTTGCGTCTTGATCGGACTCCGCCATCTTGATTTAATGGTATTCGGAGTATGCGTCGAGGAAACACAATGAGTCGTGTCCTGCGGTAGCGTCGATGATTTGGTCAATGCGAGGGAGGGGGAAGGGATCCTTGGGGCAGGCCTTATTGAGGTCCTTGAAATCGACGCATAGGCGCCAGGATTTGTCCTTCTTTGGTACCATCACCAGGTTTGCCAGCCAGTCCGGATGTTTTATTTCTCTGATGAATTCGGCCTCGAGTAGTTTGGCTAGATCTTCTCACATGGCTTGTCGCTTGGGTTCTGAAAAACGTCGAAGAGTCTTCTTGATCGGCTTGTATCCCTTTAGTATGTTTAGGCTATGCTCGGCTAGCCTGCGTGGGATACCTGGCATGTCTGAAGGATGCCAGGCGAAGATGTCCCAATTTTCGTGCAAGAACTCTCGTAGTGCGGCGTCTATTGTGGGGTTTAGCTGTGCCCCAATTGATGCTATTTTTGTAGGGTCCGTCGGGTGGACTTGGAATTTGACTATTTCGTCTGCTGGTTTAAAAGAGGTGGACTTAGGTCGTTTGTCGAGTATCACGTCATCCCTGTCCACCGTGGAGCGTAGCGTAGTTAACTCTTAGGCCGCGAGGGCTTCGGATAATGCCTCCAGGGCTAGTGCGGCGGTTTTATTTTCAGCGCGGACTGCTATGTCCGGATCACTGGCTAGAGTGATGATTCTGTTGGGCCCAGGCATCTTAAGCTTCATGTACCCATAATGGGGTATGGCTTGGAAGCTTGTGAATGCGTCCCGCCCTAAAAGGGCGTGGTATCCACTGTTAAACGGGGCCACATGGAATGTGATTTCTTCATACCTATAATTCTCCGGCGTGCCGAATACCACATCCAGTGTAATTTTTCTTGCGCATCGGGCCTCCCGACTAGGGATGATTCCCCCGAAGGTCGTACTGCTTTGCTCAATGCGGCTCTTATCTATTTCCATTTTGTTAAGAGTTTTCTCATAGATGAGGTTTAATCCGCTGCCGCCGTCCATGAGCACTTTAGTAGGCCGGAAGCCATCCATAATTGGACTAAGGACCAAAGCGGCTGGTGCTCGGACTGTTCGGAATTTGGGTTCATCACTGGCATTGAAGGTTATGGCCGTATCATTCCACGGGTTTATTGCTACAACGTGGCAGACTTTGGCAAGGCTGCGGAGCGCTCGCTTACGCCTATTGTTTGAGGTGAAAGTCTCGAAGACTGTCAGTACTGTGTTGTTATTCTCTGCGAGATGGTGCTCTACGGTATTGTTGATGAGAAGGTCCTCGCCACTCTTGGCCACCTGCCGGAGTATCCAACATGCTCTAAGGCTATGTGTTGGTATGATGCCCGGTGTGCTGTGAATTTTGCATGGCCTGTTGAGCCATCCCTCCAGTACGGTTCCACGCCCTGTAGAGGGCTTTGGATTCTTTGTAATTGGATTGGGTGACTTGCGAGAGTGCGCCCTTTTAGTTCGGACGAGGGGTTCAGTTAGAGCCGGAGGATCCCAAAATTTTGTTTGGGTTTTCCAGGCGCTTTCCATTGCACAGTACTTCTGGACTATGGCCACAAAGTCAGCGAAGTGTGCTATATCACGGCTGTCGGTGTCAAAACCGGCGGATCTCGGGTAGGGGGTCCCGATCTGTGCGTCTGGGCTAATGGTAACAGGAAGCAAGGGACACAATGTTTACCCAGGTTCGGGCCCTCTCGATGGAGGTAAAACCCTACTTCCTGCTTGATTAATATTGAAGATATGAGTAGTACAAGAGTAGATCTACCACGAGATTGTAGAGGCTAAACCTTAAGAGCTAGCCTATGATGGTATGATTTTAATTGTGATCGGCCTTCTAAGGACCAACCTCTCCGGTTTATATAGACACCGGAGAGGGCTAGGGTTTACATGGAGTTGGTTACAAGGAAGCAAACACAATATCCGGATCGCTAAGCTTGTATTCCACGCAAAGGAGAGTCCCATCTGGACACGGGCCGAAGTCTTGAGTCTTGTATCTTCACGCTTCAATAGTCCGGACGATGTATACAGTCCGGCTGTCCGGATACCCCCTAATCCAGGACTCCGTCAGTAGCCCCTGAACCAGGCTTCAATGACGATGAGTCTGGCGCGTAGTCTTGTATTTGGCATTGCAGGGCGGGTTCCTTCTCCGAATACTCCAAAGTAATTAGCGAACACGTAGATCGTGTCCGGATCTGCAAAAGGATCTTCACATACCATTGTAGGGAACATAGCGTAAATTTGATCTGCCGGCAATCTTTGTTCGTCGTGCCCTTATATCATGGCCTGGTCCAACACGAACCGGTGCTTCTCGCCCTGCCTCAACTCGCGCTGTGAGGCGTTTTATTGGCACGTCCTGTCGAGGCAGAGATCGTGTTCCTCTTAATGCGGGCGTGCGTAGCCCCATGACGACCGTTGGTATGACTGCGTGTGCCATCAGGTAAACCTCCAGCGGTCACCCTAAGGACTCTTGATATTCACCCCCTTTATAAAAGGGGCCGAGGCCTATGCCTCTTTTCCACGTTCCTCGTGCCTTCTCGCACCTCGAGTTCTAACACCCGAGATCTAAGCTCCAACACCCCAGATCCTCCAATATGTCTAGATCCAACCCTCAAGGCCGGTGGGTGGCCTCCTCGATTCAAAAGGAGGACATTGCAAAGCTTAGGGAGGTCGGATATCTGACCGCCGACATCCAGCACAGGCTTCCTGCTCTAGGGCAGGTCATCCCTACACCGGAGCCCAATGAGTGCGTCGTGTTTGTTCCTCACTTCCTCCGTGGCTTGGGCCTCACTCTCGATCCTTTTGTGAGGGGGCTCATGTTTTATTATGGGTTGGATTTTCATGATCTGGCTTCGGACGCCATCCTCCATATCTCGTCGTTCATTATAGTGTGCGAGGCCTTCCTCCATGTCACCCCACACTTCGGCTTATGGCTCAAGACCTTCAATGTGAAGCCGAAGATGATCGAGGGGCAACACGCGGAGTGCGGAGGTGCCGTAATAAGCAGGAACACCGATGCCCCATGGCCAGAGGGTTCTTTCCTAGAAGTATCCGATGTATGGCAACGAAGGTGGTTTTATGTCACGACCCCCAGAGGCACAAAGTGGATGGTCGCCCCCGAGTTCCGCTCGGGCCCTCCGTCACAACTAGCGTCTTGGACCGACGTAGGACGGAATTGAGGGCCCGCTGGTGATGTACCAGTACTGCAGAGCCGCATCCAAGGGCTTCTTGAGAGGGACATTAACCTTGTCAGCATAATGCAAGTGATGTTAATCCGACGGATGTTGCCGTGCCAACGCCGGCCTCTCTGGATGTGGGAGTTCAATCCAGAGGGTCCGCGGACTGTCAAGCACTTCTTCGGCTTGAAGCTCGAAGGGATGTGCAAATTATTCTTCGGACTGAAAGTAGAGTGTCCGGACACCATCGAGGATGTGGGCCTAAGCTGCAATCGCCTAGATACCCAAGTAAGTAACCTTGATACCGGACACCTTGTCTTGTATTTGTCATAATTGTTTATTCTGAAAATCATCCGTGGCCAGGAATGGCTCAGCAAGGCGGAGAGAATCAGGTGTCCGGTGCCACTTCCCAAAGGCTCGCCTGGTCCCACCATGGCCAAGATGCTTGACCGGGTACTCAGCAGAATGCCCTCAGGGAAAGACAAGGGGAAGAACGAAGAAACCGAACTCCACACGCTACGCATCCGAACCGGGGGAATTGTTACCTCCCCTAAGGAGGATAGTCGGGAAGGGGAGGCTAAAGCCTCCTCCCCGCATGGGGAGAAGAGGGCCGCCTCCGAAGACTTGGAGACAGAGATGCCCAAGCAAGGGAAAAAGGTATCACCAGGGGGCTCTGCCCCGACGGGAACCCTCACCGCGTCGTGCCCTCCAATGGGCCAGCCCTCCACCGAGCTGTAAGTCAATCGTTAATTCGAAGGTACTGTGTTTCTCCTAGATCAATAACCAGGATTCGTCTTTTGCAGTCCGGCTAGCAGCTCTTCTCAACAGAGTTCGTCTTCAGGGGATCTTCCTCCGGAGATGATGGAGAGCGAGACCCCACCCACCTCTCTGACTCATGAAGCGGGCGACACCGAGGTGTCGTCACGGAGGAGTTCGGATCTGCCGAAGCCCATCTTCCTGCTGTGGCATCTTATACGTTTTAATAGGCCAGGTAGACACATCCAGATAATTCACAGCACCGCTCGCATTCACATCATGTATGTCATATCCAAGTTTTTTTCTCTGTTCATATGAATGATAGCACGCAAAGGATTTAAGATAGTTCAATTACGAAATGATAGTTTCGATATGCTCATGTAAATTTATACCGTACCGGCTCTTCAACTTTGTCTTTAATTTCACTGTCAAGTTAGTGTCCCATCAAAGAATCAAGAACCTGAAACTCTTCCTTCGGGCGATGCATGACGATCGAAACTCAGTGGGTATTTCCCTTATTAAGAGGAATATAAGTCTGCATCACAGCGAAAATACTATGTAATCAACACATACTATTTTATTATTTATATCCCATATATGCATACATTAAGCCAGTCGAACTTACCTTATCTTTTTTAAAATACTCATCGGTGCATCTATTCACGGGTCCATTCTTCTTCGCCACAACTTCGTTCTCATTTTTTCCTGGCTCGGTGTCTGGTCTAAATTCAAGTAACCAATTGACCAGCCAGGTCGGCATTATATGACGATCGTCACCAACAACTCCCAACAGATACGACGAATAAGCATTGATAACCTGAAAATAATTTAAATGATGTATAACAATTCCAATTTGCGGTGAACGCTAATATAAAACACAACAATAACTTACATCACCGGTTAGCCATTGATGGTGAAGAATCTTACAAGCCCTCTCTGTACTAAGACCTTTGCGCATGCCATCATTGAATATTTCCTTCTTTCTATGTTTTCCTGACTGCTCATAAGCACGGACAAACTTAACACCAGCTTTCACCACATCGTATTCATCACTAGAATTTTGAAAGACTTCTTTCTCGAATAGTTCTGCAGCACATAACTCTAATATCTTCCCCTAATAATAAACCAGCGATGGCCTACTTAAAGTCCCTTCATTTCTGAGAAATTAACCCGCAGTCCTACTTAAAGTGAGTTCCTGATGAGATAACGTTTTGTTTTTTTGCATAAAAACTCCTGCCACCACCGGCCACTTATCCTCTGTCTGCCTCCACCGAACCGCCGGGCACGCCCCGCCGATTGCCGCCGGCATCGACACCGCAGAAGCCAAGGAAGGGGTGATGCATCACGGCGGGAGTCCGCGCTGCCCTGGCCCAGGAATGGGGCGAGGCGTTGGAGAGCGTGGCAGACAGGAAGTCGCCAGAGGTGGCCTTGACCGGCATGAGGCGAGCTCGCGGGCGCGCTTGCGGCAGGCCAGCCTAGCCCGCAAGTTGTCCCGCTTCTTGGCGATGCCCTTGGCCGTCATGAAGAAATCAAATTAGCACAACCAGCAGCATCCGTGGGGACGATTTACAATTGACTCGGATGGCAGAGATGCAGATGGGGAAAAGAATGAAGGAGTCCCGGTTATCGTCGGAGCAACGTCTGGGCCGCCATCAGATGCTTCAGGCGAGCGTCACCGGCGCTCCTGCTGGCAAGGGGCGGCTTGCCTGACCGACGGTCCACGCATAGGTGCGCCCCATGCGAGCGAGACGAGGGAAGGACCGGGATGGGTCGATGGTGGCGCAGTCGTCATCATCCTCACGTCTGATGGAGGCAAGGTAGAGGGTCACGGCGCCGGTCGCAGGGGAGATGTTCGCCAACGGCCGGCGAGCTCCGAGGCGGCAGCGGCGCGACGGCCGTGGTGGCGGAAGCAACAAGGCCCCCTGCATGCTTCCTCTGCTCATGACCAAGGGAAAATGAAAGGAGTGAGATGCAGGGGGTGGAAGAGAGGAAGAAGGAGAGAAGAGGGAGAAGGAGGTGCTGCGGGGAGGCACTGGAGGGTGGGGGCGGCGTGTGCGAGGGTGAAGAGGATGGAGGAGGCGGTCAAGGGGCCCGGCGGTGGCCTCGATCTGATCTGGATCGAGAGCTCTGTGGGGAAGCCTTGAAGCAGTGGCGGCCATTGAGAGGGACTGGAGTGCCGACAGAGAGAAGGGGAGAGAAGAGAGGAAGGGAATCGAGAGTGTGGGGAGATATGGGGATGAGGGCAGCTGAGAAGATGAGGTTGGAGAGATACACAGCGATGCGTCTGGGATGACACGTTTCGTTGTCTTTTCTTTTTGAGGTACACAACTGGATAAGTTGTTTGCAACGCACACCCGAATGTGCTGGATATGGGAGCACTCACCGAATAGAGATAGCTAGATTTGATAATATAAATAACTAGGTAGATTAAAGAAAGAAGAACTAACTAGGAGGGACACGCTCCTTTACCCATCAAATTGCTTGACCGTGCATGCATTTTTTCTTCTTCTCCGAATCTACATGCACAGGTTTGGTTCTACATTTTTTTCAAGTTGGATTTGCATCCATTTCTGTTTTTTTATGTACTCATATTGACTACATAGCCCAGAGCACACACGGCGATAACATGTATGATTGGATGCCCAATAAAGTAGATACATAAATTATCTCCGGGCGCTTCTCATTTCATTTTATACAAGTTCATAGTAAAACATCAACACCAAAACATAGGCATTTACATGTCATGGCCACACAATCTTTAATTGTTCTTAATAAGGTTGTTGTTCCGGATCAGGAAGAAGATGACTTGCTTGATGTCCTTGAAGATGGTCATGTTGAAGGTGGTACAGAGGAACAAGGCAATGAACTTATACATCCTTTTGACCCAAACATTGATGCTATGGAGAAACAAAAACAATTGCATCCATGTAAAATTACTTTTGAAGTATTGCATATACATCATTTTTATTTTCTGATGTCCGTGCAATGGTTAATATGCCGGTGTAGTATGCTTTCTCACTAAGCATCGACATACTAATCTACAACTTCGTAGTGAAGTCAGACGAAAAACATGGTGTATATAGCAATGCTCTTACTTTAATATCATTTTCCCGCTATCTAAATTGCTTCAAGGAAAAACATGACACTCTAGCATGCAAACAACACATATATTATCATGCTTGTGTCCATCGTAATTAGATTTATTTATAAGTACCTACATATGCTCTATTTATGATTCAAATTTTATATCAGCTTTTTAATCAACAACAGATTCATATATTATCCAAAACTCTCATGTAGGAAAGCAATTTGGAAGACAATCTCGACTCATGGATGGGAAATAACAAAGAAAAAAAGAGATAAAGAGCGGTATGTATGAATGACCAATGAAGAAAAATAGGAAAAACTGAAAAGGTGATGTGAAGCCTATCAACTAAGCAAAAGAACTAAAGATTTGACCCGGTTGCAAAAAAAATACACACGGAAAAAAATGCAAACATGAAGCCAATGTAGAAGATAAAAAATCCATGCATGAGAAAGGCAGAAAGACAAAAATATGCGACCACAACAAAAGAACCCAGAATTGAGGCACAATACACTAAGCAAAGATCGAACTGCGATGGAGAAATCTTGCATATATCGCGACAACACTGGAAGTTATACATCTATTCGACAAGGACTTCACAGTGAGCACACACACAACAAGCTTGGACAGTAGGCGAAGTATACGACATTTTCACTGTGTGATATCAGTAACTCAACATAAATGTTGTGTGTATGCTTTTTTTATCATCAATACGATGGTTAATTTACTGGTGAGATATGTGTTGTCACTATATATTGACGGTTTAATCTACAATGTCACATTGAAGTCATACGCTCATACAAAAAATAATAATGTGTGCTCTTACTCCGAAAATCCTTTGAATTAGTAACTGAACTTTTAAAGAATGTGCTTCAAAGTCAAGAAAAAAATGCACTTGGCGGAAGTCCTTCGTGCACCACCCTCTCTTCAACCATTGTCCATCCATCCCGTAGCAACGCACGGGCATGTTTCCTAGTGTTACTAAATCAATGATAAGTATTAAGTTCAGCGCAAAAACAATTTGAACAGCCTGAAATTTATAAAACTCACTTGCTTTTGCAGAACGTTTTGCACGCTTAGTCGGTATAGTACGCACATAAGGAGACTTCATAAGGTTTGATACCTTGCGCTTCCGTTTCCTAACAACCTCCTCCGGTACCTCATCTTCCCCAATAGAACCTACTGATCCACGTGATGTGATTTCATCTGTTAAAGATTTAACGGATTTCTCATCAGATACCACAGGAACTTTGATAGGATCATATTTATCACCCTTGAAACTATCCCAATATTCAGGTGTGCAATAATAAGGTCTCTTTTCTTCATAATCATTAAGATCACCTTCATCATCCTCTTGCACATTCTTTTTTGCTGGTGTTTTTAAATGTCCATATCAGGTTGATATACCCATTCTTTACGAGGCTTTCCACCATAGTTTCTAGATTCACTATTATCACCATACTCATTCTCTTCTTCTTTTTCAATATCATTGGCTTTGTAGAATACAACGCTTTTGTTCAATTTCTCTATGACCCTCTGTGATTACAAATAAGTTGTAGTTAGTTAGGTGACACATCAAAAAACAAAGTGAATGGCAAAAAAACAAAAATTGTACCTGTGCGCATAGCTCCGGCATATGAAGCATGTCCTTGTGAATGTGCTTCAGCTCAGTCAAAATCCAATCCATAATAGGGTTCTGGATAGCGGAAGCCTCAAATGTACTCACACCTGTTCTCCTTCCTGTAACGTTAGACTTTTTCGTACTGGATTTCTTGCTTTTTTAATCTTGTTCCACTCTAATTTTGTTTACTCGGTACTCTTCAGTAATGGTGTCATCGATCTACAACATAAAGAATCATACATTCAAATTCAATTAATAATTAATTGCAGACTTTAAATGAAAAAAATTAAATCGAACGTATTACCATCCCAACACCACGACCATATTGAAAGTCGTACTTGTCTCTTTTCTCCGCTGCCTCTTCTTTCCAGTTCCTCATCAAGGGGCTCAACAGCGCTAACGGATCATATTGCGGACCGGTGCTTGGCTGCACCTTCTCCCAATATAGATACTGCAAAACAAAAAAACAACCACTTAGCATGTGTTACACTATTATTACATAATACAAATATTCAATTTAATAAATATATCATACCTGCAGAAGTGCTAGGTTGCCACATGGCCATTCCCTAACACGGTCGGGCTGCAAGACCATACCAATCTCCGACAAACAAAACCATAAAGTGAATGCGTTCAAGTTGAACTTTTTTATCGACATGACATCTTGCACTAGCGCATAATAATTTTTCGGAATGTACTCACCAGACACTGGTGCAATTATAGTCCCTAACAGGACGAGAAACACCATCCGAACAAATTCGTCGTCCGCATTTTTATTTCTCACAATCTTCTCAATGAGATCATCAATCAATATTTTACCATTCTTTTTGTTAACAAAACTATCTAGAATTTTTTATTGCTTTCCCTTGGTCCATACTCCAAAAACTAGAAAGATCCACTCCTTCATTCTTCAAACCAAATATAGCAAACAGATCATCAGGCCTTAGTGAAATCAACCCTTTTTTCCGGCTGCCTCTTGGACCATGAATTTTTTACTACTTGGATTAAACCTTGAATCATAAGTGCAAGAAAATTATCACACATCTTCACCGAAGGTATTCATAACATGCCCTCAATCTCCATTTCGTAAAATATAAAACGCTGACTTGGTGTTAACTTATTAACAAGACTAACTGAGGGAGTCCTGGACTAGGGGGTGTCCGGAAAGCCGGACTATCATCGTCCGTCGGACTCCAAGACTACGAAGATACAAGATTGAAGACTCCGTCCCGTGTCCGGATGGAACTTTCCTTGGCATGGAAGGCAAGCTTGGCGATACGGATATGTAGATCTCCTACCATTGTAACCGACTCTGTGCAACCCTAGCCTCCTCCGGTGTCTATATAAACCGGAGGGCTTTAGTCCGTAGGACACAACATACATTACAACAATCATACCATAGGCTAGCTTTAGGGTTTAGCCTCCTTGATCTCGTGGTAGATCCACTGTTGTACTACCCATATCATCAATATTAATCAAGCAGGACGTAGGGTTTTACCTCCATCGAGAGGGCCCGAACCTGGGTAAAACATCGTGTCCCTCGTCTCCTGTTACCATCCGCCTAGACGCACAGTTCGGGACCCCCTACCCGAGATCCGCCGGTTTTGACACCGACATTGGTGCTTTCATTGAGAGTTGATCTGTGTCGTCACCGATAGGCTCGATGGCATCTTCAACCAACAACGCTGTCTAGGGTGAGACTTTTCTCCCCGGACAGATCTTCGTATTCGGCGGCTTCGCACTGCGGGCTAATTCGCTTGGCCATCTGGAGCAGATCGAAAGCTACGCCCCTGGCCCTCAGGTCAGATTCGGAAGTCTAAACTTCACGGCCGACGTCCGCGGAGACTTGATCTTCGACGGGCTCGAGCCACAGCCAAGCGCGCCGCACTGTTACGATGGGCATGATCTAGCTCTGCCGCCGAACAGTGCCTTGGTGGCCGCACTAGAATCCGCTTCAGCCCTTAGTCCGGAGCCGATCGCCCAGATCGAGGACCGGTGGATGGACACCGCCTCGGGGGCTTCAACTTCCACGGGATGGAGCCGAACACTAACCTTGTCCCTCGCGAAGCTCGTGACTCCGAGGTGCCGGACTCCTTGCCGGACTCCGGACCTCCCGCGCCCCTTCCAATCGAATCTGATTGGGCGCCGGCTATGGAATTCACGGCCACGGACATCTTCCAACACTCGCCCTTTGGCGACATCCTAAATTCGCTAAAGTGTCTCTCGTTATCGGGAGAGTCCTGGCCGGACTATGGCCAGGATGGTTGGGATACGGACGACGAAGAAATTCAGAGCCCACCCACCACCCACTTTGTAGCCACTATCGATGATCTAACCGACATGCTAGATTACGACTCCGAAGACATCAACGCTATGGACGACGATGCCGGAGAAGAACAGGAACCAGCGCCTACAGGGCACTAGAAGACCACCTCGTCATACGACATATACATGGTGGACACCCCAAAAGACGGGGACGGTGAAGAAGTAGCGGAGGCAAATTCTTTAAAGAAACAGCCCAAGCGCCGGCGTCAGCGGCGCCGCTCTAAATCCCGCCACAGCAAGAATGGAGATTCCGACACAGGAGATAATAATACCCCAGAGAGTGCCGAAGATAATCCCCTCCAGCAAGACTCAGCGCGGGAGGATGCAGAAGCAAGCCCTCACGAGAGGGTGGCAGACGAAGAGGTTGAGGATTATAACTATACACCTCCCTCCGAAGACGAGGCAAGCCTCAACGACGACGAATCCGTCGTGCCCGAGGATCCCGTCGAACAAGAGCGTTTCAAACGCAGGCTTATCGCCACGGCAAATAGCCTAAAGAAAAAGCAGCAGCAGCTTCAAGCTGATCAGGACCTGCTGGCCGATCGATGGACTGAGGTCCTCGCGGCCGAAGAGTATAAACTCGAACGCCCCTCCAAAAGCTACCCAAGACGCAAGTTGCTCCCCCGACTAGAGGAGGAAGCGTATATGCCTTCATCACCAGCGCACGATACGGCTGACCGACCACCCCGTGGTCATGACAGAGAGGCATCCAGGCCCCCAACCAAGACCGTACCCCTGCATCGCTCAAAAAGTACGAAGCCAAGAGGGAACGCGCCGGACTTGCAAGATATATTGGAGGACAAAGCAAGGCAATCCAGATCCATCTACGGATCATGTGGGCGCCCCACGACCCGTGACGAATACCGTCGTGCCGGATACAATTACCCCGGCCGGGCCGAACACAGCAGACAACGCTCTCTCGAGCTGCGTCGTGATATTGCTCAATACAGAGGCGCCGCACACCCGCTATGCTTCACTGACGAAGTAATGGATCATCAAATCCCTGAAGGGTTTAAACCCGTAAACATCGAATCCTACGATGGCACAACAGACCCCGCGGTTTGGATCGAAGATTATCTTCTTCACATCCATATGGCCCGCGGCGACGATCTCCATGCCATCAAGTATCTCCCACTCAAGCTTAAAGGACCAGCTCGGCATTGGCTTAACAGCTTGCCCGCAGAGTCAATTGGGTGTTGGGAAGACCTGGAAGCCGCATTCCTCGATAACTTCCAGGGCACGTATGTGCATCCACCAGACGCCGATGACCTAAGCCACATAATTCAGCAGCCAGACGAATCGGCCAGACAATTCTGGACACGGTTCTTGACAAGGAAAAACCAAATCGTCGACTTTCCGGATGCAGAGGCCCTTGCAGCCTTCAAACATAACATCCGCAACGAGTGGCTAGCCCGGCACCTGGGACAGGAAAAGCCGAAATCCATGGCAGCCCTCACATCATTAATGACCCGCTTTTGCGCGGGAGAGGATAGTTGGCTAGCTCGCAGCAACAACCTCCGTAAAAATTCTGGCAGTCCGGATACTAAGGACAACAACGGCATGTCACGTCGAAACAAAAATAAGCGCCGCACTAACGGCGGCGACAAGGAGGATACGACAGTCAACGCCGGATTTCGAGGCTCTAAACCCGGTCAACGGAAGAAGCCATTCAAAAGAACCACTCCGGGTCCGTCCAATTTGGACCGACTACTCGATCGCTTATGCCAGATACATGGCACCCCTGAAAAGCCAGCTAATCACACCAACAGAGATTGCTGGGTGTTCAAGCAGGCAGGTAAGTTAATTGCCGAAAACAATGACAAGGGGCTAAACAGCGACGACGAGGAAGAGACCCGACCGCCGAACAATAGAGGACAGAAGGGTTTCCCCCCACAAGTGCGGACGGTGAACTTGATTTACGCAACCCATATACCCAAAAGGGAGAGGAAGCGCGCACTAAGGGACGTCTATGCGATGGAGCCAGTCGCCCCGAAGTTCAATCCATGGTCCTTGTCGGTGTCAAAACCGGCGGATCTCGGGTAGGGGGTCCCGAACTGTGCGTCTAGGCGGATGGTAACAGGAGACAAGGGACACGATGTTTTTACCCAGGTTTGGGCCCTCTCGATGGAGGTAAAACCCTACTCCTGCTTGATTGATATTGATGATATGGGTAGTACAAGAGTAGATCTACCACGAGATCAAGGAGGCTAAACCCTAGAAGCTAGCCTATGGTATGATTATATGTTGTGTATGTTGTCCTACGGACTAAAGCCCTCCGGTTTATATAGATACCGGAGAGGGCTAGGGTTACACAGAGTCGGTTACAATAGTAGGAGATCTATGTATCCGTATCGCCAAGCTTGCCTTCCACGCCAAGTAAAGTACCTTCCGGACACGAGCCGGAGTCTTCAATCTTGTATCTTCGTAGTCTTGGAGTCCGGCGGACATTGATAGTCCGGCTGTCCGAACACCCCCTAGTCCAGGACTCCCTCAGTAGCCCCTGAACCAGTCTTCAATGACGATAAGTCCGGCGTGCATAATGTTCGGCATTGCAAGGCGGGTTCCTCCCTTGAATAATCCAGAGAAGATAATGAACACCAGGATAGTGTCCGGCTCTGCAAAATAAATTCCACATTCCACCGTAGAGAGAATAAAATGTACACTTAGTTCAATCTGCTGACGTATTATGCGGCGTGACATCACACCGCCACCAGGCCTTTGTTTGAATTACTGTACCACCTCAGCATGTTTAGCGAAGCGGTTTCCTTGGCACGTCTTGTCGAAGCAGAGATCGTGTTCCCCTTATTCCGGGATTCTCATCAATACGTGCGTGGGTAACCCAACCGCTCCCGTCGCCACGCCTCCTCTATCGAAGGGGAATCCCAAACGGTCACGGAGACGGCCCTTGGTATTTTTTCCCCTTTATAAGAGGACCAAGGCTCGCCATTGTTCTTCAATCTCGCATCGAATCTCTTCCCAGCTCCCGGTTCCAACACCCAGAGCCTCAGATTCGAGCGCTTCGGATCCTTAATCATGTCCGGCTCCGACCTCCAGGGCCGGTGGATGCCCTCCTCCGTCACGGAGGAAGACATATTGAAGCTGCGTGAGGCCAAGTACCTGGCCTACGAGGTTTCGCACAGGTTGCCCTCCCAAGGGCAGGCTGTGCCAGCCCCCGAGCCTGGTGAATACGTCGTTTTCGTATCCCACCTCCGTCGGGGTTTAGGCTTCCCGACGGATCCCTTCGTGAGAGGGCTCCTGTTCTACTACGGGCTGGACTTTCACGACTTGGCTCCGGAGTCCATCCTCCATATCTCCGCATTCGTTATCGTCTGCGAGGCCTTCCTCCGCGTCATTCCCCACTTCAGCTTATGGCTGAAGACCTTCAAGGTGGAGCCGAAGATGATCGGGGGGCGTCAAGCGGAGTGCGGCGGGGCGACCATAAGCAAAAAGGTCGATGCCCCGTGGCTCGAGGGTTCCTTCCAAGAGGAACTTGGATTGTGGCAGCAGGAGTGGTTCTATATTACCGCTCCAAGGGGCAGCAAGCAAAAGCCGCCGCCCTTATTCCGCCCGGGACCTCCACGCCAACTGATGTCGTGGGTCAACCAAGGGCTCAATTGGGGGCCGTCCGAAGACGTGCCTTCACTGCAGGGCCGGATTCGAGATCTCCAAGCGAGGGAGATCGACCTGATCAAGGTGATGCAGGTCATGCTAATCAGGCATCTTCTGCCCTGCAAACGCCGTCCTCTCCGTCTATGGGAATTCAACCCGGAGGGACCTCGGATTCTCCAACACTTCATGGGTGTGACACCCGTGGAGATGTACAAGTTGTTCTTCGGACCGCGGGTGGCGTGTCCGGATTTAGCCGAGGATGCAGGTCTAAGCCGCGATCGCCCGGATACTCAGGTAAGTAGCTCAGAGTCCGGACATTCTGTTTATGTGCCTTTCTAGAGTTCGCCTTCTGACCCTTTGTTCTTTACAGGAATGGGTGGCGCTATCAAGGCTGATAAGGTGTCCGGCCCCCCTCCCAGAGACCGCACAGGAGACCGTGCTGGTCAGAATGTTGGAGGTTGCGCCCACAGAAGGGGGCGACGAGGAAAATAGAGGAGCTAATATTTCGCCCAAAGGGGCGACCGAAGAAGGAGGAAGCAAGAACTCCTCCCTTCAGGGGGAGAAGAGGACCGCCTCCGAAGATCCGGAGGCCAAAGCCCCTAAGCGTGGGAAGAGATCTTCCCCGGGGGGTCTGGCGCCCAGAAAGAATCCGGACGCACAATCATCATCAAAGGATCGGCCCTCCAGCGAACTGTGAGTATGAAAGAGAGAGTTGATTAGTAAGGAAATACCTTCATTTGTGCTTCTGTAGATAACCAAAATATTTATATTGCAGTTCGAATCTGCAGCCTTCTCAGATGAGTTCATCTTCGGGGGACCTTCTTCCGGAGATGATGGAGAGCGATACGCCTCCATCCGCAGCGCCGCCAGATGAGGCAGGCGAACCCGAAGTGTCATCACGGAGGGTATCCCCGAGTCCGGAGGGGCCAGAGAGTTCGGCGCCTACTAGTGTCCGGCCGGGAGAACTGAAGAATTTGCTCGAGAGGGCGTCTATTTCAGAAGATCACCGTGCATTAATGCGTATGGTGGTTGGAAGGATTTCGTCCGCTGAGAGCGGATTGCGTAATGCCGCCATGAGTTTGCTGGCGGGATTTGAGGTATGCGAGAATAACGCACCCCTTTGTCTTTTAACAGTTTTGCATATAAAAAATGCGCCCTGTATAGATAGTAGCCCCTGAGACTCGGTAGGTTGTCGGAAACGACAGCGTACCGAGGATCGAAATCTAAAGAGATGAATTCCATCGTTCCTATGCAGGTGGCGGATAGTCCGGGGGCTAGCCGGACTAGTGAGTTTGTCGAGTTAAATCGGAAATTGGACTTGGCAGATGCGAACATCGCACTTGTCAACAGGCGACTTGACGAGTCGCAAGGTAAAAGAGTTCTCCGTAGTCGCTTTATTAGGGGGGTCAAAGCCCTCCTCTGATAAATTATATGCTGTTTATACAGACGGTGCTGCTGCTGTGGAGGGCCTTCGGGCCGAACTTGCTCGAGCGAAGGAGCAAGCCCGAAGGAGTGAAGCGGCTGCCTCAAGGGCGGCCGAGGAGTTGAAAGCCGAAAAGGCTGCGCACTGCCTAAGCAGGGCCGAGGTGGCCGAATTGGCCATGAAAGTAAAGGATGCTGCCGACCGCAATGAGGCTCTTGAAAAGGAGCGCTTATCAGAGCGGGAAGACCTAAAGAAGGCCACCGCTGAAGTCAAGGATGCCCGCTCTGCAATGCGGGCTATGAAGGAGGAGCTGCGCCAGGCCGGAGAGATCGTGGCTGGCAAGCCTTTTCTGCTACGTCGCCGATTTATGGATGGAAAGCATGCTCAATTTGAGCGGCTGTGGAGTCCGGAGGATCCGTATATGGACTTAGCTGCAAGTGCGGCCGATGCCGTTAAGCACTTCCGGAGCCAGAAGGATCACAAGACGGAAGAGCTATATTGGTCTCAATTCCACAGTCCGGATCACCCACTTCCATTGACAGACCGGTTGGCCGAATGGGCCGAGCTAAATAGATTGTCCGGACTTGCCATGACTGACATCGTGGCCCATGTCTGGCCAGAGAGGTCCAAGGCGACGAGCTACTTTGGTTTATTACAACAATTCCTTGGAGCGGTGCCGCATATAAAGGAGATGAAGCGGTTGGCCTGTATAGAGGGCGCGCGGATGGCTCTTGCCCGTGTAAAGGCGTATTGTCCCGAGATGGATGCCACCGCTGTTGCTGCCCAGGGTTCGGATGAAAACCAGCTCCCTACCGAGCACTATTTCGGGGAAGTTATGCGTGGCGCTCATGTAATAGAGTCGCAGTGCTCGAAAAATGTAACGTTCAAATGAACGCATTAGCTTATAAATCAATGATTATGTTATAACTGCTTTTTATACTTGTGCGTCCAAGTAGTAAAACTTCTCCTTTTCGGCCGTTTACGTATACTTGTGTATAACCTGAAAGATGCAGTCTTCGGCTTCAGCCCCCACGCACAAGGTGCTGGGCTGTTCGCAAAAATAGCACGTTTTCACACTTAATCCGACGTCTCGGTCCTATTATAAGGAGGTGGTAGCGTAGCGAACGAGGCAATCCGGACTATAATGCTTTATCACTTTCACTTAGCCAGTGGAGCTCGAGGGTGGGGCTACGATATAGCCCCTGGTGGCATCGCCCTTCTCCGAAGTCGGAGCGCGTGTGCCTGACCAGGAAACGGCCCTTCGTCAAAGCGGGGAATTCTAAACATTCCGATAGTCGATCGAGGGCTGACCAGTCTCTCGCTGCATCATGACAGTCAGTTTTCGGCTTTCTCTACTGAGGTGCTCGCCCAGCCGAACTGGGGCACAATTGCAGTAGTTCTCCTGGTGCCGCGTTAGCCGATGATACGGAACGTAAGGCAGCAAAACACAGGAGCCGGGCAAACCCAACATTTGACCAAAGACATGATTCGGAGCTGATGCATATAATGCCTAACTCGAGACGCCGAACACTCCCTAAGGTGTTCGGTCTTTATAATAATGGGCAGAACGATGCCCTAAGCCCCTAGTGTCCAGGTACGGGCATGGTCTTCTGACGCGGCCGATGCCAAAGCGTCAGGCTCCGCTTGGGCTATAGGAAGAAACCAAGGGAGAATAACAACAAAAGACAGTGAAAAAGGTCTACGCAGGGTCTTAATCTGAAAAGAATCCTCACAACGGGTCCCTACTGCACGTCTGCGCCTGTGTCTCCGTTGCACCGTTATCCTGGACAGGTATGCACGTTGTTCATCTGTAAAAAGAGAGGAACGTTAGTTTTTTAAAAACAAATTGTGCGAAAAATATTAGAAATATAAATAATTAAAGCGGGGTTTGTATAAACCCGCGGTGATTTGTGCGGGGTATACGGCTAGGGAGCCCCTAGCCCACTGACGCCGGATTCGTCTATCCAAGTCCGGGGTCTTTAAGTCACCCTCGCACTAAAATTACGCCACGCGGTCCGGGCATCTTGAGTGTAAGAGATGCATAATGCGGTATGGCGTTGAAGCGGACAAAAGCCTGTCGTCCCAAGAGTGCTTGATATTCACTTTCAAACGGGGCGATATGAAAAATTAATTTTTCGCGTCGAGAATTGTTCGGCGATCCGAACACGACTTCTAGTAATATGGAGCCTGTGCACTTGGCGTAATGGCCTGGCGTCACTCCTTTGAAGGAAGTGCGGCTGTGTCGAATTTTGGTAGGGTCTATCCCCGTCCTACCGATTGTGTTTGAATATAGCAGGTTTAAGTCACTGCCTCCGTCCATTAGGACATTAGTAAATTGCAATCCATCTATTATGGGATTCAATATCAGGGGAGTCCGTCCCGCATTTCGAACGCTTCTGGAATAGTCCAGGTGGTCGAAAGTGATTGGTTTTGATATCCAATCTCTACGGTCTGCTGGGTTGGACTGTGCGAAGCTCTTTTTAGAAAGTGCCGCACTATTTTTCCGTATTATCACATGAAGTGAGTTTACTGTTTTGACCCCTTGTGGGAAAGTCTTTTGTTTTCCGGTGCTTTGCTGGTGGGGTTTATCTTCTTCGCTTGACGCGTAGAGCCCCTTGTGTTTGGCATTTAGTCGGCCGGACTGTTTAAAAACCCAACAATCCCTGTGGGTGTGATTTGCAGGCCTTCCGGGGGTACTGTGGATTTGACATATCCGACCCAAAATTTTGTTTAAGTTGGACGATTCGTCACTGTCATCCTTAAGAGGTTGTGTTTTATTATTGGGCTGCGAGCTTTTGAATCCGGCGTTGACTGCCGCGCTCTTTGGGCTTTTCTCTTTATTCCGGCGCTGCTCTTTTCTGCGCCGCGATTTTCCATTTCCATCTCTTATCTCTGATGTACTTGGGTCGCTGGTGCTGCATCGTGCTAACCAGCTATCCTCGCCCGCACAAAAGCGGGTCATGAGGCTTGTCAGTGCGGACATTGTCCTCGGTTTCTCTTGACCGAGGTGCCTGGCGAGCCATTCGTCTCGGACATTGTGCTTGAAAGCTGCTAAGGCTTCGGCGTCCGGACAGTCGACTATTTGGTTCTTTTTTGTGAGGAACCTGTTCCAGAATTTCCGTGCTGACTCTCCGGGCTGTTGAGTTATATGAATTAGGTCATCTGCATCCGGAGGGCGGACATAAGTCCCTTGAAAATTTGCTCTAAACGCATCCTTGAGCTCTTCCCAACTTCCAACAGTATTTTCTGGGAGGCTTTTAAGCCAATGACGGGCTGGCCCTTTGAGCTTGAGGGGTAGGTATTTTATGGCATGGAGATCATCTCCTCTGGCCATATGTGTATGTAGTATGCAATCTTCTATCCAGACTCCAGGGTCTGTTGTTCCATCATAGGCTTCTATGTTTATGGGTTTAAGTCCTGCTGGGAATTCATGGTCCAGCACCTCGTCAGTGAAACATAGTGGGTGTGCGGCGCCCCTGTATTTGTGTGTGCCGCTATCATCGGACACTTGACGTGTTGTCTTGCTTCCTGGGGCCTTCTCCTTTGGCCCGTAGATGGATCTGGCTGGGCCATCTATCCTTCCAGGTTCGTTGGTTGGTTTATGTGGGGCGCCGCTGTCAGAATTTGGCCTATCATCTGGCCGTCTATCCAGCCAGGCAGCCTCTTTATTTTTGGACGGTGGGGGCTCTATGGCCTCCTCGTCGAATTCTGGTAGCAGCTTGCGCTTCGGGTAGCTCTTTGATTGGTGGCCATTGCCGTACTTATCTGCGGTTTTGAGCATTTTGCTCCATCTCATTCTGAGTGTATCTTCCGCTGTTTTGAGCCTCCGTTTTTCCTTCTTCAGGCTTTTTGCTGTGGCGATAAGCCTGCGCTTGAAGCGCTCTTGTTCGACGGGATCCTCGGGTACGACGAATTCGTCATCGTTGAGGCTTACTTCGTCTTCGGAGGGAGGTATATAATTATGGTCCTCAACCTCTTCATCTGCCGCCCCCTCATGAGGGCTTGCTTCTGCATCCTCCTGCGCGAAATCTTGCTGGAGGGGATTGTCTTCAGCATTCTCTGGAGTATTATTGTCTCCTGTGCCGGAATTTCCATTCTTGCTGTGGCGAGATTTAGAGCGGCGCCGCTGACGCCAGCGCTTGGGCTGTTTCTTTAAGAAATCTGCCTCCGCTGTTCCTTCGCCGTCCCCATCTTTTGGGGTATCCACCATGTATACGTCATATGACGAGGTGGCCTTCCAGTGCCCTGTGGGCACTGGTTCGTCTCCGGCATCGTCGTCCATAGCGTCGATGTCTTCGGAGTCGTAGTCTGGCATGTCGGTTAGATCGTCGACAGTGGCTACAAAGTGGGTGGTGGGTGGGCTCTGAATTTCTTCGTCGTCCGCATCCCAACCATCCTGGCCATAATCCGGCCAGGACTCTCCTGATAACGAGAGATGCTTTAGTGAATTTAAGATATCGCCAAAAGGCGAGCATTGGAAGATGTCCGCGGCGGCGAATTCCATAACCAGCGCCCAATCTGGATCGATTGGTAGGGGCGCGGGAGGTTCGGAGTCTGGCGAGGAATCCGACACCTCGGAATCACGAGTTCCGTAGGGGACAGGATTAGTGTTCGGCTCCATCGCCGTGGATGTTGAAGCCCCCAGGGCGGCGTCTATCCACCGGCCCTCGATCTGGGCGACCGGCTCCGAGCTAATGGCCGGGGCGGATCCGTGTGCGGCCACCAAGGCACTATTCGGCGGCAGAGCTAGATCATGCCCATCGTCACAGTGCGGCGCGCTTGGCTGTGGCTCGAGTCCATCGAGGATCAAGTCTCCTCGGACATCGGCCATGAAGTTTAAGCTTCAAAATCTGACCCGACGGCCAGGGGCGTAGCTTTCGATCTGCTCCAGATGGCCAAGTGAATTGGCCCGCAGTGCGAAGCCGCGGAATACGAAGATCTGTCCGGGGAGGAAAGTCTCACCCTGGACAGCGTTGCAGGTTGAAGATGCCATCAAGCCTATCGGTGACGGCACAGAGGAACTCTCAATGAAAGCACCAATGTCGGTGTCAAAACCGGCGGATCTCGGGTAGGGGGTCCCGAACTGTGCGTCTAGGCGGATGGTAACAGGAGACAAGGGACACGATGTTTTTACCCAGGTTCGGGCCCTCTCGATGGAGGTAAAACCCTACTCCTGCTTGATTGATATTGATGATATGGGTAGTACAAGAGTAGATCTACCACGAGATCAAGGAGGCTAAACCCTAGAAGCTAGCCTATGGTATGATTGTATGTTGTGTATGTTGTCCTACGGACTAAAGCCCTCCGGTTTATATAGATACCGGAGAGGGCTAGGGTTACACAGAGTCGGTTACAATAGTAGGAGATCTACGTATCCGTATCGCCAAGCTTGCCTTCCACGCCAAGTAAAGTACCTTCCGGACACGAGCCGGAGTCTTCAATCTTGTATCTTCGTAGTCTTGGAGTCCGGCGGACATTGATAGTCTGGCTGTCCGAACACCCCCTAGTCCAGGACTCCCTCAGTCCTCTTGTCCGATCACTTTCGATCGAAGAGACCATCCGACCAGCATACGCCATGGCGGATTCGCCGCATTGGTTTTAGACCCAATCGTCGATGGATTTCACCTCACAAGAGTCCTGATGGACGACGGTAGTAGCCTGAACCTGCTTTATCAGGATACAGAGTGCAAGATGGGCATAGACCCCTCAAGGATTAAACCTACAAAGACAACATTTAAAGGTGTCATACCAGGTGTCGAAGCCAACTGTACAGGCTCAGTCACACTGGAAGTGGTCTTCGGATCCCCGGACAATTTCCGGAGCGAGGAGTTAATCTTTGACATAGTCCCGTTTCGCAGCGGCTATCATGCTCTGCTTGGACGAACCGCGTTTGCAAAGTTCAACGCGGTGCCGCATTATGCATACCTAAAGCTCAAGATGCCAGGCCCTCGTGGAGTCATCACGGTCAACGGAAATACGGAACGCTCCCTCCGAACGGAGGAACATACACCGGCTCTCGCGGCAGAAGTACAGAGCAGCCTTTTAAGGCAATTTTCGAGTCCGGCCGTTAAACGGCCGGATACAGCAAAACGCACCCGAAGCAATACCAACCAAGACAACCTGGCACGATCAGAGCACGCGTAGCAATGCGGCCCTAACCCCCGCCCTCGCATGATTGCAAGGACAACTCTCCGCGTACATCATTACGCTTTGGAGATACCATGGGTGCAGGGGAAGGGGCACGATCACAATGAACCCTGAGTGCGGCTCGACCACACTAGGGGCTCGCAAGTGTGCTCCCTTTTTTTATCATTATTATTTTCCTTCTTTATGTACACAGGACTCCGTTAACTAGAGGCCCTGTCCGGCGGTGAACTTGCCGAACTCATGATGCAACAGCCAGGGAAGAAAGAAGGCTGCGACGAACACTCAGGTGGTCTCAATTATGAGCATTAAATTCGATTATATACACCAAGTCCACAACTCATCCCTGGAGGGGGACCTGTTTAATTAGTCCAAATCCCTTGCTTACCGCACTATTTGTATCAGTCCGCACTCATAGCAGACTTCCTTTAATAAATAATGTAGCACTTTTCGACTGCAATTACATCACTTTTTATATGTTCATTACATGACATCTTGCACCCGTATATTTTGGTACGGCCTAATACACCAGGGGCTTATGTTCCCCACATTATGGTGTGATAAGTCCGAACACTTTCATAAGTGCGGCACCCCGAACTTATAGCATTATATGAATCGGCTCCGAATCATGCCTTGGGTCAATAGTTGGGTTTGCCCGGCTCCCACGTTTTGGTGCCTTATGTTCCATTCTGTCGGCTAAGGTGGCACTGGGAGAACCACTGCGATTGCGCCCCGGTTGAGCCGGGCGAGCGCCTCAGTGGAGAAAGCTAAAACTGACCGGCATGATAAGGCGAGAGATTGGTCGCTGTTCGAGAGGTTTTTTCGGGTCCTTAAAGACTCACGCCGCTTCGAGCGAAGTTCCGGACAATGTCCGACGAAGGCGTGGATAGCGCCCCGGATTCGGTCTTCCGAATACCAGGGGCTTCGCCAAAATTTAAAATTATAGAATTCTATGGCTAAGTGAGAGTGTTCAAGCATTATAAGTCCGGTTGCCTTGTTCGTTGTGTTGAGCGCCTCCCTAGATGGACCCAAAAATGGGAACAAGAGTGCTCAAGTTTATCCCGAACACCCCAGCACTCGTGGCTCAGGGGCTGAAGCCAATGACTTGCCATCTCTCAGATTTTATAAACGGCCGCACAGAAGGTAATATTTTAAATTAAACAAGCGTTGCTTAATGCGCACATGAACAAAGTTTTCAGCGCACAGGATAACACATAGCGAGTTTACTCAAAAATTACATCTCTTGGGCACTCATCCGCAATATCGCGGGCTCCCTTCAGGACAGTTCTATAATACGTTTCGGGCGTGCGATACTCCTTGCCCGGTGGCGGTGGGTCCGTGAGAAGCTTCTCCGCATCCAACCTGCCCCAGTGCACCTTTGTGCGGGCAAGGGCCCGACGAGCACCTTCAATACAGGCGGAGCGCTTGATGACCTCCACCCAGGGGCACGCATCCACCAGCCGCCGCACGAGGCCGAAGTAGCTCCCAGGCATGGCCTGTCCAGGCCACAGCCGGACTATAAGGCCCTTCATGGCCTCCTTAGCTACCTTGTGGAGTTCGACCAGCTGCTTCAACTGGTCTCTTGGGGGCACCGGATGGCTGGCCTCAGCATACTGAGACCAGAAGAACTTCTCCGTTGAGCTCCCCTCCTCGCCACGATAGAATGCGGCGGCATCGGACACACTGCACGGCAGATCTGCAAACGCCCCTGGAGAGCTCCGAATGCAGGTAAGTGTCAGGTAGTTTACATTAACATGCTTGCTTTGCATGAAAAATGCCTTACCCGCCGCTATCTTCTTTAAATCCTCAATCTCCTGAAGGGCCTTACGGGCCTCGGCCTTGGCGGACTTGGCACTTTTGAGAGCCGAGGCAAGCTCGGACTCTCGAGTCTTGGAGTCACGCTCCAAGCTCTCATGCTTCTGCATGAGAGCCCGGAGCTCTTGCCGTACTTCCGCCACCTGTGCCTCTTGCTTTTCTCGCTCTGCCACCTCGTTCGTGGCCCCTGCAATACTCATATTATCCTTGTTAATTTTATTGCAACCTAAATCCTTTTCTGTAAGGTAACTATTCAAAGTGGTGTTACTCACCTTCTTTGTCCTCGAGCTGCTTCTTGGCATGGCCAAGCTCTCGCTCGGACCGCTCGAGATCCTGCTTCAATGCACCGACCTCTGCAGTCAGTGCGGCAGAGGTCAGCAGCGCAGCCTGCAAACCCATATGGACATATTTAAAGCAACCCTGCGTATATCTTTTTAGATCCTCAGTCCGGCTTTTCTTTCCGAACACCGAACTGAGCATCAGGGGCTACTGTCTATGCGGTATTACATTACATAATTATAACTTCTTACCTCAAAGCCTGTTAGAAGGCTGCTGCAGGCTTCGGTCAGCCCGCTCTTGGCAAGTTGAACCTTCTGAATCACCGCACTCATGATAGTGCGGTGTTCTTCCTCGAGGGAAGCGCCTTTAAGCGCCTCCAACAAGCTGTTCGGCGCCTCCGGTTGGACGGAGGCCGCCGGTGTCACAGTCTTGCCCTTCTTTCGAAGGGGCCGCCTGCCGGACTCTGGAACCACTATAGGTTCCGACGTATAGTCCGGCGCAAAGTCCGGGAGGCTGCCTGGCGGCGCCTCCGGAGCCTCCTCCTGATGGGTCCCTCTCTGGGATCCCACCTCGGCGTCCTCGTCAGCGCGGGGGGTAGAGGCAGTCGGAAGTGAATCCACATCCGACGGGGCCAACGACCAGCTCGATGAAGCGGGGAGATCATCATCGGCCGGACTACGGACGGAATGCGGCATTAGTAGGACACTAGGTGACACGAAAGAAATTGCATATCAAGGATCCGGATACTTACGATCTTGCCGGACGCCTGGCCCTTGAAGGCCACTCCTCCTCGCCAATGATGGTGTTGGCGAAACTGTCCGGGGGAATAGTTCTCCCCCTCTTGGACCCTTTGGCCTCCCCTATTGGGGAAGCCTTCCTCTTCTTCTCTCCCTCCTCCGGGATAGAGTCTTCTTCCTCCTCCTCGTCTTCGGGGGAGGAGTCCGCCTCGTCGTCGGACGCCTGATTACGGGAACTCTTTCGAGTCCCTATGGCCACCTTCTTGGCCTTCTTCTCCGGCACCACGTGCGGTGCCGGAACCAGCAGCCCCGCTAGACGGGCGTCCACTGGATCTTCTGGCATGGGAGCCGGACAGATGAGCTGCTCGGCCTTCTCCATCCATTCCTGCCAAAGGAAAGGAGAGATTGAAACCCTCTTAGAATCAATCTATTTACCACAAGTGTCCCGTAAAGGGGTTGAATCACTTACCTCGTCAGCTGGATGCTGCGAGCAAAATCCGCGATCTTCCGTCGTGGATGCGGGGGCTTCGGCGCCCTTAAACAGCACCCTCCAGGTGCCTTTGTACGTCGTGTCGAAGAGCCCGCTCAGCGCCCGGTGCTGTTCCGAATTGAACTCCCACAGATTAAATGCCCGTTCTTGGCATGGGAGAATCCGGCGGATGAGCATGACCTGGACCACGTCAACGAGCCTGAGCTTATTGCTCACCAGCTTCTGGATGCAGGCTCGGAGTCCCTTCAGCTCCTTCGGATTGCCCCACAACAAGCCCTTCTCTTTCCAGGAGGTGAGCTGCGTGGGGATGCCAGATCTAAACTCGGGGGCTGCCGCCCATGTGGGCTCACGCGGCTCGGTGATGTAGAACCACCCCGACTGCCACCCCTTAACGGAGTTCACGAAGGCCCCTTCGAGCCAAAGGACATTGGGCAACTTGCCCAACATGGCGCCTCTGCATTCCGCTTGCGTGCCCTTCACAACCTTCGGCTTGACGTTGAAGGTCTTGAGCCACAGGCCGAAGTGGGGCCAGATGCAGAGGAAGGCCTCGCACACGACGATAAAAGCCGAGATGTTGAGGATGAAGTTCGGCGCCAGATCGTGGAAATCCAGGCCGTAATAGAACATGAGCCCCCGGATGAAAGGGTGCAGTGGAAAGCCCAGTCCGCGGAGGAAGTGGGGAAGAAAGACGACCCTCTCATGGGGCCCGGGGGTAGGGATGAGCTGCCCCTCGTCAGGCAGCCGATGCGCGATGTCGCTGGACAGATATCCGGCGCTGCGCAGCTTGGTGATGTGCTCCTCCTTAACGGTGGAGGCCAACCATTTGCCTCCCGCTCCGGACATGATCGGAGAAGGTCGAGGCGAGATGCGCGAGCTTGGGCGTTGGAGCTTGAGTGCGCGGAGATGGATAAGCAAAGGAGGAAGAAGGCGCAGGTGAGAAGGTAAATCCTTATCCCTTATATATAGGCGGACGAAGACTATGCGTCCCCTGCTAGCCTGGTAAAACTCGCTTATCTCCCAAGCGCCACCATCAATGGCGCGGTTGGGTTACCCACGTCCGTATTGATGAGAATCCCGGAATAAGGGGAACACGATCTCTGCTTCGACAAGACGTGCCAAGGAAACCGCTTCGCTAAAACGTGCTGAGGTGGTATAATAAAAAACAATTCAAGTAAAAGCCTGGTAGCGGTGTGATGTCATGCTGCATAATGCGTCAGTAGATTGGACTTGTGTACACTTTATTCTCTCTATGATGGAATGTGGAATTTATTTTGCAGAGCCGGACACTATCCTGGTGTTCATGATCTTCTCTGGATTATTCGAGGGAGGAACCCGCCTTGCAATGCCGAACATTGTGCGCGTCGGACTTATCGTCATTGAAGCCTGGTTCAGGGGCTACTGAGGGAGTCCTGGACTAGGGGGTGTCCGGACAGCCGGACTATCATCGTCCGCCGGACTCCAAGACTATGAAGATACAAGATTGAAGACTCCGTCCCGTGTCCGGATGGGACTTTCCTTGGTGTGGAAGGCAAGCTTGGCGATACGGATATGTAGATCTCCTACCATTGTAACCGACTCTGTGTAACCCTAGCCTCCTCCGGTGTCTATATAAACCGGAGGGCTTTAGTCCGTAGGACACAACATACATTACAACAATCATACCATAGGCTAGCTTTAGGGTTTAGTGTCCTTGATCTCGTGGTAGATCCACTCTTGTACTACCCATATCATCAATATTAATCAAGCAGGACGTAGGGTTTTACCTCCATCGAGAGGGCCCGAACTTGGGTAAAACATCGTGTCCCTCGTCTCCTGTTACCATCCGCTTAGACGCACAGTTCGGGACCCCCTACCCGAGATCCGCCGGTTTTGACACCGACACTAACCCACTTTTCTATGGAACATGAAATCGCACCATCGATGTCCATACTGCATATAATAATATCTATATGATGTTGCATGTAGCTGAGATGTTATATTATGATGAAACATATTAAAAGAAATACATATCCGACGGTGACCAGTGTGGGCGGCGGCGGGCGCTGACGGCGACCACTGCGGGAGACGGTGGGCGCTGACGGCGACTAGTGTGGGTGACGGCGGGCGTTGACGGTGGGCGATGCTGTCAGGCGGGGAATGACCAGTGTGGGCGGCGGTGGCCGACACGGCTTCAGGGATCAGATCGGGCGCGTTTTCGACACGTAGGAGGCAAAAGTGCATGCACGACGTGATTGTGCACCGACGTCCGCGATTGTCGGGAATATTCCCTCAGATAGCGACGGCTCGTGGAGATATTTTTGGTGTCGGGCCCGCGGCGATTAGTTTGCAATCAATACATGCGACGTGATATAACCGTCGGTCGTGCTTTAGTCCCACACCGGTCGACATCAACGTTGTTGACTTATTTATATATTTTTGTAATCCAATTTTAATAAGCGTCTTTCTCCAATGAACCTTTTTTCCATTTTGTCAAATTCATGATTTTTGTATTCCCCTAGTGTTAGTGTATGATCATTCTTTTACGTGTAATGATTGTTTTAAGATTGCTTGAACAATTTTTACATTTTCTTGAGCATTTTTTGTTTTAGGTTGTGTGAACAACTTTTTACATGTCATGTACATTTCCCTCGGTCGTATGTCTTTCCTTTCACATCCGCCAAACGGGCTCATTCTTTTTCCAAATGCTACATTAACCATGCAGGGCATGCACGCCAAATTTTGTCGCGTTTCGAGGCTGTACGGATTTTCTATGATTTTCCGGGCCGAAAACCCCTAAAATACTGCCCAGACGTGACGCAACATGCGTTCGTTGTCGGATTTCATTCATTTTTGGCGTGGGGTACCTGGGTGGGGCCCCACATCGCTGCCAAAAGTTCGGTGCATTCCGTGAAACCACCCAGGTACCTGGTGTGGAAGGCGGTGGTTTCGGTATGGGCGGAGGGGACCCTCGGTCGTACGTCTCTCCTTCGCATCCACCAAATGGGCTCATTTTTTTCCATGTGCTATAGTGACCATGCAGGACACGCACGCCAAATTTTGTCATGTTTCGAGGCTTTACGGATTTTCTATGATTTTTCGGGCCGAAAACCCCTAAAATACTACCCGGACGTGACGCAACATGCGTTCATTGTCGGATTTCGTTCATTTTTGGCGTGGTGTACCTGGGTGGGGCCCTACACGTGCTGCCAAAAGTTGGGTGCATTCCATGAAACCACCCAGGTACTTGGTGTGGAACGCGGTGGTTTCAGTATGGGCAGAGGGGACCCTCGGTCGTACGTCTCTCCTTCGCATCCACCAAATGGGCTCATTTTTTCCACGTGCTACAGTGACCATGGAGGACACGCACGCAAAATTTTGTCGCGTTTCGAGGTTGTAATGATTTTCTATGATTTTCCGGGCTGAAAACCCCTAAAATACTGCACGGACGAGACGGAACGTGCGTTCGTTGTCGGATTTCTTTCATTTTTAGCATAGGGTACCTAGGTGGGGCCCCACACGCACGCGCTAAAAGTTGCGTGCATTCCGTGAAACCACCCAGGTACTTGGTGTGGAAGGCGGTGGTTCCGGTATGGGCGGAGGGGACCCTCGGTCGTACGTCTCTCCTTCGCATCCTCCAAAAGGGCTCATTTTCTTTCCACGTGCTACAGTGACCATGCAGGACACGCACGCCAAAGTTTGTCGCGTTTCGAGGCTGTACGGATTTTCTACGATTTTCAGGGTCGAAAACCACTACAATACTGCCCGGACGTGACGCAACATAAGTTCGTTGTCGGATTTCGTTCATTTTTTGTGCGGGGTACCCGGGTGGGGCCCCACATGCACTGCCAAAAGTTGGGTGCATTCCATGAAACCACCCACGTACTTGGTGTGCAAGACGATGGTTTTGGTATGGGTGGAGGGGACCCTCGGTCGTACGTCTCTCCTTCGCATCCGCCAAACAGGCTCATTTTTTTCGACGAGCTACAGTGACCATACAGGGCACGCACGCCAAATATTTTTGCGTTTGGAGGCTATACGAATTTCGTATGATTTTCCGGGCCAAAAACCCCTAAAATACTGCCCGGGCGTGACGCAACGTGCGTTCGTTGTCGTATTTCGTTCATTTTTGGCGTGGGGTAACCGGTTGGGGCCCACACGCTGCCAAAATTAGGGGGCATTCCGTAAAACCACCCAGGTAAATGGTGTGGAAAGCGGTGGTTTCGGTATGAGCGAAGGGGACCCTCGCTCGTATGCCTCTTTGGCATCCGCCAAACGGGCTCATTTTTTTTCCACGTGCTACAATGACCATGCAGGACACGCACGCCCAATTTTGTCGCGTTTCGAGGCTGTACGGATTTTCAACAAATTTCCGGGCCGAAAACCCATAAAATACTGCCCGGACGTGACGCAACATGCGTTCGTTGTCGGATTTCGTTCATTTTTGGCGCGGGGTACCCGGGTGGGGCCTCACACGCGCTGCCAAAAGTTGGGTGCATTTCGTGAAACCACCCAGGTACTTGGTGAGGAAGGCAGTGGTTTCGGTATGGGCAGAGGGGACCCTCGGTCGTACGTCTCTCCTTCACATCCGCCAAACGGGCTCATTTTTTTCCATGTGCTACAGTAAGCATGCAGGACACGCACGCCAAATTTTGTCATGTTTCGAGGTTGTACGGATTTTCTACGATTTTCCGGACCGAAAACCCCTAAAATACTGTCCGGACGTGATGCAACGTGCGTTCATTGTCAGATTTCGTTTATTTTTTGCGTGGGGTACCCGGGTGGGGCCCGACATGCGCTGCCAAAAGTTGGGTGCATTCTGTGAAACCACCCAGGTACTTGGTGTGGAAGATGGTGGTTTCGGTATGGGCGGAGGGGATCCTCGGTCGTACGTCTCTACTTCGCATCTGCCAAACGGGCTTTTTTTCCACGTGCTAGAGTGACCACGTAGGACACGCACGCCAAATTTTGTCGCGTTTCGAGGCTGTACGGATTTTCTATGATTTACCGGACCGAAAACCCGTAAAATACTATCCGGGCGTGACGCAACGTGCGTTGGTTGTCGGATTTCGTTCATTTTTTGTGTGGCGTACCCGGGTGGGTCCCCACATGCGCTACCAAAAGTTGGGTGCATTTCGAGAAACCACCCAGGTACTTGGTGTGGAAGGCGGTGGTTTCGGTATGGGGGGAGGGGACCCTCGGTCGTACGTCTCTCCTTTGCATCTGCCAAACGGGCTCATTTTTTCGACGTGCTACAGTGACCATCACTACTAGGAAAAGGCCTACTAATGGCGCACTGGTTTTGCCTACTAATGGCGCATTACCAGTGCGCCATTAGTAGCACGCCACTAGTATTTTTTACTAATGGCGCACCACTGGTGCGCCATTAGTATCTGGTATACTAATGGCGCACCAAGCAGTGCACCATTAGTTTTTCCCACAGTGCGCCACTAGTGTCTTCTATACTAATGGCGCACCACATGGTAGTGCGCCATTAGTAACAATTTTTTTAATTTTTTTCTTCTTAATCTCAGGTCACTATTTCACCTATGAGATATCCAACACATATATATACAACAAGCATCCATATAACAAACATAGCCAACACACAAGTTCCATCATATATACATACATAGCCAACACACAAGTTCCATCGTATATACATACATAGCCAACACACAAGTTCCATCATATATACATACATAGCCAACACATAGTTCCATCGTTACATATTACAAAAGTTTCACATTGTTCATCCAACACCGTTATCCATCAATTCACAAAAGTTTCATATTGATACAAAATAAAAACACAAATGAAAAGAAGCACTCCATCCATGCAAGCTTCCGTGAATTAAATCAAATCTGCAAAATGATAAACAAGAAGTTAGAAGAAGAAAAAGAAGAAGACTAGAAGAGTAGTAGAAGAAGAAGAACACTAGAAGAAGAATAAGAAGAATTTTGGAAAAGAAGAAGAATAAGAAGAAGACTATAAGCTTATTATGTAAACTTGACCATTTTGTGCTAACATAAGTTATTTTGGAGCTAACCTATAGGAAACTAAGCATATAAGATCTAAGTTAGTATATTAGAGCCAACTTAGGTAAAATGAAGCTAACCTATGTCATTTTGGAAAAAAAAGAAGAATAAGAAAAAGACTATAAGCTTATTATGTAAACTTGATCATTTTGTGCTAACATAAGTTATTTTGGAGAAACTAAGCATATAAGTTGTAAGTTAGCATATTAGAGCCAACTTAGGTAAAAATGAAGCTAACCTATAGGAAACTAAGCATATTAGAGATAACATAGGTAACTAAGTATATATATATATATATATATATATATATATATATATATATATATATCATTTTGGATAACTAACCTATAGGAGATCTGACATACCTGACAAAGTTTAGTTCTCATGCATTGTTCTTCTCCTTCTCCTTCTCCTTCCTAACCCTGATGCGCCAAGAGCGGCGAGGCGGTGGAGGTAGTGGAGGCAGTGGGATGTAGTCTTCTACCACAATTGGCGTGGTCATGTCGCCCAGCTGTGGGATCGCCGGCGCCACCACCAGTGCGTGGTCATTGTCAGGCACCACCACCATCGCGAGGCCACCTTTAGGCACGACTGAGGGAGTCCTGGACTAGGGGGTGTCCGGATAGCCGGACTATCATCATCGGCCGGACTCCAAGACTATGAAGATACAAGATTGAAGACTTCGTCCCGTGTCCGGATGGGACTTTCCTTGGCGTGGAAGGCAAGCTTGGCAATACGGATATGTAGATCTCCTACCATTGTAACCGACTCTATGTAACCCTAGCCCTCTCCGATGTCTATATAAACCGGAGGGTTTTAGTCCATAGGACGAACAACCATTACAACAATCATACCATAGGCTAGCTTCTAGGGTTTAGCCTCCTTGATCTCGTGGTAGATCCACTCTTGTACTACCCATATCATCAATATCAATCAAGCAGGAGTAGGGTTTTACCTCCATCGAGAGGGCCCGAACCTGGGTAAAAACATCGTGTCCCTTGTCTCCTGTTACCATCCGCCTAGACGCACAGTTCGGGACCCCCTACCCGAGATCCGCCGGTTTTGACACCGACATTGGTGCTTTCATTGAGAGTTCCTCTGTGTCGTCACCGATAGGCTTAATGGCTCCTTCGATCATCAACAACGACGCAGTCCAGGGTGAGACTTTTCTCCCTGGATAGATCTTCGTGTTTGGCGGCTTTGCACTGCGGGCCAATTCGCTTGGCCATCTGGAGCAGATCGAAAGCTACGCCCCTGGCCATCAGGTCAGATTTGGAAGCCTAAACTTCACGGCTGACATCCGCAGAGACTTGATCTTCGATGGATTCGAGCCACAGCCGGGTGCGCCGCGCTGTCACGACGGGCACGATTTAGCTCTGCTGCCAGACAGTGCCCTGGAGGCCGCACATGAGTCCGCTCTGATCCTTAATTTGGAGCCGACCGTGCAGATCGAGGACGGGTGGCTAGACACCGCCTCGGGGGCTGCAACCTCTACGGCGATGGAGCCGAATACTGACCTTTTCCCTTGTAAAGCCCGTGACTCCGAGGTGCCGGACTCCTCGCCGGACTCTGAACCTCCTGCGCCCCTACCAATCAAATCCGATTGGGCGCCGATCATGGAGTTCACCGCTGCAGACATCTTTCAGCACTCACCCTTTGGCGACATCCTGAATTTGCTAAAGTATCTCTCGTTATCAGGAGAGCCCTGGCCGAACTGTGGTCAGGACGGTTGGGATGCGGACGACGAAGAAATTCAAAGCCCACCCACCACCCACTTTGTAGCCACTGTCGACGATCTAACCGACATGCTAGACTACGACTCCGAAGACATCGACGGTATGGACGACGATGCCGGAGACGACCAGGAACCAACTCCTACAGGGCACTAGAAGACCACCTCAACTCATGATATATATATATATATATATATATATATATATATATATGGTGGGCACCCCAAAAGGGAGCGATAACGAGGAACAACGGGACACAGTGAAGGATAATTCCCCCGAAAAACAACCAAAACGGCGACGCAAGCACTGCCCCAAGTCCCGCCTCGATAACAACAGCACCCATAATGACCCAGCCGTATAGCAGGGCAAACCAGTGGACGACGAACATGCAACCAAGCAACCATCCCAATAGGATGAGTCGGACAATCAACCCATCCTTGGCGAAAACAACAGTCCAGACGATCTCACGCCGGACACACCACCGGAGCATAAGAACCTTCACAAAAGGCTCGTCGCCACTGCAAGAAGTTTGAAGAAGCAGAAACGGAAGCTCAAAACAGCGGAAGACATACTCAGAATGAGGTGGAGCAAAGTACTCAAGACCACGGACAAATACGGCAATAGCCACCAAGCAAAGAGCTACCTGAAGCGCAAGCTGCTGCCCGAATTCGACGAGGAGGCCGTGGAGCCCCCACAATCAAAAAGCAAAGAGGCCGCCTGGCCGGATAGACGACCAGAGGACAGGCCAAGAGCGGCAAGCGGCGCCGCACACAAGCCGGCACATGACACATATAAAGATCCTCGCAAAAAGGATGGCCCGTCCAGGTCCGTTTATGGGCCAAATAAGAGGGCCCCAGGAAGCAACAGAACACGCCGAGTGTTCGAAGATAACGGCACACCTAAATACAGGGGCGCCGCACACCCACTATATTTCACCGATGAGGTGCTGGATCATGAATTTCCAGCGGGATTCAAGCCCGTAAACATAGAGGCATACGATGGAACAACAAACCCCGAAGTCTGGATTGAGGATTACATCGTACACATACATATGGCTAGAGGAGACGATCTCCACGCCATAAAATATCTACCCCTCAAGCTCAAAGGGCCAGCTCGGCATTGGCTCAAAAGCCTCCCAGAAAATACCATTGGAAGTTGGGAAGAGCTCGAGGACGCGTTCAGAGCAAATTTTCAAGGGACTTATGTCCGCCCTCTGGATGCAGACGATTTAAGTCACATAACCAAACAGCCCGGAGAGTCAGCGCGCAAATTCTGGAACAGGTTCCTCACCAAAAAGAACCAAATAGTCGATTGTCCAGACGCCGAAGCCTTAGCAGCTTTTAAACATAACGTCCGAGACGAATGGCTCGCCAGACACCTCGGCCAGGAAAAGCCAAGAACAATGGTCGCGCTAACAAGCCTCATGACCCGCTTTTGCGCGGGGGAAGATAGCTGGCTAGCAAGATGCTGCACCAGCGACCCGAGTACATCCGAGATCAGAGATGGAAATGGAAAATCACGGCGCAGGAAAGATCAGCGCCGAAATAAAGAAAATGGCCCAAAGAACACGGCTGTCAATGCCGGATTCAAAAGCTCGCGGCCGAACAACAAAACACTGCCTCTTAAGGACAATAGTGACGAGCTATCCAACCTAAACAAAATTTTGGATCGGATATGTCAAATCCACAGTACCCCTGGGAAGCCTGCAAACCATACCCACCGAGATTGTTGGGTCTTCAAACAGTCCGGCCGACTCAACGCCGAACACAAGGGGCTCGATACGCCAAGCAAGGACGACGACGAACCCCACCAGCAGAGCGCCGGAAAACAAAAGACTTTCCCACAAGAAGTCAAAATAGTAAACTCACTTCATGTGATAATACGGAACAATAGTGCGGCACCCGCTAAAGTACGCATCGCACGGTCCACCCCAGCGGAATCCTGTGATTGGATGTCAAAACCAATTACTTTCGGCCACCTGGATTACTCCAGAAGTATCCGAAATGCAGGATGGACTGCTCTGATATTGGATCCTATAATCGACGGACTACAATTCACACAAGTCCTAATGGATGGCGGCAGTGATTTAAACCTGCTATACCCGGACACAATCCGCAAGATGGGGATAGACCCTACTAAAATTTGCCCTAGCCGCACTTCCTTCAAAGGAGTAACGCCAGGGCCTTACGCCAAGTCCATGGGCTCCTTACTACTAGAATTTCTATTCGGTCCACCCGACAACTTCCGTCGCGAAAAGCTACTCTTCCATGTCGCCCCATTTCAAAGTAGCCATCAAGCACTATTGGGACGTGAAGCTTTCGCCCGCTTTAATGAAATACCGCACTACGCGTCCCTTACACTCAAAATGCCCGGTCCACGCGGCATCATCTCCTTACAAGGTCGCTCAAGACCCCGGACATGGCTAGGCGAGTCCGGCACAAATAAACCAGGGGCTTCCTAGCCTCACACCCCTTCACAAGGGGCTGTGCGTATGAACGCTAAGAGCCAATAAAAGCTCAACTTTATTCATTAATTCATACTCCGTTTTAAATACATTTTTTGCACGATTTCTTTTCAAGCTAAGTTCCTCTCTTTTACAGATGAACAGCGTGTACACCCGTCCAGGATACGGCACAACGGAGACACAGGCGCAGACGTGCAGCAGGGACCCGTGGCAAGGATTTTTTTCAGATTAAGACCCTGCGTAAACCTTTCTTACTGTCTCTTGTTGATTCACATCCCCCGGTTTTTCACCATAACCGACGAGGAGGCTGGCGTTTTGCATCGGCCGCGTCAGAAATTTTCGCATGTACCTGGACACTAGGGGCTTAGGGCATTGTTCTGCCCGCTATCATAAAGACCGAATACCTTAGGGATTGTTCGGCGTCTCGAGTTAGGCCTTATATGCATCAGCTTCGAATCATGTCTCTGGTCAAATGTTGGTTTTTCCCGGCTCCTGTGTTTTGCTGCCTTACGTTCCGTATCATCGGCTAACGCGGCACCAGGAGAACTACTGCGATTGTGCCCCGGTTCGGCCGGGCGAGCACCTCAGTAGAGAAAGCCGAAAAATGACTGTCATGATACAGCGAGAGACAGGTCAACCACTCGATCGACTACCGGAATGTTTAGAATTCCTCCGCTTTGACGAAGGACCATTTCCCGGTCAGGCACATACGCGCCCCGAATTCGGAGAGAGCAGTGCCCCTAGGGGCTATATCATAGCCCCACCTTCGAACTCCTATGGCTAAATGAAAGTGATAAAGCATCATAGTCCGGTTGCCTCGTTTGCTACGCTACCACCTCCTTCACAGGACCAAGACGTTGGATTAAGTGTGAAAATGCGCTATTTTGCAAACACCCCCGCACCATGTGCGTGGGGGCTGAAGCCGAAGACTGCCATCTTTCAGGTTATACACAAAGTATACATTAACGGCCGCACAGGAGATATTTCAATACTTGAACGCACAAGTATAAAAATCACTTATATTATGAATATCGGTTTACATATCATAAAGATCATTTGAACATGACATTTTTTTAGCACTGCGACTCTATTACACGAGCACCCCGCAGAACTTCCCCAAAATAGTGTTCGGCGGGTAACCGGCTCTCGTCCGAACCCCGGGTTGCAACATCGGTGGCATCCATCTCCGTCCAGTATGTCTTCACACTGGCGAGGGCCATCCGTGCACCCTCTATGCAGGCCGACCGCTTCATCGCCTTGATATGCGGCACCGCCCCAAGGAATTGCTGCAATAAGCCAAAATAACTCTTCGTCTTGGGCCTATCCGGCCAAATATGAGCCACTACATCCGTCATGGCAAGTCTGGACAATCTATTCAGCTCAGCCCACTCAGCCAACCGATCGGTCAGCGGAAGTGAACGCTCCGGGCTGTGGAATTGAGACCAAAAAAGCTCTTCCGTCTCGTGATCCTTTTGACTTCGGAAGTGCACAACAGCATCTGCCGCACTCGCCGCTAAATCCATATAAGGATCCTCCAGATCCCACAGCTGGCCAAGCTGAGCATACTTTGGATATGTGAACTTCCTGCGCAGCAGAAAGGTCTTGCCAGCCGTAATATCTCCGGCCTGACGCAACTCCTCCTTTATAGCCCTCATCGCAGAACGGGCATCCTTGGCTTCGGCGGTGGCCTTCTTCAGGTCTTCTTGCTCCACTCGGCGTTCTTTTTCAAGAACCTCATAGCGGTCGGTAACATCTTTCAGTTTCACGGCCATTTCGGCCATCTCCTCCCTGCTTCGACAGTGAGCAGCCCTTTCGGCTTCTAGCTCTTCGGCCGCCTTTGAGGCAGCCGCATCACTCCTTCTGGCCTACTCCTTGGCTCGAGCAAGCTCTGCTCGAAGGTCCTCCACAGCAGCGGCACCATCTGCATTAAGCATACATGTCGTAAGGAGTGAGCATTAGCTCCCTTACTAGGTGACCACGGAGAAACAACCTACCTTGTGACTCGTCAGGTCGTTTATCGACCAGCGCGATGTCCGCATCCGCAACATCGAGTTGTCGCTTTAATTCGGCAACTCCATCAGTCTGGCTGGCCACCGGACTATCCGCCACCTACATAGGAAAGGCGAGAATTAATACCTGAGATTATGATCCTCGGCACGCTGTCGCTTTCGACAACATACCGAGTCTCAGGGGCTACTATCTATACAGGGCGCACTTTATGTGTAGAACTGTCAAAAGGTATGTCATTTTTACGTACCTCAAACCCCGCCAGCAAACTTTTGACGACATCATGCAACCCGCCCTCGGCGGAGGAAATCCTTTCAATCACCTTACTCATCAATGTACGGTGATCTTCTGAGATAGACGCCCTCTCAAGCAGACCCTTCAGCTCCCCCGGCCGTACACCAGTTGGTGCCGAACTCTCCGGCCCTGCCGGACTCGGGGATACCCTCCGTGACGACACCTCAGGGTCATCCGCCCTACCTGACGATGCGGCAGATTGAGGCATCTCGCTCTCCATCATCTCCGGACGAAGGTCCCCCGAAGACGAGCTCAGCTGAGAAGGACGGAGATCCGAACTACAAGGTAAAAACTTCGGTTATCCTCAGAAGCAAAATAGGTATGTCCCTTATTACAAAACTCCCCTTTTTCTACTTACGGCTCGCTGGAGGGCTGATTCCTTAGGGGAGATAGTGCGGCTGGGGCTTCCCCAGGCACAGGACCCTCTGGTGAAGATTTCTTCCCCCGCTTTGAGGCCTTGGCCTCCAGGTCTTCGGAGGCGGTCCTCTTCTCCCCCTGGAAGGAGGGATTCTCGATCCCCCCCTTTCTTGAAAGCCTCCTTGGTAGAGGCGGTAGTTTCTCTGTTTTCCCCTTCGCCTTCCTCTAAAGGCGCAACCTCCAGCATCTTGACCAACACGGGATCCGGCACGGTCTCCGGGAGGGGGGCCGGACACCGTATTAGTTTCGCTTGCGCTATCCACTCCTGTTCAAAGGACGACTGGTTAAAAGGCAAATTCAAGAATACGCAAACAAACGGTGTGTCCGAACACAGGACTACTTACCTGAGCATCCGGGTGATTGCAGCTTAGGCCGGCATCCTCGATCAATTCCGGACACACTTCTTGTGATCCGAAGAACAATTTATACATCTCCGCGGGTGTCGTACCCATGAAGTGTTGGAGAGCTCGTGGCCCCTCTGGATTGAATTCCCACTTGCGGAGGGGGCGACGTTTGCAGGGCAGAAGACGCCGAATCAGCATAACCTGCATCACTACGACTAGATTGATCTCCCTCTCTTGGAGGTCTCGAATCCGGCCCTGCAATAGGGGTACGTCCTTTGACGGCCCCCAGTTGAGCCCTTGGTTGACCCATGACATCAGCTGTTGTGGAGGGCCCGAGCGAAAGATGGGCGGCTGCTTCTGCCTGCTGCCCGTGGGAGCGGTAATATAGAACCACTCCTGTTGCCACGAGCCGAGCTCCTCCTGGAAAGAGCCCTCGGGCCATGGAGCTTCAGCCCTCTTTCTTATGACCGCCCCGCTGCACTCTACCTGACGCCCCTCAATCATCTTCGGCTCCACATTAAAGGTTTTGAGCCACAAACCGAAGTGAGGGGTAGTGCGGAGGAAGGCCTCGCAGATGACGATAAACGATGAGATATGGAGGATGGACTCCGGAGCCAAGTCATGGAATTCCAGCCCGTAATAAAACATGAGCCCTCTCACAAAAGGATCCATCGGGAAGCCTAAACCCCGACGGAGGTGGGACACGAACACGACGCTCTTGCCGGGCTCGGGAGTAGGAATGACTTGCCCTTTGGCAGGCAACCTATGCGAAATCTCGTAGGTCAGGTACCTGGCTTCTCTCAGCTTTAGCACGTCCTCTTCCGTGACGGAGGAGGGCACCCACCGGCCCTGTAGATCGGAACCGGACATTGTTGAAGGTCCGACGTGCTCGAATCTGGAGCTCTGGGTGTTGGAACTCGGGGCGAGGGGCAGATTCGATCGAGGATTGAAGAAAAGACACGGACCTTGGTCTCATTATAAAGAGGGAGAATACCAAGAGCCGTCCCCGTGACCGTTTGGAACTCACCTTCGATGGAGGAGGCGTGGCAATGGGCGCGGTTGGGTTACCCACGTCCGTATTGATGGGAATCCCGAAATAAGGGGAACACGATCTTTGCTTCGACAAGACGTGCCAAGGAAACCGCTTCGCTAAACGCGCTGAGGTGGTATAATAAAAACGATTCAAGTAAAGGCTTGGTAGTGGTGTGACGTCACGCCACAAAATACGTCAGCAGATTGGACTTGTGTGCATATTATTCTCTCTACGGTGGTATGTGGAATTCATTTTGTAGAGCCGGACACTATCCTGGTGTTTGCAATCTTCTATGAATTATTCGGAAGAGGAACCCGCCTTGCAATGCCGAAGACAATATGCGCGCCGGGCTCGTCGTCATTGAAGCCTGGTTCAGGGGCTACTGAGGGAGTCCTGGACTAGGGGGTGTCCGGATAGCTGGACTATCATCATGGGCCGGACTCCAAGACTATGAAGATACAAGATTGAAGACTTCGTCCCGTGTCCGGATGGGACTTTCCTTGGCGTGGAAGGCAAGCTTGGCAATACGGATATGTAGATCTCCTACCATTGTAACCGACTCTATGTAACCCTAGACCTCTCCGGTGTCTATATAAACCGGAGGGTTTTAGTCCATAGGACGAACAACCATTACAACAATCATACCATAGGCTAGCTTCTAGGGTTTAGCCTCCTTGATCTCGTGGTAGATCCACTCTTGTACTACCCATATCATCAATATCAATCAAGCAGGAGTAGAGTTTTACCTCCATTGAGAGGGCCCGAACCTGGGTAAAAACATCATGTCCCTTGTCTCCTGTTACCATCTGCCTAGACGCACAGTTCGGGACCCCCTACCCGAGATCCGCCGGTTTTGACACCGACAACGACCATCGCTAGGTCATCCTCAGCCACCTCCATCTCTTGCCCATGGTCAGCCACCACCATCTCTTGCCCTTGGTCAGCCACCACCAGCGCTAGGTCATCCTCAGCCTGATGCCCATCGTCATCCTGCAGCTCCTCATCCCCACTCTGCTCCTCTTCTCTCGCACTCCAGTCCGGATCATCCTTCTTGTTGTCTATGCTGCTGCCAGAATTGCTGCTGCTTTTGCTACAGCCAGAATCGCTGGTGCTTTTGCTATAGCCATAGTCGCTGCTGCTTTGGCTGTAGCCAGTGTCGCTGCTGCTGCTCCCATTACCTGTCCAAAATGCAACAATGACCGTTAACAATTGATGTGAGACAAAGCCAAATGTAGAGGAATAAGAAGAGGCAGAACGTACCGGCATCATCATCAGCAGCATAGCGCATGCGACACATAGTCATGTTGAACACCTTCACGATGAACATGGTGGCGTCGTCGTCGTACCTGAAGAGAAGGAAGTACCCCAGCCGCAGGTCGTAGGCACGGTAGAACTTCTCCCACCCACGAGACAAGTACATGTGGCCCTTCTTGATCACCAACTCCACATCCCACTGCCTGCGAAACCCGTTGCCGGCCTGTCATAGCTTCACATTATTTGGCGGATCTTCACCCATCAACATGTTCATAAAACTGTCAGGCAGCCTCTGTAGTTTGGGACAATGAGTGATGTAGCAAACAACAGATATCATAATGAGATGGGTGAAGGGGAGATCTCTCATTTTATATACCTGCGTCATGGATGATACTGAAGTCTCAAGTATGATAGTGAAGAACTCGGAAGCATCCAACTCGTACTGCGGTGTTGCAAAGCGGCGTTGGCTGCTTCCCGCCATCTCTGATAAGCAGCAGAAGAGACCAATTAGTACCCTTACAACAGATCATAAAACATGCATGATAACAGGCATTAGTCGCAAGTACCCCATATGTGCTATTTTTAGCAAAGTCATGCTAAAATTCACAGAAAATTTCAGCATTACCTTTGCTGAAAATAGGACATATGGAGTACCCGAATTTGCCAGAACGGAAGTTAATCGACATTCCGGCAAACTCAAGGGCCTCTTCTGAACAAACCATCATGCATCATTTTCTAACCAAGGCATAGCTCAGGAAAACCACTTTCTTTGACCAGAACTAGCTGATTACCCCAAATCTCATGGTAAAATTAGCAAGGCAGAGCATTTCTCTTACATGACCATAGCGAGAATGACACACTCCCCTAATTATTTTGCCTGCCACTAGGATGAGCACTTAATATGGATTGATTGTGCTTTCATTTTAGATTTGCAGGTAAGAACAATGAACTTATAGAAACTCCTTAATATGAATAGTATACCGATGATAAAAGAAGTGAGACAAGAAGTTCTGCAGCCTTGAGTAGATTCCCGGGACCTGAAGGTTGTTCACCCTGCTCATATCAAATATTATGTTGTATTAGCAGCAAGTAGATGTAAACTAACCTATAGTTGGAAACTAAACATATAAATGGTTGAAATACATAATTCTAGCTGTAAACTAACCTATAGCTGGAAAAAACTAACTAGAAAAAGTGAAACATGGGAGGAACCTGCTGTCAGTTTTAAAGAAGCTGATTTTTTTAGGGGTAAGAAGCTGAATTGGTCATTCTCCAAAGAAATCATACCAATTCTAGCTACATGGGGGAGCTGCTAATTCATCTTCACCAACCAAATTCAGTGAATTAAGCACATAATCTAGTCAAGCTAGCTATCGCTACGAATTGCTGCTACTTCAGTTTTAAGCAAGCATCACTATGGTACTCCAAATCATTAAGTCAAGCTACTACAGTGCAAGCTAGTGCCACTGCATCAATGGCCATGTAATGCTTCTGGGGCCTGAGTGGATATGTTTATATGCAAATTGACCATAAAGCAGTGATCTGCACATTGGTCCACATGTCATTAACACTAAATCTAATAACCACTAAACTATAGCTAACTAACCAATTATCCTAACCACCTAAGCCAATTATCCTAAACTATAGCTAACTAACCTAAGGGTCGGCTTGTATGCGGCAGCAACACCAATGCAACTACTACAAGCGACAACAATTAGCAGAAAAAAGCAGCGACGGTAGCTTAGCATCAACATCAGCGGCGGCGGGGGTGGAACTTGGCCTGCAACCCTTAACAGATGAACCACACATTTGTCTCAGCTCATGAATTTTAGTATTGTTTGCAAATGACAGCGTCTCTAGAAACAGAAAAAAACACCTAAAAATAAAAGAAACTGTAGAACATATCAAATGGGAGGCTAAGAAAATCCAAAATGATAAATCATGCATCTACGCTGTGTCTAAAAACAGAAAGAAAAAAAGATCTCCAATCAAAAGAAAGTCGGACATTGGAAGCTCCGGGAGTATCAACCGTGGCAAGAAGCTGGAGCACTAGACAACGCCCCTGTCTGTCTGGCTCTTGTATTTTGTAACCATCACGGAGTCCACGAAAGTGGGATGTCTCAAAGTCTAAACATGTTCATGTTATATGGAATCCTCCATACATCTGTCATTCTCCTCATGATGCTCAATAATCTAGGTCTAGGAACCAAATGTTTAGTGAAATGATCATGAAGCCCCTAATTTACTCTTCATTCCCCCTCAATCTGGTTTTGCTGTTAATTTATAATTGCACTAATTTGGTACCAGTTGTGGCCTTGGCCCAAACTGATGGTGGCAATAACAATTCTTATTCCCCTTGGCACCATGCCTGATCTCTCTTTTCCTACCAATCAGAAGTCACTAAATTACTAAGCCAGATCCTCCAACCGAGGACCGACATGTCAACCCTATCTCTTGGATTACTTAAGTGTAATTAACCATACAACTCCAACTACCATCCATGCTTTCCAATTCCATCACGCACTTGCTATTTTACAATCACTGATACTACTGCAAAGATAGCATGGCATCACATGATATACTACTAGTATGATACACCAGCTTTACTCTGTCTGCAGCAACCAACAATGCAGGAAACATGGATGCTTTATGGTCAGCAACCAACAAATGGAGCTGAGACAAATGTGTGCTTCATCTAGCTAGAGAGGGCGGCGCGGCGCGTGCGTGAGCAGGCTAGTGAGTTGGCGGGTGGATCAGCGCCGCACCTGGGGTTGGGGCCGGGGCGGGAGCGGGCTGCGGCTGCGGCGGCCGGGCGGAGGTCCGGCAGCGCTCCATCTGGAGAGGGGAGGAGGCCCGAAGCCGGAGCAGAGACGATGGGGCTGCGGCGGTGCGGGGGCGCGAGGCCTCGTGTCGTCGCCGTGGGTTCTAGGACAGTAGGAAGGCGGAGGGCGCGACGGAAGCGGAGGGAGGGAGGGAATGGGGAGGAAGGGTGGAGAGGGAGGAAGGAGGAAGGAGGAGAGGTACCTGGGCGGGTGCGGCCAGTCGCCGGAGGGGTCGGGGTCGGCGGCGGGGGTGGATTCCGGCGGGGGTCGGGGCGGCGGCCGGAGGGGACGGAGGGGACAGAGGGGGCGGCAGCGGCGGCGTACGGTTGGGAATTAGGTCGAGTAGGAAGGAAGGGAGGGAGGGGAACAGGTGGAGTGAGGGGGAAGCTTACTAATGGCGCACCGCGTGGTAGTCCGTCATTACTAGTTAGAACTAGTAATGGCGCACTTCGGTCGGATGCGCCATTAGTATGTATGCAAAAATGAAAAAAAAATTATCACTAGTGGCGCACCTTTTTTGTGGTGCGCCATTAGTGTCTTCCACACTAATGGCGCACCACCAACTGGTGCGCCATTAGTATATAGTAGTGGCGCACTACTTCCCTTGTGCGCCATTAGTGTCAATCCTATCTATAGCCCTTTTCCTAGTAGTACATGCAGGGCACGCACGCCAAATTTTGTCGCGTTTTGAGGCTGTACGAATTTCGTACGATTTTTCGGGCCAAAAACCCTTAAAATACTGCCAGGACGTGACGCAACGTGCGTTCGTTGTCGGATTTCGTTCATTTTTGGCGTGGGTACCCGGGTGGGGCCCCACAGGCGCTGCCAAAAGTTGGGTGCATTCCGTGAAACCACCCAGGTACTTGGTGTGGAAGACGGTGGTTTCAGTATGGGCGAAGGGGACCCTCGGTCGTACCTTTCTCCTTCGCATCCGCCAAATGGGCTCATTTTTTTCCCACGTGCTACAGTGACCATGCAGGGCACGCACGCCCAATTTTGTCGTGTTTCGAGGCTGTATGGATTTTTAACGATTTTCCGGGCCGAAAGCCCCTAAAATACTGCCCGGACGTGACGCAACGTGCGTTCGTTGTCGGATTTCGTTCATTTTTGGCGTGGGGTACCCGGGTGGGGCCTGACACGTGCTTCCAAAAGTTGGGTGCATTCCGTGAAACCACCCAGGTACTTGGTATGGAAGGCGGTGGTTTCGGTATGAGCGGAAGGGACCCTCGGTCGTACGTCTCTCTTTCACATCCGCCAAATGGGCTCATTTTTTTCCACGTGCTACAATAACCATGCATGGCACGCACGCCAAATTTTGCCATGTTCCGAGGCTGTATGGATTTTCTACGATTTTCTGGGCCGAAAACCCCTAAAATACTGTTCGGACGTGACGCAACGTATGTTCGTTGTTGGATTTCGTTCATTTTTGGCGTGGGGTTCCCGGGTGGGGCCCCGCACGTGCACGCCAAAAGTTGGGTGCATTCCGTGAAACCACCCAGGTACTTCGTGCGGAAGGCGGTGGTTTAGGTATGGGCGAAGGGGACCCTCGGTCGTACCTCTCTCCTTCGCATCCGCCAAAGGGGCTCATTTTTTTCCACGTGCTACAGTGACCATGCAGGGCACGCACGCCCAATTTTGTCGTGTTTCGAGGCTGTACGGATTTTCAACTATTTTTCAGGCCGAAAACCCCTAAAATACTGCCCGGACGTGAAGCAATGTGGTTTCGTTGTCGGATTTTGTTCATTTTTGGCGTGGGGTACCCGGGTGGGGCCTCATACGCGCTTCTAAAAGTTGGGTGCATTCCGTGAGACCACCCAGGTACTTTGTATGGAAGGTGGTGGTTTTTGTATGAGCGGAAGGGACCCTCGGTCGTACGTCTCTCCTTCGCATCCGCCAAACGGGCTCATTTTTTTCCACGTGCTACAGTGACCATGCAGGGGACGCATGCCAAATTTTGTCGTGTTTCGAGGTTGTACGGATTTTCTACTATTTTCCGGGCCGAAAACTCCTAAAATACTGCCCAGACGTGACGCAACGTGCGTTCGTTGTCGGATTTCGTTCATTTTTGGCATGGAGTACCCGGGTGGGGCCCCACACACACTGCCAAAAGTTGGGTGTATTCCATGAAACCACCCAGGTATTTGGTGTGGAAGGCAGTGGTTTCGGTATGGGCGGAGGGGACCCTCGGTCGTACGTCTCTACTTCGCATCCGCCAAATGGGCTCATTTTTTCCACGTGCTACAGTGACCATGCAGGACACGCACGCCAAATTTGGTCGTGTTTCGAGGCTGTACGGATTTTCTATGATTTTCCGGGCCAAAAACCCCTAAAATACTGCCCGGACATGACACAATGTGCGTTCGTTGTCGGATTTCGTTCATTTTTGGCATGGGGTACCTGGGTGGGGCTCCACACGCGTTGCCAATAGTTGGGTGCATTCCGTGAAACCACCCAGGTACTGGTGTGGAAGGCGGTGGTTTCGGTATGGGCGGAGGGGACCCTCGGTCATACATCTCTCCTTCGCATCTGCCAAACGGGCTCATTTTTTTCCACGTGCTATAGTTACCATGCAGGACACACACGTCAAATTTTGTCGCATTTCAAGGCTGTACGGATTTTCTACGATTTTCCGGGCCGAAAACCCCTAAAATACTGTTCCGACGTGATGCAACGTGCGTTCGTTGTTGGATTTCGTTCATTTTTGGCGCGGGGTACCCGGGTGGGGCCCCACACGCGTTGCCAAAAGTTGGGTGCATTTCGTGAAACCACCCAGGTACTTGGTGTGGAAGGCGGTGGTTTCGATATGGGCGAAGGGGACCCTCGGTCGTACGTCTCTCCTTCGCATCCGCCAAACGGGCTCATTTTTTTCCACGTGTTATAGTGACCATGCAGGACACGCACGCCAAATTTTGTCACGTTTCGAGGGTGTATGGATTTTTTATGATTTTTCGGGCCGAAAACCCCTAAAATACTGCCCGGACGTGACGCAACGTGCGTTCGTTGTCGGATTTCATTTATTTTTGGTGTGGGGTACTCGGGTGAGGCCCCACACGCGCTGCTAAAAGTTGGGTGCATTCTGTGAAACCACCCAGGTACTTGGTGTGGAAGGCGGTGGTTTCGGTATGGAAGGGTGTGTCTGGCAGACCATTTTCTCATGTACCCTTCAAACATGACCAAACTTTTTATATCGTATTGTATCTACATGAGAATCATTCTTGCCAATTTTCAGTGCATTTTGGGACTGTTTGCATTTTCTACAGTTTCTGGCGTCGACAGTCCCAAAACACTGTTATTAATCAAAATTATGTCGTACTAACTTTTCCAAAATAATCACGAATTCCCTCTTCTAATTTTGTTTTTCCTCTTCCTTTCTTCCTCTCTTCTTCTTTTCTTTTATATCATTTTTATTCTTCTTTCAATTTTCCTGGCAAACTTTTAAATTTTAATTTCTTTTGGCTAACTTTTATTTTATAAAATGATTAAAAATTTAAAAACTTTTCCACAATATTTCATAATAATTTTCTTCTAAATTTCATTCCAACATAACGATAGTTTATTAAACCTTACGATAAACGGTTCATTTTACATTGGAACATAAACAAACTTAATTAAACAAGACCTAATCAAAAATAATTAAACATAACACGACCTAATATAAACCTAATCTACTCATCGTTGGAGGCGGTGAGGTCCACGATCTCGCCTGCACCGACGTCACCGTCGTCGTCATCGCTGCTCTTATCGGCGTTGTCGGGGATATACCCCGCGGTATGACCTGGCCGGAAGTATGACCCGGCCGGGCTTGGCATTTTCATTCGTAACCCGCCGTGGTGGCGACTCACGAGGTGGGCGATTTAGGGATGGGCGTAATGGCGGGTCAGGTAGAAGACTAGGCCCAAGGCCCAGAAGGCCGGCTCATGTTATGGTGGGCCGGTTTACGAGGAAAGGCATAAGGAGTTTTCCCTTAAGGGGGCAGGCTAGGATTCCACTTGTAATAGACTAGTCCTAATCCTAATAGGACTCCACATGTAACCCGCCCCCTCAACTTATATAAGGAGGGGCAGGGCACCCCAAGAGGGACAAGCAATAAGCAATAATCTCTAGGGCTAGACACAACTATAGGAGAGCCGGTTTATGCGGCGACTCCCTCATGAGCATAATGAGACCTAGCCCCAAACAGCATGTAGGGCTATTCCGGATGATGTTTCCCAGGGCCTGAAGCTGTCTAAATCCTTGTCTTGTGTGATGATCCTCCTTGCGTCTCTCGTTCCGACTAACCCCTCTCAAGCTACCACAAAGATGTGTTGGCCTCGCGACTAAGTCCTGACACTAAGGACATCTGCCGTGACAATTCCACGACAGTTGGTGGGGACTTTATAAATCTGATCATGTAAACTTGAGCAGCAACGTGTAGCCCCCAAGGGTCGGCTCAGTAAGATATCACTGAGCTAGGACTTTGTATATGATTCACTGATAATAACATCATATAATATAATCTCCACCATGGGGCTTGAACCCACATCCACAAGGTTAAGAGCTTTGTACTCTACCAACTGAATAGTGGACTGTTCAATATAATGGATTAATGCTTGTGTACCTTGAATTTTTGAGAGAAGCAATTGTAGCCCCCAAGGGTCGGCTCATTACAATGTGATGAGTCGGGTCTTCAATAAGGCCAATAAAAATGACTTTGCATTAGCCCCCAAGTGTCATGGTGCATGCCTGCAGCGACATGAAACTTGTATATTTAATGTAATCCTAACTTGAATAATGTAGCCCCCAAGTGCCGGGTCGTAAGCCTGCAATGACTCGGGAGTATTCCTTCCATTGTAGAATACATCATATCCATTGATAAGATAACAGCCATTGCGCTAAAGCGACTTTGAAAAACCTCAATGATAATACTGGTTATTGATAACCATAAATAAATTCCAGCCATGTTGGCTATTCAAGATTTAAATAATATAATCCGGTATGTAAACCTCAATCATTCAATATCATCATGACAATCCAGCCAAGTTTGGCTATGAAAGATGTGAATACTTTATCGGTTGACAAGTAAATCCAGAGTTTAAATACTCGGCGGCTCTTGGCCGATGGCGACTTAACGCACATTCATGGTAATCCGGAATTTTAATAACCCGACGGCTTATAGCCTTTGAGAAAATCCAGAATGGATACCCCTTCTAAAACATCAATTTTGATGATGAGCTTGAACTTAATATAAGTCATAGCTCTGCAAATCCTGCACAGAGTTTAAATAACATATGCCGTGGCGACTTAACATCAAAAGTCAGGGCCGGCTTAAACATGATCATGTATAAACAATATTATACATGTGATATTGAATCGTACTGCTGGCTTATGATACTTGTGCCGTAAGGGCGATAACCCAATCTTTAGAAGCCAAAACCTCCAAATGTTTATGACTGTCATATACTGGCGACTTATCGTCCAAAGTCAAGCCGGGTTAAATAGAAACCACTCATATATGCTTTAGATATGATCAAAAAAGCCTCAAGTAAAATCCAAAAAATTGTTCGCAAAAAGAGACTTCAAAAATTTTGAGGCTTCTGATTCGAATACGATCAGAAAACCGTTCCAAAGGGGTTAAGCTAAGATTCGAATACGATCATATAGCCCCCAGTGGCTTTGGCGTTGCCGATCAAGAGGGTACCGACAACTATGTTCTCTTTGGTTCGAATACGACCTGTGTTTGAACAGGAAGCCCCCAAATGACCTTGAGAGTTGTTTAACGATGCTGATTCGAATATGATCCACGTCAGACCCAAAGGGGTTGAGCTATGATTCGGATACGATCAAGAAGCCCCCTAGTGGGTTTGGCAGTGTGCCAATCAAAAGGGTACCGACAGCTATGTTCTCTTTGGTTCGAATACGACCTATGTTTGAACAGGAAGCCCCCAAGTGACCATATAAATTTTGGCATCGCGCCGATCCTGAGGGTACTGATAACTATGCTCGATGAGCAGGAAGCCCCCAAGTGACCATAATAAGATAAGCCGTAAGGTAGGATACCCATGTTTGACCCGCGCATCATGGCATCAAATTCTCTTTGGCAACCTTTAATTTTTCTGAGAACTCGAATCTTGCGAGAGATTAATTCTTTTTGAACTGGAACTTTGAACCGGATTTGAGAGCTTAAAAGCTTAGTAAGAGACAAATTTACCTTGAGCCGGATGTTTGAACCGGATTTGAGAGCTTCAAAGCTTTGCGGGAGAGAGATGTCTCTTGAACCGGATTTTAAACCGGAATCTTTATTTTGAACTGACAATTTCTGACGGCCTTTAAATTTTCACGAATATGGTGGTGTCCTCCAGAACCGGGTTATCATTCCCTCCATTGACCCGGAGTTTCCGAGTCATGTCATTGTAGCCCTCGAGTCTTAAGACGACTCGACGAGTTGTCTTGAGATTCTCCACATTTGACCGTGACATAAACCGGTACGAGTCATTCAACGTCTTAGTGATATAACTTGTCCTGCACTGGAGAACTTGCAAGCCAGAGTAATTGCTATTTTAAAAGAAGCAATATATAATATAAAATATAATGGATGAATTTCACCTGATGCGTCAGGTCAGCAATTATCACCGCGGAGTTGATGATCACCATGGTGAAGCTGAAATCAATCACGGCCGAGCCGGCCGCGGGAGCCGATAGATGAGTCGGCCACGGTGTTGTAAGCCGGTGCGGACGGGCAAGTTGTCCTTCTTGTTGTAAGCCGGCGTGGTCACGAGAGATGGCCACTGCGTGGTAAGCTGGCGCGGTCGCGAGAGACGGCCACAGCGTTGTAAGCCGGTGCGGGAGTCCTTTGAATAACGAAGACCACCTGTGCCAAAAGATGTTGGCGTGCCTCCATCTCCGCAGTATAATATCACTTTTTGTCATAAATAATTGCCCTGCATAAACAATATTGCAGACAATGACAAAGATAAACTTGTTCTTTGACAAAACAACATGTGCTAATAAAATAAACTTGGATGGATATCACCTGATTTGTTTGGATGGCGGATGATCCGTTTATCGCGACAGAGGTGGCTCAGGTAGACCAGCGACTCAATATAGTTCCGGCGGCTCAGGCAGACCGGCAACTTAATATAACCCTGGCGGCTCAAAGCGACAAGGGCGGCTCAACACAGCTCCGGCGGGTTGATGTAAATTAAGCTGCACGGGCGGCGACTTGCGCACACCTGTTCCATCAGTAAGTGGACGCGGACGCCGACACGTGATGGTGCTGACGTACACTTCATAGGCACAACATGGCACCACCCTTGCTGCACATAAAAATATAAAGACCAAAGTAATTGTTCTTTGATGAAAACAATATGTTTAATAAAATTAACTTAGATGGATATCACCTGGCATTTTTTTGTCGGATGATCACGTATGCTGGTGTAGATAATGCTGGTAGTCCTTGGATCAAAAAATAGCCAGACCTATGCACATCTACTGTAGCACCAGCACCCACATGGGTCTTCCTTTGTCCCCCTTTTCTGAATAACAATCGGCTTTGAAGGCCTTGAGATCCAAGTCGATGTGCTTGACGCATAGCAAATGTTCATTAGTAATTGACTAGCGAACCCCGCGCGGCGGCACGCCGCGCCCGTTAATAGGGAGATATTGTACGTGTTGGTTTATTTTGCATGTACATTTTTTTCATCGTTCGGTAATTAAAAGGAAAAACTGAATTGCAACCATCACACAAGTTAATTGAAGAGAAAAGGCTTGCATTCATAATTAACTTACAGATGGCATACAGCTTGGATGAAAAGAGCACACTATTACATTATGGAGAAGATTCACTTATTATAACTGAACACAACATGCTAAAAGAAAACTAAAACGACGGGAACTTGCATGATGGGAAGATACACAAGACAGCAGAAGAGCTCAAGCGTGAGTACAGACGGCATTGGAGTTTCAATTAAATCATTCTGGAATACCCACCCATGGTGTTAGGACCAATTATGAAATGATAGAGCGCCATTGCGAAGAAGTCGTGTCATAGGTGGGCAGCTACCTGTGTAACTGATGATACGGTCTTCAGTAAATGGCGCTGCGGATGCATACGAAGCTTGGACGTGGACCCTTCCTCTCTATATACAATTCCCCCAATATATATATATATATATATATATATATATATATATATATATATATATAAGCAAAATGATATAAAAGGTTCGCCAAAAGATCAAACTCTCTATGTACAATCCTCTCAATATGTAATCAAAATGATACAAAAGGTTCACCAAAAATCAAACAGCCTACCGGTGAAGGATCATTGTTGTTGGCTGCTGGGGAGCTTTGAAGATGGTTTTCAACTTGGAAAATAAATGGTAGAATTGGCCTGACCATATTAGCAGAGTGTACCCCTTCATCATTGACCCCATACATTTCAAGTACTACTTCTACAGGCTCAAGTGAAAGCACTGGTACATGATCACTTGTACCATTTGCTCAGGAAGTTTTTCCAAGAAATGGTGATCGGATCCACCAGAAACCAACTATCCACTAAGAAATAGGACCCTGGTCGTTCTGCTGACCATGGGAAGTCTAAGAACTACACCCCTCATAGACATTGATCAGGTGTCTTATATTACCTAAAGCAAAACCCATTGATGAGGAAAGCACAATTATTTGAAACAACAAAATGTAACCATGTAGACCAGGATAACATTGACCAAAAACTGAAGACCCATCAAAGAATGTCATGCAAAACGTAGCGCTAACTCAGCTATGTGAAGCGTAGTAAGATCATAGGGTACAGGTGATTGTTTCATAGGGTTTTAAGGTGCAACTCTTAATATTTGAAAATTATACACGGTTAATATAGTTAAGACCTTTTAGGTACAAAAATTACAATAATCTGAACATTGAGTAACCAAGATTGTGGACCATATGTGATTGAGTGGTAGCACAAAGCTTGCATCTTGGTTGTTCCTTCTCTCCCTTCTCTGTTTTACTCTCTCACGAACATTCTGAATTTTTAATATTTGCATGTAGTTTCTGAACTGAACTTCGTGTAGGTAGACCATCTCATTGTTGCCTATTCTAGTTGTGTACAACATAAGCAAAAATTGTACTAACTTTAGTACAAAATTGTACTAAGGTTGAGACTTACTTTAAGATAGAGGGAGTATTACAATACAGTCAGATCTAAGAACCGATCTCCTGCATTACACTCTCATCAAAACAGCCGCATCCTTCCATGATCAAAATCTCATTGCCTATAAACAAATAGTTCAGTTAGTACAGTAGCAAATGAGTTCCTACCTTCCTGGGCAACTATGATGCAAACTTGTTAGGTTTGCCTTCATATGGAACTCCGCTGCTCCATTCATCTTTGGAACTGCTAATCTAGTTCTGGTTTTCATCAGATTGCATCAAGCTCTCGTGACAGTTACACAGCCTATGGGATTCTTCCAGGTTAGATCAGCAATAACTTCACGCCATGCACCCTTTGATGGGAAGAAAACTGACCAACCTGAAATTGAAAAGCTACAATTTTTTTCCAGTAATGTGCAGTAAAAATCCATCTATCTCGTGCGTCCAGAGGGGCTTCTTTTTTACAAATTTTCTCATCTTCACCCTACAATAAAATTCTGTCACAGTTAGGAAACAATACTTTCCAATTTTTTTTTTCTAAAAAATAAAGAAAATAGCTTCAAACGCAGAGAAAAGTAGAAAATATCCAATCAGATTAGTTATTCGGCAATAAAAATATCTTGCCTGGTATGTGGTGGGCGAAGGGATTTCCTAACCAAGTTAAATCGACAATATGGCACCAGCACCTCGAAAAATCATTTGCATAGTTTTGAGAACCTTGCTCCGAAGCATTACCTGTTCTGCATGTATAACGATCATTCGATCAATATGACTTCATGTGCATGATTGGAGTCTTTTAGGTACATCTCATATAAAAATCAAGTTCTTATACCAGCTTCTCTGTAACAGATTAGCTCATTCAGAACAGCAAAAAGTGGAATAAATAAGTAAAACACTAATGCTTACCAGTCTTGTGATGTCACTCAGTCCTCTATGTTGGTCGGGTGGTAAATCAAACAGACGCTGGTTTTGCTGGAGCTTAAAATCCACTGAACTTACAACATCCAAACAAGGCTCACCCTGGACCGACAAGATTACCTTCTATTTTTCTATAGCCTGCCCAGGTTGAAGAAAGTTTAAATGAGGATAAATGGAGCATGACCTGTTCAGTATATGAAGCAGTACTAGTTCAGTATATTCTACAAGGATACACATTCAAGAGCCGTGAGGATAACACTTTAAGCCTACTGCAAAAAAATAAAAATTCTTCAGCATCAAAACCATCCAAATTAATGGTGGATACACCAACTAACTTGGCCAACCATATCTATTGTAGGGCTTAGAATTATTTAAATTAAAGCCAAAAACATGTCTAAACAACGATAAGAAAAAACTAATCAAGATTATCATTTCAAGGCTGTAGAACTGCAACTAAAAACAGCCGGTGTACAACTTCGTCAGAATTTAAAAGAAGCATGGTTGATTAATTAGTGAAGATGGACTAACTATGGGCACCCACAACCTCAAGTATGCGCCCAGGTTAATAGAAGCAAACACGAATACACGCACCCACCACGCAGCACGCACACAAACACACTGAGACACGATACAGCGGTAGAACGCGAGCCGTGCACGCACGCTATGCAGCGGCAGCCCCCGCAAGCCGGAAGCATGCGACGCAGCGCACAGGGCGGTAGGACGCACGGCCAAGAGAGCGAGGGTGAGGCAGCCGCCATGCGAGCACTATGCTGAAGTTCACATGGAGGCAGGGCGATAGGGAGCTGGAGCGCCTCCGAGCGTCGTTTTCGATGGGGCGCCGGCGGCCTGGCATGCATGAGGTCGACACGGCGAGCGCGAGCTAGAGCGGAGTTGGATGGGATCCAGGCGCCAATGGGTCAGGCGAGCTCAAGGTCGAGAACACCGACGCCTCGGCCTCGGCGTCGACACGGCAGAAGCAGTCCCTTTTTGGAGTCCAGAGAGCTCAGGTCGTTGGAGGCGCCGGCGCAGTCCTCTATGCAGCTCCTCGGCGACCGCGGCATTAGCATGTCCAAGCAGTAGACAGCGACCTGAGTGCTACCATCGCCGTCGCACACGGCAACGAAGTGTCGCGGGGAGGCGGAATGAGGTCACTGATTTGGTAGAAGTGGGGGACGACAATGATGGCCTCCTCCATCTCCGGGCAACGTCTGCATAAGGACTCAAGACGCTTCCGCATGCGCCACCAGAGACCGTCGCGGTCTGGGCGACCACCGCAGACAGGACGTGGAGAGGAGAGAGGGCGGTCCGACATTGGTGGAGGCGACGCTGCTGCAGTCACTGGCGACGCCGCAGACGCTCGGCGCTCCCTCACATGGACCCCTCTTCGTCCGGCCCGACATTCCAACGATGGCGAGGTAGCAGGCCGGCTATCCGGGTGCACGGCCGACGCCACCCGCGTCAACCTCCATAGCCAGCCACCACTCGCGCTCGGCCTGCTAAGATGACACCCACGTCCAGCACCGGCAACCGGAACGCCCACAGGTCCACCGTGGCCGACTCCAGGTCCTCGGCCCTCACGTCGCTCATCACGTCCGGGCCATTCTGCATCAAGAATCTTCCCCAGCCGGCGATGAAGCGGTAGGCCTCGTTACAGCCTAGCTTCTTGCAGCCGAGCACGGGCCTGTCGGGGCGGTCACGTTGTAGGCCTGCAATTGCACGCACGGGTTCTCCTTCGAGTACCAGGACAACAATGAAACCACTGGCAATACCACAAAAGGAGAAGCAGCCTATTTATACCCGCATAGCACGCAGAAGGACTCTAGAAAACACAAGAAAATCAACAACGGCAGACTCTAGAAAACACAAGAAAATCGGCACCGCCGTTGAATTTATTTGCATGTCTTCCACGTATTCATTTAAGCCTTAATACAATGCCTCCTTGTCGCTCTTGCATGGGGAACCAAAGCGGCACCGAGCGGCATGCACGGACAACGACTATGTAACGCCTCCTTGTCGCTCTTGCATGGGCAACCAAAGCGGCACCGAGCGGCATGCACGGAATTTTTTTTCAAAAGAAAGCGACATAACGATTGGCCAACAGTGGCAGGAACAGAAAACAACAGATCAACTGAACCAGCGACAGGCGGAAGACGAACCGATAACCAATTGAAACACGCCGAAGCATCGAAGCAGAAACATAGCAAACTGATCACATCAGCGTACCCCACATGCAGTGCGAAAAAGCTAAGTCCACCAAGGCAATGGCCACAACAGTTCAAGAAATTTTAACCAAATAGCAGAATACACAAGTCATTTGAACACCACCAGGTACCAAAAAAAGGGCAGGTGTCACAACCAACATTCACTATGGGTCATTTTCATACAAGTAGTTTAATCTCAAGGCAAAACCTTGTCTGGAATAGAGGCTTGGGTATGCATGTGGATAGCATCGCTACCACTACTGCTGAATAATGGTTTTCTCACAGTGTATCAGACTGATTATCAGAGTCGCTTATCCGGGCACAGCAATGAAAAATTGACCCAGTATCCTGTATCCCTTGGCATGTCCCATGTTCACATGCTAATGCACCAGAGAAGTAGCCCACAGCGCGAGCGTCCGTCAAGAAAACCGTCACAACTTTTCCACGCCTGCGCCTCCGCGCGGGGCGAACCCAGCGGCTCAGAGGCCATAGGCACGACGGATCAAGAACTCGGCAGCGGGCGACATGGCACGACGTCAGAGGCAGTACAGCGGCTCAAGAGTTGCAGCGGCAGTGCGTTGAGACGGCGGATGTAGGCGGGTCAGAGGCGTTTCAGAGCCAGCTCGAGACACCAGCAGCAGCAGCAACGGCGGCAGACCACGGCGAGGTGGCGGGTCAATGTGACTCCCGGCTGAAACAGAGTAGGGCGGTTTGAAGCAGATGCCGGCTTGCAGTTTGGAATCGGCCGGTAGGGCGGCTCGCGACAATGGCCGCGGCAGCGGTTGTGGACTCAGCAGGGACCGGGTCTTCATGCAGCCATGGCGGCAATTTTAGGCGGCTCAACGGCGCGCAACAACAACGGTCGAGCAAGGAGAGGTCGGGCGACTCGATGAGTCGGGGCCACTTGGCGAGGTGGCTGTAGCAAATCGTATCGGAAACGGCCCAGGGACGATACTCAAAAATTCCTTGGCGAAGCAAGGCGAGGCCGGCTCGGGGCCGGAACGGCGGCGGAGACGGGCGCCTCGAGGCGAGGACGCGGGCGCAGGCGATGGACCAGTCTGGGTCGTGGCCGGCTCTGTTTTCGGGTCGTGGGCCTTTTTCCTTTTTTTTTTGTGCGTGTGAGTGTGTTCTAGACGCAGATGACTGCTGCTAATCCATAGGCCCTGTTTGGATAAGGGGGTTAGAGCTAGTATGGGTTAGTTGAGGCAAAAATAACCCTAAAATATCCAAACGGGTGGGTTAGAGTAGAGTTATTTGCATCTAACCCAGCAAAAAAAACCAACCCGGTGGGGAGCTGCTTATTGGGGTTAGATGTGGTGGGTCCCAGTAAAAAATTCATCGCCTGCATCTGGATCGCATCGCATCTCGCTCCCGCATCGCATCTCGCTCCCGCATCGCATCTCCCTCCCCGCCGCCGCCGTTCGCTCCCCGTCGTCCGCCCCGTCCTCCGCCCTTCGGCCCCGTCCTCCGCCCTCCGCCCTCCGCCCTCCGCCCTCATTCTCCGCCCTCCGCCCTTCGCCCTCATCCTCCGCCCTACGCCCCCTGCCTCTGCCCCTCCGCTCCTCCCGTTCCCGTCCAACAGCGGCGCCCTCAGGCGCGCACTCCGGCGGCCGCCGCACCGGTCGCCCCACCTGCCATGGATGGCGACGGCCTCGAAGGGCGGGGTTCACAGCCCTCTGCAAACTTCCCAGCTACCCACGCCGATCTCGACCTCAACTCGCAAGCTTCGCCATCGGAAGGGTTCCCAGGGCTTGGGTTGTATGGAGCTTTCCTCCAGAGCAACGACGAGCAGCTCCTCCCTGGGCGCGGCAGGGGCTCCGGGCTCCCTCACTATCGCCCACCATGTGCTGGAGCAGGAGATGAATGGGAGAATCCGTCGCCATCCTTCGTTCAGCAACTGAACTTTGGCGGCTCCTCGTCAGCGACAGCCGGTCGCGGAGGAGGAAATGGTGGCGTGTTCCTCAGCGGGTCGTCCATGGGGGCAGGCGGCGGCTCCTCGTCAGCGGGTGCCGGTCGCGGAGTAGGCGGCGTCGTTCGGGAGCAAGCCAACTCGGCCGCCGCGGCACCCGGCCGCCGTAACCAGCGCACTGGCACGACGAGCCGTGGCAGTGGTGGAGGCTATCGCATACCACCTCCCCGGGCGCCGCGGAGTGCCCTCCGTGGGCAAGCATCGGGCTGATTTTTTTGCACAAGATAGTCGTCTCTCATGCAATGTGAATTATTCAGTACAGGTTATTTACATGATTTTTGGATTGAATTCGTCCGGAGTCTACGTTAATAACTAGTTATATACTAACTTTGTGCCGTGCTACGATGATTTTTTAATGGAATGATCAGATACCCAAATTTGAGATACATCGTTGCAAACTGACCATAATGTTTTGTATGGACAAAATAAAATTTATCATGTTTTTGATGCTTGATTTGTAAAGATAATTTGTTTATGTCATTTCTGAGTGGGAGGAGGCCACACAAGAGCCGACCACAACAACTCCGGCTGAAAAGATGGCCAAATGATTGAGAAAGTGCATTTATTGTCAATCTAACCCTCTCATCCAAACACAAGTTAGAAACTAACTTTAATCTCTAACTAAGTTAGAGTATCCAAACAGGGCCATAGTCTTTTGCCCTTTGACCCCTTGCGTACTAGTAACAACATGTGGTACTATGTTGGCTTGCTGTGATGGACTGTCTTTTTCCTGACCACGTGAGAGCTTCAGTGCATATATTTTTTGTATGACTTTGCCAAAGTAGAACCGATCGCCTCCTCATATAGCAATTTTGGCTAGGTAGAGTATCTGGAGTTGTAGATCAACTTGGCCATCACGTGGCAGAGTACTTATTGAGGCGTCTTCCAGTTGCTTTGCAGGCTTCTCGTATAGACACGGGAGCCAATCCCTTGCATGCATGCGCGTGTGCCTAGTTTGGTCGGTCCGAGGAAACCGAGGACTGCAGCGATTTGACCACAGGGTAGGATTGCTTCATGTCAGCCTTGATGGCTACGCGCGTTGCATAAACCGAGAAGGAAAACTCCAGCAGAAAGTTAGATCGCGGTCTCGACGATTTTTTCGGACAGCAGCAGCGGAGCGGACCGCAACCCTAGCTTTCTCTCGATCACAATTTGTACCTCGAGTTACCTAGTACAATTGTTTACCGCCGGCTCTTCTTCATCCATCAATTCGCGAGCTTCTCGATCCTGTGAAAGATCCCTCCAAGAACTCAATACCACCGTGCGCAGGCCTCACGGTGGGCGCCAACTGTCGTGGAATTGTCACGGCAGATGTCCTTAGTGTCAGAACTTAGTCGCGAGGCCAATGCATCTTTGTGGTAGCTTGAGAGGGGTTAATCGGAACGAGAGACGCAAGGCGGATCATCACAAAAGACAAGGATTTAGACAGCTTCAAGCCCCGGGAAACATCATCCGGAATAGCCCTACATGCTGTTTGTGGCTAGGTCTCATTATGCTCACGAGGGAGTCGCCGCATAAACCGGCTCTCCTATAGTTGTGTCTAGCCCTAGAGATTATTGCTTATTGCTTGTCCCTCTTGGGGTACCCTGCCCCTCCTTATAAAAGTTGAGGGGGCGGGTTACATTTGGAGTTCTATTAGGATTAGGACTAGTCTATTACAAGTGGAATCCTAGTCTGCCCCCTTAAGGGAAAACTTCTTATGCCTTTCCTCGTAAACCGGCCCACCATAACATGAGCCGGCCTTCTGGGCCTTGGGCCTAGTCTTCTACCTGACCCGCCGTTAGGGCCATCCTTGAGTCGCCCACCTCATGAGTCGCCACCACGTCGGGTTACCAATGAAAACGCCAAGCCCGGCCGGGTCATACTTCCGGCCAGGTCATACCGCGGGGTATATCCCCGACAGGCGTCGTCCCAGTCGACGGCGTCGTCCTCCACCGGAGCCGCCTGGGACGGCGCTTGCTCCGCACCGATACCCGCCGTTGCGTCCAGTGCGGCCTGCAGCTCGGCGGCCTTTGCTGCCGCCGCCATAGCCGCCGTGGCGTCCAGTGCAGCCTGCGGCTCGGTGACCTCTTTGGCCTTCGCCGCCGCCGCCGCTTCTGCCTGCGACACCCGTTGGGCGATGAGGTAGCCGGGGCAGTTGTCGGGGTCGCCGTCCTCGTGCAGCGCGAACTGCTCCGGCGGGATCTCGATGGCAGGAGGGGAGGCGGGCCTGGCGAGCGTGGGTACCGGACGGCAGGAGGAGCTTGGAGACGGCGTGGCCGCCGGAGGGCGACGGCGGGGCCGGTGCGGGGCAGACGACCAGCCGCCCGTCTGCGACTCCCGATGAGCCTGCCCGATGACCTTCCAAAAATCCTTTCCCTTCGAGAACCTAGCGCGGTCGACGATATTCCAGCGGTCGCCTTCGTGCCAGCGGAGCTCATCCGGCGTCGCACCGGGCCTCCTGGGTATCCGTCGGCGGTGATGCGGATGGTGTGCGGCTGACGACAGCCCGACGGCACCATCAGCCCAAGCCGGATGAGCTCGTCGGTCTACGGCGTGGTCAGGCTCGTCGGCCACGAGCCGCCACTGCCGTCAGTGCCGCCGCTGCCGCCGGACGCCAGGGATGCCGCCGGGAAGGGAACGCGTCGTCGGTGGAGTGAGGGCGCGTCTGGTGGAGGGCGTCGGTGGGTGAGGTGAGTGGGGGTGGGGGAGGCAGATGGGAGGGGAGTTGGGTTGTTTTAAGGACGGGCGGGGGCGGCGGTATGTGACCGACCCACCGGCTTAACGCCGGCCTTAGTGGCGCATCGAGGACGGCGGCCGCCTCGGGAACCGTCCCTTGACCGACCCCACGACGCCACGCAACTGTCCGTCCACATATTGTGTCATCTTTTATTTTATTTTTTCTTTGGCCGACGCCACGACGCGACGCAACCGTCCTTTCACAGGTCATGTCGTCTTTTTTTTTCTTTGACCACGACGGGACGTCGTCGTACGTAGACGGCCGGCCGCATGTACGGGCAGTCGACGTACAGGACCCGACGCATGTACAGCCCCGTCGCGCGGGCGGCGGCTTTTTTGTGATGAGACGATCCTACCCTTTTTAACGAAGGGGTACAGAGCGATCTCAGCCGTTGTTGTATTTAGGGGTTGCACCGAAGAAAAAGTGTTATTTGATGGGCATCTTGCCTTGCATTTCTCACCCAAAAGTCTTTGTACGCCACACTCCATTGCAGTTTTTTCTGAAGATGTACGGTAGGGGTGTGATTGGTAGCATGCAACCTTTTTGGAACTCCCTATAACATGGCTGGCCAGGGCCTATTGCAGGAGAATCACCTCTAAATGCATGTTGTGCAGTTCGTTTGATCGCCTGCAGAACATTATTTTGGACCATTCCAATAGCTGGATGCGGCTGTTTGGTTCGATGCATTGCATTTTCTACGCAATTATGTCTTTTTTTTATTGGCGGCAAAACTGCCGCTATGGTCTCTTTTCCATGTGGTGAGGTTACCCGGCATAGCATGGAAACAAAGACAACGCTTCCATAATGAACACACAAATTCATGAACAATCAACCACAGTAACATAAACCAACATACTAGTACAATAACCAACACACTAACAATAGCCACTAGTAGGAAATAGCCTACTAGTTGGGAATGATGTTTTGGTACCATGCTCATATGCTCCTGCTCGAATAAAAGATCAAAACATTTTAAAACATTTTAAAAAATCTGAATTTTTTTGGTGACGAACATATACAAATGTTCTAAATACGTGCCAAATTCCATGGTGAAACGAACTGTGTGGTGCTCTGTGCGAAAAAAAAGCAAAATCAGTGCTCTAAAAAATATTTGTTAAATCCTATTTTGGCTACTGATATGTCTTTTTTGCACAGAGCACCACAGGTTTCGGCGCAAAAAAAGGTGGGACGAGCCAAGTCACGCACTCAGCCGCCACGTACGCAGCAAACGTGACTTACTACACCCGTCTTTTGTCTCTACGACAGGTGGGCCAAGCAGATGCCTGGCCCACATGTCATAGAGACAAAACCAGTTACAGATAAGTTATTGAAGCTCATTCGCGCCGCCGCATTCCTCCTTCCCCCCTCCTTGAACCCTAAGTCTTGGTTAGAGGCAGGCGCCACACCACCTCGACGATGCTTGTCTCCGACGCGTTGGTCTTCCACCTCCTCCCTGTTGCCACAACGGATCGACACGTGTCCCCCCTCTTAGAGGCGCGTTCATGGCCTTCCTCCTCGCCTCCTAGTGTCGTCTGCACAGAGCGGATCTGGACAAGGAGCTGCGGGTCCGGGTCTTGATGGGACATGGCGGTGCGGATCTCGGTGGGGCACGACGGTGCATATGCAATGGTGCTGACGGGGTTGCTCCCCCCATCGGTGCACATCTGTGCGGGGTGGCGCGGCCGCGTTGGTGCTGGCTTGGCTGCTCCCTCTCACTGGCGCCGAAGGTAAGTTCCTACTTCACCAAATCATCTTTGATGAAGTCGCATGTTTGAGTATTGTGGGATTAGATTATGGACATGGCTAGTTTTATGGGCTAGTTTATCAGCCGCCACTGCCCACTGCACATTGAGCTAGTTTATCACGACAACCACTACACACTGAACTAGTTCATGAGCTAGTTAATGACCACTGACATTTTTATTATTTCATAAGTATGCATAAAGCTTGGACATGTCTAGTTCTAGCGTCAGCAACACTGCATGGCGCAGCGACGGCGAGTCCTCGTTCTGCTCCCCGATACCGTACAAAGAGAAGTCGTTGCAATATTCACTGGCAACTGAATGTTAGTGCAAAGAGAAGACTTGGAGCGATTGCAACCCAGGGCAGAGATATTTCAACTACACTGGAGTTCGGTGATTTCCTTTTTCTTCCCATTTTTCAACATTTTCTGGCAAAAAGGAAAAAATATTCTTGACTCTGATTTGTGTTAATATCATAGGTTGGTGGATGCAAGTTCTTCAAAATGGTTCTGTCCAGAAGTTCCCGGGTTCTTAAAGCAACACTTGATTGATTTGTGTGACATGATGCGTTGGCTCAAAATAAAAAATGATGCACTTCTTAGTGAATTACAGGCCTACAAAGCATGGAATCAAGAATTGTTGCAGAAGAAGGCTTGGAATAAATATTTACTCAAGAAAAAAGTATATGCAAATTGAGGTGTTATTGAAGAAAGGTGCTGATAATTGTGCTGCTATTAACCAGTTTACAGTTAAGCAAAAGAAATTAGAGGGAGGGAAATTTGTTCTCAAATGTGTTTTAGTAGTAGCATTATTTTCTATGTTTGTCAAGTTGTTGTCTTGAACATGCTTGTGTAAGAAACATGTAGATGCAACGATAATTTCAAGTGGACTAGTTCACAATGCACGATGTTTTCATTTCCTTAAATTTTTAGTTTGTAGACACCAAATTGCATATGATCTATACTGATATGGGAAATTTCATCAAATATGTTTCATCAAATATCCTAATAAAAATGACATCTTTTTCCTGAAAATTTTACAAACCAAGATGCATATCATGTGGACTAAATTACAGAGCTTTTACACACCAAATAGACTAATAACAAGCGGTTAACAAGATGTCACATCTTATCTAGATTCCAGTAGTACAAACTTACTCAACAACCCATCACGTTTGCAGATCCCTTACATTATTTCAATTTACCTAAACTACATAGTAAAAAGCTAGTCCAGAGATGACAACTATGATAAGTGCCATCATGCATCTGTTTTCTCCTCTCCCTTCATCACTTCAAGTCCTTGTATGACTTTTGCTTTCTCCTCTCCATCCATTTGCAGATCCTCTACCACATGATCAAATATAGCTAGATCGGTCTTTAGTTTCAACTTATCCTTGCGAACAAGCTCTGCAATTATCTTTTCATCCTTATAGTACGCTTCAGCTCAACAATCAATCTATTTTTACTCGCTAATTCAACACCCAAATTAGCCATCGTCTCCTTCAATGTCATCTTCTCTCTACCTCACTAGATTGACTCATATTGATGTGCAATATACCAAGGATCATCAGCTTGCCTGTTAAACTATAATAATCCCTCCAAAACACAATTAACACTTCAAATCAACCAAGGGATCGTTCAGATAGGCCATGAGCGCTAACTAACTGAACTTCCTCTGAATCTGGTATAGGTGAATGTGGACAATACATGATCGAATCCCCTCCCTCGTCGGTGTACCCGCTGCGACCAAAAATTGAACGTGACGGCGCCCCTAAAATTAGGGTTTTAGATGAGATTATGGGAAAGGTGTCCCGAAGCGCTTGAATAAGGTGGATCGAGATCGAAGAGGTTATTAAGAAATGCGAGCAATGTCGCACGGCTGTCAGCCGCTCTCTTCGATGGCAGAACAAATCCAGATAGTGGGAGAAGGGGCACCGGGAGCTCTGCGTGCGGTCGATTAGGCCTCGAGGGACAATGCAGGCAAAGGAAATAAGGATGGTGCCATCACGGACATGTAGTGCTGCCATCCATTGGTCGGCGCCGGAATCAGAGCCGGCGATGTAGGCAAACTGCGGCCATGGCTAGTCTGTAGATGGGGGGAAGCTCCGCAGGCTGCACGTGGTTGGCTGTTGAAAAATGATTGAGAGAACATACCTCACCTATCATATTCTGCCCCGGCTCCACCTGTCATTAGTTGCCTTAGCCCTACCTATCATAAGTTGCCTCGGCCCCACATGTCAGCATTTTAACACATCACCACTATGTTGAGAGAAAGTTGCCCGGCTCCATCTGTTAGGATATCACGCGACCCCACATGTCATAAGTTGCCTCGGCCCCACACCTCATGATTTTAAAGCGTCACCACTCTGGGGATAGAGAGTGGCCCGACCCCACCTGTCAGGATATCACGTGGCCTCACTCGCCAAGAGGTAACGGTCAAAGGCTTTGACTGGACGGCAGTGCTCCGTCCAGGCTTTTGTTAGCAGATGTTTAAGGAGGGAGGAAAAGGTGAGCAAAGTTAGTTGGCTTGAGTAAAGGTGAGCACAACTAAACAATCAGTGGCACAAAAATAGAAATCCCTTTTTATTACTGACATTTTTATTATAAATAGGGTGACATTTATAATGTCAAGAGGATGGCATTTTTAAAAACAAAAAGGTTGGCATTTTTATTTTTAATTACATGTCAGTTTATTTTGGGCTTATCCAGGTAAAATATTTTAGTAAAGGATGGCAATTTTATATTTCATCGTCTGTCGGAGCATGGCATTTTTATAAATTTATACGTAATTTTTTGTTCATGGTATTTTTTATATAGAGCATGGCAGTTTTAAAGTTTAACATGGCCAAAACAAATTCTAGATCACTTGAAATTTTTTTGTTTTAAAGTTTTAACATGGAAATTTTAAAGCAAAAAAAACTTAAATGGACCTTTTGGGTCGGGGGGGGGGGGGGGGAGTGCGCCCTGGCCTGTCCTCCAGGCGAACGACCAGAAACGGTTGTTGTGAGGATGGATCCTATTTGACGCTTAAGCGCCCGTTCGCAAACGGGCGCCTGAATGACGCGGTTAGTTGGGCTTGGCTCATCTTCCCCTTTCTTTTCTGTTGTATAAAACAAAACAAAAAATCAATGTGCGGTCTATGGTATTAGAACCACTAACCCTCCCGGTCGTTAATTCACTGAACTAACCACCCATCGGCCTCACCTCATGTGCTTAATTATATCTTATTCGCTCTTTTCTTCATATCTCTTTTTCTTTTTGTCAGTTTTTTTATTATTTTTCTTTTTCTCTTTTGCTAAACTCAAAAAAATCAAAATTGATGAACCATTTTACAAAATCGATGAACTTTTTTTCCCAAATTGATGAACTTTTTTCCAAGTTTGATGATTTTTTTCAAATTTGATAAACTTTTTTCTAATTCAATGAGTTATTTTTAAAAATTCGATCCTTTTTTCGAACAATGATGAACTTTTTCAGTTTTGTGAACTTTTTTCAAAATTTTGATGAACATTTTTTAGTTTTTAGTGAACTATTTTTAAAAATTGATGATTTTTTTCAAAATCATTGAAACTTTTTTTGAATAGGACAATGTTTTTTGCATGTTCATGAACTTTTTTCCGAAATTTGTGAAGTTTACTTTTTTCAAGAAAATCATGTATGAGCGGCTATGATAGTATTTAAAGTGTTAGCGCTGCATTCTGACACTTCCAACGACACACCCTAATGGTTAGCAATAATGTGTAGGGCGCTAGTTCGAGCTCTCGTGCCCCTTCGTGGGCCGGCCCACTCCGCTGCGAGCTCCTTCCCCCGGTGAACGAATCGGAAGTTCTTTCCTAGCGGTCGATCCGTGGATATTAGGGTCCTTTATATCCCCTCCCCCCCCCCCCCTCCCCCCCCCCTCCATTTCAGAAATGTTAAAGCCGATTGTTGTTTACCGAAAAAGGGTTTCGTCCCGCTTTGTATTACAAAACAACCAACACCGATCACATAGCAATGCTCGGGCGAGAACCACAACAAGCCCAAAAGAAAAGAGAAAGAAAGAAGAAGAAAGAAATGCCAACAATGGCAGCTCGACAAAGCGTGGATGACTCGCCACCGCTGCACCCTCCGGAATCGACCCACCACAGACCAAGGCTCCGATCCGCCGCGTACCAAGAAGCACCTCCAAGAAGGGATGCGACACCGACGACGCTGATGCTCGGACGTGTCCTAGGGTTTTCCCCGGCACGCGGAAGGGAGCGGGGGTTTAGAAATATTCTCTTTTTTTTTGGTGGGGTCGTTTTAAAATATTCAAGATAGAGGGGGTTTAGAAAATCGGTTAAGAGTGTCTTTTGCCCTCTAACCTTTATTTGTCGATTTTAAAGGCTGGGTGAGTCTGCTAGCTACGGTTGTTCTTCTGGGCTCGATGGATTGGCTTACCGCCGGCTAATCATGTTTCTGTGAATGTATCGGCTTCCAAAACACTCGTAATCAGCGGCCAGCATCGATTAAACTTGGCACATGCACACGTCCTGCGTTGCTAGATGTCTACGTAATCAGGCTTGTCGTGAGATGATCCTTTTCGGATACGACTATGTACGATCGTCAGCCTTAACCTCGCGTTCCTCGCCATTCGGTGCGAGACGATGTTCGCGGACAAGAAGAGTAGTATTACGCGTGAAGGCACCTTCGTGGAAAACCTAATAGCCTGGCCGACCTGATCAGCGTCCTCTATATAAGCGTCAGAACATTTGATCATGGCATTTATACCCATCCATCACCTCATGCAGTCACTATCTCGGACGACGAGCCAAAAAAGGAAGTAGGCGTTGTTAGAGAAATGAAGATTACCGTGATCGTCTTGTCTGTGGTGGTAGCATTGTTTGGGGTCGCAAGTGCCGTCCTGGGGTTCATCGCCGAGGGCACCAAGCTCACGGTAAGTATGTACACTGGTAGTGGCTCCGTCCATCTCAAGCAAACTAAACTGACCCGCGCGCTTGCGATGCTCGTGGCGCGCAGCGGAATGACATTGAGGTGTATAGCAACGAGTGCGTGTACCATGACAACCCGGCATACGCACTGGGGTTAGTGGCGGCCCTCCTGCTGCTGGTGGCCCAGATCACCGCCTCGGCCGTCGGCGGTTGCTGCGGCCGCTGCATGCCTCGGGGCGCTGGCTTCTCCGGGTCCAAGCCCGTTGCCAAGTCCAAGCGGGCCACTGGCGCCGCCCTCTGCGTCCTCTCATGGTGAGCTTCCGTGTCCGTGCTCATAGTCCATCCATTCCTGACATGCATGTCGAGGGTTCGATCGAGGTGACGGCCAATCCATCGAGCGATGAACATGCTGGCGTTGAGTGTGTGCAGGATAATGGCGTTGATCGCGGAGCGGTTCTTCTTACTGGGCGCGGCGAGGAACATCCCCATGACGCGCGAAACTAGCCAGGGCCGGGGGTGTCACCCCGTCAAGGACGGCGTCTTCATGATGGGGGCCATTCTGAGCATCGTCGCCACCGTGCTCGGGATCGTATCTTACATCACGCTTTACGCGGCGGCGACTGGTGCTAGTACTACTACTACAAGGGGAGCCGTGGCGGGGCCGTCGTCGGCAGGCGAGATCAGGCTTGACGGGATCGCGATCGGCCACCCTGTTGCCGCTCAACAACACGCGCAAGCTGTGTAGAGGGCCTACTCTTGCTTCTACCATCTGGACGGGTGGTGAAGAATTGCAAGCCGACGTTACATGGGGCGATGCCCCAAGTGATACCATTTTTCTTACCATTATTTCAGTTTAATTTTTAAACTTCGGCTGACGGCATACAGTCAAAGGAAGAAGACGGTCAACATGATTTTTTATGTAGTTTTAATTTTTGCTAGTCGCCTTGTAGTTTGGTGTCATTCCATTGCATTGTTCACTGTTATCCTTGATAATATTTTTCAATTATAAAATAACTTCTGGCGTCTTGTCTAAAAAAATGGAGGATTAGTGGGCTTTCCCTTTCTTTCCATGTTCCTCTTTTCAATTTTGGCTTTTCCCTTATTCTTCTCTTGGTTTTCCTCTTTAGTTCTTTTATTAATCGTGGGGAGTACATGTTACACCGTGGGGAAGTACTTGTCTGATCGAGGAAGTACATGCTCCATGGCGTGAGGATCACATGTTGTGTTTTGCGCAAAGAGTAATTCTAACCGGTCCCTATAACCGGTTAGAGGAGCAAAACGTTCGGTTTTACTCCTCTAACCGACACCTAGCCGATCCCCAATAGTCGTTATTGGAGAAAAAAAATTATCCTGAGCCGGGCATGCCGCCCCTATATTTGCTCCGCCACTACCGCTAGGAGGTAAAAATCTCCTCCCCTCCGCGGCCTCACACACCCTACTCCTGCCCCGCATCTACGTCGGCGCCATCTTTCCCACCCTCCCCCCTCCCGCCGACCACTACCCGCCACGACGGACGCTCCGAAGGCTCCACCGCGGTCATTGAGCACATGAATTTGTGCCTCTCTCGCCCCGTCCCCGACCCAAAATTGGTAGATCTGCGGCCAGGTACCGGACCGCACAGTCCTGGCAATGTCGCATGCATGTATCGACTATACCTCCAGCCGCTCGGGTCTCACTTGTCGGCAATTCGCCGACAAAGACATGCCCGGCTGTCGCCGGGCTCAGCACTGGCCCAGTAGCTCGTCGGCTTCCCGTTGCCGGTCATAAAGTGCGATGATTGCCGGCGGCAGGTGGTGCGCGGAGTTTCCACCACAGCGGAACACCCTGAATGGGTGTTCTTCAAGTGCAAAAAAGATGGTGTTTGTGCTTTTTTTTTATTCGGTGGTTCACTGGATTCGGCGCAATTTCGAGCTCATCGTTTGCTCAAATTTGTGTGTAGGATGGATGCAAGTTTTGGTATTGAGAAGAAGATTACATCAATCTATTGATAGCATGAAATTTGATAGATGTCCATGCACTCGTTGTTAGAATAGAGACTAGATGCGAAGCAATATCAAATTTGTCAGAATTGAAGAAGAAAGAATTGTGCAACTTCAAGAAGCCAATAGAGAGAATCAATAATGAAGGCATAGAGAAAATATTTATCCAACTAGTGGGAGCCGTTATGAAAGTTGGATATCTTTAAAGTGTCTAATTGTGACTCCTGTTTTCTTTGGTTTCGTTCTCGTAGCAAAGAATTAGTGAATTATGTACTCCATTGTATCAAAATTCCGTTCAATAAATAAAGAAGCAATGAAATTTGTTTCGGTGACTGAAAATCAAATGCAAATGGAAAAATTACTCCATTATATATGGGGGATTAGCAGGTCCTGTCAAAACTTAGTGGAGTAAAAATACTCCACTAAGGATTTACTTCCCTTGATCCTCCTTTATTTTTGGGGTCAGTTACAGTTGCCGTAAGTACATATTGCATTTACGGCTATAGGTTGCACTGTGCACAATGGCTACATAGCGCCAGGAGTACGAGTTGGACGGACGAAGTGTTTTTGCACTCGAGCACATGTGCTCTCTATATCTGGACCGGTGAATATAGTGTGGAGATCTGTTCCATGTCAGTCTGTCTGCAGTATACGGTGTGTTTTTTAATCTGTGGCTCGTGTGTGTACGTATGGACAGGTCCTGGAATGTGGGCCAGGCTAGTTACTCCCGTTCACCTGCCGTTGGCCTGTCGTGACGCCCGTCGGACGATGCAGGTCTGAGCCGTGGCTCCGATCTTTGCCGCGACATCTGATCCGTGGAACAGGAGAAGTCATCTCAGTCCAATTGTTCAATACATAATTAGTATGAGCTCAACCTGAATGCTTATCCAGCAATTAACTGTGACAATACCTGAACGAATACAATGCCACCTGCGCATAAAAACATCAGCTAATTAATTTTGAAATAAGAATAGGAAAGGGAAAGTACAAACAGTTCAGAGTATAGAAAGTTCTGCTGAAGCAAACTAGTCGAATGCTCATGCTATAATTTTGGGGAAATATTTACTACAACAAGCAAACTACAGTTCTGTTAAAGGTTTCAGAGTATAAAAAATTAAGCTAATTAATTTCAAAACAGTTCAGGAAATTACAAGCAACTGAAACTATTAGCAAGCAAACTGCAAGCTTGGAGAAATCATTTCTTGAGGACATTGGAAGTAATCTGAAGCAAAATACAATCTTTGATAAAATTCAAAGTTAATATTCTACCCAACACAAGACTACAAGCAATTGGGAATGCCCTTGCCGGAAGACTGGGTTGTACCAACAATGTCTGCATGGGATCCCAAATACCTTAGGGCATTTCTAACCGATCCCCTAAAAGTTAGTGGAGTAAAAGTTTACTTCACTAAGAGCGGCTGCACCTAGCCGATCCCCTGTAGTTAGCGGAGTAAAATCAAATGTGTGGTCGTTTTGCATACTCGCCGCACAAACACAATCTCTATACAATACATATCTTAAAATCTTTCAAATGAAAGCATGGATAGCAATAATCAGCATAACATAAAGTTTCATCACCGTGCTTTTTAAATATAAACATGCAAAGTTCACTCAAAAGACATCACTTCAAACGCAATGTTTGATTTAAAATCACCACAAACATAGCATGTACATGTTGTGAATCGAGCCAATCTTTGGCATGCACCACCACCCTCTCGGCCACCACCACCCTCTTAGCCACCATCACCATCACCATCACCACCCCCTCGGCCACCATCACCACCACCCCCTCAGCCGCCATCACCATCACCATCACCACCCCCTCGGCCACCATCACTACCACCCCCTCGGCCACCATCAACATTCCAAAGAGAGGCCAACATTTCTCCACGAGTGAGCTCCAAGGGGCTGTTGGGCTTACTGCCCTTAGGCGTCGGACCAAAAAATTGGTCGTTGACCAGCTGTAGGGTGCGTGTTTGGATGGGATCCAAATAATTGGCCCGCCAGCCCGCCTCACCTTTCCTCTGCTTCTTTTAGGCCAATCTGTTGGTAAGGGCGAGGGCGGTGGAATCGTTGGCCAATTTTTTGGCTCGCCAACGATTTGGCGGGGCTAACCTGGGCTGAAACCAAACAGCCGACAAATACTTTCTTGCAATTTTAACCATTGTGTTTGGATTCATGAACATGATAGCACGCTCTTCGGCCTTCTTCGCATCACGAATCCTCTCCTCATCGAGTGCAAGCCTACGCTCATCGGTCTTCAAATTTCTCTCTTCGGCCGCCATCTTGGTCTTCCACTTCTCATCCTCGAAGGCCTTGAGCTCATCCCACCTCGCCACCTTGTCTTCTTTGCGTTTGGCCGCCAACACCTTCTTCGTCTCGATCATTGCCACAATTTCATCCTTGTAAGTGCCACCGAATGCATTTATTTTCTTTCTTTTTTTTGCAATCTTGTTTCCTTCCGGTCTATTGTTGGCAATCTTCATCAACCTCGTCGTAGTCCTCAATGGCTCAACCTTGACCTTTTCGGAGTGGTCTCCGCAATCCTTTGGATCCACTTCTCATTCTTGCATAGCTCTTTGTAGCAATGATGCAAAGTGAAGGGCTTGTGGCCGAACTTGGTGTTTCGGTGCTTGAATAGCTCTTGGATGTAGGGTCCATACTCCGCCACTTGCACACCACTCGGTGGAGCATGGTTCACTTGGTCAATGCAACCGAACTATCGGTTGCATTGATCATGGATGGTGCTCCAACGATGCCCAAAGCGAACCTTGTGTACGGCTTGATCGCACGTCCACAAAGGTGTTGTAGAAGTTAGTGATCTTCTCCCAAAACATGGTCTTGGTTTGATCCGTTCCGATCATTGCATCCATGCAGATGGCACACCAAGCATCGCAAAGCGCAGTGTCTTCCTTTTGGTTGTAGTTTTGGGTGCGGGTCCTTGTGGCCTTGATGGTTGCTTCGGTCACCTCCACCACCTCCTCCTCGGCCACCACCTCCTCCACCTCCTTCTCGGCCTCCTCCGTGTCTTGGGTGGCCGAATGATCCAAAAACGAGTCATCATAGTTGAGATCATCAAGGCCAACGGTGGTCGAGGACTCCAACGATGCGAGGAATTCGGCCGTGCTCATCTCCGCTCTACAATGTCAAAGCAAGCAGTATAAACTATCACTACCGATCATGAACAATTACTATCGAATTCCAACGGGACACGTGTTCTTTACCTTGTTGGCATTTCATCGAGCACCTGGCGGCCCCGTTTTTGTTGCCGGCTGCAGCCGCCGCTTGCGGTTTTTTTTTTTTTTTGCAATATGTTGACGCATTCTGACATTATCAGGAACTGGAAAGTATCTTGACTTCTGAATTTTTCCACTCTACAAACCACAAAGTCTGAATTTTCCTAGAGATCTGGGAGTGCATTTTGAATAAGTTGATGCATTCTGAAATTATCAGGAATAAGTTGATGCATTCTGAAATTATGAGGAATTGGGAAGTGTCTTGGTTTCTAGTTTTTTCCACAGTGTAGATCACAAAGTCTGAATTTTCCTAGAGATCTGGGAGTGCATTCTTAATTTCTGAATGACCAAAATGCACGTAAGCTGGAGCTCGTACCTACTCCCTCCGTTCGGAAATATTCGTCGAAGAAATGGATGTATCTAGACATATTTTAGTTCTAGATGCATTCATTTCTCCGACAAGTATTTCCGAACGGAGAGAGTACTTAACTGTGAACGAAAACTAGTGGACACGCGTGTACATGCGATCCTGGGCGTGCATGCAAAACAGAACAGAAAGGCAATGATTTATTTTCCTGCTGATTACATTAGGCCCGGAGTACAAACGATAACCCATTTGATGGTTACTGCCACCTGAAACAACAAACATAACTAGACCAACAATCCTTCGTTAACACAGAAAATGACAGTACAGAGGATAACATTTTGTCATCACTACAACGGAAGAACACAACTTAATTAATGCCTCGACATGGCATTTTGACTCGTCAAACCCCAACGCTAACGCTAAAAACCGCCTGCAGTTTGAAGATGCAGCTGAACCACAGCCTCTAGCCAACCAGGCGGGCCGAGCACCAGCAGCAGCATCCCCAGCCCGGTGAATGCAATAATTAGGATCGGCCCCGCCAGTAAAACAGCTAGGCGCTGCATCTCTAAGCAGCAACGACAGTGATTGGCACCCCTCGCCGGCGTCGGCTGATTGTATTGCATGTGCGACGGGGCGCTGTGAGCCTCGCCAACCCCGCCCCTCGTCGGCTGCCTGCTGGGACCAAACCCTGTCGCAGATATGTGTTGCCTGACGACGGGGAGAGGGAGCTGGTACTGCTGCACGCCGAAATGGCGATTCAGATTAGGACGGTACGTCCGGTTTTATCTAATGTATCCACAGAGACCAATCTGCACCAAAAAATACGGATCCGGAGATGCTGACTACGAAACTTGCCGCCACAGACAGGGCAGGGAATGAGCGACAGCATCTCGTCGTCGACTCCATTGGACGCGGAGATGGACATCGGGCAAGCTACCGCAAGCTTAGCTGGAGACGATGGTCCGATCCGGTAGGAAAATAGATTGAGCGAGAAGGAATGGGGATGAATGAATCTTGACTCTTGAGGGGGGAGATTGGTAGGCTGGGTGGGGCGGTGCGCAGCAGTAAATGGGAAGCAACGCATTGGCTCAGAATCGGAAACATAACGGCCTAGTCCGTTACTGCACGTCTGAGCGAGAGCCCAGGTAACTCACGTCGTGGCAAGGCCGTGATGGCAGACGTGGGCCCTCGTAACTGTTCATTGCGCCATATACGGGAATAATAATTGGGCCTATACGCGTGGGATTGTGGATCACGAGGACTGCGGGCGGGTGGGATATCGAGACCATCTGTGCTCGAGCTCAGAAGATCATTTTCGGAGTTGGACCACAGAGTACACGTTAGGGCATCTCCAGCCGTTGAGCCCCCCAGGAGGCATTTTTTTCGCCTCCTAGGGGGCTGCCGGCGAATTTTTTTGCCTGGGGGCGCAAATCTTTCCACTCGTGGTGCCCCCAGGAGCAGTGTTGAGACTCAAGTAGGCAGCGGCATTTCGTCGAGCAGGTCACAGGTGATGCCGTGGGCACGCTCCGGTGCATACAGGCCCTGCTCGCGGCGCAGTCCCTCCATTTGGAGAGGTCAGGGGAGGAAGCGAGTCCGGCGAGGTCGTGCTCCATGTACTCGAAGACGGGGTAGATGCTGGCGGAGGAGCGGGAGGTGATGAGGCCGTGGATGCCGATCACGTCCGCGCTGCCCCACGGCATGCTGCTGGAGGTCTTCAGGTGGCTGCCGGTGTGCGGCGGTGTGCCGCCGCTGGCGCCGCGTCGTGTCCCGCGCGCCCAGCCTCCCCGCCCCGCCACTTCGGCGCGCTGCCGCCGTTCGTCCTCAATGCGGGCGTCGCGCTCGCGCCCCATCAACGGCGTCGGGTGCGCGTCCACTGGCGACACAAGAGGAGGAGGAGGGGAAGGAAGAGGTGCCGGTCGCTTCGCCGCTGATACTGCCGGCGGCGAGTGGAGGGGTTTCCGTGGTGGATATGGTGGCTGCGGCGCTGCGGAGGTCGCTGCTGCTCTGTAGCAGCGTGCGCGCCGAGGGTGGCGCCGGCACCGCGGCTGCGGGGATGCAGATAGGGCAGCCCACGAAGGTGCGCCACGTCTCGCATGTCACCTTCGACCGCTTCGTCGGCTTCCTCGCCATCGTGTTCCTCCCCGCCGACCGCATCGCTGCAACAGCTCATCCTCGTCGACTGCCGCGGCCACCGCCTCCTCCTGCGTGAGCTCTGCGGGAGGAGCAAGAACCAACCAGGGGGAGGAGCAAGAAACAGGGCGAGCACGGCGGCGAGGCTGAGGCTGTTGGGCAGCCGGGCGGCTGGGCGTGGGCGGCCAGGCGAGCACGGCGGCACGGCGGCGTCCATCCTGGTGCGTACGCTGCTACACAGCAGCAGCGACTAGGCGAGCGTTGCGGCTAATAAAAAGGGAGGAAAAGGAAGGAGAGAGCACAAAGACGCTGGTAGGTGGGCCAGCGCCTGCAAACGGCGAGATTAAGCCCCCCAGGTGCCCCCCAGCTTCCTGAGTTTCCATCGGGAACGCCGGCTCTGTTTTTGCTCGAATCCGGCGAAAATTAAGAGGCTGGGGGTGCGACTGGGAGGAATTTTTCTCGCCGGCAGTGAAAAAGTGCCCTGAGGAGGCTTCTTGGTGGGACTAGTGGAGATGCCCTTACACTGCATAGGGAGTAAGAGCACCTCCAGTCGTCGCCCCCCCGGGGCACGTAAAATCGCCGCCTGGGGTGGGCCGGCGCAAAAAATCGTCGTGGGGGCGAGTGGGTTCCCAGCCGTCGACTCCAGGGCCGCCCCCCCCCCCCTCCAAACGTCTTTTATGTTAAAAAAAGTATTTAGCAAAGTTCGGCTGAAATTCGGCAAACTGGGGCATATATTCGACAAGTTCGACATTTTACATAGTAAAGTTATTAAAAAAGGCAGCAACTACAACTACGTCGCCGCCATCCTCACTGTCGTCGGCGGCGGCCTTCTCCTCCTTGACGCGGCCGCCCCTGCTGGACCCCTGCCCGGCGTCGCTCTGGCGGACTGGTGGCGGTGGCGGCGCATCGTCGTCGTCGTTGTCGTCGAGGACGACGATGCCCCCTTCGTCATGACCCGGCGCCGAGCTTCGAACTGCTCTAGGGCGCGACGCTGGCGCTTCATCTCCATCTGCACCCAGCCATCGCACGCCCATTTCATGGCCGCCGCTTCGTCGAGCTCCCCGGCGCCAGGCTCCGTCTTCACGGCGAGGAGCCCCAGCTCGGTTTTCACGACGGCGAGTCCCGCCTACGTCTTCGATTTGACGAAGCGCGGAGGAGCCGAGGAGGAGGCGTGATGTCTACTGCGCAACCTTCTTATTGTAGACGTTGTTGGGCCTTCAAATGTAGAGGTTTGTAGGACAGTAGCAAATTTCCCTCAAGTGGATGACCTAAGGTTTATCAATCCGTGCGAGGCGTAGGATGAAGATGGTCTCTCTCAAACAACCCTGCAACCTAATAACAAAGAGTCTCTTGTTCCCCAACGCACCCAATACAATGGTAAATTGTATACGTGCACTAGTTCGGCGAAGAGATGGTGATACAAGTGCAATATGGATGGTAGATATAGGTTTTTGTAATCTGAAATTATAAAAACAGCAAGGTAACTAATGATAAAAGTGAGCACGAACGGTATTGCAATGCTAGAAAACAAGGCCTAGGGTTCATACTTTCACTAGTGCAAGTTCTCTCAACAATAATAACATAATTGGATCATATAACTATCCCTCAACATGAAACAAAGAGTCGCTCCAAAGTCACTAATAGCAGAGAACAAACGAAGAGATTATTGTAGGGTACGAAACCACCTCAAAGTTATCCTTTCTGATCGATCTATTCAAGAGTCCGTAGTAAAATAACACGAAGCTATTCTTTCCGTTCGATCTACCATAGAGTTCGTACTAGAATAACACCAAATCAACCAAAACCCTAATGTCACCTAGATACTCCAATGTCACCTCAAGTATCCGTGGGCATGATTATACGATATGCATCACACAATATCAGATTCATCTATTCAACCAACACAAGGTACTTCAAAGAGTGCCCCAAAGTTTCTACCGAAGAGTCCAGACGAAAACGTGTGCCAACCCCTATGCATAAGTTCACAAGGTCACTGAACCCGCAAGTTGATCACCAAAACGTACATCAAGTAGATCACGTGAATATCCCATTGTCACCACAGATAAGCAATGCAAGACATACATCAAGTGTTCTCAAATCCTTAAAGACTCAATCCGATAAGATAACTTCAAAGGGAAAACTCAATCCATTACAAGAGAGTAGAGTGGGAGAAACATCATAAGATCCAACTATAATAGCAAAGTTCGCGATACATCAAGATCGTGCCAAATCAAGAACACGAGAGAGAGAGAGAGATCAAACACATAGCTACTGGTACATACCCTCAGCCCTGAGGATGAACTACTCCCTCCTCGTCATGAAGAGCGCCGGGATGATGAAGATGGCCACCGGTGAGGGATCCCCCCTCCGGCAGGGTGCCAGAACAGAGTCCCGATTGGTTTTTGATGGCTACAGAGGCTTGCGGCGGCGGAACCCCCGATCTATTGTGCTCCTGGATGTTTTCGGGGTATATGGGTATATAGGAGGAAGAAGTAGGTCGGTGGAGCTGCGAGGGGACCACGAGGGTGGGGGGCGCGCCCAGGGGGCAGGCGCGCCTCCCTGCCTCGTGGCCTCCTCGCTTCTTTCTTGACGTCCACTCCAAGTCCTCTGGATCACGTTTGTTCCAAAAATCACTCTCCCGAAGGTTTCATTCCGTTTAGATTCCGTTTGATATTCCTTTTCTGCGAAACACTAAAATAGGGAAAAAAACAACAATTTGGATTGGGCCTCCAGTTAATAGGTTAGTCCCAAAAATAATATAAAATTATATAATAAAGCCTATTAAATATCCAAAACAGATAATATAATGGCATGGAACAATAAAAAATTATAGATACGTTGGAGACGTATCAAGGTGCGCCGGCCACCCTCGTTGATGACGATGCCGGCGCTGCGAGTGCGCCGGCCGAGCGGCGTCTCCGCTGCGGGCTCGGCCTTGACGCCGAACACCGCCGGCGAGCCGGAGGAATGGGAAGAGGAGCGGGAGGAGGAGTGAGAGGAGGAAGACAAGGAGCAACCGAACCTCCTGGGCATCCATTGCCTGGCGCTCCGGCGGTGGACCGGGGCGGCCGCCGCGGCAAGGTATGCCAGCGGCGGATCATTGCCGCCCTCGAGGTACTCCAGCACGTCCTGGAGCGTGCGGCCGGGGGCGCCCACCATACGCGGCGCCCCTCGCTGTTCTTGACGCCTCCCACCACCGGCGCCCCGTTGGTGGACGCCAGCCTCTGCTCCTGGCGGTGCTGGAAGTACGCTGCCCACGACCCGTGGTTGTCGGCGGCGTACTGGGGGAGGGCGCACTGCTCCTCTGTCAGGGAGGATCGCACGCGGTCGACCTCGACGGCGAAGAAGGCGGGGCGTGCCTCGACATCGGGCACCGCGGGAATGGAGACGCCTCCGTTGCTGAGCCTCCACCCCGTCGGCCCGGCGCGCATGTCCGGTGGCGCCGGGATGTTCGCCTCGAAGAGCAGCCAGGCCTCCCACTCGTGGAGCGAGCGGCGGCCGACGCCGTTGACCGCCGCCACGTCGCCGGGGAATCGCACGGCCATCGGGCTTGGGAGAGAGGGAGAGGGGAGGGAAGAAGCGTGGGCGGGTGGCTGCGCACGGGGAGAGAGGCAGAGCTCGGCGACGGTCGGTGGGCGGCTGTGAGCTGGTGTGGCCAGAGGCGAGGGAGGCCACCGTTTATATAGCCCCGCGCCTGTGTGTATGCGTGGCGGGAGGGGAGGCGTTACCGCGCCGCCCGTGACGCGCCGCCCATGATGAGGAATCAATGGCAAGGCTGACCGGCGGCAGCCTTGCCATTGATTCCACGCGGGAAACCGAGGCGATGAGGGCGACGAAGCGGCGTCTCCCTGACTGGGAGGGCCCACCCTCCATTCGCGGCAAAATCGCTCGCCTCGGCGCCCCCGGGCGCTCCCCAGCGCGCCGGGTTCGGCCTGGGCTCGCCGGCACTATTTTCAAGCTGGCGAAAAACGGGCTCTTGGGGACGCGACTTGGGCATTTTTCGGCCCAGGCTTAAAAGAATTGCCTAGGGGAGCCGTGTTGGGGGCGCCGCTGGAGATGCTCTAACATAGTGTCACGTCGCACACAAGTTGCATTACATGGGAGTAGTACCCGTGAAGGAGTATAAGTATGTTGTCTCGGAGAGTTACACCTGTGTTCTTTGTGAAGCACATGTTTGTTTTATTTTTACAAGCTTTGTATGAAAAATTTCATCAAAATATATCAAACATGTGATGGGATTTAATTCCAAACTTCTCGACGCATGGAATGCAAGGGTGCAAACAGTCTATAATTTGAACACATAGTTTAAGAGATATTTCATTCTAAAAATTGATCTCACAAAAAAATTACGTAACGGTCCTCCCATCCAATTGGACCCAAAAAACCATTAGAACTTCTTGGTGACCACAAATGACACATATGCATATTGCCGCTTGTCACCTAAATGAGTTTTACTCACTCTTAGAGCATCTCCAATAAATGATATAAATTTGAAGATGTAAAAGTAGGTGTTGTATAATTTACATCTCCAAAAAAGATTCAACTCCAACAAATGATGTAAAATGGTGATATAAATGGGCAACTCCAATAAGTGATGTAAACCGGAGATCTAAAACTGACCGGCCGTCGCGCGGCCACTGTAGCTTTTGTTCAGATGATGTACAGCCGCTGTTCACCAGCCACACAAATTCAAATAAAACATCCCATAATCAAATGAACGCATGGTCATAGATGGAACCACCGTGCTTCCGCTTCTTCCCCTTGTGCATTGTTACTAGCATTGCAATGTTCTCTTCTTCTTTTAAAACAAATTCCTCGTTCGACAAGGAATCGTCCATGAAAGCGGCGTCACACGAGCTCATCTACAGTGCGGGAAATCAACGTCAAACTACTTTCCATACCCAACAAAAAAACCTCAAGTTTCATCGTTTTTTACCTTCGGGAATTTCATCAAAAACCTTCCGTGCGGGGTGGACGAAATCGGCCAGCGGTGGGTTGGGCAGCCGTCGGCGACGGCGGTTGTGGGAGGTGGCGACTGCAGGGCAGATGAGACAGCCGCATGTCGGCGGGAGCTCCGCGCGGCAGGCGGGCGGCTTCGCACGATCGGAAGAACGGCCAAGCCTCACGACCGTCAGGCGGGCGGAATGGCGCGCCTCCGCTAACTCAGGTGGGGGGTCTAGGCTTAGATGAAGCCTAACTCATCGTAGACCTCACCGGGGAAGGCGTTTAGGCTAGCCGTAGTTCCCGGAGAAGCTTTAATTCAGCGGTGGCCGAAAGTGAATCGGCGGCTCCGGGCGGCACACCGGCGAGGCGGCGGCGGGGCGGGGGGGGGGGGGGGGGGGAGTCGCGGCGGGCCCGGCGGCGTCGATTTGGTGCGGATTTGGCCGGCGGCGGAGTAGGGCGGCGGTGCCGGTCACGCAGAAGGGGAAGGAAGTTGGGCGGTTGGCGGGCACACGCGTTTTTACATCTCCTGCAGGTAGAGATGCAAATCTGCACCCATGAGGTGTGGTAGTTTACATCTCTAGAGGTGAAGACGTAAAAAAAAGATTTACATCTATATCATCTGTTGGAGTAGCGTTTTGGGGTCTTGAAGATGCAAAAGGTAGTTATTCTTGCATCTACCTCTTCTATTAGAGATGCTCTTAGGGCATCGACACCGTTTAGAGGCTGGCTTGCCTCTAAGCTGGGTCCAAAACCAGCCCCTAACTTTTGCCCAAAACTACATAGTGTGTAGCGATGGTTTTATCCCATATTGTGGACCCATGGGATACTAAAAAATTTATGGTCATGCATCATTTTTAAATACTTTACCCTGCTATGCCTTTAGACTGACAGGATGTTCCCATCTATTTTTTGTTGCTTGGAGGCTGCCACCAAGCCTAGAGGTGATGCCAAGGGAAAAAAAATTAGAGGCACGGGTTTACAGTGCATAGATGCAGTCTCTATGGCCTTAGAGGTTGTCCTAGAAGCCGCAAAAGACAACACTGTGGCTTCTCTTAGCAAGAGATATCCTTTAACTAACTAGTAAGTTTGCATGTGCAACGTGTTGGGGAACGTAGTAATTTCAAAAAAAATTCCTACGCACACGTAAGATCATGGTGATGCATAGCAACGAGAGGGGAGAGTGTCGTCCACGTACCCTCGTAGACCGTAAGCGAAAGCGTTATGACAATGCGGTTGATGTAGTCGTACGTCTTCACGATCGACCGATCCAAATACCGAACGTACGGCACCTCCGCGATCTGCACATGTTCAGCTCGGTGACATCCCACGAACTCACGATCCAGTAGAGCTTCGAGGGAGAGTTCCGTCAGCACGACGGCGTGATGATGGTGTTGATGAAGCTACCGACCCAGGGCTTCGCCTAAGCACCGCTACGATATGACCGAGGTGGATTATGGTGGAGGGGGGCACCGCACAGGGCTAAAGATAAATGATCAACTTGTGTGTCCATGGGGTGCTCCCCTCCCCCGTATATAAAGGAGTGGAGGAGGGGGAGGGCCGGCCCTCAACTATGTGCCGCCCTGGGGAATCCTACTCCCACCGGGAGTAGGATTCCCCCCCCCCCCTCCATGTAGTAGAAGTAGGAGAGAAGGTAAGGGAAACGAGAACAGAAGGAAGGAGGGGGCGCAGCCCCTCCCACTAGTCCAATTTGGACTAGGCCTTGGGGGGGCGCAGCCTCCCCTCTCTCTTTCCCCTGAAGCCAAATAACTCCCATATACTCTCCGGCGAATTCCCATAACTCTCCGGTACTCCGATAAATAGCCGAATCACTCGGAACCTTTCTGATGTCCGAATATAGTCCAATATATCGATCTTTACGTCTCAACCATTTCGAGACTCCTCGTCATGTCCCTGATCTCATCCGGGACTCCAAACTACCTTCGGTACATCAAAACACATAACTCATAATATAAATCATCACCAAACATTAAGCGTGCGGACCCTACGGGTTCGAGAACTATGTAGACATGACCGAGACACACGTCTCCGGTCAATAACCAATAGCGGAACCTGGATGCTCATATTGGCTCCTACATATTCTATGAAGATCTTTATCGGTCAAACCGCATGACGACATACGTTGTTCCCTTTGTCATTAGTATGTTACTTGCCCAAGATTCGATCATCGGTATCTCAATACCTAGTTCAATCTTGTTACCGGCAAATCTCTTTACTCGTTCTGTAATGCATCATCCCGTAACTAACTCATTAGTTACATTGCTTGCAAGGCTTATAGTGATGTGCATTACCGAGAGGGCCCAGAGATACCTCTCCGACAATCGGAGTGACAAATCCTAATCTCGATATATGCCAACTCAACAAGTACCATCGGAGACACCTGTAGAGCACCTTTATAATCACCCAGTTACGTTGTGACGTTTGGTAGCACACAAAGTGTTCTTCCGGTAATTAGGAGTTGCATAATATCGTAGTCATAGGAACATGTATAATTCATGAAGAAAGCAATAGCAACAAACTAAACGATCAAGTGCTAAGCTAACGGAATGGGTCAAGTCAATCACATCATTCTCTAATGATGTGATCCCGTTAATCAAATGACAACTTATGTCTATGGCTAGGAAACTTAACCATCTTTGATTCAACGAGCTAGTCAAGTAGAGGCATACTAGTGACATTTTGTTTGTCTATGTATTCACACATGTACTAAGTTTCCGGTTAATACAATTCTAGCATGAATAATAAAAATTTATCATGATATAAGGAAATATAAATAACAACTTTATTATTGCCTCTAGGGCATATTTTTTCCTTCAGTCTCCCACTTGCACCAGAGTCAATAATGTAGTTCACATCACCATCTAATTTAACATCAATATTCACATCTGTATGTGATTAACACCCATAGTTCACATCATCATGTGACCAACACCCGAAGGGTTTACTAGAGTCAATAATCTAGTTCACATCGCTATGTGATTAACACCCAAAAAGTACTAAGGTATGATCATGTTTTGCTCGTGAGAGAAGTTTAGTCAACGGGTCTGTCACATTCAGAGCCGTATGTATTTTGTAAATATCCTATGTCTACAATGCTCTGCACAGAGCTACTCTAGCTAATTGCTTCCACTTTCAATATGTATCCAAATTGAGACTTAGAGTCATATGGACAGGTGTAAAAGCTTGCACCGATGTAACTCTTTACGACGAACTCTTTTATCACCTCCATAATCGAAAAACATTTCCTTAGTCCTCACTAAGGATATTCTTGACCGTTGTCCAGTGATCTACTCCTAGATCAAAATTGTACTCCCTTGTCAAACTCAGAGCAAGGTATACAATAGGTCCGGTACACAACATAGCATACTTTATAGAACCTATGACTGAGGCATAGGGAATGATTTTTCATTCTCTTTCTATTTTCTGCCATGGTCGGGTTTTGAGTCTTACTCAACTTCACACCTTGCAACATAGGCAAGAACTCCTTCTTTGGCTGTTCCATTTTGAACTAATTAAAAATCTTATCAAGGTATGCACTCATTGAAAAAACTTATCAAGCATCTTGATCTATCTCTATAGATCTTGATGCTCAATGTGTAAGCAGCTTCACCGAGGTCTTTCTTTGAAAAACTCCTTTTAAACACTCCTTTATGCTTTCCCGAAAATCCTACATTATTTCTGATCAACAATATGTTACTCACAGATACTTATCAGAAAGTCTGTAGTGCTCCCATTCACTTTCTGGTAAATACAAGCTTCACTGCAAGTATGTATAAAACTATTATTGGGGAAATTAGTAATTTCAAAAAAATTCCTACGCACATGCAAGATCATGGTGATGCATAGCAACGAGAGGGGAGAGTGTTGTCCATGTACCCTCGTAGACTGAAAGCGGAAGCGTTAGCACAACGCGGTTGATGTAGTCGTATGTCTTCACGGCCCGACCGATCAAGCACCGAAAGCACGGCACCTCCGAGTTCTTGCACACGTTCAGCTCGATGACGTCCCTGGAACTCCGATCCAGCCGAGTGTCGAGGGAGAGTTCCGTCAGCACGACGGCGTGGTGACGATGATGATGTTCTACCGATGCAGGGCTTCGCCTAAGCACCACTACGATATTATCTAGGTGGAATATGGTGGAGGGGGCCCCGCACACGGCTAATAGATCTCAAGGATCAATTTTTGTTGTGTCTAGAGGTGCCCCCTACCCTCGTGTAAAAAGGAGCAAGGGAGAGGGGCGGCCGGCCAGGAGGGGGCGCGCCAGGAGGAGTCCTACTCCCATCGGGAGTAGGACTCCCTCCTTTCCTTGTCCAAGTAGGAGAGGGGGAAGGAAGGGAGAGAGGGGAGGAAGGAAAGGGGGGCGCCCCCCCCCCCTCCTTGTCCTATTCGGACTAGAGGGGGAGAGGGCATGCGGCCTGCCCTGGCCGCCCCTCCTCTTCTCCACTTTGGGCCCATGAGGCCCATTAACCCCCCGCGGGGTTCCGGTAACCCTTCGGCACTCTGGTATATATCCGATAACCCCCGGAACCATTCCGGTGTTCGAATATAGTCGTCCAATATATCAATCTTCATGTCTCGACCATTTCGAGACTCCTCGTCATGTCCGTGATCACATCAGGGACTCCGAACTATCTTCGGTACATCAAAACACATGAACTCATAATATAACAGTCATCTAACTTTAAGTGTGCGGATCCTACGGGTTCGAGAACTATGTAGACATGACTGAGACACGTCTCCGGTCAATAACCAATAGCGGAACCTGGATGCTCATATTGGCTCCTTCATATTCTACGAAGATCTTTATCGGTCAAACCGGATAACAACATACGTTGTTCCCTTTGTCATTGGTATGTTACTTGCCCGAGATTCGATCATCGGTATCTCAATACCTAGTTCAATCTCGTTACCGACAAGTCTCTTTACTCGTTATGTAATGCATCATTCCGTAACTAGCTTATTAGTTACATTGCTTGCAAGGCTTATAGTGATGTGCATTACCGAGAGGGCCCAGAGATACCTCTCCGACAATCGGAGTGACAAAACCTAATCTCGAAATACGCCAACTCAACATGTACCTTTGGAGATGATAACCCACAAGTATAGGGGATCGCAACAGTTTTCGATAAGTAAGAGTGTCGAACCCAGCGAGGAGCTAAAGGTAGAATAAATATTCCCTCAAGTTCTATAAACCACCGATACAACTCTACGCATGCTTGACATTCGCTTTACCTAGAACAAGTATGAAACTAGAAGTACTTTGTAGGTGTTGTTGGATAGGTTTGCAAGATAATAAAAAGCACGTAAATATAAACTAGGGGCTATTTAGACAAAGATGCAATAAAGTAAGTATTAGTAGAGAGCTTTTTGTTACGAGAAAGTTATTTGTCCAAGGCAATCGATAACTAGACCGGTAATCATTGTTGCAATTCTATTTGAGGGAGAGGCATAAGCTAACATACTTTCTCTACTTGGATCATATGCACTTATGATTGGAACTCTAGCAAGCATCCGCAACTACTAAAGATTCATTAAGGTAAAACACAACCATAGCATTAAGGTATCAAGTCCCCTTTTATCCCATACGCAAACAACCTACTTACTCGGGTTTGTGCTTCTGTCACTCACGCCACCCACCATAAGCAAATCATAAACATATTGCAAACCCTACAACGGGAATCCCTCACGCTTGCGCGACACGGAGAGCACCATAGGACAGCACCAATAATAAAACATGCAACTCAAACCAATCACGATCATCAATTAACCCATAGGACAAAACGAATCTACTCAAACATCATAAGATAGCCATACATCATTGGGAAATAATATATAGCGTTGAGCACCATGTTTAAGTAGAGATTACAGTGGGTAAGAGAGAGGTTACACCGCTGCATAGAGGTAGGAAGAGTTGGTGATGAAGGCGGTGAAGTTGTTGGTGAAGATCGCGGTGATGATGATGGCCCCCGGCAGCGCTCCGGCGCCACCGGAAGCAAGGGGGGGAGGGGCCCCCTTTTTCTTCTTCTTCTTCCTTGACCTCCTCCCTAGATGGGAGAAGGGTTTCCCCTCTGGTCCTTAGCTCCCATGGCTTGGGAGGGGTGAGAGCCCCTCCGAGATTGGATCTATCTCTCTGTTTCTGCGTTCTGTTCTGGCTCTGTTTCATCGTTTCGTGCATATATGGAGATCCGTAACTCCGATTGGCCTGAAACCTTCGCCCTGAATTTGAATATTGGCTTTCTTGCGGCACAAGAATTGTGTCAACCGCCTTACGGTGGGCTCATGAGGGTAGGGGGCGCGCCCAGGGGGCAGGCGCGCCCCCTGCCTCGTGACCACCTCGGGCACTGGTTCGCGTTGATTTTCCTTCCGGAATTTTCCATATTTTCCAAAAATAAGCTTCGTCCGTTTTTATCCCGTTTGGACTCCGTTTTATATGGATATTCTGCGAAACATAAAACATGCAACAGACAGGAACTGGCACTGGGCACTGGATCAATAAGTGAGTCCCAAAAATAATATAAAAAGTTGCCAAAAAGTGAATAATATTGGCATGGAACAATCAAAAATTATAGATACGACGGAGACGTATCAGCATCCCCAAGCTTAATTCCTGCTCGTCCTCGAGTAGGTAAATGATAAAAAAGAAAAAATTTTGATGTGGAATGCTACCTAGCATAATCTTGATCATATGTCTAATCATGGCATGAATATTAAGACACGAGTGATTCAAAGCAATAGTCTATCATTTGACATAAAAACAATAATACTTCGAGCGTACCAATAAAGCAATCATGTCTTTTCAAAACAACATGGCCAAAGAAAGTTATCCCTACAAAATCATATAGTGTGGCTGTTGCTCTATCTTCGTCACACAAAGTATTTAATCATGCACAACCCCGATGACAAGCCAAGCAATTGTTTCATACTTTAATAATCTCAAACTTTTTCAACTTTCACGCAATACATGAGCGTGAGCCATGGACATAGCACTATAGGTGGAATAGAATATGATGGTGGGGGTTATGTGGAGAAGACAAAAAAAGGAGAAAGTCTCACATCGACTAGGCGTATCGACGGGCTATGGAGATGCCCATCAATAGATATCAATGTGAGTGAGTAGGGATTGCCATGCAACGGATGCACTAGAGCTATAAGTGTATGAAAGCTCAAACTGAAACTAAGTGGGTGTGCATCCAACTTGCTTGCTCATGAAGACCTCGGGCATTTGAGGAAACCCATCATCGGAATATACAAGCCAAGTTCTATAATAAAAATTCCCACTAGTATATGAAAGTGAAAGCATACACTAGTGCAGAACCGGGCATTAGCACCGGTTCGTAAGGCCCTGTAGTGCCGGTTACATAACCGGCACTAAATTGTGGTCACTAAAGGCCCTCCCTTTAGTACCAGTTCAGCACGAACCGATGCTAAAGGGCAACCACGTGGCACGAGCCAGCTCCGGGGGCCTGGAGCCCTTTAGTACCGGTTGGTAAGACCAACAGGTACTATAAGGTTTGGGGGCTTTTTAATTTTATGATTTCTTTTTCATTTAATTTTGTGTTTCCATTTTAATTCTTTTTCGTTTGCTAGTATTTTACGATACTACACATTGTACACGTTATGCATATATATATATATATAAATAGAATTTCTAGTAGAACTAATCATGCATATATATATCATCAATGTCTCACAAACCGCCATATTAATTAATTCACACATACACACATGTATAGCTATATACAATTTCTTCTACATATGAATGTTGCCTTCGGAGCCAGTGGCATTAGCCTAATTGGTGCCTTCGGAGCACGATGACAATTGGAAGTGGTTTTCATGGGGGCGGTAGCGGGTAATAGAATTCTCCATTCGGATTTATGACCTGGTCGAGCAAAAATCCCGCTATTTCCTCTTGAAGTGCTTCTACGCACTCCGTTTCTATGAGCTTCTCCCGCACCTCTTTGAACTGTTAAGAAGGAGATCAATATGCATGTGTATTAGTTGTGTTACTAGATATCGATAATGGTGTAAAAATTGTGAATAGTGTTCTGACAAGCGTACCCATTGCTGTCTTTGAGATCTGCTCCTTTCGGACGCCATCATGTGAATGTTCTCGCAAACGCAGAATGCACACAGATCAGTCCCCTACACCTGCTTCAGGGCCTTTACGAGAATGGAATTTGATTAGATAAAAATTAATCAAGCATGATAATTAAAGAGATGGGAGCTAGCTAGCTAGCTAGTACTACTTAATTGCTTACCTTGGGTCGAAACCATTTAAGCTTTTTTTTTCATTCGCCGGGCGTGACGGCGATGAACCTTTGCCAAGCCCTGCCCGCCGACAAAGAAAATGAATAAAGGGATTATTAAATAGTTCATATCATGAAATGACAAACTAAATAGGCCGAGATATATAGTTAATAATGATTGAAATTACCTGTTGACTATCCCATACAAGATGTTATAGTCAGTTTTTTCTGAGATTAGTGAGTCTAGTACTTCAACTATTCCGGCGTCAACTTTAATGATACACAAGACCCAGTGAAATCTACATGCACACACGTTTGCATGTCTTAATTAAGCGGGCATATGTAAGCAAAAACATGTAGCTAGCTAGTAGGCAAAAACAGAGAATTTGTAGTACAAGACAATGTGACTCACTGGAAGTTGTAAGGAAGTAGTATATCTTCATTGTATTTGAGGCGCTTCAAGAACTCTAGCATGCTGTCCTCTACGTACTTTTGCTGACGTTCATTTATCTTCCAGGTGTATTCATTAACGGTGTTTGGGTCAATGAACCCAATGCCAAAGCGTCCACCTTTTCTCATTTCATATATCTTCATCCTGCATAATACCACAGAAAAGAATATAGTGTGGATAATTACAGGTAATGATTGATCAAAAGGATATCACTACAGCTAGCTTGAGACTTAAATTATAGAAAGAAATCACTTACAGACAATAGCAACTGACGATAGATTTGTCGAGTGCGTCTTGATTGTATAACTGAAACAGTTCTAAATACTCAACGGACACAGCTTTCTCATGGTAGTAATGGTCCTGCTTGACATTCACCATAAAGGACAATCGATCTGAAATCTTGGTAATGTTCATGTACCACTGATGCAATTCATACATTCTCGTTGGGAGGTTCTTGACCTTGTCTGGCGCGACCAAAGGTTGGCCCCGGACATATTTCCGTTTTATTTCATCCTCTCTAAGCAAAGGCATGGGCTCGATCTCGAGGAGTTGTCCAACAGTGATGTTGAGAACTTCAGCCTGCATTATATGCTGCTCCGTTATTACCACATTGCTCACCTCAGGAACGTGCACTGTTTGCCCACAATAATATTGGGCGCGCGTACTTTCACCTGTCGTTGGCACAACAAGCGAGGGGATCGATTGCGCCGCCTGTTCTCCCAGCTGGGGAATGGTTTTCCCGCATTTTTTGGCAGCTGCTTCTTGTTTGCTCGATCCCGATGTAGACGTGCTCGCCTCCCTTTGTAGACGTGCTTGATTTAACTTCCTGATGTGGCGCTCATAGTCTGTGTCAACAGGCTTGGGAGCTGGTGGTTGAGCCATACGAATGAAGTGGTCAATCGTTTCCTCAGGCACTTTCTCCCTTGGCGGCGGTGGCGGTTTCGGTGCAAAATGGGCTTCCACCTCGGCCTTCGATATGGCTGTGATTTCCTCCTCGGACCTATCATAAGACCTCTGCGGAAGAGGCTTGAGGCTTGGACCATATTTATATCGCTTGCCTCCGCCTGTACTTTCTGTACTACCTCGACTCATACCGCTACGCACCATAGCTGCGGGGTGTCTCTTCTGCGATTGCTGAGGCGGCGGAGAAGGCTGACGGGGCTGAGTTGGACGAGGAGGAGTGGCCTGAGGTTATGCCGGACTTGGAGGAGGAGTGGACGTCTGATGCTGTGGCGGACTTGGAGGAGGAGGATTGTCCTGACACTTTGCCAGACATGGAGGAGGAGGAGTGGCCTGACACTTTGCCGGACTTGGTGGACTTGCAGGAGCGGGAGTCTGCTGACTCGGTGGCGGACTTCGACGAGGACTCGGCTGACGCGGTGTCGGTGGCCTTCGAAAGATGATGCAATCCTTTTTCCATAGGATGATACGAGTTTGGCCTCTCCGAGGAAGCGCTCGCTGTCACCTCCAGCAATGTCAAGCTGTAGCCCCGAATATGGTGGGTCCACCACCTCATCAACCAAGACACGAGCATAGCCCGCTGGAATCGGGTTGCAATGGAAGGTTGCCTCGGGGGGATTTGTGAAAGCAAAGCCATCCACCACCTTCATGGATATGCTCTTCATTTTGACGTGTAGCTCGCAGTTAGTGTTCTCCGTGATGTCATCCACGGGGTATCTACCCAGCATTGCGTCGTCTGGGACGGAACCCACGCTGCTTCTCGGCATGGATGGGCTGGTGCTATCCAATGCTGGATCATCCGCTAGCTGCTACAGCTGCTGAGACCTTTTGGTGGGTAAGTGAGTCGATCTGCTCCTGCTGCCGCTGGAATTTGACTGCCAATTCCTCTTGACTTGCTTCTAGGCCTTGAAGGCGTTCATAGTCCCGCTTCCTCTGCTCCTCCTCCATCTTCCTCTTCTTCTCCTCCGTAATCTTCTTTCTCGCACGGGTTCTGTAGTCGGTGTTCCATTCTGAAAACCCCTCATACCACGGCATAGCGCCCTTACCTCGTGTTCTTCCCGGGTGTTCAGGATTTCCCAGGGCACGCGTAAGCTCGTCGTTCTCTCTGTTGGGCTGGAACACCCCTGATCGTGCCTCTTCTATTGCAACAAGTATCGCATCGTCGGCTCCCTTCAGACTTGCCCTCGTCGAAACATTGCCTGTCTCCGGGTCCAACTCCCCCCCATGCGCATAGAACCAAGTCCTGACCCTGGGGGGCCAGCTCTTAGTAGCCGGAATGACACATGCATCCTCCATCTCTTTCTCAGACTTATCCCACTTAGGCATTGCCACCGCATAGCCACCTGGCCCCAGCTTATGGAACTTATCCTTTTTTTCGGCATTCTTCTTGTTTATTCTCGACCGTTCCTTAGCTAATTGTCCCAATGATCACGTTGGTTCTCTAGTGTTCCCTTGAATACTGGAGTCTTCCTTCCTCCCTTGACGTACTTCTTCCATTCACGATTCTTGTAGTTCTTGAATGCAATCGCCTCATCCTAAGAGCAGCCTCCTTGACTTTCTGCACATCTGCTTCTGTGAAATGATCTGGTAGGGTGAAATGTTCCATGAGAGTATCCCAAAGCAGATCTTTTTGATTCTTGTCGACAAAAGTAACATCTGGACGTGGCTTTGCTGGCTCTCTCCATTCTTGAAGTTTGATCGGGAGTTGGTCCTTCACAAGAACTCCGCACTGACGAACGAACTTGTCCGCAATCTTCTTAGGCGCTAATGGTTTGCCAGTAGGGCCGCATGCCTCGATATTGTACTTTACGCCCGGCTTCAACTTTTTGTTCGGGCCTCGTTTCGTCATTTTGCCTGAAGATTTGCTCGATCCGGATGGCTGAAAGAACAAAGATCGATTCGTTAATATATCTTCAAGTCATTTAAAACATGTGATGATCACCAGATGCCTGCTTATATAAATATATATACCTCGCCGGTGTTTGTTGTTTCAGGATCAACATGTTCTTCGTCATCGTCATAATCGTAGTTCATGACTTCATCAATTTCGTCGTCGCGATCGAATATCATATCACCCTCTCCGGTGTTGTTTAGAAATTCGGAGCCGTCATAATCTTCTTCATTCTGATTATCATCTGGCCCGCGTATCATATCGAACATGGTCTGTTCTCCCTCTCTGTCAGTATTGTCTGTCATAGCTTTTGTTTAACTAATCCAAAATAAATATAAAACAATTTAGTATTCAAATTGCATCATCTCGAATAATAGATATAATCTCGAATACATCGTCTAGAATAATAGACATAAACTCGAATACATCGTCTCGAATAATATATAATATTGAATAGTACATCACTGGCTATTAGCTAATAAAGATCGAATACTACAGAAGAATCTAGGACACTCGCGGTTCCTCCGGCGCGGGCGGTGGAAACCTAAAGAGAAGGAACCCTCACAGGATCATAGCTGAAGTGAGATCCCCGAAGATACTGCCACGTATTGGAGAACCTGCCGCCCTCTAACGCAACCATGTAGCGATGGACGTGCTCGTCCTCCTCCCTGACACAGCGACGTACCACCTCCGGCGGGGCCGGGTCCCTCCGCACCGAAACTGGCCCAGGCGAACGCCATCAAACGAGATCAGGGTCGACGACGGGACCCGGGGCCGGGTTCCTCATCAAGCGGCGCGCCCCTCCAAGCAGCACCTCCCAGTGCTAGCCCGGCGGAGCCCAGTCCCGGACATGGGTGAGCTGGACGTCCTCGCGGACGGTTCGACGGCGAGGATGCGGGCCGGGCATCGTCGAGAACAAATACTAGCTATATGCCCGCAAAAAGTAACATTTTTTTAATGATTGGATTTTGATAACTAAATTTTTTAACATTTCTATATAACACTAATTATGCTAATCTAAATAATCTAAATAACACTAAAATTTCTAACATTTCTAACATTTCTATATAACACTAATTTCTAACATTTCTACATAACACTAATTTCTAACTGATTAAGCACTAATTATATCCATCTAACATGCATTCATACATATATAATAGTGAAAAAATAATAATATAAATAATCTAAACTAATTAAACATACAAAATACGTGTGTGTGTACTAATTAAACACTAATTATCTAAACTAATTAAACATACAAAATAATAATCTAAATAATCTAAACTAATTAAAGACTAATTATCTAAACTAATTAAACATGCTTGTGTGTGTGTGTACGGGCTCGGGGCCGGAGGGCTCACATCGGGCGACGGCAAGGTGAGGCGACGGCGAGGCGACGGCCGGGGCGGCGACGGCGGGGACGGCCCGACGGGGACGGGGATGGCGCGACGGGGACGGGGACGGCGCGACGGGGACGAGCCCGGGGCGGCGACGGGGACGGGGGCGGCGACGGGGACGGGGGCGGCGACGGAGACGAGCGGCAACGGAGACGATCGAGGGCGGCGGCGACGGCGACGGAGACGACGGAACAGAGGAACGAACAGAGAGGAAAACTGAAATTTTCGTAGCTGTTGTATATATAGAAGGCACCTTTAGTACTGGTTGGAGCCACCAACCGGTACTAAAGGTCTGTTTTGGCGAGGCCAAGCGGCGGGAAGCGACCCCCTTTAGTACCGGGTGGTGGCACAAACCGGTACTAAAGGTCCCCCCTTTAGTACCGGTTTGTGCCACGACCCGGTACTAAAGGGGGTGCGCTGGCGCAGGTGCGGTGCGGCAAGTTTAGTCCCACCTCACTAGTCGAGGGGCTACCGCACTGGTTTATAAGTCCCAGTGCGGTAGCTCTCTCGAGCTCCTCTCCTAACCAGGCCTACTGGGCCTACCTGTCCTCTTCGCCTAGTGGGCCTACTGGGCCTTCGCGGGCCTGCATCCTGGCCCAACGAAAGGTTGTGTCGCTAGTCGTATGCAGGCCGCTTTGGCTCAGTAGGCGGGCTTTTTTTTTCTTAATTTTTTTTGCTTTATTTTTTTTTTTGCTTTATTTTTTTGTTTTATTTATTTTTGAGTTGTTTTTTGCTGTATTTAGTGTTTCTTTGTGAATTTTTTTGCTTTAGGTACAAAAAATTACAAACTTTCTGTTAGTGCCGGTAGATTTCAAATTTGAATAGTTTAAATTTTGAATTATTTGAAATTTGTGTGAATCACTAGTTTGTGAATAACTTAACTTTGAAAAAAGTTTTTTCAGTGATTCTTTTTTCTTATGTTTAATATTATTGTGTTTTATCATTATATTCAATTTAGTAATGCTTAGGTTATTTAAAAAATGAAATGCCTTTGTAACAGTTCAGTTTTCGTCGGAAACCCTGATACTTCGAAAGAGATTGTCCATGTTGTACACGAAGTGCATCCAGTTTTTGCCGTAACCCTCTCTACTTTCTTGCACATGCTATTTGTATGAAATTATGATGCCATGCCAACTTTCAACCTTTTCTGAGTTCATTTGAATTGCTTTTCAATTTCAGAGTCATTTAGCTGGAAAAAAATCAGTAAATGCATGAAAAGAATTTGTTTGCACATAAAATTTCTTTGCGTTTCAAATGCCAAAACACATAACTACCCTAACTATTACAGACATTCCCTCCTAGGTGTGAAACACAGAAGAAAGTGATGATAGTGAAGCCGATCACATCCCAGATCTTTGGGTGTGAAACTTTTTCTTCGCGTGTGTCCCTTTGCGCCGTAACCATGGAAAATCTTCATCATTTAACGGGATGCTCGGGTCAATATTCACTGTGAATGGAGCAATTTCATCAAACTTTTCATAATCTTCTGACTTGTCTGTCTTGTCATCCACTCCCACGATGTTTCTCTTCCCAGAAAGAACTATGTGCCTCTTTGGCTCATCGTACGATGCATTCGCTTCCTTATCTTTTATTTTTCTTGGCTTGGTAGACATGTCCTTCACATAGAAAACCTGTGCCACATCATTGGCTAGGATGAATGGTTCGTCTGCATACGCAAGATTGTTGAGATCCACTGTTGTCATTCCATACTGCGGGTCTTCCGTTACCCCGCCTCGTGTCATATTGACCCATTTGCACCGAAACAAAGGGACCTTTAAACCACGTCGATAGTCAAGTTCCCATATGTCCTGTATATAACCATAATATGTTTCCTTTCCCGTCTTGGTTTCTGCATCAAAGCGGACACCACTGTTTTGGTTGGTGCTCTTCTTATCTTGGGCGATCGTGTAAAATGTATTACCATTTATCTCGTACCCTTTGAAAGTCATTATATTCGAAGATGGTAACTGGGACAGCAAGTACATGTCATCTTCAATAGAGGTGTCATGCATGGTACGTGTCTGCAACCAGTTGGCGAAACTCCTGGTTTGTTCACGTGTAATCCAGTCATCAGACCGCTCCGGGTGTTTGGAGCGTAGCAAATTCTTGTGTTCATCCATATACGGAGCCACCAAGGTGGAATTCTGTAGAACTGTGTAGTGTGCTTCAGTGAGAGAATGTCCGTCCATACATATTATTTGTTCCCCTCCTAGCGTGCCTTTTCCATCCAGTCTGCCCTTATGCTGCGATACAGGAACACCAATCGGCTTAAGGTCAGGAATAAAGTCAATACAAAACTCAATGACCTCCTCATTTTGATGGCCCTTGGAGATGCTTCCTTCTGGCCTAGCACGGTTATGAACATATTTCTTTAAGACTCCCATGAACCTCTCAAAGGGGAACATATTGTGTAGAAATACAGGACCCAAAACGTTAATCTCTTCGCATAGGTGAACTAGGACGTGCGTCATGATGTTGAAGAAGGATGGTGGGAACACCAACTCGAAACTGACAAGACATTGCACCAAATCATTCTGTAACCTTGGTATGATTTCTGGATCGATTACCTTCTAAGAGATTGCATTGAGAAATGCACATAGCTTCACAATGGCTAATCGAACGTTTTCCGGTAGAAGCCCCCTCAATGCAACCGGAAGCAGTTGCGTCATAATCACGTGGCAGTCATGAGACTTTAGGTTCTGGAACTTTTTCTCTGCCATGTTTATTATTCCCTTTATATTCGACGAGAAGCCAGACAGTACCTTAATACTGAGCAGGCATTCAAAGAAGATTTCCTTCTCTTCTTTGGTAAGAGCGTAGCTTGCATGACCCTGATGTATGCCGTCTTCTCCGTGCATACGTTGTTGGTCCTCCCGTGCCTCAGGTGTATCTTTTGTCTTCCCATACACGCCCAAGAAGCCAAGCAGAGTCACGCAAAGATTCTTCGTCACGTGCATCACGTCGGTTGCGGAGCGGACCTCTAGATCTTTCCAATATGGCAGGTCCCAAAATATAGATTTCTTCTTCCACATGGGTGCGCGTCCGTCCGCGTCCTTCGGAACAGGTTGTTCGCCAGGACCCTTTCCAAATATCACCTTCAAATCCTTGACCATATCATGTACATCAGCACCAGTACGGTGGTGAGGCTTCGTCCGGTGATCCGCCTCACCTTTGAAATGCTTGCCTTTCTTTCTTACAGGATGCCTGCTCGGAAGAAATCGACGATGTCCCAGGTACACATTCTTCTTACAACTATTCAAATATATACTGTCGGTATTATCCAAACAGTGCGTGCATCCGCGGTATCCCTTGTTTGTCTGTCCTGAAAGGTTACTGAGAGCAGGCCAATCATTGATGGTCACGAACAGCAACGCCTTTAGGTCAAATTCTTCCTCCATGTGCTCATCCCACGCACGTACACCTGTTCCATTCCACAGTTGTAAGAGTTCTTCAACTAATGGCCTTAGGTACACATCAATGTCGTTGCCGGGTTGCTTAGGGCCTTGGATGAGCACTGGCATCATAATGAACTTCCGCTTCATGCACAACCAAGGAGGAAGGTTATACAAACATAGAGTCACAGGCCAGGTGCTATGGTTGCTGCTCTGCTCCCCAAAAGGATTAATGCCATCTGCGCTTAGACCAAACCATACGCTCCTTGCGTCATCTGCAAACTCCTTCCCATACTTTCTTTCGATTTTTCTCCACTGCGACCCGTCAGCGGGTACTCTGAACTTTCCGTCTTTCTTACGGTCTTCTCTGTGCCATCGCATCGCCTTGGCATGCTCTTTGTTTTGGAACAAACGTTTCAACCGTGGTATTATAGGAGAATACCACATCACCTTGGCAGGAATCTTCTTCCTGGGGCGCTCGCCCTCGACATCACCAGGCTCATCGCGGCTGATATTATAGGGCAATGCACCACATACCGGGCAAGCGTTCAAATCCTCGTACTCACCGCGGTACAGGATGCAATCATTAGGGCATGCATGTATCTTCTGCACCTCTAACCCTAGAGGGCAGACAGCCTTCTTTGCTTCGTACGTACTCTCGGGCAATTTGTTGTCCTTTGGAAGCATATCCTTTATCATTACCAGCAACTTTCCAAATCCCTTGTCAGATACACCATTCTCTGCCTTCCATTGCAGCAATTCCAGTGTGGTGCCCAGCTTTTTCTTGTCACCTACGCAATTCGGGTACAACAATTTTTTGTGATCCTCTAACATGCGCTGCAACTTCTTCTTCTCTAAATCACTTGCGCAGTTTCTCTTTGCATCGGCAATGGCCCGACCTAGATCATCAACGGGCTCATCTGATGGCTCTTCTTCAGCTTCTTCCCGCATTGCCGGCTCAGTTTCTTCTCGCATTACCGGCTCAGCTTCTTCCCCCATTGTTGTATCATCATATTCAGGGAACCCATGGCCAGGATAGCTGTCGTCGTCCTCTTCTTCTTCATTGTCTTCCATCATAACCCCTCTTTCTCCGTGCTTGGTCCAAACATTATAGTGGGGCATGAAACCGGACTCAAACAGGTGGACGTGAATGGTTCTTGACGTAGAGTAATTGTGACCATTCTTACAGCCAGCACATGGACAAGGCATAAAACCATCCGCCCGCTTGTTTGCCTCGGCCGCAAGCAGAAAAGTATGAACGCCCTCAATGAACTGGGGAGAGCATCGGTCATCGTACATCCATTGCCGGCTCATCTTCATGACACAACACCGAATAGACCAAATTAATACAAGTTCATACATAAAGTTCATACAACACTTAAATGCAACAAACAAATAACTCTCTAGCTAAAGCATTTAAATGCAACAACAAATGCGATCAATATCGCAACTAAGGTAACAATTGATCCAACAGCATAATGATACCAAGCCTCACTATCGATGGCATATTTTCTAATCTTTCTATTCTTCAAGCGCATTTTCTCCATCTTGATCTTGTGATCATCGACGACATCGGCAACATGCAACTCCAATTCCATCTTCTCCCCCTCAATTCTTTTCAATTTTTTCTTTCAAGTACTCGTTTTCTCTTTCAACTAAATTTAACCTCTCGACAATAGGGTCGGTTGGAATTTCCGGTTCACATACCTCCTAGATAAAAATATCTATGTCAACTTGATGGGCATAATTTGTCATAAACACAAAATGCAACAAATAGTTTTAAAAGAGAATATGCCACATCCGAATCATAACAAGGACGAGGGCCGACGGGGACGGATATCAAAACCATGGCACTATGTATAACAAAAAACGTACGGGTAAGATAATTATTACATGATTAACTATATATCCAAATCACACAAACATCAATTTTTTATATAAAATTTCATGAACAAGAGGCTCACCACAAGGTGGTGCCGGCGATGGGACGGTGCGGGCGATCGACGGTGGTTACGACGAAGATTTATAAGGCACTAAGTAAACCACACCTACATATGCAAACTAAGTGTTATTTTTGACCTCAAATTGCATATAAATCAAATACTAGCACATATATATATTTCCTCCCAAATTACTAAACTCACAAATTAGTAACTATATAAAGCATTGCAAGAGCTAATCTAGCAATGAGAGATGAAAGGACAAAGTTGCTAACCTTTGCGATCACTTGAATGGATGGGGGCCTTCAAATCTTGACAAATTTTGGGCAAAATGAGTGATGAGCTCGAGGGGAAGAGGAAGAACAGAGAGGAGAGGAGAGGGGAAAGGGGGGAGAACAGAGCGAGCTGGACGAAGGGTTTATATGCAGGAGGACCTATAGTACCGGTTCGTGGCACGAACCGGTACTAAAGGTGCTGGAGGGGGCCCAGACTGACAACATCCTGCCACCACCCTCATTAGTACCGGTTCGTGGCACGAACCGGTGCTAAATGTTAGCCACGAACCGGTACTAATGAGAGCGGCCCGGCTAGCCGTTGGAACCGGCACTAATGTATACATTTGTGCCAGCTCTAATACAAACCGGCACTAATGTGCTGCACGTTTGACCCTTTTTCTACTAGTGATAGGAGGCTTTCTCTATGAAGAACATGGTGCTACTTTGAAGCACAAGTGTGGTAAAAGGATAGTAACATTGCCCCTTCTCTCTTTTTCTCTTTTTTTATTTTCTTTTTATTTTCTTTTTTTGGTGGGCTTCTTTGGCCTCTTTTTTTTATTTGGGCTTCTTTGGCCTCTTTTATTTTTCATGAAGTCCGGAGTCTCATCCCGACTTGTGGAGGAATCATAGTCTCCATCATCCTTTCCTCACTGGGGCAATGCTCTAATCAATGTTGAGGATATCACATATCGTTATCGTCTCAGTCAGCTAGGGATTAGAGATTAATCGGAAATCGACCGATTAATCAATTTTATTGGTCGATTATTAATCAGATTTTTTTTACAAATCTCAGGTTCCCAACACTAAAATACGCTATATTCAACATCAAAACAATATTAGACAGAAGTGTTACCTTGATTTCTAGACTTTGAATCCTCGTATAATTGCAAACAAAATAGGGTAACAGTACATATTTCGTAACAGGGTCTACAAAACATAAATAAACATAGTTTTTGCAAACATCGTGTTATGAATAGGTCTGATTTATCGGTAGATTCCCGATAAATCGCTTGTCAGAACGATAAATCGGTCCAAAAGATAAACGGCAAAGATAAGGCATAATCTTATCGGTCACCCCCTGATTAGTGATAAATCGGAAGATTAATCGGTGAATCGGAAGATTTCTTGAACAATGGCTCTAATAATGATGATCATCACACTTTTATTTACTTACAACTCAATATCTAGAACAAAGATATGGCTCTATATGAATGCCTCCGGCGGTGTACCGGGATGTGCAATGATCTAGCATAGCAATGACATCAAAAAAATGGACAAGCCATGAAAACATCATGCTAGCTATCTTACGATCATGCAAGGCAATATGACAATGAATGCTCAAGTCATGTATATGATGATGATGGAAGCTGCATGGCAATATATCTCGGAATGGCTATGGAAATGCCATGATAGGTAGGTATGGTGGCTGTTTTGAGGAAGATATAAGGAGGGTGTATGGTACCGGCGAAAATTGCGCGGCACAAGAGAGGCTAGCAATGGTGGAAGGGTGAGAGTGCGTATAATCCATGGACTCAACATTAGTCATAAAGAACTCATATACTTATTGCAAAAATCTACAAGCCATTGAAAACAAAGTACTACACGCATGCTCCTAGGGGGATAGAATGGTAGGAAAAGACCATCTCTCGTCCCCGACCGCCACTCATAAGGAAGACAATCAATAAATAAAATTGTGCTCCAACTTCATCACAAAACGGTTCACCATACGTGCATGCTACGGGAATCACAAACCTCAACACAAGTGTTTCTACTAATCCACAGTCACCCACTAGCATAACTCTAATATCACCACCTTTATATCGCAAAACTATTGCAAGGAATCAAACATATCATATTCGGCGATCTACAAGTTGATGTAGGATTTTATGACTAACCATGTGAATGACCAATTTCTATCATCTCTCTAAATAGATATAAGTGAAGCAAGAGAGTTTAATTCTTTCGACAAAAGATATGCCCACGCTCTAACAAATATAAGTGAAGCAAAAGAGCATTCTACAAATGGCGGTTGTCTATATGAAGAGAAATAGGCAATCCAACTTCAAATGATATAAGTGAAGCACATGAAGCATTCTATAAAGCCACACTCAAAAGATTTAAGTGAAGTGCAATGAGCATTCTATAAATCAACCAAGGACTATCTCATACCAGCATGGTGCATAAAAGAAAAATAAAAACCTAATTGCAAAAGACGCTCCAAGACTTGCACATAATGCATGAACGAAACGAATCTGAAACATACCGATACTTGTTGAAGAAAGAGGGGATGCCTCCCAGCATCCCCAAGCTTAGACGCTTGAGTCTCCTTGAATATTTACTTCGGGTTCCTCGGGCATCCCCAAGCTTGAGCTCGTGCCTCTCTTCCTTCTTCTCACATCGAAACATCCTCGATTAGACACTACATCCACACAAAACTTCAACAGAAAACTCGGTAAGATCCGTTAGTATAATAAAGCAAATCACCACTCTAAGTACTATTGCAAACCAATTCATATTTTTTTTTGCATTGTGTCTACTGTAATATAACTTTTTCATGGCTTAATCCACTGATATAAACTGATAGATTCATCAAAACAAGCAAACTATGCATCAAAAACAGAATCTGTCAAAAACAGAACAGTCTGTAGAAATCTGAACAATCACAATACTTCTCGTACCCCAAAAATTCTACCAAACTTAGGAAAAATAAACAAGTTGCATATCAAGACAGTGCAAAAGGAATCATAACCATTTGACGTTCCAGTTAAAAATGTAAAATCGCGCGCTACAGCTAAAGTTTTTATCCTGCGCCGTACAAACCAACAAGCATTGTAAACATCCTAAAGGCAAACATTGGCACATTATTTTTATAATACAATGGAATTATACAAGGGGATAATTATTTTTATTGAAAAGTTTCTGTAATTAAGATTCACAAAGTTCCCATGGGCATGAACAAAGTTCAAGGACGTCCCCCATTTTCACAATGCTTGTCTCTCTCACTTTCACTTCTCTTTTTGAAAAGTTTTGGGTTCCCCTCTTTATTTTTGTTGTTTTAAAACTATATGAAAGCACTCAACAGAAATAAATGACTCTCTAAAAATTCCGGCTTGTCTCCCTGGCAGCGCTTTCTTGAAAGCCATAAAGCTAGGCATATAGTGCTCAAGTAGTGAATCCACCCGGATCCCAAGGTGTATCAAAGCCAATTTTAATTAACAATGATTTATAATTTAGCAGTGAGCACAAAGTAACATATATCATGCAACAACGAAGTCTAACTCTCTTCATATGCATCGGCATGTCATAAGAGAACAATTCATACACACCGAGTAAAGGCCAATGCATAGTATAAGCAGTTTCTTGCAATTTCATAGTATGGGAAACATAGGGAGGTGGAGAAATAGTTCCTCTCTCATAATAATTGCAAGTAGGAGCAGGAAAGCACATGCATATTATATCTATCAAAATCATCATGTGCAACGGTAAAAGGCAACCCATCAGTATAATCCTTAATAAGGGCAAACTTCTCCGATATAGTATAATTGGGAGAATTCAAAAAGATAATAGGACTATCATGCGTGGGTGCAATAGCAAAAATTTCATGTTTAACATAAGGAACTATAGCAAGTTCATCTCCAAAAGCATAATTCATATTGGCATCCTGGCCACAAGCATAGCAAGCATCATCAAAAAGGGATATTTCAAAAGAATCAACGGGATCATAACAATCATCATAGCAATCATCCTTCGGTAAGCACGAAGGGGAATTAAACAATGTATGTGTTGAAGATTTACTCTCATTGGAAGGTGAGCACGGGTGATCAATCCGCTCTTCCTCCTTTTGTTATTCACTCTCCTCATCATCTTTTTCATGCAATGAGCTCACAATTTCATCAATTTCTTCTTCCATAGCTTCCTGCAAAATATTAGTCTCTTCTTGGACAGCGGGGTAAGCCTCGATATATTGTTTAACATAGCCATTAGAAGCATAATTCTCATAACAATATTCAAGTATGGCAAAATTTTCAGAATTGTAAAGAGTAGTATCATACTTTTCAATCAAAGAAGCAATTTCCAAAGCACCCTTAAAAGCAACAAATTCTTCAATTTGTTGAACATCATAGTAATTGTAAACACCCTTAGCATACGAAGATACGATTCCATTATCACTAAACAAGCATTGATAGGGTAGGTGTTTCTTAGGGTCTTCAAAACAACAAGTAACATCATATATTTCACATAAATTCCAAGCACAGCATTGCAAACGTTGAATTTGACCCCATAATAGTTTCCCTTTTTCAGATATACGGTGTCGCACATAACAAGCATGCTCATCTAAAGATTTGCCCTCAACTAAGCTAGTTGGGGTTTCAGCACGAGCACATAGGGATCAAAGATGATCCAAGTAAAAAGCTTCAGTAGTGTGATAGATTTTGAGTGGTTCTTAAACCATTGGAGCAGTAGGTACAACTAATTTTTTTTGGTATTTTGCATTTCCTACCCATGACTAAAGATAGAAAACAACTAAGAGCAGCAAATAAAAATTACTTAGTGATAAAGCAAACAAGCACACACAAGAATATTCACCCCACACTATGACTCCCCGGCAACGGCGCCAGAAAAAGGTCTTGATAACCCACAAGTATAGGGGATCGGAACAGTTTTCAATAAGTAAGAGTGTCAAACCCAACGAGGAGCTAAAGGTAGATTAAATATTCCCTCAAGTTCTATCGACCACCAATACAACTCTACGCATGCTTGACATTCGCTTTACCTAGAACAAGTATGAAACTAGAAGTACTTTGTAGGTGTTGTTGGATAGGTTTGCAAGATAATAAAAAGCACGTAAATATAAACTAGGGGCTGTTTAGATAAAGATGCAACAAAGTAAGTATTAGTAGAGAGCTTTTTGTTACAAGAAAGTTATTTGTCCAAGGCAATCGATAACTAGACCGGTAATCATTGTTTCAATTCTATTTGAGGGAGAGGCATAAGCTAACATACTTTCTCTACTTGGATCATATGCACTTATGATTGGAACTCTAGCAAGCATCCGCAACTACTAAAGATTCATTAAGGTAAAACCCAACCATAGCATTAAGGTATCAAGTCCCCTTTTATCCCATACGCAAAAAACCTACTTACTCGGGTTTGTGCTTCTGTCACTCACGCCACCCACCATAAGCAAATCATAAACATATTGCAAACCCTACAGCGGGAATCCCTCACGCTTGCGAGACACGGAGAGCACCATAGGACAACACCAATAATAAAACATGCAACTCAAACCAATCACGATCATCAATTAACCCATAGGACAAAACGGATCTACTCAAACATCATAAGATAGCCATACATCATTGGGAAATAATATATAGCGTTGAGCACCATGTTTAAGTAGAGATTACAGTGGGTAAGAGAGAGGTTACACCGCTGCATAGAGGTAGGAAGAGTTGGTGATGAAGGCGGTGAAGTTGTTGGTGAAGATCGCGGTGATGATGATGGCCCCCGGCAGCGCTCCGGCGCCACCGGAAGCAAGGGGGAGAGGGCCCCCTTCTTCTTCTTCTTCTTCCTTGACCTCCTCCCTACATGGGAGAAGGGTTTCCCCTCTGGTCCTTGGCTCCCATGGCTTGGGAGGGGCGAGAGCCCCTCCGAGATTGGTCTATCTCTCTGTTTCTGCGTTCTGTTCTGGCTCTGTTTCACCGTTTCGTGGATATATGGAGATCTGTAACTCCGATTGGCCTGAAACCTTCGCCCTGATTTTTTTTCTAAATATTAGCTTTCTTGCGGCACAAGAATTGTGTCAACCGCCTTACCATGGGCTCATGAGGGTAGGGGGCGCGCCCAGGGAGGCAGGTTCCCCCTGCCTCGTGACCACCTCCGGCACTGGTTCGCGTTGATTTTCCTTCCGGAATTTTCTATATTTTCCAAAAATAAGCTCCGTCCGTTTTTATCCCGTTTGGACTCCGTTTTATATGGATATTCTGCGAAACATAAAACATGCAATAGACAGGAACTGGCACTGGGCACTAGATCAATAAGTTAGTCCCAAAAATAATATAAAAAGTTGCCAAAAAGTATATGAAAGTGAATAATATTGGCATGGAACAATCAAAAATTATAGATACGACGGAGACGTATCAGGAGACACCTGTAGAGCTCCTTTATAATCACCCAGTTACGTTGTGATGTTTGGTAGCACACAAAGTGTTCCTCCTATAAATGGGAGTTGCATAATCTCATAGTTGTAGGAACATGTATAAGTCATGAAGAAAGCAATAGCGACATACTAAACGATCAAGTGCTAAGCTAACTGAATGGGTCAAGTCAATCACATCATTCTCCTAATGATGTGATCCCGTTAATCAAATGACAACTCGTGTCTATGGTTAGGAAACACAACCATCTTTGATTAACGAGCTAGTCAAGTAGAGGCATACTAGTGACATTATGTTTATCTATGTATTCACACATGTATTATGTTTCCGGTTAATACAATTCTAGCATGAATAATAAACATTTATCATGATATAAGGAAATAAATAATAACTTTATTATTGCCTCTAGGGCATTTTTCCTTTAGTCTCCCACTTGCACTAGAGTCAATAATCTAGATTACACAGTACTAACACCCATGGAGCCTTGGTGCTGATCATGTTTTGCTCGTGGAAGAGGCTTAGTCAATGGGTCTGCAACATTTAGATCCGTATGTATCTTGCAAATATCTATGTCTCCCACCTGGACTTGGTCCCGGATGGAATTGAAGCATCTCATGATGTGCTTGGTCCTCTTGTGAAATCTGGATTCCTTTGCCAAGGCAATTGCACCAGTATTGTCACAGAAGATTTTCATTGGTCCCGATGCACTAAGTATCACACCTAGATCGCATATGAACTCCTTCATCCATACTCCTTCATTTGATGATTCCAAAGCAGCTATGTACTCCGCTTCACATGTAGATCCCGCCACAACACTTTGTTTAGAACTGCACCAAGTTACAGCTCCATCGTTCAATATAAACACGTATCCGGTTTGTGATTTAGAATCATCCGGATCAGTGTAAAAGCTTGCATCGACGTAACCATTTACGACTAGCTCTTTGTCACCTCCATAAACGAGAAACATATCCTTAGTCCTTTTCAAGTATTTCAGGATATTCTTGACCGCTGTCCAGTGATCCACTCCTGGATTACTTTGGTACCTCCCTGCTAAACTTATTGCTAAGTATACATCAGGTCTGGTACACAGCATTGCATACATGATAGAGCCTATGGCTGAAGCATAGGGAACATCTTTCATTTTCTCTCTATCTTATGATGTTGTCAGACATTGAGTCTGACTCAACTTCACACCTTGTAATAGAGGCAAGAGCCCTTTCTTTGCTTGATCCATTTTGAACTTTTTCAAAACTTTATCAAGGTATGTGCTTTGTGAAAGTCCAATTAAGCGTCTTGATCTATCTCTATAGATCTTGATGCCTAATATATAAGCAGCTTCACCGAGGACTTTCATTAAAACACTTTTATTCAAGTATCCTTTCATGCTATCCAGAAATTCTATATCATTTCCAATTAACAATATGTCGTCTACATATAATATCAGAAATGCTACAGAGCTCCCACTCACTTTCTTGTAAATACAGGCTTCTCCAAAAGTATGTATAACCATATGCTTTGATCACACTATGAAAGTGTTTATTCCAACTCCGAGAGGCTTGCACCAGTCCATAAATGGATCGCTGGAGCTTGCACACTTTGTTAGCACCTTTTGGATCGACAAAACCTTCAGGTTGTATCATATACAACTCTTCTTCTAGAAATCCATTCAGGAATGCAGTTTTTACATCCATTTGCCATATTTCATAATCATAAAATGCGGCAATTGCTAACATGATTCGGACAGACTTAAGCATCGCTATGGGTGAGAAAGTCTCATCGTAGTCAACCCCTTGAACTTGTCGAAAACCTTTCGCAACAAGTCGAGCTTTGTAGACAATAACATTACCATCAGCATCAGTCTTCTTCTTGAAGATCCATTTATTCTCGATGGCTTTCCGATCATCGGGCAAGTCAACCAAAGTCCATACTTTGTTCTCATACATGGATCCCATCTCAGATTTCGTGGCCTCAAGCCATTTTGAAGAATCTGGGTTCATCATCGCTTCCTCATAGTTCATAGGTTCGCCATAGTCAAGTAACATGACCTCCAGAATAGGATTACCATACCACTCTGGTGCGGATCTTACTCTGGTTGACCTACGAGGTTCGGTAGTAACTTGATATGAAGTTTCATGATCAATATCATTAGCTTCCTCACTAATTGGTGTAGTTGTCATAGGAACCGGTTTTTGTGATGAACTATTTTCCAATAAGGGAGCAGGTATAGTTACCTCATCAAGTTCTACTTTCCTCTCACTCACTTCTTTCGAGAGAAATTCCTTCTCTAGAAAGGATCTGAATTTAGCAACAAAAGTCTTGCCTTCAGATCTGTGATAGAAGGTGTACCGAATAGTCTCCTTTGGGTATCCTATGAAGACACATTTCTCCGATTTGGGTTCGAGCTTATCTGGTTGAAGTTTCTTCACATAAGCATCGCAGCCCCAAACTTTAAGAAACGACAACTTTGGTTTCTTGCCAAACCATAGTTCATAAGGCGTCGTCTCAATGGATTTTGATGGTGCCCTATTTAATGTGAATGCGGCCATCTCTAAAGCATAACCCCAAAACAATAGCGGTAAATCAGTAAGAGACATCATAGATTGCACCATATCTAGTAAAGTACGATTACACCATTCGGACACACCATTACGTTGTGGTGTTCCGGGTGGCGTGAGTTGCGAAACTATTCTGCATTGCTTCAAATGTAAACCAAACTCGTAACTCAAATATTCACCTCCACGATCAGATCGTAGAAACTTTATTTTCTTTTTACGATGATTTTCCACTTCACTCTGAAATTCTTTGAACTTTTCAAATGTTTCAGACTTATGTTTGATTAAGTAGATATACCCATATCTGCTCAAATCATCTGTGAAGGTGAGAAAATAATGATACCCACCGCGAGCCTCAATGTTCATTGGACCACATACAACAGTATGTATGATTTCCAACAAATTTGTTGCTCGCTCCATAGTTCCGAAGAACGACGTTTTAGTCATCTTGCCCATGAGGCACGGTTCACAAGTACCAAGTGATTCATAATCAAGTGATTCCAGAAGTCCATCAGTATGGAGTTTCTTCATGCGCTTTACACCAATATGACCCAAAGGCAGTGCCACAAATAAGTTGCACTATCATTATCAACTATGCATCTTTTGGCTTCAACATTATGAATATGTGTATCACTACTATCGAGATTCAATGAAAATAGATCACTCTTCAAGGGTGCATGACCATAAAAGATATTACTCATATAAATATAACAACCATTATTCTCTGATTTAAATGAATAACTGTCCCGCATCAAACAAGATCCAGATATAATGTTCATGCTCAACGCTGGCACCAAATAACCATTATTCAGGTCTAAAACTAATCTCGAAGGTAGATGTAGAGGTAGCGTGCCGACCGCGATCACATCGACTTTGAAACCATTTCCCACGCGCATCGTCACCTCGTCCTTAGCCAATCTTCGCTTAATCTGTAGTCCCCGTTTCGAGTTGCAAATATTAGCAATAGAACTTGTATCAAATACCCAAGTGCTACTGCGAGCATTAGTATGGTACACGTCAATAACATGTATATCACATATACCTTTGTTCACCTTGCCATCCTTCTTATCCGCCAAATACTTGGGGCAGTTCCGCTTCCAGTGACCAGTCTGCTTGTAGTAGAAGCACTCAGTCTCAGGCTTAGGTCCAGATTTGGGTTTCTTCTCTTGAGCAGCAACTTGTTTGCCGTTCTTCTTGAAGTTCCCCTTCTTCTTCCCCTTTACCCTTTTTCTTGAAACTGGTGGTCTTATTGACCATCAACACTTGATGCTCCTTTTTGATTTCTACCTCCGCAGCTTTTAGCATTGCAAAGAGCTCGGGAATAGTCTTGTCCATCCCTTGCATATTATAGTTCATCACGAAGCTCTTGTAGCTTGGTGGCAGTGATTGAAGAATTATGTCAATGACACTATCATCAGGAAGATTAACCCCCAGTTGAATCAAGTGATTATTATACCCAGACATTTTGAGTATATGTTCACTAACAGAACTATTCTCTTCCATCATGCAGCTATAGAACTTATTTAAGACTTCACATCTCTTAATCTGGGCATTTGCTTGAAATATTAACTTAAACTCCTAGAACACCTCATATGCTCCATGACGTTCAAAATGTCATTGAAGTCCCGGTTCTAAGCCGTAAAGCATGGCACACTGAACTATCGAGTAGTCATCAGCTTTGCTCTGCCAGGCGTTCTTAACGTCATCAGTTGCATCTGCAGCAGGCCTGGCACCTAGTGGTGCTTCCAGGACGTAATTCTTCTGTGCAGCAATGAGGATAATCCTCAAGTTACGGACCCAGTCTGTGTAATTGCTACCATCATCTTTCAACTTAGATTTCTCAAGGAACGCATTAAAATTCAACGGAACAATAGCACGAGCCATCTATCTACAACAATCATAGACAAGCAAAATACTATCAGGTACTAAGTTCATGATAAATTTAGGTTCAATTAATCATATTACTTAAGAACTCCCACTTAGATAGACATCCCTCTAATCATCTAAGTGATCACGTGATCCAAATCAATAAACCATGTCCGATCATCACGTGAGATGGAGTAGTTTTCAATGGGGAACATCACTATGTTGATCATATCTACTATAAGATTCACGCTCGACCTTTCGGTCTCAGTGTTCCGAGGCCATATCTGTATATGCTAGGCTCGTCAAGTTTAACCTGAGTATTCTGCATGTGCAACTGTTTTGCACCCGTTGTATTTGAACGTAGAGCCTATCACACCTGATCATCACGTGGTGTCTCAGCACGAAGAACTTTCGCAATGGTGCATACTTAGGGAGAACACTTATACCTTGAAATTTAGTGAGAGCACATCTTATAATGCTACCGTCAATCAAAGCAAAATAAGATGCATAAAGGATAAACATCACATGCAATCAATATAAGTGATATGATATGGCCACCATCATCTTGTGCTTGTGATCACCATCTCCGAAGCACCGTCATGATCACCATCATCACCGGCGCGACACCTTGATCTTCATCGTAGCATCGTTGTCGTTTCGCCACCTATTGCTTCTACGACTATCGCTGCCGCTTAGTGATAAAGTAAAGCAATTACAGGGCGATTGCATTGCATACAATAAAGCGACAACCATATGGCTCCTGCCAGTTGCCGATAACTCAGTTACAAAACATGATCATCTCATACAATAAAATATAGCATCATGTCTTGACCATATCACATCACAACATGCCCTGCAAAAACAAGTTAGACGTCCTCTACTTTGTTGTTGCAAGTTTTACGTGGCTGCTACGGGCTGAGCAAGAACCGTTCTTACTTACGCATCAAAACCACAATGATAGTTCATCAAGTTAGTGTTGTTTTCACCTTCTCAAGGACCGGGCGTAGCCACACTCGGTTCAACTAAAGTTGGAGAAACTGACACCCGCCTGCCACCTATGTGCAACACGTCGGTAGAACCAGTCTCGTGTAAGCGTACGCGTAATGTCGGTCCGGGCCGCTTCATCCAACAATACCGCCGAACCAAAGTATGACATGCTGGTAAGCAGTATGACTTGTATCGCCCACAACTCACTTGTGTTCTACTCGTGCATATAACATCTACGCATAAAACCAGGCTCGGATGCCACTATTCGGGAACGTAGTAATTTCAAAAGAATTCCTACGCACACGCAAGATCATGGTGATGCACATCAACGAGAGGGGAGAGTGTTGTCCACGTACCTGATACGTCTCCAACGTATCTATAATTTTTGATTGCTCCATGCTACTTTATCTACTGTTTTAGGCAATATTGGGCTTTATTATCCACTTTTATATTATTTTTGGGACTAACCTATTAACCGGAGGCCCAGCCCACATTTGCTGTTTTATGCCTATTTCAGTGTTTCGAGGAAAAGGAATATCAGACGGAGTCAAAACGGAACGAAATCAACTGGAGAAGTTATTTTTGGAAGGAAAGCAACCCAGGGAACTTGGAGTGCACGTCAGGGGAGATACGGACTGCCCACGAGGGTGGAGGGCGCGCCCACCCACCCCGGGCGAGCCCCCCTACCTCGTGGGGCTCCCGTAGCTCCACCGACTTACCCCCTGCACCCATATACACCTACGTATCGTAAAACTTCCATAACAGAAGATAGATCGGGAGTTCCGCCGCCGTAAGCCTCTGTAGCCACCAAAAACCTCTCGGGAGCCCGTTCCGGCACCCTGCCGGAGGGGGATCCCATCACCGGTGGCCATCTTCATCATCCCAGCGCTATCCATGACGAGGAGGGAGTAGTTCACCCTCGGGGCTGAGGGTATGTACTAGTAGCTATGTGTTTGATCTCTCTCTCTCTCGTGTTCTCTCTTGTGTTCCTCTATGGCACGATCTTGATGTATCCCGAGCTTTGCTATTGTAGTTGGATCTTATGATGTTTCTCCCCCTCTACTCTCTTGTGATGAATTGAGTTTCCCCTTTGAAGTTACCTTTTCGGATTGAGTCTTTCATGAGAACACTTGATGTATGTCTTGCCGTGATTATCTGTGGTGACAATGGGATATGATGTGCCACTTGATGTATGTTTTGGTGATCAACTTGCGGGTTTCATGACATTGGGAACCTATGCATAGGGGTTGGCACACGTTCTTGACTCTCCGGTAGAAACTTTGGGGCACTGTTTGAAGTACTCTGTGTTGGTTGGATGAATCTGAGATTGTGTGATGCATATCGTATAATCATGCCCACGGATACTTGAGGTGACAATGGAGTATCTAGGTGACATTAGGGTTTTGGTTGATTTGTGTCTTAAGGTGTTATTCTAGTACGAACTCTTTTATAGATCGATCCGAAAGAATAACTTTGAGGTGGTTTCATACCCTACCATAATCTCTACATTTTTTCTCCGCTATTAGTGGCTTCGGAGTGACTCTTTGTTGCATTTTGAGGGCTTGTTATATGGTCTATCTATGTTATTATTGTTGAGAGAACTTGCACTAGTGAAAGTATGAACCCTAGGCCTTGTTTCCTATCATTGCAATACCGTTTACGCTCACTTTTATCATTAGTTACCTTGCTGTTTTTATTATTTCAGATTACAAATACCTTTATCTACCTTCCATATTGCACTTGTATCACCATCTCTTCACCGAACTAGTGCACCTATAAAATTTACCATTGTATTGGGTGTGTTGGGGACACAAGAGACACTTTGTTATTTGGTTGCAGGGTTGCTTGAGAGAGACTCATCCTACGCCTCCTACGGATTGATAAACCTTAGGTCATCCACTTGAGGGAAATTTGCTACTGTCCTACAAACCTGTGCACTTGCAGGCCCAACAACGTCTACAAGAAGAAGGTTGTGTAGTAGACATCAGTACCCTCGTAGATCGAAAGCGGAAGCGTTAGCACAACGCGGTTGATGTAGTCATACGTCTTCACGGCCTGACCGATCAAGCACCAAAACTGCGGCACCTCCGAGTTATTGCACACATTCAGCTCGATGACGTCCCTCGAACTCCGATCCAGCCAAGTGTCGAGGGAGAGTTCCGTCAGCATGATGGCGTGGTGACGATGATGATGTTCTACCGACGCAGGGATTCGCCTAAGCACCCTTACGATATTATCGAGGTGGAATATGGTGGAGGGGGGCACCGCACACGGCTAATAGATCTCAAGGATCAATTGTTGTTGTGCCTAGAGGTGCCCCCTGCCCCCGTATATAAAGGAGGAAGGGGGAGGGAGCGGCCGGTCAGGAGGGGGCGCGCCAGGAGGAGTCCTACTCCCACCAGGAGTAGGACTCCCTCCTTTCCTTGTCCAAGTAGGAGAGGCGGAAGGAAGGGAGAGAGGGGAGGAAGGAAAGGGGGCGCCGCCCCCCTCGCCCCTTCTTTCCTATTTGGACTAGAGGGGGAGGGGGCGCGCGGCCTGCCCTGGCCGCCCCTCCTCTGCTCCACTTTGGGCCCATGAGGCCGGGTTCCGGTAACCCCCCGGTACTCCGGTATATATCCGATAACCCCTGGAACCATTCCGATGTCCGAATATGGTCATCCAATATATCAATCTTCATGTATCGACCATTTCGAGACTACTTGTCATGTCCATGATCACATCAGGGACTCCAAACTATCTTCGGTACATCAAAACACATGAACTCATAATATAACTGTCATCTAACTTTAAGCGTGCGGACCCTACGGGTTCGAGAACTATGTAGACATGACCGAGACACGTCTCCGGTCAATAACCAATAGCGGAACCTGGATGCTCATATTGGCTCCTACATATTCTACGAAGATCTTTATCGGTCAAACCGCATAACAACAAACATTGTTCCCTTTGTCATTGGTATGTTACTTGCCCGAGATTCGATCGTCGGTATCTCAATACCTAGTTCAATCTCGTTACCGGCAAGTCTCTTTACTCATTATGTAATGCATCATTCCATAACTAACTTATTAGTTACATTGCTTGCAAGGCTTATAGTGATGTGCATTACCAAGAGGGCCCAGAGATACCACTCCGACAATCGGAGTGACAAAACCTAATCTCAAAATACGCCAACTCAACATGTACCTTTGGAGACACCTGTAGAGCTCCTTTATAATCACCCAGTTACGTTGTAATGTTTGGTAGCACACAAAGTGTTCCTCCGGTAAACGGGAGTTGCATAATCTCATAGTTGTAGGAACATGTATATGCATGAAGAAAGCAATAGCGACATACTAAACGATCAAGTGCTAAGCTAATGGAATGGGTCAAGTCAATCACATCATTCTCCTAATGATGTGATCATGTTAAGACAACTCATGTCTATGGTTAGGAAACACAAACATCTTTGATTAACGAGCTAGTCAAGTAGATGCATACTAGTCACATTATGTTTGTCTATGTATTCACACATGTATTATGTTTCCGGTTAATACAATTCTAGCATGAATAATAAACATTTATCATGATATAAGGAAATAAATAATAACTTTATTATTGCCTCTAGGGCATATTTCCTTCAACTATATGCTTCGATCAACTCATCAAAGCGTGTATTCAAACTCTGACATGCTTGCACCAGTCCATAGATGGATCGCTGGAGCTTTCACATTTTGTTAGCACCTTTAGGATTGACAAAACCTTCTGGTTGCATCATATACAACTCTTCTTTAATAAATCCATTAAGGAATGCAGTTTTGACATCCATTTGCCAGATTTCATAAAATGTGGCAATTGCTAACATGATTCGGACAGACTTAGGCATCGATACGAGTGAGAAAATCTCATCGTATTCAACACCTTGAACTTGTCGAAAAACTTTTTGCGACAAGTCGAGCTTTGTAGATAGTACCACTACTATCAGCGTCTGTCTTCCTCTTGAAGATCCATTTATTTTCTATGGCTTGCCGATCATCGAGCAAGTCCACCAAAGTCCACACTTTGTTCTCATACATGGATCCCATCTCTGATTTCATGGCCTTCAAGCCATTTCACGGAATCTGGGCTCATCATTGCTTCCTCATAGTTCATAGATTTCATCATGGTCTAGTAATATGACTTCCAGAGCAGGATTACCGTACCACTCTGGTGCGACTGTATTTTGGAAGACCTACGAGGTTCTGTAGTAACTTAATCTGAAGTTTCATGATCATCATCATTAGCTTCCTCACTAATTAGTGTAGGAAACACTCGAACTGATTTCTATGATGAACTACTTTCCAATTCGGGAGAAGGTACAATTACCTTATCAAGCTCTACTTTCCTCCCACTCACTTCTTTCGAGAGAAACTCCTTCTCTAGAAAGGATCCATCTTAGCAACAAATATCTTGCCTTCGGATCTGTGATAGAAGGTGTATCCAACAGTTTCCTTTGGGTATTCTATGAAGACGCACTTCTACAATTTGTGTTCGAGCTTATCAGGTTGAAACTTTTTCACATAAGAATCACAGCCCCAAACTTTAAGAAATGACAACTTTGGTTTCTTGCCAAACCACAGTTCATAAGGCGTTGTCTCAATGGATTTTGACAGTGCCCCTTTTTAAAGTGAATGTAGTTGTCTCTAATGCATAACCCCAAAACGATAGTGGTAAATCGGTAAGATACATCATAGATCGCACCATATTCAATAAAATGTGGTTACAACGTTCGGACACACCATTACGCTGTGGTGTTCCATGTGGCATGAGTTGTGAAACTATTCCACATTGTTTTTAAATGAAGGCCAAACTCGTAACTCAAATATTCTCCTCTACGATCAGATTGTAGAAACTTTATTTTCTTGTTATGATGATTCTCCACTTCACTCTGAAATTCTTTGGACTTTTCAAATGTTTCAGACTTATGCTTCATTAAGTAGATATACTCATATCTGCTCAAATCATCTGTGAAGGTCAGGAAATAACGATACCCGCCATGAGCATCAACACTCATTCGACCGCATACATCGGTATGTATTATTTCCAACAAGTCAGTAGCTCGTTCCATTGTTCCGGAGAACGGAGTTTTAGTCATCTTGCCCAAAAGGCACGGTTCACAACCATCAAATGATTCATAACCAAGTGATTCCAAAAATCCATATTTATGGAGTTTCTTCATGCTCTTTACACCGATATGACCCAAACGGCAGTGCCACAAATAAGTTGCACTATCATTATCAACTTTGCATCTTTTGGCATCAATATTATGAATATGTGTAGCACTACGATCGAGATCCAATGAACTATTTTCATTGGGTGTATGACCATCGAAGGTTTTATTCATGTAAACAGAACAACAATTATTCTCTGACTTTAAATGAATAACCGTATTGCAATAAACATGATCAAATCATATTCATGCTCAACGCAAACGCCAAATAACATTTATTTAGGTTTAACACTAATCCCGAAAGTATAGTGAGTGTGCGATGATGATCATATCAATCTTTGAACCACTTCCAACACACATTGTCACTTCACCCTCATCTAGTCTATGTTTATTCTGTAACTCCTGTTTTGAGTTACTAATTTTTAGCAACCGAACAAGTATCAAATACTCAGGGGTTACTATAAACACTAGTAAGGTACACATCAATAACCTGTATATCAAATATAACCTTGTTTACTCTGCCATCCTTCTTATCCACAAAATATTCAGGGAATTTCTGCTTCCAGTGACCATTTCCTTTGCAGTAGAAGCACTCAGTTTCAGGCTTTAGTCTAGCTTTGGGCTTCTTCACGGAAGTGACAACTTGCTTGCCATTCTACATGAAGTTCCCTTTCTTTCCCTTTGCCCTTTTCTTGAAACTAGTGGTCTTTTTAATCAACACTTGATGCTTTTTCTTGATTTCTACCTTCATCGATTTCATCATCATGAAAAGTTCGGGAATCGTTTTCGTCATCCCTTGCATACTATAGTTCATCACAAAGTTCTACTAACTTGGTGATGGTGACTAGAGAACTCTGTCAATCACTATCTTATCTCGAAGATTAACTCCCACTTGATTCAAGCAATTGTAGTACCCAGACAATCTGAGCACATGCTCACTGCTTGAGCTATTCTCCTCCATCTTTTAGCTATAGAACTTGTTGGAGACTTCATATCTCTCAACTCGGGTATTTGCTTGAAATATTAACTTCAACTCCTGGAACATCTCATATGGTCCATGACGTTCAAAACGTCTTTGAAGTCCCGATTCTAAGCCGTTAAGCATGGTGCACTAAACTATCAAGTAGTCATCATATTGAGCTAGCCAAATGTTCATAACGTCTGCATCTGCTACTGCAATAGGTCTGTCACCTAGCGGTGCATCAAGGACATAATTATTCCGTGCAATAATGAGGATAAACCTCAGATCACGGACCCAGTCTGCATCATTGCTACTATCATCTTTCAACTTAGTTTTCTCAAGGAACACATATAAAACATAGGGAAGCAACAACGTGAGCTATTGATCTACAACATTATTTGCAAAATACTACCAGGACTAAGTTCATGATAAATTAAAGTTCAATTAATCATATTACTTAAGAACTCCCACTTAGACATCCCTCTAATCATCTAAGTGATCACATTATCCAAATCAACTAAACCATGTCTGATCATCACGTGAAATGGAGTAGTTTTCAATGGTGAACATCACTATGTTGATCATATCTATTATATGATTCACGTTCGACCTTTTGGTCTCAGTGTTCCGAGGCCATATCTGCATATGCTAGGCTCGTCAAGTTTAACTCGAGTATTTCTGCGTGTGCAAAACTGGCTTGCACCCAGGTGAACGTTGAGCTTATCACACCCGATCATCATGTGGTGTCTCGGCACGATGAACTTTGGCAACGGTGCATACTCAGGGAGAACACTTATACCTTGAAATTTTAGTAAGGAATCATCTTATAAAGCTACCGCTGAACTAAGCAAAATAAGATGTATAAAAGATAAACATCACATGCAATCAAAATATGTGACATGATATGGCCATCATCATCTTGTGCTTTTGATCTCCATCTCCAAAGCATCGTCATGATCTCCATCATCACCGGCATGACACCATGATCTCCATCATCTTGATCTATATCAATGTGTCGTCACATGGTCGTCTCGCCAACTATTGCTCTTGCAACTATTGCTATCGCATCGCGATAAAGTAAAGCAAATATTTGGCGCTTGCATCTTATGCAATAAAGAGATAACCATAAGGCTTCTGCCAGTTGCCGATAACTTCAACAAAACATGATCGTCTCATACAACAACTTATATCTCATCACGTCTTGACCATATCACATCACAACATGCCCTGCAAAAACAAGTTAGACGTCCTCTACTTTGTTGTTGCAAGTTTTACGTGGCTGCTACGGGCTGAGCAAGAACCATTATTACCTACGCATCAAAACCACAACGATATTTCATCAAGTTAGTGTTGTTTTAACCTTCACAAGGACCAGGCGTAGCCACACTCAATTCAACTAAAGTTGGAGAAACTGACACCCGCCAGCCACCTGTGTGCAAAGCACGTCGGTAGAACCAGTCTCGCGTAAGCGTACGCGTAATGTCGGTCCGGGCCGCTTAATCCAACGATACCGCCGAATCAAAGTATGGCATGCTGGTAAGCAGTATGACTTGTATCGCCCACAACTCACTTGTGTTCTACTCGTGCATATAACATCTACGCATAAAGCGGGCTCGGATGCCACTGTTGGGGAACATAGTAATTTCAAAAAAAAATCCTATGCACACGCAAGATCAGGGTGATGCATATCAACGAGAGGGGAGAGTGTCGTCCACATACCCTCGTAGACCGTAAGCGGAAGCGTTATGAAAACGCGGTTGATGTAGTCGTACGTCTTCACGATCGACCGATCCAAGTACCGAATGTACGGCACCTCCGCGATCTGCACACATTCAGCTCGGTGACATCCCACGAACTCACGCTCTAGTAGAGCTTCGAGGGAGAGTTCTGTCATCACAACGGCGTGATGATGGTGTTGATGAAGCTACCGACGCAGGGCTTCGCCTAAGCACCGCTACGATATGACCGAGGTGGATTATGGTGGAGGGGGGCACCGTACACGGCTAAAGATCAATGATCAACTTGTTTGTCCATGGGGTGCTCTCTTCCCCCGTATATAAAGGAGTGGAGGAGGGGGAGGGCCAGCCCTCAACTATGGCGCGCCCTGGGGAGTCCTACTCCCACCGGGAGTATGATTCCCCCCTTCCATGTAGTAGGAGTAGGAGAGAAGGAAAGAGAAAAGAGAAGAGAAGGAAGGAGGGGGCGCAGCCCCTTCCCCTAGTCCAATTCGGACTAGGCCTTGGGGGGCATGCAGCCTCCCCTCTATCTTTCTCCTAAAGCCCAATAAGGCTCATATACTCCCCGGTGAATTCCCGTAACTCTCTAGTACTCCGATAAATACCCGAATCACTCGGAACCTTGCCGATGCCCGAATATAGTCGTCCAATATATCGATCTTTACGTCTCGACCATTTCGAGACTCCTCGTCATGTCCCGATCTCATCCGGGACTCCGAACTACCTTCGGTACATCAAAACACATAACTCATAATATAAATCGTCACCGAACGTTAAGCGTGCGGACCCTACGGGTTCGAGAACTATGTAGATATGACCGAGACACATCTCCGGTCAATAACCAATAGCGGAACCTGGATGCTCATATTGGCTCCTACATATTCTACGAAGATCTGTATTGGTTAAACCGCATAAGAACATACGTTGTTCCCTTTGTCATCGGTATGTTACTTGCCCGAGATTCGATCGTTGGTATCTCAATACCTAGTTCAATCTCGTTACCGGCAAGTCTCTTTACTCGTTCCGTAGTGCATCATCCCGTAACTAACTCATTAGTTACATTGCTTGCAAGGCTTATAGTGATGTGCATTACTGAGAGGGCCCAGAGATACCTCTCCGACAATTGGAGTGACAAATCCTAATCTCGATCTATGCCAACTCAACAAGTACCATCGGAGACACCTGTAGAGCACCTTTATAATCACCAAGTTACGTTGTGACGTTTGGTAGCACACAAAGTGTTCCTCCGGTAATCGGGAGTTGCATAATCTCATAGTCACAGGAACATGTATAAGTCATGAAGAAAGCAATAGCAACAAACTAAACGATCAAGTGCTAAGCTAACGGAATGGGTCAAGTCAATCACATCATTCTCTAATGATGTGATCCCGTTAATCAGATGACAACTCATGTATATGGCTAGGAAACTTAACCCTCTTTGATTCAACGAGCTAGTCAAGTAGAGACATACTAGTGACATTATGTTTGTCTATGTATTCACACATGTACTAAGTTTCCGGTTAATACAATTCTAGCATGAATAATAAACATTTATCATGATATAAGGAAATATAAATAACAACTTTATTATTGCCTCTAGGGCATATTTCCTTCAGTCTCCCACTTGCACTATAGTCAATAATCTAGTTCACATCACCATGTGATTTAACACCAATATTCACATCTGTATGTTTTTTTTAAAGCCACTAGGAGAGGCTCCTACTGTTTGTATATATTACTTCCCTTTTTGTAACTGGTTACAATGTTACATAGGAGAATACATGGTGGTGTGTCATCATCCTCCCACCCCCCAGGTGGGGAGTGGAGTTATAGATGATCAACCAGAACAAGAATTGGCTATACAAAGACCAGGGGGTAGTTTAGGCTTGTGAGTTACAAAAGCTAGTTACAAAAGATATTTGTGTCTCCTTCACCCTGTATTGGAGTAGGCCAAAATCAGTCTTGAAGCGTGCCAACCAGGAATCAGTGCTTGGGTTGACCCCTCTGAAGTGTTTATTATTGCGCTCCTTCCATAAGCTCCAAGCTGTTGTGAGAAAAATTTCCATGAAGAGATGCCGACGATCAGATTCATTTATTTGTGTGAGCATGTCAAGCCTAGAGTCAAAATCGGGCCATGCAATGTCGATTCTCTCCCAGCAAGCTTTACTAAAAGGGCATGTGAAGATCATATGGTCCACCGTCTCCTCAATTTGTTGTCCACAGAGGAGGCAGTCAAAAACCTCACCAATGTTTTAGTGACGGCGCTTCAGCATGTTCCTTGTGTTCAAGCGGTCAAGAAGCAATAGCCAGCCAAAAACTTTGATTTTCATGGTGCTTTTAGATCGCCAAAGGAGCCCAAAGGTGGGGTGTCTCGACGCCAGCCGGAAGCAGAATTTGTAGTAGTCAGCAGCTTTGAACTCAGATTGTCCCCAGGCATAGTGACACACGTCAGCTGTGGTTGTGGATGGGCGCATGTGCGTGGTAAGGGATTGCATATCCCGGACTTCCAAAAGGGCCTCAGGAGAGAGCGGTAGGTGGAAAAGGCCATGCAGCGACGTGCTCTCCAAGAAATCTTTGACAGACGCGTCTTTGTGCAGGGCAAAGGAAAAGGCCCGGGGGTGTGAGGACTCCAAGGTGTTATCAAGCCAGAGATCTTTCCAAGCGAGAGCAGTTGTCCCGTCCACCACCTGGACGCACGAAACGCCGCGGTACTTAGGGGTAAGTTTGAGCACGTCACGCCACCAGAATGAGCTCACAGCGTCCATGGCGTGCGGAACCTTGCCTTCGTAGTATGTGCCCCAAAGCAGGTGCACCAAAGGGACATCTTTATTGTTATGGAACTTGTGGAGAAATTTCATGAGCAGAGCTTCATTTTGAAGTTTCAGATTAATCACTCCAAGGCCTCCATTTTTCTTGGGCCGGCAGACCAGGCTCCAGGCAGCCAGAGAGTTACATTTATCCCCGCGCTCAGTCTTCTTATTCCAAAGGCAGCGGCGCCGGATCTTATCTAGCATCTCAACGATTTGTGGGTGTAACTTTAGAGTGCACATGGCATAAATAAGCAGGGACGTCACGGTTGCATTAAGCCATGAAAGTTTCCCCCCATACGACATCATAGAGATTGTGGCAGTGAGGCGTCGTTCAGCGCTGCAAACAAGAGGCATGAGGTCTTGCACCGTAGGTTTTGAGGTACCCATGGGAAGTCCAAGGTACATAAAAGGCATGGTGCCAACCGAACAGCCAAATATGGCAGCGAGCTCAGCAGTGGAATTATCGTCCAGGTTTATGGGGATCAGGGTGGATTTGTTGAAGTTGATCTTAAGGCCAACGGACATAGCATAATCCGAAAGAATTCGCTTGACAGTTTCAGCTTGATGTGGGTAGACTGGGAGAGCCAAGATGGTATCGTCGGTGTATTGAATGACGGGGTAATCAGATTGTCCTGGGCATGGAAAAGGCAGATCGATCCTCCCCTGCCTAAACGCATCGTTGATGGCAGCTTGGCGTAGATCAGCCGCTATGACAAATAGCAGGGGTGACAGAGGATCACCCTGGCGCACTCCACTTTTACAATGGAATTGGCGGCCCGGGACGCCATTAAGAAGCACTGATGAACGCCTAGACGAGAAGATGCAGCTAATCCAGTTGAGCCACTTGTCAGAAAAACCCATATGCCGCATGATGTTGATCATAGGTTCATGGCCAATAGTGTCAAATGCCTTTGCAAAGTCCAGTTTCAGCAGAATGATTTTCCATTTTGATGCATGACATTGGTGGATATACTGGAAAGCCCAAGCCAGGCAATCTTGGATGGTCCTGCCCTTTAGAAAGCCGTACTGGTTGCGATGGACTATATTCAGGGTGATCTTTTGCAAACGATTAGCCAAAAGCTTGGTGATCAATTTAAGGCAACAGTTCAGCAGAGTAATCGGTCTGTAGTCATTAACTATTTCAGGCGAGCGAACTTTTGGGATCAGTGTAATAAGGCCATCATTGATGCTTGTTAGATCAAGATCACCCGCGTGGAATTGGGTGCATAGGTTGTAAAAATCATGCTTAATCAGATGCCAGCAGGCCTTGAGGAATGCACCGCTAAATCCGTCCGGGCCAGGTGCTCGGTCAGTGGGCATCTCCTTCACCACAGCATCAATCTCGTCATGTGTGAATGGAGCTGTTAGGTGATCAAGATCATTGGAACGTCGCAATAAAGAAGGCAAGTCGAATTTCATTTCAGCTTGAGACACAGAGCACAGGCAATTTTTGTATGTCAGAAAGAGGAGGGCCTCCTTGCTCGTGTGATCCTCCACTAAGTTGCCCTCATGGTCAAGGAAGGTGGTGATGTTGTTATTACGGTAGCGTTCGGTGGCCACCGCCTGAAAGAACTTCGTGTTCTCATCACCAAATTTGATCCAACGGATTGTGCACCGTTTCTTCCAGTATAATTTTTTATATTGTAAAAGCCTCATAATATGATTCTTGAGGATGGTACGAAAGTTGCTTTCAGGGATCGTTAGAGGTCTTTTGTTTTCCAGTTCGTCCAGATGAGCCAAGGTTTGGTTGCAGTTATCAATGGCGATCGTCAAGCGAGAAATGTTTTTACTCCAAGTCCTGAGGGCGTGACGAAGCCTTTTAAACTTAGCACAAAGGACAGTGGCCGCGTTAGGCGATTTCACCGGCTTGTTCCATGAGGTACGCACCACATCCAAGAAACCAGGGTGTAGCAACCAATAAGACTCGAACCTGAAAATTTTACTTTGTGGTATGCATGTTTCGATTGAGACAACGCAGGGTATGTGGTCGGAGACGGGCTTACCGAGCGGCTTGAACAGAGTTTTGGGGTAAACGTTGGTCCAATGCAGTGAGGTAAAAAACCAATCTAACTGCTCGAGAAGGGGATCAAGTTGCATGTTGCTCCACGTATAGGCTCGGCCTTTAACCGGAAGCTCGATAAGGTTTTGCGCACGGATAATGTCATTGAATGTGAACATGTCAGTGGTACTACCGCCAGGTTTATTGCGATTATCAGGCGCCCGAATATAGTTGAAATCCCCAAGCAAAAGCCAGTCTTGAGAGGCGGGAATATCTAAATCATATAACCAGTCTGTGTAGGTGACCCGTTCATCCCCAGTACAAGGCCCGTAAATATTGGCTAGCGTCCTAGATTGCCGAGACTGCGTGCTGGTGAAGTTGACAACGAGTGCAAAATGATCAGAGAATAAAACCGAGCCCGTAAAAATTGAGCTCTTCCAGATCGTAACAATTCCACCCGAGGCACCACGAGAAGACACAAAAGCAAAACGATTAAATTGCTTGGGACAGCAAGTTTTGATAAAAGCAAGATCGAACGACGTCTTTTTGGTTTCTTGCAAGCAAACGATCGCACAACCACTAGTGAGGATCGCATTATGGAGCGCTAACTGCTTAGGTTCAGAATTCAGACCGCGAATATTCCATGAAAGGACATTCCAAGAGTGCAAAAGAGACATAAAATGCAGGTAAATTAGGCAAAAGTGGAATTACCACTGCCACCAGCAGCTGCAGCGTCAGTGTCAGCTTCAGAATCTTCGACAGACATCGCAGCAATTGGTGTTGCCAGGAGAGCTTCTTCAGTTAATTCTGCAGCTGGGATAGCGCACCTGTTGACTCCGACAGATTGCAGTGTAGCAATGGGAGTTGGTGGAGGGATATCATCTGAGTCCTGCACCTGCGCGAAGGAGGAGGAGGAGTCCACCTCAGGTATGATTCTGGGCTTGACCTTGGAAGTGGCTGGGCGGGTATCAGTGGGCATATTGACCTTGAAACCGTTGTACTTGTTGGTCATGGTGCTGCGGCGAACTTCAACAGTGGAGATTGGCGCCATAGCAGCTTTGGAACGGCGGCCACGGGTCACCAGGGGTCTAGAGGGTATTTCAATGCTAACAGTTGCCAGGCCCAGTCCATCGTGTATGGGTTCCATCAGCTGTGAGGAGGAGGAACCAGGTTCCTGGAGGCTAGGCTGAGCATCAGAGGTTGACAACAGTTGGTTTACAAGCGAAGCTTCAGAGACAGCAGAGTGGGGGTCTGAAGCTGGAGCAGTCTCATCTTCAGAAATAGCGGACTCAAATTGTGCGGACGAAGGAGCTGGCAGTGCAAGTGAAGACCCACTATAGTCAGGCTGCAGTTCCTAAATGATCACTGACAAAGAAGGCAGCTGCTCGAAGTGAACTCCATTGTGATCCGAAGAAACCAATACAGAGACTGCAGCATTGACAGTCCTCATACCGAAAGCATTGCGCCATGTCCCAATAGTTGCAATCATTGGCCGAAGAGCATCAAATATAAATGTATTGAGCCGCTGCCTGGGAATTGGGTCTTCAATCAGTAGAGAAAGGAGAGCAGAGCCTTGGGTGGAAAGACCAAACTGAATTCCATGCTCATGCATAACTACAAACACAGCAAATGAATCAGTTGGCATAGAAGGGTTATGCGGCTGTAAAGTTTGCTGCGGGAGAATGATCATATCAGTGGAAGCCAAGCTACTGTCTTCGTCAGAAGTGGAGAAGGAATCATTCCAGGCTTGTGTTGGACTGTCCGTTAGGCTATTTTCAGGGAGAATGCCATCTTGGACTGCGAGACCTTGAGCAGCCAGCCAAGCTTGGTAATTGACCAAATGCGGCGGGAGGGGTGGGAGGGGAGGTGCAGGTGGTTGCGGCCACGCCCCCCAAGCAGCATTGTCACCACCATTGTTGCCATTGTCAACAACCTCGTCGGGTTTAGCAGGAGCAGCATTCTGCACCAGCCAGTTATGAACTTGCTGCTGATACAGCTGCTCAGCAGTGAGTTTAGGGCCAAATTGTGGGTGCGGGTTACCATCCGGCGGCGGAGGTTCTTCACCAGCAGGCTGAACTTTAGGGAGCAAGCCATTCCAGTCATTACTTTGAAGAATGGTAACTTGGACAGTCCAGCAGTCTCTGGCTCCCCCAAGCTGCCAGACAACGAAGCTCTTTGGGATCAGACGCAGGCGAAGAACTCGGGCTTTGATCAGCATGTAGCGTCGATCTTGCCGACGATTGTACCAGGACACCAGAGATCCGTATCCGCCTAGAGTCCTGGTAATGTAATAATCTGTCTGATAGTCATAAGGAAAACCAAAAAACATCAACCAAACCTCTGGGCCGAAAGTTGTTGTGCGGCGATTGAGAGTTTCATTGTGCGGCACAAAGTTGATCAGTAGATCTTCATCTTCAAGCTCAATGGGTGTGTTGACAGCAGTGTCACGCAGAAAAGAATCCGCAAAGCCAAAGATTCCAATACCAAGAGGATGGTCACTGACTTCAGTAGGAAAGAGCTGAGAGGCATGGAGCTGACCTACAATGGCATTGCGAACAGCAGCTCGGCGATGCAGAGGGACGTATTCACTGGCCTCCGCGATGGCCAGGAACTCGTGACTGAGCGGAGGAATGGGGCCCACGATCATCCCACTGCGCACCACATGATCCACCGGACCCGGCTCGACGGCGAACCCCGGAGGAAGAAACGGCACTGGATTTAGAGGGTAGTTCGCCATTGCCAAGGACTGCGGGGGCGGCTGTGTTTGGCCAGTGAGCGAGACTGGTGATGGGACTGGGCAGGGGCGCGTCGGTTGAGAACTCGAGGAGGGAGACGGAGCGTGAGGGGTAGGAATGGAAAGCGAGCAGATTTTGGAATCCATTTCCATCTTTGGGCGTGGATGCGTTTGTGGCAGGATCGTGCCATATGTCCATAAAATCCACAGGTCGTGCAACGGATGGTGCGATTGTTATCTCTGGGGGGGCGGCTATGAAATTAGCAGGAGCAGAGGATCTAGTCGTGCCCAGATTGCTAGTCACCAAATTATGTTCATCAATTAGAGGAGACTTACCAATGCCAGGGCAGTGACTTGCCTTGTGGTGAGGTGCGGAACATTGAATGCAAATCAATCTGGCCTGGCAAGCAATCTTACAGTGGCCCCATTGCAGGCAACGAGAACAAAGAGAGGCCCAATTAGAAGACAAATTAATAATATCCTGTAGCGTATAATGGGCCTGGGCCAAATCTGCTTTGTGCTTAGCACTGAGAGAAGGAGGCCACGTAGTATGTTCTGGTGCATAGTTGGGAGCAGATTTCAAAAAATAGCGTGGTAAGGGCCGATATGGGGTATTTAAGGGGCATTTAAAGGCCCCGAAAATAATGTCATTGGGAGATTGTCTAGCCTCCAATTCCGCCTCAGACAAGAAAAGTTCCATTAATGCTATACGATCAATGGTGCCCGAGGGAATAGCGTTGATGTCGCCGTGCTGAGTTTGCGGTTGGATCAAATCAACTTCAATGCGAATATTATCTGTGTTCTTCACCAACGAGGAAGAAGAAGCCTCATGATCATTTGAGCTAGAAAAATTCCATTGCTTCAAAGAAACCAGATTGAATTTGCTGAGCTCTTTGGCTGATGAATGATCAAGAGATTGCCCCTTCCACAAGAAATCCAGAGAAGAAGAGATGGCCACGGGCTGTCTATCCAAAACCTCAACCAATTCTTGATCAGCATGCCAATGAGAGGCAGAGAAACGCTTAGCAAAATGTCCATTGAACAGATGGAAGTGGCAAACAAAGTCTGGCCAAACACGATCTTTTAATCCATAAATGAAATGCCCCACTTTGTTGTTGGCCACAGAAAAACAAAATGATCGTGAGGAAAGGGCCACAACCTTGAAACCAGAGCATATCCCTCCAATGCAACATTGCAAAGCCAATCCCACCGAATCATTTGTGAGGGGGAACGAAGCCGAAGAGAAGGAAACGACCAAAAAGAACTCCTTGGCGTCTCGGGAGGGAGAGAAGTGCACTGTAGAACCAAACTTACGTCTCACCTGATCGGCTAGGGACAAACCAGGAGCAAAATCCCAATGCAGAAGGCCTTCCATGGCGGAGGAATCTAGAGATCGCCATTGTTGGTGGATAGTAGGTGGGAGAGGAGAGAGGTGGGAGAGGAGAGGTGGAGGAGAGCCATCACCTATCTGATTTTTTGTTGCTTGGAGGCTGCCTCCAAGCCTAGAGGTGATGCCAAGGGAAAAAAATTAGAGGCACGGGTTTACAGTGTATAGATGCGGTCTCTATGGCCTTAGAGGTTGTCCTAGAAGCTGCAAAATACAACACTGTGGATGCTCTTAGCAAGAGATATTTTTTTAACTAACTAGCAAGTTTGCATGTGCAACGCACGTATAATCTTCTTAGAAATAATTCTATGCCTTCCATCTTGCATCAAGATGCCCTTTGTCCTTCGGAGAACACATCTCTAATAGTATATTTGTGTCGTAGTGGTTATATAGCGGACATATGTGCCACCTTCAATTATCTCTGACATTTGCCAAATTGATGAAGTATAAAGAAATGAATTAATATCACTACATTTGATCCATGAATGTCATTTAATAGCAGGTGATACCTAATACCACATGCCTATACTTAATCCTGATCTTGACAAACTCATCATATGAAACCACAAAAGAAAACACATTCAATCAATTACACAAAACACAGACTTCTGATGTATTTAATAGCAACAAAATAATGTAAATTAACTTTGTATCATCCATGACTTAAGTACGCGCAAATTCCAGTGAAATCAATCATCTGACCCACTATTGCGTGCACAATGGATTATACACAAAAGTGAAAGAAATACTGTCGACTTAATCTTTTAGTAACTCTAGTATGATTGGAGAAGCATGAAGATATTTTAGTGACCTTGATGCCTAGTAGAAGGAAAAAAATAGAGCACATAGACTTACCAATGGCTAGTTGTCATGATGTTTTTTTTAGATTACCATAAGTTACATACGATAAATGTGCCATCTCTGAATTTATTGTACTGACATCGCCGACTATCTTCTAAAAAGGATAAGACCTGAGCAATGAGCTATCAATTTTCCTTCACCAATATGATGGACCTCTCAAATGGGGCTTGTCGCAACCAGCAAAGATCCTACATCTTGTCACCTCAGGTTCAGAATATTAGCTTCAGCATAGCAACAACTCCAAGATTTGATGTACTACTATATACGCTACTTTTGTGCCCTTTCATATAAGTAACAACATCTATAAGATCATCAATATGCACCTTTATAGTAAGGCAAGATGAAATAATAAGCATCTATTCCCTCCGTAAACTAATATAAGAGCATTTAGGTCACTACTTTAGTTATGTAAACACTATTATATTAGTTTACAGAGGGAGTACATGATAACAGGAAGGTAGGTTTTATACCAGACTGCTTGTGAATATACTTGATTAATCACATTGACTTGGTTTTTTCATATGAACAACACTATGCAGTTCCGTTCATCTTGGTGAGAACAAATGCAAAGGTAGACGTCTACACATCTGAAATTGCTAATTAGCCGAAAACGCGAGTCTAATCAGATTCCGATACCACAATGAAATAGAAAAAGACATCAGATCAATATGACACCTGGCGGCTGGTGCGTGGCAAGGGCGTGTAACTGGCCAAACTTAACGCAATGACAGATCCAATGGCCATGGTCGTCGCTTGAGCCTGGGTTGGTTCCCGGCCAGGTGGATGCAGCATGTGGAAGCTGAGAACTTGATGGGGCAGTGTTGGCCGGCACCTGCTCGATGTCGACCACAGAAGGGCACCAAGCTTGGCAGATAGAGTGAGAGCCGAACAGGGAGATCATCGCTGACTCTGTTGCTCGCCATTCTCCCTGACAAGGAGATTAAAGGATCCAGTTGGAGGATGTCGAGGATGCGAAGCTAGTGAGGCAGTTGTCCGTGGAGCCGCCCGGATGGACAACGAATAACACCGAGGAACATGAGGCATCCCCAACGGCCTGCTAGGCGGTGTAGGAGGCGGCTTCCAGACGGCTGGCTATAGGAGGATGCACCGTCCACGACAGCCAAGCCATGTAGTGTAGGAGGAGGCGCCGTCCCCGACGGCCGGCCAAGCGGTGTAGGGAGGCGGCGCCGCCGACGGGCGATGGGTTGGGGCAACACAGAGATGGGAGGGGTGGCGTCCTTCAAGGTGTGACGGCTCGAGGCGATGGGGGAGGCTTCGGGAAGGTCCGGCGGCTGGAGGCGATGGGGGAGGCGTCGTGAAGGTGATTTCCTTCTTTCTTTCTTGATTGATGTGGGCAGTTTCTTTCCTTTCGTGCCAAAGAAAGATGATCACGGAAGAAAAAGTATTTTCCTTTCTTTCTTTCTTGATTGATGTGGGTAGTTTGTTTCCTTTCGTGACAAAGGAAGGTGACCACGAAAGAGAAAGTTGTGTTTAGCGTTAAACGTGTTTAGTCGCTCATCATTAGGACAATAACAACTGTTGGATGAATGCGAATGGATGACCGAGATTTGTTGGATCTGTTTCATTGGGTCTTTTTATATTGGTATAGATATAAATATAGATATATATGATTTCTAGTTTTGGGTCATCTCGCAACGGTTGTTGTCACTCTGTCCGGCTGCACATACCGCCTCATAATCAGAAGCCTTACTTGCCAGGCTGTACGGTGGCGAATGGTGACGTGGGACAACAAATCTACAACCTGCTTAGTGCATATGGTTTTTGTGTCCATCCAAGAGGCCATCTCGTCGGATGGGAGAGAACAGAAACAGTAAAGAGCTTTTTTACAATCAAAACCTCTCTTTATTCGTTGATCTGTAGTGTTACATTATTAGTTCTGAAAAGCATTGATAAGAAAATGGAATAAAACCTTAAGAGCATCATATGTCCAATTGCTAGGGGGGCACCGCAATGTTCTCGACGCAAACTAGGCTTATGGAATAGTTACGAAAGATGAAGGGGCTGGCTAGGAAATGAATAGACTGAGCCGAAGATGAATAGGGGGAGGGGGTATTAAGAGTACTTTTTTTGCGGGTCAAAAAAAAGAGAGTACTTTTTTGGACCTTAAAAAAGTAGTTTCTTGGGAGCTCTTATCGGACGCTAACTACGTCATTTAAACCAGCAAACGCACAGGTGCATCGCGTGTGGACCAGCCCATCAGTGAGTACTGTAGCAAACATGTAGTGCGCGTGTGCTGTTTTTTTTTGGTTGGTTGGTTTCTGAATTTTAATTTTATTTTTTCCTTTTTTTTATTTTTTATTTTCGTTTTATATTTTCATAAATTTACAACTCTAAAATTGTGCAGATTTTTCAAAAAAAATAACAAAATTAGTTTTTCGTTCATGTCTTTAAAATAAATTCTACTTACAGAAAATGTTCATAATCTTCAAAAAATCAGGGCTTTCAAAAAGTTCAGAATTTTCAAAACTTGAACAGATTTTACACATGGAAACACTTTTTTGGAAAACGGGAACATGTTTTCCCAAAATATGAAGACTTTCCAAAAACACAATCATTTTTTGAATTCCGTGAGCAATTTTTTAATAATGAGAATTTTTTTTGAAAATTCAAATATTTTCAAAAATAATAATTTTTTACACATTTTATTAGTGTTAATAATCAACAAATATTGTTCATTTTCTAAAAAACATATAAAAAATTATAAAACGTGAAAACACTTAAATAATTCCAAACATGTTTCAGAAGCACAAATAAATGTACAAAAACGCAAACATTTTTTGAAAACTTCCATGTTTTCTCTCCAAAAGCAAATATTTTTTGAATTTATGTAAAAATTCAAATAAGGGGATGTTTTTTAAAATATAGCTATTTTTTAAATTAATAAATAGAAAAATTGGAACGTTATACGAAAAAAGGAAAAACTAAATAATTTTTAAATTTGTGAACAAAATTTGAGAGGACAAACATTTTTCAAATCGCGAACATTTTTGGTAATTCGTAAACATTAAAAACAATAAAAAAGAAAAAGAAAAAACAGCAAAATCTAAAGGGAAAAGTGTGAAAAAGAAAAAGAAAAGAAAAAAAGAAAAATAAAAAGAAAAAAACTGTTCAGAAAACCTTCTAGAAGGTTCCCATAATCGGACAGGAAAAGGTTCTCAAAACCGAAACAGGCGCAAAAATCAAATGGATCGACCCAGCGCGATTGCTCTACGCGTTTCGACGGCAATTTGTTGCACCGAAACGCAAATAGTCTTTTCTAGTTTTTTGAGCCAATAAAAGGTACATGGTATGTATCGCTTCATTTGAGACCGAACAAGATCTCTCCAGAAGGAGTGCCCTCCTAGGCGTTAGTATTGTCTGTTGGGTAACGTAGTAATTTCAAAAAAATTCCTACGCACACACAAGATCACGATGATGCATAGCAACGAGAGGGGAGAGTGTTGTCCACGTACCCTCGTAGACCGAAAGCGGAAGCGTTAGAACAACGCAGTTGATGTAGTCGTATGTCTTCACGGCCCGACCGATCAAGCACCGAAACTACGGCACCTCCGAGTTCTAGCACACGTTCAGCTCGATGACGATCCCCGGACTCCGATCCAGCAGAATGTCGGGGAAGAGTTCCGTCAGCACGACGGCGTGGTGATGATCTTGATGTTCTACCGTCGCAGGGCTTCGCCTAAGCACCGCTACAATATTATCGAGGACTATGGTGGAGGGGGGCACCGCACACGGCTAAGAGATCAAGAGATCAATTGTTGTGTCTGGAGGTGCCCCCTGCCCCCGTATATAAAGGAGCCAAGGGGGAGGGGCGGCCGGCCAAGGTGGGGCGCACCAAGGGGAGTCCTACTCCCACCGGGAGTAGGACTCCCTTCTTTCCTAGTTGGAGTAGGAGAAAGGGGGAAGGAGGAGGGAGAGAGGAAGGAAAGGGGGGGGGGGGCGCCGCCCCCCTCTCCTTGTCCTATTCGGACTAGGGGGTAGGGGCGCGCGGCTCAGCCCTTGCCTCCTCTCCTCCTCTCCACTAGGGCCCATGTAGGCCCATTAAGCCCCCGGGGGGTTCCGGTAACCTCCCGGTACTCCGGTAAAATCCCGATTTCACCCGGAACACTTCCGATATCCAAATATAGGCTTCCAATATATCAATGTTCATGTCTCGACCATTTCGAGACTCCTCGTCATGTCCGTAATCTCATCCGAGACTCCGAACAAACTTCGGTACATCAAAACTCATAAACTCATAATATAACTGTCATCGAAACCTTAAGCGTGCGGACCCTACGGGTTCGAGAACTATGTAGACATGACCTAGAACTGTTTCCGGTCAATAACCAATAGCGGAACCTGTATGCTCATATTGGCTCCTACATATTCTACGAAGATCTTTATCGGTCAAACGCATAACAACATACGTTGTTCCCTTTGTCATCGGTATGTTACTTGCCCGAGATTCGATCGTCGGTATCCCAATACCTAGTTCAATCTCGTTACCGGCAAGTCTCTTTACTCGTTACGTAATGCATAATTCCGTAACTAACTCATTAGCTACATTGCTGGCAAGGCTTATGGTGATGTGCATTACCGAGAGGGCCCAGAGATACCTCTCCGACAATCGGAGTGACAAAACCTAATCTCGAAATACACCAACTCAACATGTACCTTTGGAGACACCTGTAGAGCTCCTTTATAATCACCCAGTTACGTTGTGACGTTTGGTAGCACATAAAGTGTTCCTCTGATAAACGGAATTTGCATAATCTCATAGTTATAGGAACTTGTATAAGTCATGAAGAAAGCAATAGCAACATACTAAACGATGAAGTGTTAAGCTAACAGAATGGGTCAAGTCAATCACATCATTCTCCTAATGATGTGATCCCGTTAATCAAATGACAACACATGTCTATGGTTAGGAAACATAACCATCTTTGATTAATGAGCTAGTCAAGTAGAGGCATACTAGTGACATTAAGTTTGTCTATGTATTCACACATGTATCATGTTTCCGGTTAATACAATTATAGCATGAATAATAAATATTTATCATGATATGAGGAAATAACTAATAACTTTATTATTGCCTCTAGGGCATATTTCCTTCAGTCTCCCACTTGCACTAGAGTCAATAATCTAGATTACACAGTAATGATTCTAACACCCATGGAGTCTTGGTGCTGATCATGTTTTGCTCGTGGAAGAGGCTTAGTCAACGGGTCTGCAACACTCAGATCTATATGTATCTTGCAAATCTCTATGTCTCCCACCTGGACTTGGTCCCGGATGGAATTGAAGCATCTCTTGATGTGCTTGGTCCTCTTGTGAAATCTGGATTCCTTTGCCAAGGCAATTGCAACAGTATTGTCACGGAAGATCTTCATTGGTCCAGATGCACTAGGTATGACACCTAGATCGGAAATGAACTCCTTCCAGACTCCTTCATTTACTGCTTCCGAAGCAGTTATGTACTCTGCTTCGCATGTAGATCCTGCCACGACGCTTTGTTTAGAACTACACCAACTGACAGCTCCACCGTTCAATATAAACATGTATCTGGTTTGCGATTTAGAATCGTCCGGATCAGTGTCAAAGCTTGCATCGACGTAACCATTTACGACTAGCTCTTTGTCACCTCCATAAACGAGAAACATATCCTTAGTCCTTTTTAGGTATTTCAGGATATTCTTGACCGTTGTCCAGTGATCCACTCATGGATTACTTTGGTACCTCCCTGCTAAACTTATTGCTAAGCATACATCAGGTCTAGTACACAGCATTGCATACATGATAGAGCCTATGGCTGAAGCATAGGGAACATCTTTCATTTTCTCTCTATCTTCTGATGTGGTCGGGCATTGAGTCTGACTCAACTTCACACCTTGTAATACAGGTAAGAACCCTTTCTTTGCCTGATCCATTTTGAACTTTTTCAAAACTTTATCAAGGTATGTGCTTTGTGAAAGTCCAATTAAGTGTCTTGATCTATCTCTATAGATCTTGATGCCCAATATGTAAGCAGCTTCACCGAGGTCTTTCATCGAAAAACTTTTATTCAAGTATCCTTTTATGCTATCCAGAAATTTTATATCATTTCCAATTAACAATATGTCATCTACATATAGTATCAGAAATGCTACAGAGCTCCCACTCACTTTCTTGTAAATACAGGCTTCTCCAAAAGTCTGTATAAAACCATATGCTTTGATCACACTATCAAAGCGTTTATTCCAACTCCGAGATGCTTGCACCAGTCCATAAATGGATCGATGGAGCTTGCACACTTTGTTAGCACCTTTTGGATCGATAAAACCTTCCGGTTGCATCATATACAACTCTTCTTCCATAAATCCATTCAGGAATGCAGTTTTGACATCCATTTGCCAAATTTCATAATCATAAAATGCAGCAATTGCTAACATGATTCGGACAGACTTAAGCATCGCTACGGGTGAGAAAGTCTCATCGTAGTAAACCCCTTGAACTTGTCGAAAACCTTTCGCAACAAGTCAAGCTTTGTAGAAGTTACATTACCATCAGCGTCAGTCTTATTCTTGAAGATCCATTTATTCTTGATGGCTTGCCGATCATTGGGCAAGTCAACCAAAGTCCATACTTTGTTTTCATACATGGATCCCATCTCAGATTTCATGGCTTCAAGCCATTTTGCGGAATCTGGGCTCATCATCGCTTCCTCATAGTTCGTAGGTTCGCCATGGTCAAGTAACATGACTTCCAGAATAGGATTATCGTACCACTCTGGTGCGGATCTTACTCTGGTAGACCTACGAGGTTTGGTAGTAACTTGATCTAAAGTTTCATGATCAATATCATTAGCTTCGTCACTGATTGGTGTAGTTGTCACAGGAACCGGTTCTTGTGATGAACTACTTTCTAATAAGGGAGCATGTACAGTTACCTCATCAAGTTCTACTTTCCTCCCACTCACTTCTTTCGAGAGAAACTCCTTCTCTAGAAAGGATCCGAATTTAGCAACAAAAATCTTGCCCTCAGATCTGTGATAGAAGGTGTACACAATAGTCTCTTTTGGGTATCCTATGAAGACACATTTCTCCGATTTGGGTTCGAGCTTATCTGGTTGAAGTTTCTTCACATAAGCATCGCAGCCCCAAACTTTAAGAAACGACAACTTTGGTTTCTTGCCAAACCACAGTTCATAAGGTGTCATCTCAACAGATTTTGATGGTGCCCTATTTAACGTGAATGCGGCTGTCTCTAAAGCATAACCCCAAAATGATAGCGGTAAATCAGTAAGAGACATCATATCGCACCATATCTAGTAAAGTATGATTACGACGTTCGGACACACCATTTCGTTGTGGTGTTCCGGGTGGCGTGAGTTGCGAAACTATTCCGCATTGCTTCAAATGTAAACCAAACTCGTAACTCAAATATTCTCCTCCACGATCAGATCGTAGAAATTTTATTTTTCTTGTTACGATGATTTTCCACTTCACTCTGAAATTCTTTGAACTTTTCAAATGTTTCAGACTTGTGTTTCATCAAGTAGATATACCCATATCTGCTCAAATCATCTGTGAAGGTGAGAAAATAACGATACCCGCCGTGAGCCTCAATATTCATCGGACCACATACATCAGTATGTATGATTTCCAACAAATCAGTTGCTCGCTCCATAGTTCTGGCGAACGACGTTTTAGTCATCTTGCCCATGAGGCACGGTTCGCAAGTACCAAGTGATTCATAATCAAGTGATTCCAGAAGTCCATGAGTATGGAGTTTCTTCATGCGCTTTACACCAATATGACCCAAACGGTAGTGCCGCAAATAAGTTGCACTATCATTATCAACTCTGCATCTTTTGGCTTCAACATTATGAATATGTGTATCACTACTATCGAGATTCAATAAAAATAGACCACTCTTCAAGGGTGCATGACCATAAAAGATATTACTCATATAAATAGAACAACCATTATTCTCTGATTTAAATGAATAACCGTCTCGCATCAAACAAGATCCAGATATAATGTTCATGCTTAACGCTGGCACCAAATAACAATTATTTAGGTCTAAAACTAATCCCGATGGTAGATGTAGAGGTAGTGTGCCGACCGCGATCACATCGACTTTGGAACCATTTCCCACGCGCATCGTCACCTCGTCCTTAGCCAATCTTCGCTTAATCCGTAGTCCCTGTTTCGAGTTGCAAATATTAGCAATAGAACCAGTATCAAATACCCAGGTGCTACTGCGAGCATCAGTAAGGTACACATCAATAACATGTATATCACATATATCTTTGTTCACTTTGCCATCCTTCTTATGCGCCAAATACTTGGGGCAGTTCCGCTTCCAGTGTCCAGTCTGCTTGCAGTAGAAGCACTCAGTCTCAGGCTTAGGTCCAGACTTGGGTTTCTTCTCTTGAGTAGCAACTTGTTTGTTGTTCTTCTTGAAGTTCCCCTTCTTCTTCCCTTTGCCCTTTTTCTTGAAACTGGTGGTCTTATTGACCATCAACACTTGATGCTCCTTCTTGATTTCTGTTGGAAATATGCCCTAGAGGCAATAATAAAAGTATTATTATATTTCATTGTTCATGATAATTGTCTTTTATTCATGCTATAACTGTATTATCCGGAAATCATAATACACGTGTGAATACATAGACCACAATATGTCCCTAGTGAGCCTCTAGTTGACTAGCTCGTTGTGATCAACAGATAGTCATGGTTTCCTGGCTATGGACATTGGATGTCGTTGATAACGGGATCACATCATTAGGAGAATGATGTGATGGACAAGACCCAATCCTAAGCATAGCACAAAGATCGTGTAGTTCGTATGCTAGAGCTTTGCCAATGTCAAGTATCTCTTCCTTTGACCATGAGATCGTGTAACTCCCAGATACCGTAGGAGTGCTTTGGGTGTATCAAACGTTGAAGAACGCCATGTAAACTACTTTACTTTATTGCTAAACGCGTTAGCCATAGAAGTAGAAGTAGTCGTTGGCGTGACAACTTCATGAAGACACGATGATGGAGATCATGGTGTCAAGCCGGTGACAAGATGATCATGGAGCCCCGAAGATGGAGATCAATGGAGCTATATGATATTGGCCATATCATGTCACAACTATATAATTGCATGTGATGTTTATTATGTTTATGCATCTTGTTTACTTAGGACGACGGTAGTAAATAAGATGATCCCTTACAAAAATTTCAAGAAGTGTTCTCCCCTAACTGTGCACCGTTGCTACAGTTCGTCGTTTCGAAGGACCACGTGATGATCGGGTGTGATAGATCCTTACGTTCACATACAACGGGTGTAAGACAGTTTTACACAGCAAAACACTTAGGGTTAAATTGACGAGCCTAGCATGTGCAGACATGGCCTCAGAACACGGAGACCGAAAGGTCGAACACGAGTCGTATGGAAGATACGATCAACATGAAGATGTTCACCGACGATGACTAGTCCGTCTCACGTGATGATCGGACACGGCCTAGTCGACTCGGATCGTGTAACACTTAGATGACTAGAGGGATGTCTAATCTGAGTGGGAGTTCATAATTTGATTAAATGAACTTAATTATCATGAACTTAGTCTAAAACCTTTGCAAATATGTCTTGTAGATCAAATGGCCAACGCTCAAGTCAACATGAACTTCAACGCGTTCCTAGAGAAAACCAAGCTGAAAGATGATGGCAGCAACTATACGGACTGGGTCCGGAACCTGAGGATCATCCTCATAGCTGCCAGGAAGCAATATGTCCTAGAAGGACCGCTAGGTGACGCTCCCGTCCCAGAGAACCAAGACGTTATGAACGCTTGGCAAACTCGTGCTGATGATTACTCCCTCGTTCAGTGCGGCATGCTTTACAGCTTAGAACCGGGGCTCCAAAAGCGTTTTGAGCATCACGGAGCATATGAGATGTTCGAAGAGCTGAAACTAGTTTTCCAAGCTCATGCCCGGGTCGAGAGATATGATGTCTCCGACAAGTTCTACAGTTGTAAGATGGAGGAAAACAGTTCTGTCAGTGAGCACATCCTCAAGATGTCTGGGTTGCACAACCGTATGACCCAGCTGAACATTAACCTCCCAGATGAGGCGGTCATTGACAGAATCCTCCAGTCGCTCCCACCAAGCTACAAGAGCTTTGTGATGAACTACAACATGCAGGGGATGGTGAAGACCATTCCTGAAGTGTTCTCGATGCTGAAGTCAGCAGAGGCTGAAATCAAGAAAGAACATCAAGTGTTGATGGTCAATAAGACCACTAAGTTCAAGAAGGGCAAGGGTAAGAAGAACTTCAAGAAGGACGGCAAGGATGATGCCGCGCCCGGTAAGCCAGTTGCCGGGAAGAAGTCAAAGAATGGACCCAAGCCTGAGACTGAGTGCTTTTATTGCAAGGGGAAGGGTCACTGGAAGCGGAACTGGCCCAAATACTTAGCGGATAAGAAGGCCGGCAACACCAAAGGTATATTTGATATACATGTAATTGATGTGTACCTTACCAGTACTCGTAGTAACTCCTGGGTATTTGATACCGGTGCCGTTGCTCATATTTGTAACTCACAGCAGGAGCTGCGGAATAAAACGGAGACTGGCGAAGGACGAGGTGACGATGCGCGTCGGGAATGGTTCCAGAGTCGATGTGATCGCCGTCGGCACGCTGCCTCTACATTTACCTACGGGATTAGTTTTGAACCTTAATAATTGTTATTTAGTGCCAAGTTTGAGCATGAACATTGTATCTGGATCTCGTTTAATACGAGATGGCTACTCATTTAAGTCCGAGAATAATGGTTGTTCGATTTATATGAGAGATATGTTTTATGGTCATGCTCCGATGGTCAATGGTTTATTCTTAATGAATCTCGAGCGTAATGTTACACATATTCATAGTATGAATGCCAAAAGATGTAAAGTTGATAACGATAGTCCCACATACTTGTGGCACTGCCGCCTTGGTCACATTGGTGTCAAGCGCATGAAGAGGCTCCATGCTGATGGACTTTTAGAGTCTCTTGATTATGAATCGTTTGACACATGCGAACCATGCCTCATGGGCAAAATGACCAAGACTCCGTTCTCCGGAACAATGGAACGAGCAACCAACTTGTTGGAAATCATACATACCGATGTGTGCGGTCCAATGAGCGTTGAGGCTTGCGGAGGATATTGTTATGTTCTCACTCTCACTGATGACTTGAGTAGATATGGGTATGTCTACTTAATGAAACATAAGTCTGAGACCTTTGCAAAGTTCAAGGAATTTCAGAATGAGGTAGAGAATCAACGTGACCGAAAGATAAAGTTCCTACGATCAGATCGTGGAGGAGAATACTTAAGTCACGAATTTGGTACACACTTAAGGAAATGTGGAATCGTTTCACAACTCACGCCGCCTGGAACACCTCAGCGAAACGGTGTGTCCGAACGTCGTAATCACACTCTATTGGATATGGTGCGGTCTATGATGTCTCTTACAGATTTACCGCTATCATTTTGGGGATACGCTCTAGAGACAGCTACATTCACTTTAAATAGGGCACCGTCTAAATCCATTGAGACGACACCGTATGAATAATGGTTTGGGAAGAAACCTAAGCTGTCGTTTCTAAAAGTTTGGGGATGCGATGCTTATGTCAAGAAACTTCAACCTGAAAAGCTCGAACCCAAGTCGGAAAAATGCGTCTTCATAGGATACCCTAAGGAAACTGTCGGGTATACCTTCTACTTAAGATCTGAGGGCAAGATCTTTGTTTCCAAGAATGGATGCTTTCTGGAAAAAGAGTTTCTCTCGAAAGAAGTAAGTGGGAGGAAAGAAGAACTCGATGAAGTACTACCTCTCGAACGGGAAAGTGGTGCAGCTCAGGAAAATGTTCCTGTGATGCCCACACCAACTGAAGAGGAAAACAATGATGATGATCAAGGTACTTCGGATCAAGTTGCTACTGAACTTCGTAGGTCCACAAGGACACGTTCCGCACCAGAGTGGTACGGCAACCCTGTCCTGGAAATCATGTTGTTAGACAACGGTGAACCTTTGAACTATGAAGAAGCGATGGCGGGCCCAGATTCCAACAAATGGCTTGAAGCCATGAAATCCGAGATAGAATCCATGTATGAAAACAAAGTATGGACTTTGGCAGACTTGCCCGATGATCGGCGAGCGATAGAAAACAAATGGATTTTTAAGAAGAAGACGGACGCGGATGGTAATGTTACCATCTATAAAGCTCGACTTGTCGCTAAGGGTTATCAACAAGTTCAAGGGATTGACTACGACGAGACATTCTCTCCCGTGGCGAAGCTGAAGTCCGTCTGAATCATGTTAGCAATTGTCGCATACTATGATTATGAGATATGGCAGATGGACGTCAAAACGGCATTCCTTAACGGACATCTTAAGGAAGAGCTGTATATGATGCAGCCGGAAGGTTTTGTCGATCCTAAGAACGCTAACAAAGTATGCAAGCTCCAGCGATCCATTTATGGGCTGGTGCAAGCATCTCGGAGTTGGAACATTCGCTTTGATGAGATGATCAAAGCGTTTGGGTTTATGCAGACTTATGGAGAAGCCTGCGTTTACAAGAAAGTGAGTGGGAGCTCTGTAGCATTTCTCATATTATATGTAGATGACATACTCTTGATGGGAAATAATATAGAACTTCTGGACAGCATTAAGGCCTACTTGAATAAGTGTTTTTCAATGAAGGACCTTGGAGAAGCTGCTTATATATTAGGCATCAAGATCTATAGAGATAGATCGAGACGCATCATAGGTCTTTCACAAAGCACATACCTTGATAAGATTTTGAAAAGGTTCAAAATGGATCAGTCCAAGAAAGGGTTCTTGCCTATGTTACAAGGTGTGAGATTGAGCTCGGCTCAATCACCGACCACGGCAAAAGATAAAGAAGAGATGAGTGTCATCCCCTATGCTTCAGCCATAGGATCTATTATGTATGCCATGCTGTGTACCAGACCTGATGTAAACCTTGCCGTAAGTTTGGTAGCAAGATACCAAAGTAATCCCGGCAAGGAACACTGGACAGCGGTCAAGAATATCCTGAAGTACCTGAAAAGGACAAAGGACATGTTTCTCGTTTATGGAGGAGACGAAGAGCTCGTCGTAAAGGGTTACGTCGACGCTAGCTTCGACTCAGATCTGGATGACTCTAAGTCACAAACCTGATACGTGTATATGTTGAATGGTGGAGCAGTAAGCTGGTGCAGCTGCAAGCAGAGCGTCGTGGCGGGATCTACGTGTGAAGCGGAGTACATGGAGCGATTTGGGTGAAGGAGTTCATCACCGACCTAGGAGTCATACCCAATGCGTCGGGGCCGATCAAACTCTTCTGTGACAACACTGGAGCTATTGCCCTAGCCAAGGAGCAAAGGATTCACAAGAAGACCAGGCACATCAAGTGTCGTTTCAACTCCATCCGTGAAAATGTTCAAGATGGAGACATAGATGTTTGCAAAGTACATACGGATCTGAATGTCGCAGATCCGTTGACTAAACCTCTCTCGCGAGCAAAACATGATCAACACCAGAACTCTATGGGTGTTCGATTCATCACAATGTAACTAGATTGCTGACTCTAGTGCAAGTGGGAGACTGTTGGAAATATGCGCTAGAGGCAAATTATTATATTTCATTGTTCATGATAATTGTCTTTTATTCATGCTATAACTGTATTATCCGGAAATCGTAATACACGTGTGAATACATAGACCACAATATGTCCCTAGTGAGCCTCTAGTTGACTAGCTCATTGTGATCAACAGATAGTCATGGTTTCCTGGCTATGGACATTGGATGTCGTTGATAACGGGATCACATCATTAGGAGAATGATGTGATGGACAAGACCCAATCCTAAGCATAGCACAAAGATCGTGTAGTTCGTATGCTAGAGCTTTGCCAATGTCAAGTATCTCTTCCTTCGACCATGAGATCGTGTTACTCCCGGATACCGTAGGAGTGCTTTGGGTGTATCAAACGTCACAACGTAACTGGGTGACTATAAAGGTGCACTACAGGTATCTCCGAAAGTGTCTGTTGGGTTGACACGGATCGAGACTGGGATTTGTCACTCCGTATGACGGAGAGGTATCTCTGGGCCCACTCGGTAATGCATCATCATAATGAGCTCAAGGTGACCAAGGTGTTGGTCATGGGATCATGCATTACGGTACGAGTAAAGTGACTTGCCGGTAATGAGACTGAACAAGGTATTGGGATACCGACGATCGAGTCTCGGGCAAGTAACGTACCGATTGACAAAGGGAATTGTATACGGGGTTTTGATCGAATCCTCGACATCGTGGTTCAACCGATGAAATCATCGAGGAGCATGTGGGAGCCAACATGGGTATCCAGATCCCGCTGTTGGTTATTGACCGGAGAGTGGTCTCGGTCATGTCTGCATGTCTCCCGAACCCGTAGGGTCTACACACTTAAGGTTCGGTGACGCTAGGGTTATTAGGAAGACTAGTATGTGACTACCGAATGTTGTTCGGAGTCCCGGATGAGATCCCGGACGTCACGAGGAGTTTCGGAATGGTTCGGAGGTGAAGTTTTATATATGGGAAGTTGTCATACGGACACCGGAAAGTTTCGGGGGCGTATCGGTATTGTACCGGGGCCACCGGAGAGGTTCCGGGGGTCCACCGGGAGGGGCCACCCCTCCCGGAGGGCCACATGGGCCACAAAGGGGAGAGAGCCAGCCCCTGGAGGGCTGGACGCGCCCCCCACCTTGGGCCCATGCGCCTAGGGTTGGGGGGGAAACCCTAAGGGGGGTGCCCCCCTTGCTTGGGGGGCAAGTCCCCCCTCCCTAGCCGCCGCCCCCCTCTAGATCCCATCTAGAGGGGTCGGCCCCCCTTGCCCCTTCCCCTATAAATAGAGGGGTGAGGGGAGGGCTGATGGACACATCTTCCAGGCGCAGCCCCTCCCCTCCCCAACACATCTCCTCCTCTGTTACGTGCTTGCGAAGCCCTGTCGGAGTACTGTTGTACCAACACCACCATGCCGTCGTGCTGCCATTGGAGCGATCTTCCTCAACCTTTCCTTCCCCTTGCTGGATCAAGAAGGAGGAGACGTCTCCCGTTCCGTACGTGTGTTGAACGCGGAGGTGCTGTCCGTTCAGCACTTGGACATCGGTGATCTGAATCACGTCGAGTACGACTCCATCATCACCATCCCCTTGCAAGCTTCCGCACGCGATCTACAAGTGGTATGTAGATGCAAACTCACTCCCTTGACTCGTTTCTTAGATGAACTCATAGATGGATCTTGGTGAAACCGTAGGAAATTTTTTAATTTTCTGCAACGTTCCCCAACAATTTCTACCTCCGCAGCTTTTAGCATTGCGAAGAGCTCGGGAATAGTCTTGTCCATCCCTTGCATATTATAGTTCATCACGAAGCTCTTGTAGCTTGGTGGCAGTGATTGAAGAATTCTGTCAATGACACTATCATCAGGAAGATTAACTCCCAGTTGAATCAAGTGATTATTATACCCAGACATTTTGAGTATATGTTCACTGATAGAACTATTCTCCTCCATCTTACAGCTATACAACTTATTGGAGACTTCATATCTTTCAATCCGGGCATTTGCTTGAAATATTAACTTCAACTCCTGGAACATCTCATATGCTCCATGACGTTCAAAACGTCGTTGAAGACCCGGTTACACGCCGTAAAGCATGGCACACAGAACTATCGAGTAGTCATCAGCTTTGCTCTGCCAGACGTTCTTAACGTCGTCAGTTGCATCTGCAGCAGGCCTGGCACCCAGCGGTGCTTCCAGGGCGTAATTCTTCTGTGCAGCAATGAGGATAATCCGCAGGTTACGGACTCAGTCCGTGTAATTGCTACCATCATCTGTCAACTTAGCTTTCTCAAGGAATGCATTAAAATTCAACGGAACAACAACATGAGCCATCTATCTACAACAAACATAGACAAGCAAAATACTATCAAGTACTAAATTCATGATAAATTTAAGTTCAATTAATCATATTACTTAAGAACTCCCACTTAGACAGACATCTCTCTAGTCATCTAAGTGATCACGTGATCCAAATCAACTAAACCATGTCCGATCATCACGTGAGATGGAGTAGTTTCAATGGTGAACATCACTATGTTGATCATATCTACTATATGATTCACGTTCGACCTTTCGGTCTCCGTGTTCCGAGGCCATATCTGTATATGTTAGGCTCGTCAAGTTTAACCTGAGTATTCTGCGTGTGCAACTGTTTTGCACCAGTTGTATTTGAACGTAGAGCCTATCACACCCGATCATCACGTGGTGTCTCAGCACGAAGAACTTTCGCAACGGTGCATACTCAAGGAGAACACTTCTTGATAATTTAGTGAGAGACCATCTTAGAATGCTACCGTCAATCAAAGCAAGATAAGATGCATAAAGGATAAACATCACATGCAATCAATATAAGTGATATGATATGGCCATCATCATCTTGTGCTTGTGATCTTCATCTCCAAAGCACCGTCGTGATCACCATTTTCACAGGCGCGATACCTTGGTCTCCATCGTAGCATCGTTGTTGTTATGCCATATATTGCTTCTACGACTATCGCTACCGCTTAGTGATAAAGTAAACAAATTACAGGGCGTTTGCATTTCATACAATAAAGCGACAACCATATGGCTCCTGCCAGTTACCGATAACTCGGTTACAAAACATGATCATCTCATACAATAAAATATAGCGTCACGTCTTGACCATATCACATCACAACATGCCCTGCAAAAACAAGTTAGACGTCCTCTATTTTGTTGTTGCAAATTTTACGTGGCTGCTACGGGCTGAGCAAGAACCGTTCTTACCTACGCATCAAAACCACAATGATAGTTCGTCAAGTTAGTGTTGTTTTAACCTTCGCAAGGACCGGGCGTAGCCACACTCGGTTCAACTAAAGTGAGAGAGACAGACACCCGCCGGTCACCTTTAAGCAACGAGTGCTCGTAACGGTGAAACCAGTCTCGCGTAAGCGTACGCGTAATGTCGGTCCGGGCCGCTTCATCTCACAATGCCGCTGAACCAAAGTATGACATGCTGGTAAGCAGTATGACTTGTATCGCCCACAACTCACTTGTGTTCTACATGCTCGTGCATATAACATCTACGCATAAAACCAGGCTCGGATGCCACTGTTGGGGAACGTAGTAATTTCAAAAAAATTCCTACGCACACACAAGATCATGATGATGCATAGCAACGAGAGGGGAGAGTGTTGTCCACGTACCCTCATAGACCGAAAGCAGAAGCGGTAGAACAACGCGGTTGATGTAGTCGTACGTCTTCACGGCCCGACCGATCAAGCACCGAAACTACGACACCTCCGAGTTCTAGCACACGTTCCGCTCGATGACAATCCCCGGACTCCGATCCAGCAGAATGTCCGGGAAGAGTTCCGTCAGCACGACGGCGTGGTGACGATCTTGATGTTCTACCGTCGCAGGGCTTCGCCTAAGCACCGCTACAATATTATCGAGGACTATGGTGGAGGGGGGCACCGCACACGGCTAAGAGATCAAGAGATCAATTGTTGTGTCTAGAGGTGCCGCCCTGCCCCCGTATATAAAGGAGCCAAGGGGGAGGGGCGGCCGGCCAAGGTGGGGTGCGCCAAGGGGAGTCCTACTCCCACCGGGAGTAGGACTCCCTTCTTTCCTAGTTGGAGTAGGAGAAGGAGGGAAGGAGGAGGGAGAGAGGAAGGAAAGGGGGGGTGCCGCCCCCCTCTCCTTGTCCTATTCGGACTAGGGGGAGGGGCTTGCGGCCCAGCCCTTGCCTCCTCTCCTCCTCTCCACTAGGGCCCATGTAGGCCCATTAAGCCCCCGGGGGGTTCCGGTAACCTCCCGTACTCCGATAAAATTCACATTTCACCCGCAACACTTTCGATATCCAAATATAGGCTTCCAATATATCAATCTTCATGTCTCGACCATTTCGAGACTCCTCATCATGTCCGTAATCTCATCCGAGACTCCGAACAAACTTCGGTACATCAAAAACTCATAAACTCATAATATAACTGTCATTGAAACCTTAAGCGTGCGGACCCGACGGGTTCGAGAACTATGTAGACATGACCTAGAACTGTTTCCGGTCAATAACCAATAGCGGAACCTGGATGCTCATATTGGCTCCTACATATTCTACGAAGATCTTTATCGGTCAAACCGCATAACAACATACGTTGTTCCCTTTGTCATCGGTATGTTATTTGCCCGAGATTCGATCGTCGGTATCCCAATACCTAGTTCAATCTCGTTACCGGCAAGTCTCTTTACTCGTTACGTAATGCATCATTCTGTAACTAACTCATTAGCTACATTGCTTGCAAGGCTTATAGTGATGTGCATTACCGAGAGGGCCCAGAGATACCTCTCCGACAATCAGAGTGACAAAACCTAATCTCGAAATACGCCAACTCAACATGTACCTTTGGAGACACCTGTAGAGCTCCTTTATAATCACCCAGTTACGTTGTGACGTTTGGTAGCACACAAAGTGTTCCTCCGATAAACGAGATTTGCATAATCTCATAGTTATAGGAACTTGTATAAGTCATGAAGAAAGCAATAGCAACATACTAAACGATCAAGTGTTAAGCTAATGGAATGGGTCAAGTCAATCACATCATTCTCCTAATGATGTGATCCCGTTAATCAAATGACAACACATGTCTATGGTTAGGAAACATAACCATCTTTGATTAATGAGCTAGTCAAGTAGAGGCATACTAGTGACATTAAGTTTGTCTATGTATTCACACATGTATCATGTTTCCGGTTAATACAATTATAGCATGAATAATAAACATTTATCATGATATGAGGAAATAACTAATAACTTTATTATTGCCTCTAGGGCATATTTCCTTCATTGTCCGGTCTAAATTTCTAGTTATTTCATTTTTACTATTATGTTTCTTTGTTCATTTATCTTTTTCAAAAACACTAAATACATATATTCTAAAACTTTATTAACTAGCTTGCAAAATAAAATTGCGACATTTACAAAGTGTCCACACATTTCAAAAAAAAATTGTACGTGGCATTTTTAGAAATCTTTATACAATGTAAAAAAAATGTTCATGTAATTGAAAAAATTGGTTCATACCATTCAAAGAAACTACATTTAGAAACTGTCCAAACATTTCAAAAACTATGTTTGCAATATTTTAAAAAATACAATGTAAAAACTTGTTGGCCTAGTTTGAAAAAAGTTTTGTATCTTTGAAAAAATGTTGGGCATGTATTTAAAAAATATGAAACTTGTATGAAACAGCAGGTCTATACGAAAAATGTATATTGTGTATGAAAAAGTAGTGATCAAAACATGTGTTTGAAAAATGTACAAATGTGTATAAAACAAGTTTTTCTCGTGTGTACAAAAAATATAAAAATGTGTATGAAACGGGTGGACATCGAAGCATATTTTCTTAAACATGTTAATCATGTATTTAAAAAATATTAATTCTATATAAGAAATGCCCTTGCTGTATGAGAAAAATGTACTACATATATAGAAAAAAACTACACATGAATATAAATGAAAATTCCAAAAGAAAAGAAGAAAAACAGGAAAAAAAACTAGAAAACTATATAGGAAAACACAGAAAGGCAAAAAAACCAAAAGAGAACTGTAAAGAAAAACACATAAAAGTTAGAAAAGTGAAAAAAATCAATGAAAATTGAAAAAATCAATGAAAACAAACAAAGAAACAAATAAAACAAAACAAGAGATGTGTAAAGAAAAACATAGTAAAAGGAATAAAGAAAAAAATAAAGGAAAACCAGATGAAAACCTTAAAGAAAGCACATAAAAAAGGAAAGAAAAGAAAAACCCAATGAAAACTGAAGAAAACCACCAAGAAAAACACAGAAAAAGAAAATAATGAAAAGTTGTTGAAAATTGGACCTGTCCAACCAGTATATAACAACTTGGAGAAAAATCCAACAAATAACTACAACAAGTGAGCAACCGAGTGTCTTTTGGTTCGCTAGTCACGAAGAGAAGAAGATGGGCTGGCCTAGTAACGATGTGTGGGAAAACCCTTCTGACGAGACTAGCATAGTGCTCGCACTAAGCAAGGAATAGTTCCAGTGCAATAAAAGTAGGACATGTTAGCCTCTATATGCAATTCGTGAATGCAACCCATAAGTCTAGCATTTTTCGGGCGGGGACCAAGTCTAGCTTGTTCGTAAGCTACTAGTCGACTCCCAGATATAGTTATCAAACATTCCATGTGATAACTCAAGCGACACGTGATAACAATCCTCAGATATTGCTACTACTGTACCTGCGAGGTATCCGCTTTCTTGCATGGTTTTGATCTCATAAAAAAATTTAGAGTTAACCACCATTTTATTGCATCTGATAGTTTGTGCTAGATTTAGGCCAAATATCAGTGCAGTTGCTTCTGCCGTGAAAGCATCAACATATATTCCAGTTCTCTTGCTCGCACCACATGAACCGGTCCTAGTAGCAAATCTGGGTCAACATTATGCTTGACATATCCACGAATTGGCTTGGACCATTCACCACGCTTCAATTTGACATTTAATGAAGGGATAATTGATTTTATGCCCCTAGTTGGGTCACACTTGGCAGGTTTACCCCTAGTTTTCGAAAACACTTGTTCCTGCCCAAACCACTTTGCTCCTCTTATACTTTTGCCCTTTGACCGTTTGACCATCACTTTAAAAACTTCATAAAAAATTCATACTAACTCGGAAAAAATCAAATAAGATATCAAAATGTTCAAAAAAGCATCCTCTATATGTGCATGTCATTTGCATTCATGAAAAAAGTGTTGGCCAGTACCCATCTCAGTTTTAGCTCATATGATCTTAGCATGAATAGTAAAATCTAAAAAAAAATCTAAAAATTCTAAAAAAAATTGGTGCCAAACTTTGACCAATGTTTTGAGTGCTTGCCAAGTTTCATAAGGGAATGACATTCGTGGAAGTCGTGGCAAAAAAAACAAAAACCAATGCTCCAAAATTTCTTTGCCACGACTTCCACGAATCTTTTTTTGCCACGACTTCCACGAATGCCATTCCCTTATGAAACTTGGCAAACACTCAAAACATTGGTCAAAGTTTGCCACCAATTTTTTTAAAAAATTTAGAATGTTTTTAGATTTTACTGTTCATGCTAAGATCATATGAGCTAAAACTGAGATGGGGACTGGCCAACACTTTTTTCATGAATGCAAATGACATGCACATATAGGTGATGCTTTTCTGAACATTTTGATATCTTATTTGAATTTTTCTGAGTTAGTATGAATTTTTTTATGATGTTTTCAAAGTGATGGTCAAACAGTCAAAGGGCAAAAGCATAAGAGGAGCAAAGTGGTTTGGGCAGGAACAAGTGTTTTCGGAAACTAAGGGTAAACCTGTCGAGTGGGACACAACTAAGGGCACCAAATTAATTATCCCTTTAATGAATTGCCATCGGGAAATTTTACATGAGAACCAGCACTGACATGAAAATTCGAGTTGAAGTTTGCACCAATTTGCCGTGTACCTATTTTCTTCTTGCCTGTCTTAGGTAACATGTTGTCGTCGCTAGGATTCCTTCGAATCTAGACTGGCCCAACATCATGTGGATACAGCAAACAACCAGTGAGACGGGAGATAAGGGTTTGAGGGGTGGTCTCATCGGTCCCCTCGTGTCTAGGGGAACTCGGGTCTTCATTCACATAATTAGAAGTCTGCAATAGTATGAATATGTGATCTTCGTTGATGACGCTTAAGCAAAGGGCGCATTGTCATTGGGAATAAAACTACTCTGGTTCTTCATTTGCACTATACCTGTAATGATTGTCAAATTTGTATAAAATTATATGTGATTAAGCAATGTTGGGGATATCGCTTATCGAGAACTTATCGGTCGACCCATGGGTAAATCGGCCAGTTTATCGGCATATCGGCTGATTTATCGGCCGAGTTATCTTATTGGTCAGACACTGATAAGCGATAAATCGACCGATTTATCGGAATATCATAAGATATCTTGAACAATGTGATTAAGAAAAAGACTCCATCGAGCATATATATTAGCCCAGAACTTGATAGATGCACGTCTTATGTTGCTTGTTAGTTTACCTGCATTCCAAAACAGTTTTGGCAAGTAGTTGCTAGGCCATCTGACTCGCATTTTTGGAATGGATTGATGAAGATTGAGTCTACATTTTTTTAGTAGAGGTTCTTTAATGGTTAGTGAAGGCCAATCAGCTAGCTTTTGGAAGGACACATGGTTGGGGATACTCCATTAGCTATCAATACCCAAGCCTATATAATATTGTGCAGAGAAAAGCGGCCTCAGTGCTCGAGACAAACCCCTTGAATACTCAATTTTGTGGGGTTTTTAATGGATGATAAATGAATAGTGTGACTCCATTTAGTACGTAGTCGATCAATTTATCACATATGTCAGACGTATTTTGATGGAAGTTGAATACCAATGGTGTCTACACTATCTAGTCTATGTATGCGAACCTCATTAATTATGGGCCTATTTTTCACAGACATCATATTTTGGAAACCATGGTCTTGGTTAAGATTAAAATATTCATGTAGATTTTGTAGAGGGGGTCATTCTTACTGAAGATAACCTTGCAAAACAAAATTGATAATGTAGCAAAAATGTTACTTTTGTGACGAAGAGGAAAGCTTCATCATCTTTTTTTCTCTTGCCAGTTTGCAATCATGTTTAGACGTAATTTGTTACCACCAACGAGAATACTGAATTTGTTTGGAAACTGGTTGGGTGGATCCACCCAAAACTCATGGGACACATCTAAGTGGGAGTTTGTGCGCTTCTATGGGTAATTTGGAATTGTCGGACTGATTGCATTTTTAATAGATCATCTATGCCAAGTTTTTTGCAGGTTATCTGCAAGGCTATGACATCAATCCGTATGTGGCCATTACTGCAGCGTGTGGATGATCAAGAGCACATGTTCTTTGGGTACAACCCTCTAGAGATGGCCGCATAGAACTTATTCAACTAGTTTGGCTGGCGTGCCAATTATGGGTCCAAATCATGTAATCTCACCACCGATCGGTTGCGATCTTTTTTTTCTTCTTATCATGGCAGTTATGTAATTTCAGTAGCGATTTAATTAAATGGTTGTGTGCATTATGATGAGCAGAGCCGGGGGTATCCCCTTTTAGAGAAAAAAATAATTTTACAATCAGCGATCACCACCTAGCTACACACACCACAAGTTCTCAGTTAGAGCATGTCCCTTTTGATTACTCAATCTACCGGGGTTTCATGTCAGGAGGTATCCGTAGGGTTACATCTTCTTTGCTTAACATTCGCAAAAAAGGATCGACCACATAAATACACCAGTGGTGCTTGAACTGGCCACAGATTTTCAGTTTAGTGTCTGAACTTGAAAAATACATCGAACTGGTTCTAAAACTTGGCACAGACATGCAAATACGGTGCTAATCTCATTCATAGACGTAAATTAAGCCGACGTGGCACCGTATATGGCTGACAAGGCACCGACATTGCATGGCCCGCTTGTGCGATGAAACAGGATTACTTGTATCTATATATGGCTCAATGACTAGTGGATCCCAATTGTAAGTATCATCTATATGGCTCAATGCATGGCTAGTGGGTCCCGAGTGTCAGTATCGGAAATCTATAATACCTCCTAGTGTTTAATGTAGTGCAAATGAAAATGTTTGTGGTACTTAAATGGGCTGCAGTAACGATAGCCAATTTAGCACATCTTGTTTTTCCTTAAAAAGTGTAAGTCTGTAAGTTCTAATCATAATAACAAAAGATAATATTTGTATGCTATTAATAATTACCACATGGTATACAAATATATGTGTGCATGTATTATTTTATAAACAACCTATAAAAAACACCCATGCCATGCTGTGTATTACAAATAATTGTGGTACAAAAATATCTGTGTGCACAAAAAAAAAATATAGAGGTGTACAATAAAAAATTACTAAAATGTTCCTGTAATTTCCACAAACATTCACTTATTTTTTAGAAAATGAAAATATTTAATATAACCATGAGTGTTTATTTTTTTTAGTAAATACAAACATTTAAAATATACAACCATGGATTATATTGAAAAGTGTTTACTAAAAAATGTTTAGTAAGTACAAATAAAATTATACACAAAATGGATTGTATTTAAACTATACATAATTATGGATAAAAACATTTATTATATATTTATAAATATTCACTGGTGTATAATTTCACTCGTGGCTTATGTTCATAATTTTTATATAATTTAAATAAAATACACAAGTGAATATACATATAAAAATTGAATTTGAAAATTTCATAATTTTTTATTAGACAAAAATTTTCTTACACAACATACTTATGAATTATATAAATATACGTACACTTACTCAAATGTTTGATAGTAAAATAATATTCGCAAACGATGAGTTTTTGTTATTATACCAACATTGCTATAATATATACTTTTAAAAATGTGTGAATAGTTTTTTAATTACACAAAAAATTAAGTTACTTATTTTATTTTTATGTACAGTATTTATAACACATTTATATTTGAATTTCATGTTTGTTACTGTGATTATAATTTACAGACTTTTTTACACTTTTTACGAAAAGCAACATGTGCTAAATGGGCCGTAGTGACTGCAGGCCATTTTAGTACAAGAAGCGTTTTGATTTTACTACAATAAGGATGAGGAGACAGTTTTGCCATGAGAAGCAATTTGGCATGTTAGTCAGCATGGTTTGAATGCTTGCATCAGGTTTCCTATTCGATTTCCGTAAGGCACCCTATTTTCAATTTAATTTCCGATACTAGTAGGTGGGACCCACTAGTCATTGAGCCATCTACTATACAACAATTACCCTGTTTTGTTTTACAAGTGGGCCCCACGCCATGTCGATGCCACGTCGGCTATATACGGTGCCATGTAGGTGCACTTTGCGTCTACGGATGACAGTAGCACCGTATTTGCACGTCCATGCAAAGTTTAAAACCGGTTCGATGTATTTTTCAAGTTCAGACACTAAACTGAATATTCGTGGCAAGTTCAAGCCCACTGATGTATTTACCTCTTTTCTTTTAGAGTCATTTTTTTAAATAAAACATCCTCTTTATTTATTAGTAATAATGGTTACATCGTCTATAAAAAAATTTACAATATCGTTCATAGGTTCCTCAAACCAATCTCTTGTCTCAGAAAAATAGCTATTCTAGCAATTTCATGAGCTACTTTATTTGCCTTCCTATTATAATGTTCAAATCTAATTAACGGAAAATCACAAGCCATAACATAACAGTCATCAAACACAGCCGCCGCCGCTCCCGCTGTATGTCCTCCATTCTTCATCGTGTCAATTACTTTCATATTGTCGGAGTTAACAACAAGTCGGTTGCTTCTCGCCTTTTGTGCAAGTCAGTTGATTTACAATAAATTGCATTCAATCGATTTGCTCGCATGTCTGCATGCTTCCTACTCGGTCGTTGTTTCTAGTTGATCTTTTTTTTTCTTTTTTGACTTCAACGCCCAGCTATAGCGCCCGGTGTGCAATGTACATTAAAATTCATGCATAGGGCAGGTACTTTTTTCAGGTGTAGATCAGCAGGAGCTCTGTCATCTGTACTTGAATCCCACAGCATGTATGAATTTGACTTAACTTCTACATACTTGTTCAGTAGAGCTAATGTTTAGACAAAGGTTTTGACTAATGTTTCTTTACATCTGTGGAGCTAGCACATGACAATTTGAACAGAGGAAAACAAAAAATAGGAAATTTGTAAGAAGAAAATGAAACATGGGATTGAATTAACCCTAAATTAAACAAACACATTTTTTAAAAGAAAATATTATTCTGCAACTGTGTGTAAATAATATAACATAAAAACTTTTACTTTCTCAGGCCTTCTCATTCCCCCTACACTAATATACAAAAAATGAAGTTTTCTAAAAGGAATGAATCAGTGGCATCATTATTACCCTTTAAAAAAATCTAAAACAAAAATTTAAACTTTTGCACACAATATACACACAAAATGTGCTTTTAAAAATATGCAAGAATAAACATATGATAATGGAATTTCGCAAAAAAAGGTTTTCTACAAAAGGAATGAATTAGTGGCATTTGTATTACCCTTAAAGAAGAAAGGAAAATAAAACTAAAACTAAAACAATATTTAAATAATAAACTTTATAAGGAAGAATGAGTTAGTGGCATTGTGATACGTCCATTTTGCATCATGTTTACCTACTGTTATTTATAATGTTTTCATGCATAATAATGCTTTTTAGAGTAATTCTAATGCATTTTCTCTCACAATATGCAAGGTTCACACACAAAAGGGAGAATTCCGGCAGCTGAAAATCTGGACCCGAAAAAGCTATGTCAAGCTACCTATTCTGCACAACTCCAAATGAGCTAAAACTTCACGAGTATTTTTTATGGAATAAATAAGAAATAATGGAGCAAATAACTATCGGAGGGGGCCACCTGATGAGCACAAGACACCAGGGCGCGCCAGGGCCCCCAGGCGCGCCCTGGTGGGTTGTGCTCAGCCCAGCCCACCTCCGGTGCCCCTCTTCTGGTATTTAAGTCATTTTGACCTAGAAAAAATAAGAAGAGGACTTTCGGGACGAAGCACCACCGTCTCGAGGCGGAACTGGGGCAGGAGCATTTTTGCCCTCCGGCGGAGCGATTCCGCTGGGGGAGCTTCCCTCCCGGAGGGAGAAATCATCGTCATCATCGTCACCAACAACTCTCCCATCTTGGGGAGGGCAATCTCCATGAATGTCTTCAACAGCTCCATCTCCTCTCAAACCCTAGTTTATCTCTTGTGTTCAATCTTTGTACCAGAACTATAGATTGATGCTTGTGGATGACTAGTAGTGTGGATTACATCTTGTAGTTGATTACTATATGGTTTATCTGGTGGAAGATTATATGTTCAAATCCATTGTGCGATTTAATACCCCTCCGATCTTGAGCATGATTATTATTTGTGAGTAGTTACTTTTGTTCTTGAGGTCACGGGAGAAATCTTGTTGCAAGTAATCATGTGAACTTGATATGTGTTTGATATTTTGATAGTATGTATGTTGTGATTCTTTTAGTGGTGTCATGTGAACGTCGACTACATAACACTTCATCATATTTGGGCCTAAGGGAATGCATTGTGCAGTAGTAATTAGATGATGGGTTGCGAGAGTGACAGAAGTTTAAACCCTAGTTTATGCGCTATTTCGTAAGGGACTGATTTGGATCCAAAAGTTTAATGCTATGGTTAGAATTTATTCTTAATACTTTTCTCATAGTTGTGGATGCTTGCAAGGGGGTTAATCATAAGTAGGAGGTTTGTTCAAGTAATAACAACACCTAAACACCGGTCCACCCACATAACGAATTATCAAAGTACTGAACACAAATCAAACCAACATGATGAAAGTGACTAGATGAAATTCCCGTGTGCCCTCAAGAACACTTTGCTTATCATAAGACACCGTTTTGGCCTGTCATTTGCCTCAAAAGGATTGGGTTACCTTGCTGCACTTTTGTTACCATTACCGGTACTTGCTCGTTACAAATTACCTTGCTATCAAACTACTCGTTACTTATAATTTCAGTGCTTGCAGACATTACCTTGCTGAAAACCGCTTGTCATTTCTTTCTGCTTCTCGTTATGTTCGACATTCTTACTTGTCGAAAGGACTACGATTGATCCCCTATACTTGTGGGTCATCAAGGCTCTTTTCTAGCGCCGTTGCCGGGGAGTGAAGCACTCTTGATAAGTGGAAATCAGTAAGGGAAAATCATTACTACATGCTGAAATTTATTGTCACTTGTTACTATTGAGAACAATCCTTTGAGGGGTTTGTTCGGGGTATCTTCACCTCGACCGGAACCACAATTAGTTACCCCTCAACCTACTGTACCTACTGAAAATATTGAATATGAAATTCCTTCGGGTATATAGAACAACTGCTAACTAATCCCTATGCAGGAGATGGAACCGAACATCCTGCTATGCACTTAATATATGTAGATGAAATTTGTGGATTATTGAAGTTTGCAGGTTTACCCGGAGATGCAGCTAAGACGATATTGCACCTCATAGAACAAACCAGGAAAAGAAAATAACAGCAAGAATCACAAAGCAAGATCAACGGCACACAAAATCGACTAGAGAAAGTAGTGGATGCACCCACCTTCCGTGCACCCACGCAAGAAAACATAGCAAAAAGTTTCAAAAAATTCTGAAACTTTGTGGGAATGATCATTAACAAATGTTATGGGGGCGTGCAAAGTTTTGTGGTCAAATAACATTCGAGGAGCTCTCTACAAAAAAGATAAATTACAAAATCTGCTCAAACAGTGCACTTACATTTTGACTAATTTTCATTGAATTTGTATTTTTGTAGAGAACTCCTCGAATATTATTTGAGCAGCAAATTTTGCAAACGACCATAACATTTGTTGATAATCATTCACACAAAGTTTCAGATTTTTTTTTGAAATGTTTTAATACGTTTTCTTGCATGGGTGCACCATGGGTGGATTAAGCCTAGGTGTAGAGAAACTACTCTCGATCGACTGACCTACAATAAAATTTCATGCGACTTACATACAGCTAAATTGCAATAAAGGGGTCTCCTTTGCTTAAACCAGCAGCTGGGTCATCATTAGGCATTCCAGGCTTGTCGTTAGATGATCCTTTCGGATACGACTATGCATGATCGTGAGCCTTAACCTCGCGGTCCTCGCCAGCCAGTGCGAGACAATGTTTGTTCGTTTGCTTATGGACAAAGAGTACGCGTGATTGCACCTTGTCGTGGAAAACTAATAGCATGCCGACGTGCTCAGCCTGATCCGTATATAAGCATCAGAACACGGCTTCTATATCCACCCATCTCACACGGCGGCTTCCCGATCTTAGTAATCTCGGACCAAAAGAGGAAGCAGCCAACGCGAGCGAGACATCAACTGAAACATCAGCCAGAGAAATGAAGATTGGCGTGATCGTCTTGTCCGTCGTGGTAGCGGTTTTTGGGGTGGCAAGCGCTGTGCTGGGGTTCATCGCCGAGGGCACCAAGCTCACGGTAAGTACACTAGTAGTCTGGTAATCTAGTATTGGTATCTATGTGAAGAAAACTAAAGGACCTCAATAAGTTCCGAACGTTCGGAATTTAAGCATGTCACCTCGAATGTTTTTTGATGGCAACTTTTGTTGTTGCGAGGTGACAACTTTAGTTGTTATAACACATGGCAACTTTGTTTTTTCCCGCAAAAAAAAACACTTTGTTTCAGTTTGATTTTTTGTCAGAAAATTGCCATGTTTGTCAACATCGCCTTAACTAAAGTTGCCATGAAAAGAATTCGGATTAGCATGCTTAAAAATCAAACATTCAAGATTTATCTATTCCGAAACTAAAACGGGCCGGCGATGTTTGTGGCGTGCAGCCGAATGACGTCAAGATATCCAGGAACGAGTGCGTGTACCCTGACAACCCGGCATACACACTAGGGTTAGTGGCGGCCCTCCTGCTGCTGGTGGCCCAGATCACCGCCTCGGCCGTCAGCGGTTGCTGCGGCTGCTGCAAGCCTCGGGGCGCCGGCTTCTCCGGGTCCAAGAGCTCCAGGTCCAAGAGGGTCATTGCCGTCGGCGCCGTCCTCTGCCTCGTCTCATGGTGAGCTTCCGTGCTCATAGTCCATGCATGATAGGTGACGGCGATCAAATCAACGGGTGATATATGTTGTGTGTGTGTGTGTGCAGGATAGCGGCGTTGATCGCGGAGTGGTTCTTCTTGCAAGGTGCGTTCGCGAATGCCCCCATGACGCGCAGAACTCCACAGGGCCGGGGATGTACCTACCTCAAGGACGGCGTCTTCAAGATGGGGGCCATTCTGAGCATCGTCGCCACCGTGCTCGGGATCATATCTTACATCGTGCTTTACGTGGCGGCGGCGGCGGCGGGTGCTGGTACTGCCGCTACCCTGGGGGCCGTGGCGGGGCCGTCGTCGGCGGGTGAGACCAAGCACGACGGGATCGCGATCGGCCAGCCTGCTGCAGCTCAACAAGACTCACAAGCTGTGTAGAGGGCGTACTCTTGCTTCTACCGTCTCCGTCCAGATGTACTCTTTGCTTTAGTGTTGCTTTCCGTCACGATTGCCATGTGTTCCGGTTGTGGTAACTGATTCGTCTCATTTCTGTTCCAGAGAGTTATTGTTGTGCAAGTTTGGCGTGTTTGAGCTTTCAGATTGTGCAATGGGCGGTACCAACACCATCATTTTAATTTATTTACTCGTGTTCGCTATTCTTCAGTCATTTGATTCTTTTGTGGTACAGTCAATTTTTTATCGGTTTTGTGAAACATCATGTGCGTGAAATTTGTCGTGACCCCACTCACATTAGGTCAAAGGCGAGGACGGCGTGAGGAGCGCCGGACATGGCGAGGCCAAGTCGTGTATGAGTGGGAGCTGGCAGTGGCCGGCAAGAGCTAGTCCGAAACGTAACCAAGGGTCGCTGGAGTTGTTCATCGGGGCGCGACTTAGAGGGATGGCAGGGGCGATGTCCAGCACAACGGTGGAGGGAGGCCGGGGCGGCGAGGTGGCGCCCGCCGGCCGCGGGTAATAGAGGCCGGTGGTTACGGTTGGGTTTGAGGACGGTTGTGTGAGGGCTGCCGGGTTGGATCATGCGTTGAGGAAGATAGTGGGAGGAGGAAGACGACCTTCGAACTGTTAGGATAGGATTGAATGTAGCCGATGAGAACCGTTTTTTGGGCACCTGAAGTATAGGCGCTCTCTATTTATATATTTTTTTTTGCGGGCAAGTAAGTCGAATTCATGGCCGTTGGTTTGTTCGTGTCATGATTCGTGCGTGGGGAGGTTTGAACGTTCTTTTTTTTAGTTTAATTTTCTACGGTTGTTGGGCTGCTTTCATAGTTTCTTTTTAAACATTTTGATTTGGGTTGTTGGTTTTTAGGTTATGACACCCGTTATCAGTAGCACTATACTAGTGCGGACTTGGTGCCGCCTCTGCTTTGCTTCCTCGGTTCTTCTCCCCTCTTGTTTCTCAGGTGGGTCGAGTTCTAGGGTTAGGTTTCTTTTCCCCCTATAACAAATTTTTTAATGGTGGTTTTTGTTCATGCTTTGATGCAATCCTCGTGGTATTTGTGTTGATTTCCTTGTGTTGTCGGTCTTGTATTTGGTCGCTGATTCAACCCGCGCACAAAGGCAGGTGATGATTTGGTGTTATCCCTATTCATCTTTCTAGAATTGATGTAACCTTAGATCCTTCTAAAATGGAAATTGCGGGGTGTGCTGTGTGCGTTCATAGGGGTGAGTGTATGCGTGTGTATATGAGCACATGTCTCTGTACTGATGTTCAAAAAAAATCTTCAGCTACCCCGCCATTTTCTATACAACGGCACTTCATTTTTTATGTCTAATTTTGACCATTAATTTTATTAAAAAAATGTGAGTTATATGCCACAAAAAGCATGCCAATGGGTGCACATTTCAAAGATCTTTTCGATGGCATATTTTTTATGACATATAACCCATATTTTGTAGACTAAAATGATAAGTCCAAGTTTGACAGAAAAACAAAGTGCCATTGTATACAAAAACGAATGAAGTAGTTAATATTATTCAGGTTCTCTTTTTGTGGTGAACTGATAAAATGCCCCCCCCCCCCTTATTGGGAGTTAACCTTAAATGGCAACTGTCTTCCTTAGTTGTTTCTGCTCCCCCCTTCATTTTTTAGTAGAAACGTTGTAACTATATATCCAAGTCAAATAGGAAAATGTTTTTTTTGGGGGGGGGGGGGGTGTCAAATCCTCATTTAGTTACTTTATAGTTAAGATTATGTATGTTTTTTGTGATGATATTATTAAAGTAGACTATCTCTCTATTTTACATCATGGTTTTTTCCGATTTTCGCTCAAACTTCACCCCATATTTGTGGAAAACATACAAATCTTGGTTAGGTGCTTTGATTGCAGGATCATAACTATTTGGAGGAAGTGAACACCATATTTGAGACTTCGAGTAGATAGAGGGGTGACAAGAAACTTTCCCTATTGACGTGAAACCAACAAAAGTGAATCTAAGTACGATGAGGTAAAAACAAAATACAGATTGACCAGATGGAATATTATTTGTAGACCCAAAGACCAAGGAGGGCTTGGGATTGAGAACTTGGAGATTAAAAACAAATGGCTGGTGAGTAAATGGCTATATAGGCTATCGGTTGAGACCGACATTATGTGGGTACAGATTCTGCGTAACAAATACTTACAATCTAGGGGGTACCTAGAACTCATCTAAATGAGATATAATTTGGCCTCATTCACTTTGAAAACAAGAACAGAGACAACCCACGTCAACACACACGCATCTTGTAGCATCACATCCAATGGCTATAAAAGGTGAATGAGATGAAATTATATCTCATCTAGATGAGTTCTAGCAAAACTGTACAATCTAAGTCTTTAGCCCAGGTTGCCGTAAGACCTAATGACTCGCCATTTTGAAGGGGCAAATGAGAACGAAGGATACTTTCTTCCGCAGAGCGATTTTTTTTGGGACATTTACATCTATGCCCCTAATTTGCGCCCACTCTCAGATTTACCCCTAATTTCAAAGCCTGCTCAAATTTGCCCCTCCGCCGTTAGGTGTACTTACAGAAATGCCCTTCTGTGCCATTACCGTCCGGTCAAAGCTGGTCAAAGGGCATTGACCGTCCTGAAAAAAATAGCAAAAAAGTTCTAAAAAATCTGAAAATTTGTGAGATCAAAGATACTCTGGTTCGCAAGGTGCGTGCAAATTTTCGTGCTGTTTGGGCATTCCAGGAGCTCGTGTCAAAGGAAAAACAATAAATATGCCAGCCTCTGAAAAGTAAATTCAAAAAAATAGCAAGAAAATTCAAAAAACATGAATTTTTTTGGCATCAAAGAGGCTATAGTCTACAAGCTGCATGCAAATTTTTGCTGTGTTTGGACATTGGAGGGGCTTGTGGAGAAAAAAACAAAATTTAGCTCGAGAAAAAACTTGGGAAAAAATGACTATTTTATTTTTTCTTGCTAGAGCTCCTCGCATGTCATTTGATCACAAAAACTTGCAAGCACCTTGTGCACCCAAGCCTCTTTGATGCCAAATTTTTTCATATTTTTTTTGAATTTTCTTGCTATTTTATTTCAAATTTACTATTCACAAGTGTGCATATTAAATGTTTTTCCTCACCACGAGCTCCTGGAATGTCCAAATAGCACGAAAATTTGCACGCACCTTGCGCACATGAGTATCTTCAAACTCAAAAAAATTTAGATTTTTTTTAAAAAAATTGCTATTTTTTCAGGACGGTCAAAGTTGTTTGACCGGACGGTAACGACGCAGAAGGGCATTTCTGTAAGGGCACCTAACGGCGGAGGGGCAAATTTGAGCAGGCTTTCGAATTAGGGGTATATCTGATTAGGTGGTTCGAGTTAGGGACAGAAATGCAAATGGCCCTTTTTTTTGTTGAAAATGGCACAACAACCAGATTTTGAGAAGATACATTGTTGGGGGAGATGCCTCTAGCCTTGCAGTCTTCCACATTTTATAATATTATGCGACGTAAGGAGGATTATATTGCTACAATATTATAATCGGCCCCATTAAACATCCAGTCAGGAGGTCCCTCATTGCGGACCGTTGGAGCTCCTCGCTGCACCTTGTGCAAAGGTTGATGGATGTTCAACTTTCTGATCAGCCAGACTCCTTTCACTGGAAGTTAAACAGGAGCGGTGTTTTTACGGTGAAATCTATGTATCTGGATCTAATTGATTCTGACCCAATCCCGAGATCGGTTCATATTTGGAAAATTAAAGTTCTGTTGAGAATTAAAATCTTCATGTGGTTCTTTCACAAGGAAGTGATTCTTACCAAAGCTAATCTGCTTAAGCAAAGATGGGTAGGCAGTTCATGATTTTGTTTCCGTGACCAGGATGAAACAATACAATACCTTTTTATTGATTGCCCTCTCCCTAAGCTTCTTTGACACATAATTCATATAGCCTTTAACACTAACCATCCAGTTAGCATTGACATGTTATTTGGGACGTTGCTAACGGGAGTGGAACCAACTATTGCGGGGCGTATTCAGATAGGAATATGCGCATTACTTTGGGCTATATGAAACTGCAGAAATGATATGATCTTTAATGGACAAAATCTTTTAAACTTCTTGCAGGTTATCTACAGAGCTACAGCTTGGATCCGTACGTGGTCGTTACTCACTCATACGAACTCCAGGGAGCTTTTGGTTACTGGATACAACCGACGGGAGACGGTCGCATGTGATATCTACAACCGGTTTGGATGGCGGTCCAATTATAGGATAGGTGTTTAGTCACCGTGTCCTAGTTTTCTTCGGTCGTGGCTTTTTTATCGTCATTTCTTTTAATGCTTTGTTTGCGAGATGTACTGTATTGCAGACTTTGTTTTGATTGTCAATTGTTAATAAGATGACCGCATGCATCATTCTGATGCAGAGGCCGGTGGTAATCCTCCTTTCAAAAAAAAGTACTCGTACGGGCGTAGGCGCTCATACTTGATCTTGTACCAGCTGGCAGTGCCACTGCCTCTTCTATCCCTCCAACATTCGTGAAGGTACAGAGACATTAGACAAACGAGAGGTGAATGAAACATCACTAGGGCAGAAGAGAAGAGACAAGGGGAGATCCAGAGGAATTGCTTCACTTGGATCAATCTCGGATTCCTCCACTGATAAGATCACTTATTCCACCATCAAGAAATCCATCATTAGAAAGAGATTCTATCCCGTGAGATTAGTGCTTTTTGTAAATTTGATTCATATGTTGACTTGGATAACAAGGTCTCGATACAAAACTAATAATATAAAGATAGGAGTGAAAACTCACAGCATTATATTTCTTATACCAACTCTCTATCTTTATTTTTTGAGTGCACTCCAAAAACTGGACCTAAGCACCAAGGGGAAGGGGATCATGTGGAATGGGGAGAATTTTAGTCCGCAAAAATGTAACATCCCCGGTATCACACTATAGTGATCACCCTATGATAATGCCTAGTCACCATGATTATCAGTGCTTGATCATCATTTGGATCATAACTCATTTCAAATTACAATTCAAATTTAAAGTGAAAAATAAAAAATTCAAATCAGAAACTAAAATGTTCATTAAATAGCAAATAATTCATAACTAATTATCTTCAGAAAAACAACATCACCTGAATTCATTATGTGACTCAAACAACATGAAACAACATCAAAACGGAAATTCAAAGTGCCAAAACATTTATTAAAAATTCAAATGAAATCATTTTCTGGCAGTGGTAAATATTACAATATAATTATTGAGCTAAGTCACATATTTTTACAAAACTCAAATGGTGGCTAAACAATTTGCAAAACAGAAAATAAAATAGAAAATAGAAAAAGAAAAAAAGGGGCAAAGGCATACCGTGCACTTGGGCTTCCAGTGCACAGTAGCCAGCCCAGCCCACTAGGGGGCCTTTCCCCTACCTCCTACTGCTCACCGCATGCGGTGGCCGCCGGACGTGCGTCCGTGGCCGCGGATGGCCACACGGAAGCCAACCGGCCTCTCCCCGCCATCTACAAGGTCGTTGTCGACCCTCTCGCTAACCCTAGCTCGACCCCCCTCCTCTCTCGTGCGCCCGCGCTTCCCCCTCCTCAGATCCCCTTTCTTTTGGCCTCTCCCTCTCGCTGTTGTGCCCACCCAAGCAGAGCCATCGTCGCCGCCCTTCGTCGTCTCCGCGGCCACCGTGCCTCCCACGCAGCCTCGCCGTGCTCGTTGGCATCGCCGTGGACCGCCGCGACCTCTAGTGCCGCTGGATGGAGCCGGGAAGCTCCACATCGAGCAGATCGAGCCGCCCCCTCTCTTCTCGGGCTCCGGCGGTCTTCTCCGTCTCCGGCGACCCCTGCTGCTCCTAAACTGTCACCGGCATTTTGTTGCCACTCGGTGAGCCTCCGCCTCCCTTTCCCCTCTCTTCTAGCCGCCGCATTCGAGATCTAGTGCACGCTGCCCCTTTGACAGAACGCGTCGCCGCCTCGCTGTTCGCCGGAACTACTCTGGTGAGCTTTTGACTACCTGAGCGTGTCCATCGAGCTCGCTCGCTCACGTAGATCACCCCCATGCTTTTAGTTCAAGCTAACATGCACGGCTTCATCGATTCCGCCGTTGACCGAAAACCACTGCTGACAAACGTCAACACCGGCAATGTTCCGGCTATTCCCAGGCCCAAACGTTGGTACCACTCGACGCGCGAGATCGTCAGCTTTCAAATGCGCCCGACCACATCTCAAATGATGCGTCGTAGCGCGATTCCGGCCGTCTCCGGTGTTTGGCCGCCGCGAATGGCCTCACCGGCGCAACTCCGGTGCCGGTGCTGACCTGGCTGACCCGGGGCCACCCCTAGTGTCGCTGACCAATGGGCCCTTGGGGCCACGTTGACCGTGTTGACCCAGTCAACGTGTTGACTAGGCAGCCCAGAGCCACTGACACACGGGCCCCACCGCCTAAATTAATTAATTAAAATGTTTTACTAATTAAAATCTAATTAGTTACTAATTAGAGACTGACATGTGAGACCCAGTTGCTATTTAACCTTAGATTAGTTTAATACAAACTCTGTTAATTAACAGAGGCTGGCATATGGGCCCCATTGGTCAGGTTTGACCTGGTCAGTGCGCCTGTTAACTGCTAACGTCATCTCCATGTCATGCTGACATCATACTTCATTTCGGTTAATAATAATAATTCCAGAAAATACTTTAATCTTTAAAATTCATAGAAAATAAATCGTAGCTAGGATCGAAAAACTTTCTACATGAAAGTTGATCAGAACGAAGAGATGAATCTGATCGTGCCGTTTTTTTATGTCGGAACCCTCTGCGTAGGTGAACCATAAATTTTAGCCTAATTCCGGTAGAAGAATAGTGCATATACACCGGTTAATAAATACAACCTTAAACCTAGAATAACTAAAATGACTTAGACATATCTTTAGGCAACCCTGCACTGCACCGTAGCATAGCATGCTCTGTGTTGCATATGTTTGCTTTGTATTTACTGTTGCTTCCCCCTCTTCTCTTTGGTAGACCCCGAGACCGATGCTGCCGCTGTGATCGACTACGTCGACGAGGACCCTTCCTTTTCAGCAGAGCTTCCAGGCAAGCAAACCCCCTTGTTCATTCTGATATCGCCCATTTCTTTCCCTCTCTTGCTTGCGTTAGAACTGCTACTGCTTTTGTATGATCCTATTTTGATGCATAGCCTGTTTTTGTTACCTACTTTCGTACCTTACCTGCTTATTCTAAACTGCTTAGTATAGGTTGGTTAGAGATCCATCAGTGACCCCCCACCTTGTCCTAGTTGCCCCGCTTTATGTTCGATGACTCGATCAACGTGATCGACGTCCAGGCCCCGACACCGCACATCACCCCCCTAGTTGTACGACTCTGCAAAGTTATTATCGAGTGCCGAGGGTGATACCTCGTCAGCACTTATGATGTTAACCTTGTAGGATAGCTATTCGATCGTGGTCATCGAGGGTGATTCCTCCTTCACCAAACGACTCTGACGTGCAACCCCTCAAGTATGGACCATCGAGGGTGATTCCTCCAAGTCCACCTTCACGGTTACATCGAGTGGGAATCCATTGAGGGTGATTCCTTGGGTCTCCCCCTTGCTGTTTCAGACACACGGTTACTTTGACTTACCATAGAACCATGATGACATCGGGTCGGCCCCGAGGGGTACCCGCGAGTGATCTGAAGTCAGGTTGATCTGAGGATACCCGCAAGTTTTCCACGCGGAGCGGCCAAGCATTCTTAGCCCTTGCCGCAAGTCCGTGAGACGGGGCGACGAGACCACATATCGTGGATCATTGATCGTTACCGCACTACCAAGACACTAATGGTTTGGATATTTGATCCGAGTTGGCCTCTGACCTTTTTCGCACTGACCACCATGCGGGAATAAGTATGGACACTCTGCATCGTATGTAACAGCCGAAATCTCACTGATGTCAGTGATGGAGCGGCGCGGCCCCGGGTTGGACTGCATAAGCACCTCCCTTATTTAAAGGAGGTTGCCAGATCTGCTGACCGTGTCGCCCTCACAACGCGCATGATTGCAAAGGACGATTGGCCCATGAGCCCTTCGCATTTAGGATGTAGACCAGCATGCTGGCCTCTCAGTTGAGCCTAGGTAGGACTATGGTGTGTTGATCGACCGAGGCCGGTCATGACCTGATGGTGTGTCTGGCCGAAGTTGATCGAGTGTGTTGGGTAAGTTGGTGCACCCCTACAGGGAACTATTATTTATTCGAATAGCCGGGTCCATGCTAACGGACGCTCGGAGTTGTATCCCGGTCGATACAACTAGAACTGGATATTGAATGCTGAGGCATGTAATCGATATGTGGCTCCGAGATTGCTTTCCCGCAGGGAGTCGGGGAAGGATCTCTGGGCGTTATTTCTACAACATGTTTGTTAAATATAAACTGCTATTCTATACTCTTCTGATTGCTGCAAGATGCTTAGAGCTGCTTGAAGATGCTAGTCTTCGATAGGCTAGGCTTTCCCCTTCTCTTCTGGCATTCTGCAGTTCAGTCCACAGATACTACCCATTTCATTGATACCGATGCATATGTAGTGTAGATCCTTGCTTGCGAGTACTTTAGATGAGTACTCACGGTTGCTTTGCTCCCCTTTTTCCACCTCTTTCCATTCTTCTTGGATGCTGCAACCATATGGTGGAGCCCAGGATCCAGATGCCACTTTCAACGACGGCTGCTACTACACTAAGGGTGCCTACTACTACGTGGAGGCCGCCGATGATAGGAGTAGTTAGGAGGCTCCCAGGCAGGAGGCCTTGCCTTTTCGATCGATATTGCTTTTGTGCTAGCCTTCTTAAGGCAAACTTGTCTATCTTATGTCTGTACTCAGATGATGTTTCTTTCGCTGACTCGTTTCACTACAAAAAAATACACTTCCGTGAAGATACGTGTTTGTCGCAGTAGGTCGCGTTTTTTGTCATGCATCTACATCCATGACAAATTTATGACAGAATCAAGATAGTCATACCAGTGCTGTCGTAGAAGTGTTCCATGACATTACCAAAATTATCATCACGGAAGTTTCCACTTCCATGACAATAAGTCGCGTGTCACAGAAGTTCTTTCGTCAAGGGTGACCGACACGTGGCATCCACCATAACGGAACAACGTTAAGCTATCGGGTCGGGTTTTGGATCCGATAACCCGCTAACAGCCCCGACCAATGGGGATTTTCCACGTGTAAAATCATCATTGGATGGAGGAAACACGTGTCAGCTCATTGTTGGGACTGATGTCATCCACTCATTGGAAAGAAGGCGCCTATGATACGTCTACACGTGGCACGGCCCAATAGAGGCCCATTCCTGTGAAAAGGCCGGCCCGTTTGACTTGGTCAAAAGGTGACGGGCCGGCCCATGGAAAGCCTGTTAACGGCCTGTCCGCATATAGCTCATTTACAGCCCGCTAACCCAAGGCCCATTACGCCCTATCTGAATTAGGCCCAGTAGCGTCATCTGGGCCATCCAATATGATTCCAGCCCATTTTCACTTCTGGCCCATGTATGGCCCATGACGTCTTTCGGCCCATATGAGGCCCTATGTAACTCTTGGCGTATTAACAACCCGTGGTGAAACTGGCCCGCAATGAACAGTGTATTACTTTAGACCCATTAACGGCCCGTGGTGAAACTGGCCCATAATGAATAGTGTATAACTTTATACCCATTAAGGGCCCGTTATTCAGTTGGGCCGTTTCCAGCCCATGTTATCTTTCGGCCTTCTCAGAGCCCATTTATTCTTGGGCTCATTTGCAGCATTCGGTTACTTACGGCCCGTTACTGTCATTTTCTGCTTGTGGGCCAAATTTAGCCCGTCGTTATAGTCGGCCCATTTGTGGTCCGTTAGTCTGTTGGGCCATTTACATAGCATCACCAAATACGGCCTATTAACGGCCCGTTATGGTCAGCCAATAAAACGTACGATTTCCATTATAGGCCCGTCTACGGCCCATTAAAGGCCAGTACAAGACCCATAAATGAGTCGGCGGCCCATGGATCCTACGTGACGTAGAAGGCCCATGGATCCTATGAGACGTGAAGGCCCATGGACACTGGGAGACGTAGAAGGCCCATGAATCCTACGAGACGTAGAAGGCCCATGGATCCTACGAGACGTAGAAGGCCCATGGTCGGGCGAGTTGGCCCCCGTTTGAACGATATAGAATATTCAAAGAATTATCCTACTCAAAACTATCACCTCTAAAAATCATACACTATACAACAAAGAGATCAAGGCATAGAAAGGTAGAATAATCCTACACTATACAATAAAGAAATTACAGCCGATTATACCCACTGGGCATTATGGTACGACACAGGTGATAATAAAGCATACACAAACAGCAAATTACATACACTGGGAAAATACGGCTCATACATCATGGACGCGCATCAACTTAACTCCATTTAAACTATAACCTCTTTAGAAAATAGGATTGGCCGGATTCAGATAGCACAAATTTCAGTCTACAAAATCTCCAATTCCTTCATGGTTACCTCGGTGTCTTGTTTCATTTTTTTGACTCCTGCATCTAATACCTGCATGTCTAGTCTCAACTTGTTGATTATACGTTGACAATCATGTACACGTTGTCTTGCCACCTCTAGTTGATGCTCGAGAACATCAGCACATTCCAATTCCAACCCATAATCATTCGGTAACTTCCATGCAGCACTGCTCGCAGATTTTTGTGTTGATGTCACTTCATCCTAAAATGTTTCTGTAAGTACACATGACTAGGGCAAAAATATAGTTACAACAGTGAAGCGAACAAGACACTATTTTGTACTACATGGCAAAACAGGACTAACAATAATGTTACATGTCACTTTCACAAAAATATGTTACATGTCATGAAGCATAAACAGGTGATATTTTAAAAATTATAAAAAAGATAGTCTGTGCAGCCTGCATACAGAAATCCCTCTTAGCTCACCAGAGGAGCATGATGTTGGGGCCCAATCGAAAACACAGACAAGTTACAAATTTAGACAGCACGTTGCGTATAAGTAAGCAAGCAGTTGGCCATTCTGTACCTCAATTAAAGTCTTAGGGAGCATAATGAACAACAGAGGGTTTCATACAAACATACTACAACAAGCAAAACTATGCAATCATTAGCTTAGTATAAACTAGATTGTGAGCCTCATGCAATAATAGTTGGTTAATAGGCTTCAAAGCTTCTGGTGCACTTTGACAGAGTAATTAAATGGTAAGGCCTTTAATTATGTCAACTAATAGTGATACAAGTACCGAACATCAGGCATAATTATTTGGGCATCTCATTAAGTGAGGACAAATAAAGCAATTGAAAAGAGAAAATTAACTATGCCTGGAACAAACAAGGATTTGAACTGTTGAGTTGCATATATTGACTTACCTTAGCAGGTTGAAGAGGCTCAGCGCAGCTCCTACTTCTCTTGCAAGGCTCCTTCCTAACATCTTGTACTTGGAAATCCTCAATATTATCTTCATTGCACCCCCTCTGCAAGGCGACACAAACTAGTTAGTCGTCTCCTTGGAAGATAAATATGCATACTTTCCAGTCTGTGAACACAAAAGGATTAGATTATTACAAAACAACACCACATAATGAAACATGATGCATCTCTTGCACTTGCACACAATGAAATGAGCATTTGCTATGTCTGCACTATGTAAAAACTAGGCATACCTTCGAACGGGATCTCCAGGTACTCTTGGAGAGCCTATTGTAGTGTACAGCCAAACCTTTATTCACCCATGAGTTAGACAAGGCCCCATTACAGCAGCCCTTAGTGTTTAAATCGTTGACAAGCTCTGTTAGAGTGTTAGGTCAAGAGCAGCAAGTAATCAAAGCAAACAATCCTAGTATGGATGGCTGATGCAAACAAGCAATTGAACAGATGTGTGAGCAAATCTTAATATCAAGAAAAGAGGCAAAGAAGGAGCTTAAAGACCATCACTTGACTGACCAGATTTAAGGGGCATTTAAACATCTTGTGCAACGTATGAACTAACATAAACATTGCATATTCCAGATTCTACAATGGAATGCACATGTATTAGGTTATGCCATGTATGATGATGCCTAAATGTACAGATAGCAGGCAGGAGTGATTCATCATTGCACGCACAATTGAATTGTAGGTTAAGGGCCAGTTCAATTCCGCCTTTTCAGGGTATATTGTCAAAATAAGCCATAAAAGATGTAAAGAAGTCATTTTTGAGTTATGGGCTTGGGCTTAACTAATTTCGCTTTGGAGGGGGGTGTTTCGGGTAGAACCTCACTAAAAATTGAAGGGAAGGGGAATAGTGAAATGACTCTGTTGTTTGCCTATATTACACTCAAAATGCAACTGCTGACGCCTATGTCACACCTGACCCTCAAGTAAAAACAAACACGCAAGCATTCATTACCCTACCCGCTTGCATCTCCTATCCCCTTTCCCTCTACCTCGATCCCTTGCCTGCAGCACTAGGGTTCCTCCAGCGAGCCGTCGCCACTGGTCCCATCTGGCCTGGTCCTCGACGATGCTATGTCCAGCTAGGCTACATGGCCGGCGGGTAGGGGCAAATCTCCCTGGTTGCTCCTCCCTCTGGCGCAGCCCCTCATTCTCATGGTCTCCAGCAGCTGCTCCACTGTGGTTCGTCCAACGCACTACTCCGGCGGGCGCTGCACAACTACGGCTGATGCCACACTATGGCAGAAGGCACCTTGTTCCCCCTCCCCTCCTCCCAGGCCATGGCCTTGAGGTGCTGTTGAAGGATGAGCTCATCCAACAAGGTGAGGATCTCCTCTGATTTTTTGCCAAGTTTTCATTTTGATCCACTATACGATGAATTGCTATGAGCTGCTTCTGCTGCTGCTATATGATGCATTGCTATGAGCTGCTCCTGCTGCTGCTATATGATGAATTGCTATGAGCTGCTGCTGCTGCTATATGATGAGTTGCTACAAGCTGCTCCTGCTGCTGCTATATGATGAATTGCTATGAGCTGCTCCTGCTGCTGCTATATGATGAATTGCTATGAGCTACTGCTGGTATATGATGAATTACAGACTGCTGCTGCTGTATGATTAGTTGCTATGAGCTGCTGCTGCTGCTATATGATGCTTTCAGGTGGTGCTGCTATATGATAATAACCAGCCACTTGGACCATCGAATTTCAACAAATAATTGTTCTTCATTAAAATGTGGGTCATGCGTTCTTCGTTTAAATTAGGCAATGGGATCTCTATGGAAAACATTGACCAAAGTAGATTGTGCCAAGTAGATGGTATGTTTGTATTTGCATTTTGAGCAAATAGTGATGGTCTATTTTCCTATCATATTAATTACTGCACTGGGTTCAATTTGTGATGTTTGCAAGTCAAATTAATTTCCATATGTGCAGCAAAATGAAAAATATATATAATGCAATCTAGACTTTCTACTGATCATACCAAAGATAAGCTGAAAACGCAATGAAAAGAACTGGTTGGCGTATTACATGGAGCTTATATTCGCAGGTGCTTATTTTCTTAGGATAACTCATAATAACTGTCCCTAAGAAACTTGGCTAATAGAACTGGCATACAAATAACATGTCACGATGATTGCAATGGAGGAGTGACGTACCATAGCACACTGTATAGGCTCACCGCTGCCTCTCCTTTTTTTGCGATGTTCCATGAAATTGCCACATACATCTTGTACTTTTTCATTGTGTAACCCTATCTGCAAGTTGACACAGCTAATTTCAGACATCTCTACATGATACTACATTGCATATCCCTTGCGCATATTTAAACCACCAATTAACGATTGTGTGCGTACCATAAACTAGCCATGACTCTGTATGCTGGACTGGCAGGCACTCTAAGGGAGCCTAATGTAGTGCACTGGAATTCCTACATGCCACCTACGGTTTTGTGTAATGTACTGCCCCTGTTCCTAAATATATGTCTTTGTAGAGATTCCAGTATGGACCACATACAGATGTATATAGATGCATTTTCGAGTGTAGATTCACTCATTTTGCTCCGTATGTAGCCTATAGTGGAATCTCTAGAAAGTCTTATATTTAGGAACGGAGGTACGAGGTAGTATCATGTATGACATCTACATATCTAATTTAGCAGCCAGTAGTAGAAATCATTGTCTGCACAAAGGGATTACTGGTCGAAAATCCTAGCAAAGCACGCTGGCAGGCACAGAACAATACAAGAGAGAGAGACGCGCTTACAAGATAATAGCAATGCCTCAGTCCAGGATCTTGGTTGGCCAAGCTGTTAGATCCAGAAGAAACATCGTCCTTGTAGTTTTTGCCAGCTGCATAATAGGTAACAGCGACCGGTTAGTATATTTGAAGTACATCGGGCAGGTGATGCTGGACGGGTTTAAAGGTGACAAGTACCTAGGCCATGGCGGGTGCTTGGCATCTCTCCGGACGGTGGGAATCAGGTTAGAAACGTCGAGGGTGATGACGTTGCGCTGGCTGTCGGGGTCCGGTAAGGAGATCTAGAACCGTCGAGTAGGGTGTTTGTGGAGCGGCTCCGGTAGGGTGGACTACGGTGTGGGCAAAGCGGATCTATGGCCGTGGACGAGGGCGTAGGTGAAGCTGCTCCGGTGGTTGGGTTAAGGATGGTGTCGACGACGCGGATCTACGGCCGTGAACGGGGCGTCAGAAGCTGCTCCGGTGGTTGGGTTAAGGATGGTGTCGGCGATGCGGATCTGCGGCTGTGGACGGGGCGTCAGAAGCTGCTCCGGTGGTTGGGTTAAGGGTGGTGTCGACGATGCAGATCTGCGGCCGTGGACGGGGCGTCAGAAGCTGCTCCGGTAGGTTGGATGAGGGTGCGAGGAAGCGGATCTGAGGCCGTGGACTTGTGAGTTGGCAAAGCGGCCCCGGTAGGGTTGAGAATGGTATAGGCAAAGCTACTCGGGTAGGGTTGACGTTGGTGTCGGCGAAGCGGCTCCGGTAGGGTTGAGGAAGGTGTCGGTGAAGCGGCTCCGGTAGGGTTGAGGAAGGTGTTGGCAAAGAGGATCAGAGGCCGTCGACGGGGGCATCGGTGGGGCGGCTCCGGGGGGTGTGGACGAAGCGTCTCCAGTGGGGAGTACGAATGAGCCGCTGCAGATGCGCGGCGGTTGACGAGAGTACCGGCGAAGCAGATCCGGTGCCGTGGACAAGGCCAGCACTGAATGGGCTGTGGTATAGTGGTGGATGAGCAGTCTACTTGTTTCTAGGGGAGGTGGGAGGGGTAGATGCGGCCGTAGAAGCAGATCCGGCGAGGTGGACGCCGCTGGCAGTGAATGGGCTATGGTACGCCAGTGGATGAGCAGTCTAGGGTTTCGAGAGGGGAGGGGAGAAAGGGCGATGAAGTACGGACGACGTGATGTAAGATTCTCTGGTGCTGTGGAGTTAGTCGTTTTTGCGGGAGGGGGAGAGGAAATGGGGGTGTCGTGTAGTGGGGGAACCGGAAGTTACCAAAGCAGCCCCGACCTATCATGTAGATGAGGGCGGTATTGTAACTGTTGGTCTCCGTGCACCAAGGACAAAAGGGGGATTTCGCATGCTAAAGGTGGCGGAAATTTTAGAAGGAGGCGGGAGATTTTGCCGCCCGCGGGATCGTTCGTATCCAGTTTCAACTTATTTTGGACCGTGCTAGCGGGAAGGTCATGCTAGACTGTGTACACGGGGCACGCGTCAGCAGTTAATAACTGGTGTGAAGTCCACCCCAGAAAAAAAGACAATAACTCGGGATGATGCGCCGATAACTTGGACATTCACACGAGCGCGGCCAATCTTACGGGTGTAGTCGCGCGTTCACAAAAAAAGGGATCAAACGCTCAGCCTATGTATTTCGCGTGTAAATAGATAATTTAGTGCCATTGGTTATTTACTTTAAACATAGTGCATTGACATGTTAGTGTAGAGGCGCACAAAAAGAAATGGATATTGCAGTTAGCTACTTAAAAGTGTTACCTCATATGATTACATAGCCTCCATTTCATAAATAGCGTACCCGTTGAATTCATATATGAATATTACATATATTACTTCAAAATAGAAACTTAAATCATCCAAGACTAATGAATTTGAATGCAAGAGTAACAATGGTGCATGTGCATGATAGCTACATTGGTTGTTTGAAGAAACATCACTGTAAGTTTGGCATGCACAACTGAAAAAGGTTTATTTAAATAGAAAAAAATGTGATATGTGAGTGTCCAATCTTTATAGCGTTGAATCGATGTTGTACCTTTGGCCATGATACGAAGTATATATTGACTTGTGTTCAAGCGATGCACGTCCACGATCGCTAGATAGTGATACGTGAATGAATTGTGCAATCTCTCTCACACGCATACATATCTCATTTCCCTGTGGGCATCGGAATCACACACGCGCACTTCGTGTATTTCTCTCCCTCTGTCAGGGTTAAATTCGTCTTTCTACCCCGTCCTACAAGTCTCTCACACAGAAACACACACGCTCTCTATGTCTAACACGCCCACCCCTTTAATTCCACCCACCCACAGCCACTAATGTCTCAAAGTACAATAATGTCTCTCACACATATGCTATCTACCTATCCCTTAATATAGCTAGATATGTGTCACACAAACTCCTTCTCCCTACTAGCAAGATGCCCATGTGCGTGGCACGGAACATCAAGATGCATTTGTATGAGAAGTTTATCTTGTGGGGGAAAAGGATGAACGAGGGAATGCCTTATTTGCAAATGCGGAGAGGGGTGTGGGTATCTTTTTGCAAAATTGCCATATTTTCCTTCATGTCCATCGGATATAAATCGGATGGCCTATATTGCAGGATGGCAGGAACACCATCATCACCAACTCTGTTTTTTATAAGAATAGAGATATGTGAGTGTCACTGCCCCCTCCCCCCCACACACACCCACACTTCCCAACACCGAAGGAGTAGGATGACACCTCGATCTTGATACTAATCTATCGACTGGCTTCTCTCTCAAACATACACACACACACTACCCGGCACCGAAGGAGTAGGGTGACACCTCGATCTTGATACTAATCTATCGACTGGATTCTCTCTCAAACACACACACACACACACACACACACACACACACACTACCCGGCACCGAAGGAGTAGGGTGGCACATCGATCTTGATAATAATCTATCGACTCCTCTTTCAAACACACACACACACACTCGCTAGTTGTGCCTCTGTGCCTACCGCACACACTCTCGATACGTCTTTCCCCCCCCCCCAACAATGACAGCAGAAGGGTGACAACTCGATCTGATCATAATCTGTCAATTGGTTTCTCTCTCAAACATTGTGTCTCGGTGCCTCGCTCGGTAGCCCCCTCGATATGTAGACTTCTCGCGCGCGCACAACTGTAGTGATGATGACGCTGAACCCAGTGTGCCTTGTTTTTACCGGCCTCATGTGATAGTTTTCACCCTGTTTTCTGTTAATTAACAAGGCAACCTTTTCTTTGTTACTACTGGTGAATCTGAAATCATTCGGGGCAGACATAAAATATATCACTTCAACCCAATTATCGCAGCAACTATTTTAAAAGAAATTAGCTAGCTGCCCGTGCGTTGCACGGAACATCAAGATGCATTTGTATGAGTAGTTTATCTTGTGAGAGAAAAGGCTGAACGAGGGAAGGCCTTATTTGCGAACGTGGAGAGACGTGTGGGTATATTTTTGCAAAATTGCCATAGTTTCTTTCCTATCCGTTAGATATAAATCCGACGGCCTATATTGCAGGATGGCACGCACACCATCATCACCAACTCTGTTTTCTACTATTTGTCTTTTTAGAGATTTCAACAAGTGACTATGACCGGACCTTACCAACATACTCAAAAAAGTAGTCCATAATTTTGATGTTACCCTCTTTTCTTGGCGGTGCAGTGCCATCTGGATACCTCATAAATAAATCAAGGACAAATCTGACCCCTTCCTGAAAAGACACACGTAGCAAAATGAGTGAATCTACACTCTAAAATATGTCTAAATACACATCCGTATGTGGTAGTCCATTTGAAATCTGAAAAAGACAAATATTTAGGAACGAATGGAGTATATATAAGAGTAGACATGGAGATATATCTCCAGCATGGTCTACAACAAAAATGTGCTGGGCTGGTTAGCGCCGGATGCTCGCAACACGATGACATGAGTTCGAATTCTATCTTTTAACTTTAGATTTGTATATTATATATTACTCTATTTATTTAATATATACTTCTTTCGCTACTGTACTGACAGTGGAACCCACAGAGTACTTAGAATATTAAGGATGGACTTGTTTCTTTTTAACTTTCTGTACGAAGCTGTAGCCACCCTGCAAGTCACGTGTACACTGTACATGCAATTAACTTTTTATAGAGGGACAATCATACAGGCAATTAACTCAAATGGATTGGATGTCACTCTATTATTTCCAGCATAAAGAGCATCTCCAACGGCAGCCGGCAAGTTTCCTCCCGCTTCCTTCCGCGGAGGACGACATCAAATGCCAGCGGCATACATTTTTACAACTCTAACCAACCAGATGAAATTCGTGCAAACACGAACTGATTTCATATAAGCATGAAGGATTTCTTATAAAAAAGCCGGATCTTCATATAAACATGATGGATTTCATTACATTTACATGAACTAAGAGGTGCCAATCCGGCTCTCTTGTATAATTAATACTCCCTCCGTCCGGAAATACTTATGGATATATCTAGACTTATTTTAGTTCTAAATGGCCGCCCGCGGATCCCTTTGTCTTCCTCATGTCCGTCAGACACTTGCGAGGTCGACGAAGGTCCTCGGAAGAGACGAAGCAGCAAAGAAACCACATGAATCCGCGGTCGTCGCCTCGGTGGTGGCCTTCATGGGTCCCAAGTGGTGGCGGCCTCCCGTGTTCTACTTCTCCTCGATGATGGCGGCGGACAGGGAGAAGCTGGCCACCGACTCATCGCTCTCCACGCACCCAGCTTCTGTCTCCGCCTGCATGGCGCTGCCGCAGGCACAGGAGGCGCGCCCAGAGACACGGGAGGCGCGGCCACCGCAGACACTGGTGGCGCGGTACGACGCGGCAGCGACAGCGCCCGTACCGGCGTGCTCGCCACCGTGCCGGCATGGAGCAACTCGCCACTCCTCATCGAGCTGAACTAGATCGGCGAGTTGCTGAACCACGCGCCTGCTTGGGGCGGCAACTGGCTCCGTCGGGCCAAGCGAGGTTGGTGAAGCACCGAGCGGCCTCATCCGTATCCGGAGGGCTCGACGGGCCACCCAGCCGGGTAATATGCCGGAGAACGGCTCATCATAAGCCATCGGAAGGGTGGAGAAAATGGTGAAGGAGGAGATGGAGGAGCAGCGGAGGGGTATGATTCTTGCCCGTTGTCTGTCTGGCCTCGTGTAAATAGAGGGCGGACGGTAGGAGCTTGGCTAGCGTCTGACCTCGTTTAAACTGAGGGCGGACGGGAGGAGCTCGACCGGTGTTGCGTTCAATTCCGGCCCGCTCATGAACGGGCGTGTGGCCGGAGTAGGATTCTCGGTTTGCATGCGGGTTTAACGGAGGGGTTTAATGGAGGCGCCGGGCGTGCAGCGGGCGGTGCAGTACTATTCGATTTGACAGCATTAATGAGCCGTCAAATCACAAAGGCCCTCGCCTCTCGTGAAACCGACCGAGCTAGACTGCCCCGCCCTCTAGCCTTTTAAAAAATGTATATACTCCACTTTTGTACAGTAGTAGTATCGATGGATTGCGCCATGGAGCAAAACTTGAAATTAAAAAAAAGGTGGTACATATAGAGAGCGCTCGTGAACTATGTGTCATACATGGCAATAAATAAAGTACTACATGATACTTATATGATACATGGCACAGGAGTACTAAGTATTATTAATACAGTTTTGCTAGAATTCCTCTAGATGAGATATAATTTGGTCTCATTCATCTTTTATAGCCATTGGATGTGATGCTATAAGATGCGTGTGTGCTGACGTGGGTTGTATCTGTTCTTGTGCAATGAACTGACCACTGCATGTCATGTTTGATAGTCTCAAGTCATTAAAAGCATACAAGCCCCACATCTCTTCTTGGTTGATTCCTCTATTTATGTCAAAAAATAAGAAACAACATGAGAGTTAATGCACCACGCCTATGTGTTTAGACTAGCCACAATGGTGAGTAACATACACTAGTAACATACACATATCCCTAGACTATGTTACTAACTTCATAGTGGGTAGTAGTAACATAAGTGTGGTAACATGCAAAGCTTCATTTATTAGGTTATAGACTCATCTTGCATTGGGACATGTGATGTTACAGTAACTAGCTAACTTATTATAACTACCTCTCTCCTCATTAACTCACTGCCACATAAGCAAATTTGCTGAGTTGGACTCGATGTTACTGCTGAAGTTACTCCCAATGTGGCTAGTCTTACTAGTATTTGGTTTTCGTAAGATGACTTATAATACTCACCTAGACGGAGGGAGTATTCGATTTGACAGTGGGAGGCGCAGTTCCCGATACGCCTTTAATGCAGATGAGGGAGGGAGTAGCGGTTTCCGATATGTTGAACAGCCAATGCATCCTCCTTCAATTAATGCATGAGGGAAGTAATGGGAGGAGGTCCGGGAAAAGAGGCTGCACAATGTGAATGCAATGTAGTTTGCCCTCATTGCCCTCATATAAAGGCGCCCCTCCTCCATTCCAATGCATCTACCACATCGTACGCACCTAAGCACTTGCCTAAGCACCTACACTAAGTGCAAAAGAGCTCGCTCCAGACCCATGGTGGCGATGCTCGTGAGCGGCCAGCGGCTCCGCCAGATGGTCCACGACGCCGGTCTGCGGCATGGCGCCGAGGATCGTCTCCAGATGGTGTTGGAGACCGGCTGGTGGATGGCCGCCGTCGACGCCAACTACGACTCTCAGTTGGACCAGATGATCGTTGCCACCAGCAACAAGTTCACCGTCCTCAAGAAGCTCGCGGACGACATCGCCCTTACTCCTCCAGCCCGCGCGCCCGGGCTCCTCATTGCCTGCCACCCTAATCGGCCTCCATGGCCGGAACCTCTTTCAAGCACTGGTGGCCCTGCGATTGCCTGTCGACGCCACGATGAATTTCCACCTGGAGGTCGCGCTCGCCGCGAGGCGCCTCACCCTACAAGAATTCGTCGACCTACACATCCACGCGTACGAGCAAATCGTGTACATAGGTATCTACAAGGCCAGTGAGGACGCTACGACGTTGGCCTTCCTCAACCGGCTGGAAGCCTTGGATGCCTTTGTTGAGAAGCACCTCGACCTCGCCACAGAATCCACCGCTCCTTAGCCGACGGTCGGTGGCCCGGCGCACTAAGTTGAGGAGGAGGAGGTCGTACGTTCGTGGATCCATCTTTCTTCTTGCCTTCTGTAACCACCACTGTGATCGCATCATTGTCGCCTTAATTCTTATTGTGCTGTTGCATTCTCGTTCCAGTCAATACCGACATGTGCGATCCCTTTGCTTAATTACATGCATCACTGTAACTAGTACTCCATCCGTCAATTTATAAGTTGTGCTTACCTTTTCCATCAACTTCGTGCAACGCGCGGGCGTCTTGCTAGAAAAACTAGAATATGTCTATATAATCCGTATGTGATAGTCCATTTGAAATCTCAAAAAAGACAAATATTTAGGTACGGAGGGAGTAATATATTAGGAGTATATCAAAACAATAGTGATTTCTTTGAAGTTTGTGAACAAATACTACTATTCTACTACTTTGGATCCATCGCAACGCACGGGCACATTGCTAGTAAAAGGAAAAGGCCTGCCACGTTCGCGTCGCACCCCCACACGCCCGGGAATCGGGAGTAGAACACGGCCCATCTGGCACGACACATAGCTTAGGGAAGGCGTGTTGCCTAGCAGTGGCAGAGCTTGAAGCAAAACGTTGGGCGTGCCAGTCTAGCCAGGCTATAGAAATTACCCTTGCGTTGACGTTCCATGCCTCAAAACTGGATGTACAACTACGAAAATCCTGCTAGGTTGGGTGGGCCAGGGCACGTGTTGGCCCTCACGTAGCTCTGCCCCTGTGCCTAGCATTTTCACTTTCATGTGGGACCGCCCGTTGAGCAAACCGACACCCCGCCCGCCGCCGGGTTGGAAAACAGAAACAAGGGAAGATCTAGCTGTAGCACGGAAGACAAGAAATTTTGTGTCAGACGGGGCTCGTTGATAGAGTAGGAGCATTCCCTACTAGTACTACTCCTACTAGTACTTACCAAGTTTGTACTCCTAATACTATTATATTACTAGTACTACCACTATACAACTAGTAGATATGTGCACGACACAACATCGTAGGAACAAAAAACGGGAAGATCTTGTTTTGGGTGATTTATCTTTTTTTCAATCAACGTAGTATGAATAATATGATGTGGGGGGCACCCATGAAGCTTATGTGGCTTGGTTTCATGGCTACGGAAGGTTAGAGAAAATAAATAGATAATGTGTTTAGAGTGCACTCCACTAAATAGATATACTTTGGATCCATTGCAACGGACCGGCACATCTATATCTATACCCCCTATATAGTGTGTGAAAAACTTTGAAAGTTGGTCGTTGGATGAAGCCAATCCAACGGTACAAAGATGGCAAATCCGAGCACTACTGTCCATTGGATATCATCCACCAGATTCTGCCACATGTATAATCTAGAAGACTCCATGGTTGAACTTAATTCATGACTAACTTTGCCACAACTAATCTCAGGCAAAGTTATTAATAAGTTCTTCAAAATGAGAGCCACAAGTTGGCAAGCCTAAGGGAATCTTGCCACATTTTTTGTGTGTATGTCATGTGGGGCCAGTGTGGCTTGCCTAAGGTGTGGCTTGAACCAAACACTCACCTAAGTTAATAAAACTTGCCTAACCTTACATTCCACCAAATTTTGCCACAAGTTGGCAAGCCTAAGGGAATCTTGCCACATTTTTTGTGTGTATGTCATGTGGGGCCAGTGTGCTTGCCTAAGGTGTGGCTTGAACCAAACACTCACCTAAGTTAATCAAACTTGCCTAACCTTACATTCCACCAAATTTTGCCACAAGTTGGCAAGCCTAAGGAATCTTGCCACATTTTTTGTGTGTATGTCATGTGGGGCCAGTGTGGCTTGCCAAAGGTGTGGCTTGAACCAAACACTCACCTAAGTTAATCAAACTTGCGTAACCTTACATTCCACCAAATTTTGCCACATCTTAGAATCCAGAAAACTCCACATGTAGAAGCATAATGCACAAACCACCAGAATCTCATGCGTGCAATGCACGTGTACCTTACTACTAGTACTAGTAGTATTAAGAAACAAATTCCAGTTTTGGCACGAGCTCGTACTGCGGGAGCACCACAAGGCCTGCCGCAGGAGTTACATTTTCCTCTCGGGGCCCACAGGACTGAACTTCAGTGGCTTAGTGACCGGCCTATGAGTCAATGACATGTGGGACTTAAATGCGGCTGGCCCACATGTCATTCTCATGGTGGTGGCATGGTTCATGACTCACTCGTTCGAGATGAACCGGCCGGTGGTGGCGTGGCCGTGGCGAGGGTACCACAGCTGGGCGTCGGGGCGTTACGAGGCGTAGATGGCCACACCGGCGGGTACTACCTGTAGTACATAAGTACTCCAGCTGAGGATTGATGCCCGGGACGAAATGTGTCACAGCCGCTGGATGAAAATTCGATGATGCGGGAGTACGGATCGGAGCACAGCAGCAGAGCAGGCAAACCGCGTCCAATCGGGTGTGTCTGTGGTAGAAAGTTGATGGTCGCCGCAGTTCAGCTGGCCTGCATGTCATGCACACAAAGGCAGAGGAGCGGTGGGGCCGAGAGGCATGAGGGGTACGAAGAATCCTACCATTCTGTCACTGACATGTGGGACACACAAGCGTGGGTCCCACCTGTCAGCGAAGGAAAGGCAAGGCAAGGCAGTGACAGCCACGTCAGAGGATCCATGTCCATGTCGGGGGACGTCGTGCCGTGGGTTGGAGCGGCGTCGTGGGAATCGCGTGTGGGTGTGGCAGTGGTAGAAACAAGAAACGTGATGGTCGCCGTGGTTCAACTTCCATGGATAAGCTGTCGTGTCTGCTGACACATGTATATCAAAACTAGAGTGTTTATATTTCAAGCACGTGAACAAATATTATTCTAATAGTTTGGATCCATTACAACGCACGGGCCAGCACATTGGTAGTAGTAGTGTCCATCTCTACCTCTAGAGGCCTTCCCTCGTTCATCCTTTTCTCTCACAAGATAAACTACTCATACAAATGCATCTTGATGTTCCGTGGAACGCACGAGGATGTTTCCTTGGGGGTCTCTCCAGCGCGGCGTGGCCGTAGTTGCAAGTTGACGCCCCTTGAGATGCCGACGTTGAGAGGCACTCGGATTTCCTCCGATGAGCAGGTAAGATGAGTTTGATCACGTAGTAAATGCATTCTAAAGACTACTTCCGTGTCCATTTCCTAATTCTCCCCCTGCCCACTGTTTCACAGGCTAGGCTCGGTGCGAGTGGAGATTGGCTTGCATATGTACGGGAGGGTACCAACATCAATTTGCACAACATTTACAATGGTGACACCGTTCCCGTAGAACCTTTGTCCAACATTGGGATCAGCCATGCAACGGGCCACCGCATGAATTGGTACGATGGAACCACGGTGAGATTGAATAAAAGATAGCACGAACCTTGCACATGGCGGTCAAAGGCGGACCATGCTATCTGCGACCGATTTGTTGCTGTACGAGTAGGAAGATGTTGTGCTCCTTTCTAACCGCATCTTCGCGGTGACAAACCAAGGGACTTATTTTGTATGGGACACATCCTACGATATACTCCCTCTCTCCCAGTTTATTTGTTTTGAATCTTTTTGTTTAATAAGTTCCAAATTCAAATTTAGAGCTCCCCATCACATGTTGAGATTACAATGTCCATTAAATCATTGCGTGCATGTATAGTAAAGAAACAAATCTCGAGTTTGGCACGAGTTCGTGCTGCGGGAGCACCACAAGCCCTGGTGCAGAAGTTACATTTCCCTCTCAGGGCCGTCGGGACTGAGCTTCAGCGCCTTACTACACCTACCTTTGAGTCAATAACATGTGGACCCGATAGGTGACTGGTCCACATGTAATGCTCCCGAAGGCAGAGGGGCAGTGGGGCCAAGAAGGGTGAGCCGCAGGTTGGGGGACGTGTGGTTTCATGGGTTCGAGCGGCGTCGTGGGAATCGCGGGTGGATGTGGTAGAAACTTGATGCTTGCCGCATTTTAGGTGGCCCACATGTCATGCACACAAAGGCAGAGGGGTGGTGCGGCCGAGAGGGGTGAGGCGCACGTCGGGGGGCGTGGTGTCGTGGGTTGGAGAGGCGTCGTGGGAATCGCGAGATGAAACGTGATGGTCGCCGTAGTTGAACTTCCATGGACAAGCTGTCATGTCTACGGACACATGCACTGTATACCGATCACTGGAAGGAGTAGCAGAGAAAGCTATATATGCGGATAAATAGTTCCTTATAGTCAAGCGGACCCATGCTACTACTCTGTGTCCAAATACATGCACACCATCGAAATAGTCCATCTATATCAATATACACCGAGAGGGAACAATTTTTTTACAAGAGAGGAAATAGTTCATCCATCCATAATGCCCTCCTGCTGGTGCAGCGTTTTCTTCTTCTTCTTCTTCTTCTTCTTCTTCTTCTTATTCTTCTTCTTCTTCTTGTTCTCATTCTCTATGGGAGACGGCTTCGCAACAAGCTCTTTGGACCTTGCAGCTATCTCGAAACTCACACGGGCATCGAGGGCAGCATATTTTATCCGCTCGTACGTCAAGGGATAATTCTCCCATCCAGACGACCTTAATGCCACCGTCTCATCACCCTTCTGAAGATTTGTACCGAGCAAAAAATTTGCTACGTCAAATAGGGATGGTGTCTGTTTAGCACAATCTTCTACATGAATTTTGATTCTGGTTTGTAGGTCAGCGATGCTTTTCAAATCAAGGTTGTACGGCTCCAGCTTCTGTTTGTCCCCTTCGATTGCTGCCCCACAGAAGTATACGTCCTCTTGAGACAAGAAATCATGAAGCTTACCTGGTATGGAGGGCGAGTGTATGATGTGGTACACCAAAACATCATCTTCGAGGCACAGCTGAAGGACGGCGGCACGCTGGATCTTCCCAGGGGCACGCTCCATGTACTCTTCATCGAGACCGATGACCCTCGTATCTACCTTTTTGAGGGAGTTGGATACATTGTTGATCCACTGCCGAACAACCCTTGGGTGGATGGTGACGGTGGCAACTATGCGCATCGAGCCTTCGACGAGGACATGTTGGACGCTAAAAACCTGCATCTCGATCTCTTTCGCCATTTGGAACCGCTGGAACGCATGGCTATGGTTTGGAGAATTAGGATTAGATGGCTAGTCTAAGTGAAGTAGTAGATGATTATTTAAAGAGGTTAAAGCAATGTGAACGCAGTGGGGTTTGGGTGCAAATGAAGACGAAGGGGAGGTGAAGAAGCTGAGGCGAATCGGTTCCCAATGGAGAAGTAAATGGGAGAAGTGGCGTGCAGGCAGTTGATTAGACGGCTAGGTAGACTAAACGAAAAGGCTATGCGGTAGACTGAGGAGTCGTACCTGTTCGTGTATGTGCCCATCCTTCCTGATATGTGGGACCTATGCAAACAGATAAAAAAAATGTGTCGTAGCTTTTTTTGAGCGCGTGAGTGGGAGACACAACATTCTCTGGTTAAGGAATACTCCCTCCGTTTAGGTGAGTATAAGTCACCTTATGAAAATCAGGTTTTCCCAAAACCTTTAGGCATGGAGCATTAACTTCCTGCTCGATCCCCTCCCAGCCTCGTTAGCCAGCGTTCTCTTCCTCTACTGCCGCGTTCTACCTTCCCATTTTTGCTCTTCTCAAGTGTGGAACGATCTGCATGCCATCCTTGATGCACCAGAATGACCATTGCATGCATCGCGGCAGGGCGTTGATTGGGCATGCACGAGAATTTGGTTCTGCTCGCAATATGGATGATACCTGAATGATGAAGTGAACAGGCATGCTAGCACGGGAGACCTATTTCCACTATACAATACTAGAGTACTCATGTTCCTACTACTACTACTACTAGTAGTAGTAGTAGTAGTAGTAGTAGTAGTAGTAGTAGTAGTACAACTATGGTACACTTGATGGTCAAAATACTATTCATCCGGTCCTCACAGTGAAGTGACAACACCCTGCGCCTGACACTAGTCCAGGCGAGGCGGCGTGTTCGGGTTACCAAAGTCAGCCTCACCCTATGCACTCTGCAGTCTCTCACCGCCGCTGTACAGCACATTGGCGCCTCGCCTCATCTCCCTCTCCGCTCCCATAGCACCACTCCATCTCCATCTCCTTCTTCGTCTCTGTCTCCATCTCCATCTCACTGTGCCCCCATGTACCGTCGCCTCACTCGCCTCCCCCAGTACCACTATTCCCTCGCTAGCCGCTCCAGCACCGACATCCTTCTCCCGTGTAAATCAAGCCCCCTTCCAAACTCCACCATGGTTGAACGTGAACTGCGCAGCATCCATATGAGCCGCGATTGGAGCAATCTCCCCAGTGACATCCTCGACCTCTGTTGTTCGTGTATGGATATGTTGATCGCCCTGCTACTGGCTACATGCTCGAGGGACATGCACACGGCCATCGTCAAAGCGAGGCCTAAGCTTTTCAAGACACCCTGCTTGCTGCTATCTGGTCTTGCGAGATTGGCTCACCATGATACGGAGGCGTGCATGATGCCCCTCGACTTCAATCCGATCTCCATTAGCCGAAACTTCTTTGCAGGTATGTAGTGTGTCGCCGTACATCATTTCCCTCGACATCGATCCAATCACCATCGCCCGAAACTTCTTGGCAGGTAGGTATGTACTGGGTCGGCATGAACTCCCACTGGATGGCTGCCTTCAGAGAAGACGGTAAAAAGTTGGTGCTCGTGAACTTCCAGACCTCCCATGAGATTATCCTTCCTCCGTTGGATTATATAGAGTATTACCATCGCGGTCCAGGTCATCTAGATTACTACGTCAGTTGGACGGACCTTGTTTTCTAGAAGATTGTAATCTACCGAGTACCCACACGACATGCGAATTACGCAGACTTCAAGCTAATTGCCTTGTTCGACCGTGGACTCGCCTATCTTTACGCCGGTGCCTTTTTTAGCTGGAGACAACTCGGCTCGCAGTGGATCATCGTCAAAGCTGATACACACTTCTGTGATGCTATTGAACACAATGGCATCATCTACGCGATCGACAAAGCAGATGGCACCACGTATTGCTGGGACGGAGCGTGTAAGTTGTTTCCGTCTCATGTTAATGATGACGCCATGACACTGTTTGAACTTTTTTTGATGATTGGCATATCCCTGTTTGAGCAGAATTTGAGTAGAACTATGGCAATATATTAAAGACGTCGTAAATCAGCTATATTTGGAATTAGTTAATTCATGCGATTGTGACCATGTCATTACAGCCAATTTGTACCCTGAATAATCAAATGGTTAGGAATATATGGATATTATCCTTATTTTACAGTAATCTATATACTACTACTAAATATGAGTGTGTATCAATGGCCATGTTAGTTTCCTCATTTTCATGATGTAGAAACATGCACCACACTGTTGGTTTCATCTAACCATACATTAGGGAAGTAAATGTGCATATGGAGAACTCTATATTTGAAAGTAGTGAAATCCTGCAATGCTTACCATGTGTACATACCTATATTCGCCCTTCAGCAATCAATGGCTAGAATAATATCCTCACAAAAATTTTGCCCACAGAACACGAGTATATAACAATGCATGGTCTGTTAGTTACCTTGAAGAATTTGTTTATGAGGACAGAACATGATTACATAACATGCATGCCATGGTAGTTTCCTGTGAAGAATCGATTGCGAGATAACATGAGTATAACCATGCATGGCACTTCTATATTTTCGAACCCAGTATAAATTTCCCTGTATTTTCCTCCCAGTTCCAACAGGGACATATCAATGTTGTTTCTTGCATTATCCTACTCATACTCTGAACAATGCTGATCTTACATTAACAATGCCTGTCCTTTTTGATATGATGCAATGTCCCTACAGTTACTGCCCTTTGTAATTACACCACATTTGCCAAAAACAGGGAAGCACAACTGGTTCCTCGCTCGATCAGACGACGGGAAAAGACTGACGATCATTCGGACACTTGAGCCGGAAAAGTTATATTGCAAAAACCCCACTTTATACAAGCACCGTGTAATACGTGAGTATCCGGATAGTGGCTGTTGCGTCTATGAGCAGGATACCAGCTTGTTGGGGCCTTTAGGATTTTTTAGTTGGAGGCGGGTAAACAGCCTTGGTTCACACTCTCTGTTTCTGGGACTCAATTATCCGATTAACCAGGAGATCACCATTGGCAAGGACCTTGATGGTAGAGAGGCTATGTTTGCTATGGAAAATTGTGTCTACACGGCGAGCCCTAGGAGTTCAGGAGCATACTCCCCTGATTGTCAACGATACAGCCTGCAGCCAAAAGAAGGTGAGAATGACAAAGGCATCCGGATAAACTTTGATCCTTGGATGTCTCAATTACGACAGGCAGTGATGTGGTTCAAGCCTTTATGTCGATAGGTAATTGGGCTGTTGCATCGAAAGGGTGGAGTACTGGTGTCTCCGGATCACTGGTCACTGAAGCGGGGCTGCAAATTATGATGGTGTTGGATCATCTCTTCGAATGACTTTGTTGTTTTTGCTGCTGGTTCTGGATGGGTAGTTCTTTCTTTTGTTATGCATATTCCTTGTCATTTGGTCTATGTCACTCTTTCTATGTAATAGTTGCTTCTGTTTAGAATGTCATTCTCGTCTGGATCACGAGAGTCTGAGCGCTGCAGATGGGTACGTTTTGGTGGTGTAGCAAGACTTCTTATGAACTATCATGTCTTGCTGTTTATGTCAGTAGTAGTCACTAGTCAGTGTTTGAATGTTGTATATATCGTTGTTTTGAACTGTTTATTGTCTCGAACTACTGGTGGGCTAAATGAGGGCATCACCATTCTCCAGTGTTCAGAGTATATCTCGCTTTTTCAAGTTATATATAATTTGAGCTCACTGTCTTTTCGATGATGTACACTTGTTTGGGCCAGTGAGGTGTTGTTGAATATGGGCCGAGTAGTAACGCAATGCCAAACAGGTCAATTATGACTCTCGGGCCGGGCTCTCAAAAGATCCTGAAAAAAGGTCGGGCTCTCCAAAAAAGAAAGAATAAGGACTCTTAGGCCGACATGTGGGCACCATAGGTGTTTTCGTGCGCTTGCGTGCCGAGAGCATATTGGCGCGTGCTCGAAATTCATGCTACCTTTTTATCCCCAGTCTCCCGCCCCTCCCCCACCTATGGAATCTCGATTCCTACTCCAGTCCCCCCAAATCCCCCTCCTGTACTCCCTGTACTCAAGCACACTATCATGTCGCCGGTCAACGCGGATCTCCGAGCCGGAGATCCTGAGGTCCGTCCTGCCTTCGGTCGCTGCGTGCTGTCGCTCAACAGTGGCATGACGGCGCTTGACGACCAGTTTGCCCGCAAAGTGCTGATGGTAACTGAGGGAGTCCTAGACTAGGGGGTGTCCGGATAGCCGGACTATCAATATCCGCCGGACTCCAAGACTACGAAGATACAAGATTGAAGACTCCGGCTCGTGTCCGGAAGGTACTTTCCTTGGCGTGGAAGGCAAGCTTGGCGATACGGATATGTAGATCTCCTACCCTTGTAACCGACTCTGTGTAACCCTAGCCCTCTCCGGTGTCTATATAAACCGGAGGGCTTTAGTCCGTAGGACAACATACATTACAACAATCATACCATATGCTAGCTTCTAGGGTTTAGCCTCCTTGATCTCGTGGTAGATCTACTCTTGTACCACCCATATCATCAATATTAATCAAGCAGGACGTAGGGTTTTACCTCCATCGAGAGGGCCCAAACCTGGGTAAAAACATCGTGTCCCTCGTCTCCTATTACCATCCGCCTAGACGCACAGTTCGGGACCCCCTACCCGAGATCTGCCGGTTTTGACACTGACATTGGTGCTTTCATTGAGAGTTCCTCTGTGTCGTCGCCGATAGGCTTGATGGCATCTTCAACCTGCAACGCTGTCCAGGGTGAGACTTTTCTCCCCGGACAGATCTTCGTATTCGTCGGCTTCGCCCTGCGGGCCAATTCACTTGGCCATCTGGAGCAGATCGAAAGCTACGCCCCTGGCCGTCAGGTCAGATTTGGAAGCTTAAACTTCACGGCCGATGTCCGAGGAGACTTGATCCTCGACGGACTCGAGCCACAGCCAAGCGCGCCGCACTGTGACGATGGGCATGATCTAGCTCTGCCGCCGAACAGTGCCTTGGTGGCCGCACACGGATCCGCCCCGGCCATTGGCCCGGAGCCAATCGCCCAGATCGAGAGCCGGTGGATAGACGCCGCCCTGGGGGCTTCAAGATCCACGGCGATGGAGCCGAACACTAATCTTGTCCCCTGCGAAACTCGTGATTCCGAGGCGCCGGACTCCTTGCCGGACTCCGAACCTCCCGCGCCCCTACCAACCGATCCGGATTGGGCGCCGGTTATGGAATTCACCGCCGTGGACATCTTCCAATGCTCGCCTTTCGGCGATATCTGAAATTCACTAAAGCATCTCTCGTTATCAGGAGAGTCCTGGCCGGATTATGGCCAGGATGGTTGGGATACGGACGACGAAGAAATTCAGAGCCCACCCACCACCCACTTTGTAGCCACTGTCGACGATCTAACCGACATGCTAGACCTTGACTCCGAAGAAATTGACGGAATAGACGACAATGCTGGAGACGAACAAGAAACAGAGCCTATAAGGCACGGGAGGACTACCTCGTCATATGACATATATATGGTAGATACCCCAAAGGAGAGCGGTAACGAGGATCAACGGGCCGCCGCAGAATATGACCACGCCAATAAACGACCAAAACGGCGGCGCAGGCGCCGTCCTAAGTCCCGCCTCGACAACAACGCTCCCAAAAAGCCCGCAATACGGCAGGGCTCACAAACGGACGTCGAACACGCAGATAAGCAACCGTCCGACCATGACGAGTCAGACAATCAGTCCAGGCCAGATGAAAACAATAGTTCGGACGACCTCACGCCGGACACACCGCCGGAGAGCAAGAACCTTTGGAAAAGACTCGTCAGTACTTCAAAAAGCCTGAAGAAGGAAAAACGGAGGCTCAAAACAGCGGAAGACACACTCAGAATGAGATGGAGCAAAGCGCTCAAAACCGCAGATAAGTACGGCAATGGCCACCAATCAAAGAGCTACCCGAAGCGGAAGCTGCTACCAGAATTCGACGAGGAGGCCATAGAGCCCCCACCGTCCAAAAATAAAGGGGCTGCCTGGCAGGATAGACGGCCAGATGATAGGCCAAATTCTGACAGCGGCGCCACACATAAACGAACCAATGAACTTGGAAGGATAGATGGCCCAGCCAGATCCATCTACGGGCCAAAGGAGAAGGCCCCAGGAAGCAAGGCAACACGTCAAGTGTCCGATGATAGCGGCACACACAAATACAAGGGCGCCGCACACCCACTATGTTTCACTGATGAGGTGCTGGACCATGAATTCCCAGCAGGGTTTAAACCCATAAACATAGAGGCCTACGATGGAACAACAGACCCTGGAGTCTGGATAGAAGATTATATACTACATATACATATGGCCAGAGGAGATGATCTCCACGCCATAAAATACCTACCCCTCAAGCTAAAAGGGCCAGCCCGTCATTGGCTTAAAAGCCTCCCAGAACATACTGTTGGAAGTTGGGAAGAGCTCGAGGACGCGTTTAGAGCAAATTTTCGAGGGACTTATGTCCGCCCTCCTGATGCAGATGATCTAATTCATATAACCCAACAGCCCGGAGAGTCAGCACGGAAATTCTGGAACAGGTTCCTTACCAAAAAGAACCAAATAGTCGACTGTCCGGACGCCGAAGCCTTAGCAGCTTTCAAGCACAATGTCCGAGATGAATGGCTCGCCAGACACCTCGGTCAAGAGAAACCGAGGACAATGTCCGCACTAACAAGCCTCATGACCCGCTTCTGTGCGGGCGAGGATAGCTGGTTAGCATGATGCAGCACCAGCGTCCCAAGTACATCAGAGATAAGAGATGGAAATGGAAAATCACGGCGCAGAAAAGAGCAGCGCCGGAATAAAGAGAAAAGCCCAAAGAGCGCGGCAGTCAATGCCGGATTCAAAAGCTCGCGGCCCAATAATAAAACACAGCCTCTTAAGGATGACGGTGACGAATTGTCCCACTTAAACAAAATTTTGGGTCGGATATGCCAAATCCACAGTACCCCCGGAAGGCCTGCAAATCACACCCACAGGGATTGTTGGGTTTTTAAACAGTCCGACCGACTAAATGCCGAACACAAGGGGCTCGACGCGTCAAGCGAAGAAGATAAACCCCACCAGTAGAGCACCGGAAAACAAAAGACTTTCCCACAAGGGGTCAAAGCAGTAAACTCACTTCGCGCGGTCCAACCCAACATACGGAAAAATAGCGCGACACTTTCTAAAAAGAGCTTCGCGCGGTCCAACCCAACAGACCGTAGAGATTGGATATCAAAACCAATCACTTTCGACCACCTGGACTATTCCAGAAGCGTTCGAAATGCGGGACGGACTCCCCTGATATTGAATCCCATAATAGATGGATTGCAATTTACTAACGTCCTAATGGACGGAGGCAGTGACTTAAACCTGCTATATTCAAACACAATCCGTAGGATGGGGATAGACCCTACCAAAATTCGACACAGCCGCACTTCCTTCAAAGGAGTGACGCCAGGCCATTACGCCAAGTGCACAGGCTCCATATTACTAGAAGTCGTGTTCAGATCACCGAACAATTCTCGACGCGAAAAATTAATTTTTCATATCGTCCCATTTGAAAGTGAATATCAAGCACTCTTGGGACGAAAGGCTTTTGTCCGCTTCAACGCCATACCGCATTACGCATCTCTTACACTCAAGATGCCCGGACCGCGTGGCGTAATTTTAGTGTGAGGGTCACTTAAAGACCCCGGACTTGGATAGACGAATCCGGCGTCAGTAGGCTAGGGGCTCCCTAGCCGCATACCCCTTCACAGGGGGCTGCGCGCACAAATAACCGCGGGTTCATACAAACCCCGCTTTAATCATTTATATTTCTAACATTTTTCGCACGAATTGTTTTTAAAACTAAACGTTCCTCTCTTTTTACAGATGAACAACATGCATACCCGTCCAGGATAACGGCGCAACGGAGACACAGGCGCAGACGTGCAGTAGGGACCCGTTGTGAGGATTCTTTTCAGATTAAGACCCTGCGTAGACCTTTTTTACTGTCTCTTGTTGTTACTCTCCCTTGGTTTCTTCCTATAACCAAAGCGGAGCCTGACACTTTGGCATCGGCCGCGTCAGAAGACCATGCTCGTACCTGGACACTAGGGGCTTAGGGCATTGTTCTTCCCATTATTATAAAGACCGAACACCTTAGGGAGTGTTCGGCGTCTCGAGTTAGGCATTATATGCATCAGCTCCGAATCATGTCTTTGGTCAAATGTTGGGTTTGCCCGGCTCCTGTGTTTTGCTGCCTTACGTTCCGTATCATCGGCTAACGCGGCACCAGGAGAACTACTGCGATTGTTCCCCAGTTCGGCTGGGCGAGCACCTCAGTAGAGAAAGCCGAAAACTGACTGTCATGACACAGCGAGAGACTGGTCAGCCCTCGATCGACTATCGGAATGTTTAGAATTCCCCGCTTTGACGAAGGGCCGTTTCCCGGTCAGGCACACGCGCTCGGACTTCAGAGAAGGGCGATGCCACCAGGGGCTATATCGTAGCCCCACCCTCGAGCTCCACTGGCTAAGTGAAAGTGATAAAGCATTATAGTCCAGATTGCCTCGTTCGCTACGCTACCACCTCCTTATAATAGGACCGAGACGTCGGATTAAGTGTGAAAACGCGCTATTTTTGCGAACACCCCAGCACCTTGTGCGTGGGGGCTGAAGCCGAAGACTGCCATCTTTCAGGTTATACACAAGTATACGTAAACGGCCGAACAGGAGAAGTTTTACTACTTGGACGCACAAGTATAAAAAGCAGTTATAACATAATCATTGATTTATAAGCTAATGCGTTCATTTGAATGTTACATTCTTCGAGCACTGCGACTCTATTACATGAGCGCCACGCATAACTTCCCCGAAATAGTGCTCGGCAGGGAGCCGGTTTTCATCCGAACCCTGGGCAGCAACAGCGGTGGCGTCCATCTCTGGACAATGCGCCTTTACACGGGCAAGAGCCATCCACGCGCCCTCTATACAGGCCGACCGCTTCATCTCCTTTATATGCGGCACCGCTCCAAGGAATTGCTGTAATAAGCCAAAGTAGCTCGTCGCCTTAGACCTCTCTGGCCAGACATGAGCCACGATGTCAGTCATGGCAAGTCCGGACAATCTATTTAGCTCGGCCCATTCGGCCAACCGGTCTATCAATGGAAGTGGGTGATCCGGACTGTGGAATTGAGACCAATATAGCTCTTCCGTCTCGTGATCCTTCTGGCTCCGGAAGTGCTTAACGGCATCGGCCGCACTTGCAGCTAAGTCCATATACGGATCCTCCGGACTCCACAGCCGCTCAAATTGAGCATACTTTCCATCCATAAATCGGCGACGCAGCAGAAAAGGCTTGCCAGCCACGATCTCTCTGGCCTGGCGCAGGCGCGCAGCTCCTCCTTCATAGCCCGCATTGCAGAGCGGGCATCCTTGGCTTCGGCGGTGGCCTTCTTCAGGTCTTCCCGCTCCGATAAGCGCTCCTTTTCAAGAGCCTCATTGCGGTCAGCAGCATCCTTTACTTTCATGGCCAATTCGGCCACCTCGGCCCTGCTTAGGCAGTGCGCAGCCTTTTCGGCTTTCAACTCCTCGGCCGCCCTCGAGGCAGCCGCTTCACTCCTTCGGGCTTGCTCCTTAGCTCGAGCAAGTTCGGCCTGAAGGCCCTCCACAGCAGCAGCACCGTCTGTATAAACAGCATATAATTTATCAAAGGAGGGCTTCGACCCCCTTAATAAAGCGTCTGCGGAGAACTCTTTTACCTTGCGACTTGTCAAGTCGCCTGTTGACAAGTGCGATGTTCGCATCTGCCAAGTCCAATTGCTGATTTAACTCGGGAAACTCACTAGTCCGGCTAGCCCCCGGACTATCCGCCACCTGCATAGGACCGACGGAATTCATTCCATTAGATTTCGATCCTCGGTACGCTGTCGTTTCTGACAACCTACCGAGTCTCAGGGGCTACTATCTATACAGGGCGCATTTTTTATATGCAAAACTGTTAAAAGACAAAGGGGTGCGTCATTCTCGCATACCTCAAATCCCACCAGCAAACTCATGGCGGCATTACGCAATTCGCTCTTGGCGGACGAAATCCTTCCAATCACCATCCGCATTAACGCACGGTGATCTTCTGAAATAGACGCCCTCTCAAGCAGATTCTTCAGTTCTCCCGGCCGAATACTAGTAGGTGCCGAACTCTCTGGCCCCTCTGGACTCGGGGATACCCTCCGTGATGACACTTCGGGTTCGCCTGCCTCATCTGGCGGCGCTGCGGATGGAGGCGTATCGCTCTCCATCATCTCCGGAAGAAGGTCCCCCGAAGATGAACTCATCTAAGAAGGCTGCAGATCCGAACTGCAATATAAATATTTTGGTTATCAACAGAAGCACAAATGAAGGTATTTCCTTACTAATTAACTCCCTCTTTCATACTCACGGCTCGCTGGAGGGCTGATCCTTTGATGATGATTGTGCGTCCGGATTCTTTCCGGGCGCCGGACCCCCCGGGGAAGATCTCTTCCCACGCTTAGGGGCTTTGGCCTCCGGATCTTCGGAGGCGGTCCTCTTCTCCCCCTGAAGGGAGGGGTTCTTGCTTCCTCCCGCTTCAGTCGCCCCTTTGGGCGAAATATTAGCTCCTCTATTTTCCCCGTCGCCCCCTTCTGCGGGCGCAACCTCCAACATTCTAACCAGCACGGGCTCCTGTGGGGTCTCTGGGAGGGGGGCCGGACACCTTATCAGCCTTGATCGCGCCACCCATTCCTGTAAAGAACAAAGGGTCAAGAGGCGAACTCTAGAAAGGCACATAAACAGAATGTCCGGACTCTGAGCTACTTACCTGAGTATCCGGGTGATCACGGCTTAGACCTGCATCCTCGGCTAAATCCGTACACGCCACCTGCGGTCCGAAGAACAACTTGTACATCTCCACGGGTGTCGCACCCATGAAATGTTGGAGAATCCGAGGTCCCTCCGGGTTGAACTCCCATAGACGGAAAGGACGGCGTTTGCAGGGCAGAAGATGCCTGATTAGCATAACCTGCATCACCTTGATCAGGTCGATCTCCCTCGCTTGGAGATCTCGAATCCGGCCCTGCAGTGAAGGCACGTCTTCGGACGGCCCCCAATTGAGCCCTTGGTTGACCCACGACATCAGTTGGCGTGGAGGTCCCAGGCGGAATAAGGGCGGCGGCTTTTGCCTGCTGCCCCTTGGAGCGGTGATATAGAACCACTCCTGCTGCCACGGTCCAAGTTCCTCTTGGAAGGAACCCTCGGGCCACGGGGCATCGACCTTTTTGTTTATGGTCGCCCCGCCGCACTCTGCTTGACGCCCCCCCGATCATCTTCGGCTCCCCCTTGAAGGTCTTCAGCCATAGGCCGAAGTGGGGAATGACGCGGAGGAAGGCTTCACAGACGATAATTAATGCGGAGATATGGAGGATGGACTCCAGAGCCAGGTCGTGAAAGTCCGGCCCATAGTAAAACAGGAGCCCCCTCACGAAGGGATCCGTCGGGAAGCCTAAACCCCGGCGGAGGTGGGATACGAAAACGACGTATTCACCGGGCTCGGGGGCTGGCATGGCCTTCCCTTGGGCAGGCAACCTGTGCGAAACCTCGTAGGCCAGGTACTTGGCCTCACGCAACTTTAATATGTCCTCCTCCGTGACGGAGGAGGGCATCCACCGGCCCTGGAGGTCGGAGCCGGACATGATTAAGGATCCGAAGCGCTCGAATCTTAGGCTCTGGGTGTTGGAACTGGGAGCGGGGAAGAGATTCGATGCGAGATTGAAGAACAATGGCGAGCCTTGGTCCTCTTATAAAGGGGAAAAAATACCAAGGGCCGTCTCCGTGACCGTTTGGGATTCCCCTTCGATAGAGGAGGCGTGGCGACGGGAGCGGTTGGGTTACCCACGCACGTATTGATGAGAATCCCGGAATAAGGGGAACACGATCTCTGCTTCGACAAGACGTGCCAAGGAAACCGCTTCGCTAAACATGCTGAGGTGGTATAGTAGTTCAAATAAAGGCTTGGTGACGGTGTGATGTCACGCCGCATAGTACGTCAGCAGATTGAGCTAAGTGTACATTTTATTCTCTCTACGGTGGAATGTGGAATTTATTTTGTAGAGCCGGACACTATCCTGGTGTTCATGATCTTCTTTGGATTATTCAAGGGAGGAACCCGCCTTGCAATGCCGAACATTATGCACGCCGGACTTATCGTCATTGAAGACAGGTTCAGGGGCTACTGAGGGAGTCCTGGACTAGGGGGTGTCCGGATAGCCGGACTATCAATATCCGCCGGACCCCAAGACTACGAAGATACAAGATTGAAGACTCCGGCTCGTGTCCGGAAGGTACTTTCCGTGGCGTGGAAGGCAAGCTTGGCGATACGGATATGTAGATCTCCTACCATTGTAACTGACTCTGTGTAACCCTAGCCCTCTCCGGTGTCTATATAAACCGGAGGGCTTTAGTCCGTAGGACAACATACATTACAACAATCATACCATAGGCTAGCTTCTAGGGTTTAGCCTCCTTGATCTCGTGGTAGATCTACTCTTGTACTACCCATATCATCAATATTAATCAAGCAGGACGTAGGGTTTTACCTCCATCGAGAGGGCCCGAACCTGGGTAAAAACATCGTGTCCCTCGTCTCCTGTTACCATCCGCCTAGACGCACAGTTCGGAACCCCCTACCCGAGATCCGCCAGTTTTGACACCGACATTGGTGCTTTCATTGAGAGTTCCTCTGTGTCGTCGCCGATAGGCTTGATGGCATCTTCAACCTGCAACGCTGTCCAGGGTGAGACTTTTCTCCCCGGACAGATCTTCGTATTCGGCGGCTTCGCCCTGCGGGCCAATTCACTTGGCCATCTGGAGCAGATCGAAAGCTACGCCCCTGGTCGTCAGGTCAGATTTGGAAGCTTAAACTTCACGGCCGATGTCCGAGGAGAGTTGATCCTCGACGGACCCGAGCCACAGCCAAGCGCGCCGCACTGTGACGATGGGCATGATCTAGCTCTGCCGCCGAACAGTGCCTTGGTGGCCGCACACGGATCCGCCCCGGCCATTAGCCCGGAGCCGATCGCCCAGATCGAGGGCCGGTGGATAGACGCCGCCCTGGGGGCTTCAACATCCACGGCGATGGAGCCGAACACTAATCTTGTCCCCTGCGAAACTCGTGATTCCTTGGCGTCAGACTCCTTGCCGGACTCCGAACCTCCCGCGCCCCTACCAATCGATCCGGATTGGGCACCGGTTATGGAATTCACCGCCGCGGACATCTTCCAATGCTCGCCTTTCGGCGATATCTTGAATTCACTAAAGCATCTCTCGTTATCAGGAGAGCCCTGGCCGGATTATGGCCAGGATGGTTGGGATGCGGACGACGAAGAAATTCAGAGCCCACCCACCACCCACTTTGTAGCCACTGTCGACGATCTAACCGACATGCTAGACTACGACTCCGAAGACATCGACGCTATGGACGATGATGCCGGAGACGAACAGGAACCAGCGCCCACAGGGCACTGGAAGGCCAGCTCGTCATATGACGTATACATGGTGGATACCCCAAAAGATGGGGACGGCGAAGGAACAGCGGAGGCAGATCCCTTAAAGAAACAGCCCAAGCGCCGGCGTCCGCGGCGCCGCTCTAAATCTCGCCACAGAAAAAACGGAGATTCCGGCACAGGAGATAATAATACTCCAGAGAGTGCCGAAGACAATCCCCTCCAGCAAGACTCAGCGCAGGAGGATGCAGAAGCAAGCCCTCATGAGGGGGCGGCAGACGAAGAGGTTGAGGATCATAATTATATGCCTCCCTCCGAAGACGAAGCAAGCCTCAACGATGACGAATTCGTCGTACCCGAGGATCCCGTCGAACAAGAGCGCTTCAAGCGCAGGCTTATCGCCACAGCAAACAGTCTAAAGAAAAGCAGCAGCAGCTTCAAGCTGATTAGGACCTGCTGGCCGATCGATGGACCGAGGTCCTCACGGCTGAAGAGTATAAACTCGAACGTCCCTCCAAAAGTTACCCAAAACGCAAGCTGCTCCCCTGATTAGAGGAGGAAGCATACATACATCCATCACCAGCGCAGGATATGGCTGACCGACCACCCCGTGGTCGTGACAGAGAGGCATCCAGGCCCCCAGCCAAGACCATACCCCGACATCGCTCCAAAAGTACGAAACCAAGAGGGAACGTGCCGGACTTGCGAGACATCTTGGAGGACAAAGCAAGACAATCCAGATCCATCTATGGATCACGGGGGCGCCCTACGACCCACGACGAATACCATCGTGCCGGATACAATAACCCTGGCCGGGCCGAACATAGCAGACAGCGCTCTCTCGAGCTGCGTCGCGATATCGCTCAATACAGGGGCGCCGCACACCCGTTATGCTTCACTGACGAAGTAATGGATCATCAGATCCCCGAAGGGTTTAAACCCGTAAACATCGAATCTTACGATGGCACAACAGACCCCGCGGTGTGGATCGAAGACTATTTTCTCCACATTCATATGGCCCGCGGCGACGATCTCCACGCCATAAAGTACCTCCCACTCAAGCTTAAAGGACCAGCTCGGCATTGGCTCAACAGCTTGCCCGCAGAGTCGATTGGGTGTTGGGAAGACCTGGAGGCCGCATTCCTTGATAACTTCCAAGGCACATATGTGCGACCACCAGACGCCGATGACCTAAGCCACATCATTCAGCAGCCAGACGAATCGGCCAGACAATTCTGGACACGGTTCTTGACGAAGAAAAATCAAATCGTCGATTGTCCGGACGCAGAGGCCCTTGCAGCCTTCAAACATAACATCCGGGACGAACGGCTAGCCCGACACCTAGGGCAGGAAAAGCCGAAATCCATGGCAGCCCTCACATCATTAATGACCCGCTTTTGTGCAGGAGAGGACAGTTGGCTAGCCCGCAGCAACAATCTCCGTAAAAATTCTGGCAGTCCGGATACTAAGGACAACAACGGCAGGTCACGTCGAAACAAAAACAAGCGCCGAATTAACGGTGACGATAAGGAGGATACGGCGGTCAATGCCGGATTCCGAGGCTCTAAACCCGGTCAACGGAGGAAGCCATTTAAAAGAACCATCCCGGGTCCGTCCAACCTGGACCGAATACTCAACCGCTCATGCCAGATACATGGCACCTCTGAAAAGCCAGCTAACCACACCAATAGAGATTGCTGGGTGTTCAAGCAGGCCGGCAAGTTAATTGCCGAAAACAATGACAAGGGGCTAAATAGCGACGACGAGGAGGAGACCTGGCCGCCGAACAACAAAGGATAGAAGGGTTTTCCCCTACAAGTACAGACGGTGAATATGATATACGCGACCCACATACCGAAGAGGGAGAGGAAACGCGCACTAAGGGACGTCTATGCGATGGAGCCAGTCGCCCCAAAGTTCAACCCATGGTCCTCTTGTCCGATCACTTTCGATCGAAGAGACCATCCGACCAGCATACGCCATGGCGGATTCGCCGCATTGGTCTTAGACCCAATCGTCGATGGGTTCCACCTCACGAGAGTCCTGATGGACGGCGGCAGTAGCCTGAACCTGCTTTATCAGGATACAGTGCGCAAAATGGGCATAGACCCATCAAGGATTAAACCTACAAGGACAACCTTTAAAGGTGTCATACCAGGAGTGGAAGCCAACTGCACAGGCTCAGTCACAATGGAAGTGGTCTTCGGATCCCCGGATAATTTCCGGAGCGAAGAGTTAATCTTCGACATAGTCCCGTTTCGCAGCGGCTATCACGCTCTGCTCGGGCGAACCGCGTTTGCCAAATTCAACGCGGTGCCGCACTATGCATACCTAAAGCTCAAGATGCCAGGCCCTCGTGGAGTCATCACGGTCAATGGGAATATGGAACGCTCCCTCCGAACGGAGGAACATACAGCGGCTCTCGCGGCAGAAGTACAGAGCAGCCTTCTAAGGCAATCCTCGAGTCCGGCCGTTAAACGGCTGGATACAGCAAAGCGCGCCCAGAGCAATCCCAACCAAGACCACCTGGCGCGATAAGAGCACGCGTAGCAATGCGGCCCCAACCCTCGCCCGCGTATGATCGCAAGAATAACACTCCGCGTACATCATTACGCTTTGGAGATACCATGGGCACAGGGGAGGGGGCACGATCACAACGGACCCAGAGTGCGGTTCGACCACACCAGGGGCTCACAAATGTGCCCCTCTTTTCTTATTATTTTTCTTCTTTTTTGTACACAGGACTCTGTTAACCAGAAGCCCTGTCTGGCGGTGAACCTGCCGAACTCATGATGCAACAGTCAGGGACTAACGAAAGCCGCGTCGAACTCTCAGGTGGTCTCAATTACGAGCATTAAATTCGATTATATACACCAAATCCGCAGCTCATCCCTGGAGGGGGACATGTTTATTTAGTCCAAATCCCTTGCTTACTGCACTATTTGTATCAGTCCGCTCTACTAGCAGACTTTTCTTTCATTAATAATGCAGCACCTTTATGATCGCAATTGCATTACATTTTATATACATATGCTCATTATATGACATCTGGCACCCGTATATTTTGGTACGGCATAATACACCAGGGGCTTATGTTCCCCACTCTATGGTGTGATAAAGTCCGAACACTTTCACAAGTGCGGCACCCCGAACTTATAGCATTATATGAATCGGCTCCGAATCATGTCTTGGGTCAATAGTTGGGTTTGCCCGGCTCCCACGTTTTGGTGCCTTACGTTCCGTTCTGTCGGCTAAGGTGGCACTGGGAGAACCACTGCGATTGCGCCCCGGTTGAGCCGGGTTAATTCCTCAGTGGAGAAAGCTAAAACTAACTGGCATGATAAGGCGAGAGACTGGTCGCTGTTCGAGAGGTTTTTTCGGGTCCCTAAAGACTCATGCCGCTTCGAGCGAAGTTCCGGATGATGTCCGATGAAGGCGTGGATAGCGCCCCGGATTCGGTCTTCCGAATACCAGGGGCTTCGCCGAAATTTAAAATTATAGAATTCTATGGCTAAGTGAGAGTGTTCAAGCATTATAAGTCCGGTGCCTTGTTCGTCGTGTTGAGCGCCTCCCTAGATGGACCCAAAAATGGGAACAAGAGTGCTCAAGTTTATCCCGAACACCCCAGCACTTGTGGCTTGGGGGCTGAAGCCAACGACTTGCCATCTCTCAGATTTTACAACGGCCGCACAGAAGGTAATATTTTAAATTAAACAAGCGTCGCTCATGGCGCATATGAACGAAGTTTTCAGCGCACAGGATAAATAAACAGCGAGTTCAATCAAAGATTACATTTCGGGAGCACTCATCTGCAATATTGCAGGCTCCCTTCAGAACAATTTTATAATACTTCTCCGGCATGCGATACTCCTTGCCCGGCGGCGGTGGGTCCGTGAGAAGCTTCTCCGCATCCAATTTGCCCCATTGCACCTTTATGCGGGCAAGGGCCCGACGAGCACCTTCGATACAGGCGGAGCGCTTGACTACATCCAGCCTAGGGCATGCATCCATCAGTCACCGCACGAGGCCAAAGTAGCTACCAGGCATGGCCTGTCCAGGCCACAGCCTGACTATGAGGCCCTTCATGGCCTCCTCAGCTACCTTGTGGAGTTCGACCAGCTGCTTCAGCTGGTCGCTTGGGGGCACCGGATGGCCGGCTTTAGCATACTGAGACCAGAAGACCTTCTCCGTCGAGCTCCTCTCCTCGCCACGATAGAATGCGGCGGCATCAGACGCACTACGCGGCAAATCTGCAAACGCCCCTGGAGAGCTCTGAAGTATCAGGTAGTTCACATTAACATGCCTACTTTGCATGAAAAACGCCTTACCCGCCGCTATCTTCTTTATGTCCTCAACTTCCTGAAGGGCCTTATGGGCCTCGGCCTTGGCGGACCTGGCACTTTTGAGAGCCGAGGCAAGCTCGGACTCTTGAGTCTTGGAGTCACGCTCCAAACTCTCATGTTTTTCCATGAGAACCTGGAGCTCTTGCCGAACTTCCGCCACCCGTGCCTCTTGCTTTTCTCGCTCAACGCGCTCCGCGGCCGCATTGCGTTCGGCCGCGGACACAGCATCCTTCAGGCTTGCCACCTCGTTAGTGGCCCCTGCAATACACATATTATCCTTGTTAATTTTACTTGCAACCAAAATCCTTTTCTGTAAGGTACTTATTCAAAGAGGTGTTACTCACCTTCTTTTTCCTCGAGCTGCTTCTTTGCGTGGCCGAGCTCTTGCTCGGACCGCTCGAGTTCTTTCTTCAGCACGTCAACCTCCGCCGTTAGTGTGGCAGAGGTCAGCAGTGCAGCCTGCAAACCCATATTGACATATTTTAGGCAACCCTGCGTATATCTTGTTATAGATCCTTAGTCCGGCTTTTCTTTCCGAACACCGAACTAAGCATCAGGGGCTACTGTCTATGCGGTATTATATTACATTATTTTAACTTTTTTACCTCAAAGCCTGTTAAAAGGCTGCTGCAGGCTTCGGTCAGCCCGCTTTTAGCGAGCTGAACCTTCTCAATCACCACACTCATGAGAGTGCGGTGTTCTTCCTCGATGGAAGCGCCTTTAAGCGCTTCCAGCAGGTTATCCGGCACCTCCGGTTGGACGGAGGCCGCCGGCGTCACGGTCCTGCCCTTCTTTCGAAGGGGCCGCCTGCCGGACTCTGGAGCCACTGCGGGTTCCGATGTAGAGTCTGGCACGAAGTCCGGGCGGCTGCCTGACGGCGCCTCCGGAGCCTCCTCCTGATGGGTCCCTTTTTGGGATCCCACTTCGGCGTCCTCGTCGGCGCGTGGGGTGGAGGCAGTCAGGATGGAATTTACATCCGACGCGGCCAATGACCCGCTCGATGAGTCGGGGAGATCATCATTGGCCGGACTGCGGGCAGAATGCGGCATTAGAAGGATACTACGCGACATAAAAGAAATTACACATCAAGGATCCGGATACTTACGATCTTGCCGGACGCCTGGCCCTTGGAGGCCACTCATCCTCACCAACGCTGATGTTGGCGGAACTGTTCGGGGGGATAGTTCTCCCCCTCTTGGACCCTTCGCCCCCCCCCGATGGGGGAAGCCTTCCTTTTCTGCTCTCCCTCCTCTGGGAGAGAGTATTCCTCCTCCTCGTCTTCGGGGGAGGAGTCCTCGTCGTCGTCAGACGCCTGATTGCGGGAACTCTTTCGATCCCCGCGGCCACCTTCTTGGCCTTCTTCTCCGGCACCACGTGCGGTGCCGGAACCAGCAGCCCTGTTAAGAGGGCGTTCGCTGGGTCTTCTGGCATGGGAGCCGGGCTGATGAGCAGCTTGGCCTTCTCCATCCATTCCTGTCAAAGGAAGAGGCAGAATGAAACCTCACTAGAGTCAATCTAATTATCACAAGTGTCCCGTAATGGGGTTGAATCACTTACCTCGTCAGTTGGATTCTGCGAGTTGAATCCGTGGTCTTTGGTCGCGGACGCAGGGGCTTCGGCGCCCTTGAACAGCACCCTCCAGGCGCCTTCGTATGTTGTATCGAAGAGCCCGCTTAGCGCCTGGTGCTGTTCCGGATTGAACTCCCACAAATTAAATGCCCGTTCTTGGCATGGGAGGATCCGCCGGATGAGCATGACTTGGACCACGTCGACGAGCCTGAGCCTATCGCTCACCATCTTCTTGATACACGCTCGGAGTCCCGTCACCTCCACCGGATTCCCCCACTGCAAGCCCTTCTCTTTCCAGGAGGTGAGCTGCATGGGGATGCCAGATCTAAACTCGGGGGCCGCCGCCCATGTGGATTTGCGCGGCTCGGTGATGTAGAACCACCTCGATTGCCACCCCTTGACGGAGTCCACGAAGGTCCCTTCTAGCCAAGGGACGTTGGGCAATTTGCCCAACATAGCGCCTCCGCATTCCGCTTGCGTACCCTTCACAACCTTCGGCTTGACGTTGAAGGTCTTGAGCCACAGGCCGAAGTGGGGCCGGATGCAGAGGAAGGCCTCGCACACGACGATAAACGCCGAGATGTTGAGGATAAAGTTCAGCACCAGATCGTGGAAATCCAGGCCGTAGTAAAACATGAGCCCCCGGACAAATGGATGGAGCGGAAAGCCCAGTCCGCGGAGGAAGTGGGGAAGGAAAACGACCCTCTCATGAGGCCTGGGGGTAGGGATGAGCTGCCCCTTGTCGGGCAGCCAATGCGCGATATCGCCGGAAAGGTATCCGGCGCTGCGCAGCTTGGTGATGTCCTCCTCCTTGACGGTGGAGGCTAACCATTTACCTCCCACTCCGGACATATTCGGAGAAGGTTGAGGCGAGATGCGCGAGCTTGGGCGTTGGAGCTTGAGTTCGCGGGGATGGATCAGCAAAGGAGGAAGAAGGCGTAGGTGAGAAGGTGAATCCTTATCCCTTATATATAGGCGGACAAAACTATGCGTCCCCCACCAGCCTGGTAAAACTCGCTTATCTCCCAAGCGCCACCATAGATGGCGCGGTTGGGTTACCCACGCATGTATTGATGAGAATCCCGGAATAAGGGGAACACGATCTCTGCTTCGACAAGACGTGCCAAGGAAACCGCTTCGCTAAACATGCTGAGGTGGTATATTAATTCGAACAAAGGCCTGGTGGCGATGTGATGTCACGCCGCATAATACGTCAGCAGATTGAACTAAGTGTACATTTTATTCTCTCAACGGTGGAATGTGGAATTTATTTTGCAGAGCCGGACACTATCCTGGTGTTCATGATCTTCTCTGGATTATTCAAGGGAGGAACCCGCCTTGCAATGCCGAACATTATGCACGCTGGACTTATCGTCATTGAAGACTGGTTCAGGGGCTACTGAGGGAGTCCTGGACTAGGGGGTGTCCGGATAGCTGGACTATCAATATCCGCCGGACTCCAAGACTACGAAGATACAAGATTGAAGACTCCGGCTCGTGTCCGGAAGGTACTTTCCTTGGCGTGGAAGGCAAGCTTGGCGATACGGATATGTAGATCTCCTACCATTGTAACCGACTCTGTGTAACCCTAGCCCTCTCCGGTGTCTATATAAACCAGAGGGCTTTAGTCCGTAGGACAACATACATTACAACAATCATACCATAGGCTAGCTTCTAGGGTTTAGCCTCCTTGATCTCGTGGTAGATCTACTCTTGTACTACCCATATCATCAATATTAATCAAGCAGGACGTAGTGTTTTACCTCCATCGAGAGGGCCCGAACCTGGGTAAAAACATCGTGTCCCTCGTCTCCTGTTACCATCCGCCTGACGCACAGTTCGGGACCCCCTGCCCGAGATTCGCCGGTTTTGACACCGACAGGAGGCGTGTGGATGCGTGCACGGATGGTGGGGTGATCCCGGTTACCGGATTCCCACGGGTCGACGGCATGGCAAACGAGGAGGAACGTGCATGAAGCAAACGGGCACGATGCAAACATATGGTTCATCTCAGACAACATGCATTCGGTCCACGGTTGATCGTCTCGGGATTATACCTTCGAAGCATGCATTTCGGAGTGGTTCGATCTTGTCGAGGGAAGTAGTGGTACTCGCGGGTCGTAGTGGAAGTAGTTGTACTCGTGCCATAGTGGAAGTAGACGTTCTCGCGATGGAAGTGGAAGTAGTGGTACACGGTGACGGTAGTTGTACATTTCGGCGGTAGACGAACTCCGCGAGCAATGGTCGTCGTGGTACTTGGCGTCACTTCGTGTACTTGGTCTTGGCGATCGGAGAGGGTACTTGTCGGATCCACAACACTGTAACCGTTCGTGGCAGAGGAACTTGTTGGGTTCGAATCCCTTCAGGGTTGTCGTGGTACTTGCGGTCTCGGCGATGGTAGTCGTACACGTTCGGAGAGGAACTTGGCGTTTCAGTCTGTAGTCGTCCGGGCATCCTTGTGGTCTTGCTGGTGGGGTACTCGGCGAATCCACGCTCGGTGACCGTTGGACTTGGCGTCAACAGCAATAGGGGCGCGATGCAGAGACTTGGCGCGATGCAGGGGCTGTTCTCGAGCGGCACTTGCAGCGACAGCGACGGGAACTTGGCACGGCGGTCTTGCGCAGCATGGGGAGGCTCGAGGCGGCAGCGTCAAGGAGGAAGACCGGCGACGCAGCTGCGGGCACCGGGAGGCGTGGCTCCGACGGACAGGGCCGGAGACGAGGTGCAGAAGGGCGGCGAGGGACTCGGCGCCAGGGACGGCCTGAAACTGTTGCGGGTGGCGCTCGTGGCCATGGAACGCGGAAGCCAAGGTCAAAGGCAAGGCGCGGGGAAGGTCCGGGCGCGGCGTTGGCGAGAGGGTGCAGCAGCTGCTGCTGCTGCCGGCGGCGAGGTCGAGGCGGTTTGGTGGCGACGAGCAGAAGCAGGAGGTGAGGCACGGGGGGAGGTGATGCGGGGAGACGATGCAGAGGAGGGTCGGAGGCGCCGGAAGTAGACGACGAAGGGGCGTGTGGAGGCGAGGTGCTTGAGGGCGCGGCGCGGTTGGACGGCGGGAGGCATGGGCGAGGCTTTGGGCGGAGGCGGAGGCGCGGAAGACAGCGTGGAGGCGCAAGGGGATTGAGAGGGGGAGGAGATCGAGCGGAGGGAGAGGGCTAGTGAGCGACGGTTCCTATCGGTGCTGGATGGGGCATCGAGGGAGAGAGCGAGGGCATCAGCAAGAGGCTAGGGTTAAGATGGGGATGGCTGGGCTTAGGAGGTTAGATGGGCTGTGGTGATGGATGGGCCGGCCTGGGTTGCAAGGCTTCTTCCTTCTCTTCTCACTAATCGCCCACTTCTCTTTTATTTACCAAAAGCAGTAAATAGCAAAGAAAGAAAAGTGAGATAAAGAAAGGGTTGGAGAAATAATTTGAGCATGGGGGTAATTTTCCCGGACTCGCAAAAATGCGCTTGTCCCAAGAAAAATGGAGTGGGCAAGATTGCAAGAATTAAATTCAAAATCATTTGAATTTAATTCAAATGGTTTGAACAAGGACTAGGGTTTAGAAGTGTCCAAAATGTTCGGATTTTTGGTGGAGCTCCGGAAAATGATGAAAGAATAAATGGCAAAGTTGGAGATCAAGAATTAAGACAACAAAGGCATTGGGATTTTGCAAGTGTGTTATGCTGAATTCCAAAACAATGGAATATTTTAATTATAGCTCCCTAATATTGGAAGGATATGTTATAAAGAGAAATCACCCTGTGAGTTCCGTCGGTTTAAATAGATCAAAAGATCTATGCAATTTATTTAGTTGAGTTTTAAAAAGGGGTGCATGATGACGTGATGCAATGCACATGAAGCAAAGAGATGAGATGCAAAAAGCAAAAACAAAAGACAAAAACCCAACCACGAAGGAAATATTATATCGCATCTCCGGAAAAGGCAAGAGTTGGAGTTACGAATATGGAAAGTTGTATCCGGGGCATTACAGATGGCCCGTTATGGTCGGCCCATGAACGGACAATTCCAACTCTAGCCTGTTTACGGCCATAATGTGGCCTGTTATTGGCCCATGTTTGGCCAATCGATCATACGACCCGTATAAGGCCCATTGATGATACGGCCATAGAAGGCCCATTGTTTCTACGGCCCGTAGAAGGCCCAATGTTTCTACGGCCCGTAGAAGGCCTAGTGTTTCTACGGCCCGTAGAAGGCCCACTGTTTCTGCGGCCCGTAGGAGGCCCAATGTCACTACAGTAAATATTAGCCCATGGTTATTGTGGCCTACTTTTAAAAAATAGGTTATTGTAGCCACTAGCAAACTGCGGAAAAGGAACTGCACTGACTACAAGCAAACAAATAAACAAGACAACAAGGAAATAAATAAGCAAGCAACTTATGCTAGGCTATCACGGCTATTACACATATTACATCCATTGGGCATCAAAGCTCACCACCAGTGCAAATATAGGGAACACATCAGCATATAAACGCCACAGCAAAACAAGTCCAGAACTAAAACCACTTTAGAAGAGTTCAAGAAACAATATCCTGGGTACCCATAATGCTGGCAAGATGCTTAGCAAGCTTATTAACTTTCTCTTGTTTGGCGCTTAAATCCTCCAGCGCTTGCTGTTGCACAAGAAAGTACGCATCTGAATTCTGCAGGGACCTCCTCAGTCCTTCGGCTTCTTGCCGCAGCACAGCTGACTGATGCCTTCCAGCTTGTAGCTGAGACTGAAGAAGCCGAAGTGATTCAGGCAGCGAGTTTGAAGAGCTTGTGCCAGCGGTACTGGCCAGTAACTCGAACACTACATCAACGCAGGACTGTGGGGTTTTCTCACTATCTACAAGATCGTTTTTATCACCTTTCTTGGAGACCAACAGGGTTGTCTAACTATCTTGAACCTTATCTGCATTACTTTCTCTACCATTGCATAGTGGGGTGCTCTTCTCCAATATTCTGTTTGCATACTACAAGAGAAACAAGCAGACACACCACATGTTTATCTTGTAGTATACCAATCTCATTTTGGTAAACCGGTTCAGTAGTAAGGTGGATAGGATAACAACATGAAACAAACATATATCTATGTACTATGGTCACTGTATTTTCCATATCATTCTAGTTTATGTTCCCTAATCAAGATAGAGACACAGTTCAACTCATATATTTTTAAGACACAACAGCATAGACAGAATATAAGTGTGAGAAACTATACAACATTGGCAGCACTTGTAATGTGCATCACATGAGAACATAACTGTTTATACAACTTAAACTAAAATCAACATAGAGCAAGAAGTTAGAACAGCAATCCAGTTAAAGAAATGGGTTTAAAACATACATGTTGCGCCATTGCAGTTTCAATTGGATCCTTCAAATTCGAAAGTAGTTGGTATGAGTAAATACAGTGATGCAATAGCAAAGGAGTATGGACCATAGCTACGGAATCTGACCTAAGAATAGTTGCTCTTCTGCTTTAAACGTGGAGTTTGGGTTAGCTGTGGTGGTCTTCGTGCTTTGGGCACTGCAGTAGCTTTACAAACTGCCCGTGTTGGGGTACTCTGTGGTGGACATGGTGCTTTGTCAACTATAGTGGGTTACTATCCGCTGGGGTTGCGGTTAGATGTGTTGTAGCTGGTTCTATTCCCAACGGTGTAAGTGTGCAATCTGGAAGAGTCTCGATTATGTGTGGTGGGGCTAGTTTGTGGGCCAGTACAACCATGGTTCTATCTGCATCGACGGGTAGCACTGTCTTTTGTGAAGAATGGGTTTTTGCTCCCTTAGATACTGCCATCACCCCCTCCAATCCAAATGGCTGATAAACAAGAAAAGAAATTGAACATACAGACATTGTATGATAGACAGATGTGGTAATTCACATATATGTTGTCTAACCAAATAGGACAGCATGACACAATTTCACATATATGATGCCTAACTAAACAGGATAGCATGACACAGTTTCAGATATATGATGGATAACTTAACAGGATATAATGGCATAATTCAACATGTGATGAGTACCTAAACAGGATGACATGACAAAACTATATGATGTCTTTCTAAAATAGATTGGGATGAAATAATTCACATACATGTTGTCTAAGTATACAGGATGACATGATATAATTGACATAATTGATTCATATACTAAGCAGCTGGCACTCGCATGTATGATCTCTAAACTAAGCAGATAGAATTCAATATTGTGCATATGGTGTCTAAACTAAGCAATGCAAGACACCATATGCATCATATGAGAAATATAAACATTGCAACTTAGAGCATACACCTCAGGTGGGATATGGGACTGGTCATCTATCTCTGAATCCTCCTCTGAGGAGCTCCCTGTAACCATCGAGATATATGCTTCAACAGGTACCATTGCCTGCTCTGAAGACCTTGTTTTCACTCCAGATTTTTCCATAACCGGCTCAAATGGCTGATACACATGAAGAGTAGTTCAATATACACAGATTGTCGACAAATGGAATACGTAATGAAAAAAAGATGGCATGATATAATTCACATATATGATGCCTGGCTCCATGGCGGTGCATAATTCACATATATGATAACTGGCTGAAAAACATGGCATTGCATAATTCACATATCTGATATAGAAAGCAAACAGGAGGCATTCACACAAAGCATGTCTAATCTAAGCAGATGGCATGGCAATGCAAGACACCATATGCATGATATGAGCAATATAACCCAGCCAAGTTAGAGCATGCACCTCGGGGGGGGATACGACTGGTCATCTCTCTTTGAATCCTCCTCTAAGGAGCTATCTGTAACCAGCAAGAAATCTGCATCGACAGGTAGCACTGACTGCTCAGAAGACCTTGTTTTCACTCCAGATTTTCCCATGACCGACTCAAATGGCTGATGCATAGGAAGAGTAGATGAATGTATAAACATTGTTGACAAATGGAACACATTATGGAAAAAAATATGGCACGATACAATTCACATATACGATGACTGGCTAAATAGGATGGCATTGCATGATTCACGTATATGATTCCTGGCTAAAGAAGATGGCATTGCATAATTCCCATATACTCCCTCCATTCCTAAATATTTGTCTTTTTAGAGATTTCAAATGGACTACTACATACGGATGTATATAGACATATTTTAGAGTGTAGATTCACTCATTTTGTTCCGTATGTAGTCACTTGTTGAAATCTCTGAAAAGACAAATATTTAGGAATGGTGGGAGTATGATATAGAAACCAAACAGGTGGCATTCACACAAAGCAAATCTAAACTAAGCTGATGACATATAAGATGTATAATGTAAGCAATGCAAGGCGCCATATGCATGATATGACCAACATCAGCATGCCAGGTTAGAGCAAACACCTCAGGTGGTAAACAGGCATGGTCGGCTCCTTCTGAATCTCCATCTGAACAGTTATCTTCCTCTGGAACACAATCTGGAAATGCAGGAGAGGGGGGGCCTTCACCCACCATGGAGCAACGTCTGCATGACATTATATTCGCACGCAACGGTCTTTTCTTTTTCTCTACATGTTCAGTATGATTGTGTACAATATCTGACATGCATAATAAAAAAATAGTTAGATTTTATAAGGCCTAAGGGGTGCATGCAAAAATCAAGACTGATGGTAGCAAACGAGTGGATGGATCCAAAACTACTGATAGCAGGTAGATTATAGCTTCAGTTTAAAAAGATAGACAATGGATCATCTATTGTTTGTTGCCCACCCAACATGAACCACATAGAAGACCCTAGATGAACCAGATAGTAGACAGATACTATTCGTTGCTGGCTCGATATGATACCCATGGGCAATTCAAAACTCAAGATTGAACAATAAAGTAGCAGGTAATAATAACCGATGTATAACGTAAGCAAACACGAAAGACTGCGACCTCTCTTCCTGAACTGTCTAGTCCTCAGGTTCATCTGCTCAGTCGATGATGGTAATGCAGTTGGCGTGGCTGCCGACAACAGGGAAGATGATCTGATGCGGCGAAAGAAAGTCTGCAGGGGGGATCTCTGCTACAGCGAATGCTTCTGTTGATGGTGCACCTCAGGTGGGGTGGATGACGGCACGGCAGGAGCAGGACATAACACATAGAGTTTTCTTTGATGCCAATCTGAAAATGAAGTAAATCTGTAAGGGCTCCTTAGAATTGGAGGATTCTATAAACGCAGGGACAGGAAAAACACAGGAATAGGATAGGAATGCACGTGCAAAACAGAGCATTTGGAAACATAGGATTTCACTCAACCTGGGTGTTTGGCTCACATGAATTGGAAGAACAGAGGAATGGAGAAAGAAAGTGATGCGACGAGTGTACAACCTCTTTGGCATTGCCTTGTGGACCTCAACATCATTGGGTTGGACGTGGAGGATGGTGATGATGCTGGTGTGACTGTCGGAGGCGGGGAAGAAGATCCGAGGCCTCTGGAAATGGCGCCGAGGGTACTGCTCCGCTGTGATGGACGGTTCCATCGTTGGAGCAGCTCTGCTAAGGTGTACGGCGACGAGGCTGAAGCATGACAAGACAGACAACTTTAATCTGAAGTGCGACCCTAATATCATCTGCAATAGATGATGTAAAATACATCACCAAAAAATGCTAGATGTAAAACGCATCAGCCGCGCCACGGCCGCTCCAACAGATGCTGTAAGTACTGTTCACTCTGAACTTAACTGAAGAAAATGAACTTCACAGTCGAAACTGAATTTTACTGTCGAAACTGATTGAACTAGTAACAGAGCATTGCAATAGATGTTTAGGGCGTTCGAGCACTAGTAGCAGAGAAGCAGTGATCTAAATCAGCAGACGCTCGAGCAGGGAACGCACTAGCAGAGAGCAAGTCGTGCAGTAGCACCGGGAGCGAGTGCTAAAGCAGCAACTCCTGTAGCTGCCGAAGGTCGTGCAGCAGCAGCAGTGCAAGCGAGAGCAAGAGCAGAGCAGCAGCACGAACGAAAGCAGGAGCAATGCAGCAGCGCGACCGACATCAAGAACAGAGCCGCAGCACGAGCGAGAGCCGGAGTAGCTGCAGCTAGTGCCGTTGTGGAAGTCGCCACCGAGGAAGCAACGACATGAGGGAGAGACACCGTGGATGATGTGGCCGGCGACGGCGCCGTCGATGGAGACGCCATGTCTGCTCGGTATCGAGCACCGGCAGCCCCGTGAGATCGAATAAGAGATAAAATGCAGCGGTGAGTGCAGAACCTCCTTGGTGGCGCCGAGTTGGCCTCAGCTTCATCGGAGGAATTGGTGAGGGTGCTGCGGTTCCGGTGGGGCAGGTCAAGACGGCGCTGTGGGGATTGAGGTGGCGCGATAGACGAGGCGAACATCGGGGCAGCTCGTTGGAGGTGGAGGACGGGGCGGCTGGTCCGGCGGGACGACGAGATCGACAACGGATCCTCATCCGGTGCGGTGGATGAGGGATGGCGAGCTGTTGCGGTGGATGACGTAGTCGGGGAAGAGTCTCCGGCTGGGCGGCGGTCGGGAGGCCGACGGAGGAGCGTGGGGTTTCGCGGGTTTTGGCGGCCTCGGTGTACGAATGGGGGGGGCGAAGGAGGAGGGGGAGCCAAGCTTAGGGACGCGCTTGTCCGAAATGTAGGGTAAGTTACCAATGTACCCCCACCAGTTTTGACACCGCGACGTGGAGCTTCATTTCCGGCTGAGGGGTAGAAGGGGGATTTCACGTGTCTAGGCTGCGGGAGCGATTTCGGATGAGGAGGGAGTTCTCGCGCGCGTCCAAATTTCGGGATAACAAGGCGCGGCGCGGGTTGAAGAAGCGGGAGTTTCAAAGCAGGTGAGACAAAAGATACTCGAGCTTGAAAATTTCAGGATAACAAGGTGCGGATTCCTTGTTCGGCAGAACAAACTTAACGTGTAAAAAAATCATACAAGACACAAGAGAGTCATGTCCCCTTTTACTATATTGCTATAGATGCCATTGAAAAAACTACAAGAAAAATGTAAAAAAAATCGGGAGAACATGATTACCCTGCACATTACCAAATCGATTCGCACTTCCCTCAACAACAACAAAAAACAAATCAATTCCCACCAAAGGAAGAGTAATGTCCCTTTTTATATGATTACAGATGCCATGATCTCGAATTTCAATTTTTGGATCCACGTTATGTTGAATTCGAATATATCATTAGGTGACCTTGCGGTTTATAATTGATGTAGTCATACATTTTGATCTTCCATCATATATGAACATTTTACTCCACCATGTGAACATATATATTGTCGTCTACCATATGGACTAAATTTGAATCAATTTTCCTTATTTGAATACGATTGTTGTCAAGTTATACAATAATTTAAATATTATCTTGATAACAAAAAGACATGCATATAGCAGTAATCATATTTCACAATGAACTACATGTACCATACGCTCTCCAATTCAAATATCTGTATCCATTTTATGTTGAATTCAAATCATAGTACATTATTTGTCTAGGTAGCGAGATGTTCGGGATAATCTAAACCTTGTTTTCATACGTATAATTTTTGGCTGAATTGGGACAAGTTTTGGTATAAGCCTCTTGCAAAACCGAAGATTCTCTCAACAAGCCTCGTGGTTCCGAGAGGGAACGTGTCACCTTTGTGTGCAAAACGATATACGCTGCCTCCCCCCTGATTTTATTTACAGAGGCAACATAGAACTATATGAGTGCCCTGTTAAATTTTGGAATTCTTTCGGGTTCATTTGGCCTTTTTATACATTAATTGAGTTTCTGGACTTTTAATGTGCATAATCTAAATATGAATTGCATGCACATGCTCCAGTGCACCAAAGTGGGTTGAAAAATCACATGTGTGTCCATGGTTGAATTTCTAGGTCCCATGGAAGAAATGAGAATGAAATTCAAACATCTAGGCGTCATGACTCTGTCGAGAACATCGAGAAACTTAGATTTTAAATTCATGTAATGAAACTTGGCATGGTGTCATGTCATGGCACTAACATGTTGTGGTAAAAAAATTGGGCCGATTTGGAAGCTCGTGGTTCTAAGAGGGAACGTGCCACCCCCCCGCCCCCCGCCCTTGAGTTTCTTAACAAAGGCAACATAGAACTACATTAGTGCCATGTTAAATTTTGGAATTATTCCAGGTTCATTTGTCATTTTTTTATACATTAATTGAGTTTCTGGTCATTTAATGTGCATAAGTCAAATTTGAACTACAAGCACATGCTCTCGTGCACCAAAGTTGGTTGAAAAATCACATTTGTGTCCTCGGGTGAATTTCTAGGTCCCATGCAAGAAATGAGAATAAAATTAAAACATCTGGGCATCGTGGCTCGGCCGAGAACATTGAGAAACTTGGTTTTAAAATTCTTGTAAATCCAAAACACGTCTGAAAATCATGAAACTTGGCATGGATGTCATGTCATGGTACTACCATGTTGTGGTAAAAAAATGGCCGAATAGGAACAGATTTTGGTATAAGCTTCTTGCAAACCGAAGCTTCTCTCAAGAAGGCTCGTGGTTCTGAGAGGGAACGTGTCACCTTTGAGTGCGAAACGATATACATTGTCCCCCTTGAGTTTATTTACAAAGGCAACATAGAACTACATGAGTGCCTTGTTAGATTTTGGAATTATTCCGGCTTCGTTTGGCCTTATTTACACATTAATTGAGTTTTTGGTAATTTAATGTGCATAATTCAAATTTGAACTACAAGCACGTGCTCCCGTGCACCAAAGTTGGTTGAAAATCACATTTGTGTCCTCGGGTGAATTTCTACTCCCATGCAAAAAATGAGAATAAGATTCAAGCATCTGGGCATCATGGCTCGGTCAAGAACATTGAGAAACTTGGTTTTAAAATCATGAAACTTGGCATGGTGTCATGTCATGGTAGTACCATGCCGTGGTAAAAAAAATTGGCCGAATAGGAACAAGTTTTGGTATAAGCTTCTTGCAAATCGGAGCTTCTCTCAAGAAGGCTCATGGTTCTGGGAGGGAACGTGTCACCTTTGTGTGCATAATTCAAATTTGAAATACAAGCACATGTTCCAGTGCACCAAAGTTGATTGAAAAATCACATGTGTGTCCTCGGGTAAATTACTAGGTTCCATGCAAGAAATGGGAATGAAATTCAAAATTCTGGGCGTCGTGTCTAGGTTGGAAACATTGAGAAACTTAGTTTTCTAATTCCTGTAAATCCAAAACACGCATGAAAATAATGAAACTTGGCTTGGTGCCATGACATGGCACCAACATGCTGTGGTAAATTTGCAGTCCGATTTGCGAAGGCGCACACATTAACAATCAACAAAGTCATTTTGGAACAAGTGTTGTCACGTTACAATCGGAAACACAAGTATTATTGAAACCGTGGGCGTTCTACTTACTAGTACCATTTACGTGCCGCCACGCGTCCCCATTTTTTATTAGCTAGGAGGCGCCGTGCAGGGTAGCTATTTGAGTATGAGAGGCGTGCGATCAGACCCCTGCGCATGCTTATCGGGAGGAGAGCCCTTTGACCTCCATCTGCCGTCCACCTCTCTCCCAAGGTCTCCATTGATGGCGCCCGAGCCTCTGTTTAATGGCGTGGCTATGTCTCACTCGACTGAGATTTAAGAGAGAAAAAAGAAAATCTGACAGCATGGATCTTGATGTAAGATCCGACGGACCTATATAGCATCTACTGCGACTTATAGCAAGACTGATGAATATATAAGGACGATTTTTTTGATCAAAGAAGGGCTTGCCCCTTCCGATTTTCATTACTGAAAACCACCACAATTCACAAGAAGTTCAGCACAACTCCAGCCTAACACAAAGGACTAAAAGTACTAGATTGAAATCACAACATCCCAAGAGGCCAACAAAGGCCAAACATCCACGCTAGAACCCAACATTTCATAACCGACGACACAATCGACATCCTAAACCGATTATTACATCAAAAGAAACCAGGAAACTGAAGGAAGCCTAGCAGCAACTAGAAGAACAACAACACCTCACCACAACAAGAGTTTTCTTCATTCCAGCCTCGCAACATTGATCTTCCACAGAAAGATAAGGATGATTAATTGTCTTACATAATTAGAAAGATAATTGAAAAAGCCACATGCGGCTACGCCCGAATACACAAGGGCAAAAGAAGAAGGAATACAAGGATCTGGTTCGCTAATCTCTACTTTCTTGATGCGTTGCTGTAGGCCGCGGGAACTAGTCTCCGCGGCGAGCGGCGATGAGCTCTTTCGTGTCCTCAAGACGCTGCTTGAGAACATCCACGGATTCCTCCACCAGCCTTTGGCGCTCGTTGCGGAGCATGTCATTCTCGTCCATAAGTTTCTTGACGATGACGCCGGTCCTCTTCAACAAGGCACTGGTCTCCTCCTGCTGGTCTGCACTTTGGATGATCTTCTCCCTCAGCAGGTCGCGCTCGGCCCGGAGCCTCTCATTGCCCTCCCTTAGTTGCCGAATGACGCCGGTAGCCTGTTCAAACGAGGCTTTCATGTCGTCCAGCAACCTCGCCAAGCCAGAGATCTAATCCATCTGCTATGGACGATCGCATGCATGCGCCTGTAACAGTCGTCGCCTTCCCGTGAGAAATTTTCCCAGGCCGCCGCGACGTAGCGGGACATCTCTGCTGCATTCATGGCGCGGCGGGACATCTCTGCTGCTTCCGCGGCGCGGCCGGACCAGTCTGCTGCATCGAAGGCGCGGCGGGACCTCCATGCTGCTTCAGCGGCGTGGCGGGACCTCCATGCTACTTCAGCGGCGTGGCGGGACCTCTGTGCTGCTACTTCCGCGAGGCGGGACATCTCTCGTGCTTCCGCTTCCATGCTCGCCTCTCCCTGGTAGCAATCTCTCGACCCAGAACTCACGCTGGCCATGGCAAACCCAAGGGAAGGATGCTGAATGACTTGTTTGTTTTTGTGGATGAGGAGTTGAGAAGGGATGTGCAGTCATCTTGGCATACTAGTATTTATAACCGAGTACTAATACGCTCCTAACTGGGAAACCGTTTAGGTTGTGATCGGTGTGAACAGGTTTGGAATTCAATATACTAGCGTGGTACTAATACGCTCCTAAGTGGGAAACCGTTTAGGTTGTGATCGGTGTGACCAGGTTTGCAATTCAATATAGCGTGGAGTAATTTGGAATGTGACGATACGCAAGCTCAAAATTTATTGACGGTTCTAGTTTCGAAGTGCGACACTATTCCCGGATGGAGTACTTCTTTTAATACTCCCTCCTTTCTGGTTTTATAGGGCTTATCTCAAAACTTTAGTTTTTCCATTTTATAAGGCTCAATTTGGTTGTTCCCCAACACATGTTCAGATTCCAAGGTGCATTAAATCATTGCATGCAAGTATTAAGAAAAAATTGACCAATGCATGTACTTTATGCATGCATGCATTGCAACTAATGCATTGATAAACATAATTTTTTGAGAAAAACAAGAGCATTAATTAGGTGCTTTTGCAAACTACAAAAAATATTCCACCACTCACCATAAACCAGAAAGGAAGGAGTACTGCTGTGTACGTGCAATAACTGGCACCGTCATATACATATCTTACGGTTAATGGGGCGTTCGACAGGAATAGCCGCGTGGCGAGCTCTAGGCTAGTCCTTTTTTCAGACGCATTAAACCTATCTCTCGGGACTTCTCGCACGCACCATCCTGCCACCCACAAAAACATGTACTCTGAGTTTAGTAGTATGTTATACAGGAAGAGAAGAGGTGCACGCACGCACTCGTCCTCTCACACACGCATCTGTTTTTTCTCGAAAAAGGAGGATGATGAGCCCCGGCCTCTGCATCTGGGAGTCACACACGCATCTGTAGCTACAAATTGTAGTGTTCTAAACCATCCGATTGGCTCTATCATGGATGTACCTATATACTAAAACATGTCTAGATACATCTATATTTTGACAAATGGAAGGCATGTATTGTGGAACGGAGGGAGTGCTTGTCATCAAAATGGATAAAAAGGGACGTGTCTAGAACTAAAATACGTCTACATACATCTCCTTTTATCCATTTTGATGACAAGTAGTACTTCTTACCCAAAGGAACTTTATATCCAACAGACACAAAATATCTGTTCGACTATTGGAAATTACTGATCTGATGTTGAAGTTATTGCTGCAGCGCCACCAAAACCCACCATTTCTTAAGCTAAAGTAGACCAAGGTAATCCCTATATTAGCATATTACTAAGATAAACAGAAGGCACTATCGAAACATTTAGGACGTGAGCTTGTCAATCTGAATGTGGAGGGACACAAGCTTAGCCCCGGCCAGCAGCTTGGGCGGAACTGTCAAGAAGGTCAACTCCTGCACGTCGACGTCGCCGGGATCCTTGCTACTTGTCGCTTCCACTTCCACCTTGACTGCGTCGGTCGTGCCTTTGGGCTCCCCCGGCGGGCCGTTTTCCCACAACTTGGCCAAGTAGTGCGGCAGTGGGGACGCCCCTGCTCTGATGCAGACGACCGACACGGCGACAGGTGCGCCGATGTCGAGCACGCTGCTGACCAAGAAAAACGCGCGGCGCCTCCTCCGCGAACAGCAAGAGCCGTGGCTCCGACAGTGGCACTTGCAGCTGGGGCACCTTGCCGTACTAGATCCTATGCACGGGCATGGGATGCGCGGTGCTGATGTGGTGGTAGAGCGCCGGCGGCGGGCCTTCGTAGCCGCAGACGGGCACGGGGCATTTGCAGGGCGCGAGCGGACACACGCTCTGGTGATTGGCGAGCTTGCGGTAAGTGACATAGACCCCACAGCCTTCGTGCGGGCACTCCACCCTCACCGACGAAAGGACGGAGTCCACCACCGTGTTCCGCACATCGAAGACACCGCCGCGCTCGCACTTCTCGGACTGCCGCTGGTTCCCGAGGCGCTCGACGCGGAAGTCCGCGCAGGCCAGGTGCCCTCCCTTGCACTGCAGAAATCAATCCAACAGCACATCAATCAAGAAACCTGCACCTTGCTCAATCAGCCGAACGGACGAGGTGTATTCGAACCTCATACACTGGAGGCGTCAAGGGGCAGAGGCACAAGGGGCAGTGGAGCACGGTGAGGTCCCTCGAGACCTTAGAGAGCTCCATCGTCGGGTCCTGTTCTTGTTCGGTCTGCATGATCTCGCCCTCCTCGTGCACAACCATCCTTCGAGGTGCATTAAATCAACACATGCAAGTACTATCAAAAGAAGAGTCACGGCATGCATGCATGCGTTGTAATTAATGCATCGATAAACGCAAATTATTGAAATATATCGAGTGCAGTGCTTTGATGTGTCGCGTCAACTCGTACATCAACGAGAAGTTTGATTCTCCTCTCCCTCGTGGACTTAACTGCACCTGCCTTTGGCTGTATGGCAGGTTGGCCACACACCTGTCGAGCCCACCTGTCATACACGCAAAGACATGAGCGTCCCTCCCTCGCCCATGAGCGTGGTGGCTGGCAAGACTAGGAGAAGCTTTTGCTACACGCTCTCCCTCCTGCACGCGGTGGACATGGAGCAGTTCAATCGGTGCCAGATGGCCAGAAGCGTACTGTAGTACTCCTCCAGTGCAGTAGTACACCATCATTGTTCGACTTCCCGATGAGGCGAAGAGCCAAGCGCAGCCCAGACGCTCATGTGGCAGTTTCATGTGTAGAGTAGTCTAGATAGCGTGTACCGTGCCTGTAAGCTTAAAATCGTTGGGGTCGGCTCCATGCTATGTGGCCGTACCGAAGTTTTTTTAAAATTAAAATAGTCTTCTGGCCCTACCTGTCACCCTGGTGATTGTAGTTTGCACGCTCATCTGGTCAAGACAGGAATATATATTTTAATTTGTTTTTTTTTGAAAAGGGGGGACTCACCGGCCTCTGGATCAGAACGATGCATATGGCCACATATATATTAATTTGTGGTGGGTAAATGTTAGAGGTTGCAGCAAATATAATGTACACTACAGGTCTTTCAGCCAAGTTTAGAGGCAAGCATGTGGGGCCAGTGCTATGATGTGTCGTGTCAACTCGTAGAACGAGGAGAAGCTTGATTTTACTACACACCTTCTCCCTCGCCCATGCACGCGGTTGCTCGCAAACGAGGACAGGCTTTTGCTTAGTAGTAGTACTACAACAAGCTATCCGTCCCGCTCGCGGTGGACGGACATGCAGCAGTGGATTCGACACTGTAGACAGTAGTAGTAACATCATTGTTCATCTTCTCGAAGAGGCAAAGAGCCAAGCGCAAACCAAACATTGCAGTTGCGAACATTGGAGCACGCATATAGCCAGGCTCTTGCATGAGACAAAATTGCTATGTGAGCCCACTATTGTACTAGTATATACGACTACTTGCTAGTATAGCCGTGTAAACCAAAAAGGAGTATTTGGCCTTCTAGAGATTTCAACAAGTGACTAGACTACACCGAGACGGAGTACATATGGAGCAAAATGAGTGAATCTGCACCGTAAATAAATAGTACTAGTTCTATTGTTTTCCTCTCCGAGGTGCACAATATTGAGTATACTGACTAGTCTCTTTCTGACACACATTTACATTTTTTTTGACACAGTACAGATGCAAGCGCTCATATACACGCGCATACACTCACCCCTATGAACGCACACACGCACGACACTATCATCTTGAAATTTAAAAAGTCACCATAGGCACCTCGTTGTCGATGGGTCCATAGGTGCTTGAATGCCAAGGAGGAAGAGGGTAGCGGTTCCGAGACGTTGAACAGTCAATGATGCATCCTCAATTACATGCAGAGGGAACTAATTGGAGAAGCAGACTAGAGCCAGCACGATGTGAATGCAACAGAGTTTGGTCTCTCATATAATAAAGGCGCCCCACCACTCCAATCCATCTACTCCCAAGTCTCTGCGCAACACTGCTCACTCCAATCCAAGACCAAGTGACCAGAAGCCACAAGCACCTATGGAGGCGATGGACGCGAGCGGCAGTCGGCCCTGCCAAATCATCCAAGGCGCCGGCCTGTGGCCCCGCACCGCGCAGCGTTTCCAGATGGTGCTGGCGACCGCAGGCATCGTAGCCCTCGCCGGCGCTGGCTTCGCCTCTCGCATGGACGACATGGTGGTCAACTCCATCCGCAAGTTCACCATCGTCAAGAAGCGCAGAGACGACCTTGTCGTACTGCTCCAGCCCGCGCGCCCAGGCTCCTCATTGCCTGCCACCCTCATCGGCCTACATGGTGACGAACTCTTTCAAGCCCTGGTGGCCCTGCAGGTGCCGGAGGTCGCGACAAAGAATGTGCACCTCGAGGCCGCGCTCGCCGCGCAGCGCCTCGCCATGCAAGAAACCGTCGACCTGCACATCCACGTCTACGAGGAAATCGTCTACATAGGCCACTACAAGGCAAGCGAGGACAGAAAGACGTTGGCCTTCTTCCAGCGGCTGGAATCTTTGGATGCCATTGTTCAGAAGCACGTCGACCTGGCCACAAAAGCCGTTGCTACTTAGGCGCCGTTCGGTGGGCCGGCGCCCTGAGTCGAGGAGGTGGACATCGTCGATGGATGCATCTCTTCTTCTTGCCTCCTGTAACCAGCACTGCATCGCCTCGTGGCCTTAATGTTTTATTAGTATAGTACTCCATCCGTTCCCAAATATAAGTCTTTCTAAAGATTCCAGCAAGTGACTACTACATACGGAGCAAAATGAGTGAATCTACACTCTAAACTATGTCTTCATACATCTGTATGCTGTATTCCATTTGAAGTAGTATCTAAAAAGGCTTATATTTATGAACGGAGGGAGTATATGGCATTTTTATTCCAGTCGTAACATTTTCACTGTGAGGTGGGGCTGCAGTTGAGCAAACCCACCCCACCCACTGGGCGTCGGCCGAGTTTAGAGATAGAAGAGAGAAACGAGGGAGGAGGGCTAGCTGTAGCACGGACGCTGTTGTCAGATGGGACTCGTGTTTATAGAATAGGAGTATTGAGCACTCATGTCTCTTTTTTTTGAGGGAAAAATTAGTCGTATGTCTAGTACCACTAGTTGGGTGCGTGCGACCTATAGCTGTCATCACTTTAGGTCTACTTTTCGAACCGCGGCTACGCTTCACAGTACATATTTTTCACGCATTTATCCTCCTATATGTACTCCTAGGCTATTTCCACGTGCTCCCATTCGCCGACATGTGGGACATAGAGCATCTGGGTCGTAGTGCATGCACGACTCGGAGCATATGCTGGGGTACTTTACATTTCAGACCTCACAAATTACATGCAAACCCCCTGCAGAAGAATAAATAAATCAATGAATTACTACATGAAACCAGATTATTTTCGTGGAAACCGGAGCACGTTCATTAAATTTTGGACATAACATGTTTATAAAAAATGACCGGACCTAAACCAGTCTAAGGGCCTCTTTGATTTTTCCCGAAAAAAGGGCCTCTTTGATTTGCAGGATACTGAAAACATAGGAATGGGGAAATATGATGGCGATGAACCGAGACGAGGAGAACTCTAACTCAGTTAGAGGTTAGAGTTAGATTCTAACCCTGAACTAACTCTAAACCAAAGAGGTGTATGGATGGCAGGGTTAGATTGACAATAAATGCTCTATCTCAATCATTTGACTACTTTGGACCCTATTTTTAGTCATACTAAAATAAGTCCCTTGGATCCAAGGACCCTCTTGGTGTGGCCGGTTCTTATGTGGCCTCCTCCCGCTCACAATTGACATAAATGAACCATCTATACAATCAAGCATGCAAAACATGATAATTTTTACTTTGTCCATACAAATGAGATATCCCACTTAAACATACAAGTCGTCAATCAAGCTTCACAAAATAAAAAACACTTCATGAAACAAAGAATGAGCTAACTCATCATGGAAGTTGTTCACGATAGGGAGGGAGCCCGGAGCCCCTCACGCACCGAGGGAGGAGCTCGCCATCGTCGCTCTGGAGGAAGTCTCTGTAGAACCCAAGCCCCGGGAACCCCTCCGACGCCGGCCCTTGCGAGTTTAGGTCGACACCGGCATGGGTAGCAGGGCCGCTTGCCGCCGACTGGGAACTTAATCTTTGGGCCTCTAGAAATAATGCAAGCCTGTAACTAAAATACCTAGAAAGGTGAACTGAATCTTTGGGCCTCTAGAAATAATGCAAGCCTGAAACTGAAATACCTAGAAAGGTGAACTGAATCTTTGGGCCTCTAGAAATAATGCAAGCCTGAAACTTAAATACCTAGAAAGGTGAACTGAATCTTTGGGCCTCTAGAAATAATGCAAGCCTGAAACTGAAATACCTAGAAATGTGAACTGAATCTTTGGGCCTCTAGAAATAATGCAAGTCTGAAACTGAAATACCTAGAAAGGTGAACTGAATCTTTGGGCCTCTAGAAATAATGCAAGCCTGAAACTCAAATACCTAGAAAGGTGAACTGAATCTTTGGGCCTCTAGAAACAATGCAAGCCTGAAATTGAAATACCAAGAAAGGTGAACTGAATCTTTGGGCCTCTACAAATAATGCAAGCCTGAAATTGAAATACGTAGAAAGGTGACCTGAATCTTTGGGCCTCTAGAAAGATTTATTACCTCCTCAAGAAGCATCAAACAATTCCATGCGTGCACCACAAATCTATAGCAAGTTTGATCAGGATCTACTTTTCGAAATCAGAATTAGCGCTAGAGCAAGCAAGATCAATGATATGGCCATGAGACAGAGAAGGAACGAACAAACACACCCCTCTCACGACCTCCCTGGTAGATGCGCCACCGCCGCGCACGACAGAGGGAGAAAAACGACTAGTGAAGGGGGAGCGGAGCGACCTTTGAAGGTCGGAGGGAGAGGGAGGACAGAGTAGGGCGGCGGAGGCCGGAAGGAGAGGGCGGCCGAAGGAGAGAGAGGGTGAGTGGCGCTTGGGCGGGCGGCCCTATGGGGAACAGAGAGGAGTCGTGCAAGAGGGGGGGAGCGATATGGTGCGGGCAGGTGAGATTTTTTTAGGAGAGCGATCTAGTGCGGGCAGGTGAGATTTTTTAGTTCTCTTTTAGTGGGCCCAGGATAACTAACCCAATTAGAACCTCTCCACCGGGCTAGTATTTTTAGCTAGGTTAGAGCAAACTAGCTCAAACTAACCCCTCTTGTTTCGATAATTTGAGGCTATTTCAACCCAAACTAGCTCTAACTCAGGGATCCAAACAAAGAGGAGTGTTACTGTACATGCTACAGTGTGGACCGTAGCACATTGTTTTTTATGGCCATATCACCACATTATTGTTTTCTACTGCTGGTTCACTGGGCTACCATGGTTCGCACGGCTGGTTCATTGGGCTGTCGTGGTTCGCACTCCTCCGACCTGAGTAGTACTCCCTCCGTTCCTAAATATAAGTCTTCGTAGATATTTCACTATGGACCACATACGGATGTATATAGATGCATTTTATGTGTAGATTCACTTACTTTTCTCCGTATGTGGTCCATAATGAAATCTCTCCAAAGACTTGTATTTAGGAACGGAGGGAGTAGTATAGTACTAGTATATACCACATCATTCTTTGCTCCTTCTTACTACTCCGACATGTGGGAGAGCCAGCATCCGGGTCGACGTGTCATGCACCAGATTAGAGCGCGGAACGGAAGGGGGGCATCACCCCGGTCGAAGCGCCAGTAATTCATGACTATAGTGAGTGGTCATATCACAAGTCTTTCCAGCAGTAACGCGTCGTCAAATCGCACAGCCCCACTCGCTCACCCTCGTCGCCTCTCTATCAAACCGCCTACCCGAAAACTGCCGCACGTACTGCCCGGGAAAAGCCCCGCCCTCAACTTTTAACTACGCGAAAATAGTTCAAGCTTGTTCGTTCTATATAAATACAGTACTTACTGTATGTTTAGAGGGTGCTTGGATCCAAGGGACTACTTTTAGTCTGACTAAAAATAGTCTCTTTTAGAGGCTAAAGTTCCAAGCACCCCTGACTAAATAGAGGCTAGGACTAGTCTTGAGGCTAAAAAATTTTAGTCATAGGAAACCTACTAAAATATGTATTAGCCCTCTCTCTCCTCATTTAATTCATCTCCTTTAACACATGCGAGTTCTGGATTGGAGGGTTTGGAGGATAATAAATGCTCAATAACTTGATTTTAGTCTCTTTAGTATTTGGATCCAAGCATGGGTGAGGCTAGCAAGTTTTAGTCCCAGTACTTTTAGTCATGGGACTAAAATGTATCCAAGCACCCTCTTATTCACCCGTGGGGTTGTTCAATGAATGGAGGGGCGGGGAGCACAAGTGAACAATACTACCTCTGTCCGGGTTTATTGGTCCCCATTGTATTTCGTGCCAAATTTTGACCATAAATTAAACTAAGAAAATGTTCACGCATGTCACCAAACATTATATTTTTCAAAACTATGTTCAAATACGAATCCAATGACATAATTTTTCTTGACATGCATTAACATTTTGTTAGTTAAATCTTTAGTCAAAATTTGGCACAAACTATAAAAGGGATCTATAAACCAGGACGGAGGTAGTACTGTAGTAGTAAGTAGGAGTCGTAGAGTAGTCACCTTAAATAGAGAGTTTCTTTTCTTTAATGCCACGTACACAAATTGAAACGCTTGTTGTGGAGAGAAAAAAGATAATCACTCCACTATATATGGACGCAGGGGCCTGAGCGCTTGCTTTACTAGGGTTGCCCTCTTCATTCTCTCATCCTCTCCAGATATAAACAAGACAGCGGTAGCGACATTTTCTCTCTGCTCACCGCTGGTCACCGATCTGGCCGGATCCCTTCGGCCGGTGTGTGTAGAGGACTAAAAGGTGCATCGTTCACGCGGTCATCGCCGCCGAGGGAGGAAACCCACAGCTGCCGGAGGGGCCCGATCCTCTGCCCGTGCCGTTCTCTCCAACACAGCGCCGGCTCGGGAGGTCCTCCGACCCTTCTTCCTCCCTGCCGTATTGTCCGCAGATCTGACCTGCTGCCGCCGACATCCCGGCGACCCTCAGGTATAAGTTCTTCGAAAGCGTCCTTGCTCTACTGCCCCAGCTCCCCACGTGTCTGCATGTGCATCTTTTTCTACTCCCATCAGCTCTTCCAAAGCCACCTAATTTTTTGGTATTATTAGAGGTAAAGCTACTTCATGCATTCGAATCTAGGGCTTTGTTCAAACAACAAAGAAAGGGGGGAAAGTTGTAGCATGAATCTAGGACTTGATTCAAAGAGGAAATAATATGGTGAAAGTAGTAAAGACCGGATACCCAACCGGTCTCTTGGTTGAAAAGGGAAATAATGGGAAAACGCAGTACAAACTGGATAAGGAACAGATCTATTATTTGTTGAAAAAACAAAAGAAAGTGGCGGCTGGTGGACAAGTCAACAGAGTATGTCCAGGATTAGATTTGCTGCCATCACATAGTAAAAGGTCTCCAGGATTAGATTTGCTGCCTTCACATAGTAAAAGGTCTCAGGATTAGATTTGCTGCCCTCACAGTCTCAGGATTAGATTTGCTGCCCTCACATAGTAAAAGGTCTCCAGGATTAGATTTGCTACCCTCACATAGTAAAAGGTCTCCAGGATTAGGTTTGCTGCCCTCACATAGCGTGAACAAGCTCGACATCACCACTTTATGCCTCCTTGTAGGTACATTGTGCTGATGCGTCCACTGTCGCATGTCCTTATACCAACTGTCGGTGTCAAAACCGGCGGATCTCGGGTAGGGGGTCCCGAACTGTGCGTCTAGGCGGATGGTAACAGGAGACAAGGGACACGATGTTTTACCCAGGTTCGGGCCCTCTTGATGGAGGTAAAACCCTACGTCCTACTTGATTAATATTGATGATATGGGTAGTACAAGAGTGGATCTACCACGAGATCAAGGAGGCTAAACCCTAAAGCTAGCCTATGGTATGATTGTTGTAATGTATGTTGTGTCCTACAGACTAAAGCGCTCCGGTTTATATAGACACTGGAGAAGGCTAGGGTTACACAGAGTCGGTTACAATGGTAGGAGATCTACATATCCGTATCGCCAAGCTTGCCTTCCACGCCAAGGAAAGTCCCATCCGGACACGGGACGGAGTCTTCAATCTTGAATCTTCGTAGTCTTGGAGTCCGGCGGACGATGGTAGTCCGGCTGTCCGGACACCCCCTAGTCCAGGACTCCCTCAGTAGCTCCTGAACCAGGCTTCAATGACGATAAGTCCGGCGCGCATAATGTTCGGCACTGCAAGGCGGGTTCCTCCCTTGAATAATCCAGAGAAGATCATGAACATCAGGATAGTGTCCGGCTCTGCAAAATAAATTCCACATTCCACCGTAGAGAGAATAAAATGTACACAAGTCCAATCTGCTGACGTATTATGCGGCACGACATCACACCGCTACCAAGCCTCTACTTGAATCGTTTTTTTTATTATACCACCTCAGCACGTTTAGCGAAGCGGTTTCCTTGGCACGCCCTGTCGAAGAAGAGATCGTGTTCCCCTTATTCCGGGATTCTCATCAATACGGACGTGGGTAACCCAACCGCGCCATTGATGGTGGCGCTTGGGAGATAAGCGAGTTTTACCAGGCCGGTGGGGGACGCTTAGTCTTCGTCCGCCTATATATAAGGGATAAGGATTTACCTTCTCACCTACGCCTCCTTCCTCCTTTGCTTATCCATCTCCGCGGACTCAAGCTCCAATGCCCAAGCTCGCGCATCTCGCCTCGACCTTCTCCGACCATGTCCGGAGCGGGAGGCAAATGGTTGGCCTCCACCATCAAGGAGGAGCACATCACCAAGCTGCGCAGCGCCGGATACCTTTCCAGCGACATCGCGCATCGGCTGCCCGACGAGGGGCAGCTCATCCCCACCCCAGGCCCCATGAGAGGGTTGTTTTCCTCCCCCACTTCCTCCACGGACTGGGCTTTCCACTTCACCCTTTTGTCCGGGGGCTCATGTTTTACTACGGCCTGGATTTCCACAATCTAGCGCCGAACTTCATCCTCAACATCTCGGCGTTTATCGTCATGTGCGAGGCCTTCCTCTGCATCCAGCCCCACTTCGGCCTGTGGCTCAAGACCTTCAACGTCAAGCCAAAGGTTGTGAAGGGCACACAAGCGGAATGCGGAGGTGCCATGTTGGGCAAGATGCCCAACGTCCTTTGGCTCGAAGGGGCCTTCGTTGACTCCGTTAAGGGGTGGCAATCGGGGTGGTTCTATATCACCGAGCCGCGCGAACCCACATGGGCGGCGGCCCCCGAGTTCAGATCTGGCATCCCCACGCAGCTCACCTCCTGGAAAGAGAAGGGCTTGTTGTGGGGCAACCCGAAGGAGCTGACGGGACTCCGAGCCTGTATCCAAAAGTTGGTGAACAATAAGCTCAGGCTCGTCGACGTGGTCCAAGTCATGCTCATCCGCCGGATCCTCCCATGCCAAGAACGGGCATTCAATCTGTGGGAGATCAATCCGAAACAGCACCAGGCGCTAAGCGGGCTCTTCGACACGACGTACGAAGGCGCCTGGAGGGTGCTGTTTAAGGGCGCCGAAGCCCCCGCATCTGCGATGGAAGATCGCGGATTTCGCTCGCAACATCGAGCTGACGAGGTAAGTGATTCAACCCCTTTACGGGACACTTGTGGTAAATAGATTGATTCTAAGAGGGTTTCAATCTCTCTTTTCCTTTGGCAGGAATGGATGGAGAAGGCCGAGCAGCTCATCTGTCTGGCTCCCATGCCAGAAGACCCAGTGAACGCCCGTCTAGCGGGGCTGCTGGTTCTGGCACCGCACGTGGTGCCGGAGAAGAAGGCCAAGAAGGTGGCCACGGGGACTCGAAAGAGTTCCTGTAATCAGGCGTCCGACAACGAGGCGGACTCCTCCCCCGAAGACGAGGAGGAGGAAGAAGACTCTCTCCCAGAGGAGGGAGAGTGGAAAAGTAAGGCTTCCCCAATAGGGGAGGCCGAAGGGTCCAAGAGGGGGAGAACTATTCCCCCGGACAGCTCCGCCAACACCAACGTTGGCGAAGAGGAGTGGCCTTCAAGGGCCAGGCCTCCGGCGAGATCGTAAGTATCCGGATCCCTGTATAATCTGAAATTTCTTTCGTGCCACGTAGTGCCTTTCTAATGCCGCATACTGCCTATAGTCCGACCGACGATGATCTCCCTGCTTCATCGAGCGGGTCGTTGGCGGCGTCGTATGTGGAGTCCATCCCGACTGCCTCCACCCCTCGCGCCGACGAGGACGCCGAGGTGGGATCCCAGAAAGGGGCCCATCAGGAGGAGGCCCCGGAGGCGCCGCAAGGCAGCCTCCCGGACTATGCGCCGGACTCTACGCCGGAACCTGCAGTGGTTCTAGAGTCCGGCAGGTGGCCCCTTCGCAAGAAGGACAAGACCGTGACACCGGCGGCCCCCGTCCAACCGGAGGCGCCGTACAACTTGTTGGAGGCGCTCAAAGGCGCTTCCATCGAGGAAGAACACCGCACTATCATGAGTGCGGTGATTCAGAAGGTTCAGCTCGCCAAGAGCGGGCTGACCGAAGCCTGCAGCAGCCTTCTAACAGGCTTTGAGGTAAGAAGTTAAAATTATGTAATGTAATACTGCATAGACAGTAGCCCCTGATGCTCAGTTCGGTGTTCGGAAAGAAAAGTCGGACTGAGGATCTAAAAAGATATACGCAGGGTTGCTTAAAATATGTCAATATGGGTTTGCAGGCTGCGCTGCTGACCTCTGCCGCACTGACTGCGGAGGTCGGTCCATTGAAGCAGGATCTCGAGCGGTCCGAGCAAGAGCTCGGTCATGCCAAGAAGCAGCTCGAGGACAAATAAGGTGAGTAACACCACTTTGAAGATTTACCTTACAGAAAAGGATTTAGGTTGCAAAAAAAAATGACAAGGATAACGTTGGTACTGCAGGGGCCACTAAAGAGGTGGCTACCATGAAGGAGGCTATGTCCGCGGCCGAACGCAGTGCGGCCGCGGAACGGGCAGAGCGAGAAAAGCAGGAGGCACAGGTGGCGGAGGTACGGCAAGAGCTCCAGGCTCTCATGGAGAAGCATGAGATCTTGGAGCCTGACTCCAAGACTCGAGAGTCCGAGCTTGCCTCGGCTCTCGAAAGTGCCAAGTCCGCCAAGGCCGAGGCCCGTAAGGCCCTTCAGGAGGTTGAAGATGTAAAGAAGATAGCGGCGGGTAAGGCATTTTTCATGCAAAGCAAGCATGTTAATGTAAACTACCTGACACTTACCCGCATTCGGAGCTCTCCAGGGGCGTTTGCAGATCTGCCGCGTAGTGTGTCCAATGCCGCCGCATTCTATCGTGGCGAGGAGGGGAGCTCGACGGAGAAGGTCTTCTGGTCTCAGTACGCTGAGGCCGGCCATCCGGTGCCCCCAAGCGACCAGCTGAAGCAGCTGGTCGAACTCCACAAGGTAGCTGAGGAGGCCATGAAGGGCCTTATAGTCTGGCTGTGGCCTGGACAGGCCATGCCTGGGAGCTACTTCGGCCTCGTGCGGCAGCTGGTGGATGCGTGCCCCTGGGTGGAGGTTATCAAGCGCTCCGCCTGTATTGAAGGTGCTCGTCGGTCCCTTGCCCGCACAAAGGTGCACTGGGGCAGGCTGGATGCGGAGAAGCTTCTCACTGACCCGCCGCCACCGGGCAAGGAGTATCGTACGCCCGAAATGTATTATAAAACTGTCCTGAAGGGAGCCCGTGATATTGCGGATGAATTCCCCAGAGATGTAATTTTTGAGTAAACTCGCTATGTAATATCCTGTGCGCTGAAAACTTTGTTCATATTCGCTTTAAGCAACGCTTGTTTAATTTAAAATATTACCTTCTGTGCGGCCGTTTATAAAATCTGAGAGATGGCAAGTCGTTGGCTTCAGCCCCCGAGCCGCGAGTGCTGGGGTGTTCGGGATAAACTTGAGCACTCTTGTTCCCATTTTTGGGTCCATCTAGGGAGGCACTCAACACAACGAACAAGGCAACCGGACTTATAATGCTTGAACACTCTCACTTAGCCATAGAATTCTATAATTTTAAATTTCGGCGAAGCCCCTGGTATTCGGAAGACCGAATCCGGGGCGCTATCCACGCCTTCGTCGGACATTATCTGAAACTTCGCTCAAAGCGGCGTGAGTCTTTAAGGACCCGGAAAGACCTCTCGAACAGCGACCAGTCTCTCGCCTTATCATGCCGGTCAATTTTAGCTTTCTCCACTGAGGCGCTCGCCCGGCTCAACCGGGGCGCAATCGCAGTGGTTCTCCCAGTGCCACCTTAGCCGACAGAACGGAACGTAAGGCACCAAAACGTGGGAGCCGGGCAAACCCAACTATTGACCCAAGACATGATTCGGAGCCGATTCATATAATGCTATAAGTTCGGGGTGCCGCACTTATGGAAGTGTTCGGACTTATCACACCATAATGTGGGGAACATAGGCCCCTGGTGTATTAGGCCGTACCAAAATATACGGGTGCAAGATATCATGTAATGAACATATATATATATATATAAAGTAATGTAATTGCAGTCGAAAAGTGCTGCATTATTTATTAAAGGAAGTCTACTATGAGTGTGGACTGATACAAATAGTGCGGCAAGCAAGGGATTTGGACTAATTAAACGTGTCCCCCTCCAGGGATGAGCTGCGGACTTGGTGTATATAATCGAATTTAATGCTCGTAATTGAGACCACCTGAGTGTTCGTCGCAGCCTTCTTTCTTCCCTGGCTGTTGCATTGTGAGTTCGGCAGGTTCACCGCCGGACAGGGCCTCTGGTTAACGGAGTCCTGTGTATACAAAGAAGGAAAATAATAATAATAAAGAGTGGCACCCTTGCGAGCCCCTGGTGTGGTCGAGCTGCACTCTGGGTCCATTGTGATCGTGCCCCTTCCCCTGCGCCCATGGTATCTCCAAAGCATAATGATGTATGCGGAGGGTTGTTCTTGCAATCATGCGAGGGCGGGGGTTAGGGCCGCATTGCTACGCGTGCTCTGATCGTGCCAGGTGGTCTTGGTTGGTATTGCTTCGGGCGCGTTTTGCTATATCCGGCCGTTTAACTGCCGGACTCAAAAATTGCCTTAAAAGGCTGCTCTGTACTTCTGCCGCGAGAGCCGCTGTATGTTCCTCCGTTCGGAGGGAGCGTTCCGTATTTCCGTTGACCGTGATGACTCCACGAGGGCCTGGCATCTTGAGCTTGAGGTATGCATAATGCGGCTCCGCGTTGAACTTTGCAAACGTGGTTCGTCCGAGCAGGGCGTGATAGCCGCTGCGGAACGGGACTATGTCGAAGATTAACTCCTCGCTCCGGAAATTGTCCGGGGATCCGAAGACCACTTCCAGTGTGACTGAGCCTGTACAATTGGCTTCCACACCTGGTATGACACCTTTAAAGGTTGTCTTTGTAGGTTTAATCCTTGAGGGGTCTATACCCATCTTGCACACTGCATCCTGATAAAGCAGGTTCAGGCTATTGCCACCGTCCATCAGGACTCTCGTGAGGTGAAATCCATCGACGATTGGGTCTAAAACCAATGCGGCAAATCCGCCATGGCGTATGCTGGTCGGATGGTCTCTTCGATCGAAAGTGATCGGACAAGAGGACCATGGATTGAACTTCGGGGCGACTGGCTCCATTGCATAGACGTCCCTTAGTGCACGCTTCCGCTCCGTCTTGGGTATATGGGTTGCGTAAATCATGTTCACCGTCCGCACTTGTGGGGGGAAACCCTTCTGTCCTCTATTGTTCGGCGGTCGGGTCTCTTCCTCGTCGTCGTTGTTTAGCCCCTTGTCATTGTTTTCGGCAATTAACTTGCCTGCCTGCTTGAACACCCAGCAATCTCTGTTGGTGTGATTAGCTGGCTTTTCAGGGGTTCCATGTATCTGGCATAAGCGGTCGAGTATTCGGTCCAAGTTGGACGGACCCGGAGTGGTTCTTTTGAATGGCTTCTTCCGCTAACCGGGTTTAGAGCCTCGGAATCTGGCGTTGACTGCCGTATCCTCCTTATCGTCGTCGTTAATGCGGCGTTTATTTTTGCTTCGATGTGACCTGCCGTTGTGGTCCTTAGTATCCGGACTGCCAGAATTTTTACTGAGGTTGTTGCTGCGAGCTAGCCAGCTATCCTCTCCCGCGCAAAAGCGGGTCATTAATGATGTGAGTGCTGCCATGGATTTCGGCTTTTCCTGTCCCAGGTGCCGGGCTAGCCACTCGTCGCGGATGTTATGTTTGAAGGCTGCGAGGGCCTCTGCATCCGGACAGTCAATGATTTGGTTTTTCTTTGTCAAGAACCGTGTCCAGAATTGTCTGGCCGATTCCTCTGGCTGCTGAATTATGTGGCTTAGGTCATCGGCGTCTGGTGGCCGCACATACGTGCCCTGGAAATTGTCGAGGAATGCGGCTTCCAGGTCTTCCCAACACCCAATTGACTCTGCGGGCAAGCTGTTAAGCCAATGCCGAGCTGGTCCTTTAAGCTTGAGTGGGATATACTTGATGGCATGGAGATCGTCGCCGCGGGCCATATGGATGTGAAGGAGATAATCTTCGATCCAAACCGCGGGGTCTGTTGTGCCGTCGTAGGATTTGATGTTTACGGGTTTAAACCCATCAGGGATTTGATGATCCATTACTTCGTCAGTGAAGCATAGCGGGTGTGCGGCGCCTCTATATTGAGCAATATCACGACGCAGCTCGAGAGAGCGTTGTCTGCTGTGTTCGGCCCGGCTGGGGTTATTGTATCCGGCGCGACGATATTCGTCGCGGGTCGTGGGGCGCCCTCGTGATCCGTAGATGGATCTGGATTGCCTTGCTTTGTCCTCCAATACGTCTCGCAAGTCCGGCGCATTCCCTCTTGGCTTCATACTTTTGGAGCGATGCCGGGGTACGGTCTTTGTGGAGGGTCTGGATGCCTCTCTGTCACGACCACGGGGTGGTCGGTCGGCCGTATCGTGCGCTGGTGATGAAGGTATGTATGCTTCCTCCTCTAATCGGGGGAGCAACTTGCGTCTGGGGTAGCTTTTGGAGGGGCGTTCGAGTTTAAACTCTTCGGTCGCGAGGACTTCGGTCCATCGATCGGCCAGCAGGTCCTGATCATCTTGAAGCTGCTGCTGCTTTTTCTTTAGGCTATTTGCCGTGGCGATAAGCCTGCGTTTAAAATGCTCTTGTTCGACGGGATCCTCGGGCACGATGAATTCGTCGTCGTTGAGGCTTGCCTCGTCTTCGGAGGGAGGTATATAGTTATAATCCTCGACCTCTTCGTCTGCCGCCCTCTCGTGAGGGCTTGCTTCTGCATCCTCCTGCGCTGAGTCTTGCTGGAGGGGATTATCTTCGGCACTCTCTGGGGTATTATTATCTCCTGTGCCGGAATCTCCATTCTTGCTGTGGCGGGATTTAGAGCGGCGCCGCTGACGCCGGCGCTTGGGCTGTTTCTTTAAGGAATCTGCCTCCGCTGCTTCTTCGCCGTCCCCGTCTTTTGGGGTGTCCACCATGTATATGTCGTATGACGAGGTGGTCTTCCAATGCCCTGTAGGCGCTGGTTCCTGTTTGTCTCCGGCATCGTCGTCCATAGCGTCGATGTCTTCGGAGTCGTAGTCTAGCATGTCAGTAAGATCGTCGATAGTGGCTACAAAGTGGGTGGTGGGTGGGCTCTGAATTTCTTCGTCGTCCGTATCCCAACCATCCTGGCCATAATCCGGCCAGGACTCTCCAGATAACGAGAGATGCTTTAGCGAATTTAGGATGTCGCCAAAGGGCGAGTATTGGAAGATGTCCGCGGTGGTGAATTCCATAACCGGCGCCCAATCAGATTCGATTGGCAGGGGCGCGGGAGGTCCGGAGTCCGGCAAGGAGTTCGGCACCTCGGAGTCACGAGTTTCGCGAGGGACAAGGCTAGTGTCCGGCTCCATCGCCGTGGAAGTTGAAGCCCCCGAGGTGGTGTCCAACCACCGGTCCTCGATCTGGGCGATCGGCTCCGAGCTAAGAGACGGAGCGGATTCGTGTGCGGCCACCAAGGCACTGCTCGGCGGCAGAGCTAGATCATGCCCATCGTAACAGTGCGGCGCGCTTGGCTGTGGCTCGAGCCCGTCGAAGATCAAGTCTCCGCGGACGTCGGCCGTGAAGTTTAGGCTTCCGAATCTGACCTGATGGCCGGGGGTGTAGCTTTCAATCTGCTCCAGATGGCCAAGTGAATTAGCCCGCAGTGCGAAGCCGCCGAATACGAAGATCTGTCCGGGGAGAAAAGTCTCACCCTGGATAGCGTTGTTGGTTGAAGATGCCATCGAGCCTATCGGTGACGACACAGAGGAACTCTCAATGAAAGCACCAATGTCGGTGTCAAAACCGGCGGATCTCGGGTAGGGGGTCCCGAACTGTGCGTCTAGGCGGATGGTAACAGGAGACAAGGGACACGATGTTTTACCCAGGTTCGGGCCCTCTTGATGGAGGTAAAACCCTACGTCCTGCTTGATTAATATTGATGATATGGGTAGTACAAGAGTGGATCTACCACGAGATCAAGGAGGCTAAACCCTAGAAGCTAGCCTATGGTATGATTGCTGTAATGTATGTTGTGTCCTACGGACTAAAGCCCTCCGGTTTATATAGACACCGGAGAAGGCTAGGGTTACACAGAGTCGGTTACAATGGTAGGAGATCTACATATCCGTATCGCCAAGCTTGCCTTCCACGCCAAGGAAAGTCCCATCCGGACACGGGACGGAGTCTTCAATATTGTATCTTCGTAGTCTTGGAGTCCGGCGGACGATGATAGTCCGGCTGTCCGGACACCCCCTACACTACTAGGGAAAAGCCTAGCAGCAGCGCGGGTTTTGGGCCTATTAGTAGCGCGGGGACCCGCGCTACTAATAAGGCGCTACAGCTAACGTATAGCAGTAGCGCGGGTGCGACCCGCGCTACTACTACGTCCTTTAGCAGTAGCGCGGGTGCAAACCCGCGCTACTACTAATCTCTAATCTCTGAATTTTTTTTTTGAAATTTTTCGAATTTTTGTTTTTGATATTTTTTCACTAATTTTCAAATTTTTGAATTATTTTAACCTCAAATCTCTAATCACCCCTCAGCGCTGCTCAATTTAATCTCTAATCATTCCAAATCATCTAACTTCCCAGACGGTCACCCATCCTCTCACTACTCCAGCCTGAGCACGCTTAACTTCCGGGTTCTATTCTCCCTCGTTTCCAAGTCTGCACTTATTGTTTTCTTGACAATAGTAAGATGTTAATCCTATTAACCTCAGGAATTTATCTTGAGCATGAAGTCACACATTTCACTGTTTGAATTTGAAACTATTGTTCTAAAAATTTAGTAACACTAATATTTCTAGAATAATTAGTTTGACCATAGTTTGACCAGATTTGACCACAGTTTGACTATAGTTTGACCAGATTTGACCAAAATTCAAAAAAACAAAAATAATTATTTAGTAACACTAATATTCTTGAATAATTAGTTTGACCATAGTTTGACTAGATTTAACAAAAATTAAGAAAAAAACTGAATTTTTTTTGAATTTTTTTGCCTCCAGATCTTAAAAGCCCCGTAACTTTTTTCTGTTAGGTTTTTGAGGATTTTAAAAATGTTTAACGGGGTTCCCCCCGTTAACTTTGGATGTAACTTTTCGAGTAGATGATTTTTCATATAAAAAACTTTTTCATCCGAGTTAGTATGCAAAAGTTATGCCCATTTTACTAAATTCTAGAGAGATTTTGCAAATAAAGTCGAAATTCATATTTGTAAATTTTCCCAACAACTAGACCACATATCACATGGGAAACTTATTTTCTTTTATTTTTTTGACATTTTCATCATTTTCTTTTATTTTTTAAAAAACTGAAAAGGCGATCCACAGGGGGGGTAGAGTTTGAAAATGCGACCTTTAGTAGTAGCGCGGTTTTTTACCCCCTCACTACTACTATGGCACCACTTAGTAGTAGCGAGGGCTAAAAACCAAGGCTACTGCTATCAAACTTAGTAGTAGCGAGGTTTTAAAAACCCGCGCTACTACTATGGCATGTCCCGGGAGGCACGGTAGAGACCGCTTAGTAGTAGCGAGGTTTAAAACCCGCGCTACTGCTATCAAATTAGTAGTAGCGAGGTTTAAAAACCTGCGCTACTACTAAGTAGCAGTAGCGAGTGTTTTTAACCCTCGCTACTAGTAAGATTCTGTGTATAGGCTTTTCCCTAGTAGTGCTAGTCCAGGACTCCCTCACCAACATTTTGCTGGGTTTTTTTTTGCGGGTAAACCAAGGTGCTGTAAGGGCGCATGTAAAATGAAGCGATCACACTGTTACCTTAGGGACATGTCTAACCAGTGTTATTGTTAATCTAATGCCTCCAGTGATAAGATGCAATTAAACTGTGTTACAAATGGCACTCCTGCTGTTTTCCCCAGTATGATAAGTAAGTTGCTCCTTTACGCTGCTGAGTGTCCTGGTGTCCCCATGGTCCCATGCCCTTAAACCAACTCTTTAGCTGCTGTTGATTTACTGTGTCTGGTAAACAAGCAATGCCACCATTAAAGTAATCCCATATCTGAGGGATCTCATTGTTGATTGTAATGCTTCTGGTAACATGAAGCATTGCTGACGTTTTCAAATTCTACTGTCCTTGCGTGATTGCCATGAAAATAATTTAGATGCTTCTTTTCATTTTGTATATGTTTCGTATATTCTTATTGACCAGCAACTGTTTAGTTTCTATCATTTTGTGCAAATAGGGATATCCATTTCACCTTGTTGCTATTGTGACCTTTTGGTGAATTGCACAAAACACTTTTTTTTGGGGATGCGTGTCTTGTGCAGTTCAACTAAAATGTCACGTGGGCAACATCTCTCAATTTTGGTGGAACTGCACAAAATGGTTAAACTAAAGTGAAACCATGTTCTCATGTCTCCTTGTTTGTGCTATGCAAACATGTTGTGCAAACAGGAATACTCTACTACAGATGTTGTGACGGTCAAGAGCAACATCTCTCAATTTTGGTGGAACTGCACAAAATGGTTCAACTAAAGCGAAATCATGCTCTCCTGTCTCCTTGTTTGTGCTATGCAAACATGCTGTGCAAACAGGAATACTCTACTACAGATGTTGTGACGGTCAAGAGCATTTGCCAAGTTCTTCGATTGTATGACATGGCTAGCCAAGATAGATTTAATCCTGATATTCACTTTATCAAAAGGCTCTAATGGGTTGGTTCTGAATCTTGCAAGCTGGGAATCAGTGAGATGTGTAGGCATCTTTGTTGTACTTATTATTTGAATCTTATTTGTTGGTTCTAAATCTTGCAAGCTGGGAATCAATGAGACGTGTAGGCATCTTTGTTATACTTATTATTTGGATCTTATTTGTTGGTTCTGAATCTTGCAAGCTGGGAATCAATGAGATGTGTAGGCATCTTTGTTGTACTTGTTATTTGGATCTTATTTGTTGGTTCTGAATCTTGCAAGCTGGGAAACACGGCATGATGATGCAGAGGACAACAACCATAACAAACAGTTCAAACTTGGTAGTATTATCTTTGTGAAAGTGCGACAAATGTGCTGATCGTGTGTGTCCTGAGAATAATAATTCTAATTGTTGTGCATGTTGATCCCGTGGCACTGATAGAACGAGCCAATGCATTGCTTGTTTCAAGTATAAATTTCTATTAAAGCTAATTAAATTTAAGTAAAGTGACCACTAACTCCTGTTATTACAGTACCAATACAGACCCGCTCGTGAACCGACATGTGGCCGGAGTAGGTTTCTTAATGGAGGTGTTCGAATGCGCCGAGGGTGCATCTTCTACCGGGCGTGCAGCAGACGAGGGAGGGGTAGTAACTGTTGTCGCCTATACACACTCAGCTTACTGTTGAATCCAGTTCCCCAACAGCTGAAAAACGAACTGCTGTCGCCGCCTACACACTCGTTCACTCGAAGAGACTCCAATGGCGATCCGAGGGGTGAGCCTGCTGGATATGGACTTCAGCAAGGAGTTAGTTTGCCGTTCAGTCCTATGGCTGCACCAAGTTGAATGTGTTGTACACCAACGATACGGACTCGGTGAAGCTCTGCCTCGCCTCAGTCCTATGGCTGCACCAGGTTCTGGAGTGTTCACCCGTTTTATCGGCGGCACCGACTGCACCTTCGCTACGGTGGACAGAAGGAAGAACGCGACGATTCGGCCATCTGGTGCAACAAGCTTGTCGACATCCAGAAGCAATACAAGATCATCAGCAACGGGCAGGAGAAGGACTCCGTACACGTGGGAGGTACCTCTGAATCTAGCCTACATAACCTACGCGGCCAAGGACGCATACGCATGCTACGACATGTACAGGCAGATCTTGGACATGAGGGCGTGTCTGCTTCCCGTAACCGACGAGTACACGGACAGCCGCAGCGTCATGATCAAGCGTGCCAGGAAGGTCTAGATGTTGTATTTTATCTGTTTATAAGCACCTTTATCATCTGAGTGTTTCATGCATTAGCCTATGTGTCGTAATTATCTGTTTGGTCCAAAATATTTCTTTTAAGAACCCATTAACCTGATTGCTTTTTTTAGTGGCTATTTGCTAATGTATGTAAACTAGTTCACTTGTCCATAAAAAAACTAGTTCACTCGGCTGCCGTGCTTTGAATCTCCTTCCTCCCAACATATTCCTCTCCTTAGGTGGACCCAGCAGGTCTCTGAATTTTCTCCCACTTTATTTTTTGATGTAAACTGAGTTTTCTCCCAGTACTTTCCCCTAGAACCAACTCAACTGTCCCACGTCTAGCCTAAAAATAATAATACCCCACGTACTATTAACTCATCAAATTAAAATGATATTTTATTTCGTAAGTTGAAAGTTCTTACAAAATAATAATAATAATTGTTTATATATAACTTGCCAAGTTAACTCCTAGTGATTGCGTACATAAGCTTGCAAAGATTTTACTGACGTGCAATCATGTGTTTATGTTTTTATAACATTTCTCCGTCTAGCCCAACATGATATTTTCACCCAGCACAGCAAGTCCGCGGATTTCGAGAAAAATGCAAATGGGATTTAAATGGGCTGCATAGATGCTACATCATTGTTTCACCCAGCCCACCAAATGGACTAAAAACAAATGGACTGGCTGTCATGTGGGCCAGTTGGTCGAAGCCTAAGAAGGCGTTGGATTTACGTCCAACGGTCGGCATTCTTCTTCAATCTCTCGTCTTCTTCCCCCAGCGCTGCCGGAACCGCCTGCTCCAGCCTTCGGCGTCCAGCGGTGTTGTTTTGCGCTCCTCAGCGAAACGCCACCCCGCCGACGGCCAAGCCATCCCTCCACTCCGCACCTCCTGTTATTCTCTGCCGAGTGTAGGCCCACCCCGCACCCGAACCAGTAAAGTTTCCCACTCCTCTCCGTCTGCGACTCCACTGCCACGTCTTCCCCATCTCCGGGTCGTTCCACTCTGGGGCCTTGCCATCGTCCATCGCCTCGGTGCACTCGGCGCGGCGTGGTCAACATACGAGAGTCATCAGAAGAGGACTGTATGTGGAGAGCCTGACGGCTGGGACCCATGAGGTCCATGGTCGCACGCAAGGAAAGTTCCTCCTTATTACGCACTGTACATGCACTGTACGTGGGAAGGGCTTCTGTATTTCGCGAAAAAACGTCCCCCTCGCTGACAGGCCGGACCCACCAGCTATATCTTCGCACGCAAGGAAGTGCCTCTGAGGCAGTCCTGGACTAGGGGGTGTCCGGACAGCAGGACTATCATCGTCCGCCGGACTCCAAGACTACGAAGATACAAGATTGAAGACTTCGCCCCGTGTCCGGATGGGACTTTCCTTGGCGTGGAAGGCAGGCTTGGTGATACGGATATGTAGATCTCCTACCATTGTAACCGACTCTGTGTAACCCTAGCCCTCTCCGGTGTCTATATAAACCGAAGGGCTTTAGTCCGTAGGACAACAACCATTACAACAATCATACCATAGGCTAGCTTCTAGGGTTTAGCCTCCTTGATCTCGTGGTAGATCCACTCTTGTACTACCCATATCATCAATATCAATCAAGCAGGAGTAGGGTTTTACCTCCATAGAGAGGGCCCGAACCTGGGTAAAAACATCGTGTCCCTTGTCTCCTGTTACCATCCGCCTAGACGCACAGTTCGGGACCCCCTACCCGAGATCCGCCGGTTTTGACACCGACATTGGTGCTTTCATTGAGAGTTCCTCTATGTCATCACCGATAGGCTGGATGGCTTCTTCAATCAACAACAACGCTGTCCAGGGTGAAACTTTTCTCCCCGGACAAATCTTCGTGTTCGGCGGCTTCGCACTGCAGGCCAATTCACTTGGCCATCTCGAGCAGATCGAAAGCTACGCCCCTGGCCGTCAGGTCAGATTTGGAAGCCTAAACTTCACGGCGGATATCCGCGGGGACTTGATCTTCGATGGATCCGAGCCGCAGCTGAGCGTGCCGCACTGTCACGATGGGCATGATCTAACTCTACCGCCGGACAGTATGACGAGGACATGACTACCTTGGATATGACCAAAAATATTGCATATATGAATATTTGTCAGGTGATTTCTAGTGCAAACTATTCAATAATCTATTTATGTTATCCAGAACAAAAATACTTCACACACTTTTGTGTTTTGTCTAATTGCAGGTGTATGGGACATTTGTACAATCCACATATGAAGATAAGGAAGAAAGAGATGTTTATTTGCTGTCCAAAAAGTTCTCTCACGTCACTTTTGGCCCAAGAGAAGATAGAGTCCAAGTCTCTCACGTTCTGGATTCAGATTCGGACTGCACAGACGTACCTGACTCAAAACGCACACAAGTTTTTCATACGGACTCCGAATTGGGTGATTCTTTTTTTGTTGGAAACTAGATTTCGTGCACTTTCCAACCCAATTGGAATCACATTCAAATTCGTCCGGAGCGTTGAGCTGTGGACGAAACAATCTGATGCTGCAGCAGAATCCGAGTCAATCTACAAGTCCAAAAGTGTTACATCACCTCCACTTGGGCCCATTGGCCTTGTACGACCTAGATTTAGTTTTAGGCTGCCTTGGGAAATCCTCCCACCTCCTTGGCCGCCACCCCTTGCTCCTATATAAGTAGATCCATCTAGTAGCTTTTCCTTGGGATTTGTTTAGTTAAAAGTTAGCCATTGCAACTTCGTGTGCTTCGTTTGTGTCCAACGACCAGACCAAGACCACTTTTCGGATCCCCACCATTATCAATACTTCATACATATTCGCGATATTCAGATTGCTTTTATCATATTCTTGCTTGTTCTTCGATTGCTTGCAGGAATAGACCTTCGTGGTCAGGTTGATTGTGCTCCGGCGTGGTCAATAACCTCTCAGAGTTGGTTTAGCGATTGCTAAGCCACAACGTCGTGCACGTTTGTAGTCGGATCGTCAAAGTCGACTCCGTCAAATCGATAGTTATCATCTCATCGAAAGATCGGGACACCCCGCCTCTATCACAGTACCTTGGAGGCCGGACACGAATCCGCTCCGGCCCATAGTCCGGAGCCGATTGCGCAGATCGAGGACGGGTGGCTGGACACCGCCTCGGGGGCTGCAACTTCCATGGCGATGGAGCCGAACACTGACCTTGTCCCTTATAAAGCTCATGACTCCGAGGTGCCGGACTCCCTGCCGGACTCCGAACCTCCTGCGCCCCCGCCAATCGAATCCGATTGGGCGCCTATCATGGAGTTCACCGCCGCGGACATCTTCCAGCACTCACCCTTTGGCGACATCCTAAATTCGCTAAAGCATCTCTCGCTATCCGGAGAGCCCTGGCCGGACTATGGCCAGGATGGTTGGGATGCGGACGACGAAGAAATTCAAAGCCCACCCACCACCCACTTTGTAGCCACTGTCGACGATCTAACCGACATGCTAGACTACGACTCCGAGGACATCGGCAGTATGGACGACGATGCCGGAGACGATCAAGAACCAGCGCCTACAGGGCACTGGAAGACCACCCCAACACATGACGTATATATGGTGGATACCCCAAAAGGAAGCGATAACGAGGAACAACGGGGCGCGGCAAAGGATAACTCCGCCGACAAACAACCAAAACGGCGACACAAGCGCCGCCCTAAACCCCGCCTCGACAAAAGCAGCATTCCTAATGACCCAGCAATAGAGCAGGGCAAACCAGTGGACGACGAACATGCAACCAAGGAACCTTCACAAAAGACTCGTCGCCACCACAAGAAGCTTGAAGAAGGAAAAACGGAAGCTCAAAACAGCGGAAGACATACTCAGAATGAGGTGGAGCAAAGTACTCAAGACCGCAGGCAAATATGGCAATGGCCATCAATCAAAGAGCTACCCGAAGCGCAAGCTGCTGCCAAAATTTGACGAGGAAGCCATAGAGCCCCCACAGCCAAAAAACAAAGAGGCCGCCTGGCCGGATAGACGGCCAGATGATAGGCCAAAAATTATAAGCGGCGTCGCACACAAGCCGACTCATGATCCGGGGAAAACAGATGGCCCAGCCAGGTCCATTTACGGGCCAAAGAAGAGGGCCCCAGGAAGCAACGCAACACGCCAAGTGTTCGAAGACAGCGGTACACCCAAATACAGGGGCGCCCCACACCCACTATGTTTCACCAATGAGGTGCTGGATCATGAATTCCCAGCAGGGTTTAAACCCATAAACATAGAGGCTTACGACGGAACAATAGACCCTGGAGTCTGGATAGAGGATTATATACTACACATACACATGGCTAGAGGAGATGATCTCCACGCCATAAAATATCTACCCCTCAAGCTCAAAGGGCCAGCTCAGCATTGGCTCAAAAGCCTCCCAGAAAATACTGTTGGAAGTTAGGAAGAGTTTGAGGACGCGTTTAGAGCAAATTTTCAAGGGACTTATGTCCGCCCTCCGGATGTAGACGATCTAAGTCATATAACTCAATAGCCCGGAGAGTCAGCGCGCAAATTCTGGAACAGGTTCCTTACTAAAAAGAACCAAATAGTCGACTGTCCGGACGCTGAAGCCTTAGTAGCTTTTAAACACAACGTCCTAGACGAATGGCTCACCAGACACCTCGGCCAAGAAAAGCCGAGGACAATGGTCATGCTAACAAGCCTCATGACCCGCTTTTGCGCGGGGGAGGACAGCTGGCTAGCAAGATGCAGCACCAGCGACCCGAGTACATCCGAGATCAGAGATGGAAACGGAAAATCACGGCACAGAAAGGATCAACGCCGGAATAAAGAAAAAAGCCCAAAGAATACGGCGGTCAACGCCGGATTCAAAAACTCGCAGCCAAACAACAAAACACTGCCTCTTAAGGACAACAGTGATGAGCTATCCAACTTAAACAAAATTTTGGATCGGATATGTCAAATCCACAGTACCTCCGGAAGGCCTGCAAACCACACCCACCGAGATTGTTGGGTTTTCAAACAGTCCGGCCGACTCAATGCTGAACACAAGGGGCTTGACGCATCAAGCGAGGACGATGACGAACCCCACCAGCAGGGCACCGGAAAACAAAAGACTTTCCCTCAAGAAGTCAAAGCAGTAAACTCACTTCATGTGATAATACGAAAAAACAATACGGCACCCGCTAAGATGGGTCTCGCACGGTCCACCCCAACGGAACCTCGAGATTGGATGTCAAAACCAATCACTTTTGACCTCCTGGATTATTCCAGAAGTGTTCGAAATGCAGGATGGACTGCTCTGATATTGGATCCTATAATCGACGGACTACAATTTACACAAGTCCTGATGGACGGCGGCAGCGATTTAAACCTGCTATATCCAAACACAATCCGCAAGTTGGGGATAGACCTTACTAAAATTCGACATAGCCGCACTTCCTTTAAAGGAGTGACGCCAGGCCCTTACGCCAAGTGCACAGGCTCCTTATTACTAGAAGTTGTGTTCGGGTCACCGGACAACTTCCGACGCGAAAAGCTAATCTTCCATGTCGCCCCATTCAAAAGTAGCTATCAAGCACTATTGGGACGTGAAGCTTTCGTCCGCTTTAACGCCATACCACATTATGCGTCGCTTACACTTAAAATGCCCGGTCCACGTGGCATTATTTCATTAAGAGGGTCATTCAAAGACCCCGGACACGGCTAGACGAGTCCGGCATAAATAAGCTAGGGGCTCCCTAGCCGCACACCCTTTCACAAGGGGTTGTGCGTATAAGCAACAATGAGCTAACATAGACTCTGCTTTATTCATTTATTAATATTTTTCATGCACTTTTTCGCACGATTTCCTTTCAAACTAAGTTCCTCTCTTTTTACAGATGAACAACATGCATACCCGTCCAGGATAACGGCACAACGGAGACACAGGCGCAGACGTGCAGTAGGGACCCATTGCAAGGATTCTTTTCAGATTAAGACCCTTGCGTAAACCTTTTTTATTGTCTCTTGTTGCTATAATCCCCTGGTTTCTCATTATAACCAGAGTGGAGACTGACGTTTCGGCATCGGCCGCGTCAGAGGACCTCGCTCGTACCTGGACACTAGGGGCTTAGGGCATTGTTCTGCCTATTATTATAAAGACCGAACACCTTAGGGAGTGTTCGGCGTCTCGAGTTAGGCCTTATATGCATCAGCTCCGAATCATGTCTTTGGTCAAATGTTGGGTTTGCCCGGCTCCTGTGTTTTGCTGCCTTACGTTCCGTATCATCGGCTAACGCAGCACCACGAGAACTACTGCGATTGTGCCCCAGTTCGGCTGGGCGAGCACCTCAGTAGAGAAAGCCGAAAACTGACTGTCATGATACAGCGAGAGACTGGTCAACCACTCGATCGACCACCGGAATGTTTAGAATTCCTCTATTTTGACGAAGGACCGTTTCCTGGTCAGGCACACACGCGCCCCGAATTCGGAGAGCGCGGTGCCCCCAGGGGCTATATCGTAGTCCCACCCTCGAACTCCAATGGCTAAGTGAAAGTGATAAAGCATCATAGTCCGGTTGCCTCGTTTGCTACGCTACCACCTCCTTAACAGGACCGAGACGTCGGATTAAGTGTGAAAACGTGCTATTTTTGCGAACACCCCCGCACCTTGTGCGTGGGGGCTGAAGCCGAAGACTGCCATCTTTCAGGTTATACACACGTATACATAAACGGCCGCATAGGAGATGTTTCAATACTTGAACGCACAAGTATAAAAAGCGCTTACATCATAAACATTGTTTTACAAAATTAAAACGTTCATTTGAATGTGACATTTTTTGAGCACTGCGACTCTATTACACGAGCACCACGCAGAACTTCCCCAAAATAGTGCTCGGCGGGTAACCGGCTTTCGTCCGAACCCTGGGTTGCAATAGCGGTGGCATCCATCTCTGTCCAATGTGTCTTCACATGGGCAAGGGCCATCCGCGCACCCTCTATGCAGGCCGACCGCTTCATCGCCTTGGTATGCGGCACCGCCCCAAGAAACTGCTGCAATAAGCCAAAATAGCTCTTCGGCTTGGGCCTATCCGGCCAGACATGAGTCACGATATCCGTCATGGCAAGTCCGGACAACCTATTCAGCTCAGCCCATTCGGCCAATCGATCCGTCTTGTGATCCTTCTAACTTCAGAAGTGCATAACGGCATCCGCCGCACTCGCCGCTAAGTCCATATAAGGATCCTCCGGACCCCACAACTGGCCGAGCTGAGCATACTTTGGATCCGTAAATCTGCGGCGCAGCAGAAAAGGCTTGCCAGCCACAATGTCCCCGGCCTAGCGCAGTTCCTCCTTTATAGCCCGCATTGCAGAACGGGCATCCTTGGCTTCGGCGGTGGCCTTCCCCAGGTCTTCTCGCTCCGATAGGCGCTCCTTTTCAAGAGCCTCATTACGGTCGGTAGCATCCTTCAACTTAACGGCCATTTCGGCCATCTCTTCCCTGCTTCGGTAGTGTGCAGCCCTTTCGGCTTCTAACTCTTCGACTGCCCTCGAGGCAGCTGCATCACTCCTTATAGCTTGCTCCTTGGCTTGAGCAAGTTCTGCCCGAAGGCTCTCCACAGCAGCAGCACCATCTGCGTCAAGCACAAATATTGTAAGAGGTGGGCTTTGGCTCCCTCAATAGGTGACTGCGGAGAAAAAACCTTACCTTGCGATTCGTCAAGTCGCCTGTTGATTAGCGCGATGTCCGCATCCGCAACGTCGAGTTGCCGCTTTAGTTCGGCAACTCCATCAGTCCGGCTGGCCCCCGGATGATCCGCCACCTACATAGGAACGGTGAGGATTGAAACCTGCGATTTTGATCCTCGGCACGCTGTCGCTTTTGACAACCTACCGAGTCTCAGGGGCTACTATCTATACAGGGCGCACTTCCATGTGCAAAACTGTCAAAAGGTGTGTCATTTTTACGTACCTCAAACCCCACCAGCAAACTCCTGACGGCATTATGCAATCCGCTTTCGGCGGACGAAATCCTTCCAATCACCGTACTCATCAATGCACGGTGATCTTCTGAGATGGACGCCCTCTCAAGCAGATCCTTCAGCTCCCCCGGCCGAACACTAGTCGGCACCGAACTCTTTGGCTCTGTCGGGCTCGGGGATACCCTCCATGATGACACTTCAGGCTCGTCCGCCCTATCCGACGGCGCAGCAGACGGAGGCGTCTCGCTCTTCATCATCTCCGGACGAAGGTCCCCCGAAGACGAGCTCATCTGAGAAGGTCGGAGATCCGAACTACAAGGTAAAAACTTCGGTTATCCTCAGAAGCACAAATAGGGATGTCTCTTATCACCGAACTCCCTTCTTTCTACTTACGGCTCGCTGGGGGGGTTGATTCTTTAGGAGAGACTGTGCGGCCGGGACTTCCCCGGACGCAGGACCCTCTGGTGAAGACTTCTTCCCCCACTTAGGGGCTTTGGCCTCCGGATCTTCGGAGGCGGTCCTCTTCTCCCCCTGGAAGGAGGCATTCTCGATCCCCCCTTCTTCAAAAGCCTCCTTGGGTGAGGCGGTAGCTCCCCTATTTTCCCCTTCGCCTTCTTCTGAAGGCGCAACCTCCAACATCCTGACCAGTATGGGATCCGGCACGGTCTCTGGGAGGGGGGCCGGACACCGTATCAGCTTTGCTTGCGCTATCCACTCCTGATTAAGGGGCAACGGGTTAAAAGGCGAATCATAGAAAGACAAACAGACGGTATGTCCGGACTCGGAACTACTTACTTGTGTATCTGGGCGATTGCAGCTTAGGCCGGCATCCTCGGTCAATTCCGGACACGCCACTCGTGGTCCAAAGAATAATTTGTACATCTCCACAGGTGTCATACCCATGAAGTGTTGAAGGATCCGTGGTCCCTCTGGATTAAACTCCCACAGCCGGAGAGGGCGGCGTTTGTAGGGCAAGAGACGCCTAATCAGCATGACCCGCATTACCACGACCAGATCGATCTCCCCTGCTTGGAGGTCTCGAATCCGGCCCTGCAGTAGGGGCACGTCCTTTGATGGTCCCCAATTGAGCCCTTGGTTGACCCACGACATCAACCGTCGTGGAGGTCCCGAGCGGAATAAGGGCAGCGGCTTCTGCCTACTGCCCTTCGGAGCGGTGATATAGAACCACTCCCGCTGCCACAAGCCGAGCTCCTCTTGGAAGGATCCCTCGGGCCACGGGGCATCGGCCCTCTTGCTTACGGCCGCCCCGCCGCACTCTGCTTGACGCCCCCCGATCATCTTCGGCTCCACATTGAAGGTCTTCAGCCACAGGCCGAAGTGGGGGGTGACGCGGAGGAAGGCTTCGCAGACGACAATAAATGCGGAAATATGGAGGATGGACTCTAGAGCCAAGTCGTGGAATTCCAACCCATAGTAGAACATGAGCCCTCTCACAAAAGGATCCGTCGGGAAGCCTAAACCCCAACGGAGGTGGGATACAAAGACGACATACTCGCCGGGCTCGGGGGTGCGGATGGACTGTCCTTCGGCGGGCAACCTGTGCGAAATCTCGTAGGACAGGTAATTGGCCTCTCGCAGCTTTAGCACGTCCTCCTCCGTGACGGAGGAGGGCATCCACTGGCCCTGAAGGTCGGAACCGGACATTGTTGAAGGTCCGAAGTGCTCGAATCTGGAGCTCTGGGTGTTGGAACTTGGGGCAAGGAGAGGATTCGATGGAGGATTCGATGGAGGATTGAAGAAAAGAAACGAGCCTTGGTCCTATTATAAAGAGGGAGAATACCAAGAGTCGTCTCTGTGACCGTTCGGGACTCGCCTTCGATAGAGGGGGCGTGGCGACGGGCGCGGTTGGGTTACCCACGTCCGTATTGATGCGAATCCTGGAATAAGGGGAACACGATCTCTGCTTCGACACGACGTGCCAAGGAAACCGCTTCGCTAAACGCGCTGAGGTGGTACAATAAAAAACGATTCAAGTAAAGGCTTGGTGGTGGTGTGACGTCATGCCACAAAATACGTCAGCAGATTGAACTTGTGTACATATTATTCTCTCTACGGTGGAATGTGGAAATTATTTTGCAGAGCCGGACACTATCCTGGTGTTCACAATCTTCTATGGATTATTCGGAGGAGGAACCCGCCTTGCAATGCCGAACATTATGCGCGCCGGACTCATCGTCATTGAAGCCAGGTTCAGGGGCTACTGAGGGAGTCCTGGACTAGGGGGTGTTCGGACAGCCGGACTATCATCGTCCGCCGGACTCCAAGACTACGAAGATACAAGATTGAAGACTCCGTCACGTGTCCGGATGGGACTTTCCTTGGTGTGGAAGGCAGGCTTGGCGATACGGATATGTAGATATCCTACCATTGTAATCGACTCTATGTAACCCTAGCCCTCTCTGGTGTCTATATAAACCGAAGGGCTTTAGTCCGTAGGACAACAACCATTACAACAATCATACCATAGGCTAGCTTCTAGGGTTTAGCCTCCTTGATCTCGTGGTAGATCCACTCTATCAAGCAGGAGTAGGGTTTTACCTCCATCGAGAGGGCCCGAACCTGGGTAAAAACATCGTGTCCCTTGTCTCCTGTTACCATCCGCCTAGACGCACAGTTCGGGACCCCCTACCCGAGATCCGCCGGTTTTGACACCGACAGCCTCCTTATTACGCACCAAAAAATGAATACCCCCTGCTAGCTGGGACCCACCATAGTGGGTGGCTGACTTGTGGGCCTACTAAGTTGACAAGGACAGAGGGCTTTGTCAACTTATTCAATATGAATGATTCTAGCTCTAGTGACTGTACAATGTCCATCCAACGGCCATAGTGCTTCTTCAACCTCTGGTCTTCTTGCTCCAGCCGCCCAAAGTAGCGCCTGTCGTGCCATGTGCTCCTGCCTCTCGTGGCCGGCTGTGATGCCGCGGAGGCCTCACCGCCCCCTACTACTCCCACCGCTGGCCTAGGGTATCCCTCTACTCACCCACACCCACTGTTATTCTGCGGCAACAGCAGCCTCAAGCCGCAGCCGAACCAGTGAACCCTCGTACACCTCTCCGTGTGGGCATCCATTGACGCGTCTTCCCCGGCTCCATGTCGTCCCCTTCCTAGGCCTCGCCGTCGTCCACTGCCTTGGTGCTCTCGGCGCGGCGTGGTCAATATGGTCAACGACCGACTTCCATCGGAAGAGTATTTTACGTGGAGAGGCTGATAGCTGGGTCCAAGGCCACAACCTAGTTTTTTCGTGATTTGCCAAGTAAGTCGCTTTGTCAGGCCTGTTGGGCTGCAAATCTTTCAAGACGAGGAGAGCTTCATTCGGCTGGCCGAGAAAATGGCCTATCAGTAATGAGAAATGGGTTGTACATTTTTAAAACACATCAAACCGGCAATTAGTTTCAAATATCTTTTTTTCATTTTGAGATTTTAAATTAGATTAATTTTTATGCGTGGAGAATTTGTTGGATTTTATATTGATATACATTTATTTTTTAAATCAGTTTGAATGTGAGTCGAAATTTCGGGATTAAAAACAGTTCGGACCGCACCGAAATATGCAAAATTTCGTATAATTTTTTAACCGTGGCCACAATATGGGCTGTAATGCTAACAAAAAGAATATGGGCTCCAAAAAAAAACCTTAAGAATTAGCAAATGGGCTGTAAATTATTAGAAATAATGGCAGATGGGTTGTATGTTGTTTTCCACAGATTTGAGGCTTTCCTAAAAAAAGGTTGACGCACAAGCAGTGACTGTTGGATGGCCATCCAACGGCCGTCGTGCTTCGTCAATCTCTGCTCTTCCTGCTCCAGCCGCTCAAACAAGCGCCGGCGGGACTGCCTGCTCCCTCCTTCCCGCGGCCGGCTGTGCTGCCGCGCAGGCCTCACCGCCCCATCGTACTCCCATCGCTGGCCTAGCCATCCCTCTACTCACCCACACCTGCTGTTATTCTCCGGCGACGGCAGACGAACCAGTAAACCCTCGTTCAGTCGTACTCCCCTCCGCGTGGGAAACAACTACGGAGTCTTCCCAGCCTCTGTGTTGTTCCCTTCCTAGGCCTCGCTGTTGTCCACCGCCCTGGTGCTCTCGGCGTGGCCTGGTCAACATGGTCAACAAAGGGCATGCATCTGAAGTGGACTGGACGTGGAGAGGCCGACAGCTGGGTCCACCACCGCACGCTAGGAAATGCCTCCTTATTACGTGCAAAATAATGATTCCTCCACCTGACATCGGGGACCCACCGAAAGGGCCTCAGTATGTCGCGAAAAATACGTTACCATCGCTGACAGCTCGGACCCACCAGCTATATCTTCGCACGCAAGGAAGTGCCTCCTTATTATGCACAAAAAAATGAATACTCCCCCTGTTAGCTGGGACCCAGTATAGTGGCAGGCTGACTTGTGGGCTTACTAAGTTGACGGGGACGGAGGGCTTTGTCAACTTAGTCAATATGCACGATTCTAGCTCCAGTGACCGTATGATGTCCATCCAACGGTCGTAGTGCTTCTTCAACCTCTGGTCTTCTTGCTCCAGCCGCCCAAACCAGCGCCGGCCGTGCCTCGTGCTCCTGCCTCCCGTGGCCGGCTGCGATGCGGCGGAGGCCTCACCGCCCCCTACTACTTCACCGCTGGCCAGGCCATCCCTATACTCACCCACACCCCCTGTTATTCTGCGGCGACGGCAGCCTCACACCGCAGCGAACCAGTGAACCCTCGTAATCCTCTACGCGTGGGCATCCACTGTCGCGTCTTCCCCGGATCCGCGTCGTCCCCTTCCTAGGCCTCGCCGTCGTCCACCGCCCTGGTGCTCTCGGCGCGGCGTGGTCAACGTGGTCAAGGAATGGGTTCCATCGGACGTGGACTGTACGTGGAGAGGCTGACAGCTGGGTCCATGGCCGCAGCAAGGAAGTGCCTCCTTATTACGCGCAAAATAATTATTCCTCCACCTGACAGCGGGGAACCACCGGACGGGCCACCATATTTCGCGAAAAAAATGTTTCCCCCTGACTACTGGAACCCACCAGCTACACCTTCGCACGCAAGGAAGTGCATCCGCACAAAAAAATGATTCGCCCCCCTGACTGCTGCGACCCACCAGCTACATCTTCGCACGCAAGGAAGCGCTTGACAGTCGGGACCCACCTGGTCGAAGCGTACGTAGCGTTGTCATTCTGGTCGCGAATGTGTACGTACATACTGGTCGATGTAGAGGCACACACGTGTCGTAGATGTAGAGGCGCGCACGTGTCGTAGTACAGGCGCGCACGTAGCATGTACACGTACGTACAGCGGCGAGGGTGCAAGAAAGAAAATACGGCCACGTACGTACATACGGGCAGGGTCTCGAACGCCTAATCACGCATACGTACATGGCTGGGTCGGTACGGAGAAACAGCGTCGTCGCCGTGTTCATGGGGAGCCAACCGGCTGGGTCGGAACGGAATGTGTGGTCGTGTTCATCGGGAGGGCTTGGACGGAACAGGCGATGGAAACGAGGCCTGGCGTACCGCAGAACGGAGGAAACGGACCTCCTATGTTCTGAACGGGGTCCTGTTGATCGGGAGGGGTGTGGCATACCGCAAAACGGAGGAAACGGACCTCCTACAGTTGAAACGGGGGTCATGTTGATCGGGAGGGGTGTGGTGTACCGCAAAATGGAGGAAACGGACCTCCTACGGTTGAAACGAGGGTCCTGTTGATCGGGAGGGGTGTGGCGTACCGCAAAACGGACGAACCGGACCTCCTACGATCGAAACGGGGGTCCTGTTCATCGGGAGGGGTGTGGCGTACCGCAAAACAGGACTCCACGGGATACTATTCATCTCCACCGTCGACCTCCTCCAGCCTCCACGGGCTACCGTCGACCTCCTCCAGCCTCCACGGGCTACCATCGACCTCCTTCAGCCTCCACGGGCTCCTGTTCATCCAGCCTCCACCGCGCGCTACTCCACCGGCTACTGTTCAACCACCCCTCCATGGGCACCCCTCCACCGGCTACTGTTCAACCACCCCTCCATGGGCACCCCTCCACCGTCTACTGTTCATCCAGCCCTCCACACCACGGGGTCCTATTCAACCACCCCTCCACGGCCACCCCTCCACCGTCTACTGTTCATCCAGCCCTCCACACCACGGGTTCCTGTTCATCCAGAGGCAACGCCACCACTCACTGTTCATCCAAACCCTCCCGCAACACTCACTGTTCATCCAATCGATCGGCTTCAGTTAGCAGCAGTAGCGAAGGAATCGCTCCATCGGGTTCAGTTAACAGCCATTGATCAATCGCTCTGGTTCAGTAATGCGTAGCCTGTAGTGCAATCGCTCGGGTTCAGTTAGAGCCCAACGCCTCGCTCGGCTTTAGTTAGAGCCAACACCTCGCACACACGCGCATACCTATACGAGAGAAACGCGCATCGCTCTCCCACTGTAACCGGCAACTCCCCGAAATTTTCCTCCCCCTCGCTTCTACCATGGTTTTTTCCATCATGGACGGCCCAAAGAATGTCATGCAGCTGCGTCTCCGGCCCGCCCGGGACGAAAAGCCCATTTTCTGTCATGATTTTTTGTCATAGAAGTAGGAGCCCACCACATCTATGATGATACCGGGTTCTGTCACAATTATCGTCATAGAAGTGTCATATGTATGATAGAAAAAAATTTTGTTCGGCCCAAAATGTCACGGATGTTTCTCTTTTTTGTAGTGATGGAGGATGGTTGATGATGACGACGGCGACGAATCCCCGAACAGACTCCAGATCAGCCCTCCCGAGAGAGATTAGGGCTTGGCGGCGGCTCCGTGTCGTAAAACGCGATGAAACTTTCTCTCTGATTTTTTCTCCCCGAGCCGGAATATATGGAGTTGGAGTTGAGGTCGGAGGAGGTCCAGGGGGCCCACGAGATAGGGGGCCACACCCTAGGGGGGCCCTCTATCTCGTGGACAGGCCGTGGGCCCCCTGGCACTAATTCTTTCGCCAAAAATTCTTATTAATTCCAAAAAGTGCCTCCGTGGATTTCCAGGACATTCCGAGAACTTTTCTTTTCTACACATAAAACAAGATCATGGCAGTTCTGCTGAAAACAGCGTCAGTCCGGGTTAGTTTCATTCAAATCGTGCAAATTAGAGTCCAAAACAAGGGCAAAAGTGTTTGGAAAAGTAGATACGTTGGAGACGTATCAAGATACCATCTTGTTATATCATATTATGATTGTTTTGAGAAAGTGTTGTCATCCGAGATTTATTATTATTGCTCGCTAGTTGATTATGCCATTGATATGAGTAAATATGAGACCTAAGTGTTATTGTGAATATGGTTAGTTCATAATCTTTGCTGAAAACTTGAATGTTGGCTTTACATATTTACAACAACAAGAGCAAACAGAGTTTGTAAAAGTTTTTCTTTATCACTTTCAGTTTGTCAACTGAATTGCTTGAGGACAAGCAAATGTTTAAGCTTGGGGGAGTTGATATGTCTCCATCGTATCTACTTTTCCAAACACTTATGCCCTTGTTTTGGACTCTAACTTGCATGATTTGAATGGAACTAACCCGGACTGACGTTGTTTTCAGCAGAATTGCCATGGTGTTATTTTTGTGCAGAAATAAAAGTTCTCAGAATGACCTGAAACTTCACGAAGAATATTTTTGGAATTAATAAAAAATACTGGCGAAAGAATCAAGACCAGGGGGCCCACACCATGTCCATGAGGGTGGGGGCGCGCCTACCCCCCTGGGCGCAGCCCCTGCCTTGTGGGCCCCTGGAGCTCCCCCGACCTCAACTCCAACTCTATATATTCACGTTCGGGGAGAAAAAAAATCAGAGAGAAGGATTCATTGTGTTTTACAATACAGAGCCACCGCCAAGCCCTAATCTCTCTCGGGAGGGTTGATCTGGAGTCCGTTCGGGGATCCGAGAGGGGAATCCGTTGCCGTCGTCATCATCAACCATCCTCCATCACCAATTTCATGATGCTCACTGCCGTGCATGAGTAATTCCATCGTAGGCTTGCTGGACGGTGATGGGTTGGATGAGATTTACCGTGTAATCGAGTTAGTTTTGTTAGGGTTTGATCCCTAGTATCCACTATGTTCTGAGATTGATGTTGCTATGACTTTGCTATGCTTAATGCTTGTCAGTAGGGGCCGAGTGCCATGATTTCATATCTGAACCTATTATGTTTTCATGAATATATGTGAGTTCTCGATCCTATCTTGCAAGTCTATAGTCACCTATTATGTGTTATGATCCGTTAACCCCGAAGTGACAATAATCGGGATACTTACTGGTGATGACCATAGTTTGAGGAGTTCATGTATTCACTAAGTGTTAATGCTTTCATCCGGTACTCTATTAAAAGGAGGCCTTAATATCCTTTAGTTTCCAATAGGACCCCGCTGCCACGGGAGGGTAGGACAAAAGATGTCATGCAAGTTCTTTTCCATAAGCACGTATGACTATATTCGGAATACATGCCTACATTACATTGATGAACTGGAGCTAGTTCTGTGTCACCCTATGTTATAACTGTTGCATGAGGAATCGCATCCGGCATAATTCTCCATCACCGATCCAATGCCTATGAGCTTTTCACATATTGATCTTTGCTTAGTTACTTTTCTGTTGCCACTGTTACAATTACTACAAAACTGCTACTATTACTTTTGCCACCGTTACCATTACTTCCATACTACTTTGCTAATAAATACTTTGCTGTAGATATTAAGTTATCCAGGTGTGGTTGAATTGACAACTCAACTGCTAATACTTGAGAATATTCTTTGGCTCCCCTTGTGTCGAATCAATAAATTTGGGTTGAATACTCTACCCTCAAAAACTGTTGTGATCCCCTATACTTGTGGGTTATCACAGGTCAGGATGGTCATGTACAAGCCAAGATCAAGTTAGTGGCGGTGACACGTGGTAGCTTTCTATGTGCTTGAAGAAACATGACTGTGGGTGATACGTCCATTTTGCATCATGCTTTTATATCAATATTTATTGCATTATGGGCTGTTATTACACATTATATCTCAATACTTATGGCTATTCTCTCTTATTTTACAAGGTTCACCATGAAGAGGGGGAATGTCGGCAGCTGGAATTCTGGCTGGAAAAGGAGCAAACGTTGGAAACCTATTCTGCACAACTCCAAAAGTCCTGAAACTCCACGAAACATCTTTTTGGATTTAATAAGAATTTATGAGCGAAAGAAATAGGCCAGGGGGCCCACACCCTGTCCAGGAGACAGGGGGCGCGCCCCCCTGTAGGGCGCATCGCCCTATCTCCTGGGCCCCCTGGTGGGCCTCCAGCGTCCATCTTCTACTATATCATCACTTTTACCCTGGAAAAAATCGTGGGCAAGCTTACGGGACGAAACTCCGCCGCCACGAGGCGGAACCTTGGCGGAATCAATCTAGGGCTCTGGCGGAGCTGTTCTGCCGGGGACACTTCCCTCCGCGAGGGGGAAATCATCACCAACGTCATCACCAACGATCGTCTCATTGGGAGGGGGTCAATATCCATCAACATCTTGACCAGCACCATCTCCTCTCAAAACCCTAGTTCATCTCTTGTATCCAATTTTGTATCAAAACCACAAATTGGTACTTGTGGGTTGCTAGTAGTGTTGATTACTCCTTGTAGTTGATGCTAATTGGTTTACTTGGTGGAAGATCATATGTTCAGATCCTTTATGCATATTATTACTCCTCTGATTATGAACATGAATATGCTTTGTGAGTAGTTACGTTTGTTCCTGAGGACATGGGTGAAGTCTTGCTATTAGTAGTCATGTGAATTTGGTATTCGTTCGATATTTTGATGAGATGTATGTTGTCTTTCCTCTAGTGGTGTTATGTGAACGTCGACTACATGACACTTCAGCATTATTTGGGCCTAGAGGAAGGCATAGGGAAGTAATATGTAGATGATGGGTTGCTAGAGTGACAGAAGCTTAAACCCTAGTTTATGCGTTGCTTCGTTAGGGGTTGATATGGACCCATATGTTTAATGCTGTGGTTAGGTTTACCTTAATACTCCTTTTTGTAGTTGCGGATGCTTGCAATAGGGGTTAATCATAAGTGGGATGCTTGTCCATGTTAGGACAGTACCCAAGTGCCGGTCCACCCACATATCAAATTATCAAAGTACCGAACGCGAATCTTACGAACGTGATGAAAACTAGCTTGACGATAATTCCCAATGTGTCCTCGGGAGCTCCTTCTTCATTATTAGAATTTTTCCAGGCTTATCCTTTGCTACATAAAGGATTGGGCCACCTTGCTTCACTTTATTTACTTTTTGCTCGTTATTATTTACCTTATCACAAAACTATCTATCACCTATTATTTCAGTGCTTGCAGAGAAAACCTTACTGAAAACCGCTTATCATTTCCTTCTGCTCCTCGTTGGGTTCGACACTCTTACTTATCGAAAGGACTATGATAGATCCTCTATACTTGTGGGTCATCAAGACTCTTTTCTGGCACCGTTGCCGGGGAGTGTAGCGCTTTTGGTGAGTGGAACTTGGTAGAGAAACATTTATATAGTGTGCTGAAATTTTCTGTTACTTGTCACTATGGAAACTAATCCTTTGAGGGGCTTGTTTGGGGTATCTTCACCCCAACCAGAAGAGCAAAGAGATGCTCCTCAACCTACTGAACTTTATGAAAATATTCATTTTGAGATTCCGTCGGGTATGATAGAAAAATTGCTAGCTAATCCTTTTGCAGGAGACGGAACATTGCATCCCGACATACACCTTATCTTTGTGGATGAAGTTTGTTGATTATTTAAGCTTGCAGGTATTCCCGATGATGTTGTCAAAAGGAATGTCTTCCCTTTATCTTTGAAGGGAGATGCAATGACATGGTATAGGTTATGTGATGATACGAGATATTGGAATTATAAGCGATCGAAGTTGGAATTTCACCAGAAGTTCTATCCTATGCATCTTGTTCATCGTGATCGTAATTACATATATAATTTCTGGCCTCGCGAAGGAGAAAGCATCGCTCAAGCTTGGGGGAGGCTTAACTCAATTTTATATTCATGCCCAATCATGAGCTCTCTCGGGAAATGATTATTCAGAATTTTTATGCTCGGCTTTCTCTTGATAATCGCAACTTGCTCGATACTTCCTATGCTGGTTCCTATATGCTGAAGACTATTGATTTCAAATGGGACTTATTGGAAAGAATTAAACGCAACTCTGAAGATTGGGATTCCGACGATGGTAAGGAGTCAGGTATGACACCTAAGTTCGATTGTGTTAAATCTTTTATGGATACCGATGCTATCCGTGGATTTAGCTCTAAGTATGGACTTGACTCTGAGATAGTAGCTACTTTTTGTGAAACTTTTGCTACTCACGTTGATCTCCCTAAAGAGAAGTGGTTTAAATATAATCCTCCTGTTGAAGTGAAAGTAGTTGCACCTATTATAGTCGAAGAGAAGACTATTACATATAGTGATCCTATTATTCCTACTGCTTATGTTGAAAAACCTCCTTTTCCTGTTAGGATAAAAGATCATAATAAAACTTCGACTGTTGTTCATAAGAGTAATACTAGGAACCATACACCTCCTGAGCAAATTAATGTTGAACCTGGTATTGCTATGATTAAAGACCTCTTGGATGAGGACTTAGATGGGCATGTTATCTCTTTCTTGGGTGAAACTGCTAATATTGCTAGACCCGATACTAAGACACGTAGACCTATTGTAGGCACGCCTGTTATTTCTGTTAAAATAGGAGATCATTGTTATCATGGTTTATGTGATATGGGTGCTAGTGCTAGTGCGATACCTTATGATCTTTATAAAGAAATTATGCACGATATTGCACCTATTGAATTAGAAGACATTGATGTTACTATTAAACTTGCTAATAGGGACACCATTAAACCTATTGGGATTGTTAGAGATGTTGAAGTCTTGTGTGGGAAGATTAAATACCCTGCTGATTTTCTTGTTCTTGGTTCCCCACAAGATGATTTTTGTCCCATTATTTTTGGTAGACCCTTCTTGAATACTGCTAGTGCTGAGATTGATTGTAAAAGGAAGGTTGTCACTGTTGGTATAGATGGTATGTCTCATGAGTTTAATTTTGCCAAGTTTAGTAGACAACCTCGGGAAAGGGAACCACCTAGTAAGGATGAAATTATTGGTCTTGCTTCTATTGCTGTTCCTCCAACTGATCCGTTAGAACAATATTTGCTAGACCATGAAAACGATATGTTTATGAAGGAAAGGGAAGAAATAGATGAAGTGTTCCTTAAACAAGAACCTATGTTGAAACATAACCTTCCCGTTGAAATTCTTGGGGATCCCCCTCCACCCAAGGGTGATCCCGTGTTTGAACTCAAACCATTACCTGATAATCTTAAGTATGCTTATCTTGATGAAAAGGAAATATATCCTATTATTATTAGTGCTAACCTTTCAGAGAAAGAAGAAGTAAGATTATTGAAAACTCTGAAGAAGCACCGAGCTGCTATTGGATATACTATGGATGATCTTAAGGGCATTAGTCCCACACTATGTCAACACAAAATCTCAGTGGAGAAAGATGCCAAACCAGTTAGAGACCCTCAAAGACGATTAAATCCCAAAATGAAGGAAGTGGTAAGAAAGGAGATACTAAAGCTCCTTGAGGCAGGTATTATTTATCCCGTTGCTGATAGTGAATGGGTAAGCCCTGTCCATTGTGTCCCTAAAAAGGGAGGTATTACCGTTGTTCCTAATGATAAAGATGAATTGACCCCGCAAAGAATTATTACAGGTTATAGGATGGTAATTGATTTCCGTAAGTTAAATAAAGCCACTAAGAAAGATCATTACCCTTTACCTTTTATTGATCAAATGCTAGAAAGGCTATCCAAACACACATTTTTGCTTTCTAGATGGTTATTCTGGCTTCTCTCAAATACCTGTGTCTGCGAAGGATCAATCTAAAACTACCTTTACTTGCCCTTTTGGTACTTTTGCTTATAGACGTATGCCTTTTGGTTTATGTAATGCACCTGCTACCTTTCAAAGATGCATGATGGCTATATTTTCTGATTTTTGTGAAAAGATTTGTGAGGTATTCATGGATGACTTCTCCATCTATGGATCCTCTTTGGATGATTGTTTGAGCAACCTTGATCGAGTTTTGCAGAGATGCGAAGACACTAGTCTCGTCCTGAATTGGGAAAAGTGTCACTTTATGGTTACTGAAGGCATTGTCTTGGGGCACAAGATCTCCGAGAGAGGTATTGAAGTTGATAAAGCCAAAGTTGATGCTATTGAAAAGATGCCATGTCCCAAGGACATAAAAGGTATAAGAAGTTTCCTTGGTCATGCCGAATTTTATAGGAGGTTCATTAAGGACTTTTCTAGAATCTCTAGGCCTCTGACTAATTTATTGCAAAAAGATATTCCTTTTGTCTATAATGATGATTGTGTAGAAGCATTTGAAACACTCAAGAAAGCTTTGATCACTGCACCTATTGTTCAGCCACCTGATTGGAATTTACCTTTTGAAATTATGTGCGATGCTAGTGATTATGCTGTAGGTGCTGTTTTAGGGCAAAGAGTCGATAAGAAATTGAATGTTATCCAGTATGCTAGTAAGACTCTTGATACTGCCCAGAGAAATTATGCTACTACTGAAAAAGAGTTCTTAGCAGTTGTGTTTGCATGTGATAAGTTTAGACCTTATATTGTTGATTCCAAAGTTACTATTCACACTGATCATGCTGCTATTAAATATCTTATGGAAAAGAAAGATGCTAAGCCTAGACTCATTATATGGGTTCTCTTGCTCCAAGAATTTGACTTGCATATTATTGATAGAAAGGGAGCTGAGAACCCCGTTGCAGACAACTTGTCTAGGCTAGAGAATGTTCTTGATGACCCACTGCCTATTAATGATAGCTTTCCTGATGAACAATTAGCGGTCGTCAATGCTTCTCGTACTGCTCCTTGGTATGCTGATTATGCTAATTACATTGTTGCTAAATATATACCGCCTAGTTTCACATACCAGCAAAAGAAAAAGTTCTTTTATGATTTAAGACATTACTTTTGGGATAATCCACACCTTTATAAAGAAGGAGTAGATGGTATTATTAGACGTTGTGTGCCTGAGCATGAACAGGAACAAATCCTATGCAAGTTTCACTCTGAATCCTATGGAGGGCACCACGCTGGAGATAGAACTGCACACAAGGTACTACAATCTGGTTTTTATTGGCCCACTCTCTTCAAAGATGCTCGTAAGTTTGTCTTATCTTGTGATGAATGTCAAAGAATAGGTAACATTAGTAAATGTCAAGAAATGCCTATGAATTATTCTCTTGTTATTGAACCATTTGATGTTTGGTGTTTTTATTATAGGGGACCTTTTCCTGCCTCTAATGGTTATACACATATTCTAGTTGCTGTTGATTACGTTACTAAGTGGGTAAAAGCTATTCCAACTAGTAGTGCTGATCATAACACTTCTATTAAAATGCTTAAAGAAGTTATTTTTCCGAGGTTTGGAGTCCCTAGATATCTTATGACTGATGGCGGTTCACACTTTATTCATGGTGCTTTCCGTAAGATGCTTGCTAAGTATGATGTCAATCATAGAATCGCATCTCCTTATCACCCAGTCTAGTGGTCAAGTAGAATTGAGCAATAGAGAGCTCAAATTAATTTTGCAAAAGACTGTGAATAGATCTAGAAAGAATTGGTCCAAAAAACTTGATGATGCATTATGGGCCTATAGAACTGCATACAAAAACCCTATGGGTATGTCTCCATATAAATGGTTTATAGAAAAGCATGTCATTTACCTCTTGAACTTGAACATAAAGCATATTGGGCTATTAAAGAGCTCAATTATGACTTCAAACTTGCCGGTGATAAAAGGTTATTTGATATTAGCTCACTTGATGAATGGAGAACCCAAGCGTATGAGAATGCCAAGCTTTTCAAAGAAAAAGTCAAAAGCTGGTATGATAAGAGGATACAAAAGCGTGAGTTTAACGTAGGAGATTATGTGTTATTATTCAACTCTCGTTTAAGATTTTTTGCAGGAAAACTTCTCTCAAAATGGGAAGGTCCCTACGTTATCGAGGAGGTCTACCGTTCTAGTGCTATAAAAATCAACAACTTCGAAGGCACAAATCCGAGGGTGGTAAACGGTCAAAGAATTAAACATTATATTTCAGGTAATCCTATCAATGTTGAAACCAATATTATTGAAACCATAACCCCTGAGGAATACATAAGAGACACTTTCCAGAACGTTCCAGACTCCGAAAAGGCGTAGGTACGTGGTACGGTAAGTAAACCGACTCCAAAACAACTCTAATGGCAATTTTTATTAGTTTTGGATTATTTAAGAATTTTAGGAAGAAATAAGTAGTCCGAAAGGGACACGAGGCTCCCACGAGAGAGGAGGCCCCCCCCCCCTGTATGGCGCGCCCCCCTGTCTCGTGGGCACCTCGTGTGCCTCCCGGACTCCGTTTTCTTGTATGTTACGTATTTTGGTCGGTAAAAATTCATTATATATACTCCCAAAGGTTTTGACCACCGTATCACGCAAATATCCTCTGTTTTCGTTTCGAGCTGTTCCTGTTGCAGATTTGGAACAAGATGGCGTCCCAAGATTCGGAGGGAGAGAGCTACATGGCTGATTATATTGCAAACCCAAAAGTATATGGGGATGTGGAACATTATGGCTGGACCACAGAGGAAGAAGAAGACTATGATCCAAAGAGGAAGGAGGAGACAAGCTCCGATGAAGAGGACGACCCACTACCTCAACTTGGTGATATGCATGTGGAGTTCAAGAAGTCAAGCCTCCTGAAGGTCCAATCTATCCCACCATGTTTTTTTGCAGGACAGCAAGGCTGCACTATGCAAAAAGATAATGAAACTTGAGCTCGAGAATGAGGATCTGAGGGAGGAAAATTTTAGCCTTAGACGCAAGCTAGAGAAGAAAAATGCAACAACTCCACCGTCATTACCATCTCCATCACCTCCGAAGAAATAATCACATGGGTATGGGCACTCCCCTTGGCAACTGCCAAGCTTGGGGGAGGTGCCCCGGTATCGTATCACCATCACACTCCTATCTTTACCACTTTATTTAGTTCGATCCTTTTAGTAGTATCTTGATCTATTAGTTCGAAGTTTTTGATATCTAGTAGTTTTGAGTTTTACATTGTGATCTCTTTATGTAATCGAGTCCGTGTGCTATCTATAATAAAGAATAGTGTTGAGTCAAGGGCTTTGCTTTGTTGATATGATCTTGAGAAAGTAGAAAGAACAAAAGAGTTCATATTGATCTTATGGATAGTGCTAACTTCACACATAGAAAGTATGAGGCATAAAAATTGTTGAGAGTTGATGAACGTAGCCTTGGTCATCGTTGCAATTAATAGAAGTGATAAGGAAAGAGGGGTTCACATATAAATATATTATCTTGGACACCTTTTATGATTGTGAAGCACTCATTAAGTATGACATGCTAAAAGAGTTGACGTTGGACAAGGAAGACAACGTAATGGTTTATGTTTTCAAACATCCCAGTTAAAGTATATTGTCATTGACCTTCCAAACATGTTGAGCTTGCCTTTCCCCCTCATGCTAACCAAATTCCTTGCACCAAGTAGAGATACTACTTGTGCTTCCAAATATCCTTAAACCCAGTTTTGCCATGAGAGTCCACCATACCTACCTATGGATTGAGTAAGATCCTTCAAGTAAGTTGTCATCGGTGCAAGCAATAAAAATTGCTCTCTAAATATGTATGACTTATTAGTGTGGAGAAAATAAGCTTTGTACGAACTTGTTGTAGAAGTAATAAAAGCGATAGACTGCATAATAAAGGTCCACATACAAGGGGCAATATAAAGTGACGTTCTTTCGTACTAAGACTTTATGCATCAACCCTAAACGCGCATGACAACCTCTGCTTCCCTCTGCGAAGGGCCTATCTTTTACTTTATGTTTTTACTTTATGCTTGAGTCAAGGTGATGCTCACCTTTCCCTTTTTATTTTTATCCTTTGGAAGCTCCTCGTGTTTGAAAGATCATGATATATATATATATCCAATTGGATGTAAGTTTGCATAAGCTATTATTGTTGACATCACCTAAAGGTGAATATGTTGGGAGGCAACACAATAAGCCCCTATCTTTCTCAGTGTCCGGCTGAAACTCTATAACCACAAGTATTGCGTGAGTGTTAACGATTATAGGAGACTACGAGATAGTTGAGTATGTGAGCTTGCTGAAAAGCTCTATTATTGACTCTCTGATGTTACGATAAATTGCAATTGCTTCAATGACTGAGATTATAGTTTGTTAGTTCCCAATGAAGTTTTTAAACCATACTTGACATTGTGAATTGTTTATTACTTGAGCATAGGAAATCATATGACAAAATCTATATATGTTGTTGTTATTAGAATGATCATGATGCCCTCATGTCCGTATTTTATTTTTATCGACACCTGTATCTCTAAACATGTGGACATATTTTTCGATTTCGGCTTCCGCTTGAGGACAAGCGAGGTCTAAGCTTGGGGGAGTTGATACGTCCATTTTGCATCATGCTTTTATATCAATATTTATTGCATTACGGGCTGTTATTACACATTATATCTCAATACTTATGGCTATTCTCTCTTATTTTACAAGGTTCACTGTCGGTGTCAAAACCGGCGGATCTCGGGTAGGGGGTCCCGAACTGTGCGTCTAGGCGGATGGTAACAGGAGACAAGGGACACGATGTTTTTACCCAGGTTCGGGCCCTCTCAATGGAGGTAAAACCCTACTCCTGCTTGATTAATATTGATGATATGGGTAGTACAAGAGTGGATCTACCACGAGATCAAGGAGGCTAAACCCTAGAAGCTAGCCTATGGTATGATTGTTGTTCTGTCCTATGGACTAAAACCCTCCCGTTTATATAGACACTGGAGAGGGCTAGGGTTACACAGAGTCGGTTACAATGGTAGGAGATCTACATATCCGTATCGCCAAGCTTGCCTTCCACGCCAAGGAAAGTCCCATCCAGACATGGGATGAAGTCTTCAATCTTGTATCTTCATAGTCTTGGAGTCCGGCCGATGATGATAGTTTGGCTATCCGGACACCCCCTAGTCCGGGACTCCCTTAGTAGCCCCTGAACCACGCTTCAATGACGACGAGTCCGGTGCGCATATTGTCTTCGGCATTGCAAGGCGGGTTCCTCCTTCGAATAATTTATAGAAGATTGTGAACACCAGGATAGTGTCCGGCTCTGCAAAATAAATTCCACATACCACCGTAGAGAGAATAATATTTACACAAGTTCAATCTGTCGACGTATTTTGTGGCATGACGTCACACCACAACCAAGCTTTTACTCGAATCATTTTTATTATACCACCTCAGCGCGTTTAGCGAAGCGGTTTCCTTGGCACGTCTTGTCGAAGCAGAGATCGTGTTTCCGTTATTCCGGGATTTTCATCAATACGGACGTGGGTAACCCAACCGCGCCATTGATTGTGGCGCTTGGGAGATAAGCGAGTTTTACCAGGCCGGTGGGGACGCATAGTTTCGTCCGCCCATATATAAGGGGATAAGGATCCACCTTTTTACCTACGCCTTCTGCCTCCTTTGCTTATCCATCTCCGCGCACTCGAGCTCCAGCGCCCAAGTCCGCACATCTCACCTCGACCTTCTCCAGCCATGTCCGGAGCGATAGGCAAGTGGATGGCCTCCTTCGTTACGGAGGGGCACATCAAGAAGCTGCGCAGCGCCGGATATCTGTCCAGCGACATCGCGCATCGGCTCCCCGACGAGGGGCAGCTCATCCCCACCTCCGGGCCCCATGAGAGGGTGGTATTCCTTCCCCATTTTCTCCGCGGACTGGGCTTCCCACTCCAGCCCTTTGTCCGGGGGCTCATGTTCTACTATGGCCTAGATTTCCACGATCTGGCCCCGAATTTCATCCTCAACATCTTGGCGTTAATCTTCGTGTACGAGGCCTTCCTCTGCATCCAGCCCCACTTTAGCTTGTGGCTCAAGACCTTCAACGTCAAGCCGAAGATTGTGAAGGGCAGCCAAGCGGAGTGCGGAGGCGCCATGGTGGGCAAGATGCCCAACGTCACTTGGCTCGAGGGCGCCTTCGTGGAAACCATCAAAGGGTGGCAATCGAGGTGGTTCTACATCACCGAGCCGCGTGACCCTAAATGGGCAGCGGTCCCCAAATTCAGATCTGGCGTCCCCATGCGGCTCACTTCCTGGAAGGAGAAGGGCCTATTGTGGGGTAGTTCGGAAGAGCTGACCGGACTCCAGTCCTGCCTCCAAAACCTGGTGAACAAGAAGCTCAAGCTTGTCAACGTGATCCAGGTCATGCTCGTCCGCCGGATTCTCCCCTGCCAACAACGGGACTTCAATTTGTGGGAGTTTGATCCGGCACAGCACCGGACCTTGAGCGGGCTCTTCGACACTACGTACGAAGATGCCTGGAGGGTGCTGTTCAAGGGTGCTGAAGCTCCCGCATCCGCTACCGAAGATCGCGGATTCAGCTCGCAGCGTCCGGCTGGCGAGGTAAGCCATGTTATCCTTTATGGGACACTTGCTTTTCATGTTTTGATTTTGTGCGGGATCTAAACTCCAAACACCTTTAACAGGCCTGGCAAGCGACATCCGGATAGGTTAACTGTCTGTCTCCCCATCCAGAAGACCCAGCGGATGCCCGTTTGACAGGTCTGCTGGTCCCGACACTTTACATAGTGCCGGAGAAGAAGGCCAAGAAGAAGGCCACGGGAACCCGAAGGAGTTCCCGGCGTCAGGTGGTATCGGACTCATCGTCCGATGACTCCGAGGCGGACTCCTCCCACGAGGACGAGGAGGAGAAGAAAGAGGCCTCTCCCCCAGCGGGGGGAGAGAAGAAGAGGAAGGCCTCCCCAAGGAGGGAGGCCGAAGGGTCCAAGAAGGGAAGGACCCTTCCCCCGGACTATTCTGCCAACGTCGGCGACGGCGACAAGGAGTGGCCCTCAAGGGCCAAGCCCCTAGCGAGATCGTAAGTATCCGGACTCCCAAATAACTTCATGATTTTTCTTTTCGCCACATGGTGTCTTTCTAATGCCGCATACAACCCTGCAGTCCGCCCAAGGACGATCTTCCTGCTTCGTCGAGCGGGTCCTTGGGTACGTCGGATGTTGATAGTACTTCACTTCTGACTGCCTCCACCCCCCGTGACGCTGACGACACCGAGGTGGGATCCCAGAGAGGGACCCACCCGGAGGAGGAGGCCCCGGAGGTGCCACAGGGCAACCTCCCGGACTTCGTACCGGACTCCGCACCGGAACCTGCAGTGGTTCCGGAGTCTGGCGGGCGGCCCCTTCGTGATAAGGGCAAGACTGTGATGCCAGCGGCCTCCGTCCAACCGGAGGCGCCGAATAACTTGCTGGAGGCGCTCAACGGCGCTTCCATCGAAGAGGAACATCGCACTGTCATGAGTGCGGTGATTCAGAAGGTTCAGCTCGCCAAAAGCGGGCTGAACGAGGCCTGCAGCAGCCTTCTAACAGGCTTTGAGGTAAGAATTTTAATATATGTAAAATAGTACCGCATAGACAGTAGCTCCTGATGCTCGGTTCGGTGTTCGAAAAGAAAAACCGGACGGAGGATCTAAAAAGATATACGCAGGAGTCTTAAAAAATATGTCAATATGGGAATGCAGGCTGCGCTGCTGACCTCTATCGCACTGACTGCGGAGGTTAATGTTTTGAAGCAAAGCCTCGAGCGGTCCGAGAACGAGCTCGGCCGTGCCAAGAAGCAGCTCGAGGACAAGGAAGGTGAGTAACACCTTATTAAAGTTGTACCTTACAGAAGATGATTTGGTTGCAAGAGGAATGACAAGGATAACGTGGGTATTCCAGGGGCCACGAACGAGGTGGCGACCCTGAAGGAGGCGGTGTCCACGGCCGAACGTAATGCGGCCGCAGAGCGTGCTGGGTGAGAGAAGCAGGAGGCGCGGGTGGCGGAGGTACAGCAAGAGCTCCAGGCTCTCGTGGAAAAACATGAGAGTTTGGAGCGCGACTCAAAGACTCGAGAGTCCGAGCTTGCATCGGCTCTTGAGAGTGCCAAAGCCACTAAGGCCGAAGCCCACAAGGCCCTCCAAGAAATCAAGGTGTTGAAGAAAATAGCGGCGGGTAAGGCATTTTTCATGCAAAGCAAGCATGTGAATGTGAATTACCTATTACTTACCTGAATTCGGAGCTCTCCAGGAGCGTTCGCAGATCTGCCCTGCAGTGTGTCTGATGCTGTCGCTTTCTACCGGGCCGAGGAGGGGAGCTCGACGGACAAGGTCTTCTGGTCTCAGTATGCTGAGGCCGGACATCAGGTGCCCCTTAGCGACCAGCTGAAGCAGCTGGTCGAGCTCCATAAGGTGGCCGAACAGGCCATGAAGGGCCTCATAGTTCGGCTGTGGCCAAAGGAGGCCATGCCTGGGAGCTACTTTGGCCTGGTGTTGCGGCTGGTGGATGCTTGTCCATGGGTTGAAGTCATCAAGCACTCCGCCTGCATTGAAGGTGCCCGTCGGGCCCTTGCCCGTGCTAAGGTGCACTGGGGCAAGATGGACGCTAAGAAGCTTGTGACGGACGCACCACCGCCGGGCAAGGAGTATCGTACGCCCGAGATGTATTATAAGGGTGACCTGAAGGGTGCCCGCATTATTGCGGGTGAGTGCTCCAAAGATGTAATATTTGAGTAGACTCGCATTTTGTTATCCTGTGCGCTGAAAACTTTGTTCATATGCGCTAAGCAACGCTTGTTAATTTAAAATATTACCTTCTGTGCGGCCGTTTATCAAATCTGAGAGATGGCAAGTCGTCGGCTTCACCCCCATGCCACGAGTGCTGGGGTGTTCGGGATAAACTTGAGGGCTCTTGTTCCCATTTTTGGGTCCATCTAGGGAGGCGCTCAACACAACGAACAAGGCAACCGGACTTATAGTGCTTGAACACTCTCACTTAGCCATAGAATTCTATAATTTTAAATTGGGATAATTAGATTTATGCCCCTAGTTGTGTCCCACTCGTCTGTTTTACCCCTAATTCCCAAAAGTCACCGGTTCTGTCCAAGTCACTTTGCTCCTCTTATGCTTTTGCCCTTTGACCGTTTGACCGTTAGTTTGAAAACTTCATAACTAATTCATACTAAATCAGAAAAATGCAAATAAGATACCAAAATGTTCAGAAAAACATCACCTATATACCAGTGTCATTTGCATTCATGAAAAAAGTGTTGGAAAGTGCACATCTAAGTTTTAGCTCTTTTGATACCACCATGAATAGTAAACTCTAAAAAATTCAAAAAAAAATCAAAAAAAATATGGTGGCAAAGAATGACAAATGTTCTAAGTGCTTGCCAAGTTTCATTAGGGAATGATATTCGTGGAAGTCGTGGCAAAAAAATAATCTATTTTGGAGTGCTAATTGTTTTTTTTGCCGCGGCACCCATGAATGTTATTCCTTGATGAAACTTGGCAGGCACTTTAAACATTTGTCATTCTTTGCCACCGATTTTTTTTTATTTTTTTGAACTTTTTTAGATTTTACTATTCATGGTGGTAGCATAAGAGCTAAAACTCGGATGTGCACTTTCCAACACTTTTTTCATGAATGCAAATGACACTGGCATATAGGTGTTGTTTTTCTGAACATTTTGGTATCTTATTTGCATTTTTCTGATTTAGTATGAATTAGTTATGAAGTTTTCAAACTGACGGTCAAACGGTCAAAGGGCAAAAGCATAAGAGGAGCAAAGTGACTTGGACAGAACCAGTGACTTTTGGGAATTAGGGGTAAAACAGACGAGTAGGACACAACTAGGGGCATAAATCTAATTATCCCTTTTAAATTTCGGCGAAGCCCCTAGTGTTCGGAAGACCGAGTTCGGGGCGCTATCCATGCCTGGGCCGGACGAAGCCGGTTCCTTGCTCTAAGCGGCATAAGTCTTTAGGGACTCGAAAAACCTCTCGAACAGCGACCAGCTCTCGCCTCATCATGATGGTCAGTTTTAGCTTTCTCCACTGAGGTGCTCGCCCAGCTCAACTGGGGCACAATCGCGGTGGTTCTCCCAGCGCTACCTTAGCCGATATAACGGAATGTAAGGTACCAAAACATGGGAGCCGGGCAAACCCAACTATTGACCCAAGACATGATTCGGAGCCGATGCATATAATGCTATAAGTTCGGGGTGCCGCACTTGTGAAAGTGTTCGGACTTATCACACCATAATGTGGGGAACTTAAGCCCCTGGTGTATTTAGCCGTACCAAAGTGTACGGATGCAACATGTCATAAATGAACATATGTATAAGAAAGGAATGCAATTATAAGCAAAAAAGTGATGCATTGTTTATTCGAGAAATATTGTCGTGAATGCAGAACGATACAAATAGTGCGATAAGCAAGGGATGGGACTATTAAACATGTCCCCCTCCAGGGGTAGGCTGCGGAATGGTGTATAAACAGATTTAATGCTCATAATGGAGACCACCTGGATACTCGTCGTAGCCTTTCTCCTTCCCTGGCTGTTGCATCGTGAGTTCGGTAGGTCTACTGCCGGACAGGGCCTCTGGTGAACGGAGTCCTGTGGATAAGAAAAAAAGAAAAAGGGAAAAAAAGGATGACACACTTGGGAGCCCCTGGTGTGGTTAAGCCGCATTCTGGGCCTATCATGGTCGTGCCCCTCCCCCTATGCCCACGGTATCTCCAGAGCGTAATGATGTACGCGAAGTACCGGTCTTGCAATTTTGCAAGGGCTGGGGTTGGGGCCGCACTGCTACGCGTGCTCGGGACGTGCCAGGTGGTCTTGTTGTAGGTTACTCCAGGCGCATTTAGCAGTGTCCGGTCGCTTAACGGCCGGACTCGAGAATTGCCTTAAGAGGCTGCTCTGTACTTCTGTCGCGAGAGCCGCTGTGTGTTCCTCCGTTCAGAGGGAGCGTTCAGTGTTTCCATTGACCATGATGACTCCTTGAGGGCCTGGCATTTTGAGCTTGAGGTATGCGTAGTGCGGCACCGCGTTGAACTTTGCAAACGCGGTCCGTCCGAGCAGAGCATGATAGCCGTTGCGGAACGGAACTATGTCGAAGATTAACTCCTCGCTTCGGAAGTTATCCGGGGATCCGAAGACCACTTCCAATGTAACTGAGCCTGTACAATTGGCCTCTACACCTGGTATGACACCTTTGAAGGTCGTCTTTGTGGGTTTAATCCTTGAGGGGTCTATGCCCATCTTGCGCACTGTATCCTGATAAAGGAGATTCAGGCTGCTGCCGCCGTCCATCAGGACTCTGGTGAGGTGGAATCCATCGACGATTGGGTCTAAAACCAATGCGGCGAATCCGCCATGGCGGATGCTGGTGGGGTGGTCCCTTCGATCAAAAGTGATCGGGCAAGAGGACCATGGGTTGAACTTCGGGGCAACTGGCTCTATCGCGTATACGTCCCTGAGTGCACGCTTCCGCTCCCTCTTGGGTATGTGGGTTGCGTATATCATGTTCACCGTCCGCACTTGTGGGAGGAAACCCTTCTGTCCTCTATTTTTCGGCGGTCGGGTCTCTTCCTCGTCATCGCTATGCAGCCCCTTATCATTGTTTTCGGCAATTAGCTTGCCTGCCTGCTTGAATACCCAACAGTCCCTGTTGGTGTGATTAGCTGGCTTTTCGGGGGTGCCATGTATCTGGCACGAGCGGTCGAGTATTTGGTCCAAATTGGACGGACCCAGAGTAGTTCTTTTGAATGGCTTTTTTCGCTGACCGGGTTTGGAGCATCTGAATCCGGCATTGACTGCCATATCCTCAGTATTGTCACTGTTAATGCGGCGTTTGTGCTTGTTGCAACGTGACCTGCCGTTGCGGTCCTTGGTATCCGGACTGCCAGAATTTTTGCTGAGGTTGTTGCTGCGGGCTAGCCAGCTGTCCTCTCCCGCACAGAAGCGGGTCATGAGTGATGTGAGGGCTGCCATGGATTTAGGCTTTTCCTGTCCCAGGTGCCGGGAAAGCCACTCATCGCGGATGTTATGTTTGAAGGCCGCGAGGGCCTCCGCATCCGGACAGTCGACGATTTGATTTTTCTTAGTTAAGAACCGTGTCCAGAATTGTCTCGCCGATTCGTCTGGCTGCTGAATTATATGGCTTAGGTCGTCAGCGTCTGGTGGTCGCACATACGTGCCCTAGAAGTTATCAAGGAATGCGGCTTCAGGTCCTCCCAACACCCAATAGATTCTGCTGGCAAGCTGTTAGGCCAATGCCGAGATGGTCCTTTAAGCTTGAGTGGGAGGTATTTGATGGCGTGAAGATCATCACCGCGGGCCATGTGGATATGAAGGAGATAGTCTTTGATCCAAACCGCGGGGTCTGTTGTGCCATCATAGGATTCAATATTCACGGGTTTAAACCCTTCGGGGATTTGATGATCCATTACTTCATCTGTGAAGCATAGTGGGTGTGCGGCGCTTCTGTATTGGGCTATATCACGACGTAGCTCAAACGAGCTTTGTCTACTGTGTTTGGCCCGGCCGGACTTGTTGTGTCCGGCGCGACGGTTGTCGTCGCGTATCATGGGGCGCTCACGCGATCCGTAGATCGATCTTGATTGTCTTGCCTTATCCTCCAATATATCTCGCAAGTCCGGAGCGTTCCCCTGTGGCTTTGTGCTTTTTGAGCGATGCCGGGGTACGGTTTTAGTGGAGGGCCTAGAGGCCTCTCTGTTGCGGCCACGGGGTGGTCGGTCAGCCGTATTGTGCGCTGGTGATGCAGGTTTATATGCCTCCTCCTCTAATCGGGGGAGCAGCTTGCGTTTGGGGTAGCTTTTGGAGGGGCGTTCGAGTTCATGCTCTTCGGCCGCAAGGACTTCAGTCCATCTGTCGGCTAGCAGATCTTGATCAGCTCTAAGCTCTTGCTGCTTTTTCTTGAGGCTGTTTGCCGTGGCCATAAGCCTGCGTTTAAAACGCTCTTGTTCGACGGGATCCTCAGGCACGACGAATTCGTCGTCGTCGAGGCTTGCCTCGTCTCCGGAGGGAGGCATGTAATTATCATCCTCTACCTCTTCGTCTGCCGCTCTCTCATGAGGGCTGGCTTCTCCGTCCTCCTGTGCTGAATCTTGCTGGAGGGGATTGTCTTCGGCACTGTCTGGGGTGTTATTATCTCCGGTGCCAGAATCTCCATTCTTGTTGTGGCGGGATTTAGAGCGGCACCGCTGACACCGGCGCTTAGGCTGTTTCTTGGAGGGGTCTTCCCCCGCTGTTCCCTCGCCATTCCCATCCTTTGTGATATCCACCATGTATATGTTGTATGATGAGGTGGCTTTCCAGTGCCCAGTAGGCGCTGGTTCTTGGTCGTCTCCGGCATCGTCGTCCATACCGTCGATGTCTTCGGAGTCGAAGTCTAGCATATCTGTTAGATCGTCGACAGTGGCTACTAAGTGGGTGGTGGGTGGGCTTTGAATTTCTTCATCGTCCGCATCCCAACCGTCCTGACCGCGATCCGGCCAGGGCTCTCCTGATAATGAGAGATACTTTAGCGAATTTAGGATGTCGCCAAAAGGTGAGTGTTGAAAGATGTCCGCAGCGGTGAACTCCATGATCGGCGCCCAACCGGATTCGATTGGAGGGGGCGCGGGAGGTTCGGAGTCCGGCGAGGAGTCCGGCACCTCGGAGTCACGAGCTTCACAAGGGACAAGGTCGGTATTCGGCTCCATCACCATAGAGGTAGCAGCCCCCGAGGCGGTGTCTAGCCACCCGTCCTCGATCTGCGTAGCCGGCTCCGAATTAAGGGTCAGAGCAGACTCGTGTGCGGCCTCCAGGGCATTGTCCGGCAGCAGAGCTAAATCATGCCCATCGTGAAAGTGCGGCGCTCGGCTGTGGCTCGAATCCATCAAAGATCAAGTCTCCGCGGATGTCAGCCGTGAAGTTCAAACTTCCAGATCTGACCTGACGGCCAGGGGCATAGCTTTTGATCTGCTCCAGATGGCCAAGCGAATTGGCCCGCAGTGCAAAGCCGCCGAATACGAAGATCTGTCCGGGGAGAAAAGTCTCACCCTGGACTGCGTTGTTGTTGTTGTTGATGATCGAAGGAGCCATCGAGCCTATCGGTGACAACACAGAGGAACTCTCAATGAAAGCACAAATGTCGGTGTCAAAACCGGCGGATCTCGGGTAGGGGGTCCCGAACTGTGCGTCTAGGCGGATGGTAACAAGAGATAAGGGACACGATGTTTTTACCCAGGTTCGGGCCCTCTCAATGGAGGTAAAACCCTACTCCTGCTTGATTAATATTGATGATATGGGTAGTACAAGAGTGGATCTACCACGAGATCAAGGAGGCTAAACCCTAGAAGCTAGCCTATGGTATGATTGTTGTTCTGTCCTACGGACTAAAACCCTCCGGTTTATATAGACATCGGAGAGGGCTAGGGTTACACAGAGTTGGTTACAATGGTAGGAGATCTACATATCCGTATCACCAAGCTTGCCTTCCACGCCAAGGAAAGTCCCATCCGGACACAGGACGAAGTCTTCAATCTTGTATCTTCATAGTCTTGGAGTCCGGCCGATGATGATAGTTCGGCTATCCGGACACCCCCTAGTCCGGGACTCCCTCATTCACCATGAAGAGGGGGAATGCCGGCAGCTGGAATTCTGGCTGGAAAAGGAGCAAACGTTGGAAACCTATTCTGCACAACTCCAAAAGTCCTGAAACTCCATGAAACATCTTTTTGGATTTAATAAGAATTTATGAGCGAAAGAAATAGGCCAGGGGGCCCACACCCTGTCCAGGAGACAGGGGGCGCACCCCCCTGTAGGGCGCGGCCCCCTATCTCCTGGGCCCCCTGGTGGTCCTCCGGCGTCCATCTTCTGCTATATCATCACTTTTACCCTGGAAAAAATCGTGGGCAAGCTTACGGGACGAAACTCCGCCCCCACGAGGCGGAACCTTGGTGGAATCAATCTAGGGCTCTGGTGGAGCTGTTCTGCCGGGGACACTTCCCTCCGGAAGGGGGAAATCATCACCAACGATCCTCTCATCGGGAGGGGTCAATCTCAATCAACATCTTCACCAGCACCATCTCCTCTCAAAACCCTAGTTCATCTCTTGTATCCAATTTTGTATCAAAACCACAAATTGGTACCTGTGGGTTGCTAGTAGTGTTGATTACTCCTTGTAGTTGATGCTAATTGGTTTACTTGGTGGAAGATCATATGTTCAGATCCTTTATGCATATTATTACTCCTCTGATTATGAACATGAATATGCTTTGTGAGTAGTTACGTTTGTTCCTGAGGACATGGGTGAAGTCTTGCTATTAGTAGTCATGTGAATTTGGTATTCGTTCGATATTTTGATGAGATGTATGTTGTCTTTCCTCTAGTGGTGTTATGTGAACGTCGACTACATGACACTTCACCATTATTTGGGCCTAGAGGAAGGCATAGGGAAGTAATAAGTAGATGATGGGTTGCTAGAGTGACAGAAGCTTAAACCCTAGTTTATGCGTTGCTTCGTTAGGGGTTGATATGGACCCACATGTTTAATGTTGTGGTTAGGTTTACCTTAATACTCCTTTTTGTAGTTGTGGATGCTTGCAATAGGGGTTAATAATAAGTGGGATGCTTGTCCATGTTAGGATAGTACCCAAGTGTCGGTCCACCCACATATCAAATTATCAAAGTACCGAACGCGAATCTTACGACCATGATGAAAACTAGCTTGACGATAATTCCCAATGTGTCCTCGGGAGCTCCTTCTTCATTATTAGAATTTGTCCAGGCTTATCCTTTGCTACATAAAGGATTGGGCCACCTTGCTGCACTTTATTTACTCTTTGCTCGTTATTATTTATCTTATCACAAAACTATCTATCACCTACTATTTCAGTGCTTGCAAAGAAAACCTTACTGAAAACCGCTTATCATTTCCTTCTCACCTTGTTGGGTTCGACACTCTTACTTATCGAAAGGACTATGATAGATCCCCTATACTTGTGGGTCATCAGTGGGCATTCAACACCTCACTAGCCTTTAGCGGGTTTATGTGTATTCTCTGGGTCTATTTGTAACCTTATCATTCCGAGAGTGCAAAGGTTGCACCTACAAAAAGGTTGGTCCCTATATTGTTTCGCCTTGTAAAATATTGTTTGCCCCGAAAAGAGATGATACAAGTCCTAACGTCATATTAACTATTATTTGACTTTCCATATTAGCCCATAAATAACATTTTGGTCAAGAGTTGGCTTAGGTCTCTCATCCATAAACATGATTCATTAACTATTTTCTCAAGAAAATTTATAATTCATTGACATTTTTTTTGAAACCTTAACCCCCAATGCAACAACACAAGGATGAGGGTTCTGGTTTGGTCATGACGACCAATTCTCTTGGTTTTCTTGGCAAACATAAACCCCTACTCGTTCTCTTTAATTGAGCAAGGAGTACAAAAAGGGACATTGAAATCCCTTGATACATAGAACCACGTACGAGTCGAAAACAAATACTACATATCATTTGCATACACAATATGTGCCCTTTCCACTATCACTAGGCAATACACGTGTTTTTCCTTTGTAAAGAATTGCTTCCATTATTTCATAAAGGCATCCACATCACATCCACACTAGCCACATGGGGAGTTGTCAACTGCTAGGCAAGGGCTAACACCAACAAATGAATTACGCCAAGAACCATATCCACCCAAGTGCAAGCTACGACAACTCGAGGAGCATGGAAATGCATGGCTGCTAAAGTCTTCGGATGGATTCTACCAACAAAAATTAGAGGAATAGGCCCTGGATTGGGTATAAGATACCAACATGGAACAAGCAAGAGCTGACTTTGATTTGGTGCATGGGAAAAAAGATTTTAAAAAGAGGATCACCCAAAAGAGATGGACAAGGCCAAACAAAGAATTAAAAACCATACTCTGAGTTCCCATCAACTCATTCAATACACTAGAAAACTTGATCTAGAAAACCCATACCTAAAATGCTGCTACCTCTTGAGCATGCGTTGGTTTTCCCTTGAAGAGGAAAGGGTGATGCAGCAAAGTAGCGTAAGTATTTCCCTCAGTTTTTGAAAACCAAGGTATCAATCCAGTAGGAGACTACACGCAAATCGCCTAGTACCTGCACAAACAATTAAGAACCTTGCAACCAACGCGATAAAGGGGTTGTCAATCCCTTCATGGCCACTTGCAAAAGTGAGATCTGATAAAGATAATAAGATAAATATTTTTGGTATTTTTCTTGTATGGATTGAAAAGTAAAGATTGCAAAATAAATAGTAAGCTAGAATTATAGATCGGAAACTTATATGATGTAAAGTAGACCCGGGGGCCATAGGTTTCACCAGAGGCTTCTCTCAAGATAGCATATTTTACGGTGGGTGAACAAATTACTGTCAAGCAATTGATAGAAAAGCGCATAGTTATGAGAATATCTAGGCATGATCATGAACATAGGCATCATGTCCGTGTCAAGTAGACCGAAACAATTCTGCATCTACTACTATTACTCCACACATCGACCGCTATCCAGCATGCATCTAGAGTATTAAGTTCTTAAGAACAAAGTAACGCATTAGGCAAGATAACATGATGTAGAGGGATAAACTCAAGCAATATGATATAAAGCCCATCTTTTTATCCTCGATGGCAACAATACAATATGTGTCTGTTCCCTTTCTGTCACTGGGATCGAGCACCGCAAGCTTGAACCCAAAGCTAAGCACTTCTCCCATTGCAAGAAAGATCAATCTAGTAGGCCAAACCAAACTGATAATTCGAAGAGACTTGCAAAGATATCAAATCATGCATATAAGAATTCAGAGAAGAATCAAATATTGTTCATAGATAATCTTGATCATAAACCCACAATTCATCGGATCTCGACAAACACACCGCAAAAAGAATTACATTGAATAGATCTTCAAGAGAATCAAGGAGAACTTTGTACTGAGATAAAAAGAGAGAGAAGAAGCCATCTAGCTAATCACTATGGACCCGAAGGTCTGTGGTAAACTACTCACACATCATTGGAGAGGTTATGGTGTTGATGTAGAAGCCCTCCGTGATCGATTCCCCCTCCGGCCGAGCGCCGGAAAAGGCCCCAAGATGGGATCTCATGGGTACAGAAGGTTGTGGTGGTGGAAAAAGTGTTTCGTGGCTCCCCTGGATGTTTTCATGGTATAAGAGTATATATAGGCGAAAGAAGTAGGTCGGTGGAGCTGCAAGGGGCCCACGAGGGTGGGGGCGCGCCCTCCTGCCTCGTGGCTTCCTCGTTGCTTCCCTGACTTCCACTCCAAGTCTCCTAGGTTGTGTTTGTTCCAAGAAAGATCCTCGCGAAGGTTTCGTTCCGTTTGATATTCCTTTTCTGCGAAACACTAAAATAGGCAAAAAAACAGCAATTTGCACTGGGCCTTCGGTTAATAGGTTAGTCCCAAAAATAATATAAAAGAGCATATTAAAGCCCATTAAACATCCAAAACAAATAATATAATAGCATGGACCAATAAAAAATTATAGATACGTTGGAGACGTATCAAGCATCCCCAAGCTTAATTCCTGTTCGTCCTCGAGTAGGTAAATGATAAAAATAGAATTTTTTGATGTGGAATGCTACCTAGCATAATTTTCAATATAATTTTCTTTATTGTGGCATGAATGTTCAGATCCGAAAGATTCAAGACAAAAGTTTAATATTGACATAAAAATAATAATACTTCAAGCATACTAACTAAGCAATTATGTCTTCTCAAAATAACATGGCCAAAAAAAGCTCATCCCTACAAACTCATATAGTTAAGCCATGTTTCATTTTTGTTACACAAAATACTCTCATCATGCACAACCTCGATGACAAGCCAAGCAATTGTTTCATACTTTAGTATTCTCAAACTTTTTCAACTTTCACGCAATACATGAGCATGAACCATGAACATAGCACTATGGGTGGAATAGAATATAATGATGGGGGTTGTGTGGAGAAGACAAAAAAGGAGAAAGTCTCACATCGACGTGGCTAATCAACGGGCTAGGGAGATGCCCATCAACTGATCTCAATGCGAGGAGTAGGCATTGCCATGCAACGGATGCACTAGAGCTATAAATGTATGAAAGCTCAACAAAAGAAACTAAGTGGGTGTGCATCCAACTTGCTTGCTCACGAAGACCTAGGGCATTTGAGGAAGCCCATTGTTGGAATATACAAAACAAGTTCTATAATGAAAAATTCCCAATAGTATATGAAAGCGAAAAATAAGAGACTCTCTATCATGAAGATCATGGTGCTACTTTGAAGCACAAGTGTGGAAAAAGGATAGTAGCATTGTCCCTTCTCTTTTTTTGGGCCTTCTTTTATTTATTTATTTGGCCTTTCTCTTTTTTTGGCCTTTCTTTTTTTATTTGGCCTTTCTCTTTTTTTATTTGGGACAATGCTCTAATAATGATGATCATCACACTTCTATTTATTTACAACTCAATGATTACAACTCAATACTAGAACAAATATGACTCTATATGAATGCCTCCGGTGGTGTACCGGGATAGGTAATGAATCAAGAGTGACATGTATGAAAAATTATGCATGGTAGCCTTGCCACAAATACGATGTCAACTACATGATCATGCAAGGCAATATGATAATGATGAAGCGTGTCATAATAAACGGAATGGTGGAAAGTTGCATGGCAATATATCTCAGAATGGCTATGGAAATGCCATAATAGGTAGGTATGGTGGCTGTTTTGAGGAAGATATAAGGAGGTTTATGTGTGATAGAGCGTATCATATCACGGGGTTTGGATGCACCGGCGAAGTTTGCACCAACTCTCAAGGTGAGAAAGGGCAATGCACGGTACCGAAGAGGCTAGCAATGATGGAAAGGTGAGAGTGTGTATAATCCATGGACTCAACATTAGTCATAAAGAACTCACATACTTGTTGCAAAAATCTACAAGTCATCAAAAACCAAGCACTAAGCGCATTCTCCTAGGGGGATAGATTGGTAGGAAAAGACCACCGCTCGTCCCCGACCGCCACTCATAAGGAGGACAATCAAAGAAACACCTCATGCTTCAAATTTGTCACACAACGTTTACCATACGTGCATGCTACGGGACTTGCAAACTTCAACACAAGTATTTCTCAAATTCACAATTACTCAACTAGCATGACTCTAATATTACCATCTTCATATCTCAAAACAATCATCAAGTATCAAACTTCTCATAGTATTCAATGCACTCTATATGGAAGTTTTTATTATAACCATCTTGGATGCCTATCATATTAGGACTAATTTTATAGCCAAGGAAAATTACCATGTTGTTCTAAAAGACTCTCAAAATAATATAAGTGAAGCATGAGATATCAATAATTTCTATAAAATAAAATCACCGCCGTGCTCTAAAAGATATAAGTGAAGCACTAGAGCAAAATTGTCTAGCTCAAAAGATATAAGTGAAGCACATAGAGTATTCTAATAAATTCTGATTCATGTGTGTCCCTCCAAAAGGTGTTTACAGCAAGGATGATTGTGGTAAACTAAAAATCAAAGACTCAAATCATAAAAGACGCTCCAAGCAAAACACATATCATGTGGTGAATAAAAATATAGCCTCAAGTAAAGTTACCGATAGACGAAGACGAAAGAGGGGATGCCTTCTGGGGCATCCCCAAGCTTAGGCTTTTGGTTGTCCTTGAATTTTACCTTGGGGTGCCTTGGGAATCCCCAATCTTAGGCTCTTGGCACTCCTTACTCCAAAATCCATCAAATCTTTACCCAAAACTTGAAAACTTCACAACACAACTCAACAGAAAATCTCATGAGCTCCGTTAGTATAACAAAACAAATCACCACTTTAAGGTACTGTAATGAACTCATTATTTATTTATATTGGTGTTAAACCTACTGTATTCCAACTTCTCTATGGTTCATACCCCCCGATACTAGCCATAGATTCATTAAAATAAGCAAACAACACACGAAAAATAGAATCTGTCAAAAGCAGAACAGTCTGTAGTAATATGTATCAAACGTATACTTCTGGAACTCCAAAAATTCTTAACTAAACTGGTGGACGTGATTAATTTATCTACTGACGATCTGCAAAAAGAATCAACCTAAAAGCACTCTCCAGTAAAAAATGGCAGCTAATCTCGTGAGTGCTAAAGTTTCTGTTTTTTACAGCAAGATCACAAAGACTTCACCCAAGTCTTCCCAAAGGTTCTACTTGGCACAAACACTAATTAAAACATAAAACCAAATCTAAACAGAGGCTATATGAATTATTTATTACTAAACAGGAACAAAAAGCAAGGAACAAAAATAAAATTGGGTTTCCTCCCAACAAGCGCTATCGTTTAACGCCCCTAGCTAGGCATTCATAATTTCGATGATGCTCACATGAAAGACAAGAATTGAAGCACAAATAGTGCATCATATAGTATATGAAAAACACATCTAAGCCTAACATACTTCCTATGCATAGGCATCTTATAGGCAAACAACTTATCAAGGCAAGCAAAAACTAGCATATGCAAGGAAGCGGAAAGAAACAATAGCAATCTCAACATAACGAGAGGTAATTTAGTAACATGAAAATTTCTAAAACCATATTTTCCTCTCTCATAATAATTAAATGTAGGATCATAAGGAAACTCAACAATATAGCTATCACAAAACATATTCTTAACATGATCCACATGTATGCAAAGTTAACACTCTTCCAAAATAGTGGGATTAACATTAACTAAAGTCATGACCTCTCCAAACCCACTTTTATCAACAACTTCATATGATTGAACATTCTCCAAATATGTGGGATCTAAAGTTGACACTCTTCCAAACTCACTTTCAATATTATTGCAAACATTATTATCAATCTCATATTCATCATGGGGCTTAAATAAAATTTTAAGATCATAAGATGTAGCGACCCGACCTCAGAGGGTCAAGTCTCTGTGCTTAAGTGTCATTCCTGGATCGGTATGCTGACACAAACAATACTCGAGGATTTATAACACAGGTAAATCACATGTATAAAGTAACATAAATACTATTACCTCAATCCAAATAGCGGAAGTAAGAACAAGGTTGTGGATTCCCATCAACACCAACGACAAAGTTGAGTGTAGAAAATCGTAAACCTAACGTATCACTTACTCATTGTAAGATTCCTGCAACATGAGACTTTGCAGCCACAGAGGGTCAGTACATTGAATGTACTGGCAAATTCACACCATAGAGCAATGATGAATAATAGCTATCACTACATGCATATATGGCTGGTCGAGGCCCTATGGTTATAATGTTTCTGCGAAAAGCCAATTTTTCCCTACTACAAAGGAATATATTTTATTTAACTACACAGTTGTTTGAAAATTCTGAGAAGGTATACCCCAACTCAATCCCAACTAAAAGTTAACAACCCAACAAATTAATTAAGTAACGTGATGAGATCAACATGATAATTCAAGAACCATATACTCAAGATTGTCCATAACCGGGGACACGGCTAACCATGATTAGTTTGTACACTCTGCAGAGGTTTGCGCACTTTTCCCCACAAGACTCGATCTCCTCCATTGGATTTCTCGCACTACATGGTGTTTGAGAAACGGATGACCGAGACACAGTCTTTCAGAAACACTAACTCTTTACTCTGGGTGGACAGTTGCACCTACTTTCCCCTACATCTGCTAGCCCACCACTGAAAGAGGTCATGCAACATACTCAACTATGCTAGAGCCCATAATAGCTTGTGGTTGCACACGGAAGTTTCTAGCATGAATAATCTTATGATCCCTTTGAGCCTGGGTGGCGGTCCATAGGAGAATCACACGGTACCCCGGGATTTCCAAAAAACAGGCAACACTGGGTTCCCCAGGTGCCTCAATCCACCCAGATGTGTATTAAAGTAGCCACCTTAATTTAACCATTGAATAACAATACTCACATATGTCATGGATACACTCACCCAATCCACGTCTACAAGCATAGCATAGCAATATAAGCAACGTAGAAGTAACTCCCAAGGTTTGAATGCAGGACAATAGGTACTACCTCATCTACTTCCCAAAACCCACATATTAATCAGATCCTAACCATGCAATTGTTTGAGGATGAAACTAATGCATAAGAACTGGGTATGAAAGGGATATGATCAAAGTGTGAACTTGCCTATACCATTGATGAAGATGATTCGCACTCAACTCCTGATAGTTCTATTTGTCTCACTCCATTCAATCTATCGCAAGCAAGCAATGGTAACCACACATAAGCAATCACTCAAAAACATCGGAAAGAACGAAGAATACAATTCGGAAAACTTCAAAACCAAGCAAATAACTCTTGCAACAGAAAAAAATTTCTAACAGTACCAAAATTAAGTGAATTTGGCCTTATCAGAAAGTTTAGGTCAAGAGCTTCAATTTGCAAAAAGAATCAACTAAATCGGAGTTACGAAACTCAAGTTACAGACGAAACAAGACCAAATACTAATCTGAACTAAACTCAAATTTTAAATTATCAAAAACATGTTTAAGTTGTTTATCTGGATAGAGGGGATCATAACAAAAAAGTGTGCGTTGGTTTCGTTGGATTTGGATGAACGAACAAAAAGTTGTGAGTGTTTGAACTCCAGGGGCTAATCTGTGAAGAAACTAATTACATACATGTCCCTAGCCGAAAATAACAGAAAAAGAAAAGACAAAAAGTGAACGTTCGTTCCTGGACATTAACGAACGAATTCGTTCGATGTGAAGGGATAAACAGCGAACGTTCACCGAATAGGACTAACTAAAAAGAAAACCGATCTAAAAATATAAAACCGAACTAATAAAATAAAACCGGGTGGTTTTATCGGTTTTACTGGCTCGGGCGAATAAACCGGCGGTGGAGGCGGTTAACTCCGGCGAGGTGGAACGGCAGCACGGCGGCTCCGGCGAGTGACGCGGTGGCGAGGTCGGCAGACGGCGGTGGCGGTAGTGGATTGCGGCGACGAGGCTGCAGGTGGCAGCGTCGGCTCCGGCGACGAGCTAGCGAGGCGGCGGCGGCGGCAACCGACGGTGGTGGCGGTGGATCTGGCAAGGGCGGCGGGGCGGGATGCAAGGTGAGGCGAGGCGAGGAGAGAGAGAGGGGCGAGGGGGTGCCGGCCTCAGGCGAGAGCGTTTGTTCCAAGAAAGATCCTCGCGAAGGTTTCGTTTCGTTTGGATTCCGTTTGATATTCCTTTTCTGCGATACACTGAAATAAGCAAAAAAACAGCAATTTTTGCACTGGGCCTTCGGGTAATAGGTTAGTCCCAAAAATAATATAAAAGAGCATATTAAAGCCCATTAAAATGTAGGAAATATGCCCTAGAGGCAATAATAAAGTTATTATTTATTTCCTTATAACATGATAAATGTTTATTATTCAAGCTAGAATCGTATTAACCGGAAACTTAGTACATGTGTGAATACATAGACAAACTGAGTGACACTAGTATGCCTCTACTTGACTAGCCCGTTAATCAAAGATGGTTAAGTTTCCTTGTCATAGACATGAGTTGTCAGTTGATTAACGGGATCACATCATTGGAGAATGATGTGATTGACTTGACCCATCCGTTTGCTTAGCACGATGATCGTTTAGTTTGTTGTTATTGCTTTCTTCATGACTTATACATGTTCCTATGACTATGAGATTATGAAACTCCCGAATACCGGAGGAACACTTAGCGTGCTATCAAACGTCACAACGTAACTGGGTGATTATAAAGATGCTCTACAGGTGTCTCCGGAGGTGTTTGTTCGGTTGGAATAGATCGAGATTAGGATTTGTCACTCCGTGTTTCGGAGAGGTATCTCTGGGCCCTCTCGGTAATGCACATCACTATAAGCCTTGCAAGCAATGTGACTAATGAGTTAGTTGCGGGATGATGCATTACAGAACAAGTAAAGAGACTTGCTGGTAACGAGATTGAACTAGGTATTGAGATACCGACGATCGAATCTCGGGCAAGTTACATACCGATGACAAAGGGAACAATGTATGTTGTTATGCGGTTTGACCGATAAAGATATTCGTAGAATATGTGGGAGCCAATATGAGCATCCAGGTTCTGCTATTGGTTATTGACCGGAGACGTGTCTCGGTCATGTCTACATAGTTCTCGAACCCGTAGGGTTTGCACGCTTAACGTTCGGTGATGATCGGTATTATAAGTTTATGTGTTTTGATGTACCAAAGGTTGTTCGGAGTCCCGATGTGATCACGGACATGACGAGGAGTCTCGAAATGGTCAAGACATAAAGATCGATATATTGGATGGCTATGTTTGGACATCGGAATGGTTCCGGTTGAGTTTGGGCATTTACCGGAGTACCGGGAGGTTACCGGACCCCCCCCCCCCCCCCCCCGGGAATATATGGGCCTTATTGGGCCTTAGTGGAATAGAGAAGTGGGGGGCCAAGGTGGAGGGCGCCCCGCCCCTAGCCCAATACGAATTGGGTGGGGGCGCCCCCCCCCCCCCCTTTCCTTCCCTCTCTCTCCCCCTTCCTTCTCTCCTACTCCAACAAGGGAAAGGGGGAATCCTACTCCCACCGGGAGTAGGACTCTCCTTGGGCGCGCCTAGGAGGCCGGCCCTCTCCCCCTCCTCCACTCCTTTATATACGGGGGAAGGGGGCACCCCATAGACACACAAGTTGATCATTGATCCCTTAGCCGTGTGCGGTGCCCCCCTCCACCATAATCCACCTCGGTCATATTGTTGTAGTGCTTAGGCAAAGCCCTACGCCGGTAGCTTCATCATCACCGTCAGCACGCCGTCGTGCTGACGAAACTCTCCCTCGACACTCTGCTGGATCGTGAGTTCGTGGGATGTCACCGAGCCGAACGTGTGCAGATCACGGAGGTGTCGTACTTTCGGTACTAGGATCAGTCGATCATGAAGATGTATGACTACATCAACCACGTTGTCATAACGCATCCACTTATGGTCTACGAGGGTACGTGGAAAACACTCTCCCGTCTCGTTGCTATGCATCACCATGATCTTGCTTTTGCATAGGATTTTTTTTGAAATTACTAGGTTCCCCAAAGTGGCATCCGAGCCAGGTCTATGCGTAGATGTTATATGCACAAGTAGAACACAAAGAGTTGTGGGCGATAATAGTCATACTGCTTACCAGCATGTCATACTTTGATTCGGCGGTATAGTTGGATGAAGCGGCCCAGACCGACATTACGCGTATGCTTACGCGAGACTGGTTCTACCGACGTGCTTTGCACACAGGTGGCTAGTGGGTGTCTGTTTCTCCAGCTTTAGTTGAATCGAGTGTGACTACGCCCGGTCCTATTGAAGGTTAAAACAACACACTTGACAAAAAATCGTTGTGGTTTTTGATGCGTAGGTAAGAATGGTTCTTGCTAAGCCCGTAGCAGCCACGTAAAACTTGCAACAACAAAGTAGAGGACGTCTAACTTGTTTTTGCAGGGCATTTTGTGATGTGATATGGTCAAGACATGATCATATATAAATTGTTGTATGAGATGATCATGTTTTGTAGAAGTTATCGGCAACTGGCAGGAGCCTTATGGTTGTCGCTTTATTATATGAAATGCAACCACAATGTAATTGCTTTACTTTATCACTAAGCGGTAGCGATAGTCGTGATAGCAATAGTTGGCGAGACGACAATGATGCTTCGATGGAGATCATGGTGTCAAACCGATGACGATGGTGATCATGACAGTCCTTTGGAGATGGAGATCAAAGGCACAAGATGATGATGGCCATATCATATCACTTATATTGATTGCATGTGATGTTTATCCTTTATGCATCTTATTTTGCTTAGTTCAGCGGTAGCATTATAAGATAAACTGTCACTAAATTTCAAGGTATAAGTGTTCTCCCTGAGTATGCACCGTTGCGACAGTTCGTCGTGCCAAGACACCACATGATGATCGGGTGTGATAAGCTCTACGTTCACGTACAATGGGTGCAAGCCAGTTTTGCACACGCAGAATACTCGGGTTAAACTTGACGAGCCTAGCATATGCAGATATGGCCTCGGAACACTGAGACTGAAAGGTCGAGCGTGAATCATATAGTAGATATGATCAACATAGTGATGATCACCATTGAAAGCTACTCCATCTCACATGACGATCGGACATGGTTTAGTTGATTTGGATCACGTGATCACTTAGATGATTAGAGGGATATCTATCTAAGTGGGAGTTCTTAAGTAATATGATTAATTGAACTTTAATTTATCATGAACTTAGTCCAGGTAGTATTAGCATATCTATGTTGTAGATCAATAGCTCGCGCATAGCTTCCCCGTTTATTTTTGATATGTTCCTAGAGAAAAATAAATTGAAAGATGTTAGTAGCAATGATGCGGATTGGATCCGTGATCTGAGGATTATCCTCATTGCTGCACAGAAGAATTATGTCCTTGATGCACCGCTAGGTGATGGACCTATTGCAGGAGCATATGCAGACGTTATGAACGTTTGGCAAAGCTCGGTATGATGAGTACTTGATAGTTTAGTGCACCATGCTTTACGGCTTAGAACCGGGACTTCAAAAATGTTTTGAACGCCACGGAGCATATAAGATGTTCCAAGAGTTGAAATTGGTATTTCATACTCATGCCCATGTCAAGAGGTATGAGACCTCTGACAGTACTTTGCCTACAAGATGGAGCATAATAGCTCAGCCAGTGAGCATGTGCTCAGATTGTCTGGGTACTACAATTGCTTGAATCAAGTGGGAGTTAATCTTCCAGATAAGATAGTAATTGACAAAATTTCTCTAGTCACTATCACCAAGTTATTAGAACTTCGTGATGAACTATAATATGCAAGGGATGACGAAAACAATTCCCAAGCTCTTCGCAATGCTAAAATCGGCGAAGGTAGAAATCAAGAAAAGCATCAAGTGTTGATGGTTGACAAGACCACTAGTTTCAAGAAAAAAGGCAAAGGGAAGAAGGGGAATTTCAAGAAGAACGGCAAGCAAGTTGCTGCTCAAGTTAAAAAACCCAAGTCTGGACCTAAGCCTGAGACTAAGTGCTTCTACTACAAAGGGACTGGTCACTGGAAGCGGGACTGCCCCAAGTATTTGGCGGATAAGAAGAATGGCAAAGTGAACAAAGGTATATTTGATATACATGTTATTGATCTGTACTTTACTAGTGTTTATAGCAACCCCTTAGTATTTGATACTAGTTCAGTTGCTAAGATTAGTAACTCGAAATGAGTTGCAGAATGAACAAAGACTAGTTAAGGGTGAAGTGACGATGTGTATTGGAAGTGGTTCCAAGATTAATATGATCATCGTCGCACACTCCCTATACTTTCGGGATTAGTGTTGAACCTAAATAAATGTTATTTGGTATTTGTGTTGAACATGAATATGATTTGATCATGCTTATTGCAATACAGTTATTCATTTAAAGTCAGGGAATAATTGTTGTTCTGTTTACATGAATAAAACCTTTGATGGTCACACACCAAATGAAAATAGTTTGTTGGATCTTGATCATAGTGATACACATATTCAGAATATTAAAGCCAAAATATGCAAAGTTAATAATGATAGTGCAACTTATTTGTGGCACTGCCGTTTATGTCATATTGGTGTAAAGCGCATGAAGAAACTCCATGCGGATGGAATTTTGGAATCACTAATCATTTGATGCTTGCGAACCATGCCTCATGGGCAAGATGACTAAGACTCCGTTCTCCAGAACAATGGAGCGAATGGAAATAATACATACTGATGTATGCGGTCCGATGAAGTGTTGAGGCTCACGGCGGGTATCGTTATTTTCTGACCTTCACAGATGATTTGAGCAGATATGGGTATATCTACTTGATGAAACACAAGATGAAACACTTGAAAAGTCAAAGATTTTCAGAGTGAAGTAGAGAATCATCGTAGCAAGAAAATAAAGTTTCTACGATCTGATCATAGAGGCAAATATTTGAGTTACGAGTTTGGCCTTCAATTAAAACAATGTGGAATAGTTTCACAAACTCATGCCACCTGGAACACCACAGCATAATGGTGTGTCCGAATGTTATAAACGTACTTTATTGGATATAGTGCAATCTATGATGTCTCTTACCAATTTACCACTATCGTTTTGGGGTTATGCATTAGAGACAGTTGCATTCATGTTAAATAGGGCACCATCTAATTCCGTTGAGATGGCACCTTATGAATTGTGGTTTGGCAAGAAACCCAAGTTGTTGCTTCTTAAAGTTTGAGGCTGCGATGCTTATGTGAAAAAGCTTCAACCTGATAAGCTCGAACCCAAATTGGAGAAATGTGTCTTCATAGGATACCCAAAAGAGACTGTTGGGTACACCTTCTATCATAGATCCGAAGGCAAGATCTTTGTTGCTAAGAATGGATCCTTCATGGAGAAGGAGTTTCTCTCGAAAGAAGTGAGTGGGAGGAAGGTAGAACTTGATGAGGTAATTGTACCTTCTCCCGAATTGGAAAGTATTTCTTAATTGAAATCAGTTCAAGTGATGCTTACACCAATTAGTGAGGAAGTTAATGATGATGATCATGAAGCTTCGGATCAAGTTACTACCGAACCTCGTAGGTCAACCAGAGCACGTTACGCACCAGAGTGGTACGGTAATTCTATTATGGAGTTCATGTTACTTGACCATGATGAACCTACGAACTCTGAGGAAGTGATGATGAGCCCAGATTCTGCGAAATGGCTTGAGGCCATGAAATCTAAGATGGGATCCATGTATGAGAACAAAGTGTGGACTTTGGTTGACTTACCCGATGATCGGCAAGCCATAGAAAATAAATGGATCTTCAAGAGGAAGATGGACGTTGATAATAGTGTTACTATCTACAAAGCTAGACTTATCGAAAAAGGTTTTTTTGATAAAGTTCAAGGTGTTGACTACAATGAGATTTTCTCACTCGTAGCGATGCTTAAGTCTGTCCGAATCATGTTAGCAAATTACCACATTTTATGAAATCTGGCAAATGGATGTCAAAACTACATTCTTAATGGATTTCTTAAAGAAGAGTTGTATATGATGCAACTAGAAGGTTTTGTCAATCCTAAAGGTGCTAACAAAGTGTGCAAAGCTCCAGCGATCCACCTATGGACTGGTGCAAGCATCTCGGAGTTGGAATATACACTTTGATGAGTTGATCAAAGCATATAGTTTATGCAGACTTGCGCTAAAGCCTATATTTACAAGAAAGTGAGTGGGAGCACTACAGCCTGTCTGATAAGTATATGTGAATGACATATTGTTGATCAGAAATGATGTAGAATTTTCTGGAAAGCGTAAAGGAGTGTTTGAAAGGAGTTTTTCAAAGAAATACTTTGGTGAAGCTGCTTACATATTGGGCATCACGATCTACAGAGATAGATCAAGACGCTTGATAAGATTTTCAATGGGTACATACCTTGACAAGATTTTGAAGTAGTTTAAAATGGAACAGTCAAAGAAAGAGTTCTTGCATGTGTTGCAAGGTGTTAAGTTGAGTAAAGACTCAAAACCCGACCACGGCAGAAAATAGAAAGAGAATAAAAAGTCATTCCCTGTGCCTCAGTCATAGGTTCTATTAAGTATGCTATGCTATGTACCAGACCTATTGTGTACCTTGCTATGAGTTTGGCAAAGGAGTACAATAGTGATCTAGGAGTAGATCACAGGATAGCGGTCAAAATTATCCTTAGAAGACTAAGGAAATATTTCTCGGTTATGGAGGTGACAAAGAGTTTGTCCTAAAGAGTTACGTCGATGCAAGCTTTTACACCGATCCAGATGACTCTGCGTCTCAATCTGGATACATATTGAAAGTGGGAGCAATTAGCTAGAGTAGCTCCATGTAGAGCATTGTATACATAGAAATTTGCAAAAATACTTACGGATTTGAATGTGGCAGACCCATAGACTAAAACTTCTCTCACAAGCAAAACATGATCACACCTAAGTACTCTTTGGGTGTTAATCACATAGAGATGTGAGCTAGATTATTGACTCTAGTAAACCATTTGGGTGTTGGTCACATGGCGATGTGAACTATGGGTGTTAATCACATGGTGATGTGAACTATTGGTGTTAATCACATGGTGATGTGATCTAGATTATTGACTCTAGTGCAAGTGGGAGACTGAAGGAAATATGCCCTAGAGGCAATAATAAAGTTATTATTTATTTCCTTATATCATGATAAATGTTTATTATTCATGCTAGAATTGTATTAACTGGAAACTTAGTACATGTGTGAATACATAGACAAACTGAGTGTCACTAGTATGCCTCTACTTGACTAGCTCATTAATCAAAGATGGTTAAGTTTCCTAGCCATAGACATGAGTTGTCATTTGATTAACAGGATCACATCATTGGAGAATGATGTGATTGACTTGACCCATCCGTTAGCTTAGCACGATGATCGTTTAGTTGTTGCTATTGCTTTCTTCATGACTTATACATGTTCCTATGACTATGAGATTATGCAACTCCCGAATACCGGAGGAACATTTAGTGTGCTATCAAACTTCACAACGTAACTGAGCGATTATAAAGATGCTCTACAGGTGTCTCCGACGGTGTTTGTTGGGTTGGCATAGATCGAGATTAGGATTTGTCACTCCATGTTTCGGAGAGGTATCTCTGGGCCCTCTTGGTAATGCACATTACTATAAGCCTAGCAAGCAATGTGACTAATGAGTTAGTTGCGGGATGATGCATTACGGAACGAGTAAAGAGACTTGCCGGTAACGAGATTGAACTAGGTATTGAGATACCGACGATCGAATCTTGGGTAAGTAACATACCGATGACAAAGGGAACAACATATGTTGTTACGCGGTTTGACCGATAAAGATATTCGCAGAATATGTGGGAGCCAATATGAGCATCCAGGTTCCGCTATTGGTTAGTGACCGGAGACGTGTCTCGGTCATGTCTACATAGTTCTCGAACCCGTAGGGTCTGCACACTTAACGTTCGGTGACAATCAGTATTATAAGTTTATGTGTTTTGATGTACCAAAGGTTGTTCGGAGTCCCGATGTGATCACGGACATGACTAGGAGTCTCTAAATGGTCAAGACATAAAGATCGATATATTGGATGGCTATGTTTGGACATCGGAATGGTTCCGGGTGAGTTTGGGCATTTACCGGAGTACCGGGAGGTTACCGGACCCCCCCCCCCCCCCCCGGGAATATATGGGCCTTATTGGGCCTTAGTGGAATAGAGAAGTGGGGGGCCAAGGTGGAGGGCGCCCCGCCCCTAGCCCAATCCGAATGGGGTGGGGCCGCCCCCCCCTTTCCTTCCCTTTCTCTACCCCCTTCCTTCTCTCTTATCCCAACAAGGGAAAGGGGGAATCCTACTCCCAACGAGAGTAGGACTCCCCTTGGGCGCGCCTAGGAGGCCGGCCCTCTCCCCCTCCTCCACTCCTTTATATATGGGGGAAGGGGGCACCCCATAGACACACAAGTTGATCATTGATCTCTTAGCCGTGTGCGGTGCCCTCCTCCACCATAATCCACCTCGGTCATATCATTGTAGTGCTTAGACGAAGCCCTACGTCGGTAGCTTCATCATCACCGTCATCACGCCGTCGTGCTGACGAAGCTCTTCCTCGACACTCTGCTGGATCGTGAGTTCGTGGGACGTCACCGAGCCGAACGTGTGTAGATCGCGGAGGTGCCATACTTTCGGTACTAGGATCGGTCGATCGTGAAGACGTACGACTACATCAACCGCGTTGTCATAATGCTTTCACTTACGGTCTACGAGGGTACGTGGACAACACTCTCCCCTCTCATTGCTATGCATCACCATGATCTTGCATGTGCGTAGGTTTTTTTTGAAATTACTACGTTCCTGAACATAAACATCCAAAACAGATAATATAATAGCATGGAACAATCAAAAATTATAGATACATTGGAGACGTATCAAACACCGGAGGCATGCCAGTGAAGGTATTCTCGAATAAAACATAGCCGACAAGGGAGATGGCGAAAGGTAGCCAGTGAATTTGAAAACGACATGAACCATGATAGTTTTGGCAAAAAATGCTTCAAACAGAGGAGCGGAGGGCATACCCAAACAAGACGAAAAAACATCCCAAACTGCCATGAAGAACGGAAAAAAACCACCCACTAGGAACCCCCAAACCCTCACCCAACTCACCGCCAACAAAGGCGGGGTACGTGGAGAGAAGGGATGCAGGGAACGAGGAAGGGGTCTCGATAAGTCTCTTGTTGAGTTTTCGGATCACATTACATCTACACACATGTTGCTTCAACCTAGCTTTGCAACACAAAGTTACACCGAGGTTTAGACAAAAATCTTAAGAGTGTTGTTTGGTGTACTTTATTTTTTAAGCTTTGCACTAATAATTTAGACAACTATATTGATCTATTCACAAACAAGGTAGATATAAATAAATTGAACCCGCAATTGTTCTCTCACGTTTCATCTCATGTGTTCCTCAACGAAGAATATGTACATTACAAACTGATTATGAGATAACGAAACAACTAATTACTTGGCTTCCCAAAACAATTTAGCAACACGGTTATACAAAAAAAACCTCGATGCTAAATACGCTTACAAAGATCGTGAAATGTATCATGAAGGAGATCTTCGACTACACCGTGGGCCATTGAGCTTACACGTCTGTCATTAATCTAGTCTGAATTTCAAGAATCTAGGGTACATGTTTTTTTTGGAAAAAGGAGGAAGACCCCCGGCCTCTGCATCTGGGCGATGCATGCAATCACTTTATTAATTATTCACAAAAGACCTTACAAAGTAATACAGCAGTAAGACTGAAGGCACCGTCTAGGCAACATCTGTTGCTACTCCTATCCAGTTGATGAAGGGATGCTGATAGTTTGGGCCTAATACCAGACAGACCTCGCAGCCAAACCTAACATCTAAGACCTGAGACCTCAACCAAGCTACCTGCCGGGTATGGGGCACCCACCGGTCCAGCGCACACTCAGAGGCCGCCGCTGCCAACTGCCATCAATCCATCTTCAGAGCTGTACTGACGGATCAACCTTGCCTGGTCTAGCTACCGTCGACGCCACCACGACGCCAAACAACGCCGCCATCCTACGCTCGTCCATCAACACACGCCCATCAGCGAGACCCCGCTACTCCATGCCGCTGAGACCCGCCGTTGTCGCCTGTCATATGCAACGCCGCACCTCCTTCGCGAACACAACCCGCTGCCACTGGTCTCATCCCCTCCACATGCAGTTCCTCTGCAATCCCAACCGAGCCCAAGGCCCCTGACAACACCTCCAGGAAGGTCACGACGTGAAGCGCCGCCGCCGCCAAATCCGAAGAGGATTGTAGGTTTTCACCCTGCATGAGATCGGGGTAAGTAGATTGGGCCCTCGGCTGCGCCTTCATGAAGGAGAGCGACGCCCATGAACGCCGCCGCCGCTGGGCCGGCCAGACCGGCCAAGATTTTCCCCGGGGCCAAGGTACAACACCAGTGCTCACCATCACTGGAGCCTGCGGCCGCAAACCACCGGGAAGATGAGAGAGGCAGCAGGAGGGAGGGGAACCACCAGATCTTACGCCGTGACACCAAACCGCCAGAGGATCACCGGCCACCCGATCCGATCCCCGGCAGCCCACCTGCCCCGCCGCGCCCGGACGAGGAGGCCAGCCTAGGGGCCGCCGCCTCGGATCCAGCACCCTCCACCCAAGATCAGGCAGAGCATAGCCAGGCTGCCACCACGTCAGCCTCTAGGAACAGGTCGGGCACCGCGCTCATGGAGACCGCCGTGGGCCAGATCGGCACCGTTGCCATAGATCGAGGCCTCATCCTTGAGACCGGGGATCCCGCGCACCCTAGCCCGAAGTGAGAGGGCGATGCCTCCGCCGCCGCCATCGCACACGCGGGCTTAGCCCGGCGGCGACCACCGGCGGCGGCGGAGGGGAGAGCGGGAAGGAGGAGGGGACCGGGGTACATATGAACCCACTTTTAGAACTTAGTGAAAAATAAATTTTGTAAGTTTACTTATGTATTGGGTAAAAACTCACCCATTACGACGTGTGCCAAAAAATGGAAATTGAGGAATTTGTAGTCACAACTACTGTAGCTTCCACATTTTCTCATCTTTACATCGGTCAGAAATGATCGTAGTTTTTTCTAATGAAATTTAACATTGGTATAATTTCCACCCAATACCTTTATGCATGCATTTCCCCTAAGTTTTTGAAACTACGCACGAGTTTCCTTCGCAAGTTTTGAAACTTAGAAATATGGATTTTCAGTAAATTCCGAAAGTGAATTCATCCTATATAACTTTCGTCATTGATCACGTTGTGCAGCCAACAACCATCTTTTCTTTTTGACAGCAGACAGCCCAAGCAGCAGCAAGCCCGCAAAACTCCGGTCGCCGCCCACCTACCACCACCCCCACCTTCCCCCCGCCGCCCCCCGCAAAATATAACCTGAACCTGCAACTTCACGCACCAGCAAAGGTAAACAGATAGCTCCAATGGCGTTCTCCTCCCTCGCCACCCCTTCCTCCTCCTCCCCCTCCTCGTCTTTCACCCTCCCCACCAAGCCCTCCCCGGGCGCAGGCTCCCTCTCCTTCTCCAAGTGAGTCGCGGCGGCCCCTCCGCAGCTCTGCCCATCCCGATTCATCTGTCCGCTGCCGTTGGGGGGTAAAGATTTGATTTTGCTTGCTTCTCTGGTCGCAGGGCGTCCACGGGGAGGTTCAGGATGGCGTCGGTGAGGGCGGAGGCGGTGGACACGTCCATCAGCCCGCGGGTGAGCGCGCTGCGGCCGTCCAAGACCATGGCCATCACCGACATGGCCAGCGCGCTGCGGCAGGCCGGGGTGCCCGTCATCGGACTCGCCGCTGGGGAGCCCGACTTCGACACGCCGGCGGTGATCGCCGAGGTGACCGCCGTTTCTTGTTATTTATTTATTTTTGCAATGGGAAAGGGGGAGGAAATCAAGTAACTGTCCTCCGTCCGTTCCTGGTGCCTGGATCGCGGAATGATTTGGATCTTAGCGACATGAGTTGGATCGCGAATGATAGCAGTCAAATTACCAGTCAGATTAACTGTATTGAGCGACAAAAAAATTTTGTTAGCTCGCTTCAAATTCCCCTTTGTATCATTGAAACTTAATACAGTAGACTTCAGAGTAATGCATTCTGCGGGCAAAAAATGGATTCAGCATTTAAATTTTGCCAGCCGGGTTAGCAAAATCTAATGCATTATGAATCCAGTTCTACCAGCCGTCGTAGCAAAATTTAATGCATTCTGAATCCAATTTTCCTCTTATACTCGTATAATACAGTAGTAGACTTCAGAGTAGTAAAACTGGATTCAGCATTTGAATTTTGTTTTTTGCCCAGGCTGGGATAAATGCAATCAGGGATGGGTCTACAAGGTACACACCTAATGCAGGGACTATGGAGCTGAGGAAAGCTATCTGCAACAAGCTTCAGGGTGGGTGCGCCTGGATGAATCTCTCGTTTGCAGAATATTCAGATTGGGTAAGTAGTCTAATTGACTTCCTTGTTGTTTGGTTATCGATATGCAGAGGAGAATGGTCTAACCTACAGCCCGGATCAGGTGCTAGTGAGCAATGGAGCTAAACAGTGCATTACACAAGCTGTTCTTGCTGTTTGCTCACCTGGTGATGAGGTAAGGTTATCATCTCTGTACACCGCAATTTTTTAGGAGAAATATATTTCATACTCCCTCCGAAGTTGTACTAAAGCAGCGACAATTAATATGGATTGGAGGGAGTACTAGCCGCTCATCCTGTAGTCATTTTGTTGTTCCCAGTCCATAAAAGTTAGCGGGTTGCTTCGTTCTTTTTTGCTAAACCGCAAATATTGTTTGGGTCTTCCATGCCTTGTCATTATTGTGTCTCCTTATTGTTCGTGTGATCCTATCTCTACAGAACCATTTAGATAAAATGCCATTACCAATGTAATAGTAATATTTTATGTATGGACGAAAACAGCATCACTAAATGTGTACTTCTATAAATTTCTGTTTTTCACACTGTATGTAGTTTGTCGCTTCCTTTTGGCTCCTTGATATCGTAAGAGCTTTGTAATAATTTTGGGCTGTGTGTATCTTCGGATGCAGGGGCAGGGGACGCTTCTCTTTTTTTTTTCGATCGAAGGGGCCACACGGCCCCCATTTTATGAAAATGGAGTTGTTTACAAGGCATCAAACCAACATTACATCACTGATCTAGAAGCGCCTATCACTGATCTAGACGCTTCTCTTTCATTATCTAAAAACTAACCTTCTATCTTAGAAAATATCCCTGCAGGTTACAAGCCTAACTGATTGCTTGATTTTTCTTATTTGACCTGCAGATATTTATAGCTTAATCTGGAGTAAACAAGCCATATAATTATATCATCTTACTATTCTTAGCACTGCATTGATTTGCACCCCATTCTTTGAAAATGTTGAGTTTTATCTTATTTTAGGTTTTGATACCAGCACCATTTTGGGTCAGCTATCCTGAAATGGCTAGGTTGGCGGGTGCAACACCAGTGATCCTCCCGACAAGCATATCAGACAATTTCCTGCTAAAGCCAGAGTCACTTGCCTCAGTGATCACTGAAAAATCAAGGCTCTTGATTCTATGCTCTCCATCTAATCCAACAGGCTCTGTCTATCCTAGGGAGCTGCTTGAGGAGATTGCTGCTATCGTCAAGAAGTATCCTAGGCTCCTGGTCTGCACTTTGACATTTTGTATGTTATTCAGATTATTCGAGATCTTTTCCGTCAGCAGTTCATCACTATTGTTGATGCATCACTATTGGTGATGCATCGTGCTATTTACAATTTTTGCAGGTTCTATCTGATGAGATCTATGAGCATATTATTTATCATCCTGCTAAACACACAAGCTTTGCTGCATTACCTGGAATGTATGACAGAACATTAACTGTAAATGGGTTTTCTAAGGTAACACGGTTGTTTTTATTTTATTCTCTCTTTGTGATGATAAATGCAATAAATACCAATTTTGTGGAACATAACCCACATATTATGAGATCAAGTATTAGTCAATGCTTGGATTTGAGTAATCAGAATATACCTTGCATAAAGAAGAGGAGGAAGTATAAATTTAGGTGTTCTTTCATGTAAGACTTGATAACTGAAGAAAAAGATGTCCATGTTCTCTAGATATGCATGGTCTAGCTCAAGTTGGAATATCTTGATATTTACTGAACAAATTTTTTATAGGCTTTTGCTATGACTGGCTGGCGACTTGGATACTTAGCTGCCCCTAAACATTTTGTCTCAGCTTGTGGAAAGATCCAAAGCCAGGTGGGTATTTGTCTCTCTTTTCTTTCATCTGAATCATTTTGTGCTATCTGCTATAGAATGTTGCAACTTCCTAATTCCCTATTTTAGTTATCACTCCCTTTTTTTTTCTTTGCTGGTGGTTGGAAAGGTAGGCCCAGCTCACCAGAGATCCTGAGTTTGTGTTTACATCCTTAATCCAGCAACACTGTACCCGAAAGTGCCCAATCCACTGGTAGTAGAGTGCAACCCTGAGTCTCTAAATTATTTAAACAGCAGCCACCATTAGGTCCAGTACCACCATCTTTACTACTGTAATTAATATAAAGATAAGAATCATAGTCTTGCAGAACTTATTTTGATCCCCAATGATGACAGTTCCCGATGATGTTGTAGAAATTGGCTCACATATCTCCAGTCTCGAGTTTTTTTTAATTGTCCTGATAATAGTGCGTTTTTTACTATGCAGTACACATCTGGTGCCAGTAGTATATCGCAGAAGGCAGGGCTTGCAGCCTTGAACCTTGGTTATGCCGGCGGTGAAGCAGTTGCAACCATGGTCAAAGCATTCCAGGAGCGCCGGGATTACCTTGTAAGTAGTTTCAGGGAACTGCCAGGAGTAAAAATATCAGAACCTCAGGTAAGCCTCTTGACTACGATGCTAGTTGCGACTATGTGACATATCTATATCAGGAAGGTAGCTAAGCTTCGCAATTTTCAGGGTGCTTTCTATTTGTTCATCGACTTCAGCTCCTACTACGGATCCGAGGCAGAGGGATTTGGCACCATCAAGGATTCTGAGACCCTTTGCATGTTCCTGCTAGAGAAAGCACAGGTGAATGTTACACTGATTTCGAGTGCGTCAGTCAACATAAACAAGATCAGTGGGTATCTTAGGTGTTTTCTCTTGCATTATAGGTTGCACTTGTCCCTGGGGATGCATTTGGAGATGACAAGGGTGTTCGTATCTCCTACGCTGCTGCACTGTCAACGCTACAATCTGCGATGGAGAAGATAAAAGACGCAATGGCTCTGCTCAAGGCCCCTGCCGCGGTTCAATAAAAATAGCGTGCTGAAGGCATTTTCACCAGCATTATATTAAAAGCATGCCCATTGGGAAAATAGGAAAACATGCCATTGTTGTACAACAGATAGTTCACCATATTTTTGGTTGCAAACTTGCGAGCGATTTGCTTTGTTTCAAACTTTTCATTTGGTGTAATGTAATTGTCTTTACCTGCAGGTCAGAAATGAAAATAATATGTTGTTTTGACAACCTAAGATGGGAAATAGTTTATGTAAATCATACTTCACATCCTGCTTTTCCAGCATTTAATCAACGAAAATATAGCATGCTGATGAATTTTTACGCAAGTTCTGTGCACAAGGGAAATAGCTGATACAATTGACCACTACAGCGTTATCACACGGCAAAGAAATGCCAACCACAACACATGAAAATCCCAGTGGCCATTTTCCGAGCAATTATAGGAAATTAGATATTTCATAATATACAGGAAGTACAGGATAGCATATCCACTTTTAGAAATAGGAAAAATACCCTAGAGTTTATTCTAATTACACAGCTTGGTCTTCATATGTTACCAAGCCACAAACTGCTCGTGAGAAGTGCCATCACTCTTGAGCATAGACCGATAGAGTCCCAACTGAAAATTACTGATAGACATAGCGTATACTAGCAAAAAAATGTACACCAAATTGATGGAGTCTCCTGAACAAGTACGAGTGCAGAATCCAACTGGGAACAGCTGACTCCTAATTTAGTTTGCAACGACGGCTTCATCAAAGTTCCAGTCTCTGACAAGGTCCCTGGACACAGCACGGCTTCGTTGAAGGCGAGGAGTGCCCTCTGTGCCTTGACCAGCCGCTATGGATGGAAAGGGGGTCACCTTTGATGTCCCAACACTAGCAGATCCAGCCGGCGTTACTCTCCGAGTTAAGCAGGAAACAACAGCTCCGCATCGGTTGTCCTCCTCTGAACTCGACACCGAGTAGCTTCTAAGAGAGTGTGAGGGGCTGTTCATGCCATGGCATACGAGACAGGCAAGACTCATGATTACTGCCTAGCTGAAACTGCCAGTAACTGCAATGGAATGAACGATAGTTAGAAAATGTGAAATAAAAAATCATAATCTGTTTCAACTCACATCATGGTCAATACCTTGAGTGACTAGTGCTACAAAGTAACACGCACAGTTTCATTAGGAAGTAGAAATATCTCTATCAACGCGGCACCAAGAAAGTAAGAAACAATCAACCCCAACAAAATTTCCAGGCATTTTAAACAGTCATAATCTCGCTACATAGAAAAGGACCACTTATAACAACACTATATATTGCTTCAGTACTAACTAATGAGGAATCAAACATACAACGTGAGTTACACGCTTAATCTATACTAAAAGAAAAAGGCCAACATGTTATCACATAACAGGTACTCCCTCCGTTCCAATAGATGACCCAACTTTATATTAAAGTTAGTACAAAGTTGAGTCATCTATTTTGGAACGGAGGGAGTATCATGCTACACCATGGATTATGGCAAGTAGTATAAGTCCCTGTTGCATCTAATCATTCATGGGAAAAGAGTTGGCCCATAACAGAAAACCAAAAAGAACCATGTTCGGGGCTCATATTTCTAAGAGCACATCTAGCACAATAAACATGGGAGGCAAAAAATAAAAAAGGAACTAACTCATCTAATCTGCATGTATGAAATGGCAGGGCTGCAGTACTATCATCTAGACATTTTACTGATCCAACATACAATTTTAGGGTGCAGAATAATTCAAACCAGCTACCAGGATGCCAATGGATATGCCCATGAACACAAACAATCAGCACTTTCTCAGAGAAAAGAACACACCAAAGACTTCAGTATTATTGCAAAGGGAGGATTGTCAGAAACGTCATAAGCAGCTATTGACCTCTATAGCCATCTCTCTGATTCCCATTTAAGTCGAAGCTACGAACATTACGAAGTGACATATTTTTGCACGGATACGAGGATGATATGGAACCAAAGGTCCAAATCTAAAAGTAATCCACAGCCTAAAGAAACAAAAGGTACTGTACTCATTTGCTTCAATTATATAGCTACAAAGACACGGCAAAAGGGCGACTTTGATTAGTCTAAACAGGGCTCCTTTTCTACGGGCAGAATCATGGCTGCAAGACATGGACAGGTCTCCAAACCAATCGTAAGAGCAGGGGGCGGATCTGCCGGGTGCACACCGGCGCACCCAGAAATTCTGGAGGCCAGCGGGGTTTAACTAATCACTGGATGAAACCAAGCTCATACCTGAAGCCCCAATGACCGGAGATTGCGGACGAGGTGGAGACAGCAGGAACGCGATCTCGCGGTGCGGAGATCGGGAACGGCGATGGCGGCGACGCGCGTGACAGGCCTTGGGGTGGGGGTGGGGTGGGGGGGTGCGGGGGGGGGGGGGGGGGGGGTGTTGAAAGCGTCGGCGGGGATGCTAGGCTGCGACGGCACGGCGGGCAGGCGATGCAGAGGCCGTGCTGGGTTGGATTGGCAGAGGTCAGGAGGGACTCGAGGAGGAAGATGCAATAAAGGTACGGGGAAAAGGAGATAAGAGTTTCGGTGCGACCGTCAGAAGGTTTTATTTATTTATTATTATTAAAAAGTATTTCGATAAAAATCAAAATAAACTTTTAGCAGGAAAAAAATTAGTGTTGGCCCAAATGATCATAACAGGTGCCGGTGGAAAATTATGACGCAAGGGGCTTCAGCAGTGGCTTCAGCAGTAACATCAAGTCCAACTAAACAAATTTGCTTATGTGGCAATGAGTTAATGAGGAGAGAGGTCGTTTGAATTACTTAGCTAGTTACTATAACATCCACATGCCCCAATGCAATATTAGTCTATAACCCAATAAATGAAGCTTTACACGACACCACACTTATCTTACTACCCATTATGAAGGTAGTAATATGGTCTAGTAATATGGTCTTAGTTTATACTTCTAAATTTAAACATGTTAGAGAATGGTAAATGGCGGACTAGCTCCGTCATCCCTCTACCTAATGTACCTAATGAATTTTTTTTCTCTTGACTTTTCCTTCTAGCTTATCCTCTCCGCTGACTTGTTGACCATGGTTTTTTAGTGTATTGACATTACTTTGCCAATTTGCCAAGTAGACGATGGGATCTGGGTAGGATGACCTATTCCCAAAACAATGGCGGGTCCCTTGTAAGGCTATAAGAGCCTCGTTAACTAAAACAAAAGGTTTTTGAAAGGCTCTTTTGTTGTTGCGAAGGTCGTATATTAAGTATCACACGCCCTTACAAACACACTCAAATAGAAATATAAGATTACACTCAAAATCTTGGAGGCGCCTAGGTCATCTTGCTCCTACATCCACTGATGGCGCGCTGCTGGCCGCCGCTTTGGTGGAGAAAACTTTTTTAAACCCAGGAGATTATAGAAGCATCGGCTCAAAAAGTCATCCGTGCAGACCAGGAGACGCCAACGACTGATATGTGAAGCAAAATCGTCACCCCGAAGAAGAAAACACCGATAGGGCCTGTAGGAACTCCCAAGACCACGAAAGCCAACCAAATCCAGACGGGTCCACCGGAAACCAGACTTTTAGATAATTCTATCGCGTAGGGAGAAAATCTATATGAGTTGTTTGATTTGTAGGACTATGTTCCATTTGTCAAAAAGTACATTTACTCCAAAAAGGGCAGATCTAGCAAGGTGCCTGGTCAACCTAATATTTCAGCCCGACCTATGTATATCAGTGATAAAAAGGAGAAAACAAATAAAAAGACCTATCTCATATATATTGCCCGACCTTGTTGTCCCATCTTAGCAAAATTTTATAGACCCATTACTGTACTCTAATATATCAAAAAAAACACTATGATTTTCGTGTGCATAATCAAGCATTGACACATCATGTGGTATCGTAAATGGCCTGCAAATTGGTGATCTTTAGGTACCCTCTAACCATCTTTACTTCAATCAAATGAACTAAATTTTCAAAAATGAGCTTATCTGTTAAAAATGAAAATGTTTGAAGGGTAACCTTAAGGTCCTCAATTGAACCCCTAGATGACATGACACTATTATCCTGTTTTTTTGGCGTATTCACATGTTATATATAACTAGTGATGATACCTCGCGCATTGCAGCACAAATTGGTTGAAGTTATTTCAATGAGATTAGTTGTATGAAACATTGGTGTTTAAATTAACAATGAGAATTGAAACTAAAACACATATAATTTATTGTATTTTACAATGATATAGTTGTAGAATACTTATTGATTATGAGTAACATGCACAATGCATGTTAAAGTGTCTTTTTATATGCATGGTGGCATTGGTGCAGTTGGCATAGTTGTATGTTGAGAGAAGTGCATATTATGATAGGTATTTTTCATCCATGGTGACATGATGAGTTGACATAGCTGCATGTTGAGAGAATTATAGTTCAACTCTTTTAAGTACACGGGACATGCATAGAGGTTAAGTTTTTTTTTAACAGAGACCATAGTCCAGTTCAATGGGGAAAATGAAACGTAAATCGTTACAACACGCCACATAACTATCGCTGTGAACCACCATCTGATCCACTTCTTCCGTCCCATAATATAAGACGTTTTTGAAGTTTAAATTAAACTGCAAAAACGTCACATTATGAGGCAGAGGCAGTAACTACCAACCGTTGCCGCATCATACACATCAATGCGAAATAAAAGAGCATCATGCACAGCTCACATATGCCATATATTCCCTGTATCTCCTCTCCTGCCGTCACTGCCTAATGTCAAGTTGTGCTTGACTAACTCATATCTCTTCTATGCTCAACTTAGAATGCACCTCAAAAACAATACAATCAACACATTTCCCCTTTCTCTGAAAAAACCCCGCAAGTGTCTTGGTCGTAAGTGGTGGTAACTGTCTCAGGGTGATTCCCAGCGAGGTAACCTGACCGTGGCTGTGAGAACCTGAATCCATCAAGGCAACGATCCGGCAGCAAGCAACGCTGGCCAAGTGGCCAGTGAGCTGGACATACGGTGTCAAATGCAGGCTTGCGTGGACAGCATGCGTGCCTGCCAACTTTGCCTGATCATGCACACATACAAGTGGTGTGGCATGTACTGGTGTTCGCCGGCAGAGCACTTGCCCCTGTTTTGGCCAGCACCAGGACAGTTGAATATCATCGTGTGTTCGGCAGCCGGCTCAGATGATCAGTCCTTGTCGCCAATAATTTCGTTATCAACATGTTGAGCTGTCGATCAATTCTTTCGATTCAGAGGAATGAGCGGTATGTGGGCTTTTTTTCTCTCTCTCGTTCTCCTCTGCTTATTGACCTTCTTAGCAGAGCTGTCTAATGAGTTGATCACCTGCTTTTGTGGATGGGCCTCTGGCTCTGTTGCCGGTAGTTCAGTTATGCTTGTTCTAAAAAAAAGGTTCAGTTGTGCTAATATGAATGAGCGTATTAACAGGTCCCCCGCAAGAGGGTACAATAAGTTTTAATTTTTACTTTTGAAACTTACAATTTTGCATTTGAAATTTACGATTTTCTCAGTCGCTCGTGTCAAGTTTCAGAGTAGAAACTTTAGCTTTTTCGTTAGTTGCAGGTACTAAAGTTGTGTTTTTGTCGTCCGCTCATACTAAGTTTCAAATTTCGTCAAAGCGTATTCTAAATGGATCTTATTTGAAGCTCTTGTCACGAGAAACATGAATATGAAAATGTAACTTCATTGAGAATTTATTAAAGATTAAAATTTGAAAGCCAAAAGAAAAAGCACGCGTGAGGGGTGCGGTGCCCTCGCACTTGCATGCCACAAATTCTCTCCCCCTCTCTGCCCTTATACACAAGTCACAAGGTACAACTTGTTTTTTGTTTAGTAAAAAGGTTTCCCTTCGATTTTTATTGACATAAATCATTAAAAGGTCACAGTCAAACTAAAAGGAACAACACTAACAAGCACCAGCTAGAGCTTCATGAAGATCTAAAATCAAGAGAAGCCAAGAGCTAAAAGAGTAAGGACGCAACCCCTCTTCTGATATATAGAAACCAACCACATCATCACATCAAGAGCAGAACCAAAAGTTGAATGATTCAGGATAACCACTTAGACTCCATTACAACCACAATATAGAAGAAGTGCCAACAAAAGGAACATACAAAGCAAACCCTGAAAGAGCAACAAAGATAAGATTCTTCATACCAGCAACTCGGAGGAAACAAGCAAAGGTCCCCCTAGATGTTCTTTTTCCTTCATCTTTTAGGCACATGTGATCGAAGAACTCCGGGGCGCCAACCTTTAGCTGCATTGAAGGTCCAACTCATGTATAAATAAGGTACAAAATAGACGACTTTCGAGCTGTCGACAGGAGTACTTGCTTTTGAATTAAGTCAAATGAGGCCAAATAAAACTAGGCCGTTTTTCGCGACCACGTTAGATGTCCACATACGAAGAATTACTTACCTAGACATAGAAGGATACCTTTTTATGAAAAGATTTCGATCTATTCATCATCTGTCATAGCAGTATAAAAGAACGCTAGAAGCAATAAAAATTGTATTCAGGTCCATAGAGCACCTAGCACGCCGCCGTCATCATCCCTCCCTCACCGAAACCGGACAAAATTTGTTGTAGTAGACAATAGGGAAGTTGTCGTGCTAAAACCCTACAATACCAACACATCAAAACAGCGACCTCAGCCGAGGAAGAGAATTGTAGATGGAAAGGATGAAATACGAAGACACACATACGAAGATTGGATCCACGGAGCTCCACCGAAGACCAACGTTGACTGAATCCCACAAGATCCGCTGGAGAAACACCTCAACACGCCCTTCGACGATGCTAGGTACACCGTCGGGATGGGGGCTAGGCGGAGAGGACATTGTTCCATCTTTAGGGAGCTGCCACCGCTTCGCCTTCCTGAGCAGGACACAAACCCTAATCGACCTAAAAATACACCTAAAAACGAAGCTGAAACCTTCCCAATGGCAAGGACCAAGATCCATTGCGCTTCCATGCCCCTAAGGCCACCGGAGACAAGGAGGACTGTCGATGGCGCCAACAGGGGGAGGAGAAAGCCTAGTTGCATGGGCAGTCACGAGATAGGCGAAGGGGTACGTCCACCATGGGGCATTTAACCTTTTTAACATGGATCAATCCTGGGTCTAAGGTAGGGGTGCAGAGCGGCGCCCGACCCGGCCCGCTCCATAGTCAAAATTGATTTTCGTTAGTTATAACTGCTCCGCTCAATTTTAGTTCAATCTGAACTAACTCTCTACTTATGCGGGACTATGCGGGATGCCCGCTTGCATCCCTAGTCTAAGGTGTGTTTGTTAGGGTGTATGAAGGACGCATGAGTCTAAAATTTCCTTCTCCACTCACTTTTGGGCGTTTGTTAGAGTCTATGAAGGAAGAGAGCATGCATGAAAACGGATACTGAGATGGGCATGCACGAAGAGGAAACAACTATGTTGAGATAAGAATGCAACCAAACACACCTAAGGCCATCTCCAACTATTGGCCCCTGAGCATATCAACATAGAGAAGCGGCTGACGCTGGCAGCTGCACTTTGTATGTGTTTGTGAAGCGCCCAGCCGCCCACCTTGTGCGTCGAAGCCTGTAAAATAGCCAGGAATGAAGCAAAAACTATCAAAACGGCTGGGATTTAATCCCTAGCACCCGCATTGTAGGTGCAGCAGTGTTTCTTTTTTCAGCTTACCCAAAGTTGAGCATGATTCTTTCCATGGGCATTGGCATGCACAACAGTACGATGAGTTCCATGAAATGCTCTGCCTAGTAAACCCATTTGAAGGCGCCAAACGTACTGTTTGCATGCAGCGGGAATTTGGCATCTTGCCAAGACTGTTCATGCACCCGTGTGCAACTGTAGCTAGCTCCCCTGCGCCAGTAGCCAGTGCTGCCATTTTCTATCACGTGCAGCAAAGATACAAGTGCCCGTGTTGGCCGCCTACGAGCAAAAGCTTCTCTCCCTCGTCCTCGTAGGCCGTGCATGGCCAGAAACGCCGCGCGCGTACACGTACGCACGACAAGAAGTTAAACGTATGTACGTTTTTCTTTTCCGGGTGAAACGTATGTACGTTGCCATAGCTATATTGCTACTTTGCCACCACCTAGGAATCCCCCTGCAGATTTATCGAAAAAAATGACCACCACAAAACAACACTTGATTTGATGTGCATATTTCATGTAATAACGTCTAGTACTGTGGAACGGAGGGGGTAGTTAATATATACGCTTGAGCACATGTAGCGCATACACACGTGCAAATACAAACTCTCCACCCCTTTTTTTAGTACGTAGAGCAATTCACGGTCATACGAGTGCGTAAGAACCAGATAGCAAACATATGATTATACGATGGATCGATCACGAATATGGATGAGCACAAGGTACATATATAGGTGCGGGGCACTAGTTTGGGTACATATATAGGTAGCAGCACTAGTTTGAGTACATGACTCAGGTAGTCTAGTTGTCGTTGATCGTAGCTAGCTTGATGGGATATTATTGTCGTCGATCGACCGTGGAGATGAGCAGTTGGATCATGGGCACTTGTGGCGGCCGTTGTGCGTGGTCATGTTGGCGTAGCAGGGGCAGACTTCCTCGTTGCCGGCGGTGCCGGGCGGCACGCAGTCGCATCGCCGGCAGCACGTGTTGCACGCCCTGTTGCACAGATTCGGCCGGCTCGACTTGCTGCACCGGTACGAGCACGCGTTGCCGCAATCTGCAAATCGTTGTAATGTAAGAGTTAGCTGGATTTCAGTCGTCTGGTGCCGATCGATCAACTCGGCCGGATTAGCTAATGAATCACTCATGCATGCGCGCGTGTGCGCTTACCGATGGCGTGAGCTTGTCCACTCGGAGCGGTGGTCTGCGGAAGACGAAAAATGAACAGAGACCGAGTTTAGCTAGGCGGCATATATAGGATGCATGTACTGTGGAAGAGTCTAACGCCATGGATCAGGTGATCACCTCGACAAGGAGCAGGACGACGACGAGCGCCACGCACATGAGCACCCTGGCTTTGCCGGCCATCGCGAGGGGCCAGGAACCGCCGGCCGGTTTGCTTCGCTTTCTGCCGATTTGCTTCGCTTTCTCAGGGGAAATGTGGAAACCTTTGCCTTGTAGCGAGGGGATGAGGCCGGGCCACGTTTTATAGGCCGGGCAGCCGGAGCGGCGGCGAGGATTTGAGACTCGCATTGGGCGCACAGTGGTGGCATATGTTAGGCAACAAAATATCAAGGATATTCTGTTACCCCTTACCATACATTGGGCCTGTTGCAATTAGTGTAATCAGGCCATTATGAAGAAGGATTGTAATTGGGATTGTTTCCCTGTACATCTCGTGTAATCTGCTATATTTGTATATGAGATAATAGGAAGGTCAGGATTGTGTCGTGTATTCCCAAACTTCCATTGCTTTTGCTGTTCATCGGTCACCTGAAAATGTATTCAGTTTCAGTCAATTTTCTCTATGGCCTTTTTTTTCAAACTAATTTTTTCTATGGCCTGGAACAGCCCACTGTCCATTTTTTTTTAGAACGAAGGCTCAAGAAGAGCCCCACTTTGAATTAACAAAGCCATCAACTGGCCAGGAATACATCAACCGCCAACTTACAAAGACAGAACAAAGAAACAGCTGAAAGGATACATAGTGCTGTGCAAGCAGCTAATAGGCTTCCTGCCATCTACAAGCAAAGATGAAAAAACTGAAGAACAAGGCCAGCTTGAAGAAAATGGAGCCCTCCACTGAGTGTAATCCATCCCGCCGAGACACCAGCAAGCCTTGCGGAGATCCAACTAGCATGTAAGGGAACGCTAACAGCTCCATAGGCTCCGACCGAACCGTTGACAACATCCTACATCTGCGAAGGGGCTCCCTAGCCCCTCGCCTGGCACGAGGCGCCGATCCGTCGGACGATGCAAATGCTCTCCCAAGAGCAAAGATGTACAACCGCCGCCATTGCCGCCCGGAAAGCCTGACCAGGGCACCACCAACTCGCTTCGCCGAGCTCCACAAAGGCAAACGTGGCACTGGGGGGGAACCAACACTCAAGGAGAAGCAAAATGCACGGTGAGGCTGCTGATGACGGAGCAAACAATGGTGGGAAGCCACTGAACTTGGAGAAGAACCTCCAAGACACCACCAACTCCAACCATGTCGCTGCCGGCCGCCCACCAACCAGATCGAACTTGCCACCGCCCCATGCTCAACCGAAGGCGGCACCTCCATGAAGGTGACGGCGCCGCGAGCGTCGCTGCCGCCCAATCCAGAGGGATTTGGGTTTTCACCCCGGTGCACGAGCAGGGGAGAGAGGCAGAAGGGGGAAAGGGGGCACCTTGACAGCGCCTACAGGTAGGAGACGGCGCCCCCAGGCGTCGCCGTCGTCGTGGCCGGCATAGCCAGCCATGGATTTCTCCAGGCCCCCCATCTCCCCCACCCCTACCACAGACGCGGCACCGGCGACCTGGGTCAGCCGGAACCCAGATCTGACAGGGGACGAAAGGATTGGGGGCGGAGGCGTCAGATCTGGGGCGGGCGCCCCCGCGGCCACCGCGCCCCACAGCCACCACCCGCCGCCGCCTTGCCACCCGCGTGGCCAAGGGGGACGGCCAGCAACAGCGACGCCGCGAGCTGAAGGCGATGACACACCACCGCCCGAGGCCACCGCCCCGGCTTCAGAGCCCCTGCGCGAAACAGGCGGACAGATCCTCGCCACCACCCTCCCCGGCGGACGCGCGGCTTTCCGGCGACCCCCTCCGGTGGTGGCGAGGGAGAGGAGAAGGGGGGAGGAGGGCCGGCGGCGGCTAGGGTTAGCGCCGCCCAAGTCGCCCCTGCGGGAGCGACGCGGGGGCCAGGAGCGTTCGGTTTCCCCTCCGGTGGGCTAGCTCGCCCACTGTCCATGTAACTGGCTAAGCTAGCAATACTGGACCGAAGCTAGCCCACGTACAAATCTCTACTCCTAAGGCCAACTCCAGCATGCGACCCCATCCCGTCCGGCCCCGTCCGTTTGGGGTAAAACGGACAAACCAGACGGCCCAGCACGCGGGCGCAAACGGACTTTTGTCCGTTTTGTATCCGCTTTCGACTCATCCCGGGCCCAACTTTGCGCCGCTTTTGGCGTGAAACGGACAGCACACGGACGGGCGCGTGTCCTCACCTGGCCCGCCCGTCAGTGGCACATCGACCCCTTTTTCTATCCGCCCCCTCCCCCCTCCAGCCGCACCCCCTCCACTATTCTCCACTCCGCCCCTCGCCGTCGCCGCCGCTGCCATTGCAGCTGTGCAGCTCGGACGCGCGCACGCCCAGCCCCCTTCCCCTCGACGCCTCGGAGCTACCCAACCACAATCACCTGATTAGCGTACCCCGTGACCGGATTTGGAGCGGATCCGATCGTTCTTGAGCTCGCCCGGCTGTGGGAGGCCGCGCCGCGCCATGGACTGGTCGGGCACCGGGCCGGAAGGCCCCAGCAAGGCCGCAAGGCCGCATGCATGTAGTGGCTCCTCCTCTAGCCGCTCGGATCTACACCGTCGGTGGTCCACCGACAGATACATGAATGGCGGTCGGCCGGGCTTGGTGCTAGCCCAAAAGCTCGTCGGCGCCCCGTTGTCACTCATTAAGTGCGACGAATGCCCAAAGAAGGTCGTGCTCCGCGTGTCTACAGCGTCGGAACATCCCGGATGGGTGTTCATCAAGTGTTTAAATGACGGGGTATGTGCAAGGTAGCCAGAATCCCGACTCGACTGCTAGAATCCTACGACTTCACGACCCTACAGAAGCATGTCGATCCAAATCCCACTATGAATCCGGATTAGGTAGAATCCATGTTGAGTCGCGATCCAAATCATAGAATCCTATACAAAACTGTACAATCCCGACTATGCTATGGACTATGTCCGATTCTACTAATTTATCTAAGCCGTTTGTTTAGTTGTAGCACAATAGTATGCAATCATCCAAACCCCTTTTCATATACCTCATGGGCCTTTTTTCCCCTCCCAAGCCCAAATGCTCAGCCGCCGGCACCTTTGATCTAGCTCTCAACAACCCTAGATCGAAATTGAGGACCAGGCTTGTCAACAGGTGGAATTGGCATGAAAAAGGGGATGCTTCAAGATTGATCGGAGAAGGAGAGGAAGACCCTTCAAGGTTTAGCACTGCAGCTCAAATAGACAAGTGATCGACTATTCACGCACTCTAAAAAGAACCTAAGTAAATTTCGTGCATTGAAGGTTTAAATGTTCTATATATTTCCCTCTCATATATGTTCCATACATGCGAGCTAGATGGTAGGTTAGCCATAAAAAGAAGTGGAATACAACTAGCATTGATGTGTACGTTCTTTGCTCCATATTTAGTGTCAAAACTCTATATAACCCATATAAATTTGTTGTGTGCATACAAAATATCTTCTTTGAGTAAATATAGTAGAATCCTCGATTCCATGACTCGATCTTACGACTCGATTCTGTCTGAGGAAAATCGATCCGACTCCGAATCCCGACTCTGACTACCTTGGGTATGTGCTACTTTAGCTTCGGCTGTGCTCTCGGATTTGACTACTTGTGCTAACCTACCATTTTATTGTGTAGAATGGATGCAAGTTTTGGTATTGGGAAGAAGAGTAGATTGATATATTGATAGCGCGCAATTTAGTAGATGTTCGTGTATTTTTAGCTGGCATAGAGGCTAGAGATGAGACTAGTGCACTTGTTGCTAGAATAGAGGCTAGACATGAGACTAGATGCGAGCAAGCAACGTCGACTTTTTTACACTCGAAGAAAGAAGCACGCAAGATCGAGCCTCCGCAGATCAACAATGAGTGCATCGAGAAGGCAGTAATCCAACTTACAGGAGTAGTTATGGAAGTTGGATATCTTCTAAAATGTATTCTTGTGGTTCTTGTTTTCTTTGGTCTTACTTTTCTAGTCAAAAACTGGCGATGTATTCTCATGTATCCAAAATCAATGATGAAAAAAGTTTATCGGCTTGCAAAGAAAATGTATGCGGACAGGATGCGGTCGAGATGCGTCCGCGCGTTGGGCGCATGGCCACCGCATCCGAGAAATGGCCCGGACACGACACCATTGCCCTACCCAAACGGACAGAATCCGAGCAAAACGGACGCCCGTTTGGGGTCGTGCGCTGGAGTTGGCCTAATGGAGCAGTTGGTAGGATTGCGTCCATGGCGTTTTTCATCCCACCACTTTCGTCTGGTTTTTTTTCATCTGTTTTTTTGTCTCCCTCCGCACCCCACGCATGCACCCTTTTTTCTCACGCGAAAGGAAAGTCCAATCCCCTTGCAGCCCCCAACCCTCGACTACCTGTCCCAGCCCTTCACCCTGCGCCCTCGCTGGTCTCGGCCTCGCTCCTCCCTTCGTCCAAGGCAAAGAGAGGCTGGCCTTGGTGTCGTAGCACTTTGGTGGTCGATGTGGCCAGATCTGGCCGGGGGAGCCGCCGTAGAGCCTCCACGTCGTCGAAGCTGAGCAGCCCGACAGAAGTTGAGTGCCGATCTCGTCCCGCAGATCGCCGACGGGGCCACGACCACCTCATTCATTATCGCGCGTCCCTTCAACCACGGTGGTGCTTCTCCCCGCATCGGCGTCGTTGGTTCACCTCACCCTCCTCACCTCATCAGCTGCAACCGCTCCTACCCTCCACGGTGCTCCTCTTCGGCATCCACCGCAGGCCAGTGAGCGGCCACAACCAGAAGTCAGGGAGGCCTCTACCTCGACTGCAACCGGTCATGGTCGTCTCTGCGTTGCCGCCCCCTCGCATCACGCCGTTGCCTCTCTTAGGACTACGAGCATGGGATGCTCGGTCGAGTTTTTCTTGTCTCGTCAGGATTCTCGTGCTGCAAATTTAGTAACAGGGCAAATCTTCGGTCCACACATTACCCATATTCCTCAAGTATGTCGTTAATGCCTATGCTATGGTCATCAGGTATGATTGGTTACCCTCAATGTGCAATATAATTTCTTACATCATGAAAGGGTATTACCAAATGATTATATGTTCGATTAGCTTCCCTTTTGTTGCTAATCTAAATGGCCGATATATACTTATCGTCCTAAGCATGTACAAAATGTTCGATGGAGTGGTGACATCGCGTTTAGAACAAAGTTCATGCAAGTTATTTTTCGGCACACAAGTTTTGCCGAAAAACAAGGGGGGCATGTGTTGACAACCAATTTTGGCACGGTCAAGAACTTAATTAATATGGCCTCAAACGGAAAAGTGATCCACATAAAAAGGTTCCGTCTTGCCGACATGCACATCTTTGAAGTTTGGGCCATAGCCATCCGATCTCATCTCTAAGGCCGAAGTTGTGTTCGAAGTACTGAGACTTTGTATCCAGATGACTGTTCGGCTGATAGCACCCCTGAGACAGCCTCATATGCAAATCTGATCTACACGAATTGTTTTCGTCTCGTTGAAACAATCGATTTTGATATAAAAATCGTCTTAATCCGCTATCGTATGCAAAATTTAGAGCCATCAGAGTACGGCCCTACCACGAGGCAAAATATGGTGCGAGGGATCAGACAACCAGTCTGATGGGTCGCACGAGCTGTTTGGCCGTTAAGACAGCCTCGAATGGAAAAACTTACAATACGAAAAAGTTTATCCTCATCCATCCGATCTATTCTGATATATAAATTGTCTCAATCCGAGGTCATATGCAACCTAGAGAGGCAAAACAAGATCAGGCTGAAGTTTGGGCCAAATTCAGGTTGAATCCGAGTTAGACTAGAGCTAGGACTCTGAATTGATGTAATTTTCTTGTGAGGAAACCCTAGATGAATCCTTTGTTTGTACGGGAAGTCCAGCCGCCTCTTATATATAATGGAGGTGACGGCCGATTGAAACAACACACAATCGACAAATTAATCTATCATATTTTATCTTTACCTTTACCTTCTCTCTTTGTTCTTCTTATTCTCGTTCTTCGTTCGTTCTTCATTCGCAGAGCGGTGAACCTCGAGGTCCTAGGGCCGATCAAGTCGACCTAGGGCAGCCCATAGCCGCCGCGCGCCTTGACGGGGTCCCTGCCGGACATGTGGGGTTTCGGATCTACAAAAGCGTCCGTTGGATTGCTTGCTTATCGCGCTTCCAGCTGGGTTTCTTCGACGTGAACTGTGGTGTATTAACCTTGGCGTCAAGTATACACGGTGACGTGTTCGTGTGTGAACAGAACTTAAATAAATTTCAGACACCATGGTAGGAGTATCAGTTATTCGATCCCTTCCCATAATTACTTCTGCTCAGTCTCTCACGTCGGCTCTGTCCTAGCCGTCGCCTTATCCTTCCTCCACCTCAAGCACCCATCAATCTCACGTCTCGAGCATGGGCAATGCCGAGGTCGATGCTCCCAACCTGCTCACCTCACTCTAGGCTCAAGCCTAAGCGATCCAGAACTTCAAGAACATTACCCAAGTCGCTCTCAACCTCACCGCACCAAACTTCGCCAAGTTGCGCACTTTCTTCCGTGTTGTCATCACCCAGTAGGAGCTAGTGGATCATCCTGACACGGGGGGTCCCTCCCGCCAATGATGAAGAACAGCGCTGCCTCGACGCCATCATGCTTCGCTGCCTATAAGCCTCCATCTCCTTCGACATCCTCTACCTGGTGATGGAAGGGGAGACTATAGCGGTCTAGACGAGCATCATTGCCCTCTTCTGCAACTACCAAAAGGCATGCGCCATATACCCCGACAAAGAATTCTGCAACCTCCAGCATGTCGACTGCTCCATCACCGACTATTACCACCAACAAATAGCTCGTCCACAACACCCTCAAAGGGCTTGATGATAGGACTGAGCTTCAGTGTCGTAACTGCACCTGCAGTTGAATCAGTGACATGTGGGCCTAACAGACGGTTAGTGAAGGAAATATGCCCTAGAGGCAATAATAAAGTTATTATTTATTTCCTTGTATCATGATAAATGTTTATTATTCATGCTAGAATTGTATTAACCGGAAACATAATGCATGTGTGAATACATAGACAAACATAATGTCACTAGTATGCCTCTACTTGACTAGCTCATTAATCAAAGATGGTTATGTTTCCTAACCATAGACATGAGTTGTCATTTGATTAACGGGATCACATCATTAGTAGAATGATGTGATTGACTTGACCCATTCCGTTAGCTTAGCACTTGATCGTTTAGTATGTTGCTATTGCTTTCTTCATGACTTATACATGTTCCTACAACTATGAGATTATGCAACTCCCGTTTACCGGAGGAACACTTTGTGTGCTACCAAACGTCACAACGTAACTGGGTGATTATAAAGGAGCTCTACAGGTGTCTCCAAAGGTACATGTTGAGTTGGCGTGTTTCGAGATTTGGTTTTGTCACTCCGATTGTTGGAGAGGTATCTCTGGGGCCTCTCGGTAATGCACATCACTATAAGCCTTGCAAGCAATGTAGCTAATGAGTTAGTTATGGAATGATGCATTACATAATGAGTAAAGAGACTTGCCGGTAACAAGATTGAACTAGGCTTTGGGATATCGACGATCGAATCTCGGGCAAGTAACATACCGATGACAAAGGGAACAACGTATGTTGTTATGCGGTTTGACTGATAAAGATCTTCATAGAATATGTAGGAGCTAATATGAGCATCCAGGTTCTGCTATTGGTTATTAACCGGAGAAGTGTCTCGGTCATGTCTACATAGTTCTCGAACCCGTAGGGTCCGCACGCTTAAAGTTTCAATGACGATTATATTATGAGTTTATGAGTTTTGATGTACCGAAGGTTGTTCGGAGTCCCAGATGTGATCACGGATATGATGAGGAGTCTCGAAATGGTCGAGACATGAAGATTGATATATTGGAAGCCTATATTTGGATATCGGAAGTGTTCCGGGTGAAATCGGGATTTTACCGGAGTACTGAGGGGTTACCGGAACCCCCCGGGGGCTTAATGGGCCATAGTGGGACTTAGTGGAGAAGAGGAGAGGAGGCCAGGGCAGGGCTGCATGCCCCTCCCCCCTAGTTCGAATAGGACAAGGAGAGGGGGGCAGCGTCCCCCCTTTCCTTCCTCTCTCTCCCTCCTCTTTCCCCCTTCTCCTAATCCAACAAGGAAGGGAGGGAGTCCTACTCCTGATGGGAGTAGGACTCCTCCTGGCCGGCTGCCCCCTCCCCCTTGCTCCTTTATATACGGGGGCAGGGGGCACCTCTAGACACAACAACAACATATCATTGATCTCTTAGCCGTGTGCGGTGCCCCCCTCCACCATAGTCCTCCTCGATAATATTGTAGTGGTGCTTAGGCGAAGCCCTGCAACGGTAGAACATCATCATCGTCACCACGCCGTCGTGCTGACGGAGCTCTCCCTCGACAGTCAGCTGGATCGGAGTTCGAGGGACGTCATCGAGCTGAACGTGTGCTAGAACTCGGAGGTGTACATCAACCGCGTTGTTCTAACGCTTCCGCTTTCGGTCTATGAGGGTACGTGGACAACACTCTCCCCTCTCGTTACTATGCATCACCATGATCTTGCGTGTGCGTAGGAAATTTTTTGAAATTACTACGTTCCCCAACAGTGGCATCCAAGCCTGGTTTTATGCGTAGATGTTATATGCACGAGTAGAACACAAGTGAATTGTGGGCGATACAAGTCATACTGCTTACCAGCATGTCAGACTTTGGTTCGGCGGTATTGTTAGATGAAGCGGCCCAGACCGACATTACGCGTACGCTTACGCAAGACTGGTTCTACTGACGTGCTTTGCACACAGGTGGCTGGCGGGTGTCTGTTTCTCCAACTTTAGTTGAACCGAGTACGGCTACGCCCGGTCCTTGAGAAGGTTAAAACCGCACTAACTTGACGAACTATCATTGTGGTTTTGATGCCTAGGTAAGAACGGTTCTTGCTCAGCCCGTAGCAGCCACGTAAAACTTGCAACAACAAAGTAGAGGACATCTAACTTGTTTTTGCAGGGCATGTTGTGATGTGATATGGTCAAGACGTGATGCTATATTTTATTGTATGAGATGATCATGTTTTTTAATCAAGTTATCGGCAACTGGCAGGAGCCATATGGTTGTCGCTTTATTGTATGCAATGCAATCGCCCTGTAATTGCTTTACTTTATCACTAAGCGGTAGTGATAGTCGTAGAAGCAATAGGTGGCGAAACGACAACGATGCTACGATGAAGATCAAGGTGTTGTGCTGGTGACGATGGTGATCATGACGGTGCTTCGGAGATGGAGATCACAAGCACAAGATGATGATGGCCATATCATATAACTTATATTGATTGCATGTGATGTTTATCCTTTATGCATCTTATTTTTCTTTGATTGACGGTAGCATTATAAGATGATCTCTAACTAAATTTCAAGGTATAAGTGTTCTCCCTAAGTATGCACCATTGCGAAAGTTCTTCGTGCTGAGACACCACGTGATGATCGGGTGTGATAGGCTCTACGTTCAAATACAACGGGTGCAAAACAGTTGCACACGCAGAATACTCAGGTTAAAATTGACGAGCCTAGCATATACAGATATGGCCTCGGAACACTAAGACTGAAAGGTCGAGCGTGAATCATATAGTAGATATGATCAACATAGTGATGTTCACCATTGAAAACTAATCCATCTCACATGATGATCGGACATGGTTTAGTTGATTTGGATCAGGTGATCAGTTAGATGATTAGAGGGATGTCTATCTAAGTGGGAGTTCTTTAGTAATATGATTAATTGAACTTAAATTTATCATGAACTTACTACCTGATAGTATTTTGCTTGTCTATGTTTGTTGTAGATAGATGGCTCGTGTTCTTGTTCCTGTTGGAAATATGCCCTAGAGGCAATAATAAATTAGTTATTATTATATTTCCTTGTTCATGATAATCGTTTATTATCCATGCTATAATTTTATTGATAGGAAACTCAGATACATGTGTGGGTACATAGACAACACCATGTCCCTAGTAAGCCTCTAGTTGACTAGCTCGTTGATCAATAGATGGTTACAGTTTCCTGACCATGGACATTGGATGTTGTTGATAACGGGATCACATCATTAGGAGAATGATGTGATGGACAAGACCCAATCCTAAGCCTAGCACAAAGATCGTAGTTCATATGCTAAAGCTTTTCTAATGTCAAGTATCATTTCCTTAGACCATGAGATTGTGCAACTCCCGGATACCGTAGGAATGCTTTGGGTGTACCAAACGTCACAACGTAACTGGGTGGCTATAAAGGTGCACTACAGGTATCTCCGAAAGTGTCTGTTGGGTTGGCACGAATCGAGACTGGGATTTGTCACTCCGTGTAAACGGAGAGGTATCTCTGGGCCCACTCGGTAGGACATCATCATAATGTGCACAATGTGACCAAGGGGTTGATCACGGGATGATGTGTTACGGAACGAGTAAAGAGACTTGCCGGTAACGAGATTGAACAAGGTATCGATATACCGACGATCGAATCTCGGGCAAGTACAATACCGTTAGACAAAGGGAATTGTATACGGGATCGATTGAGTCCTTGACATCGTGGTTCATCCGATGAGATCATCGTGGAACATGTGGGAGCCAACATGGGTATCCAGATCCCACTGTTGGTTATTGACCAGAGAACGTCTCGGTCATGTCTACATGTCTCCCGAACCCGTAGGGTCTACACACTTAAGGTTCGATGACGCTAGGGTTATAAAGGAAGTTTGTATGTGGTTACCGAATGTTGTTCGGAGTCTCGGATGAGATCTCGGACATCACGAGGAGTTCTGGAATGGTCCGGAGGTAAAGATTTATATATGGGAGGTCCTATTTTGGCCACCGGAAAATGTTCGGGATTTTTCGGTATTGTACCTGGAAGGTTCTAGAAGGTTCCGGTGTGGGGCCCACCTGCATGGGGGGACCCACATGAATGTGGGTAGTGGGGGCAAGGCCCCACACCCCTGGTCAAGGCGCACCAAGATCCCCCCTTAGAAGGAATAAGATCATATCCCGAAGGGATAAGATCAAGATCCCTAAAAAGGGGGGATAACAATCGGTGGGGAAGGAAATGATGGGATTTCTTTCCTCCCACCTTTGCCAACGCCCCAATGGACTTGGAGGGCAAGAAACCAGCCCCCTCCACCCCTATATATAGTGGGGAGGCGCATGGGAGCTTCACCACAAGTTCTGGCGCAGCCCTCCCCTCTCCCAAGTACTCCTCCTCTCCCGCGGTGCTTGGCGAAGCCCTGCAGGATTGCCACGCTCCTCCATCACCACCACGCCGTCGTGCTGCTGCTGGACGGAGTCTTCCCCAACCTCTCCCTCTCACCTTGCTAGATCAAGGCATGGGAGACGTCACCGGGTTGTACGTGTGTTGAACGCGGAGGTGCCATCCGTTCGGCACTAGGATCTCCGGTGATTTGGATCACGACGAGTACGACTCCTTCAACCCCGTTCTCTTGAACGCTTTGAAGGAAATATGCCCTAGAGGCAATAATAAAGTTATTATTTATTTCCTCATTTCATGATAAATGTTTATTATTCATGCTAGAATTGTATTAACCGGAAACATAATACATGTGTGAATATATAGACAAACAGAGTGTCACTAGTATGCCTCTACTTGACTAGCTTGTTAATCAAAGATGGTTATGTTTCCTAACCATGGACAAGGAGTTGTTATTTGATTGACAGGATCACATCATTAGTTGAATGATCTGATTGACATGACCCATTCCGTTAGCTTAGCACCCGATCGTTTAGTATGTTGCTATTGCTTCCTTCAGACTTATACATGTTCCTATGACTATGAGATTATGCAACTCCCGTTTACCAGAGGAACACTTTGTGTGCTACCAAATGTCACAACGTAACTGGGTGATTATAAAGGTGCTCTACAGGTGTCTCCAAAGGTACTTGTTGAGTTGGCGTATTTCGAGATTAGGATTTGTCACTCCGAATGTCGGAGAGGTATCTCTGGGCCCTCTCGGTAATACACATCAATTAAGCCTTGCAAGCATTTCAACTAATGAGTTAGTTGCAAGATGATGTATTACGAACGAGTAAAGAGACTTGCCGGTAACGAGATTGAACTAGGTATTGGATACCGACGATCGAATCTCGGACAAGTAACATACCGATGACAAAGGGAACAACGTATGTTGTTATGCGGTTTGACCGATAAAGATCTTCGTAGAATATGTAGGAACCAATATGGGCATCCAGGTCCCGCTATTGGTTATTGACCAGAGACGTGTCTCTGTCATGTCTACATAGTTCTCGAACCGTAGGGTCTGCACGCTTAAAGTTTCGATGACAGTTTCATTATGAGTTTATGTATTTTGATGTACCGAAGGTTGTTTGGAGTCCCGGATGTGATCACGGACATGACGAGGAGTCTCGAAATGGTCGAGACATAAAGATTGATATATTGGACGGATATATTTGGACACCGGAAAGGTTTCGGGTTAGATTGGAAATATACCGGAGTTCCGGGAGGTTACCGGAACCCCCCCCCGGTAAGTATATGGGCCTTATTGGGCCTTAGTGGAAGGGAGGGAGAAGGAGCAAGGGAGGGGGCACCCCCCCCAAGCCCAATCTGAATTGGGAGGGGGGCCGGCCCCCCCTTTCCTTCTCTCCTCCCCCCTCTTCCTTCCTTCTCCTACTCCTAATAGGAAAGGGGGGCCAAACCTACTTGGAGTAGGTTTGCCCCCCCTATGGTGTGCCTCCTCCCTAGGCCGGCCTCCTCCTCCCTCCCTCCTTTATATACGGGGGCGGGGGGGCACCCTAGAGACACAAGTTGATCATTGAGATGTTCCTTAGACGTGTGCGGTGCCCCCCTCCATGATATTACACCTCGGTCATATTGTAGCGGTGCTTAGGCGAAGCCCTGCGACAGGAGAACATCAAGATCGTCACCACGCCGTCATGCTGACGGAACTCCTCCCCGCGCCTCTGCTGGATCGGAGATCGGGGTGCGTCATCGAGCTGTACGTGTGTCAAGAACTCGGAGGTGCCGGAGTAACGGTGCTTGGATCGGTTGGACCGGGAGGACGTACGACTATTTCCTCTACGTTGTGTCAACGCTTCCGCTTCGGTCTACAAGGGTACGTAGACAACACTCTCCCCTCTCGTTGCTATGCATCACCATGATCTTTCGTGTGCGTAGGGAAATTTTTGAAATTACTACGTTCCCCAACAGTGGCATCCGAGCCTAGGTTTTTATGGTTTGATGTTATATGCACGAGTAGAACACAAGTGAGTTGTGGGCGATATAAGTCATACTGCTTACCAGCATGTCATACTTTGGTTCGGCGGTATTGTTGGATGAAGCGGCCCGGACCGACATTACGCGTACGCTTACGCGAGACTGGTTTTACCGCCGTGCTTTGCACACAGGTGACTAGCGGGTGTCAGTTTCTCCAACTTTAGTTGAACCGAGTGTGGCTACGCCCGGTCCTTGCGAAGGTTAAAACAGCATCAACTTGATAAACTATCGTTGTGGTTTTGATGCGTAGGTGAGATTGGTTCTTGCTTAAGCCCGTAGCAGCCACGTAAAACTTGCAACAACAAAGTAGAGGACGTCTAACTTGTTTTTGCAGGGCATGTTGTGATGTGATATGGCCAAGACATGATGCTATATTTTATTGTATGAGATGATCATGTTTTGTAACCGAAGTTATCGGCAACTGGCAGGAGCCATATGGTTGTCGCTTTATTGTATGAAATGCAAACGCCCTGTAATTGCTTTACTTTATCACTAAGCGGTAGCGATAGTCGTAGAAGCAATAGATGGCGTAAACGAGAACGATGCTACGATGGAGATCAAGGTGTCGCGCCGATGACGATGGTGATCATGATGGTGCTTCGGAGATGGAGATCACAAGCACAAGATGATGATGGCCATATCATATCACTTATATTGATTGCATGTGATGTTTATCCTTTATGCATCTTATCTTGCTTTGATTGACGGTATCATTTTAAGATGATCTCTCACTAAAAATTATCAAGAAGTGTTCTCCTTGTATGCACCGTTGCCAAAGTTCGTCGTGCCCAGACACCACGTGATGATCGGGTGTGATAAGCTCTACGTCCTTCTACAATGGGTGCAAGCCAGTTTTGCACACGCAGAATACTCAGGTTAAACTTGACGAGCCTAACATATGCAGATATGGCCTCGGAACACGGAGACCGAAAGGTCGAGCATGAATCATATAGTAGATATGATCAACATAAGATGTTCACCATTGAAAATTACTCCATCTCACGTGATGATCGGTTATGGTTTAGTTGATTTGGATCACGTGATCACTTAGATGACTAGAGAGATGTCTGTCTAAGTGGGAGTTCTTTAGTAATATGATTAATTGAACTTAAATTTATCATGAACTTAGTACCTGATAGTATCTTGCTTGTCTATGTTGATTGTAGATAGATGGCCCGTGCTGTTGTTCCATTGAATTTTAATGCGTTCCTTGAGAAAGCTAAGTTGAAAGATGATGGTAGCAACTACGCGGACTGGGTCCGTAACTTGAGGATTATCCTCATTGCTGCACAGAAAAATTACGTCCTGGAAGCACCGCTGGGTGCCAGGCCTGCTGCTGATGCAACTGACGACGTTAAGAACGTCTGGCAGAGCAAAGCTGATGACTACTCGATAGTTCAATGTGCCATGCTTTACGGCTTAGAACCGGGACTTCAACGATGTTTTGAACGTCATGGAGCATATGAGATGTTCCAGGAGTTGAAGTTAATATTCCAGAAGAATGCCCGGATTGAGAGATATGAAGTCTCCAATAAGTTCTATAGCTACATGATGGAGGAGAATAGTTCTGTCAGTGAGCACATACTCAAGATGTCTGGGTATTGTAATCACTTGATTCAACTGGGAGTTACTCTTCCGGATGATAGCGTCATTGACAGAATTCTCCAATCACTTCCACCAAGCTACAAGAGCTTCGTGATGAACTATAATATGCAAGGGATGGATAAGACAATTCCTGAGCTCTTCGCAATGCTAAAGGCTGCGGAGGTAGAAATCAAGAAGGAGCATCAAGTGTTGATGGTTAACAAGACCACTAGTTTCAAGAAAAAGGGCAAAGGGAAGAAGAAGGGGAACTTCAAGAAGAACAGCAAACAAGTTGCTGCTCAAGAGAAGAAACCCAAGTCTGGACCTAAGCCTGAAACTGAGTGCTTCTACTACAAGAAGACTGGTCACTGGAAGCGGAACTGCCCCAAGTATTTGGCGGATAAGAAGGATGGCAAGGTGAACAAAGGTATATGTGATATACATGTTATTGATGTGTACCTTACTAGAGCTCGCAGTAGCACCTGGGTATTTGATACTGGTTCTGTTGCTAATATTTGCAACTCGAAACAGGGACTACGGATTAAGCGAACACTGGCAAAGGACGAGGTGACGATGCGCGTGGGAAACGGTTCCAAAGTCGATGTGATCGCGGTCGGCACGCTACCTCTACATCTACCTTCGGGATTAGTATTAGACCTAAATAATTGTTATTTGGTGCCAGCGTTGAGCATGAACATTATATCTGGATCTTGTTTGATGCGAGACGGTTATTCATTTAAATCAGAGAATAATGGTTGTTCTATTTATATGAGTAATATCTTTTATGGTCATGCACCCTTGAAGAGTTGTCTATTTTTGATGAATCTCGATAGTAGTGATACACATATTCATAGTGTTGAAGCCAAAAGATGCAGAGTTGATAATGATAGTGCAACTTATTTGTGGCACTGCCGTTTAGGTCATATCGGTGTAAAGCGCATGAAGAAACTCCATACTGATGGACTTTTAGAACCTCTTGATTATGAATCACTTGATACTTGCGAACCGTGCCTCATGGGCAAGATGACCAAAACGCCGTTCTCTGGTAATATGGAGAGAGTAACAGATTTGTTGGAAATCATACATACAGATGTATGCGGTCCGATGAATGTTGAGGCTCGTGGCGGATATCGTTATTTTCTAACCTTCACAGATGATTTAAGCAGATATGGGTATATCTACTTAATGAAGCATAAGTCTGAAACATTTGAAAAGTTCAAAGAATTTCAGAGTGAAGTTGAAAATCATCGTAACAAGAAAATAAAATTTCTACGATCTGATCGTGGAGGAGAATATCTGAGTTACGAGTTTGGTTTACACTTAAAACAATGTGGAATAGTTTCGCAACTCACGCCACCCGGAACACCACAGCGTAATGGTGTGTCCGAATGTCGTAATCGTACTTTACTTGATATGGTGCGGTCTATGATGTCTCTTACAGATTTACCGCTATCATTTTGGGGTTATGCTTTAGAGACGGCCACATTCACGTTAAATAGGGCACCGTCAAAATCCGTTGAGACGACACCTTATGAACTATGGTTTGGCAAGAAACCAAAGTTGTCGTTTCTTAAAGTTTGGGGCTGCGATGCTTATGTGAAAAAGCTTCAACCTGATAAGCTCGAACCCAAATCGGAGAAATGTGTCTTCATAGGATACCCAAAGGAGACAGTTGGGTACACCTTCTATCACAGATCCGAAGGCAAGACATTCGTTGCTAAGAATGGATCCTTTCTAGAGAAGGAGTTTCTCTCAAAAGAAGTGAGTGGGAGGAAAGTAGAACTTGATGAGGTAATTGTACCTACCCCCTTGTTGGAAAATAATACATCACAGGAACCGGTTTCTGTGACGTCAAAACCAACTAGTGAGGAAGTTGATGATGATGATCATAAAACTTCAGATCAAGTTAGTACAGAACCTCGTAGGTCGAACAGAGTAAGATCCGCACCAGAGTGGTACGGTAATCCTATTCTGGAAGTCATGCTACTAGATCATGATGAACCTACGAACTATGAAGAAGCGATGGTGAGCCCAGATTCCGCAAAATGGCTTGAAGCCATGAAATCTGAGATGGGATCCATGTATGAGAACAAAGTATGGACTTTGGTTGACTTGCCCGATGGTCGGCAAGCAATTGAGAATAAATGGATCTTCAAGAAGAAGACTAACGCTGACGGTAATGTTACTGTCTACAAAGCTCGACTTGTTGCAAAAGGTTTTCGACAAGTTCAAGGGGTTGACTACGATGAGACCTTCTCACCCGTAGCGATGCTTAAGTCTGTCTGAATCATGTTAACAATTGCCGCATTTTATGATTATGAAATTTGGCAAATGGATGTAAAAACTGCATTCCTGAATGGATTTCTGGAAGAAGAGTTGTATATGATGCAACCAGAAGGTTTTATCGATCCAAAGGGAGCTAACAAAGTGTGCAAGCTCCAGCGATCCATTTATGGAATGGTGCAAGCCTCTCGGAGTTGGAATAAACGTTTTGATAGTGTGATCAAAGCATTTGGTTTTATACAGACTTTTGGAGAAGCCTGTATTTACAAGAAAGTGAGTGGGAGCTCTGTAGCATTTCTAATATTATATGTGGATGACATATTATTGATTGGAAATGATATAGAATTTCTGGATAGCATAAAGGGATACTTGAATAAAAGTTTTTCAATGAAAGACCTCGGTGAAGCTGCTTACATATTGGGCATTAAGATCTATAGAGATAGATCAAGACGCTTAATTGGACTTTCACAAAGCACATACCTTGACAAAGTTTTGAAGAAGTTCAAAATGGATCAAGCAAAGAAAGGGTTCTTGCCTGTATTGCAAGGTGTGAAGTTGAGTAAGACTCAAAGCCCGACCACTGCAGAAGATAGAGAGAAAATGAAAAGTGTTCCCTATGATTCAGCCATAGGCTCTATCATGTATGCAATGCTGTGTACCAGACCTGACGTGTGCCTTGCTATAAGTCTAGCAGGGAGGTACCAAAGTAATCCAGGAGTGGATCACTGGACAGCGGTCAAGAACATCCTGAAATACCTGAAAAGGACTAAGGATATGTTTCTCGTATATGGAGGTGACAAAGAGCTCATCGTAAATGGTTACGTTGATGCAAGCTTTGACACTGATCCGGACGATTCTAAATCGCAAACCGGATACGTGTTTACATTAAACAGTGGAGTTGTCAGTTGGTGCAGTTCAAAGCAAAGCGTCGTGGCGGGATCTACATGTGAAGCGGAATACATAGCTGCTTCGGAAGCAGCCAATGAAGGAGTCTGGATGAAGGAGTTCATATCCGATCTAGGTGTCATACCTAGTGCATCGGGTCCAATGAAAATCTTTTGTGACAATACTGGAGCGATTGCCTTAGCGAAGGAATCCAGATTTCACAAGAGAACCAAGCACATCAAGAGACGCTTCAATTCCATCCGGGATCTAGTCCAGGTGGGAGACATAGAGATTTGCAAGATACATACGGATCTGAATGTTGCAGACCCGTTGACTAAGCCTCTTCCACGAGCAAAACATGATCAACACCAAGACTCCATGGGTGTTAGAATCATTACTGTGTAATCTAGATTATTGACTCTAGTGCAAGTGGGAGACTGAAGGAAATATGCCCTAGAGGCAATAATAAAGTTATTGTTTATTTCCTCATATCATGATAAATGTTTATTATTCATGCTAGAATTGTATTAACCGGAAACATAATACATGTGCGAATATATAGACAAACAGAGTGTCACTAGTATGCCTCTACTTGACTAGCTTGTTAATCAAATATGGTTATGTTTCCTAACCATGGACAAGGAGTTGTTATTTGATTGACAGGATCACATCATTAGTTGAATGATCTGATTGACATGACCCATTCTGTTAGCTTAGCACCCGATCGTTTAGTATGTTTCTATTGCTTCCTTCATGACTTATACATGTTCCTATGACTATGAGATTATGCAACTCCCGTTTACCGGAGGAACACTTTGTGTGCTACCAAACGTCACAACGTAACTGGGTGATTATAAAGGTGCTCTACAGGTGTCTCCAAAGGTACTTGTTGAGTTGGCGTATTTCGAGATTAGGATTTGTCACTCCGAATGTCGGAGAGGTATCTCTGGGCCCTCTCGGTAATACACATCACTTAAGCCTTGCAAGCATTTCAACTAATGAGTTAGTTGCGAGATGATGTATTATGGAACGAGTAAAGAGACTTGCCGGTAACGAGATTGAACTAGGTATTGGATACCGACGATCGAATCTCGGACAAGTAACATACCGATGACAAAGGGAACAACGTATGTTGTTATGCGATTTGACCGATAAAGATCTTCGTAGAATATGTAGGAACCAATATGGGCATCCAGGTCCCGCTATTGGTTATTGACCAGAGACGTGTCTCGGTCATGTCTACATAGTTCTCGAACCGTAGGGTCCGCACGCTTAAAGTTTTGATGACAGTTTCATTATGAGTTTATGTATTTTGATGTACCGAAGGTTGTTCGGAGTCCCGGATGTGATCACGGACATGACGAGGAGTCTCGAAATGGTCGAGACATAAAGATTGATATATTGGACGGATATATTTGGACACCGGAAAGGTTCCGGGTGAGATTGGAAATATATCGGAGTTCCGGGAGGTTACCGGAACCCCCCGGTAAGTATATGGGCCTTATTGGGCCTTAGTGGAAGGGAGGGAGAAGGAGCAAGGGAGGGGGCGCGCCCCCCCCAAGCCCAATCCGAATTGGGAGGGGGGCCGGCCCCCCCTTTCCTTCTCTCCTCCCCCCTCTTCCTTCCTTCTCCTACTCCTAATAGGAAAGGGGGGCCAAACCTACTTGGAGTAGGTTTGCCCCCCCTATGGTGCGCCTCCTCCCTAGGCCGGCCTCCTCCTCCCTCCCTCCTTTATATACGGGGGCGGGGGGGCACCCTAGAGACACAAGTTGATCATTGAGATCGTTCCTTAGCCGTGTGCGGTGCCCCCCTCCACGATATTACACCTCGGTCATATTGTAGCGGTGCTTAGGCGAAGCCCTGCGACAGGAGAACATCAAGATCGTCACCACGCCGTCGTGCTGACGGAACTCCTCCCCACGCCTCTGCTGGATCGGAGATCGGGGTGCGTCATGGAGCTGTACGTGTGTCAAGAACTCGGAGGTGCCAGAGTAACGGTGCTTGGATCGGTTGGACCTTGAGGACGTACGACTACTTCCTCTATGTTGTGTCAACGCTTCCGCTTCGGTCTACGAGGGTACGTAGACAACACTCTCCCCTCCCGTTGCTATGCATCACCATGATCTTGCGTGTGCGTAGGGAAATTTTTGAAATTACTACGTTCCCCAACACGCTTCCGCTTAGCGATCTACAAGGGTATGTAGATGCACTCTCCTTCCCCTCGTTGCTAGTCTCTCCATAGATAGATCTTGGTGACTCATAGGAAAATTTTGAATTTCTGCTACGTTCCCCAACAGTGGCATCATGAGCTAGGTCTATGCGTAGATTCTTTGCACGAGTAGAACACAAAGTAGTTGTGGGCGTTGATTTTGTTCAATATGCTTACCGTTACTAGTCCAATCTTGATTCGGCGGCATTGTGGGATGAAGCGGCCCGGACCGACCTTACACGTACACTTACGTGAGACAGGTTCCACCGACTGACATGCACTTGTTGCATAAGGTGGCTAGCGGGTGCCAGTCTCTCCCACTTTAGTCGGAACGGATTCGATGAAAAGGGTCCTTATGAAGGGTAAATAGCAATTGACATATCACGTTGTGGTTTTTGCGTAGGTAAGAAACGTTCTTGCTAGAAACCCATAGCAGCCACGTAAAACATGCAAACAACAATTAGAGGACGTCTAACTTGTTTTTGCAGGGTATGCTATGTGATGTGATATGGCCAAGAAGAATGTGATGAATGATATGTGATGTATGAGATTGATCATGTTCTTGTAATAGGAATCACGACTTGCACGTCGATGAGTATGACAACCGGCAAGAGCCATAGGAGTTGTCTTTATTTATTGTATGACCTGCGTGTCATTGAACAACGTCATGTAATTACTTTACTTTATTGCTAACCGGTAGCCATAGTAGTAGAAGTAATAAGTTGGCGAGACAACTTCATGGAGACACGATGATGGAGATCATGATGATGGAGATCATGGTGTCATGCCGGTGACGATGATGATCATGGAGCCCCGAAGATGGAGATGAAAAGGAGCAAAATGATATTGGCCATATCATGTCACTATTTGATTGCATGTGATGTTTATCATATTTATGCATCTTATTTGCTTAGAACGACGGTAGTAAATAAGATGATCCCTCATTAAAATTTCAAGAAAGTGTTCCCCCTAACTGTGCACCGTTGCGAAAGTTCATCGTTTCGAAGCACCACGTGATGATCGGGTGTGATAGATTCTTACGTTCACATACAACGGGTGTAAGCCAGATTTACACACGCAAAGCACTTAGGTTGACTTGACGAGCCTAGAATGTACAGACATGGCCTCGGAACACAAGAGACCGAAAGGTCGAGCATGAGTCGTATAGTAGATACGATCAACATGAAGATGTTCACCGATGATGACAAGTCCGTCTCACGTGATGATCGGACACGGCCTAGTTGACTCGGATCATGTAATCACTTAGATGACTAGAGGGATGTCTATCAGAGTGGGAGTTCATAAGATGAACTTAATTATCCTGAACATAGTTAAAAGATCTTTGCAAATTATGTCGTAAGCTCGCGCTTTAGTTCCACTATTTAGATATGTTCCTAGAGAAAATATAGTTGAAAGTTGACAGTAGCGATTATGCGGACAATAGAAAGCTTATGTCCTTGATGCACCGCTCAGTGTGCTGAACCCCAAACGTCGTTTGTGGATGTTGCGAACATCGGACATACACGTTTTGATAACTACGTGATAGTTTAGTTAAACGGTTTAGAGTTGAGGCACCAAAGACGTTTTTGAAACGTCGCGGAACATATGAGATGTTTTCGAGGGCTGAAATTGGGATTTCAGGCTCGTGCCCACGTCAAGAGGTATAAGACCTCTGACAATTTTCTTAGCCTGCAAACTAAGGGAGAAAAGCTCAATCGTTGAGCTTGTGCTCAGATTGTCTGAGTGCAACAATCACTTGAATCGAGTGGGAGTTGATCTTCCAGATGAGATAGTGATGTTTCTCCAAAGTCATTGCCACCAAGTTGCTAGAGCTTCGTGATGAACTATAACATATCAGGGATAGATATGATGATCCTTGAGGTATTCACGATGTTTGACACCGCGAAAGTAGAAATCAAGAAGGAGCATCAATTGTTGATGGTTGGTGAAACCACTAGTTTCAAGAAGGACAAGGGCAAGAAGGGATACTTCATGAAACGGCAAATCAGCTGCTGCTCTAGTGAAGAAACCCAAGGTTGAACCCAAACCCGAGACTAAGTGCTTCTGTAATAAGGGGAACAACCACTGGAGCAGGATTACCCTAGATACTTGGTAGATGAGAAGGTTGGCAAGGTCGATAGAAGTATATTGGATATACATTATGTTAATGTGTACTTTACTAGTACTCCTAGTAGCACCAGGGTATTGGATACCGGTTCGGTTGCTAAGTGTTAGTAACTCGAAATAAAAGCTACGGAATAAACGGAGACTAGCTGAAGGTGAGCTGACGATAAGTGTTGGAAGTGTTTCCAAGGTTGATGTGATCAAACATCGCACACTCCCTCTACCATCAAGATTAGTATTAAACCTGAATAGTTATTTGGTGTTTGCATTGAGCATAGACATGATTGGACTATGTCTATCGCAATGCGGTTATTCATTTAAGGAGAATAATAGTTACTCTATTTATTTGAATAATACCTTCAATGGTCTTGCACCTAAAGGAATGGTTTATTGAATCTCGATCGTAATGATACACATTTTCATGCCAAGAGATATAAGATAGTAATGATAGTACCACTCACTTGTGGCACTGCCATGTAAGTCATATTGGTGTAAAACGCATGAAGAAGCTCCATGTTGATGGATCTTTGGACTCACTCCTTTTTGAAAAGTTTGAGACATGCGAACCATGTCTATTGGTGTATACGCATGAAGAAACTCCATGCAGATGGATCGTTTGGACTCACTTGTTTTTTAATCACTTGAGATATGCAAATCATACCACATGGGCAAGATGACTAAAAAGCCTCGTTTTTCAGTAAAATGGAACAAGATAGCAACTTGTTGGAAGTAACACATTTTGATGTGTGCAGTCCAATGAGTGCTGAGGCATGCAGTGAATATCGTTATGTTCTTACTTCACAGATGATTCGAGTAGATGTTGAGTATATTTACTTGATGAAACACAAGTCTGAATTATTGAATGGTTCAAGTAATTCCAGAGTGAAGTTGAAGATCATCGTGACAAGAGTATAAAATGTCTATGATATGATCATAGAGATGAGTATCTGAGTTACGAGCTTTGGCACGCAATTAAGACATTGTGGAAATTGTTTCACAATTAATACCGCCTGGAAAACCATAGTGTGATGGTGTTTCCGAACATCATAGTTGCACCCTATTGGATATGGTGCGTACCATGATGTCTCTTATCGAATTACCACTATCGTTCATGGGTTAGGCATTAGAGACAACCGCACTCACTTTAATAGGGCACCACATAATTCCGTTGAGACGACACCGTTTGAACTATGGTTTGGACAAACCTAAGTTGTCGTTTCGTAAAGGTTTGGGGCTACGACGCTTATGTGAAAAAGTTTCAGGTTGATAAGCTCGAACCCAAAGCGGATAAAATGCATCTTCATAGGACACCCAAAAACTGTTGGGTATACCTCCTATCTCAGATCCGGAAGCAAAAGTAATTGTTTCTAGAAATGGGTCCTTTCTCGAGGAAAAGTTGCTCTCGAAAGAATTGAGTGGGAGGATGGTGGAGACTTGATAAGGTTATTGAACCATCACTTCAACTAGTGTGTAGCAGGGCACAAGAAGTTGTTCCTGTGGCACCTATACCAATTGAAGTAGAAGCTTATGATAGTGATCATGAAACTTCGGATCAAGTCACTACCAAACCTCGTAGGTCGACAAGGATGCGTACTGCTTCAGAGTGGTACAGTAATCCTGTCTTGAAGGTCATGTTGCTAGACAACAATGAACCTACGAGCTATGGAGAAGCGATGATGGGCCCGAATTCCGACAAATGGTTAGAAGCCATGAAATCCGAGATAGGATCCATGTATCAGAACAAAGCATGGACTTTGGTGGACTTGCCTGATGATCGGCAAGCCATTGAGATAAATGGATCTTTAAGAAGAAGACGGACGTGGACGGTAATGTCACCGACTATGAAGCTCGACTTGTGGCAAAGAGTTTTTCACAAGTTCAAGGAGTTGACTACGATGAGATTTTCTCATCCGTAGCGATGCTTAAGTCCGTCGGAATCATGTTAGCATTAGCTGCATTTATGAAATCTGACAGATGGATGTCAAAACAAGTTTCCTTACCAGTTTTCGTAAGGAAAGGTTGTATGTGATACAATCAGAAAGGTTTTGTCGATCATAAGGATGCTAAAAGGTATGCTAGCTCCAGTGATCCTTCCATGGACTGGAGTAAGCATCTCGGAGTTGGAATATGCACTTTGATAAGATGATCAAAGATTTTGGGTTTATGCAAAGTTCATGACAAACTTGTATTTCCAAGAAGTGAGTGGGAGCACTATAGAATTTCTGATGAGTATATGTTGTTGACATATTGTTGATCAGAAATGATGTAGAATTTCTGGAAAGCATATAGGGTTATTTGAAAAGTGTTTTTCAATAGAAAGCCTGGATTAAGCTGCTTGAACATTGAGCATCAAGATCTATGAGGATAGATCAAAGACCGCTTAATAGATTTTCAAATGAGCACGTACCTTGACATGATCTTGAAGGTGTTCAAGATGGATCAGTCAAAGAAGGAGTTCTTGCCTGAGATGTAAGGTATGAAGTTAAGAGTTAAAGCTCGACCACGACAGAAGAGAGAGAAAGGACGAATGTCGTCCCCTATGCTTCAGACGTAGGCTCTATAGTATGCTATGTTGTGTACCGCACCGGAAGTGTGCCTTGCCATGAGTCAGTCAAGCGGTACAAGAATGATCCAGGAATGGATCATTGGACAGCGGTCAAAATTGTCCTTGGAGTAAATAAGGACATGTTTCTCGATTGTGGAGGTGATAAAGAGTTCGGGGTAAAGGGTTACGTCGATGCAAGCTTTAACACCTATCCGAGTGACTCTGAGTAGCAAACCGGATACATATAGTGGAGCAACCATTTGGAATAGCTCCAAGTGGAGCGTGGAAGCAGCATTTACAGAATGACCTAGAGATTTGCAAAGTACATATGGATCTGAAAGTTGCAGACCCGTTGACTAAAACCTCTCTCACAAGCAAAACATGATCAAACCCCAGAACTCATTGAGTCTTAATCACATGATGATGTGAACTAGTTTAATGACACTAGTAAACTCTTTGGATGTTGGTCACATGGTGATGTGACCTGTGAGTGTTAATCACATGGCGATGTGAACTAGATTATTGACTCTAGTGCAAGTGGGAGACTGTTGGAAATATGCCCTAGAGGCAATAATAAATTAGTTATTATTATATTTCCTTGTTCATGATAATCGTTTATTATCCATGCTATAATTGTATTGATAGGAAACTCAGATACATGTGTGGGTACATAGACAACACCATGTCCCTAGTAAGCCTCTAGTTGACTAGCTCGTTGATCAATAGATGGTTACGGTTTCCTGACCATGGACATTGGATGTCGTTGATAACGGGATCACATCATTAAGAGAATGATGTGATGGACAAGACCCAATCCTAAGCCTAGCACAAAGATCGTAGTTCATATGCTAAAGCTTTTCTAATGTCAAGTATCATTTCCTTAGACCATGAGATTGTGCAAATCCCGGATACCGTAGGAATGCTTTGGGTGTACCAAACGTCACAACGTAACTGGGTGGCTATAAAGGTGCACTACAGGTATCTCCGAAAGTGTCTGTTGGGTTGGCACGAATCGAGACTGGGATTTGTCACTCCGTGTAAACGGAGAGGTATCTCTGGGCCCACTCGGTAGGACATCATCATAATGTGCACAATGTGACCAAGGGGTTGATCACGGGATGATGTGTTACGGAACGAGTAAAGAGACTTGCCGGTAACGAGATTGAACAAGGTATCAGTATACCGACGATCGAATCTCGGGCAAGTACAATACCATTAGACAAAGGGAATTGTATACGGGATCGATTGAGTCCTTGACATCGTGGTTCATCCGATGAGATCATCGTGGAACATGTGGGAGCCAACATGGGTATCCAGATCCCACTGTTGGTTATTGACCAGAGAACGTCTCGGTCATGTCTACATGTCTCCCGAACCCGTAGGGTCTACACACTTAAGGTTCGATGACGCTAGGGTTATAAAGGAAGTTTGTATGTGGTCACCGAATGTTGTTCGGAGTCTCGGATGAGATCCCGGACGTCACGAGGAGTTCCGGAATGGTCCGGAGGTAAAGATTTATATATGGGAAGTCCTATTTTGGCCACCGGAAAATGTTCGGGATTTTTTGGTATTGTACCGGGAAGGTTCTAGAAGGTTCCGGTGTGGGGCCCACCTGCATGGGGGGACCCACATGAATGTGGGTATTGGGGGCAAGGCCCCACACCCCTGGTCAAGGCGCACCAAGATCCCCCCTTAGAAGGAATAAGATCATATCCCGAAGGGATAAGATCAAGATCCCTAAAAAGGGGGATAACAATCGGTGGGGAAGGAAATGATGGGATTTCTTTCCTCCCACCTTTGCCAACGCCCCAATGGACTTGGAGGGCAAGAAACCAGCCCCCTCCACCCCTATATATAGTGGGGAGGCACATGGGAGCTTCACCACAAGTTCTGGCGCAGCCCTCCCCTCTCCCAAGTACTCCTCCTCTCTCGCGGTGCTTGGCGAAGCCCTGCAGGATTGTCATGCTCCTCCATCACCACCACGCCGTCGTGCTGCTGCTGGACGGAGTCTTCCCCAACCTCTCCCTCTCACCTTGCTGGATCAAGGCATGGGAGACATCACCGGGCTATACGTGTGTTGAACGCGGAGGTGCCGCCCGTTCGACACTAGGATCTCCGGTGATTTGGATCACGACGAGTACGACTCCTTCAACCCCATTCTCTTGAACGCTTCCGCTTAGCGATCTACAAGGGTATGTAGATGCACTCTCCTTCCCCTCGTTGCTAGTCTCTCCATAGATAGATCTTGATGACTCGTAGGAAAATTTTGAATTTTTGCTACGTTCCCCAACAGTTCCGTTGAATTTTAATGTGTTCCTTGAGAAAGCTAAGTTGAAAGATGATGGTAGCAATTACACGGACTGGGTCCGTAACTTGGGGGTTATCCTCATTACTGCATAAAAGAATTACGTCCTGGAAGGACCGCTGGGTGCCAGGCCTGCTGTAGATGCAACTAACGACATTAAGAATGTCTGGTAGAGCAAAGCTGATGACTACTCGATAGTTCGGTGTGCCATGCTTTACGGCTTAGAACCGAGACTTCAACGACGTTTTGAACGTCATAGAGCATATGAGATGTTCCAGGAGTTGAAGTTAATATTTCAAGCAAATGGTCGGATTGAGAGATATGAAGTCTCCAATAAGTTCTATAGCTGCAAGATGGAAGAGAATAGTTCTGTCAGTGAACATATACATAAAATGTCTGGGTATAATAATCACTTGATTCAACTGGGAGTTAATCTTCCTGATGATAGTGTCATTGACAGAATTCATCAATCACTGCCACCAAGCTACAAGAGCTTCGTGATGAACTATAATATGAAAGGGATGGACAAGACTATTCCCGAGCTCTTCGCGATGCTAAAGGCTGCGGAGGTAGAAATCAAGAAGGAGTGTCAAGTGTTGATGGTCAATAAGACCACCAGTTTCAAGAAAAAGGGTAAAGGAAAGAAGAAGGGGAACTTCAAGAAGAACGGCAAACAAGTTTCTACTCAAGAGAAGAAACCCAAATCTGGACCTAAGCCTGAGATTGAGTGCTTCTACTGCAAGCGGACTGGTCAATGGAAGCGGAACTGCCCCAAGTATTTGGCGGATAAGAAAGATGGCAAGGTGAACAAAGGTATATGTGATATACATGTTATTGATGTGTACCTTAGTAATGCTCGCAGTAGCACCTGGGTATTTGATACTGGTTCTATTGCTAATATTTGCAACTCGAAACAGGGACTACGGATTAAGCGAAGATTGGCTAAGGACGAGGTGACGATGCGCGTGGGAAATGGTTCTAAAGTCGATGTGATTGCGGTCGGCACGCTACCTCTACATCCACCTTCGGGATTAGTTTTAGACCTGAATAATTGTTATTTGGTGCCAGCGTTGAGCATGAACATTATATCTGGATCTTGTTTGATGCGAGACGGTTATTCATTTAAATCAGAGAATAATGGTTGTTCTATTTATATGAATAATATCATTTATGGTCATGCACCCTTGAAGAGTGGTCTATTTATTAAATCTCGATAGTAGTGATACACATATTCATAATGTTGAAGCCAAAAGATGCAGAGTTGATAATGATAGTGCAACTTATTTGTGGCACTGCCGTTTAGGTCATATTGGTGTAAAACGCATGAAGAAACTCCATATTGATGGACTTCTGGAATCACTTGATTATGAATCACTTGGTACTTGCGAACCGTGCCTCATGGGCAAGATGACTAAAACACCGTTCTTCGGAACTATGGAGCGAGCAACTGATTTGTTGGAAATCATACATCTGACGTGTGTGGTCCAATGAATATTGAGGCTCGCGGCGGGTATCATTATTTTCTCACCTTCACAGATGATTTGAGCAGATATGGGTATATCTAATTAATGAAACACAAGTCTGAAACATTTGAAAAGTTCAAAGAATTTCAGAGTGAAGTGGAAAATCATCATAACAAGAAAATAAAGTTTCTACGATCTGATCGTGGAGGAGAATATTTGAGTTACGAGTTTGGTTTACATTTGAAACAATGCAGAATAGTTTCGCAACTCACGCCACCCGGAACGCCACAACGTAATGGTGTGTCCGAACGTCGTAATCGTACTTTACTAGATTTGGTGCGATCTATGATGTCTCTTACTGATTTACCGCTATCGTTTTGGGGTTATGCTTTAGAGATGGCCGCATTCACGTTAAATAGGGCACCATCAAAATCCGTTGAGATGACGCCTTATGAACTGTGGTTTGGTAAGAAACCAAAGTTGTCGTTTCTCAAAGTTTGGGGCTGCGATGCTTATGTGAAGAAACTTCAACCAGATAAGCTCGAATCCAAATCGGAGAAATGTGTCTTCATAGGATACCCAAAAGAGACTATTGGGTACACCTTCTATCACAGATCTGAAGGCAAGACTTTTGTTGCTAAATTCGGATCCTTTCTAGAGAAGGAGTTTCTCTCGAAAGAAGTGAGTGGGAGGAAAGTAGAACTTGATGAGGTAACTATACCTGCTCCCTTATTGGAAAATAGTTCATCACAGCAACCGGTTCTTGTGACGACTACACCAATCAGTGAGGAATCTAATGATATTGATCATGAAACTTCAGATCAAGTTACTACAGAACCTCGTAGGTCAACCAGAGTAAGATCCGCTCCAGAGTGGTACGGTAATCCTATTCTGGAAGTCATGTTACTTGACCATGGCGAACCTACGAACTATGAGGAAGCGATGCTGAGCCCAGATTCCGCAAAATGGCTTGAGGCCATGAAATCTGAGATGGGATCCATGTATGAGAACAAAGTATGGACTTTGGTTGACTTGCCCGATGATCAGCAAGCCATCAAGAATAAATGGATCTTCAAGAAGAAGACTGACGCTGATGGTAATGTAACTGTCTACAAAGCTCGACTTATTGCGAAAGGTTTTCGACAAGTTCAAGGAGTTGACTACAATGAGACTTTCTCACCCGCAGTGATGCTTAAGTTTGTCCGAATCATGTTAGCAATTGCCACATTTTATGATTATGAAATATGGCAAATGGATGTCAAAACTGCATTCCTGAATGGATTTCTAGAAGAAGAGTTGTATATGATGCAACCAGAAGGTTTTGTCGATCCAAAAGGTGCTAACAAAGTGTGCAAGCTCCAACGATCCATTTATGGACTGGTGCAAGCCTCTCGGAGTTGGAATAAACGCTTTGATAGTGTGATCAAAGCATATGGTTTTATACAGACTTTTGGAGAAGCCTGTATTTACAAGAAAGTGAGTGGGAGCTCTATAGCATTTCTAATATTATATGTAGACGACATATTGTTAATTGAAAATGATATAGAATTTCTGGATAGCATAAAAGGATACTTGAATAAAAGTTTTTCAATGAAAGACCTCGGTGAAGCTGCTTATATATTAGGCATCAAGATCTATAGAGATAGATCAAGATGCTTAATTGGACTTTCACAAAGCACATACCTTGATAAAGTTTTGAAAAAGTTCAAAATGGATCAAGCAAAGAAAGGGTTCTTGCCTGTATTACAAGGTGTGAAGTTGAGTCAGACTCAACGCCCGACCACAGCAGAAGATAGAGAGAAAATGAAAGATGTTCCCTATGCTTCAGCCATAGGCTCTATCATGTATGCAATGCTGTGTACCAGATCTGATACATGCTTAGCAATAAGTTTAGCAGGGAGGTACCAAAGTAATCCAGGAGTGGATCACTGGACAATGGTCAAGAATATCCCGAAATACCTGAAAATGACTAAGGATATGTTTCTCGTTTATGGAGGTGACAAAGAGCTAGTCGTAAATGGTTACGTCGATGCAAGCTTTGACACTGATCTGGACGATTCTAAATCGCAAACCCGATACGTGTTTATATTAAACGGTGGAGCTGTCAGTTGGTGCAGTTCTAAACGAAGCATCGTGGCAGGATCTACATGCGAAGCGGAGTACATAGCTGCTTCGGAAGCAGCAAATTAAGGAGTCTGGATGAAGGAGTTCATATCTGATCTAGGTGTCATACCTAGTGCATCGGGACCAATGAAGATCTTCTGTGACAATACTGGTGCAATTGCCTTGGCAAAGGAATCCAGATTTCACAAGAGGACCAAGCACATCAAGAGACGCTTCAATTCCATCCGGGACCAAGACCAGGTGGGAGACATAGAGATTTGCAAGATACATACGGATCTGAATGTTGCAGACCCGTTGACTAAGCCTCTTCCACGAGCAAAACATGATCAGCACCAAGGCTCCATGGGTGTTAGAATCATTACTGTGTAATCTAGATTATTGACTCTAGTGCAAGTGGGAGACTGAAGAAAATATGCCCTAGAGGCAATAATAAAGTTATTATTTATTTCCTTATATCATGATAAATGTTTATTATTCATGCTAGAATTGTATTAATCGGAAACATAATGCATGTGTGAATACATAGACAAACATAATGTCACTAGTATGCCTCTACTTGACTAGCTCATTAATCAAAGATGGTTATGTTTCCTAACCATAGACATAAGTTGTCATTTGATTAACGGGATCACATCATTAGGATAATGATGTGATTGACTTGACCCATTCCGTTAGCTTAGCACTTGATCGTTTAGTATGTTGCTATTGCTTTCTTCATGACTTATACATGTTCCTACAACTATGAGATTATGCAACTCCCGTTTACCGGAGGAACACTTTGTGTGCTACCAAATGTCACAACGTAACTGGGTGATTATAAAGGAGCTCTATAGGTGTCTCCAAAGGTACATGTTGAGTTGGCGTATTTCGAGATTAGGTTTTGTCACTCCGTTTGTCGGAGAGGTATCTCTGGGCCCTCTCAGTAATGCACATCACTATAAGCCTTGCAAGAAATGTAGCTAATGAGTTAGTTACGGAATGATGCATTACATAACGAGTAAAGAGACTTGCCGGTAACGAGATTGAACTAGGTATTGGGATACCGACGATCGAATCACGGGCAAGTAACATACCGATGACAAAGGGAACAACGTATGTTGTTATGCGATTTGACCGATAAAGATCTTCGTAGAATATGTAGGAGCCAATATGAGCATCCAGGTTCTGCTATTGGTTATTGACCGGAGACGTGTCTCGGTCATGTCTACATAGTTCTCGAACCCGTAGGGTTCGCACGCTTAAAGTTTCAATGACGATTATATTATGAGTTTATGAGTTTTGATGTACCGAAGGTTGTTCGGAGTCCCGGATGTGACCACGGACATGACGAGGAGTCTCGAAATGGTCGAGACATGAAGATTGATATATTGGAAGCCTATATTTGGATATCGGAAGTGTTTCGGGTGAAATCGGGATTTTACTGGAGTACCGAGGGGTTACCGGAACCCCCCGAGGGGCTTTATGGGCCATAGTGGGCCTTAGTGGAGAAGAGGAGAGGAGGCCAGGGCAGGGCTGCGCGCCCCTCCCCCCTAGTCCGAATAGGACAAGGAGAGGGGGGCGCCCCCCTTTCCTTCTCTCTCTCCCTCCTCTTTCCCCACTTCTCCTAATCAAACAAGGAAGGGAAGGAGTCCTACTCCCGGTGGGAGTAGGACTCCTCCTGGCGCACCTCCTCCTGGCCGGCCGCCCCCTCCCCCTTGCTCCTTTATATACGAGGACAGGGGGCACCTCTAGACACAACAACAACAGATCATTGATCTCTTAGCCGTTTGCGGTGCCCCCCTCCACCATAGTCCTCCTCGATAATATTGTAGCGGTGCTTAGGCAAAGCCCTGCGACGGTAGAACATCATCATCATCACCACGCCGTCGTGCTGACGGAACCCTCCCTCGACAGTCAGGTGGATCGGAGTTCGAGGGACGTCATCGAGCTGAACGTATGCTAGAACTCGAAGGTGTACATCAACCGCGTTGTTCTAACGCTTCCGCTTTCGGTCTACGAGGGTACGTGGACAACACTCTCCCCTCTCGTTGCTATGCATCACCATGATCTTGCGTGTGCGTAGGATTTTTTTTAAATTACTACGTTCCCCAACAGTTTGGCCCACATGTCACTGACCCAACTACAGGTGCAGTTATGGCACCAAAGCAGCGTCCTTGACGAAGACTATGAGCACATCGCTACACTTGTTCCCATGTTGACAGTTGGCCCCTTAGTTCATATAAGCTTGAGCACCGACATGCGTGCATACACACGTGCACAGACGCACATGTGTTGAAATATATTGTCCGTCTCTCTCCATCAGTTCAGACTTTTGAATGAGTTGGCTGGAGCATGAATTCAATATGGTATCCGAGTCAGGAGGTCTTGTGTTGAAATATATCCCATGTCTAATAAGTAAATAAGCCTAGACATGAGGGAGAGTGTTGAAATATATTATCCGCCTCTTTTCATCAGTTTGGACTTTTAAATAATTGGTTGGAGCATGAATTCAATAACATGGGCTGGTGGACCAACTTAAGGAGAAAAAAAATGATTTTGCGGTCTAAATAAATCTTACGTCTAACCAGTAAATAAGCCTAGACATGAGGGGCGGTGTTGGAATATATTGTTCTCCTTTCTCCATCAGTTCGAATTTTTGAGTGAGTTAACTGGAGCATGAATTCAATAACATGCGCACTAATTGTTTTGGTGCAATTGACGCAATTACCACTTTGTGAGAATGAGATAGCAAACATGCTTAGAGCATCTCTAGCAGACTCCGCAGAATCCCAACCCGCATAAGTCTTTTGCAGTTCGCAGAGAAGTGTATATGCAGACCAGCGCGGGCGAGGACAGACTCAGACCCCGCAAAACGGACCCGTAAAAAAGTATATTCGGTGAATATGTTTTTTTCGGGTCGGCTATGCGGGGTCTGCTCGGGCACCGCCACATCGACCCGCAAACCGAAGATGCCCAATTATCGAATTTGACATTGGTTCCAACAAATAAGTTCAAATTCAACCAATAGAACACATTTCACGTGCAAATAAAAGCTTAAAGTTTTGTAGGACAAACGCAAAAGAGGGTCTTGCAAAAGTGACGACCACGTCCGGCATCATCTTGGTCGATATTCACTCCGCGCCATCGAGTCCATGGAGTTCATCGGAACCACCGAATCTACCTCCGGCACTTGTTCCAACTCCAGTACCAAAATCATCGGCTGGTGCACTGAACGCATCGGCGACATTGGTTCCAAACCCCGCTGGAAAAACACCTCCGGCACTGTGGCACTGGCCGATGCAACCATTCCCCTCTACAAGATTTCTCTTCTTGCCATACCATGCCATTCGTTGGTGAGGTCGTCCATGTCATTGTGGTTCATTATCATGATCTTGTTCTCTTCAGCTCCCTCAAGCTCGACGCTTCGTGCTCTCTCTTCATTTTCTCCTTAGTCTTCTTGTCAAAATCGGGCTTGCTCAAGTTTCTTGGGCCATCATCATCGCATCTTCATCCATGTTTATAAGTGAACCTCTCTTTGGTGGGGATTATTTGTCAATCAACTTCCACTTCTCGCACTTCTTGAGCAAGTCCCAACAATGCTCTAATTTGAAGAATTTTCTTTCCGAAACTTCCATGTCTTTGTATCTTTGTTGGGCAATTTTGTCTGACATAATTTGAACGATGCAATCATTTCATTTGATGCAATCATTTTCATATGATGCAATATGATGTGCACAACTTGAACAAAGTCAAAATGAATCGGATTCCACGGTTCCACTTGGAGGTGCATTGCATACTTGCTCTAAGCAAGCTTCCCAATGGCTGCAAATAGGCTTGATCACGTCCCAACACCCTTGGAGCGACCAAAAGGTGCGTGGAGTCCTATTGGGATACTTTGCCATCATGCGGAAGTATTCACCTTCGATCCTTTGCCAATACCTCTTGGCGGTTTGAGAAGTACCCGTGCATGCATCAAGAGATACCGCACTCCATGCCTTGATCAAGATTTGATCTTCCAAGATCATGTAGTTCTTCTATCTCTGGCTTTTTCCACTTCTTGCTTGCAATTGCTCATGCGCCCCCTCATCGATCTCCTCCACTTGTTCTTCACCCCTATGATCATCCACGCCGCTCTCCATTTCATTGTAATCAAATGCGGCGAACGGGGCCTCATCGATGTCAACGGCGTTGGTGTCCAACAAGTTCACGAACTGGGCAGTTGCATTGTTCGAACCACCACTATAGTGAACGAGAACAAGTCAAGAGCTATCGCCAAAGCAAAGAAAATTTCCATGGCCGGAGAGGCATACCTTCCGTCCATTTCGTCGAACACCTCGCTTGCGGTGGGAACAGCATCGTTGAGCAGCATCGCCGGGGAACCTCTTTCCGGGGCAGAGGGAGTGGATGAAGGAGTCGGCTTCTTTGTAGCCAGAATCCTCTTCCGCTTTACGCCGGAGGCCTTTCCGACCTTCTTCGCCGCCGGCCGGGATCGCGCAGCAGCGTTGGTGCCCGGAGCGCGAGCCTTCCCGGTGGGGGAAGCCGGATTCCCGCCCTGCACGACCATGTTGCCCTACCGCTTGCTGAAAGGTGCAGTGGCACCTTGGGCGACGGCGGGGCCAACATGGCCGGCGACGAGATCCGTCCGAGGGGATTGAGCATGCGCGACCTCGGCGGTGACGGGGGACAACAAGGTGTCATCCATGGCAGAGAAGGACTGTCGGGGAAGATGCACCGGAGCGGTAGGTGGCGGGGGTATGGTGGTGGAGGGTGGGGGGAGCGGGAACGGCTACGCGAAAATGTCCCTCCCGCCAAATCTCGCCGCGGATAGGGGCCGAGCTTGGGTCGTCCACCCACCCTGTGAAACTAGAGGTCGGGGGAGATCTTTGACACGAAAAAGGGTTCCCCCCCCCCCCCCCCCGCTTTATGTTATAAAGCAGCGAACCAAGCATCCAACAAGCCAGTACATAGTGCAATCAAGTCATAAAGTCATGCTGGACGCACAGCGAGACAAGCCCCAAATAAAGCTAAAAAAGGCTAATCCGGCTCGGGAGGAGGAGGCGGCGGTGGTGGTGGTGGTGGAGGAAAAGCCGAGGCCGAGGAACGGAGACCGGAAATGAAGTTGTTGATGATGTCTCGGTCCCGCTGCTTGCTAAGCGGTCTCCAAAGCTGTAAGAAGCCACACATTTTGTAGATTGCATCAGTCACACGACATGGAATCACACATTCGATGACAAGTTTATTGCGGCAACACCATAATGTCCAGGCTAGGGTGCCCAGCGCCACCCAAATGGGTGGACGCCTGGGACCGGGTAAACGAAGGACCTCCTCAAAGAGGTCCGGGAGGTTGTTGTGGCACCAGTTGCCACCAACCACCTCCCTGAAATAACTCCACAGGAATTGAGCCGCCGGACACTGAAAAAAGATGTGGTTACAGTCTTCTGGGACCGAACAGATGGGGCACAGACCGTTCCTAGGTCCGTTACGCTTCTGGATCTCCGTACCCGAAGGTAAGCGACCACGTACCTATTGCCAAAGAAAAATACGGATCTTCAATGGGAGTTTTATTTCCCAAAGAACCGCCAGCTCAACTGGTCCCGGCGAGGGGACAATCGCCTGGTAAAGGGACCTAGTTGAGAACCGGCCACTAGGTTCAAGGTGCCACGAGAGCACATCAGGCTCAAGAGAAGGGGGTTGCAGAGCGGTACACGAGAGCAATTCGTCCCATTGCTCGCGTTCCGTCGCCCCAAAGGTATGGCGGAATGCAATGGCGCCCAAGTCGGTCTGAGCAACGGCCACGGATAACTGTGGGTGGGCACAAATCGAGAATAAGGCGTGAAAACGCTCCGCGAAGGGCCGATTCCCAGCCCACCTATCCAGCCAAAATAGGGTGCCTGATCCGGAACCCACTTTTATGGAGGTCCCAATACGCAAGATCGGCATCAACCGGACCACCGTTTGCCAGAATTGGGAGCCTCTAGAACGAGAAGCGAAGGCCAACGGTTGCCCGCGCAGGTATTTTGCATGAATAATCTCCAACCACAAGCCTCCCTCACAGGTCTGGATAAGCCAGAGCCATTTGGAGAGGAGGGCTATGTTCATCCACTTCGATGAGATGACCCCAAGGCCCCCTTGGTCCTTGGGCTTACAGGTCTCAGACCACTTCACCATGTGGTACTTTTGTTTATTATTCTCTCCAGCCCAGAAGAATCTGGAGAAGAGCTTGGTGGCCTCCTTATGAAGGGATTCGTGAAGACTATAGAATCCCATGAGGTACATCAAGAGGCTAATGAGGGAGGATTTCATCAAAATCACTCGCGCGGCCTTGGACAACCATCTCCCCTGCCAAGGCTCCATCCTTGGTTGGATTTTGGTGACTATTGGGCGGAAGTCTTTTCCTAGGAGACGCGTGTCACTAATAGGCATGCCTAAGTAAGTGGTCGGGAAAGAGCCCAGACGACAATTTAGGCGGTTGGCAATTCTCTGGGCTTCGGCTTGGGAATATCTCAGGACCATCACCGCACTTTTGGCGAAGTTAATCGTAAGGCCCGCCATCTCTGAAAGCATAGGAGGAGGAATTTAAGATTCTGAATATCCTCGCCCGACCCTTCGACCATCATAAATGTGTCGTCGGCATACTGGAGGTGAGTCAGACCTCCATTGTCCACAAGATGGGGGCAGATCCCCCTAATGTGACCAGCCTGTTTGGCCAAATCTAGAATCGAGGCCAAGGCGTCGACCACCAGGTTGAAGAGAAATGGGGAAATCGGATCGCCTTTCCGAACTCCCTGTCTAGTCAGGAAGTAGTGTCCAATCTCCCCATTCACATTCACCGCCGTGCGACCACTCGTCACCAGCTGCATCACCCGAGCTATCCAGTGGTGATCAAACCCACGCTTGAGTAGCACTTCCCGAAGGAAGGACCAGTGGACAGTGTCGTACGCTTTATGAAAGTCGATCTTGAAGAACACCGCACGAAGGTGCTTGCTCTTGACTTCATGGACGATCTCGTGAAGTACAAGGATCCCATCTAGAATGTATCTGCCTTTCGTAAAGGCCAACTGGTTCGGATGGTGAATCCGAGGGGCGATCAGGGCCGCCCTAGTGGCGTACCCTTTAGTGGCTCCCGGCACTTTGGGGATCAAGGAGATGATCCCGTAGTTAAGCCGGGATACATCCAAAGTCCCCCTAGCGAACTCGCGAAAAAGGTCCAGGATAATTTCCTTGACCATTCGGGTCCAGGATAATCTCCTTGACCATCGGCCAAAATGCCTGGAAGAACCGAACCGGGAGGCCATCCGGGCCCGGCGCCGAGGCCGGGTTCATGGTCGGGGGAGATCTTTTGCCGCGCCCCGCAAAAGAATTTACGGGTCGGACGCGTATGCGAGGTCTGTTCGGACGGAATTTTCCGCGCCAACCCGCATTTTGATGGTTATTTTGCGGGTCGGGGCTTTTTACGGGGTCTGCTAGAGTTGCTCTTACACAATGGGTCGATCATGCATGGATGAGCACAAGGTACATAGGTAGCAGCACTAGCTTGAGTAGTACATGTATCATATCGATCGTGCCTCTGGTAGTCTAGTTTTCGTTGATCGTAGATGTGATATTAATTGAGACGCCATGACGATCGACTATGTAGTCTTGATCGACCGTGGAGATGGCGGTTGGATCATGGGCACTTGTGGCGGCCGTCGTGCGTGGTCATGTGGGCGTAGCAGGGGCAGACGTCCTCGTTGCCGGCGGTGCCGGGCGGTACGCAGTTGCATCGCCGGCAGCAAGTGTTGCACGCCCTGTTGCACAGATTCGGCCGGCTCGACTTGCTGCACCGGTACGAGCACGCGCCGCCACAATCTGCAAATCAGCGCATAGAAGAATATATTTCAGTCTGGCGCATGCATGCCCATCGAGCAAGTCTGATTAGCAAATGAATCGCCCATGGATGCGTGCGTGGGCTTACCGACGGCGTGAGCTTGTCCACTCGGGGCGGTGGTCTGCGGAAGAGGAAAATAAACAGGGACCGAGTTTAGCAAGGCAAGGGCAACCAAACATAGCATGCATGTGCTGTGGAAGAGTCTAACGCCATGGATCAGGTGATCACCTCGACAAGGAGCAGGACGAGGACGAGCGCCACGCACATGAACACCCTGGCTTTGCCGGCCATGGCGAGGGGGCAGGAACTGCCGGCCGGTTTGCTTCGCTCTCCGATTTGCTTCTCTTTCTCAGTGGAAATGTGGAAGAAGCCTTTGCCTTTGCTAGCGAGGGACGAGGGCCACGTTTTTTATAGGCCGGGCCGGCGGGGCAGCGGCGAGGACTCCAGGCTCGCGGTGGGCGCACAGCGGTGGCACACAGGCAGCACAAGCTCTGCGTGCGCGTGAGTGCACGCCCCCTGTCCCTCTGGTTCCGTGGTGGGCTTTCGGCTCTCCACGTATCACACAACTTGCGTGCCGAGTGCCACTCGTTGCTTCCATCAATTTGGCTATGTCTGTCCTCACTTTGTCGCCCTCATCACTGATTCAGGACATATGCATTTGGCTGTTTAAGAGCAACTCTAGCAAACCCCCCATCTTGCCGGTCCACAAAACACGTTTGCAGTTCGTGAAAAAACGGCTATGCAGGCTCGCGCGGACGGCCACAGAGGCAGACCCCCAAACGGACCCGTGTAAAAAGATATTTGTGGAATATTTTTTTTACGGGTCAGTTTTGCGTGGTCTGCTCGTGCGCCGCTGCATCCCGCATCCCGCCGGTCCGCAAATATCAATGTCATACCATAATTATCAATACCAACACAATACAACAATCATCCACATTACAAATAATTATTCAAATCACCAAATACAAATAAAAATAATGCAATACAAAACTTGTCCCGGATACAAATACAAATGAATGGAAAAATGAGTTTGTTACTGTCCAGCCCTTTGCCAATGATGCTCAATGAGATCCTCCTGAAGCTGAAAGTGGGTGTTTGCATTTTCAATCTCCTTGTATGTTTGAATAAAAGCTCTAATGCAGTTAGGGTCTCTAGCTGGTTTGACACTGCTACCTATATTGTCGTAGAAGAACTCCAAGTTCATGCCTCTCTCATCTTCGAGAATCATATTGTGAAGGATAACACATCATGTCATGATGTTTTTCAAGGTCCGCTTATCCCAAAAATGAGCATGACCACGAACAATGGCAAACCTAGATTGCAAAACTCCGAATGCTCTTCCAATGTCTTTTCGGGATGCCTCTTGCACCCTTGCGAATTAGATTTTTTTAGTTTTAGGTTCTTTGATGCTCTTGACAAATGTGCATCAAGGGGGGTATATTCCATCTGCAAGATAGTACCTTTTGTGTATTCATGTCCATTGATAGTGTAGTTGCAAGAAGGAGCATCACCACTAGTAAGCTTAGCAAATAAATGAGACCGTGGCAACACACTTGAAAGATCGAGGATGTCGCCTGGGGGGGGGGGGGGTGAATAGGCGCTTTAAAATAGTTACGATTTAGGCTTGAACAAATGCGGAATAAACCTAGAGGTTAATTTGTCAAGCACAAAACCTAAAACAACTAGGCTCACCTATGTGCACCAACAACTTATTCTAAGCAAGATAAGCAACTATGTGATAGCAAGATATATGAACAAAGAACAATATGGCTATCACAAAGTAAAGTGCATAAGTAAAGGGCTCGGGTAAGAGATAACCGAGGCACGCGGAGACGACAAAGTTCACACCCTTGCGGATGCTAATCTCCGTTGAAGCGGTGTGGAGGCACAATGCTTCCCAAGAAGCCACTAGGGCCACCGTAATCTCCTCACGCCCTCGCACAATGCAAGATGTCGTGATTCCACTAAGGGACCTTTGAGGGCGGTCACCGAACCCGTACAAATGGCGACCCTTGGAGCGGTCACCGAACCCGTACACTTTGGCAACCCTTGGGGGCGGTCACCGGTACCCGTCAAATTGATCGGGAGATCTCCACAACCTAATTGGAGACCCCGACGCTTGCCCGGAGTTTTACACCACAATGATTGAGCTTCGAACAACACCAACCGTCTAGGGCGCCAAGGCACCCAAGAGGAACAAGCTCTAGGGTGTCCAAACACCCAAGAGTAACAAGCTCAAGGGTACCAAGCACCCAAGAGTAATAAGCTTCTCAACTTGTCACTTCCACGTATCACGTGGAGAACTCAAACCAATGCACCAAATGCAATGGCAAGGGCACACGGAGTGCCCAAGTCCTTCTATCTCAAATCCCACTGAAGCAACTAATGCTAGGGAGGAAGATGAGAGGAAGAACAAGAAGGAGAACACCAAGAACTCCAAGATCTAGATTCAATGGGTTCCCCTCACATAGAGGAGAAAGTGATTGGTGGAAATGTCGATCTAGATCTCCTCCCTCTTTTCCCTCAAAAACTAGCAAGAATCCATGGAGGGATTGAGAGTTAGCAAGCTCGAGGAAGGTCAACAATGGGGGGAGAACACGAGCTCAAAGGATAAGGTTCAATGGGGAAGAAGACCCCCTTTTATAGGTGGGGGAGAATCCAACCGTTATGCTCACAGCCCGCACAGAGCGGTACTACCGCTCCAAGGAGAAGCGAGGAGGCAAAAAGGCCAGAAGAACCGTCGGAGCGGTAGTACCGCTTGACCTCACGGTACTACCACTAGGGTAGCGGTAGTACTGCTAAGGGTAGCGGTACTACTGCTTGCGAGCGGTACTAAAAATTACATCCGGGCCAACCACCGCAGGCCTTGGGACGAGTTTTTGGTCCGGAGCGGTACTACCGTTGTAGGAGCCTCGGTAGTACCGCTCTGGAGAGGTAGTAAAAAATTACATCCTCTCCAATTCGCGATAGTACCGATGCAGCCTTTTCAGAACACCAAAACTGCCACAACTTTTGCAAACGGACTCCGAATTCGATGAAACCAAGTTTGTTGGAAAGCTAGCGACAAGGGCTAACACAATCTTAAAATAAATATCAATAAGAAGCAAATTAGAAAAGGCCCATAAGAAAATGGTGAGAACCCTTCCTCGGATAAGACCGGTAAAACCTCCAACATCAAAAACATCATAGAAGACGCATGCAAACTCCGTTTTCGATGAACTCAAGCTTGTCATGAAGATGACCATAAGCTCTAAGACTCACAAAGAGAACCAAGAAACAAGATGCAAGGATGCAATGGTTTGAGCTCTCTACTAACGATACGATCAAGCTACCAACTTGAGAGCGCCCCTTGATAGTACGACAAACAATCCTATAACCCGGTCTTCCAACTACCACCATGAGACTGGTAAAATAGAAAACCTATCAAGGGAAAACCTTTGCCTTGCACATGGTCCACTTGAGATAGATGATGAAGATCTTGACTCCCTCAAGTTGGACCACCTTTCTTGATTGCATTGGCTCGATGAAGACTAGATGATTGCTCCCCCATAGTCCACTATGGGTGAGCCACTCTTCGGCTCATCTTCACAAGTTCATTGTCACCACAATGGGCGGCAAGCTTCAAGCACTTGATCTCTTCATGATGCATCACTTGAACTTGCACACCGCATCCTAACCCCACAAAGAACTCTCACGAAGACCATGGGTTAGTACACAGAGCGTAATTGACAATGCTTACCATACCATGGGATCACTTGATTCCTCTCGGTACATCTTCCACGCTTTGTGAGTTGATCAACTTGATTCACTCTTGACTTAGTCTTGATCAACCTTGAATCTTTTCAACTCTCTTCATTTGTATGATGTCTTGAAGGTAAACATGAATGATCACACAATCTTCTTCTTCAAAACATGCTTGTAATAAGCTCAACACTCACATGACCAATCTTTGGAAAATTCCTTAATAACACCTTGGTCAACTCATGAACTCCTTGAAACCAACACATGGACTTCAAGAAAAGCCTATGGACAAAACCTTCAAATATAACTCAAGGCAACCATTAGTCCATAGAGATTGTCATCAATTACCAAAACCAAACATGGGTGCACCGCATGTTCTTTCAATCTCCCCCATTTTGGTAATTGATGACAATCATTTTCAAGAGAGTTTATATAAGGAGATATGCATCACCATGCAATGCAACAACCAATGATGCATGAGAATGGGATGAAAATGCTTAGGAACCAAAACCAAAGCAAGGAGAAAACTCTGAAGACTTCTCCACAAAACTCTTTGAAACTCCTCCCCCATTGGCATCGATTGCCAAAATGGGTGAAAAGCTTAGAAGGCCAATATAAAGAGTGTTCCTCCATAAATTGTGTATCTCTCAAAAAAGAGTGGAATGCAATACACATATCCAATGGTAAATACTTGGAGGAAGACAAACTATATTAAGGCCCAAAGATTGCAAAAGAATGATATGCCACAAAGACATGACAAAGAGAGAAACAAGAAATCGAGCAATCAAAAGATACCAATTGAAGCAAGCAATCAAAGGATATCAATTGAACCAACTAAACCAAAGATCTTATGAGCCACATGAATGAATGATATTATGATATGAGCAAAGGAGTATTCTAAATAAGCTAGAGAAGCTCCCCATGATTTGTGCACACATAATAATTTTTGTATTTGAATACCAAGTGCACAAAATAGGATCATAGCTCCCCAAAAATCAATAGAAACAAACAACAAGTGCAAGTGAGCATAAAGGAAACTAAGCCTAGCACTTGCCACAATCACATGGTTGAGCAACATGTAAAAGAGGCAACTTAAGAATAGGCTCAACCAAAATGAGGTGTGTGAGTCATGGCAAAGCACATGAGAATACTAATATACGGATGAGCATAAGCATCAACATAGTCTCGAATGAATGAGATACACGGTGCAAAGCCTTTCATTCTCACACACAACTATGCAAATGGGTTCACAAGAACACTAAATATGCAAAATGAATAACCAACGCTTGTGACAACCCAAGGTGAAGATAGAAAGCATAAGCATCATCAAGACAGGGGATACCAATTAAGATGGCAAAAGCCTTGTAAAGATAAGCATGAGAAAATAATCTTCACCACACAAGAGTGCATCAAGATGCAACGATATAAGACACACACTCAAGGCAAAAGCTTTCCCAGAGCCACCAAATAAATGACATAAGAAAGACAAGGTGGACGTGAAAGAAAGGATATCATCTAGAGATGTAATTTTTCTCAAGTGTACAAGGTTCTAGGTAGACGAAATCATGATGATATATATCTACAAAGAAGGATGTACACCCGAAATAGTTACAACATGAAGGAATAAGATATCCAAAAGGAAGTCATACATATACCAATAAGATATTTGCTGGGAAGCATAGCACATAGCTAGATATGGTCTTATTGTATATAAGTGAATTCCTACCACACAACCATCAAAGACATCACAACTAGCAACAAGAGATCATTGTTGAGATGCTTTGAGAAGGGAAATAAGTATCACAAGAACTAATCAAGAAACTCATGCCATGATGCAACCTACACAAGGTTGAATATAAGAGGTGTATGCATGAGTAGATACTTGTTACCGAGATAGTATTGGAAGGATGTAGTAGATACCAATTAAAGGTAGATAGTAGATCATGATCATCCTAGCTTGACTCCAATAAGCACATGGTGACACCACCTTCCTTGTGAGTGAGTGAGCTGAGCATCCAATGCATCTCCAATTGTTCGTATAACAACAACACAAACAAAATGGTACCCAAACTCATTGGGACCAATTAGTTAGAAGCCCCAATACATAGGACAAACTCCACATAAATATGTGCATATAGATAAGAAAATGAATTTCATGCACATCTCATCCAAATTGAGACTAGGTGGAGTTTCCCCTATATATTGGGTCAAAGAAAGAAAGGATGCCAAATAAAATACATGAAGTAAATATGCATGCTCAAGACTTTCAAGGACCAAAACCAAAAGGAAAAAGAAAAACAAGTGAAAAAGGATACCAAAAGGAGAAATCATCACTTGGAAGATATCATTAAAGATACATCAAGGAATGAGATATCCATTGAAACACGAAAAACGAAGGATATCGAACTCCGTAAAGAGAGGATGGTTCCAAACAAACCATGCCCTCTACAAAGTTTCATGATGGCACAAAGTACCAAAAAGAAATGGCTTGCCTTCCACCAAAGCACACTTGATAAGGATCACAAGAAGAGTGTTCTAAAGAAAATAGGATAGCTCCCCCACGATTTGTGCATTACATAGGATTTGCATTTGAATACAAAATGCACAAGGTGGGATCACCACTTTCACTATATCTAGAAAACACTATACAAGAACAAGAAATAAACAAGATCCACAAGTGGTAGGGAAGATAACGGGAGTTAACACAATCCTTGGCAAGAGAAAAGGCAAATAAAAACAAAAGCCAATGTAAATATGATCAATAAATTCTACCACACATAAGTGACTACTAATTGTCAAAAGACAAGAAGTATTTGGAAATAATTCCCGGTGGTAGAAAACAAGGATATCCAACACCATCTTCACAACAAACACAAGCAAATTGCAACTTGTAGAGCTAACATGTCACCTAGGAACAAGATAATTAAAAGTATCAACTCTAAGTGACAATATCTCAATTGTACACATTTTCTAGGCTAGTAATATACACATAGCATATTACTCCCCCATAATGTGATACCAATTAAAGATAAACAAGAGGCAAAATAACGATCCAACAAGATATAATTAATGGACAATTTAGAATTTGAATTTCTCATGAGAAGACATACCACATAGCGACTAGATAATCTTGTAATACCAATACTAGATGGTATTCCTCATGTACACACATTTATAGGATTGTGAAGTGAACAAAGCACATCACTCCCCCATAATGGGATATTCCATTAATCTCTCACAAGAGCCAACTAAGATACAACCAAGATGCACTAAGGCTCAACGAACGACACACAAGTACATGATGTGCAAACCAACATATACAAAGGCAATTTGGAGACACATCATGTACAAACACATGAAAGGAACAAAACCAAAACATGCAAGGGAGCAAGTAACTTTCAATGTAAGAAATTTAAGTACAAGTTACCACAAGGAGGCACATTGGGTATAAGATATAGACTTGATGATTCAATTGACTTGGCTTGAGACAATAAGAGTGATGAAGTCCCCTTAATTCTTCATAGTGTAGCAAAGTCTCCAATGCCCTCCAACAACACCTATTGATCAAGTTTTAGCTTGTTGGTCCCCAACCAAGTTGGGTCCTCAGAGGTTAGTCACAATAGGCTTGGCAACCCAAATGGTTCTTTTCTTGACACCACTTTGAGTACCAACAAACTTGGCAAACACATTGCCAACCTTATCCTTCCCAAGAGAATAGATATCATCAATAGTAATTGGGTTGGATAAGTTACCACTAGTGCATGAAGAAGCGAGGTCACCTTTCTCACGACATAGGTAACAACGTCTACTCTTCACTTTCTTCTCACTTGATTTCTCAACTTGAGAAGCATTAGCTCGAGTTTTCTTGGGAAGAGGCCTTTCTTCAACTTGAGGTTGAGCATGAGAGTGAGCTTGTGGCCTCTTCCCTAGTTGCTTGTCACTAATGGGCTTTGAGGGAGTCCTGGATTAGGGGGTATCCGGACAGCCGGACTATATACATCGTCCGGACAATTGGAGCGTGAAGATACAAGACTCAAGACTCCGTCCCGTGTCCGGATGGGACTCTCCTTTGCGTTGAAGACAAGCTTGGCGATCTGTATATTGTATTTCCCTCCTTGTAATCGACTCCGTGTAAACCCTAGCCCTCTCCGATGTCTATATAAACCGGAGAGGTTGGTCCTTAGAAAGCCGATTGCAACTACAATCATAATCATCATAAGCTAGCTTCTAGGGTTTAGCCTCTACGATCTCGTGGTAGATCTACTCTTGTACTACTCATATCATCAATATTAATCAAGCAGGAAGTAGGGTTTTACCTCCATCGAGATGGCCCAAACCTAGGTAAACATTGTATCCCTTGCTTCCTGTTACCATCAGCCTAAGATGCACAGATCGGGAACCCCTACCCGAGATCCGCCGGTTTTGACACTGACATTGGTGCTTTCATTGAGAGTTCCTCTGTGTCGTCGCTGCAAGGCTCGATGGCTCCTTCAATCTTTGTGTTCGACGACTTCGCACTGCAGGCTAATTCGCTTGGCCATCTGGAGCAGATCGACAGCTACGCCCCTGGCCACCAGATCAGGTTCGGAAACCTGAACTACACGGCGGATATTCGCGAAGATTTGTTCTTCGACGGATTCGGGCCTGTGCTAGGAGCACCGAACAGTCACGATGAGCACGGCTTAGACCCGCTGTCGGACAATGCTCGGGGTATCACCCCCGCAGTAGCCCCGGACCTAAATCTGGAGCAGGCTGCGTTGCCTAAGGACGGAGGGATGGACCCCGCCCCGCAGGCCGCACACTCATCGGCGGTAAAGCCGAACACAGGCCTCACTTCTAAGGAAGCCTGTGACTCCGGACCCCCGGACTCGTATCCGGTTGTAGGTTCCAGTCCGCGCACTCCCGAGCCCGCCGAGCTTGGTTGGGCTCCGGTAATGGAGTTTACCGCTGCGGATATCTTCCAGCACTCGCCCTTTGGTGACATGCTAGACTCATTAAAGTCTCTCTCTTTGTCAGGTGGCTCTTGGCCGAACTATGTCCGGCTCGAGTGGGAAGCAGGCGACGAAGGAATTCGCTGCCCACCCACCACCCACTTCATTGCTACGATCGACGATCTAACCGACGTGCTTGACTTCGAATCTGAAGACATCGACGGTATGGACAACGATGCAGGAGAAGTACAGGAACCACAGCTCACAGGGCGGTGGACAGCCACCTCCTCATACGATATATATATGGTGGACACTCCGAAGGAAACCAATGGCGATGAGGCAACGGAGGATAACCCCTCAGGGAGAAAAGCAAAGCATGGGCATCACCGACGCCGCTCCAAGCCCCGCCACAGCAATACCTGCCCAGGAGACGAAAACAATCCGGATGGTGCCGAAGAGGAATACAACCCTGATCAGCCCGCCTTCGAGCAGGGCGGGCAGGAAGATGAGCAGGTCAGCCCAGATGAACAAGCGATGGACGGATATCCGGAGGAGGACAACTACATGCCCCCCTCCGAAGATGAGATTAGCCACGGCGACGATGAGTTCGGCGTGCCTGAGGATCCCGTGGAGCAGGAGCGCTTCAAGCGTAGGCTTATGGCCACTGCGAGAAGCCTGAAAAATAAGCAATAGCAACTCCAAGCTGATCAAGACCTGCTCACAGATAGGTGGACTGAGGTCCTGGCAGCCGAGGAATATGGACTCGAGCGCCACACGGCTGACCGGCCACCCCGTGGCCGGGATAAAACGGCATATCAGCACGAATACCACCCCGCACCCCCACGCCAATACACTACGGCCCGGGGCAACATGCAAGACCTGCAAGATATACTGGAAAACAAAGCAGGACAGCCAAGATCGATCTACGGATCGCGGGGGTGCGCCCCAGCACGCGATGATGACCATCGCGACAGATACACCATAAACAAATCCGGTCGGGCCGAACACAGCCACCCAGACCAATTCAAACTGCGTAGCCACATAGCCCGGCACAGAGGCGCCGCACACCCCCTCTGCTTCACCGATGAAGTGATGGATCACGAATTCCCAAAAGGGTTCAAACCCGTAAACATCGAATCATATGATGGCACAACAGACCCCGCAGTATGGATTGAAGATTTTCTTCTCCATATTCACATGGCCCACGGAGACGACCTACACGCCATCAAGTATCTTCCCCTTAAGCTCAAAGGACCCGCCCGACACTGGCTAAACAGCCTGCCCGCAAATTCCATTGGCAGTTGGGAAAACCTGGAAGACGCGTTCCTACAACTTCCAGGGCACATATGTGCGACCACCGGACGCCGATGATTTGAGCCACATTACTCAACAGCTCGGAGAGTCAGCCAGGAAATTCTGGACTCGTTTCCTAACTAAAAAGAACCAAATAGTCGACTGTCCGGACGCCAAAGCCCTGGCGGCTTTTAAGCATAATATCCGTGACGAGTGGCTCGCCCGACACCTCGGCCAAGAAAAACCCAAGTCCATGGCATCTCTCACGACACTAATGACCCGCTTTTGCGCGGGCGAGGACAGCTGGTTGGCTCGCAGCAGCACCACGCCACATTCTGGCACTTCGGACGTCCGTGACAATAACGGCAAGCCACGGCGCAACACACACAAGCGACGGAACAACGGCGACAACACCGAAGACACGGCAGTCAACGTCGGATTTAGCGGATCCAAATCCGGTCAGCGGAAGAAGCCGTTCAAAAGAAATAATCAGGGACCGTCCAGTCTAGACCACATACTGGAACGCTCGTGCCAAATTCATGGCACCCCAGACAAGCCAGCCAACCACACCAACAGAGACTGCTGGGTGTTCAAACAGGCTGGCAAAATAAATGCCAAAAGCAAGGACAAGGGGCTGCACAGTGACGATGACGAGGAGCCCCGGCGTCCGAACACGGGGGGATAAAAGAAATTCCCCCCAGGTGAAAACGGTCAACATGATCTACGCCACTCACATTCCCAAGCGGGAACGGAAGCAAGCACTACGGCACGTCTATGCGATGGAGCCAGTCGCCCCCAAATTCAACCCATGGTCAGCTTGTCCGACCACCTTTGATCGTAGGGATCACCCTACAAGCATCCGTCATGGCGGCTCAGCCGCATTGGTCCTAGACCAAATCATCGACGGATTCCACCTCACGCGAGTCCTTATGGACGGCGGCAGCAGCCTGAACCTGCTTTATCAGGACACAGTGCGCAAAATGGGCATCGATCCTTCAAGGATCATGCCCACCAAAACCACCTTTAAAGGTGTAATTCCTAGAGTAGAGGCCCGTTGTACGGGCTCTATAACATTGGAAGTGGTCTTCGGATCTCTGGATAACTTCCGAAGCGAAGAATTAATCTTCGATATCGTCCTTTTACCACGCACTGCTCGAACGAACCGCATTCGCTAGATTCAATACAGTACCACACTATACATACCTCAAGCTCAAGATGCCAGGACCGCGCGGGGTCATAACAGTCAACGGAAATATGGACCGCTCTCTGCGTACATAAGGGCATACTGCAGCCCTCGCGGCGGAAGTACAATGCGGCCTCCTCCGACAAACGACCAATCCGACGATGACAACCTCGAGCACCGTCAAGCGAGTCCGGAGCGCCCCGCAACAGGATCACCAGGCACGCAAAGAGCGCGACTAGCAGTCCCGCCTCCGCCTAAGACCCATCAAAGCAGCATTCGTGCTACGCGTACACAATTACGCACTCAAAATACCATGGGCACAGGCGGAGGCGCAGCAGTGACTCAGTCAACAATGCGGTATCACGGCAACATACCTTCATAACCTTCCCTTTTTATCTTTCAGGATATTGCTTTAGGGCAGCCTCTTCAGAAGAGCCGGATTGTCGGACTTACATAGGAGAGAAAACCATGGAGCCAACAGGCTTTGCGCACAAAAGGAAATACCCAGGTGGAATCTGTTCACGATCGCTATACCTGTTTTATATACCTACATGCAGCTTGCCCTTGAATAGGACATGTTAAATAGTCCTATTTACTTCCGCTTAAACGCACCCATCGTAAACATATGCTTAAACGTATTATTCATCAATGGGAGATCATATATAGCGTCAGCTTCTTATTATCATTTGAGCATTTTTTCTTGCAAACATTTATTTAATATTGCATCCGTACACCTTGGTATGATTACTTTGCCAGGGGCTTCACATGGCGCCTCATAATACGGCAAAACAAGTCCGAGCACTTTCAATAGTGCGGCACCCCGAACTTATAGCAATATATGCATCAGCTCCGAATCACGTCTTGGGTCAATACTTGGGTTTGCCCGGCTCCCTTGTTTTGGTACCTTACGTTCCGTTATATCGACTAAGGTAGCGCAAGGAGAACTACTGCGATTGTGTCCCGGTTCTTCCGGACGAGCACCTCAATAGAGAAAGCCGAAACTGACCGGCATGATGCGGTGAGAGCTGGTCGCTGTTCGAGAGGTCTTAAAATCCTTAAAGATTTTTTCCACTTTAGGTGATGAATTGGCCTCGTCCGACTTAGGCGTATATAGCGCCCCAATTCGGCCCTCCAAATTCTAGGGGCTTCGCCGAAATTTAAAATTGTAGACTTCTATGGCTAAGTGAAAGTTATAAAGCCGCATAGTCCGATTGCCTTGTTCGCTGCGCCGGATACCTCCTTAAGGGACCAAAAATTTAGATAAAGAGTATCCGGGTTTTTCCAGGAACACCCCGGTATTAGCTACGTGGGGCGGAAGCCGACGATTGGCCTACTTTCAGAATTTTATAAACAACCGCTCAGAAGGTAATATTTTAAATCGCACAGCGCTACATAGCGCAATTAACTTCGTCTTAATATTACAACAACAACAGAGGTACATTTACTCAAGGATCGTGTCCTTGGTACATTCATCGGCCACGAGACGAGCGCCCTTCATAACGCCATCGTAATACTTCTCGGGATAGCGATGCGCCTTGCCCTCCGGCGGCCCGTCCTTCACCAGCTTCTCCGCATCCAGCTTGCCCCAATGCACCTTCGTGCGGGCAAAGGCCCGGCGGGCACCCTCAATGCAAACGGATCGCTTGATAGCTTCAAGCCGCGGACATGCATTCACCATCCGCTTGATCAGGCCGAAGTAGCTATTGGGCAGGGGCTCTCCAGGCCACATCCGGACTATGAAATCTTTCATAGCCACTTCGGCCGCCCTGTGGAGTTCAACCAACTGCTTCAGTTGGTCACTCAGAGGCATTGGGTGTTCGGCCCCAGCATACTGGGACCAGAACAACTTCTCCGTTGAGCTCCCCTCCTTGGCACGGTAGAACTCCGCGGCATCTGATACGCTACGTGGCAGATCTGTGAATGACCCAGGAGAGCTCCGAATTCGGGTAAGTAAAAGAAACGCCTCCTCCACATGTTTGCTTTGCATAAAGAATGTCTTACCCGCCGCTATCTTCTTGGCCGCCTAGATTTCCTGCTGTGCCTTGTCGGCTTCGGCCTTGGCGTCTTTCATACTCGCAAGGGCCTTCACAAGCTCAGCCTCTTTCATCTTAAGATCATGCTCCACGGACTCGAACTTCTTGCCGAGCTCCTGGAGCTCTTGCTGTACCTCGCTCACCCTAGCATCTTGCTTTTCCCGCTCCTTGCATTCCACGGCCGCCTTGTCTTCGGCCTCGGATAGCGCTTTCTTCAGAGACGCCACTTCGGTGGTGGCCCCTGTTACACAGTCATGATGCTTTGTCGTTAGAATAACCAATTTTATCTATCCTTCATTATATGAGAGCGGGGAATTACTCACCTTTGTTCTCTTGGAGCTGCCTCTTCATGAGGTCAAGCTCTCCCTGCGCCTGCTCCAGGTCCCGCTTTAGTACGGCGACCTCGGCTCTGTGGACAGCAGTGGCAAGCAGCACAACCTGCTCATTCACACGCACACTTATTATTAGACCCCTGTGGATTATAATTGACCTTCCGTTTGGCTTTTCTTTCCGAACACCAAACAGAGTATCAGGGGCTACTACCTATCGAGTGGTAATTTCACACATTTTTATTACTTACCTCAAAGCCCGTCAGGAGGCTGGTGCAAGCTTCGGTTAGTCCTCTCTTGGCGGAAAAAACCTTCTGAATCACCGCACTCATAAGAGTACGGTGCTCTTCATCCATGGAAGCACCGCGAAGCGCTTCCAGCAGATAATCCGACGCCTCGGGCGTAACGGAAGTCCTCAGCATGGACGGCTCGCCCTCCCTAACGAGGGGCTGCCCGCCTGAGTCCAGAACCACTCCAGGTTCCGGAACAGTGTTCGGCTGAGAGCCCGGCCTACTGCGGCTCTCATCGACACGATTAGCGGGGATCTTGAACCCCGCGTGTCCGACATCTGGAATTCCACCTTGGGGCGTCTCCAGAGTCACCTCCCCCCGCTCTGGGAGCCTTCGGGACAACACCTCCGTGTCATCCGCGGGGCTGAGGAGTAGTGGCCGTCGGGAGCGAGTTCATCGCTGAATCGCTCAGGGACCCATCCAAAGACAATACCTCGGGATAAACCTGGCCGGACTGCATATATGTTCGGCGTTATAAAAAGACTATGAAGTAAAGTCACAATAGAGTGCGGATACTTACGATCGCGCTAGGGGCTTCCCCCTGGGCACTGGGCAACCACCCCTCCTTGCTATGGGCGGCCGTGGTGGAGTAGTCCAGAAGGGACGCCTTTCCCTTCTTGGACGTCCCGGCCTCCCCCTCCGGGGTGGCTTTCCTCTTCTTCTCCTCCCCGGTGCGGGGAGGCAGAGTTTGTTCTTGCTTCCCCCCGCCTCCGCGGGAGGAATCTGCCTCGTCGTCGTCGGACGACGAGGGTATGACGGCCTTGCGCCGGGGGCCTTTCCCGGCCCCCTGGTCCACCTTCTCAGGCCCCTCATCCTCTCCGGATGGGGTGGCCCCTTCTTCTTCTTCTTCCTCCCCTTCGGGGGAGGAGTGTGCCTCGTCGTCTTCGGACGAGGCTTCTGGTACAACCTTACGCCAGAGACCCTTCCTGGTCCTCGGGGCCTTCTTTTCGGCCTTCTTCTCCGGTGCCTTGTAGGGCGCCGGGACTAGCATCTCCGTCAGGAGAGCATTAGTTGGGCCTTCTGGCAGCGGAGCCGGACTGTCAATCCGCTCCGCTCCACATAATCGTAATTCAATGTGCACAATTACTTAAGACTCCCCCACGAATATATTGGGAAGAGCTTAATCCGGTGGTACTCAGAAAACTCACCGGACGAGGAGGCCGCGCGGCATGAAGTCCACGGCCCTCAGATGTGGGAGGAGGTACTTCGGAGGCCTTGGACCGCGCCTTCCATGCATCTTTATGTGTCATGCCGTAGAGCCTCCGATGTGTCCGGTGTTCGGCTGGGACGAACTCCTACAGATTAAATGCCCGCCTTTGGCACGGAAGAATCCGGCGAACGAGCATGACCTGGATCACGTTGACAAGCTTGATGTTCTTGTCCTTCATGCTCTTGATGTAGTTTTGGAGCCCGGTCAGCTCTGTAGGTTCGCCCCAGGCCAGGCCCTTCTTTTCCCAGGAGGTGAGCCGCATGGGGGTTCCGGATCGGAACTCGGGGGCCGCTGCCCAGTTGGCACCGCGCGGCTTGGTGATGTAGAACCACCCCGACTGCCACCCTTTCACGGTCTGCGCAAAGGAGCCGGTGCGCTATGTCTGTGACCAAGTATCCGGCCGCCCGAAGATTCACGATATGCTTCTCCTTCACAGTGGAAGCCACCCACTTGCCTCCTGCTCTGGACATATTCAGCTGTGCGGAGAGGACTTGGACTAGGGCGCTGGAGCTCGAGGAGGTAAGGATGAGCAAAGGAGGAGGAAGGCGTGGGTGAAAATGGGAGGCCCTTATCCCTTTATAAAGGCGACGAAAGCGGTGCGCCTCCTCACTCGCCCGTAGAGAATCGCTTACTTCCCAAGCATCATGATTGATGGCGTGGTGGGATTACCCATACCCGTATTGATGAGAATCCCGTGATAAGGGGACACAATCTCTGCTTTGACAAGAAGTGTCAAGGAAACCGCCTCGCAATATGCGCTGTGGCTGGTTGTGGGAAAACGGTTTGAATAATGACCCGACCGTAATGACATATCATGTCGTTTAAAAAGTTGTCAGCTGAAATATCATTCTCTCTACGACGGTATGTGAAGATCATTTTGCAGATCCGGACATGGTTTACGTGTTCGATGATTACCTTGGAGTATTCGGAGAAGGAACCCGCCCTGCAATGCCGAAGACAAGACTGCGCACCGGACTCATCATCATTGAAGCCTGGTTCAGGGGCTACTGAGGGAGTCCTGGATTAGGGGGTATCCGGACAGCCAGACTATATACATCGTCTGGACTATTGGAGCGTGAAGATACAAGACTCAAGACTCCATCCCATGTCCGGATGGGACTCTCCTTTGCGTGGAAGACAAGCTTGGCGGTCCGGATATTGTATTTCCCTCCTTGTAACCGACTCCGTGTAAACCCTAGCCATCTCCGATGTCTATATAAACCGGAGAGGTTGGTCCTTAGAAGGCCGATCGCAACTACAATCACAATCATCATAGGCTAGATTCTAGGGTTTAGCTTCTACGATCTCGTGGTAGACCTACTCTTGTACAACTCATATCGTCAATATTAATCAAGCAGGAAGTAGGGTTTTACCTCCATCGAGAGGGCCTGAACCTGGGTAAACATTGTGTCCCTTGCTTCCTGTTACCATCAGCCTAAGACGCACAGATCGGGACCCCCTATCCGAGATCCGCCGGTTTTGACACCGACAGGCTTCTTCTTCAATGGGCAAGATCTAACATGATGCCCTTCTACTTTGCACTTGAAGCAAACAATCTTGGCCAAATTCTTGACTTGTTCTTGGCCCTTATTTTTGTTCATCTTGGACTTCTTCTTCTTATTGGAGTTGAATCCAAGTCCACCTTTGTCATTGGGGGATTTGTGCACACTCAAGATATTGTTGAGTGTGGCCTTCCCTTCATGATACTTTTCCAAGTCTTTCTTCAAAGAAGTGACTTGGGCCTTGAGCTCTTTAATTTCCTCTACATGGTTAGTCGCAATGAAAGCACTAGAGGAAGTATAAGATTCATTGTTAGAGCAACAAGGCAAGGTAAGCAATTCATCACAAGATGTACCAATGTTATGCATGGATGAATCACGAGGACTAGCACAAGGCAATATAGAATTTTGACTAAAATTAGTGCTAGTATCCGCATGAGGCTCACTAGATGTTACCTTAGCAATCATGGCTTCATGAGCTATCTTTAGCACATTATGGGATACTAGAAGATCATCATGAGAGCTTGAGAGCTTTTCATGGCTTTCTTCCAATTTCCCATAATTGCTATGTAGCAACTCAAGTTGAGCCCATAGCTCAACATTCACCTTCAAAATGGATGCTTCACAAGTAATAGAATTAGTAGCACAAGCATCATCATTAACAACAAGAGGAGAAGGCAACTTGGCAATGTCTTTTAAATAAGAAGCTTCAAGTTGAGCATGAGACTCGGTGAGTTTGATGAGCTCACCCTTGATGACCCTTGAGCCATTTTCGAGGTGCTCAAAATCCTCAAGGAGTCTAGCATGAGCAACTTCAAGCTTAGCATTTTTAGTTTCAAAAACATTGGCCACCTCAAGAGCTCTATCATGATATTCCCTCACTCTAGATAATTCTAGAGCAAAAGTCTCCTCAAGAGATTCGGAGGTGGTTTGTTCATGTTCAAGAGCTTGAGATAGCTCCGCGATCTCATTTGCGTAATCACGCTCATGAGCTTCCATTTTCTCAATGGTGACCTCATGCTCCTCTAGATGAGATTCCAACTCCTCAATGTATTTCTTGCCCTCAATGGCAATAGACATGATTTCCATGAAGTTGGAACGAGCAAGTTTATTTTTGTGAAGAGCTTTAAAAATCATTTCCCCCTTAATTTTTAAGGAAGCAATATTAACATTCTCTTCATCATTATCCTCATCATCATTAGCATTAACATCATCATCAAGTGACATATTGGGGTTCAAAGTAGGAGATACCTTTGACGCTTTAGCCATAAGGCAAAAAGCAATAGATGATGATGTAGGATCCCTTGAGGCACCATTCAAGACCACATCTTGTTCCATGGAGTGTTGGGTTTCCTCTACATTGTTAGCACAACAACTAGAGGAAATACAAGCATTTTTATCATGGTAACAAGACATAGCAAGGATATCATCATGAGATTTAGTCAAGCAATTTCTACATGATATGCAAGGACTATCAACACAAGCATGTGAAACATTTGGAGTGCTCGAAGTGTTAAAGCCCAAAGAAGGAGCATCAATAAGATAGTGATGAAGGATCATCCACAATAAGCATACTATCATCATTGCAATGACCAACACTACTCATCATATCATTACCTTGTGGCAAACCACATGTAGGTGAAGTAGAAGAAGTTGAGAAGACTATACGACCGGAGGTGGAGGGAGAACAATCATCCCCACAAATCTTGGACACACCATATTTATCTTGAAGCTTCGTCCACAACTCATGAGCATCCCGGAACGGCATGAGTTCAAATATAACTACATTGCTCAAAGCATCGAAAAGCACATTAGAAGCTTGAGCATTGAGATAAGAGTTTTTCTCATCCTCTAAAGATAAGCTTTGGGGATCCTTCGGAGGAGAAAAACCCATATCTACAATTCGATCTAAATTTGGGTCCATGACCTTAAAGAGATTAAGCATGTGAATTACCCAAACATCAAAATTTGTGCCGTCAAAACTAAGAGTGTCAGAGAATCCTAATCCCCTAGTCGACATCTTTACTCTCTAGGCGGTTAAGCCCAACAAAGAGAGATGAGGCTCTGATACCAATTGAAAGATCGAGGATGTCGCCTAGAGGGGGAGGGGGGGGGTGAATAGGCGCTTTAAAATAATTACAGTTTAGGCTTGAACAAATGCGGAATAAACCTAGCGGTTAATTTGTCAAGCACAAAACCTAAAACAACTAGGCTCATCTATGTGCACTAACAACTTATGCTAAGCAAGATAAGCAACTATGTGATAGCAAGATATATGACAAAGAACAATATGGCTATCACAAAGTAAAGTGCATAAGTAAAGGGCTCGGGTAAGAGATAACCGAGGCACACGGAGATGATGATGTATCCCTAAGTTCACACCCTTGCGGATGCTAATCTCCGTTTGGAGCGGTGTGGAGGCACAATGTTCCCCAAGAAGCCACTTGGGCCACCGTAATCTCCTCACGCCCTCGCACAATGCAAGATGCCGTGATTCCACTAAGGGACCCTTGAGGGCGGTCACCGAACCCGTACAAATGGCGACCCTTGGGGGCGGTCACCGAACCCGTACACTTTGGCAACCCTTGGGGGCGGTCACCGGTACCCGTCAAATTGCTCGGGGCGATCTCCACAACCTAATTGGAGACCCCGACGCTTGCCTGGAGCTTTACACCATAATGATTAAGCTCCGAACAACACCAACTGTCTAGGGCACCAAGGCACCCAAGAGGAACAAGCTCTAGGGTGTCCAAACACCCAAGAGTAACAAGCTCAAGGGTACCAAGCACCCAAGAGTAATAAGCTTCTCAACTTGTAACTTCCACGTATCACGTGGAGAACTCAAATCGATGCACCAAATGCAATGGCAAGGGCACACGGAGTTCCCAAGTCCTTCTCTCTCAAATCCCACTGAAGCAACTAATGCTAGGGAGGAAGATGAGAGGAAGAACAAGAAGGAGAACACCAAGAACTCCAAGATCTAGATCCAATGGGTTCCCCTCACATAGAGGAGAAAGTGATTGGTGGAAATGTGGATCTAGATCTCCTCTCTCTTTTCCCTCAAAAACTAGCAAGAATCCATGGAGGGATTGAGAGTTAGCAAGCTCGAAGAAGGTCAACAATGGGGGAAGAACACGAGCTCAAGGGATAAGGTTCAATGGGGATGAAGACCCCCTTTTATAGGTGGGGGAAAATCCAACCGTTATGCTCACAGCCCGCACAAAGCGGTACTACCGCTAGGGCGGTAGTACCCCTTCGAAACACAACAGCGAGGAGGCAAAAAGGCCAGAAGAACCGTCAGAGCGGTAGTACCACTTGACCTCACGATACTACCGCTAGGGGTAGCGGTACTACTGCTAAGGGTAGCGGTACTACTGCTTGTGAGCGGTACTAAAAAATTACATCCGGGCCAACTACCGTAGGACATGGGACGAGTTTTTGGTCCGAAGCGGTACTACCGCTGTAGGAGCTGCGGTAGTACCGCTCTGGAGCGGTAGTAAAAATTACATCCGCTCCAATTCGCGGTAGTACCGCTGCAGCCTTTTCAAAACACCAAAACTGCCACAACTTTTGCAAACGGACTCCGAATTCGATGAAACCAAGTTTGTTGGAAAGCTAGTGACAAGGGCTAACACAATATTAAAAGAAATTTCAATAAGAATCAAATTAGAAAAGGCCTATAAGAAAATGGTGAGAACCCTTCCTCGGATAAGACCGGTAAAACCTCCAACACCGAAAACATCATAGAAGACGCATGCGAACTCCGTTTTTGATGAACTCAAGCTTGTCATCAAGATGACCATAAGCTCTAAGACTCACAAAGAGAACCAAACAAGAACCAAGAAACAAGATGCAAGGATGCAATAGTTTGAGCTCTCTACTAACGATACGATCAAGCTACCAACTTGAGAGCCCCCCTTGATAGTATGGCAAACGATCCTATAACCCGGTCTCCCAACTACCACCATGAGACCGGTAAAATAGAAAACCTATCAAGGGAAAACTTTTTCCTTGCACATGGTACACTTGAGCTAGATGATGACGATCTTGACTCCCTCAAGTTGGACCACCTTTCTTGATTGCATTGGCTTGATGAAGACTAGATGATTGCTCCCCCATAGTCCACTATGGGTGAGCCACTCTTCGGCTCATCTTCACAAGTCCATTGTCACCACAATGGGCGGAAAGCTTCAAGCACTTGATCTGTTCGTGATGCATCACTTGAACTTGCACACCGCATCCTAACCCCACAAAGAACTCTCACAAAGATCATGGGTTAGTACATAGAGCGTAATTGACAATGCTTACCATACCATGGGATCACTTGATCCCTCTTCGGTACATCTTCTACGCTTTATGAGTTGATCAACTTGATTCACTCTTGACTTAGTCTTGATCAACCTTGAATTTTCCAACTCTCTTCATTTGGATGATGTCTTGACATGAATGATCACACAATCTTCTTCTTCAAAACATGCTTGCAATAAGCTCAACACTCACATGACCAATCTTTGGATAATTCCTTAATAGCACCTTGGTCAACTCATAAACTCCTTGAAACCAACACATGGACTTCAAGAAAAGCCTATGGACAAAACCTTCAAATATAACTCAAGGCAACCATTAGTCCATAGAGATTGTCATCAATTACCAAAACCAAACATGGGGGCACCACATGCTCTTTCAACACTGATATCATTGAGAGTGCCCGGCATACCAAAGAAGCAATGCCAAATCCATAAATCCTCGGATGCTACGACCTCTAGCACAATTGTTACACCACGATACTTGCCACAATACATTCTCTGCTATGCCTTCGGGCAATTTTTCCAAGTCCAATGCATACAATCAATGCTACCTAGCATGCCAAGCAAACCTCTCCTCTCATCAGATGCCATCAATTCCTTTGTGTCATCCTCATTGGTGGCCTGAAGATATTCAGGACCAAAGACACGGATGATCACTTTGGCAAATCTATGCACTGACTCAATTGTGGTATCTTCACCAATGCAAAGGTACTCATCGGCATAGTCAGCCGGAACGCCATATGCAATCACCCACATAGCTGCCGAGCTTTTTTGATATGCACTAAATCCCTTCAAGCCCGCAACATTTCTTCTTTGAGTAAAATACCGACAATTTGCCTCGCAAGCTTGAACAATTTTCACAAAGAGGGATCGGCGCATTCAGTACCTTCTCCGGAAGAGGTGCAGTGGATATGTTGGATTCTCGGTGAAGTAGTCTTGCATCAACATCTCGTTCCCGAGATGGCGATTCCGAGGAATGCAAAGACGCCAGACGGTCGATCGTCGCCACCTCTTTCGGTTCTCGTCTTCGTGCTCCTTCACGGCAAGAGCCATCACCAATGTCTGCTGCCAAAAGTTTGAAAGCATCATCTCAACATCCGAGTCGTCCGAATGGAGAGCAAAAACTTCTCGCACGGGCTCAATTCCATCTACATGAACGAGAAGCGCACGCCGTGTCAACCAACTATGCGGAGCGCTCGACACGAAGCACAAACAAACACTAACCGGCGGTGACAGCGACGAGGGGCGGCTCTTCTCACTGGATCCGGGGGGAGGCGGTGCAGCGTATCGGTGGTGGAGGGTGGGGACGCCCCCGCGGCGCGATTCCGCCCGCATATTTGGCCGGAATCCCCGGCGGCGGACGGGCGGAACCAATGGCAGGCGGCGACGGAAGGAGGTGGGGAAAGGGCGCGGACTGAAATGTCCCTCCCGCCAACCGCTTCACTGCGATACAGGGCACCGTAGGGGTGAGGCCGAAACCCGCGTATTCACGGGTTGGGGCCAAGGTTTTGCCGTGTCCCTCAAAAAAATTTACGGGCCGGCCGCTTTTGCGGGGTTTGTGTGGGCGGGATTTTTCGCACCGACCCATATTTTGGCGGTTATTTTGCGGGTCGGGGTTTTTTGCGGGGTATGGTAGAGTTTCTCTAAGTAAGGGTTTGTACTGTGCGTGTGTAAGCTTGTTACACTACGTGACTGCACACAGACTGACGCAAAGGAAAATTCATATGCATGACTTAGGCATCTCTAATGGAGTACATCAGAGCGAACAAACTTGTAGTTGGATGATTCACTACTAGGAAAAGGGCTATAGATGGAAATGACACTAATGGCGCACCAGACAAGTGGTGCGCCATTAGTATATACTAATGGCGCACGACCTTCTGATGCGCCATTCGTGTTGAAACTACTAATGGCGCACCTTGACCACGGTGCGCCATTAGTACCAATTTTTTTTTGAACTAGTGCGCCTGTCCAAACATACTAATGGCGCATCCAAAGGTGGTGCGCCATTACTAGTTGTAACTAGTAATGGCGCACCAGCTAGAAGGTGCGCCACTAATGTTATTTTTTATTATTGCTTTTATTCCTTTTTTTGCAAAAGTTCTAATGGCACACCATCAGTTGGTGCGCCATTAGTAACCTAGATTACTAATGGCGCATTTGTTGCTGGTGCGCCATTAGTAAGTGGGCAGCAACAAGATATTTTGGACAGCCTCTCCTCCCACACTCACTTTCTCCCCACTTCATTCTCTCCACCGCCTCCTCCTTGTCTCGGGTGCCTCCTCTTTTTCACCTCATTTCCACCATAGATTCATTCAAATTAAGTGGTTAAGTTACCTTGTTTTGCTAGGTAAGTAAGGGGGGAAGCTATATTTATGTTGTTCTCCCTACAACAATGTGCACATGCACTTTTTATGGCCTAGCTAGATCTATGTATGTTCGTGGTGTTGCATATGTTTGTGGTGTTGCATATGTGTTTGTGTTTGGAGGTGTACCGGTATTTGAAATGCGATAGTTGCCAATATTTTGCCGGAATGTTGATTCATTTCCGTTTCGGCGAGAATTTTGGCATTAAGCATTCTTTTTGGTCCTATTTTTAGGGAAAGTCATGCCAAATTTTTTCTTGGTTCTAAAATATCGTTTTGCTCTACCCCGCAGGCGACCATGGTCCGCACGATGACCGAAGGCATCGTGAATAGGTTTTTGAGGTCCGCAAAGGCCGAGATGCTTCAAAAGAACGAGACAGAGATAAGATGTCCATGTCGAAGATGCAAGCTGAATAGCCTTATTGCGGACCCGGATTCCGGGCAGGTGCGGGACCACCTGCTCTTGCGTGGTTTCATGGATGGCTATCGGTGGCAAGGTGATGAAGATGACTACGAAGTTGTCCATGGGGGCCGGGCAAGAAATGAGAAGGGCAGCAAGACAACCACCGCGGCTCGGGGGGGGGGGGGCGAGAAGACGAAGAATCCCCAGGAGATGATCACGACGGTGATGCTGTACACAGTCATCATGTAGAAGATGCAGGACATGATGATGATGCCGGCGGAGCAGACGACGCTGGACCATCGATGGGCTGGGTGCAGGACCCTCATATTCAAGAGCTGCTTCTCAAGCAGACGGATAACGCAAGAGCTGCCGCCCGAGAGAAAGCCAAGATGGATCAACTTGAGTTAGACGCGGTTACTCCATTGTATGAAGGATGCAGGCCCGAGGATACCCGCCTAAAAGTAACGCTCGTGGCTCTGGAGACGAAGGTAAAACACAAAATGACCGACGCATGCTTCGACGAGAACATGTCATTCTGGCACGAACGTCTTCCCAAGGGGAACAAGTGCCCGACCAGTTTGGAGGAGGCGAAGAAAATCGTGTGTCCACTGGATTTACCGCACGTGAAATACCATGTGTGCATGAACAATTGCATCATTTATCGGGACGAGCACGCGGAGTCTACCATATGTCCGGTGTGCGGTGTCACTCGATACAAGAAGAGGAAGAAAGCTCCTCGAAAAGTGGTGTGGTACTTTCCGATCACTCCTCGTCTGCAGCGGTATTTCGCGGACCCTAAGGTAGCAAAGCTCTTGCGTTGGCACGCGGATAGGGAGGAGAAGAAGCGAGAAGATGACGCAAATGATCCGGAGATAGATAAAAAAGACAAGATGCTGAGTCACCCTAAGGATGCGAGCCAGTGGCAAGCGTTGAACTTCGAATACCCAGAATTTGGGAACGATCCAAGGAACATCATGCTGGGCGCGAGCACCGATGGAGTCAATCCGTTTGGCAGCCAGAGAAGCACACATAGCACCCGACCTGTGTTCGTGTGGATGTACAACCTTCCCCCTGGTTGTGCATGAAGAGGAAGTACATTCACATGAGTATGATAATTGAAGGGCCGAAACAACCAGGGAACGACATCAATCTGTATCTGGGGCTGCTGAAAGAGGAGATTGACACGCTGTGGAAAACGCCAGCCAATACGTGGGACGCCGCAGAGAAAGAATATTTCCCTATGAGAGTCGCCCTGCTCATGATGATGCACGACTATCTCGGTTACGGATATCTTGCGGGGCAGGTAGTCCACGGATTTTCTGGATGCGTAAGGTGCATGGATGACACAACGTATCGCCAGCTAGATAGAGATCCCGGGTCTTCGAAAACCGTGTTCATGGGACATCGAAGGTGACTTCGCGACGATGACCCATGGAGGAAACGCAAGGATCTGTTCGATGGTGAAACAGAACCCCGAAAACGCCCGTGTACGAGGAGCGGCGAGGAAATAGACAAGCTGTTGAAAAATTGGAAAGACTGCCCACTGCCGGGAAAGAAGCAAAAGGCGCCAGAGCCGCTGCTGAAGGTATGGAAAACGAGGTCTGTTTTCTGGGACTTGCCGTACTGGAAGATCCACCGTGTGCCTCACAGCCTTGATGTCATGCATATCACGAAGAACGTGTGCGAGAGTCTGCTTGGTACCCTGCTCAACATGCCAGAGAGGACCAAAGATGGGCCGAAAGCAAGGGCAGACTTGAAATCAATGGTCATCAGGTAGGAGCTTCACGCTATATATGATGATGATGATGATGATGATGATGATGATGAGGCGAAGCAGGACACAGAAAGTCGTCGCAAAGGCAAAAAGGCCAAGAAGACCGGAAATGACTACCCTCCCGCGTGCTTCACTCTAAGTCAGGAGGAGATCGAGCAGTTTTTCACCTGCCTCCTAGGAGTAAAACTTCCTTACGGTTACGCGGGGAAGATAAGCAGATACCTAGACCCAGCGAAGCAGAAGTTCAGCGGGATGAAGTCTCACGACTGTCACGTGCTGATGACGCAGATACTTCCAGTTGCAATCCGTGGGATCATGGACGCGCACGTCCGTGAAACGCTATTTGGCCTATGCAACTTCTTCGACGTCATCTCTCGGAAGTCGATTGGTGTGAGGCAACTCAGAAGGCTACAGGAAGAGATCGTGGTGATACTATGCGAGCTTGAGATGTACTTCCCGCCCGCATTCTTCGACGTTATGGTGCATCTGCTGGTCCATATAGTGGAGGATATCATCCAACTCGGGCCGACGTTCCTGCACAGCATGATGCCGTTCGAAAGGATGAATGGTGTCATCAAAGGATACGTTCGCAACATGTCACGTCCAGAGGGAAGCATAGCCAGGGGCTTTCTGACCGAAGAGTGCATCTCCTACTGCATGAATTATCTAGGCATCGAGAACCCCGTTGGTCTGCCCGTCAACAGGCACCTCGGCAGGCTCGCTGGATGGGGTCACCGTGAGGGTCGCCGCGAAATGCATGTCGACTTCGAGGGTCGACTCACCGACTTTGAAAGAGCAAACCTAGTCGCGCTACAACACATAGACGTGGTCGATCCTTGGGTGGTAGAGCAAAAAACCTTTATTAAGAAGACGTACAATGACCGAGGCCAACAGAGGACGGACGGAGATATACTCAAAGAGCACAACTCATGTTTCACGCGTTGGTTCAAGCAGAAGCTTCTGTCGTACCCTTTACATGAGGATTCTTCCGCGGAAGAACAACTCATATTCGCCTTGTCACAGGGCGCCGAGCACAACCTGATGACCTATGAGGCATACGATATCAACGGGTACACATTCTACACCGAGGCCAAGGACATGAAGAGCGATGGTTATCAGAACTCCGGGGTAACGATGGAATCCTACACCGGTAACGACAAGGACAGATACTACGGAAGGATCGAGGAGATCTGGGAGCTGAGCTACGCTGGAGAGAAGGTCCCGATGTTCCGTGTCAGATGGGCCAAGAGCGTCCTAAAAGAAGACCGGTATTTCACCACCATGGTTATACCCGAAGCCAAATCCAAGACCGCGGGCGCAAACGTCACCACGAAAAATGAGCCATGGGTACTGGCTTCCCAAGTGGACCAATGCTTCTTCATTACCGACCCGTCAAAGACCAGTCGTGTTGTCGTGAGGAGAGGCAAAAGGAAGATCATCGGAATGGATGGAGTAGCCAATGAGCAAGACTTCGACAAGTACGGCGACCCGAGGATCGAACATGACGACGATGATGAAGTAGCAGCATACACCACAAGAAGAAGCAGGACCACCCTACCTAAAGGACGTCCGTTCCACAGAAGAACTCCATTTGCGAAAAAGAAGGGCAAGAAGATTGTTAACAGATAGCTAGCTAAGATCGATTGTATTTAAATCGTAGCCTTCATTTCTCGATTGTATTTCATGGGCACTTTTTGAACTATCATGAATATTTTTAAATTTCATGGACACTCGATCTCGATCCCCCTCCATCTCGATCGCTATCCCACCTCGCCAGATCCGGTCCCCCTCGCCGCCGAGCACCCCCCAGTCCACCGGCCGCCGCCGCCGACCCCCGCACCCTCGATTCCCCTACTCAACCGTCGCCGCCGACCCCCCGCACCCTCGATTCCCCTACTCAACCGTCACCGCCGACCCCCCGCACCCCTCCCCTACTCAACCGCCGCCACCGACCCCCCGCACCCTCCCCCGCTCCACCGGCATTACTGTTTGACGATATTTTTTAAAAAATTATTACTGTCTTATAAAAAAAATTACTGTTATGATTTAAACAAGTTTGATCATATTTAAACACAAAAAAGTATCAAACAGCATTTTAAATTTCATGGACACTCGATCTCGATCCCCCTCCATCTCGATCGCTATCCCACCTCGCCAGATCCGGTCCCCCTCGCCGCTGAGCACCCCCCGGTCCACCGGCCGCCGCCGCCGACCCCCCGCACCCCGCGCACCGTCTTATAAAAAAAATAAGTATCAAACAGCTTTTTAAATGCTACTGTCTTATAAAAAAATATTACTGTTATTATTTAAACAAGTTTGAATATATTTAAACACAAATAAGTATCAAACAGCTTTTTAAATGCTAAAAAAAATTTGTGGAGCCTGGGAGTCAAACCCAGGACCTCCTGGTGTGAGAACTGGCTGCTGACCAGTCAAGCTAGTAGAGGGGACTTGATGTGGATCAGTTCTGGTGGTACATAACCTGTTGGCTCGAGTTGAAATAAAAAAAAACTACTAATGGCGCACCACGATGAGGTGCGCCATTAGTATGGACATGCTAATGGCGCACCACGGTGAGGTGCGCCATTAGTATTGTGCCCGATCCCCCCTTCCCTCTCCCCCCTCGCCCGATCCCCCCTTCCCTCTTCCCCCTCGCCCGATCCCCCCTTTCCCTCCCCCCCTCGCCAGTTCCCTCTCCCTCTCGATCCACCGCCGCCGCCGCCGCTGCCCTGACCCTCCCCCTCGCCCTCGCCCTCTCCCTCCCTCGCCCTCTCCTCGCCTTCCCTCTCCCTCGCCCTCTCCCTCGCCCTAGATCCCCTTCCCCTCTCCTCTCCCGACGCCGCTGCCCCGCCGCCTCGACGCTGCCCCGCCGCCCCGACGCCGCCCCGACGCCGCCTCGACGCCGCCCCGCCGCCCCGACGCCGCTGCCCCGGGTCGGTCAGCCAGCCTCGTCTACACCGTCACCGGCGACAGCTTAGCCCGACTACAGACGTGGTACGCTCTTCCTCCTCTTCTGTTCTTCCCCTTTTCTCTGGGCACATGGTCATTGAGTAAAATCTGAGTAGATTAGGCCATAAATTGGATTACGAGCACAGTTTAGTCAAGAAAATGCTTCGGGGCCAATGTTCATTCAATTCTTCAGATAAACAGGGCATGTATTCAGTTTTTTTCTCATAAGAAAATGCTAAATTCTACTCACTCGCATATACATATATGTACATGATGAATGTTGTACAAGTCGTTCAGTTGATTGATAGGAGTACCACATGTTTTTTTAGAAAAGGGGGGCTTCCCGGCCTCTGCATCAAGGATGATGCATACGGCCATCTTATTAACCAAGGGAGTACCACGTGTGCATGCATATATCATACATAGTATGTGGTCCACTAGTCCAGTCCAAACCAAACTCACACTACTTACTGTTTCAGCCACTTAATAATAATAATCTGACAAGAAGAATGAAATACCACAAGTATGTATGGGTCTTACAAAAAGGATGAGATTCTGAACCTGCTGCTGATTGGTTGGTTCAGTTGGAATAATTGCAGTTTGGTACCACATATATAATTAAGCATCCAAGATTAATTACTCCAGTTGTTGTCATGCATGAGATGAAATCCAAAAACGGCGCCTGATTAAGCTAGCAAGCAATGTATATATATCCTTGACACCAGTAGGTGTTTGCCTTCAGAATAATTTGCTTTGGCAGTTGGAGATCTCCTCTGATTAGGGCAGGGGGGTGGGGTGGCTTTGTTGGCAGCTGACAATAGATAAAGGAATACTATGGGTGTCAACAATAATGCTTCCTTTTCATGCATGTCATGTAATGGATCCTAGCTAAGCTAGCTAGCTGCCCTTACTCTTGCTTGAATAATGGACCTGGTTAAGCTAAGCTATCTCCAATTATGCTAGCTTCTATCTTGTTTAATTGGACCTGATTAATTAGTTAATTGTCAATGCTTGCAGTTAATTAGCTGGACTAGTTGGTCAGTCAAGGAATTTGTTTCAGATTCTGGTGTGATGAGTTTGTCATCGACCTTAATTCCTTGACACCTGCATGTGTATATATCCTTGAGACCTGTAGTTGTTTGCCTTGAGAATTATTTGGTCTAGCAGTTGGAGATCTCCTCTGATTAGGGCAGGGGGGGACAAGCTAGCTAGATAGCTAGGAGAATCTACAGTTAATAATTAAGTAAAAAAGGGTGGTTGACTGAGCTGCTATTTTTTCCTTGTATAATTATATGGTGGTTGACTGGGCTGCTACTTTTTCCTTGTAGAAGATCGCAGGTCGAGTGGGAGGGATCCAGTTGCGACGACACCGAATCACTAGCAAGGCAGCTGCCTAGAATAATAGGTATTTTTGTTACGCTTTCAGTTCGTGTCAGCAGGGAGATATAATGTTTTACAATCTTTCTGGTTATATTGGAGTTAGGTTTTTTGAATATGAGTAGCAGTGACTTGGATATACCTTATGGAGTTGTAACAGTTCCTCTTGGTGCTTAGGTGCATTTTCTTTGTGTAACTTGGTAGTTCAAACGGAATGTATCTCATTTTGTAGACAGATTATTTTCTGGAATATCATATATTCAAATTTGTAATGAATGATGGCTTCTACCTTGGGGTGTGGTTTCATGGGCAGTCTCCTTGGCTAGCCTGAGTGGTTTCATGGGCAGTGTCGTGATGATATTGCAGGTACCCCGAGAGGCCCTTGAGTTTGTCGGAATGTCGATTAACTTCCGTTCCGGCAAATTCGGGTACTCCATATGTCCTATTTTCAGCAAAGGTCATGCTGAAATTTTCCGTGAATTTTAGCATGACTTTGCTAAAAATAGGACATATGGGGTACTTGTGACTAATGCATGGGCCGGGGTATCTTAGTAGTTAATTAAGTAGGATCAAGTGCCCCGGTGTACTTGTGACTAATGCATGGCTTTTAGGGTGCCTCGGTGTCGATAAAAACCGAAATGATGAAAGGTTAGGCTTTTAGGGTGCCTCGGCGTCGAAAAACCCTCAATGATAAAAGCTTAGATTTTAGGATGCCTCGGTGTCGACAAACCCTAAATGATGAGACCATGATCTTATTCCTTGACAATAACCAACTTTTTGACCAAACTTTGTTTCTATTTAGAGAGAAACATGGCCCACAACAATGAGGCCGGGGGTTCGGGCGGCAAGGCATTCTGGGAGCTGTCCCAGGAGATGGAGGAACAACCTCACTTGTATGAGGCCGCCGCCTTCCCCACCGATCCTGAGACCACGGATGGTGCCGCCGAGGATGACCACACTGATGCCACCACTGATGGTGCCGCCGAGGATGCCACCACTGATGATGGCGGCGCACACACAGATGGCAGCCAACCGAAGAGGCAACGGAAGGACCGGCGCCCGATCGTGCTCCGCACCCTCAAGGAGGAAGTTACTGAAGTGGACTCCAACGGGAATCCAACGGCGCCCGAACGAATAGTCAAGGGGTACTCGCTTCAGCTCGGGTGCATTGTCCGAAGCACCGTCTCGATCAACACCGAGAACCTGAGGCATCCTGACCGAGGGAATTTGCGCAACCTCCTCTTCACGAAGCTGCACGAACGATACAAGTTCCCCGCTGAATTTGAAAACACAAGCCTCAAAGGGAATAAAGTGAACAGTGCTGCCCTCACGAAGATGAGCACGACCCTGTCTACTTGGAAAAGCAATGTGAAGAGAATGATCGAGAAAGGTGAGAGTTATCAGAAGATCAAGAAGAAAAATCCTTCGATCACCGAAGATGACTACAACGACTTCAAGATCAATTGCTCGAGCACCGCAAGCTCCCAATCAAGTGAGTGGGGGAAACAAATGCGGGAGCTGAACATAGGGGAACACACACTCGGTCCCGGCGGTTACAGAGTGGCGGAGCCTATATGGGACAAGGAGGAGGCGGACCGTGCCGAGCAAGGCCTACCGCGCCTCTTCGATAAATACGGTGACAAGCAGACCAGGAACTTTGTCAGGGCCTGGTACAAGAAGGACCCGAAAACAAAGGAGCTTACCACGGATCCGAAGACCAGGCAGCTTGAGCTTGTTCTAGTAAGGAATACACCCCCGCGTAATTAGCTCCATATGGTTGCATTCTAATTAATGAAGCCAAATTTCTAAATGGTTCACATTCCTTCCGCAGGCGACTGAAAGCAGTAGCGTGGGGTCGACTAAGAGCAACCCTTGGGACACCACTCTAAATAGGGGGTTGAATGTAATGAAGAACAAGGATAAGCTCAGTAAGCCGACGTCAGCTGGTCGTGTGGCCGGCAAAGGCTTGTCGACAAAATGGGGGTCATACTATACCGCTGGTGTGCGGAAGGAGAAAAAGACCAGCTCGGAAAGCCAGGCGCGAGAGGTTCAAGAACTCAAGGCACAGGTGGCGCGGATTCCGGAGATTGTCCAAGAGCAAGTGGAACTACGACTCGGAGCGACGATCACCGCCCTTGTGCCTACCTTGATCTCGGGGTTGAGTGCGTGGATTGCGGGCGGCCAACAGGGGCCGCCCCCGATTCCTAGCTTCACGGCCAGCAACTCGCATAATGCGATGGCGGGGCCATTGGTGCCTCCGGCGGAGGCGGCATTGGTGTCTCCGACGCCGGCACGGGAGCTTAATGCACCCGGGTGTACGCCGGTCGGCACCTCTTCAGCAAGCGGCCCCTCCGTCAACTGCACGCCCGCCGTTGGCGGTGCCTCGACATTAGCCGAGCTCGACGCCATCATCACGGTAACTAATTAAGCCTCTCTCGGCCGAGGACTTCATCTCCTTGCCTTTGACTGGGCATCCCTGACGCCCTACATGTTTTCGCAGGGCGCCGCCGATGTTCCGTGCACTCTCCTCCACTTCGTGAACAACGAGTTGGTCGATGTCGCCAAGGGCAAAATCGTTCAACCGGGCAACCCCTTGTTCCACGGTACCCAGATGCCACCCAACTTGTTTAGGGTTCAACTGGCTCGGGTGCTGCCAGGCTGCGACGACTTGTTACCTCCGATTCGACCCGTCGGGGCCGACGATGAAGACGTGATGACCCTCAGCGCCTGCCTGAGCTGGCCCCTGCTTTGGCCGAAGAGCCAGATTCGTTTGGGGGCGGGGGACACCACCCCAAAGACAACACCGCCAGTCGTGCCGGCGCCAAGTCGGCCCCATGGCAAGACCGCCGTAACGGTGCCGGACATCCCTATGCCACTGGATCCAAACATGCATATGGCACAAGATCAGAACGACGACGACTACGACGATGATACATTTGGCAACGTCGATCAGTACTTTGCCGAGCATGGGTACGATGGCGACTTCATGGGGCCTCCTTCTCAAGAACCAAACCCAACAAAAGACGTGTGCGATCTAGCTCGTACCGCGGAGAATCCAAGTTGCAACAGGCGCCGTCTGGCGTTCAGCTCTCAGGAGACGCCTCCAGCTGCCGACTTCACCGAGCCTCAGATAGGCGAGGTGCGAAATATTATCAGCCCCAACACACTCAAGAAGGCGGTCTGTGAGCAGAACTCGGTCCCATTACAGGAGAAGAAGAAGGCACGCAAAAGAAAGACTAAGAAGGGTGCGAGCCAGCCGGCACCGAGTACGATCCGTGTTCAGGACGGGCCACCTTCACCGCAGGATATCTCGAGGAGGGTGCATGTGGCGGGTAGGGCGATGCTACCGACAAATATGCTCAATGCTGCAACCGGTGCTATGCGGAGTCTGCATGACAGTGTTCTTGCTTTTGAGAAGCGGCGTCTTAGGAAGAAGGATGTGGCATACCCGGTTTTCACGGCCAAGGTGCCAGAGGGCAAGGGCTTTGTGGATAACTCCATCGGGCGTACGATCGTCCTGCGTTTTGATGACATCCACGCTATGTTGAACCTTCATCCGCTGCACTACACCTTCGTTCGGCTATTTTCGCTGAGTATGGAGATGCGGATCATTCGCGACAAGACCCCGGACATCGTGATAGTCGACCCCTTCTACATGCGTGCCAAGATCTTGGGCAGCGCTGGGGACCGGCAAGTCGCGAGTTCTTACCTCGAAGGCGTCATTCTGGCAAACCAAGATAAGGATAACTTCCTCGTGCCTTACTTTCCCGAGTAAGTCCTCCCCTCAACCGGCCCGTAACATATGAATTCTTACATTTCGATCGTTTTTCTTTTAACATTCCATGTTTTCTGCAGTGACACACGTTGCACGCTCATCCTCCTAAGCCCCAAATATTCCATGGCCACGTATTTCGACCCGGACTGTCAGTCGAACGTAGACTACACAAATGTCAAGAAGGTTCTTGATGATGTTCTCCCTGGCTACGCCCAATCTGGAGGCACCTTCACCAGGCCTATTCGTAAGTATGGCAAGCACGTGTTCTCCCACAATACGACGTTCTGCTGCGTCAAGCAGCCGCCTGGCGGTCAGAAGGGTGCCTACTACGCCATCCATCACATGCGGGCGATCGTACGGGACCATCATCAACTTCTGCTACCGAGTAAACTCAAAGATTGGGCCGCGAGCGTGTCGGCAATCCAGGACGCGGACCTCCGACAAGAATTCTTTCGCATCCAGTCGGAGTTTGCGGAAATCATCCATCAAGATGTCCTTCGTACCTCGGGGCAGTTCTACCTCAGAAATCAACCGTCCAACAGTGACATTGACACAATGCTACAAATGCAGGATGACAACGCCCGTTCTTTCATGACTCCCACGATAGACGGCGGCTTCATCCACGCTCCGGTCCCTTGAGTCGAGTTGTCTAGTTCTGAAACATCGATTGGATCATGTTGTAATTAAACTTTAATGAACTTGTAGTATGTCTCTTTGGTTTCGAGAGTTGTTCAACTTAGATGTAATGGATGCTATTAATGTCTTGCTTTTCTCTTCCGATCGTTCTGTTGCATAATTATATATTGCTTATGTATTGTCTGTGAATTGGTACTAACGTTTCGTTTGGCTAGTGCATAGCGATGCCAACGTATGTCGTGTACAAGGGTAAGGTTCCCGGAGTCTACGATGACTGGGAGGAGTGTCGGAGACAGGTTCACCGATTCAGCGGTAACAGTTACAAAGGGTACACCACTAGGGCCGAGGCCGAATCTAGATACGCCCGCTATCTAGCGGGAGAGGGGAGGGAGCGTTGGAGGAACCGGATGAAGACGAGTTTCATCGTGATGATGCTCATCGTGATGACCGCAGCTCTCTTCTATGTGATGGTACTTTAGATGATCGATATCGACTTGTAATGTGAAGACAATCTCGCTACTCGCGGTCTCGAGACTTGTAATATAATGTTCTATCTTTGTTCGGTCTTTTTAATTCGGAGACTAATATGATGAATTGTATTCGGAGACTAATATGATGAATTGTATTCAAAGACTAATCTTCTATTGTATTCGATGAATCTGTTGTTGATGTGTGCTGTCTATATTTTGTCAAATTATACATTTTGTAACCTGTGCAAAAAACAGAAAATAAAAAAATAAAAAAAACCTAATATTCATACTAATGGCGCATCACATGACAGTGCGCCATTAGTATGACAGTGCATACTAATGGCGCATCAAAGGGCAGTGCGCCATTAGTATGCCGCGGTTACTAATGGCGCATCCAGTGGTGGTGCGCCATTAGTATGCCAAAGCACCTGGGTATACATGGCCCCTGGGAGGCATACTAATGGCGCACGCTGGACTATACTAATGGCGCACCCGCGGTGCGCCATTAGTATACCAGATACTAATGGCGCACCATGTGGTGCGCCATTAGTAAAAATTACTAATGGCGTGCTGTTAATGGCGCACCACTAATGCGCCATTAATGGCCATATTAGGTGCGCCATTAGTAGTGGTTTTTCTAGTAGTGATTAGTGGGACAATGGTATCCTCAACCCATCAGAGTTTAAGTCCTAGTGCTTGCATTATTTCTGAATTTATTTCAGGATTTCCGGCAATGCACTTTCATTAGGAGTAGACGTTTCCGTCGACGACGAGGCGCCTACGGTGACTTGGTAAATCTCAAGATGATATGCCGACTCAATCTCTCGAAGGTGTTCATGGGGATAGGATGTGCATGTGTATGTTCATAGGGGTGAGTGTATGCATATATGTATGAGCACTTGCGTTTGTACTATGTTAAAAAACAGGCTATATAGCGAAAGAAACATCTGATAGAAACAAGGAATCACAACTGACCCCTGCTTGCACCCCCCTGTCTCGGGTTTCTGCCTCCCGCCGCCGCAACCGCAGGTCCGCCTCCTCTTCGGTGGCCCTAGGGCCATGGGGGCGCGGTGGATCTCGGCAAGGGCCGGTGGGAGGGCTCCATTTTTAGTCGTTTCTTTCAGTTTTGCTAGGGTTTGTGTCCTGCTCAGGAAGACGAGACGGCGGCGGCTCCCTGAAGATGGAATAAAGGTCTCCCCGCCTAGTCCCCGTTCTGGCGGCGCGTCTAGCACCGTTGATGGGTGTGTGGAGGTGTGTCTCCGACGGAGCTATCTTTGGTGGATATGCTTGGATCTCATCGTTGTTTCTCTACATTCGCGTGTCTTCGGATTGGATCTTTCTGATCTACGTTATTCTTCATCTGCGGTGATTGCTGTTCTGGTGCGCTGGTCCTACGGGGCCTTAGCACGACGACTTCCCGACTGTCTACTACAACAAGTTGTGCCCGATTCCGGCGATGGAGGGGCGATGACGGTGGCGCGCCTTCGGCTCGCTTCAGTGCTGGTAGTCGTCGCTAGATGGTCTATGGATCTGGATGTAAATTTTATTATTTATGGTATTCGTTGTACTGCCATGATTGAAGATGAATACATCAGAAATTTTCTCCCAAAAAAAAGGCTACATAAAAAAAGAGTCCAACATATATAGAAGTGTGCGCCGATAGTAAATAGAGGGGCTGCCATCCAATTTGGTGCACCAAAGGTCCACCCTTGTCCAATGAAGAGAGATGAGAGAAGGGAGGAGGAGGAAAAGTGCGGTTCTGATGGATCCAAGGCTTGTTCGTAGTGTGTCCGAACTCTTCCAAAGCACTTTGACGTTCGCTAGTGTAATTTTTTTATTTGCAGGGTCGATTTATTGTAATTTGGATAGCCAAACTGCTACACCGACATTTGATGTGATGGTTAAAAGTGTCCGGACCGTCCGATCTGAAGAGTTATAAGCGACTTGTTGTCCGCCCTTGAAGTTATGAGTAAGTTTGGTTTAATTTTTTTTGCACGCTAGTTTGGTCCATTTGAACTTCATGAAATTTACAGGAGAGAAGCCCCGGTGGCTCATTCTTGGCGACTTCAACCTGATCACCAAAGCGGCTGACAAGAACAACCAAAACTTAAACAGCCGCCTCATTGGCAGTTTCTGCTCCGCGCTAAATCACCTCGAGCTTAAAGAGATGCGGCTTTCAGGCCGTAAATTCACATGGTCCAATGCTCAAGAAAACCCGGTGCTAACAAAGATTGATCATTTCTTCCACTCCGACGATTGGGATGAGCTTTTTCCAAATGCCCACCTCCAGGCCATCTCATCAGCCTGCTCGGATCATGCACCGCTACTCCTCCTGGGGGACACAGAGGTGCGGCGGCGCCTGTCCTTCAAGTTTGAAGAGTTCTGGCTTCGACTACCTGGTTTCAAGGAAGCAGTGGCCATGGCCTGGAATAAACCAGTGCAGTCAACCAATGCAATCCAAAGGATTCACGTCAAATTGACACGGACTGCAAAGGCTCTCAAGAAATGGCAAAGAGATACAGTCGGAGTCCTCAACACTCAGATTGGCATTGCAAAGGAGGTAATCTGGAGGCTTGACATAGCCGAGGAGGGGAGGTCCCTCTCCCCTGCAGAGCTGGAGCTAAGACGCAGGCTTAAGCTTTCTTATCTCGGCCTCCTATCCTTCTAGAAGGTTAAGTTGCGCCAGCGCGCACGACTTACGGGTATCAGGCTGGGCGATGTCAACTCTAAGTTTTTCCATGCCAAGGTGAATGGGCGACGGCGGAAAAAATTCATCCAGTCGCTGCACTCGGATCACGGTGTTACCGTCACAGCGGAAGATAAAGAGCAGGTGATCCTTTCCCACTTCCAGGGCCATTTGGGCACCCCACTCCACGACACTCAAGCTTAATTTGGGACAACCTCGAGATAACTTCGCATGATCTCTCGGAACTCGATGCACCTTTTGACGAGGAAGAGATAAAAGACGCGGTTTTTTCGCTGCCCTCTGTCAAAGCGCCTGGCCCAGACGGGTTTATTGGAGCCTTCTTCAAAATATGCTGGGAGATCATCCGATATGACGTCGTTCAAGCAATCCTCCAGCTCGCTAATCTCCACGGAGACGGTACCTCCCTCATCAACTCAGCAAACATCATTTTGCTCCCAAAAAAAGCGGACGCTCGGGTGGTCGGAGACTACAGACCAATCAGCCTCATTCATAGCCTTTCCAAGATCTTCTCCAAGCTCCTCGCCAACAGACTGGCCCCGATCCTGCCTTCGCTGGTATCCAAATGCCAAAGTGCCTTTGTGCAAAAGCGATCCATCCACGACAACTTCTTGCATGTCCAGAATCTCATAAAGGACCTACATCGTCGAAACATCCCAAGACTCTTCCTCAAGCTGGACATTTCAAAAGCCTTCGACTCCATAAATTGGGCCTTCCTACTGGAGGTCATGCAACGCCTTGGCTTTGGGCAGCGATGGCGAGACTGGATATGTCTCTCCCTATCGTCCTCTTCTTCAAGAGTGTTGCTTAACGGAAACCCCGGAAGGATGTTCAGACACGCAAAGGGCCTCCGCCAGGGCGATCCGGTATCTCTGATGCTTTTCATCCTGGCCATTGACCCTCTTCAGTAGATCCTCCAACTCGCCTCCTGACGAGGCATCCTCAAGCCCATTGGTGCTAGAACGACCAGATGTAGGATCTCCCTTTATGCTGACGATGTGGGCATCTTTGCGAACCCAGACAAGGATGAGCTTCATGCGATTTCGGCAATCCTAAAGACCTTTGGGGAGGCAAGCGGACTGATCACAAACCTGAGCAAGACCGAGGTCTTCCCGATCAGATGTGCCGGCATTGACCTCCAGGATGTGCTGTCAGTTTTCCCTGCCAAGATCGCCACCTTCCCAGGACGCTACTTGGGGCTCCCCCTACATTTTCGTCGTCTTAAAGGTGTTGATCTGCAACCCTTCATCGATAGGTTTGCAGGCAGACTACCAGGATGGAAGGGAAAGCTTCTCAACAAGCCTGGCAGGGTGGCACTCGCTCAGTCTGTCCTCACGGCCATGGCCACCTCCCACATCACAACTCTCAACTTGTCGAAGGGGACTCTTAGAAAGATCGACAAAATCATTCGGGCCTTCATCTGGCAAAAAGAAGACCAAACTCAGACCTTCGGAGGCCACTCCCTTGTTAACTGGAAGATAGTCTGCCACCGGAAGAATTTGGGCGATCTAGGGATCATGGACCTACAGAGATTTAGCCATGCCATGCGCCTACGGTGGCCGTGGTTGCAATAAACTGACCCAGAAAGGCCATGGGTGGGATCGAAGCTGTCGTGTGACCAATCAGACATGAGCCTCTTTCGCGCATGTACCTCTATTACGCTGGGCAATGGGCAGAAGACTTTGTTCTGGCACGACAATTGGACTGGTGAAGGTCCGCTCAAGCTCCTAGCTCCAGAGCTCTACAAGATTGCCTCAAGGAAAAACAGATCGGTGCACAACGAGCTCATGAACGAGAACTGGATTAGGGCGGTGGCCAGACTGCAGACCATTCAGCAGCTAGGTGAATTAGTGTCTCTCTCGAACCACATTAGTCAGATCACCCTCCTCCCTGATCAAGAGGACACCATTCGCTGAAACTTAACCACCTCGGGGACTTACTCGGCCGCCTCTGCCTACGGCGCGCAGTTCTTCGGCTCCTACTCACGTTTTGACACGACCAAATTCTGGTCCGCAAACGCTGAGCCTAAGTGCAAGTTCTTCGCATGGCTAGCTCTGCACGGAAGAATTCTCACTGCGGATATGCTGGCCGTCAGGGGATGGCCTCACGATTCCAGATGCATGCTCTGTCTTCAGCAGCCAGAAACAACAACTCACCTCTGCAAAGACTGTCCCTTCACGGTCGCGGTTTGGAACCAGGTGAACTCTTGGACTAACGAAGGCGTTCCGATCTCGGGCTTCCTCCCAGAGCCAGGAAATTTGTCTGACTGGTGGGACAAGACTCTGAATTCCCAGTCCAAGCAAGTGCGTAAGAGGCGCAGTGGAAGAATCATCTACACAATATGGTCCGTTTGGAAGGAGCGAAATAGGCGAATCTTCACTGGAAAAAGGCTGACGCATCGCGAGGTGGCGGCTCTAGCCCTAGACGCAATCAATCAGCGCGACTTGGCGTTTGCCGGCAACCTGCCAACCGCCGGCATTGGTTAATCTAGAATTCTAGGTTGGTCTTTTGTGGTTTCTGCGGCGTTCCCTAAAAACGCTCGCCTCTCTGTAAATTGCGTCCTTTCGCCATCTCTTTTATAAAGAAAAAGGCAGTGCTCCTGCCGGTTCCTCAAAAACTAATTGAGGAGTACTTCTTTGGGAGTCCTGTAAGAGTTACTTGGGGGTGGGCTGGGACCGTGCCACTTGCGTGCTTTTAGTCGTAGCCATGTGTCGCGCTCTGGACGCTCACTCTGATTTTTTTTCTATGCGCGTTTTTGGCTTTTAGATGTTTTTGTGGCTTTTCTGTTTCCCCCCTTTTTTCTTAGGATTTGGACCCAAAAAAAATATGAAACAAATTTTTTTGGCGCGAAGAAACGTGTTCTTTTTTATTCCTCGAGAGGCACACATTTACTTATCATGGAGGCACGGATTTGTTTTCACGAAAGGCACGGTCGTGCCGCTCGAAAAGGAAAAAAATGCATTTTCTTTTTTTCATTCCATGAGAGGCATAGATTACTTCTCGTGAAGACATGTATTTGCTTCCGCGAGAGGCATAGTCGCGCCTCTCGGAAAGGTAAAAATACGAATGTTTTCTTTCTTCGCGAGAGGCACATATCTATGGAGGCATGGATTTACTTCCGCGAGAGACACATCGTGCCTATCGAAGAGGAGAAAAAACGTGTTTTATTTTTCTTTTTTCCTTTCCACAAGTGTACAAATTTACTTCTCTTGGAGGCATGAATTTGCTCCCGTGAATGGCTGGTTGTGCCTTTAGGAAAGGGAAAAACATGTTTGTTTTTTTTGTTTCGTGAGAAGTACGAATTTACTTCTCGTGGAGGCACGGATTTTACTTCTGCGAGAGACACAGTTGTGCCTCTCTGAAAAGGAAAAAAACATGTTTTTTTCGTTCCACGAGAGGCACGCATTTTATTCTCATGGAGACACGGAAGGGAAAATGTGTTTTTTTTTCGCGAGAGGCACAGATGTACTTCTCGTGGTAGTAAGAATTTTCTTTTACGAGAGATACAGTCGTGCCTCTCTGAAATGAAAAAAAAAGTGTTTTTTTGTTCCGTCAAAGGGCACAGATTTACTTCTCATGGAGGCATGTATTTGCTTCCGCGAGAGATACGGTCGTGCCTCTCGGAAAAGAAAAAACATGTTTTTTTTTCGTTCCGTGAGAGGAACAGATTTATTTCTCATGAGGCGTAAATTTGCTTCCGCGAGAGGCTTGGTCGTGCCTCTCGGAAATGAAAAAAAATGTACCTCTTCGGAAAGAAAAAAAGTGCTCCCGGTTCAGGCTTTTTCGTCCAGTTTTTTTTGTGAAAAAGGTACATCGAAACTTATCAATATGAAATCTAGTTTTGAAGGTCTCAGCGTGAGGAATTCAACGACAAAAACGGTTTGAGGTTTAGACGCACGAGTTAAGAGATCAAACATTTTGAATAAATGACTCTAAAAAAAGGAAAACTCCCAGATTGCGACATATGTACACATGCAGCATGTCACATGGTGCAACCTGACAAGGTGGGAGTGATCTTTTTTTTTACCTCAAAAAATACCTCTTTATTTAATAGACAATAATGTTACATCATTCACCATGAGAGGTACAATAGAGGCGGGAGGATCGTCCAACCAGACCCTACTGGCCTGGAACTTAGCTACTGGGCTAGTTCATGAGCTACAGTATTTGTTTTTCTCTTCGCATGCTCATACTTGACCCTAACAAATTCTGGCTCCATAGAAAAGCGACCATGAAGAATTGCTGCAGCAATACCTGTAGGAGGCCTCTCGTTCATCATAATTTCTATTAAGTCACTAGTATCAGAACTCATAACAACTCTATTACAACCCATGGATTCAGCTAAGAACAAACCATGCTTCAAAGCGAGAGCCTCAGTCGAAAGAACATCTTGAACCATATCCAAACGTGCATTACACGCGGCGATGAAGTTTCCTTTTTTATCACGAATGACTGCACCTGTAGTTCCCCTTAACATATCTGGATCGAAAGAAGCATCAACATTTATCTTAACGCAATCACCTAATAGTTAGTGATTTCGCACTTAGAGTGAACTTTTCTCTCTCTCAACGTCTGATGGGCCTTTGCCAGGATGGACTATGCCATGGAAAGCCCAACTATCTCAGTCGTCTTCAAATGGACAAGGCCTCTTGATAAAAAAAAAAGACGGGCGATCAGTTTTTTGTGTGTGCCACACTTGGACACTCCAAAGGAGGGCGGCCCAACAATTCAGTAGGATCAACTAAAAAAAGGCAATTCAGTGTTGTGTGTGTGTGTGTGTGTGTGGGGGGGGGGGGGGGGGGGGGGGGGGTTGGATCCTCATATGAAAATAGGGTCTATTCATCGCTGCTAGCGATGGATAATAAGAGGTAAAGCATGCACTCCAGCCGCCTCATTTAGGCTTCACGTGGCTGTTCACTCCCACAACCGGCTCTCTTCCAATAGAAAACCTGACTATTAGCTCGCTTCGAAAACCCACCTATAAATTTTTAATAGATTTAAACATTGTTCATGAATTCAAAAATATATTGATTTATTTTTTTAAAGTACAAATTTTATAAATACTTATATGAAATAAAATTGTACATAATTTTCAAAATAGCCATGAATTTTAAAAGATGTTCACAAATATAAAGATATTCAATAATTCGGAAAATATTTTTGTATTAAATAAATTCTCAAGGATTTCAGGAAATGGTCATTTTTTCTAAAAAAAATGAATTTATGTATATATTGTGAATTTTAGCAAATATTCACGACTTATGGAATTGTTCTCAATTCTTTTAGAAAAAAAGAAAACCATAAAAAGGAAAAAAACTGGAGAGGCCATCGAAACTAGTAGAGAACAAAACCAGAGAAGAATGCCCGAGAAACAGAAGAGCACCTCTACCAACATGTACCACTTTTTTCGAGGGTTGGACCACAAAGACACCCCAATGCACATTTAACACGGAATGCTCTCCATTCTTCGATGTGAGTGAATAATAGGAGATTCCATGAAAGTATATAGCGATACAACTCAAAGCAACACAAAATGTATAAGTTTGCGATCATATATAATGTAAAATTGGCTCACCATAGGACATATGGACTAAAAAAATCTAACATGTACTCCTTTTTTTTGCGGGGATCTAACGAGCTACTCCAAGGAGCACTAAGTGGGCACCAAAGAGGGACGTGTCCTGGTCTTGATCGCCACTTACCTGGGTAGGATAGCTCCGCATGCCAGCCCAACTATCACCAGATCAATGGCAAGAACACCACCCTAAGAACCTCTGCTTGAACAGAGGAAAGAGTACATGCCGACATCATGCATAGTATAAGTTGAAGCACTTGCGCCGACGATAATTAATGACTGCTTCAACGATGGAGGGTCCATTTAGAGAAGCAAGCAACACCGACGAGCTCGTATGAAAGTTGACCCTCATAGGAAACTGTAGAGCGAGCCTCCGGTATGGTGGTTGAAGGGGAGGACGATAACTTGAGACTGAGGCCAACAGTTAAGACCCGCTTCCTGCTAGTGCATAAGATGAAATAAAAAGCATCGCTAGCTAGATGTGAATCCAATGCAAAGAATCGTGCGAGAAAGACATACTCCATATACAAACCAAACCGCTTGGATCTCCCAAAGGTGGGCAAGAAGTAAACACATCAAATATATGAAGATTGCCAGAGAGGATATGGGGGATTTCAGCAATGAGCACATGGAATTAAGACATATAAATTATTTGAGACAAGAAGACCATGATCTGCTGGCAGTTATGCCCTAAATTTACCTACAATTATCAAAGTTTCAATGCCACTGGCTTATCAAATTATGAAATTATAAAATTTCTTTGGACTAACCTGCTTATAAAATGCGAGAGGGTCATATTTGCATGTTTTATATGTTTGGTTTCAGAAAACATCCTAAAAACAAAAAATATGAAAAAAAAAAGATCAAGTGTGGTTAACTTTCCAGACCACAAGAATTAAAGGATGTAGTGAGAGACGAACAAGTGGTGACACGTGTCCACATGGCTTTGTCACACACACATTTCACACGTTAGTTTTGTTAGTAATCATGTGCATGACATCGAACACAATTCTTGGACACAAATTTTATACTACAAAGGTCGATGTACAACGGGATAATATCAGGTGCTTCGACACCTTAGATGCTCCGTGATACGAGCTCCTGGAAGCCGTTAGATCTCAGATCCAATTGCTCCAATGGACTCTGAACATTTTACAAAGAAAATAAACTTCATCAGTCTGAGAATTGCGCACAGGTACAAGAGCCCCTATGATGTTGCCGGATTTTTGAGATTCAACGGCCAAGGAGCTCGTATCACCGGAGCACCTGAGACTTGGGAGCACCTGAATCTATCTCGATGGACAACCTCATCGCACACGGTTCAGTTTACAAACAGTGTGCATGCATGCCATCGTAAACTATTACCCTTTTTTCAATCATACTCCCTCCGTTCCAAAATAAATAACTCAATTTTATACTAAAATTAATACAAAATTAAGTCATCTATTTTGAAACGAAGGGAGTATATTATTTCGACATCGCACATGGTTGAAATTGCGGCAAACAGTCTTTTTCTAACCGCGTGTGGTTGGAGTGAAGGGGGGTGGTGTGCGTCTAGAGTAGTGTGAGGTGGCCATTTCGTCACTGTCACCACTAGGTTATTTATTGCACTGTAGCCACCGGTCGGAGTGTCAACTAATGCGCCATTATGTTAAATTATTGAATGAGATCTCTCTTGTGGGTAGGGTACAATCTCTCTCTTTCGCTTTTCTTTTCTGCGCTTTTCTTTTCTGAAGGCATGCAAGTGAGGCGTAGTTTCAACGTGGAACAGAGGAAGCCATCAAGTTCAGCTGGTAAAATTTGTTCATGTTTGTTGCATGGGGGAGCTGCATTGAATTTATTGGGTGTATTGCGTTGTACGTACGTTTATGGGCTGCACGAGCTCACATTGTGGCAAACACCATTTGGAGGACTAGAGCCCCATCCAGATCTAGGTTTTCCCTTTCTTGCTGGCTAGAAAGGACATATGCAGATCCTGTTGCTTTATATATAAAGTGGGACAAAAACCTTTTTCAATAAAGCCTACATGATTTTTCTTCATGCAAAAAATGAGAGGATCTTTCTCTCTTCTTCTCTCTCCGTGTCTGTGCTGCCTACAACCTTCAGTTTACTCAATAAATCGGCTAAAAAGATAAGATGAACAATTTCTGAAAATGGGGCCGGTTCTCGTTCATTTCCTACGTGAGAGAAGAAATGATTTGACAAATGGAAAGGGCACAGTGCCGAGTGTCCTGAAGTGCCGAAGAAGCAAACATACAACGTGGTGGTTCATGCAATTCATCTCTCCATTGCCATTGGCGGCCATTCAATGTGCCATGCATGCCTCTGAGCTAGCTGCACTCGTGAACGGATAAGCGAACATCAATGTAGATAAAGCTTGCTTGCACATATGAGATCTCAATTCGCTGTGCGACTGCCGCAGCACTGATATGCGTAGTACACACAACTTTACAACTGGCAGCATAGCTGTGTCAAATAGCCGTTGTGTGCAGTAATTACCAAGTTGGCAATATGTCCTGCATGTACTACGTCTACGTTGCTACCGCTCACAGGTTTATATATAGCGCACCCAGAACACGAACGCTCGAAGCAGTGCGAGAGCGTACGCATCACACACCAAAGTTGGCCATGGTGACCTTCACGGCCGGCCGGAGCGAGCAGGAGCTGCTGCCGCCGGCGCGGGCGACTCCGCGGGAGACCAAGGCCCTGTCGGACCTCGACGACCAGCGCACGCTGCGCTACTACGAGACGGTGATCGGGTTCTTCCGCAGCAACGCGCTGCCCGGCAGGCCGGACGACCCGGTTAAGGCCATCAGGGCGGCGCTGATGGAGCCGCTGGTGTACTACTACCCGATCGCCGGCCGGCTCAGGGAGGATGGCGCAGGGAGGCTCGTCGTGGACTGCACGGCCGAGGGGGTGGTGTTCGTGGAGGCCTACGTGGACGCGCGTCTGGAGGAGTTCGGCGAGCCGCTGCTGCCGCCGTACCCTTGTGTGGAGGAATTACTGTGCCATGTAGGCGACACCAGGGCCGTCGTTGGCAAGCCTTTGCTCTTCATGCAGGTAAAAGAAACTAGGTTTTCTCCATTGCATGCATCTGTATTCGGGAATTCGTTCTTTTTCAGGAAATGTATGCATAGTTTTCAATTTCAGTTTCAGAAAAAATTCAGCACCAACCGAAATCACCGAATTTCAGTATTTCGGTTTCCATTTCGGCCAAAGGGCCAAAATATTTGCTTGAATTTAATTAAAATTTTAAAAAATATATTTGAATTCTTGTGTACTACTGAAATTTCCAAAATATTTTGGCCGAAACTGAAATATTTCAGTGTGTACTGAAATTAATGAAATTCAGTGAATTTCACCGAAATCTCATTGAAGCTGAAAACCATTACGACACATATCTAACTAAGTTGCTAGCTCTAGTTTGTCTAAAAAACAATGTTTTTTTAGGGAAAAAATACAACTAGGAGATCTAGCTATAGTGAAAAAGGCTACAAGAAAAATCACTGTGGCACTAATCTTGAATCATTATCGACATGCACGCAGGTGACACGACTCAAATGCGGAGGGTTCGTCCTGGGCTTTCACATTTGCCATAACCTGGCCGACGGCTTCGGCATGGCTCAGTTCATCAAAGCTGTGTCCGACATAGCACGTGGAGAAGCGGCCCCGACCATTTTACCCGTGTGGGAAAGGGAGCTGCTAACATCACGCAGCTTATTACCCCCCATCACCCGACCCTACCCAGTGCACCAACCACCAGTGAACGGCTCAGGGAGCGCAGCTCGCGACATGATGCTCTCGGTTCCGCCTCAGAGCATGGTCGCCAAGTACTTCCTCTTCGGGCCACGGGAGGTGTCAGCCCTACGAGATCGCATACCGGCCGGCCACCCCGCCCGGTCCGCCACGATCTTCGAGCTGGTGACCGCCGTGATGTGGCGGTGCCGCACGGTCGCCCTCGGGTACGAGCCCGGCCAGCGGGTGCGCCTCATGACCACCATGAACGCCCGCGGGAGGTGGAACAACCACACCCCCATCCCGTGGGGGTACTACGGCAACGCGCACGTCTCCCCCATAGCGGAGGCCGTCGTCGGCGAGCTCTGCGCGCAGCCGCTCGCCGACACGGTGGAGCTCGTGCGCGAGACCAAGCGCGGCATGACCAAGGAGCGCATGGAGTCGATGGTGGAGGCGGTGGCGCTGCTGCGGGAGTGGCCGCCTTCCACCATGGACAGGATATACGAGGTGTCGGACGTGAGGTGGATGGCGGTGAACGTGTTGGACTTCGGGTGGGCTGACCTGGCCGGCGGTGGTATACCGTTGGCCGGGGATCTCACTTCCAAGCTAGGGAGCGATCACATGTGGTGCAGGAATGAGAACGGCGAGGTCTCGACCGTGGTGTCCATGCTGCTGCCGAGGGCGGCGATGGACAGGTTTACAGAGGAGATCGCGGTATGGCTGAGCCACAAAGATGACGAGAAGAATTTAGCAATCATGAGCTCACTCTAGCGATGCATATCATCCGGTAATTGAAACTTCACCAACTATTGCTATTGGAAGGTCATGAAGATCAACGGCATTAATTATTCCCGTGGTCCACGTCACACGCACATATATATGTATGTTCCCGTCCATTAATTTAAAGGTTGGTTGTGCAATGTAGTCAAAATTATTATATTTAGAATGATTCAATTCATCCCACATTTGGATCAATTCTTTGTATGTGTGACTCCATGATTTTTATTCTTCATGTTTCTACGAGACACACACTCTTATGAAGCGCACTCTGCTTTTGTTGATAGTTTGGAATTGCTTATCACGCTTACCTGGATGTGTCCTCTGCTTTTAAATAATTAAGTTTGCGAGCCTTTATACACCCATTTGTTTCTAAACCCTCAGGCCTCCACGAGGGGTCGTCACGGTATCTCTCACCGCCTTCTATGTGTTTTTAGTGTTTACTTTTCAAAAACTTATTTCAATATAGATGCAAGAGTAGGTATGAGAAAAAAAGTGGTGCAAGTAAATAATAAAGAATGCAACAATAAAGTTTGCAAGTATGGAGAGAGAGAGAGAGAGAGAGAGAAAGAGAGAGAGGTGGTAGTAAAGAAGGTTGTGGAATTATCCATTATCCCTGGGCAATGGACTATTGTAATATGGTCGATGCACATACTTGCTACAATTGATATATGGGATGTGCCTATGCTCTACTCACTGCAAATCATTGACTCGTGTCCTATCCTCTAACACTATGCTCCCTACTTTTAAAGAGCTCACATTCAATTGAGGTCTCCAATTAGAATAGAGTCACACGATTTTGACTGGGTCAACAATTTCTCAAAGCTCTCTCATCCAGTTCTTTTATACTATACACTCTGCTTTCTAATTTTTAAGGCCTCACAATTAATTGATGTCTTAAACTTATAATTGGGTCACCCTATTTTGGTCGGTTCAACAATTTCTCAAGAAGCTCTCTCATTCAACTCTTTTAATTTCCAATGTTTCCATATTTTGAACCTATTTTATTCAATTGAGGTATTGAATATTGAATTTGGTTTACGATTTTGACCGGGTCAACAATTTTTCAAATCAATTAGCAGCAACAGGTCTATAAAAACATACCAATCCCGCGCACCCTCCCACAACCTAGAAAAAAGAAGCGCCACCATGTAATACTATAGCACCAATATAATACTATAGTATCATTAGTCCCAACCAAAGAATATATTTACAAAAGGCTTTTGCATTGCTCTCTGTGATCGTCTTGGTCATGTTGACGAATCCTGCACTGGAGTTTTTTGTCAACGCTATGGGGATGATTCTGGAGTCTGCGCTTGTTCCGCTCCACGTACTGATGATCATGAGCATGTGCCATGCAAGGTGGGCCCAGATCCTTTGGGTTTTCCGTGTACTGCATGTTCTGCGTTCGACCATATGACTAGGCTCTGTCCTGGGCTTCGACGCTGCTCTCTCTGCTTTCGTCTGGGCCACAAGTCACGTAAGCCCAAGGCTTGTACTTTTCTCCCTCGTTGGGCCTGGAAACGAAAACATCTAACACAATCGGAGAGGATCTTGCCTCGGGCTGCTGCGGATGAGTCTGTGGTTGGTAACTCTATGGAGGTTGGTATGGCCCGTGTTGTTAGGGATTCGCATGGTGGTTGGATTTGGAAACGGAAACAGATAATCCCGCACCTCGCGGACGTGGCTAACCCTCATTGCTTGACGATACGCCTACCTGGTCAGGGTGTAGTCAATTCTGCCTGCCAAAAACCCCAATCGGGTGAACCGACGCTCTTCTCGCCTGCGACCTTGAGCAAGAAAACCACACCTCCTCCTCCGGCGAACTCTCTCAAGCAGGCGTAGTCCCCGACACCCTCAACCATGGCGAACTTCCCAGTACGCCCGTTTGCCTTCGCTCCTGATGGATCGACCTTTGATCATGGGCCTGCTCACCGGGTCCAGCGTCATGTCATGGTGGTGGATGATCCGCCTCTGAACCATGATAGGTACGCCATCGTTTCTGTCCACCCTCTGGTCCCTGATCATCAGAAGGAGTTCTGGTTAGCCGAGGTCTGCCGCATTATTATTGGTGATTTAGAGTATGAACTGCTAGATGACTTTGTTTACCCGCTGGGGATCGGGTGTGTGGTGTTTGCGGATATGGAAAGTAGAGATGCTGCCATTAGAGAAGGACCGCATGCTTTGACTGATGATTCCACCTTCTCCCTAGTTCCGCATGATGAGAGTATCAATATGCGCATGCCTGCTTTTGAATATGAAGTTTGGGTCATGTTTCTTGCTTTTCCAATGGATTATCAAACTGAACATTACGTTCATAAGGCTGTTTCAAACTTTGGAAAGTTGCTAGTCTGGCCCCGTCCGGGACAGAACAAGGCTAGAATCCTTGTCAAATGCCATATCAAAGATGTTGCTGAGGTGCCGCACAGTCTTGTGATTACAAGGGTTGGTTTACTGCCAGGTCTTGCCCGCTCGTGGTCGGTGCCTGTTTATGTTCTGAATGGTAGAAACATTATCCCAAAATTAGTTGGTAATGAGGATGCTCCCCCGCTCCTGAATGCATCTCCACATCCGTACCAGCTTCCTTACTACACTCTCATGCAGCAAGCACGAATCGATGAGATGGCTGCTCAAGATGCTCTGAATGAGGCTGCCTGGAACGCCCCTGAACCTGCACAGGAAGTTCAGGAAAATGGGTGAGGTGTGTGGCCTGTGATCCCTCCACCATATACTGGGTTCAGTTTCAGGACATTCTTTCAGTATGATGGACCGTCACTCATGGATGGTGTGGATCCGGAGCATAATGTGCAGGACAATCTGTCTGATATTTGGTCTTCTGACTCTGAGTTTCAGGCGGTGGAAGATTTGGCTGATGGATTTGTGAATGGCAATCCTGCGGCTAGGATGGAGTTCGTCAGAGCCGGAGGAAGCTCTGTTTATCTTTAGGTTGCTGCTGATCATGAGTTTCTGCTTTGGATCGGGAGTATGCTCAAGCGCATATATACACCAGCTATCGCCTTCCAGCATACTTCTCTTGTGATGTTGCCCCTCAACCCTTTCTAGATAATTCAGAACCATCTTAATGCCGCTGCTGCAGCCTGGATTGAATGTATGGCACCTGAACCTGATGTCCTCTCCATGATCTTTGCTACTGCATTTCAGTGGGGAACAGTTGTTGTTCCATCGTCTTTGCTGTCTTCTGATCCCAGGGCTCGACTGTCCGCTGCAGACTGGGATTTGCCTGACCATTCTCCTAGCCTCAAGGCGATCACGCAGCTTGTCTCGGCAGATGTGGAATCTCGGTTAGTGCCTTCGTCAGAACAGCCTAATGCACTTCAAGTGATTGCATCCTCCTCTATGTTTAATGCTCCACAACACCGCAATGTGTTAGTGCCTTTGGACACCACTGCTGTCAGATGGAGTACTAGATCCAACAAGTATGATGGATTCAAAATCAACCATGCTTCTGACACTAAGCGTTCCAAGTCAAGGGTGAAACCACGAGAGACTCCTTTTGTCACTACTGTTTCTTTGGCTGCTGCTCCTGTGCAGGTGCTCACTGCTGCTGGCCCCCCCAACACCGATCGAAGATCTTCAACAGATGGGAAGCAATTGTGGAATTGCTCCGGAAGCCCTCTCCCACGAGAAGCTGTTGGCTGACCAGCGCTCGTCTGTGGCGGCTGAAGACTGATGTCTTCCTTTCTGATGAATAAATCGTGGAACATGCTCTCATGGAACATCAGAGGCATAAACTCTGATGCGAAACTTTTGGCTATTAGGAATGTGATCGATACTAGCGGTTGTTCTGTGCTATGTATCCAGGAAACTAAACGTGAATCCTTCGATCTTGCTTTTATTAAAACTTTCTGCCCTATGTGTTTCAATAAGTTTGTTTTTGCACCATCAGTGGGTGCCTCGGGTGGCATCATTATAATTTGGAATAGTTCTGTGTTTATGGGCACACCTTGGTATGTGGATTCTTTTGCGGTGGGGGTTTCTTTTGTTGCCACGCAATCGAATGACTCGTGGAATCTGATCAATGTCTATGGCCCTTGTTCTGGCCAGCGTCGAGTGGATTTTACAAACTGGCTCTTTGATCTGAATATTCCTGATGATGAAAACTGGTTGATTCTTGGCGATTTTCATTTTATTCGATCCATGAATAACAGAAACAAAACTGGGGGTGACGCTGCGGACATGCTGTTATTTAATGAGCTCATTCATGCACAGTCGCTTATGGAATTACCTGTGAAAGGCCGAGCATATACTTGGAGCAATATGCAGGATGACCCTCTGCTGGAACTGTTGGATTGGTTCTTCACGTCATCTTGTTGGACTACCTCATATCCAAACACGATGGTCCTGCCCCTGGGGAAGCCGGTGTCCGACCACATCCCGTGCGTGGTCACAATTGAATCGAGTATCCCCCGATCCAAGCTCTTTCGGTTTGAGAACTTTTGGACTAATCATGATGGGTTCATGGAGGTTGTTGCTAACTCCTGGTCTAAGGCATGTCACGCCCCCAATACCGCAGCCCGCATATGCAAAAAGCTTAAAACCCTGAGATATGATCTTAAGCGATGGAGCAAGGGTGTCTCAAAGCTTAAAATTATGATTCAAAACAGTAATGAGGCTCTGGCTATCATGGACACTCTTGAGGTTAAACGGCCTTTATATGTCCAGGAATCAAACTTCAGGAAGATATTGAAAACCCAACTGTAGGCTTTGCTCAAATACCAGAATGAATATTGGAGGAAGAGATGTACTATCAGGTATTTTCGCTTTGCTGATGAGAACACTAAGCTTTTCCAATCGCTGGCCACAGAGAGCTATAGACACAATGCTATTGCCATGCTGAGAGTTGGTGAGGTGGAAATCCATGACCATGTTGTCAAGGAGGGGGTTCTGTTCAATACATACAAGGAACGTTTGGGTTCTTCTAAACCCACAAGCATGCGGTTTGATCTCTCTAGGATCATCCGCCAGATCGATGGGCTGGATCAATTGAGTGCGCCCTTCTCTACTGAAGAGATAGATGCTGTTATCAAGGAAATGCCAAGTGACAGAGCCCCCGGCCCAGATGGTTTCAATGGTTGTTTTCTTAAGAAGTGCTGGCAAATCATCAAGTCGGATTTCTACGACCTGTGTCACGCTTTCCATGCAGGTGGGCTAGATATCACTAGCATTAGTGAGGGATACATCACCCTCATTCCAAAAATATCCTCTCCGGAAACGGCTAATGATTTTAGACCAATTACCCTGCTGAATTGTTGTCTGAAAATCATTACAAAGATCTTGGCTAACCGACTGCAGAAAGTTATCCTCAAAATCATCCACAGGAACCAATATGGTTTTATCAAGGGGCGGACCATCCAGGATTGTCTTGCGTGATCGTACGAATATATTCATCAATGCCACTCATCTGCGAGAGAGATTGTCTTGCTTAAGCTTGACTTCGCCAAGGCCTTTGATACGATTGAACATGCCCCCATGTTGGAAAGCATGAAACACATGGGATTTGATGACAAGTGGTTATGTTGGATGGAAACGATTTTTGGTTCGGGAGTTTCATCTGTCCTTTTAAATGGTGTTCCTGGTCGGAAATTCAAATGCAAATGTGGCGTACGACAGGGTGACCCTCTCTCGCCACTGATCTTTGTCCTTGCAGCTGATCTGCTACAAGCTGCAATTAACGACGCTTATACCCAAGGTCTACTAGAGCTTCCTATTCCTCGTGAAAATGCAGGTGACTTCTTGGTGGTGCAATACGCTGACGACACAATCTTGGTTATGCAAGCTTGTCCTACACAGGCTGCCCGCATGAAACTTATCTTGGAGGATTATGCAGCTTCGGTGGGGCTCAAGATCAACTTCCATAAATCAACCCTCATACCCATTAATGTCGACCACCAACATGCTAGTGAGTTAGCAGAGGTCTTTGGCTGCTCTGTTGGCACCTTGCCGTTCACTTACCTCGGTCTCCCCATGGGAACAACGAGGCCGAGTGTTCTGGATCTCATGCCGTTGGTGCAATCGGTTGAGAGGAAAACCTCCACTGCCTTATCACTGATGTCGTCGGGGGCCAAGTTGACGCTGGTCAATTCGGTGGTGACCTCCATGCTGATCTATGCAATGTGCACGATCAAACTGCACCCCAAAGTGGTTGAGCATCTCGACAAACTGCGCCGATACTGCCTTTGGGCGAAAAACTCTGATGATGGGGTCAAAACCAACTCCCTTGCTGCCTGGGAGCTCGTTTGTCGACCTAAACGGTGTGGTGGCCTTGGTGTTATTGATATCAAGACACAAAATGCCGCGCTCCTCCTAAAACACTTGTTCAAGTTCTACAATCGTGAGGATGTACCCTGGGTTCAGCTAGTCTGGGATGCATATTACACAAATAAGGTGCTGCACGCGACTGAATTAGTGGGTTCCTTCTGGTGGAAAGACGTGATGCAGCTCAGTGGGTCCTTTCGGGGGATCACCAAGGTCATCCCGGGGGATGGTTATAGCTCTTTGTTTTGGAAAGATGTTTGGTTTGGTGACAATGACTCCACGCTGATGGACACGTATCCACGAGCCTTCTCCTTTTCCCTAAACGAGGATGACTCCATTGCCAAGGTTCTCATGACCACTGATCCGGCCACGATCTTCAGCCTGCCTCTTTCAGTCCAGGCCAGGGAGGAGATCAGAGAGATTCAGCGTGGGTCCGCGCATGTCAGACTGGACAATGGCTGTGCCGACACTTGGGTCTGTGATCTAGGGCGTTATTCTTCCAAAAAGTACTACAACCACTGTTTCAGGCAGGTGGTGGCTGATGAGGCATTTGGTTGGCTCTGGAACTCCAGAAGCCCGATCAAGTTCAAACTATTTGGGTGGCTGCTTCTGGTCGATCGTTTGAACACCAGGAACATGCTGAGGTGACGACACTTTGCTGTAACTGGGGATAATTATGCTTGCATGTTCTGTCAGAACCTCCCCCCCCCCCCCCCCCGAGGAAACTGTGGAGCATCTTTTCTTCACGTGCCCCCTTCGCCCAGTGATGCTGGAGTAAGGTTGGGCTGTCCTGGCCTGGAGGAACCAACAGGTTAGCCATCTTGCATGGGGGAAAAGAAAGCTGGCGTCGACCCCTATTCATGGATGTTTTTTTGCTTGCTGCTTGGAGCCTATGGATGGAGAGAAACAACCAACATTTCAGGGGGATTCCACACTCCTTCGTGGCATGGCTAGCTAGGTTCAAGAATCTATTGGAGTTGGTAGTCCATAACTGTCCTGAGAAATTCCATCCTTTTCTCTCTGATTACATTGTAAGTTTGGGCCACTAGTCTCTGTTTGTGCAACCCTTACGGCCGGGGGCCTAAAACCCATTGTAACACACATGTAACTGTTCTATTGTGAGTAATACAAAAGTCAGTGGGAGCCTCTCCCACTGTCGTTGACCTTCAAAAAAACCCAATATAATACATGCAACCACCGCCATCGAAAATTTCCCACATAAATATGTTGGTCAGCGGATAGCAAAGAACAACACCACGAAAGTCCCATCAAATAAACACATTATAAATAAAAATAAGGGGTATAAGCTTTTTGGAAAGTCAAATTTCTTTAACTTTGACCAAGTTTAGAGCAACATCCACAATATTAAACAAGAGAATTCATTTCATGGTCAATCTAACCATACCGATTTGATATTACAGATTTTTATATATTTCACTACAAATTTGATCAAACTTAAAAGGTTTGACTTTTCAAAAAAGTAATACACCTTATATTTTGAAGCAGTGTGAGTAATCTTTTTATAGAAACTCAACCACACCAAAGACGCAACAAAGTGCCTAACCCTTCTAGTTTATGACCAAATCTCCAAGGGGCAACCCACACAACAATTGTAAATTATTAAGGTAAACCTAATAATAGCTTTACTTTTAAGGGTCATGTCTATCCAACACACTATAATTGCAGAGATTGGGTGAGGTTTTAAGTCGCTTTCCCCGCCCCCTCCTTCACCATAACATTGCTAACAATAAAGTGTTGATTTAATGAACATGTGCACCCATACACTAGCATGAAGGACAACGCCATACTTGTCGTGGTGGGCGCACGGCAGATGCCATGGGATGGCTAAAGAGAGGAGGAGGCTCGAGGGCGCTGGTGGGCTCCAGAGGCAAGGTTGGTATGAGAGGGCGCGGGATGCCGGACGTACCCAGGTTAGGGGCTCTCCGGAGAGATAACACCCCTAGTCCTGCCGAGTGTAGTTTGATGTTCGATAGTACAATGTTGCTCCTAGAGCTGTATGGAGGAGGAAGGAAAGCTGGCCAAGGCTTAGGTTGCTCCTTCTCTCCGGGTGGATGTTGCTGTTTTGGTGGCTAGTTCCTCTCTTTGCTCTGTTGCTGCTTACTTCTGCTTGCCCGTATGCGTGGGCTCCTAGGGGGTTTTGTAGGACAAACCCCCAGGGGTACAATGGTAATGTTACAAGTCGGTGGGTCCGGGTTGTCGGCGTCCAGGGACCCGGGCTAGGGGCCTGTGGTTCGCCGGGTTCCCCTAGGTGCGGGCCCCGCATGCCTAGGGGGACTGTGCGCCGTCTTGTTGATCGTCAGGGCGTGGCTGAGTCGAGTCGTGTATAGTGGCGCTCCGTCAGGTCGCCGCTTGCTGTCGTCAGCGGTGAGGGCGGAGGCACTGTAGCCGTGCCAGCCCTGGTCAACGGATAGGTGAGGGGCACTGTTGCCACGCTCCGGCTGGCCAGAGGCATGGGCGGGGCACTGTTGCCTTGGTCATCGGTAGCTGAAGACTCGTCCCATCGTATGGCCTGGATGGGACGGGAGCTGACCCGTGGCTGGATTGCGGAGCACGCCACGGGTGGAGCTAGCTTGTTGAGGAAGCTTTGGTTGTGTCGGGTTTGGCTGTCTTGTGCTGGTTGTTGAGGCCGAGTCGACGCGTCTTGCCGGGTCGGAGAGTTTGGCCGGGTTGCGGGGCTTGGCCGGGTCGAGCGACCCGGCCAAGCGCTGTTGGAAATATGCCCTAGAGGCAATAATAAAATGATTATTATTGTATTTCCTTGTTCATGATAATTGTCTATTGTTCATGCTATAATTGTATTAACTGGAAACCGTAATACATGTGCGAATACATAGACCACAACATGTCCCTAGTGAGCCTCTAGTTGACTAGCTCGTTGATCAATAGATGGTTATGGTTTCCTGACCATGGACATATGATGTCATTGATAACGGGATATCATTAGGAGAATGATGTGATGGACAAGACCCAATCCTAAGCATAGCACAAGATCGTGTAGTTCGTTTGCTAAAGCTTTTCTAATGTCAAGTATCATTTCCTTAGACCATGAGGTTGTGCAACTCCCGGATACCGTAGGAGTGCTTTGGGTGTACCAAACGTCACAACGTAACTGGGTGGCTATAAAGGTGCACTACAGGTATCTCCGAAAGCGTCTGTTGGGTTAGCACGAATCGAGACTGGGATTTGTCACTCCATGTGACGAAGAGGTATCTCTGGGCCCACTCGGTAGGACATCATCATAATGTGCACAATGTGATCAAAGGAGTTGATCACGGGATGATGTGTTACGGAACGAGTAAAGAGACTTGCCATAACGAGATTGAACAAGGTATCGGTATACCGACGATCGAATCTCGGGCAAGTACTATACCGGTAGACAAAGGGAATTGTATACGGGATTGATTGAATCCTTGACACCGTGGTTCATCCGATGAGATCATCGTGGAACATGTGGGAGCCAACATGGGTATCCAGATCCCGCTGTTGGTTATTGCCCGGAGAGTTGTCTCGGTCATGTCTGCATGGTTCCCGAACCCGTAGGGTCTACACACTTAAGGTTCGATGACGCTGGGGTTATAGGGAATAGATATACGTGGTTACCGAATGTTGTTTGGAGTCTCGGATGAGATCCCGGACGTAACGAGGAGTTCCGGAATGGTACGGAGGTAAAGATTGATATATAGGAAGTGAGGATTTGGCCACCGGAAGTGTTCCGGGCATCACCGGTAATGTACCGGGACCACCGGAAGGGTCCGGGGGTCCACCGGGAGGGGCCACCAGCCCCAGAGGCTTGCGTGGGCCCATAGTGGGAAGGGACCAGCCCCTAGGTGGGATGGGGCGCCCCCCACCAAGGCCCAAGGCGCCTCAAGAGAAGAAGGGGGCAAACCCTAGGGCAGATGGGCCCTAAGGCCCACCCCAGGTGCGCCTCCCCCTCTCCCCCTTGGCCGCCACCCTAGATGGGATCTGGGGCTGCCGCACCCCTTGGGGTGGGAACCCTAGAGGGGGTACAGCCCCCTCCCCTCTCCCTATATATAGCTGAGGTCTAGGGGCTGCCCAACACATGAGTTATTCTCTCCAAGGCGCAGCCCTACCTCTCTCCCTCCTCGTCTCTTGCGGTTCTTGGCGAAGCCCTGCTGGAGTGCCACGCTCCTCCACCACCACCACCCCGTCGTGCTGCTGCTGGACGGAGTCTTCCCCAACCTCTCCCTCTCTCCTTGCTGGATCAAGGCATGGGAGACGTCACCGGGCTGCACGTGTGTTGAACGCGGAGGCACCGTCCTTCGGTGCTAAGATCGGATTCGACCGCGATCTGAATCGCTTCGTGAACGACTCCACCGACCGTGTTCTTGTAACGCTTCCGCATCGCGATCTTCAAGGGTATGAAGATGCACTCCCCTCTCTCTCGTTGCTAGTTTCTCCATAGATAGATCTTGGTGATGCGTAGAAATTTTTTGAATTTCTGCTACGTTCCCCAACAGTGGTATCATGAGCTAGGTCTATTGCGTAGATTCTATGCACGAGTAGAACACAAGTAGTTGTGGGCGTTGATTTTGTTCAATATTCTTACCGTTACTAGTCCTATCTTGTTTTGGCGGTATTGTGGGATGAAGCGGCCCGGACCGACCTTACACGTAGACTTACGTGAGACAGGTTCCACCGACTGACATGCACTTGTTGCATAAGGTGGCTAGCGGGTGCCAGTCTCTCCCACTTTAGTCGGATCGGATTCGATGAAAAGGGTCCTTATGAAGGGTAAATAGCAGTTGGCATATCACCGTTGTGGCTTTGCGTAGGTAAGAAATTTTCTTGCTAGAAACCCATAGCAGCCACGTAAAACATGCAACAACAATTAGAGGACTTCTAACTTGTTTTTGCAGGGTATTCTATGTGATGTGATATGGCCAAAAGAATGTGATGAATGATATATGTGATGTATGAGATTGATCATGTTCTTGTAATAGGAATCACGACTTGCATGTCGATGAGTATGACAACCGGTAGGAGCCATAGGAGTTGTCTTATTTATTGTATGACCTGCATGTCAATGATTACTTTACTTTATTACTAACCGTTAGCCATAGTAGTAGAAGTAATAGTTGGCGAGACAACTTCATGAAGACACGATGATGGAGATCATGGTGTCATGCCGGTGACGATGATGATCATGGAGCCCCGAAGATGGAGATCAAAAGGAGCAAAATGATATTGGCCATATCATGTCACTATTTGATTGCATGTGATGTTTATCATGTTTATGCATCTTATTTGCTTAGAACGACGGTAGTAAATAAGATGACCCCTCATAATAATTTCAAGAAAGTGTTCCCCCTAACTGTGCACCGTTGCGAAAGTTCGTTGTTTCGAAGTACCACATGATGATCGGGTGCGATAGATTCTAACGTTCACATACAACGGGTGTAAGCCATATTTACACACGCGAAACACTTAGGTTGACTTGACGAGCCTAGCATGTACAGACATGGCCTCAGAACACAAGAGACCGAAAGGTCGAACATGAGTCGTATAGTGGATACGATCAACATGAAGATGTTCACTGAGGATGACTAGTCCGTCTCACGTGATGATCGGACAAGGCCTAGTTGACTCGGATCATGTATCACTTAGATGACTAGAGGATGTCTATCTGAGTGGGAGTTCATAAGATGAACTTAATTATCCTGAACATAGTCAAAAAGGTTTTTGCAAATTATGTCGTAGCTCGCGCTTTAGTTCTACTATTTTAGATATGTTCCTAGAGAAAATTCAGTTGAAATTTGATAGTAACAATTATGCGGACTAGGTCCGTAAACTGAGGGTTGTCCTCATTGCTTCATAGAAGGCTTATGTCCTTAATGCACCGCTCGGTGTGCTGAACCTCGAATGTCGTCTGTGGATGTTGCGAACACCTGAAATACACGTTTTTGATAACTACGTGATAGTTCAGTAATGTTAAACGGTTTAGAGTTGAGGCACCGAAGACGATTTCGAAACGTCGCGGAACATATGAGATGTTTCGAGGGCTGAAATTGGGATTTCAGGCTCGTGCCCACGTCAAGAGGTATAAGACCTCCGACGAGTTTCTTAACCTGCAAACTAAGGGATAAAAGCTCAATCATTGAGATTGTGCCCAGATTGTCTGAGTACAACAATCACTTGAATCGAGTGGGAGTTAATCTTCCAGATGAGATAGTGATGTTTCTCCAAAGTCATTGCCACCAAGCTGCTAGAGCTTCGTGATGAACTATAACATATCAGGGATAGATATGATGACCCTTGAGCTATTCGCGATGTTTGACACCGCGAAAGTAGAAGTCAAGTAGGAGCATCAATTGTTGATGGTTAGTAAAACCATTAGTTTCAAGAAGGGCAAGGGCAAGAAGGGATACTTCATGAAACGGCAAATCAGTTGCTGCTCTAGTGAAGAAACCCAAGGTTGAATCCAAACCCGAGACTAAGTGCTTCTGTAATGAGGGGAACAGTCACTGAAGCAGAACTACCCTAGATACTTGGTAGATGAGAAGGCTGGCAAGGTCGACAGAAGTATATTGGATATACATTATATTGATGTGTACTTTACTAGTACTCATAGTAGCACCATGGTAATAGATACCGGTTCAGTTGCTAAGTGTTAGTAACTCGAAATAAAAGGCTACGGAATAAATGGAGACTAGCTAAAGGCGAGGTGACGATATGTGTCGGAAGTATTTCCAAGGTTGATGTGATCAAGCATCGCACGCTCCCTCTACCATCGGGATCAGTGTTAAACCTAAATAATTGTTATTTGGTGTTTGCGTTGAGCATAGACATGATTGGATTATGTCTATCGCAATACGGTTATTCATTTAAGGAGAATAACAGTTACTCTGTTTATTTGCATAATACCTTCAATGGTCTTGCACCTAAAATGAATGGTTTATTGAATCTCGATCTTAGTGATACACATGTTCATGCCAAAAGATATAAGATAGTAATGATATAGTGCCACCTACTTGTTACACTGCCATTTGAGTCATATTGGTATAAAACGCATGAAGAAGCTCCATGTTGATGGATCTTTGGACTCACTCGTTTTTGAAAAGGTTGAGACATGTGAACCATGTCTATTGGTATATACGCATGAAGAAACTCCATGCAGATGGACCGTTTGGACTCACTTGATTTTGAATCACTTGAGACATGCAAATCATACCACATGGGCAAGATGACTGAAAGCCTCGTTTTCAGTAAAATGGAACAAGAAAGCAACTTGTTGGAAGTAATACATTTTGATGTGTGCAGTCCAATGAGTGTTGAGGCACGCAGTGGATATCGTTCTTACTTCACAGATGATTTGAGTAGATACTGAGTATATTTACTTGATGAAACACAAGTCTGAATTATTGAATGGTTCAAGTAATTTCAGAGTGAAGTTGAAGATTGTCGTGACAAGAGGATAAAATGTCTATGATATGATCATAGAGATGAATACCTGAGTTGCGAGTTTCGTACACAATTGAGACATTGTGGAAATTGTTTCACAACTAACACCGCCTGGAACACCATAGTGTGATGGTGTGTCAGAACATCATAGATGCACCCCATTGGATATGGGGCATACAATGATGTCTCTTATCGAATTACCACTATCGTTCATGGTTTAGGCATTAGAGACAACCACATTCACTTTAAATAGGGCACCACGTAATTCGGTTGAGATGACACCGTATGAACTATGGTTTAGAGAAACCTAAGCTGTCGTTTATTGAAAGTTTGGGGCTGCGACGCTTATGTGAAAAAAGTTTCATCCTGATTAGCTCGAACCCAAAGAGAATAAATACATCTTCATAGGACACCCAAAATAGTTGGGTATACCTCCTATTTCAGATCCGGAAGCAAAAGTGATTGTTTCTAGAAATGGGTCCTTTCTCGAGGAAAAGTTTCTCTTGAAAGAATTGAGTGGGAGGATGGTGGAGACTTGATGAGGTTATTGAACCATCACTTCAACTAGTGTGTAGCAGGGCATAGGAAGTTGTTCCTATGGCGCCTACACCAATTGAAGTGGAAGCTAATGATAGTGATCATGAAACTTCAGATCAAGTCACTACCAAACCTCGTAGGTCGACAAGGATGCGTACTACTTCAGAGTGGTACTTAATCCTGTCTTGGAGGTCATGTTGCTTGACAACAATGAACCTACGGGCTATGGAGAAGCGATGGTGGGGCCGGATTCCGACAAATGGCTCGAGGCCATAAAATCCGAGAGAGGATCCATGTATGAAAACAAAGTATAGACTTTGGAAGAACTACTTGATGGTCGTAAGGCTGTTGAGTACAGATGGATTTTAAAAGGGAAGACAAGCAATGATGGTAAGTGTCACCATTAACAAAGCTCGACTTGTCGCTGAGTTTTCCGACAAGTTCAAGGAGTTGACTACGATGATACTTTCTCACTCGTAGCGATGCTAAGAGTCTTTTAGAATTATATTAGCAGCTACTGCATTATTTATGAAATCTTGTAGATAGGATGTCAAAATATAGTTTCCTCGACGATTTTCTTGAGGAAAGGTTGTATCTGATACAACCAGAAGGTTTTGACAATCCTAAAAGATGCTAACAAGTATGCAAATATCCAGCAATCCTTCTAAGGACTGGAGTAAGCATCTCGGAGTTGGAATATACGCTTTGATGAGATAATCAAAGATTTTGGGTTTATACAAAGTTCATGAGAAACTTGTATTTCCAAAGAAGTGAGTGGGAGCACTATAGAATTTCTGATGAGTATATGTTGTTGACGTATTGTTGATCAGAAATGATATAGAATTTCTAGAAAGCATATAGGGTATTTGAAAAGGTGTTTTTCAATGGAAAACCTGGATTAAGCTACTTGAACATTGAGCATCAAGATCTATAAGGATAGATCAAAAACGCTCAATAATACTTTCAAATGAATACATGCCGTGACAAGATTTTGAAGAAGTTCAAAATAGATCGGCGAAGAAGGAGTTCTTGGCTGTGTTATAAGGTGTGAGTATTGAGTAAGGCTCAAGACATGACCTCGGCAGAAGAGAGAGAATGGACGAAGGTCGTCCCCTATGCTTCGGACATAGGCTCTACAGTATGCTATGCTGTGTACCGCACCTGAAGTGTGCCTTGCCATGAGTCAGTCAAGGGTTACAAGAATGATCCAGGAATGGATAACAAGACACCGGTCAAACATATCCTTAGTAACTAGTGGACTAAGGAATTTTCTCGATTATGGAGGTGGTAAAAGAGTTCGTCGTAAAGGGTTACGCCGATGCAAACTTTGACACTAATCTGGATTATTCTGAGTAGTAAACCGGAATCGTATAGTAGAACAGTTATTTGGAATAGCTCCAAATAGAGCGTGGTAGCTGCATCTAGGAGATGACATAGAGGTTTGTAAAGCATAGACGGATCTGAAAGATTCAGACCCGTTGACTAATAACCTCTCTCACAAGCAAGATATGATCAAACCCCATGGGTGTTGAATTCATTACAATCACATAGTGATGTGAACTAGATTATTGACTCTAGTGCAAGTGGGAGACTGTTGGAAATATGCCCTAGAGGCAATAATAAAATGGTTATTATTGTATTTCCTTGTTCATGATAATTGTCTATTGTTCATGCTATAATTGTGTTACTGGAAACCGTAATACATGTGTGACTACATAGACCACAACATGTCCCTAGTGAGCCTCTAGTTGACTAGCTCGTTGATCAATAGATGGTTATGGTTTCCTGACCATGGACATAGGATGTCATTGATAACGGGATCACATCATTAGGAGAATGATGTGATGGACAAGACCCAATCCTAAGCATAACACAAGATCATGTAGTTCGTTTGCTAAAGCTTTTCTAATGTCAAGTATCATTTCCTTAGACCATGAGATTGTGCAACTCCCGGATACTGTAGGAGTGCTTTGGGTGTACCAAACGTCACAACATAACTGGGTGGATATAAAGGTGCACTACAGGTATCTCCGAAAGTGTCTGTTGGGTTGGCACGAATCGAGACTGGGATTTGTCACTCCGTGTGACGGAGAGGTATCTCTGGGCCCACTCGGTAGGACATCATCATAATGTGCACAATGTGATCAAAGGAGTTGATCATGGGATGATGTGTTACGGAACGAGTAAAGAGACTTGCCATAACAAGATTGAACAAGGTATTGGTATACCGACGATCGAATCTCGGGCAAGTACTATACCGGTAGACAAAGGGAATTGTATACAGGATTGATTGAATCCTTGACATCATGGTTCATCCGATGAGATCATCGTGGAACATGTGGGAGCCAACATGGGTATCCAAATCCCGCTGTTGGTTATTGGCCGAAGAGTTGTCTCGGTCATGTCTGCATGGTTCCCGAACCCGTAGGGTCTACACACTTAAGGTTCGATGACGCTGGGGTTATAGGGAATAGATATACGTGGTTACCGAATGTTGTTCGGAGTCCCGGATGAGATCCCGGACGTCACGAGGAGTTCCGGAATGGTCCGGAGGTAAAGATTGATATATAGTAAGTGAGGATTTGGCCACCAGAAGTGTTCCGGGCATCACCGGTAATGTACCGGGACCACCGGAAGGGTCCGGGGGTCCACCGGGAGGGGCCACCAGCCCCAGAGGCTTGTGTGGGCCAATAGTGGGAAGGGACCAGCCCCTAGGTGGGCTGGGGAGCCCTCCACCAAGGCCCAAGGCGCCTCAAGAGAAGAAGGGGGCAAACCCTAGGGCAGATGGGCCCTAAGGCCCATCCCAGGTGCGCCTCCCCCTCTCCCCCTTTGGTCGCCACCCTAGATGGGATCTGGGGCTGCCGCACCCCTTGGGGTGGGAACCCTTGAGGGGGCGCAGCCCCCTCCCCTCTCCCTATATATAGTTGAGGTCTAGGGGCTTCCCAACACATGAGTTATTGTCTCCAAGGTGTAGCCCTACCTCTCTCCCTCCTCGTCTCTTGCGGTGCTTGGCGAAGCCCTGCTGGAGTGCCACGCTCCTCCACCACCACCACGCCGTCGTGCTGCTGCTGGACGGAGTCTTCCCCAACCTCTCCCTCTCTCCTTGCTGGATCAAGGCATGGGAGACGTCACCGGGCTGCACGTGTGTTGAACGCGGAGGCACCGTTCTTCGGTGCTGAGATAGGATTCGGCCGCGATCTGAATCGCTTCGTGAACGACTCCACCGACCGCGTTCTTGTAACGCTTCCGCATCGCAATCTTCAAGGGTATGAAGATGCACTCCCCTATCTCTCGTTGCTAGTTTCTCCATAGATAGATCTTGGTGATGCATAGAATTTTTTTTGAATTTCTGCTACGTTCCCCAACAAGCGCGTGCCGGCTTGAGGGGCGATGCTGGACCCGTTGTTTTTGAAATGGATCCAGGTTCTGTTGCCTGCCCGGGGTTAATCCCCCCAACAATACTAAACCATATAATTCATACAAATCACGTTAGATCGCCAATGCCATAAGGACAAGGAAAATTACTCAAACACTTCTATAGCCCAACAAATCATAGGGTACTAATTCATTGCATCAAAACACCCTGTCTTAGTGCGGGATTGCGGTGATGTATAGATGGAGACACCTCTATATACAAGAAGAAGATGGCAGTGTAGGTGGCGGTCAAGACGATGGAGGTGATGCACTGCTTGAAGACATGGGGAAGCCCTCCTCCCTAGTATTATTATTTCCTGTCCCTCTCCCAATGAGGAGAAATGTCGCTTCTCCTTGTAACGTGTTTAGCAGCTCAAGGGAAATGGAATGGGAGTTTATCAAGAGGAGTTTGTCTAGAGCTTAAGTTTGGGTAGTAGATTTTTAGTCTGAATCCCATGTTTGAGGTGTAGAAGGAATTTGGGAGGAAGCTTCATCCCACCTGAATTAATCGGGGGGCTAGGAAAGAGATACGTGGGAATTGGCATGTTAATTTCACTTTCCCCCTTCCTTCCTCAACTCCCTTGCTCCCCAATCAAACAATAAAATATATGTGTCAGACCCTAAAACTCCCATTCCCTATCACTAATTCCCTCCATCCAAACACGCCCTTGGACTACATTTATGCATTTTTCAATCATTATGGATTAAATTGTTCCAAACCCATGAAAATTGTTAGTAGTAAAACAAAAAATAGTAACTCTTTCATCTCATTAAAAATGCCACATTCTTGCGTTGTTCGATGAGATGCACATGGTTCGCCTCTCATCGCACGTCGCTCGTCGAGCAGCTACTGGTGGTGGCGTGTTTGACTGGGGGAAGGGGCTCCCATTGCACGCTTATGACATGACGGAAAAGAATAAAGCAAGATCATATGAGAAGATGAATGAAAGGAGCATGGGAAAGAGGGTGAGGTCGAGGAGCAAAACGAGTAGTGTAGAGGAGTAGGAGTGAGGAACCTTGGCAACGAGAAAGAAGGCAGGCTTGGCCAACAAGGGTCGTATGGGCTTGCTAGTGTTGTGCTTTCTCCTAGACTCCACTAGTTACTGCCCCGCTGCTAGCCAGCAGAACTCATGCACGGCCTATTGGAAGTTGAAGTTGATGATGTTTCGTTACCGTGGAGAGAATGATGACACAGATGATGCCGGGGCACCTTGCGGCGCCACCCAAGTTGTGGGCAAGGAGGAGCTTTAGAAGTTTTTTTAGGAAATAAAATCATGGCTCACTTTATTGATTTGGCAAAATAGTTACATCATTCACTATTGCATCCATAAGGAAATCTGAATTTATTATCATAAGAAAAAATTGCTATCATATGTGCTACCATATTAGCCCGACGCAATGTACAGAATGTACCATACACTACCCATGATGAAACATTATGCAGAAACTATTGCTGCCTCTTTCGATATCTCTCTATCCTGAATATGCATTTCACCTCAATTGAATGGAATTCAATTTGGATAGAGTTAAATCCCAAACTATTTGCAATTAGAAGGCCATGCTTCATTGCTATAGATTTGGCAGTGTGTGCATCGGTAACACGGGGAATTTGAGAGCACAAAGCAGCAAGAAAGACAACATAGTTGTCTATGATAATTGCACCAGTAGATCCTCTACCCTCTTTCGCGTAAAATGATGCATCGACATTAAACTTTACATTTCCACTAGGTGGTTTATTCCACCTCAAACACATACTATCAATATAGGCATGTTCTTTACACCTAAAGTTCTTTGATAATCCAGACAGATTGCTCACACCGGCACAATGCATCTGTCCGTAGGAGGGCTATGTTCGTGATGTGTTTCTGCTAATGCATCCAGCAAAGGTACCAGCAAGCTACTGCAATTCCTTCCTTTAATCCCACACTTGGTAGATTTGGCATGCATGCATCAAGAAGCCATAGTAGATGCTCAACAACAATGAGTCTGGTCTACCATCTATGCCAATCCAAGTAAGCGCCACATATCCTTGGCCTGAACACTATCAAACAAGAGGTGTAATAGTCCTCGAGGCACTGTGCACAAATAGGACATTGTCCAATACTCCCAATGTGCCTATTAGCCAGAATGGATTTAGAGGAGAAATGCCATGCAATGCCCTCCAACAAATGTTTTTTCTTAGGATCCACAATTTCCAAAAGATAGGCCATAAAGGGTTACTTGTCGAGGGGCCAGCCGCTGGCAAAGCTCTATTCTGAAACTAATACTTCCACTCATAGTGATACACCGAACTGACTAAGAAATACCCCGAGCTTGTGCCATGCCATGCCGTAGAGTCCTAAAAGGAATTGTAATTCAAAGGGATCTAGAGGATACGGCTAACTAACATCAATTGGGTTGAAAATATTGTGTAGTAGCTCCATCATTTCAATTTTCTGCTACAGGGTCAATTAGCTCATTACCTATTGTAGTTAACACTCCAGCTCGTGGTGTCATTATTTTCCTCGAGGAGCTAGTTGGTATCCAATGATCCTCCAACATATTTACCTTCTCCATGTTTCCAATTGTTCATATATGGCCCCGTTTGAAAGGTTGAATACCGGCAAAAATGTTCTACCATGTAAAGGAGGATACCTTTTTGGGCCCATCAACAAGAAGATCACTAGATGATAATATCTCGGAGGACCATAGAACATAGGGATTCTGGATCATCTAGTAGTATTGAGGAATGTTTTGCCAACATTGCCAACTTAAAAGAATGGAGATCTCGAAAGCTCATCCATCCCATCTTTCTTAGGGAAGCATAGTTTCCACCATGTCCACCAATGCATTCTCTTGTTGTTCTCATGTTCTCCCCATCAAACCCTGGAAATTGCATCTATTATATATTTACATACAACTTTTGGAAGTTTAAAGACCTACATAGCATAAACAGGAATTGCTTGGAACACAACTTTTTAGCAAAATCCGCTTTCATTCACTAGATAACATTTTTTTAATCCAACCCACCATCTATGAGCAAACTCACTCCACAATGTGATTAAAATAGTCACTCTTGTTAGCACCCACCAAGGCTGGCAATCTTAGGTACTTATCTAATAATTCTTCCATATCAATATTGAGCCAAGCACATATATTTGTTTTCATTATTGGATCAGTATTGGGATTAAAACACACTTGATTCTGCCACACTCACCAGTTTACCTAAATTGTTAGAATAAGTATCAATAACTTGTTGTAGGGAAGTTGCATTAGTCATATCTGCTTTCATGAGAATAAGGGAATCATTAGCGAATAAAAGGTGTGATACTGATGATGCATATCCGCACACCTTAATCCCAGCCACGCCACGAACTTCTTTGTAAGACAATAAAAGACTTGATAATGCCTCTTCACACAAAAGGAATAAATAGGAAGATAGATAGATCGATTCCCCTCCAGCAGAGTACCAGAGAAGGCCTCTAGATGGGATCACGGAAGAACAGAGTCTTGCGCCGGCAACAAAATTATTTCAGGTGGCTCTTTGGGGTTTCCCAATATTCGAGAATTTATAGAAGTGGAATTAGGTCACACGGAGCCATGTGGGGCCCCTAGGGTAAAAGGGAATGCCCTATTGCCTTGTCGTCTCCTTGCTTCTCGTCTAGTCTCCTCCCGAAGCTTCTAGGGTTTTTTTGTCCAAAAAAATCTTCAACAAGTTTCATACCATTTGGACTCCATTTGGTTCAGATTTTTTGGAAAACCAAAAACAAGCAGAAAACAGTAACTGGTACTAGGCACTGGGTTAATAGGTTAGTCCCCAAAAATGATATAAAATAGCATATAAAGTATCCAAGATTGATAATACAATAGCATGAAACAATCAAAAATTATAGTACAGTGGAGACGTATCAACATCCCCAAGCTTAATTCGTGCTCATGCTTGAGTAGGTAAATGATAAAATAGAATTTTTTGATGTTGAAGGCTACCTAGCATGTTTATCATGTAACCTCTTTACGGTATAAATTTTGAGAAACAATGAAGTAATTGATATAAACATAATAATATCCATGAATACAATAGCATATCATTACTTTTTCAAAATATATTATGCTCAATGAATGTTATCCATACTCACTGGATTATGTAAGCATGGCATGACTCCGCCTTCACCGCATAAGTATAAATCATGAGCACCACGGTGTCAAACCAAGCAATTGGATCATACTTTTTAACATGCTTCACAATTTTCACCTCCACTCAATACATGAGCAAGAGCCATGGATATTAGCACTAAGGTGGAATAGAATGCAGTGGTGGAGATGTATAGGAGAAGTCAAAAAAGGAAGAAAGGCTCGCATCAACTCAGCGGATAAACGAGCAATGGAGAGGCCCATCAATCGATATTAATGCGAGGAGTAAGGATTGCCATGCAACGGATGCACTAGGAGCAATAAAAGTATGAAAGCTCAAACTGAAACTAAGTGGGTGTGCATCCAACTTGCTTGCTCATGAAGACCTCGGGAATTTGAGGTAACCCATCATCGGAATATACATGCCAAGTTATATAATTAAAAATTCCCACTAGTATATGAAAGTGATAACTTAGGAGACTCTCTATATGAAGAACCGGTGCTACTCTGAAGCACAAGTGGTAAAAGAATAGTAAGGTTGCCCCTTCTCTCTTTTCTCTCATTTTTTGTTGGGCTCTTTTTGTTCTATTTTTTAATTTTCAGTCTGAAGACTCATCCCAACGTGTAGGAGATTCATTGTCTCCATCATCCTTTTTTCTCACTGGGATAATGCTCTAATAATGATGATCATCACACTAAAATATACAAAATGACTCTATATAAATTCCTCTGGTAGTGTACCACGATGGGCAATGATCTAGCGTAACATGTATAACAATGATGAACGGTGCTTTGCCACAAATATCATGTCGGTTATATATTCATGCAAATCAATATTATGATGAACACACAAGTCATGTGACAGAACAGTGGAAGTTGCATGACAATATATCTCAGAATGGCTACAGAAATGCCATGATAGGTAGGCATTGTGGCTGATATAAGGAGGCTTATGTGTGATAGTGCGTATCATATCACGGGGTTTGGATGCACCGACGAAGTTTGCACCAACTCTCGAGGTGAGAAAGGGCAATGCACGGTACCAAAGAGGTTAGCAAATTGCGGAAAGGTAGGAGTGTGTAATTATCCATGGACTCACATTAGTCATAAAGAGCTCATATACTTATTGTGAAAGTTTATTATCCCTCGAAGCAAAGTACTACTCGCGTGCCCCTAGGGAGGAGGTTGGTAGGAGTTAACCATCGCGCACCCCCGATTATGATAGCACTTCAGGATTTCAATCAGACATAAAAATGCTCAAACATCCCCACCATGCCATGCCAGACACTTAAATGAGTAGTTAATAACAAGCTTTAATATTAGTATTCCTACTGACCAATGATCATGGACTTATACCCTTTCATATTACGACATTAATATAACTAAAACATACGTTTCATATTTAGTGATCTACATGAAAGTTTTTATTGTACTCCCTTACATTAGTTTACGAAGGGAGTACCACTTTTAAATACCTATCTTATAACCCATGCATATTATGATTTCCTATTAAATAGACTCTCAAAAACATTTAAGTGAAGCAGGAGAGTGCAATCATTTCTATAAAATATAACCACAGTCGGGCTCTAACAAGTATAAGTGAAGCACAAGAGCAACTGCCTAGATCAAAAGATATAAGTGCAGCACATAGAGTATTCTAACAAATCACGACAAATGTGTGTCCCTCTCAAAAGGTGTGTCCAGCAGACAATGATTGTGGCAAACTAAAATGCAAACAAAATAAAACTATGGCACAAGACGCGCCAAGTAAAACTCATACATGTGATGAATAAAAATATAGCTCCAAGTAATATACCTATAGATTGTAGACGAAAGAGGGGATGTCATCTAGGGCATCCCCAATCTTAGATGTTTGGGTCTTCCTTGAACATTACCTTGGGGTGCCTTGGGCATCCCCAAGCTTAGGTTTTGCCCCTCCTTATTCCTTCATCCATCGTGATCTCACTGAAAACTTGATAACTTCGACACAAAAAAACCAACAGAAACTTCGTGAGATCCGTTAGTATAATAGACAAATCATAAACTTTATCTACTATTGTAAAATCATTCATAATTATTTTTGTGTAACACCTACTGTATTCTAACTTTTCCATGACTTTTACCCCCCAATATAATCCGTAGCATCATTAAAATTGTAAGTGCATCTAGTGCCCCTTAGTGATTTTGGTGTATTGAAGACTTATAGGTTAAGGGACTAATATGTTTGTGAGTGTACACAGGATCTATAAGTCAATGAGGAGTTTGATATTTATAGAGAAAGTCGACCCCTAAAAATGAATGTCTTCGGCTGAAGACTTTGGTTCTCCTAAAGACTTTGAAAGTGAAGAAATTGGTGTGATCTGAAGACTTCGATATTCATGCGAGGAATCTAAAGCATGAAGACTTTTGTTTTTGTAGTTTCATTTTCTTCTTCTTGAGTCATAGGAAACACTGTAATGTTAAAGGGGGGCGAGGTAATACTAAGGAAACTAATTTCCAAGTGATGCTCATCTCAAAATCCTACACCTACCTAATCCTTCAAGTGAAGCCTTTGGAAATCTCATATCAGTTCAGTCAATTTCTTAAGTGACAGAGACGAAGATCTTCTGATCTCAGAGGAATTTGTTCTGATTGAGGAGTTAGGAATTCGCCAGTGTGGATTGCCTACACAGTGAGGAACATGATAGCCTTGAGGAATTCGAACCTCAAATATCCGACCGTTGCTGAGCCGCGTGCCAGCTATTCCAAAATATCCTACCACCTAACGGTCATATCAGCCAAGGGCATTTATGTCTTATCATGTCGGGCTGCTCCCTAGGCTATAAATAGCCGCCCCCTACAACCACTAGCTGGTTGGCTGCTCCGAGAGAAACTGACACTTGTCATTTGAGAGCATCCCATCCTCCGAGGAATTTGAGCGAAAATCATCAAGTGAGGAAAACCCAAATCCCAAACCCAAACCTACAAACCCCAAAGTGATTGAGCATCACTTAAGAGATTGTTCCTATGTGAAACCGACACTTGTTACCTTTCAGGACTGTGTGTCCTCCAGATGGTTAGGCGTCATGGTCTGAGCATCCAAGAGGAATTGTGGATTGCCGAGTGACCAAGTCTGTGAAGGTTTGGAAGTCACCTGTGAAGACTTACCACTACTGTTGGGCGGGGTCTGTGTGATCTTAGATCAAGGAGAGTACAGTGAGGACTGTGTGTCTGGGACTACGTGTCCTCGAGTTTAAATACTCAGCCGCTCCAACCAGACATACAATTGTCACGGCAGCTGGAACTGGTCTACCAAATCATTGTCTTCACCAAGCCAACTGGTTCTATTTTCTCAACCCTTTCATTTCCTCAATTATGTGTTGATGTACCTGATCATTACTATTTGAAGACTTTGTCTGAAGACTTTCTCTAATTCCTCAATCCTATTTCTTCAGTCAGTTTGTCTTCATCCTGCTTATCCTGTGTTTACGCTTTCTGTACTCTGTGTTTGTCTTTCAGTTCATCATGATGACTATGCTGTTACTCTGTTTTGCTTATACCTGAGTACTTATTCCACTGCAAGTAGTTCTTCGCTTAGGAATTTCCTCACCCTGAAATCCTCAGTGAAGAATTCATAAAAATCGCCTATTCACCCCCCCTCTAGTCGACGTAACACACTTTCAAAAATAAGCACACTATGCAATTAAAAATAGAATTTGTATAAAACGGAACAGTTTGTAATGATCTGAATAAAAATCATACTTCTATTTCTAAAAAATTAGGACAACGTGGGCAATTTTTATATTCCTATCAAAAGCACATTCGAGTGAATTTTTGAAATTCCTGGGCTGAGAGCAAAAGTTTTATTTTTTTACAGAATCAAGTCAACTATTATCCAAATCATCCCAACGGCTTTACTTGGCACAAACACTAATTAAAAGATAAAAGCAAAATAATTACAGTAGCAATAATCATTTCATCATATAATACAGAAATAAGAAGCAAAAAAATAAGATAACTATTGGGTTGCCTCCCAACAAGCGGCTATTAATTTACGCCCCTAGCTAGGCGTGATGCATTGTTTCAAGTATTATCCTCCTCCTTCATCTCCATTACCCCTTTATACATAATATCATCATAAGCATACTTATAAATTCTCTTCTTTTAGCAATAGATTTCTATTAGGAGAACTCAAGTAATGGAACGGACTATCCTTGGTAACTTCTATATCTTCTAAGTTTAATTTTTGAGAACTGTGGTCATCAAGGGACCGTTCATAAGTGACCATAAATTCATCTTCTATGAGAATTTTAGCATTATCAAAGAATTCTTCATCAAACCCACTTTTGTTACCTTTAACAATCCAAGCATATTGATGGTTGGTACTATTAAATAGATGTTGGATTAAGTGTAGGTTTGGAACTTCTTTCCTAGCATTTTCCTCAAAGGCATGACGATCCCTAGACATATATCTCCACATAAAATCCCTATCATAGAGAATTTCATCTATAATTGGGCACTCATAACTCATATCATAATGATAAAAAATCTCTAGCTTCCCGAACTATGTAATCAAATTCATTCATGCCGATAATTGTAGCAATTATTTTAGCTCTAAGATCATTTATAACAGGTGGCTCGAAGAACAGTCTTTGCAAAGTGGGATGAGTACGCATAAATCTTCTCTCAAGTTTGATAAAAGTATGGAAATAGCGTGAGCGTAACTATTAGTTCTTTTAAGAATGGATACATCATTGTTTACCAAAGCTCCCGTACAAGTGAAGAATTCTTGAAATAAATTTTTTTCCAATAATATTTTCACTTCTCGTCACAAAAGTTTTAGTGTCCGAATTTATGGGAGGTTCATTATGATGAGGCTTACTATCTTCACTATCACCTTTAGCAATCACAAATTTATGCATGATAGCAACTTCAAGCAAAGCAAAATATTTTTGTGTTTTTTGATTTTTTTAGAGAAGTGGAGGGAGATGAAAAAGAGAGGCAAATGAAAAGTAGAAAAAGTAGGTGATAGTTTAAGTGAAGGTACTTGTAGGTATTTGAAGATGTCTCCCCGGCAATGGCGCCAAATATTATTTCTGCTACTTGTGAATTTGCGTCGGGATTTTCCTCGAAGAGGAAGGGTGAAGCAATATAGTGGCTGATAAGTATTTCCCTCGGTAAAAACCAAGGTTATCAAACCAATAGAAGAACCACACAAATCCTAGTGAACAGTACCTGCACACACAAGAGCAAATACTTGCACCCCCCGAGGGCAAGAGGGTCGTCAACCCCCTTGAACTCGTTACTTGCAAGGATTAAATCTAGTAGTGGTAGATATATAAAAATATAAGTAAATAAATTGCAGCAAGGTAGTTTTGGTTTTAGTAATATGATTAAGATAGACCCGAGGGCTATAGTTTTCACTAGAGGCTTCTCTCTCGAAATAATAGCATACGGTGGGTAGACAAACTACTGTTGTGCAATTGATAGAAAAGTGCATAGTTATGATATTATTCATGGCAATGATCACATATATAGGAATCACGTCTGCGACAAGTAGACCGACTCCTGCATGCATGAGCATCACCTACTATTACTCCACCAATCAACCGCTATCCAGCATGCATCTATGGTATTAAGTTCATGACAAACAGAGTAACACTTTAAGCAAGATGACATGATGTAGACAGAATAAAACCAAGAAATATGATTAAACCCATCGTTTTACCCTTAATGGCAACAATAAAAATATGTTCCTCGCTACCCTTTCTGTCACTGGGTGAGGACGCCAGAAGATTGAACCCACTACAAAGCACCTCTCCCGCTGAAGATAAGTCAATCTACTTGGCCAAACCAAACGGATAGATCGTAGAGAAATACAAAGCTATAGTAATCATGCATAATAAAGTTCATAAAAGATTCAATTACTTTCAATGAATAATCTGATCATAAACCCATAATTCATAGGATCCCAACGAACACACTGCAAACGAAGATCACATCGGATAGAACTCCAAGAATATCGAGGAGAACATTGTATTCAAGATGGAGGAGAGAGAAGAAGTCATCTAGATACTAACTATGGACCCATAGGTCTGCGGTGAACTACTCACACATCATCGGAAGGGTGGCAAGGCTGATGTAGAAGCCCTTCGTGATCGATTCCCCCTCTAGCAGAGTTGCGCACCATGTTACCTTGTGGTCCCCACATGGCTATGCCTAACCTATTCCACTTCTACAAATTCTCAAATGTTGGAAAAACCCCAGAGAGCCACCCGACACAATTTTTTCGACGCTGCAAGTCTAAACAGAAATCTTGGTCAAGTATTGGGAAAAGGAAAGAGGCCCAATTGATATCCTTTCGCAAATAATTGAAATGCAATTTCGTGATCTGGATCTTTAATTGTTGGAAACTTGTCAAGTTGTGATCCCATTCTGATCCTCAGTCGATTCCTTATAAGCATGGTTGTATCAGAAAGTTTACCATTATATTCATTCTGATCCTCGGTCGATTCCTTATGAGTGTATGTCGTGTTCCACCTCCAACTCTCCTTCCCATCATTTGACTTGCTCCCACTAGTATTTCCTTCCCAAAGATCATCTTGGTTCAGACCCCTTCCAAAACCTCGACCAAAAGCCATACCTCCCCTTCCTCTTCCAGCACTCATGTGATTTCCACTTCCTCGACCGCCTCCATATCCCATACGACTTCTCCCTTCATTTGCTAATATGAAATCACTCCATTTGAACTTGGTGCTGTCATTCTCACCCGTGCCACATTCCTTGTACCAGTGACCAAGAAGTCCACCATTGCTACAAAAATATCACCATTTTTTCATATTTACCATTCTTGCCTGCCCTTGTGATACGTCTTCATCGTATCTACTTTTCCTAATGCTTTTACTTTTGTTTTGGACTCTAATTTGTATGATTTGAATAAAACTAACCCAGACTGACGTTGTTTTTAGCAGAACTACCATGGTGTTGTTTTTATGCAGAAATAAAAGTTCTTGGAATGGAATGAAACTTTTTGGAGATCTTTTATGGAGTACAAGAAAAATACTGGAGCCAAGAACCCCGGAGGGGCCCCCCTGGGTGAGCACAACCCACCAGGGCGTGCCCCCCTCCTGGCGCGCCCAGGTGGGTTGTGCCCACATGGTGGGCCCGCTGACCCTATCTCCGACGCTATAAAATCCTATTTTCGGAGAAAAAATCAGGCAGGAAAAATTATCACGTTTCACAAGATGGAGCCGCCGCAGCCTCCCGTTCTTCATCGGGAGGCCAAATCTGGAGTCCGTTTGGGGCTCCGGAGAGGGGATCTTTGATCTTCATCATCACCAACCCTTCTCCATCGCCAATTCCATGATGCTTCCCACGGGGAGTGAGTAATTCCTGAAGGAAATGTGCCCTAGAGGCAATAATAAAGTTATTATTTATTTCCTTATTTCATGATAAATGTTTATTATTCATGCTAGAATTGTATTAACCAGAAACTTGATACATGTGTGAATACATAGACAAACAGAGTGTCACTAGTATGCCTCTACTTGACTAGCTCGTTGAATCAAAGATGGTTAAGTTTCCTAGCCATAGACATGAGTTGTCATTTGATTAACGGGATCACATCATTAGGAGAATGATGTGATTGACTTGACCCATTCCGTTAGCTTAGCACTTGATCATTTAGTATGTTGCTATTGCTTTCTTCATGACTTATACATGTTCCTATGATTATGAGATTATGCAACTGCTGTTTACCGGAGGAACACTTTGTGTGCTACCAAACGTGACAACGTAACTTGGGGATCATAAAGGTGCTCTATAGGTGTCTTCGTAGGTATTTGTTGAGTTGGCGTATTTCGAGATTAGGATTTGTCACTCCGATTGTCGGAGAGGTATCTCTGGGCCCTCTCGGTAATGCACATCACTATAAGCCTTGCAAGCAATGTGACTAATGAGTTAGTTGCGGGATGACGCATTCCATAACGAGTAAAGAGACTTGCCAGTAATGAGATTGAACTAGGTATTGAGATACCGATGATCGAATCTCAGGCAAGTAACATACCGATGACAAAGGGAACAACGTATGTTGTTATGCGGTTTGACCGATAAAGATCTTCGTAGAATATGTGGGAACCAATATGAGCATCCAGGTTCCGCTATTGGTTATTGACTGGAGACGTGTCTCGGTCATGTCTACATAGTTATCGAACCCATAGGATCCGCACGCTTAACGTTCGGTGACGATTTATATTATGAGTTTATGTGTTTTGATGTACCGAAGGTAGTTCAGAGTCCCGGATGAGATCGGGGACATGACGAGGTGTCTCGAAATGGTTGAGACCTAAAGATCGATATATTGGACGACTAATTCGGACATCGGAAAGGTTCCGAGTGATTCGGGTATTTTTCGGAGTACCGGAGAGCTACGAGAATTCGTATTGGGCCTTAATGGGCCATACGGGAAAGGAGAGAAAGGCCTCAAAGAGTGGCCGCACCCCTCCCCATGGATTGGTCCGAATTGGACTAGGGAGGGGGGGCGCCCCCTTCCTTCCTTCTCCTTTTTCCTTCCCTTCTCCTACTCATACAAGGAAAGAAGGAGTCCTACTCCCAGTGGGAGTAGGACTCCCCCTTTGCACGCCCTCTTCTTGGCCGGCCGCCTCCCCCCTTGCTCCTTTATATACGGGGGCAGGGGGCACCTCTAGACACACAAGTTGATATGTTCATCTCTCCCAACCGTGTACGGTGCCCCCCTCCACAATATTCCACCTCGGTAATATTGTAGCGGTGCTTAGGCAAAGCCCTGCATCGGTAGCATCATCACGTCGTCGTGCTGACAGAACTCTCCCGTAAAGCTCTGCTGGATCGGAGTTCGTGGGACGTCATCGAGCTGAACGTGTGCTGAACTCGGAGGTGCCGTACGTTCGATACTTGATCGGTCGGATCGTGAAGACGTACGACTACATCAAACCGCTTGTGCTAACGCTTCTGTTTTCGGTCTACGAGGGTATGTGGACACCACTCTCCTCTCTCGTTGTTATGCATCACCATGATCTTGCATGTGCGTAGGATTTTTTTGAAATTACTACGTTCCCCAACAGTGGTATCAGATTCAGGTTTTATGCTTAGATGTTATATGCATGAGTAGAACACAAGTGAGTTGTGGGCGATACAAGTCATACTGCTTACTGATACGTCCATTTTGCATCATGCTTTTATATCAATATTTATTGGATTATGGGCTGTTATTACACATTATATCTCAATACTTATGACTATTCTCTCTTATTTTACAAGGTTTACCATGAAGAGGGGGAATGTCGGCAGCTGGAATTCTGGCTGGAAAAGGAGCAAATATTGGAAACCTATTCTGCACAACTCCAAAAATCCTGAAACTCCATGGAAGTTATTTTTGGAATTAATAAGAATTATTGACCGAAGAAAACACAAGAGGGGTCCCACACCCTAGCCAGGAGGGTGGGGGGCGCGCCCACTGATAACCCACAAGTATAGGGGATCGCAACAGCTTTCGAGGGTAGAGTATTCAACCCAAATTTATTGATTCAACACAAGGGGAGCCAAAGAATATTCTTGAGTATTAGCAGTTGAGTTGTCAATTCAACCACACCTGGATAACTTAGTATATGCAGCAAAGAGTTTAGTAGCAAAAGTGGTATGATAATAAAGGTAACGGTAGCAAAAGTAAAGATAAATGTTTTTGGGTTTTTGTAGTAGTTGTAACAGTAGCAACGGAAAAGTAAATAAGCGAAGAACAATATATGAAAAGCTCGTAGGAAATGGATCGGTGATGGATAATTATGCTGGATGCGATTCCTCATGCAATAGTTATAACATAGGGTGATATAGAACTAGCTCCAATTCATCAATGTAATGTAGGCATGTATTCCGTAAATAATCATGCGTGCTTATGGAAAAGAACTTGCATGTCATCTTTTGTCCTACCCTCCCATGTTCAGCGGGGTCCTAGAGGAAACTAAGGGATATTAAGGCCTCCTTTTAATAGAGAACCGGAACAAAGCATTAGCACATAGTGAATACATGAACTCCTCAAACTACGGTCATCACCGAGAAGTATCCCGATTATTGTCACTTCGGCGTTGTCGGATCATAAGACATAATAGGTGACTATAGACTTGAAAGATAGGATCAAGAACACACATATATTCATGAAAACATAATAGGTTCAGATCTGAAATCATGGCACTCGGGCCCTAGTGACAAGCATTAAGCATAGCAACATCATAGCAACATCAATCTCAGAACATAATGGAGACTAGGGATCAAACCCTAACAAAACTAACTTGATTACATGGTAAATCTCATCCAACCCATCATTGTCCAGCAAGCCTACGATGGAATTACTCACGCACGGCAGTGAGCATCATGAAATTGGTGATGGAGGATGGTTGATGATGACGACAGCGACGAATCCCCCTCTCCGGAGCCCTAAATGGACTCCAGATCAGCCCTCCCGAGAGAGATTAGGGCTTGGCGGTGGCTCCGTGTCGTAAAACGTGATGAAACTTTCTCCCTGATTTTTTTTCTCCCCGAACGTGAATATATGGAGTTGGAGTTGACGTCGGTGGAGGTCCGGGGGGCCCACGAGATAGGAGGCCGCGCCATAGGGGGGGGCGCGCCCCCACCCTCGTGGACAGGCTATGGGCCCCCTGGCATTAATTCTTTCGCCAAAAATTCTTATTAATTCCAAAAAGTGCCTCCGTGGATTTCCAGGACATTCCGAGAACTTTTCTTTTCTACACTAAAACAACATCATGGCAGTTCTGCTGAAAACAGCGTCGGTCCGGGTTAGTTTCATTCAAATCATGCAAGTTAGAGTCCAAAACAAGGGCAAAAGTGTTTGGAAAAGTAGATACGTTGGAGACGTATCAACTCCCCCAAGCTTAAACCTTTTCTTGTCCTCAAGCAATTCAGTTGATATACTGAAAGTGATAAAGAAAAACGTTTACAAACTCTGTTTGCTCTTGTTGTTGTAAACATGAAGCCAGCATTCAAGTTTCAGTAAATATTATGAGCTAACCATACTTACAATAACACATAGCTCTCATACTTACTCATATCAATAGCATAATCAGCTAGCGAGCTATAACAATAAAACTTGGATGACAACACTTTCTCAAAATAATCATAACATGATATAATGAAATGGTATCTTGCTAGCCCTTTCCGAGACTGCAAAACATAAAGGGTTAATTATCCTTTTGCCCTCGGTGGTGTCTCTATGCTCAGTTTTTCCCTCAGATGCAAATTGTGCTCGGTTTTGCCCCTAGTCCATGCACAGCTACTATGACGAGGCCAAACGGCCATATTTGACTCCATTCCGTCCGCCAGCATTAAGTTGTGGGTCCGGAGCTTACACGTGGGACCGCGTGGACGTGGGTCCGGAGCTTACACGTGGGACCGCGTGGACATGGGTCCGGAGCTGACATGTAGGCCCGTGCAACTAAATCCCCAAATCATTCGTAGCTCACTCTGCCCATCCGCTTCCCCGCCGGCCGGCTGACCTGCGCCGCCGCCGGCACTTGCACCGCGGCCAGGACCTGCCCCGCCACCAGCTGCACACCTACTCCACCGCTACCTTTCTGCGCCTATGCTCCACGGCTGCCTGCGACGCCCGCCACCTTCCTGCGATGCCACGGGTGGGGCGCCCGCCACCTGCTCGACCCGCGGCGCGGCCTCCTTCTGTGCGCCCGAGCGGAGCGCTCAAAGGTGGGGGGCTGCTGGAGCTATTTGAACTAGGAGGAAGAACCCTAGGCCGAAATGGAGAGCAGCGGCGACCCCGGAGTATCTGGCGAGGCAGGCATCGGGCCGGAGATCCGCCGCGTCCACGACTGGGTTCCCGAGGGGTAAGTCTTGCCTCCTGTTTAGATTGAGTTTAATTGTGCATTTGAACACTCGATTCGAGTAGGTTTGCCCAATTAGTGTGCTGATTGCGTCTCTGTTTTTCGCCGGTTAGGATGGAGTTGCGGTTTGCTTTCTTGATGCACATTAGAAGGGACCGGTACATGTTCGATGCAAAGGATCAGAAGAAATACCAAGGAGGTTTTGATTATCGGTTGCCAATGGCTAGTAATTGGAGTTTCAGACAATTTGGGGAGGTAATTTGTAGCCAATATCCTTGGAGTTTGCTTGATGAAGTGGTATACAAATACTATGATGGTGAAAAGAAATGGGTGACAGTTAGTAATGATGAAGAGCTAGCTACCATGTTTGTTAGGCATAAAGAGAAAGATAATTTTCATGTGAGGCTGCAAGTTGATGTGCTTGAGCAGGCATTTGGACCTAGGATGACGGGTGCAACATCTCGGGGAGAACCAAGTCATCGTAATGGCATCTCTAGCCAGAACAGTTCAGTTGGTGCACGGCGACGTGGTGGCTCGACAAGTGTGGGCAACAGCAGTAGGGTCCCCCTTGAAGTGGAGCATGATGACTACAATTCTGGGGTTGATGAAGAGAAGCTATATTATGATGTTATTCGGAATTTACGACGGGCACCTCGGGCTGATAACCAAGATGAGGCTCACAATGCGGTCCGTGTGGACGATGACGCGGTGGGTGAGGACGAAGACCTTGCAGCTGTTGAATGGGACCCTTTGAACCCTAATTTGGAAGAAGGTACAGTTTTTGCATCCATGAATGAGTGTAGAAATGCAGTTGTGACATACTGCATCAAGGTAGAACGTACTTTCAAAGTTGACAAGAGCGATCAAGTACGTTACAGAGTGCACTGTCCGACTGAGGGTTGTCCATGCAGGCTGCTCGCATCTAAAATGCGAAATAGCACTAATGTTCAGGTCAAAGTGAACCCTTTTAAGCACACATGCCGGGAATCAACCCTTAGGAAGGATACAATCAGTAGAGCCAAGTCAAGATGGGTGGCAGAAGAAGTAAATAAGTGGGTGAAAGAAAACCAGCAAGTGGGTCCAAAGGAATTGCAGAAGAACATCACAGATAAATTCAGGATAGATTTACCATACATGAGGTTGTTCAATGGTAAACAACAGGCTATGGATTCTATGTATGGTAACTGGCAGGAAAGTTTTCAATTGTTGTATTCATTCAAAGGTGAAGTGGAGAGGACAAGCCTAGGTAGTATTGTAGATATTGATCACCACACCATGGAGTACACATTCAGGGGAGTGACAAAGACCAAGGAATGCTTTAGGAGGGTTTTTGTCTGCTTTGAGGCTTGTCGTCGGGGTTTTTTGGCAGGTTGCAGGCCTTATTTGGCTATTGATGCCATTTTTCTCACAGGGAGGTTTAAAGGACAGTTAGTAGCTGCTTGTGCAGTTGATGCACACAGTTTTGTATTTCTAGTTGCCTACGGTGTGCTGGAGACAGAGTCTGAGGAGAGCTGGACTTGGTTTTTGCATAATCTGCGCCGGGCTATTGCACATCCCAATGGGTTGGTCATTCATACAGATGCCTGCAAAGGTTTAGAAGTGGCCGTGGACAATGTGTTCCCTAGAGTAGAGCATAGGGAATGCATGCATCACCTTGCTGCAAATTTCATGAAGAAATTCAAAGGAAAGGTGTATACCGACAATTTATGGCCAGCATCTTTGACTTGCAGTGTGAAGAAGCACAACTACCACTTGAGGCAGTTATACATGAATCCCAAAGTGAAAGAATACTTGGAAACACACCACTCCAAGTTATGGGCCAGAAGCCAATTCAGTGAACTAAGCAAAGTTGACTATGTGCACAATAATCTAGCAGAGTCTTTCAACTCAACGATCCGAAAACTAAAGGGTCATTATGTGGTGGATTTGCTGGACAGGATAAGGATAGAATACATGCAGAAATTTCATTATCATGCAGGAATAGCCGAGGCAAAATTCATGGGCCACATTATCATCCCTGCTGTGATGAATGAGCTGATGCAGAAAACAACAAGCTTGGAAATGAACATGACTCTTTGCTCGGGTACCACAGCAGAGATATCATATTTGGATAAAGAGAAGAGGGAATGGAGATATCCGGTGGATTTAGAAGCTAGAACTTGCAGTTGTAGGCAATGGCAGATAACTGGGTTGCCATGCATTCATGCCTTGTTTTTCATCACTTCTCTCCCTGGTCCAGCAAGGAACATTCAGCAGTATGTGCATGATTACTACTCTGTTGCAAGGTTCAAAGCCACATATGCTTATGCCTTGCCTGCTATGGAGGGAAAACAACAATGGGACATGGTGGACCCTGGATTCAAGCTTTGCGCTCCAGTTCTGAAAAGAGCAGCAAGTAGACCAAGGAAGAGTCGAATCAGACCTCGCAGCGAAGGAGCTGGACTTGGAGCAAGGAAGCGTAAGTGCACAAGATGTGGTGGGTCTGGTCATTTCGGTAAGTATTGTGATAACACAGTAGATCCTGCGTTCGGAGAGAGTTTCGATGAAGGCTTCGATGAAAATGATGGACAGCAGCCGGTTGCATCAGATGCGGATTTTGACGAGGTTCAAAATGATGATGGTCAATAGCCGCATGATTTTGACGATGATCCAAGTGAGGCTCCAAATAGTGATCATGGTGATCCAAGTGAGGCTCCAAATGATGATCATGGTGATCCAAGTGAGGCTCCAAATGATGATCTTGGTGATCCAAGTGAGGCTCCAAATGATGATCTTGGTGATCCAAGTGAGGCTCCAAATGATGATCCAAGTGAGGCTCTAAATGGTGACCAACCTTCTGTTGTTGTGAGTTCTGCTAGGTATGTAAATCTTGCAAGGGTCAAATACTACTGTACATTTATGGGTCACTTGACACGATCTCATTACCCTTTATGCTTTGCATAGATCTATGATAGGTTTGAAGAAGACGCACAAGGTACCGACAACCAAGAGGAGAAGAGAAGAAGCAATGAGCACAAGGTGCACGAGGAGCAAAGTGATGGCAAGAAGCTCAAGGAACAGACAGAAGCCCGAACGCTATATGTGAATAATTATGAAACATTATGAATAATGTTGTATTTCTGTTGGATGATGTTAGAACTATGTTTGACATGATGGTTAAATCTGTTGGATGATGTTTGAATGAGCACATGGTTTTTCCATTTTTTGATTTTTTTGAATTTGTTTTGCTCATTTGAATTCTGGTCAAACCTAACTTTGACCACGATTTAAACAAGTCTAAAACATCAAAATGAAGAACTAAGCCTGGATCCTTCTTAGTCAATCCAAAATGAAGCTGTGGTGAGGTTTTTGAACTTTTCATGAAAAATGTGCTAAAATGAGGGTCCAAAGGTAGGGTAAACGGCCTCATCTCTAAGCAAGGTTTTTTTCGACCTTGTCTAAATCAGCCAAATAACTTTCCTAAACATATATTCTATATATACGGACTATGTGCGCTGGTTTTTCCATTTTTTTTGTTTTTTTTAATTTGTTTTTCTCATTTGAATTCTGGTCAAACTTAACTTTGACCAAGATTTAAATAAGTGTAAAACATCAAAATGAAAAACTAAGCATGGATCCTTCTTAGTCACTCTAAAATGAATCTATGGTGGGTTTTTTGAAATTTTCATGTTTATTTCCCCAAAACACTTCTCTTCACTTCATACAAAAGAGTTTGAGATACTCGAGATATCATACAAATACACATGAACTTATCGTTTAAATGTATGTAAACCTTATTTATCAACTTAAATCGTTAGTATATGACATAAGAAGACTATGTGCGCTGGTTTTTTATTTTTCTGATTTTTATTTAATTTATTATGCTCATTTGAAATCTGGTCAAACATAGCTTTGACTGCTCCAAACCCCTCCCAAACCCCGCTAACCCTAGCACTAAACCAGGACCGTTCATCTAACCCTAGCGCTGAACAAGGGCCATCGATCTAACCCTTCTAGATGGAATCTGTGGGGAGGAGGGGGGCGATCCGTGAGATGCAATCTGATTGGCTGGGAGATTGTTTTTTTAAAACAAATATCGGGCGCGCTGGATGGACCGTTGGGCCGTCTCGTTGTCTGGGCGTGAGACCGCAGTAAATAGCCCGTCTCAGCCTTTCCAGGCCTTGCATGCATGCATGGGAGGCGGCGACGTGCATAGGCTGCGACGTGGGTTTGCATGCGCGGGAGGCTGTGACGTGCATGCATGCGAGCGAGGCGAGCGAGGCGTGCTAGGCGCGCTAGGCTAGCGAGGCCAGCTAGGTGGTTCAACGAGTCAGATGCACCGTCCGGTCAAAGAGCTATGCAGTGATTCAAATGCACGCACGCGCCCCATGCATGCATCATTTTTGTGCAAAAATTTAAGAGTGCAAAGCGTAACAGATACACACACGCGTTCGGGTTCACACACGCACCATTCTCACCCTTTCTCTCCTCCTCTCCCACCCACAGGCCTATAAATGGGGTGCCTATCTTCCTCTCCCACCCATAAGCCAGATCCGATCCATTCTCTCCGACTTCAAACACCCAATCGACCGAGCCCTCCCCAAGCGAGACCATGCAGTTCAACGGGCCGACCTTCAGCCGTCCGCCTGTCATGCCAGAGCGGTGCTACCCACCGGGCGTGCTCGTGGAGGGAGCTCCGTGTGTGTGCTTTTTCAAGGTGGAGGGGTTCCGTCGAACTCACCCGCGCCTTCCTCAGAGCCGGCTATGCCCACCTCCCACGAGGCTCGCCGAGGATGTTCACCCTCAACGAGGTTCGTGACCGCGGCGGCATCCTCCTACTGCTCACGGTCACCTTCACCAACCCGTTTGACGCGCGCGAGCTCCTCGGCCAAGTCTTTTGGTGCGGCTGCGAGGCCATCTTCTTCACCATCTACAACATCTACACCAACTACGAGAACATCTTCCCCACTCCAGCCGGGATGCACTCCCTTCCCTACGACGAGGAGGAGGAGGTGTGAAGATGAAGATGGTGTTGAAGGGGCGCGCGCGGCCAAAGTGGAAGGAGGAGATCAAGATGAAGATTGTTTTGTTTTTTATTTGTTGCTTTTCTATGTCGTGTCGTGTCGTGTCATGTTTCGTCATGTGTCTGTGAACTGTCCGTGAACTTATATTATTGTAATGGTACTTGTGTTGCATCTTATCTAAGTTATTTATTAGGGTTTATTATGTGTGTTAAAAAACGTCCGTGCCCAAGCATATAATTTCTTCCCTAAACCAAGTCATGAAGCTCGAGAACTTGTGGTTGTCATCCAAAAGAGGGGGTGAGAAGCCCTCCGTTTTATTCAAAAAAAATAAGTCATGAACTAACATGCAAATTTATTCCGTTTAAATCCTAAACCAAGTGCCACTCTAACACTAAACCAAGTGCCACTCTAACCAAAACCACATGGCAGTGCAAACATACGTTTTCGCGGTCTCACATTTTTTTTGACAAATTTCACAGTCTCACTGTGTATACGTTTCTTCCCTACCCATGTCAAACTCTTGCCATCTATCCTAGCGGTTACCAGCGCAGCCCTAAACACCACAAACCCACGCGGTCTTGGGTTCGAGTCCCCAGCCGCACCAATTTTTTGTGCATTTTTCCACCCTTCATTTTTTTGACAAATTTCACAGTCTCACTATGTATACATTGCTTCCCTTCCCATGTCAAACTCTTGCCATCTGTCCTAGCGGTTACCAGTGCAGCCGTAAACACCACAAACCCACGCGGTCTTGGGTTCGAGTCCCCAGCCGCACCAATATTTGTTTTGCATTTTCCACCCTTCATTTTTTAGACAAATTAGTTTCTACTCAATGTAATGCCCTTAAAAATGTTTATTTATTTTGGCACTAGGTGTAAACATCTACCAGAGCTGAGGAACATTTACCATGACATTTTGGTCTTTGATTTAAATCACGGTGTATTTTAATTGGATTACTTAAATTGCTATTAAATATTTAACAGCTCCAAAAAATTTCTAACCTTAATTGTTTGGCTCTGGAATAATTCATTAGCTGCATTTCATTGATCAAAAGTTTCTGAATTCTTCATTTCTTCTCCTTTTTTTCAACATATTTAAATGTTGGTCACTTCTTCTCTTTTTTTCAACATTTAAACAAATTTGACCAACATTTAAACTAGGTGAATTCCTCATACAATTTCAAGATTACAAATTCCTCCATAATTCATGCCTTTCCATACATTTTCAACATTACAACCAGTGCGATTACCATACCTACAAATGCCCAAAAGTATTTGCAAATGGGTATTGGTAGTGCTTGATCTTCAAGCTTCCTAACCTTCTTCTTCAACATCCTAAGCTCAACAGCTAGCTCTCTGTCAGTGCGTGCTTCGCCCTCCATCTCTTCTTCCGGAGCTCGTGCTGCGGCCACTGCGGTTTGGGGCAGCATGCGCAACCATTCGCCATGCTCTTCTTGCAGTTCATTTATCAGAGTCTTGGCCAGAGCATCGACCCAAAGAAAGAAGCATGTCACCTGCATGAACACGGAACAGATCAACCGATTGCTCAAAGATCCCGACCACGAAAATGGTGCAATTGCCCCGATTCTTACCCCATTCTCGTTGCACACGTAGAACGGACGATTGCGGTTCCTCGGTGTGTGAGAAACCCTCTGGTCAACGCTCGCCCGGCACCGCGGACAGACGAAGACAGGCATCTCCACACGCGCCCGGCTCTGCATCTGCGAGGTGGCGCGGGAGCTTGCGGAAGACATGGAGCTCAGAGCCGAACGTGATCTCAATGCCGCCGCGCCCTCCACAGCTAGCTTCCCACCACCATGCCCTCCACATCTAGCTTCCCACCACCGTCGTGCTCTCGCTCTCTCGCCGTGGTCAGCGCCGTGCTCTCTGTCGCCATGGTCACCGCCGCTGTCGCCCACTAATATAGCACACCCGCAACGGCTTTAAGCTCAACGGCTCTCTGCTGGGTCCCGCAAGCCACGCGTGCAACGGTCTGAATAAAATTGGCCGCCTCTGCCGCCTGGTCCCACCTGTAAGGGCCGAGTCAAAACGTTGACCTGACAGAGACGCCAAAGTTCACAGAACGAGTCGGTGCGCACGGACTAGGGGCAAAACTGAGCACAATTTGCATCTGAGGGCAAAACTGAGCAGATGGACACCACTAAGGGCAAAAGGATAATTAACCCAAACATAAATGCAGAGCACCTTTAAAGATCAAGGACTGACTAAACATTGTAATTCATGGTAAAAGAGATCCAGTCAAGTAATACCCAATATAAATCAATAATAATGAATGCAAATGATAGTGTGCTCTCCAGCGGGTGCTTTTAATAAGAAGGATGATGACTCAACATAAAAGTAAATGGATAGGCCCTTCGCAGAGGGAAGCAGGGATTTGTAGAGGTGCCAAAGCTCGATTTTAAAATAGAGATTGAATAACATTTTGAGCGGCATACTTTCGCTGTCAACGCAACAACTATGAGATGGCTATATCTTCCATACTACATGCATTATAGGCAGTTCCCAAACAGAATGGTAAAGGTTTATACTCCCCCAACCACCAACAAGCATCAATCCATGGCTTGCTCGAATCAACGAGTGCCTCCAACATACAACAGCCCTGGGGGAGTTTTGTTTGATTATTTTGATTTGCTTTGATCTTTTTGGATCATGGGACTGGGCATCCCGGTTACCGGCCCTTTCTCGTGAATGAGGAGCGGAGTCCACTCCTCTTGAGAATAACCCACCTAGCATGGAAGATATAGGCAGCCCTAGTTGAAACATGATCTGCTCGAGCATACAAAACAGAATTTCATTTGAAGGTTTGGAGTTTGGCACATACAAATTTACTTGGAACGGCAGGTAAATACCGCATATAGGAAGGTATAGTGGACTCATATGGAACAACTTTGGGGTTTAAGGAGTTTGGATGCACAAGCAGTATTCCCGCTTAGTACAGGTGAAGGCTAGCAAAAGACTGGGAAGCGACCAACTGAGAGAGCGACAACAGTCGTAAACATGCATTAAAATTAATTCACACCGAGTACAAGCATGAGTAGGATATAATCCACCATGAACATAAATATTATGAAGGCTATGTTGATTTGATTCAACTACATGTGTGAACATGTGCCAAGTCGAGTCACTCAATTCATTCAAAGGAGGATACCATCCCATCATATCACATCATAATCATTCTAATAGCATGTTGGCACGCAAGGTAAACCATTATAACTCATAGCTAATCAAGCATGGCAAAAGTAACTATAATCTCTAAATGTCATTGCAAATATGTTTACTTCATAATAGCTGAGTCAGGAATGATGAACTCATCATATTTACAAAAACAAGAGAGGTCGAGTTCATACTAGCTTTTCTCATCCCAATAAGTCCATCATATATCGTCATTATTGCCTTTCACTTGCACGACCGAACGATGTGTGTAATAATAAGAGTGCACTTGCATTGGACTAAGCTGGAATCTGCGAGCATTCAACTCAAGAGAGAAGACAAGTAATATGGGCTCTAAGTTAAATAAACAATCATGCATATAAGAGCCACTAAGCATTTTCAATATAGTCTTCTCGACCCCCAAAAGAAAAGAAAATAAAACTATTTACATGGGAAAGCTCCCAACAAGTAAGAAGACAAACGAGAAATCTTTTTGGGTTTTCATTTTAATTTCTACTACAAGCATGGAAATTAAACTAACTAATTTTTTGGTTTTTCTCAAGGTTTATCAAACACACAAGAAGAAAACTAGAAAAAGAAATTTAAACTAGCATGGATAATACAATGAAAGAGTATGAGCACCGACGACTAGTGTGTGAACATGAATGTAAAGTCGGTGAGAAATACGTACTCCCCCAAGCTCAGGCTTTTGGCCTAAGTTGGTCTAATACCAAGGACCGCCGCTACTCTCCCCGGTGTAATGGGAGGTGAAATCAGGATACCATTGGCTGGTCATCTCCGGATCCCACTGGACAGATGATGCGCGATAAGCGTCCAGTTCAGGTTCCGGCTCAGGTTCAGGTTCTGGAGTAAAAGCTTGGGCTAGATGGTTGTTCACCGCTTCCGGCGTGACAAGACGATTTTTTGCAAGCAAATCAAACAACAGAGGCACATGCAAAATAATAATCTCAATGTGTTTCTTATTAAATCTAAGTTTATACAAGAGCATCTTCTCTTCGTTGTCAACAATAAACTTGTGTGCTACCATGCTCTTGTAATCTAAAATATGAGGATGCAATTTTATCTCATCCTCCTCATGGTGCCTAATGGGTATCTAAAAATGTTCAGCAAGACGTGCAGCATAGATACCTCCAAATATGGGGCCTTTTGTATGATTCAGGGCTAGCCGTTTAGCAATGACGGCACCCATACTAAAAGTGTTGTCTCCCAGCAAAGCATGTTGAAGAATAATAATATCTGGAATGCTCAAATTTCCACTATTTCCACGACCAATCAAGCATCTACTAGCAAATATGGTGAAGTAGCGTAAAACAAGAAAGTGTATGCTAGATACCTTCGCCTCGGAGCCCTTCTTTGGCTCCTCTACAGCAATAGTATTAACAAAGCCACCCACATCTTCACGATGGGGTTCATCTAATTCTCCCTCATAAGGTATCCTACATACCGCGCAAAAATGACGTAAAGACATTTCTTTGAATTCATCATATAAATGAAATGATACTGCAGACGATGATTTCTTAGGATAATAATAAAAGTTTTGCACGAAAGTATTGGTGAGTAAGAGATACTGATCGATTCGGTCGTTCATGAAACCGGTGAGGCCTGCAGTCTTGATTAAAGCATAAAAGTATTCATGAATTCCGGCTTCTTTCAAGAAATCCTCACATGGCCATTCGCACGACCGTACTTCCGCTAAGCGAGGAAGATTATACATAGCTTTTTCCTTCTCTTTGGCTTGTTTTTCCTGACAGCTTTGGCTAGAAGAGCCTTTAAAAAGCCTCCTTAACTTTTTGTGAAAATTTCTGAAATTTTAGTAACTTCAAAATAAAAGTGAATAAAACTAAACAAGATTGGTAGCAACTACTCCTACAAGTGCCTAGAGCCTATATCATGCATTGGAATTGCTTGGGACCTCAAAATTTTAACATGCAAGCTCAAGAACAAGATCACCTATGCAGCAAAAAATTGCAATGAATAAAGCACTAGAACAAAAACTAATTGGACCAATGGAGGAGTCACATACCAAGCAACAACCTCCCAAAGCAGTTTTGCGAATGGAGCTTTGAGCTAAGAGATCGAAAATCGCAGCAAAACGAGTTTTCAGTGCCTAAAATCCTCAAATATTCCAGAAAAAATCATACTAAATTTGCAGGGCATTTGGAGCACTTTTATTTTCGGACTATTTTTTTAATGCACGGATAATTCAGGAAACAGACGGATAATACTTTGCTTTATTTATTCTAAATAACCGAAAGTAAAAAGAGGGTACAGAAGGTTGTGCCTTCTACTTTCATCCATCTCGTGATCATCAAAATGAACCCACTAACAAGGTTGATCAAGTCTTGTTAACAAACTCATTCCGAATAACACGGAACCGGAGAAATTTCAAATAACACTAAGTTACCTCAATGGGGATATGAAAATCCCCAACAATAAGAATATCATACTTTTTCTTGATAGTAGGGAGAGGAAATTCAAAACCTCCAAAAATGATAGTTGGAACTTTTTCAATAGAATTGATGCTATGAACTTGAGATTGTTTCCTCGGAAAGTGTACCGTATGCTCATTACCATTAACATGAAAAGTGACATTGCCTTTGTTGCAATCAATAACAGCCCCTGCAGTATTAAGAAAAGGTCTACCAAGGATAATAGACATACTATCGTCCTCGGGAATATCAAGAAAGTCCGTTAAGATAGTGACATTTGCAACCACAACAGGCACATCCTCACAAATACCGACAGGTATAGCAGTTGATTTATCAGCCATTTGCAAAGATATTTCAGTAGGTGTCAACTTATTCAATTCAAGTCTATGATATAAAGAGAGAGGCATAACACTAACACCGGCTCCAAGATCACATAAAGTAGTTCTAACATAATTTCTTTTAATAGAGCATGGTATAGTTGGTACACCCGGATCTCCAAGTTTCTTTGGTATTCCACCCTTAAAAATGTAATTAGCAAGCATGGTGGAGATTTCAGCTTCTGGTATCTTTCTTTTGTTTGTAATGATATCCTTCATATACTTAGCATAAGGATTTACTTTAAGCATATTAGTTAAGCGCATACGTAAGAAAATAGGTCTAATCATTTCAGCAAAGCGCTCAAAATCCTCATCATCCTTTGACTTGGATGGTTTAGGAGGAAAGGGCATGGGTTTCTGAACCCATGGTTCTCTTTCTTTACCGTGCTTCCTAGTAACAAAATCTCTCTTATCATAACATTTATTCTTTGATTGTGGGTTATCAAGATCAACAGCAGGTTCAATCTCTACATCATTGTTTTTGCTAGGTTGAGCATAAACATGAACATTATCATTAACATTATCACTAGGTTCATGTTCATCACCTGATTGTGTTTCAGCATCAGAAATAGAAATATCATTGGGATTCGCAGGTGTGTCTACAGTAGGTTCACTAGAAGCATGCAAAGTTCTATCGTATTTCTTTTTCTTCTTCTTAGAAGAACTAGGTGCCTCTAAATTATTTCTCTGAGAATCTTGCTCGATTCTCTTAGGGTGGCCTTAAGGATACAAAGGTTCCTGAGTCATTCTACCAGTTCTAGTAGCCACTCTAACAACAAAGTCATTTTTATTATTTAATTCATCAAGCAAATCATTTTGAGCTTTGAGTACTTGCTCAGCTTGAGTAGCAACCATAGAAGCATATTTACTAACGCGGTGAAGTTCATCTTTAACTCTAGCCAGATTATCGCCTACGCGTCCTATCTCGAAAGCATTATTCTTTAACTCTCTACCAACATAAGCATTAAAACATTCTTTTCTAGCCATAAAGTCATCAAATTCATCTAAGCATGGGCTATGAAATTTAGTAGAGGGTACTTCAACTTTATCATATCTATAGAGAGAATTTACCTATACTACCCGTGTCGGGTTATCAAGACAATGTGGTTCTTCAGGCGGTAAATTAAGCCCATGTATTTCTTCAATAGGTGGTAAATTCTTAACATCTTTAGCTTTAATACCTTTTTATTTCATTGATTTCTTTGCCTCTTTCATATCTTCAGGACTGAGAAATAAAACACCTCTCTTCTTCGGAGTGGGTTTAGGAATAGGCTCAGGAGTTGGCTCAATTGGTTCAGGAATTACTTCAGGAACTGGCTCAGGAAGAGTCCAATTATTTTCATTAGTCAACATATTATTCAATAGTATTTCAGCTTCGTCGACTGTTCTTTCCCTGAAAACACAACCAGCACAACTATCCAAGTAGTCCTTGGAAGCATCGGTTAGTCCATTATAAAAGATATCAAGTATTTCATTTTTCTTAAGAGGATGATCAGGCAAAGCATTAAGTAACCGGAGAAGCCTCCCCCAAGCTTGTGGGAGACTCTCTTCTTTGATTTGCACAAAATTATATATTTCCCGCAAGGCAGCTTGTTTCTTATGAGCAGGGAAATATTTAGCAGAGAAGTAATAAATCATATCCTGGGGACTACGCACACAACCAGGAGCAAGAGAATTATACCAAGTCTTAGCATCACCCTTTCATGAGAATGGAAATATCTTAAGGATATATAAATAGCAAGACTTCTCATCATTAGTAAACAGGGTGGCTATATCATTCAACTTGGTAAGATGTGCCACAACAGTTTAAGATTCAAGGCCATAAAAAGGATCAGATTCAACTAAAGCAATAATATCAGGATCAACAGAGAATTCATAATCCTTATCAGTAACACAAATAGGTGAAGTAGCAAAAGCAGGATCGGGTTTCATTCTAGCATTAAGAGACTGCTGCTTCCATTCAGCTAATAATTTCTTAAGATCATTTCTATCATTGCAAGCAAGAATTTCCATAGCAGCTTTTTCATTCATAACATAACCCTTAGGAATAACAGGTAATACATAATCATTGGGGGAACCCTCATCATCACTATCATCAATAACAGGTTCTTCAATATTTTCATTCCCCCTAACTCTAGCAAGTTGTTCATCAAGAAATTCACCTAATGGCACAGTAGTATCACACACAGAAGTAGTTTCTTCATGCATAGCAGAAGTGGCATCATCAATAACATGCGACATATCAGAATTCATTGCAGTAGTAGGTTTAGGTGTCGCAAGCCTACTAATAACGGAAGGAGAATCTAGTGCAGAGCTAGATGGCAGTTCCTTACCTCCCCTCGTAGTTGAGGGCAAAATCTTGGTTTTAGCGTCTTTCAAGTTCTTCATAGTGATCAACAGATATAAATCCCAAGTGACTCAGAGAATAGAGCTATGCTCCCCGGCAACGGCGCCAGAAATTAGTCTTGATAACCCACAAGTATAGGGGATCGCAACAGCTTTCGAAGGTAGAATATTCAACCCAAATTTATTGATTCGACACAAGAGGATCCAAAGAATATTCTTGAGTATTAGCAGTTGAGTTGTCAATTCAACCACACCTGGATAACTTAGTATCTGCAGCAAAGAGTTTAGTAGCAAAAGTGGTATGATAATAAAGGTAACGGTAGCAAAAGTGAAGATAAATGTTTTTGGGTTTTTGTAGTAGTTGTAACAGTAGCAACGGAAAAGTAAATAAGCGAAGAACAATATATGAAAAGCTCATAGGCAATGGATCAGTGATGGATAATTATGCCGGATGCGATTCCTCATGCAATAGTTATAACATAGGGTGATACAGAACTAGCTCCAATTCATCAATGTAATGTAGGCATGTATTCCGTAAATAATCATGCGTGCTTATGGAAAAAGAACTTGCATGACATCTTTTGTCCTACCCTCCCGTGTTCAGCGGGGTCCTAGCGGAAACTAAGGGATATTAAGGCCTCCTTTTAATAGAGAACCGGAACAAAGCATTAGCACATAGTGAATACATGAACTCCTCAAACTACGATCATCACCGAGAAGTATCCCGATTATTGTCACTTCAGGGTTGTCGGATCATAAGACATAATAGGTGACTATAAACTTGCAAGATAGGATCAAGAACACACATATATTCATGAAAACATAATAGGTTCAGATCTGAAATCACGGCACTCGGGCCCTAGTGACAAGCATTAAGCATAGCAACGTCATAGCAACATCAATCTCAGAACATAGTGGATACTAGGGATCGAACCCTAACAAAACTAACTTGATTACATGGTAAATCTCATCCAACCCATCACCGTCCAGCAAGCCTACGATGGAATTACTCAAGCACGGCGGTGAGCATCATGAAATTGGTGATGGAGGATGGTTGATGATGACGACGGCGATGAATCCCCCTCTCCGGAGCCCCGAACGGACTCCAAATCAGCCCTCCCGAGAGAGATTAGGGCTTGGCGGTGGCTCCGTGTCGTAAAACGCGATGAAACTTTCTCCCTGATTTTTTTCTCCCCGAACGTGAATATATGGAGTTGGAGTTGACGTCGGTGGAGGTCCAGGGGGCCCACGAGATAGGAGGTCGTGCCCTAGGGGGCGCCCCCCTGTATCGTGGACAGGCTGTGGGCCCCCTGGCATTAATTCTTTCGCCAAAAATTCTTATTAATTCCAAAAAGTGCCTCCGTGGATTTCCAGGACATTCCGAGAACTTTTCTTTTCTACACATAAAACAACATCATGGCAGTACTGCTGAAAACAACGTTAGTCCGGGTTAGTTTCATTCAAATCATGCAAGTTAGAGTCCAAAACAAGGGCAAAAGTGTTTGGAAAAGTAGATACATTGGAGACGTATCACCCACCCCTACTGGGCGCGCCCCCTGTCTCCTGGGGCCCCTGGTGGCCCTCCGGTGCCGATCTTCTGCTATATGAAGGCTTTTACCCTGGAAAAAATCATAAGCAAGCTTACGAGACGAAACTCCGCCGCCACGAGGCGGAACCTTGGTGGAACCAATCTAGGGCTCCGGTGGAGCTATTCTACCGGGGAAACTTCCCTCCGTGAGGGGGAAATCATCACCATCGTCATCACCAACGATCCTTCCATTAGGAGGGGGTCAATCTCCATCAACATCTTCACTAGTACCATCTCCTCTCAAAACCCTAGTTCATCTCTTGTATCCAATCTTGTATCAAACCCACAAATTGGTACCTGTGGGTTGCTAGTAGTGTTGATTACTCCTTGTAGTTGATGCTAATTGGTTTACTTGGTGGAAGATCATATGTTCAGATCCTTAATGCATATTGATACTCCTATAATCATGAACATGAATATGCTTTGTGAGTAGTTACGTTTGTTCCTGAGGACATGGGTGAAGTCTTGCTATTAGTAGTCATGTGAATTTGGTATTCGTTTGATATTTTGATGAGATGTATGTTGTCTCTCCTCTAGTGGTGTTATGTGAACGTCGACTACATGACACTTCACCATTATTTGGGCCTAGACGAAGGCATTGGGAAGTAATAAGTAGATGATGGGTTGCTAAAGTGATAGAAGCTTAAACCCCAGTTTATGCGTTGCTTCGTAAGGGGCTGATTTGGATCCATATGTCTAATGTTGTGGTTAGGTTTACCTTAATACTTCTTTTGTAGTTGCGGATGCTTGCAATAGGGGTTAATGTGGGATGCTTGTCCAAGTAAGGGCAGTACCCAAGCACCGGTCCACCGACATTTCAAATTATCAAAGTACCAAACGCGAATCATATGAGCGTGATGAAAACTAGCTTGACGATAATTCCCATGTGTCCTCGGGAGCTCTTTTCTCATTATAAGAAATTGTCCAGGCTTGTCCTTTGCTACAAAAAGGATTGGGCCACCTTGCTGCACTTTATTTACTTTCATTGCTTGTTACCAGTTACAAATTATCTTAGCACAAAACTATCTGTTACCTACAATTTCAGTGCTTGAAGAGAAAACCTTACTGAAAACCGCTTGTCATTTCCTTCTACTCCTCGTTGGGTTCGACACTGTTACTTTATTGCAAAAAGATATTCCTTTTGTCTTTGATGATGATTGTGTAGAAGCATTTGAAATACTTAAGAAAGCTTTGATCACTGCACCTATTGTTCAGCCACCTGATTGGAATTTACCTTTTGAAATTATGTGTGATGCTAGTGATTATGTTGTAGGTGTTGTTCTAGGGCAAAGAGTTGATAAGAAATTGAATGTTATCCAGTATGCTAGTAAGACTCTTGATACTACCCAGAGAAATTATGCTACTACTGAAAAAGAGTTTTTAGCAATCGTATTTGCATGTGATAAGTTTAGACCTTATATTGTTGATTCTAAAGTTACTTTTCACACTGATCATGCTGCTATTAAATATCTTATGAAAAAGAAAGATGCTAAGCCTAGACTCATTAGATGGGTTCTCTTGCTCCAAGAATTTGATTTGCATATTATTGATAGAAAGGGAGCTGAGAACCCCGTTGCAGACAACTTTCTAGGTTAGAGAATGTCCTGGATGACCCACTACCTATTGATGATAGCTTTCCTGATGAACAATTAGCAGTCATTAATGCTTCTCGTACTGCTCCTTGGTATGCTGATTATGCTAATTATATTGTTGCTAAATTTATACCACCTAGTTTCACATACCAGCAAAAGAAAATGTTCTTTTATGATTTAAGACATTACTTCTGGGATGACCCACACCTTTATAAAGGAGTAGATGGTGTTATTAGACGTTGTGTACCTGAGCATGAACAAGAACAGATCCTACGCAAGTGTCACTCTGAATCATACTAAGGACACCACGCTAGAGACAGAACTGCACATAAGGTATTGCAATCCGGTTTTTATTGGCCTACTCTCTTCAAAGATGCTTGTAAGTTTGTCTTGTCTTGTGATGAATGTCAAATAATTGGTAAAATTAGTAGACATCAAGAAATGCCTATGAATTATTCTCTTGTTATTGAACCATTTGATGTTTGGGGCTTTGATTATATGGGACCATTTCCTGCCTAGTGGATATACCCATATTTTAGTTGTTGTTGATTACGTTCCTAAGTGGGTAGAAACTATTCCGACTAGTAGTGTTGATCATAACACCTCTATTAAGATGCTTAAAGAAGTTATTTTTTTGAGGTTTGGAGTCCCTAGATATCTTCTGACTGATGGTGGTTCACATTTTATTCATGGTGCTTTCCGTAAGATGCTTGCTACGTATGATGTTAATCATAGAATCGCATCTCCTTATCACCAGCAGTCTAGTGGTCAAGTAGAGTTGAGAAATATAGAGCTCAAATTAATCTTGCAAAAACTGTGAATAGATCTAGAATGAATTGGTCCAAGAAACTTGATGATGCATTATGGGCCTATAGAACTGCATATAAAAATCCTATGGGTATGTCTCCGTATAAGATGGTTTGTGGAAAAGCATGTCACTTACCTCTTGAACTTGAACATAAAGCATATTGGGCTATTAAAGAGCTCAATTATGACTTCAAACTTGCCGGTGAGAAGAGGTTATTTGACATTAGCTCACTTGATGAATGGAGAACCCAAGCCTATGAGAATGCCAAGCTATTCAAAGAAAAAGTTAAAAGATGGCATGCCAAAAGGATACAAAAGCGTGAGTTTAACGTAGGTGATTATGTGTTGCTATTCAACTCTTGTTTAAAATTTTTTACAGGAGAACTTCTCTCTAGATGGGAAGGTCCTTACGTTATCGAGGAGGTCTATCATTCCGGTGCCACAAAAATCAACAACTTCGAAGGCACAAGTCTGAGGGTGGTGAACGGTCAAAGAATCAAACATTATATCTCAGGTAATCCTATCAATGTTGAAACTAATATTATTGAGACCGTAACCCAGGAGGAATACATAAGGAACACTTTCCAGAATGTTTCAGACTCCGAAAAGGAATAGGTATGTGATACGATAAGCAAACCAACTCCAAAACAATTCTAATGGCAATTTTTCTCCATTCTGGAATATTTAAGAATTTTGGAAAGAAAGAAGTAATCCGGGAAGGACACGAGGCCTCCACGAGGGTGGAGGGCGCGCCCACCCTTACTGGGCGCGCCCCCTGTCTCGTGGGCACCTCGTGTGCCTCCCGGACTCCGTTTTCTTGCACGTTACGTATTTTGGTCGGTAAAAATTCATTATATAATCCCCCGAAGGTTTTGACCACCGTATCATGCAATTATCCTCTGTTTTCGTTTCGAGCTGTTTTTTGACAGATCTAGAGCACCATGACGTCGCCCTCCTTCAACAATGAATACAAGGATACTTGGCTATTGAAGATAGAGTTGAAAAGAGAAGAACCGGAGGAGATCAACAAGGATGAAGGGATCAAGAAGGCCATGGAGGATCAAGCTCCGGTGGTGGAAGAAGAAGACATCCCTCAACCTCTACCTAACCTCTTTATTCCAACTGAGATTGAAGCTTTCAAGATGATTGAGTTAGCTCGCATACAAAACAAGTATCTCACGCAGGAAAATATTTTGTTGAAGGATCATATTGTCGGACTCAAGGGCATCATCCGAAAGTTGGAGGAGCTTTTACGTTTGATGTGCGATTATCCACCATCATCATCACCACCTCCATCACCTTCGACATAATCACATGGGTATGGGCACTCCCCTTGGCAACTGCCAAGCTTGGGGGAGGTGCCCCGGTATCGTATCACCATCACACTCCTATCTTTACCGTTTTACATAGTTTGATCCTTTTTGTAATATCTTGATCTAGTTGCTTGAAGTTTTGGTATGAATTAATTTTGAGTTTTGCTTTGTGATATCTTTATGTAATCGAGTCCGTGAGCTATCTATAATAAGGATTAGTGTTGAGTCAAGGGCTTTGCTATCTTGCTATGATCTTGAGAAAGTAGAAGAATAAAAAGAAATAAAAGAGTTCATATTGATCTTATGGATAGTAATGACTTCACATATAAAGAGTATGAGGCATAAAAGTTGTTGAGAGTTGACAAACGTAGTTTTGGTCATTGTTGCAATTAATAGGAAGTAACAAGGAAAGAGAGGTTTTCACATATAAATATACTATCTTGGACATCTTTTATGATTGTGAGCACTCATTAAGTATGACATGCTAAAGAGTTGGTGTTGGACAAGGAAGACAATGTAATGGTTTATGTTTTCTCACATCTAAGTTAAAGTATATTGTCATTGATCTTCCCAACATGTTGAGCTTGCCTTTCCCCCTCATGCTAGCCAAACTCCTTGCACCAAGTAGAGATACTACTTGTGCTTCCAAACATCCTTAAACCCAGTTTTGCCATGAGAGTCCACCATACCTACCTATGGATTGAGTAAGATCCTTCAAGTAAGTTGTCATGTTGCAAGCAATAAAAATTGCTCCCTAAATATGTATGACTTATTAGTGCGGAGAAAATAAGCTTTATACGATCTTGTTATGGAAGCAATAAAAGCGACGGACTGCATAATAAAGGTCCATACACAAGTGGCAATATAAAGTGACGTTCTTTTGCATTAAGATTTTGTGCATCCAACTCTAAAAGCACATGACAACCTCTGCTTCCCTCTGTGAAGGGCCTATCTTTTACTTTATGTTTTTACCTTATGCTTGAGTCAAGGTGGTCTTCACCTTTCCCTTTTTCATTTTATCCTTTTGCAAGCTACTCGTGTTTGAAAGATCTTGATATATATATCCAACTGGATGTAAGTTAGCATGAATTATTATTGTTGACATCACCCAAAGGTGAATACGTTGGGAGGCAACATTATAAGCCCCTATCTTTCTCAGTGTTCGATTAAAACTCCATAACCACAAGTATTGCGTGAGTGTTAGTAATTGTAGAAGACTATATGATAGTTGAGTATGTGGACTTGCTGAAAAGCTCTATTCTTGACTCTTTCTGATGTTATGATAAATTGCAATTGCTCCAATGACTAAGATTATAGTTTGTTAGTCCTCAATGAAGTTTCTGAACCATACTTGACATTGCAAATTGATTGTTACTTGAGCATAAGAAACCATATGACAAAATCTATATATGTTGCTGTTATAAGAATGATCATGATGCCCTCATGTCCGTATTTTATTTTTATCAACACCTCTATCTCTAAACATGTGGACATATTTTTCGATTTCGGCTTCCGCTTGAGGACAAGCGAGATCTAAGCTTGGGGGAGTTGATATGTCCATTTTGCATCATGCTTTTATATCAATAATTATTGCATTATGGGCTATTATTACACATTATATCTCAATACTTACGGCTATTCTCTCTTATTTTACAAGGTTTACCATGAAGAGGGGGAATGTCGGCAGCTGGAATTCTGGCTGGAAAAGGAGCAAATATTGGAAACCTATTCTGCACAGCTCCAAAAATCCTGAAACTCCACGGAAGTAATTTTTGGAATTAATAAGAATTATTTAGCGAAGAAAACACAAGAGGGGGCCCACACCCTGGCCAGGAGGGTGGGGGCGCGCCCACCCCTACTGGGCGCGCCCCCTGTCTCCTGGGCCCTTGGTGGCCCTCCGGTGCCCATCTTCTGCTATATGAAGGCTTTTACCCTGGAAAAAATCATAAGCAAGCTTACAGGACGAAACTCCGCCGCCACAAGGCAGAACCAATCTAGGGCTCCGGCGGAGCTGTTCTACCAGGGAAACTTCCCTCCGGGAGGGGGAAATCATCACCATCGTCATCACCAATGATCCTCTCATCGGGAGGGGGTCAATCTCCATCTACATCTTCACCAGCACCATCTCCTCTCAAAACCCTAGTTCATCTCTTGTATCCAATCTTGTATCAAAACCACAAATTGGTACCTGTGGGTTGCTAGTAGTGTTGATTACTCCTTGTAGTTGATGCTAATTGGTTTACCTGGTGGAAGATCATATGTTCAGATCCTTAATGCATATTAATACTCCTCTGATCATGAACATGAATATGCTTTGTGAGTAGTTACGTTTGTTCCTGAGGACATGGGTGAAGTCTTGCTATTAGTAGTCATGTGAATTTGGTATTCGTTCGATATTTTGATGAGATGTATGTTGTCTCTCCTCTAGTGGTGTTATGTGAACATCGACTACATGAAACTTCACCATTATTTGGGCCTAGAGGAAGGCATTGGGAAGTAATAAGTAGATGATGGGTTGCTAGAGTGACATAAGCTTAAACCCTACTTTATGCGTTGCTTCGTAAGGGGCTGATTTGGATCCATATGTCTAATGTTGTGGTTAGGTTTACCTTAATACTTCTTTTGTAGTTGCGAATGCTTGCAGTAGGGGTTAATCATAAGTGGGATGCTTGTCCAAGTAAGGGCAGTACCCAAGCACCGGTCCACCCACATATCAAATTATCAAAGTACTGAACGCGAATCATATGAGCGTGATGAAAACTAGCTTGACGATAATTCCCATGTGTCCTCGGGAGCTCTTTTCTCATTATAAGAAATTTTCCAGGCTTGTCTTTTGCTACAAAAAGGATTGGGCCACCTTTCTGCACTTTATTTACTTTCATTGCTTGTTATCCGTTACAAATTATCTTATCACAAAACTATCTGTTACCTACAAATTTCAGTGCTTGAAGAGAAACCCTTACTGAAAACTGCTTGTCATTTCCTTCTGCTCCTCGTTGGGTTTGACACTATTACTTATCGAAATGACTACGATAGATCCCCTATACTTGTGGGTCATCACTTACCAGCATGTCATACTTTGGTTCGGCGGTATTGTTGGATGAAGTGGCCCGGACCGACATTACGCGTACGCTTACACGAGACTAGCTCTACCGACGTGCTTTGCACATAGGTGGCTGGCGGGTGTCAGTTTCTCCAACTTTAGTTGAACCGAGTGTGGCTACGCCCGGTCCTTGAGAAGGTTAAAACAACACGAACTTGATGAAATATCATTGTGGTTTTGATGCTTAGGTAAGAACGGTTCTTGCTCAGCCCGTAGCAGCCACGTAAAACTTGCAACAACAAAGTAGAGGATGTCTAACTTGTTTTTGCAGGGCATGTTGTGATGTGATATGGTCAAGACATGATGCTAAATTTTAGTGTATGAGATGATCATGTTTTTTAACAAGTTATCGTCAACTGACAGAAGCCTTATGGTTGTCTCTTTATTGCATAAGATGCAAGCGCCAAATAATTGCTTTACTTTATCGCTATGCGATAGCAATAGTTGCAAGAGCAATAGTTGGCGAGACGACCATGTGATGACACATTGATATAGATCAAGATGATGGAGATCATGGTGTAATGTCGTTGACGATAGAGATCATGACGGTACTTTGGAGATGGAGATCAAAGGCGCTAGATGATCATGGCCATATCATGTCACATATTTTGATTGCATATGATGTTTATCTTTTATACATCTTATTTTGCTTAGTTCGGCGGTAGCTTTATAAGATGATCTCTCACTAAATTTCAAGGTATAAGTGTTCTCCCTGAGTATGCACCATTGCGAAAGTTCTTCGTGCCGAGACACCATGTGATGATCGGGTGTGATAAGCTCTACGTTCAAATACAACGGGTGTAAGACAGTTTTGCACACGCAGAATTCTCGGGTTAAACTTGATGAGCCTAGCATATGCAGATATGGCCTCGGAACACTAGAGGCCGAAAGGTCGAGCGTGAATCATATAGTAGATATGATCAACATAGTGATGTTCACCATTGAAAACTACTCCATCTCACGTGATGATCGGACATGGTTTAGTTGATTTGGATCACGTGATCACTTAAATGATTAGAGGGATGTCTATCTAAGTGGGAGTTCTTAAGTAATATGATTAATTGAACTTTAATTTATCATGAACTTAGTCCTGATAGTATTTTGCAAATAATGGTGTAGATCAATAGCTCGCGTTGTTGCTTCCCTATGTTTTATATGTGTTCCTAAGAAAAACTATGTTGAAAGATGATAGTAGCAATGATGCGGACTAGGTCCGTAATCTGAGGTTTATCCTCATTGCTGCACGGAAGAATTATGTCCTTGATGCACCGCTAGGTGACAGACCTATTGCAGGAGAAGATGCAGACGTTATGAACGTTTGGCTAGCTCAATATGGTGACTACTTGATAGTTTAGTGCACCATGCTCAAACGCTTAGAATCGGGACTTCAAAGACGTTTTGAACGTCATGGACCATATGAGATGTTCCAGGAGTTGAAGTTTATATTTCAAGCAAATACCCGAGTTGAGAGATATGAAGTCTCCAACAAGTTCTATAGCTAAAAGATGGAGGAGAATAGCTCAAGCAATGAGCATGTGCTCAGATTGTTTGGGTACTACAATCGCTTGAATCAAGTGGGAGTTAATCTTCCAGATAAAATAGTGATTGACAGAGTTCTCTAGTCACCAGCACCAAGTTAGAAGAACTTCGTGATGAACTATAGTATGCAAGGGATGACGAAAACTATTCCCGAGCTTTTCATGATGATGAAATCGATGAAGGTAGAAATCAAGAAAGAGCATCAAGTGTTGATGATTAACAAGACCACTAGTTTCAAGAAAAGGGCAAAGGGAAAGAAAGGGAACTTCATGTCGAATGGCAAGCAAGTTGTCACTTCTGTGAAGAAGCCCAAAGCTAGACTAAAGCCTAAAACTGAGTGCTTATACTGCAAAGGAAATGGTCACTGGAAGCGGAAATGCCCTGAATATTTGGTGGATAAGAAGGATGGCAAAGTGAACAAGGGTATATTTGATATACAGGTTATTGATGTGTACCTTACTAGTGTTTATAGTAGCCCCTGGGTATTTGATACTTGTTCGGTTGCTAAAAAATTAGTAACTCGAAACAGGAGTTACAGAATAAACAGAGACTAGTTGAGGGTGAAATGACGATGTATGTTGGAAGTGGTTCCAAGATTGATATGATCATCATCACACACTCCCTATACTTTCAGGATTAGTGTTAAACCTAAATAAATGTTATTTGGCGTTTGCGTTGAGCATGAATATGATTTGATCATGTTTATTGCAATACGGTTATTCATTTAAAATCAAAGAAGAATTGTTGTTCTGTTTACATGAATAAAGCCTTCGATGGTCATACACCCAATGAAAATAGTTTGTTGGATCTCGATCGTAGTGATACACATATTCATAATATTGATGCCAAAAGATGCAAAGTTGATAATGATAGTTCAACTTATTTGTGGCACTGCCGTTTGCGTCATATTGGTGTAAAGAGCATGAAGAAACTCCATAAAGATGGATTTTTGGAATCATTTGGTTATGAATCATTTGATGCTTGCGAACCGTGCCTTTTGGGCAAGATGACTAAAACTCCGTTCTCCGGAACAATGGAACGAGCTACTGACTTGTTGTAAATAATACATACTGATGTGTGCGGTCCAATGAGTGTTGATGCTCGTGGCGGCTATCGTTATTTTCTGACCTTCACAGATGATTTGAGCAGATATGAGTATATCTACTTAATGAAGCACAAGTCTGAAACATTTGAAAAGTTCAAAGAATTTCAGAGTGAAGTGGAGAATCATTGTAACAAGAAAATAAAGTTTCTACAATCTGATCGTAGAGGAGAATATTTGAGTCATGAGTTTGGCCTTCATTTAAAACAATGTGGAATAGTTTCATAGCTCATGCCACATGGAACACCTGTGTCCGAACGTCGTAACCGCACTTTACTGGATATGGTGCGATCTATGATGTATCTTACCGATTTACCACTATCATTTTGGGGTTATGCATTAAAGACAGCCGCATTCACTTTAAATAGGGCACCATCAATATCTGTTGAGACGGCGCCTTATGAATTATGGTTTGGCAAGAAACCAAAGTTGTCGTTTCTTAAAGTTTGGGGCTGTGATGCTTATGTGAAAAAGTTTCAACCTGATAAGCTCAAACCTAAATCGGAGAGGTGCGTCTTCATAGAATACCTAAAGGAAATTTTTTGGGTACACCTTCTATCACAGATCCAAAGGCAAGATATTCGTTGCTAAGATGGATCCTTTCTAGAGAAGGAGTTTCTCTCGAAAGAAGTGAGTGGGAGGAAAGTAGAGCTTGATAAGGTGATTGTACCTTCTCCCGAATTGGAAAGTAGTTTATCACAGAAATCAGTTCTAGTGATTCCTACACCAATTAGTGAGGAAGCTAATGATGATGATCATGAAGCTTCAGATCAAGTTACTACCGAACTTTGTAGATCTTCTAGATTAAGATCCGCACCAGAGTGGTACGGTAATCCTATTCTAAAGTCATGTTGCTAGACCATGATGAACCTACGATGAGCCCAGATTCCACGAAATGGCTTGAAGGCCATGAAATCTGAGATGGGATCCATATATGAGAACAAAGTGTGGACTTTGGTGGACTTGCCCGATGATCGGCAAGCCATAGAAAATAAATGGATCTTCAAGAGAAAGACAGATGCTGATAGTAGTGTTACTATCTACAAAGCTCGACTTGTCGCAAAAAGTTTTTCGACAAGTTCAAGGTGTTAAATACGATGAGATTTTCTCACTCGTATCGATGCTTAAGTCTGTCCAAATCATGTTAGCAATTGCCACGTTTTATGAAATCTGGCAAATAGATGTCAAAAGTGCATTCCTTAATGGATTTATTAAAGAAGAGTTGTATATGATGCAACCAGAAGGTTTTGTCAATCCTAAAGGTGCTAGCAAAATGTGCAAGCTCCAGAGATCCATGGATGGACTGGTGCGAAAATCTCGGAGTTGGAATATATGCTTTGATGAGTTGATCAAAGCATATGGTTTTATACTGACTTTTGGAGAAGCCTGTATTTACAAGAAAGTGAGTGGGAGCTCTGTAGCATTTCTAAAACCATATGTAGATGACACATTGTTGATTGGAAATGATATAGAAATTCTGGATAGCATAAAAGGATACTTGAATAAGAGTTTTTCAAAAGAAAGACCTCGGTGAAGCTGCTTACACATTGAGCATCAAGATCTATAGAGATAGATCAAGACGCTTGATAAAAAAATTCAATGAGTACATACCTGGATAAGATTTTGAAGTAGTTCAAAATGGAACAGTCAAAGAAGGAGTTCTTGCCTGTGTTGCAAGGTGTAAAGTTGAGTAAGACTCAAAACCCGACCATGGCAGAAAATAGAAAGAGAATGAAAAGTCATTCCCTATGCCTCAGCCATAGGTTCTATAAAGTATGCTATGTTGTGTACCAGACCTATTGTACACCTTTCTCTGAGTTTGGCAAGGGAATACAATTTTGATCTAAGAGTAGATCACTGGACAGCGGTCAAGAATATCCTTAGTGAGGACTAAGGAAATGTTTCTCGATTATGGAGGTGATAAAAGAGTTCGTCGTAAAGAGTTACATCAGTGCAAGCTTTTACACTAATCCAGATGACTCTAAGTCTCAATCTAGATACATGTTGAAAGTGGGAGCAATTAGCTAGAGTAGCTCCGTGCAAAGCATTGTAGACATAGAATATTTTGCAAAATACATACGGCTCTGAATGTGACAAACCCGTTGACTAAACTTCTCTCATGAGCAAAACATGATCATACCTTAGTACTCTTTGGGTGTTAATCACATAGCGACGTGAACTAGGTTATTGACTCTAGCAAACCCTTTGGGTGTTGGTCACATGACGATGTGAACTATGGGTGTTTATCATATACAGATATGAAAATTGGTGTTAAATCACATGATGATGTGAACTAGATTATTGACTCTAGTGCAAGTGGGAGACGGAAGGAAATATGCCCTAGAGGCAATAATAAATTTATTATTTATTTTCTTATTTCATGATAGATGTTTATTATTCATGCTAGAATTGTATTAACCGGAAACTTGATACATGTGTGAATACATAGACAAACAGAGTGTCACTAGTATGCCTCTACTTGACTAGCTCGTTGAATCAAAGATGGTTAAGTTTCCTAGCCATAGACATGAGTTGTCATTTGATTAACAGGATCACATCATTAGGAGAATGATGTGATTGACTTGACCCATTCCGTTAGCTTAGCACTTGATTGTTTAGTATGTTGCTATTGCTATCTTCATGACTTATACATGTTCCAATGACTATGAGATTATGCAACTCCCGTTCACCGGAGGAACACTTTGTGTGCTCCCAAACGTCACAACATAGTTGGGTGACTATAAAGGTGCTCTACAGGTGTCTCCGAAGGTACTTGTTGAGTTGGCGTATTTTCAGATTAGGATTTGTCACTCCGATTGTCGGAGAGGTATCTCTGGGCCCTCTCGGTAATGCACATCACTATAAGCCTTGCAAGCAATGTGACTAATGAGTTAGTTGCGGGGTGATGCATTACATAACAAGTAAAGAGACTTGCCGGTGACGAGATTGAACTAGGTATTGAGATACCGACGATCGAATCTTGGGCAAGTAACATACCGATGACAAAGGGAACAACGTATGTTGTTATGCAGTTTGACCGATAAAGATCTTCGTAGAGTATGTGGGAACCAATATGAGCATCCAGGTTCCGCTATTGGTTGTTGATCGGAGACGTGTCTCGGTCATGTCTACATAGTTCTCGAACCCGTAGGGTCCGCACGCTTAACGTTCGGTGACGATTTATATTATGAGTTTATGTGTTTTGATGTACCGAAGGTAGTTCGGAGTCCCGGATGAGATCGGGGACATGACGAGCAGTCTCGAAATGGTTGAGACGTAAAGATTGATATATTGGACGACTATATTTGGACATCAGAAAGGTTCCAAGTGATTTGGGTATTTTTCGGAGTACGGAGCGTAACGGGAATTCGTATTGGGCCTTAATGGGCCATACGGGAAAGTAGAGAAAGGCCTCAAAGAGTGGTCGCACCCCTCCCCATGGACTGGTCTGAATTGGACTAAGGAGGGGGGGGGGTGCCCCCTTCCTTCCTTCTCCTTTTTCCTTCCCTTCTCCTACTCCTACAAGGAAAGGAGGTGTCCTACTCCCGGTGGGAGTAGGACTCCCCCCTTGGCGAGCCCTCCTCTTTGTCGGCCACCTCCCCCCTTGCTCCTTTATATACGGGGGTAGGGGGTGATGACCCGCAAGTATACAGGATAGTTGTAGCCTCTTTCGATAAGTAAGAGTGTCGAACCCAACGAGGAGCTAAAGGTAGAACAAATACTCTCTCAAGTCCTATCAGCCACTGATACGACTCTACGCACGCTTGACGTTCGCTTTACCTAGAACAAGTATGAAACTAGAAGTACTTTGTAGGTGTTTTCGGGTAAGCTTGCAAGAAAGTAAAGAACACGTAAATATAAACTAGGGGCTGTTTAGATAAAGATGCAATAAAGTAAATATAGCAAGTGTGGAAAAGTGGTGGTAGGAGTTGTGGAATTGTCCCTAACACTACAGGAATCAGCTACTTTGCCATCAGCCATGGCGGACGGCAAAGGCATGGATGGCGGACGGCAAAAGTGGACGGCAATGTAAGGGACGGCAAAGAGCTACATTGCCGTCCGCTTCGGGCGGCTGATGGCAAAGGGTCCTTTGCCATCAGCTGCCGACGGCAAAGAATGCTGACGGCAATAATTGTGTTGTTACTCCGTTAGGTGGTTAACGGCAAGCCTTTGCCGTCGGCCGCTGACGGCAAACATCGGAAGGCCTTTGTCGTCCGCCGCTGTAGGCAAAGTTTTTTTCTCTTTGCCGTCAGCCACTGTTGGCAAACTGACCAAATAGGTCAGCCTCCCAGGAAGCACAGTTGCCTGCCACGTGGCCTCTTTGCCGTCCACTGCTGATGGCAAAGAGCCCTTTGCCGTCGGTGGCAGACGGCAAAGAGCCTGCATAATGGCTTTTTTCCCTGTTTTTTTAAATCCAACAATTTTCACAGCAAATATATATGACATATATAGATATATTGCACAGGGCTATTTAACATCACATAAGTTTCATCGTACATACATATATAGTTCCATCCACTCATACATAGCAAGTTGCACATACACATAAGTTGCAACCATTAGGAAGTTGCACATACATATTACAATGCAAAGTTTCATCAAGATAGCAAGTTCCATCGTAGCAAGCTAGAAGAATACTAGAAGAGAATGAAATAAAAAAACAAGCACTCCATCATAGCAAGCTAGCTTCCGAGAAGTGAATGAAATCTACAAAATGGCAAATAAGAAAGTTAGGAAAAGGTGACTAGAAGAAGAAGACTAGAAGAAGAAGCACGCCATCGTTTGTGAGGTAACTTAGGTGAAATGGATCGTTTATGAGCTAACTTAGGTAAAATGCATCATTTTAGAGCTAATGTAGGTAAAATTGATCGTTTATGAGCTAACTAAGCTAATTATGCCGTTTTTTTACATAAGTAAGGTAAGTACATGTCATTATTGAGCAAACCTAGTTAAGTAAGCATATTATAACTAACTTAGGTCATTTTGGAGGAAACAAAGCTAAGTATAGATCGTTTTAGAGCTAACTTAGGTAAAATGGCTGGTTTTGGAGGTCAGTAAGCTTATTAAGTCATTTTGCAGGAAAAGAAGCTAACTCTAGGTCATTAAGGTAAGCATATTGGATGAAATAAAGCTAAGTCTAGGTCTTTATGCATTTGTTAAGCAAAAAACTAGAGAAACTTACCTTGATCATGGAGGTGTGGGAGCGGGCTGGCTCATGCCAGTAGCTGGAGAAGGATCGTGTGATGCTTGTGTGGAGTAACGCTGCACCAAAGATCATTTCCAATGTTTCGTTAGCATGATGACACTCAAATGTTAAGACTAGCAAGTAACGTCCATTCAAATTAAACTCACCGTGGTCTCGGGAGAAATCTCTGGATCAATGGCTATGGAGCCACGGGACCTCCCGCCACTAGATATCATCACCTGCTCTGGATTGTAGGGGATCTGGCTCGGGTTAAACTCCTCCCCTTTCCTCGCCTTCCCCTTGACTTGCTTGTAAGAGGCAGTGTGGGCCATGGCATACAGGTCGTACCCCTCTGGCACCTTATCCGTCTTATTGTAGCATGCCTGAAAGAGAGAAACAAAGTAAATTAGTAATTAAAGGGCTCAAGCTAGCATGATGAATGAATTTCATTAATCATGAAGCAAACCACATTACCCAATTCCGCCCGAACTGATATAAGCTGGAGCTACCTTGATGGTGTGGCACACCTTCAATTTGGGCACGTTTGTCCTTGGCTTCAGTCGGCTCCCCTTCCATCTTTCAACACCTGCCCTGACAAAGAGTAAACGAAATTAGTACAACATAAAAAAAATACCGACATGAATAATAATATGTATATCACTTAAGTGTATCATCATCAAGTACAACATAAAAAAATTGAATACCCAACACTACTAATAATCTCGATCAGTATCATCAATAAATGCATAATCATCATCATCACTATAATCAATGACGGGCTCATAGGGTTCAGTGGCATCAACATGTGGAAGGCCACCTTTACGTAATCGGTCAAGCATTGAGAGGTCGTCCGCAGCAGTAACCTCTTCTTGTTCCGGCTCTTCTTGTTCCTCCTCTGGGGTGACGTGGGATTCACTGTCGTTGTCTACTTCAATGTTTTGGGGTGAAGTATACCGGTTCTTGAAACGCTTTTTGGAAAGACGTCTCTCTTGGAAGAATTCTCCTTCATATGTGTATGGGTTAATGTGAGGTTCATAATCCTCTTCCTTTGGGGGAGATAGTCTAGCACGTGGCGGCATTTCATAAACGACATCCCAACCTTTCAGATTTGGATTAGTTTGGCAGGCCCAGGGTAGATAGAATACTTGGGTCGCCTATTGAGCCATAATATAGACATCAGGAACATCTAAATGGGTGCTTTGGTTGATTTCAACTAGCCCTATATGTTCATGAGTCCTTCTAGTCTCCTTCGGCTGAAACCAATAACATTTGAAGACTACGACATTCGGTGGGTTTTCACCATAGAATAGAAGTTCATAAATTGCTTCAACTCTCCCATAATACTCGGTACCTCCTTCGTCGATAGCAGATACACAACAATTTGTAGACTTTCGGTCGGCCATAGATAGCTCTTTGGCATAGGTACGAAAACGATACCCGTTGATGTCGTATTTGTCAAATGAACGGACCTTATAGTCAAAACCATTAGCGACTTGTCTCAATTCGGCGTCCATAGACTCTGAATTAGCCTACAAGTTTAATATGAAAGGATTGTTGCATTACGCACAAATTAGCAAATGAAATGAAATTGTCTAATAGAATTTACCGTTTGTTTGAACCAAGAGATGAAACCGGGATAGCCGCCTCCTTGCTTTGCGAGAAGCTCATACTCTTCGACGGAATCCTTTTGGATCACCGCTCCATACGAGAATAGGGCGACGTATCGACTGTATGAAATATCCAGGAATAAGAGCAGTTCAAAGGAAATAGAAGTTGCGAAACAATGTACCGAGAACTTACTCGATGTACGGCCGCACTTCTATCAGGTTGTTGAAGATATACAACGAAATGGTCCGCCATTCTTCGTTATCCAAAGATACTGGATTTGAAACACTGGCTGGTTCGAGATTGCCTTTGAATAGGCTGAGGTTGGATCCACCCTTTTTAGGCTCGTCAGCATTGTACAGAGGCTTCGGATTATGCAAATGACGATTTTTGGTTTCGTAGTGTGCTGTCACGAAGTTTGCCGCCTCCTCAGTGATGAATGCCTCAGCCATAGACGCTTCAATTCTATGTTTATTTTTACATTTTTCTCGAAGCGTCTTCTGGATCTGGCTCGAGAGCGTTTAACTAATCCAGGGTCTGTTGGCCTGTCAACACAGGTGGTGCAGAGTTTTTTACAACTCTACCTCTGATGAAGTTCTTCTTGTCTTTCCTGAACTTATGGCGAGGATCCAGGAACTGTCTATGCATGTCGAAGCAAGAACACTTGCGACCGGCCTGAAGCCAACGAAACTCAAGAGCTCCCTTGCATGTGGGGCACGGGAACCTTCCATGCACACACCAGCCAACGAATAGCGCATACGCCGGCAAGTCATGCGTCGAGTACATGTACCAGACACGCATTATGAAGTTTCGTTTGCTATAGGCGTCGTATGTCTTGAACCCATTATCCCAGGCTTCTTGCAATTCGTCCTTAAGTGGCTGCATGTACACATTCATATTTTTCCCCGGATAGTTGGGCCCTGGAATTATCAACGTCAGGAAAATGTTCTTTCTTTGCATAATCTGTCCGGGGGAGATTGAGTGGAAAGACAAATACGGGCCAACAACTGTATTGGGCTGCCGTCATACCAAACACACTGAACCCATCGGTGCTGATGCCGACTCGAGGATGCCTTGGATCTGCCGCTTTGTCAGCATGTAATTCATCAAACTATTTCCACGCAACACCATCCGATGTGTGTACCATCATCAGATTCCCATCTGCATCTAGTTCGGTTCTTTTGCCTGTTTTGTGCCATGTCATCTGCCTGGCCGTCTCTTCGACCATGAAAAGACGTTGAAGTCTTGGTACGATTGGCATATACCGAAGAACACTAACAGGGATTTTGGTCTGTGTCTTCTCACCCATACCGTTGTCTACCACAATATACCTGGAACACTTGCAAATGGGACAATAGTTCAAGTCCGCATAGTCAAGCCTAAATAAGGCACATCCTTTCACACAGGCATGTATCTTCTCATAGGGCATCTTCAGTGCACGGAGGATTTTATCCGACTGGTACAGGTTTGCAGGCATTACATGGCCTTTGGGTAGAAAGCGTCCAAATACTGTCATAATTGCATCATAGCATTCTCTGCCCAAGTTGAACTGAGCCTTCAAAGCCATTACTTGTGAGATGGCATCCAACTGACAAAGCTCAGTGTGCTCGTGGAGCGGACGTTTTGAAGACTCCAACATTTCATTGAAGGCCTTTGCAGATTCCTCCATCTCCTCGTCCGAATCCCGAGCATCATCATAGTCTTGCACCATGTTTTCCATCCCGGTACCATGCTCGTCCGTGCGACGATGATCCACCTCAGCTCGGTCACGTTGGGCAGACTCACCATGAAATGTCCACACCGTATAATCGGGCGTAAAACCATTCTTCTGCAGGTGTTTACCCATTTCAGCCTCTGTCCTCTTTTCCCAATTGCCGCATCGGAAACAGGGGCACCAAGTTTTCCTCTAGCCATTTGCAAATGCGGCTTGCACAAACCCCTTGGTTTTTGTGAACCATTCAGCGCTCCATTTATTCTGACCAGTGTGACCGGTATACATCCACACACGATCACTCATCTTGACTTTCAGAGCTACTGGACACACAACAATTATATATATAATTCACCATGTATATATTCATCAGTTGATCTACTTTGTCAATTTTATTACATCCATGCAACCTACACTCTAATAGGTAGGTCCTAATCCCACCCGAGTATGTGTAGATTGGGTTCATTTTCCCAAGCTATGCTCCGGATCTGACGCAAAATTTCGGCAGCACCTCCCCGCTGTTCTCCTGATACACGTCTCTGCAATAAACAGAGAGGATGTGTACCCGGAGAACAACAGGGGAGGCACTGACGAAATTTATGCGTCGGATCCGGAGCAAAGCATATGGCAAAACGAACCCAATCTACACATACTCGGGCTGTCCATGGATAGCGTTGGACAATTCGAAAGAATCAAGGTTATAATTATGCAAATGCATGCATATTTATAACTATGACGCTTTCGAACGGGAGACACATATTGGTTACGCATACTGATGATTCAAGACACATATATAGCTAGCTATCAAGTTTCATCGGCACGAACACCGGAACAGAGCAAATAATTAATGGGAGAGGAGGACATGTCATTTGTGCTCACCCACGAACGAAGGGGCAGAGCTCGTCAAACGCACGGCGAGGTCGTCGAACACCAAACCTCGCAGCGGTGAAACAACTGCACATTTAAATCAACCCGATCAACACAATTATATATGATGTTTTTCATAACAAAATCGGAAAATATATAACCTAACTAATAATTCACAAATATAAGACCCCGTCGGCCCCGGGGGGTTGGGTGTCGGGGTGTCTGGATGTCGTGTCGGGGTCAGGGTGTGGTGTCGGGGTCGGGGTGTCGGGGTCAGGGGTTAGGGGGTCGGGGTGTCGGGGTCGGGGTGTCGGGGGTCAGGGGGTCGGGGTGTTTCCTTCTATCCTTCTTCTTCTTTCTTTCTCTTCTTCTTCTTCTTCTTTTCTTTCTTCTTCTTCTTCTTCCATCTTTTTTCTACTTTTTTACTTCTTTTCGTTTCTTCTTTTCTTCTTCTTCTACTTCTTTTCTTCTTCTTCTTTTTCCATCTTTCTACTACTTCTACTTCTTCTACTTCTTCTAATTCTTTTCTAACACTAACACTAACACGATCTAGCACTAACAATTAAACAGCAAAAAAAATGAAAAAACAGGAAAAAAAGAAGTTCCCTCACCGGAGCAATGGGATGGTCGGCGGGGCGGCGCCGGGCGGCGGGTGGGTTGGGGGAGGGGTGGTGGGGGGAGGGGGGTGGTGGGGCGGAGGGGTGGTGGGGGCGGGGGCGGCGCCAGGCGGTCGGGGCGGCGCCGGGCGGCGGGGAGCGGGGGCGGGGCGACGGGGCGTCACCGAGCGGCGGGTGGCGGGGCGACGGGGCGTCCGCGGGTGGGGTGGGGCGGAGGGGTGGTGGCGGGTGGCGCCGGGCGGCAGGGGCGGCGCCAGGCGGCGGGGGGCGGGGGCGGGGGCGGCAGGGGCGGGGGCGGCGGTGGATCTAGGGAGGGCCGTCGAGGAGGAGAGAGGAAGAGAAGGAGAGTAACGGGCGGGGGGGGGGGGGTGTGGCGTCCGTTAGTTACTCGGCTCTTTGCCGTCCGCCACTCTTTGTCGTACGCCGTTATCTCTCTTTGCCATCTGCTAGCAGACGGCAAAGAGGTGGGGGTGTTAAGTTTTTTTAAACGGGCGTGTGGGTGGGGGCCACCTCCCTCTTTGCCGTCAGCTGGCTGACGGCAAAGAATCTTTGCCGTCAGCTGGCGGACGGCAACTAAACGGCTCATGGCAAAGAGCTTCTTTGCCGTCCGCCGTTTCTTTGCCGTCGGCTTTTCGGTAGCTGATGGCAAAGAGCTTCTTTGCCATCCGCTAGCCGACGGCAAAGATCAGGCAGATGGCAAAGTAGTTGATTCCAGTAGTGTAAGCAATTGACTACGTTACTAGACCGGTAATCACTATTGCAGTTCTATTTGAGGGAGAGGCATAAGCTAACATACTTTCTCTACTTGGATCATATGCACTTATGATTGGAACTCTAGCAAGCATTCACAACTACTAAAGATTCATTAAGGTAAAACCCAACCATAGCATTAAAGCATCAAGTCCCCTTTTATCCCATACGCAAACAACCTACTTAGTCGGGTTTGTGCTTCTGTCACTCACGCCACCCACCATAAGCAAATCATAAACATATTGCAAACCCTACAGCGGGAATCCCTCACGCTTGTGCGACACGGAGGGCACAATAGGACAGCACCAATAATAAAACATGCAACTCAAACCAATAATAGCAATTCATCAATCACCAATAGGACAATAGAAATCTACTCAGACATCATAGGATGGCAACACATCATTGGATAATAATATGAAGCATAAAGCACCATGGTCAAGTAGAGGGTACAGCATGTTGTGGGAGAGTGGACCGCTGTAGATAGAGGGGGGGAGGTGATGGAGACGTTGGTGACGTTGGTGAAGATGGCGGAGGTGTTGGTGGAGTTCGCGGTGATGATGATGGCCCCCGGCGGCGTTCCGGCGCCACCGGAAGCAAGGGGGAGAGAGCCCCCCTTCTTATTCTTCTTCCTTGACCTTCTCCCTAGATGGGAGAAGGGTTTCCCCTCTGGTACTTGGCTCCCATGGCTTGGGAGGGGTGAGAGCCCCTCCGAGATTGGATCTATCTCTCTGTTTCTGCGTTCTCTGCGTTGGCAAATTCTACCCCTTCACCGTTTCTTTTATATCCGGAGATCCGTAACTCCGATTGGGGTGAATCTTTCGCTCATATCTTCCTTGTAAAATTAGCTTTCTTGCACCAGAAGGAGAGCATCAACCGCCTTACGGGTGGACCACGAGGGTCAGGGGCGCACCTGGGGGGGTAGGGTGCGCCCCCCTACCTCGTGACCATCCTGGACACCGTTTCGCGTTGATCTTACTTCCAGAAAATCATAAATGTTCCAAAAAAATCTCCATCCATTTTTATCCCGTTTGGACTCCGTTTGATATTGGGTTTTTGCGAAACAAAAAACATGCAACAGACAGGAACTGGCACTGGGCACTGGATCAATAAGTTAGTCCCAAAGATAGTATAAAAAGTTGCCAAAAAGTATATGAAAGTGAATAATATTGGCATGGAACAATCAAAAATTATAGATACGACGGAGACGTATCAGCATCCCCAAGCTTAATTCATGCTCGTCCTCGAGTAGGTAAATGATAAAAAGAAATAATTTTTGATGTGGAATGCTACCTAGCATAATTTTGATCATATGTCTAATCATGGCATGAATATTAAGACATGAGTGATTCAAAGCAATAGTCTATCATTTGACATAAAAACAATAATACTTCGAGCATACCAATAAAGCAATCATGTCTTTTCAAAACAACAAGGCAAAGCAAGCTTATCCCTATAAAATCGTATAGTTTGGCCATGCTTCATTTTCGTCACACAAAATGCCCCCATCATGCACAACCCCGATGACAAGCCGAGCAATTGGTTCATACTTTTTAACACGCTTCATCTTTTTCAACCCTCATGCAATACATGAGCACAAGCCATGGATATAGCACTATAGGTGGAATAGAATATAATGATGGAGGTTATGTGGAGAAGACAAAAAAGGAGAAAGTCTCACATCGACGCGGCTAATCAACGGGCTATGGAGATGCCCATCAATTTATGTCAATGCGAGGAGTAGGGATTGCCATGCAACGGATGCACTAAGAGCTATAAGTGTATGAAAGCTCAACAAAAGAAACTAAGTGGGTGTGCATCCAACTTGCTTGCTCATGAAGACCTAGGGCATTTGAGGAAGCCCATCGTTGGAATATACAAGCCAAGTTCTATAATGAAAATTCCCACTAGTATATGAAAGTGACAACATAGGAGACAATCTATATGAAGAACATGGTGCTACTTTGAAACACAAGATATGAGACTCACTATATGAAGAACATGGTGCTACTTTGAAGCACAAGTGTGGAAAAAGAGATAGTAACATTGCCCCTTTTTATTTATTTTCTTTTTTTTCTTTTTTTTCTTTTCTTTTTTGGTGGGCTTCTTTGCCCCCCCCCCCTTTAGGCTTCTTTGGCCTTTCCCTTTTTTGGGGGGGCAATGTTCTATAATGATGATCATCACACTTTAATTTACTTACAACTCAACATTACAACTCGATACTAGAACAAAGATATGACTCTATATGAATGCTTCCGGCGGTGTACCGGGATGTGCAATGATCTAGCGTAGCAATGACATCAAAAAAGGGACAAGCCATGAAAACATCATGCTAGCTATCTTACGATCATGCAAAGCAATATGACAATGAATGCTCAAGTCATGAATATGATGATGATGGAAGTTGCATGGCAATATATCTCGGAATGGCTATGGAAATGCCATGATAGGTAGGTATGGTGGCTGTTTTGAGGGAGATATAAGGAGGCTTTCTAAATAGATATAAGTGAAGCAAGAGAGTTTAATTCTTTCTACAAAAGATATTCCCATGCTCTAACAAATATAAGTGAAGCAAAAGAGCATTCTACAACTGGCGGTTGTCTATATGAAGAGAAATAGGCAATCCAACTTCAAATGATATAAGTGAAGCACATGAAGCATTCTATAAAGCCACACTCAAAAAGATTTAAGTGAAGTGCAATGAGCATTCTATAAATCAACCAAGGACTATATCATACCATCATGGTGCATAAAAGAAAAAATAAAAACCTAATTGCAAAGGACGCTCCAAGACTTGCACATAATGCATGAACGAAACGAATTCGAAAACATACCGATACTTGTTGAAGAAAGAGGGGATGCCTCCCCAGCATCCCCAAGCTTAGACGCTTGGGTCTCCTTGAATATTTACTTGGGGTGCCTCGGGAATCCCCAAGCTTGAGCTCTTGCCTCTCTTCCTTCTTCTCACATCGAAACATCCTCGATTAGACACTACATCCACACAAAACTTCAACAGAAAACTCGGTAAGATCCGTTAGTATAATAAAGCAAATCACCACTCTAAGTACTGTAGCAAACCAATTCATATTTTGTTTGTGCATTGTGTTTACTGTAATATAACTTTTCCATGGCTTAATCCACTGATATAAATTGATAGATCAATCAAAACAAGCAAACTATGCATCAAAAACAGAATCTGTCAAAAACAGAATAGTCTGTAGCAATCTGAACATCCACCATACTTATGGTCCCCCAAATATTCTACCAAAATTTGGAAAACTAAAAAAGTTGTACAGAAAGACAATTCAAAATGAATCAGAACCATTTGACGTTCCAGTTAAAAATGTAAAATCGCGCGCTACAACTAAAATTTCTGTCCTGCACCGTACAAACCAACAAGCATTGTAAACATCCTAAAGGCAAACCTTGGCACATTATTTTTATAATACAATGGAATTGCACAAGGGGATAATTATTTTTTGATGAAAATTTTCTGTAATCAAGATTCACAAAGTTTCCATGAGCATGAATAAAGTTCAAGGAGCCCTCCCACTTCAACAATGCTTGTCTTTCTTACTTTCACTTTCCTTTTTGAAAAGTTTTTAGGTTCCCCTCTTTATTTTTTTGTTTTTAAACTATATAAAAGCAATCAACAGAAATAAATGACTCTCTAAAACTTCCGGGTTGTCTCCCTGGCAGCGCTTTCTTTAAAGCCATTAAGCTAGGCATTTAGTGCTCAAGTAGTGAATCCACCCGGATCCCAAGGTATATCAAAGCCAATTTTAATTAACAATGATTTGTAATTTAGTAGTGAGCACAAAGTAATATATATCATGTAATGACGAAGTCTAACTCTCTTCCTATGCATCGGCATATCATAAAAGAACAATTCATGCACACATAGTAAAGTCCAATGCATAGTGTCGGTGTCAAAACCGGCGGATCTCGGGTAGGGAGTCCCGAACTGTGCGTCTAGGCGGATGGTAACAGGAGACAAGGGACACGATGTTTTTACCCAGGTTCGAGCCCTCACGGTGGAGGTAAAACCCTACTCCTGCTTGATTGATATTGATGATATGGGTAGTACAAGAGTAGATCTACCACGAGATCAAGGAGGCTAAACCCTAGAAGCTAGCCTATAGTATGATTGTTGTTCGTCCTACGAACTAAAACCCTCTGGTTTATATAGACACCGGAGAGGGCTAGGGTTACACAGAATCGGTTACAATGGTAGGAGATCTACATATCCGTATCGCCAAGCTTGCCTTCCACGCCAAGGAAAGTCCCATACGGACACGGGACGAAGTCTTCAATCTTGTATCTTCATAGTCTTGGAGTCCGGCCAATGATGATAGTTCGGTTATCCGGACACCCCCTAGTCCAGGACTCCCTCAGTAGCCCCTGAACTAGGCTTCAATGACGACGAGTCCGGCGCGCATATTGTCTTCGGCATTGCAAGGCGGGTTCCTCCTCTGAATAATTCATAGAAGATTGTGAACACCAGGATAGTGTCCGGCTCTGCAAAATAAATTCCACATACCACCGTAGAGAGAATAACATTTACACAACTTCAATCTGCTGACGTATTTCGTGGCACAACGTCATGCCACGGCCAAGCCTTTACTCGAATTGTTTTTATTGTTCCACCTCAGCGCGTTTAGCGAAGCGATTTCCTTGGCACATCTTATCAAAACAGAGATCATGTCCCCTTATTCCGGGATTCTCAACAATACGGACGTGGGTAACCCAACCGCGCCATTGATTGCGGCGCTTGGGAGATAAGCGAGTTTTACCGGGCTGGTGGGGACGCATAGCTTCGTCCGCCCATATATAAGGGGATAAGGATCCACCTTTTTACCTATGCCTTCTTCCTCCTTTGCTTATCCATCTCCGCGCACTCGAGATCCAGCGCCCAAGTCCGCACATCTCACCTCGACCTTCTCCAACCATGTCCGGAGCGGGAGGCAAGTGGATGGCCTCCTCCGTCACGGAGGGGCACATCAAGAAGCTGCGCAAGGCCGGATATTTGTCCAGCGATATCGCGCACCGGCTCCCCGACGAGGGGCAGCTCATCCCCACACCCGGGCCCCATGAGAGGGTGGTTTTCCTTCCCCATTTCTTCCGCGGACTGGGCTTCCCACTCCACCCCTTTGTCCAGGGGCTCATGTTCTACTATGGCATGGATTTCCATGATCTGGCCCCGAATTTCATCCTCAACATCTCGGCGTTTATTGTCGTGTGCGAGGCCTTCCTCTGCATCCAGCCCCACTTCGGCTTATGGCTAAAGACTTTTAATGTCAAGCCGAAGATAGTGGGGGGCAGCCAAGCGGAGTGCGGAGGCGCCATGGTGGGCAAGATGCCCAACGTCACCTGGCTCGAGGGCTCCTTCGTGGAAACCATCAAAGGATGGTAATCGGGGTGGTTCTACATCACCGAGCCGTGTGACCCTGAATGGGCAGCGGCCCCCGAATTCAGATCTGGCATCCCCACGCGGCTCACCTCCTGGAAAGAGAAGGGCCTGTTGTGGGGCGATTCGAAGGAGCTGACCGGACTCTAATCCTGTCTCCAAACCCTGGTGAACAAGAAGCTCAAGCTTGTCAACGTAATCCAGGTCATGCTCATCCGCCGGATTCTCCCCTGCCAACAGTGGGACTTTAACTTGTGGGAGTTCGATCCGGCACAGCACCAAACCTTGAGAGGGCTCTTCGACACTACGTACGAAGAGGCCTGGAGGGTACTGTTCAAGGGCGCCGAGGCTCGCGCATCCGCTACCGAAGATCACGGATTCAGCTCGCAGCGTCCGGCTGGCGAGGTAAGTCATATTATCCTTTATGGGACACTCGTTTTTCATGGTTTGACTCTATGTGGGATCTAAATTCTCAATACCTTTAACAAGCCTGGTAGAGGACGTCCGGATAGGTTAACTGTCCGGCTCCCCTTCCAGAAGACCCAGCGGATGCCTGTTTGACAGGGCTGCTGGTCTCGGCGCCTTACGTGGTGCCGGAGAAGAAGGCCAAGAAGAAGGCCACGGGAACCCGGAGGAGTTCCCGGCGCCAGGTGTTATCGGATTCATCGTCCGATGACTCCGAGGCGGACTCCTCCCACGAAGGCGAGGAGGAGAAGAAATAGGCCTCTCCCCCAGCGGGGGGAGAGAAGAAGAGGAAGGCTTCCCCAACAGGGGAGGCCGAAGGGTCCAAGAAAGGGAGGACCCTTCCGCCGGACTGTTCCACCAACGCCGACGACGGCGACGAGGAGTGGCCCTCGAGGGCCAAGCCCCTGGCGAGATCGTAAGTGTCCGGACTCCTGAATAGCTCATAATTTTTCTTTTTGTCGCATAGCATCTTTTAACAAGGCATACAACCATGTAGTCCGCCCAAGGATGATCTTCCCGCTTCGTCGAGCGGGTCCTTGGGTACGTCGGATGTAAATAGCACTTCACTTCCGACCGCCTCCTTCCCCCATGACGCCGACGACGCCGAGGTGGGATCCCAGAAAGGGACCCACCAGGAGGGGGAGGCCCCGGAGGTGCCGCAGGGCAACCTCCCGGACTTTGGACCGGACTCCGCACCGGAACCTTCAGTGGTTCCGGAGTCCGGCGGGCGGCCCCTTCATAAGAAGGGCAAAACTGTGACGCCGGCGGCCTCCGTCCAACCGGAGGCACCGGATAACTTGCTGGAGGCGCTCAACGGTGCTTCCATCGACGAGGAACACCGCACTTTCATGAGTGCGGTGATTCAGAAGGTTCAGCTCGTCAAAAGCGGGATGACCGAAGCCTGTAGCAGCCTTCTAACAGGCTTTGAGGTAAGGATTTTAAGATATGTAAAATAGTACCACATAGACAGTAGCCCCTGATGCTCGGTTCGGTGTTCGGAAAGAAAAGCCGGACTGAGGATCTAAAAAGGTATACGCAGGAGTCTTAACAAAAATATGTCAATATGGGAATGCAGGCTGCGCTGCTGACCTCTGCCGCACTGACTGCAGAGGTCAATGCCTTGAAGCAGAGCCTCGAGCGGTCCGAGAGAGAGCTCGGCCATGCCAAGAAGCAGCTCGAGGACAAGGAAGGTGAGTACCACCTTATTAAAGTTGTACCTTACAGAAAAGGATTTGGTTGCAAGAAGAATGACAAGGATAACGTGGGTACTCCAGAGGCTACGAACGAGGTGGCGACCCTGAAGGAGGCGGTGTCCACGGCCGAACGCAATGTAGCTGCGGAAAGCACCGAGCGAGAGAAGCAGGAGGCGCGGGTGGCGGAGGTACGACAAGAGCTCCAGGCTCTCGTGGAAAAACACGAGAGTTTGGAGCGTGACTCGAAGACTCGAGAGTCCGAGCTTGCGTCGGCTCTTGAGAGTGCCAAAGCCGCTAAGGCCGAAGCCCACAAGGCCCTCCAGGAAATCGAGGCATTAAAGAAGATAGCGGCGGGTAAGGCATTCTTCATGCAAAGCAAGCATGTAAAAGTGAATTACCTGTTACTTACCCGAATTCGGAGCTCTCCAGGAGCGTTCGTAGATCTGCCCCGTAGCGTGTCCGATGCTGCCGCTTTCTACAGAGCCGAGGAGGGGAGCTCGACAGAGAAGGTGTTCTGGTCTCAGTATGCTGAGGCCGGACATCCGGTGCCCCTTAGCGACCAGCTGAAGCTTGAGCTCCACAAGGTGGCCGAACAGGCCATGAAGGGCCTCATAGTTCGGCTGTGGCCCAAAGAGGCCATGCCTGGGAGCTACTTTGGCCTGGTGCGGCGGCTAGTGGATGCTTGTCCATGGGTTGAAGTCATCAAGCACTCCGCCTGCATTGAAGGTGCCCATCGGGCCCTTGCCCGTGCTGAAGTGCACTGGGGCAGGATGGACGCTGAGAAGCTTGTGACGGACGCGCCACCGCCGGGCAAGGAGTATCGCATGCCTGAGATGTATTATAAGGGTGTCCTAAAGGGTGCCCGCATTATTGTGGGTGAGTGCTCCAAAGATGTAATTTTTGAGTAGACTCGCATTTTGTTATCCTGTGCGCTGAAAACTTCGTTTATATGCGCTAAGCAACGCTTGTTCATTTAAAATATTACCTTATGTGCGGCCGTTTATCAAATCTGAGAGATGGCAAGTCGTTGGCTTCAGCCCCCATGCCACGAGTGCTGGGATGTTCGGGATAAACTTGAGCGCTCTTGTTCCCATTTTTGGTCCTTCTAGGGAGGCGCTCAACACAACGAACGAGGCAAGCGGACTTATAATGCTTGAACACTCTCACTTAGCCATAGAATTCTATAATTTTAAATTTCGGCGAAGCCCCTGGTGTTCGGAAGGCCGAATTCGGGGCGCTATCCACGCCTAGGCCGGACAAAGCCGGTTCCTCGCTCTAAGCGGCATAAGTCTTTAGGGACTCAAAAAAACCTCTCGAACAGTGACCGGCTCTCGCCCTATCATGACGGTCAGTTTTAGCTTTCTCCACTGAGGTGCTCACCCAGCTCAACTGGGGCACAATCGCAGTGGTTCTCCCAGCGCTACCTTAGCCGATATAACGGAACGTAAGGTACCAAAACATGGGAGCCGGGCAAACCCAACTATTGACCCAAGACATGATTCGGAGCCGATGCATATAATGCTATAAGTTCGGGGTGCCGCACTTGTGAAAGTGTTCGGACTTATCACACCATAATATGGGGAACTTGAGCCCCTGGTGTATTTAGCCGTACCAGAGTGTACGGATGCAACATGTCATAAGTGAACATATGTATAAAAAAGGAATGCAATGGTAGGCAAAAAGCGATGCATTGTTTATTCAAAAAATACTGCCATGAATGCAGAACAATACAAATAGTGCGATAAGCAAGGGATGGGACTATTTAACATGTCCCCCTCCGGGGGCAAGCTGCAGAATGGTGTATAAAACAGGTATAATGCTCGTAATGGAGACCACCTGGATACTCGTCGTAGCTTTTCTGCTTCCCTGGCTGTTGTATCGTGGGTTCGGCGGGTCTACTGCCGGGCAGGGCTTCTGGTAAATGGAGTCCTGAGGATAAGAAAAAAGGAAAAAAAAGAATGACACATTTGGGAGCCCCTGGTGTGGTTGAACCACACTCTGGGCCTGCCGTGGTCGTGCCCCTCCCCCTATGCCCATGGTATCTCCAGAGCGTAGTGATGTACGCGTAGTACTGGTCTTGCAACTTTGCGAGGGCTGGGGTTGGGGCCGCATTGCTACGCGTGCTCGGAACGTGCCAGGTGGTCTTGTTGTAGGTTACTCCGGGCGTGCTTGACGGTGTCCGGTCGCTTAATAGCCGGACTCGAGAATTGCCTTAAGAGGCTACTATGTACCTCCGCCGCGAGAGCCGCTGTATGCTCCTTCGTTCGGAGAGAGCGTTCGGTGTTTCCGTTGACCGTGATGACTCCTCGAGGGCCTGGCATCTTGAGCTTGAGGTATGCGTAGTGCGGCACCGCATTGAACTTTGCAAATGCGGTTCGTTCGAGCAGTGCATGATAGCGGCTGCGGAACGGGACTATGTCGAAGATTAACTCCTCGCTTCGGAAGTTATCCGGGGATCCGAAGACCACTTCAAGTGTGACTGAGCCTGTACAGTTGGCCTCTACACCTGGTATGACGCCTTTGAAGGTCGTCTTTGTGGGTTTAATCCTTGAGGGGTCTATGCCCATCTTGCGCACTGTATCCTGATAAAGCAGGTTCAGGCTGTTGTCGCCGTCCATCAAGACCCTAGTGAGGTGAAATCCATCGACGATTGGGTCCAAAACCAATGCGGCGAATCCGCCATGACGGATGCTAGTGGGATGGTCCCTTCGATCAAAAGTGATCGGGCAGGAGGACCACGGATTCAACTTTGGGGCGACTGGCTCCATCACGTATACGTCCCTGAGTGCATGCTTCCGTTCCCTTTTGGGTATATGGGTTGCGTATATCATGTTCACTGTCCACACTTGTGGGGGGGGAACCCTTCTGTCCTCTATTGTTCGGCGGCCGGGTCTCCTCCTCATCATCACTATGCAGCCCCTTGTCATTGTTTTCGGCAATTAACTTGCCAGCCAGCTTGAATACCCAACAATCCCTGTTGGTGTGATTAGCTGGCTTTTCGGGGGTGCCGTGTATCTGGCACGAGCGGTCGAGTATTCAGTCCAAATTGGACGGACCCGGGGTAGTTCTTTTGAATGGATTTTTCCGGTGACCGGGTTTGGAGCCTCTGAATCCGGCGTTGACTGCCGTATCTTCAGCATTATCGCCGTTAATGCGGCGTTTGTGCTTATTGCGACGTGACCTGCCATTGCTGTCCTTGGTATCCGGACTGCCAGAGTTTTTGTTGAGGTTGTTACTGCGGGCTAGCCAGCTGTCCTCTCCTGCACAAAAGTGGGTCATGAGTGATGTGAGGGCTGCCATGGATTTCAGCTTTTCCTGTCCTAGGTGTCGGGCAAGCCACTCGTCGCGGATGTTGTGTTTGTAGGCTACAAGGGCCTCGGCATCCAGACAGTCGACGATTTGATTTTTCTTGGTTAACAACCGTGTCCAGAATTGTCTGGCCGATTCGTCTGGCTGCTGAATGATGTGGCTTAGGTCATCGACGTCTGGTGGTCGCACATATGTGCCCTGGAAGTTATCAAGGAATGCGGCTTCCAGGTCCTCCCAACACCCAATTGATTCTGCTGGCAAGCTGTTAAGCCAATGCCGAGCTGGTCCTTTAAGCTTGAGTGGGAGGTATTTGATGGCGTGAAGATCATCACCGCAGGCCATGTGGATATGAAGGAGATAGTCTTCGATCCAAACCGCGGGGTCTGTTGTGCCATCGTAGGATTCAATGTTCACGGGTTTGAACCCTTCGGGGATTTGATGATCCATTACTTCATCTGTGAAGCATAGTGGGTGTGCGGCGCCTCTATATTGGGCTATATCACGACGTAGCTCAAGCGAGCTTTGTCTACTGTGTTCGGCCCGGCCGGAATTGCTGTATCCGGCGCGACGGTTGTCGTCGTGTATCGTGGGGCGCCCATGTGATCCGTAGATCGATCTTGATTGTCTTGCCTTATCCTCCAATATGTCTCGCAAGTCCGGCGCATTCCCCCGTGGCTTTGTACCTTTCGAGCGATGCCGGGGTACGGCTTTGGTGGAGGGCCTAGAGGCCTCTCTGTCGCGGCCACGAGGTGGCCGGTCGGCCGTATTGTGCGCTGGTGGTGTAGGTTTATATGCTTCCTCCTCTAATCGGGGTAGCAGCTTGCGTTTGGGGTAGCTTTTGGAGGGGCGTTCGAGTTCGTACTCTTCGGCCGCAAGGACGTCAGTCCACCTGTCGGCTAGCAAATCTTGGTCAACTTTAAGCTGTTGCTGTTTTTTCTTGAGGCTGCTTGTCGTGGCCATGAGCCTGCGTTTAAAACGCTCTTGTTCGACGGGATCCTCGGGTACAACAAATTCGTCGTCGTCGAGGCTTGCCTCGTCTCCGGAGGGAGGCATGTAATTATCGTCCTCTACCTCTTTGTCTGCTGCTCTCTCATGAGGGCTGGCTTCTCCATCCTACTGTGCTAAATCTTGCTGAAGGGGGTTGTCTTCAGTACTGTCCGGGGTGTTATTGTCTCCGGTGCCGGAATCTCCATTCTTACTGTGGCGGGATTTAGAGCAGCGCCGCTGACGCCGGCGCTTAGGCTGTTTCTTGGAGGGGTCTTCCTCCGTTGTTCCATCGCCATTCTCATCCTTTGGGATGTCCACCATGTATATGTCATATGACGAGGTGGCTTTCCAGTGCCCCGTAGGCGCTGGTTCTTGGTCGTCTCCGGCATCGTCGTCCATGCCGTCGATGTCTTCGGAGTCGAAGTCTAGCATGTCGGTTAGGTCGTCGACAATGGCTACAAAGTGGGTGGTGGGTGGGTTTTGAATTTCTTCGTCGTTCGCATCCCAACCGTCCTGACCGTGATCCGGCCAGGGCTCTCCTGATAGAGAGAGATACTTTAGCGAATTCAGGATGTTGCCAAAAGGCGAGTGCTAAAAGATGTCCCCAACGGTGAACTCCATGATCGGCGCCCAATCGGATTCGATTGGTAGGGGCGCGGGAGGTTTGGAGTCCGGCGAGGAGTCCGGAACCTCGGAGTCACGAGCTTCGCAAGGGACAGGGTCGGTATTCGGCTCCATCGTCGTAGAGGTAGCAGCCCCCGAGGCGGTGTCTAGCCACCCATCCTCGATCGGCGCAGTCGGCTCCGAGTTAAGGGTCGGAGCGAACTCTTGTGCGGCCTCCAGGGCACTGTCCGGAAGCAGAGCTAAATCGTGCCCATCGTGACAGTGCGGCATGCTCGGCTGTGGCTCGAATCCGTCGAAGATCAAGTCTTCGCGGATGTCGGCCATATAATTCAAACTTCCAAATCTGACTTGATGGCCAGGGGCGTAGCTTTCGATCTGCTCCAGATGGCCAAGCGAATTGGCCCGCAGTGCAAAGCCGCCGAACACGAAGATCTGTCCGGGGAGAAAAGTCTCACCCTGGACCGTGTTGTCGTTGATGATCGAAGGAGCCATCGGGCCTATGAGCGACGACACAGAGGAACTCTCAATGAAAGCACCAATGTCGGTGTCAAAACCGGCGGATCTCGGATAGGGGGTCCCGAACTGTGCGTCTAGGCGGATGGTAACAGGAGACAAGGGACACGATGTCTTTACCCAGGTTCGGGCCCTTGCGGTGGAGGTAAAACCCTACTCCTGCTTGATTGATATTGATGATATGGGTAGTACAAGAGTAGATCTACCACGAGATCAAGGAGGCTAAACCCTAGAAGCTAGCCTATGGTATGATTGTTGTTCGTCCTACGGACTAAAACCCTCTGGTTTATATAGACACCGGAGAGGGCTAGGGTTACACAGAGTCGGCTACAATGGTAGGAGATCTACATATCCATATCACCAAGCTTGCCTTCCACGCCAAGGAAAGTCCCATCCGGACACGGGACGAAGTCTTCAATCTTGTATCTTCATAGTCTTGGAGTCCGGCCAATGATGATAGTTCAGCTATCCGGACACCCCCTAGTCCAGGACTCCCTCACGTAGTATAAGCAGTTTCTTGCAATCCAATCGTGTTGCAAACATAAAGAGGCGGAGATGTAGTTCCTCTCTCATAATAATTGCAAGTAGGATCAGCAAGCACATGCATATTATATTCATCAAAATCATCATGTGTAACGGTAAAAGGCAACCCATCAATATAATCCTTAATAAGTGCAAGCTTCTCTGATATAGTGTAGTCGGGAGAATTCAAAAAGATAATAGGACTATCATGCGTGGGTGCAATAGCAACAATTTCATGTTTAACATAAGGAACTATAGCAAGTTCATCTCCATAAGCATAATTCATATTGGCATCTTGGCCACAAGCATACCAAGCATCATCAAAAAGGGATATTTCAAGAGAATCAACGGGATCATAACAATCATCATAGCAATCATCCTTCGGTAAGCACGAAGGGGAATTAAACAATGTATGAGTTGAAGAGTTACTCTCATTAGAAGGTGGGAACGGGTGATCAATCCGCTCTTCCTCCTCTTGTTCTTCGCTCTCCTCCTCATCTTTTTCATCCAATGAGCTCATAGTTTCATCAATTTCTTCTTCCGTAGATTCCCGCAAAATATTAGCCTCTTCTTGGACAGTGGAGACTTTCTTAATAAGTGCATTAATTTCATAATTGTATTTATAATTCTCATAGCAATATTTGAGGATAGCTATTTTTAGATCTATAAACAGCATCATCAAAATCCTCAAACTCTTTACACATAGCTTCAATTTCATAAGCACCCATAAAAGCAACAAATTCTTCTATTTGTTCCACATCATAGTAATCATATATACCATTAGCATAAGAAGCTAAGGTTTTATTATCATTAAATTTGCATGAAAAGGGAAGGTGCGGAGAATTCATCCTAGAGCAACAAGTATAATCATATTCTACGCATAGTTGCCAAGCATACCACTTCAATATATGAATTTGATCCCATAATAGTTTTCCTTTTTGTGTCAAGCGATAATCCCTAAAGTATTCACGTTGATCCAACGTTACTCCCATTACATAGTTGAATGGGGTTTTCTCAGGATTATCAAAGTAGTACATAATATCTTTCACATAACCAGCATCGAGGGTTTTAGGAGGTTCCCCATCTCCATGAGTAGCAAGTACACCTATTTTTTTTGGTATTTCGTGTTCCATATCCATAATTAAAGATAAAGAACAACTATGAACAGCAAATAAAAATTACTTAGTGATAAAGCAAACAAGCACACACGAGAATATTCACCCCACGCTATGACTCCCCGGCAACGGCGCTAGAAAAACGTCTTGATGACCCGCAAGTATACGGGATAGTTGTAGCCTCTTTCGATAAGTAAGAGTGTCGAACCCAACGAGGAGCAAAAGGTAGAACAAATACTCTCTCAAGTACTATCGGCCACTGACACGACTCTACGCACGCTTGACGTTCGCTTTACCTAGAACAAGTACGAAACTAGAAGTACTTTGTAGGTGTTTTCGGGTAAGCTTGCAAGAAAGTAAAGAACACGTAAATATAAACTAGGGGCTGTTTAGATAAAGATGCAATAAAGTAAATATAGCGAGTGTGGAAAAGTGGTGGTAGGAGTTGCAGAATTGTCCCTAAGCAATTGACTACGTTACTAGACCGGTAATCACTATTGCGATTCTATTTGAGGGAGAGGCATAAGCTAACATACTTTCTCTACTTGGATCATATGCACTTATGATTGGAACTCTAGCAAGCATCCGCAACTACTGAAGATTCATTAAGGTAAAACCCAACCATAGCATTAAAGCATCAAGTCCCCTTTTATCCCATACGCAAACAACCTACTTACTCGGGTTTGTGCTTCTGTCACTCACGCCACCCACCATAAGAAAATCATAAACATATTGCAAACCCTACAGAGGGAATCCCTCACGCTTGTGCGACACGGAGGGCACAATAGGACAGCACCAATAATAAAACATGCAAATCAAACCAATAATAGCAATTCATCAATCACCAATAGGACAATAGAAATCTACTCAACATCATAGGATGGCAATACATCATTGGATAATAATATGAAGCATAAAGCACCATGGTCAAGTAGAGGGTACAGCGGGTTGCGGGAGAGTGGACCGCTATAGATAGAGGGGGGAAGGTGATGGAGACGTTGGTGAAGATGGCGGAGGTGTTGGTGGAGATCGCGGTGATGATGATGGCCCCCGGCGGCGTTCCGGCGCCACCGGAAGCAAGGGGGAGAGAGCCCCCCTTCTTATTCTTCTTCCTTGACCTTCTCCCTAGATGGGAGAAGGGTTTCCCCTCTGGTCCTTGGCTCCCATGGCTTGGGAGGGGCGAGAGCCCCTCCGAGGTTGGATCTATCTCTCTGTTTCTGTGTTCTCAGCGTTGGCAGATTCTACCCCTTCACCGTTTCTTTTATATCCGGAGATCCGTAACTCCGATTGGGGTGAATCTTTCGCTCATATCTTCCTTATAAAATTAGCTTTCTTGCGCCAGAAGGAGAGCATCAACTGCCTTAAGGGTGGACCACGAGGGTCAGGGGCGCGCCTGGTGGGGTAGGGGCGCCCCCCTACATCGTGACCATCCTAGACACCGTTTTGCGTTGATTTTACTTCCAGAAAATCATAAATATTCCAAAAAAAATCTCCATCCGTTTTTATCATGTTTGGACTCCGTTTGATATTGGGTTTCTGCGAAACAAAAAACATGCAACAGACAGGAACTGGCACTGGGCACTGGATCAATAAGTTAGTCCCAAAAATAGTATAAAAAGTTGCCAAAAAGTATATGAAAGTGAATAATATTGGCATGGAACAATAAAAAGTTATAGATACGACGGAGACGTATCAGGGGGCACCTCTAGACACACAAGTTGATCTGTTGATCTCTCCCAACCGTGTGCGGTGCCCCCCTCCACCATATTCCACCTCGGTAATATGGTAGCGGTGCTTAGGCGAAGCCCTGCGTCGGTAGCATCATCAACACCATCATCACGCCGTCGTGCTGACAGAACTCTCCCGCAAAGCTCTGCTGGATCAGAGTTCGTGGGATGACATCAAGCTGAACGTGTGCTGAACTCGGAGGTGTCGTACGTTCGGTACTTGATCGGTCGGATCGTGAAGACGTACGACTACATCAAACTGCGTTGTGCTAATGCTTTCGTTTTCAGTCTACGAGGGTACGTGGACAACACTCTCCTCTCTCGTTGCTATGCATCACCATGATCTTGCGTGTGCGTAGGAAATTTTTTGAAATTACTATGTTCCCCAACAATTCCTTCGTAGGCTCGCTGGTCGGTGAGGGAGTTGGATGAGATTCATCATATAATCAAGTTAGTTTTTTTAGGGCTTGATCCCTAATATCCATTATGTTCTGATATTGATGTTGCTATGACTTTGCCATGCTTAATGCTTGTCACTTTGGGCTCGGGTGCCATGATTTTAGATCTGAACCGTTTATGTTATCACCATTATATCTATGTTCTAGATCCGATCTTGCAAGTTATAGTCACCTATTACGTGTTATGATCTGCAAACCCCGGAGTGACAGTATTCGGGATACTTTCCGGTGATAACCGTTGTTTGAGGGGTTCAAGTATTCACTATGTGTTAATGCTTTGTTCTGGTTCTCTATTAAATGAAGCCTTAATATCCCTTAGTTTCGAATTGAACCCCGCTGCCACGGGAGGGTGGGACAAAAGATGCCGTGCAAGTTCTTTCCATAAGCACGTATGACTATTTATGGAATACATGCCTACATTATATTTATGAACTGGAGCTAGTGTCGTATCGCCCTAGGTTATGACTGTTATATGATGAATATCATCCAACGAATTCACCGATCCAATGCCTACGAATTTTCCATATATTAAGTACTACTGCTATTACTGTTGTCACAACTGCTACAAAATCACGGCTATCATTGTTACCGTTACCGCTATTGTACTACTGCTATCAAAACTACCATATTACTGTGCTACTAATCATATTGCTGCAGATAATTAATCTCTAGGTGTGGTTGAATTGGCAACTCAGCTGCTAATACTTGCAAATATTCTTTGGCTCCCAATCTATAAATTTGGTTTAAATACTCTACCCTCAAGGGGTTATCACCTATATTTGCGGGTTATCACCTTGTTATAGAGATGAATCTTTCAACCTTTTATCCACATATAAACTAGCTTCAGAAGGTTGAACATGCCATACTAGGTGTGGCCCTAGAACCATCTTAACGTTCAGTTGAACGACTGGGTGATTTGGGGCAAATCCTATTTGGCGGTTATAGGGCGAAATAGTAGCCAATCGCTTGGTAGCGCTCACAGCCTTCTATACAATAGTTCCTATGTGGGCCAGCCCATGTAGGGTTTTATTTCTCACGGCTATGGCAATCCCCTGGTTTTCTGTGTGTTTTTCTCAAAGGTTTTATTTTGTGTTTTTCCTTTTTGTTTTCATTTTATAACAAGGTTTTTTTTAAACTGTGAATATTTTTGGAATTTCAAAACATTTTCGATTTCATGATTTTTCTAAAACAACGCCAAGTTTTTTAGAAGAATCAATAGAAATAAGTAAATGCAAAAAATAAATAGAAGAGAGCAAAGAGAAAAGGAGAGAGAAAATGAATGCGAAGAAACAAATCCAAAAGGAAAGAAGAACAATGAAAAAAATAAAGAAACAAAGAAAAACAAAATAAAACCGTTGAAATCAAAGAAAGCAACAAAAAATAAATAAAAAGGAAGGAATACGAGTAAAAAAAGAAAACAGATGAAACCCACGGAAGAAACAAAAAATTGGAAGAAAAAAAGTTGAAGTATAAGGTGGAAAAAAACTAGAGAAGAAATGTGAAAACCAGACAAAAAAGCAAAAAAGACAAAAAAGAAAAAGAACTAAAAAATTGAGCAAACACATCAACACCACCCACTAACAACCGAACGAACCGGCGATGAAAGAACCCCAACGAAGCTACAACAATAGCTGGTGATAAAAAAACGATCAAAACGGGCACACAGAGTTTTAGACGCGGGGGGGGGGGGGGGGGGGGGGGGTAGGAAAATTTTCAGCGCGGCAGAAGCTATACTCACATAAGCGAGATATTGCCTTCGCAGCTTAAGTGTCACCTTTGCGTGATTTGGTGCCACAACAGTGTTTCAGTTGAGGTATCCCTGCTTGCCGCGATTGTGATGCCTATTGTGAGGAAGACGGGTGCCTCGGTACATGACATGGTGGTGGGCCGGCCCAGTTGGACGTGGGTCGTCATGCTCGTGTCACATAATATGTTGTCTTTTCTACTTTTAGTTATATTTATAAGCATATATTTCAAAAACAGAAATTTATTTAAGAAATTTAAAACTATGAATTTCAAAAAATGTTAGTCTAGTTTTAAAAAGATGTTGATAACGTAAAATATGCTTGTAGCAATAAAAAATGCCCGCATTTCAAAATAATGATTGAGAGATTTTTTAAAAATTATACAATTAAAAGAATTGTACAAAAATGTTTCATACCATTAGAAAATAAACCTGACATTTGGAAATATCCATGCATTTTTAAAAAAAGGTTCTTGAAGTTTATAAAAATGTTAATGTAAAAACATTTTTTGTTTGCTAATTTTTTATTTCCATTTAAAATGTACAAGACGTTTTCAAAGATGTTTCTACTATGTATAAAAATGTTTGCGTACTTTAATTTTTTATTACAATTAAAAATATACAATGTGTATTTATTAAATATTATTATGTATTCGAAAATGTGTTCAGAACATATATTTAATAAAATATACATCATGCATTTGAAAAATGTCCAATGTGTATGAGAAAAATGTTTCGCGTGCGCTCTAAAATGCGGCCGCGCTAATAGGCCGGTCCGCTAGTTATCACCAGTAGGCGATTCCTACTAGAAATTTGTATGGGCGACATATAGCACTGGCGCTCCCTGTTATCTGCAAAAACATTAGGTTTTGTAGGATGCTTTTCTTTTCTATTTACTCGGCTCCCATATGTGGTAGAGCTGGAGAGAGACGGTGTCTAGTCCTGCACATGTGCAGTTAGCCGCCGCATGTGGCCGGCCGTTTGTCCGATGTGGCGAACGCGATGGCGACGGGATCCGTATTCTATGCGCCCCTCTTTACCTACCTCTACCTGGAGTCAATCTCATACCCACAGGCCACAGTTCATCAGCCATTGCCATTTATCCTCTCCTTACTCCCACTCTAATTGGTAGCCGCCGCCGCCGCCGCCGCCGAGGCTACAGCACCGACCGCTCGAGCGTTGACGCGATCTCCCTCGACTGGCGTCGGAGATCGTTCGTCGACAACGTGCCCCACTCGCGGGAGTCAACGGCAGCAGCCAGCTCTGCTCCGGCTACCTGATTTTCCTGTCGCCGGAATCAGTCCGTACCATATAAAGCCACGATGCCTTCCGGCTCGGGCTCCGACCCGCTGCTCTCGCGCGCCGACGGCAGCGGCATGGAGGACGACGACGGCATCGACGTCGCGGCAGTGGACCACCGCGGCCGGCCCGCCCCCCGCGCCTCCACCGGCCGCTGGAGGTCGGCGCTCTTCATCATAGGCAAGTGCATAGGCATGCAGCAGCGAAACAATTTTGTTTAGATTTGTGCGTGATGATGATCGGAATCGGAACGTGCGTGCAGCGGTGGAGATCGCGGAGCGGTTCTCGTTCTACGGCGTGTCGGCGAACCTGATCAGCTACCTGACGGGGCCGCTGGGCGAGAGCAACGCCAAGGCCGCGTCCGCCATCAACGCCTGGAACGGCGTGGCGCAGCTGCTGCCGCTGCTCGGTGCCGCCCTCGCCGACTCCTGGCTCGGCCGCTACCGCACCATCCTCATCGCCTCCCTGCTCTACATCCTGGTACGTACGTAACGCCCGGCGCAAAACCAGTTATTTCTTTTTTGCCTCGAGCAATTACCACCATTGCCTCACGCGCGGCGGAGTTCACGGTGCCGGACCCAGCGTCAGTCGGACATTTAGGTAGTGGCGTGCTTGAATCGGTCGTGGGCTCGTGGCCATTTATGCTTGCAGCGCCTGAGATATTGTTCGCTAGGAGTAGATTCTAGCCGGATTTAATTTAACCGCCCAGTTGATGTTAAAATATGGTGAATTATTTGGGTTGTTGAGACTGGGCGAGTGGTCACAAATCTGAGGACAGCGAGTGGTTGAGGGTGCATGCATATGCGGACTACTCGAGGAAAGATAGAATTCACCGGCGGCACACGTCGACGTCCACGAGCTGCACAAACTTCTTCGGAAACACGCCAGATTTTTAGGCATTACATCAGACGTTTGTAATGACAAATTATATTGGCGTGATGAACTGATGATGACAATTTTTATTTGCAAACAAGGCAATTTTCCGGCAAAAAAATGGACTGAGACGGATTTACCATGCTCGAAGAACATAATTTGTCATGAAAAAGTTCGACTTGCCATGGTGAAAAATCGGACATCAAATTTGTAGTGGACACCAACTTCTTTCATCCAAGTGTCCGCTGGCGCCTTGTGTTTAATGGAGCAGGGATTATATTTTCCTTTTTTGCATTTGTCTGCTAGCTACTTCCTCTATCCCTAGATAAGGGTCTTAACTTTAGTACAATTTTATGCTGAAGCTAGTATAAAATTAAGACATTTATTTGGGACGGCGGAAGAAAATATGATTGATGAGAGCAGTGCCGAAGCTTCTGAGGGGTCAACTTGGATTCACCCGGCCCATGATATTTTTCTAGTATATCTCCTAGTATGTGGTCCATATCTCAAAAAAAAAAAAAAATTGGCCCAGACCGGAATTTGGTTGCACCCCAAAAATCAGCTCAAGCTTTGCCGTTGGGAGAGAGGGTGGAGCGGTGAGTCCAAACCGGGAGTGACCAAGAGCCGGGAACGTGTGGCAACGGCTTCGCCGTTAGAGAGGAGTCTGAGGTTGATTGGTTCAGATGCCATGCGGAAGGCAACATGGTTAGAGCATCTCCGGCGCCTCCCAGGAGGCATTTTTTCAGCCTCCTGGGGCTGGCCCGGCGATATTTGTGACATTGAGGTTAAAATTTTCCCAGCCGTCCCCTTTCCCATACTCTATCCGCCAGCTCCCGCCGCAACTCCTCATCCCCGCCGCGACCGCGCGGCCGCCAGCTCCCGCCGCAACTCCTCCTCTCTGCTGCGCCCGCGCGGCCACCAGCTCCCGCCACAGCTCCTCCCCGCTAGAGCGCCCCCGGCGAGCTCCTCCTCCCGGTCTGGCTCTTCTTTGACCCGCCGATGCCTTTGCCTCTTGCTGCTGCTCCGCCGCGGGCCCGCCTTGCTGTGAGCCACCTCTCTGAGCCGCCGCCCCGGTGTCGTGTCGATTCCGAGCCGCCTCAGGCCGTTGTCGGCTCGTCGTTGCCTCGAGCTCTCCTTCTCCGACCTCGTCAACGCCGTTAGGCCTCCCACCACCAGCGCCGGCCACGCCTCGGCGTCGTCGCCTGACGCCTCGGCTGCCGAGCAGAGGTGGGAGGACACCTCGATGTTGAAGCAGCAGCAGCAGGCGGCGATACAGGCGGTGATGCGGGCGTGGAGCGGCCAGGGAGGCTGACTGTGGGCCAAACATCTGCAAAACCGTCTCTCTCCTCCCCCAAGTGACTCCCGGTGGGCTGGGGTTCTCCTGGGAGTGCCGACACTGTTTTTGACCGAATCCGACAAAAAACAACGCTCTGGGAGTGTGGCTGGGAGCGTTTTTTGGTACCGACGCCCAAAAAATGGCTGTGGGGTGCGTCTTGGGGGCCCTAGTGGAGATGCTCTTAGAAGGATGGTCGGAAGCGTCGACAGACAACTTAAGAAGAGTGGGGAGGCAAGGCATACGTGGCAGGGCCACCGGTCGTGGGTGGTGGTGGCAGGCAGCCCGGCTGGCGTCACAATGACTCTGCGTGAGGAGAAAGACAACGAGAGGAGATGAAAACACACTCCAAGGAAGTCAACTAACGCGAGAAAAAATGGGGCGACTGATATATAGTCGGTACCTTTCTTGTTGAGTGGGGAGTAGGTTTTTCTATTGGGACAGAGGGGAAAGTAGGTGACCTATTGCTGTTGATGGGATATGGTTACGTAAACTTCTGTTGGACAGTACATCCTTTTCTCGTTTACAGTGAGACAGAAGTACGTTTCGCCTTAGGGAACATTCTAACTAGGCCTGCCCAATAGTGTCAGTTGACCAGTTTCAATTTCTTTTTACTTTTGTTTATATTTTAAGACATTCAAAAAATATTCCAAAAAAGAAATTTAGTTATTTTTTTGAAAATGTTAACTATGAATAAGAAAAATGTTAACATGTTTTTAAAAGTTTGTTAGCGCAATTTAAAAAGAATTTTAATAGTAGTCAAAAAATTATTTCTGACATCTAAAAAATGTTCATCTAAAAAATTATTTCTGACATCTAAAAAATGTTCATGTGTTCCATAAATATTTTTGTGACATATTTAAAATTTGTTTATACAATGTTAAAAAGTCGGATAGTTGAGAATTTATATCATTCAAAAAAATGCTCAAGACATGTATTTAAAAAATCATGAATTTAAAAAATTTAAACTTGTAAAAGTATTTTTTTAGATGTATAAGAAAATGTAAAATGTGTAAGGAAAAATAGACATCAAAATATATATTCAGAAAAAAAGTCAATCATGAACATAACAAATGTGAAACGTGTGTAAAAACTGTTCTTAATGTATACGAAAAAAATATACAATGTGTGTGAAAAACGCAGACCTGTGTTGAGTTCTTTTTAAAAGGACAAAACCCGATAAAAATCGAAGAAACAACGAAGAATAAAAAAAAATAAGTGAAAGGAAAAAACAGAGAAAAAGAAAAAGATTCAAAGAAATCTATGCAAACAGTGAAAACCGATAATAAAACTACAAAGAAAAAAACGTGTGACAGCTACAGTACTTGGCTGGCCTAGGTCTCGCTTGATAAGAGGCATGAATAATACTCCCTCCGTCCGGAAATACTCGTCGGAGAAATGGATGTATCTAAATGTATAGTTCTAGATATATCCATTTTTATGCATTTCTCCGACAAGTATTTCCGGACGGAGGGAGTAATTAGCACTCCCTTTGTTCACAGATATAGGATGTTCTAACTTGTTTGTCAATTTGATGTATATAGAGACGCTTTAGTGTGTTCACTTGTTTATGTACTTTATATTAAAATATGTAAAATATCTTATACTAGTATTTGTGAACGGAGGGAGTCCTGTATAATTTTCGGAGGACGAGATTTCACGCTACTCTTCTTTCTCGGATGTTTGATTCACGAGAAAGGATCGTTTTTTTTATCAAAGAAGGGCCGCCTCTTCCAATTTTCATTACTGAAAATCATCTTACATAGTTCAGAAGAAAAACAACGCAAACATGTTCGAACTAAAACGACGATTAAGACCGACCAAAAGGGCCAACACAGGCCACAGCCCAACAAACGACCTGAACCTCACATAGGTCCAGCACGAGACAGGATTGTATGCATCACATTTCTAAATTTCTCGCTTGGCACAACTGAAACTGCGTGCAGGGTTTAGGCATGCTGGCTCTCTCGACATTGCTCTCCCCCGGCAGTCACAAATGCAGCAACACCGACGGCGGCACGCCCTGCTCGCCGCCGTCCGGTCTGCAGATGGCCGCGTTCTACTCTCCCTCTACCTGGTGGCCCTCGCTCAGGGCGGGCACAAGCCGTGCGTCCAGGCCTTCGGCGCCGACCAGTTCGACGCGAGCCACCCGCGGGAGGCCGTCTCCCGGAGCTCCTTCTTCAACTGGTGGTACTTCGGCATATGCGCCGGCACCGCCGTCACGCTCGTGTTCCTCAGCTACATCCAGGACAACATCGGCTGGGGCCTCGGCTTCGGCATCCCCTGCGTCGTGATGCTCTGCGCCCTCGCCGTCTTCTTGCTCGGCACCCGCACGTACCGCTACTACGTCTCCGACGGCAAGCAGCGGAGCCTGTTCGCTCGTGCCGGCGAGGCTTTCGCCACGTGGCGGAGCAAGCGGCGGAAGTCGAGTCCCCTTGCAGCCTCCGATTCGCATGAAGCTCATCGTGCGGCAACATCGGTGCCGGAATACAGGTAATTCAGAGTGTTTGGCAGCGTGTTCAGTCGATGAGATGCAGGAACGCGACGTAGCCATTGATGTGCTTTCGCCAAAATTTGCAGTGCCCAGGTCGACGAGGAAGAGCAGGGGGTCGTGATCAGCAACGCGGACCTCATCGAGGAAGTCAAGGGCGTCCTCCGGCTGTTCCCGATCTGGGCGACGTGCCTGATCTACGCCGTGGCCTTCTCCCAGTCGTCCACGTTCTTCACGAAGCAGGCGGCGACCCTCGACCGGCACGTCGGCAAGCGGGTCCAGGTGCCACCGGCGGCGCTGCAGAGCTTCATCAGCATCACCATCGTGCTGTTCATGCCCATCTACGACCGCGCCATCGTGCCGCTGTCGCGCCGCTGCACGGGCGTCTCCTCGGGCATCACCATGCTGCAGCGCATCGGCGTCGGCATGGTGCTCTCGCTCGTGTCGATGGTGGTCGCGGCGCTCGTGGAGACGCGCCGGCTCCGGATCGCGGCGGACGCCGGCCTGGCGGACCTGCCCAAGGTGCCGGTCCCGATGAGCCTGTGGTGGATGGTGCCGCAATACGTGCTGTTCGGCGCGGCGGACGTGTTCACCATGGTCGGGCTGCAGGAGTTCTTCTACGACCAGGTGCCCGACAAGCTGCGCAGCATCGGGCTGGCGCTCTACCTCAGCATCTTCGGCATCGGCAGCTTCATCAGCAGCGGCCTCGTGTCGGGCATCGACAAGTGGACGTCGGAGAGGGGGCAGAGCTGGTTCTCCAACAATCTCAACCGCGGCCACCTCGACTACTTCTACTGGCTCATCGCCGCGCTCAGCGCGCTCGAGCTTGTGGTGTACGTCTTCTTCGCCGTGACCTTCAAGTACAAGAAGAAGGCAACATCAGCTACCGTTGGTTAGAATTAGCAGTAAGTATATACTCGTGCTAGGCATAGGATAAATATGAATTCAAGGGGTACATGCTTACATTTCTAAGATGGCTATTCCCCACTTCGATCCGGCCGGGGCCGATTATCATGACATTGGACACGCCACAAAGAGCTATTTTTTTTAAAATAATACATTTTTTATTTAATTTTCATAAATATTACGCTGGATAAATTTTTTTTAAAAAAAATACACCGTCGGCCCGCTGGCCTAGTCGTCCACAGCAGGCCGATTGGATTCCAGTCGGCCTACAGCTGGCCGACTAGCCCCTGTCGGCTACTGGAGCTAATTGGCTCGCTGTGGGCTAATTGTTTTTGCAAAAAAAGTAGGCATAAAAAAATATATGATTAAAAAAATGTGAATCATGTAATTAAAAAATGTTAAATGTGTATAAAAAATGTTCCTGATGTATACAAAAAATATACAATATATATGCAAAAAAGTTGACATAAAAAATATGTTTTGAAAAGTGTTAAGCATGTATTCAAAAATTGTTAAATGTGTGTATAAAAATGTTCCTTATTTATACAAAAAATATAGAATGTGTATGAAAAAAACTTGACACCAAAATATTATGTTTGAAAAGTTGAGATTTTTCCAAATACATGATTAAAAATTGTTAAAAGTGTGTATAAAAAATGTTCCTTATCTATAAAAAAATATAGAATGTGTATGAAAAAAAGTTGACACCAAAAAAATATGTTTGAAAAAAAATGTTCCAGTTCCATACAAAAAGAGCAACCAATCATACTTAGGTCCGTGATGCTCCCATACCGGATCCGGAGCTGGAACATTTTTTTATACACGTTTAACCTTTCATTCCAATATATGAAACATTTTTGTGTACTCGTTGAACAATTTTTCAAATACATGATTAACATTTTTTTCAAACATATTTTTTTGGTGTCAACTTTTTTTCATACACATTCTATATTTTTTGTATAGATAAGGAACAATTTTTCAAATACATAATTAACATATTTTCAAACATATTTTTTTGGTGTCAAATGTTTTTCATATGCATTCTATATTTTTTGTATAGATAAGGAACATTTTTTATACACACATTTAACAATTTTTAAATACATGATTAATACTTTTTAAAACATATTTTTTATTCAACTTTTTTGCATATATATTGTACATTTTTTGTATACATCAGGAACGTTTTTTTATACACGTTTAACTTTTTTTAATTACATGATTAACATTTTTTAACACATATATTTTTTTAGGCCTACTTTTTTTGCAAAAACAATTAGTCCACAGCGAGCCAATTAGCTCCAGTCGGCCCACAGTGGGCCGACGGGCCAGTCGGCCAGCTGTAGGCCGGCTGGAATCCAATCGGCCTGCTGTGGGCCGACTAGGCCCAGTCAGCCTGTAGTGGGCCGACGGTGTATTATTTTTGAAAAAAATTTATCCAGCGTAATATTTATGACAATTAATAAAAAAATGTATTATTTTAAAAAAAATCCCCACAAAGAGGGTTTTTGGAGAACATAGCTCTGTCGAGAGCCTGACTTTAAGTAACGTTGAGCCAATTTCCCGCATGGTTACGTAAAAAACAAGTAAATTTAAGTGCAATTTGCTGTAGGGATTTAGGTGGAAAAATTATCACAGTAGCTAAACGTTAGTCGCCTCGAATCTACTCCCTCCGTCCCAAAAATCTTGTCTTAGATTTGCCTAGATACGGATGTATCTAATGCTAAAACGTGACTTGATACATCCGTATTTAGACAAATCTAAGACAAAAATTTTGGGACGGAGGGAGTAGTAATTTGGATCAGTCGATTTTGAGAAGGCGAAGCAGTTCGACGGAGGGAAGGAAGGAGAAGGAAGGAGCTCGTTGGTGGGCTACCCCATCATCTATCATTGATGGGGGTGGGGGTGGGGGCAACAACACGGCGGTGGAGTGGGGCGGCAACACAACGGTGGTGCAAGTTCGCTTGGAAATCTCCGTTGGTGCCAGGGCTAGAGGGATGGACGAGGACGGCGGTGGGAGGAGGTTACAGGAAGGGCGGGGCGGCGAGGTTGCGCGGAAGCGCCGTCAGCTGCGGGCGGTGGTGGCCGGTGGTTTGACTGGTGGTCCGTGGGGCTGTTGGAAGAAAGCATCGGGAGGAAGAAGATGCGGCGTTGTGCCTATGATCTGTTTTTGGGAAACGGTTGGAGATGAAAGATGACATGATGGTCATTAGATCTGAGATCAAGGATGAAGAACGATCGACTGACCTAAATTGAGATTTCAGTTGATTGGCACATAGCCAGTCCAAAAAAGTATCGATGCAACTGTAAGTAACATGACTGGATGGCTAGGTTTACCGAGGCCCTATTTGATACATAAGTCCTAGGACTTTTTCTAGTCCCAACTAAAAAGTTCCTAGTCCGTAAAAATTCCCTCTATGTTTGTTTTCAGGGACTAAAAAGTCCCTAGTCACTACTAAGGAAAACCTTATACACAGAATTTTAGCAGTAGCGCGGGTCAAAAAACGCATGCTGGTGCTAAGTAGCAGTAGCGCGCTGTTTCATACTGCGCTACAGATAAAGTCCTAGCAGTAGCGCGCCTAGTTCTGAACACGCTACTACTAAAATTCCCACAGCTTAGCCGATAGACTACACATAGTAGTAGCGATCTATATAGAACCGTGCTACGGCTACTTGCTTTGTAGCAGCGCATTTACACTGAAACGCGCTACTGCTAAAGGATGTAAAATTAAATGGAAAGCAAATAGAAAAGTAAATGAAAATGAAAGAAATAGAACAAGGTGAAAGGAAAAAAATAAATTATAAAGAAAAATAAATGAAAAAGAAAAAAAGAGAAAGGAGTAGCAGTAGCGCGTATCGCAGAATGCGTTGTAGCTAACGTGTGAGTAGCGCACTTTCTGGAACGCGCTACTGCTACTTCTAACTTAACCACGGGGTTCGTCTTTCCCCACGGCCACTTCCCTCAAATCCAACTCCTCCGCTCTCACCGTCGCCGTCGCCTGTCGGCCGCGGCGCGCTCTCCGCACACCCTCAACGCCGCCCCCGGCCCCGAATTCGATGCCGACCCCGCCCCTACCTCGAGGCCGCCCCGGATGCCGCCCCCGACCCCGACCTCAACGCCGCCCTCCGCCGCGCGCCCGAGCCCCGACCCCTACCTCGACGCCGCCTGCCCCTCCCTCGCCGCAGGCACCCGAGATGAGCACGCCTGCTCCTCCCTCTCCCCTACCTCTGCCTAGGGTTCTTCAAATTTTAGTTGCATCAAATTAGTTAGGGTTCATGTAAGGATGGAAACGAATCGGATGCGGATGCGGTTCAAATTAGTTAGGGTTCATGTAAGAGTGGAAACGAATCAAATTCCTAAGATGAAGCATAAAACGAGTAAAATTTGACCACTTATTTCACTTTTAAGTTGGATAATTGGAATATCCGCTACCACTTTCCACACCCTAGGTTCATCAAATTAGATGGTAATTAGGGTAGTAGTTCCTAGGTACAAATTAGTTAGTAAGAACTAGGTACTAATTATGTACTAATTTATTTTTATTTATATTAAGTTTATTTTTAGTAAGAACTAGTTGAATTAATAGAACTAGTTGAAGATGTCACATTTGTTATTTTTTTAGTTAAAATAATTTTTTCTGCATCGACGTCGACGATGCCTATCCCGCATCCTCGTCGTCGACTCGGTGGAGGACGCCTGCTTGACCAGATGGGTCATGTCCGGGACTGGGCTCCGCCGGGCTGGTACTGGGAGGCATACCTACCGGGGGGCGCCGCTTGGTGAGGAGTCAGCCCGCCGTTGACCCGAACCTTCTTTGGTGGCGGTCGCGTGGGCCAGTGACGGTCGAGAGGCTTGAGGACCCCGCGGAGGTGGTACGTCACCGTGTCAGTGAGGAGGACACGCACGTCCGTCGCTACTTGTTTGCGCTGGAGCACAGGTTCTCAAATACATGGCAGGTTCTCCAGGGATCTCACTGGAGCTATGATCCTATGATGGTTCCTTCTCTTTGGTTGTCCACCGCCCGCGCCGATACCCGTCGTTCGCTAGGGTTTTAGTTGTATTAGTGATGTTATATGTATGATACTATTCGGGATGTATTAGTGATAATATTTGACAATGTACAGACGCAAGAGATGATTTACTTTTGCTTATTGAATGCATGCTAATTTGAATACTTATTTATTTTATGATTTGGTTTTGCTTATTGAATGCTCATGTCAATATGAGTCCTATAAGCTATTTTGAAATGTATATCTTGTGTTACTCAAATAGGATATGTGCTTGCCCAAGTGGTCGGTCATGTTTGCAGGTTACACCTCCGAGTGGCCTATGTTTTGCCGGAGTGTAGATTCATTTTCGTTCCGGCAAATTTCAGGCGCTCGATATGTCCTATTAGCAAAGGTCATGCCGGATTTTTCCGTGAATTTTTGCATGACTTGTGCCAGAATATGTAGGAAATATCGAGTGCCCCAGATTTGTGTGTTGAGTATCCTGGTAGTTGTCTTCGATCGATTTTCAATTAATGTTTCAACTATGAACATAAGAAATGACTGACAACGAAAAGTTTTTCGGTATTTGCAAATACTGCGAAGACGAGCGCGGCCTGTATGACATAATCTTTCTAGATGATGATAAGCGCTTCAGCATCAAGCTGGACGAGAACTTCTAAGTGGATACAGTAAGTCACAACGACAAGTCTTTTTTCGTAATTAAGCATGACATCTGCTTCATTTGCTTCAACTTATAATTTTTTTTTACTATTCTACTAGCGTAACCCCTGCAATGCAAGAGTTTTTGTCTTGGATAAGATAGGTTTCAGTCCTATGAAAACTACTATGATGGTAAAGAGAGTTTACTTGAAGACCGAGCATGGTTGTATTTTCCACGCAAAATTATGCAACGTAGACACCTACACCTCTTTTGGATGCAAAACTTGACAAGCACTATGCAGGACTTATGCATTGGGCCTGATATGGTTATTACCTTTGATATTCGTCCAGAAGATGATATTGAAGATAATATCGACATTTGGGTCGATGTGCAGACGCCTCCAGTTATACCATTATGTGAGTTTCTCAACCATATTTATGTCTTTGATATTGTATATTCAAAAATAGTTGACAACTAATTTCTATTGACAGCTTATTTCCAATCAAGCAAACATGTCCGACACCTGGTAGACAGGACCTACTACTGTCCCGGTGCTGAACTAAACTGCGAGGAGATAAGTCATTATGTTTCATGGCTTGAGGATCTTGATATTGTCAAGACAAATTATTTTTTGGACTTGAAAATCTTAGTACTCAAAAGGTGCGACTAGTAGTGTTCTTACTTAACTACGGTCACATCCATTTAGGAAAGATGGTAAGATTTTTACTATTTGTCCTCAGTGCATCTTTTGCATACATTATTTTTTAAGCTAAACTTCATTGGTAAGTATGTTACTATACAATGTTTTTCAACAGGGACTCCCGATGAATGTTGTGCCTCATTGGATGGAGACTAAAGGTCGCATGAGAATTGTTAGCTTACGACCAAGATATCCTACAATGCACTTTAGTGCATACATGATTTCTAATAGGGAGGAATGCTTAATAGTGAAAGACTGGAGCAAAATTGTGAACGATCGTAGAGAAGTACTAGGGGGCAGCAATCAGAAGCGCAACCCACGATTAGGAGACAGGTTCATCTGCATGCTCCAACTTGATGAAGCAGGAGAGCTACACATGTTTTATGTTATTTTACCTGAGAGAGAGCTGTAGGAGTGATTAATTAGCTAGCTAGAAATGAGTTTGAAGATGATGATGTGCTACACTATGACTATGATGATTACATAGCTAGTGTTGGTGGTAATGACTATGATGATGATTATTAGCTAGTGTTGGTGGTGATTAGATAGCTACCGCAGCTAGTGTTGGTGGTGATTAGCTAGCTAGAATGAGTTTGAAGATGATGATGTGCTACACTATGACTATGATGATTAAATAACTACTGTTGGTGGTAATGACTATGATGATGATTACATAGCTTGTGCTGGCGGATTAGATTCAAGTGGAGGCAACATGTGGTGCACATAGAAAGTACTACTAGTCCAAACTAGATCAAGTTTGGATTAGTAGTATACTTTTGACATGCACCACATATTGCCTCCACTTGAACCTAATCCACATTTATTTGACACACTGTTATGGACATAATGATATAAACCTCATAATTGGTATTGTATCAAAATTTATATGATGGCGTATAAATACACTCAAAATAAAAAAAGAAAAAAATATTAGTAGCGATGGACAGGAAACACGCTGCTACTAGCTAGATTAGCAGTAGCGCGTTATAGAACAAACACTGCGGCTATGAGTCTTAGCAGTAGCGCACGTCATACGCGCTACTGCTAAGTAATAGTTGTAGCGCCTTATTAATAGCGCGGTTACCCGCGCTACTACTAGGGTTTTCCCTAGTAGTGAGTCCCTCCTAGAGGTTATTAAATGACCGTGTTACCCCTAGTGTACAGAAAAATAACAACAAAAAAACACCATGGGACGGCGGGGCAATGGGTGCAGAGAGGAACACTGTTGAAAAAGTCCCAAAAAAGACTCCTTGAGAGTCTTCTTCATTTAGTCCCGAAAAACAACTTTTAGTCTCTAGTAGTCCCTCATGTTTGGTTGAAAAGTCTTTAAGAGGGATTTTTTTAGTCCTTACATCAAAAATCCATGGAAACAAACACTCCCTGAGTTCGTGTCAAAGCTTGCTTGAAAGTTTAGTAGGATCTACCTTTCCGGGGCGAAAACCACATGTTAGGTTTGCTTCTTTGGTAAAGTTTAGTAGGAACGACGTAAATATCCTAAAATTCTAGTATTTCCTGTCAAAAAGGTTCCAACATTACTTTTAAGACGTCATTACTTGGTAACAGATACATCTCGTTTTTGGCTTGCACCTTGTTCAACCATGGATCCCCTCCATTTCGTATGTATTTTACTAATACCAGCAATTGAATATCTTTTATTATTGAAACCAAGGTTGTCCGAATCATGATTTTGAATTAGATCGGAGCTAGCGTGCATACTCTATGACTCATAGCCGAGGAAGCATGGCTCCCGCGACCCCACGCCCGCCGCTGGCGGCGCCGCCTTGATCTCCTTCATCCATCCGCCATTTCAACTGCCAAGACCAGATCCGAACTGCTCTCCACGTCCTCTCTCGGCTGCACTCCTTCTCCCCTCCAGGCTCTTGAGGTGCTGCCCATGGCGCTCACGTCCGCATCCTCTTCCCCGACTCTGTCGGCCGCCTCATCTTCTGCCGCCACCATGGCCGCGGCTGCTCTTGCCTCACGCAGGGCTGCCCCTGCAGCTGGTGGCCGCTTGTCCCGCGCCGGCGTTGCACTCTCGCCAAGGCCGGTTGTGGCTGTAGGTCCGGCGGCGCATCCTCCCGCGCCCGGCGTCGCCGCGTTGTCCTCCTAGGACACAACGTGTGCTGCTTCAGATCCCCGTCGCCCTGGCCTGATGGATGGTGGGCTTGGGTCCTTGCCGCCGCCGCGGCTCGGGTGTCTCCCATCCCTGGGCTCTACTGACGCTGCTCCTGTGTGCGTCACGCCGTCAACCCCACCCCCGACTGCGGCTGTGGGTGCGCCGTCCCCAACTACTTCATGCACTGCTACGTCGTTCCTGGCACCTACGGAAGCCCCGTCGTCACCCCCGACTGCTACTGTTGAAGCAACGTCCACGTCTGCGGGCTGCGCTACATCATCCTCGGTTACTGTGGAGGCGATGTCGTCCTCAACTCCTGCCAGCATGGCGCCGGGTCTGGACACGGAGCGATCCGTCTCGTGGAGCTCCCTTGCAGACAAAGAAGAAGACGAGGATGACGATGAATTGGCTCCGCAACAGCCGCCGTCGGCTACCAAATCCTCGGTTCTGGCTACTCGGTCGGACAAGACGTGTGGAGGTTGGCAGGAGGTATTGCCGCGGCGCAATGTGCAATGCCCGGACTCACTAGTCCTTGCATTGGCTCCCCGTCCTGTCCCTGCTTGGCTTCGTGGTAGATGTTGCAGATGCCTCCTTCCTGGTCACCGTGCAGCGGTTGGCCGAGATCCTTTTAGGTGTTCTCGGTGCCTCAAGAATAGTCATCGAGCGCGTGAGTGTCGCAATGCTTGGCGTCCCCTCAGCTTCTTGGAAAGCCCTACCGTGTCGCCATTGCCACGCCTCCCCATCAGACACCAACAAGCTCCAGCTCCTCACAAGGTCCAGAAAGAAGCCTCGCCCTCTCAAAGACATTTTGTCGTGATTCGTGGGTGGCGATCGTTGTTGCTCCTGCTGGCTTTGTGGCCTCGACGGATATCCCAGTGCAGCCCGCCTTGGAGCGGCAGGCTGAGTTGCTGCGCTCTGAGCTCCTTGGTATGGCTTCCTTGTAGCTAGAGGAGACGGTCCAACCTCTGCATGATGTAATTGACTCCATGCAAGGTTGGATGCTACGGATGCAGAGCTTCATGAAGCGTGTTGAGGATGCACTAGGCGAGCTCTCCTTGGCGCTGCCTGTGTTGCAGACTGCTCACGTATTGCGCCCTTTGGTTGTGCCTGATGACAACTTTGAGGTCGAGAAGGGAGCTGAGCTTCATGGTCGTTTCTCCCCTCGTGCTAGAGCATGTTTGCCGGTGTCAGCCTTTGAGGGACCGGACAATGATGTGGTTGTTACTCCAGTGCTGCAGATCATGCCAAAGCTGCGGGAGTTGTGTGGGGGCTCGGTTATGTCTCTATTTGTCGAACAACTGAAGGTAGACCCTCCCGAGATCTCGAATGTGGCTTTACCGCCATCATCACCCCCGGAGTCTAGCCAGATACTTGATGCCGAGGGGTTTGATGATTTGGATGTTGCAATCTCTCGCTCACCCAAGTCCATTGGGTGTTAGGCGCCAGCCACCCTACCTCTAGGTGTCTTGGAGCATGGAGTTTTAGATGGTGGTGCCCTTCCCTCGCCTGCGACCATCGAGTAGGTGACGCCTGTGAGTGGCATGACCATTGAGCCAAGTGTGGTTGCACCTAGTCCAAATCCAGATGCTCTCTTCGCGAAAGAACTTTGTGACTTGCTCACTAGTGTGGATGTTGCTAGACCTGGTTTGGGCAGGTCGATTGCTTGCTTCCTGACTGGGACACTAATAAGAGGGAAACAAAAGAAGGGGAGCAAAGGCAAGAGTAGCGTCATAGGCGAGGCGTCTCTGGCTGCTTGATGGATGATCTTCAGTCTCTTGGCCCGTCCTTTTGGATTGGGTTGTCATTGTGGGTTGGAAGGTGTTTGATGTCTTCTGTCGAGGTGTTCTTGTCGGGGTTCACATGGCGTACTAACAATGTCGTGGTTTGTGGATGTTGTGTAATCAGAGAGTCTGGCAGGATTCGCCTGTGCGGTTGTGGGTTTCTTGTCATGTGAGTAGTTAGTCCGTGCTAAGTTTGTATTGGTTTTCGCCTGGTTTTCCCTTAATTAACTGGGCAATTCTCTTCTTCTTAATTAATCGATGAGGCAAAGCTTTTGCGTCCGTTTTGAAAAAAATAGATCGGAGCTCTGATGGTAGGGTCGCAAATTGTAGAATCTTTAACTATCGATGTCGTAGAAACGTAGATTCTATGAACTAAAATCGTAAAATCAGAGGTGTTAGGGCATCTACAGCCGCGATGGGTGAATCCGGCCCCCAAAACGCTCGCAGACGCGCCCGGACCCGTCCGTGGACACTGACATTTCATGCCTCAAATAATGCAATCCATATCTGGATACCTCAAATAAGAAACCTCAAATCCATATTATTACATGCAACATAGCGATCTTTAAGCGGAGCTCGTCCGGTCCACATGGCCATATCCGGCGGCCAGTTGTGCTCCCCAGAGGGTTGGTCCGATCGCCCGCAAGGTAGAGTAGGGTATGGGACACGAGCCAGCTGACCGGACTCAAGGCGTCGCCATCTCCCATACCGCACTCTTCCTTGTCAGAGCATGGAACCCGTTGGGTGCGGGTGGACGTCAGATTGATGATGGATCCATCCTAGGACGAGCCATAGACATACACCACGACACAATTGCGGCGCTCGGACTGGTGCACTATATGGGGCGCCGAAGAATGCGAGTCCGCCTTGTCAATTCACACCGCCACGAGTGCTGCCACCACCTCCCACACCCACTACCGTGCACGGCGGGCACGCTGCACCATGTTTGCATCGGATGATGCCCATGGTGCGTCCATGGCCTCGACACGCTAACGGAGGGGTTGCGTGTCCGCCGCCATGTTTGGACGCCAAACGGACCGCACCACCTCCGGTGAGGCAGTGACGACTGCCCTAGCACCGGATCCATGCACCATTTGGGCGGACGCAATGGATTCAGGACGGAAGAAGTCCAAGTGCTGCCGTGCACAGGCCTCCTTTGGGAGCGGCGGAGCGCAAGTCGGGTGCCTCCATATCCATCCCATATTTGGGCCGGATATGAGGGGTGCCGGTCAGCCCGGGCATTTGAAGTCCGTTTGAGGCGCCCATCTCGGTCAAATTTTGCGACCAGACGGTGACCGGGCGGCCCATCCGGACGTATGAGGCGGGTTTGAGGCGTCCGATTATAGATGCTCTTAGTCTGGATCATAAAATCGTATAACAGAACCGCGATTCTAACAACCTTGATTAATACTATGTGGTTTACATGTCATGAAATTTATATTGTTAGCCTCTTTTTAAAGAATTTACTGGTGAATTAATGGTGTAATTCTTGATAAAACCCATGTCTTTACAAAATCTAATACACCAAAAGATTAGAATTGTTGTGTGGCATGCCGCTTATAATAGCCTAGTTGTACATGTTACTAAAGTTACGCATCACCGGTCTAACTCATGTATGTGTTTGATTTGTGGTATGAAAGAGAAAAGTACTTTTCATGCTCTTGTGATTTGCCCTAAGACTCGTGCCCTGCGGATAGCTATTGTGTGGCATGTCAACTCGATAATTTTGTTGAGGTGGCACACAGCTAATAAAAAGAGATAAGATTGAGTATCATATTAAATGATGTACTAGTAGTATGTGTTATGCATGGCAATAAATGATGTTAATATGACAAGGTCTTGATGGACTCATGGAACTCCTAGAAACACGCTGACCCGGAATGTATCTCCATGAGTCCATCAAGACCTTGTTGTGTAGTCCAGGACGACGCGCTTAGTTTGGGTTTCACCCGGCTGCAACCAAGATCATAAAGGACTCGGTGGCTACTGACGATGCCATTCTCCAGGTTGTACTAGCATGCCAAGAATCGACCCATCAGGCCATGGGACGGTCCAAGCCCACGACGTGGCACCGAACACATGGAGTCTGGGACGCTTCATCAACTTGACATGCAAGAGTCTCATGCCCGGGGGTCTAGGAGTATCCCACAAGATTAGCAAAATCATACTGACCCAGGAATTGTGTAAACCGTAGCCATTTCCCCTATGTAAGGTATGGCCAGAGTCCTCTCTCGATAACTAACACCTACATGATCATTGCAATCTTATCATTTTGCTCAAAATCCTAGTTCTCATACCGGGCTATTTCACCATAATACATCAAACAGGAGTAGGTACCTCGATCTTAAGGGCCCGAGCCTTGATAACTATCTTGTGTGAATCTTATTTGAGGGGCATGCACTATCCCCTCCTCTTGTTGAGGGGAAATACTATTGGGGAATGCGGTAATTTCAAAAAAATTCTATGATCACACAAGATCTATCACTAGGTGATGCATAGCAACGAGAGGGGAGAGTGTTGTCTACGTACCCTCGTAGACCAAAAGCGGAAGCGTTATGACAACGCGGTTGATACGTCTCCAATGTATATATAATTTTTGATTGTTCCATGCTATTATATTATCTGTTTTGGATGTTTAATGGGCTTTATTATACACTTTTATATTATTTTTGGGACTAACCTACTAACCGGAGGCCCAGCCCAAATTGCTGTTTTCTTGCCTATTTCAGTGTTTCGCAGAAAAGTAATATCAAACGGAGTCCAAACAGAATGAAACCTTCGGGAGAGTTATTTTTGGAACAAACGCAATCCAGGAGACTTGGAGTTGACGTCAGGGAAGCAACAAGGTGGCCACGAGGGTCCAAGGCGCGCCCCCACCCTCGTGGGCCCCTCATGGCTCCCCTGGGCGACTTCCTTCGCCTATATATACTCACGTACCCTGAAAACATCCAGGAGCACAATTGATCAGGAGTTCCGCCGCCACAAGCCTCTGTAGCCACCAATCGGGACCCTGTTCCGGCACCCTGCCAGAGGGGTGGATCCCTCACCGGTGGCCATCGTCATCATCCCGGCGCTCTCCATGACGAGGAGGGAGTAGTTCACCCTCGGGGCTGAGGGTATGTACCAGTATCTATGTGTTTGATCTCTCTCTCTCTCTCGTGTTCTTGAGGTGATACGATCTTGATGTATCGCGAGCTTTCCTATTATAGTTGGATCTTATGATGTTTCTCCCCCCTCTACTCTCTTGTGATGAATTGAGTTTTCCCCTTGAAGTTATCTTGTCGGATTGAGTCTTTAAGGATTTGAGAACACTTGATGTATGTCTTGCCGTGCTTATCTGTGGTGACAATGGGATATTCACGTGATCTACTTGATGTATGTTTTGGTGATCAACTTGCGGGTTCACCCTGTGAACTTATGCATAGGGGTTGGCACACGTTTTCATCTTGACTCTCCGGTAGAAACTTTGGGGCACTCTTTGAAGTTCTTTTTGTTGGTTGAATAGATGAATATGAGATTGTGTGATGCATATCATATAATCATACCCACGGATACTTGAGGTGACATTGGAGTATCTAGGTGACATTAGGGTTTTGGTTGATTTGTGTCTTAAGGTGTCATTCCAGTACAAACTCTATGTGTAACGCCCCGGATGTAGCTTTCCATATTCGTAACTCCAACTCCTGCCTTTTCCGGAGATGCGATATATTATTTTCTCCGTGGTTGGGTTTTTGTCTTTCGTTTTGCATTTTGTTCATGTAATGCATTTCATCTCATAGCATCATGCGCATTGCATCCGCATGTTTTCATAAAACGTGCATCCGTTGTTAGTTGCCGCTTCTCCCTCGCCTCCGTTGACATTTCTCAGACCAACCGTTCTTTTGTTGTCTGACCGTTTGACCCTCTCTGCACAACCACCTCCCCTCTTGAGCGTGTCCGAAACTTGCCCGAACCTGAACCGGTCTGTCGTTACCGTTGGATCCAGATCATCCCCTAACGTCTACAAAACATCCTCGTTTTCTTATTTGGACTCCCATAGCATTTTACCTTGACCGTCCAATTTAGATCAGATGATCCAAACTCCCTTCTTTCCGTATATATAGAGCAGCCCCTGACCTAATCTAGTCCAACCCTAAATTTTAGGCAGGCTGTCCCATCCCTCTCATCGCCGCCGCCACTCCACCAAATCCCCTCGGGATTCCTTCTCCTCGTTTTCCTCCAGCCACCAACCAGCGTTCCCCACTGCTCCTCCCCGATTCGATCGCCCGGCCAACCAGAGCAGCCCCTCGATCCACTCCACCTCCGACCCGTGCCTCCTCTGGATTCCTTCGTCCCCTGTTTCTCCTCCCTTCGCTGCGCTCTCTCCCTCTCACTTCTCTCTCTGTTGCCTCCACAGGACACCATGGCCGGCCTCTTCTCTCGATCCGTCGCTGCACCTTCATCTCCTTCAAGCAGCAGCACCTCCCGACCATGGCTGCCGCCTGGAGCAGCAGCAGCACCCCACGTCATCGCCCTGCACCAGCAGGCCCCAGTGCCGCCCATCTCCCTCCTGCGCTCGACCTCGTCCCCAACTACCTGCATCCAGGATCCCGTCGCCTCCACCTCCGTCGGAGCACCACCGGGCCAGCAGCGCCGCTGCGCCCGAGAACCATGGTAAGGAGTTCCCGTGTCTCCTCGTGCGGCTCCACCTCGAGGCACTAACCCCGCCGGACACCGCCGCCGTCGTTGTCTGAGCAGGTCGCCGAAGCGTCCCTCCTTTCACTCACCTTCCCTGAATTTTGCTGCCTCGCTCTCCCGTCGTCGTTTTTCCCCAGGGAACCAGGAGCTCAAGTCCCGCCATGACCGGCGCCCTCCTTCCCGCGTGGCACCGCGCCAGACATCGCTCGCTCCACCTCGACGCCGTCGCGCCTCCGCGGCCTGATCCCGACCAGCCTCTGCTTCCCCTGCTCCAGATCGAGCGAGCCAGGAGAGCGCCCGCGTTGACTTGCCTCGTCGCCAGGTGGGTCGTGCGCTCCGCAGCCCAGCCGCCAGCAACCTCCCCAATCTGGCCTGCTGGACTCCAGATCCGGCCAAGGCCCAGCGCAAGCCTCCTCCACCGACCGGCCCAACTCCAGATTCGGCCCGCTGGGTGAGCCTCCAGCGCCCGCGCCCTGGGCCAGATCTCAGATTCGGCCCGCTTCTGTTTTTTTTCCTGCGAACGAATTTGCCTAATATTCCAGTGAATTACAGTTTTACAGTTTGGACCCTAAACTTCATGCATTTAATAACTCATCAACCGTGCATCACATGTAAAAACTTAATATATGAAAGTTGCTTAGAATTTTGTGTAGATTAATAATATCCAACTTTCATCCATGTTTAAAATGTTTAAAATGCTGTTTGTGTTTATTTCTCCCAATTGTCATGCTAAAATGATTTATTTCATAACTAAATAACCGTAGCTCGGTTTTAAATGTTCTTTATATGTAAATGGGGTGGAAAAATGCCTAGATTAACATGGTCCACTTTATTTTCCTGTTTAACAACTTTAAAATATGTTTTAGGGCAGAACAGTAGCAAATTCATAAATTGCATATGAGGTTTTTCCGGAAATGTTGTTTGTTGTTCCGGCCTCATTTAAACTTGCCTAAATAGTTAGTTTACTTTTGTTACACCCCTTGCCATGTTAAACAACATTTAATATTGTTGAGTAGCATATAACGAGATCAAACTAAATAATTGCATGTGGTGTTTCGTCAATATGCAACTCGTTGCATATTGAGCTCCACTTAATTTGTAGGGTTGTTTGTTGCACTTTGCCATGCCATGCTTCATTAAACCAGATATGCATCATACTTGTTTGTGCATCATGCCATGTTTATGCTTGTGTGTTTACCATGTTGTTTGTTTCTTTCCGGTGTTGCTTCTTAGTCCCGGTAATGTTGCGATTGTGAGGATTCGTTCGACTGCGTCCGTTTGTCTTCTTCATGGACTCGTTCTTCTTCCTAGCGGGATTTCAGGAAAGATGACCTCTACCCTGGATCTCACTACTATCATTGCTATGCTAGTTGCTTCGTTCTATCGCTATGCTGCGTTACCTATCTGTTGCTCTTCAAGCCTCCCAAATTGCCATGAACCTCTAACCTTTGACACCATTCCTAGCAAACCGTTGCTTGGCTATGTTACCGCTTTGCTTAGCCCCTCTTATAGCGTTGCTAGCTGCAGGTGAAGTTGAAGATTGCTCCATGATGGACAGGGTTATGTTGGGATATCACAATATCTCTTATATTATTAATGCATCTATATATTTGGTAAATGGTGGAAGGCTCGGCCTTATGCCTGGTGTTTTGTTCCACTCTTGCCGCCCTAGTTTCTGTCATACCGGTGTTATGTTCCCGGATTTTGTGTTCCTAACGCGGTCGGGTGATTTATGGGACCCCCCTGACAGTTCGCTTTGAATAAAACTTGTCCAACAAGGCCCAACCTTGGTTTTACCATTTGCCTCACCACCACCTATACCTTTCCCTTGGGTCGGCCAACCCGAGGGTCATCTTTATTTTAGCCCCCCCGGGCCAGTGCTTGTCTAAGTGCTGGTCCGAACCGAGCGATGTCCGGCGCCCCCTGGGCAACCAGAGTCTATGCCAACCCGACGTCTTGCTCATCCGGTGTGCCCTGAGAATGAGATATGTGCAGCTCCTATCGGGATTTGTCGGCGCATCGGGCGACTTTGCTGGTCTTGTTTTACCATTGTCGAAATGTCTTGTAAACCGGGATTCCGAGACTGATCGGGTCTTCCTGGGAGAAGGTCTATTCCTTCGTTGATCGCGAGAGCTTGTCATGGGCTAAGTTGGGACACCCCTGCAGGGTATAAACTTTCGAGAGCCGTGCCCGCGGTTATGTGGCAGATGGGAATTTGTTAATGTCCGATTGTAGATAACTTGACACCAGATCCGAATTAAAATGCATCAACCGCGTGTGTAGCCGTGATGGTCTCTTCTCGGCGGAGTCCGGGAAGTGAACACGGTTTCTGGGTTATGTTTGACGTAAGTAGGTGTTCAGGATCACCTCTTGATCATTGCTAGCTTCACGACCGTTCCTTTGTCTCTCTTCTCGCTCTCATTTGCGTATGTTAGCCACCATATCATGCTTAGCCGCTGCTGCAACCTCACCACTTTACCCCTTCCTTACCCATTAAGCTTTGCTAGTCTTGATACCCATGGTAATGGGATTGCTGAGTCCTCGTGGCTCACAGATACTTCCAAAACCAGTTTGCAGGTGCCTATGTTACCGAGAAGGTGACGCAACCAAGCTCAAGGAGGAGCTCGATGAAGATCTTGCCCTTTGTGTTGTTTCGTTCTAGTTGATCAGTATTGGAGCCCAGTTGGGGTCGATCGGGGACCTTTGTCGCATTTGGGGTTCTTCTTTTATTTTGGTTCCGTAGTCGGACCTTGATTGTATCTGGATGATGTAATGCTTTATTTATGTAATTGTGTGAAGTGGCGATTGTAAGCCAACTATGTATCTCTTTCCCTTATGTATTACATGGGTTGTGTGAAGATTACCTCACTTGCGACATTGCTTTCAATGCGGTTATGCCTCTAAGTCGTGCTTCGACACGTGGGAGATATAGCCGCATCGAGGGCGTTACAAGTTGGTAATCAGAGCCTTCCCCGACCTTAGGAGCCCCACTGCTTGATCGTTTTTAGCGGCCGAGTTGTGTCTAGAAAAATGTTTTGAGTCATTTAGGAGTATATATATCGGAGAGTTAGGAATTCTTTTTACTCCTCAGTCCCTTCGTCGCTCTGGTGAGGTCTCCTGATGTAGAGTTTTGACTCTTCTCTTCTCAAATTTCACTAAATTTTTTTAGGATCACGCGGGTATCTTGGAATCGTTCCGATGGTTTTATGATGAGAACATTGTCTTGGTGCCTCCTGTCAGTGGTTTAGTGGAAGTGTCCCGGGGAGTTGAGCTCTGAGGTGTTGTCGTCATAATTTTATCGTTGCAGTTCTGGAATACCTGAGTTTAGTACGCCGACATCGAAAATCTCTTTTATGCAGTTGTTGGTGAGATAACCCCGATAACCCAGTACTGAGGTGAGTACGGGAGTATCGCCATAACTTGTATAACGGATGCTTTTCGAAGGTTGAGGTAGACGATTTCCGAAGGTTTCTTGGTTATGTGTTGAAGGATGGATACAGCTGGATGTAGGATTTGCTAGTTTTGGGTGAGATATTATGCTTCCCCTGTATCCCCAACACCTGATTGCATAACCGGAGAATTTCGGGAGTTTCATAGGTGGTAATTCAAGTAGCTCTTAGGATATCTTTCCGACGGATGTATGATATGAAATTGGGGTTCGACGTCTAGTGGTCCGCCTTTCCATGGTCGTTTTTACAGTGGTCTCGTTGTGTCTTAAAGAGTCCTTGGCTATGCCGACTCGGGGACGCTTCGTATGTCATGTGCACTACCTTGTACATGATGGTGCTGTACGATCGAGCCCGTGTAGGCCCCACCACGAAAACTTTGGACGAAATCTCTATCATATGTTTGTTCCGGCTTATTCTGCAAGCCAGTCCTTTGTTTTTGTTTTGAGTTGTGGTATTCGAGTTGCTTCAATGTCAAGTGTTGATTCCATACCTTTCCGAAATGGTGTTCTCATACTCCGATGTGAATACCAATCCTTCTCAACAATCGAGATTGTCATGTCAATCCTTTTCAACCGGCGTGTTTCTCTTCAAGTGGATCCGATCACTTCAACATCAACAAGACCAATTATCATTTCTTCTCAACGGTGTTTGTTTCATGCGTCTCCAAGTTGCCTTTGTTTTTTCCCCGCCCACCCACCCTTTTTCCTCAAGGACTAAGATTTCTTTACCAAGTATCCTTTTATTTTTGTGAAGTTTCTCCATTCTTTTCCGTCAATGTTCTTACCCGGTGGTTCTCAAGAAGATGTTCTACTAGTTCGTCATTCCTCATTCCTTTCTCTTCTCCGGTGGATTCAATTCAAGTTTTGTTGATCATACCTTTTTCCTCATTTCAATGTCTTCTCATACCGGTGCACCTCATTATCATTCTACTTCTCGCTATTTGTTATTCCGGAGTGCTCAAGATATCTCGAAGATTCGTGTTTCCACTCTGCATACGTTCAAGCTCTTTCGAGATTGGTATCTCATTCAAGTCATTTAATTCAACCGGTGCAACATCTCTTTTAAATCTTTTCAACGGTGTTCTTTTGAGTGGGCCCTAACCCACAGGTCTTTTCCCAGGATCTTACCTGACTCTTCTAATTCCCCGGAGTTATTCTCAATTCTTTTCAAGTGTGACGTAAGAATGGATTCCATCAGTCACATGCCTTTTCAAGATCGATTTCAATTATTTTCATCTTTGGTTCAACCCTCCCTCTTTTTCATTCTCCCGGAGTATCTCAGTAATTTTGGTGGTGTTTCTCGTCGTCATTTGAAGATCGAAGAAGGATTTCTCTTAAATCTTGGTCCATTCTCTTGAATATTCATGGTTCTAGCTTCATGCTATCCTCATAATTGTTTTGATTGTGACAATTCTTTTCTTACCATCCGGAGCATTTCATGAGTTGTTTCCATTTCTTTCCTCTGAAGGCCATCATGTCATAATTTTTCATTCTCAGCGTGTAGCTATCGTTCTCCAAATCTTACCGGTGATTCGTTCAAATATCCTCTAATCAGTTCATGTTCTCTTTGTTCTCATGTATTTAAATCCCCTCAAGTATCTTCATTCGTTTTCCAATTCTTCCAGATGAATTGAGCCTTTGCTACTTTCATTTTCAATTCTTACGGTGGTTCGTTCAAGATTTCACTTCCTTTGTTATCATATCAATTCATTCGTTGTTTCCAAATCTCACCGGTGGTTCCATCAATACCTTCTCAAAATTTGCGCTATATCTCTCTTAATCCTTTCTACGGGAATAAGTAGTATGCCAAATCCATTGCTTGTCATCAATTTAATTTGATGAAGGATAAGCATACAATAAATCTTATTCTTATTTCCTCAAGGTGATTCAATTCTTTTCTTTCGGAGATTGTTCATGATGAAGTAATTCTCGGTTCTAGTGTTTCATCTATTCTTTTTCCGGAGTTCCAAGTTTTCCGCACTATCTCGTCGCGAAGCTGCATCTAAATCATCGCAAGGTTTCACCTTGTGTTTTCAAGTTCTCTTTCTTTTTATCATCCTTTTGTTACCGGAGTTCTTCATGGAGGCTCTACATGGTGGTTCATCAAGGATTCTTTTCATTCTTCAATTGTTCTTCAAGATTTCGCTCGAAGTTATGATCCACCAAGCTATACTCAAAATTAAACAGGGTGCCCAACACTTGTTTTGTTTTGAGAAGCTCAAGTATTCTTCGTTTTGCATTCCAAAGTGCAATTCTTTCTACCTTATCTTTTGAGATGGTGTTATATCATTCTTGACAATTTCCTTCATGTTTCGTGATTCACATGTTGTCAAGAATGAGGTATTTTAAATCCATCAATCTCTTCGTTGGAGTCATCTTGGGTTATATTTCACCTAAAGGCCTTCCCGAAGGAATGTTGCTAATTGTGGTGCTTATTAATGACCCAAGTTCTCCAATTATTCTCTTGGTGAAAGAAGTTTCTCTTATCTTCATTGATCTCAACCAATCAATTGTTTCTGTTAGTGGCCGGTTGTCACCTCTTCATTGTGAGATGTTTGCCATAAGCCCACAACAAGCTTGTGCTTCTCGTTGTTGATTTTCCAACAACTCCGTTCGATTCTTCTTTGCAAGGATGCTTTCCAAGTTCACTTGTGGCAAAAGTTGGCATTTTCTTCTCCGTCCCTTTATCCCAACAGTCTAGCTTCTATTCTTTCGTTCCGGAGGCATTGTGATGTTGTGCTCTTCACCCATCACCTCGTTTTGTCAAGATCATGTTATTTTCTTGCTTATCCATTTAACCGCAGTGTCGTGTTTTCATTCGAGTTCTCTCATCTTATCAAGTTTTGCCTCCCTTCTCAACCGGAGTGCGGTTTGTAATGTTTATTACCCCTTGTGCCATTCTTTCAATAGTTCTGGAGGCAGTGTGTTGTTGTTTTCATCAAGTATCATCCCATCTTCTCAAGTCCATGTTCTATTCGTTCCATGTTCAACCGGACTGCTGCCCGATTTCTTCCCCCCTCATCTTGTTTTAACCGGAGTGGTTTCAATATCTATCTTATCACTAAACCTCTTGGTTCTCGTCGTATCCCATGTTCCTCTTTTCTAACAGAGTGCTTTCAACTTTGTTCATCTTCGTTGTTTTCTTTCTTTCATTTTGTTCAACCTCTCAAGGTTCTTTGGTTTCACTCGTTTGTCAAAGAAGCAACTATGTTTTACATCTTCCTCTTCCGTTTCCCTCCGGTGCCATCCTAGATCTTGGGACGAGATCCTCTCGTAGTGGTGGAGTGTTGTAACGCCCCGGATGTAGCTTTCCATATTCGTAACTCCAACTCCTGCCTTTTCCGGAGATGCGATATATTATTTTCTCCGTGGTTGGGTTTTTGTCTTTCGTTTTGCATTTTGTTCATGTAATGCATTTCATCTCATAGCATCATGCGCATTGCATCCGCATGTTTTCATAAAACGTGCATCCGTTGTTAGTTGCCGCTTCTCCCTCGCCTCCGTTGACATTTCTCAGACCAACCGTTCTTTTGTTGTCTGACCGTTTGACCCTCTCTGCACAACCACCTCCCCTCTTGAGCGTGTCCGAAACTTGCCCGAACCTGAACCGGTCTGTCGTTACCGTTGGATCCAGATCAAACATCCCCGTTTTCTTATCTGGACTCCCATAGCATTTTATCTTGACCGTCCAATTTCGATCAGATGATCCAAACTCCCTTCTTTCCGTATATATAGAGCAGCCCCTGACCTAATCTAGTCCAACCCTAAATTTTAGGCAAGCTGTCCCATCCCTCTCATCGGCGCCGCCACTCCACCAAATCCCCTCGGGATCCCTTCTCCTCGTTTTCCTCCAGCCACCAACCAGCGTTCCCCACTGCTCCTCCCCGATTCGCTCGCCCGGCCAACCAGAGCAGCCCCTCGATCCACTCCACCTCCGACCCGTGCCTCCTCTGGATTCCTTCGTCCCCTGTTTCTCCTCCCTTCGCTGCGCTCTCTCCCTCTCACTTCTCTCTTTGTTGCCTCCACAGGACACCATGGCCGGCCTCTTCTCTCGATCCGTCGCCGCACCTTCATCTCCTTCAAGCAGCAGCACCTCCCGACCATGGCTGCCGCCTGGAGCAGCAGCAGCACCCCACGTCGTCGCCCTGCACCAGCAGGCCCCAGTGCCGCCCATCTCCCTCATGCGCTCGACCTCGTCCCCAACTACATGCATCCAGGACCCCGTCGCCTCCACCTCCGTCGGAGCACCACCGGGCCAGCAGCGCCGCCGCGCCCGAGGAACCATGGTAAGGAGTTCCCGTGTCTCCTCGTGCGGCTCCACCTCGAGGCACTAACCCCGCCGGACACCGCCGCCGTCGTTGTCTGAGCAGGTCGCCGAAGCGTCCCTCCTTTCACTCACCTTCCCTGAATTTTGCTGCCTCGCTCTCCCGTCGTCGTTTTTCCCTAGGGAACCAGGAGCTCAAGTCCCGCCATGACCGGCGCCCTCCTTCCCGCGTGGCACCGCGCCAGACATCGCCCGCTCCACCTCGACGCCATCGCGCCTCCGCGGCCTGATCCCGACCAGCCTCTGCTTCCCCTGCTCCAGATCGAGCGAGCCAGGAGAGCGCCCGCATTGACTTGCCTCGTCGCCAGGTGGGTCGTGCGCCCCGCAGCCCAGCCGCCAGCAACCTCCCCAATCTGGCCTGCTGGACTCCAGATCCGGCCAAGGCCCAGCGCAAGCCTCCTCCACCGACCGGCCCAACTCCAGATTCGGCCCGCTGGGTGAGCCTCCAGCGCTCGCGCCCTGGGCCAGATCTCAGATTCGGCCCGCTTCTGTTTTTTTTCCTGCGAACGAATTTGCCTAATATTCCAGTGAATTACAGTTTTACAGTTTGGACCCTAAACTTCATGCATTTAATAACTCATCAACCGTGCATCACATGTAAAAACTTAATATATGAAAGTTGCTTAGAATTTTGTGTAGATTAATAATATCCAACTTTCATCCATGTTTAAAATGTTTAAAATGCTGTTTGTGTTTATTTTGCTCAATTGTCATGCTAAAATGATTTATTTCATAACTAAATAACCGTAGCTCGGTTTTAAATGTTCTTTATATGTAAATGGGGTGGAAAAATGCCTAGATTAACATGGTCCACTTTATTTTCCTGTTTAACAACTTTAAAATATGTTTTAGGGCAGAACAGTAGCAAATTCATAAATTGCATATGAGGTTTTTCCGGAAATGTTGTTTGTTGTTCCGGCCTCATTTAAACTTGCCTAAATAGTTAGTTTACTTTTGTTACACCCCTTGCCATGTTAAACAACATTTAATATTGTTGAGTAGCATATAACGAGATCAAACTAAATAATTGCATGTGGTGTTTCGTCAATATGCAACTCGTTGCATATTGAGCTCCACCTAATTTGTAGGGTTGTTTGTTGCACTTTGCCATGCCATGCTTCATTAAACCGGACATGCATCATACTTGTTTGTGCATCATGCCATGTTTATGCTTGTGTGTTTACCATGTTGTTTGTTTCTTTCCGGTGTTGCTTCTTAGTCCCGGTAATGTTGCGATTGTGAGGATTCGTTCGACTGCGTCCGTTTGTCTTCTTCATGGACTCGTTCTTCTTCCTAGCAGGATTTCAGGCAAGATGACCGCTACCCTGGATCTCAATACTATCATTGCTATGCTAGTTGCTTCGTTCTATCGCTATGCTGCGTTACCTATCTGTTGCTCTTCAAGCCTCCCAAATTGCCATGAACCTCTAACCTTTGACACCATTCCTAGCAAACCGTTGCTTGGCTATGTTACCGCTTTGCTTAGCCCCTCTTATAGCATTGCTAGCTACAGGTGAAGTTGAAGATTGCTCCATGATGGACAGGGTTATGTTGGGATATCACAATATCTCTTATATTATTAATGCATCTATATATTTGGTAAAGGGTGGAAGGCTCGGCCTTATGCCTGGTGTTTTGTTCCACTCTTGCCTCCCTAGTTTCCGTCATACCGGTGTTATGTTCCCGGATTTTGCGTTCCTAACGCGGTCGAGTGATTTATGGGACCCCCCTGACAGTTCGCTTTGAATAAAACTTGTCCAGCAAGGCCCAACCTTGGTTTTACCATTTGCCTCACCACCACCTATACCTTTCCCTTGGGTCGGCCAACCCGAGGGTCATCTTTATTTTAGCCCCCCCCCGGGCCAGTGCTTGTCTAAGTGCTGGTCCGAACCGAGCGATGTCTGGCGCCCCCTGGGCAACTAGGGTCTATGCCAACCCGACATCTTGCTCATCCGGTGTGCCCTGAGAACGAGATATGTGCAGCTCCTATCGGGATTTGTCGGCGCATCGGGCGGCTTTGCTGGTCTTGTTTTACCATTGTCGAAATGTCTTGTAAACCGAGATTCCGAGACTGATCGGGTCTTCCTGGGAGAAGGTCTATTCCTTCGTTGATCGCGAGAGCTTGTCATGGGCTAAGTTGGGACACCCCTGCAGGGTATAAACTTTCGAGAGCCGTGCCCGCGGTTATGTGGCAGATGGGAATTTGTTAATGTCCGATTGTAGATAACTTGACACCAGATCCGAATTAAAATGCATCAACCGCGTGTGTAGCCGTGATGGTCTCTTCTCGGCGGAGTCCGGGAAGTGAACACGGTTTCTGGGTTATGTTTGACGTAAGTAGGTGTTCAGGATCACCTCTTGATCATTGCTAGCTTCATGACCGTTCCTTTGTCTCTCTTCTCGCTCTCATTTGCGTATGTTAGCCACCATATCATGCTTAGCCGCTGCTGCAACCTCACCACTTTACCCCTTCCTTACCAATTAAGCTTTGCTAGTCTTGATACCCATGGTAATGGGATTGCTGAGTCCTCGTGGCTCACAGATACTTCCAAAACCAGTTTGCAGGTGCCTATGTTACCGAGCAGGTGACGCAACCAAGCTCAAGGAGGAGCTCGATGAAGATCTTGCCCTTTGTGTTGTTTCGTTCTAGTTGATCAGTAGTGGAGCCCAGTTGGGGTCGATCGGGGACCTTTGTCACATTTGGGGTTCTTCTTTTATTTTGGTTCTGTAGTCGGACCTTGATTGTATCTGGATGATGTAATGCTTTATTCATGTAATTGTGTGAAGTGGCGATTGTAAGCCAACTATGTATCTCTTTCCCTTATGTATTACATGGGTTGTGTGAAGATTACCTCACTTGCGACATTGCTTTCAATGCGGTTATGCCTCTAAGTCGTGCTTTGACACGTGGGAGATATAGCCGCATCGAGGGCGTTACACTATGATAGATCGAAAGGAAAGAATATGTCATGGTGGGCGCACGGCAGATGCCAAGGGATGGCTAAAGAGAGGAGGAGGCTCGAGGGCGCTGGTGGGCTCTAGAGGCGAGGTTGGCATGAGCGGGCGCGGGACGCCGGACATACCCAGGTTCGGGGCTCTCCGGAGAGATAATACCCCTAGTCCTACCGAGTGTAGTTGGATGATCGATAGTACAATGCTGCTCCTGGAGCTGTATGGGGGAGGAAGGAAGCTGGCCAAGGCTCGGGCAACTCCTTCTCTCTGGTGTTGCTTTCGGTGGCTAGTCCTATGCTTACTTGCCTTTCTCTACGTGCATCACATATCACATGCCTCGTCCCTGTATGCATGGGCTCCTGGGGGGTTTTATAGACCAACCCCCAGGGTTACAATGGTAATATTCCAAGTCGGTGGGTCTGTATTGTCGGTGTCCGGGATCCGGGCTGGGTCCCGCTGAGGGCTCGTGGTTCGCCAGGTTCCCGTAGGTGCGGGCCCCGCATGCCTAGGGGGACTGTGCGCCGTCTTGTCGATCGTCAGGGCGTGGCCGAGTCGAGTCGTGTAAAGTGGCTCTCCGTCAGGTTGCCGCTTGCTGTCGTCAGCGGTGAGGGCGGGGGCACTGTAGCCACGCCAGCCTTGGTCAGCGGGTAGGTGAGGGGCACTGTTGCCACGCTCTGGCTGACCATAGGCATGGGCGGAAACACTGTCGTCTTGGTCATCGGTGATTGAAGTCTCATCCCATCGTACGACCTGGATGGGACAGGGTTGACCCGTGGCTGGATTGCGGTGCACGCCACGGGTGGGGTCGGCTTGTTGGGGAAGCCTTGGTTGCGCTGGGTTGGGTCGTCTCGCGCCAGTCGCTGAGGCCGGGTTGACGTACCTTGCCGGGTCGGAGAGCTTGGCCGGGTTGCGGGCCTTGCCGGATCAAGCCACCCGGCCAGGCGCGTGCCGGTTTGAGGGGCAATGTGGGCCCTGCTATTTTTGAAAAGGATCCGGGTTCCGATGCCTGCCCGGGGTTCATCCCCCCGACAGTAGTCCTTGAAGCTGTGAAGGTCCGCCGTCTTTGGATGAGTGGGCCTTCGCAGTTTCCTCCTTGAGCAAGGCGGATTCTGCAAGCGCCGGGTCCGGCAACACCCACTGTGTGCCAGTTTTCTCGAAAACTGGATCGCGGTATCCCGGCCATGGCGGGAATCGAGGAGTCCGTCGAATCTTGGGGCAATCCCTCGGGCTTCACGCGGGCGCCACGTGGTGCCCGGAAGTCGGAGGGGCCTGACAGGCCACGCACGTGACGGGACTGGGTGACGGGCTGGGGCCCACCGCCGCACGCCTTTGGTCCATGCGCGCGGATTTATTGCGGCGTCTGGGGGCCAGTTGCTCTTCCCCGGGCAGTCACTACGTGTGTACGTGCGCACTTATTGCGGGGTAGTGGAACGGGTGCGTGTAGACGATCCCACTCCCCCACGTTTGAACCGAGGGTTATAAATTGAGGAGGGCAAGGGGGCGGCGGACATCATTCTCGCCCGCGCCCTCCTGTCCCCCTGCTCTTGCTCTGCTCTACGCAGCTGACGCACAGCTGCGCCCGCTGCCCCAAGCAGAACTTCCTCCGTCGTCCATCTTCTTTCTCCTTGTTCTGTCCATGGCTCTGCCGTTGGGCTCCTGTATGGGCTCGAACGTCACCACCGAGGACATCATCGAGCTTCGGGCGTCGCGGCGCCTGCCGCGGGAGACGGGCGTCGGCGTTCGCTTGCCGTGCGGCGAGCAGAGGCCTCGGCCTGAGGAGTAGGAGCGCGTGGTCTTTCTCACGCACTTCGAGCGCGGGTTCGGGCTACCGGCGAGCACCTTCTTCCGCACGTTCCTGGAGTTCTTTGGGCTCCAGCCGCATCATCTTGGCGCCGGCGCCATCGTGCAGCTCTCCGGCTTCGTGACCCTCTGCGAGGGGTACCTGGGGGTCGAGCCCACGGTCGACCTATGGGCGCGCTTCTTCTCCTTGAAGCAGCAGGGCCCGTTGGCCGGGGAGTTCGCCGACTGTGGCGCCGCCATCATCTCGAAGCGGTCGGGGGCAGATTTCCCCAAGATCCCACTGGAGGATTCAGCCAAGAAGTGGCAGAACTCCTTCTTCTACGTCCGCAACCTTGGTGCGACCACATCAACCTTCCGCTCTTCGCCATCGCACCGCCGCGGGTGAAGATGAACTGGGGCTACTCACTCAGGCGCCCGTCACAGGAGATTGTCAATCTCTGCGAGCGGGTGACAGTGATGAGGATGCGGAAGGGGCTCACCGGCACCAACCTCCTTGCCGTGTTCATCATGCGCCGGGTCCTTCCGCTTCAGAGGCGCTCCTGCCTCATCAGCGAAATGATCGCCCTTCAAGACCCCAACCGCATAGGGTCGACGCGGCTGTCTATGGAGCAGATTGCGCGCGGCGTGAACGACATCTCCAAGGCCAACCTTGGAGATGACTGGCGGTTCGGCAAGGCGCCGAACAACGAGTCAAACCCGGCGCCGCAGGTGAGTGTCTGGTCGTCTTACTTTGCTGCTTTGCACCTTCTCATCCGTCCTGACGCGACGCGGGAGGTGCTTCTGCACGCGATCCGGCATCCTTTTGCCTGGGCTACATCGCAGGTGGCGCCGGTTGCACCAGAGGAGCCCGCGGCCCACGGTGGGGAGGAGGTGGCCGAATGCGACGCCGGCGCTGGGCGTCGCGCGGGTAAGTCTTGTGTTTTTCTTCATGTGTCTTGAATTGCTGACCGTGGCATGGTGCAGGCGATGATGATGCCGGTTGTTGGTGCAGTGGCGTTGGGCGGGGGAGGCGGCGACGCGGGCGGAGCCGGGTCTTCGCATGGGGCAGCGCCGAGCCACCCGCACGGGAAAGATAGCGTCGCGCCGCGACCCCGGGCCCCGAAGCGCACGGCGGGCCCAGCCGGGGCCGGGAGGCCTGTCAAGAGGAAGCGCGACGCCGGGCACGGGAGGCCAACCCCGGTCCCTGTGTTGTCGGGGTAAGTTTTACCTTCCGCACGCATCCAGGTCGTTGAGCTGGTCTTGTATTTCTTTTTTAGCTTATTCCGTCTTCTTCTTCAGGTCGACAATCACGCTGGTGAGGGCGGCGACGGAAGCCGCGACCGCCAAAGGGACCGCGTTCCGCAGGAGCCGGTCTGACCTTGCCAACCGGGCCGAGGTGGAGGGACGGGTCAATTCGGACCTCGGCCTGGATCCAGGCGACGCCAAAGCCTTGGCCCGGCGGCACAAGAACAGGGCTGAGGTGGAGCTAGAGGCGGTGTCGGTCCGGGCTTGGACCGACACGGCGGCGGCATGGGCGCGAGCCGGCCTAGCGCGAGATGCCCGAAGGCACGGTGGTGGCGGCGATGGTCTTTGAGCCATCGTCGTCGAGGGAGTGCGGCCGTGGAGGCCGGGCTGAGGTGGTGATCTCCAACCGGGAGGTCGTGAAGGTGGGGGATGATACCCCGCCGCGGGCCGACGTGGTCAAGCAAGCGGGGGCTGATGATGGTGGAGACGGCGCCGTCTTGGTAGAGGCGCTGCGGGCGGCGATGCCGGAGGCGCCGCTGGTGTTGGAGGAGGCACCGCAGACGGTGGTGTCGGAGGCCACCCTGGAAGTCGGGCCGTTGGTGGTGGAGCAGGCTGTCCCGGCGTCTGGCTCATCGACGGCGCCAGGAGGGGCGTCTAAGGAGGTGCTGGACGTGTTGGGAGTGACCAGCGGGGAGCACGCCTTGGTGCCTCGGCAGGGAGGGCGCCGGGCCGTCGCGCCGCAGTCGGCGTGGAGCGGGGGCGCCATAGTCTTCAGGCCTCTGACCCAGGAGGAGGCAGCGCTGGACGCCGTCAACCTTCGCCTTCGTGGGTGGACGGACCAGCTCGAGGCCTTCGCCCAGGCCGAGGTGGAACGGATGCGCGACCTGGAGCGCGCCATTCTGGTAAGCCTTTCCTTTCTTGTGATTTCTTCTTTGTGGGGGTGCGCCAGCGCACCCACTGGCTGTAGCCCCCGAGGTTCGGGCCAACTACGTAGTAGTTGGGTCGAATCTTTAGAGCGTTGGCCTTGTGTTGAGTTCTATCTTCTTCAGCATCTCGACGCCTTCCGGGTCGCCGCTTACAATCGTCTCCTGGGCAAGCATCGGGAGCTCAAGGAGCAGCTCGCCGCCAAGGAGGAGGAGCTTTGCATCGCCGCAGGTATCCTTGTGCTCTTTTCTAGTGGGGGCGCACTAGTGCACCCACTGGGTGTAGCCCCCGAGATTCGGGCCAACTGTGTAACAGTTGGGCCAAATCTTAAGTCTTGTCTTCATATTTGCTGAACTCTTGTTTTTCGTAGCCGAGGTGCTGTCCTGGTGGACTCGTCTGTTCCAGGCCGGTCATCACTATGACCGACCCATTGCCGATACCGGCCGTCTTGGCGTCGAGGTGGCGCACGCGAGGGCGGAGGCAGCCACGGCCCGGTGGTCTCTCGATGATGCCAACCAGCTGCATGAGTAGCTGGCGGCTCACAAGAGCCACCTCGAGGCCGAGGTGGAGCTCCTTAAGGCAGAGGCTGCCAAGGTGGTGGAGACGCAGCAGACCCTGGTCGAGGCGAACCAGCAGCACGGCCAGCTGGCCGATGACAAGGGCCAGCTCCAGGCTGAGGTGGATCGCCTGCGGGAGCAGGCCACCGCGGCTGAGGGGGCTCGGCAGGACGAGGCCCGCCGTCGCAAGGCGGCCGAGAAGGCGGCCGACGACAAGGACGCCAAGCTGAAGGCGGCCCTTGCCAAGGCGGACGACCTGGAGAAGGCGCTCAAGGATCGCGACCGTGCCATTGAACGGGAGCGGCATGGTACGTTGCTCGAAGTGCAACACCTGGAAGAGTCCTTCTCCAGCAAGTGCCTTTTCGTGTAATTCGCCGGGTCGGGATTCGGCCTTTCTTCCTTGCTGTTCTTCTTATAATTTGCTTCTTATTTTGTGGCAGGGGCCTTCCCGGAGATGCAGCGGCTGGCGGAGGAAGCCGTCCGCTATCAGCGTGACCTGACCGGCATTGCTGGGTCTGGGACGGATCCGTGGGTGGCCTGTGTTGGGGATCGTTGCAGAAATTAAAAAAAATTCTACGCATCACCAAGATCAATCTATGGAGTAACTAGCAACGAGAGAGAGGGGAGTGCATCTTCATACCCTTGAAGATCGCGAGTCGGAAGCGTTGCAAGAATGCGGTTGGAGGAGTCGTACACGTAGCGATTCAGATCGCGGCCGAATCCGATCTTAGCACCGAACAACAGTGCCTACACATTCAACACACGTGCAGCCGGTGACATCTCCCGCGCCTTGATCCAGAAAGGAGGAGGGAGAGGTTGAGGAGGAGGGCTCCAACAGCAGCACGACGGCGTGGTGGTGATGGAGTGGCACGGCTTCGCCAAGCTCTTGCGGAGGAGGAGAGATGTTGGGGAGGGGAGGGGCTGCACCTTGGATGTTGTGTTGCAGCCCTCCCCTTGCCCCTCTATTTATAGGGAGAAGGGGGAAGGGGGCCGGCCCCCTCTAGATGAGATCTAGAGGGCGGGGGGGAGGCGGCAGCCAAGGGGAGGGGGCTTTCCCACCAAGCAAGGGGGCGCCCCCTTTAGGGTTCCCCCCAACCCTAGGCGCATGGGCCCTAGGGGGGGTGGCGCCCAGCCCTCTTAGCGGCTGGTTCCCTTCCCGTTACAGCCCATTAGGCCCTCCGGGACAGGTGGCCCCTCCCGGTGGCCCCGGTACAATACCGGTATGCCACCGAATATTTCCGGTGACCGATGACAACTTCCCATATATAAATCTTCACCTCCGGACCATTCCGGAACTCCTTGTGACGTCCGGGATCTCATCTGGGACTCCAAACAACATTAGGTAATCACATACAAATCTTCCTTATAACCCTAGCGTCATCGAACCTTAAGTGTGTAGACCCTACGGGTTCAGGAATCACGCAGACATGACCGAGACAACTCTCCGGCCAATAACCAACAGCGGGATCTGGATACCCATGTTGGCTCCCACATGTTCCACGATGATCTCGTCGGATGAACCACGATGTCGAGGATTCAAGCAATCCCGTATACAATTCCCTTTATCAAACGGTACGTTACTTGCCCGAGATTCGATCGTCGGTATCCCAATACCTTGTTCAATCTCGTTACCGGCAAGTCACTCTACTCGTTCCGTAATGCTTGATCCCGTGACAAACTACTTAGTCACATTGAGCTCATTATGATGATGCATTACCATGTGGGCCTTAGAGATACCTCTCCGTCATACGGAGTGACAAATCCCAGTCTCGATTTGTGCCAACCCAACAGACATTTTTGGAGATACCTGTAGTGCACCTTTATAGCCACCCAGTTACATTGTGACGTTTGGTACACCCAAAGCACTCCTACGGTATCTGGGAGTTGCACAATCTCATGGTCTGAAATGATACTTGACATTAGAAAAGCTCTAGCAGACGAACTACACGATCTTGTGCTATGCTTAGGATTGGGTCTTGTCCATCACATCATTATCCCAATGATGTGATCCCGTTATCAATGACATCCAATGTCCATGGTCAAGAAACCGTAACCATCCAGTGATCAACGAGCTAGTCAACTAGAGACTCACTAGGGACATGTTGTGGTCTATGTATTCACACATGTATTACGATTTCCGAATAACACAATGTAGGACCTTGAAGTATGTCTAGAGGGGGGGGGGTGATTAGACTACTTGACCAATTAAAAACTTAACCTTTCCCCAATTTTAGAGTTTGGTAGATTTTAGCTATCTTAGTACAAGTCAAGCAATCATCACACAAATCAAGCAAGCATGCAAAGAGTATATGGGCAGCGGAAATTAAAGCACGCAACTTGCAAGAAAGTAAAGGGAAGGGTTTAGAGGATTCAAACGCAATTGGAGACACAGATGTTTTTGGCGTGGTTCCGATAGGTGGTGCTATCGTACATCCACATTGATGGAGACTTAAACCCACGAAGGGTAACGGTTGCGCGAGTCCACGGAGGGCTCCACCCACGAAGGGTCCACGAAGAAGCAACCTTGTCTATCCCACCATGGCCGTCGCCCACGAAGGACTTTCCTCACTAGTGGTAGATCTTCATGAAGTAGGCGATCTCCTTGCCCTTACAAACTCCTTGGTTCAACTCCACAATCTTGTCGGAGGCTCCCAAGTGACACCTAGCCAATCTAGGAGACACCACTCTCCAAGAAGTAACAAATGTTGCGTTGATGACGAACTCCTTGCTCTTGTGCTTCAAATGATAGTCTCCCCAACACTCAACTCTCTCTCATAGGATTTGGATCTGGTGGAAAGAGGATTTGAGTGGAAAGCAACTTGGGGAAGGCTAGAGATTAAGATTCATATGGTAGGAATGGAATATCTTGGCCTCAACACATGAGTAGGTGGTTCTCTCTCAAAAATGGTAAGTTGGAAGTGTAGGTTTAGTCTGATGGCTCTCTCCACGAATGAAGAGGAGGTGGAGGGGTATATGTAGCCTCCACACAAAATCTAACCGTTACACACAATTTACCAAACCCGGTGGGACCGATTAAACAGACTCGGTCGGACCGATTTAGTAAACCTAGTGACCGTTAGTGATTTTCGGTGGGACTGACATGCAACTCGGTGAGACCAATTCGGTTAGGGTTAGGGCATAACATAATCTCGGTAGGACCGATTACACAAACTTGGTGAGACCGATTTTGGTAATAAGCTTTCTAGAGAGTTGGTCAGGTAAACTCGGTGGGACCGATTTGCTCTTTTCGGTGAGACCGAAATGTTACAAAAGGGAAACAGAGAGTTTACATTGCAATCTCGGTGGGACTGATCGCTCACTTCGGTTATACCAAAATGTTACGAAGGGAAACAGATAGATTACAATCCCATCTCGGTGAGACCGAGATCCCTATCGGTAGGACCGATTTGCCTAGGGTTTGTGGCAGTGGCTATGACATTTGAAATCGGTGGCGCCGGGTTGGAAGAATCGGTGTGACCGATTTTGGCTCTGGGTTTAGGTCATTTGTGGATGTGAGAAAGTAGCTGAGGGTTTTGGAGCATATCACTAAGCACATGAAGCAAGAGGCTCATTAAGCAACACCTCATCCCTCCTTGATAGTATTGGCTTTTCCTATAGACTCAATGTGATCTTGGATCACTAAAATATAAAATGAAGAGTCTTGAGCTTTTGAGCTTGAGCCAATCCTTTGTCCTTAGTATTTCGAGGGATCCACTTTCATCATCCATGCCATGCCATTCATTGAGCTTCCCTAAAATAATAGTCTTGGAATAGCATTAGCTCAATGAGCTATATGTTGTTATGAATTACCAAAACCACCTAGGGATAGTTGCACTTTCAATCTCCCCCTTTTTGGTAATTGATGACAACATATAGATCAAAGCTTCGACAAATGATAATAAGATTGACAAACATCGTCGCTTTGAGAAGTATGTGATAAGCAAGAGCTCCCCCTAAATTTGTTCATAGTTTAAGATTCGCTTTGGACTGCAAATGCACAAGGAATTAGGCTCATGGGTTACTCTTCCATGTCACATACATCTTGGTGGAGCGCTCAAAATAATAAATATTGAATACATGCACTCATCACCAAGCAAAGTGAATGATCACATAGGATAGATAAGATAATATCATAAAACATGCATAAGTGTAGCTTATGATCAAACACATGATCATCAATGTCTCACAAGAATAGCATAGTATCTCAAGCAATCAAAAGCAAACAAAGTTTGAACCACCAAAGCAAGAGAGAACAAAAGCAACACTCTCTCTCTCGAAGCCTATGATCTATACATTTTTCTCCCCCTTTGGCAACAAGTTACCAAAAAGTTCATAGAAAATGCATAGTGCTAGATCAACTCTCAGGCTTGATCTTCAGTTGGTGGTGTAGAGATGGCTCCTTGGACGAAGGCTTCAGTTGATGTAGAGGGAGCTGGAGGAGTTGGTGCCGGAGCTGTAGGAGCTGTAGCTGGTGCAGATGATGTGGCTCTGGTGTCTGGCACGAGCACAACAGCTGACCTCTGAGCTCTAGGCACTCTGGCAAATACATTAGTGGTAGTCTTGTCCTTCCTCTCCTGCATGTCATCATGTAGCTGCTCCACAACTGACTGAATCTCAGTTACTTTGACATCTAGATCATAGAATTTTTGTTCCATGATTCTTTCCAAGCTCTCGTGATTTTGAGTGAGGGTGGCCAATCCCTTCTCAATCCTCAGAGATGATGCTATCAAGTAACCAAGCTGCTCCTGCTTGTTCTTCAAGAAATACTCAGATGCCTCCTCTTGAGTTGGCATCTTGGCAGCCTTCTCCTTCTTCTCTTGAGCTTGAACTGATGATGGATCATTCTCATTCATGACAACCTGATTGTCCTCAAAGTCTGGATAGAGAGGAAAATGTTCCCTATCCAATAGATATTTGCCTGTGCCCATCTTTGAGTTAATCAACTCCTGAATCTGAGGGGCATATCCACAACTCCTCTTCTGATCTGCTGCAGTCCTCTTAATGGTTTCAACTATAAGGCTCATGACCTTGAATTTCTGTGGCACATCAAATAAATGCAACATATTGATTGCATGCCCTCTGATCATGTTGTGGTCACCTGACTTAGGCAATAGAGTGTGCCTTAGGATCCAATTGATTGTAGGCAGCCCTGACAGGAGAAAGTGGACTAATCCAAAAGAGAAAGTCTCTAGAGCTTTGTCTGGGATCTCCTTGTACATATGTGCCATGGTATTGTGTCCCATTTTCTTATTGGCATATACATCCAGGTCATCATCATTTTCCTTTGGGGCATTTATCAGTTTTGCCCACTCCTCAACAGTTGACTGGTACCTTGTACCTTCAGACATCCAAACTATCCTCCCATCTGGATAGAAGTGTGCTGTGGAGTAGAATTGCATGATAAGCTCATCATTCCAGTTTGTGAGCTTTTGCCCAACAAAATCTGCAACTCCACAGGCAACAAAACTGTCTTGCACTCCAGGATAGTGCTCTTCATTTTCCTTTATGTAGGTCCAGTCGACCCACCTCATATCACAAACTATGGGCTTCTTGTCCAACAAAATTGTCTCATAGAAGTCCTGCTGTTCCTTTGTATGGAACCTGTAATCAACAACAGTTCTTCTCCTTGTGGCATATGGATCTGCCATCCTCCATAGCCTCAACCCTGAATCTTTTCTGATGTTCATGTCCTCAGCCACAGGATGGGCATCATTGTGGTCTGGTATCTTGGGCTTGAGCTTCCTTAGAACTTGTCCTTCTTCATCTTCCTCCTCAGCAACCTCAGGCACTGGGGCCTTGTTCTTCTCAGCAGCTGGAATACTCCTGGTATTCCTCTTTGGTGCAGACTTGGCCTTGGGGGTAGCTTTGGGTGCTTCCTTGGGCTTAGATGTTGCAGCCCCTAATCTAATAGCATCACCCATAAGCTTTGGTGCCTTTGGTGCTGGTGCAGCAAGCTCTTCTTCCTCTTCCATCATGGAAGGTTGACCAACAACTCTGGCCATGGTCTTCTTGACCCTTTCCTTCCTTTTCTTTCCTTCAGCAGCAGCTGGCTCTTTGGGATCAAGCTTCTCAGGTATTTGAGTTGAGACTCTGGCTTTGGACATTGATTGTCTTCCTGCAGGACTTTTAATCTTCATGCCTGGTGAGGGAGTCCTGGACTAGGGGGTGTCCGAATAGCCGGACTATCATCATCGGCCGGACTCCAAGACTGTGAAGATACAAGATTGAAGACTTCGTCCCGTGTCCGGATGGGACTTTCCTTAGCGTGGAAGGCAAGCTTGGCGATATGGATATGTAGATCTCCTACCATTGTAACTGACTTTGTGTAACCCTAGCCCTCTCCGGTGTCTATATAAACCGGAGGGTTTTAGTCCATAGGACAACATAACCATTACAACAATCATACCATAGGCTAGCTTCTAGGGTTTAGCCTCCTTGATCTCGTGGTGGATCCACTCTTGTACTACCCATATCATCAATATCAATCAAGCAGGAGTAGGGTTTTACCTCCATCGAGAGGGCCTGAACCTGGGTAAAAACTTCGTGTCCCTTATCTCCTGTTACCATCCGCCTAGACGCACAGTTCGGGACCCCCTACCCGAGATCCGCCGGTTTTGACACCGACATTGGTGCTTTCATTGAGAGTTCCTCTGTGTCGTCACCGATAGGCTTGATGGCTTCTTCAATCAACAACGACGCAGTCTAGGGTGCCGCATTGTCACGATGGGCATGACCTAACTCTGCCGCCGGACAGTACCTTGGGGGCCGCACACGAATCCGCTCCGACCCATAGTCCGGAGCTGACTACACAGATCGAGGACAGGTGGCTGGACACCGCCTCAGGAGCTGCAACTTCCACGGCGATGGAGCCGAACGCTGACCTTGTCCCTTATAAAGCTCGTGACTCCAAGGTGCCGGACTCCCTGCCGGACTCCGAACCTCCTACGCCCCTGCCAATCGAATCCGATTGGGCGCCGATCATGGAGTTCACTGCCGCGGACATCTTTCAGCACTCACCCTTTGGCGACATCCTAAATTCGCTAAAGCATCTCTCGCTATCAGGAGAGCCTTGGCCGGACTGCGGCCAGGATGGTTGGGATGCGGACGACGAAGAAATTCAAAACCCACCCACCACCCACTTTGTAGCCACTGTTGACGATCTAACCGACATGCTAGACTACGACTCCGAAGACATCGACGGTATGGACGATGATGCCAGAGACGATCAAGAACTAGCGCCTACAGGGCACTGGAAGACCACCTCGTCATACGACATATACATGGTGGACACCCCAAAAGATGGGGACGGCGAAGAAGCAACGGAGGCAGATTCCTTAAAGAAACAGCCCAAGCGCCGACGTCAGCGGCGCCGCTCTAAATCCTGCCATAGCAAGAATGGAGATTCCGGCACAGGAGATAATAACACCCCAGAAAGTGCCGAAGACAACCCCCTCTAGCAGGATTCAGCGCAGGAGGATGCAGAAGCCAGCCCTCACGAAAGAGCGGCAGACGAAGAGGTCGAGGACGATCATTACATACCTCCCTCCGGAGACGAGGCAAGCCTCGACGACGACGAATTCGTCGTGCCTGAGGATCCCGTCGAACAAGAGCGTTTCAAACGCAGGCTAATGGCCACGACAAATAGCCTAAAGAAAAAGCAGCAACAGCTTCAAGCTGATCAAGACCTGCTGGCCGACAGATGGACCGAGGTCCTCGCGGTCGAAGAGTATGAACTCGAACGCCCCTCCAAAAGCTACCCAAAACGCAAGTTGCTCCCCCGATTATAGGAGGAGGCATATAAACCTTTATCACCAGTGCACAATACGGCAGACCGACCACCTCGTGGCCGCGATAGAGAGGCTTCTAGGCCCTCCACCAGGACCGTACCACGGCATCGCTCAAAAAGTACGAAGCCACGGGGGAACGCGCCGGACTTGCGGGATATATTGGAGGACAAGGCAAGACAATCCAGATCTATCTATGGATCACGTGGGCGCCCCACGACCCACGACGAATACCGTCGCGCCGGATACAGCAACTCTGGCCGGGCCGAACACAGCAGACAACGCTCTCTTGAGCTACGTCGTGATATTGCTCAATATAGAGGCACCGCACACCCACTATGCTTCACAGACGAAGTAATGGATCATCAAATCCCTGAAGGTCTTAAACCCGTGAACATTGAATCCTACGATGGCACAACAGACCCCGCGGTTTGGATCGAGGATTATCTCCTTCATATCCATATGGCCCGCGGCGACGATCTCCACGCCATCAAATACCTCCCACTCAAGCTTAAAGGACCAGCTCGGCATTGGCTTAACAGCTTGCCCGCAGAGTCAATTGGGTGCTGGGAAGACCTGGAAGCCGCATTCCTCGACAACTTCCAAGGCACATATGTGCGGCCACCAGACGTCGATGACCTAAGCCACATAATTCAGCAGCCAGACGAATCGGCCAGACAGTTCTGGACACGGTTCTTAACAAAGAAAAATCAAATCGTCGACTGTCCAGATGCAGAGGCCCTCGCAGCCTTCAAACATAACATCCGCAACGAGTGGCTGGCCCGACACCTAGGACAGGAAAAGCCGAAATCCATGGCAGCACTCACATCACTCATGACCCGCTTCTGTGCGGGAGAGGACAGCTGGCTAGCTCACAGCAACAACCTTAGCAAAAATGCTAGCAGTCCGGATACTAAGGACCACAATGGCAGGTCGCGTCGAAACAAAAACAAATGCCGCGTTAACGGCGATAAAAATGAGGATACGGCAGTCAACACCGGATTCCGAGGCTCTAAACCCAGTCAGCGGAAGAAGCCATTCAAAAGAACCACTCCGGGTCCATCCAATTTGGACCGAATACTCGACCGCTCTTGCCAGATACATGGCACCCCCGAAAAGCCAGCTAACCACACCAACAGGGATTGTTGGGTATTCAAGCAGGCAGGCAAGTTAATTGCCGAAAACAATGACAAGGGGCTGCACAGCGACGATGAGGAAGAGACCCGGCCGCAGAACAGTAGAGGACAGAAGGGTTTCCCCCCACAAGTGCGGACGGTAAACATGATATACGCAACCCATATACCCAAGAGGGAGCGGAAGCATGCACTTAGGGACGTATATGCGATGGAGCCAGTCGCCCCGAAGTTCAATCCATGGTCCTCTTGCCCGATCACTTTCGATCAAAGAGACCACCCGACCAGTATCCGCCATGGAGGATTCGCCGCATTGGTTTTAGACCCAATCGTCGATGGATTTCACCTCACTAGAGTCCTAATGGACGGCGGCAGCAGCTTGAACCTACTTTATCAGGATACAGTGTGCAAGATGGGCATAGACCCCTCAAGGATCAAACTTACAAAGACGACCTTCAAAGGCGTCATACCAGGCGTTGAGGCCAATTGTACAGGCTCAGTCACCCTGGAAGTGGTCTTTGGATCCCCGGATAATTTCCGAAGCGAGGAGTTAATCTTCGACATAGTCCCGTTCCGCAGCGGCTATCACGCTCTGCTCGGATGAACCGCGTTTGCAAAGTTCAATGCGGTGCCGCATTATGCATACCTCAAGCTCAAGATGTCAGGCCCTCATGGAGTCATCACAGTCAACGGAAATACGGAACGCTCCCTCCGAATGGAGGAACACACAGCGGCTCTCGCGGCAGAAGTATAGAGTAGCCTTTTAAGGCAATTTTTGAGTCCGGCCGCTAAACGACCGGACACGGCCAAACGCGCCCGGAGCAACATCAATCAAGACCGTCTGGCACGTTCCGAGCACGCATAGCAATGCGGCCCCAACCCCAGCCCTTGCGTGATTGCAAGACCAGCTCTCCGCGTACATCATTACGCTCTGGAGATACCATGGGCATAGGGGGAGGGGCACGACCACGACAGGCCCAGAGTGCGGCTCAACCACACCAGGGGCTCCCAAGTGTGTCGCTCTTTTTATCTTTATTTTTTCTCCTTCTTTTTATACATAGGACTCTGTTCACCAGAGACCCTGTCCGGCGGCGAACCTGCCGAACTCACGATGCAACAGCCAGGGAGGGACAAAGGCTGCGACGAACACTCAGGTGGTCTCCATTATGAGCATTAAATTTGTTAAATATACCAGTCCGCAGCCTACCCCTGGAGGGGGACATATTTAAATAGTCCAATCCCTTGCTTACCGCACTATTTGTATCGTTCTGCACTCATGGTAGAATTCTTTGAATAAACAATGCATTACTTTTTGCCTATAATTGCATTACCTTTTTTTATATATACATGTTTATTCTTGACATCTTGCACCCGTACATTTTGGTACGGCCAAATACACCAGGGGCTTACGTTCCCCGCATTATGGTGTGATAAGTCCGAACACTTTCACAAGTGCGGCACCCCAAACTTATAGCATTATATGCATCGGCTCCGAATCATGTCTTGGGTCAATAGTTGGGTTTGCCCGGCTCCCATGTTTTGGTACCTTACGTTCCGTTCTGTCGGCTAAGGTAGCACTGGGAGAACCACTGCAATTGCGCCCGGTTGAGCTGGGCGAGCGCCTCAATGGAGAAAGCTAAAACTGACTGTCATGATAAGGCGAGAGACTGGTCGCTGTTCGAGAGGTCCTTTTGAGTCCCTAAAGACTTATGCCGCTTCGAGCGAAGAACCGGATAATGTCCGGCCAAGGCATGGATAGCGCCCCGAACTCGGTCTTCCGAATACTAGGGGCTTCGCTGAAATTTAAAATTATAGAATTCTATGGCTAAGTGAGAGTGTTCAAGCATTATAAATCCGGTTGCCTTGTTCGTTGTGTTGAGCGCCTCCCTAGATGGACCCAAAAATGGGAACAAGAGTGCTCAAGTTTATCCCGAACACCCCAGCACTCGTGGCATGGGGGCTGAAGCCAACGACTTGCCATCTCTCAGATTTAATAAAAGGCCGCACAGAAGGTAATATTTTAAATCAACAAGCGTTGCTTAGCGCATATGAACAAAGTTTTCAGCGCACAGGATAACACATTGCGAGTTTACTCAATAATTACATCTCTGGGGCACTCATCCGCAATCTTGCGGGCACCCTTCAGGACAGTCTTATAGTACATCTCGGGCGTATGATACTCCTTGCCCGCGGGCGGCGCGTCAGTGATAAGCCTCTTCGTATCCAGCCTGCCCCAATGCACCTTTGCGCGGGCAAGGGCCCAACGGGCACCTTCAATACAGGTGGAGCGCTTGATGACTTCCACCCAGGGGCACGCATCCACCAGCCGCCGCACGAGGCCGAAGTAGCTCCCAGGCATGGCCTCTCCAGGCCACAGCCGGACTATGAGGCCCTTCATGGCCTGCTCAGCTACCTTGTGGAGTTCAACCAGCTGCTTCAGCTGGTCGCTAGGGGGCACCGGATGTCTGGCCTCAGCGTACTGAGACCAGAAAACCTTCTCCGTTGAGCTCCCCTCCTCGGCTCGGTAAAATGCGGCGGCATCAGACACACTGCGAGGCAGATCTGCAAACGCCCCTGGAGAGCTCCGAATTCGGGTAAGTAACAGGTAATTTACATTAACATGCTTGCTTTGCATGAAAAATGCCTTACCCGCCGCTATTTTCTTCACCGCCTCAATCTCCTGGAGGGCCTTATGGGCCTCGGCCTTAGCGGCTTTGGCACTTTCAAGAGCCGAGGCAAGCTCGGACTCTCGAGTCTTCGAGTCACGCTCCAAACTCTCATGCTTTTCCATGAGAGCCTGGAGCTCTTGCCGCACCTCCGCCACCCGCGCCTCCCGCTTCTCTCGCTCCGTCCGTTCTGCGGCCGCATTGCATTCGGCCGCGGACACGGCCTCCTTCAGGGTTGCCACCTCGTTCGTGGCCCCTGCAGTACCCAGGTTATCCTTGTTATTTCTATTGCAACCAAAATCCTTTTCTATAAGGTATAAATTTAAAAGTGGTGTTACTCACCATCTTTATCCTCGAGCTGCTTCTTAGCAAGGCCGAGCTCTCGCTCGGACCGCTCGAGGTCCTACTTCAAAGCACCGACCTCCGCAGTCAGTGCGACAGAGGTCAGCAGCGCAACCTGCAAACCCATATTGACATAATTCTTAGCACTCCTGCGTATATCTTTTTTAGATCCTCAATCCGGTTTTTCTTTTCGAACACCGAACCGAGCATCAGGGGCTACTGTCTATGCGGTACTACATTACATATTTTAAACTTCTTACCTCAAAGCCTGTTAGAAGGCTACTCCAGGCTTCGGTCAGCCTGCTCTTGGCAAGCTGAACCTTCTGAATCACCGCACTCATGATAGTGCGGTGTTCTTCCTCGATGGAAGCGCCGTTGAGCGCCTCCAACAAGTTGTCCGGCGCCTCCGGTTGGACGGAGGCCGCCGGCGTCACGGTCTTGCCCTTCTTGCGAAGGGGCCGCCTGCCGGACTCCGGAACCACTGCGGGTTCCGGCATGGAGTCCGGCGCAAAGTCCGGGAGGCTGCCTTGTGGCGCCTCTGGAGCCTCCTCCTGATAGGTCCCTTCATGGGATCCCACCTCGGCGTCCTCAGCGTCGCGAGGGGTGGAGGCACTCGGGATGGAATCTACATCCGACGGAGCCAACGACCCGCTCGATGAAGCGGGGAGATCATCGTCGGCCGGACTACAGGTAGTGTGCGGCATTAGAAGGACACTATGTGACACAAAAGAGAAATTATAAATCATTCAGGAATCCGGATACTTACGATCTTGCCGGAGGCCTGGCCCTTGAGGGCCACTCTTCGTCGCCAACGTTGGCGTTGGCAGAGCTGTCCGGGGGAATAGTCCTTCCCCTCTTGGACCCTTCGGCCTCCCCCATTGGGGAAGCCTTCCTCTTCCTCTCTCCCCCTTCTGGGAGAGAGTCCTCTTTCTCCTCCTCATCTTCGGGGGAGGAGTCTGCCTCGGAGCCATCGGACAATGAGTCCGATATCACCTGGCGCCAGGAACTTCTTCGAGTTCCCATGGCCTTATTCTTGGCCTTCTTCTCCGGCACCACATAAAGTGCCGGGACCAGCAGCCCCGATAAACCGGCGTCCGCTGGGTCTTCGGGAAGGGGAGCCCGACAGTCTACCTATCCGGACGTCCTCTGCCAGTCCTGTTAAAGGCATTGGGAGTTTTAGATCCCGCATAGAGTCAAACTATGAAAGAAAATGAGTGTCCCATAGAGGATAACAAAGCTTACCTCACCGGCCGGGCGCTTGGTGCTGAATTCGCGATCTTCAGTCGCGGACGCGGGGGCTTCCCCGCCCTTGAACAGCACCCTCCAGACGGCTTCGTACGTCGTGTCGAAGAGCCCGCTCAGAGTCCGGTGCTGTGCCGGATCAACTCCCACAGATTGAAGGCCCACTGTTGGCAGGGGAGAATCCGGCGGACGAGCATGACCTGGATCACGTTGACAAGCCTAAGCTTCTTGTTCACCAAGGTCTGGAGACAGGACTGGAGTCCTGTCAGCTCCTCCGAACTGCCCCATAGCAAGCCCTTCTCTTTCCAGGAGGTGAGATGCATGGGGATACCAGATCTGAATTCGGGGACCGCTGCCCATTTAGGGTCATGCGGCTCGGTGATGTAGAACCACCCCGATTGCCATCCCTTGATGGACTCCACGAAGGCCCCCTCGAGCCAGGTGACGTTGGGCATTTTGCCCACCATGGCACCTCCGCACTCCGCTTGGACGCCCTTCACTACCTTCGGCTTGACATTGAAGGTCTTGAGCCACAAGCCGAAGTGGGGCTGGATGAAGAGGAAGGCCTCGCACACGACGATAAACGCCGAGATGTTGAGGATGAAGTTTGGCGCCAAATCGTGGAAGTCCAGGCCGTAATAGAACATGAGCCCCCGGACGAAAGGATGAAGTGGGAAGCCCAGTCCGCGGAGGAAGTGGGGAAGGAACACGACCCTCTCATGGGGCCTGGGGGTGGGGATGAGCTGCCCCTTGTCGGGCAGCCGGTGCGCGATGTCGCTGGAAAGGTATCCGGCGCCGCGCAGCTTTTCGATGTGCCCCTCCGTGACAGAGGAGGCCAGCCACTTGCCTCCCGCTCCGGACATGACTGGAGAAGGTTGAGGCGAGATGTGCAAACTTGGGCGCTGGAGCTCGAGTGCACGGAGATGGATAAGCAAAGGAGGAAGAAGGCGTATGTAAAAAGGTGGATCCTTATCCCCATATATATAGGCGGACAAATACTATGTGTCCCCACCAGCCTGGTAAAACTCGCTTATCTCCCAAGCGCCACCATCAATGGCGCGGTTGGGTTACCCACGTCCGTATTGATGGGAATCCCGGAATAAGGGGAGCACGATCTCTGCTTCGACAAGACGTGCCAAGGAAACTGCTTCGCTAAACGCGCTGAGGTGGTATAATAAAAAACGATTCTAGTAAAGGCTTGGTAGTGGCATGATGTCATGCTAAAAAATACGTCAGCAGATTGAACTTTTGTACATATTATTCTCTCTACGGTGGTATGTGGAATTTATTTTGCAGAGCCAGACACTATCCTGGTGTTCACAATCTTCTATGAATTATTCGGAGGAGGAACCCGCCTTGCAATGCCGAACAATATGCGCGCCGGACTCATCGTCATTGAAGCCTGGTTCAGGGGCTACTGAGGGAGTCCTGGACTAGGGGGTGTCCGGATAGCCGGACTATCATCATCGGCCGGACTCCAAGACTGTGAAGATACAAGATTGAAGACTTCGTCCCGTGTCCGGATGGGACTTTCCTTGGCATGGAAGGCAAGCTTGGCGATACGGATATGTAGATCCCTACCATTGTAACCGACTCTGTGTAACCCTAGCCCTCTCCGGTGTCTATATAAACCGGAGGGTTTTAGTCCGCATGACAACATAACCATTAGAACAATCATACCATATGCTAGCTTCTAGGGTTTAGCCTCCTTGATCTCGTGGTAGATCCACTCTTGTACTACCCATATCATCAATATCAATCAAGCAGGAGTAGGGTTTTACCTCCATCGAGAGGGCCCGAACCTGGGTAAAAACATCGTGTCCCTTATCTCCTGTTACCATCCGCCTAGACGCACAGTTCGGGACCCCCTACCCGAGATCCGCCGGTTTTGACACCGACACCTGGCTTTGTATGCTTTGCTAAGCCATACTCCTTTTTGAGTACTACTTTCTTGGAAGTAGCCTCATCTTCTTCTGCTCTATAATTCTCATCTTCAGAGTCTGAAGTTCTCTTCTTCCTTTGCCTAGTAGCAGCCTTAGGCAGGTTGCTAGGAGTGCTTCTGCTGCCTTCATCTGAAGTGCTGGAGGGACTAGTGCCCTCACTCATGTGCATCTGCCCTTCTGACATGTTCTGACTGTCACTCTGGTCTGACATGCTGCAAACACTGACTGCTGACCCTGTGAAGAGTTATAGATGAGATAGAGTGGATGAGCATCACAAAATGTAGAGATTTTTGCAAAAGAATGATTCAAAAATTCAGTTTTATTTTTCCACAGAAAGCATTTGGGAGCAATCGATTTTTAAACTCGATGATACCGAAGCCGTTTTGGAACCTAAACTGATGAACTCGGTTGGACCGAGTCATAGTTTGGTGTCACCGAGACTGCTAGGGTTTCACAAAGTCCTAAAATCAGCCGAACCGATTAGCAATTCTCGGTCAGACCGAGAGTTACTAGTGCAATGGCATAAGCCAAATTGGTGGGACCGAGTTTTTCAACTCGGTGGGTCCGCGATGGTTTCGGCTGAAACCTAGCCCTAAATTTTCAAATCTCATCTAATCTACGGATTGCATTGACTGGATAGGAGTGTTTCAATCGTGGCAAGAATCAATAAGAACACAATGTGCTAGGAATCGGACGAGGATAGCACTGTGATCGAGTCCATACCCTAGTTTGGCGATGAACTCGCTACGGCGGCAACGGCGGGGTTGAATTCCGTTGACGGCGGCGGAGACCAGCGACAGGAGGCGGCTGGCAATGAGGAGACGATCCGGAGACCTTGGAGGCAGAGCGAGCTATTGCGCGGGCGAAGGGGTTCGGAGGAATTTCCAAATTTTTGCCCGTGACTATATATAGCCCGACCCTGTCGGTGTGACCGAGTGGAACAACTCGGTGGCACCGAGATGCATAACTGTGTTCAGTTACAGCAACTCGGTGTGACCGAAAAGTTCAAATCGGTTGCACCGAGATTGAAAACCTAGATCGACTTGGTGATCTCGGTAGGACCGAAATGGAGGAATCGGTCAGACCGAGAATCACAAAGAAGTTTTGGAAGTTTAAGTCTATGACGAATCGGGGACTCCAAGTGCTCCTCACACAGAGTGGTTCGAATCTGACTTGATCAAATTTTGTGATGTAGCATGAATAGAGTTTGAGACGAGAAAAGCATAGATAGCTAGAGAAGGTTCTTAGGCATTCTTGTCCATCCACTTGGCCAAAAGAAGAAAGAACCAAACAATCAAAACAACAAGTGGATGTCCTTGAATGAGTAAAATATTGATGAACTAACCTTGGGTTTTGTCGATGATGACTTCATGTAGGTGTTGAAGATGTGGATGCTCAATGTTGATGTAGATCATTTGGAGCAATCCGTTGGAGTGAGTTGCACTTTCAATTTGCCTACATGGGTTAGTCCCACAAGGAACAAACAAGAATATCCATAGACATAGAGTGATGCACACACAAGATAATGTACATGAAAACATTAGGTTACCTTGTCCCTTGCCTTACCAACATGAGGGTTTGTGACTCCTTGAACTAGTGCAAGATGTGGAAGTTGATTGCACTTGTCCTTTCCATAATGATATGAGTGAAGAATGTTGGCGGAGTCACCCTCAAGAACTCTCTAGTTCTTCTTCTTCGGGATCCACATCATCTTGATGGGAATCCTTGGAGTTGTAGTTGTACTTGATGAAGTAGAACTTGATGTAGTCTTGGGAATCCTCTTGAATGAGGCCTTAGGTGCTTCTTCAAATGCATCAATCTCTTCTTGAAGCTTGTCCTTGCCTTTGTTCTTGTGGTCTTATGGTGGAAGATTATCTTGAGCTTGTGTTCCCTTGAAGGAAGTAGGATCATAATTCTCTTGTTGAGGAACAAACTTCGTCTTGGGGTATTGATCTTCTTCCCACTCAACTCCATTGGCATTGAACTTTCGTTCAAAACCAACACCTTCATTCTTCCAGTGTCTTCCTTGCTTGCGCACAATTTCCTCGAATTGCTTACTCCCGGCAAGGCTCTTGTAGACACCTTTCTCTATAATTCCCTTCAATAAGCTATTTTCTTGCTCAAGTGTAAATTGGCTAAGAGAATCATTAGTGGAATCAAGAGAACTTCTAGAAGCAACAGTATTGACATTATTATTGTTACTACTAGAGGAAGTATCTTTCTTGTACTTGTTACTAGACTTTACTTGAGGCATGTAAGTAGATAGGAGTAAACGCTTGGCAATGTAAGAAGAACTTTTCTTACGGAGATCATCATTGATTGCTTTTAAGAACTCATGCTCTTGCTCAAGATTGAGCTTTTCAAAGCGTAACTTCTCATGAGCCCTTAAAAGTTCTCGATGATCTTCGAAGATAGTTTCATGAGCCAACTTAAGAGTGTTTAGTTCTTTAGTTAGAAGCTCAATTTTCTCCTGATCATTGTCATTCGTTTTATCTTGATTAGCATGATTAATTGACGTTTCATCATAGTATTCATCACTAGAGTTGTCAACAAGTAAATCATCATCCACAAGCAAGTCATCTTCATCACTATTGAAATCAACATACTCAGGATGTGTTACCTTTGGACCTTTGGCCATGAAGCATCTTCCAATTCCTTCATTTGGTGAAGCAAATATGTCATAGGAGTTGGTTGACACAAGTGCTAGACTGGCAACACCTTCATCTTGAGTATATTCGGAGTCGGAGTGATAGCTTCTCTCGGAGTGTTTGTCGGAGTCGGAGCCGGATACCCATTCACCAACATGAGCTTGATGTCTTTGTTTTGTGTAGCTCCTTGATGACTTGTCCTTCCTTTCCGAATCCTTGCTTCTCCGTGAGGGTCTTCGTTCATAACGATCATCTCTACTCCTCCTCTCTCTTGGTGGTGATTCTTCTCTTTTGCTGCTTCTTCTTGGAGAATCTTCTATTCTTTTGTAGGGTGCCGTACACTCATTGGAATAGTGTCCAGGCCTCCCACAATTGTAGCAAATGCGCTCTCGACTAGAAGATCTTTTGTCATTGTAAGACCTTGACTTGGAGCTTCTTTCTTTGCTTCTACTCTTGTAGAATTTGTTGAAGTTCTTCACCATTAAGCTCAATTCTTCATTGAAGGTCTGTTTCTCACTTGATGATGTGGGGGCTTCACTTGAGGCTTTGTAAGCACCACTTGACTTGTTGTGAAGTTCCTCCTTATCCTTGAGTGACATCTCATGAGCAACAATTCTTCCAATGACTTCCGTTGGCTTGAGATCTTTGTAGTTTGGCATCATTTGGATCAATGTGCACACGGTATCATACTTTCCATCCAATGCTCTTAGGATCTTCTTGATGATGAATCTGTCGGTCATCTCTTCACTCCCTAAGCCGGCAATCTCATTTGTGATAAGTGCAAGCCTAGAGTACATTTCAGCGGCACCTTCACCATCCTTCATTTTGAACTTGTCAAGCTGACTTTGGAGGACATCCAACTTGGATTCCTTGATGGATTCGATACCTTCGTGCATATCAATCAAAGTATCCCAAATTTCCTTTGCATTCTCAAGACGGCTGATTTTGTTGAATTCTTCAGGGCACAATCCGTTGAAGATGATATCACAAGCTTGAGCGTCGTATTGCAGCATCTTCAATTCTTCCACATTAGCTTCACGGTTCGGCTCTCTCCCATCAAAGAATTCACCTTGCAAGCCAATACAAATAATTGCCCAAACGGCGGGGTTATGTCCGAGAATATGCATTTTCATCTTATGCTTCCAACTAGCAAAGTTAGTACCATCAAAGTAAGGACCTCTACGGTGATAATTTCCCTCACTAGACACCATACTCTCCTAGGTTGTGAAACCAAGGCTATGACCACCAAAAGCTATGGAAATCAAAGCAAATGGAGACCAAGGCTCTGATACCACTTGTAGGACCTTGAAGTATGTCTAGAGGGGGGTGATTAGACTACTTGACCAATTAAAAACTTAACCTTTTCCCAATTTTAGAGTTTGGCAGATTTTAGCTATCTTAGTACAAGTCAAGCAATCATCACACAAATCAAGCAAGCATGCAAAGAGTATATGGGCTGCGGAAAATAAAGCATGCAACTTGCAAGAAAGTAAAGGGAAGGGTTTAGAGGATTCAAACGCAATTGGAGACACGGATGTTTTTGGCGTGGTTCCGATAGGTGGTGCTATCGTACATCCACATTGATGGAGACTTCAACCCACGAAGGGTAACGGTTGCGCGAGTCCACGGAGGGCTCCACCCATGAAGGGTCCACGAAGAAGCAACCTTGTCTATCCCACCATGGCCGTCACCCACGAAGGACTTGCCTCACTAGCGGTAGATCTTCACAAAGTAGGCGATCTCCTTGCCCTTACAAACTCCTTGGTTCAACTCCACAATCTTGTCGGAGGCTTCCAAGTGACACATAGCCAATCTAGGAGACACCACTCTCCAAGAAGTAACAAATGGTGTGTTGATGATGAACTCCTTGCTCTTGTGCTTCAAACGATAGTCTCCCCAACACTCAACTCTCTCTCATAGGATTTGGATCTGGTGAAAAGAGGATTTGAGTGGAAAGCAACTTGGGAAGGCTAGAGATCAAGATTCATATGGTAGGAACGGAATATCTTGGCCTCAACACATGAGTAGGTGGTTCTCTCTCAGAAATGGTAAGTTGGAAGTGTAGGTTTAGTCTGATGGCTCTCTCCACGAATCAAGAGGAGGTGGAGGGGTATATATAGCCTCTGCACAAAATCTAACCGTTACACACAATTTACCAAACTCGGTGGGACCGATTCAACAGACTCGGTCGGACTGATTTAGTAAACCTAGTGACCGTTTGTGATTTTCGGTGGGACTCACATGCAACTCGGTGAGACCGATTCGGTTAGGGTTAGGGCATAACGTAATCTCGGTAGGACCGATTACACAAACTCGGTGAGACCAATTTTGGTAATAATCTTTCCAGAGAGTTGGTCAGGTAAACTCGGTGGGACCGATTTGCTCTTTTCGGTGAGATCGAAATGTTACAAAAGGGATATAGAGAGTTTACATTGCAATCTCGGTGGGACCGATCGCTCACTTCGGTTAGACCGAAACGTTACGAAGGGAAACAGAGAGATTACAATCCCATCTCGGTGAGACCGAGATCCCTATCGGTAGGACCGATTTGCCTAGGGTTTGTGGCAGTGGCTATGACATTTGAAATCGGTGGCGCCGGGTTGGAAGAATTGGTGTGACCGATTTTGGCTCTGGGTTTAGGTCATTTGTGGATGTGAGAAAGTAGCTGAGGGTTTTGGAGCATATCACTAAGCACATGAAGCAAGAGGCTCATTAAGCAACACCTCATCCCTCCTTGATAGTATTGGCTTTTCCTATAGACTCAATGTGATCTTGGATCACTAAAATATAAAATGAAGAGTCTTGAGCTTTTGAGCTTGAGCCAATCCTTTGTCCTTAGTATTTTGAGGGATCCACTTTCATCATCCATGCCATGCCATTCATTGAGCTTCCCTAAAATAATAGTCTTGGAATAGCATTAGCTCAATGAGCTATATGTTGTTATGTATTACCAAAACCACCTAGGGATAGTGCACTTTCACACAATTATAGCATGAACAATAGACAATTATCAATAACAAGGAAATATAATAATAACCATTTTATCATTGCCTCTAGGGCATATTTCCAACAGTCTCCCACTTGCACTAGAGTCAATAATCTAGTTACGTTGTGATGAATCGAACACCCATAGAGTTCTGGTGTTGATCATGTTTTGCATGTGGAAGAGGTTTAGTCAATGGATCTGCGACATTCAGATCCGTATGCACTTTACAAATATCTATGTCTCCATCTTGAACATTTTCACGAATGGAGTTGAAGCGACGCTTGATGTGTCTGGTCTTCTTGTGAAACCTGGGCTCCTTGGCAAGGGCAATAGCTCCAGTGTTGTCACAGAAGAGAGTCATCGGGCCCGACACATTGGGAATAATTCCTAGGTCAGAATGAACTCCATCCAGATTGCCTCATGTGTTGCCTCTGAGGCTGCCATGTACTCCGCTTCACATGTAGATCCCGCCACGACGCTTTGCTTGCAACTGCACCAGCTTAATGCCCCACCATTCAAAATATACACGTATCCGGTTTGTGACTTGGAGTCATCCAGATCTGTGTTGAAGCTAGCATCGACGTAACCCTTTACGACGAGCTCTTCGTCACCTCCATAAACGAGAAACATATCCTCAGTCCTTTCCAAGTACTTCAGAATATTCTTGACCGCTGTCCAGTGTTCCATGACGGGATTACTTTGGTATCTTCCTACCAAACTTACGGCAAGGTTTACATAAGGTCTGGTACATAGCATGGCATACATAATAGACCCTATGGCTGAGGCATAGGGGATGACACTCATATTTTCTCTATCTTCTGCCGTGGTCGGGCTTTGAGCTGAGCTCAATTTCACACCTTGCAATACAGGCAAGAACCCTTTCTTGGACTGATCCATATTGAACTTCTTCAGTATCTTATCAAGGTATGTGCTTTGTGAAAGACCTATGAGGCGTTTCGATCTATCTCTATAAATCTTGATGCCTAATATGTAAACAGCTTCTCCAAGGTCCTTCGTTGAAAAACACTTATTCAAGTAGGCCTTTATATTGGAAATATGCCCTAGAGGCAATAATAAAATGGTTATTATTGTATTTCCTTGTTCATGATAATTGTCTATTATTCATGCTATAATTGTATTGACCGGAAACCGCAATACATGTGTGAATACATAGACCACAACATGTCCCTAGTGAGCCTCTAGTTGACTGGCTCGTTGATCAATAGATGGTCATGGTTTCCTGACCATGGACATTGGATGTCATTGATAACGGGATCACATCATTAGGAGAATGATGTGATGGACAAGACCCAATCCTAAGCATAGCACAAGATCGTGTAGTTCGTTTGCTAAAGCTTTTCTAATGTCAAGTATCATTTCCTTAGACCATGAGATTGTGTAACTCCCTGATACCGTAGGAGTGCTTTTGGTGTACCAAATGTCACAACGTAACTGGGTGACTATAAAGGTGCACTACAGGTATCTCCGAAAGTGTTTGTTGGGTTGGCACGAATCGAGACTGGGATTTGTCACTCCATATGACGGAGAGGTATCTCTAGGCCCACTCGGTAATACATCATCATAATGAGCTCAATGTGACTAAGTAGTTAGTCATGGGATCATGCATTACAGAACGAGTAAAGTGACTTTCCGGTAACGAGATTGAACGATGTATTGGGATACCGACGATCGAATCTCGGGCAAGTAACATACCAATTGGCAAAGGGAATTACATACGGGATTGATTGAATCCTTGACATCGTGGTTCATCCGATGAGATCATCAAAGAACATGTGGGAGCCAACATGGGTATCCAGATCCCGATGTTGGTTATTGACCGGAGAACGTCTCGGTCATGTCTGCATGGTTCCCGAACCCGTAGGGTCTACACACTTAAGGTTCGATGACGCTAGAGTAGTTATGGGAAATAGTATGTGGTTACCAAAGGTTGTTCGGAGTCTCGGATGAGATCCAGACGTGACGAGGAGCTCCGGAATGGTCCGAAGGTGAAGATCGGTATATTGGACAAAGGGTATTGGAGTCCGGAATTGTTTCGGGGGTACCAGCTGATTACCAGCGTGTCCGAAACGGGTTTCGGAGGCCCCGGCAAGCGTTGGGGGGCCTTATGGGCCAAGGGGAGAGGGCACATCAGCTCACTAAGGGGCTGAGCGCCCCTCCCACCCCATCTCATGTAACCAGGAGAGGTGGGGGCGCCACCCCTACGGAAGCCGCCCCTCCCGGCTTGGGGGGCAAGTTTCCTAGGGGGTGGGGGCGCCCAAACCCATCTAGGGTTTCCCCTATGGCCGCCGCCCCTGCCCTAGGGAACCCTAGGGCGCCTCCCCCTCCTCCCTTCCCCCTATATATAGTGACAGAGAGAGAGGGCAGCCGCACCCTTCCCCTGGCGCAGTCCTCTGCCTCCTCCAACTCTTCCTCCTCCTCCGTAGTGCTTGGCGAAGCCCTGTTGGAGAACCATGAGCTCCATGACCACCATGCCGTTGTGCTGTCGGAGTTCTCCCTCAACTTCTCCTCTCCCCTTGCTGGATTAAGAAGGAGGAGACATCCCCGGGCTGTACGTGTGGTGAATGCGGAGGCGCCGTTGTTCAATGCTTAGATTGGAATCAACCGCGATCTGAATCGCTACGAGTACGACTCCTTCATCCGCGTTCTTGTAACGCTTCCGCTTAGCGATCTTCAAACGTATGAAGATGCTCATCCTCTCCCTCTCTTGTTGCTAGAATCTCCATAGATTGATCTTGGTGATGCATAGAGAATTTTGAATTTCTGCTACGTTCCCCAACAGTGGCATCATGAGCTAGGTCTATTGCGTAGATTCTATGCACGAGTAGAACACAAGTTGTTGTGGGCGTTGATTTTGTTCAATATGCTTACCGTTACTAGTCCTATCTTGTTTCGACGGTATTGTGGGATGAAGCGGCCCGAACCGACCTTACACGTACACTTACGTGAGATAGGTTCCACCGACTGACATGCACTTGTTGCATAAGGTGGCTAGCGGGTGCCAGTCTCTCCCACTTTAATCGGATCGGATTCGATGAAAAGGGTCCTTATGAAGGGTAAATAGCAATTGGCATATCACGTTGTGGTTTTGGCGTAGGTAAGAAACGCTCTTGCTAGAAACCTATAGCAGCCACGTAAAAACTTGCAACAACAATTAGAGGACGTCTAACTTGTTTTTGCAGCATATGCCGTGTGATGTGATATGGCCAAGAAGGATGTGGTGAATGAAATATATGTGATGTATGAGATTGATCATATTCTTGTAATAGGAATCACGACTTGCATGTCGATGAGTATGACAACCGGCAGGAGCCATAGGAGTTGTCTATATTTATTGTATGACCTGCGTGTCACTGAATAACGCCATGTAATTACTTTACTTCATTGCTAAACTGTTAGCCATAGTAGTAGAAGTAATAGTTGGCAGGCAACTTCATGGAGACACGATGATGGAGATCATGATGATGGAGATCATGGTGTCATGCCGGTGATGATGATGATCATGGAGCCCCGAAGATGGAGATCAAAAGGAGCAAAATGATATTGGCCATATCATGTCACTATTTGATTGCATGTGATGTTTATCATGTTTATGCATCTTATTTGCTTAGAACGACGGTAGTAAATAAGATGATCCCTCATAATAATTTCAAGAAAGTGTTCCCCCTAACTGTGCATCGTTGTGAAAGATCGTTGCTTCGAAGCACCACGTGATGATCGGGTGTGATAGATTCTAACGTTCACATACAACGGGTGTAAGCCGGATTTACACACGCGAAACACTTAGGTTGACTTGACGAGCCTAGCATGTACATACATGGCCTCGGAACACAAGAGACCAAACGGTTGAACATGAGTCGTATAGTAGATACGATCAACATGAAGATGTTCACCGATGATGACTAGTCCATCTCACGTGATGATCGGACACGGCCTAGTTGACTCGGATCATGTATCACTTAGATGACTAGAGGGATGTCTATCTGAGTGGGAGTTCATTAGATGAACTTAATTATCATGAACATAGTCAAAAGGTCTTTGCAAATTATGTCATAACTCGCGTTTTAGTTCTACTGTTTTAGATATGTTCCTAGAGAAAATTTAGTTGAAAGTTGATAGTAGCAATTATGCGGACTGGGTCCGTAATCTGAGGATTGTCCTCATTGCTACATAGAAGGCTTATGTCCTTAATGCACCGCTCGGTGTGCTGAACCTCGAACGTCGTCTGTGGATGTTGCGAACATCTGACATACACGTTTTCATGACTACATGATAGTTCAGTAATGTTAAACGGTTTAGAATTGTGGCGCCGAAGACATTTTTGAAACGTCGCGGAACATATGAGATGTTCCAAGGGCTGAAATTGGGATTTCAGGCTCATTCCCACATCAAGAGGTATGAGAACTCCGACGAGTTTCTTAGCCTACAAACTAAGGGAGAAAAGCTCAATCGTTGAGCTTGTACTCAGATTGTCTGGGTACAACAATCACTTGAATCGAGTGGGAGTTAATCTTCCAGATGAGATAGTGATGTTTCTCCAAAGTCATTGCCACCAAGCTACTAGAGCTTCGTGATGAACTATAACATATCAGGGATAGATATGATGATCCTTGAAGTATTCGCGATGTTTGACACCGCGAAAGTAGAAATCAAGAAGGAGCATCAATTGTTGATGGTTAGTGAAACCACTAGTTTCAAGAAGGGAAAGGGCAAGAAGGGATACTTCATGAAATGGCAAATCAGTTGCTGCTCTACTGAAGAAACCCAAGGCTGAACCCAAACCCGAGACAAGTGCTTCTGTAATAAGGGGAACGGTCACTGAAGCAAAACTACCCTAGATACTTGGTAGATGAGAAGGCTGGCAAGGTCGACATAAGTATATTGGATATACATTATATTAATGTGTACTTTACTAGTACTCCTAGTAGCACCATGGTAATAGATACCGGTTCAGTTGCCAAGTGTTAGTAACTTGAAATAGAAGGCTACGGAATAAACGGAGACTAGCTAAACGCGAGGTGACGGTAAGTGTTGGAAGTATTTCCAAGGTTGATGTGATCAAACATCGCACGCTCCCTCTACCATCGGGATCGGTGTTAAACCTAAATAATTGTTATTTAGTGTTTGCATTGAGCATAGACATGATTGGATTTTGTCTATCGCAATACGGTTATTCATTTAAGGAGAATAATGGTTACTCTGTTTATTTGAATAATACCTTCAATGGTCTTGCACCTAAAATGATTGGTTTATTGAATCTCGATCGTAGTGATACACATGTTCATGCCAAAAGATATAAGATAGTAATGATAGTACCACCTGCTTGTGGCACTGCCATTTGAGTCATATTGGTATAAAATGCATGAAGAAGCTCCATGTTGATGGATCTTTGGACTCACTCGTTTTTGAAAAGTTTGAGACATGCGGACCATGTCTATTGGTATGTGCGCATGAAGAAACTCCATGCAGATGGATCATTTGGACTCACTTGATTCTAAATCACTTGAGACATGCAAATCATACCACATGGGCAAGATGACTGAAAAGCCTCGTTTTCAGTGAGATGGAACAACAAAGCAACTTGTTGGAAGTAATACATTTTGATGTGTGCAGTCCAATGAGTGCTGAGGCACGCAGTGGATATCGTTATGTTCTTACTTCACAGATGATTTGAGTAGATGCTGAGTATATTTACTTGATGAAACACAAGTTTGAATTATTGAAAGGTTCAAGTAATTTCAGAGTGAAGTTGAAGATCGTCGTGACAAGAGGATAAAATGTCTATGATATGATCATAGAGATGAATATCTGAGTTAAGTGTTTGGTACACAATTAAGACATTGTGGAAATTGTTTCACAACTAATACCGCCTGGAACACCATAGTGTGATGGTGTGTCCGAACATCATAGATGCACCCTATTGGTAATGGAGCATACCATGATGTCTCTTATCGAATGACCACTATCGTTTATGGGTTAGGCATTAGAGACAACCACATTCACTTCAAACAGGGCACCACGTAATTCCATTGAGATGACAGTGTATGAACTATAGTTTAGAGAAACCTAAGCTGTCGTTTCTTGAAAGTTTGGGGCTGCGACGCTTATGTGAAAGAAGTTTCATCCTAATAAGCTCGAACCCAAAGCGGATAAATACATCTTCATAGGACACCCAAAACAGTTGGGTATACCTCCTAATTCAGACCCGGAAGCAAAAGTGATTGTTTCTAGAAGCGGGTCCTTTCTCTAGGAAAAGTTTCTCTCGAAAGAATTGAGTGGGAGGATGGCGGAGACTTGATGAGGTTATTGAACCATCAATTCAGCTAGTGTATAGCAGGGCACAGAAAGTTGTTCCTGTGGCACCTACACCAATTGAAGTGGAAGCTGATGATAGTGATCATGAAACTTCGGATCAAGTCACTACCGAACCTCGTAGGTCGACAAGGACGCGTACTGCTTCGGAGTGGTACGGTAATCCCGTCTTGGAGGTCATGTTGCTATGGAGAAGCGATGGTGGGCCCGAATTCCGATGAATGGCTCAAGGCCATAAAATCCGAGAGAGGATCCGTGCATGAAAACAAAGTGTAGACTTTGGTAGAACTACTTAATGGTCATAAGGCTGTTGGGTACAAATGGATTTTAAAAGGAAGACGGACAATGATGGTAAGTGTCACCATTAAGAAAGCTCGACTTGTCGTTAAGATGTTTTCTGACAAGTTCAAGGAGTTGACTGCGATGAGACTTTCTCACTCGTAGCGATGCTAAAGAGTCTGTTGGAATTATATTAGCAGTTACTGCATGATTTATGAAATCTTGCAGATAGGATGTCAAAACATTGTTTCCTCGATGATATTCTTGAGGAAAGGTTGTATGTGATACAACCAAAAGGTTTTGTCAATCCTAAAAGATGCTAACAAGTATGCAAAGCTCCGGCAATCCTTCTAAGGACCGGAGTAAGCATCTCGGAGTTGGAATATACGCTTTGATGAGATAATCAAAGATTTTGGGTTTATACAAAGTTTATGAGAAACTTGTATTTCCAAATAAGTGAGTGGGAGCACTATAGAATTTCTGATGAGTATATGTTATTGACATATTGTTGATCAGAAATGATGTAGAATTTCTAGAGAGCATATAGGGTTATTTGAAAAGTGTTTTTCAATGGAAAACCTGGATTAAGCTACTTGAAAATTGAGCATCAAGATCTATAAGGACAGATCAAAAATGCTTAATAGTACTTTCAAATGGATACATACCATGACAAGATTTTGAAGGAGTTCAAAATAGATCGGCAAAGGAGTTCTTGGCTGTGTTATAAGGTGTGAGTATTGAGTAAGACTCAAGACCTGACCACGGCAGAAGAGAGAGAAAGGACGAAGGTCGTCTCCTATGCTTCAGACGTAGGCTCTATAGTAGGCTATGCTGTGTACCGCACCTGAAGTGTGCCTTGCCATGAGTCAGTCAAGGGGTACAAGAGTGATCCAGGAATGGATCACAGGACAGCGGTCAAACTTATCCTTAGAAACTAGTGGACTAAGGAATTTTCTCGATTATAGAGGTGGTAAAAGAGTTCGTCGTAAAGGGTTACGCCGATGCAAACTTTGACACTAATCCGGAATATTCTGAGTAGTAAACCAGATTCGTATAGTAGAACAGTTATTTGGAATAGCTCCAAATAGAGCGTGGTAGCTGCATCTAGGAGATGACATAGAGATTTGCAAAGCACACACGGATCTGAAAGGTTCAGATCCGTTGACTAATAACCTCTCTCACAAGCGAGATATGATCAAACCCCATGGGTGTTGACTCATTACAATCACATAGTGATGTGAACTAGATTATTGACTCTAGTGCAAGTGGGAGACTATTGGAAATATGCCCTAGAGGCAATAATAAAATGGTTATTATTGTATTTCCTTGTTCATGATAATTGTCTATTATTCATGCTATAATTGTATTGACCGGAAATCGCAATACATGTGTGAATACATAGACCACAACATGTCCCTAGTGAGCCTCTAGTTGACTGGCTCGTTGATCAACAGATGGTCATGGTTTCCTGACCATGGACATTGGATGTCAGTGATAACGGGATCACATCATTAGAAGAATGATGTGATGGACAAGACCCAATCCTAAGCATAGCACAAGATCATGTAGTTCATTTGCTAAAGCTTTTCTAATGTCAAGTATCATTTCCTTAGACCATGAGATTGTGTAACTCCCTGATACCGTAGGAGTGCTTTGGGTGTACCAAACATCACAACGTAACTGGGTGACTATAAAGGTGCACTACAGGTATCTCCGAAAGTGTTTGTTGGGTTGGCACGAATCGAGACTGGGATTTGTCACTCCGTATGACGGAGAGGTATCTCTAGGCCCACTCGGTAATACATCATCATAATGAGCTCAATGTGACTAAGTAGTTAGTCATGGGATCATGCATTACGGAACGAGTAAAGTGACTTGCCGGTAACGAGATTGAACGAGGTATTGGGATACTGACGATCGAATCTCGGGCAAGTAACATACCGATTGGCAAAGGGAATTGCATATGGGATTGCTTGAATCCTTGACATCATGGTTCATCCGATGAGATCATCATGGAACATGTGGGAGACAACATGGGTATCCAGATCCTGCTATTGGTTATTGACCAGAGAACGTCTCGGTCATGTCTGCATGGTTCCCGAACCCGTAGGGTCTACACACTTAAGGTTCGGTGACGCTAGAGTTGTTATGGGAAATAGTATGTGGCTACCGAAAGTTGTTTGGAGTCCCGGATGAGATCCCGGACGTGAAGAGGAGCTCCGGAATGGTCCGGAGGTGAAGATCGGTATATTGGACAAAGGGTATTGGAGTCCGGAATTGTTCCGGGGGTACCAGGTGATGACCAGTGTGTCCGAAAGGGGTTTTGGAGGCCCCGACAAGCGTTGGGGGGCCTTATGGGCCAAGGGGAGAGGGCGCATCAGCTCACTAAGGGGCCGAGCGCCCCTCCCACCCCATCTCATGTAACCAGGAGAGGTGGGGGTGCCACCCCTAGGGCAGCCGCCCCTCCCAGCTTGGGGGGCAAGTTTCCTAGGGGGTGGGGGCGCCCAAACCCATCTAGGGTTTCCCCTGTGGCCGCCACCCCTCCGCTAGGGAACCCTAGGGCGCCTCTCCCTCCTCCCTTCCCCTATATATAGTGAGGGAGAGAGAGGGCAGCCGCACCCTTCGCCTGGCGCAGCCCTCTCCCTCCTCCAACTCTTCTTCCTCCTCCGTAGTGCTTGGCGAAGCCCTTCTGGAGAACCACGAGCTCCATAACCACCATGTCGTCGTGCTGTCAGAGTTCTCCCTAAACTTCTCCTCTCCCCTTGCTGCATCAAGAGGGAGGAGACGTCCCCGGGCTTTACGTGTGTTGAACACGGAGGCACTGTTGTTCGGTGCTTAGATTGGAATCAACCGCGATCTGAATCACTACGAGTACGACTCCTTCATCCACGTTCTTGTAACGCTTCCGCTTAGCGATCTTCAAAGGTATGAAGATGCTCATCCTCTCCCTCTCTTGTTGCTAGAATCTCCATAGATTGATCTTGGTGATGCGTAGAAAATTTTGAATTTTTGCTACGTTCCCCAACACTTTATGCTTTCCAAGAGTTCTATATCATTTGCCATCAACAGTATGTCATCCACATATAATATGAGAAATGCTACAGAGCTCCCACTCACTTTCTTGTAAATGCAGGCTTCTCCATAAGTCTGCATAAACCCAAACACTTTGATCATTTCATCAAAGTGAATGTTCCAACTCCGAGATGCTTGCACCAGCCCATAGATGGAGCGCTGGAGCTTGCATACCTTGTTAGCATTCTTAGGATCGACAAAACCTTCCGTCTGCATCATATACAATTCTTCCTTAAGGAGGCCGTTAAGGAATGCTGTTTTGACGTCCATTTGCCATATCTCATAATCGTAGAATGCGGCAATTGCTAACATTATTCAGACGGACTTTAGCTTCGCTATGGGTGAGAAGGTCTCATCGTAGTCAACCCCTTGAACTTGTCGATAACCCTTAGCGACAAGTCGAGCTTTATAGATGGTAACATTACCATCCGCGTCCCTCTTCTTCTTAAAGATCCATTTATTTTCTATCGCTCGCCGATCATATCAAAGTCCATACTTTGTTTTCATACATGGATCCTATCTCGGGTTGCATGGCTTCAAGCCATTTGTTGGAATCTGGACCCGCCATTGCTTGTTCATAGTTTGAAGGTTCACCGTTGTCTAACAACATGATTTCCAGGACAGGGTTGCCATACCATTCTGGCGTGGAATGTGTCCTCGTGGACCTACGAAGTTCAGTAGCAACTTGATCTGAAGTTCCTTGATCATCATCATTAACCTCCTCTCTAGCCGGTGTAGGCACCACATAAACATCTTCCTGTGCTGCGCTACTTTCCGCTTCAAGATGCAGTACTTCATCAAGTTCTATTTTCCTCCCACTTACTTCTTTCGAGAGAAACTCTTTCTCCAGAAAGGACCCGTTCTTGCTAACAAAGATCTTGCCTTCGGATCTAAGGTAGAAGGTATACCCAATGGTTTCCTTAGGGTATCCTATGAAGACGCATTTTTCCGACTTGGGTTTGAGCTTTTCAGGTTGATGTTTCTTGACATAAGCATCGCATCCCCAAACTTTTAGAAACGACAACTTAGGTTTCTTCCCAAACCATAATTCATATGGTGTCGTCTTGATGGATTTTGACGGAGCCCTATTTAAAGTGAATGCGGCAGTCTCTAAAGCATAGCCCCAAAATGAGAGCGGTAGATCGGTAAGAGACATCATAGATCGCACCATATCCAATAGAGTGCGATTACGACGTTCGGACACACCATTACGCTGAGGTGTTCCAGGCGGCGTGAGTTGTGAAACGATTCCACATTTCCTTAAGTGTGTGCCAAATTCGTGACTCAAATATTCCCCTCCATGATCTGATCGTAAGAACTTTATTTTTCTATCACGTTGATTTTCAACCTCACTCTGAAATTCCTTGAACTTTTCAAAGGTTTCAGACTTGTGTTTCATTAAGTAGACATACCCATATCTACTTAAGTCATCAGTGAGGGTGAGAACATAACGATAGCCACCACGAGCCTCAACACTCATTGGACCGCACACATCAGTATGTATGATTTCCAATAAGTTGGTTGCTCGCTCCATTGTTCCGAAGAACGGAGTCTTGGTCATTTTGCCCATGAGGCATGGTTCTCACGTGTCAAATGATTCATAATCTAGAGACTCCAGAAGTCCATCTGCATGGAGCTTCTTCATGTGTTTGACACCAATGTGACCAAGGCGGCAGTGCCACAAGTATGTGGGACTATCATTATCAACCTTACATCTTTTGGTATTCGCTCTATGAATATGTGTAACATTACGTTTGATATTCATTAAGAATAAACCATTGACCAGCGGGGCATGACCATAAAACATATCTCTCATATAAATAGAACAACCATTATTCTCGGATTTAAATGAGTAGTCATCTCGTATTGAATGAGATCCAGATACAATGTTCATGCTCAAAGCTGGCACTAAATAACAATTATTGAGGTTTAAAACTAATCCCGTAGGTAAATGTAGAGGTAGCGTGCCGACAGCGATCACATCGACCTTGGAACCATTCCCGACGCGCATCGTCACCTCGTCCTTCGCCAGTCTCCGATTATTCCGCAGCTCCTATTTTGAGTTACAAATATGAGCAACCGCACCGGTATCAAATGCTCAAGAGCTACTACGAGTACTGGTAAGGTACACATCAATAACATGTATATCACATATACCTTTGGTGTTGCCGGCCTTCTTGTCCGCTAAGTACTTGGGGCAGTTCCGCTTCCAGTGACCACTTCCCTTGCAATAAAAACACCCAATCTCAGGCTTGGGTCCATTCTTTGGCTTCTTCCCGACAGCTTGCTTGCCGGGCGCGGCAACTCCCTTGCCGTCTTTCTTGAAGCCCTTTTTACCCTTGCCTTTCTTGAACTTAGTGGTTTTATTCACCATCAACACTTGATGTTCCTTTTTGATTTCCACCTCCGCTGATTTTAGCATTGAATATACCTCAGGAATGGTTTTCTCCATCCCCTGCATATTGAAGTTCATCACAAGCTCTTGTAGCTCGGTGGAAGCGACTGAAGGATTCTGTCAACGACCGCGTCATCCGGGAGATTAACTCCCAGCTGAGACAAGCGGTTGTGCAACCCAGACATTTTGAGTATGTGCTCGCTGACGGAACTATTCTCCTCCATCTTACAACTGTAGAACTTGTCGGAGACTTCATATCTCTCGACCCGGGCATGAGCTTGGAAAACCATTTTCAGCTCTTGGAACATCTCATATGCTCCGTGCTGCTCAAAACGCTTTTGGAGCCCCGGTTCTAAGCTGTAAAGCATGCCGCACTGAACCAGGGAGTAATCATCAACACGCGACTGCCAAGCGTTCATAACGTCTTGGTTCGCTGGGACAGGTGCTTCACCTAGCGGTGCTTCAAGGACATATGCTTTCTTGGCAGCTATGAGGATGATCCTCAAGTTCCGGACCCAGTCCGTATAGTTGCTACCATCGTCTTTCAGCTTGGTTTTCTCTAGGAACGCGTTGAAGTTGAGGACAACATTAGCGTGGGCCATTTGATCTACAAGACATATTGTAAAGATTTTAGACTAAGTTCATGATAATTAAGTTCATCTAATCAAATTATTTAATAAACTCCCACTCAGATAGACATCCCTCTAGTCATCTAAGTGATACACGATCCGAGTCAACTAGGCCGTGTCCGATCATCATGTGAGACGGACTAGTCATCATCGGTGTACATCTTCATATTGATCGTATCTTCTATACGACTCATGTTTGACCTTTCGGTCTCTCGTGTTCCGAGGCCATGTCTGTACATGCTAGGCTCGTCAAGTCAACCTAAGTGTTTTGCATGTGTAAATCTGGCTTACACCCGTTGTATGTGAACGTTAGAATCTATCACACCCGATCATCACGTGGTGCTTCGAAACAACGAACTTTCGCAACGGCGCACAGTTTGGGGGAACACTTTCTTGAAATTATTATGAGGGATCATCTTATTTATGCTACCGTCGTTCTAAGCAAATAAGATGCAAAAACATGATAAACATCATATGCAATCAAATAGTGACATGATATGGCCAATATCATTTTGCTCCTTTTGATCTCCTTCTTCGGGGCGCCATGATCATCATCATCACCGGCATGACACCATGATCTCCATCATCATGATATCCATCATCGTGTCTCCATGAAGTTGTCTCGCCAACTATTACTTATACTACTATGGCTAACGGTTTAGCAATAAAGTAAAGTAATTACATGGCGTTATTCAATGACACACAGGTCATACAATAAATAAAGACAACTCCTATGGCTCCTGCCGGTTGTCATACTCATCGACATGCAAGTCGTGATTCCTATTACAAGAACATGATCAGTCTCATACATCACATATATTTCATTCATCACATCCTTCATGGCCATATCACATCACACGGCATATGCTGCAAAAACAAGTTAGACGTCCTCTAATTGTTGTTGCAAGTTTTTTACGTGGCTGCTATAGGTTTCTAGCAAGAACGTTTCTTACCTACGCCAAAACCACAACGTGATATGCCAATTGCTATTTACCCTTCATAAGGACCCTTTTCATCAAATCCGATCCGACTAAAGTGGGAGAGACAGACACCCGCTAGCCACCTTATGCAACTAGTGCATGTCAGTCGGTGGAACCTATCTCATGTAAGCATACGTGTAAGGTCGGTCCGCGCCACTTCATCCCACAATGTCGCCGAAACAAGATAAGACTAGTAGTGGCAAGTAAATTGACAAAATCGACGCCCACAACAAACTTGTGTTCTACTCGTGCATAGAAACTACACATAGACCTAGCTCATGATGCCACTGTTGGGGATCGTTGCAGAAATTTAAAAATATTCTACGCATCACCAAGATCAATCTATGGAGCAACTAGCAACGAGAGAGAGGGGAGTGCATCTTCATACCCTTGAAGATCGCGAGTCGGAAGCGTTGCAAGAACGCGGTTGGAGGAGTCATACACGTAGCAATTCAGATCGCGTCCGAATCCGATCTTAGCAGCGAATAATGGTGCCTCCGCGTTCAACACACGTGCAGCCCGGTGACGTCTCTCGCGCCTTGATCCAGCAAGGAGGAGGGAGAGGTTGAGGGAGAGGGCTCCAACAGTAGCACGTCGGCATGGTGGTGATGGAGTGGCAGTTCTCCGGCAGGGCTTTGCCAAGCTCTTGTGGAGGAGGAGAGATGTTGGGGAGGGGAGGGGTTGCACCTTGGATGTTGTGTTGTAGCCCTCCCCTTGCCCTTCTATTTATAGGGAGAAGGGGGAAGGGGGTTGATACGTCTCCAACGTATCTATAATTTTTGATTGTTCCATGCTATTATATTACCCCTTTTGGATGTTTATGTGCTTTATTTTACACATTTATATCATTTTTGGGACTAACCTACTAACCGGAGGCCCAGCCCGTATTGCTGTTTTTTTTGCCTATTTCAGTATTTCGAAGAAAAGGAATATCAAACAGAGTCCAAACAGAATGAAACCTTCGGAGGCGTGATTTTTGAAACGAACGTGATCCAGAGAACTTGGAGTGCAAGTCAAGAAGCAGCCGAGGCGGTCACGAGATAGGAGAGCGCGCCCCCTATCTTGTGGGCCCCTCGGGTGTCCACCGACGTACTTCTTCCTCCTATATAAGCCTACGTACCCCAAAAACATCCAAGGAGCACCCGAAACACAATTTCCACGGCCGTAACCTTCTGTATCCGCGAGATATCATCTTGGAGCCTTCGCTGGTGATAACCCGCAAGTATACGGGATAGTTGTAGCCTCTTTCGATAAGTAAGAGTGTCGAACCCAACGAGGAGCTAAAGATAGAACAAATACTCTCCCAAGTCCTATCGGCCACTGATACGACTCTACGCACGCTTGACGTTCGCTTTACCTAGAACAAGTATGAAACTAGAAGGACTTTGTAGGTGTGATAGGAGTGGTGGAATTGTCCCTAAGCAATTGACTACGTTACTAGACCGATAGCAAGTTTTATGTGGGAGAGGCCACTGCTAGCATGTCATCCCTGACTTGGAATTCTATGCACTTATGATTGGAACTATTAGCAAGCATCCGCAACTACTAACATTCATTAAGGTAAAACCCAACCATAGCATTAAGATATCCCGGACGTCACGAGGAGTTCCGGAATGGTCCGGAGGTAAAGATTTATATATGGAAAGTTGTTGTTCGGGTTCCAAGGAAAGTTCGGTTTTTTCCGGTATTGTACCGGGAAGCTTCCGGAAGGTTCCGGAGGATTCCGGAGGGGTCCGGAGGTCCGGAAATTGTTCCACCACCTCCAATATAGCAGCATGGGCTGTAAGGGGGCGCCCTAGCCTTAATGGGCCAGGGGCACCAGCCCCCCCAAGGCCCATGCGCATGGGAGAGGGGAAACCCTAAAGGGGAGGGCCTCCACTTGACTTGGGAGGCACTCCTCCTCCCCTTGGCTGCCACCATAGATGGGTTTTGGGGCTGCCACACCCCTTGGGGTGGGAACCCTAGAGGGGGCGCAGCCCCCTCCCTCTCCCCTATATATAGTTGAGGTCTTTGGGGCTGCCAACACAGGAGTTTTGACCTCTCCCAGGCGCAGCCCTACCTCTCTTCCTCCTCGTCTCTCACAGTGCTTGGCGAAGCCCTGCTAGAGTGCCACGCTCCTCCACCACCACCACGCCGTCGTGCTGCTACTGGACGGAGTCTTCCCCAACCTCTCCCTCTCTCCTTGCTGGATCAAGGCATGGGAGACGTCACCGGGCTGCATGTGTGTTGAACGTGGAGGTGCCGTCCGTTCGGCACTAGGATCATCGGTGATTTGAATCACGACGAGTACGACTCCATCAACCCCGTTCACTTGAACGCTTCCGCTTAGTGATCTACAAGGGTATGTAGATGCACTCTCCTTCCCCTCGTTGCTAGATTACTCCATAGATTGATCTTGGTGATGCGTAGAATTCTTTTTGATTTCTGCTACGTTCCCCAACAGGCTTGACGGGACGAGGCGACCTTGGCGAGCGTGTCGGCTGCTTCGTTCTTTGTGCGCAGGACGTGAAGGAACTCACAGCCCTCGAAGGATCCGGACAGCTTCTGGACGAGGAAGCGTTAGCTTGCCATGTTGGAGTCGCGGGCGTCCCATTCGCTGGAGCACTGCTGCACTACCAGGTCTGAGTCACCGTAGCACAGGATGCGCCGGATGCCGAGTTCCTTGGCAAGCCGGAGGCCGTGCACAAGGGCTTAATATTCGGTGACGTTATTGGAGGCGGCAAAGTGGATCTGGAGCGTGTAGAGGAGCCGGTCACCCTTCGGGGATGACAGTATGATGCCGGCCCCCAGGCCGAGCCGCATCTTGGATCCGTCGAAATGCATGCGCCAATGCGTCGAGTCGGGAGGCGGCGGCAATTACTGGGTCTCGGTCAAGTCGACGAGGAAGTCGGCCAGGGCTTGAGACTTGATCATGGTGCGGGGCTCATAGAGGATGGTGTGGCCGGCTAGCTGGATCGCCTACTTGGCGACCCGGCCAGAGGCGTCCCGGCACCCGATGATTTCTCCGATAGCCGCCGTGCTGACGACAGTGACGACATGCTCTTGGAAGTACTGCTTCAACTTCTTGGCAGTGAGGTACACGCCGTAACACATCTTCTGGTAGTGCGGGTAGTTATGCTTGGAGATGGAGAGGATCTTGCCCTTCTCTGGTTGCTCGACCACCAGCACCATGCTAACCGTCCGCGAGGTCGCGGCTATGTAAAGCAACAGCGGCTCCTTGTCGGTCAGCACGGCCAGGACTGGTGCGGTGGAGAGCATGCGCTTGAGGTCTTGGAAGGCCTCGTCTGCATTGCCGTTCCATTCGAACAGGCTCGTCTTCTTCATCAGCTGGTATAGGGGTAGCGCCCTCTCGCCCAGCTGGCTTAGGAACCGGCTGACCGAGGCCAAGCATCCGGTGAACTTCTGGACATCGCGCAGCCGGGCCGGCTTGCGCATGCGCTCGATGGCCTTGATCTTCTCCGGGTTCGCCTCAATGCCGCATTCCGAGATGAGGAAGCCGAGTAGCTTTCCTCCTGGGACGCCGAAGACGCACTTTTCCGGGTTAAGCTTGACCCTGTATTCGCGGAGGTTGGCGAATGTTTCCTTCAAATCATCAAGGAGCATGAGGTGCTGCTTGGTCTTCAGCACGATGTCGTCCATGTACACGTGGATATTGCAGCCGAGTTGCGGCAGCAGGCATTTCTGCATGCAGCGTTGGAAGGTGGCGCCAGCGTTCTTCAAGCCGAACGACATGGTGATGTAGCAATACGCCCAAAGGGCGTGATGAAGGACATCTTCAGGGCATCGGCCGGGTCCAGCTTGATCTGGTGGTAGCCGGAGTAGGTGTCCAGGAAGGACAGGAGCTCGCACTCGGCGGTTGAGTCGATGACTTGGTCGATCCGCCGGAGAGCGAACGGATCCTTGGGACATGCCTTGTTGAGGCTGGTGTAGTCGATACACATGTGCCAGGTCTTGTTCTTCTTCAGGACGAGGACTGGATTGGCCAGCCACTCGGGGTGAAACACTTCCATTATGAAGCCGGCCGCCAAAAGCTTGGCGACCTCTTCACCAATGGTTCTTCTCTTCTCTTCGGAAAATCATCGGAGGGGTTGACAGACAGGCTTGGCGTCCTTGTGGACGTGAAGTTTGTGCTCGGCTTACTTCCTCGGGATACCCGACATGTCCTTGGGGGTCCATGCAAAGATATCCCGATTCTCACGGAGGAAGTCGACGAGGTCGCCTTCCTATTTGCTGTCGAGGCGGGTGCCTACGACAACGTACTTGCTGCAGCTGGGGTCTTCCGGGTTGAGCTTCACTTTCTTGGTTTCCTTGGAGGGCCTGAAGGAGGCTTCGTCGGTCGGGTCCTTGACCGGGATCGATGCGGCTGAGGCTTCACCTGCCATGGCGATGATCCGGTCAAGCTGGCACCACTCCTCGGCTATGACCAGCGACTCGCCAATTTGGCACCGTCCCGAGCGCACTCCAAGGACTTGTAGTAATCGTCGGTGATGGTGATGAGGCCCTTGGGACCCGACATCTTCATCTTCAGATACGCGTAGTGGGGAACCGCCATGAACTTGGCGAGTGCGGGCTGGCCCAGCAGTGCGTGATACACGCTGGAAAGGTCCACCACCTCAAACCAGATTGGTTCGCACCGGAAGTGGCTGCTATCACCGAATAGGACATTGAGCCGGACCCGGCCAATGGGACAGCACGAGAGGCCGAGCACAATGCCGTGGAAGATCATCCGGGTCGGCTCCAGGTCCTTGGCCTTGAGGCCGAGCTTGGTTATCGTGTCGCGGTAGAGGATGTTGATGCTGCTGCCGCCGTCGATGAGGATGTGGGAGAACTTGCACGTGCGCTGCGCGATGATGGTTGGGTTGAGGATGAGGGCGTAACCACCTGGATTCGGCATCAGCGCCGGGTGATCCTCCCGGGTCCAAGTGATCGGGCGACCCGACCAGTGCATGAACTCCGGCTTGGCTGGCACGACGGTGTTCACCTCTGCTGAAGGAGGCGCTCGCTGCACTTGTCATCGCCGAGGCTGGTGAAGACGACGTAGGACGTGTTCTGGTCCGGGTACGCGTCATTGCGCATCGCGCCGCCAGCGGGAGGCGGCGGTGGAGGCAGAGGCGGCTGTCCCACGCCTGGAGCTGGAGCCGGAGCCGGAGGAGGCGGGATGTCGCCCCTCATGATGCGCTTGGTGATGGCGCACTACCGAAGCGTGTGCGTGGAGGGTCTTGCGCTGCTGTGCTGCTTGCATGGGGTGTCGAGCATCTCTTCGAAACTCATGGCGGGCTGCCATGCCATCTTGCGGGTCTGCCGGCGCTTCGCCGCCGGGTCTGCCGTGGGCTCGGCGGCCGCGACGAGCCGGTTGTCATGACGCTGCGCCGGCTAGTCGGCCTTGCGCTTGTTGTTCTGGTGATGCTGCTGTCGGCTGCTTTCGCCGGCCGGCTTTGGAGGAGGAACCGGCTTTGCCTTGCCGGCTTCATCCAGTGCCACCTGGATCTTCATGGCGGAGTCGGCGTTGGCGTATTCATACGCCATCACCATGAGCGCGGCCATGGTGGCCAACTCGGAGCGTAAGAGCTTGTGCTTGAGGAGGGTGCCGTCTCGGCACCCGCTGATGAAGTACTGGATCGCCTGGACTTCATGGACGCCCTTGCAGCTGTTTCGGAGCTCGGTCCAGCTTGCGTGGTACTTGCGACCAGTCTCCGTCGGCCCCTGCACGCACATGGTGAGCTGGCTAGGGCGGCCGGGTCACTTGTAGGTCCCCATGAAGTTGCGAACGAAGGCCTCCTCGAAATCTACCCACACGTTGATGCTGCCCATCGGCAGACTATTCAACCACGTGCGGGCCGACCCCTGGAGCATGAGTGGTGCGTAGCGCATGGCGAGACGGCGATTGGCACCTCTGATGCCAATGGCCGTGGGGTAGTCGATGAGCCAATCTTCCGGCTTCACACTCCCATTGTACTTGGGGGTGTCGCGGGGGAGCATGAAGCCTTTGGGAAAGGGCTCCTCCCGGATGCATGGGCCGAAGCACGCCGGCCCGATAGTGCCGCTCTCCTCCACCTCCAGGGAGCGAGCGAGCTGATCGAGGCAGTGGCGAGCATCAGCATCGTCGATGGCGCGCGGGCCGAGTCGACTGGCAGCCAGGCCCTGAGGGGCCGGGTTGGTCGGAGCCAGACGCCGGCCATGTTGGCCGGGTCTGTGCTGGGTCTCTGGGGCGGGCTCGCCGCCCAGGACGTCGGCGGCTGCGGCAGCCGGGTGCGCCGACTCCGGGCTTGGCCGGAGTGCGCCTCGCCGGGCGGCGAGGAAGCCATGTGCAGAAGTTCGCGGGTCCGCCAAGGCGGGCGGAGCCGGATCCTGCCGGCTTGGCGAGCTGGTTGAGGCGATCCTGCTGGGTGTTGGCGGCGTTGAGGATCTCACGCATCCGCCCGATGCGCTCCTGCAGCTCTTCCCCGTGAGCCAGTCCAGGCCGACTGCGGCTGCTTGAGCAGGGCGCATGTTCTTCACTGGGGTCTCGTAGACGGTTCGGGCGGTGCCGAGGGCCCGGCAGATCGCTCCTCCCCGGGTACACACATCGGTGACCCGGCTTGGCTCGGCTGCGTCGGGCGCAAATCCGTGGGCGGCGTCGTGCTCCAGCTGAGCGGCCTCCAGGCAACGCTTGGTGGCAGCGAGCGTCTCGGACATGTCCAGCATCTGCTGGCGCCTTTCCTCAAGCTGAGATCGGGCCTCGGGGACGTTGGTGGCGTCGACGTCGGTGCCGATGGGTATGCGGATGCTTTGCATCATGGCGCGCAGCGGATCGGACGGCTTGGTCCATTCCGCTGCGGCCCTGGCTTCTGTGGCCTTCCTCGTCTTGCTCGACGAGGAGGGGCGCCATCGCCGGTGACAAAAACCTCCACATGGACGTCCATCGCCCCGGCGGCAATGCCACCGCCGAGGGAGAGGGGAGAGTCGGAGTAGCTGAGCACCTCACTGGGGTACTCGTAGGTCGCGAATGCATCGGAGATGCGCAGCGCGGTGAAGGAGGCAGCGAGCGTGCCGACGACGTCGTCCACCAGTGCGATGGACTCGTCGGAGTAGGAGAAGGGCCCCGTCTGAAGCATGCTCCCGGCCAGCTCCTTGAGATGCCCCACAGTGGGCGCCAACTGTCGTGGTGGGCGCACGGTAGATGCCAAGGGATGGCTAAAGAGAGGAGGGGGCTCGATGGCGCTGGTGGGCTTCAGAGGCGAGGTTGGCATGAGCGGGCGCGGGACGCTGGACATACCTAGGTTCGGGGCTCTCCGGAGAGATAATACCCCTAGTCCTGCCGAGTGTAGTTGGATGATCAATAGTACAATGCTGCTCCTGCAGCTGTATGGGGGGAGGAAGGAAGCTGGCCAAGGCTTGGGCAGCTCCTTCTCTTTGGTGTTGCTTTCGGTGGCTAGTCCTATGCTTACTTGCCTTTCTCTACATGCATCACATATCACATGCCTCGCCCCTGTATGCATGGGCTCCTGGGGGGTTTTATAGACCATCCCCCAGGGTTACAATGGTAATATTCCGAGTCGGTGGGTCCATATTGTCGGTGTCCGAGATCCCGGGTTGGGTCCCGCTGAGGGCTCGTGGTTCGCCGGGTTCCCCTAGGTGCGGGCCCCGCGTGCCTAGGGGACTGTGCGCCGTCTTGTCGATTGTCAGGGCATGGCTGAGTCGAGTTGTGTACAGTGGCTCTATGTCAGGTTGCTGCTTGCTGTCGTCAGCGGTGAGGGCGGGGGCACTGTAGCCACGCCAGCCTTGGTCAGCGGGTAGGTGAGGGACACTGTTGCCACGCTCTGGCTGACCATAGGCATGGGCGGAAACACTATCGTCTTGGTCGTCGGTGATTGAAGTCTCGTCCCATCATATGGCCTGGATGGGACGGGGGCTGGCCCGTGGCTGGATTGCGGTGCACGCCACGGGTGGGGTCGGCTTGTTGGGGAAGCCTTGGTTGCGTCGGGTTGGGTCGTCTCGCGCCAGTCGCTGAGGCCGGGTCGACGTACCTTGCCGGGTCGGAGAGCTTGGCCGGGTTGCGGGCCTTGCCGGGTCGAGCGACCCAGCCAGGCGCGTGCCGGTTTGAGGGGCGATGCGGGCCCCGCTATTTTTTAAAAGGATCCGGGTTCCGTTGCCTGCCCGGGGTTCATCCCCCTGACAGAATAGCTTTGTGTTATTTTACTACGGACTCTTGAATATCGATCAGAAAGAATAACTTTGAGGTGGTTTCGTACTCTACAATAATCTCTTCGTTTGTTCTCCGCTATTAGTGACTTTGGAGTGAATCTTTGTTGCATGTTGAGGGATAGTTATATGATCCAGTTATGTTATTATTGTTGAGAGAACTTGCACTAGTGAAAGTATGAACCCTAGGCCTTGTTTCAACGCATTGCAATACCGTTTGTGCTCACTTTTATTATTAGTTACCTTGCTGTTTTTATATTTTTAGATTACAAAAACCTATATCTACCATCCATATTGCACTTGTATCACCATCTCTTCGCCGAACTAGTGCACCTATACAATTTGCCATTGTATTGGGTGTGTTGGGGACACGAGATACTCTTTGTTATTTGGTTGCAGGGTTGCTTGAGAGAGACCATCTTCATCCTACGCCTCCCACGGATTGATAAACCTTAGGTCATCCACTTGAGGGAAATTTGCTACTGTCCTCAAACCTCTGCACTTGTTGGCCCAACAACGTTTACAAGAAGAAAGTTGTGTAGTAGACATCAAGCTCTTTTCTAGCGCTGTTGCTAGGGAGGTGAGTGCTTGATGGTATATCTTTAGATCTTGCAACCGAATCTTGTAGTTTCTTGTTTTATCACTAGTTTAGTCTATAAAAGAAAACTACAAAAAATGGAATTGAGTTTGGCTCATACGCTTCATCTTTTTAATATCTTTCGTGAGAATGATGGTATGGAAAATTGTGCTCAAGTGCTAGAAGAAGAAGTCTATAAAATGTTTGGCACTAATTCTTTGAATGATGAGCATGATTGCAATGTTGTTAGTATGAATTCTTTGAATACCCATGGCTAATGATATGCAAAGCCACAATCTTGGGGATGCTATGTTTGATGAATATGATATTTTTTGTCCCCCAAGTTTTGATGAGCAAATTTATTATGATGAAAGCATGCCTCCTATTTATGATGATTATTGTGATGATACGTATGCTATAAATAATAATGATAACCATGAAATTTGTCATCATGATTTTAGTTTTCAATTGGATTATGCCTCACATGATAATTATTTTGTTGAGTTTGCTCCCACTATTATTCATCAGAGAAAATTTGCTTATGTGGAGAGTAATAACAATTCTATGCTTGTAGATCATGAAAAGAATGCTTTAGTTGCTGGTTATATGGTTGAATTCATTCATGATGCTACTGAAAATTATTATGAGAGAGGACCATATGCTTTTACATATTGCAATAATATCAAGTTTCCTCTCTATGTGTTGAAAACCTTGAAGATTTGCTTGTTTTACCTTCCTATGCTAGTTGATTATTGTTCCCATAAGTTGTTTGCTCACAAAATATCTATGCATAAGAAGTGGATTAGACTTAAATGTGCTAGTCATATTCTTCATGATGCTCTCTTTATGTTTTAGTTCTTATCTTTTATGTGAGCATCATTGAAATCATCATGCCTAGCTAGGGACGTTAAACGTTAGCGCTTGTTGGGAGGCAACCCAATGTTATTTTAGTTTCTTCATTTTTTCTGCTGTTTAGTAATAAATAATTCATCTATCCTCTGGTTAGATGTGGTTTTATGTTTTAATAGTGTTTGTTCCAAGTAGAACCTTTGGGAAGACTTGGGTGAAGTCTATGCGATCTTGCTGTAAAAAACAGAAACTTTTGCACTCACGAGATTAGCTGACATTTTTACTGGAGAGTGATTTTAGGTGGATTCTTTTTTCAGATGATTAATAGACAAATTCCTCAGGTCCACCAATTTATTTAAGAATTTTTGGAGCTACAGAAGTATTCTAATGATACAGATTACTACAGACTGTTCTGTTTTTGACAGATTCTGTTTTCATTGTGTTGTTTGCTTATTTTGATGAATCTATGAGTAGTATCGGAGGGTATGAACCATAGAGAAGTTTGAATACAGTAGATATTACACCAATATGAATTTAGAATGAGTTCACAACAGTACCTAAGTGATGATTTATTTTCTTGTACTAACGGAGCTTACGAGTTTTGTGTTGTGAAGTTTTCAAGTTTTGGGTAAAGATTAGATGGACTATGGAATAAGGAGTGGCAAGAGCCTAAGCTTGGGGGTTTCCAAGGCACCCCAAGGAAATATTCAAGGACAACCAAGATCCTAAGCTTGGGGATGCCCCGGATGGCATCCCCTCTTTCGTCTTCGTTCATCAGTAACTTTACTTGGAGCTATATTTTTATTCACCACATGATATGTGTTTTGCTTGGAGCGTCAATTTATTTTGTTAGTATTTGTTTTCTTTTATTTAGAATAATGTTTTTCATATTTATTTTCAATAAAAATGTCAAGGATAGCCTTTACCATGCTTATTTTGCAAGTATACATGTTGCTGTTTCAAAACAGAAAGTTTACCGCTGTTGCAAAAATTCCCTAGAAAAGTCAGAGAATGACATAATATTGAAACTTTTTGCATATTGAGATCTGATAAATCTTATACAATGTAGTATTTTTCTCATAATTTTTGGATATAGGTAAGTATGATGAATCTTGCATTCTTTACAGACTATACTATTCTGGCAGATTGCTGTTATGTTTGCATTGTTTGCATATGTTTGTTTGTTTAATGATTCTATTTTAGGGTAGGAGTATTAAATATGCAGAGACATTTAGTATGAAATTTTGAATAATAATTTTATTGATTTGTTACAGTAGAAAATGATAAGGTTTTTGCATTGGTTTATACTAACTTATCTCACGAGTTCTTGTTGAGTTTGGTGTGGATGAAGCTTTCGAGATTTAGGAAACCGAGATATAAAAGGAATTTAGGAGACACAAAAGCTCAATCTTGGGGATTCCCAAGGCACCCCAAGATAACATTCCAATAAGTCTCAAGTATCCAAGCTTGGGGATGCCCCGGTAGGCATCCCACCTTTCTTCTTCAACAATTATCGGTTAGTATCGGTTGAACCTAAGTTTTTGCTTCTTCACATGATGTGTGCTATCCTTCAAATGTGATTTTGTTTTCTTTTGCTTGCTGTTTGAATAATATCCCAATATCTGAAATTCTTAAATGTTAGAGAGTCTTCACATAGTTGCATAATTATTCGACTACTCATTTATCTTCACTTATATCTTTCGGAGTAGTTTGTCGTTTGCTCTAGTGCTTCACTTATATCTTTTAGAGCACGGTGGTGGTTATATTTTATAGAAATTGTTGATCTCTCATGCTTCACTTATATTATTTTGAGATTATTTTATAACAGCATGGTAATTTGCTTGGGTTATAAAATTAGTCCTAATATGATGGGCATCCAAGTTGGGTATAATAAAAACTATCATAGAAAGTGAATTGAATACTATGATCAATTTGATGCTTGATAATTGCTTTGAGATATATAGGTGGTAATGTTAGAGTAATGATAGTTGGGTAACTATGAAATTGAGAAATACTTGTGTTAAAGTTGGCAAGTCCCATAGCATGCACGTACGGTATAAGTTGTGTAGCAAATTTGTTGCATGGGGTGCTCTTTTGATTGCCTTCCTGATGTGTGGAGGTCAGGATCGCGCGATGGTTAACTCCTACCAACCCTTACCCTAGGAGCATGCGTAGTAGTACTTTGCTTCGAGGGCTAATAAAACTTTTGCAATAAGTATATGAGTTCTTTATGACTAATGTGAGTCCATGGATTATACGCACTTTTACCCTTCCATCATTGCTTGCCTCTACGGTACCATGCATTGCCCTTTCTCACCTTGAGAGTTGGTGCAAACTTCGCCGGTGCATCCAAACCCCGTGATACAATATTCTCTATCACACATAAACCTCCTTATATCTTCCTCAAAGCAGCCACCATACCTACCTATTATGGCATTTCCATAGCCATTCCAAGATATATTGACATGCAACTTTCCACCGTTCTGTTTATTATGACACGCTCCATCATTGTCATATTGCTTTTGCATGATCATGTAGTTGACATCATATTTGTGGCAAGACCACCTTTATAATTCTTTCATACATGTCACTCTTGATTCATTGCATATCCCGGTACACCGCCCGAAGTATTGAGTTGTAATTGTTGAGTTGTAAATTAATAAAAGTGTGATGATCTTAATTATTAGAGCATTGTCCCAAGTGAGGAAAGGATGATGGAGACTATGATTCCCCCACAAGTTGGGATGAGACTTCGGACTTTGTGAAAAATAAAAGAGGCCAAAGAAGCCCAAATAAAAAAGGGTTAATTATCCTTTTGCCCTTAGTGGTGTCCATTTGCTCAGTTTTTCCCTCAGGTGCAAATTGTGCTCAGTTTTGCCCCTAGTCCATGCGCACCAACTCGTTCTGTGAACTTTGGCGTCTCCATCAAGTCAACATTTTGACTCGGCCCTTACAGGTGGGACCAGGCGGCAGAGGCGGCCAATTTTATTCAGACTGTTGCACGCGTGGCTTGCGGGACCCAGCAGAGAGTCGTTGAGCTTAGAGCCGTTGTGGGTGTGCTATATTAGCGGGTGACAGCGGCGGTGACCACGGCGACAGAGAGCACGACGCTGACCACGGCGAGAGAGCGAGAGCACGACGGCGGTGGGAAGCTAGCTGCTGAGGGCACGGCGGTGGGAAGCTAGCTGTGGAGGGCGCGGCGGCGTTGAGATCCCGTTCGGCTCCGAGCTCCATGTCTTCCGCAGGCTCCCGCGCCACCTCGCGGATGCAGAGCCGGGCGCGTGTGGAGATGCCTATCTTCGTTTGTCCGCGGTGCCGGGCGAGCGTTGATCGGAGGGTTTCTCACACACCGAGGAACCACAATCATCCGTTCTACGTGTGCAGCGAGAATGGGGTAAGAATCGGGGCAATTGCACCATTTTCGTGGTCGGGATCTTTGAGCAATTGGTTGATCTGTTCCGTGTTCATGCAGGTGACATGCTTCTTTCTTTGGGTCGATGCTCTGGCCAAGACTCTGATAAATGAATTGCAAGAAGAGCATGGCGAATGGTTGCGCATGCTGCCACAAACCACAGTGGCCGCAGCACGAGCTCCGGAAGAAGAGATGGAGGGCGAAGCACGCACTGACAGAGAGCTAGCTGTTGAGCTTAGGATGTTGAAGAAGAAGGTTAGGAAGCTTGAAGATCAAGCACTACCAATACCCATTTGCAAATACTTTTGGGCATTTGTAGGTATGGTAATCACACTGGTTGTAATGTTGAAAATGTATGGAAAGGCATGAATTATGGAGGAATTTGTAATCTTGAAATTGTATGAGAAATTCACCTATTTTAAATGTTGGTCAAATTTGTTTAAATGTTGAAAAAAAAAGAGAAGAATTGACCAACATTTAAATATGTTGAAAAAAAGGAGAAGAAATGAAGAATTCAGAAACTTTTGATCAATGAAATGCAGCTAATGAATTATTCCAGAGCCAAACAATTAAGGTTAGAAATTTTTTGGAGCTGTTAAATATTTAATAGCAATTTAAGTAGGGTAATCCAATTCAAATACATCGTGATTTAAATCAAAGACCAAAATGTCATGGAAAATGTTCCTCAGCTCTGGTAGATGTTTACACCTAGTGCCAAAATAAATGAACATTTTTAAGGGCATTACATTGAGTAGAAACTAATTTTTCTAAAAAATGAAGGGTGGAAAATGCAAAAAAAATATTGGTGCGGCTGGGGACTCGAACCCAAGACCGCGTGGGTTTGTGGTGTTTAGGGCTGCGCTGGTAACCGCTAGGACAGATGGCAAGAGTTTGACATGGGAAGGGAAGCAATGTATACATAGTGAGACTGTGAAATTTGTCAAAACATGAAGGGTGGAAAAATGCACAAAAAATTGGTGCGGCTGGGGACTCGAACCCGAGACCACGTGGGTTTGTGGTGTTTAGGGCTGCGCTGGTAACCGCTAGGACAGATGGCAAGAGTTTGACATGGGTAGGGAAGAAACGTATACATAGTGAGACTGTGAAATTTGTCAAAAAAAGTGAGACCGTGAAAACGTATGTTTGCACTGCCATGTGGTTTTGGTTAGAGTGGCACTTGGTTTAGTGTTAGAGTGGCACTTGGTTTAGGATTTAAACGGATTAAATTTGCATGTTAGTTCATGAATTTTTTTTTCTGAATAAAACGGAGGGCTTCTCACCCCCTCTTTTGGATGACAACCACAAGTTCTCGAGCTTCATGACTTGGTTTAGGGAAGAAATTATATGCTTGGGCACAGACATTTTTTAACACACATAATAAACCCTAATAAATAAATTAGATAAGATGCAACACAAGTACCATTACAATAATAGAAGTTCACGGACAGTTTACGGACACATGATGAAACATGACACGACACGACACGACATAGAAAAGCAACAAATAAAAAACAAAACAATCTTCATCTTGATCTCCTCCTTCCACTTTGGCCGCGCGCGCCCCTTCAACACCATCTTCATCTTCACACCTCCTCCTCGTCGTCGTAGGGAAGGGAGTGCATCCCGGCTGGAGTGGGGAAGATGTTCTCGTAGTTGGTGTAGATGCTGTAGACGGTGAAGAAGATGGCCTCGCAGCCGCACCAAAAGACTTGGTCGAGGAGCTCGCGCGCGTCAAACGGGTTGGTGAAGGTGACCGTGAGCAGTAGGAGGATGCTGTCGTGGTCACGAACCTCGTCGAGGGTGAACATCCTCGGCGAGTCCCGTGGGAGGTGGGCATAGCCGGCTCTGAGGAAGGCGCGGGTGAGTTCGACGGAACCCCTCCACCTTGAGAAAGCCCACGCGCGGAGCTCCCTCTCCACGAGCATGCCCGGTGGGTAGCGCCGCTCCGGCACGACAGGCAGACGGCTGAAGGTCGGCCCGTTGAACTGCATGGTCTCGCTTGGGGAGGGCTCGGTCGATTGGGTGTTTGAAGTTGGAGAGAATGGATTGGATCTGGCTTATGGGTGGGAGAGGAAGATAGGCACCCCATTTATAGGCCTATGGGTGGGAGAGGAAGAGAGAAAGGGTGAGAACGGTGCGTGTGTGAACCCGAACGCGTGTGTGTATCCGTTACGCTTTGCACTCTTAATTTTTTGCACAAAAACGATGCATGCATGGGGCGCGTGCGTGCATTTGAATCACTGCATAGCTCTTTGACCGGATGGTGCATCTGACTCGTTGAACCACCTAGCTGGCCTCGCTAGCCTAGCGCGCTTAGCACGCCTCGCTCGACTCGCTTGCATGCATGCACGTCGCAGCCTCCCGCGCATGCAAACCCACGTCGCAGCCTATGCACGTCGCCGCCTCCCATGCATGCATGCAAGGCCTGGAAAGGCTGAGATGGGCTATTTACTGCGGTCTCAGGCCCAGACAACAAGACGGCCCAATGGTCCATCCAGCGTGCCCGATATTTGTTTAAAAAAAAAGAATCTCCCAGCCAATCAGATTGCATCTCGCGGATCGCCCCCCTCCTCCCCACAAATTCCTTCTAGAAGGGTTAGATCGACGGCCCATGTTCAGCGCTAGGGTTAGATGAACGGTCCTAGTTCAGCGCTAGGGTTAGCAGGGTTTGGAGCAGTCAAAGCTATGTTCGACCAGATTTCAAACGAGCATAATAAATTAAATAAAAATCAGAAAAATAAAAAAAACCAGCGCACATAGTCTTCTTATGTCATATACTAACGATTTAAGTTGATAAATAAGGTTTACATACATTTAAACGATAAGTTCATGTGTATTTGTATGATATCTCGAGTATCTCAAACTCTTTTGTATGAAGTGAAGAGAAGTGTTTTGGGGAAATAAACATGAAAATTTCAAAAAAAAACCACCACAGATTCATTTTAGAGTGACTAAGAAGGATCCAGGCTTAGTTTTTCATTTTGATGTTTTACACTTATTTAAATCTTGCTCAAAGTTAAGTTTGGCCAGAATTCAAATGAGCAAAACAAATTTAAAAAAAAATCAAAAAATGAAAAAACCAGCGCACATAGTCCGTATATATAGAATATATGTTTAGGAAAGTTATTTGGCTGATTTAGACAAGGTCGAAAAAAAACCTTGCTTAGAGATGAGGCCGTTTACCCTACCTTTGGACCCTCATTTTAGCACTTTTTTCATGAAAAGTTCAAAAACCTCACCACAGCTTCATTTTAGATTAACTAAGAAGGATCCATGCTTAGTTCTTCATTTTGATGTTTTAGACTTGTTTAAATCGTGTTCAAAGTTAGGTTTGATCAGAATTCAAATGAGCAAAACAAATTCAAAAAAATCAAAAAATGGAAAAACCATGTGCTCATTCAAACATCATCCAACAGATTTAACCATCATGTCAAACATAGTTCTAACATCATCCAACAGAAATACAACATTATTCATAATGTTTCATAATTATTCACATATAGCGTTCGGGCTTCTGTCTGTTCCTTGAGCTTCTTGCCATCACTTTGCTCCTCGTGCACCTTGTGCTCATTGCTTCTTCTCTTCTCCTCTTGGTTGTCGGTACCTTGTGCGTCTTCTTCAAACCTATCATAGAGCTGTGCAAAGCATAAAGGGTAATGAGATCATGTCAAGTGACCCATAAATGTACAATAGTATTTGACCCTTGCAAGATTTACATACCTAGCAGAACTCACAACAACAGAAGGTTGGTCACCATTTAGAGCCTCACTTGGATCATCATTTGGAGCCTCACTTGGATCACCAAGATCATCATTTGGAGCCTCACTTGGATCACCAAGATCATCATTTGGAGCCTCACTTGGATCACCATGATCATCATTTGGAGCCTCACTTGGATCACCATGATCATCATTTGGAGCCTCACTTGGATCACCATGATCACTATTTGGAGCCTCACTTGGATCATCGTCAAAATCATGCGGCTGTTGACCATCATCATTTCGAACCTCGTCAAAATCCTCATCTGATGCAACCGGCTGTTGTCCATCATTTTCATCAAAGCCTTCATCGAAACTCTCTTCGAACGCTGGATCTACTGTGTTACCACAATACTTACCGAAATGACCAGACCCACCACATCTTGTGCACTTACGCTTCCTCGCTCCAAATCCAGCTCCTTCGCTGTGAGGTCTAATTCGACTCTTCCTTGGTCTACCTGCTGCTCTTTTTAGAACTGGAGCGCAAAGCTTGAATCCAGGGTCCACCATGTCCCATTGTTGTTTTCCCTCCATAGCAGGCAAGGCATAAGCATATATGGCTTTGAAGCTTGCAACAGAGTAGTAATCATGCACATACTGCTGAATGTTCCCTGCTGGACCAGGGAGAGAAGTGATGAAAAACAAGGCATGAATGCATGGCAACCCAGTTATCTGCCATTGCCTACAACTGCAAGTTCTAGCTTCTAAATCCGCCGGATATCTCCATTCCCTCTTCTCTTTATCCAAATATGGTATCTCTGCTGTGGTACCCGAGCAAAGAGTCATGTTCATTTCCAAGCCTGTTATTTTCTGCATCAGCTCATTCATCATGGCAGGGATGATAATGTGGCCCATGAATTTTGCCTCGGCTATTCCTGCACGATAATGAAATTTCTGCATGTATTCTATCCTTATCCTGTCCAGCAAATCCACCACATAATGACCCTTTAGTTTCCGGATCATTGAGTTGAAAGACTCTGCTAGATTATTGTGCACATAGTCAACTTTGCTCAGTTCACTGAATTGGCTTCTGGCCCATAACTTGGAGTGGTGTGTTTCCAAGTATTCTTTCACTTTGGGATTCATGTATAACTGCCTCAAGTGGTAGTTGTGCTTCTTCACACTGCAAGTCAAAGATGCTGGCCATAAATTGTCGGTATACACCTTTCCTTTGAATTTCTTCATGAAATTTGCAGCAAGGTGACGCATGCATTCCCTATGCTCTACTCCAGGGAACACATTGTCCACGGCCACTTCGAAACCTTTGTAGGCATCTGTATGAATGACCAACCCATTGGGATGTGCAATAGCCTGGCGCAGATTATGCAAAAACCAAGTCCAGCTCTCCTCAGACTCTATCTCCAGCACACCGTAGGCAACTGGAAATACAAAACTGTGCGCATCAACTGCACAAGCAGCTACTAACTGTCCTTTAAACCTCCCTGTGAGAAAAGTGGCATCAATAGCCAAATAAGGCCTACAACCTGCCAAAAAACCCCGACGACAAGCCTCAAAGCAGACAAAAACCCTCCTAAAGCATTCCTTGGTCTTTGTCACTCCCCTGAAAGTGTACTCCACGGTGTGGTGATCAATATCTACAATACTACCTGGGCTTGTCCTCTCCACTTCACCTTTGAATGAATACAACAATTGAAAACTTTCCTGCCAGTTACCATACATAGAATCCATAGCCTGTTGTTTACCATTGAACAACCTCATGTATGGTAAATCTATCTTGAATTTATCTTTGATGTTCTTCTGCAATTCCTTTGGACCCACTTGCTGGTTTTCTTTCACCCACTTCTTTACTTCTTCTGCCACCCATCTTGACTTGGCTCTACTGATTGTATCCTTCCTAAGGGTTGATTCCTGGCATGTGTGCTTAAAAGGGTTCACTTCGACCTGAACATTAGTGCTATTTCGCATTTTAGATGCGAGCAGCCTCCATGGACAACCCTCAGTCGGACAGTGCACTCTGTAACATACTTGATCGCTCTTGTCAACTTTGAAAGTACGTTCTACCTTGATGCAGTATGTCACAACTGCATTTCTACACTCATTCATGGATGAAAAAACTGTACCTTCTTCCAAATTAGGGTTCAAAGGGTCCCATTCAACAGCTGCAAGGTCTTCGTCCTCACCCACCGCGTCATCATCCACACGGACTGCATTGTGAGCCTCATCTTGGTTATCAGCCCGAGGTGCCCGTCGTAAATTCCGAATAACATCGGAATATAGCTTCTCTTCATCAACCCCAGAATTGTAGTCATCATGCTCCACTTCAAGGGGGACCCTACTGCTGTTGCCCACACTTGTCGAGCCACCACGTTGCCGTGCACCAACTGAACTGTTCTGGCTAGAGATGCCATTACGACGACTTGGTTCTCCCCGAGATGTTGCACCCGTCATCCTAGGTCCAAATGCCTGCTCAAGCACATCAACTTGCAGCCTCACATGAAAATTATCTTTCTCTTTATGCCTAACAAACATGGTAGCTAGCTCTTCATCATTACTAACTGTCACCCATTTCTTTTCCCCATCATAGTATTTGTATACCACTTCATCAAGCAAACCCCAAGGATATTGGCTACAAATTACCTCCCCAAATTGTCAGGAACTCCAATTACTAGCCATTGGCAACCGATAATCAAAACCTCCTTGTTATTTCTTATGATCCTTTGCATCAAACGTGTACCGGTCCCTTCTAATGTGCATCAAGAGAGAAAACCGCAACTCCATCCTAACCGGCGAAAAACAGAGACGCAATCAGCACACTAATTGGGCAAACCTACTCGAATCGAGTGTTCAAATGCACAACTAAGCTCAATCTAAACAGGAGGCAAGACTTACCCCTCGGGAACCTAGTCGTGGGCGCGGCGGATCTCCGGCCCGATGCCTACCTCGCCAGATACTCCGGGGTCGCCGCTGCTCTCCATTTCGGCCTAGGTTCTTCCTCCTAGTTCAAATAGCTCCAGCAGCCCCCCACCTTTGAGCGCTCTGGTCGGGTGCACGGAAGGAGGCCGCGCCGCGGGTCGAGCAGGTGGCGGGCGCCCCACCCGTGGTGTCGTAGGAAGGTGGCGGGCGTCGCAGGCAGCCGTGGAGCGTAGGCACAGAAAGGTAGCGGTGGAGTAGGCGTGCAGCTGGTGGCGGGGCAGGTCCTGGCCGCGGCGCAAGTGCCGGCGGCGGCGCAGGTCAGCCGGCCAGCAGGGAAGCGAATGGGCAGAGAGCAGCTACGAATGATTTGGGGATTTAGTTGCACGGGCCTACATGTCAGCTCCGGACCCACGTCCACGTGGTCCCACGTGTAAGCTCTAGACCCACGTCCACGTGGTCCCACTTGTAAGCTCCGGACCCACAACTTAACGCTGGCGGACGGAATGGACTAAAATATGGCCATTTGGCCTCGTCATAGTAGCTATGCATGGACTAGGGGCAAAACTGAGCACAATTTGCATCTGAGGGCAAAACTGAGCATAGAGACACCACTGAGGGCAAAAGGATAATTAACCCAATAAAAAAAGAGGCCAAAGAAGCCCACCAAAATAAAAAAATGAAAAAATAAAAAATGAGAGAAAAAGAGAGAAGGGACAATGTTACTATCCTTTTTCACACTTGTGCTTCAAAGTAGCACCATGATCTTCATGATAGAGAGTCTCTTATGTTGTCACTTTCATATACTAGTGGGAATTTTGCATTATAGAACTTGGCTTGTATATTACAATGATGGGCTTCCTCAAAATGCCCTAGGTCTTCGTGAGCAAGCGAGTTGGATGCACACCCACTTAGTTTCTTTTGTTGAGCTTTCATACACTTATAGCTCTAGTGAATCCGTTGCATGGCAATCCCTACTCCTCATGTTGACATCAATTGATGGACATCTCTATGGCCCGTTGATTAGCCTCGTCAATGTGAGACTTTCTCCTTTTTTGTCTTCTCCACACAACCTCCATCATCATATTCTATTCCACCCATAGTGCTATATCCATGGCTTACGCTCATGATTGCGTGAGAGTTAAAAAAGCTGAAGCGCGTTAAAAAGTATGAACCAATTGCTTGGCTGAAACCGGGGTTGAGCATGATGGGAGTATTTTGTGTGACGAAAATGAAGCATAGCCTAATTATATGATTTTGTAGGGATAAGCTTTCTTTGGCTATGTTATTTTGATAAGACATGATTACTATTAGTATGCTTGAAGTATTACTATGTTTATGTCAATATGAACTTTTATTTTGAATCATTTGGATCTGAACATTCAAGCCACAATAAAGAAAATTACAGTGAGAATTATACTAGGTAGCATTCCACATCAAAAATTCTGTTTTTATCATTTATCTACTCAAGGACGAGCAGGAATTAAGCTTGGGGATGCTTGATACGTCTCCAACGTATCTATAATTTTTGATTGTTCCATGCCATTATATTATCTATTTTGGATGTTTAATGGGCTTTATTATACACTTTTATATTATTTTTGGGACTAACCTACTAACCGGAGGCCCAGCCCAAATTGCTGTTTTCTTGCGTATTTCAGTGTTTCGCAGAAAAGGAATATCAAACGGAGTCCAAACGGAATGAAACCTTTGGGAGAGTTACTTTTGGAACAAACACAATCTAAGAGACTTGGAGTAGACATCAGGGAAGCAACGAGGTGGCCACGAGGGTCCAGGGCACGCCCCCCACCCTCGTGGGCCCCACGTGGCTCTCCTGACCGACTTCCTTCGCCTATATATACTCACGTACCCTGAAAACATCTAGGAGCACAATAGATTGGGAGTTCTGCCGCCGCAAGCCTTTGTAGCCACCAAAAACCAATCGGGACCCTGTTCCGGCACCCTGCCGGAGGGGGGGATCCCTCACCGGTGGCCATCTTCATCATCCCGGCGCTATCCATGACGAGGAGGGAGTAGTTCACCCTCGGGGCTGGGGGTATGTACCAGTAGCTATGTGTTTGATCCCTCTCTCTCTCTCATGTTCTTGAGGTGATACGATCTTGATGTATCGCGAGCTTTGCTATTATAGTTGGATCTTATGATGTTTCTCTCCCCTCTACTCTCTTGTGATGAATTGAGTTTTCCCCTTGAAGTTATCTTGTCAGATTGAGTCTTTAAGGATTTGAGAACACTTGATGTATGTCTTGTCGTGCTTATCTGTGGTGACAATGGGATATTCACGTGATCTACTTGATGTGTGTTTTGGTGATCAACTTGCGGGTTCACCTTGTGAACTTGTGCATAGGGGTTGGCACACATTTTCGTCTTGACTCTTCGGTAGAAACTTTGGGGCACTCTTTGAAGTTCTTTGAGTTGGTTGAATAGATGAATCTGAGATTGTGTGATGCATATCGTATAATCATACCCACGGATACTTGAGGTGACATTGGAGTATCTAGTTGACATTAGGGTTTTTGTTGATTTGTGTCTTAAGGTGTTATTCTAGTACGAACTCTATGATAGATCGAAAGGAAAGAATAGCTTCGTGTTATTTTACTACGGAGTCTTGAATAGATCGATCAGAAAGGATAACTTTGAGGTGGTTTCGTACCCTACAATAATCTCTTCATTTGTTCTCCACTATTAGTGACTTTGGAGTGACGCTTTGTTGCATGTTGAGGGATAGTTATATGATCCAGGTATGTTATTATTGTTGAGAGAACTTGCACTAGTGAAATTATGAACCCTAGGCCTTGTTTCAACGCATTGCAATACCGTTTGTGCTCACTTTTATCATTAGTTACCTTGCTGTTTTTATATTTTCAGATTACAAAAACCTATATCTACCATCCATATTGCACTTGTATCACCATCTCTTTGTCGAACTAGTGCACCTATACAATTTGACATTGTATTGGGTGTGTTGGGGACACAAGAGACTCTTTGTTATTTGGTTGCAGGGTTGCTTGAGAGAGACCATCTTCATCCTACGCCTCCCATGGATTGATAAACCTTAGGTCATCTACTTGAGGGAAATTTGCTACTATCCTACAAACCTCTACACTTGGAGGCCCAACAACGTGTACAAGAAGAAGGTTGCGTAGTAGACATCAGTGGTTTATATAGTCGTACGTCTTCACGATCCAATCGATCCTAGCACCGAAGGTACGACACCTCCGCGATCTGCACACGTTCAGCTTGGTGACGTCCCACGAACTCTAGATCCAGCTGAGGTCGAGGGAGAATTTCGTCAGCACGATAGCATGGTGTAGTGATGATGAAGTTATCGGTGTAGGGCTTCGCCTAAGCACTACAAAGATATGACCGGGGTGCGTAACTGTGGAGGGGGCACCGCACACGGCTAAAACATTTGTCAACTTGTGTGTTCTAGGGTGCCCCCCTGCCCCCGTATATAAAGGAGCAAGCGGGATGCCGGTCGGCCCTCCAAGGGTGCGCCCCCAATAGGGGAATCCTACTAGGACTCCAAGTCCCAGTAGGTTTCCACCTAAAGGGACAGAGGGGGAAGGAAGGAGAGGGAGAGGGGGAAGGCAAGGGGGTGCTACGTCTTGAGCTTGCGTTGGTTTTCCTTGAAGAGGAAAGGGTGATGTAGCAATAGTAGTGTAAGTATTTCCCTCAGTTTTTGAGAACCAAGGTATCAATCCAGTAGGAGGCTCCTCACAAGTCCCACGCACCTACACAAACAAACAAGAACTCGCAACCAACACAATAAAGGGGTTGTCAATCCCTTCACGGCCACTTGCGAAAGTGAGATCTGATAGACATAATATGATAAGACAAATATATTCTTTGGTATTTTATAATATAGATTGGAAAAGTAAAGATATAAATAAAAGTAAATAGCAAGCTTATATGATAAGAGATAGACCTGGGGGCCATAGGTTTCACTAGTGGCTTCTCTCAAGATAGCATAAGTATTACGGTGGGTGAACAAATTACTGTCGAGCAATTGATAGAAAAGCGAATAATTATGAGATTATCTAGGCATGATCATGTATATAGGTATCACGTCCGTGACAAGTAGACCGACTCCTGCCTGCATCTACTATTATTACTCCACACATCGACCGCTATCCAGCATGCATCTAGAGTATTAAGTTCATAAAGAACGGAGTAACGCATTAAGAAAGATGACATGATGTAGAGGGATAAACTCATGCAATATGATATAAACCCCATCTTTTTATCCTTGATGCCAACAATACAATACATGCCTTGCCGCCCTTGCTGTCACTGGGAAAGGACACCGCAAGATTGAACCCAAAGCAAAGCACTTCTCCCATTGCAAGAAAGATCAATCTAGTAGGCCAAACCAAACTGATAATTCGAATAGACTTGCAAAGATAACTTAATCACACATAAAAGAATTCAGAGGAGATTCAAATATTTCTCATAGATAAACTTGATCATAAACCCACAATTCATTGGATCTCAACAAACACACCGCAAAAAGAGTTACATCGAATAGATCTCCAAGAAGATCAAGGAGAACATGGTATTGAGATCTAAAGAGAGAGAAGAAGCCATCTAGCTAATAACTATTGACCTTAAGGTCTGTGGTAAACTACTCACAACTCATCGAAGGGGCTATGGTGTTGATGTAGAAGCCCTCCATGGTCGATTCCCCCTCCGGCGGAGCGCCGACGAAGGCTCCAAGATGGGATCTCGCGGATACAGAAGGTTACGGTGGTGGAAATAGTTTTTCGTGGTCGCCCCTGATGTTTTCAGGGTACGTGGGTATATATAGGAGGAAGAAGTACGTCGGTGGATGCCCGAGGGGCCCATGAGAAAGGGGGCGCGCCCAGTAGGGGGGGCGCCCTCCACCCTCGTGACCTCCTCGATTGCTTCTTGACTTGCACTCCAAGTCCTCTGGATTACGTTTGTTCCAAAAAGATCGCTCCCGAAGGTTTCATTCCGTTTGGACTCCATTTGATATTCTATCGAAACACTGAAATAGGAAAAAAACAGTAATACGGGCTGGGCCTCCGGTTAGTAGGTCAGTCCCAAAAATGATATAAAAGTGTAAAGTAAAGCCCATAAACATCCAAAAAAAGTAATATAATAGCATGGATCAATACAAAATTATAGATACATTGGAGATGTATCAGGGGGCACCGCCCCATTCCTTGTCCTATTCGGACTCAAGGGGAGGGGGCGCGCGGCATGCCCTGGCCGGCCCCTCTCTCTCTCTCTCTCCACTAGGGCCCATCTAGGCCCATTAGTTCCTCGGGGGGTTCCGGTAACCCTCCGACACTCCGGTTTTATCCGAAACTTATTCGGAACATCTCTGGTGTCCGAATATAGTCTCCAATATATCAATATTTATGTCTCGACCATTTCAAGAGTCCTCGTCATGTCCATGATCACATTCGAGACTCCGAACAATCTTCGGTACATCATATCACATAAACTCATAATACCAATCATCATTGAACGTCAAGCGTGCGGACCCTACGGGTTCGAGAACTATGTAGACATGACCGAGACACGTCTCCGGTCAATAAAAAATAGCGGAACCTGGATGCTCATGTTGGTTCCTACATATTCTATGAAGATCTATATCGGTCAAACCGCATAACAACATACGTTGTTCCCTTTTTTCATCGGTATGTTACTTGCCCGAGATTCGACCGTTGGTATCTCAATAACTAGTTCAATCTCGTTACCGGCAAGTCTCTTTACTCGTTCCGTAATACTTCATCCTGCAACTAACTCATTAGTCACAATGCTTGCAAGGCTCATAGTGATGAGTATTACTGGGAGGGCCCAGAGATACCTCTTCGAAACATAGAGTGACAAATCCTAATCTAGATCTATGCCAACCCAACAAACACCTTCGGAGACACCTGTAGAGCAACTTTATAATCACCCATTTACGTTGTGATGTTTGGCAGCACACAAAGTGTTCCTGCGGTATTCGGGAGTTGCATAATCTCATAGTCTGAGGAACTTGTATAAGTCATGAAGAAAGGGGTAGCTATGAAACTGACACGATCATAATGTTAAGCTAACGGATGAGTCATGTCCATCACATCATTCTCCTAATGATGTGATCCCGTTAATCAAATGACAACACATGTCAATGGTTAGGAAACATAACCATCTTTGATTAACGAGCTAGTCAAGTAGAAGCATACTAGGGACTATATGTTTTGTCTATGTATTCACACATGTACTAAGTTTCTGGTTAATACAATTCTAGCATGAATAATAAACATTTATCATGAATTAAGGAAATAAATAATAACTTTATTATTACCTCTATGGCATATTTCCTTCAGTCTCCCACTTCCACTAGAGTCAATAATCTAGATTACATAGTAATGATTCTAACACCCATGGAGCTTTGGTGTTGATCATGTTTTGCTCGTGGAAGAGGCTTAGTCAACGGGCCTGCAACATTCAGATCCGTGTGTATCTTGCAAATCTCTATGTCCCCCTCCGACACTTGATGACGGATGGAATTGAAGCGTCTCTTGATGTGCTTGGTTCTCTTGTGAAATATGGATTCCTTTGCCAAGGCAATTGCACCAGTATTATCACAAAAGATTTTCATTGGACTCGATGCACTAGGTATGACACCTAGATCGGATATGAACTCCTTCATCCAAATTCCTTCGTTTGCTACTTTCAAAGCACCAATGTACTCCACTTCACACGTAGATCCTGCCACGACACTCTGCTTGGAACTGCACCAACTAATAGTTCCTCCATTCAGTAAAAATAGGGAAAATTACACTTCTCCCCCTAACTTGAGCCACCACCTAGGATTTGCCCCTAGTTTTCAGGTATGCTCAAAAATACCCCTCTTCCGTCTGTGGCCCTTAAAGAAATTCCCCTCCGGGCCGTTTCCGTTGGGTCAATGGTCTTTGACCGGTAACTTGGCGTCTGTTGGACATTTTGGCCCCTAGTTCTTACATGTGGGCCTGTATCGCAACGTTATCCACTCGCTCACTCTCTCTTCTCCCTCGCGACGCACCTATTCTCTCATTCCCCTCTTGGCGACCGAAACCCTAACCGTAGGTCACCCTAAATCCCTCACCGGCGGTCCAGTAGTTGCGACGGATATGTAGGACTGCGGGCGTTGGGATGCGGTGGGACTGGAGGTGATTATCCACCGTCTATTTCCCTCTGCTACGATGCTAAAGGAGGCGGTGTCGACGATGGCGGTTGCCGGTGATTGTGGTGGTGCCAAAGAAGCATCCAGGCAGACGACACATACGACAGGAATGCAAATTCCAGCAGGGTAAGTTTCTTGTCCCAAGTTGATTTGAATCTTGACCTGGATCTGTGTTCTGTTACTGTACATAGATTTACCCCGATTGAATGCGCTCTTAGTGGTTACTACATGCTTTTATCATAGGATGAAACCAGAGAGAGCTTTTTGTCTCAACTGTAGAATGGAGACCACTATCATAGGCAATGGTGGCACAAAAGGAGCCGGTACAGGCTTCACATTTCCTTTTGTGGTGGACAAAACATCAACATTTGTCCAATTTAGAGGTGCTATAAGTGATAAATATCCATGGGGTATTTTTGATGCTGTAGAATTTAGATATCGGGACATGCAGAATACTGTATGGGTTCCAATTCAAAATGATGATGAGTTAGGGGTTATGTTTGCCGCAAATGCTAAGAGCAATTCAGTGCAGCTAGAAATTAATGTCATACAAAGGAAAAGAGGGGAAACAGAGAGCAGAGTAGCAAGATCTGCACCCAGTCCTTCACAGCCTAGAAGCAATCAAACTAGTAGAAGGAAAGCAGCAGCTGCTAGTTCCCAGTCTCAAAGGTGTGTATCTACAGGAAGGAAATCAGCAGCTGCAACTTCAGAGCCTGATAGCAGTCAGGCTAGAAGAGGAAATGGAACTCACAACACAGTACAACAACCAGGAACCCCAAGTGCCAACTTGCCTAGTCAACCATGTCCTGAGTATAGCAAAGCAACAACATATCCAATCATAGAAGAGGAATTTCTTGATGAAGTGCCCACAGACGATGAGGATGGAAGAATGCACCCAGAGTTTGTTGTTAGGAAACCACCTAATGAGGATGATGGTGAAGATTACATTCCACCCCCAGAATTTGAGGAGACAGACTCTGATGAAAGAGAGGAGGACATGGACATGGGATATTCTGAGACAGAGGATGAGGGTAGGCCTGATGTGCAGTATAACAGAGATGATCCTTCTTTAGCAGAAGGAACTATATTTTCGGATGTCATAGATTGTAGGAATGCACTTGCCACCTTTCCAATCAAGACCCAGAGTGAATTTATAATTGACAAGAGTGAGCCCAGTAGACTAACTGTTCACTGTGCTTATAAAAGGTGTAAGTGGAGGATGCATGCCTCCAGAATGAGAAATAGCACACTTTTTCAGGTAATACACTGTAGGACTAATGTAGTTAGTGTAAATAATAACTTTCCTTAGTAATAACTGTGCATTCATAATTGTATGGGCTGTTGCTGACTATTACCTGCTGCAGGTCAAAGTGAACAAGACAGCTCACATATGCCCAAGTGTTACAAGGAGGAAAAGGGTCAGGTCTGCAAAGAGTAGGTGGGTGGCAGATGCTGTGAAGAACTGGGTGAGGGAGAACTCAAATATTTCAGTGCCAACTCTGTAGACAGACTTGAAAAAAGAAGTATGGGGTGCAGCTCCCTTACATGAGAGTTTTTTATGGTAAGAAAATGGCACTAGATAACATCTATGGTAAATGGACTGATTCATTCCAACTCTTGTATACTTTCAAAGCTGAAGTAGAAAAGGCATCTCCTGGTAGTGTGGTTAATATTGATAGATACACTGTAGGGTTTAACAATAGTCTTGCAATAATATTGATAGACACACTGTAAAGTTATGGGCAAGGGCTCTTTTCAATGAAACTTGCAAGCTAGATTATGTTAACAATAATCTTGCGGAGTCTTTTAATTCAAAGATTAGAAAGTGGAAAGGGCTACACATTGTTGATCTGCTTGACAGAATAAGACAATACATAATGGAGAAATTTGACATTAGGCAAAGCATTGCTGCAGCAACATATGTTGGTCATGTAATAATTCCAAAAGTTATGAAAATGTTGCTTGCAAAATCAAAGGGGTTGGACATGACTGTAGTGAAAAGAAGTACACATGAGGCAGAGGTCACTGTAGTTGACAGAGAAAAGAGGGAGTGGAGATATCATGTAGACTTGAAAGCTAACACTTGTAGCTGCGGAAAGTGGCAAATTATAGGCCAACCTTGCATACATGCACTATACTTCATTACATCAATGAGAGGTCCAACCAGTGAGATTGACCAGTATGTGCACCCATATTACTTAGTACAAATGTTCAATGCAACATATGCTGAGAACTTGCCTGCAATGGAGGGAAGCAACAGTGGGATGTAGGTGATCCTAGGTTCAAACTGTGTGCTCCAGTTCAAGACAGGCCCCCTGATAGACCTAGAAAGACCAGGATTAGGGCAAAGTCAGAAAGAAAAGGACTTGGGGCAGGAGAAAGAAATGCCCTAGATGTGGCAAACTTGGTCACCATGGAAATAAGTGCAAAGAGTCAATTGACCCAGCTTTTGGAGAAGAGGATGAGCACTGGGGTGCTGACAATGCACCTGAACACAATGATGTACTATCTAATATAGATGAACCTGCAGCAACAAATGAGGATGATTCAGTAGAAGAAACAGTAGCACAAGCAGATCTTGAAGACGATGCACCAGTTCCTGTAACTGATACACCAACTGTAGCAAGTGTTGTAGGAACTACTATGAGGTAACCTACTATTATAACTACAACTAATTGATTTATCTAACAAATTACTTCATTATTAACTAATAAAAGCTTGTGTTGTTACTTTTCAGCCCAAGGAAAAATTACAAAAGGCCAGCAGAGAGAGGTGACAACCCTCTTTCACCAAAGAAGAAGTTGAAAGGCGATACGCTCACGGCTGGTGGTTCTGTAACTAGAAGCAACCAGCTTAGCAGGTCTGCCTCTCCTAAGAAGGTGCCAGCTGATGCTAGGAGAACTAGGAGCAAGTCCAGGCTCTCTTCTAATCCTGCATGCAACACTAGGAGCAAGAGGGGAAACTTGTTGTGAACACTGTGTGATCATGTCATTTGAGTCATGTTTGAACTATGTAGCAGAAGCTTTGAACCATCTTTTTGTTTGAACTATTTAGTTGATGTTGCTGTGTGAACTATGTAATGGATCATGTTGTCTCATGTTGTTGTGTGAACCTATGTAATGGATCATGTTGTCATACCTTGTTGTCGATGTTGGCATTTTGTTGGTATTATTTGGAATTGATCCTAGTCATAAGTTGCTGTTGTTCATCATTGATGTTGATCCTATTATACAATGTTGGTATCTTGAGTGACCACGATGATGCAGTATCATTGATCATTGATGTTGTCGATCACTTCCTCCGGCACGTATTACTTGTCGCTCAAATGGATATCGATCATGTTTCGTTGGGACCATTTGATCGGCGAGTAATATGGACTGGAGAGGTACAAACAAAAACAATAAGACGGAGAGAGATCACAAGATCCAACTGATGCTTTTCAATTACTTTGTCTTTCCAAAAGATGCATAGCATCAAAGTTACACAACCAGGAACTACTCACATCATGAAAAAGTTCACAACATCAAGCTAATTTGTACTCAGCGCCAAACTAGCTTGTTCTCACTGACTAATATGCATTCTTTGAACCAAACAAATATGATAGAATGCATATGCCAACAATTATCATAAAAATGCCCATGTTTCCATCTGATCATGCTTCGTCTGCAACTGTAACTTTAACTTCTTGTTTTTCTCTCTGAGATGTGTCACCCTCTTCTCTAAACGATGAGATTTGAGCCAACTTGCTTCTAGTCCATCATGTAGTGTCTCAAATGCACGCCCCACAAGATCTGGAGGAGGAGCGTCAACCCACACAGCCCATTCACATTCATCAGGAAGCTGCAACATAAAAAATATCGTCAAAATGCAATCTTGGCACTAATTTGTTGCAGAGAAGATACAATCTACCAAATTACATCCAGTGGGCATCCAAGAAAACGTCTCCCCGTGCTTGGTCCTCCCCAGGCGACACGGCGAGCGGGAACAAGGTCGTGCCCCGGGCAACGATGCTTGGAAAGCTTCTCAAGGCTGCAATAACTCGGATCCGACATGTAGAACTCGGAGGAGAATTGCACTATGCCGACCCCACCGACCTACGAGAGAGCAAATCCCCAATTTTACCTCAAACCCTAATGAGAAATCCGCGGGCGCACACAAATAGAGAAGAATAACTTACCTCCATGGCGACAGAAGAGCTTGCGGACGACATGCGTGAGGTGCACATCCACGTGGCCTCACTACCCGAGCTCCAGGACGATGCCGTTCGTGCACCGCCAATGCGGTCTCCAAGAGGGGAACAAGAGAAGAGGTGCGTCGCGAGGTAGAAGAAACAGAGTGAGCGAGTGGATAACGTTTCGATACGGGCCCACATGTAAGAACCAGGGGCCAAAATGTCCAACAGACGCCAAGTTACCGGTCAAAGACCATTGACCCGACGGAAACGGCCCGGTGGGGGATTTCTGTAAGGGCCATAAACAAAAGAGGGGTATTTTTGAGCATACCTTAAAACTAGGGGCAAATCCCAGGTGGTGGCTCAAGTTAGGGGGAGAAATGGAATTGTCCCATAAAAATACGTATCCGGTTTGCGACTTAGAGTCATCCGGATCAGTGTCAAAGCTTGCATCGACGTAACCGTTTACGACGAGCTCTTTTCCACCTCCATAAACGAGAAACATATCCTTAGTCCTTTTCACGTATTTCAGGATGTTCTTGACTACTATCCAGTGGTCCACTCCGGGAATACTTTGGTACCTCCCTACTATGCTTATAACAAGACATACATCAGGTCTGGTACACAACATTGCATACATGATAGAACCTATGGCTGAAGCATAGGGAATGACTTTCATTTTCTCTCTATCTTCTGCAGTGGTCGGGCATTGAGTTTGACTCAACTTCACACCTTGTAATACATGCAACACCCTTTCTTTGACTGATCCATTTTGAACATTTTCAAAACTTTATCAAGGTATGTGCTTTCTGAAAGTCCAATTAAGCGTCTTGATCTATCTCTATAGATCTTGATGCCCAATATGTAAGAAGCTTCTCCGAGGTCTTTCATAGAAAACTCTTATCAGGTATCCCTTTATGCTATCCAGAAATTCTATATCATTTCCAATCAACAATATGTCATCTACATATAAGATTAGAAATGCTACATAGCTCCCACTCACTTTCTTGTAAATACAGGCTTCTCCAAAAGTCTGTATAAAACCATATGCTTTGATCACACTATCAAAGCGTTTATTCCAACTCCAAGAGGCTTGCACCATTCCATAAATGGATCGCTGGAGCTTGCACACTTTGTTAGCACCCTTTGGATTGACAAAACCTTCCGGTTGCATCATATACAACTCTTCTTCCAAAAATCCATTCAGGAATGCAGTTTTGACATCCATTTGCCAAATTTCATAATCATAAAATGCAGCAATTGCTAACATGATTCGGACAGACTTAAGCATCGCTACGGGTGAGAAAGTCTCATCTTAGTCAACTCCTTGAACTTGTTGAAAACCTTTCGCAACAAGTCGAGCTTTGTAAACAGTAACATTACCGCCTGCGTCGGTCTTTTTCTTAAAGATCCATTTATTTTCTATGGCTTGCCGATCATCGGGCAAGTCCACCAAAGTCCACACTTTGCTCTCATACATGGATCCCATCTCAGATTTTGTGGCCTTTAGCCATTTCGCGGAATCTGGGCTCATCATCGCTTCCTCATAGTTCCTAGGTTCATCATGGTCTAGTAACATGACTTCCATATCATGATTACCGTACCACTCTGGTGTGGATCTTACTCTGGAAGACCTACGAGGTTTGGTAGTAACTTGATCTGAAGCTTCATGATCATCATCATTAGCTTCCTCACTAATTGGTGTAGGAATCACGGGAACTGATTTCTGTGATGAACTACTTTCCAATAAGGGAGAAGGTACAACTACCTCATCAAGTTCTACTTTCCTCCCACTCACTTCTTTCGAGTGAATCTCCTTTTCTAGAAAGGATCCATTCTTAGCAACAAAGATTTTGCCTTCGGATCTATGATAGAAGGTGTACCCAATAGTTTCCTTTGGGTATCCTATGAAGACGCACTTCTCCGATTTGGGTTCAAGCTTATCAGGTTGAAGATTTTTCACATAAGCATCGCAGCCCAAAACTTTAAGAAACGACAACTTTGGTTTCTTGCCAAACCATAGTTCATAAGGCGTCATCTCAACGAATTTTGATGGTGCCCTATTTAAAGTGAATGCAGCCGTCTCTAAAGCATAACCCCAAAAAGATAGCGGTAAATTAGTAAGAGACATCATAGAGCGCACCATATCTAATAAAGTACGGTTACGACGTTCGGACACACCATTTCGCTGTGGTGTTCCAGGTGGCGTTAATTGTGAAACCATCCCATGTTGTTTCAAATGAAGACCAAACTCGTAACTGAAATATTCTCCTCCACGATTAGATCGTAGAAACTTTATTTTCTTGTTACGATGATTTTCCACTTCACTCTAAAATTCTTTGAACTTTCCAAATGTTTCAGACTTATGCTTCATTAAGTAGGTATAACCATATATGCTCAAATCATCTGTGAAGGTAAAAAAATAGCGATACCCACCACGAGCTTCAATACTCATTGGACCGCATACATCGGTATGTGTTATTTCCAACAAGTCAGTAACTCATTCCATTGTTACGGAGAACGGAGTTTTAGTCATCTTGCCCATAAGGCACGGTTCACAAGCACCAAGTGATTCATAATCAAGTGATTCCAAAAGTCCATCAGCATGGAGTTTCTTCATGCGCTTTACACCGATATGACCCAAACGGCAGTGCTATAAATAAGTTGCACTATCATTATTAAACTTCAATATTTTGGCTTCAACACTATGAATATGTGTATCACTACTATCGAGATTCAACAAAAATAGACCACTCAGCAGGGGTGCATGACCATAAAAGATATTACTCATATAAATAGAACAACCATCATTCTCTGATTTAAATGAATAACCTTCTCGCATTAAAAAAGATCCAGATATAATGTTCATGCTCAACGCTGGCACCAAATAACAATTATTCAGGTCTAAAACTAATCCCGATGGTAGATGTAGAGGTAGCGTGCCGACCGCTATCACATCGACTTTGGAACCATTTCCCACATGCATCGCCCCCTCGTCCCTAGCCAATCTTCGCTTAATCCATAGCCCCTGTTTCGGGTTGCAAATATGAGCTACAGAACCAGTATCAAATACCCAGGCGCTACTTAGAGCATTTGTTATGTACACATCAATAACATGTATATCAAATATACCTTTCACTTTGCCATCCTTCTTATCCGCCAAATCATTGGGGCAGTTCCGCTTCCAGTGACCGGTCCCTTTGCAGTAAAAGCACTCAGTTTCAGGCTTAGGTCCATACTTGAGTTTCTTCTCTTGAGCAGCAACCTTTTTGCCGTTCTTCTTGAAGTTCCCTTTCTTTCCTTTGCCCTTTTTCTTGAAACTAGTGGTCTTATTTACCATCAACACTTGATGCTCCTTTTTGATTTGTACCTCTGCGGCCTTTAGAATCGCGAAGAGCTCGAGAAGAGCCCTTGCATATTATAGTTCATCACGAAGCCTTTATAGCTTGGTGGCAGTGATTGAAGAACTCTGTCAATGACACAATCAACTGGAAGATCAACTCCCAGTTCAGTCAGGTGATTATGGTACCCGTACATTCTGAGTATGTGTTCACTGACAGAACTATTCTCCTCCATTTTGCAGCTGTAGAACTTGTTGGAGACTTCATATCTCTCAACTCGGGCATTTGCTTCAAATATTAACTTCAACTCTTGGAACATCTCATATGCTCCATGATGTTCAAAATGTCTTTGAAGTCCCGATTCTAAGCCGTAAAGCATGGCACACTGAACTATCGAGTAGTCATCAACTTTGCTCTGCCAGACGTTCTTAATGTCATCAGTAGCATCTGCAGCAGGCCTGGCACCCAACGGTGCTTCCAGGACGTAATTCTTCTGTGCAGCAATGAGGATAATCCTCAAGTTATAGACCCAGTCCGTGTAGTTGCTGCCATCATCTTTCAACTTAGTTTTCTCTAGGAACACATTAAAATTCAAAGGAATGGTAGCACAGGCCATTGATCTACAACAACATAGACATGCAAAATACTATCAGGTACTAAGTTCATGATAAGTTAAAGTTCAATTAATCATATTACTTAAGAACTCCCACTTAGATAGACATCCCTCTAATCATCTAAGTGATCACGTGATCCAAATAAACTAAACCATGTCCGAGCATCACGTGAGATGGAGTAGTGTTCAATGGTGAACATCACTATGTTGATCATATCTACTATATGATTCACGCTCGACCTTTTGGTCTCAGTGTTCCGAGGCCATATCTGCATATGCTAGGCTCGTCAAGTTTAACTCGAGTATTCTGCGTGTGCAAAACTGGCTTGCACCCCTTGTATGTGAACGTAGAGCTTATCACACCCGATCATCACGTGGTGTCTCGGCACGACGAACTATAGCAACGGTGCATACTGAGGGAGAACACTTGTACCATGAAATTTAGTAAGGGACCATCTTATAATGCTACTGACGTTATAAGCAAAATAAGATGCATAAAGGATAAACATCACATGCAATCAAAATATGTGACATGATATGGCCATCATCATCTTATACTCATGATCTCCATCACCGAAGCATCGTCATGATCTCCAACGTCACCGGCGCGACACCTTGATCTCCATCATAGCATCATTGTCGTCTCGCCAACTATTGTTACTATGACTATCGCTACCGCTTAGTGATAAAGTAAAACAATTACATGGCGATTGCATTGCATATGATAAAGCGACAACCATATGGCTCCTACTAGTTGCCGATAACTTTGTTACAAAACATGATCATCTTATACAACAATTTATATCACATCATCTCTTGACCATACCACATCACAGCAAGCCCTACAAAAACAAGTTAGACGTCCTCTACTTTGTTGTTGCAAGTTTTACGTGGCTGCTACGAGCTTCTAGCAAGAACCGTTCTTACCTATGCATCAAAACCACAATGATTTTTCATCAAGTGTGCTATTTTAACCTTCAACAAGGACCGGGCATAGCCACACTCGATTCAACTAAAGTTGGAGAAACAGACATTCACCAGCCACCTATGTGCGAAGCACGTCGGTAGAACCAGTCTCGCGTAAGCGTACGCATAATGTCGGTCTGAGCCGCTTCATCCAACAATACTGCCGAATCAAAGTATGACATGCTGGTAAACATTATGACTATTATCGCCCACAACTCTTTGTGTTCTACTCGTGCACATAACATCTACGCATAGACCTGGCTCAGATGCCACTATTGGGGAACGCAGTAATTTCAAAAAAATTCCTATGATCATGCAAGATCTATCACTAGGTGATGCATAGCAATGAGAGGGGAGAGTGTTGTCTACGTACCCTCATAGACCGAAAGCAGAAGCGTTATGACAATGCGGTTGATGTAGTCATACATCTTCACGATCCGACCGATCCTAGCACCAAAGTTACGGCACCTCCGCAATCGTTCAACTCGGTGACATCCCATGAACTCTAGATCCAGCTGAGGTCGAGGGAGAGTTTCGTCAGCACGATGGTGTGGTGATGGTGATGATGAAGTTACCGGCGCAGGGCTTCGCCTAAGCACTACGATGATATGACCGAGGTGTGTAACTGTGGAGGGGGGCACCGCACACAGCTAAAACAATTGTCAACTTGTGTGTTCTAGAGTGCCCCATGCCCCCGTATATAAAGGAGCAAGGGGGAGGCCGGCTGGCCCTCTAAGGGCGCGCCCCCAATATGGGAATCCTACTAGGACTCCAAGTCCTAGTAGGTTTCCACCTAAAGGGAGAGAGGAGGAAGGAAGGAGAGGGAGAGGGGGGAGGCAAGGGGGGTGTCGGTGTCAAAACCGGCGGATCTCGGGTAGGGGGTCCCGAACTGTGCGTCTAGGCGGATGGTAACAGGAGATGAGGGACACGATGTTTTTACCCAGGTTCGGGCCCTCTCAATGGAGGTAAAACCCTACGTCCTGCTTGATTAATATTGATGATATGGGTAGTACAAGAGTGGATCTACCACGAGATCAAGGAGGCTAAACCCTAGAAGCTAGCCTATCGTATGATTGTTGTAATGTATGTTGTCCTACGGACTAAAGCCCTCCGGTTTATATAGACACCGGAGGAGGCTAGGGTTACACAGAGTCGGTTACAATGGTAGGAGATCTACATATCCGTATCGCCAAGCTTGCCTTCCACGCCAAGGAAAGTCCCATCCGGACACGGGACGGAGTCTTCAATCTTGTATCTTCGTAGTCTTGGAGTCCGGCGGACGATGATAGTCCGGCTGTCCGGACACCCCCTAGTCTAGGACTCCCTCAGTAGCCCCTGAACCAGGCTTCAATGACGATTAGTCCGGCGTGCATAATGTTCGGCATTGCAAGGCGGGTTCCTCCCTTGAATAATCTAAAGAAGATCATGAACACCAGGATAGTGTCCGGCTCTGCAAAATAAATTCCACATTCCACCGTAGAGAGAATAAAATGCACACTTAGTTCAATCTGCTGACGTATTATGCGGCGTGACATCACACCGCTACCAAGCCACTGTTTGAATCATTTTTTACCATACCGCCTCAGCACGTTTAGCGAAGTGGTTTCCTTGGCACGTCCCGTCAAAGCAGAGATCGTGTTCCCCTTATTCCGGGATTCTCATCAATACGTGCGTGGGTAACCCAACCGTTCCCATCACCACGCCTCCTCTATCGAAGGTGAATCCCAAACGGTCACGGAGACGGCTCTTGGTATTTTTTCCCCTTTATAAGAGGACCAAGGCTCGTTCTTGTTTTTCAATCTCGCATCGAATCTCCTCCTCGCTCCCAGTTCCAACACCCAGAGCCTCAGATTCGAGTGCTTCGGACCCTCAACCATGTCCGGCTCCGGCCTCCAGGTCCGGTGGATGCCCTCCTCCGTCACGGAGGAGGACATATTGAAGTTACGTGAAGCCAAGTACCTGGCCTACGAGGTTTCGCACAGGTTGCCTGCCCAAGGGCAGGCCGTGCCTGCCCCCGAGCCTGGTGAATACGTCATCTTCGTATCCCACCTCCGTCGGGGTTTAGGCTTCCCAACGGACCCCTTCGTGAGAGGGCTCATGTTCTACTATGGGCTGGACTTTCACGACTTGGCTCCGGAGTCCATCCTCCACATCTCCGCATTCATTATCGTCTGCGAAGCCTTCCTCCGCGTCACTCCCCACTTCGGCCTGTGGCTGAAGACCTTCAAGGTGGGGCTGAAGATGATCGGGGGGCGTCAAGCGGAGTGCGGCGGGGCGGCCATAAGCAAGAAGGCCGGTGCCCCGTGGCCCGAGGGTTCCTTCCAAGAGGAACTCGGGCTGTGGCAGCAGGAGTGGTTTTATATCACCGCTCCGAGGGGCAGCAGGCAAAAGCCGCCGCCTTCATTCCGCCCGGGACCTCCACGCCAGCTGATGTCGTGGGTCAACCAAGGACTCAATTGGGGGCCGTCCGAAGACGTGCCCTCACTGCAGGGCCGGATTCGAGACCTCCAAGCGAGGGAGATCGACCTGATCGTGGTGATGCAGGTTATGCTAATCAGGCATCTTCTACCCTGCAAACGCCGTCCTCTCCGTCTATGGGAGTTCAACCCGGAGGGACCTCGGATTCTCCAACACTTCATGGGTGCAACACCCGTGGAGATGAACAAGTTGTTCTTCGGACCGCAGGTGGCGTGTCCGGAATTAGCCGAGGACGCGGGCCTAAGCCGCAATCGCCCGGATACTCAGGTAAACAGCTCAGAGTCCGGACATTCTTGTTTATATGCCTTTCTAGAGTTCGCCTCCTGACCCATTACTCTTCACAGGAGTGGGTGGCGCGATCAAGGCTGATAAGGTGTCCGGCCCCCCTCCCAGAGACCGCACTGGAGCCCGTGCTGGTCAGAATGTTGGAGGTCGCGCCCACAGAAGGTGGCGAAGGGGAAAATAGAGGAGCTAATGTTTTGCCCAAAGGGGCATCTGAAGAGGGGGGAATCAAGAACCCCTCCCTTCAGGGGGAGAAGAGGACCGCCTCCGAAGATCCGGAGGCCAAAGCCCCTAAGCCTGGGAAGAGATCTTCACCGGGGGGTCCGGCGTCCGGAGAGAATCCGGACGCACAATCATCGCCAAAGGATCAGCCCTCCAGCGAGCCGTGAGTATGAAAAAGGGAGTTAATTAGTAAGGAAATACCTTCATTTGTGCTTCTGTGGGTAACCGAAATATTTATATTGCAGTTCGGATCTGCAGCCTTCTCAGATGAGTTCATCTTCGGGGGACCCTCTTCCGGAGATGATGGAGAGCGAAACGCCTCCGTCTGCAGCGCCGTCAGATAAGGCAGGCGAGCCTGAAGTATCGTCACGGAGGGTATCCCCGAGTCCGGAGGGGCCAGAGAGTTCGGCACCCACTAGTATCCGGCCGGGAGAACTGAAGAATCTTCTTGAGAGGGCGTCCATTTCAGAAGATCATCGTGCGTTGATGCACATGGTGATTGGAAGGATTTCGTCCGCCGAGAGCGGATTGCGTAACGCCGCTATGAGTTTACTGGCGGGATTTGAGGTACGCAAAAATGATGCACCTTCTATTTTTAACAGTATTGCACATGAAAGTGTGCTCTGTATAGATAGTAGCCCCTGAGACTCGGTAGGTTGTCGAAGACGACAGCGTGCCGAGGATCGAAATCTCAAGAAATGAATGTCGCCGTTCCTATGTAGGTGGCGGATAGTCCAAGGGCTAGCCAAACTAGTGGGGTTGCCGAGTTAATGCGGCAACTTGACGCGGCGGATGCGGACATCGCACTTGTCAACCGGCGACTTGACGAGTCGCAAGGTAAATGAGTTCTCCACGGTCGCTTTATTAATGGGGTCAAAGCCCTCCTCTTGATAAGTTATATGCTGTTGTATAGACGGTGCTGCTGCCGTGGAGAGCCTTCGGGCCGAACTTGCTCAAGCTAAGGAGCAAGCCCGAAGGAGTGACGCGGCTGCCTCGAGGGCGGCCGAGGAGTTGAAAGCCGAGAGGGCTGTGCACTGCCTAAGCAGGGCAGAGGTGGCCGAATTGGCCGTGAAAGTAAAGGATGCTGCCGACCGAAATGAGGCTCTTGAAAAGGAGCGCTTATCGGAGCGGGAAGACCTGAAGAAGGCCACCGCCGAAGCCAAGGATGCCCGCTCTACAATGCGGGCTATGAAAGAGGAACTGTGCCAGGCCGGAGATATCATGGCTGGCAAGCCTTTTCTGCTGCGTCGCCGATTTATGGATGGAAAGTATGCTCAATTTGAGCGGCTGTGGAGTCCGGAGGATCCGTATATGGACTTAGCTGCAAGTGCGGCTGATGCCGTTGAGCACTTCCGGAGCCAGGAGGATCACAAGACGGAAGAGCTATACTGGTCTCAATTCCATAGTCCGGATCACTCACTTTCGTTGACAGACCGGTTGGCCGAATGGGCCGAGCTAAATAGATTGTCCGGACTTGCCATGACTGACATCGTGGCCCATGTCTGGCCAGAGAGGCCCAAGGCGACGAGCTACTTCGGCTTACTACAGCAATTCCTTGGAGCGGTGCTGCATATAAAGGAGATGAAGCGGTCGGCCTACATCGAGGGCGCGCGGATGGCTCTTGCCCGTGTGAAGGTGCACTGTCCGGAGATGGATGCCACCGCTGTTGCCGCCCAGGGTTCGGATGAAAGCCGGCTCCCTGCCGAGCACTATTTCGGGGAAGTTATGCGTGGCGCTCGTGTAATAGAGTCGCAGTGCTCGAAAAATATCACGTTCAAATGAACGTTTTAGCTTGTAAAACAATGATTATGCTATAACTGCTTTTTATACTTGTGCGTCCCAAGTAGTAAAACTTCTCCTGTGCGGCCGTTTACGTATACATTTGTATAACTTGAAAGATTGCAGTCTTCGGCTTCAGCCCCCACGCACAAGGTGCGGGGGTGTTCGCAAAAATAGCGCGTTTTCACACTTAATCCGATGTCCCGGTCCTGTTAAGGAGGTGTTAGCGTAGCGAACGAGGCAATCCGGACTATAATGCTTTATCACTTTCACTTAGCCAGTGGAGCTCGAGGGTGGGGCTACGATATAGCCCCTGGTGGCACCGCACATCTCCGAATTCGGGGTGCGTATGTGCCTGACCGGGAAACAGTCCTTCGTCAAAGCGGGGAATTCTAAACATTCCAATAGTCGATCGAGTGGTTGACCAGTCTCTTGTTGTATCATGACAGCCAGTTTTTGGCTTTCTCTACTGAGGTGCTCGCCCAGCCGAACTGGGGCACAATCACAGTAGTTCTCCTAGTGCCGCGTTAGCCGATGATACGGAACGTAAGGCAGCAAAACACAGGAGCCAGGCAAACCCAACATTTGACCAAAGACATGATTCGGAGCTGATGCATATAATGCCTAACTCGAGACGCCGAACACTCCCTAAGGTGTTCGGTCTTTATAATAATGGGCAGAACGATGCCCTAAGCCCCTAGTGTCCAGGTACGGGCATGGTCTTCTGACGCGGCCAATGCCAAAACGTCAGGCTCCGCTTTAGCTATAGGGAGAAACCAAGGGAGAATAACAACAAGAGACAGTAAAAAAGGTTTACGCAGGGTTTTAATCTGAAAAGAATCCTCACAACGGGTCCCTACTGCACGTCTGCGCCTGTGTCTCCGTTGCATCGTTATCCTGGACGGGTATGCACGTTGTTCATCTGTAAAAAGAGAGGAACGCTCAGTTTGAAAACGATGTGTGCGAAAAATAGATGTGTAAAAGAAGAAATATAAATGATTAAAGCGGGGTTTGTATGAACCCGCGGTTGTTTGTGCGCGCAGCCCCCTGTGAAGAGGTATGCGGCTAGGGAGCCCCTAGCCTGCTGAGCCGGATTTGTCTATCCGAGTCCGTGGTCGTTAAGTGACCCTCGCACTGAAATGACGCCACGCGGACCGGGCATCTTGAGTGTAAGAGACGTGTAATGCGGTATGGCGTTGAAGCGGACAAAAGCCTTTCGTCCCAAGAGTGCTTGATATCCACTTTCAAATGGGACGATGTGAAAAAATAATTTTTCGCGTCGAAAATTGTTCGGCGGTCCGAACACGACTTCTAGTAATATAGAGCCTATGCACTTGGCGTAAGGGCCTGGCGTAACTCCTTTGAAGGAAGTGCGGCTGTGTCGGATTTTGGTAGGGTCTATCCCCATCCTACGGATTGTGTTTGAATACAGCAGGTTTAAGTCGCTGCCTCCGTCCATTAGGACGTTAGTAAATTGTAACCCGTCTACTATGGGATTCAATATCAGGGGAGTCCGTCCTGCGTTTCGAACGCTTCTGGGATAGTCCAGGTGGTCGAAAGTGATTGGTTTTGATATCCAATCTCTATGGTCTGCTGGGTTGGACCGCGCGAAGCTCTTTTTAGAAAGTGCCACACTATTTTTCCGTATTATCACATGAAGTGAGTTTACTGCTTTGACCCCTTGTGGGAAAGTCTTTTGTTTTCCGGTGCTCTGCTGGTGGGGTTTATCTTCTTCGCTTGACGCGTCGAGCCCCTTGTGTTCGGCATTTAGTCGGCCGGACTATTTAAAAACCCAACAATCCCTGTGGGTGTGATTTGCAGGCCTTCCGGGGGTACTGTGGATTTGACATATCCGACCCAAAATCTTGTTTCAGTTGGACAGTTCATCGCTGTCATCCTTAAGAGGCTGTGTTTTGTTGTTGGGCCGCGAGCTTTTGAATCCGGCATTGACCGCCGTGCTCTTTGGGCTTTTCTCTTTATTCCGGCGCTGCTCTTTTCTGCGCCATGATTTTCCATTTCCATCTCTTATCTCGGATGTACTTGGGTCGCTGGTGCTGCATCTTGCTAGCCAGCTATCCTCTCCCGCACAGAAGCGGGTCATGAGGCTTGTTAGTGCGGACATTGTCCTTGGTTTCTCTTGACCGAGGTGCCTGGCGAGCCATTCGTCTCGGACATTGTGCTTGAAAGCTGCTAAGGCTTCGGCGTCCGGACAGTCGACTATTTGGTTCTTTTTGGTAAGAAACCTATTCCGGAATTTCCGCGCTGACTCTCCGGGCTGTTGAGTTATATGACTTAGATCATCTGCATCCGGAGGGCGGACATAAATCCCTTGAAAATTTGTTCTAAACGCATCCTCGAGCTCTTCCCAACTTCCAGCAGTGTTTTCTGGGAGGCTTTTAAGCCAATGACGGGCTGGCCCTTTGAGCTTGAGGGGTAGGTATTTTATGGCGTGGAGATCGTCTCCTCTGGCCATGTGTATATGCAGTATATAATCTTCTATCCAGACTCCAGGGTCTATTGTTCCATCGTAGGCCTCTATGTTTATGGGTTTAAATCCTGCTGGGAATTCATGGTCCAGCACCTCATCGGTGAAACATAGTGGGTGTGCGGCGCCCCTGTATTTGTGTGTGCCGCTATCATCGGACACTTGTCATGTTGCCTTGCTTCTTGGGGCCTTCTCCTTTGGCCCGTAGATGGACCTGGCTGGGCCATCTATCCTTCCAAGTTCGTTGGTTGGTTTATGTGTGGCACCGTTGTCAGAATTTGGCCTATCATCTGGCCGTCTATCCGACCAGGCAGCCTCTTTATTTTTGGGCGGTGGAGGCTCTATGGCTTCCTCGTCGAATTCTGGTAGCAGCTTGCGATTCGGGTAGCTCTTTGATTGGTGGCCATTGCCGTATTTGTCTGCGGTTTTGAGCACTTTGCTCCATCTCATTCTGAGTGTGTCTTCCGCTGTTTTGAGCCTCCATTTTTCCTTCTTCAGGCTTCTTGCAGTACTGACGAGTCTTTTCCGAAGGTTCTTGCTCTCCGGCGACGTGTCTGGCATGAGGTCGTCCGGACTGTTGTTTTCACCGGGCCTGGACTGATTATCTGACTCGTCATGTTCGGACGATTGCTTATCTGCATGTTCGTCGTCCACTTGTGAGCCCTGCCATATTGCGGTCTCCTGGGGAGCGTTGTTGTCGTCGGGGCGGGACTTAGGGCGGCGTCTGCGTTGTTGTTTTGGTTGTTTATCGGCGGGGTTATCTTCTACCGCGGCCCGTTGGTCCTCGTTATCGCTCTCCTTTGGGGCTACAAAGTGGGTGGTGGGTGGGTTCTGAATTTCTTCGTCGTCCGTACCCCAACCATCCTGTCCATAGTCCGGCCAGGACTCTCCTGATAACGGGAGATGCTTTAGTGAATTCAGGATATTGCCAAAAGGAGAGCATTGGAAGATGTCCGTGGCGGTGAATTCCATAACCGGCGCCCAATCCAGATCGATTGGTGGGGGCGCGGGAGGTTCGGAGTCCGGCAAGGAGTCCGGCGCCTCGGAATCACGGGTTTCGCAGGGGACTAGATTAGTGTTCGGCTCCATCACCGTGGATGTTGAAGCCCCCAGGGCGGCGTCTATCCACCGGCCCTCGATCTGGGCGATCGGCTCCGGACTAATGGCCGAAGCGGATCCGTGTGCGGCCACCAAGGCACTGTTCGGTGGCAGAGCTAGATCATGCCCATCGTCACAGTGCGGCGCGCTTGGCTGTGGCTCGAGTCCGTCGAAGATCAAGTCTCCGCGGACATCGGCCGTGAAGTTTAGGCTTCCGAATCTGACCTGACGGCCAGGGGCGTAGCTTTCGATCTGCTCCAGATGGCCAAGCGAGTTAGCCCGCAGTGCGAAGCCGCCGAATACGAAGATTTGTCCGGGGAGAAAAGTCTCACCCTGGACAGCGTTGTTGGTTGAAGATGCCATCAAGCCTATCAGTGACGACATAGAGGAACTCTCAATCAAAGCACCAATGTCGGTGTCAAAACCGGCGGATCTCGAGTAGGGGGTCCCGAACTGTGCGTCTAGGTGGATGGTAACAGGAGATGAGGGACACGATGTTTTTACCCAAGTTCGGGCCCTCTCGATGGAGGTAAAACCCTACGTCCTGCTTGATTAATATTGATGATATGGGTAGTACAAGAGTGGATCTACCACGAGATCAAGGAGGCTAAACCCTAGAAGCTAGCCTATGGTATGATTGTTGTAATGTATGTTGTCCTACGGACTAAAGCCCTCCGGTTTATATAGACACCGGAGGAGGCTAGGGTTACACAGAGTCGGTTACAATGGTAGGAGATCTACATATCCGTATCGCCAAGCTTGCCTTCCACGCCAAGGAAAGTCCCATCCGGACACGGGACAGAGTCTTCAATCTTGTATCTTCGTAGTCTTGGAGTCCGGCGGACGATGATAGTCCGGCTGTCCGGACACCCCCTAGTCCAGTACTCCCTTAGGGGGCGCCTCCCTCCTTCCTTGTCCTATTTAGACTCAACGGGAGGGGGAACGCAGCCTTCCCTGGCCGGCCCCTCTCTCTCTCCACTAGGGCCCATCGAGGCCCATTAGTTCCCCGGGGGGTTCCGGTAACCCTCCGGCACTTCGGTTTTATCCGAAACTTATCTGTAACATTTCAAGTGTCCGCATATAGTCGTCCAATATATCGATCTTTATGTCTCGACCATTTCGAGACTACTCGTCATGTCCATGATCCATCCGGGACTCCGAACAATCTTCGGTACATCATATCACATAAACTCATAATACCAATCGTCATCGAACATTAAGTGTGCGGACCCCTACGGGTTCAAGAACTATGTAGACATTACCGATACACGTCTCCGGTCAATAACCAATAGTAGAACCTGGATGCTCATATTGGTTCCTACATATTCTATGAAGATCTTTATCGGTCAAATCGCATAACAACATACATTGTTCCCTTTGTCATCGGTATGTTACTTGCCCGAGATTCGATTGTCGGTATCTCAATACCTAGTTAAATCTCGTTACTAGCAAGTCTCTTTACTCATTCTGTAATACTTCATCCCGCAACTAACTCATTAGTCACAATGCTTGCAAGGCTTATTGTCGGTGTCAAAAACGGCGGATCTCGGGTAGGGGGTCCCGAACTGTGCGTCTAGGCGGATGGTAACAGAAGACGAGGGACACGATGTTTTTACCCAGGTTCGGGCCCTCTCGATGGAGGTAAAACCCTACGTCCTGCTTGATTAATATTGATGATATGGGTAGTACAAGAGTGGATCTACCACGAGATCAAGGAGGCTAAACACTAGAAGGTAGCCTATGGTATGATTGTTGTAATGTATGTTGTCCTACGGACTAAAGCCCTCCGGTTTATATAGACACCGGAGGAGGCTAGGGTTACACAGAGTCGGTTACAATGGTAGGAGATCTACATATCCGTATCGCCAAGCTTGCCTTCCACGCCAAGGAAAGTCCCATCCGGACACGGGACAGAGTCTTCAATCTTGTATCTTCGTAGTCTTGGAGTCCGGCGGACGATGATAGTCCGGCTATTCGGACACCCCTAGTCCAGGACTCCCTCAGTAGCCCCTGAACCAGGCTTCAATGACGATAAGTCCGGCGCGCATAATGTTCGGCATTGCAAGGCGGGTTCCTCCCTTGAATAATCCAGAGAAGATCATGAACACCAGGATAGTGTCCGGCTCTGCAAAATAAATTCCACATTCCACCGTAGAGAGAATAAAATGTACACCAGTCCAATCTGCTGACGTATTATGCGGCGTGACATCACACCACTACCAAGCCTTTGTTTGAATCATTTTTTACTATACCACCTCAGCACGTTTAGAAAAGCGGTTTCCTTGGCACGTCTTGTCGAAGCAGAGATCGTGTTCCCCTTATTCCGGGATTCTCATCAATACGGACGTGGGTAACCCAACCGCGCCATTGATGGTGGCGCTTGGGAGATAAGCGAGTTTTATCAGGCCAGCGGGACGCATTTTCGTCCGCCTATATATAAGGGATAAGGATTTACCTTCTCACCTACGCCTTCTTCCTCCTTTGCCTATCCACCTCCGAGCACTCAAGCTCCAACGCCCAAGCTCGCGCATCTCGCCTCGACCTTCTCCGAATATGTCCGGAGCGGGAGGAAAATGGTTGGCCTCCACCGTTAAGGAGGAGCACATCACCAGACTGCGCAGCACCGGATATCTTTCCGGCGATATCGCTCATCGGCTGCCCGACGAGGGGCAGCTCGTCCCTACCCCCGGGCCTCACGAGAGGGTCATCTTCCTTCCCCACTTCCTCCGCGGACTGGGCTTTCCGCTCCATCCATTCGTCCGGGGGCTCATGTTCTATTACGGCCTGGATTTCCACGATCTGGCGCCGAACTTCATCCTCAACATCTCGACGTTTATCGTCGTGTGCGAGGCCTTCCTCTGCATCCGGCCCCACTTCGGCCTGTGGCTCAAGACCTTCAACGTCAAGCCGAAGGTTGTGCTGGGTACGCAAGCGGAATGCGGAGGCGCCATGTCGGGTAAATTACCCAACGTCCTTTGGCTCGAAGGGGCCTTTGTGAACTCCGTCAAGGGGTGGCAATCGGGGTGGTTCTACATCACCGAGCCGCGCAAGCCCACATGGGCGGCGGCCCCCGAGTTTAGATCTGGCGTCCCCACGCAGCTCACCTCCTGGAAAGAGAATGGCTTGCTGTGGGGAGATTCGAAGGAGGTGACTAGACTCCGAACCTGCATCCAGAAGCTGGTGAGCAATAAGCTCAGGCTCGTCGATGTGGTCCAAGTCATGCTCATCCGCCGGATTCTCCCATGCCAAGAATGGGCATTCAATCTATGGGAGTTCAATCCGGAACAGCACCAGGCGCTGAGCGGGCTCTTCGATACAACATACGAAGGCGCCTGGAGGGTGCTGTTTAAGGGCGCCGAAGCCCCCGCATCCGCGACGGAAGATCGCGGATTCAGCTCGCAGTATCCAACTGACGAGGTAAGTGATTCAACCCCATTACGGGACACTTTGTAGTAATCGAATTAATTATAAGGGGGTTTCATTCTTTCCTTTCCTTTGACAGGAATGGATGGAGAAGGCCAGGCAGCTTATCAGCCCGGCTCCCATGCCAGAAGACCCAGTGGATGCCCGTTTAGCAGGGCTGCTGGTTCCGGCACCGCACGTGGTGCCGGAGAAGAAGGCCAAGAAGGTGGCCGCGGGGACTCGAAAGAGTTCCCGCAATCAGGTGTCTGACGACGAGGCGGACTCCTCCCCCGAAGACGAGGAGGTTTCTCTCCCCGAAGAGGGAGAGAAGAAGAGAAAGGCTTCCCCAATAGGGGAGGCCGAAGGGTCCAAGAGGGGGAGAACTATTCCCCCGGACAGTTTCGCCAACACCAGCGTTGGCGAGGATGAGTGGCCTCCAAGGGCCAGGCGTCCGGCGAGATCGTAAGTATCCGGATCCGTTATATGCAATATCTTTTATGTCACGTAGTGTCCTTGTAACGCCGCATTCTGTCCGTAGTCCGGCCGATGACGATCTCCCCGACTCAGCGAGCGGGTCGTTGGCCTCGTCGGATGTGAATTCACTTCCGACTGCCTCTACCCCACGCGCCGACGAGGACGCCGAGGTGGGATCCCAGAGAGGGACCTATCAGGAGGAGGCTCCGGAGGCGCCGTCAGGCAGCCTCCCCGACTTTGCGCCGGACTCTACATCGGAACCCGCAGTGGTTCCAGAGTCCGGCAAGCAGCCCCTTCGAAAGAAGGGCAAGACCGTGACACCGGCGGCCTCCGTCCAACCGGAGGCGCCGGATAACTTGTTGGAGGCGCTTAAAGGTGCTTCCATCGAGGAAGAACACCGCACTATCATGAGTGCGGTGATTCAAAAGGTTCAGCTTGCCAAAAGAGGGCTGACCGAAGCCTGCAGCAGCCTTCTAACAGGCTTTGAGGTAAGAAGTTAAAATTATGTAATGTAATACCGCATGGACAGTAGCCCCTGATGCTTAGTTCGGTGTTCGGAAAGAAAAAACCGGACTGAGGATCTAACAAGATATACGCAGGGTTGCTTAAAATATGTCAATATGGGTTTGCAGGCTGCGCTGCTGACCTCTGCCGCACTAACGGCGGAGGTCGATGTGCTGAAAAAGGATCTCGAGCGGTCCGAGCAAGAGCTCGGCCATGCCAAGAAGCAGCTCGAGGACAAAGAAGGTGAGTCACACCGCCTTGAATGGTTACCTTACAGAAAAGGATTTTGGTTGCAATAAAATTAACAAGGATAATATGTGTATTGCAGGGGCCACTAACGAGGTGGCCGCCCTGAAGGAGGCTGTGTCCGCGGCCGAACGCAGTGCGGCTGCGGAACGGGCAGAGAGGGAAAAGCAGGAGGCGCGGGTGGCGGAAGTGCGGCAAGAGCTCCAGGCTCTCATGGTGAAACATGAGAGGTTGGAGCGTGACTCCAAGACTCGAGAGTCCGAGCTTGCCTCGGCTCTCGAAAGTGCCAAGTCCGCTTAGGCCGAAGCCCATAAGGCCCTTCAGGAGGTGGAAGATGTAAAGAAAATAGCGGCGGGTAAGGCATTTTTCATGCAAAGCAAGCATATTAATGTAAAATACCTGACACTTACCCGCATTCGGAGCTCTCCAGGGGCATTTGCAGATCTGCCGCGTAGTGCGTCTGATGCCGCCACATTCTATCGTGGCGAGGAGGGGAGCTCGACGAAAAAAGTCTTCTGGTCTCAGTATGCTGAGGCCGGACACCCGGTGCCCCCAAGCGACCAGCTGAAGCAGCTGGTCGAACTCCACAAGGTAGCTGAAGAGGCCATGAAGGGCCTTATAGTCCGGCTGTGGCCTGGACAGGCCATGCCTGGGAGCTACTTTGACCTTGTGCGGCGGCTGGTGGATGCATGCCCCTGGGTGGATGTCATCAAGCGCTCCGCCTGTATTGAAGGCGCTCGCCGGGCCCTCGCCCGCACAAAGGTGCAATGGGGCAAGTTGGATGTGGAGAAGCTTCTCACGGACCCACCGCCACCGGGCAAGGAGTATCGCACGCCCGAGATGTATTATAAATCTGTCCTGAAGGGAGCCCGCAATATTGCGGATGAGTGCCCCAGAAATGTAATCTTTGAGTGAATTTGCTATGTATTATCCTGTGCGTTGAAACTTTGTTCATGTGCGCTCTGAGCAACACTTTTTTAATTTAAAATATTACCTTCTGTGCGGCCGTTTATAAAATTTGAGAGATGGCAAGTCGTTGGCTTCAGCCCCCAAGCCGCGAGTGCTGGGGTGTTCGGGATAAACTTGAGCACTCTTGTTCCCATTGTTGGGTCCATCGAGGGAGGCTCTCAACACAACGAACAAGGCAACCGGACTTATAATGCTTGAACACTCTCACTTAGCCATAGAATTCTATAATTTTAAATTTCGGTGAAGCCCCTGGTATTCGGAAGACCGAATCCGGGGCGCTATCCACGCCTTCGTCGGACATTGTCCGGAACTTCGCTCGAAGCGGCGTGAGTCTTTAAGGACCCGAAAAAACCTCTCGAACAGCGACCGGTCTCTCGCCTTATCATGCCAGTCTGTTTTAGCTTTCTACACTGAGGCGCTCGCCCGGCTCAACCGGGGCGCAATCGCAGTGGTTCTCCCAGTGCCACCTTAGCCGACAGAACGGACGTAAGGCACCAAAACGTGGGAGCCGGGCAAACCCAACTATTGACCCAAGACATGATTCGGAGCCGATTCATATAATGCTATAAGTTCGGGGTGCCGCACTTGTGAAAGTGTTCGGACTTATCACACCATAGAGTGGGGAACATAAGCCCCTGGCGTATTAGGCCGTACCAAAATATACGGGCGCAAGATGTCATATAATGAATATATATATATATATGAAAGGTAATGCAATTGCAATCAAAAAGGTGCTGCATTATTAATGAAAGAAGGTCTCCTAGTAGAGCGGACTGATACAAATAGTGCAGTAAGTGAGGGATTTGGACTAAGTAAACGTGTCCCCCTCCAGGGATGAGCTGCGGACTTGGTGTATATTTTCGAATTTAATGCTCGTAATTGGACCACCTGAGTGTTCATCGCAGCCTTCTTTAGTCCCTGACTGTTGCATCGTGAGTTCGGCAGGTTCGCCGCCGGACAGGGCTTCTGGTTAACAGAGTCCTGTGTACATAAAAGAAGAAAAATAAAATATATATAAAAAAGGGGGCACAGTTGCGAGCCCCTGGTGTGGTCGAACCGCACTCTGCGTCTGTTGCGATCGTGCCCCCTCCCCTGTGCCCATGGTATCTCCAAAGCGTAATGATGTACGCGGAGTGTTATTATTGCGATCATGCACGAGCGAGGGTTGGGGCCGCATTGCTACGCATGCTCTGATCGCGCCAGGTGGTCTTGGTTGGTATTGCTTCGGGCGCGTTTTGCTGTATCCGGCTGTTTAACGGCCGGACTGGAGAATTGCCTTAAGAGGCTACTCTGTACTTCTGCCGCGAGAGCCGCTGTATGTTCCTCCGTTCAGAGGGAGCGTTCCGTATTCCCATTGACCGTGATGACTCTGCGAGGGCCTGGCATCTTGAGCTTTAGGTATGCATAATGCGGCACCGCGTTGAATTTTGCAAACGCGGTTCGTCCGAGCAGAGCGTGATAGCCGCTGCGAAACGGGACTATGTCGAAGATTAACTCTTCGCTCCGGAAGTTATCCGGGGATCCGAAGACCACTTCCAGTGTGACTGAGCCTGTACAGTTGGCTTCCACTCCTGGTATGACACCTTTAAAGGTTGTCTTTGTAGCTTTAATCCTTGAGGGGTCTATGCCCATTTTGCGCACTGTATCTTGATAAAGCAGGTTCAGGCTACTGCCGCCGTCCATCAGGACTCTAGTGAGGTGAAATCCATCGACGATTGGGTCTAAAACCAATGTGGTGAATCCGCCATGGCGTATGCTGGTCGGATGGTCTCTTCGATCGAAAGTGATCGGACAAGAGGACCATGGATTAAACTTCGGGGCGACTGGCTCCATCGCGTAGACGTCCCTTAGTGCGCGTTTCCTTTCCCTCTTGGGTATATGGGTCGCGTATATCATGTTCACCGTCCGCACTTGTGGGGGAAAACCCTTCTATCCTCTATTGTTCGGCGGTCGGGTCTCTTCCTCGTCGTCGCTGTTTAGCCCCTTGCCATTGTTTTCGGCAATTAACTTGCCGGCCTGCTTGAACACCCAGCAATCTCTATTGGTGTGGTTAGCTGGCTTTTCAGAGGTGCCATGTATCTGGCATAAGCGGTCGAGTATTCGGTCCAGATTGGACGGACCCGGAGTGGTTCTTTTGAATGGCTTCTTCCGCTGACCGGGTTTAGAGCCTCAGAATCCGGCGTTGACTGCCGTATCCTCCTTATCATCGCCGTTAATGCAGCGCTTGTTTTTGTTTCGACGTGACCTGCCATTGTTGTCCTTAGTATCCGGACTGCCAGAATTTTTACAGAGATTGTTGCTGCGAGCTAGCCAGCTGTCCTCTCCCGCGCAACAGCGGGTCATTAACGATGTGAGGGCTGCCATGGATTTCGGCTTTTTCCTGCCCCAGGTGCCGGGCTAGCCATTCGTCCCAGATGTTATGTTTGAAGGCTGCAAGGGCCTCTGCATCCGGACAATCGACGATTTGATTTTTCTTCGTCAAGAACCGTGTCCAGAATTGTCTGGCCGATTCGTCTGGCTGCTGAATGATGTGGCTTAGGTCATCGGCGTCTGGTGGTCGCACATACGTGCCTTGGAAGTTATCAAGGAATGCGGCCTCCAGGTCTTCCCAACACCCAATTGACTCTGCGGGCAAGCTGTTAAGCAAATGCCGAGCTGGTCCTTTAAGCTTGAGTGGGAGATACTTGATGGTGTGGAGATCGTCACCGCGGGCCATATGGATGTGGAGAAGATAATCTTCTATCCAAACCGCGGGGTCTGTTGTGCCATCGTAGGATTCAATGTTTACGGGTTTAAACCCTTCAGGGATTTGATGATCCATTACTTCGTCAGTGAAGCATAGCGGGTGTGTGGCGCCTCTGTATTGAGCAATATCGCGACGCAGCTCGAGAGAGCGCTGTCTGCTGTGCTCAGCCCGGCCGGGGTTATTGTATCCGGCACGACGGTATTCGTCGTGGGTCGTGGGGCGCCCACGTGATCCGTAGATGGATTTGGATTGTCTTGCTTTGTCCTCCAATATGTCTCGCAAGTCCGGCGCGTTCCCTCTTGGCTTCGTACTTTTGGAGCGATGCCGAGGTGTGATCTTGGCTGGGGCCCTGGATGCCTCTCTGTCACGACCACGGGGTGTTCGGTCAGCCATATCGTGCGCTGGTGATGGAGGTATGTATGCTTCCTCCTCTAATCGGGGGAGCAGCTTGCGTCTTGGGTAACTTTTGGAGGGGCGTTCGAGTTTATACTCTTCGGCCGCGAGGACCTCGGTCCATCGATCAGCCAGCAGGTCTTGATCAGCTTGAAGCTGTTGCTGCTTTTTCTTTAGGCTGTTTGCTGTGGCGATAAGCCTGCGCTTGAAGCGCTCTTGTTCGACGGGATCCTCAGGTACGACGAATTCGTCATCGTTGAGGCTTGATTCGTCTTCAGAGGGAGGCATATAGTTATGATCCTCAACCTCTTTGTCTGCCGCCCTCTCGTGAGGGCTTGCTTCTGCATCCTCCTGCGCTGAGTCTTGCTGGAGGGGATTGTCTTCAGCACTCTCTGGAGTATTATTATCTCCTGTGCTGGAATCTCCATTCTTGCTGTGGCGGGATTTAGAGCGGTGCCGCTGACGCCGGCGTTTGGGCTGCTTCTTTAAAGAGTCTGCCTCCGCTGCTTCTTCGCCGTCCCCGTCTTTTGGGGTGTCCACCATGTATATGTCATATGCCGAGGTGGTCTTCCAGTGCCCTGTAGGCGCTAGTTCCTGTTCGTCTCTGGCATCGTCGTCCATAGCGTCGACGTCGTCGGAGTCGTAGTCTAGCATGTCGGTTAGATCGTCGACAGTGGCTACAAAGTGGATGGTGGGTGGGTTCTGAATTTCTTCATCGTCCGTACCCCAACCATCCTGGCCATAGTCCGGCCAGGACTCTCCTGATAACGAGAGATGTTTTAGTGAATTCAGGATATCGCCAAAAGGCGAGTATTGGAAGATGTCCGTGGCGGTGAATTCCATAACCGGCGCCCAATCCGAATCGATTGGTAGGGGCACGGGAGGTTCGGAGTCCGGCAAGGAGTCCAGCGCCCCAGAATCACGAGTTTCGCAGGGGACAAGATTAGTGTTCGGCTCCATCGCCATGGATGTTGAAGCCCCCGAGGCGGTGTCTATCCACCGATCTTCTATATGGGCGATCGGCTCCGGACTAAAGGCCGAAGCGGATTCATGTGCGGCTACCAAGGCACTGTTCGGTGGCAGAGCTAGATCATGCCCGTCGTCACAGTGCGGCGCGCTTGGCTGTGGCTCGAGTCCGTCGAAGATCAAGTCTCCGCGGACATCGGCCGTGAAGTTTAGGCTTCCGAATCTGACCTGACGGCCAGGGGCGTAGCTTTCGATCTGCTCCAGATGGCCAAGCGAGTTAGCCCGCAGTGCGAAGCCGCCGAATACGAAGATCTTTCCGGGGAGAAAAGTCTCACCCTGGACAGCGTTGTTGGTTGAAGATGCCATCAAGCCTATCGGTGATGACACAGAGGAACTCTCAATGAAAGCACCAATGTCGGTGTCAAAACCGGCGGATCTCGGGTAGGGGGTCCCAAACTGTGTGTCTAGGCGGATGGTAACAGGAGACGAGGGACACGATGTTTTTACCCAGGTTCGGGCCCTCTCGATGGAGGTAAAACCCTACGTCCTGCTTGATTAATATTGATGATATGGGTAGTACAAGAGTGGATCTACCATGAGATCAAGGAGGCTAAACCCTAGAAGCTACCCTATGGTATGATTGTTGTAATGTATGTTGTCCTACGGACTAAAGCCCTCCGGTTTATATAGACACCGAAGGAGGCTAGGGTTACACGGAGTCGGTTACAATGGTAGGAGATCTACATATCCGTATCGCCAAGCTTGCCTTCCACGCAAAGGAAAGTCCCATCCGGACACGGGACGGAGTCTTCAATCTTGTATCTTCGTAGTCTTGGAGTCCGGCGGACGATGATAGTCCGGCTATCCGGACACCCCCTAGTCCAGGACTCCCTCACTTATAGTGATGAGTATTACCGAGAGGGCCCAGAGATACCTCTCCAAAACACGGAGTGACAAATCCTAATCTCGCTCTATGCCAACCCAACAAATACCTTCGGAGACACATGTAGAGCACCTTTATAATCACCCATTTACGTTGTGATGTTTAGTAGCACACAAAGTGCTCCTCCGGTATTCGGGTTTGCATAATCTCATAGTCTGAGAAACTTGTATAAGTGACGAAGAAAGCAGTAGCAAGGAAACTGACACGATCATAATGCTAAGCTAACGGATGGGTCATGTCCATCACATCATTCTCCTAATGATATGATCCCATTAATCAAATGACAACACATGTCAATGGTTTGAAAACATAACCATCTTTGATTAACGAGCTAGTCAAGCGGAGGCATACTAGGGACTATATGTTTTGTCTATGTATTCACACATGTACTAAGTTTCCGGTTAATACAATTCTAGCATGAATAATAAACATTTATCATGAATTAAGGAAATAAATAATAACTTCATTATTGCCTCTAGGGCATATTTCCTTCAAATACCCCTAAATTCATGTCACCAAATGGCAATAGCTGCACGGGGAAAGATGCGGGGGCATGGAGGGGAAAGTGGGCGCTGCAAACTATGACCGCATGTGAGAAAAGAACAATGGAATATTTTCACGGGTGCTCAACCGTGAAAACCCTACCCGAAAAAATAGAGGGGTTAGGGCCGCCCTGCCCGTGGGCTAGGGCCTCCAAATGTCGCGGTCATCTCTTCGGGGGATAATTTCTGCATGGGTTTCGCCCTCCTAAAAGAAGATCGGGATCCCTGAGGAATCCCCAATAACCAAACGAGGCCTAATGGACTAACCTATCTATGGTATTGGAGTTAACACCATTGAGGCAGGGACTAGGGAGACTTATTCTATCGCCATCATATCAATACTACCTCAACGTCGTCGTCAGGATAGAAGAAGCAAGATCTATAGAAAACCAACCTACACAATAAACAAAGAACTGAGTGTGACTACCTTAAAGGAAGAGCAAGTCGGGTTTTCTCATCCCTGCGAATTTTAACAATTCCTTTTGATATGAAGTTAGATGTATCTAAAAAATGTATTGCACCCTGAAGTGAAATGAGCAATAGTGGTTTCCCAAAAATAAGTGAAAAGTAGTGTGCCGCCTCCTGCAAATAGTCTTGCTAAATCTCAGTCGACTGAGACTTGGTTATGTCTTAATCGATGTTATATTTATGAGATCTTACATTTAGATACGTGTAATATTTTTTTCAATTACATGTTATGTCACCGAAACTTTGTTAGGTTTCGAATTAATATTTTTTTTCAATTATGACGGAAATATTTTTGAACAACCAAAGAGACGAGTAAAACAGTTTGAAGCCCGATGGCTGAAAGAAGAGATGGTTGGGGAAATAATACGTACAACCTGGGATAAAGCAAATATGTTGGGTATTGGACCGTCCCTCGCAGATCGTACTAGGGCGGTGCATATGGATTTGCATACTTGGGACCGTGATACGCTGAGGGGACCTAAAAGAAGAATTAATAAACTCAAGAAAGAGTTAGAGAAGTTGAAAAGAGGACCGATCAACACGGAGTCTCAAGCGCGACAGAAGGAGATTCTAGTCCTTGTCGAAAATCTACTAGAGCAAGAGGAGATCTACTGGGTACAACAGGGCCGTGCAAACTGGCTATTACATGGCGATCATAATACATCCTTTTTTCACAATGCAGCAACATCTAGAAAAAAGAGAAATCAGATTAAAAAATTGCTTGATGAAAACGGTGTCTGGGTGTAAGTTAGGGAGATGAAGAACCATATTATGGGATACTTCTCAAGACTCTTCACCTCGGAAGTTAATCAACCTGACCCGATGGTCCTATCTCTTGTCAAAAGGAACGTAACAGATGAAATGAATAATGCTCTTCTGGCCGCTTATACGACTGAGGAGGTCCGGAAGGCCCATTTTGATATTGGAGATTTAAAAGCCCCGGGTCCAGATGGGTTACATGCTATCTTTTATAAAAGATTTTGGTCCATGTTAGGGGATGGCCTAATAGAAGAGGTACTCCGAGCGGTGAATACTTGTACTATTCCTGATGGTTGGAATGAGACTACAATTGTAATGATCCCAAAGATTAATTCTCCCGAAAAGGTAACTCAATTTCGACCAATTAGTCTGTGTAATGTCGTGTATAAGGTAATCTCAAAAATGATTGCGGCCCGTTTGAAGATAATCCTCTCAGATATTATCAGCACAACTCATAGTGCATTAGTGCCAGGACGAATGATTACAGATAATATACTAGTGGCATATGAATGCTTCCATACTATTAAGAAGAAGAAAGGAATGGTAAAGAGGGTTTGTGTGCTATTAAACTGGATATGCACAAAGCTTACGACCGAGTAGAGTGGTCTTTCCTCAAGGATATTATGCTTAGATTGGGATTTCAAGAAAACTGGGTAAACTTGATTATGCAATGTGTAACCTTAGTGGAGTACCGGGTTCGGTTTAATACAGAAGAAACTGAGAGTTTTAAACCCACTAGAGGATTAAGGCAAGGAGATCCTCTATATCCATACTTATTCTTGTTATGTACAGAGGGGTTGACCGCTCTATTAGGAAATGCAGAGGAGAATGGGAACATCTCAGGAATAAAGGTTAGCAGGGATGCACCATCGATTTCAAACCTTCTCTTTGCAGATGATTCGCTGATCCTTATGAAAGCAAATGTTATGAACATGGAGGCATTGAAATCGGTTTTAAACTCCTATTGTGCGGCCTCAGAGCAGATGGTGAGTGTTGAGAAGTCTAGTATATTCTTCAGTCCCAATACCAAGGTAGAAGACAAGGCGCAAATCTGTACAATTTTGAATATTATGACTGAAGCACTTAACGATAAGTATTTGGGTTTGCCTGCAAATGTGGGTATGGACAAAAGTGACTGTTTCCAATTCCTTATTGATAGAATTATTATGAAAATCAGTGGATGGAAAGAAATATTGCTATCCGTGGGTGGAAAGGAATTTTTTCTCAAATCTGTTGTACAAGCTATCCCAGCTTATGCCATGTCCGTCTTTAAAATTCCTAAAAGACTTGTAAGGGAATCATTGACGCGATGTCGCAATTGTGGTGGGGTGACGAGGACAACCAGAAGAGAATGCATTGGATGGCGTGATGGAAGATGTGTGTCCCAAAAGACCAAGGAGGTATGGGGTTCTGAGATATCCACTGCTTTAATCTGGCATTGTTAGCCAAACAAGCATGGCGTCTACTTGATAATCCCGAGTCTTTATGTGCTACTATCTTGAGAGCTAAATATTTTCCGGACGGCGATTTAATGAGTGCAAATCTAAAAAAGGGCTCCTCCTTTACTTGGCAAAGTATCATGGTGCGAGTGAACTATCTGAAAAACGGTTATATTTGGCGAGTTGGAAACGGACATAATATTGATATTGGAGAGATGCATGGATTCCTAACTGTGCGAATAGGAAAACTATTACTCGTAGAAGGGTACAACTACTATCAAAGGTCTGTGACCTTATTGACCCAGTCACAAATTCTTGGGATGAAGATTTGGTGAGACAAACATTCTGGCCAATTGATGCTCAAAGGGTATTAGCAATTCCACTTCCCATGCGTAATATGCCTGACTTTATTGCTTGGAGCCATACAAAAAATGGTAAGTTCACTGGTCGATCGGCTTATTTGAAAGAATGGAACCAACAACGTGGGAAAAATTTAGAACACACAAACAGAATGGGTAGAACCAATGTCAACCCTATATGGGGTAAGATTTGGAGACTATCCTGCCAGGCAAAAATTAAAATTTTCATATGGCATACACTGCATGGTACCCTCCCATTCCGAGTTACACTTGCCAACAGACATATAAAAGTTTCGCCCATTTACCCTTCGTGATCGAATGGACCGGAGGATACAAAATATATCTTGTTTCGGTGTTAGAAGGCGAAAGAAGTTTGGGAAAAATTAGGCCTACAAGAGGTGATCCATAAAGCCTGTGTTGTCGATCACGTGGGAGAGGCGGTGCTAGAATTCTTACTCCTTATGAAAGATCAAGAATTAAACATTAAGGGCATCCAGAACGCACGTGACTTAATAGCTATTACAGCTTGGTATCTATGATGGGATAGACGTCAACTGGTCCATGAAGGAAAGTTACAGGATGCAAATCAAACTTCGATGGGGGCTCGTGCTATAACGGCAAACTATGTCAATGCATACTCCTCTAAGGCAACTCGCAAAACACGCGGGGGGGGGGGGGGTGGAGTATCCCTCCTAGGGGATTTGTGAAGCTGAATGTTGATGCCGCTTTTCGATCATGATCTTCTTCAAGGTGCAGCTAGGGCGGTCCTGAGAGATGATAAGGAAAGGTTCATTGTTGGAGGAAACTGGAGGATTGACTGGTGTGATGATGTATTAATAGCAGAAGTTCTGACTCTTAAATTTGGTTTATTCCTAGCACAGAAGGCGGGCTGCAATCGCCTTGTTGTAAACTCAGATAACATGGAAGTGATCGACATAATGAAGAATAGAGGACACTCGGCGGGAGCGGCAGCTGCAGTTTTTCATGATTGTTACTGTTTGGCTTGTGATTTTCCTATAGTTAAATTTGAACACTGTAATAGGGAAGCAAATAGAGTGGCCCATGAAATAGCCAGGTTAGCAAAATTTTCAGCCACTAGGGATTTGTTTGAGGAGCCTATGAAGGATATTATATCTCTTCTTATGGACGAAGTAACAATTTTTTCTAATTAATAAAGTTGAAGTTTTATTTTAATAAAAAACCACACCCTTCCACAAATGCCAAAACAGTGTCATCTCTCTCTAAAAAAACAGTGCCAAATGGGACTCCTGCGAACTGAAAAGAGTTGGAGAGACTAAGGTGTGGCCCATTGAATACAGAATCTAGATGTCGTCAGAAGGAAATTATTGTGGTAATTGAAAATATTTTGGAGAAAGAAGAAATATTCTGGTTACAGAGAGGACGGGCAAATTGGCTGATGCACGGGGATCGTAATACGTCGTTCTTTCATAATGCTGCCACAGCTAGGAAAAAAAGAAATAATATAAAGAAACTATTAGACGAGTCAGGAAACTGGTTAACGGATAAGGATTTGACGAATCATATTACTGGATATTTTACAAAGCTTTTTACATCGGAAGTTCAGCGCCCGAATCAAGATGTTTTATCACTTGTTCGAAGGAGAGTGTCAAACAAAATGAATGATGCTCTACTTGCCCCTTATACCGCGGAAGATGTGCGCAAGGCTTTATTCTATATTGGGGACTTGAAAGCTCCAGGGCCAGATGGACTCCATGCTATCTTCTATAAAAGGTTTTGGCCCATGCAGGGGGAAGACTTAATTGAGGAGGTTCTCACAGCAATCAACACATGCACTATACCAAAGGGTTGGAATGATACGGCGATCGTGATGATTCCTAAAATTAATACACCAGAGAAGGTAACCCAATTTAGGCCGATCAGCTTGTGTAATGTGCTATATAAAATAATTGCAAAAATGGTGGCTTCTCGATTGAAGGTTTTTTTACCAGAAATTATTAGCCCAACACATAGTGCATTTGTACCGGGCAGGTTGATAACAGATAATATTTTAGTGGCCTACGAATGTTTTCATACAATCAAGAATAAAAGAGAGGGTAGAGAGGGCTTGTGTGCTATAAAACTAGATATGCACAAAGCCTACGATAGAGTTGAGTGGACTTTTTTGAAGGAGATAATGTTGAAATTAGGTTTTCGTCGTGAGTGGGTTAACTTGATTATGCAATGTGTCTCAACCGTAGAATACAAAGTAAGGATCAATGAAGAGGAAAGTGAGAGATTTAAACCTACGAGAGGGTTGAGACAGGGGGACCCTCTATCACCATACCTTTTTTTGCTGTGCACAGAAGGATTGACTGCCTTGCTTGCGCATGCTGAAGAGAATGGAAACATATCAGGAGTTAAAGTCTGTAGAGACGCCCCGCCAGTCACAAATCTTCTCTTTGCGGACGACTCATTGATATTAATGAAAGCCAACCAACATAATGCGGAAAAACTGAAATCAGCACTAGATTTATATTGTGCGGCGTTGGGACAGCTGGTAAGCGTTGAAAAATCCAGTATTTTCTTCAGCCCTAATACAAAGGTAGAGATCATAGAAAAATTGTGTATAACGCTAAATATAATGACGGAGGCTCTCATTGATAAATATTTGGGCTTACCAGCAAATGTGGGTGTTGATAAAACAGACTGCTTTAGCTTTTTAATTGAACGTATTGTTGAGAGAATTAGTGGTTGGAAGGAAAAATTACTTTCTGCCGGGGGGAAGGAGATCCTATTAAAGGCGGTAATCCAAGCTATACCTACCTATGCAATGTCGGTCTTTAAAATTCCTAAAAAGATTTGTAAAGGAATCATTGACGCGATGGCGCATTTCTGGTGGGGAGACGAGGAGAACCAGAAGAGGATGCATTGGATGGCCTGGTGGAAAATGTGTGTACCAAAAAACCAAGGAGGAATGGGATTCCGTGACATCCACTGTTTCAACATGGCTCTACTTGCAAAACAGGCATGGCGTCTCCTTGATAATCCCGACTCCTTGTGTGCTACTATTTTAAGGGCCAAGTACTATCCTAATGGTGATTTGCTGAATTCCAAGCCAAAGCATGGTGCTTCCTTCACATGGCAAAGTATTATGGAAGGCGTCACTACTCTCAAGCGAGGTTATATTTGGCGAGTGGGGGATGGACATAACATCAACATTTGGGAAGATGCTTGGATCCCAAATTGTGCCACTAGGAAGACTAGCAGAATGCCCGTGCGTTGCTACGGGCTATCCGTCATGTTATCTTCAACACCCGGGTCCAACACAAAAAACCCATCCAACGACGCATCTTTCCCTTGTTTGTCGGAACCTCCCTTTCCCGCTTGGTTTCCCGTCGTAGCGGTACATTCCTCACTGGAGCCACTCCCTTTAAAACCAGATGACATCCATATCATCTTCATCGTGCATTGCATTAGGGATGAAATTTGTCATGTTTATAATATAATAGAGTGGGTTAATCTAACACATACTATTGTCACAAACAACAACTATAGAAATCATTCCCAAAGATCCATTCAACTTTGCAAATTCCACTTATGTCAGAGGCTGTTACCTTGATGAAGGCACCGTCGTGTAACTACTGTCGACCCACTCGTGCTGCTCCGGGGAAAACCCTAGGATCTGGTGTTCCAGATCAAACGATGGCGACACTGCGGTGTCGTTTCTCTCTTGTGAGCATCGTTTGTGGAGCAGCGCCGGAAGTCAAAGGCAGGAGGTGGAGCGGCTTCGTCTTGCACGGAGCTTTGGTGGAGATGTCAAGTCATGCCTGACCGACAGGTGCTACGCTTTGTCATGCCTAGTCGACAGGTGCTACGCAAGACAGATCTTCCAAGGACTTCAAGCTGTGTCAGCTGGTGGTACTTGGTAGCATGGCGCTGAGGTGTATCAGTGGCGACCGCGACGTGCTCAGCTGTTTGCACGCAGGGAGGAGGTGCCGTTGGGTGCCGTGGTGGCGTCGATGATAGCTAGACCGAGGAAGGTTGATGCATCAGTACAGTTCTGAAGATGGAGCGGTGGCAGTTGGCGGCGGCAGCCTCTGAGAGCACGCCGGACCAGTGAGTGCCTCAGACCCGACAAGTGGCTAGATTGGGGTCTCAGGTCTTAGATGTTAGGCTTGGCTGCGATGTCTGTTTGGTATTAGGCCCAGGCTATCTGCGCCCCTTCATCAACTGGATAGGTGTAGCGACATTTGTTGCTTAGACGGCGGCTTTAGTCTTACTGTTGTATGATTTTATAAGGTCTTGTGAGAATAATTAATAAAGTGGCCGTATGCATCGCCTAGATGCAGAGGCTGGGGGTCATCCTCCTTTTCTAAAAAACATCCTGTAGAGCATAGTCATCATACATCATGGTGAACGCTAGGTCACCCATGTCATGAGCTCATCATGGTCGTTGTCCATGTTGGCAATCGGTGCTCGGCCATGTCGCTAGGAGCTTGTTGATCGTCGTTGCCCACGAGCGCTTACGAAATGATTTGGAGCGATTAACTGCTTGCTTAATTAATTAAGTACACAAATAATTAATGGCCTACCTAATACCATGTATGTCTAATTAATTGCTAACTAAATCAATTAATTATCTGCATAATTGAAAGAATCCCTATTTTTAATTATCTCTAGGCATAATAAAATTGTCTATCTAATTAACCACATTACATTAATGACTCGGTTTCCAAATTGATTCAGTGCGAAAAAATTCCTATTTAAATGGACCTAATTAATTTCATGCGTAATTAACTCTGTAGCTAATTAATATCATTAATGGTTTGATTTCCATATTGATTCTATGCTCAATTTCTATAATATTTTTTTATGAATGACTGCTACGAATGACAACGAAAACTACTGAGTATTGTTGGACGAATTTCCCTAATGATTTTTTTGACATTTGAATGGTCACACTTGATTTGAGAATTTAACATGTCTAGCTCTCTGTATGACACACAAGAAATATAATATGGCGACACATGGCTAACAAAATTGTATTTAGTATAAAAGAACACCTTTCAAAGTCTTTAATAGATGGAGTCAATGATACAAAAAATGGGCGGCAATTTACCGACAAACTCATGAAGCATATGATAGCATGTTGTAAAAAAATATTTCCTCTTTTCGTTTGCGCAAGTATATCTCCATGGTAAGTAAGTGTAGAGCAGAAGCCAAGGTGCCTAAACCTGTAGTCACGGACGAATCGGCCAGCAAATAACAGTTCTATGAAGAAAAAAAATGTGAATATGAAACTGCAACAGTTGCACCGAATTGTGGAATTTATCAATTATTATATTTTACAGGTTACGGGTTATCTAGCTTGCTATTGGTATAACATCTAATATGTCAAATCCAAAAGCGCCTAGTTGAGAATTGGCACTCCCTCATTGAAGCATCTTTTTGCACTCTAATAACTGACCTGACATGGACCTTCTCAGTTAAATAATGGTGCATCTAACTGCATAGCAAACTACAGTAAAAATGCAAATTCAGATGCTACGGAGAAAATGTTAGGATAATCCTAGGCCAAAACGTTTCAGTTAAAAAATATGAATGTTGCTGAACTCAGAATGTTTACTATGACCAATCTGATTCACTTATACCAAACAAAAGTATTCTATAGCAGAACAAAATTACATTACTACTAACCAGAATGTAGAGAAAACAGATCAGAAAATGCAAATTATGTATTGGTTATTACCATAGCTGCAAGTGGATGAATTGTAAATATTGTACAAGTCAAAGTCAAAAGAATGCACCTCCACACATTATCTACCCTGAATGATGAATAATTTCACACAAGGGGTCTCGTGCTATACCAGCGTAAAGCAATATGCTATGAAAAATTAGATGTCAACGGATTATGTATGAATTACCTTAGAACTGGAAGAAGAAAATTGCAGGAGGTACTTGGTGTCCCTGTGGTCACTGTCCTCCAAGTTGAATTATTCATTCTCTCATCCAAATCCTAGCCGCAGTATCTACAAAAAAGGAAGAATGTAAGTCTTGTTTTTCTGAACAGTGTTTATATAAATAGAACAAGTATCTTTTTCAATGTCATGATCAAAGCTACTGCATATTACAACTACCCATGATCAAAGCCATTACAAGAAAATACCAAAATGCAAAGATGATCTAAATCCCAATGTAAAGTATGCACATAAACTAATGAATAGCCTGTGCAATTTCTTGCCTACAAATCGAATGAGCTGATGGTAATCTCAACGCAATTATATCAAAGCTACTGCATATTATTGTTTCATGAAGATCTGGTACCCAACAACGGAGACAGAGACAACAAATTGAATGGCCCCTGGATGAGAGGTGACAAAAGCAACGAAGTGTTATCTTCCCGGTCCAGAACGACCGAGATGCCACATGATAGTATGGCACCAACCCATCGTCTGTGCGCTGACGAGTGACGACAGAGACGACTGAGCCTGAAACTTAATCTGAGTACGAATAATCAACAGTGACGGCAACTGTTGCGGGCTTGCGGCGAGGTACCCTCACCTGGACAATGATCTTTGGTCGGAGCGCAGAGGTAAGTGGTGTCGTTGGCGACATGCAGGTCGTCCACTCGAGAGGCGGTGCTGGATATTAATGGAGATCGTGCAGGCAGACAACGAGGTGGGGTTGTTCATCTGTGCGTCCTGCTTCCGATCCAATCTGCGATATTCCCCGATGTGGATGCGACCCCATCACGTAGCCATACAAAACGATATAGGGACCATGATTAGATAAATATACAATGATCAATTGGACTGTATTAGAATTGGAGAGAGAATGAATATACATGAAACATGCAGGTCGAGCAAGCCAGCCTTTCCTATGGTCGTCTTGTTCCTGCAAATGTTAAGCTAATACCGAATCCAATGTTTAAAACCAATCAATCCCTAGTCTCTTTCTCTGCCAGCGAAAGTTAATCTTTGGCGTCCTTCGTCCAAATTGAATTATATCAAACTGAGCAGGACCGACATAATTATGGGAAAGCCATATAAGAGAGATTAGTGGGAAGGAGAGGATTACGTCCCGGATTTTCAAAAGAAATGTGTGTTAGTGTTAATAGGAAGGAGGGGATAGTGTCCTGATTTTTTTACTGGGGAGATGTGCATTAAAGGAAAGATAGATTGTGTCTTGATTTCCTGCATGAAAAAATAAAACCGGAAACTTGGAGGAGATCGAGGGGTGGGGCTGGCTAGGGGGTGGAGGTGGGACGAAAAAAACCGGACAAAAATAAATTGTACCAGGCTACCAAGTGCTCCATTAGGTAAACTGCAGTGCAAATAACTTGACTGCAATTTTCATTCAAGTATTCATTTGTAATTCTCCCTTTTTATTGCTATATGATATCTGATGCCTGATGCTTTTACCATATTAAAAGAACACGTGCATTAGAAAAGAAATACGGTACCTTAGTACTTTTGTTTTTCTCTAGTGAGCAGGAGTCCTAGCATCTTCCTCCTGCGCATTTGTTGAAACAATCCTTTCTTCATTAAAACTTCGGCAAAGCTAATAATACAAGAGAACATGGCATGCGTGCCATCAGCACAAGCAGGATGTTGTCTTAGTAAGCATACATTTGTACATATAGTGTGCTGAAAATTGAAACCGGATTTTCACGCAAAATAAGTTTCCAAGGCATTCCTTTAATACTTTTAGTTCCTTATTTTGTTGCCCCTTGTTTCCATCTCTTCCAAATACAAAGATAGCAAGGAAGCCAATGCAAAACTGGGCCAGAGCATGAAAAGTGATGCCACATCTGGCATCGCAGTCTAGTGAGCCTCTGTTAGCACTTGATAAAATCAATTAGCAATAGCAACAATAACAGTGCACATGTATTAGCACTTAATATATAATCCCAACAAGAGGATCTGTTGTTGTAGAAGATGCAATGCACATTTGTCCAGCTTAAAATATTTCTAAAATCAAATCACCAAAGAAGTACCTGTTTGTCTCACTTTATATTCTCAGAAGCTGAGACGGCTGGCTAGGATCAAGCAGCAGCAATGCAAGGGTCCCTCGCAGGTCATGTTTAACACTGGAGCAAAACAAATTTGCATTGGTGTAAAACTACAACTATTAGCTCTTACACCTTGTCAGACAGTCCCTTCAATCCAAGAATATACAACATCTAGAAGAAATAAAACCAATGACATAATTAGTAAACAATTTCAGCGACAAAAGGATAAACAAATTGGATTTTTAAAACAAAACCTGCACCTGCACAAGTATATGTTATATTAACAAAAGTGCAGATCCCGTCCCACTCTTCACTTTTTGACAAAAAACTTCCGAATAGCAATCTTGGTGAGTGATCTCGACCGGGTTCGATCGGCATGGCGTGTCGTTCCTCTAGGAGTGGGTGCTGAGAGGAAGGATGGCGAACCTCCATTGTCAATCGACCGGAGCTGCATCGTCATTTGGATCAGAGCATGGACAAAATCGAGATGGTAGAGGTTGAGGAATTTGTAGGACGTGAGGGTTTAGGATGGGCATCACGAGAACTCACCCATATCTTGGGAGACGGCAGACCCGAGGTGCAGTCGTGTTCGTGCTTCAGGGGCTGCCACGTGTTGTCCTCGCCGCCATCGCCCGTCGATGCCACTTCAGCGCCACGAGCATGGGACTGAGGGACGAAGGGAATAGAAGGGAAGGAACCGAGCTAATGACGTACCTATGTTTGGTATGTAATACCCTCCATTAAGAGTAGATATTTTCTTAAAATCGGTTATTTTGTTTCCTAATTAATGTGATTGAGCAATTTAAGGTAAGGTTAATTAATTTAGATTTGATATTTAGAGATTGATCGTGATTGATTCTTTCACATAAAGACATTACTAAAAATAACTTGCACCAGCATGGAAAGTTATGATCCGTTAAGATTTTTTTCTTTGTGTGAGAGGGTGACGCGAAACTAAACCGGTGGGGTGGGGGAGGGACAGAAAAAACCAGCGAAATAAAACGGTTGGAAGTGGTTGGACAAAAATAAACCGTACGAGGCTACCAACTGCTCCATTAGGAGTAGATTGTTACCCCTAGGGGAGGTCACTTGTTATCAAAAGTCGTAGATTTGATTGACCCGGTCTCCAACAATTGGGATGAGGACCTGATTAGACAAACTATGTGGACCATTGATGCACAACGGATTCTTTCAATCCCAATTTCGCAACATAATATGACAGATTTTATTGCCTGGAGTTATACGAAAAACGGTATGTTTTTAGTACGGTCTTCTTACTCTGTGGAGTGGAACTATCAGTATGGGAGCAAACTAAAATATTCCAACGTGATGGAACGAAGCACACCTAACCCTATATGGTGTCAGATATGGAAGTTATCTTGTCCGGCTAAAGTCAAAAAATTTGTATGGCGGACACTACATGGCACTCTCCCATGTCGGGCAACACTCACTAATAGGCACATGAAGGTCTCGCCCTCTTGCCCTACCTGCTCTCAGGGTGTAGAAGATACGAAGCATTTGCTTTTCCTTTGTAGAAAAGCGAAGGAGGTTTGGAAAAGGCTAGGGTTGGATTTGATTATTGAGAGAGCTTGTGAGATTGATCGTGCTGGAGAGGCAACATTGGAATACCTATTACTCCTTCCAGATCAACATCTGCGCATTATGGGGTACGAAAATGTTCGAGAAATGATAGCTATCTCAGCTTGGTATCTATGGTGGGAAAGAAGGAAATTAGTGCACAAGGAACTAACTCAAAATGCGACTCAAATCTCAATGAGGATCATAGCTCTTACATATAATTTTGTAAACGCATCATCTTCAAAGGCATCCATGAAAAAGGGGGGTTGGCAATGTCCTTCTAGGGGCTTTGTGAAACTCAATGTTGATGCCTCTTTTGACCATGACTTGTTGGAGGGTACGATGGGGGCAGTGTTGAGAGACGACAAAGATAGGTTTATTGCAGGAGGGAACGAAAAGATAGACTACTGCGTGGATGTTCTCATGGCAGAGGCCTTAGCTCTCAAATTTGGCCTAAATTTAGCGCAAAGGGCAGGATGTAATCGCCTAATCATCCACTCTGACAATCTAGAGGTGATTGAGACCATGCAGGACGGAGGACAATCAACGGGAGCGGCGGCGGCAATCTTCGATGATTGCTATCACTATGCTTGTGATTTTATCATGGCTAAATTCGAACATTGTAATAGAGAGGCAAATAAAGTAACACGTGAACTTGCTAGATTAGCTAGGTTTTTTCCGACTTCGGATTGGTTTGAGGAGCCTATTACTGAAATTGTAATGTTTCTCACAAACGATGTATTGGTTATTGCTAATGAATAAAATCTCATTTTAATTCAAAAAAACCCGGAAATGTTAACGCCCACACGTGTGGCATGGGGTCAACTCGACCACACGCGCTTATCGCCGTCCACTGCAGTTCGCACGAATCTTGACACGATGCTGGGATTCCGGACTGCCACGTAGGACTAGCGAAGTGTGTGGCATGTATGCCACTTCGCCCGCACGCCGTTTTGCCCCGACGATGACGGTTTTCATAGTCAGCGCGTGCGGTGGAACTGCCATCTCGCCCGCACACGATCTCGAACGCGTGGTTGCCATATTGCACGACTCGCCACTCACCCCTCCCCGCACTGGTGATCTCTCGCTCCCTCCCCATTTACTCCCCAACCCACCCATTCTGCAGCGGTTCCAATCGATTTGGGAGGAGTCGAGAGGAGAAGGCGGCGGTGGCGGAATAGTCGACGGCATTCGCGGCGGTTGTTGGGATTCGCCGGCCGGGGACGTCGTTGCCGAAGCAGCTGCAGGCCGAAGGTAAGCCTTCCGCCGTGGTCACACCCATTCCCTCGCGATTCATATCCCCTTTCTGTGCTTGCTCGATTTCCCATCGGGATTTCTCGAGATCCCGGCATTTTTCGCCGTGCGCATGTGTTGCCGCCGGCGAGGAGTCGGTTGTTTTGCTCACCCCTCCCCGCACGGTAGCTTGTTATGGTCTCGTCGTCGTCTCTCTCGCCGTCAAGCCGGCGAGACTCGCCGAATCCCCAACCGCATGTGCTCTCGCAATTGCTCTTTGGGATGGCGATGTTGATGATGTTTAGTTCATTATGTTGCTCCTGAAATGCTATTGCCGTCGGTGTCGAGGCGTTTGTGTTGATGAAATTGATGTTATGCTAGTTGTGGACGAACCCTAGATCCTTTTCAGGCGCATTCCAGAGTTTTGAGAATGATTGCCATGACAATTTGAAACAACTGCCACCACTGATGGCAACTGATTTCTGAAATTACTGTGTCAGTTGCCTTGTCAGTGGTGCATTTTAGGCGCATGTCAGATTGTATGAGAATGAAAGTCAAGTCAATTTCAATATCTACCACCTCTGATGGCAACTAATTTTTGAAACAACTGTTTCAGTTGCCATGTAATTGGTACGACAATGTTACTGTTTGGTTTTGTTTGAATCTACTTTTTAGGTGCATTTCAAATTGTTTGAGAATGATTGTCATGGCAATTTCAACAACTACCACCACTGATGGCAACTGATTTTTGAATCAACTGAGTCAGTTGCCATGTAGTGGTGCATCTTAGGCACATTTTCAGAGTGTTTGAGAATGAAAGTCATGCGGATTTCATCAACTACCACATCTGATGGCAATTAATTTCTGAAACAAATGTGTCAGTTGCCATGCCAGTGGTACAGTAATGTTACTGTTTGGTTTTTGTTGGATACTGTTTTATGTGCATTTCAAATTGTTTGAGAATGATTGTCATGGCAATTTTAACAACCGCCACCACTGATGGCAACTGATTTTTGAATCAATTGAGTCAGTTGCCATGTCAGTGGTGCATCTTAGGCACATTTTTAGAGTGTTTGAGAATGAAAGTCATGTGAATTTCATCAACTACCACATCTATTGGCAATTAATTTCTGAAACAAATGTGTCAGTTGCCATGTCAGTGGTACAGTAATGTTACTGTTTGGTTTTTGTTAGATACCATTTTAGGTGCATTTCAAAGTGTTTGAGGATGATTGTCATGGCAATTTTAACAACTGCCACCACTGATGGCAACTGATTTCTGAAACAACTGTGTCAGTTGCCATGTCAGATGGAGTGCCTTTTATCTGCCACAACTAGTTGTTTTGTTAACACGGCAACATGAATCTAGCATATGTCTGCCCCTATTTTTGAAGTACCCTTTAGTTAACTGCCACCACTGATGGCAACATGAATCCAGCTACATTGCAGTTTGACACTTGCAGACGGCAACTGAATCATTTAAGAAGCAGAGACATGTGTTGTTGCCATGTATCTGCATTTTTCTGCTCTCCCACTTTGGCTACATTTCTGTCTTTTAATACGTGTTGCTCCATTTGATGTGTGTTTTTTGTTGCTACCGTAGCACAATGGCTCGCGGCGACCATCAGGACGATGACGGTGACTTCATGGAGGTACCGCCACGGAATCGTGCGACCGGTCGGTCAAAAGCTGGTGATGAGGTCACCCCCCACAGGTGTGCTTGTCGTAGTCATTTCAATGATTGCCAGCCCCGACACTAATTCTTCATTGTTTGTGGCATCATCGATGACCTGCTGTTGTGATGTCCCTCCCGTGTGCTCAAAGGTACCCGCATGAGATGCCCCCGCGCTGCCGTTTAGTGTAGTTGGAGGTCCTGCAGAAAAAAAGAAAAAAGGCATGCATTTAATCTTCGTTTGAATGGCAGTTTTGTTTCATAACCGACAAAACCATCTGCATCCGATTTCTGGCATGACAACAATCATAGTGTGCAGAATAATCCGGTTTGTTCACATTTGGCACCCACAATTTTTTCTATACATGTCAACGAAAGTTTTTATTATGCATGGCAACCATAGTTGATAGTACATGGCAACCATAGTTGATTGTCCATGGCAAATGCAGTTGATAATACATGGCAACTGCAGTTGATTATCCTTGGCTATTGTAGTTCATCAGACATGGCAACCAAAGTACATCAGACATGGCAACCACAGTTGATCACACATGGCAACCACAGTTGATCACACATGGCAAATGCATTTCACTACACATGGCAAATGCATTCATATCATACACGACAAACTACACTTTTTGCGAATACAACACACAAGCAGCAATGTCACATATAATTCCTCTGATGTTGCATTGTCAACAGAATCACTTCATACTACTCACCTGTGTTTGACGTTGATGGCAGGTACCCGATTGCTGACGGTTGCCATGTGCTACATGACGGTCTTGCGTTTCCACCATAAAACTTGTAAGTATTTTCCATCTCTTCAAGTCTTTTTTTTCATCTTTTCGGCAAAAGTTGAATGGTTTTATTGATACGTGTTACCTTGATTTGCCACATTTACTACTTGAAATTGGTCGAACGTACATCCATCAGCGTTAGCGCCCCGTGTTTGAACTTGCCAAGTCACCCTTGAGTTTGACCCTACGAAAAAGTAACATGGTAGGACATAAGTACAATACCATTCCCCCACGCCCCCCCCCCCCCCCGATAACATGGCAATTGTCCCTTTTTTGATCATTTACCGTACCCATGCTCACATACTGCTCTAAAAGTGGCAGCAACGGTCCCGCGGAAATGAGTTGATTGTACTCTGATGCATCCCAAGGTTGCATTGCCGGGTTTTGAGAAAACCACTGATCTGCGCCATCTTTCTGATTCATTCTTCCACCTCTTTTTCCATTGTGTTTTTCAGTCACTGCACAAACAAGAGACACATGAAACTGCATTTTCTGCTGATTTTTTGTACATACAAGAAAAACACGGCAATCCCATCACAATTATTGCGTAGACAACCAATTACATGATGGCAAATATGATATGCATGTTTGTTATCCCATTTTCAAAAATCTGGATGCCAAGTGTCGTTTTTGAACTGATGGCGATGAGCAACACAGTAAGATGGCAACTGACTGAACACCATGGTGGCCACTAACTGCAAAGACAGGCGGCAACGAACGTAAAAATTGAACGGCAACTAGTTCTCTCTATTCCGATTGCCACCCAAATCCACCCCATCCATTCCTTCCATGCTTCTAGTGAACACTAGATCCGTGTGGCAATTGCCATGTAGTTGTGGATGTAGTTGCCCGCTTCGTGGGAAATCAGAAAGTTCAACTAGTAGGGGTGGAAATAGGACCAGAAAGACGATGAGATCGGAGATCGACCTGCTCGTCGATCGGAGGTGGGGGTGGGGGGCGGGGGGGGGGGGGTTGTATGGGTGGTGGTGTCAAGGGGTTGGGGTAGGATGGAGGGGGGGTGGGTGCCGCTACAGATCTAGTCTGGTTGCCATGGCAACCAGAGAAGGCACGCGATGGGATCGGGAGGTAGGAGACGATGTAGATCTGATGCGATAGGGTTCGTCGGTAGGTCGCGGCGTCGAGCGCGCGTTCGGGTTGTGCGGGCAGCGGGATGGGTCGCCCGGACGTGTGGGCCTTGGCGCCACACACCGGACGTGCGGGTCATGGCTCGTGCGCCCGAACGCCGTCGTGCGGGCAGATTAGTCCCCGCACCGAACAGGACGTGCGGGCCGACCCACCTAACTGTCACACGGGTGGCAGTTATCGGCGTCCAAAAAAATGTATCACGGTCACCACCTCTCCACCGGTACAGGAGGCCTCTTCAAGTCACCGTCTAAATAAGCGAGGAGCTCACACCCACCTCACTCCCACTTCCCAGTTCCCAGCCAGCCATCCAGCATGGCGCCGGAGTCGGACTCCGGCTCCTCCGCCCCCCTCCTTCGCGCCGGATCCGGCCACCGCCACGCCACCGGCGGCTGGAGGTCGGCTCTGTTCATAATCTGTAAGTCCGGCCACAAGCTCTCGCTTGATCGAGCTCGCTCCTAGCTTATTTGCTCGATTCGATTTGCTAAATTTGCGCCCTTTGGGGGGTTGGGAAATCCAGGGGTGGAGGTGGCGGAGCGGTTCGCGTACTACGGCATCTCCTCCAACCTCATCAGCTACCTGACCGGCCCGCTCGGGGAGAGCACGGCCGCCGCCGCCGCGGCCGTCAACGCGTGGTCGGGCGCCGCGTCGATGCTGCCGCTGCTCGGCGCCGCCGTCGCCGACTCGTGGCTGGGGCGGTACCGCACCATCGTCGCCTCCTCCGTGCTCTACATCACGGTCAGCCTAGCAACTCAGCCACCTCTGGAATCCCTTCCACCATTCTCAGTCTCAAGTATACTGTTCAGTTAATCTCTCTGTAGTCTCTAAGTGCCATTAGATTGGATCATGGGAGTTCACTGATATTTTTTGGCCTTCATTATCAGTCCCGTCCGCCACTTGCGTGCGACTTGAGATCGCACAAATCCCGCACAGATGGCGCGCAGAATCGTGTGCTACAGTATAGATTAGTGCACACGCAGCACACGCTATTAGTTGCGAGTATTTCCGTTGGTAGCGATGTTTTGGATCCTGAGTAAGCAGAGACAGCAACTAGTGCTTGGCATGATAGTGATTTACGGTGAGTAAACATGACAGCCCAAGCAAACTCCGTTTCCTCCATCCTTCTATCATGCGTCACGTTTGTCTAGCTACTCTGCTTCTGATCTTTCTAACTCAGCTGAAACAGTGACACTTTCACTTTTGCATCACCTGTTTTCCACATGTTTTTGGTCAGTCATTTTTCAGTGGTTTAGCGGTCTCAAACTTGATGTTCCGTGCCCGCAAATTATTTGTTTGATGATCCGTGATATGATATGACCGTGACGGCATGCACACATGCATGTTCGCCTGGTCTGAACGAAAATGATAGACTTACGGACGAGGCTTACAGGAACCATCTTACAGACGTGTGTGGCATCTCCTAATTCACTCCTAAGCCTGAAATTCAGAGGTGGGGCCCTGCTCCACCCAACCAGGTGATAACAATCCCGTCCGTAGCCTCGAATCGGTGAAAAACTGCCTCTGTTCTGAAAGCTGTGGTCTGAAAGGCCGATACGGTACTCTTGATCGTGCCTTTCTGGCCTCTGTTCTGCAAAAGAAGCAAACACCTGGGCCATCGGGTTGCTTGCCGCAGCGATCCGTATCAATTTATTCAGTTTTCAGAAACAAAAGGTTGAATTCGCTAGCCCGTCGTCAAGATAGCGCAACATTGATTCACAATTTTATTTTCAGTTTTTCAATAGTTGAGTTTTTCAGTTTTTCAACATTGATCCGTAGGTCTAGTATTATCGAAAGAAAAATTCAAGAAACTCACAAATGCGAACTGACAATCTGCACTTCTGCAGGGCCTGGGCATGCTGACGCTCTCGTCCATGTTCCCGTCGCCCAAGAGCCAACACTGCAACTTCACGGCCGCCGGCCGGCGAGAATGCCCGCCTTCCTCACTCCAGACGGCCTTCTTCTACGTCTCGCTCTACCTGGTGGCCATTGCGCAGAGCGGCCACAAGCCCTGCGTGCAGGCCTTCGGCGCGGACCAGTTCGACGTGACGGACCCCGGCGAGTCGTCGTCCCGAGGCTCCTTCTTCAACTGGTGGTACTTCGGGGTCTGCGGGAGCGCCACCGTGACCGTCGCGATCATGAGCTACGTCCAGGACAACGTCAGCTGGGGCCTCGGCTTCGGCCTGCCGTGCGTGATCATGCTGCTCGCGCTCGTCGTCTTCCTGCTCGGCACCAGGACGTACCGGTTCTACGACTCCGGCGGCGGCGCCAGCGCGTTCTCGCGGGTCGGCAAGGCCGTCAAGGCATGGCGCAAGAGGTCGCCAGAGGGTGACTGCGCGGAGGACGCCGTGCTCATGGAGGAGGTGAGGGGCCTGGCGAGGCTGTTCCCGATCTGGGCGACGTGTCTGCTCTACGGCGTGGTGTTCGCGCAGCCGCCGACGCTGTTCACGAAGCAGGCGGCGACACTCGACCGGAGGATCGGGTCGTCGTCACTAGAGGTGCCGCCCGCGGCGGTCCAGTGCTTCTTGGGCGTCAGCGTCATCACGTGCATCGTGCTGTACGACCGCGTCCTGGTGCCCGTGGCGCGCAGGATCACCGGCGTGGCCTCGGGCATCGCCATGCTCCAGCGGATCGGCACGGGCATGGCGCTCGCCCTCTCCGCGCTCGTGGCCGCCGCGCTGGTGGAGATGAGGCGGCTCACAGCCGCCAGAGACGCCGGCGTGCTCGATCAGCCCGACGCGGTGGTGCCCATGAGCCTGTAAAATGATAGGCTTGGTGTATAGGCGTGACAGCCATGTCACGATGTTGTGTGCGTGTGCGTGCGTGGTGTAAGTTGTAATCAGGAAGGTTGTTAGCTAGATAGATCCTATCCTTTGTATAGCTTGGAGGAAGGGTCAAGTCTACAACAACTTTCCTCTATGATGTATCTTGTTGATCTATATAAACACGCATGCGTCCCTGCCCAAGGGTATACGCTTCCACGCCTCAAATTCTTATATGGTAACCAGAGCCATCCTCGAGCTCATCCATGGCAACGTCTTCAAGTTCCTTCCCATCCTCGCCCTTCGCTCACGCATCCATCGAGAAGCTTACGAAGGGCAATCAGGCGCTATGGCGGGCGACCGTGCTATCTGCGATCCGGGGCACGCGGATGGCGAAGTACCTCGACGTCGAGCAACCTCCGCCACCCATGCAGATCGACGTAGCTTCGTCAGATGGCAAGACCACGGCGAAAGGGCCGAATCCTGAGTTCCAAACCTGGTATGCACAAGATCAACAGGTTTTTTCCTATCTGCTGACGACTCTTCCCCGTGAGATCGCCATCCAGGTTGCATCGTGCCACACGTCAGCAGAGCTCTGGAACACGGTTGAAGGGATGCTTGCATCCCGCACCCGTTCCCAGACCACCAATGTTCGGATTGCCCTCGCCAATCTGCAGAAGGGCAACTCCTCCGTCACCGACTACGTTGGAAAAGTCAGGTCTCTCTGCGACGAGCTGATGGCTGCAGGGAAGAAGGTCGATGAGGACGACATTGTCTCTCATATTCTGGCGGGACTCGAAGAAGACTTCGACCCTGTGGTGTCCGCCATGTGCTCACGGGTGGAGCCGGTCACCGTCGCCGAGCTGTTCTCACAGCTTCTCAGCTTCGAGACAAGGCTGAGTCTTCGAGGTGGAGGATCTCAGTCCTTCGCCAATGCAGCTACCCGAGGCCGCAAACCTGGCGGCGGTGGTGGTGACCGCGGCCGCAGACAAGGCGGCAACGATGGTGACCGCGGCGGGCGCGGCTACTCTAGGCCAGGAGGACGCGGCGGCGGCAACAACAACAACGGAGGCAACTTCAACAACAATCACGCCTCCGCTCCCAGGGTCCAGTGCCAGATCTGTGGCAAGATGGGCCATCCAGCCTGGAAGTGCTGGAAACGCTACGACGAATCCTACCAAGGTGTGGAGGAGAAGTCGGCCAACCTTGCTGCTCCGCAGTACAGGGTGGACACCAACTGGTATTTGGACAGTGGTGCCACCGACCCCATCACAGGAGATTTGGAGAAGCTGACCGTACGCGACCGCTACACCGGCAATGAGCAGATTCACACCGCAAGCGGTTCAGGTATGGTTATTAAGCATGTTGGTCATTCAGCTATTCGCACTCAAGATCGTGATCTTCATCTAAACAACATCCTCCACGTACCCGAAGCAAACAAAAGTCTCATATCTGCTAGTCGTCTTGCTGTTGACAACGACTCTTTTGTTGAAATTCACCCCTATTCGTTTTGTGTAAAGGATCGGGGAACGAAGAGGGTGCTCCTCAGAGGCAGGGGTAGACGAGGTCTATACCCCGTCAAACACACAGGACAAGGCGCCAAGAAGCAAGCGCTCAGTGTCACTCCCTCCTCGGATAGGTGGCACCGGCGCCTAGGACATCCTTCATCTGTCATCGTTAGCAAAATAATTAGTCAAAATAAACTCCCGTGTGTCAAGCTGTTGAACAGCGAATTTATTTGTGATTCTTGTCAAAAAGGCAAAAGCCATCAGCTGCCTTATCCAAAATCAATAAGTGAATCAAAGTTCCCTTTGGAACTCATTTTCTCTGATGTTTGGGGACCTGCTATCGAATCTGTAGGTAGAAAAAAATACTATGTGAGCTTCATAGATGATTTCAGTAAGTTCACATGGATCTACCTAATCAAACATAAGTCTGAAGTTTTTCAAAAATTTCATGACTTTCAAAAACTTGTTGAAAGACAATTTGATCGAAAAATTCTAGCCCTTCAGACTGACTGGGGGGGGAGAATATGTTAAGCTAAATTCCTTTTTCACTCGGATTGGTATATCCCATCATGTCTCCTGTCCTCACGCTCATCAGCAAAACGGGTCAGCTGAGCGAAAACATCGACACATAGTCGAGGTTGGACTCTCCCTCCTAGCTCAAGCATCTATGCCTTTAAAGTTCTGGGATGAGGCCTTCATTGTGGCCACATACCTTATAAACAGACTCCCAAGCAAGGTCATCAACTTTGAAACACCTCTTAAAAAATTGTCTCATGAAAAACCTAACTACTCGGCCCTCTGAATCTTTGGGTGTGCCTGCTGGCCGAACCTATGGCCATATAACACACACAAACTCCAGTTCAGATCCAAGCAGTGCGCTTTCCTAGGTTACAGCAACCTTCATAAAGGATTTAAGTGCTTGGACATTTCCACCGGGCGAGTATACATCTCTAGAGATGTGGTTTTTGATGAGACAGTATTTCCTTTCGCTGCCTTACATCCAAATGCAGGGGCTCGCCTTCGTGCTGAAATACTCTTGTTGTCTCCTGAACTGCTCAATCCTACTGATCATGGGGGTGAAACATATGCTGATGATCATTTGCTTAATAGCCATACTAATACTACTAATGAAAACGGTGCAAAAATTGCTGCTCCAAATCATGATTTTATGCAGAAACGGAGTTGTACAGGCGCAAGACACGAGGAAGATCCGTCTGACGGCACCGATCCCGAGAGATCCGGTGCAGATGGTGCAGGCGGGCCCGACGCGAATCCCGGGAGTGATTCTCTGGCGGTGTCAGAAACGCGTGGAGGATCCGGCCCGTCAGCGCGCGCCATGCAACCCGGCGCGCCGGCTCGGTCGGGTGGGGGCGACCCGCCCGTGTCGCCACGCGTGACGTGTCGCGAGCCGGTTGAGGCGGGTGCGCCTGGTCCCCGGTGCAATGATGACCTCGACAGTCCGCCGCGGGCCCGCGCCCATGCGTCGCCTGCGCCAACCGACAGCTCCAGGGATGTTACTGATCCCGAGGCTGATTCGCCTGTGTCAGTACGAGGAACAAACACGGCGGTCGATGCTGATTCGCCTGTGTCAGTACGAGGGGCGGGATCTTCTGCGGCTCCTCCAGGATCTTCTGCGGCTACATCGATACCCATGCGTGTCACACGCTCACAGCGAGGTATTCTCAAACCTTTAGTGCCCAAGGATGGCACGGTAAGGTACGACAAAAATTTTAAGTTTGCAAACTTTGCTTCCTCTGGTGAGCCACAAAATGTACTAGAAGCTCTGCATGATAAAAATTGGAAGAATGCTATGAGCATAGAGTATGATGCTTTGATGAAAAACCACACTTGGCATTTAGTTCCACCAAAGCCAGGGAGGAATATTATCGATTGTAAGTGGGTCTATAAAATTAAAAAGAAGGTTGATGGAACAATAGATAGGTATAAAGCTAGGTTAGTAGCTAAGGGCTTCAAACAACGCTACGGTATTGATTATGAGGACACCTTCAGTCCTGTAGTGAAGGCCGCTACTATCAGACTTGTTTTGTCTATTGCTGTTTCCAGGGGATGGAATCTTCGCCAATTGGATGTTCAGAATGCGTTTTTACATGGCGTTCTCGAGGAAGAGGTCTATATGCGGCAACCACCAGGCTTTGAAGATAGGTCCAAACCTAACTATTTGTGCAGGTTGGATAAAGCCTTGTATGGTTTGAAACAGGCACCCAGGGCATGGTATTCAAGACTAAGCCTTAAGTTGCAACAGCTTGGGTTCTGTCCGTCAAAGGGAGATACATCATTGTTCTTCTTTAAAAAGGGAAAGGTGATCATATATATGTTGATTTATGTGGATGACATAATTGTAGCAAGCTCCTCACAAGATGCCACGTTGGCTCTGTGAAGAAACCTAAGAAGTGAATTTGCTTTAAAAGATTTGGGTGATCTACATTATTTCTTAGGTATTGAAGTAAAGAAGATACAAGATGGTATTCTTCTTACTCAAGAGAAATATGCTTCTGATATTTTAAGCCGTGTAGGAATGAAGGATCGTAAGCCTTCCAGCACACCTATGTCAACCACAGAGAAATTGTCCTTGAACGAGGGAAAGTTGCTGAGCCAAGAAGAGGGGACAAAGTATCGAAGTGTAGTTGGGGCACTTCAGTACCTTACATTAACAAGACCTGACATATCTTTTTCAATTAATAAAGTTTGTCAATTCTTGCATGCACCAACCTCTTTGCATTGGACAGCTGTGAAACGAATATTGAGATATATTTGAGGGAGCACTGGAGTTGGATTAAGTATATGTAAGTCTCCCTCAACTACAGTAAGTGCTTTCTCTGATGCAGATTGGGCAGGGTGCCCAGATGATAGAAAGTCCACAGGGGGCTTTGCAGTGTTTCTTGGCTCAAATCTTGTGTCATGGCAAGCAAAGAAACAAGCAACTGTCTCGAGATCCAGCACTGAGGCAGAATATAAGTCATTGGCAAATGCTACTGCAGAGGTAATGTGGGTAGAAACACTTCTGGCTGAATTGGGTGTATCTAGATCACATGTATCACGTTTATGGTGTGATAATTTTGGAGCAACATATCTTTCTGCTAATCCTGTGTTTCATGCAAGAACGAAACACATAGAAATTGATTTTTACTTTGTTCGAGAAAGAGTTGCACAAAGAAAATTGGAGATAAAATTCATTCCAACTGGAGATCAAGTGGCAGATGGTTTTACCAAACCACTGCAAGTTCGACAACTTCAAGCCTTCAGGAACAATCTAAACCTCGATGAGTTGAGATTGAGGGAGGATGTAAAATGATAGGCTTGGTGTATAAGCGTGACAGCCATGTCACGATGTTGTGTGCGTGTGCGTGCGTGGTGTAAGTTGTAATCAGGAAGGTTGTTAGCTAGATAGATCCTATCCTTTGTATAGCTTGGAGGAAGGGTCAAGTCTACAACAACTTTCCTCTATGATGTATCTTGTTGATCTATATAAACACGCATGCGTCCCTGCCGAAGGGTATACGCTTCCACGCCTCAAATTCTTATAGAGCCTGTGGTGGATCGTGCCGCAGTACGTGCTTCTGGGCGCGGCGGACGTGTTCGCCATGGTGGGCATGCAGGAGTTCTTCTACGACCAGATGCCCGTCGAGCTCAAGAGCCTCGGGCTCGCGCTCTACCTGAGCGTCCTCGGCGTCGGCAGCTTCATCAGCAGCTTCCTCATCTCGGTCATCGACGGGTTGACGAGGAGGGACGGCGGGACGAGCTGGTTCGCCGACAATCTCAACAGGGGCCATCTTGATTACTTCTACATGCTCCTCGCTGCTCTCAGCGCGCTGGAGTTTATTGCTTTCCTCTACTTCTCGGCGGCTTACATTTACAAGAGAAAGCATGTCAATGTTCACTGATTGAGACTGATACATCCGTCTATGTATTATGGATTTGTGGCCAGGTATACTGTACAATTGCAGGCAGCATCAGTAAAGTTATACTAGTAGACGAGTACGCTGACCACCGACCCTCAGTTTTCTTTTTCAAAAGGGTCATACTCCATCCATTAAAAATAAGTGTCGCAGTTTTGAACGGTGGTTAGATTGAACTGAGGTCGGAGATAGTATTATAAAGATTCGCCGGACATCCTTCTCCTTGTTGAGGGGAGCCTAGTCTCCGGCGAGAAAATCTGACATGGTCATTGCGAGCTTGGCAGGCCCTCTTGCCCGTAGACACCCTCGTGTAGCTCGAGAGGTTGAAAGTATAAATATCAAAGTTTACAAAAGCCTAAACATGGTATAATTGCATGGTTCATTTTACCCGTAAGCTCAAATTAGCTTCTCCGTACGTGGACAATATATTCGTCTAATATTAGTTTCATGGAAGCACCCCACTGGCAGCTCACGTGGAGGCCATGAGCGCCTCTCCGGGTGAAGATCTTCTTCTGGCTAGCGCTTAGGGACGCAGCGCCTTGCCCGGCATGGCCTTCCGCACAACTCGACCTGCCCCCTCTGTGACCAGGAGCCTGAGACGATGTCTCACCTACTCTCGGGTTGCCCCTTTTCACGACAGGTATGGCACGAGATCTTGAGTTGGTGTCGGCTTCCAGTCTCCATTCCTTCTGCGGACGTCCCCTTCCTCGACTGGCTCGCTTCGTCCACGGCAAACTCTTCGCTTTGTCTGCGCCGGGGCTTCACTTCACTAGTCCTGCTCACCGCCTGGTGGATCTGGAAGCAGCGCAACTCCTGTGTCTTCGACAACGACAGGGCATCTGTCCCGCATCTCTCGTCGATAATCAAGGACGAGGCTAGAGCTTGGGCACGAGCGAGCGCCAAAGGAATCTGCACCATCTTGCCACAGGCGTAGTGTTTAGGGCTTGGGGGTGCGTACACCCCATTATTCTGATTGTACGCCCCACCCTCTGACTCATGCCGCGATGCGTGTTCATGCTTGTCAAGGGTGGTTTTCTGTAATTGTTGTTTGCTACTTTCTTCTACCTATCAATGCAATGATACGCAAGCCTTTTGCGTATTCGCGATAAGATGGTCTAATATTAGTTTATTCCAAGCAAACTTTTGTGTATGAACACAAGATTTATATTCTAAACACCTTCAATTCGTAAAATGAATAAATTGCATGTGACATCCAAACCTAAAATATTTTGAATTGGAACCTTATAAAATAAATTTCATATTATATCCAAATTAGATTGCAATTTAATTCAATGAAATGAACTCAATTATTTTATTTTTCTAAGATAATTCAGACTTGTTGGATGGCGAATACTCCAATTACAACAACAAAAATATATTAACAAAAGACTTTCTTGACCCATGAAGCGCCATCTCGTCCCCACCGGTAATCGCTATGCACTAGAACACGACACCTCCTCAAGGCCTTGAAGTCATTATCTGTCAGCCAACCGCGCGCGTCCTCCTCAGTCCTCACACACACAGCGCCCGGCAGCTCGCGATGGCTCCAGACCTCGAGCCGCTCCTCCCCCGCGCCGGCCACCGCCCCGTCACTGGCGGCTGGAGGTCGGCTCTGTTCATAATCTGTAAGCCTGCCACGATCTCGCTCTTCCCCTAGCTTTGCTTTCTCGGCTCGATTTACTACTAATCAGGGGTGGGCGCTACATGTTCTCCGCGGCGGCTCAAGGGGTGGAGGTGGCGGAGCGGTTCGCGTACCACGGCATCTCGGCCAACCTCATCAGCTACCTGACCGGCCCGCTCGGGGAGAGCACGGCGGCCGCCGCCGCGGCCGTCAACGCGTGGTCGGGCGCCGCGTCGATGCTGCCGCTGCTCGGCGCCGCCGTCGCCGAGTCGTGGCTGGGGCGGTACCGCACCATCGTCGCCTCCTCCGTGCTCTACATCACGGTAAGCTCACCCAGCACACAGCACCTCTGTTTCGTTCTCCGATGTCGAACACAGCTTTTTCCTCCTGTTCAGTCAACTTTTCTGTTCTTCTGAGTTGGTACGGTTAGATCGAACGATAGGAGTTTACTGGTTCAAGAAATCTCGCACTGAGAGTGGCGCATGGAACCGTATAGTACCATCTTTTGTTTTATCAGTTTAGACGCAACTGCCTACTAGCGTATTATCGTTGACAGGGATGCTTCATCGTTTTGATCCGGTGGAAGTCCGGAGCTCGGCGCGGCCGGCAGGCGGCTTCGCGCGGCCGAGCCTCGCGGCCGTCGGGCGGCCAGAGTGGCGCGCCTCCACTTACTCCGGCGAGGGGTCTAAGCTAGGAAGCACCGTAGCCCATCGTAGACCTCCGGGGAAGGGTTTAGGCCAGCCGCAGCCGCTGGAGAAGCTTTGATTCGGCGGCAGCCGAAGAAGAATCGTCGACTATGGGCGTCGGGCCCGGCAGGCGGGCGAGTCGGGCGGGTGGCGGCTGGTCACGAGGAAGTGAAAGGAATGGCAGTTGGGCGGTTAGCGGGAGGTCGTGTTTTTATATCTTCATATGGTGAAAATGTAAATTTGTACCGCGAATTGTTGTGGTTTATATCTCTTAGGGATGGAGATATAATTTTTTTCATCTACACCATCTGTTAGAGAGGTGTTTTTGACCCCCAAAAATGCAAAAGTTAGGTATTTTTGAATCTACATCTGGAGCCCAGTCTCCGGCGAGAAATTCTACCAAGGTCATCGCGAGCGTGGCAGAGCATCTCTCTACTTCTAGATCTCCCTCCTCCAGCTCCTCCTCGGCGTTTCACTCACCATTTTTTCTGTGTTATTATGTTAGTATTCTCTCCTGCTCGCCATCTCCCTCTAAATATTCGTATTTTCAGGGGTTTCTCTCCTCCCCGCGGACATCCTTGTGTAGCTCGAGAGGTTGAACTTATAAATATCGAGTTTACAAAAGCCTAAACATGATATATTTGTATGGTTCGTTTTACCCATAAGCTCAAAGTAGCTTCTCTGTACGTGGACAATATATTGGTCTAATATTAGTTGATTCCAAGCAATTTTTTGTGTATGAACACAAGATTTATATTCTAAACACCGAAATTTTGTAAAATGAAAAAAATTGCATGTGACATCCAAACCTAAAATATTTTGAGTTGGAATCTTATAAATTAAATCCATATCCTATCCAATTTAGATTGCAATTTAATTCAATGAAATGAACTCAATTCTTTTATTTTTCTAAGATAATTCAGATTTGTTGGCGAAATATTCAAATACTCCAATTCCAACAAAAAAATTTATATTAATAAAAGACTTTCTTGACCCATGAAGCCCATGTAACACGAGAAATAGAATCACCAGGCGCGCCATATCGTCCCCACCACTGATCGCTATGCATTAGAACACGACAGCTCCTCAAGGTCTTCAAGCCATCACACCTGTCAACCAACCGCGCGCATCCTCTTCACACACACAGCGCCCCGGCCGCTAGCGATGGCGCCAGACCTCGAGCCGCTCCTCCCCCGCGCCGGCCACCGCCCCGTCACCGGCGGCTGGAGGTCGGCCCTGTTCATAATCTGTAAGCCTGCCGCGATCTCGCTCCCCCCCTAGCTTTGCTTTCTGGGCTCGGTTCATTAGCTAATCAGGGGTGGGCGCTACATGTTCTCCGCGGCGACTCAAGGGGTGGAGGTGGCGGAGCGGTTCGCGTACTACGGCATCTCGGCCAACCTCATCAGCTACCTCACCGGCCCGCTCGGGGAGAGCACGGCGGCGGCGGCGGCGGCCGTCAACGCGTGGTCGGGCGCCGCGTCGATGCTGCCGCTGCTCGGCGCCGCCGTCGCCGACTCGTGGCTGGGGCGGTACCGCACCATCGTCGCGTCCTCCGTGCTCTACATCACGGTCAGTTAACCCAGCACAACACCTCAAATCTGATTCATTCGTCGATGTCGAACACAGCTTTTTCCTCCTGTTCAATCAACTTTTTGTGGTTCTTCTGAACTGGTACGGTTAGATCGAACGATAGGCGTTTACTGGTTCAGGAAATCTCGCACGAGTGGCGCATGGAACCGTATAGTAACATTTTTTGTTTTATCAGTTTAGACGCAACTGCCTAGAATATTATCGTTGACAGGGATGCCTCATCGCTTTGATCCGGTGGAAGCGGAGACACCACACGCGTAGTGCTCCCCACGTCGCTGTGCTCATATATCAGCTGAACCGGTCTTGGAAGAAATAATACTGAGCTGAACTATAAACCTTTTTTCTTTTCTGAGCTGAACACATGATCATCACCGGAGGTTTCCAGGACAAATTTAATCTCTAGCGCTTTAGCGCTCGCCGAGCCGCAAAAATATATCTATGCGTCCTTTTATGTCAAGCAGTAGCGCGGAAAGCTTTTTCTAAAGTGCACCCCCATGTTCCATAGCGTCCTAGTCTAACTAAGATCTTCAAACTCCATGAGTGCATTACTTGTCGCGGAAATGAGTGTATCTAAACATATTTTTAGTTTTAGACACCATTTTTATCCATTTTTACGACAAGTAATTTGGAACGGAGAAAATACTAGGTAGTCCGGCATGCATCTATCTCGGATTTTGCTCCCATCCTATCCTGCAGCGACAAATTTACCCTGGCCTTCTCGCACTCCAAAGTGTTAGGAATAGGATTAGAGCACTTGTTAATTTGCTAATTATCATGTGCTAATTAAGGAACCGACTATGTACTCTCTAACTGCTAGGAGCAGTTGTAATTCCTCTTTCATGTTAGCAACTGCTCGGTGCGGTTATTGTTTTGTCTCATGCATTAGCAACCGTTGTTTGCGGTTAGCAATACTTTCACAGAATTATAACTGCTCCCTGTATATATAGTGCGCAATCAATGAGAATCATCACTTCTATCAAATCACTTTTTCACTTTACACGTTATCAGTACTCGCTCTGCCGAGAGCGACAGAGAGCCACATGGGAAAGGTAAGAATGGCAGGGAGAGACCTGTCTCGCTTGCTTTCGCTATTGCACGTTTCCTCCAGAGAGAGAACTGTCGCTTTCCACGCTCCCATCGCCACCGTGTTGCACGTCGCCGTCAAGGACCCGATGCAAGGAGTGGCCCTCGCCCCCGCCTTTTCACCCGGAACCACCGCCAGAACCGCCGCCGTGGGTACGCACGCCAAGGCAACCGCCCACTCCATGGGCGAGCACCAACGGTGCACCAGGCTGGACCCTCGGCTCCAGCCACCGCTGCAAACCATGTTGGGCCTTCGGCTCCGGCTCAGGCCGTCGTCGACGACTACATCGTACCGGCGACTCCGCCGCCATCTGCCTTCACCATCCCTCCGATGGATTGGCTCCTTGCAGGTCCATCGGCGCCATTCCTCAGAGAAGAAGAGATGTTCCCTTGCGAACTCGCGCCGCCGCCTCTGCCCCTGTACTGCGTGCAGCACGGGTTCGGACCGTGCTCAGCGCGTACGGGCGCACCACCGCGGAAGCCGTCGCCAACGCCATCAGACAAACTGCCGGAGCACTTCCTCCCTCCTGGATACGGCCCCGTCCTGGATCCCCCGTCCCCCACGCCGGCGGCGGTGGGAACCAGCGGCTACCCCACCATCCCCGACTTGAACATCAAGATCAAGGTCGAAGAAGAGGAGATAGAGGACCAGGGCTCGTCGTCGACGCCACCGCCTTCATCACCGGCGACACCATCGCCTCCTCCGGCACCACCTCTTCCTCCGACGCCTCCGCCGGAAGCCCGCCGGATCCTGCGCCAATTCGCCGCGGCCATGGCGCACAACCGCGCAGCCGTCCCGGGTGCGTGGTCGCCGGCAGCCCTCGGCCTCACCGGCGCCCCCGGGGCGTGCAGCAGCGGCGGGGGCCGTGCGGAAACGCGGGGCACACCCCACCTCCCTTGAAGACGACGCCATGAGCAGGGAAGAGACGGTGTGGTGAGGTGCTGCGCCAGATCAAGTAGAGAAGTGGGGAACGGGAGAAGCGGCGTTGTGTGGGAAACCCTCGTGCGTGCTATCCTTATCCTTCTCTCTGTCTGTGCATGGGCCAGCCCAACTCTTCCCGCTCCTCACCTAATCAAGCCTACAAGCCAATAACTCCAATAAGTGCATAGCAGGGCCGACGGCCGTCGGCGACCACGCGCCCCAGATGGCTGCGCAGTTTTGTGCCATGGCCCCGGTGAATTGGCGCAGGATCCGGCGGGCTTCCGGCGGAGGCGTTGGAGGAAGTGGCGGTGCCGGAGGAGGCGGTGGTGTCGCCGGTGATGAAGGCGGTGACTGAGGGAGTTCTGGATTAAGGGGTCCTCGGATGGCCGGACTACATAGTGTGGGCCGGACTGTTGGGCTATGAAGATACAAGACAAAAGACTTCGTCTCGTGTCCGGATGGGACTCTCCTTGGCGTGGAAGGCAAGCTTGGCATTCGGATATGTAGATTCCTTTCTCTGTAACCGACTTTGTACAACCCTAGCCCCCTCCGTTCTCTATATAAACCGGAGGGCTTCGTCCGTAGAGGCAATCATAATCACATAGGCTAGACTTCTAGGGTTTGAGCCATTACGATCTCGTGGTAGATCAACTCTTGTAATACTCATATTCATCAAGATCAATCAAGCAGGAAGTAGGGTATTACCTCCATAGAGAGGGCCCGAACCCGGGTAAACATCGTGTCCCCCGCCTCCTGTTACCATCGACCTTAGACGAACAGTTCGGGACCCCCTACCCGAGATCCGCCGGTTTTGACACCGACAGTGGCGTCGACGACGAGCCCTGGTCCACTATCTCCTCTTCTTTGACCTTGATCTTGATGTTCAAGTCGGGGATGGTGGGGTAGCCGCTGGTTCCCACTATCGCCAGCGTCGGGGACAGGAGATCCGGGACAGGGCCGTATCCAGGAGGGAGGAAGTGCTCCGGCAGTTCGTCTGATGGCGTTGGCGACGGCTTCCGCGGTGGTGTGCCCGTACGCGCTGGGCACGGTCCGAACCCGTGCTGCACGCAGTACGGGGGCAGAGGTGGCGGCACGAGTTCGCAAGGGAACATCTCTTCTTCTCTGAGGAATGGCGCCGATGGACCTGCAAGGAGCCAATCCATCGGAGTGATGGTGAAGGCAGATGGCGGTGGAGTCACCGGTACAATGTAGTCGTCGACGACGGCCTGAGCCGGAGCCGAAGGCCCAACATGGTTTGCAGCGGTGGCCGGAGCCGAGGGTCCAGTCTAGTGCATCGTTGGTGCTCGCCCATTTAGTAGGCGGTTGCCTTGGCGTGCGTACCCACGGCGGCGGTTCTGGCGGTGGTTCCGGGCGAAAAGGCGGCGGCGAGGGCCACTCCTTGCAACGGGTCCCTGACGGCGACGTGCAGCATGGTGGCGATGGGAGCGTGGAAAGCGACGGTTCTCTCTCTGGAGGAAATATGCAATAGCGAAAGCAAGCGACGACAGGTCTCTCCCTGCCATTCTTACCTTTTCCGTGTGGCTCTCTATCGCTCTCGGCAGCCGAGTACTGATAACGTGTAAAGTGAAAAAGTGATTTGGCAGAAGTGAATGATTCTCATTTATTGCACACTATATATACAGGGAGCATTTACAATTCTGTGAGAGTATTGCTAACCGCAAACAACGGTTGCTAATGCGTGAGACAAAACAATAACAGCACTGAGCAGTTGCTAACATGAGAGAGGAAGTACAATTGTTCCTAGCAGTTAGAGAGTACATAGTCGGTTCCTTAATTAACACATGTTAATTAGTAAATTAACAAGTTCTCTAATTCTATTCATAACACAAAGCTCTCTAGGATGGACTGTCGCCATTATTGTCGGCTGGTAGGCGGCAGGCAGCCGGAAGCCTATGACGTGCCAATGCAGGACGTGGTCCAGGACGAGCCGACGCCACCCTCGCCGGTGTATTGCACCATGACCATTGTCGAGGCCCGTGTCCATTACATGGACATGGTACGGGAGGAGTGGGAGCAGCAGTTCCAGGAGGCGCAGGCCGACGCAGCCTACAACCTCCAGCTCCTCCAGGAGCACCAGCAGGAGGAGGAGGAGCTCGCCACCAGCACAAAAATCTCGTCGGACACGTACGTGTCGGAGCAGGCAGCGCTGCTCGAGTCCTACCGCTCCGCCTGCGAGATCCGCCTCGCCCGCTGGCGGTACCACCAACGTCGGGCGAAACTAGAGCTCGACTACAAGGAGTTCGACGAGGCGGCGAGCGAGGTGTGAGGCAAGACCGACGAGAAGGAGGACATCGCCAAGGCCGCGCCCCTCCGCCACGACTACGAAGCCAGCACGTCGGCGGGCGCTGCCGGCACCAAGGAAGAGTTGTGCATGGTAGATCACCGCTGCTCTGGTCCCAGGAAGGCCACATCTCTTCACCTCCGCCTGAAGCCAAACTTGGTGGGCTGATAATTGTCGGCCTATTAGTCACTCAAGCTACGGCAGCAGAGACAGAGCTGGAGAGTGCCGAGGTGGAACTAGAGAAGGCGAAGGCAAGTGTCGTAGCTTCAATTCTCGGGGCTCATGGCCGAACATGGGAACACGTGTCGGCGATCATTTAGATTAGGTTTGAAATAGAAGTATGTCCTAAATTATACCTCCAGAGTCAGACGAGCTCCACTTTTAGTTGAAGAATGTCCAAAATGTAATGAATCTCGTCCGGTTTACATGAAATCCGCAGTGTTTGGATGAATCTCTTCTAGTTTAGATGAAAATATGTCGTGTTTGCATGAATTTCATCCGGTTAGTTTAAACTGTTGTTGAAATGTATGCGGGCAGTGTCCGTGGACTGCCCTCCGCGTGAGCGGACAGATGCCGAAGCAAATTTGTGAGTCAGATGCCCTTACCCCGGCCTCAGCCAAAGTTTGTTTATTGTGCGGCATACTCATGTCCTGCACCCGAAGAGAACGATCCCCTGTACCTTTGGTCGCCATAAACACCATATCCATGAATCCATCATACCATCAATCCTCTCTGCATCAAAGAAGTCCTAAAGAGAGGATTGTGCATATGTTTCATACTCCCTCCATTCCCTTATACAAGACCACTATGAAAAATACATTTTGCATCAATATAAGGCCGCCAACAATAATCGAGGCAAAAATTAATGATGTTTTCTCGTACTAGCAACTTTTTAATACTTACATGCATGTAGTCATAATGACACTCAGCCTCTTCCTTGCCATTCATTCGTTGCATACATGTGGTGTATTAATGATCACGGCTAACGAAAAGAAAAGTTGACTTGCAAAGAAGTCATTAAATCTTATCTTGGTACCTGTAATATGAGTTTGTGGCCTTGTATAAGAGCAAGTACAATAGAGCTGAGTCAGCGGGCTATAAGAAATAAATTAGTATATTTCTGCTTAGTTGAAGGAAACAGAAGAGGAGAGAGAAGATAAGCGGGCTCTTCGTGAAGAGCCAGCTCTAGCACGTGCTCCTAGTCACTTTGTGAGAATGAAAGGTGGTCCACATAATAAAAAAGTAGTACACTCTTTTGATCTACTATTGTACATGTTGACTATAAGATGGGCTATAGATGATATGACACTGGCTTATAGCCAGCAGCTGGCTATACTATTAACCATGCTCTAAGGCTAGTCATAGTGGGAGTAACTTAGCAAGTAACATACCGCACTCCGAGAAATTTTTCCTTATGTGGCATGTAGTTAATGAAAAGTGGTAACATAATATGTTACTGTAACATAGCGCTTTCCAAGACAAGATGAGTCTACAATCTAATTAATGAAGTCATTTATGACACTACTACTATGTTACTTTGCACTATGAAGGTAGTAACTTAGACTAGTGTCATATACATGACACTAGTATAAGTTACTCCCCACTATGACCAGCCTAAGGGAATGGAGGGAGTATATTATTTGGTTTTAATAAAGTTCCCAAAAAATTCAGATTTTTTTATTAAATTGTACATACACTCTTCTTTTCATTCACATACATCGACCTGGTCGAAAACTTCCCTGAAGACTCTAGCGCCCAACAGTGTCCTGTTCTTCAGTGTTCAGTCAGACTGCGCTCGGGTTCGAGCGGGAGTGTCGCCGGCCCGGGCTTCTCGGCCCCCTTCGCGCCGGTTGCTGCCCCGGCCCTGGAGGCGGATCAGGTGGACGTCTGCTTCATAGAGACCGGGCCTGACCTCGAGGCCATGGAGGTGGAGCTGGCCCGCGCGATGGTGGTCTCCGTGGTGGGTCGGCTTGAAGACGCCGACTTGGCGACGGTGGCGGCTGTGATTCATGCGGAGTTCGAGGTAGACTCTTCGGTCATGTCCATCATGCCGTACTTTCCTGAGGATTTTCTGGTGCTCTGCTGCACGCCCGAGCTGCGTAACAGGATGGTACGCCGTGGCCGGGCTGGATCCGACAGCTTCGATCTTCTGCTTCGGCCCTGGATTCGCCAGGCAAATGGAACCGGCATTGAAATGTCGTTTTTGGTCCCGCTGGCGCTGTGTGGCGTGCCGGCAAATGCGTGGACGAGGCGCACCGCCGACGTGCTTCTTCATGGGCTCGGCATCGTCGTCAAGGTGGATGCTTCTACGGCTGCTAGGAGCGACATGTCAGACTTCAGGGTGTGGCTGCGCACCGATGACCCTGCGCGCATCCCGCCTCGGCGCCTCCTCGCCGTCGAGGAGCCGGGCCGGCGGAGCAGCCGTGCGCTGCGTGGGGAAGGCGTGGTGGACGCCATCTGGTACCCTGTCTCCATCGCCCAGGTGGCTGCGGCGGTTCGCGTGGCCCCGCCGGCAAGTGCTCCCCCCCCCCCCCCCGCCGCCGCCCCCGCCTCCGCCATCGCCGCCGTCGGACCGGGAGGACGGCCGGAGCAGGCCAACGCAGGATCGTGGTGGGGGTCGGGATCTTCCTGGTGGTGGGGCCAGCCCTGACGGGCACTCGGGTGGATCTCCGGTGAGCTCATCGGCGTCGGCTCCTACGCCGGCCCGACAGCGCGGGATTCAAACTGTGGGTGTGGAGGGTCGCATGGGGCCTAACTCCAGCGTCATGGCGGACGTGGCTCGGAACGTAATCGAGGCCAGCGTGGTGGAATCTGCAGCGATTGACGGGCCAATGGGGCTTCGACAGGCTGAGCGGCAGTAGGACGCCGGGGCCACCCGGTCGGTGCAAAGCTGCGCCCGGGCCCGCCCGCCCCCCCCCCCCCCCCCCCCCGCCCGTTTGGTGGAGGGCCCAGGACAAGAGGCGAATCGGTCGTGGCTTCCGGAGACTGCGGCCTCTTCTCCCATTGGCTCTCCGCGCCACACGACAGGATGCCGCGCAGATGGGACTGCGGATTCCCCGACAACTAGGGTTGGTGGGTGGTATCTGTGCATCGCTGCTGCAGGTCCCACGGATGAGGGGTTGGGCTTTTCTCAGTCGAATCTCCCAGAAACCGAGGAAGATTTGCCGGGCGCTGGGGATCAGGCCAGGCCGGGACCCACCCTGCATGGTGACGTGACCCCCCCATGCACGCGGGAGGACGGTTGGTTCGTCGTTAGCCTCTCGGCAGAAAATCAGGATTCCTCCCCCCTGCTCTGGACGTCCAGGATGGGGTTCTAGCTCAGTCAACACCGCCTCCATCGCCCCCCTCCCCTCGGTCCCAAGTCTCACAACTATGCAACGAGCTGCGGCGCGCTTTATCGCCCATGCTCCCGCAGCCTTGCCGTGGACAGCTACCGAAGCAGCAGAAGAGACCAAGGCAGAAACGGCCACCAATCACCACGCCGCGCAGGAGCGTCAGGCTAGCAAAGGGAGGCAGGGGATCCAAAGCTTCCAAACAACAAGCGGTCATCATCAAAGAAGCTATGCTTGGCAAACGAGGGTGGCTAGATTAGCGACGGGGAGCTCGAGGCCTATGCTAGGCTTTTCGATAAGCCGCTGCTAGATTGCCACGTCAAGGCCATTCTGGCGTTGTTCGGTTGGGACGCTAACTGTCTTCCACTCGCGAACGAGGAGGTGGCCATGGTAGAGGGTCAGTAGGTTGTGTTGCCTAGCTGTGGGGCTGTGTGGGCTTGGATAATGTCAAACCACCCACCTAAAGTCCTTGTGTGGAATGTACGTGGGCTAAACGCGGCGGCAAGACGTAACGCGGTGTTCCAGGTTGTGGAGGGGGCAAAGGCAGCCATCGTATGCCTCCAGGAAACCAAGCTTGAGGTCATTACGCCGGAAATTGTGAGGCATTGCCTCGGTAATAAATTTGAAAACTTTTACTATGTGCCAGCAGTGGGAACACGTGGGGGAATTCTGCTTGCGTGGGATGCCTCAATGGTCTCAATCTCCAACCGCCACATCTCGGAGAATTCTGTCACGGCCTTGGTGCAACAGGAGGGGGCACCCATGTGGTGGATCACAGGGGTCTATGGGCGGCAAGGAAACGCGGAGAAGATTCCTTTTCTCCAGGAGCTCGAGGACATCAGGGATTTACATGCCGGACCGTGGGTTTTAGCGGGTGACTTCAACCTCATTGTCAATGCAGAGGACAAGGACAACGAACACATTAACCGGCGGATGTTGGCAAGGTTCAGAGCCCTCCTGAACAGGCTGGAATTGAAGGAGCTTTATCTCAACGGGCGAAGATACACGTGGTCGAATGAAAGACAAAACCCCACGTTGGAGAAGATTGATCACATCTTTGCTACGAACACTTGGGAGGATGGCTACCCGGCAAACCTGCTTACTGCCTTGGGTACGTCCATCTCGGACCACTGCCCACTACTGCTTGACTTGGATGCGGAGTTCCATATGGGACGCAGATTTCGCTTTGAGAACTTTTGGACTAAGGTGGACGGGTTCCATGATGTAGTTCTCCAGGCGTGGCAATCGATTCCGGCGGCTGGCAACCCGTTCCTAGTGTTGGACAGCAAGTTGAGGGCGACGGCGAAAGCCCTCCAGAGTTGGAGTGACAGGTGGATTGGGAACATCAAGCTTCAGATTGGGATGGCCATGGAGCTGATTGCTCGCCTAGATGCGGCGACTGATAGGAGGGTGCTCACGCCCAGGGAACATGACCTGCGGAAACTGCTGAAGAGGAAACTACTTGGCCTGTGCTCCCTTGAGAGAACCATAGCCCGGCAGTGATCTCGCCTTCTCTTCCTGAAGGAAGATGACGCGAATACTGGCTTCTTCCACAAACATGCGGCCTACCGACAACGAAAAAATGTCATCCTATGCCTGCGCCATCAAGATGAGAACATAACAGGCCAAGAGGAAATATCAGCGGTGGTGGACGCGTACTACGACGCCTTGTTGGGGGATTCTAATGTCAGAGCGGCTTCCATCAACCTTGACCACTTGGATTTGCCCTCATACGACCTCTCCCACCTTGAGGTCCAGTTCACAGAAGAGGAGATAGAAAGAACCATCAAGGCAATGCCGCTCGACAAGGCTCCCGGCCCGGACGGCTTCACGGGCCGCTTCTATGCCTCCTGCTGGCAGATTGTAAAAGCTGACTTCATGAGAGCGCTTGACCAATTCCATCAAGGGGACATGCGTGGACTAGCGGCCATAAAATAAGGCGCTGGTATCGTTACTACCAAAACGGGATGGGGCCGTGGACATCAAGGATTTTAAGCCGGTGAGTTTAGTGCATAGTGCCATCAAGATTTTCGACAAAGCTCTCGCTCTCAGATTAGCGGAGGACCTACCAAGACTCGTGGGGAAGCACCAAAGCGCATTTGTGCGGGGCAGATCACTACATGACAATTTCATGTTAGTTCAGGGCACGGTCAGGAGACTGCATGCACTCCGGCAACCTTCCATCTTACTCAAGCTGGACATTACGAAAGCTCTCGATACGGTGAAGTGGTCTTTCTTACTTGAGGTGCTTGAGAGATGTGGATTTGGAAGCCGCTGGCGTGCATGGATGTGTGGCTTACTGGCCACCTCGTCAATGAGGGTGATGATAAACGGGACTCCGGGCAAGCCGATATTGCCATGCAACGGCCTTCGGCAAGGGGCTCCGCTCTCTCCAATGCTCTTCATACTATGCATGGAGCCCCTTCGCTGCCTCTTTCAGTTCCGTCAGCAACGTGGGGCACTCTCCCCCCTCTCCAACACTGGGCTGCAACGAGTATCACTATTCGCAGATGATGTCATGGTTTTCTTCAAACCCACTGAGTTGGAGACCCGAGCCTGTGGTGCTGTCCTAGATCTGTTTGGGCATGCCTCTGGGCTGTCGGTTAACATGAGTAAAAGTGCGGCCATCCCTATCAGATGCTCTCAAGAGGAAGTAGGGCTTGTCAGCACAGCTCTCGGGTGCGCGATCGGCTCCTTTCCGTGCACATACTTGGGGTTGCCTCTCGCCCTACGCAAGCAATCGGCCGCCCAGCTTCAAGGCATTGTTGACAAGATGGCGGACTGCCTGCCACATTGGAAGGCAGCAATGCTGCCGAAGAGCGGAAGACTAACGCTGATTCTGTCTGTTCTGTGCGCGATACCGATCCACTCCATGTTAGCGTTGAATATCCCGGTGAAGACGATCAAGGCAATCAACAAAATCTTCCGTGGTTTCCTATGGTGTGGGAAGAAGGAAGCAACGGGTGGACACTGTGCCGTGGCTTGGGACAATGCTTGCAGACCCAAGTGGGCAGGAGGGCTTGGAATCCCTAACCTAAGCTGGTTGAACAAGGCCCTGCAGGCGAGGTGGCCATGGTTACAAAAAACTGACAAGGAGAGGCCATGGGCGGAATTCAACATCGATGTCCCGGCCGCTTCACGCGCGCTATGCACGGCGGCCACCAGGAGAGCGTGGGAGATGGCCGTCGCGCCCTTTTCTGGGAGGATAAATGGCTCGCGGGAAGTACGATTAGGGAGCTTGCTCCGGACATCTACCAGCGCGTCCCGAAGAGGACGAGGGCCTCGCGGACAATCGCGGATGCGCTGGCAAACGAGCAATGGGCGAGAGACTTGGGACCAAACCTCCAGGAAAACGAGCTGTCTCAGTTCTTGGCGCTGTGGCAAAGGGTAGAAATCACCAGGCTAGTGGAGGGGGAAGAAGACACCGCTGCTTGGGCCTGGGAGCCGAATGGGAATTTTTCGGTGCGATCGGCGTATGCGGCTGGTTTCATGAGCCTTGAAGAATCACCAACTGCTAAGTTTACTTGGAAGTCAAGGGCACCGCTGCATTGCCGCTTTTTCCTCTGGCTCGCGATCCAAAACAGATGTTGGACATCGGATCGTTTAGCCAGACGAGGCCTCCCTCATCAAGATGCATGCCCCCTCTGTGATCAACAGGAAGAAACTTTGCAGCACCTTCTGCTTGGCTGTGTGTTTGCGCGACAGGTTTGGCATGAGATGAGCCGAGCAACAGGGCTTCGGGAGTTGGAGCCGTTACAGAATGAATCTCTGAGTGCATGGTGCCAAAGGCAGGATCGGGAACCGAGAAGCAGGAGATCAACTAGGGCTAAATGTATCCTGGCATTGTGGATAATTTGGAAGCATCGAAACGATGTCGTGTTTAATGGGGCTCAGGTTTCTCTGTCACGAGCCAAAGAGCGGCTACTTGAGGAAGGAAGGCTCTGGGCGAAAGCTGGAATGTTTAAAGATGACATTAGAGGCTTTGAAGAGCTAGGTAGTGAGCGGGCAGCTAGTGAGTAGTTTGTAATACAAGTTGGTGCTTGGTGGACTCGGGACCTTTGTAATTATTGTAGCCCGCGTGGATCTCTCTCCTTTAATGAATGATACGCATACTCGTGCGTATTCGAGAAAAAAGTCAGACTGATATCATCCAGCACCCAATCTGCCCATCATATTAAAAGATGGTTTCATAAAATTCGAGCACCCTCTGTGCGGTCCATATGTTGAACGATGAAATTTGTGTGGCTATTTCGGAGAAATTGTATACACATGCAAAGTTCATCTATGATTCATGCTTCATAGTGTCCCTAACAAAGCTTATAAATTTCTACCATCACAAGGGTTGCTGGTCTCCATTCTTCTCAACCAAGCTGACAAATCTGCAGGGCCTCGGGATGCTGGCGCTCTCGTCCATGTTCTCCTCACCTCAGAGCGAACAATGCAAACTCGCCGCGGACGGCCGGCAAGCATGCCCGCGCTCCTCCCTGCAGACGGCCTTCTTCTACGTCTCGCTCTACCTGGTGGCCATTGCGCAGAGCGGCCACAAGCCCTGCGTGCAGGCCTTCGGCGCCGACCAGTTCGACGCGGCCGACCCCGCCGAGTCGTTGGCCCGGGGCTCCTTCTTCAACTGGTGGTACTTCGGGATCTGCGGCAGCGCGACGGTGACCATCGCGCTCATGAGCTACGTCCAGGACAACGTCAGCTGGGGCATTGGCTTCGGGGTGCCGTGCGTGGTCATGGTGCTGGCGCTCGCCGTCTTCCTGCTTGGTACCAAGACGTACCGGTTCTACGACGACTCGGCCGACGGCAAGGGCGCCAGCGTGTTCTCCCGTGTCGTGGAGGCCTTCAGGGCATCGAGAAAGAGATCGCCGGAAGGCGGAGAGCACGGCCATGGCGACGGCGTGGAGAATGCTGCCCTCGTGGAGGAGGTGAGGGGCTTGGCGAGGCTGTTCCCGATATGGGCGACCTGCCTGCTCTACGGCGTGGTGTTCGCTCAGCCGCCGACGCTGTTCACCAAGCAGGCGGCGACGATGGACCGGAGGGTCGGGCCGTCGGGGTTCCAGATACCGCCCGCGGCGCTGCAGTGCTTCATGGGCATCAGCATGATCACCTGCGTCGCGCTGTACGACCGCGTCCTGGTGCCCGTGGCGCGCAGGCTCTCCGGCCTCCCCTTGGGCATCACCATGCTCCAGCGGATCGGCACGGGCATGGTGCTGGCCGTGACCGCGCTGGTGGTAGCCGCGCTGGTGGAGATGAGGCGGCTGAGCACCGCGGTGGACGCCGGCGTGGTGGACCTGCCCGACGCGGTGGTGCCCATGAGCCTGTGGTGGATCATGCCGCAGTACGTGCTCCTGGGCGCGGCGGACGTGTTCACCATGGTGGGCATGCAGGAGTTCTTCTACGACCAGATGCCCGGCGCGCTCAAGAGCCTCGGGCTCGCGCTCTACCTCAGCGTCCTCGGCGTCGGCAGCTTCATCAGCAGCTTCCTCATCTCGGTCGTCGACGGCGCGACGAGGAGGGGCGGAGGCACGAGCTGGATCGCCGACAACCTCAACCGGGGTCATCTCGACTACTTCTATCTGCTCATCGCTGCGCTCACCGCGCTGGAGCTTCTTGCTTTCCTCTACTTCTCAGGTTCTTACGTTTACAAAAGGAAGACTGTCAGTGTTCATTGACACATTGGTCCACGAATCATGTGTAGCAAGTTGTATATGCTGGCGATTCCACTATTCATGTGCTGATTCTTCTGGGCAGCAATGTTTTACTTCTACTTTTACTCTTATTATTGCTGTGAACTTATTAGTCCTGAAGCAGAGACACACTTGAACACGGCAGTGCTCTTCCTCAGAGCACGGCCAGCCTGAGAACATGGGCGCACAGCCATAACTGCAAGTACCGAAGCATATAAAAACTTTGACTGAACAAGATAGATTCATCCACCCTGAATTCTTGATCTTGGGTTTTAGCACCAACTTTACAGTTCAAAGTCGTAGCTGAATATTCCTGGTTTGTAGCATTCGCAACCTTTTTCAGAAAAGTTTGCTGAAAGTGTTCCACGTGCTTGCTTGGTAATTTAGATGGATTTCACAAAGTGGATTCAGTGATTCAACAGTGCGGGCATGTTTCAGTGATGGCAAAAGTCCTACAAAGTTATGCTTTCCCGGGTTTATGTCAGTAGCTCTCGAGAGGTTTAATCGAATGTCAACCATTGCAGCAACTTAACTTCTACACCAGGACAGAATTCATGACCAAATGAAGTTGCAGGCATACAAAATTCGCAAGCCTACCCAGGTTTCATTCAACCTCCGGCTCCCTGATTGATGATCTAAGAAAGTTCGCAAGCAGAATAACGTTACAGGTGATGCAGAGGAGCTGGGCAGAGCAGAGCAGAGCTCACCGGTCACTCCTCCTCGTCGAATTCGGCGGCCGGCTCGGGGAGCGTGGGCAGCACGGGGTACTTGCGCGAGAAGCAGGCGTCGCAGTAGTCGCCCGCCTCCTCGCCGTAGATGCCGTGCAGCTTGTCCAGCGAGAGGAAGGCGAGGGAGTCGCTGCCGATCTCCCGCCGCACGCCCTCCAGGTCCATCCGGTTCGAGATGAGCTCCCCGTCGCTCGGCGTGTCGATGCCGTACAGGCACGACCCCACCACCGGCGGGCTGGCGATGCGCATGTGCACCTCGCGCGCGCCGGCGTCGCGGAGCAGCCGCACGATCTTGCTCGACGTGGTGCCCCGGACCAGGGAGTCGTCCACCACCACCACGCTCTTGCCGCGGATCACGCCGCGCACGGGCGCCAGCTTCAGCTTCACCGCCAGGTCGCGGATCGCCTGCGTCGGCTGGATGAAGCTGCGCCCGCTGTAGTGCCACCGGATCAGGCCCTGCTGGAACTCCAGCCCCGACTCGCGCGAGAAGCCCAGCGCGGCGTAGAAGCCAGAGTCGGGAACAGGGATGACCACGTCGGCGCCCGGCGCCGGGGACTCCTCGGCGAGGGCGCGGCCGAAGGCCGTGCGGCGCTCGTGGACGTCGTGCGAGAAGACGACCGAGTTGGGGAGGGAGAAGTAGATGTGCTCGAAGACGCAGGCCCGGCGGGGCAGGTGCGGGACGAGGCAGGCCGAGGAGACGGACATGTCGCGGCGGTCGACCATGACCACCTCCCCGGGCTCCACCTCGCGCTCGTAGGTGGCGTCGATGAGGTCCAGCGCGCAGGTCTCGGACGCGAAGGCCACGGCGCCGTTGGGGAGGCGGCCGAGCACCAGCGGCCGGAACCCGTGCGGGTCGCGCACGGCGAACAGCTTGTCGGCCGTGAGGAAGAGCAGCGAGTAGGCCCCCGCGAGGCGCTCGCAGGCGTCGCAGATGCGCGCCAGCAGCGGCCGCGAGAGCGACGTGGAGATGAGGTGGAGGATGACCTCCGTGTCGGAGGTGGTGTTGAAGATGGAGCCGCGCGCCTCCAGCTTGCTCCGCAGCGCCTGGTAGTTGACGAGGTTGCCGTTGTGCGCCACGGCCACCTGCCCGAACCTGTACCCGGCCAGGAACGGCTGCACGTTCCGCAGGGACGCGGCGGCGCCGGCGGTGGAGTAGCGCACGTGCCCGATGGCGGCGGGGCCGGGCAGCGACGCGAGCCTGGACGGGTCGCCGAACACGTCGGCGACGAGCCCCAGCCCGGTCACGGACTTGAGCTTGCCGTCGCCCCCGGCGGCGACGATCCCGGCGCCCTCCTCCCCGCGGTGCTGCAGTTTCTGCAGGCCCAGGTAGCAGAGCGAGGAGGCGTCCGGGTGGCCCACGACCCCCACCAGGCCGCACTCCTCGCGCGGGTGGTCGTCGGATTCGTCGTCCACCCCGTAGGAGAACGGGGTCACGCGGTCCGGCAGGAGCGCCGCCCCGGCTGGCGGCGAAAGGCGGCGGCGCAGAGCGAGAGGGGACGGATTGGGGGCGTACCCGAACCGCTGCTGGTGGTGGCTGTGGCGCTTGGAGCCGGAGGTGGTGCGGTGGTGATGGAGGAGGCGCGACGTGGACGGTGCGGTGGCGGCGGCGGCCATTCCCATTCTTGGGCGGCTGATTTGGGGAGGGGATTGCTGGCGGCGGCGGCGGCGGCGAGGGCTTTGGGAGGATGCCCCTCCGAGTGCGGGTCAAGGGGCGGGATTTTAAAGAGGTTTGGTCGGCTCGTATCGACCGTAGGATGCGATGTACCGTCGGTAGTACCGTACGTTGTACAACCTGATACGGTGATGGTGCCTCCGTGCTTACAGGCAGAGATACTGAGTGGTGGGGCCACCAACGAGCCGAGTGAGGTGTCGACTATCGAGCGTTGGAGTTGGACCAGTGAAGCAATCGCTGGTCAAGTGGCGCCGTATGGTCCATTTTCTAATTCATCCACTTGAGGACCAATTTTATTTTATTTTTTGCTTTTTCGTTTAGAGAACACCACTCTTTATTCATCGCAAAATATTGTTAGAGTTTTTCAGATGCAATCCGGAGTTACGTTACGCGAAATAGAATCACCCGAAGAAAAACACAAATGCATATATGGGCCGCGACATTCGACAAACGGCTAACATGGCTAAAGAACAAGACGAAAAATTGCCAGTCAAAATCTTGATGTCGATGACTACTACGAACAGTCTGCCGTTTGAAGTGAACGAGATGACCTTACGAAAACCTTCTTGACGAGCAAGAGCAGCGACGTGTCGAAGCGCTAGTGCCTCGGCTAGTTCTGGCATGGTAACCTCCTGAATGCGCTCATGGCACGTCAACAAGCACAATCCGTTGTGGTTCCAGATCGCCACACCCATTCTCATCCGCCGCGAATTATAAAACAGTGCATCATCAACATTTACGAACGTCGTGTCTGTTGGCGATGCAACCCATCGAGACACCGTAGGGTTTGGGTGGATATGCCTATTAGCTTCGACGGTTTTAAAAGCAGTTCTACACAATCGACTCCACATAAGCAATACTTTTTTCGGCCACACGACGAGGACGTAGGATCGCGCCATTGTTCCTGACATCATTCCTCGCCTCCCAAATGTGCCAAATTGTAACCACCAAAGCAGTTGCTTTAACGCGGTGTAGATCTCTCAATAAAATCAAAGACCCATTTGCTTGATGTTTAAAAAACTCTTGCAGCACAAATGGACATGATACCTCTGTCTTCTCCGGTCTCGCCATGCTCATGTGAGGCTAGTTCATTGTTAGCGTCCTTGTGATCAGAAAACGATAGTAGATCGGCTGTCTCGATGCTGCAATCTGAGATGTTTCATGAAGGAAACAATCCTCTAGCGCATGGTCAATGTGGCAGTTGTTGGTAGACCATGGCAACGAACTGTATGTCCTTGTCGAGGTGCTGATGGAGCTCCTGCTGATATGCAGCCCTCGAGTTCCATAGTCTGAACCAGAAGAGGCTGTTTAGGCCAGATGGTGAGGTCGCTGAGATCCTATCTGTGTCTCACTTTGAATAGGTGGTAGGAACAGTCAAAGATCGCCACGAGCGTTGGTGGTGAAGGTGACACTGTCGAACATAGATTGTGCATACAGGGTGTGCCGGTGGGTTGATGTCGATCCGACCCGCCCTATCGGCAGTAAACGTGAGGGAGCCAAAAGTTAGGCTCTCTCCCAGTGGAAGGACGCCGGAGGTAGAAAAAGATCCGTTCCAAGATCGATCTCCAGCCAGCGCCGCTCGTGCCTGGCGCACCAACTGACGGTGTAAAATACCGTCAGATCCCTAAGTAGGGGTCCAAGCGTGGTTGAAAGTCTTAAATCGGAGATCACACAAAGGGTTTATCCAGGTTAGGCCTTCGTAGAGTAATACCTGTTAATGCTGAAACGCGTCACACGAACACGTCGATGTGTACCCGCGGCGCCGAGGGAGATGCTCCGCAACTCACACCGCGGGAGGCCGACTTCCAGCACGATACGCAAGACAGCAAGCCGGCGCTTTTGGGACCAGACGCCCCGCTCGCCCGGGAGGGACCCCGTCAGGGCTCGCGGCGACGATTGGCTGCTCGAGGTCGGTCTTACCGCCCCTAGAGCCTCATGGATTCGCAGCCTCCAATCTTGAAGAACGACGAAGAACGAGAAGAAAGATACAAGGGGAGAGATAAAAGTAGATGAACACGGAAAAGTAGTAGATTGATTGATCGATTGTGTGTTGTTCAACCCGCCGTCACCCCTTAGGTATATAAGAGGCGGCTGGACTTCCCGTGCAAGGAAAAGGCTTGGATTCATGCCCAAAACCCTAGTCAAATTCGGATTGGTTTTGTCCGAACTTTCCAAAACTGTTCGGTTTAAACTAGCTGCACCTTGCGGGTCTTTTTTATGATGGTAAACGATCTCGGATGGAAAGGAGCCCAAAAGCAATCTTGACCGTTTCGACGAGGCGAACAACTTTTATGTTGAACGTTTTTTGATCAGAGGTCATCTTGAGGGTGAAAACTGTCGCGCAAAACAGGCTATCCCTCGCGCTACCCATCAGACAAGGTGTCTGGTGGGGCGCGCCAGTTTTTGCCTCCTGACAGGGCTGTATTTCGATGGCTCCAACTTTTGCATACAAAGTCGGATTGGAACGTTTTTTATATCAAAATCGATCGTTTTGACGAGACGAAGACAATCCGTTTAGATAATGTTACCATTTGAGGTCGTCTTGGGGGCTTAATCAGCCAAACTGTACTCTGAATATAAGATCTTAGTACTTTGAGCATAGTTTTGGCCTTCGAGATGAAATCGGACTGCGATGACCCAAACTTCAAAGATGTTCATATCGACAATACAGAACTCTTTCATGAAGATCACTTCTCCATTTGAGGCCATCTTAAATAAGTTATTGACCGTGCCAAAATCTGGTGTCAACACATGCCCCCCTGTTTTTCGGCAAAGTTTGTGTGCCGAAAAATAACTTCCACATAGCTTGTTCTAAGGACGATGTCAACACTCCATCAGCCATTTTGCATGTTCTTAGAACGACAAGTATATATCGGCTATTGCTTGTTTGAACCTCTTGATGCAAACTTGGGTGAAAACTTCTCAGCTTCTATAACAATCCGGTGATAAGGTTCCATAGATCAAAACCATCCTCCGAACCATATTGTTCACCCTTTCGCTAGGATTTTGCAGATAATCAAGAATGAACTTCCTCCAATCCTTACTCCGCCTGCATAAAAGTTTCACTAGTGGCTGAAGCGGTGGGCTTCGATTCAGCCTTACCTATGTTGACAAGACCTAGCATCGGCTATTGATAGAAATGCAATACACCATGGTTAACATAGTTGCCGGACGCTTACTGTGCCAACTCTTTCGAATTGCCATGCTTAGATATATAAACAATTTCAAAGCAACTCAAGGTAAATCTTGCATCTAGACAACAAAAGATAAACTATAAGTGATCCGTCAAAACATTGATAACCCTTGGATATTTGTTGCACTACTAATAACGAATCACCAGAAGCCTCAATATGTATAGCACCTATATCAAGGCAAAGCTCCAATCCGAACGACAATGCATATTCGGCTTTGATGATTGTGCAAAAATATTATAAGCGGCCTGAGGCTTCACAAAACAGCTCCATATGGAGATAAATAAACAACACCAACACCTTGGCCATTGCCACAAATTTACTGTCGAAAATAATCTCCATAGTACTAGAAAGACAAGGGCAATATCAATGAACATGTACCTCGTTTTGGCCTCTAATTGAACTAAGGACGATGTTAGGATACTACATCAGCCATGCTTTGACATATTCTTAGGGCGATAGATAAATACCGGCCATCAACATAATTCCCATGTAGAATTCATTCACCAAATCATGTATAGCCGAAATAAACAAATGAAATAGCAATCAAATATTTCGGCCCTTTGGATTAGCAAGAAAAAATGTAGCTAATAAAATGTATAGAGATTTGGTAATACCCTCTCATGATGCAGAAAATTATGTCGCTTCCATGGATTAAAATAAATCCAGGGAGGGTAATTTATCATACCTGATGATGAATTCAATGGCAAAGGCATCAATGGTATGGTTGAAGAATATGGATGATGTGCTAACCGAACATTTTGATGGGGTGATGCAAACCTTCGGCTTAACTGTTTTTGGCTTCCATCCTTCTCTTTCTTCACTTTTGTAACACTTGTTGCAATAGAAGGTTCCACATCACTTTCATTTTGACTGCTCCTCTTCGGAACCCATGCCATGTTCTTATTTTTCAGCTCTTGTGCACTAAGTTTTTGTAATTCCTTCTTTCGCCAATACGATAAACCGAGTGGGCATCTCGGCTGTGATTTTGTTTCAACCAATGGCAACTCTTTTTGGGCCTTGTGCACCCTCAACTTCTTTTCTTCAGATTTGGCACTCTGATTTTTATCAATTGATTGTTTCACTTCTTTGCCTTTTGTAGCCAATGTCAACATTTTAATTGGCTCTTTGTTATTTGAGATCAAATCTGAAGTAGCACAATTACGACCATCTCTTTTCACGCGGTAAACTTGCTTTACCACCTGTTTATTCTTCCTTGAGCTCTGGACCGATTCCTTGTGATTGAAACGGTCTTTGAAGCATGATTGTTCAAATGTTGATCTTCTTGGAGCTGCATAGTATTGGTGAGATGGTCTAGAATAAGATGGAGAATGTGCCCTTGTATCATACCTGTCCCATGATGAATATGTATCTATATGAGCATAGGGAGGCATCCACGGCATTGGCATTGGCGGCTCAAAATAAGGATATGAATATGTTGCATTAAAATTATCACTTTGCCAATACCGATCCTCATATTTGCGCCTTGGGGGTGACCTTGGTTTCTTTGCATGATTTGGCCGATAAGCATTCTTCTCTTCACTCTTCTTTTGATATTTATCCAAAAGTTCAGTGAAGGTGATTTTTGATCTCTTACACTTGCGCTTATTTCGGCCTTTGTTTTCTTTTGGTTTGCTTTCATCGATCATTGGATTTGCTTGCTGCCCCCCAGTCCTTGGCGTCTCCATTGTAGCTTCAATGGAATTCTTGCCCTCAAGATTATGTTCATTATGCTCTTCAACAACTTCTTTACTTGAAAGCTTGATTCCATCACCTGTAGTTTTTACCTTCTCTTCAAATGGATCGGCTTGAAGCAGCCGATGCAAAAACTTTTTGCCACCGGGACCAATCGGAATAGACTGGTCATCTCTTGGTGTCTCAACAAATTTCAATCATCCTTTTATCAATGGCTGATTTAACTATTTGACGAAACATGTTGCAATCCTCAAAATTATGCTTGGACGAATCATGCAACTTACAATACATTCGTCCCTGGACAGATGGTTCAACATGGTGACCAAGAATTCTAATATAATTATTTTGCAACAACAAATCAAATATTTGATCACACATGCTTGAATTAAAGGTAATCTTTTCATTCTCTAGCCGATCTTGTTGTGAGAACGGCTTTGGATTTAAGCAAACGAATGGTTCAGATTTTGTATCACACCATTCGGCTATGCGTTGTGTTTTGCACTCTATCTCCGATGTCTTTGGGTAAGATATTATACTAGCATCAGTTTTCTCAACAGAATTTAACCTTGTCTTTAAATTTCTAAAATAAAAATAGTTAGAACATACATGTCTCAATTGAGACCAAGTGCAAGCCAAGTACGAAATAAGCAAAGCTACCCAAATAGATATGAACTTTAGATAAAGCAACGGGGAAAGCTTTGGCTGCAATAATAAGTCATTATCGGTCTTTAAAAATGGCACAATTGGTTGACCGATATGTTCTAAAACAATTTTATTGCTAACAAGTAAATTACCCTTCTTCATTGGTCTTTTAAAATTACCTATGAGGATTTTTCTAATAGATGCATCAATAATAAAGTTGTGACCAAATCTGAAAATAGGTAAATTAGTCGCTATGCATACCTCTTCAAATACGTTGGGAGAGCATGATGGTGGTGTGACTTGAACAATATCTAGCTTCATCTTTGGATGACTCTCCAACGCCTTTTCATCATCTTTTTCTTTATTCCGTGCATCATTACGCTGAAGATTTTTGTCGGCCGAACTTTGTTCGGCTACTTGTTCTTGTCCTTGAAACTTGTCAATTTCTACGGCACGGAACTCATAGGGCAGGAAGTAGGTTCCATTAACTTCAGAAAAATCAAGCACTGTTGTTTTCCTATGCTTGACATGCCCTTTCTCAATAATGCTTGCCTCGTTGAATTTGATGGATTCAGAATATATACTACTTGATTCGGCTTTTTCAATCGAAGTACTTTCATGTTCCGAACCATACTTCTTTTCATTGATACTACCAATTGGCAATGCTTCTTTTATCTGAGCCAATTCTTTTTCTATTTGTTTCTGACGGCGAGCGGCAAAATTAGCTTTAAGCTTTTTCTCAATTTCAGCCCACTCCGGATATGATTGCCCCCCAATGCTTTTAGATTCTTTCGGCAATGATACACAGGTGTTGCCGAAATTTTGCAATTGTGTAGGGGGTGTATAATATGATGTAGTACTAGGTGAAGGCATATGCATTGTTGTAAGACCATACTTTTGCTCGCCAATTTTATCAATTAGCAAAGATTCATCTTCTTGTAAAACTCTAGATTTTATTGCGGCATAATCAGGAAATAGCCCCTTTTCATGTTGTTCAAGGCAAAGAGCACTAATTCTCTTATTTTGGGCTAAACTCTTCAATGCAGCCACCACTACCGCATCTTCTACAATATTGGGCACAACCGCTCCTGTAAAATTTACATTCATTCGGCTATAATCAGGAAGGTGTGAAACCGAATTATGAGCATCTACAGTTGTGTATGGTGCCGAAGAATTACTAACATGAGGTGTAGCATATGACGGTTGAGAGTAACTAGCCAAATAGCCATTAGTAGCATGGCCAATTCTCTCATTCATCGGCATGGTTGGATTACTATATTGCACATTAGCTGCTGATGAATAAAAGGGTGAAACACTTTCTTGTATGGCATTGGAAATTCTAACTTGGGGTGTTTCAAATTGATTAATCGAACTCATCATGTTACTCATCGGCATATGAATTTGCTGGGTTGCCGATGCGTGTGAGTTGGTATACATATGGTGCATGTTACTAATATCATAAGAAGTTGAAGTATATAAATTACTTTGAATTGGCCCTTGCACGTAGTTAGTTGCATCATTGAAAAAACTAGGGTTGGCCGATAGAGTACACTCATTGAACGATCTAGTAACACCATATGAATTATTTGCATCTACATAAAGGGATTGGGTATTCATATTACCTTTCTAGACTGCAAACCCTAGATGACGATCTCTTTGTAGCAAGAACGGGCCGGAGACCGTTCGAAGCTTCGTCCCCAGCGGAGTCGCCAAAAAGTGTGTTGACGCTGGAACGCGTCACACGAACACGTCGATGTGTACCCGCGGTGCCGAGGGAGATGCTCCGCAACTCACACCGCGGGAGGCCGACTTCCAGCACGATACGCAAGACAGCAAGCCGGCGCTTTTGGGACCAGACACCCCGCTCGCCCGGGAGGGACCCCGTCAGGGCTCGCGGCGACAATTGGCTGCTCGAGGTCGGTCTTACCGCCCCTAGAGCCTCGTAGATTCGCAGCCTCCAATCTTGAAGAACGACGAAGAACGAGAAGAAAGATACAAGGGGAGAGATAAAAGTAGATGAACACGGATAAGTAGTAGATTGATTGATCCATTGTGTGTTGTTTAATCGGCCGTCACCCCTTAGGTATATAAGAGGCGGCTGGACTTCCCGTGCAAGGAAAAGGCTTGGTTTCACGTCCAAAACCCTAGTCAAATTCGGATTGGTTTTGTCCGAACTTTCCAAAACTGTTCGGTTTAAACTGGCTGCACCTTGCGGGTCTTTTTTGTGATGGTAAACGATCTCAGATGGAAACGAGCCCAAAAGCAATCTTGACCGTTTCGACGAGACGAACAACTTTTATGTTGAACGTTTTTTGATCAGAGGTCATCTTGAGGGTGAAAACGGTCGCGCAAAACAGGCTATCCCTCGCGCTACCCATCAGACAAGGTGTCTGGTGGGGCGCGCCAGTTTTTGCCTCCTGACAGGGCTGTATTCCGATAGCTCTAACTTTTGCATACGAAGTCGGATTGGAACGTTTTTTATATCAAAATCAATCGTTTCGACGAGACGAAGACAATCCGTGTAGATAATGTTTCCATTTGAGGTCGTCTTGGGGGATTAATCAGCCAAACTGTACTCTGAATATAAGATCTTAGTACTTTGAGCATAGTTTCGGCCTTCTAGATGAAATCGGACTGCGATGACCCAAACTTCAAAGATGTTCATATCGACAATACGGAACTCTTTCATGAAGATCATTTCTCCATTTGAGGCCATCTTAAATAAGTTATTGACCGTGCCAAAATCTGGTGTCAACAATACCCTACATCATGCTTGCTTTCTTTATTCATGGTGGAGGGATACCTCGTGCCAGGGGTTACAATGGTGTATGAGATTGCTATTGAGAGTTTGTCTATCTGATAATAGATACCCTAGGGGGTTGTCTGACCTCCCTTTATATAGATAGGGAGGTCTAGGGTTTACATGATAGTAGATGCAATCTGAGGCGCCGCTGTCCTCAGTCTTGGGGGACACGAAGGTCTCTGGCGCTCCCTTAGGACTTCTTCTTTGTAACTGGGCCAAGTGGGCCCTTTATAGACATCGAGGACGGGCTCCCTTGAGAGAGCCACTCCTGGTGCAGGACACCGTCAGCGGCCTAGATTGCATATCCTCCTTGTAAAACCCTAGCCTCCAACGCTTATATAAGGGGAGTCAGGGGAACACCTACGGATCCAATATAGAGAAGAACAATTGTTGGTAGCAACCCCGTACTCCTTTGTAATTCCTCACACTAGGTTTTCCCATCACCATGAATAACAAGAAGTGGGATGTAGGGTATTGCTCTCCGAGGACCGAACCTGGGTAACTTGTGCGTGCGCGCACCCTCCCGGAACTTCCAACCACGTCAGGAACCCTACCGAGGGGTCTGACAGTATTTTGCACCATCAGAAAAGTTGGAGGAAAAAGAAGGCACGCAACCTCGCAGAGCACGAAATGGCAACACGATCCCCGAAAGTAGGGTGACGTGTGGATCCTTGGCATGGGAGGTGAGATGAAATTACTGTTACAAATTAATTGGGTCATGACTCGCTGGGGGAGGTTTTTCTGTGATCCCACAAGACCGGGCCCGACCCTCCTGATGGGTCGTCGTCATGGCCTTCCCTCAAGTATTCGGCCCAAAAGTAAGACTGTAAGCCACGGGAGACGGGGATGGTCGGTCATTGCGATGTGAGATGGAGGCTGAAAGACCTCAGACAGCAAAAGCACTGCCATAAGCTACAAGGCATGGGGTCATGAAGACGTACCGTTGTCGTCACCTTTAAGGCACGATCTGCGGGAGGCCGTGAAATCCACTAGCTCGAAAGCTTCAAGAAGCCAAACCAGGAAATATGGACTGCATCTGTCACTAGAACCAAAAGACCCCACCTGGGTTTCATCCCCAAAGAACATGAGACTCCAAAATCCAGTCACGCTCGGGGGCTACTGACGATGCAATACACCGGGGGTGGCCCATCGACCGATGAACACAATGTTGGGTTGGCCTCAAGGTCCAGGCGGTAGCCTGGCTCTAGAAAGCAATCCAAGGGACCTAGCGTGGGGCAAAAGAAGCATCTTGGAGAGTTGGAGTACACGTAAAGGAACCCTCGGTATGATGTTGGTTAGGGAGCCTGTAAACCCTACTTCTCGGTCCCTTTATAAGGCTAGGTTAGGGGCAGTTTTCAGCCATCTACTCCGTAGGCGTACTCTCAGTAGCTATATTTATCATCCCTTTTGTAACCCCCTCGCACGAGGTGCTCCATTATTATTACGCATTCAAAACACGACGTAGGGTATTATCTCACCATGAGGGGCTGAACCTGGGTACTCCTTGTGCAAACCCCCTTCTGAGCACTTACAGGCCCGTTCTCCACTTATCAGTTTTCCATACCGTAAATGGCCACCTTATCTCGAAGATCAAACTCAACTTGTTATGTAAGATTACTTACATTGAAAAAAATATAAGATTACTTTTTTTAGAATGAAGATGCTAGGGGCGTCCGACTTTAAATTAATAAAGCCCACAATAGGCAGCGTAACAAACCAAGTCAACCATACAAACCAAAACGAAGAGCACAGGGCTCAGGCCAAACTGACGCAGGAGGTTTAAGGTTCTAACAGCCAAAACGACGAGAGAGTTACATGGCACAAGGGCCAGATCACTGAGCACGCAGGCTCTCGCACAACCAAAAGGGCCACTTCAAATCAAGGAGTAGCAGCAGGCTCCCTAGCCAACACATACACCTGGCGCAGACAGTCTTGAGCTTGTTGCATCTTCTCAGCATCCTTGCGCCTTTCCAACGGACTCCACTGCTGCAGGAATAGGTTGCATTTGAAGATAATGTTAGCCAGGTGAGATGGGAAGATCCCTTCAATAGCAATTTCATTCCTGGTTAGCCAGAACGCCTAGAACAGGGCACCAACACAAGACCATGACACATGTTTGTTGCTCCCTTGGACCGAGTCCAGGATATGCGCGAGATCGATGGACGACCATAGGTCCCAGGCAACACGCGCCGTGGTCCAGACCGCGCTCCAGGCAAACCTCGCCAACAAACATCGAAAGAAAACGTGGTTCACATCCTCGACCATGTTACAGAGCGCGCACATGCCTGACGCCGGCCCCTGTCTTTTGTCCACGTTATCAGAGGTAGGTAATCTATTCCTGAACAATTCCCAAAAGAAAACCTTGATTTTTAGCAGGAGACGCGACTTACAGAGTCCTTTCGCCATTGGCAAGGTCAGCCCCTGGCAGAGCTTACGGTACAAAGATTTGATCGAAAACTTGCCAAACACAGTGAGGGCCCAGGTCACCATGTCCGCGTTAGTGGACAACGCTGTCTGGCCTATGAGCTGGAGCATCACCTCGAGGCTTGCCTACTCTTGAGCATTGAGCTCGCGTCAGAAGTAGATCGCAGGGGGGACAAGGCCAGGGCCGAAGACACCGTCAAGTCCCGGTCTACCGCAAGAGAGTAAAGGTCCTGGAATTGCGACCAAAGCGGTTGGGAGCCAACCCAAAAATCGAGCCAAAACCTAGCTGATCTCCTATGGAAAACTTGGCCCCCAAGGCAAAAGCCGAGCGGATGGCTTGGAGATCGTTCCAGATAGGAGAGCCCCGAACCATACCTTGGAAGAAAATTACCACTCGGGAAATACTTGGCACGTAATATGTCAACTCACAGGCCAGTAGCCACATGGGAGATCTTCCAGATCAATTTGCACATGAGTACGACATTGAGGATTCTGGTGTTGGTGATCCCAAGGCCCCCCCAAGTCCTTGGGACGGCAGACCGCATCCCACTTGACCAAGTGGTATTTGTGTTTTGGGCCCTTACCCTCCCAAAAGAAACGCGAGCGAGGCGTGTCCATTTTGGCATGGACTCCTTTTGCCAGGAGGAAGAGGCCCATCGCGAACAAGGGCAGGGAGGAGAGGCTCGAGTTCATGAGCACGAGCCTAGCGGTGGAGGGGAGAAATTTTCCATGCCACGGGCAAACCCGTCCCCCTACCTTGGTCCAAAGCGGAGCCCAACCCTCGATCGAGATGCGCTTGGAGTCTAATGGCAAGCCAAGGTACGAGAAAGGCAGCCTGCCAACTTTGCAGTTGAGCAAGTCCGCGATGCGACTGCCGTCCGCTGAGTCCAAGCCCATGGGCAGCACTTCGCACTTGTGGAAGTTGATCTTCAGCCCGGACATGAGCTCAAAACTGAGGAGAATTGCTTTGACCGTGGCCACACTGTGAAGATCCGACTGGAACAGCAGTAACGTGTCATCCGCATACTGCAAGTGGGAGATCCCCCCTGGGATTAGGTGTCCCACTACACCTTTGATGTGGCCAGCCTCAGTGGCTCTTCTCAGCATCGCAGCCAACGCATCAACGACAAAGTTGAACAAGATCGGGAACATAGGGTCGCCCTGACGGAGTCCCTGCTTGTTTCGGAAGAAGTGCCCTACTTCTCCATTGACCGAGATCGCAGTTTGGCCCCCCGAGACCAACTGCATAACATGGTGAACCCAAACAGCCGAAAAACCACGACTGATGAGAACTTGGCGCAAGAAATCCCAGTTAACCCGGTCATACGCTTTTTCAAAATCTAGTTTGAGGAGGATAGCTGGTTCGTTCATACGTTTGAGTTCGTGGAGCACCTCCTGTAGGGCCAATGGGCCCTCAAGGATATGGCGACCCCGAATGAACGCCGATTGCGATCAACTAACGGTGCGGTGAGCGATCGGGAGGAGGCGCAAAGTACAAGCTTTACCACAGATCTTAAAGGGCACGTTGATCAGCGCAATAGGTCTATACTGACGTATGTTGTCCGCACCGGCCACTTTGGGGATAAGCGATAAAATGTTATAGTTAAGCCTAGCTATGTCTACCGAGCCGCGCATAAAACCGTTGCACACTTCAAAGATGGGGTCGCGGAGTAGAGGCCAGAAACATTGAACATTGCCACCGGCCACCCGTCCGAACCCGGCGCAGTGTCAGATTTTATGCTACTAAGAGCATCGTCAATCTCCTTGGGGAGAAACGCAAGTCCGAACTCGACGTTCTCGCTGTCAAGGACCCTTTGGTAGGGCAGCCACACGTTAGCACGAAGACCAGCCCTTTGGTCCTCTCTGGTTCCCATCAGGTTGATGTAGAACTCGTAGACGTGCAACATAATGTCCGTTTGACGCAACAGGAGCCCCTTCTCCGATTGCAGCCTAAGGATCACGCATTTCTGACGTCTTCCGTTCGCGTAAGCGTGGAAGTACTTGGTGTTGGCGTCCCCCTTGAGCGTCCACTTGAGGCCACCCCTGCGCCTCCAGTACTCCTCCTCGCTACGGAGCAGTGCCTCGACCTACCCTTCCAGGGCATAGCGGTGAGCCCATTCTTGCTCGGAGAAGGATCTCGCATCGGCCTGGGCATTGAGATACGCAATCTCGTCGACAAGTCTCGCCCTGAGTAGTTTGTCGTCACGCCCTTGGTTTGCACCCCAACCCTTGAGGCTCACGCGAAGACGGCCCCCTGCCGCATTCCAGAATTCCATTGGACCACGCTGTGGACCAATAAGTTGCACGCAACTACTCCATTTTTCCCTAATAACAGTACCAAACCCTGGTATCTCGAACCAGGCCGTCTCGAAAAAGAAACGAGTGCTGCATCGAATCCTGTTCTCCCCCGAGGACAAGATCAAGGGAACATGGTCTGTCCCGATACGCGTCTCCGCAATGAGCAAGCATAAGGGGTACACCACCTCCCAGTTGGGTGACATGAATACGCGGTTCAGCACCGAACGCAGCGGAGCAAGTTGCTTGTTTGTCCAGGTAAACCTAGCCCCTGTCCTGGCCACTTCCCTAAGCGCCACTGACGCGATTGCATTGTTGACCATGGCCACCCTTGGCCAGTTGATGATGTTGTTGTTCTTGTCCGCTCCCGAGCAAATCAGATTAAAATCACCCCCTACCATCAGGGGGGTCTGCGCTGCGAAAACCGTGAGCACCTTGTCTTGGAGTTCTCCCAAGAACTTAGCCGAGTGGGAGTGGTCCGCTGGTTCGTAAACCTGGACGACCACTAGAGCACGTAAAGACGTGCAGACTCAGATGTTAGCCGCAATGAAGAAGGAACCAACTGTTGGGGAACGCGGTAATTTCAAAAATATTCCTATGATCACGCAAGATCTATCTAGGTTATGCATAGCAATGAGAGGGGAGAGTGTGTCCACGTACCCTCGTAGACCGAAAGCGGAAGCGTTTCAATAACGCGGTTGATTTAGTCGAATGTCTTCACGATCCAACTAATCCAAGTAACGAATGTACGGCACCTCCGCATTCAGCATACGTTCAGCTCAGTGACGTCCCTCGAACTCTAGATCCAGCTGAGGCCGAGGGAGAGTTCCGTCAGCACGACGGCATGGGGACGGTGATGATGAAGTTACCGGCGCAGGGCTTCTCCTAAGCACTACAATGATATGACCGAGGTGTATATCTATGTAGGGGCACCGCACACGGCTAAAAGATCAACTTGTGTGTCTATGGGGTGCCCCCTCCCCCGTATATAAAGGAGGGGGGAGGGGGTCGGCCGGCCTCATGGGGCGCGCCCAAGGGGGGAATCCTACTCCTACTAGGAGTAGGTTCCCCCTTTCCTAGTCCAACTAGGAGGGGAAGTAAAGAGGAAGAGGGAGAGAAGGAAAGGGGGGCCGACCCCCCTCCCCAATTCGGATTGGGCTTGGGGGGGCGCGCCTCCACCTGGCCACCTCCTCCTCTCTTCCACTAAAGCCCATGTAGGCCCATTAACTCCCCGGGAGGGGGGGGGGGGGGTTCTGGTAACTCCCCGGTGTCGGTGTCAAAACCGGCGGATCTTGGGTAGGGGGTCCCGATCTGTGCGTCAAGGCTGATGGTAACATGAAGCGAGGGACAGATGTTTACCCAGGTTCGGGCCCTCTCGATGGAGGTAAAACCCTACTTCCTGCTTGATTAATATTGATGATATGGGTAGTACAAGAGTAGATCTACCACGAGATCATAGAGGCTAAACCCTAAGAGTTAGTCTATGATGGTATGATTGTAATTGTGATCGGCCTTCTAAGGACCAACCTCTCCGGTTTATATAGACACCGGAGAGGGCTAGGGTTTACATGGAGTCGGTTACAAGGAAGGAAATATAATATCCGGATCGCCAAGCTTGCCTTCCACGCCAAGAAGAGTCCCATCCGGACATGAGCCGAAGTCTTGAGTCTTGTATCTTCACGCTTCAATAGTCCGGACGTTGTACACAGTCCGGCTGTCCGGATACCCCCTAATCCAGGACTCCCTCACCCGGTACTCCGGTTTTATTTGAAACTTCTCTGGAACACTTCCGGTGTCCGAACATAGCCGTCCAATATATCAATCTTTATGACTCGACCATTTTGAGACTCCTCGTCATGTCCGTGATCTCATCCGGGACTCCGAAAAACCTTCGGTTAATCAAACCACATAAACTCATAATACCAATCGTCATCGAACATTAAGCGTGCGGACCCTACGTGTTCGAGAACTATGTAGACATGACCGAGACACGTCTCCGGTTAATAACCAATAGCAGAACATGGATGCTCATATTGGTTCGTACATATTCTACGAAGATCTTTATTGGTCAAACCGCATAACAACATACGTTGTTCCCTTTGTCATCTGTATGTTACTTGCTCTAGATTCGATCGTCGGTATCATCATAGCTAGTTCAATCTCGTTACTGGCAAGTCTCTTTACTCGTTTCCGTAATACTTCATCCCGTAACTAACACATTAGTCACAATGCTCGCAAGGCTTATAGTGATGAGTATTACCGACAGGGCCCAGAGATACCTCTCCGAAACACGGAGTGACAAATCATAATCTCGATCTATGCCAACCCAACAGACACCTTCGGAGACACCTGTAGAGCACCTTTATAATCACCCATTTACGTTGTAACGTTTGGTAGCACACAAGGTGTTCCTCCGGTATTTGGGAGTTGCATAATCTCATAGTCTGAGGAACTTGTATAAGTCATGAAGAAAGCAGTAGCAATGAAACTGTCACGATCATAATGCTAAGCTAACACATGGGTCATGTCCATCACATCATTCTCCTAATGATGTGACCCCGTTCATCAAATGACAACACATGTCTATGGTTAGGAAACATAACCATCTTTGATTAACGAGCTAGTCTAGTAGAGGCATACTAGGGACACTATGTTTTGTCTATGTATTCACACATGTCCTAAGTTTCCGGTTAATACAATTCTAGCATGAATAATAAACATTTACCTTGATATAAGGAAATATAAATAACAACTTTATTATTGCCTCTAGGGCATATTTCCTTCACCAACATCCTAGGACAAGACCTCGTAAGTGGCAGAGCAGAACCCTATTAGCATGCTACCAGAATGTCCCGTTGCTGGGGCATGATGCCACACGAAACGTTCCAGGGGGTCGACAGAAAGGAATATCCTAGTGTTAAAAATCCGTTTTGATCATTTCCTGGAGCCCTACGATGTCGATAGCATCTTTCCTAATGTACTCTTTAAGTTGGGTACGGCGTCCCGCATGGACAAAGCCACAGATATTCCAGAACAGAGCATGCATCTAGAGAAATTCTGTTTCTCAAGCGAACACCCTTGGAGGTGATCGCCTTGGCCACGCGCCGCAGCTTGCTGCAGCAAGGTGGGGGGAGGTAGCAACCCCATTGTTGAATCCCCATCGGGCCTGACCGCTAGCACTTCTGAGGCCTCTGCCTCAGATGCCAGCCAATCCTTGTGACTAGCAGCCGCCATTTCGATCGCTGCCTGCGCCACTTCCTTGGCGTGAATCAGTGAGATCATATCACCGGTCCCTCCCTCACCCAACACCTCCACGCCGCTCTCCCCTAACACCTCGCTCTAGTGATCACCCGAAAAAGAGTCCAGAATCGCTCTCCCCTAACCACATGATCTAATCAACTAAACCATGTCCGATCATCACGTGAGATGGAGTAGTTTTCAATGGTGAACATCACTATGTTGATCATATCTACTATATGATTCACGTTCGACCTTTCGGTCTCAGTGTTCCGAGGCCATATCTGCATATGCTAGGCTCATCAAGTTTAACCCGAGTATTCTGCGTGTGCAAAACTGGCTTGCACCCATTGTATGTGAACGTAGAGCTTATCACACCCAATCATCGCGTGGTGTCTCGGCACGACGAACTGTAGCAATGGTGCATACTCAGGGAGAACACTTGTACCTTGAAATTTAGTAAGGGGTCATCTTAGAATGCTACCGCCGTACTAAGCAAAATAAGATGCATAAAAGATAAACATCAAATGCAATCAAAATATGTGACATGATATGGCCATCATCATCTTGTGCTCATGATCTCCATCACTGAAGCATCGTCATGATCTCCATCATCACTGGCGCGACACCTTGATCTCCATCGTAGCATCATTGTCGTCTCACCAACTATTATTACTATGACTATCGCTACCGCTTAGTGATAAAGTAAAACAATTACATGTCGATTGCATTGCATACAATAAAGCGAGAACCATATGGCTCCTGCGAGTTGCCGATAACTTTGTTACAAAACACAATCATCCCATACAACAAATTATATCACATCATGCCTTGACCATATCACATCACAACAAGCCCTGCAAAAACAAGTTAGACGTCCTCTACTTTGTTGTTGCAAGTTTTACGTGGCTGCTACGGGCTTCTAGCAAGAACCGTTCTTACCTACGCATCAAAACCACAACTATTTTTTGTCAAGTGTGTTGTTTTAACCTTCAACAAGGACCGGGCGTAGCCACACTCGATTCAACTAAAGTTGGAGAAATAGACACTCACTAGCCACCTATGTGCGAAGCACGTCGGTAGAACCAGTCTCGCGTAAGCGTACGCGTAATGTCGGTTTGAGCCACTTCATCCAACAATACCGCCAAATCAAAGTACGACATGCCGGTAAGCAATATGACTATTATCGCCCACAACTCTTTGTGTTCTACTCGTGCATATAACATCTACGCATAGACCTGGATCTGATACCACTGTTGGGGAACACAGTAATTTCAAAAAAAATTATGATCACGCAAGATCTATCTAGGTGATGCATAGCAACGAGAGGGGAGAGAGTGTTGTACGTACCCTTGTAGACCGAAAGCAGAAGCATTATGACAACGTGGTTGATGTAGTCATACGTCTTCACGATCCGACCGATCCTAGCACCAAAGGTACGACACCTCCGCGATCTGCACACGTTCAGCTCGGTGACGTCCCATGAACTCTAGATCCAGCTGAGGTCGAGGGAGAGTCTCGTCAGCACGACGGCATGGTGACGGTGATGAAGTTACCGGTGCACGGCTTCGCCTAAGCACTATGACGATATGACCGAGTTGGAAATCTGTGGAGGGGGGCACCGCACACGGCTAAAAGATCAACTTGATCAACTTGTGTGTTCTAGGGTGTCCCCTTGCCCCCGTATATAAAGGAGCAAGGGGGAGGCCGGCCGGCCCTCCTAGGCAACGCCAAGAGAGGGGAATCCTACTAGGACTTCAAGTCCTAGCAGGTTTCCACCTAAGGAAGAGGGGGAAGGAGGAAGGAAGAGAGGGAAGGGAAGGAAAGGGGGGGGGGCACTAATGATGATATAGACCTAGGGTAGGGTCATAGGCCTGACCTATACGCCCTACCCAAGCTCACTACCCTAGAAGCAAAGACACCCAAGACACAACATGGAGTACCAATTGAAGGCGTCGAGTGCAATCCACTCGACCAGTCACCTCACTCGGGTACCCCTCCCTCTTAATATCATTCGACCGTACAAGACATCACTCGACCTACCAAAGACCAGGAGTCGACCAGAACAACAACGATCAGGTGTTCACTCTATAGTCTTTAAGATCATTAATAGCACTTTATGGCTGGCGTTATCAGTAACGCCCCATCTTTATGTACATTGAACTCCTTGTAATGGGGGATGGCTGGGGTCCTGGCGCACTCTATATAAGCCACCCCCTCCTCTGGCACAAGGGTTAGCACCCCCTGTAACACATACACTCCCATATTCCAGTCGACCGCCTCCGGGCACCGAGACGTAGGGCTTTTACCTCCTCCGAGAGGGGCCTGAACTCGTAAACACTTGCATACAATCTCATCGTAGCTAGGACCTTGCCTCTCCATTCGTACCCCCTATACTTACTGTCAGACTTAGAACCACGACAGTTGGCGCCCACCATGGGGTAAAGCGTCTTAGCGACTTTCGGCGAGGTTGCGTTTTCTTCAATCTTCATTAACATGGTTTCGGGCGGCGGTTTGGTCATGGGCCGCGAGTTCCGACTCGACGCGCTCACTTTCGTCGCTGACGACTCCGCCTGGCTCCAAGAGGCCCCCCTCGACATTGAGGCACTCCCGATTCGGGGCTTGTCGCACTTCCGCGCGAGTTCCTGCGACATCCTCCTCCGAAAGCCATCGACCCCATACCAGTCGGTCCTTGCATCGTCGTCTCACTCTGCTGGACGCCGCCGCAAGCGGTCTGGTCATTCGCGGCTCCAGCGGTGGGTGAGATACGCGGTGGCTCGTCAGGCGTTCACCCCCTAAGTCGCGGCGATCGAGCCCGATGTATTCCCCTGCGGATCAGTCGACCCGTCGGCTGATTTCGCAGACACCTTTTCTGAGAGCGGGAGTTGTGACCCCGCGGTGGAAGTCCTCATGGTCGACTCCCATCGTGGCCCACCTGGTTTTCATTGCACTGGCAGAAATGGTGGCAGCGACGACCTGCCATTCAGCCATGAAGAGTATCAGCCCCAGCCTCTTAGCTCGCAGCAGAGGGAGGAGCTGCATCGCTGCAACGTGTAGGCTCTCCAGACCCCCATCATAGGGGAAACCGCCAAGGCCCGGGCCTTGGAGGCAGTGCGCCTGGCCACGGTGGCTGAGCGCACTCGTCTAGAGAATCTCCAACATTCTCTCGACGAGCGTGCTCGTCGACTGATCCCCGAGTCCAGTCAATGTCCACGACAATTGTTTCCACCGGAAACTCAGGTATTCCACACACCGATTCAGAATCTTGCACCCGCTGCACGTATTGCGGAGTCCATTCATCCGTCCCATTCAGAGGCACGAAGAGGCTTGGAGCAGATCAGGGTGCTGCTCCGAGCAGCAGGAGACCAGAACTCCGTTGTGTCCTAGTCGCGGAACAGAATCCACAGCAGATTAGTAAGAGCAGACACCATTCAGTCGGCACATAGGCCTAGGTCGCCTTTTGCAGCGTGGTTATCGTGATCGCCGCCAGGATCGGCACCTAGGAAGGGCTCATGGAGAGTATGATCGTGAGTTCACCCGCGACAACCACCATCGGGTGCCTTCACCCCTTCCGAGGGACGGGTCATATGTGCCCCGGCGATATGATGACAGGCGTCCATATGGAAACGACCGCAGAGTTCCAATCGACCCCAAAGAGCCCGGCTTTGACGCAAGGTCCGTCCTTGTGTAGGGTTTGGTCGACCAGAATAGAGCATACAAAGAAGGGCTGGATAGGGACAGGCCCAGTGGAAGCAGAGTCCATGTTTCCGGCCCAGGGTGTTTTGGAAGGGCCATCAGAGCCGCTGAGATCCCTCATAAGTTCAGATTGGCGACTGGCGTCAGTAAGTTCACAGGAGAGACAAAGCCCGACACTTGGCTCGAAGATTACTGAGTGGGTGTGCACATTGGGGGCGGCAGTGATGAGGTGGCCATGAAGTACCTCCCTCTGATGCTTGAAGGTTCTACCAGGGCCTGGCTGAATCAGTTGGCCCCTGGGAGCATTTTGAGTTGGAATGAGTTAGCCCGAGTGTTTACCCTAACATTTGAGGGCACCTGCAAGAGACCTGCTGGTCTACTGGAGTTGCAGCATTGCATGCAGAAACCGAATGAAACCTTGAGAGATTATATCCAGAGATGGATCACTCTGCACCACATAGTGGAGAACATGTCAGATCACCAAGCAGTCTGTGCCTTCAAGGAAGGCGTTCGCTACAGAGAGCTCAATCTGAAGTTCGGTCGGACTGGAGATATGTCCTTGACTCGGATGACAGAGATTGCCACCAAGTATGCTAACGGCAAAGAGGAAGACCGACCCAGGAGTGGCAAGCACAAAACAGTCGCCCAGGACATTGGAGGAGGAAATTCCAGTCGGAAGCAGAAGCGAAAGGCTGAGGCAGCAGGTGAGGGAGTCCTGGACTAAGGGGTCCTCGGACAGCCAGATTATATCTTTGGCCGGACTGTTGGACTATGAAGATACAAGATAGAAGACTTCGTCCCATGTCTGGATGGGACTCTCCTTGGCGTGGAAGGCAAGCTTGGCGATTCAGATATGTAGATTCCTTTCTCTGTAGCCGACTTTGTATAACCCTAGCTTCCTCGGTGTCTATATAAACCAGAGGGTTAGACTTCTAGGGTTTAGTCACAATCATCATATCCTCATAGGCTAGACTTCTAGGGTTTAGCCATTACAATCTCGTGGTAGATCAAATCTTGTAATACTCATATTTATCAAGATCAATCAAGCAGGAAGTAGGGTATTACCTCCATACAGAGGGCCCGAACCTGGGTAAACATCGTGTCCCCTGCCTCCTATTACCATTAGCCTTAGACGCACAGTTCGGGACCCCCTACCCGAGATTCGCCGGTTTTGACACCGACATTGGTGCTTTCATTGAGAGTTCCTCTATGTCATCTTCTACAACAATGCAGTCCAGGGGGAGACCTCCCCCCCCGGACAGATCTTCGTATTCGGCAGCTTCGCACTGCGGGCCAACTTGCTTGGCCATCTAGAGCAGATCGATAGCTACGCCCCTGGCCATCAGGTCAGATTTGGAAGCCTGAATTTTGTGGCCGATATCCGCGGAGACTTGATCTTCAACGGTTTCGAGCCCATGACGGTTGTCCTCGGCCACCACGATGAACATGACTTAGATCTGTCATCTGGCTGCACACAGGAGCTAGCTCCTGTGACCGCCCTGGCCCTAGAGCCGGAGAGGGCTGCATCGTCCGAAGACGGGAAGCTCAACCCCGCCGCGGAGGCCGCAGATTCAGCGGCGCTCGAGCCGCACACAGACCCAACATCACGCTGGGCTTGTGTTATCGGAACCTCGGACTCGTCTCCGGCCATGGGTTCCGGACCGTGTGCACTCGCGTCCATTGATCCTGGTTGGGCGCCAGTCTTGGAGTTCAGCTCCACGGACATCTTCCAGCACTCACCTTTTGGTGACATATTAAATTCATTTAGGTCCCTCTCCTTGTTAGGAGACCCTCCGCCGAGCTATGTCCGGCTCGAGTGGGAAGCGGACGACGAAGAACTACATTCCCCACCCACCACCCACTTCATTGCCACTGCCGAGGACTTAACCGACACGCTCGATTACGGCTCCGAAGACATCGATGTTGGAAATATGCCCTAGAGGCAATAATAAAATGGTTATTATTATATTTCCTTGTTCATGATAATTGTCTATTGTTCATGCTATAATTGTGTTATCCGGAAATCGTAATACATGTGTGAATATATAGACCACAACACGTCCCTAGTGAGCCTCTAGTTGACTAGCTCGTTGATCAACATATAGTCATGGTTTCCTGACTATGGACATTGGATGTTATTGATAACGGGATCACATCATTAGGAGAATGATGTGATGGACAAGACCCAATCCTAAGCATAACACAAGATCGTGTAGTTCGTTTCGCTAGAGCTTTTCCAAATGTCAAGTATCATTTCCTTAGACCATGAGATTGTGCAACTCCCGGATACCATAGGAGTGCTTTGGGTGTGCCAAACATCACAACATAACTGGGTGACCATAAAGGTGCACTACGGGTATCTCCGAAAGTGTCTGTTGGGTTGGCACGAATCAAGACTGGGATTTGTCACTCCGTATGACGGAGAGGTATCTCTGGGCCCACTCGGTAATGCATCATCATAATGAGCTCAATGTGACCAAGTGTCTGGTCACGGGATCATGCATTACGGTACGAGTAAAGTGACTTGCCGGTAATGAGATTAAACGAGGTATTGGGATACCGACGATCGAATCTCGGGCAAGTAACGTACCGATTGACAAAGGGAATTGTATACGGGATTGATTGAATCCTCGACATCATGGTTCATCCGATGAGATCATCGAGGAGCATGTGGGAGACAACATGGGTATCCAGATCCCGCTGGTGGTTATTGACCGGCTCTCGGTCATGTCTGCATGTCTCCCGAACCCGTAGGATCTACACACTTAAGGTTCGGTGACGCTAGGGTTGTTGAGATATTAGTATGCGGTAACCCAAAAGTTGTTCGGAGTCCTGGATGAGATCCCAGACGTCACGAGGAGTTACGGAATGGTTCGGAGGTGAAGATCTATATATAGGAAGTCCAGTTTCGTCCATCGGGAAAGTTTCGGGGGTCACCGGTATTGTACCGGGACCACCGGAAGGGTCCCGGGGGTCCACCGGGTGGGTCCACCTATCCCGGAGAGCCCCATGGGCTGAAGTGGGAGGGGAACGAGCCTCTGGTGGCCTGGTGCTGTTGGGGAACGTAGTAATTTCAAAAAAATTCCTACGCACACGCAAGATCATGGTGATGCATAGCAACGAGAGGGGAGAGTGTTGTCCACGTACCCTCGTAGACCGTAAGCGGAAGCGTTATGACAACGCGGTTGATGTGGTCATACGTCTTCACGATCTGACCGATCCGAGTGCTGAATGTACGGCACCTCCGAGTTCAGCACACGTTCAGCTCGATGACGATCCCCGGACTCCGATCCAGCAGGGTGTCGGGGATGAATTCCGTCAGCACGACGGCATGGTGACGATGATGATGTTCTACCGACACAGGGCTTCGTCTAATCACCGCAACAATATGACCAAGGTGGAATATGGTGGAGGGGGGCACCGCACAGGCTAAGGAACGATCACGAAGATCAACTTGTGTGTCTAGAGGTGCCCCCCTGCCCCCGTATATAAAGGAGCAAGGGGGAAGGCCGGCCGGTCCTAGGGGCGCGCCAAGGAGGGGGGAGTCCTCCTCCTAGTGGGAGTAGGACTCCCCTTTCCTAGTCCCACTAGGAAGGAGGAAGGGGGGAGGAAAGAGAGGGAGAGGGAGAGGGAAAGAGGGGCCGCGCCCCCCCTCCCCTAGTCCAATTCAGACTCCCCATGGGAGGGGGCGCGCCACCTCCTGGGCTGCTGCCCTCTCTCTCCCCTTAGGCCCACTAAGGCCCAATACTTCCCCGGGGGGTTCCGTAACCCCTCCGGCACTCTGGTTTTCTCCGAAATCACCCGGAACACTTCTGGTGTCCGAATATAGTCGTCCAATATATCAATCTTTATGTCTCAACCATTTCGAGACTCCTCGTCATGTCCGTGATCACATCCGGGACTCCGAACAACCTTCGGTACATCAAAACTTATAAACTCATAATAAAACTGTCATCGTAACGTTAAGCGTGCGGACCCTACGGGTTCGAGAACTATGTAGACATGACCTAGAACTGTTTCGGTCAATAACCAATAGCGGAACCTGGATGCTCATATTGGCTCCTACATATTCTACGAAGATCTTTATTGGTCAAACCGCATAACAACATACGTTGTTCCCTTTGTCATCGGTATGTTACTTGCCCGAGATTGAACTAGGTAGAGATTCGATCGTCGGTATCCAATACCTAGTTCAATCTCGTTACCGGCAAGTCTCTTTACTCGTTATGTAATGCATCATTCCGTAACTAACTCCTTCATCCAGACTCCTTCATTTGCTGCTTCCGAAGCAGCTATGTACTCCGCTTCGCATGTAGATCCCGCCACGACGCTTTGTTTAGAACTGCACCAACTTACAGCTCCACCGTTTAATAAAAACACGTATCCGGTTTGCGATTTAGAATCATTCGGATCAGTGTCAAAGCTTGCATCGACGTAACCATCTACGACCAGCTCTTTGTCACCTCCATAAACGAGAAACATATCCTTAGTCTTTTTCAGGTATTTCAGGATGTTCTTGACCGCTGTCCAGTGATCCACTCCTGGATTACTTTGGTACCTACCTGCCAAGCTTATTGCTAAGCATACGTCAGGTCTGGTACACATCAATGCATACATGATAGAGCCTATGGCTGAAGCATAGGGAACATCTTCCATTTTCTCTCTATCTTCTGCTGTGGTCGGGCATTGAGTTTGACTCAACTTCACACCTTGTAATATAGGCAAGAACCCTTTCTTTGCCTGATCCATTTTGAACCTTTTCAAAACTTTATCAAGGTATGTGCTTTGTGAAAGTCCAATTAAGCGTCTTGATCTATCTCTATAGATCTTGATGCCCAATATGTAGGCAGCTTCACCGAGGTCTTTCATTGAAAAACTTTTATCCAAGTATCCCTTTATGCTATCCAGAAATTCTATATCATTTCCAATTAACAATATGTCATCTACATATAATATCAGAAATGCTACAGAGCTCCCACTCCCTTTCTTGTAAATACAGGCTTCTCCAAAAGTTTGTATAAAACCATATGCTTTGATCACACTATCAAAGCATTTATTCCAACTCCAAGATGCTTGCACCAGTCCATAAATGGATCGCTGGAGCTTGCACACTTTGTTAGCACCTTTTGGATCGACAAAACCTTCCGGTTGTATCATATACAACTCTTCTTCCAGAAATCCATTCAGGAATGCAGTTTTGACATCCATTTGCCAAATTTCACAATCATAAAATGTGGCAATTGCTAACATGATTCGGACAGACTTAAGCATCGCTACGGGTGAGAAAGTCTCATCGTAGTCAACCCCTTGAACTTGTCGAAAACCTTTCGCAACAAGTCGAGCTTTGTAGACAGTTACATTACCATCAGCGTCAGTCTTCTTCTTGAAGATCCATTTATTCTCAATGGCTTGCCGATCATCGGGCAAGTCAACCAAAGTCCATACTTTGTTCTCATACATGGATCCCATCTCAGATTTCATGGCCTCAAGCCATTTCGCGGAATCTGGGCTCATCATTGCTTCCTCATAGTTCGTAGGTTCGCCATGGTCAAGTAACATGACTTCCAGAATAGGATTACTGTACCACTCTGGTGCGGATCTTACTCTGGTAGACCTATAAGGTTCAGTAGTAACTTGATCTGAAGTTTCATGATCAATATCATTAGCTTCCTCACAGATTGGTGTAGTTGTCACAGGAACCGGTTCTTGTGATGAACTACTTTCCAACAAGGGAGCAGGTATAGTTACCTCATCAAGTTCTACTTTCCTCCCACTCACTTCTTTCGAGAGAAACTCCTTCTCTAGAAAGGATCCAAATTTAGTAACGAAAATCTTGCCCTCAGATCTGTGATAGAAGGTGTACCCAATAGTCTCTTTTGAGTATCCTATGAAGACACATTTCTCCGATTTGGGTTCGAGCTTATCTGGTCGAAGTTTCTTCACATAAGCATCGCAGCCCCAAACTTTAAGAAACGACAACTTTGGTTTCTTGCCAAACCATAGTTCATAAGGCGTCGTCTCAACGGATTTTGATGGTGCCCTATTTAACGTGAATGCAACCGTCTCTAAAGCATAACCCCAAAATGATAGCGGTAAATCAGTAAGAGACATCATAGATCGCACCATATCTAGTAAAGTACGATTACGATGTTCGGACACACCATTTCGTTGTGGTGTTCCGGGTGGCGTGAGTTGTGAAACTATTCCGCATTGTTTCAAATGTAAACCAAACTTGTAACTCAAATATTCTCCTCCACGATCAGATCGTAGAAATTTTATTTTCTTGTTACGATGATTTTCCACTTCACTCTGAAATTCTTTGAACTTTTCAAATGTTTCAGACTTGTGTTACATCAAGTAGATATACCCATATCTGCTCAAATCATCTGTGAAGGTGAGAAAATAACGATACCCGCCGCGATCTTCAGTATTCATTGGACAACATACATCGGTATGTATGATTTCCAATAAATCAGTTGCTCGCTCCATAGTTCCGGAGAACGGCGTTTTAGTCATCTTACCCATGAGGCACGGTTCGCAAGTACCAAGTGATTCATAATCAAGTTATTCCAAAAGTCCATCAGTATGGAGTTTCTTCATGCGCTTTACATCGATATGACCTAAACGGCAGTGCCACAAATAAGTTGCACTATCATTATCAACTCTGCATCTTTTGGCTTCAACACTATGAATATGTGTATCACTACTATCGAGATTCAATAAAAATAGACCACTATTCAAGGGTGCATGACCATAAAAGATATTACTCATATAAATAGAACAACCATTATTCTCTGATTTAAATGAATAACCGTCTCGCATCAAACAAGATCCAGATATAATGTTCATGCTCAACACTGGCACCAAATAACAATTATTTAGGTCTAAAACTAATCCCGATGGTAGATGTAGAGGTAGCATGCCGACCGCGATCACATCGACTTTGGAACCATTTCCCACGCGCATCGTCACCTCGTCCTTAGCCAATCTTCGCTTAATCTGTAGTCCCTATTTCGAGTTGCAAATATTAGCAACAGAACCAGTATCAAATACCCAGGTGCTACTGCGAGCATTAGTAAGGTACACATCAATAACATGTATATCACATATACTTTTGTTCACTTTGCCATCCTTCTTATCCGCCAAATACTTGGGGCAGTTCCGCTTCCAGTGTCCAGTCTGCTTGCAGTAGAAGCACTCAGTCTCAGGCTTAGGTCGAGACTTGGGTTTCTTCTCTTGAGCAGCAACTTGTTTGCTGTTCTTCTTGAAGTTCCCCTTCTTCTTCCCTTTGCCCTTTTTCTTGAAACTGGTGGTCTTATTGACCATCAACACTTGATGCTCCTTCTTGATTTCTACCTCCGCAGCTTTTAGCATTGCGAAGAGCTCGGGAATAGTCTTGTCCATCCCCTGCATATTATAGTTCATCACGAAGCTCTTGTAGCTTGGTGGCAGTGATTGAAGAATTGTGTCAATGACACTATCATCAGGAAGATTAACTCCCAGTTGAATCAAGTGATTATTATACCCAGACATTTTGAGTATGTGTTCACTGACAGAACTATTCTCCTCCATCTTACAGCTATAGAACTTATTGGAGACTTCATATCTCTCAATCTGGGCATTTGCTTGAAATATTAACTTCAACTCCTGGAACATCTCATATGCTCCATGACGTTCAAAATGTCGTTGAAGACCCGGTTCCAAGACGTAAAGCATGGCACACTGAACTATCAAGTAGTCATCAGCTTTGCTTTGCCAGATGTTCTTAACATCGTCAGTTGCATCTGCAGCAGGCCTGGCACCCAGCGGTGCTTCTAGGACGTAATTCTTCTGTGCAGCAATGAGGATAATCCTCAGGTTAGGGACCCAGTCCGTGTAATTTCTACCATCATCTTTCAACTGAGCTTTCTCGAGGAACGCATTAAAGTTCAACGGAACAACAACACGAGCCATCTATCTACAACAAACATAGACAAGCAAAATACTATCAGGTACTAAGTTCATGATAAATTTAAGTTCAATTAATCATATTACTTAAGAACTCCCACTAAGACAGACATCTCTCTTGTCATCTAAGTGATCACGTGATCCAAATCTACTAAACCATGTCCGATCATCACGCGAGATGGAGTAGTTTCAATGGTGAACATCACTATGTTGATCATATCTACTATATGATTCACGTTCGACCTTTCGGTCTCCGTGTTCTGAGGCCATATCTGTATATGCTAGGCTCGTCAAGTTTAACCTGAGTATTCCGCGTGCGCAACTGTTTTGCACCCGTTGTATTTGAACATAGAGGCTATCACACCCAATCATCATGTGGTGTCTCAGCACGAAGAACTTTCGCAATGGTGCATACTCAGGGAGAACACTTCTTGATAATTTAGTGAGAGATCATCTTAAAATGCTACCTTCAATCAAAGCAAGATAAGATGCATAAAGGATAAACATCACATGCAATCAATATAAGTGATATGCTATGGCCATCATCATCTTGTGCTTGTGATCTCCATCTCCGAAGCACCGTTGTGATCACCATCGTCACCGGCGCAACACCTTGATCTCCATCGTAGCATCATTGTCGTTACGCCATCTATTGCTTCTACGACTATCGCTACCGCTTAGTGATAAAGTAAAGCAATTACAGGGCGTTTGCATTTCATACAATAAAGTGACAACCATATGGCTCCTGCCAGTTGCCGATAACTTCGGTTACAAAACTTGATCATCTCATACAATAAAATATAGCATCATGTCTTGACCATATCACATCACAACATGCCCTGCAAAAACAAGTTAGACGTCCTCTACTTTGTTGTTGCAAATTTTACGTGGCTGCTATGGGCTTAGCAAGAACCGTTCTTACCTACGCATCAAAACCACAACGATAGTTCGTCAAGTTAGTGCTATTTTAACCTTCGCAAGGACCGGGCGTAGCCACACTCGGTTCAACTAAAGTGAGAGAGACAAACACCCTCCAGTCACCTTTAAGCAATGAGTGCTCGTAACGGTGAAACCAGTCTCGCGTAAGCGTACGCGTAATGTCGATCCGGGCCGCTTCATCTCACAATACCGTTGAACCAAAGTATGACATGCTGGTAAGCAGTATGACTTGTATCGCCCACAAATCACTTGTGTTCTACTCGTGCATATGACATCTACGCATAAAACCTGGCTCGGATGCCACTGTTGGGGAACATAGTAATTCCAAAAAAATTCCTACCCACACGCAAGATCATGGTGATGCATACCAACAAGAGGGGAAAGTGTTGTCCACGTACCCTCGTAGACCGTAAGCGGAAGCGTTATGACAACGCGGTTGATGTAGTCGTACGTCTTCACAATCCGACCGATCCGAGTACCGAACATACGGCACCTCCGAGTTCAGCACACGTTCAACTCGATGATGATCCCCGGACTCCGATCCAGCAGGGTGTCAGGGATGAGTTCCGTCAGCACGACGGCGTGGTGATGATGATGATGTTCTACCGACGCAGGGCTTCGCCTAAGCACCGCAACGATATGACCGAGGTGGAATATGGTGGAGGGGGGCACCGCACACGGCTAAGGAACGATCACGAAGATCAACTTGTGTGTCTAGAGGTGCCCCCTACCCCCGTATATAAAGGAGCAAGGGGGAAGGCCGGCCGGTCCTAGGGGGCGCGCCAAGGAGGGGGGAGTCCTCCTCCTAGTGGGAGTAGGACTCCCCTTTCCTAGTCCCACTTGGAAGGAGGAAGGGGGAAGGAAAGAGAGGGAGAGGGAGAGGGAAAGAGGGGCCGCGCCCCCCCTCCCCTAGTCCAATTCGGACTCCCCATGGGAGGGGGCGCGCCACCTCCTGAGGTGCTTCCCTCTCTCTCCCCTCAGGCCCACTAAGGCCCAATACTTCCCTGGGGGGTTCCGGTAACCCCTCCGGCACTCCGGTTTTCTCCGAAATCACCCGGAACACTTCCGGTGTCAAAATATAGTCATCCAATATATCAATCTTTATGTCTCGACCATTTCGAGACTCCTCGTCATGTCCGTGATCACATCCGGGACTCCTAACAACCTTCGGTACATCAATACTTATAAACTCATAATAAAACTGTCATCGTAACGTTAAGCGTGCGGACCCTACGGGTTCGAGAACTATGTAGACATGACCTAGAACTGTTTCCGGTCAATAACCAATAGCGGAACCTGGATGCTCATATTGGCTCCTACATATTCTACGAAGATCTTTATCGGTCAAACCGCATAACAACATACGTTGTTCCCTTTGTCATCGGTATGTTACTTGCCCGAGATTCGATCGTCGGTATCCAATACCTAGTTCAATCTCGTTACCGACAAGTCTCTTTACTCGTTACGTAATGCATCATTCCGTAACTAACTCATTAGCTACATTGCTTGCAAGGCTTAAAGTGATGTGCATTACCGAGAGGGCCCAGAAATACCTCTCCGACAATCGGAGTGACAAAACCTAATCTCGAAATACGCCAACTCAACATGTACCTTCTGAGACACCTGTGGAGCTCCTTTATAATCACCCAGTTACGTTGTGATGTTTGGTAGCACACAAAGTGTTCCTCCGGTAAACGGGAGTTGCATAATCTCATAGTTGTAGGAACTTTGTATAAGTCATGAAGAAAGCAATAGCAACATACTAAAAGATCAAGTGCTAGGCTAACGGAATGGGTCAAGTCAATCACATCATTCTCCTAATGATGTGATCTCGTTAATCAAATGACAACACATGTCTATGGTTAGGAAACATAACCATCTTTGATTAATGAGCTAGTCAAGTAGAGGCATACTAGTGACATTATGTTTGTCTATGTATTCACACATGTATCATGTTTCCGGGTAATACAATTCTAGCATGAATAATAAACATTTATCATGATATGAGGAAATAAATAATAACTTTATTATTGCCTCTAGGGCATATTTCCTTTAGGTGCGCCCCCCCTTGGGCCTCCCCTGCGCCTAGGGTTGGAAACCCTATGGGTGGGGGGGCGCCCCACTTGGCTTGGGGGGCCAGCCACCCCCTTGGCCGCCCCCCCTCTAGATGGTATATTGAGGGGCCGGCGCCCCCCTGGACCCCTATATAAAGAGGGGGGAGGGAGGGTTGCGCAACCTAGCCCCTGGCGCCTCCCTCTCCCTCCCGTGACACCTCTCCCTCTCGCTGTGCTTGGCGAAGCCCTGCCGAGATCACTGCTGCATCCACAACCAGGCCGTCGTGCTGCTGGATCTCCATCAACCTCTCCTTCCCCCTTGATGGATCAACAAGGAGGAGAAGTCTTCCCAACCGTACATGTGTTGAATGCGGAGGTGCCGTCCGTTCGGTGCTAGGATCTCTGGTGATTTGAATCAAGACGAGTACGACTCCCTCAACCCCGTTCTCTTGAACGCTTCCGCACGCGATCTACAAGGGTATGTAGATGCACTCCTCCCTCTCGTTGCTAGATGACTCCATAGATTGATCTTGGTGAAGCGTAGAAATTTTTTGTTTTCTGCAACGTTCCCCAACAGTGGCATCATGAGCTAGGTCTATGCCTAGTTCCTATGCACGAGTAGAACACAAACTTGTTGTGGGCGTAGATGTTGTCAATTTTCTTGCCACTACTAGTTTTATCTTGCTTCAGCGGCAACATGGGATGAAGCGGCCTGGACCAACCTTACACACACGCTTACGTGAGACAGGTTCCACCGACTGACATGCACTAGTTGCATAAGGTGGCTAGCGGGTGTCTGTCTCTCCCACTTTAGTTGGAGCGGATTCAATGAAAAGGGTCCTTATGAAGGGTAAATAGAAATTGGCATATCACGTTGTGGTTTTACGTAGGTAAGAAACGTTCTTGCTAGAAACCTATAGAAGCCACGTAAAAACATGCAACAACAATTAGAGGACGTCTAACTTGTTTTTGCAGCATGTGCCGTGTGATGTGATATGGCCAAAAGGATGTGATGAATGAAATATATGTGATGTATGAGATTGATCATGTTCTTGTAATAGGAATCACGACTTGCATGTCGATGAGTATGACAACCGGCAGGAGCCATAGGAGTTGTCTTTATTTTTTGTATGACCTGCGTGTCATTGAATAACGCCATGTAAATTACTTTACTTTATTGCTAAACGCGTTAGCCATAGAAGTAGAAGTAATCGTTGGCGTGACAACTTCATGAAGACACGATGATGGAGATCATGGTGTCATGCCGGTGACGAAGATGATCATGGCGCCCCGAAGATGGAGATCAAAGGAGCAATATGATATTAGCCATATCATGTCACTATTTGATTGCATGTGATGTTTATCATGTTTTACATCTTATTTGCTTAGAACAACGGTAGCTTAAATAAGATGATCCCTCGCAATAATTTCAAGAATGTGTTCCCCCTAAATGTGCACTGTTGCGAAGGTTTGTTGTTTCGAAGCACCACGTGATGATCGGGTGTGATAGATCCTAACGTTCGAATACAATGGGTGTAAGCCAGATTTACACACGCAATACACTTAGGTTGACTTGACGAGCCTAGCATGTACAGACATGGCCTCGGAACACGGAAGACCGAAAGGTCGAGCATGAGTCGTATAGAAGATACGATCAACATGAAGATGTTCACCGATGATGACTAGTCCGTCTCACGCGATGATCGGACATGACCTAGTTGACTCGGATCATGTTTCACTTAGATGACTAGAGGGATGTTTGTCTGAGTGGGAGTTCATTGAATAATTTGATTAGATGAACTTAATTATCATGAACTTAGTCTAAAATCTTTACAATATGTCTTGTAGATCAAATGGCCCACGCTAATGTTGCCCTCAACTTCAACATTCCTAGAGAAAACCAAGCTGAAAGATGATGGCAGCAACTATATGGACTGGGTCCGGAACCTGAGGATCATCCTCATAGCTGCAAAGAAAGATTGTGTCCTAGAAGCACCGCTAGGTGAAGCATCCATCCCAGAGAACCAAGACGTTATGAACGCTTGGCAGTCTCGTGCTGATGATTACTCCCTCGTTTAGTGCGGCATGCTTTACAGCTTAGAACCGGGGCTCCAAAAGCGTTTTGAGCAGCACGGAGCATATGAGATGTTCGAAGAGCTGAAAATGGTTTTCCAAGCTCATGCACGGGTCGAGAGATATGAAGTCTCCGACAAGTTCTTCAGTTGTAAGATGGAGGAAAATAGTTCTGTCAGTGAGCACATACTCAAAATGTCTGGGTTGCACAACCGCTTGACTCAGCTAGAAGTTAATCTCCCGGATGATGCGGTTATTGACAGAATCCTTCAGTTGCTTCCACCGAGCTACAAGAGCTTTGTGATGAACTTCAATATGCAGGGGATGGAAAAGACCATTCCTGAGGTATATGCAATGCTGAAATCAGCGGAGGTAGAGATCAAAAAGGAACATCAAGTGTTGATGGTGAATAAAACCACTAAGTTCAAGAAAGGCAAGGGTAAGAAGAACTTCAAGAAGTACGGCAAGGGAGTTGTCGCGCCCGGTAAGCCAGTTTCCGGGAACAAGTCAAAGAATGGACCCAAGCCTGAGACCGAGTGCTTTTATTGCAAGGGAAGTGGTCACTGGAAGCGGAACTGCCCCAAGTACTTAGCGGACAAGAAGGCCGGCAACACCAAAGGTATATGTGATATACATGTTATTGATGTGTACCTTACCAGCACTCGTAGTAGCTCCTGGGTATTTGATACCGGTGCGGTTGCTCATATTTGTAACTCAAAGCAGGAGCTGCGGAATAAGCGGGGACTGGCGAAGGACGAGGTGACGATGCGCGTCGGGAATGGTTCCAAGGTCGATGTGATCGCCGTCGGCACGCTACCTCTACATTTACCTACGGGATTAGTTTTAAACCTCAATAATTGTTATTTAGTGCCAGCTTTGAGCATGAACATTGTATCTGGATCTCGTTTAATACGGGATGGCTACTCATTTAAATCCGAGAATAATGGTTGTTCTATTTATATGAGAGATATGTTTTATGGTCATGCCCCGCTGGTCAATGGTTTATTCTTAATGAATCTCGAACGTGATGTTACACATATTCATAGTGTGAATACCAAAAGATGTAAGGTTGATAACGATAGTCCCACATACTTGTGGCACTGCCGCCTTGGTCACATTGGTGTCAATCGCATGAAGAAGCTCCATGCTGATGGACTTTTAGAGTCTCTCGATTATGAATCGTTTGACACATGCGAACCATGCCTCATGGGCAAAATGGCCAAGACTCCGTTCTCCGGAACAATGGAGCGAGCAACCAACTTATTGGAAATCATACATACTGATGTGTGCGGTCCAATGAGCGTTGAGGCTCGTGGAGGCTATCGTTATGTTCTCACAAGTCTACTTGATGAAACACAAGTCTGATATGGGTATGTCTACTTGATGAAACACAAGTCTGAGACCTTTGAAAAGTTCAAGGAATTTCAGAATGAGGTAGAGAATCAATGTGACCGAAAGATAAAGTTCTTACGATCAGATTGTGGGGGAGAATATTTAAGTCACAAATTTGGTACGCACTTAAGGAAATGGGGAATCGTTTCACAACTCACGCCGCCTGGAACACCTCAGCGTAACGGTGTGTCCGAACGTCGTAATCGCACTCTATTGGATATGGTGCGATCTATGATGTCACTCACCGATTTACCACTATCATTTTGGGGATACGTTCTAGAGACAGCTACATTCACTTTAAATAGGGCACCGTCTAAATCCGTTGAGACAACACCATATGAATTATGGTTTGGGAAGAAACCTAAGCTGTCGTTTCTAAAAGTTTGGGGATGCGATGCTTATGTCAAGAAACTTCAACCTGAAAAGCTCGAACCCAAGTCGGAAAAATGCGTCTTCATAGGATACCCTAAGGAAACCATTGGGTATACCTTCTACCTCAGATCCAAAGGCAAGATCTTTGTTGCCAAGAACGGGTCCTTTCTGGAGAAAGAGTTTCTCTCGAAAGAAGTAAGTGGGAGGAAAGTGGAACTTGATGAAGTACTACCTCTTGAAAGTAGCGCAGCTCAGGAAGATGTTCCTGTGGTGCCTGCACTAACTAGAGAGGAAACTAATGATGATGATCAAGGTACTTCGGATCAAGTTACTACTGAACTTCGTAGGTCCACGAGGACACGTTCCACACTAGAGTGGTATGGAAACCCTGTCCTAGAAGTCATGTTGTTAGACAACGGTGAACCTTCGAACTATGAAGAAGCAATGGCGGGCCTAGATTCCAACAAATGGCTTGAAGCCATGCAATCCGAGATAGGATCCATGTATGAAAACAAAGTATGGACTTTGACAGACTTGCCCAATGATCGGCGAGCGATAGAAAACAAATGGATCTTTAAGAAGAAGACGGACGCGGATGGTAATGTTACCATCTATAAAGCTCGACTTGTCGCTAAGGGTTATCGGCAAGTTCAAGGGGTTGACTACGATGAGACTTTCTCACCGGTAGAGAAGCTGAAGTCCGTCCGAATCATGTTAGCAATTGCCGCATACTATGATTATGAGATATGGCAAATGGACGTCAAAACGGCTTCCTTAATGGCCATCTTAAGGAAGAACTGTATATGATGCAGCCGGAGGGTTTTGTCGATCCTAAGAATGCTAACAAGGTATGCAAGCTCCAGCGCTCCATCTATGGGCTGGTGCAAGCATCTCGGAGTTGGAACATTCGCTTTAATGAAATGATCAAATCGTTTGGGTTTATGCAGACTTATGGAGAAGCCTGCGTTTACAAGAAAGTGAGTGGGAGCTCTGTAGCATTTCTCATATTATATGTGGATGACATACTTTTGATGGGAAATGATATAGAACTTTTGGATAGCATTAAGGCCTACTTGAATAAGTGTTTTTCAATGAAGGACCTTGGAGAAGCTGCTTACATATTAGGCATCAAGATCTATAGAGATAGATCGAGACGCCTCATAGGTCTTTCACAAAGCACATACCTTGATAAGATATTGAAGAAGTTCAATATGGATCAGTCCAAGAAGGGGTTCTTGCCTGTGTTGCAAGGTGTGAAATTGAGCTCGGCTCAATGTCCGACCATGGCAGAAGATAGAGAAAAGATGAGTGTCGTCCCCTATGCCTCAGCCATAGGGTCTATCATGTATGCCATGACATGTACCAGACCTGATGTAAACCTTGACGTAAGTTTGAAAGGAAGGTACCAAAGTAATCCCGGCATCGAACACTGGACAGCAGTCAAGAACATCCTAAAGTACTTGAAAAGGACTAAGGATATGTTTCTCGTATATGGAGGTGACGAAGAGCTCGTCGTAAAGGGTTACGTCGACGCTAGCTTCGACACAGATCTGGATGACTCTAAGTCACAAACCAGATACGTGTATATTTTGAATGGTGGGGCAGTAAGCTGGTGCAGCAGCAAGTAAAGCATCGTGGCGGGATCTACATGTGAAGCGGAGTACATGGCAGCCTCAGAGGCAGCGCATGAAGCAATCTGGGTGAAGGAGTTCATCACCGGCCTAAGAGTCATACCCAATGCGTCGGGGCCGATCACACTCTTCTGTGACAAACACTGGAGCTATTGCACTTGCCAAGGAGCCCAGGTTTCACAAGAAGACCAGGCACATCAAGCGTCGATTCAACTCCATTCGTGAAAATGTTCAAGATGGAGACATAGATATTTGTAAAGTACATACGGACCTGAATGTAGCAGATCCGTTGACTAAACCTCTCCCTAGAGCAAAACATGATCAACACCAGAACTCTATGGGTGTTTGATTCATCACAATGTAACTAGATTATTGACTCTAGTGCAAGTGGGATACTGTTGAAAATATGCCCTAGAGGCAATAATAAAATGGTTATTATTATATTTCCTTGTTCATGATAATTGTCTATTGTTCATGCTATAATTGTGTTATCCGGAAATTGCAATACATGTGTGAATATATAGACCACAACACGTCCCTAGTGAGCCTCTAGTTGACTAGCTCATTGATCAACAGATAATCATGGTTTCCTGACTATGGACATTGGATGTCATTGATAACGGGATCACATCATTAGGAGAATGATGTGATGGACAAGACCCAATCCTAAGCATAGCACAAGATCGTGTAGTTCGTTTCGCTAGAGCTTTTCCAAATGTCAAGTATCATTTCCTTAGACCATGAGATTGTGCAACTCCCGGATACCGTAGGAGTGCTTTGGGTGTGCCAAATGTCACAACGTAACTAGGTGACCATAAAGGTGCACTACGGGTATCTCCGAAAGTGTCTGTTGGGTTGGCACGAATCGAGACTGGGATTTGTCACTCCGTATGACGGAGAGGTATCTCTGGGCCCACTCAGTAATGCATCATCATAATGAGCTCAATCTGACCAAGTGTCTGGTCACGAGATCATGCATTATGGTACGAGTAAAGTGACTTGCTGGTAACGAGATTAAATGAGGTATTGGGATACCGACGATCGAATCTCGGGCAAGTAACGTACCGATTGACAAAGGGAATTGTATACAGGATTCATTGAATCCTCGACATCGTGGTTCATCCGATGAGATCATCGAGGAGCATGTGGTAGCCCACATGGGTATCCAGATCCCGCTATTGGTTATTGACCGGAGAGTCGTCTCGGTCATGTCTGCATGTCTCCCGAACCCGTAGGTCTACACACTTAAGGTTCGATGACGCTAGGATTGTTGAAATATTAGTATGCGGTAACCCAAAAGTTGCTCGGAGTCCCGGATGAGATCCCAGACGTCACGAGGAGTTCCGGAATGGTTCGGAGGTGAAGATTTATATATAGGAAGTCTAGTTTCGGTCATCGGGAAAGTTTCGGGGGTCACCGGTATTGTATCGGGACCACCGGAAGGGTCCCGGGGGTCCACCGGGTGGGGCCACCTATCCCGGAGGGCCCCATGGGCTGAAGTGGGAGGGGAACCAGCCCCTGGTGAGATGGTGCGCCCCCCCTTGGGCCTCCCCTGCGCCTAGGGTTGGAAACCCTAGGGGTGGGGGGGGGGGGCGCCCCACTTGGCTTGGGGGGCAAGCCACCCCCTTGGCCGCCGCCCCCCCTCTAGATGGGATCTAGAGGGGCCGGCGCCCCCCTGGACCCCTATATAAAGAGGGGGGAGGGAGGGCTGTGCAACCTAGCCCCTGGGGCCTCCCTCTCCCTCCCGTGACACCTCTCCCTCTCGCTGTGCTTGGCGAAGCCCTGCCGAGATCACTGCTGCATCCACCACCATGCCGTCGTGCTGCTGGATCTCCATCGACCTCTCCTTCCCCCTTGCTAGATCAAGAAGGAGGAGACGTCTTCCCAACCGTACGTGTGTTGAACATGGAGGTGTCTTCCGTTCGGTGCTAGGATCTCCGGTGATTTGGATCAAGACGAGTACGACTCCCTCAACCCCGTTCTCTTGAACGCTTCCGCGCGCGATCTACAAGGGTATGTAGATGCACTCCTCTCTCTCGTTGCTAGATGACTCCATAGATTGATCTTGGTGAAGCGTAGAAATTTTTTGTTTTCTGCAACGTTCCCCAACAATCGACGGTATGGACGATGATGCTGGAGAAGAACAGGCACAAAAACCACCACCTTTAGGGCAGTGGACAGCTACATCGTCATACGATATATACATGGTGGACACACCAAAGGAGAATGAGGCCGGCGGCGATAATAGCATGCCCGTCTATGAACCTCCTAAGCGCTGGCGTCCCAAGCACCGACCTCGATCCAGGAAAAAGAAAATCAGCAACATTGTCGCAGACGGCAACAACAATCTGAACCAAGGTTAGGACCCCGCAGACCCAGCGCTGGAGCAGGGCGTGCGAGAGGATGGCGAACCCAGCCCGAAGACGTTGTCTGATCACAGCGATGCCGAAGATAGCAACTATCATCCTCACTCTGAAGAAGAGATCAGCCTGGGCGACGACGAATTCATCATCCCAGAAGAACCATTAGAACAAGAATGCCTCCACCAAAGGCTTATCACCACCGCAAGGAGCTTGAAGAAGAAGCAGAAGCAGCGGCTTAAAGCCGCACATGATACGCTCAATGATAGATGGAACGAAGTGCTAGACGCCGAGGAAAAATACGGCGGTAATTGCCAAACAAAGAGCTATCCCAAACGTAAGTTGCTGCCCGAATTCGACGCATAGGCTATTGTGCCTATACCCCCGAAAAACAATACGACCGACTGGCCAGTCCGACCACCTCGCGGTCATGACAGAGCGGCTAGCAATGCCGTACATAAGCCCGCGCCCCTCCCTGCAAAGGAAGGAAGGCTGCAGCCCAGGACAAGAAACACGATCTACGTGAGGACCTGGACAAAAAAGCTGGCAAAACCAGGTCCATCTATGGATCCAGGGAACGTGGCCCTACACGAGATCATGATCATCAAATAAAATATGCCGGCCACCTACCAGCTTGGAACCAATACCGGACAATGCAACCGTCAGACTAAATCCACGACACAGCCAGATACAGGGGTGCCGCACACCCCCTATGCTTCACCGATGAGGTACTGGAACATGATTTTCCAGAAGGGTTCAAACCTGTAAACATCGAGTCATATGATGGAACGACGGACCCCGCGGTTTGGATAGAAGAATTTATTCTTCACATCCACATGGCTCGCGGAGATGATCTCCACGTCATTAAATATTTACCCCTCAAGCTAAAAGGACCAGCTCGGCACTGGTTGAAAAGCCTCCCCAAAAATTCCATCGGAAGCTGGGAAGAACTTGAGGATGCTTTTAAGGCCAATTTCCAAGGGACCTATGTCCGGCATCCGGACGCAGATGATCTAAGCCACATAATCAAACCACCCAGAGAATCAGCTCGTAAGCTTTGGAACAGGTTTCTCACCAAGAAGAACCAAATTGTCGACTGTCCGGACGCCGAAGCTTTAGTAGCCTTCAAACATAGTCTCCGGGATGAATGGCTGGCTAGACACCCCGGCCAGGAAAAACCAAGGACAATGGTCTCCTTAACTACACTCATGACCCGCTTTTGCACGGGCGAAGATAGCTGGTTATCACGTAGCAGCACCAGTGATCCCAACACATCCGAAGTCAGGGATGGCAACGGAAAACCACAACACAACAAAAACAAATGTTGGAACAATGAAGAAAGCCCAGACAATACAGTGGTGAACGCCAGATTTAGGGGATCAAGACCCAGTCAATGGAAGAAGCTATTTAAAGGCAACAAGGACAATACATCTAACCGGGACAAAATCCTAGACAGGCCCTGCCAGATCCATGGCACTGCCGATAAACCAGCTAATCATACCAACATAGAATGTTGGGTCTTCAAGCAGGCTAGAAAACTCAATGCCAAACACAAAGGAAAGGGACCTCAGACCGAAGATGAGGACAAACCTCGCCAGCCGAACACGGGGGGACAAAAAAAGTTCCCACCGGGGATCAAAACAGTGAACATGATCTACGTCACTCATATCCCAAAGTGGGAGTGCAAGTGCGCACTCCACGACGTCTACACCGTCGAGCCCGTTGCCCCCAAGTTCAACCCATGGTCGGACTGTCCGATCACCATTGATCGCAGGGATCACCCGACTAGTATCCGTCACGGAGGTTCGGCTGCCCTAGTGCTCGACCCAATAATCGACGGATACCACCTCACTCGAGTCCTCATGGACGGCAGCAGCTGTCTCAATTTGATATATCAGGACACCATCTGCAAGATGGGGATAGACCCTTAAAGAATCAAGCCAAGTAGCACTACCTTTAAAGGAGTTATACCGGGCGCGGAAGCCCGCTGCACTGGCTCTCTAACATTGGATGTTGTATTCGGCTCGCCGGACAACTTTCGAAGCGAAGAACTAATCTTCGACATTGCTCCATTCCGAAGCGGCTATCATGCACTACTCAGAAGAATGGCCTTCGACCGTTTTAATGCAGTCCCGCATTATGCTTATCTAAAACTCAAAATGCCTGGACCTCGTGGCGTCATTGCGGTCAGTGGAAATATGGAGCGCTCTCTCCGCACAGAGGAATACACGGCGGCTCTAGAAGTCGAAGCATAAAACAGCCTATTCAAGTCGAACAGCTCATCGGTCATTAAGACCGCAGACACAACTAAACGTGTCCGGCGCACAACCCAGTGCGACAACTGAGATAAACCTGAGCTTGATTAGCAGCTACGCTCCCATCGACTGCCCCATAATGAGATATACTCAAAATTCCCTAGGCGGCTTCGGGGGCACTCTGCACACAAAAGGTCCATAGTTCGGCTCGACCCTATCCGGGCCCTAGAAGTTATCCTTCACGGTTCATTAAAACGAACCAGCTTTACTCACGACCACACCAGATTCTTTTCCCTGGTCTCTTTTTTACAGATGGTCATCATACTATACCCTTCAAGGACATTTCACAATGGAGACAAAGGTGCAGCAGGGCCCCGCATTAAGGTTTTTTTAGATTAAGACCCTGTGTAAACCTTTTTTATCTCTTGTTGATTTATACTTTCCTGGCATGTAACATGTCCAAGAAAGATACCGGCATCATCTGTAAACATACGGCTCGCCGTACTAAAGTGGATGTTATAAAAGCAGCTCGGTTTGCACCGTGTTTTGAGATTTATGCTCTCACCACCCGCGCTCTTCCCCCACGTTGGATTGCCACATGTGCCTTGACACCATGGGTTTATCACCAGGGGTTGTATCCAGCCCGGTGTATATTGTAAAGTCCGAACAACTATAGGGAGTGTTCGGCGTCGCGAGTTTGGCCTTATATGCATCAGCTCCAAATCATGTCTTTGGTCAATAGTTGGGTTACCCAGCTTCTGTGCTTGCTACCTTACGTTCCGCTATATTGGCTAAGGTAGTAAAGGAAGAACTACTGCGATTGTGTCCCGGCTAGCCTGGACGAGCACCTCAGTAGAGAAAGCCAAAAACTGACTGTCATGATGCGGCGAGAGCTGGTCAACCACTCGATGACTCATTGGAATCTTCGCGATTCCCTCCGTGTTAAAGGAAGGACCGTTATTCTGGTCACGTATGTAATCGCACCGTATGCGGATAACCGCGGACATACCAGGGGCTATATAGTAGCCCCATCGTCAAACTCCTATGGCTAAGACAAAGTGTTAAAGCTCTATAGTCCGATTGCCTCGTTCGCCGCACTAACACCTCCTTCACGGACCACGATGTTGGGTCAAGTGTGATCAAGTGCTTTTCCGAACACCCCTGCATTATACGCAAGGGGGCTGAAGCCGACGACTGCAAACTTTCAGATCGAATATATATATAATAAGATGGCCGCACAGGAGGCACTATAACTTTTCAGGCAAAAAGTATAAAAACATAGCCTTAAAAGTATCATAATATTGTTATTACAATTTTGATACACCTCGCTCGAACATAATATCCTTCGAGCACTAACCTTCTATTAAGCGGGCACCCTCTAGGACATCTTCAAAGTAATGTTCTGGCATGTTAAGGTCCTTGCCTTCGTGTCGGGGTAATGGGCCACAGGTAACCTAACCCGAGTCCCTGAACCTTTCAAGACTTTGTGCCGGCTGCGCCCCACGAGACTACAGAATGAAGCACCGCCTTCTGGTGGCCAGCTTGTTCAACGGCCATCTGCCAGAAGACGGCCAAGCACCGACAGACGGCACCAAGGCGGCCGACTCCTAGTAGATGGCCTCCGGAGAGGCCGGCTCCTAGCAGGCGGCCCCCGGCGCCCTTAGAGTCTGCGCCCTTCATCAAGAGGACAAGACAGGTTGAGGCTACAGTGAAGCCCACCACCCTCGAATCCTGGGTTTGGTGTGGCCACAGTGCCCCGTACAGGCAGAGATCTCCGCATGACGCGGCACTGTTGCCACTCTACCCTTGACGTCACCCTTGTCAGGCGGGGCCTGCTCCCACGACGGCCTGTCGGTACGGCTTGCCGGCGGCAGGCCCCACTAGGCAGCGGGGGCCCAGAGGGCGGTTAAGCTTGGCCAGTCGGCTCCATGGGGATCCGGCTCCTGGCGGTCAGCCGGATCCTTCCTCGAGTCCCGTGCGCCATTAACCAGACTAGACACGGCGAGGCTACAGTGATCTCCCACCAGGCGGCGGGACTGTAGCCATGCCTTCCCCGACTAAGCATGTGTCATTAGCATCACGGCTACAATGATCAGCCACCAACCAGACCCGCCAGTGGCGGAGGCGGCCTGTCGGCTCTATACCAGACCAGTCGGTGGGCCCCAGCAGCCAGTGGCCAGAGACACTGACAGCCGGGTCCTACACCCGGCCAAGTTGCCCTTGTACCCCTGGGGGTAGGCCTATATAAACAACCCAGGGCACCCATGCAAAGGGTTCCCAACTTGTTAGAACTAGACCCATACATAGAGGGAGAGGAGAGCAAGCCCTGCCTTCTTCTACCTCTAGCATACAGCTCAAGGAGCACCACTGTACTCACTAGTGCCTTAGTGATCATGCGGAGACCCCGCAGAGCAGGACTAGGGGTGTTATCTCCTAGGAGAGCCCTGAACCTGGGTAAAGTGCACCGACGTTCGTGTCTACGCCTCATCCCGCTTCCAGGCACCGACGACGTTCTACTCGCTCCCACCATGATAAGCCATCGTTTGGCATATGTCGCACCTAACCCCCAACATTTGGCTCCCACCATGGGGTGAGGTGCACCGTCATCCAGAGTGCAGCCAGCCTAGCACGCCCAACGGCGTTAGCACCGACACGCTGCACGCTGCGGAGATCGCCTGTGCAGCAAGCTGTCTCGCCGATCTTGTTGGGGAGATCCGCCTCTCCGACAAGCCTGCATCCGATGCAGGCACAGACTGCCCTGAGAGCCGCCTCGTTAGCCTCCTTGACCAGCTCCACGTCGCCAGCGAGCCTGTTGTGGACTTGGAGTCTATTGGCTCCACTGACCCGATGATCGTCGACTCCAACACGGCATCGCTTGACGCGTTCCTCACCAATGTGGTGGTCTACGACGAGCCGCCTCCTCGCGTGCACAGCAGCGGGAGCACCGTCAAGGAGGTGCTTGTCATTAGCAGTGGTGAGCACTCAGACGGAGGCATTCGAGACCCACTCGATGCGGCGCTGCGAGGCTTGTCAGCGCCCATCCCAGAAGACGCAGACGATGAGACGCTGGAAGCACACCGCGTCTAGCTCATCGAAAGCACCAACCGACTGGCCAGCATGCGACGCCTCTCGGAAGCCTACTGGCATGAGATGGACCGAGCCGTCGGCGACACGCCGGCTCCTGGGGGGCCTAGTCACATAGGCTCGATCCGGCAGCATGGCGCGACCATCGCCAGCATGTTGGGGATAGATCGTCCCGTCTACGCCACGCCTGCGGAGAACATACGAGCTGCCCAAGAGGCAGCAGATGAGCTAGACAAGCTCAAGGGAGACGAGCGTCGCCACATGATGGAGCGCGTCCAGCAGCTCCTTGACGCGGCCACCGAGCAGCAAGAGGCCGGCTGCCGCACTGAAGCACCCAACCGGCAAATGACGATCCGCCTCCTCGCCAGGATCATGGCATGACATCTCGGACGCCGACTGGTGGTGCCCGTGGTAGAAGAGGAAATGAGCCAGATGCCAGCCGCAGTCGGACTCGCCTCACCATCGAGCGTGACGTAGAAGGCCGCCCCGAGCTATGGAGCGACAAGGCGACCCGCCTCCTCCTCCGCCTCACGGAGAAAGACATCCCACCCCGCCGCCTGTCACGCACCCGACACTCGGCGACCGCCTTGGCCGCCAGGAAGGAGTCGGGGAGAACGACGCCCGCCACCGGATCGACTGCCTCAATCGATCCCTGGCGCTAGAAGAAGAAAACGCATTGGGCCTGCCCTACTTTGGCCCTCGAATCCGAGATGAGCCCTTCCCTAGAGGGTTCACGCTTCCAAGAGATACGCCCAAGTAAACTGGCTCCATGAAGCTGAAGGACTAGCTGGTCGACTACTCCACGGCCGTCAGCATAGTGAACGACAACAAGTGCGTTGCTGTGAAGTACTTCTTGCCCATGCTCCAGGGCACAACCCAGACGTGGCTCAACAGCCTGAAGCCCCGCAGCATCAACAGCTGGGTTGATTTCACCGAGGCCTTCATCCGCAACTTCACTAGCACGTACAAGCAGCCTCCCAAGCCCCGCCAGCTCTCCTTGTGCGTCTAAGGACCCAACAAATCAACTCACGATTACCTCACGCGCTGGGCCGAGCTGCACAACTCTTGCGAGGGCGTGCACGAGGTGCAGGCCATTGAATACTTCATCGTTGGGTGCTGAGAGGGCACCCTCCTCAAGCACTGACTTCTCTGCGTCGAGCCGGCGACCCTCGATGAACTGCTGATCATCGCTGACAAGTACGCCACGGCCGACTCCTCCATGAAGGCGGAAATCCAAGTCGATGCATCCGGCAAAGTGGCTCCTCAGGATCCTCGGACCCCAGGTAGTGACACCAGTCGGCGTCAACAACCGAATGACCACAAGCACAAGGCCACCCAGCCGGCTTCCACAAGCCGCCAGGTGGCGACAATCGAGGACCAGCAGCCGGAAGGGCAGCCTCCACCCAAGCGTCAAAAGGGCGGCAAGCCCAATTGGTTGCCCGCCTTCTCATACGAGCAAACTCTTGACGCACCCTGCAAGTTCCATAGTGGTGCGAAGACGTCCAACCACACCACTCGGAAGTTCCATTGGCTCACCCGAATCGCCAAGGGAGATGGACTCCTGCCCCCTCCGCCTGCCGGCCCGCCGCCTCCTCCACCCCAGCAGCCGGCGGTTCGGCCAGTCGGCGCCATACAAGATGAGTATCCTGAGGAGCATGGAGCCTATGTCGTGTTCACCAGTGTGGCCGACGACAGGCGTAGCAGACAGCAACAGCAGCAAGAAGTACATGCAGTGGCGTCAAAGACCCCAGAGTTCATGCATTGGTCTGAGAAGCCTATCAGTTGGAGCAAGGCTGACCACCCGAGGTGATGCCCTCTCCTAGTTCTTATGCCTTGGTCTTAGATGCCACCTTCACAACAAAGAGGCGGGCTACTCGTTTCTCCCGAGTCCTGATAGATGGCGGCAGCAGCATCAACATCCTGTACCGTGACACTATGGAGAAGTTGGGAATCAAGCAGAAGCAGCTTCACCCCAGTCGGACTGTATTCCATGGCATAGTACCTGGCCTTTCCTTCTCACCGATCGGCAAGACCCAGATTGACGTTCTCTTCAGAGACAAAGATCACTTCTGCCGAGAGCTAGTCTGGTTTGAGGTGGTGGACCTTGAGAGCCCCTACCATGTGCTACTTGGCCGGCCCGCTCTGGCCAAGTTCATGGCAGTCTCCCACAATGCTTACCTCAAGATGAAGATGCCAAGCACCAAGGGAATCCTAACCATAGTCGGAGACTACCAGAAGTCTTCCGCCTACTGGCCGAGTCCCTCATGATTGCAGCTGAAAAGCGGCTCATTGACCGGGATGTGGCAATGGCAGGCAAGCAGCTAGAAATGCCACCCATCCCCAAGGAGTCGGAAGTTGAGTGCTCATTCAAGCCGGCGAAGGAAACAAAGAAGATACCCTTGGACCCGGAGCACCTGGAGAGGCACGTTGTCATAGGTGTAAACCTTGACAGCAAATAGGAAATCGAGCTTGTCGATTTCCTCCGTGAGAATCGGGACATCTTTGCATGGTCTCCCAAATACATGCCGGGTGTTCCCACGGATTTCGCCGAGCACAAGCTACATGTCTGACCTGACGCCAAGCCGGTCAGGCAACCCTTGCGCCGCCTGTCAGAAGAAAAGAGAAGAGTTGTTGGAGAAGAGATAGCCCGGCTTCTAGCAGTCGGCTTTATCATGGAAGTGTTCTTCTCGGAATGGTTGGCCAACCCAGTTCTTGTGCTGAAGAAGAATAAGCAGTGGCGCATGTGTATTGATTATACCAGCCTCAACAAAGCTTGCCCCAAAGATCCCTTTGCTTTGCCAAGAATTGACCAAGTGATATATTCCACAGCCGGATGCGAGCTGTTGAGTTTTTTGGATGCATACTCAGGGTACCATCAGATCAAGATGAACCCGGCCGACAGGCTGAAGACCGCCTTCATCACACCATTCGGAGGCTTCTGCTACCTGACCATGACGTTCGGCTTGAGAAATGCCGGCGCCATGTTTCAGCGTTGCATGCAGAAGTGTCTCCTCAAGAAACTCAGAAGAAACGTCCACGTTTACGTGGATGATGTAGTGGTGAAGACGGAGAAGCAAGACACTCTGCTAGAAGACCTCAAGGAAACCTTCGAAAACTTGCGCCGATTTCAAATCAAGCTCAACCAGAGAAATGTGTCTTCGGAGTACCATCCGGCCAGCTTCTTGGTTTCCTGGTCTCGGAGCGCGGCATAGAGTGCAACCCTGTGAAGATCAAGGCCATCAAGAAGATGGAGGTGCCCACCCGACTGCTGGACGTGCAAAAATTTATCGGCTGCTTGGCATCCATCAGCCGTTTCATCAGTCGGCTGGGCGAGAAGGCTCCCCCCTGTACCAACTCATGAAGAAGACCACTTTTTTCGAGTGGAACGGCAAGGCGGACGAAGCTTTTCTCTAGATCAAGAAGATGTTGACCACTCCTCCTATCCTGGCGGATCCGACTGATAAGGAGCCCATGCTCCTCTACATTGCCGCTACCAGTCGGGTGGTCAGCACAGTCATAGTTGTGGAGCGCAAGGAGGAAGGCAAAGCATTACCAGTCCAGAGGCCGGTGTATTACCTAAGTGAAGTGTTGTCCGCCTCCAAGCAAAACTACCCCCACTATCAGAAGGTGTGCTACGGTGTGCATTTCACCGCCAAGAAGCTGAAGCCTTACTTTCAAGAGCACCCAATTACTGTCGTATGCACTGCCCCGCTTGTTGAGATCATTGGAAGCCGAGATGCTTCAAGCCGAGTGGCCAAATGGGCCATAGAACTGGCCCCCTACACCATCCACTACCAGCCTCGCACCGCCATCAAGTTGCAAGCACTGGCCGACTTCCTCGTCGACTGGGCCGAGACCCAGTACCTGCCGCCAGCGCCAGACTCCACCCATTGGCGGATGCACTTTGATGGTTCAAAGATGCGCACCGGTTTGGGAGCCGGCATCGTCCTCACCTCTCCCAAAGGCGACAAGCTCAGATATGTGCTGCAGATTCACTTTGCCGCCTCCAACAACGTAGCCGAATACAAAGCACTCATACACGGGTTCCGGCTTGCCAAGGAACTCGGCATCCGCCGGATCCTGTGCTATGGGGACTCCGACTTGGTGGTCCAGCAGTCGTCGGGCGACTGGGACGTCAAGGATGCAAATATGGCAAGCTACTGCTTCCTTGTACAACAACTCAGTGGATACTTCGAGGGGTGCGAGTTCCTCCATGTGCCAAGAAATGACAATGAGCAAGCAGATGCCTTGGCACGGATCGGCTCCACCCGGCAAGCAATACCAGCCGGCATCGCCCTGCAACACCTCCTCAAGCCGTCTGTCAAGCCGTCGCCAGAATCAGACTCCATCTTTGTGCCGGCACCTCCTAAAGCAGTCGGATCCGACTTGAGGACCCCAGCAGCCGGCACGGGGACTTCGGCAGGTGGCTCGGGGACCGCAGCAGTCGCACCCGGCCCGGGGACTTCAGAACCCGGCCCGGGGACTTCTTCGGCTCAGCAAGCGGCAGCCGACTCCAACCCACTGCCTCCCAGCCCAACCGCCCTTGTGCAAATTGCAGTAGTGGCAGTCGAAGAAATAGCAGCACCTTCATGGGCTCAGCCCATCCTCAATTTTATGGTGAACAAAGAACTGCCGACTGATGAGATCTCGGCCTGACAAGTGCAACAACGGGCAGCAGCATACACCATCGTCAACAGAGAACTGGTGAGGCACAATGTCACTGGTGTGTGTACCAGCGCTGCGTGGAGCCGGACCAGGGCCAAGCAATCCTCAAAGATATGTTGGGGAACGTTGCAGAAAATTAAATTTTTTCCTACAGTTTCACCAAGATCCATCTATGAGTTCATCTAAGCAACGAGTGATAGGAGTGCATCTACATACCCTTGTAGATCACGAGCGGAAGCGTTCAAGAGAACGGGGATGATGGAGTCGTACTCGTCGTGATCCAAATCACCGATGACCAAGTGCTGAACGGACATCACCTCCGCGTTCAACACATGTACGGAGCGGATGACGTCTCCGCCTTCTTGATCCAGCAAGGGGGAAGGAGAGGTTGAGGAAGAAGACTCCAGCAGCAGCACGACGGCGTGGTGGTGGTGGAGAAGCAGTACTCCGGCAGGGCTTCGCCAAGCAACCGCGGGAGGAGGAAGAGGTGTAGCAGGGGGAGGGAGGCGCCAAGACTCAAGGGTGCGGCTGCCCTCCCCCCTCCTTTATATAGGCCCCCAGGGGGGGTAGCCAGCCCTAGAGATGGGATCTCTAGGGGCGGCGGCGGCCAAGGGGGGTGGAGTGCCCCCCAAGGCAAGTGGAGGCGCCCCCTCCCCTAGGGTTCCAAACCCTAGGCGCAGAGGGGGGCCCAGGGGGGCGCACCAGCCCACCAGGGGCTGGTCCCCTCCCCACTTCAGCCCACGGGGCCCTCCGGGATGGGTGGCCCCACCCGGTGGACCCCCGGGACCCTTCCGGTGGTCCTGGTACAATACCGGGTGACCCCGAAACTTTCCCAATGGCCGAAATAGCACTTCCTATATATAAATCTTCACCTCCGTACTATTCCGGAACTCCTCGTGACGTCCGGGATCTCATCCGGGACTCCGAACAACATTCGGTAATCACATACAAGTCTTCCTAATAACCCTAGCGTCAACGAACCTTAAGTGTGTAGACCCTACGGGTTCGGGAATCATGTAGACATGACCGAGACAGCTCTCCGGCCAATAACCAACATCGGGATCTGGATACCCATGTTGGCTCCCACATGTTCCATGATGATTTCATCGGATGAACCACGATGTCGAGGATTCGATCAACCCCGCATACAATTCCCTTTGTCAATCGGTACGTTACTTGCCCGAGACTCGATCGTCGGTATCCCAATACCTCGTTCAGTCTCGTTACCGGCAAGTCACTTTACTCGAACCGTAATGCATGATCCTGTGACCAAACACTTGGTCACTTTGAGCTCATTATGATGATGCATTACCGAGTGGGCCCAGAGATACCTCTCCGTCATACGGAGTGACAAATCCCAGTCTCGATCCGTGTCAACCCAACAGACACTTTCGGAGATACCTGTAGTGCACCTTTATAGTCACCCAGTTACGTTGTGACGTTTGGTACACCCAAAGCACTCCTACGGTATCCGGGAGTTACACGATCTCATGGTCTAAGGAAAGGATACTTGACATTGGAAAAGCTCTAGCAAACGAACTACACGATCTTGTGCTATGCTTAGGATTGGGTCTTGTCCATCACATCATTCTCCTAATGATGTGATCCCGTTATCAATGACATCCAATGTCCATAGCCAGGAAACCATGACTATATGTTGATCAATGAGTTAGTCAACTAGAGGCTTACTAGGGACATATTATGGTCTATGTATTCACACGTGTATTACGATTTCCGGATAATACAGTTATAGCATGAATAAAGACAATTATCATGAATAAGGAAATATAATAATAACCTTTTATTATTGCCTCTAGGGCATATTTCCAACAAGATATCCACCAAGGTGAATGTGGTCACCACGCGGCTTCAAGATCACTTGTCGCCAAAGCTTTCCACCATGGTTTCTTCTGGCCAACTGCTCTAGAAGACGCCAAAGACTTGGTCCAGAAGTGTAAAAGGTGCCAGAAGTTCCACTCCAAGCCACATCTGCCGGCTTCTACACTCAAGACCATTGCCATCGCCTGGCCCTTTGCCATCTGGGGACTGGACATGGTGGGGCCATTCAAGATGGCCCGCGGCAACATGACTCATTTTCTTGTCGCCGTGGACAAGTTCACCAAGTGGATATAAGCAAAGCCAATCAAAAAGTTGAATGGGCCGACTGCTGTGATTTTCATCGCCAACATCACCACTCGGTACGGCATACCACACATCATCATCACCGACAATGGCACAAACTTTGCCAAATGAGCCTTGGCTCATTTCTGCGTGACACAGGGCATCCGACTGGACTTAGCGTCCGTTGCCCATCTGCAGTCAAATGGCCAAGTGGAGCGAGCAAACGGCCTCATTTTGTCCAGCATCAAGCCCCGACTGGTCGAGTCTCTAGAGTGTTCGGCCGGCTACTGGCTCGATGAGCTGCCAGCCGTCCTCTGGAGCCTACGCACAGCTCCGAACAAGTCAACCAGCTCGTCTACGGTGCCGAAGCCGTCATCTCGACGGACATAGAATTGGACTCCCCTCGAGTCACCATGTACACTGAGGAGGAGGCCAAAGAAGCACGAGAAGATGGCGTCGATCTGCTGGAAGAGAGCCGGCTATTGGCACTCAGCCGGTCTGCCATCTACCAGCAGAGTCTACGCCGATACTACAATCGGAAGGTCAAGCCAAGATCCTTCCAGGAGGCAGACCTTGTGCTCCGACTGATACAGCGAACAGCCGGCCAGCACAAGCTCTTGACACCTTGGGAAGGACTTTTCATCATCAGCAAAGTGTTGGGAAATGGTTCCTACTACCTAATCGATGCTCAGAAGCCCAGAGCACGCAAAACAGATGACTCCGGCAAGGAGAATGAGAGGCCGTGGAATGCAAACCTCCTCCGAAGATTTTACAGTGAACGCAGTATGTACCATGCTACCTTTTGTATTAAGTACGAAGACTCCGGTTCCCCCGAGAAGAGCTCGGGGACTATGTAACGCCCCAAGACTGACGCTCCAGAAGACTTCCAGCTACTCCGAGTTTCGTCGTGTGATTTGTTTTGTTTGTTGCATCATTTGCATTGCATCATGTCATCATATCATTAATTTTTAAAACTCATCTAAATAAATTGCATGGATCTTCGATCCATTTAAATCGAGGGAATTTCACATGGTAATTTCTCTTTATAACATATCATCCTAGTATTTAAGGAGCTATAATAAATATTCCATTAACTATGGAATAACCATAACACACTTACAGTTTAAGTTCCATGCATTTTCTACCTCAATTCCTTGTCTCAAACTTTGCCAACAATTCTTATCTCATTTATTGTGGCTCCTCCTAAATTCTCAACATTTTTTGACCTACCGAATACCCACTTCTTTCTCTCACTAATTTGAATTAAATTCAAATGAGTTTGAATTCAACTTCACGCCCATGCTCACTTTTTATTTTTCTTGGAACAAGCTCATTTTTGTGAGCCCGGGAAAATAATCCCCATGCCCAAAATTCTATTTCTACCTTCCTTTCTTCTCCTTTTCTTCCTTGATTTATTTTCTATTTTCGGGAAATAAAGAAGTAGGGAGAGAGAGAGAGAACCAGGCTTTTTCTCCACACCAACATGGCCCAAGGCTCCTCCGCCGGCCTCCCTACGCCCACCTAGGCCCATCCCACCTAAACCCTTCCTAAACCCCAGGCCCCGACCCTCTCCATCGATCTCCCCCACGTTCCCGTGCCGCCGCCATCCGCACATGCATCGCACCAGGGAGAGGATCCCCACGCTCCTCCCTCCTCCCGTCGATCCCAATCTTCCTCCTCGCAGCGCCGCCATCTCTCCCTCCTGCTGCTTCGACCCGATCCCCTCGTCCTTCTCCTCCGTCGCGAGCCCCCTCGACCCGTTCCTCCTGATCCCGCGCAACCCCCTCGCCGGACAACTCCGGTGGCCCTCCCTCGCCGTCGTCCATGGCCAGCGCAGCTAAGGGAGTCCTGGACTAGGGGGTGTCCGGACAGCCGGACTATCATCGTCCGCCGGACTCCAAGACTACGAAGATACAAGATTGAAGACTCCGTCCCGTGTCCGGATGGGACTTTCCTTGGCGTGGAAGGCAAGCTTGGCGATGCGGATATGTAGATCTCCTACCATTGTAACCGACTCTGTGTAACCCTAGCCTCCTCCAGTGTCTATATAAACCGGAGGGCTTTAGTCTGTAGGACAACATACATTACAACAATCATACCATAGGCTAGCTTCTAGGGTTTAGCCTCCTTGATCTCGTGGTAGATCCACTCTTGTACTACCCATATCATCAATATTAATCAAGCAGGACGTAGGGTTTTAACTCCATCGAGAGGGCCCGAACCTGGGTAAAACATCGTGTCCCTCATCTCCTGTTACCATCCGCCTAGACGCACAGTTCGGGACCCCCTACCCGAGATCCGCCGGTTTTGACACCGACATTGGTGCTTTCATTGAGAGTTCCTCTGTGTCGTAACCGATAGGCTCGATGGCATCTTCAACCAACAACGCTGTCCAGGGTGAGACTTTTCTCCCTGGACAGATCTTCGTATTCGGCGGCTTCGCACTGTGGGCTAATTCGCTTGGCCATCTGGAGCAGATCGAAAGCTACGCCCCTGGCCGTCAGGTCAGATTCGGAAGCCTAAACTTCACGGCCGATGTCCACGGAGACTTGATCTTTGACGGACCCGAGCCACAGCCAAGCGCGCCGCACTGTTGCGAGGGGCATGATCTAGCTCTGCCGCTGAACAGTGCCTTGGTGGCCGCACACGAATCCACTCCGGCCATTAGTCCGGAGCCGATCGCCCGAATAGAGGATCGGTGGATAGACACCGCCTCGGGGGCTTCAACTTCCTCGGCGATGGAGCCGAACATCAATCTTGTCCCCCGCGAAACTTGTGATTCCGAGGTGCCGGACTCCTTGCCGGACTCCGAACCTCCCGCGCCCCTACCAATTGATTTGGATTGGGCGCCGGTTATGGAATTCACCGCCACGGACATCTTCCAATACTCGCCCTTTGGCGATATCCTGAATTCACTAAAGCATCTCTCGTTATTAGGAGAGTCCTGGCCGGACTATGGCCAGGATGGTTGGGGTACGGATGACGAAGAAATTCAGAGCCCACCCACCACCCACTTTGTAGCTACTGTCGACGATCTAACCGACATGCTAGACTACGACTCCGACGACATCAACGCTATGGACGACGATGCCGGAGATGAACATGAACCAGCGCCTACAGGGCACTGGAAGACCACCTCGTCATATGACATATACATGGTGGACACCCCAAAAGACGGGGACGGCGAAGAAGCAGCGGAGGCAGACTCTTTAAAGAAGCAGCCCAAACGCCGGCGTCAGCGGCGCTGCTCTAAATCCCGCCACAACAAGAATGGAGATTCCGGCACAGGAGATAATAATACTCCAGAGAGAACCGAAGATAATCCCCTCCAGCAAGATTCAGCGCAGGAGGATGCAGAAGCAAGCCCTCACGAGAGGGCGGCAGACGAAGAGGTTGAGGATCATAACTATATGCCTCCCTCCGAAGACGAAGCAAGCCTCAACGATGATGAATTCGTCGTACCTGTGGATCCCGTCGAACAAGAGCGCTTCAAGCGCAGGCTTATCGCCACAGCAAACAGCCTAAAGAAAAAGCAGCAATAGCTTCAAGCTGATCAGGACCTGCTAGCCGATCGATGGACCGAGGTCCTCGCAGCCGAAGAGTATAAACTCGAACGCCCCTCCGAAAGTTACCCAAGACGCAAGCTGCTCCCCCGATTAGAGGAGGAAGCATACATACCTCCATCACCAGCGCACGATATGGCTGACCGACCACCCCGTGGTCGTGACAGAGAGGCATCTAGGGCCCCAGCCAAGACAGTACCCCGGCATCGCTCTAAAAGTATGAAGCCACGAGGGAACGCGCCGGACTTGCGAGATATATTGGAGGACAAAGCAAGGCAATCCAGATCCATCTACGGATCACGTGGGCGCCCCACGACCCACGACGAATACCGTCACGCCGGATACCCCGGCCGGGCTGAGCACAGCAGACAGCGCTCCCTCGAGCTGCGTCGCGATATTGCTCAATACAGAGGCACCGCACACCCGCTATGCTTCACTGACGAAGTAATGGATCATCAAATCCCTGAAGGGTTTAAACCCGTAAACATTGAATCCCACGATGGCACAACAGACCCCGCGGTTTGGATAGAAGATTATCTTCTCCACATCCATATGGCCTGCGGCGACGATCTCCACGCCATCAAGTATCTCCCACTCAAGCTTAAAGGACCAGCTCGGCATTGGCTTAACAGCTTGCCCGCAGAGTCAATTGGGTGTTGGGAAGACCTGGAGGCCGCATTCCTTGATAACTTCCAAGGCACGTATGTGCGACCACCAGACGCTGATGACCTAAGCCACATCATTCAGCAGCCAGACGAATCAGCCAGACAATTCTGGACACGGTTCTTGATGAAGAAAAATCAAATCGTCGATTGTCCGGATGCAGAGGCCCTTGCAGCCTTCAAACATAACATCCGGGACAAATGGCTAGCCCGGCACCTGGGGCAGGAAAAGCCGAAATCCATGGCAGCCCTCACATCGTTAATGACCCGCTTTTGCACAGGAGAGGACAGCTGGCTAGCTCGCAGCAACAATCTCCGTAAAAATTCTGGCAGTCCGGATACTAAGGACAACAACGGCAGGTCACGTCGAAACAAAAACAAACGCCGCATTAACGGCGACGATAAGGAGGATACGGCAGTCAACGCCGGATTCCGAGGCTCTAAACCCGGTCAGCGGAAGAAGCCATTCAAAAGAACCACTCCGGGTCCGTCCAATCTGGACCGAATACTCGACCGCTTATGCCAGATACATGGCACCTCTGAAAAGCCAGCTAACCACACTAATAGAGATTGCTGGGTGTTCAAGCAGGCCGGCAAGTTAATTGCCGAAAACAATGACAAGGGGTTAAACAGCGACGACGAGGAAGAGACCCGACCACCGAACAATAGAGGACAGAAGGGTTTTCCCCCACAAGTGCGGATGGTGAATATGATATACGCGACCCATATACCCAAGAGGGAGAGGAAATGCGCACTAAGGGACGTCTACGCGATGGAGCCAGTCGCCCCGAAGTTCAATCCATGGTCCTCTTGCCCGATCACTTTCGATCGAAGAGACCATCCGACCAGCATACGCCATGGCGGATTCGCCGCATTGGTTTTAGACCCAATCGTCGATGGATTTCACCTCACGAGAGTCCTGATGGACGGCGACAGTAGCCTGAACCTGCTTTATCAGGATACAGTGCGCAAAATGGGCATAGACCCCTCAAGGATTAAACCTACAAAGATAACCTTTAAAGGTGTCATACCAGGAGTGGAAGCCAACTGTACAGGCTCAGTCACACTGGAAGTGGTCTTCGGATCCCCGGATAACTTCCGGAGCGAAGAGTTAATCTTCGACATAGTCCCGTTTCGCAGCGGCTATCACGCTCTGCTCGGACGAACCGCGTTTGCAAAATTCAACGCGGTGCCGCATTATGCATACCTAAAGCTCAAGATGCCAGGCCCTCGCGGAGTCATCACGGTCAATGGGAATACGGAACACTCCCTCCGAACGGAGGAACATACAGCGGCTCTCGCGGCAGAAGTACAGAGCAGCCTTTTAAGGCAATTCTCGAGTCCGGCCGCTAAAAGGCCGGAGACAGCAAAACGCGCCCGAAGCAATACCAACCAAGACCACCTGGCGCGATCAGAGCATGCGTAGCAATGCGGCCCCAACCCTCGCCCGCGCATGATCGCAATAATAACACTCCGCGTACATAATTACGCTTTGGAGATACCATGGGCACAGGGGAGGGGGCACGATCGCAACGGACCCAGAGTGCGGTTCAACCACACCGGGGGCTCGCAAGTGTGCCCCCCTTTTTTACATATATCTTTTATTTTTCTTCTTTTATGTACATAGGACTCTGTTAACCAGAAGCCCTGTCCGGCGGCGAATCTGCCGAACTCATGATGCAACAGTCAGGGACTAAAGAAGGCTGCGACGAACATTCAGGTGGTCTCAATTACGAGCATTAAATCCGATTATATACACCAAGTCCGTAGCTCACCCCTGGAGGGGGACACGTTTACTTAGTCCAAATCCCTTGCTTACCGCACTATTTGTATCAGTCTGCTCTACTAGCAGACCTTCTTTCATTAATAATGCAGCACCTTTTTTATTGCAATTGCATTACCTCTTATATATATATGTTCATTATATGACATCTTGCGCCCGTATATTTTGGTACGGCCTAATACGCCAGGGGCTTATGTTCCCCACTCTATGGTGTGATAAGTCCGAACACTTTCACAAGTGCGGCACCCCGAACTTATAGCATTATATGAATCGGCTCCGAATCATGCCTTGGGTCAATAGTTGGGTTTGCCCGGCTCCCACTTTTTGGTGCCTTACGTTCCGTTCTGTCGGCTAAGGTGGCACCGGGAGAACCACTGCGATTGCGCCCCGGTTGAGCCGGGCAAGCGCCTCAGTGGAGAAAGCTAAAACTGACTGGCATGATAAGGCGAGAGACTGGTCGCTGTTCGAGAGGTTTTTTCGGGTCCTTAAAGACTCACGCCGCTTCGAGCGAAGTTCCGGACAATGTCCGACGAAGGCGTGGATAGCGCCCCGGATTCGGTCTTCCGAATACCAGGGGCTTCGCCGAAATTTAAAATTATAGAATTCTATGGCTAAGTGAGAGTGTTCAAGCATTATAAGTCTGGTTGCCTTCTTCGTTGTGTTGAGCGCCTCCCTCGATGGACCCAACAATGGGAACAAGACTGCTCAAGTTTATCCCGAACACCCCAGCACTCATGGCTTGGGGGCTGAAGCCAACGACTTGCCATCTCTCAGATTTTATAAACGGCCGCACAGAAGGTAATATTTTTGTCAGGACCCCGACTCAATGCCACATCGATCTAGCATGTAACACCTCATATCACTTTGCGGCCTCACGCACGGTATTCCCACGGGTGTCGCCTTACCTTTACCCGGGACCGTTTGCGCCTTTTGGCACACGTATATGATAGTGTCGCTAGCATCCATATGATAAGGAGCCCGGGCTGACATGGCTAGTCGTAAACCCAAAGTGGCACAAACTTACAGGGACAGGCATCCATGACCCAGCATCGAACGTGTCGGTCATCAGCGAGTGAATTCCAGGCTGTAGCACTGGGCTAGCAGGACTCCGGTGAACCGGGCTGTAGCGGGCTAACAGGACTCCGGTATTTATCGCGTGACATTTCCCCGAAGGGACAGACACAGGAACGAAGAAGGACACATGCCGGTCAGCCTAAGTGTTCCGGAGCAGTAGCAAGCTACCATGGCTCGGTGGAAACACTAGGAGACATTTCCCGGTAAGAGAGGCTACTAAAGATAAACAACTAGATAGTCAGATCCCACACATACCAAGCATTTCAATAACATACACACAATATGCTCGATATGTGCAAATACAACATGGCATCACAACATGACTCTATGACTCGAATATTTATTCATTAGGCTCCAAGGAGCGAGATATTACAAACAGGGGTCTCATGACCCAACATTCAGAGCATACAAATCAAAGCACAAGCGGAAGCTTAACATGTCTGGGTACAGACATATATAAATGAAAAAGGCTTGGAAGCCTGACTATCTACCAGATCCTGCCGAGGGCACAAGATCGTAGCTGAGGTAACAAGCTAAACGTCGAAGTCCACGCGGAACTACTTGTGAGACCGAAGTCTCTCTGCAAAAACATAAAATAGGCAAACGTGAGTACAAATGTACCCAGCAAGACTTACATCAGAACTAGCTACATATGCATCATTGTCAACAAAGGGATGGTGGGGTTTAACTACAGCAAGCCAGCTTTGACTTGGTGGCTATCCTGAACTACGACTGCAAGTAACTCTTTTGAGGTGGCGCACACGAGTCCACATATTCACCATATCAATACACCACTATGGATCTACTCCCATCTCCCTACGAGAACGCCATCCATAGCACTCACGCTTATCTTGCGTATTTTAGGGTATCCACTTTCACTTGTCTATGAACTGATATAAGCAACCCAGAAGTCCTTTACCGCGGACATGGCTATTCGAATAGATAATGTTAACCCTGCAGGGGTGTTCTTCTTCACACACGCTCTCACCACTTACCGCCGTTTACACGACATGTACTCGGCAACCTTCAAGCGGAAGCCCAACGAGGGTGTCGGCCACGACCTACCTAAACACTCAAGTCTCTAGTCCAGGTTTATCGCCTATTCGGGTTCCATCCATGAGGAGATCCGGCCGGGGTTTCGCTCACAGCCCCAAACGATGTGAACAGGGTTCCGAGACACCAAAGGGCGCCCGATATACCCGGCCACGTGCCTACCGCATCACAGCCCACCCCTACGGTCAGCGCTGCGCACGGCCTCCAGCATACTACAAACACCAGAAACTACTTGCAACTCCTGGACAGAGGACAAGGGTGATCAAGAAGCCGAGAGGGTCCATTGGTTTCGGGCCCAATGCGTGGTAGTAGCTGAATCATGGATCACAAACACAGAACTCAGTTCCTGAGGACGGCTGCAATGAGACAACCCACCATGTACTCCTACATGGCCTCTCACCGCTACCTTTACCAAATCGTGTTCACACACTTAGCTCACACACAGTAGGACATGTTCACGCACCTCTGATTCATCCTCGATGAATCAGACCCGACTCAACTCTAAGCAGTAGCAGGCATGACAAACAAGCATGTATGAGTAGGCACAACAAGGCTCAAACAACTCCTACTCATGCTAGTGGGTTTCATCTATTTACTGTGGAATGACAGGTCATGCAAAGGATAAAGGGGTTCAGCTACCGCAGCAAGTAACAGATGAATCGTTGTTGTCCTAATGCAGTAAAAGAGAGCAGGAGCGAGAGAGTAGGATTGTATCGGAATGAACAAGGGGGTTTTGCTTGCCTCGCACTTCTGAAGATAACATTGAGTCCTCATCAGTGTCAACGATCACATCATTGGTACAGCGTCTACCGAGGGGGAACAACACCAGCAAACACAGAAGAAACACGATCAATGCAGTGCGCAATATGATGCATGCTATGACATGGCAACATGCTAGTGTTTTGAGCTAATGCAGCTAGCAACAAAGTTAAATGAAGTTGGTTTGAATCCAAGATTCATATTCAAACTCCATATGTGATTATTCAAATGCCCTTTATATGATTTGTGCTAAACAGCAGCTATAAGTTGTTCTAACATGCATGAAAATGGTACAGATGGAAAGATTGGATTTTTTTGATCATTTTTCATATATAATTTATTTCATTTGGAATTACGGTTGAATTTCTATGAATTTTAGAAGTTTTGGACATTTTTCTGAAAATAATAAATCATTTAAGATTTATTTAAATTCCAGAAAGGAATTATTGCGTCAGCATGACCTCATAGTGACGTCAGCAGGTCAACGGGCGCCGTCCAGGTCAAACCTGACGTGTGGGGGCCACACGTAAGTGACATAGGGCTGTTTAGCTCACTGACAGGTGGGACCAGGTCAACGGCCACGTCAGCGTAGTCAACACTGACGCGTGGGCCCACCGGGGTTAGTTAAACTAAGCAGAAAATGTAATTTGTGTTAATTAGGGCGTGGGGCCAATTAGTCAGTGGGTCAGGGGGTAATTAAGTTGGATGATTAGCGCTAACTAGGTGGCCACGTCGACGGTCGCCGGAGCCTCGCCGGCGGTGACCTCGAACCGCGGCGGAGTTCGCTCGGAACTCGCCAGAGGCGACAGATCGACGCACCAGGGGCACCAGAAGGTAGCCCAGGCCCGTGCGCAACTAAGGAGACCAACGGGAGGTGCGGGGGTGGCCGGAGTTCGTCGGAAGCGAGTCCGTGGCGGTGGCCGGAGCTACGGGTTCGAGCGGCGCGAGGCCACAGAGGACGGAAGGGCTGGCTAAGGGGCTCACCGAGCTCCTGAAGATGCTAGGAGGAGGGTGCCGTGCTCGGTTTCAAGCCTTACAGGCTGCAGTGACGGCGGCGACAAGGTCAGCGGCTGCCGGAGTTCGGCCACGACGGAGCTATGTCCTAGAGCTCGCAAACGCGAGGGGAAAAAGAGGGGTTCTGCACAGAGGCTCACAGCGAGGTCGATGAGCAGCTCGGTGGTCTCAGGGAGGCGTCGGAGGCGGCGAATCGACGGTGGTGGTGGTCAGAGCCCGAGGGGGAAGACGATGGTGGTGTCGGGGTTGCAGCGCGTCCGGGACCTCGTGGCTCGGTGGAGAGGAAGAGGGGGTCGAGGCGGAGCTTTGGGATGCGTCGGGGAGGCGTGGGGTGACCGGTGGTCACGGTGGTGACGAACGGCGGCGACGGGCTCCGTTCGGTCGCGGGAGGGAGAGAGAGCAGAGGGGGATAGGGACGGAGGGAGAAGTGGACGTGGCGCCAGGGAGGTGCGTGGCATCTCCAGGGGGTCGGCGAAGCGAGCAGAGAGGCAGGAGGTGGTGGAAGCAGGAGGTGGAGCTCGGGCGCACGCGCGTCGACACGCCGACGTCCTTCTGGCGCAAGGAGGAGGGTGACTGGCACGGGCCAGGTGGGTCGGCCCAGCCAGGTAAGTGGCCTCCTGGCCTTTCTCTCTTATTTCTATTTAATTATGTTTTCTATTTTTATACTTCTGCAACTTTGTTGAATTTTTAAAAATACTTAAACAGCTCCAAAATTCACCAAACTGCTCCTGGTCCATAGTTGGAATATTTCCAACATGAAACATTTTAGATTGGGAATATTTGGGCATTTGAAATATTTTATATAATTTTAAATGCCCAAATTCAAATATTTATGATTTAATTCAAAGACCCTAAGATGACCTAGGAAATTGTGCATCATTTTTGGCAGAGGTTCTGAACCAAGACAAAAATGATGGACATTTTAGAAGGGCATTTCAGGTTCATTGAAAAAGTTTTTAGTAAACCCTAGTTGGTTTCAGAGGGGGCTAGGGGTTCTGTCATCCCCATTTCAGGTTTAAATGAAATTTAAACATGATGCAACACTCTAATGCATCCACTAGGCATTGTCAGAACTAGGGATGTGACAACTCACCCCCACTAAACAAGAATCTTGTCCCGAGATTCAAGCGTAGGGTAAGATAAAAGGGAAACGCAAACTAAAATAATCTTCACGATCCAAGTTGCACTTCAAATGAACGTTGATTCGATCACCATCATTTTCTCGAAGTCTTGCTCTGAGAACTCCAACTAACATGACAATGAGAGGAATGGGACAACTCTAAAAGGATCAATCTTCTTGAAGATCAAACAACTCAGGATCAGCTCACGGGGTGAGTCATAAAAACATCTCTCAAGCTGAGATACAAAGCACACGTCTAGAGGAATGAAGTGGAGCAGATGACGAGGGTTCACTAGGTAGACAACAATTCCACACCTAAGAGGGTGGTGAACAGTTGTCAACGTAGCGAGAGTTTGAGTTGCCATGATACCACAGCGAGACATTAAGGAGGAGGGTGATTCATAGATTATTACCTTAAGTGGCAAAAAGAATTACCTTTGATTCAGAGATCATTGAAAATCTTTATACTAGCCTAAGGCAATTCACAATCGATCATTTGAAGGAGTCCGAAAGAATAACATTCTCGGGCCAGAATGGATGATGTGGATTACCTTGTTGAAGACAACACAAGGGATGATTTTGCTTATCATCGGAAATGGATGGGACCCAAGATAGGATGGCACAATGACAGTGCAAGTTGGGAACAAAATACAAGTGCTGGGAATGATTCTAGTAACTGGGGAGAAACCCAATGGCAGAGAGTGATTCCACTATTGGAATGGTTATAGCACAACCGGGGAAACTGAGAACAATCTTGGTTAGTAACTAGGATAGCACCTAATGCTTGTGCGTGCTTTCAAGAACTTGAGCATCTCCATAATCATCAAGGTTTTATCAACATCCATGCCAAGGGTGCTGACAACACAACATACTACCATGATGACTAGCGATGGACGATGCAGATGCAAAGGAGGATAACACTTTCTCAGATTTCACCTTAGCGAGGCCAAGGGGACGAAATCTGGATGATCGACCGAGAGACATTTAGCACTCCGCTTCTAATGTTCTCCTTGATGTACTAGCGTATCCCATTCCTTGAAATGGCCTGGTATCTAGAACATCAGGTAAAGGTCGGACTTCAGAACACAAAAATCACAAGGCACACAAATAGGGAATAATTCCTAGGAAGTCCTTATGAAGAGGTGGCCAACTTCTTCAATCAAGATATTACAATAACAGGTCTTCCGGCTGGGTGTGTTGGCCACGCATCCACTTTACCGGTTACAGAGATTCCAATATTATAATTCTTGGGAAACGTTCCAACCATCATATCTGCCTGAGATTCAGATCTGGTTGGTGTCGGAATAATCTAGACTCATCGAGTCTTAGAAAGAAAAATGAAAGTTTACAACACAAACCGACGAGAAGACGTTGCGTGATTCTCAGGAAATGAACTACGATAGCAAGCTCCAAAACATGAGCTGGTTCTGCTACAAACATGTGAACACGTTGTCCCAGACAGACATGATCCCATGGTAGTCTTACAATAAAACACTACCGAGTTCAGGAGGGGAACCATCATTGAGGATAACAGAATATTATACGAATCCGTCTGGTACCTTCAGGACTAGCACGTAGAACCTATTATCCTTGAACAAATCAATCAGTGGCTTGGTGCGCTAGGAATACATATAGAATGAAGATGATCAGTCTATCAGACCACAGAATACTTCGCACGTTTGCATGACTGATTTGGAATGATTCCAAGGAAGCAACATTGACTTTATCGAATTCACGGCGGCAACTTACATCGAATGCACATGAATTAGAGGAAGTCACTTCTTACATTCGAACATATGCTTCATGAACGGGACATGAAGATAATGCTTTCAAAGTTTCCAGTACTAGCTTAATGTTCAACAAGATTATGGAGAAGACAAGGATGTTGCCGATGGGCTCAACAACAATTCATCCAGATTCCCATGGAGATGGAATTCCATAACTATGTGAACAAGGTGATAGTATTGGTTAGACCCAAAAGACATAATGGTGTAGGCTCGAGGAAAATCCACGAGTAAGACAACATTACGAACATCGTTGGTTCTGATTTAATTTGAGGATAGCCCATACTTAAATCAAAGTTTTAGCAAGACAATAGCTCCAACAACTGATCACGAGGACCAACCGATGGAGATATCATCTTTCTTCAACACACACACACGAAAAGATATCCCTTAACATGAACTAAGTCAGACAAGCTTTTATCTTCCAACTCTCCAAGTTGTTGTTTAGCTTAACCAGCTAGCTTAGGGGTATGCAACACAGATTCTTGGAGAAGGGGTGGTTTATATGAAACCAACTTGATCACAAACTCAACATAGCGGTCAGGTGACAACCTGGTAATACTTCCGAGAAGATATTCAGAAAATCACGAACCACCGCTATGTTACTAAGCTCGAGAGCAATCTTGCTTTTCAGGGCAAGATGATATGATCAAAAGAGCGAGGGTTTGACAAGATCCTAACTCATTGATCGGAGAGTGCACCGGAAATAGGGACTAGGTAGCACAATCAACCTTAGGGTGACGATCCAACAATCAACATGCTAAGAATGAGGTTATCGTCCATTCAACTACCAAGCAACGGAGTTACTAGGAGTATTGATTTCACACATCACGATTCACTTGTCGACATACCAGTTGCAGCAACACGGGAATCGAGAAATGAAAAATGATGGCGAGAAGTATCACTGCACCAAGAATTCATAAGAGGTGGTGCAATTCTCATGACAATCCTGACATAAAGAAGGTAATACTTCAAGGTAGAACAGACCAGAAGCTGGATTAGCATTTGGATCTGTGGAGTACAACTACTTTGACCCAATCCTGGATATGGACGAGGTTCTGGAGTTTGTTTCTCCTAGTCATTCCAGAATAGAATGGTTTGACGGACCACAAGAATAATAAGCATTGATAACACGAATGCACAATTACCCCTGACTATCAATTGATAGACGAAGATCGGAATACGACTGAAGAGGGACAACTCAAAGAACATACGACTTTCTGAGTTGTGGATGCATAGGTTAGTATGTCGGACCAAGTTCAACAGGTTTCTTCCAGATAACCCATGCAGAGAAGGTGGGACCGGCAGAGTCATAAAATAGAATGGGGAACTCTTCAAGAGCACTCCTGTTATGATCTTTTGATCCAACAAACTACTGCCATAAGTGGTTCATAGTATTTGGAAGGAGGAAATACCACGGACCTCGAGGACTATCGCAAGGTTACTAATATCCTAAAGGAACTAGCAAGCACTATCAACATGAGGTAAGTAGAGTGAGTCTTGGGTTCAAAACCCAGAGATAGAATACCTACTACTAAATGGCATCACGGGATGCTTTCGAGAATGAAGGCCAGAATCATCACACTGGGACACAAATCATGGCTAGACTACTAGATGATCCCCTAAGACACCTAGGGTCATAATAAGAATTCCAGCATATATGTCGAGGCAGTAAAGTACCTCAACTCACTGATTAGTGTGGTCAAACTGGCCCCAAGAGACATCAAAAACAGGAGGAAGGGATTTGCAAATGCATCGGAATATTATAGAAACCTGGGATGACTCGGACAGCATAACGGCTGTAAATGCTCAAAAGATTGGAGACATGCTACAAAAATGGTGGCATAACCACTCGATCATCATAAAAGCAAGGTTCCGAGACCAGCTGTCAACATACGGAAGATAGTAGGAGCTGAACTCAAGTTAGAACCATCACTCCTATAGGTCTACAGATTAGTAACACGTCATCCTGATAGATAGATGAGAAGGCCTAGTTCTTAATCCCCGTAGAAGAGAAGAGGATGACTCGGATCAGAAGGCCATGAGGTATAAGGAGTAAAAGAGCCTTACGTTCCATCCCACAATCAATTCCCCTACATATAACTAAAGCATTTCTAGACTCAACTTCGACCAGTTTGGCTTGGTAATCCTACAGGCAGTCAAGCTCTGATACCAAAGCTGTCAGGACCCCGACTCAATGCCACATCGATCTAGCATGTAACACCTCATATCACTTTGCGGCCTCACGCATGGTATTCCCACGGGTGTCGCCTTACCTTTACCCGGGACCGTTTGCGCCTTTTGGCACACGTATATGATAGTGTCGCTAGCATCCATATGATAAGGAGCCCGGGCTGACATGGCTAGTCGTAAACCCAAAGTGGCACAAACTTACAGGGACAGGCATCCATGACCCAGCATCGAACGTGTCGGTCATCAGCGAGTGAATTCCAGGCTGTAGCACTGGGCTAGCAGGACTCCAGTGAACCAGGCTGTAGCGGGCTAACAGGACTTTGGTATTTATCGCGTGACATTTCCCCGAAGGGACAGACACAGGAACGAAGAAGGACACATGCCTCGGAGACATTTCCCGGTAAGAGAGGCTACTAAAGATAAACAACTAGATAGTCAGATCCCACAAATACCAAGCATTTCAATAACATACACACAATATGCTCGATATGTGCAAATACAACATGGCATCACAACATGACTCTATGACTCGAATATTTATTCATTAGGCTCCGAGGAGCGAGATATTACAAACAGGGGTCTCATGACCCAACATTCAGAGCATACAAATCAAAGCACAAGCGGAAGCTTAACATGTCTGGGTACAGACATCTATAAATGAAAAAGGCTTGGAAGCCTGACTATCTACCAGATCCTGCCGAGGGCACAAGATCGTAGCTGAGGTAACAAGCTAAACGTCGAAGTCCACGCGGAACTACTAGTGAGACCGAAGTCTCTCTGCAAAAACATAAAATAGGCAAACGTGAGTACAAATGTACCCAGCAAGACTTACATCAGAACTAGCTACATATGCATGATTGTCAACAAAGGGATGGTGGGGTTTAACTGCAGCAAGCCAGCTTTGACTCGGTGGCTATCCTGAACTACGACTGCAAGTAACTCTTTTGAGGTGGCGCACACGAGTCCACATATTCACCATATCAATACACCACTATGGATCCGCTCCCATCTCCCTACGAGAACGCCATCCATAGCACTCACGCTTATCTTGCATATTTTAGGGTATCCACTTTCACTTGTCTATGAACTGATATAAGCAACCCAGAAGTCCTTTACCGCGAACACGGCTATTCGAATAGATAATGTTAACCCTGCAGGGGTGTACTTCTTCACACACGCTCTCACCACTTACCGCCGTTTACACGACATGTACTAGGCAACCTTCAAGCGGAAGCCCAACGAGGGTGTCGGCCACGACCTACCTAAACACTCAAGTCTCTAGTCCAGGTTTATCGCCTATTCGGGTTCCATCCATGAGGAGATCCGGCCGGGGTTTCGCTCACAGCCCCAAACGATGTGAACAGGGTTCCGAGACACCAAAGGGCGCCCGATATACCCGGCCACGTGCCTACCGCATCACAGCCCACCCCTACGGTCAGCGCTGCGCACGGCCTCCAGCATACTACAAACACCAGAAACTACTTGCAACTCCTGGACAGAGGACAAGGGTGATCAAGAAGCCGAGAGGGTCCATTGGTTTCGGGCCCAATGCGTGGTAGTAGCTGAATCATGGATCACAAACACAGAACTCAGTTCCTGAGGACGGCTGCAATGAGACAACCCACCATGTACTCCTACATGGCCTCTCACCGCTACCTTTACCAAATCGTGTTCACACACTTAGCTCACACACAGTAGGACATGTTCACGCACCTCTGATTCATCCTCGATGAATCAGACCCGACTCAACTCTAAGCAGTAGCAGGCATGACAAACAAGCATGTATGAGTAGGCACAACAAGGCTCAAACAACTCCTACTCATGCTAGTGGGTTTCATCTATTTACTGTGGAATGACAGGTCATGCAAAGGATAAAGGGGTTCAGCTACCGCAGCAAGTAACAGATGAATCGTTGTTGTCCTAATGCAGTAAAAGAGAGTAGGAGCGAGAGAGTAGGATTGTATCGGAATGAACAAGGGGGTTTTGCTTGCCTGGCACTTCTGAAGATAACATTGAGTCCTCATCAGTGTCAACGATCACATCATCGGTACAGCGTCTACCGAGGGGGAACAACACCGGCAAACACAGAAGAAACACGATCAATGCAGTGCACAATATGATGCATGCTATGACATGGCAACATGCTGGTGTTTTGAGCTAATGCAGCTAGCAACAAAGTTAAATGAAGTTGGTTTGAATCCAAGATTCAAATTCAAACTCCATATGTGATTATTCAAATGCCCTTTATATGATTTGTGCTAAACAGCAGCTATAAGTTGTTCTAACATGCATGAAAATGGTACAGATGGAAAGATTGGATTTTTCTGATCATTTTTCATATATAATTTATTTCATTTGGAATTACGGTTGAATTTCTATGAATTTTAGAAGTTTTGGACATTTTTCTGAAAATAATAAATCATTTAAGATTTATTTAAATTCCAGAAAGGAATTATTGCGTCAGCATGACCTCATAGTGACGTCAGCAGGTCAACGGGCGCCGTCCAGGTCAAACCTGACGTGTGGGGGCCACACGTAAGTGACATAGGGCTGTTTAGCTCACTGACAGGTGGGACCAGGTCAACGGCCACGTCAGCGTAGTCAACACTGACGCGTGGGCCCACCGGGGTTAGTTAAACTAAGCAGAAAATGTAATTTGTGTTAATTAGGGCGTGGGGCCCATTAGTTAGTGGGTCAGGGGGTAATTAAGTTGGATGATTAGCGCTAACTAGGTGGCCACGTCGACGGTCGCCGGAGCGTCGCCGGCGGTGACCTCGAACCGCGGCAGAGTTCGCTCGGAACTCGCCAGAGGCGACAGATCGACGCACCAGGGGCACCAGAAGGTAGCCCAGGCCCGTGCGCAACTAAGGAGACCAACGGGAGGTGCGGGGGTGGCCGGAGTTCGCCGGAAGCGAGTCCGTGGCGGTGGCCGGAGCTACGGGTTCGAGCGGCGCGAGGCCACAGAGGACGGAAGGGCTGGCTAAGGGGCTCACCGAGCTCCTGAAGATGCTAGGAGGAGGGTGCCGTGCTTGGTTTCAAGCCTTACAGGCTGTAGTGACGGCGGCGACAAGGTCGGCGGCTGCCGGAGTTCGGCCACGATGGAGCTATGGCCTAGAGCTCGCAAACGCGAGGGGAAAAAGAGGGGTTCTGCACAGAGGCTCACAGCGAGGTCGATGAGCAGCTCGGTGGTCTCGGGGAGGCGTCGGAGGCGGCGAATCGATGGTGGTGGTGGTCGGAGCCCGAGGGATAAGACGATGGTGGTGTCGGGGTTGCAGCGCGTCCGGGACCTCGTGGCTCGGTGGAGAGGAAGAGGGGGTCGAGGCGGAGCTTTGGGATGCGTCGGGGAGGCGTGGGGTGACCGGTGGTCACGGTGGTGACGAACGGCGGCGACGGGCTCCGTTCGGTCGCGGGAGGGAGAGAGAGAGCAGAGGGGGATAGGGACGGAGGGAGAAGTGGACGTGGCGCCAGGGAGGTGCGTGGCATCTCTAGGGGGTCGGCGAAGCGAGCAGAGAGGCAGGAGGTGGTGGAAGCAGGAGGTGGAGCTCGGGCGCACGCGCGTCGACACGCCGACGTCCTTCTGGCGCAAGGAGGAGGGTGACTGGCACGGGCCAGGTGGGTCGGCTCAGCCAGGTAAGTGGCCTCCTGGCCTTTCTCTCTTATTTCTATTTAATTCTGTTTTCTATTTTTATACTTCTGCAACTTTGTTGAATTTTTAAAAATACTTAAACAGCTCCAAAATTCACCAAACTGCTCCTGGTCCATAGTTGGAATATTTCCAACATGAAACATTTTAGATTGGGAATATTTGGGCATTTGAAATATTTTATATAATTTTAAATGCCCAAATTCAAATATTTATGATTTAATTCAAAGACCCTAAGATGACCTAGGAAATTGTGCATCATTTTTGGCAGAGGTTCTGAACCAAGACAAAAATGATGGACATTTTAGAAGGGCATTTCAGGTTCATTGAAAAAGTTTTTAGTAAACCCTAGTTGGTTTCAGAGGGGGCTGGGGGTTCTGTCATCCCCATTTCAGGTTTAAATGAAATTTAAACATGATGCAACACTCTAATGCATCCACTAGGCATTGTCAGAACTAGGGATGTGACAATTTTAAATTAAAAAAGTGTTGCTCAAAGCGCACATGAACAAAGTTTCAGCGCACAGGATAATACATAGCAAATTCACTCAAAGATTACATTTCTGGGGCACTCATCCACAATATCGCAGGCTCCCTTCAGGACAGATTTATAATACATTTCGGGCGTGCGATACTCATTGCCCGGTGGCGGTGGGTCCGTGAGAAGCTTCTCCGCATCCAACTTGCCCCATTGCACCTTTGTGCGGGCGAGGGCCCGGCGAGCGCCTTCAATACAGGCGGAGCGCTTGATGACATACACCCAGGGGCATGCATCCACCAGCCGCCGCACGAGGCCAAAGTAGCTCCCAGGCATGGCCTGTCCAGGCCACTGCCGGACTATAAGGCCCTTCATGGCCTCTTCAGATACCTTGTGGAGTTCGACCAGCTGCTTCAGTTGGTCGCTTGGGGGCACCGGGTGTCCGGCCTCAGCATACTGAGACCAGAAGACTTTTTCTGTCGAGCTCCCCTCCTCGCCACGATAGAATGCAGCGGCATCAGACGCACTACGCGGCAGATATGCAAACGCCCCTGGAGAGCTCCGAATGCGTGTAAGTGTCAGGTATTTTACATTAACATGCTTGCTTTGCATGAAAAATGCCTTACCCGCCGCTATTTTCTTTACATCTTCCACCTCCTGAAGGGCCTTATGGGCTTCGGCCTTGGCGGACTTGGCACTTTCGAGAGCCGAGGCAAGCTCGGACTCTCGAGTCTTGGAGTCACGCTCCAACCTCTCATGTTTCTCCATGAGAGCCTGGAGCTCTTGCCTACTTCCGCCACCCGCGCCTCCTGCTTTTCTCTCTCTGCCTGTTCCGCGGCCGCACTGTGTTCGGCCGCGGACACAGCCTCCTTCAGGGCTGCCACCTCGTTAGTGGCCCCTGCAATACACATATTATCCTTGTTAATTATATTGCAACCAAAATCCTTTTCTGTAAGGTAACTATTCAAAGTGGTGTTACTCACCTTCTTTGTCCTCGAGCTGCTTCTTGGCATGGCCGAGCTCTTGCTCGGACCGCTCGAGATCCTACTTTAGCACATCAACCTCCGCCGTTAGTGCGGCAGAGGTCAGCAGCGCAGCCTGCAAACCCATATTGACATATTTTAAGCAACCCTGCGTATATCTTGTTAGATCCTCAGTCCGGCTTTTTCTTTCCGAACACCGAACTAAGCATCAGGGGCTACTGTCTATGCGGTATTACATTACATAATTTTAACTTCTTACCTCAAAGCCTATTAGAAGGCTGCTGCAGGCTTCGGTCAGCCCGCTTTTGGCAAGCTGAACCTTTTGAATCACCGCACTCATGATAGCGCGGTGTTCTTCCTCGATGGAAGCGCCTTTAAGCGCCTCCAACAAGTTATCCGGCGCCTCCGGTTGGACGGAGGCCGCCGGTGTCACGGTCTTGCCCTTCTTTCGAAGGGGGCGCTTGCCGGACTCTGGAACCTGCGGGTTCCGATGTAGAGTCCGGCGCAAAGTCCGGGAGGCTGCCTGACGGCGCCTCCGGAGCCTCCTCCTGATGGGTCCCTCTCTGGGATCCCACCTCGGCGTCCTCGTCGGCGCGTGGGGTAGAGGCAGTCGGAAGTGAATTCACATCCGATAAGGCCAAGGACCCGCTTGATGAAGCGGGGAGATCATCATCGGCCGGACTACGGACAGAACCGGCGTTAGAAGGACACTACGCGACATAAAATATATTGCATATCAAGGATCCGGATACTTACGATCTTGCCGGACGCCTGGCCCTTGGAGGCCACTCATCCTCGCCAACGCTGGTGTTGGCGAAACTGTCCGGGGGGATAGTTCTCCCCCTCTTGGACCCTTCGGCCTCCCCTATTGGGGAAGCCTTCCTCTTCTTCTCTCCCCCCCCGGGAGAGAGTACTCCTCCTCCTCCTCGTCTTTGGGGGAGGAGTCCGCGTCGTCGTCAGATGCCTGATTGCGGGATCTCTTTCGAGTCCCCGCGGCCACCTTCTTGGCCTTCTTCTCCGGCACCACGTGCGGTGCCGGAACCAGCAGCCCTGCTAAGCGGGCGTCCACTGGATCTTCTGGCATGGGAGCCGGGCTGATAAGCTTCCTGGCCTTCTCCATCCATTCCTGTCAAAGGAAAGGAAGGGATGAAACCCTCTTATAATCAATTTGATTACTACAAAGTGTCCCGTAATGGGGTTGAATCACTTACCTCGTCAGTTGGATACTGCAAGCTGAATCCGCGATCTTCCGTCGCGGATGCGGGGGCTTCGGCGCCCTTAAACAGCACCCTCCAGGCGCCTTCGTATGTCGTATCGAAGAGCCCGCTCAGCGCCTGGTGCTGTTCCGGATTGAACTCCCACAGATTGAATGCTCGTTCTTGGCATGGGAGAATCCGGCGGATGAGCATGACTTGGACCACGTCGACGAGCCCGAGCTTATTGCTCACCAGCTTCTGGATGCAGGTTCGGAGTCCAGTCACCTCCTTCGGGTCGCCCCACAGCAAGCCCTTCTCTTTCCAGGAGGTGAGCTACGTGGGGACGCCAGATCTGAACTCGGGGGCTGCCGCCCATGTGGGCTTGCGCGGCTCGATGATGTAGAACCACCCCGATTGCCACCCCTTGACGGAGTCCACAAAGGCCCCTTCGAGCCAAAGGACGTTGGGTAATTTACCCAACATGGCGCCTCCGCATTCCGCTTGCGTGCCCTTCACAACCTTCGGCTTGACGTTGAAGGTCTTGAGCCACAGGCCGAAGTGGGGCCGGATGCAGAGGAAGGCCTCACACACGACGATGAACGCCGAGATGTTGAGGATGAAGTTCGGCGCCAGATCGTGGAAATCCAGGCCGTAATAGAACATGAGCCCCCGGACGAATGGATGGAGCGGAAAGCCCAGTCCGTGGAGGAAGTGGGGAAGGAAGACGACCCTCTCGTGAGGCCCAGGGGTAGGGACGAGCTGCCCCTCGTCGGGCAGCCGATGCGCGATATCGCCGGAGAGGTATCCGGCGTTGCGCAGCTTGGTGATGTGCTCCTCCTTAACGGTGGAGGCCAACCACTTGCCTCCCCCTCCGGACATATTCGGAGAAGGTCGAGGCGAGATGCGCGAGCTTGGGCGTTGGAGCTTGAGTGCGCAGAGATGTATAAGCAAAGGAGGAAGAAGGCATAGGTGAGAAGGTAAATCCTTATCCCTTATATATAGGCGGACGAAAACTGTGCATCCCGCTGGCCTGATAAAACTCGCTTATCTCCCAAGCGCCACCATCAATGGCGCGGTTGGGTTACCCACGTCCGTATTGATGAGAATCCCGGAATAGGGGGAACACGATCTCTGCTTAGACAAGACGTGCCAAGGAAACCGCTTCACAAAACGTGCTAAGGTGGTATAGTAAAAAATGATTCAAACAAAGGCTTGGTAGCGGTGTGATGTCACGCCGCACAATACGTCAGCAGATTGAACTAAGTGTATATTTTATTCTCTCTACGGTGGAATGTGGAATTTATTCTGCAGAGCCGGACACTATCCTGGTGTTCACGATCTTCTCTGGATTATTCAAGGGAGGAACCCGCCTTGCAATGCCGAACATTATGCGCGCCGGACTCATCGTCATTGAAGCCTGGTTCAGGGGCTACTGAGGGAGTCCTGGACTAGGGGGTGTCCGGACAGCCGGACTATCATCGTCCGCCGGACTCCAAGACTACGAAGATACAAGATTGAAGACTCCGTCCCATGTCCGGATGGGACTTTCCTTGGCGTGGAAGGCAAGCTTGGCGATACGGATATGTAGATCTCCTACCATTGTAACCGACTCTGTGTAACCCTAGCCTCCTCCGGTGTCTATATAAACCGGAGGGCTTTAGTCCGTAGGACAACATACATTACAACAATCATACCATAGGCTAGCTTCTAGGGTTTAGCCTCCTTGATCTCGTGGTAGATCCACTCCTGTACTACCCATATCATCAATATTAATCAAGCAGGACGTAGGGTTTTACCTCCATCGAGAGGGCCCGAACCTGGGTAAAACATCGTGTCCCTCGTCTCCTGTTACCATCCGCCTAGACGCACAGTTCGGGACCCCCTACCCGAGATCCGCCGGTTTTGACACCGACAGCAGCCTCGCCGCATCCTGCCGTTCTCCGTCGTCGCCAGACCCACGTCGTCCTCTGCTTCCTCTACGGCGACTAGGGGCCACCTCGCCCGCGCGTCTCCTCCACCAGCAGCCCACAATGCTCGAGGGGAGTCAAGCTCCTCCTCGTCCCCATGGTGGCTGCTTCCCCTGCCCCGAGCTTCCCTGCAGCCGACGTCCAAGTCCCGCGCCCCCTTGACCTCGCTGCATCTCGCGCTGCTGCTCTGCCTCTCCACCCTCCGTCCATGCCCAAGCTCCACCCGCGATCCGTAGGCTGTCCTCCCCTACCTTCGTTGCCGATCTTGAGAGCCACGGCTGCGGCTTGTCCTCTGCCACTGGTTTCGTGCACCTCCGCTGCCGGTGGCAAGGACGCCAAGACCTGAGGCCTTTTGGTGTTGCTTTGTTTTGGAACGCCAAGTACCTCGACGACGAAGACCCGTGTACAACTACTGACACCCGTAGATTTCACCAATTCCTCTACCAACGACCTGAACATCTACGTAACGTGTACAACTACCGTCGCCGTGTACCACTACTTCCACTACCGCCGACATGTACGACTACGAAACATGTACGACTACTTCCCCTACGACCCGTGAACGACTACTTCCCTTGACGATTTTGAACCGCCCCGAAACGCACGCTTCAAAGGTATAATGACGAGACGGCCGCCCATGTACGAATGCATGTTGTATGAGATGCCCGTGTTTGCACCGTGTCCGATTTGTCACTCTTTTGCCATGCCACCGACACGTGGGAACCCAGTATCTGGGATCACCTCACCATCTTTTGCATGTTCTGCACATCCACACTTTCTTTTGCACCGACATCTCAATGAGTTGTTGGATCACCGGAATGTTGCCATGTCACCATTTCCGTTGTAGTTGCCGTGGCACACCTTTCGTTCCGCCACGGTGACAAATGCTTCATAACATGCTCTTGTCAATGTTTTCATAAAAATTGCATAAAACTTGCATACGTCATCCGCATCATGATAACACATTTAAAATGGTTAAAATTGTTGTTGCATTAAATTGCTAAATAACATGGGGATTTTCCGGAATTGTTGTTTGTGTTCCCGGCCTCATTTAAACTTGCCTAAATAGTTAGTTTAATTATGCTTCACCTCTTGCCATGTTTAACCACATTTAATATTGTTGTGTACCTAAACGGGAGAAAACTAAATAATTGATGTGGTGTTTTGTCAATATGCAACTCGTTGCATATTGAGCTCCACTTAACTTCTAGTGTTGTTTTTGCATATTGCCATGCCATACCTCATTAAACCGGACATGCATCATACTTTGTTGTGCATCATGCCATGATTATGTGATGGTTGTTTACCATGTTGTTTGCTTCTTTCCGGTTTGCTTCTCTCGTTAGCTTCGGTTTCGTTCTGGAGTTCTGAGGTTTCGTTCGACTACGTCCGTTTGTCTTCTTCATGGACTCGTTCTTCTTCCTTGCGGGATTGCAGGCAAGATGACCATTACCCTCGATATCACTTCTATCTTTGCTTGCTAGTTGCTTTGTTCTATCGCTATGCTGCGCTACCTATCACTTGTTTACCATGCCTCCAAAGTTGCCATGTCAGCCTCTAACCTTTTCACCCTTCCTAGCAAACCATTGCTTGGCTATGTTACCGCTTTGCTCAGCCCCTCTTATAGCATTGTTAGTTGCAGGTGAAGTTGAAGATTGCTCCATGATGGACAAGATTATGTTGGGATATCACAATATCTCTTATTTAATTAATGCATCTATATACTTGGTAAAGGGTGGAAGGCTCGGCCTTATGCCTGGTGTTTTGTTCCACTCTTGCCGCCCTAGTTTGCGTCATACCGGTGTTATGTTCCTTGATTTTGCATTCCTTACACGGTTGGGTGATTTATGGGACCCCCTTGACAGTTTGCTTTGAATAAAACTCCTCCAGCAAGGCCCAACCTTGGTTTTAACATTTGCCACCTAAGCCTTTTTCCCTTGGGTTCTGCAGACTCAAGGGTCATCTTTATTTTACCCCCCTGGGCCAGTGCTCGTCGTGAGTGTTAGTCCAACCCGTCAGCCGCCGGTGGTCACCAGGGGCAACTCTGGGCTGGCCTACCAGAAGTTTGGACAATCCGGTGTGCCCTGAGAACGAGATATGTGCAGCTCCTATCAGGATTTGTCGGCACATTCGGGCGGCTTTGCGTGTCTTGTTTTACCATTGTCGAAATGTCTTGTAAACTGGGATTCCGAGACTGTTCGGGTCTTCCTGGCAGAAGGAATATCCTTCGTTGACCGTGAGAGCTTGTGATGGGCTAAGTTGGGACACCCCTGCAGGGTATAAACTTTCGAGAGCCGTGCCCGCGGTTATGTGGCAGATGGGAATTTGTTAATATCCGGTTGTAGAGAACTTGACACTTGACTTAATTAAAATGCATCAACCACGTGTGTAGCCGTGATGGTCTCTTTTCGGCGGAGTCCGGAAAGTGAACACGGTCTTTGTGTTATGTTTGTGCGTAAGTAGTTTCAGGATCACTTCTTGATCACTTCTAGCTTCACGACCGTTCCGTTGCCTCTCTTCTCGCTCTTATTTGCGTATGTTAGCCACCATATTGCTTAGTGCTTGCTGCAACTCCACCTCATTACCACTTCCTACCCATAAGCTTAAATAGTCTTGATCTCGCGGGTTTTGAGATTGCTGAGTCCTCGTGACTCACCAGATACTATCACAACAGTTGCAGGTGCCGATGATACCAGTGCAGGTGTTGCAACCGAGCTTAGATGGGAGCTCAACGAAGATCTTGGTCATTGCTATGTTTCATTTCATGTTGATCAGTAGTGGAGCCCAGTTGGGACGATCGGGGATCTAGCAGTTGGGTTATCTTCTTTTCTTTTGGCTTCGTCCGTAGTCGGACTATGTGTGTACTCCGAATGATGTATGATTTATTTAAATACTTGTGTGAAGTGGCGATTGTAAGCCAACTCTTTATCCCATTCTTGTTCATTACATGGGATCGTGTGAAGATGACCCTTCTTGCGACAAAACCACCATGCGGTTATGCCTCTAAGTCGTGCTTCGACACGTGGGAGATATAGCCGCATCGTGGGTGTTACAAGTTGGTAATCAGAGCCATCCCCGACTTAGGAGCCCCCTACTTGATCGAATCGCTGACGTTGTTGAGTCTAGCACCAAAATGTTTTGAGTCTTAGGATTATATATATCGGAGAGTAGGATTCTTATTACTCCTCAGTCCCTTCGTCACTCTGGTGAGGCCTCGTGACGTAGATGTTTTGTCTTTCCTCTCCTCAAAGTTCACTAAATTTGGATCACGCGGGTATCTTGGGATCATTCCGATATTCTTTTGACGAGAACATTGTTCTTGGTGCCTCCTAACATTTAGGGATTATGGCAGTGTCCCGGGGAGTTGAGCTCCGAGGTGTTGTCGTCATAATTTTATCGTTGCAGTTCTGGAATACCTGAGTTTTGCCGACATCGAAAATCTCTTTTATGCAGTTGTTGGTGAGATAACCTCGATGCCACCCAGTACTGGGGAGTTCGAGAGTATTGCAATAGCTCGTATAACGGATACTTTTCGAAGGTTGAGGTACACGATTTCTGAAGGTTTCTTGGTTATTTGTTGACGGATGGATACAGCTTGGATGTAGGAATTGTTAGTTTTGGGTGAGATATATATTGCTTCCCCTGTATCCCCAACACCAGATTGCATAACCAAAAAGTTTCGGGAGTTTTATAGGTGGGAATTCAAGTAGCTCTAGCTTTTTTTTCTTTCCGACAGATGCATGCTATGAGATTGGGGTTCGACGTCTAGTGGTCCGCCTATCCACGGTCGTTTTTTACAGTGGTCTCATTGTGTCTTATAGAACCCTTGGCTATGCTGGTTCGGGGACACTTCGTATGTCATGTGCACTGCCTTGTACATGATGGTGCTGTGCGACCGAGCCCGTGTGCGCCCCACCACGAAAACTTCGGACAAAATCTCTATCATATGTTTGCTTCAGGCTTATTCTGCAAGCCAAATCCTTTGTTTTGTTTCATCTGTGGTATTCGAGTTGCTTCGAAGTCAAATGTTGAATCCATACCTTTCCTAAACGGTGTTCTTGTATTGCTATGTGAATACTAATCCTTCTTGATCATCGAGGTCGTCATGTTAATTCTTTTCCAACCGGCGTGCTTCGCTTCAAGTGGATCCGATCATTTCAACATTCGCGAGATCAATTCTAAGTTTTCTCAACGGTATCCATTCCATCTGCCCAAGTTGTCTTTGTTTTCCCGCCCTCACACCCTTTTTCTCCAAGGACTCATATATTTTAATCAAGTATCCGTTTATTCATGTGAAGTCTCTTCATTCTTTTCCGTCAATGTTCTTATCCGGTGATTCTCAGGAAGATACTAACGGAGCTACAAGTTTATTATTCTTTGTCTCCTTTCTTCTCCGGTTGATTAATTTCAAGCTTCGGTGTTGATCATATCTCTTCCTTTTGTTTCACAATATTCCCATGTGAATTTCTTATCCAAGGCTCTCTTATTCATTCACCTCTCACTATTCATTTGTTCCGAAGCGCTGAAGATATCTTAGAAGATTCGTGTTTCCATTCTTAATATGTTCAAGCTATTTCTAGATTATTATCTCATTCAAGTCATTTAATTCAACCGGTGCAATCCCCCCTTTCAAGCAATCCTTCAACGGTGTATCTTTTAGTGGGCCCTAACCCACAGGTCTTTTTCCAGGATCTTACCTGACTCTTCTAAGTATCAGGAGCGATTCTCAAATTCATTTCCAAGTTTGACGTAAGAATGAATTTCCATCAGTCAGATGTCTTCTTCAAGATCGCTTTCAAATTCTTTTGATCGTTGGTTCAAACTTTCTATTCTTCATTCTGGAGTGCCTCAACAATTCATGGTGGTTCTTATCATCATTCTCAACATTTGAAGACCGAGGAAGAGATTTCTCCTAAAATCTTGGTCCATTCTCTTGAAGATTCATGGTTCTAGCTTTATGCCATCCTCATAATTTCTTTTGATTGTGACAATTCTTTTCTTACCATCCGGAGCATTTCATGAGTTGTTTCCGTTTCTTTCCTCCGAAGGCCATCATGTCATAATTCTTCATTCTCAGCGTGTAGCTATCGTTCTCCAAATTTTACCGGTGAATCGTTCAAATATCCTCTAATCAGTTCATGATCTCTTCGTTCTCAGGTATCTAAATCCCCTCAAGTATCTTCATTTGTTTGCCAATTCTTTCCGGTGAATTGTGCCCTCGCTACTCTCTTTTCCAATTTTTACGGTGGTTCGTTCAAGATTTCACTTCCTTCGTTATCATATCAATTCATTCGTTGTTTCCAAATCCCACCGGTGGTTCCATCAATACCTCCTCAAGTTTGCGTTATATCTCTCTTAATCCTTTCAACGAGAATAAGTAGCATGCCTATCTGCTACTTGTCATCAATTTAATTTTGATGAAAGATAAGCATACAAATCTTATTCTTATTCCTCGAGGTGATTCAATTCTTTTCTTCCGAAGATTGTTCATGATGAAGTAATTCTCGGTTCCTAGTTGTTCATCTTTTTTTCCCGGAGTTCCAAGTTTTCTCGGTTACCTCGTTGCGAAGCTCCATCTAAATCATCGCAAGGCTTCACCTTGTGTTCTCAACTTCTCTCTTTTTATCATCCTTTTATTACCGAAGTTTTTCATGGAGGCTCTACATGGTGTTTCATCAAGGATTTAATTCCTTCTCGAAGTGTTCATCGAGATTCTTTTCAGAGGAGTTCAAGCATTCTTCATCTTGCATTCCAAAGTGCAATTCTTTCTACCTTATCTTTTGAGATGGTGTTAGGTCATTCTTGATAATTTCCCTTCGCGTTTCACGATTCACATGTTGTCAAGAATGAGGTATTTTAAATCCATCAATCTCTTCGTTGGAGTTATCTTGGTATAGATTTCACCTAAAGCCTTCCCTAAGGAATGTGGTGCTTATCAATGATCCAAGTTTTCTCCTATCCTCTCGGCAAAAGCAGTTTTCATCTCTTCGTTGATCTCAAGCAAGCATTTGTTTTTCGGTAGTGGCAGAATTTCACCTCAAAATTTGAGAAGTTTTCCATAAGCCCACTACAAGCTTATTCGTTTCGTTGTTGGTTTTCCAACAAATCCGTTATAACCTTCTTGGAAGGGTGCTTTCCAAGCTCATTTGTGGCAGAAGTTGGCATTTTCTTCTCCATTCTGTTATTCCAATGATCTATCTTCTATTCTTTCTTCTAGAGGCATTGTGATGTTGCTCTTTTCACTCATCATCTCGATCGTGAGGACCGTGTTCTTTTCGTGCTTATCCATTTAACCGGAGTGTTGTGTTCTCATTAAAGTTCTTTCATCTTATCAAGTTTTGCCTCTCTTTTCAACCTGAGTGCTGTCTGAAATCCTTCTTACCCATTGTGCCATTCTTTCAATAGTTCCGGAAGCAGTGTGTTGTTGATTTCATCAAGTATCATCCCATCTTCTCAAGTTCATGTTCTATTCCTTTCATGTTCAACCGGAGTGCTGCCCGAATTCTTCCTCTCTCATCTTGTTTTAACCGGAGTGGTTTTGAATTCTATCTTGTCCATTGAACTCTTGATTCATGTCTTTCAACCTACAAGGTTCTTGTAATATTCCTTGTTTCTCTTTGCTAATGGAGTGTTTGCAATCTTGTTCATCTCCATTGTACTCTTTCTTTCAATTTGTTCAACCTCTCAAGGTTCTTTGGTTTCACTCTTTGGTCGAAGAAGCAACTTAGTTTTACCTCTTCTCTTCCTCTTCCGTTTCTCTTCGGTGCCATCCTAGATCTCGGGACGAGATCCTCTTGTAGTGGTGGAGTGTTGTAACGCCCCGAGACCGACGCTCCAGAAGACTTCCAGCTACTCCGAGTTTCGTCGTGTGATTTGTTTTGTTTGTTGCATCATTTCCATTGCATCATGTCATCATATCATTAATTTTAAAAACTCATCTAAATAAATTGCATGGATCTTCGATCCATTTAAATCGAGCGAATTTCACGTGGTGATTTCTCTTTATAACATATCATCCTAGTATTTAAGGAGCTATAAAAAATTTCCATTAACTATGGAATAACCATAACACACTTACAGTTTAAGTTCCATGCATTTTCTACCTCAATTCCTTGTCTCAAACTTTGCCAACAATTCTTATCTCATTTATTGTGGCTCCTCCTAAATTCTCAACATTTTTTGACCTACCGAATACCCACTTCTTTCTCTCACTAATTTGAATTAAATTCAAATGAGTTTGAATTCAACTTCACGCCCATGCTCACTTTCTATTTTTCTTGGAACAAGCTCATTTTTGTGAGCCCGGGAAAATAATCCCCATGCCCAAAATTCTATTTCTACCTTCCTTTCTTCTCCTTTTCTTCCTTGATTTATTTTCTATTTTTGGGAAATAAAGAAGTAGGGAGAGAGAGAGAGAGAGAACCAGGCTTTTTCTCCACACCCACATGTCCCAAGGCTCCTCCGCCGGCCTCCCTACGCCCACCTAGGCCCAGCCCACCTAAACCCTTCCTAAACCCTAGGCCCCGACCCTCTCCATCGATCTCCCCCTCGTTCCCGTGCCGCCGCCATCCGCACACGCATCGCACCAGGGAGAGGATCCCCACGCTCCTCCCTCCTCTCGTCGATCCCAATCTTCCTCCTCGCAGCGCCGCCATCTCTTCCTCCTGCTGCTTCGACCCGATCCCCTCGTCCTTCTCCTCCGTCGTGAGCCCCCTCGACCCGTTCCTCCTGATCCCGCCCGACCCCCTCGCCGGCCAACTCCGGTGGCCCTCGCTCGCCGTCGTCCATGGCCAGCGCAGCCTCGGCGCATCCTGCCGTTCTCCGTCGTCGCCGGACCCACGTCGTCCTCTGCTTCCTCTACAGCGACCAGGGGCCACCTCGCTCGCGCGTCTCTTCCACCAGCAGCCCACAACGCTCGAGGGGAGTCGAGCTCCTCCTCCTCCCCATGGTGGCTGCATCCCCTGCCCCGAGCTTCCCTGCAGCCGACGTCCAAGTCCCGCACCCCCTTGACCTCACTACATCTTGCGCTTCTGCTCTGCCTCGTCACCCTCCGTCCACGCCCAAGCTCCACCCGTGATCCGTAGGCTGTCCTCCCCTGCCTTCGTTGCCGATCTTGAGAGCCACGGCTGCGGCTTGTCCTCTGCCGCTGGTTTCGTGCACCTCCGCTGCCGGTGGCAAGGACGCCAAGACCTGAGGCCTTTTGGTGTTGCTTTGTTTTGGAATGCCAAGTACCTCGACGACGAAGACCCATGTACAACTACTGACACCCGTAGATTTCACCAAGTACCTCTACCGACGACCTGAACATCTATGTAACGTGTACAACTACCGTCGCCGTGTACCACTACTTCTACTACCGCCGACATGTACGACTACGAAACGTGTACGACTACTTCCCCTACGACCCGTGAAAGACTACTTCCCTCGATGATTTTGAACCACCCCGAAATGCACGCTTCAAAGGTATAACAACGAGACGACCGCCCATGTACGAATGCATGTTGTATGAGATGCCCGTGTTTGCACCATGTCCGATTTGTCACTCTTTTTCCATGCCACCGACACGTGGGAACCCAGTATCTGGGATCACCTCACCATCTTTTGCATGTTCTGCACATCCACACTTTCTTTTGCACCGACATCTCAATGAGTGGTTGGATCACCGGAATGTTGCCGTGGCACCATTTCCATTGTAGTTGCCGTGGCACCCCTTTCGTTCCGCCACGGTGACAAATGCTTCATAACATGCTCTTGTCAATGTTTTCATAAAAATTGCATAAAACTTGCATACGTCATCCGCATCATGATAACAACATTTAAAATGGTTAAAATTGTTGTTGCATTAAATTGCTAAATAACATGGGATTTTCCGGAATTGTTGTTTGTGTTCCTGGCCTCATTTAAATTTGCCTAAATAGTTAGTTTAATTATGCTTCACCTCTTGCCATGTTTAACCACATTTAATATTGTTGTGTACCTAAATGGGAGAAAACTAAATAATTGATGTGGTGTTTTGTCAATATGCAACTCGTTGCATATTGAGATCCACTTAACTTCTAGTGTTGTTTTTGCATATTGCCATGCCATGCCTCATTAAATCGTACATGCATCATACTTGGTTGTGCATCATGCCATGATTATGTGATGGTTGTTTACCATGTTGTTTGCTTCTTTCCGGTTTGCTTCTCTCGTTAGCTTCAGTTTCGTTCCGGAGTTGTGAGGTTTCGTTCGACTACGTCTGTTTGTCTTCTTCATGGACTCGTTCTTCTTCCTTGTGGGATTGCAGGCAAGATGACCATTACCCTCGATATCACTTCTATCTTTGCTTGCTAGTTGCTTCGTTCTATCGCTATGCTGCGCTACCTATCACTTGTTTACCATGCCTCCCAAGTTGCCATGTCAGCCTCTAACCTTTTCACCCTTCCTAGCAAACCATTGCTTGTCTATGTTACCGCTTTGCTCAGCCCCTCTTATAGCGTTGTTAGTTGTAGGTGAAGTTGAAGATTGCTCCATGATGGACAAGATTATGTTGGGATATCACAATATCTCTTATTTAATTAATGCATCTATATACTTGGTAAAGGGTGGAAGGCTCGGCCTTATGCCTGGTGTTTTGTTCCACTCTTGCCGCCCTAGTTTCCGTCATACCGTTGTTATGTTCCTTGATTTTGCGTTCCTTACGCGGTTGGGTGATTTATGGGACCCTCTTTACAGTTTGCTTTGAATAAAACTCCTCCAGCAAGGCCCAACCTTGGTTTTAACATTTGCCACCTAAGCCTTTTTCCCTTGGGTTCTACAGACTTAAGGGTCATCTTTATTTTACCCCCCCCCCCCCGGCCAGTGCTCGTCGTGAGTGTTGGTCCAACCTGTCAGCCGCCGGTGGTCACCAAGGGAAACTCTGGGCTGGCCTACCGGAAGTTTGGACAATCCGGTGTGCCCTGAGAACGAGATATTTGCAGCTACTATCAGGATTTGTCGGCACATTTGGGCGGCTTTGCTGGTCTTGTTTTACCATTGTCGAAATGTCTTGTAAACCGGGATTCCAAGACTGATCGGGTCTTCGTGGGAGAAGGAATATCCTTTGTCGACCGTGAGAGCTTGTGATGGGCTAAGTTGGGACACCCCTGCAGGGTATAAACTTTTGAGAGCCGTGCCCGCGGTTATGTGGCAGATGGGAATTTGTTAATATCCGGTTGTAGAGAACTTGACACTTGACTTAATTAAAATGCATAAACCGCGTGTGTAGCCGTGATGGTCTCTTTTCGGCGGAGTCCGGAAAGTGAACACGGTCTTTGTGTTATGTTTGTGCGTACGTAGTTTCAGGATCAATTCTTGATCACTTCTAGCTTCACGACCGTTCCGTTGCCTCTCTTCTCGCTCTTATTTGCGTATGTTAGCCACCATATTGCTTAGTGCTTGCTGCAACTCCACCTCATTACCACTTCCTACCCATAAGCTTAAATAGTCTTGATCTCGCGGGTTTTGAGATTGCTGAGTCCTCGTGACTCACCAGATACTATCACAACAGTTGCAGGTGCCGATGATACCAGTGCAGGTGTTGAAACCGAGCTTAGATGGGAGCTCAACGAAGATCTTGGTCATTGCTATGTTTCGTTTCATGTTGATTAGTAGTGGAGCCCAATTGGGACGATCAGGGATCTAGCAGTTGGGTTATCTTCTTTTCTTTTGGCTTCGTCCGTAGTCGGACTATGTGTGTACTCCAAATGATGTATGATTTATTTAAATACTTGTGTGAAGTGGCGATTGTAAGCCAACTCTTTATCCCATTCTTGTTCATTACATGGGATCGTGTGAAGATGACCCTTCTTGCGACAAAATCACGATGCGGTGATGCCTCTAAGTCGTGCTTCAACACGTGGGAGATATAGCCGCATCGTGGGTGTTACAGACCACCCTCTTTTGTCTATATGATAAGTATTATGTCTATGAATGTGTTATTTCATTATTCCGCCTGGCACCGGGCTCGACTAGTCAGCCCGGGGGCTCGCCACCTTCTACTATGTGCCGCTTCCCGCAGTCGGACAAGTAGTGTGTTGGCACCTAAAACCTCTCCTGCCAGAAGCCGCAGCTCGCGGAGTGACTGACCGGTGGGCAGGGGTTGCAAAAACGGTGCCCACACAAAAAATGTCTAAGGAAAAGAGCGCACATAGTCTAGGCCGGCATCCCGCCTCTTCGACCGGCTGCCGAGCAGTCGGCCGGCCTGCTTCTACTTACCTTTCCAATGCTCCAATCGGCTAAGTACTTTCCCTCCAAAAAATAGCTAAGTACTTGACCCAGCTGCAGTCCACAGAGCGGCTGTTTGGCTGGCAAGAGGGAAGCAAAGGGAGGGCGGCAAAGGAAAAAAGCAAGGAGCAGAAAGCAAGAAAAGTCAGAACTCGGCAAATAAAACACACTTTGTGTCGAAAATATTTACATATCAAAAGGCCCATCGGCCAGCATTCAACAGAGTTTGAAATACACCCCGCGGGTGGAAGTGTGCAAATTTAACAAAGTTTGTCGAGACCGATAAGCAGGAAAAATAAAGACGACGGCCTAGGGAGCAACGGAGGGGTCCGGCTGGACGATGGAGTCGGTAGTGCCGGTTGGTGGAGCGGACGGCTGGTTGGTCTCCGCTTGGTCGCCTCCAGCAACAGTCGGCGCGCTTGAGCTCGGATCGTTGCTTGAGGCGCGATCAAGCTGAGGCTGGCTGTCCGCTCCGACCTCTGGCGCGTCCTCTTCGCTTTCCTCATCCTCCTTGTCCTCTCCCTCGTCGCTGGAATCGATCACTTCAGCCGAGTCTTCATCGTCTTCCGGGTTCAGCCCGAACCACTCCAGTGGTACCTCGGCGCCATTGTCAACCAGCTCCGGGATGAAGACACTTGTGTTGGTGTAGTTGGCGATCGCCGCCGCCCGTTTGACAAGATCATCCTGTACTGCCACTGGCTCTTCCTGAGCCTCCAGCCGAAACGTGGTTAACTGGGCTAGGTCTACCCCAGGGTACCACGCCTTGACGAACTCCAGAGCCCGGCGCGCTCCAGCCCAGGCCGAGGAACCCTTCCAAGCCTCCAAACGGCCGACCGCTACCTCCAACCAGTCGGTAGTCCGACTGGGAGTACACGGAGCCGGCATGCCTGGCCAGAGGGTGGAGATTGCCTGGGCCCCAACACGTTGAAGACGGCGCAACATCCGATGAGCCGGCCGAAGGCGGGCCTGGATGCTGAGAAGCTTCTCGCTAAGGGTTCGGGGAGCATCGGCAGCAATCTGCACGCCTTCCGCCCTCCGCTCCTCGCGACAAGCCTCAATGGCCTGGTTCGGGGCAACGGAGTGGCCTGGGAAGAAGTCTGCTTGGGTGGAGAGCAATGAAGCCAGAGGTTAGAAGGCTGCAGTTGGCCTGAACAGAGGTCGGCTGCTCAGAGAAAGAAAAAAGAAGAAGCTTACCGTCGACCATGTCCTCAATATTACCTAAGCTGGCAGTCAGCAGCGCCTCCTTGTCGGCCCAGGCGGACCGTTCGGTCTCAAACTCAGTAAGGAGGTTGGTCTCTTTCGCCTCCGCCTCCTCCTGAGCCGTCTGGAGAAGGTCCGCCTGCTCCGCCAGTTGCATGACCAGCCGGTCACGCTCCTCGGCCAGGATTCTGCACTCTACCTCCTTGGCACGCAGCGCGGTGTTAGCTTCGCCCAGCTGCTGCTGCAAGGCGGCGTTGGCCTCTGCAAAAGAACAAGAAGAAAAAAGATGTCAACAGTCAACAAGGAAGAAACGCAGTTGCCGGGAGATCCGGCCTGACTGCTCAGTAGTCAACCCGAATCTCGGGGACTACAGCCCGCGGGTGCGCTATCGCACCCCCGCAGAGAAAGAAGTTATCAACGGCCAACAGAAAAGAAATGCAGTAGCCGGGGAGATCCGGCTCGACTGCTCAGCACTCGGCCCGAATCTAGGGGACTACAGCCCACGAGTGCGCCAGCGCGCCCCCGCAAAGAAAGGAAACGAAGACTTACTCCGGCTCTCCGACAAGTTGGCAGCCTGCCTCTCCAGCTCCCGGATGCCGGAGTTGAAGGTGGTCGCGTGAAGGTTATGATAATCCTGCAATAGGAATATCAGACGAAGTTAGCACTCGGAGCTTGCAAATTAAAGTTCCGTGCCGCCTGCTCAGCAGCCGGCCCGAAACTTGAGGACTACACCCAGCGGGTGTGCTAGCGCGCCCCCACCAAGAAATAAAAAGACCAAAGACAAAGAAGTGAGAAACACACCCGGATGGCCGCTTGCAAGTCCAGGAACGCCTCATTGCACCGCTTGAGAGCGTCAGCTTCATCTCGGAGCTTGGTCTGGACGTCAAGGACCGCCTGGTTCAAGGCTCCCGTCCCGCCTCCATGCACCCAGCCGGAGGGCGCGGCACTGGTTGCCTCGGTATCCGAGATCGACGAGCTCGTGGCGCCGGTCTCCAGCGGTCGTGGTGCTGAGACCGCCTTCACGAGGCGAAGGCGCACGGGTGTATGGGCCTCAGGAGTCAGGCCCGTTACCACCTCGTTCCCGGCTGGTGGCGCCGGTGGGGCGGCCGGCTGCTTGTCTCGCGCCCCGCCAGATGGCAGTGGCGGAGGCACGACCACGTCCGGCATGGCGACATCGCCGCCTTCCCTCTCCATGGTCGGGTGCTCGTCGCCGACTCCCCCAGTCGGTGCCACGAACTCCGTTGGAGGCGGCGCGGAGTTCAGGGGAGCGATGTGTAGCGGCTCCTGGCGGCGCGCGGCTTCTGCGAGTCGTTCCTTCGCCGCGGCATCAGCTTCTGCCTCCGCCAGCTTCTTCAGCGCGGCGGCCTCCACCTTGTCAGCCTCCGCCTTCTCCAGGCGGGCGGCCTCCTGCTCCTCGCGCAACTCCCGCGCGTTTCGCTGCTGCGCCTCCTGGAGGTTGATGACCGGATCGATTCACCGGGTGGTGGTTGAGGTCTCCGCCGACTTAATGACAGAGATGGCGGTCGACTTCTCGAGGGAGAGCAGGGCCCTCCAGCCAAGAAAGTAAGGCAAAGAAGTTTAGGCTGGATCAACAAGAAAGGGAAAGCACAAGGGAAAATACTTACGCTGACACCATGGGCGGCGCCTTCGGCAGCTTCTGGAACTTGGCCACCTTCGTTGTGGCCTCCTTTCGATTGGTTGAGGCGGCCGGGTTCTTGAGTTTCTTCGACGCGCTGCCGAACAGGGCGGCGCCCTATTTTCACTTGCACTTGCCGCCTCGAGCAGACGGCTCGGCGGGGGCCTGCACCTGCATTGACAGCGCCCCGTGCGGGGCGCGGCTCGTCTTCCTCCTCGTCGTCATTGATGACCCACAAGTATAGGGGATCTATCTTAGTCCTTTCGATAAGTAAGAGTGTCGAACCCAACGAGGAGCAGAAGGAAATGACAAGCGGTTTTCAGTAAGGTATTCTCTGCAAGCACTAAAATTGTAGGTAACAGATAGTTTTGGGATAAGATAATTTATAACGGTTAACAAGCAATGAAAGTAAATAAAGTGCAACAAGGTGGCCCAGTCCTTTTTGTAGCAAAGGACAAGCCAGGACAATTTCTTATAATGAGAAAAGCGCTCCCGAGGACACATGGGAATTATCGTCAAGCTAGTTTTCATCACGCTCATATGATTCGCGTTCGATACTTTGATAATTTGATATGTGGGTGGACCGGTGCTTGGGTACTGCCCTTACTTGGACAAGCATCCCACTTATGATTAACCCCTATTGCAAGCATCCGCAACTACAAAAGAAGTATTAAGGTAAACCTAACCACAGCATTAGACATATGGATCCAAATCAGCCCCTTACAAAGCAACGCATAAACTAGCGTTTAAGCTTCTGTCACTCTAGCAACCCATCATCTACTTATTACTTCCCAATGCCTTCCTCTAGGCCCAAATAATGGTGAAGTGTCATGTAGTCGACGTTCACATAACACCACTAGAGGAGAGACAACATACATCTCATCAAAATATCGAACGAATACCAAATTCACATGACTACTAATAGCAAGACTTCACCCATGTCCTCAGGAACAAATGTAACTACTCACAAAGCATATTCATGTTCATAATCAGAGGAGTATTAATATGCATTAAGGATCTGAACATATGATCTTCCACCAAGTAAACCAATTAGCATCAACTACAAGGAGTAATCAACACTACTAGCAACCCACAGGTACCAATTTGTGATTTTGATACAAGATTGGATACAAGAGATGAACTAGGGTTTTGAGAGGAGATGGTGCTGGTGAAGATGTTGATGGAGATTGACCCCCTCCCAATGAGAGGATCATTGGTGATGACGATGGTGATGATTTCCCCCTCCCAGAGGGAACTTTCCCCGACGGAACAGCTCCACTGAAGCCCTAGATTGGTTCACCAAGGTTCCGCCTCGTGGCGGCGGAGTTTCGTCCCGTAAGCTTGCTTGTGATTTTTCCATGGTAAAAGCCTTCATATAGCAGAAGATGGGCACCGGAGAGCCACAAGGGGGCCCAGGAGATAGGGGGCGCGCCCAGTAGGGGTGGGCGCGCCCCCCACCCTCCTGTCCAGGGTGTGGGCCCCCTCTGGTGTTTTCTTCGCTCAATAATTCTTATTAATTCCAAAAATGACTTCCGTGGAGTTTCAGGATTTGTGGAGCTGTGTAGAATAGGTTTCCAATATTTGCTCCTTTTCCAGCCAGAATTCCAGCTGCCGGCTTTCCCCCTCTTCATGATAAACCTTGCAGAATAAGAGAGAATAGTCATAAGTATTGAGACATAATGTGTAATAACAACCCATAATGCAATAAATATTGATATAAAAGCATGATGCAAAATGGACGTATCAACTCCCCCAAGCTTAGACCTCGCTTGTCCTCAAGCGGAAGCCAAAATCGAAAAATATGTCCACATGTTTAGAGATAGAGGTGTCAATAAAAATAAAATACGGACATGAGGGCATCATGATCATTCTTATAACAGCAACATATAAGGATTTTGTCATATCATTTCTTATGCTCAAGTAACAATCGATTCACAATGTCAAGTATGGTTCATAAATTTCATTGGGAACTAACAAACTATAATCTCAGTCATTGAAGCAATTGCAATTTATCATAACATCAGAAAGAGTCAAGAATAGAGCTTTTCAGCAAGTCCACATACTCAACCATCATATAGTCTTCTACAATTGCTAACACTCACGCAGTACTTGTGGTTATGGAGTTTCAACCGGACACTAAGAAAGATAGGGGCTTATTGTGTTGCCTCCCAACGTATTCACCTTTGGGTGATGTTAACAATAATAATTCATGCTAACTTACATCCAATTAAATATACATACATACATATATATATATATATATATATATCAGTATATTTCAAACACGAGGAGCTTGCCAAAGGATAAAATGAAAAAGGGAAAGGTGAAGATCACCTTGACTCAAGCATAAAGTAAAAACATAAAGTAAAAGATAGGCCCTTCGCAGAGGGAAGCAGAGGTTGTCATATGCTTTTAGGGTTGGATGCACAAAATCTTAATGCAAAAGAACGTCACTTTATATTGCCACTTGTGATATGAACATTTATTATGTTGTCCATCACTTTTATTACTTCCATATCACACGATCGTATAAAGCTTATTTTCTCCGCACTAATAAGTCATACATATTTAGAGAGCAATTTTTATTGCTTGCAACATGACAACTTACTTGAAGGGTCTTACTCAATCCATAGGTAGGTATGGTGGACTCTCATGGCAAAACTGGGTTTAAGGTTATCTGGAAGCACAAGTAGTATATCTACTTGGTGCAAGGAATTTCGGCTAGCATGAGGGGAAAGGCAAGCTCAACATGTTGGGAATATCAATGATAATATACTTTAAGTGAGATGTGAGAAAACATAAACCATTACGTTGTCTTCCTTGTCCAACATCAACTCTTTTAGCATGTCATACTTAAAGAGTGCTCACAATCATAAAAGATGTCCAAGATAGTATATTTATATGTGAAAACCTCTCTTTCCTTATTACTTCCTATTAATTGCAATGATGACCAAAACTATGTTTGTCAACTCTCAACAACTTTTATGCCCCCATACTCTTTATGTGTGAAGTCATTACTATCCATAAGATCAATATGAACTCTTTTATTCTTTTTATTCTTTCTACTTCCTCAAGATCCTAGCAAGATAGCAAAGCCCTTGACTCAACACTAATCTTTATTATAGATAGCTCACGGACTCGATTACATAAAGAGATCACAAAGCAAAACTCAAAACTACTTGATACCAAAACTTCAATCTACTAGAACAAGATACTACTGACAGGATCGAACTAAGTAAAATGGTAAAGATAGGAGTGTGATGGTGATACGATACCGGGGCACCTCCCCCAAGCTTGGCAGTTGCCAAGGGGAGTGCCCATACCCATGTGATTATGCCCTCGGAGGTGATGGAGGTGGTGAAGTAGGAGTCGTTAATGATGTAGGCCTCTTCCTCAATTTACGCTTGAGGATAGTGTTTTGCTCCTTTAGATCATCGATCTCCTGCTCAAGGATTAATATTCTTTTGCATAGTTCTTGTTTGTTTTCCTGCAAGGGACGAAAAGGGATAAACTCGATCTTTGGCTTCTTTGCTCTATCAGGGAGGCTTGACTTTTTAAACTCCACATGCATGTCCCCAGGTTGAGGTAATGGGGCTTCGTCTTCGTCTGAACTCGTCTCCTCCTTTCCCTTAGGCTCATAGTCTTCCTCTTCTTCAGTGGTCCGACCACCATGCTCCAAGTCCCCGTAGACCTTAGGGTCTGCAAGGTAATCGGCCACATAGCTTTCCCCTTCCAAATCCTGAGACGACATATTGCTCTAAATCTGTAACAGAAACGGCTCGAAACAAAAACAGAGGAGTTTTGCGTGAAACGGTGGTCAAAACCTTTGGGAGATTATATAATGAATTTTTACCGACCAAAATACGTAACGTGCAAGAAAACGGAGTCCGGGAGGCACACAAGGTGGCCACGAGATAGGGGGAGCACCCAGGAAGGGTGGGCGCGCCCTCCACCCTCGTGGAGGCCTCGTGTCCTTCCCGGATTACTTCTTTCCTCCCAAAATTCTTAAATATTCCAAAACGGAGAAAATTGCCATTATAACTGTATTGGAGTCGGTTTACTTACCGTACCACATACCTATTCCTTTTTGGAGTCTGAAACATTCTGGAAAGTGTTCCTTATGTATTCCTCCGGGGTTACGGTCTCAATAATATTAGTTTCAACATTGATAGGATTACCTGAAATATAGTGTTTAATTCTTTGACCGTTTACCACCCTTGGACTTGTGCCTTCGAAGTTGTTGATTGTTATAGCACCAGAACGATAGACCTCCTCGATAACGTAGGGACCTTCCCATTTAGAGAGAAGTTTTCCTGCAAAAAATCATAAACAAGAGTTGAATAATAACACATAATCACCTACGTTAAATTCTTGCTTTTGTATCCTTTTGTCATGCCAGCGTTTGACTTTTTCATTGAACAGTTGGTGTCGGGGATATACCCCGACAGTTGGCGCCCACCGTGGGGCCCGCGCACGATGGTGTTGAGTTCTTGAAGGGATCTTTCTCAGGGATCGAGAAATTCATAAGTTTGCGGGTAAAGCAAGAGCCGGCATGGACGGATTGCACCAGATAATCCGGCCAGGGACAGCGCAGATGTCTTGAGCCGCCACATGTCACTTGTGATCGAGAAGGATCGCGTGAAATTGTCGCACGCGTCGGTGATCCGACGAATCTGACTCTACTGTTGTGCCTCCACGCGTGACCGGTCAATAGGTCCTGGTTGATTTTCAATTAGGACATCTGATGCAAAAACTGAGTCGGCAAGTGGACAAGACGAGTCCAATCATGTCGCTGTGCAAAGTTGATCCACCACCCGGACTTGTTTCTGCCAAAGCCCTTTGCTCCTCCGCAAGCCGCCCGTCACTCCGGCTGGCTCGGCATGCCCGAGCCTCTCTCTGTCAAATTGCTATACTGCCGCGCTGCCACAAGCTGCCGGCCTGGCACCGACCGGTTCAGACCTCCGCTGCTATTAGTCGCGGCCGTGGAATCGCCACCTTAAGTCGATCCCGCGACTCTCCTCTACCGGCTGTTGCCGCGCCATATCTGCCAGAACTTTCAATCCGGCTCTACCACAAGCCATGCACATACCCTGCACTGCCATGGAAGACGCCGGCTTCGGTCACCGCAGGCACGGACGCCGCGAGGTGAAAGGACTGGACGCGCTATCGCTGCAGCCCTGTCAACAAGTGAAGCCGTTTCCGTCAAGTTGTCGTTGCTCCCGAGGAGATCAAGCGTGTTTGCTGATACTACTAATCATGGATCACAAGCATCAAGTCCCGATGGAAGTCCTAGCCCGTGTGTGCTTGTCCGCATGGCCTACTATTGAAAGTAAACAGTGCGGCAGGATCATATAACAAAATAAAAGAAAAAGGAGATTAAGTCCCAGATGATCGACCGGCCGTTGATATTTTAAATCGTCAAAGACAAAGCTATACTACACGTGATACTCCACATGGAGTAGTTACTATGTGGTTCGGTTTCCTGGGGATGATTTGGATAACCAGTAGTCCGTGTAACAGAAAGATTGATCAGTATTACTGCAAGATCGACCGCAAACTACAGCGATCTGCCATCATCCTCGGGGTAATTTTAAAGCTACCAGATGAAACGCATGCGAGACTCGTCGGCCCGAAAGCCAGTCTGTGTCTGCGCATTGCCTCCACTTCGCCACGCCGTGGGCTGCCGCCGCACGTCGACCTGCCATGGCCCTGCCCGTGAGTCGCTGCAAACCGCCGAGTTGCTGTTGCCGCCTCCGCTGCTCGGCCCGGTCCAGCTTCCGTCAAAACCGCCGGGCGCTAACCTGTTGCTTCGTTAATCTGCAGCGTCTGTGCTCAAACCCGGCGGTGTTACGCGCGAATTGGCCGGGTCCCGTCTCCATCGAGTTATTGTGCGTTGAGCCTGCCGAGCTGCCCGCGGCGCCGCGTCCCCGTCTGGGTTCGTCTCTGACCCGTGACGCGCCTGAGCTGCCGACCTGCCTCCATCGCTTCCAGGGGGCCCGGTGTCCTTCAACAGCTCTACCTCTGAGTGCCTGCGCCACCGCAACTTCGACAAACCGGCCGTGGCTGGGCCGCCTGTGCCGGCGTGCTTCACCGGGTGAGCCGCCATCAGGGAGCCGCAGGGCGCTTCCACCGCTGAGCGCCTGTGCCACTGTTGCCGGCCCCGCCTCGCCCCGCGGCTGCTTCCTCCATCGCACGAGCCTTGCTGACCCGCCTCCTCCTCCTTCATTGTGTCACCATCGGTGACTCACCAGACATGAACCGGATGTGGATACAAGCATGACTCGAGACTATTTGGGCATGGATTTCTACAAGCTGGCCATAATCCGGAAAATGGGGATGGGCGCGAGCGCGCCTCGCGGGTGCCTCTCTGTTGCTGCGCCCGGCTTGAACTGCCCCATCTCCGGCTGGGTTATACTGCCCCGTCTTCGGCCGGGCTTCGTATGGTTTCCCCTGATGTCAAACCGCTGTGGTCGCTCACAAACCGTCGTTTTCATCGCGGCCTACATCGATGGCCTGCTAGCTCCGCTGCTGAGACCGTCATCGCTGCTGCCGTGCTACCTTGCCTCAGCCCATTTCTGCTGGTTGCCGAAGATCAGGTCCTAAGGTTGCAAGTGAAGACTAAAGGAGAATATTCCTCTTGGTGATCTGGTGCAAATCAACCAAAGATGAACATACAATGTTAAAAGTAATGGTGGGGAGTTAAGGCTGGAACTGCCTTGATGGATTAAGCAGGACTTTCAAATTATCCAAGGACGGTATATACGGATCATCGATCATCTGAATATATCAGGTGATATCTCTCTAAACTTATTTTACTAGCACATATTGTTTCTATCAAAAGAACAAATTACTTTGATTTGTATTTTTATACATAGGGCTAGTATTCATTACAAATATGGTTTATACCATGGATATGGAACACGGGCTGATAATATTCCGCCCGGCGATAGTCCGTGACATATTACCCGTTGAATGGACGTGCACAAGTCACCGCCCTTGCGGCCCGGTCTACATCGACTTGCCGGTATCGCGTTTGATCGATGTTCAATGGACGTGCACCAAGCCGCCGCCTCTGCGGACCTGGTCTACATCAACACACCGGGTCGCACCTGTCTGCATGAGCTATTTATTGAGTATGAGCAAGTCACTGCTTGGGTAGCCCGGTTTTTCTTTCAATACATTGGAGGCAAATTATCATTCAGCCGCCGTTTGCACTAGATGGATCAATGGACATATGCACAAATCGCTGCAACTACAGTTTGGTAAACTTCAAGGAGCCAGTTGGAAGGAACCATTGGCCGAGTTGCTGACACGGCTCATATGGGATCATTTATAACCCGCCGCAGTCACCTCAACCTTCTGTGGATTCACATCGTGCTATCAAATGCCAATGATATACAACTTGTGCCGGCTTATATCAACGGTCAAACATGGAGAATCTCAAACCAACTCTTCGAGTCACCTTGAGACTCGGGGGCTACGATGATATGACGCAACAAGTCTTGCCAGTTTCAGCAAATTTAAAAACCCCAGGACAATGGAGGGAAAGATAACCCGGTCCCGGAGGCTACTATTATTTGAAGGCCGTCAGAAAATTTACGGCTTGGAAAGTGTATGACAATTACAAAATCCTGGCTCAATGAAGAAGTTCCGGGTCATCAGAAAAGATTCCGGTTTAAAATCCGGCTCAAGGGAAGCCAGTCTCACTGAAGCTCTCAAATCCGGTTTAAGAATTTCCGGTTCAAAAAGAAATTAACTTCTCGCAAGTTCAAGTTTAAAGGCCGTCAGAAAATTTCTGGCTGAAAATGAGGATTCCGGTTTAAAATCTGGTTCAAGGGAAAGATGTCTCCCACAAAGCTTTGAAGCTCTCAATATCCGGTTTAACGTCCGGCTCAAGAAGGATTTATCTCTTGCAAAAAGTTAAAGGGTGCCAAAGAGGACCTGCTGCCATGATGCGCGGTTCAAACATGGGTATCATGTCTTATTGGCTTATCATGTTATTGATCACTTGGGGGCTTGGTCATGTCTGAACCATACTCACACCTCTTGATCGGCGCAATGCCACAATATCACTTGGGGGCTTGGTCGCGTCCGAACCAATGCAACACCTTTTGATAGGCGAAAGCCACCAGATCACTTGGGGACATGGTCAAGTCTGAACCAGTCACGCCTCTTGATCGACCTAAGGCCACAGAATCACTTGGGGGCTTGGTCGAACCCGAACCATTGCCATGCCTTTTGATCGGCATAAATGCCACAGTTTCATTTGGGGACCTGGCTGACTTGAACCATCGCCACACCTATTGGGGGCTTGGTCCTGTCTGACCATGGTAACACCATCTGATCAGCTTAATAAAGCATTTTTCTTACAAATGGTTTTATCATTGCCTTTTGCTTCAGTCTTTTTCTTAAATAACTATTATTTTTGTTGCGTTTTTTTAAACAGACATTGTTAATCTGGTTCGACTGTCAATTACAAATTGGCGGAACACGGTCAAATCTTAATCCGGAGACCATCTGCCCGGTTTGATTTTATGTTACCATCTTATTATGGAGTAAACCGGTGTTCATTAACCCGGCTTGACTTTCAATTACAAGTTGTCAGTACATGATCAAATCATAATCCGGAGACTATCCGCCCGGTCTGGTTTGACTACGAGTCGCCAGTATTATATATGGTTAAACCGGTGTTTATCACAACCCGGTACGGTTTTATCATAAACCGTCACAGTATGAAAGGAGTTATCATTACTCAAGATTGGGGTTATCACCCTTGCTACAAAAAGTTGGTAAACTAATGATGTGATTCAATGTCACAGGTATGATATATTTCATATTTGATTATTCTTAAGTGCATCCTTGGTTATAAACCTAGGTTATATGTTGGGCATTATGACCCGTCCGGCGGTAAACTGCCAGGACACTTTAAACTTGTTGTATGCAGAGACAGGTTGAATAAAGCATGATGATAAATTATCCGGTGTTTATTAAACCGACCTGGCTTTAAGACGATAAGTCGCCAGTATATGATGAGAAATTATCCGGTGTTTGTTAAACCCGACCTGGCATTAAGACAATAAGTCGCCAGTATATATTTGGATTGCGCCATTGGAATCATGCGCTTATAAATCATTGGGTTATATTATTCAAATAGCCAAACTTGGCTGAATTTTCATTATGATATTGAATGAATAAGGTTTTTCGTACCAGATTATATTATCTTGAATAGCCAACATGGCTAGATTTTTATTATGGTTATTAATAACCGGTATTATTGAGGTTTTCAAAGTCGCTTTAGCGCAATGGCTATTATTTTATCAAAGGATATGATTTATTCTACAACGAAAGGAATAGTCCTGAGTCGCTGCAGGCTTACGACCCGACACTTGGGGGCTACATTATTCAACTTAAGATTATATCAAATATGCAAGTCTCATGCCGCTGCAAGCATGCACCATGACACTTGGGGGCTAATGAAAAGTCATTTTTTGCTCATCTTATTGAAGACCCGACTCATCACATCGTAATGAGCCGGCCCTTGGGGGCTACCAAATGCACCTGTCAACAATTCAAGGTACAAAGCTTTTTATTCATTATATTGAAGGGTCCACTGCTCAGTTGGTAAAACACAAGGCTCTTAACCGTGTGGACGTGGATTCAAGCCCCATGATGGGGTTACATCATATGATGTTATTTTTCATTGAAGTATATATCAAGTCCTAGCTCAATATTATCTTACTGAGCCGGCCCTTAGGGGCTACACGTTGCTGTTCAAATCTATATGATCATATTTACAAAAGTCCCTGCTCATTATTGCATAATGACCTGGCACTTGGGGGCTACATTGGTTGAAGTTTTTATGAGTATAAGACAATTACAAGTCCCAGGTTGCTGCAAGCAGAACAACCCGACACTTGGGGGCTACATAATATGGAGTATTCAGTTTTTACTAAGTGACTGGGATGAACAACATGGATTTCTTTGAAAGTGGCAGTATTTATATTGAAGCAAAGTCTTAAGCCACCACTTTGTTTTGCTCAAAGACTTGGGGGGCTACAGGTATTATATTATTATCGAAGAAATATTTTCAAATTCTCTGATTGAGCAAACTAGGTTGACCCGGCGTCAGCAATCATTATGACCCTGTGGCTGCAACCCGGCGTCATTAATAATCATGAACCAGCGTTGGCAACAATCATGAACCGGTGTCTGCAACAATCATGACTCGAAATTATCAAGTTTTTATAACCCGACAGTCTTTGGCAATGATAAAACCGGCAAGTTCTGCATCTTCAAACCGGTTGAATATCAGATGAGTATTTCAAGACCAATATTTCTTAAACCGGCGCTCTGGAAGCCAACTCAAGTGGATTATTCTTCACAATATTTTTTCTATAAGAAGCCAACATCAGCAATTTGAGTATGAAGCTGGTTATGGACCCGAATTTTCTGGAAGGAGGAAACGACAAGGACTTAAGGACGATCAGGTGCCGGTCTACAAGAATTCTTAACCCGGAGCACAACCTGCCAAATTTGTTCTGGTGTTTATTTTGCAGCATAAGTTTACCATGGATAAATCCAAGCTAAACTTGGGGGCTAATGTCGGGGATATACCCCGCGGTGTAAACCGTCCGGAAGTTTAACCCGGCCGGACTGGACGACTCACTGGTAACCCGCCCGGAGCTTGGCGGTTCACGGGATACCCGCCCGGTCTTGGCGGTTCATTCGTAACCCGGCGGGCGGGTCAGATGGATGACGAGGCCCATGGCCCAGAAGGCCGGTTCACATTTAATGGTGGGCCGGTTTATGAGGAAAGCATAAGGACTATTCTCCTACAAAGGAAGCAAGACTAGGACTCCACTTGTAATAGAGTAATCCTAATCCAACTAGGACTAGTCATGTAAACCGCCCCTTCAATATATATAAGGAGGGGCAGGGCTCCCCAAAGAGGGACAGGCTACAAGCAGGAAACAATCTCTAGGGCTAGACACAACTAGAGGAGAGCCGGTTTACGGCGACTCCCTCGTGATGATAATGAGATCTAGCCTCAAACAGCATGTAGGGTTTTTACCGGATGATGTTTCCTGGGGCCTGGAGCTGTCTAAACCCTTGTCTTGTGTTGCGTCTCTCGATTCCGCTCAACCCCTCTCAAGCTACCACATAGATGCGTTGGCCTCGCGACTAAGTCCTCACATTAAGGACATCTGACGTGTTAATTCCACGACAGTTAGCATTCTCATATGCTTGGGTTCTCCATTCATCAAGTGAGCTAATATCAAATAACCTCTTCTCACCGGCAAGTTTGAAGTCATAGTTGAGCTCTTTAATAGCCCAATATGCTTTATGTTCAAGTTCAAGAGGTAAGTGACAAGCTTTTCCATAAACCATCTTATACGAAGACATACCCATAGGATTTATATATGCAGTTCTATAGGCACATAATGCATCATCAAGTTTTTTGGACCAGTTCTTTCTAGATCTATTGATAGTCTTTTGCAAAATTAATATGAGCTCTCTATTGCTCAACTCTACTTGACCACTAGACTGCGGGTGATAAGGAGATGCGATTCTATGATTAACATCATACTTAGCAAGCATCTTACGGAAAGCACCATGAATAAATTATGAACCATCATCAGTCATAAGATATCAAGGGACTCCAAACCTCGGAAAAATAACTTCTTTAAGCATTTTAATAGAAGTGTTATGATCAGTACTACTAGTTGGAATAGCTTCTACCCACTTAGTAACGTAATCAACAACAACTAAAATATGTGTGTAACCATTAGAGGCAGGAAAAGGTCCCATATAATCAAAGCCCCAAACAACAAATGGTTCAATAACAAGAGAATAATTCATAGGCATTTCTTGACGTCTACTAATATTACCAATTCTTTGACATTCATCACAAGATAAGACAAACTTACGAGCATTGATGACCCACAAGTGTAGGGGATCTATCGTAGTCCTTTCAATAAGTAAGAGTGTCGAACCCAACGAGGAGCAGAAGGAAATGACAAGCGGTTTTCTGTAAGGTTTTCTCTGCAAGCACTGAAATTGTAGGTAATAGATAGTTTTGTGATAAGATAAATAGTAACGAGCAACAAGTAAATAAAGTAAATAAAGTGCAGCAAGGTGGACCAATCCTTTATGTAGCAAAGGATAAGCCTGGACAATTTCTAATAATGATAAAGGAGCTCCCGAGGACACATTGGGAATTATCGTCAAGCTAGTTTTCATCACGTTCATATGATTCGCGTTCGGTACTTTGATAATTTGATATGTGGGTGGACCGGTACTTGGGCACTGCCCTAACATGGACACGCATCCCACTTATGATTAACCCCTATTGCAAGCATTCGCAACTACAAAATAAGTATTAAGGTAAACCTAACCACAACATTAAACATATGGATCCATATCAGCCCCTAACAAAGCAACGCATAAACTAGGGTTTAAGCTTCTGTCAATCGAGCAACCCATCATCTACTTATTACTTCCCCATGCCTTCCTCTAGGCCCAAATAATGGTGAAGTGTCATGTAGTCGACGTTCACATAACACCACTAGAGGAAAAGACAACATACATCTCATCAAAATATCGAACGAATACCAAATTCACATGACTACTAATAGCAAGACTTCTCCCATGTCCTCGGGAACAAACGTAACTACTCACAAAGCATATTCATGTTCATAATCAGAGGAGTAATAATATGCATAAAGGATCTGAACCTATGATCTTCCACCAAGTAAAACAATTAGCATCAACTACAAGGAGTAATCAACACTACTAGCAACCCACAACTACCTATTTGTGGTTTTGATACAAGATTGGATACAGGAGATGAACTAGGGTTTTGAGAGGAGATGGTGCTAGTGAAGATGTTGATGGAGATTGATCCGCTCCCGATGAGAGGATCGTTGGTGATGACGTTGGTGGTGATTTCCCCCTCCCGGAGGGAAGTGTCCCCGGCAGAACAGCTCCGCCAGAGCCCTAGATTGATTCCGCCAAGGTTCCGCCTCGTGGCGGCGGAGTTTCGTCCCGTAAGCTTGCCCATGATTGTTTCCAGGGTAAAAGTGATGGTATAGCAGAAGATGGACGCCGGAGGCCCACCAGTGGGCCTAGGAGATAGGGGGCGCGCCCTATGGGGGGGGTGTGCCCCCCTGTCTCCTAGACAGGGTGTGGGCCCCCTGGCCTATTTCTTTCACTCAGAAATTCTTATTAATTCCAAAAAGTTGTTTCGTGGAGTTTCAGGACTTTTGGAGCTGTGTAGAATAGGTTTCCAACGTTTGCTCCTTTTCCATCCAGAATTCCAGCTGCCAGCATTCCCCCTCTTCATGGTAAACCTTGTAAAATAAGATAGAATAGCCATAAGTATTGAGATATAATGTGTAGTAATAGCCCATAATGCAATAAATATTGATATAAAAGCATGATGCAAAATGGACGTATCAAGCATCATTGAAGAGAGTAGGCCAACAAAAACCAGATTGCAATACCTTATGTGTAGTTCTGTCTCCAACGTTGTGTCCTCCATATGATTCAAAGTGACACTTGCGTAGGATCTTTTCCTGTTCATGCTCAGGTACACAACGTCTAATAACACCATCTACTCCTTCTTTATCAAGGTGTGGGTCATCCCAGAAGTAATGTCTTAAATCATAAAAGAACTTTTTCTTTTGCTGGTATGTGAAACTAGGTGGTATAAATTTAGCAACAATGTAATTAGCATAATCAGCATACCAAGGAGCACTATGAGAAGCATTAACGACTGCTAATTGTTCATCAGGAAAGCTATCATCAATAGGTAGTGGGTCATCAAGAACATTCTCTAACCTAGACAGGTTGTTTGCAACGGGATTCTCAGCTCCCTTTCTATCAATAATATGCAAATCAAATTCTTGGAGCAAGAGAACCCATCTAATAAGTCTAGGCTTAGCATCTTTCTTTTCCATAAGATATTTATTAGCAGCATGATTAGTGTGAATAGTAACTTTGGAATCAACAATATAAGGTATGAAATTATCACAAGCAAATACAACTGCTAAGAACTCTTTTTCAGTAGTAGCATAATTTCTCTGGGCAGTATCAAGAGTTTTACTAGCATACCGGATAACATTCAATTTCTTATCAACTCTTTGCCCTAGAACAACACCACAGCATAATCACTAGCATCACACATAATTTCAAAGGGTAAATTCCAATCAGGTGGCTGAACAATAGGTGCAGTGATCAAAGCTTTCTTAAGTATTTCAAATGCTTCTACACAATCATAATCAAAGACAAAAGGAATATCTTTTTGCAATAAGTTAGTCAGAGGCCTAGAGATTTTAGAAAAGTCCTTAATGAACCTCCTATAAAAATCGGCATGACCAAGGAAACTTCTTATACCTTTTATGTCCTTGGGACATGGCATCTTTTCAATAGCATCAAGTTTAGCTTTACCAACTTCAACACCTCTCTCAGAAATCTTATGCCCCAAGACAATGCCTTCATTAACCATAAAGTAGCACTTTTCCCAATTCAAGACGAGACTAGTGTGTTCTCATCTCTGCAAAACTCGATCAAGGTTGCTCAAGCAATCATCAAAAGAGGATCCATAAACAGAGAAGTCAGAGAATATTGCCATCATGCATGTTTGAAAGGTAGCATGTGCATTACATAAACCAAAAGGCATACGTCTATAAGCAAAAGTACCGAAAGGGCAAGTAAAAGTATTTTTTGATTGATCCTCCACTGACACATGTATTTGAGAGAAACCAGAATAACCATCTAGAAAGCAGAAATGTGTGTGTTTGGATAGTCTTTCTAGCATTTGATCAATACAAGGTAAATGGTAATGATCTTTCTTAGTAGCTTTATTTAACGTATGAAAATCAATTACCATCCTATAACCTGTAATAATTCTTTGCGGGATCAATTCATCTTTATCATTAGGAACGACAGTAATACCTCCCTTCTTACGAACGCAATGGACAGGACTTACCCAATCACTATCAGCAACGGGATAAACTATACATGCCTCAAGGAGCTTTAGTATCTCCTTTCTTACCACTTCTTTCATCTTAGGATTTAACCATCGTTGAGGATCTCTAACTGGTTTGGCATCTTTCTCCACTTTAATTTTGTGTTGGCATAGAGTGGGACTAATGCCCTTAAGATCATTCAGAGTATATCCAATAGCAGCACGGTGCTTCTTCGGAGTTTTCAATAATCTTTCTTCTTCTTGCTCTGAAAGGTTAGCACTAATAATAACAGGATATATTTTCTTTTCATCAAGATAAGCATACTTAAGATTATCACGTAATGGTTTGAGTTCAAACACGGGATCACCCTTGGGTGGAGGGGGATCCCCTAGGATTTCAACAGGTAGGTTGTGTTTCAGAATAGGACCCTATTGAAGGAACACTTCATCTATTTCCCTTCTTTCATTCATAAACATATCATTTTCATGGTCTAGCAATTATTGTTCTAATGGATCAGTAGGAGGCACGGCAATAGAAGCAAGACCAATAATCTCATCCTTACTAGGTGATTCTTTATCACGGGGCTGTCTACAAAACTTAGCAAAATTAAACTCATGAGACATATCCCCTAAGCCAATTGTAACAACATCCTTATTGCAATCAATCCTAGCATTAACAGTATTCAAGAAGGGTCTACCAACAATAATGGAACAAAAGTCATCTTGTGGGCAACCAAGAACAAGAAAATCAGCAGGGTATTTAACTTTCCCACACAAGACTTCAACATCTCTAACTATCCCTACTGGATTAATGGTGACCCTATTGGCAAGCTTAATAGTAACATCAATATCTTCTATTTCAGTGGGTGCAATATCATGCATAATTTCTTTATATAAGTCATAAGGTATTGTACTAGCACTAGCACCCATATCACATAAGCCATGATAACAATGATCTCCTATTTTAACAGAAATAACAGGCATGCCTACAACAGGTCTATGTATCTTAGCATCTGGTCTAGCAATATTAGCAGTCTGTTCACAGAAGTAAATAACATGCCCATCTAAATTATCATCCAAGAGATCTTTAACCATAGCAATACTAGGTTCAACTTTGATTTGCTCAGGAGGCATATAAGTTCTAGTATTACTCTTACGAACAACAGTCGAAGTTTTAGCATGATCCTTTATCCTAACAGGAAAAGGAGGTTTCTCAACATAAGTAGTAGGAACAATAGGATCATTATAAGTGACAGTCTTTTCTTCAACTGTAATAAGTGCAACTACTTTTACTTCAATGGGAGGATTATATTTAAACCACTTCTCCTTAGGGAGATCAACGTGAGTAGCAAAAGATTCACAAAAAGCAGCTACTATCTTAGAGTCAAGTCCATATTTAGCGCTAAATCCATGAAAAGCATCGGTATCCATAAAAGATTTAACACAATCAAACTTAGGTGTTATACTTGACTCCTTACCATCGTCAGAACCCCAATCTTCAGAGTTGCGTTTAATTCTTTCCAATAAGTCCCACGTGAATTCAGTAGTCTTCTGCATATAAGAACCAACACAGGAAGTATCAAGCATGGTGCGATCATTGAGAGAAAGCCGAGCATAAATTTTTTGAATAATCATATCTCTTGAGAGCTCATGACTGGGGCATGAATATAAGATTGACTTATGCCTCCCTCAAGCTTGAGCGATGCTTTCTCCTTCATGAGGCCGGAAAATATATATAATTACGATCACGATGAACAAGATGCATAGGATAGAACTTCTGGTGAAATTCCAACTTCAATCGTTTATAATTCCAAGATCCCATTGTTGGAAATATGCCCTAGAGGCAATAATAAAAGTATTATTATATTTCATTGTTCATGATAATTGTCTTTTATTCATGCTATAACTGTATTATCCGGAAATCATAATGCACATGTGAATACATAGACCACAATATGTCCCTAGTGAGCCTCTAGTTGACTAGCTCGTTGTGATCAACAGATAGTCATGGTTTCCTGGCTATGGACATTGGATGTCGTTGATAATGAGATCACATCATTAGGAGAATGATGTGATGGACAAGACCCAATCCTAAGCATAGCACAAAGATCGTGTAGTTCGTTTGCTAGAGCTTTTCCAATGTCAAGTATCTCTTCCTTAGACCATGAGATCGTGTAACTCCCGGATACCGTAGGAGTTCTTTGGGTGTATCAAACGTCACAACGTAACTAGGTGACTATAAAGGTGCACTACAGGTATCTCCGAAAGTGTCTGTTGGGTTGACACGGATTGAGACTGGGATTTGTCACTCCGTATGACGGAGAGGTATCTCTAGGCCCACTCGGTAATGCATCATCATAATGAGCTCAAGGTGACCAAGTGGTTGGTCACGGGATCATGCATTACGGTACGAGTAAAGTGACTTGCCGGTAACGAGACTGAACAAGGTATTGGGATACCGACGATCGGGTCTCGGGCAAGTAACGTAGCGATTGACAAAGGGAATTGTATATGGGGTTTGAAAGAATCCTCGACATCGTGGTTCAACCGATGAAATCATCAAGGAGCATGTGGGAGCCAACATGGGTATCCAGATCCCGCTGTTGGTTATTGCCCGAGAGTCGTCTCGGTCATGTCTGCGTGTCTCCCGAACCCGTAGGGTCTACACACTTAAGGTTCGGTGATGCTAGGGTTGTATGAATATGAGTATGCAGCATATCGAATGTTGTTCGGAGTCCCGGATGAGATCCCGGACGTCACGAGGAGTTTCAGAATGGTCCGGAGGTAAAGAATAATATATAGGAAGTGGTATTTCGGCCATCAGGAAAGTTTCGGGGTCTCCCGGTAATGTACCGGGACCACCGGAAGGGTCCCGGGGTTCCACCGGGTGGGGCCACCTATCCCGGAGGGCCCCACGGGCTGAAGTGGGAGGGGAGCCAACCCATAGTGGGATGGTGCGCCCCCCTAGGCCCCCCCCTGCACCTAGGGTTGAAACCCTAGGGTGGGGGGCGCACCACATGCCTTGGGGGGCACTCCTCCCCCCTTGGCCGCCGCCCCCTTGGGAGATTCAATCTCCCAGGGCCGCCCCCCCTTGGGGGCCTATATAAAGGAGGTCAGGGGGGAGGGCAGCCATACCCTTGTGCTTTGCGCCTCCCTCCCCCTGCAACACCTCGTCCTCCTCCCGTAGTCGCTTGGCAAAGCCCTGCTGGAGTTCTGCTGCATCCACCACCACGCCGTCGTGCTACTGGATCATCATCAACCTATCCTTCCCCCTTGCTGGATCAAGAAGGAGGAGATGTCTCCCGTCCCATACGTGTGTTGAACGCGGAGGTGCTGTCCGTTCAGCACTTGGACATCGGTGATCTGAATCACGTCGAGTACGACTCCATCATCACCATCCCCTTGAAAGCTTCCGCACGTGATCTACAAGTGGTATGTAGATGCAAACTCACTCCCTTGACTCATTTCTTAGATGAACTCATAGATGGATCTTGGTGAAACCATAGGAAAAATTTTAATTTTCTGCAACGTTCCCCAACAGTGGCATCATGAGCTAGGTCTATGCGTAGTTCTCTAATGCACGAGTAGAACACAATTTTGTTGTGGGCGTGGATCTTGTCAACTTGCTTGCCACTACTAGTCTTTTCTTGCTTCAGCGGTATTGTGGGATGAAGCGGCCCGGACCAACCTTACACGTACGCTTATGTGAGACCGGTTCCACCGAGTGACATGCACTAGTTGCATAAGGTGGCTGGCGGGTGTCTGTCTCTCCCACTTTAGTTGAAGAGGATTCGATGAAAAGGGTCCTTATGAAGGGTAAATAGAAGTTGAGAAAATCACATTGTGGTTACTCGTAGGTAAGAAAACGTTCTTGCTAGAACCCAATTGCAGCCACGTAAAAGATGCAACAACAATTAGAGGACGTCTAACTTGTTTTTGCAGCGATTGTTCATGTGATGTGATATGGCCAGAAGTTGTGATGAATAATGAATTGTGATGTATGAGATCATGTTCTTGTAATAGGATTCACGACTTGCATGTCGATGAGTATGACAACCGGCAGGAGCCATAGGAGTTGTCTTTATTTTTTGTATGACCTGCGTGTCATTGAAGAACGCCATGTAAACTACTTTACTTTATTGCTAAACGCGTTAGTCATAGAAGTAGAAGTAGTCGTTGGCGTGACAACTTCATGAAGACACGATGATGGAGATCATGATGATGGAGATCATGGTGTCATGCCGGTGACAAGATGATCATGGAGCCCCGAAGATGGAGATCAATGGAGCTATATGATATTGGCCATATCATGTAACTACTATATAATTGCATGTGATGTTTATTATGTTTATGCATCTTGTTTACTTAGAACGACGGTAGTAAATAAGATGATCCCGTACAACAATTTCAAGAAGTGTTCTCCCCTAACTGTGCACCGTTGCTACAGTTCGTCGTTTCGAAGCACCACGTGATGATCGGGTGTGATAGATCCTTACGTTCACATACAACGGGTGTAAGACAGTTTTACACAGCAAAACACTTAGGGTTAACTTGACGAGCCTAGCATGTACAGACATGGCCTCGGAACACGGAGACCGAAAGGTCGAACACGAGTCGTATGGAAGATACGATCAACATGAAGATGTTCACCGACGATGACTAGTCCGTCTCACGTGATGATCGGACACGGCCTAGTCGACTCGGATCGTGTAACACTTAGATGACTAGAGGGATGTCTAATCTGAGTGGGAGTTCATAATTTGATTAGATGAACTTAATTATCATGAACTTAGTCTAAAAACTTTGCAAATATGTCTTGTAGATCAAATGGCCAACGCTCATGTCAACATGAACTTCAACGCGTTCCTAGAGAAAACCAAGCTGAAAGATAATGGCAGCAACTATACGGACTGGGTCCAGAACCTGAGGATCATCCTCATAGCTGCCAGGAAGCAATATGTCCTAGAAGGACCGCTAGGTGACGCTCCCGTCCCAGAGAACCAAGACGTTATGAACGCTTGGCAAACTCGTGCTGATGATTACTCCCTCGTTCAGTGCAGCATGCTTTACAGCTTAGAACCGGGGCTCCAAAAGCGTTTTGAGCATCACGAAGCATATGAGATGTTCGAAGAGCTAAAACTAGTTTTCCAAGCTCATGCCCGGGTCGAGAGATATGATGTCTCCGACAAGTTCTATAGTTGTAAGATGGAGGAAAATAGTTCTGTCAGTGAGCACATACTCAAGATGTCTGGGTTACACAACCGTATGACCCAGCTGAACATTAACCTCCCAGATGAGGCGGTCATTGACAAAATCCTCCAGTCGCTCCCACCAAGCTACAAGAGCTTTGTGATGAACTACAACATGCAGGGGATGGTGAAGACCATTCCTGAACTGTTCTCAATGCTGAAGTCAGCAGAGGCTGAAATCAAGAAAGAACATCAAGTGTTGATGGTCAATAAGACCACTAAGTTCAAAAAGGGCAAGGGCAAGAAGAACTTCAAGAAGGACGGCAAGGATGTTGCCGCGCCCGGTAAGCCAGTTACCGGGAAGAAGTCAAAGAATGTACCCAAGCCTGAGACTGAGTGCTTTTATTGCAAGGGGAAGGGTCACTGGAAGCGGAACTGTCCCAAATACTTAGCGGATAAGAAGGCCGGCAACACCAAAGGTATATTTGATATACATGTAATTGATGTGTACCTTACCAGTACTCGTAGTAACTCCTGGGTATTTGATACCGGTGCCATTGCTCATATTTGTAACTCACAGCAGGAGCTGCGGAATAAATGGAGACTGGCGAAGGACGAGGTGACGATGCGCGTCGGGAATGGTTCCAGAGTCGATGTGATCGCCATCGGCACGCTGCCTCTACATTTACCTACGGGATTAGTTTTGAACCTTAATAATTGTTATTTAGTGCCAAGTTTGAGCATGAACATTGTATCAGGATCTCGTTTAATACGAGATGGCTACTCATTTAAATCCGAGAATAATGGTTGTTCTATTTATATGAGAGATATGTTTTATGGTCATGCTCCGATGGTCAATGGTTTATTCTTAATGAATCTCGAGCGTAATATTACACATATTCATAGTGTGGATGCCAAAAGATGTAAAGTTGATAACGATAGTCCCACATACTTGTGGCACTGCCGCCTTGGTCACATTGGTGTTAAGCGCATGAAGAAGCTCCATGCTGATGGACTTTTAGAGTCTCTTGATTATGAACCGTTTGACACATGCGAACCATGCCTCATGGGCAAAATGACCAAGACTCCATTCTCCGGAACAATGGAGCGAGCAACCGACTTGTTGGAAATCATACATACCGATGTGTGCGGTCCAATGAGCGTTGAGGCTCGCAGAGGATATCGTTATGTTCTCACTCTCACTGATGACTTAAGTAGATATGGGTATGTCTACTTAATGAAACACAAGTCTGAGACCTTTGAAAAGTTCAAGGAATTTCAGAATGAGGTAGAGAATCAACGCGACCGAAAGATAAAGTTCCTATGATCAGATCGTGGAGGAGAATACTTAAGTCACAAATTTGGTACACACTTAAGGAAATGTGGAATCGTTTCACAACTCACGCCGCCTGGAACACCTCAGCGTAATGGTGTGTCCGAACGTCATAATCACACTCTATTAGATATGGTGCGGTCTATGATGTCTCTTACCGATTTACCGCTATCATTTTGGGGATACGCTCTAGAGACAGCTACATTCACTTTAAATAGGGCACCGTCTAAATCCGTTGAGACGACACCGTATGAATTATGGTTTGGGAAGAAACCTAAGCTGTCGTTTCTAAAAGTTTGGGGATGTGATGCTTAAGTCAAGAAACTTCAACCTGAAAAGCTCGAACCCAAGTCGGAAAAATGCGTCTTCATAGGATACTCTAAGGAAACTGTCGGGTATACCTTCTACTTAAGATCCGAGGGCAAGATCTTTGTTGCCAAAAACGGCTGCTTTCTGGAAAAAGAGTTTCTCTCGAAAGAAGTAAGTGGGAGGAAAGTAGAACTCGATGAAGTACTACCTCTCGAACGGGAAAGTGGTGCAGCTCAGGAAAATGTTCCTGTGATGCCCACACCAACTGAAGAGGAAGACAACGATGATGATCAAGGTACTTCGGATCAAGTTGCTACTGAACTTCATAGGTCCACAAGGACACGTTCCGCACCAGAGTTTTACGTCAACCCTGTCCTGGAAATCATGTTGTTAGACAACGGTGAACCTTCGAACTATGAAGAAGCGATGGCGGGCCCAGATTCCAACAAATGGCTTGAAGCCATGAAATCCGAGATAGAATCCATGTATGAAAACAAAGTATGGACTTTGACAGACTTGACCGATGATCGGCGAGCGATAGAAAACAAATGGATTTATAAGAAGAAGACGGACGCGGATGGGAATGTTACCATTTATAAGGCTCGACTTGTCGCTAAGGGTTATCGACAAGTTCACGGGATTGACTACGACGAGACATTCTCTCCCGTAGCGAAGCTAAAGTCCGTCCGAATCATGTTAGCAATTGCCGCACACTATGATTATGAGATATGGCAGATGGATGTCAAACCGGCATTCCTTAACGGACATCTTAAGGAAGAGCTGTATATGATGCAGCGGAAAGGTTTTGTCGATCCTAAGAACGCTAACAAAGTATGCAAGCTCCAGTGATCCATTTATGGGCTGGTGCAAGCATCTCGGAGTTGGAAAATTCGCTTTGATGAGATGATCAAAGCGTTTGGGTTTATGCAGACTTATGGAGAAGCCTGCGTTTACAAGAAAGTGAGTGGGAGCTCTGTAGCATTTCTCATATTATATGTAGATGACATACTCTTGATGGGAGATGATATAGAACTTCTGGACAGCATTAAGGCCTACTTGAATAAGTGTTTTTCAATGAAGGACCTTGGAGAAGCTGCTTATATATTAGGCATCAAGATCTATAGAGATAGATCGAGACGCCTCATAGGTCTTTCACAAAGCACATACCTTGATAAGATTTTTAAGAGGTTCAAAATGGATCAGTCCAAGAAGGGGTTCTTGCCTATGTTACAAGGTGTGAGATTGAGCTCGGCTCAGTCCCCGACCACGGCAAAAGATAAAGAAGAGATGAGTGTCATCCCCTATGCTTCAGCCATAGGATCTATTATGTATGCCATGCTGTGTACCAGGCCTGATGTAAACCTTGCCGTAAGTTTGGTAGCAAGATACCAAAATAATCCCGGCAAGGAACACTGGACAGCGGTCAAGAATATCCTGAAGTACCTGAAAAGGACAAAGGACATGTTTCTCGTTTATGGAGGAGACGAAGAGCTCGTCGTAAAGGGTTACGTCGATGCTAGCTTCGACTCAGATCTGGATGACTCTAAGTCACAAACCGGATACGTGTATATGTTGAATGGTGGAGCAGTAAGCTGGTGCAGCTGCAAGCAGAGCGTCGTGGCGGGATCTACATGTGAAGCGGAGTACATGGCAGCCTCGGAGGCAGCGCATGAAGCGATTTGGGTGAAGGAGTTCATCACCGACCTAGGAGTCATACCCAATGCGTCGGGGCCGATCAAACTCTTCTGTGACAACACTGGAGCTATTGCCCTTGCCAAGGAGCCCAGGTTTCACAAGAAGACCAGGCACATCAAGCGTCGTTTCAACTCCATCCGTGAAAATGTTCAAGATGGAGACATAGATATTTGCAAAGTACATACGGATCTGAATGTCGCAGATCCATTGACTAAACCTCTCTCGCGAGCAAAACATGATCAACACCAGAACTCTATGGGTGTTCGATTCATCACAATGTAACTAGATTGGTGACTCTAGTGCAAGTGGGAGACTGTTGGAAATATGCCCTAGAGGCAATAATAAAAGTATTATTATATTTCATTGTTCATGATAATTGTCTTTTATTCATGCTATAACTGTATTATCCGGAAATCATAATGCACGTGTGAATACATAGACCACAATATGTCCCTAGTGAGCCTCTAGTTGACTAGCTCGTTGTGATCAACAGATAGTCATGGTTTCCTGGCTATGGACATTGGATGTTGTTGATAACGGGATCACATCATTAGGAGAATGATGTGATGGACAAGACCCAATCCTAAGCATAACACAAAGATCGTGTAGTTCATTTGCTAGAGCTTTTCCAATGTCAAGTATCTCTTCCTTAGACCATGAGATCGTGTAACTCCCGGATACCGTAGGAGTGCTTTGGGTGTATCAAACGTCACAACATAACTGGGTGACTATAAAGGTGCACTACAGGTATCTCCGAAAGTGTCTGTTGGGTTGACACGGATCGAGACTGGGATTTGTCACTCCGTATGACGGAGAGGTATCTCTGGGCCCACTCGGTAATGCATCATCATAATGAGCTCAAGGTGACCAAGTGGTTGGTCACGGGATCATGCATTACGGTATGAGTAAAGTGACTTGCCGGTAACGAGACTGAACAAGGTATTGGGATACCAACGATCAGGTCTCGGGCAAGTAACGTACCGATTGACAAAGGGAATTGTATACGGGGTTTGAAAGAATCCTCGACATCGTGGTTCAACCGATGAAATCATCTAGGAGCATGTGGGAGCCAACATGGGTATCCAGATCCCGCTGTTGGTTATTGCCCGAGAGTCGTCTCGGTCATGTCTGCGTGTCTCCCGAACCCGTAGGGTCTACACACTTAAGGTTCGGTGACGCTAGGGTTGTATGAATATGAGTATGCAGCATATCGAATGTTGTTCGGAGTCCCGGATGAGATCCCGGATGTCACGAGGAGTTTAGGAATGGTCCGGAGGTAAAGAATAATATATAGGAAGTGGTATTTCGGCCATCGGGAAAGTTTCGGGGTCTCCCGGTAATGTACCAGGACCAGCGGAAGGGTCCCGGGGGTCCACCGGGTGGGGCCACCTATCTCGGAGGGCCCCACGGGCTGAAGTGGGAGGGGAGCCAGCCCATAGTGGGCTGGTGCGCCCCCCTAGGCCCACCCCCTGCGCCTAGGGTTGAAACCCTAGGGTGGGGGGGGGGCGCACCACATGCCTTGGGGGGCACTCCTTCCCCCTTGGCCGCCGCCCCCTTGGGAGATTCAATCTCCCAGGGCCGGCGCCCCCCCTTGGGGGGCTATATAAAGGAGGGCAGGGGGGAGGGCAGCCGTACCCTTGTGCTTGGCGCCTCCCTCCCCCTGCAACACCTCATCCTCCTCCCGTAGTCGCTTGGCGAAGCCCTGCTGGAGTTCTGCTGCATCCACCACCACGACGTCGTGCTGCTGGATCATCATCAACCTCTCCTTCCCCCTTGCTGGATCAAGAAGGAGGAGACGTCTCCCGTCCCGTATGTGTGTTGAACGCGGAGGTGCTGTCCGTTCAGCACTTGGACATCGGTGATCTGAATCACGTCGAGTACGACTCCATCATCACCATCCCCTTGAAAGCTTCCGCACGCGATCTACAAGTGGTATGTAGATGCAAACTCACTCCCTTGACTCGTTGCTTAGATGAACTCATAGATGGATCTTGGTGAAACCGTAGGAAAAATTTTAATTTTCTGCAACGTTCCCCAACACCCATATCATCACATAGCCTATACCATGTCAATGCATCTCCCTTCAAGATAAAGAGAAGACCTTCCTTTTGACAACATCATCAGGAATACCTGCAAGCTTAAATAATCCACAAACTTCATCCACAAAGATAAGGTGTAAATCGGGATGCAATGTTCCATCTCCTGCAAAGGGATTAGCTAGCAGTTTCTCTATCATACCCGAAGGAATATCAAAGTAAATATTTTCAATAAGTTCAGTAGGTTGAGGAGAAACTCTTTGCTCTACTGGTTGGGGTGAAGATACCCCGAACAAGCCCCTCAAAGGATTAGTTTCCATAGTAACAAGTGACAGAAAATTTCAGCACACTATATAAATGTTTCCTTACCAAGTTCCACTCATCAAAGGCGCTTCACTCCCCAGCAACGGCGCCAGAAAAGAGTCTTGATGACCCACAAGTATAGGGGATCTATCGTAGTCCTTTCGATAAGTAAGAGTGTCGAACCCAACGAGGAGCAGAAGGAAATGACAAGCGGTTTTCAGTAAGGTATTCTCTCCAAGCACTGAAATTGTAGGTAACAGATAGTTTTGTGATAAGATAATTTGTAACGGGTAACAAGCAATGAAAGTAAATAAAGTGCAGAAAGGTGGCCCAATCCTTTTTGTAGCAAAGGACAAGCCTAGACAATTTCTTATAATGAGAAAAGCCCTCCCGAGGACACATGGGAATTATCGTCAAGCTAGTTTTCATCACGCTCATATGATTCGCGTTCGGTACTTTGATAATTTGATATGTGGGTGGACCGGTGCTTGGGTACTGCCCTTACTTGGACAAGCATCCCACTTATGATTAACCCCTATTGCAAGCATCCGCAACTACAAAAGAAGTATTATGGTAAACCTAACCACAACATTAGACATATGGATCCAAACCAGCCCCTTACAAAGCAATGCATAAACTAGAGTTTAAGCTTCTGTCACTCTAGCAACCCATCATCTACTTATTACTTCCCAATGCCTTCCTCTAGGCCCAAATAATGGTGAAGTGTCATGTAGTCGACATTCACATAACACCACTAGAGGAGAGACAACATACATCTCATCAAAATAACGAACGAATACCAAATTCACATGACTACTAATTGCAAGACTTCACCCATGTCCTCAGGAACAAACGTAACTACTCACAAAGCATATTCATGTTCATAATCAGAGGAGTATTAATAGGCATTAAGGATCTAAACATATGATCTTCCACCAAGTAAACCAATTAGCATCAACTACAAGGAGTAATCAACACTACTAGCAACCCACAAGTACCAATTTGTGGTTTTGATACAAGATTGGATACAAGAGATGAACTAGGGTTTTGAGAGGAGATGGTGCTGGTGAAGATGTTGATGGAGATTGACCCCCTCCGGATGAGAGGATCATTGGTGATGATGATGGTGATGGTTTCCCCCTCCCGGAGGGAAGTTTCCCCGGCAGAACAGCTCCGCCAGAGCCCTAGATTGGTTCCGCCAAGGTTCTGCCTCGTGGTGGCGGAGTTTCGGCCCGTAAGCTTGCTTGTGATTTTTTCCAGGGTAAAAGCCTTCATATAGCAGAAGATGGGCACCAGAGAGCCACCAGGGGGCCCAGGAGACAGGGGCGCGCCCAGTAGGGGTAGACACGCCCCCACCCTCCTGGCCAGGGTGTGGGCCCCTCTGGTGTTTTCTTCACTCAATAATTCTTATTAATTCCAAAAATGACTTCCGTGGAGTTTCAGGATTTTTGGAGCTGTGCAGAATAGGTTTCCAATATTTGCTCCTTTTCCAGCCAGAATTCCAGCTGTCGGCATTCCCCCTCTTCATGATAAACCTTGTAGAATAAGAGAGAATAGCCATAAGTATTGAGACATAATGTGTAATAACAACCCATAACGCAATAAATATTGATATAAAAGAATGATGCAAAATGAACGTATCAGTCATCAGGCCAAGTCTCGACGCTCCCCCTTCCTCAGAGCTGCCTGCTCTATCACCGCCGCCTATGGTGTCGTCCTCCAAGGCGGCCGCCCCCAAGTCGGGGTCGTCCACGTCGCTTAACTCCCGGTCCGGCTGGTAGTTTCCACCCGGCCCCATGATAGCGGCCGTCGCCGGAGACATATAGATCTACGTACCAAAGAATGACCACTCAAGACCAAAATCAAGACCAAGGCAAGTACTAAAAAGAAAAGGCTAAGGGACTTACAGCAAGCGGCGGGTTGTCGCGGGAGTATGGCCGTTTGCCAAACCGCAAGGACTTCTTCGACACCTTGAGGTCGGTGATCTCGTTCACCATCCGGGCCACCTCGGCAGTCGGCATGTCCCTCGTACACATCCGGCTCGGGTCGCGGTGCCCGCTCATCCAACAGATCAAATGAGTCCGGCCTTGGAGCGGGAGAACCCGGTGCTCGACGAAGGCGATCAGCAAGTCGGACGCCACGAGACCCTCCGCCTCCGTCAGCACTCGGAGCCGGTTGATGGCGCCGGCCGTGTCGGCCTACACGGGCTTTGGCTTGGAGCCCCAGTTGGCCCAAGGCTTCGCTAGGGGGCCGGCCCCATAAGGCGGCAAGTTGATGAAGTCGACTGCCAGGTCGACGTTCTCCACATAGAAGTATGATTGCTGCCACAGTTTCATCGACTGTGACAGCTTGACGACGGGGAAGGCGTTCTTCACCGACGGCGGGCGCACGGCAACGAAAGCACCGCACTGGGCCGCCTTCTCCTTAGGGAGGTGCCCAGCTTGGTGTAGAAGAAGGCTCCCCATAGCTTGATGGTGGGGAGGATGCCGAGGTAGCCCTTGCACGCTGTGACAAAGGCGGACAACAGCGTCACGGTGTTGGGCATCAGATGATGCGGCTGGAGGTGGTAGAACTCCATGAAAGAGCGGAAGAATCCACTCACCGGCAGGCCGAGGCTGCGGAGAAGTGCGAGCGGAAGACGACCCGCTCGTTTCCTTGCGGCACCCGCGAGATTTCCTCCCGCGGCGGCACCCGCACCTTGACGAAGGCCGCATTGGGCATTCGGCGCGTGGCCCGGAGGAAGGCGAGGTGGTCCTCTATCACCACCGAGCCGTCCTAGTCCCCTCCCTTCTCGCACGCCATGGAGCTCGAGCAGGGCTGCGCGGGATGCAAGGGGCGAAGGAGCTTGACGGCGGCGAGCTGCGGTGGCGCTACGGCTGCGTGCGGAGACGCAGCAGCAGCAGGGAAAGAAGAAAGAAAGAGTGGGGGGAGGGCGCGCGCGCTCCGCTGCTCCCCTTCCTCCCCCTACTTATAGCCCTCGGGCTGCAAAGCCGAGGGGGCGGGACGTGGGATCGTGGGATTAACTGCGCCCGCAACCCCATGACCCCATGATTACTATGCAAAGTTGTTGTGCAGTAACTCCCCTGGGAATCGCAACCGCCCGCCTCAGCCGCAGCGGATCCGCCCGCGTGCCGAGGCCCGGTGGTGGCGGGCCCATCCCGCTGTCATGTCCCATCAAGAGCGTGGGTTGGCAGGCTGGCCGGGCTGACGTGTGTCGTGTGGCATGCTTGCGGCGGGTGGCAGGCCTGGAGCTTAGCAAGCACGCCACATGGTTCCCGCCTTGGCGTGTCTAAATTGTCGACCAAGCCCGCCTGGTCAAATCGGCTCTCGACAGCTGGCGTGGCAGGAGGCGGGCTGATCGCTTGGCTAGAGCATGGCAAAGAAGGAAACTGCTGAGGCTTCTCAGCCTGTCAGCCGCGACGCCTCACCAGCTTCGGGGACTAATGTCGGAGTAATGGGCCACGGGTAGCCTAACCCGAGTCCCTGAACTTTCAAGACTTTGGGCCGGCTGCGCCCCACGAGACTACAGAATGAAGCACCACCTTCTGGTGGACAGCTTGTTCAACGGTCGGCTGCCAGAAGACGGCCAAGCACCAGCAGACGGCACCAAGGTGGGCCGACTCCTAGCAGACGGCCTCCCGAGAGGCTGGCTCCTAGCAGGCGGCCCCCGGCGCCCTTAGAGTCTGCGCCCTTCATCAAGAGGACAAGACAGGGTGAGGCTACAGTGAAGCCCATCACCCCCGAATCCTTGGCTTGTCATGGCCACAGTGCCCCGTACAGGCGGAGATCTCCGCATGACGCGGCACTGTTGCCACTCTACCCTTTACGTCACCCTTGTCAGGCGGGGCCTGCTCCCATGACGGCCTGTCGGTATGGCTTGCCGGCAGCGGGCCCCACCAGGTAGCGGGGGCCCGGAGGGCGGCTAAGCTTGGCCAGTCGGCTCCATGGGGATCCAGCTCCTGGCGGTCAGCCAGATCCTTTCTCGATGCCCGTGCGCCATTAACCAGACTAGACACGGCGAGGCTACACTGATCTCCCACCAGGCGGCGGGACTGTAGCCATGCCTTCCCCGACCAAGCAAGCGTCATTAGCATCACGGCTACAGTGATCAGCCACCAACCAGACCCGCCAGCGGCGGAGGCGGCCTGTCGGCTCCATACCAGACCAGTCGACGGGGCCCACCAGGTGGCGTGTCCCAGCAGCCGGCAAAGAAGCCGGCGGCCAGAGACACTGACAACCGGGTCCTACACCCGGCCAAGTTACCATTGTACCCCTGGGGGTAGGCCCATATAAACCCCCCAGGGCACCCATGCAAAGGGTTCCCAACCTATTAGAACTAGACCCATACATAGAGGGAGAGGAGAGCAAGCCCTACCTTCTTCTACCTCTAGCATACGCCTCAAGGAGCACCATTGTACTCACTAGTGCCTTAGTGATCATGCGGAAACCCCACAGAGCAGGACTAGGGGTGTTATCTCCTAGGAGAGCCCTGAACCTGGGTAAAGTGCGCCGGCGTTCGTGTCTACGCCTCATCCCGCTTCAAGGCACCGGCGACGTTCTACTCGCTCCCACCATGATAAGCCATCCCCTGGCATATGTCGCACCCAACCCCCGACACTTCGGGTGGACTCTGCGCTGCAATATCTATGGCCGTCATCTTCGCCCAGTATATGTTGACACGAGCAAGGGCCATCCATGCACCTTCTATGCACGTTGACTTCTTCACAGGGTCGATACGTGGCATCGCATTAACAAGCCGCCGCACCAAACCGAAATAACTATCCGGAATGGGTTCAGTTGGCCACAGCCGGGCCATGACGTCCTTCATGGCAGTGCTGGACATCCTGTGGAGCTCGGCCCATTGGGCCATCTGTTCGTTCAACAGTGGATGCTTCGACATGTCAAATTGCGACCAAAATACCTTTTCCGTTGCATGTTCCTCTTGCGCATGGAAAAACTGATTCGCATCGGCAGCACTCTTCGGTAGGTCCATAAAGGGGTCCAGAGAACTCCATCGTTGATTAAGCGGCGCATACTTCGGATCACCAAACTTAGTTTGCAATAAAAAGGGCTTACCAGCCGCGATCTCCCCAGCTTGTCGGATCTCCTCCCGAGCTGCTCTAGACTCAGACCGGGCTTCCTTCGCCTCTTGTAAGGCCTTTTCCAATTCGGACGCTTTGGCTTTGTTATCCTTCTCAAGAACTTGGCATCGGCTAGGCACTCTTCAACTCAAGTGCCATGGTGGATATCCTCTCCTCGCACTGACGCCAAGCGGTCTGCTCCACTTTTAATTCGGCGGTTGTCTTTTCGGCAGGCGCATTACCCATCCTGGCCTGCTCCTTGGCCCAGGCAAGTTCCGCCCAAAGGGTCTCAACGGCGATGGCACTATCTGCAGTTATGCATATAAAAAGTTTCAGTACCAAGCTCATTTCACAATACTAGCATGTACTGAGTGCCCCAAAGACATACCTTGCACCTCGTCGAGCCACCTGTTCATAAGCGTGATGTCATCATTCGCCGCATCAACTTTCTGCTTCAAATGTGCTACCTCGATAGCTTGGGCAGTCCTCACGGATGTAACAACCTGTGTTCCAATTAGTCGTAACATTTCCTGGTCATATATTGGATCCTCTGATCGCATTCCTTTGAATGTCAACCAGAGTCTCAGGGGCTACTATCTATATAGAGGTGCAATTCGCTCTTACAATATAACAGAAATTACACTAGTACCTCGAAGCCTCTTAGTAGGTTAGAGAAGGCTTCATTCAATCCGCTTTTCGCGGACCGAACTATTTCCAACACCGTACTCATCAAGGTGCGATGTTCCTCTAAGACGGAGGCATGTTGCAAAATATCCATCAGTGCATCCGGTGTTCCTTGGACAGTTGATAGTCCAGGACTTTTGTTGTCCCCTGTAGGAGCCGCACACCCCGGACCCTGGGCGGCTGAAGTATTACCTTTGGCCCTGGTCCTCACTGTCCCTTGCGCCACTTGTAGATCGGGAAGGATCCTCCGGGACGACACCTCGGTGTCGTCTACCTTATCCGGCAGGGAAATCAGTAGCGGCGTCTCGCTCTCCATCATCTCCGGAAGTAGATTGATACTCCAATGCATCTACTTTTCCAAACACTTTTGCCCTTGTTTTGGACTCTAACTTGCATTATTTGAATGAAACTAACACGGACTGACGCTGTTTTTAGCAGAACTGCCATGATGTTGTTTATTGTGCAGAAAACAAAAGTTCTTGGAATGACCTAAAAATCCACGGAGATAAGTTTTGGAAAATATAAAAAATACTAGCGAAAGAATCAAGGCCAGGGGGCTCACACCCTATCAGCGAGGGTGGGGGCGCGCCCTCCCCCCTGGGCGCACCCCTGTCTCGTTGGCCCCCTGACGCTCCACCGACCTCAACTCCAACCCCATATATTCCGTTTCGTGGAGAAAAAAATGGAGAGAAAGTTCCATTGCGTTTTACGATACGGAGCCGCCGCCAAGCCCTAATCTCTCTCGGGAGGGCTGATCTGGAGTCCGTTCGGGGCTCCGAAGAGGGGGATTCGTCGCCGTCATCATCATCAACCATCCTCCATCACCAATTTCATGATGCTCACCGCCGTGCGTGAGTAATTCCATCGTAGGTTTGCTGGACGGTGATGGATTGGATGAGATTTACCATGTAATCAAGTTAGTTTTGTTAGGGTTTGATCCCTAGTGTACACTATGTTCTGAGATTGATGTTGCTATGACTTTGCTATGCTTAATGCTTATCACTAGGGCTCGAGTGCCATGATTTTAGATCTGAACCTATTATGTTTTCATGAATATATGTGAGTTCTTGATCCTATCTTGCAAGTCTATAGTCACCTATTATGTGCTATGATCCGACAACCCCGAAGTGACAATAATCGGGATACTTCTCCATGATGACCGTAGTTTGAGGAGTTCATGCATTCACTATGTGCTAATGCTTTGTTCCGGTTCTCTATTAAAAGGAGGCCTTAATATCCCTTAGTTTCCGTTAGGACCCCGCTGCCACAGGAGGGTAGGACAAAAGATGTCATGCAAGTTCTTTTCCATAAGCACGTATGACTATTTACGGAATACATGCCTACATTACATTGATGAACTGGAGCTAGTTCTGTGTCACCCTATGTTATAGCTATTATATGAGGAATCACATCCGACATAATTATCCATCACTGATCCGTTGCTATTGTTACAATCATTACAAAACCCAAAAATATTACTTTTGCTATCGTTACCTTTATTATCATACTACTTTGCTACTAAATACTTTGTTGCATATACTAAGTTATCCAGGTGTGGTTGAATTGACAACTCAACTGCTAATACTTCAGAATATTCTTTGGCTCCCCTTGTGTCGAATAAATAAATTTGGGTTGAATACTTTACCCTCGAAAGTTGTTTTGGTCCCCTACACTTGTGGGTTATCAAGACTAATTTCTGGCGCCGTTGCCGGGGAGCGTAGCTCTATTCTATGAGTCACTTGGGATTTATATCTGTTGATCACTATGAGGAACTTGAAAGATGAAAGAACCAAGATTTTGCCCTCAACTATGAGGGGAGGTAAGGAACTACCATCTAGCACTGCACTAGATTCTCCTTCTGTTATTAGTAAGCTTGCGACACCTAAACCTGGTACTGCTATGAATTTCGATATGTCGCATTTTATTGATGATGCCACTTCTGCTATGCATGATACTTATGATGAAACTACTTCTATGCGTGATACTACTTTGCCATTAGGTGAATTTCTTGATGAACAACTTTCTAGGGTTAGAGAGAGTGAAATTATTGAAGATGCTATTATTGATGATAGTGATGATGATGAAAGTTCTCCCCCTGATTATGAATTGCCTGTTGTTCCTGAGGGTTATGTTATGGATGAGGAAGCTGCTAGAGCTATTTTTGCTTGCAAAGATAGATATGATCTTAAAAAGTTATTAGCTGAATGGAAGCAGCAATCCCTTAATGCTAGAATGAAACCTGACCCTGCTTTTGCTACTTCACCTATCTTTGTTACTCATAAGGATTATGAATTCTCTGTTGATCCTGAAATAATTACTTTGGTTGAATCTGATCCTTTTTATGGCCTTGAATCTAAAACTGTTGTGGCACATCTTACCAAGTTAAATGATATAGCCACCCTGTTTACTAATGATGAGAAGTCTTGCTATTATTATATCCTTAAGATATTTCCGTTCTCATTAAAGGGTGATGCTAAGACTTGGTTTAATTCTCTTGATCCTCGTTGTGTGCGTAGTCCCCAGGATATGATTTATTACTTCTCTGCTAAATATTTCCCTGCTCATAAGAAACAAGCTGCCTTGCGGGAAATATATAATTTTGTGCAAATCAAAGAAGAGAGTCTCCCACAAGCTTGGGGGAGGCTTCTCCGATTACTTAATGCTTTGCCTGATCATCCTCTTAAGAAAAATGAAATACTTGATATATTTTATAATGGACTAACTGATGCTTCCAGCGACTACTTGGATAGTTGTGCTGGTTGTGTTTTCAGGGAAAGAACAGTCGACGAAGCTGAACTACTATTGAATAATATGTTGACTAATGAAATTAATTGGACTCTTGCTGAGCCAATTCCTGAGGCAATTCCTGAACCAATTGAGCCAACTCCTGAGCCTATTCCTAAACCCACTCCTAAGAAGAGAGGTGTTCTATTTCTCAGTCCTGAAGATATGCAAGAGGCAAAGAAATCAATGAAAGAAAAAGGTATTAAAGCTGAAGATGTTAAGAATTCACCTCCTATTGAAGAAATGCATGGTCTTAATATACCGCCTGTTGAAGAAACACATTGTCTTGATAACCCGACACAGGTAGTAAAGGTAAATTCTCTCTATAGATATGATAAAGTTGAAATTCCGTCTACTAAATTTCATAGCCCATGCTTAGATGAATTTGATGACTTTATGGCTAGACAAGAAAGTTTTAATGCTTATGTTGGTAGAGAATTAAAGAATAATGCTTTCGAGATAGGATGCTTGAGTAATTATATGGCTAGAGTTAAAGGTTGTGACAGCCTGGTTTTTGCCCTATTTTCTTTGCCTGGTTTTCAGTTGAGTTGGTTTTGAATTTGGGGTTTTTGAATCACTACATTTGGACTTGACCACTTGGGTACCCCTGACTTTTCACCCAAGTGCTCCCTATCCTCCTCAAAACCATCATTTCACCTCTGGATCAACTCAAAATATTGCTTGGAATATTTTTCTTAAATGAAAAATATTCATTTTGCCCTCCAAAACCCTAGCTAGCCCTTTGTGCTCCAAGGCAACCCTAATTTTTCTTGCCCCAAAAATCCTGAGAAAAATCATAATTATTCTTTAAACCCTAGGGCACCTTTCTGAGCAAAAATATTTCATCACTGTTTGGAATATTCTGGCTACAGAAAATAAATTCATTTCTAGACCGAAATGGTAGTTTCTACAGCAACTACCATTTTACTAGCTCCATTGTAGCTGGTTTTTCTTGTGCCTATTTACCTTAGTAAGTGTAAGCTAGCCTCCAAAGCTCAACCCTTAACTCCCAGTGGTTTAACCATAGTAAACCTCCAATGTTACTGTCCAGAAACTTGCTAGCAATACAAGTCCATTTCTACTGCACCTGGATCCAAGCCCAACCGTGGTAACACTTCAAACTACCAAGGACTACACGCCAAACATCAAGTTAGCGCTTAGGGTGGCCTGATGTCATGGTTCACGCGGTGACTGCATTCGTCCGGGCGTGCTGGCATGCAAAACACGCGCTCTGCATGCTGCCTAGCGCTCTGTTGAGCGCGTGCTCGCTGCCCAGCCTGCCCGAGCATGCCAAGCCTCGCCACCATCCCCGTCTCCAGTCCCTTAACTCCCCCTGGCACTCGCCGATGTCGGAGCTTGCCGCAGCAGGCACGGGCATGGTCCGGCCAACGACACAGTGCACGGTGCACTGTGCTCGTCGTCTTCCCCCTCGCCCCTGTTCTCGTCCATGCCCGCCAATAGTTCCCGCATGACCTCCGTCGTCTTCCCCCTCTCTCACTGGCGTCCTTCATCACCGGGCGCCGTGGACAGGTGTCCTTCGGCGGAGCCTGAACCCCTCTCGCCGCCTGCCTATAAATGCCGCCACCCCAGCCCTCCTTGAGCACCCGCGGCTACTCCCACACCCTCCACGAACTTGTAGAAGCCGCAGCCTGGCCGGGCAGGCCGCGGGCTGCCGTCCCGAAGCCCGAGCTCGCCGGCGATCCCCTCCGGATCGTCCCCGCAGCTCCAGCCCCTCCCAGGCCAGGGCGACACTACCAGGGCCTCTGCCACTCGGCGGTGAAGCCATTCCGCCCCGTGGGAGCCCCTGGAGCTACCCCAAGCCACCGTCGTCTTCGTCTCCGGCGACCGCTGCCCTCTGCCTCCGCTGGAGAGGCTGTTTCCAACGCCGTCCGGTCACCTCTAGCCACGCTATGGGTACGGGCAGGTGCGCCACCTTCTTCTCCTTTGATCCCCCCCTCTCGTTTGACCCCAAGAACCCTCATCGCCGGCGTGTGCTCCGGCGAAGCTTCGCCTCCCTCCATTTCCCTCTCCCCCTCCTTCTGGCCTGATTAGCAGGGCCCGCTAGTCAGCCACTCAATACGTGTGCGAAGCGGTATGAGTGGTAGCACCCTGGGCCTTTACGCCTTCGACATCACCCCCGGGTCTGTTTATTTTTATTTCAAATTCATTTAAATCCAGGAAACTTCAAACAGCCGTAACTTTTTATCTATAAGTCCAAATGCATTGATTCTTTTTGCATTGTGTTCTTTGTCCAAAAATCTAACAGCACCCAAAAGATGGGATTTTTCCTTGCTGTCCAGATTTTCTGGTAATTTTCAGAAGGTTTCTTGATGTTTTCTTTTTTTGGTTTTATTTATTTTCAGCAGAGCAAGCTTGTCTTGAGGATCACCAGGAGATTTGTGAACCTCATCAGCACTAAGGCAAGCCACGGCAAAATTTTCATAGTGCCACTTCAATATTTGTGATTTTCCTACTTGAACTTATGATTATTCATGCATTTAAATAATCATTATGATAATTATATTATGTTAAGTGCTTGTCATGTTAAATATGCTTGATTTACAGAAAGTTTGAAACGAATCTTGCTGATAAGCTAATAAGAACCTAGATATGAGTAATGATAAAATGATATGGTCATGGAGGTTAATAATTAGTTTAATTATTATTCTTGCATGATAAAAAATGATGAGATTGCTAGAAATGATTCTGGTTTAAGTGAGGTTTGATCTTAAACAGAGAAGTATCATGAGTTGATGATGGCTCCGTGGGAGCGTAGTTGGTTTAGTTATTTTCATGGTTATGTGATGCATATGTTAGTGATGCATAGCATGGCATTATGACACCGATTACTTTCACTTTAAGTTGAACCTGATAAATAACTCAACTTGGATATGTTGTTGACCGGGACGTGGTGCTGCTGAAACGAGTTTTTCCCATTGCAACCACATTTGCCGGTATGGGGCAGCCTTAATGCATTTCATTGTCGTGCCTCTGGTCGGTGCCTTCATCTAGGGAAGGTTATGGGCGTGATGTACCCTGGCCCGGTAAGCAGGCATAACCTTGTGTGCCCGTTGATGAGTTAAGTGTTTGGGTCCCAGAGTGGATCGTTGCCACGACGGTGGTTTGAGGTGTCTTGAGGTAGACACGGGGCCACCCAGGACTAGCCCGATGGGGATTGAGTCGGAGTGGCCAGGAGAGTGTCATGACAATGAAGTGGTTTCATCGGAATGTCGTTGGTCCACCCGAATGGGAGTGGGAGGCCATGGGTTCCGTAGTGTGGGTCTAGTGCGCTACCTCTGCAGAGTGTATTAATCTATCGATAGCCGAGTCCACGGTTATGGACACGCTCGAAAGTAGGGTACACCATGGGTCAACACTTAATAAATTTGCACACTAAGATTTGCACTGAGGTAATGGCAGTGAGGCCATCGTGTTGAGTTGGACCAGGTGTGGTCTGGTTGTGATCGTCATAAGGATCACGAGGTTGCCGTTGGGTTCTTCATGTTTGTGGTCTGGAAATGATCACGTTCGGTAAGCCAGTCCATGGGACGAGTACAACTTGAGTATAATCACAGCATGTTGGATATGTATATTGTTGCATTGTCATTAATTGGTTAAATATCATGATATTGTTTGTCATTAAGTTTATGCTCGTTGTGAGCTTGCAAGTACATTCAATGTACTGACCTGGCGTGTCATGCCAGATTTCAGGAAAGTCTCGTTGGAAAGGAGAGCTGTCTGAGTCTAGATCGTGTCCACATCTGTGTCCCTGTGCTATGGAGTCCCGCTATGACGTTGTTCTGCTGTCGCGTAGTTGTCATGATCGAGGCCCCTTTATGTTCACTAAATAATGTACATATTGTTCAGCCGCACCGTGTGTGCCGCTTGGCCTCGCTAACTATTTTAATATGAACTATGCTCCCGCTAGCATGAATAAAGCGGTTGTTTTTCTGTACCAAGTTGTTGTGTGTTGCCAGAAGACAAGGTCTCTAGGCTGGCAATGCAGGGTAAACCGGTCGCTCTGAGCCGGGGTGCCACAACGCTTGGTATCAGAGCCGCGCTGACTGTAGGACACGCTAGACTACACCGCATTAACTGGACGTTAGATACGAGTTGTAGTTGAGTGTCGGTAGCATATTGTAGCTGGTTGTTGCATTGCATTGCACTGATTTTTTATTTTTATGCTAACATGCTAATGGTTGTGAGTGTAGATGGCTCCGGTATTGTATCCGTGCCAGTTGCAGCTGATGTCGTACACATTGCCGCATCTCCTTCGTAACGTGTGGTGTCGGCTGTACCCTCACAGTGACGATCCAGTCTATCATGTGTACCGGGAGCGTCTAGCTGACTCGGTATATGAGTATCACGCCGTGCTTATTCTACATACCAGTTTCGATTCTAGCACTTACACTCGTACTTCTCGAAGCGGCTACACTTCTACCGCTTCTCAGGCTGTCCAGTATGCTGCATTCGAGGTACTCGTTGAGCTTCATTACAACGAGGTCCGGATGCAGAACCACCCAGGTTTCCACTACTATCCTTCTCTCCACGATAATGGTCGTGTCTGCTTCCCTGTCATTGACCCGGAGTCTAATAGTGTAGCTAGCCACCTTTCTCGCTATATCACTTCTAGCTATCTTCTGATCTACGAGCTGGCTCGTGAGCTGAGTCGTGCCCGTACTGCTTTAGCCTCTGCTTTAGTCTCTGCTAGCTCAGCCACTACTCCACCATCTGTAGGATTTACTCCCTATATTCCTGCCAGTTCTAGATCCCTTGTTTCCCCGGTTACTCCTTCGAGTAGCTCGGGCACTGCGACTGTGAGTCCACTTAGTGCTCCTGCTGAGTGGGTTTCACTCCTCGCCACTCTTGTAGCCCCGATGATTCACCCTCCGCCTGCCCCAGAGGGAGAGCCCTCGAGGCAGCGTCATCGTATCACTTTTAATCCGGAGGTCTCAGTTAACCCCGTCAGTTCAGGATCTGAGTCCGCTTCAAGAGAGGACACCGCAACACCAGCAGAGCAGTAGAGCTTCAGAGTATTCGCATTCGTCAAGATGGAGTATGGATGTAGTTGTACGAGTCATGATGTTTCATGTATGAGGGTAGATGGATCTGGCATGTTGTTATCTTTCATGTATGAGTCTATGTATAATTATGTTGGACTTTATTTTATTCGCTGTATTTTCTTCGCCATTTCGGTTTTACACGGATTTTTGTTGCTGGCTTCTGCCCAGTTTGTTTTGAATGCTTCTCATCTCGGTTGCATTGCCTTGGGAAAAATAATCATATTAGGATGACGCGGGGAGGCTGCAGTAGCAACGTTCGTGAGGGTTCTCCTGTTCGTCGTTCCGCACGACAGGCAGGACACTCACCCGAGCCGTACGTTCCACCACCGCCTCCACCGCCAAATCCGCCCTCCACCGAGCAAATTATGCATATGTTTGAGGAAAGACAAAATAATGATTTGATGGAAATATTCAGAAGTATTCAAGCTATGGTTGGACAGAATGGAAATCAGCCCGGCCATCACTCCAAGCTATCTGATTTTCAAAGGACTAAGCCTCCCAGTTTCAGTCAGGCCATTGATCCCTTGGATGCAGATGATTGGTTGAGAACTATGGAAAAGAAGCTTGAGGTTACTCGAACTAATGAAGGGGATAAGGTTCCATTTGTAACACATTATCTTGAAGGCGCTGCTGCCATATGGTGGGAAAATGAAAAGGCCATGTGGACTGTTGATGAAGAAATTACCTGGTCAAGATTCAAGGAACGATTTCAGAAATATCACATCCCTACGGGAATTATGAAGACTAAGCAGCGTGAATTTCTCGCGCTCCTCCAAGGAAGTCAGTCTGTGGGAGAATATTTGCAGAAATTCAATCATCTGTCACGTTACTCTCAATATGACGTGGCCACTGAGGAAAGAAAGATGGACAGGTTTCTTGGTGGGTTAAACCCGCAACTCCGTTGTACTCTTAGTATGTTCGATTTCCCAGACTTCCAAACTCTGGTAAACAAGGCTTTCATTGCTGAAAGGGAACACAAGCTTGTATCGAACACTAAGCCTGTCAATAATGATCACAAGCGCAAGTTTGAGCCAAGAAAAGAAATACAACCAGTGCAGAAGGCTCATACCTGGCAGCCGACTCAGGTAGCATACAAGCCCAATTGGCAACAAAATGTTAACAAGACCACCACCCAAGTCAAGAATGACGCGCTCAACCCAATTCTAGAGAATCGTTTGTGCAGCAATTCCTGTTTCAATTGTGGGCAAACCGGACATTATGCCAAACAGTGTCCCACAAACAATCAGGCAAATACTACATTCAAGCCACAAGTACATTATATGGAGGCATGCCCAGATCAGCACGACCTCACAGGATACATTCATCACCTTTCCGCTGATGAAGCCCAAGAGAACCCCGAAGTCGTCATTGGTATGTTCCCTGTTAATAACATACCTGCAGTAATTTTACTTGACTCTAGGGCTTCCCACTCTTTTATTTCTCGGAGTCTTGTTGCCCAAAACAAATTTCTGTGTTTGCTTTTGGGCAAGAATATTCTGGTACAAACCCCGGGATCTCTAATCAGAAGCAATATAGTCTGTCGTAATCTGGAAGTCAATATCAACGGAGTCTGTTTTCCAACTTCTTTGATACTGATTGAATCCGATAAGTTGGATGTTATCTTGGGTATGAATTGGCTGACTCAGTATCAAGTATGCATAAATTGTGCGACCCGATAAGTCAACTTGACCGGCCAAGAGGGACAAACTACAAAATTTATTGCTCGAAGGAGCATACCCTCCAAGGAAATGGTCTTTACAGCAATGGCTGAAATGGAATTAATTCCGGTGGTCAGCGAGTTTCCTGATGTATTCCCAGAAGAACTGTCAGGCATGCGACCTAATCAAGAGCTTGAGTTTGCGATAGATATTGTGACTGGAACCACAACAATACACAAGAAGTATTATCGAATGTCGTCATCAGAATTAGTGGAGCTTGCGGTGATAAGTAGCAGTAATGCCAGAGTGGGCACCCCAAACGGTCAGAAAAGAAGATGGTCCCGCCCTTACTTCGGCTTGAGGAGTCGTTTTCTCGCTATCTTCTTCGTCTGGATTAGCCCCAAAAAGGGTATATCCGCCCTAGCTCCTCACCATGGGGGTCACCTGCTATTTTCGTGGACAAGAAAGATGGCAGCCTCCGCATGTGTGTGGATTACCTTCAGCTGAATGATGTCACAATCAAAAACAAATACGCTCTGCCAAGAATTGATGATTTGTTTGATCAGCTTAGTGGGGCCAAGGTATTCTCCAAGATCGTTTTACGGACTGGGTATTATCAGCTCAAACTTAAAAAGGAGGATATTCCCAAGACCGCATTCACCACTCGCTACGGTCTCTATGAATATACAGTCATGTCTTTTGGCCTCACCAATGCCCCCACCTTCTTCATGCACATGATGAATAAAGTAGTCATGGACTTCCTCGATAAGTTCGTGCTCGTCTACATCGATGATATACTCATATACTCAAGAAGTGAAGAAGAGCATAAGGAGCACCTCCGAGCAGTATTACAACAACTCCGTGAGCATCATTTATACGCCAAATTCAGTAAATGCGAGTTTTGGCTCAAGCAAGTTGGATTCCTCGGACATGTGCTATCCGTCGAAGGTATAGCCATGGATCCAAGCAAGGTAAAGGATGTGCTCGACTGGTTGCCACCCGCAACCGTATCTCAGATCCGGAGTTTTCTTGGATTAGCCGGATATTACCGCCGTTTCATTGAAGGGTTTTCCAAGATTGCTAAACCCATGACAGAGCTGCTCAAAAAGGATAAGAAGTTTGAATGGACTGAGGACTATGAGAAGAGTTTCACTGAGTTAAAGAAACGACTGAGTTAAAGAAACGACTGACAACTGCACCAGTATTAACCCTTCCAGATATCTACCGCGGCTTTGATGTGTACTACGACGCTTCTAGGCAAGGACTGGGATGCGTGCTTATGCAAGATGGCAAGGTAGTAGCTTACGCCTCGCGACAGCTATGACCCCATGAGGGGAATTACCCCACTCATGATTTGGAAATGGCCGCGCTGGTTCATGCTTTAAAAATTTGGAGACACTACCTCATCGGAAAAAGGTGCCAATTTTTTACCGATCACAAAAGCCTCAAATATATATTTACTCAGCCTGATTTAAATCTCCGTCAATGAAGATGGCTTGAGTTGGTCAAGGATTATGACCTTGGAATAAATTACCATCCGGGTAAGGCCAACGTGGTTGCCGATGCGCTCAGTCGAAAGCCCGTCAGTTTAAGTGTCCTATTGGAATCTTTGCCTCCTGAACTTAAAGAAGAGATTGCTCAGCTTAACCTGGTCATAGTTGAGGTTGGCCTTGCCAATATTCTGGAAGTTAGCCCTACTCTTGAGGAAGAAATCCACAAGGCCCAGCCAGGTGATGCCGATCTGCAAAAACGTGTCAAGCATTCCGATTTCTCGAAGGATCAGTACAGTACCCTCCGATTTAGGGGAAGGATTTGTGTGCCCAATCAAGCGGATTTAAAGCAGAAGATCCTGTCAGAAGCCCACGAATCCTCATATTCTATTCACCTTGGAGGTACAAAAATGTACGAAGACCTTCGACAAATATTCTGGTGGGATGGAATGAAGAAAGATATTGCTTATTATGTGGCCTGTTGCGACATATGCAACAAACTAAAGGCAGAACATCAAAAGCCAGCCAGACTTCTCCAACCATTGCCAGTGTCACAATGGAAATGGGATGATGTATGTATGGATGTTATCACCGGACTACCTAAGACCCGACGGGGCAATGATGCGATCTGGGTCATAGTGGACACATTAACCAAGGTAGCCCACTTCCTCCCGATCAGGACCTCATATTGAGCAAATGAGCTTGCACAATTGTATGTGTCCAGAATAGTCAGTCTGCATGGAGTCCCCCGAACCATTACTTCTGACCAAAGTTCACTTTTTACCTCTGCTTTTTGGTCCCGTCTCCATCAAGCCTTAGGGACGGAGTTGAAGTACAGTACCGCTTATCATCCTAAGACTGATGGACAGACCGAACGAGTAAACCAAATACTCGAGGATATGTTGCGAGCCTGTGTTTTGGCCCAAGTCCCAAAATGGGAAGACTGCTTGCCGTACGCTGAGTTCTCATATAACAATAGCTTCCTGACCAGTTTAAAGATGTCACTGTATGAAGCTTTGTATGGCCATAAGTGTCGCACTCCATTAAATTAGAGACAGACTGCAGTTGGCCAAATCAAGGAAATTGTATGGCCATAAGCTTTGTATGGTCTCAAACCTGAGATAGCCATATTTTCGGAACGGATCTCATACTGGAAGCCGAAAAGCAAGTCAAGGAAATTAGAGACAGATTGCAGTTGGCCAAATCACGACAGAAAAGTTATTATGATGCAAAGCACCGTTAGATAAGCTTTGAACCCGGAGAACATGTCTATCTTCGAGTCACGCCTATGAAAGGTATCAAGAGGTTTTAGACTCGTGGAAAATTGGCACCCAGATTCATTGGTCCATTTCCTGTTATGACGCGAGTGGGTGCTGTGGCATATCAGTTGGATTTGCCCCCTGAATTGTCAGACGTGCACAACGTGTTCCATGTTTCACAATTGCGATGGTGCATATCGCCGCCTGAGAAAAAGACTGATTTGATAGAAATAGAGTTGGCAAAAGACTTAACATATGAAGAAAGGCCGGTGAAGATCTTGGATCAGAAGGAAAGAGTCACTTGCAGTTAAGCACGGAAGTTTTACAAAGTCCAATGGGAGTCAGAATCAACATGGGAATCAGAAGAATTTCTAAGGGCATGTTATCCAGAATGGTTTTCCCAAGCAACCGAATCTCGAGGATGAGATTCATTCTAAGTGGGGGAGGTTTGTGACAGCCTGGTTTTTTCCCTCTTTTCTTTGCCTGGTTTTCAGTTGAGTTGGTTTTGAATTTGGGGTTTTTGAATCACTTCATTTGGACTTAACCACTTGGGTACCCCTGACTTTTCACCCAAGTGCTCCCTCTCCTCCTCAAAACCATCATTTCACCTCTGGATCAACTCAAAATATTGCTTGCAATATTTTTCTTAAATGAAAAATATTCATTTTGCCCTCCAAAACCCTAGCTAGCCCTTTGTGCTCCAAGGCAACCCTAATTTTTCCTGCCCCAAAAATCCTGAGAAAAATCCCAATTATTCTTTGAACCCTAGGGCACCTTTCTGAGCAAAAATATTTCATCACTCTTTGGAATATTTTGGCTACAAAAAATAAATTCATTTCTAGACAGAAATGGTAGTTTCTACAGCAACTACCATTTTACTAGCTCCATCATAGCTGGTTTTTCTTGTGCCTATTTACCTTAGTAAGTGTAAGCTAGCCTCCAAAGCTCAGCCCTTAACTCCTAGTGGTTTGACCATAGTAAACCTCCAAAGTTACTATCCAGAAACTTGCTAGCAGTACAAATCCATTTCTACTGCACCTGGATCCAAGCCCAACCGTGGTAACACTTCAAACTACCAAGGACTACACGACAAACATCAAGTTGGCGCTTAGGGTGGCCTGATGTCACGGTTCACGCGGTGACCGCGTTCGTCCGGGAGTGCTGGCATGCAAAACACGCGCTCTGTGTGCCGCCTAGCGCTCTGTTGAGCGCGTGCTTGCTGCCCAGCCTGCCCGAGCATGCCAAGTCTCGCCACCATCCCAGTCTCCACTCCCTTAACTCCCCCTGGCACTCGCCGACGCCGGAGCTCGCCGCAGCGGGCACGGGCATGGTTCGGCCAACGACACAGTGCGCGGCGCACTGTGCTCGTCGTCTTCCCCCTCGCCCATGTGCTCGTCCGCGCCCGCCAATAGTTCCCGCGTGACCTCCGTCGTCTTCCCCCTCTCTCACTGGCGCCGTTCGTCGCCAGGCGCCGTGGACAGGTGTCCTCCGGTGGAGCCCGAACCCTTCTCGCCGCCCGCCTATAAATGTCGCCACCCCAGCCCTCCTTGAGCACCCGCAGCTACTCCCACACCCTCCATGAACTTGTAGAAGCCGCAGCCCCGTCGGGCAGGCCGCGGGCTGCCGTCCCGAAGCCCGAGCTTGCCGGTGATCCCCTCCGGATCGTCCCCGCAGCTCCAGCCCCTCCCAGGCTAGGGCGACCCTGCCAGGGCCTCTACCACTCTGCGGTGAAACCGTTCCGCCTTGTGGGAGCCCCTGGAGCTGCCCCGAGCCGCCGTCGTCTTCGTCTCCGATGACCGCTGCCCTCTGCCTCCGCTGGAGAGGCCGTTTCCGACGCCATTCGGTCACCTCTAGCCACGCTACGGGTATGGGTAGGTGCGCCACCTTCTTCTCCTTTGATGCCCCCCTCTCGTTTGACCCCAAGAACCCTCGTCGCCGGCGTGTGCTCCGGCGAAGCTCCGCCTCCCTCTGTTTCCCTCTCCCCCTCCTTCTAGCCTAACAAGCGAGGCCCGCTAGTCAGCCACTCAGTACGTGCGCGAAGTGGTACGAGTGGTGGCACCCTGGGCCTTTACGCCTTCGACGTCACCCCCCCCCAGTCTGTTTATATTTATTTCAAATTCATTTAAATCCAGGAAACTTCAAACAGCCAAACTTTTTATCTATAAGTCCAAATGCATTGATTCTTTTTGCATTGTGTTCTTTGTCCAAAAATCTAACCGCACCCAAAAGATGGGATTTTTCCTTGCTGTCTAGATTTTCGGGTAATTTTTAGAAGGTTTCTTGATGTTTCCTTTTTGTGGTTTTATTTATTTTCAGCAGAGCAAGCTTGTCTTGAGGATCACCAGGAGATTTGTGAACCTCATCCACACTAAGGCAAGCCACAGCAACATTTTCATAGTGCCACTTCAATATTTGTGATTTTCCTACTTGAACTTATGATTATTCATGCATTTAAATAATCACTATGATAATTATATTTTGTTAAGTGCTTGTCATGTTAAATATGCTTGATTTACAGAAAGTTTGAGATGAATCTTGCTGATAAGCTAATAAGAACCTAGATATGAGTAATGATAAAATGATATGGTCATGGAGGTTAATAATTAGTTTAATTATTATTCTTGCATGATGAAAAATGATGAGATTGCTAGAAATGATTCTGGTTTAAGTGAGGTTTGATCTTAACCAGAGAAGTATCATGAGTTGATGATGGCTCCGTGGGAGCGTATGTTGTTTAGTTATTTTCATGGTTATGTGATGCATATGTTAGTGATGCATAGCATGGCATTATGACACCGGTTACTTTCACTTTAAGTTGAACCTGATAAATAACTCAACTTGGATATGTTGTTGACCGGGTCGTGGTGCCGCTGAAACGAGTTTTTCCCAGTGCAGCCACATTTGCCAGTATGGAACGGCCTTAATGCGTTTCATTGTCGTGCCTCTGGTCGGTGCCTACATCTAGGGAAGGTTATGGGCGTGCTGTACCCTGGCCCGGTAAGCAGGCATAACCTTGTGTGCCCGTTGATGAGTTAAGTGTTTGGGTCCCAGAGTGGATCGTTGCCATGACGGTGGTTTGAGGTGTCTTGAGGTAGACACGGGGCCACCCAGGACTAGCCCGATGGGGATTGAGTCGGAGTGGTCCGGAGAGTGTCATGACAATGAAGTGGTTTCGTCGGAATGCCGTTGGTCCACGCGAATGGGAGTGCGAGGCCATGGGTTCCGTACTGTGGGTCTAGTGCGCTACCTCTGCAGAGTGTATTAATCTTTCGATAGTCGAGTCCACGGTTACGGACACGCTCGAAAGTAGGGTACACCATGGGCCAACACTTAATAAATTTGCACACTAAGATTTGCACTGAGGCAATGGCAGTGAGGTCATCGTGTTGAGTTGGACCAGGTGTGGTCTAGTTGTGATCGCCATAAGGATCACGAGGTTGCCGTTGGGTTCTTCATGTTTGTGGTCTAGAAATGATCACGTTCGGTAAGGCAGTCCATGGGATGAGTACCACTTGAGTATAATCACAGCATGTTGGATATGTATATTGTTGCATTGTCATTAATTGGTTAAATATCATGATATTGTTTGTCATCATGTTTATGCTTGTTGTGAGATTGCAAGTACATTCAATGTACTGACCTGGCGTGTCATGCCAGATTTCAGGAAAGTCTTGTTGGAAAGGAGAGCTGCCCGAGTCTAGATCGTGTCCATATCGGTGTCCCTGTGCTATGGAGTCCCGCTACAACATTGTTCCGTTGTCGCGTAGTTGTCATGATCGAGGCCCCTTTATGTTTACTAAATAATGTACATATTGTTCAGCCGCACCGTGTGTGCCGCTTGGCCTCGCTAACTGTTGTAATATGAACTATGCTCTACTAGCATGAATAAAGCGGTTGTTTTTCTGTACCAAGTTGTTGTGTGTTGCCAGAAGACAAGGTCTCTGGGCTGGCAATGCAGGGTAAACCGGTCGCTCTGAGCCGAGGTGCCACAACGGTGAACTTAAACTCATTAGCAAATATGCTTCTATGGTTACCACTCAAGATGAACAAGCACTTAAAGCTCAAAGTGATTTGCTCGATGAATTAAATAATAAATATGACTTTGTTGTTAGAGTGGCTACTAGAACTGGTAGAATGACTCAGGAACCTTTGTATCCTGAAGGCCACCCTAAGAGAATCGAGCAAGATTCTTAGAGAAATAATTTAGAGGCACCTAGTTCTTCCAAAAAGAAGAAAAAGAAAAACGATAGGACTTTGCATGCTTCTAGTGAACCTGTTGTAGACACACCTGGGAATCCCAATGATATTTCTACTTCTGATGCTGAAACACAATCAGGTGATGAACATGAACCTAGTGATAATGTTAATAATAATGTTCATGTTGATGCTCAACCAAGAAAAAATATTGAAGTAGAGATTGAACCTGTTGTTGATCTTGATAACCCACAATCAAAGAATCAACGTTATGATAAGAGAGATTTTGTTGCTAGGAAGCACGGTAGAGAAAGAGAACCATGGGTTCAGAAACCCATGCCCTTTCCTCCTAAACCATCCAAGACAAAGGATGATGAGGATTTTGAGCGCTTTGCTGAAATGATTTGACCTATCTTCTTACGTATGCGCTTGACTAATATGCTTAAAGTAAATCCTTATGCTAAATATATGAAGGATATCATTACAAATAAAAGAAAGATACCGGAAGCTGAAATTTCCACCATGCTTGCTAATTACACTTTTAAGGGTGGAATACCAAAGAAACTGGGAGATCCGGGGGTACCTACTATACCATACTCCATTAAAAGAAACTATGTTAAAACTGCTTTATGTGATCTTGGAGCCGGTGTTAGTGTTATGCCTCTCTCTTTATATCGTAGACTTGAATTGAATAAGTTGACACCTACTGAAATATCTTTGCAAATAGCTAATAAATCAACTGCTATACCTGTCGGTATTTGTGAGGATGTGCCTGTTGTGGTTGCAAATGTCACTATCTTAACGGACTTTGTTATTCTTGATATTCTCGAGGACGATAGTATGTCGATTATCCTTGGTAGACCCTTTTTGAATACTGTAGGGGCTGTTATCGATTGCAACAAAGGCAATGTCACTTTTCATGTTAATGGTAATGAGCATACGGTACACTTTCCGAGGAAACAATCTCAAGTTCATAGCATCAATTCTATTGGAAAAGTTCCAACTATCATTATTGGAGGTTTTGAATTTCCTCTTCCTACTGTCAAGAAAAAGTATGATATTCTTATTATTGGGGATGTTCATATCCCCGTTGAGGTAACCTAGTGTTATTCGGAATTTCTCTGGTTCCATGTTATTTGGAATGAGCTTGTTAACAAGACTTGATCAACCTTGTTAGTGGATTCATTTTGATGATCATGAGATGGATGAAACTAGAAGGCACAACCATCTGTACCCTCTTTTTACTTTCTGATATTTAAAATAAATAAAGCAAAAATAGCATTATCTGTCTGTTTTCTGAATTATCCGTGCAATAAAAAAATATCCCAAAAAATAAAAGTTCTCCAAATGCCCTGCAAATTTAGTATGGTTTTTTACGGAATATTTGAGGATTTTAGGCACTGAAAACACTGCGGGAGGGGCAAGCACCTGGCCACGAGGGTGGAGGGCGTGCTCACACCCCCTGGGCATGCCCCCTATCTCGTGGGCCCATGGTGGGCCCCCTCCACTTATTCCTGCACCCACACAGTCCATCTTCTTCCCAAAAAATCCTCATCCAGCTCAAGCATGAGTTCTAGCTCATTTTGCTGTGATTTTTTATCTCCTTGCTCAAAGCTCCATTCACAAAACTGTTTTGGGAGATTGTTGCTTGGTATGTGACTCCTCCATTGGTCCAATTAGTTTTTGTTCTAGTGCTTTATTCATTGCAAATTTTTGCTGCATAGGTGACCCTGTTCTTGAGCTAGCATGTCAATTTTATGAGGTCCCAAGCAATTCTAATGCATGATATAGGCTCTAGGCACTTGTAGGAGTAGTTGCTACCAATCTTGTTTAGTTTTATTCACTTTTATTTTGAAGTTACTAAAATTCCAGAATTTTTTCAGAAAAAATATGTCTAGGAGAATGTATCAAGGTGGTTCCTCAATAAAGAAAGGACCCAGGCTTGCTATGCATGAGCAAGACGATGAACTACCAAGGGATGCTGAAGTGTGAGCTTGTGAGTGGCCATCAGACGATTTTATGGTCAATTCAGGCTTTAAGGATGAATTTGACGCATATGTGCATAATGCTGATCTTGAGGACTTCTTACAAGATAAGTGTCATCAGTACTATCAATTGACTGATTCATTAGTGAGAAGGTTTAAATATAAATGTCCACGTAATTCTCAGAGTGTCCTATTTGATATTTATGATAAATCGTATACCATGGACTTAGAGACTTTCTTGCTAGTATTACTGTGGGAGAATCTAGGGATATATCACAAGCTACCATAGGGAGCATTCATTTCCCTGCTATACATTATTTTGCTCTCTTCATTGGTAGATGCGTTAACAGTAAAGATGAAGCATGTCATATGTGTGTCCCTGATCTTCGTGTCCTCAAGAGCGCTGTGTTAGGTTATAAAGATTACAACTTGGGGGCAACAGTTGCACGTAGGTTGCATCATAATGGTAGGGCTGGAGATTTATTTGGACGAATTTATGCGACCCATGTGGCTAATTATCTTGGTATAGCCCCACGAGAGGGGGATATGGTGTTGCCTCCTGCTTATTTAGATTATGACGCTATGGTCAAACATCATTTTCTTAGGAGGAATGAACAATTCCTCCAGTATCGACTAATCTTTGACAGACATAGCGCTGTCCATGTTACTCTTCCTGCTCCTTTCCTTTTTGATTACCAGGCAAAAGGAAGATATGTTGTTACCAGGAAGGAGGTAGCTAAACACGAGGGGAGAGCGGAGGCAGCTCGCCAACATGCCGTAGCTCAAGAAGCATTTGCTGCTGCATCTCAGTACGACCCCAGTTACAACTACGGATATCAGCCAGGCTACCCTTGGCCTTAGACCAACTAAGGCCAAAAGCCTAAGCTTGGGGGAGTACGTATTTCTCACCGACTTTACATTCATGTTCACACACTATTCTAGTTGTCGCTGCTCATACTCTTTCATTGTATTATCCATGCTAGTTCAATTTTCTTTTTCTAGCTTTCTTCTTGTGTGTTTGATAAAGCTTAAGAAAAACCAAAAAAATTAGTTAGTTTAATTTCCATGCTTGTAGTAGAAATTAAAATGAAAACCCAAAAAGATTTCTCGTTCTTCTTCTTACTTGTTGGGAGCTTTCCCGTGTAAATAGTTTTATTTTCTTTTCTTTCCTTTGGGGGTCGAGAGTAGAAGAGCATATTGAAAATGTTTAGTGGCTCTCATATGCATGATTGTTTATTTAACTTAGAGCCCATATTACTTGTCTTTTCTCTTGAGTTGAATGCTTGTAGATTCTAGCTTAGTCCAATGCACGTGCACTATTATTATTATACACATCGTTCGGTCATGCAAGTGAAAGGCAATAATGACGATATATGATGGACTGATTGAGATGAGAGAAGCTGGTATGAACTCGACCTCTCTTGTTTTTGTAAATATGATGAGTTCATCGATCCTGATTCAGCTTATTATGAGGTAAACATATTTGCAACGACATTTAGAGATTATAGTTGCTTGTGCCATGCTTTATTAGCTATGAGTTATAATGGTTTACCTTGCGTGCCAACATGCTATTAAAATGATTATGATGTGGTATGATGGGATGGTATCCTCCTTTGAATGAATTGAGTGACTCGACTTGGCAGATGTTCACGCATGTAGTTGAAACAAATCAACATAGCCTTCATGATATTTATGTTCATGGTAGATTATATCCTACTCATACTTGTACTTGGTGTGAATTAATTTTAATGCATGTTTATGACTGTTGTCTCTCTCTCAGTTGGTCGCTTCCCAGTCTTTTGCTAGCCTTCACCTGTACTAAGCGGGAATACTGCTTGTGCATCCAAACTCCTTAGACCCCAACATTGTTCCATATGAGTCCACCATACCTTCCTATATGCGGTATCTACCTGCCGTCCCAAGTAAATTTGTATGTGCCAAACTCCAAACCTTCAAATGAAATTCTGTTTTGTATGCTCGAGCAGCTCATGTTTCAACTAGGCCTGCATGTATCTTCCATGCTGGGTGTATTATTCTCAAGAGGAGTGGACTCTGCTCCTCATTCACGAGAAAGGGCCGGTAACCGGGATGCCCAGTCCCATGATCCAAAAAGATCAAAGCAAATGAATATAATTAAACAAAACTCCCCCAGGGCTGTTGTTAGTTGGAGGCACTCGTTGTTTCAAGCAAGCCATGGATTGATGCTTGTTGGTGGTGGGGGAGTATAAAATTTTACCATTCTGTTTGGGAACTGCCTACAATGCATGTAGTATGGAAGATATCGTCATCTCATAGTTGTTGCGTTGATAGTGAAAGTATGCCGCTCAGAATATTATTCATCTCTATTTTAAAATCGAGCTCTGGCACCTCTACAAATCCCTGCTTCCCTCTGCGAAGGGCCTATCTATTTACTTTTATGTTGAGTCATCACCCTCTTATTAAAAAGCACCCGCTGGAGAGCACACTGTCATTTGCATTCATTACTATTAGTTTATATTGGGTATGACTTGACTGGATCTCTTTTACCATGAATTACAATGTTTAGTCAGTCCTTGATCTTTAAAGGTGCTCTGCATTTATGTTTTGCGGTCTCAGAAAGGGCTAGCGACATACCATTTTGTTATATCATATTATGATTGTTTTGAGAAAGTGTTGTCATCAGAGTTTTATTATTATGGCTCGCTAGCTGATTATGCCATTGATATGAGTAATTGTGAGACCTAAGTGTTATTGTGAGTATGGTTAGTTCATAATATTTGCTGAAAACTTGAATGCTGGCTTTACATAGTTACAACAACAAGAGCAAATAGAGTTTGTAAATTTTTTTCTTTATCACCTTCAATTTATCAACTGAATTGCTTGAGGACAAGCAAAGGTTTAAGCTTGGGGGAGTTGATACGTCTCCAAAGTATCTACTTTTCCAAACACTTTTGCCCTTGTTTTGGACTCTAACTTGCATGATTTGAATGAAACTAACCCGGACTGACGTTGTTTTCAGCAGAACTGCCATGGTGTTGTTTATTGTGCAGAAAACAAAAGTTCTCGGAATGACCTGAAAATCCATGGAGATAAGTTTTGGAAAATATAAAAAATACTGGCGAAAGAATCAAGGCCAGGGGGGCACACCCTGTCCACGAGGGTGGGGGTGCGCCCTCCCCCCTGGGCGCGCCCCCTGTCTTGTGGGCCCCCTGACGCTCCACCGACCTCAACTCCAACTCCATATATTCCGTTTCGCGGAGAGAAAAATCAGAGAGAAAGTTTCATCGTGTTTTACGATACGGAGCCGCCACCAAGCCCTAATCTCTCTCGGGAGGGCTGATCTGGAGTCCGTTCGGGGCTTCGGAGAGTGGGATTCATCGCCGTCGTCATCATCAACCATCCTCCATCACCAATTTCATGATGCTCACCACTGTGCATGAGTAATTCCATCGTAGGCTTGCTGGACGGTGATGAGTTGGATGAGATTTACCATGTAATCAAGTTAGTTTTGTTAGGGTTTGATCCCTAGTATCCACTATGTTCTGAGATTGATGTTGCTATGACTTTGCTATGCTTAATGCTTGTCACTAGGGCCCGAGTGCAATGATTTTAGATCTGAACCTATTATGTTTTCATGAATATATGTGAGTTCTTGATCCTATCTTGCAAGTCTATAGTCACCTATTGTGTGCTATGATCCGACAACCCCGAAGTGACAATAATCGGGATACTTCGCGGTGATGACCATAGTTTGAGGAGTTCATGTATTCACTAGGTGCTAATGCTTTGTTAGGTTCTCTATTAAAAGGAGGCCTTAATATCCCTTAGTTTCCACTAGGACCCCGCTGCCACGGGAGGGTAGGACAAAAGATGTCATGCAAGTTCTTTTCCATAAGCATGTATGACTATATTTGGAATACATGCCTACATTACATTGATGAATTGGAGTTAGTTCTGTGTCACCCTATGTTATAGCTATTACATGAGGAATCGCATCCGACATAATTATCCATCACCGATCCAATGCCTATGAGCTTTTTGCATCTTGTGTTTCCTTATTTACTTTTCCATTGCTACTGTTACAATTCCTACAAAACTATTATCTTTACTTTTGCCACTGTTACCATTACTATCATACTACTTTGCTACTAAATACTTTGCTGCAGATACTAAGTTATCCAGGTGTGGTTGAATTGACAACTCAACTGCTAATACTTAAGAATATTCTTTGGCTCCCCTTGTGTCGAATCAATAAATTTGGGTTGAATACTTTACCCTCGAAAGCTGTTGCGGTCCCCTACACTTGTGGGTTATCATAGATCCCCTGAAGAGGAGGACTGTTGAGGAGGGCTGCGTGCCGAGCTGCAAACATGAGTTTAAAATATTACCCTTATAGCCAGGAAAGAAAGGGACGTGTGTAAAACACCCTAGATCACTTACTATCCGGCTAGGGGCTCATCCTTACGGGGTGACTGCGTGTCAGTGTCATCCCCTGACTGGGATGTCTTCCCCCACTTAGAAGCTTCTCTCTTCAAGTCTTCGGAGGCGGTCCGTTTCTTCCCATGAGGAGAAGGGATGTCAGCTTGCCCTTCCCTTCCACTTTTGGAAGTGGAAGTTCCGGTCTCCCCGGATAAATTGCCTGGTGTGCCTCTGGAATGAAAGTCGCCTTGGGCCTCTTCGCTCTCCTCCTTATCTTCCCCCGCCGGCACTTGATATGATGCCAGAGCCAGCATCCTTGTTAATAATGGATCGGCAGTATCTTCGGAAAGTGGAGATGAACACCTGATTCTCTCCGCCTTCTTTAGCCAGCCCTGGCCGAATAGAGTTTTATCAGTACATTGTCATGCATAATTCGACTAAATTGTGTTCAGGAGTCGAGTACTTACTGGAGTATCCGGATGATTGCAGTCAAGACCGATGTCTTTTGTAGTATCCGGCCACTTTTTTCGTGCACCGAAGAACAATTTCAACATCTCTTTGAGCATCATGCCAGAGAGGTACTGAAGAGTCTGTGGACCTTTCGGATTAAATTCACACATGCGGAGAGGGCGTTGCTGACAGGGTAGGATCTGGCAGACTAGCATTACTTGGATTACATCGATGAGACCGGTGTCCTTCTCAATAAGGCTCCGGATGTGGCTTTGCAGTGTCTGCACTTCGTCTGTAGATCCCCAGTCCAGCCCCTTGTTAATCCACGATGCAAGTTGTGGCGGAGGGCCGGACCGAAACGCAGGAGCAGCTACCCGCCTTGTACCGCGGGGTTCGGTGATGTAAAACCACTCATGTTGCCATAAATCAGAAGATTCTGCAAAGGATCCCTTTGGCCAAGTGCAGTGTATAAGCTTGCTTATTGAAGCGCCTCCGCACTCCGCTTGTTTCCCGCCGATTACCTTCGGTTTCACGCTAAAGGTCTTGAGCCATAAGCCGAAGTGTGGGGAGATACGGAGGAAGGCCTCACACGTGGTGATGAATGCCGAGATGTGGAGGAAGGAGTCCGGAGCTAGATCATGGAAATCTAGCCCGTAATAAAACATAAGTCCTCGAACAAAGGGATGGAGAGCAAACCCAAGCCCTCGGAGGAAGTAAGAGATGAACACGACTCTCTCATTAGATCTGGGAGTAGGAATAACCTGCCCTTGGGCAGGAAGCCTGTGGTAGATTTCCGCAGTCAAGTATCTTGCCTCCCTCAGCTTCGAGATGTCTTCCTCTGTGACAGAAGAGGCGATCCACCGGCCTTGAAGGATGGATCCGTACATTGCTGGAGGCTTGAAGCAACTAGACTGACCCTTGGGTGTTGGAACTTGAGGAGGGAGGCAGGGGGAAGAACTAGCACAAAAGAAAGAGGACAAGCCGTAACCCTTTATAAAAGGCGATGGATATCAAGCGTCCCCTTCCTGGCCTTAAAACATGCCTATTCCCGAGGAATTATACCAACAGAACAGTTGGGTTACCCACGCCCGTGTTGATGAAAATCTCGTAATAAGGGGACATGATCTCTTCTTTGACAAGACGTGCCAATAAAAACCGCCCCCCTCCCCCCCGAGACGTAGGGCAGCAGACTAGAAAACGATTCAAAATAATGGCCGGGTAATGACGTCATGTCGTACTACCAAAATTGTCAGCGGATTGGGCGCGTGAAGTATTATCTATGGGTGCGTGTGGAATTTGTTTTGCAGAGTCGGACACGATTCTTGTGTTCGGAGTTTACTTTGAAGTGTTTGGAGAAGGAACCCGCCTTGGAATGCCGAAGACAATCTGCCGCCGGACTCATCGTCATTGAAGCCTGGTTCAGGGGCTACTGAGGGAGTCCTGGACTAAGGGGTCCTCGGACAGCCGGATTATATCTTTGGCCAGACTGTTGGACTATGAAGATACAAGATAGAAGACTTCGTCCCGTGTCCGGATGGGACTCTCCTTGGCGTGGAAGGCAAGCTTGGCGATTCGGATATGTAGATTCCTTTCTCTGTAACCAACTTTGTATAACCCTAGATCCCCCGGTGTCTATATAAACCGAAGGGTGACTTCTAGGGTTTAGTCACAATCATCATATCCTCATAGGCTAGACTTCTAGGGTTTAGCCATTACGATCTCGTGGTAGATCAACTCTTGTAATACTCATATTCATCAAGATCAATCAAGCAGGAAGTAGGGTATTACCTCCATAGATAGGGCCCGAACCTAGGTAAACATCATGTCCCCCGCCTCCTGTTACCATTAGCCTTAGACGCATAGTTCGGGACCCCCTACCTGAGATCCGCCGGTTTTGACACCGATAGGAGGTCCTGCCGAGGCAGCAGTGTTGAATCAAGGAAAGTTCAAAGGGAAGCCCAAAGGGCCTTGGATCCCTAAGAAAGTGAAGGACCGGGAAGGAAATGATGTGATGGATTTGCCGTGTCACATTCACACCAAGAAGGATGAGGAGGGGAACCTGATTCTCCCCAAGCATACCACTCGACAATGTCGACTCCTAATCCAGAACTTCCGAGAAAGTAAACCCAGTGATAAGGACAAAGAGTCCGAGAAGGAAGAAGAAGATAAGGATGAGGATGGTGGTTACCCCAATGTCAATGCAACCTTGGTGATTTTTGCCGATCTCGAGAGCAAGAGTCGACTGAAGGTCATTAACAGATAAGTGAACATGGTTGCTCCGGCAACACCAAAGTATTTGAAGTGGTCAAAAAAACCCATTACATTCGACCAGTCCGATCACCCATCACGCGTAGCTACCCCTAGGCGGCAAGCACTGGTGGTCGACCTAGTCGTGAGAGGCACTCGACTAACCAAGGTTCTGATGGATGCTGGCAGTGGCGTGAATATCCTGTATGGTGAGGCCCTCAAAGGAATGGGCATTCCAATGTCCAAACTCAGCGAAAGCAACATGCGATTCCATGAAGTCATCCTAGGAAAGAAAGCTGACTCACTCGGCCAGATCACTCTTGACGTGGTTTTCGGTGATGAGAAGAATTTTCGTAAGGAGAAGTTGACATTTGAGGTTGTGGATTTCCAGAGTGCCTATCATGCCATTCTGGGCAGACCTGCCAATGCTAGCTTTATGGCTCGACCGTGTTATGTATATCTCAAGATGAAGATGCCTGGCCCCAGAGGCGTGATAACGGTTTCTGGTAACCGTCAAAGAGCAGAAGACTGTCTTCAGGATGGCGCAAAGATTGCAGATGAGCAGATGGTAGCAGTAGAATTTCAAGAGTACCAGAAAACTGCAGATCCGAGTGATTTACTGCGTGCTAAGAGGCCTGTCTCGGAGTCTGCATTTCAGTCGGCCGACGAGACCAAACCAGTCCATGTTCACCCGACCGAACCCAATGCTGCTCTGACCCATATCTCAACAACACTCGACAGCAAATAGGAAGAAGCGCTCATCCAGTTCCTCCGTGAGAACTGGGACATCTTTGCATGGAAGCCATCTGACATGCCAGGTGTACCTAGGGAGATGCCTGAGCACCGTTTGCGAGTCGATCCAAAGGTAAAACCCATTAAGGAGCATCTCCATCGGTCCGCCACGGAGAAGAGAAAGGCTATTGGCGAGGAGGTGGCTCGGCTCCTAGCTGCTGAGTTCATCCGCGAGATATACCACTCCGAGTGGCTCGCCAATGTTGTGATGGTTCCCAAGAAAGATAAATCACTCCGAATGTGTATTGACTTCAAGCACATCAATCGGGCCTTCCCGAAAGATCATTTTCCTCTGCCCCGCATCGACCAAATAGTCGACTCGACTGCGGGATGTGAGCAATTGTCCTTCCTAGACGCTTATTCCGGGTACCATCAAATTTGACTGTATGGACCCGATGAGATAAAGACGGCTTTCATCACCCCGTTCGGGTGTTTTTGCTATGTTACTATGCCCTTTAGCCTCAAGAATGCTGGTGCCACATTCATGTGCATGATTCAGAAGTGCCTGCTCACTCAAATCAGTCGGAATGTGGAAGCATACATGGATGACATAGTGGTTAAGTCACGCAAAGGTTCCGACCTGCTGACTGATCTCCCTGAAACCTTTGCCAATTTGAGAAGGTATGATATCAAGCTCAACCCATCGAACTGCACATTCGGAGTCCCAGGCGAAAAGTTGCTCAGTTTTCTCATTTTCGAACGAGGGATCGACGCAAATCCAGAGAAGATTGGCACAATCCTCTAAATGAAGCGCCCCGTGCGCGTGCATGACGTTCAGAAGCTTACTGGCTGTTTGGCTGCATTGAGCCGATTCATCTCACGCCTCGGTGAAAAGGCACTGCCTCTTTACCAACTGGTGAAGAAGTCTGACAAGTTCGAGTGGAGTGACGAAGCTGAAGCAGCGTTTGAGGAGCTCAAAGCCCTGCTTTCCACCCAGTCGGTGCTTGCTACTACGGTTAGCAAGGAGCCTCTACTGCTTTACATCGCAGCCACGGGACAAGTTGTTAGCACAGTGCTCACAGTCGAGCGGGAAGAAGAAGGCAAGGCCTTCAAAGTTCAACGCCCCGTGTATTACATTTCAGAAGTCTTAACCCCATCCAAACAGAGATATCCTCACTATCAGAAGCTTGTTTATGGGATTTACCTGACCACGAAGAAGGTTGCACACTATTTTTCTGACCACTCAATTTCAGTCGTCAACGACGCTCCATTGTCAGAAATTCTGAATAACAGAGATGCAACTGGTCGAGTGGCAAAATGGGTGTCGGTGTCAAAACCGGCGGATCTCGGGTAGGGGGTCCCGAACTGTGCGTCTAGGCGGATGGTAACAGGCGACAAGGGACATGATTTTTTTACCCAGGTTCGGGCCCTCTCGATGGAGGTAAAACCCTACTCCTGCTTGATTGATATTGATGATATGGGTAGTACAAGAGTGGATCTACCACGAGATCAAGGAGGCTAAACCCTAGAAGCTAGCCTATGGTATGATTGTTGCAATGGTTGTGTGTCCTACAGACTAAACCCTCCGGTTTATATAGACACCGGAGAGGGCTAGGGTTACACAGAGTCGGTTACAATGGTAGGAGATCTACATATCCGCATCGCCAAGCTTGCCTTCCACGCCAAGGAAAGTCCCATCCGGACACGGGACAAAGTCTTCAATCTTGTATCTTCATAGTCTTGGAGTCCGGCCGATGATGATAGTCCGGCTATCCGGACACCCCCTAGTCCAGGACTCCCTCAGTAGCCCCTGAACCAGGCTTCAATGACGATGAGTCTGGCGCGCATATTGTTCGGCATTGCAAGGCGGGTTCTCCTCCAAATAATTCATAGAAGATTGTGAACACCAGGATAGTGTCCGGATCTGCAAAATAAATTCCACATTCCACCGTAGAGAGAATAATATGCACACAAGTTCAATCTGCTGACGTATTTCGTGGCATGACGTCATTCCACTACTAAGCCTTTACTTGAATCATTTTTTATTATACCACCTCAGCGCGTTTAGCGAAGCGGTTTCCTTGGCATGTCTTGTCGAAGCAGAGATTGTGTTCCCCTTATTCCGGGATTCCCATCAATACGGACATGGGTAACCCAATCGTGCCCGTTGCCACGCCCCCTCTATCGGAGGCGAGCCCCGAACGGTCACGGGGACGTCTCTTGGTATTCTCCCCCTTTATAATGGGACCAAGGCTCGTTTCTTTTCTTCAATCCTCAATAGAATCTACTCCTCGCCCCGAGTTCCAACACCCAGAGCCCCAGATTCGAGCGCTTCGGACCTTCAACAATGTCCGGCTCCGACCTACAGGGCAGGTGGATGCCCTCCTCCGTCACGGAAGAGGACGTGCTAAAGCTGCGAGAGGCCAAGTACCTGACTTATGAGATTTCGCATAGGTTGCCTGCCAAAGGGCAAGCCATTCCCACCCCCAAGCCCGGCGAGTATGTCGTGTTTGTGTCCCACCTCCGTCAAAGCTTAGGCTTCCCGACGGATCCTTTTGTGAGAGGGCTCATGTTTTACTATGGGTTGGAATTCCACGACTTGGCTCCGGAGTCCATCCTCCATATCTCTTCATTCATTGTCGTCTGCGAAGCCTTCCTCCACATTACTCCTCACTTCGGCTTATGGCTCAAGACCTTCAACGTGGAGCCGAAGATGATCGAGGGGCGTCAGGCAGAGTGCGGCAGGGCGGTTGTGAGCAGAAGGGCCAACGCTCCATGGCCCGAGGGCTCTTTCCAGGAGGAGCTCAGCTTGTGGCAGCAGGAGTGGTTCTACATAACCGCTCCCAGGGGCAGCAGGCAGAAGCCGTCGCCCATCTTCCGCTCGGGCCCTCCACCGCGGCTGATGTCATGGGTCAGCCAAGGGCTCAACTGGAGGCCGTCGAGGGACGTACCCCTATTGCAAGGCCGGATTCAAGACCTCCAGGAGAGGGAGATCAATCTGGTCGTGGTGATGTAGGTCATGCTGATTCGGCGTCTCCTGCCCTGCAAGCGTCGCCCCCTCCGTCTGTGGGAGTTCAATCCCGAGGGGCCACGAGCTCTCCAACACTTCATGGGTACGACACCCGTGGAGATGTATAAATTGTTCTTCGGGTCACAAGAGATGTGTCCGGAATTGACCGAGGACTCCGGCCTAAGCTGCAATCGCCCAGATACTCAGGTAAGTGGCCCCGCGTCTGAACACACCGTTTGTTTACGCCTTCTTGAATTTGCCTTTTAACCCATCGTCTCTTGAATAGGAGTGGATAGCGCAAGCGAAACTGATACGGTGTTCGGCCCCCCTCCCGGAGACCGTGGCGGATCCCGTGCTGGTCAGGATGCTGAAGGTTGCGCCTTCAGAGGAAGGCGAAGGGGCGAACAGGGACACCACCGCCTCTACCAAGGAGGCTTTGGAGGAAGGGGGAATCGAGAATCCCTCCTTCCAAGGGGAGAAGAGGACCGCCTCCGAAAACCCGGAGGCCAAGGCCTCGAGCGGAGGAAGAGATCTTCACCGGAGGGTCCTGCGTCCGGGGAGGCCCCGGGCGCACTATCTCCCCTAAGGAATCAGCCCTCCAGCGAGTCGTAAGTAAACAAGGGGGGTTCGGTAATAAGAGACATCCCTATGTTTGCTTCTGAGGATAACCGAAGTTTTTACCTTGTAGTTCGGATCTCCGTCCTTCTCAGATGAGCTCGTCATCGGAGGACCTTCGTCCGGAGATGGTGGAGAGCGAGACGCCTCCATCTGCCGCACCATCTGGCGGGGCGGACGAACCTGAGGTGTCATCGCGGATGGTATCCCCGAGTCCGACGGGGCCGAAGAGTTCGGCACCGGATGGTGTGCGGCCGGGGGAGCTGAAGGATCTGCTTGAGAGGGCGTCTATCTTAGAAGATCATCGTACATTGATGAGTATGGTGATTGGAAGAATTTCGTCCACCGAAGGCGGGTTGCATGATGCCGTCAGAAGCTTGCTGGCGGGGTTTGAGGTACGTAAAAATGGCGTACCTTTTGACAGTTTGGCACATAAAAGTGCGCCCTGTATAGATAGTAGCCCCTGGGAATCGGTAGGTTGTCGAAAGAGACAGCATGCCGAGGATCAAAATCGCAGGTATTGATTTTCGCCTTTCCCATGCAGGTGGCGGACAGTCCGGTGGCCAGCCGGACTGATGGAGTTGCCGAACTAAAGCGGCAACTTGACGTTGCGGATGCGGACATCGCGTTGGTCAATAAGCGACTTGACGAGTCACAAGGTAGGTTTTTCTCCGTGGTCACCTAGTAAGGGAGCCAAAGCCCACTCCTTACAATATGTGTGCTTAATGCAGATGGTGCCGCTGGTTTGGAGAGCCTTCGGGCAGAACTTGCTCGAACCAAGGAGCAGGCCAGAAGGAGTGATGCGGCTGCCTCGAGGGCGGCCGAAGAGTTAAAAGCCGAAAAGGCTGCTCACTGCCGAAGTAGGGAGGAGATGACCGAAATGGCCGTGAAGTTGAAAGATATTACCGACCGCTATGAGGTTCTTGAAAAAGAACGCCAAGCGGAGCAAGAAGGCCTGAAGAAGGCCACCGCCAAAGCCAAGGATGCCCGTTCTGCAATGAGGGCTATAAAGGAGGAGCTGCTCCAGGCCGGGGATATTGTGGCTGGCAAGCCCTTTCTGCTGCGCAGGAGGTTTACTGATCCGAAGTACGCTCAGCTTGGCCAGCTGTGGGGTCCGGAGGATCCTTATATGGACTTAGCGGCGAGTGCGGAAGATGCCGTTGTGCACTTTCGAAGTCAAAAGGATCACGAGACGGAAGAGCTTTTTTGGTCTCAATTCCATAGTCCGGATCGTTCACTTCCGTTGACCGATCGGTTGGCTGAGTGGGCTGAGCTGAATAGATTGTCCGGACTTGCCATGACGGATATCGTGGCTCATGTCTGGCCGGATAAGCCCAAGCCGAAGAGTTATTTTGGCTTACTGCAGCAATTCCTTGGCGCGGTGCCGCATATCAAGGCGATGAAGCGGTCGGCCTGCATAGAGGGTGCACGGATGGCCCTCGCCCGTGTGAAGACATATTGGACGGAGATGGATGCCACCGTTGTTGCGACCCAGGGTTCGGACGAGAGCCGGTTACCCGCCGAGCACTATTTTGGGGAAGTTCTGCGTGGTGCTCGTGTAATAGAGTCGCAGTGCCCAAAAAATGTCATGTTCAAATGAACTTTATGATTTATAAAACGATGTTTGTAATATAAGCGCTTTTTGTACTTGTGCATTCAAGTATTGAAATATCTCCTGTGCGGCCGTTAATGTATACTTGTGTATAACCTGAAAGATGGCAGTCTTCGACTTCAGCCCCCATGCACATAGTGCGGGGGTGTTTGCGAAATAGCACATTTTCACACTTAATCCAACGTCTTGGTCCTGTTAAGGAGGTGGTAGCGTAGCAAACAAGGCAACCGGACTATAATGCTTTATCACTTTCACTTAGCCATAGGAGTTCGAAGATGGGGCTACGATATAGCCCCTAGGGGCATCGCGCTCTCCGTATTTGGGGTGCATGTGTGCCTGACCGGGAAGCGGTCCTTCGTCAAAGCGGAGGAATTCTAAACATTCCAGAGGTCGATCGAGTGGTTGACCAGTCTCTCGCTACATCATGACAGTCAGTTTTCGGCTTTCTCTACTGAGGTGCTCACCCGGCCGAACTGGGGCACAATCGCAGTAGTTCTCCTGGTGCCACGTTAGCCGATGATACGAAACGTAAGGCAGTAAAACACAGGAGCCTGGTAAACCCAACATTTGACCAAAGACATGATTCGGAGCTGGTGCATATAAGGCCTAACTCGAGACGCCGAACACTCCCTGAGGTGTTCGGTCTTTATGATGACGGGCAGATCAATGCCCTAAGCCCCTAGTGTCCAGGTACACGCAAGGTCCTCTGACGCGGCCGATGCCAAAACGTCAGCCTCCTCTCTGGTTATGATGAGAAACCAGGGGATGTATAGCAACAAGAGACAGTAAAAAAGGTTTACGCAGGGTCTTAATCTGAAAAGAATCCTTGCAACGGGTCCCTACTGCACGTCTACGCATGTGTCTCTGTTGTGCTGTATCCTGGACTGGTGTAACATGTTGTTCATCTGTAAAAGAGAGGAAAGTAATCGTGTCATAAAATGTATTTAAAACAAAGCATGAATAAATGAATAAAGTTGAGCTTTTATTGGCTCCTTACTGCTCATACGCACAGCCCCTTGTAAAGGGGTGTGCGGCTAGGGAGCCCCTAGCTTATTTATGCCGGACTCGTCTAGCCGTGTCCGGGGTCTTCAACGACCTTTTAGTGAGATGATGCCACGTGGACCGGGCATTTTAAGTGTAAGAGACGCGTAGTGTGGTATTGCGTTAAAGCGGACAAAAGCTTCACGCCCCAATAGTGCTTGATGGCTACTTTTGAATGGGGCGACATGAAAGATTAGCTTTTCGCGTCGGAAGTTGTCGGGTGACCCGAACACAACTTCTAGTAGTAAGGAGCCTGTGCACTTGGCGTAAGGGCCTGGTGTCACTCCTTTAAAGGAAGTGCGGCTATGTCGAATTTTAGTAAGGTCTATCCCCATCTTGCAGACTGTGTCCGGATATAGCAGGTTTAAATCTCTGCCGCCATCCATTAGGACTTGTGTGAATTGTAATCCGTTGATTATAGGATCCAATATTAGAGCAGTCCATCCTGCGTTTCGAATACTTCTAGAATAGTCCAGGTGGTCGAAAGTGATTGGTTTTGACATCCAATCTCGAGGTTCCACTGGGGTGGACCGTGCGACACCTACTTTGGCGGGTGCCGCACTGTTGTTCCGTATTATCACATGAAGTGAGTTTACTGTTTTGACTTCTTGTGGGAAAGTCTTTTGTTTTCCGGCCCTCTGCTAGTGGGGTTTGTCATCATCATCGCTTGGCGCTTCGAGCCCCTTGTGTTCGGCGTTGAGTCGACCGGACTATTTGAAGACCCAACAATCTCGGTGGGTGTGGTTTGCAGGCCTTCCGGAGGTACTGTGGATTTGACATATCCGATCCAAAATTTTGTTTAAGTTGGATAGCTCATCACTGTTGTCCTTAAGAGGCAGTGTTTTGTTGTTCGGCCGCGAGCTTTTGAATCCGGCGTTGACCGCCGTGTTCTTTTGGCTTTTTTCTTTATTTCGGCGCTGGTCCTTTCTGCGCCGTGATTTTCCATTTCCATCTCTGATCTCGGATGTACTCGGGTCGCTGGTGCTGCATCTTACTAGCCAGCTTTCTTTCCCCGCGCAAAAGCGGGTCATGAGGCTTGTTAGCGCGGCCATTGTTCTCGGCTTCTCTTGGACGAGGTGTCTGGCGAGCCATTCGTCTCGGACATTATGTTTAAAAGCTGCTAAGGCTTCGGCGTCCGGACAGTCGACTATTTGGTTCTTTTTGGTAAGGAACCTGTTCCAGAATTTGCGCGCTGACTCTCCGGGCTGTTGAGTTATATGACTTAGATCGTCTGCATCCGAAGGGCGGACATAAGTCCCTTGAAAATTTGTTCTAAACGCGTCCTCGAGCTCTTCCCAACTTCCAATAGTATTTTCTGGGAGGCTTTTGAGCCAATGCCGAGCTGGCCCTTTGAGCTTGAGGGGTAGATATTTTATGGCGTGGAGATCATCTCCCCTAGCCATGTGTATGTGCAGGATGTAATCCTCAATCCAGACTCTGGGGTCTGTTGTTCCGTCGTATGCCTCTATGTTTACGGGCTTGAATCCCGCCGGAAATTCGTGATCCAGCACCTCGTCGGTGAAACATAGTGGGTGTGCGGCACCCCTGTATTTAGGCGTGCCGTTATCTTTGAACATGCGGCGTGTTGTGTTGCTTCCTGGGGCCCTCTTTTTTGGCCCATAGATGGACCTGACCGGACCATCCGTTTTGCGAGGATATTTATATGTGTCATGTGCTGGCTTATGTGCGGTGCCGCTTGCCGCTCCTGGCCTGTCATCTGGTCGTCTATCTGGCCAGGCGGCCTCTTTGCTTTTTGCCTGTGGGGGCTCTATGGCCTCCTCGTCGAATTCTGGCAGCAGCTTGCGCTTCGGGTAGCTCTTTGTTTGGTGGCCATTGCCATATTTGTCCGCGGTCTTGAGTACTTTGCTCCACCTCATCCTGAGTATGTCTTCCGCTGTTTTGAGCTTCCGTTTTTCCTTCTTCAAGCTTCTTGCGGTGGCGACAAGCCTTTTTTGGAGGTTCTTGTGCTCCGGTGGTGTGTCCGGCGTGAGATCGTTCGGACTGTTATTTTCGCCGAGGATGAGCTGATCATCCGGTTCATCCTATTCTGATGGCTGCTTGGTTGCATGCTCGTCGCCTATTGGTTTGCCCTGCTCTATGGCTGGGTCATTATGGGTACTGTTGTCATCGAGGCGGGACTTGGGGCGGCGCTTGCGTCGCCGTTTTGGTTGTTTTTCGGATGAATTATCCTTCGCCGTGTCCCGTTGTTCCTCGTTATCGCTCCCCTTCGGAGTGTCCACCATGCATACATCATGAGTTGAGGTGGCCTTCCAATGCCCCGTAGGCGCTGGTTCTTGATTGTCTCCGGTGTGGTCATCCATACCGTCGATGTCTTCGGAGTCATAGTCTAGCATGTCGATTAGATCGTCGACAGTGGCTATAAAGTGGGTGGTGGGTGGGCTTCGAATTTCTTCGTCGTCCGCATCCCAATCATCCTGACCGCAGTCCGGCCAGGGCTCTCCTGATAACGAGAGATACTTTAGCGAATTCAGGATGTCACAAAAGGGTGAGTGCTGAAAGATGTCCGTAGCGGTGAACTCCATGATCGGCGCCCAATCGGATTCGATTGGCAGGGGCGCCGGAGGCTCGGAGTCCGGCAAGGAGTCCGGCACCTCGGAGTCACAAGCTTTGCGAGGGACAAGGTCGGTATTCGGCTCTATCACCGTAGAAGTTGCATCCCCCGAGGCGGTGTCCAACCACATGTCCTCGATCTGCGTGGTCGGCTCCGAACTATGGGTCAGAGCGGACTTGTGTGCGGCCTCCAGGGTACTATCCGGAGGCAGAGTTAAGTCATGCCCATCGTGACAGTGCGGCACGCTCGGCTGCGGCTCGAATCCATCGAATATCAAGTCTCCGCGGATGTCAACCGTGAAGTTTAGGCTTCCAAATCTGACCTGATGGCCAGGGGCGTAGCTTTCGATCTGCTCCAGATGGCCAAGTGAATATGCCCGCAGTGCAAAGCCGCCGAACACGAAGATCTGTCCGGGGAGAAAAGTCTCACCCTGGACGGCGTTGTTGTTGATTGAAGAATCCATCAAGCCTATCGGTGACGACACAGAGGAACTCTCAATGAAAGCACCAATGTCGGTGTCAAAACCGGCGGATCTCGGGTAGGGGGTCCCGAACTGTGCGTCTAGGCGGATGGTAACAGGAGACAAGGTACACGATGTTTTTACCCAGGTTTGGGCCCTCTAGATGGAGGTAAAACCCTACTCCTGCTTGATTGATATTGATGATATGGGTAGTACAAGAGTGGATCTACCACGAGATCAAGGAGGCTAAACCCTAGAAGCTAGCCTATGGTATGATTGTTGCAATGGTTGTGTGTCCTACGGACTAAACCCTCCGGTTTATATAGACACCGGAGAGGGCTAGGGTTACACAGAGTCGGTTACAATGGTAGGAGATCTACATATCCGCATCGCCAAGCTTGCCTTCCACGCCAAGGAAAGTCCCATCCGGACAGGGGACGAAGTCTTCAATCTTGTATCTTCATAGTCTTGGAGTCCGGCCGATGATGATAGTCCGGCTATCCGGACACCCCCTAGTCCAAGACTCCCTCAGTGGGTGATTGAACTTCTTGTTGGGGAACGTAGCAGAAATTCAAAAAAAATTCCTACGAATCACCAAGATCTATCTATGGAGAGACCAGCAACGAGTAGAAAGGAGAGTGCATCTACATACCCTTGTAGATCGCTAAGCGGAAGCGTTCAAGTGAACGGGGTTGATGGAGTCGTACTCGTCGTGATTCAAATCACCGATGATCAAGTGTCGAACGCACGGCACCTCCGCGTTCAACACACGTACAGCCCGGTGACGTCTCCCAAGCCTTGATCCAGCAAGGAGAGAGGGAGAGGTTGAGGAAGACTCCATCCAGCAGCAGCACAACGGCGTGGTGTTGGTGGAGGAGCGTGGCAATCCTGCAGGGCTTCGCCAAGCACCGCGGGAGAGGAGGAGGACTTGGGAGAGGGGGAGGGCTGCGCCAGAACTTCGTGTAAAGCTCCCATGCGCCTCCCCACTATATATAGGGGTGGAGGGGCTGGTTTCTTGCCCTCCAAGTCCATTGGGGCGTTGGCCAAGGTGGGAGGAAAGAAATCCCATCATTCCCTTCCCCACCGATTGTTATCCCCCCTTTTTAGGGATCTTGATCTTATCCCTTCGGGATATGATCTTATTCCTTCTAAGGGGGGATCTTCGTGCGCCTTGACCAGGGGTGTGGGGCCTTGCCCCCACTAACCACGTTCATGTGGGTCCCCCCATGCAGGTGGGCCCCACTCCAGAACCTTCTAGAACCTTCCCGGTACAATACCGAAAAATCCCGAACATTTTCCAGTGGCCAAAATAGGACTTCCCATATATAAATCTTTACCTCCGGACCATTCCGGAACTCCTCGTGATGTCCGGGATCTCATCCGGGCTCCGAACAACATTCGGTAACCACATACAAACTTCCTTTATAACCCTAGCGTCATCGAACCTTAAGTGTGTAGACCCTACGGGTTCGGGAGACATGTAGACATGACCGAGACGTTCTCTGGTCAATAACCAACAGCTGGATCTGGATACCCATGTTGGCTCCCACATGTTCCACGATGATCTCATCGGATGAACCACGATGTCAAGGACTCAATCGATCCCGTATACAATTCCCTTTGTCTAGCGGTATTATACTTGCCCGAGATTCGATCGTCGGTATCCTTGTACCTTGTTCAATCTCGTTACCGGCAAGTCTCTTTACTCGTTCCGTAACACATCATCCTATGATCAACTCCTTGGTCACATTGCGCATATGATGATGTCCTACCGAGTGGGCCTAGAGATACCTCTCCGCTTACACGGAGTGACAAATCCCAGTCTCGATTCGTGCTAACCCAACAGACACTTTCGGAGATACCTGTAATGCACCTTTATAGCCACCCAGTTACGTTGTGACGTTTGATACACCCAAAGCACTCCTACGGTATCCGGGAGTTACACGATCTCATGGTCTAAGGAAGAGATACTTGACATTGGAAAAGCTCTAGCAAACGAACTACACGATCTTTGTGCTATGCTTAGGATTGGGTCTTGTCCATCACATCATTCTCCTAATGATGTGATCCCGTTATCAACGACATCCAATGTCCATAGCCAGTAAACCATGACTATCTGTTGATCACAACGAGCTAGTTAACTAGAGGCTCACTACGGACATATTGTGGTCTATGTATTCACACGTGTATTACGATTTCCGGATAATACACTTATAGCATGAATAAAAGACAATTATCATGAACAAGGAAATATAATAATAATACTTTTATTATTGCCTCTAGGGCATATTTCCAACAGTCTCCCACTTGCACTAGAGTCAATAATCTAGTTCACATCGATATGTGATTAACACTCAAGGTCACATCCCCATGTGACTTACACCCAAAGAGTTTACTAGAGTCAATAATCTAGTTCACATTTACCATGTGATTAACACTTGATGAGTTCTGGGTTTGATCATGTTATGCTTGTGAGAGAGGTTATAGTCAACGGGTCTGAACCTTTTAGATCCGTGTGTGTTTTACAAATCTCTATGTCATCTCCTAGATGCAGCTACCACGCTCTATTTGGAGCTATTCCAAATGACTGTTCTACTTGGAGCTATTCTAAATTGTTGCTCCATCATACGTATCCGGTATCTCTACTCAGAGCTATCCGGATAGGTGTTAAGCTTGCATCGTCGTAACCTTTTACGACGAACTCTTTTACCACCTCCATAATCGAGAAAATCCCTTAGTCCACTAGTTACTAAGGATAACTTTGACCGCTGTCCTGTGATCCATTCTTGGATCACTCTTGTACCTCTTGACTGACTCATGGCAAGGCACACTTTCAGGTGCGGTACACAGCATAGCATACTGTATAGAGCCTATGACAACAGCATAGGGGACGACATTCGTCCTTTCTCTTTCTTCTGCCGTGGTCGAGCTTTAAGTCTTAACTTCATACCTTACAACTCAGGCAAGAACTCCTTCTTTGACTGATCCATCTTTAACACCTTCAAGATCATGTCAAGGTATGTGCTCATTTGAAAGTACCATTAAGCGTTTTGATCTATCCTTATAGATCTTGATGCTCAATGTTCAAGTAGCTTGATCCAGGTTCTCTATTGAAAACACCTTTCAAATAACCCTATATGCTTTCTAGAAATTCTACATCATTTCTGATCAACAATATGTCAAGAACATATACTCATCAGAAATTCTATAGTGCTCCCACTCACTTCTTTGGAAATACAAGTTTCTCATAAACTTTGTACAAACCCAAAATCTTTGATCATCTCATCAAAGTGTACATTCCAACTCCGAGATGCTTACTCCAGTCCTTAGAAGGATTGCTGGAGCTAGCATACCTTTTAGCATCCTTAGGATCGACAAAACCTTTCTGATTGTATCGCAAACAACCTTTCCTTATGACTGGCAAGGAAACTCATTTTGACATCCATCTGCCAGATTTCATAAATGCAGCTTGTGCTAACGTGATTCCGATGGACTTTTAGCATCGCTACGGATGAGAAAATCTCATCGTAGTCAACTCCTTGAACTTGTGAAAAATTCTTCGCCACAAGTCGAGCTCCATGGACGGTGACATTACCGTCCACGTCCGTCTTCTTCTTAAATATCCATTTATCTCAATGGCTTGCCGATCATCGGGCAAGTCCACCAAAGTCCATGCTTTGTTCTGATACATGGATCCTATCTCGGATTTCATGGCTTCTAACCATTTGTCGGAATTTGGGCCCACCATCGCTTCTCCATAGCTCGTAGGTTCATTGTTGTCTAGCAACATGACCTTCAAGACAGGATTACTGTACCACTCTGAAGTAGTACGTATCCATGTCACCCTACAAGGTACGGTAGTGACTTGATCCGAAACTTCATGATCACTATCATAAGCTTCTACTTCAATTGGTGTAGGTGCCACAGGAACAACTTCCTGTGCCCTGCTACATACTTGTTGAAGTGACGGTTCAAAAACCTCATCAAGTCTCCACCATCCTCCCACTCAATTCTTTCGAGAGAAATCTTTTGCTTTCGGATCTGAATTAAGAGGTATACCCAACTGTTTTGGGTGTCCTATGAAGATGCATTTTATCCGTTTTGGGTTCGAGCTTATCAACCTGAAACTTTTTCACATAAGCGTCGCAGCCCCAAACCTTTAAGAAATGACAGCTTAGGTTTCTCTAAACCATAGTTCATACGGTGTCATCTCAACGGAATTACGTGGTGTCCTATTTAAAGTGAATGTGGTTGTCTCTAATGCCTAACCCATAAACTATCGTGGTAATTTGATAAGAAACATCATGGTATGCATCATATCCAATAGGGTGCAGTTATGATGTTCGGACACACCATCACACTATGGTGTTCCAGGCGGTATTTATTGCGAAACAATTTCCACAATATCTTAATTGTGTGCCAAAACTCGTAACTCAGATTATTCATCTCTATGATCATATCATAGACATTTTATCCTGCTGTCACGAAGATCTTAAACTTCATTCTGAAATTACTTGAACCATTCAATAATTCAGACTTGTGTTTAATCAAGTAAATATACTCAACATCTACTTGAATCATCTGTGAAGTAAGAACATAACGATATTCACTGCACGCCTCAGCACTCATTGGACTGCACACATCAAAATGTGCTACTTCCAACGAGTTGCTATCTTGTTCCATTTTACTGAAACCGAGGCTTTTCAGTCATCTTGCCTATGTGGTATGATTTGCATATCTCAAGTGATTCAAAAACAAGTGAGTCCAAACGATCCATCTGCATGGAGTTTCTTCATGCATATACACCAATAGACATGGTTCGCATGTCTCAAACTTTTCAAAATGAGTGAGTCCAAAGATCCATCAACATGGAGCTTCTTCATGCGTTTTATACCATTATGACTTACATGGCAGTGCCACAAGTAAGTGGTACTATCATTACTATCTTATATCTTTTGGCATGAAAATGTGTATCACTACGATCGTGATTCAATAAACCATTCATTTAGGTGCAAGACCATTGAAGGTATTATTCAAATAAACAGAGTAACCATTATTCTCCTTAAATGAATAACCGTATTGCGATAGACATAATCCAATTATATCTATGCTCAATGCAAACACCAATCTCGATGGTAGAGGGAGCGTGCGATGCTTGATCATATCAACATTGAAACACTTCCAACACATATCGTCAGCTCACCTTTAGCTAGTCTCCGTTTATTCCGTAGCTTTTATTTCGAGTTACTAACACTTAGCAACCGAACCGGTATCTTAATACCCTGGTGCTACTAGGAATACTAGTAAAGTACACATTAACATAATGTATATCCAATATACTTCTATCGACCTTGCCAGCCTTCTCATCTACCAAGTATCTAGGGCAATTCTGCTCCAGTGGCTGTTCCCCTTATTACAGAAGCACTTAGTCTCGGGTTTGGGTTCAACCTTGGGTTTCTTCACTAGAGCAGCAGCTGAATTGCCGTTTCATGAAGTATCCCTTCTTGCCCTTGCCCTTCTTGCCCTTGCCCTTCTTGAAACTAGTGGTTTCAACAACCATCAACAATTGATGCTCCTTCTTGATTTCTACTTTCGTGGTGTCAAACATCGCGAATATCTCAAGGATCATCATATATGTCCCTGATATATCATAGTTCATCACGAAGCTCTAGCAGCTTGGTGGTAATGACTTCGGAGAAACATCACTATCTCGTCTGGAAGATCAACTCCCACTCGATTCAAGCGATTGTTGTACTCAGACAATCTGAGCACAAGCACAACAATTGAGCTTTTCTCCGTTAGTTTGCAGGTTAAGAAAATCGTCGGAGGTCTCATACCTCTTGACGTGGGCACGAGCCTGAAATCCCAATTTCAGCCCTCGAAACATCTCATATGTTCCGCGACATTTCGAAAAACATCTTTGGTGCCTCTACTTAAGCCATTTAACTGAACTATCACGTAGTTATCAAAACGTGTATGTCTGATGTTCACAACATCCACAAACGACATTTGGGGTTTAGCACACTGAGCGGTGCATTAAGGACATAAGCTTTCTACTGTCTGCATAATCGCTACTGTCAACTTTCAACTATATTTTCTCTAGGAACATATCTAAACAGTAGAACTATAGCGTGAGCTACGACATAATTTGCAAAAGGTCTTTTGACTATGTTCAAGATAATTAAGTTCATCTTATGAACTCCCACTCAGATAGACATCCCTCTGGTCATCTAAGTGATCACATGATCCGAGTCAACTAGGCCGTGTCCGATCATCACGTGAGACGGACTAGCCAACGTCGGTGAACATCTTCATGTTGATCGTATCTACTATACGACTCATGCTCGACCTTTCGGTCTCCGTGTTCCGAGGCCATGTCTGCACATGCTAGGCTCGTCAAGTTAACCCTAAGTGTATTGCTGTGTAAATCTGTCTTACACCCGTTGTATGTGAACGTAAGAATCCATCACACCCGATCATCACGTGGTGCTTAGAAGCGACGAACTGTAGCAACGGTGCACAGTTAGGGGAGAACACTTCTTGAAATTGTTGTAAGGGATCATCTTATTTACTACCGTCGTCCTAAGTAAACAAGATGCATAAACATGATAAACATCACATGCAATCAAATAGTGACATGATATGGCCAATATCATTTTGCTCCTTTTGATCTCCATCTTCGGGGCTCCATGATCATCATCGTCACCGGCATGACACCATGATCTCCATCATCGTGTCTCCATGAAGTCGTCTCGCCAACTTATTACTTCTACTACTATGGCTACCGGTTAGCAATAAAGTAAAGTAATTACATGGCGTTGTTCAATGACACGCATGTCATACAATAAATTAAGACAACTCCTATGGCTCCTGCCGGTTGTCATACTCATCGACATGCAAGTCGTGATTCCTATTACAAGAACATGATCAATCTCATACATCACATATCATTCATCACATTCTTCTTGGCCATATCACATCACAAAGCATACCCTGCAAAAACAAGTTAGACGTCCTCTAATTGTTGTTTGCATGTTTTACGTGGCTGCTATGGGTTTCTAGCAAGAACGTTTCTTACCTACGCAAAACCACAACGTGATATGCCAATTGCTATTTACCCTTCATAAGGACCCTTTTCGTCGAATCCGTTCTGACTAAAGTGGGAGAGACTGGCACCCGCTAGCCACCTTATGCACCAAGTGCATGTCAATCGGTGGAACCTGTCTCACGTAAGAGTATGTGTAAGGTCGGTCCGGGCCGCTTCATCCCACAATACCGTCAAAACAAGATTGGACTAGTAATGGTAAGCATATTGAGCAACATCAACGCCCACAACTACTTTGTGTTCTACTCGTGCAAAGAATCTACGCAATAGACCTAGCTCATGATGCCACTGTTGGGGAACGTAGCAGAAATTCAAAAAAAATTCCTATGAATCACCAAGATCTATCTATGGAGAGACCAGCAACGAGTAGAAAGGAGAGTGCATCTACATACCCTTGTAGATCGCTAAGCGGAAGCGTTCAAGTGAACGGGGTTGATGGAGTCGTACTCGTCGTGATTCAAATCATCGATGATCAAGTGCCGAACGCACGGCACCTCCGCGTTCAACACACGTACAGCCCGGTGACGTCTCCCAAGCCTTGATCCAGCAAGGAGAGAGGGAGAGGTTGAGGAAGACTCCATCCAGCAGCAGCACAACGGCGTGGTGGTGGTGGAGGACCGTGGCAATCCTGCAGGGCTTCGCCAAGCACCGCGGGAGAGGAGGAGGACTTGGGAGAGGGGGAGGGCTGCGCCAGAACTTCGTGTAAAGCTCCCATGCGCCTCCCCACTATATATAGGGGTGGAGGGGCTGGTTTCTTGCCCTCCAAGTCCATTGGGGCGTTGGCCAAGGTGGGAGGAAAGAAATCCCATCATTCCCTTCCCCACCGATTGTTATCCCCCCTTTTTAGGGATCTTGATCTTATCCCTTCGGGATATGATCTTATTCCTTCTAAGGGGGGATCTTGGTGTGCCTTGACCAGGGGTGTTGGGCCTTGCCCCCACTAATCACGTTCATGTGGGTCCCCCCATGCAGGTGGGCCCCACTCCAGAACCTTCTAGAACCTTCCCGGTACAATTCCGAAAAATCCCGAACATTTTCCAGTGGCCAAAATAGGACTTCCCATATATAAATCTTTACCTCCGGACCATTCTGGAACTCCTCGTGACGTCCGGGATCTCATCCGGGACTCCGAACAACATTCAGTAACCACATACAAACTTCCTTTATAACCCTAGCGTCATCGAACCTTAAGTGTGTAGACCCTACGGGTTCGGGAGACATGTAGACATGACCGAGACATTCTCTGGTCAATAACCAACAGCGGGATCTGGATACCCATGTTGGCTCCCACATGTTCCACGATGATCTCATCGGATGAACCACAATGTCAAGGACTCAATCGATCCCGTATACAATTCCCTTTGTCTAGCAGTATTATACTTGCCCGAGATTCGATCGTCGGTATCCTTGTACCTTGTTCAATCTCGTTACCGGCAAGTCTCTTTACTCGTTCCGTAACACATCATCCTATGATCAACTCCTTGGTCACATTGCGCATATGATGATGTCCTACCGAGTGGGCCCAGAGATACCTCTCCGCTTACACGGAGTGACAAATCCCAGTCTCGATTCGTGCTAACCCAACAGACACTTTCGGAGATACCTGTAATGCACCTTTATAGCCACCCAGTTACGTTGTGACGTTTGATACACCCAAAGCACTCCTACGGTATCCGGGAGTTACACGATCTCATGGTCTAAGGAAGAGATACTTGACATTGGAAAAGCTCTAGCAAACGAACTACACGATCTTTGTGCTATGCTTAGGATTGGGTCTTGTCCATCACATCATTCTCCTAATGATGTGATCCCGTTATCAACGACATCCAATGTCCATAGCCAGGAAACCATGACTATCTGTTGATCACAACGAGCTAGTCAACTAGAGGCTCACTAGGGACATATTGTGGTCTATGTATTCACACGTGTATTACGATTTCCGGATAATACACTTATAGCATGAATAAAAGACAATTATCATGAACAAGGAAATATAATAATAATACTTTTATTATTGCCTCTAGGGCATATTTCCAACACTTCTTCCTTTAGATATCAAGTTTGAGGCAAAGAAGGCCATTAAGTCTCAAGCAATTGCAGATTTCCTTGCAGAGTGGACAGAACAACAGCAGCCGACTCAAATTTAGTCGGAACATTGGACCATGTTCTTTGATGGATCCAAGATGTTGAATGGCTCTGGTGCAGGAGTGGTCTTGGTGTCCCCACAAGGAGACAAGATCAGTTATGTCCTCCAGATTCACTTTGATTCTTCGAACAATGAAGTTGAGTATGAGGCACTATTGTATGGGTTGCGTATGGCCATTTCACTCAGCGTCCGGCGCTTGATGGTATATGATGACTCAGACTTATTGGTTAACCAAGTAATGAAGGAATGGGACGTCAGGAGTCCCGCAATGACCGGTTATTGCAATGTAGTGAGAAAGTTAGAGAAGAAGTTTGAGGGGTTAGAGCTCCACTACATACCACGAATCAAGAATCAAGCTGCTAATGATCTGGCAAAGATAGGTTCCACTTGGAAGCCTATCCCCAATAATGTGTTCTTGGATCATCTCCATACCCTGTCAGTGCAAGAAGATCCCTTCAAGGAAGAGCCGCCACAATCGATAAGTTCAACCGGCCGGACTAAGATCGAGGTTCCAGCCGTGGTCGACTTGATCATGGAAGTCTTGGTGGTCACGCCCGATTGGAGAGTACCGTACATCGCGTACATTCTCAGAAAAGAGCTCCCAGAGGATGAAGATGAGGCCCGCCAAATAGTCCGTCGATTGAAAGCTTTCACCGTGATGAAAGGGCAGCTTTACAGAGAAAGTGTCACAGGAGTGGCTCAATGCTGCATCACCCCGGGAGAAGGTCGAATGATCCTAAATAATATCCACAGGGGACCTGTGGTCACCATGCGTCCTCTCGGACCATCGTGGCCAAAGCATACCGAGCAGGATTCTATTGGCCTCGAGCAAACGAGATGGCGAAAGATATAGTTGACAAGTGCGCAGGTTGCCAGTTCTACTCCAACATGTCACACAAGCCTGCGTCTTCCCTAAAGACTATTCCACTTGTCTGGCCGTTTGCAGTCTGGGGATTGGATATAGTTGGACCCTTCAAGACCGACGCGAGTGGTTTCACCCATTTGCTTGTAGCAGTCGACAAGTTCACCAAGTGGATCAAAGCCAAGCCCATCAAAAACCTCGGGGCAGGCACTACCGTCAGTTTCATCAAAGAGTTGATATTCAGATATTGAGTACCTCACAGCATTATCACAGATAATGGCTCTAACTTTGATTCTGATGAGTCAAGGCATTGTGCGCATCCCAAGGCACTCGGGTGAACTATGTGTCCGTCGCAGACCCGCAGTCGAATGGACAAGCAGAAAGGGCGAATGGTTTAATCCTTCAGGGGTTAAAACCCCGTCTGATGCGCGACCTTAAGCATGCTGCTGGAGCTTGGGTGACCGAATTACCGTCCGTCCTATGGGGGCTGAGAACAACGCCAAACTGGTCAACTAACCGAACCCCTTTCTTTCTGGTGTACGGCACTGAGGCTGTGCTTTCGAGTGACTTGCTGCACAATGCCCCCCCCCCCCCCGAGTGGAACTATTCTCAGAAGCTGAAGCAGAGCAGGCACGTGAAGATGCAGTTGATCTCCTGGAGGAAGAGCACGAGATGGTTTTGGTTCGGTCGACCATCTATCAGCAAGATCTACATCGATTCCATGCTCGCAATGTCAGAGGTCGAGCATTTCAGGAAGGAGACCTTGTGCTCCGAGTGGATCAGAAACGACCTCACAAGCTCGCTCCGGCCTGGGAAGGACCCTTCATCATCACCAAGGTGCTTCATAATGGAGCATACCACATCTACAACGTAGCCAAGAACATGGATGAGCCATGTGCATGGAACGCAGAGTTGCTTTGTCCTTTCTATACCTAAAATCATTCGACCCGACGAGTTGTAATAAAAGTACTTCAGTTTGTTTTCCAAAGACAAGATTTTTACAGTATCTTAATGACTGGTTCCCCGTAATCACTTGTGTCCAAATCCCCCAGTGGGTGGCTTAGCCACGAACCTGATTCGCCTAAGTTAAACAATATTCCGAGTGGAGAGCAATCCTCCCACTCGGGGGCTTATCTGTGAACCTGATTCGCCTAAGTTAAACAACATTCCGAGTGGAGAGCAATTCTCCCACTCGGGGGCTTAGCTGCGATTCCGTACTCGCCTAAGTTAAAAAAACATTCCGAGTGGAGAGCAATCCTCCCACTCAGAGGCTTAGCAGCGACCCCGAAATTGCCTAAGTTAAAAACATTCCGAGTGGAGAGCAATCCTCCCACTCGGAGGCTTAGCCGTGACCCCGAAATCGCCTAAGTTAAAAAATATTCTAAGTGGAGAGCAATCCTCCCACTCGGAGGCTTAGCAGCGACCCCGAAATCGCCTAAGTTAAAATCATTCCGAGTGGAGAGCAATCCTCTCACTCGGGGGCTTAGCCGCGACCCCGAAATTGCCTTAGTTAAAAAACATTCCGAATGGAGAGCAATCCTCCCACTCAGGGGCTTAGCAGCGACCCCGAAATCGCCTAAGTTAAAAACATTACAAGTGGAGAGCAATCCTCCCACTCGGAGGCTTAGCCGTGACCCCGAAATTGCCTAAGTTAAAAATATTCCGAGTGGAGAGCAATCCTCCCACTCGAGGGCTTAGCTGCGACCCCGTACTCGCCTAAGTTAAAAAACATTCCGAGTGGAGAGCAATCCTCCCACTCGGGGGCTTAGCTGCGACCCCGTACTCGCCTAAGTTCAAAAACATTGCGAGTGGAGAGCAATCCTCCCACTCATGGGCTTAGCTGTGACCCCGTACTCGCCTAAGTTAAAAACATTTCGAGTAAAGAGCAATCCACCCACTCGGGGGCTTAGCTGCGACCCCGTACTCGCCTAAGTCACAAATATCCTTTGAGCTACACCACAAATACAACATACGCTCCATCCCGATCTACAAAGACGATGAGGTGTCGACTGAACACCACGTCTGAGCTGTGCCACAAGTACAATGTACCGTCCCGATCCGCAAGGACGATGAGGTGTCGATTGAACACCACGTCTGAGCTGCGTCACAAGTACAATGTACCATCCCGGTCCGCAAGGACGACGAGGTGTCCACTGGATTCCATGTCTGAGCTGCGTCACAAGTACAATGTACCATCCCGATCCGCAAGGACGACGAGGTGTCGACTGGACTCCACGTCTGAGTTGCGTCACAAGTACAATGTACCACCCTGATCCGCAAGGATGACGAGGTGTCGATTGAAAAACACATCTTCGGATCCTTTCGACGAAAGGTGCAAAGATCAAGTTCACTCAGAATCAAAAGACATTCAGAAAAAATATAAGCAAAAGCCATGATATTCAAGGAAAACCAAGTTCAGATAAATCCCGCAAAAGTTCAGAACCGCAACGAGTAGAAGTGCTCAGGCATCAAGCCTGAAAGAGTTTAACGGTTACATAAACACTCGGCATTCTGAGGCAAATAAAAGTGGGGCATAAAGTTTTGTTCACTCATCAGGAGAAGGACTTACTGGATCGCAGAAACTGCCAAGGTCGATGATGTCTGCAATGCGAGTGGCAGCGTCAAGGAAAGTGTCCATGAAGGACTAGAAACTGTGCTTCTTGGTGTTCGCAACCTTGAGGGCCACCAACTTGTCTTCTCTGAAATCCTTGCAGTGCACTCGGACCTATGACAGGGTGACGTCAGCGCCACAACGAGCAGATGATTTCTTCCATTCTTGCACTCGGTCAAGTATTTGATTAAGTCGAGTCATCAGAGACTCGAGATCCTGGGAGAGTTCCGCCTGAGGCCAGAGTTCAGCATCAATCCGCGTCATGGCCGCCTTTAGTCGAGCAAGATAACCCACATCATTGTCCATGCGTGACTCCAACCGAAGCACATTCATGGCGACGTCATCTTTGATAGGAGAGTTGATGGGGTCGAGACCCGTATCAACCCGCCCAGTTTCTGCTTCAAAGTCTTGACAAAGTTCTGCACAATCGGAAAAGCAGTGAGTCGACAACCTAGTAGGACATGTCAGTCGACATCAACAAATCAGTTGAACAAGAGAAAATAGCTTCAAGCTTCAATACCAACTTCGCAGCAAGCTGCCTCAGATAAGATTCTAATTCGCCCTTCTTGTCTTTGAGGCTCCCCACTTTGTCGGTCAAGCTTTCCTTGTCTTTCTTCAATTGCGCGACCTCCTGGTTGGCTTTAGAAATGGCGGTCTTCAACTTGGAGTTATCTTCTTCCAACTTGTTGACTGAGGCCAGATTCTTGTCTGCAAGTGTTGTTTTCTCTCGCACCTCCATCTGGGCCGCGGCAAGTTCCTGGTCCTTCTCCAGAGCCTGCTTCATTTTCTCTAAAGAAGTAACATTCTTCAGACGAGCTTGAAGCTGACGGTTTTCACTATGCATATTTGTTCGAGTGAAATCACTCTTTTCAAAGAGACTATAAAAGAGAGAGAGAGAGAGAGAGAGAGAGAGAGCCACAAGGTGGACAGTCGACGAAGTAATTACCTCCCATGATAGCTGCTTCGTCCTGAGCAGTCTTGAGGTTCTTCTTGGCTAGTTCCAGATCAAGGTTGAGGCTGACCTGCTTCTTATTCAGTTCAGAAAGTTGGGCTCCAAGATCACAAGACCTCTGCAGTCAGCAAATAAGATATGTCAGTCGACAAAAACAAAAGACAATCACAGTGAAAGTTGCTCTAATACTACCGTTGAATAAAACATTCAACAGTAGTCTCGGGGACTACACCCAGTGGGTGCACTTTGTGTGCCCCCACTGATTCGGTTTTACACTCGGCATGGTCTGCCCAGCATGAGTAAAAAAAGAGGGGAGATTCTCAGACCCCAGCCGACTCTAATTAAGTCGACTGAGGTCTCGGGTACTACACCCAGTGGGTGCACTCTGCGTGCCCCCACTGGTTTGGAAAAACACTCGACTCAACCTAGTCGACTCAAGTGGAAGAACTATACAGCTCTAAGAAAGAAACACCCCAGTGGGTGATTGGATGTGAAACACAGACCCATGATAGATGCACATAATAGGTTCCAAAACGCTCATCCAAGAGCACCGTATGGACAGTGAAGCAACAGTGGCAACTAATTATTCAAGAGACCAATCAACTAACCTTGACGTTGGTTTGCAAGCGGTGCTGGCATTATAAGCAACCTGACTGGCCTCATGCACCACTTTCATCTGCTCCATCACGAGATTTACCTGGAGAAGAGCCTCCCTGGCGGCACTCGGTGAGTCATCTGGAGTCTGGTATGCAGTGAAGAGCGATGATGGCAATGCAGTCGGGGCAGTCACAAGGTCAGATGCATGGAGTTGTACTGGAACGGCAGAGGTCTGAGCAGTCGACCCCGATGGATGGTCAGTCGATAGTGAATTGGCAAAGGTAACATTGGTTCGAGCCGGATCTCCGGATCGCTAGACCACTGTCTCAAGCACCGGTGTCGACTGAGGGACCTGACCCTCGGGCGCTTTCCCGCTTGACGCCCTACCCCTCCTCCTCCTCTCTCTCCGAGGCACTTCTTCTTCATCATCCGGAAGCTCAATAACGTCCCGTGGAGCTGCAACAAAAGGCAACCTCAAGAGTTCAATCGACCAACAATCCAATCGGCGGTACGAATTCAAGTTGGGTAGAGCGTACCAGCTTTGGAGGTGGCCGCGTCATCGGTCTCCTCATCACCTGGAGCCTTGTCAACGTCCATATTAGTCGCAGAAGTTGCAGGGCTGGAAAAGTTCATAAGCCACTCGGTCAGAACGGAAGTATCAAATGGTAGAAGAAAACGCAGAAAGAAAGAACACTCACCCAGAGGCAACAGGAACGTCCATCTTGATCTTGGGCAGGGTCTTCCGAGACTTTGAGGGGACGACCTTGGGCTGCTTGGCGACCTTCTCTGTCGGCTCGGGAGTCGAAGTCCGAGTGCGCTTCTGTGCTTGAGTGCTTGGAGACGCGGTCTTGCCACGCCCGCCCGCTGGATCGTGGAGTAGCTTGGATCGACGCTCTGTGCGAGGCGGTGAGTCGACTATCTCATCGTCGTCCAACTCATCACTTTCCTCCTCCTCATCATCTTCTGGAGATTGCCAGTCGCCACTTTCCTCCGCGTTGTCCTCTCCCTTCTGGTCTTGCTCCAGAGCTTGTTCACCGTTGGGCATCGAGTACTTCTCAGTGTAAACCTACAAGACAAGAAGTCAGGCAAATATCAGTCGGACCCAGAGACAGTCGGAAAACATATTGAAGTATAGTCGGTAGCAGAGATCAAACCTTATCTGGCGGGTTGCTGGCGCTGAACGGGTCGACCCTCCTGGCTCCCCTGGGGTTATCCTTGTTTCCTATAATACCCTTCAGCCACAGGGCCACCGTCTCGGTCGTAACCTCCTCCGGATGAACCCGAGCAGTGTCGTTGGCTCTAGAGTACATCCACATCGAGTGGTCACGAGCCTGGAGCGGCTGAATGCGTCGACTGAGAAACACCTCCAACAAGTCCATACCGGTGACACCCTGATTGATCAACTGGACCACTCTCTCGACCAACATGTTCGTTTCCACCCTCTCCGCAGTGGTCACTTTCAGTGAAGAAGGTTGCTGGGCGCGATCTAAAGAAAAAGGGGGAAGTCCATTCGACTGACCGGGAGTCGCAATATCCTGGCAGTAGAACCAGGTCGACTGCCAGCCCCTGACCGACTCAGGAAGTGTCATGGAAGGGAAAGCACTCCTTTTCCTCTTCTAGATCCCCCAAACCCCGCACATTTGGATAACATGTGTCCTCTCGTCACTCGAATTCGCTTTCTTCACCGACTGGGAGCGGATTGCGAAGATGTGCTTGAAAAGACCCTAGTGCGGTCGACAACCCAGGAAATTTTCGCACATGGACATATACCCAGCAAGATACGTAATGGTGTTGGGAGAGAAGTGATGGAGTTGGGCTCCGGAAAAGTTCAAGAAACCACGGAAAAAAGGATGCGAAGGAAGGGAAAAACCACGGTCGACATGGGTGGCGAGAAGAACACACTCACCCGGCCGCGGCTGAGGCTCCGTTTCCCCCTTCGGCAGCCTCACGGCTCCGTCGACGATTAGTCCGGAGTCAGCCAACTCCTCCAAATCCTCCTGAGCAAAGATCAGATCCAATCGACCTGGATCCAACTCGGCGGCAGCGCCGACCGCGATGACGACCCCCAATTCATCTTCTTGCCTTTCGCCGCCCCCGTCGCCTTCTTCGCATGTTCCAGTGCCTCCGTCTTGTCCTTCACCATGGCGGCGGGGCGGCAGCGTCGAGAGCGGAGGAGCAAGATGCAGTGGAGAAGCAGAGGAGGAAGAAGGAGAATGGACGCGCACAGTGCAGACGCCTCGGCCCCGTCGCCTTTTAAGGACCCACTTCCGAGTGGCTGACGCGTGGGCCCGGGCAATCCTGTCAAATCCCGCAACAGTCGCGCGTTGGGTACGTGGCAAAAAAGGTGGCGCAGAGATCGAGGCGCTCCTGTATATCCGTCCTGCTTACTACGGCATGCTCCGCCTCGCGCGCTTCCCCGAAATTTTGAATCCCGTGAGATCCGGGATACGCTGTAACCAATCGCGCCAAAGATGTCGCGTCAAAAGTAACACTCGACGAGTGACGGTATAAATCCACTCAGCAACTTCTGAATCGATCAAGGCGACTGAAACGAAGCCGAAGTTCCAACGTGGACCTCCAGTCCATCATGGGTACTTGTGAAGCACAAGAGTCGAGGCAAGCTCAACTTCAACCTTCTTTTCATTCGGACCTCAATCCATTAGGGGCTAATGATGATGATATAAACCTAGGGTAGGGTCATAGGCCTGACCTATACGCCCTATCCAAGGTCACTATCCTAGAAGCAAAGACACCCAAGACACGGCATGGAGTACCAATTGAAGGCGTCGAGTGCAATCCACTCGACTAGTCACCTCACTCGGGTACCCCTCCCTCTTAATATCATTTGACCGTACAAGACATCACTCGACCTACCGAAGACCAGGAGTCGACCAGAACAGCAACGGTCAGGCATTCACTATGTAGTCTTTAAGATCATTAATAACACTTTATGGCTGGCGTTATCAGTAACGCCCCATCTTTATGTACATTGAACTCCTTGTAACGAGGGATGGCTGGGGTCCTGGCGCACTCTATATAAGCCACCCCCTCCTCTGGCACAAGGGTTCGCACCCCTGTAACACACACACTCCCATATTCCAGTCGACCGCCTCCGGGCACCGAGACGTAGCGCTTTTACCAACTCCGAGAGGGGCCTGAACTCGTAAACACTTGCGTACAATCTCACCGTAGCTAGGACCTTGCCTCTCCATTCGTACCCCATATACTTACTGTCAGACTTAGAACCACGACAGGCGTTGCCCCCCTTTCCTTGTCCTATTCGGACTCAAGGGGGGAGGCGCGGCCAGCCCCTCCTGGCCCTTCCTCTTCTCCCACTAAGGCCCATCTAGGCCCATTAGTTCCCCCGGGGGGTTCCGGTAACCCTCCGGCACTCCGGTTTTATCTGAAACTTCTCTGGAACACTTCCGGTGTCCGAACATAGTCGTCCAATATATCAATCTTTATGTCTAGACCATTTTGAGACTCCTCGTCATGTCCATGATCACATCCGGAACTCCGAACAACCTTCGATACATCATATCACATAAACTCATAATACCAATCGTCGTCGAACGTTAAGCGTGCGGACCCTACGGGTTCGAGAACTATGTAGACATGACCGAGACACGTCTCCGGTCAATAACCAATAGCGGAACTTGGATGCTCATATTGGTTCCTACATATTCTATGAAGATCTTTATCGGTCAAGCCGCATAACAACATATGGTGTTCCCTTTTGTCATCGGTATGTTACTTGCCTGAGATTCGATCGTCGGTATCATCATACCTAGTTCAATCTCGTTACTGGCAAGTCTCTTTACTCGTTCTGTAATATTTCATCCCGCAACTAACTCATTAGTCACAATACTTGCAAGGATTATAGTGATGAGTATTACCGAGAGGGCCCAGAGATACCTCTTCGAAACACGGAGTGACAAATCCTAATCTCGATCTATGCCAACCCTACAAACACTTTCGGAGACACCTGTAGAGCACCTTTATAATCACCCATTTACGTTGTGAATTTTGGTAGCACACAAAGTGTTCCTCCGGTATTCGGGAGTTGCATAATCTCATAGTCTTAGGAACTTGTATAAGTCATGAAGAAAGCACTAGCAATGAAACTGGCACGATCATAATGCTAAGCTAACGGATGAGTTATGTCCATCACATTATTCTCCTAATGATGTGATCTCGTTCATCAAATGACAACACATGTCTATGGTTAGGAAACATAACCATCTTTGATCAACGAGCTAGTCAAGTAGAGGCATACTAGGGACTATATGTTTTGTCTATGTATTCACACATGTACTAAGTTTCCGATTAATACAATTCTAGCATGAATAATAAACATTTATCATGAATTAAGGAAATAAATAATAACTTTATTATTGCCTCTAGGGCGTATTTTCTTCACAGACCCCCAGAGGACCCGCCTCAGGCGTAAGCGGCTAGGCCGCCGCAAGTGCAAGCCCCCGCACTGGGCCGCAGCCTACGTGCGCCACCCGACCCATTGACCGCGCGGTCGCCTCCTCCCCAACCCTAGGAAGAGGAGCACGCTCGTCGGCCGTCGTCGCCGCCGGCGCGGATCCCCCCCAGATCCGGCCAGTCTGGCCCCAGGTCTGGAGAGAGGAGCAGGCCGGCGTCCAGAGGCTCTGACCGCCCGCTCCTGACCTCCCCAGACCGCACCGCGCGAGGCTGCCGACGCGCCACCGCAGCAGCACGCCGGGGACCGCGGCCGCCGGGCGCAGACGCGCGGCGACGCCCGGCCTTGAAGGAGCCCCCGAGCTCCTCCGCCAGCGCCACGAAGTCGCCAACGGAGCACACCGGCCAACCCTGCTCCGCACGCTCCTCCGCATTGCTCACTTCCTCCGCCTCGTCGTCCGAACTCGCCTCCGCGAGCGCCCAGAACCTGCTCCCCGTCCAGCCGCGCATACAAGGCGGTGGAAAGCCTTGCTTCCTTCCCGACACCGGCCAGGCCGCAGTCCACACACCCTCCTCGGCGGGGGCAACTGCGGTGAGGCCGTCAGAGGCGGAGGAGGGCGCCAGATCGCTGCCCGCATTGCCCTGAGCGCCCTGGTCGCCCCCGTACAAGAGCTGTTGGAGACATCTCCTATTGTCGTGGCTCAATGTAAGATTACTTGTGAACAGAGTTGGGTTATGGACTCTCTGACTGACCATGGAAGAACGGAGGGTAGGATTGCTTGTTCGCTATGTGAAATTTCTGTGTGTACCGAGCTACTAGTTCCAGAAAAGAAAACTCTGTTTCCGCCGAAAAAGTAATTGCGGCGACTAGTATAAAATTTGGACAACGCTAACGCCCACACGTGTGGTGGGAGTCAAAGCCGTCCACACGCCCTATAACATACAGACTACGCCATGTCACCGCATGCATGCATGTGGATTTTTTTTTTGGATTTTCAGTTTTTAAAATGTTTTATCTTTTAAATGAAAAATTCGATTGAAGATCCGTTTTCACCATTAAATCCCTCGCGACGAGATCTTCAAAACTAGATCTCATATCAATATATTTTGATGAATTTTTTTTGAGTTAAAAGTTGTCACGTCTATTGCACATGAATTGCCATGATGTTTACACTAAAGTTGCCATGTTATGTTTCAGCTATTTTCTTCTATATTAAAAAGTAAATTTTGACATAATATAAAATAGAGAATTAAGAAACTAGACTTGTCATGCACCATAAACTAAAATTGCCATGATTGCACTTAAAATTGCCATGGTTCATGCAAAAAAATATTTTCATGGTCAAAGTACTGGAATTGCCATCATCAAAAACTAAAATTGCCATGATCTACAAACTAAAATTGCTACATGGCAACTTTAGTTTAAGCACCATGGCAACTACAGTGTAAACATCATGGCAACTTTTGGACAAAAAAAAAATTTTCGTCGAAACATATCAACATGGGGTCTAGTTTGAAGATCTCGTCGAGACGGATTTAATGGTGAAAACGGATTTTTAATTCGCTTTTTTAATTAGGAGATAAAACATTTTTAAGCCAAAAACCAAAAAGATTTTTGCTGATGTCATCTGTTCATACATGGCAAAATGAGTGGTGATGGAGGCGTGTGGGCGATGTACAAATGCCCACACGTGTGGGTGTTAGTTTTTCCGTAAAATTTACAGAAAGAGAAAAGAAAGCGAGAAAGATAAGGTTTGGGCCACCCAGCCATAATCCCTCTCCCTCGCTGCACACAGTGGGCACCCGAGCTCAGCTCAGCTCCGCTCGAGCCCTCTCTGACCTACTTCGCCGGCGTCCTTCCACCCCGCCGCCCCCATGCTCCTCCCGACGCGCCGCCTCCCTGCCGCCCCTTCCCGCCCAGCCGTCCACCCGTACATCTCCCCTGCGCGGCCCTCCCTCCGGTTCCGGCGACAGCATGGTCGAGCGGCGACGGCGAGGGCGACGTCAGCGACACCTCCCGTAGTACGATGCTCCTGCCTCGTGAATTCGCTGCCTGTAGATAATCAAACAGCGAATTAGGGATACTGCTTACGTTAATTATGACTTTATCAGTTGGGATGGTGGAAATTTTATTGCTCTGTTGTTTACATTGTTTTGCTTCAAATGATTAGTTTGGTGACACACTGCTGGGTCTGTACGAGAAAGAGAGGCTAGGCCTCTCGCGATACGCCGACGAGGAGTCCAGAGAAGACGTGTTCTGGGAAACCTTGGACGCTGATTTGCAGTACTGGACCAGATCCCTGCGCCCGGTGCAGGTATAATATCAGGTGTGCTTTAACAATGTAATTAACAGTCATTACATGTATGATCAACATCGTAACAGCCCTAGCCTGTAAAAATCAGTTACTAATGCTCAGTGTGTTCATTCTCTCATTGCTACCTGGACCTTGCAGTGGTATCCTGGTCACATTGCAAAAACAGAGAAGGAACTGAAAGGACAGCTAAAGCTCATGGATGTTGTCATAGAGGTCCGGGATGCTAGAATTCCCTTGGCCACCACCCATCCTAAGGTAGTACTGGTTTTGGCGGTTTCTTGTATTTATTTCTAGAAGCAGTGGCTTTGGGTAGTGCTGAGACATGTTTTGAATGATCAGATGGATTCCTGGCTAGGCAACCGTAGAAGGATCATAGTGATGAACCGCGAGGACATGGTGTCGGCCGACGACAGAAATGCATGGGCAACTTACTTTTCTAGTCAGGGTATCAAAGTTATTTACTCAAATGGCCAGCTGGGCATGGTAAGACAACCGTTATATAATCTCTGTTGCCAACTGGTCAGGTATATACTGGTTTATGCCCTGATGCAGTATATCACTTTTCCGTTCGTGGTCAGGGTACAATGAAATTAGGCAGAATGGCAAAATCAGCAGCATCTACTGTGAACACAAGGCGAAGAGAAAAGGGATTGCTTCCTCGTCCGGTAACCCAATTGATTTGTGTTGCTTTCTGTCATTTTTTTTCTGTATACATGCAAATTATTTATTCTGGAACTTTTCATAAGAAGAGGTAAACTGTGCAACTTGGTTACGGTATCATAGAAGTAATGTTTGCGTGCATCCCTTTCTGAACTCTGAAAAACTTCGGTTTCATATAGGCCGCAGTTAGATTTGTTTGGAAGGCTTGTGTAAAGCCATTGGTTTGTTAGTTACATTAGATATGTTTGGCAGACTTGTGTAAAGGCAATATTTCTTTATCCTTTTTCAATTTAAGTAACCATCCAGGTAACGACGATCTGTTTACCTTATTCATTGTCTCTGTTGTACCTTGTTTTTGTTTGAAGGTTCGAGCTGGAATTGTTGGATATCCAAATGTCGGTAAATCTTCCTTGATTAATCGCTTGCTAAAACGAAGAATGTGTCCAGCAGCACCTAGACCAGGTGTCACAAGAGAACTGAAGTGAGTTACTCAGCTGCATACATGGTCTTAACATTGATGGTTGTTGTATACACATATTGTTGTTTCTCTTAGTAGGAAACAATGTGATGTTTTCTCTATTCAAATTCTAACATTTGATACCTCAAACAGGTGGGTTCGTTTTGGGAAGGATCTAGAGCTATTAGACTCACCTGGAATTTTGCCAATGAGAATTAGTGATCAGACAGCTGCACTTAAGCTTGCTATCTGTGATGATATCGGAGAAAGGTCATATGATTTTTCTGATGTGGCAGCAATTCTTGTGCAGATATTGTTAAGACATCCGGCTGTGGGTGAGTGGCCCGACAATCTAATGATATGTTGCATACTCTCTCCAGTTGCAAAGAAAGAAAAAACATTTTCTACATACCATGCCATCATCAAGTGTGGGTGCGAATCAAAATCGTTACTGACAGGTTTGTGTGAAACAGGTTCTGAGGCATTTCGAAAACGATACAAGATCGATGTAGACAGTGACTGCGGCAAATTGTATGTTTTGATCAACTCAGTTCTTTGAAATGACATTAGAACTTTTGGAGTTGAGCCAATGTTCTTATACCATAGTTGACATTTTACAGGTTTGTCACGAAGCTCTCAGTCCACTTGTTCAATGGAGATACCACCCAAGCAGCTTTCCGCATCTTATCCGACTTCCGGAAAGGAAGATTTGGTTGGGTTGCCCTAGAGAGACCTCCAACATGAACAATAAATATAACACTTTACCAGAGATCATACTCACCGTACGACGCACGTCGATCACAATGTCCTTTGTAGCGCCATCATAGGACAATTTTTCTGGACCTTAACCTATGTGTGGAATGAGGAATCTATTGAGGATAGGGTGGCTATATCCCTACATCACAAGTCTGACGGCACATCAGAAATTGCCATGTAGTTACATGGTTGTCTAGGGGTCTGGGCTGATTTGTATGAGCATGTGAAAGTTGGGTTAACTCTATTTTGTAATCTGTTACAGAATAAGTATGGATAAATGGAAACTGGTTCCAATTTTGCATAATTAAATGCTCGCTTGCATTTTCTGGACTACCCATGGCTACTTCGGTGAAATTTGATCGGCCTTACATCCACATTTGAAATGTTATGCTGTTATATAATTCATCAGGTGTTGTGGGAGCTTGGGTGAAGACCCTGTCTCGGCCTTGTGCCGTGACCAGCGATGGCGGCGGCTGTGGTCGTCGTGACCTTCCTGGAGGTATCACTACTTTGTTGCCACACCCCTCCTGCACGGATCCAACCATCATGGCTTCTCTAGGGGAAACCCTTGATCTTGTGATCTGACGATGGCGGCACTTTGCTATGTCCTTTTCCCTCTTGGGGGCTTCGTCTCGGAGCTCGGCATCGGCAAGCCGGAATGATGGTGTGCGGCAGGTGTGGCGTCCATACTTCTGTGGCAACGATGATGGTGAGAGCGATGTCGGCGACACGGCAATGGTTGCGGTAGTCGGTTCTTCTCTGGCGTGTTCGCGGTATTGCCTCGGTTTGTTTCTTGTTGTGGAGTCGAAGCTGCAGCGGCAGGGCCATGTGGTATACGATGACTGGCTGCAGGTGGCCGTTCAGCGATCTTCCGTGGCGCCAGCCGTGCCTAGTTTTGTCCTTCAGAATTCTTAGTCAGAGTCGGAGCGATTTTCCATGGCGCCAGCCGTGCCTGGCTTTGTCCTTCAGAATTCTTAGTCAGAGTCGGAGCGATCTTCCGTGGCACCAGCCATGCCTGGTTTTGTCCTTCAGAATTCTTAGTCAGAGTCGGAGCGATCTTCCGTGGCGCCAACCGTGCCTGGTTTTGTCCTTCAGAATTCTTAGTCAAGAGTCGGAGTTGCGCTGTTTAGCCACAAGTGGCTGAGTTTTGGCACAGATCTTCATGCAGCTTCACGCATCTGCTACAATGTGGGTTGAGACGATTGCCTACAGCAAAGCCGAAGTCGTTTGCTCAAAGTGTAGGGATGGCGATGACGCCTCTAGGGGAGGAGTGATGACGATGACACCTGTGTGTTGTCTCGCCGAGGCCCTCTTTGAAGTGGTGTGTGTGGGTTCCTTATTTGTGCTGCTCAGCGGTTGTGATGGTTTTCGCCCGGTTATCCATAATTAACTGGGAATCTGGTTTTCGCTCGTTTTTTCTAATTTCTGAGCAACTCTTTTCTTTCTACAGGATAAGTGCCATTTCAAAAAAAAAATCAAGCACCGGAATTTGCAGGCCATGTATATTCACATCACAGATATCCTATTTTCTTCAAAACTTGTGTTTTATACAAGCAACTAAACATTAGATAGTTTTTACAATAACTCCGCTCTTCTGTTCTCTGTTCAGAACATGGTATATAATACAATGTTTGCTACACCAGTTCCTCCCAAATTGGCACAATGTTTGCTACACCAGATTGGCATACTGCTAGGTCTTCACCTCGGACGGGTGGCCTTGCGTAGCCTGTAGGTAAACACCGACTTTTTACATCCTTGCCAGAGCTATGGATTTCAGGATAAAAGATGACCACACAGTATCCAGGTTCATTCACGTTTCTTCAGTTGATTCCTGACTGAATTTCCAGACCATCAAGCCTGTCAATTAAATCCAAAGCCTTTGTCCTATCAATCTCGAAGTCTATGACAGGGAGCATGGAGAACCTCCTAAACGATAGCAGATCTTTCCTGTTGCCGCTGGTTGGAGAATGGCTATTGCTCTTGCACAATCTGCTATGTTTGTCGTGCCTCGACTTCGTGTCGAATTCTTGACTTTTGCTTATTCCAGGGATGAATTTCCTGTACTTGACACAACTTAGCATATCCCGATCCTCTGGTGTAAGAATCGGCGATGAATTGTTCGCTGGGTCCAGCTGCAACCTAATTGTATGACCCTTCTGTGTCGGTGAACGGACAGGAGATTTGATAGGAGACCTTATATCTCCATTGGCTGCTCTGGATTTACTGATGAGATGATGAAGCCACACAACAAGCTCAAGGATATGTGCTTCAGTCTTGTCCTTCTCAGCATGATACAGTGTCTCGATCCGGGTCAAGTCCATCTGTCCAGATAGCTTGCAGCTCAGCTCAGATCTGCATAGAACAAAAAGATTGACACTCTTGAGAAATTCTATTTTCGTTAGTTTTCTTCAAAATTATTGTAATCATAAGCTAACCCTGTATTTGCCCACTCTCCAACCCAACCAAAGCCGTGGTGTGCCCTGATATGAATAGATAATCACATTCTCAGTCAGATATGGATAGTTTTTGTAATTAAAAAGAACAGGTCATAGGTGATAATAAGTACTTAGTCGTATTATGGGCAATAGGGACAAGCCATCGCAAAGTTTTCTCCATTTCAGCTTTGATTTGAGAAACCGTAAGCTGCATCCATTTAGCATAACCATGTTCCAGTGTTATAAGATACATCGCCATAGCAAGGAATTATGATTCACGATTCCACAGCATGGCATCGCGATTCACAACTGTCTGCTCATAGTAGCAGCGAATATGAGCTTCCAGTGTGGCATACCTCTTCTTTTATCTCAAAAGATTGTAGCTTAGGCCGGAGAGCAGATTTGACGGTAGGCGGCAAACCTTGGTATAGATTATCCCTCGTGTTTGAAGAAATAGAACTTGACCGGGAAACCTGCCAAGTTGCAAATCCTTTTTAGTAAATATCAAAAGAAATTCAAGCCAAAGGATATATCACCACACGAATATGAGCTGCTGCACGTGGTTGCTGTGGCTAATTCGCAACATCTGATAGTGCAATTGAGTATGATACTTATAAATATCTCAAGATATGTACTCATGCAATCAGGGGGGTCTTCAGTCTGCAGGCCTTATGGCAGTACATCGAGGTCTGGCGGATGGAGCAAAGGTGCAGCTTTCTAGCTCGCCAGACGTCCTCCAGTGGTGCTGGATATCGGATGGCTCAGGACATGCCTAAGGGCTGTTACGCCGCCTTCTTTCAGGGAGCGGACAGTTCGAGCTCTTGGAAGTTGAACTGGGCTACCCACAGGAACTAGTTTTTCGTGTGGCTCGTCTGCCAGGACGGCTGAGCGTCTAGCACGGCGAGGCCTGCAGCATACGTCTAGCACGCTCCACTCAGCTTAGCTCACCTCCTTAACACAATCAATGTGGAAGCCAGGCAATGGCAGGGGAGAGGGGTCTTGCGGCATTGCTACCGGCAGAGGCAGTGTCAAGTGTTGAGAGGCGTCATGTTGTAATACCGGGTTTTGTGTTTTCTCTAAAAGAAAAGAAAACTCACGATTTTGGGTCTACAATCAACAACATTGCTCAACATATGAAAAATTCCCAAAAAGATGATGGTGCGGTATGTAGAATGCCACAGTGCCCTTTAGTATTTTAACTTCAACCTTAAAATGTATGAAAAGATAATGGGTGCCCAAAACCAAAGACAATTGCATGAGCCACAACAAAGGGTGACTGCACAACACATGTAGCCTATGAAAATGGTGCTAATTTTGTAAGAATCTTCAACTTAAGCAGACATCTTTGGATTAGAGATAGATCAGAATCTGTGATATTACTGTGATTGCAGAATAGTTGTGATATTTCCAGTAGTGTTAACTTACAAGTGTATCAATCTGATTGATGATATTTGCATAATGGAGCGCAAGGCCTGCTGGTCCCAATCTCTTATGGCGTTTCACGGGTTCTTGTGGTTCTTCACTCTCTACAGTTAATAGGAGCAGGAACCTCTAAATCATTGCCACAATGAATGATGATTCATAATAAGATCACAATGTTTTGACAAGAATCAGCCTACACTTACATTACCTATTGAGGTAAACGATTTAGATTACCATATTACAGGGTTGTTCATGCATGCACAAAAGCCATTTTTTCCCAAAAAAAAACCATTGCACACTCCATAGCAAGTACATGCAATTTCGAAAGCTGCGATAAAAACCCAAGAACACATCTATACTATAGCATGGAACATACTCCCTCCATCCCGAATTACTTGTCACAGAAATGGATGTATCTAGAACTAAAAATACGTCTAAAATACATCCATTTCTGCGACAAGTAATTCCGGATGGAGGTAGTATGTACCTTGTCCCCCCTGCTGAACGTGAATAAGTTCAGGCATGATCTCAATAAAGATTCATTACCTTTGCATGGCTAAGGGTGCCAAACTAGCTAAATTCGATAAGAGCTTTATTTGATATGGATGCAAGGAAACTGAGGGTCATCTATCCGGGCAAGAGAACCAACCCCTTTAAGATTTTTTTAGTGGATTAATATCAGAAAAACTAGCTGACATGAAAAACTTAACAAAAGACATCAGAATGCATTTTTAAAACATATGCGGGGGAAGTTGATTATGGCAAAGCATATATATGATCCTTCAAATCACCATAATTACTAGCAACAACATTCACTCTTGTAAGACAACAGCCATAAGGCTCAATACCAGCATGACCAAAGGCATCGTAAATCTCCAGATCTAAGAAGTGGACGATGTCTACAAGCTTTTCAATCACCTGCAAAGAGAGTAGTTTTCTTCAAATCTGGGAGCATGAGGTGATATAAAAATCCACTTAGTTTAAACATCTAGTACTAACCTACAACATAACCAATGCCTTCCTAGAGCCAGCATTTCTTATTGTAATAGATTTTATTATAACAAACTCTGTACTACTGACCTCTTCCAAATTCTTGGACCAAAGTGACTTTCTTTTCAAACTTTTAACATGCTTACTTTGGCTCTTCACTTCCTGCTTTAGTATATGCAGACTGTCACCTGCAAATAAACCATAAGTTTTCCTTTAGCTCGTCACTAACATCCCTCTAAGTGCAATGCACATTTTACAGAATATATATTGCCTGAATGCATACTGACAAAGTGACAAATGAAACTGAGACGAGGAGGTATATATCATAACTCATAAGAATTATGTAGTGAGATAAGCAACCAAGAGAAGGGGCCAAGGGGAGCACCCTCTGCAACAGCACAGCATGCAAATGGAAGAGGGTGAATATGCTAGAATTTGAAACGTCAAGATGTAAAGGGCAATTAGTTGGTGAAAACTAGTAATTGTGCAATTAAGAGGGTGATGCTGTGTGAGTGATGATAGTGCAAGGCTCCAACGTATTTTCTCATCCATTGGACCAGTCCCGCTTGGATGGTCTGGATTGATTAGACTGAACTTAACTCGCGATTCTTATGTAGCTATAGATTATAGTTTTACAGATAAACGGCATCCAATGATAAATATCAATCCTTAAAGACTGTTTTCTAACGGAAAGCCCACAAATCATTGAGACGCACCATATTATTGTATTCTGCACTACTATGCACACAAGAAAGGCATTACTCTGGGATGAGTTTTTAGAGAATATCGATAAATGGCAACATAAGAACTATACGAGCAACCTAGTCAAAGACTGCATCTAATAGGAAATATGATTATTCATTAAAAAATGGCAATGCTTATGTTCTAGTATTTTTTAAATGATTACAGAACAGGACGAACCCAGCTAAAAACATGCAAAAATGTGGAGCTAGGCCTGATAAATCAAACAGGTCTACAGTTCAGAAACAAAAATAACCTGTTAAACTCAAGTCATCATGTTCTTGATGTTTACGGCGATAGTCTTGCTCAAACCTATCCAATGCATGCAACTCGTGATATAATTCCTGAGGGGAGAAAGGTAAATAAGCGAAGCAAAGTCAATAACATGAAATCAATAAGCATAATAACTCGTGTAATAAAAAAAAGACCAGAATAATATCAGAAGTTCAAAAGACGGACATCTAGAAAAAGCCGAAAAAATATAGGTCGTTTTGGGAATTTACACGGTCCACAAGATACCAGTTTGATCATAAATTTCCATCACAATACATTGTTGCTTTCAAGACGAAATCTATTAGTACTGAAATCATGCAGCCAATCTAGATTTCTAGAGATCTCTTCATTTATTGATGGTCAAAACTGAAAATGTTTGACGCTTACAATTCAAACTAGAAGTACACTACATGGTTCTTTGAGCAAGTGCAACAGTTACTAGAAAAATCCAAGTAATCGAACAAATTTGATCATGGACCACTCAAACAAAGTATTGACAACTGAAATGGCCCAGACATTGCTACGTTCTATTCATTATGTAGCTATCATTCAGTGCTAAATTCATTTGCACAGTTACAATCATGTGCAAAATTTAAGTAATCAAAACGGCATATAATGCAAATGACATTTAAAAACCATGCTAAATTAGCATGGTGATCCTTACAGCTGTATACTGAACACAAATTATCAACTGCTGCATCACGGTCTCGGCATCTCGTTTCATGGAATGCTGGGAAGTTCTTTCTGACGCCAACCTAAGAATGGCAACAGTGAAACACAAGTTAGTACCTTATAATAATCACCTTTGCCGACAAGGATAGAAAACGAACTGTACTTTTCAAAGTAGCGGTCCAAGTTGTGCCACTGAGGATCCTTGCAACGATTGCCAAAACGAATAATCTCTTTTGAGAATACATCTAACTCTTCCCTGTTGGAATCAAACAATTAACCACTTGACAAGAAGATGCAAGAAAGGTTCTGCTGAAGTTCTTCGAATAGTGAATACAGTTCTACTGGGGTAATGAAACTACTCCATTTGTTTTGTTATTATGTCTGTCATCAGCCTACCATACGCACAGACGAAGGTAGCACTAAATCTTAGATATATTTAATGAAAAATCATCATGCGTCCCCCTATAAAATGACATGCTACCACTTAACTCCTACCAAAGTATTAAAGTACTGGCAAAGTATTGAAATATTAACTGCATTCTCGATTACTTCAATGGTCATATATTTTTAAATGGCCACTCTTTAGGCCAGTGATAGATATATTAAAATGGAGGGAGTAATAAGCAGTGTAGATTCAACACTTACCTTTTGTCAGCGGCTGCAATCTCAAGTAGTTCATCCATATCTTTGGATATCAGGTGTTGGACACCTTCTGAGTGAAGCACCACTTCTTTTATATGCTTTATGTTAGAATTTGACAGAGAACGCATTAGATTGGAACCCTTAACTATTGTATTTGCCACCTCAAAAGCCAAAATAGATATTTTATTTCCCTTTGCTCCAGAACTTGACACAAAGCCACTGCTAGCATTTAAACTTGCCATGCTACTACCAAGTGTGTCTAGAACCTCCACAGCTTTCCCAAGTCCAACAGTGCTAGCTCTACCTAAAATTGTGCTCATTTCCGAAACCTGTTTCAATAGTCAGTATAGTAAGCAACCATTAAGCAGCCTAACAATGTTTTATGGAATGAACACTCTGGACACTCAAAAAGAGCAAAGACAAGTGTACACCTAATTTAAATGCAAAAAACAAGTGATCCTTATAGTAGGAAAAGCTCACAAAAATTGCATCTTTTATTGTCTATTACATAATAATTTTCATAGCATGACAATTTTTGCTATTTAAGCCCGAGAAGCCCAAAATAGTTAATTTTTTGCTGCTTGCATGGAACAAACTTGCATAGGATAGCCAGGAAGGATGAGCTCATTATGTGCAAAGTCATGCATCTGGCAGTTTGGTTTATTTTGTAAGATGATATGAGTTTTTCCTCAGCTATAATTTTTTTAAAGTAACTGCAGAATATTGTTAATCACACTTATTGTTAATCACACTTAGCTCACCAGTACATATCACTGAAAACCACTCGCGATTGTTAATCCAGACTGTTAAACAGGGGTGAGTGTTATATACTCATTGACGTGTTTGCTTGGAAGTTATAACTTAGGATTTCTAATTCCCTGCTTTAGCATATCAGTACTGCGAAAAGATCAGAAAATATCCAGGCTACACAGTACAATATGAAATTATAAAAATATAACCAAATTGATGTACATGCTTCAGCCCCAGCCAACTACAGTTGGATTCGATATAATGCGTTCACTAGGCTCAACTACATGTGCACCATCTAGAACAAGGGGGAAAAAGGGCATTTGGAGTAATGGACACTTTATTTCGTGAGGTTGCTAATAAGTAATAAGCAAAACTATTCTTCATAAGATAGTTACCTGACTAATTATTCTTCTTACAGTAAAAAAAACATAGTACCTATGCATATGATAAAACAGGAACGCCATATGTCACTACAATTGTGGTACAATCTAACAAACTAAGGACCGGAGAATTACCGGGAAATGCTAACAGTTAACGAAATGCGGTACGCTGCGGCCTAATTCGTCATAGATTGAAAGAAATGGCATAAAAACTCCTCTAACCTTGGCCTTGCCTAGACCAGCCTTTTGCGACAGTGTCCGAGCCAGTTGCGGTGTCCTGGACCCTGTGTGCTCAGCATCTGCACCATTGTGCACAGCAAGGCCAGGCACGACGCTCTCCAAGAACGAGAAAGACTGCTGCTGCTGCTGCTGCTGCTGCTGTTGCTGCTGCTCTTCCACCCTCTTCGCCGTGGCCTCTTCGGGCACCGACTTCTTCTCCTCCTCCTTCAACGGCACCACCGGCTCATGATCGAATACCTGGTTCCTGCCGAGCGCGGTGTCGCTCGGCGACTTGTCTACTGCAGAGACCTTTGAGCAGAGGCCTCCCATCCCCCTCCTTCCTAGACAAAATCCCTGATCCTCACCTTATGCCTAATCCAACTGCTCACCTCCCATGCAGCATGATACCGTACTAGTATTTTGTAACCTTACACAAAGCTAAAGCGATCTAGCGACTCCAATTCCAGCAGCTTCCAGAATACCCCAAACAGCTCCTCCTCCAGGAACCACTCAATCCACCAAGACCTGACCAAACCAACCAACCAGGCCGAACCGAACCAGCTCAGGCACGAGGGTTTACGCCGCGGCACGATCCCAGCAGCTCCAATCCATGTAACGAGCGCCTGCCTGCCTGCCTGCCAGAAACCAGACGAACGGCGCAGCTCAGAAACGACGGACGCCCAACTTCTTGTCTTTCCTGGAGAAAGGACATGGTACTTGAAGCGGAATCTGAGCGGGAAAAGCGGCGGAGACGAACCTGGTGAGGATCGGCCGGGGGCCGCGGCAATCCGCGGGGGCGCGGAGATCGTGGCTGGGCGTTCGGGTTCGACGGATTTGGGGAAGAGGAGGAGCGGAGACGGGGAACAGGGGAGAGGAGCTTCGGCTGCTGTTGCGGAGACGCGAGTGGACGAGTTCACACGGTCAACTGCTACTGCCACACAGTCGCGTGTACACACACACACAGCCCGAATTGTTTTGTTGCTTGGGCACAAAATCATTCTTTCTTTGTGTGGCATGGTCTAAATTTTGCGTGGTGTTTTTTTTTTTTGCGGGTTAATTTTGTTTGGCGTTTATCTTGAGCAAAAATTTCGAAGAAAGAAATGTGCAGTATGGTTTGTGCGCGTTACATGTGCCGATCACGACTTCTTCTTTTTTGAGTGGAAATTATTGCGCTTTTATTCAAAAGTCACGGCGCCCTCAGCGGTAACCTCCGAACTAACACATGCTGGAGGTACCGAGAACCAAGTTTTACATAATTTTTTGTACATCCATCCCTAGCTAGGACGTATGCGACTTTGTTCGCCGCCTGTCGCACCCAGACTACCTTACAATCCTCGAAGGATTTCAACAAGTCCTTCACCTCCAGAACAAGATGCCCATGAACAGCTAAATATATCGATTCATCATTGATTTTCGTAACCGTAGTTTGAGAATCTGTCTCCAGTACCACCCTCTGAATGTTCAATTCTTACGCTAGATGGACAGCTCGACTGCAGGCCATCAGTTCGGCCAGCTCTGGGTCGTTGGCGAGAGGAAAAAAATGGCATGCCCCAATAGTGAAGACAAAATGATGGTTCCGCAGAACTGCCCCCCCCCCCCCCCCCCCAAACAGTTTGTTCTTTGAAAGTGTGTCGTCAGAGTTTGCTGAAAGTGTGTCGTGAGAGTTTGCATTGATCCATCCAAGATCTGGCTTATACCAAGTAGCAGCAGCCCGTGTAGCTAGTAACCTATGTGACCCATCGACGAGTTCCTTGATGGTTGCCGGGTCTTGAATTCGCCGCTCGTCCTTGGCAAGACTCCTGGACCTCCACAGCCAGGGCCGGCCCTAGTATTATGGAGGCCTAGTGCGATTGAGCCACAATGAACCTACCTTACAAAGTAACACTAGATCGTGAATGGCACGCGTTGCTGCTCCCGTGTATTAGGAATTTTGGATGAAATAGGTTTGCAGTGTTTTTGTAAAAGCATGTTTTTTTGAGGGGTTGTTATGGACCACATAATAGAATTTTCTTTATTTTACTTTGGTTGTTATGGGGCTTTTTTTCCTGTGAAGTGCACATGCAGACCATGGTTTTCTCAACAAACAAAAAAGACAATGGTGAGGCTCCGGTCGTCTTAATTCTCCCGTAGAAGCTATGTGAAGAGGCAAGTTAGTGAATATTAAATGCTTATTAATGGGTGGGCTAATGGCTTTTCAGTTTTCATTCTTGATTACGTATTTGTAACTGATGAATAAAAATCTTATTTTAAAGTTATCACGTAAATATGTAATGACCAATTGTTTTCTTGAACCGAAAGAAAGCAGAAAGGTGTGTGTGGCTGTCTCGGTCCTGCCCGAAATGAGTGTTATACATGCACATCACAAAGCAATCGCTGGTTCCGTCTTCTCTAAGAAAATCATCTGCAGCAAGATAAGATGAATGATTTAGTCTTTGTCAGCTGCTCTGGATCTTGCCTTTTTGAAAATCAAATGGTAAATCATACCTTTTCAGTACTATTTTTATTGCGTTTCCAGCAGTTAGGCATGGACATGTTTTTTAGTATTCATTTTTTTCTGCTTGGGCTCACCGTCGTTAGTTGATCCCTGAAATTGTAGTACTTGGGGACGACAGGGTCGTGTTCCAGGAAGCGGTACAGGTACTGCCCGCCGTCCTCGAAGTTGTTCTCTTTGCATGCAACAAATGCAGGCATATCCATTCATTCATTGATGAACAAACATCACTGAAAATTCAAAAGTTACTGTCCTAAATGTGTATTCCTATGACCTTCTTTAAATTGACTGTCTCATGTCAAGAGAAATGTACGTCAATGCTCAGAACGATTGTGCTTACTTGGATCTCAAGTAAGCAGAAGAGTTTGTCATTCCCATCTGCTGGTCAACTGCCTCATCTTGACAACGCGACTGATGTTGGCTGCACGGAGGCGATTTATGTATGATCCTCTCATCTAGATCCAGGTCCATCTGCAGAAATTGAATACAGTGAATTGAGTCCAATAACATTAGATCAGATGTATACAAGTGAAGAGCACATCATGTTTTAGATGAAGCAAAGTAGTACAAACTAATCATATCATACAAACAGATCCAGGTTAGTTCACCTTGTTATATGGTGTGCAAATATTTTTGAATTCACATGGGTAACATTTCCACATTTTAGACATATGCAAACACCGAACAGAATTTGACATATTTGAAAGATCTCTTACTGGGATGAATAAAATTACTCTGTAGCAAGCACCAACCAGCCTTCTTATACAACATTCACATTTTAACTATCTGAAGCACAAACTAATACTCCCTCCGGGCCATAATATAAGATCTTATTACATCCAATATACTCACATATTCAATTTAATATGTTCTTATATTATGAAATGGAGGGAGTAGGAAGCATGTTGTCTATGTGTGAAGGAGCTTGCAGATAATTTGAAGAAAGAATTCCCATTAAAACAGTTTATACAGGATGTGTATAGTTCAAATACTATAATACAAGAAATATTGCTGCCTTTTACGAGCTGGTTTGGTTCACGTCCACGGCGTTGTGCCTGGGGAAATTTGGTGCCTGGCGTGAGCCTGGGCAGGTGGTGTTTTATTGCCTGGTGAGGCAGCCTGGAAACAAGTATGTTTGGTTAGTTGTCTGGGGTGATGTCTTATCAACTCGTGTCAGCATCGGGTTGGGGTCCCCTGCTGCAGTGTACATGGCCTTGGACTCTTCTCTTAATTACAGTAATTAAGTATCCCAGGCTTCATTTTCTGGCTCGCAGGCTTCCCGTCTCGGACGCCTGGCCGACGCCTGGCCGTTGCCTGGCAGGCTAATGACGTTGGTTCGTTGTCCAGGACAAGCGAGCACTCAACCATCCAGGATACGAACCAAACAATTTTCAGGCAGATTTCAGGCTAGCTCCAGGCCAGGCGTGACATTCTAAGGACGTGAACTAAACTAGCCCTACATGTGTAAGTACGGAAGAGAATTTGACAATTGTCAAAGATCTTTTACTGGAAGAAATAAAATTACTATGTACCAACCAGCAAGTGAGCCTCGTATACACCATTCACCTTTAAACTAACTGAAACGCCACCTAATAATAAGCATTCTATCTATGTGTGAAGCACCTTACCAGAGAATTTGAAGAAAGCATTCTCACTAACACAGTTTATACAGGATGTGTATAGTGCAAATACTATAATACAAGAATGATGCCATGGTAAAAGAGAAGCAGGATTACATATGTACCCGCCCATTGCTGGCCCGAGAATCAGCGGCGACGATGACGCCTTTGTCGAAGATGAAGGAGAGCGTGGTCGTCCGCTTCTTGTTGTTCACCATCTCCTCGGTCGCCTTCTGGAACCTATCAAACTGCCACCGCGAAACAACAATATGGTGCGCAAACGGATCAGAGGCCGGCGCATCGCAGAGGAAAGGGAGTCGAGGGAGGGGGAGGCTCACACACGTCGTTGAAGGGGGGAACTCGAGGGCGAGTTGGTCGGCGGTGTCGGCAGAGAAGAGGCCGCTGAAGTTGTCGCTGCTGGCCGCGGCGACGTTGAAGTGGTTCTTGAGGGCAGAGAGTCTTAGGCCCCAGCTATCTGAACCTGAAGAAGTGTCGATTTTCAGTTAACTGGCGTGCATCCGGCGAGGCTTCGTGGGATCAAATGGCTGTCATCGCTCGGTCAAAACCTCACTCGATGGCCGAGATCTACCTTACAGTTTCTAATCATTGGTAAGACAATCTTTCAATGACTGAATTAAGATAATCATTCAGTACACATATTTAGTAGACAATCTTTCAACCAATGAATGAAGATAAGAAAGAGAGCTTGTCAGTCACCTACAAAAATCTAATCATTACAGGAATGCTAAAGGCATGCTAGTACTTGTTAATCTTGGGCTCGCCGGATACGACTACTGCAATGGTGCAGACGCGCATTGCAAGGTGGCAGCGCCAGACCATGGCTAGGGTTTCATTGCAGTGCTTTCGCGAGAAGATAGATAAAGTGGATGTGTCTTCCATCTTGTACCGGTACTTAAAAAAGCATCAACCTTGTAAATGGACCCCAAATTTTACCTTGTATACCGGGTGAACTGATGGAAATGGAGAAATATAAATTCAGGAGAGATAACAATTGCAAAACCTCGTAATTAGGTTCTTGATCAGTTAGCACAATCTGAAAACATGAAGATATGATGTATGGCAGGTCACGGAAACTAATTACCTGGCTAGCAGCCGTTGTAGATTGAAAAATTCCTTGAACCAAAACACGAGAACCAGCCACAATTTTCGCCTGAGTCATTTGACCAGAACCTTGCTGAACACCAATTAGCTTTGTTTCATGCAGAACTCATCATCAACCTCGCATTATTGTAGAAAAGAACTGAGGAGAGTCTACCATTTGTTCCAAGTCATGAATAAGAACTCGATGTACACAAACGGATAACAAGGAGTTGGAGAATGTGCAGTGCAACATGAAAATAATGGATATATTTCTATGAACTGGAGAACACCGACATGACTGCCTGTAGTTGGTCTCCTTCCCTAATCTGACAGTTGACCAACATGTGCGAGTAAAGACTTCCTTTCTTCCTCGTTGGCGATTCGAACAACAGGCAGCGATTGGGCTAGGATTTCCATTGGTGTGGAGAAAAGGGGCGGGGTCAGGAGAAACCTCGGGATGGAGGACCTACGATCTGGTGGCAGCGGCGGACCTCGAATCCGCCCAAGGTTGAGGTCGGTATGACTGCTCGGGAGGGATGGGTCCGCCTGCCTATCCCCTCGCGCTGGATCCCCTCGCCTATCCCCTCGTGGAGCCACAGCTGAAGCGCGTCCGCTAGATCCCTCGTGGAGCCTTGGTCGGATCAACTCCTCCGCTGACTGCGCCATGAAAAACATAAAGACATAATATATCGTATATCATGAAAAACATAAAGACATAAAGAAACGTAATTTTAGTTAGCAAATAAAGTCTCAACTATAAAAATATATTGAATAAATACAACGTGGTGAAGTGCGGGGGGGGGGGGGGGCATATGCCCCCTGTCCATGTTGATTTTATGTTCCGCAAAATTATTAATTTTAATTTATTTAAGTATGTAGATATATTATGCCCTTATTTAAGATGGGCCCTAGGCTGCCACACCTTTTGCCATAGCCAAGGGCAGACAACAACAACTACTATTGACGCGTTTGGTTCGGTGTAATCGTCGCGGGTTCCAATTCCTCCGCTTACGAAAACATCATCCAGCGTTTGGTAAGCACATCACATATTTCGGAGCAGCGTTTTTTTGATAACTTGCCTTCACAGAACTGAAAACGCCTGGCCAAAGATGATTAGAAAACCGGAAGTCAGACGGTCGAACCAAACGAATAACGTATTCGGTAGGAAAAATGGGATTCGGAGCTTCCCGATAACAGAACCGAATACATTACAGGGCACGAACCAAACGCATCATATATTTGTCCCGTGTGAAAATGCGATTGTTTACTGTCATGTTCGTGAGTCCCGTATTTAAAGGACAGAGAGCAGCAAAAAGATTACCGAAAATTGTGTTTAAATACGAATCTAACGATATAATTTTTTGTGACATACATTAATAATTTGATAATTTAATTTATAATCAAATTTTGACATAAAATAAAAAAGGACCAGTGAACCAGGACGATGGTAGTACAACCACTACCTTTTCTTCGTCGAATGCACCTCCCAGCCAGCATCCAGGGCCGCATGCCAGTAAACGAATTGATCTCCTGTGGTAAACGAGGCAGCTGAGCACCAACAGCTTCACGCGTCATTTTCCAGAGACAAAACTGCATGCGGGCATCTCCAAAAGCGGTGGATAAGAGTTTCTTCTCTCACATGCAACATAGAAGATGCCCGGTTTGATGCGCATATGATGGAGCTCAAAACCGCAAGTCTGATTTACAGGTGCTCCACACTTTTTTTTATGAAAAAAAATCAATTATTTCTTGCGTCACTAGAGAACTAACCAACCTGTCGTTGAATGGTTAGGAGGACAACACTATCCCAGCTCACCAAGATTTAAGCCATATACTTAACATTGATGCTCGCATTATTCCTAGATTTATATCAAGCTTTCAATGTGTTTGGCAAAAAGTAAAATGAGTCTCCCTAAATCGTATAGCAACTTACATTATACAAAGAATTATAATAAGTCCAGCGAAAAACCATACTCTACAGAAAGGGATTCCCTAAAGAAAAAAACTACCACGTTAGAGCATCTACAGCCGGACTTTGCAGATCCGGTTCCTCAAACGTCCACAGACATGTTCGGGCATGTGCGCGGACACTGACCGGTCAAGTTTCAAATTTGCTTCCTCACAACCAAGCACCTCAATTATCATATCTCAAATCCATACAAACTCATGCAACTACGTCGATGCATTACATATATCGTTCGGCTACTCCATCACTAGTAACATGCCACCGGACTATCAAAATTTGGCATGTTTGGCTATGGTGGAGATCATCCACGCCTGCCCTTGTCCTTTCCCGCGCCCTTGCCGTCCTTCTCGCGAAAGTACCGGTCGAAGACGCAGTAGGGATCGAGCCAAATCTGCTCATCGCCGGAGTTGTCCTCCTTCTCCTCCTTCGGTGGCAGTCTGGCGATGGCACAGACCACCCGATTCTGCTCTTGGGCGAGGGCGCGCGTGTTCTCCCGTTTCCGTTTCTTCACAATGCGGACACGGATGGCTTTCTTCTCTGCGGTCGCCCGCGCAGCTGGATCAGCCGCCTCCGCCACCATCATTTCTGCCATGATACGGGCCTCGGTGGCCCTTATCCTCTCCTTCCCACGGCGGGCCGTCCGTCCCCGGTGGGGCTCATAGTTTGCCCGACCGATGATGGGGAAGGAGAGATTTTCCGACTGTCGGGACTGCGATGATCCAGCCCCGGAGGACCCAAGCGCTCGTTGAGCTGACACTATGGAGTCGCGCCGGATAGATCCGTCCGTCGGTCGGGCGCTGTCCTCCTGGGTGTAGCGGAGTACAATGCGGACCGCCATTGCCTCCTTTAACCCGCATGGGATGACACCCTAGTTGACAGATCCGAGCTGGTCGGAGTCAGAACCGCTCCCCGCCATGCCGGAGATGGCCGGGAATCGCCGGAGGTGAGCTCGGGTGGCGTGGGAGTGGAGGGGAGAGGAATGTGAAGTGGCTAGGGTTTGGTCCGACGAGCGGATGAGGACGACTATATGTGGGGTCAGGTGGGCCAGTGTGGGCCAGGTCCAACGTGGCGTACGCGCCCGGGCACCCTATATCCGCCCCATATTTGGGCTGAATATGAGGGGTGCCGGTCAACCCGAACGTTTGAGGCTTGTTTGAAGCGTCCGTCTTTTTCAAAATTTTGTGACAGGTCAGTAGATGCTCTTATGTACTTAGATGTATTTTTGCTCTTCCTTTTGAGACAATCTAGTCGGTCACTACAGAATACCAGGCTTTTGCACTCTCATTTAGGGCTCCTTTGATTCAAATAACTTTCATAGAAATTTTGAAGGATTAGAATATTTCGAAAATATTTTCTATATTGGTTATTTGATTCATTGATTGAATCCTACATTAACTTTTTTCTAAGGATTTTTGTACTACTTTTCATAGGATTTCTAGCATCCACTCAAACCTCTTTAAAAAAAATCATTTGTTTTTCCTATAAGACCTTGTACAATGCAAAGTGCTTAGGAGGGGTGCTTGGAAAAATAAATCAGATTTTTTTAAGCACATATGCTTATTTGGTACAGGGCAGATGCTTAATTAGGCGTCTCTACTGTAGAAATAGGCACTGATGCTTCAAGAAAATCTGGTTTATTTTTCTAAGCACCTCCCTAAGCTCCTAGTATTGTACAAGGTCTAATGCAATCAAACAACCTAAAATACTGTAGGATGGAGATGAGCATGGCATTTCAATAGTATGTTTTTTTCTATTCGAACGTTTCCGGAATCCTGCCAATCAAAAAGACCCTTAAATTGGTGCAACCAGTGGGGCGGCGACCACCAATACACGTCGCGAGTGGTAAACAATAATGAAGATAGAGCCGTGAACACCAATCTGAAGAGCACTAGTAGTAGAAGAGAAGACAAATCCAAGTACGTAAGTGGTAAATTTGCAACAGCAAACCAGCCGCTTGCTTGCTCTAGTTCTTCTAACTGAAAATATCCGTTGTTTCTGGCATACTCCCTCCGTACTTAAAAGAGTGTACTTTAATTTGGTTGGAAAGTTAATCTTTTTTATGTTTGACCATACTTATACAATAATAAACCAACATTTATGCCATCAAATTAGTAGCATTAGATTCATGATAAAATATATTTTTGATATATATCTATTTGGTCTCACAAGCATTGACATATTTTTGCACAAACTAGATCAAACTTTGAGATAGTTTGACCCTCCGACAAAGTTAGAAGTACACTTTTTCAAAGACGAATGGAGTACCTTTGTTTGTACGGAAGAATAAACTGTTGTGAAAGCAGGTCATGATTTACTCCTAGTTTTGTACTGTCTTGAACTAAAATCACGACAGTTGTTTCCGAATGAAGTGAGTGCCCGTTTTCTTCTTTATATTTCTCCTTCTTTTTTTTTTGCTTAATGACATCGGAGCTCAAAACTGAGAAGTGGGATGGCGCCATTTCTGTAGACGGCCTACCAAGTACTTCCTCCGTCCAAAAATACTTGTCGAAGAAATAAGTATATATAAATATATTTTAGTTTTAGATACATCCATTTTTATCTATTTTTCCGACAAGTATTTCGGGACGGAGGAAGTACTGCACTGAAAAGTGCAATGCCGTTTAAAAAAGCCCGTAATTATCCATAGAAAAGTGCGGTCGTGGTTTCCAGCTGGACTTCAGACAGGAACATCCTCACTCTGCCAGTCAACTTACAGCATTTAATTGAGTGTGTTATGCTAAATGAACCCCAGCACCATCCACCTATTCGCTTGCAAACAGAGCATGGTATTTCTACTGCTTAATTAACGGGGATCGTTTACGAAAATATACAGGTGAACATGGTTTCACGCGCATCTACATGAACAGTAAATTTTAAAACAAACAATAAATTATGAAAAATTGGGGTGTTAAATTTGGCCGACCATTCTGCTTATTACATGTAAAATTTCGTGAAGGAATGAAATCTGGGGTATTCCGTAGTGAAGAAAACATAATCCAGCCTTATCATTCCTTCAAACAGTGTTCTCGTAGATAGATAGATTTTGTCATTTTGCCTAGAACATTACGGATGCCATTTCTTTGTGAAAATTCATACGCGGCTATACCAGTCAACCATGTGTTAATCAGCTGTTTTTGAAGAAAAAAAATCATAGTATTTTTTTCGAATTACTGTTCATAGTGGTTCAAATCTGCATCCACATCATATGAATGTCTACACGAGTCAACCATGTAGTAATCAGGTGTTTTTTCTATTTTCCTAGTATTTTTCCCGAATTACTCCCTCCGTAAAGAAATATAAGAGCATTTAGATAACTACTTTAGTGATCTAAACATTTTTATATTTTTTTACTGAGGGAGTACTGTTCACAGGGGTTCCCATGGAATCATGTTCCACAAATCCGTGTCCGGATTGTATGAATGTCTATTCACATGTTGTTTGATTTTTCTGAAATTTCAGTCGTCCCTTTGGATCAAACACTCAACCATTCTCTCATCTCCACCCGACTCAAAATGAATTGTTATCCCCCGGTGTCCTGCAGATTAAGTGCACAACTTGAATCTACCTTTATAAAATAACTCAAGTATTGAGGGACCATTTTATTAATAAAATGTATTGTTTACAAACCAAAAAATTCAGTGGTTTGCTAAAGTAATGCGCAATTTTAGGTTAGCAAAAAAAATGAGCACCTAAGAATTAGCAAAAAAAAAATATTAATACGTACTCCCCAGGGGAAAATAGTGAAAGCTTCTCCCCAGAGCAAGGAGCCAGTGACTGTTACAATGAAATCCAATATCTCTCTTTCTGTACATGTGCGATTTTTGCATGGCAAAGACTTTGGTCAACATGCATTGATCTATTTACAGCTTTAGTTGTTTAAATGAATGCATGTGGCTTACTTCAAGAAACGTGGTTAACACGTACTCCCTCAGTCCGGAAATACTTGTCATCAAAATAAATAAAAAGGGATGTATCTAGATGTATTTTAGTTCTAGATGCATCATTTTTGTCCATTTTGATGACAAGTATTTTCGGACGGAGGGAGTACCTACTTGTTTTACATGCTTGTGGCATCAACCAATCAATCTTCTAGAACTGTTCAAAGCATCTTTCAGAAAAGTTATTAATCCTGAGTAACACGACCTGCAGCATTTTTAAACCGAACACATGACACAGGTACACTTCCAGATGACTAAACCACAGTAAACAAGTGGACAGCACATTTGGCCAACGATGTACTCCCTCCGTTCCCAAATAATTGTCTTTCTAGCCATCTCAAAAAATAATTGTCTTTCTAGCCATCTCAAATGAACTACAACATACGGATGTATGTAGACATGTTCTAGAGTGTAGATTCACTCATTTTGCTTCGTATGTAGTCACTTGTTGAAATATCTAGAAAGACAATTATTTAGGAACGGAGGGAGTAGTAGTAGTTCTGAATCCTCTGAACAGAATGCAGCCAGCAACAAAACATGCGGTACACACATCGGTCCTCCTGACCATAGTTCAGATAAACATAGGCTAATGCTACCACAGAACGTGAAACTACCAGCGAGATCGCCAATTTACAAGATGGGGATACGGACACACTATTCTACATCATCCGCTAGCATCAGGCAAAGCTAATAGGTCTAGTGAAAAGCATCGGCGATTTTTACAAGGTCAGTGAGCTGAGGGTCCTGTGTTTGGTTGCCTACCACAACTATGGCTTGCCACAACCTGCTTAGCCTCATGGCCCGTCTGTCACAGGCACTGGTCTTTTTAGCTAAGCGTGTCGTGCTTATGGCTCCTTTTCCTTGGCCATAAGACGATTTCGACAAAAAGTTAGCATGATTATGGCATTCTTAGCCTTCAACCAAACAGGCCCAGGTACTTCCGAAGCTGAGGCCTTTAAGTTGGGAGATATGAAGACATGGCTCTTCTGAAATCCAGATTCATTGCAGAGCCCGCGAAGGGCGGCACACCTTCAGGGACCCACAAACCGCCTTTGTTAGGGAACATGATCTTTGGATTCATGCGGTCCTTCTCAGTGCTTGATTGCTCGGATGGAGCTTCCTTTTTGTTGTTCACGAATTCAAAGAACTCTGCAACTTGCTGGGCATACCTGCATGGGCAGAAGATCCGAAACTTAAAGGGGAACACGTGATTTTAGAAGTACTTAGTTGTAGTTACTTTCTGATGTTTACATCCAGTAACCAGTAAATAGAACATCATAGTAATGCCTGATTGAACATGTACTAACAGAGCCACACAAAATGCTTAGAAAGCTTATTCAAATATAGTTGGCGCTACACAACATTTAATTAGTACAGCAAAGGTTTGCAGAACTCATTGTCGTTTCGCTTGTATGTCTCTGTTGAAATCAATGTCAGGTTCACAATCCAAGACCAGAGCAGGAACCTACATACCAAAAAGTCTCAAATGTAACTGAGGTGCTTCAGAACTAGAGAAGTATACACAAGCAGGAGAATGTACCTACCTTCTGGATACTAGAATGCATGTGATCTCCTTCCAGGTAAAAGACACGATCCCTTATCCCTGGAGGCAAGTTGCCCTCCATCTGTGTGGGCAGCTGACTAACTGATAATACACCACAGCCTCCTCCTTTCGAAGGAAACAGCCAGCTCTCATGTTTCTCATGCAAACCTTGCAAGTAGTCAAGACTAACACCACCTTCCTCCGATCTTTTCCGGAGCATCATCCTTTTATGGCAAGTATCTGGGCTGGCTCTTAGATAAATAAATCCATCTGGGATAAGACCTGGGAGCGATGACACCACAGGATCGAACCAGGAATCATAGATGCTGATCTCCATCTCATTCATCCAGTTAGCTTCGTGAACAGCACGGACAAATACCTGGTGAATATTAGAATTTAGTTGCACGGTACTAGTCAGTCAAACCAGGAAAAGATAAAGAAATACTCAGTTCACATATGAACTAGCATTAGCACGTAAGACAAGACCTACCATCCTGTCACTAAAAACACTTCTTTCCATTAGTCTGAGAGGTTTGATGCCACCTGAAGATTCCCTTTCTTGCATAACTCTTGTCACAAACACGTAGTTCTGAAACGTGTAAGCATATCTTTGGGGCTCAGCGTAGAAGGCATCCAGTATATTGAAGTGGTCAGGGCCAACATCCTGCCACTTAGCAACAGGTTCAGGTACTATTTCAACAAGATCACGTAGTTCAATAGTCTCATTAGCTATTCTCTGGAGAAAGGTGCTCTTTCCAACACTGATATTTCCTTCCACACAAAAGGTTAGCCTCTTCTTCTGAGGAGGCTTAGATGAGCTGGTATCCTCTAACTCCTCAACAACACTCTCTTTAATGAATGAAGTGATACTCTCAGCATGATTCTTATGTTTGATGCCAACCGAGCTCTGCAAGAACTCAACCATCTTCTCACTAGACTTTCCAAAGAACTGCACATCATGTAAATTACAAAAAAAGTTAGGAGAGCAGCACGAAGTACATAATATTACACTACAATGTAGCCAACACAACAAACAAAAGAATAGAGTCGCTATAGTATCCTGTTTGTTAACTTCCACACCACTTCAGAATTCAAACATCTCTCCTGGAACCAGAATAAAATAATAACTTGTTTATCTGAGAACACAAGAACATGTGACATAATAAATCTAGACTTAGATATTCTGGACGCCAAGTCCAGAACAGAAACAAAAAAAAAAAAGCATCAGAGCTCCCTGAGTATTACAAGGCAAAAAGAAGTACATGATATTATACACTACTACAATGTAGCCAACACACAACAAACAAACAAAAAAGCATCAGAGCTCCCTGAGTATTCACAATTTCATGAGCTCAAAAGAAGTACATAATATTGCACTATAATGTAGCCAACACAACAAAATAAATAAGAAAGCATCAGAGCTCCCTGAGTATTCGCAATCTCATGGGCTCCATTAGGATTTCAAAAGTTCAAATGGCAGGTAGCACTATTTTCATGCAGTGCACCCTTTTGTCTTGTGCGTGGGTCCGAAACATAGCCAATGTGGGCCATGGTAATCATACAACGTAGATGTAACAAGACTTGCACGAGAGTTGTTAAACAAAACTAAAAGCTGGAGGTGGCCACATGTATGTACTGTGACACTTTATGACTTGTACAGGTACTGCTTGCAATTATCAAATGGAGAAGTAACAATTTCAACGCTCGTGGATAAGACTTTGTGTTCTTGCCTTGGGGCGTGACAGAAACGCACGTTTTGGGTAGTAGCATTTCCAGCAATCCAAGCAGGGGAACACACACCTTATCCCTGTAGAGCTGCTTGAGATGCGCGACGCCCTCGAAGCCGTTGTCGACGAGCTTCCTGAGGTTGCGCGGGCCGACCCCGGGGATGGCGAGGAGCTCGCCGCTGCCGGCCACGGCGCTCACGCCCCGCAGCCTCCTCTCGGCCACCGCGTGGGCCCCGTCCCCGCCCCGCTTCTCGTCCTCCGGCCCGCCGTCCGCGCGCCTGGAGGCCTCGAGGGTGCAGAACGCGCCCCTCCTCGCCCCGCCGCCGCAGCGCAGCCAGGGCGGCGGGCCCCGGCGCGCGGCGAGGAGCGCGGGGGAGCCGAGGCGGAGGGAGGGCATGGAGGCGGAGGGGAGCAGGAAGGGCGCCGTGGCGGCGTCAATGAAGGCGGTCGCTGCGGCGGCGGCGGGGAGGAGGGAGAGCCTGTGCATCTACGGCGGCGGCGCCGGAGGTCATCAATGGGCGGGGTGGGGGCGGGCTAGGGTTTGGGGAGGGTTTTGGTTCGGAGTTATCCCCGCGGCCTGTGACTGACCGTGAGCTGTGTCGTCGGGGAGCGGGAAGGGGGAGGCGGCCGAGGTAGGGCGGTCTCGGTGGACCGCGGGTGGGGCCGCCGGGGGCGGTGCGCGGGAGAGGCTGCCGGGTGGGACCGCCGGCACAGGGGCAGCACGGGCGACCGAATAGTTTGCGCGCGGAATGTGGGCCTGTCGCTGCATCGGCGCCCCGGTTTCGGGACCCTGTCGCAGGAACCGATGTACGGGCGCTCACGGGCTTTTTCAGCCGGAAAATGGTCACGCTTTCTACTGGTGGTCGGCTGCTTTGCCGTGCGTGGAACCGCTGCGTGCATTTGAATTTTGAGCTTTCAAATGGTTCCTCCTTTTTCATCTAAAAAAGTGTGAGCCTTTCTTGAGGTGAAACAAACATCCGCACCACTGAAACTAAAAAAATTAACATTTGTGCCGTCAAGTTAGTGGTTTTGGTGTTTGGGCCAAACCCAATAAATAGGCTCATATTTCGTGGTATGTGAATTAGCCACCGGCTCGCGAAAATCCATCTCTGCTCCCGAGCTCATCTACACCCACTGTGACAAAAAAAAACAAATAGCAGAAAAATTCCAAAATTCCAAAAAAAAAATTGTGCGGTAGACAATTTGATGTGTGAAGCCCGCCCCAGTTTTCAAATTATTTGGACATCTGAGGAGCTCTCAGCAAAAAAGACAAATCGGGCCAAAACAGTCCATGAGCCTATTTATTGGAGCGGGGCTCACACATCAAATTGTCTACCGCACATTTTTTTTTGGAATTTTTTGATATTTTTTTGAATTTTTACGAATTGTTTTCCAATAGGATGCAGATGATCCTGGGCACCGAAACACCTTACTCACTGGCTCGGCCCTAAATATTATTTTTTATTTTACCGGCATTTTTTTTCCAGAAGGAATGTGTTCCTTTTACATATTGCTAAAGATATTATTAAACCAACTAGTACAAAATAAAAATTCTTATATTAATGAAAAATATTCAATGTTTGCATGTTGAGAAAAAAAATGTTCCACGAACCAACCTGTGGTTGGATGGTTAGAGGGTCGGTGGTATCTCCAGCCCACCAGGGTTCAAGTCCTGGTGTTCCCATTATTTCTGGATTTATTTTAGAATTTCCGGCGATGCGCTTTCAGTGGGAGGAGACGTTCCCGTCGACGACGAGGCGCCTATGGCGACTTCGTAAATCTCAAGATGATATGTCGGCTCAGTCTCTCGAAGGTGCTCATAGGGGTTCCCAGCCAGTCGCCTCGTCAGGACCAGGCACACGATCGAAGAAACCAACCAGAACGTGATATGTGTTCGTGTAGGCCCAATCTTGCCTCTTTCTTCCTCCCTCATCTTCATCCCTCTCGTCGTTCGCCCTTTTCCCATCTCACAGGGAGATGCTCCTCCACTGCCGCTACTTGTGCCCAAACTCCTCCTTGTCGTGGCAAGCAAAGTTGTTGCCCAACTCTCCTCCCTCGCTCCTGATGAGTCTTTATGGCGGCGCTCGACTGTCACTGTTCACGAGGATCCACGAGGCAGCGTTGCGAATCGCGGCTAGCTGTCGTGGACGACTGGGATGAAGAGGTTGCTGAAACTGCCGATCGGCAAAAACTACGAGGTGGTTGCTCTCGTCGTGGGGGATGTCACAACTGGCATTGGAGGGAGCTGCAACCGTACACGCATAATGCTACGGCTATCACTTTTTTTGCTTGAAACCAGAAAAGCGGGTGGCGCATCCGGCGCCCAGGGAAGTGGCAACCAGCAGCACAAATGTTACGACAGGTGTAGTTTTTTGCTGGAACAAGAAAGTTACGACATCGGGGAGAAGATGCAAGCAATGCACAGGGATGTTGGAACCGAGTTCCTCTGATGCTGGAACCGGCAAGCTTTTTTGCTACGAACGATGAGTTTTGTTGCTGTGACCGGCAACTGCTGGTGGTTGAACGAGGTGTTGCCGACACGGCGACAAGACAAGATGTTGCAACCGGCACGACATAAAGCTACAACAGGCGAGGAATTTTGTTGGAATATGGATGGTCACTTTTGCTGGGATTAGCGCCGACGAGGCATTTTTGCTAGAATCGGCAAGCATTTTTTGCTACGACCTGCTAGAATTTTTGTTCGGCCGATAATTGAGGTGAGGATACACTCTGAGCTTGTTGATGGGTGCAGCGGCCATCGATCATCGGCACTCGAGCTGCAACCGTCACACCGGAACTGCAACCGTGATACATGTTGTTGCATGCGTGGAGCCGGCGAGGAACGCAGGACATGACGAGGTGGAGGCGATTGCTTCACCGACAACAGCGAGGCCACGAACGTCGGCGACGGCGAGGAGGCGAGCGGGGCAGCGGTAGTTCAAACAGCGGTAGGGTGGGCCAACGACGTGAGATGGGGTTCTGCGCTCTCTTTTCTCCCTTTTTCCTGTGCGGATGATGACAAGAGGGGAGGTAGGGAGCAGACCTAAAAGTGTTTGTACGGCTTGGCCTGGACATTTGCGGGCGTTTGAATGATCCGCGTTTGGAGATGCCTTTAAGCTTGTTTCAGGCCATATATACATAATTTGTGCCATTGTATTCAAGTCCGTAGATGGCTTGCTGAAAAAACATGTTTTCTATAAAATAAAATAAATTTTGGATAGCGCCATTGCTACAACTCTATACCCGACGTTATGTTGTGATTTGTTTGTTTATTTATGTGGTTTTGCTTGTTTTGTTTGGCCAGTAGATCCATATTTCCTTTACAAAATTCCCGCAACAAGAAAAATCATTGTACTACATTATGTATCAGAAGTTATTTGCTGTGTACAGGACACACGTTCGTTGCACACATTCACTCAATAATCATTTTATTTCAAAGGCAATGGTCACATTTGTATAAATCGTCACTAGAATTAGCAAAAATCACAACATTTGATATTCATCGTACCTTAGTTTCCGTAAGGACCCCGCTGAACACGGTAGGGTAGGACAAAAGATGTCATGCAAGTTCTTTTCCATAAGCACGTATGACTATTTACGAATACATGCCTACATTACATTGATGAATTGGAGCTAGTTCTATATCACCCTATGTTATAACTATTGCATGAGGAATCACATCCGGCATAATTATCCATCATTGATCCATTGCCTACGAGCTTTTCATATATTGTTCTTCGCTTATTTACTTTTCCGTTGCTACTGTTACAACTACTACAAAAACCCAAAAAACATTTATCTTTACGTTTGCTACCGCTGCTATTATTACCATACCACTTTTGCTACTAAACACTTTGCTGCAGATACTAAGTTATCCAGGTGTGGTTGAATTGACAACTCAACTGCTAATACTCAAGAATATTCTTTGGCTCCCCTTGTGTCGAATCAATAAATTTGGGTTGAATACTCTACCCTCGAAAACTGTTGCGATCCCCTATACTTGTGGGTTATCAAGACTAATTTCTGGCGCCGTTGCTGGGGAGCATAGCTCTATTCTCTGAGTCACTTGGGATTTATATCTGTTGATCACTATGAAGAACTTGAAAGACGATCGAACTACTATTTTGCCCTCAACTACGAGGGGAGGTAAGGAACTGCCATCTAGCCTTGCACTAGATTCTCCTTCCGTTATAAGTAAGCTTGCGACACCTAAACCTGCTACTGCTATGAATTCTGATATGTCGCATGTTATTGATGATGCCACTTCTGCTATGCATGATGAAACTACTTCTGTGCTTGATACTACTGTGCCATTAGGTGAATTTCTAGATGAACAACTTGCTAGATTTAGGGGGAATGAAAATATTTAAGAACCTATCATTGATGATGAAAGATCGAGGATGTCGCCTAGAGGGGGGGGGGGGTGAATAGGCGTTTTAAAATAATTACGGTTTAGGCTTGAACAAATGCGGAATAAACCTAGCGATTAATTTGTCAAGCACAAAACCTAAAACAACTAGGCTCACCTATGTGCACCAACAACTTATGCTAAGCAATATAAGCAACTATGTGATAGCAAGATATATGACAAAGAACAATATGACTATCACAAAGTAAAGTGCATAAGTAAAGGGGCTCGGGTAAGAGATAACCGAGGCACGCGGAGACGACGATGTATCCCGAAGTTCACACCCTTGCGGATGCTAATCTCCGTTTGGAGCGGTGTGGAGGCACAATGCTCCCCAAGAAGCCACTAGGGCCACCATAATCTCCTCACGCCCTCGCACAATGCAAGATGCCGTGATTCCACTAAGGAACCCTTGAGGGCGGTCACCGAACCCGTACAAATGGCGACCCTTGGGGGCGGTCACCGAACCCGTACACTTTGGCAACCCTTGGGGGCGGTCACCGGTACCCGTCAAAATGCACGGGGCGATCTCCACAACCTAATTGGAGACCCCGACGCTTGCCCAGAGCTTTACACCACAATGATTAAGCTCCGAACACCACCAACCGACTAGGGGGCCCAAGCACCCAAGATAAACAAGCTCAAGGGCACCAAGCACCCAAGAGTAATAAGCTTCTCAACTTGTAACTTCCACGTATCACGTGGAGAACTCAAACCGATGCACCAAATGCAATGGACGGAGTGCCCAAGTCCTTCTCTCCCAAATCCCACCAAAGCAACTAATGCTAGGGAGAAAAATGAGAGGAAGAACGAAGGAAGAACACGAAGAACTCCAAGATCTAGATCCAAGGGGTTCCCCTCACTTAGAGGAGAAAATGATTGGTGGAAATGTGGATCTAGATCTCCTCTCTCTTTTCCCCCAAAAACTAGCAAGAATCCATGGATGGATTGAGAGATAGCAAGCTCGGAGAAGGTCAACAATGGGGGAAGAACACGAGCTCAAAGGATGAGGTCCCAATGGGGAAGAAGACCCCCTTTTATAGGTGGGGAGAAAATTCAACCGTTATCCCCTCACTCAGCCCGCACGACGCGGTACTACCGCAAGGAGCTGCGGTACTACCGCGGTTGGCCGCGGTACTACCGCTGCAGGTTGCGGTACTACCGCATGTGCAGTTCTGGCCAGATGAAGGTCTGTTGCACAGGGCAACGAGCGATAGAACCGCCGGAGCGGTACTACCGCGCGCCCCTACGGTACTACCGTAAGGCAGGCAACACTAGGCGCAGAGAAGGCACGGACGTAAAAAATTACTTCCGTACCTACTTCCGCCGAGGAAGGACCTACGCAAAACTCCGGCACGGTACTACCGCACACGAAGAGCGGTACTACCGCGTAGGGCGCGGATGTAAAAAAGTTACATCCGCCCCTACTTCCGCTCATGCTGCTAAGCCTGGCTAGAGCCCACGGTACTACCGCGCTCGCGGCGCGGTACTACCGCGTAGGGCACGGATGTAAAAAATTACATCCGCCCCTACTACCGCTCGAGCAGTTGCGCCTGGCCTGAGGCCACGGTACTACCGCTCCCACAGAGCGGTAGTACCGCGAGGGCCCGCGGTACTACCGCTCCGGAGAGCAGTACTACCGCATGCCCCAAATCAGCAACACTAGGAGTCCTTCATTTTGCAGAGAAGACAACAGAGGGAAACACTAATACCAGAACTGCCATAACTTCTGCAAATGAGCTCCGAATTGAGCAAACTCAAGCTTGTTGGATAGAGGAAGACGAGTAGCATCAAAACAACGAGGCAGGGGAGGTATGCCTAACAAGAGAGGAGAGAAACCTCCAACAGAGAAGAACCGGCAGAGCCTCCAACATCGAAAACATCATAGAAGATGCATGTAAACTCCGTTTTCGATGAACTCGAGCTTGTCATGTAAATGACCAAAAGCTCCAAATCTCACAAGGAGAAGAACCAAACAAGAACCAATAAAGATGATGCAAGGATGCAATGGTTTGAGCTCTCTACGAATGATACGATCAAGCAACTCATCGAGAGCCCCCCTTGATAGTACGGCAATCGATCCTATAACCCGGTCTCCCACAACTACCACGAGACCGGTAAAATAGAAAACCTATCAAGGGCAGACCTTTGCCTTGCACAAAGTCCACTTGAGCTAGATGATGACGATCTACTCTTCCTCAAGACGGACCACCTTTATTGATTGCGTTGGCTCGATGAAGACTAGTTGATTGCTCCCCCATACTCCACTATGGGTGAACCACTCTTCCACTCATCTTCACAAGTCCATTGTCACCACAATGGACAGCAAGCTTCAAGCACTTGATCTCTTCGTGATGCATCACTTGAACTTGCACACCGCAACCTAACCCCACAAAGAACTCTCACGAAGACCATGGGTTAGCACACAAAGCGTAATGGACAATGCTTACCATACCATGGGATCACTTGATCCCTCAGTACATCTTGTGCGCTTTGTGTGTTGAATCTTTCAAACTCTCTTAATTTAGATGATGTCTTGAAGGTGGACATGAATGATCACACAATCTTCTTCTTCAAGACATGCTTGCAATAAGCTCAACACTCACATGACCAATCTTTGGATAATCTGGAGGGCTGATCTGGAGTCCGTTCGGAGCTCCGGAGAGGGGGATTCGTTGCCGTCGTCATCATCAACCATCCTCCATCACCAATTTCATGATGCTCACCGCCGTGCGTGAGTAATTCCATCGTAGGCTTGCTGGACGGTGATGGGTTGGATGAGATTTACCATGTAATCAAGTTAGTTTTGTTAGGGTTTGATCCCTAGTATCCACTATGTTCTGAGATTGATGTTGCTATGACTTTGCTATGCTTAATGCTTGTCATTAGGGCCCGAGTGCCATGATTTCAGATATGAGCCTATTATGTTTTCATGAATATATGTGTGTTCTTGATCCTATCTTGCAAGTCTATAGTCACCTATTATGTGTTATGATTCGACAACCCCGAAGTGACAATAATCGGGATACTTCTCGGTGATGACCGTAGTTTGAGGAGTTCATGTATTCACTATGCGCTAATGCTTTGTTCCGGTTCTCTATTAAAAGGAGGCCTTAATATCCCTTAGTTTCCGTAAGGTCCCCGCTGAACACGGGAGGGTAGGACAAAAGATGTCATGCAAGTTTTTTTCCATAAGCACGTATGACTATTTACGGAATACATGCCTACATTACATTGATGAATTGGAGCTAGTTCTATATCACCCTATGTTATAACTATTGCATGAGGAATCGCATCTGGCATAATTATCCATCATTGATCCATTGCCTATGAGCTTTTCATATATTGTTCTTCGCTTATTTACTTTTCCGTTGCTACTGTTGCAACTACTACAAAAACCCCAAAACATTTATCTTTACGTTTGCTACCGCTACTATTATTATCATACCACTTTTGCTACTAAACACTTTGCTGCAGATACTAAGTTATCCAGGTGTGGTTGAATTGACAACTCAACTACTAATACTCAAGAATATTCTTTGGCTCCCCTTGTGTCGAATCAATAAATTTGGGTTGAATACTCTACCCTCGAAAGCTGTTGCGATCCCCTATACTTGTGGGTTATCACTTCCACCTCAGCCCACTTGGTGAACTTGTCCACGGCGATGTAGAGGTAGCGATAGCCTCCTGGCGCCCGAGGGAACGGGCCCAGGATATCCAGCCCCCAGACTGCGAACGGCCATGAGAGGGGTATAGTTTGCAGACCTCCCGCCGGTTGATGGATCTGCTTGGCACGGAATTGGCAGGCCTCACAAGCCTTCACCAGCTCCACGGCGTCATTGAGTGCCGTGGGCCAATAGAACCCGCTGCGGAACGCCTTGCCAACGAGGGTCCGTGATGACGAGTGATGCCCATAGTCTCCATCGTGTATGTCTGCCAACAGCTCCTTCCCTTGCTCTCTGGAAATGCAACGTAGGGACACATCATTCAGTCATCTCCGGTAGAGCTCTCCATCCTTGATGCAGTATGCCGTGGCCTACCGCGCCACACGCTCCACTTCCTCCTCCTTCTCCGGCAAGGTCCCTTGTGTCAGGTAGCTCCTGAGCTCTGTGATTCAGCACCCTTCCTGAGGCTCCAACGCCAGGAGCAGGCGCGCCCCTGAGGCTGGGCCGCAGACCGGGGCTCCTGAGGCAGGCGGCTGGGGGAGCTCTTCCCGAGGCTGCGCCGTGCTTGATAGTGATGGCGTCGCCGAGGGCTTGAAGAGCCGCTCCTCGAAGACGCCAGGCTCCTGGGGTAGCCGCCTGGATGCCCTCTTGGCGATGTCATTAGCCTCTTGATTGGTGCCGCGAGGCACATGGTGCAACTCCAGCCCCCAGAACTGCTTCTCCATCCTGTGGACCTCCGCGAGGTAGGCTTCCATGTGCTCATCCTTTGGCTCGTATACTTTGTTGGAGAAGTTGACGAGGAGCTGCGAATCACCCTTGATGGTGAGGCGCTTCACCCCCAAGGCGACTGCGGCTTTCAGGCCTGCTATCAGGCCTTCGTATTCTGCTATGTTGTTGGAGACCTTTTCTCCATGCTGGAAACAGAGTTGCATGGCGTAGTAGAGCTTGTCTTGAGTGGAAGATACGAGCACCGCGCCAGCCCCCGCGCCGTGTCGGGAGAACGCCTCGTCGAAGTACATGACCCAGCCATCCGGTGCCTCGCTTCCCGGGGAAAGTGATCGATCTTCGCCAGCCTTGAGGCCTGGCGCCTCTGCCCATTCCGCCTCGAAGTTCGCAAGCGCGGCCCCCTTGATGACTCTGGTCGTGCTGAATTCTAGCTGAAATGCTTGCAGCTCGATGTTCCACTCAGCGACTCTTCCAGCTGAGTTGGGGCTCCTGAGCACCCTTTCCAAGGGGTACGCTGAGACGACCTTGATGGGATGGCCGTGGTAATAGTGCCGCAGCTTGCATGAGGCTACCAATAGCGCGAGGAGGAGTTTTTGAGGCATGGGGTACCACGCCCTTGCGTCCCGTAGCATCGTGCTGACGAAGTACACGGGGTGCTCGACGAGGTTGGGAGTGCTGGCGCTGCTTGCGTCCTTTGGAGGCCGGGGCGCCTCCTGAGACAATGGAGCCCCTAGCGATTGGTCGCTTGGGGGGGGGGGGGGGGGCTCTTCTATTCTGGGTGTGCTCCCCTGCAGCGGCTGATCCTTCTCGGCTGCGGTCGCGATCTCTGTGAGGCCCTCTTGGTTCTGCTTTGCTTTGACCCGGACGGTTGCTGCGGCCTTGGTCCAACGCTCCTCCCTAACCGCCACCAGGGCTGCGCTGGCGGAGTAGGGGGTGGCTGCAAGGTAGAGCACAAGGGGCTCTCGAGGACGTGGAGCCACCATCACCGAAGGGCTGGTTAAGTACCTTTTGAGATCCTGGAATGCCTTGTCGGCCTCTTCAGTCCATTCAAAGGGGCCTGAGGGAGTCCTGGATTAGGGGGTGTCCGGATAGCCGAACTATCACCTTTGGCCGGACTCTCGGACTATGAAGATACAAGATTGAAGACTTCGTCCTGTGTCCGGATGGGACTTTCCTTGGCGTGGAAGGCAAGCTTGGCGATACGGATATGTAGATATCCTACTATTGTAACCGACTCTGTGTAACCCTAACCCTCTTCGGTGCCTATATAAACCGGAGGGTTTTAGTCCATAGGACGAACAACAATCATACCATAGGCTAGCTTCTAGGGTTTAGCCTCTCTGATCTCGTGGTAGATATACTCTTGTACTTCCCATATCATCAATATTAATCAAGAAGGAGTAGGGTTTTACCTCCATTGAGAGGGCCCGAACCTGTGTAAAAACATCGTGTCCCTTGTCTCCTGTTACCATCCACCTAGACGCATAGTTCGGGACCCCCTACCCGAGATCCGCCGGTTTTGACACCGACATTGGTGCTTTCATTGAGAGTTCCTCTGTGTCGTCATCTTTAGGCCCGATGGCTCCTCCGATCATCAACAACGATGCGGTCCAGGGTGAGACTTTTCTCCCCGGACAGATCTTCGTATTTGGTGGCTTTGCACTGCGGGCCAATTCGCTTGGCCATCTGAAGCAGATTGAAAGCTACGCCCCTGGCCATCAGGTCAGATTTGGAAGTTTGAACTACACGGCTGACGTCCGCGGAGACTTGATCTTCGACGGGTTCGAGCCCCAGCCAAGCGCGCCGCACTGTCACGATGGGCATGATCTAGCTCTGCTGCCGAACAGTGCCCTGGAGAACGCACCAGTGTCCGCTCCGACCCTTAGCTCGGAGCCGACTGCGCCGATCGAGGACGGGTGGCTGGACACCGCCTCGGGGGCTGCAATCTCTATGATGATTAAGCCGAACACCATCCCTGTCCTTTGCAAGGCTCGTGACTCCAAGGTGCCGGACTCCTCTCCGGACTCCGAACCTTCCGTGCCCCTGCCAATCGAATCTGATTGGGCGCCGGTCATGGAGTTCACCGCCGTGGACATCTTTCAGCACTCGCCCTTTGGCGACATCCTGAATTCACTAAAGTATCTCTCTTTATCAGGAGAGTCCTGGCCGGATTATGGCCAGGAAGGTTGGGATGTGGACGACGAAGAAATTCAAAGCCCACCCACCACCCACTTCGTACCCACTGTCGAAAGCTTAAACGATGTGCTCGACTTCGACTCCGAAGACATCGATGGTATGGACGACAATGTAGGAGATAAACATGAACCAGCGCCTATAAGGCATTGGACAGCCACCTCATCTCACGACGTATACATGGTGGACACACCTAAAGGAAGCGACGACGAGGAACAACGGGACGCCACGAGGGATCATTCCCTCGAAAAGCAGTCAAAACAGCGACGTAAGCGCCGCTCAAAATCCCGCCTCGACAAAGACATCAGCCATACAGACCCAGCCATAGAGCAGGGCGAACCGGTGGACGACGAACATGCTATCGAGCAACCGTCCGAACAGTACAACCTGGATAAACAATCCATCCCCGGCGAAGATAACAGTCCAGACGATCTCACGCCGGACAAGTTGCTGGAGCAGAAGAACCTCCATAAAAGGCTCGTCGCCACTGCGTGTAGCCTGAAAAAGCAGAAGCGGAAGCTCAAAACAGCGGAAGATGCACTCGGAATCAGATGGAGCAAAGTACTCAACACCGCAGACAAATACGGCGATAGTCGCCGAACAAAGAGCTACCCGAAGCGAAAACTACTGCCCGAATTTGATGAGGAGGCCGTAGAGCCCCCGCAATCAAAGAACAAGGAGACCACCCAGTTGGATATACGACCCCATGGCAAACATAGAGCGGCAAACGGCACCGCACACAAGCCGGCACGCGATCCGCACACGGATCCGCATAAAAAAGATGGCCCAGTTAGATCTATCTACGGGCCAAGAAAGCAAGCTCTATTAAGCAATGCAACACATCAAGTATCCGAATATTACGGTGCACCTAAATATAGGGGTGCCGCACACCCCCTATGTTTCACCGATGAGGTTCTGGATTATGAATTTCCAGCGGGATTCAAGCCCGTAAACATAGAGGCATACGACGAAACAACAGACCCTGGAGTCTGGATTGAGGATTACATCCTCCACACACACATGGCTAGAGGAGATGACCTCCACGCCATAAAATACTTACCCCTCAAGCGCAAAGAGCCAGCCCGGCATTGGCTCAAAAGCCTCCTCGAAAACACCATTGGAAGTTGGGAAGAGATCGAGGATGCTTTTTGGGCAAATTTTCAAGGGACCTATGTCCGACCTCCGGATGTAGACGATTTAAGTCACATAACTCAACAACCCGGAGAGTCAGCCCGAAAATTCTGGAACAGATTCCTTACTAAAAAGAACCAAATAGTCGACTGTCCGGATGCCGAAGCCTTAGCAGCTTTCAAACACAACGTCTGAGATGAATGGCTCGCCAGACACCTCGGCCAAGAAAAGCCAAGAACAATGGCAACATTAACAAGCCTCATGACCCGCTTTTGCGCGGGAGAGGATAGCTGGCTGGCAAGATGCAGTACCAGCGACCCAAGTACATCCGAAGTCAGGGACGGAAATGGGAAACCGCGACGCAGCAAGGACCAGCGCCGGGCCAAGGGAAACAGCCCAAAGAGCACGGCAGTCAACGCCGGATTCAAAAGCTCATGGCAGAACCATAAAAAACTGCCCCCTAAGGATAACAGGGACGAGCTATCTAACTTAAACAAAATCTTGGACAAGGTATGCCAAATCCACAGTACTCCCGTGAAGCCTGCAAATCATACCCACAGAGATTGTTGGGTCTTCAAGCAGTCCGGCAAACTCAACGCCGAACACAAGGGGCTCGACACACCAAGCGAGGACGATGACGAACCCCACAAGCAGAGCACCGGAAAACAAAAGAATTTCCCACAAGAAGTCAAAACAGTAAACTCACTTCACGTGACAACAGGGAAAAACAGAATGGCGCCCATAGAGATACGCACCATACGGCCTATCCCAGAGGAGTCCCGCCACTGGTTGTTAAAACCAATCACCTTCGATCATCAGGATTACTCCAGAAGTATCCAGAATGCGGGATGGACTACATTGATATTAGATCAGATAATTGACGGACTCCAATTTACACAAGCCCTAATGGACGTCAGCAGTGATCTAAACCTGCTATATCAGGACACAATCCGGAAAATGGGGATAGACCGAACCAAAATTTGCCATAGCAACACTTCCTTTCAAGGGGTAATGCCAGGCCCATATGCCCATTGTACGGGCTCTCTACTGCTAGAAGTTGTGTTCGGATCACCCGACAACTTCCGCCGCGAAAGTAACCTTCCACCTCGCCCCATTTACAAGTAGATACCAAGCACTACTGGGACGCGAAGCTTTCACCCGCTTTAACGCAATACCGCATTATGCATCCCTTACACTTAAAATGCCCGGTCCGCGAGGCATCATCTCCTTAAAGGGAAATACCGAGTGTTCCTCGAGCGCGGAAGATTGTGTGACTGCCTTGACAGCCACACACTAAACCGGCTTCACCAATCAAAGCACCTAAACCGGTCGTTCAGACCCCGGACACGGCTAGACGAGTCCGGCATAAACACACAAGGGCTTACTAGCCGCATACCCCTGTACAAGAGGCTCCGCGCATGTACAACAAGAGACAATAAAGCTCAATTTTATTCATTTTTTGAATTGTACTTTGTTTATTTAGTATAACGTACATTTTCGCATGATCTTTTTCAACTAAGTTCCTCTCTTTTACAGATGAACACCGTGCTACACCTGTCCAGGATACGACACAACGGAGACACAGGCGCAGACGTGCAGTAGGGACCCGTTGCAAGGATTCTTTTCAGATTAAGACCCTGCGTAAACCTTTTTTACTGTCTCTTGTTGATACACATCCCCTGGTTTCTTGCTATAACCGAGGAGGAGGCTGGCGTTTTGGCATGGGCCACGTCAGAATTTTGCGCGTACCTGAACACCAGGGGCTTATTACCAAGGGCGTTGTTCGGCCCGTTTTCATAAAGACCGAATACCTTAGGGAGTGTTCGGCGTCTCGAGTTAGGCCTTATATGCATCAGCTTCGAATCATGTCTTTGGTCAAATGTTGGGTTTGCCCGGCTCCTGTGTTTTGCTGCCTTACGTTCCGCTCTATCGGCTAAGGCGGCACCAGGAGAACTACTACGATTGTGCCCCGATTCGGCCAGGCGAGCACCTCAGTAGAGAAAGCCGAAAACTGACTGTCATGATATAGCGTGAGACTGGTCAACCACTCGATGACCCGCCGGAATCTTTAGGATTCCTCCGCATTGACGAAGGGCCGTTTCCCGGTCAGGCACATACGCGCCCCGAATTCGGGTGAGCGCGGTGCCCCTAGGGGCTATATAGTAGCCCCACTATCAAACTCCTATGGCTAAGTGAAAGTGATAAAGCATTATAGTCCGGTTGCCTAGTTTGCTGCGCTACCACCTCCTTTATAGGTCCAAGACGTTGGATCAAGTGTGAAAATGCGCCATTTGCAAACACCCCCGCATTATATGCGTGGGGGCTAAAGCCGAAGACTGCCATCTTTTAGGTTATATACACATATACATTAACGGCCGCACAGGAGGCATTTTAATTCTTGAAGGCACAAGTATAAAAAGCTTTTATATTTCATCGAAACATTGTTTCACAATAAAGCATGTTATTCGAACATAATATCCTTCGAGCACTGCGTCTCTATTAAACGAGCGCCCTGCAGAACTTCCTGAAAATATTGCTCGACAGGTACTCGGCTTCCGTCCGAATCTTGGGATGCAACATCGGTGGCCTTCATCTTCGCCCAGTATGTCTTGACACGGGCAAGAGCCATCCGCGCACCCTCTATGCATGCTGACCTCCTCATTGCATTGATATGCGGCACCGCACCAAGGAACAACTGCACCAAGCCAAAATAACTCTTCGGCTCGGGCCTTTTCGGCCGCAAAAGACTCACGACATCCTTCATGGCAAGTCTGGATAACCTATTATGCTCCGCCCATTCGGCCAAGCGATCGGTTAATGGAAGAGGGTGCTCTGGATTATGGAACTGCGACCAAAAAACCTTTTCCATTTCGTGATCCTTTTAATCTCGGAAGTGTTCGGCTGCGTCCACAGCACTTGCCGCCAAGTCCAGATAAGCATCCTCCACACTCCACAGCCAGTCCAACTGAGCATATTTAGGATCCACGAACTTCCTCTGCAGCAAAAAGGGCTTTCCAGCCGCAATATCTCCGGCCTGACGTAGCTCCTCCTTCATAGCTCTCATCGCAGAGCGAGCATCCTTGGCCTCGGTAGTGGCCTTCTTCAGGTCCTCTTGCACCGCTCGATCTTCCTTTTTAAGAAGCTTGCAGCGGTCGGCAGTATTCTTCAACTTCATGGCCATCTCGGCCATTTCCTTCTTGCTTCGGCAGTGAGCAGCCTGTTCGGCTTTTAGCTCTTTGGCCGCCTTTAAGGCAGTCGCATAACTTTTTCTGGCCTGCTCCTTGGCTCGGGCGAGCTCCGCCCGAAGGTTCTCCATGGCAGCGGCACCATCTGCATCAAGCATACATGTTGTAAGGCACGGGCATCAAGCTTCCTTACCAGGTGTCCGCGGAGAAATCGCATACCTTATGACTCGTCAAGCCGCTTATTGACAAGCGTGATGTCGGCATCCGCCACGTCAAGTTGCCGCTTTAGTTCGGCAAATTCATCAGTCCGGCTAGCCACCGGACACTTCGCCACCTACATAGGAAGGGCGACATATTATACCTGGGATTATGATCCTCGGCGCGCTGTCATTTTTGACAACACACCGAGCCTCAGGGGCTACTATGTACACATGGCGCATTTTATATGCGGAACTGTCAGAAGGTACATCATTTTGCGTACCTCAAAACCTGTTAGTAAACTTCTGACAGCTTCGTGCAATCCACTCTCAGCGGATGAAATCCTTTCAATCACCGTACCCATTAACGCACAGTGATCTTCTGAGATAGACACTCGCCCGAGCAGATCCTTCAGCTCCTCCGACCGTACACCAGGTGGTGCCAGACTTGTCCGATGGCCTTTTTCGAAGGCCGGACGTGGAGGGCTTTGGGGGGACATTCGTCTGCCTTCCGGCCCCGCTGGACTCGGAGAAACCCTCTGCGACAACACCTCAGGGTCGCTCGCCTCGCAAGATGGTACGACAGGGGGATGCGTTTCGCTCTCCATCATCTCCGGACGAAGATCCCCTGAAGATGAGCTCTGCTGAGAAGGGCTGAGATCTGAACTACAAGGTAAAATTTCGGTTATCTTCATCAGAAATAGGGCAGGGATATCCTTTATTTTTTTTTTAAAAACCCCCTTTTTACTTACGGCTCGGTGGAGGGCTGATCCCCTTGGGGGCACAATGCGGCCGATGCGTCTCTCAGCGCAGGACCCTCTGACGAAGATTTCTTCCCCCGCTTTGAGACCATGGTCTCCGGGTCTTCACAGGCGGTCCTCTTCTTCCCTTGGATGGAGGGATTCTCGATCCCTCCTTTCCTGACAGCCTCCTTCGCGGAGGCGGTAGCTTCCTTGTTCCCCCCTTCACCTTCTTCCGAAGGCGCAACCTCCAGCATCCTGGTTAACACGGGATCCGGCGTGGTCTCAGGGAGGGGGGCCAGACACCTGATTAACTTCGCTTTCACTATCCACTCCTTTTCAAGGGACAGCTCTTTTAAAGGGCAAGTTTGTGATAAATATGGGATAGCGTGTCCGGGTACAGGGCTACTTACTTGAGTATCCGGGCGATTGCAGCTCAGACCTGCGTCCTCGGTCAAGTCCAGACACTTCGCTTGTGATTCGAAGAAAAGCTTGTACATCTCCATGGGCGTCGCGCCCATAAAATGTTGGAGAGCTCGTGGTCCCTCCGGGTTAAATACCCACAGGCGGAGGGGGCGACGTTTGCAGGGCAGGGTGCAACGAATCAGCATGACCTGCGCTACTATGACCAGAGTGATCTCTCTCTCTCTAGGAGGTCTTGAATGCGGCCCTGCAACAAGGGTACGTCCTTGGACGGCCCCCAGTCAAGTCCTTTATTGACCCATGACGCCAGCCGCGGTGGAGGACCTGAGCGAAAGGCAGGTGGCGCCACCCATTTGGTGCCCCTGGGAGCTGTGATATAAAACCACTCTTGTTGCCATAGGCTGAGCTCCTCTTGAAAAGAGCCCTCGGGCCATGGAGCATCGGCATTCTTGCTTATAACAGCCCCTCCGCACTCTGCCTGCTGCCCCTTGATCATCTTCGGCTCCACTTTGAAGGTCTTGAGCCACAATCCAAAGTGAGAGGTAATGCGGAGGAAGGCTTCGCATACGACAATGAACGATGAGATGTGGAGGATGGACTCCGGATCCAAGTCATGAAATTCCAACCCATAGTAAAACATGAGCCCCCTCACGAAGGGGTCCGTCGAGAAGCCTAGCCCCCGAAGGAAGTGAGACGAGAACACCATGCTTTTGCCAGCCTTGGGAGTGGGAATAACCTGCCCTTGGGCAGGCAGCCTATGCGAAATTTCGCCGGTTAGATACCTGGCATCTCTTAGCTTTAGCACGTCTTCTTCTGTAATGGAGGAAGGCATCCAACGGCCTTGCAGGTCGGAGCCGGACATCATCGAAGGTCCGAAGCGCCTGAATCTGGAGCTTTGGGTGTTGGAACTCGAGGCGAGGGGCGGATTCGATTGAGATTGAAAGAAAGGAGTGGAGCCTTGGTCTCTTTATAAAGAGGTTGAATACCAAGAGCCTTCCCCGTTACCGTTCGGGACTTGCCTTCGATAGAGAAGATGTGCCAACGGGCACGACTGGGTTACCCGTGCCCGTATTAATGAGAATCCCGGAATAAGGGGACACGATCTCTGCTTTGACAAGACGTGCCAAGAAAACCGCCTCGCTAAACACGCTGAGGTGGGACAGTAAAAACGATTCGAATAAAGGCTTGGCCGTGGTGTGGTGTCACGCCACGAAATACGTCAGCAGATTGAATTTGTGTAAATATTATTCTCTCTACGGTGGTATGTGGAACTTATTTTTCAGAGCCGGACACTATCCTTGTGTTCAAAATCTTCTATGAAGTATTCGGAGGAGGAACCCGCCTTGCAATGCCGAAGACAATATGCGCGCCGGACTCATCGTCATTGAAGCCTGGTTCAGGGGCTACTGAGGGAGTCCTAGATTAGGGGTTGTCCGGATAGCCGAACTATCACCTTTGGCCGGACTCCCGGACTATGAAGATACAAGATTGAAGACTTCGTCCCGTGTCCGGATGGGACTTTCCTTGGCGTGGAAGGCAAGCTTGGCGATACAGATATGTAGATCTCCTACCATTGTAACTGACTCTGGGTAACCCTAACCCTCTTCGGTGCCTATATCAACCGGAGGGTTTTAGTCCGTAGGACGAACAACAATCATACCATAGGCTAGCTTCTAGGGTTTAGCCTCTGTGATCTCGTGGTAGATCTACTCTTATACTTCCCATATCATGAATATTAATCAAGAAGGAGTAGGGTTTTACCTCCATCGAGAGGGCCCGAACCTGGGTAAAAACATCGTGTCCCTTGTCTTCTGTTACCATCCGCCTAGACGCACAGTTCGGGACCCCCTACCCGAGATCCGCCGATTTTGACACCGACAGGGCCCTTCTTCTTCATCAGCTTGAAGAAGGGCAGTGCTCATTCCCCCAGCTTGGAGATGAAGCGTCCTAGCACGGTCACACGCCCGGTGAGCTTCTGCATCTCTCTCAGGGTCTTCGGCGGGCTCATGTCCTCGACTGCTTTGACCTTTTCTGGGCTGGCCTCAATGCCCCTATGGGATACGAGGAAGCCCAGGAGCTTGCCCGAGGGGACTCCAAACACACACTTCTCCGGGTTGAGCCGCAGGTCCACCTCATTGAGGCTCGCGAAGGTTTCCTCCAAGTCCTGTATCAGTGTTTTTGCCTCCCGAGACTTCACCACAATGTCATCGACGTAAGCCTCAGCATTCCTCCCGAGCTGCCGACCCAAGGCGATGTGCATGAGCCGCTGAAAGGTTGCAACTGCATTGTGCAGTCCAAACGGCATGCACGTATAGCAGTACACTCCACACGGGGTCAGGAAAGCCGTCTTTTCCACGTCTTCTACTGCCATCTTGATCTGGTGATAGCCCGAGAAGGTATCCAGGAAGCATAACAGGCCGCACTCAGCGGTGGAGTCGACAATTTGGTCGATGCGAGGAAGCGGGAATGGATCCTGCGGGCAGGCCTTATTGAGGTTGGTGAAGTCGACACACATGTGTTCCTTTCCTCCCTTCTTTGGCACGACGACCGGGATAGCCAACCAATCTGGGTAGCGGACCTCGCGAATAACTGTCACGACCAGTTTTCCGGGTATTAATTTCTAGAAAATGGCCGTTGTGCTCACCAGCTCCAGGATTTCTGTTAGCTGATGAGGCACCAAATTGATATAGAAATTCCAAGCAAAATACAAAATAGGTAGTACAAGACCATTCTGGCCTATGAGTACAACAAGTGATTTCTAGAGGTCGATGGCGGAAGCGGTTTGTGGATCATCGGTGTCTATGGGACTCCATTTCCCAACATGAACAGCTGACCAGGTTAACTCCTATCTTCACGAGGCTGCTATCACCGTTGCTTAGGTTCCGGGGCTGTCATCGCGTCGCTCCTCTCCGTGCAAGAAATCTGGCCAAGACAATAGCCAGGGACAAGCCAGTGAGTACTTTGAATGTACTCGCAAACATTATGAACACGGGTATAATATAATTGATAATCAAGCACTGAAATATACTATGATCACATCGTCAGTCATAAATAAAATCTCTGATGCATGCAAGCAGGTTATTTATATGCAACACGAATAAGCAATAAGGGAATGGAAAATAAAATGCCGCAGTCGGGCGTCTGTGCGACACCACATAAAGGGCTTGTAAAGTAAATAAATAACAAGCAATGCCACAGTCGGGCGTCTCAGCGACACCACATAAAGGGCTTATATAGTAAATAAATAACAAGCATGCCACAGTCGGGCGTCTGAGCGACACCACATAAAGGGCTTATAAAGTAAATAGATAACAAGCAATGCCACAGTCGGGCGTCTCAGCGACGCCACATAAAGGGCTTATAATGTAAATAGATAACAAGCAATGCCACAGTCGGGCGTCTCAGCGACGCCACATAAAGGGCTTATAAAATAAATAAACAACAAACATGCCACAGTCGGGCGTCTGTGCGACGCCACATAAAGGGCTTATAAAGTAAATAAATAACAAGCATGCTATAGTCGGGCGTCTGTGCGATGCCACATAAAGGGCTTATAAAGTAAATAATCATAATGAATATCCAGGAGGTAGAACCATCCCAGGGATACTCAATGATATAATGGGTTAGTCCATAATAACAATGATAATCATCACAAGTCACAAGTCACAAATCCAAGTTCTGGTTTAACAATTTCTCCTCCGAAGACCGACACTAAGACCGACACTTGACCCATCCCAGACTGTAGTCCTTAACCATGGACACGGCTATTCGAATAGGTTTAATCTCTGCAGAGGGTGTACTCTTTACCCACGAGCAACGGATTCCATTAGTCCATCGGGACTAATTCCGTCTATGGCCTTTTAGTTGAAAACACACCAAACTTGCACACACCAGCTTAACTCACCGGTGTCTGGAATCACACACGACACCTGTCAAGCAAAACTCTAAGTGGGGAGGCTACAACCTCGCGTAGCATGGGATCAAATTTATATCGCGCGCTCTAAGGGGTGGCCTCCCCTCTCGGTCCCAATCGGAAACACCCATGCCCCCGGACCAGGTGGCCTGCCTACCGGCTACAACCGATATCTTCCACCATGGCCTCTCTGTATGGTGTGTGCTAGAAAGGGGTTGACGACTTACTGAACCGTACCCTACCTGCGGTAGGGACAAGTGGTAGTACGAGACAAGTATGGGGGTTACTGGAACAAGACTCGATCTACGGTCGACTCAGGAGGTTTATAATTTCCCTGCATGACATGTATAACAAAAATATTTCAACCAACAGAATCACCGCTCATTATACCTTACTATGCCATACCGGACATAACCGTCCCGACGGAGACCGGCGACAAGCTCACGCCTACCCAAGGCAGAGGCTTTCCCGGATTCCTTTCCGGCATGCATGCAAGGCACATGAGGATGATTACCATCACAAGTATATTCATTTCCAGCAGCAAGGAAATCACTAATATGCATCCATGCAAATGATCATATCACATGAAATAACAAGTTCTCTGAAATGAGGTGGTGTCATAAACGTGTCAACGAACACACCAAAAATATTATGCCGGGGTTCAGAATGCTTGCCTTCAATATGAGGAAAGGCAGGGTGCACTCCAAAACTTTTGAAAGTTTGCTTCTCTCTCTCCAAAGTCCTATTTTAAATAAAATTTGAATCAACACACAAATTCAAAACAGCACAAAAAGTTGTTTGAACATTTTTCAAATAAATCTTAAAATAAACTAGATTAAATTTTAGAGAGGTAGGAAAAACAATCAATTCATTTGGAGTTATCATTAAAAAGCTATAGGCAGTCAAAGCTGTGGTCAAAATCTGTTTTTAAATAGAATAAAATAAAACAGAATAAAAAGAAAACGATTCGAACTGACCACATCGAAGGTGTATTTGAAGAATACATTTCCACTTATGCCTTCGTGGATCGGCACTGGGTCACTGACAGTGGACCCGCCTGGCCCACTGGTCAGGTTTGACCAGTCCACGTGCGCGTCGCCTCCTCCGACCGAACAGAGGCAGAGCTCCGGCGATGTTCGCCGGCGAATGGCGGCACCGTTCGGGAAATAGAGGCCATCCGCGGGTTCAGGGGATCGAGACGGTCACTCCGGTGGTTGATACGGTCTCTCAGGTGGACGGAGCTGCCGGCGGTGTTCTTTGCAGCGGACGGTGGCCGTCGGGCAAAGTGATTTTTCTCCCGCAGCGAGTCCCAACCAAAATCGAGCAGGGGATGGATTCACTAGGGGGAGAGGAAGTTCCTGGTGAAGAGAGTGGAGAGGGGGAGGCTCTGGTGGCGCCGGAATGGCCGGGGCAGTTGCGGCGGCTGCAGTCGCCGGAGGTGGGGAAGAAGACGTTCCCGGGTCGATTGGCTGCCGCGGTAGAACTAGGGGAGCATCCTGAGGCTGCCTCGCGAATGGAACGTGCTCGGGGCCTCTTTTTATAGTGCAACGAGGTTGGTTTGCGGCGGCCGGGGATAAGTTCGCCGGTGGACCGCCTCCCTGTAGCGGCAGGGTGCCGTGGCGGCGACGAGAGCTAGAGGACACGCGAGAGGATGAGGCTGAGCTGTTCCAGGGGCAGGTGGCGAGCAACTGAGGATTGGGTGGCACCGACCTGGCAGAAGCGCGCTGTGGATGCCGGCGTGCCGCCAAGGGCTCTGATTGCGGTGCTGCAGGGCACCAGGGCCTGCTTGGCGTGATGCGGCGAGAAGGGGAGCGCGTGGCGCGGCTCTGCAGAGCGGTGGCAAACCAGGGGCGCGACGCGTCGGCTCGGGCGCGGCACGTGCAAAACGCGTGCTCTGCTCGCGCCCAGAGCACGCACGGTACGTGCTCGACGAAATGCTAATGCATGCCAGGGGGCTCTAAACCACGAGAGAGTTAGCAGGGTGGGGTTGTAGGTTAGGGCAAAACCATGGGACACATTGGTTTGGTCAGGGGATCAAGTTCACAAAGTAAACAAAACTTCATGCCAATACTGTTCATGCTCTGAAGGTGTTTGACAAAATGCCACAGGCACCTAGGCATTTCTTGGAGTGGCCATTTTCTCCAGATCAGGGTCTCTTTGGATGGACAAGAGGGTGGTGAGGTTAGTTTGTCCAAATCACAAACTTGCTAGTGCAAGTTTTGCAGAACTTCAATTTTGGACAGAAAGAAAATGGCATTGTTGTAAGCACTTAGAATCATCCAATGGGTCCACTCTCCTGGACTTAAGGGTTTGGCAAGGAGGACTACAAGTAGGAAAAGGAATCATGGATCAAGGAGCAACTAAAAAGGTGGTTGCTGTACAAAACCTCAAGTTGGACCAGAATGGAAAAGAGGATGATTCACTCAATTTTCCCAAAGAACATCACTAGGCTATTGCATAAAGTTGAAAACTATGCTACTACTGACATCCCAAAATTTTGGTGGAAGCTTTAAAGAAATAAATAAATAGGTTGTAGTGCAAATCTGCCCACTAGACCAGATTCTCAAATAAGGTGTAGAGCTCAAAATATTCAATGGGAATAAGATATTTTTGCACAAAAGTGGTTTAAATACTCCATATGACATCTATAAATTTTGGTGGGATTTTTGAATGAATTTATAAAAGGGTTGCAGTTCAAATGGGACCAAAAACCATGGGAAACCATTTTTCAAGAAAATAAAGATCAGGAATAATATTATATGATTAATTCCTCTGATAAAAGAAAATATTTTCTTGAGAGGGTAAACAAGTCCAATATCATAATAGAAAAGTTCTCACTGAAGGAAACAACTCCAAGGTAAAAGGAAATGTTTCAAAAAAATCAAAAGGGAGCCCAGAAAATAAATGTTTTAATTTCCTGACAAAGTTTTTATTAACAAAACAAGGCTAAAATTTTGGGGTGTCACAACACTAGCCCCCTTAAGAAAAATCTCGTCCTCGAGATTTGCTAAAAGATGTTTTATAAGAAAAAATGCATTGAAACAAAGATGGCTACAGTGAGAGGGCAATAAGTGGTGCAAAAATACAGTGTGGGGCACTGGCGCTGCGTGGAAAAATCTACGGTTTTGGGAAGAAAACGAGGGATTTCTACACTGGATATAAATTTAGAATAAATTCGAAATTTAATAATACGCTGGTCGTACCCGAGAGCACAGTGCTCTCTCTGGCTGACAGGTGGACCCGGGTCCATTGTCAGCCTCTTCCTCTTCCTCTGGCTCTTTCTTCTTCCTCTCTCCCGCGTGCTTTCCCGCGCTTTCTCACCGGCGACTCCTAGCGCGTAGGGCATCTAGGCCGTACCGCGGTAGTGTGCGGCGTGCTAGCTGCCGATGCAGCGTGCACTCACCTCGCGGGCCAATGCGCTGTCGGCACTGCTCGAGGATTCGCCTCCGAACACCGGCGATCGGGCGACGAGTGGCGCTGGTGGACCTCGCCCATCGTACACCGAGCTCGAGCTATAAAACGGCCAAGGTGTTCTTCTCTTCTTCTCACACCTGGCCTTGCTTCTCCTCCTCCTTCCTTCTCCTCTGTTTCCGTTTGCCGAAGCTCGAGGCGAGGCTCTAATGGCGGCGGTGGTGCCGGACTGGTACGTGATCCTGTTGTGCGGAGGGCTGGCAGTGGTGCTGGGGCTCTCCGTGCTCCTGTGCGCGATGATCCTCGATGATCATCGTGATGCTGCTGCTCGGGTGTTGGCTCTCCGCGGTGGTGGTGATCACGAGGAGTAGGTGGGGTGTGTCGGGCGCTGACTGTTGTCGGGAGGTGTTCAGTTAGATGTAACACCGTTGCAATGTTTTGCAAGCAGTGTATGTGCTCGAATGATTATGGTTGTGAGTCTGCTGCCGGTGTGCTGCGGAAAATAAAAATAATCCATGTCGTGAGAAGATGTATGATGCAGCAATTTCAGGGAAGAAAAATCTCACTCCAGGATTTTTCGCGAGAGAAAACAGTAATACATTAGAGTCAAACCGCAACAGAGCTACTCACATTAGTAGAAAGTAAATGATTAACTAGCCGCGCAAACTCGGGGTACCACGCATAAGTTACAACACATAAATAAAAGTTGCGGTAATAAATACAGCAGTGACGTCTAAATTGAAAACGGTAACTGGACGGGGTCCTGAGAAAATGTCTCTGGCACTGGGATACACTCCTCTTCTATCGGGGAAAGTGGATTGACCAGACGATGAATGTGTCTCTCGTGGTCAGGCCTCAGTGATCTGCCGATGGCGATCTGAGGATTTAAATCCGCGAGACTCTGGAGATAACCCATCACGTGCTGGGTTAAACGCTCTTGAGCGATGACGTACTGGACAAGGTTGGCTAAGACTGGGTCTCTCTCAATTCGTCCACCGGGAAAAGATGTTACTCCTTCGGGTGCTGCACAGCTCGGAAAGTAATAATACCCTCGTTCGCTGGCATAGGGTACCGCGAATCAAAGGCGAGCAAGCGCTTCGTACGCAACAGCTTCTATGGCCATATGTGGGGTTGGCATAGATTTCCCCACGAAGGAGACCTCCGTTGGGTCTTGGTTTGGGTTAACGGGAGGGATGTGCACTGCTGCCCAATATCTCGAGGTGGAAGGGGTGATTCTCGATTTGAACAGCTCGTACTGGGGTGGCTGGGTAGCGCCCATGGTACTGCAGGTAAAATCCCACAATATTTTGACAAAACTGCCTAGGGTTGCATCTGGGGTTCTCAGATAAATACTAGGGCTCGGCATGGCAGGAAATGGCACACAAGGTGAGGGGTGCTTGGCAAGGTCACGCGGTGGCCTTTTTATAGCATTGGAGCTGGATCACTTTACCGTGGTGAAAGGTAAAGAATTTTATCAGTTCCGCTCCAAGGGTCAGGGTCAAAGCCACAGATACACACACCTCACCAAAGTGACGTATCACTGTGGGGGTTGTCGAGGTGGTCTTGGTAGCTGTGCCTGGGATAGAAAAATCACACTGCATGCTAATATATCCATGCAAGGCTACTATTTAAAACAGAGGCACGACGACAGGCTGCGTTTATTTACAAGGTCACACGATTACAAAGCGAGGATACACTGGGACTCGACACTACTCGAGTGACTTAGTCTACCTCGTTTATATCCAAGCGGGCGTGCCTTGTGGATGTCGAGGCTTCTCCACGGGTCTCACCGTTGGAATTAGCTGGAGAGGGTTGAGGGGCTGCAAGCTCGGGATAGCGATGATGACCATCGCGGGGATTGTTGGCCACAATCCCGTTGGAGTGTGCTCCCAAAAGACGACGAAGTACTTCTGGGGTCATCAAAGCACCTTGGTTGACGGATGGGGCTGACCTCAGGGTCTCGATCAGGTGTCCGAACAGCACGACTGGGTTGTCGGCGCCGGGCTCGTTTTCTTCTCTCGCCGGGGCTCGACGAACCAGCTCTCCACGAGCAGCGATCAGATCAATGGTGATTTGATCGAACAGTTCCTCTAGTGCACCTACATAGCGCACTAGGTGCAGCAATGCAGGATCCGTCTCATGATCTCCGTTGGCAACTTGGGGTGGTCTGCCATACCCTTCACGTCTGGGGTAGTAGTGGAACGAGCGACAGTTAACTCTGGGCGACAAGTGCCGGAGTTGAACTATAGCCTCTCGCGCCGCTAGCTGGACGGCTTGTGGCTCAAAGGAAGTTGTCCTTCCGGTGAACCTGTAGGGGCGTTCGGGCGCGAGACCCCTACCGTAGATGTGTACAGTGGCCCAGAATTGATGGCTCTCACCGCTCATGGGTCCTTGGTACACAACATATTCTGGTGGCTCTTCTAATGCATAGGCACGACGGGTAAGGTTTGCGAGTATGGTCACAAAGCCTCCAAGGTTGGTTGCTGTGGTCTCATTGTGCACGATAGGACCAGGCATTGTGGCTCGGTTTGGGGTAGAGGCTGTGCTGTGCTGGTTTGGGGCTAGCGTGCCCTTTTTATAGTAAAAGGGGACGGAGTCTTCCTTCGCACGCTTGCGAATGAGACACCTTGGGTGCTGGTCACTGGTGCGCGATTGACAGGCTAGGTTGATAGGTTGGGCACCGACTGCCAGAAGTGTCGGGGTCACTGTGTGGCCATCTTGCACGAGAAGCTTGGCTGGGGTGTGGTTATGGTCTGGTGGGTTGTTTTGCCTATGTTTATTGACCTGGCTAAGATAGGATTAGCCAATGGTCAGCCTGGCTCTGATACCAAGTTTGTCACGACCGGTTTTCCGGGTATTAATTTCCAGAAAATGGCCGTTGTGCTCACCAGCCCCAGGATTTCTGTTAGCTGATGAGGCACCAAATTGATACAGAAATTCCAAGCAAAATACAAAATAGGTAGTACAAGACCATTCTGGCCTATGAGTACAACAAGTGATTTCTAGAGGTCGATGGCGGAAGCGGTTTGTGGATCATCGGTGTCTATGGGACTCCATTTCCCAACAGGAACAGCTGACCAGGTTAACTCCTATCTTCACGAGGCTGCTATCACCGTTGCTTAGGTTCCGGGGCTGTCATCGCGTCGCTCCTCTCCGTGCAAGAAATCTGGCCAAGACAATAGCCAGGGACAAGCCAGTGAGTACTTTGAATGTACTCGCAAACATTATGAACACGGGTATAATATAATTGATAATCAAGCGCTGAAATATACTATGATCACATCGTCAGTCATAAATAAAATCTCTGATGCATGCAAGCAGGTTATTTATATGCAACACGAATAAGCAATAAGGGAATGGAAAATAAAATGCCGCAGTCGGGCGTCTGTGCGACACCACATAAAGGGCTTGTAAAGTAAATAAATAACAAGCAATGCCACAGTCGGGCGTCTCAGCGACACCACATAAAGGGCTTATATATATTAAATAAATAACAAGCATGCCACAGTCGGGCGTCTGTGCGACACCACATAAAGGGCTTATAAAGTAAATAGATAACAAGCAATGCCATAGTCGGGCATCTCAGCGACGCCACATAAAGGGCTTATAACGTAAATAGATAACAAGCAATGCCACAGTCGGGCGTCTCAGCGACACCACATAAAGGGCTTATAAAATAAATAAACAACAAACATGCCACAGTCGGGCGTCTGTGCGACGCCACATAAAGGGCTTATAAAGTAAATAAATAACAAGCATGCTAGAGTCGGGCGTCTGTGCGACGCCACATAAAGGGCTTATAAAGTAAATAATCATAATGAATATCCAGGAGGTAGAACCATCCCAGGGATACTCAATGATATAATGGGTTAGTCCATAATAATAATAATCATAATCATCACAAGTCACAAGTCACAAATCCAAGTTCTGGTTTAACAATTTCTCCTCCGAAGACCGACACTAAGACCGACACTTGACCCATCCCAGACTGTAGTCCTTAACCATGGACACGGCTATTCGAATAGGTTTAATCTCTGCAGAGGGTGTACTCTTTACCCACGAGCAACGGATTCCATTAGTCCATCGGGACTAATTTCGTCTATGGCCTTTTAGTTGAAAACACACCTAACTTGCACACACTAGCTTAACTCACCGGTGTCTGGAATCACCCACGACACCTGTCAAGCAAAACCCTAAGTGGGGAGGCTACAACCTCGCGTAGCATGGGATCAAATTTATATCGCGCACTCTAAGGGGTGGCCTCCCCTCTCGGTCCCAACCGGAAACACCCATGCCCCCGGACCAGGTGGCCTGCCTACCGGCTACAACCGATATCTTCCACCATGGCCACTCTGTACAGTGTGTGCTAGAAAGGGGTTGACGACTTACTGAACCGTACCCTACCTGCGGTAGGGACAAGTGGTAGTACAAGACAAGTATGGGGGTTACTGGATCAAGACTCGATCTACGGTCGACTCAGGAGGTTTATAATTTCCCTGCATGACATGTATAACAAAAAATTTCAACCAACAGAATCACCGCTCATTATACCTTACTATGCCATACCGGACATAACCGTCCCGACGGAGACCGGCGACAAGCTCACGCCTACCCAAGGCAGAGGCTTTCCCGGATTCCTTTCCGGCATGCATGCAAGGCACATGAGGATGATTACCTTCACAAGTATATTCATTTCCAGCAGCAAGGAAATCACTAATATGCATCCATGCAAATGATCATATCACATGAAATAACAAGTTCTCCGAAATGAGGTGGTGTCATAAACGTGTCAACGAACACACCAAAAATATTATGCCAGGGTTCAGAATGCTTGCCTTCAATATGAGGAAAGGCAGGGTGCACTCCAAAACTTTTGAAAGTTTGCTTCTCTCTCTCCAAAGTCCTATTTTAAATAAAATTTGAATCAACACACAAATTCAAAACAGCACAAAAAGTTGTTTGAACATTTTTTCAAATAAATCTTAAAATAAACTAGATTAAATTTGAGAGAGGTAGGAAAAAGAATCAATTCATTTGGAGTTATCATTAAAAAGTTATAGGCAGTCAAAGCTGTGGTCAAAATCTGTTTTTAAATAGAATAAAATAAAACAGAATAAAAAGAAAACGATTCGAACTGACCACGTCGAAGGCGTATTCGAAGAATACGTTTCCACTTATGCCTTCCTGGATCGGCACTGGGTCACTGACAGTGGACCCACCTGGCCCACTAAACATGTTTGACCAGTCCACGCGCGCGTCGCCTCCTCCGACCGAACAGAGGCGGAGCTTCGGCGATGTTCGCCGGCGAATGGCGGCACCGTTCGGGAAACGGAGGCCATCCGCGGGTTCATGGGATCGAGATGGTCACTCCGGTGGTTGATACGGTCTCTGAGGTGGACGGAGCTGCCGGCGGCGAGCTTCGCAGCGGACGGTGGCCGTCGGGCAAAGTGATTTTTCTCCCACGGCGAGTCCCGACCAAAATCGATCAGGGGGGTGGATTCACTAGGGGGAGAGGAAGTCCCTGGTGAAGAGAGTGGAGAGGGGGAGGTCTGGTGGCGCCGGAATGGCCGGGGCAGTGGCGGCGGCTGCAGTCGCCGGAGGTGGGGAAGAAGACCTTCCCGGGTCGATTGGCTGCCGCGGTAGAACTAGGGGAGCATGCTGAGGCTGCCTCGCGAATGGAACATGCTCGAGGCCTCTTTTTATAGTGCAACGAGGTCGGTTTGCGGCGGCCGGGGATAAGTTCGCCGGCGGACCGCCTCCCTATAGCGGTAGGGTGCCGTGGTGGCGACGAGAGCTAGGGGACACGCGAGAGGATGAGGCTGAGCTGTTCCAGGGGCAGGTGGCGAGCAGCTGAGGCTTGGGCGGCACCGACCTGGCAGAAACGCACTGTGGACGCCAGCGTGCCGCCAAGGGCTCTGATTGCGGTGCTGCAGGGCACCAGGGCCTGCTTGGCGTGATGCGGCGAGAAGGGGAGCGCGTGGCGTGGCTCTGCAGAGCGGTGGCAAACCAGGGGCGCGACGCGTCGGCTCGAGCGCGACACGTGCAAAACGCGTGCTCTGCTCGCGCCCAGAGCATGCACGGTACGTGCTCGACGAAATGCTAATGCATGCTAGGGGGCTCTAAACCATGAGAGAGTTAGCAGGGTGGGGTTGTAGGTTAGGGCAAAACCATGGGACATGTTGGTTTGGTCAGGGGATCAAGTTCACAAAGTAAACAAAACTTCATGCCAAAACTGTTTATGCTCTGAAGGTGTTTGACAAAATGCCACATGCACCTAGGCATTTCTTGGAGTGGCCATTTTCTCCAGATCAGGGTCTCTTTGGATGGACAAGAGGGTGGTGAGGTTAGTTTGTCCAAATCACAAACTTGCTAGTGCAAGTTTTGCAGAACTTCAATTTTGGACAGAAAGAAAATGGCATTGTTGCAAGCACTTAGAATCATCCAATGGGTCCACTCTCCTGGACTTAAGGGTTTGGCAAGGAGGACTACAAGTAGGAAAAGGAATCATGGATCAAGGAGCAACTAAAAAGGTGGTTGCTGTACAAAACCTCAAGTTGGACCAGAATGGAAAAGAGGATGATTCACTCAATTTTCCCAAAGAACATCACTAGGCTATTGCATAAAGTTGAAAACTATGCTACTACTGACATCCCAAAATTTTGGTGGAAGCTTTAAAGAAATAAATAAATAGGTTGTAGTGCAAATCTGCCCACTGGACCAGATTCTCAAATACGGTGTAGAGCTCAAACTATTCAATGGGAAGAAGATATTTTTGCACAAAAGTGGTTTAAATACTCCATATGACATCTATAAATTTTGGTGGGTTTTTTGAATGAATTTATAAAAGGGTTGCAGTTCAAATGGGACCAAAAACCATGGGAAACCATTTTTCAAGAAAATAAAGATAAGAAATAATATTATATGATTAATTCCTCTGATAAAAGAAAATATTTTCTTGAGAGGGTAAACAAGTCCAATATCATAATAGAAAAGTTCTCACTGAAGGAAACAACTCCAAGGTAAAAAGGAAATGTTTCAAAAAAAATCAGAAGGGAGCCCAGAAAATAAAAGTTTTAATTTCCTGGCAAAGTTTTTATTAACAAAACAAGGCTAAAATTTTGGGGTGTCACAATAACCCCTGCCGCCTCTAGCTTGCGGGTCTCTTGGACGATGAAAGCTTGCTTCTCAGTGGACTGCCGCCTTGCTTTCTGCTTCACGGGGCGCACGTTGGGGCACACGTTGAGGTGATGCTCAATTACGCCCCTCGGGACCCCTGCTAGCTGATCAGGTTCCCACGCGAACACCTTCTTGTTCGCGCGCAGGAACTTCACCAAGGCCTCCTCCTGCTCGGGTTCGAGGTTGGCGCCTATGGTGAAGGTGGCATTAGTGGACCCGTCCTCGTCGACCAGTACCTGCTTGGTTTCCGCCTTGTCTTGGGTGAATAGCTGCTTATTCTTGGCCAGTGCAGCCCCCTTGGGCTCAGGGGTGTCAGAGCAGGCGGGCTGTGCCGCCACGGCTGTCTTGAAGGCAAGCTTGAGTGCCTGCAGCGCATCTCTTGTGTCTCCTGACATGGTGAGGACGCCGCTGCTTCCGGGCATCTTCATGAGGTCGTACGCCGGGTGAGTTGCTGCCATGAACCGGGCCAAGGCCGGGTAGCTGAGGATGGCATTGTAGGGGAGGCCAATGAGGGTGACGTCAAAGTCGATCAGCTCTGTGCGGAAGTTGTCGTAGGTGCTGAAGGTCACCGGGAGGCGGATTTGCCCTAAAGAGACAGTGGAACCGGCTTCGACACTCGAGAAGTGCCTGCTGGGCTGAAGCCACTCGAGTGGCACGTGGAGGAGGCTAAAGGCGTCCGCTGAGAGCACGTTGAGGCCAGCTCCACCGTCGATGAGGGTCCTGGTGACGGCCACTTGGCAGATGGTGGGGGTGCACAACATCGGGAGCGCACCCGAACCGGCGGGGTTGGAGGGGCGATCGTCCGAGTTGAAGGTCAGATCAGCCTCAGGCGCCACCCAACCTGGGGGAGCCTCTCGGCGCTGGGAGGCGACACCGATCTGGCGGGTGAATGGCTTGACGTGGCGACTCGCGGGCGGCGCCTGCGAGCCGCCTAGGAGTGCTGCGATGACTGGGGGTGCTGGCGCGGCGTAGCGGGCGAGGAAGAGGTCGCGCAGCTCCCCCTAGGAGGTCACCGAAGCCGTCGGTAGGTGGAGCAGCCACATGCACGGAACACTGGTGAGGGACATGGGAAACCAGTTGGCCATCACCCTGTCGTTGCCCCCAGCCTTGAGGACAGCCTCCTTGTACGCCAGTAGGAAAACCAGTGGGTCCGCCGCGCCGTTGTAGCGCGGCGGCATCTCGGGCTTGAACTTGGGCAGCCACTGCACCTGTCGCAAGGCGGGGGCCAAGGCTCGGAGCCCCCTGGCCCCAGCACCGGCACCGGTTGTTGGAGAGGGCGGCACGTCCGTGGGGGCGCGATGGGCGCGAGATGATGAACCGGCGGGAGTCAGCGACGAGGTGGCGGTGCGGCCATCGCGTCGCACCGAAGGATGCAGGGACGAGGCCTGCTGCTCGTTCCCTGCCAGGCCGGTGGCGGCGTTGGCGGCAGGCGATGGAGAACGATGGGGGCATCCGCTGACGGGAACCGTCTGGGCGATGCGGGTGGCGAGAGCAGCCCGACGCTCGGCGCAAGCTCGGCGAGCATCAGCCATGGTCACGGTGGAAGATCACACGCGGCTAGCGGAAGAAAAGATTCTGGCGCACCCCTACCTGGCGCGCCAAATGTCAGATTTCGGTTTCCGGCAGACCCTTGAGGTTCGAACACTGGGGTGTGCACGAAGATCTCTCCCCTACCAGCTCACGTCTCGAAGTCTCGCAAAGATCTAAGCAAGAAAGATGAACACACAAGGGACACGAGATTTATACTGGTTCAGGCCACCATTGTGGTGTAATACCCTACTCCAGTGTGTGGTGTGGTGGATTGCCTCAGGGGCTGATGATGAATAGTACAAAGGGACAACAGCCTTGCGAGGGGCTGTTCTTGAGCTGGTGCGATGAATTGCTTGGGTGAGTTCAGTCGCTTCTCTCTCTCTCTAGTTGGTCTCTAGATGCCTCTACCTTGTGGTGGCTAGTCATATTTATAGAGCGAGGCCCTGGGCCTCTCCCCAAATAATGAGCGGGAAGGGCACCAACAATTGGCCATTTTGATGGGGAACATCTAATACACTTATCCTGACTAAAGTTTGTCTTCGGCTGCCAAAGGCTCTGACGGTGACGCCACCCTGGGCTTCACGATGACCTCCATCCCGCCGTTCTGCTGGTCTTAGTCTTGTTGCACCGAAACGGTAACCTTTGCCCGATGCCTTGGCCTGTGCTTGCCCCCTTAGCACTGAAAGGGAAACAAGGACGCTGCGCTGGCCGGCGCCCGCCTGGCACCCGCCTGGCCTCCGATCGTCATGGCTTGCGTCACGGGCCCCTCGGGAGGTGCCCCGCCTTGATCTCTCCGCCTCCTCGCGAGCCTGCCTGAGGAGGCTGCTCCTGAGGAAGCTCCCTGTTGTCCACCCCGCGAGGCTTGGCCCCTCGCGAGGGTCTTGAGCTTGAGCTGATGAAGCTGGGCTGCATTGGGCCCCCACTTGAGCCACGCCGCAGGCCGCAGGCATGCAAGTCTGGGGACCCCCGTTCCCAGAACGCCGACAGTGTGCACGGGTCCTCAAGGCGCGGTACTATCATGATGTGCGCCTCGAAGATACGGTCTTTGCGGGCAATGCCTCTCTGACGTGGCAGGCAATTCAGTACGACCTCGAGCTCTTGAAAAAGGGCATCATATGGCACATCGGCGATGGGAGGGACATTCATATATGGCGCGACCGGTGGCTGCCGAGAGAGCCGTCGTGCCAACCTATTACCCCGTAGGGTACATGCCGCCTGAGGAGGGTGGCGGGGCTCCTAGACGGAGATGGGTCCTGGCACGTTGACCTCCTTTGTCTGTAGGAAGTACCGGCGGATGTTGACGTCATCACCACCATCCGTACGTCACCACACGTCATGGACGACATTTTTGTGTGGGCTCCGGAGAGGAACGGTATCTTCATAGTTCGATCCACCTATCGCCTAGCCATGGACGAGCGCGAGCGTCCATTGGCATCCGCCATGAGCAGGGCACAGGATGGTCATTGCACCATCTAGAAGATCATATGGGGGTGCCATGCTGATGGAAATATGCCCTAAAGGCAATAACAAAATTGTTATTATTATATTTCCTTAATCATGATAAAGGTTTATTATTCATGCTAAAACTGTATTGACTGGAAACTTAAATACATGTGTGGATACATAAACAAATACTGTGTCCCTAGTGAGCCTCTACCAGGCTAGCTCGTTGATCAAAGATGGTTAAGGTTTTCTAACCATAGACATGAGTTGTCATTTGATAACGGGATCACATCATTAGGAGAATGATGTGATGGACAAGACCCAACCATTAGCATAGCATATGATCGTTCAGTTTATTGCTACCGCTTTCTTAATGTCAAATACGTGTTCCTTTGACCATGAGATCATGCAACTCCCGGATACCGTAGGAATACCTTGTGTGCTATCAAACGTCACAACGTAATTGGGTGATCACAAAGATGCTCTACATGTATATCTGAAGGTGTCTATTGAGTTGGCGTGAATCAAGATTGGGATTTGTCACTCCGTGTATCAGAGAGGTATATCTGGGCCCTCTCGGTAATACACATAAGCTTCCAAGCAAAGTGACTAAGGAGTTAGTTGCAAGATGATGTATTACGGAATGAGTAAAGATACTTGACGGTAATGAGATTGAACTAGGTGTAGAGATACCGATGATTGAATCTCGGGCAAGTAACATGCTGACAGACAAAGGGCATTACGTATGTTGTCATAAAGGTTCAACCGGTAAAAGATATTTGTGGACTATGTAGGAATCAATATGGGCATCCAGGTCCTGCTATTGGTTATTGACCGGAGAGGTGTCTCGGTCATCACTACATAATTCCCGAACCCGTAGGGTCGCCACGCTTAACGTTCGTTGGCGCTAGAGTAGTATTCGGATATTTGATGAGTGGTAACCAAATGTTGTTCGGAGTCCCGGATGAGATCCTAGACGTCACAAGGAGTCTCGGAATGGTTGAGAGGTAAAGATTTATATATAGGAAGTCATATTTTGGGTTCCGAAAAAGGGTGCAGTTTTTTCGGTATTGTATAGGGAAGCTTCCAGAAGGTTACGAAAGGTTCCGGAGGGGTCCGGAAGTCAACAAGTGGGTTCACCACGACCAAAGGGCTAGAATGGGCTGCTGGAAGGCTCCGTGGCCTTATTGGGCTAGGCGCACCAAGTCCTCAAAAGCCCATGTGGCCAGGTGTCGGTGTACTAAAGTAGGGGGTACCTTAGTACCCCGAACTTGTGCACGGGCAGTCGCAGCGACCCGCGGCAGGGCTTGCCGGGCATCCGCCAAGATCCTCGACGGCCGCTTAGATGCCATTCAAGAACAGAGTACTAAAACTAAAAGCCAGCCAAGGCACTTCAAGAAACTTGCCGCGACGCCCCGCGCGTCCCGGCAAGGCCCGGCGAGCGGCAAGCTTGCTGGTGCGACAAGATAAGGGCCGCGGCGAGGCGCTTGCCGCGGCGAGGCTGCCACTCCGCGCCCACGCTCCAGCGCATCCGACGACGTGTCGCCACAGGATCGCTCCTGGTGCATGTGGCGGGTAGCTGTGCAGCATGGCGGTGCGAGGTGGCAAGCGAAGCTAACAAGGAGGCCATCATGGCGATCGGTGGCGCCTCTAACGGTCGTTTCCTTGCACTGTTGGGGCGACCGGACGGGCATTAAATGCCCTTGTCCCCTGCTGTCAGAGTTAGGTAGGGGACACTGTTGGTAGTAGTTGTACCAACCCGCATTTTTACCTTTCTACCCCTCTTCCTACGCTGCCACCTGTCGGTGACCCCTTTAGCCTATAAAAAGGAGGCCCATGCGCACGTAGAAGGGGTTCCGCGGTTTGGAATTTTGGTTCCACAGCTTGGGGTTCGGCTGATTCGACGCCACGCCCGCTCTCTCGAGCAAGAACAAATACAACACACAAAGCAGCAGTAGGAGTTTTATCTCTCCGGAGAGCTCCGAAGCTGGGTAAAAATCCCCCGCGCGCTCCCTCGCCTCGATCCGCTCTGCGTGCGCCCTCCGCTCCCCTGCCGAACGAGAAAGGGGCCCTCCTTGCCCCATAGGTGCTCGTGGCCTCCCAGTCCGCCGCGACATCTCTGGCGCGCCAGGTAGGGGGAAGGCGTCGAGGTCGTGCGTATCTGATCCGGCGTCTGCACGCGCTACATCGACATCTTCGTCGACATGCCTCCAAAGAAGAAGACTTCGGAAGTGGCCGCTCCGTCTGCGACTTCCCTACCGCCACCGGAGCAAACGGGAGGTGGGGCGGACGCCGGCGGGGGGACGCGCGTCGTCACCCGGTCCAAGGACAAGGCCCCGCAAGGTTCAGCTTCTGCATGTCCACCGCACCCCTCCCAGGAGGTGCAAGATCAACAACGCCACGGTGCTCCTAGCACCGTGCTCGCGTTGGAACAAGGCCATTGAGCAAATCGAAGCACCGAAGCGCGTCAAGGATGTGCGAAGGCTTGCCGGCTGTGTTGCTGCTCTGAGTAGGTTCATCTCTAAGTCTGCTGAGCACGCCCTGCCATTTCAAAATTTTGAAAAAGGCAGGTCCAATGAAATGGACTCCGGAAGCGGAGGCTGCGCTGCAGGACCTGAAGAGATACCTATCCTCTACTCCAACACTTGTCGCACCTAAACCACAAGAGAAGTTGCTGCTATATCTGGCGGCAACCAATCAAGTGGTTAGTGCTGCGTTAGTAGCGGAGAGGGAGGCAGATAGTGAGCCAGCGTCCGCGGCAAGCAAGTCCAGCGACAAGCAGGGGGCTTCCCCGACAAGCTCTGGCCCGACAAGCCCTGATCCGGCAAGTTCCGGTTCCGGCAAAGATGGATCTGCGCAGCTGCAAGAAGAGAAACAGAAAAAGATGGTGCAGCGCCCAGTTTACTTCGTCAGCTCCCTTCTGCAGGGGGCTAGATCAAGGTACTCTGGTGTGCAGAAGTTGCTCTTCGGCCTCCTAATGGCCTCGAGGAAGCTGTGCCATTACTTCCAAGCACATGAGATCACAGTGGTCACTCGCTTCCCGTTGAAGAGGATATTGCAGAATCCGGAACCAACAGGCAGGATTGTCGAGTGGGCACTGGATTTGTCAAGCTTTGGCCTCAAGTTCGAGAGTACCTCAACTATCCAGAGCCGAGCCTTGGCAGAATTCATAGCAGAATGGACGCCAACGCCTGATGAAGAAATTCTGGAGAGGAGCATCCCCGTCAAGGAAGCAAGCAAGGAATGGATCATGTACTTCGATGGTGCCTTCTCGCTGCAAGGCGCCGGTGCGGGCGTAGTACTTGTCGCACCCACCGGAGAGCACCTCAAGTACGTGGTCCAGATGCACTTTCCCAAGGAGCAAGGAACAAATAATACTGCAGAGTATGAAGGCTTGCTTGCCGGACTCAGGATCGCGGCAGAACTTGGGATCAAGAAGTTTATTGTCAGGGGTGATTCGCAGCTTGTCGTCCGCCAAGTTAACAAAGATTATCAGAGTCCGTTGATGGAAGCATACATCGATGAAGTGAGGAGGCTAGAGGAGCATTTTGACGGCCTGCAAATGGAACATGTTCCAAGAGCTCAGAATGACATTGCAGATGGTCTGTCAAAGTGCGCCGCACTCAAGTTGCCTGTGGAACCAGGGATTTTCGTGCTCAAGCTGACTCAGCCATCTGTGACACCATCAACTGGACAGAACAAGAAGAGAAAGTTGGTTGCCGGTGACTACTTTCCGGCAGAGCTCCCCGGAGCCGCCGCCAAGAAGGTCCCCGGGATCAACACAGGGAGTGCTGAGGAGCAGACTGCTCCGACAAGCCCCAGGGCTTGTTTCGTTGAAGCAGACGCTCCCGACAAGCTGTGTCCCGACACGCTTGCCGGGGAGCATCACGCTCCGGCAAGATCCCAGATTCTTGCCGTAGAAGCGGATGTTCCCGCAACAACATTCGCGCCTTTAGTCCTTGTCGTCGAGCCACAAGCTCCGGCATGGGCACAGCAGATCGTCCATTTCCTTCAGATAGGAGAACTTCCCGAGGAACAGGAAGAAGTAGAAAAAGTAGCCCGGCAATCGAGTATGTACCAGTTTGTCGATGACATACTGTACAGAAAAAGATTCAACGGAGTGAAATTGAAGTGCATTTCCCGGGAAGATGGACAGGAGTTGTTGGCGGAGATACACGGAGGCATATGTGGTCACCACATTGGCGCAAGAGCCCTTGCCGGCAAAGCCTTACGGCAAGGTTTCTTCTGGCCAACAGCCCTCCAGGATGCAACTGCACAAGTAACCAAGTGTGAAGCGTGCCAGTTCCACTCCAAACAGATTCATCAGCCAGCTCAAGCTCTCCGAGCAATCCCTTTACCCTAGCCATTTTTGGTCTGGGGGCTCGACATTCTCGACCCCTTTCCCCTCGTATGCTGATCGCCTCGAGTGCTCCCTTACGGTGAGCTAGAGCGAGAGCAGCCGCGGAAAAGATGACGCGCTGCTCCTCGAGGGAGATCGTCTTCAGGCTGCGGTACGAGCTGCTCGCTACCGACAAGCTTTGCGCCGCTACCATAGCCGCAAAGCTAACGCCAGAAGCTTCGAGGAGGAGAGGACAGAGGTGTGGGCCGGGTGTCGTTCAAAGGAGCATGGCCTCGCCGGAGCACAGGCGACAGAAAAGATAAGTTGCCAAAGTTTGAGCATAATCAAGTTTTAAATTTTTAAGTTATATTCCTTGAATGTCCGTGCCTTGTATGGAAAACCTGTGCGCGGAGGAACCGACTCGCGGCTAAATTGCACCCTTGATTTGTTTCGAGTCCGCTCAACAATACAAGCGCGCTGCAACTAGCCCCGACAAGGTTTCTTGCCGGACGCAGCACCGCCAGCGGGCTGCTGATGTTCCGCACTCAGCAAGTGTGCTTGCGCCGACAAGTTTCCCTCAAAGCGTAGGGTGAAAACATAAAAGGGATGTGACAGAGTAAAGGATATAACATAGCAAGCCAAGTTATATTCCTTGAACGACCGTGCCTTGTGTGTAAAACCTGTGCGTGGAGGAACCGACTCGTGGCTAAGTTGCGCCCTTGATTTGTTTCGAGTCCGCTCAACAATACAAGCGCGCTGCAACTAGCCCGACAAGGTTTCTTGCCGGACGCAGCACCGCCAGCGGGCTGCTGATGTCCCGCACTCAGCAAGTGTGCTTGCGCCGGCAAGTTTCCCTCAAAGCGTAGGGTGGAAACACACAAGGAACGGGATCAAGTAAAGGAAGTAACATAGCAAGCATTGCCCAGAATAGAGTTATATTGCAAAAGTAACTTGTCGCGGCACTGGCTAAGACGTCCTCATAACTAAAATGACAGCGACCAGAAAGAAAAAGAAGGGCGCGCCGGCACCTAGACCCCGACAAGCCAGTGTTGCCGGGGGCCACGAATATCAAGTTTTATCTGCGGCAAGCCCAGGTTGCCGGAGGCTACGATACCAGATAAGTTTTTCATCCCTCATCATGCATCCTCTTATGGACTGGGAAACGCGAAGCCGCGTCCTTGAACGTTCATGCCTTGTATAAAAAAAAACCTGTGCACGGAGGAACCTCCTCGTAGCTAGTTGCGCCCTTACTTCGTTTCGAGTCAGCTCAACAACTTAAGTGAGCTGCTAAGCGCCCTTACTTTGCTTCGAGTCCGCTCAGCAACTTAAGTGAGCCGCTAAGCGCCCTTGCATTGTTTTCGAGCCCGCTCAACAACTTAAGCGCGCTGCAACTAGTTGCGGCAAGGTTTCTTGCCGGAACCGGCACCGCCAGCAGGCTGCTGATGTCCCGCACTCAGTGCCCGCGGCAAGCATGCTCCGGAACCGCCGGCAAGCTGCTGATGTTCCGCACTCAGCGCTCGCGGCAAGCGTGCCCGTGCCGGCAAGTTTCCCTCAAAGCGTAGGGTAAAAACATACAAGGCATAGAATCAAGTAAAGGATGCGACATAGCAAGCTTCCCCTTTTCTCATTAAAATACATCCCACTCGGGTACAGTCCATAGAGGATGAAAAACATGAAAGAGAGGATTACAAGTTTTAAATGCAACTAAGGCCCGAAGGCTTAGAAATTAAAAAGATAAGATGCCCGTAATCCTTTTCCTGTCCCTCTCTTCAGGAGGTAGGTCAAGGAGGCGAGAAGGGCAAAAGGGGCGCCTAGGAGAACTACGGGTGCCAGAAGACACCAAGAGAACAGCCCGGGGGCTGTCCGAAGGCTGGACGGTGATGGCAGCGCCGGAAGCGGGGCTCGAGGATGGGGCGGCAGGACGTCAGCACGCTATCGAGGGCACCACGCCCTCGTACTCCGACCTGACGGCCTTGCCGGCCCTCTTCCCCTTCCGCAGCCTCCCTGCGCCAGCCGCCCAAGGATACGGCCCCGGGGAGTTCGAGGTGCCGTCGACGCGGATGATGGGGTCGCCGGTGACGCGCGGAGCGGCGTCCGACACCTAGTCGGACTCGCCACCCCGCCGCCCGTTACCCTCGTCGTCGCTGTCACTCTCCTCCTCGTCACTCTCGCTCGAGGGGGGCCTTCGCTATCGGAGGAGCTGTCCATGCAGCACCTCGCCCGGATGCCGGAGTCCCCGAAGACCTTGACGGAGAGGAGGTCGCCCTCCATTAACTTAAAATGGAGGGTAAACCCCGCCGTCAAGCTGTGGATACGGGCAAACGTCTTCCATCCACGGTCAAGATACATCACGCTAGGGGCTGGGGATACAACGTGGACTCGCGTGCCGCTGATCCCACAACCCCTCATGTGCAATCTCAGCATCTCGGGCGGTTTCGGCTCCATCGCGCTCGCAAACGGAGCGGGAAGCCGGAGGCGACGACGAGGCGGCCGGCGCAGCCTGACGAAGAACTCGCAAGGGTCGTCCCCCGTATGTACCACCGCGAGGGGAGGAGCCACCGGCGGAGGCGGAGATTCTGCACCACCCCGACCGCCTCTTCCCCTAGCGCCTCGGCCTCGTCCTCGACCTCGACCGCGGCCTCGCCCCTCCCTCTTCCCCTTGTGGCTGGCTCTGCCACCACGGGCGTGGAATAGGGAGGGATGCGCTGCCTAGCGGCGACCCTCGCCACTACCGATGAAGGGCCAGGGTTCCCTTCCTCCATGGCAAATGAGGGGAAGGGAAGCAGAAGTTGAAGAAAGGTGGAGATGAGAAAGTGCGGGTTTCTGCGCTCCCCTCTCGCCCTTCTTAAAGGAGTGAGGTGGGGGCTCGGCCGCCCCGCTCGGCGAATCAGGGCACAGGAGGAGCAGGGAATCGGAGCCGACCCGCTGCCTCCGCCCGTGACGGCTCGGTTTCCCACTTCCACCGTCCGCGACCCCGAGTGCATGGGAGCCGCGTGGCGGGGATGCAGAGCCAAGGCGACGGATGAGGTGACCTCGCCTCTCCCCGTGGTCACGGGCGGGGTGGGGGGGTGGGCGCCTCGAAAATCGCGCACGCCACCCACGTCTCCCACTACGCCGCAATTGACGCGTGCCATTGCAAGGGAGCGTGGTGGATGCGGAGTCAGATTCAGTGTGACCTAGGCCGCGCGTGCCCGTGCCCTGTTTTGGGCCTGGCCCAACAGCGCTCGGCACCGTGTATGGCCCAGGCCTGGGGGCTCCTGTCGGTGTACTAAAGTAGGGGGTACCTTAGTACCCCGAAATTGTGCATGGGCAGTCGCAGCGACCCGCGGCAGGGCTTGCCGGGCATCCGCCAAGATCCTCGACGGCCGCTTAGATGCCATTCAAGAACAGAGTACTAAAACTAAAAGCCCCGGCAAGAGGAGCTTGCCGGGAAAGCCAACCAAGACCCCGGCAAGAGGAGCTTGCCGGGAAGGCCAACCAAGGCCCCGGCAAGAGAAGCTGGCCGGGAAGAATACAAGGCCCCGGCAAGAGGAGCTTGCCGGGAAGGACAAAGGCCCCGACAAGAGGAGCTTGCCGGGAAGGCCAGCCAAGGCACTTCAAGAAACTTGCCCGGCGAGCGGCAAGCTTGCTGGTGCGACAAGATAAGGGCCGCGGCGAGGCGCTTGCCGCGGCGAGGCTGCCACTCCGCGCCCACGCTCCAGCGCATCCGACGACGTGTCGCCACAGGATTGCTCCTGGTGCACGTGGCGGGTAGCTGTGCAGCATGGCGGTGCGAGGTGGCAAGCGAAGCTGACAAGGAGGCCATCGTGGCGATCGGTGGCGCCTCTAACGGTCGTTTCCTTGCACTGTTGGGGCGACCGGACGGGCATTAAATGCCCTTGTCCCCTGCTATCAGAGTTAGGTAGGGGACACTGCTGGTAGTAGTTGTACCAACCCGCATTTTTACCTTTCTACCCCTCTTCCTACGCTGCCACCTGTCGGTGACCCCTTTAGCCTATAAAAAGGAGGCCCATGCGCACGTAGAAGGGGTTCCGCGGTTCGGAATTTTGGTTCCACAGCTTGGGGTTCGGCTGATTCGACGCCACGCCCGCTCTCTCGAGCAAGAACAAATACAACACACAAAGCAGCAGTAGGAGTTTTATCTCTCCGAAGAGCTCCGAAGCTGGGTAAAAATCCCCCGTGCGCTCCCTCGCCTCGATCCGCTCTGCGTGCGCCCTCCGCTCCCCTGCTGAACGAGAAAGGGGCCCTCCTTGCCCCATAGGTGCTCGTGGCCTCCCAGTCCGCCGCGACACCAGGGAAGGCAAAAAAGGAAGGAGTCCTAGTAGGAATAGGATTGGACTTGGAGTCCAAGTCCTCTCCCCCTTAGCTGCTCCCTAGGGCTTGGAGGGGCTGTTTCCCAAGCCCCTCCACCTATATATAGAGGGGAGGGGCGCCCCAAGAGGATACACCAAGCCCTTGGTGCCCCTCTCTCTCCCGTTACTCCGTAGTTCCACCGCCTCGTCCCGGCGACGCTTAGAAAAGCGCTGTCGGTGCTCCACCACCACCGTCATCACCACGCCGTCGTGTTGGTTGTGATCCCATCTACTTCTTCTATCCCTCTTGCTGGATCAAGAAGGAGGAGACGTCATCGAGCCATACGTGTGCTAAACTCGGAGGTGCCGTCCATTCGACACTAGATCGGTTGTATCGTGATCGGATCGCGAAGAGTACGAATACATCAACCACGTGATAAACGCTTCCGCTTAGTGATCTACAAGGATACGTAGATGCTCTTAGCCTCTCGTAGCTATGCATCTCTGATAACCCACAAGTATATGGGATCGCAACAGTTTTTGAGGGTAGAGTATTCAACCCAAATTTATAGATTCGACAGAAGGGGAGCCAAAGAATATTTGCAAGTATTAGCAACTAAGTTGTCAATTCAACCACACCTGGAGATTAATTATATGCAGCAAAGTAGTATGATAATTTTGATAGTAGTAGCAACGGCAATAGTAACAGTAACATTGATAGGAATGGTTTTGTAGCAGCAACGATAGTAACAACAACAATAGTAACTTAGCAAGATCAATATGCAGGAAAATCGTAGGCATTGGATCGGCGATTCATTGGATGATATTCATCATGAGACAGTCATAACCTAGGGTGATAGGACACTAGCTCCAGTTCATAAATATAATGTAGGCATGTATTCCGTAAATAGTCATACGTGCTTATGGAAAGAACTTACATGACATCTTTTGTCCTACCCTCCCGTGGCAGCGGGGTCCTATTGGAAACTAAGGGATATTAAGGCCTCCTTTTAATAGAGTACCGGAACAAAGCATTAGCACACAGTGAATACATGAACTCCTCAAACTACGGTCATCACCGGGAGTGGTCCCGACTATTGTCACTCCGGGGTTGCCGGATCACAACACGCAGTAGGTGACTATAACTTGCAAGATCGGATCTAAAACATGGATATAATGGTGATAACATAAACGGTTGAGATCTGAAATCATGGCACCCGGGCCCAAAGTGACAAGCATTAAGCATGGCAAAGTCATAGCAACATCAATCTCATAACATAATGGATACTAGGGATCAAGCCCTAACAAAACTAACTCGATTACATGATGCTCATCCAACCCCTCACCGGCCAGCGATCCTACAAAGGAATTACTCACTCCCGAGCATCATGGAATATGCGATGCAGAAGGTTTGGTGATGACGAAGATCGAAGACCCCCCCTCTCCGGAGCTCCAAACGGACTCCAGATCAGGCCTCCCGATGAAGAACAGGAGACAGCGACGGCTCCGTCTCGTGAAACGCAATAATTCTTTCTCTGTTATTTTTTTCTGGAAAAATAGGATTTTATAGCATCAGTTTCAGGGTCTGCGAGGCCACCAGGTGGGGACAACCCACGTGGGTGCGCTTGGAGGGGTTGGCGCGTCCTGGTGGGTTATGCCCGCCCAGGTTCCCCCCTCTGTTGGTTCTTGGCTCCAGAAACTCTTTTTATTGTATAAAAAATCCTTGCAAAGTCTCGTTCCATTTCGAGAACTTTTATTTCTGCACAAAAACAACACCATGGTAGTTCTGCTGAAAACAGCGTCAGTCCGAGTTAGTTTCGTTCAAATCATGCAAATTAGAGTACAAAACAAGAGGAAAAGTAGATACTATGGAGACTTATCAACTCCCCCAAGCTTAAACCTTTGCTTGTCCTCAAACAATTCAGTTGATAAACTGAAAGTGAAAAGGAAAAACTTTTACGAACTCTTTTTCTCTTGTTTCCACAAATAAGCTTAAACAGCACCCAGGTTTTCAGCAAAGAATATAAGTAACCATGTCGACAATAACTCTTAAAAATTATATTAACTCATATCAATGACATAATCAACTCGCAAGCAATAATAAGACATCTCAAACAGCAACATGTTGTTAAAACAACCATGATACAATAAGACAATAATGGTATCTCGCTAGCCCTTTTTGAGACCGCAAAGCTTAAATGCAGAGCACCTCCAAAGTTCGAGCAACGACTAAACATTGTAATTCATGGTAGAAAAGATCCAGTCATGATGCACCCAACACTAGCTACATACAATGCATCAGTATGACATCAGTGCTCTCAGGTTCTGGCGCTTATTTGAGAAGGTGATGACACACCATAAAAGTAAATAGATAGTCCCTTTGTAGAGGAAAGCAGTGATTTGCAGAGATGCCAGAGCTCAAGTTTTTTTTAAACAAAGGTAAATGAAATTTTGAGACATGCACCCTTCTTGTTTACTTTGCGACCATCAATTATCAATATCTTCCATGCTAAACACATTAGTAGCAGTTCCCAAGCGATAAAGTAAAGGTTATTGCTCCATAGGGGTTTTTGTTTGATTATTTATAAGTTCCTTTTGCAATTTGGGACTAGGAATCCCTATTACAGCCCCTTTGTCGTGCCATGGTGAGTGAATAAACACTCATCATGAGAATAACCCGCTTAGCATGGAAGATACCAACTACCTCCTGTCGCTCTATGAACAATCAGACACTGATACATCTCCAACGTATCTACTTTTCCAAACACTTTTGCCCTTGTTTTGGACTCTAACTTGCATGATTTGAATGAAACTAACCCGGACTGACGCTGTTTTCAGCAGAACTGCCATGATGTTGTTTTATGTGTAGAAAAGAAAAGTTCTCGGAATGTCTGGAAAATCCACGGAGGCACTTTTTGGAATTAATAAGAATTTCTAGGTGAAAGAAATACACCAGGGGGCCCAGGGCCTGTCCACGAGACAGGGGGGCGCCCCCCTGTAGGGCGCGCCCCCTATCTCGTGGCCCCCCTGGACCTCCACCGACCTCAACTCCAACTTCATATATTCACGTTCAGGGAGAAAAAAATCAGAGAAAAAGTTTCATCGCGTTTTACGACACGGAGCCGCCGCCAAGCCCTAATCTCTCTCGGGAGGGCTAATCCGGAGTCCGTTCGGGGCTCCGGAGAGGGGGATTCATCGTCGTCATCATCATCAACCATCCTCCATCACCAATTTCATGATGCTCACCGCCGTGCGTGAGTAATTCCATCGTAGGCTTGCTGGACGGTGATGGGTTGGATGAGATTTACCATGTAATCAAGTTAGTTTTGTTAGGGTTTGATCCCTAGTATCCACTATGTTCTGAGATTGATGTTGCTATGACTTTGCTATGCTTAATGCTTGTCACTAGGGCTCGAGTGCCATGATTTCAGATCTGAACCTATTATGTTTTCATGAATATATGTGTGTTCTTGATCCTATCTTGCAAGTCTATAGTCACCTATTATGTGTTATGATCCGACAACCCCGAAGTGACAATAATCGGGATACTTCTCGGTGATGACCGTAGTTTGAGGAGTTCATGTATTCACTATGTGCTAATGCTTTGTTCCGGTTCTCTATTAAAAGGAGGCCTTAATATCCCTTAATTTCTGCTAGGACCCGACTGACACGGGAGGGTAGGACAAAAGATGTCATGCAAGTTCTTTTCCATAAGCACGTATGACTATTTATGGAATACATGCCTACATTACATTGATGAACTTGAGCTAGTTCTGTGTCACCCTATGTTATAGCTATTACATGAGGAATCACATCCGGCATAATTCTCCATCACTGATCCATTTCCTATGAGCTTTTCATATATTGTTCTTCGCTTATTTACTTTTCCGTTGCTACTGTTACAACTACTACAAAAATCCCAAAACAATTATCTTTACTTTTGCCACCGTTACCTTTATTATCATACCACTTTTGCTACTAAATACTTTGCTGCAGATACTAAAAGTTATCCAGGTGTGGTTGAATTGACAACTCAACTGCTAATACTCAAGAATATTCTTTGGCTCCCCTTGTGTCGAATCAATAATTTGGGTTGAATACTTTACCCTCGAAAGCTGTTGCGATCCCCTACACTTGTGGGTTATCAAGACTAATTTCTGGCGCCGTTGCCGGCGAGCATAGCTCTATTCTCTGAGTCACTTGGGATTTATATCTGTTGATCACTACAAAGAACTTGAAAGACGACCGAACTACTATTTTGCCCTCAACTACGAGGGGAGGTAAGGAACTGCCATCTAGCTCTGCACTAGATTCTCCTTCCGTTATTAGTAGGCTTGCGACACCTAAACCTGCTACTGCTATGAATTCTGATATGTCGCATGTTATTGATGATGCCACTTTTGCTATGCATGATGAAACTACTTCTGTGCGTGATACTACTTTGCCATTAGGTGAATTTCTTGACGAACAACTTGCTAGAGTTAGGGGGAATGAAAATATTGAAGATGCTATTATTGATGATAGTGATGATGAAAATTCTCCCAATGATTATGTATTGCCTGTTGTTCCTGAGGGTTATGTTATGAATGAAGAAGCTGCTAGAGCAATCTTTGCTTGCAATAATAGATAGGATCTTAAGAAATTATTAGCTAAATGGAAGCAGCTGTCTCTTAATGCTAGAATGAAACCTGACCCTGCTTTTGCTACTTCACCTATCTGTGTTACTGATAAGGATTATGAATTCTCTGTTGATCCTGAGATTATTACTTTAGTTGAATCTGATCCTTTTTATGGCCTTGAATCTGAAACTGTTGTGGCACATCTTACCAAGTTGAAGGATATAGCCACCCTATTTACTAATGATGAGAAGTCTCGTTATTTTTATATCCTTAAGATATTTCCGTTCTCATTAAAGGGTGATGCTAAGACTTGGTATAATTCTCTTGCTCCTGGTTGTGTGCGTAGTCCCCGGGATATGATTTATTACTTCTCTGCTAAATATTTCCCTGCTCATAAGAAACAAGCTACCTTGCGGGAAATATATAATTTTGTGCAAATCAAAGAACAGAGTCTCCCACAAGCTTGGGGGAGGCTTCTCCGGTTACTTAATGCTTTGCCTGATCATCCTCTTAAGAAAAATGAAATAATTGATATCTTTTATAATGGACTAACCGATGCTTCCAAGGACTACTTGGATAGTTGTGTTGGTTGTGTTTCCAGGGAAAGAACAGTCGACAAAGCTGAATTCCTATTGAATAATATGTTGTTCCTGCTCATAATTGGACTCTTCCTGAGCCAATTCCTGAGCCAATTCCTGAACCAATTGAGCCAACTCCTGAGCCTATTCCTAAACCCACTCCGAAGAAGAGAGGTGTTTTATTTCTCAGTCCTGAAGATATGCAAGAGGCAAAGAAATCAATGAAAGAAAAAGGTATTAAAGCTGAAGATGTTAAGAATTTACCTCCTATTGAAGAAATACATGGTCTTAATATACCGCCTATTGAAGAACCACATTGTCTTGATAACCCGACATAGGTAGTAAAGGTAAATTTTCTCAATAGATATGATAAAGTTGAAATTCCCTCTACTAAATTTCATAGCCCTTGCTTAGATGAATTTGATGACTTTATGGCTAGACAAGAAAGTTTTAATGCTTATGTTGGTAGAGAGTTAAAGAATAATACTTTCGAGATAGGACGCGTGAGCGATAATATGGCTAGAGTTAAATATGAACTCAAACTCATTAGCAAATATACTTCTATGGTTGCTACTCAAGCTGAGCAAGTACTTAAAGCTCAGAATGATTTGCTTGATGAATTAAATAATAAAAATGACTTTGCTGTTAGAGTGGTTACTAGAACTAGTAGAATGACTCAGGAACCTTTGTATCTTGAAGGCCACCCTAAGAGAATCAAGCAAGATTCTTAGAGAAATAATTTAGAGGCACCTAGTTCTTCTAAAAAGAAGAAGAAAAATGATAGGACTTTGCATGCTTCTAGTGAACCTACTGTAGACACACCTGAGAATCCCAATGATATTTCTATTTCTAATGCTGAAACACAATCAAGTGATGAACATGAACCTAGTGATAATGTTAATGATAATGTTCATTTTGATGCTCAACCTAGCAAAAACAATGAAGTAGAGATTGAACCTGCTGTTGATCTTGATAACCCACAATCAAAGAATCAACGTTATGATAAGAGAGATTTTGTTGCTAGGAAGCACGGTAGAGAAAGAGAACCATGGGTTCAGAAACCCATGCCCTTTCCTCCTAAACCATCCAAGACAAAGGATGATGAGGATTTTGAGCGCTTTGCTGAAATGATTAGACCTATTTTCTTACGTATGCGCTTAACTGATACGCTTAAAGTAAATCCTTATGCTAAGTATATGAAGGATATCATTACAAATAAAAGAAAGATACCGGAAGCTGAAATTTCCACCATGCTTGCTAATTACACTTTTAAGGGTGGAATACCAAAGAAACTTGGAGATCCGGGTGTCCCAACTATACCATGCTCTATTAAAAGAAATTATGTTAGAACTGCTTTATGTGATCTTGGAGCCGGTGTTAGTGTTATGCCTCTCTCTTTATATCGTAGACTTGAATTGAATAAGTTGACACCTACTGAAATATCTTTGCAAATGGCTGATAAATCAATTGCTATACCTGTAGGTATTTGCGAGGATGTGCCAGTTGTGGTTGCAAATGTCACTATCTTAACGGACTTTGTTATTCTTGATATTCCCGAGGATGATAGTATGTCTATTATCCTTGGTAGACCTTTTCTTAATACTGTAGGGGCTGTTATTGATTGCAACAAAGGCAATGTCACTTTTCATGTTAATGGTAATGAGCATACGGTACACTTTCCGAGGAAACAATCTCAAGTTCATAGCATCAATTCTATTGGAAAAGTTCCAACTATTATTATTGGAGGTTTTGAATTTCCTCTCCCTACTGTCAAGAAAAAGTATGATATTCTTATTGTTGGGGGTTTTCATATCCCCGTTGAGGTAACTTAATGTTATTCGAAATTTCTCTGGTTCCGTTTTATTCAGAATGAGTTTGTTAACAAGACTTGATCAACCTTGTTAGTGGATTCATTTAGATGATCACGTGATGGATGAAACTAGAAGGCACAACCTTCTGTACCCACTTTTTACTTTCTGTTATTTAGAATAAATAAAGCAAAAATAGTATTATCTGTCTGTTTTCTGAATTATCCGTGCATTAAAAAATATCCGAAAAATAAAAGTGCTCCAAATGCCCTGCAAATTTAGTATGATTTTTTCTGGAATATTTGAGGATTTTAGGCACTGAAATCACTGCAGGAGGGGCAAGCACCAGGCCACGAGAGTGGAGGGTGCGCCCCCTGTCTCGTGGGCCCCTGGTGGCCCCCCTCCACTTATGCCAGCACCCACACACTTCATCTTCTACCCCCAAAAAAATCCCCATCCAGCTCAAGCACGAGTTCTAGCTCGTTTTGCTGCGATTTTCGATCTCCTTGCTCAAAGCTCCATTCACAAAACTGCTTTGGGAGATTGTTGCTTGGTATGTGACTCCTCCATTGGTCCAATTAGTTTTTCTTCTAGTGCTTTATTCATTGCAAATTTTTGTTGCATAGGTGACCATGTTCTTGAGCTTGCATGTTAAATTTATGAGGTCCCAAGCAATTCTAGTGCATGATATAGGCTCTAGGCACTTGTAGGAGTAGTTGCTACCAATCTTGTTTAGTTTTATTCACTTTTATTTTGAAGTTACTAAAATTTCAGAAACTTTCAGAAAAGAATTATGCTTAGAAGAATGTACCAAGGTGGTTCCTCGGTAAAGAAAGGGCCAAGGATTGCTATACATGAGCAAGATGTTGAATTGCCGAGGGATGCGGACGTATGAGCTTGTGTGTGGCCATCCGATGATTTTATGGTCGAAGCAGGCTTCAAGGAAGAATTTGATGCGTATGTGCGTAACGCCGAGCTGGAGGACTTCTTACATGATAAGTGTCCGAAGTACTATCAATTGACTGATTCCTTTGTGCGGAGGTTCCAATATAACTGTGCACGTAATTCTCCTAGTGTCATGTTTGATATTTATGATACATCTTATACCATGGATTTAGAGGATTTCACAACTGCTTGCAAACTCCCGCAGTGGGGTAATATTAATGGTCCTCGCAAATCTGAATTTAGAGATTTTCTTGCTAGTATTACTGTGGGAGAATCTAGGGACATAGCACAAGCTACCATAGGGAGCATTCATTTTCCTGCTATACATTATTTTGCTCTTTTTATTGGTAGATGCATTAACGGTAAAGACGAAGCATGCCACATGTGTGTCCCTGATCTATGTGTCCTCAAGAGTGCTGTTTTAGGTTATAAAAGTTATAACTTGGGGGCAATAGTTGCAAGTAGGTTGCAGAATAATAGTAGAAAGGGAAATTTATTTGGAGGAGTTTATGCAACCTGTGTGGCTAATTATCTTAATATAGCCCCACGAGAGGGGGATATGATTTTACCTCTTGTTTATTTGGATAAAGAAGCTATGTTCAATCATCAATTTCTGCTAGGAATGAACAATTCCTCCATTATTGACTAACCTATGACAGATGCAATGTCGTCCCTGTTACTCTTCCTGCTCCCTACCTTTTTGATTATCAGGCAAAAGGAAGATATGTTGTCACCAAGTGAGGGAGTCCTGGACTAGGGGGTGTCCGGATAGCCGAACTATCATCTTTGGCCGGACTCCAAGACTATGAAGATACAAGATTGACTTCGTCCCGTGTCCGGATGGGACTTTCCTTGGCGTGGAAGGCAAGTTTGGCGATACGGATATGTAGATCTCCTACCATTGTAACCGACTCTGTGTAACCCTAGCCCTCTCCGGTGTCTATATAAACCGGAGGGTTTTAGTCCGTAGGACGAACAACAATCATACCATAAGCTAGCTTCTAGGGTTTAGCCTCCTTGATCTCGTGGTAGATCTACTCTTGTACTACCCATATCATCAATATTAATCAAGCAGGAGTAGGGTTTTACCTCCACCGAGAGGGCCCGAACCTGGGTAAAAACATCGTGTCCCTTGTCTCCTGTTACCATCCGCCTAGACACACAGTTCGGGACCTCCTACCCGAGATCCGCCGGTTTTGACACCGACATTGGTGCTTTCATTGAGAGTTCCTCTGTGACGTCGCAATCAGGAAGGATGCCTCGTCCCGTCTTTAAAGACGGCACCGTTGCCAAAGGAGCTTTGGCCATCGGCCAAACTATCCGGCTAGGCGGTTTTCTTATGACCGCCTGTTTGGCCGCCGCGCCGACGATGACCTCTCGGGTCATCAAAAGCGATCTTCACATCAACTCGGAACTCGCCGATCAGCTAGATCCAATGGAGCTCTCCTCCTTAAACGAGCTCTTGAATCGCATCGCCGCCCTAGGAGTCGCTACAGACTACGATCAGATCGGGCCTAAAACCGATCTGAGAGAGATCAACTCTCCCCAGGCTTCCCACCATGTTCCTGTGGTGGAGGAACAACACGGCGACTCTTCTTCTACATTAAGAACAAGCTATGTCTGAATTCCCGACCCCTCCATGCCGGATTCCCGCGGAGGGACGGACGTCAATCAAGCACTGAACCAAAAGTCAGGCAGCGGGCTAGATTCGTTGGACAACATCCAACAACCCAAGCTTCCAAGTTCGGAAACTTTTCGGCCATTGAGTCTTATATTGGACGGGGTTCCGAATTTAATTCCACCCACCCACCCAAACACAAGCAATCTATCCCGAATCCGGCAAGAGCCCGCTGAAACAGTACACCATTACTGGGCCAGATTCCTCCTGGTTATGGACAGGATAAAGGACTGCCATGAGGAAAGCGCAATCTCAATCTTCTGCAATAATTGCACGGACAAGGGAATCATGAACGCCATAAGTCGTCATGAAATTACACGCTTCGCCGACTTGGCGTCCATAGTATGAAAGTACTGTGCGATGGAGAGCGCCTGGAAAACCGAAACCAAATTTTGGGACAATCCGGCTCCGAACACAACCCTAGTCCGAAATAAAAGGGTGCATCATATTCAGGCACCTGGGTTAAAAACCAAAAAGCAAAAAACCCCTAAAGGGCACGGAACCGTACTGCAGGGATGGCTCAGCGGACCCTGCAAAATCCATAGTACAGAGGGCGCCACTCCAACACATAGCCTTCGAGCATGTTGGATACTACGGCAGGTGGCCAAAAGTGGCGAAGAGCTTCTAGCCCCAGAGAACCAGCACAGCAGTACCAGTACGGTTTTAACAGTCTTCGAGACTTTCGCATCAAATAATATGCGGAAACGAACACTCCGCAGCCTTGCCGAAGTCTACCAAGTAGCAACAATAAATCCATGGAGCGACACGGCTATTACCTTGAACGCCAGTGACGAACCTAAATTCCGAACAGCCCGAGCACCAGCCGCATTGGTCCTAAGTCCAATAGTGGATGGCTTCCGCCTTACTAAGGTACTCATGGATGGCGGCAGCGGATTAAACCTCATCTATGAGGAAACCCTTCGAAAAATGGAGGTAGATTGGAGCCGCATTGAGCGAAGCAACACAACCTTCAGAGGAATAATCCCTAGTCGGGAGGCATGCTGCACAGGAAAAATCACACTGGATGTAGTATTCGGATCGCCGGACGACTACAAGTCCGAGGAGATCACGTTCCATGTGGCCCCGTTCAGCAGCGGATATCACGCTTTATTAGGACGAGAGGCATTCACAATTTTTCAAGCTATACCCCATTGTGGGTACATGAAGCTCAAAATGCCCGGGCCCAACGGAATCATCACCCTTGCCAGTGATCCGGACGTAGCGCTCCGCGCCAAAAATAAGACGGCCGCACTAGCCCTAGAGGCGCTATCTGAAGCCCTAGCGGCCGAGGGACTCACAGCACTGTGCTCCACGGTGAACAGGGACGACGTGATACTTGACAAAAGATCCAAGTCCACCTCTTTTAAGCCAGCGGACAAAATAGTAAAATTCCAAGTCCATCCAACGGACCCCACAAAGACGGCCTCCATTGGGGCACAATTAAACCCTGATGTAGACGCCGCACTACGAGAATTCCTACGGGAAAATTGGGACATTTTTGCCTGGCACCCTTCAGACATGCCAGGAATCCCACGCCGGCTGGCAGAGCACAGCCTAAATATCCCAAAAGGATTCAAGCCAGTCAAATAGGCTCTTCGGCGATTTTCCGAACCCAAAAGACAGGCAATGGGAGAGGAGCTAGCCAAACTATTAGAAGCCGGATTCATGAGAGATATAAAACATCCGGACTGGCTAGCAAACCTGGTAATGGTACCAAAGAAGGAAAAATCCTGGCGCCTGTGTGTCGATTTGAAGGACCTTAACAAGGCTTGTCCAAAGGATCCCTTCCCCCTTCCCCGCATCGATCAAATTATCGACGCTACCGCAGGGCATGATTCATTGTGCTTCCTCGACGCATACTCTGGCTACTATCAAATCAAGATGGCGGAGCTAGACCAAGCCGCAACGGCATTCATTACTCCATACGGACCATTCTGCTTCAACACAATGCCCTTCGGGCTCAAAAACACCGGCGCAACATATCAGCGCATGATTCAGACATGTCTGGCAAACCAGATCGGCAAAATAGTGGAGGCATACGTAGACGACGTGGTCGTCAAGTCCAAACACGTCGAAACTCTAGTAGACGACTTGAGGCTCACATTCGACAATCTCCGAGCATATGACATTAAGCTCAACCCGGAAAAATGCGTTTTCGGCGTACCAGCCGGAAAGCTCTTGGGCTTCATTGTATCCGATAGAGGAATTGAAGCAAACCCAGCCAAGATCCGAGCTCTGTCACAATTGGATATCCCAAAAGACCTCAAGCAAATACAAAAATTGACTGGATGCGTGGCGGCTCTAAGCCGCTTCATCTCCCGCTTAGGAGAAAAGGCATTACCCCTTTATCGCCTCCTCCGGCGCACCGAACACTTCGAGTGGACGGATGCCGCCACGGCCGGACTCGAAGAAATAAAGGCCATATTGGCAACAAATCCGGTCCTGGCCGCGCCCAACTTGGGCGAACCAATGTTATTATATATCGCGGCAACACATCAAGTTGTAAGTGCGGTGCTCGTCGTCGAACGAGAAACGGACGGACACAAGTTCGCTCTTCAAAAACCAGTGTACTACGTATCCACTGTCCTAACTCCATGAAAGTCCCGGTATCCACATTATCAAAAGATAGCGTACGCAGTGTTCATGGCATCCCGGAAGCTGCGACACTACTTTCAAGAGTGTTCGATAACAGTAGCCTCCAAAGTACCTCTTAATGACATTATAAACAACCGCGACGCGACCGGCAGGATTGCAAAATGGGCCATCGAGCTCCTACCATTCAACATAACCAATAAACCACGGCGAGCTATCAAGTCGCAAGTTTTGGCCGACTTCATCGCTGAATGGACTGAAGCCGAACTCCCTAAAGAGTACGGCGCATACTCTAATTGGACCATGCACTTCGACGGCTCCAAAATGTTGGCCGGCCTAGGGGATGGCGTCGTTCTGACGTCCCCAACTGGAGACACAGTCCAATACGTACTCCAGATAATGTACACAGACTCCAACAACGCAGCCGAATACGAGGCCCTTCTACATGGCCTCCGGATGGCGGTCTCCATGGGCATTAAACGCCTAGAGGTGCGAGGGGATTCGAACCTCGCGATATCCCAAATAAATGGAGACTTCGACGCCAAGGATCCGAAAATGGCAGCTTACCGTAACGCCGTTCTGAAAATGTCAGCTCGGTTTGAAGGGCTCGAATTTCACCATATAGCCCGGGATAATAATCAAGCGGCGGACGTATTGGCACGCATCAGCGCAAAGCGCGATGCCGTCCCTCCCAACATCTTCCTGGAACGGCTTTTCAAGCCATCCGTACTATGGGAAGGGGAGTCCGGAAACAACAATGCGGACCCAACCGCACCGCCCGACACCGCAGATTCTGGCACAATCGGTGGTTCTGCCAATGAAATAACACCTTCAGCCCACGAAATAATGGCAGTCATTGCCCCGTGGACCGAGCCATTCCTAGCTTACTTAACTAGGCAGGAACTTCCCGAGGACCAAAATGAGGCCCACTGCATAGTACGGCAATCTAAAGCCTATAAGGTTCATGAGGGAGAGCTCTATAAGAAAAGCACAACCGGAGTCCTTCAAAGGTGTATCTCCGAATAGGAAGGGCGAAATCTTCTGGCTGAAATTCATGCCGGACTCGGTGGGCACCACGCCGCAGCCCGGGCCCTTGTAAGCAAGGCCTTCCGTACAGGATTTTATTGGCTAACGGCCCGGGCAGACGCTTAGGATTTAGTCCAACGATGCGTCGGTTGCCAGCTCTTTGCTAATCAAAGCCACATGCCTCCCACCGCCCTGAAAACTATACCCATCACCTGGCCATTCGCGGTCTGGGGGCTTGACATGGTTGGACCCCTTAAAGGAGGAACCCACAAGCAAAAATACCTATTGGTCATGGTGGATAAATTCACCAAATGGATAGAGGCCAAGCCAGTTAAGACGGCCGAATCCGGACCCGTGATAGACTTCATATCAGGGGTAGTACACCGTTATGGCGTCCCCCACAACATTATCACTGATAACGGCACGAACTTCACGGCCGACGAGGTCAAACTCTGGTGCAAAAACATGGGTATCAAGCTCGACTACGCTTCAGTCTATCACCCTCAAACTAACGGTCAAGTCGAACGAGCAAATGGTCTAATCATGAGCGGCATCAAACCCAGATTAGTGCGGTCCCTTAAGGAATCTAACACACACTAGGTAGAGGAGCTCGACTCCATACTCTGGGGGCTGCGAACCACGCCGAACCGCACTACCGGATTCACACCTTTTTTATGGTATACGACGCAGAGGCAGTTTTGCCCTGCGACATAATTCATGACTCACCTCGCGTGCGCATGTACGAAGAAAGAGAAGCCGAGCTGGATCGGCAGGACAGTTTGGACGCCTTAGAGGAGGAGCATGACGTGGCAAAAGCTCGTTCCGCATTCTATCAACAGCAGGCTCGAAGATATCAAAGCAGAGAAGTACGGGCCAAAACTTACAATGTTGGCGAACTAGTTCTACGCCTGCCAGACAAGAAAAAGGACAAACTCAAGCCCAAATGGGAAGGTCCCTTCATCATCGACCAAGTCCTGACCGGCGGAGCATATCGTCTGCAAAACGCATCGGATAACTGACTCGAGCCAAACCCATGGAACGCAGCCCGTCTCCGTAGATTCTACGCCTAGCACCGGACTCTGAGTTCGTCTCCCTCCCCCGTCTATATTTTATACTTTAACTGTCTTTTATTTTTCTCCCCCCTTTTTTTCTCACGGGCCTTCGGTGGCTCACCTGCGCATTGTTCGCACACACTTGACGTGCTACTCGCACTCATTATACCTGGGGGCTTCTTTAACAGAAGCTTATTTATACGGGCTTTATACCCAACACATGTGTCACACTTCCGCATGTACCTTTTATTCACCATTATATGCATCGATATGACTTAAGTTTTTGCCAAGCTGGGTTGCCTGGCTCCTGTGCTTACCCCTACGTTCCCGATTGTTCGGCTAGGAGGTAAAGGGAGCACCTCTGTGATTGTTACTGCCGGGTCAGCCGGATGTGTACCTCATACTGGGTGAAGCCGAAAGCTAGCGTTCTTAAGGGAATATTCGGTCGGTGAATTGAAAGATGATTTCTTACCTATTTATTTATCTGCCCCCAGATGCTTTCCTGCTTTTTTCCAGTCCGGACATGCACTTTAGGGCATGCCTCCCAGGGAAAGGAACCCCTAACGGAACTATTCTCCCTGGAAGATGTTTCTTACTAACCATGTAATATAACATAACTAGTTGGGCACTTGTCTGATAAAGCACTAATGACCCCTATGCCTGGTCTCCATGCATGCCCCGGTTTTTTACATAACCGTGAGGGTATTCGGACACACTCCGGACCGTCGGGTCCCGAGGTTGAAGCGAAAAGGTCCGCAATGACAAACGATCTACAATCCGGCTAGAAGGCATTTTTCATGTCATTTTAAATTACATAGTCAAGCTGACTGATGGTATTCCTCTTCGATACCATCTAATAAACTATCTAGCTTACAGTCCCGCTGTGAATACTTTGCGGCCAACTCTACTTGGTCGTACACTAAGCTCACAGGGATCTCCTTCCCATCAGGCCCCACAGGTCCGACCTCAGCCATGTGGTTTGGGTCAGCCTTCACATACCGTGTCTTCACCATGGCCCAGGCCTCCCTGGAGCCTTGACGGCAGGCCAATATCTTCCACAACCGGAAGCGCCGCCGTGCTCCCTGAAGCTTATCCGCAAGCTCTCCAAGACCTTCGGGTAGGGACATGGATGGCCACAAGGCCTGGGCGACTCCGCTCATCACCTGCCGAACTCGTTCGTGCAGTTGCAGCAGCTCAGGAAGTAGGTCACCCATTGAACCGGGCATTTCCTCTGCAGGACGACTTGTGAGCACGCCTACAGACATATTTCTGTCAATCGACTTCCTCGCCGAACTCTTCTTTTCAAAAGTTTGCTCAAGCACTTACTATAAATGCTGCGACGAAGCCGCTGATTCTCCTTCACGGAGTCAGACAGCTGGGCCCAAACATCTTTTAGTTCCTCGCCCAGCTGGGTGTTGGCATCTTGGAGCTTATTCTTCTCTTGCCGCACCCTCGTAAGCACCTTCTCGCCGGCCTTCAGCTTGCGTAGTAGCTATTGCTTGTCCGGATCTAGTCCGGCGCCATCTGCAATATTATTGTAAGACTTATACACACGCCGCACTTCACAAACTACTTATATTTCGAAGTATATATTACCAAAGGGGGTCTCTGTGGCTCCCCCTGTGGCGGGTAGTGCGGCCTCAAGTTGGGCCTTGCACTCTTGAAGCTCCTGGGACAGGTGGGTATTCTTCTCCGTAAGATCCTGCATAACAAATGATCCTTAAATCAGTTATTCTAACTATTTTAAGTCTCGGGTGCTACTGACATATATAACTGTCAAAATTCCTCACCCGTATGTCTTTCACATACTGCTCCGTGGCTCTGGCTAGACCATCTTGAGCAGCACGGAGGTGCGCATCTCCCGAATTAAAGGCATTTAACGCCTCCGGGGAGAAGCATGCGTCACGAAGAACTGTCTGGCGGCGCCTGTGATTCATGGCGCTCTCCACCTCAGATCTGGTGGCGGACAACCTGTCGGCGTCCTCCGTTGGAGGAGCACCCGACGCGCGCCTTGCGTTCGCCTCCCCCTCCGGACCTGGCGTAGGAGCCTGGCCGGCGGAGGCTTGATTGGCAATCTCTTCGTACACAGTCCGGCGAGCGCTCTTTCTCCTGAAAAAACCACGAGCGTTAATATGCCTTCCAAGAATCTTTCCCAAAAACATGGTGGCGCGCCATATCGTTGCGGCGACGTCTCGATTTGCGCCGCACTTCTTTTCCGCCTGCTGGGCCGAGCTGCCCCTTGTTGGCCAGCCGCCGTGGGTTCGGCTTCCCGCCTCGAAGGCACCTCCTGCGGAACACCATTGGTATACGGTGGTCAGAGATAAGCATGGATGAGTAATGGTATCAGGACTCCGGTCACAGTTACCTGGGAAACCGGAGATATTCTGGGGTAGTCGGCCGTAATGGCGACCAAAGCATTGTCAATGCTAAGTTGGTGGAACACCCCATCAATCTGCTCCACCTTTATTTCCAGATCCTCTTCGGAGGTCGGATCGAGGGATCATTCCGGATCCTCGGGTTGTGGAGCCAGGCTGTGTATATCCTCTACGGCCTGGCGCAGTTCCTGCGTCGAAATCACAAAGTGAGGCACTTAACTTTGGGAATATGGATCGGATAGACAAATGTCCGCTTACCCAGCTCCGAGGGTTGTTCATGGAAAATCCATTCAATGGACTAGCACGGAGGAAGTCCTCCTTATCCCCTTTATACAAGCCAGACAGGATCTTCACTAGATCGGCGACCGATCCCGGCCCCTTGCGGCCATGGCGGGTGGCATCATCCTCCCCGTTGAAATCCCACATGGGGTGATCCCTATACTGGAGCGGCTGCACCCCTCGCATAATGTATGTGGCCATGACCCCAATCATGGTCAATCCTGAATGAGCCAATAACCTTATTCGGCCCATCAGATATTGGGCGTCCCTATCATTCTCCCATTGAGGGCTCCGCAGGCGCCAACTCAGGCGTTTCTTCAGAGGAGAGTTGCTGAACTCCGGGAGGCCGATCCGAACTGGGTCCGGTAGCGGGGCGTCTTCCATATAAAACCATTCCGAAGGCTAGTCTTCGGACGCCTTGTTCGGGGTTCCGGATAGATATCCGGTCCAAAGGATGCGCCATAGTTCGGCTCCGCCCACTTGATATATTGATCCCTCGTGAGAACGGGGTACGAGGCAAAATAATCTCTTCCACAACGTAAAATGGGCCTCGACGCCCAAGAACAGCTCGCAAAGGGCCACGAAGCCCGCTATGTGCAGGATGGAGGCAGGCGTAAGGTGGTGAAGCTGGAGCCCATAGAACTCCAGGAGCCCCCGGAGAAACGGATGTATGGGAAATCCGAGTCCCCTTATTAGATAAGGGACGAAGCATACCCGCTCTCCTTTGGAGGGATTGGGGACGCTCTCCACCTGCTTTCCGCCCTTGTAAGTGGCAAGTCTGGCTCGAACCGGAACCATAAAGGCTGGGGGAAGGAATCCCTCGGCTTGGAGCGTCACTAGCTCACTATGCGGGACTGAGCATCTCCCCCAACCTCCTGGCTGAGGGCTGGGAGCGCGAGAGGAGGAGCTGCGTCGACTGTCCATGATGGAGTGGATTTTTGTCACTGGCGCTTCGATGAATACTCACGGAAGGAGGATGGTGTAATTCGGATCTAGATCCTCGCCTCTCTTTATAGGCAGCTTATTCGCCCAGCTAGGGGGTAAAGTGTAAAAATACCCTGGCTTTTCGCATACGTACGACACGTGGAGGATGGCCATTATTGGACGTGGAAGCCAAGGAGCGCAGCATTTATAAGAAGCCGGACACCATTCGGCAAGCACATGGAATTTGGAGGAGAACCCGCCTTGCAATGCCAAAGACAATATGTGCGCCGGACTCGTCGTCATTGAAGCCTGGTTCGGGGGCTACTGAGGGAGTCCTGGACTAGGGGGTGTCCGGATAGCCAAACTATCATCTTTGGCCGGACTCCAAGACTATGAAGATACAAGATTGACTTCGTCCCGTGTCCGGATGGGACTTTCCTTGGCGTGGAAGGCAAGCTTGGCGATACGGATATGTAGGTCTCCTACCATTGTAACCGACTCTGTGTAACCCTAGCCCTCTCCGGTGTCTATATAAACCGGAGGGTTTTAGTCCGTAGGACGAACAACAATCATACCATAGGCTAGCTTCTAGGGTTTAGCGTCCTTGATCTCGTGGTAGATCTACTCTTGTACTACCCATATCATCAATATTAATCAAGCAGGAGTAGGGTTTTACCTCCACCGAGAGGGCCCGAACCTGGGTAAAAACATCATGTCCCTCGTCTCCTGTTACCATCCGCCTAGACACACAGTTCGGGACCCCCTACCCAAGATCCGCCGGTTTTGACACCGACACCAAGGAACAAGCAGCTGAACACGAGAGGAGAGCGGAGGCAGCTCGCCAACACGCTGCAGCTCAGGAGGCGGTTGCCGCTGCATCTCAGTACGACCCCAGTTTCACTTACGGATATCAGCCAGGCGGTCCTTGGTACTAGACCAACTTAGGCCAAAAGCCTAAGCTTGGGGGAGTACGTATTTCTCACCGACTTTACATTCATGTTCACACACTAGTCGTCGGTGCTCATACTCTTTCATTGTATTATCCATGCTAGTTTAAATTTCTTTTTCTAGTTTTCTTCTTGTGTGTTTGACAAACCTTGAGAAAAACCAAAAAAAATTAGTTAGTTTAATTTCCATGCTTGTAGTAGAAATTAAAATGAAAACCCAAAAAGATTTTTAGTTCTTCTTCTTACTTGTTGGGAGCTTTCCCGTGTAAATAGTTTTCTTTTATTTTCTTTCTTTTGGGGGTCGAGAAGACTATATTGAAAATGCTTAGTGGCTCTTATTTGCATGATTGTTTATTTAACTTAGAGCCCTTATTACCCTGTCTTCTCTCTTGAGTCGAATGCTTGCAGATTCCAGCTTAGTCCAATGCACGTGCACTCTTATTATTATACACATCATTCGGTCATGCAAGTGAAAGGCAATAATGACGACATATGATGGACTTATTGAGATGAGAAAAGCTGGTATGAACTTGACCTCTTGAAGGAAATATGCCCTAGAGGCAATAATAAAGTTATTATTTATTTCCTTATTTCATGATAAATGTTTATTATTCATGCTAGAATTGTATTAACCGGAAACATAATACATGTGTGAATACATAGACAAACATAGTGTCACTAGTATGCCTCTACTTGACTAGCTCGTGAATCAAAGATGGTTAAGTTTCCTAGCCATGGACAAAAGAGTTGTCATTTGATTAATGGGATCACATCATTAGGAGAATGATGTGATTGATATGATCCATTCCGTTAGCCTAGCACTTGATCGTTTAGTATGTTGCTATTGCTTTCTTCATGACTTATACATGTTCCTGTAACTATGAGATTATGCAACTCTCGTTTGCCGGAGGAACACTTTGGGTGCTACCAAACGTCACAACGTAACTGGGTGATTATAAAGGAGTATTACAGGTGTCTCCAAAGGTACATGTTGGGTTGGCGTATTTCGAGATTAGGTTTTGTCACTCCGATTGTCGGAGAGGTATCTCTGGGCCCTCTCGGTAATGCACATCACTATAGGCCTTGCAAGCAACATTGCTAATGAGTTAGTTACGGAATGATGCATTACGTAACGAGTAAAGAGACTTGCTGGTAACAAGATTGAACTAGGTATTGGATACCGACGATCGAATCTCGGGCAAGTAACATACCGATGACAAAGGGAACAACGTATGTTGTTATGCGGTTTGACCGATAAAGATCTTCATAGAATATGTAGGAGCCAATATGGGCATCCAGGTTCCGCTATTGGTTATTGACCGAGAATAGTTCTAGGTCATGTCTACATAGTTCTCGAACCCGTAGGGTCCGCACGCTTAAGGTTTCGATGACAGTTATATTATGAGTTTATGAGTTTTGATGTACCGAAGGAGTTCGGAGTCCCAGATGAGATCGGGGACATGACGAGGAGTCTCGAAATGGTCGAGATGTAAAGATCGATATATTGGACGACTATATTCGGAGTTCGGAAAGGTTCCGAGTGATTCGGGTATTTTTCGGAGTACCGGAGAGTTACGGGAATTCGCCGGGGAGTATATGGGCCTTATTGGGCCATACGGGAATAGAGGAGAGAGGCCAAAAGGAAGGAGGCCTGCGCCCCCCCTCTGGTCCGAATTGGAGAAGGGGCACAGCCCCCCTTTCCTTCTTCCTCTCCCCCTCTTTCCCCTTCTCCTACTCCAACAAGGGAGGTGGAATCCTACTAGGACTAGGGAGTCCTAGTAGGACTCCACACTTGGCGCGCCCCCTCCTAGGGCCGGCCTCCTCCCCCCTTGCTCCTTTATATACGGGGGCAGGGGGGCACCCCATGATACACAAGTTGATCTACGGATCGTTCCTTAGCCGTGTGCGGTGCCCCCTCCACCATATTCCACCTCGTTCATATCGTCGCGGAGTTTAGGCGAAGCCCTGCGCCGGTAGAGCATCATCATTGTCACCAAGCCGTCGTGCTGACGGAACTCATCCCCGACACTTTGCTGGATCGGAGTCCGGGGATCGTCATCGAGCTGAACGTGTGCTGAACTCAGAGGTGCCGTACGTTCGGTACTTGGATCGGTCGGATCGTGAAGACGTACAACTACATCAACCGCGTTGTCATAACGCTTCCGCTTACGGTCTACGAGGGTACGTGGACAATACTCTCCCCTCTCATTGCTATGCCATCACCATGATCTTGCGGGTGCGTAGGGTTTTTTTGAAATTACTACGTTCCCCAACAGTGGCATCCGAGGCTAGGTTTTATGCGTTGATGTTATATGCACGAGTAGAACACAAGTGAGTTGTGGGCGATACAAGTCATACTGCTTACCAGCATGTCATACTTTGGTTCGGCGGTATTGTGAGATGAAGCGGCCCAGACCGACATTACGCGTACGCTTACGCGAGACTGGTTTCACCGTTACGAGCACTCGTGCTTAAAGGTGGCTGGCGGGTGTCTGTCTCTCTCACTTTAGCTGAATCGAGTGTGGCTACGCCCGGTCCTTGCGAAGGTTAAAACAACACTAACTTGACGAACTATCGTTGTGGTTTTGATGCGTAGGTAAGAACGGTTCTTGCTAAGCCCGTAGCAGCCACGTAAAACTTGCAACAACAAAGTAGAGGACGTTTAACTTGTTTTTGCAGGGCATGTTGTGATGTGATATGGTCAAGACGTGATGCTATATTTTATTGTATGAGATGATCATGTTTTGTAATCGAAGTTATCGGCAACTGGCAGGAGCCATATGGTTGTCGCTTTATTGTATGAAATGCAAATGCCCTGTAATTGCTTTACTTTATCACTAAGCGGTAGCGATAGTCGTAGAAGCAATAGATGGCGTAACGACAACGATGCTACGATGGAGATCAAGGTGTCGCGCCGGTGACAATGGTGATCACGATGGTGCTTTGAAGATGGAGATCACAAGCACAAGATGATGATGGCCATATCATATCACTTATATTGATTGCATGTGATGTTTATCCTTTATGCATCTTATCTTGCTTTGATTGACGGTAGCATTATAAGATGATCTCTCACTAATTATCAAGAAGTGTTCTCCCTGAGTATGCACCGTTGTGAAAGTTCTTCGTGCTGAGACACCACGTGATGATCGGGTGTGATAGGCTCTACGTTCAAATACAACGGGTGCAAAACAGTTGCACACGCGGAATACTCAGGTTAAACTTCACGAGCCTAGCATATACAGATATGGCCTTAGAACACGAAGACCGAAAGGTCGAACGTGAATCATATAGTAGATATGATCAACATAGTGATGTTCACCATTGAAACTACTCCATCTCACGTGATGATCGGACATGGTTTAGTTGATTTGGATCACGTGATCACTTAGATGACTAGAGAGATGTCTGTCTAAGTGGGAGTTCTTAAGTAATATGATTAATTGAACTTAAATTTATCATGAACTTAGTCCTGGTAGTATTTTGCAAATTATGTTGTAGATCAATACCTTGTGTTGTTGCTTTCATATGTTGATTTTGATATGTTCCTAGAGAAAACTGTGTTGAAAGATGTTAGTAGCAATGATGCGGATTGGATCCTTGATCTGAGGTTTATCCTCATTGCTGCACATAAGAATTATGTCCTTGATGCACCGCTAGGTGACAAACCTATTGCAGGAGCAGATGCAGACAATATGAACGTTTGGCTAGCTCAATATGATGACTACTTGATAGTTTAGTGCTCCATGCTTAACGGCTTTAGAATCGGGACTTCAAAGATGTTTTGAACGTCATGGACCATATAAGATGTTCCAGGAATTGAAGTTAATGTTTCAAGCAAATACCCGAGTTGAGAGATATGAAGTCTCCAACAAGTTCTATAGCTAAAAGATGGAGGAGAATCGCTCAACTAGTGAGCATGTGCTCAGATTGTATGGGTACTTCAATCACTTGAATCAATTGGGAGTTAATCTTCCAGATAAGATAGTGATTGACAGAATTCTCTAGTCACCATCACTGAGTTACTAGAACTTCGTGATGAACTATAGTATGCAAGGGATGACGGAAACGATTCCCGAGCTCTTCGTGACGTTAAAATCGACGAAGGTAGAAATCAAGAAAGAGCATCAAGTGTTGATGATAGACAAGACCACTAGTTTCAAGAAAAGGGCAAAGGGAAAGAAAGGGAAACTTCCAGTAGAATGGCAAACAAGTTGTCACTCCTGTGAAGAAGACCAAAGCTGGACCAAAGACTGAAACTGAGTGCTTACACTACAAAGGAAATAGTCACTTGAAGCGGAAATGCCCTAAATATTTGGTGGATAAGAAGGATGGCAAAGTGAACAAGGGTGTATTTGATATACAGGTGTTTGATGTGTGCCTTACTAGTGTTTATAGTAGCCCCTGAGTATTTGATACTTGTTCGGTTGCTAAGATTAGTAAATCGAAACAGGAGTTACATAATAAATAGAGACTAGTTGAGGGGAAGTGACGATGAGTGTTGGAAATAGTTCCAAGATTGATATGATCATCATCACACACTCCCTATATTTTCAAGATTAGTGTTAAAACTAAATAAATGTTATTTAGCGTTTGCGTTGAACATGAATATGATTTGATCATGTTTATTGCGATACGGTTATTCATTTGAAGTTAAAGAATAATTGTTATTCTGTTTACATGAATAAGACCTTCGATGGTCATACACCCAATGAAAATAGTTTGTTGGATCTCGATCGTAGTGATACACATATACGTAATATTGATATGCCAAAAGATGCAAAGTTGATAATGATAGTGCAACTTATTTGTGGCACTGCTGTTTGTGTCATATCGGTGTAAAGCGCATGAAGAAACACCATAAAGATGGATTATCGGAATCACTTGGTTATGAATCATTCGATGCTTGCGAACCATGCCTTTTGGGCAAGATGACTAAAACTCCGTTCTCCGGAACAATGGAACAAGCTACGGACTTATTGGAAATAATACATACCGATGTATGCGATCCAATGAGTGTTGATGCTCGTGGCAAGTATCGTTATTTTCTGACCTTCACAAGATGATTTGAGCAGATATGGGTATATCTACTTGATGAAACATAAATCTGAAATAGTTGAAAGGTTCAAAGAATTTCAGAGTGAAGTGGAAAAATCATCGTAACAAGAAAATAAAGTTTCTATGATCTGATCGCGGAGACGAATATTTAAATTACGAGTTTGGTCTTCATTTGAAACAATGTGAAATAGTTTCACAACTCACGCCACATGGAACACCACAATGTAATGGTGTGTCCGAACGTCGTAACCGCACTTAATTGGATATTGTGCGGTCTATGATGTTTCTTATTGGTTTACCACTATCGTTTTGGGGTTATGCATTAGAGACAGCTGCATTCACGTTTAATAGGGCACCATATAAAATCCGTTGAGATGGCACCATATGAACTGTGGTTTAGCAAGAAACCCAAGTTGTCGTTTCTTAAAGTTTGGAGTTGCGATGCTTATATGAAAAAGGTTTTCAACTTGATAAGCTCGAACCCAAATCGGAGAAGTGCGTCTTCATAGAATACCCAAAGGAAATTATTGGGTACACCTTCTATCACAGATCCGAAGGCAAGATATTCGTTGCTAAGAATGGATCCTTTCTAGAGAAGGAGTTTCTCTCGAAAGAAGTGAGTGGGAGGAAAGTAGAACTTGATGAGGTAACTGTACCTCCTCCCGAATTGGAAAATAGTTCATCACTGAAATCAGTTCCAGTGATTTCTACACCAATTAGTTAGGAAGCAAATGATGATGATCATGAAACTTCAGATCAAGTTACTACAGAACCCCGTAGGTCTTCCAGAGTACGGTCCGCACCAGAGTGGTACGGTAATCCTGTTCTGAAAGTCATGTTACTAGACCATGATAAACCTACGAACTATGAGGAAGCGATGATGAGCCCAGATTCCGCAAAATGGCTAGAGGCCATGAAATCTGAGATAGGACCCATGTATGAGAACAAAGTGGGGACTTTGGTGGAGTTGCCCGATGATCGGCAAGCCATATTGTATAAATGGATCTTCAAGAGGAAGACGGACGTTGATAGTAGTGTTACTATCTACAAAGCTCAACTTGTCGCAAAAAGGTTTTTGACAAGTTCAAGGTGTTGACTACAATGAGATTTTCTCAACTGTAGCGATGCTTAAGTCTGTCTGAATCATGTTAGCAATTGCCACAATTTATGAAATCTGGCAAATGGATGTCAAAACTGCATTCCTTAATGATTTTCTTAAAAAAGAGTTGTATATGATGCAACCAGAAGGTTTTGTCAATCCTAAAGGTGCTAACAAAGTGTGAAAGCTCCAGCGATCCATTTATGGACTGGTGCAAGCCTCTCGGAGTTGGAATATACGCTTTGATGAGTTGATCAAAGCATATGGTTTTATACAGACTTTTTGAGAAGTCTGTATTTACAAGAAAGTGAGTGGGAGCTCTGTAGCATTTCTAATATTATATGTGGATGACATATTGTTGATTGGAAATGATATAGAAATTCTGGATAGCATGAAAGGATACTTGAAAAAGAATTTTTCAAAGCAAGACCTCAGTGAAGCTGCTTACACATTGAGCATCAAGATCTATATAGATATATCAAGACGCTTGATAAGATTTTTCAATGAGTACATACCTTGATAAATTTTTGAAATAGTTCAAAATGGAACAGTCAAAGAAGGAGTTCTTGCCTGTGATGCAAAGGTGTGAAGTTGAGTAAGACTCAAGACCCGGCCATGGCAGAAAATAGAAAGAGAATGAAAGGTCATTCCCCATGCCTCAGTCATAGGTTCTATAAAGTATGCTATGCTGTGAACCAGACCTATTGTATACCTTGTTCTGAGTTTGACAAAAGGAATACAATTTTGATCTAATAGTAGATCACTGGACAGCGGTCAAGAATATCCTTAGTGAGGACTAAGGAGATGTCTCTCGATTATGGAGGTGATAAAAGAGTTCGTCGTAAAAAGTTACAACGATGCAAACTTTTACACCAATCTAGATGACTCTAAGTCTCAATCTGGATACATATTGAAAGTGGGAGCAATTAGCTAGAGTAGCTCCGTGCAGAGCATTGTGGACATAGAATATTTGCAAAATACATACGGCTCTAAATGTGACAGACCCGTTGACTAAGCTTCTCTCACGAGCAAAACATGATCACACCTTAGTACTCTTTGGGTGTTAATCACATAGCGATGTGAACTAGATTATTGACTCTAGTAAACCCTTTGGGTGTTGGTCACATGACAATGTGAACTATGGGTGTTAATCATATACAGATATGAATATTGGTGTTAAATCACATGGCGATGTGAACTATATTATTGACTCTAGTGCAAGTGGGAGACTGAAGGAAATATGCCCTAGAGGCAATAATAAAGTTATTATTTATTTCCTTATTTCATGATAAATGTTTATTATTCATGCTAGAATTGTATTAACCGGAAAACATAATACATGTGTGAATACATAGACAAACATAGTGTCACTAGCATGCCTCTACTTGACTAGCTCGTGAATCAAAGATGGTTAAGTTTCCTAGCCATGGACAAAAGAGTTGTCATTTGATTAACGGGATCACATCATTAGGAGAATGATGTGATTGACATGACCCATTCCATTAGCCTAGCACTTGATTGTTTAGTATGTTGCTATTGCTTTCTTCATGACTTATACATGTTCCTGTAACTATGAGATTATGTAACTCTCGTTTGCCGGAGGAACACTTTGGGTGCTACCAAACGTCACAACGTAACTGGGTGATTATAAAGGAGTACTACAGGTGTCTCCAAAGGTACATGTTGGGTTGGCGTATTTCGAGATTAGGTTTTGTCACTCCGATTGTCGGAGAGGTATCTCTGGGCCCTCTCGGTAATGCACATCACTATAGGCCTTGCAAGCAATGTAGCTAATGAGTTAGTTACGGAATGATGCATTACGTAACGAGTAAAGAGACTTGCCGGTAATGAGATTGAACTAGGTATTGGATACCGACGATCAAATCTCGGGCAAGTAACATACCGATGACAAAGGGAACAACGTATGTTGTTATGCGGTTTGACCGATAAAGGTCTTCGTAGAATATGTAGGAGCCAATATGGGCATCCAGGTTCCGCTATTGGTTATTGACCGAGAATAGTTCTAGGTCATGTCTACATAGTTCTCGAACCCGTAGGGTCCGCACGCTTAAGGTTTCGATGACAGTTATATTATGAGTTTATGAGTTTTGATGTACCGAAGGAGTTCGGAGTCCCGGATGAGATCGGGGACATGACGAGGAGTCTCGAAATGGTCGAGATGTAAAGATCGATATATTGGATGACTATATTCGGAGTTCGGAAAGGTTCTGAGTGATTCAGGTATTTTTCAGAGTACCGGAGAGTTACGGGAATTCGCTGGGGAGTATATGGGCCTTATTGGGCCATATGGGAATAGAGGAGAGAGGCCAAAAGGAAGGAGGCCTGCGCCCCCCCTCTGGTCCGAATTGGACAAGGGGCGCAGCCCCCCTTTCCTTCTTCCTCTCCCCCTCTTTCCCCTTCTCCTACTCCAACAAGGGAGGTGGAATCCTACTAGGACTAGGGAGTCCTAGTAGGACTCCACACTTGGCGCGCCCCCTCCTAGGGCCGACCTCCTCCCCCCTTGCTCCTTTATATACGGGGGCAGGGGGGCACCCCATGACACACAAGTTGATCTATGGATCGTTCCTTAGCCGTGTGCGGTGCCCCCCTCCACCATATTCCACCTCGTTCATATCATCGCGGAGTTTAGGCGAAGCCCTGCGTCGGTAGAGCATCATCATCGTCACCACGCCGTCGTGCTGACGGAACTCATCCCCGACACTTTGCTGGATCGGATTCCGGGGATCGTCATCGAGCTGAACGTGTGCTGAACTCGGAGGTGCCGTACGTTCGGTACTTGGATCGGTCGGATCGTGAAGACGTACGACTATGTCGGTGTACTAGAGTAGGGGTACCCTAGTATCCCGAACTTGTGCACGGGCAGTCGCAACACCCCGCGGCAAGGCTTGCCGGGTGACTGCCAAGGTCCTCCGTGGTTCCTTTGGAGCCATTCAAGAACAAAGTATTCAAGCCAAGGAAACAAGACCCCGGCAAGAGGAGCTTGCCGGGAAGGCCAACCCAGGCATCTCAAGGAACTTGCTGCGACGCGCCACGCGTCCCGGCAAGGCCCGGTGAGCGACAAGCTTCCGGACGCGACAAGACAACGACCGTGGCAAGGCGCTTGCCGCGGCAAGCTACCACTCTGTACCCGCGCTCCAGCACATCCACCAACGTGTCGCCCTGGGACCTTCCCAGGCGCGTGTGGCAAGAGGCTGTGCAGCCAGCGGTGCGCGGTGGCAAGCGGCGTTGACAAGATTGCCATCGTGGCAAGCGGTGGCGCCCCTGACGGTCCCTTTTCTACACTGTTTGGGCGACACAGACGGGCATTTAATGCCTTTGTCCCCTGCCGTCAGGGTTAGGTATGATACACTGTACAAGTAGTTGTACCAACCACAATTCCTTTTCCATTTTTACCCTTATCTGCGTTGCCACCTGTCGGTGACCCCTTGAGCATATAAAAGGAGGCCCATGCGCAACGTAGAGGGGGGTTCGAACCCAGAAAACACTCACGCTCGGTCTCGTTAGCAGCTAGTGTGTACTGTAGCACTCAGCGCTCCCGAGCAAGAACTTAATACACTCAGACATGCAGCAGTAGGAGTATTATCTCTCCGAAGAGCTCCGAAGCTGGGTAAATCGCTCGTGTGCTTCGCCATGATCTGCTCTTCATGCGATCTCCGCCCCCCGCCGAACCGAAAGGGGCTCGGTCCGCCGGTCCCATAGGTGTTCGTGGGTCAGTTCACCCCCGACATCTTTGGCGCGCCAGGTAGGGGGCGTCGAGGTTGTGTGAACCTGATCCGGCGTCCACGCGAGCTAGATCTTCATCTTCTTCATCAACATGCCACCGAAGAAGAAGGCTTCGGAGGTGGCTGCTCCGTCCGCGTCGAACCCACCACCACCAGAGCAAACAGGTGGTGGGGTAGACGCCGACGGAAGAACGGGCGTTGACGAGGGAGCTCACGGTGCTGCCAGGTCCAAGGACAAGGCTGCGCAGACCTCGGCGTCCGTACATGCACCGCGCCCATCTCAGGAGGCGCGGGACCGACAGCGTCATGGTACTCGCGGTACCATACGTTCGTTGGACCAAGATCGAGCTGGTGGATCTCGGGGTGCTCAAGACCAGCATGCACGTCAACATGCTGGCACGAGCAAGACACGGTCGCCTGGACGGGATACTGCTCCTTCCAACCCAGTTGGAAGTCCGAGCATATCCCGCTCCTCGCACCGTTCGCCGCCGCCACCGAAGACTCCAGCAGAAGCGTTGGCCCGAGATCAACTGCTCCTGGATTACCCTCCAACGGCAGACAAGATCGACGAATGGAGGGCCACCATTCAGAGTCTCATCGGCTACGCCAACGGCGACACTCCACGGCAGCCTAGTACATCGAAGCCGCGGCAAGACTGCCAGGCACGAGCCGATGGCGACAAAACCGGTGAGGGTGCAACCACCGTGCACTCTCCGCCCCGAAGGCCAAGATCGCCGACTCGCCGGATCCACCTCGACAGCGACTCCACCACATCATCAGATCCACGAGCTCGTCGCGATCAGCGCCAAGTTCTTCATGAACGACAGCAAGAAGACGCTCGTACTCGCATCGAGCACCGAAGAGAAGCGCGGCGTCAATCGGACCAGCGCACTGGGCCCGCTGTCGACATGCATGCGCCAGGGGAACCAGGCGACTTGCCGTACGCGGTAGGTTGCCCTGCGTTCACTCGTGAGCTGCGGCAAGTCCAGTGGCCCAGCACGAAGAACTTCAAGCCAGATGTACCAGAGAAGTACGACGGCAAGTCGCATCCATCGGAGTTCCTAAGCATCTACACCATCGCGGTGCAAGCTGCCGGGGGGCGGGACGACAAGATCCTTGCCAACTACTTCCCTCTGGTGCTCAAGCCCAATGTAGGTCCTGGCTCATGCACTTGCCAGACAACTCCATATCCTCCTGGGCAGACCTATGCCATCAGTTTGTCGGCGCCTTTACAGGCGGCCACAAGCCTCATGGCCAAGAAAGCGACCTTCATCTGCTCGCCCAGAAGGAAGGAGAGTCCCTGCGAAAGTTCATTCAGAGATTCAGCCGTGTACAACACAATATCCCAGATGTCCACCCTGCCGCGGTCATCAGCGTGTTCCATCAGAACGTGCGGAACCGCAGTATGCGGGAGGAGATGGCGATGTGCAAGATCAGAGACGTCAGTGAGCTATATGCCCTGGCCGACAAGTGTGCACGTGCTGAGGAAGGGAGGAAACTTCCCGGAGAGAATACAGAAGCAGGAGGATCTGATAGCGAGGATGCTGCCCCGGTAAAGAAAAACCGGCGGCGGAACAACAGAAGGAAGAGAGGCAAAGATGTGCTAGTTGTCGAGCAGTCCGGCAACGGAGGTGGCGCCAAGAAAGCCAAAGCTAGTAGCTCCGGCGAGGAGGCTGTGGCGGCCGTCGACAAGCAGGACAGCACCAACAATCAGTACTGCAAGATCCACTGCACCAAGGGCCATGACCTCCAGAGCTGCAAGAAGGTCGAGCAGCTTGTCGAGCAGCAAAAGGCTGAATACGAGCGACGCGACAAGGAGAAGGCCCAAGAAGGTGCTGGAGGATCCGGCAAGAAACGTCCCGGCCGAGGAGGGCGCCGCGGCAAGGCCAAGCAGCGGCAAGGAGACAGACCTCCCCGCGGCCGCGACAAGGATGAAGATGACGACGAAGATGAAGATATGGAAGATGACGAGGCCGATGAGCAGGAGTTCCAGAAAGCCACAGAGGTCCTGTGCGTTGACGGCGGTGCTTCTCTGCATACTTCACACCGCCAGCTCAAGCAGTGGGTGCGGGAAGTCAATGCGGCAGAACCACCCGTCGAGTCACGCAAGCCTCTGAAATGGTCCGGCATGCCTATCATCTTTGATATTGAGGACCACCCTGATCGCATAACTGCGGTCGGGTGCTTGCCGATGTTGGTTTCACCAACTATCCGCAACCTCAAGGTCACTAAGATGCTAGTTGACGGCGGGGCCGGCTTGAACCTGATCTCCTCCGCGGTACTGCAGAAACTCCAGATCCCTGACAGCGAGCTCGAAGAGACCAGCACATTCCAAGGAATCAATCCGGGAAGGAGCAAGCCGAAAGGGAAGATCACGTTGCCGGTGACATTTGGCAGCGAGTTGAACTTCAGGACTGAGAGGGTCACTTTTGACGTCACTGACTTTCCATTGCCTTACAATGGGATACTCGGCCGTCCAGCACTCGCCAAATTCATGGCAGCCTCTCACTATGCATACAACATGCTGAAGATGCTAGGCCCGATAAGTGTCATCTCTGTCCCTGGCAACAAGAAGGATGCTCTTATCTGCACCGACAAGATCTACCGGGAAGCAGCAGCCGCAACAGATCGCAAGTCACTTGCCGCTGAAGCTCCCGGGGGGAAGAAGAAGACCAAGTCCGGCAAGAGTTCTGATGCCCACTCTGGCAAGGGCACCTCCTCGGAGTTCTACGCTACCGTCGAGGACGCACCATCGAGCTCCACCGGCAAGTGTAAGAAGACAATGGCAGCTTCACTAGAGACCAAGAAGGTGTCCGCCAAGGAGGACGGCACTAGTGGTACCTTCACCATCAGTGCCACTCTCGACCCTAAATAGGAAAGCGCGCTCGTTGCTTTCCTGCGGGCGAACGTCGACGTGTTTGCATGGCAACCGTCTGACATCCCCGGTGTTCCCAGGAAAGTAATCGAGCACCATCTTGCCGTCTATCCTCATGCGCGGCCCGTCAAGCAGAAGGTCAGGAAACAAGCAGTGGAGCGCCAAGAATTCATTGCAGAAGAAATCAAGAAGTTGGAAGCAGCAGGCCTTGTCAGAGGAGTGCTCCATCCTATGTGGTTGGCCAATCCTGTAGTCGTGCGCAAGGCAAACGGGAAATGGAGGCTTTGTATCGACTTTACCGATGTTAATAAAGCTTGTCCCAAAGACCCATTTCCCTTGCCGCGCATTGACCAGATTGTTGACTCCACGGCCGGATGTGATTTGCTTTCATTTCTTGGCGCATATTCAGGATACCATCAGATCTTCATGGCAGAAGAAGATGAGGAGAAGACCGCATTCATCACTCCATGTGGCACATACTGTTTTGTACGGATGCCTTTCGGATTAAAGAATGCTGGTTCAACATTTGCAAGGGTAGTCCATGACGCTTTTGAACCACAAATACACAGAAATGTAGAAGCCTACATGGATGACATAGTGGTCAAGAGCAAGGACAAGGCAACTCTGGTTCAAGATTTAGACGAAACCTTTGCAAATCTGCGCAAGATCAACCTCAAGCTTAACCCCGAGAAGTGTGTGTTTGGAGTCCCCTCCGGCAAGCTTCTCGGGTTCTTCGTGTCTCAGCGAGGAATTGAAGCCAATCCCGACAGGATCAAGGCCATTGAGCAGATTGAAGCACCAAAGCGCGTCAAGGATGTACGAAGACTTGCTGGTTGTGTGGCTGCTCTCAGCAGGTTTATCTCTAAGTCTGCTGAGCGCGCCCTGCCATTTTTCAAAATATCGAAAAAGGCAGGTCCAATGAAATGGACTCCGGAAGCGGAGGCTGCGCTGCAGGACTTGAAGAGATACCTGTCCTCCACTCCAACACTTGTCGCACCTAAGCCACAAGAGAAGTTGCTGCTGTATATAGCGGCAACCAATCAAGTGGTTAGTGCTGCGTTAGTAGCGGAGAGGGAGGCGGATGATGAGCCAGCAACCACGGCAGATGCATCCAGCGACAAGCAGGGGGCTTCGCCGACAAGCTCTGGTCCCGACAAGGGTGGATCTGCGCAGGCGTGTGAGGAGATGCAGAAGAGAATGGTGCAGCGCCCAGTTTACTTTGTCAGTTCCCTTCTGTAGGGGGCTAGATCGAGGTACTCTGGTGTGCAGAAATTGCTTTTCGGCCTTCTCATGGCCTCGAGAAAGCTGCGCCATTACTTCCAAGCACATGAGGTCACAGTTGTCACTCGCTTTCCGCTGAAGAGGATACTGCAGAATCCAGAAGCAACAGGCAGGATTGTCGAGTGGGCACTGGAACTGTCAAGCTTTGGCCTCAAGTTTGAGAGCACTTCAACTATCCAAAGCAGAGCATTGGCAGAATTCATAGCAGAGTGGACGCCAACACAGGATGAAGAAATTCCAGAAACGAGCATCCCCGTCAAGGAAGCAAGCAAAGAGTGGCTGATGTACTTTGATGGTGCCTTCTCGCTACAAGGCGCCGGTGCAGGCGTGCTGCTTGTCGCGCCCACCGGAGAGCACCTCAAGTACGTAGTCCAGATGCACTTTCCCAAGGAGCAAGCAACAAACAATACCGTAGAGTATGAAGGTTTGCTTGCCGGTCTCAGGATCGCGGTAGACCTTGGGATCAAGAAGCTCATTGTCAGGGGTGACTCGCAGCTTGTCGTCCACCAAGTGAACAAGAATTATCAGAGTCCGTTGATGGAAGCCTACGTTGACGAAGTGAGAAAGTTAGAAGAGCACTTTGACAGCCTACAGATGGAACATGTTCCGAGAGCTCAGAACGACATTGCCGATGGCCTGTCAAAGTGCGCCGCACTTAAGTTACCTGTGGAACCAGGGATCTTTGTGCTCAAACTGACTCAACCGTCTGTAATGCCATCGACTGGACAGAGTAAGAAGAGGAAGTTGATTTCTGGTGACTATTTTCCGACAGAGCTCCCCGAAGCCGCCGCCAAGAAGGTCCCCAAGATCAACACCAAGAGTGCTGAGGAGCAGTCTTCTCCGGCAAGCCCTAGGGTTTGGTCCGTTGAAGCAGACGCTCCCGACAAGTTTTGCTCCAGCAAGCTTGCCGGGGAACGTCAAGCTCCGGCTGAGCCGCAGGTTCTCACCGTAGAAGCGGATGTTCCCGCAGCAGCATATGTGCCTTTAGTCCTTGTTGTCGAGCCGCAAGCTCCAGCATGGGCACAGCAGATTGTCCGTTTCCTTCAGACAGGAGAACTTCCCGAAGAGCAAGAAGAAGCGGAAAGAGTAGCCCGGCAGTCAAGTATGTACCAGTTTGTCGACGACACACTATACCGAAGAAGACTCAACGGTGTGAAATTGAAGTGTATTCCCCGGGAAGACGGACAAAAGCTTTTGGCGGAGATACATGGAGGAATATGTGGTCACCACATTGGTGCAAGAGCACTTGCCGGCAAAGCATTCCGGCAAGGTTTCTTTTGGCCGACAGCCCTCCAGGATGCAACTGCACAAGTAACCAAGTGTGAAGCGTGCCAGTTCCATTCCAAGCAGATACACCAGCCAGCTCAAGCTCTCCAGACGATCCCTTTATCCTGGCCATTTTCGGTCTGGGGGCTCGACATCCTCGGCCCCTTTCCCCGAGCTGTCGGGGGCTTTGAGTACTTGTACGTTGCAATAGACAAGTTCACAAAGTGGCCGGAAGTGGAAGCAGTGAGGAAGGTGACAACACAGTCAGTAGTCAAGTTCTTCAGGTCGATTGTTTGCCATTTCGGGATCCCTAACAGGATCATCACCGACAACGACACGCAATTCACGAGCCGCACCTTCATGCAGTACATCCAAGATCTTGGCGCCAAGGTCTGCTTTGCTTCTGTTGCTCACCCGAGAAGCAACGGTCAAGCGGAGGGCAAATGCCGAAGTGCTGCGCGGGCTCAAGACCAGGACTTTCGACAGGCTGCGCAAGTGCGGAAAGTACTGGATTGAGGAGCTGCCGGTGGTTCTTTGGTCGATCAGGACGACGCCAAATCGAGCCACTGGCCAGACACCTTTCGCTCTAGTCTATGGAGCAGAGGCAGTTCTCCCCACGGAACTCGTATACGGGTCGCCTCGAGTGCTCGCCTATGATGAGCTTGAGCAAGAGCAGCTGCGACAAGATGACGCGCTGCTCCTTGAGGAAGACCGTCTTCAGGCTGCTGTACGAGCTGCTCGATACCAGCAAGCTTTGCGCCGCTACCATAGCCGCAAAGTTAATGCCAGAAGTCTCGAGGAAGGCGACCTTGTTCTTCGGCGCGTTCAATCCGCCAAGAATTTCAACAAGTTGACGCCAAAGTGGGAAGGCCCTTGCCGGGTGAAACGAGTCACTAGGCATGGCGCTATCCGCCTTGAGACCGAAGATGGCATTCCGGTGAGCAACTCCTGGAACATTGAGCATCTTCGTAAGTTTTACCCGTAGGGCGCGGTTGCCGGAACCTATTTCGGTAACCACCTTTTGTACAAGTCTTGCCACTGTTGCATGTAATCCTTTGTACAAAGCCGGGCGCAGACCTCGTGCATAAGTAAAGCTCATGTGCTCCGCACATCCTGTCAATTTCATGCTTTCTATTTTTTGCATGTGTTATCTGACACTTTGTGCAGCGCCTACCCCCGGTAAGCAATAACGAGCCGTAAGGCTCCATATCTTTATTTTCTCTTCTTTCTTTTTCTCAAAGAAAGGGAAGGTTCCCTCGCCCACAAGTTTGCCGGGGGGAAAGGAGAAGATAATGGTGTGGACCAGGCGTTGTTCAAGAAAGTTTCGCCTTACCAGAAAGCAAACGACAGAAAAGCTAAGTTGCCAAAGTTTGAGCAATTAGTTTTAAAATTTTGAAGTTATCTTCCTCGAACGACCGTGCTTTGTATGGAAAACCTGTGCGCGGAGGAACCAACTCGTAGCTAGTTGCGCCCTTACTTTGTTTCGAGTCCGCTCAACAACTTAAGTGAGCTGCGACTAGTTGCGACAAGGTTTCTTGTCGGTAGCGGCACCGCCAGCAGGCTGCTGACGTCCCGCACTCAGCGCTCGCGGCTAAGGCGCCCGCGCTGACAAGTTCCCTAAAAGGGTAGGGCAAAAACATACAAAGGAAGGAATCAAGTAAAGGAAGTAACATAGCAATCGATACCCAAAATAAAGTTATATTACAAGATAGCTTGTCGCAGCTCTAATAGATTGTTCTCGTAACATGACCAGCAGCGACAAGAAAAGGAGAAAACGGGCGGCCTAATCTACGCGACCGCCCTCAACCCTCTTGATCTCGCTCACCTTGTCCACAATGGGTGCGACAAGGGTCTTGAGCGCTTCCAGATCAGCATCCGGCGGCAGCTTCTTGAGGACATTGGTGAGGTTGAGGCCCGGGTTGCGGAAGGCCACCTTCACCAACACCTTTTGAAGAACTCCCGCGCAGATCGTGCGCGACTCGTCGGCCAGCTGCTTTGGGATCCTCTCTCGGAGTTGCTGGAGGGCCGTCGCCACGCCTTTGAAGAACAAGGTGAGCTTGGCGCTGGGTTGGAGGTTCTCGTCGGAGGAGTACCCGAGATCCTCCATCCCCAGCTGCGCCAGCTCCCCGTCAATAACTGTGGCGATGTTCATGAGACCCGCTGTCCAGAGTTCCACAGTCTCCCTAAAAGTGTTCTGGGTTTCGGCGCCCTCGTCAGCAGTGCTTCGTTGGCCTTGATCTCCTCCTTCAAGGCCACCTCCTGCTCCCTAGCGCCGTCCAGCGTCTTGGTCAAAGTAGTCAGCTTCAACTCAAGATCTGCGTTGGAGTCCTTGGCGGCGCTAAGCTCCTTGCCCTTCTCGACGAGACTACCCTGCAACTCGCCAAGGGTGTAGGCGTCCTTCTCGCGCTCATGCTTGAGCGCGGCAAGCTCTTCACCCCTCACCTTGAGATCGGCCTCCAGCTATGCCACCTTCGTCTCCAGCTCCTTCTTGGCGGCCTCGGCAGCTGAGGCAGCATCTTATGCTTCCTTGAGAGCGCCGCCGAATGTTTGCTCGCGCGCTGCAAGCTCCTCCTCATGGCTGTCAAGATTGACCTTCCGCTGCGCCAACTCGCCCTCCCGCGCAAACAGCTCCTCGGCGGCAAGCCGCTGTTGCTCTTCAGCTTCGGCCTTCTCGAGGAGGAAGGCTTTTCGCGCCTTGACGAGTTTCTCCCGCTCCTTTGCCAGGGACCGGAGATTTTCCTGATTGCGTTCCCGGAGCTCCTCTTCACGCTTCTTGATGTCCACTCCCGCCTTCACGACAAGCGCTTCTCGGGATTCCACCTTGGCCTGCCGAGCGCGGTAGAGCGACAGCAGCCTCCGCAGCAGCTGTTCCTCCTCAGGCTCGCCGCTGCTGCTGCTCGGCGCGTCAACCAGCGTCAGCCCGGCGGAGGCGAGCACCTCTCCGTCAAAGACTTCTCCTTCGTCCGACGCCCTGGAGCTTGACGCCCAGGGGAGCTTGATGAAGACGCCCTCGCCGGCCTTCAAATAGGCGCCGGGCTGGGGCTCTTCGGAGCCTGATGCTGCGGCAGCGGCGGAGGGATCGGCGGTCCGCGTAGCGCCTGACGCTCCTGCAGCCTCAGGACCGTCAGTGCAATCGCCAGATCCCTCGCCAGCTTCTGCGGCAGCAGCTTTGGCGGCCTCTTCGCCGGCAGGATCATCAGTGCCGGCCCCTTCTTCGGTGGCAGCGGCGTCGTTGGTATTGCCGCGCGCGTTCTCCTCGCCGGCAACCTTGGTCTCCATCGGCTCCATGACAGGTGGATCTGAAGGCCGGAAGAAGGAGAAAAGTCAAGCAAATATCCAAAAAGAAAATCAGAAGAAGAAGAACCCAAGGGAAGTTTTTCGAGCAAGAGGATTACTTGTACTGGGCTCTACAGTCGTGGTCTCCGCCACCAGGGGGTCGCTGGTGCTGTCCCTTGCCGGAGAACCCTCCCTTGCCGGGGACTTCTCCCTTGCCGGAGAACGCTCCCTTGCCGGGGAATCCTCCCTTGGCGGCGTAGTCGAAGCAGATGGCATGTCGGGGGTGGCTTCCGGGCGCTCCTGGTGAGGCTGCTCTGCTCCTACACAAACCAAGAGTCAGATATCAGCAAAGAAAGAGCACCCATGCGCGCCTAACAGCGGGAAGTAAAACCATATACTTACGCTGGGGGCTGCGCTGGTGGCTGCTTTGGGGAATGATTGCCGGGTCCGGCAAGGTGGTCTCGGGCACACCCCCTGTTGTCGTGGTTGGTTCGTCCTCGATGACAATCACCGGGACCTTGGCTCTGTTCGCCGCTCTCTGGGCCAGAGTCCTGAAAAGGAATGAGTTGGGAGTCAAGCAAGTCAGATACAAGACAAAACAGCAAGAATTGAAGAACTACAAGTACAACAAAAAATCTTACTCTTCTTCTTCCTCCTCGGAGCTGAGCGCGGAGAGGTCAAAGTCCGGCCCACCTTCGGCGCGACGAGGCGGAGGAGTGGGTTCCCTTGACCGCTTGGCGGGGGCAGCGGCAGGAGCAGAAGCGGTGGTCCGGGAGGACCCCGTTCCAGTTGCCGCAGCGGCGTGAGGCGCTCCCGCGGCAACAGTGCTTGTCGCGGTGGAGCGTGTCGCGCGGCGCGACGGCTGTTGACTCGTCTGCCGCCCTGCTACATCCCCAGCCTTGCGGAGACGCCTTCTTGGTGGAGCTGGGGGCTGTGCTAGGGGCTCTGCTTGCGGCAAGCTACCTAAAGATGGCGAGCCACTCGCACCCTCGGCGGGCTCGCTCGATTCGGCGTCAGGCCCGGCAAGCTCTCCCTCGCCGGCAAACCACTCTCGCTCGGCAAGGCTTGCCGCCTCTGCTGCCTCTGCCTCCTCCACGGTGAATCCAAACTCGCCCGCGACAGCGGCTGCCGCCGCCTCTTCCGCCCTAGTGGCGATGTGCTGCATCTCCGCATCAGTGGTGTCGCGGGTGAGGCTCTTCTGTTCGTCGGAGCAGACCGCCACTTCCACCAAGCCATCAAAGAACTCCTGCACGACATCGTCTGCAGGCTCTTGCCAAGTTGGGACAATTCCATGCGAATCGCACAGCGGCATCATTGCACGGATGCGGTCGAGTGAGGAGTTGTTGCATAGCGGAACAACACCCTTCGGCAACCTGAACCATTCGGGATGTTGAGGGTCGTGCTTGAACAGTTCCTTGAGCATCGCGTCCAGTTCCAGGACAGTGAAGTTGAAGTTGAGGCCTGGGCGCAGCCTCATGATGTCCGCCGCACCCCCGAACTCCCAGGCGGTTCTCCTCCTCTCTTGCAGGGGGTCCGATGCGGCGGTGAAGAAAATCTGCGCCTACGGCGCCTACAGTGAGCCCGGCAAGCCTGAGGCGCAAGATCCGGGTGACGGCAATCTTCAGCCTATCGTCTTCCGGGGCCACACTGCTCCAATCGTTGCAGCGCACTACTGGGGCTTGGCGCTGGGCGGTAAATGGTTGCGGATTCTCCTCGACAATCCAGCACCAGTCCGCTCTCCATTCCTCCCACTTGCTGCGGAGCTCTCCCTCCAGATAAGCTTCTTTTTTGCCAGCTCTCGAGATCCAGGCGACTCCGCCGGACAAGGGCTCCCCTCTCTCAACTCGGGGCATAAAGAAGTGGCGGAAAAGGGCTACATTTGGATGGACTCCGACAAAGTTTTCGCAGAGATGTGCGAAAACTGCAATGGTCAGAACGACATTAGGGGTGAAGTCAAGGAGGTGGAACCGTAGGTGTTCATGATGTCACAGAAAAATTAAGAGAAAGGCGGGCAGAGCCCGCAGTAGAAGAACAACGCGAAGAAGGGATATCCATTCGGAGCCCGTTCCGAAGCGGCGGCGGAGAGTACCTTCGTGCGCGGATGCGCTCGCGTCTCCGTCGACCAGAAGAGGTAGTAGTACTCCTTCAGCTCCTTCGCGGCGAGCTCGGGGAGGAGGATTGCCCGCTCCTTTCGCAGCGCCTCGAGCCGTAGTGCATCGGCCAACTTCACGGCCTTCCCGGCTTTCGGAGCCATGGCGGAGGTGGTGGGGGAGATCGACGGCGTTGGTGGCGCCGGTGGCGATGGGGGACGGAGTGCTGCTCTCTTTTGGCTTTGGAAGAAGGGGGGAGCGGCGGAGATTTTTGAGATTGGAATAGCAACGGCGAGATGGGCGAACTGCCCCTGTTTCCCCTGCTTATAAAGGGGGGGGGGGCGGACGTTCCGTTTTTCCGAATAAAGAAACCACCCACGATCTCTCCCACGACGCCGCATTCAACGCGTGCCGTTAGGGGAGGGCGCGGTGAATACGGAGTGAGATATGGCGTAACCCAGGCCGCGCGGGCCCGTGCCCTGTTTTGGGCCTGGCCCAACAGCGCTTGGCACCGTGTGTGGCCCAGGCCCGGGGGCTCCTGTCGGTGTACTAGAGTAGGGGTACACTAGTATCCCGAACTTGTGCACGGGCAGTCGCAGCACCCCGCGGCAAGGCTTGCCAGGTGACCGCCAAGGTCCTCCGTGGTTCCTTTGGAGCCATTCAAGAACAAAGTATTCAAGCCAAGGAAACAAGACCCTGGCAAGAGGAGCTTTCCGGGAAGGCCAACCCAGGCATCTCAAGGAACTTGCCGTGACGCGCCACGCGTCCCGGCAAGGCCCGGTGAGCGACAAGCTTCCGGACGCGACAAGACAACGACCGCGGCAAGGCGCTTGCCGTGGCAAGCTACCACTCTGTACCCGCGCTCCAGCACATCCACCAATGTGTCGCCCTGGGACCTTCCCAGGCGCGCGTGGCAAGAGGCTGTGCAGCCAGCGGTGCGAGGTGGCAAGCAGCGCTGACAAGAATGCCATCGTGGCAAGTGGTGGCGCCCCTGACGATCCCTTTTCTGCACTGTTTGGGCGACACAGACGGGCATTTAATGCCTTGGTCCCCTGCCGTCAGGGTTAGGTATGATACACTGTACAAGTAGTTGTACCAACCACAATTCCTTTTCCATTTTTACCCTTATCTGCGTTGCCACCTGTCGGTGACCCCTTGAGCATATAAAAGGAGGCCCATGCGCAACGTAGAGGGGGGTTCGAAGCCATAAAACACTCACGCTCGGTCTCGTTAGCAGCTAGTGTGTACTGTAGCACTCAGCGCTCCCGAGCAAGAACTTAATACACTCAGACATGCAGCAGTAGGAGTATTATCTCTCCGGAGAGCTCCGAAGCTGGGTAAATCGCTCGTGTGCTTCGCCTCGATCTGCTCTTCGTGCGATCTCCGCCCCCCGCCGAACCGAAAGGGGCTCGGTCTGCCGGTCCCATAGGTGTTCGTGGGTCAGTTCACCCCCGACAGACTACATCAACCGCGTTATCATAACGCTTCCGCTTACGGTCTACGAGGGTACGTGGACAATACTCTCCCCTCTCGTTGCTATGCCATCACCATGATCTTGTGTGTGCGTAGGAATTTTTTTGAAATTACTATGTTCCCCAACACCTCTCTTGTTTTTTTAAATATGATGAGTTCATTGTTTCTAATTCAGCTTATTATGAAGTAAACATATTTGCAATGACATTTAGAGATTATAGTTGCTTGTGCCATGCTTGATTAGCTATGAGTTATAATGGTTTACCTTGCATGCGAACATGCTATTAGAATGATTATTATGTGGTATGATGGGAAGGTATCCTCCTTTGAATGAATTGAGTGACTCGACTTGGCACATGTTCACGCATGTAGAATCAAATCAACATAGCCTTCATGATATTTATGTTCATGGTGGATTATATCCTACTCATGCTTGTTTCGGTGTGTATTAATTTTGATGCATGTTCATGACTGTTGTCGCTCTCTCAGTTGGTCGCTTCCCAGTCTTTTGCTAGCCTTCACCTGTACAAAGCGGGAATGCTGGCTTTTCATGTTACAACAACAAGAGCAAACAGAGTTTGTAAAAGTTTTTCTTTATCACTTTCAGTTTATCAACTGAATTGCTTGAGGACAAGCAAAGGTTTAAGCTTGGGGGAGTTGATACGTCTCCAATGTATCTACTTTTCCAAACACTTTTGCCCTTATTTTGGACTCTAACTTGCATGATTTGAATGAAACTAACCCGGACTGACGCTGTTTTCAGCAGAACTGCCATGATGTTGTTTTATGTGTAGAAAAGAAAAGTTCTCGGAATGTCGTGAAAATCCACGGAGGCACTTTTTGGAATTAATAAGAATTTCTGGGTGAAAGAAATACACCGGGGGGCCCAGGGCCTGTCCACGAGATAGGGGGGCGCGCCCCCCTGTAGGGCACGCCCCCCAATCTCGTGGGCCCCCTGGACCTCCACCGACCTCAACTCCAACTCCATATATTCACGTTCGGGGAGAAAAAAAATCAGAGATAAAGTTTCATCGCGTTTTACGACACGGAGCCGCCGCCAAGCCCTAATCTCTCTCGGGAGGGCTAATCTGGAGTCCGTTCGGGGCTCCGGAGAGGGGGATTCGTCGCTGTCGTCATCATCAACCATCCTCCATCACCAATTTCATGATGCTCACCGCCGTGCGTGAGTAATTCCATCGTAGGCTTGCTGGACGATGATGGGTTGGATGAGATTTACCATGTAATCAAGTTAGTTTTGTTAGGGTTTGATCCCTAGTATCCACTATGTTCTGAGATTGATGTTGCTATGACTTTGCTGTGCTTAATGCTTGTCACTAGGGCCCGAGTGCCATAATTTCAGATCTGAACCTATTATGTTTTCATGAATATATGTGTGTTCTTGATCCTATATTGCAAGTCTATAGTCACCTATTATGTGTTATGATCCGACAACCCCGACGTGACAATAATTGGGGTACTTCTCGGTGATGACCGTAGTTTGAGGAGTTCATGTATTCACTATGTGCTAATGCTTTGTTCCAGTTCTCTATTAAAAGGAGGCCTTAATATCCCTTAGTTTCCGCTAGGACCTCGCTGACACGGGAGGGTAGGACAAAAGATGTCACGCAAGTTCTTTCCATAAGCACGTATGACTATTTACGGAATGCATGCCTACATTACATTAATGAACTGGAGCTAGTTCTGTGTCACCCTATGTTATAGCTATTACATGAGGAATCGCATCCGGCATAATTATCCATCACTGATCCATTGGCTACGAGCTTTTAATATATTGTTCTTCGCTTATTTACTTTTCCGTTGCTACTGTTACAACTACTACAAAAACCCAAAAACAATTATCTTTACTTTTGCCACCGTTACCTTTATTATCATACCACTTTTGCTACTAAATACTTTGCTGCAGATACTAAGTTATCCAGGTGTGGTTGAATTGACAACTCAACTGCTAATACTCAAGAATATTCTTTGGCTCCCCTTGTGTCGAATCAATAAATTTGGGTTGAATACTTTACCCTCGAAAGCTGTAGTAATCCCCTACACTTGTGGGTTATCGGGCACACAAAAAGGATATTTATTTGAAGTTTTTAGAGGTGGCACATGCAAATTTACTTAGGATGGTAGGGTAATACCGCATATAGGTAGGTATGGTGAACTCATCTGGAATAACTTGGGTTTCAGGTTTTTGATGTACAAGCAGAATTCCCATTTAGTACAGGCGAAGGCTAGCAAATAGGTTGAGAAGCGGCCAGCTAGAGAGAAACAATAGTCATGAACATGCATTATGCATAAGTAACATTGGATACTAGCATGAGTAGGATATGAACACCATGAACATAAATATCATAGAGGCTATGTTGGTTTTGATTCAACTACATGCATGAATATGTGCCAAGTCAAGCTACTCGAACATTCAGAGGAGGATACCATATCCTCATACTACATCACAATCATTTTAACACAATGTTGACATCCAAGATAAATCATTATCCACTCCTAGCTACTTATGCATGGCATGAGAAACTATATTCTCTAATTGTCATTGCAAACATGTTTGATCATAATAGGATGAATCATGGATACTAGGTTAACCATATTTACAAAAACAGAACAAGTCGAGTTCATACCCGTTTTTCTCTGCCACGGCCAGTTCATCGAATATCGTCATTATTGCCTTTCACTTGCACGACCGAACGACATGAAAATAATAATAGTGCAAGATTGCCATGGACTAAGCTGGAATCTGCAAACATTTTATTCAAAAGGAGAAGGCAAGGTAATATGGGCTCTTCTTTAGATCAACAATAATGCAAATGAGAGCCACTCAATATTTTCATCGTGGTCTTCTCCTCGGTATGAATCAACAAAAAGAAAAGAAATTTACAGAAACACACTAAATTATTTTTGGAGTTTTTGGTTTTTCGTAAACAAGCAAATATAAAAAGGGAAAAGCAAAAACGAGAAAAACTATTTACACGGGAAAGCTCCCAACAAGTAAAAGAAGAACAAGGAAACCTTTTTGGGTTTTCTTTTTAGTGATACAACTATTTAAATTAGGAAGAAAAATAAAAAAGAAGCAAGAAATATGTTTTTGGATTTTCTCAAAGTTTTTCAAACACACAAGAAGAAAGCGAGAAAACAAATTTAACATGGATAATAAAATGAAAAGTGTGAACACCCAATTGGAATGAAATGTGTGAACATGAATGTAATGTCGGTGGAAATACGTACTCCCCCAAGCTTAGGCCTTTGGCCTAACTTGGTAATCAGTCAGTAGCCCGGTAATGGTTGGAGTGGTAGCTCACAGAGGCTCTCGGTGCGGATGCCTCAGCCCGTCGTGCAACCACAACCGGTGCGTTATGGGCTCGGGCCTCACTCTCAAGAACAAAATATCTTCCCCTGTTGTGAACATTAAAGAGAGCAGGTGCAGGGAAATATGTGTCCACCACGGAGTCCTTATTAAACAACAATTTATAGGTGAAATTATGGGGTTCACCTATAAGGATCTTATGACGTTTCATAGCATCAAAGTCTAGGTACTGCGTGGGTAAAATAGGATCATAGGGCAAGGCTGAAACACCCAGCTCTCTTGCTAAGCATGTGGAATAATTTCCACCATAAAAATATCCACTACTAGCGTTGTGTTGCAACCTGCGTGCAACAATCGCTCCAAGATTATAACTTTTGTCACCGGTGAGAGCGGTGCGTATGAGGCTCAAGTCTGGATAACAAAGTGTACTACAGTCTTGTTTGCCTACAATACATTTTCCATTAAATAATGTGAAGTACTGGATTGCAGGAAAATGAATGCTCTTTATTCTACCTTGTGTCACTCCCCTAGTCTCACCATAGCAAAGACTAGTCAATAATATCTCAAACTCAGACCTTGGCGGTTCATCGAGCGAACCCCAAAATGGGGTTTTGCAGTGGTGAGGGAATCTCTCTAAAGATATGGTAAATGGATTTTCATACAATGTAAATGACACCCTAGACTCACGGAGATGGAATTTAAATCCTTTGACAAATGATTCAGTGAGAGTGAGGTGTTGGTTGCACTTATTTGACATGTAGGGACCGAGATCGGCATTGTGAACATATTGCTCAAATTCCTCCTCGATGCCCACACTCACCATATAAGCGTTGCATGGCCATAAGCATGTTTTGGTGACGGCATCTCGTATGAAACTTTCACTCGGTTCAACATAAGACCGACGGGCGGAGCTGCTACTAGGAGATGCCTCCGAGGATCTCCACGAAGGACTCCTTCCAAAGAAGTTCATAATATTCGCGTACAATTTTCTGAAAAATTTTGAGTCACAAAAGTTTGTTAACAAAACATCACAAGATTGGTAACAACTACTCATAGGGATGTATATAGGCCATAACAAGCATCAACTACTTAGAACTCGAAGAATTCAACATGCAAGCTCATCTACAGAAGCACCAAGAGTAGCTAATTATTCAAAATATAAACCAGTAAAGCAAAAACTAATTGGACACACAGAAGAGTCACATACCAAGCAACAATCCCCTGAAACAGTTTCAGAAACAGAGCTTCGAGCAAAGAGATCGAAATCTGCGGTTTCGGGAGCAAGAACACGAGAGAGAGAGAGAGAGCAATGGTGATTTTTTCGGGAGATAGGTGATGATGTGGGATGAAGAGATAAGTGAGGGGGGGCACGTGGGGACCACAACCCACCAGGGCATGCCTGGGGGTCCTGGCGCGCCCAGGTGGGTTGTGCCCACCTGGTGCACCTCCCTCTCATATTATTTGCACCAAAAATTCTTAAATAATCAGAAAAAATTGTATTACATTTTCAGAGCATTTTGAGAACTTTTATTTTTGGGTCATTTTTTATTGCACAGAAAACTCAGAAAACAGATAAGGCATGGCACTTTATTTTATTTAACTAAGAAAAACAGAAAACAAAAGTTAGGGACAAAAGGTAGTGCTCACTAAATTCATCAACTTCATACCTCTCAAAAATAATCCATTAATAAGGTTGATCAAGTATTATTAACAACCACTTTCGATTAGCATGAAAGCAAAGAACTTTCGTGAATCACTAAGTTACCTCAACGGGGATATGAATGTCCCCAACAATAAGCATTTCATATTTCATTTTAACAGTAGGTAGAGGTAGTTGAAAACTTCCAATTGTGATTGTCGGAGATTTTTCAATAACATTAATACCATTCACTTGGAATTGTTTCTTTAGAAAGTGCACTGTATGCTCATTACCGTTGTATGAAAAGTGACCTTGCTTTTATTGCAATCAATAAGAGCCCTTGCAGTATTCAAGAAGGGTCTACCAAGGATAATCGACATGTTGTCGTCCTCGGGCATCTCAAGTATAACAAAGTCAGTCAGAATATTAACATTAGCAACAACAACGGGCACATCCTCACAAATGCCGATAGGTATGGCAGTTGATTTGTCAGCCATTTGCAAGGATATTTCAGTAGGTGTGAGTTTATTCAAATCAAGTCTTTAATATAAAGAGAAATTCATAACACTAACACCAACTCCCAAATCACATAAAGCAGTTTTCACATAATTTCTTTTGATGGAGCAAGGTATAGTTGGTATTCACGGATCTCCAAGTTTTTTAGGTACTCCATCTTTAAAAGTATAATTAGGTACTCCATCTTTAAAAGTATAATTAGCAAGCATGGTGGAGATTTCAGCTTCCGGTATTTTTCTCTTATTGGTTATGATGTCTTTCATGTACTTTGCATAAGGAGGCATTTTTAAGATATCAGTCAAGCGAGTACGCAAAAAGACTGGCCTTAGCATTTCAACAAAGCATTCAAATTCTTCATCATCTTTGTTTTTAGTTGACTTAGGTGGAAAGGGCATAGGTTTTTGAACCCATGGTTCTCTTTCCTTACCGTGTTTTCTAGCAATGAAGTCTCTTTTATCATATCTTTTATTCTTGGGTTGTGGGTTATCAAGACCAACAGATGGTTCTATCTCAACATCATTGGTTGTTTATCATTAGTTTGAGTGTCTTCATGAACCTCATCATTATCTTTTTCATTATCAGAAGGTGAGTGTTCACTACCAGATTGAGTTTCAGCATCAGATATAAAAACTTCATTATCATTATTAGGAGGTTTTTCTACTTCAGGTTCACTAGAGGCAAGCAAAGTCCTATTATTTTTCTTCTTCTTTTGCTTTTTAGAAGGACTAGGTGCATTAGTGTTAATTCTTTGAGAGTCTTGTTCAATTCTTTTTGGATGTCCCTCAGGATAAAGTGGTTCCTAAGTCATTTTACCTCCTCTAGTTTCTACTCTAACAGCAAAGTCACTTATATTATTGTTCATTTCATCAAGCAACTCTCTTTGAGATTTAGCAACTTGTTCTAATTGAGTTTGAACCATAGAGGCATGTTTTCCTACACCTCTAACATCATTTGAGATTCTAAATAACAAGTCACTTAAGCGAGCAATCATATCAAAGTTGTATTTCAACGGTTTCATAACATTTGCATTGAAGTGATCTTGCTTTCTAATGTAATTATCAAACTCATAAAGGCATTGGCTAGGATGTTTATTATGAGGATCATCACTATCATTGAATTTCATTAAAGAATTTACCTCTACCACCTTAGGTGGTGGTGGTGTATCAAGCCCGTGTATTTCTTCAATAGGAGGTAATTTTTTAACATCCTCTGGTTTAATACCTTTTTCCTTCATAGATTTCTTTGTCTCTTGCATATCTTCAAGACTGAGATATAAGATACCCCTCTTCTTCGGAGTGGGTTTAAGCGATGTTCCAGGAGGAGTCCAGTCATCATAATTTTTCAATATGTTATTCAATAATTCTTCAGCTTGCTCAATAGTTAGTTCCCTGAAAATACAACCAACACAACTATCTAGGAAATCCCTATAAGCATCGGTTAGTCCATTATAGAAGATATCAAGTATTTCATTTTTCTGAGGAGGATGATCAGGGAAAGCATTAAGAAATAGGAGAAGCCTACCCCAAGCTTGTGGGAGTCTTTCTTCTTCAATTTGCACAAAGTTAAATATTTCCTACAAGGCAGCTTGTTTCTTATGAGCAAGGAAATATTTTCCAGAGAAGTAATAAATCAAATACTGGGGACTACGCACACAACTAGGAGTAAGAGTATTGTACCAAGCTTTAGCATCACCCTTTAATGAGAACAGAAATAATTTTAGGATATAGTAATAACAAATCTTCTCATCATGAGCAAAAAGGGTGGCTATGTCATTCAACTTAGTAAGATGTGCCACAACAGTTTCAGTTTCATAACCATGGAAAGGATCAGATTCAACCAAAGTAATTAATTGTGGGTCGACAGAGAATTCATAATCCTTATCATCTTAGTAAGATGTGCCACAACAGTTTAAGTTTTATAACCATGGAAAGGATCAGATTCAACCAAATTATTTAATTGTGAGTCGATAGAGAATTCATAATCCTTATCATCAATAAAGATAGGTGAAGTAGCAAAATTAGGATCACATTTCATTCTAGCATTCAAAGATCTTTCTTTATACTTGCATAATAATTTTTCTAGATCATCTCTATCCTTACAAGCAAGAATATCTCTAGTTGCCTCCTCACCTATAACATAACCTTCCGGTACCTTTGGCAATTCATATCTAGGAGGGCTAGTTCTAATAGGTGTTTCAATATTTTCAGTTCAAGCTCATCATCAGTTCCAACAATATCATGATGTCTTACTCTAGCAATTTGTTCATCAAGAAATTCACCTAGTGGCACATTATCATCAAGCAAGGTACTATCACCATCATGAGTAACATTCATAGCAGAAGTAGCATCATCAATAACTTGCAACATATCATAATTAATAGCATGTGGTGGTGTTGCAAATTTACTTAGAACAGAAGGTGAATCTAAAGCGGAGTTGGATGGCAGTTCCTTACCTCCCCTCGTCTTAGAGGGAAAACTCTTAGTCTTAGCATCCTTCAGATTCTTCATAGTGATGATTTGATAATAATCCCAAGTGAATCAACAAATATAGCTATGCTCCCTGGCAACGACACCAGAAAAAGGTCTTGATAACCCACAAGTATATGAGATCACAATAGTTTTCGAGTGTAGAGTATTCAACCCAAATTTATAGATTCAACACAAGGGGAGCCAAAGAATATTTGCAACTATTAGCAGATGAGTTGTCAATTCAAGCACGCCTGGAGATTAATTATATGCAGCAAAGTAATTAGTAGCAAAGTAGTATGATAATTTTGATAGTAGTAGCAACGGCAATAGTAACAGTAACAGTGATAGCAATGGTTTTGTAGCAGTAACGATAATAACAGTAGCAGTAGTAACTTAGCAAGATCAATATGTAGGAAAATCGTAGGCATTGGATCGACGATTCGTTGGATGATATTCATCATGAGACAGTCATAACCTAGGACGATACATCACTAGCTCCAGTTCATAAATATAATGTAGGCATGTATTCCGTAAATAGCAATACGTACTTATGGAAAGAACTTGCATGTCATCTTTTATCCTACCCTCCCATGGCAGCGGGGTCCTATTGGAAACTAAGGGATATTAAGGCCTCCTTTTAATAGAGTACTGAAACAAAGCACTAGCACACAGTGAATACATGAACTCCTCAAACCACGATCATCATCGGGAGTGGTCCCGACTATTGTCACTCCGAGGTTGCCGGATCATAACACGTAGTAGGTGAGTATAACTTGCAAGACCGGATCTAGAACATGGATATAATGGTGATAACATAAATGGTTAAGATCTGAAATCATGGCACCCGGGCCCAAAGTGACAAGCATTAAACATGGCAAAGTCATAGCAACATCAATCTCAGAACATAATGGATACTAGGGATCAAGCCCTAACAAAACTAACTCGATTACATGATGAATCTCATCCAACTCCTCACCGACCAGCGATCCTACGAAGGAATTATTCACTCCCGGTGGGGACCATCATGGAATTGGCAATGGAGAAGGGTTGGTGATGACGAAGATCGAAGATCCCCCTCTCCGCAGCCCCAAACGGACTCTAGATCTGGCCTCCCGATGAAGAATAGGAGATGACGGCGGCTCCGTCTCGTGAAACATGATAATTCTTTCTCCCTTATTTTTTCCTGGAAAAATAGGATTTTATAGCGTCGGTTTCAGGGTCTGCGGGGCCAACAGGTGGGGACAACCCACGTGGGCACGCCTGGTGGGGGTGGCGCGCCCTTGTGGGTTGTGCCCACCTAGGTGCCCCCCTCCTGTGGTTCTTGGCTCCGAAAATTCTCTTTTATTTTATAAAAAATCCTCGCAAAGTTTCGTTCCATTCCGAGAACTTTTATTTCTGCACAAAAACAACACCATGGTAGTTCTGCTGAAAACAGCGTCAGTCTGGGTTAGTTTCATTCAAATCATGCAAATTAGAATCCAAAACAGGAGGAAAAGCGTTAGGAAAAGTAGATAGGACAGAGACGTATCAATATCCATGGATAGATCTTGCATGTGCATAGAATTTTTTTTGTTTTCAGTGCAACGTTCCCCAACAATGGCATCATGAGCCAGGTCTATGCGTAGGTGATATGCACGAGTTGAACACAAAGAAGTTTTGGGCGGTAATGGTCATACTGCTTACCACCAAAGTCTTATTTTGATTAGGCGGCATTGTGGGATGAAGCAGCCTGGACCAACCTTACATGTCCACGCACATGAGACCGGTTCCACCGACTGACATGCAACTTCTTTTGCATAAAGGTGGCTGATACGTCTCCATAGTATCTACTTTTCCAAACACTTTTGCCCTTGTTTTGGACTATAACTTGCATGATTCAAATGGAACTAACCCGGAGTGACGTTGTTTTCAGCAGAACTATCATGGTGTTATTTTTGTGCAGAAAATAAAAGTTCTCGAAATGACCTGAAACTCCACGGAGAATATTTTTGGAATTAATAAAAAATATTGGCGAAAGAATCAAGTCCAGGGGGCCACACCCAGTCCATGAGGGTGGGGGGCGCGCCTACCCCCTGGGCGCGCCCCTGCCTCGCGGCCCCCTTGGTGCTCCACCAACCTCAACTCCAGCTCTATATATTCACGTCCGGGGAGAAAAAATCAGAGAGAAGGATTCATCGCATTTTATGATATGGAGCCGCTGCCAAGCCCTAATCTCTCTTGGGAGGGCTGATCTGGAGTCCGTTCGGGGCTCCGGAGAGGGGAATCCGTCGCCGTCGTCATCATCAACCATCCTCCATCACCAATTTCATGATGCTCACTGCCGTGCATGAGTAATTCCATCGTAGGCTTGTGGGACGGTGATGGGTTGGATGAGATTTACCATGTAATCGAGTTAGTTTTGTTAGGGTTTGATCCCTAGTATCCATTATGTTCTAAGATTGATGTGCTATGACTTTGCTATGCTTAATGCTTGTCACTAGGGCCCGAGTGCCATGATTTCAGATCTGAACCTATTATGTTTTCATGAATATATGTGAGTTCTTGATCCTATCTTGCAAGTCAATAGTCACCTACTGTGTGTTATGATCCGGCAACCCCGAAGTGACAATAATCGGGACCACTCCCGGTGATGACCGTAGTTTGAGGAGTTCATATATTCACTAAGTGTTAATGCTTTGGTCCAATACTCTATTAAAAGGAGGCCTTAATATCCCTTAGTTTCCAATAGGACCCCGTTGCCACGGGAGGGTAGGACAAAAGATGTCATGCAAGTTCTTTTCCATAAGTATGTATGACTATATTCGGAATAAATGCCTACATTACTTTGATGAACTGGAGCTAGTTCTGTGTCACCCTATGTTATAACTGTTGCATGAGCATAATTATCCATCACTCATCCAATGCCTACGAGCGTTTCACATATTTCTCTTTGCTTAGTTACTTTACCGTTGCCACTGTTACAATTACTACAAAACTGCTACTATTACTTTTGCTACCGTTACCGTTACCTCCATACTACCTTGCTACTAAATACTTTGCTGCAGATATTAAGTCATCCAGGTGTGGTTGAATTGACAACTCAACTGCTAATACTTGAGAATATTCTTTGGCTCCCCTTGTGTCGAATCAATAAATTTGGGTTGAATACTCTACCCTCGAAAACTGTTGCGATCCCCTATACTTGTGGGTTATCAATGGCTAGCAGGTGTCTTTTTCTCCTACTTTAGTTGAATCAAATTTGACTACGGACGGTCCTTTAAGAAGGTTAAAACAACAAGCATGATAATCACCATCGCAGTTTTCCATAGGTAAGAATGGTTCTTGCTAGTTGCGCATAGCAGCCACGTAAAACTTGCAACAACAAAGTAGAGGAAGTCTAACATGTTTTTGAAGGAAATATGCCCTAGAGGCAAAAATAAAGTTATTATTTTATATTTACTTATGTCATGATAATTTTTTATTATTCGTGCTATAATTGTATTAACCGGAAACATGATACATGTGTGGATACATAGACAAAATACCGTGTCCCTAGTAAGCCTCTACTAGACTAGCTCGTTGATCAAAGGTGGTTAAATTTCCTAACCATAGACATGTGTTGTCATTTGATAAAAGGGATCACATCATTTGGAGAATGATGTGATGGACAAGACCCATTCATTAGCTTAGCATTATTATCATTCAGTTTTATTGCTATTGCTTTCTTCATGTCAAATACATATTCCTTCGACTATGAGATTATGCAACTCCCAGATACCGGAGGAATGCCATGTGTGCTATCAAACATCACAACGTAACTGGGTGATTATAAAGATTCTCTACATGTATCTTCGAAGGTGTTTGTTGGGTTGGCATAGATCGAGATTAGGATTTGTCAGTCCGAGTATCGGAGAGATATCTCTGGGCCCTCTCGGTAATACACATCATAAGAAGCCTTGCAAGTAAAGTGCCTAATGAGTTAGTTGCAGGATGATGTATTATGAAACGAGTAAAGAGACTTGCCGGTAACGAGATTGAACTAGGTATGAAGATAGCGACGATCGAATCTCGGGCAAGTAACATACCGATGACAAAGGGAATAATGTATGTTGTCATAACAGTTCGACCGATAAAGATCTTCGTAGAATATGTGGGAGCCAATATGAGCATCTAGGTTCCGCTATTGGTTATTGACCGGAGAGGTGTCTCGGTCATTTCTACATAGTTCTCGAACTCGTAGGGTCCGCACGCTTAACATTCGATGACGATATTGTGTTATATGAGTTATGTGACTTGGTGACCGAATATTGCTCTGAGTCCCGGATGAGATCACAGACATGACGAGAAGTCTCGAAATGGTCGAGATGTAAAGATTGATATATAGTATGATAGTATTCGGACACCGGAAGTGTTCCAGAGGGTACCAGGTACATATCGGAGTACTGGAGGGGTTACCGGAACCCCCGGAGAGAAGATATGGGCCATATGGGCCATAAGAGGGGAGAACACCAGCCCACAAGGGGTGGCGCCCCCCCATTGAAAGAGGCCGAGTGGGAGAAGGGAAAGAGGGGATTCGCCCTCCCTTTCCTTCTCTCTTCCCCCTTCCTTTTTCGTCTCCGATAAAATAAGGAAGGGGGGAGGCCGAATTGGGGAGCACCCCAAGTAGGATTCGGCCTACTTGGGGTGCCCCCTAGCTGCCTCTCCTCCCCTCCAACCTATATATATGTGGGGAGGGGGCGCCTAGAACACACAACATCAACACCCCTCCACAGTTTACACCCCTGGTCATATTCTCGCGGTGCTTAGGTGAAGCCCTGCGCGGATCACATCACCATCACCGTCACCACACTGTTGTGCTGACGAATCTCATCTATTTCCTCGACAACTTGCTGGATCAATAGGGAGAGGGCCTTCATCGAGGTGAACGTGTCCATAACTCGGAGGTGTCGTACGTTCGGTACTTGATCGGTCGGAGCTAGAAGAAGTTCGACTACATCAACCGCGTTGTCAAACGCTTACGGTCTATGAGGGTACGTAGACACACTCTCCCTCTCTCATTTCTATGCACCTCCTAGATAGATCTTGAGTGAGCGTAGGAATATTTTTGAAATTGCATGCTATGTTCCCCAACAGTGGTATTTAAGCCAGGTCTATGCGTAGATGATATGCACGAGTAGAACACAAAGAGTTGTGGGTGGTGGTCATCATAGTGCTTACCACCAATGTCTTATTTTGATTCGGTGGTATTGTTGGATGAAGCGGCCCGGACCAACCTTAGATGACCACGTTCATGAGACCGGTTCCACTGACAGACATACAACTTGTTTTGCATAAAGGTGACTGGCGGGTGTCTATTTCTCCTACTTGTTGAAGGAGATCAACTGCTGCCGGTCCTTGTTGAAGGTTAAAACAGCAAACTTGATAAATCACCATTGTGGTTTTTGTGCCGTAGGTAAGAACGGTTCTTGCTAGAAGCTCGTAGCAGCCACGTAAAACTTGAAACAACAAAGTAGAGGACGTCTAACTTGTTTTTGCAGGGCATGTTGTGATGTGATATGGTCAAGACATGATGTGATATACGTTATTGTATGAGATGATCATGTTTTGTAGAAGTTATCAGCAACCGGCAGGAGCCTTATGGTTGTCTCTTTATTGTATGAAATGCACATGTCATGTAATTGCTTTACTTTATCACTATGCGGTAGCGATAGTTGTAGAAGCAATAGTTGGCGAGACGACCACGATGCAACGATGGAGATCAAGGTGTCGAGCCGGTGACGATGGAGATCATGACGATGCTTTGGAGATGGAGATTAAAAGCACAAGATGATGATGGCCATATCATGTCACATGTTTTGGTTGCATGTGATGTTTATCTTTTATGCATCTTATTTTGCTTCGTACTGCGGTAGCATCATAAGATGATCCCTTAACTCAATTTCAAGATATAAGTGTTCTCCCTAAGTATGCACCATTGCGATAGTTCGTCGTGTTGAGACACCACGTGATGATCGGGTGTGATAGACTCTACGTTCACATACAATGGGTGTAAGCCAGATTTACTCACGCGGAATACTTAGGTTAAACTTGACAAGCCTAGCATGTACAAACATGGCCTCAGAACACTAGAGACCGAAAGGTCGAACGTGAATCATATAGTACACATGATCAACATAGAGATGTTTACCATTGATGACTACCCCATCTCACGTGATGATCGGACATGGGTTAGTCGATTTGGATCATGTTACACTTAGATTACTTGAGGGATCTCAGTTTAAGTGAGAGTTCTTTAGTAATTTGATTAATTGAACTTTAAATTATCATGAACTTAGTCCTGATAGTTTTTGCAAATTATGTTGTAGATCAATAGCTCACATTGTAGCTTCCCTATGTTTTTAATATGTTCCTAGATAAAACTAAGTTGAAAGATGAAAGTAGCAATGATGCGGACTGGGTCCGTGATCTGAGGATTATCTTAATTGCTGCACAGAAGAATTATGTCCTTAATGCACCGCTAGGTGACAGATCTATTGCAGGAGCAGATGCATACGTTATGAACGTTTGGCAAGCTCAATATGATGACTACTTGATAGTTTAGTGCACCATGCTTTACGGCTTAGAACCGGGACTTCAAAAACATTTTGAATGCGACAGAGCATATGAGATGTTCCAAGAGCTGAAATTGGTAGTTCAGACTCATGCCCATGTTGAGAGGTATGAGACCTGTGACAAGTACTTTGCCTACAAGATGGAGGAGAATAGCTCAGCTAGTGAGCATGTGCTCAGAATGTCTGGGGTACTACAATCACTTGAATCAAGTGGGAGTTAATCTTCCAGATAAGATAGTGACTCACAAAGTTCTCTAGTCACTATCACCAAGCTACTAGAACTTCGTGATGAACTATAATATGCAAGGGATGACAAAAACAATTCCCGAGCCTTTTGCGATGCTGAAATCAGCAAAGGTAGAAATCAAGAAAGAGCATCAAGTGTTGATGGTTAACAAGACCACTAGTTTCAAGAAAAAAGGCAAGGGAAAGAAAGGGAACTTCAAGAAGAATGACAAGCAAGTTGTCACTCCCGTGAAGAAGCCCAAAGCTGGACCTAAGCCTGAAACTGAGAGCTTCTACTACAAAGGAAATGGTCACTAGAAGTGGAACTACCCCAAATATTTGGCGGATAAGAAGGATGGCAAAGTGAATAAAGGTATATTTGATATACATGTTATTTATGTGTACCTTACTAGTGCTCGTAGTAGCTCCTGGATATTTGATACCTGTTCGGTTGCTAAGATTAGTAACTCGAAACAGGAGTTGCAGAATAAATGGAGAATAATTGAGGGTGAAGTGTCAATGTGTGTTGGAAGTGGTTCCAAGATTGATATGATCATCATCGCACACTACCTATACTTTTGGGATTAGTGTTGAACCTAAATAAATGTTATTTGGTGTTTGTGTTGAGCATGAACAAGATAGGATCGTGTTTATTGCAATACAGTTATTCACTTAAAACAAAGAATAATTGTTATTCTATTTACATGAATAAAACCTTCTATGGTCATACACCCAATTTTAATGGTTTATTGAATCTCGATCATAGTGATACACATATTCATAATATTGATACCAAAAGATGCAAAGTTGATAATGATAGTGCAACATACTTGTGGCACTGCCGTTTAGGTCATATGGTGTAAAGCGCATGAAGAAACTCCATGCAGATGGACTTTTGAAATCACTTGATTGTGAATCATTTGATACTTGCGAGCCATGCCTCATGCGCAAGATGACTATGATGAGCCCATATTCCAAAAAATGGCTTGAGGCCATGAAATCTGAGATAGGATCCATGTATGAGAACAAAGTGTGGACTTTGGTGGATTTGCTCGATGATCGGCAATCCATAGAGAATAAATGGATCTTCAAGAAGAAGACTGATGCTGATGGTAATGATACTATCTAAAAAGCTCGACTTGTCACAAAAGGTTTTCGACAAGTTCAAGGGGTTGAGTACGATGAGACTTTCTCACCATAGCGATGCTTAAGTCCATCCGAATCATGTTAGCAATTGCCACATTTTATGAAATCTGGCAAATGGATGTCAAAACGGCATTCCTTAAATGGATATCTCTAAGAAGATCTGTATGTGATGCAACCAGAAGGTTTTGTCAATCCTAAACATGCTAACAAGGTGTACAAGCTCCAGCGATCCATCTATGGATTGGTGCAAGCATCTCGGAGTTGGAATATACGCTTTGATAAGGTGATCAAAGCATATGGTTTTATACAGACTTACGGTGAAGCCTGTATTTACAAGAAAGTGAGTGGGAGCTCTATAGCATTTCTGATATTATATGTGGATGACATATTGTTGATTGGAAATGATATAGAATTTCTAGATAGCATAAAAGGATACTTGAATAAGAATTTTTTAATGAAAGACTTTGGTGAAGCTGCTTACATATTGAGCATCAACATCTATATAGATAGATTAGGACGCTTGATAAGACTTTCAATGAGTACATACCTTAACAAGATTTTGGAAGAGTTCAAAATGGATTAGTCAAAGAAGGAGTTCTTGCCTGTATTGTAAGGTGTGAAGTTGAGTAAAGACTCAAAACCGGACCACGGCAGAAGATAAAGAAAGAATGAAAGTCATTCCCTACGCCTCAGCCATAGGTTCTATAAAGTATGCGACGCTGTGTACCAAACCTGTTGTGTACCTTGCCATGAGTTTGGCAAGGGGGTACAATAGTGATATAGGAATAGATCACTGGACAACGGTCAAAATTATCCTTAGTTACTTAAAGAGGACTAAGGAAATGTTTCTCGGTTATGGATAAGATAAAGAGTTTGTCGTAAAGCGTTACACCAATGCAAGCTTTGACACTGATCTAGATGACTCTAAGTCTCAATCTAGATACGTATTGAACTTGGGAGCAATTATCTAGAGTAGCTCCATGCAGAGCATTGTAGACATAGAAATTTGCAAAATACATATGGATCTGAATGTGGCAGACCCATTGACTAAACTTCTCTCACAAGAAAAACATGATCACACCTTAGTACTCTTTGGGTGTTAATCACATAGCGATGTGAACTAGATTATTGACTCTAGTAAACCCTTTGGGTGTTGGTCACATGACGATGTGAACTATGGGTGTTAATCACATAAAGATGTGAACTATTGGTGTTAAAATCACATGGCGATGTGAACTAGATTATTGACTCTACTGCAAGTGGGAGACTGAAGGAAATATGCCCTAGAGGCAATAATAAAGTTATTATTTTATATTTCCTTATATCATGACAAATGTTTATTATTCATGCTAGAATTGTATTAACCGGAAACTTGATACATGTGTAGATACATAGACAAAATACCATGTCTCTAGTAAGCCTCTACTAGACTAGCTCGTTGGTCAAAGATGGTTAAGTTTCCTAACCATAGACATGTGTTGTCATTTGATAAACGGGATCACATCATTAGGAATAATGATGTGATGGAGAAGACCCATTCGTTAGCTTAGCATTATGACCGTTCAGTTTTATTGCTATTGCTTTCTTCATGTCAAATACATATTCCTTCGACTATGAGATTATGCAACTCCTGAATACCGGAGGAATGCCTTGTACACCATAACTGGGTGATTATAAAGGTGCTCCGTAGGCATCTCCGAAGGTGTTTGTTGGGTTGGCATAGATCGAGATTAGGATTTGTCAGTCCGAGTATCGGAGAGGTATCTCTAGGCCCTCTCGGTAATACACATCATAATAAGCCTTACAAGCAAAGTGACTAATGAGTTAGTTGCAGGATGATGTATTATGGAACGAGTAAAGAGAGTTGCCGGTAACGAGATTGAACTAGGTATGAAGATACCGATGATTGAATCTCAGGCAATTAACATACCGATGACAAAGGGAATAACATATGCTGTCATAACGGTTCGGCCGATAAAGATCTTCATAGAATATGTGGGAGCCAATATGAGCATCCAACTTCCGCTATTGGTTATTGACCGGAGAGGTGTCTCGGTCATGTCTACATAGTTCTCAAACTCGTAGGTTCTGCACTCTTAGCGTTCGATGACGATATTGTGTTATATGAGTTATGTGATTTGGTGACTGAATGTTGTTCGGAGTCCCGAATGAGGTCACGGACATGACGAGGAGTCTCGAAATGTCCGAGAGGTAAAGATTGATATATAGGATGATAGTATTCGGACACCGGAAGTGTTCCAGAGGGTACCGGGTACATATCGGAGTACTGGAGGGGTTACCGGAACCCCCGGAGAGAAGATATGGGCCATATGTGCCATAAGAAGGGAGCACACCAGCCCACAAGGGGTCCCCCCCCCATGAAAGGAGGCCGAGTGGGAGAAGGTAAAGAGGGGATTCGTCCCCCCCTTTCCTTCTCTCTTCCCCCTCCCCTTTTCTTCTCTGGTAAAATAAGGAAGGGGGGAGGCCGAATTGGGGAGGATCCCAAGTAGGATTCGGCCTACTTGGGGCGCCCCTGGCTGCCTCTCCTCCCCTCCAACCTATTATGTGGGGAGGGGGGCGCCTAGAACACACAACATCAATTGTTAGCCGTGTGCGGCACCGCCTCCATAGTTTACACCCCCGGTCATATTCTCGCGGTGCTTAGGCGAAGCCCTGCGCGGATCACTTCACCATCACCGTCGTGCTGATGGAACTCATCTACTTTCTCGACACCTTGCTGGACTAAGAGGGCAAGGGACGTCATCGAGTTGAAACGTGTGCAGAACTCGGAGGTGCCGTACGTTCGGTACTTGATCGGTCGGAGCTAGAAGAAGTTTGACTACATCAACCATGTTGTCAAACGCTTCCGCTTATGGTCTATGAGGGTAGATAGAAACACTCTCCCCCTCTCGTTGCTATGCATCTCCAATAGTTTTTAATTTTTTAAATTGCATGGTATGTTCCCCAACAATTTTTGCAGGGTATGTTGTGACGTGATATGGTCAAGATGTGATGTGATATATGTTGTTGTATGAGATGCTCATGTTTTGTAATATCAACAAACGACAGGAGCCTTTGGGTTGTTGCTACCTCTTGAGCTTGCGTTGGTTTTTCCCTTGAGGAGGAAAGGGTGATGTAGCAAAGTAGAGTGAGTATTTCCCTCAGTTTGAGAACCAAGGTATCAATCCAGTAGGAGATAATGCACAACTCACCGAATACCTGCACAAACAATCAACAACTTGCACCCAACTCGATAAAGGGGTTGTCAATCCCTTCAGGTTACTTGCAAAAGTGAGATCTGATAGAGATAGATAAACGGTAAAGTATTTTTTTTGGTATTTTTGCTTTATAGATCGGAAAGTAAAAGATTGCAAAATAGTAGATCGGAAACTAGTATGATGGAATATAGAACTTGTATGATGGAAAAGAGACCCGGGGGCCATAGATTTCACTAGTGGCTTCTCTCAAGATAGCAAATAATATGGTGGGTGAACAAATTTCTGCCGAGCAATTGATAGAAGAGCGCATAGTTATGACGATATCTAAAGCAATGATCATGAACATAGGCATCACGTCCGTGTCAAGTAGACCAAAACGATTCTGCATCTACTACTATTACTCCACACATCGACTGACTCCTGCCTGCATCTAGAGTATTAAGTTCATGAAGAACATACTAACGCATTAAATAAGATGGCATGATGCAAAGGAATTAACTCAAGCAATATGATGAAAACCCCATCTTTTTATCCTAGATGGCAACAATACAATACGTGCCTTGTTGCCCCTACTATCACTGGGAAAGGACATGACAAGGTTGAACCCAAAGCTAAGCACTTCTCCCATTGCAAGAAAAATCAATCTAGTAGGCCAAACTAAACCGATAATTCGAAGAGACTTGAAAAGATATCAAATCATGCATATAAGAATTCAGGGAAGACTCAAATAATATTCATAGGTAATCTGATCATAAATCCACAATTCATCGGATCTCGGCAAACACACCGCAAAAGAATATTACATCGAATAGATCTCCAAGAACATCGATGAGAACATGGTATTGAGAATCAAAGAGAGAGAAGAAGCCATATAGCTACTAGCTATGGACCCATAGGTCTGTGGTAAACTACTCACGCTTCATTGGAAGGGCAATGGTGTTGATGCAGAAACCCTCCATGATCGAATCCCCCTCCAGCAGGACGTCGAAAAAGGCCCCTAGATGGGATCTTACGGGTACAAAAGGTTGCGACAGTTGAAAAGTGTTTTCGTGGCTCTCCTGATGGTTTTGGGGTATAAAAGTATATATAGGTGAAGGAATTAGGTCACGAGAGCTCTGAGGGGCCCACGAGGTAGGGGGGCGCGCCCTACCCACTGGGCGCACCCTCCACCCCCGTGGCCGCCTCGTTGTGTCTCCGACTTCATCTCCAAGTCTCCTGGTTTGCTTCTGGTCCAAGAAAGATCATCGCGAAAGTTTCATTCCGTTTGGTATTCCTTTTCTGTGAAACTCTAAAACTGGAAAAAAACAGAAACTGGCACTCGGCTCTAGGTTAATAGGTTAGTCCCAAAAATAATATAAAATATCATATAAAACATCCAAAACAGATAATATAATAGCATGGAATAATAAAAAATTATAGATACGTTGGAGACATATCAAGCATCCCCAAGCTTAATTCCTGCTCGTCCTTGAGTAGGTAAATGATAAAAACATAATTTTTGGTGTGGAATTCTACCTAACATATTTATCCATGAATGTTCAGATCCGAAAGATTCAAAACAAAAGTTTAATATTGACATAAAAACAATAATACTTCAAGAATACTAACAAGGCAATTATGTCTTCTCAAAATAACATGGCCAAAGAGCTTATCCCAACAAAATCATATAGTTTGGCTATGCTCCATCTTCATCACACTAAATACTCAAATCATGCACAACCCCGATGACAAGCCAAGCAATTGTTTCATACTTTGATGTTCTCAAACCTTTTCAACTTTCAGGCAATACATGAGCGTGAGCCATGGACATTGCACTATGGTGGAAGAGAATATGGTGGTTGTGGAGAAGACAAAAAGAGGGAGATAGTCTCACATCAACTAGGCGTATCAACGGGCTATGGAGATGCCCATCAATAGATATCAATGTGAGTAGGGATTGCCATGCAACGGATGCACTAGAGCTATAAGTGTATGAAAGCTCAAAAAGGAACTAAGTGGGTGTGCATCCAACTTGCTTGCTCATGAAGACCTAGGGCATTTGAGGAAGCCCATCGTGGAATATACAAGCCAAGTTAAATAATGAAAAATTCCCACTAGTATATGAAAGTGAAAAAATATGAGACTCTCTATCATGAAGATCGTGGTGCTACTTTGAAGCATAAGTGTGGAAAAAGGATAGTAAATTGCCCCTTCTCTCTTTTTCTCTCATTTTTTTGTTTGGCCTTTCTCTTTTTTAAGTCCGCTCTTTTTTTCTCACATGGGACAATGCTCTAATAATGATGATCATCACACTTCTATTTACTTACAAATTGAAATATTACAACTCAATGCTTAGAACAAAATATGACTCTATGTGAATGCCTCCGGCGGTGTACCGGGATGTGCAATGAATCAAGAGTGATATGTATGAAAGAATTATGAAAGGTGGCTTTGCCACAAATACTATGTCAACTACATGATCATGCAAAGCAATATGGCAATGATGAAGTGTGTCATAATAAATGGAACGGCCGAAAGTTGCATGGCAATATATCTCGGAATGGCTATGGAAATGCCATAATAGGTAGGTATGGTGGCTGTTGTGAGGGAGGTATATGGTGGGTGTATGGTACCGGCGAAAGTTTCGCGGTACTAGAGAGGCTAGCAATGGTGGCAGGGTGAGAGTGCGTATAATCCATGGACTCAACATTAGTCATAAAGAACTCACTTATTGCAAACATCTATTAGTCATCAAACTAAGTACTACGTGCATTCTCCTAGGGGGGTATATTGGTAGGAAAAGACCATCGCTCGTCCCCAACCGCCACTCATAAGGAAGAGAATGAAAATATACTTCATGCTCCAACTCTGTTACACAACTGTTCACCATACATGCATGCTACGAGACTCACAAACCACAACACAAGTATTTCTCAAATTCACAATTAATCCACTAGCATGACTCTAATATCACCATCTTCATATCTCAAAACAATCATAAAGAATCAAACTTCTCATAGTATTCAACACACTTTATATGATTTTTTATTATATCCCTTTTGGATGCCTATCATATTAGGACTAAATTTATAACCAAAGAAAATTACCATGTTGTTCTAAAAGACTCTCAAAATAATATAAGTGAAGCACGAGAGTTCATAAATTTCTATAAAATAAAGCCACCGCCATGCTCTATAAAGATATAAGTGAAGTACTTGGACAATATTGCCTAGCTCAAAAGATATAAGTGAAGCGCATATAGTATTCTAATAAATAACGATTCATGCGTGTATCTCCAAAAAGGTGTGTACAACAAGGATGATTGTGGTAAATTAAAAATCAAAAACTCAAATCATACAAGACGCTCCAAGCAAAACACATATCATGTGGTATTAAAAATATAGCCTCAAGTAAAGTTACTGATAGACGAAGACGAAAGAGGGGATGCCTTCTAGGGCATCCCCAAGCTTAGGCTTTTGGTTATCCTTGAATGTTACCCTGGGGTGCCTTGGGCATCCCCAAGCTTAGGCTCTTGCCACTCCTCATTACATAGTCCATCAAATCCTTACCCAAAACTTGAAAACTTCACAGCACAAAACTCAACAGAAAATCTCATGAGATCCTTTAGTATAAGAAAATAAATCACCACTATAAGGTACTGTTGCAAACTCATTATTTATTTATAGTGGTGTAATAGCTACTGTATTCCAACTTTTCCATGGTTCATACCCCCCGATACTACCCATAGATTCATCAAAATAAGCAAAGAACATGCAGAAAACAGAATCTGTCAAAAACAGAACAGCCCGTAGCAATATGTAACTCCCGAATACTTCTATAACTCCAGATTCTGAAAAATTAGGATGACCTGAGAAATTTGTGTACCAATCCAGAGAAAAAAGAATCATATTAAAAACACGCTTCTGTGAATTTTGAAAATTATTTTCCTGGGCGCAAAAGTTTCTGATTTTCAGCCGAATCAACACAACTATCACCGTAAGCTATCCTAAAGGTTTAACTTGGCACAAACACTAATTAAAACATAAAACCACATCTAACCATAGGCTAGATGAATTATTTATTACTATGCAAGAACAAACAGCAAAGAACAAAAAAAATTGGGTTGCCTCCCAACAAGCACTATTGATTAACGCCCTTAGATAGACATAAAAACGCGAATAGATCTAAGTATTGTCATCTTTGGTATGCAATCCATAAGTGGCTCTCATAATAGATTCATATGGCAATTTAATTTTCTTCCTAGGAAGTGTTCCATGCCTTTCCTTAACGGAATTTGGAATTTCATGTTTCCTTCTTTCATATCAATAATTGCACCAATCATTCTAAGGAAATGTCTACAAAGAATAATAGGACATGTAGGATTGCAATCTATATCAAGAACAATGAAATCTACGGGCAAATAATTCCTGTTCGCAACAACAAGAAAATCATTAATCCTTCCCATAGGTTTCTTAATAATGGAGTCCGCAAGATGCAAATTCAAAGAACAATCATCATATTCACGAAAACCTAACACATCACACAAAGATTTTGGAATCGCGGAAACGCTAGCACCCAAAACACACAAAGCATGGCACTCATAATCTTTAATTTTAATATTAATAGTAGGTTCCCACTCATCATAAAGTTTTATAGGGATTGAAACTTCTAATTCAAGCCTTTGTTCAAAAGATTGCATCACAGCATCAACGATATGTTTAGTAAAAGCTTTGTTTTGATTATAAGCATGAGGAGGATTCAACACGGATTGCAACAAGAAAATACAATCTATTAAAGAACAACTGTCGTCATTAAATTCCTTGTAATCCAGAAGAGTGGATTCATTGCTACTTAAAATCTTCACCTCTCCAATCCCACTTTTATCAATTTTTGCATCTAGATATAAAAACTCTGAATCACTAGGATGCCTTTTAACTAAAGTTGACTCATATCCAGTCCCATATTTATTAAGATTAATATTGGAAAATAAAGATTCAATAGGAGTCACATCAATCACTTTTAGATCTTCATCATTATTATCATGAAAACTAGAAGAACATGTTTTTACAAACCAAACTTTTTTAGCATGCATCTTAGCAGTTCTTTCTTTGCACTCATTGATGTCTGCTAGAACTACGTCGGTATTTCCCCAAAGAGGATGGGATGATGCAGTATACCGATGGTAGGTATTTCCCTCAATGATGAGTTTCGGTGTCAAAACCGGCGGATCTTAGGTAGGGGTCCCGAACTGTGCGTCTAAGGCTAATGGTAACAGGAGGCGGGGGACACGATGTTTACCCAAGTTCGAGCCCTCTTGATGGAGGTAATACCCTACTTCCTGTTTGATTGATCTTGATGATATGAGTATAACAAGAGTTGATCTACCACGAGATCGGAGAGGCTAAACCGTAGCAGCTAGCCTATGATTATGATTGTTCTTGATGATATGAGTATTACAAGAGTTGATTGATACGTCTCCAACGTATCTATAATTTTTGATTGTTCCATGCTATTATATTACCCCTTTTGGATGTTTATGGGCTTTATTTTACACATTTATATCATTTTGGGACTAACCTACTAACCGGAGGCCTAGCCCGTATTGCTGTTTTTTTACCTATTTCAGTATTTCGAAGAAAAGGAATATCAAACGGAGTCCAAACGGAATGAAACCTTCGGGAGCGTGATTTTTGGAACGGACGTGATCCGGAGAACTTGGAGTGCAAGTCAAGAAGCTTGCGAGGCGGCCAGGAGACAGGAGGGCGCGCCCACCCCCTCTAGGCGCGCACCCTCTCTCCTGGGCCCCACAGGCGGCCACCGACGTACTTCTTCCTCCTATATATAACTACGTACCCCGAAAACATCCAGGGAGCCAACGAAACACAATTTCCACCACCTTAACCTTCTGCATCCGCGAGATCCCATCTTGGAGCCTTCGCCGGCGCTCCGCCGGAGGGGGAATCGACCATGGAGGGCTTCTACATCAACACCATAGCCCCTCTGATGAGTTGTGAGTAGTTTACCACAGACCTTCGGGTCCATAGTTATTAGCTAGATGGCTTCTTCTCTCTTTTTGGATCTCAATACAATGTTCTCCCCCTCTCTTGTGGAGATCTATTCGATGTAACTCTTTTTGCAGTGTGTTTGTCGAGATCCGATGAATTGTGAGTTTATGATCAAGTTTATCTATGAGAAATATTTGAATCTCCTCTGAATTCTTTTATGTATGATTGAGTTATCTTTGCAAGTCTCTTCGAATTATCAGTTTGGTTTGGCCTACTAGATTGATCTTTATTGCCATGGGAGAAATGCTTAGGTTTGGGTTCAATCTTGCGGTGTCCTTTCCCAGTGACAGTAGGGGCAACAAGGCACGTATTGTATTGTTGCCATCGAGGATAAAAAGATGGGGTTTATATCATATTGCTTGAGTTTATCCCTCTACATCATGTTATCTTTCTTAACGCGTTACTCTGTTCTTTATGAACTTAATACTCTAGATGCAGGCACGAGTCGGTCGATGTGTGGAGTAATAGTAGTAGATGCAGGCAGGAGTCGGTCTAATTTTTGCGGACGTGATGCCTATATACATGATCATGCCTAGATAATCTCATAATTATTTGCTTTTCTATCAATTGCTCGACAGTAATTTGTTCACCCACCGTAATACTTATGCTATCTTGAGAGAAGCCTCTAGTGAAACCTACGGCCCCCGGGTCTATCTTTTATCATATAAGCTTTCAATCTACTTTTATTTGCATCTTTACTTTTTTCATCTATATTATAAATTACCAAAAATATATATATCTTATCATACTATCTCTATCAGACCTCACTTTCGCAAGTGGCCGTGAAGGGATTGACAACCCCTTTACTGCGTTGGTTGCGAGTTCTTTGTTTGTTTGTGCAGGTGCGTGGGACTTTTGAGGAGCCTCCTACTGGATTGATACCTTGGTTCTCAAAAACTGAGGGAAATACTTACGCTACTTTGCTGCATCACCCTTTCCTCTTCAAGGAAAACCAATGCAAGCTCAAGACGTTGCAAGAAGGATTTCTGGCACCGTTGCCGGGGAGGTCTTCGCTCAAGTCAAGACATACCAAGTACCCATCACAAACTCATCTCCCTCGCATTTACATTATTTGCCATTTGCCTCTCGTTTTCCTCTCCCCCACTTCATCCTTGCCGTTTTATTCACCCTCTCTTTCCCAATCTTCTCTCTCTCTTTCGCTTGCCTTTTTTTGCTTGTGTGCCTGTTTATCCTTATGGCTTTGCCTAAGAGTACCGCCCACCTTCTTAGAAGGTTGGAAGAGATTGAATCAAATATTAGAAGCTTTATGAATTTGCAATTTGAGCATAATAATTTCTTCAGAAAAGAGCTTAAGGAACAAAAAGGTTTTTTGGGGTTTATGAACAAAGAGCTTGATGATATGTCTAAGGAATTTTATGGTGTGAACTCTCAAATTACCTGGCTTGAAAATGCTTTAGCCAAAATTTATGACAAGCAAGCTACCTTAGTCAATAAGATGGCTGCCAAACCAGAAAAGTTAAATGAAAATAATGATGAAGATCTTAAAGTTATTGATGTGTCTCCTATTAGATCTTTGTTTTGCAATATGAATCTTGATAATAATGGGACTGGAGATGAGTCAACTTTAGTTAGAAGGCGTCCCAAGAATTCAGAGTTTTCAGATCTTGATGCTAAATTTGGTAAAAGTGGGATTGGAGAGGTCATGACTTTAAATAGTATTGAACCCACTACCTCGGATTTCAAGGAATTTGATTATGATAATTGTTCTTTAGAAGGTTGTATTTCCTTGTTGCAATCCGTTGTTAATTGTCCTCATGCTTATAAAATAAAGCTTTTACCAAACATATCGTTGATGCCTTGATGCAATCTTATGATGAAAAACTTAATTTGGAAGTTTCTATACCTAGAAAACTTAATGATGAGTGGGAACCTACTATAAAGAATAGAATTAAAGATCATGAGTGTTTTGCTTTGTGTGATTTGGGTGCTTGTGTTTCCACAATTCCGAAAACTTTATGTGATATTCTAGGTTTCCATGATCTTGATGATTGCTCTTTAAATTTGCACCTTGCGGATTCCACCATTAAAAAGCCAATGGGAAGGATCAATGATGTTCTCATTGTTGCAAATGGAAATTTGGTGCCCGTAGATTTTATTGTTCTTGATATAGATTGCAATCATTCTTGCCCTATTATTCTTGGTAGACCTTTCCTTAGAACGATTGGTGCGATTATTGATATGAAGGAAGGGAATATTAGATTCCAATTTCCATTAAAGAAAGGCGTGGTGCGCTTTCCAAGAAAGAAAGTCACATTACCTTATGAATCTATCATGCGAGCTACTTATGAATTGAGTGCCAAAGATGGCACTACTTAGATCTATCTTCGCTTTTATGCCTAGCTAGGGGCGTTAAACGATAGCGCTAGTTGGGAGGCAACCCAATTTCGTTTATGTTTTTTTCTTTTTGTTCATGTTTAGTAATAAATTTTGCATCTACCTTCTATTTAGATGTGTTTTTATCTTTTAATTAGTGTTTGTGCCAAGTTGAACCTAAAGGATAACCTATGATGATAGTTGATTTGATTCTGCTGAAAAACAGAAACTTTGCGCGCACGAAATTAGTTTTATTAAATCACAGAAACGTGATTTTGCGTTGATTCTTTTTGCTTCTGATCAATAGAAAATTTGTCCAGGACTTCCTATTTTGGTAGGATTTTTAGAGTTCCATAAGTTTGAGTTAGTTACAGATTGCTACAGACTGTTCTGTTTTTGACAGATTCTGTTTTTCGTGTGTTGTTTGCTTATTTTGATGCATCTATGGCTAGTAAAATAGTTTATAAACCATAGAGAAGTTGGAATACAGTAGGTTTAACACCAAAATAAATAAAGAATGAGTTCATTACAGTACCTTATGTGGTGGTTTTCTTTTCTTTCACTAACGGAGCTTATAAGATTTCCTGTTGAGTTTTGTGTTGTGAAGTTTTCAAGTTTTGGGTAAAGCTTTGATGGACTATGGAATAAGGAGTGGCAAGAGCCTAAGCTTGGGGATGCCAAAGGCACCCCAAGATATTCAAAAATAGCCTAAAGCCTAAGCTTGGGTATGCCCCGGGAAGGCATCCCCTCTTTTGTCTTCGTTCATTGGTAACTTTACTTGGAGCTATATTTTTATTTGCCACATGATATGTGTTTTGCTTGGAGCGTCGTGTATTATATTAGTCTTTTCTTTTTAGTTTACCACAATCATCCTTGCTGTACACACCTTTTGGGTGAATCCCACTTGATTAGAATTTGCTAGAATACTCTATGTGCTTCACTTATATCTTTTGAGCTTGATAGTTTTTGCTCTAGTGCTTCACTTATATCTTTTAGAGCATGGCGGCAGCTTAATTTTTGAAGAAATTGCTAGTCTCTCATGCTTCACTTATATTATTTTGAGAGTCTTTTAGAACAGCATGGTATTTGCTATGGTTACAAATTTGGTCCTAGAATGATGAGCATCCAAGTTGGGTATAATAAAAACTATCATAGGAAGTGAATTGGATGGTATGATCAATTTGATGCTTGATAATTGTTTTGAGATACAAAGGTAGTAATGTTAGGGTCATGCTAGTGGGTAATTATGAAATTGAGAAATACTTGTGTTGAAGTTGGCAAGTCCCGTAGCATGCACGTATGGTAAAAATTGTGTGACAAATTTGTTGCATGAGGTGCTCTTTTAATTGTCTTCCTTATGACTGGAGGTCGGGATCACGCGATGGTTAGCTCCTACCAACCCTTCCCCTAGGAGCATGCATAGTAGTACTTTGCTTCCAGGGCAAGTAGACTTTTGCAATAAGTATATGAGTTCTTTATGACTAATGTGAGTCCATGGATATACGCACACTCATCCTTCCACTTTGCTAGCCTCTTTTATACCGCGCAACTTTCGCCGGTATCATGCACCCATTATTTACTTTCCCCAAAACAGCCATCATACCTACCTATTATGGCATTTCCATAGCCATTCCGAGATATATTGCCATGCAACTTTCCACCATTCCATTTATTATGACACACTTCATCATTGTAATATTGCTCTTTGCATGATCATGTAGTTGACATCGTATTTGTGGCAAGGCCACCTTCATAATTTTCATACATGTCGCTCTTGATTCATTGCATTTCCCGGTACACCGCCGGAGGCATTCATATAGAGTCATATCTTGTTCTAGCTTTGAGTTGTAATTCTTGAGTTGTAAATCAATAAAAGTGTGATGATCTTCATTATTAGAGCATTATCTCAGTGAGGAAAGGATGATGAAGACTATGATTCCCCCACAAGTCGGGATGAGACTTCGGACTTTACAAAAAGAGAAAAAAGGAAAAAAATAGAAAGGCAAAAAAAAGGCCAAAGAAAAAAGAAAAAAGAGAAAGAAAAAAAAGAAAAAAAAAGAAGAAAAAATAAAATGAGAGAAAAAGAGAGAAGGGACAATACTACTATCTCTTTTTCCACACTTGTGCTTCAAAGTAGCACCATGGTCTTCATGATAGAGAGTCTCCTATGTTGTCACTTTCATATACTAAGTGGGAATTTTTCATTATAGAACTTGGCTTGTATATTCCAATGATGGGCTTCCTCAAAATGCCCTAGGTCTTCGTGAGCAAGCGAGTTGGATGTACACCCACTTAGTTTCTTTTGTTGAGCTTTCATATATTTATAGCTCTAGTGCATCCGTTGCATGGCAATCCCTACTCACTCACATTGATATCTATTGATGGGCATCTCCATAGCCCGTTGATACGCCTAGTTGATGTGAGACTATCTTCTCCCTTTTTGTCCTCACAACCACCACCTTATACCACCATAGTGCTATGTCCATGGCTTGCGCTCATGTATTGCATAAGAGTTTAAAAAGCTGAAGCACGTTACAAAGTATGAACCAATTGTTTGGCTGAAACTGGGGTTGTGCATGATGGGAGTATTTTGTGTAATGAAAATTAAGCATGGCCTAACTATATCATTTTGTAGGGATAAGCTTTCTTTGGCTATGCTATTTTGATAGGACATGATTATTTGTTAGTATGCTTCTAAGCATTATTATTTTTATGTTTTATAGGCTTTTATCTTGAATCATTTGGATCTGAACATTCATGCCACAATAAATAAAATTATATTGAGAATTATGCTAGGTAGCATTCCACATCAAAAATTCTGTTTTTATCATTTACCTACTCGAGGACGAGCAGGAATTAAGCTTGGGGATGCTTGATACGTCTCCAACGTATCTACAATTTTTTATTGTTCCATGCTATTATATTAGCCCTTTAGGATGTTTATGGGCTTTATTTTACACATATCTATCATTTTTGGGACTAACCTACTAACCGGAGGCCCAGCCCGTATTGCTGTTTTTTTGCCTATTCAGTATTTCGAAGAAAAGGAATATCAAACGGAGTCCAAACGGAATGAAAACTTAGGTAGTGTGATTTTTGGAACGAACGTGATCCGAAGAACTTGGAGTGCAAGTTAAGAAGCTTGCGAGGCGGCCAGGAGACAGGAGGGCTCGCCCACCCCCTCTGGGCGCCCCCTATCTCCTGGGCCCCACAGGTGGCCACCGACGTACTTCTTCCTCCTATATATACCTACGTACCCCAAAAACATCCAGGGAGCCAATGAAACACAATTTCCACCACCGTAACCTTCTGTATCCGCGAGATCCCATCTTGGAGCCTTCGTTGGCGCTCCACCGGAGGGGGAATCGACCATGAAGGGCTTCTACATCAACACCATAGCCCCTCCGATGAGTTGTGAGTAGTTTATCACAGACCTTAGGGTCCATAGTTATTAGCTAGATGGCTTCTTCTCTCTTTTTTGATATCAATACAATGTTCTCCCCCTCTCTTGTGGAGATCTATTCGATGTAACTCTTTTTGCGGTGTGTTTGTCGAGATCCAACGAATTGTGAGTTTATGATCAAGTTTATCTATGAGAAATATTTGAATCTCCTCTGAATTATTTTATGTATGATTGAGTTATCTTTGCAAATCTCTTCGAATTATCAGTTTGGTTTGGCCTACTAGATTGATCTTTCTTGCCATGGGAGAAGTGCTTAGCTTTGGGTTCAATCTTGCGGTGTCCTTTCCCAGTGACAGCAGGGGCAGCAAGGCACGTATTGTATTGTTGCCATCGAGGATAAAAATATGGGGTTTATATCATATTGCTTGAGTTTATCCCTCTACATCAATGCCATCTTTCTTAATGCGTTACTCTGTTCTTTATGAACTTAATACTCTAGATGCAGGCAGGAGTCGGTCGATGTGTGGAGTAATAGTAGTAGATGCAGGCAGGAGTCGGTCTACTTGTTGCGGACGTGATGCCTATATACATGATCATGCCTAGATAATCTCATAATTATTCGCTTTTCTTTCAATTGCTCGACGGTAATTTGTTCACCCATCGTAATACTTATGCTATCTTGAGAGAAGCCTCTAGTGAAACATATGGCCCTCGGGTCTATCTTTTATCATATAAGCTTTCAATCTACTTTTATTTGCATCTTTACTTTTTGCATCTATATTATAAAATACCAAAAATATATTTATCTTATTGTACTATCTCTATCAAATCTCACTTTCGCAAGTGGCCATGAAGGGATTGACAACCCCTTTATTGCGTTGGTTGCGAGTTCTTTGTTTGTTTGTGTAGGTGCATGGGACTTTTGAGGAGCCTCCTACTAGATTGATACCTTGGTTCTCAAAAACTGAGGGAAATACTTATGCTACTTTGCAGCATCACCCTTTCCTCTTCAAGGAAAACCAACGCAAGCTCAAGACGTAGCATTGATCTACCATGAGACCGTAGAGGCTAAACCCTAGGAGCTAGCCTATGATTATGATTGTTCTTGTGGATATGAGTATTACAAGAGTTGATCTACCACGAGATCATAGAGGCTAAACCCAAGGAGCTAGCCTATGATTATTATTGTTCTTGTCCTATGGACTAAACCCCTCAGTTTATATAGACACCGAAGGGGGCTAGGGTTACACAGAGTCGGTTACAGAGAAGGGAATCTTCATATTCGAATCGCCAAGCTTTCCTTTCCACGCAAAGGAGAGTCCCATCCGGACACGAGACGAAGTCTTCTATCTTGTATCTTCATAGACCAACAGTCCGGCATACACATATAGTCCGGCTGTCCGAGCACCCCTTAATCCCGGACTCCCTCAGTAGCCCCTGAACCAGGCTTCAATGATGATGAGTCCGGCGCGCAGATTGTCTGCGGAATTGCAAGGCGGGTTCCTTCTCCGAATACCCCAAAGTAGATCTTGAACAAAAGAATCGCGTCCGGCTCTACAAAACAAATTCCATATACCACCATGGAGAGCACAATGTTGTCACGAGTCCAATCTGCCGACCACTGTTACAACACGACATTATATCCTCATCCTGCCATTAATTCAAATCGTTTTTCCGGCCTGCTGCTTCATGCTTCACGAGGCGGTTTTATTGGCACATCTTGTCGAAGCGGAGATCGTGTCCCTTTATCACGGGATTCTCATCAACACGGACGTGGGTAACCCAACCGTCCCGTTGGTATGATTCCTTGGGAATAGGCATGTTTTAAGGCCATGTAGGGGACGTTTGATATTCGTCATCTTTATAAGGAGGCCAAGACCCGCCTTTCCCTACTACGCTACTCCCTCCTCTCACCTCGAGATCCACCACCCAAGGCTTAACCAGACGCTTCAAATCCCAGGCCATGTCCGGATCTAGCTTTCAGGGCCGGTGGACAGCTTCCTTTGTCACCGAGGAGGACATCACGAAGCTCAGGGAGGCGAGGTACTTGACCGCAGAAATCCTTCACAGGCTTCCTGCACCAAGGCAGGTTATCCCTACTCCTAGGCCTAACGAGAGGGTTGTATTTATCCCCCACTTCCTTCGGGGGCTAGGTTTCTCCCTCAACCCCTTCGTTCGAGGGCTCATGTTTTACTACGGACTAGATTTCCATGATCTAGCTCCGGACTCCCTCCTTCACATCTCATCATTTATCATCGTATGTGAGGCTTTCCTTCGTATCCCTCCACACTTTGGCTTATGGCTCAAGACCTTCGATGTAAGGGCGAGGATAATAGACGGGAGACACGCAGAGTGTGGAGGTCCTCTGATAAGCAAATCAGCCGACGTCGTCTGGCCAAAGGGTTCCTTCACCACAACTTCCGGCCTATGGCAACAGGAGTGGTTTTATATCACGGAGCCTCGCTGTACTAAGTGGGTGGCTTTACCCGCCTTCCGATCCGGCCCTCCGCCACAGCTTGCATCGTGGGTTAACAAGGGGCTGGACTGGGGATCTCTAGATGAAGTTCAAATACTGTGAAGCCGCATTCGAGACCTTATTAAGAAGGACATCAACCTTGTCAAGGTAATTCAAGTTATGCTAGTCCGTCGGGTCCTGCCATGCCAATGCCAGCCCTCCGGAAGGACCGTGAACTATTTAGCGCTTCTTCGGCACAACGCTTGAAGGGATGTATGAAGTCTACGGGCCACAAAAAAGGTGTCCGGACACCACAGAGGACGCAGGCCTCGACTACAACCATCTGGATTCCCCGGTAAGTATTCAATTTCCGAACACGTTTTTTAGTTTAAGTTTCCCATAACAAAACTGAGGAAACCATACTCCACCAGGGCTGGGTAAGGAAGGCGGAGAGGATCAGGTGTTCGGCCCCTCTTCCCGAAAACCCAGCGGACCCAGTGTTAACCAGGATGCTGGCTCCGGCACCCTACCAAATGTCGTTGAGGAAAGAAAAGGAGAGGAGTGGAGAGGCCCAAGGCGGCCATCATACCGAAGGTGTGTCACGCACCATATCTGGGGAAATCGGAACCCCCATGTCGGAGGGTGAAACGGGAGGAGAATCAAACATCCCTTCCCCCTATAGGAAGAAAAGAGCCACTCTCGAAGACCTCAAGGCAGAGGCTTCCAAGCGAGGGAAGAAATCCCTATCAGGGGGCCTGAATTCTGGAGGCGATATTACCGTACAGTGCCCACAAGGGGGCCAGCCTTTGGCCGAATCGTAAGGGAACAAAGGTGTTTAATAAGCATACCCCATTCTTTTCCCGTTTGTGATGGTAATATTTTGAAACATATGTTTTGCAGTTCATCCTATAGCCTCCCTCAACAATCTTCATCCTCGGGGTATCTTCTTCTGGAGATGATGGAGAGCGAAACGCTGCCTCATACTTCCCCGCCTCATAGGGCGGGCGACCCCAAGGTGTCGCCCCGGAGAACTTCTCCAGGGCCGCGAGGGAGCGCCAGGCCAGAAGATGACTCTTCGGCCGCCCGAGGTTCGGGGTGTTCGGCTCCTAGACAGACCAATAACAAAAGCTCTGGACCATCTGATATACAACTGGACACATGGACGAATCTTCTGCGGCAAGCGCCTATCTCAGAGGACATCGTACCTTAATGGGTACGGTGATTGATAGGATTTCGTCCGCAAAAAGCGGATTAAATGAAGCTTTTACGAGCCTGCCAAGAGGCTTTGAGGTAAGTAATGTAGCCTCGTGTTTTGTACTATGGATGCAATGCACACTTATTATAGATACTAGCCCCTGAGACTCTGGTTGGCCACCAACTGGTGACGATCAGAGGATCAAAAGATAAATATGCTCAGGTAATAATTGTGCTAATTTGTATATAGGCGGCTGCGGCCCCGGCCAATGCCCGGGCCGCCCAATTTGCCGAACTGAAGCGACAACTTGATGTGGCGGATGATGACATCACGCTCGTGAACAAGCGACTTGATGAAGCGCAAGGTATGTATTTTGGTCGGTCAGTGAAAAGAAATTAGAGCATGATGCTGGAATTTATAGTATGCTTGACTGCAGATGGTGCTGCCGCCGTGGAGACCCTTCAGGCTGAGCTTGCCCGGGCCAAGGAGCAAGCCAGGATAGGCAACACGACTACCGAGAAGGCAGTTGGTGAATTAAAAGCCGAACAGGCTGCTCATCGCCTGAGTGAGGAGAAAATATCCAACATGGCGCTTGAGCTAAGGGATGCCGCTAGCAAATATGCGCTTCTCGAGAAAGATACCAAAGAGAAAGTGGCTGACCTTGAGAAGGCCTTACAAGCGGCAAAGGAAACTCGGTCAGAGGCCAGAGCGGCACGGGAGGAGATCCAACAAGCCGGGGATATCGCGGCTGGGAAGCCCTTTTTATTACGAACTAAGTTTGGCGATCCGAAGTATTCCCCGCTTGATCAAATGTGGAGTTCTCCGGATGCATATTTGGACTTGTCGAAGAGTGCTTCTGATGCGACGCAGTTTTTCCAGGCCCAAGAAGGCCATGAAGCGGAACGGCTTTTCTGGTCGCAGTTTAGCATGCCAAGGCGTCCGCTGTTGTTGAATGAGCAGATGGCCGAATGGGCCGAGCTCCAGAGGATATCCGGACTTGCCATGAAGGCTATCGTGGACCGGCTGTGGCTTGGAGGAGCAACTGCGAACAGTTATTTTGGGTTAGTGCAATAACTTGTTTATGTAGTGTCACATATCGACGCTGTCAAGCGATCAACGTGCATAGAAGGTGCATGGATGGCCCTTGCCCGCGTGAAGATGTATTGGGCGAAGATGAAGGCCACCGATATTGCGAAGGGGGTCCGCCCGACGGTAAGGACATGCCAGATCAATATTTTGAAGAAGTATTAGAGGGTGCCAGCTTGATAGAGGATCAGTGCTCGAAGAATCTTATGTTCGAGTAACATGTATTCGAATTGTAAAAACAATGCTTATGATAATGAAGGTTGTGTTTATACTTTTGCCCGTAAAGTATTTTAGTGCCTCCTGTGCGGCCGCTTATGTATATATGTATGTAACCTGAAAGTTTGCTGTCGTCGACTTTAGCCCCCTCGCGTATAACACGGTGGTGTTCGAAAAAGCACTTGATCATACTTGACCCAACGTCTTGGTCCGTTTAAGGAGGTGTTAGTGCGTCGAACTAGGCAATCGGATTATAGAGCTTTAACACTTTCACTTAGCCATAGGAGTTTGACGGTGGGGCTACTATATAGCCCCTAGTATGTCCGCGTTTATCCGAATACGGTGCATATACATACATGACCAGGAAACTAGTCCTTCGTTAATGCGGAGGAATCGCGAAGATTCCGCTGAGTCCTCAAGCAGTTGACCAGCTCTCGCCTTATCATGACAGTCAGTTTTTGGCTTTCTCTACCGAGGTGCTCATCCGGATGAACCAGGGCACAATCACAGTAGTTCTCCCTTGGCCACCTTAACTGATAGAACAGAACGTAAGGTAGCAAGCACAGGAGCCGTGCAAACCCAACTATTGACCCAAGACATGATTCGGAGTTGATGCATATAAGGCAAAAACTCGCGACGCCGAACACTCCTGAAGGTATTCGAACTTTTTAATACATACCGGGGTGGGTACAGCCCCCGGTAATTAACCCTAAATTCAAGGTACGTGCTACGACCCGGTGTGAGGAGAGAGCGCCTGTGGTGAGAATATAGTTCTCAAAGCGCACTGCTTGGCTGCTTATACCGCATCCATTTTAGTACGGCGAATCGTAAGTTTCGCAAATACTGCCCATATCCAGGGCATTTTATATGCCAAGAGGGTACACTACAAAAAAAAGACACACCCGTGACATTTTGGGCCGAACCAAATTTTTTTCTGTCATACATATGACACTTATAAGATGATAATTGTGACAAAACCTGGTATCATCATAGATGTGGTGGGCTCCTACTTCTATGACAAAAAATCATGACAGAAAATGGGCTTTTCGTCCTGGGCGGGCCGGAGACGCAGCTACATGACATTCTTTGGGCCGTCCATGACGGAAAAAACCGTGGTAGAAGCGAGGGGAAGGAAAATTTCGGGGAGTTCCCGGTTACGGTGGGAGGTCGGGGGCCGAGCGATGCGCGTTTCTCTCATACACGTACACGCGTGTGTGCGAGGCGTTGGCTCTAGCTGAACCCGAGCGAGGCGTTGGGCTCTAACTGAACCCGAGCGATTGCACTGAAGGCTACACGTTACTGCACCTGAGCGATCGATCGATGGGTGTTAACTGAACCCGATCGAGCGATTCCTTTGCTGCTGCTGCTAACTGAAGCCGATCGATTAGATGAACAGTGAGCGTTGAGAGGGGGTTTGGATGAACAGTTAGCGGTGGCGTTGCCTCTGGATGAACAGGACCCCGTGGTGTGGTGGAGGGCTGGATGAACAGTAGACGGTGGAGGGGTGCCCGTGGAGGGGTGGTTGAACAGGACCCCGTGGTGTGGAGGGCTGGATGAACAGTAGAGGTGGAGGGGTGCCCGTGGAGGGGTGGTTGAACAGTTGCCGGTGGAGTAGCGCGCGGTGGAGGCTGGATGAACAGGAGCCCGTGGAGGCTGGAGGAGGTCGACGGTGGAGATGAACAATATCCCGTGGAGTCCCGTTTTGCGGTACGCCACACCCCTCCCGATGAACAGGACCCCCGTTTCGACCGTAGCGCTCCAACACAAGTCCGTTTCGTCCGTTTTGCGGTACACCACACCCCTCCCGATGAATAGGACCCCTGTTTCGACCGTAGCGCTCCAACACAAGTCCGTTTCCTCCGTTGTGCGGTACGCTAGGCCTCGTTTCCATCGCCTGTTCCATCCAAGCCCTCCCGATGAACACGACCACGCATTCTATTCCAACCAAGCCGGTTGGCTCCCCATGAACACGATGACAACACTATTTCTCCGTTCCGACCTAGCCATGTATACGAGCCCTGGCCGTACGTATGCGCGAGTAGGCGTTCGAGACCCTGCCCGTATGTACGTACGTGGCCGTATTTTCTTTCTTGCACCCTGGCCGCTGTACGTACGTGTACATGCAACGTGCGTGCCTCTACTACGACACGTACGCGCCTCTACTGCGACACGTGCGCGCCTCTACATCGACCAATATATATGTACGCACACGTTCGCGACCAGAATGACAATGCTACGTACGCTTCGACCAGGTGGGTCCCGACTATCAGGCACTTCCTTGCGTGCGAAGATGTAGCTGGTGGGTCCCAACAGTCAGGGGGGCGAATCATTTTTTTTGCCAGGACGCACTTCCTTGTGTGCGAAGATGTAGCTGGTGGGTCCCAACAGTCAGGGGGGCAAATCATTTTTTTTCCTGGACGCACTTCCTTGTGTGCGAAGATGTAGCTGGTGGGTCCCAGCAGTCAGGGGGAAACGTTTTTTTTCGCGAAATACGGTGGCCCGTCCGGTGGGTCCCCGCTGTCAGGTGGAGGAATCATTATTTTGCGCGTAATAAGGAGGCACTTCCTTGCTGCGGCCGTGGACCCAGCTGTCAGCCTCTCCATGTACAGTCCAAGTCTGATGGAAGTCACTCCTTGACCACGTTGACCACGCCGCGTCGAGAGCACCACGGCGGTGGACGACGGCGAGGCCTAGGAAGGGGACGACTCGGAGCCGGGGAAGACGCAGCAGTGGATGCCCATGCGAAGAGGAGTATGAGGGTTCACTGGTTCGGCTGCGGTGTGAGGCTGTTGTCGCCGCAGAATAACAGGGGGTGTGGGTGAGTAGAGGGATGGCCTGGCCAGCAGTGGGAGTAGTAGGGGGTGGTGAGGCCTCCGTGGCATCACAGCCGGCCACGGGAGGCAGGAGCACGCGGCACGACCAGTGCTGGTTTGGGCGGCTGGAGCAAGAAGACCAGAGGTTGAAGAAGGACTACGGCCGTTGGATGAACATCGTACGGTAATAGGATCTAGAATCGTTCATATTGACTAAGTTGACAAAGCTATCCGTCCCCGTCAACTTGGTAGGCCCACAAGTCAGCCTCACACTATGCTGGGTTCTAGCTGGGAGGGGGAGTATTCATTTTTTTGTGCGTAATAAGGAGGCACTTCCTTGCGTGCGAAGATAGCTGGTTGGGTCCGACATGTCAGTGGGGGGAACATGCTAAGTCGTTGTCCTTCCGGTGGGTCCCAGATGTCAGGTGGAGGAATCATTATTTTGCGCGTAATAAGGAGGCATTTCCTTGTGTGCGGCCGTGGACCCAGCTGTCAGCCTCTCCATGCACAGTCTACTTCCGATGGTGTCGTTCGTTGACCACGTTGACCACGCTGCGCTGAGCGCATCCAAGGTGGTGGACGACGGCGAGGCCCCGGACAGCAACGAGCCGGAGATGGGAATACGCGGGAGTAGAGTCATAGACGGAGAGGTGTACGAGGGTTAACTGGTTTTAGTGCGATGTGGTTCAGCAGTCGATGGAGAAGAATAGGAGGTGTGGAGGGGTGGAGGGATGGCCTAGCAAACGGTGGAGTAGCGCTTCATAGAGAAGCGTGCTAAGCAGAGCTGCTAGCAGCAAGAGGCGGGAGGTGGTCCCGGCGGCGCTGGAGGAAGAAGATGAGAGATTGAAGATGGATGCCGGTCATTGGATGTAAATCCAACGGCTAACATGTTAGAATCATTTGTTGTCTAAATTGACAACGACTTGCATTGGCTTTGACCTATTGGCCCACATTTCAGCCTCCAGAAATGTGGCACGTATTCAACCCATTTTTTTTCAGAATTTACAGTCTTTTTTTGCACGGTAGAATTTACAGTTAATTTGATCGTTTTTTGAATTACAACCATTAGCTGGGATGGGTGAACAAATAATGTAGCGTCCATGCGGCCCATTTATTTTATTTCCTAAAAAATTACAGGCCATTTGCACTTTCTCGAAATACACGATTTTGCTGGGCTGATTCTAATTATAATGTTGGGTTGGACCAGCAATATTATCAAAAAATAAAAAGGGGCTGAGCATTTTGTTATAAATATATTTAAATAATAAGTGATATTATTACATTCGTCCTTAAATCTTACCAAGCTTTTATACACAATCACTAGGATTTTCGTGCCAAAACAATTCAGGATTTTATTTGTTAAGAAATTATTTTTATAAGTTAATAAGATGTGGGATATTGTTTTCTTACATATGTAAGTATCTGTTAAATATATGATGACAACAAAAATAATATATAATAACATATAAAATAATTTAAATATATATAATATAGTTAGAAGGGAAACATAAGTTGGACCTGGCGTTCCTATTCTTATATAGAAAAATAGAACGGACCTCTGTGTTTTCTTCAAAAAAATACATAAATTGGGCTGCCAAAAATAAAACCTCGGATGGGAGGTCCATAGGCCTATGGACCTCCCATCCGAGGTCATGGGATGCGCATGTTAAAAATGAAAGCCTAGACGGGGCAGCCCAAAACAACGTCCAACACTTGCCAAAACTTCGTCCCTCGTTTTCTCTGTGTTTCGCACACTCGACATTGTGTGGGCATTTTGACTGTGCATCATATGAAGATGTGCTATACATGAATGTTGATCAGCATGATGTTAACTAGCTTGTAGTTCCATTTTCGACCATGAATAAAACTTCCAACATGATGTTAACCCTGTTTGAAAAGGCCGTGTTAATATAAATGCTCTGCCTCTGAAAGTTGCAGTTTCTTATCTCAAACTGAACTTGCAGTTTCTTATCTGAAACTGAACTTGTAGTTTCTTCTCTGAGAATCACATTGTCTGCACTTTTATACTCCTATGAAACTACTTTTTTAAGTGCTAAAAATAGATCTCTAGAATTCATAAAATACTTCATATGCTCAATACTGCAAATCTGAAATTCAAAAGACATTCATATCTGAAAGTACTCTCAAAATACACAACACAAAACCCAATTCACAACCTGCAAATACTGACAACCCTAAGCTCCTCCTAACAATTCACAACCTGCCCGACTATTGGGCTGGGGGGCAGCCCCCTCCTATTCCTCGGCGGCAGACAGCCGCCTCGTGAGACGATGTGAACGGCGAGGGAGACGATGTCGGGGAAGCGTCGTCTAGCCAACTGCTTTTCTCCTCTTGCAGTTGGGTTCGGTCGACGAAGACTCCACCGGCTCGCTCTGGCAGGACACCCTCACAAACGGCACCCTGTAGATGCTCGATCCTTCAATCTTTGGTGGATGCTCCATCTGGGATCGGTACTCCGACCTCCGCTCCCTCATGATCGGATTCGGCGAATCTGTTTGGTCCATGGCCCAGAGGAGCAGCTCTATGTACTCCGGTGCGACTCCCTCCGGGAGTATCACCGCCTTTTTGCTCTGTTGCAGATATTTGGCCATGGATGTCGCCGTCTCCGCTAGTTGGTCCTTGTTGTCAAACCAAGACTGTATCTCCCACATCCTAGCTAGCTTCACAGGGTCGCCGTCTGCGATCCTCACATATCGGTTGTACTCCTCCATCGATCTACTTCTCCACAGCACCTTCACTCGCCGGCGGTGGTTTTTGAATGGAAGAGGAGAGGAGCAGCGCTGGTTTTGGATTAGAATGGGAGAGGAGCGACGCTGGTTTTGGACTGGAACATGATTGAGGAGGGGCGGTGATTTTGAAATGGAAGAGGAGAGGAGCGGCGCTGGATTTAGATTGGAACAGGAGAGGAGCGGCGGTGGTTTTGAAATGGAAGAGGAGAGGAGCGGCGCTGGATTTAGATTGGAACAGGAGAGGAGCGGCTGTGGTTTAAGAGGAGAAGAGCGGAAGAGCGGCGCTGGTCTTGGAAGTATTTTTTTGTTGTTTTGCGTATTTTGGGTCAAAGTTTGACCACGTACTGTATTTGACAAGCAAAATGTGAATGCATGTCACCAAAAATTGTATCGTTTGGTTCGTATCTGAATGTACTTTCAAATTATATTATTTTTGCAACGTATAACATATATTTTATGTGCGAAAATCATGGTCAATTATGACCCATAATAAAAGGGAGACTAGTTAATGTGGGATCGCTTTCTTAATTAAAGGGTAAATTGATTTTGATTTTGATCCAGTCACAGCGCACCGGCCCTCTCATCCAATCCTAAATCGCTGCCGCACGCTCCTCTCCCTCTTCTCCATTGCAAAACCACCTCCTCTCCTCTCCATCATCTCCATTCCCAAACCACCATATCGCCTCTCCCTCTTCTGATCTTCTCCATTGCAAAACCACCTCCTCTCCTCTCCATCATCTCCATTCCAAAACCACCATCTCGCCTCTCCCTCTTTTGATCTTCTCCATTGCAAAACCACCTCCTCTCCTCTCCATCATCTCAATTCCAAAACCATCATCTCGCCTCTCCCTCTTCTCTATTGCAAGACCACCGTCTCTCCTCCCATCTTCCAAAGCTAGCACCCGACCACTCAGAAGGACATCTATGGAGAGGATGCAGCAGCGAATCAGGCAGATCGCCGACGGCGACCAGGCAAAGTTAGCCAGGTTGAAGGAGATCCTTAGTTGGTTTGGCAATGAGTGGGTGATTTCGAGGACGGTGCGGGCCAGGTGGCAATGTATGCGAAAGAGCAAGACGGCGGCGATGAGGGCGGCGATGTACATGTACTCCTCGGCGGCAGTCATGCTGCAGTCCCCCGAGTTCATTGAGTATCTCCTCTGGGCGGTGGAGCAGACAGATTCGCCCGAGGCGACAGTCAGGCGGAGGTGGTGGGCATATAGGTCGAAGGTTGAGCACCCAGAGGATAACGAATCGATCGAGTATGGTGTGCCGTTCATGAGGGTGCAGAGCCAGCCGAAGCCATAGGAGTATTCGTTCTCCCACCGCAAGAGGAGGCCGGATGGCGCGACATCGTTTCCCGCCGTTCTCCATGGTTCCCTCGATGCTCGCCTTGTTTCAACGGCGGCGGTAGGGTTTAAGGTAAGCTTCACACTAACCTAATCTTCCACTTGCTCATGCTTACAATCAGTGTGACAGCTAATGAAAATCATGCTTACAATCAGTCTCCGAGTACTACGCCAATCACCCTAAAATAGCTCTGGATCTTTGGGTCAAAGTTGTGACACAGTGTACAAATAAAGAAAAATAGATTGGTGCTTCTTTTAGAAAAGAGTACTCCCTAGAAAACTGCCAATATAAGCTACTAGTATTTGGTTAGAGGATTTGTTGCCGAGAAAGATCCGTCCACAGAGAGCGCCACAATTCCCACTGGTGGTGGTGGATGCCAATGCGTGCATGCATCATGGTTGGTGTCGGTAATTTTTACTTGGCACACCTCACACTCTGCATATATGCCGGTTCCATACATACATTTGTGCAGTTCCACCAAAATGCAGCTGAATAACCCGGTTTGCACAGATAATGAAAAAGCGTGATTACATTATAGTGGCACTAGTTGATGAAACACACAAAATAAATAGAAGAAAATATTGCGATAGTATCATAGTATGCCATGCTGCGAGGGCGAGATGGGCCCTGTGACGCCTCATACGGTATGCCTCATACTGGACATCGTCCCAAGTCTCCCAGATACACCTTCTGCCAGTGATGAACATCAGTGTACAGCGGTAGTACAAGGAGGCGCCTTGAGACATTCAAATCTCTATTTTTGTACATATCAACTAAAATTAAGCACCCCAGTTTGTAGAAACGCTTAAACATTAACAATGGGACTAGTTGATGAAACATACATTAACAAAGAGAATCACTTTCTTTATCTACATTGGAAATGAAATGATAGAGATGACACTCGCTCTATTTTAACTGTATTATTACTTCATTTTATCAGTGACACTAGGGTCTAGCAGGTGGCAAACGAGGTGTACTGTGTGTCGCAAGGATGGAGGCCGGGGGGTGCTTAAACTGGGATGCTGAAGCTAGCTCTTTCAGTCACCAACATGGATGATTCAATTCATGGGACCTTTTGGTGCAGTTCACCTAAAATGAAGCAATGTCCCGTGAGCTAGCAACTTCTTCAAAAAAATTTTAAGAAAAGGGCTCCAGCCCCGGTTCCATTTCCATCAGAAAACGAAACCCACAGAGCTTCTTCTTCATTAGTTGCAACAAAATTGAGCAACATCAAGGTTGGTTGTGAAGCTCCTGGAATGCTCAACTACAATTTGGATATCGTTTGTGCAGTTCAACTAAGATCGAGCGTGAAATGTATATCTCTGTTTGCACAAAAAGGTCGAAAGGAGGGTGAGTCACAAGTGATGAAACATGCATCAAATGAAAAGAAGCATGTTCCTTATCTGAATGGCAATCCTACAAGGGCAGTAGCAATTTCTAAAGCAGTGGCACTGCTAGATATTAGTGTGGGCATTAGGATTAACTATGACAACCGTTAAATATGACATTACTTTGGGCACGGGAGAGTAGGCGAACATGGACAGTTGCATTTCTAACGAAAAGAACCAACTAATCTTAATGGGAAATTTTAGCAGGACATGTAAAGAAGTGCCATTGATTCATATTACTGGAGGCATTACATGAAAACAACATTGGTTTAACGTCTCCTTACTATTAACAGTGCGACTGCTACATTTTACCACTGGCATTACATAAGAGTGGCTCGGGGCAACAAACATCAGAACAGGATATCTGGGTTGGTCCCATTGTTGTTCGGTATAGCCACCTTATACTGTGTGAGGCTAGCAAATCTAGTGCTGGACTTACTCTATTGACTTGTCCCTCAGTCCCCACTTCCTTTCCTTTTTCAACCAATAGATCGGGTTTATATTGAGTTTGTACTGGGTTTCCCTTTGTTTCCCTATTAGACCTAGAGACCAGTTGGATAGCCAGTCTCTGCTACTTTCGCCCCCATTATTTCGTCTTTCAACCAAGTCCTAGATTCAAGTAACAAATCCTCCCCCACCCCCACCCCCTTTGTTCCTTGTTTGAACCAAGTAGTACTAGATTCGAGTACATGAACTAGTTTTACCTCTTAAACGTAAAAAAATTAGGTGGTTTTCAAACAGCCAATTGATCCTATCTACGAGGGGCCTAAGAAATAGTAAAAGATACAAATGCAGCGACGTCAGGAGCTCGGGAAGTAGATCAAAGACGGTTTCTAAGGAAGTTATGCCTGATGGTCGCCGGGATGTCACTAGGTGGGCGGCGGGAGGCCGGATCTGCCCACACTACGACAGCGAGGAAGAAGGGGTCGGAGGCCCTCCCTCGCCAGCGGTGCTTGCGAGAGAACGGCAAGGCAGGCTGATCGGGACGCGCCCAGCGGTGGGTAAGAGCCGTCGCCGAGGACGACCGCGTGAACATTGCACCTTCTCACCTTCCCCGGCGGAGAGGATCCGGCTGGATCTATGACCAGCGGTGAGCAGAGAGAGAGAGAGAGAGAGAGAGTGGCCACCGCTGTCGTGTTTAGATCTGGAGAGGCCGAGACAGTGTGAAGAGAGCAACACTAGCAACCAAGCGCGGAGGCTCCTGCCTATAAAGTGGAGTAGTACTAGTTTTCTTTTGTCTACCGGAGCAGGCTTGACCTCGTCAATGACTGTCGAGAAGTCTTCATGCACGTGGCCCAGAGGCGCAGTTGTCGTCATTTTGATCTGAAGCGCATAACCTCACTGCCCAATGGAGACAACATGACAAGAAATCATAACCTCACTGCCCAAAGGAGACAACATGAATCCCGACGGACAAACTAGACGAGGAACAAAGCTCAAATTAAAGATAAACTCGTAGAAAAGGGGTCCACTGATAGATGTCCTAATTAACATAGTCGGCTTGACCAAGATGGCAGCCGAGTAGTCACTGTTCGTGCATGTGCCCCCATTGACTAGCCCAACTCAGTTGTCGTTGTTTAACCCTCGCAGTGATCCGAAGCACATGGCACCTAATTTTGCGAGATGACAAGAAACCTTTTTTTATATTTCTCACCACAACTACAGCCATGTACAACACATCTTGCACGATATGTAGACGATAGACAATCCAGGCGTGTCTGCTGGAGTCTGGTCACATGCATGGACGAATTGATCTTCCGTGTCTTGCAGGGATCGTCCAGGCACCAACGTAGTACAACACTTCTCTAGTACTATCGCTCTTCTCCCTCTTCTATTAAGTCATCCAACTTGCGGGGCCGGGGAGTGTGCCTATGGTCGGTTCTCAATTGTCGTCCCACATGTGTGTGCAAACGCAATATGATGCGTGTTCCATTCGGGGAGCAGCGTGCCAGACCGACCGACCGTCTGGGGTGCGACGCGAATGCGACGGGCGTGATGTATACTCCGTACATGTGTGCCGTCGTTTTCTAGACGCTTTGCTCCATGGCGCAGGCGCATTCCATGGATACAGCATTAGTATACTGTATACAATTTAAACGTCGAGGGCGGGGCTTTTCCTGCGCGGTAGGCGGCGGGGCAGTTCCACCTAGTTGGTTCGACAGAGACGCGAGAAGATGAGGGAGTAGGCTGCTACAAACGTAGGGCTGTGTGATTTGACAGTGTGTTACTGCTGGACAGGTGGGGCCCCGTGATTTGACTTGCCATTATCATTTTAATTGCGGCGCTACGACCGGCGTGAGTCTGCCGATTCCTGACCACCTCCATACAGGTGCCTCTCCCAATGCTCCACCACGTAGTAGAAGCTGGCTCTTGCATGAGAGCCCACTTCTCCACTTTTTCCTTGCCTCTCTTTCCTCCACATATGCAAAAATGCCATGTAAAGCGGACTATTGTACTTACTTGCTCCTACAGGTGCTTAAGCTTGCCACATAGGCATAAAGTCTGATGTGGCAAGTTAATCAAGAAGAGAGAGACTAGTTTGGTGACCCATGGAAGAAACGGTGCTAAGCGCGTGTACCTAGGTGAAAAGACAAATTTGAGTCTATAGCTAATTAAATGAAGCAAACTTAGCAACACCATTTCATTGGAAGAGGTCACTCCTTGGCAAATGCAATAAATACTAGTACTCCATGTATCCTATAATATAAGAACTTTTTTGGCACTACACTAGTGTCAAAAACGTTCTAATATTATGGGACGGAGGGAGTACGAAGAAAGGGATAGAGAGGATTAAGAAAAATACATTTATAGCCAACCTTATAGCAAACCTTGTTGTTGTATGAGTGACTAAGTGATGACTATGTATGACATGCCAACATCAGATAGCCTCACGCACCGTTTTAAATCTCCAAGGGCGCGACCGCGCGAGCGACGCGACAGTCGTGGTAGGCGCGACCATGATACGGGCTGCTGGCAGCCCTTGGATCTGAGATCAAACGGTCGCATGCTAAGTTGCTGAAAATTTGCAGAATAACCCTCCAGGATAGGATATTCACCCATAGGTCTAGAATCACGCCATGCAACTATTCGATCTCAGATCCAAGGGCTCTCGGAAGCCCGTATCATGGGAGAATGGAAAGCCACTACCCTGCCGTTCGCACGCCGGCAGTTCGCTCCTACTCGTCCCCGCACGTCCTTCAATACTATGACGATTTGCTCCTAGTCATCTCGTCCATTCACATTACGGCAGTTCCACTAATCCTAACCCTCCTCCCAAATCCATGGTGTCCCAAATCTCCACGATCGGCGGTGAGTACAAGGTTAGAACCATCATCGGCGATGATTTCGACATCATCTACACCCGTTCTTCCGCAACGGTGAGAGGATGCCTTTATCGCTTCAGAAGCATGTTCGAAGACTCAGATGATGAGTGGGTCGCTGGGCTAGATGTTGAGTACACCACAGTCCTGGGACGAGAGAAGGATCTAAAGGACGAAGAGAGGAAGAAGCCCGCCGTGATCCAGGTTTGCGTGCATGACTTATGCTTGGTCTACCACATATGCCATGCCGACGTTGAGTGCCAGGATTTTAAGGACTTCCTCGAGAGCAACCTAGTCAAATTCTTTACTGTAGTCTTTGGTAACGACAAAGAAGTCCTGTGTCGGATAGGCCTCGTTTTAGGCAACACCTTCGACCTCTAGAAGAATCGACTGGTGTCCTCTCGTCAGCCTTCAGTGCTGACCCTGGCAGGAGCCATGGTTCGTCCTTCATACGGTAAACTAGAGAAACCTCCATACACGTTTCATCGTCATGCATGGCAGCGGAATGTACTAGATATAGACCACATCCACTATGCTGCAATGGATGGTTACCTTTTCTTCAATATCTACAAGGGTTGGATGAAGAGCAACAACAAAGTGTGCGGTTCAAGCAAAGAAGTATCGGCCAAGAAGAAGAGGGACAAGGACGAAGTCGAGGACGTGGACGAGGACTCCGAGTAAGGTGGCAGTGTCGTTGCTCATGGTGGTTCTAATGCAGTGTCTACCGGAATAGTTGCAAAGTTTAATTTCAGGTGTGCTTAATTTAATTTGAGGGGTGTGTTGTGCTGAGCCCCTAGCAGAACTATGTTATGTCTCTTCTTGTTACTTTAACTCTTCAGTACGTACATACTAGTATTTCTTACATTTCATCTTTTAGTTGGTATAGTACTACCACTCGTTTCTTCACATTATATACGTACAATATATATGGCCAACATCATATAGCCAGCAGTTTAGTTGTCAAAGAATTTCAGGGTGCTTAGTTTTGTCAAAGAATTCCAGGATGCTTAGTTTTATTTGAGGGGTGGGTTGTGCTGGACACCATTATTGTGACTAGCCTTTTTAATAGTACTATATGCATAATTTGGCGATGAGCGCTCTCTATATGTACAACCTTTCTTTTTAATTTCAAGTTTTGCTCCATGGCGCAATCCATCGATACTACTGCTGTACAAAAGTATACATTTTTTAAAAGGGCTAGAGGGCGGGGCAGTCTAGCTTGGTCGGTTTCACGAGAGGCGAGGGCCTTTGTCATTTGACGGCTCATTACTGGTGGAAGGCGGGGCCTTGTGATTCGACTGCTCATATAAATGCGCCGACGACCTGATCAAGGAGGAGCAAAGAACCGTGCGGTATACTCAAGTTTTCCACTGGAGTAGTACTGCGATGGAGGAGCACGAAACACGGCAGCCCAGTGCCATATGGCGATAAAAAATGATCTAATTTGCTAGTAATCTCATTATTAGCATTGTTCTATTCATTCCCTAAAAAAACCATTGTTCTATTCATGCCTCGCAGAGAACGTGACACGTGCGGCGAAACACCCGAAGCAAAAGATGAAACACAGGAGCAAAAGAAGAAGGAAGATTATCACCCCAAATGATCTAATTCACCACAGAGTCGTAACTGCTTCTTCATCGCCTCCACGACCTCCATCTCCTTGCGCATCTCCTCCGCCATCTTCTTCATTCTGTACATGACGCGGGATTTCTCAACGTGAGCCTTCATCATCTGTTCCACGGCCGCATTACGTACATTGACAGCAGCCGGGTGCTCGATGCGGAGCTTCGCCAACTCCTCCTTCTGTTCCATGATGAGGGCATGCAGCATCTTCATCGAGGAACTACTATTCTCATGCAGCTTCTTCGAGCTGGTGTTCTTGTCCTTCAACAGGTCAATCTCGTGGCAGAGCTTCGCCTTGTCCTCCTGAAGTCGCAGGATTTCGCCGGTTGCCTTCTTCTCCGAGGCAATGCTCTTCTTCAACAGCATCACCAAGCCGGCGGTCAACTCCCCCTGCTGATTGAGCTCAGCGGGCATGTCGTCGAGGCTCTCCTTCAGCAACTCCATCAGGCCTTGGATGAACTCCTTCTACTTATTGAGGTGCTTATTGAGCTGATCGGGCATGGCATCGAGGGATAACGACTCCAGCTCCGCCGGCTTGGCATGTTCGCCTCCACGGCTAGGGCGCTCCTGGGAGCCATAGCCTGCCCGTGAGAGATCTTTCGAGGTCTCTGCGTGGCGGCGAGCCCTCTCTTTTTTTTCTGCAGCCTTGGTTGCCGCTCCCTTGTTACGAGTAGTTCTCGACCTAGAGCTCTGCTCATCGGCCATGGCAATGACGGACGAAGAAGAAGCACTTATGAGGAGGAAAGGTAGAGTAATTTTCGGTTAGGTAGTTCCCCTTTTTATAACCTAAGTACTAGCACTAGTACTAATACCTGCATAGTAGGAATACGTTCAGGTTTGGTACATACTAGTAGGTGTGAGCAGGCTTTCGAATGTGATGGGAACAAGGTAAAGATTAATTGATGGTTTTGGTTTCGAGGCCGAAACGGTTCCCGATGAGTTTAGCGGAACATAAATTTCAAGTACTACACTGCTCAAATGCGTAAATAATATGTTACTGTCAAAAATTGGACCAAATACGAAGGAGACCAATGGGAGTACTACTAGCAACCCACGATTTAACTACTCGCATGCGCAGTGGAGTAATAATGTGTTTCTTCCGCCTTCACGTCCAATCAATTTGCATGCGCTGTATTAATTGACCATCAATGAAGTGAACGACTTTACACGCGTCAAATTATCACATGGGGTGGATCGTGGTACAAAATTGCATCCGCTCGTGTACCCGCGTGTGAGTGCAAGGGAATGAGTGCGTGCGTGGCGTGCATGCACGTCTTCGTTTCGTGCATGTACCGCCAGTATGGCTCAGGGAGGACGAGTACGTTCTTCTGGAACCAGCAGCATGTCACTGTGATCAATCCACGCGAGGTGGTCGCGACAACACCTCCACATGTGCCACATGGCTTCATGAACTGCAAGAGAGACACTGTGTAGCGTGCCATTGGTATTCTAATTTACGTGTTTTGCACATACTCGAAGTACTAGTATGGTACACGTGCATTGCACGCATCAGATTTTGCAACGAAATTATGAATAAATACCACACTATAGCATGTAAGCTCTAAGTCATATATGCCTGATGTAGCCCTTTGTTTAATTCTTATAGTTCATCTCATTCAAAATCAATTAGTTTTTATAAAAAAGCTAAGAACGCGGGAATAGGAAAAACATGGGATTATAGTGGAATGTCGTCTTGGATCCTACAGGATCGTACGAGTGTTTGATTGTGCATAGAAAAAATGCAGAATTCTTTCAAAGAGGTTTGAGTGGATGGGATGTTTCCTATGAAATCTAGTGCAAATGAATCATATGGAAAAATTCCTATGGTTTACAATCCTACGAATCAAACAACCAAGATAGGAAAAATTCCTAATGATTAGAATCCTCCAAAATTCCTTCGAGAATCCTTTGAATCAAAGAAGCCCTTAATCTATTTTATGATTCATGGAATTGTTCATTGTAAAGCATAAAGTAAAAACAAATAATGGCAATTCAACTAGAAAAAAAGTTTGGGAAGTTATGATATGGAAGATTCTAGAACAAAAGAGAACCACTGTTGTTTTGAGGTTTGCGCATTATGCTTAAGTTCAACCATGGAGTCTGCTAGATTGTACATGTGGCAAAATCCGGTGGGGGCTAGAAGATGGTGTGAGGGGCCGAGTGGAGGGAGACTATGAAGGAATGCACAAGTGCGAGATCGATATTTAGAGAGAGGGAGCGAACACGTGTGCTGTTGCACGCAGTGGCGGAGCCATGAAAAATAAATGAGCTAGGGGGCCAAGCATTGCTAATCCTTTACGAGGAGGGTCAATTCATGAACTTAAACCATTTTTAGCAGCAATTGTCTAATGATCACATTCATATTAGCCTCGATATATAGTGATGTTAGGGGGGGCAGTGCCCTTACTGCCCCCTGTCTTTGAAAGATGGTCGTTGGATGAGGCGAATCCGATGGTCCAAAGATGGCAAATTTGAGCACTACTGGCCGTTGGATATCATCTAAATTCCACCAGATTTTTCCACATGTATAATCTAGAAGACTCCATGGTTGAACTTAAGCATAATGCACAAACATCAAAACACAAGCACTTCTTATTTGTTCTAGAATCTTCCATATCAGAATTGCCCAAATGTTTTTCCTATATGATTTGCCATTATTTTTTTACTTTATGTCTTACAACACACAATTCCATGAATCTTAAAATAGATTAGCTTTGTTATTATAAAAACTAGATGATTTTGAATGAAATGAACTATAAGAATTAAACGAACATCTACATCATGCATATATGACTCAAAGCTTACATGCTATAATGTGGTACTTATTCATAATTTGGTTGCCAAATCTCATGCGTCGAATGGACATGTACCTTACTCTAGTCTAAATGGTGTTTGTGTGTGTGTTGTGTGTGTTGAGGTGCCAGTTGTCTTTTTTTTGGGTACACGTTAAGCTTGTTCTTCCGAAATTTCAAGCCGCGCCTTGTTATGCCGAAAATTCAAGCTAGCATCTCAGTCTATCGTGTTGCGAAACTCCCGCCTCTTCAACCCGCACCTTGTTAGCCCGAAATATTTAAGATATATCTTTGTCTCGTTGTGCTCCGACAACTCCCTCCATCTCAACCCGCGCCTTGCTATTCCGAAATTACAACGCGCGCAAAAACTCCCACCTCCTATGAAATCCTGACACGCGAAATGCCCGTGGTACCCCTGAACTGAAAGAACCGCCTCAAATCGGTGGGGGTACTTTCATAACTTACCCCACATTTCGGACAAGCGCTCCTCTAAGCCATGTTTCCCCACTGCCATCCCATCCGCCCACCCATTTGTACACCGAGGCCACGAAAACCCGCAACGAAACCCCACACCCTTCTCCGTCCGCCACCCAGCCGGAGCCTCTTCCCCGACGACGTTGTCCACAGCAACACCTCAACGTCCCTCATCGACCGTACTAGATGAGGATCTGCCGTCGATCTCATCGTCCCGCCGGTTCATCCACCCTGTCCTCCACTTCCAAGGAGCTGCCCCGACGTTCCCCTCGTCTTTCGCGCCACCTCCATTCCCACACCGCCGTCTTCACCTGCACCATCGGAAGAGCATCATCATCACCGTTTCCTCGGATGAAGCTGAGGCCTAATCGGCGCCACCAAATAGGTTGTACACTAATCGCCGCATTTTCTTCTTGATTCGATCCCACGGTGCTGCCCGCGCTCGGTCCCGAGCCGACCCGGCGCAGCTCCATCCATGACAGCATTGCCGGCCACTTCCTTCACGACGTCGCTCCCTCGGCGGCGACGTCCACATCAGTAGGAGATGCTGCTGCTTTAGCTCTCGCTCGCGCTGCTGCTCTGCTCTTGCTCTCGGTCCCCTGCCTGGTCTGCTCTTGCTATTGCTCTTGCTCGCGCTGCTACTCTCGCTCTTGCTCTTGCTTGTGATGCTGCTCCGATTTAGCTACACTTCAGTCGACTGAATCGACTTTTGGGTTAGTCGATTTTTAGGGGGTGGGGGGGGGGGGGGCTCGCCGGGGTGAAGGAAGAACTAGCCACAGCAGGGAGGGGGGCTCGCCGGAGAGGTACCCCACTAACTATCTTAGGGTTCAGGATGGGGCTGGTGGTCGCCGGTGGTGGCGGGGCGTTGGCGGGGCGGTGGCGTGGGGATCGCCGGAGAAAAAGCTCGGCACGGGGGGGGGGGCCTAAATGGTTGGCCGGGGCGGCGGCGGACCGGCGGTGGGGAGTGTTTTCGGGGCAGGCGGGGCGGCGCACCGCCGGCCGCGGGCGGCGGGGGGCTACTGTTTGGCCGGTGCTGGTTGGCGGCTCAGGGGGGTGGAGGTTGAAGATGAACCGCATGCCCTTGATTTCGTATCCAACGGCTGCAAAATCGACTGACCAGAGATGAAAAAGTCAGTCGACCGACGTGTGGCCTCACCTTGCTAGTGCGTTCAGTTTCGACAGCAGAATTCAGTTTCGACAGCAAAATTCAGTTTCGACAGTTAAGTTCAGTTTCGATAGTTATGTTTAGTTTCGACAGTTAAGTTCAGAGATGAGCGGCTGATGTATTTTACATCTAGCACTTTGTGGTTATGTATTTTACGTCATGTATTGGAGATGTTATTAGAATTCCACTCAGGTTAACGTTGTTCGTTGTCTCTCTTGTCCTGCTTCAGCCTTGGCGTCGTACAACTCACCGGAGCTGCTCCAACAACAAAACCTTCCATCATAGCGGAGCAGTACCTCGGGCTCCATCTCCAGACGCCTAAGATCTTGTTCCCCTCCTCCAACAGCAAAGTCAGTTGGAGCATCCTCACCGGCCAACCCAATCATGCTGAGATCGACATGGCTTCACCAAAGAGGTTATACACTTGTTGCATCTCTTTTTTACTCTACATGTTATATATATTGTCCACTGAACAGTCCTAGTAACGGGAAATACGATTATTTCATCCTACTATATGACAAGTAGTGAGGTACCAGGCAACTTAGCTATCCGTGATGGACTCTCTTGAATGCCATCACTATTTATCTCTGCGCGTTTGAGTTGTGCATTTGTCGATGCGCCTGGGAGTTGAGCTAGTATGGCAGTGGCTTGGGTCCGAAGTAATAGAAGTAGCACAAAAACATTTTTTTAGTGTAGGATTTTCCTTGCTCAAGCCTGCCAACTAGAATTGCCAGTACTTGAAAGGAAAAGTGAATGAAAAACATCGGAATTGGAAAGTTTCCTATGGTACTACTTTTCATGAATTTGGTGCAAAGGAATGGAGCAAAGGAAAACTGTAGGATTTGTTCCTTTAGTGTCTCCTTGAAAGAAAAACCGTAGGAATTCTAATTTCCACTTCTCCTCCTTTTCATATTCCTATTCATCAAGCACAAGACTAAGAGATAGTAGCATAATAGCATTATAACCGTACATTTTCTTGTGGTTTGACTTAATCTCACCATGCTTTTTTGCATCCTGTGATCTTCTAATTGTTGTGAATCAAACACCTAGATTGGCAGAAATCATGTGTTTTTATATTCTCTGTTTTGCACGTGCATTCCTATCCTATTCCTGTCTATTTCCTATCCCTGCATTGTTAGAATCCTCAAATTCAAACAAGCCCTTACTCAATTACTTTTGTTACAGATATGTGTCAAAGAAAACCTTATGTGGTTTGTCCTGTTACGATGGAAGGGTTCACCACATCAGGGATCCGCTCTCCAGGCTGTCTTTCGCCGCCTCAGATCTTCTTCCCCGCTGCCGGCAGCCACAACAACTGCATTACCATCATCAACTGAGCAAATGACCTTGAGGACTACACGGGTCCGCAAGAGAGGTCGCACTCTTCCGTGTCTGCTTACGTTATGCGTCGCTTAATATGATGACATGCTACATTATCGTCGTGTTCACCTATTAGACTCCGAGTCAGGTCCAGACTAATGCTGAAACTTGAGTTTTTAAATGGTTGTGGGGTACATATTGGGGCAGCAATCAGTACTATCTGTCTACTATCTGGTTAATCTCCGGTGTCTACTATGAGTTTCATGTTGGGTGCAAACAAACATTAAAGGAGCCATTACCTGTATTTTTTAACTAAAGCTATTATCTGCCTGCTATCATTGGTTTTGGGTCTATCCACAGTTTGCTACCATCACTCTGGATTTGTGCATGCACTCCTTACATAATCTCACTATGTTTTATTCCTATGCATGCCAGTTATTGTACACAATAGAACTGATCATGTAGAGCAAAAGAGATGAGCCTTGCGTGGCAATAAAATTTCATGCAGACGCCGTTCCATGGTGGGCGCAAAGGCAGCCCCCCTCCACCCATTTCGGATCGTAATCAAGAGGAAGATAACTGTTCTGAGGGGGATTCAGAAGGAGAAGACAACTCCTATTTACCCCATGAGGTCTTCGCTCTAACTTGGCATGCTGATGTTGGTAATATCATGCATATGGTGCCTTGCATTGCTTACTGTATACATTAAAGATGTCATCTGCTTAGTTTAGACATGCTTTGTGTCAATGTCGTCTGTTTAGTTTCTTTATCGTATATGTTAATCATGCAATGCCATCTTGTCTAGCCAGGCATCATATATGTGAATTTTGCAATGCCACCCTGGTTAGCCAGTCATCTTATATGTGAATTATATCATGCCATCATTTTTTATTCCGTGTTAAATTTGTCAACAATTTTAGTACATTCAATTACTCTTCCTATGCATCAGCCATTCGGCACGGTCATGGAAAAATCTAAAGTGGAAACAAGGTCTTCAGGGCAGACAATGCTATCTGATGAAGCACATGTCTTGCTGGTTACCGATAGCTCCTCAGAGGAGGATTCAGAGACAGATGACCAGTCATATCCCCCCCCCCCCCCCCCCCGAGGTGCATGCCCTAACTTGGCAGGCTTATGTGGCTCATATCGTGGGTATGGTATCTTGCATTGCTATGTCATTTGCTTAGTTTAGACATGCTTTGTGTGAATGCCACCTGTTTAGTGTCTAATTACCATATATGTGAATTATGCAATGCCATCTTGTTGCAAGACATTATATATGTGAATTATGCAATGTTATCTTGTTGCAAGGCATTATGTATGTGAATTATGCAATGCCATGTTGTTTAGGCAAGCGTCATATATGTGAATTATATCATGCCGTCCTTTATTTTGTATTTCTCATTGCTTTTGTCGACAATGTTTGTATATTCAGCTGCTCTTCCTGTGCATCAGCCATTTGAATTGGTGATGGAGAAATCTGGGGTGAAAACAACGTCTTCAGAGCAGACAATGCTACCTGCTGAAGCAGATATCTTGCTGGTTACAGATAGCTCTTCAGAGGAGGATTCAGAGGCAGATGACCAGTCCTATTATCCCCCTGGGGTGTATGCTCAAACTTGGCAGGGTTATATTACTCATATAATGCATATGTTGTATTGCAATGCTTAGTTTTTACATCATATACACAATATTGAATGCCGTCTCCTTAGTTGACACATCATATATGCGATTGCCCTCTGCTCACTTCCTTAGTATATAAATCATATATTTGAATTATGTCATGCCATGATGTTTACATAGACAGCATGTATCTGAATTATGGCATGCCAACCCATTTTCTAAAGACATAATATAGTTATATCATCTCATCCTGTTTACATAGTCATCATATTTAAATTTATGTCATTCTATCCGTGAATTATATCATGCCATCATGTTTCCATCGACGGCATGTTTGTGATTTATGGCATGCCAACCACTTTAGTAGACACATTGTATAGTTATAACATGTCATCCTGTTTACATAGTCATCATATTTTGAAGTATGTCATTCTATCTTGTTTAGTTAGCCATCATACATGTGAAATTGTGTCATGCTATCCTGTTTAATTAGCCATCATATATGTGAAATTATGTCCTGCTATTCTGTTTGCTTAGACAACATAAATGTGAATTATTTCATGCCCTGTTTTCTTCGCTACTATCCATTGCACCTGTCTATCTTACAATGTATGTACATTCAATTACTTTTCTTGTTTATCAGCCATTTAAATTGGAGGGAGTGATGGCAGTATCTGTGGGACTAAAAACACGGTCTTCAGAAAAGATCGTGCTACCTGTCGATGCAGATAGAACCACGGTTATACTTTCCCAAGAACCAGCCCCACCACACATAACCCACACTCATGCAGATTGTACCCCTACCCAGTTGGACAGAGAACGAGCTACGCCCCTTCTAACCCCAACCACAGCAGATAGACACCCAGTTCCCGTTGACACAGCACCGTCTCCACCACAAAGCACCCAAACACGAGTAGTTAGTCAGACAACTACAATGTCCAAATCACGAGGACCACCACTCCGAACTCGAAGTCAACGCTTAAAGCAGAAGAAGAATTGTTCTCAGGTCAGGTTCCGTAGCTATGGTTCATACTACTTTGCTCTTGCATCACTGTATTTACTTATACCAACTAATTTCAAATTTGAAGGATGCAATTGAAACTCCAATGGTGCAACAGGTATGTTTTAAACCTGTTTCTTTAACGTGTTTGGCTGTTTGCTGTTGTTACTTGCTCTATGTTGATTTCAGTTTCAATTGAATAAATAGTTATGTTCTCATGCCATGCACATTAGAAGTGTTGTTATTGCCGTGTAGTTTCCCACACTTATATTCTGTCTATGCTGCTTTGTCTTAAATAGATATGATTCGAACTGTATCTATCTTGATTTGGCAACATAAACTGGAATGATATAGACCATACAGTGACCATACTACATAGATATATGTTTGTTTCATGCTGTTATCCTGTCCACCTTACTACTGAACTAGTTTACCAAAATGAGTTTCATATACTACATTGTAAACCTGAGATGTGTTTGTTTGTTTCTCTTTTATAACGCGGATAAAATATTGGAGAAGAGTACCCTGTTATGCAATGGTAAAGGAAGTAATGCAGATAAGGTTCAAGATAGTGAGACATCCCTGTTGGTCTCCAAGAAAGTTGATAAAAACTATATTGGAGACACTGATACAACCCCAAAGTCCTGTCTTGATGTAGTGTTCGAGTTACCGGCTACCACTACTGGCACCAGCTCTTCGAACTCGTTGCCTGAATCAGTTCGGCTTCTTGAGTCTTAACTTCAAGTTGAAAGACATTGATCATATGTTATGCGACAGGAAGCCGAAGGACTGAGGAAGTTCCTGCAAAATTCAGATGCATACTTTCTGGTGCAACAGCAAGTGCTGGCGGACTTAAGCGCCAAACAAGAGAAAGTTAATAAGCTTGCTAAGCATCTTGCCAGCATTATGGGTACCGAGGATATTGTTTCTTGAGCTCTTCTGAAGTGGTTTCTGTTCTGGACTTGTTTTGCTGCGGCGTTTATATGCTGCTGTGTTCCCTATATTTGCACTAGTGGCGAACTTTGATGCCCAGTGGATGTAATATGTGTAATAGTCGTGATAGCCTAGTGTAAGTTGCTTGCTTATTTATTTCCTTGTTGTCTTGTTTATTTGTTTGCTTGTAGTTAGTGCAGTTCTTTATATGCGGTTTGCTAGTGGCTACAATAACCTATTTTTAAAACTAGGCCACAATAACAATGGGCTAATATTTACTGTAGTGACACTAGGCCTCCTACGGGCCGTAGAAACAGTGGGCCTTCTATGGGCCATATAAACAGTGGGCCTTCTACATGCCGTAGAAACAGTGGGCCTTCTACGAGCCGTAGAAACAATGGGCCTTCTATGGGCCATATCATCAATGGGCCTTATACGGGCCGTATGAACAATTGGCCAAACATGGGCCAAACAGACCGCATTCTGGTCGTAAACGGGCTAGAGTTGGAATCGTATGTTCATGGGCCGACCATAACGGGCCATCGTTAATAGGTCGTATTTGATGACGCTATGAAAATGGCCCAACGTATTAACGGACCACAAACAGGCCGACTGGAACCACGGGCTGAATTTGGCCCACAAGCAGAAAATGACAGTAACGGGCCGTAAGTAAATGAATGCTGGAAATGGACCAAGAATAAATGGGCTCTGAGAAGGCCGAAAGATAACATGGGCTGGAAACGGCCCAACGGAATAACGGGCCGTTAATGGGTATAAAGTGATACACTGTTCTTTACGGGCCAGTTTCACCACGGGCCGTTAGTGGGTGTAAAGTGATACACTGTTCATTACGGGCCAGTTTCACCACGGGTCGTTAATAGACCAAGAGTTACATAGGGCCTCATATGGGCCGAAAGACGTCATGGGCCATACATGGGCCAGAAGTGAAAATGGGCTGGAATCATATTGCATGGCCCAAATGATGCTACTGGGCCTAATTCGAATGGGGCGTAACGGGCCTTGGGTTACCGGGCTGTAAATGGGCTATATGCGAATAGGCCATTAACATGCTTTCCATGGGCCGGCCCGCCACCTTTTGACCAAGTCAAACGGGCCGGCCTTTTCACAGGAATGGGCCTCTGTTGGGCCGTGCCACGTGTCGACGTATCATAGGCGCCTTCTGTCCAATGAGTGGATGACATCTGTCCCAGCGATGAGCCGACACGTGTTTCCTCCAGCCAATGATGATTTTACACGTGGAAAATCCCCATTGGTCGGGGCTGTTAATGGGTTATCGGATCCAAAACCTGACCCGATAGCTTAACGGCGTTCCGTTACGGTGGATGCCACGTGTCGGTCACCCTTGACGAAAGCACTTTTGTGACACGCGATTTATCGTCATGGAAGTGGACACTTCCGTGATGATAATTTTGGTAATGTCATGGAACACTTCTACGACAGCACAGGTATGACTATCTTGATTCTGTCATAAAATCGTCATGGATGTACATGCATGACAGAAAATGCGACCTACTGTGACAAACACATATCATCACGGAAGTGTATTTTTTTTTAGTGGTGTGCAACAACAAGAGATGAAAATAAGGAAAAAGGTTTACACAGGGTCTTTATCTCAAGAGAAACCTTGAAACAGGGCGCTGTTGCACGTCTGCACCTTTGCCTCTGTTGTGTCAAGTCCTTGAAGGGTATATCATGATGGCCTATCTGTAAAAAAGAGAGAACCGAGTGAAAAAATCTGGTACGACCGTGTGTATAATTTATTGGTTTTGATGACCCGTGAACTATAGCTTCTTGAGTCTGAATAGGGTTGAGCCGAACTATGGACTTATTACGTGCAGGGTGCCCCCAGTGCTATCCAAGGAATTTTGAGTGTATATTTATGTATACGGGAAAATATGTACAGTCTTCTTATGGGGCGATCTTGTGAGGGCAGGGCTGCTAAACAAGCGCGGGTTTATCTGAGCTTTTACACGTAGGTATACACCGAACATGCTTGGCTGTGTCCGCGGTCTTGAGGACCGATGAGCTGTTTGGTTTAAAAAGGCCGCTTCGAGCTTCGGCTACTAGAGCCGCCGCATATTCTTTTGTACGAAGAGAGCGCTCTGTAGTTCCGCTCACCGTGATAACACCATGCGGCCCAAGCATCTTGAGCTTAAGATAAGCATAGTGTGGGACTGCATTGAAACGGGCGAAGGCCGTTCGTCCAAGTAGTGCGTGATAGCCACTTCGGAACGGAGCAATGTCAAAGACTAGTTCCTCGCTTCGAAAGTCATCGGGGGAGCCGAAGACTACATCCAGTGTTAGGGTGCCCGTGCAGCGGGCCTCTACGCCTGGTATTACTCCTTTAAAGGTAGTGCAGCTTTGCTTGATTCTTGACGGGTTTATCCCCATCTTGCGGACAGTGTCCTGATATATCAGACTGAGGCTACTGCCGCCGTCCATGAGGACTCGGGTGAGGTGGTATCCGTCGATTATTGGGTCGAGCACTCGGGCAGCCGAGCCCCCATGACAGATACTAGTCGGATGATCCCTGCGATCGAAAGTGATCAGGCAGGCCGACCATGGGTTGAATTTGGGGGCGACAGGCTCTATAGCATATATGTCTCGGAATGCGCGTTTGCGCTCCCTGTTTGGGATATGAGTGACATAATCATGTCCACTGTTTTGATCTCTGGTGGAGATTTCTTTTGTCCCCCCTTATTCAGCTGGGGAGATTTGTCCTCGTCTTCGCTTTGCGCTCCCTTCCCCTTGTGTTTGGCATTAAGCTTTCCGGCCTACTTGAAGACCCAACACTCTCTGTTGGTATGATTAGCTGGTTTGTCGGGGGTGCCATGAATTTGGCAGGACCTTTAGAGAATTTTATCTAGGCTAGATGGACCATCTCTGTTGCCTTTAAGTGACTTTTTCCATTGACCGGGTCTGGAGCCCCTGAATCCGGTGTTTACCGTTGTATTGTCCAGGCTTTCTCCGTTGTTCCGATGTTTGTGTGTATTTCGTCGTGGCTTTCCATTGTCGTCCCTGACTTCAGATGTGCCAGGGTCGCTGGTGCTTCTACGGGCCAACCAGTTGTCCTCTCCCGCGCAAAAGCGGGTCATGAGTGTAGTTAGGGCTGTCATTGTCCTTGGCTTTTCCTGGCCTAGGTGTCTGGCCAGCCATTCGTCCCAAACACTGTGTTTAAAAGCTGCTAAGGTTTCAGCGTCAGGACAATCGACGATTTGGTTCTTTTTAGTGAGAAACCGGTTCCAAAGCTTACGGGCTGACTCTCCGGGTTGTTGGGTTATGTGAATTAGATCGTCTGCATCCGGAGGTCAGACATTGGTCCCTTGGAAATTGGCCCTGAAAGCGTCCTCAAGTTCTTCCCAGCTTCCAATAGAATTTTCGGGGAGGCTTTTCAGCCAGTGTCGAGCTGGTCCTTTTAGCTTGAGGGGCAGGTATTTGATGGCGTGGAGATCGTCTCCGCGAGCCATATGGATGTGAAGAATAAAGTCTTCTATCTAGACCACAGGGTCTGTCGTTCCGTCGTATGCCTCGATGTTCACAGGTTTGAGCCCTTCTGGAAATTCATGATCCAGCACCTCATCGGTGAAGCACAAGGGTGTGCAGCACCCCTGTATTTGACAGTGTCATGGCGCAGGCCTGACGGTTGCAGTGTTCGGTCTTCGTTCCGAACTGGTAAGTTACCTGCATATTCGATTTGATGGCCCTGATCCTGCGCGGGAACGCATTCCCTGGATCCATAAATGGACCTGGTTCTGCCAGCTCTTTTGTCCAGGTCCTCACGTAAATCATGTTTCTGGTTCTGGGTTGCGACCTCCTTTCTTTTATGGCTAGGGGGTGCGGTTTTGTGTGCGGCGTTGTTGGCCGCTCTGCCTCGATTATGAGGTGGTCGGCCTGGCTGATCGGTCATATTGTTATTCGGCGGTATGGGCGCGATAGCATCGTCATCGAATTCGGGCAGCAGTTTGCGTTTGGGGTAGCTATTTGTTTGGCGATTACCGCCGTATTTTTCCTTAGTGTCGAGCACTTCATTCCATTTATCATTGAGTGTATCTTGTGCGGCTTTAAGCCGTTCTTTTGCTTTTTCAAGCTCCTCGCGGTGGCAATAAGTCTCTGGTGGAGGTGCTCTTGCTCCAATTGTTCTTCCGGGACGATGAATTCATCGTCACCCCGACTGCTCTCCTCTTCGGAGACAGGTTGGTAATTGTAGTCTTCAGCATCGCTGTGATCGGACAGGGGCCCCAGACTTTGTTTGCCATCACCTTGCTCGTCTAGCTCCATTGTTGGGTCCGTGGTTTCTTTATTGTCTTCGGCATCGTCCGGGGTGTTATTCCCTCTTGTGCTGGTATCACTATTTTTACCATGGCGTGGTTTCGAGCGGCGCCGCTGACGTTGGTGCTTTGGCTGTTTTCCAGGAGTTTTATCCTCGACTGGGTCCTTTTTGTCATCGCCGTTATCTTCTTTGGGTGTATCCACCGTGTATATATCGTATGAGGAGGTGGCTGTCCAGCGCCCTATGGGCTATGGTTCCTGTTCTTCTCCGACATTGTCGTACATACTGTCGATGTCTTTGGAATTGAAATCAAGCATGTCGGTCAAATCATCGATAGTGGCTATCAAGTGGGTGGTGGGTGGGTAACGAAGTTCTGTGTCGTCCGCTTCCCACTCAAGCTGGACATAGTTCGGCCAAGAATCTCCTGACAAGGAGAGGGACTTTAATGAGTTTAACACATCGCCTAAAGGTGAGTGTTGGAAGATGTCCGCGAAGCTAAACTCTAGGATCGGCGCTCGGTCGGATTCGATGGGTGTGGATACACGCGGTTCGGAGCCTATGGCTGGAGACGAGTCTGAGTTCCAATGACACATGCCTTGTTGGAGGTCATATATGTGTTCGGTTCTAGCGCCGCTGAGTCCGCTGCTTCCGGGGTGGGGTTGAGCCTCCCGTCCTCGGATGGCGCTCTCTGCTCTGGATCTAGGGCCAGTGCGGTTATAGGTGCAATCTCCCGCACACCATCTGATGACAGATTTAGGTCATGTTCATCGTGGCGGCGGGGCGCGGCTGTCATAGGCTCGAATCCGTCGAAGATCAAGTCTCCGCGGAAGTCAGCGGTGTAGTTCAAGTTTCCAAACCTGACCTGAAGGCTAAGGGCGTAGCTGTCAATCTGCTCCAGATGGCCAAGCAAGTTGGCCCGTAGTGCGAAGCCGCCGAATACGAAGATCTATCCGGGGAGAAAAACTTCACCCTGGACGGCGTTGTTGTAGATGATTGAAGGAGCCATCAAGCCTTATGGTAATGACACAGTGGAACTCTCAATGAAAGCATCAATGTCGGTGTCAAACCAGCGGATCTCAGGTAGGGGGTCCCGAACTGTGCGTCTAAGGCTAATGGTAACAGGAGGCGGGGACACGATGTTTACCCAGGTTCGGGCCCTCTCGATGGAGGTAATACCCTACTTCCTGCTTGATTGATCTTGATGATATGAGTATTACAAGAGTTGATCTCCCACAAGATCGTAGAGGCTAAACCCTAGGGGCTAGCATATGATTATGATTGTTCTTGATGATATGAGTATTACAAGAGTTGATCTACCACGAGATCGTAAAGGCTAAACCCTAGGAGCTAGCATATGATTATGATTGTTCTTGATGATATGAGTATTACAAGAGTTTATCTACCATGAGATCGTAGAGGCTAAACCCTAGGAGCTAGCCTACGAGTATGATTGTTCTTGTCCTACGGACTAAACCCTTCGGTTTATATAGACACCAGAGGGGGCTAGGGTTACACAAAGTTGGTTACAGAGAAGGGAATCTTCATATCCGAATCGCCAAGCTTGCCTTCCACACAAAGGAGAGTCCCATCCGGAAACAGGACAAAGTCTTCTATCTTGTATCTTCATAGTCCAACAGTCCGGCATACGCATATAGTCCGGTTATCCGAGGACCCCTTAATCCCAGACTCCCTCAATGATACCAAGGTTATCGAACCAGTAGGAGAACTCCTCACACCACATAAACAACATCTGCACACAAATAACAAATACTTGCAACCCGACGTGTTAAAGGGGTTGTCAATCCCTTTCAGGTACGGCACCTCAAGATAGGAAAATAATGTGAGGTAGAAGTGGTAGATAGGATAAATAGATCGTGGAACAAATAAATTGCAGCAAGGTATTTTTGTATTTTTGGTTTAATAGATCTGAAAATAAATACAAAGGAAAATAGATCTCAGAGGCAAATATGATGAAAAGAGACCCGGGGGCCGTAGGTTTCACTAGTGGCTTCTCTCGAGAAAAATAGCAAACAGTGGGAAAACAATTACTATTGGGCAATTGATAGAACTTTGAATAATCATGATGATATCCAGGAAATGATCATTATATAGGCATCACATCCAAGATTAGTAGACCGACTCCTGCCTGCATCTACTACTATTACTCCACATATCGACCGCTATCCGGCATGCATCTAGTGTATTAAGTTCATGGAGGAACGGAGTAATGCAATAAGAACGATGACATGATGTAGACAAGATCTATCTATGTAGAGATAGACCCCATCATTTTGTCCTTAGTAGCAACGATACATACGTGTCGGTTCCCCTTTTGTCACTGGGATCAAGCACCGTAAGATCGAACCCACTACAAAGCACCTCTTCCCTTTGCAAGATAAATAGATCAAGTTGGCCAAAGAAAACCCAAATATCGGATAAGAAATATGATGCTATGAGCAATCATGCATATAAGAGATCAAAAAAGACTCAAATAATTTTCATGGATAAAAACATAGATCTGATCATAGACTCAAAGTTCATCGGATACCAACAAACACACCGCAGAAAGGCTTACATCATATGGATCTCCAAGAGACCATTGTACTGATAATCAAGAGAGAGAGAGAGAGAGAGAGGAAGACATCTAGCTACTAACTACAGACCCGTAGGTCTATAAAGAACTAGTCACGCATCATTGGAGAGGCACCAATGGAAGTGGTGAACCCCTCCGTGATGGTGTCTAGATTGGATCTGGTGGTTCTGGACTCTGCGGCGGCTGGAATTAATTTTCGTCGACTCTCCTAGGGTTTCTGGAATATTGGGGTATTTACAGAGCAAAGAGGCGGTTCAGGGGGCACCCGAGGTGGACACAACCCACTAGGGCGCGCCTGGGCCTCCTGGCGCGCCCTGCTGGGTGCTGCCCTGCTTGAGGCACCCCCAGGTGCAGCCTTGGCCCATTGGATGTCTTCTGGCCCAAAAAACTCCTCAAAAAGTTTTGCTGCGTCTGGACTCCGTTTGATATTGATTTCCTGCGATGTAAAAAACATGCAGAAAACAACAACTGGCACTGGGCACTATGTCAAGAGGTTAGTACCAAAAAAATGATATAAAATGACTATAAAATGATTGTGAAACATCCAAGAATGATAATATAACAGCATGGAACAATCAAAAATTATAGATACGTTGGAGACGTATCACTCATCAATGGAAATTCTCAAGGCTTTGAGAGACTCATTGATATCATGCTTAGGTGGGGTAGATCTAAGTTTCAAAGATTCAACATCAAGAGAAATTCTATCCACGTTCCTAGCAAAATCATCAATCTTGAGAAATTTTTTCTTCAATCAAAGCATTAAAATGCTTTTGCGAACTCATAAATTCTTTAACACTATTCTCAAAATCAGAGGGCATGTTATTGAAATTTCCATAAGAATTGTTGTAGGAATTACCATAATTATTAGAAGGATTACTAGGAAATGGCCTAGGATTAAAATTGCCTCTATATGCGTTATTACCAAAATTGTTCCTACCAACAAAATTCACATCCATAGATTCATTATTATTCTCAATCAAAGTGGACAAAGGAATGTCATTAGGATCATAAGAAGCACTCTTATTAGCAAATAATTTCAAAAGTTCATCCATGTTTCCACTCAAAACATTAATCTCTTCAATCGCATGTACCTCTTTACTTTTGGACCTTTCGGTGTGCCATTGAGAATAATTAACCATGATATTATCTAGGAGTTTAGTAGCCTCTCCTAAAGTAATTTCCATAAAAGCGCCTCCCCCCCCCCCCCCCCCCCGTGGCCGAATCTAAAAGATTTCTAGAAGCAAAATTCAATCCGGCATAAATTTTTTGTATAATCATCCACAAATTGAAACCATGTGTAGGGCAATTTCGTATCATCAATTTCATCCTCTCCCAAGATTGTGCAACATGCTCATGATCAAGTTGCTTAAAATTCATAATATCGTTCCTAAGGGAGATGATCTTAGCGGGAGGAAAATACTTAGTGATGAAATCATCTTTACACTTATTCCACGAATTAATACTATTTTTAGGCAAAGATGAAAACCAAGTTTTAGCATGATCTCTAAGCGAAAATGGGAATAGCTTCAATTTGACAATATCATTATCCACATCTTTCTTCTTTTGCATATCACACAGATCAACGAAAGTTTTAAATGGGATGCAGCATCTTCACTAGGAAGGGCAATGGTGTTGATGTAGAAGCCCTCCGTGATCGAATCCCCCACCAGCAGGACGCCGGAAAAGGCCCCTAGATGGGATCTCATGGGTACAGAAGGTTGCGGTAGTGGAAAAGTGTTTTCGTGGCTCTCCCTGATGATTTTGGGGTATAAGAGTATATATAGGCAAAAGAGTGAGGTCAGGAGAGCTCCGAGGGGCCCACGAGGTAGGGGCGCGCCCTCCACCCTCGTGGCTGCCTTGTTGCATCCCCGACTTCATCTCCAAGTCTCATCGTTTTTTCTGGATCATCGCGAAAGTTTCATTCCATTTGGACTCCGTTTGGTATTCCTTTTCTGGGAAACTCTAAAACAGGCAAAAAAACTGGTGCTAGGCTCTAGGTTAATAGGTTAGTCCCAAAATTAATATAAAATAACATATAAATGCATATAAAACATCTAAAACAGATAATACAATAGCATGGAATAATAAAAAATTATAGATACGTGGAAGAAGTTTCAGTTGTCTTTTAATTATTGTATGAAATGCAAGCGCCATGTAATTGCTTTACTTTATCGCTATACGTTAGCAATAGTAGTAGAAGCAATAGTTGGTGAGACGACCGTGACGCAACGATGGAGATCAAGGTGTCGAGCCGGTAATGATGGAGATTATGCCGATGCTTTGGAGATGGAGATCAAAATCACAAGATGATGATGGCCATATCATGTCACAAATGTTGATTGCATGTGATGTTTATCCTTTTTGCATCTTATTTTGCTTAGAACGACGGTAGCATTTTAAGATGATCCCTTCACTTAATTTCAAGATAAAAGTGTTCTCCTTGAGTATGCACCATTGCCAAAGTTTGTCGTTTCGAAGCACCACGTGATGATCGGGTGTGATAGACTCTATGTTCACATACTATGTACCAATAGCTATGTGATCTCTCTCTCTCTCTCTCTCTCTCTCTCCTGTTCTTGATTTGACACGATCTTGATGTACCGCGAGCTTTGCTATTATTTATGATGTTTCTCCCCCTCAACCTTCTTGTAATGGATTGAGTTTTCCCTTTGAAGTTGTCTTATCAGATTGAGTATTTAAGGATTTGAGAACACTTGATGTATGTCTTGCATGTGCTTATCTGTGGGGACAATGGGATATTCACGTGATCCACTTGATGTATGTTTTGGCGATCAACTTGCGGGTTCTGTGACCTTGTGAACTTATGCATGGGGGTTGGCACACGTTTTCGTCTTGACTCTCCGGTAGAAACTTTGGGGCACTCTTTGAAGTTCTTTGTGTTGGTTTGAATAGATGAATCTGAGATTGTGTGATGCATATCGTATAATCAAACCTGCAGATACTTGAGGTGACATTGGAGTATCTAGGTAACATTAGGGTTTTGGTTGATGTGTGTCTTAAGGTGTTATTTTACTATGAACTCTAGGGTTGTTTGTGACACTTATAGGAATAGCCCAATGGATTGATCGGAAAGAATAACTTTGAGGTGGTTTCGTACCCTACAATAATCTCATCGTATGTTCTCCGCTATTAGTGACTTTGGAGTGACTCTTTGTTGCACGTTGAGGGATTGCTATATGATCCAGTTATGTTATTATTGTTGAGAGAACTTGCACTAGTGAAAGTATGAACCTCAGGCCTTGTTTCGAAGCTTGCAATACCGTTTCCGCTCACTTTTGTTACTTGCTACCTTGCTGTTTTTATATTTTCAGATTATAAAAACCTATATTTACCATCCATATTGCACTTGTATCACCATCTCTTCGCCGAACTAGTGCACTTATAGAATTTACCATTGTATTGGGTGTGTTGGGGACACAAGAGACTCTTTGTTATTTGGTTGCAGGGTTATTTGAGAGAGACCATCTTCATCCTACGCCTCCCACGGATTGATAAACCTTACGTCATCCACTTGAAGGAAATTTGCTATTGTCCTACAAAACTCTGCGCTTGGAGGCCCAACACGAGTCTACAAGAAGAAGGTTGCGTAGTAGACATCACACACTCCCTCTACCTTCGGGATTAGTGTTGAGCCTAAATAAATGTTATTTGGTGTTTGCATTGAGCATGAACATGATTAGATCATGTTTATTGTAATACGATTATTCATTTAGCTCAGAGAATAATTGTGGTTCTGTTTAGATGAATAAAACATTCTATGGTCATACACCCAATGTAAATGGTTTATTTAATCTCGATCGTAGTGATACACATATTCATAATATTGATCCCAAAAGATGCAAAGTTGATAATGATAGTGCAACATACTTTTGGCACTGCCATTTAAGTCATATTGGTGTAAAGCACATGAAGAACCTCCATGCGGATGGACTTTTGTAATCACTTGATTATGAATCATTTGATACTTGTGAACCATGCCTCATGGGCAAGATGACTAAAACTCCGTTCTTCGGAACAATGGAGCGAGCTAATGACTTATTGGAAATAATACATACCGATGTATGCGGTCCGATGAGTGTTGAAGCACGCAGCGGGTATCGTTATTTTCTCACCTTCACAGATGATTTTCGATAGGTATGGGTATATCTACTTGATGAAACACAAGTCTAAAATGTTTGAAAAGTTCAAAGAATTTCAGAGTGAAGTGGAGAATCATCGTAACAAGAAAATAAAGTTTCTATGACCTGATCGCGGAGGCAAATATTTTATTTATGAGTTTGGCCTTCATTTAAAACAAAGTGGAATAGTTTCACAACTCACTCCACCTGGAACACCACAACACAATGGTGTGTCCGAACGTCGTAATCGTACATTATTAGATATGGTGTGGTCTATGATGTCTGTTACCAACTTGTCACTATCGTTTTGGGGTTGTGCATTAGAGACAGCTGCATTCACGTTAAATAGGGCACCGTCTAAATCCATTGAGATGACACCGTATGAACTGTGGTTTGGCAATCAAGTTACTACTGAACCTAGTAGGTCGACCAGAACGCGTACCGCACCAGAGTGGTATTGTAACCCTGTCCTTGAAGTCATGTTGCTAGACAGTGGCGAACCTACGAACTATGAAGAGGCTAGGATGAGCCCAGATTCCGAAAAATGGCTTGAGGCCACGAAATCTAAGCTAGGATCCATGTATGAGAACAAAGTGTGGACTTTGGTGGATTTGCCCGATGACCGACAAGCCATTAAGAATAGATGGATCTTTAAGAGGAATACGAACGCTGATGGTAACATCACTGTCTACGAAGCTCGACTCGTTGCAAAAGGTTTTTGACAAGTTCAAGGGGCTGACTACGATGAGAATTTTTTACCTGTATTGATGCTTAAATCTGTCCAAATCATGTTAGCAATTGCCGCATTTTATTATTATGAAATCTGGCAAATGGATGGTAAGAAACTGCATTCCTTAACGGGTTTCTTAGGGAAGAGTTGTATATGATGCAATCAGAACGTTTTGTTGATCCTAAAGGAGCTAACAAAGTGTGCAAGCTCCAGCGATCTATTTATAGACTGGTGCAAGTATCTCGGAGGTTGAATATATGCTTTGATGATGTGATCAAAGCATATGGTTTTATATAGACTTACGGAGAAGCCAGTATTTACAAGAAAGTGAGTGCGAGCTCTGTAGCATTTCTAGTGTTATATGTGGATGACATATTACTCATTGGAAATGATATAGAATTCCCGGATAGTGATAACCCACAAGTGTAGGGGATCGTTTGTAGCCTTCTTCGAGAAATAAGAGTGTCGAACCCAACGAGGAGCTAAAGGTAGAACAAATATTCCCTCAAGTTCTATCGACCACCGATACAACTCTATGCACACTTTAACGTTTGCTTTACCTAGAACAAGTATGAAACTATTTTGCAAGAATAAAACTATGAGTACTTTGCGAGAATAAAACTACGAACAAATTGCAAGGTAATAAAAGTGGATATATAGCTTTGTCAACAAGAAAGTCATTTGTCCCTAGGCAATCAATAACAAGTACCGGTAATCATTTTTGTAATATTATATATGAGAGAGGCATGAGCTAACATACTTTCTCTACTTGTATCGTATGCACTTATGATTGGACCCCTAGCAAGCATCTGCAACTACTAAAGATCATTAAGGTCATGAAACCCAACCATAGCATTAAGTATCAAGTCCTCTTTATCCCATACGCAACAACCCACTTACATGGGTTTAAGCTTCTGTCACTCTCGCAACCCACCATAAGAGAATCATGAACATATTGCAACACCCTACAGCAGGGGCCCCCCACGTTTGCATGAGATGGAGGGTACCGTAGGACAGCACCATAAATAAAATATACAATCATACCAACCAAGATCACGATTAATCCATAGGATAAAACGGATCTACTCAAACATCATAGGATAACCATAGATCATTGGGAAATAATATATGGAGTTGAGCACCATGTTTAAGTAGAGATTACAGCGGGGAGAAGAGGTGTTCCACCACTGCATAGAGGGGGAGGAAGTTGGTGCTGACGGTAGCAAGACTGTTGACGTAGATCGTCGTGATGATCCTAGCCCCGGCGACACTCCCACGCCACAGGGAGAGAGGTGAGAGAGCCTCCCTCCTTCTTCTTCTTCCTTGGTCTCCCCCCTAGATGGGAGGAGAGTTCTCCCTCTGGTCCTCTCTGAGATTGGATCTCCCTCTCTGTTCTCTTCTGTTTCGCATCTCCCAGATCTGGCCCTTTACGGTTCTTAAATTCCCGGAGATCCGTAACTCCGATTGCGCTGAAATTTTTACAGGATTTTTTTCCATAAATTATCTTTCTTGTGCCAGAAGAAGGGTCCCAACCACCTTATGAGGATGGCATAAGACACCAGGGCACGCCTGGCACCCGCTGGCGTGCCCTGGTGTATCTTGGGGGATGTGGGCCCCTGCTTCCGTTGATTACACCTCCCAAAAATCACATATATTCTAAAATAATTCTCCATAAAATTTTATCGCGTTTGGACTTCGTTTGATACCGATTTTCTGTGAAACAGAAAACATGCAACAAACAGGAACTGGCACTAGACACTGTATCAATAGGTTAGTCCAATAAATCATATAAATTGTTCCCAAAAATATGTAAAAGTTGTATAATATTGGCATGAAACAATAAAAAATTATAGATACGACGAAGACGCATCAGCATTCCCAAGCTTAATTCCTGCTCGTCCTCGAGCAGGTAAATATGATAAAAAAAAGTTAATTTTTGATGTGGGATGCTACCTAGCGTAAACTTGATCATATATCTAATCATGGCATGAATATTAAGACACGAGTGATTCAAAGAAATAGCCTATAATTTGACATAAAGACATTAATACTCAGGCATCCCAACAAACAATCATGTCTTTCAAAATATCAATGCTAAAGAAAGCTATCACTACAAAATCATATAGTCTTGTCATGCTCTGTCTTCCTAACACAAAGTATTTATCATGCACAACCTTGATGACAAGCCGAACAATTGGTTCATACTTTTTAACGCGCTTCATCTTTTTCAACTCCCACGTAATACATGAGTGCAAGCCATGGATATAGCACTATGGGTGGAATAGAGTATGATGATAGGGGTAAATATAGAGAAGACAAAAAATAAGAAAGTCTCACATCGACGCAGCTAACCAACGGGCTACCGAGATGCCCATAAATTGATATCAATGCGAGGAGTAGGGATTGCCATGCAACGAATGCACTAAGAGCTATAAGTCTATGGAAGCTCATCATGAAAACTAAGTGGGTGTGCATCTAATCCTATAATGAAAAATTCCCACTAGTATATGAAAGTGACAACATAGGAGACTTATATGAAAAAACATGGTGCTACTTTGAAGCACAAGTGTGGAACTAGCATGCCCCTTCTCTCTCTTTTTTCTTTTTTTCTTTTTCTTTTTTTCTTTTTTTTTCTTTTTTTTCTTTTTTCCTTTTTTGCTCTCTCATTATCTAGAGTCTCATCCCGACTTGTGGGGGAATCATAGTCTCCATCATCCTTTCCTCACTGGGGCAATGCTCTAATAATGAAAATTGATGATCATCACACTTCTATTTACTTACAACCCAATATTACAACTCGATACCTATAACAAAAATATGACTCTATATGAATGCCTCTGGCAGTGTACTGGGAGGTGCAATGATCTAGCGTAACATGTATAAAAAATGATGGACGATGGCTGGGCCACAACTACTATGTCAGCTATATGATCATGCAAAGTAATATGACAATGAATGCTCAAGTCATCAAAACGGAAGCGGTGGAAGTGGCATGGCAATATATCTCAGAATAGCTATGGAAAGGCCATAATAGGTATGGTGGCTGTTTTGAGGAAGATATAATAAGGCTTGTGTGTGATAGAGCGTATCATATCACGGGGTTTGATGCACCGGCTATGGTTGCACCGACTCTCGAGGTGAGGAAGGGCAATGCACGGTACCGTAGAGGCTAGAAAATTGCGGAAAGGTAAGAGTGCATATAATCCATGGACTCACATTAGTCATAAAGAACTCATATACTTGTTGCAAAAGTTTATTAGCCCTCAAAGAAAAGTACTACTATGCATGCCCCTAGGGGGATAGATTGGTAGGAAAAGACCATCGCTCGTCCTCGACCGCCACTCATAAGGAAGACAATCAATAATAAATCATGATCCAACTTCATAGCATAACATGAGACTATACGTGCATGCTTCAGGAATCAACAACCTTAACACCAATATTCCTACTAACCACAACCATTTACTAGGACCTCCCACATATTACCATCTCTATATCGCAAAACTATTGCAAGGAATCAACCATATCATATTCAGTGATCCATAAATTTTATGTAGGATTTTATGACTAACCATGCAATTGACCAATTCCTATTGACTCTCTAAATAGATATAAGTGCAGCATGGGAGTTGAATTATTTCTACAAAAAATCATGCCCTAATAGACATAAGTGAAGAAAAGAGCATTCTACAGACAATGGTTTTCTATGTGAAGAGAAACATGCAATCCAAACTTCAAATGATATAAGTGAAGCACATGAAGCATTTTATGAAGCCACACTCAAAAGATATAAGTGAAGTGCAATTATAATTCTATAAATCAACCATGGACTATTTCATACCAGCATGGTTCATAAAACAAAAATGAAAACTAAACACAAAAGACGCTCCAAGATTTACACATATCACATGAACGAAACGAATACGAAAACATACCGATACTTGTTGAAGAAAGATGGGATGTCTTTCGGGGCATCCCCAAGCTTAGGCGCCCGAGTCTCCTTGAATATTTATGTGGTGCCTTAGTCATCCCCAAGCTTGAGCTCTTGCCTCTCCTCCTTCTCCTCATATCGAGACCTCCTCGATCTTTGATCACTTCATCCACACAAAACTTAACAGAAAACTGGTGAGATCCGTTAGTATAATAATGCAAATCACTACTTTAAGTACTGTTGCAAACCAATTCATATTTTGTTTTTGCATTGTAGCTACTGTATTATAACTTCTCCATGGCTCATACCACCAACAGAATCGATAGTTTCATCAAAACAAGCAAAAATAATGCATTAAGAACCGAATCTGTCTTAAACAGGACAGTCTGTAGTAATCTGAACATCTACCATACTTATGTTACTCCAAAAATTCTGAAAAATTATGAAGAAATAAACAATTTGTATAGCAATTCTGTGCTAAAAGTTTCAAAAACATTTGACGTTCCAGTAAACATGAAAACTCATGTGCTACAGCCAAAGTTTCTGTTTTTACACCGCACATACCAACAAGCAATCTAATTATCCTAAAGGCAAATCTTGGCACAATAATTTTACAATACAAAGGATTGTACAAGGGGATAATTATTTTTGTTGAAAAGTTTCTGTAATTGAGATTCACAAAGTTTCCTTGGGCATGAACAATGTTCAAGGATGTCCCCCACTTCAACGGTGTTCGTCTTTCTCACTTTCACTTTTCTTTTGTGAAGTTTTAAGTTCCCCTCTATTTTTTTTGTTTTTAAACTTTATAAAAGCACTCAATAGAATAAAATGACTCTCCAAAACTTCTGGGTTGTCTCGCTGGCAGCGCTTTCTTTAAAGCCATTAAGCTAGGCATAAAATGCTCAAGTAATGGATCCACCCGGATCCCAAGGTATATCAAAGCCAATTCTAATTAGCAATGATTTCGCATTTAGTAATGAGCACAAAGAAACATAAATCATGCAATGACGAAGTCTAACTCTCTTTCTATGCATCGGCATGTCATACAAGAACAATTCGTGCACATCTAGTAAAGGCCAATACATAGCATAAGCAGTTTCTTGCAATTTTATCGTGTTGGAAACATAAAAAGGTGGAGATATAGTTCCTCTCTCATAATAATTACAAGTAGGAGAAGCAAGCAAATGCATATTGCATTCATCAAAATTATCATGTGCAATGGTAAAAGGCAACCCATGATATAATCCTTAATAAGAACAAACTTCTCCGATATACACTAGTAGAAAAAGGGTCTAATGTGCAGCTCATTAGTCCCGGTTTGAAATTGAGCTGACACTAATGTGACCATTAGTGCCGGTTCCAACGGCTAGGCGGGCCGCTCTCTTTAGTACCGGTTCATGCGGAACCTTTAGCACCGGTTCATGCCACGAACCGGTACTAAAGAGAGTGGTGGCATGATGTTGTCAGACTGGGGCCCGTCCAGCACCTTTAGTACCGATTCTTGCCACGAACCGGCACTATAGGTCATCCCACATATAAACCCTTCGTCCAGCTCGCTCTGTTCTTCCCCCTTTCCCCTTTCCTCCTCTCTGTTCTTCCTCTCTTCTCCCCTCGAGCTCATCACACATTTTGCCCAAATTTTGTCAAGATTTGAAGGACCCATCCATTCAAGTGATCACAAAGGTTAGCAACATTGTCCTTTCATCTCTCATTGCTAGATTAGCTCTTGCAATGCTTTATATAGTGATTAATTTGTGGGGTTTAGTAATTTGGGAGGAATTATATGTGGCAGTTTATTTGATTTATATGCAATTTGAGCTTAAAATAACTCTTAGTTTGCATATGTAGGTGTGGTTTACTTAGTGCCTTCCCGTCTCCATCGTAACCAGCATCGATCGTCCGCACCGACCCGTCGCCGGCACCACCTTGTGGTGAGCCTCTTGTTCTTATCTTTTTTATATAAAAAATCATGTTTGTGTGATTTAGATATATAGTTACCTGTATAATTATCTTACCCGTACGTTGTTTGTTATACATAGTGCCATGGTTTTGATATCCGTCCCTGTCGGCCCTCGTCCGTGTTATGATTCAGATGTGGTATATTCTCTTTTAAAACTATTTGTTACATTTCGTGTTTATGACAAATTGTGCCCATCAAGTTGACATAGATATTTTTATCTAGGAGGTATGTGAACCGGAAATTCCAACCGACCCTATTGTCGAGAGGTTAAATTTAGTTGAAAGAGAAAACGAGTATTTGAAAGAAAAATTGAAAAGAATTGAGGGGGAGAAGATGGAATTGGAGTTGCATGTTGCCGATGTCGTCGATGATCACAAGATCAAGATGGAGAAAATGCGGTTATCGGGTGGTAGGTGCGACATATGCCAACGGGTGGCTTATCATTGTGGGAGCCAATAAGACATCGCCCGTGCCTGGAAACGGGATAAGACAAAGACATGCATGCCGGCGGATCTTACCCAGGTTCGGGGCTCTCCGCGGAGATAACACCCCTTGTCGGTGTCAAAACCGGTGGATCTCGGGTAGGGGGTCCCGAACTGTGCGTCTAGGCGGATGGTAACAGGAGACAAAGGACACGATGTTTTTACCTAGGTTTGGGCCCTCTCGATGGAGGTAAAACCCTACTCCTGCTTGATTGATATTGATGATATGGGTAGTACAAGAGTGGATCTACCACGAGATCAAGGAGGCTAAACCCTAGAAGCTAGCCTATGGTATGATTGTTGTAATGGTTGTGTCCTACGGACTAAAACCCTCCGGTTTATATAGACACCGGAGAGGGCTAGGGTTACACAGAGTTGGTTACAATGGTAGGAGATCTACATATCCGTATCGCCAAGCTTGCCTTCCACGCCAAGGAAAGTCCCATCCGAACACGGGACGAAGTCTTCAATCTTGTATCTTCATAGTCTTGGAGTCCGGCTGACGATGATAGTCCGGCTATCCGGACACCCCCTAGTCCAGGACTCCCTCAGTAGCCCCCGAACCAGGCTTCAATGACATCGGGTCCAGCGCATATATAGTCTTCGGCGTTGCAAGGCGGGTTCTCCTTCAAATTCCATGTGCTTGCCGGATAGTGTCTGGCTCTTTTATAAATGTTGCGCTCCTTGGCTTCCACGCCCAATAATGCCTTCTTCCACGCGTCGCACGAATGCGAAAAGCCAGGGTATCTTTTATGTTTTACCCCCTAGCTGCGCAAACAATCTGCCTATAAGAAAGGCAAGAATCCAGATCCAAATCCCACCATCTTCCTTCCGCGAGTACTCATCGGAGTGCTTCTGACCAAAAATCCATTCCATCATGGACCGCCGACGCAGCTCCTCCTCTCGCGCTCCCAGCCCTCTGCCAGGAGATTGGAGGAGATATTCTGTCCCGCACAACGAGCTGGTGACGCTCCAAGCGGAGGGATACCTTCCTCCGGCCTTTATGGTCCCGGTTCGAGCCGGGCTGGCCACCTACAAAGGTGGGAAGCAAGCGGAGGCCACCCCTAGTCCCAACAAAGGGAAGCGGGTATGCTTCGTCCCCTATCTGATAAGGGGGCTTGGATTTCCTATACATCCGTTCCTCCGCGGGCTTCTGGAGTTCTACGGACTCCAGCTCCATCACCTCACGCCCGCCTCTATTCTGCATATCGCGGGTTTCGTAGCCCTTTGCGAGCTATTCCTGGGCATCGAGCCCCACTTTGCTCTGTGTAAGAGGCTATTGTGCCTTGTACGCTGCTCTCACGAGGGGTCAATATATCAAGTGGGCGGTGCCGAAATATGGCGCATCGCCGGGACCGGATATCCATCCGGAACCCCTAAGAAGGCGTCCGAAGACTGGCCTTCAGAATGGTTTTATGTAGAAGACGCTCCACTGTCGGACCCTATTCAGACCGGCCTTCCGGAGTTCAGCAATGCTCCTCTGAAGAAACGCCTGAGTTGGCACCCGCGGAGCCCTCAGCTAGAGGAAGACAAGAGCGTCCATTATTTGATGGGCTGGATAAGGTTACTGGACCATTCCGGATTGACCATGATTGGAGTCATGGCCACGTGCATTATGCAGGGGGTGTAGCCGCTGCAATACAGGGGCCACCCCATGTGGGATTTCAATGGGGAGAATGATGCCGCTTGTCATGGCCGCCAAGGGCCGGGATCGGCCGAAGATCTGGTGAAGATTCTGTCCGGCCCGTACAAGGGGGAGAAGGAGGACTTCCTCCAGATGAGCCCATTTAATGGGTTCTCCATGAACAACCCTTGGAGCTGGGTAAGCGGATGTTCATTTATCTGACCCGCGCTTTCAAAGTTAAGTACCTTACTTTATGGTTTTGACGCAGGAACTGCGCCGGACTGTGGAAAGGATACATAGTCCGGCCCCACAACCCGAGGATCCAGAAACATCCCTTGATCCGTCCTCCGAAGAGGATCCGGACATAAAGGTGGAGCTAATTGACGGGGTGTTTCACCAACTCAGCATGGATAATGCTCTAGTCGCCATTACGGCTGACTACCCCGGCCTATCTCCGGCTCCCCAGGTGATTGTGACCGAAGTCCTGACACCATTATTTCGTCCTTGCACATTTCTGACCACCGCATACCATGGTGTCTCGCAGGAGGTACCTTCAAGGCGGGAAGCCGAGCCCGCGGCGGCTGACCCACAGGGTCAGTCCGGCCCCGCAGGCGGAAGAGGGGTGCGGTGCGAATAGAAACGTCACCGCAACGGTATAGCTCGCGACCATCATTTAGGACAAAGTTCCTAGGAGGTGTTTGAATGCTCATGACTTTTGTAGGAGAAAGAGTGCTCGCCGGACTGCGGGCGGAGAGGTTGCCAACCAAGCCTCTGCCAGCCAGGCGCCAACACCTGGTCTGGAGGGGGAGGCGAGCGCAAGGCGCAAGCCGGATACTCCTCCAACGGAGGATGCTGACAGACTGTCCGCCACCAGGTCTGAGGTGGAGAGCGCCATGAACCATAGGCGCCGCCGGACAGTTTTTCGTGACGCGTGCTTCTCCCCTGAGGCGTTGAATGCCTTTAACGCGGGGAACGTGCACCTCCGTGCTGCTCAAGATGGTTTGACTAGAGCCACGGAGCAGTATGTAAAAGACATACGGGTAAGAGATTTTTATAGTTTTATATGCCAGTAGCCCCCGAGACTTAAAGTAGTTAGAGTAACTGATTTAAGGATCATTTAATATGCAGGATCTTACAGAGAAGAATACCCAATTGTCCCAGGAGCTACAAGAGTGCAAGGCCCAACTTGAGGCCGCATTCGCTGCCGCAGGAGGAAACACAGAGACCCCTCCTGGTAACACATTATTTCAAAAATATAAGCGGTATGCGGCGTGCGTGTAAGTCTGACAATGATATTGCAGATGTTGCCAGACTTGATCCGGACAAGCAACAACTACTGCGCCAGCTGAAGGCCGGCGAGAGGGTGCTGACGAAGGTGTAGTAGGAAAGGAACAAACTCCAGGATGCCCACGCCCAGCATGGAGAGGAGCTGAAAGGTGTTCGGGCCGAGCTGTCTGGCTCCGTGAAGGAGAATCAGTGGCTTCGTCGCGGCATCTATAGTAAGTGCTTGAGCGAACTCCTTTGAAAAGAAGAGTTCGGCGAGGAAGTCAATTGACAAAGATATGTCTGTAGGTGTGCTCATAGGTCGCCCTGCGGAGGAGATGCCCGTATCAACGGGTGATCAACTTCCCGAGCTGGTGCAACTGCTCGAACGAGTTCGGCAGGTGATGAGCGGCGGCGTCCAGGCTTTATGTCCGTCCCTCTCCCTACCCGAGGGCCTTGGAGAGCTTGCGGAGAAGCTTCGGGGAGCGCGGCAGCGCTTCCTTTTATGGAAGATATCGGCCTGCCGCCAAGGTGCCAGGGAGGCCTGGGCCATTGTGAAGACGCGATACAAGAAGGCGGATCCCAACCACATGGCCGAGGTCGGACCTGTGGGGCCCGATGGAAGGATATCCCTGTGAGCTTAGTGTACGGCCAAGTAGAGTTGGCCGCTAAATATTCCCAATGGGACTCTAAATTAGACAGCCTGTTAGACGGGATTGAGGAGGATTACAGTCAGTCGATTTGACAATGTATTTAAAATGACATGTAAAATGCCTTCTAGCCGGATTGTAGATCGTTTGTCTTTGCCGACCTTTTCGCTTCAACCACGGGACCCTAGAGTCCGGAGTGTGTCCGAATACCTTCTCGGTTAAGAAACAACCGGGGCATGCATGGAGACCAGGCGTAGGGGTCATTAGTGCTTTATCAGACAAGTGCCCAACTAGTTATGTTATATTACATGGTTAGTAAGAAACATCTTCCAGGGAGAATAGTTCCGTTAAGGGTTCCTTTCCCTGGGAGGCATGCCCTAAAGTGCATGTCCGGACTGCGAAAAGAGCAGGAAAACATCTGGGGGCAGATAAATAAATAGGTAAAAAATCATCTTTCAAGTCACCGACCGAATATTCCCTTAAGAACGCTAGCTTTCGGCTTCACCCAGTTTGAGGTACACATCCGGCTGACCCGGCAGTAACAATCGCAGAGGTGCTCCCTTTACCTTCTAGCCGAACAATCGGGAACGTAGGGGTAAGCACAGGAGCCAGGCAACCCAGCTTGGCCAAAACTTAAGTCATATCGATGCATATAATGGTGAATAAAAGGTACATGTGGAAGTTTGACACATGTGCTAGGCATGAAGCCCTTATAAGTAAGCTTCTGGTAAAGAAGCCCCAGGTATAATGAGTGCGGATAGCACATCAATTGTGTGCGAACAATGCGCAAGTAGGCGTTTAAGGGCTTTTATGAAAAGGGTGAGAGAAAAGAGGGAAACGAAAGACAGTTGAAGTGTAAAAATTTGGACGGGGGAAGGAGACGAACTCTTAGTCCGGCGCTAGGTGTAGAATCTTCGGAGGCAGGCTGCGTTCCATGGGTTCGGCTCGAGTCGGTTGTCCGATGCATTTCGCAGACGGTATGCTCCACCGGTCAAGACTTGATCGATAATGAAGGGGCCCTCCCATTTGGGCTTGAGCTTGTCCTTTTTCTTGTCCGGCAGGCGTAGAACTAGTTCGCCAACATTGTAAGTCTTAGCCCGTACTTCTCTGCTTTGATATCTTCGAGCCTACTGCTGATAGAATGCGGAACGAGCCTTGGCGATGTCGCGTTCTTCCTCCAATGCGTCCAAGCTGTCCTGCCGATCCAGCTCGGCTTCTCTTTCTTCGTACATGCACACTCGAGGTGAGTCATGAATGATGTCGCAGGGCAAAACTGCCTCTGCGCCGTATACCATAAAAATGGTGTGAATCCGGTAGTACGGTTGGGCGTTGTCCGCAGCCCCCAGAGTACGGAGTCAAGCTCCTCTACCCAGTGCATGTTAGATTCCGTAAGGGACCGCACTAATCTGGGTTTGATGCCTCTCATTATTAGACCATTTGCTCGTTCCACTTGACCGTTGGTTTGAGGATGATAGACTGAAGCGTAATCGAGCTTAATGCCCATATTTTTGCACCATAATTTAACCTCATCGGCCGTGAAGTTCGTGCCGTTATCGGTAATGATGCTATGGGGGACGCCATAACGGTGTACTACCCCGGATATGAAGTCTATCACTGGTCCGAACTCTGCCGTTTTAACTGGCTTGGCCTCTATCCATTTGGTGCATTTGTCCACCATGACCAATAGGTACTTTTGCTTGTGGGTTCCCCCTTTAAGGGGTCCAACCATGTCAAGCCCCCAGACCGCGAACGGCCAGGTGATGGGTATAGTATTGAGGGCGGTGGGTGGCATATGGCTCTGATTAGCAAAGAGCTGACAACCGACGCATCTTTGGACCAAGTCCTGAGCATCTGCCCGGGCCGTCGGCCAGTAAAATCCTGTACGGAATGCCTTGCCTACAAGGGCCCGAGCTGCGGCGTGGTGTCCGCCTAGTCCGGCATGAATTTCAGCCAGAAGGTTTCTCCCTTCCTCTTCGGAGATACACCTTTGAAGGACTCCGGTTGTGCTTTTCTTATAGAGTTCTCCCTCGTGGACCTTGTAGGCTTTAGATCACCGAACTATGCAGCGGGCCTCATTTTGGTCTTCGGGAAGTTCCTGCCTAAGTAAGTAGGCTAGGAATGGCTCTGTCCACGGGGCGATTACTGCCATTACTTCGTGGGCTGAAGGTGTTATTTCATCGGCTGAGTCGCCGATTATGTCCGATTGTTCTACGTTGGGTGGTGTGGCTGCTTCCGGGTTGTTATTTCCGGACTCCTCTTCCCATAGTACGGATGGCTTAAAGAGCCGTTCCAGGAAGATGTTTGGAGGGACAGCGTCACGTTTCGCGCTGATGCGCGCTAATACGTCGGCTGCTTGGTTATTATCCCGGGCTACGTGGTGGAATTCAAGTCCTTTGAACCGAGCTGACATTTTTAGGACAGCGTTATGATAGGCTGCCATTTTCGGATCCTTGGCGTCAAAGTCTCCATTTACTTGGGATATTGCAAGGTTTGAATCCCCTCGCACCTCTAGGCGTTGAATGCCCATGGAGATTGCCATCCGGAGGCCATGTAGGAGGGCCTCGTATTCGGCTGCATTGTTGGAGTCCATGTACATTATCTGAAGTACGTATTGGACTATGTCCCCGGTTGGGGACGTCAATACGATGCCAGCCCCCAAGCCGGCCAACATTTTGGAGCCGTCGAAGTGCATAATCCAATTGGAGTATGCGCCGTACTCTTTAGGGAGTTCGGCTTCAGTCCATTCGACGACAAAGTCAGCCAAGACTTGCGACTTTATAGCTCGCCTAGGTTTGTAAGTTATATCAAATGGTAAGAGCTCAATGGCCCATTTTGCAATCCTGCCCATTGCGTCGCGGTTGTTTATAATGTCGTTGAGGGGCACTTCGGATGCCACTGTTATCGAACACTCTTGAAAGTAGTGTCGGAGCTTCCGGGATGCCATGAACACCGCATACACTATATTTTGATAGTGCGGGTAACGAGACTTGCAGGGAGTTAAGACAGTGGATACGTAGTACACTGGTTTTTGAAGAGGCAATTTATGCCCTTCTGTTTCTCGTTCGACGACGAGTACCGCGCTTACAACTTGATGTGTTGCCGCGATGTATAACAACATTGGTTCGCCCAGGTTAGGCGCAGCCAGGACCGGATTTGTTGCCAATATGGCTTTTATTTCTTCGAGTCCGGCAGTGGCAGCATCAGTCCACTCGAAGTGTTCGGTGCGCCTGAGAAGGCAGTAGAGGGGCAATGCCTTTTCTCCCAAACGGGAGATAAAGCGGCTTAGAGCTGCCACGCATCCAGTCAATTTTTGTATTTGTTTGAGGTCTTTTGGAATATCCAGCTGTGACAGAGCTCAGATCTTGGCTGGGTTTGCTTCAATTCCTCTACCGGATACAATGAAGACCAGGAGCTTTCCGGCTGGTACGCCGAAAACGCATTTTTCTGGATTCAGCTTAATGTCATATGCTCGAAGGTTGTCGAATGTGAGCCTCAAATCGTCTACTAGAGTCTCGACATGTTTGGTTTTGACGACTACGTCATCTACATATGCCTCTACTGTTTTGCCGATCTGGGTAGCCAGACATGTCTGAATCATGCGCTGATATGTTGCGCCGGCGTTTTTGAGTCCGAAGGGTATCATGTTGAAGCAGAATGGTCCATATGGAGTAATGAATGCCGTTGCGGCTTGGTCCGCTTCTGCCATCTTGATTTGATGGTAGCCGGAGTATGCGTCAAGGAAGCACAATGAATCGTGCCCTGCAGTAGCATCGATTATTTGGTCTATGCGGGGAAGGGGGAAGGGATCCTTTGGGCAGGCCTTGTTGAGGTCTTTAAAATCGACGCATAGGCGCCAGGATTTGTCCTTCTTTGGTACCATTACCAGGTTTGCTAGCCAGTCCGGATGTTTGATGTCTCTGATGAATCCGGCTTCCAGTAGTTTGGCTAGCTCTTCTCCCATTGCCTGTCTTTTGGGTTCGGAAAATCGCCGAAGAGCCTGTTTGACTGGCTTGAATCCTTTTAGGATGTTTAGGCTGTGTTCTGCCAATCTACGTGGGATTCCTGGCATATCTGAAGGGTGCCAGGCAAAGATGTCCCAATTTGCCTGAAGGAATTCTCGCAGTGCGGCATCTACATCAGGGTTCAACTGTGCCCCGATGGAGGCCATGTTTGTTGGGTCCGTTGGATGGACCTGGAATTTGACTATTTCATCCGCTGATTTAAAGGAGGTGGACTTGGATCTCTTATCGAGTATCACATCATCCCTATTCACCGTAGAGCCCAGCGCAGTGAGTTCTTCTGCCGCTAGGGCTTCAGATAGTGCCTCCAGGGCTAATGCGGCTATCTTGTTTTCGGCGCGGAGTGCTATGTCCGGATCACTAGCTAGAGTGATTATTCCGCCGGGCCTAGGCATCTTAAGCTTCATGTACCCGTAATGCGGTATGGCTTGAAAAATTGTGAATGCCTCTCGTCCTAATATAGCGTGATATCCGCTGCTGAACGGGGCCACTTGGAACGTGACCTCTTTGGACCTATAATTGTCCGGCGAGCCAAACACCACATCAAGTGTGATTTTTCCTGTGCAGCGCGCTTCCCGGCTAGGGATTATTCCTCTAAAGGTTGTGCTGCTTCGCTCAATGCGGCTCCAGTCTATTTCCATTTTTTGAAGAGTTTCCTCGTAGATGAGGTTTAGTCCGCTGCCGCCATCCATGAGTACCTTGGTAAGACAAAAGATGTCCACTATTGGACTGAGGACCAATGCGGCTGGTGCTCGGGCTGTTCGAAATTTAGGTTCGTCGCTGGCGTTGAAGGTGATGGCCGTGTCGCTCCATGGATTTGTTGTTGCTACTTGGTAGACTTCGGCGAGGCTGCGGATTGTTCGTTTTCGCATATTATTTGATGCGAAAGTCTCGAAGACTGTTGACACCGTACTGGTAATGTTGGAGTGGTTTTCTGGGGCTAGAAGCTCCTCGCCACTTTTGGCCACCTGCCGTAATATCCAACATGCTCGAAGGCTATGTGTTGGGGTGGCGCCTTCTATACTGTGAATTTTACAGGGTCCGCTGAGCCATCCCTCCAGTACGGTTCCGTGCCCTTTATGGGGTTTTTGCTTTTTGGTTTTTGTACCTGGTGCCTGAGTGTGATGCACCCTTTTGTTACGGACTAGGGTTGTATTCGGGGCTGGATTGTCCCAAAACTTAGTTTCGGTTTTCCGGAAACTGTCCATCGCACAGTACTTTCGTACTATGGACGCCAGGTCGGTGAAGCATGTAATTTCACGGCGACTGACGGCGTTCAAGATTCCCTCGTCCGTGCAATTATTGCAGAAAATTGAAATTGCGTTTTCCTCTCGGCAGTCCTTTATCCTGTCCATAACCAGGAGGAATCTGGCCCAGTAATGGTGTACTGTTTCAGCGGGCTCCTGCCAGATTTGAGACAGATCACATATGTCTGGGTGGGTGGGTGGAATTGAGTCCGGAATCCTACCCATCTCGAGGCTCAAGGGCCGAGAAGTTTCCGAATTTGGAAGCTTGGATTGTTGGACGTTGTCCAACGAGTCCGGTCCGATGCCTGACTTTAGGTTCAGTGCTTGATCAAAGTCCGTCCCTCCGCGGGAATCCGGCGTGGAGGATTCGGAAGCCCGGACATGACTAGTTTTCAATATGGGAGAAGAGTCGCCGCATTGTTCCTCTGCCACCGCAACGTGGTGGCTAACCTGGGGAGAGTTAATCTCTCTCAGATCGGTTTTAAGCCCAATCTGATTGTAGTCTGTAGCGACTCCTAGGGCGGCGATGCGATCCAAGAGCTTGTTTACGGACGAGAGCTCTATTGGATCCAGCTGCTCGGCGAATTCTGAGTTGACGTGAAGATTGCTTTTGATGACCCGAGAGGTCATCGTCGAAGCGGTGGCCGAACAGGCGGTCATGAGAAAACCACCCAGCCGGATAGTTTGGCCGGCGGCCAAGGCTCCTTTGGCGAAGATACCGTCTTTGAAGACGGGAAGAGGCATCCTTCCTATCGGTGACGGCACAGAGGAACTCTCAATGAAAGCACCAATGTCAGTGTCAAAACCGGCGGATCTCGGGTAGGGGGTCCCGAACTGTGCGTCTAGGCGGATGGTAACAGGAGACAAGGGACACGATGTTTTTACCTAGGTTCGGGCCCTCTCGATGGAGGTAAAACCCTACTCCTGCTTGATTGATATTGATGATATGGGTAGTACAAGAGTGGATCTACCACGAGATCAAGGAGGCTAAACCCTAGAAGCTAGCCTATGGTATGATTGTTGTAATGGTTGTGTCCTACGGACTAAAACCCTCCAGTTTATATAGACATCGGAGAGGGCTAGGGTTACACAGAGTCGGTTACAATGGTAGGAGATCTACATATCCGTATCACCAAGCTTGCCTTCCATGCCAAGGAAAGTCCCATCCGGACACGGGACGAAGTCTTCAATCTTGTATCTTCATAGTCTTGGAGTCCGGCTGACGATGATAGTCCGGCTATCCGGACACCCCCTAGTCCAGGACTCCCTCACCCCTAGTCCTGCTCTGCGGGGTCTCCGCATGATCACTAGATCAACAAGTGGCTACAAGAGGCTCCTTGAGCTGTTTGGCGAGAGGAGGAAGAAAGGGCAAGGCTAGCTCTCTTCTCCTCTCAAAGTTGTGTCTAAAACTATCAGAGTCCAACCCTTTGCATGGGTGCCCTGGGGGGTTTATATAGGCCTACCCCCCAGGGGTACAATGGTAATCCGGCTGGGCATGGGCCCAAGCCGTCAGTGTCTACATTTGCCGGCTTTTCCGCCGAACGCAGGGGCCCGCCGACTGGTGGGTCCCGCCGGCTGCTGGCCTCCTGGTGTACAGGCAGGCCCCACCGCTTGGTCTTGTCGGGGGCTGGTTACTGTTGCCTCACTCTTTATGACGAGGGCTTTGTCGAGGTAAGCATGGCTACAGTGCCGCCACCTGGCAGGCTCTCACTATAGCTGTCGGTGTCAAAACCGGCGGATCTCGGGTAGGGGGTCCCGAACTGTGCGTCTAGGCGGATGGTAACAGGAGACAAGGGACACGATGTTTTTTACCCAGGTTCGGGCCCTCTCGATGGAGGTAAAACCCTACTCTTGCTTGATTGATATTGATGATATGGGTAGTACAAGAGTAGATCTACCACGAGATCAAGGAGGCTAAACCCTAGAAGCTAGCCTATGGTATGATTGTTGTAATGTATGTTGTCCTACGGACTAGAGCCCTCCGGTTTATATAGACACCAGAGAGGGCTAGGGTTACACAGAGTCGGTTACAATGGTAGGAGATCTACGTATCCGTATTGCCAAGCTTGCCTTCCACGCCAAGGAAAGTCCCATCCGGACACGGGGCGGAGTCTTCAATCTTGTATCTTTGTAGTCTTGATAGTCCGGCGGACATTGAGAGTCCGGCTGTCCGGACACCCCCTAGTCCAGGACTCCCTCAGTAGCCCCCGAACTAGGCTTCAATGACGATAAGTCCAGTGCGTTTATAGTCTTCGGCGTTGCAAGGTGGGTTCTCCCTTCAAATTCCATGTACCTGCCGAACAGTGTCCGGCTTCATCTTGAATACTGTGTTCCTCGGCTTCTACGCCAAATAATGGCCCTCTTCCACGCATCACACGAATGCGAAAAGCCAGGGTGTATTTTGCATTTCACCCCCAAACTGTGCGAGTCGCCTACTTATAAAAGAGGCAAGAATTCTAGATCCAAACCACACCATCTTCCTCCCGTGAATACTCCATCGAAGCGCCTTTGACCTAGAAGTCCATTCCACCATGGATCATCAACGCAGCTCTTCTTCACGCGCTCCCAGCCCACCGCCGGGGAATTGGAGGAGGTGCTCTATTTCGCACAACGAGCTCGAGAAGCTCCAAACGGGGGAATTCCTCCCTCCGGCCATTATGATCCCAGTCCGGGCCGGACTGGTTACTTATCAAGGTGGGAGACAGGCGGAGGACACTCCAAGCCCCAATAAGGGGGAGCGAGTGTGTTTTGTCCCTTATCTGACAAGGGGACTCGGATTTCCAATACATCCGTTCCTCCGCGGGCTCCTGAAATTCTACGGACTCTAGCTCCACCACCTTACGCCCGCCTCTGTCCTGCATATCGCGGGCTACATAGCTCTTTGCGAGCTATTCCTGGGCATTGAGCCCCATTTCGCATTGTGGAAGAGGCTGTTTTTCCTCGTACCCCGTTCTTACCAGGGGTCCATATATCAAGTAGGCGGCGCCGAAATATGGCGCATCGCCGGGACCGGATACCTATCCGGCACTCCCAAGAGGGCGTCCGAAGACTGGCCCTCGGAATTGTTTTATATAGACGACGCTCCGCTGCCAGACCCAGTTCGGATCGGCCTCCCGGAGTTTAGTGCTACTCCCTTGAAGAAACGCCTCAGCTGGCGCCCGCGGAGCCCCCGATTGGAGGAAGACAAGAGCGTCCATTACTTGATGGGCCGGATAAGATTAATGGCTCATTCCGGCTTGACCATGATTGGGGTCATGGCGACATGCATCAAGCAAGGGGTACAGCCACTGCAATACAGAGGCCACCCTATGTGGGATTTCGACGGGGAAGACGATGCTACCCGGCACGGCCGCAAAGGGCCGGATTCGACCGAGGATCTGGTGAAGATCCTGTCCAGCCTGTACAAGCGGGAGAAGGAGGACTTCCTTCGAACGAACCCTTTGGATGGGTTCTCCATGATCAACCCCAGAGGATGGGTAAGTGAACACCTTGAAGAGCCCAGCCCATGCTTTCGAAGTTTAAGCTTCTTACATTATGTCTTCGGCGCAGGGTCTACGCCGGATTGTGGAGGACATGGTAAGTCCTGCTCCGCAACCCGAGGATCCAGAAGGATCCCTGGGTCCGGCCTCCGAAGAGGACCCGGATATCGAGGTGGAGCTGATCGACGGGGTGTATCTAGAGCTCAGCATAGACAATGCTTTGGTCGCCATTACGGCGGACAACCCCGGACTAAGTCCGGCTTCCCAGGTGACCGCGACCGAAGTCCGGACACCACTATCTCATCCCTGCCCATTTCTGACCTTCGCGAACGATGGTATTTTGCAGGAAGCGCCTTTACGGCAGGAAGCCGAGCCCGCGGCGGCCGACCAACAGAGGTCAGTCCGAACCAGCAGGAGGAAAAGGAGCGCAGTGCGGACGGAAACATCGCCGCAAAGGTATAGCTCGTATTTGAATTTTTAGAGCAACGTTCCGAGGAAACGTCTAAGTGCCCATGATCTTTATAGGAGAAAAAGTGCTCGCCGGACTGCGAGCGCAGGAATTGCCAATCCAACCAACACCGGCCAGGCTCCAGCGCCCGGCCTGGAGGGGGAGGCAAGCGCAAGACGCGAGCCGGATCCTTCTCCAACGGAGGATACCGACAGACTGTCCGCCACCAAGTCTGAGGTGGAGAGTACCATGAACCATAGGCGCTGCCGGACAGTATTTCAAGAAGCGTGCTTTTCCCCTGAGGCATTGGATGCTTTTAACGCGGGGGACGCGCATCTCCGTGCTGCTCAAAATGGTTTTACCAGAGCCACGGAGCAGTATGTGAAAGACATACGGGTAAGGGAATTTAAATGGTTGTATATACTAGTAGCCCCCGAGACTTAAATTAGTTATGCTAACTGATTTAAGGATCATTGTAAATTTCAGGCACTTAACGAGAAGAACGCCCAGCTGTCTCGGGAACTGCAAGATTGCAAGGCCCAACTTGAGGCCGCACTTGCGGCCGTAGGAGGAGGCGGAAAGACCCCTCCTGGTAACACATTTTTATTAATAAATATAAGTGTTGTGCGGCGTGCGCGCGAGTCTAATAATGACATTTGCAGGTACCGCCGGACAAGATCCGGACAGGCAAGCATTGCTACGCCAGCTAAAGGCCGGCGAGAGTGTGCTGAATAGAGTTCAGCAGGAAAGGAACAAGCTCCAAGATGCCAACGCCAGGCTCGGAGAAGAGATGAAAGGCGTACAGGCCGAGCTGTCCAGCTCCGTTAAGGAGAATCAGCGGCTTCGTCGCAGCATTTATAGTAAGTGCTTGAGCGAACTCTTTTGAAAAGAAGAGTTCGGCGAGGAAGCGTTTTGACATGATATGTCTTGTAGGTATACTCACGAGTCGTCCTGCAGAGGAGATGCCCATATCAATGGGTGATCAACTTCCCGAACTGTTGCAGCTACTCGAACGAGTTCGGCAGGCAATGAGCGGCGTCGTTCAGGCTTTATGGCCAGCCCTCACCCTACCCGAGGGCCTCGGGGAGCTTGCGGAGAAGCTGCAGGGAGTGCGGCAGCGCTTCCGTTTGTGGAAGATTTCGGCTTGCCGTCAAGGTGCGAGGGAGGCTTGGGCCATGGTGAAGACGCGGTACAAGAAGGCAGATCCCAACCACATGGCCGAAGTTGGACCGGTGGGGCCCGACGGGAAGGAGATCCCTGTGAGTTTAGTGTATAGCCAAGTAGAGTTGGCTGCTAAATTTTCCCAACAGGACTGTAAACTAGACAGCCTGTTAGACGGGATTGAGGAGGAATACAATCAATAAATTTGACAATGTATGTTATCCTTTAAAGTGACATGTGAAATGCCTTCTAGCCAGATTGTAGATCGTTTGTCTTTGCCGACCTTTTCGCTTCGACCTCGGGACCCTAGAGTCCGGAGTGTGTCCGAATACCTTTTTGGTTAAGAAACAACCGTGGTATGCATGGAGACCAGGCGTAGGGGTCATTAGTGCTTTATCAGACAAGTGCCCAACTAGTTATGTTATATTACATGGTTAGTAAGAAACATCTTCCAGGGAGAATAGTTCCGTTAAGGGTTCCTTTCGCTGGGAGGCATGCCCTAAAGTGCATGTCCGGACTGCAAAGAAAGCAGTAAAACATCTGGGGGCAGATAGATAAATAGGTAAAAAGTCATCTTTTAAGTCACCGACCGAATATTCCCTTAAGAACGCTAGCTTTCGGCTTCACCCAGTCTGAGGTACACATCCGGCTGACCCGGCAGTAACAATCGCAGAGGTGCTCCCTTTACCTCCTAGCCGAACAATCGGGAACGTAGGGGTAAGCACAGGAGCCAGGCAACCCAGCTTGGCCAAAACTTAAGTCATATCGATGCATATAATGGCGAATAAAAGGTACATGTGGAAGCTTGACACATGTGATGGGTATAAAACCCGTATAATTAAGCTTCTGTAAAAGAAGCCCCCAGGAATAATGAGTGCGGATAGCACATCATGCGTACAATTGAGCTTTTGTAAAAGAAGCCCCCAGGAATAATGAGTGCGGAGGGCACATCATGCGTATGCAAAGAATGCAAAAATAGGCCCGAAAGGGCTTTTAAATGAGAAGGATAAAAAGAGAAACAAAAGACAGCTGAAGTGCAAAAGTATGGACGGGGGAAGGGGATGAACTCTTAGTCCGGCGCTAGGCATAGAATCGTCGGAGGCGGGCTGCGTTCCATGGGTTCGGCTCGAGTCGGTGATCCGACGCATTTCGTAGACGGTACGCTCCGCCGGTCAGTACTTGATCGATGATGAAGGGACCCTCCCATTTGGGCTTGAGCTTGTCCTTTTTCTTGTCCGATAGGCGTAGAACTAGTTCACCAATGTTGTAAGTCTTGGCCCGTACTTCTCTGCTTTGATATCTTCGGGCCTGCTGCTGATAGAATGCGGAACGAGCCTTCGAGACGTCACGTTCTTCCTCCAATGTGTCCAAGCTGTCCTGCCGATCATGCTCGGCCTCTCTTTCCTCATACATGCGCACTCGAGGTGAGTCATGAATAATGTCACAGGGCAAGACTGCCTCTGCGCCGTATACCATAAAAAATGGTGTGAATCCGGTAGTACGGTTAGGCGTTGTCCGCAGCCCCCAGAGTACGGAGTCGAGCTCCTCGACCCATTGTGTGTCGGATTTAGTGAGTGACCTCACTAGTCTGGGTTTAATGCCGCTCATTATTAGACCATTTGCTCTTTCCACTTGACCGTTGGTTTGAGGGTGATAGACTGATGCATAGTCGAGCTTGATGCCCATATTTTTGCACCATGACTTAACCTCATCGGCTGTGAAGTTCGTGCCGTTGTCGGTGATGATGCTGTGGGGGACTCCGTAACGGTGTACCACCCCTGATATAAAGTCTATCACTGGTCCGGACTCTGCCGTTTTGACCGGTTTGGCCTCTATCCATTTGGTGAATTTATCCACCATGACCAATAGGTATTTTTTTCTTGTGGGTTCCCCCTTTAAGGGGTCCAACCATGTCAAGCCCCCAGACCGCGAACGGCCAAGTAATGGGTATGGTTTTGAGGGCGGTGGGTGGCGTATGGCTCTGATTAGCAAAGAGCTGACAACCAACGCATCGCTGGACCAAGTCCTGTGCGTCTGCCCGAGCCGTCGGCCAATAAAATCCTGTACGGAATGCCTTTCCTACAAGGGCCCGGGCTGCTGCGTGGTGTCCGCCTAGTCCGGCATGAATTTCAGCCAGGAGGTTTCGCCCTTCTTCTTCGGAGATACACCTTTGAAGGACTCCGGTGGTACTTTTCTTATAAAGTTCTCCCTCATGGACCTTGTAGGCCTTCGATCGCCGGACTATGCAGCGGGCCTCATTTTGGTCTTCGGGAAGTTCCTGCCTAAGTAAGTAGGCTAGGAAAGGTTCTGTCCACGCGGCAATTACTGCTATTATGACGTGGGCGGAGGGTGTTATGTCGTCTGCCGAATCACCAGTTGGTGCGGTTTTCTCCGGTTTGTAGCTACCGGGCTCCTCTTCCCATAGTACGGATGGCTTGAAGAGCTGTTCCAGGAAGATATTTGGAGGGACAACATCATGTTTAGCACCGATGCGTGCCAGGACGTCGGCCGCTTGGTTATTATCTCGGGCTATGTGATGGAATTCTAGTCCGTCAAACCGAGCTGACATTTTTAGGACAGCGTTACGATATGCTGCCATTTTCGGATCCTTGGCGTCGAATTCTCCATTTATCTGGGATATTGCAAGGTTTGAGTCCCCGCGCACCTCTAGGCGTTTAATGCCCATGGAGACCGCCATCCGGAGACCATGTAACAGGGCCTCGTATTCGGCTGCAATGTTGGAGTCCGTGTACATTATTTGAAGTACATACTGGATTGTATCTCCGGTGGGGGACGTCAGTACGACGCCAGCCCCCAGTCCGGCCAACATTTTGGAGCCGTCGAAATGCATAGTCCAATTGGAGTATGCGCCGTACTCTTTAGGGAGTTCGGCTTCAGTCCATTCGGCGACGAAGTCAGCCAAAACTTGTGACTTTATAGCTCGTCGAGGTTTATAAGTGATGTCGAATGGTAAGAGCTCAATGGCCCATTTTGCTATCCTGCCCGTTGCGTCGCGATTATTTATAATGTCATTGAGTGGAACATCAGAGGCCACTGTTATCGAGCACTCCTGAAAGTAGTGCCGGAGCTTTCGAGACGCCATGAACACCGCATATGCTATCTTCTAATAGTGCGGGTAACGGGATTTGCAGGGGGTTAACACAGTGGATACATAATACACTGGTTTTTGAAGAGGGAATTTATGCCCTTCTGTCGCTCGTTCGACGACGAGGACTGCGCTTACAACTTGATGTGTTGCTGCGATGTATAACAACATTGGTTCGCCCAGAGTGGGCGCAGCCAGGACCGGATTTGTTGCCAGTATGGCCTTTATTTCTTCGAGTCCAGCAGTGGCAGCATCCGTCCACTCGAAGTGTTCGGTGCGCCTGAGGAGGCGATAGAGGGGCAACGCCTTTTCTCCTAAACGGGAGATAAAGCGGCTCAAGGCTGCCACGCATCCTGTTAATTTTTGTATTTGCTTGAGGTCTTTTGGAATATCCAACTGTGACAGAGCTCGGATTTTGGCCGGATTTGCTTCAATTCCTCTATCGGATACGATGAAGCCCAGCAGCTTTCCGGCTGGTACGCTGAAAACACATTTTTCCGGATTCAGCTTGATGTCATATGCTCTGAGGTTGTCGAATGTGAGCCTCAAATCGTCTACTAAAGTTTCGACATGTTTTGTTTTGACGACTACGTCATCTACGTATGCCTCGACTATTTTGCCGATCTGGGTGGCCAGACATGTTTGAATCATGCGCCGATATGTTGCGCCGGCGTTTTTGAGTCCGAAGGGCATCGTGTTGAAGCAGAATGGTCCATATGGAGTGATAAATGCCGTTGCGGCTTGGTCTGCTTCCGCCATCTTGATTTGATGATAGCCAGAGTATGCGTCCAGGAAGCACAACGTATCATGCCCTGTTGTGGCGTCGATAATTTGATCGATGCGGGGGAGAGGGAAGGGATCCTTTGGGCAAGCTTTATTGAGGTCTTTAAAATCGACACAAAGGCGCCAGGATTTATCCTTCTTTGGTACCATCACCAAATTTGCTAGCCAGTCCGGATGTTTGATATCTCTAATGAATCCGGCTTCCAATAGTTTGGCTAGCTCTTCTCCCATTGCCTGTCTTTTGGGCTCGGAAAATCGTCGAAGAGCCTGTTTGACTGGCTTGAATCCTTTTAGGATGTTGAGGCTGTGTTCTGCCAACCTGCTTGGGATTCCGGGCATGTCTGAAGGATGCCAGGCGAAGATATCCCAATTTTCCCGAAGGAATTCGCGCAGTGCGGCGTCTACTTCGGGGTTCAACTATGCCCCAATGGAGGCCATCTCTGTTGGGTCCGTTGGATGGACCTGGAATTTTATTATCTCTTCTGCTGGTTTGAAGGAGGTGGACTTGGATCTTTTATCGAGTATCACATCGTCCCTGTTCACCGTAGAGCGCAGTGCGGTGAGTTCCTCTGCCGCTAGGGCTTCGGATAGTGCCTCGAGGGCTAGTGCGGCTGTCTTGTTTTCGGCCCGGAGTGCTATGTCTGGATCACTAGCGAGAGTGATTATTCCGCTGGGCCCAGGCATTTTAAGCTTCATGTACCCATAATGAGGTATTGCTTGAAAAATTGTGAATGCCTCTCGTCCTAATATGGCGTGATATCCACTGCTGAACGAGGCCACCTGGAACGTGACTTCTTCGGATCTGTAATTGTCCGGAGAGCCGAACACCACATCGAGTGTGATTTTTCCGGTGCAGCGTGCTTCCCAGCTAGGGATTATTCCTCTAAAGGTTGTGCTGCTTCGCTCAATACGGCTCCAATCGATTTCCATTTTTCGCAGAGTTTCCTCGTAAATGAGGTTTAGTCCGCTGCCGCCGTCCATGAGGACTTTCGTCAGTCGAAAGTCGTCCACTATGGGACTAAGTACCAGTGCGGCTGGGGCTCTGGTTGTTCGAAATGTGGGCTCGTCGCTGCCATTGAAGGTAATGGCTGTGTCGCTCCATGGATTTGTTGTTGCTACTTGGTAGACTTCGGCGATTTCGCGGATTGATCGTTTTCGCATATTATTTGATGTGAAAGTCTCGAAGACTGTTGATACCGTGCTGGTATTGTTGGAGTGGTTTCCCGGAGCTAGAAGCTCTTCGCCACTTTTGGCCACCTGCCGTAATATCCAACATGCTCGAAGGCTATGAGTTGGGACGGCTCCCTCTGTATTATGAAGCTTACAGGGTCCATCGAGCCATCCCTCCAGTACGGTTCCGTTTCCCTGATTGGGTTTTTTTTCGTTTTTGCATTTGGGGCCTGAGTGTAAGGCGCCCTTTTACTACGGACTGGGTTTGGGGCCGCATTATCCCAAAATTGATTTTCGGTTTTCCGGAAACTCTCCATCGCACAGTACTTTCGTACAATGGACGCCAGATCGGTAAAGCGCGTAATTTTGCGATGATCAATGGCGTTTAGTATTCCCTTGTCCGTGCAGTTATTGCGGAAGATTAATATTGCGTTTTCCTCTCGGCAGTCCTTTATCCTGTCCATAACCAGGAGGAATCTAGCCCAGTAGTGATGTACTGTTTCTGTAGGCTCTTGTCGTATTAGAGATAGATCGCATATGTCTGTGCGGGTGGGTGGAATAAAATCCGGATCCCTGCCCATCTTGAGGCTCAAAGGCCAAGGGGTTTCCGAATTCGGAAGTGTGTTTTGCTGGGGACAATCCAGCGAGTCCGGGGCGATGCATGACTTCAAGTTCAATGCTCGATCGAAGTCCGTCCCTCCGCGGGAATCCGGCATGGAGGGTTTGGGAATCCGGACATGAATTGTTTTCAACACTGGCAAAGAGTTGCCGTATTGCTCTTCCACCACTGCGACGTGGTGGGTGGCCTGGGGAGAGTTAATCTCTCTTAGATCAGTTTTAAGCCCAATCTGGTTGTAGTCCGTAGCGACTCCCAGGGCGGCGATGAGATCCAAGAGCTCGTTAACAGACGAGAGCTCTATTGGATCTAACTGTTCGGCAGCTCTAGGGCTGACGCGAAGATTGCTTTCGACGACTTGAGAAGTCATTGCCGAAGCAGCGGCCGGACAGGCGGTCATGAGAAAACCACCAAGCCGGATAGTTTGGCCGGCGGCCAAGGCCCCTCCGGCGAAAACACCGTCTTTGAAGACGGGCGGAGGCATCCGCTCTATCGGTGACGACACAGAGGAACTCTCAATGAAAGCACCAATGTCGGTGTCAAAACCGGCGGACCTCGGGTAGGGGGTCCCGAACTGTGCGTCTAGGCGGATGGTAACAGGAGACAAGGGACACGATGTTTTTTACCCAGGTTCGGGCCCTCTCGATGGAGGTAAAACCCTACTCCTGCTTGATTGATATTGATGATATGGGTAGTACAAGAGTAGATCTACCACGAGATCAAGGAGGCTAAACCCTAGAAGCTAGCCTATGGTATGATTGTTGTAATGTATGTTGTCCTACGGACTAGAGCCCTCCGGTTTATATAGACACCGGAGAGGGCTAGGGTTACACAGAGTCGGTTACAATGGTAGGAGATCTACGTATCCGTATTGCCAAGCTTGCCTTCCACGCCAAGGAAAGTCCCATCCGAACACGGGGCGGAGTCTTCAATCTTGTATCTTCGTAGTCTTGATAGTCCGACGGACATTGATAGTCCGGCTGTCCGGACACCCCCTAGTCCAGGACTCCCTCAGTAGCCTTACCTCGTCTTGTCTCCTTAATGGTGCGCATACTTCGAGGGAAGGGGCGTGCCGGCTGGTGAGAGCCGACTACGTCCCAGGCCGACTAGGGGAAGCGTGGCCGCCTTCGGGTGTCTCTCTGACCGAAGGGGTCCCCCACCACCGGGCCGTACTGACAGCCTGTCATGGGTGGCATCATGGTCAGCATCGCAACAGTGCCCCGCCGGATGGGCCGTGGCTGCCCCGTATGGCGTACTGTGGCCATGCATGCTGCAGGATTCCGGGGTGGCAGGCTTCACTGTTGCCACGCACCGTCCCATCTCCGTTATGTGGGTGCAGACTTTGAGGGCACAGTCTTGGCCGCCTGTCGGGGGCCGGCTTCTGGGAGTCGGTCATCTCGTGGCCGGCTTCTTGGAGTCGTCCCTCTCGCGGCTTTCTTCATGAGGGTTTTAGGGCCGGGCCGCCTTCCAGTAGTCAGCTTGTGGGATAGCCGGCCGGGGGAAGGCGGCCCCGTGTCTTGGATGCTTGTAGGCTCGATTAGCCTATTATTTTTTGAAGAGCCAGGGGGAGCCGGCTAGGCTACCCATGGTCATTTACTCCGACAGTATTCCCCGAAGCTGGTTGTGCTTCGTGGCTGAAAGGGGAATGAGAAGCTCCATCAGCTTCCTATCCAGAAGAGCCGACAGCTAGGAGCCGGCTTTACTCAAGCGTGCCGTCTTGGCAAAGTTTTTTGAAGTCCGAAGGCGGGAACCAGCTGGTGCGCAAGCCAGGCTGCTGGCTGGCCGCCCGCCGCCTGTGCGCCACATGGCACCCTTCAGCTGGAAGGGCCTGCCAGCCCACGCGCGTGATGGGACGCTGCTGCAGACTGGGGCTCGCCACTTCCACGCCTCGTCCCAAGCGCGGATCTTTTGTGGCCCGGACTGGCCGCACGTCTTCCGACGGCGGTTTCCGCTCGCCGTTAAGGCATAATAATCGCGGGTCGTGGGGGAGTGGGCGCAGTTAATCCCACGCCCCCCACGCCTCACCTCCTCAGCTTCGCCGCACGAGGATATAAGTAGGGGAGGAGGGGAGCGGCAGACGCTCGCACGCTCGCCCTCGCCCCGCCATTTTCTTCTTCTTCCTTCTTTCCGTCGCCGCAACTGCTCTCCGCCGCGCCACCGCTCCACCAAGCTTCTTGGCGCGCCGTAGACTTCCTGCAGCTGAATCACGCGCCCTCTGCCGCCGCGCTTTCCCCGTCGCTTCTCCGTCCTCATGGCTCCTACGTCCAGCTCCTGGGATGGCTCCAACGTCCATGAGGACCACATCGGCTTCCTCCGCAAGACGCGGTGGCTGTTGGGCAAGGATTACGTGCGGGTCCGTCTCGCGCCGGAGAGGGAGATCTCGCCGGCGCCGGAGGAGGGCGAGCGGGTAATCTTCTGCTCGCACTGCCTGCGCAGTGTCGGCCTGCCCACGAGCGGCTTCTTCCACTTGTTCCTCGAGTTCTATCATCTCCAGCCGCACCACCTCACTCCAAACACAGTGGTGTTGTTTTCGGCCTTCGTCACTCTGTGCGAAGGCTTCCTCGGTGTCCTCCCCACCCTCGAACTGTGGGGGGAGTTCTTCCTGTCCAAGCTCGGCACCATCGTCGCGAGCGTGCCGGCTCCATGCGGCGCCTTCATCGCCATGCGGAGATTGACGGCTGACAACCTGTTTCCGCCCATCGCGCTGATCCAGTTGGTGAAGCTCTGGCAAAAATCTTACTTCTATGTGAAGAACATCGCTCTGCAAGGCAACAACGTCAACTTGCCGGCTTACGTAGCCGGCCCGCCGGCTGGGAGGTAGCCTTCGTGGTCCTATCGGGCCAGGTCGCTGACGCCGGCTAGGGCGGGCGTCATCGCCCGGCTTCGGGTGCTGATCCAGTCGAAAGGCCTGACCGGGTCCGACCTGGTAGCCGCCTTCGTGGAGCGCCGAGTGCTCCCACTCCAAGGCCGCCCCCACTTGATTTGCCAGATGAGCGGCCGCTTCGACCCAAGCCGGCTAAGCACCAAGGAGATGCCTCACAACGAGGTATCATATATGGTTAATTACATCGCCAACTGCAAGCTCACCGAGGAGTGGCGGTACGGCAAGGAGCCGTACTCTCGCGCCAATACCCCGCCTGTGGTAAGCCTTCCTTCTTTCCTTCTTCTCCTATTGCCGAGTTCTCACTGGCCGGCTTCTAACCAGTCGGCTTGTTTTTTAATCAGAATCCCCTCCTTCATCCGTCGGCCGGAACCGCGGGGGCGGAATGCGAGTTAGCTCCCGACCGTGCGACGGACGACTTGGACGATCCCGACTTGGGGGCGGCCGCCCTTGACGACGACGTCGTAGGAGGAGGCGGCGAGGCAGGCGGCTCCAGGCTCACCGCCGGCTTCGAGGACTGGCCGGACGATGACGAAGCCGAAGCTATTCCGCACCGCCAGCCGGCATCTGATCCTCAAGGCGCGGGCTCATCCGCCGGGCCGGCAACTCGGGGCGGCGCACGGAAACGCCGGGCGGCGCCGGCCCTCTTCGGCAGTCGACCGAAGAAGCCCAAGGGTTCCGCAGCGGCAACCAAGTGGGATGAGGCGGCCGCGAAGGCGGCCCGCTTCCGCAAGGTGGTGAAGCAGCCGCAGGCAGTTTCGGCGTAAGTGTCATTTCTCTCGTGCCTTTCTTTTTTCTCTTTGGTTGGCGTTCTTCTAAGACTTTTCTTGTCTTATCAAGCAGGGTTCCACTCTCTCTTGAGCGGACTACAGCCGCCTCCGTAATCGGAGGGGCGGGAGGATCTGTAGGCTCCCACCGCGTGGACGCCCGCGCCGAGCTCCAAGCGGTGCTACCTCTTGAGCACTACGTTGGATTTCCCCAAAGAGGAGAGGATGATGCAGCAAAGTAGCATAAGTATTTACCTCAGTTTTTGAGAACCAAGGTATCAATCCAGTAGGAGACCACGCACAAGTCCCTCATACCTACACAAAACGATAGCTCCTTGCAACCAACGCGATTAGGGGTTGTCAATCCCTTCATGGTCACTTACGAGAGTGAGATCTGATAGAGATGATAAATAATATTTTTGGTATTTTTGGTATATAGATGCAAAGTGAAAAGTAAAAGGCAAAGTAAAAACAAAGCAAGTAATAAAGTAATGGAGATTGATATGATGAGAATAGACCCGGGGGCCATAGGTTTCACTAGTGGCTTCTCTCAAGAGCATAGATATTAAACGGTGGGTGAACAAATTACTGTTGAGCAATTGACAGAATTGAGCATAGTTATGAGTATATCTAGGTATGATCATGTATATAGGCATCACGTCCAAGACAAGTAGATCGAAACGATTCTGCATCTACTACTATTACTCCACTCATCAACCGCTATCCAGCATGCATCTAGAGTATTAAGTTAAAAACAGAGTAACGCCTTAAGCAAGATGACATGATGTAGAGGGATAAATTCATGCAATATGATAAAAACCCCATCTTGTTATCCTCGATGGAAACAATACAACACGTGCCTTGCTGCCCCTTCTGTCACTGGGAAAGGACACCGCAAGATTGAACCCAAAGCTAAGCACTTCTCCCATTGCAAGAACTACCAATCTAGTTGGCCAAACCAAAAGGATAATTCGAAGAGACTTGCAAAGATAACTCAATCATACATAAAAGAATTCAGAGAAGATTCAAATATTATTCATAGATAAGCTAGATCATAAACCCACAATTCATCAGTCTCAACAAACACACCGCAAAAAGAAGATTACATCGAATAGATCTCCACGAGAGAGGGGGAGAACATTGTATTCAGATCCAAAAAGAGAGAAGAAGCCATCTAGCTACTAGCTATGGACCCGAAGGTCTAAAGTAAACTACTCACATTTCATCGGAGGGGCTATGGTGTTGATGTAGAAGCCCTATGTGGTGGATGCCCCCTCCGGCGGAGCTCCGGAATAGGCCCCAAGATGGGATCTCGTGGATACAGAAGGTTGCGGCGGTGGAATTAGGTTTTTGGCTCCTGTTCTGATCGTTTGGGGATACGTAGGTATATATAGGAGGAAGGAGTACGTCGGTGGAGCAACAGGGGGCCACGAGGCAGGGGGCACTCCCCCCACCCTCGTGACCGCCTCTGTTACTTCTTGGAGTATGGTCCAAGTCTCCTGGATCACGTTCGGTGAGAAAATCACGTTCCCGAAGGTTTCATTCCGTTTGGACTCCGTTTGATATTCTGTTTCTTCGAAACACTGAAATAGGCAAAAAAACAACAATATTGGGCGGGGCCTCCGGTTAATAGGTTAGTCCCAAAAATAATATAAAAGTGGAAAATAAAGCCCAATATAGTCCAAAACAGTAGATAAAGTAGCATGGAGCAATCAAAAATTATAGATACGTTGGAGACGTATCAGGCATCCCCAAGCTTAATTCCTGCTCGTCCTCGAGTAGGTAAATGATAAAAAGAGAATTTTTGATGCGGAGTGATACTTTGGCATAATTTCAATGTAATTGTTCTTAATTGTGGTATGAATATTCAGATCCTAAAGATTCAAGACAAAAATTCATATTGATAAAAAAAATACTTCAAGCATACTAACTAAGCAATTATGTCTTCTCAAAATAACATGGCCAAAGAAAGTTATCCCTACAAAATCATATAGTCTGGCTATGCTCCGTCTTCCCCACACAAAATATTTAAATCATGCACAACCTCGATGACAAGCCAAGCAATTGTTTCATACTTATGACATTCTCAAAACTTTTTCAATCTTCACGCAATACATGAGTGTGAGCCATGGATATAACACTATATGTGGAATAGAATGGTGGTTGTGAAGAAGACAAAAAGAGGGAAGATAGTCTCACATCAACTAGGCATATCAACGGGCTATGAAGATGCCCATCAATAGATATCAATGTGAGTGAGTAGGGATTGCCATGCAACGGATGCACTAGAGCTATAAGTATATGAAAGCTCAACAAAAGAAACTAAGTGGGTGTGCATCCAACTCGCTTGCTCACGAAGACCTAGGGCATTTTGAGGAAGCCCATTATTGGAATATACAAGCCAAGTTCTATAATGAAAAATTCCCACTAGTATATGAAAGTGACAAAATGAGAGACTCTCTATCATGAAGATCTTGGTGCTACTTTGAAGCACAAGTGTGGTAAAAGGTTAGTAACATTGTCCCTTCTCTCTTTTTCTCTCATTTTTTTTATTTGGGACTTTTCTCTTTTTTTTATGGCCTCTTTTTTATGGCCTCTTTTTTTTCGTCCGGAGTCTCATCCCGACTTGTGGGGGAATCATGGTCTCCATCATCCTTTCCTCACTTGGGAAAATGCTCTTAAAAATGATGATCATCACACTTTTATTTTTCTTACAACTCAACAATTACAACTCGATACTTAGAACAGAGTATGACTCTATATGAATGCCTCCGGTGGTGTACCGGGATATGCAATGAATTAAGAGTGACATGTATGAAAGAATTATGAACAGTGGCTTTGCCACAAATACGATGTCAACTACATGATCATGCTAGCAATATGACAATGATGGAGCGTGTCATAATAAACGGAACGGTGGAAAGTTGCATGGCAATATATCTCGGAATGGCTATGGAAATGCCATGATAGGTAGGTATGGTGGCTGTTTTGAGGAAGATATATGGTGGGTGTATGATACGGCGAAAAGTGCGCGGTATTAGAGAGGCTAGCAATGGTGGAAGGATGGGAAAAAGTGCGTATAATCCATGGACTCAACATTAGTCATAAAGAACTCATATACTTATTGCAAAAATCTAGAAGTTATCAAAGCAAAGTATTACGCGCATGCTCCTAGGGGGATAGATTGGTAGGAAAAGACCATCGCTCGTCCCCGACCGCCACTCATAAGGAAGACAATCAATAAATAAATCATGCTCCGAGTTCATCACATAACGGTTCACCATACGTGCATGCTACGGGAATCACAAACTTCAACACAAGTATTATTTAAATTCACAACTACTCAACTAGCATGACTCTAATATTACCATCTTCATATCTCAAAACAATTATCAAGCATCAAACTTATCTTAGTATTCAACGCACTCAAAAGAAAGTTTCACATATCTTGAATACCAAGTATTTTAACATTAAGCAAATTATGCTATTAACGACTCTCAAAATAATCTAAGTGAAGCATGAGATATCAATAGTTTCTTTAAAGCAAATCCACCACCGTGCTCTAAAATATATAAGTGAAGCACTAGAGCAAAAATTATTACGCTCAAAAGATATAAGTGAAGCACTATGAGCAAAACTATCAAGCTCAAAAGATATAAGTGAAGCACATAGAGTATTCTAGCAAATTCCAATTCATGCATGGCTCTCTCAAAAGGTGTGTAAAGCGAGGATGATTGTGGTAAACTAACAAGCAAAGACGTAAATAATACAAGACGCTCCAAGCAAAACACATATCATGTGCTGAATAAAAATATAGCTCCAAGTAAATTACCGATGGAAGTAGACGAAAGAGGGGATGCCTTCCGGGGCATCCCCAAGCTTTGACTTTTTGGTGTCCTTGGATTATCTTGGGGGTGCCATGGGCATCCCCAATCTTAGGCTCTTGCCACTCCTTGTTCCATAATCCATCAAAAGAATTCACCCAAAACTTGAAAACTTCACAACACAAAACTCAACAGAAATCTCGTGAGCTCCGTTAGAGAAAGAAAACAAAAGACTACTTTAAGGTACTGTAATGAACTCATTTTTTATTTATATTGGTGTAAAACCTACTGTATTAGAACTTCTCTATGGATTATGAACTATTTTACTAGCCATAGATTCATCAAAATAAACAAACAACACACGCAAAACAGAATCTGTCAAAAACAGAACAGTCTGTAGAAATCTGTAACTAACGCGAACTTCTGTAACTCTAAAACTTCTAACAAAATAGGAAGTCCTGGAAAATTTGTCTATTGAACAGCAGCAAAAAGAATCAATGCAAAATCACATTTATGTGATTTAACAAAATTATATTCGTGCGCGCAAAGTTTCTGTTTTTCAGCAGAATCAAATCAACTATCATCGTAGGTTATCCTATAGGTTCTACTTGGCACAAACACTAATTAAAACATAAAACCACATCCAAACAGAGGCTAGATGGATTATTTATTCCTAAACAGAAGCAAAAACAAAAAAACAAAAAAAATTGGGTTGCCTCCCAACAAGCACTATCGTTTAACGCCCCTAGCTAGGCATAAAAGCAAGGATAGATCTAGGTATTGCCATCTTTGGCAGGCAATCCATAAGTGGCTCTCATGATAGATTTGTTGGGGAACGTAGCAGAAATTCAAAATTTTCCTACGTGTCACCAAGATCTATCTATGGAGAAACCAGCAACGAGGGGAAGGAGAGTGCATCTACATACCATTGTAGATCGCTAAGCGGAAGCGTTCAAGTGAACGGGGTTGATGGAGTCGTACTCGTCGTGATTCAAATCACCGATGATCCTAGCGCCGAACGGACGGCACCTCCGCGTTCAACACACGTACGGAACGGAGACGTCTCCCACGCCTTGATCCAGCAAGGATGAGGGAGAGGTTGATGGAGATCCAGCAGCACGACGGCGTGGTGGAAGTAGCGGGATTCCAACAGGGCTTCGCTAAGCGCTGCGGGAGGAGGGAGATGTGTCACGGGAGGGAGAGGGAGGCACCAGGCCTTAGGTCTGATTGCTCCTCCTTTTCCCCACTATATATAGGGCCAAGGTAGAGGGGGAGGGCGCAGCCTTGCCCCTTCCTCCAAGGAAGGGTGCGGCCAAGAGTGGGGAGGAGTCCATCCTCCCCAAGGCACCTCGGAGGTGCCTTCCCCCTTTAGGACTCTCCCCTTTTTCTCTTCTCTTGGCGCATGGGCCTCTTGGGGCTGGTGCCCTTGGCCCATGTAGGCCAAGGCGCACCCCCTACAGCCCATGTGGCCCCCCGGGGCAGGTGGCCCCACCCGGTGGACCCCCGGGACCCTTCCGGTGGTCCCGGTACAATACCGATGACCCCGAAACTTGTCCCGATGGCCGAAATAGCACTTCCTATATATAATTCTTTACCTCCGGACCATTCCGGAACTCCTCGTGACATCCGGGATCTCATCCGGGACTCCGAACAACTTTCGGGTTACCGCATACTAATATCTCTATAACCCTAGCGTCACCGAACCTTAAGTGTGTAGACCCTACGGGTTCGGGAGACATGCAGACATGACCGAGATGACTCTCCGGTCAATAACCAACAGCGGGATCTGGATACCCATGTTGGCTCCCACATGTTCCACAATGATCTCATCGGATGAACCACGATGTCAAGGACTTAATCAATCCCGTATACAATTCCCTTTGTCTATCGGTACGATACTTGCCCGAGATTCGATCGTCGGTATCCCGATACCTTGTTCAATCTCGTTACCGGCAAGTCTCTTTACTCGTTCCGTAACACATCATCCCGTGATCAACTCCTTGATCACATTGTGCACATTATGATGATGTCCTACCGAGTGGGCCCAGAGATACCTCTCCGTTTACACGGAGTGACAAATCCCGGTCTCGATTCGTGCCAACCCAACAGACACTTTCGGAGATACCTGTAATGCACCTTTATAGCCACCCAGTTACGTTGTGACGTTTGGTACACCCAAAGCATTCCTACGGTATCCGGGAGTTGCACAATCTCATGGTCTAAGGAAAATATACTTGACATTAGAAAAGCTTCAGCATACGAACTACACGATCTCTATGCTAGGCTTAGGATTGGGTCTTGTCCATCACATCATTCTCCTAATGATGTGATCCGGTTATCAATGACATCCAATGTCCATGGTCAGGAAACCGTAACCATCTATTGATCAACGAGCTAGTCAACTAGAGGCTTACTAGGGACATATTGTGGTCTATGTATTCACACGTGTATTACGATTTCCGGATAATACAGTTATAGCACGAATAAAAGACTATTATCATGAACAAAGAAATATAATAATAACCAATTTATTATTGCCTCTAGGGCATATTTCCAACAAGATTCATATGGTAATTTTATTTTCTTTCTAGGGAAGTGTTCCATGCCCTTCTTTAAGGGAAATTGGAATCTAATATTCCCTTCCTTCATATCAATAATTGCACCAATCGTTCTAAGGAAAGGTCTACCAAGAATAATAGGACATGAAGGATTGCAATCTATATCAAGAACGATAAAATCTACGGGCACATAATTCCTATTTGCAACAATAAGAACATCATTAATTCTTCACATAGGATTTTTAATAGTGGAATCCGCAAGATGCAAGTTTAGAGAGCAATCATCAAAGTCACGGAAATCTAGCAAATCACACAAAGTTTTGGGAATAGTAGGGACACTAGCACCCAAATCACACAAAGCATGAAACTCATAATCTTTAATTTTAATTTTAATAGTAGGTTCCCACTCATCATAGAGTTTTCTAGGGATATAAAATTTCAACTCAAGTTTTTCTACATAAGATCGCATCAAGGCATCAACAATGTGTTTGGTAAAGGCCTTATTTTGACTATAAGCATGAGGAGAATCTAGCACGGATTGCAACAAGGAAATACAACCAATCAAAGTAAATTCCTTGAGATCCAAAATAGTGGGTTTAGCAACATCTAGGTTTTTATTTCTTTCAATCCCACTTTCATCAATTTCATCATCAAGATCTAGAAACTCTGAATTCTTAGAACGCCTTCTAGGTAAAGGAAGATCATATTCAGTTTCATCAAGATTCATATTGCAAAACAAAGATTTAATGGGGGACACATCAATGACTTTTAGATCTTCATCTTGATTTTCATAGGAATTGGAAGAACACGCTTTAATAAAGGCATCTTTGGAAGCACGCATCCTAGCGGTTCTTTCTTTGCACTCGTCAATGGAAATTCTCATGGCTTTGAGAGACTCATTGATATCATTCTTAGGAGGAATAGATCTAAGCTTTAAAGAATCAATTTCAAGAGAAATTCTATCAAGGTTCCTAGCCAAATCATCAACTTTAAGCAATTTCACTTCAAGCAAAGCATTAAAATTCTTTTATGAATTCATAAACTCTTTAACACTACTCTCAAATTCAGAGGGCATCTTATTAAAATTTCCATAAGAGTTGTTGTAGGAATTTCCATAATTATTAGAAGGATTACTAGGATAAGGCCTAGGATTAAAATTCCCTCTATACGCGTTGTTTCCAAAACTATTCCTACCAACAAAAGTCACATCCATAGATTCATTATTATTCTCAATCAAAGTAGACAAGGGCATATCATTGGGATCAAGAGAAGAATTTTTAATAGCAAACATCTTCATAAGTTCATCCATCTTTTCACTCAAAACATTGATTTCTTCTACAGCATGCACTTTTTACTAGAAGATCTTTCGGTGTGCCATTGAGAATAATTAGCCATAATATTATCAAGCAATTTTGTAGCATCTCCTAACGTAATTTCCATAAACGTGCCTCCCGCGGCCGAATCTAAAAGATTTCTAGAAGCAAAATTCAAACCGGCATAAAATTTTTGTATGATCATCCATAAATTCAAACCATGACTAGGGAAATTGCGAAGCATCAATTTCATTCTTTCCCATGATTGGGAAACATGCTCATGATGAAGTTGTTTAAAATTAATAATATCATTCCTAAGAGTGATGATCTTAGCGGGAGGAAAATACTTAGAGATAAAAGCATCTTTGCACTTGTTCCAAGAATCAATACAATTTTTAGGCAAAGACGAAAGCCAAACTTTAGCATGATCTCTAAGTGAAAACGGAAATAACTTCAATTTGACAATATTATTATCTGTATCTTTCTTCTTTTGCATATCACACAAATCAACAAAATTGTTTAGATGAGTAGCGGCATCTTCACTAGGAAGGTCGGCGAATTGATCTTTCATAACAAGATTCAGCAAAGCGGTATTGATTTCACAAGACTCATCATTATTAAGAGGAGCAATCGGAGTACTAAGGAAATCATTATTATTGGTATTCGAGAAGTCACACAATTTGGTATTATCTTGCGCCATGGCAACAAGTAATCCAACACACAAGCAAACAGAAAGGCAACGGGAAAAAAAGCAACGGAAAAGAGAGGAGGGGATTGGGAAAGAGAGGGTGAATAAAACGGCAAGGGTGAAGTGGGGGAGAGGAAAACAAGAGGCAAATGGAAAATAATGTAATGCGAGAGATAGGGATTGTGATGGGTACTTGGTATGGTTGACTTGCTTGCGTGAGCCTCCCCGGCAATGGCGCCATAAATTCTTCTTGGTACCTCTTGAGCACTGCGTTGGATTTCCCCGAAGAGGAGAGGATGATGCAGCAAAGTAGCGTAAGTATTTCCCTCAGTTTTTGAGAACCAAGGTATCAATCCAGTAGGAGACCACGCACAAGTCCCTCATACCTACACAAAACGATAGCTCCTCGCAACCAACACGATTAGGGGTTGTCAATCCCTTCACGGTCACTTACGAGAGTGAGATCTGATAGAGATGATAAATAATATTTTTGGTATTTTTGGTATATAGATGCAAAGTGAAAAGTAAAAGGCAAAGTAAGAACAAAGCAAGTAATAAAGTAATGGAGATTGATATGATGATAATAGACCCGGGGGCCATAGGTTTCACTAGTGGCTTCTCTCAAGAGCATAGATATTCAACGGTGGGTGAACAAATTACTGTTGAGCAATTGACAGAATTGAGCATAGTTATGAGTATATCTAGGTATGATCATGTATATAGGCATCACGTCCAAGACAAGTAAATCGAAATGATTCTGCATCTACTACTATTACTCCACTCATCAACCGCTATCCAGCATGCATCTAGAGTATTAAGTTAAAAACAGAGTAACACCTTAAGCAAGATGACATGATGTAGAGGGATAAATTCATGCAATATGATAAAAACCCCATCTTGTTATCAACGATGGCAACAATACAATACGTGCCTTGCTACCCCTTCTGTCACTGGGAAAGGACACCGCAAGATTGAACCCAAAGCTAAGCACTTCTCCCATTGCAAGAACTACCAATCTAGTTGGCCAAACCAAAAGGATAATTCGAAGAGACTTGCAAAGATAACTCAATCATACATAAAAGAACTCAGAGAAGATTCAAATATTATTCATAGATAAGCTGGATCATAAACCCACAATTCATCGATCTCAACAAACACACCGCAAAAAGAAGATTACATCGAATAGATCTCCATGAGAGAGGGGGAGAACATTGTATTGAGATCCAAAAAGAGAGAACAAGCCATCTAGCTACTGGCTATGGACCCGAAGGTCTGAAGTAAACTACTCACACTTCATCGGAGGGGCTATGGTGTTGATGTATAAGCCCTCCGTGGTGGATGCCCCCTCCGGCGGAGCTCCAGAACAGGCCCCAAGATGGGATCTCGTGGATACAGAAGGTTGCGGCGGTGGAATTAGGTTTTTGGCTCCTGTTCTGATTGTTTGAGGATACGTAGGTATATATAGGAGGAAGGGTTACGTCGGTGGAGCAACAGGGGGGCCATGAGGCAGGGGGCGCGCCCCCCACCCTCGTGACCGCCTCTGTTACTTCTTGGAGTAGGGTCCAAGTCTCCTGGATCACGTTCGGTGAGAAAATCACATTCCTAAAGGTTTCATTCCATTTGGACTCCGTTTGATATTACGTTTCTTCGAAACACTGAAATAGGCAAAAAAAACAGCAATTATGGGCTGGGCCTCCGGTTAATAGGTTAGTCCCAAAATAATATAAAAGTGGAAAATAAAGCCCAATATAGTCCTAAACAGTAGATAAAGTAGCATGGAGCAATCAAAAATTATAGATACGTTGGAGACGTATCAGCGGTGACAAAGCGGAACGTGCGGGAGGCGCGGGAGGAGCGGGAGGCGGAGGAGCAGAAGGTGGCCGCCGCCAGGGCGGCCGCCGCCAGGGCGGCTCAGGGGACGACGGAGGAGTCGGCAGAGGCGCAGGCCGACGCGGCGGCCAAGGCTCAGGCGGAGGCCGCGGCCGCGGAGAGGGCGGCGGAGGCTCTGCGTAGCCAGCCTCCACAACTCGTCATCCCCCTCCGCACCGTGGCCCCCAATATCCCAGTGCCCCCGCCGGAGGAAGCCGGCCGTGACCAGCTGGCGATGGAGAGGGAGGGGGCGACACAGTCGTCCTGGAGGGAGAGGCGGTACCGCCGCCGTCGGCCAGAACGGCCAAGGCGGCCAGCCTAAGGCGCCGCCTGAGCAGCCGGCTGGAGGTGAGTCGACTGTGAGGGCGGATCTTGTGGCCCTATCGCTGTCTCGTCGGCGTGCAGGGAAGGCGGCTTCAGAGCCAGACCCGCAGACGACCGCGGGCTCCAGCTCGTTGGCCCATGATCTGGAGACGGCCAGCGTCAGCTCGCCAGGGTGGACACCGGGCGGAGGGACGGCCGTGCTGAATGTGGCGGCGCAAGATGTCCGGAGCCGGCTTCAGTCCCAGGCCGCCACGCTGAAACAATACACCCAAGAGTTTCTCGCAATGCGGTCGGCCATTCGGTGAGTCTTCTTGATTTCTTCCATGGGGACGCGTTAGCGCACCCACTGGGTGTAGTCCCCGAGTTCCGAGTTGGCTGCTGAGCAGGCGGCTTGGAACTTCCTAGTAGACTTTGATTGATGTCTTGTTCTTATTCGCACCTTTGTCCTATTTGTAGGACTATCACAACCTCCATGCTGCTACCTTCAACTACCAGGCCCGGGAGATGAATCAGAAGACCGCCGATCTGACGGAGAGACGGAGTAAGTGCTTCATTTTTTATCTCATGTGGGGGCGCGTCAGCGCACCCACTGGGTGTAGTCCCCGAGATTCGGGCCGACTGCTGAGCAGTTGGGTCAGATCTTTCCTGATGACTTCTTCCTTATTTTCTTCTTCTTCATACTACAGGGGCCAATGCCGACTTGAGGGAGCAGCTAGGTGGGACCCAGACCGCCCTTCGTGCCAAGGAGGCCGAGTACAATGCCTTGGTCCAGGAACGTGATCGCCTGGCCAAGAAACTAGCCGACCAGGAGGAGAACCACAAGGCGGCCCTGAATACGGTGCAGGACAGCGAGGCCGCCCTCAAAGCCGAATATGAGACCGAAGCGGTGAGCTGGGTCGAGGCAAGGTAGGCGCTGAGCGAAGGCTATAGCCGGATTGAAGATTTGATTGACGGTAGGCTGCCTTCTTCTTCGTCCCTTTGCTCGCCCCTGTCATCTGGTCTGTCTTCTGATTTGTTCTACTTCTTTCTTCTTTGTGCAGAATACTTCCCCGGTTACTCCGTCGCTGCCAACCAAGCCATCGAAGCTCACCGTGAAGCCCGACGGCAGGCTGGGGTTGAGATCACGCTGGATGCCAGCCGGTCGCTTGAAGAGCAGCTTCTGGCGTTTCAAGCCCGCCTCGAGCCGGCTTACCGCATGCTCCGTCGTCTTCAGCGTGCCGGGGCACAGGTGCTGGCCGCCCTCTGGCCCGGTGAGGTGGTTCCCCTCACCCCCAGCCAGACTGCCGACTGGCTGGAGGTAGCAGTCGGCCGCTTCGAGGCCTGGAAGGCTTCTGCAGCTCGGTCCGGCGCTCGGCGGGCGCTAGAGTTCGTCCGGGCTTGGTATCTTGGGCTGGATTTGGCCTAGCTGTGCACCTGGCGGCAGGAGGCTGACGAGGAGCTGGAGGCTGTGCAGCCGGCTATCATCCAGCACGCCTCGGTGATCGCCGACTTCACCGACACTAGCGCCTTTGCCCCTAAGGTAGATGAAGGAGGTGTCGCTCAGCCGGAGGAGTGGTTCGGGCTGAACCCGGCAAAAGGGGAAGACTCGGCGGAGGAGATCGATTCCAGCTACGAGGGCGAAGAGGAAGAGGAGGAGGATGGTGAAGACGTTGCGCCAGATGGCGGAGCGACCGGCCAGCCCCAGCCTGATCGTGCCTCCAGCAACGAGGCGCATACAAGCATGCAGCCTGCAGCCAGCGATGATCACGCCAAGACTTGCCAGCCGGCCACTCCTCCAGCCGACACTGCCGTCTCCACCAACCTGCCCGACTCGCCTGTTGCTCCCTTGGCCTGATTCGCCGTCTTTGCTTTCCTGCCCGTTACTCTTTGAACAACTTTTTATTAAATTTGCGCAGTTCCACCAACTGGGGGTGTATTCAAACTATGTTGAATGCTGGCCTTGCGAAGGCCTTTTGTGTAAATATAATCATGCATGTGCTTGGCTTCCATTCCTACTTGTTTTTCATCTTTGGGCTGTTTTCCTTTGCCGCCCTCCCTTGGTTGTCACCTTCCCAACCGGACAGCTGCTCTGCAGTCTGTGGCCGGGTAAGGGCTTGGCCGTTTGGGAGGACAAGTACTCGAGCTTTCTTAGATTGTAGCAAGGTGAAAGGGAAGCCGGCCAGCCGGCTGCTCTGACAGCCGGTTGGCGGGGGGGAGGCCGGCTTGCGTTATATAAGTTCGTTAGCCCTTAGCCGTTTTTCATGTGGGCATCCTTTCCTGCCTTTGGCTCTTGCCAGTCAGACAGTCGATTCTTCGAGCTGTGACTTTCAACAAGAGAGGGCTTGGGTGCCGGCACACTACTTGTCTGACTGCAGGTGGAACTTGAATATAACTCAAGGCGGCAAGTCCCCGGGCCGACTGATCGAGCCCGATGCCGGACGAGAAAACAAATGTAGTAACATAATCATAGGCGTGATACTCATCATTCATAGATAAAGGAGGGTAGTCCCCGAGTGCTTCTCGGGGGGGCCGTTGTATCGTACTTAATACAAAAGGTAGTGTGGTACATACTGCATTTTAACTGTAAAATCTTCGGAGGAGATTGGCATTCCATGGTCGTTCCGACTCCTTGCCGGAATCATCCCTCTTGCATGCCTTTGGCTTCTGCGCATCGATCAGGTAGTAGGAGTCGTTGCCTAAAGCCCGGCTGATGTCGAATGGGCCTTCCCAAGGGGCTGAGAGCTTGTGTTGGCCAGCTATTCGCTGGATCAGCCGGAGCACAAGATCACCCTCTTGGAAGGATCTCGGCTTGACCTTTTGGTTGTGGTAATGGTGTAGCCCCTGCTGGTAGATGGTGGACCGGCTGAGGGCTAACAGCCGGCCCTCTTCCAGCAGGTCGACGCCGTCTTCTCGCACTTCCTTGGCCTCCGCCTCCATGTACATAGTGACCCGAGGTGAGTCGAACTCAATGTCAGTTGGGATGACAGCCTCGGCACCATATACAAGGAAGAAAGGGGTGAAGCCGGTTGACTTGTTCGGGGTAGTGCACAAGCTCCAGAGGACGGCCGGCAGCTCGTCGAGCCAACAGCCGGCCGAACGCTCCAGTGGCACGACTAGTCGGGGCTTGATGCCGGAGAGGATGAAGCTGTTTGCTCGTTCGACTTGGCCGTTTGACTGCGGGTGGGCAACGGACGCTAAGTCTAGTCGGATGCCCTGTGTCGAGCAGAAATGTGCCAGTGCTCCCTTGGCAAAATTCGTGCCGTTGTCGGTGATGATGCTGTGTGGTATGCCATACCGGGTTGTAATATCTGCAATGAATGTCACGGCAGTCGGCCCATTCAGCTTCTTAATCGGCTTTGCTTCGATCCACTTGGTAAATTTGTCCACAGCGACGAGCAGATGTGTCATGCCGCTGCGCACCGTCTTGAATGGGCCCACCATGTCCAGTCCCCGGACGGCAAAGGGCCAAGTGAGGGGAATGTTCTTGAGTGCAGAAGCCGGCAGGTGTTGCTTGGAGCTGAAGACTTGGCACCCTTTGCATTATTTGACTAATTGCTTGGCGTCTTCCAAAGCAGTCGGCCAGAAGAACCCATGGCGGAAAGCTTTGGCGACGAGTGATCTTGAGGCTGCGTGGTGGCCGCATTCGGCTTGGTGGATATCCTTGAGGATTGCTATGCCCTTCTTTGGCTCGACGCAGCGCTGGAAGACTCCAGTGACGCTGCGCCTAATGAGCTCTCGGTTAACTATTGTGTATGCTCCGGCTCGGTGTTGGACTTGCCTTGCCGAGATCTCATCAGTCGGCAGCTCTTTGTTTACTAGGAAGTTTAGGATGGGCTGGGCCCATGATGGAGCTGTGACTTCTTCTACTGTCAAAATGGCTACTGCAACCCGGGCGGGTGGGCTGGGTGGGGAAGAGTTGGAGTCGGCCACCGCCTGTTGTGTCGATGCAGTCCCCGGACCGGCTGCAGTAGTCCCCGGGCCGGGTTCTGAAGTCCCCGGGCCGGGTGCGACTACAGCAGTCCCCGAGCCGCCTGTCGAAGTCCCCGAGCCACCTTCTTGGTTCCCCAAGCTGGATCCAACTATGTCGGGGTCAGGTGGCACGAAGATGGAATCGGATTCTGGAGATGGCTTGACAGACGGCTTGAGGAGGCGTTGGACAGAGACGCCAGTTGGTATAGCTTGTCGGGTGGAGCCTATTCATGCCAGGGCATCTGCTTGCTCGTTGTCGGCCTGTGGCGCATGGAGAAACTCGCATCCTTCAAAATATCCGCTGAGTTGCTGATCGAGGAAGTGGTAGCTCGCCATGTTTGCATCCTTGGCATCCCAATCGCCAGATGATTGCTGGACTACCAAATCTGAGTCGCCATAGCACAGGATCTGGCGGATGCCGAGTTCTTTGGCTAGCCGGAGCCCGTGTATGAGTGCCTCGTACTCGGCCACATTGTTGGAGGCAGCAAAATGAATTTGCAATGTGTATCTGAGCTTGTCGCCTTTGGGAGAGGTGAGGACGATGCCGGCTCCCAAGCCGGTGAGCATCTTGGATTCAGCGAAGTGCATCCGCCAATGAGTGGAGTCGGGGGCAGGCGGCAGGTACTGGGTCTCGGCCCAGTCGACGAGGAAGTCGGCCAATGCCTAGGACTTGATGGCGGTGCGAGGTTGGTAGAAGATCGTGTAAGGAGCCAGCGCAATGGCCCATTTTGCCACCCGGCCGGATGCGTCCCGGCTGCCTATGATCTCGGCGAGCGGGGCAGTACATACGACCGTGATGGGTTGCTCTTGAAAGTAGGGCTTGAGCTTCTTGGCGGTGAAGTACACACCATAGCACATCTTCTGATAGTGTGGGTAGTTATGCTTCGAGGTGGACAACACTTCACTCAGATAATATACCGGCCTCTGGACTAACTGAGCTCGGCCTTCTTCTGGGCGCTGAACCACGATAACAGTGCTGACCACCCGGCTAGTGGCGGCAATGTAAAGGAGCATGGGCTCTTTCTCAGTCGGTGCCGCCAAGACAGGCGGCGTGGATAGCATCTTCTTTAGCTCGTGGAAAGCATGTTCTTCCTGGTCATTCCACTCGAAGTGAGTGGATTTCTTCATGAGTCGGTAGAGGGGGAGAGCCTTCTCTCCGAGCCGGCTGATGAAGCGGTTGAGGGAGGCCAGGCATCCGGTAAACTTTTGGACGTCTCGCAGCTTGGTGGGAATCTCCATTCTCTCTATGGCCCTGATCTTCACCGGGTTGCATTCGATGCCGCGTTCGGAGACCAGGAAGCCTAGGAGTTGGCCGGCTAGTACTCCAAACACGCATTTCTCGTGGCTGAGCTTGATCTGAAATCGGCGCAAGTTTTCAAATGTCTCTCTGAGGTCTTCCAGTAGGGTGCCATGCTTCTCCGTCTTCACCACAATATCGTCTACATAGACGTGGGCATTTCTGCCGAGTTGCTCGAGGAGGCACTTCTGCATGCAACACTGAAAAGTGGCACCGGCATTTCTCAAGTCGAATGTCATAGTCATGTAGCAGAAAGCTCTGAATGGTGTGATGAAGGCGGTCTTCAGGCGGTCGGTTGGGTCCAATTTTATCTGGTGGTAGCCTGAGTAAGCATCCAAGAAGCTCAACGGCTCGCATCCGGCTGTGGAGTCTATCACTTGATCAATCCTTGGCAGAGCAAAAGGATCTTTAGGGCAGGCTTTGTTGAGGCTGGTGTAGTCAATGCACATGCGCCACTGCTTGTTTTTCTTCAACACCAGGACTGGGTTGGCAAGCCACTCGGGGAAGAACACCTCCATGATGAAGCCGGCCGCTAGAAGCCGGGCTATTTCTTCTCCGACTACTCTTCTCTTCTCTTCTGACAGGCGGCGCAAAGGATGCTTGACCGGCTTGGCGTTAGATCGGACATGTAGCTTGTTCTCGGCGAAATCCGTCAGAACACCAGACATGTCTTTGGGAGACCATGCGAAGATGTCCCAATTCTCATGGAGGAAATCGACGAGCTCGCTTTCCTATTTGCTGCCAAGGCCGGTGCCCATGACAGCGTACCTCTCTGGGTGCTCTGGGTCCAGAGGTATCTTCTTTGTTTCTTTGGCCAGCTGGAAAGAACCTTGAGCATCATATTCCTTGCGGTCGGGGGACAAGGCCGACTGCTTGCCAGCCATGGCCACGACTCGGTCCAGCATCTCATTCTCTTCAGCAATCACGAGGGACTCGGCCAACCGGCTGCTAGACACTGCACACTCAGAGGATTTCTTGTAGTCTCCGGCTATAGTGATGATGCCCTTGGAACTCGGCATCTTCATCTTGAGGTAGGCGTAGTGGGGCACAGCCATAAACTTGGCCAGAGCAGGTCGGCCAAGCAGTGCGTGGTAAGGGCTCTCCAGATCCACCACTTCAAACCATATTGCTTCTCGGCGGAAATGATCTTTGTCTCCGAAGAGAACATCTATCTTGATCTTGCCGATTGGTGAGCAGGACAGGCCGGGTACGATGCCGTGGAACACAGTCCGACTCGGCATGAGTTGCTTTGTCTTGATGTTCAGCTTCTCCATAGTGTCATGGTACAGTATGTTGATGCTGCTCCCGCCATCTATCAGCACGTGGGAGAATCGGGCAGCTCGCCTTTCTGTTTCTAGGGTGGCATCCAAAACCAATGTGTAAGAACTGGGAGACAGCATCACCTCTGGGTGATCAGCCCAGCTCCAGCTGATAGGCTTCTCTGACCAGTGCATGAACTCGGGGTTGTTGGAGGCGATCGCATTGACTTCCTGGTGCTGTCGGCGCCGTCTGTGCCGGTCTTTAGGCTGGCTTGTAAAGACGATGTAGGCGGCATGCTCGTCGGGGAACTCGTCTTGAACAGCCCCAACCGTTGGCCGAGCGGCCGCCTGCTGAGGGGCTGGAGGCAGCTGACCAGCAGGCGGAGGCGGCACCAGCCATTCGCCCTTGGAGATTTGTGTGAGCCAATGGCACTTCCGAGTCGTGTGGTTGGACGCCTTCGCGCCGCTGTGGAACTTGCAGGGGGCATCAAGGGCTTGCTCGTAGGAGAAAGTCGGCTGCCACGCCGGCCTGCCGCCCTTCTGCTTCTTGGGCGCGGGCCATCCTTTGGGTTGTTCGTCTTCGACTGTGGCCACTTGCCGACTGGTGGAAGGCGGCATAGGGGCCTTGCGCTTGTTGTCGTTCTGGTACGGGCATCGGCTGGAGTCTCCAGTCGGCGTCTTGGGAGCCGGAGCGAGCACCTTCCCGGAGGCGTCTACTCGGAGCTCGGTCTTCATTGAAGAATTGACCGTGGCGTACTTGTCTGCTATGACCAGCAGCTCGTCGAGGGTAGTCGGCTCGTCGCAGAGGAGTCGCTGCTTGAGGAGGGTGCCTTCTCGGTACCCGGCGGTGAAGTACTCTATGGCTTGAACCTCGTGCACCCCCTCGCAAGAGTTGCGGAGCTCGGCTCAACGTGTGAGGTAGTCGCGAGTGGACTCTTCGGGCCCTTGAATACACAAGGAGAGCTGTCGGGGCTTGGGAGCCCGTTTGTAGGTGCTGGTGAAGTTGCGGATGAAGGCTTCGGTGAAGTCGAGCCATCTGTTGACGCTGTAAGGCTAGAAGCTGTTGAGCCAGGTGCGCGCCGTGCCTTGGAGCATGAGGGGGACATATTTCACGGCAACACGCCTGTTGCCGTTTGCTATGTGAACCACGGTGGATTAATCGATCAACCAATCTTCCGGCTTCACAGAGCCGTTGTACTTGGGCATGTCTCTCGGGTGCGAGAACCCTTTGGGGAAGGGCTCGTCGCGGATGCGGGGGCGAAAGCAAGGCGGGCCGACATCATCTTCTTCTTCTAACGCCAGGGATTGCGCTAGGCAGTCGATTCGATGGCGGGCGTCATTCTCGCCGACTCCTTCATGGCAGCCTAGTCGGCCGCTGAGAGTCGGATGCATGACAGGCGGCGGGGTGGGGTATCTCTCCACACAAGGCGGAGGAGGAGGGGGATCGCCTCGTCGCTCCACAGCTCGAGGCGGCCCTCTGCGTCGCGCTCGATGGTGATTTGAGTCCGACTGCGACTAGCAGCCGGCTCCTTTTCTTGCCTCGTGCGGGCGCCGCCCGCAGTCGGCGTTCGTGACGTCGCGCCCTGCTCTCGGCGTGGGGGAGGGCTTCCAGTGCGAACGCCGGCTTCATGCCGCTCTGTGGTCGCGTCGATCAGCTGCTGGATGCATCTGGTCATGTAGGGGAGCTCGTCGGCCCCCAGTCCATTTAGCTCGTCTTCGACCAACTGGGCGGCGCATAGGTTCTCGAGAGGCATGGCGTAGACTGGGCGGTCTACTCCCAGCAAGTCAGCGATGGCCGCGCCGCGCTTCTTGACGACGTCGGCCCGGCTCGGCCCGGCGGGGAGCGGCGTGCCAAAGGCGGCGCGGTCGACTTCGCGCTGGTGAGCCTCAGTGAGGCGTCTCATGGTGGCTATCTTCTGGCCCTCCGCAATGAGGGCAAGGCGGCGTGTTTCCAGCGCCTCGGCATCAGCGTCAGCTGGGATGGGAGCGGACAGGTCGTGCGGCGCCGATTGCAAGGCGTCGTGGGCATTCTCGCCAGAGGTGACATCGTGGATGATGACTAGCACCTCGGTGACGGTGTTGCCGCCGCTGTCGGCTCGAGGGAGAGGGTCGTCGAAGACCACCACGTTGGTGGGGAAAGCGTCAAGCCATGCCGTGTCGGAATCGACAAGCATCGGGTCGGTGGAGCCAACCGACTCCAAATCCACAGCCGGCTCGCTGGAGACGTAGAGTTGGTCGAGGAGGCTGACGAGGCGGCTCTCGGGGCAGCCGGTGCCCGTGTCGGACGCGGGCTCGTCGGAGATGCGAGCCTCGCTAAGAAGATCGGTGAGGCAGCTCGCCGCGCAGGTGTCGTCGACACCTTGCAGCGCGTCGGGGCAAGCGCCATCGGGCGTGCCGAGCTGGTTACGCTTGCGCGGGAGGAAAAGGGTTCCCGTCCAAAGCAGGTCTCCGGACGACGGTGCACCTGGCCCCACGGTGGGCGCCAAATGTCGGGTGGTAGGTGCGACATATGCCAATGGGTGGCTTATCATTGTGGGAGCCAATAAGACATCGCCGGTGCCTGGAAACGGGATAAGGCGAAGACATGCACGCCAGCAGATCTTACCCAGGTTCGGGGCTCTCTGCGGAGATAACACCCCTAGTCCTGCTCTGCGGGGTCTCCGCTTGATCACTAGATCAACAAGTGGCTACAAGAGGCTCCTTGAGCTGTTTGGCGAGAGGAGGAAGAAAGGGCAAGGCTAGCTCTCTTCTCCTCTCAAAGTTGTGTCTAAAACTATCAGAGTCCAACCCTTTGCATGGGTGCCCTGGGGGGTTTATATAGGCCTACCCCCCAGGGGTACAATGGTAATCCGGCTGGGCATGGGCCCTAGCCGTCAGTGTCTACGTTCGCCGGCTTCTCCGCTGACCGCAGGGGCCCGCCGACTGGTGGGTCCCGCCGGCTGCCGGCCTCCTGGTCGACAGGTAGGCCCCACCGCTTGGTCTTGTCGGGGGCTGGTTACTGTTGCCTCACTCTTGATGACGAGGGCTTTGTCGAGGTAAGCATGGCTACAGTACCGCCACTTGGCAGGCTCTCACTGTAGCCTTACCTCGTCTTGTCTCCTTAATGGTGCGCATACTTCGAGGGAAGGGGCGTGCCGGCTGGTGAGAGCCGGCTACGTCCTAGGTCGACTAGGGGAAGCATGGCCGCCTTCGGGTGTCTCTATGACCGAAGGGGCCCGCCGCCTCTGGGCCGTACTGACAGCCTATCGTGGGTGGCGTCATGGTCAGCATGGCAACAGTGCCCCGCCGGACGGGTCGTGGCTGCCCCGTACGGCGTACTGTGGCCATGCGTGCTCCGGGATTCGGGGGTGGCAGGCTTCACTGTTGCCACGCCCCGTCCCATCTCCGTTATGTGGGTGCAGACTTTGAGGGCACATTCTTGGCCGCCTGTCGGGGGCCGGCTTCTGGGAGTCGGTCATCTCGTGGTCGTCTTCTTGGAGTCAGCCCTCTCGCGGCTTTCTTCATGAGGGTTTTAGGGTCGGGCCGCCTTCCGGTAGTCGGCTTGTGGGATAGCTGGCCAGGGGAAGGCGGCCCCGTGTCTTGGATGCTTGTAGGCTCGATCGGCCTATTATTTTTTGAAGAGCCAGGGGGAGCCGGCTAGGCTACCCGTGGTCATTTACTTCGAGAGCGGTTGAAGATTAGAAAGATTAGAAAATATGCCATTGATAGTGTGGCTTGGTATCATTATGCTGTTGGATCAGTTGTTGCACCTTAGTTGCTATCTTGATCGCATGTGTTATTGCATTTAAATGCTTTAGCTAGAGAGTTATTTGTATGTTGCATTTAAGTGTTGTATGAATTTTATGTATGAACTTGTATTAATTTGGTCTATTCGGTGGTGTGTAATGAAGATGTGCCGGCAATGGATGTATGATGACCGATGCTCTTTCCCAGTTCATTGATGGCATGCATACTTTTTTAATTGCGGCTCAGGAAAACAAGTGAGCGGATGGTTTTATGCCTTGTCCATGTGTTGGTTGTAAGAATGATCACAATTACTCTAACTCAAGAACCATTCACGTCCACCTGTTTGAGTCCCGTTTCATGCCCCACTATAATGTTTGGACCAAGCACCGAGAAAGAGGGGTTATGATGGAAGACAATGAAGAAGAAGAGGACGACGATAGCTATCCTGGCCATGGGTTCCTTGAATACGATGATACAACAATGGGGGAAGAAGCTGAGCTGGTCATGCGGGCAGAAGCTAAAGAAGAGGCATCAGATGAGCCCGCTGATGATCTAGTCGGGCTATTGCCGATGCAAAGAGAAACTGCGCAAGTGAAAAGGAGAAGAAGAAGTTGCAGCGCATGTTAGAGGATCACAAAAAATTGTTGTACCCGAATTGCGAAGGTGACAAGAAAAAGTTGGGCACCACACTGGAATTGCTGCAATGGAAGTCACAGAATGGTGTGTCTGACAAGGGATTTGGAAAGTTGCTGGTAAAGAATATGCTTCCAAAGGACAACAAATTGCCCGAGAGTATGTACGAAGCAAAGAAGGATGTCTGCCCTCTAGGGTTAGAGGTGCAGAAGATACATGCATGCCCTAATGACTGCATCCTCTACCGCGGTGAGTACGAGGATTTGAACGCATGCCCGGTATGCGGTGCATTGCTCTATAAGATCAGCCGCGATGACCCTGGTGATGTCGAGGGCGAGCGCCCCTGGAAGAAGATTCCTGCCAAGGTGATGTGGTACGCTCCTATAATACCACAGTTGAAACGTTTGTTCCAAAACAAAGAGCATGCCAAGGCGATGCGATGGCACGGAGAAGACCGCAATAAAGATGGAAAGTTGAGAGTACCCGCTGATGGGTCGCAGTGGAGAAAAATCGCGAGAAAGTACAGGGAGGAGTTTGCAGGGGACCCAAGGAACGTATGGTTTGGTCTAAGCGCAGATGACATTAATCCTTTTAGGGAGCAGAGCAGCAACCATAGCACGTGGCCTGTGACTCTATGTTTGTATAACCTTCCTCCTTGGTTGTGCATGAAGCGGACGTTCATTATGATGCCAGTGCTCATCCAAGGCCCTAAGCAACCCGGCAATGACATTGATGTGTACCTAAGTCCATTAGTTGAAGAACTATTATAGCTGTGGAATGGAAAAGGTGTACGTGCGTGGGATGAGCACAAACAGGAAGAATTTGACCTAAAGGTGTTGCTGTTCGTGACCATCAATGATTGGCCTTCTCTTAGTAACCTTTCAGGACAGACAAACAAGGGATACCGCGGATGCACGCACTGTTTGGATGATACAGATAGTATATATTTGGATAGTTGTAGGAAGAATGTGTACCTAGGACATCGTCAATTTCTTCCAAGCAGGCCGTAAGAAAGAAAGGCAAGCATTTCAAAGGTGAGGTGGATCACCGGACGAAGCCTCGCCACCGTACTGGTGCTGATGTACACGATATGGTCAAGGATTTGAAGGTAATCTTTGGAAAGGGTCCTGGCGGACAACCTATTCCGAAGGACGCTTATGGACGCGCACCCATGTGGAAAAAGAAATCTATATTTTGGGATCTGCCCTATTGGAAAGACCTAGAGGTCTGCTCCACAATCAACGTGATGCACATGACAAAGAATCTTTGCGTGACCCTGCTTGGCTTCTTGGGCGTGTATGGGAAGACAAAAGATACACCGGAGGCACGGGAGGACCAGCAACGTATGCACGGAAAAGACGGCATACATCAGGGTCATGCCAGCTACGCTCTTACCAAAGAAGAGAAGGAAATCTTCTTTGGATGCCTGCTCAGTATGAAGGTACCATCTGGCTTCTCGTCGAATATAAAGGGAATAATAAATATGGCAGAGAAAAAGTTCCAGAACCTAAAGTCTCATGACTGCCATGTGATTATGACGCAACTTCTTCCGGTTGCATTGAGGGGGCTTCTATCGGAAAACGTTCGATTAGCCATTGTGAAGCTATGTGCATTCCTCAATGCAATCTCTCAGAAAGTAATCGATCCAGAAATCATACCAAGGTTACAGAATGATTTGGTGCAATGTCTTGTCAGTTTTGAGTTGGTGTTCCCACCATCCTTCTTCAACATCATGACGCACGTCCTAGTTCACCTTTGCGAAGAGATTAACGTTTTGGGTCCTGTATTTCTACACAATATGTTCCCCTTTGAGAGGTTCATGGGAGTCTTGAAGAAATATGTTCATAACCGTGCTAGGCCAGAAGGAAGCACCTCGAAGGGCCATGAAAATGAGGAGGTCATTGAGTTTTGTATTGACTTTACTCCTGACCTTAAGTCGATTGGTGTTCCTGAATCGTGGCATAAGGGTAGACTGGATGGAAAAGGCACGCTAGGAGGGGATCAAATAATATGTATGGACGGGCATTCTCTCACTGAAGCACACTACACAGTTCTACAGAATTCCGCCTTGGTGGCTCCGTATATGGAGGAAACACAAGAATTTTCTACACTCCAAACACCCGGAGCAATCTGACGACTGGATTACACGTGAACAAACGAGGACTTTCGCCGGTTGGTTGCAGACACGTGCCATGCATGATGGCGATATTGAAGATGACATGTACTTGCTGTCCCAATTACCCTCGAATATAATGACTTTCAAAGGGTACGAGATAAATGGGAATACATTTTACACGATCGCCCAAGATAAGAAGAGCACCAACCAAAACAGTGGTGTCCGATTTGATGCAACAACCAAGACGGGAAAGGAAACATATTATGGTTACATAGAGGACATATGCGAAGTTAACTATGGAGGTGGTTTGAAGGTCCCTTTGTTAAGTTGCAAATGGGTCAATATGACACGAGGCGGGGTAACGGAAGACCCGCAGTATGGAATGACAATAGTGGATCTCAACAATCTTGCATATGCAGACGAACCATTCGTACTAGCCAATGATGTGGCGCAGGTTTTCTATGTGAAAGACATGTCTACCAGGTCGAGAAAAAGAAAAGATAAGGAAGCGAATGCATCATACGATGAGCCAAAGCGCCACATAGTACTTTCAGGGAAAAGAAACATCATGGGAGTGGATGACAAGACAGACATGTCAGAAGATTATGAAAAGTTTGATGAAATTGCTCCATTCAGAGTGAATATTGATCTGAGCATCTAGTTAAATGATGAAGATTGTCCATGGTTACGGCGCAAAGGGACACACGCGAAGAAAAAGTTTCACACCCAAAGATCCCACTCTGGCATGTGATAGGCTTCACCGTCATCACTTTCTTCTATAGTGACTTTCCGGACATATATATCTAGAAAGTGCCGCTTCGAACAAACCGGAGGGAATCCGATATACCTAAGAGATCCATCCCCACTACTTGATTTATCTCAACATGCAACCCATCCACATCATCACACATGCCACATCAGCATCTTTCCAACAGTAACAGCCATGCATGTGCCCCCTCAGCAAAAGAAAAAAGGCATTTTCCTAATTACAAATCTGCCATGTCATCCAAATCTTATCTTATCTTATCTTATCTTATCTTACCTACTAATAAACCAGCGAGCGCTTCTGGTCGTACGTCGTCGGCATTTTTGCAGAAAAGTCCCTGATGTTTTAGTTATTCAACCCGCGGTCCCTTTTTAAGTCATAAAATGTTTCGTCCAGTAAGTTTTGAAGAAAAACCCATGCAGTTTCCTGTATTAAACGCGCGATCCTTTTAAAGTGAGAAACCGTTTCATTCGTTTCTGGGCTTGGGCCTTACTTTTATTCGGCCTAACACAAGGGTTGGAAACAAAAAAACACACGACACACGGGCACGCATCGAAGGAGGGTACGGACGCCGCCGCCGCCGCCGCCCCCTGCGGATGGTCTTCCTGTCCGGCCACCCGCGCAGCCCACACGGGCGAGCTGCCGATCTGGCTGGGCTTCGGTTCGAGCAACTCCTCGACGCAGGGGAAAAGGTTGGCGGCGCTGGAGTTCGTCGGAACGGGCAGGCGTCCATTGGGTGACGCGAGGCCGCGGCGCCAGCGCGAGGAATACGGGCAGATCCGGGGGCGGCAGCGACCGATCTGGCTGCTGGTGCAGCGGCTTGCTCCGGCGGCGGCGGCGGCCTGCTCATTCATAGAAATAGAGACAGGGCGTGATGGAGAGAGGAGGAAAGGAGAAGGAGCAGGGGGCGCAAGGTCAGGGAGGCTGTCGCTAGCGGTGGCGGCTCCGGCGACCGGCCGGCGGGCTTCCCAGGCAAGGCTAAGGAGTACGCTAGCCTGAGATTCAATAGAGGTATTGTGCTTCATCTTCTGAATTGGAAACCATGGCGTGCCTGAATATATTTTTTCTAGAACATGATGCTTGAGTTGGTAATCATTCTTGGGTGATTTATCCGATATACTGATGGATCATCCTTTGGAGTGCATGACTTGAATGGATTTCTGAATTCCAAACAGTATGCTGTCGTGATGTTTGATTAGGGTCTTCTGTGAATCCGTACCAAAACCATGATTGTAATTTGTTGTTCCCTCTCTCTAATCCGGGACAGACACAGTGATTCTGGTCGGAGCCGTGGCTACGTGATTCTGGCCGGCGTGCATCCATAGTCAGAGGACGCCGAGCCTTCCTCGCTGCAAGCAACATCAGCTCGTCTCGGCATGAGGTCTGCATGCTTACCTAATCTTTCTAATGGAGACTGAACTGGAATTTGTGTCTGCGCTGCTTCTTGCAGATAGTCCATGGTTTGTATGGATAACCACATGTAAATCTTAATTTAGTTGATATTGGAAAAGATTGTTTCTTTCGAACCTTATATGTGGAGCAACTAGAAATAGTACGTTTGTGTTTTTCCCTGGCTCCCACATCAGACCAGTGCTCTAATGTTTGTTCCAGGTTGAGCATGGCAATAATGTACAGTTTGAACTTCGTGCTGGCAGAACTTTTTCGCCTTGAAGCATTCTGTGAATTACACCATGAATAGCAACAACATCAGGCCATTTGAGAGAAGGGGTGTCCCTGGAGTTCTCCCTAAATCTTACTGCATTCTTAGTGACAATGAGGAATTATTATTCACTTGAGAAAATAAAGATTAAAACGGTGAGGCTCTCAAAAGTGAAATGACTTTTTGAGCTCGACATTGACCTTTTTTGAGCTAGATATTGACCTTCTGAGTAGCACAATAGAGGTCATATCTAAAGCCTTTTACGTGCCTGTTACAATGATCTTTTTATTTTCCTTTGTATATTAACTAGAGAATATTATCGTCTGCTATAACTGCTGAAAGATGTCATATTCCTTTGTTATAATCGTGTTTGCAGTAGGAGTGTACGCCTCTCATTCAAAGAAGAGGCTCAACAATCTTTTGGATGGACTTATGATTACCACATATATGATCTTATGAAGCAGGAGTTGAGAACTACAAAATCCATCTATTCCTGGAATGGAGCTGGTTGAAGTTGGGCCTTCAATGGACCTGGTAATTAGGTGGCACCGATGTCACGCCCAATATGCGACCCTATCCAAAAGGAACTCGAAGGTCCCACTAAGGATAGACCCGCATATTGAAACGCTTTTGCAAGGTGGATATCATTACATCAACATTACATAATAGATAGGGATACATACATAAGGCATACAATGCCACACGAATACAACAATACATCATACAAGAGATCAACATCCGACTACGGATGATACATAAACAGAAACTCAAACAATATCCACCCTGCTAGCCCAGGCTGCCGACCTGGAACCTATCCCCTGATCGAAGAAGCAGAAGAAGAACTCAACGCAAACAAGCATCGCTCTCGCATCAGGATCATCGCATAACCTGTACCTGCAACTGTTGTTGTAATAATCTGTGAGCCACGAGGACTCAGCAATCCCATTACCATGGGTATCAAGACTAGCAAAGCTTAATGGGAAAGGAAGGGGTAAAGTGGTGAGGTTGCAGCAGCGGCTAAGCAATGTATGGTGGCTAACATACGCAAATAAGAGCGAGAAGAGAAGCAAAGGAACGGTCGTGAAGCTAGCAATGATCAAGAGGTGATCCTGAACACCTACTTACGTCAAACATAACACAGAAACCGTGTTCACTTCCCGGACTCCGCCGAGAAGAGACCATCACGGCTACACACACGGTTGATGCGTTTTAATTCGGATCTGGTGTCAAGTTATCTACAACTGGACATTAACAAATTCCCATCTGCCACATAACCGCAGGCACGGCTCTCGAAAGTTTATACCCTGCAGGGGTGTCCCAACTTAGCCCATGACAAGCTCTTGCGATCAACGAAGGAATAGACCTTCTCCCAGGAAGACCCGATCAGTCTCGGAATCCCGGTTTACAAGACATTTCGACAATGGTAAAACAAGACCACCAAGACCTCCCGGCGTGCCGACATCCTGATAGTAGCCGCGCGTATCTCGTCTCAGGACACGACCGGATGAGCAGTACGTACAACTAGAACCAGCCCTCAAGTTTCCCCGAGGTGGCGCTGCAAGTGGCTCTAGTTTGGACCAACACTTAGACAAGCATTGGCCCGGGGGGGCTGAATAAAGATGACCCTCGAGAGAGCGACTCCCAAGGGAAAAGTAGGTGGTGGTGAGGCAAATGGTAAAACCAATGTTGGGCCTTGCTGGACAAGTTTTATTCAAAGCAAACTGTCAGGGGGGTCCCATAAATCACCTGACCGCGTAAGGAACGCAAAATCCGGGAACATAACACCGGTATGACAGAAACTAGGGCGGCAAGAGTGGAACAAAACACCAGGAATAAGGCCGAGCCTTCCACCCTTTACCAAATATATAGATGCATTAATAATATAAGAGATATTGTGATATCCCAACCAAAACCCTGTCCACCATGGAGAAATCTTCAACTTCACCTGCAGCTAGCAACGCTATAAGAGGGGCTGAGCAAAAGCGGTAACATAGCCAAACAACGGTTTGCATAGGAAAGGTGTCAAAGGTTAGAGGTTCATGGCAATATGGGATGGCTTGATAAACAGGTAATAGGTAGCGCAGCATAGCGATAGAACGAAGCAACTAGCATAGCAATGATAGTAGTGAGATTCAGGGTAGCGGTCATCTTGCCTGAAATCCCGCAAGGAAGAAGAACGAGTCCATGAAGAAGATGAAGCCACGAAGACGAACCAAGCGTAGACGAACGAATCCTCACGATCGCAACGAAACGGGAACTATCGAGAAGAAGCACACAACAAGGTAAACACACCACACATAGACAAGACATGATGCACAACAAGGATGATGAATGACAAAGCTACATGAAGCTACTCATGGCAAAAGATGATGCAAACAAGAACAACACATCAAGGCAAGTTTAAATGAGGCTGGGAACAACATATAACAATTCCGGTAAGTCCTCATATGTAAATTTCAAAATTGGTCCAGAAGGCACGGGCTGGCGACGGCGACCGACCGGGCCGGGAGGGCCGCGGCTGGGCCCGGCGGGCCCGCGCGATGGAGGCGCGGTGGAGACGGCGGCGGTGACACGTGGAGCTACGCTATTCGTCGGGGCGGCGGCTGGACATGTCCGGCGGCGGAGGATGAAACGTCCGGCGGCGCGGAGGGGAAAATGATCTAGGGTTAGACCGGGATTTCGGGGGAGATGCACATATATATAGGTAGAGGGAGCTAGGAGTGTCCAAATGAGGAGCGGTTTTCGGCCACGCGATCGTGATCGAACGACCGAGAGCATGGAGGGGAGTTAGATGGGTTTTGGGTCACTTTGAAAGGGGTGTTGGGCTGCACACAAAAGAGGCTTTTGCCGTTACCCGGTTAACCGTTGGAGTACCAAACGACCTCCAAATGGCACGAAACTTGTCAGGCGGTCTACCGGTGGTATACCAAGGCCGCTTGGCAAACCTCGGGCCATTCCGAGAATGTTTAACACCCGCACACGAAAAGAGAGAAGAGGGGGACGCCGGATGACATAGGAGTGCCGGATTGCAAAACGGACAATGGGGAAAATGCTCGGATGCATGAGACGAACACGTATGCAAAATGAAATGCACATGATGACATGATAAAAGCAGATGATGACATGGCAAAGTGCAACACGCAAGAAAATGACATGGCAACGACGGCGAATAACTGGCAGACATCTGGCGCATCGAATCCGGGGCGTTACAACACTCCTCCACTAACAAGAGATCTCGTCCCGAGATCTTAGGACCGAGACGGAAGGGAAAAAGGATTAGGTGAAACAAGAATTCAAGAGAAGAAGCAAAGAATCAAGAGCACTCGAGAGGAAGAGAGGAACGACGAGAATGACGAGAATCGAAAGCTCACGGAATCAGATAGACTATGAACCCACTCGTTCTAACCGGAGTGGTTAGAATGAGAAAAGAAACAGATAAGACTGAAAGGATTTAGGCAGCACTCCTGCTGAAAATGGAAGGATTAGAACATGAACTTGAGAGGATGGAATGATACTTGATGAACTCTTGAAGAAAGAATTATCTCATGAAGAACCACCAAGAAGAACTCCGGTAAACAAAAGGATGATGAGATAGAAATGAAGGATGAAAGAATAGAAGAGCGTTGCGATGATTTCTGACGAGATGGCCGAGGAAATTGAACTCCGGAAAAGAAAAGATGAAAATGCTTGGAACTAGAATTTATTCCTCAAGAACAAACTCTGAAGGAAGGGATCTTTGAGGAAATAAGAATAAGATTTATTGTATGCTTATCCTTCATCAAATTAAATTGATGACAAGCAATGGATTTAGCATACTACTTATTCTTCTTGAGAAAGGATTGAGAAGGGAAATATGGCGCAAAACTTGAGAAAGTCTTCATGAACCACCGGTAGAATTCGAAAGAACAAATGGATTGAAATGATAATGAAAGAAAAGAATCTTAAGAACCACCGTTAGAATTCGGAAAAGACTGGTGAAAGAGAATAAATCGCCGGGAAGAATTAGAAGAACAAATATGCTTGAGGGGATTTTGATGCCAAAGAACGAAGAGATCGCGAACTGATTGAAGAATACTTGAACGAAGCACCGGAAGAATATAGAGACGACCGAAGCTGAAAACTTAGAACGAAGAAATCTTCTGAAAAGATGGCCTTCGGATAATCGAGAGAGAAAACAACTCCTGAAATGCTCCGGATGGATGGAAAGAATTTGCATGACTTGAAACAATTTGATAGGATAACATCGAGCTAGCACCACAAATCTCCGGGAGAATGGACAAGATTCAGAGGAAAAGCTCTTCTTCGGTCTTCAAATGTCGACGAGAAACACCACCAAAATTACTAAGATACTCCGGGAGAATGAAAAAGCGAAGAGGTTAATCCAACAATGAAATGTTTTGAAATCGATCTTGGGGAAGGCATGTGACTGATGGGATCCATTCTTACATCACACTTTGAAAAGAATTATGAATGGCTCCGGGGAATTAGAAGAGTCAGGTAAGATCCTGGGAAAAGACCTGTGGGTTAGGGCCCACTAAAGAAAACACCGTTGGAAAGGGATGTTGAACAGATAGATGATGCACCGGAACAATGAAATATTTGAATGAGGTGACCACCTCGAATTAATTCAAACACATACGAATCTCCTGAGATTTCTTGAGCACTCCGGAAGGATAAATTGGCGAGAGGCGAACGAGCAGGGAAAACACTCGAGCCGAGGGAAAAGAATATGAGCAACACCGAATACTTGAATTGAATCCACCGGAAAAGAAAAGAGATGAAGAATGTCAAACGAGACGAGGATTCATCGGTTGAAACGATTGACACAAGATTGAAGAGGCTCCACACGAATGAAATAGATGGTCGAAAGAGACTCAGACTCTGGGAAGAAGAAAGGGTGGGAGGGCGGGAAAAACAAAGGCAACTTGGAAGGGGAAAACGACGAATATCTTGAAGAGAAAAACACCGGTTAAAATCATTGAGGAAAGAAAGCAAAGACTTCGCACGAGTGGGAAGGATACTCGATTACGGACTCCGGATTCGAGAAGAAGAAGGGAGGGTGGGTGGGAAAGAAAACAACTGAGGATTGAACTTAAAGATGAAGAGGTTCGAGTCGACTTGACGAGAAATGCACCGGATGAAAAGAGCTGAGGAACAAAGATCGGAAAACCAACTGCGTGAACCTAAAGAAAAATTTGAAGGGGAAGAGGAGTAATTCAAAACACCTACATAAAGATTCCTGACCAGAGCGACGAAGGGGATGAGGAGTAAAAAGAATTCCTACTCTCTGATATAACTAGACTCCGAAAATAGTTTTCTTCTAGACTCAACAACGTCCAAACTACACAATCAATCAAGGGGGGCTCCTAGGGTCGGTCGAGGCTCTGATACCAACTTGTCACGCCCAATATGTGACCCTATCCAAAAGGAACTCGAAGGTCCCACTAAGGATAGACCCGCATATTGAAACGCTTTTGCAAGGTGGATATCATTACATCAACATTACATAATAGATAGGGATACATACATAAGGCATACAATGCCACACGAATACAACAATACATCATACAAGAGATCAACATCCGACTACGGATGATACATAAACAGAAACTCAAACAATATCCACCCTGCTAGCCCAGGCTGCCGACCTGGAACCTATCCCCTGATCGAAGAAGCAGAAGAAGAACTCAACGCAAGCAAGCATCGCTCTCGCGTCAGGATCATCGCATAACTTGTACCTGCAACTGTTGTTGTAGTAATCTGTGAGCCACGAGGACTCAGCAATCCCATTACCATGGGTATCAAGACTAGCAAAGCTTAAAGGGAAAGGAAGGGGTAAAGTGGTGAGGCTGCAGCAGCGGCTAAGCATGATATGGTGGCTAACATACGCAAATAAGAGCGAGAAGAGAGCAAGCAGAACGGTCGTGAAGCTAGCAATGATCAAGAAGTGATCCTGAACTCCTACTTACGTCAAACATAACCCAGAAACCGTGTTCACTTCCCGAACTCCGCCGAAAAGAGACCATCACGGCTACACACACGGTTGATGCGTTTTAATTCGGATCTGGTGTCAAGTTATCTACAACCGGACATTAACAAATTCCCATCTGCCACATAACCGCGGGCATGGCTCTCGAAAGTTTATACCCTGCAGGGGTGTCCCAACTTAGCCCATGACAAGCTCTCGCGATCAACGAAGGAATAGACCTTCTCCCAGGAAGACCCGATCAGTCTCGGAATCCCGGTTTACAAGACATTTCGACAATGGTAAAACAAGACCAGCAAGACCTCCCGGCGTGCCGACATCCTGATAGTAGCCGCGCGTATCTCGTCTCAGGCCACGACCGGATGAGCAGTACGTACAACTAGAACCAGCCCTCAAGTTTCCCCGAGGTGGCGCTGCAAGTGGCTCTAGTTTGGACCAACACTTAGACAAGCATTGGCCCGGGGGGGCTGAATAAAGATGACCCTCGAGAGAGCGACTCCCAAGGGAAAAGTAGGTGGTGGTGAGGCAAATGGTAAAACCAATGTTGGGCCTTGCTGGACAAGTTTTATTCAAAGCGAACTGTCAGGGGGGTCCCATAAATCACCCGACCGCGTAAGGAACGCAAAATCTGGGAACATAACACCGGTATGACGGAAACTAGGGCGGCAAGAGTGGAACAAAACACCAGGCATAAGGCCGAGCCTTCCACCCTTTACCAAATATATAGATGCATTAATAATATAAGAGATATTGTGATATCCCAACCAAAACCCTGTCCACCATGGAGAAATCTTCAACTTCACCTGCAGCTAGCAACGCTATAAGAGGGGCTGAGAAAAAGTGGTAACATAGCCAAACAACGGTTTGCATAGGAAAGGTGTCAAAGGTTAGAGGTTCATGGCAATATGGGATGGCTTGATAAACAGGTAATAGGTAGCGCAGCATAGCGATAGAACGAAGCAACTAGCATAGCAATGATAGTAGTGAGATCCAGGGTAGCGTTCATCTTGCCTGAAATCCCGCAAGGAAGAAGAACGAGTCCATGAAGAAGATGAAGCCACGAAGACGAACCAAGCGTAGACGAACGAATCCTCACGATCGCAACGAAACAGGAACTATCGAGAAGAAGCACACAACAAGGTAAACACACGACACATAGACAAGAAATGATGCACAACAAGGATGATGCATGACAAAGCTACATGAAGCTACTCATGGCAAAAGATGATGCAAACAAGAACAACACATCAAGGCAAGTTTAAATGAGGCCGGGAACAACATATAACAATTCCGGTAAGTCCTCATATGTAAATTTCGAAATTGGTCCAGAACTGAACAAACCTTATGTTCAAGTTGTTAAACAGCAAGTTAAGATGCACCAAGATGATCTACACGAAATTCTAGTCAAGTTACATATAAAGTTCATTAGATTCGGAGCTACGGCCTAGAAGATATGAGCAAAACAAGTTAAGCATGGCATTGATGCAAAATGCACCCAAACATCAAGCAAACACCTCAAAACAAGTATGCAACATGATAATATGAAACTACATGCAAAATCAAGCAGGTTTCATATAGAGCACACTCAAAACGGAGCAACGGTTCAACACATACACTCTATACAAGTCATAACAACAATCTGTCCAAAACAGCAACTAGGCATATTGCAAGCATCAAAACAACATGTTACAGGAACATATCATGGCAAACAAAGGCATGGCATGAATCTACTAATTGCATAGATCAAAAGTCCCTTACTGACCATGAGCCAAAAAGGCATAGAAAATATGATGGCACCCATGTAAACATGGCAAGTTACATTACAGATTCATACATGGCAAAAACAACAATAAGTAGGCATGTTGGTGAGCTTGAACCACTCACCACAGAGCAATACATGGCATGGCAAGGCAACCAACAGTAAGAAGACATGTTTATGAAGCTAAGCATGGTAAGATCAAGTTCATAGGGTGCATGGATCACTAGCAAAACACATGGGAACTAGTGAACTTAATGTTAATAGGCTGATAACAACATTTTCAAGCAACTTTGGAGCAAGATATGAACAATCTACGGCAAGCTATAAATGCAACCAGGGACATATATGGATAGAGCATGACATGTAGATCAAAACATGTTTATAGAACATCTCCAGATTATGCATATAATGATTAGTAGAAGCATGTTTACATAGCAACAAAATATAACAGAATCTGCCTAGCAAAACAGCAACAGCAAGTACACTACTTAACAAGCTCGATTCACTCACCACAAGTCATTGCATGACAAGATAAGCATAGCATCATCAAGAAGACATGTTTATGAAACAAACCAAGTCAAGAACAAGTCCATAGCATGCAAGGATCAACTATTGCAACCTTGGCTAAATTGAATAACATGTAAACAATCTGCCAGGAAACATTTTGAAGCAAAAGTAGAGCACCAAAATGACATGCTAGACTACTCCATAATTGCAAGCAAGGGCATGAATGGATAGAAAATAACCATATGTTCAAAACACCCTTACTGAAGTATCTCAAAATATGCATGGATCTCTCTGTAGCATCAAGTTTACATGGCATCAAAATAACAGCAGAACAGGGACTAAAATCAGCAATATCACGAAGCCTAGTTTGCATGCTTATGCTAGTCACCACATTGATCACAAAAATACATGGCATACACCCCTGGAAAGATGGCATGGCATGGATCAAAACACATGAAGACATCAACCTCATAGGATGCACACATCAATCATGGCAAAAATGATAAATGAGCAAGTTATAACAGTTTCAGCAGATTAACATCAACATGCACTCTTCCAACAGCATTTAGGGCATCAAGATGAGCTCAAATGAAAATGATGCAATGGAATGAAATGAAGTACTCGTTGAGGCGAACAATATGACATATTACACGCGCAAAACGGAGCTACGGATGCAGAGATACAGCAAGATGAACATGGCATGATTATGTCAAATATTTCGGGACTTAGGCATTTTTCAGGAAAAAAACATGCGGGCGCAATATAACTAAGATGCGCGCGGGGCGGGGCTTAGCGGGGCGCTCACCATTGGGCTCGGCCCTGGTCGCGGGGGAGGTTGGGCCGGCTGGACCAGAAGGGACTGGGCCTTGGAAGAGAGGTCGGCTGGGCCGGACCTAGCTTGCAGGGCCCACGAGGGCGAGGTCAACGGAGGCTGGCCGGATCGGGCTCCTCCCGATCTGTGGCGGCGGCGGCGCTCCGGCGGAGGGGCGGTGGCCGGGAACGGCGCCGGCGGGGTGAGGCGGCGCCGGCGCGGGGCACGGGCTGGCGACGGTGACCGACCGGGCCGGGAGGGCCGCGGCTGGGCCCGGCGGGCCCGCGCGGTGGAGGCGCGGTGGAGACGGCGACGGTGACACGTGGCGCTACGCGATTCGTCGGGGCGGCGGCTGGACATGTCCGGCGGCGGAGGATGGAACGTCCGGCGGCGCGGAGGGGAAAATGATCTAGGGTTAGCCCGGGATTTCGGGGGAGATGCACATATATATAGGTAGAGGAAGCTAGGAGTGTCCAAATGAGGAGCAGTTTTCGGACACGCGATCGTGATCGAACAACCGAGAGCATGGAGGGGAGTTAGATGGGTTTTGGGTCACTTTGGAAGGGGTGTTGGGCTGCACACAAAAGAGGCTTTTGCGGTTACCCGGATAACCGTTGGAGTACCAAACGACCTCCAAATGGCACGAAACTTGACAGGCGGTCTACCGGTGGTATACCAAGGCCGCTTGGCAAACCTCGGGCCATTCCGAGAACGTTTAACACCCGCACACGAAAAGAGAGAAGAGGGGGACGCCGGATGACATAGGAGTGCCGGATTGCAAAACGGACAATGGGGAAAATGCTCGGATGCATGAGACGAACACGTATGCAAAATGAAATGCACATGATGACATGATAAAAGCAGATGATGACATGGCAAAGTGCAACACGCAAGCAAATGACATGGCAACGACGGCGAATAACTGGCAGACATCTGGGGCATCGAATCCGGGGCGTTACAACCGACGTTTAGTAAAGCCAATTTTTTATGAGGAAATGCACCAAAAAGAGTTTAGTGGAAGTGGATTAGATTGTTTGTAGTCATATGCCCTTGAGAAATTTTGTGCTTTCTTTATTTCTTCTGATTATAATTCTTTGTTTATTTCTAACTGACATTGATATGCAAATGAAAATCCTGTGATTTTTTTGCCCTCTCATTGACCATTTAATTTTTCAGTCATAGCTATATACAAAGAAGTATTGTACCATATAGTTTTGTGTTTTCGGAAACGTCTAAAGGCTTGTTACATGCATCATTTTCTCTTTCATATCCTTCATCTGAAACTGAAAATATGAACCATTTTGTTGATATGAACATTAGTTGCAAGGTGAATAAATAGTGGTCGACAATGTGGCTGGATGTACATGAGCATATGTTGTATCTTTGACGCCATTCATTTTGAATCATTAGAATAATAAAAGAGGTTTTTTTGGATAATTATTTTCCAGGTTTCTAAACACATTTATTTATCTATTTTGTATCCATTGCAACACATATGTTTCCCTAAATAAAATGACTGTACAATTGTGTGAACTGAGTGGCTGGTCGTTACTGTAGATTAAATTTCTCACATTAAGAATCTTTGCGTGACGCTACAAAAAAAATCTATGTTTTGTAGCAGGATTAGTGATCAAATATATCCTTTTTATTGTAAATATTTTAGTCTGCTACTTTGTTCATTAATTTTTCTGGGCATTTATGCTTAAGTTTTATTTCAAAGCAAAATCATATTGAGCTATCTACAAGTTAGAATTATCCAAAACAGTTTCTGTAACATTGTATATCATGTGTTTTCTCTTTTATTCACAACATAATATGTAGTCACACAATTCATATCTTGCTTGTGAATTCCAGAGGGGAAGATAGCCTTCCTGGCAGTTAGAGCTTCGTCACTTGGAAGGTAGGCAAGCAATGCAAGCCAACAAAGAAAATTAGTTAGGGACGCACCAAGTTCGCCGGAGGTAGCAGAACGTTTGTCGAGCCATCCAATATCACCAACGGTGGCTACACCAGAGGTATGTGATGCCTCGACCACCCTCAAAAACAGCCTTGCTATTCCCCCTTCCCTTTCTTCTTGAGATTGGTTGTAGCTAACTGAGTGCCTCAGTCAGTCCCTCAAGCTTTTGTGTATTCAGAGATTTATTTAGAGATGGTAACTGAGCACTAGGTTGTTATCTGCGTTATTTGATTTTTTTTTCCATGTACTGTGGCTGCACATGATGTTGGCAAATACACTAGACATCATGGGCTGAGACAATACAATAGAAATCATGTTGAGGCTGGAAAATTTGCTGAACTTGTGGTGCCTGTGTTCCTTCTCACAGTAGTTGTTTTACGTGGTGAAAGTTTTAGAGGCCAAATAACAGTTATTTTGTTCCATGCTTTTCAGTCCAAGCAGATTTATGTTTTGCAAGAATTAGTGTACTTACATGCAGAACCAGTTTTTCGTAGATAATTGCTTACAAGATTTATGTGGTTAATATTTCTGCAGAGTTTACAAACAAGAGTGAAACCTATAATGATGAGTGATGATTATGGTATGATTACTGGGTCAATAATTCATAGCAAGGAAGCTATTTTACTGGAAAAAGTAAATCCAGTATTAAACTTAGTAAATTGTTGGGTAGGTCAGATTAGATGCGGCTTAAACCTTCACCGCTCCCTGCCATTTAGTACTGGCTGGAGTCTGTTTGAGCTGACCAATGTGGAGCAGAGTCACAATGGAGATGCCCAGTCTCACATGCTTTATTCTACTTCTTGTAGTATGACAGAGCTTGGTTGTAGCTAACTGTGCCCTCAGTCAGTCCCTCAAGATTTTGTGTATTTAGAAATTTATTTAGAGATGGTAAAATAGAGATCTTGATGTATTGACGGTTTGCGGTAGTGGGGCTGTTCTGTTACAGTTCAGGATACTCAAGTTCCTCCTGCTCCTATCATCGTCTCCCTGTAATATGATGTAGCACAGTACTATGCACTTCAGCAGTAAGCCCAGAACCTAGCTAGCTTACTTGAGGGTCGGCTCCGGATTTTGACGATTGTGTTTGTGTATAATTTGTGAGGGGCTGTAGAGAGTCAATTAACAAGTCAATTAATACAAACCTGTTTTTCTCTATGGTCCTCTGAACATACTCGCTATAAGAACATATATTTCAATATTTGAGCACTGAAAAAATTGTCAAATTGTGACTGCCTTGTGAAAAAGTAGCAAGAATGAACTCAGGAAATTCTGCAAAACGATATCAGCATTGGTTTGTGTAGAACTGTGGATGTTTCTCTTGCAAGTCTAGGTTTTAGACAAAAAAATCCTGCAGTTGTTTGGGTAATGTTTTTTTGTTAGGAATTAGGAGAATTTTTATGTAGTAAAATTACCAAAATTCTTACAAAATATTCTGCAAGTTTTGTTTGCCGCTGTTCAGTCAAGCAAAGCCAACAGCTCGCCACTATGTGCGGTTCTCTTGCCATTTCATGGGGTGCAACCGCAAGTGGCACAAGACCGTAGTTGTGGTGTTCTAAAATTAACTGATGTTGATGTTTCTTTTCAAGATTGTGGTATTGTTTACCAATTTGGTCCCCGGGTTATGTACTCATTTCGTTTTCTATTCTTTGTAGATAATTTGCTTCAGTTCATCGAACTACCTGCTGAAACATGTGTATTGTTTCTCAATATATTGGGCATCAATCCACCTCTCATGAGATCTCTGAATTTTCGACGCATATTGTATTTGCTGAATTATTTCCTCCAGATAACTATGCCTGGATTCACAAATGCGTGCAATGCTTTCAAGTAGAGGTTAGTTCAATACTTAAGTTGTGCTATTCCACTTTGAAGTTTTTGGTCCTAGAAGTGTAATACTTGGTAGGTTAGCTGCAAAAGCGGAATGTATATGGCCTGAATTTATATTTCAGAGTGTATAATCTGATTCAGAGTATTTTGACCCCTTGCGTTCTAAAACGTTTTGTTGTATCGTTCTGTCCTGAAAGAATAGAAGCAATTCTTCTATGTGAGAGAATATAAACGTTATTCACAAACAACATGCGGCGTCATTAAGTTTCTTATTACCAATTTAAACATGATTAGTAATAGCACAACTAAAGTTTGTGAACATATCATTATAATGGTCTGTTGGATTGAGTTTTGTATGGATTCTACAAGGGCCATTTCTATGGAATTACAAATTAGCTTTATATTTTTATGGATGGGTTCATCGTCTTTGGATTTCCCACGTTCGGATGTGTTTGTGATCAAGTGGACACCACGACCACCATCAGTAGGGTGGGAAGGAGGGTGTGTGATATTTTTTCTTTTCCCATTGCAACGCACGGTCATTTTTGCTAGTAAAAGCTAACAAATCGTGGCCTAGACCGAAGCGACATGGCGTTTCCTTTTCTTTGTATAACTCCACAAAAGTTATCTACTGGGCAGACCTAGAGTTTTCTTTCGGTTGTTATATTTATCGGGATTGCTAAAACTCAGCTAGCTGAGATTTATTTTGGTCTCATTCACTTTGTCAGCCGTTGGATTAAAAGCGCAGTTATTCGTGCGAGATGAGCGAACCGGCTGTCCGTGTCGTCGTACGAGCAGTGCAGGCCGGTGGCCCATGTAGGGAGCGCTGGAGCAGCCTTTGAAGGTGGCTTTTTTTTCTTTTTATATTCAGAAGCTAAGCTTGTTTCTCTGTCCGATGCCACCCAGCATCATTGTCGCATTTGTATCCCTCTGTTTCTTGTCTTCAGCAGCGGTTGTTTCTTTTTCCTAAGAGATCCTTTTCCATTGTTTGAACGTATACAATTTTTAGTACTTTATTTTATGTAAAATAATTGTTGTAGATTTTTTAGTATAATTATTAATAGTTGTTTTACCAGTTGCAGTTGCATGTCTACTACTCCCTCCGTTCGGAATTACTTGTCTCGGAAATGAATGTATCTAAAACTAAAATACGTCTAGATACATCCATTTCTGCGACAAGTAATTCCGAGCGGAGGGAGTACTAGACATGCAACTGTATGTGTTGTAATCCGATTGAAACTGAGGTCGGAAGGAGGTTTGTTGGGCTAGTTGCATGTCTATCACTAGAGTTGCAATTGCAAACATTGTAGTCTGACTGCAACTACAGATGTGTTCAGGTTGTTTTTTCTCAATACAATGTTTTTTCCTTTTTATGATTTCTATTTCTTCTTTTGTATAGAAAGTGGGAAAGAGTAGTGAGATGAAAGGGCCCAACTTTTTAATCATTTCATTTTCTTTCTTTGTTTTTAAAACTTTTACTCATATATTCTGTCGTTCGCGTGTAACTGCACACACAACCAAACTATGCACAATTTGCAAGAAACATAATACACACACAACCTTTCTACTGTCCAACTAGTTTCAGTTATAGTTTCGTTGTTTGTACTTTTATTTCTTCCTTTCTATTTGGAAATATAGATTTTTTTAGTTTTTTTTCAATTTTTTTATTGTTTTAAAGGTTGTGTGTGTATGCCGGCGAAGTCTTTCTTTTCAATTTTTTTGTTTATTTTGTTATAGTTGCAACCGCCCCAACCCGGGCGCAAGCGCAACTCAGAGAACCATAGTGCAACAGCAAGACCTATCGCAACCGGGGGTCTGAGGGAGGGTGTCACCGCCGGCAAAGTCTTGTTCAATTTTTTTGTTGTATTTGAAACCGACCCAGCCCGAGTGCAACTACAACTCAAGAGTACGGTCGTGGGTTGTTTTTTTTGGGGGGGGGGGGGTGGGGGTTGATTGTAGTTGCACCCGTACCCCCCTAGTTGTGTGCCCGTACTCTTATTGGGTCCTATTCGTGGCCCCCAGTTGCATGTTGACCATCAACTCGCAACTACGGGGATGTGTTGTGTGTTTGTGTGTGTGTCAAGGGTCCCCAATTGCATGTCAATAACCGACTTGCAACTAGGAGTGTTGTGTGTGTTTGTCTATTTGTCAAGGGGTCCCTTGTTGCATGTCAAGCATCGACTCGCAATTAGGGTGCCAAGTTGCATGTCGATAATCGACTCGCAACTGGGGTGTGTGTGTGTGTGTTATTTTTATCAAAGTGTCCCCAGTTGAATGTCAAGCATCGACTCGCAACTAGGGGTGTATGTGTGTGTATTTATTGAGAACCCCTAGTTGCAAGTTGACCATTGACTCGCAACTAGGGGGTACGTGTGTGTGTGTGTGTGTGTGTGTGTGTGTGTGTGTGTGTTTGTGTGTGTGTGTGTGTGTGTTTTGTCGTGGGTCCCTGGTTGCATGTCAATAATCAACTCGCAACTAGAAGTGCGTGCGTGTGTGTGTCTTTTTGTCAAGGGGCCCCCAGTTGCATCTCAACCACCAACTTGTAACTAGGGTGTGTGTGTGTGTGTTGAGGACCCCTAGTTGCAAGTTGCCCATCGACTCGCAACTAAGGGATGTGTGCGTGCGTGTGTGTGTGTGTGTTTTATTCATGGCCCCCAGTTGCAAGTTGACCATCGACTCGCAACTAGGGGATACGTGTGTGTCTGTGTGTTTTATTCGTGGCCCCAGTTGCAAGTTGAATATCAACTCGCAACGGGGATGTGTGTGTGTGTGTCAAGGGTCCCCAATTGTATGTTGATAACCGACTTGCAACTATGAGTGATGTGCGTGTGTCTATTTGTCAAGGGGTCCTTAGTTGCATGTCAAGCATCGACTTGCAACTAGGGTCCCAAGTTGCATGTCGATAATCGACTCACAACTAGGGTGGGTGTGTGTGTGTGTGTGTGTGTGTGTGTGTGTGTGTGTGTGTGTGTGTGTGTGTTATTTTTATCAAAGTGTCCGCAGTTGAATGTCAACCATCGACTCACAACTAGGGGTGTGTGTGTGTGTATTTGTTGAGAACCCCCAGTTGCAAGTTGACCATCGACTCGCAACTAGCGGTGTGTGTGTGTGTGTGTGTGTGTGTGTGTTTTATTCGTGGCCCTTAGTTGCAAGTTGACCATCAACTCGCAACTACGGGGATGTGTGTTGTGTTTGTGTGTCGAAGGTCCCCAATTGCATGTCGATAACCGACTTGCAAATAGGAGTGTTGTGTGTGTTTGTCTATTTGTCAAGGGCTCCCTAGTTGCATGTCAAGCATCGACTCGGTCGATAATCGACTCACAACTGGGGTGTGTGTGTGTGTGTTATTTTTATCAAAGTGTCCCGAGTTGAATGTCAACCATCGACTTGCAACTAGGGGTGTGTGTGTGTATTTGTTGAGAACCCCCAGTTGCAAGTTGACCATCGACTCGCAACTAGGGGGTACGTGTGTGTGTGTGTTTTATTTGTGGCCCCCAGTTGCAAATTGACCATCAACTCTCAACTACGGGGATGTGTGTTGTGTGTGTGTGTGTGTGTGTCGAGGGTCCGTAATTGCATGTCGATAACCGACTTGCAACTAGGAGTGTTGTGTGGGTGTTTGTCTATTTTTCAAGGGGTCCCTAGTTGCATGTCAAGCATCGACTCGCAACTAGGAGATGTGTGTTTGTTGAGAATCCCCAATTGCAAGTTGCCAATCGACTCGCAACTAGGTGTGTGTGTGTGTGTGTGTGTGTGTGGGTGTGTGTGTGTGTTTTATTCGTGGCCCTCAGTTGCAAGTTGACCATCAACTCGCAACTAAGGGCTATGTGTCTATTGAGGACCCCCAGTTGTAGGTTCTCCATCGACTCGCAATTAGGGGGTGCTCTCTCTCTCTCTCTCTCTCTCTCTCTCTCTCTGTGTGTGTGTGTGTGTGTGTGTGTGTGTGTGTTATTCGTGTCCCCTAGTTGCAAGTTGATCATCAACTCACAACTAGGGGTCTTGTGTGTGTGTGTGTGTGTGTGTGTGTGTGTGTGTGTGTTTGTAGAGGGTGTGTGTTTTGTTGTGGCCCCCAGTTGCGCCCCGCTCATCGACTCACAACTAAGGATGTGTGTGTGTGTGTGTGTGTGTGTGTGTGTGTGTGTGTGTGTGTGTGTGTGTTTGTAGAGGGTCACTAATTGCATGTTGATAACCGACTCACAACTAGAGGTGTGTGTGTGTGTGTGTGTGTCTTTTTGTCAAGGGTCCTCAGTTGCATGTTGACCATCAAACTCGCAACTAGCAGGTGTGTGTTTGTTGAGAACCCCCAGTTGCAAGTTGACCATCAACTCGCAACTAGGGGGTATGTGTGTGTGTGTTTGTGTGTGTGTGTGTGTGTATGTGTTTTGTGCGTGTGCGTGTCTTTTTCTCAAGGGGTTCTCAGTTGCATGTCAATCATCGACTCACAACTAGGGTGTGTGTGTGTTTGTTGAGGACCCTCAGTCGCAAGTTGACCATCAATTCACAACTAGGGGATGTGTGTGTGTGTTGAGAGTCCCCAATTGCTTGTCGATAACCGACTTGCACTAGAGGTGTGTGTGTGTCTTTTTCTCAAGGGGTCCCTAGTTGTATGTCAAGCATCGCAACTAGGGGGTGTGTGTTTGTTGAGGACCCCCAGTTGCGAGTCGATGGGCAACTAGTAACTAGGGGTGTGTGTTTTTTTGTTGTTGAGGGTCTTCAGTTGTAAGTTGCCCATCGACTCGCAACTAGGGGGGGTGTTTGTTGACAAGAATTGACAAAATCCGGGCACATGCAACCGGGACCTCTTGAGAAAACACCCGTACTCATCATACTCAGTGCTACAACTGCAACTCATCATACTCAGGCGCAACTGCAAGAGGTATGAAGCGCCCGCAACTTAATTGGGAGAGGGTTGTCCGTGGTTATCGACGGTTTTTATCTTAGCATCACATAGGTGTGGTTTCTATCATTTCCCTTGACAGTGGGTGCATACAAGCACTTTTTATTTTGGCCCTTTTTAGTGTTTTATTTCTCGGAACACACAAACTATCTTTGGTATTTCCCGCATGAAAACACATAATGTTTTTGAATATATATATATATATATATATATATATATATATATATATATATATATATATATATTTGATCCTAGTTTCACACCGTTGAACGCTTATAGTTGTATCATCGTCAATCATACACAATAATTTATTTTGATATAGTCGCCCAGCAAACATTGCCTGTGCAACTAACATTTCTTCTTATATCATTTTTTTACATTTGTTTCTTTTAAATTTCTTTACTATATATTTTTTAATTTTTTTCCTTGAGTGAAAAATCAACTATATTATGAAGGTGTTTTTTCATTTGTATATCGTGTCAGGTTTTTGTTGGAGACAATATTTCCTAGAGGAAAATGAAGTTTTTTGGTGTGTCGTTGTGGTGTCTTTACACGTGGTCTCGGTGTCAGTTGGTGGTGGTCGTTTGAGCCTCTTGAGATGTCCTATCCACGCTAAAATCATGGAATTGATGCTATAACACACACATGGATCGGCCCATGAGCTCTCACTCCCTTAGTCAGAGGGAGGGTGTCGCAACTGCAACGGTCACAACACTCACGCAATTGGTGCAATCAAATTGGTTTTACTCAACATTCAGATTGTTACATGGCTCGCTAGTACCAAGCACGAATATAACCCCAGTTATATTCGCAATGATTTTTGTCCAAATACTTGGTGCACTTTTCTGATATGTGACATTTTTCAAAAATACATGGTGAACATGTTTCATGCGATAAACATTCTTACGTACATACGTATTTTTTTAATTTTTCATAGATTTTTTTTCTTTTCGACCTGTTTAACATTTTATTTTTTAGGCAATTCATTTGAAAAAAATCAATAATGTTTGGCATAAAACAAGGCAGGGCCCAGGCAAAGGCTCCTCCGAGCTATTGTTTTCGAGCAAAAAAACTAAAAACAACAACAGAAAAACGCTTCCTAAATAAGGGTAAGGGCCCAGCTGCTTCATGCTTCTATTCGTCAACATCAAACAACGGACAACTTTCGTTATTGTACACTGGCCCATAAAAACACAACAAACAACGAACGGCCCAGGAAGAAGTAGCGACAATATAGAACGACCACACCGTTTGTACACGGATGGATGACGTCATGTGAATGAGACCAATTTATATTTCATTCAGATGAGTTCTAGGCACTCCCTTTATTTATCTCTAAATTTAGATAAGGCAGATAATTCCCCAACGATCGGTTTCTGTCTCGAATTTATTAGTCCGTTGCAAACTCCTTTCCTCTTCAACTTCGCCACTACTCCTTTCTCTTCGTCTTCTCTCTTCTGACGTAGTAGTATATAATAAGTAGGATTATGGTTTCCCTTCGTCCTAGCGAGCGATCTTACTTCTCTGATTGTACTTGCATGACCTCAATCCCAAGGGGATCAACACTGATGCCTGACATCGAGGGTTGCTGAGCACGATCCGGCGGCATGCAGAACCAGGTCGAGGCGCGTGCGCAGTTGACGGACATCCCCGCAAGCAGGGCACATTTACTGACTGCCTGAACTCCGGCGGGCGCGCTTCATCGTGGCCAGTAGGTGGCGCGGCTATCCAGGCGCAAGACGGTGACTGCGGCGTCCTCGACCACCACGAGGGACGCCGCCATCGAGCGCAGCTGCAAGGATCGGCCAGAGACACGACACCTCCGGGGACAACTGTTTGTTGCAGACTTGGGCGATCTACAGCGAACGACAGCCAGAATTGGGGTGCGTTGCCGCCTACCGTTCTGTCAAATCAGCCACCGCTGGTATATGCCCTATCGAGCGTTGGCGCCTACAGAAAATCTCTATGGTAATGGTAGGGATGGGTCGTTGTAGGACTGTCACAGTACAGGAATCAAAGGCATGTTGAATTCGCTGCACATCGTGAGGTAGGTAAAAGATCTCTCACGGTCTCACCAAAAAAGATCTCTATGAGCATGATCCATTTTTCAGACAAATTATTGAGCATAATGAAAATTAAGGTAATACTATTATTGTGGCATTCTGCCTTTTTTTCGCGGGAGATTGTGGTATTCTGCTGTAGGATAGCTCATTGGTCTGAAGCTCACGTTCCAGGTAAGTCCATTAGGTATACCTGCATCCAATTTTGGTGTGATGTTTAAGCTGTCAAGCTGGCATGGTAGGAATTAGATGTGCAGGTGAAAGGGTCATCTCGACTGGAATGTATGCCAACTAATTCAATATGAGTGAGTATGTAAAGCATCTTTACTACCAATGGTTAGTTCTACTGTAAACATCTCATTGATGATATATCATTTTATCCAGTCCTATAAATACATATATATTCTCGCCTTACACACCTCTGAGTGCGTATGATCGGTCACATCTAATGTATTTTTATAGAAACTGTCAACATGTGAATATGCCAACTCAATATGCAACCATGCATTGGAGAAAATCCATTTCAACAAGCATTCATGCATGGGAAAATACATCCGTAGTTTTATGAACCTTATATTCAATAATGATTGTACAACTGTACAATAATAAAATATGATTATGCATATCTATTTTTATTTAATTACAGTTCGTAATATAAATCAAACTATGCGTGTTTCATACAACCAAATATCATTGAAATATCTTGCAACCAATACCCGCAGCAACGCGCGGGGTATCATCTAGTCTTTGTAATAGTTATGGTACTTATGTGTTTTGGTATTTGAAACGCGAAGAAATTTTATGTGTAAAAAATGGATGCACTTCGTCTACAAATTAGTTCGTTAAATAATTCAAATTTAAACTATTTAAATTTGAAAATTACTGGCACTAACAGAAAGTTTATAATTTTTTGTAACTATGAAAAAATATTCAGAAATAAATAAATGAAAATAAATAAAGTACAAAAGAAAAAAACTAAATTTTTGTTGAGACAAAAACTAAAAAAAATAAAAATTAAACTATTCAAATTTGAAATTACTCGCACTAACAGAAAGTTTGTAATTTTTTGTACCTAAAGAAAAAATATTCAGAATAAATAAATGAAAATAAATAAAGTAGAAAAGAAAAAAAACTAAATTTTTGTTCTGACAAAAACTAAATAAAAAAAGCCCACCTACTGGGCCATAGCGGCCTGCATACGACTAGTAACCCAACCTGTAGTTGGACCAGGATGCAGGCCCGCAGGGCCCAGTAGGCCCACAGGGAAGAGAGGCAGAGTTAGGCCCAGAAGCATGCTATAGAGAGGAGTTTGAGAGAGCAGCCGCGCCGAGGCTTTTAAAGAGGTGTGGGCGCCCCTCGGCTAGCGAGGTGGGACTAAACTTGCCAGCACCGCACCTGCGCCAGCGCACCCCCTTTAGTACCGGGTCGTGGCTCCAACCGGTACTAAAGGGGGGGTCTTTAGTACCCGTTGGAGCCACCACCATCCGGTACTAAAGGCCTGCCCTTCCCGCCGCTTGGTCTGGCCAAAACAGGCCGTTAGTACCGGGTGATGGCTCCAACCGGTATTAAAGGTGCCACCTATATAAGAAACACTTCAAAAAAAATTAGTTTCTCATCTCCCACTTCTCTCTGCCGCCGCCCTGTCCCGCGCCGTCGCCGCCCCCATCCCGCGTCGTCGCCCCGTCCCGCGCCATCGCCCCGTCCCGCGCCATCGCTATCGCCGTCGCCGTCCCCTCGCCTCGCCGTCGCCGTCGCCTTGGATCGACCTTGCCTCGCCGTCGTCGTCGCCTGGACCTCGCCGTCATCGTCGCCTCGCCCTCACCCGCGTGCGCTGTGAGCCCCTCCCCCGGCCTCTCCTCCCTCCAATCCACCGCGCCGCCGCTGCCGGCCGCGCGCGCGCCCACACACACACACACTACACACGCACACACACACTCACACTACATGCGCGCGCGCGCGCACACACACATACACACAATTTTTCTGCTTTTAGTTTTTAGTTTTTTCTGTTTTTTCTGTTTTTTATACAAAGTTTTAGATGAATTAATTAATTAGATTAGATTAATGTTAGAAATGTTAGTTTTAGCTAGATGAATTAGATTAATTTCAAATTGTTATAGAAATGTTAGTTTTTAGTTTCTTATAATTTTAGTTATACAAATTTAGACTTTGCATATAAGAAATCATAATCCAATCATTTAAAAAATGTTACTTTTGCGGCGTATAGTATTTGTTCTCGACGATGCCCGACCCGCATCCTCGCCGTCGACCCGTTCGCGACGACGTCCTGCTTCAGAGGACCCATGCCTGGGACTGGGCTTCGCCGGGATGGCACTGGGAGGTGCTACCTTCAGGGGCTCACCGCTTGGTGAGGAACCCGGGTCCCGTCGTCGACCCTGAGCTCCTTTGGTGATGTTCCCGTGGGCCACTTTCGGTGCGGAGGGAGCCGGCCCTGCCGGAGGTGGTGCGTCGCCGTGTCAGGGAGGAGGACGAGCACGTTTGTCGCTACATGGCTGTTATGGATGTCAGGTTCTCCAATACCTGGCAGGGTCTTTGGGGAGATGACCGGAGCTATGATCTTGTGATGGTTACTTCTCTTTGGGTGTCCACCGCCCGCGCCTCAGGAACTGTGAGTGGCCTAGATTATTTTGTAGTATTCGATCTTTATTAGCTAGCTAGCTAGTGATGTATTCGATATATAATATTTGATACGATGTATTCGAGATTATATATTATTCGATACGATGCATATTATGTACTATGATTCAGGATTTCCTCTTATTGATTGCATGCATGCATATTGTAATTTGAATACTAAACTGTTTTATGTTTCTTCTGGATTTGTTAAATAAAAGCTATGGCGGACAATACCGGCATAGAGGGAGAAGAGGCCCTGTTCGAGATCATACGCTCCCTTCGCGCGCCAGATGATCGAAATGAAGAAGATGACGGCTCCCAATATCTGAACAATACCGGGGAGGGTGATGATATGATATTCGATCGCGATGACCTAATTGATGAAGTCATGGACGATGACTTTGATTATGATGGCGAAGAAATTAATGATTATGATGGCGAAGAAAATGTTGATCTTGACAAAACAGAGACCGGTGAGGTATATTTATATAAGCAGGCATCTGGTGATCATCACATGTTTTAAATAATTTGAAGATATATTAACGAATTGTTCTTTCCTCTTTCAGACCTCCAGATCGAGCAAATCTTCTACAGGCAGAGTGCGAGGCCCGGGAAAAAAGTTGAAGGAGGGCGTAAAGTAGAACATCGATGTCATCAAAACTAATGGCGAACCAATAGCGCCTAACAACATTGCGAACAAGTTCATTTGTTAGTGCGGAGTTCTTGTGAAGGACAAACTCCCGATCTCCCTTCAAGAATGGAAAGAGCCATCAAAGCCCCGTCCAGATCTTACTTTTGTCGACGACAGAGCAAAAAAATGCACTTTGGAAAGATCTCATGGAACATTTCACCCTACCAGGTCATTTCACAGCTGCAGATGTGGAGAAAGTCAAGGACGCTGCTCTTAGGAAGATGGCAATTGCATCCAACAACCACAAAAAAACTGTATGGAATAGCTACGTCAAAGCAGGAAAGAAGACTCCAGAATTCAAGGGAACACTGGAGAACCAAAGAGAACACTGGGATGATTTCGTGAAATTCAAGGAATCAGAATTATCTAAGGAACGGTCCGGAAAAAACAAGGCCAATGCCGCAAAAAAGCAGGAATTCCATAGGCTGGGGCCATGTGGCTACGCGGTGGCAATGCCTAAGTGGGATAAGTCTGAACAAGAGATGTTGGGTGCACAGGTCACTCAAGTTACATTGAGATGGCCCCCCAGGTGCAGAACTTGGTTCTATGCGCATGGGGGGGCGTTGGACCCGAAGACAGGCAAGGTTTCGAAGAAGGCATGTCTTAAAGGAGCCGATGATAAGTTAGCTGAAGCAATAGAAGAAGCTCGAAAGGGGGTGTTCACGCCCAACAGAGAGAACGACGAGCTTACGCGCGCCCTGGGAAATCCTGAACACCCGGGAAGAACACGAGGCAAGGGCGTTGTTTCATGGTATGAGGGCTTTTCTGAGTGGAACGCCGACTATAGAAGCCGTGCGAGAAGGAAGATGGAGGAGGATAAGAAGAAAAAGCTGGAGGACGAGCAGAGGAAGAAGGAAGCAGAACGCCTTCAAGGCCTATAATCAGTGCACGCGGACTTGGCAATCAAATTGTAGAGGCAGCAGCAGCAGATCGACTCGCTTAGCCAGGAAAGGGGGTCTAAGTAGCAGCCGCAGCTAGCGGATGATCCTACATTGGATAGCATCGTCCCATCCATGCTGAGAAGCAGCGTGGGTTCCGCCCCGGGCGACGCACTGCTGGATAGATACCCTGTGGATGACATCATGGAGAACACTAACTGTGAGTTACGCTTCAAAATAAAGAACATATCCGTGAAGGCGGCGGACGCCGTTGCTAATACAAATCCCCCCGGAGCAACCTACCATTGCAGAACGATTCCAGCTGGCTATGCTCGTGTCGTGGTTGATGAGGTGGTGGACCAATATTCGGGGCTACAGCTTGACATTCCTGGAGGTGACGAGGAGCACACACTGGGAGAGGCCATACATCGTACCATCCTATGGAGAAAGGATTGCATCATCTTTCAAAGGCCACCGACACCGCGCCAGCTAGAGCTTGACATTCTAGGAGGTGACGAGGAGCAAACGACTCACGCTCCTCCAACGTGCGAGGCCACTCCTCCTGCTTCAACTCTGCAACCGCGTGAGGCCACTCCTCCTGCTTCAAATCAGCCAACGCGTGAGGCCACTCCTCCTCCTCCAAGTCCACCAACGCGTGCCACTCCTCCTCCAAGTCCGACACCGCGTCAGCCGTCTCCACTGCCCCAGCAATCGCGGAAGAGAGCCGCCGCAGCTATGGTGCGTAGTGCTACAAGTCGAGGTAGTACAGGAGGTATTGGCGGAGGCAAACGATTTCAATATGGTCCAAAAAGCCTCGCGCCTCTTCTGCAGAGGCCTTACGATATGACCAAGGAGCAAAACGAAGCCATAGTGAAGGCCCAAGTGGACGCCCATTTCGGACCAAAACCGCCACCGCCGCCAAGGGAGAAAGTGCCCGAGGTTAAGATTGACCACTTTATTCGTATGGCGCGAGAACCAGCTCCCAAGCATGTTGACTCAGACTATGAGCGCCAAATCAGGAAGGCACGTCGAGCACGACAAAAGGGGTCGAGCTCTAGCTCGAGCTCGAGCCAAGCAGCTGGCCAAAAATGCGGGAAAACCGTTCCCCAGCTAGGAGAACAGGCGGCGCAATCGATCCCCCCGCTTGTTGTACCAACACATGAGAGTATCGACGCCGGTCAGCTGGTAATAACCGACAAGTATAAAAGGCAGGCTGAAATGCTCCGTATCACTGTTGGACAACTCCTCGAGGTTGAGCCCATGCATAAGCTTAGAGAGCAGGACATAAAACGGAAATATGTCCGCGGCCAACCTTTGGTCAAGCCTGAGGAGTTCAAGAACCTCCCAACGAGAATGTATGAATTGCATGATTGGTACATGAAAATTACCAAGAGTGACAATCGAGAGAGGCTCATGGTGAAAGTCAAGGAAGAGTATTACTTCCATAAGCTAGCTCTGTCCATTGAGTATTCAGAACTATTTCAGTTATTCAATCAAGACGCACTCGACAAATCTCTCGTTAGTTGCTATTATCTGTAAGTGATTTCTTTCTGTAATTCAAGTCTCAAGCTAGCTGTAGTGCTCATTGATCGATCATTACCTGTAATTATCCTTACTATATTCTTTTCTATGGTATTATGCAGGATGAAGATGTATGAAATGAAAAAAAGGTGGACGCTATGGCATTGGGTTCATTGACCCAAATACCGTTAATGAATATACATGGACATATAAATGGTATAAATACGATGTAGAGAAAAACATGCTAGAGTTCTTGAAGCGCCTCAATACCAATGAAGATATACTACTTTCTTACAACTTCATGTGAGTCATATTGTCTTGTACTACAAATTCTGTTTTTACTTACTAGCTGCTAGATGTTAATAATTAAGTGTATAGGGTTTAGGGTAGTTGATGAGTGTTATGCACATGCCCGCTTAATTAAGACATGCAAACGTGTGTGCATGCAGTTTCCATTGGATCTTGTTAATCATTAAAGTTGACAAAGGAACAATTGAAGTACTAGACTCACTACTTAAAAAAAGAAAGACTACACAATCGTGAAGGGGATAGTCGACGGGTAATTTCAATCATTATTAACTATATGTCGGCCACTTTAGTTCGTCATTTCCTGATATCAACTATTTAATAACTCGTTTATTCATTTTCTTTGCTGGCGGGAAGGGCTTGGGCAAGGTTCAGGAATGAGGTTCTAGGTCCATGGAAAGAAAAGCTGTCTTGGTTTCGACTCAAGGTATAATTAATTAAGTAGTACTAGCTAGCTACCTACCATGCATCTCTTTAACTCTAGTTTCAATACCATTAACTATCATGCTTGATTAATTATTATCTGATTAAATTCTATTCTCGTACAGGCCTTGAAGCAGGCGCCGGGGACTGATGTGTGTGCATACTACGTTTTCGAGAACATTCGCATGATGACGTCCGAAAGGACCAAAATGATAGACAACTATGGGTACGTTTGACAGAACAATATTCATAATTTTTACGTCATTATCGATATCTAGTCACATAACTAATACACATGCATATTGATCTCCTTCTTAACAGTTCGAATCGGTGCGGGAGGAGCTCCTACCAGTGGAGCGCATACGAGCACTTCAAGAGGAAATAGCGGTATTTTTGCTCGACCAGGTCATAGATCCCAAAGGGGAATTCTACTATGAGCTACCGCCCCAATGAACCACTCCCAATTAAGATAATATTTATATATATGCATAACGTGTACAATATGTAGTATCATAAAATACCAGCAAACGAAAAAGAATTAAATGGAAAACACAAAATTAAAGGAAAAGTAAATAATAAAACCAAAACCCCCCAAACTTTTTAGTACCGGTTGGTAACACCAACCGGTACTAAAGGTCTCCCCTCACCCGGCCCTGGCTCGTGCCACGTGGTGGCCCTTTAGCAGCGGTTCCTGCTGAACCGGTACTAAAGGGGGGACCTTTAGTCCCCACCCTTTAGTGCCGGTTATAGAACCGGCACTAAAGGCCCTTACGAACCGGTGCTATAGCCCGGTTCTGCACTAGTGATAGTGTAGTTTGGAGAATTTAAAAATATAATAGGACTATCATGTGTGGGTGCAATAGCAACAATTTCATTCTTAAGATAAGGAATTATAGCAAGTTCATCTCCATAAGCATAATTCATATTGGCATCATGGACATAAGCATAGCAAGCATCAATTTCATCAAAAAGGGATATTTGAAATGAATCAACGGGATCATGGCAATTATCATAGTAATCATCCTTTGGTAACATGAATGGAAATTAAACAATGTACGAGTTAAAGAGTTACTCTCATTAGAAGGTGGGTACGGGTAGCTAATCCGATGGTCCTCCTTTTGGTCTTCGCTCTCCTCGTCATCTTTTTCATCTAATGAGATCACAGTTTCATTAATTTCTTCTTCCATAGACTCCTGCAAAATATTAGTTTCTTCTTGGACAGCGGAGACTTTCTCAATAAATACATCAATATCGGAATTGTATTTCTAATTATCATAGCAATATTTAAGGATGGCAAAATTTTCAGGTCTATAAACATCATCATCAAAAGCTTCATACTTTGAAAACAAAGATTCAATTTCATAAGCACCCTTAAAAGCAAAAAATTCTTCTATTCATTCAACATCATAATAATCATATCTACCATTGGCATAAGAAACCAAGGTTTCATTATCTTTAAATTTGCATGAAAAGGGAAGGTGTGGAGCGTTCATCCTAGAGCAACAAGTATAATCATATCTCTGGCATAAATTCCAAGCATACCAATGCAACATATCAATTTGATCCCATAATAGTTTCGCTCTTTGCGTCAAGCGATAATCCCTAAAGTGTTCATGTTAATCCAACGTTACTCCCATTATCAAGTTGAATGGGGTTTTCTCAGGATTATCAAAGTATTCCATAATATTTTTCACATAACGAGCATCAAGGGTTTTAGGAGGCCCCCCATCTCCATGAGTAGCAAGTACCACTAATTTTTTGTGTGTTTCGTGTTCCGTGTCCATAACTAAAGATAGGAAACAGCTTAGAACAGAAAATAAATAAAAAACTACTTAGTGATAAAGCAAACAAGCACACATGAGGCTATTCACCCCACGCTATTGCTCCCTGGCAATGGCGCCAGAAAAAGTTCTTAATAACCCACAAGTGTAGGGGATCGCTTGTAGCCTTCTTTGATAAATAAGAGTGTCGAACCCAACGAGGAGCTAAAGGTGGAACAAATATTCCCTCAAGTTCTATCGACCACCTATACAACTCTACACACACTTTAACGTTTGCTTTACCTAGAATAAGTATGAAACTATTTTACAAGAATGAAACTACGAGTACTTTGCAAGAATAAAACTACGAATAAATTGCAAGGTAATTAAAGTGGATAGCTTTGTCAACAAGAAAGTCATTTATCCCTAGGCAATCGATAACAATTACCGGTAATCATTCTTGTAATTTTATATGAGGGAGAGGCATGAGCTAACATACTTTCTCTACTTGGATCGTATGCACTTATGATTGCACCCGTAGCAAGCATCCGCAACTACTAAAGATCATTAAGGTCATGAAACCCAACCATAGCATTAAGTATCTACTCCTCTTTATCCCATATGCAACAACCCACTTACTCAGGTTTAAGCTTATGTTACTCTCGCAACCCACCATAAGAGAATCACGAACATATTGCAACACCCTACAGCGGGGGACCCTCACATTTGCGCGAGACGGAGGGCACCGTAGGATAGAACTATAAATAAAATATACAATCATACCAACCAAGATCACGATTAACCCATAGGACAAAAAAGATCTACTCAAACATCATAGGATAACCATAGATCACTGGGAAATAATAGATGGAGTTGAGCACCATGTTTAAGTAGAGATTACAGCAGGGAGAAGAGGTGTTCCACCACTGCATAGAGGGGGAGGAAGTTGGTGTTGACAGTAGCAAGATTGTTGATGTAGATCGCCATCACGATCTTAGCCCCGGCGGCAGTCCGGCGTCACCGGGAGAGAGGGGAGAGAGCCCCCCTCCTTCTTATTCTTCCTTGGTCTCCCCCCTAGATGGGAGGAGAGTCCCCCCTCTGGTCCATGGCCTCCATGGCAATGGAGGGGCGGGAGCCCCTCTGAGATTGGATCTCCCTCTCTGTTCTCTTCTGTTTCGCGTCCCCAAATTTGGCCCTTCACGGTTTCTTCAATTCCCGAAGATCCGTAACTCCGATTGCGCTGAAACTTTTACACGATTTTTTCCACAAATTATCTTTCTTGTGCCAGAAGAAGGGCCCCAACCGCCTTACGAGGAGGGCATAAGACACCTGGGCGTGCTTGGCACCCCCTGGCGCGCCCTAGTGTATCTTTGGGGGCTGTGGGCCCCCGTTTGCGTTGATTCCACCTTCAAAAAATCACATATATTCCAAAATAATTATCCGTAAATTTTTATCGCGTTTGGACTTTGTTTAATATGGACTGCGAAACAAAAAACATGCATCAAACAGGATCTGCCACTGGGCAATGGATCAATAGGTTAGTCCGATAAATCATATAAATTGTTGCCAAAAATATGTAAAAGTTGTATAATATTGGCATGAAACAATAAAAAATTATAGATACAACGGAGACGTATCACGTAGCAACAAAGGATACTTGAATAAGAATTTTTCAATGAAAGACCTCGGTGAAGTTGCTTACATATTGGGCATCAACATCTATAGGGATAGATCAAGACGCTTAATAGGACTTACAGAAAGCACATACCTTGACAAAGTTTTGAAGAAGTTCAAAATGGATCAGTAAAAAAAGGGTTCTTGCCTATGTTGCAAGGTATGAAGTTGAGTAAGACTCAAAGCCGACCACGGCAGAAGATAGAGAGAGAATGAAAGTCATTCCCTATGCCTCAGCCATAGGTTATATAAAGTATGCTATGCTGTGTACCAGACCTGTTGTGTGTCTTGCCATGAGTCTAGCAAGGGGATACAATAGTGATCCAGGAGTGGATCACTGGACAGCGCTCAAAATTATCCTTAGGTACCTAAGAGGACTAAGGAAATGTTTCTCGGTTATGGAGGTGATAAAGAGTTCGTCGTAAAGGATTACGTCGATGCAAGCTTTGACACCAATCCGGATGACTCTGAGTCTCAATCTAGATACGTATTGAAAGTGGGAACAATCTGCTAGAGTAGCTCCATACAGAGCATTGTCGACATAGAAATTTGCAAAATACAAACGGATCTGAATTTGGTAAACTTCTCTCACAAGCAAAACATGATCACACCTCAGAACTCTTTGGGTGTTAATCACATGACGATGTGAACTAGATTACTGACTCTAGTGAAATCTCTGGGTGTAAATCACATGGCGATGTGAACTAGATTATTGACTCTAGTGCAAGTGGGAGACTGATGGAAATATGCCCTAGAGGCAGTAATAAAATGGTTATTATTATATTTACATAATCATGATAAAGATTTAATATTCATGCTAAAATTGTATTGACTGGAAACTTAAATACATGTGCGGATACATAAAAAATATCGTGTCCCTAGTGAGCCTCTACTAGACTAGCTCGTTGATCAAACATGGTTAAGGTTTCCTAACCATAGACATGAGTTGTCATTTGATAACGAGATCACATCATCAGGAGAATGATGTGATGGACAAGACCAACTGTTAGCATAACATATGATCGTTCAGTTTATTGCTATTGCTTTCTTAATGTCAAATACATGTTCCTTTGACCATGAGATCAAGCAACTCACGGATACCAGAGGAATACCTTGTGTGCTATCAAACATCACAACATATTTGGGAGATCATAAAGAAGCTCTACAGGTATCTCCAAAGGTGTCTGTTGAGTTGACGTGAATCGAGATTGGGATTTGTCACTTTGTGTATCGGAGAGATATCTCTGGGCCCTCTCGATAATACACATCACAAGAAGCTTGCAAGCAAAGTGACTAATGAGTTAGTTGCAAGATGATGTATTACGGAACGAGTAAAGAGACTTGCCGGTAACGAGATTGAACTAGGTATAGAAATACCGACGATCGAATCTCGGTCAAGTAACATACCGACAGACAAAGGGAATTACGTGTTGTCATAAAGGTTCAACCGATAAAAGTTCTTCGTGGAATATGTAGGAATCAATATGGGCATCCAGGTCCCTCTATTGGTTATTGACCGGAGAGGTGTCTCGATCATGACTACATTATTCCCAAACCCGTAGGGTCGCACGCTTAACTTTTGTTGACGCTAGAGTAGTATTAGAATATTTGATGAGTGGTAACCAAATGTTGTTCGGAGTCCCGGATGAGATCTTGGACGTCACGAGGAGTCTCGGAATGGTTGAGAGGTAAAGATTTATATATGGAAAGTCATATTTTGGTTTCCGGGAAAATGTGTAGTTTTTCGGTATTGTACCGGGAAGCTTCTGGAGGATTCCGGAGGGGTCCGGAAGTTCACAAGTGGATTCACCACGACCCAAGGGTTAGCATGGTCTACGGGGAGGTGTCCTGGCATTATTGGCCTAGGCGCACCAAGTCCTCAAAAGCCCATGTGGTTAGGGAATACGAAAAAGGAAGGAGTCCTAGTAGGAATAGGATTGGACTTGGAGTCCAAGTCCTCTCCCCCTTAGATGCACCCTAGGGCTTGGAGGGGAGCGAGGGGGCACCCCAAGAGGATACACCAAGCCCTTGGCGCCCCTCTCTCTCCTGTTACTCCGTAGTTCCACCGCCTCGTCCCGGCGACGCTTAGCGAAGCGCTGTCGGTGCTCCACCACCACCATCACCACCACGCCGTCGTGTTGGTTGTGATCCCATATACTTATCCTCTCCCGCTTGTTGGATCAAGAAGGAGGAGACGTCATCGAGCTGCACGTGTGCTAAACTCGGAGGTGTCGTCCGTTCGGCACTAGATCGGTTGGATCGCGATTGGATCGTGAAGAGTACGACTACATGAACCGTGTGATAAATGCTTCCGCTTAGCGATCTACAAGGGTACGCAGATGCTCTTCCCCTCTCGTAGCTATGTATCTCCATGGATAGATCTTGCGTGTGCATAGAATTTTTTTATTTTCAATGCAATGTTCCCCAACACCTGCTCCCCCAAAGGTACGCGTGTTCGCTTGGAGATTCGCCACCAACTCACTTGCTACTTGGGCTAATAAAGCCTCGCGGCACCTTGAGCTTATTGACATCTGCCACCTTTGTGGTGTCGAACGCGAGGATGAATTCCTTGCGCCGTGTAGGTGCCCCCTGGCAAGAGAGCTCTGGCTCCATGGCCTTGGACTGGAATATTCCCAAGGTGGAGTCCATCCACAACACAGGTCCATAGTGGATATTTTCACTATTGGACCCATTGGATGACTCAGCGAGACTAGTGGTGCTTATGACCATGTGGAGAATCTGGCTTGTCTGCAATGAGATCACACACGACAAGGTGCCACCCACAATTGAGGCCTCTCGACGTTTTTTTGCATGGGTATATTAATTCGCTTATGTGCATTCAACAATACCCCAATGGTGACCTTGAGAAAGGAAAATGGTGGTCTTGGCCTCACCACCGCGTCGTAGCGAGCACGACGCCCAAGGTGCACGCCCGTTGGGTACCCCCGGGCCAGGACGGGCAAAGCTGAACATGGACGGAAGCTACATCACGGTTACAGGTGCAACGGGAGGAGGAATGATCCTGCATGATGATAGAGGCGAGATCATCTATAGTGCATGTAGGGAACTCCGCACATGTGATAATGCTTTGGAGGCGGAGTTAGCATCATGCAAAGAAGGGTTGGCGTTGGCTGTGCATCGGACCACCCACCTATTTTGGTTGAGATGGATAGTGCGGAGGCGGTGTCCATGTTCACAGGACGTGAGACGGACATATCGTTGCATCGTCCACTCATTGAGGAGATCCGTAGGTTGGCGATCTTGAGGCTAGAGAGATTGGTTTTATCTATAACCCTATATAGTGTGCGAATAACTTTGAAAGATGATCGTTGGATGAAACCAATCCGACGGTGCAGAGATGGCAAATTCAAGCACTACTAGCCGTTGGATATCATCTACATTCCATCAGATTTTGCCACATGTACAATGTAGAAGACTCCATGATTGAACTTAAGCATAATGCACAAACCTCAAAACATAAGCACTTCTCCTTTATTGTAGAATCTTCCGTATCGTAATTGCCCTTTTTTTTCTAGATGAATTGTCATTATTTGTTTTTACTTTATGCTTTATAACGCACAATTCCATGAATCTTAAAATAGATTAGCTTTTTTATAAAAACTAATTGATTTTGAATGAGATGAACTGTAAGAATTAAACGAACATCTACATCATGCATATATGACTCAAAGCTTACATGCTATAATGTGACATTTATTCATAATTTGGTTGCCAAATCTCATGCGTGCAATGCACGTGTACCTTACTAGTACATTGTAGTCGTTCTCGGAACAATGTTAGCCATGAGCTGGCCGCTTATGGCCCTAGTACGCCGCACACCGCAGTTTGGCTCATTGCCAGGATGGACTTCATTGTAAAACTGGCTCTGACTGAGAGGCCTCCTTGAGTAATGAAATTCTTTTTCCCTGCAAAAAAAAGAAACAATGAATTGGGCTAGTTGTCTTTTGTTTTATTTTATATCTTTTACGGTAACATGCTAAGAGACGGAACATTGGGAGAGGCCTTAGATGATTCAGTAATGCACGCCCATCATTCATGATCCCGCACAAACTATTGAAACAAAAATATATGTACTCATTTGGACTCTCTATTATAGTAGACTATTAAGTTGTACACTGAAGTGAACACCTGTTTAGGGTTTCTGGTCATATGACGAGATTTGGTGTGAGATGCTTCAGATCTATGCAAGATAACGGCGACACCTGCGGCTCTGGGGTGATGTTCCTTAAGGGCACGTGTGCACGAAGACTTCCCAACTGTCATCGACAAGGTCAAGCCGGCTCCAGTAGGAGAGCGGCGACAACGACACATCGGGGCTCGTTCAGATGGTAGTAGCGGTAGTTTGGTGGCATCGGAATCTCAACATAATGTTCGATATGCTTTATACTTTCGGTGAACTTTTATAATAGATCTAATTCTTTTCGCAAAGAAGAAGAAGAAGTGAACAATTTTTTATTTATTTTATTATTAGGATGATGTGTTGGCTGAGTTTTTATAAGCAAAGGACTAGGTTGATTATAAATAATGCCCCCCCCCCCCCCCCCCCCCCACCCCCATGGATTTGATCAGTCGATGATCTGAGTGGAATCCTATTTGGGCCAAGTATAGTGCGTTTGGTATCTCACGCACACCTTGTCGATTGTCTCCTCTGGGAAGCTTCCAAGCCCAATTTTGGGAAGCTACCAGCACTTTATTTATCTTTTGCATTTCTACTATTTCACCTGGTTTTGTTTGGTTTTATTCCATTTCTATTTTTCATTTTTTTCCAAATTCTTTGTTTTTCTAATTTTATTTGATTTTTTTAAATATGATCTTTCCATTTATTTATTTTTTCAAATTATGAACTTTTCCAGCTATTGTACTTTTTCCTCAACTTCGTGAGATTTCTTTTTTTAATTTATGAGTTTTTTTTTCAAATTTACGATCTTTTTCCAAACTTCTGAATATTTTCATATCTCTTAATTTCTTTTCTAACCTATGAACATTTTTTTAAGCCTCGAACATTCTTCAAACTCACCTTTTTTCAGAATTTCAAAAAAAATAGGCGAGCGAATTGGGGTAGCTGCGCCGCCCATTGCGCGTGGGCGTGAGCGTCAGCTGGGAATGCGGGAGCAACTAGTTAACGAGCGCTCCTTAGGGAGCCTCACAAGAATCAGCGCCACAACTACCCGCCACGTGTTGCGCTCTGGACGCTCCCTTTGAATTCTTTTTTTTATTTTTTAGCATGCATTTTTGGCTTTTTAAATGGTTTTTCCGGGTTTTTTTGATGTTTTGGTTTTCCACCGGTCATCCTTAACTTTTGGACTAAAAAAATTGGGAAACAATGTTTTTGCGCGAAAAAACGCGTTTCCTTTTTCTGTTTCATCCGCAAGAGGCACATTTTCGCTTTCGCGAGAGGCATGACCATGACTCTTGGAAACAGGGAAAAGACGCGTTTTCTGTTTTTTTATTCCGCCAGAGGCACGTTTTTCCTTCGACGAGAGGCACGTTTTTGCTTTCGCGAGCGGCACAACCATGACTGTCGGAAACAAAAAAAACATGTTTACTGTTTTTATTCTTCCGCTAGAGGCACGGTTTTTCTTCCGCGAGAGTCACGGTTTTGCTTTCGATCGTGCCTCTCAAAAACAAAAAAACACGTTTTCTGTTTTGTTTTTTTTTTGCTTCCATGAGAGGCACGGTTTTGTTCCCGTGAGAGGTACGGCCGTGCCTTCTCAGAAACGAAAAAACGTGTTTTTACTTTCGCGAGAGGCACGGTCGTTCCTCTTTTGGAAAAAAAAATTAATGCTTCCGGTTCGGTTTTTTCGTCCGGTTTTTTTCGTGAAAAAAAAGTTCGTCAAAACCTATCAACATGGGTAGTTTTGATGATCTCGACGCGAGAAATTCAACGGTGAAAACGGTTCATGATTTGCACGCACGATAAACCGTTTTGAATAAGCGGATCTACGAAAAAAAAAAATTACCAGATTGCGACAAGTGGCACACATGTACCGCGCCACTTATCAGAACCTGAAAAGGTGGGAGTGATCTTTGCGAGGAGTACTCCTCAATTGTGATTTCGCAGGAATGCTGGCGCCACAAGCGCTGCTAAGGATCTAAGACTCCCTATATGACGCCTGCTGCGTCAAATACAGGGAAGCCACTCACGCTCTCCCTATATGGGCCGCCCATGCGTGGCCCAATAACAATCGGTCCCTCGTCCTAGAACAGCTTTCTAAAAATATGTTACGAAATACATATACTTTAATGATGCTTTCGTAAATTATTTACCCTGTGTTTGAAAATCTTCAGCATTTGTGAAAAATCTCCATCGTGTATTATAAATATTAACCGTGTATTTAAAAAATGTCTGTCTTGTAGTATTAAAAAACGTTCACCATCCTTTGGAGAAAATGTTCATTGTGCAATTGAAAAATGTTCGTGTATAAAATATAATTTATAAATGAAAAGCAAAAATACAAAAAGAATTTAGAAACAAAGAAGACAAAAAACCAAAAAGGGAAAAAATAGATCCAACCCAAAAACCAAAGAGACAACCAAAATAATTAAAAAATCGCTAAAGAAGAAGCACTAAAAAAGCTAATAGGGCAGGCCCCAGGAATGAACTGATCTTGCATGTTCCCTTCTACTTGACGCAGCGGGCATCAAACAGGGTTTTCCGGACAATCATTTCATCCCGTCATGTGATACGTAGCTAGCAGGCTCACTTCCCTTTTGTGTTACCTACTTGGTCCAGATCTAATTCGCCTTCTATTGTATTGTTCTACGATGACATCATTAGTACCGACCGTGGGGAATCATGAAGAAAAACCATGCTTCCCAGGAAGAAGCCAGATTCTAACTCTGTTGATGAGTCCAAGCAAATCAAACCTCGAATGGACCGCCAAAGATCCTGAGACATCTCAATATCTAGAGGCCTCAAAATCGTCGATGAAGTTGATAGTAATTCCCAAGTGGTTGACCGCTCGTTGTCCTTGAGATCGGGGTTATCGTCGTCAAGACGGGAGAAAGTAATGTGCTTTCATAAATCCTTATTGTTCATAATTATAAGCAGAATGTGACCCCTTTGTAGAACCCTCTCGTACCCTAAACTATTTGTAACAAGGAATATGATTCACCACGGTCTATCACTTTTACATCTGAAACGCGGAGCACATGAGCTCTAAATTTGCAGTTAAAAGCAAATATGAAGCTCCACTCTATATTGTTGGCGCCATTAATGAGAGGGTATTTTCATCTCCCATGTCGATTGTGTCACTGTGATATCAGTCTTCCCATTGTTGAATACGCAGAGGTGAGCATTCTTGCATATGTCAAGTGACAACAAAATTATTGGTAGTATGCAAACCTTTCCTCGAGCCCAAAACTCTTGACAACATACCATCTAAGAAATAAAAGTTGGAGAGAGACAAAATAAGAAATGAGACTGTCTGAACTTGTATAGCATAAGAACATGTTAAATGGTAGCAAGCGGGCCCTGCCAGAGGAAAAGGAGCTATTGCGACAATATGCAGAAACCAAGTGGGAATTTATCAAGGGGCATCGGTTGTGCTAATCACTCACATTGATGATCCGACCATCCTTGAAATATTGGTGATACGAGAAGCCTTGGCAGTAGCCGAGGACTTATACATCACTAGAATAGCCGTAGCATCAGATTGCAAAGTAGTAGTTGAAGCGATCAAGGAGGGAAGTGCAGCGTCATATAGAGCAGTGATACATGAAATCATAGATATAGCTAGTTTTTTTTTTTCAATTCTTGCAAAAATTTTGTCATGAGTTTAGGACCTCGGATGTCGAGACTCACAATCTCGCTAAGCACTCACTATCTTTAGGGTATGGCCACCATGTGTGGTTAGGCCAGTCCGGAGACCTTTCATTCGTCCATTTAAACGTTGTGACGGTCTCATAAAGCTAGTGAGTTTGCCTCAGAAAAAGGTTGACAAACACGGGTGTCAACCAGGTGGTGTCTGGTGAGAAGTAAGGTATGGATGGTTATCAAAAGACACCGAAAGCTAACCGAGATTCCTTATACACATGTTAACAGAGTTTTATTATTCCTATAAAATGAAAGGGGGACTCTGACAACAATTAAGCCTTGACATTTTTTTGTTCATTGTTTTTGAAATAGCTCATCATTCATGCCGAATAGTTAAGTCTTGACATACTGCGTGTCTTTTGTGAATATGTATTCTTCGCCTACCTTATGTGTAAATCCTATCTCCGCCCCCTTCCTGAAAGGTAACCATGACGTCAGCCTGATGAGAACTACATAAAATAAATATGTTATGAACTCATCACGGTAAAAGTACCCAAATAAACCTGGTTGAAGGCACACCCTAATTGATATTTAAAAAGTAGCGTAAAGTCAAATATTTCCGAAACTTTTTTTAATGAATATGCTTTAGGGTGCGTTTGGATGCAAAGTATTTTTGCAGTTTTTTGGGAATACCGTGGTTTCAGAAAAATACCATGGTATTAAATACTTTAAGGTGTTTGGATGAAAGAAATATTGTAGTTTAAGATACAGTGGTATTTTTCATACCGTGGTTTTATTGCAGTATCTAAAAAAGAGGTCCCGACCTCTTTTTTAAAAACTGAACCAAGCGAAAAGTCCGTGCCTCCAACTCCTCGTCATTATATGTTAATCGTAGTGTAATTTATATCCTGATTATTAGGCATTTTTGGTTAGATGATTAACTTCTGTTCCGTTGGTCTCTCGAGTCCATGTTCTTCTGTCCGTCGTTGCCAGCGATTCCTCCGTCTGATCAGGGATCTAGCATGCATCTAGGCAGTCGCGCTAGCATCTAGAAGTGGCCGAGAGGACTTGGCTTGCCTGGCATGGGTGCATGCATCAGCTACTTTAGCTGAGTTAGTTGTAGTCAGTCAAAAAATACAAGAAAACAACATTTGCCAAACGAATAGATGGTTTCCGCAAAACAGAGAAAAACCATGGTTTAGACAAACTGAGGTATTGATTGCCCTCGCGTTGAGAAACTGAGGTTTTGGATTACCACAGTTTTAAAAAGACAGTGCTGCCAAACTAGGCGTGTTATATTCACATGTAAAGTTTCACTCTGGTCTTCTGTGCGAATAATAACAAAATCAAATCTTCATAATGGTTACTATTCAAGGTTTCTGAAGTTGCGAAATTTATTGCCCAAGAAAAAACACTGAAGTTATTTCTTCGCGAAATTTCATATTTTAGTAGAACACCAAAGCCTTGTCGCCACGTTTTTTTATGTTTGGGTTTTTTATATTAAAAAGTTAAGAATATATATAGGTGCGCCTAGACCCCGGAACCAAAAAATCCGCCTCTACAAGGTGACATTTACATATTAAATGAAAATGTATATTGATTCAGACATTAAGCGTATTTTTTAGGTGGAGCAAGTGTCTTTTTTTGTCCAATGATTGGGAACTACTCCATCGGTCCCGAATTACTTGTAGGAGTACTGCTAGATTTATCTATGTACATATGTATCTAATCATGCTTTAGTGTTGGATACATCCGTCTAAACAAGTCTAACACAAGTAATTTGAAATGGAGGTCATTACTAAGGAGTAGGGGTGGAAAGTGGTAGCGGATAATACGAAATATCCGATATTTGTATCCGAGGAAATACCTATCCGTATCCGAAATATCCGCATCCGAACTAAAATGGAGGTACACAACCGTTTTGGACGGACAAGTCTAAAACTGAACGTGGTTGCTCAACAAGAGGAAGCAAAAACAAAAACATTGCACATCGGATTGCTATCGTGTCGTCCTAACAACCGGGCACTCATCGCAACAAACATTCCCATTGGAGAGGCAAATCATTAGCCTCTGATTCTCCAGGTTTCCGAAGCACCGACCATGGAGAATTAGGTGGAATACAATACATTAGCGACAGACTTGCACCCAAAGAGTCACAAGCACCACCACTAGCACTAGCACTAGCACCAGCACCAGCAGCGGCTCCATTTTTTTTTTGAAAGGAGGCAAAAGATTTGCCTCATATATTAATTAAGAGAGAAGAAAGAGTTTGAGGGATTACAACACCGCCTTACAAAGGGACTACTCTCCCAGCATGATTGAACTCAACTTCTTAGCACCGGCGGCGACCCAAAGTGCCGCCTCCTCTTTGATGAGGGCTAGAATTACAAATGGCGGGGCACTTTTGTGGTGAAACACCCTCGCATTACGTTCGTTCCAGATGGCCCAAGAGGTGAGCAATGTGAGGGAGGCCACCGCCTTCCTGTTGGGTACGGAGTAGTCGGAGAGCGCGATCCACCACTCCTTGGCGGATTCAAAGTGCTGCCAGCTTGCGGTATCAATGCTTTCAATCTGCAGCCACCCCTTGATCATGTTCCATACCCGGATGGTGAACCGACATTGGAAGAGAAGGTGATCCACTGTTTCCTGCTCACGCCTACAGAGGGGGCAAAGGCCACAGTTTGGCCATCCACGTTTGGCCAATCGGTCAGCGGTCCACACTCTGTTTTGGGCGGCCAACCAAGCGAAAAACTTCACTTTGGGAAGGGCCCAAACTTTCCAAATAACATGCTCCAGAGGCGAGCGGATCATGCCATGAAATTGCGCCGTGTAGGCGGAAGCCGCGGTGTAGAGTCCACTGTCAGTATGCTTCCACACAATCTCATCCTCAACGCCGTGTTGCAGTTGGAAGCCTTGAATGCTAGACCAGAGCAGGAGGAATTGGCTAAAATGGTGAATCGAGAAATTGTGTGACAGCTTTATTTTGGATATCCACGCATTTTCCAGTAGAGCCTCTCTGATTTTCCAATTCTTCCTTGTGGCGGCACCATAGATGAGCGGAGCAATGTCTTTGGGCTTTCTCCCATGCACCCAAGGAGCATCCCAAAAAGGTGTGCGGGCACCACTGCCAACAGTGATGGTGGAGAAGGCGTAAAAAAGGTCATAGTCCTTGTCGTCGCACGGGTTCCCCAACCCGACCCACATCTTGGACGGCTCCTTCCACTCAAACCAAAGCCAACGCAGCCTTAGTGCCCTCGCAAATTTTTCCGTGTTGAGTATGCCAAGGCCCCCAAACTCGGAAGGCCTACACATGATATCCCAGTTCACCTTGCATTTTGCACCGGTTGTCTTATCCGATCCTGCCCAAAGGAAGGCCCTCTGAAGCTTTGTGAGCTGCCGTAGAGTGCCCGTCGGCACAATGAGTGGGGTGATGAAGTAGACCGCCAAGGAGGAGAGCACGGACTTGACCAAGGCCGCCCTCCCAATGGCGGTAATATTTCGGCCGTCCCAGACGCCTAGCTTTGTCGCCGCCTTGTCCAAGAGGAACTGGAAGTCCACTATTTTGAGTTGCCAAACAGATAAGGGCCGGCCCAAGTATTTGATGGGGAAGGAAGTAGCCACAGCAGGTAAGCTTTGGGTGACGTACGGCAGGTTGATGTTCCCGCATCGGATTGGGACGACCGAACTCTTTAGGAAGTTTGTGCACAGACCAGTGACGTTCCCAAATAGACGCAAGATGTTGGAGAGGTTGTCGATGTCGCTTTTGATTGGGGCCAAGAAGACAACAGCATCATCGGCGTAGAGGGAGGTGCGCAGCGCCACACCTCGGCCACGGATTTTGTGCAATAGCCCTTTCCGAGTGGCGACCTCAAGCAGCTTCTGGAGAGGGTCGATTGCGAGGACGAAGAGAAGCGGAGACAGAGGACCACCTTGCCGAAGGCCACAACCATGGATGATTGGCTCACCAGCAACCCCATTCAGCAAGATGCGTGAGGAGGAGGAGCATAGCAGGGCGGCGACCCAATTCCGAAAGGTGCTAGGGAATCCTCGTTTCTGAAGGAGGTCCAGCAGGTACTCCCACCTCAACGAGTCGAAGGCCTTACGAATGTCCAGCTTCAAGAGAAGCGCAGGCGTCTTGCGCTTGTGAAGCCGACGCACGAAATTCCTGACATACATGAAGTTGTCGTGGATGCTCCTCGTCTTGATGAAGGCGCTCTGGGCATGGGAGACAAGGGAGTGCATATGGCTAGCAAGCCGGATGGCCAGAACTTTCTCAATGATCTTGCCTATCGCATGGATGAGGCTGATGGGGCGGTAGTCCAGGATGCCCTCGGCTCCCTCCTTCTTCGGAAGAAGAACAACATTAGCGGAGTTTAGCCATTGCAGATTTGCGGTTCGGAGGTTGCTGAAGAGAGAGATGGCTTTCATGACGTCATCCTTGATGGTGTCCCAACATTTCTTGAAGAAAAGCCCCGTGAACCCATCAGGTCCGGGCGCTTTGTCACTTGGCATTTGATTGATCGCCTCCTGGACCTCCTCCAGTGAGATGGGCTCACCCAGCGCCGAGAGGTCATGAGAGCCCAAGTCAAGCTCATCCCAGTTAAAATCATAGTCCCTCGCTTTATCTCTGCCCATGACATCGGAGAAGTGTGAGTGAATAATTTGCGCTTTGTGATCATGGTCGGTGACCCACCCTTGGTTGTGTTTGAGCCGGTGGATGTGGTTCTTGCGACGCCTCGCATTGACATGACGATGAAAAAACTTGGTATTCGCATCCCCCTCCCTGAGGTTAGCAAGCCTAGCACATTGCTTTTTTCGCGCCCTTGCAAGAACAGCCAAACTCATGACCCTCCTTTTGAGCCGCTTCCTGAGGTCACATTCATCCTGGGATAAGGGTCTGCTCTCCTGAGCAATGTCAAGGTGGAGAATAACCCAAAGGGCGGCGTGGTGCTGAACCTTGGCGTTGGAGAGCAGTCTGCAGCTCCAAGCACTGAGGCGGACGCTTGTTTTTTTTAGCTTGTGGTGCAGCACCTGGAAAGGCTCAGAGTGCTCCGAATGCTCCTCCCAAGCCCCCGAGACAATTTCATTGAATCTCGGGAGGGAGGCCCAAAAGTTCTCGAATCGGAAAGTCTTTGGCCTGATTGGCCCGACTGCATCCGCGAGCAGTAGGGGGCAATGGTCGAATAACGAGGAGGACAAAGCATGAAGGATGTGGGTGCCGAACTGGACATCCCACTCCGCGTTGCAGAAGAAAGAATCCAGCTTGCATAAAGTGGGGTTCTGCCTCTCGTTGCTCCACGTGAAGCGCCGGTTCTGAAGGTGGATCTCCTTGAGCTCACAAGCCTGGAGAGTTGTCCGGAAACGGCTGATGCGACTAGTGTTGACGTTGCGCTTGTTCTTGTCACGAGCACGGTAGATTTGGTTGAAGTCTCCTAGGGCAAGCCATAGGTCTCCAAAGGGAGGCTTCTGGGAGAGGAGCTCTGCAAAGAAAGCATCTTTGAGCGTTGACGACGTAGGTCCGTAGACGGAGGTAATTTTGAACTTAACATTTGACCCAATGCAGTGCACCATGGCAGATAGACAAAAGGGAGTGATCACGATATCCGAGATAGACACACGATGGTCGTCCCACAGCAGGAGGATCCCACCACGGGTGCCATCGGCTGGCTTCTGAGCATGGCCACGCAGCTGGTTGCCCCCAAGTAGCAGAGCTGTGAAATTGTCGACGGCGTCAAGTTTGGTTTCTTGCAAACAAACAATCTGACAGGACGATGATGCAACAGTTTCGCTGACAGTGGCGCGACGATCCGGGCAGTTGAGGCCCCGGACATTCCAACTAAGAACATTGATGGGTTGGTCTAACATGATTAAACTGGTAGTTCCCTGGTACATGGCTAAGAACCCATATAGTTGGACGACTATTCTGGCTAAATGGGAGAGGCATACAGCAAAGGCAGATGCAACTGCCAAAATAAACCCTTGGGTGGAAGCTAAACATGGAATACATAGTCTAAAGCGACACACAAGTCCATCATGCAACAGGAGCTGTTGCAGCGCCTTCATCGTGGTCCAGAGCCTCCTCTCCCCCATGCTGGAGCAGCCCGTCCTCAGCAGCGTTGTACTAGGCATCATCCAGCCTGAAGAAAGCACGCATAGCTCCGATGACATCAACAGGCAGCTGGTTTTTGAACTTGGCCGCAAATTGATCAATTGCCTTCTCAGTTATATCCTCTCCATCTTCTATGATCCCCAGTCTGCGACAAATACATGCCTCAGCTTGCCTTGCCGCAGGCACCTTGGTTGGGCGACGGGCAGACGTGCGCCTCAGGGAGAGACCTCCCTTTGAGCTTATTGTAGGGTTTCGTAGTAATTTCAAAAAATTTCCTACGCACACGCAAGATCATGTGATGCATAGCAACGAGGGGAGAGTATTGTCTACGTACCCAACGCAGACCGACTGCGGAAGCGATGACACGACGTAGAGGAAGTAGTCGTACGTCTTCACGATCCAACCGATCAAGTACCGAAACTACGGCACCTCCGAGTTCGAGCACACGTTCAGCTCGATGACGATCCCCGGACTCCGATCCAGCAAAGTGTCGGGGAAGGGTTCCGTCAGCACAACGGCGTGGTGACGATCTTGATGAACTACAGCAGCAGGGCTTCGCCTAAACTCCGCTACAGTATTATCGAGGTATATGGTGGCAGGGGGCACCGCACACGGCTAAGGAATAGATCACGTGGATCAACTTGTGTGTTTAGAGGTGCCCCTGCCTCCGTATATAAAGGAGGAGAGGAGGGGAGGCTAGCCGGCCAAAGGAGGGAGGCGCAGGAGGAGTCCTACTCCTACCGGGAGTAGGACTCCCCTCCAATCCTATTCCAATTAGGATTCCCCGGAGGGGAAAAGAGGAGGAGGGGGCCGGCTACCTCTCCTAGTCCTAATAGGACTAGGGGAAGGGGGAGGCGCGCAGCCCATCTAGGGCAGCCCCTTCTCTTTTCCACTAAGGCCCATGAAGGCCCATATGGCTCCCGGGGGGTTCCGGTAACCCTCCCGGTAACCCGGTAAAATCCCGATTTCACCCGGAACACTTCCGATGTCCAAACATAGGCTTCCAATATATCAATCTTTACGTCTCGACCATTTCGAGACTCCTCGTCATGTCCGAGATCACATCCGGGACTCCGAACAACCTTCGATACATCAAAATGCATAAACTCATAATGTAACTGTCATCGTAACCTTAAGCGTGCGGACCCTACGGGTTCGAGAACAATGTAGACATGACCGAGACACGTCTCCGGTCAATAACCAATAGCGGGACCTGGATGCCCATATTGGCTCCTACATATTCTACGAAGATCTTTATCGGTCAGACCGCATAACAACATAAGTTTGTTCCCTTTGTCATCGGTATGTTACTTGTCCGAGATTCGATCATCGGTATCCAATACCTAGTTCAATCTCGTTACCGGCAAGTCTCTTTACTCGTTCCGTAATACATCATCTCACAACTAACATATTAGTTGTAGTGCTTGCAAGGCTTATGTGATGTGCATTACCGAGAGGGCCCAGAGATACCTCTCCGACAATCGGAGTGACAAATCCTAATCTCGAAATACGCCAACCCAACATCTACCTTTGGAGACACCTGTAATGCTCCTTTATAATCACCCAGTTACGTTGTGACGTTTGGTAGCACCCAAAGTGTTCCTCCGGTAAACGGGAGTTGGATAATCTCATAGTCATAGGAACATGTATAAGTCATGAAGAAAGCATTAGCAACATACTAAACGATCGGGTGCTAAGCTAATGGAATGGGTCATGTCAATCAGATCATTCAACTAATGATGTGACCTCTTTAATCAAATAACAACTCTTTGTCCATGGTTAGGAAACATAACCATCTTTGATTAACGAGCTAGTCAAGTAGAGGCATACTAGTGACACTTTGTTTGTCTATGTATTCACACCTGTATTATGTTTCCGGTTAATACAATTCTAGCATGAATAATAAACATTTATCATGATTATAAGGAAATAAATAATAACTTTATTATTGCCTCTAGGGCATATTTCCTTCAGTCTCCCACTTGCACTAGAGTCAATAATCTAGATTACACTGTAATGAATCTAACACCCATGGAGCTTTGGTGCTGATCATGTTTTGCTCGTGGAAGAGGCTTAGTCAACGGGTCTGCAACATTCAGATACGTATGTATCTTGCAAATCTCTATGTCTCCCACCTGGACTAGATCCCGGATGGAGTTGAAGCGTCTCTTGATGTGTTTGGTCCTTTTGTGAAATCTAGATTCCTTTGCCAAGGCAATTGCACCAGTATTGTCACAAAAGATTTTCATTGGACCCGATGCATTAGGTATGACACCTAGATCGGATATGAACTCCTTCATCCAGACTCCTTCATTCGCTGCTTCCGAAGCAGCTATGTACTCCGCTTCACATGTAGATCCCGCTACGACGCTTTGTTTAGAACTGCACCAACTGACAGCTCCACCGTTTAATGTAAACACGTATCCGGTTTGCGATTTAGAATCGTCCGGATCAGTGTCAAAGCTTGCATCAACGTAACCTTTTACGGTGAGCTCTTTGTCACCTCCATATACGAGAAACATATCCTTAGTCCTTTTCAGGTATTTCAGGATGTTCTTGACCGCTGTCCAGTGATCCACTCCTGGATTACTTTGGTACCTCCCTGCTAAACTTATAGCAAGGCACACATCAGGTCTGGTACACAGCATTGCATACATGATAGAGCCTATGGCTGATGCATAGGGAACATCTTTCATATTCTCTCTATCTTCTGCAGTGGTCGGGCATTGAGTCTTACTCAACTTCACACCTTGTAATACAGGCAAGAATCCTTTCTTTGCTTGATCCATTTTGAATTTCTTCAAAATCTTATCAAGGTATGTGCTTTGTGAAAGTCCAATCAAGCGTCTTGATCTATCTCTATAGATCTTAATGCCTAATATGTAAGCAGCTTCACCGAGGTCTTTCATTGAAAAACTTTTATTCAAGTATCCCTTTATGCTATCCAGAAATTCTATATCATTTCCAATCAGCAATATGTCATCCACATATAATATCAGAAATGCTACAGAGCTCCCACTCACTTTCTTGTAAATACAGGCTTCTCCAAAAGTCTGTATAAAACCAAATGCTTTGATCACACTATCAAAACGTTTATTCCAACTCCGAGAGGCTTGCACCAGTCCATAAATGGATCGCTGGAGCTTGCACACTTTGTTAGCTCCTTTTGGATCGACAAAACCTTCCGGTTGCATCATATACAACTCTTCTTCCAGAAATCCATTCAGGAATGCAGTTTTGACATCCATCTGCCAAATTTCATAATCATAAAATGCGGCAATTGCTAACATGATTCGGACAGACTTAAGCATCACTACGGGTGAGAAGGTCTCATCGTAGTCAATCCCTTGAACTTGCCGAAAACCTTTTGCGACAAGTCGAGCTTTGTAGACAGTAACATTACCATCAGCGTCAGTCTTCTTCTTAAAGATCCATTTATTCTCAATTGCTTGCCGATCATCGGGCAAGTCAACCAAAGTCCATACTTTGTTCTCATACATGGATCCCATCTCAGATTTCATGGCTTCAAGCCACTTTGCGGAATCTGGGCTCACCATCGCTTCTTCATAGTTCGTAGGTTCATCATGATCTAGTATCATGACTTCCAGAATAGGATTACCGTACCACTCTGGTGCGGATCTTACTCTGGTTGATCTACGAGGTTCAGCAGTATCTTGATCTGAAGTTTCATGATCATTATCATTGGCTTCCTCACTAACTGGTGTAGGTGTCACTGAAACAGTTTTCTGTGATGAACTACTTTCCAGTAAGGGAGCAGGTACAGTTACCTCATCAAGTTCTACTTTCCTCCCACTCACTTCTTTCGAGAGAAACTCCTTCTCTAGAAAGGATCCATTCTTAGCAACGAATGTCTTGCCTTCGGATCTGTGATAGAAGGTGTACCCAATAGTATCCTTTGGGTATCCTATGAAGACACATTTCTCCGATTTGGGTTCGAGCTTATCAGGTTGAAGCTTTTTCACATAAGCATCGCAGCCCCAAACTTTAAGAAACGACAACTTTGGTTTCTTGCCAAACCACAGTTCATAAGGCGTCGTCTCAAAGGATTTTGATGGTGCCCTATTTAACGTGAATGCGGCCGTCTCTAAAGCATATCCCCAAAATGATAGCGGTAAATCAGTAAGAGACATCATAGATCGCACCATATCTAATAAAGTACGATTACAACGTTCGGACACACCATTACGCTGTGGTGTTCCTGGTGGCGTGAGTTGCGAAACTATTCCACAGTTTTTTAAATGTACACCAAACTCGTAACTCAAATATTCTCCTCCACGATCAGATCGTAGAAACTTTATTTTCTTGTTACGATGATTTTCAACTTCACTCTGAAATTCTTTGAACTTTTCAAATGTTTCAGACTTATGTTTCATTAAGTAGATATACCCATATCTGCTTAAATCATCTGTGAAGGTGAGAAAATAACGATATCCGCCACGAGCCTCAATATCCATCGGGCCACATACATCGGTATGTATGATTTCCAACAAATCTGTTGCTCTCTCCATAGTACCGGAGAACGGTGTTTTAGTCATCTTGCCCATGAGGCACGGTTCGCAAGTACCAAGTGATTCATAATCAAGTGGTTCCAAAAGTCCATCAGTATGGAGTTTCTTCATGCGCTTTGTACCGATATGACCTAAACGACAGTGCCACATATAAGTTGCACTTTCATTATCAACTCTGCATCTTTTGGCTTCAACATTATGAATATGTGTATTACTACTATCGAGATTCAACAAGAATAGACCACTCTTCAAGGGTGCATGACCATAAAAGATATTACTCATATAAATAGAACAACCATTATTCTCTGATTTAAATGAATAACCGTCTCGCATTAAACAAGATCCAGATATGATGTTCATGCTCAACGCTGGCACCAAATAACAATTATTTAGGTCTAATATTAATCCAGAAGGTAGATGTAGAGGTAGCGTGCCGACCGCGATCACATCAACTTTGGAACCATTTCCTACGCGCATCGTCACCTCGTCCTTTGCCAGTGCCCGCTTATTCCGTAGTCCCTGTTTCGAGTTGCAAATATTAGCAACAGAACCAGTATCAAATACCCAGGTGCTACTGCGAGCTCTAGTAAGGTACACATCAATAACATGTATATCATATATACCTTTGTTCACCTTGCCATCCTTCTTATCCGCCAAATACTTGGGGCAGTTCCGCTTCCAGTGACCAGTCTGCTTGCAGTAGAAGCACTCAGTTTCAGGCTTAGGTCCAGATTTGGGTTTCTTCTCTTGAGCAGCAACTTGCTTGCCGTTCTTCTTGAAGTTCCCCTTCTTCTTCCCTTTGCCCTTTTTCTTGAAACTAGTGGTCTTGTTAACCATCAACACTTGATGCTCCTTCTTGATTTCTACTTCCGCAGCTTTCAGCATTGCGAAGAGCTCGGGAATAGTCTTGTTCATCCCTTGCATATTATAGTTCATCACGAAGCTCTTGTAGCTTGGTGGTAGTGATTGGAGAATTCTGTCAATGACGCAATCATCCAGAAGATTAACTCCCAATTGAATCAAGTGATTATTATACCCAGACATTTTGAGTATATGCTCACTGACAGAACTGTTCTCCTCCATCTTGCAGCTATAGAACTTATTGGAGACTTCATATCTCTCAATTCGGGCATTTGCTTGAAATATTAACTTCAACTCCAGGAACATCTCATATGCTCCATGACGTTCAAAACGTCGTTGAAGTCCCGATTCTAAGCCGTAAAGCATGGCACACTGAACTATCGAGTAGTCATCAGCTTTGCTCTGCCAGACGTTCATAACATCTGGTGTTGCTCCAGCAGCAGGCCTGGCACCCAGCGGTGCTTCCAGGACGTAATTCTTCTGAGCAGCAATGAGGATAATCCTCAAGTTACGGACCCAGTCCGTGTAATTGCTACCATCATCTTTCAACTTTGCTTTCTCAAGGAACGCATTAAAATTCAACGGAACAATAGCACGAGCCATCTATCTACAATCAACATAAACAAGCAAGATACTATCAGGTAGTAAGTTCATGATAAATTTAAGTTCAATTAATCATATTATTTAAGAACTCCCACTTAGATAGACATCCCTCTAATCCTCTAAGTGATTACGTGATCCAAATCAACTAAACCATGACCGATCATCACATGAAATGGAGTAGTTTTCAATGGTGAACATCGTTATGTTGATCATATCTACTATATGATTCACGCTCGACCTTTCGGTCTCCGTGTTCCGAGGCCATATCTGCATATGCTAGGCTCGTCAAGTTTAACCTGAGTATTCTGCGTGTGCAAAACTGGCTTGCACCCGTTGTAGATGGACGTAGAGCTTATCACACCCGATCATCACGTGGTGTCTGGGCACGACGAACTTTGGCAACAGTGCATACTCAGGGAGAACACTTCTTGATAATTTAGTGAGAGATCATCTTATAATGCTACCGTCAATCAAAGCAAGATAAGATGCATAAAAGGATAAACATCACATGCAATCAATATAAGTGATATGATATGGCCATCATCATCTTGTGCTTGTGATCTCCATCTCCGAAGCACCGTCATGATCACCATCGTCACCGGCGCGACACCTTGATCTCCATCGTAGCATCGTTGTCGTCTCGCCAATCTTATGCTTCCACGACTATCACTACCGTTTAGTAATAAAGTAAAGCATTACATCGCGATTGCATTGCATACAATAAAGCGACAACCATATGGCTCCTGCCAGTTGCCGATAACTCGGTTACAAAACATGATCATCTCATACAATAAAATTCAGCATCATGCCTTGACCATATCACATCACAACATGCCCTGCAAAAACAAGTTAGACGTCCTCTACTTTGTTGTTGCATGTTTTACGTGGCTGCTACGGGCTTAAGTAAGAACCAATCTCACCTACGCATCAAAACCACAACGATAGTTTGTCAAATAGACTCCGTTTTAACCTTCTCAAGGACCGGGCGTAGCCATACTCGGTTCAACTAAAGTTGGAGAGACAGTCGCCCGCAAGCCATCTATGTGCAAAGCACGTCGAGGGAACCGGTCTCGCGTAAGCGTACGCGTAAGGTTGGTCCGGGTCGTCTCGTCCAACAATACCGCCGAACCAAAGTATGACATGCTGGTAGGCAGTATGACTTGTATCGTCCACAACTCACTTGTGTTCTACTCGTGCATATAACATCAACATAAATAACCTAGGCTCGGATGCCACTGTAGGGTTTCGTAGTAATTTCAAAAAATTTCCTACGCACACGCAAGATCATGTGATGCATAGCAACGAGGGGAGAGTATTGTCTACGTACCCAACGCAGACCGACTGCGGAAGCGATGACACGACGTAGAGGAAGTAGTCGTACGTCTTCACGATCCAACCGATCAAGTACCGAAACTACGGCACCTCCGAGTTCGAGCACATGTTCAGCTCGATGACGATCCCCGGACTCCGATCCAGCAAAGTGTCGGGGAAGGGTTCCGTCAGCACGACGGCGTGGTGACGATCTTGATGAACTACAGCAGCAGGGCTTCGCCTAAACTCCGCTACAGTATTATCGAGGTATATGGTGGCAGGGGGCACCGCACACGGCTAAGGAATAGATCACGTGGATCAACTTGTGTGTTTAGAGGTGCCCCTGCCTCCGTATATAAAGGAGGAGAGGAGGGGAGGCTGGCCGGCCAAAGGAGGGAGGCGCAGGAGGAGTCCTACTCCTACCGGGAGTAGGACTCCCCTCCAATCCTATTCCAATTAGGATTCCCCGGAGGGGAAAAAAGGAGGAGGGGGCAGGCTACCTCTCCTAGTCCTAATAGGACTAGGGGAAGGGGGAGGCGCGCAGCCCATCTAGGGCAGCCCCTTCTCTTTTCCACTAAGGCCCATGAAGGCCCATATGGCTCTCGGGGGGTTCCGGTAACCCTCCAGGTAACCCGGTAAAATCCCGATTTCACCCGGAACACTTTTGATGTCCAAACATAGGCTTCCAATATATCAATCTTTACGTCTCGACCATTTCGAGACTCCTCGTCATGTCCGAGATCACATCCGGGACTCCGAACAACCTTCGGTACATCAAAATGCATAAACTCATAATGTAACTGTCATCGTAACCTTAAGCGTGCGGACCCTATGGGTTCGAGAACAATGTAGACAGGACCGAGACACGTCTCCGGTCAATAACCAATAGCGGGACCTGGATGCCCATATTGGCTCCTACATATTCTACGAAGATCTTTATTGGTCAGACCGCATAACAGCATACGTTTGTTCCCTTTGTCATCGGTATGTTACTTGTCCGAGATTCGATCGTCGGTATCCAATACCTAGTTCAATCTCGTTACCGGCAAGTCTCTTTACTCATTCCGTAATACATCATCTCACAACTAACATATTAGTTGTAGTGCTTGCAAGGCTTATGTGATGTGCATTACCGAGAGGGCCCAGAGATACCTCTCCGACAATCGGAGTGACAAATCCTAATCTCGAAATACGCCAACCCAACATCTACCTTTGGAGACACCTGTAATGCTCCTTTATAATCACCCAGTTACGTTGTGACGTTTGGTAGCACCCAAAGTGTTCCTCCGGTAAACGGGAGTTGCATAATCTCATAGTCATAGGAACATGTATAAGTCATGAAGAAAGCATTAGCAACATACTAAACGATCGGGTGCTAAGCTAATGGAATGGGTCATGTCAATCAGATCATTCAACTAATGATGTGACCTCGTTAATCAAATAACAACTCTTTGTCCATGGTTAGGAAACATAACCATCTTTGATTAACGAGCTAGTCAAGTAGAGGCATACTAGTGACACTTTGTTTGTCTATGTATTCACACATGTATTATGTTTCCGGTTAATACAATTCTAGCATGAATAATAAACATTTATCATGATTATAAGGAAATAAATAATAACTTTATTATTGCCTCTAGGGCATATTTCCTTCACTGATGGCCACACCCGCCAGCGTCTTGCGGCGCGCAGTCACAGGCACACAAGGGGGCGACACAGGGGGAGGCAGGAGCGCCACAGGAGCCTGCACAAACAGCCCCTCGAGTTGGGCGAGGACCAGTGCCTCGTGACGGTGCCGCGTAGGAGACGGCGTACGCCTAAGAGGCCCCTCACAAGCCAGGGGCGGCGTTGGCGAGGCCTCAAAGCCGGGCGGCCTCGCCGGGGCCGGAGAGCCAAGCGGTCGGAGCATGACTGATGGGGAGCACAGGTCGATGAGGTCAGGACACGCAGCAGGCCCGGGAGCTGGCGCGACAGCCGTGCCACGCTTGGAGCGGCCCCTATCCGGCAGGACCGAAGTAGGCGACGAAGGTGGCGAGGCAGGCAGGGTGAGGGCGTCCTGGGAGCGGCATCGGGCAGCCCAGGGGGAGCTCTGCCTGACGGGGCTGCGGCCACGGACAGCAGCAGCGGAAGAGAGCACAGGCAGGTCCTCAGCTGCATGAGCAGTTGCAGCACTGGCGGAGCCGGAGCCGCGCAGCAGCAGAGTTGGGGCGGTCTCCACATGACGCCGATGCCCATCATCGCGCTCGCCGCCGCGCTGGGTGCGCTCATGGCCACGCGAGCCCTCCCGCGGCGTGCGGGAGAGGCTCCTCCTCATCCTGTCGCCCCAGCCCCTGCTAGGCCTGGGGTCATCGCGGCCACGCCGGTCGCCCCGGTCATCCCGGCGCCTGTCGTTGTCGTCGTCGCCGTCGCGACGCCTGTGTTGCTGAACAGGCCTGGAGACACGGGAACGGCGGTCGCGGGGCTGAGACTCGCCGTCGACGGTGTGGAAGTGCCAGTCGTAGGGCGTGGAGACGATCGACGGCCCGCTGGAGTCCTCGTGGATGGAGAGATGGATCAGCACCCTGTGCTCGAAACCCCGACGGCCATACACCGGCTGGCCCCCGTTGCGCCCCGGCAAAGTGATCCAGTTGATCTTGGGCACTTTGCTTGGGCATGCCACCCAAGCCCAGAGGCCAACCACCTTGGTCTCAGTCTGGAGCTTGGTCACCGGCTCGATGTAGTCTAGCGAGCAGGCCGTGCCGATGGCGTTGGAGATGGCGTGGTCGTCCCAGGCGTGCAACGGCAAGCCCTCCAAACAGAGGCGCACATGGTGATCGAGGTTGACTGGCTTGCCGTGATCGTCGAGCCGCCACGCCCGAACTTGGAGACGCGCCTCCCCGAACAGCACCTCCCGCTGCCCCACGGCGATCGAGCAATAGTGGTGATGGATGAACCTGATGAGGTAGGCCTCGGGGTGGTGATCCGTGATGGTGACATCGGCCGGCAGGGCGCCAGTGAGCTTGCAGATGGCGACGGAGATGTCGTTCTTGGAGACGCAGATGTCCTGGTCAAACCAAGCCACCGCTGCGTTGGTCCCAAGGACCAGGGCCTCCTGGAGCATCTGCGGGGACGCCAGGATGATGGTGTGCACCTCCGCAGGGCGCACCACGTGGTCGCCGCGCCAGGCCATGACGCGGGCAGCGACAGGAGGGGCAGGAGACCGCGGAGCCTGAGCTCGAGGAGGCACCGGAGGCGTCGGGCGCACATGCGATGGTACGCGAGCACGGACCGTTGGTTGCTGCAGGGGACTGGTAGAGCTGGCGAGGATCCCAGGGCGGCGATGGGGCGCAGCCCTGTTCTTGCACCGGTTTTGTAGCCAGTCCTTGATGGAGAGGCTCGACTTAAATGGCGTTGAAGGCAAAGCCTGGGGCAGCGGCCGACGGGACGTGACGAGCGTCCATGGCAGGGCGCTCTCTTCCTCGAGCCCCTCCCGACGCAGAGGCGATGAATGCGCCTGGAGATCGTGACCGGCGGCGCCGGCCTCGCCTCGCCCAGCATTGAAGCAAGCCAACCACCCCCGGCAGGGGAGTTAATGGGGTTGACGCCTTGCGCACTTGGAGCCGTACAAGCAGCATTGAAGGCTGGGGGTGGCGTTGGAGGAGCAGCGGCGTGCAGCCAGGCCGGCCCACCCGGCGGCGGCGGCGGAAGGAATTCCCGATCCCGATCCAGATCCGGAATCGCGCCATCCAGGAGCGCGGCGTCCAGGGGCAGGAACTCCCAGATCAGCGGCGGCAGGAGGGGAGCGTGAGGCAAAGCCTGGGGGTGGGAGGAATGGTGGGGGATGGTGGTGGTCGACGGCGCCGGAGCGGCAGCCGGCGATATGGGCCGAGGAACGCGTGCACGGTCGCAGGAGCGGGGGCGCATGGCTCTGCCAAGATCAAGTACTTGGCTCCAGCAAAACTATGTCGCTGTTGCCGGGGAAAAAATGGCTCCATTTTTCAATCGGAAGGAATTGTCAGCAAGCATCTACATAACCGACGAATCAACCCAGCCCATCCATCCATGATCGGTTCCGCACAGCAATACACAACATTATCCCCGGCTACCCATGATTTGGTTAGGGACGGAGGGACACCTCACGCCCGCAGGCCACCGCCCGACGATGATTCTCCGAGCATCGCAGAACCAACAGGAGGCTCCCATTATTCGGAGCGGATGGCGTCCGCGTCGGAGCGGATGCGGATCGATCAGGTTTATGATGATAGGATTGTTCGGATACTGTTTTGTGGTAAGCCACCATTCATTGAAGAGGGAGGTCTAGTTCGCTAGCTACCGTGAACCACCACGCCACAGGCTTGGTTTGGTTTGGTAGCCCTGCACATCGCTCTGTGCGCATGAATGCATGTATGTACTAGTACAACAGATGTGCTATCGGTCAGTGGCTGCCTGGTTGGTTAGTGGTCGGCACTTGACAAATTGACACCACATTTGTGTGCTTAGCTTGCTAGCTACCCGTACCTACTCACAGGGGCGTACCCACGTTGGGCCAGGGGGTGTCACAGGACACCGGGTAGAAAAATGTTTTACCTATACATATATAGCCCATATATGGTTGGGACACCCCGTAATTTCATTACCTGGACACCGGTACAACAAGCCGGCCCATTCAACAACTACCAGTACGAATACCACTAAAAAAAAACTAGCCAGGGCGAATCCGTCAAATAAAAATCAAGCCAATGCGAGGCCCAATCTTAGCAGCGAGCGAGGCAGCCAGAGCGGCAACTAAATCGATCGACCACCTCTAAAAAAAGCTAAATTGATCGACCAGGCTCTCATCTAATTATTTCTCAACCCTAAAAAATCTAATTATTTCTAAAAAAAATCACTCATCTAATTCTAGAAAAAAGGCTCTCATCTAAAACAAACAATTTCTCAAAAAAAAAAAATCTAAAACAAACAAAAAAATTCATACGCCTCTCCGTGTCGCTCGAAATAAAATTAATCCATCGCCTGGCTCGGCACTCAGGTCGCCATATTCACTTTGACACCGCCGTCCCCAAATCTTGTCGAGTGGCCGAAGCAGCGGAGGAAATGTAAGGTAAATCATAAGAAGTAAGGACCTCAATGCGACGTGTTTGTTCTAGATTGTAATTCTTGTTCCTCAAATCCTTGAGGATTAGGGCAAGGCCTCTTAATTGTGTTAATGGTTGAATCATTGAAATAATTATAAAAACAATTGCATGAAATATTCAAAATTTATTCACAAAGTGGAGGTCAGATCACAATCCTAAGGTGATCAACATTTGTGCTGGACGATTCTCGGAAGACTAGACGCACCAAAGTAAGCTTACTTTTACAACCGTGCAATTCAAGTATTAACCCGCGAAAAAAACCAAGTATTAGATACATATTCTTTCATGGTTTAATCTTCTCTGCCCAAATATAAATTATCAAGCGCAAATATCAAATAATAACTATCAAATTACATGTCGTAGAAGGAAGCATTTCTAAAAAAAAGCAAGAGTGATCAATGAATGATTAAAATGTTGATCGGTTTTAAATATAATGTTGTAGAAATGCATTAATATATACTTTTATTTAATATGATATGCCTGTTCTATTGTACATGGGACACCCGGTAAGTTTTGTCCTAGGTCCGCCCCTGCCTACTCATGGTGGCTCGATCACGGCCGGGTCAGGGTGACGGACAGCGCGCATTGGCTAATTATAAGCGGGTTAGTTCGTTCGTCCTCATTGGACTCGTCACCAACTGCGAGTTAAGTATCATCGCGAACCACCCGTGCGCCTACCTCCCGCGTCCGCATTTGCGCTTGCATTTGCAGCGGATGATGGGATATGATAGCGTCCGCATATGGTCGACGGATGGATGGATGTGTGCGGTTGTCTGTCCGGCTCGCTGTCTCTGCCGCGGTTTGCACATGCGATGGCTGCGTGCGACTAGTTTAGGCGATTGATTCGGCGTGCGTCGGAGGATGGTTGGATTCCCTCCGCTCCGCTCCGGCACGGACGAAAGGTACTGCCTACTGCCAACGATCGCAACAAAACCGTGGCCGATCAGCAGTACGTACTTCTCCTGTGGTGCTTTTCGTACGGCGTTCACACATTCCCTCGTAAGTCACGTCTCACCTGCCCGTACCGTTTTAACTCGCTGCATCAGGGGTCGTTCTTACGGTGCGCGTGTTGCTAGGTTAACGCGCACGTGTGTCCGTCACTTATTTTAAGAGCCGACGGCCGGCGCAGAGCGACGGGCGGCAGACGCGCGAACGACGGCCGTGATGGGCCGCCGTGTTGCGCGAGGCCGCCAGGTGATCGCGCCGGTGCCGGAGAAGAGGCGCGTAGGGTCGACGGCGGCGACGAGCGATGCAAATTGATCTTGCATCAGAAAATCAACAAGAAAAAGCGATCAATGCGATCGATAGGAGAGAAAAAACCCGGATTTAAGTATCGAGAAAAAGACTCTAGGGCAGCCGATCAGCCGGCTGGACGGACGAACCCTAGGTACGGGCGGGGAGGCCCCCGGTGGCGCTCATGGAGATCGACCGCCCCAAGGCGGTGCGCTGCAGAGGCAGCGGCGGTTAAGGTTTTGGATCGGGGACTGGAAGATTAGTGGAATTGTTCGATGTATTGCTTGAGCCTCACGGACATATATAGTACCTCTGTCCTGGTTTATTAGTTTCCTTTGTATTCTGTGTCAAAGTTTGACCTTAAATTTAACTAATAAATTATTAATGCATGTCAAAAAATAATATAATTCGAAACTATGTTCAAATACAAATACAACGATATACTTTTTGATGACATGCATTAATAGTTTGTAGGTTAAATTTATAGTCAAAATTTGGCATAAAATGTAAAGGAGACTCATAAACCAGAACGGCGCGTATATAGGAGTACATGATCATAGGAGTACAAAATAAGGTAGAAATAAATCCTAAGTTATCATATGTTTCCTAACTAATTACAGTACTCAACAATTTGGCGAGAAACCCTTAAGCGCAATTAGTGTTAGGGTATCTACAACGCCGACACTTAAACCGCCCCGCATAGGTCTAGACCGCAGAATCCATCCAACACGGTCATGTATCGGTCCGTCGAGCGGTCCGGACCATATTTTTCACGCAAACTAGAACCAAACGGGGAGGGGGGAGGGGAGGGCTTTGCGGGAGTCCGGACACGAAACACGTCAGACTCTTACAGTCATGGCCCACCCAAAAGAAAGGTGGAGCCCGCACTTTTGTAGCCACCCGCCCTGTTTCCACAGTAAAACCCCACTCTCTTCCTCCATCCTGGAGCTCTCCACCCAATTCCCACCCGCTTCTCCCACTCTCTTCCTCCCTCCCGCCATTGGCGCATGGAATCGGACGAGAGCCTGGCGGATTGAAGGCGCAAGAGGATCCTAGCATCAACCTTGCCCGGAAGATCAACTCGGCAACACGGCAAAATCGCCGCGTCAAAGCAAAGGCCGCAAAGGAGGCAACATTCATGAAGCGGAAGGCCGGTGGAGGGCGTGTCGATGGCGTCCGTGGCGATGGGTGTGCTAGTCGTGGACGTGGTGGAGGTCGCGACCAGGATCATGGAGCGCAGATGGTGTCGCCCACCATCCAGACGCCGCCATGGCCGGAGCATTACAAGGCTCCATACCACTACGCCGCAAAGCAGCTCGATAGGTAGTCCACGAAAACCGTCGCCGAGCAAGTGCCTTACTGTTGGAAATATGCCCTAGAGGCAATAATAAAAGGATTATTATATTTCAATGTTCATGATAATTGTCTTTTGTTCATGCTATAACTGTATTATCCGGAAATCGTAATACACGTGTGAACACTTAGACCCAATGAGTCCCTAGTGAGCCTCTAGTTGACTAGCTCGTTATGATCAATAGATAGTCATGGTTTCCTGACTATGGACATAGGATGTCGTTGATAACGGGATCACATCATTAGGAGAATGATGTGATGGACAAGACCCAATCATAAGCATAGCATAAAAGATCGTATAGTTCGTTTGCTAGAAGCTTTGCCAATGTCAAGTATCTATTCCTTCGACCATGAGATCGTGTAACTCCCGGTTACCGTAGGAGTGCCTTGGGTGTATCAAACGTCACAACGTAACTGGGTGACTATAAAGGTGCATTACAGGTATCTCCGAAAGTATCTGTTGGGTTGACACGGATCGAGACTGGGATTTGTCACTCCGTATAACGGAGAGGTATCTCTGGGCCCACTCGGTAATGCATCATCATAATGAGCTCAATGTGACCAAGGTGTTGGCCACGGGATCATGCATTACGGTACGAGTAAAGTGACTTGCCGGGTAACGAGACTGAACAAGGTATTGGGATACCGACGATCGAGTCTCGGGCAAGTAACGTACCGATTGACAAAGGGAATTGTATACAGGGTTTGATCGAATCCTCGACATCGTGGTTCAACCGATGAAATCATCGAGGAGCATGTGGGAGCCAACATGGATATCCAGACCCCGCTGTTGGTTATTGCCCGAGAGTCGTCTCGGTCATGTCTGCGTGTCTCCCGAACCCGTAGGGTCTACACACTTAAGGTTCGGTGACGCTAGGGTTAGTAGGAAGTCAAGTATGTGACTACCGAATGATGTTCGGAGTCCCGGATGAGATCCCGGACGTCACGAGGAGTTCCGGAATGGTCCGGAGGTAAAGATTTATATATGGGAAGTCCTGTTTCGGGCATCGGGACAAGTTTCGGGGTTATCGGTATTGTACCGGGACCACCGGAGGGGTCCCGGGGGCCCACCGGGTGGGGCCACCTGCCCCGGGGGGCCACATGGGCTGTAGGGGGTGCGCCTTGGCCTGCATGGGCCAAGGGCACCAGCCCCACATAGGCCCATGCGCCTAGGGTTCAAGGGGGCAAGAGTCCTAGGAGGGGAAGGCACCTCCTAGGTGCCTTGGGGGGGAGGGAAACCCCCCTTGGCCGCCGCCCCCTAGGAGATTGGATCTCCTAGGGCCGGCCACCCCCCCCTTGGCCCTCCTATATATAGTGGGGGAGAGGAGGGACTTCATACCTTGAGTCCTTGGCCTTTGGTTGCCTCCTTCTCCCTCCCCAACACCTCTCCTCCTTCGTTGTGCGCTCGGCGAAGCCCTGTCGGAGTACTGCTTCTCCACCATCACCACGCCGTCGTGCTGCCGGTGGAGCTGTCTTCCTCAACCTCTCCTTCCCCCTTGCTGGATCAAGAAGGAGGAGACGTCGCTCGTCCCGTACGTGTGTTGAACACGGAGGTGCTGTCCGTTCAGCACTTGGCATCGGTGATCTGAATCACGTTCGAGTACGACTCTATCATCACCTTGCAAGCTTCCGCACGCGATCTACAAGTGGTATGTAGATGCAAGCTCTCTCCCATGACTCGTTGCTTAGATGAACTCATAGATGGATCTTGGTGAAGCCGTAGGAAAAATTTTAATTTTCTGCAACGTTCCCCAACAGTGGTATCAGAGCTAGGTCTATGCGTAGTTCTCTAATGCACGAGTAGAACACAATTTGTTGTGGGCGTTGATCTTGTCATCTTACTTGCCTCTACTAGTCTTTTCTTGCTCAACGGTATTGTGGGATGAAGCGGCCCGGACCAACCTTACACGTACGCTTACGTGAGACCGGTTCCACCGACTGACATGCACTAGTTGCATAAGGTGGCTGGCGGGTGTCTGTCTCTCCCACTTTAGTTGGAGCGGAATCGATGAACAAGGCCCTTATGAAGGGTAAATAGAAGTTGACAAAATCACGTTGTGGTGATTCGTAGGTAAGAAAACGTTCTTGCTAGAACCCAATCGCAGCCACGTAAAAGATGCAACAACAACTAGAGAACGTCTAACTTGTTTTTGCAGCGATTGATCATGTGATGTGATATGGCCAGAAGTTGTGATGAATGTTGAATTGTGATGTATGAGATCATGTTCTTGTAATAGGATTCACGACTTGCATGTCGATGAGTATGACAACCGGCAGGAGCCATAGGAGTTGTCTTTATTTTTTTTATGACCTGCGTGTCATTGAAGAACGCCATGTAAACTACTTTACTTCATTACTAAACGCGTTAGTCATAGAAGTAGAAGTAGTCGTTGGCGTGACAACTTCATGAAGACACGATGATGGAGATCATGATGATGGAGATCATGGTGTCAAGCCGGTGACAAGATGATCATGGAGCCCCGAAGATGGAGATCAATGGAGCTTGATGATATTGGCCATATCATGTCACAACCATATAATTGCATGTGATGTTTATTATGTTTATGCATCTTGTTTACTTAGGACGACGGTAGTAAATAAGATGATCCCTTACAAAATTTCAAGAAGTGTTCTCCCCTAACTGTGCACCGTTGCTACAGTTCGTCGTTTCTAAGCACCACGTGATGATCGGGTGTGATGGATCCTTACGTTCACATACAACGGGTGTAAGACAGTTTTACACAGCGAAAACACTTAGGGTTAACTTGACGAGCCTAGCATGTGCAGACATGGCCTCGGAACACGGAGACCGAAAGGTCGAACACGAGTCGTATGGAAGATACGATCAACATAAAGATGTTCACCGACGATGACTAGTCCGTCTCACGTGATGATCGGACACGGGCTAGTCGACTCGGATCGTGTAACACTTAGATGACTAGAGGGATGTCTAATCTAAGTGGGAGTTCATAATTTTGATTAAGAACTTTATTATCATGAACTTAGTCTAAAACCTTTGCAAATATGTATTGTAGATCAATGGCCAACGCTCATGTCAACATGAACTTCAACGCGTTCCTAGAGAAAACCAAGCTGAAAGATGATGGCAGCAACTATACGGACTGGGTCCGAAACCTGAGGATCATCCTCATAGCTGCCAGGAAGCAATATGTCCTAGAAGGACCGCTAGGTGCCGCTCCCGTCCCAGAGAACCAAGACGTTATGAACGCTTGGCAAACTCGTGCTGATGATTACTCCCTCGTTCAGTGCGGCATGCTTTACAGCTTAGAACCGGGGCTCCAAAAGCGTTTTGAGCATCACGGAGCATATGAGATGTTCGAAGAGCTGAAACTAGTTTTCCAAGCTCATGCCCGGGTCGAGAGATATGATGTCTCCGACAAGTTCTACAGTTGTAAGATGGAGGAGAACAGTTCTGTCAGTGAACACATCCTGAAGATGTCTGGGTTGCACGCACGTATGACCCAGTTGAACATTAACCTCCCAGATGAGGCGGTCATTGACAGAATCCTCCAGTCGCTCCCACCAAGCTACAAGAGCTTTGTGATGAACTACAACATGCAGGGGATGGTAAAGACCATTCCTGAAGTGTTCTCGATGCTGAAGTCAGCAGAGGCTGAAATCAAGAAAGAACATCAAGTGTTGATGGTCAATAAGACCACTAAGTTCAAGAAGGGCAAGGGTAAGAAGAACTTCAAGAAGGACGGCAAAGATGTTGCCGCGCCCGGTAAGCCTGTTGCCGGGAAGAAGTCAAAGAATGGACCCAAGCCTGAGACTGAGTGCTTTTATTGCAAGGGGAAGGGGCACTGGAAGCGGAACTGCCCCAAATACTTAGCGGATAAGAAGGCCGGCAACACCAAAGGTATATTTGATATACATGTAATTGATGTGTACCTTACCAGTACTCGAAGTAACTCCTGGGTATTTGATACCGGTGCCGTTGCTCACATATGTAACTCACAGCAGGAGCTGCGGAATAAACGGAGACTGGCGAAGGACGAGGTGACGATGCGCGTCGGGAATGGCTCCAGGGTCGATGTGATCGCCGTCGGCACGCTGCCTCTACATTTACCTACGGGATTAGTTTTAAACCTCAATAATTGTTATTTAGTGCCAAGTTTGAGCATGAACATTGTATCTGGATCTCGTTTAATACGAGATGGCTACTCATTTAAGTCTGAGAATAATGGTTGTTCGATTTATATGAGAGATATGTTTTATGGTCATGCTCCGATGGTCAATGGTTTATTCTTGATGAATCTCGAGCGTAATATTACACATGTTCATAGTGTGGATGCCAAAAGATGTAAAGTTGATAACGATAGTCCCACATACTTGTGGCACTGCCGCCTTGGTCACATTGGTGTCAAGCGCATGAAGAAGCTCCATGCTGATGGACTTTTAGAGTCTCTTGATTATGAATCATTTGACACATGCGAACCTTGCCTCTTAGGCAAAATGACCAAGACTCCGTTCTCCGGAACAATGGAGCGAGCAACCAACTTGTTGGAAATCATACATACCGATGTGTGCGGTCCAATGAGCGTTGAGGCTCGCGGAGGATATCGTTATGTTCTCACTCTCACTGACGACTTGAGTAGATATGGGTATGTCTACTTAATGAAACACAAGTCTGAGACCTTTGAAAAGTTCAAGGAATTTCAGAGTGAGGTAGAGAATCAACATGACCGTAAGATAAAGTTCCTACGATCAGATCGTGGGGGCGAATACTTAAGTCACGAATTTGGTACACACTTAAGAAAATGTGGAATCGTTTCACAACTCACGCCGCCTGGAACACCTCAGCGAAACGGTGTGTCCGAACGTCGTAATCGCACTCTATTGGATATGGTGCGGTCTATGATGTCTCTTACCGATTTACCGCTATCATTTTGGGGATACGCTCTAGAGACAGCTACATTCACTTTAAATAGGGCACCGTCTAAATCCGTTGAGACGACACCGTATGAATTATGGTTTGGGAAGAAACCTAAGCTGTCGTTTCTAAAAGTTTGGGGATGCGATGCTTATGTCAAGAAACTTCAACCTGAAAAGCTCGAACCCAAGTCGGAAAAATGCGTATTCATAGGATACCCTAAGGAAACTGTCGGGTATACCTTCTACTTAAGATCCGAAGGCAAGATCTTTGTTGCCAAGAACGGATGCTTTCTGGAGAAAGAGTTTCTCTCGAAAGAAGTAAGTGGGAGGAAAGTAGAACTCGATGAAGTACTACCTCTCGAACGGGAAAGTGGTGCAGCGCAGGAAACCATTCCTGTAATGCCCACACCAACTGAAGAGGAAAATGTTGATGATGATCAAGGTACTTCAGATCTAGTTGCTACTGAATTTCGAAGGTCCACAAGGACACGTTCTGCACCAGAGTGGTACGGCAACCCTGTCATGGAAATCATGTTGCTGGACAACAATGAACCTTCGAACTATGAAGAAGCAATGGCGGGCCCGGATTCCAACAAATGGCTTGAGGCCATGAAATCCGAGATAGGATCCATGTATGAAAACAAAGTATGGACTTTGACAGACTTGCCCGATGATCGGCGAGCGATAGAAAATAAATGGATTTTTAAGAAGAAGACGGACGCGGATGGTAATGTTACCATCTATAAAGCTCGACTTGTCGCTAAGGGTTATCGACAAGTTCAAGGGATTGACTACGACGAGACATTCTCTCCCGTGGCGAAGCTTAAGTCCGTCCGAATCGTGTTAGCAATTGCCGCATACTATGATTATGAGATATGGCAGATGGACGTCAAAACGGCATTCCTTAATGGACATCTTAAGGAAGAGCTGTATATGATGCAGCCGGAAGGTTTTGTCGTTCCTCAGAACGCTAACAAAGTATGCAAGCTCCAGCGATCCATTTATGGACTGGTGCAAGCATCTCGGAGTTGGAACATTCGCTTTGATGAGATGATCAAAGCGTTTGGGTTTACGCAGACTTATGGAGAAGCCTGCGTTTACAAGAAAGTGAGTGGGAGCTCTGTAGCATTTCTCCTATTATATGTAGATGACATACTCTTGATGGGAAATGATACGAAACTCCTGGACAGCATTAAGGCCTACTTGAACAAGTGTTTTTCAATGAAGGACCTTGGAGAAGCTGCTTATATATTAGGCATCAAGATCTATAGAGATAGATCGAGACGCCTCATAGGTCTTTCACAAAGCACATACCTTGATAAGATTTTGAAGAGGTTCAAAATGGATCAGTCCAAGAAGGGGTTCTTGCCTATGTTACAAGGTGTGAGATTGAGCTTGGCTCAGTCACCGACCACGGCAAAAGATAAAGAAGAGATGAGTGTCATCCCCTATGCTTCAGCCATAGGATCTATTATGTATGCCATGCTGTGTACCAGACCCGATGTAAACCTTGCCGTAAGTTTGGTTGCAAGATACCAAAGTAACCCCGGCAAGGAACACTGGACAGCGGTCAAGAATATCCTGAAGTACCTGAAAAGGACAAAGGACATGTTTCTCGTTTATGGAGGAGATGAAGAGCTCGTCGTAAAGGGTTACGTCGACGCTAGCTTCGACTCAGATCTGGATGACTCTAAGTCACAAACCGGATACGTGTATATGTTGAATGGTGGAGCAGTAAGCTGGTGCAGCTGCAAGCAGAGCGTCGTGGCGGGATCTACATGTGAAGCGGAGTACATAGCAGCCTCAGAGGCAGCGCATGAAGCGATTTGGATGAAGGAGTTCATCACCGACCTAGGAGTCATACCCAATGCGTCGGGGCCGATCAAACTCTTCTGTGACAACACTGGAGCTATTGCCCTTGCCAAGGAGCCCAGGTTTCACAAGAAGACCAGGCACATCAAGCGTCGTTTCAACTCCATCCGTGAAAATGTTCAAGATGGAGACATAGAGATTTGCAAAGTGCACACGGATCTGAATGTCGCAGATCCGTTGACTAAACCTCTCTCGCGTGCAAAACATGATCAACACCAGAACTCTATGGGTGTTCGATTCATCACAATGTAACTAGATTGGTGACTCTAGTGCAAGTGGGAGACTGTTGGAAATATGCCCTAGAGGCAATAATAAAAGGATTATTATATTTCAATGTTCATGATAATTGTCTTTTGTTCATGCTATAACTGTATTATCCGGAAATCGTAATACACGTGTGAACACTTAGACCCAATGAGTCCCTAGTGAGCCTCTAGTTGACTAGCTCGTTATGATCAATAGATAGTCATGGTTTCCTGACTATGGACATAGGATGTCGTTGATAACGGGATCACATCATTAGGAGAATGATGTGATGGACAAGACCCAATCATAAGCATAGCATAAAAGATCGTATAGTTCGTTTGCTAGAAGCTTTGCCAATGTCAAGTATCTATTCCTTCGACCATGAGATCGTGTAACTCCCGGTTACCGTAGGAGTGCCTTGGGTGTATCAAACGTCACAACGTAACTGGGTGACTATAAAGGTGCATTACAGGTATCTCCGAAAGTATCTGTTGGGTTGACACGGATCGAGACTGGGATTTGTCACTCCGTATAACGGAGAGGTATCTCTGGGCCCACTCGGTAATGCATCATCATAATGAGCTCAATGTGACCAAGGTGTTGGCCACGGGATCATGCATTACGGTACGAGTAAAGTGACTTGCCGGGTAACGAGACTGAACAAGGTATTGGGATACCGACGATCGAGTCTCGGGCAAGTAACGTACCGATTGACAAAGGGAATTGTATACAGGGTTTGATCGAATCCTCGACATCGTGGTTCAACCGATGAAATCATCGAGGAGCATGTGGGAGCCAACATGGATATCCAGACCCCGCTGTTGGTTATTGCCCGAGAGTCGTCTCGGTCATGTCTGCGTGTCTCCCGAACCCGTAGGGTCTACACACTTAAGGTTCGGTGACGCTAGGGTTAGTAGGAAGTCAAGTATGTGACTACCGAATGATGTTCGGAGTCCCGGATGAGATCCCGGACGTCACGAGGAGTTCCGGAATGGTCCGGAGGTAAAGATTTATATATGGGAAGTCCTGTTTCGGGCATCGGGACAAGTTTCGGGGTTATCGGTATTGTACCGGGACCACCGGAGGGGTCCCGGGGGCCCACCGGGTGGGGCCACCTGCCCCGGGGGGCCACATGGGCTGTAGGGGGTGCGCCTTGGCCTGCATGGGCCAAGGGCACCAGCCCCACATAGGCCCATGCGCCTAGGGTTCAAGGGGGCAAGAGTCCTAGGAGGGGAAGGCACCTCCTAGGTGCCTTGGGGGGGAGGGAAACCCCCCTTGGCCGCCGCCCCCTAGGAGATTGGATCTCCTAGGGCCGGCCACCCCCCCCTTGGCCCTCCTATATATAGTGGGGGAGAGGAGGGACTTCATACCTTGAGTCCTTGGCCTTTGGTTGCCTCCTTCTCCCTCCCCAACACCTCTCCTCCTTCGTTGTGCGCTCGGCGAAGCCCTGTCGGAGTACTGCTTCTCCACCATCACCACGCCGTCGTGCTGCCGGTGGAGCTGTCTTCCTCAACCTCTCCTTCCCCCTTGCTGGATCAAGAAGGAGGAGACGTCGCTCGTCCCGTACGTGTGTTGAACACGGAGGTGCTGTCCGTTCAGCACTTGGCATCGGTGATCTGAATCACGTTCGAGTACGACTCCATCATCACCTTGCAAGCTTCCGCACGCGATCTACAAGTGGTATGTAGATGCAAGCTCTCTCCCATGACTCGTTGCTTAGATGAACTCATAGATGGATCTTGGTGAAGCCGTAGGAAAAATTTTAATTTTCTGCAACGTTCCCCAACACTTACATCATCGACGCCAACGTGGCGCCGCCGCTCTTCTCGAAGTCTGCTTCACCACAGCTCGTCCGGCGCACGGATGACGGGCGGGAGCACATGTGTGCCCACACGCTGTTCATTGTTATGCCTAAAGCCGGTGAGAAAGCGTACAACGACGCGGACATGGAGATTTTGGACATCATCAAGGACAGCAGTGGAAGAGGAGGCTATGAGGACTGCCACATAGAAGATTTGGATCCCACCCAGTCCGGCAACTATACCCACACACACAACAGGGTTACTCCTAGGCCGGCACGCAACAGACCGGCATGGGCACACATCAGCTGGAGGATTGGGCCACCGGACAGGCGGAGGAGGACGGCGAAGACGATGATGCGAAGAATAAGGGTAGAGAAGGAAGCTCCAACATGCGGGAGGACGAGGTGTTGTGCGATGCATGGTTGGCCACTAGCCTCGGTCCGATCCATGGTACGGAGCGAAAGAGCTCAACTTTTTAGGCCAACATTCACATATGGTTCCATGAACACAAGCATTTCACGCCCTACTTTGACGCGGTCATCCGCAACCATGAACGAAAGTCCCTCAACCATCGATGGTACACCATCCAAGAGGCCGTGTTGAAGTACTGCTGCCCCTTGGCACATCACATTGCACGGTGGCCTAGTGGTGCCCAAATCACCGAGCAAGTAAGTTATCACTTACCGGAAATGCATAGTTATGTTGACCATTTTGTAGGCGGATATGCTTTTGTTGATCATTGGTCGGATATGATTAGTTTAGGCGCTGGATATGCATAGTTTTGTTGATCATTGGCCGGATATGCTTAGTTTTGTTGATCACTAGCCGAATATGCATAGTTTGTTAATCTTTGGCCAGATATACATAGTTTTGTTGATCCCTGGCAGGATATGCATAGTTTTGTTGATTGTTGGCTTTTTTAGCCTTCTCGTGCGTGTACGGTGTTCAAGAAGTTAGAGAAAAAAAACTTCACCGTCATGCATTGTTGGTTGAAGTTGAATGGGCAACCGAAGTGAAACCTATTCATATCCAAGACCGCCGCCCAAACCACAGAGGAAGAAACAGGTGACCCAATCGACCCAAAGAAAGAACCACCCAAGAAGGTTAGAAGAGGGTTTCGGGGAAGGAAGTGGGAGGGGGTGGGAGAAACGAGAAGGTGCAACGGTGAAGATGACAGAGAGGTTCGAGGACATCTTGTCCAAGAAAGAGGAGGCATTCGTCAAGCGCTCGGACATCAAGGAGGAAAAAAAGACGGAGAGGTTCAAACTTCTGATGGAGGCGACCGAGAAGAAGCTAGCACTCGAAGAGAAGAAGGTCATGCTCGAGGAGAAGAAGGTGGAGCTCCAAGAAAAGAAGGCCATGCTCGAGGAGAAGAAGATGGAGCTCCAAGAAAAGAAAGCGAAGATCGCAACCGATGCAGAGAACGCCAAGATGTTGTCCTTGAAGGTGGAGCCTTTGGATACTGGCGTAAAAATGACCGTGCAAGCCATCCGCTACAAGATGTTGCGGCGGTAGAAAGATGAGCCGGAGGCGACGGAGAATGAGGCGGAGGATGCATACACGACGACGGGGCACCTTGAGCATGAAGGAGGCTCGGATTGCCGGTCCGGCAGGGCAGAAAATCTCAATTTTTTGCATGGGCTACCAGACTGAAATTTTTTTGTAGTCGGGATTGGGCATGTAAAAACTTAAGCGCATTTGCCTCTTTTTAGTTATGATCGGGCATGTGATCTGGCGCTGCTGTGATCCAGCGCGCGCTATGGATCGGATAAGATTTGAATTTAAAATTGCCCTTTACTGAGTACATGTATATGATGGCATTGGATGGCCGGCTTCGCATTTGTGTCCATGGATTGATCAACCGAAGCAAATTTGCAGGCGGCGTTGGAGATGCTTTTACTCAATGCCGTTGAGGGCACCATGAACCGAGATGACAAGTTGCAGCAAGACCGATCGCCTGCATAAACAACAACCCACACCTTGTTCCCAGCTGCACCCTCGAGGTGAGCAGCATCTCGGCCGCGGCCTCGGCCGCGGCCTCGCTCGCGATCGTGATCGGATCAGATAAGCAACGACTTTTCGCGCTCCGGAACCCATGCACCCATGCATGCATTTGCGCCGCCAGAGCTCCTACGGCAAGTTGCGGAGCGCGCGTGGAGCGACTTGAGGCCGCACGCGGACTTTTCCTTCCCGGCCCGCCGCCACTGCTTTCGCCCAAGATGCTCCCGGTCAGTCTCCACCCCTCTCCTCGTGCCGGGATCCCAACCGCTGACCCGCTTTATGCCGATCCTTTTCGCCCCGGTCGTGTTCAGTCCATCTACAACGCTTGCCAACGATGGCCCGTGCCCTGCCCCTGCCGAGATCTCGCCCATGATATCTCAGCTATCCTGCGCCTGCAAGAAAAAAACACACGCGGTGTGGACTGTGGTGGAGCCTCCCTCCAACTTGACTCCCTTTTCGGCACGGACACGACCCATTCCTGCCGATCCGCATCACTAGCACTAGCTCACTGTCGCTGACCGGGTACACTCGGACGAGTTCACTTGAACACGGCGTGCTATTTCTCTTGTGCAGAACAGGTCGGCACCAACGCCTGCTCCATGCATGAATCACGGTACGTAGCGGGCCCGATTCAACGGGCTGGGGCCGGGGACAGGGGACCCGACCCGGTACGACCAAAAGTGGTTCCCAACGAAAAGGGAAGCTGGGCACGTTAGTTTTGACCCGGGGGCCGGGCACCTTTACCGGATTCTTTATCCGACCCGAGCTAGCCCACCGAGGCCGGGCTGGGCTGCTACCAAACTCGACCTAAACTCGTAGCCAGAATACCACCAGATGCACGTCACCTAACCAAAGTCCTAAATTATTGCACCCTTCTACTCCCGTAAAGCTTGCATACGCACGTACCACGGTTGGTTGTTGCTGATTCCTCCCGCGTGCCGAAGCTTCTTCGATCGGTTCAAGCGCTTTTCAAAATCCATCTCGCATAATTTTGCAAGAACCACCTACGTGGAATTCGGAAGATTCTTGTCTTGGCTTGAATTGACATTCTAGTAGTATTTCTTTGGGTGCGGCTAGAAACCAGCCAGCTGAAAATTTTGGTTTGAGGTCACTCGATTATGTGAACCGTTGGATGCAAAATCAATGACCCACGGTCTTTCTTTAACCTTCCGACGCATCTTCTTTCTTGAGCCGTCAGTCACCACCGGCCTCACCGCCGGCCCCCGCCGCCCGCGGGCGGTGGCGCTCCCGCGACGCCTCGCCTTTTTCGGAACCAATCCCCACTGTCGGCCCTTCGCCGCCCCGGCCATCCCCCTGTGCCCCCCCCCCCCCCCCCCCTGCGCTGAGCTTTTTCTCCGGCGAATCCCCACACCACCACCACCCTTGCCGAGAACCCAAAGATAGATACTCGACTGATGACGGCGAGCCTCTTGTTTCTCTCCGGCGAGGCCCTCCCTTCTCATTCCTTCATTCAAAAATCGACTGGTGCCGAATCCGAAAATCACCTGACTGATGTGTGGCTAAACTGTATTTCTTTTGCATTTACGGGTGTGTTTGTTGTGCTGTATATCGTACTGTACCAGCTCTATATGAGTGTATGTATGCTACTGTTCGCCGGTCAATGGGTTCCGTATTTCTACCCATCTAACAGGGAGTACAATAGTACTCTACGGAGCACCAACTTCTACTAAACCTAGCTAGCTCTTAAAGGCGAACATCTTCCAACCGTACCCGCACCTTGCAGCGACGTGTGTGGATTGTGATTATTAAAAATGCCCAGCGAACTCTGCCTACCAAACTCAAACTGTAGCGGTACGTGCCAAGTACGAGAGGGGGGCTGGAACCAAAAACACGCGGGCTCCACCGCCGCAACCGCACCGCCTCCCTCCCTCCCGCAACCACCACCCAACCCAACCCACCCCACCACGCCCCCGTCAAACTCACTACATGCTGCCGAGTCAATGCGGACAGAGAAAAAGGCCAACCAACACACACACCACGCCATATATACCGCTCCGCCTCCGCTCTCCCGCCTCAGAAACAGGAGAGAGCTCGCTGCCGCCCTGCCCTGCCCTGCCCTGCTCTAGCACCGGCCTGAGCTCGCGCGTGGTGTTACTGCTGAGTTTGGCCGGAATGGGGCGGTCGCCGTGCTGCGAGAAGGAGCACACCAACAAGGGGGCCTGGACCAAGGAGGAGGACCAGCGGCTGATCGCCTACATCAGGGCCAACGGCGAGGGCTGCTGGCGCTCGCTGCCCAAGGCGGCCGGCCTGCTCCGCTGCGGCAAGAGCTGCCGCCTGCGCTGGATGAACTACCTCCGTCCCGACCTCAAGCGCGGCAACTTCACCGACGACGAGGACGAGCTCATCATCCGCCTCCACAGCCTCCTCGGCAACAAGTAAGTCGCTCTACCCATCGGCCTCGTCGACGTGCCTTCTTCGTATACAGCAGTATGACTTCTTTGCTGACGACGGGAATGCTCGCTCGTGCAGGTGGTCTCTGATCGCCGGGCAGCTGCCGGGCAGGACGGACAACGAGATCAAGAACTACTGGAACACGCACATCAAGCGCAAGCTCCTGTCCCGCGGCATGGACCCCCACACGCACCGCCCGCTCACGGCCGTCGACGGCGGCGCGGCGTCCCGCCCTGCACACATAGCAGTGCCGGCGAGGGCAGCGCCACCCACGATGTTCGCCCTGCCGACAAAGCAGCCGCCGGTCGTGGAGTCGTCGTCCGACGACGGCAGCAGCGGCGCGACGAGCACGGGGGAACCGCGGTGCCCCGACCTAAACCTCGACCTGTCGGTGGGCCCGCCAGCGGCCGACACGCCGACCTCGCACCCCGTCTGCCTCTGCCGCCACCTGGGCCTCCGCGGCGGGGAGGCGTGCAGCTGCCGTCGGGCCGACAGCCCGGGCTCCCAGGGGGGCGGGTTCAGATATTTCAGGCCGTTGGAGGAAGGCCAGTACATATGAGACGAGACGAGATGGCTAGGCCCTAGGCTCCACAGCAATTTGTAAGACGGTGAATTTTTCCACCTCCACAGCACCACGTCTCACAAAACGGTGAAAAAAACGGTGAAAGAATATCTAATCTGTTCATAGTATTTCAACCATGAATATTTGTCCTCTCTGTCCCTAATTTTGTATCGTGGGTTGGTGCTGTGTTTGGTGGAAAAAACGAGGGGATAATGTGACAAAGGTTGGTGTGTGTTTTTTGCGGAAAAAAGGGAGGACCTGATGTGAGGTAGCGGACACATTATTGTTTCGGGCATCAGATTCCGGTGTTCCTTTCCTGTGCAGTTTTGGTCATGTGGATGGATGTTGCGCAAGGCAATCATGTGGTGTGTTTTTTGGGTAGGTATTTCGGCTTGTCTGTGTTTGCACTCCACGAATCCTTCAGTTAGCAGGGAGTTAGGCAGTGAAGAAACTCGTATGGCCAAACAATGCTATTCTATTCTCAGGTTTGGTGCCTCGGGGAATGCGGTTCTTCCGACCGTGAGAGATTTTATGCTTAAACTTTCATTTGGATTGGTTATAAAGAGGTGAAATGGAAGCATTTCGAAGAACTATTAGGGCATCTTCAAGGTGGACACGCAAACCTCCCGCAACCGTACAGATTGAGCTATCCGAACCGTGAAAACCATTCAACGCTGACCTGTATCGGTCTGCCAGGCGATCCGGACAAGATTTCTCCCGTAAATTAAAGACAAAGTGGGTGAGCTTTGCGAGAGTTCGGACAACCGAAACGTAGGAGCCATTTGGATGGCGCCCGCAATCACCCTACCAACGCTTGGCGCGCCAACTATTTGGCGGGAGATTTCGCCGCCGCGAATCGCCCTGCAGGAAAAACTGGATGTGGTGACCAAAAATTTGGCTAGATCCGAAATTTGGGCAGCCACCAACGCTCGCCTGTGGCCTCAGTCAACGCCAAAATTTTGGCAGGGCTGTCGTTGGCTTCCATCCAAACGGCCCCGTAGGACTCCAACATCCCTGGCCCACCCAATCCCCCCTTCTGGTCTCATTTTCTTCCACTCCGCCCTTCTCTCCCTTGCTTTGCATCTGCACCCTCCACCTTCACCGGCGGTGATGTACGTCTCCGGCCATTGCTGGACGTCCGGAACCAGCAGCGACGCGCCTACGATGGAGTTGCCCACTCCGGAGCCATTTGTACCCAGGTATTCCGCCCTATGTCGACGACCTCCATGGCGGACACAACGCCCGACAGGTGTTTGGTCAAATGTCATTGAGCTTATTTTCAAATGTTGTGTCGTTTTTAGAATATGAAGGATGGTGAGCTACTCGACGATGGAAGATGAGTTGTTATGCGATGCGTGCCTGGCCGTATCCGCGAATTTTATAGGCGGGAGCAGAGGGGAGCCCTCCTGAGAGCAAGTGCATGAAAAGATTCACGTACGAAAGCACATTGCGCACTAAGACATGTAATCATTCAACCACGCAACTTGAGGTTGTTGTCGTATCGCTGGCAGGCTATTCAGGTCAGCATCATCAAGTTTTGCGACGTGGTTCGTCGGCTCAAAGAAAGGTGATTATTGCACGCGGCAGAGGATGACATAGTAAGTTTTACTTCCTCTTGCTCTTGTTGATTGATTCATTCGCTCAATATTGATCTGTGCGTTATATGTAGCCTACACGTGCCGCCGTGGTGTACCACAGGACAGAGTGACGGGCATTTACGTGCACACATTGTTGGATGAAGCTGAAGGCGGGTATGTGTGAGAACGACATGATCCGTTCATGAAAAACTTATTGAACATGTGGGATCTAGTCGAATTAGAGAGATTGTTGTACTACACTTGCATGCTATGTATGGATGATTTGTGTTATTTTCTATCCGAATTTAATGAATATCGACCGGTTTACATAAATTTTGTTTGATTAGTTAAAATACAGTTTTAAATGTATGCAGTTAGCGTTGGATAACATCCACCCACATCTGAGTTTGCGGACTGATCGTCTCTGCCCACGGACGGCTGCGAGAGAATTTTTGCAGGTTGGCTTTCAAGATGCCCTTCGAAGATCGTCTTGAAAGCAAAACAAGCTGACTAGACTGGCCAGAATCTGCATGAGACGAGATCGAGTAAGCAAGCATTTGTGTGTGCCTTCCTTGTCTGTTTGGTAGCCGAATCTACATGGTACCGAGGGAAAAGCGCTTTACAGCCCAGAAAGCGGGAAAGGCGGAGACTGTCCTGCGCCGATACAAAGCGCCCATCAGCACCTCGGAACACTGAACTGGCAGCAGAAGTTGGTGGACAGATTTGGTGCAGTGCTGCGGCTCCTCCTTGGCCGTTGCCAGCACACTTTGCATATCCAGAGCTCACGACCGAGTCGGCGCAATTTCTTTTGGTTTATTTTCTAGAGTGAAGAAGCAGCAGCCTCCCGTTCTGGTATTCTTTGCTTGCGCGCCAAATATGCGAGCCCTGGTGGCTTTTGCATACGTGCATCTGAATATACAATCGAGTGCACTTCGACATCGTAGCTGAGCAGGAGCTGCAATCATGGGCGGCCACTCGAATGTGATCGGGTCAACGGCGAAAGCTTCCGTCGCTTCGAATAACAAGTCAGTGGAGACGGAGCAGGACGCGCCAAGTCTAGGCATACGTAGGAGTGCACGCTGTTAACGCGCTGACTCCGAGCATTACTTGACTGTAGCTGTACCAGGTAGGTTGACTGTAAAACCCCTCTGCTACTGTCTGGCTTCTCCGGAAACGTGCACAATGTTCTACTCCCACTAGTACTAGCTTATAACAAGCCAAATCTACTGAAATATCCTGCTAATACATATGTATGATAAGAGCAACTCCAACGCGTCGATCTAAACGGACGCGCGTCTGCTTTTGGTCCGCCTGCCGAACCATCCCTGACTTAATTTTGGGCCTGATTTGCGTCGGTGCAGACACGAAGCGGACGCGTGCGACGCGCCCCTTCTCCTCCCCCTGGCCCGCTAGTCGGTGGCACATTGACCATCCTCTGCCCCGCCAAGTCACCGCCCCTCCTCCTCGGTCTTCGCCGCCGCCCAGTACCGGCGTCTCTGCCAACAGTCCATGCCTCCACCCCTCCCCCACGTCGCCGGACCGCCTCACCGCGAGCAAGAAGTCGCCCCCCTGCGGCCGCAGCGAGCTCCTTAGTCCGACAGCGCCCGCTGACGCCGCCATGCTCGTCGGATGCCACCAAGCCAGCCGCCTGGTCCAGGAGAGGCGCGCATCTCTTCGCCGGCCAGCTTCTTTGTCGACGTCCGCAAGTTGTTTGACAATTTGCCTCAAGGTACAAATGGACTCCACCGATGAGTTTTTTTCCACAACTTTTTGTGCAACTCCGACGATTCCTCATCTGATGATGAGGAGATGTTGGCTGCTGTGTTGGTCCATGACCACCTTAATAGGCAGTGGCCTTTGTCCCGGGGGCTCGATCCCGGGGCATATTCCGGCATTGAATTGCAACCGAGAGAGCGCGGCCAGTTGCTTCTTTGGAAGGACTAGTTTGACACAACCAACCCGCTGTTCAAACTTCAAATTTTTTGGTGGCGTTTCCGTATGGCTAGGCATGTTTTCAACCGTATTAGAGAGAGGGTGGTCGGACACTACCTAGGTGACTGTATCTATCCTCAGTGGACCACTATTGTGAAGACAATCCCCAACCCTGTCGGAGAGAAGAGGAAACGATTTGCTCAAGAGCAAGAGAATGCTAGGAAGGATGTCGAGCATGCCTTCACTACTGGAATCAGAGGATTTGCCATCAACCACTTTTTTGCCGTCTGCTAGCAGACAACAAAGGAGCTCTTTGCCGTCAGCTTCCAAAAAATAGACGACCTAGAATTGGCTGATGGCAAAGATCATATTTGCCATCAGCCGCTTCTTTGTCGTCCGCTAGCAAACGTCAAAGGATGTTTACCGTCAGCTAGCTGATGGCAAAGAGGAAGGTGGGCCCTACTAACGAGCTGCCTACAAAAAAACCTCACGACCCCCCTCTTTGTCGTCTACTAGCGGATGGCAAAGAGCAAAAAGGCAGACGACAAACATTTCACTTAACTAACGGCGCCCCACCCCACCTCTCTCTCTCTCTCTCTCTCTCTCTCTCTCTCTCTCTCTCTCTCTCTCTCTTCCCTGACGACCACCGCACGCGCGCCGCCGCCGCCCCGTCGCCCCACCACCCCACTGTCCCACCGGCTCACTACCCCGGTGCCGCCGCCGCCCCTGGCGCCACCGCAACCCCATCACCCCCGCCGTCCTGACGGCTCGACACCGTTGTCCCCCCTCCTGCGCGCCCCATCTCCCCTGAGCCCTACGGCCCAGTCGCCACCGCTGCCCGGTGAGGGAGTCCTGGACTAAGGGGTCCTCGGGCGTCCGGGCTATGTGATATGGGTTGATAATCCCCAAGTGCAGGGAATCATCGTAGCTATTTCCAAAGGTGGAAGTGATAAGTATGGAGTGTCGAACCCACAAGGAGCTAAAGGTAAGATCAATATTCTCTCAAGCCCTATCTGCCACTAATACGACTCTACGTACACCGAACGTTTGCTTCCAACTAGAAACAAGAAATAAACTGCGTTGTGGGTATGAAGAGGATAACTTTGCATGATATCGGAGAGCTAAAATATTAAAGTAGGTGCTGTTATCATAAAGTTAGAATATATTACTAAATATTATAAATAGCGAGTATGGAATAATGATGGGTCGGTGTGCGGAATTGTCCTAGGCAATTGTTAACAAGACCGGTGGTCGTCATTGCAATTTCATATGAGGGAGAGGCATAAGCTAACATACTTTCTCTTCTTGGATCATATGTACTTATGATTGGAACTCTAGCAAGCATCTGCAACTACTAAAGATCATTAAGGTAAAACCCAACCATAGCATTAAAGCATCAAGTCCTCTTTATTCCCATACGCCATGTCCCACTTATCCGTATTTGTGTTTCAGTCACTCACGCAACGTAGACAATTAGTAAACCATGGACATATTGCAACACCCTACAGCGGAAATCCCTCACGCTTGCGCGAGGGCACCATAGGACAGCACCAAAGTAAAACATACAACTCATACCAATCTAGATCATCAATTAACCCAAAGACAAAGGAAATCTACACAAAACATCATAGGATGGCAACACATCATTGGATCATAATATGTGGCATAAAGCACCATGTTCAAGTAAGGATTACAGCGGGGTGCGGGAGAGTGGACCGCGTAAAATAGATGAGAATGGTGATGATGATGTTGATGAAGACGACCACCGCGGCGATGATTCCCCTCCCGATGGCACTCCGGCGCCACCGAGAGAGAGGAGGAGAGGTTTTCTCCCTTGTGCTTCCTCCTCCATGGCCTCCCCCTTGGATGGGGAGAGGTTCCCCGTCTGGTCCCTGGCCTTCATGACGATGATGGCCCCTTCGGGATCCTCCTCCATGGGCTCCGGTGATGATGGCCCCCTCCGGTAGGGTGCCAGAGAGGGCCTAGATTGATTTCTCGTGGCTATAGAGGCTTGCGGCGGTGGAACTTCCGATCTAGGTTATTTCCCGAAGGTTTCTGTATTTATAGGAGGGGATGGCATTGGTTTCAAGCCAGGGGGTCCCCTAGGTGTCCACGAGATATGCGGGGTGCGCCCCAGGGGGGTGGGCGCACCCCCACCCTCATGGGGCCCACAGGACTCCCCTCCGGTAGATTTTTGTTCCAGTATTTTTTATATTTCGCAGAAAAATTCTCCGTTGATTTTCATCGCGTTTCGAGAACTTTTATTTCTGCACGAAAACAACACCACGATAGTTCTGCTGAAAACAACGTCGGTCCGGGTTAGTTCCAATCAAATCATACCAAAATCATATAAAAGTATTGTAAACATGGCATGAATACTTCATAAATTATAGCTACGTTGGAGACGTATCAGCATCCCCAAGCTTAATTCTTGCTCGTCCTCGAGTAGGTAAATGATAAAAGAAATATTTTATGAAGTGTGAATGCTAGCAAATGCACAAGTTTGATCAATGATAATTTCAATCACCTCTTTCTAGCATCATTATATGTCATAACAGTAGCTCATCTCATAAAAAATTTCATGATCAAGTAATAAGCTATTCATATGTTAAAGTATAGATCATAAACTTTCTTGAAACTAACAAACTATATTCTCAGTCATCAAACAATTGCAATTCATATTATTTTTAGGAAGGGTCTATGTCAGAGCTTTGATTCAGCAAACTCCACATACTCAACTATCATTTAATCTTTCACAATTGCTAACACTCATGTCATATTTATGGGTTCAAAGTTTTAATCGGACACAGAGAAAGATAGGGGCTTATAGATTCGCCTCCCAACCTTTTACCTCAAGGGTAAAGTCAACAATAATAGTTCATGATAATTACATCCAATTGGATATATATATCAGGATCTTTCCAACACAATGCGCTTGCCAAAGGATAAAATGTAAAAAGGAAAGGTGAAGATCACCATGACTCTTGTATAAGGTAAAAGACAAGAATAAAAGACAGGCCCTTCGCAGAGGGAAGCAGAGGTTGTCATGTGCTTTTAAGGTTGGATGCACAAAATCTTAATGCAAAAGAACGTCACTTTATATTGCCTCTTATGATAGAGACCTTTATTATGCAGTCCGTCCCTTTTATTTCTTCCCTATCACAAGTTCGTATAAAGCTTGTTTTCTTCTCACTAATAGATCATATATATTTAGAGAGCACTTTTTATTGCATGCACCGATGACAACTTACTTGAAGGATCTTACTCAATCCATAGGTATGTATATATGGTGGACTCTCATGGCAGAACTAGTTTAAGGGATATTCGGAAGCACAAGTAGTATCTCTACTTGGTGCAAAGAATTTGGCTAGCGTGAGGGGGAAAGGCAAGCTCAACATGTTGGATGATCCATGACAATATACTTTATTTCGGATATAAGAAAACATAACCCATTACGTTGTCTTCCTTGTCCAACATCAACCTTTTAGCATGTCATATTTTAATGATTGCTCACAATTACAAAAGATGTCCAAGATAGTATATTTATATGTGAAATCTCTCTTCCTTCAATATTCTTTCATGAATTGTTCAAGTGACCAATTCTGCGTTTGCTGACTTTCAATGAGTTTACTACCTATACTTATTACGTGTGAAGTCATTACTCCCCATGGTATAAGCATATGAAACATATATAAATTCATATTTATGATATTCAATCCATTCAACCATTTACTCATAGGATATACGTGAAGCACGTGAGCAAATGACAAACTACTCCAAAAGATATAAGTGAAGAACACTAAGTAGTCAAATAATTAACTAACCATGGGATGATTCTTTTTTATTCAACATTTCAGATCCAACGATTTTATTAAAACAGCAAGTAAAATTGAAAATATGCTCCAAGCAAAACACATATGATGTGACGAATAAAAATATAGCTCCGAGTAAGGTATACCGATAGTTTTGAAGACGAAAGAGGGGATGCCTTCCGGGGCATCCCCAAGCTTAGGCGCTTGAGTCCTCCTTGAATATTACCTTGGGGTCCCTTGGGCATCCCCAAGCTTATGGTCTTTCCACTCCTCATTCTCCTCATATCGATATCTCACCAAAAGCTTGAAAACTTCAATCACATAAAACTTAACGGAACTTCGTGAGATAGGTTAGTATGATAAAGAGTAAACCATTCACTTTGGTACTGTCAAAGAAAAGTTTCATAATTGTTCTCACACAATGCCTACTGTACCATATCATTTCTACAATTTATATTGAGAAATATAAGTCATAGAAACTAGAAAACAAGCAAACTATGCAATGAAAATAGAATCTGTCAGAAACAGAACAGTCTGTAATGATCTGAACAACAACCAAACTTATGCTACTTCAACAATTATGAAATAAATTGGTGGACTTGAGGAATTTTTATATTAATAATCTTCAAAAAGAATCAACCTAAAAGCACTCTCCAGTGAAAAATGGCATATATTCTCGTGAGCGCAAAGTTTCTGTTTTTTACAGCAAGATCACATTAACTTTTACCCAAGTCTTCCCAAAGGTTTTCCTTGGCACTTTATTCAAAGAAAAGCTATAAAACATGATTAATACAGTAGCTTAATCATGTAAACACACAAAAACAGTAAGGGTAAATATTGGGTTATCTCCCAACAAGCGCTTTTCTTTAATGCCTTTTAGCTAGGCATGATGATTTCAATGATGCTCACATAAAAGATAATAATTGAAACATAAAGAGAGCATCATGAATAATATGACTAGCACAATTGAATCTAACCCACTTCCTATGCTTAGTAATTTTGTGAACACATAATTTATAGGAACAAGAATCAATTAGCATAGGAAGGCAAAACAAGTATAACTTCAAAACTTTAAGCACATAGAGAGGAAACTTGATATTATCGCAACTCCTACAAGCATATATTTCTCCCTCATAATAATTTTCAGTAGCATCATGAATAAGTTCAGAAATATAGCCATCACATAAAGCATTCTTTTCATGATCTACAAGCATAGAAATTTTCTACTTTCCACATAAGCAAAATTCTTCTCATTCGGAATAGTGGGATCACTAATTCCTAAAGTTGACACTCTTCCAAACCCGCTTTAGATGATAGTATTATTCATACTCCAAAAGATATAAGTGAAGTTCATGGAGAATTCTACAATTAATATAGAGTAACCAATATCCAAGCTCAAAATATATAAGTGAAGCACACGAAGCATTCTATAAAACCATACTCAAATGATTTAAGTGAAGCACAAAGAGTAATTCTATAAGATCATACTTAAAAGATTTAAGTGAAGCACATGAAGTATTATATAAATCTGTGAAGGGCTATCTCATAATAGAATGGTTCTTAAAGAAAAATAAAAACACAAGCGACACAAATCATGTGAACAAAACAAAAACCAAGGTATACCGATATTTGTTGAAGAAGAAAGATGGGATGCCAACCGGGGCATCCCCAAGCTTAGATGCTTGAGTATCCTTTGAAATATTTACTTGGGGTGCCTTGGGAATCCCCAAGCTTGTACTCTTGCCTCTCTTTATTCTTCTCGTATTGATAGCTCCTCGATCTCGAACACTTCATCCACACAAAACTTTAACAAAAACTTTGTGAGATCCGTTAGTGTAATAAAGCAAACTACCACTTTAAGGTACTGTAATGAACTCATTCTTTATTTATATTGGTGTTAAACCTACTGTATTCCAACTTATCTATGGTTCATACCCCCCGATACTAGCCATAGATTCATCAAAATAAGCAAACAACACGCGAAAAACAGAATTTGTCAAAAACATGACAGTCTGTAGTAATCTGGAAGTTTAGTAAACTTCTGTAACTCCAAAAATTATGAAATAAATATGACAATTTAAAAAATTTGGACAGAAGTAATGTGGAAAAATTTTAATATCCATTTGACCTTCCAGTAAAAAAAATGTAAAATCACGCGCTACAGCCAAAGTTTCTGTTTTTGTTCTGCACATAGTAAACAAGCAATCTAATCATCCTAAAACCAAAGCTTGGCACATTATTTTTATAATACAATGGATATACACAAGGGGATAATTATTTACAGAGAAACTTCCATGAAAAATTCTACATTATTTCTGTGAGCATGAACACAAGTGCTCAAGGTCGACCCTCACTTCTTCAATGCATAACTCTCCAATCACTTCTCTTTTTGAAAAACTTTTTTAGGCATGAGAGGCAAGTAATTTTTTTTTGTATTTTCATTATTTAATTTTTTTTGTATGTTTCACCCACAACTAAACAGAAACAAAAAGGAAAAACAAAATCTACTTAGTGAAGAAAGCAAACAAACACACATGAGAATATCAACCCCACGCTATTGCTCCCCGGCAACGGCGCCAGAAAAGAGCTTGATAATCCCCAAGTGCAGGGAATCATCGTAGCAATTTCCAAAGGTGGAAGTGATAAGTATGGAGTTTCGAACCCACAAGGAGCTAAAGGTAAGATCAATATTCTCTCAAGCCCTATCTGCCACTGATACGACTCTACGTACACCGAACGTTTGCTTCCAACTAGAAACGAGAAATAAAACTACGTTGTGGGTATGAAGAGGATAAGTTTCCATGATATCGGAGAGACAAAATATAAAAGTAGGTGTTGTTATCATAAAGTTAGAATATATTACTAAATATTATAAATAGCGAGTGTGGAATAATGATGGGTCGGTGTGCGGAATTTTCCTAGGCAATTGTTAACAAGACCGGTGGTCGTCATTGCAATTTCATATGAGGGAGATGCATAAGCTAACATACTTTCTCTTCTTGGATCATATGCACTTATGATTGGAACTCTAGCAAGCATCCACAACTACTAAAGATCATTAAGGTAAAACCCAAGCATAGCATTAAAGCATCAAGTCCTCTTTATTCCCATACGCCATGTCCAAGTTATCCGTGTTTGTGTTTCAGTCACTCACGCAATGCAGACAATAAGTAAACCATGGACATATTGCAACACCCTAGAGCGGGAACCCCTCATGCTTGCGCGACACGGAGGGCACCATAGGACTGCACCAAAGTAAAACATACAACTCATACCAATCTAGATCATCAATCAACCCAAAGACAAAGGAAATCTACGCAAAACATCATAGGATGGCAACACATCATTGGATCATAATATGTGGCATAAAGTGTTGGAGATCGTTGCAGAAATAAAAAATTTTTCTACGCATCACCAAGATCAATCTATGGAGTCATCTAGCAACGAGAGAGAGAGATGCATCTACATACCCTTGTAGACCGCGAGCGGAAGCATTCAAGGGAACTGGGTTGATGGAGTCGTACTCGTCGTGATCCAAATCACCCATGATCCCAGTGCAGAACGGACGGCACCTCCGCGTTCAACACATGTACGGAGCGGAGACATCTCCCGCGCCTTGATCCAGCAAGGAGGAGGGAGAGGTTGAGGAAGAGATCTCCAGCAACAACACGATGGCGTGGTGGTGATGGAGAGGCAGTACTCCGGCAGGGCTTCGCCAAGCTATGATGGAGGAGGAGAGGTGTTGGAGAGGGGAGGGGCTGCGCCTTGGAGGTGTGTCTGTAGCCCTCCCCTCGCCGCTCTATTTATAGGGGGAGGAGGAAGGGGGCCGGCCCCCTCTAGATGAGATCTAGAGGGGGGAGGGGGGCGGCCAAGGGGGGGAACTTGCCCCCCAAGCAAGGGGGGGGGGGTGCCCCCGTTAGGGTTTACCCCCCAACCCTAGGTGCATGGGCCCAAGGGGGGATGCGCCCAGCCCTCTAAGGGTTGGTTCCCTTCCCTCTACGGCCCATGAGGCCCTCCGGGAGAAGTGGCCCCTCCCGGTGGACCCCGGAACCCTTCCGGTGGCCCCGGTACAATACCGGTATGCCCCCGAACTTTTCCGGTGACCGTATTACAACTTCCCATATATAAATCTTCACCTCCGGACCATTCCAGAACTCCTCATGACATCCAGGATCTCATCCGGGACTCCGAACAACATTTGGTAATCACATACAAGTCTTCCAAATAACCCTAGCGTCACCAAACCTTAAGTGTGTAGACCCTACGGGTTCGGGAATCACGCAGACATGACCGAGACAGCTCTCCGGCCAATAACCAACAGCGGGATCTGGATACCCATGTTGGCTCCCACATGTTCCACGATGATCTCATCAGATGAACCACGATGTCGAGGATTCAAGTAATCCCGTATACAATTCCCTTTGTCACACGGTACGTTACTTGCCCGAGATTCGATCGTCGGTATCCCAATACCTCGTTCAATCTCATTTTCGACAAGTCACTTTACTCGTTCCGTAATGCATGATCGTGTGACCAACCACTTGGTCACATTGAGCACATTATGATGATGCATTACCGAGTGGGCCCAGAAATACCTCTCCGTCACACGGAGTGACAAATCCCAGTCTTGATTCGTGCCAACCCAACAGACACTTTTGGAGATACCTGTAGTGCACCTTTATAGTCACCCAGTTACGTTGTGACGTTTGGTACACCCAAAGCACTCCTACGGTATCCGAGAGTTACACAATCTCATGGTCTAAGAAACTGATACTTGACATTAGAAAAGCTTTAGCAAACAAACTACACGATCTTGTGCTATGCTTAGGATTGGGTCTTATCCATCACATCATTCTCCTAATGATGTGATCCCGTTATGAATGACATCCAATGTCCATAGTCAGGAAACCATGACTATCTATTGATCAACAAGCTAGTCAACTAGAGGCTCACTAGGGACATGTTGTGGTCTATGTATTCACACATGTATCACTGTTTCCGGTTAATACAATTATAGCATGAACAATAGACAATTATCATGAATAAGGAAATATAATAATCATCATTTATTATTGCCTCTAGGGCATATTTCCAACAGTCTCCCACTTGCACTAGAGTCAATAATCTAGTTACACTGTGATGAGTCGAACACCCATAGAGTTCTGGTGTTGATCATGTTTTGCCCGCGGAAGAGGTTTAGTCAACGGATCTGCGACATTCAGATCCGTATGCACTTTGCAAATATCTATGTCTCCATCTTGAACATTTTCACGAATGGAGTTGAAGCCACGCTTGATGTGCCTGGTCTTCTTGTGAAACCTGGGCTCCTTGGCAAGGGCAATAGCTCCAGTGTTGTCACAGAAGAGAGTGATCGGCCCCGACGCATTGGGAATAACTCCTAGGTCGGTGATGAACTCCTTCATCCAGATTGCTTCATGCGCTGCCTCCGAGGCTGCATGTACTCCACTTCACATGTAGATCCCACCACGACGCTCTGCTTGCTGCTGCACCAGCTTACTGCCCCACCATTCAAAATATACACGTATCCGGTTTGTGACTTGAAGTCATCCAGATCTGTGTTGAAGCTAGCATCGACGTAACCCTTTAAGGCGAGCTCTTCATCACCTCCATAAACAAGAAACATATCCTTAGTCCTTTTCAGGTACTTCAGGATATTCTTGACCACTGTCCAGTGTTCCATGCCGGGATTACTTTGGTGTCTTGCAACCAAACTTACGACAAGGTTTACATCAGGTCTGGTACACAACATGGCATACATAATAGACCCTATGGCCGAGGCATAGGGGATGCCACTCATCATTTCTTTATCTTCTGCCGTGGTCGGGGATTGAGCCGAGCTCAATTTCACACCTTGCAATTCAGGCAAGAACCCCTTCTTGGAGTGATCCATATTGAACTTCTTCAATATCTTGTCAAGGTATGTGCTTTGTGAAAGACCTATGAGGCGTCTCCATCTATCTCTATAGATCTTGATGCCTAATATATAAGCAGCTTCTCCAAGGTCCTTCATTGCACTTATTCAAGTAGGCCTTTATGTTGTCCAAAAGTTCTATATCATTTCCCATCAAAAGTATGTCATCCACATATAATATGAGAAATGCTACAGAGCTCCCACTCACTTTCTTGTAAACGCAGGCTTCACCATAAGTCTTCATAAACCCAAACTCTTTGATCATCTCATCAAAGCGAATGTTCCAACTTCGAGATGCTTGCACCAGCCCATAAATGGATCGCTGGAGCTTGCACACCTTGTTAGCATTCTTAGGATCGACAAAACCTTCCGGCTGCATCATACACAACTCTTCCTTAAGATAGCCGTCAAGGAATGCCGTTTTGACGTCCATTTGCCATATCTCATAATCATAGTATGTGGCAATTGCTAACATGATTCAGACGGACTTCAGCTTCGCTACGGGAGAGAAAGTCTCATCGTAGTCAACTCCTTGAACTTGCCGATAACCCTTAGCGACAAGTCAAGCTTTATAGATGGTAACATTACCATTCGCGTCTGTCTTCTTCTTAAAGATCCATTTATTTTCTATCGCTCACCGATCATCGGGCAAGTCTATCAAAGTCCATACTTTGTTTTTATACGTGGATCCTATCTTGGATTTCATGGCTTCAAGCCATTTGTTGGAATCTGGGCCCGCCATAGCTTCTTCATAGTTCAAAGGTTCACCGTTGTCTAACAATATGATTTCCAGGACAGGGTTGCCATACCATTCTGGTGTGGAACGTGTCCTTGTGGACCTACGAAGTTCAGTAGTAACTTGATCTGAAGTACCTTGATCATCATCATTAACTTCCTCTCTATTCGGTGCAGGCACCATAGGAACATCTTCCTGAGCTGTGTACTTACAGGTTCAAGAGGTAGTACTTCATCAAGTTCCACTTTCCTCCCACTTACTTCTTTCGAGAGAAACTCTTTCTCCAGAAAGGACCCGTTCTTGGCAACGAAAATCTTGCCTTCGGATCTGAGGTAGAAGGTATACCCAATGGTTTCCTTAGGGTATCCTATGAAGACGCATTTTTCCGACTTGGGTTCGAGCTTCTCGGGTTGAAGTTTCTTGACATAAGCATCGCATCCCCAAACTTTTAGAAACGACAGCTTAGGTTTCTTTCCAAACCATAATTCATAAAGTGTCATCTCAACGGATTTAGACGGTTCCCTATTTAAAGTGAATATAGTTGTTTCTAAAGCGTATCCCCAAAATGATAGCGGTAAATCGGTAAGAGACATCATAGACCGCACCATATCCAATAGAGTGCGATTACGACGTTCGGACACACCGTTATGCTGAGGTGTTCCAGGCGGCGTGAGTTGTGAAACAATTCCACATTTCCTTAAGTGCGTACCAAACTCGTGACTTAAATATTCTCCCCCACGATCTGATCGTAAGAACTCTATTTTTCTATCACGTTGATTCTCTACCTCATTCTGAAATTCTTTGAACTTTTCAAAGGTCTCAGACTTGTGTTTCATTAAGTAGACATACCCATATCTACTTAAGTCATCAGTGAGGGTGAGAACATAACGATAGCCTCCGCGAGCCTCAACGCTCATTGGACCGCGCACATCAGTATGTATGATTTCCAATAAGCTGGTTGCTCGTTCCATTGTTCCGGAGAACGGAGTCTTGGTCATTTTACCCATGAGGCATGGTTCGCACGTGTCAAATGATTCAAAATCAAGAGACTCCAAAAGTCCATCTGTATGGAGCTTCTTCATGCGTTTGACACCAATGTGACCAAGGCGGTAGTGCCACAGATATGTGGGACTATCATTATCAATCTTACATCTTTTGGTATTCACACTATGAATATGTGTAACATCACATTCGAGATTCATTAAGAATAAACCATTGACCAGCGGGGCATGACCATAAAACATATCTCTCATATAAATAGAACAATCATTATTCTCGGATTTAAATGAGTAGCCATCTCGTATTAAACGAGATCCAGATACAATGTCCATGCTCAAAGCTGGCACTAAATAACAATTATTGAGGTTTAAAACTAATCCCGTAGGTAAATGTAGAGGTAGCGTGCCGACGGTGATCACATCGACCTTGGAACCATTCCGGACGCGCATCGTCACCTCGTCCTTCGCCAGTCTCCGCTTATTCCGTAGCTCCTGTTTTGAGTTACAGATATGAGCAACCGCACCGGTATCAAATACCCAGGAGCTACTACGAGTACTGGTAAGGTACACATCAATAACATGTATATCACATATACCTTTGGTGTTGCCGGCCTTCTTATCCGCTAAGTACTTGGGGCAGTTCCGCTTCCAGTGACCGTTCCCTTTGCAATAAAAGCACTCAGTCTCAGGCTTGGGTCTATTCTTTGGCTTCTTCCCGGCAACTGGCTTACCGGGCGCGACAACTTCCTTGCCGTCCTTCTTGAAGTTCTTCTTACCCTTGCCTTTCTTGAAGCTAGTGGTTTTATTGACCATCAACACTTGATGTTCCTTTTTGATTTCTACCTCCGCTGATTTCAGCATTGAAAATACCTCAGGAATAGTTTTCACCATCCCCTGCATATTGTAGTTCATCATAAAGCTCTTGTAGCTAGGTGGGAGCGACTGAAGGATTCTGCCAATGACCGCCTCATCCGGGAGGTTAATGTCCAGCTGGGACAAGCGGTTGTGCAACCCAGACATTTTGAGTATGTGCTCGCTGACAGAACTATTTTCCTCCATCTTACAACTGTAGAACTTGTCAGAGATTTCATATCTCTCGACCCGGCCATGAGCTTGGAAAACCATTTTCAGCTCTTCGAACATCTCATATGCTCCGTGTTGCTCAAAACGCTTTTGGAGCCCTGGTTCTAAGCTGTAAAGCATGCCGCACTGAACGAGGGAGTAGTCATCAACACGCGACTACCAAGCATTCATAACGTCTTGGTTCGCTGGGACGGGTGCTTCACCTAGCGGTGCTTCTAGGACATATGCTTTCTTGGCAGCTATGAGGATGATCCTCAGGTTTCGGACCCAGTCCGTATAGTTGCTACCATCGTCCTTTAGCTTGGTTTTCTCTAGGAATGCGTTGAAGTTGAGGTTGACATGAGCGTGGGCCATTTGATCTACAAGACATTTTGCAAAGGTTTTTAGACTAAGTTCATGATAATTAAGTTCATCTAATCAAATTATTTAATGAACTCCCACTCAGATAGACATCCCTCTAGTCATCTAAGTGATACATGATCCGAGTCAACTAGGCCGTGTCCGGTCATCACGTGAGACGGACTAGTCATCATCGGTGAACATCTCCATGTTGATCGTATCTTCTATACGACTCATGTTCGACCTTTCTGTCTCTTGTGTTCCGAGGCCATGTCTGTACATGCTAGGCTCGTCAAGTCAACCTAAGTGTTTTGCATGTGTAAATCTGGCTTACACCCGTTGTATGTGAACGTTAGGATCTATCACACCCGATCATCACGTGGTGCTTCGAAACAACGAACTTTCGCAACGACGCATAGTTAGGGGGAACACTTTCTTGAAATTGTCATGAGGGATCATCTTATTTACTACCGTTGTTCTAAGCAAATAAGATGCAAAAACATGATAAACATCACATGCAATTAAATAGTGACATGATATGGCCAATATCATTTTGCTCCTTTTGATCTCCATCTTAGGGGCGCCATGATCATCATCGTCACCGGCATGACACCATGATCTCCATCATCGTGTCTCCATGAAGTTTTCTCACCAACTATTACTTCTACTACTATGGCTAACGGTTTAGCAAAGAAGTAAAGTAATTACATGGCATTATACAGTGACACGCAAGTCATACAATAAATAAAGACAACTCCTATGGCTCCTTCCGGTTGTCATACTCATCGACATGCAAGTCGTGGTTCCTATTACAAGAACATGATCAATCTCATACATCACATATATTTCATTCATCACATCCTTTTTGGCCATATCACATCACAAGGCATATGCTGCAAAAACAAGTTAGACGTCCTCTAATTGTTGTTGCAAGTTTTTACGTGGCTGCTATAGGGTTCTAGCAAGAACAATTCTTACCTACGGCAAAACCACAACGTGACATGCCAATTTCTATTTACCCTTCATAAGGACCCTTTTCATCGAATCCGATCCGACTAAAGTGGGAGAGACAGACACCCTCTAGGCACCTTATGCATCTAATGCATGTCAGTCGGTGGAACCTGTCTCACGTAAGCGTACGTGTAAGGTCGGTCTGGGCTGCTTCATCCCACGATGCCACCGAAACAAGATAAGACTAGTAGTGGCAAGTAAATTGGACAAAACCTACGCCCACAATAAAATTGTGTTCTACTCGTGCATAGAAACTACACATAGACCTAGCTCATGATGCCACCGTTGGAGATCGTTGCAGAAATAAAAAAAATTCTACGCTTCACCAAGATCAATCTATGGAGTCATCTAGCAACGAGAGAGAGATATGCATCTACATACCCTTGTAGATCGCGAGCGGAAGCGTTCAAGAGAACGGGGTTGATGGAGTCGTACTCGTCGTGATCCAAATCACCGATGATCCCAGCGCCGAACGAACGGCACCTCCGCGTTCAACACAGTACGGAGCGGAGACATCTCCCGCGCCTTGATCCAGCAAGGAGGAGGGAGAGGTTGAGGAAGAGATCTCCAACAGCATCACGACGGCGTGGTGGTGATGGAGAGGCAGTACTCCGGTAGGGCTTCGCCAAGCTATGATGGAGGAGGAGAGGTGTTGGAGAGGGGAGGAACTTGCCCCCCAAGCAAGGGGGGGGGGGGGGGGCTTTAGGGTTCCCCCCATCCCTAGGCGCATGGGCCCAAGGGGGGATGCGCCCAGCCCTCTAAGGGCTGGTTCCCTTCCCTCTACGGCCCATAAGGCCCTCCGGGAGAAGTGGACCCTCCCGGTGGACCCCCGGAACCCTTCCGGTGGCCCCGGTACAATACCGGTATGCCCCTGAACTTTTTCGGTGACAATATTACAACTTACCATATATAAATCTTCACCTCCGGACCATTCCGGAACCCCTCGTGACATCCGGGATCTCATCCGGGACTCCGAACAACATTCGGTAATCACATACAAGTCTTCCTAATAAGCCTAGCATCACCGAACCTTAAGTGTGTAGACCCTACGGGTTCGGGAATCACGCAGACATGACCGAGGCAGCTCTCCGGCCAATAACCAACAGCGGGATCTAGATACCCATGTTGGCTCCCACATGTTCTACAATGATCTCATCGGATGAACCACGATGTCGAGGATTCAAGTAATCCCGTATACAATTCCCTTTGTCACACGGTACGTTACTTGCCCGAGATTTGATCATCGGTATCCCAATACCTCGTTCAATCTCATTTCCGGCAAGTCACTTTACTCGTTCTGTAATGCATGATCGCGTGACCAACCACTTGGTCACATTGAGCTCATTATGATGATGCATTACTGAGTGGTCCCAGAGATACCTCTCCCTCATACGGAGTGACAAATCCCAGTCTTGATTCGTGCCAACCCAACAGACACTTTTGGAGATACCTGTAGTGCACCTTTATAGTCACCCAGTTATGTTGTGACGTTTGGTACACCCAAAGCACTCCTACGGTATCCGGGAGTTACACAATCTCATGGTCTAAGAAACTGATACTTGACATTAGAAAAGCTTTAGCAAATGAACTACAGGATCTTGTGCTATGCTTAGGATTGGGTCTTGTCCATCACATCATTCTCCTAATGATGTGATCCCGTTATGAATGACATCCAATGTCCATAGTCAGGAAACCATGACTATCTGTTGATCAACGAGCTAGTCAACTAGAGGCTCACTAGGGACATGTTGTGGTCTATGTATTCACACATGTATCACTGTTTCCGGTTAATACAATTATAGCATGAACAATAGACAATTATCATGAACAAGGAAATATAATAATAATCATTTATTATTGCCTCTAGGGCATATTTCCAACATAAAGCACCATGTTCAAGTAGGGATTACAGCGGGGTGCGGGAGAGTGGACCGCGTAAAAGAGATGAGGATGGTGATGATGATGGTGATGTTGATGAAGACGATCACCGCGGCGATGATTCCCCTCCTAATGGCACTCCGGCGCCACCGAGAGAGAGGAGGAGAGGTTCTCCCCCTTGTGCTTCCTCCTCCATGGCCTCCCCCTGGATGGGGAGAGGTTCCCCCTCTGGTCCTTGGCCTTCATGATGATGATGGCCCCTCCGGGATCCTCCTCTATGTCCTCCGATGATGATGGCCCCTACGGCAGGGTGCCAGAGAGGGCCTATATTGATTTCTCGTGGCTACAGAGGTTTGCAGCGGCGGAACTTCTGATATAGGTTATTTCCTGAAGGTTTCTGTATTTATAGGAGGGGATGGCGTTGATTTCAAGCCAGGGGGGTCCCCGAGGTGTCCACGAGATAGGGGGCGCACCCCCACCCTCGTGGGGCCCACGGGACTCCCCTCCGGTAGATTTTTGTTCCTGTATTTTTTATATTTCCCAGAAAAATTCTCCGTTGATTTTCATCGTGTTCCGAGAACTTTTATTTCTGCACAAAAAGAATACCACGGTAGTGCTGCTGAAAACAACATCAGTCCGGGTTAGTTCCAATCAAATCATACCAAAATCATATAAAAGTATTGTAAACATGGCATGAATACTTCATAAATTATAGATACGTTGGAGACGTATCATGGGCCAGACTGATGGCCGTGAAGATACGAGATAGAAGAACCTTCCCCGTGTCTGGAAGGGACTCACCTTTGCATGGATGGCAAGCTTGGCGTTCGGATTATGTACCTTCCTTTCTCTGTAACCGACCCTGTACTACCCTAGATCTCTCCGGTGTCTATATAAACCGGAGGGTTTAGTCCGTAGGGCAAGAACACAATCATACAGGCTAGACATCTAGGGTTTAGCCATTACGATCTCGAGGTAGATCAACTCTTGTAACCCCTATATTCATCAAAGTCAATCAAGCAGGAAGTAGGGTATTTCCTCCATTAAGAGGGCCCGAACCTGGGTAAACATCCTGTCCCCTGCCTCCTTGTTACCTTCGATCCTTAGACGCATAGTTTGGGACCCCCTACCCAAGATCCGCTGGTTTTGACACTGACATTGGTGCTTTCATTTAGAGTTCCACTGTGTCGTCACCAGAACATTCGATGGCTCCATCAACCATCCACAACAATTCCGCCCTGAGGGTGACTTTTCTCCCCAGCCAAATCTTCGTATTCGGTGGCTTCACACTGCGTGCCAATTCGATTTGTCTTCTGGAGCAGATTGAAAACTACGCCCCTGGTCATCAGATCAGGTTTGGAAACCTAAGCTACGTCACTGATATCCGGGGAGACTTGATCTTCCAAGGGTTCGAGGCCTCAACCACGACTCCGGCCTCAGATTCGGAACACCTCATCAAGTCCGAAGACGGGAGTTTAGAACCCACCGGACTCTCGCAACCATAGAGCTCAACACCGAAGATACGGAGGGGATCGTTTCACGGGCCAGCCCGGAGTCACTCCAGGATCTCTCTATCCCCATCGAGCCAGACTCACCTCCGTATACCAATTCTGAACTCTCAAGGTCCGTGCTATATGACCCCGGCCAGGGAACTCCTATCCCAACCCGCTCCACGGATTCTCACTTCCCTGTCCAGACCCCATTCTTAAACGAGGCTCTGGACTTAATGCGATCTCTCGCCATTGCAGAAGGATCGATGCTGAACTTTGCCCAGCCGCACTAGGGGCTGAGAGCGGGGAATTTTATGTCCCAGCCATCACCCACTTTATAGCCACTGTCGAGGACTTAACCGACATGCTCGATTACGCTTCCGAGGACATTGACGGCATGGATGACGATGCCGGAGAAGAGCAAAGCCAGAACCCGCCGCTTACCGGACGCTGGACGGCTACTTCCACATACGACATGTATATGGTGGACAGACCCAAAGAGGATGACGTCGAAGGTGGGAAGGACACAGTCTAGAATAATTCTACTGTGGCACGACCAAAGCGTCGTCGTCAGCGGCGCTGCTCTAAACCGCGCCGAGAAAAAGAAAGTAATACCAGCACCAGAGACAACAATACTCGGATAACACCGAAGACCAAGAAGCCCCTTTCGAGCTAACATCCGAGTAGGATGATTGGGAAGAGGGGCACGTCAACCCCGATGATCCTATCGGGAACGAGGGCTCGGAGGATAGTAACTACCTACCGACCTCCGAAGAGGATGAGAGCCTGGGCGACGAAGACTTCATCCTACTAGAGGACCCCCTCGAACAAGAGCGCTTCAAGCACCTGCTAATAGCCACAGTAAGAATCCTGAAAAAGAAGCGGTAGCAATTTCTAGCCGATCTGGATTTACTCAACGACACATGGACTAATGTCCTGGCAGCCAAGGAATACAGCCTCGAGCGCCCAACTAAAAGTTACCCAAAGTGCAGGTTGCTCCCCCAATTCGATGAGGAGGTCCCAGAACCTATACCGACAGCGCATAACGCAACTGACGGACCTGACTGACCACCTCGTGGTCGGGACAGAGCGACAACCCAAGCTGAACACCAAGCTGCGCCATCTCGCCCTAGAGGCAGAGAAACAACGACCGTAGGACACACACACGACCTGTGACAGGACCTGGACAATAGAGCCGGTCATACCATATCAACTTATGGATCACGAGGGCATGCACCAACGCGAGAAGACGTCCACAAAGCCTGGTGCGATAAACACAACTTCACATGGGCCAAAAACCGCATATGGACTCCATCCAAACTACGTCGTGATGTCGCCCGATACAGAGGAACCGCACACCCTCTATGCTTCACCGCTGAAGTAATGGAGCACCAGTTCCCAAAAGGGTTTAAACCCGTAAACATTGAATCATACGATGGTACCACAAATCCCGTAGTATGGATCAAACACTTTCTTCTCCATATCCACATGGCCCGCGGTGATGACCTACATGCCATCAAGTACCTCCCCCTAAAACTTAAGGGACCAGCATGGCATTGGTTGAATAGCCTCCCAGAAAACTCTATTGGAAGCCGGGAAGACTTGGAGGATGCCTTTAGAGACAACTTCCAAGGTACCTATGTTCGGCCCCCGGATGCCGATGACCATAGTCACATAATCCAGCAACCCGGTGAATCAACCCGGAAGCTCTGGACTAGGTTCTTAATTAAAAAGAACCAGATTATGGATTGTCCAGACGCCGAAGCCCTCACGACCTTCAAACACGGCGTCCGAGACGAGTGGCTCGCCTGACACCTCGACCAAGAGAAACTGAAGTCCATGGCAGCCCTTACCGCACTTATGACCGGCATTGGCGCGGGAGAAGATAGCGGGCTCACTCGTAGAAGCAATAGCACCAGCGAACCATGCACTTCTGAAGTCAGAAACAACAATGGTAAACCCCGATGTGACAAGAACAAGCGTCGAAACAATATAGAAGACACGGCGGTGAACGCTTGATTCAGTGGATCAAAATCCGGTCAGCGGAAGAAGCCATTCAAAGGAAATAAACATGGTCCATCTAGTTTGGAAAGAATACTTGATCAGCCTTGCCAAATTCACGACACCCCTGATAAACCTGCTAATCACACCAACAGAAACTGTTGGGTGTTTAAATAGGCCAACAAGCTTAAAGCCGAACACAAGGGGAAAAGGCCGCCCAACGAGGACGACGATGAAGAGCCTCGCCCACCGAACACAGGGGGCAGAAGCAATTTCCCCCCGAGGTCAAAACGGTGAATATGATCTATGTCACACACATCCCCAAACGGGAGCACAAGCGCGCATTAAGGGACATTTACGCCGTAGAGCCGGTCGCCCTAAAATTCAACCCATGGTCGGCTTGCCCTATCACCTTCGATCGAAAGGACCACCCGACCAGTATCCGTCATGGAGGATTGACAGCTTTGGTCCTTGATCCAATCATCGACGAGTTCCATCTCACATGAGTCCCCATGGATGGTGGCAGTAGCCTTAACCTGCTTAGGACACCATCCGCAAAATGGGTATCGATCCGTCAAGAATCAAGCCCACGAAAACTACCTTCAAAGGAGTAATACCAGGCGTCGAGGCCCGCTGCTCGGGCTCAATAGCGTTGGAAGTTGTCTTCGGCTTGCCCGACAACTTCTGTAGTGAAGAGTTGATCTTTGATATCGTACCCTTCCTAAGTGGCTACCACGCACTGCTTGGACGGATCGCTTTTGCTCGATTCAACGCGGTGCCGCATTATGCTTATATAAAGCTCAAGATGCCCGGTCCACACGGCATTATAACAGTCAATGGAAACACGAAACACTCCCTCCACACAGGGGAGCACACCGCAGCTCTTGCAACCGAGGTACAGAACGACCTACTTAAGCCGCACACCTCGTCGGTCATAAAGCCGCCGGGCTTTGTTAGAAGAGTTCGGTCAGTCCTGCAAGCTAGTGGCTCGGTACATCCAGAGCTAGACTAGCAGTTCCGCCTCTGTCAATCGCCGCGTACACCCGCGGAATTCATACCACGCATGCATCATTACGCACTCCGAATACCTTGGGCATCGGTGGAGGCACAATACGAGAAGGTCTATAGTATGGATCGACCCTATACGATCTCCCACCTTCTTTTCTCTTACCTTTTTACCACAGGTGCATTCGAGCCAATGTATCCGACGGACTTACAAGGACTCACTTCCAAGGTAGTCAGAGTCGGGATTCGGAGTCGGATCGATTTTCCTCAGACAGAATCGAGTCGTAAGATTCAGTCGTGGAATCGAGGATTCTACTATATTTACTCAAAGAAGATATTTTGTATGCACACAACAAATTTATATGGGTTATATAGAGTTTTGACACTAAATATGGAGCAAAGAACGTACACATCAATGCTAGTTGTATTCCACTTCTTTATATGGCTAACCTACCATCTAGCTCGCATGTATGGAACATATATGAGAGGGAAATATATAGAAAATTTAAACCTTCAATGCACAAAATTTACTTAAGTTCTTTTTAGAGTGCGTGAATAGTCGATCACTTGTCTATTTGAGCTGCAGTGCTAAACCTTGAAGGGTCTTCCTCTCCTTCTCCGATCAATCTTGAAGCATCCCCTTTTTCATGCCAATTCCACCTGTTGACAAGGCTGGTCCTCAATTTCGATCTAGGGTTGTTGAGAGCTAGATCAAAGGTGCCGGCGGCTGAGCATTTGGGCTTGGGAGGGGAAAAAAGGCCCATGAGGTATATGAAAAGGGGTTTGGATGATTGCATACTATTGTGCTACAACTAAACAAACGGCTTAGATAAATTAGTAGAATCGGACATAGTCCATAGCATAGTCGGGATTGTACAGTTTTGTATAGGATTCTATGATTTGGATCGCGACTCAACATGGATTCTACCTGATCCGGATTCATAGTGGGATTTGGATCGACATGCTTCTATAGGGTCGTGAAGTCGTAGGATTCTAGCAGTCGAGTCGGGATTCTGGCTACCTTGCTCACTTCGAGCCCGGTTTCGTACGGCAAACAGAAGATCGTTTCTTTTAAGGAACTCCTCTCTACACACTACAAAAAAAATACACTTTCGTGATGATACGTGTTTGTCACAGTAGGTCGCATTTTTTGTCATGCATGTACATCCATGACGATTTTATGACAGAATCAAGATTGTCATACCTGTGCTGTCGTAGAAGTGTTCCATGACATTACCAAAATTATCATCATGGAAGTGTCCACTTCCATGACGATAAATCGCGCGTCACAGAAGTGCTTTCGTCAAGGGTGACCGACATGTGGCATCCACCGTAACGGAACGCCGTTAAGCTATCGGGTCCGGTTTTGGATCCGATAACCCGTTAACAGCCCGGACCAATGTGGATTTTCCACGTGTAAAATCATCATTGGCCGGAGGAAACACGTGTTGCCTCACCGTTGGGACAGATGTCATCCACTCATTGGACAGGAGGCGCCTATGATAGGTCGACATGTGGCACAACCCAAAAGTGGCCCATTCTGGTGAAAAAGGCCGGCCCAGTAAAAATTAGTGGGCTGACCCATATAAGGCCTACTTGTGTCAGGTCCATTTAAGCCCATGGCCCATACGAGATGTCCCAATTCGGCCCGTCAACGGCCCGTTAAATATTTGACACCATTGCAGCCCATCGTCAGTTCGAGCCCGTTACCAGCCCGCTATATATTTGGGCTCAATATCGGCCCGATGAGATTTCGGCCTGTTAATGGCCCATTCAATGGATGGGCCAATTTTAAGGATGTACATCTTTCGGCCTTTTAGCGACCCATTTAAATGTTGGGCTAATTTTCGGCCCGGTGTGTCTTTCAGCCTGTTGACGGCCCATAAATCAGTTGGGCCATTTGTAGTCGGACCTGAGTTCCGGCCTTTTAGCGACCCATTTAAGTGTTGGGCCAACTTCCGGCCCAGTGTGTCTTTTAGCCTGTTGACGACCCATAAATCAGTTGGGCCATTTGTAGTCGGACCTAAGTTTTGGTCTTTTAGCGACCCATTTAAGTGTTGGGCCAATTCCCGGCCCTGTGCCTTTCAGCCTGTTAACGGACCATAAATGAGTTGGGCCATTTGCAGTCGGACCTGAGTTTTGGCCTTTTAACGGCCCATGCCCTTCATGGTCCAATACCAACCTAGTTTCTCTTTCGGCCTGCTAAAGGCCCACAACACAGTTGGGCCATTTACTATACGACCTGACTTTCGGCCTCTTAGCAGCCCATGCTCTTCATGATCCAGTACAAGCCCGCTGTCTCTTTCGGCCTGCTAAAGGCCCACAGTATAGTTGGGCCATATGTAGCCCGAACTTAGTAACGACCTGTTAACGGCCTGTTAAATCAATTGGGCCCACCTATTGCCCGCTTTGATGTCGGCCTATTAACGACCCGCGAGGTAAGAGGGCCGACCATTAACTTCCGGCCTCGTAACGACCCATTAAATTAATGGGCCCACTAAAGTTCATACATGTCTGTAAGCCCATTACGACGAGCAATTATGCACATGACCAAAACCGATCAAGCAAAGGTATGACATACAGGGAAAAACGTTGCACATCCAGCATATATTACAGGAAATTGCATCCACTGGGAAATCAAAGATTGATGCCATTGCAAATAAATGAACAGAACTTAACGATCTACAACGTCACAATATGCAACCTCAGCACGGATGACGCCCATAAGCATGTGGGCAAGTTCTTGCTGCTTTGCTACACTGTCTGTCTGTCTCTGAAAACATTGATCAGTTGTTGTGTCGCACGGCTTTGCACCTTTGATTCCTCCACCATTTCCATCATTGCTTGAGCCATTAATTGGTTCACAAACATACATTTTTTTCCATTGCATTCGAGATAGAGGATACTAAACAGATTCAGATGGCGATTTTGGCAGGCTTGTATTATTGATAGTGGAGAGTGTCTCGACCACTGCATCATAATATAAATTAGGAGGGGAACCAAAAAGATTAATCATGAGTTATTGGCATATTACGTCGCCTAGATTTTTTGGAACGAAACAATGGGGTTGCCTTGCTGTTTTCAGAGTTTGTCTTCTTATCTTCAGTAGCCCGCACCAAATTAACACACTAGCATTGCTATCATTGGCGAAGTCAGATAATAGGAAAGCAACATTGACACAACGAACGTTTGGGCAACTAGCCTACACCAAATTAACACAATATGGCACAACTATCATCATCCAGGTAAGGTAATACGAAAGCAACATTGACACAATGAATGAATGGGCAACCAGAGCAGCACTACAATTTAGTAATGTGCATGAGATGAGATAGTACACTCATGCAACTCAATATGCAAAACCACCAGACAGTTTTATTTACAAAATTCAACATTGGCGCCTTTAACATTTTGCTACAACTAGTTTTAGATCAGATAAAGGTTGCATTCATGCCGATTAACAAAATACATGCTGATGTAAAAATATAGTGATATATAACAGGTACTTACATTATCATTGGAGCACAGAGAATTCCCGCAAGATATTTTCCTCGAATACAATCTCGATGAAGGAAGTCTTCTATCATTTAACCTTATTTTCTAAAAGAGAGATGGGTAAGAAACATGTATAAAATATGATCAGAATGCTATAAAATTTCATGATGCGAGGATACGCACACGCTTCTTAGAATGGAGTTGATATTCTTTTGCTGGACTGGAGCGAACTAGTTCTTTGGCCACTAGAATCTGCTTATTATCAGTGGGAGTTGGGTTTCTCCGTGCTGGAGCAGTATCTATGAAAAATGGAGTTAGTTTATTGTCTCTTGATGTTTGGATCTTTTGCAAAGACCTGGTTTGTAAACCTTCGGATTCTAACATAGTCGTCTTCCCTTTGCATGCCTTATATAGAAGAATGGTGCTTCAATTATAAAACATGCTACAACAGAGATGGAATAGGTACCGAAGAATAGAAAGGCATTACATATTGACATGTATTCCCTCCATCCGGAAATAAATGGATGGGTCTAGGCGTATTTCAGTTCTAGATACATGCAGTTTTATCCATTTCTGTGACATGTAATTTGGACAAAGGGAGTATAATGTAAGAGCTAGGGATACGACAGGACAACACAGTAAAAAAACACTAAAAACCCACTGCAGAACCAAAGTATTCAAACCCACTGATATGAGATATTACACTCATGCATCTCAGGATGCAAAACTACTAGGAAGTTTTCCTTACAAAAATCAACATTGTGGATTTTAATCATATTTTTTGCTACAACTAAATTTAGATCACATAAAGGTTGGATTCACGCTGATTAACAAAATACATGCTGATGTAAAAATATAGTGATATACAACAGGTACTTACATCTGCATTGGAGCACAGAGAATTCCTGCAAGAATCTTTCCTCACAGACGATACCAGTGCAGAAATTCTTCTATCTGCTAAGCTTATTTTCTAAAAGAGAGATGGGTAAGAAACATGTAGAAAATATGATCAGCATGCTATAAAATTTCATGATGCAAGGATACACACACGCTTCTTAGAATGGAGTTGACATATTTTTGCTAGACTGGAGCGGACTAGTTCTTTGGCCACTGGAATCTGCTTATTATCAGTAGGAGTTGTGTTTCTTTATGCTGGAGCAGTATCTATAAAAACTGGAGTTGGTTTATTATCTCCTGGCGCTTGGATCTTTTGCAAAGGCCTTGTTTGTAACCCCTTAGATTCTAACATAGTCGTCTTCCCCTTGCATGCCTTGTATAGAAGAATGGTGCTTTAATTATAAAACATGCTACAACAGAGAGATGGAATAGGTACTGAAGAATAGAAAAGCATGACATATTGACATGTATTCCCTCTATCCGGAAAAAAATGGATGGGTCTAGGCGTATTTCAGTTCTAGATACATCCTTTTTATCCATTTCAGCAACATGTAATCCGGACGGAGGGAGTATGGTGTAAGAGCTAGGGATACGACAGGACAACACAGTAAAAAAACACTAGTTGAATGTAAAACTGTATGCTAGCGGAATACATATAGAAAAAACTAAGGCAACATACACGTGTATGATTGGGAAACTAAGATGGCATTGCAACAGAGCACTAGAATAGCACTTCAATGTAAAAAAAATGGTATGGTAGACAGATGAAGTACATACTGATGAATAACAATGCACAAGATATTCATAAGCATGATGTCCAAATTAAGCATATGGCATTGCGATAGAGTAGAATGACAGTACTTGAATTTGAAAACTTGTTACCATGAATGGAATAGGTACTGGAAAACAGGAAGGCATGACATATTTACATGCATGATCAGCATGCTAAGCACATGGCATTGCAACAGAGTAGATACACTCCAGGACATTATATGCATGTTGTACCCATATCACAGGCCAAGTTAGAGCAAGGACCTTGTGGGGTGAAGAGGATTCATCATCTTTCTGCAAGTCTTCTGAAGAACTGCCTTTACATGTTCCATCATACTGGGTATCATTGACATCAAGTTTATTGGCCTTTACATTGCTCTGTGAGGTTCTCGTGGATATATAAGTGTGTGCAATTATATCTGACATGCATGGAAGACAACTAGTAGTTACATTTATGTAATGAGTGCCTGTAGGAAACGACATAAATAGTATGACTGGGGTTAACTAGCAGCAACAGGTCTCAAAAATTAAAGGGAGAACACAGATGAAAGCTACAGAATATGTATCGTTTGTACTCGAGATTAACTAGATGGCACACAAAAGTATTAAAGAACAACATATGTAATACTAGAAGTGGTATAATACTATAATCACCAGCCTGTGGGATAGCATTGGCTGATGGATGATAACTATGGAACAACGTTACCTAAAGAACAAGTATCTTAGCTGAACTATGGAACATCGTTAACTCCTGAACAAGACCCGTAAGAGATCAACATGAATATATAGTGAAATGTGATAATCTATTTTCCATGCTTAGATGAATAACAAAGCCATAAATGTCGCACACAATTAAGATGAGGGTACAACCTATCTGGCCACCATCCATAGGAGTGAGCATCATGTGCTGACTTGTTGATGGCCCTATAGTTGTTGTGGCTGTCCATGTCGGGCATGCACATTCGATGCAGGGAACTGTTGAGTGGGGACTATAGCTCCCTTCTGCTCTATGATTCCCTTGTTGGAGCAGCTGCGGTGAGTCGGAAGACGGTGTGGCTGAAGATGCAGACACCGCATAATGTTAAGAATGACACATCTCTTTGATCTGTAGAAATACACTAAGAGATCAACAACAACGTAAGAGAGTGGTCACACGTCTATTGAATGAAGACTAAATTGGGGTCACATGATTTTATTTTATTTTGGTACTGTCCGATCTATGCCAGATGGCTTGATGGCTGTCTTGTGCCTCCCGACTGACACTGTTCGGAATCTTCCCCAAAGAGCCAGTGACCAATGGCAGAGCAGCCTGCCTCCCCCGTCCGTGGCCCCGGCCAAAACCCCGCTCCCCGCCCCACGGCACTGCCGTGGTTGTGCCGCCCCTGGGCCAATCCACAAAGACTCCCTGTCGGTGTCAAAACCGGCGGATCTCGGGTAGGGGGTCCCGAACTGTGCGTCTAGGCGGATGGTAACAGGAGACAAGGGACACGATGTTTTTTACCCAGGTTCGGGCCCTCTCGATGGAGGTAAAACCCTACTCCTGCTTGATTGATATTGATGATATGGGTAGTACAAGAGTAGATCTACCACGAGATCAAGGAGGCTAAACCCTAGAAGCTAGCCTATGGTATGATTGTATGTAATGTATGTTGTCCTACGGACTAAAGCCCTCTGGTTTATATAGATACCGGAGAGGGCTAGGGTTACACAGAGTCGGTTACAATAGTAGGAGATCTACGTATCCGTATCGCCAAGCTTGCCTTCCACGCCAAGTAAGGTACCTTCCGGACACGAGCCGGAGTCTTCAATCTTGTATCTTCGTAGTCTTGGAGTCTGGCGGACATTGATAGTCCGGCTGTCCGGACACCCCCTAGTCCAGGACTCCCTCAGTAGCCCCTGAACCAGTCTTCAATGACGATAAGTCCGGCGTGCATAATGTTCGGCATTGCAAGGCGGGTTCCTCCCTTGAATAATCCAGAGAAGATAATGAACACCAGGATAGTGTCCGGCTCTGCAAAATAAATTCCACATTCCACCGTAGAGAGAATAAAATGTACACTTAGTTCAATCTGCTAACGTATTATGCGGCGTGACATCACACCGCCACTAGGCCTTTGTTTGAATTACTGTACCACCTTAGCATGTTTAGCGAAGCGGTTTCCTTGGCACGTCTTGTCGAAGCAGAGATCGTGTTCCCCTTATTCCGGGATTCTCATCAATACGTGCGTGGGTAACCCAACCGCGCCATCAACGGTGGCGCTTGGGAGATAAGCGAGTTTTACCAGGCCGGTGGGGGACGCATAGTTTTGTCCGCCTATATATAAGGGATAAGGATTCACCTTCTCACCTACGCCTTCTTCCTCCTTTGCTTATCCATCCCCGCGAATTCAAGCTCCAACGCCCGAACTCACGCATCTCACCTCGACCTTCTACGAATATGTCTGGAGCGGGAGGTAAATGGTTAGCCTCCACCGTCAAGGAGGAGGACATCACCAAGCTGCGCAGCGCCGGATACCTTTCCGGCGATATCGCGCATCGGCTGCCCGACGAGGGGCAGCTCATCCCTACCCCCGGGCCTCATGAGAGGGTCATCTTCCTTCCCCACTTCCTCCGCGGACTGGGCTTTCCGCTCCATCCATTTGTCCGAGGGCTCATGTTTTACTACGGCCTGGATTTCCACGATCTGGCGCCGAACTTTATCCTCAACATCTCGGCGTTTATCGTCGTGTGCGAGGCCTTTCTCTGCATCCGGCCCCACTTCGGCCTGTGGCTCAAGACCTTTAACGTCAAGCCGAAGGTTGTGAAGGGTACGCAAGTGGAATGCGGAGGCTCTATGTTGGGCAAATTGCCCAACGTCCCTTGGCTAGAAGGGACCTTCGTGGACTCCGTCAAGGGGTGGCAATCGGGGTGGTTCTACATCACCGAGCCGCGCAAATCCACATGGGTGGCGGCCCCCGAGTTTAGATCAGGCATCCCCACGCAGCTCACCTCCTGGAAAGAGAAGGGCTTGCAGTGGGGGAATCCGGTGGAGGTGACGGGACTCCGAGCATGTATCAAGAAGATGGTGAGCAATAGGCTCAGGCTCGTCGACGTGGTCCAAGTCATGCTCATCCGGCGGATCCTCCCATGCCAAGAACGGGCATTTAATTTGTGGGAGTTCAATCCGGAACAGCACCAGGCGCTAAACGGGCTCTTCGATACAACATAAGAAGGCGCCTGGAGGGTGCTGTTCAAGGGCGCCGAAGCCCCCGCGTCCGTGACCAAAGACCGCAGATTCAGCTCGCAGAATCCAACTGACGAGGTAAGTGATTCAACCCCATTACGGGACACTTGTGATAATTAGATTGACTCTAGTGAGGCTTCATTCTGCCTCTTCCTTTGACAGGAATGGATGGAGAAGGCCAAGCTGCTTATCAACCCGGCTCCCATGCCAGAAGACCCAGCGAACGCCCGCTTAACAGGGCTGCTGGTCCCGGCACCGCACGTGGTGCCGTAGAAGAAGGCTAAGAAGGTGGCCGCGGGGACTCGAAAGAGTTCCCGCAATCAGGCGTCTGACGACGACGAGGACTCCTCTCCCGAAGACGAGGAGGAGGAGTACTCTCTCCCGGAGGAGGGAGAGAAGAAAAGGAAGGCTTCCCTAATTGGGGGGGGGGGGGCGAAGGGTCCAAGAGGGGGAGAACTATCCCCCCGGACAGTTCCGCCAACATTAGCGTTGGTGAGGATGAGCGGCCTCCAAGGGCCAGGCGTCCGGCAAGACCGTAAGTATCCGGATCCTTGATGTGTAATTTCTTTTATGTCACGTAGTATCCTTCTAACGCCGCATTCTGCCCGCAGTCCGGCCAATGATGATCTCCCCAACTCATCGAGCGGGTCATTGGCCTCGTCGGATGTAAATTCCATCCCGACTGCCACCACCCCACGCGCCGACGAGGACGCCGAAGTGGGATCCCAAAGAGGGACCCATCAGGAGGAGGCTCCGGAGGCGCCGTCAGGCAGCCGCCCGGACTTCGTGCCGGACTCTACATCGGAACCCGCAGTGGTTCCAGAGTCCGGCAAGCGGCCCCTTCAAAAGAAGGGCAAGACCGTGACGCCGGCGGCCTCCGTCCAACCGGAGGCGCCGGACAACCTGCTGGAGGCGCTTAAAGGCGCTTCCATCGAGGAAGAACACCGCACTCTCATGAGTGTGGTGATTGAGAAGGTTCAGCTCGCTAAAAGCGGGCTGACCGAAGCCTGCAGCAGCCTTTTAACAGGCTTTGAGGTAAAAAAGTTAAAATAATGTAATATAATACCGCATAGACAGTAGCCCCTGATGCTTAGTTCGGTGTTCGGAAAGAAAAGCCGGACTATGGATCTATAACAAGATATACGCAGGGTTGCCTAAAATATGTCAATATGGGTTTGCAGGCTGCACTGCTGACCTTTGCCGCATTAACGGCGGAGGTTGACGTGCTGAAGAAAGAACTCGAGCGGTCCGAGCAAGAGCTCGGCCACGCAAAGAAGCAGCTCGAGGAAAAAGAAGGTGAGTAACACCTCTTTGAATAAGTACCTTACAGAAACGGATTTTGGTTGCAAATAAAATTAACAAGGATAATATGTGTATTGCAGGGGCCACTAACGAGGTGGCAGCCCTGAAGGATGCTGTGTCCGTGGCCGAACGCAATGCGGCCGTGGAACATGCTGAGCGAGAAAAGCAAGAGGCACGTGTGGCGGAAGTTCGGCAAGAGCTCCAGGTTCTCATGGAAAAACATGAGAGTTTGGAGCGTGACTCCAAGACTTGAGAGTCCGAGCCTGCCTCGGCTCTCGAAAGTGCCAAGTCCGCCAAGGCCGAGGCCCATAAGGCCCTTCAGGAGGTTGAGGACATAAAGAAGATAGCGGCGGGTAAGGCGTTTTTCATGCAAAGCGGGCATGTTAATGTGAACTACCTGACACTTACCCGAATTCGGAGCTCTCCAGGGGCATTTGTAGATCTGCCGCGTAGTGCGGCTGATGCCGCCGCATTCTATCGTGGCGAGGAGGGGAGCTCGACGGAGAAGGTCTTCTGGTCTCAGTATACTGAGGCCGGCCATCCGGTGCCCCCAAGCGACCAGCTGAAGCAGCTGGTCGAACTCCACAAAGTAGCTGAGGAGGCCATGAAGGGCCTCATAGTCCGACTGTGGCCTGGACAGGCCATGCCTGGTAGCTACATTGGCCTCGTGCGGCGACTGATGGATGCATGCCCTAGGCTGGATGTAGTCAAGCGCTCCGCCTGTATCGAAGGTGCTCGTCGGGCCCTTGCCTGTATAAAGGTGCAATGGGGCAAATTGGATGCGGAGAAGCTTCTCACGGATCCACCGCCGCCGGGCAAGGAGTATCGCACGCCGGAGAAGTACTATAATATTGTCCTGAAGGGAGCCTGCAATATTGCAGATGAGTGCTCCCGAAATGTAATCTTTGAGTGAACTCGCTGTTTATTTATCCTGTGCGCTGAAAACTACGTTCATATGCGCCATGAGCAACGCTTGTTTAATTTAAAATATTACCTTCTGTGCGGCCGTTTATAAAATCTGAGAGATGGCAAGTCGTTGGCTTCAGCCTCCAAGCCACAAGTGCTGGGGTGTTCGGTGATAAACTTGAGCACTCATGTTCCCATATTTGGGTCCATCTAGGGAGGCGCTCAACACGACGAACAAGGCGACCAGACTTATAATGCTTGAACACTCTCACTTAGCCATAGAATTCTATAATTTTAAATTTCGGCGAAGCCCCTGGTATTCGGAAGACCGAATCCGGGGCGCTATCCACGCCTTCATCGGACATAATCCGGAACTTCGCTCGAAGCGGCGTGAGTCTTTAAGGACCCGAAAAAACCTCTCGAACAGCGACCAGTCTCTCGCCTTATCATGCCGGTCAGTTTTAGCTTTCTCCACTGAGGCGTTAACCTGGCTCAACCGGGGCGGAATCGCAGTGGTTCTCCCAGTGCTACCTTAGCCGACGGAACGGAAACGTAAGGTGCCAAACATGGGAGCCGGGCAAACCCAACTATTGACCCAAGACATGATTCGGAGCCGATTCATATAATGCTATAAGTTCGGGGTGCCGCACTTGTGAAAGTGTTCGGACTTTATCACACCATAAAGTGGGGAACATAAGCCCCTGGTGTATTATGCCGTACCAAAATATACGGGTGCCAGATGTCATATAATGAGCATATATATATAAAATGTAATGCAATTGCGATCATAAAAGTGCTGCATTATTAATGAAAGAAAAAGTCTGCTAGTAGAGCGGACTGATACAAATAGTGCGGTAAGCAAGGGATTTGGACTAAATAAACATGTCCCCCTCCAGGGATGAAGCTGCGGATTTGGTGTATATAATTAAATTTAATGCTCGTAATTGAGACCACCTGAGTGTTCGACGCGACCTTCTTAAGTCCCTGACTTTTGCATCATGAGTTCGGCAAGTTCACCGCCGGACAGGGCTTCTGGTTAACAGAGTCCTGTGTACAAAAAAGAAGAAGAATAATAAAAAAAAAGAGAGGCACATTTGCGAGCCCCTGGTGTGGTCGAACCGCACTCTGGGTCCATTGTGATCGTGCCCCCTCCCCTGTGCCCATGGTATCTCCAGAGTGTAATGATGTACGCGGAGTGTTATTCTTGCGATCATACGCGGGCGAGGGTTGGGGCCGCATTGCTACGCGTGCTCTGATTGCGCCAGGTGGTCTTGGTTGATATTGCTCCGGGCGCGCTTTGCTGTATCCGGCCGTTTAACGGCCGGACTCGAGAATTGCCTTAGAAGGCTGCTTTGTACTTCTGCCGCGAGAGCCGCTGTATGTTCCTCCGTTCGGAGGGAGCGTTCCGTATTCCCATTGACCGTGATGACTCCACGAGGGCCTGGCATCTTGAGCTTTAGGTATGCATAGTGCGGCACCGCGTTGAATTTGGCAAACGCGGTTCGTCCGAGCAGGGCGTGATAGCCGCTGCGAAACGGGACTATGTCGAAGACTAACTCTTCGCTCCGGAAATTATCCGGGGATCCGAAGACCACTTCCAGTGTGACTGAGCCTGTACAGTTGGCTTCCACTCCTGGTATGACACCTTTAAAGGTTGTCTTTGTAGGTTTAATCCTTGATGGGTCTATGCCCATTTTGCGCACTGTATCCTGATAAAGCAGGTTCAGGCTACTGCCGCCATCCATCAGGACTCTCGTGAGGTGAAAACCATCGACGATTGGGTCTAAGACCAATGCGGCGAATCCGCCATGGCGTATGCTGGTCGGATGGTCTCTTCGATCGAAAGTGATCGGACAAGAGGACCATGGGTTGAACTTTGGGGCGACTGGCTCCATCGCATAGACGTCCCTTAGTGCGTGTTTCCTCTCCCTCTTGGGTATATGGGTCGCGTATATCATATTCACCGTCCGTACTTGTGGGGGAAAACCCTTTTGTCCTCTTTTGTTCGGCGGCCGGGTCTCTTTCTCGTCGTCGCTATTTAGCCCCTTGTCATTGTTTTCGGCAATTAACTTGCCGGCCTGCTTGAACACCCAGCAATTTCTATTGGTGTGGTTAGCTGGCTTTTCAGGGGTGCCATGTATCTGGCATGAGCGGTCGAGTATTCGGTCCAAATTGGACGGACCCGGAATGGTTCTTTTAAATGGCTTCTTCCGTTGACCGGGTTTAGAGCCTCGGAATCCAGCATTGATCGCCGTATCCTCCTTATCATCGCCGTTAATTCGGCGCTTGTTTTTGTTTCGACGTGACCTGCCATTGTTGTCCTTAGTATCCGGACTGCCAAAATTTTTACGGAGATTGTTGCTGCGGGCTAGCCAGCTGTCCTCTCCCGCACAAAAGCGGGTCATTAACGATGTGAGGGCTGCCATGGATTTCGGCTTTTCCTGCCCCAGGTGCCGGGCTAGCCATTCGTCCCGGATGTTATGTTTGAAGGCTGCAAGGGCCTCTGCGTCTGGACAATCGACGATTTGATTTTTCTTTGTCAAGAACCGTGTCCAGAATTGTCTGGCCGATTCGTCTGGCTGCTGAATGATGTGGCTTAGGTCATCGGCGTCTGGTGGTCGCACATATGTGCCTTGGAAGTTATCAAGGAATGTGGCCTCCAGGTCCTTCCAACACTCAATTGACTCTGCGGGCAAGCTGTTAAGCCAGTGCCGAGCTGGTCCTCTAAGCTTGAGTGGGAGGTACTTTATGGCGTGGAGATCGTCGCCGCGGGCCATATGGATGTGGAGAAGATAGTCTTCGATCCACACCGCGGGGTCTATTGTGCCATCGTAAGATTCGATGTTTACGGGTTTGAACCCTTCGGGGATCTGATGATCCATTACTTCGTCAGTGAAGCATAACGGGTGTGCGGCGCCCCTGTATTGAGCAATATCGCGACGCAGCTCGAGAGAGTGCTGTCTGCTGTGTTCGGCCCGGCCGGGGTTATTGTATCCGGCACGACGGTATTCGTCGTGGGTCGTAGGGCGCCCACGTGATCCATAGATGGATCTGGATTGCCTTGCTTTGTCCTCCAATATGTCTCGCAAGTCCGGCGCGTTCCCTCTTGGCTTCGTACTTTTGGAGCGATGTCGGGGTATGGTCTTGGCTGGGGGCCTGGATGCCTCTCTGTCACGACCACGGGGTGGTCGGTCAGCCATATCGTGCGCTGGTGATGGATGTACGTATGCTTCCTCCTCTAATCGGGGGAGCAGCTTGCGTTTTGGGTAACTTTTGGAGGGACGTTCGAGTTTATACTCTTCAGCCGCGAGGACCTCGGTCCATCGATCGGCCAGCAGGTCCTGATCAGCTTGAAGCTGCTGCTGCTTTTTCTTTAGGCTGTTTGCTGTGGCGATAAGCCTGCGCTTGAAGCGCTCTTGTGCAACGGGATCCTCGGGTATGACGAATTCGTCATTGTTGAGGCTTGCTTCGTCTTCGGAGGGAGGCATATAATTACGATCCTCAACCTCTTCGTCTGCCGCCCCCTCATGAGGGCTTGCTTCTGCGTCCTCCTGCGCTGAGTCTTGCTGGAGGGGATTGTCTTCGGCACTCTCTGGAGTGTTATTATCTCCTGTGCTGAAATCTCCGTTTTTATTGTGGCGGGATTTAGAGCGGCGCCGCTGACGCCAGCGCTTGGGCTGTTTCTTTAAGGGATCTGCCTCCGCTGTTTCTTCGTCGTCCCCATCTTTTGGGGTATCCACCATGTATACGTCGTATGACGAGGTGGCCTTCCAGTGCCCCTTGGGCGCTGGTTCGTCTCCAGCATCGTCGTCCATAGCGTCGATGTCTTCGGAGTCGTAGTCTAGCATGTCGGTTTGATCGTCGACAGTGGCTACAAAGTGGGTGGTGGGTGGGCTCTAAATTTCTTCGTCGTCCGCATCCCAACCATCCTGGCCATAATCCGGCCAGGACTCTCCTGATAACGAGAGATGCTTTAGTGAATTTAAGATATCGCCGAAAGGCGAGCATTGGGAGATGTCCGCGGCGGTGAATTCCATAACCGGCGCCCAATCCGGATCGATTGGTAGGGGCGCTGGAGGTTCGGAGTCCGGCGCCTCGGAATCACGAGTTTCATAGGGGACAAGATTGGTGTTCGGCTCCATCGCCGTGGATGTTGAAGCCCCCAGGGCGGCGTCTATCCACCGGCCCTCGATCTGGGCGACCGCCTCCGGGCTAATGGCCGGAGCGGATCCGTGTGTGGCCACCAAGGCACTGTTCGGCAGCAGAGCTAGATCATGCCCATCGTCACAGTGCGGCGCGCTTGGCTGTGGCTCGAGTCCATCGAGGATCAAGTCTCCTCGGACATCGGCCGTGAAGTTTAAGCTTCCAAATCTGACCTAACGGCCAGGGGCGTAGCTTTCGATCTGCTCCATATGGCCAAGTGAATTGGTCCGCAGGGCGAAGCCGCCGAATACGAAGATCTGTCCGGGGAGAAAAGTCTCACCCTGGACAGCGTTGCAGGTTGAAGATGCCATCAAGCCTACCAGTGACGACACAGAGGAACTCTCAATGAAAGCACCAATGTCGGTGTCAAAACTGGCGGATCTCGGGTAGGGGGTCCCGAACTGTGCGTCTAGGCGGATGGTAACAGGAGACAAGGGACACGATGTTTTTTACCCAGGTTCGGGCCCTCTCGATGGAGGTAAAACCCTACTCCTGCTTGATTGATATTGATGATATGGGTAGTACAAGAGTAGATCTACCACGAGATCAAGGAGGCTAAACCCTAGAAGCTAGCCTATGGTATGATTGTATGTAATGTATGTTGTCCTACGGACTAAAGCCCTCCGGTTTATATAGATACCGGAGAGGGCTAGGGTTACACAGAGTTGGTTACAATAGTAGGAGATCTACGTATCCGTATCGCCAAGCTTGCCTTCCACGCCAAGTAAGGTACCTTCCGGACACGAGTCGGAGTCTTCAATCTTGTATCTTCGTAGTCTTGGAGTCCGGCGGACATTGATAGTCCGGCTGTCCGAACACCCCCTAGTCTAGGACTCCCACACTCCCCGTCATCCAGATCCGGCGGCGGCAGTACCTTCAACCCACGCAACTCTAAGATAGCCATCTAAGCGCTGCTTCCATGGCAAACTTGCGGCCCCGCACCCTTATGTTAGACACCAGCCAACCGACAGCCTAGGAGCTCCACCGTCTCGAGGGGTGCTGCTTCCCATTGGGAATCGGTTCGCCCAGAATAAAAATTCAGACAACTGACACCTAAATAAAGTGATTTGAGATGAGGGTGCGACCTATCTGGTGGCATGGTGAAGTAGGCAGGTCCAGCTGCCGAGTCGGTGAGGCCGGCGTGGTTGCGGTGGCGATCGGTGGCAGGGAAACAATAATGTCGCGATGGTCGACGGCTACGGGGAAGCAACGCCGTGACTCTGGACGTATCCGAAGTTGGAGCCGCTCCGGCGTCGTGAACAATGGCGGGGGTGAATCGGCTCTGGTACGGTTCATGCAGCCGTCGTCGAGGCAGCTCTAGCAGCACTAAGTAAGAGGCACATGAACTAGTGCACGACGGCAAATGGACAGCGTCTCCGGCATTAGGGAGGAGGGTGGCTGTGAAATTGGTGCGATGGGGGGCGCCATGGAGGAGGGGCTGAGGTTTCACGACTTGGGAGAAGGGAGGTTCCAGGGAGAAGGTGATTTGGCGCCCACGAGGTATGAATGGGGGGGGGGGATTGGGAGGGGAGTGGAACCATGTCTTACACACACATTTGTATGAAATGTGAGGGGGATTACAGTTCTACCCCTGCCTTTAGGCTTCTCGGCTTGGGTCTGTGTACTGAGGGTCAGGGATAGTAGAGTAACTTTGCTTCTCCCCAAATAGTGGGCGGGAGCGATTTCGGGCGAGGAGGGCATGTTTTAAAATATAGTGGGCGCGAGCGATTTCGGGCGAGGAGAGCATGTTTTGAAATAGTGGGCGCGAGCTATTTCGGGCGAGGAGAGCATGTTTTGCTGACCATGGTTTATGAATAATTGGCACATGTCATTTCGGCCAAGGAGATGGCACGCTTGGATGAAGTTACGAACCTACCCTCGATGTACAACGGGCCAATTGATGCGTGTCCTACATAGGATGGTAATTTTGCGTATCCCATTATTTGCTAGAGCGAATTCCACCGAGCAGAGAATGTTTAACGGTTCATTCAAATTTTGGGAGAATGAGCATCCACATCTACCTTACCAAGTCGATTCGAATCAAATTTTGAAATATTAGCTTGCCACTTCTTTTTTAGATGGAGAGATGATGCTCGGGTGTAATATGTTTTTACATGCTCGTTGCTAGCGATTTACTATATGATAAATAGTTGACCCACTAAAAAACAGGAATCAAACCCAAAATGAAATAGCTCGATTCAATGAAATAGCTCGTTCACTAGGTCAAAATAGTGAACTAATCCAAAATTGAACACCTCAATCGAGTAGCATGTTGTATAGTATTATAGTACTCCATGAACATGTTGAAAGCCAAATTAATGAACTTGTTTGATATATGCATATATCCGTTCATGTGTGGATTGCAGACAACATGTTCTCCAATTTAAATATTTGAATGCAAGTTTATATCGAAACATGGTTTATATCAATCTTTAATGCATAAAACGCAACCTCTCCCTCTCCCGGACTCCTACTCTCTCTCTCTCTCTCTCTCTCTCTCTCTCTCTCTTGCCGACAATCTTCAATTCTGTCGCACGCATCCGACACACAGACCTTGTTGGTCCATCTCCCTTTCTCTCCATCTCTCTCTCTATCTTTGTGTGTGTGTGTGTGTGGGGGGGGGGTCTTTCTAGTTTGCATGCATATATACTCCATCTATAGATCTCTCTCGCACACGATGTATGATACTCTAGTCCAAGCTAGATATCTTGGGTGCACTCATCGTACGCGCACAAATTCCTTGGCTCGTTGCCCGTAACTCTCTCACGCACCACTCTGTCGTCTTAGAGCTCTTCCCCCCTCTCTCAAACTCTCCATCTACCTGGGTCATACATGCACATGCATATCTCCCTCACACTCGATAGGCCCATCTAAAACTCTATCTCTCTTCCTCGTTATCTCTCCATCTCACACGCACACACACACAATCTCATGCCTAGCTAGCCAAGTATGATGGTCTCTCACTCAATTGTAGGCACACGTAGTCCCCCCTATCTGTATATGACTAGCTAATCTTAGTCTCCATCACAAACATGTGCATGGTCTATCTCGATTTCTCTTGAGGCATCTTTTTATCGCGCATGCACCTCCCTCGATCTCCCACCCATATAGTCCCCTCACAATCTCGAGGGGATCTCTCTATCACAAACACACCCTCTCTCGCTCCCCATGCATCCATGTTCTCCATGTGTCCCACTCGACCTTTGTTCCTTGTTGGCCAGACCTCTATTGGACATGTGCTATAGGGGTGTCTCTCTCCGTTGCAAACAATCACACACTAGCTATCTTCGTGTATCTCCTCACCTCGCTTTTCTATCTCGGAGATGCATGCGTGATATGTTCGTATAAGAAATGAAAAGACACACACTCTCTCTAAAATTTATCATTTGTTGTCACTTTCTCTTTAACACAAATACTCTTATTGCACACTTACTCATTCTCCTTCACACGCACTTGATCTCTCTCGACTTAGGCACTCTCCTGGGTCCATAGCATATAGATTTATTGAAAAGTCAAACATCACAAAGTTTGACCATGTACGTGGAGAAAAACAATTACATCTAGAACGACAAACATATACCATTAGATTCACCATGAGATGTAGTTTTGTATGATGTATCTTTGGTATTGTAGATATAAATAACATTTGCGTAAACCCGATCGAAGTTTCTAAAGTTTAACTTCTAAAAAATTACATGCACCGCATTATCGAGCGGATGGAATATCTCTTTCCCCCTCTCAGCTATCTGACACACCACTCAGCCTTATCGGGGCTCCTCAATCTCTCTCAAACTTTATATCTCCCTGGTTCACACATACACATGTCTCGCTCGCACTATACATATAGACCCATCCAACACTCTCCGCCCTTGTTCTCTCTCCATGTGACACGTACCCCCTGAGTACCATAATCTCTCACTCCATCATAGGCACAAGCACTCCCCCCTAAGTATGATTATCTCTCACTAGCCATCAGGAACACACGTATTGTCTCCTTCCATCCATAGGTCTATCTCGATATCTCTCGGGGTATCTTCTATCACGCACACACCTTGTCACTCGATCTCCCACCCATGTAGTCCCATCACGATCTCCAGGGGATCTCTCTATGACAAACATACACTCTCTCCTCCCCATGTCTGCATTTTATCCGTACGTCTCTCTTGACCTCTCTCCCTTGTTTGTCAGACCCCTCTTGGCCATGTGCTAGGGGTCTTGCTCTCTCGGTTGCAAACAACCACACACTATCTCCTCACCTTGCTTCCTTGTCGAAGATGCATGTGTGATATGTTTGCATAAGATACACACGCTTTTTATCTACTTTTATCGTTTGTTGTCCATGTCTCTTTCACACGCAAACACACTTTTTTCACTCACTCTTTCTATTTCACTCTCTCTCTCTCTCTCTCTAGTTAGGGGCTCTCTCACGTCCATAAGCATATGGATATTTTGAAAAGTCAAACCTCAAATATGTTTGACCAGGTATATGTGGAGAAAAACATTTACATCTGGAATGGTCATTAGAATTCATCACAACATGTACTTACTTCATACTATCATTTATCTTTGCTATTGTAGATATAAGTAATTTCTTTATAAAATTGGTCAAAGTTTCAAAAGTTTGACTTTTAAAAAAATGCTGGAACTACATTATCAAACGGAGAGAGTAGCTCTTTCTCTCTCTCTGCTATTTCTCACGGGCCTCCCCTCTCACTCAAACTCTCTATACCAATGGATTATACGCTCACCGTGTTAGTGTATAGCTCCGTATATTGTTTAGTTTACCGGTCAACCAGTCCACATGCTGCCTTGTCAGCTCGTGTTGTGTATCTTCATGTGCTGGCCCATGTGGCAGTGGGTGAAAATAAGTAAACTAGAGGCCCATCTGACAGGCGGTGAAGTAAACAAAGTTGAAACCACTCGGGGTAGCACCCCACACACTAGTAAATTGAGGGCACACTGAGGACACACTTCTTCCGCGTGAAGGATGCACTCACGCACAATTCACCCTGCGCGGTGGCATGCACAGAAGGACGCACTCATGCACATCCATCACACAACACACACCAGCACACGTGTACACCGGTGTCGCCGCCGGTTGAAATGGACGGCGAGGCAGCCAACAAGCGGAGGCTGCTCGAGCCAAAATCGCATCCGGCGAGCCTGGACTTCATCAGCAGCCTCCCCGATGACATGCTGCTCGTCATCATTGGTCTCCTCCCCACCAAATCTGCTGTGTGGATGGCCCCGCTCTCCCGGCTGTGGCGCCCCCTCTGGCGCCACGTCCCCATCAACCTCACCGTCGACAGCTGCCTCTGCGAAGGGGATTGCAAACGCATGGCCGCAATCTCCAACGTCCTTTCATCGCACCCTGGGCCAGTCAGATGCCTTGACATCCGCATGTTCAGTACCAACTGCAAGGTCCAACCCAAGTTCGATGAGTGGTTCTTATCCCCGCCCTAGATAAGCTCGAGGAGCTCAGCTTTGTAGCTGGACGATGTCGCTCTCTGCCACCGTCTGCGCTCCGCCTCACGCCAACGCCGCGCCACGCCAGCTTCAGCTCCTGCTATCTTCCCCAGATTAATGTCGCACCTGCCCTTCTTCTCCCTCAACTCAAGCAGCTCAACCTCTTCGACGTTGTCATCTCGAAGAAGGCTATGGAGCACCTAATCCGCAGCTGTACTGTGCTCGAGTACCTTCATCTTGAGAAGATCCATGGGTTCATTAGCCTCCACATTGCCTCGATGAATCTTTGATGGATTTATGTGTCTTGCTGGCCCGGCAACAGGACATCAATTGGGAAGAGATCACTCCAGCTGTTCCACGTTATGGTCATTGAGAATGCGCCTTTCCTTGAGAGATTGCTTGTATCGGATCTAGAAGGTCCAACAAAAATCAGGGTCATTGACGCGCCAAAATTGACAGCGTTGGTGTACTTGTCTGCCAAATTCTCCAAACTCTTTATTGGATCCGTAATCGTTCAGGTACAACACTCATCTTATTCTCCATCTTCTTGAAATTCACATTTTTTAATTTCTTCTTGATGTATTTATGATCGTCTTCCAGAATGATTCCCACAAGCTTGACCCAGTCTATGCACACAGTGAAGAGCTTGGCAATAAAATCTATCGGCCCCAATTTGGATCAAGTTGTTGGATTCCTTACATGCTTTCCATGCACGGAGAAGCTACTCATCGAGGTGAAACTTCTTTCCTATTAGTAAACGGTAATCACAATGTAGCTCAATTTTTTCGTAATTTTCCCAAATTACGATGACAAGTGTAGTGTTCAAAACTGCATCTACGCACTACACTGAAAGAAATGTTTTTAGTATATTTTCTCTGTTGGAAATATGCCCTAGAGGCAATAATAAAATGGTTATTATTATATTTCCTTGTTCACGATAATTGTCTATTGTTCATGCTATAATTGTATTAACTGGAAACCATAATACATGTGTGAATATATAGACCACAACATGTCCCTAGTGAGCCTCTAGTTGACTAGCTCGTTGATCAACAGATGGTCATGGTTTCCTGACCATGGACATTGGATGTCATTGATAACGAGATCACATCATTAGGAGAATGATGTGATGGACAAGACCCAATCCTAAGCATAGCACAAGATCGTGTAGTTCGTTTGCTAAAGCTTTTCTAATGTCAAGTATCATTTCCTTAGACCATGAGATTGTGTAACTCCCGGATACCATAGGAGTGCTTTGGGTGTACCAAACGTCACAACGTAACTGGGTGGCTATAAAGGTGCACTATAGGTATCTCCGAAAGTGTCTGTTGGGTTGGCACGAATCGAGACTGGGATTTGTCACTCCATATGACGGAGAGGTATCTCTGGGCCCACTCGGTAATGCATCATCACAATGAGCTCAATGTGACTAAGTAGTTAGTCACGGGATCATGCATTACGGAACGAGTAAAGTGACTTGCCAGTAACGAGATTGAACGAGGTATTGGGATGCCGACGATCGAGTCTCGGGCAAGTAACATACCGATTGACAAAGGGAATTGCATGCGGGATTGCTTGACTCCTTGACATCGTGGTTCATCCGATGAGATCATCGTGGAACATGTGGGAGCCAACATGGGTATCTATTGGAGATATGCCCTAGAGGCAATCATGTATGATGATATTTCCTATGTGTTTATGAATAAAGATAGTTGTCGGTGTCAAAACCGGCGGATCTCGGGTAGGGGGTCCCGAACTGTGCGTCTAGGCGGATGGTAACAGGAGACGAGGGACACGATGTTTTTAGCCAGGTTCGGGCCCTCTTGATGGAGGTAAAACCCTACGTCCTGCTTGATTAGTATTGATGATGTGGGTTATAAGAGTAGATCTACCACGAGATCAAGGAGGCTAAACCCTAGAAGCTAGCCTATGGTATGATTGTTGTTCGTCCTATGGACTAAAGCCATCCGGTTTATATAGACACCGGAGAGGGCTAGGGTTACACTGAGTCGGTTACAAAGGTAGGAGATCTACATATCCGTATTGCCAAGCTTGCCTTCCACGCCAAGGAAAGTCCCATCCGGACACGGGACGAAGCCTTCAATCTTGTATCTTCATAGTCTTGGAGTCCGACCGATGATGATAGTTCGGCTATCCGGACACCCCCTAGTCCGGGACTCCCTCAGTAGCCCCTGAACCAGGCTTCAATAACGACGAGTCCGGCGCGCATATTGTCTTCGGCATTGCAAGGCGGGTTCCTCCTCCGAATAATTTATAGAAGATTGTGAACACCAGGATAGTTTTCGGCTCTGCAAAATAAATTCCACATACAACCGTAGAGAGAATAATATTACACAAGTTCAATCTGCTGACGTATTTTGTGGCGTAACGTCACACCACTACCAAGCCTTCAAATTGTTTTTATTGTTCCATCTAAGTGCGTTTAGCGAGGCGGTTTCCTTGGCACGTCTTGTCGAAGCAGAGATCGTGTTCCCCTTATTCCGGGACTCCCATCAATACGGACGTGGGTAACCCAACCGCGCCATTGGTTGTGACGCTTGGGAGATAAGCGAGTTTTACCAGGCCGGTGGGGACGCGTGTTTCTGTCCGCCCATATAAGGGGATAAAGATCCAACCTTTTTACCTGCGCCTTCTTCCTCCTTGGCTTGTCCATCTCTGCGAACTCGAGCTCTAGAGCCCAAGCCCGCACATCTCACCTCAACCTTCTCCAAATATGTCCGGAGCGGGAGGCAAGTGGATGGCCTCCTCCGTCACGGAGGGGCATATCCAGAAGCTGCGCAGCGCCGGATACTTGTCCAGCGACATTGCGCATCGGCTCCCCGACGAGGGAGAGCTCATCCCCACCCCTAGGCCCCATGAGAGGGTAGTATTCCTTACCCATTTCCTCCGCGGACTGGGCTTCCCACTTCATCCCTTTGTCCGGGGGCTCATGTTCTACTATGGCCTAGATTTCCATGATCTGGCCCCGAATTTTATCCTCAACATCTCGGCGTTTATCGTCGTGTGCGAGGCCTTCCTCTGCATCCAGCCCCACTTCGGCTTGTGGCTCAAGACCTTCAGTGTCAAGCCGAAGGTTGCGAAGGGCAGCCAAGCGGAGTGCGGAGGCGCCATGGTGGGCAGGATGTCCCACGTTACATGTCTGGAGGGTACTTTCATGGAAACCATTAAGGGCTGGCAATCGGGGTGGTTCTACATCACCGAGCCACGTGATCCCGAATGGGCAGCGGCCCCCGAATTCAGATCCGGCATCCCCACATGGCTCACCTCCTGGAAAGAGAGCGGCCGGATTTGGGGCGATTCGGAGGAGCTGACCGGACTCCAAGCCTGCGTCCAAAAGCTGGTGGACAAGAAGCTCAAGCTTGTCAACGTAGTCCAGGTCATGCTCATCCGCCAGATTCTCCCGTGCCAATGACGGCAAGGTAGTCAGAGTCGGGATTCGGAGTCGGATCGATTTTCCTCAGACAGAATCGAGTCGTAAGATCGAGTCCTGGAATCGAGGATTCTACTATATTTACTCAAAGAAGATATTTTGTATGCACACAACAAATTTATATGGGTTATATAGAGTTTTGACACTAAATATGGAGCAAAGAACGTACACATCAATGCTAGTTGTATTCCACTTCTTTTTATGGCTAACCTACCATCTAGCTCGCATGTATGGAACATATATGAGAGGGAAATATATAGAACATTTAAACCTTCAATGCACGAAATTTACTTAGGTTCTTTTTAGAGTGCGTGAATAGTCGATCACTTGTCTATTTGAGCTGCAGTGCTAAACCTTGAAGGGTCTTCCTCTCCTTCTCCGATCAATCTTGAAGCATTCCCTTTTTCATGCCAATTCCACCTGTTGACAAGCCTGGTCCTCAATTTCGATCTAGGGTTGTTGAGAGCTAGATCAAAGGTGCCGGCGGCTGAGCATTTGGGCTTGGGAGGGGAAAAAGGCCCATGAGGTATATGAAAAGGGGTTTGGATGATTGCATACTATTGTGCTACAACTAAACAAACGGCTTAGATAAATTAGTAGAATCGGACATAGTCCATAGCATAGTCGGGATTGTACAGTTTTGTATAGGATTCTATGATTTGGATCGCGACTCAACATGGATTCTACCTGATCCGGATTCATAGTGGGATTTGGATCGACATGCTTTTGTAGGGTCGTGAAGTCGTAGGATTCTAGCAGTCGAGTCGGGATTCTGGCTACCTTGAATGACGGGGCTTTAATATGTGGGAGTTCAATCCGGCGCAACACCAGACTTTGAATGGGCTCTTCGACACTACGTACGAAGAGGTCTGGAAGGTGCTGTTCAAGGGCACCGAGGCTCCCGCATCCGCTACCGAAGATCGCGGATTCAGCTCGTAGCGTCCAGCTGACGAGGTAAGCGATATTGTCCTTTACGGGACGCCTGTTATTCATAGTTTGACTCTATGCGGGATCTAAACTCCCTTTCCTTTGACAGGACTGGCTGAAGAAGGCCGCACAGGCTATTTGTCCGGCCCCATTGCCAGAGGACCCAGCTGACGCCCGCCTAACGGGGCTGCTGGCTCCGGCACCCCACGTGGTGCCGGAGAAGAAGGCCAAGAAGAAGACCACGGGGACTCGGAAGAGTTCCCGTTTTCAGGTGCTATCGGACGATGAATCCGAGGCCGACTCCTCCCACCAAGGCGAGGAGGAGAAGAAGAAAGCCTCTCCCCCAGCAGGGGGAGGGAAGAAAAGGAAGGCCTCCCCAACAAGGGAGGCCGAAGGTTCCAAGAGGGGAAAAACTCTTCCCCCGGACTGTTCCGCCAACGCCAGTGACGACGACGAGGACTGGCCTCCAAGGGCCAAGCCTCTGGCGAGATCGTAAGTATCCGGACTCCCGAATAACTTCAAGGTTTTCGTTTTCCGCCACATTATGTCTTTCTAATGCCGCATACAACCCTGCAGTCCGCCTAAGGATGATCTCCCCACTTCGTCGAGCGGGTCCTTAGGGGCGTCGGATATGGATTCTCTTCTGACTGCCTCCACCCCCCGTGATGCGGACGTTGCCGAGGTGGGATCCCAGGAAGGGACCCACCAGGAGGAGAGGGCCCCGGAGGTGTCACAGGACAACCTCCCGGACTTTGCACCGGACTCAGCCCCGGAACCCATAGTGGCTCTGGAGTCCGGCGGGCGACCCCTTCGTAAGAAGGGCAAGACCGCGACGCCGGCTGCCTCCATCCAACCGGAGGTGCCGGATAATTTTCTGGAGGCGCTCAACGGCGCCTCCATCGAAGAGGAACACTGCACTGTTATGAGTGCGGTGATTCAGAAGGTTCAGCTCGCCAAGAGCGGGCTGACCAAAGCCTGCAGCAGCCTTCTAACAGGATTTGAGGTAAGAATTTCAATACATGTAAAATGGTACCGCATAGACAGTAGCCCCTGATGCTCGGTTCGGTGTTCGGAAAGAAAAGCCGGACTGAGGATCTTTAGAAAGATAAACGTAGGAGTCATGAAAATATGTCAATATGGGATTGCAGGTTGTGCTGCTGACCTCTGCCGCACTGACTGCGGAGGTCAATACTTTGAAGGAAAACCTCGAGCGGTCCGAGAACGAGCTCGGCCATGCCAAGAAGCAGCTCGAGGAAAAAGAAGGTGAGTAATACCTTATGAAAATTGTACCTTACAGAAAAGGATTTTGGTTGCAAGAAAAATGACAAGGATAACTGGGGTATTGCAGGGGCCATGAATGAGGTGGCGACCCTGAAAGAGGCGGTGGCCGCGGCCGAATGCAATGCGGCCGCAGAGCGCACCGAGCGAGAGAAACAGGAGGCGCGGGTGGCGGAGGTACAGCAAGAGCTCCAGGATCTCGTGAAGAAACACGAGAGCCTGGAGCGTGACTCGAAGACTCGAGAGTCTGAGCTTGCAACGGCTCTTGAGAGTGCCAAAGCCGCTAAGGCCGAAGCCTACAAGGCCCTCCAGGACATAGAGGCGGTGAAGAAAATAGCAGCGGGTAAGGCATTTTTCATGCAAAGTAAGCATGTGAGTGTTAATTACCTGTCGCTTACCCGAATTCGGAGCTCTCCAAGAGCATTCGCAGATCTTCCCTGCAGCGTGTCCGATGCTGCCGCATTCTACCGGGCCGAGGAGGGGAGCTCAACGGAGAAGGTCTTCTGGTCTCACTATGCTGAGGCCGGACGTCCGGTTCCCCTTAGCGACCAGCTGAAGCAGCTGGTCGAGCTCCACAAGGCGGCCGAACAGGCCATGAAGGGCCTCATAGTTCGGCTGTGGCCTAAGGAGGCTATGCCTGGGAGCTACTTCGGCCTGGTGCGGCGGCTGGTGGACGCTTGCCCGTGGGTTGAAGTTATCAAGCACTCCGCCTGTATACAGGGTGCGCGTCGGGCCCTTGCCCGCGCAAAGGTGCACTGGGGCAAGATGGATGCCCAGAAGCTTGTGACGGACCCCCCACCAGAGGGCAAGGAGCATCGCACGCCCGAGATGTATTATAGGAGTGTGCTGAAGGGTGCCCGCACTATTGCGGGTGAGTGCTCCAAAGATGTAATATTTGAGTAGACTCGCATTTTGTTATCCTGTGCGCTGAAAACTTGGTTCATATGCGCTAAGCAACGCTTGTTAATTTAAAATGTTACCTTCTGTGCGGCTGTTTATCAAATTTGAGAGATGGCAAGTCGTCGGCTTCAGCCCCCATGCCACGAGTGCTGGGGTGTTTGGGATAAACTCGAGCGCTCTTGTTCCCATTTTTGGGTCCATCTAGGGAGGCGCTCAACACAACTAACAAGGCAACCGGACTTATAATGCTTGAACACTCTCACTTACCCATAGAATTCTATAATTTTAAATTTCGGCGAAGCCCCTAGTTTTCGGAAGGCCGAATTTGGGGCGCTATCCACGCCTTGGCCGGACAGAATCCGGCTCCTCGCTCGAAATGGCATAAGTCTTTAGGGACTCGCAAAGAACCTCTCGAACAGCGACCAGCTCTCGCCTCATCATGATGGTCAGTTTTAGCTTTCTCCACTGAGGCGATAACCCAGCTCAACTGGGGCGCAATCGCAGTGGTTCTCCCAGTGCTACCTTAGCCGATAAAATGGAACGTAAGGTACCAAAACATGGGAGCCGGGCAAACCCAACTATTGACCCAAGAACATGATTCGGAGCCGATGCATATAATGCTATAAGTTTAGGGTGCCGCACTTTCGAAAGTGTTCGAACTTATCACACCATAACGCGGGAAACATAAGCCCCTGGTGTATTTAGCCGTACCAAAACGTACGGATGTAACATGTCATAGATGAACATATGTGTAAGAAAGAAATGCAATTAGAAGCAAAAATGTGATGCATTGCTTTATTCAAATAAAAATTGCTGTAAGTGCAGGACGATACAAATGGTGCGGTAAGGAAGGGATGAGACTGTTTAACATGTCCCCCTCCAGGGGTAGGCTACGGAATAATGCATAAAACAGATTTAATGCTCATAATGGAGACCACCTGGATTTTCGTTGTAGCCTTTCTCCTTCCCTGGCTGTTGTATCGTGGGTTCGGCATGTCTGCTGCCGGACAGGGCCTCTGACGAACGGAGTCCTGTAGGTAAAAAATAAAAGGAAAAGAAAAAAAACGACACACTTAAGAGCCCCTGGTGCGGTTGAGCCGCAGTCTGGGCTTATCGTGGTCGAGCCCCTTGCCCCATGCCCATGGTATCTTCAGAGCGTAATGGAGTGCATGAAGGGTCTGTCTTAATGTTTTACAGGGGCTGAGGTTGGGGCCGCACTGCTACGCATGCTCGGAACGTGCCAGGTGGTCGTGTTGTAGGTTACTCCAGGCACGCTTAGCTGTGTCCGGCTGCTTGGCAGCCGGACTCGAGAATTGCCTAAAAAGGCTGCTTTGTACTTCTGCCGCGAGAGCCGCTGTATGTTCCTCCATTCGGAGGGAGCGTTCAGTGTTTCCGTTGACCGTGATGACTCCTCTAGGGCCTGGTATCTTGAGCTTGAGGTATGCGTAGTGCGGCACCGCGTTGAACTTTGCGAACGCGGTACGTCCGAGCAAGGCATGATAGCCGCTGCGGAACGGGACTATGTCGAAGATTAACTCCTCGCTTCGGAAGTTATCCGGGGATCCGAAGACCACTTCCAGTGTAACTGAGCCTGTACAATTGGCTTCTACACCTGGTATGACGCCTTTAAAGGTCGTCTTGCTAGGTTTAATCCTTGAGGGGTCTATGCCCATTTTGCGCACCGTATCCTGATAAAGCAGGTTTAGGCTGCTACCGCCGTCCATCAGGACTCTGGTGAGATGAAATCCATCGACGATTGGGTCTAGAACCAATGCGGCGAACCCACCATGGCGAATGCTGGTTGGGTGGTCCCTTCGGTCAAAGGTGATCGGGCAAGAGGACCCTGGATTGAACTTCGGGGCAACTGGCTCCATCGCGTATACATCCCTGAGTGCACGTTTTCCGCTCCCTTTTGGGTATGTGCGTGGCATATATCATGTTCACTGTCCACACCTGTGGGGGGAAACCCTTCTATCCTCTATTGTTCGACGGTCGGGTCTCTTCCTCGTCGTCGCTATGTAGCCCCTTGTCGCTGTTTTCGGCAATTAACTTGCCTGCCTGCTTGAACACCCAACAGTCCCTATTGGTGTGGTTAGATGGCTTTTCAGGGGTGCCATGTATCTGGCACAAGCGGTCGAGAATTCGGTCCAAATTGGACGGACCCTGAGTTGTTCTTTTGAATGGCTTTTTCCGTTGACCGGGTTTAGAGCCTCTGAATCCGGCATTGACTGTCGTATCCTCACTGTTATCGCCGTTAATGCGGCGTTTGTTTTTGTAGCGACGCGACCTGCCACTACGGTCCTTGATATCCGGACTGCCAGAATTTTTGTTGAGGTTGTTGCTGCGTGCTAGCCAGCTGTCCTCACCCGCACAGAAGCGGGTCATGAGTGATGTAAGGGCTGCCATGGATTTCGGCTTTTCCTGTCCCAGGTGCCGGGCAAGCCACTCATCACGGATGTTATGCTTGAAGGCCGCGAGGGCCTCGGAATCCGGACAGTCAACGATTTGGTTTTTCTTGGTTAAGAACCGTGTCCAGAATTGTCTGGCCGATTCGTCTGGCTGCTGAATTATGTGGCTTAGGTCATCTGCATCTGGTGGTCGCACGTACGTGCCATGGAAGTTATCGAGGAATGTGGCTTCCAGGTCCTCCCAACTCCCGATTGACTCTGCTGGCAAGCTGTTAAGCCAGTGCCGGGCTGGTCCTTTAAGTTTGAGTGAGAGATATTTGATGGCGTGGAGATCGTCTCTGCGGGCCATGTGGATGTGGAGGAGATAGTCCTCGATCCAGACCGCGAGGTCTGTTGTGCCATCATAAGATTCAATATTGACGGGTTAAAGCCCTTCTGGGATTTGATGATCCATTACCTCATCTGTGAAGCACAGTGGGTGTGCGGCGCCTCTATACTGGGCGATATCGCGACGGAGCTCAAAAGAGCTTTGTCTGTTGTGTTCGGCCCGGCCGGACTTACTGTGTCCGGGGTGAAGGTGATCGTCACGTATCGTGGGGCGCCCACATGATCCATAGATCGATCTTGATTGTCTTGCCTTATCCTCCAATATGTCTCGCAGGTCCAGAGTGTTCCCCTGTGGCCTTGTGCTTTTCGAGCGATGCCGGGGTACGGGTCTAGTGAAGGGCCTTGAGGCCTCTCTGTCGCGACCACGGGGTGGTCGATCAGCCGTATTGTCTCCTGGTGAAGCGGGATCATATGCCTCCACCTCTAATCGGGGGAGCAGCTTATGTTTGGGGTAGCTTTTGGAGGGGCGTTCGAGTTCATGCTCTTCGGCCGCGAGGACTTCGGTCCATCTGTCGGCTAGCAGATCTTGATCAGCTCTAAGCTGCTGCTGCTTTTTCTTGAGGCTGTTCGCCGTGGCCATAAGCCTGCGTTTGAAACGCTCCTGTTCGACGGGATCCTCAGGCATGAGGAATTCGTCGTCGTCGAGGCTTGCCTCGTCTCCGAAGGGAGGCATATAGTCCTCTACCTCTTCTTCGGCCACTCTCTCATGAGGGCTGGCGTCCCCCTCCTCCTGTGCTCGATCTTGCTGGAGTGGGTTGTCTTCGGTGCTATCTGGTGTATTAGTGTCTCCGGTGCCGGAATCTTCGTTCTTGCTATGGCGGGATTTAGAGCGGCACCGCTGACGCCGGCGCTTGGGCTGTTTCTTGGAGGGGTCATCCTCCGCTATTCCTTTGCCGTTCCCATCCTTTGGGATATCCACCATGTATATGTCGTATGAAGAGGTGGCTTTCCAGTGCCCGGTGGGCGCTGGTTCTTGGTCGTCTCCGGCATCGTCGTCCATACCGTCGATGCCCTCAGAGTCGTAATCTAGCATGTCGGTTAGGTCGTCGACAGTGGCTACCAAGTGGGTGGTGGGTGGGCTCTGAATTTCTTCGTCGTCCGCATCCCAACCGTCTTGGCCGCAGTCCGGCCAGGCCTCTCCTGATAACGAGAGGTACTTTAGCGAACTCAAGATGTTGCCAAAAGGTGAGTGTTGAAAGATGTCCGCCGCGGTGAACTCCATGATCGGCGCCCAATCGGATTCGACTGGAGGGGGCACGGGAGGACCGGAGTCCAGCAAGGAGTCCGGCACCTCGGAGTCACGAGCTTCATGGGGGACAAGATAGGTGTTTGGCTCTGTCGCCTTAGAGGTTGCAGCCCCGGAGGCGGTGTCTAGCCATCCATCCTTGGTCTGCGCAGCCGGCTCCGAGTCGAAGATCGGAGCGGGTTCGAGTGCGGCCTCCAGGGTACTGTCCGGCTGCAGAGCTAAATCATGCCCATCATGACAGTACGGCACGCTCGGCTGTGGCTCGAATCCGTCGAGGATCAAGTCCCCGCGGATGTCAACCGTGAAGTTCAAACTTCCAAATCTGACCTGACGGCCAGGGGCATAGCCTTCGATCTGCTCCAGCTGGCCAAGCGAATTGGCCCGCAGTGCGAAGCCACCGAATACAAGGATCTGTCCGGGGAGGAAGGTCTCACCCTGGACTGCCTCGTCGTTGATGATCGAAGAAGCCATCGAGCCTATCGGTGACGACACAGAGGAACTCTCAATGAAAGCACCAATGTCGGTGTCAAAACCGGCGGATCTCGGGTAGGGGCTCCCGAACTCTGCGTCTAGGCGGATGGTAACAGGAGACGAGGGACACGATGTTTTTACCCAGGTCCGGGCCCTCTTGATGGAGGTAAAACCCTACGTCCTGCTTGATTAATATTAATGATGTGGGTTACAAGAGTAGATCTACCACGAGATCAAGGAGGCTAAACCCTAGAAGCTAGCCTATGGTATGATTGTTGTTCGTCCTATGGACTAAAGCCATCCGGTTTATATAGACACCAGAGAGGGCTAGGGTTACATAGAGTCGGTTACAAAGGTAGGAGATCTACATATCCATATCGCCAAGCTTGCCTTCCACACCAACGAAAGTCCCATCCGGACACGGGACGAAGTTTTCAATCTTGTATCTTCATAGTCTTGGAGTCTGGCCGATGATGATAGTTCGGCTATCCGGACACCCCCTAGTTCGGGACTCCCTCAATAGTCCTTGGACATTATCAATGATGTGTATCAGCAAGTACGTGACTTGTTTGTGGGACTATGCATTGTATGATGACTATCCTAAAAGGTCCCTAGTCGAAAGGGCCGTGTGGACGCGCAGCCGACTAGACTAGCATATGACACGGTCGATGGCTTGGTCTCACTAGCCATGGAGCATTGGATGCTAACCGGATAATATGGACTTGGAAAGGTCTGGTCGGATTCGACATAGCCGGATCCGAGTCGAGATAAGGTCCAAGTTGGACAGACCCAACTATGAGACGCAGCGATAAGTCATCTGTGAGTCTCTAGTACAACATACGTTCTATGTCCTAAGACCTGAGCTGGCGCATGTACTCGGGATGATGACAGACTTGCTTTGGGCCGACCAAACGCTACTCCGTGACTGGGTAGTTACAAAGGTAGGATTCGGGTATGTCCAGTCCCATGCTGTGAGACATGGTCGAGCAAGATGGGATTTGCCCCTCCGATCAGGAGAGATATACTCTGGGCCCCTCGTGTGATCCGACCAAGATAAGCATGGCCATGTGACAAGGATTATGAGATAATCCGGGTAGTGGTCGGGATCACTGGAACGAGAAAGAGGTCGGGCTAGCACAAGGATGACAGTTTCACCTTGATCCCGACAACATATATCGTGAGGCAAAGGGAACAGAAGTGTGACACATTGTACATGTTTGCCTAACCAGATTCATATTCCGCTTGGTGGTTGGCACGCCTTGCTAGAGGCCGCTACCAAACGTGCAGGTCGAAGGTGATCTGAATTGTGACCAAGCTGACTTGAACCTAAGGGGTCGCGCGCTTAAGGGAAGGAACCTACGAGGTCGGTTCGTAGGACACTGGTCGGATGTGATTCGAACTAGACTAGGAACGTGACCGAGTAGACTTTGGGCTTTAGGGTCCGTGTGAGGCCCAAGTGTTGAGCCCGCGACGGACGCCTATATAAGGTGGAGGTGCAGCGCACTTATTTGGTTGATCGCTTCGATGCTGTGACTAGGGTTTGCATGTGTTGCAAATAGCCACCTCCACTCGCCGCCGACTGTGTGATCGGACCTAGCAGTCCGCTACACGGTGTTCCTCCTGCACCCGCGGATACTGTTAGAGGCGGTGCACTTGCGCCGCTCTGGCGAACTTGTACATGTGATCGGACGACCGGCTGTTCGAGGGAGATCACACAAGGAGGAGACGATCCACGCGAACGCGCTGCCCTAACTCTTCATCCGCTGCACGGCACTGCGCGTCTAGTGGTAACGAACTGTGATCCATCTCCCATAGCATGTTCTTGGTTGTTCTGCGCGTAGGAATTTCAATTTGCAGTCGACGCACCCTACTGTAGACCCCAACAGTATCCAGATCCCGCTGTTAGTTGTTGGCCAGAGAGCTGTCTCGGTCATGTCTGCATGATTCCCGAACCCGTAGGGTCTACACACTTAAGGTTCGATGACGCTAGGGTTATAAAGGTAGTTTGTATGTGGTTACCGAATGTTGTTCGGAGTCCCGGATGAGATCTCGGACGTCATGAGGAGTTCCGGAATGGTCCGGAGGTAAAGAATAATATATAGGAAGTGAGGTTTTGGCTACCAGAAGTATTTCGGGGGTCACCGGTAATGTGCCGGGACCACCAGAAGGGTTCCGGGGGTCCACCGGGAGGGGCCACCAGCCCCGGAGGCTTGCATGGGCCAAGAGTGGGAAGGGACCAGCCCCTGAGTGGGCTGGTGCGCCTCCCACCAAGGCCCAAGGCGCAACCAGGAGGGGAGAGGGGAAACCCTAGGCGCAGATGGGCCTAAAGGCCCACCCTAGGGCGCACCCACTTCTCTCCCCCTCTTGGCCGCCCCCCTCCAAGTCCCATCTAGGGCTGCCGCACCCCTAGGGTGGGAACCCTAGATGGGGGCGCAACCACCTCCCCTCCTCCTATATATAGTGGGGGTTTTGGGGCTGCGAGAAACATGAGTTTCCATCTCTCTTGGCGCAACCCTACCCCTCTCCCTCCTCGTCTCTCGTAGTGCTTGGCGAAGCCCTGCCGGAGTGCCATGCTCCTCCATCACCACCACGCCGTTGTGCCGCTGCTGGATGGAGTCTTCCCCAACCTCTCCCTCTCTTCTTGTTGGATCAAGGCATGGGAGACGTCACCGGGCTGCACGTGTGTTGAACACGGAGGCACCGTTCTTCAGTGCTTAGATCAGATTCGGTCGCGATCTGAATCGCTTCGTGAATGACTCCACCGACCACGTTCTTGTAATGCTTCCGCATCACGATCTTTAAGGGTATGAAGATACACTCCCCTCTCTCTTGTTGCTAGAATCTCCATAGATTGATCTTGGTGATGCGTAGAAAATTTTGAATTTTTGCTACGTTACCCAACAGTGGTATCAGAGCTAGGTCTATTGTGTAGATTCTATGCACGAGTAGAACACAAGTAGTTGTGGGCGTTGATTTTGTTCAATATGCTTACAGTTACTAGTCCTATCTTCTTTCGATGGTATTGTGGATGAAGCGGCCTGGACCGACCTTACACGTACGCTTACGTGAGATAGGTTCCATCGACTGACATGCACTTGTTGCTTAAGGTGGCTAGCAGGTGTCTGTCTCTCCCACTTTAGTCGGATCGGATTCGATGAAAAGGGTCCTTATGAATGGTAAATAGCAATTGGCATGTCACGTTGTGGTTTTGGTGTAGGTAAGAAACGTTCTTGCTAGAAACCTATAGCAGCCACGTAAAAAACTTGCAACAAGAATTAGAGGACGTCTAACTTGTTTTTGCAGCATATGCCGTGTGATGTGATATGGCCAAGAAGGATGTGATGAATGAAATATATGTGATGTATGAGATTGATCATATTCTTGTAATAGGAATCATGACTTGCATGTCGATGAGTATGACAACCGGCAAGAGCCATAGGAGTTGTCTTTATTTATTGTATGACCTGTGTGTCACTGAATAATGCCATGTAATTACGTTACTTCATTGCTAAACCATTAGCCATAGTAGTATAAGTAATAGTTGGCGAGACAACTTCATGGAGACACGATGATGGAGATCATGGTGTCATGCCGGTGACGATGATGATCATGGAGCCCCAAAGATGGAGATCAAAAGGAGAAAAATGATATTGGCCATATCATGTCACTATTTGATTGCATGTGATGTTTATCATGTTTATGCATCTTATTTGCTTAGAACGATGGTAGTAAATAAGATGATCCCTCATAATAATTTCAAGAAAGTGTTCCCCCTAACTGTGCACCGTTGCGAAAGATCATTGCTTTGAAGCACCACGTGATGATCGGGTGTGATAGATTCTAACTTTCACATACAACGGGTGTAAGCCAGATTTACACACGCGAAACACTTAGGTTGACTTGATGAGCCTAGCATGTACAGACATGGCCTCGGAACACAAGAGACCGAAAAGTCGAACATGAGTCATATAGTAGATACGATCAATATGAAGATGTTCACCGATGATGACTAGTCCGTCTCACGTGATGATTGGACATGGCCTAGTTGACTCGGATCATGTATCACTTAGATAACTAGATGGATGTCTATCTGAGTGGGAGTTCATCAAATAATTTGATTAGATGAACTTAATTATCCTGAACATAGTCAAAAGGTCTTTGCAAATTATGTCGTAGCTGCGTTTTGGTTCTACTATCTTAGATATGTTCCTAGAGAAAATTTAGTTAAAAGTTGATAGTAGCAATTATGCAGACTGGGTCCGTAAACTGAGGATTGTCCTCATTGCTGCATAGAAGGCTTATGTCCTTAATGCACTGCTCGGTGTGTTGAACCTCAAACGTTGTCTGTGGATGTTGTGAACATCTAACATACACGTTTTGATGACTACATGATAGTTCAGTAATGTTAAATGGTTTAGAATTAAGGCGCTGAAGACATTTTAGAAACGTCGCGAACATATAAGATGTTCCAAGGGCTGAAATTGGGATTTCAGGCTCGTGCCTACGTTAAGAGGTATAAGACCTCCAATGAGTTTCTTAGCCTACAAACTAAGGGAGAAAAGCTCAATTGTTGAGCATGTGCTCAGATTGTCTGAGTACTACTATCGCTTGAATCAAGTGGGAGTTATCTTCCAGATGAGATAGTGATGGTTCTCCAAAGTCACCACGACCAAGCTACTAGAGCTTTGTGATGAACTATAACATATCAAGGATAGATATGATGATCCTTGAGCTATTCGCAATGTTTGACACCGCGAAAGTAGAAATCAAGAAGGAGCATCAATTGTTGATGGTTAGTGAAACCACTAGTTTCAAGAAGGGCAAGGGCAAGAAAGGATACTTCATGAAGCGGCAAATCAGTTGCTGCTCTAGTGAAGAAACCCAAGGTTGAAACCAAGCTCGAGACTAAGTGCTTCTATAATGAGGGGAACGGTCACTGAAGCAAGACTACCCTAGATACTTGGTAGATGAGAAGGCTGGCAAGGTCGATAGAAGTATATTGGATATACATTATATTAATGTGTACTTTACTAGTACTCCTAGTAGCACCAGGGTATTAGATACCGGTTCGGTTGCTAAGTGGTGGTAACTCGAAATAAAAGCTATGAAATAAACGGAGACTAGTTAAAGGTGAGATGACGATATGTGTTGGAAGTGTTTCAAGCTTGATGTAATCAAGCATCGCATGCTCCCTCTACCATCGAGATTGGTGTTAAACCTAAATAATTGTTATTTGGTGTTTGCGTTGAGCATAGACATGATTGGATTATGTCTGTCGCAATATGGTTATTCATTTAAGGAGAATAATGGTTACTTTGTTTATTTGAACAATACCTTCAATGGTCTTGCACCTAAAATAAATGGTTTATTGAATCTCGATCGTAGTGATACACATGTTCATGCCAAAAGATATAAGATAGTAATGATAGTACCACCTACTTGTGGCACTGCCATGTAAGTCATATTGGTATAAAACGCATGAAGAAGCTCCATGTTGATGGATCTTTGGACTCACTCGTTTTTTGAAAATTTTGAGACATGCGAACCATGTCTATTGGTATGAACGCATGAAGAAACTCCATGCAGATGGATCGTTTGGACTCACTTGATTATGAATCACTTCAGACATGCAAATCATACCACATGGGCAAGATGACTGAAAAGCCTCGTTTTCAGTAAGATGGAACAAGAAAGCAACTTGTTGGAAGTAATACATTTTGATGTGTGCAGTCCAATGAGTGCTGAGGCACGCAGTGGATATCGTTATGTTCTTACTTCACAGATGATTAGAGTAGATGTTGAGTATATTTACTTGATGAAACAAAAGTCTGAATTATTGAAAGGTTCAAGTAGTTTCAGAGTGAAGTTGAAGATCTTTGTGACAAGAGGATAAAATGTCTATGATATGATCATAGAGATGAATATCTGAGTTACGAGTTTGGTACACAATTAAGACATTGTGGAATTTTTTTCACAACTAACACCGCCTAGAACACCATAGTGTAATGGTGTGTCCGAACATCATAGATGCACCCTATTGGATATGGGGCATACCATGATGTCTCTTACCGAATTACCGCTATCATTTATGGGTTAGGCATTAGAGACAACCACATTCACTTTAAATAGGGCACCACGTAATTCCGTTGAGATGACACCGTGTGAACTATGGTTTAGAGAAACCTAAGCTGTCATTTCTTAAAAGTTTGGGGCTGCGACACTTATGTGAAAAAGTTTCAGGCTGATAAGCTCGAACCCAAAGCGGATAAATGCATCTTCACAGGACACCCAAAAACAGTTGGGTATACCTCTTGTCTCAGATCCAGAAGCAAAAGGGGTTGATTCTAGGAACGGGTCCTTTCTCGAGGAATAGTTTCTCTCGAAAGAATTGAGTGGGAGGATGGTGGAGACTTGATGAGGTTAATGAACCATCACTTCAACTAGTGGGTAGCAGGGCACAGGAAGTTGTTCCTATGGTGCCTACACCAATTGAAGTAGAAGCTTATGATAGTGATCATGAAACTTCGGATCAAGTCACTACCAAACCTTGTAGGTCAACAAGGATGCGTACGACTTCAGAGTGGTACGTAATCCTGTGTTGGAGGTCATGTTGCTAGACAACAATGAACCTACGAGCTATGGAGAAGTGATGGTGGGCCCGGATTCCGACGAATGGCTCGAGGCCATAAAATCCGAGAGAGGATCTATGTATGAAAACAAAGTGTAGACTTTGGAAGAACTACTTGATGGTCGTAAGGCTGTTGGGTACAGATGGATTTTAAAAGGAAGACAAACAATGATGGTAAGTGTCACCATTAAGAAAGCTCGACTTGTCGCTAAGATGTTTTCTGACAAGTTCAAGGAGTTGACTATGATGAGACTTTCTCACTCGTAGCGTTGCTAAGAGTCTGTTGGAATTATATTAGTAGTTACTACATTATTTATGAAATCTTGCAGATAGGATGTCAAAACATTGTTTCCTCGATGATTTTCTTGAGGAAAGGTTGTATGTGATATAACAAGAAGGTTTTGTCAATCCTGAAAGATGCTAACAAGTATGCAAAGCCCCAGTAATCCTTCTAAGGACTGGAGTAAGCATCTCGGAGATGGAATATACGCTTTGATGAGATGATCAAAGATTTTGGGTTTATACAAAGTTTATGAGAAACTTGTATTTCCAAAGAAGTGAGTGGGAGCACTATAGAATTTCTGATGAGTATATGTGGTTGACATATTGTTGATCAGAAATGATATAGAATTTCTAGAAAGCATATAGGGTATTTGAAAAGTGTTTTTCAATGAAAACCTGGATTAAGCTACTTGAACATTGAGCGTCAAGATCTATGAGGATAGATCAGAAACGCTTAATAATACTTTCAAATGAATACATACCGTGACAAGTTTTTGAAGAAGTTCAAAATAGATCGGCGAAGAAGGAGTTCTTGGCTGTGTTATAAGGTGTGAGTATTGAGTAAGACTCAAGACATGACCTCGGCAGAAGAGAGAGAGAATGGACGAAGGTCGTCCCCTATGCTTTAGATATAGGCTCTACAGTATGCTATGTTGTGTACTGCACCTGATGTGTGCCTCGCCATGAGTCAGTCAAGGGGTACAAGAGTGATCCAGGAATGGATCACATGACAACGGTCAAACTTATCCTTAGTAACTAGTGGACTAAGGAATATTATCGATTATGGAGGTGGTAAAAGAGTTAGTCGTAAAGGGTTACACCGATGCAGACTTTGACACTAATCTGGATGATTCTGAGCAGTTAACCGGATCCGTATAGTAGAACAGTTATTTGGAATAGCTCCAAATAGAGCGTGGTAGCTGCATCTACAAGATGACATAATTTTTTTTAAAGCACACACGGATCTGAAAGGTTCAGACCCGTTGACTAATAACTTCTCTCACAAGCGAGGTATGATCAAACCCCATGGGTGTTGAATTCATTACAATCACATAGTGATGTGAACTAGATTATTGACTCTAGTGCAAGTGGGAGACTGTTGGAAATATGCCCTAGAGGCAATAATAAAATGGTTATTATTATATTTCCTTGTTCACGATAATTGTCTATTGTTCATGCTATAATTGTATTAACTGGAAACCGTAATACATGTGTGAATATATAGACCACAACATGTCCCTAGTGAGCCTCTAGTTGACTAGCTCGTTGATCAACAGATGGTCATGGTTTCCTGACCATGGACATTGGATTTCATTGATAACGGGATCACATCATTAGGAGAATGATGTGATGGACAAGACCCAATCCTAAGCATAGCACAAGATCGTGTAGTTCGTTTGCTAAAGCTTTTCTAATGTCAAGTATCATTTCCTTAGACCATGAGATTGTGTAACTCCCGGATACCGTAGGAGTGCTTTGGGTGTACCAAACGTCACAACATAACTGGGTGGCTATAAAGGTGCACTACAGGTATCTCCGAAAGTGTCTGTTGGGTTGGCACGAATCGAGACTGGGATTTGTCACTCCGTATGACGGAGAGGTATCTCTGGGCCCACTCGGTAATGCATCATCACAATGAGCTCAATGTGACTAAGTAGTTAGTCGCGGGATCATGCATTACGGAACGAGTAAAGTGACTTGCCGGTAACGAGATTGAACGAGGTATTGGGATGCCAACGATCGAGTCTCGGGCAAGTAACATACCGATTGACAAAGGGAATTGCATGCGGGATTGCTTGACTCCTTGACATCGTGGTTCATCCGATGAGATCATCGTGGAACATGTGGGAGCCAACATGGGTATCTATTGGAGATATGCCCTAGAGGCAATCATGTATGATGATATTTCCTATGTGTTTATGAATAAAGATAGTCCTTGGACATTATCAATGATGTGTATCAGCAAGTACGTGACTTGTTTGTGGGACTATGCATTGTATGATGACTGTCCTAAAAGGTCCCTAGTCGAAAGGGCCGTGTGGACGCGCAGCCGACTAGACTAGCATATGACACGGTCGATGGCTTGGTCTCACTAGCCATGGAGCATTGGATGCTAACCGGATAATATGGACTTGGAAAGGTCTGGTCGGATTTGACATAGTCGGATCCGAGTCGAGATAAGGTCCGAGTCGGACAGACCCAACTCGGTAATGCATCATCACAATGAGCTCAATGTGACTAAGTAGTTAGTCACGGTATCATGCATTACGGAACGAGTAAAGTGACTTGCCGGTAACGAGATTGAACGAGGTATTGGCATACCGACGATCGAATATCGGGCAAGTAACATACCGATTAACAAAGGGAATTGCATCCGGGATTGCTTGAATCCTTGACATTGTGGTTCATCCGATGAGATCATCATGGAACATGTGGGATCCAACATGGGTATCCAAATCCCGCTATTAGTTATTGGCCAGCGAGCTGTCTCGGTCATGTCTGCATGATTCCCGAACTCGTAGGGTCTACACACTTAATGTTCGATGACACTAGGGTTATAAAGGAAGTTTGTATGTGGTTACCGAATGTTGTTCGGAGTCCCAGATGAGATCCCGGACGTCACGAGGAGTTCTGGAATGGTCCAGAGGTAAAGGATAATATATAGGAAGTGAGGTTTTGGCTACCGGAAGTATTTCAGGGGTCACCGATAATGTACCAGGACCACCGGAAGGGTTCCGGGGGTCCACCGGGAGGGGCCAGCAGCCCCGGAGGCTTGCATGGGCCAAGAGTGGGAAGGGACCAGCCCCTGAGTGGGCTGGTGCGCATCCCGCCAAGGCCCAAGGTGCAGCCAGGAGAGGAGAGGGGAAACCCTAGGCGCATATGGGCCTAAAGGCCCACCCTAGGGCGCGCCCCCCTCTCTCTCCCTCTTGGCCGCCCCCTCCAAGTCCCATCTAGGGCTGCCGCACCCCTAGGGTGGGAACCCTACATGGGGGCGCAGCCACTTCCCCTCCTCCTACATATAGTGGGGGGTTCTGGGGCTGCCAGAAACATGAGTTCCCATCTCTCCTAGCACAACCCTACCCCTCTCCCTCCTCGTCTCTTGTAGTGCTTGGCGAAGCCCTGCCGGAGTGCCATGCTCCTCCATCACCACCACGCCCTTGTGCTGCTGCTGGACGGAGTCTTTCCCAACCTCTCCCTCTCTTCTTGCTGGATCAAGGCACGGGAGACGTCACTGGGCTGCACGTGTGTTGAACACGGAGGCACCGTTCTTCGGTGCTTAGATCGGATTCGGCCGCGATCTGAATCTCTTCGTGAACGAATCCACCGACCGCGTTCTTGTAACGCTTGCGCATCGCGATCTTCAAGGGTATGAAGATACACTCCCCTCTCTCTTGTTGCTAGAATCTCCATAGATTGATCTTGGTGATGCGTAGAAAATTTTGAATTTCTGCTACGTTACCCAACATTCTCATGTGATCACCTGCATCTTTTTTTGTTGTACTACTATAGTAGCCTAGGCTAGTCATGGTGGAAAGTAACTTAGTCTACTCCAGTAACTCTATGGTTACCCTAAGAGCAAGTACTACCTCAGTCCTGGTTTACTCTTCCTATTTTGCAGTATCAAAATTTGACCATAGATTTAACTGACAAAATGTTAATGCATGTCACTAAGAACTATATCGTTGGATTCATATTTGAACATAATTTCAAATGGTGTAATTTTTAGACATGCATTGTCATTTTCCTAGGTAAATCTATGGTCAAAATTTTATACTAAATACGAGGTAGTACTCCCTTCGTCCCAAAATTCTTGTCTTACATTTGTTTAGATAAGGATGGATCTAACACTAAAATGTAACTAGATACATCCGTATTTAGACAAATTTAAGACAAGAATTTTGGGACGGAGGGAGTACAAAAGTGGGCTATGTATGCCAAAACACGTGCCAAATTCACTTGTGATGCATTTTTCATCGATACCCCTCCATTGCTCACCTGGTGCCCCAATCTGGATCACCTACTTTGCTTCGGTGCCAAATTAACTCACGCAATGAAAAAACACTTGCGTGGGAGAGAGAGAGAGGACCGAGGCCATAAAAAAACACTTGTTTGGGAGAGTGAGAGGCTGGTGTAGTTGGTTTGATTGATTTATTTATACATGTGGGTCTGTGTGCACAGCAGTGCCAACTCTCTCACATCGCGAGAGCGGTGCCAAAATCTTTTGATTTGACATTGATGCATATTATTTGACATACTTTTGAGAAATATGGCATCGACCACATAGTGGAAGGCAAAAAAATGCCCAAGCTCTTCACGTGCTCCTAGGTAAATGAGAGGAAAGAGAGAGAGAGAGAGAGAGAGAGAGAGAGAGTGAAAAATATCACTAGCCAGCCAACCCTATCGTATGAGTGAATGATATTGGTACCTCTTGATGACATGTCAATCTTATACAGCCAGCTGCTCTAATATGTTCTCTTCTTTTGCAGATAAAAAAGACCCGAAACTAAAAAATGTGCTGCACTATAACAATCTCATTAAATGCCTTGATCTCCATCTTACAGAAATTGATTTGATCGACTACCGAGGCAGCACATCTGAGATTAAATTGGCCAGGTTCTTTGTTTTGGAGGCAAGTGTGCTCAAGGTAATGAGGTTTGGCGTTCTCTGGCGCAACAATGAATGGCGTGCTGATCACCGCAAGCGTCTAAGCCGGAATGACAAAGTCTCCGCAGAAGCTGAATTTGTTTTTGAAACATCAAGTGGCCAGAGACTCGAAAACTTATTTGCCCATTAGTGACTTGTCAGCGCGGTGGATTTTAGTTTGTACGATAATGCTGGATCCACCTAAAGTAACGAAAGTTCTTACGTAAACTTCCTAGTAATTCTCTCCTCGTGGGTGCAGCGTTACTCCTAACATTTATAATATCAGTTTGAAACTTGTAATATTGCCGTGTCCTATTCCTGCGTTTTCAAAATCCTGTGAATCAAATAGGCCCTGAGTTGGTGATGATGTTGTGCCTCCCATCTTTCACCAATAGCCGTCAGATCTAGATCTGATGCATAGAAACCAAACTTCTTCATTTTTGAAAAAAGATGCCCTTACTTGTTCCCTATTTACAAACAACTCCTTGTCTCTCAAAAGCAGCCTTATCTCCTCCCCACCACATCTAGAAGGACATGGAAAAATTTGGCGTGATGGCCGCTGCCGGCACCGTCCACCACCAATCTTGGGGTTCCGTGCAATGCACGGGCATCTACGCACAGGAAATCATGCTAAACATGGCTAGTTGTAAGCAGGCTAGCTCTACAGCCATGATGATAGTGACTGCTGACGGTGAGGCTGACTATGGTATGCCAAACACGGTGCCTAAACTCAGGTGTCATCTCCAGCGCAGGGTCTTGTCACTTCACTGTGAGGAGCAACACGTAATAATTTGACCAATGGGTAATACAATGCTACTACATTGGTAGTACTACTACTAGTACTACTAGCACCACTGTCTGGATTTAGGAGTACTACCACGTCCATCCGGATTTTAATATTTGACTAGCAATATCTAGTAATGCATGTCACAAAAAATGTACTACTCCCTTTGTAAATAAATACATGGTATATTATTTTATTCCTATCGGCGAGAGAAATTAATGTCTTTTTGCTAATTAATAGGATTACATGCAATGAACTAAACACTCCATGTCATGTTTGGTAGTCTCAAGTCATTGAAAGCATGCACGACCCACATCTCTCATTGGTTGATATGTCACGAAATAAGAAACGAGGAGGGAGTTAGTGTACCTTGCCTAAGTGTTTTGGGATTATTTGGTTTTCGTAAGGTGACTTACACAACATTTTTGTTTACATGCATTAACATTTTATTAGTTAAATCAAAGGTTAAAAGTTGGTGCAAAATGCAAAGGGGACCAATAAACCAGTAAACATCAAACTTCTCTTGTTTGGCCCCAACTAAAGGTCCGGTGAGATGACTATACTACATCGGCACGGAGGGAGACGCAACTTCATTGACTTACTGCAACTGCCTTAGGGTGAATGAAACGTGGGCCCAATGGGTGGCTGGCCCACCTGTCATACAGCCAAAGGCAGGTGTAGTAGAGAGCCGAGGAGTAGATGGCCAACACGCACGTGAATTCAACGCAGTCTGCACTTCTCATATAAAGGCTCCCCGCCAGTCCAATCTAGTACGAAATCCTACGCACCTACGCACGCTAACCAAGGGCAAGAGTGATCACTCGAATCGCAAGATCAGTTGACTATCCCTTGGATCCAAGCACCCTCTAAGCTAGTCCCATGGAGGCGATGAGCGCGAGCATCAGCCGGCTGTGCCAGATGGTCCACGATGCCGGCCTGCGGCCCAGCACCGAGGAACGTCTCCAGGTAGTGCTTGAGGCCGGGGCCGCTTGGACGACAGCTTTGTCTCCTTGTTCGAAGAGGTCCTCGTCGGTTATCTCGACAAGTTCACCATCGTCAAGAAGCTCGCGGACGACCTTGACGTACGCCTCCAGCCGACGCGCCCAGGCTCTACGATGCCCACCACCCTCAACGGTGACTATGCTGACAACCTCTTCGACACACTGGTGGCCCTGCGACTGCCCGCCGTCGCGTCGGAGAATGTCCACCTCGAGGTCGCGCTCGCCACACAACGCTTGGCGCAACAAGACACCATCAACATAATCACCCATGTCTACGCGCAAATCATCCACAAGGACTACTACATGCAAGAGGAGGATGATAGGATGCTGGCCTTCTTGGACCACAGGGCAACCTTGGACAACATTGTTCAGAAGCACGTTCAGCTCGCCGCCAACGCCGCTGCTCCTCACATGTCGGTTGGTGACCCGGCGCACTAGGGCGTGATGATGTCGTTGATCGATCCATATGTATTTTTATATTTTTGTCAAATCCATGTAGTAGTATATGGTACTACTAGTAATTATCTTACCTTTCGCATCAACTTCATAATTTTCGTACGTACTCCATGCATGAACCGCGCCAGAGCCAAACTTCTCATTATTCTAGGGAAGATCATTATTTCTATCTATCGGTCGCGCCCTGGAGCAGAACCAAATTTTACAAGTTACAAGTTCAAAAGGAAAAGCCTGCCGTGTTAGCGTCGCACCCTGTCGTGGTATTCTCACGGGGGGTGTTGCAAGACGACATATGCCACAAGGGCTTAGTGTGAGGGTAAGACTGTTGCTGATAGGCCCGGGAGCGGGTATGCGAGTAGCACGCGGTGGTTTACCCAGCTTCGGAGCTCTGCGGAGAGATAATACTCCTACTGCTGAATGTCTGAGTGTATCTATCTGCGGTGTACATCGGGCAATACAAAGTGCTCCTGGAGCTGTATCTGGGATCAGTGCCAAGTGCATATGATCTGGTATATGCATGCGTATGGCCAGCTCTAGTGACCATGTATGGCCATGGCTTGTGGCCATGAGTGGCCTTGTGGCCAAATGAATGTGGCTGTGGGAGTCCATCCCTTGGATGGATGGATGTGTGCCTTTATATAGGCATGGCTAGCTTACTATCTAAGCTATGTGGTGGTATGGGAGCAAGGCATGGTGGGTGTCATGCTTGTCCCCTGGGTCACTTCATAAATAGTGCCAGGGGACAAGTGATAATATACATGATGGCTGAGATGACACGTAAATAGTGCTCGGGTACGATCGTCTCATCGGTGTCTTGTCGATGTTGCTTCGGGCTGCAGTCAGCAGCCGGCTGGTTGGCGCAGTCGGCAGCCGGCCGGGCAGAGCAGTCGGATGAGGAGCCGGCAGGAGCGGTCGGGCAGTCGGACTAAGGGGCTTTGCTAGCCCCGATGTCTTGAAATATGGTCTTGCCGTCTTCGGGGTACCCGTGGTCATTTACTCCGACAGTAGCCCCCAAGCCTCCGGGCAACTTGGCAAAGTTGGGCGGAGGTTTTTTGGCGGGTGTTCATGAAAATGATCATGCAAAAGACAAAGTTAGTCCACACATATATATCAAATGATTACTTTTAGCATTGCAAATTTTATGTGGAGGGTGCCGACTCGATTTTGTCCGAGCCCCCTTCAATCTTTTTCGTGTTCCCTCCACTCTTTGGCCTGTGCTCCCGCTAACCGGATAGCCGCTCTGCGGTCTGTGGCTGAGAGTGGGCCGCGGAGTGGAGTGTACAATACTCAGACTCTGGGAGCGAATTTAGCCGAGCAGATACTCATAAAGGAAACAGTTGGGTCGCCCGAAGCGTTTCTCTTCCCGGACGTTTTTCGCGTGGATAGCCTCCAGCGTTCACTCTTGCTAGTCGGACAACCCCTCTGTGGTCTGTGAATAAGAGTGGGCCTTTGGTACCGCGCACGCTACTAAGCCGTCTGCGGGAACTAATGTCTCAGGCCAAGCGGCCAGCCCCCGGGCCAACCCTGGCTGGCACCGAGGCGAGCAGTAGTGCAACTGTAATAAAATGCGGAGATAGCCCCCGAGCATCGCTTGAGGTTATCCATGCTTTCGCGGTGCAAAAAATATGCAGGTGAGGAGCTCACATTGATTTTCATGTAGTCATGGTCGTCGAAGACAGCCAGCGCGACTCGGCGCTCGCGGAGCGCGCCGGCGCACCCGCTGGGTGCAGCCCTCAAGCCCCCGGGTGCTCGAAGGGGGGTCCCGGCCGGTCAAGCTCGACCGGCCAGGCGGCGAGGTAACTTGCAGCGCCCGTTTCTTCTTTCTTCTCTTCTGCCGGCTGCTGGCAGCTGGACAAAACTCTTCTCTTGTCTCTTGCAATCTTTTGTGGGGGCGCGCCGGCGCACCCACTGGGTATAGCCCCCGAGATTCGGACCGACTGCTGAGCAGTCGGGCCGGATCTCCCGGCGCCTACTTTATCTTCTCTCTCACGGGGGCGCATCAGCGCACCCGCTGGATGTAGCCCCCGAGATCCGGGCCGACTGCTGAGCAGTCAGGCCGGATCTCCCGGCAACTACTTTGTCTTCTCTTTCTTCACGGGGGCGCGTCAGCGCACCCGCTGGGTGTATCGTTGGAGCAGGAGGCAGTCCAGCCGGCTTGGCACAGCCGGCAGTGCGGGTCACAACTGACCGTCCAAGTGGCGAAGCAGACGGACAGGTCATCCGGACGGGTTTGCCTTTTCTTTTCTTTGTCCCAGCCGACTTCTTTTTTTCTTTTTTTTTGCCAGTCGGAGTGTGGGCAGTCGGCCTCCTCTTCTTCTTTTTCTTTCTTTCTCAGGCAGCCGGCTTCTCCCTTCATTTTTTTAATTTTTTTTTCCGCAGCAGTCGGCCTCTGACTTTTCTTTCTCTGTCTCCAACCGGCCCGAGACCGCACGGACGGAGCCTGCTGACGCATACGCGGGGGTGGAGTGAAGAGCGGGCCGCGGGGGCGCCTGAGGGGAGGAGCCGGCCACGCGGGGCGGCCGGGTGCGGAGGCGACCCGGCCAACGGGCGCGCAGCGGGAGCCGGCAAGGCGGCGCGGGGCGGCCAGCCGAAGCACCGTGACCCGACAGTCGGCGCGGGAGGCCAAGACAGGGCCGCAGCCGGCGCGGCATGGTGGAGCCAGCCTGCACGGGGTTGAGGCGAGGCGGGGCGGCCCGGGCGCGCAGCCACGCGGGCAGGACGGACACTGGCCCGCGGATGCACTGGTGGGCGGAGTCGGCGCGGCGGGGTCGAAGCCGGCCTGGGGCGAAGCGAGGAGGCCGGGCGGAGCCGTGGATGCATAGGGGCAGCCGGATCCGGTGCGGCGCGGAAGAAGCCGGACCCGGCCCTACGGTCGTAGGCGGCGAGCCAGCAGGTGTTGGGGGAGCCGGTTCGGGATGAGCAGCCGGCCATCCAGAAGCCGGCAGGCGTCCGGAACGATGGGTCGGGGGCTGGGTGTGGGAACCCGCGCGGGAGCTGGTACGCCGCGGGCGCGCGAAGGGGAGGCCGGGATGGTGATGGTGGTGGAGCAGGCGCAGCCGGAGCCGGCGCCGCGGCGGGGGAGCGAGGCGAGGTGGAGCCGTGTCGCGAAGGCGCGCGACCGCTGGAGGGGAGACGGCGCTCCAGCACGGGACGGTGATGGGTGAGCGAGGCGCGGTTGATGGAGTGGCGATGGGCAGGGGCGCCCCCGGCAGAGCTGCGGTGGGCGACGGCCACGGCGCAGCCGGACGGCGAGAGGGCCGGGACGGCGCCAGGCGCGGAGCCAGCCAGCGCGGGAGAAGCTCGTTGCGGTGGAGGGCCGAGGCTGGCGATGCGAAGAGGCGGCGGGGAGCCGCGCAGCCGGCCGCGAAGGCGCGCGAGGGGCGGCGCGGCGCTGTGTTGCCCACTGCACGAGTGGAGACGAGCCTGAACTCCTGCAGCGAGCGCAGCAGCAGTCTGTAGAAGAAGTAGGCGGCGGCACGGTTGCAGGGAGGTGGAGCGATGCAGAGCCGGAGTTGGACACAGCTGCGGGCGCGAGGAGAGGCTCGAGCGGCATCGGCGGAGGCCCGCAGGCATGGTGACGTGCCCAGCTGAACTGTAGAAGCACGGCAGCCGCAGTACGATGAGCTCGTATGGTCTGGTTACTAGCCATTATCTGACCAATGGATGGGTAGTATCTGACCATGATTTTGCTAGTGTACAGGAAGTGTCTGACTATTATCTGGGATGTGTATGGCTATGGTTTTACCATTGTTGACTAGCATCTAGCTAGCTTTCAAAGATGGTGTATGGAGGAGCGAGCGCTCGTGTGTCGGCCAAAGCAAGGCGCAACACGGGGGGAAGCAAACGCAAGCGACGCGTGGATGGCCACGGTCGACCAAAACGAGGCCCCGCGCGTGGCGCGCGCGCGGACGAATAGCCGGCGTCGCAACGGTGGTGACGAAGAGGGCGAGGCCGGCGAGGACGCGCCACCCCTCGCGGCCGCTACGGGGGCGGGTCGATGTCGAGCCCCCGAGCGCTACCGGAGAGACGGCGCGACGCCGCGGCGGTGGCGGTGAAGAAAAAAAGGGTCCCGCCCGGACAGCGAAACCAGCAGCAGCGTGGTAGCATAGTAGTAGTACCACCCCACGGTGGGCGCCAAATGTCGTGGTATTCTCACGGGGGGTGTTGTAAGACGACATATGCCACAAGGGCTTAGTGTGAGGGTAAGACTGCTCCTGATAGGCCCGGGAGCGGGTATGCGAGTAGCACGCGGTTGTTTACCCAGCTTCGAAGCTCTCCGAAGAGATAATACTCCTACTGCTGCATGTCTGAGTGTATCTATTTGGGGTGTACATCAGACAGTACAAAGTGCTCCTGGAGCTGTATCTGGGATCAGTGCCAAGTGCATCTGATCTGGTATATGCATGCGTATGACCGGCTCTAGTGGCCATGTATGGCCATGGCTTGTGGCCGTGAGTGGCCTTGTGGCCAAATGAATGTGGCCGTGGGAGTCCATCCCTTGGATGGATGGATGTGTGCCTTTATATAGGCATGGCTAGCTTACTATCTAAGCTATGTGGTGGTATGGGAGCAAGGCATGGTGGGTGTCATGCTTGTCCCCTGGGTCACTTCATAAATAGTGCCAGGGGACAAGTGACACTATACATTATGGCTGAGATGACACGTAAATAGTGCTCGGGTACGATCGTCTCGTTGGTGTCTTGTCGATGTCGCTTCGGGCTGCAGTCGGCAGCCGGCTGGTTGGCGCAGTCGGCAGCCGGCAGCCGGCCAGGCAGAGCAGTCGGACGAGGAGCCGGCAGGAGCGGCCGGGCTGTCGGACTAAAGGGCTTTGCTAGCCCCGATGTCTTGAAATATGGTCTTGCCGTCTTCGGGGTACCCGTGGTCAATTATTCCGACACACCCCCACACAGTTGGTCCTGCACGCCGCTCAAGGGGGAATGCGTGCGGTGTTGCATTTTCACTTACTAGTGGAACTGCGGTTGAGCAAACGACTATCGACAAACCCCCACCCTGCCCACCGCGCGATGGCTGAGAAAACAGGAGGGAGAAGAGATGGATGTAGCACGGACTCCAAGAAAATTGGTGTCGGATGGGACTCGTGTGGGTGGCGTGTGCCGTACTGCTAGACGTGAATGCTAGTTATGGCCCATGCCACAGCACTATATCGAGCCTATATCGAGGTGCTAGTTACATAGAACAAATTTCCTGGAGTCCGTGCTCAGCCCTCCTCTATCTCTCTTCTCAGCCGGCCAGCGGACGCGCGGAGCCCATCTTCTGTTTGCTCATATGCGGTCCCACATGTTAGTGAAAACGCAAGAGGACCCACTGAACCTGCACATATTTCACCTCGATGTGCTGGTGATGAAAAACAAATCCAATAAAGATCTTCGGTGGCCACTTTTGGAGTTACTCAAGAGTAGTAAGATTGTATTTACAATTTAACCCAAGATGCACATCACGTGGCTTCAACTACCACTCTATTTTCTTGCATGACACGACCTGGATGCTGGATGTCCCACATGTCAGAAAAAGGAGGAAGAACCCGACCAAATCTTGGGTTGTGCTCTGGGATTAGACTAGTTGTGCTAACTTAAACTTTTATTGTGTAGAATGGATGCAAGTTTTGGATTGGGAAGAAGAGCATGACCACCGCATCATAGAAGTGGCCCGGACACGACCCCGTTGCCTTACCGAAATGGACAGAATCCGGGCAAAATGGAGGTCCGTTTGGGGTCGTGCGTTGGAGTTGGCCTTACAAGTGGGACCGTAATTGAGGAAACCGACTATCGGCAAACCCCCACCTCGCCCGCCACACGATGGCTAAGCTAGAGAAACGACGAGGTTGAAGAGATTGTTGTAGCATGGACTCCAAGAAATATGTTGTCATATGGAAGTTGTGTTGGTGGCGTGTGCCGTACTCCTGGACATGAATGCTTGTTCTGGCCCATGCCACCCTACTACTCCTACTACTTATAGTAGTAGTATCGAGGATTCGAGGTGCTGGTTACGTACAACGAACACATTAACATATGGCCCACCTCACACTGTGGCCAAATTTCCTGGAGTCTGTGCTAGGTTAAAAAGTGTTATTTGTGAGGGTGGGTGGCTTGTCTCAAGTTTAAAATGTGTTGTATTATGTATACGTAAACGTAGAGATAGTGCAGCACTTCTGAAAGTTTGAACCCAAACATCAGAATGCAATTTCCATTGGACTCGTCCGAGGACCTAGGATGATGGGATTCACATCTACAGTAAAAACACCCGCCCGTCGCGCGAAGCATGTGAAGCTAGTACAAATAGTGTACTATTGTTGATTGGCCTCATCCGATAACCTGTTGCAATGCATGTACAATTATGTACTATATGCTCCTTCTTGGTCATCGGGAATCTATATTCTTCCACTCTTTCATTTAAGACATGAGCTTTGTTCATCCTTCCGCCGACACGCGGGGCATCTATATGCCTCCATTTAAAAAGGCATACTACTTGCCTCCATGACACACGGGACATCTACCATCGAGGTGACGTGTCATGCAAGAAAATGGAGATATGCAGTGCGTAAGTGAGTCGTGCACTTCGACGGCACCTAGTACTACGCAATATTTTTTCATCTCGATGGCACGTGAATATTGCACGTACTCAATGACAGAGCACGAGATGGTAGCCATGGCCATGGTCGACCCTTTTTGAAGAGAGTACTAATAAATAACTTTGATGTGTCCCATCAACTTGCAGAACGACGAGAAGCTTGCTTACCTTCTCCCTCGCCAACGCATTTGTGGTGGCTCGCAGCACGAGGAGAAACTTTTGCATACAAGTGGTGGACGTGCAGCAGTTCAGTTGGGTTAGATTGCCAGAAGTACTACTGTAGTACCATCATTATTGTTTGACTTCCGGAAGAGGAGAAGAGCCAAGCGCAAGGTCACCTACTAACCTAGTATAGTACTACTATAGCCAAAGCTTGTCCACCTTTTTAGAGCATGGTTAGTTAATTTAGGCGGCTCTTGCAACAGCACATCATTTAGAGCAAGTACTCTCTTCGTAGGAACAAAGGAAGGAAACAAAAGTTGGAGTGGATGCTAGATTGCCAATTAAAAGATGATTGCATATAAAAAAATTCTATAGAATTCTATCCTATGAATCAAACGACAATGTAGGAACATTATGAGGAGGGTCTCTCCAACAGTGTTCCTCGGCTTGCACCCAGCATCATAGTGGTCGAACTTGGAGTCATTCATCTGGTACACATGGCATCTCAGATCTGGACACAAGGTGACGCGACCTTTCACTTCGTCCACCATTTGAAGCGGTGCGCCGGTGGAGGACTAGCATACTCCAATATTAGGTTCGCTCTATGTGATGTGGCAACTTCATATACTAACCGGATGCTGGCTATACTACTATGGTACTCACACTCCAAGAAGTGACTCGAAAACCATTCATAAATTGAGCCTATGACATGCATTTGCAAATGTACCATTCGTTACATACAAAAAGTCATCAACACACAACGACAACGAGGATACATGTTGGATTATAGATTATTTCCAACAAAACATTCTAGTAAATACTGAAGTTTTCATCACACAACAAATAACAAGAGATTAAATGAACTTCAGCTCAACCAATCCTCGGCGTTGGAAACACTTTCTTTGAACCATAGGTTCTCTGGGAAGGGCCAACTATTGTCAATATCGAGAGCAACACAGGACTGATCATCCAGGCTGAAGCGGCATATATCAGGAGCAGCGTAAGGAACCACCGCAATGTCCGAGGTATAGATACAGTTGCTTCTCATAAATGGTAGTAACATTGTGTCTACAGCAGCAGGCTGAAGCGGCATATATCAGGAGCAACATAGGGAACCACCGCAATGTCCGAGGTATAGATACAGTTTCTTCTCATAAATGGTAGTAACATTGTATCAACAGCAGCTGGATCGCCTTTAACCATCATTGGATAGTTTGGTCCAAGGAAGAGCTAGTTTTCTCCAAGACTATCAATATTGAACCAGGGAGAAGGTGTTGGCGCTAGCACACTAGTATCCATCCCGAATACCCTGCAACAGGTGTTGGAATAGGTCTGGAGAGGGCGACCATGGGATACAACACGTGCTTCCTCAGTAGTAACAATCTTAGTGCACTGTATACAGACAAGAAGAGGTGATCCATCGGAATTAGTTGCCAGGCACCACTAACTATATAAGTCCTGCTCGTCCTCACGCTCATGATCATCACCATCGTCATCTCCCCCTTGGTTATAATTTTTTTTCAAGTATAGGTGGTGCAAAGTTCACAAGACCTTGGAAACACAAGAAGAAGGTTAATTAGTAAAGGGAAACTTGCTAACCCGCAGGCATGTGGACGAAACAATTATAATTAAGGTGGAAGACAAACGTACCGAAATTACGAGGATCCCATGCAAAAACAGTGCCACGAGTGGTGGAAGCAAACACAAGATCCTCGTATTCAATTGCATCATAGTACTCAGCATCCGTGTACAAAAACTGATTTTTGAGCAATATCCATGGACGAACCGAGGAATCAGTAACAACGACAACAAGCTTGTCGAAGATAGCAAAAACTTCATAGTTCTTGTAATTCCAAGAGCGGTTGGGAACTCGACAAATTGCTATCTTCCATAAACGACAACCACCATGATCGTATTTGAACGTACGTAGATCATCTGTGTACTCAACCTCAAGGCACTCTGAGATTTTTGGAAGTGGAATCCGCTGACGAGTGTACACATTCACAAGTTCCCACTCGCAATTGTACCCAATATAAAAAACCCAATCTCCATTTGCGCCAGCCCAGGCCTTACCGTTAAGCGATGGCATCTTAACATCACACATATCATTATGAAGCGGCATCAACTTGCACAAGGTGAGGCCTCCGTCGTCCTCACCCATGTGAACAAGCTTATAGCAAAGAAGATAAGGGAGATCAAACCGCTCATGGACCATTGGGTTCCTTGTAATGATGTTATTAGTTGAGTCAAGAATGGTCTTGAACGAACCTGCCATGCTAGCTGAGGTGATGAGGTCACACCGATCAATGAGTTCCTCCACCACGTCAACTTTCATGTCGGGGCAAGAATAACGGGGTCGTTTCCGGCCTGTTCCCTCCATGGATAAGATGATCGAACAATGGCAGAAGGAAGGGTAAAGGAAAATGGAGGAGAGAGGAAGAGCGTGCGACAACAGTTCCAAATCAAGAGGGAAAGGTGAACAGTCGGTGGACAGCTGCCCGTTTGCCACGGTACACGAAGAGGCGTCCCGACCTACACGTCCGTTCGGAAATACTAGTAGAAAAGGACTCGCCGTTGTCTCACTAACATGTTGGAACGGGACCACATGTCAATGAAACATGGTGTGCAATTTCTCATGCAAAAGGCGATCTGGCCGCGTTGGCCCGAGGTGCCGCATTAGTTATCGACCTTTATTTTTTTAATGGCGTGCCGTTCAGTTTTGAAGCATGACTAACCGGTACTGTATGCAAAGAAAATATAAACTACTCTACCACTACTCCACCTCTAGTACTAGTAGTATAAAAAAGATATATAGGCTGGAGCTTCAGTGCTTTCTTGATAAGGGCTTCCTACTTGCTTCTCACACTATCACCCTCTCTCCAGATCTAAAAAAGACGGCCTCTCTCTCCCTCCTCACCGGTGGTCATAGATCCACCAGGGAAGAAAAGGACGTGCAACGTTGACGCACTCATCGTCGGAGAGCGAGGTCACGCACTGACGACAAGGCCGTCCTCTCAGACCTAGCGCCCGCACTGGATGGCCTCCATCCCCAAGCTCGCTATCGTAGTGTGTGCGGAGGATGACGGCCACGAGCGAAGCCACTTCCCACTGACCCTCAGGTAGGCTACCTCTTTTTGAACCATACCCTTGTTTTATTGCCCCATCTGCCACGTCGTTGCATGTGGATCTTTTTCCACTCCACCATCTTCCCAATTTGCTATCGTCTGCTCTGCTGGTCACGCAGACGAAAACCTTAATTTGCACTATTAAAGGAAACTCTACTTCATGCAGACTAATCCATGTCTGGGTTGAATAAGGAAATGAAGGGAGACTGTACTGTCCAAGAGAGTAGGCGTCGAACCCGCATCTAGGTTGAAAAGGGGAAAATCAGTAGCTAAGGAACGAGTCTCATGTCTCTTGGTTGAAGAAGGGTAGAAAGGCATGAAAACGCAATAAAGAATGACCAAGTCGATCAGTTTGTTATCTTTACATAGGAAAAAGGTGGCTAAAGAGAACAAAAATGGGACGTAATCCACATATGCTGCCTGGATATTTGTTGCTCTGGGCAACCATACCTCCCTCACCACTCTATGCGTCCGTGGAGGTACATCATATTGGTGCGCCCACTGTCCGAATGGGCCTCCCATGCTCTTATTGCCACTTTTTTTGCTGTTAGTATAACGCTTGCAGTCAAGTCAAGCAATGCTACTGCTAAAGTGATGCCACATTTAACTAATGCCGCACTCAGTCTAATGCCACCAATAAATTTAAGCAATGCCATTTAATGTCACTGGATTATTCCAGGGTTAGCTGTTGATTGTGGATGTATTAAAGATTTTTTAGCTAAGGCATTCTAATGTCGTTGCACAGCCAGTATACCAACGATGAACCTTGTTACTACCTTTAGATTTTTGCACTGTTAATGCTTATAGATTACATACCTCACTTTCATGAGACAAGTTAATTTTTTTGTACAGTGTCACCAAAATGTCAAGGCAATGATGTCATTTTATTTTGGTTAAACTGCACAAAAAGTTATGAAGACAAGAGGAAAGGTCAAGAGTGGGCACCTCCTCCTCCGGCTGTTCTCTTGATTCGTTGGATGAAGTTTTTATGTTTGATCGATTTTATCAAGATTGGGATAGCAATTTTTAAGGTCCCCACGAGTTCGAAATGATATTTACCTTGGAGGTACATGGTTTGCATTTTTTTATACTGTCATTAGTTAATAATGCTAGTTACCTTCAGACTTTTGTATTTGGTTTAATGCTCATGCACAGCAATGCTGAAACTTGTTACCTTTATATTTTATATTGTTAATTCTTATAGAAATCTTCCAGTGCTAGAGTTTATTGAATTCTGTTCAATAAAACCATTGTACTATTCCCTGTAATAAAATAACTACTCTACTGTTGCACTAGCCACTGGATTAGTGTATATTTGTAGTATTCGAATGGTGTTGCATTAGCGTATGGACATAAATAAAGTGTGGCAAGCTTTCCCAGATATGTGCTCAAGAAAACTACTACCTGTTTTTCTAAATACTAGACGTTTGGGTACTTTAAATTGAACCGCGAAAACATCTTATAGTAAGGAACAGAGGGTGTAGAGTTCACTCAAATTATCCCTGTAAAGCTAGTCACACCTTTGTTAAAATTAATGTTCATTATGTTATCGGAGGAGGTCTGTATGTTTGTCTCTAATGCCTGTCGACTGCATACAAAACATCATGATGTAATGTTAAGTCATTTCCTTTTGTACAGTGTCACTAAATTGTCAAGGCGGTGATGGCATTTTATTTTAGTTGAACTGCACAAAATATACTTAAAAGAAGAGGAAAGGTCAGGAGTCAATCATTCTTTCAGAAAGAACTATATATGCCTTTCTGACATCAGCTGTTGTTGCCTTATTTATTCCTTCAAACAGGTGGTTAGAAACAGTCTTGCTACCTTTTCCAATTAAGAAATTGGAATGCTTATATTTGTGAGTCTATGCTTCAACTAGTGTCATTTTTACAGTAATCACACTTTCAATATCTATGCAAACAGGGATGCTCGATTTTAGTGGAACTGCACAAAAAGTCCAATTGGTTCAACATTAGGAGCATGTTTTCTTCCAAACCTTTATATCCAATTGGTGGTACTATGAGCTGTTCATTACGAAGGTACATGGTTTGCTACTATCTTGCTACTCTTTTTGTACTGTCATTAGATAGTAATACTAGTGGTTTGCATGTGAATTTATTGGCAGGATGGACCTACATTGGAGGTGCAGGACGGGATTCAATGATTGGATGCTCAATTTCATTTGTATCGATTTCACCTCTTCCATCACTGCGAACATGGATATACTTGGTCTGATGAAGAATAGGCGCTATATTTCTGCTCTGAACCAGCAAATCAATTCAGCATGAAATTGTCCAGGGCAAAACATGACTGTATCAAATTGTCTAGTGCAAAACATGACTGATGCTAAGTGGAAGAGACATGTTTAAACCGAAAATACAAGGTGGGGTATATGTTTACTATCTACTTGATATTTGTGCAGACAGAGATGTCTGGCCGTTGCTATTTGGCAAACAAACAAATTGACCGCAATTTTTGTTGAACTGCACAAGAGAATAGTATAGTCACTACATGAAGTGCCATTTGAAAATAGACACAGAAAGATTGGATAGTCGCTTCATGGACTGCAGAAAAGTAGTAATGTACTATTTATTGGCCAATACTAGGTGCTTCATTGCTTTGGTCTGATTATACAATGGGTATCATTTTGCCTAAGTTAAAGCTTGTATTCCGAAAATAGTCTCATTGTGTGATTGAGAGAAGACCAAATCATATTGCAGTGGATGTTCCTCCATCATGTGTGGTTCATTCTCATAGTTCTAGCTGTTGGTGAAACCACTTACTTTGCAAGAGGAATTGTAGACTTCACAAAAAAAATTGTCTTTCAGTCTATACTGAATGTTGGCCAAGAGAAGCATCCATGTTAGTAGGAAGAACAAATGTTTTTTCTAGATCTTTGCTTTTGGCGCTACACATTTGTATATGATCTGTGAATCATTGAGATGCATTAACATGTTGATCTTATGTACAGGAATCATACTAGTTGGTTTTAGTTGCGACGCAAGATCCGAAGTGGCTGATCTTTGCTTTTGGAGCTACATATTTGTATATGATCCGTGAATCATTGAGATGCATTAACAGTTCCTTATTTCTGTTCGCTCAGTGTTTACAAGTTACTGATCGATCACTAGCTAGACTACTAATACGCTCCTGGCAGTTTTAGTTGCGATGCAAGATCCGAAGTGGCAGTTTTTTGAATAAAAATGCCTACCTCTGAAGAAACTGACAAGCAGATCTGAAGAAAAATGCCATGCGAATCTGAAGAAACTGCCAGCAAAAACGTTTGCAAATGCCTTATCTCCTAGCTAATGTTCATCAACTAATGCGATCGTACACGTACACCATCCGACCTACTCGATCCTACACGTACACTATGTCACTATCTGACCTACTCGATCCTACACGGATAAATAGCGGATCACGCACATACTACCTCCTTTCCGGTTTGCAGGCCTTAATTCAAGAAACCACCTACTCGATCCTACACAAATAAATAGCAGATCACACACGTACTAGTACCTGCTTTCTGGTTTGCAGGGCATAATTCAAAAATCTCACCAACCATGGTACTCCCTCCGTCCGAGTTTATTAGTCCCGTGAGCAAAGCAGCAAGACTAAGGCATCACAATAATTAACTGCATGCAGAAGTTTAAGCCTAATTAATTCCAGTGATTTAAGTGGATGTATGCGTGCCCTCAGTTGCGACTCGTTGCATGCTGCTCTGCGTACTGGCTGCGAGCGATTCTGAGTGCCTGCATGCAGCCGGCTGTAATTAAGGTAGCTAACTGATGTGAAAAAGATGCGCTTTAATTGTTGCGGGCCTTTTAAATCCATGGAATGATTATTGACAAGGAGGGAGATGATTCGAGTGCACTCGTTTGACTGTCATGCTAGCGTGCGTCCCAGCACGGACGGGATGGGACAACACAGTCATAATTTCAGTTTCTCTAGTTTTCCACGGCAAGCTGGCACACTAAGCCATGCCTTCTTGCATTGAATTCCGATGACCATCACGCTACCTTCCGCCTATAAGTACTGTTTCCTGGACTTCTCCGGTGGCACCGTGACCCACCTCGCCATATCCTCATAAGCCCCCACTGGCCCGACGTCGCTCGCTACTTATCCTCGCTCACTCCATGTCTGCCATGCCCCCGCCCACTCGCGATAGGCGAGGCCGGAGGCGGTCACCACCGGAACTAGTGTTCGGTTTTTCACCAGAAGGTAGACGGAGGGAGGAGGCATTCTATCGGTCTTTAGATGGCAATGCGGAGATCGAGGACTTGTTGGAGCATGACCGCCTGGCGGAGGAGCAGCGTATCGCTGATTTGCGCTGCCAGCGGGACATGGAGTAGCAGCGCACTGACACTCCGAGTCGCGAGTAGAGCGCCCGCAACTGGGCCGACTACGTGGAGGCCGGCGCCCGGCAAATAGCCCTGGAGGCTGTCAAGCACGCAGCGTTCGCGACGCCGATTTTTACTACCAGCTCGTCAAGTAGGTTTCCCGCTTAGAAGCTGAAGCTTTAGTGGACCACGCCGGCATGGAAAGGGCCAACGCGCGTGAGCAACGCGCCCTATCGCACATCTGGCAAGTCCGAGGCGAAGCGGAGGATGCTGGTGCCGGCGTTTAGCATGTACCACAGATGGCGGCCGACATCGTCTAGGTAGCTAAGAGTAAGTTAGTACTTGTATGCTACTAGAGTATTAGTGGGAGTAGATAGTTAACTTGGCTATGATGGTTGTCAACGTGGAAGTTCAGTACTCTCTATGTGGATCAGACCTGTTACTTTGCTCTGAATGTTGAACTTTCCGTTTGAACGTATGGAATGGGTTGTTATTTTTTAAATGGGCTATATTTGTCCTCCACGTGTTTAGAGGCTGACTTGTGGGCTTACCAAGTTGACTAGTACACAATCAGGAGATGATTGTACGTGGAGAGAATGACAGCTGGCACCCGCAAAGGTCTTGGCAGTACGCAAGCAAGTGCCTCCTTATTTCAAGCCAATAAAAAATGGCTCCTCCTAATGGATTTTTGACATGTGGGTCCCATGCCATTGCCAACGTAGTCAATAAACGAGAGGATTGCACAACGAGTGGCTGACACCAGGGACCTAGCAGCTCACCCAGTAATTTTTGTTTTGGGTAATTTGATAAACGCCACTCCAAATCTGGTGTTTTCGAGAAATGCCACTGCAATTTCCAAACTTTGAAAAATGCCATTTCATGCCATTTCCAGTGGCATTTTTCGAAGTCCGGAGTGGCGTTTTTCAAAGTTTGCAAATTGCAGTGGTGTTTTTCAAAGTTTGCAAAAATTGCAGTGGCATTTTTCAAAGTTTGGAAATTGCAGTGGCATTTTTATTAATGCCATAATTGGAGTGGCATTTATCTAATTTGTTTTTGAGACGGAAGCAGGGTGTCAACTGGGTTGTGCGGGGCACTCTGGCCTGTCTAGACAGCCTTTTCTTTTATGTTTACCATAGACCAGCCCGGTAATTTTTTTTCTTTCTGAAAATGGCTAGCCCAGTTTTTTTTGTGATTTGTTAAGTAAGTCACTTTGTAAGACCTATTGGGCTGCAAATCTTTCAAGACGAGGAGAGCTTCATTCGGTTGGCCGAGAAAATGGCCTATCAGTAATGAGCAATAGGTTGTACATTTTTAAAACACATCAAACCGGCAATTAGTTTCAAATTTCTTTTTTTCATTTCGAAATTTTAAATTGCATTGATTTTATGCGTAGACAACTTATTGGATTTTATATTGTTATACATTTATTTTTAAAATTAGTTTGAATGTGACTCAAAATTTCAGGATTAAAAACAGTTCGGACCGCACCGAAATATGCAAAAATTCGTATAATTTTTTAACCGTGGCCACAATATGGGCTGTAATGCTAACAAAAATAATATGAGCTCCAAAAAAACCTTAAGAATTAGCAAATGGGCTGTAAATTATTAGAAATAATGGCAGATGGGCTGTATGTTGTTTTCCACAGATTTGAGGCTTTCCTTAAGAAAGGTTGACGCACAAGCAGTGACTGTTGGATGTCCATCCAACGGCCATCGTGCTTCTTCAATCTCTGCTCTTGCTGCTCCAGCTGCTCAAACAAGTGCCGGCGGACTGCCTGATCCCTCCTCCCCGCGACCGGCTGGGCTGCCGCGCAGGCCTCACCGCCCGACTGTACTCCCATCGTTAGCCTAGCCATCCCTCTACTCACCCACACCTGCTGTGTTTCTCCGGGGACGGCAGACGAACTAGTAAATCCTCGTACAGTCATACTCCCCTCCGCGTGGGAAACAACTGCCGAGTCTTCCCTGGCTCTGTGTTGTTCCCTTCCTAGGCCTCGCCGTCGTCCACCGCCCTGGTGCTCTCGGCGCGGCGTGGTCAACATGGTCAACGACCGACATGCATCTGAAGTGGACTGTACGTGGAGAGGCTGACAACTGGGTCCATGACCGCACGCAAGGAAATGCCTCCTTATTACTTGCAAAGTAATGATTCCTCCACCTGACATCTGGGACCCATCGAAAGGGCCTCTGTATTTTGCAAAAAAAAATGTTACCGCCGCTGACAGCTCGGACCCACCAGCTATATCTTTGCACGGGTTGCTGTTAATTCGGCGCTTGTTTTTGTTTCGACGTGACCTGCCGTTGTTGTCCTTAGTATCCGGACTGCCAGAATTTTTACGGAGATTGTTGCTGCGGGCTAGCCAGCTGTCCTCTCCCGCACAAAAGCGGGTCATTAATGATGTGAGGGCTGCCATGGATTTCGGCTTTTCCTGCCCCAGGTGCCGGGCTAGCCATTCGTCCCGGATGTTATGTTTGAAGGCTGCAAGGGCCTCTGCGTCCGGACAGTCGACGATTTGATTTTTCTTTGTCAAGAACCGTGTCCAGAATTGTCTGGCCGATTCGTCTGGCTGCTGAATGATGTGGCTTAGGTCATCGGCGTCTGGTGGTCGCGCATATGTGCCTTGGAAGTTATCAAGGAATGCGGCCTCCAGGTCTTCCCAACACCCAATTGACTCTGCGGGCAAGCTGTTAAGCCAATGCCGAGCTGGTCCTTTAAGCTTGAGTGGGAGGTAATTTATGGCGTGGAGATCATCGCCGCGGGCCATATGGATGTGGAGAAGATAGTCTTTGATCCACACCGCGGGGTCTGTTGTGCCATCGTAAGATTCGATGTTTACGGGTTTAAACCCTTCGGGGATCTGATGATCCATTACTTCGTCAGTGAAGCATAACGGGTGTGCGGCGCCCCTGTATTGAGCGATATCATGACTCAGCTCGAGAGAGCGCTGTCTGCTGTGTTCGGCCCGGCCAGGGTTATTGTATCCGGCACGACGGTATTCATCGTGGGTCGTAGGGCGCCCACGTGATCCATAGATGGATCTGGATTGCCTTGCTTTGTCCTCCAATATGTCTCGCAAGTCCGGCGCGTTCCCTCTTGGCTTCGTACTTTTGGAGCGATGCCGGGGTATGGTCTTGGCTGGGGGCCTGGATGCCTCTCTGTCACGACCACGGGGTGGTCAGTCAGCCATATCGTGCGCTGGTGACGGAGGTACATATGCTTCCTCCTCTAATCGGGGGAGCAGCTTGCGTTTTGGGTAACTTTTGGAGGGACGTTCGAGTTTATACTCTTCGGCCGCGAGGACCTCGGTCCATCGATCGACCAGTAGGTCTTGATCAGCTTGAAGCTGCTGGTGCTTTTTCTTTAGGCTGTTTGCTGTGGCGATAAGCCTGCGCTTGAAGCGCTCTTGTTCGACGGGGTCCTCGGGTACGACGAATTCGTCATCGTTGAGGCTTGCTTCTTCTTCGGAGGGAGGCATATAATTATGATCCTCAACCTCTTCATCTGCCGCCACCTCATGAGGGCTTGCTTCTGCATCCTCCTGCGCTGAGTCTTGCTGGAGGGGATTGTCTTCGGCACTCTCTGGAGTATTATTATCTCCTGTGCCGGAATCTCCATTCTTGCTGTGGCGAGGTTTAGAGCGGCGCCGCTGACGCCGGCGCTTGGGCTGTTTCTTTAAGGGATCTGCCTCCGCCATTTCTCCGCTGTCCCCATCTTTTGGGGTATCCACCATGTATACGTCGTATGACGAGGTAGCCTTCCAGTGCCCTGTGGGCGCTGGTTCCTGTTCGTCTCTGGCATCGTCGTCCATAGCATCGATGTCTTTGGAGTCGTAGTCTAGCATGTCGGTTAGATCGTCGACAGTGGCTACAAAGTGGGTGGTGGGTGGGCTCGGAATTTATTCATCGTCCGTATCCCAACCATCCTGGCCATAATCCGGCCAGGACTCTCCTGATAACGAGAGATGCTTTAGTGAATTCAAGATATCGCCGAAAGGCGAGCATTGGAAGATGTCCGCGGCGGTGTATTCCATAACCGGCGCCCAATCCGGACCGATTGGTGGGGGCGCGGGAGGTTTGGAGTCCGGCGAGGAGTCCGGCGCCTCGGAATCACGAGTTTCGCAGGGGACAAGATTAGTGTTCGGCTCCATCGCCGTGGATGTTGGAGCCCCCAGGGCGGCGTCTATCCACCGGCCCTCGATCTGGGCGATCGGCTCCGGGCCAATGGCCGGAGCGGATCCGTGTGCGGCCACCAAGGCACTGTTCGGCGGCAGAGCTAGATCATGCCCATCGTCACAGTGCGGCGCGCTCGGCTGTGGCTCGAGTCCGTCGAGGATCAAGTCTCCGTGGACATCGGCCATGAAGTTTAAGCTTCCAAATCTGACCTGACGGCCAGGGGCGTAGCTTTCGATCTGCTCCAGATGGCCAAGTGAATTGGCCCGCAGTGCGAAGCCGCCGAATACGAAGATCTGTCCGGGGAGAAAAGTCTCACCCTGGACAGCGTCGTTGGTTGAAGATGCCATCAGGCCTATCGGTGACGACACAGAGGAACTCTCAATGAAAGCACCAATGTCGGTGTCAAAACCGGCGGATCTCGGGTAGGGGGTCCCGAACTGTGCGTCTAGGCGGATGGTAACAGGAGACGAGGGACACAATGTTTTACCCAGGTTCGGGCCCTCTCGATGGAGGTAAAACCCTACGTCCTGCTTGATTAATATTGATGATATGGGTAGTACAAGAGTAGATCTACCACGAGATCAAGGAGGCTAAACCCTAGAAGCTAGCCTATGGTATGATTGTTGTAATGTATGTTGTCCTACGGACTAAAGCCCTCCAGTTTATATAGACACCGGAGAGGGCTAGGGTTACAAACAGTCAGTTACAATGGTAGGAGATCTACATATCCGTATTGCCAAGCTTGCCTTCCACGCCAAGGAAAGTACCATCCAGACACGAGCCGGAGTCTTCAATCTTGTATCTTCGTAGTCTTGGAGTTCGGCGGATAATGATAGTCCGGCTGTCCGGACACCCCCTAGTCCAGGACTCCCTCAGGTACCAATCTGAGGTTTAGGTACAAAGATTGGATACAAGAGATGAACTAGTGTTTGAGAGGAGATGGTGCTGGTGAAGATGTTGATGGAGATTGACCCCCTCCCGATGATAGGATCATTGCTGATGACGATGGTGATGATTTCCCCCTCCCGGAGGGAAGTTCCCCCGATAGAACAGCTTCGCCGGAGCCCTAGATTGGTTCCGCCAAGGTTCCGCCTCGTGGCGCTGGAGTTTCGTCCCGTAAGCTTGCTTATGATTTTTTCCAGGGTAGAAGACTTCATATAGCAGAAGATGGGCACCGGAGGGCCACCATGGGACCCACGAGGCAGGGGGGCACGCTCAGTAGGGGTGGATGCAGCCCCCACCCTCGTGGCCAGGGTGTGGGCCCCCTCGTGTACTTCTTCCGCTCAATAATTATCATTAATTCCAAAAATAACTTTCATGGAGTTTCAGGACTTTTGGAGCTGTGCAGAATAGGTCTCCAATATTTGCTCCTTTTCCAGCCCAGAATCCCAGCTGCCGACATTCTCCTTCTTCATGATAAACCCTGTAAAATAAGAGAGAATATCCATAAGTATTGTGACATAACATGTAATAAAAGACCATAATGCAATAAATATCGATATAAAGGCATGATGCAAGTTGGACGTATCAACTTCCCCAAGCTTAGACCTCGCTTGTCCTCAAGCGGAAGCCGATATCGAAAAATATGCCCACATGTTTAGAGATAGAGGTGTCGATAAAAATAAAATACGGATATGAGGGCATCATAATCATTCTTATAACGACAATATATATATATATATATATATATATATATATATATATATATATATATATATATATATATATATATTGTCATATGATTTCTTATCCTCAAGTGACAATCTATTCACAATGTCAAATATGGTACAGAAACTTCATTGAGGACTAACAAACTATAATCTCAGTCATTGACGCGATTACAATTTATCATAACATGGGAAAGAGTCAAGAATAGAGCTTTTCAGCAAGTCCACATACTTAACTATCATTTAGTCTTCTACAGTTGCTGACACTCACGCAATACTTATGGTTCTGGAGTTTTAATCGGACACAGAGAAAGATAGGGGCTTATAGTGTTGCCTCCTAAGGTTTTACCTCAAGGGTAATGTCAACAATAATAGTTCATGCTAACTTACATCCAATTGGATATATGTATTAGGATCTTTCCAACACGAGGTGCTTGCCAAAGGATAAAATGAAAAAGGGAAAGGTGATGATCACCTTGACTCTTGCAGTAGGTATAAGACATAAAGTAAAAGATAGGCCCTTCATAGAGGGAAGCAGAGGTTGTGATGTGATTTTTGGTTGGATGCAAAAAATCTTAATGCAAAAGAACCTCACTTTATATTGCCACTTGTGATATGAACCTTTATTATGCAGTCCGTCGCTTTTATTACTTCCATATCACACGATCGTATAAAGCTTATTTTCTCCGCACTAATAAGTCATACATACTTAGAGAGCAATTTTTATTGCTTTCAACATGGCAACTTACTTGAAGTATCTTACCCAATCCATAGGTAGGTATGGTGGACTCTCATGGAAAAAATGGGTTTAAGGATATTTGGAAGCACAAGCAGTATTTCTACTTGGTGCAAGGAATTTGGCTAGCATGAGGGGGAAAGGCAAGCTCTACATGTTGGACGAGCCATGACAATATATTTTACCTAAGATGTGAGAAAACATAACCCATTACTTTGTCTTCCTTTGTCACGCCCAATATGCGGCCCTATCCAAAAGGAACTCGAAGGTCCCACCAAGGATAGACCCGCATATTGAAACGCTTTTGCAAGGTGGATATCATTACATCAACATTACATAATAGATGGGGATACATACAAGAGGTATACAATGCCACATGAATACAACATCACAATACATAAGAGCATCATCCGACTACGGATGAATCACAAACAGAAACTCAAACAACATCCACCCTGCTAGCCCAGGCTGCCGACCTGGAACCTATCCCCTGATCGAAGAAGAAGCAGAAGAAGAACTCCAAACAAGCAAACATCGCTCTCGCATCATGATCATCGCATAACCTATACCTGCAACTGTTGTTGTAGTAATCTGTGAGCCACGAGGACTCAGCAATCCCATTACCATGGGTATCAAGACTAGCAAAGCTTAAAGGGAAAGGAAGGGGTAAAGTGGTGAGGCTGCAGCAGCGGCTAAGCATGATATGGTGGCTAACATACGCAAATAAGAGCGAGAAGAGAGCAAGCAGAACGGTCGTGAAGCTAGCACTGATCAAGAAGTGATCCTGAACTCCTACTTACGTCAAACATAACCCAGAAACCGTGTTCACTTCCCGAACTCCGCCGAAAAGAGACCATCACGGCTACACACACGGTTGATGCGTTTTAATTCAAATCTGGTGTCAAGTTATCTACAACCGGACATTAACAAATTCCCATCTGCCTATAACCACAGGGACGACTTTCGAAGATTATACCCTGCAGGGGTGTCCCAACTTAGCCCATGATAAGCTCTCGCGATCAACGAAGGAATATACCTTCTCCCAGGAAGACCCGATTAGACTCGGAATCCCGGTTTACAAGACATTTCGACAATGGTAAAACAAGACCAGCAAAGCCTCCCGCTGTGCCGACAAATCCCGATAGGAGCTGCACATATCTCGTTCTCAGGGCACACCGTATGAGCCAGACGTCGGGTTGGCATAGACCCTGATTGCCCAGGGGGCACCGGACATCGCTCGGTTTGGACCAACACTTAGACAAGCACTGGCCCGGGGGGGTAAAATAAAGATGACCCTCGGGATGCGCGACTCCCAAGGGAAAAAGGGCTAGGTGAGGCAAATGGTAAAACCAATGTTGGGCCTTGCTGGAGGAGTTTTATTCAAAGTGAACTATCAAGGGGGTCCCATAAATGACCCGACCGCGTAAGGAACGCAAAATCCGGGAACATAACACCGGTATGACGGAAACTAGGGCGGCAAGAGTGGAACAAAACACTAGGAAAAAGGCCAAGTCTTTCAGCCTTTACCAAGTATATAGATGCATTAATAATATAAGAGATATTGTGATATCCCAACCAAAATCCTGTCCACCATGGAGAAATCTTCAACTTCACCTGCAACTAGCAACGCTATAAGAGGGGCTAAGCAAAAGCGGTAACATAGCCAAGCAATGGTTTGCATAGGAAAGGTGTCAAAGGATAGAGGTTCATGGCAATTTGGGATGGCTTGATAAACAGCTGATAGGTAGCACAGCAAAGCGATAGAACGAAGCAACTAGCATAGCAAAGATAGTAGTGAGATCCAGGGTAGCGGTCATCTTGCCTGAAATCCCGCAAGGAAGAAGAACGAGTCCATGAAGAAGACACACGGACGTAGTCGAACGAATCCTCACAATCGCAACATTACCGAATCTAAGAAGCAACACCGGAAAGAAACAAACAACATGGTAAATGCACAAGCATAAACATGGCATGATGCACAAACAAGTATGATGCATGTCCGGTTTAAAGAGGCATGGCATGGAAAAGTGCAACAAACAATACTACAAGTTAAGTGGAGCTCAATATGCAACGAGTTGCATATTGACAAAACACCACGTCAATTATTCAATTCATCTCGTTTATGCTACTCATCAATATTAAATGTTGTTAAACATGGCAAGGGGTGAAGCATATGAAAACTAACTATTTAGGCAAGTTTAAATGAGGCCAGAACAACAAACAACAATTCCGGAAAAACCTCATATGCATATTTATGAATTCGGTACTGTTCTGCCCTAAACACAATTTTAATGTTGTTAAACAGCAATATAAAGTGGACCATGTTAAACTAGGCATTTTTCCACCCCATTTACATATAAAGTTTATTAAAATTGGAGCTACGGTTATTTAGTTATGAAATAAATCATTTTAACATGGCATCTTAGCAAATTTAAATGAACAACAAGTTAAACATTTTAATATGGGATGAAAATGACATATTATTAATCTACACAAAATTCTAAGAATTTTTCATGTTTGAATCATTTTAATCCGATGCACGGTTAAAGAGTTATTATATGCATGATCTAGAGGGACTTTTCCGCAAAACTGGAAAATCCTGGGATAATGCTAAATTCGCAGGACCATGAAAAAAACATATCGGGCCGAATCTGCTGGGCCAGCAGTGTACAGGAGAGGGCACTGGGCTGGGGAGCTCACCATGGGCTTCAGCCCGTCGGTGAGGAGGCTGAGGGCAGGCCGCGGAGGAGGCCGAAGCAGGCCGGCTTGGCTGGGCCTGGCGCTGGCTTGGCTGGGCCTGGCGCGCTAGGCCTGAGGCGCTGCAGAGGCCCACGCGGGCGCGGTGCGCGCGGGACGAGCAGCTCCTCTGCTCGTCCCGAGCAGGGTCATGGCGGCGGCGGTGGAGGGCTACTCCGGCGACGGGAGGAGCCCAGAGGGGTCCGATCCAGCGGCGGGGACGGCAGATCCGGCCGCGGCGGATCCATTCCGGCCGGATCTAGCGGGAGGAGGGGCCGACGACGAGCTACGGCGACGGGCGGCGGTGCAAGGCACTGCGGGAGAGAGAGAGAGCTGGTGAGGGGAGGAAGGAGAAGAGGAAGGGAGAGAGAGGCCGGGCGGCGGCGATGTGACCTGCAACGGAGGTCGCCGGAGTTTGGCCGGCGGCGGCGGAAGAGCCGGGCGGCAGCGGATCCGCGAGGGGAGTCCGGCGCACGGGAGTGCTCGAGCAGCTCCTCTCCTGGAGCCAGAGCGCATAGGGCGCGGGCGCAGAGCAGCGCTCGCGTGGGTGCGCGGGCCCGGCGGCGGCCCAAGGCGGGCTGGCGATGGGCTTCGGCGGGCCGCGGGGAAGTGGGGCACAGGGGAGGACGCGTGGCGCGCTGGGGTTGGCCGCGGGGCGCTGGGAGGCGACGTGGCGCGCCCGGATTGGTCCGGGACGCGGCGGCGGCGGTGACAAGTGGCGGAGGTGGAGTGGCCAGGCACGGATTTGGAGGAGGGGGCAGCGGCTGCGAGGTAGGAGGTGGCTGGCGACACGGAAAACGAGGAGGAGGGAGGAGAAGACCAAAAATGGCATGGGGAGGTGTTTAAATAGACTAGGGGCTAGGGTTAGGGGGTTTCTGCTCCGTTTTCGGACATCGGATATCGATCCAACGGTCCGGAGTGGAGGGGGTTAGATAGGTGGGCTAGTGGGCTGTGTGAGAGAGAGACTTGGGCTGATAGGAGAGAGAGGAGAAATGCAGCCCGGCACGATTTCGGAGACCGGAACGTCCGACGAATGAACCGGCGACGGTGCTACTATATATTTAACGGTTGGGCTATCAAATGGACTCCGAATGCGACGAAACTTGGCAGGCGGCCTGTTTACACTATAATAAGACCGCACGACAAGTTGCAACCCATTCCGAGAACATTTTTATGCCACTTATAAATAATATTTCGGAGGTGCCGCGGGCGCGTGCGAGAGTGTCTGGCTCAGAACGGACAACGGAGAGAACCGGCAGAATCCGAACGAATGCAAGTTTTATGAAAACGATGCCGATGCAATGCGAATGATGACATGAGACGAGATGCATGACAAGAACAAAATGCAAAACAATAGACAAAACCCAAGCATGGAGGAAATAAAATATCGCATCTCCGGAAAAGGCAAGAGTTGGAGTTACGAATATGGAAAGTTGTATCCGGGGCGTTACAACACTCCACCACTATGAGAGGATCTCGTCCCGAGATCTAGGATGGCACCAGGGAGAAATGGAAGAGGACAAGAAGAGGTAAAACTAAGTTGCTTCTTCGACAAACGAGTGAAACCATGAACCTTGAGAGGTTGAGCAAAATGAAGAAAGAAAACAACGGAGATGGCCAAGATTGCAAACAGTCTGTTAGAAAAGAGGAACAAGGAACATTACGAGAACTTGAAGGTTGCCAAGACATGAATGACGAGCACAATGGACAAGAAGGAATTGAAACCACTCTGGTTGAAACGAGATAAGAATGAATAAGAATGATATAATTTTGACAGCACTCCGACTGTAAATGGAAGAAATTGAACATGAACTTGACAAGATGAGAGGATACTTGATGAAATCAACAACACACTGCCTCTAGAACTATTGTAGGAATGGCACAAGGGGTAAGAAGGATTTCAGACAGCACTCCGATTGAAACGATAGGCAAAACTTGATAAGATGAAAGAACTTGAATGAGAACACAACACTCCGGTTAAATGGATAAGCACGAAAAGAACATGATCTTGACCAAACGCGGGAATAGGTGAGGAGAGCAACATCACAATGACTCTGTAACGAAAGAATAGAAGTTAGACCGTTGGGATAAAGGGACGGAGAAGAAAATGACAACTTGTGCCACAAATGAGCTTGGAAAGCACCCTTCCAAGATGGTTACAACGGGGTTGTTGGAAAACCAACAACGAAACGAATAAGCTTGTAGTGGGCTTATGGAAAACATCTAAACATTATGAGGTGACAACCGACCACTAAAGGAAACAATTGCTTGTTTGAGATCAACGAAGAGATGAAAAACCTCTTTCACCGAGAAGGATATGGAGAAAGCTTGGATCAACAACATTCCCAATGGAAGGCTTTAGGTGAAATATAACCCAAGGTAACTCCAACAAAGAGATTGATGGATTTAAAATACCTCATTCTTGAAAACAATATGAATCATGAACCATGACAGAAATTGTGAAGAGTGACATAACACCACCACAAAAGATAAGGTAGAAGGAATTGCACTTCAGAATGCAAGATGAAGAATACTTGAGCTCCTCAAAACAAAACATGTGTTGAGCACCATGTTTAATTTTTGAGAATATCTTGGCGGATCATAGCTTCGAGAGAAATCTTGAAGAACAAATGAACAATGAAAGGAATACTTGATGAACCACCATGTAGAGCCTCCATGAAGAGCTCCGGTAATAAAAGGATGATAAAAAGAAAGAGAAGTTGAGAACATAAGGTGAAGCCTTACGATGATTTAGATGGAGCTACGAAATGAGATAAAGCGGAAAATTTCAAACTCCAGAAAAGAAAAGATGAAGCATCTCGAACCGAGAAATGTGACATGATGAACAACTCTGGAAAGAAGAAACTAGATTGCTTGGATGAAACAATAATAAGAATTACATTATGCCTATCCTTCACCAATTTAAATTGATGACAAGCAACGGATTTGGCATACTACTTATTCTCATAGAAAGGATTAAGAGGGATATAGCATAAACTTGAGAAGGTATTGATGGAACCACCGGTTGAATTTGGAAACAACGAATATTTGATATGATAACAAGAGAAAAGAAATCTTGAGTGAACCACCGTACGAATTGAAAACGAACTAAGTAAAGGGGTGAATCACCGGTAAGAATTAGAGAACGAATGAAGATACTTGAGGGAATTTGATACAAGAGAACGAAGAGATCACGAGCTGATTAGAGAATACTTGAGCAATGCACCGGTAAGATTTGGAGAATGATAGCTACACCCTGAGAATGAATAATTATGACATGATGGCCTTCGGAGGAAAGAAATGGAAAACAACTCATGAAATGCTCCGGATGGGTGAAAAGAATTCCCACAATCAAAAACAATTATGAGGATGGCATCAAGCTAGAATCACGAATCTTCGAGAGGACGGACAAGATTTAGAGGAAAACTCTTCTTCGGTCTTCAAATGTTGAGAATGATGATGAGAGCCACCATGAATTGTTGAGATACTCCGGGAGAATGAAAAGCGAAGGGCGTTGAGCCAACGATGAAAAGAATTTGAAAGCGACCTTGGAGAAGGCATGTGACTGATGGGATCCATTCTTACGTCACACTTTGAAAAGAATTTGGGAATAGCTCCAGAATAATTAGAAGAGTCAGGTAAGATCCTGGGAAAAGACCTGTGGGTTAGGGCCCACTCGAAAGAAACATCATTGAAGGATTGCTTGAAATAGAGATTGCACCGGTAGAATTAAATGGCTTGAATGAGGGAAAAACCTTGAAGTAACTTGAACGGATTAAGAATGGGAACTTGTTTCTTCTAAGATATCTTGAGCACTCTGGATAAGAATATTGAGAGGTGAACAATTAAGAGGTGCACCGACATGGAAAAACATTTGAAACGAGGAAATGGATATGATCAACACCAAAAGCTTGAATTGGATCCACCGGAGAAGAAAAGAGAATGGAGGATGATGAACTTAAAACTGTTGAGCATCTTCTTGGGAAATCACCGGATAAGAACATTGACAGGAAAAGAATGGAGAAACTTCACATGAATAAATGGATACTTGATTAACATATATGAGTCCTTGAAGAAAAAGGATGGGAGGGCGGGGAAAAACAAAGACAACTTGGGATGAACGAAACAAACACCGGTGAGAAAACTTAGAGTTGACCTTGCGGATGTTGAAAAAGATTGGAACCACTTGAAGAGAAGCACACCGGTTGAAAAGAATTGACATGTCAATCTCGATGATCAAAAGGATTAGTACTCCCATAGAAATATGAGAACACCGCTTGAAAGGTATGGATTCAACATTTGACTTCGAAGCAACTCGAATACCACAAATAAAACAAAACAAAGGATTGGCTTGCAGAATAAGCCGGAACAAATACATATGATAGAGATTTAACCAATCCCATATCAAGCATCTGTCGGAAAGATATTCTAGGAGCTACTGGAATTCCCACCTATAAAACTCCCGAAACTTTCTGGTTATGCAATCTGGTGTTGGGGATACAGGGAAAGCAATATATCTCACCCAAACTAACAATTCCTACATCCAGCTGTATCCATCCGTCAACACATAACCAAGAAAACTCCGGAAATCGTGTACCTCAACCTTCGAAAAGCATCTGTTATACGAGTTATGGCAATACTCCCGAAATCCCCAGTACTGGGTGACGTCGAGGTTATCTCATCAACAACTGCATAAAAGAGATTTTTGATGTCGGCAAAACTCAGGTATTCCAGAACTGCAACGATTAAATTGTGACGACAACACCTCAGAGCTCAACTCCCCGGGTCAAAGCCACATAATAGAAAGGAGGCACCAAGAACAATGTTCTCGTCACAAAACCATCGGAACGATTCCAAGATACTCGCGTGATCCAAAAAAAAAAATTAGTGAAATTTGAGGAGAGGAAAGACAAAACATCTACGTTAGGAGACCTCACCAGAGCGACGAAGGGGGCTGAGGAGTAAAAAGAATCCTACTCTCCGATATATATAATCCTAAGACTCAAAATAGTTTTCTTCTAGACTCAACAACGGCCAACAATCAAGGGGGCTCCTAAGGTTGGTCGAGGCTCTGATACCAACTTGTCACGCCCAATATGCGGCCCTATCCAAAAGGAACTCGAAGGTCCCACCAAGGATAGACCCACATATTGAAACGCTTTTGCAAGGTGGATATCATTACATCAACATTACATAATAGATGGGGATACATACAAGAGGTATACAATGCCACATGAATACAACATCACAATACACAAGAGCATCATCCGACTACGAATGAATCACAAATAGAAACTTAAACGACATCCACCCTGCTAGCCCAGGCTGCCGAACTGGAACCAATCCCCTGATCAAAGAAGAAGCAGAAGAAGAACTCCAAACAAGCAAACATCGCTCTCGCGTCATGATCATCGCATAACCTATACCTGCAACTGTTGTTGTAGTAATCTGTGAGCCACGAGGACTCAGCAATCCCATTACCATGGGTATCAAGACTAGCAAAGCTTAAAGGGAAAGGAAGGGGTAAAGTGGTGAGGCTGCAGCAGCGGCTAAGCATGATATGGTGGCTAACATACGCAAATAAGAGCGAGAAGAGAGCAAGCAGAATGGTCGTGAAGCTAGCAATGATCAAGAAGTGATCCTGAACTCCTACTTATGTCAAACATAACCCAGAAACCGTGTTCACTTCCCGGACTCCGCCGAAAAGAGACCATCATGGCTACACACATGGTTGATGCGTTTTAATTCGGATCTGGTGTCAAGTTATCTACAACCGGACATTAACAAATTCCCATCTGCCTATAACCGCAGGCACGGCTTTCAAAAGATTATACCCTTGCAGGGGTGTCCCAACTTAGCCCATGATAAGCTCTCGCGATCAACGAAGGAATATACCTTCTCCCAGGAAGACCCGATCAGACTCGGAATACCGGTTTACAAGACATTTCGACAATGGTAAAACAAGACCAGCAAAGCCTCCCGCTGTGCTGACAAATCCCGATAGGAGCTGCACATATCTCATTCTCAGGGCACACCGTATGAGCCAGACGTCGGGTTGGCATAGACCTTGATTGCCCAGGGGGTGCCAGACATCGCTCGGTTTGGACCAACACCTAGACAAGCACTGGCCCTAGGGGGTAAAATAAAGATGACCCTCGGGATGCGCGACTCCCAAGGGAAAAAGGGCTAGGTGAGGCAAATGGTAAAACCAATGTTGGGCCTTGCTGGAGGAGTTTTATTCAAAGCGAACTATCAAGGGGGTCCCATAAATCACCCGACCGCGTAAGGAACGCAAAATCCGGGAACATAACACCGGTATGACGGAAACTAGGGTGGCAAGAGTGGAACAAAACACTAGGCAAAAGGCCAAGTCTTCCACCCTTTACCAAGTATATAGATGTATTAATAATATAAGAGATATTGTGATATCCCAACCAAAATCCTGTCCACCATGGAGAAATCTTCAACATCACCTGCAACTAGCAACGCTATAAGAGGGGTTGAGCAAAAGCGGTAACATAGCCAAGCAATGATTTGCATAGGAAAGGTGTCAAAGGTTAGAGGTTCATGGCAATTTGGGATGGCTTGATAAACAGGTGATAGGTAGCGCAGCAAAGCGACAGAACGAAGCAACTAGCATAGCAAAGATAGTACTGAGATCTAGGGTAGCGGTCATCTTGCCTGAAATCCCGCTAGGAAGAAGAACGAGTCCATGAAGAAGACACACGGACGTAGTCGAACGAATCCTCACAATCGCAACATTACCGGTTGTAAGAAGCAACACCGGAAAGAAACAAACAACATGGTAAATGCACGAGCATAAACATGGCATGATGCACAAACAAGTATGATGCATGTCCGGTTTAAAGAGGCATGGCATGGCAAAGTGCAACAAACAATATTACAAGTTAAGTGAAGCTCAATATGCAACGAGTTGCATATTGACAAAACACCACATCAATTATTCAGTTCATCTCATTTATGCTACTCATCAATATTAAATGTTGTTAAACATGGCAAGGGGTGAAGCATATGAAAACTAACTATTTAGGCAAGTTTAAATGAGGCCGGAACAACAAACAACAATTCTGGAAAACCCTCATATGCATATTTATGAATTCGATACTGTTCTGCCCTAAACACAATTTTAATGTTGTTAAAAAGCAACATAAAGTGGAACATGTTAAACTAGGCATTTTTCCACCCCATTTACATATAAAGTTTATTAGAATTGGAGCTACGATTATTTAGTTATGAAATAAATCATTTTAACATGGCATCTTAGCAAATTTAAATAAACAGCAAGTTAAACATTTTAATATGGGATGAAAATGACATATTATTAATCTACACAAAATTCTAAGCATTTTTCATGTTTGAATCATTTTAATCCGATGCATGGTTAAAGAGTTATTATATGCATGATCTAGAGCGACTTTTCTGCAAAACTGGAAAATCCTGGGATAATGCTAAATTCGCAGGACCAGGAAAAAAACATATCAGGCCGAATCTGCTGGGCCAGCAGTGTACAGGAGAGGGCACTGGGCTGGGGAGCTCACCATGGGCTTCAGCCCGTCGGTGAGGAGGCTGAGGGCAGGCCGCGGAGGAGGCCGAAGCAGGCCGGCTTGGCTGCGCCTGGCGCGCTGGGCCTGAGGCGCTGCGGAGGCCCACGTGGGTGCGGTGCGCGCGGGACGAGCAGCTCCTCTGCTCGTCCCGAGCAGGATCATGGCGGCGGCGGTGGAGGGCTACTCCGGCGACGGGAGGAGCGCGGAGGGGTCCGATCCAGCGGCGGGGACGGCAGATCCGGCCACGGTGGATCCATTCCGGCTGGATCTGGCGGGAGGAGGGGCCGGCGACGAGCTACGGCGACGGGCGGCGGCGCGAGGCGCTGCGGGAGAGAGAGAGAGCTGGTGAGGGGAGGAAGGAGAAGAGGAAGGGAGAGAGAGGCCGGGCGGCGGCGACGTGACCTGCGACGGAGGTCGCCGGAGTTGGACCGGCGGCGGCGGAAGAGCCGGGCAGCAGCGGCTCCGCGAGGGGAGGCCGGCGCACGGGAGCCGCTTGAGGAGCTCCTCTCCTGGAGCCAGAGCGCATCGGGCGCGGGCGCAGAGCAGCGCTCGCACGGGTGCGCGGGCCCGGCGGCGGCCCAGGGCGGGCTGGCGATGGGCTTCGGCGGGCCACGGGGAAGTGGGGCGCGGGGGAGGACGCACGGCGCGCTGGGGTTGGCCGCGGGGCGCTGAGAGGCGACGTGTCGCGCCCGGATTGGTCCGGGACGCGGCGGCGGCGGCGACAAGTGGCGGAGGTGGAGTGGCCAGGCACGGATTTGGAGGAGGGGGCGGCGGCTGCGAGGTAGGAGGTGGCTGGCGGCACGGAAAACGAGGAGGAGGGAGGAGAAGACCTAAAATGGCATGGGGAGGTGTTTAAATAGACTAGGGGCTAGGATTAGGGGGTTTCTGCTCCGTTTTCGGACATCGGATCTCGATCCAACGGTCCAGAGCGGAGGGGGTTAGATAGGTGGGCTAGTGGGCTGTGTGAGAGAGAGGCTTGGGCTGATAGGAGAGAGAGGAGAAATGCAGCCCGGCACGATTTCGGAGACCGAAACGTCCGACGAATGATCCGGCGACGGCGCCACTATATATTTAATGGTTGGGCTATCAAATGGACTCCGAATGCGACGAAACTTGGCAGGCGGCCTGTCTACACTATAATAAGACCGCACAACAAGTTGCAACCCATTCCGAGACCATTTTTATGCCACTTATAAATAATATTTCGGAGGTGCCGCGGGCGCGTGCGAGAGTGTCTGGCTCATAATGGACAACGGAGAGAACCGGCAGAACCCGAACGAATGCAAGTTTTATGAAAACGATGCCGATGCAATGCGAATGATGACATGAGACGAGATGCATGACAAGAACAAAATGCAAAACAACAGACAAAACCCAACCACGGAGGAAATAAAATATCGCATCTCCGGAAAAGGCAAGAGTTGGAGTTACGAATATGGAAAGTTGTATCCGGGGCGTTACATCCTTGTCCAACGTCAACTCTTTAGCATGGCATACTTTAATGAGTGCTCACAATTATAAAAGATGTCCAAGATAGTATATTTGTATGTGAAAACCTCTCTTTCTTTATTACTTCCTATTAATTGCAACGATGACCAAAACTGCGTTTGCCAACTCTCAACAACTTTTAAGCCTCATAATTTTTATTTGTGAAGTCATTACTATACATAAGATCAACATGAACTCTTTTATTTCTTTTTATTCTTTTATGCACTTAAGATCATAGCAAGATAGCAAAGCCCTTAACTCAACACTAATCATTATTATATATAGCTCACAGACTGAATTACATAGAGGGATCACAAAGCAAAACTCAATACTAATTCATACCAAAACTTTATTCTACTGGATCAAGATATTACCAAAAGGATCGAACTAAATAAAATGGTAAAGATAGGAGTGTGATGGTGATACGATACTGGGGCAACTCCCCCTAGCTTGGCAGTTGCCAAGGGGAGTGCCCATACCCATGTGATTATGTCCTCGGAGGTGGTGAAGAAGGAGTTGTTGATGATGTAGGCTTGTCGTCCGTCTTCCAAGGCATAGTCTCACCATCATAGAAGGATGATCGAGTCTCCGGGATCCTGAAATCTGTAGCCAAACTCATCCTCTTGAATCTATTTTCATACTCACAGTTTTGGTTTTGCAGGTCATAGATCTAGGCTTGGAGGTGCTCGATTTTCTCATGAAGCCTGAAGATGGTCTCCCCAATATTCTTGGCGTCCAGCTTATGGTTGTTGGTGAATTCCGCGATCATCATCTGGTTGGCGTTAAGTCCATGCTCCACCATCCCTTGGCACTTGAAAACTTGTTGTTCCATAGCTTCGAGCTTTGTCTCCATGCTTCTGGTACGCCTTGGTCCCTCCACATCGCGGATGTGCAGCACCCCCTCACGCATCTCAATGGTTTGAGGGTCTTGCAGCACCTCCGCGAGATAGGGGTTGATGACCCTCTTGAAAAACTTGTCCTTGGGAGCGCTTGGAGACGTCATGGTGCTCTAGATCTGTCAGAAAAACAACTCGAAACAAATACAAATGATATTTGCGTGATACGGTGGTCAAAACCTTTGGGCGATTATATAATGAATTTTTACTGACCAAAAGAAGTATCGTGTATGAAAACGGAGTCCGGAGAGCACACGAGGTGCCCATGAGGCAGGGGGCGCGCCCTCCACCCTCGTGGACGCCTTGTGTCCTTCCCGGACTACTTCTTATTTTTCTATTTTCTTAAATATTCCAAAACGGAGAAAAATTTCCATTAGAACTATTTTGGAGTCGGTTTACTTACCGTACTACATACCTATTCCCTTCCGGAGTCTGAAGCATTCTAGGAACTGGCCCTTATGTATTCCTCCAGGGTTATGGTTTCAATAATATTAGTTTTAACATTTATTGGGTTACCTGAGATATAATGTTTGATTCTTTGACCGTTCACCACCTTCGGATTTGTGCCTTCGAAGTTGTTGATTTTTATGGCAGCAGAACGATAGACCTCCTCGATAACGTAAGGCCCTTCCCATTTAGAGAGAAGTTTTCCTTCAAAAAATCTTAAACGAGAGTTGAATAGCAACACATAATCACCTACGTTAAACTCACGCTTTTGTATCCTTTTGTCATGCCATCTTTTAACTTTTTCTTTAAACAACTTGGCATTCTCATAGGCTTGGGTTCTCCATTCATCAAGTGAGCTAATGTCAAATAACCTCTTCTCACCGGCAAGTTTGAAATCATAATTGAGCTCTTTAATAGCCCAATATGCCTTATGTTCAAGTTCAAGAGGTAAGTGACAAGCTTTCCCATAAACCATTTTATACGGAGACATACCCATAGGATTCTTATATGCAGTTCTATAAGCCCATAATGCATCATCAAGTTTCTTGGACCAATTCTTTCTAGATCTATTAACAGTCTTTTGCAAAATTAATTTGAGCTCTCTATTACTCAATTCTACTAGACGACTAGACTGTGGGTGATACGGGGATGCAATTCTATGATTAACATCATACTTAGCAAGTATTTTACGAAAGGCACCATGAATAAAATGTGAACCACCATCAGTCATGAGATATCTAGGGACTCCAAACCTCAGAAAAATAACTTCTTTGAGCATCTTAATAGAAGTGTTATGATCAACACTACTAGTTGGAATAGCTTCTACCCACTTAGTAACGTAATCAATAGCAATTAAAATATGTGTATATCCATTAGAGGCAGGAAAAGGTCCCATATAATCGAAGCCCCAAACATCAAATGGTTCAATAACAACAGAATAGTTCATAGGCATTTATTGACGTCTGCTAATATTACCAATTCTTTGACATTCATCACAAGACAAGACAAACTTACGGGAATCTTTGAAGAGAGTAGGCCAATAAAAATCGGATTGCAATACCTTATCTGCAGTTCTATCTCCAGCGTGGTGTCCTCCATATGGTTCGGAGTGACACTTGCGTAGGATCTGTTCCTTTTCATGCTCAGGTACACAAAGTCTAATAACACCATCTACTCCTTCTTTATAAAGGTGTGGGTCATCCCAGAAGTAATGTCTTAAATCATAAAAGAACTTTTTTCTTTTGCTGGTATGTGAAACTAGGTGGTATAAATTTAGCAAAAATGTAATTAGCATAATCAACATACCATGGAGCAGTACGAGAAGCATTTATGACCGCTAATTGTTCATCAGGAATGCTATCATCAATAGGTAGTGGGTCATCAAGAACATTCTCTAACCTAGATAAGTTGTCTGCAACGGGGTTCTCAGCTCCCTTTCTATCAATAATATGCAAATCAAATTCTTGGAGCAAGAGAACCCATCTAATAAGTCTAGGTTTAGCATCTTTCTTCTCCATAAGATATTTAATAGCAGCATGATCAGTGTGAATAGTTACTTTAGAATCAACAATATAAGGTCTGAACTTATCACATGCAAATACAACTGCTAATAATTCTTTTTCAGTAGTAGTGTCGGTGTCAAAACCGGGGGATCTCGGGTAGGGGGTCCCGAACTGTGCGTCTAGGCGGATGGTAACAGGAGACAAGGGACACGATGTTTTTTACCCAGGTTCGGGCCCTCTCGATGGAGGTAAAACCCTACTCCTGCTTGATTAATATTGATGATATGGGTAGTACAAGAGTAGATCTACCATGAGATCAAGGAGGCTAAACCCTAGAAGCTAGCCTATGGTATGATTGTTGTAATGTATGTTGTCCTACGGACTAAAGCCCTCCGGTTTATATAGATACCGGAGAGGGCTAGGGTTACACAGAGTCGGTTACAATAGTAGGAGATCTACGTATCCGTATCGCCAAGCTTGCCTTCCACGCCAAGTAAAGTACCTTCCGGACACGAGCCGGAGTCTTCAATCTTGTATCTTCGTAGTCTTGGAGTCCGGCGGACATTGATAGTCCGGCTGTCCGAACACCCCCTAGTCCAGGACTCCCTCAGTAGCCCCTGAACCAGTCTTCAATGACGATAAGTCCGGCGTGCATAATGTTCGGCATTGCAAGGCGGGTTCCTCCCTTGAATAATCCAGAGAAGATAATGAACACCAGGATAGTGTCTGGCTCTGCAAAATAAATTCCACATTCCACCGTAGAGAGAATAAAATGTACACTTAGTTCAATCTGCTGACGTATTATGCGGCGTGACATCACACCGCCACCAGGCCTTTGTTTGAATCATTATACCGCCTCAGCATTAGCAGAGCGGTTTCCTCGGCACGTCCTATCGAAGCAGAGATCGTGTTCCCCTTATTCCGGGATTCTCATCAATACGTGCGTGGGTAACCCAACCGCGCCATCAACGGTGACGCTTGGGAGATAAGCGAGTTTTACCAGGCCGGTGGGGGACACATAGTTTTGTCCGCCTATATATAAGGGATAAGGATTCACCTTCTCACCTACGCCTTCTTCCTCCTTTGCTTATCAATACCCGCGAATTCAAGCTCCAACGCCCGAACTCGCGCATCTCACCTTGACCTTCTCCGAATATGACTGGAGCGGGAGGCAAATGGTTAGCCTCCACCGTCAAGGAGGAGGACATCACCAAACTGCGCAGCGCCGGATACCTTTCCGGCGATATCGCGCATCGGCTGCCCGACGAGGGGCAGCTCATCCCTACCCCCGGGCCTCATGAGAGGGTCGTCTTCCTTCCCCACTTCCTCCGCGGACTGGGCTTTCCGCTCCATCCATTTGTTCGGGGGCTCATGTTTTACTACGGCCTGGATTTCCACGATCTGGCGCCGAACTTTATCCTCAACATCTCGGCGTTTATCGTCGTGTGCGAGGCCTTTCTCTGCATCCGGCCCCACTTCGGCCTGTGGCTCAAGACCTTTAACGTCAAGCCGAAGGTTGTGAAGGGTACGCAAGCGGAATGCGGAGGCGCTATGTTGGGCAAATTGCCCAATGTCCCTTGGCTAGAAGGGACCTTCGTGGACTCCGTCAAGGGGTGGCAATCGGGGTGGTTCTACATCACCGAGCCGCGCAAATCCACATGGGCGGCGGCCCCCGAGTTTAGATCAGGCATCCCCACGCAGCTCACCTCCTGGAAAGAGAAGGGCTTGCAGTGGGGGAATCCGGTGGAGGTGACGGGACTCCGAACATGTATCAAGAAGATGGTGAGCAATAAGCTCAGGCTCGTCGACGTGGTCCAAGTCATGCTCATCCGGCGGATCCTCCCATGCCAAGAACGGGCATTTAATTTGTGGGAGTTCAATCCAGAACAGCACCAGGCGCTAAATGGGCTCTTCGATACAACATACGAAGGCGCCTGGAGGGTGCTGTTCAAGGGCGCCGAAGCCCCTACGTCCGCGACCAAAGACCGCGGATTCGGCTCGCAGAATCCAACTGACGAGGTAAGTGATTCAACCCCATTACGGGACACTTGTGATAATTAAATTGACTCTAGTGAGGCTTCATTCTGCCTCTTCCTTTGACAGGAATGGATGGAGAAGGCCAAGCTGCTCAATAGCCCGGCTCCCATGCCAGAATACCCAGCGAACGCCCGTTTAACAAGGCTGCTGGTTCTGGCACCGCACGTGGTGCCGGAGAAGAAGACCAAGGAGGTGGCCGCGGGAACTCGAAAGAGTTCCCGCAATCAGGCGTCTGATGACGACGAGGATTCCTCCTCCGAAGACGAGGAGGAGGAGTACTCTCTCCCAGAGGAGGGAGAGAAGAAAAGGAAGGCTTCCCCCATCGGGGGGGGGGGGGGGGGGCGAAGGGTCCAAGAGGGGGAGAACTATCCCCCCGGACAGTTCCGCCAACATCAGCGTTGGTGAGGATGAGCGGCCTCCAAGGGCCAGGCGTCCGGCAAGATCGTACGTATCCAGATCCTTGATGTGTAATTTCTTTTATGTCGCGAAGTATCCTTCTAACGCCGCATTCTGTCCGTAGTCCGGCCAATGATGATCTCCCCGACTCATCGAGCGGGTCATTGGCCTCGTCGGATGTGAATTCCATCCCGACTGCCTCCACCCCATGCGCCAACGAGGACACCGAGGTGGGATCCTAAAGAGGGACCCATCAGGAGGAGGCTCCGGAGGCGCCGTCAGGCAGCCCCCCGGACTTCGTGCCGGACTCCACATCGGAACCCGCAGTGGTGCCAGAGTCCGGCAAGTGGCCCCTTCGAAAGAAGGGCAGGACCGTGACGCCGGCGGCCTCCGTCCAACCGGAGGCGCCAGATAACCTGCTGGAAGCGCTTAATGGCGCTTCCATCGAGGAAGAACACCGCACCATCATGAGTGCGGTGATTGAGAAGGTTCAGCTTGCGAAAAGCGGGCTGACCGAAGCCTGCAGTAGCCTTTTAACAGGCTTTGAGGTAAGAATTTAAAATTATGTAATATAATACTGCATAGACAGTAGCCCCTGATGCTTGGTTCGGTGTTCGGAAAGAAAAGCCGGACTAAGGATCTATAACAAGATATACGCAGGGTTGCCTAAAATATGTCAATATGGGTTTGCAGGCTGCACTGCTGACCTCTGCCGCACTAACGGCGGAGGTTGACGTGCTGAAAAAGAATCTCGAGCGGTCCGAGCAAGAGCTCGGCCATGCAAAGAAGCAGCTCGAGGAAAAAGAAAGTGAGTAACACCTCTTTGAATAAGTACCTTACAGAAAAGGATTTTGGTTGCGAATAAAATTAACAAGGATAATATGTGCATTGCAGGGGCCACTAACGAGGTGGCAACCCTGAAGGATGCTGTGTCCGCGGCCGAACGCAATGCGGCCACGGAACGGGCTGAGCTAGAAAAGCAAGAGGTGCGGGTGGCGGAAGTTCGGCAAGAGCTCCAGGTTCTCATGGAAAAACATGAGAGTTTGGAGCGTGACTCCTAGACTCGAGAGTCCAAGCTTGCCTCGGCTCTCGAAAGTGCCAAGTCCGCCAAGGCCGAGGCCCAGAAGGCCCTTCAGGTGGTTGAGGACATAAAGAAGATAGCGGCGGGTAAGGCGTTTTTCATGCAAAGCAGGCATGTTAATGTGAACTACCGGACACTTACCCGAATTCGGCGCTCTCCAGGGGCATTTGCAGATCTGCCGCGTAGTGCGGCTGATGCCGCCGCATTCTATCGTGGCGAGGAGGGGAGCTCGACGGAGAAGGTCTTCTGGTCTCAGTACACTGAGGCCGGCCATCCGGTGCCCCCAAGCGACCAGCTGAAGCAGCTGATCGAACTCCACAAAGTAGCTGAGGAGGCCATGAAGGGCCTCATAGTCCGGGTGTGGCCTGGAAAGGCCATGCCTGGTAGCTACTTTGGCCTCGTGCGGCGGCTGGTGGATGCATGCCCTAGGCTGGATGTAGTCAAGCGCTCCACCTGTATCGAAGGTGCTCGTCGGGCCCTTGCCCGCATAAAGGTGCAATGGGGCAAATTAGATGTGGAGAAGCTTCTCACGGACCCACCGCCACCGGGCAAGGAGTATCGCACGCCGGAGAAGTATTATAATATTGTCCTGAAGGGAGCCTGCAATATTGCAGATGAGTGCTCCCGAAATGTAACCTTTGAGTGAACTCGTTGTGTATTTATCCTGTGCGCTGAAAACTTCGTTCATATGCGCCATGAGCAACTCTTGTTTAATTTAAAATATTACCTTCTGTGCGGCCGTTTATAAAATCTGAGAGATGGCAAGTCGTTGGCTTCAGCCCCCAAGTCACAAGTGCTGGGGTGTTCGGTGATAAACTTGAGCACTCTTGTTCCCATATTTGGGTCCATCTAGGGAGGCGCTCAACACGACGAACAAGGCAACCGGACTTATAATGCTTGAACACTCTCACTTAGCCATAGAATTCTATAATTTTAAATTTCGGCGAAGCCCCTGGTATTCGGAAGACCGAATCCGGGGCGCTATCCACGCCTTCATCGGACATAATCCGGAACTTCGCTCGAAGCGGCGTGAGTCTTTAAGGACCCGAAAAAACCTCTCGAACAACGACCAGTCTCTCGCCTTATCATGCCGGTCAGTTTTAGCTTTCTCCACTGAGGCGTTAACCCGGCTCAACCGGGCCGCAATCGCAGTGGTTCTCCCAGTGCTACCTTAGCCGATGGAACGGAAACGTAAGGAGCCAAACATGGGAGCCGGGCAAACCCAACTGTTGACCCAAGACATGATTCGGAGCCGATTCATATAATGCTATAAGTTCGGGGTGCCGCACTTGTTAAAGTGTTCGGACTTTATCACACCATAAAGCGGGGAACATAAGCCCCTGGTGTACTATGCCGTACCAAAAATATACGGGTGCCAGAATGTCACATAATGAACATATATATAAAATGTAATGCAATTGCGATAATAAAGGTGCTGCATTATTAATGAAATAAAAAGTCTGCTAGTAGAGCGGACTGATACAAATAGTGCGGTAAGCAAGGGATTTGGACTAAATAAACATGTCCCCCTCCAGGGATGAGCTGCGAATTTGGTGTATATAATCGAATTTAATGCTCGTAATTGAGACCACCTGAGTGTTCGACGCGGCCTTCCTAAGTCCCTGACTGTTGTATCATGAGTTCGGCAGGTTCACCGCCGGACAGGGCTTCTGGTTAACAGAGTCCTGTGTACAAAAAAGTAGAAAGATAATAATAATAAAAAAAGGGAGGCACATTTGCGAGCCCCTGGTGTGGTCGAACCGCACTCTGGGTCCATTGTGATCGTGCTCCCTCCCCTGTGCCCATGGTATCTCCAAGGCGTAATGATGTTCGCGGAGTGTTATTCTTGCGATCATATGCGGGCGAGGGTTGGGGCCGCATTGCTACGCGTGCTCTGATCGCGCCAGGTGGTCTTGGTTGATATTGCTCCGGGCGCGCTTTGCTGTATCTGGCCGTTTAACGGCCGGGCTCGAGAATTTCCTTAAAAGGCTGCCCTGTACTTCTGCCGCGAGAGCCGCTGTATGTTCCTCCGTTCGGAGGGAGCGTTCCGTATTTCCATTGACCGTGATGACTCCTCGAGGGCCTAGCATCTTGAGCTTTAGGTATGCATAGTGCGGCACCGCGTTGAATTTGGCAAACGCGGTTCGTCCGAGCAGAGCATGATAGCCGCTGCGAAACGGGACTATGTCGAAGACTAACTCTTCGCTCCGGAAATTATCCGGGGATCCGAAGACCACTTCCAGTGTGACTGAGCCTGTACAGTTGGCTTCCACTCCTGGTATGACACCTTTAAAGGTTGTCTTTGTAGGTTTAATCGTTGATGGGTCTATGCCCATTTTGCGCACTGTATGCTGATAAAGCAGGTTCAGGCTACTGCCGCCATCCATCAGGACTCTCGTGAGGTGAAACCCATCGACGATTGGGTCTAAGACCAATGCGGCGAATCCATCATGGCGTATGCTGGTCGGATGGTCTCTTCGATCGAAAGTGATCGGACAAGAGGACCATGGGTTGAACTTTCGGGCGACTGGCTCCATCGCATAGACGTCCCTTAGTGCGCGTTTCCTCTCCCTCTTGGGTATATGGGTCGCGTATATCATATTCACCGTCCGTACTTGTGGGGGAAAACCCTTCTGTCCTCTGATGTTCGGCGGCCGGGTCTCTTCCTCGTCGTCGCTATTTAGCCCCTTGTCATTGTTTTCGGCAATTAACTTTCCGGCCTGCTTGAATACCCAGCAATCTCTATTGGTGTGGTTAGCTGGCTTTTCAGGGGTGCCATGTATCTGGCATGAGCGGTCGAGTATTCGGTCCAAATTGGACGGACCCGGAATGGTTCTTTTAAATGGCTTCTTCCGTTGACCGGGTTTAGAGCCTCGGAATCCAAGCATTGACTGCCGTATCCTCCTTATCATCGCCGTTAATTCGGCGCTTGTTTTTATTTCGACGTGACATGCCGTTGTTATCCTTAGTATCCGGACTGCCAGAACTTTTACGGAGATTGTTGCTGCGGGCTAGCTAGCTGTCCTCTCCCGCACAAAAGCGGGTCATTAACGATGTGAGGGCTGCCATGGATTTCGGCTTTTCCTGCCCGAGGTGCCGGGCTAGCCATTCGTCCTGGATATTATGTTTGAAGGCTGCAAGGGCCTCTGCGTCTGAACAATCGACGATTTGATTTTTCTTTGTCAAGAACCGTGTCCAGAATTGCCTGGCTGATTCGTCTGGCTGCTGAATGATGTGGCTGAGGTCATCGGCGTCTGGTGGTCGCACATATGTGCCTTGGAAGTTATCAAGGAATGCGGCCTCCAGGTCCATCCAACACCCAATTGACTCTGCGGGCAAGCTGTTAAGACAATGCCGAGCTGGTCCTCTAAGCTTGAGTGGGAGGTATTTTATGGCGTGGAGATCGTCGCCGCGGGCCATATGGATGTGGAGAAGATAGTCTTCGATCCACACCGCGGGGTCTGTTGTGCCATCGTAAGATTCGATGTTTACGGGTTTAAACCCTTCGGGGATCTGATGATCCATTACTTCGTCAGTGAAGCATAACGGGTGTGTGGCGCCCCTGTATTGAGCAATATCGCGATGCAGCTCGAGAGAGCACTGTCTGCTGTGTTCAGCCCGGCCGGGGTTATTGTATCCGGCACGACGGTATTCGTCATGGGTCGTAGGGCACCCACGTGATCCATAGATGGATCTGGATTGCCTTGCTTTGTCCTCCAATATGTCTCGCAAGTCCGGCGCGTTCCCTCTTGGCTTCGTATTTTTGGAGCGATGCCGGGGTATGGTCTTGGCTGGGGGCCTGGATGCCTCTCTGTCACGACCACGGGGTGGTCGGTCAGCCATATCGTGCGCTGGTGATGGATGTATGTATGCTTCCTCCTCTAATCGGGGGAGCAGCTTGCGTTTTGGGTAACTTTTGGAGGGACGTTCGAGTTTATACTCTTTGGCTGCGAGGACCTCGGTCCATCGATCGGCCAGCAGGTCCTGATCAGCTTGAAGTTGCTGCTGCTTTTTCTTTTGGCTGTTTGCTGTGGCGATAAGCCTGCGCTTGAAGCGCTCTTGTTCAACAGGATCCTCGGGTACGACGAATTCGTCATTGTTGAGGCTTGCTTCGTCTTCGGAGGGAGGCATATAATCATGATCCTCAACCTCTTCATCTGCCGCCCCCTCATGAGGGCTTGCTTCTGCATCCTCCTGCGCTGAGTCTTGCAGGAGGGGATTGTCTTCGGCACTCTCTGGAGTGTTATTATCTCCTGTGCCGGACTCTCCGTTTTTGCTGTGGCGAGATTTAGAGCGGCGCCGCTGACGCCGGCGCTTGGGCTGTTTCTTTAAGGAATCTGCCTCCGCTGTTCCTTCGCCGTCCCCATCTTTTGGGGTATCCACCATGTATACGTCATATGATGAGGTGGCCTTCCAGTGCCCTGTGGGCGCTGGTTCCTGTTCGTCTCCGGCATCGTCTTCCATAGCGTCGATGTCTTCGGAGTCGTAGTCTAGCATGTCGGTTAAATCGTCGACAGTGGCTACAAAGTGGGTGGTGGGTGGGCTCTGAATTTCTTCGTCGTCCGCATCCCAACCATCCTGGCCATAATCCGGCCAGGACTCTCCTGATAACGAGAGATGCTTTAGTGAATTTAAGATATCGCCGAAAGGCGAGCATTGAAAGATGTCCGCGGCGGTGAATTCTATAACCGGCGCCCAATCTGGATCGATTGGTAGGGGCGCGGGAGGTTCGGAGTCCGGCGAGGAGTCCGGCGCCTCGGAATCACGAGTTTCGCAGGGGACAAGATTGGTGTTCGGCTCCATCGCCGTGGATGTTGAAGCCCCCGGGGCGGCGTCTATCCACCAGCCCTCGATCTGGGCGATCGGCTCCGGGCTAATGGCCGGAGCGGATTCGTGTGCGGCCACCAAAGCACTGTTCGGCGGCAGAGCTAGATCACGCCCATCGCCACAGTGCGGCGCGCTTGGCTGTGGCTCGAGTCCATCGAGGATCAAATCTCCTCAGACATCGGCCGTGAAGTTTAAGCTTCCAAATCTAACCTGACGGCCAGGGGCGTAGCTTTCTATCTGCTCCAGATGGCCAAGTGAATCGGCCCGCAGTGCGAAGCCGCCGAATACGAAGATCTGTCCGGGGAGGAAAGTCTCACCCAGGACAGCGTTGCAGGTTGAAGATGCCATCAAGCCTATCGGTGACGACACGGAGGAACTCTCAATGAAAGCACCAATGTCGGTGTCAAAACCGGCGGATCTCGGGTAGGGGGTCCCGAACTGTGCGTCTAGGCGGATGATAATAGGAGACAAGGGACACGATGTTTTTTTACCCAGGTTCGGGCCCTCTCGATGGAGGTAAAACCCTACTCCTGCTTGATTAATATTGATGATATGGGTAGTACAAGAGTAGATCTACCACGAGATCAAGGAGGCTAAACCATAGAAGCTAGCCTATGGTATGATTGTTGTAATGTATGTTGTCCTACGGACTAAAGCCCTCCGGTTTATATAGATACCGGAGAGGGCTAGGGTTACACAGAGTCGGTTACAATAGTAGGAGATCTACGTATCCGTATCGCCAAGCTTGCCTTCCACGCCAAGTAAAGTACCTTCCGGACACGAGCCGGAGTCTTCAATCTTGTATCTTCGTAGTCTTGGAGTCCGGCGGACATTGATAGTCCGGCTGTCCGAACACCCCCTAGTCCAGGACTCCCTCAAGTAGCATAATTTCTTTGAGCAGTATCTAGAGTTTTATTAGCATATTGAATAACATTTAGTTTCTTATCAACTCTCTGCCCTAGAACATCACCTACAGCATAATCGCTAGCATCACACATAATTTCAAAGGGTAAATTCCAATCAGGTGGCTGAACAATAGGTGCAGTGATCAAAGCTTTCTTAAGTATTTCAAATGCTTCTACACAATCATCATCAAAGACAAAAGGAATATCTTTTTGCAATAAATTAGTCAAAGGCCTAGAGATTTTAGAAAAGTCCTTAATGAACCTCCTATAAAAACTGGCATGATCAAGGAAACTTCTTATACCTTTAATGTCCTTGGGACACGGCATCTTTTCAATAGCATCAACTTTAGCTTTATCAACTTCAATACCTCTTTCAGAAATTTTATGCCCCAAGACAATGCCTTCATTAACCATAAAGTGGCACTTTTCCCAATTCGAGACGAGACTAGTGTCTTCGCATCTCTGCAAAACTCGATCAAGGTTGCTCAAGCAATCATCAAAAGAGGATCCATAAACGGAGAAATCAAACATGAATACCTCACAAATCTTTTCACAAAAGTCAGAGAATATAGCCATCATGCATCTTTGAAAGGTAGCAAGTGCATTACATAAACCAAAAGGCATACGTTTATAAGTAAAAGTACCAAAAGGGCAAGTAAAAGTAGTTTTTGATTGATCGTCCGCTGACACATGTATTTGAGAGAAACCAGAGTAACCATCTAGAAAGTAGAAATGTGTATGTTTGGATAGTCTTTCTAGCATTTGATCAATAAAAGGTAAAGGGTAATGATCTTTCTTAGTAGCTTTATTTAATTTATAGAAATCAATTACCATCCTATAACCTGTAATAATTCTTTGCAGAATCAATTCATCTTTATCATTAGGAACAACAGTAATACCTCCCTTCTAAGGGACACAATGGACAGGACTTACCCAATCACTATCAGGCAACGGGATAAATTATACCTGCCTCAAGGAGCTTTAGTATCTCCTTTCTTACCACTTCTTTCATCTTAGGATTCAACCGTCGTTGATTATCTCTAACCGGTTTGGCATCTTCGTCCAATTTAATTTTGTTTTGGCATAGAGTGGGACTAATGCCCTTAAGATCATCGAGAGTATATCCAATAGCAGCACGGTGCTTCTTCAGAGTTTTCAATAATCTTTCCTCTTCCTGCTCTGAAAGGTTAGCACTAATAATAATAGGATATATCTTCTTTTCATCAAGATAAGCATATTTAAGATTATCAGGTAAAGGTTTAAGCTCAAACACGGGATCACCCTTGGGTGGAGGGGGATCCCCTAGGATTTCAATAGGTAAGTTGTGTTTCAAAATAGGACCATGTTTAAAGAATACTTCATCTATTTCCCTTCTTTCATTCATAAACATATCATTTTCATGGTCTAGCAAATATTGTTCTAACGGATCAGCAGGAGGCATGGCAATAGAAGCAAGACCAATAATTTCACCCTTACTAGGCAATTCTTTATCATGGGGTTGTCTATGAAATTTAGCAAAATTAAACTCATGTTTCATATCCCCCAAGCCAATTGTAACATCTTTTTGCAATCAATCTTAGCATTAATAGTATTCAAGAAGGGTCTACCAAATATAATGGGACAAAAGCTATCTTGTGGGGAACCAAGAACAAGAAAGTCAGCAGGATATTTAACTTTCCCACACAAGACATCAACATCTCTAACAATCCCAAATGGTGAAATAGTATCTCTATTGGCAAGCTTAATTGTAACATCAATATCTTCTAACTTAGCAGGTGCAATTTCATGCATAATTTCTTTATATAAGGAAATAGGTATTGCACTAGCACTAGCACCCATAGCACATAAGCCATGATAACAATGATCTCCTATTTTAACAGAAATAACAGGCATGCCTAGGACAGGTCGATGTATCTTAGCATCGGGTCTAGCAATATTAGCAGCTTCCTCACAGAAATAAATAACATCCCATCAATATTATCAGCCAAGAGATCTTTAACCATAGCAATACTAGGTTCAACTTTAATTTACTCATGAGGTGTATAAGTTCTAGTCTTACTCTTACGAACAACCGTTGAAGCTTCAGCATGATCCTTTATCCTAACAGGGAAAGGTGGTTTCTCAACATAAGTAGTAAGAACAATAGGATCATTATAAGTGATAATATTTTCTTCAACTATAACAGGTGCAACTACTTTTACTTCAGTGGAAGGATTATATTTAAACCACTTCTCCTTAGGGAGATCAACGTGAGTAGCAAAAGATTCACAGAAAGAAGCTACTATCTCAGAGTCAAGTCCATATTTAGCGCTAAATCCACGAAAAGCATCGGTATTCATAAAAGATTTAACACAATCAAACTTAGGTGGCATACCTGACTCCTTACCATCGTCGGAACCCCAATCTTCAGAGTTGCGTTTAATTCTTTCCAATAAATCCCACTTGAATTAAATAGTCTTCAGCATATAGGAACCAGCACAGGAAGTATCGACCATGGTGCGATCATTGAGAGAAAATCGAGCATAAATTTTTTTGAATAATCATTTCTGTTGAGAGCTCATGATTGGGGCATGAATATAACATTGACTTAAGCCTCCCCCAAGCTTGAGCGATGCTTTCTCCTTCATGAGGCCAAAAATTATATATATAATTACGATCACGATGAACAAGATGCATAGGATAGAACTTCTAGTGAAATTCCAATTTCAATCGTTTATAGTCCCAAGATCCCGTATCATCACTTAGCCTATACCATGTCAATGCGTCTCCCTTGAAAGATAAAGGGAAGACCTTCCTATTAATAATATCATCGGGCATACCTGCAAGCTTAAATAATCCACAAACTTCATCCACATAGATAAGATGTAAATTGGGATGCAATGTTCCATCGCCTTCAAAGGGATTAGCTAGCAGTTTCTCTATCATACCCGAAGGAATTACAAAGTAAACATTTTCAATAGGTTCAGTAGGTTGAGGAGCAACTCTTTGCTCTACTGGTCGGGGTGAAGATACCCCGAACAAGCCCCTCAAAGGATTAGTTTCTATAGTAACAAGTGGCAGAAAATTCAGCACACTATATAAATGTTTCCTTACCAAGTTCCACTCACCAAAGGCGCTTCACTCCCCGGCAACGGCGCCAGAAAAGATTCTTCATGACCCACAAGTATAGGCGATCTATCATAGTCCTTTTGATAACTAAGAGTGTCGAACCCAACAAGGAGCAGAAGGAAATGACAAGTGGTTTTCAGTAAGGTATTCTCCGCAAGTACTGAAATTGTAGGTAACATATAGTTTTGTGATAAAATAATTTGGAGCAGGTAACAAGCAATGCAAGTAAATAAGGTGCAAAAAGATGGCCCAATCCTTTTTGTAGAAAAGGACAACCCTGTACAAGTTCTTATAATGAGAAAAGTGCTCCCGAGGACACATGGGAATTATTGTCAAGCTAGTTTTCATCACGCTCATATGATTCACGTTCGTTACTTTGATAATTTGATACGTGGGTGGACCGGTGCTTGGGTACTGCCCTATCTTGGACAAGCATCCCACTTATGATTAACCCCTATTGCAAGCATCCGCAACTACAAAAGGAGTATTAAGGTAAACCTAACCATAGCATGAAACATATGGATCCAAATCAGCCCCTTACGAAGCAACGCATAAACTAGGGTTTAAACTTCTGTTACACTAGAAACCCATCATATACTTATTAGTTGCTAATGCCTTCCTCTAGGCCCAAATAATGGTGAAGTGTCATGTAGTCGATGTTCACATAACACCACTAGAGGAGAGACAACATACATCTCATCAAAATATCGAACGAATACCAAATTCACATGACTACTAATAGCAAGACTTCTGCCATGTCCTCAGGAACAACGTAACTACTCACAAAGCATATTCATGTTCATAATCAGAGGGGTATTAATATGCATTAAGGATCTGAACATATGATCTTCCACCAAATAAACCAACTAGCATCAACTATAAGGAGTAATCAACTCTGCTAGCAACCCACAGGTACCAATCTGAGGTTTAGGTACAAAGATTGGATACAAGAGATGAACTAGGGTTTGAGAAGAGATGGTGTTGGTGAAGATTTTGATGGAGATTGACCCCTTCCCGATGATAGGATCGTTGGTGATGACAATGGTGATGATTTCCGCCTCCCGGAGGGAAGTTTCCCCGGCAGAACAACTCCACCTGAGCCCTAGATTGGTTCCGCCAAGGTTCCGCCTCGTGGCGGCGGAGTTTCGTCCCGTAAGCTTGCTTATGATTTTTTCCAGGGTAGAAGACTTCATATAGCAGAAGATGGGCACCGAAGGGCCACCAGGGGGCCCACGAGGTAGGGGGGCGCGCCCAGTAGGGGTGGGCGCGCCCCCCACTCTTGTGGCCAGCGTATGGGCCCCCTCGTGTACTTCTTCCGCTCAATAATTATCATTAATTCCAAAAATAACTTTCTTGGAGTTTCAGGACTTTTGGAGCTATGCAGAATAGGTCTCCAATATTTGCTCCTTTTCCAGCCCAGAATCCCAGCTGCCGGCATTCTCCCTCTTCATGATAAAACTTGTAAAATAAGAGAGAATAGCCATAAGTATTGTGACATAACGTGTAATAAAAGCCCATAATGCAATAAATATTGATATAAAAGCATGATGCAAAATGGACGTATCACTATGGAATTGCCATCATAGGTAGGTATGGTGGCTATTTTGAGGATGATATAATAAGGCTTACGTGTGATAGAGCGTATCATATCACAGGGTTAGGATGCACGTGCAAAGTTTGCACCACATCTCGAGGTGAGAAAGGGCAATGCATGGTACCGTAGAGGCTAGCAAATTGTGGAAAGGTAAGAGTCCGTATAATCGATGGACTCACATTAGTCATAAAGAACTCATATACTTATTCCAAAGTTTTTTAGCCCTCAAAGCAAAGTACTACTAAGCATGCCCCTAGGGGGATAGATTGGTAGGAAAAGACCATCGCTCGTCCCCGACCGCCATTCATAAGGAAGACAATCAATAATAAATCATGCTCCAACTTCATACCCAACGAGAGACTATGCGTGCATGCTACGGGAATCACAAACCTTAACACCAATATTCTTACTAACCACAACAATTTACTAGTACCTCCCACATATTCCATCTCTATGTCGCAAACTATTGCAAGGAATCAAACATATCATATTTAGTGATCCATAAGTTTTATGTAGGATTTCATGACTAACCATGCAAATGACCAATTCCTGTTGACTCTCTAAATAGATACAAGTGAAGCATGAGATTTTAATTCTTTCTACAAAATACCATGCTCGAATAAGTATAGGTGAAGCAAAAGAGCATTCTACAAATAATGGTTTTCTATGTGAAGAGAAACAGGCAATCCAAACTTCAAATGATATAAGTGAAGCACATGAAGCATTCTATAAAGCCATACTCAAAAGATATAAGTGAAGTGCAATGAGCATTTTATAAATCAACCATGGACTATCTCATACCAACATGGTGCATAAAAGAAAAAGGAAAAAATAAACACAAAAGACGCTCCAAGATTTACACGTATCACATGAATGAAACAAAGACGAAAACATAACGATAATTGTTTAAGAAAGATGGGATGCCTTCTGGGGCATCCCCAAGCTTAGACACTTGAGTCTCCTTGAATATTTACTTGGGGTGCCTTGGGCATCCCCAAGATTGATCTCTTGCCTCTCCTCCTTTTCCGCATATCGAGACCTCCTCGATCTTTGATCACTTCATCCACACAAAACTCAACAGGAAGCTCGGTAAGATCCGTTAGTATAATAAAGCAAATCACTACTCTAAGTACTGTTGCAAACCAATTCATATTATGTTTTGGCATTGTAGCTACTGTAATATAACTTTTCCATGGCTTATACCACCGATAGAATCGATAGTTTCATCAAGACAAGCAAAACAATGCATCAAAAACAAAATCTGTCTTAAACAGGACAGTGTGTAGCAATCTGAACATCTACCATACTTCTGGTACTCCAAAAATTCTGAAAAATTAGGATGAAATAAAAAATTTGTATATCAATAGTGTGCAAAAAGTTTCCGAACCTTTTGATGTTCCAGTAAAAAATATAAAAATGCACGTGCTATAGCCAAAGTTTCTGTTTCTGCACCGCACATACCAACAAGCAATCTAATCATCCTAAAGGCAAACCTTGGCACAGGAATTTTACAATACAAAGGATTTGTACAAGGGGATAATTATTTTTGTTGATAAGTTTCTGTAATCAAGATTCACAAAGTTCCAAGAAGGGTCTACCAAGGATAATCGACATGTTGTCGTCCTCGGGCATCTCAAGTATAACAAAGTCAGTCAAAATAGTAACATTAGCAACAACAACAGGCACATCCTCACAGATACCGATAGTGAAAGTGCTAGTTATCGACTAGAGGGGGGTGAATAGGCGATTTTTATGAAAGTCTTCAAAACATGGGAGTTTCGAAGACAAACAGGAGAAACAACACTATTCGTATGCAGCGGAAGGTAGACTACACTAGACAAGCCATAGTCAAGTATTCAATTAAGTGAAAGCACGAAGACTATTAGCAGCTAGGTAGTAAGGATCAGGGTGGAAGATAGTATGAAGCCAATCAGGACAAGTAGTCAAACTATGAAGTCAAACAGATTATGCAATCAGGCAAAGACTTCACGAAAACAAATGATAAGTAAAGAGAAGTGAGAGATAGAACTAGTAGCTTCAGGGAGACAGTGGTTTGTTCGACCAGTTCCAGTTGCTGTGACAACTGTATGTCTGGTTAGGGAGGCTGAGATTCAACTCAGAAGACCACGTCTTCACCTTATTCCCCTTAAGCTAAGGACACCTAGTCCCCGCCCAATCACTCAGGTAAGTCTTCAAGGTAGACTTCCAAACCTTCACAGACTTTGTTCACCGGCAATCCACAATGACTCTTGGATGCTCAGAACATGACGCCTAACCGGCTGGAGGATTCACAGTCCTCAAGTGTAACAAGTCTTCAGATCACGCGGACAGAAAGACTTCAGTGATGCCAAACACACTCTGGGCTCTGGGTGGTTTTGGCTTTATCCTCGCAAGGATTCTCTCTCAAAAGCTTCGTAAGTGGGTTGCTCTCAAACGACAAAAGCCGTATCTAACTCTGAGCAACCACCAATTTATGGTGTAGGGGGTGGGCTATTTATAGCCACAGGGCAACCTGACCTGATTTGTCCGAAATGATCCTGGATCACTAAGGAACTGACACGTGTCGAAACGGTCAGATTTCAAACACACGCGGCAGCTTGACTTGGGCTATAAGTAAAGCTGACTTATCCGACTCTGGATAAGATTTTCTCTCATTCTCTTCGCTCGAAGACATAGGATTTGTTTGAGCATCACTTTAGTCACTCTGACTTTGTTCACTGGGACCCCACTTAACAGCACGGTGATTCCTATGACTCAACAAAGAAGAAAAGGAAACAACGAAACAAGTAAGTCTTCGCGTTCCATAGTCTTCACTCAATGTATTCTCATGTCATAGTCTTCAATGTGAATATCTTCACAGACTACCATTGTCTTCAATGTCTTCACACATTTTTAGGGGTCATCTCCGGTAGGTAAACCGAATCAATGAGGGACTACTACCTGTGTTATCCTGCAATTTTCACAAACACATTAGTCCCTCAACCAGGTTTGTCGTCAATACTCCAAAACCAACTAGGGGTGGCACTAGTTGGTATCCCCGGATCTCCAAGTTTTTTAGGCACTCCATCTTTAAAAGTGTAATTAGCAAGCATAGTGGAGATTTCAGCTTCCGGTATTTTTCTCTTATTAGTGATGATGTCTTTCATATACTTTGCATAAGGAAGCATTTTCAAGTTATCAGTTAAGCGAGTTTGCAAAAAGACTGGCCTCAACATTTCAGCAAAGCATTCAAATTCTTCATCATCTTTCTTTTTTACTTGACTTAGGTGGAAAGGGCATAGGCTTTTGATGTTGGGGAACGTTGCAGAAAATAAAAAAAATTCTACGGTTTCACCAAGATCAATCTATGAGTTCATCTAGAAACGAGAGAGAGGAGTGCATCTACATACCCTTGTAGATCGAGCGGAAGCGTTCAAGAGAACGGGGTTGAGGGAGTCGTACTCGTCGTGATCCAAATCACCGGAGATCCTAGCGCCGAATGGACGGCACCTCCGCGTTCAACACATGTACGGTCAGGGAGACGTCTCCTCCTTCTTGATCCAGCAAGGGGGAAGGAGAGGTTAATGAAGATCCAGTAGCACAACGGCGTGGTGGTGGATGCAGCAGCGATCTCGGCAGGGCTTCGCCAAGTGTCTGCAAGAGGGAAAGGTGTAGCAGAGGGAGAGGGAGGCGCCAAGAGCATGGGTGCGGCTGCCCTCCCTTCCCCCCTCCTTATATAGGGCCCCTAGGGGGGGCGCCGACCCTAGGAGATGGGATCTCCTAGGGGGGGCGGCGGCCAAGGGGGTGGCTTGCCCCCCATGGCAAGTGGAGGCGCCCCCCACCCCTAGGGTTTCCAACCCTAGGCGCAGGGGGGGCCCAAGGTGGGGAGCACCAGCCCACTAGGGGCTGGTTCCCCTCCCACTTCAGCCCATGGGGCCCTCCGGGATAGGTGGCCCCACCCGGTGGACCCCCGGGACCCTTCCAGTGGTCCCGGTAAAATACCGGTAACCCCTGAAACTTTCCCGATGGCCGAAACTTCACTTCCTATATATAATTGTTTACCTCCGGACCATTCCGGAACTCCTCGTGACGTCCGAGATCTCATCCGGGACTCCGAACAACTTTCAGTTTACTACATACTCATATCTCTACAACCCTAGCGTCACCGAACCTTAAGTGTGTAGACCCTATGGGTTCAGGAGACATGCAGACATGACCGAGACGCCTCTCCGGTCAATAACCAATAGCGGGATCTGGATACCCATGTTGGCCCCCACATGCTCCTCGATGATCTCATCGGATGAACCACGATGTCGAGCACTCAAGCAATCCCGTATACAATTCCCTTTGTCAATCGGTACATTACATGCCCGAGATTCGATCGTCGGTATCCCAATACCTCGTTTAATCTCGTTACCGACAAGTCACTTTACTCGTACCGTAATGCATGATCCCGTGACCAGACACTTGGTCACATTGAGCTCATTATGATGATGCATTACCGAGTGGGCCCAGAGATACCTCTCCGTCATATGGAGTGACAAATCCCAGTCTCGATTCATGCCAACCCAACAGACACTTTTGGAGATACCCGTAGTGCACCTTTATAGTCACCCAGTTACGTTGTGACGTTTGGCACACCCAAAGCACTCCTACGGTATCCGGGAGTGCACAATCTCATGGTCTAAGGAAATGATACTTGACATTTGGAAAAGCTCTAGCTAAACGAACTACATGATCTTTGAGCTATGCTTAGGATTGGGTCTTGTCCATCACATCATTCTCCTAATGATGTGATCCCGTTATCAATGACATCCAATGCCCATAGTCAGGAAACCATGACTATATGTTGATCAACGAGCTAGTCAACTAGAGACTCACTAGGGACACGTTGTGGTCTGTGTATTCACACGTGTATTACGATTTCCGGATAACACAATTATAGCATGAATAATAGACTATTACCATGAACAAAGAAATATAATAATAACCATTTTATTATTGCCTCTAGGGCATATTTCCAACAGTCTCCCACTTGCACAAGAGTCAATCATCTAGTTACACTGTGATGAATCGAACACCCATGCAATTTTGGTGTTGATCATGTTTTGCCCTAGGGAGAGGTTTAGTCAACGGATCTGCTACATTCAGGTTCGTGTGTACTTTACAAATATCTATGTCTCCATCTTGAACATTTTCACGAATGGATTTGAAACGACGCTTGTCATGGGATTAACACGTCAGATGTCCTTAGTGTCAGGACTTAGTCGCGAGGCCAACGCATCTATGTGGTAGCTTGAGAGGGGTTGATCGGCACGAGAGACGCAACATGTAAGACAAGGATTTAGACAGCTTCGGGCCCCGGAAACATCATCCGGTAACAACCCTACATGCTGTTTGTGGCTAGGTCTCATTATGCTCATGAGAAGAGTCGCCGTAAGCCGGCTCCCCCTTTGTGTCTTGCCCTAGATACTGTTTCTTGTCCTTTCTTTGGGGAGCCCTGCCCCTCCTTATATAAGTTAGAGGGGCGGATTACATGTGGAGTCCTAGTAGGACTAGCCTATGTTGTACTACAAGCCGGATACAAGTCCGGGTCTTGATTCCTTGTAAGGGAGATACTCCTTACACCTTTCCTCTTAAGCCGGCCTATCATAACGTAAGCCGGCCTTCTGGGCCTTAAGCCTCCTAGGCCCCCGGGTCTTGTCGCTCCTCTGATCTGCTTTGCTAGGTCACCCATAAGCCGCCAGGATCGGGCGGGTCACTTAGTGTGTCGTCCAGTCAGGGCGGGTCATTAGTGAGTCGCCAAGTCTGGCAGGGTTATACCTTGCGGCCGGTTTACACCACGGGGTATATCCCCGACATTAGCCCCCAAGTTTAGCTTGGATTTATCCATGGTAAACTTATGCTGCAAAATAAACACAGGAACAAATTTGACAGGTTATGCTCCGGGTTAAGAATTCTTGTAAACCGGCACCTGAACATCCTTAAGTCCTTGTCATTTCCTTCTTCTAGAAAATCCGGGTCAATAGACCAGCTTCACAATCAATTTGCTTGTAGAAGAAATATTGTAAACAAATAATCCATCTGAGTCGGCTTCCAAAGCGCCGGCTTAAAATTATAGGACTTGAAATACTCATCTGATTTCAACCGGCTTAAAGGTATAGATCTTGCCGAGTTATAATTTCCAAAATCTCCGGGTTATAAAAACTGATAATTCCTAGTCATGATTGTTTCCAACGCTGTTTCATGATTGTTGCCAATGCCGGTTCATGATTATTGATGACGCCGGGTTATGATTGTTGCAGACACCGGGCCATAATGATTGGTGATGCCGGGTCAATCTTGTTTGCTCAAAACTGAAAATTTGAAGTTATTTCTCCCTTATATGCATATCACCTGTAGCCCCCAAGTACCGGGTTGTCATGCTTGCAGCAACCTGGGACTTGTAATTACCTTATGCTCATAAACTTCAACCAATGTAGCCCCAAGGGCCGCGTCATTATGCAATAATGAGCAGGGACTTTGTAAATATTATCATGTAAACTTGAACAGCAATGTGTAGCCCCCAAGGGCCGGCTTAGTAAGATAATACTAAGCTGGGACTTTATATATACTTCATTGATAATAACATCATATGATGTAATCTCCACCACGGGGCTTGAACCCACGTCCACAAGGTTAACAGCTTTGTGCTTTACCAACTGAGCAATGGATCCTTCAATATAATGGATTTAAAACTTATGTACCTTGAACTATTGACAGGAGCAATTGGTAGCCCCCAAGGGCCGGCTCATTACGATGTGATGAGTCGGGTCTTCAATAAGGTGAGCAAACAATGACCTTGCATTAGCCCCCAAGTGTCATGGTGCATGCTTGCAACGACATGAGACTTGCATATTTGATATAATCTCAAGTTGAATAATGTAGCCCCCAAGTGCCGGGTCGTAAGCTGCAGCGACACGGGACTATTCCTTCCATTGTAGAATAAATCATATCCTTTGATAAAATAATAGCCATTGCGCTAAAGCGACTTTGAAAACCTCAATAATACCGGTTATTGATAATCACAATAGAAATCCAGCCATGTTGGCTATTCAAGATTTGAATAATATCACCCGGCATGAAATCCTCAATCATTCAATATCATCATGAAGATCCAGCCAGTTTTGGCTATTAAAAATTTGAATACCTCATCGGTTGATAAGTAAACCCGGAGTTTAAATACCCGACGGCTTATAGCCTTTGAGAAAAATCCAGAACGGATAATTATTTTGAAGCATCAAGTTTGGTAATGAGCTTGAACTTAATCATTTATATGTCATATTTTTGCAAATCCTGCAAAGAGTTCAAACAACATATGCCCTGGCGACTTAACGTCAAAAGCCAGGGCGAGTAACTACCCAAATGTAGTCTTATCCTGCACACAAGTATATCACAAGATCCCTATGATCCTTTGAATGATACCGCCGGCTTATGTGACCCGGACAGTAGAGTTGATAACTCAAGTCTGTAAGAGTCGGCACATATGATATTTGTGACAACTCAAATACTTGCGATTGTATAAAAACAGATAAATTTTTTGAGGCTTCTGATTTGAATACGATCAGTAAACCGTTCCAAAGGGGTTAAGCTAAGATTCGAATACGATCATATAGCCCCCAGGGGCGTTGGCGTTGCTGATCAAAATGGGTATCGACTGCTATGTTCTCTTTGGTTCGAATACGACCTATGTTTGAATAGGAAACCCCCAAATGACCACTATGATATTGAATTTGCACTGCCGGTTTTCATGACCTGTGTAATAAGGGTGAAAACCCAATCCTTAGAAGCCAATGCTACCATATAATTGATGGTTGTCATAAGCTGGCGATTTATAGTCAAAAGCCAAGCCGGGTTAATCATAAAACACTTACACACATTTGAGATATAATCCCAAAAAGGTCTTAAGTTAAGTAATTGTGGCTGCAATAAACTTTACCCGAGATAAAATAAAACTTTTTGAGGCTTCTGATTCGGATACGATTAGTAAACCATTCCAAAGGGTTTAAGCTAAGATTCGAATACGATCATATAGCCCCCAGTGGTTTGGCGATGCCGATCAAGTGGGTATCGACAGCTATGTTCTCTTTGGTTCGAATACGACCTATGTTTGAACAGGAAGCCCCCAAGTGACCATAAGATTTGCTTAATGACGCTGATTCGTATACGATCCACGTTAGACCCAAAGGGGTTAAGCTATGATTCAAATATGATCAAGAAGCCCCCAAGTGGGTTTGGCAGTATGCCGATCAAGCGGGTTTCGACAGCTATGTTCTCTTTGGTTCGGATACGACCTATGTTTGAACAGGAAGCCCCCAAGTGACCATATAAGTTTTGGCATGGCGCCGATCAAAAGGGTACTGATAGCTACGCTCGATGAGCAGAAAGCCCCCAAGTGATCATAATAAGATAAGCCGTAAGGCAGGATACCCAAGTTTGAACCGCGCATCATGGCAGCAAGTTCTTTGGCAACCTTTAATTTTTCTGAGAACTCGAACTTTGCGAGAGATTAATTCTTTTTGAATCGGAAGTTTAAACCGGATGTGAAAGCTTCAAACCTTTGTGAGAGATAAATTTAACTTGAACCAGATTTGAACCGGATTTGAGAACTTCAAAGCCTTGTGGTAAATAAATTTCCCTTGAACCGGTTTTTAAACTGGATATTAAGACCTTCAGTGCTTTGTGGTAGAGAGATGTTTCTTGAACCGGATTTTAAACCGTAATCCTTCTTTTTAAACCGGAAATTTTCTGATGGCCTTTAAATTTTTCACCAATATAGCGGTAGCCTCCGGAACCGGGTTACCTTCCCTCCAATGACCCAGAGTTCTTGAATTCACTAACACTGGCAAATTTTGCCGAGTCATGTCATTGTAGCCCCCGAGTCTCAAGACGACTCGAGGAGTTGGCTTGAGATTCTCCATATTGGACCAGAGCAGAAGGTGTATATCATCAGCGCATTGATAGCGCGATGTGAACCCGTAGAAGGTTGTAGTAACTGCGGCGGGTTATAAATGATCCCGTATGAGCCGTGTCAACAACTCGGCCAATGGCTCCTTCCAACTGGTTTTTCGAAGTTTAACCAAACTGTAGTGGCGGCGACTCGTGTACCTGCCCATTGAACCATCCAGTGCAGACGACGACTGATAATATATGATAATTTGCCTCCAGTTTGTTGGAAGAAAACCGGGCTTCCCAAGTAGTGACTTGCTCATACTCAATAAACAGCTCATCCGAATAGGTGCGGCCCGCGAGAGACGAACGGCAAAGACGATCGTAACATCAGAGGCGGCATAGACACATGAACCGACCGTGGCGTTGTAAGCCGGTGCGTACGAGCAAGTTGTCCTCCTTGTTGTAAGCCGGCGTGGTCGCGAGAAACGGTCACGATGTTGTAAGCTGGTGCGGGAGTCCGTTGAGTAACAACGACCCCCTGTGCTAAAAGTTGTTGACATACCTCCATCTCCGTGGTATAATATCACTTATTGTCATAAATAATTGCCCTACATAAACAATATTGCAGACCAAGGCAAAGATAAACTTGTTCTTTGACCAAAACAACATGTGCCAATAAATATATTTTAGATGGATACCACCTTACTCGTCCGGACAGTAAATGAGTCGGCTGCGGCGTTGTAAGCCGGGGTGGACGAACGAGTCGACCGCGGGTGGGCGAGTTGGTGTAAACCGGGCCACAGGGACGGCGACTTGATCATGTTCATTCACCGGGTGGTATGACACGGATGAACACCAGGCAGGACGTTGCCAGCGCATGCTTCATACCCATGGTATAAACCACGCTTATAATGAATAATGGTCCTGCATATCAAAATATGGTCCAAAGTAATTGTTCTTTTGACAAAAAGCAATGTGCCAAAATAGATTTAGATAGATGTCACCTGATATGTTAAGCCGGAAATTATCCGCCGTGGAGTTGATGGTCACCGCGTTGAAGCTGAAATCAACCACAGTCGAGTCGGCCACGGGGGCAGACATATGAATCGGCCTGGCGTTTGTAAGCCGGTGCGGACAAGCAAGTTATCCTTCGCGTTGTAAGCCGGTAAGGACGCGTGAACCGGCCGCGAGGGCAGACGGGCGAGTCGTCTGTGGCGTTGTAAGATGATGCTGACAGGCGAGCCGGTCGGCGCGTTGACGTAAACCGGACCGCAGGGGCGATGGCTGGTATTTTTTGCCGGATGTTGGTGCTGGATAATGCATAGTGCTGCTTTGTTTTTTGACAAAAGAGTTAATTGGTTCTATGTCTTCTAGTGCCTGAGCTCTCCACATAACCCGGCCGACACCTTTTGAGCTGGAATTTTTGGAACCAGAACTTCTTAATAATCCGACCGGAACCTTTGATAACCCGGAATTTTTACCGGAACTTCTTGATAATCCTGCCGGGACTTTTGATAATCCGGAACTTTTGAACCGGAACGTCTTGATAATCCGGCCGGAACTTTTTGATAACCTGGAACTTTTCTGTAGCCTAAGTTGGAACTCTTTGATGACTCAGACGGAACCTTTCGTCAAGGCGGTCGGAACCTTTCGGCGATTCGGCTGGAACTCTTCGGCGATTCGGACCAAACTTTTCGTCGAGGCGATCGGAATTCTTTGGTGATTCAGACGGAACCTTTCGTCGAGGCGGTCGGAACCTTTCACTAATTCAGATGGAACCTTTCGCTAAGGCGGTCAGAACTTCTTCAATAAGCTGGGCGGAGCTTCTCGATCCTTGGGATAGCGCCCTTCAAGAACTCAACACCACCGTGCGCAGGCCCCACGGTGGGCACCAACTGTCGTGGGATTAACACGTCAGATGTCTTTAGTGTTAGGACTTAGTCGCGAGGCCAACGCATCTATGTGGTAGCTTGAGAGAGGTTGATCGGGATGAGAGACGCAACACGCAAGACAAGGATTTAGACAACTTCGGGCCCCGGGAAACATCATCCGGTAACAACCCTACATGCTGTTTGTGGCTAGGTCTCATTATGCTCATGAGAAGAGTCGCCGTAAGCCGGCTCCCCCTTTGTGTCTTGCCCTAGATATTGTTTCTTGTCCTTTCTTTGGGGAGCCCTGCCCCTCCTTATATAAGTTAGAGGGGCGGATTACATGTGGAGTCCTAGTAGGACTAGTCTATATTGTACTACAAGCCGGATACAAGTCCGGGTCTTGATTCCTTGTAAGGGAGATACTCCTTACGCCTTTCCTCTTAAGCCGGCCTATCATAACGTAAGCCGCCCTTCTGGGCCTTAAGCCTCCTGGGCCCCCGGGTCTTGTCGCTCCTCTGATCCGCTTTGCCAGGTCACCCATAAGCCGCCAGGATCGGGTGGGTCACTTAGTGTGTCGTCCAGTCAGGGCGGGTCATTAGTGAGTCACCAAGTCTGGCAGGGTTATACCTTGCGGCAGGGTTACACCGCGGGGTATATCCCCGACAACGCTTGATGTGCCTGGTCTTCTTTTGAAACTTGGGCTCCTTGGCAAGTGCAATAGCTCCAATGTTGTCAAAGAAGAGTTTGATCGCCCCCGATGCATTGGGTATGACTCCTAGGTCAGTGATGAACTCCTTCACCCAGATTGCTTCATGCGCTGCCTCCGAGGCAGCCATGTACTCTGCTTCACATGTAGATCCCGCCATGACGCTTTGCTTGCAACTGCACCAGCTTACTGCCCCACCATTCAAAATATACACGTATCCGGTTTGTGACTTAGAGTCATCCAGATCTGTGTCGAAGCTAGCGTCGACGTAACCCTTTACGACGAGCTCTTCGTCACCTCCATAAACGAGAAACATATCCTTGGTTCTTTTCAGGTACTTTAGGAGGTTCTTGACCGCTGTCCAGTGTTCCTTGCCGGGATTACTTTGGTACCTTCCTACCAAACTTACGGCAAGGTTTAAATCAGGTCTGTTACACATCATGGCATACATAATAGACCCTATGGCTGAGGCATAGGGGATGACACTCATCTCTTCTTTATCTTCTGCCGTGGTCGGGCATTGAGCTGAGCTCAATCTCACACCTTACAATACAGGCAAGAACCCTTTCTTGGACTGATCCATATTGAACTTCTTCAATATCTTATCAAGGTATGTGCTTTGTGAAAGACCTATGAGGCGTCTTGATCTATCCCTATAGATCTTGATGCCTAATATGTAAGCAGCTTCTCCAAGGTCCTTCATTGAAAAACACTTATTGAAGTAGGCCTTAATGCTGTCCAAGAGTTCTATATCATTTCCCATCAAAAGTATGTCATCTACATATAATATGAGAAATGCTACAGCGCTCCCACTCAATTTCTTGTAAACGCAGGCTTCTCCATAAGTCTGCATAAACCCAAATGCTTTGATCATCTCATTAAAGCGAATGTTCCAACTCCGAGATGCTTGTACCAGCCCATAAATGGATCGCTGGAGTTTGCACACCTTGTTAGCATTCTCAGGGTTGACAAAACCTTCCGGCTGCATCATATACAGTTCTTCCTTAAGATGACCGTTAAGGAATGCCGTTTTGATGTCCATTTGCCATATCTCATAATCATAGTATGCGGCAATTGCTAACATGATTCGGACAGACTTTAGCTTCGCTACGAGAGAGAATGTCTCATCGTAGTCAACCCCTTGAACTTGTCAATAACCCTTAGCGACAAGTCGAGCTTTATAGATGGTAACATTACCTTCCGCGTCCGTTTTCTTCTTAAAGATCCATTTGTTTTCTATCGCTCGCCGATCATCGGGCAAGTCTGTCAAAGTCCATACGTTTTCATACATGAATCCTATCTCGGATTGCATGGCTTCAAGCCATTTGTTGGAATCTGGGCCTGCGATCACTTCTTCATAGTTCGAAGGTTCACCGTTGTCTAACAACATGATTTCCAGGACAGGATTGCCATACCACTATGGTGTGGAACGTGTCCTCGTGGACCTACAAAGTTCAGTAGTAACTTGATCCGAAGTACCTTGATCATCATCATTAACTTCCTCTTCAGTTGGTGCTGGCACCACAGGAACATCTTCCTGAGCTGCGCTACTCACCGGTTCAAGAGGTAGTACTTCATCAAGTTCCACTTTCCTCCCACTTACTTCTCTTGAGAGAAACTCTTCCTCCAGAAAGGACCCATTCTTGGCAACAAAGATCTTGCCTTCGGATCTGAGGTAGAAGGTATACCCAATGGTTTCCTTAGGGTATCCTATGAAGACACATTTTTCTGACTTGGGTTCGAGCTTTTCAGGTTGAAGTTTTTTGACATAAGCATCGCATCCCCAAACTTTTAGAAACGACAGCTTAGGTTTCTTCCCAAACCATAATTCATACGGTGTCGTCTCAACGGATTTAGACGGTGCCCTATTTAAAGTGAATGTAGCTGTCTCTAGAGCGTATCCCCAAAAAGATAGCGATAAATTGGTAAGAGACATCATAGATCGCACCATATCCAATAAAGTGTGATTACGATGTTCGGACACACTGTTACGCTGTGGTGTTCCAGGCGGCGTGAGTTGTGAAACGATTCCACATTTCCTTAAGTGCGTACCAAATTTGTGACTTAAATATTCTCCTCCACGACCTGATCGTAGGAACTTTATCTTTCGGTCACGTTGATTCTCTACCTCATTCTGAAATTCCTTGAACTTTTCAAAGGTCTCAGACTTGTGTTTCATCAAGTAGACATACCCATATCTTCTCAAGTCGTCAGTGAGAGTGAGAACATAACGATATCCTCCACGAGCCTCAATGCTCATTGGACCGCACACATCAGTATGTATGATTTCCAATAAGTTGGTTGCTCGCTCCATTGTTCCGGAGAACGGAGTCTTGGTCATTTTGCCCATGAGGCATGGTTCGCATGTGTCAAATGATTCATAATTGAGAGACTCTAAAAGTCCATCAGCATGGAGGTTCTTCATGCGCTTGACACCAATGTGACCAAGGCGGCAGTGCCACAAGTATGTGGGACTATCATTATCAACTTTACATCTTTTGGTATTCACACTATGAATATGTGTAACATCACGTTCGAGATTCATTAAGAATAAACCATTGACCATCGGGGCATGACCAAAAAACATATCTCTCATATAAATAGAACAACCATTATTCTCGGATTTAAATGAGTAGCCATCTCGTATTAAACGAGATCCAGATCCAATGTTCATGCTCAAACTTGGCACTAAATAACAATTATTGAGGTTTAAAACTAATCCCATAGGTAAATGTAGAGGTAGTGTGTCGACTGTGATCACATCGACCTTGGAACCATTCCCGACGCGCATCGTCACCTCGTCCTTCGCCAGTCTCCGTTTACTCCGTAGTTCCTGCTTTGAGTTACAAATATGAGCAACCGCACCGGTATCAAATACCTAGGAGCTACTATGAGTACTGGTAAGGTACACATCAATTACATGTATATCACATATACCTTTAGTGTTGTCAGCCTTCTTGTCCGCTAAGTAGCTGGGGCAGTTCCGCTTCCACTGACCACTTCCCTTGCAATAAAAGCACTCAGTCTCAGGCTTGGGTCCATTCTTTGACTTCTTCCCGGCAACTGGCTTACCGGGCGCGGCAACTCCCTTGCCGTCCTTCTTGAAGTTCTTCTTACCCTTGCCTTTCTTGAACTTAGTGGTTTTATTCACCATCAACACTTGATGTTCTTTCTTGATCTCTACCTCCGCTGATTTCAGCATTGAATATGCCTCAGGAATGGACTTCTCCATCCCCTGCATAATGAAGTTCATCACAAAGCTCTTGTAGCTCGGTGGGAGCGACTGGAGGATTCTCTCAATAACCGTGTCATCCGGGAGATTAACTCCCAGCTGAGTCAAGCGGTTGTGCAACCCAGACATCTTGAGTATGTGCTCACTGACAGAACTATTTTCCTCCATCTTACAGCTAAAGAACTTGTCGGAGAATTCATATCTCTCGACCCGGGCATGAGCTTGGAAAACCATTTTCAGCTCTTCGAACATCTCATATGCTCTGTGTTGCTCAAAACGCTTTTGGAGCCCCGGTTCTAAGTTGTAAAGCATTTCGCACTGAACGAGGGAGTAATCATCAGCACGAGACTGCCAAACGTTCATAACGTCTTGGTTCTTTGGGATGGGTGCTTCACCTAGCGGTGCTTCTAGGACATAATCTTTCTTGGCAGCTCTGAGGATGATCCTCAGGTTCCGGACCCAGTCCGTATAGTTGCTGCCATCATCTTTCATCTTGATTTTCTCTAGGAATGCGTTGAAGTTCAGGGTAACGTGGGCCATTTGATGTACAAGACATATTGTAAAGATTTTAGACTAAGTTCATGATAATTAAGTTCATCTAATCAAATTATTTAATGAACTCCCATTCAGATTAGACATCCCTCTAGTCATCTAAGTGATACACGATCCGAGTCGACTAGGCCGTGTCCGATCATCACGTGAGACGGACTAGTCATCATCGGTGAACATCTCCATGTTGATCGTATCTTCCATTCGACTCATGTTCGACCTTTCGGTCTCTTGTGTTCCGAGGCCATGTCTGTACATGCTAGGCTCGTCAAATTAACCTAAGTGTTTTGCATGTGTAAATCTGTCTTACACCCGTTGTATGTGAATGCTAGAATCTATCACACCCGATCATCACGTGGTGCTTCGAAACGACGAACTTTCGCAATGGTGCACAGTTCGGGGGAACACTTTCTTGAAATTATTATGAGGGATCATCTTATTTACTACCGTCGTTCTAAGTAAACAAGATGCATAAACATAATAAACATCACATGCAATTAAACAGTGACATGATATGGCCAATATCATATAGCTCCTTTGATCTCCATCTTCGGGGCTCCATGGTCATCTTCGTCACCGGCATGACACCATGATCTCCATCATCATGATCTCCATCATCGTGTATCCATGAAGTTGCTTGCCAACTATTACTTCTACTACTATGGCTAACGGTTTAGCAATAAAGTAAAGTAATTACATGGCGTTAAATCATTGACACGCAGGTCATACAATAATTAAGACAACTCCTATGGCTCCTGCCGGTTGTCATACTCATCGAAATGCAAGTCGTGATTCCTATTACAAGAACATGATCTCATACATCACAATACATCATTCATCATTCATCACAACTTTTGGCCATATCACATCACAAATCATATGCTGCAAAAACAAGTTAGACGTCCTCTAATTGTTGTTGCATGTTTTACGTGGCTGCAATAGGGTTCTAGCAAGAACGTTTTCTTACCTACGTGAAAGCCACAACGTGATTTGTCAACTTCTATTTACCCTACATAAGGACCCTTTTCATCGAATCCGCTACAACTAAAGTGGGAGAGACAAACACCCGCTAGCCACCTTATGCAACTAGTGCATGTTAGTCAGTGGAACATGTCTCACGTAAGCGTACGTGTAAGGTCGGTCCGGGCCGCTTCATCCCACAATACCACTGAAGCAAAATAAGACTAGTAGTGGCAAGAAAGTTGACAACATCTACGCCCACAACAAATTTGTGTTCTACTCGTGCAAAGAGAACTACGCATAGACCTAGCTCATGATGCCACTGTTGGGGAACGTTGCAGAAAATAAAAAAAATTCTACGGTTTCACCAATATCAATCTATGAGTTCATCTAGCAACGAGAGAGAGGAGTGCATCTACATACCCTTGTAGATCGAGCGGAAGCATTCAAGAGAACAGGGTTGAGGGAGTCGTACTCGTCGTGATCCAAATCACCGGAGATCCTAGCGCCGAACGGACGGCACCTCCGCGTTCAACACACGTACGGTCAGGGAGACGTCTCCTCTTTCTTGATCCAGCAAGGGGGAAGGAGAGGTTGATGAAGATCTAGCAGCACGACGGCGTGGTGGTGGATGCAGCAGCGATCTCGGCAGGGCTTCGCCAAGCGTCTGCGAGAGGGAGAGGTGTAGTAGAGGGAGAGGGAGGCGCCAAGAGCATGGGTGCGGCTGCCCTCCCTTCACCCCTCTTTATATAGGGCCCCTAGGGGGGGTGCCGGCCCTAGGAGATGGGATCTCCTAGGGGGGCGGCGGCCAAGGGGGTGGCTTGCCCCCCAAGGCAAGTGGAGGCGCCCCCCACCCCTAGGGTTTCCAACCCTAGGCGCAGGGGGGCCCAAGGGGGGGCGCACCAGCCCACCAGGGGCTGGTTCCCCTCCCACTTCAGCCAATGGGGCCCTCCGGGATAGGTGGCCCCACCCGATGGACCCCTGGGACCCTTCCGGTGGTCCCGGTACAATACCGGTAACCCCTGAAACTTTCCCGATGGTTGAAACTTCACTTCCTATATATAATTCTTTACCTCCCGACCATTCCGGAACTCCTCGTGATGTCCGGGATCTCATCCGATACTCCGAAAAACTTTCAGTTTACTACATACTCATATCTCTACAACCCTAGCATCACCGAACCTTAAGTGTGTAGACCCTATGGGTTCGGGAGACATGCAGACATGACCGAGACGCCTCTCCGGTCAATAACCAACAGCGGGATCTGGATACCCATGTTGGCTCCCACATGCTCCTCGATGATCTCATCGGATGAACCACGATGTCGAGGACTCAAGCAATCCCGTATACAATTCCCTTTGTCAATCGGTACATTACATGCCCGAGATTCGATTGTCGGTATCCCAATACCTCGTTTAATCTCGTTACCGGCAAGTCACTTTACTCGTACCGTAAAGCATGATCCCATGACCAGACACTTGGTCACATTGAGCTCATTATGATGATGCATTACCGAGTGGGCCCAGAGATACCTCTCCGTCATACGGAGTGACAAATCCCAGTCTCGATTCGTGCTAACCCAACAGACACTTTCGGAGATACCCGTAGTGAACCTTTATAGTCACCCAGTTACGTTGTGACGTTTGGCACACCCAAAGCACTCTACGGTATCCGGGAGTTTCACAATCTCATGGTCTAAGGAAATGATACTTGACATTTGGAAAAGCTCTAGCTAAATGAACTACACGATCTTTGAGCTATGCTTAGGATTGGGTCTTGTCCATCACATCTTTCTCCTAATGATGTGATCCCGTTATCAATGACATCCAATGCCCATAGTCAGGAAACCATGACTATCTGTTGATCAACGAGCTAGTCAACTAGAGGCTCACTAGGGACACGTTGTGGTCTATGTATTCACACGTGTATTACGATTTCCGGATAACACAATTATAGCATGAATAATAGACTATTACCATGAACAAAGAAATATAATAATAACCATTTTATTATTGCCTCTAGGGCATATTTCCAACATTTAAACCCATGGTTCTCTTTCCTTTCCATGTTTTCTAGCAACAAAGTCTCCTTTACCATACCTTTTATTCTTAGGTTCTGGGTTATCAAGATCAACAGATGGTTCTATCTCGGCATCATTATCTGGTTCTTTATCAGTTGGTTGAGTGTCTTCATGAACCTCATCATTATCTTTTTCATTGTCAGAAGGTGAGTGTTCATTACCAGATTGAGTTTCAGCATCAGAGATAGAAACTTCATTGTCATTATCAGGAGGTTTTTCTATTTCAAGATCACTAGAGGCAGACAAAGTCCTATCATTTTTCTTCTTATTTTTCTTTTTAGGTGCATCAGTATTAATTCTTTGAGAGTCTTGTTCAATTCTCTTAGGGTGACCCTCAGGATAAAGAGGTTCTTGAGTCATATTACCTCCTCTAGTTGCTACTCTAACAGCAAAGTCACTTATATTATTGTTCATTTCATCAAGCAACTCTCTTTGAGATTTAGCAACTTGTTCTAATTGAGTTTGAACCATAGAGGTATGCTTTCCTACACCTCTAACATCATTTGAGATTGTAAATAACAAGTCAATTAAACGAGCAATCATATCAGAGTTGTATTTCATTTGTTTCATAACATTTGCATTGAAGTGATCTTGATTTCTAATGTAATTATCAAACTCATAAAGGCATTGACTAGGATGTTTATTACGAGGATCATCACTATCATTGAATTTCATCAAAGATTTTACCTCTACCACCTTAGGTGGTAGTGGTGCTTCAAGCCCATGTATTTCTTCAATAGGTGGTAAATTTTTAATATCCTCTGCTTTAATACCTTTTTCCTTCATAGATTTCTTTGCCTCTTGCATATATTCAGGACTGAGATATAAGATACCCCTCTTCTTCGGAGTGGGTCTAATAGGTGTTTTAGGAGGAGTCCAATCATCATAATTTTTCAATATGTTATTCAATAATTCTTCATCTTGCCCAATAGTTCGTTCCCTGAAAACACAACCAGCACAACTATCTAGGAAATCCCTAGAAGCATTAGTTAGTCCATTATAGAAGATATCAAGTATTTCGTTTTTCCTAAGAGGTGTTGGAAATATGCCCTAGAGGTAATAATAAATTAGTTATTATTATTATATTTCCTTGTTCATGATAATCGTTTATTATCCATGCTATAATTGTATTGATAGGAAACTCAGATACATGTGTGGATATATACACAACACCATGTCCCTAGTAAGCCTCTAGTTGACTAGCTCGTTGATCAATAGATGGTTATGGTTTCCTGACCATGGACATTGGATGTCGTTGATAACGGGATCACATCATTAGGAGAATGATGTGATGGACAAGACCCAATCCTAAGCCTAGCACAAAGATCGTGTAGTTCGTATGCTAAAGCTTTTTTAATGTCAAGTATCATTTTCTTAGACCATGAGATTGTGCAACTCCCGGATACCGTAGGAATGCTTTGGGTGTACCAAACGTCACAACGTAACTGGGTGGCTATAAAGGTGCACTACGGGTATCTCCGAAAGTGTCTATTGGGTTGGCGTGAATTGAGAATGGGATTTGTCACTCCGTGTGACGGAGAGGTATCTCTGGGCCCACTCGGTAGGACATCATCATAATGTGCACAATGTGACCAAGGGGTTGATCACGGGATGATGTGTTACGGAACGAGTAAAGAGACTTGCCGGTAACGAGATTGAACAAGGTATCGGGATACCGACGATCGAATCTCGGGCAAGTACTATACCGCTAGACAAAGGGAATTGTATACGGGATTGACTGAATCCTTGACATCGTGGTTCATCTGATGAGATCATCGTGGAACATGTGGGAGCCAACATGGGTATCCAGATCCCGCTGTTGGTTATTGACCGGAGAACGTCTCGGTCATGTCTGCATGGTTCCCGAAGCCGTAGGGTCTACACACTTAAGGTTCGATGACGCTAGGGTTATAGGGAATAGATATACGTGGTTACCGAATGTTGTTCAGAGTCTGGATGAGATCCCGGACGTCACGAGGAGTTCCGAAATGGTCCGGGGGTAAAGATTTATATATGGGAAGTCCTGTTTTGGTCACCGGAAAAGCTTCGGGCACTATCGGTAACGTACCGGGACCACCAGGAGGGTCCCGGGGGTCCACCAGGTGGGGCCACCGGCCCCAGAGGGCTGCATGGGCCAAGTGTGGGAGGGGACCAGCCCCAGGTGGGCTGGTGCCCCCCACCAGGGCCCAAGGCGCCTAGGGTTTGGGGAAGGGGCGCCTCCACCTTTCTTGGGGGGCAAGTTTCCCCATCTTCCCCCCTTTGGCCGCACCCTAGATGGGTTTTGGGGCTGCCGCCACCCCTAGGGAGGGAACCCTAGATGGGGGCGCAGCCCCTCCCCTTCCCCTATATATACTTGAGGTATTGGGGGCTTCAAACACATGAGTTTCCACCTCTCCAGGCGCAGCCCTACCCCTCTCCCTACTCGTCTCTTGCGGTGCTTGGCGAAGCCCTGTTGGAGTGCCACGCTCCACCACCACCACCACGCTGTTGTGCTACTGCTGGACGAAGTCTTCCCCAACCTCTCCCTCTCCCCTTGCTGGATCAAGGCACGGGAGACGTCATCGGGCTGCACGTGTGTTGAACACGGAGGTGCCGTCCGTTCGGCACTAGGATCTTCGATGATTTGGATCACGACGAGTACGACTCCCTCAACCCCGTTCTCTTGAACGCTTCTGCTTAGCGATCTACAAGGGTATGTAGATGCACTCCTCTCTCTTGTTGCTAGTCTCTCCATAGATATATCTTGGTGACTCGTAGGAAAATTTTGAATTTCTGCTACGTTCCCCAACAAGAGGATGATCAGGCATTGCATTAAGCAATTGGAGAAGCATCCCCCAAGCTTGTGGGAGACTTTGTTCTTCAATTTGCACAAAGTTAAATATTTCCTGCAAGGCAGCTTGTTTCTTATGTGGAGGGAAATATTTTTCAGAGAAGTAATAAATCAAATCGTGGGGACTACGCAGACAACCAGGACAAGAGTATTGTACCAAGCTTTAGCATCACCCTTCAATGAGAACGAAAATAACTTGCGAATATAGTAATAGTGAATCTTCTCATCATGAGCAAAAAGGGTAGCTATATCATTCAACTTCGTATGATGTGCCACAACAGTTTCAGTTTCGTAACCATGGAAAGGATTAGATTCAACCAAAGTGATTAACTCTAGGTCGACAGAGAATCCATAATCCTTATCATCAATAAAAATAGGTGAAGTAGCAAACTCGGGATCACATTTCATTTTGGCATTCAGATATCTTTCTTTATACTTGCATAATAATTTCTCTAGATCATCTCTATCCTTACAAGCAAGAATATCTCTAGTTGCCTCCTCACTCATAGTGTAACCCTCCGTTACCTTTGGCAATTCCTATATAGGAGGACTAGTTCTAGTGGGTGTTTCAAGATTTTCAGTTTCAAGTTCATCATTAGATTCAACAATATCATGTTGTCTTACTCTAGCAATTTGTTCATCAAGAAATTTACCTAGTGGCACATCATCATCAAGTAAGGTACTAGCATCATCAAGAGTAGCATTCATAGCATAAGTAGCATCATCAATAACTTGCGACATATCAGAATTAATAGCATGTTGTGGTGTTGCAAGTTTACTTATAATAGAAGGTGAATCTAAAGCGGAACGGGATGGCAGTTCCTTACCTCCCCTCGTCATTGAGGGAAAGAATCTTAGTCTTAGCATCCTTCAGATTCTTCATAGTGATAATATGATAATAATCCCAAGTGACTCAACAAATATAGCTATGCTCCCATGCAATGGCGCCAGAAAAAGATCTTGATAACCCACAAGTATAGGGGATCGCAACAGTTTTCGAGGGTAGAGTATTCAACCCAAATTTATATATTCGACACAAGGGGAGCCAAAGAATATTTGAAGGTATTAGAAGCTGAGTTGTCAATTCAACCAAACCTGGAGATTAATTATCTGCAACAAAGTGATTAGTAGCACAGTAATATGATAGTACCAGCAGCGATAGTAACGGTAACAATGATAGCAGTGATTTTGTAGCAGTAATGATAGCAGTAGCAATAGTAGTAACTTAGCAAGAACAATATAAGATAAATTCGTAGGCATTGGATCGGTGACTCATTGGATGATATTCATCATGGGACAGTTATAACCTAAGGCGATACTGCACTAGCTCCAGTTTATAAATATAATGTAGGCATGTATTCCATAAATATTCATACGTCCTTATGGAAAGAACTTGCATGACATCTTTTATCCTACCCTCCCGTGGTAGAGGGGTCCTATTGGAAACTAAGGGATATTAAGGCCTCCTTTTAACAGAGACCGGAACAAAGCATTAGCACATAGTGAATACATGAACTCCTCAAACTACGGTCATCATCGGGAGTGGTCCCGACTATGTTCACTCCGGGGTTGCCGGATCATAACACATAGTAGGTGACTATAACTTGCAAGATCGTATCTAGAACATGGATATAATGGTGATAACATAAGTGGTTCAAATCTGAAATCATGGCACCCAGGCCCAAAGTGACAAGCATTAAGCATGGCAAAGTCATAGCAACATCAATCTTAGAACATAGTGGATACTAGGGATCAGGCCCTAACAAAACTAAATTGATTACATGATGAATCTCATCCAACTCCTCACCGACCAGCGAGCCTACGAAGGAATTACTCACTCCCGATGGGGAGTATCATGGAATTGGCGATGGAGATGTGTTGGTGATGACGAAAATCGAAGATCCCCCTCTCCCGAGCCCCAAACGGACTCCAAATTTGGCAACCCGATGAAGAACAGGAGACAGCGGCGGCTCTGTCTCGTGAAACACGATAATTCTTTCTCCCTAATTTTTTCTGAAATAATGAGTTTTTGTAGCATCGGTTTCAGGGTCAGCGGGGCCACCAGGTGGGCATCACACACCTGGGCGCGCCTGGGGGCAGACCCGCCCTGGTGGGTTGTGCCCAGCCAGGTGCCCCCCTCAGGTATCTCTTGGCTCCAGATATTCTCTTTATTGATATAAAAAATCCTCGCAAAGTTTCGTTCCATTCCTAGAACTTTTATTTCTGCATAAAAACAACACCATGGTAGTTCTGCTGAAAACAGCGTCAGTCTGGGGTTAGTTTCATTCAAATCATCCAAATTAGAGTCCAAAACAAGAGGAAAAACGTTAGGAAAAGTAGATGCATTGGAGACGTATCAACAATGTATGAGTTGAAGAGTTAGTCTCATTAGAAAGTGGGCACGGGTAGCTAATCCTCTCTTCCTCCTTTTGTTCTTCACTCTCCTCATCATCTTTTTCATCCAATGAGCTCACAGTATCATAGCAATATTTAAGGATGGAAAAAAATTTAGGTCTATAAACATCATCATCAAAAGCTTCATACTTTTCAAACAAAGATTCAATTTCATAAGCACCCTTAGAAGCAACAAATTCTTCTATTCGTTCCACATCATAGTAATCATATCTACCATTAGCATAAGAAGGTAAGGTTTCATCATAATTAAATTTGCATGAAAAGGGAAGGTGTGGATCATTCATCCTAGAGCAACAAGTAAAATCATATCTCTGGCATAAATTCCAAGAATACCAATGCAACATATCAATTTGATCCCATAACAGTTTCCCTTTTTGTGTCAAGCGATAATCCCTAAAGTATTCACGTTGATCTAACGTGTCTCCCATTATCATATTGAATGGGGTTTTCTCAGGATTATCAAAGTAGTGCACAATATTTTTCACATAACGAGCATCGCGGGTTTTAGGAGGTTCCCCTTTTCCATGAGTAGCAAGTACAACTATTTTTTTTGGTGTTTCGTGTTTCATATCCATAACTAAAGATAGAGAACAACTTAGAACAGAAAATAAAAACTACTTAGTGATAAAGCAAACAAGCGCACATGAAAATATTCACCCCACGCTATTGCTCCCCGGTAACGGTGCCACAAAAAGGTCTTGATAACCCACAAGTGTAGGGGCCGTTTGTAGCCTTTTTCGATAAATAAGAGTGTCGAACCTAGCGAGGAGCTAAAGGTAGAACAAATATTCCCTCAAGTTGTATCGACCACCGATACAACTCTACGCACACTTGACGTTTGCTTTACCTAGAACAAGTATGAAACTATTTTGCCAGAATAAAACTACGAGTAAATTGCAAGGTAATAAAAGTGGATAGCTTTTGTCAACAAGAAAGTCATTTGTCTCTAGGCAATCGATAACAACTACCGGTAATCATTCTTGTAATTTTATATGAGGGAGAGGCATGATCTAACATACTTTCTCTACTTGGATCATATGCACTTATGATTGGACCCCTAGCAAGCATCCGCAACTACTAAAGATCCGCAACTTATGGCTGGATGAAACTACTGTAATATGTATGGTTGGATGCCTATATGTGGAACTTGCTATGTATGGTTGGATGGAACTATGCATGTATGATGAAATTATATGTGTTGGATATCTCATATGATTGCTCTGAAATTGCCCTGTGAAAAAAAAATATATCATCTATTTGCTGTGAAAATGCTTGAATATAAGAAAAAAAAAGAAAAAAGAGAGGCAATGCAGCCTCTTTGCCGTCTGCCACCGACGGCAAAGGGGCCTTTGCCATCTGCCACCGACGGCAAAGAGGCCACGTGGCAGGAACCTGTGCAACCTGGGAGCACTAGGGCTGACAATTTGGTCACTTTGCCGGCTGACAGACGGCAAAGGATGTGGGCGTTTGCGTCCCTGGCAGAGGACAAAGGCTGTCGTTAGCCACCTAACATGGCTAATGCCTGTTTGTTACCGTCCATGTTCTTTACCGTCCACCACGGACGGCAAAGTACCTTTGCCGCCCGCTTTGAAGAAGTAGACAGCAAAGAACCCGTTTACCATCACCCTCTTTGTCGGGCAGGTTTGCCGTCGGTGGCAGACGACAAAGGGCTTTGCTGTCCGCTTTTGGTGCCTTTGCCGTCTGCCATGGCAGAAGGCAAATAAGTTAAATCATGTAGTGTTTGGTGCTCTGCAATCTTGACGGGGCATCGTTGGGTATCCTGTTAGAACTTGGAGCACCAAGAAGTTGTGGGAGGTGATGACTGTTTTCGTGATCATGCACAATATGATCGTAGAGGATGAGCGCTCGGAATATATCTACGATGAAGGGTTTTAGTTTCAGGGTGACAATGTTGTGCCTGAGCATGGAGGAGGGAGCGGCAACATTTGCACAGTTCACTCAATTTCATCATCAAATTCGCTATTGGGAAACTCGCATTCAGCTACAAATGATTTTGGTTGAGTATATATAGGCTCATGTTGGCAACCAATAGATGTATTTTTTTTAAATGTATTTGAGATGATTTAATTTTTATTCGGCTTGTAAACTATGCTAAATTTATTTGGTTGTGAAACTATACTATCTCTGTTTGCTTGTGAAACTATGCAAAATGTATGTGTATTTACAGAAAAATGGCGGCCAGCCGACCATGTCAGCAAATATGGGTCGACGCGTTAGATGCACTCCCGACCCAAATTATAAACATGACGAACGTCGAGTGGGCGGTCGACCCAAACGAACAAAAAACAAAGAGAATCGCCATCCGTTTGAATCGGCACGTTGGAGTTACTCTAAGTTAGTAAAACTGATGTTGATGCTGCTCTCGTTTGACGTAGAGAGGTGGCCAAGCAAAGCTAGGACTACCATTTAGCAAATCATTTATAACAGTATGATACGCGGGGTTGGGTCGCTTCCTATTTGTCATTGAATGGTGCGGTCAAAGATTGCAATTTGAAGGCATATGTGGTAAGGGCATATCCAACCGCAACTCGTAAATTTTCTCTTGCATTCGTCCGCAGACGTAAATGTGAGAGGCTGCCATCCAACCGTAGCCGCATACATCCGGTCTCTCTTAGTTTTTTAAGTCCGCGTGATCAAATAGCTGCATAATAGAGTATAGAGGTTCAAATAGCCGCATGCAACATTAGTTCAAGTTTAAAAAAATTCAAATATTACATCCCAAAATTGGTGTCCCCTTTAACTGTCCATAAATGCTCAACTAGATCTTTCTTCAACTACTCATGAGTTGGTTGATGCCGAATTTGTTGATGCTTTTGAATAAACTCTTTAAATGTGGCCGGATTCTTGTCTAAAAGTTCGATAGGAACACCCATGTTCTCAAATTCTAGAGCCGTGGCATCATCCTCACCCTCATCCCCAACGATCATGTTGTGCATGATCACACAACATGTCATCACCTCGGTATCCGGATCCTATTGTTTAGTAGGTCCACGAACATCTGCAAAACGGGCCTGCAAAACTCCAAAAGCCCTCTTGACATCCTCTAGACGCTTCTTGTCTTTGAGCAAAGTGAGCCTTTTTCTGGCCAACTAGATTAGAGATGGTGTTGACAAAGGTAGCCCACAGACTATAGATACCTTCAACCAGATAGTGGCCCATGTTGTACTCATGTTCATCGGCAGTATAGTGGTAAGGAGGGGGGTTTCCTTCAATCTGCCTCGCAAATAATAATGATCGCTGCAGCACATTGATATCATTTTGATACCCGGGCATGTCAAAGAAAGCGTGCCAAATCCACAAATCATGTGATGCAACGGCTTCAAGAATGATAGTGGGCTTCTTAATATGACCTTGATATTGCCCTTGTAAAGCCTTCATGCATTTTCTTCCATTTCCAATGCATGCAGTCAAGAGATCCAAGCAAACCCGGCCACCCTCTTGCTTTCGAGATTTCCAAGAGCCTCTCGGTGTCTGCTGCAGTTAGTTTTCTTAGGTACTAAGGTATGAACACCTCGACCACGGCAGTTGCAAACCTTACCGTAGTATCTCAGCATGTGCTCTCAGGCATTCGTAGGTACTCGTCCCACAAATCAGTGTCCGTTCCATGGTACAAACAATCGAAGACAGTCTTGCGCATCCGAAAACACCGATGAAAATGGTCAGCAAAGAGTGCATCCGAGGCAAAGTAGTCGTCCATCAGTGTCAAATGGCCGCGCGCCCGATTGCGGTTGAGCACTTGATGACCCTTGATCGATCTCTTGAAACTAAGAACATGCTGCTCAGCACGCTCTGCATCTTCAAGAACCTCCTACATGATTGTCGTCTCATTCGAGTAGTCCTCCTCGTCGGATGACTCAATATAGTGCTCGTATATGTACTCCAAATCAGAATTCGTTGCTAGAAAAATGAAGGGACAACATTTTTAGCTCCACCAATTCATCGAACAAGTGTTGGGCAAGATGAGTATAGCAGTAGCAGATGGTACCTGGCGGGGCAGTTGGTGGAGAGGGGTTGAATGGTGACGGAGAAGAAGCGGGGTGGAGCCCGTCTGGAATACTAGAGGTGAGGGAGACGTAGAGTTCCGGCAGGGGTGTGGCGTGGCACCCGGGGTGGTGGAGCAGCAGCGTAGGCAAGAGAGAAAGAAGGAAGAAGATAAAATAGGGATGATGTGGGCATGGGGTTTGTGAAGGGTTTTCGGTGGGCCGGGGGTGACGTGTCTGCTATCCGGACTTACGCAAAGCTCCCCCACGTTTGTCTCCGGTTAGCGGGAGAAAACACATTCGGACCGCCCCGCGGACCGATACAGACTCACGTTAGTTGGCTTACACTGCCCAAAAAGTGTGGTCTGAACGTATGCGGGTGGACGCCTTGAAGATGCCCTAATTGTTGCTCTAGTTTTGTTGAGAAAAGGGGTATGGATTGCCAAAATAATAACTTAGAGCATCTACATCCGGACTAGGAAAATCCGCCCCCCTATACGCCCGTAGGCGTGTCCGCGGACAGCGCCTGCTGGCCCCTCATATGTTGCGCCCTACATCCACATACCTCAAATTTCGATCCTCAAACCATTCAATCTATACACATCAATCATACGATACAAATTTTCTGAATTCAAAAGTTCAAAACAAAGCAAAGCAAATTATAGTTCAACAAACCGGATATGCCAAAATGAAATCAATGTTCGAGCATGACAGATGGCCTCAGATCACTCGCCGGGTGCCTACTCCGAGCTGAATGTGTCGTGCTCCTGGCGGAATGTGTCCTGCTCGTCCTGCTTCGCCTGCATCTGGGCTGCCTGCTTTGCCTGCCCGGTCGGATCTTTATTGTCATTGATCATGTTCTACAAGAACGCCTCCTACATGATAATGGTTTGCAAGCATTGATCATGTGCAAATAAACTAGTGGTATATGCAAAAACTTGATTGGACAGGAGCAAAGAAAAACACACCGTCTCTTGTTTGGTCATTCCGTCGAACATGTCGAGGGCAGCCCGGGCATGCCCGTGCTCAACCGCGTCAGAACGAGCTGCGGCTACGTCGACCGCCGACGTCTGCATGGGCAGAAAGCTCTCCGGAATGGCCCAGCCGGCTGTCGAATCCTCCTCTGTCCCAACGGGGTCGGACGGTGTAATCTGCGTCAGCGCTCGGATGGAAGGGATGCAGGGATCCGGGCGTGGCCGAGGAGACAGCTGCTCCACCATGTCCGAACCTCCTCGTGCCGCCACCGCTGCCTCCCTCTCTCGCTGCTGACGGGCTGGGCGACATCTCCGGCGGTGGATCGGGACCGGTGGTGAGGATTGGGAGCAAGGGTGGAGGACGCCAAGGGTCCAGGCGCGGGAAAGGTTGCAGGACGACAGAAGGAGGAGGAAGAGTTTGGTGGATTTGGTGCAATTTCTGATCGGGTCGGGCTGTCGGGTCCGACATGGCGGTCATGCCCGGGTGCCCCATATCCGTCCCATATTTGGGTTGGATATAAGGGATGCTGGTCAGCCCGAGCGTTTGAGCTGCGTATAAAGAGCCCGTCTGGGGCGTTTGAGCCCCGTATAGGGATGCTGGTCAGTGACCGGGCAGCCCGTCCGGGCGTATGACGGTTTGAGGCACCCTGCTATAGATGCGCTTAGACAGTAGCTTTTTTATAAAACAAAATGACATAACATTTTTTTTTGCATGACACATTTTTTAAGGCACACATCAACCGTGCCCCGCCGAGTTCACACCATTTGACGCCGTCTGTGACACCCTCCATAAACCGCAACGCTTTCGACCGATGGCGTCTACATCATGAACATCGATCTAGAGTCAACTCTATTTTGAAACAGCACAGGGGTGGCGAATTTAGGACGTTCCTGTCCAACAACGAAGCCCGTTCCCAATCATTGCGCGAATCAGTCGGCAAGATCGGGGTCAGAAACAAAACAGAGTCGGCAAGAGGACTGTTGATGCAATGAGATATGGGCGTCCATTCACAACAGGCACATGCATTCGCTCAGTTCAAAGACTTTTGAGCGATCTATATGTGTGATACCGCGATCAATGATTGTGAAATTCTAACTCGTCCTCCTCGTGCTGTGGCTGTGCCATCGAATCCTTGCCCTAATCTGTTTGGTACATCGGTCGGTTTTCCTCTTCATCACCGAGTGCGTGCCCCCCCCCCCCCCCCCCCCCCCCCCCCCCCCCACACACGATGTGGCTGTGGAAGAAGGATCGCATACTCGCTCACAGGCGCACGTAGTTTCAACGGCAGCTTTGAACTTTGTGTTTATCCTGAGAACAGGGACTTAATACGTAAAGGTTAATTCTGCATGTTCGAAAAGGAAGGTGGTCGTTTCAACCGAGTAATGATCGAGTTAGGTGTACGCCGCCAAAGTGGAGAGATATTGTGGCGGTGACAAATAATGCCAGGAGTCAACTTCACGGCCTCATCCGTGAGCAGACCAAAATCTTCCCGTTGGGTGTTGGGTGCTTCTCTCATGCCTTTTGTTCTGTGCACCTTTTTCTTAGAATGTTTGCCGCCTTACTTATGCCAATAAAAAAAACATTGGTAGATTAGTTTGTAGATACACTTAAAACGCCATTACAGCCCCCTACCCCCCCCCCCCCCCCCCCCCCAAAAAAAAAGCACCATTACACAATACTCCCTCCGTTCCTTAATATAAGGTGTATAGATTTTTGAGAAAAAAAATCTGAAATATAAGGTGTATTGCGTTGCACCATTCATTTGGATAATTTTTCTAGGGATTTGATTACATTTCCTTATATCATGCAAGCTCCTCTATTTTCTCATGTCAATTAGTCAAGTGTAATCTCATCCAAAACTTATGAAATTTTCCCTTCACATGCGTTCTTTAATTTCCATGCCAAAAACTATACACCCTATATTTAGGAATGGAGGGAGTATTTTATATTGTTTGGCTTCTATATCATCATATTTACCTAACATATTTTTTCAATGGAGAGGAGGGAAGGACTTAGGTGTGTATGAACTCTCTAGGTTGGTTGCATGACCCACGAGGTGGAGATGCGCGCCGGGGTGGGGGGGTTATCCCAGCCATTGTCGCCTCATCTCCTATCGTACCCAAATGACGTCGGAGGAAGCTGGCGGCAGGTGGATGCCTTGCGTATAAATCCTTCTAGTGCCACATCACGGCACATTCGATGGAGTTTGGTCGTCGTGGCGGTGGCCCGGCCCTGTTCTCCTAGGTGGTCGTCATGTTGCAATGTTGCTGTGTTGCGTGGGTAGTGTTGTCCATCATGGGCGGTCGTGCACGGTGACGGCTCTCCATTGCCTTGATCTCACGGTGACTACTTGGGGTTTGGTCGGTGCAACGGCGAAGCCACAGTGATGACGACGACACGAAGAGGTGCAACAGTAGATCAGGGGTTGTACGTCCATGGCTTGCGGTGGCCACAAAATTGTCATTATGGCTTGGCGATGTTGTTGTCGGTGGCCTATACCACATAGCTTCTAGAGTATATGCATGTGTGATGGTTTCGCGATGACGTTCAACTCTTCTCATTTTGCGACAGTTTTTTTTTTCAAAAAGGGGGGGCACCCTGGCCTCTGCATCTGAACGATGCATACAACCATAAAATTTTGCGACACTTGTATGCTCATAAGCATAGATTTGATCACGTGGTGATGATATCCACATCAAAGATAAGCACACGGCTCTGATTCGGAGGCTCACCACTCTACACTATATATCCTAAACTAATAAATTTAACGGTTCCATCTTAAAAGGCTTTGGAGACGTCACGGGCCTTTGCACCAACTTCCATAAAAGCTCTGTCATACCCATTCGATGCGCCAACCTGGATCTTGTGAGCATTCTCAGCAGCATCCCGGCGACCAGGGCGTTTTTCCCTATCTAATACTTGGGCCTCCCGCTCTCGGTTTGGAGACTGAAGAAAGTTGACTTCCAATACCTCCAGGACAAGGCGGCTGGAAAATTGGTCACCTGGGATGGGCAGAACATCACCACCATTGGGCGCACGGCCCTTGTTCGATCTGTCATCACCTCTCAGGCTGTGTACTCCATCACACCACTCATTGTCCCTCAGGGTTCCCTTGACAACCTCAACAAGATTGAGCGAGCTTTTCTTTGGTCCGGCTCTGACAAGACCACCGGTGCCAAATGTAAAGTCAACTGGGACATGGTCTGCCGCCCCACCATGGGGGTTTGGGTGTTCTTAACACCGACAAATTTGCTCGTGCTTTGAGGCTCAGATGGCTTTGGTTTGAATGGAAAGAGCCGTCCAAGCTCTGGGTCGGCCTGGGCAACCCTTGCACCGAGGAGGACCGTGATTTTTTCTACGCCTCCACTTCCATCATCGTGGGCAATGGGGCCAGAACGCCTTTTTGGGACTCCCCCTGGCTGCTTGGCCGCAAGCCGAAGGACATTGCACCTCTCGTCTTTGAGGCCTCGAGGAGAAAGAACTGGAAGGTGCGAGAGGCTATTACAGAGAATGCTTGGATGCTTACGATCAGACGAGACATTACCATCACTGGCCAGCATGTGCAGGAATTTTTCACCCTCTGGCTGCTCATCCATGACATACACCTCGACATCCACTCTGAGGATGACATCATTTGGAAGCACTCTTTGGACGGCTCATATTTGGCGTCCACTGCATACAAGGCACAATTTCTAGGTTTGACGCTTTCCCCCATGGACTCCATGGTCTGGAAAATGTGGGCGCCCCCAAAGGTCAAATTCTTCTCTTGGCTAGCCTTACAAGATCGGATTTGGACCGCCGACAGGCTAGAGCGACGTGGCTGGGACAACTGCGGTCTTTGCCCGCTCTGTAAGCAGGTGCAGGAGTCGGGCGTCCACCTATTCGCCAAATGCCGCTTCACCTTGAGGCTTTGGCGGATGCTCATTGACAAGTATGGGCTTGCGCATCTGGACCCTTCTGACTGGCACCTTGAGGATTCCCTCCTCTCTTGGTAGGACAAGCGCACCAATTCGAGCATTCCGGATCGTCGAGCCATGGCCTCCCTTACCATGCTCGTATCCTGGACAATTTGGAACGAAAGGAACGCTAGAGTCTTCCGCCACAAAGAGACGCCACCGCAAATCCTTCTCAAGCTTATTATAGATGAGGCCAACCTATGGGTTACTGCAGGGGCTAAACAATTAGGAAAAATTGTATCGCGCGAGTAATTGTCATGCCGTACTCCGGCCTTTGTGTAACTCTACAAAACTCTATTCTCCTCTACTTTAATAGATGAGGCAAATTTTTTGCCTCCGTTTCAAAAAAAAAACAAATTTAACGGTTCCAACAAACCTATCTCTCACATATATAGTCCCTCCGTTTCGACTTTTAAAATATAAGTCTTTTAGATATTTTAATACAGACTACATACGGATGTATATAAACATATTTTAAAGTATAAATTTACTCATTTTGTTTTGTATGTAGTTTGTATTGTAATCTCTAAAAAGTCTCATATTTAGAAATGAAGGGAGTAGTATCGAGCACGTACACATCATATATCCTTTGTTTAGATGAGAACAAAAAATAACTTCATTTCATGATTTCAATGCGGAAGGAATCTGGAAACTGCATGAATCGGACGGCGGTCGCTGAAGGTTGGTAGCATGACAACGTCACCGGCTGCACTTGCACCTACCTAAATTACACTTCTGTCTGCCGCTTCGATCGCTGCTAAAATAAACGTGGATCCCGTGCCGCGGTAGAAGGTTCCACTGATCGATCATTGTGCGCAGAAACATAAAATATTTTAGCTTTTTTATTACATGGACGACCATGTCAGCCCTGGCTTAATCATGCTGATGAGCGGGTCATGCTGTCATCGTAGCAGTTGCTTGTGTGACAATCGTTGCCGCACCGGCGGGGCAACGGAAACGGCCACTGGAAAGGCAGTTGGGCGGCTCGCTTTCCTGGGTGGATATACCGTCTCGTGGTCGTGTAGCTTGGTGTAGGTTTTGCTACGTACATCATGTGAGCTCACAGAGATGCCCGTCTGAAAAGGTGGTGGTTAGGTCAGGCAACTCCCTATCGGGCATCGATCTACATTTTAATTCGATCTCAGCGTATCTTTCTCCCGGACGTCAGAGCCCACAAAAAGGCATCTAGAAGGACTCTTCTGATCTACTAGTAAGTTGGGTGCAACAGTGTTGGAATGGGTCAGTGCCTCACCGAAACTGTGTATGGACATGAAATGGTGGGCATCGCTGGACTGGTTTTCTCAAACACAATAATTACATTGGCCCATTCTGGATATATCATCCTCTCTCGTCTACCTACCATCTAGTACCATATATTTGTGATTTGTCCAGGCCAGCACCAGCTGCAGCTAGCAGCGTGCGTGTGTAGAAGCTAGCACGGCCTCCCCAGTAGTGCTGCATGTATCCTATGAAGAAGATCCTATCATCTCTTGGACCATGTGGCCACTCTTGAGTCTTGACCACCTTCTGGGAAGATGCAGAGATTATCTGTTCCCAACTACTCCCTCCATTCTAAATTAGTTGTCTTGGATTTGTCTAGATACGAATGTATGTAGACTCATTTTAGTGCTAGATACATCCGTATCTAGACAAATCTAAAACAACTAATTCGGAACAGAGGGAGTAGAATGGTGGCGGGCTGGCGGCGAGCAGAATGTTGGCTGGATGAAGGCCGGTGTTAGGTGCAACCAGAATTCTGGTACCGATGTCGTCCCCTGTTGGTCGCACAAGGTTAGACGTTGGAACCAACCGGATCTGCAGATATATCTGACCCTTTCCGTACCCATCCTGTGGGGCTGGCACGAATCGGCCCGCCAAACAACACAAATGGAGAAGTAGTGTTATTGTTGCAATATTCTTGCCAGCTGCTAGTCTATAATTATGCATGTAAATACGGGTCTAGAGTAATAATTTTCTATGTACTCGCTCCTTTCTAGAGTATAAGACATTTTAGAGATTCAATATAAACTACATCCAGATATATATATATAGATATATTTTAGAGTGTTAATTCATTAATTATATCCCGTATGTAATCTGTATTAAAATCTCTAAAAAAATCTTATGTTTAGGAACGGAGGAAGTATCTTACGTTAGGATCATGCTGTGACGGAATGGTACTACGAGATACAGGTGATATCACGCCTCAAAGTAACGACATTGTTTGATCGACCACGAGAAATGGTCGAGACATGTGTGAAAGCAAAGGCGATGCGTGCGAGATACTGCCATGCAAAAAGACGAGCAGCATCCAGCAGCGGAGCCACCATTATTCACTTTCACCCGGCCGGGGTTAATTAGTAGAGGTCGTGCTGGACTCCTACCCGAGCCGCACCAACCACACATCCCACCATTTGTCGCATCCTTGTTCCCTTCTCCGCGTAACTTCATACGCATAAACAGTAGGGCGACAGGATCAGTAGGGCGTCCACCAACAAGGAAAAGAGAAATGACGGATGTCAGTTGTATTATCAAGATCACTGGCGGAGCTAGACAAGATACTCAGGGAGGGGGCAAACATAAAACATGGATGTTTGAGGGGGCCAAAGTCTATGTTTTTGCCAAGGCTGGGGTGGCCACGGCACCTGCAGCAGTGCACGTAGCTTCGCCGCTGATCAAGATAACTCCGATGCTGTCATTAGCTCATAGTAACATAGGAATGGTCGAGCTGGAGGGTAGCGAGGTCCGCTACCAGTTCTCTAGGAGCTTGCTGTAGACCTCATCATGGGGTTACTTATCTATGATAGCTGAAGCTTCGGTGCTCCGGGACGGTGTAGTCTTTGTAAAGCTCGGAAGATTTATAGACGTTGTCATGAAGATTGACTACTGGAGGTTGTATACCTCTGGAATTCTCGCCATAACTCTCTTTCGGTTGCGGCTTTGCTTCTTTTAGAAGTATGGGATTTGTCTTCAGATTTTAGTTTTTTGAGAAAAAAACTCGCCAACTATTATTGATTGAAAGTAATGTTCATAGGTACAACTCTTGGATCTTGAGGATTGTCCAACCACACATGTCTACCTATAGCAAGATTACAAGCAAATTTGACGAGATTATCGGCCACGAAATTGAAGTTTCTGGGTTCATGGATGAAACCACGGAACTGAAAACTCGCTTTACGTTCTAATATTTCATGTTTAATAGTAGCATGGGGACCTCCTGCACATGATTAATGTCGTTGATGACATTCTTGCAATCGGATGCCACCAATGCCCCTTGTACGCCGAGGCCCTCAGCTAGTGACAATGCCTCCCTGCAAGCGTAAGTCTCGAGCAACACTGGATCAATTGTGCCTTGAAAAACCACGGCAGAAGAGCTCAAATAAATTCCAGCCTCATCGCGACAGATAGCCGCTGCGGCACCTGCATATCTTCAGATTTTAGTTTTTTTTATTTAACATCTATCTCGATCAACCAACTTCCCAGCCCACCTATGTGCTAAGCGAGCATGCCAGTAAATGGTGACTGAGAGCTATCTGGATTCTGTTCCTTCTTTCCTAGTTAGGAGCCTGATGGCTGATTGTGCTAGGTCTACATCTGTTAAATAAAGATCCTCAGTGTTGCACAAAAAAAGAATCAGCGAACGTATATGGGATCATCAAACCGAAGATTTTACTTCTTGAATAATCAAACGGGCGAGATAGACCGTTCCTCTGGCTGCACCACATCTTGTAGTGAGATAGACCGTCCCCTCGCCTGAAGCGGCGTGGACATCAGCCAAACCAGTAACGTTTATTCATTTATTTGTTTCGCTCATTTTTCTTTTTTGCTTTTTTTACCTTTTTATATTTTCAAAAAATCTAAAATACATATAGTATTTCACAAAGAATTACTTCACTGTTGTAAAAAAAGGTTTTTGCAGTGTTAAAAAATTCTTGATAACTTTTTAAAAAAATGTTTCAACACGTATTTGATTTATTTTTCAAAAACATGTGTTTAAAAAAATGCAAATACAGTATTTGGAAAATGTTAAACGTATATCCAATAAATGTTTCAGATCTACAGAAAAAATGTACAATGTGTATGGAGAAAAGTAGACACCAAAACATGTATTTTAAAAAATCATTGTATTTACAAAATGTTAAATCATTTATTTAAGAAGTTAATCATCGATTTATAAAATGTCTTTAGAAAAAATAATTTAAAATCTATTTCTAAAATGTTAAAACGCATATAAAAATATTTAGATTTATATGAAAAAGTTGTCATAAAAATGTACTCCCTCCGTTCGGAATTACTTGTCTCGAAAATGGATGTATCTAGAACTAAAATACATCTAGATACATCCATTTTTACGACAAGTAATTCCGAACGGAAGGAGTACTTGAAAAGTGTTAATAATGTCTTTTAAAAATATTACATGTGTATTAAAAATGTTAGGGGCGTGTTTGGTTCCTTGGGTAGCTTGAGAAAATTTAGGCTCCATTGCATGCGAGATCCTGGGTGAGTGTTTTTTTTTTGAACGAACCAGCTGGGGCTGGCATATATTGATTTCAATAGCAGGGAGCAGGCGGAAAAAAACACAAGGTGGTGTTTGATCTGTCGATCAAGGATTAAAAAGAAGATGGAAAAGATCAGGCCAAAAAGAAACTAGCCGTTGCTAGATCGCAGCAGGTTGCACTCTCATGGAGGGTCCCAGAAAGGGTGCTCGAGGTGTGTTGCTCCTGCTTGGTGCCACAATTCAAGAGTCCTTGTGATGCTTGCCATTGTTTCAGTCATGCTTGCACTCTTTTGCCGGAAAGTGCATTCGCTTCTCTGATGCCAAATGTTCCTAATTACCAGAACGATCATTGTCTTGACTCCTTTTTTCTACTCGGCTCTCGCCCCATTTACCATCTCAGTGATGATGTCCGTCGCTTTGTTCTTCTGTTGCCAGTTCGATGGGTGCATGGAGCTGCATCCATGCCTTTGCGCAGTTCTTTCCCAGATTGCTGAGGAGAATGGGCACTGTCAGAAAAGATGTTGACAGGTCTCAAGGCTTCTGATACATAGTTGGCAAAAATACTCGTTTGGCCAGCCTCGTCTTTGGAGACGGTCATTGCACCATAGCCTGTTTTTGAGCAGCAGCCAGACTGTAAATTTGAGCCTTGCCGGTGCCCAGACTTGCCAAAGCATTTTTCTGAAGTTTGTCTTGAGCATCCCTTGGAACTGGCAGTTGTACGCCGAGCTGGTGGAGAAGGATCCTGAGGCCGTGTATTTCCATTTGATTGTGTCTTGCTCTTGATCGCTTAGGCTTATGTTCTTGGAGAGGAGCCATCTGCTCAGTCGGATCACCTCCGGCCATAGCTGCTGTGTTTGGTCGTGGGCTAGATCTGCAATCCAGGTGTCATCGTGGAGTGCCTCTTGGATGGTTCTGTTCTTCCTCCTCAAGTGCTTGTGCAGGTCAGGGAACTCCATTTTAGCGTGCCTGCACCAGTCCAGGGGCTGTCCCAGAAACTGGCCGTTTTCCCATCCCCTAGCGTCACCGTGGTTGAGGCGTTGAAAAGCTCTCTGTCTCCTTGATCGCAGGGCAACTGCATGCCCACCCAGGGCCTGTTTGGTGTGAGCCAGGTGAGCCACAGCCATCGGAGCCTGAGTGCGCGGCTGAATCGCTGTAGGTTGGCGATGCCAAGGCCGCCGTTGTCGATCGGAGTGCAAACCTGTGGCCAGCTCACTTTGCATTTGCCGCCACTGATCTTCTCGTCTTGTGCCCAGAGGAAATGTCTTCTGATCTTGTCTATATCAACTAGCAGCTTCTTTGGCACCTTCAGTACCATCAGGGCAAAGGTGGGTAGCGCGGACAGAACACTTCTGACGAGCACTCGCCGTCCCGCAATGGTTAGCAGACGTCCCTTCCATCCTGCCAGGCGAGCTCTGATCCGGTCGAGGATGAATTGTAAGTGTACTATGCAAAGCCTGGAGAGGGTCACTGGGAGCCCAAGGTACCGTAGGGGGAACTGAGCTTGTTGCCCACCAAAATTCTGGAGCACCTGCTGCAGGTTAATTTGCTCGCATCTAATTGCAGCAACCGATGATTTCTGCAGGTTTACTTTCAGTCCTGACGCCAGCCCAAAATCGTGGATGATGCTCATCAAGGTGTCAATCTCCTCTTTCACTGGGTTGGCAAAAATGATGGCGTCGTCTGCGTATAGACTTATGCGCAGCGTGAGATCTCTTCCTGGGATCGGGTCGAGCTGGCCAAGCTCCGTGGCACGCTGGAGCAGCCTGTGAAGCGGATCTATGGCGATGATGAAGAGTAGCGGGGACAGGGGGTCGCCCTGTCTAAGTCCCCGTCGAAGCCAAATTTTCTTTCCCGCCGCACCATTAAGTAGGAAGGAGGAGGTCGATGTCTTGAGTAGCATGGTTATCCAGTCACGCCAACGAGCTGGGAAACCTAGGGCTTGGAGGAGCTGCAGTAGGTATTCCCACGAAACATTGTCGAAGGCCTTTGCTATGTCGAGTTTGAGCAGGAGCGCCGGTGTTTTTCTACGGTGTAGGGATCTGACTGCATTTTGGACGTAGAGATAGCTGTCATGTGTGCTCTTTTTGGCTAGGAAGGCAGATTGTGCCGGCGAGATGATGGTGTCGATGACGTTTGACAGCCGCATGGAGAGGACTTTGGTGATCAGTTTTGCAATGGAGTGAACTAAGCTAATTGGCCTGAAATCAAAGACTGATTCTGCGCCATCTTTCTTTGGGATCAGAACTACCATTGCAGAGTTGAGAGCGTCGAGTCCATCGTCGGCGATGTAGTAGAATTGGTGGAAAGCTCTCAAGACGTCTTGCTTGATTGTTTGCCAGCAGCTACGGAAGAAAATGCCAATGGATCCATCCGGGCCCGGAGCTTTTTCCGTCGGAGAGGCCTTGATCGCCTCCCACACTTCTTCCTCGGAGAAGGGGTTGTCGAGGCCTCCACCTCGAACAGAGGGCAGCTGCAGTTGACTCCAGTTGATGGCCCTATGGCAGTCCCCCTTGGAGCCGAGGATGGAGTTGAAATGCTCGAAAATGACTGCTTCCTTGTCCTCATGAGATGTGACGATGCCGTTGCCAGTCCTCAGGCTGTGGATGAAGTTCTTTCTGCGTCGCGCCGAGTAGTCTTTGCTTGGGTAGTCGTCGAAGATTAAATTCCGGCGTGGAGAGGTTGCGAGACTCTTGGGAAATGTCTAAACGCAAGATGATCTCGCTTTCTATGTGGAATTGGAGCTTGGCGTCGCTAAAGAAGGAGGAACTCCAGATTTTTAAATCCTTGGCTGTGCGCGCCATCTTGATTTCTAGCCGCTTGAAAGCATAGGCGCTTTGTACTGGCCAGCTCCAAGCATGGGCGACCATCTCCTGGAAGCGCGGGAAGAGCGGCCAAAAGCTCTCAAATTTGAATTTTGCGCGGCGTCGAGGGGCGGGAGCGTAAGCGGGCAGTGATCCGACACTGCTGTAGATGCTGCCATCAGCACGCTTGAGGGGAAAAGATCATCCCAACTACTGGTGCAGAAAAACTTGTCGATGCTGACGAGAGTCGGGTTCTCGCGCCCGTTGCTCCAGGTATATCGGCGGTTCTTGCATTTGATTTCTTTTAGGCCGGCGCTGTCAATGGCTTGTCTGAACATGCCCATGAGCCTACGGTTGAGGTGGTGGTTGTTTTTGTCCCTCGCCTCGTAGATGAGGTTAAAATCCCCGTTGATCAGCCATGGATCAGAAGGAGGGGGGGCGCCCTAGCTAACTCGTCGAGGAAATCATCTTTTCTACTGTCTTCAGTTGGTCCGTAGACAGTCGTTAGCCAGAAGCTCGAGGATTACTGGAGGAGCATCACCTTCACAGTGATCGCGAATTCGCCTACAGCGTGAGAGGCGATGGTGGCCAGGTCTCTGCTCCAGAAAATGGTTGCGCCGCCGCGGGAGCCAATTGCGGGGAGGACTATGCATTCAGTAAGGGCAGTGCCCCCAATTTCTCTGACGATGGTTGGGGTCCAAACGTCGATCTTGGTTTCCTGCAGGCACAGGATCGCTACTTTGCTGGCGGTGACTACCTCGCAGACTGCCGCTCGTTTTGTCGGCTGGTTGAGGCCGCGGACATTCCACGACATGATCGGGCACAGGCTTTCACTCATTTGGAAACAGGGTTGCTCCAGCGGTTGACAGAAAACTAAATGGCCTCAGGCCCAGTACAGACACAACCAAGCTAGCAGGGGCTCGCCGGCGTCCACCAATAGCCCCCAAACTATGCCGGCGAGAAACGGTCCGCTCGAATGAAACACAGCACGGGAAAACTAACTCCAACCAGCTACACGCCGGCCGCCACCGGAGACTATGATCTAGGAGAGCTAACATATCTAAACCGAGGCCACATTGGCAGCTCCTTCAGGTCCCGCAAGACCTGCAGCGACGAGGAGGGAGTCCTTGTCGAGGCGCGTCATCTTGGCTATGACGGCGATGTCATTGTCGGTGAGGGGCTCGTCGAAACGATGGATGAGCGCATCGGCCACCTCCTTGGTCATCTTGTCCTTTGGCCCGAGTAGTCCGAGCTCCTTGACGATGCGGAGGGAGGCGTGCTGGGAGACTGGCGTCTTGGAGTTGCTTGCGGCCTGACGGGCGCTCTATCTGGTGGGCACTGGAGGCGCGTGCGCCTTGGGTGGAGCAGAAGGGCGGCGTGGGGGAGCGCTGGCGATGATCGGTGCTGGGGCATCGACGAAGAGGCCGCTAGTGATCTGGGGGGGGCTGTCTTCGTTGTCGTTGGCGATCTCGAGCTGGCAGACGCGGGAGGTGACCGCGCCGAGCTGCATCTCCAGCGTGCAGGCGGGCACGGGGGCGCATCTATTGAACTGGCCCGAGGCCTGGGAGGAGGTGGCGAGCGTGGGGCAGAAAGCGACGAGCTGCGCCTCAGCCGTGGCTCCCCCCTTGCGCTTGTCGCTGTCGAAATCCAGCGGTGCCGCGACCACGGTGTCCGCCGCCGAGTTGTTGACGATCACCGAGGCGAGGATGGGTCGCTTGGCTTGCTTGAAGAAATCCTCTACTGGGTCTTTTCCTTTGTCGTTGCAGGTGCCGATCTGCGCCGATCCCGAGCCTGTCGCCGTCCGCGGAGAGCGTGGAGTGGAGTGTCGGCGCTGACGCAGCTGGGCGTCGCCCACAGACGGCCTTCTGTCGCCCTTATGGCGACCATGCATAGCCTTGTGGTGGCGCCTAGGTGCTGGGGAGCGGCTGTAGTGACGGTGCACGGGCGCCGGCGCCTGCGGCTGCTGAGGCGGCGTGCGCCCGCGCCGCAGCAGCGCGTCCTTCCAGGAGCGGCTCCCCCCTCCATCGGCTCCACCAGCATCGTCGTCATGGTCGCGCCTGCTACACGGCATGCCCCGGCAGCCCAGGTCGGCCACCGGTGCGCGGCCTAGGCGCTGGGTGCGATCGCTCCGCTGGCCATCCTCGACCTCCATGGTCCAGGTGGCAGGGATCACCATGAAGCGGGGCCTGTCATCGGCGTCGGAGTCGAACGACGGTAGCCCACTCTATGCAGAGTGGGACGAGCGCGGCGAAGGTGTCGTCCAATCTTCCACCCAGTCGACGTGGATGAGCATGGTGTAGTCCACAGCGGTCGGCGGGGGGGGGGGGGGGGCGACACGAGTGTGGTCTGGTCGAGATTGTTAGAAATAGAGATGTAATCTTAACTGTTTATCTCTTATCTCTCTCCCGTAGCAACAACAAACTCTTCCTCATGTAACAACCTGTATCCTTGCGATCAGGTACAACTTGTACGCCACGGCAAGGGCTTCTTGCCTCGATCAATATAATCCCGCGCGGCTCTCTACGGAGAGTAGGAACGCTTCCCATCTAATATGGTATACAGAGCCATCCTCTTCCCATCGATCTAGCCAGCAGCCTCCTTCCTCGCTTTACCCTCGCCACCATCCTCGATCATCGTCGCCATGTCGTCCTCATCTACCATCTCCCTCAACCTTGGTGCTCTCCCATCAGAGAAGCTCACCAAGACCAACTTCATCTTGGGAAGGCACAGGTTATGCCGGGCCTGCGAGGAGCGCAGGTCACCGGCCTCCTGGACGGATCAGATACAGCGCCGCCGAAGACGGTGCAGCAGCAGCAGGCAGACAAAACTACCGCCACAACACCAAATCCTCTGTATGCACAGTGGATATCGAAGGATCAACGAGTCTTAAGCCATCTCCTGAACTCTCTTTCAATGGAGATTCTCGCCCAAGTTGCGAGCAAGGAGACGACGTTCGAGCTTTGGACTGCCATCGCCACACTGTTCGCCTTGCAATCCCAGTCGCGCATCACCAATCTCCGAATCGCCATCACCAACACAAAGAAGGGCTCCATGTCCAGCAGTGCCTATATCTCCAGGATGAAGAACCTGGGGGATGAGCTCGCAGCGGCAGGCCGTCCCGTCTCGGATCTAGAGATGGTTGACTATGTGCTTGCCGGCCTTGACAGAGACTACGATCCTGTCGTGGCAGCCATCGGAGCAGTGAAGAATCAAATCTCAGTAGATGATCTGTTTGCTCAAATCGCAGCCTTTGATCAGTGCGTGGAGATGCTCGGCGATGGCCCTGATGCAGGTTTCAAGACTTCAGCAAACCTAGCCTACAGGGGGCGTGGACGCGGTTACAGCAGAGGCCGCGGACGCAGAAACAGTAGGGGGCGCGACCGAGGCAGGCGCTCCTCCCTAGCTCCGTCTGGTGGAAATGGTGGCGGCGGCAGTGGCCGCGGTCGCCCACAGCAACAACGCCAGCAGCAGGTACGGGACTACCCAGAGTGCCAAATCTGTCACAAGCATCATCCAGGAGGCGCTCGTGATTGTTGGCGCAGGTACGATGATGATGAGGAACATGAGGAGAAGGGGGGCAACATGGTCACCGACTCCTACGGTGTTGATACGAACTGGTATGCAGACACCGGCGTCACAAACCACATCATAGGAGAGACTCCCCTAAAAAACTTGCATCTTAACAGAGTTCTATATGTGCCCACAACATCAAAGAACCTTCTTTCTGTCCATAGATTTACTCTTGATAATCGTGTTCTCATTGAGTTCTATCCATATTTCTTTTTGGTAAAGGACTTGGACACGAGGAGAATCCTTCTTAGGGGCAAGTGCGTGGGAGGTCTCTACCCGATCATATCGTCGTCAACACCATCAAATAAATAAGCTTTAGTTGCAGTCAAGCCTTCATCATCAAAGTGACATAGTAGACTAGGTCATCCTTCGTCAGTTATCGTTAAATTTGTTCTTAGCAAGAATAAGCTTCCATACTCTCATGAGTCGAATATTGAGTCTAATTGTGATCCATGTCAACAATCTAAAAGTCATCAGTTGCCATACCCCATATCTACTAGTATTTCCACTGCACCGTTGCAACTTGTGTTTTCAGATGTGTGGGGACCAGCTCCTGTTTTTGTTGGTAGGCACGCATATTATGTTAGTTTCATTGACGACTATAGCAAGTTTACATGGATCTACCTCCTCAAGAAACGTTCTGAAGTGTTTCAAGTATTCAAGAACTTCCAAAATCTTGTTGAGCGAAAACTAAACACCAAAATCATTGCCATGCAAACCGACTGGGGAGGTGAATACAGAAAACTAAACTCCTTTTTTCAAGAACTTGGAGTTTCACATCATGTTGCATGTCCTCATGCACATCAACAAAACGGCTCCGCTGAACGGAAGCATCGTCATGTTGTTGAAGTAGGACTAGCTCTACTAGCAAATTCTTGCATGCCACTAAAATTCTGGGATGAAGCTTTCTTGACTGCCACGTACCTCATCAACTTGCTACCTAGCAAGGTCATAAACTTTGAAACTCCCACCACACGTCTTTTTGGCACATCTCCTGACTATAAATCGCTACGTGTATTTGGTTGTGCTTGTTGGCCAAATCTTTGCCCATACAATACACGCAAGCTTTCTTTTTGCTTCAAGAAGTGTGTGTTTCTCGGATACAGTCCTATTCACAAATAAGTCAAATGCCTGGATGTCTCTACTGGCCGAGTCTACATCTCTCGTGACATCGTTTTTGATGAGTCAGTTTTTTCCTTTGCATCACTTCATCCTAATGCCGGAGCACGTCTCCGACAAGAAATTCTTCTCCTTCCACCACATCTCCAAAACTCTGATCATGGGGGCGACGATTGTACTAACCCAACTGATGATGATCCTATCGGTAGGACTGTGCCTCCATGTGTGCAGGGTCATGCAGGTCATGCAGCAGAAAATGGAGCAGAAAACGAAGAAGAAAATGATCAGAATTTTGCTGAAAACGAGCCAATATTTCATGTAGCAGAAGAAAACGAAGCCGACGCGGAGCACGAGGTGGATCTGGAGTTACCTGGAACTCCTGTTCGTCTGGTCGCCTCGGTTCTAGGGCGCAGATACGCGTCGAACCACGCGCCTGGCGGGTCTCTCCTACCGCGCCAATCCGCGGGCGCCACGACATCGCATGCAGACGAGCCGCGCCCCGCACCGCGTCGCGCGGACAGACAACGACAGCAGATTCGGTGGGGTCTACATCGGGATCTCTACCACATGCGTCTGCGTCAGCGACCAGCGGCGGATCTTCTACGGCTGCTTGTTCCAGCGGATCAGACACATACGAGGTCATACAGTCAGGCTCGGGATCTGCTGCGGAAAGCAAATCTGGTGATTCCTCGGGATCTTCTGTGCAGAAGTCATCTGTGCCATCTCCTGTAGCACGATCGCCACGTGCACGTCAAAGTCAACCCCAACAAGTCACAATTTCACGTGTCATGACGAGGTCGCAAAAAGGTATAAGAAATCCAAAAATCTGGACTGATAGTACTATTCGATATGGCATGTTGTGCATTGCAGGAGAACCAACAAAAGTAGAAGATGCACTTGAAGATCCGAACTGGAAAATTGCAATGGATGAAGAATATTCAGCGCTAATGAGGAACAAGACTTGGCATCTTGTACCTGAGAAAAGAGGTAAAAATATCATTGACTGTAAGTGGGTTTATAGAATCAAAAGAAAGGCAGATGGCTCCATTGACAGGTATAAAGCTCGCTTGGTTGCAAAAGGTTTCAAACAGCGCTATGGCCTGAACTATGAAGATACTTTTAGTCATGTTGTCAAAGCTGCAACTATTAGACTTGTGTTAGCTATTTCTGTGTCCAGGGGATGGAGCTTGAGACAGCTAGACGTGAAGAATGCGCTTTTGCATGGTGTTCTGGAAGAGGAGGTTTACATAAGACAATCACCTGGGTATGTAAACAAGCAGGTGCCCCATCATGTGTGCAAGCTTGATAAGGCACTTTATGGCTTGAAGCAAGCACCAAGGGCATGGTACTCAAGGCTAAGCTCTCAGTTAAAGTGTTTGGGTTTTGTTGCATCTAAGGCTGACACTTCATTGTTTATCTACAACAAAGCAAACATAACTATATTCTTGCTAGTATATGTTGATGATATAATAGTTGCAAGCTCTTCACAAAGTGCTACTAATGCCCTTCTGCATGATTTAAGCTCAAAGTTTGTTTTGAAGGATCTTGGTGATCTACACTTCTTCTTGGGTATTGAAGTAAAGAAGATTCAAGATGGTATAGCACTAAACCAGGAAAAATATGCCACTGAACTTCTAGCTCGCATGGGGATGAAAGACTGTAAGCCTTCACCTACACCATTATCTTCCTTAGAAAAACTTTCACCTTTTGAAGGGGAACCACTTAAGGAAGAAGAAGTAACAAAATACAGAAGTGCAGTAGGAGCATTACAATACTTGACATTGACAAGGCCTGATATTTCCTTTGCTGTTAACAAGGTCTGTCAATATCTTCATGCACCTACTACTGTACATTGGACAGTTGTCAAAAGAATTGTGCGATATATCAAATACACTGTGAGCTTGGGCCTCCAAGTTAAGCACTCCAACTCCACTCTTGTTAGTGCGTTCTCTGATGCTGACTGGGAAGGATGCAGTGATGACAGGAAGTCAACTGGAGGATTTGCAGTGTTCTTTGGTTCCAATCTCATTTCTTGGATTGCTAGGTAGCAAGCCACGGTATCCAGGTCAAGTACTGAAGCTGAATACACGTCATTAGCTAATGCTACTGTTGAAATCATCTGGATTGAATCGTTGCTCAATGAATTGGGAATCAAGCAGCATCGTGTGTCATGTTTGTGGTGTGACAATTTGGGAGCCACATATCTTTCTGCAAATCCAGTGTTTCATGGCAGAACCAAGCATATAGAAATTGACTTTCACTTTGTGAGAGAAAGGGTTGCAGAAAAGAAGTTAGACATACGATTCATTCCTTTCAGAGATCAAGTTGCAGATGGATTTACCAAAGCTTTGCCAGTCAAGCCATTTGAAGAATTCAAAAAGAATCTTAATGTAGGATAGTTGAGATTAAGGGAGGGTGTTAGAAATAGAGATGCAATCTTAACTGTTTATCTCTTATCTCTCTCCCGTAGCAACAACAAACTCTTCCTCATGTAACAACCTGTATCCTTGCGATCAGGTACAACTTGTACGCCACGGCAAGGGCTTCTTGCCTCGATCAATATAATCCCACGCGGCTCTCTAGGGAAAGTAGGAACGCTTTCCATCTAATAGAGATGATGCAAGGACGAGTCGAGATGGTTGTTTGGTGAACTTGTACGATATACATGTATGAGGTGTTGAATGTCGTTGAAATCAGTGAGGAACAGGTATCACGCGGCAGCGTGGGCGACGGGATCCGGGGACGCAACGGCACTTTGCCAAGGACGACGGCGACGCTTGACGAGGGATCCGGGGACGGCGGCTGCGCTTGGTCGAGGAAGGCGGCTGCGCTTGGTTGAGGATGGCCGCGGCGCTTGACGAGGACAGGGCCGTGGCGCTTGACGAACGCGGAGACCGTGCTTTCGAGGGCGGCGGTGGTAGGCTACGGAAAGGAGCCTATCTGCGACCCCTTGGTCGAGGGCGACGGCGGCGGTGCTTGCTCGAGGACAACAGCAACAGGTTACGGGGAGGAGATGCCCTGGCTGCGGTGGTTGATCGAAAACAACCAACGAAAAAGCCTGCACGCGTGATACGCTCGATTCTTACCTCAGCCTGGCTGAGAGGCCCCTTTTTGCATGCACGGGGCAGGTTGAAGTGCACATACATGATACCAAACAACCAAAATTTTGCATGATGCGTGCAAGGCAGATGCAAAGCAGGGAACCAAACACCACGTAGATGTATTTGAGAAACTCATATGGCCAAACTATGCTATTCTATTTTCAGGTTTGGTGCCCTGGGAAATGCGGTTCTTCTGACCTTGAGAGATTTTATGCTTAAAATTTTCATTAAGAGTGCAAAACAAGCTGACTAGGCCAGAATCTGCATGGGCCGAGATTGAGTAAGCAAGCATTTGCGCGTGCCTGCGTTGTTTGTGTTGAGTATAATGTTTATTAGGAAAGACGAGATAAATTAAGATTGGTTCTGGCTTGTCTTGTATTTTAAGTTGATGATTGTACTCTTATATATATATGCCCACGAGGCTCAAGCAATACAACGAATCATTCCACCAATCCTCTCTTTCCCTTCTAACATGGTATCTACCGCAAGTCGATCCTAAAGCCTAGCCGCCGCCGCTTCCGCACCTGCGCGCCGCCCCCGGGGCGGTCGGACTCCATGACTGCCGCCGGGGGCCGCGCCGCCCGTATCTAGTGTTCGTCCGCCGGCCTTGTTGGCCGGCTGCCCTAGAGAGTCTTTTTCCCGAACCCTTGCTCCGGGTTTCTTCGCTCTCTCGTCGTTCGTTTTGATTGGCGTTTACTTTTTGGTTTTCCGATTTAAGATCGGTTTGCGTCGCCCGTCGCCGCCGTCGACACCTCGCACCTCTACTCCAACATCGGCGCGACCGGCCGGCCACTTCATCGACCTGGCGGCCCCGCATGACACGCAGCCCTCAAGGCCGTCGTCCGCGCGCCGGCCCGCCCGTCGCCCTGCGCCGGCCGTCACCGCCCTGCTCCGACCGGGACTCCTGCATCACCCGAGCCGGCGGCCTCCCGTCATGTGGCGGCCAATCATAGCCGTCCTATCGCCCGCCGTCGCCGGCTTCATCTCGGACTCCGCCACCACCCGTCTCCACCGAGCGGCGTCCCCAACCTCGCGCGCGATCGGCTTGATCACCCGCTCGCCGCCGCGATCCGCATAATCTACACCGCGCGACCGACCTGGCCCGTCGGTTACACGCGCCTCCGCAGGTCTCGTGAAGATCGTCCCCGAGTTCAGCGCGCCTCTTCACCGATCGAGCATCGGGCTGCCGCTGCGTCGCCCCGTTGGGCCGCAGCGCCGCCGCCCCGTGGTTCTCCTCGCGGCTGCATCGACTCGTGTGTCGCCGCTGCGTCGCCCCTTCGGGCCGTAGTGTCCCGGCTTGCAGTCCCCGCCGCCGCCCCGAGGTCTTCCCGCCGTCCGCCCCGACCCGCTTGCCGCCGCTGCGTCGCCCCTTCGGGCCGTAGCACCGCGGCCCGCGATCCACTCCGCCATCACCGCGCGTCGACCTCATGTGGTATGCGTCGCGCCGTCTCCCTTGGCGCGGGAATGCCACCGTCTGTGCCGGTCTTCGTCACGCTGCCAGGGTTCTTTGCCTACTTCTTTGGCCGCCGCCGCCGCTACCTTCGTAGCCGCCGCGCCGCCCGTCCACCCCCTTCGGTCTTCGTCCAAGCACCAGCCCGTCGCCAGCGTCGCCGTCATCTACCCCGACCACTTCGTCTACTCCGACCACCGTTGGTGACATCGGCCCCGCGCCGATGGACACCGCAATCGTCGTCGAGTTCTTCTCTGCTGGCCCCTCCGACTTCTCCGATATGGCGTACATCTCATGCAGGTCCCTCGTCTACGCATGTCCGGTGCTGGCAAACACCGATGCATGCCTTCATCCACGATGTGTCCCCGGGCCTGGCAAGCCTGATCGGCGCTTCGTCAACTTCGTCTTCGTCCGTCTACGCATGCCCGATGCTGGCAACACCGGTGCGTGCCTTCCTCCACGATGTGTCCTCGGGTTTGGCAAACCCGCCGCGACGCGTTGTCAACATCATCTACTTCCTGGCGCACCACTACTTCGACACCACTGCGCCCACGAATAACTCGGCGCCTCCTTGTGCTTGCGGCTCTACGGCGACTTCCTCGACACCGGCTACCCTGACTCGACATCGACCACGACATTCTTCGCACGGCTACCTCGACCACGGCTCCACCACCCACGCTCTCGGCTACCTCGACAAACGGCACAAAGGGCTATCGCCTTGCTTGAGCAACCTCGTCGGTTGCCACTCCAGCCACGACTCTGCGATGCGTTGACCGTTACGACTGTGGGGGGTGTCCGTCGGCTTGCCTTCGAATTCTTCTCCAGTCTCACCGTCCGCGTCGCTACCGTTATGACTGCGGGGGATGTTGAGTAGGAAAAACGAGATAGACTAGAATTTGTTCTGGCTTGTCTTGTACTCCAAGTTGATGATTATATATATGTCCACGAGGCTCAAGCAATACAACGAATCATTCCACCAATCCTCTCTCTCTCCCTTCTAATAGTTTGCTAGCCGAATCTTACATGGTACACCGAGGGAAAGCGCTTTACAGCCCGGGAAAGGCGGAGACTGTCCTGCGCCGATACAAAGCGCTCATCATCAGCTCGGAACACTGAACTGGTAGCAGTACTGTAGTTGGTGGACTGATTTGGCGCAGTGCTGCGGCCCCTCCTTTTGCTTCAGACGTCCTCCTTGCTAGCTAGTAGTAGCACGCTTTGCATATACAGAGCTCACAAGTCGGCGCCATTTCTTTTGTTTTATTTTGTGGGCGCGAAGAAGCGCCAGCCTCCCGTTCTGGTATTCTTTGCTTGCGCGCCAAATATGCGAGCCCTGGTGGCCTTTGCATACGTACATCTGAATATACTTACAATCGAGTGCACTTCGATATCGTAGCTGAACGGGAGCTGCGATCATGGGTGGCCATTAGAATGTGTTCGCTTAACAAGTCAGTGCACATCAAACTAGGCTGAGTCTACGCATACGTACATGCCGCTAAAACGCTGACTTTGACCGCTAATTAACCTAAACTCCCTACTGCAGTTCTGGCTAGCTTCCCTGGAAACGTGTACAATGATCTATTACCTCCGGTCCTTTTTAGTTCTCATATAAAATTTGTCTAAAGTCAAGTCTCGTAAAATTTGACCTACTTCATAGAAAAAAATACCAACATTCACAATATGAAATCAATATCAGTAGATGTGTCATGACTTAAATTTTCATATTGTATAACTTTAGCATGGTAGATGTTGATATTTTTTTTATATAAAAATGGTCAAACTTTATGACGTTTGACTTCAGACATTCTTATATGTAAAGTAAAAAAGACAGGAGGGGATACTAGCTTAATATAAGCCGAATCTGCCCAAATATCCTGCTAATACATAAATAAGTTACGAGTAAACTCATGTACTCCCTCCGTCCCATAATCTACTATATCACTAAGCTCCCTAGGGGTAAAAGGCCTCGCAATCAATTGAGGTGTCCAATTGAAATTGGGTCATCCGATTTTGACCAAGTCAACAACTTCCCAAAGCTCTCATTCAATTCTTTTATATTATACATTATGCTACCTAATTTTTGAGTCCTCACAATTAATTAAGGTCTTCAATTTAGAACTTGGTCACCTGATTTTGACTGGATCAATAATTTCTCAGAGAGCCCTCCCATTTAATTATTTTAATTCATCATATTCCTTAATTTTGAATCTCTTTCATTCGATTGAGATATTCGATTTTGAATTTGGCTTACGATTTTGATCAGGCCAACGATTTTTCAAATCAATCAACACCAATCGGCTAGAAAAATATATCAACCCCGTGCATGCTCTTACCACCTAGAAAAAGGAAGCGTCGCCAAGTGATGATACTATAGCTGTGTGTATAGCATCAATATAGTACATGTAGTCATCGACGTAGAAATTTACCCACAGAAGTATGAGTTGATTAGCGCATAACACAGAACCACACCATGAAAGGCCCATCAAATAATCACATTATAAATAAGCATAAAACACACTCCATCGTCTCCCCCATCCGTCAAATTAAATATTCCATCAGTTCCAAAATACAAGGGGTATTAGTTCTTTGTGAAGTCAAATTTATTTAGCTTTGACCAAGTTTAGAGCCAAAAATATGAACATCATAATATTAAGCCAAAAAATTATGAAAATTCATTTCATGATGAATCTAATAACACCAATTTGATATTATGAATTTTGATATATTTCTTCATAAATTTAATCAAACTTAAAAGTGGTTCGACTTTTCAAAAAAGTAATACACCTTGTGTTTTAAAACAAAATGAGTAATTCTTTTTTGAGAATCTCAACAATACCAAGGGCGCAGCAAAGCGTGCCCAACCCTTCTAATATAGGAGCAATAGTTGTTGCTGCTCTGGTTTGACATAGAAAGGTGTCCAGGTGAAGCTTCTGTGAACAGTAGGATACCTTTTAGCAAATCATTTCCGAGTGTAATGCGAGGTTGCGTCGCTTTCTTGCTGCCGTTGTGCAGTGCACTCAAAGATTGCAATGCGAAGTCACAGGGGACAATTGTTGCTCCAGTATCAACGAGAAAAGGTGTATTGCTTGCCAAAATATTACCACCTCTGTCCAATAATATAAGATGGTTTTGCAGCTTGCAAAATGATCTTATATTATAGCACGGATGGAGTAGTAATGATTTAAGCAGGTGATAATTTTTTGATATTAATTCTTTTGGCATGACACATTTTCAAGACACAAATCAACAGTGCCCCGCCCGAGTTCACACTTTTCACGGTGAACTCCAAAACCAGATATTTGACGCCGTCTTTGACGCCCTACGTAAAGGAACCACAATATACTTTCAACCGATGGCGTCTACATCATGAACATCGATGATCTAGAGTCAACTCTATTTTGAGATGGAATAGGGGTGAAGAATTTAGGATGTTTCTATCCAACAACGGAGCCCATTCCCAATCATTGCGTGAACCAGTCGGCAAGAGGTCTGTCTTGATGTTGCAATGAGATATGGGCGGCCATTCACAGAAGGCACATGCATTCGGGTTCAATTCAAAGACTCTGATAAGTGATAACTCTTACTACTCCGCTATCTATATGTGATGCCGCGATCAATGATTGTGAAATGCTATCTCCTCTCCTCATGTGGGTGTGCCGTCCTTTCCCTAATCTGTTTGGTACATCGGTCGATTTTCGTTTTCATCACCAAGTGCGGATTACATATCAATCCGACACAACATTACAAAATATTTTATGTTGTTTGATTTTTTATATCATCATATTTACCTAACATATTTTTTCGATGGAGAAGAGGGGAGGACTTAGGTGTGTAACAACTCCCTAGGTCGCCCGCCTCGTCCTCCAGCCGAGGGTGGGGAGGGGGGATGCCTTGCGTATAAAGCCCTTCAGCGCCGCGGCTCGGTGCAGTCGATGGAGTTTGGTCGTCATGGCGATCGCCCCCTGTTCTCCTAGGTGGTCGTCATGTTGCGACGTTGTCGTGTCGCGTAGGCGGCCGTGTACAGTGATGGCTCTCCATGTCTTGATCTGATGGTGACTTCTCGGGGTCCAGTCGGCCATGGCAGCGGTGAAACAACGAAGAGGTGCAACAATAGATTAGGGGTTGTATGTCTATGGCTTGCGTTGGTCAGAAAATTGTCGTTATGGCTTAACGCCGTTGTTGTCGGCGTCCTATACCACATAGGTTCTAGAGTATGTGCATGTATGTTGGTTTCCGACGACATTCGACTCTTCTCATTTTGCGACAGTTCTATGCTCATACACATAGATTTAGATTTGATCGCGTAGTGGTGATGATATCCACACCAATGATATGCGCACGACTCTGATTCTAAGGCTCACCACTCTACACTATGTATTCCCTCGGTATCAAAATACAATACGTTTTCGGAGTATATCCTAAAGTACCAAATTCAACAGTTCCAACAAACCTAGCACTAACATATATAGCACCGATCACGTACACATCATATATCCTTTGGTTAGACGAGAACAAAAAAAAAAACTTTATTTCATGATTTCAATGCGGAAGGAATCTGGCAACTGCATGAATCGGACGGCAGTAGCTAGAGGTTGGTAGCATGACAACATCACCGGTTGCACTTGCACCTACCTAAATTACACGGCTGTCTGCCGCTTCTCTGCCAAAATAAATGTTGATCCCGTGCCGCCGTAGAAGGTTCCACTGTTCGATCATTGCATGGAGAAACATAAAAGATATTTCCTTCATTTTTATTTACTCTGTATATTAGTTTTGACTGAAATCAAAATTTATAAACTCTGACCAAGTTTACAAAAAAAATATAAACATTTACAACAACAAATCTATATGATGTGAAGTGTATTCATGCATCATTATGATGCAGAGGACGGGGGTACGCCTCCATTTTTAAAAAAAGTAATAATGAATCTAATAGTATTGATTTGTTATTGTATATGTTAATATTTTTGTCTATAAACTTTGTCAAATTTTACAAAGTTTGACTTTGACCAAAGCTAATATGCGGAGTAAATGAAAATGGAGTGAGTAGTACTCCCTCCGTTTTAAATTACTCGTCTTGGTTTTAGTTCAAATTTGAACTAAAACCACGATGAGTAATTTGGAACAGAGTGAGTATGTTGGACGATCATGGACGACCACTACCGTAGATCAAATATTTTAGCCTTTTATTACATGGACGACCATGTCAGCTCTGGTTTAATCATGCTGGTGAGCCGATCATGCTGTCATCGTAGCCGTTGCTTGTGTGACAGGTTATCGCACCGGCGGGGCAACGGAAACGGCCACTAGAAAGGCAGTTGGGCGGCTCACTTTCGTGGTGGCCGTCCAGCCCAGAGCATTTACAATCGGACTAGGCAAATTTGAACATTCAAAGCCTGTGGACGCCTACGCAGACAGTTATCGGTCAATCTTAGAATTTACTTATTTGTATTTGCATCCGGATACCTCGTACTAGAATTTTATATCCATACAAAAACACACAAAAAATTCACGTACGACGTAAATCAACTACTCTAGTCCTCGTCGGAGATGTCCACTATCTTCGTGTCCGGCTACGGGTACATGGGCGCCGGCTGTAGCTCCGACTGCTTCGCCTAGCCCTCCGCATCCATCTCCACTTCGACCTCATCGAAAAGCACGTCGGTCGCGCCCGTTCCTGCTGGATGAACTGTCTGTTGGCCTCCACATAGTCCTCATCCTGGATAGACTCCAGGATGGCCTGCTGCTCCGCCATCTCCGCTTGGGCGACGACAAACTCCATGTTGAAGCCCGGCGAGCATGTGAAGAGCGGCCGAGAGAGAGAGAGAGAGAGAGAGAGAGAGAGAGAGGAGAGGTGGATGAGCTCGGGCTGCGACGCTGAGAGGGAGGAGGTGGATAGGCAAGGGTTTGGGCGGTGAGGCGGAGCGGCGCCACGCAGCGTTCACACCATCCATTAGAGGAGACGTCTGTTGGGCCGTCGGTTTTTCGTGCGATTCCGCGTGAGACCCCATCGCCAGTCCGCCCGGGTGCCTCAATATCTGCCCCATGTTTGAGCTGAATATGAGGGTGTCAGTCAGCTTAGACATTTGAAAGCCGTTTGAGACGTCCATCTGAATAAAATTTTCGTGACCGGGCCATCCATGCGGACGTTTGAGGCCGGTTTCAGACGCCTCGCCATAGATGCTCTTAGCTTATGCATGTACCACGTACTGCATCATGTGTGTGAGCTCACAAAGACGCCCGTCTGAAAAGGTGGTGGTTAGGTTAGGCAACTTCCTGTCGGGCATGGATCTCCATTTTAGTTCGATCTCAGCGTATCTTTCTCCCGGGCGTCAGAGCCCACAAAAAGGCATCTAGAAGGGTTCTTGGCATTTGCAGCAGGGTTAAGTAAGTTGGGTGCAACAGTGATGGAATGGGTCAGTGCCTCACCAAAACTGTGTATGGACAGGAAATGGTGGGTATTGCCGGCCTGGTTTTCTCAAACACAATAATTACATTGGCCCATTCTGGATATATCCTCTCTCACCAACCTATCACACCATGTAGTACCTTCGTCTGAAAAAAAATGTAGTACCAAATATTTTGTTATTTGTCCAGGCCAGCACCAGCTGCAGCTAGCAGCGTGCGTGCGTGCCTAGAAGCTACCACGGCCTCCCCAGTAGTGCTGCATGTATCCTATGAAGAAGATCCTATCTCTTGGACCATGTGGCCACTCTTGAGTCTTGAGTCTTGACCACCTTCTGGGAAGATGCAGAGATTATCTGTTCCCAACTAGAATGGTGGCGGGCTGGCGGCGAGCAGAATGTTGGCTAGACGAAGGCCGGTGTTAGGTGCAACCAGAATTCTGGTACCGATGTCCTTGGTGGTACCGCACAAGGTTAGACGTTGGAACCAACCGAACCTGCAGATATATCTGACCCTTTCCATATCCATCCCGTGGAGCTGGCACGAATCGGCCCGCCAAACAACACAAAGGGAGAAGGATTATTGGTCTTTGCCAATTGGTAGCAATGTTCCGTTACAACAGTCTTGCCCGCTAGTCTGTAAATAATTATGTGGTACTGCTAGTCTAGTCTTTTCGTAAGCATACTATAGTAAACACAATTTATCATGTAAGTACTAGCCCGAAACTGAAAAAACACTAGTAGACCAGCAACGTAATCATGGCGTCGATGCAATGGTTTGTTATACGTTAGGATAGTGCTGTGACGGGATGGTACGAGATGCAGGTGATATTACATTGTTCGATCGATCGCGAGACATGTGTGAAAGCAAAGGCGATGCGTGCGAGTTTCTGTCATGTTAAAGACGGGCAGCATCGAGCCGCGCAGCCGGGGTTAATTAGTTGAGGTCGTGCTGGATTCCTACCCGAGCCGCACGAACGACTCGGTGCTAAAGAGCTGACACATCGCACCATTTCTCGCATCCTTGTTCGGTTCTTCCCTTCTCCGCGTAACCGCATACGTAAAACAGTAGGGCGGGGGCATCCGTAAGACGTCCACAAGAACAAAATGGGGAATGATGTATATGGGATCGTCAAACGGATGTTTCTTTTAAGAATAATCAAACATATTTTATTTTCTGCAAAGAATACTCAAACAGATGAGATAGACCCGTCATAAGGGCCGATCCTATTTGGCGCGTAGGCTGCGAAATAGCGACCAAACTAGCTCCTTTAAGGTTTTGGGGAGGTTCTCCCAGAACGGTTATCCTTTTTTCTTTCTGTTTTCTCTCTCTCTTTTTTTCTGCTTTTTTCATTTTCGTTCCCTACTTACTTTTTTATTTTTTTAATCATAAACATTTTCTGAAACTTGGGTTATTTTTAAATTTTGTGAACAGTTTTTGAATTGTGAGAAAGTTGTTAAAATTCATGAGTAGCTTTTCCAATCATGAACATTTTATCAAAAATCTTGAATATTTTTCTGAAATTAGAACAATTATCTAACTCATGAACATTTTTTGAAATGCAAGAAAGTTGTTCAAAATCGTGAATTTTTTTTGAAAAAATGATTTTTATACATCCATGAATATTTTTCTGAAATTCAGAAAAATTGTTGTAATCATGATCATTTTTTTGAAATGGAAGAATTTTTTTTTTACAAATTCATGAGTTTAAAAACAAAACATGCACATATTCTAAAATCATGGACATTTTCCGAATATGTGAACATTTCAGATTTTTTAAAATCCCAAACATTTTTTTGAATTTTGGATTCGTGAACATTTTTGAAGTGAAAAGGCAAAAAAGAGAGGAAAAGAAACCCCAATAAATACTAGAAAAGAACTTTTTTTAAGCGAATTAGGGTCTTTATTCAAACCGAACAATGTTCGGAATATAAATAATGTATGGTAATAACCCTAGCCACAAATGGCGACCAACTGGAAGCGAAACTGCTGCTTTAACTAAAGAATGAGCTTCATAGTTACATTCCCTATGCTAAAACAAGAAAGAGACATCTAAGCTTGATTTTTAGCTAATACTGTTGCTCCTTTCTTGATATTCGTCACAAACTTAAGGCAGTCCGATGCAATTACTGAACAATGGATGTTCAGATCCTTAGCTAGAGCTAGTACTTCACTGCAAGCATGCGCCTCCAGAGATGCTGCATCAATGCGACCATCAAACACAACAATCGAGGCTCCTAGAAAACAGTCGAAACTGTCTCTACATATCACTGCTGCTGCACCATGGTGAGAAATACCACTGTCCACATTAAATTTTGCTGTCGACCCCGTTGGAGATAACCATCTGTGAGCATGTTGAGGTGGCCAAGCGTTGAGAGCATTAGGTTGTCGAGCACTAGCTATCTCAAGGTCTTCAAGATATCTGTTGATGAAGCACCAAGTTGTCACTGCACTTTGGAACTCATTGTCATGAATGGCTCTCCTCCTAGCCCACCAAATGGACCATAAAGTCACTAATATACATGCTGAATCATGCTGACTGGTAGTCTCGAATAACCAGAATAGCCACAAGCGAGCATCTTCGCAGTTGTTTGATATCACACTAGCGGTTGGGGCGCCACCTGGTGGCGCCGACTAGAGTAAGTTGGGGCGGTGCTAGGTGGGATGCGCCCCTTCCACTTTCCTTCTTATACTATGTAGTGTTATTGCATCATAGACATATTAAGAAGTCCGGGGCAAGGATAAACCAGGGATTTCAGCGCCTCTTCCACTTTCCTTCATATACCATGTAGTGTTATTGCATAATAGGCATATTAAGCAGCAGGGAGCCAAGATAAACCAGGGATTTCAGATCATCAGGAACAAGAACAAAGTTGAAAGTTCATTACACACCCGATGGAACGAGCGACACATGCATCTTGGTTCTAAAATCACATTGATAAAGAGTACTAAAATCATCTCCTCAAAAAAATAAAAAAAAATAGTGATCATGATGGAGTGTCCGGTCTTCACCTCGATCTATTGCATCCACTGTCTCGGATCACGGGCTAATCTTCATCATCATCATCATCGAGAGGCAGTGGATCGAGAGGATAGGGAGGAAGATAGGTATACCTGGCCGCAACAGATCCCAAACTGGCGCTCCTCCTGGATCCAACCGATGTTACTCCCATGGCCCTGCTGCGAGGAGGCTACAAAATCAACAAGTTCAGTGCTTCTGTGGAACCTACAATAGAGATCAGATCAGTATGATCGTGGGCATCCAAATGCAAGAGAGCAGAACATAAATTGGTTCATATGACCCACTTGCTAGAATGCTAAGTGATATGACTTCATTACCTGTGCTGAGCGCAGTGAGAGATCTACCAATAAACTATAAAATTTCAGTTCTATAAACATATGTTGGAAAGCTAAATAAAGTCCCAAATCAATACTATAAGCATGGATGATCAGGGCTTCTATTAATTCAACAAGCAGCACATAAGTACAGTGTACCACATCATTTGCTAGATTTGCATGGACAAGAAAAAGTGCGGATAACAAGGTGGAGATGGAAGTTCAAAAAGGCAAGAAATATGTTTAGTTAAAAAATTAGTTGTCATTTTTTCATTTCTCCCCCCCCCCCCACACATATGTAGTTCTAACTGTGGGCAAGCATGATGACTATCTCTAACAGAAAAAATAAGCTTCACACTTGAGCGGTATGTACCTTGTAGTTCTTCCAATAATTTCACAATTAGCTAAATCCTTAAGGATCCAATCACGCGTATCGACCTTTCCATCAGCTTGCCACCATTTTTTGATCTCAACAACATCACCCTAACATAGCAGAATTACCCCAATCAGGATTAAATCCCGCTTCAAGGAGAACGGTGGGAACAAAGATTATCTTTATCTTTCAAATTAACCAAGCGGGGTACTTGCAGATCTCATAGTTTCAACCGACTTCAGATGCATTCATGGCTTTAGATTGGATGTTGTGAGTAGCCATGGACACATTCATAATTAAAACTCATGCTAAACTGAGAATTTGCATAACCTACATTACATCTCACAGAAACTTGCTTATATTAACAACCATATGGTACAAAGGGTTGTTCGCTACTCCACAATTTTCACATATAGTAAAGTTAAACAAAAATGCAATAAAACAACACGATAGCCACAAAAATGCAATAAAAAGATAGGGGGTAAACCGGAAAATTAAATGACTACATGCAAGTATATGCAGAAAAGTGACTGCTTGCAAGAAAAGTTATGCATGAGTACAACATGACAGAAAATAATAAAGACCATTATAGGGCTATAAGAAAAAAACAGATATATAATAACATAAAACAGTTCAAATATTTTGTTAAACCAAAATAACAAGTTCATTACAAAGTCTCTGACTTCATAATGAATATCACATGATCATAACAGATTTCATAAGAAAGTAAATGTTACTGGATATAACATCTACTTCTCATCATGTGTTTGCTCTTAAAATTAACCCGTACGATTGGCTTACATTATACTCTTTTTCTCATAAATTCCGGTGATCAATTCATAACCGAGTTTGGCTCGTAATTTGATCTGCTCAGGAGATCGGCTCTGGGACTGAGGTGTCCTTTGCACTTTCTTTTATCTACTCGTGCTTGGATTGCGTATGTTTATTCACACTTCTTTCCCTTGTGAAGTTTGTGATATTGTTTCTGGTACATGTCAAGAAACGGGGAACATGAATTCTACTAATCCTGCTGCGGATCGTGCTGCTGCATGTGGTCGATCTATTTCTCAACACCATAAGAGAGTAGCAGCATGCCTCGCCCTGTTCTGAAGTGCATTACGGTTTTCCATGATCGTAGGTTATTCTTTTTCTTAGAATGTCACATTGTGTGCGGCATGAACTTATGTGTAAATCACCTATTTAGGCGCTTTGAATTCTGTACCTGGATCATCGTCTTCTACTACAGACAGTACATTTATAGGTATGAGCAGTCAGTATTCTAATTCGTTCCTATTAAGGTAGTACCCTTTTAACACATATTGCACCATATGTGGTGGTTTCTTTCCAGTTGTGTCGCATACATATAGCTAGTCAAGACGGCGTTAGCGAATGCAAAAGAGAAAAATGTGTGAATGGCATCGCACAGGTCGGCCTTCCTTGTATTGCCTGACAATCCACTGTAGAAACAACACCTAACTGATTCTGGGAGTGTGCTAAATTAATTTTTTTCATTTGTTTGAAGGTTACCCCTACCATACTACGTCTACCACGCGCTCTCTACTTTGTTCCGATTACACAGTTCTTAAAAGGTATCTTTGTGATCAAAAGTGATATTGGTTACACCAACAGCCAAGCTGGTTGTACTTTTTAATGGAAAGATATGTGATTTGAATAGGCTCATTTCAGCAACTTCCTTTTTCTCCAACATTGTATTTTCAAGGTTAAGTTGCATCTCTTGAAGCTTATCATTTATAGTTTTATCCACAGCAATAGAAACGTGATGTTCCGTTTCTTTCTTAGGGTCTGACAAAAGAGAATCGTAAAACTATGAATATGAAGAAACACACTCATATAAATGCATCAGATACACTACATAATAACTAACAAATTTCTCCAAAAAAAACTATACAAGAAACTCTAAAACAACACAATGGGAATAGGAAAAAGGAAAGAGGACCGCACCCCTTGCTGAGTTTCAAGTTGGCTTGCAAAAAGATGATTGTATTGATCCACGGTCTGTTAAGGAGGGTGCGTCATTTGGACTTACAAGAATACGAAGAAGGCGTTACCGCAAATCAAAATAGAGGAACTTAAAACACTTACTGCTATAGAATCTGTCTTTTCCAAGAGGATTGGTTCATACTGATTGGTCCAGTAGCTCTGTTTCATGATGCCTCCCCTTTAAGCAGACAGAAGCACTGTCATGAAGAGTTTCAAAAGAGACATGCATGTACATATGTAAGAATAACATGTGTTCCTGTATAACACAACCAAGATGCTATAGTTAAATGAGATTAGTTCAGCAAGAAGGCCTACCTAATGAAGTCGAGGATACATGGGAACATAAAACACAGGGCATTTCAATAGCTCACACACATTGCTAGAAACTATGACATTTGGTTACAGTAAATGCTCGATAACATCTCCGACGAGTTCTGCGGCATCTATCATCTCATTCTTTGAAGGGTCGATAACTTCAGCATCAATGTCGTCAAGATAGGCAGTTGACGCCATGACCAAACCTATAGATAAAGTATCTTGTATGGAGGAAAAAGAAATCAAGAGGAAAATTTAGGCTTGGAAGTAAATGAGAAAGATATTGTCATCGTTTTAAAAGATAAGATCATTTTTTATCCATAAAAGGCATTTCCTAATAAAATTAACTCACTTTTCTACTAAACGCACAAAAGTAAAGTTCATCCTAAGCCAATCATAATATGACTCGACTACAAAGGTTCTATAAATAAGATCATTAATGATGCAGAAATCATGAACACATATGGGCTTGGATCTCATAAATGTTTTGTAATATTTGACCAACAAGTCTTGTTGCTGCATCATTACACATCAAACAAAAAATAAATAGATACCATGGTGCTTGGTTTCACCATTTTTCTTTGAAGGTTTTCAGCCTTCTTATTGTGCTTTTGGTTCAACGTTTTAGTCAATTGTGTTCTTCGGTGGCTGGGACGCGCCCTTGGTGCGTCTCTTAGACGAAACTGTGTTCACTAATCATGCTGCCGTACTTGTTAACGTATTTGTATGACAACATATATAGAATACTATGCATATAACTTGATTTTGCACATGAGTAGCTCAGATGTAGCAGGGGAATAAACTGACTATGATTCACTTGTAAAAAATGGATATATAGCAATTGATCTATGCTTCACAAATGAAATGCTTTCAAAGGAAAGTTTTGACACATTTACAGATGGAGTATCCGTTGAACTACAATTTACATAGTAGTGACTAAGTATCCTTTGAACTACAATTTACATAGTAGTAGTCACTTCTCTAATTACTCATAGCTATTTGATTAAGTCTAGCATAGTATCCACTCAACACTCATGTCGGTGTCAAAACCGGCGGATCTCGGGTAGGGGGTCCCGAACTGTGCGTCTAGGCGGATGGTAACAGGAGACGAGGGACACGATGTTTTTACCCAGGTTCGGGCCCTCTCAATGGAGGTAAAACCCTACGTCCTGCTTGATTAATATTGATGATATGGGTAGTACAAGAGTAGATCTACCACGAGATCAAGGAGGCTAAACCCTAGAAGCTAGCCTATGGTATGATTGTTGTAATGTATGTTGTCCTACGGACTAAAGCCCTCCGGTTTATATAGATACCGGAGAGGGCTAGGGTTACACAGAGTCGGTTACAATGGTAGGAGATCTACGTATCCGTATTGCCAAGCTTGCCTTCCACGCCAAGTAAAGTACCATCCGGACACGAGTCGGAGTCTTCAATCTTGTATCTTCGTAGTCTTGGAGTCCGGTGGATATTGATAGTCCGGCTGTCCGGACACCCCCTAGTCCAGGACTCCCTCAGTAGCCCCTGAACCAGTCTTCAATGACGATAAGTCTGGCGTGCATAATGTTCGGCATTGCAAGGCGGGTTCCTCCCTTGAATAATCCAGAGAAGATAATGAACACCAGGATAGTGTCCGGCTCTGCAAAATAAATTCCACATTCCACCGTAGAGAGAATAAAATGTACACTTAGTTCAATCTGCTGACGTATTATGCGGCGCGACATCACACCACCACCAGGTCCTTGTTTGAATAATTATACCACCTCAGCATGTTTAGCAAAGCGGTTTCCTTGGCACGTCTTGTCGAAGCAGAGATCGTGTTCCCCTTATTCCGAGATCCTCATCAATACGTGCGTGGGTAACCCAGCCGCGCCATTGATTGTGGCGCTTGGGAGATAAGCGAGTTTTACCAGGCTGGTGGGGGACGTATAGTTTTGTCCGCCTATATATAAGGGATAAGAATTCACCTTCTCACCTACGCCTTCTTCCTCCTTTGCTTATCCATCCCCGCGAACTCAAGCTCCAATGCCCGAGCTCGCGCATCTCGCCTCAACCTTCTCCGAATATGTCCGGAGTGGGAGGTAAATGGTTAGCCTCCACCGTCAAGGAGGAGGACATCACCAAGCTGCGCAGTGCCAAATACCTTTCCGGCGATATCGCGCATCGGCTGCCCGACGAGGGGCAGCTCATCCCTACCCCCGGGCCTCATGAGAGGGTCGTTTTCCTCCCCCACTTCCTCCGCGGACTGGGCTTTCCGCTCCATCCATTTGTCCGGGGGCTCATGTTTTACTACGGCCTGGATTTCCACGATCTGGCGCCGAACTTTATCCTCAACATCTCGACGTTTATCGTCGTGTGCGAGGCTTTCCTCTGCATCCGGCCCCACTTCGGCTTGTGGCTCAAGACCTTCAACGTCAAGCCGAAGGTTGTGAAGGGTACACGAGCGGAATGCGGAGGCGCTATGTTGGGCAAATTGCCCAACGTCCCTTGGCTAGAAGGGACCTTCGTGGACTCCGTCAAGGGGTGGCAATCGGGGTGGTTCTACATCACCGAGCCGCGCAAATCCACATGGGCGGTGGCCCCCGAGTTTAGATCTGGCATCCCCATGCAGCTCACCTCCTGGAAAGAGAAGGGCTTGCAGTGGGGGAATCCGGTGGAGGTGACGGGACTCCGAGCATGCATCAAGAAGATGATGAGCAATAGGCTCAGGCTCGTCGACGTGGTCCAAGTCATGCTCATCCGGCGGATCCTCCCATGCCAAGAACGGGCATTTAATTTGTGGGAGTTCAATCCGGAACAGCACCAGGCGCTAAGCGGGCTCTTCGATACAACATACGAAGGCGCCTGGAGGGTGCTGTTCAAGGGCGCCGAAGCCCCCGCGTCCGCGACCAAAGACCGCGGATTCAGCTCGCAGAATCCAACTGACGAGGTAAGTGATTCAACCCCATTACGGGACACTTGTGATAATTAGATTGACTCTAGTGAGGTTTCATTCTGCCTCTTCCTTTGACAGGAATGGATGGAGAAGGCCAAGCTGCTCATCAGCCCGGCTCCCATGCCAGAAGACCCAGCGAATGCCCGCTTAACAGGGCTGCTGGTTCTGGCACCGCACGTGGTGCCGGAGAAGAAGGCCAAGAAGGTGGCCGCGGGGACTCGAAAGAGTTCCCGCAATCAGGCGTCTGACGGCGACGAGGACTCCTCTCCCGAAGACGAGGAGGAGGAGTATTCTCTCCCAGAGGAGGGAGAGAAGAAAAGGAAGGCTTCCCCCATCGGGGGGGCCGAAGGGTCCAAGAGGGGGAGAACTATCCCCCCGGACAGTTCCGCCAACATCAACGTTGGTGAGGATGAGTGGCCTCCAAGGGCCAGGTGTTCGGCAAGATCGTAAGTATCCGGATCCTTGATGTGTAATTTTTTATGTCGCGTAGTATCCTTCTAACGCCGCATTCTGCCCGTAGTCCGGCCAATGATGATCTCCCCGACTCATCGAGTGGGTCATTGGCCGCGTCGGATGTAAATTCCATCCCGACTGCCTCCACCCCACGCGCCAACGAGGACGCCGAGGTGGGATCCCAGAGAGGGACCCATCAGGAGGAGGCTCCGGAGGCGCCGTCAAGCAGCCCCCCGGACTTCGTGCCGGACTCTACATCGGAACCTGCAAGGGTTCCAGAGTCCGGCAAGCGGCCCTTCGAAAGAAGGACAGGATCGTGACGCCGGTGGCCTCTGTCCAACCGGAGGCGCCGGATAACCTGCTGGAGGCGCTTAAAGGCGCTTCCATCGAGGAAGAACACCGCACTATCATGAGTGCGGTGATTAATAAGGTTCAGCTCGCTAAGAGCGGGCTGACCGAAGCCTGCAGCAGCCTTTTAACAGGCTTTGAGGTAAGAAGTTAAAATTATGTGATATAATACCGCATAGACAGTAGCCCCTGATGCTTAGTTCGGTGTTCGGAAAGAAAAGCCGGACTAAGGATCTATAACAAGATATACGCAGGGTTGCCTAAAATATGTCAATATGGGTTTGCAGGCTGCACTACTGGCCTCTGCCGCACTAACGGCGGAGGTTGACGTGCTAAAAAAGGATCTCGAGCGGTCCGAGCAAGAGCTCGGCCATGCAAAGAAGCAGCTCGAGGAAAAAGAAGGTGAGCAACACCTCTTTGAATAAGTACCTTACAGAAAAGGATTTTGGTTGCAAATAAAATTAACAAGGATAATATGTGCATTGCAGGGGCCACTAACGAGGTGGCAGCCCTGAAGGATGCTGTGTCCGCGGCCGAACGCAATGCGGCCACGGAACGGGCTGAGCGAGAAAAGCAAGAGGCACGTGTGGCGGAAGTTCGGCAAGAGCTCCAGGTTCTCATGGAAAAACATGAGAGTTTGGAGCGTGACTCCAAGACTCGAGAGTCCGAGCTTGCCTTGGCTCTCGAAAGTGCCAAGTCCGCCAAGGCCGAGGCCCATAAGGCCCTTCAGGAGGTTGAGGACATAAAGAAGATAGCGGCGGGTAAGGCGTTTTTCATGCAAAGCAGGCATGTTAATGTGAACTACCTGACACTTACCCGAATTCGGAGCTCTCCAGGGGCGTTTGCAGATCTGCCGCGTAGTGCGGCTGATGCCGCCGCATTCTATCGTGGCGAGGAGGGGAGCTCGACGGAGAAGGTCTTCTGGTCTCAGTATACTGAGGCCGGCCATCCGGTGCCTCCAAGCGACCAGCTGAAGCAGCTGGTCGAACTCCAGAAGGTAGCTAAGGAGGCCATGAAGGGCCTCATAGTCCGGCTGTGGCCTGGACAGGCCATGCCTGGTAGCTACTTTGGCCTCGTGCGGCGGCTGATGGATGCATGCCCTAGGCTGGATGTAGTCAAGCGCTCCGCGTGTATCGAAGGTGGTCGTCGGGCCCTTGCCCGCATAAAGGTGCAATGGGGCAAATTGGATGCGGAGAAGCTTCTCCCGGACCCACCGCCACCGGGCAAGGAGTATCGCACGCCGAAGAAGTATTATAAAATTGTCCTGAAGGGAGCCTGCAATATTGCAGATGAGTGCTCCCGAAATGTAATCTTTGAGTGAACTCGCTCTTTATTTATCCTGTGCGCTGAAAACTTCGTTCATATGCGCCATGAGCAACGCTTGTTTAATTTAAAATATTACCTTCTGTGCGGCCATTTATAAAATATGAGAGATGGCAAGTCGTTAGCTTCAGCCCCCAAGCCACAAGTGCTGGGGTGTTCGGTGATAAACTTGAGCACTCTTGTTCCCATTTTTGGGTCCATCTAGGGAGGCGCTCAACACGACGAACAAGGCGACCGGACTTATAATGCTTGAACACTCTCACTTAGCCATAGAATTCTATAATTTTAAATTTCGGCAAAGCCCCTGGTATTCGGAAGACCGAATCCGGGGCGCTATCCACACCTTCATCGGACATAATACGGAACTTCGCTCGAAGCGGCGTGAGTCTTTAAGGACCCGAAAAAACCTCTCGAACAGCGACCAGTCTCTCGCCTTATCATGCCAGTCAGTTTTAGCTTTCTCCACTGAGGCGTTAACCCGGCTCAACCGGGGCGCAATCGCAGTGGTTCTCCCAGTGCCACCTTAGCCAACAGAACGGAACGTAAGGCACCAAAACGTGGGAGCCGGGCAAACCCAACTATTGACCCAAGACATGATTCGGAGCCGATTCATATAATGCTATAAGTTCGGGGTGCCGCACTTGTGAAAGTGTTCGGACTTTATCACACCATAGAGTGGGGAACATAAGCCCCTGGTGTATTATGCCGTACCAAAATATACGGGTGCCAGATGTCATATAATGAACATATATATATAAAATGTAATGCAATTGCGATCATAAAGGTGTTGCATTATTAATGAAAGAAAAGTCTGCTAGTAGAGCGGACTGATACAAATAGTGCGGTAAGCAAGGGATTTGGACTAAATAAACATGTCCCCCTCCAGGGATGAGCTGCGGATTTGGTGTATATAATCGAATTTAATGCTCGTAATTGAGACCACCTGAGTGTTCGACGCGGCCTTCTTTAGTCCCTGACTGTTGCATCATGAGTTCGGCAGGTTCACCGCCGGACAGGGCTTCTGGTTAACAGAGTCCTGTGTACAAAAAAGAAGAAAAATAAAAAAAAGAGAGGCACATTTGCGAGCCCCTGGTGTGGTCGAACCGCACTCTGGGTCCATTGTGATCGTGCCCCCTCCCCTGTGCCCATGGTATCTCCAAAGCATAATGATGTACGCGGAGTGTTATTCTTGCGATCATACGCGGGCGAGGGTTGGGGCCGCATTGCTACGCGTGCTCTGATCGCGCCAGGTGGTCTTGGTTGATATTGCTCCGGGCGCGCTTTGCTGTATCCGGCCGTTTAACGGCCGGACTCGAGAATTGCCTTAGAAGGCTGCTCTGTACTTCTGCCGCGAGAGCCGCTGTATGTTCCTCCATTCGGAGGGAGCGTTCCGTATTCCCATTGACCGTGATGACTCCACGAGGGCCTGGCATCTTGAGCTTTAGGTATGCATAGTGCGGCACCGCGTTGAACTTGGCAAACGCGGTTCGTCCGAGCAGAGCGTGATAGCCGCTGCGAAACAGGACTATATCGAAGATTAACTCTTCGCTCCGGAAATTATCCGGGGATCCGAAGACCACTTCCAGTGTGACTGAGCCTGTGCAGTTGGCTTCCACTCCTGGTATGACACCTTTAAAGGTTGTCTTTGTAGGTTTAATCCTTGATGGGTCTATGCCCATTTTGCGCACTGTATCCTGATAAAGCAGGTTCAGGCTACTGCCGCCGTCCATCAGGACTCTCGTGAGGTGAAACCCATCGACGATTGGGTCTAAGACCAATGCGGCGAATCCGCCATGGCGTATGCTGGTCAGATGGTCTCTTCGATCGAAAGTGATCGGACAAGAGGACCATGGGTTGAACTTTGGGGCGACTGGCTCCATCGCATAGACGTCCCTTAGTGCGCGTTTCCTCTCCCTCTTGGGTATGTGGGTCGCGTATATCATATTCACCGTCCGTACTTGTGGGGGAAAACCCTTCTGTCCTTTGTTGTTTGGCGGCCGGGTCTCTTCCTCGTCGTCGCTATTTAGCCCCTTGTCATTGTTTTTGGCAATTAACTTGCCGGCCTACTTGAACACCCAGCAATCTCTATTGGTGTGGTTAGCTGGCTTTTCAGAGGTGCCATGTATCTGGCATGAGCGGTCGAGTATTCAGTCCAGATTGGACGGATCCATAGTGGTTCTTTTAAATGGCTTCTTCCGTTGACCGGGTTTAGAGCCTCGGAATCCGGCATTGACTGCCGTATCCTCCTTATCGTCGCCGTTAATTCGGCGCTTGTTTTTGTTTCGACGTGACCTGCCGTTGTTGTCCTTAGTATCCGGACTGCCAGAATTTTTACGGAGATTGTTGCTGCGGGCTAGCCAGCTGTCCTCTCCGCACAAAAGCGGGTCATTAACGATGTGAGGGCTGCCATGGATTTCGGCTTTTCCTGCCCCAGGTGCCAGGCTAGCCATTCGTCCCGGATGTTATGTTTGAAGGCTGCAAGGGCCTCTGCGTCCGGACAGTCGACGATTTGATTTTTCTTTGTCAAGAACCGTGTCCAGAATTGTCTGGCCGATTCGTCTGGCTGCTGAATGATGTGGCTTAGGTCATCGGCGTCTGGTGGTCGCACATATGTGCCTTGGAAGTTATCAAGGAATGCGGCCTCCAGGTCCTTCCAACACCCAATTGACTCTGCGGGCAAGCTGTTAAGCCAATGCCGAGCTAGTCCTTTAAGCTTGAGTGGGAGGTACTTTATGACATGGAGATCGTCTCCGCGGGCCATATGGATGTGGAGAAGATAGTCTTCGATCCACACCGCGGGGTCTGTTGTGCCATCGTAAGATTCGATGTTTACGGGTTTAAACCCTTCTGGGATCTGATGATCCATTACTTCATCAGTGAAGCATAACGAGTGTGCGGCGCCCCTGTATTGAGCAATATCGCGACACAGCTCGAGAGAGCGCTGTCTGCTGTGTTCGGCCCGGCCGGGGTTATTGTATCCGGCACGACGGTATTCGTCGTGGGTCGTAGGGCGCCCCCGTGATCCGTAGATGGATCTGGATTGTCTTGCTTTGTCCTCCAATATGTCTCGCAAGTCCGGCGCGTTCCCTCTTGGCTTCGTACTTTTGGAGCGATGCCGGGGTATGGTCTTGGCTGGGGGCCTGGATGCCTCCCTGTCACGACCACGGGGTGGTTGGTCAGCCATATCCTGCGCTGGTGATGGATGTACGTATGCTTCCTCCTCTAATCGGGGGAGCAGCTTGCGTTTTGGGTAACTTTTGGAGGGACGTTCGAGTTTATACTCTTCGGCCGCGAGGACCTCGGTCCATCGATCGGCCAGCAGGTCCTGATCAGTTTGAAGCTGTTGCTGCTTTTTCTTTAGGCTGTTTGCTGTGGCGATAAGCCTGCGCTTGAAGCGCTCTTGTTCGACGGGATCCTCTGGTACGACGAATTCGTCACCGTTGAGGCTTGCTTCATCTTCGGAGGGAGGCATATAATTATGATCCTCAACCTCTTCGTCTGCCGCCCTCTCATGGGGGCTTGCTTCTGCATCCTCCTGCGCTGAGTCTTGCCGGAGGGGATTGTCTTCGGCACTCTCTGGAGTATTATTATCTCCTGTGCCGGAATCTCCATTCTTGCTGTGGCGAGATTTAGAGCGGCGCCGCTGACGCTGGCGCTTGGGCTGTTTCTTTAAGGGATCTGCCTCCGCTGTTTCTTCGCCGTCCCCATCTTTTGGGGTATCCACCATGTATATGTCATATGACGAGGTGGCCTTCCAGTGCCCTGTGGGCGCTGGTTCGTCTCCGGCATCGTCGTCCATAGCGTCGATGTCTTCGGAGTCGTAGTCTAGCATGTCGGCTAGATCGTCGACAGTGGCTACAAAGTGGGTGGTGGGTGGGCTCTGAATTCCTTCGTCGTCCGCATCCCAACCATCCTGGCCATAATCCGGCCAGGACTCTCCTGATAACGAGAGATGCTTTAGTGAATTCATGATATCGCCAAAAGGCGAGCATTGGAAGATGTCCGCGGCGGTGAATTCCATAACCGGCGCCCAATCCGGATCGATTGGTAGGGGCGCGGGAGGTTCGGAGTCCGGCGAGGAGTCCGACGCCTCGGAATCACGAGTTTCGCAGGGGACAAGATTAGTGTTCGGCTCCATCGCCGTGGATGTTGAAGCCCCCAGGGCGGCGTCTATCCACCGACCCTCGATCTGGGCGATCGGCTCCGGGTCAATGGCCGGGGCGGATCCGTGTGCGGCCACCAAGGCACTGTTTGGCGGCAGAGCTAGATCATGCCCATCGTCACAGTGCGGCGCGCTTGGCTGTGGCTCGAGTCCGTCGAGGATCAAGTCTCCTCGGACATCGGCTGTGAAGTTTAAGCTTCCAAATCTGACCTGACGGCCAGGGGCGTAGCTTTCGATCTGCTCCAGATGGCCAAGTGAATTGGCCCGCAGGGCGAAGCCGCCGAATACGAAGATCTGTCCGGGGAGAAAAGTCTCACCCTGGACAGTGTTGCAGGTTGAAGATGCCATCAAGCCTATCGGTGACGACACTGAGGAACTCTCAATGAAAGCACCAATGTCGGTGTCAAAACCGGCGGATCTCGGGTAGGGGGTCCCGAACTGTGCGTCTAGGCGGATGGTAACAGGAGACGAGGGACACGATGTTTTTACCCAGGTTCGGGCCCTCTCGATGGAGGTAAAACCCTACGTCCTGCTTGATTAATATTGATGATATGGGTAGTACAAGAGTAGATCTACCACGAGATCAAGGAGGCTAAACCCTAGAAGCTAGCCTATGGTATGATTGTTGTAATGTATGTTGTCCTACGGACTAAAGCCCTCCGGTTTATATAGATACCGGAGAGGGCTAGGGTTACACAGAGTCGGTTACAATGGTAGGAGATCTACGTATCCGTATTGCCAAGCTTGCCTTCCACGCCAAGTAAAGTAACATCCGGACACGAGCCGGAGTCCTCAATCTTGTATCTTCGTAGTCTTGGAGTCCGGCGGATATTGATAGTCCGGCTGTCCGGACACCCCCTAGTCCAGGACTCCCTCAACTCACTACCATGAAAACCCAGCAATAATAACCTAGCACAATAATTATCATTACTAGTAGAACGCCCATGCGTTGCCATGGGCTACAATGCATATAAATGAATCAAAGAAATGATTAAAGTTGCCTCTAAGGTCGAAAATCATTTCTTCCCCATATGTCCAGACTTGTTCGGGCATCAAACAGGTGCCAGCGGGCTCCCCCAAATAAAACCTTCTGTAGACTTTGGGCTCGCCCAAATCCAACTCATATGTGGAGGAGAAATGTGGTTGTATGGACTATCGGCCATATTATCTCCAACATGCGATCCCGAAACAAAACCACACGCAACAACACGCCCTTCCCATTTTTGTCAGATGCTCCCCTGCTGGCTTGGTTTTCCATTGTAGCAGAATATTTCTGGCTGGAGCCCTCTTCTTTAAAATTGGATGATGCCCATCTTACCTTTGCCATGATGCCACCTCTCCTTCACACTGTACTTCCCCAAGAGCCACCAAGGAGGAGTCCCCTGTCAACCGCCACGCTCCCACCCTGATCGCCCCCTTGTTAATGTCGATCTGCCATCGCCATCAAGGGAGACGAGGCGTGCGCTGCCCATGACGTGCCCCGAACCAAGATGACAAATCTGATGTCTCCTGACTGATTGCCCCATTGTAACATACATTGAATGTTGAATATTATCATGTAACAAAATATAATGTCAGTTGTTGTGCATGTAACTGATACGCAAATATGATTGTGATTAACTCTCAAAACAACCAACAAATGCATTTATCCTTTTACGCTAACCAAAATACTATACACTTGATTGAAAGATATATGAACTGCTCGCTCTTGTAGTTTGTTGCAAATCCATCCTTAATGAAATGTAATTTGCCATATTTTCTAAAGTATGGAAATAATTCCGCTCAGACAATCGTAACTAAACAGACCAACTCCAACCCCCATCCTGCTCACTCTCGACATTCACACTTACCACAAAATCCACTTAACTCGTGTTCTAAGTGAGCCAGTGATCGCCGCAGATGTGGAAGGCCAGCAGCAAGGGCCAAGAGCGGCAACCGCCTTCCCATCTTAGTGTTAGTACCTCATGGTTCTATACTGGACCTACTCTTCATCCCGGACTCAACCACAACGGCGCTACGCTCAGCGTTTCCATGGAAATAGAAAGCTATGAATAGAAATGTTCGTCCAAAGCATGAAAAATGTCAATGTGTCTCTCCTCTTCCCGCCCTCACGCATGCATGCCTCATTTGTGGTACAAATTTATTTGTCCCTTAGAGAAGAGCAGAAAAAATTTCCCCTCACTTTTCGGGTTCTACAGTTAATTGCATGTGGGTTGCAATGGGGGCACACATAGTTTGATATTCTCGATTAATCTTTTTCCCATTAAATCACTCTTTTTCCATCCATTATCTTTATCTCCCCACCTCCCCGGTCCAAACTCGCCACCTCTGGCCCTCACACAAACATTTTGAAATTTGAACCCATAATGGTGCATATGCGGTAAATTTCACAGCTTGTGTTAGTAAAGTGTGCCTGCTGTTTTGGACACCTTTGTCACTCGCACAAACACTTCCTAGTTCAAACCCAAAATGGTGCATATGTGGTATATTTCACAGCTTGTATTTATCATGGTTCTGTTGCACTTTCACATGAGTTGCAAAAATAGTATATGGATATCAGTCATGAGCTTTAGGTCACATGAATCACTTCGTCCATTGGCACAATTACAAACACGGAAACTTCAATTGTCCAAAATACAAGGTAAAGTTGTATGTTTGCCGTCAGTCATTGTTCACAATATCGTTCGACAAATTAGTTAAGAGGACAATTAAGGTCACCAAGTAGCCAATTAACATATTAGTATCATCTTCAAAATAAATTACTCAACATGACGAAAATATATGCGTAAAGCATCCGGCTTTATCTTAGTAGATGCTAAAGACAATTAGTATTCACGACATGAAAGCAGTAAGATATTGTAATGAGCGAGTCTGTTGAAACATAATGTAGCAGTGTACAATGTACCATTATTTCTGTTTACAAAGATATTCATGAGAAGTGCATCAAACTTCGTATAAAATATTTGAACCAAATAGAGCGGAAACTCTGTATGGGTCGTACTACCATGTGATCATATTATCTGATGCCTTGCAGACCACATTTATTTGTGGCCGCAACCCTGGTCTTCTATGGTCCCTTTGTTTGCCCTTTTTCATGGTCCGGTTGTGCTGGACTTGGACCGATTTTGACTCGTGTGGGGGAAGCAAGAATAGAGATCGTACATTCCAGCAATTAGCTAATCACATACATTAACAAAGTGTTTTCCATAACCACATAGCAAAAGCAAGCACAATTCATGCTATGCTGATTATTTCTACTTTGGTCTAGCATCCACACAAACATTTTTGATACATCAGTACCAGGGACAACCTAGGACATGTAACTACCTTACTGAACACCAAATCAAACATTACTTATGTCTTAATCCACCTAGGAGCCCTCGGATCTGGCTTCATAGTGGACTCCCCTGACTCCGCGCGCCCATTATCGCTATAAATCGCAGCCCTTTCTCCAATCAGTCCCTGCCTACAAGCCCTCACGAGCGACTCCAGCGCCATCTCCTCTCTATGGCTTCCCACCTCGCTCATGCGGTCCATATCCGGTGGCGTTTGCTGCACATCATCCTAGAATATAGGCAATCTTCTGCGCCGCCACCACGTAGATCAGCACCCACCCGTGAGGGGATAAATGAAGTCGACAGGCAAAAGCAAGCCGCTTACCTGAACACGGCTCCACTGGAAACTCCCTGCAAACCATCTATGAGGAAACCTGAACACGGCTCCACCAGGAACTCCCAGCGAACCATCTAAGAGGAAACGGTGGGGTGTGGGGTGGGGCGGCACATTTATTGCATGGTGGGACTGAGAGAAAATTATGTACACCATTTTTTGTCAAGTTTTTACTTCAAAAGAAATGTTGCATCGTTAAAAAAAACAGAAATCATTGTTCTTCTTATAGAGCTCCCGCAGACAATCCGCTGCGTCGTCTTCCATTTATCAGGGTTTAGCTGGCTCTTCCCGTACCTGATCCCAAATCCATGCTCCCATGAATAAAAATTGTAAAAGTCATAAGCTCCCATCAACGAGTCAAGTGTGGTGCCCAGCTCTGGTTTGACTACATATTCACCGTCTCTTTCTGCAAATCCACGTAGCAACTTCTCTAGGGCACCCATCCTACCAGGGCACAGTCTCCTCCCTATTCGGTTTGCACCCACACGGACCCTGCAACCAAATCCGAAACCCCCACACGAGAGTCAAAATATGCATTATCCAAGATTAGCATTCACATCCTTTTTTCTTTTTGCAAGAACTATCATAAATTCGCTGAACTAAACATTCAGATTTATAACTATAATCTCCTTGCACCAAAACGCATATCAAGTACTATTGTGCTCCTAAAATTTCACCCATCCTTTAAAAAATGCATAAATTTATGCACCGTTTTCCCATACAGAACAGGCACATGATTTTTGGCAACACAAATCTTTGTACCTACAGATCCTAATATCATGATGTCTGGGTTTTAACTTCACCTTCAGATTAAAATTATATTATTTTTAGTGGACTGCCCCTTTTTTTCAAAATCCTAGATGAGCTATATTTTTCGAACTGCAAAATTCAAAGCCTAAAATTAGGTACGTCAGTTTTGACATGAATATCACCTGACTACACAATAGAAATCTGTATGGCCAAATTGGCACGTCCAACCAAAAAAAATTCGTAGTTTTTTATTTTTGGCAAATGCACCTACGTACAACACATAGATGCTCCAAGGAATGGCTTTTATAATTTATTTATAAATTCTTATGTACATATTTTTAGAACAAAATCCATATGGCTTTCCCATGGATCCACCATCAGGGATTCCAGCCAGCAAAATTTTGCTATCCTCACAGAAAAAATCTTCTAATCAGCAACCAAGAACAACACCAACTACTGCAAATTAAAGGCAATTTACCACACAAAACAAAGTGATAATGGGGTGGGGTGGGGGCTGTGGGTTTGGGGGTAGGTAGGTGGAGAAATACCTTCTAATCCACCCCGCGCCTTCGGATCTGGTATGACCGCAAACTCGCCGAACTCTGCTGAAGCGTTTTCTCTACATCCCTCGCCATATGGGTCGCGTCGTGAGCAGTCACCGATAAATCTCGTACTCTGCCACCCACCCAACCTTCGACATTGCTACCTTCATCATGAATGGGGGCCCGACCAGAATATTGTCAAGCTGCGAAGATTGAGAGCACACCAGTTGTTTTTAGCCTCGCGGAGACGAACAGGGGCCATGAATGCGGCGGTCGACCTGCACAGAGGACCCAGAAGGAAATATCCGGTGGCGCAAGTGGCCGACACCGCTGAACCAATCGCCTTGGCCTCCATCCACCTCCCCCGGTGATCTAATCTTTTGACCTCGCCGCCCCTCTCCACCTAACTTTTTCTCTTTTCCCAACTTGTTGTTTTTTCTCTCGGGGGTGATTTTCCCCTTTTTCTTCTTATTTTGTCACCCGCATGGAAAGTTCTGATCCATTCAGTTTGGGTTTGGAAAGCAAAATCAGAATCCAAAATGGATCGGGAAGGAGATTGAGGTGGATCGGAAAAGAATCACTCCCTGCCCGTTTGTAATGTGTCTGGTTAGGAAAGTTTAAAAAGATTAGGAAAGTTTTTATTGGGAGGGTGAAAAAACCATTGTGAGAAGATGGTGGTGGGAAGTGAGTTGAAAATAAGCCATAAGCAAAAAAAAAAGCAAAAAAACCAAACAAAGTGGGAGGTGGGACAAAAAAACCCCTGGAATGGAGACTACCAACTACTCCATTAGGAGTGGAGTTATGATTATCTGGGCAGATCATTTCACCAACAAAGAATCACAATTGGCGGTTAGGGTTAGTCATCTGATAACCCACAAGTATATGGGAGTGCAACAATTTTTGAGGGTAGAGTATTCAACCCAAATTTATTGATTCGACACAAGGGGAGCCAAAGAATATTCTCAAGTATCAGAAGTTGAGTTGTCAATTCAACCACACTTGAAAGACTTAATATCTGCAGCAAAGTATTTAGTAACAAAGTAGTATGGAAGTAATGGCAACGGTGGCAAAAGTAATAGTAGCAGTTTTGTAGCAATCGTAATAGTGGCAACGGAAAAGTAACTTAGCAAAGATCAATATGAAACGAGCTCGTAGGCAATGGATCAATGATGGATAATTATGTCGGATGTCATTCATCATGCAACAGTTATAACCTAGGGTGACACAGAACCAGCTCCAATTCATCAATATAATGTAGGCATGTATTCTGAATATAGGCATACATGCTTATGGAAAAGAACTTGCATGACATCTTTTGTCCTACCATCTTGTGGCAGCGGGGTCCTATTGGAAACTAAGGAATATTAAAGCCTCCTTTTAATAGAGTACCGGACCAAAGCATTAACACTTAGTGAATACATGAACTCCTCAAACTATGGTCATCACCGGGAAGTGTCCGACTATTGTCACTCCGGGGTTGCCGGATCATAACACGTAGTAGGTGACTATAACTTGCAAGATAGGATCAAGAACACAAATATATTCATGAAAACATAATAGGTTCAGATCTCAAATCATGGCACTCGGGCCCTAGTGACAAGCATTAAGCATACAAAGTCATAGCAACATCAACCTTAGAACATAGTGGATACTAGCGATCAAACCCTAACAAAACTAACTTGATTACATGGTAAATCGCATCCAACCCATCACCGTCCAGCAAGCCTACGATGGAATTACTCACGCACGGCGGGGAGCATCATGAAATTGGTGATGGAGGATGGTTGATGATGACGACGACGACGATTTCCCCTCTCCAGAGCCCCGAACGGACTCCGGATCTACCCTCCCGAGGAAGAACAGGAGGTGGCGACGGCTCCGTATCGTAAAATGCGATGAATCCTTCTCTCTGATTTTTTTCTCCCCGAACGTGAATATATGGAGTTGGAGTTGAGGACGGTGGAGCTTCATGGGACCCACAAGACCAGAGGGAGCGCCCTAGGGAGTGGGCGCGCCCTCCACCCTTGTGGACAGAGTGTGGGTCCTCTCTGGTTGATTCTTTCGCCAATATTTTTTATCCATTCCAAAAATAATCTCCGTAAAGTTTCAGGTCATTCCGAGAACTTTTATTTCTGCACAAAAATAACACCATGGCAATTCTGCTGAAAACAACTTCAGTCTGGGTTAGTTCCATTCGAATCATGCAAATTAGAGTCCAAAACAAGGGCAAAAGAGTTTGGAAAAGTAGATATGATGGAGACATATCAACTCCCCCAATCTTAACCCATTGCTTGTCCTTAAGCAATTCAGTTGATAAACTGAAAGTGATAAAGAAAAAACTTTTACAAACTTTATTTGATCTTGTCGTTGCAAATATGTAAAGCCAACATTCAAGTTTTTAGCAAAGATTATGAACTAACCATATTCACCATAACATTTAGGTCTCACATTTACTCATATCAATGGAATAATCAACTAGCGAGTAATAATAATAAATCTCAGATGACAACACTTTCTCAAAACAATCATGATATGATATAACAACATGGTATCTCGCTAGCCCTTTGTGAGACCTCAAAACATAAATGCACATCACCTCTTAAGATCAAGGACTGACTAGACATTGTAATTCATGGCAAAAGAGATCCAGTCACAGTCATACTCAATATCAATTAATAACAACACATACAAATGATAGTGGTTGAAAGGACATGTGGTGCCCCATGTGTGGTTTTGGTAATTGATGACATTCTCTATGGGCTAATGGTTGCATTAAGTTATATTTGAAGGATTTGTCCATAGGCATTTCTTGAAGTCCATGTGTTGGTTTTAAGGAGTTTATGAGTTGACCAAGGTGCTATTAAGGAATTATCCAAAGATTGGTCATGTGAGTATTGAGATTATTGCCAACATGTCTTGAAGAAGAAGAGAAGATTGTGTGAACATTCATGTGTATCTTCAAGACATCATCTTTACGAAGAGAGGATATTTCACACAAAGAGTAGAAGATACACCGAGTGGGATCAAGTGATCTTAGGGTTTGGTAAGCATTATCCACTGTGCTTTGTGTACTAACCCATGTTCTTTGTGATAGTTCTATGTGGGGTTAGGTTTGCTTCCATGGGCTTGCGTCAGGAGGAAGATCACATACAACGCATGGAGGATGACATCAAATCAAGGTTGTGTTGTGCAACTTCAAGTGGTGCATCACGAAGAAATCATGCTTGTAGGTTGCCGTCCATTGTGGTGACAATGGACTTGTGAAGGTGTGCTAAAGAGTGACTCACCCATAGTGTAGTATGGGGAGCAATCAACTAGCCTTCATCGAGCCAACACAATCACGAAAGGTGGTCCAACTTGAGGGAGTCAAGATCGTCATCATCTAGCTCAAGTGTACTTCGTGCAAGGCAAAGGTTTTCCCTTGATAGGTTTTCTATTCTATCGGTCTCTTGGTTATAGTTTGGAGACCGGGTTATAGGATCGATTGTCGTACTATCAAGGGGAGCCTTCAAGTGAGTAGCTTGATCGTATCGTTCGTAGAGAGCTCAAACCATTGCATGCTTGCATCATATTTCTTCGTTCTTGTTTGGTTTTCTCCTTGTGAGATTTGGAGCTTATGGTCATCTTCTTGACAAGCTCGAGTTCATCAAAAACAGAGTTCACATGCTTCTTCTATTGCGTTTTCGGTGTTGGAGGTTTTAACGGTCTTATTTGAGTAAGGGTTATCACCATTTTCTTATGGGCCTTTCCTAATTTCTTTCTTATTGTTATTTCTACCAAGACCGTGTTAGCCCTTGTTGCTACCTTTCCAACAAACTTGGTTTCGTTGAATTCGGAGTCCGTTTGCAGAAGTTGTGTCAGTTTTGGTGTCCTTAAAAAGGCTGCAGTGGTACTACCGCTCATGGGAGCGGTACTACCGCTTGGAGGGGATGTAATTTTTTCGGCGAGGCCCCACCACCACCAGTCCACCACCCCCCACAACCACCGTCCCCACCCGAGCCCCTTTCTTCACACCGGCGAACTCTGGTGAGCTCTCAAAAACCGACTGACCCAATTTTGAAATTTAGTCTACTGTCATTTAACTAGTGTGGAATATAAAAGGGGAAAACCATAAGCATTGCGAGTATAGTATTCAGCGTGCCATGGCGGGTCTGAAGGTGCAAACTGGACAAAGGCAACTTCGAAACCAATGTTTTCTTTCAACTAACAAGTAAGTGATGGACAAGAAATTAGAGTAAAGTAGTGGTGATCTATTTTCTTGTTGTGATAAATAAGTTGAGAAGATACGAAAGAGTACCGCCTCTGGTGCAGCACCGTGTATGCATCTGCTGAGAATTTGATGGTGCTGCGTTAGTGATGGATGTCGGAGGCATGGAAGCAGATCTAGGAGGGTAGACGGTGGCGGCGGGGGAAATATCCCAGTGCGGTGGACGAGACTGTCGTAGGAGCGGTGCCGGCAAGGTAGACAACGATGGGGATGAAGCGAGAAGACGGGATGCAAAGATATCGGTCTGAAGCCGTGGATGAGAGAGGTCGATCTTTTGTAATGGACGACGTCATCAGGGTATCGGCTCCGACATGGTGGAGGAGGACGACGGTGGATGGGGTGGCAGATGGAGGAGGCTGGGGTGGAGAGGGTATTTTGGCGCCCATGGAGTACGAATGGGGAAATGGAGGGAAAGAGGAAGGGGGAACCATGTCTTCAGGGCGCGCTTGTCTGAAATGCGAGGAAATTTACAAAATTAGCCCCCGTTTAAAATTTCCTACATCACATCAATATTCGTCGTTTGGGGATAGGACGGTAATCTCGCATACACCAAATATTTGCCGACGGAGATTTCGACCGACGAGAGTTTGTTTTGGTGCCCACCGTGTATGAATCGTGGAGGGAGTAGATTTTGGCCGGGGAGACACTGTGTTTTGGTTTCCACCGTGTATGAATCCGGGTGAGAGGCGGTTATGTCACGTTTGAGTGAAATTACAAACCTACCCCTACCGAAACCTATAGAAATCGAGTCGATAGGATTTGCATGTGAGGGATAGGCAGTAATTTCCATCTCGCAGATTTTGATTTCGGGCGGTTACTGCGACTTTCCCCGCTTCGTTCAAAATTTTGCAAAGCAGGAGTGCATGTTTACCATGCCAACTCAATTTGAATCCAGTTTGTATTCTATTTTTGTTCGGAAGGATCCATTTTTGATTGGAATAAAATTCTATATACATCATTATATATATATATATACTTTCAAAAGCACAACAAAGAATTCTGCTCCTTTATATATATATAATACAATTTACAAATACAATGATCTCAAAATCATAAGGTTGAATTCAAAATTTTTAAACCAAATTATGTTCTACTAAAATGTATGGATCAGTAGTATCTACATATTAAATAACATATATGCGCGTGAATTCATATGAGTATGCATGTTTGATAAATCAATTTTGGTTTGAGTATGAATTACATGTATCATCATCTCGAATTCAAATATTTGAATCCCTTTTATGTTGACATTTTCTATACACACAACTAATTATTTGAATCTCCTTTCACGCCCATCTCTCTAGCATGCTCCTTCATGTAGCTATCACTCTCTTTTCTCCAGCTCACCCGCACGCTCACTTCATGTTTCTCCTATTTTCGCAAACATGGTCTCTCGACGTCTCCCTTGAGAAGTGTCACACTCTCCCTATCATTATGCATTACACGGTTTTCATTACCTCTCACTTATCTACCGTTCTCGGGTATCACTAGGTACCTAAGCTTTCTTTTTCAATGCCACACACACACACTCACTCATCTTTCACTCTTGTCAGATATCGTGTTCCGGCAAAACCCTTAAGGTTCGAACTCTGGGGTGCGCGTGGAGATCTTCTCCCTACCGATCCGCGACCACTACTTCACCGTGATTCTAAGCTAGCAAGATGAACAACACAAGGGACACGAGATTTATACTGGTTCAGGCCACCATTGTGGTGTAATACCCTACTCTAGTGTGTGTGGTGTGTGGATTGCCTCTTGGGCTGATGAGGAACAATACAAGGGAAGAACAGCCTCGCGAGGAGAGGTGTTCTTGTTCTGGTGTGCTGGTTCTGGTCCGAATGGATCCCTCTCTATGGTGGTGGCTAGTCCTATTTATAGAGGCATTGGTCCTGTTCCCAAATATTGAGCGGGAAGGGATTCCACAATGGCGGGATTTGAAGGGGGACAACCATTACAAGCTATCCTGACTAAAGCTGGTCTTCGACTGCCAAAGGCACTGGTGATGACGCCGTCTTGGGCTCCACAATGACCTCCGTCTTGCCATCCTTCTGGTCTTGGTCTTGTTGCACTGATATGGAAACCTTTGCTTGATGCCTCGGTACCCCGCGCCTGCGCTTGCCCCCTTTGCACCAAAGAGGAAACAAGGACACTTTGCCGGCCGACACCTACCTGGCTCTCGCCTGGCGCTCGCGTGGTCTTGATCGTCATTGCTTGCGTCATGCGCACCTCGCGAGGTCCTCCTTACATTGATCTCTCCACCTCCTCGTGAGCCTGCCTGGTGAGGCCGCCCCTGGGGAGGCCTTGCGTCGTCCACCCCGCGAGGCTTGGCCCCTAGCGAGGGTCTTGAACTTGGGTTGATGAAGATGGGCCGTACTGGGCCACTGATGAGCCACACCATAGGCCGCACGCAGGCAAGTCTGGATACCCCCATATCCAGGACACCGACAGTAGCCCCCCGGTCCAAGGCGCGCTCGGACTTGGCTTAACGGCGAAGCCAAAGGGCAAGTGCGGAGCGCCGCGGGCCCCAACAGCCTGAGACCTTGGTTGACGTGTGGAGACTTGATTGGACGTGGGCGTCTCCGCTTCCCCACTCTCCCTTGACAACTACATGATTTGACGAGTACCTGCTGCATGCAACAAAGAGTCATCATTACCTGCGATCGTGGAGGCCGACGGTTGGCCTCCTCTGGGCTATAAGTACGGAGAGGCGTGAGCCCCCGTTGTCCATCTCTCATTGCTTCGCCTGCTTCTTCTCTCTCGCTCCTCTTCCAATCTTGGCGCCAATGGCTTCGATCCGCCGGTTCTCAGCTGCAGAGAAAGGAAAGCCCCCCGGGAGGGGCCCGACCCGCTCCCTCCAAAGAGAAGGCCGGTCTCGTGCCGCCGCGACGAGGTCGCATGGCCGGAGATGATGAGGCCTTGGTACGATCGGCCTTGATACGTCCATTTTACACCATGCTTTATATCAATATTTATTGCATTATGGGCTGTCATTACACATTATATCTCAATACTTATGGCTATTCTCTCTTATTTTACAAGGTTTACCATGAAGAGGGGGAATGCTGGCAGCTGGAAATCTGGCTGGAAAACGAGCAAACGTTGGAAACCTATTCTGCACAACTCAAAAAGTCCTGAAACTCCACGAAACAACTTTTCGGAATTTATAAGAATTTCTGAGCAAAAGAAATAGGCCAGGGGCCCCACAGCCTGTCCAGGAGACAGGGGGAACCCCCCATAGGGCGCGCCCCTATCTCGTGGGCCCCCTGGTGGGCCTTCGGCGTCCATCTTCTGCTATATCATCACTTTTACCCTGGGAAAAATCGTGGGCAAGCTTACGGGATGAAACTCCGCCGCCACGAGGCGGCACCTTGGCGGAATCAATCTAGGGCTCTGGCGGAGCTGTTCTGCCGGGGACACTTCCCTCCGGGAGGGGAAAATCATCACCAACGTCGTCACCAACGATCCTCTCATCGGGAGGGGGTCAATCTCCATCAACATCTTCACCAGCACCATCTCCTCTCAAACCCTAGTTCATCTCTTGTATCCAATCTTGTATCTAAAACCACAAATTGGTACCTGTGGGTTGCTAGTAGTGTTGATTACTCCTTGTAGTTGATACTTATTGGTTTACTTGGTGGAAGATCATATGTTCAGATCCTTAATGCATATTATTACACCTTTGATTATGAACATGAATATGCTTTGTGAGTAGTTACATATGTTCCTGAGGACATGGGTGAAGTCTTGCTATTAGTAGTCATGTGAATTTGGTATTCGTTCGATATTTTGATAAGATGTATGTTGTCTTCTCCTCTAGTGGTGTCATGTGAACGTCGACTACATGACACTTCACCATTATTGGGCCTATAGGAGGTCATAGGGAAGTAATAAGTAGATGATGGGTTGCTAGAGTGACAGAAGCTTAAATCCTAGTTTATGCGTTGCTTCGTTAGGGGTTGATTTGGATCCACATGTTTCATGCTATGGATAGGTTTACCTTAATACTTTTGTTGTAGTTGCGAATGCTTGCAATAGGGGTTAATCATAAGTGGGATGCCTGTCCAAGTAAGGGCAGTACCCAAGCACCGGTCCACCCACATATCAAATTAGCAAAGTACCGAACGCGAATCAGTTGAGCGTGATGAAAACTAGCTTGACGATAATTCCCAGTGTGTCCTCGGGAGCTCCTTTACTATTATTAGAAATTGTCCAGGCTTATCCTTTGCTACATAAAGGATTGGGCCACCTTGCTGCACCTTATTTACTTTGTTTACTTGTTACTATTTATCTTATCACAAAACTATCTATCACCTACAATTTCAGTGCTTCCAGAAAACCTTACTGAAAACCGCTTATCATTTCCTTCTGCTCCTCGTTGGGTTCGACAATCTTACTTATCGAAAGGATTAGATAGATCCCCTACACTTGTCGGTCATCAAGAATCTTTTCTGGCACCGTTGCCGGAGAGTGTAGCGCTTTTGGTGAGTGGAACTTGGTAAGGAAATATTTATTTAGTGTGCTGAAATTTTCTGTTACTTGTCACTATGGAAACTAATCCTTTGAGGGGCTTGTTTGGGATGTCTTCGCCCCAACCATAAGAGCAAAGAGTTGCTCCTCAACCTACTGAACTTTATGAAAATATTTACTTTGAGATTCCTTCGGGTATGATAGAGAAACTGCTAGCTAATCCATTTGCAGGAGATGGAAGATTGCATCCTGATTTACACCTTATCTTTGTGGATGAAGTTTGTGGATTATTTAAGCTTGCAGGTATTCCCGATGATGTTGTCAAAAGGAAGGTCTTCCCTTTATCTTGGAAGGGATATGCATTGACATGGTATAGGCTATGTGATGATACGAGATCTTGGAATTATAAGCGATTGAAGTTGGAATTTCACCAGAAGTTCTATCCTATGCATCTTGTTCATCGTGATCGTAATTACATATATAATTTCTGGCCTCGCGAAGGAGAAAGCATCGCTCAAGCTTGGGGGAGGCTTGAGTCAATGTTATATTCATGCCCCAATCATGAGCTCTCTCGGGAAATGATTATTCAAAATTTTTATGCTCGGCTTTCTCTTGATAATCGCAAGCTGCTCGACACTTCCTGTGCTGGTTCTTATATGCTGAAGACTATTGATTTCAAATGGGACTTATTGGAAAGAATTAAACGCAACTCTGAAGATTGGGGTTCCGACGATGGTAATGAGTCAGGTATGACACCTAAGTTCGATTGTGTTAAATCTTTTATGGATACCAATGTTTTTCGTGGATTTAACGCGAAGTATGGACTTGACTCTGAGATAGTAGCTACTTTTTGTGAATCTTTTTCTACTCACGTTGATCTCCCTAAATAGAAGTGGTTTAAATATAATCCTCCTATTGAAGTTAAAGTAGTTGCACCTATTACAGTCGAAGAAAAGACTATTACCTATAGTGATCCTATTGTTCCTACTGCTTATGTTGAAAAACCTCCTTTTCCTGTTAGGATAAAGGATCATGCTAAAGCTTCGACTGTTGTTCGTAAGAGTAATACTAGGACTTATACACCTCCTGAGCAAATTAATGTTGAACCTAGTATTGCTATGGTTAAAGATATCTTGGATGAGGACTTAGATGGGCATGTTATTTCTTTCTATGGTGAGACTGCTAATATTGCTAGAACTAATACTAAGACACGTAGACCTGTCGTAGGCACACCTGTTATTTCTGTTAAAATAGGAGATCATTGTTATCATGGTTTATGTGATATGGGTGCTAGTGCTAGCGCTATCCCTTATGATTTATATACATAAATTATGCACAACATTGCACCCGTTGAATTAGAAGACATTGATGTTACTATTAAGCTTGCTAATAGGGATACCATTAAACCTATTGAGATTGTTAGAGATGTTGAAGTTTTGTGTGGGAAGGTTAAATACCCTGCTGATTTTCTTGTTCTTGCTTCCCCACAAGATGCCTTTTGTCCCATTATTTTTGGTAGACCCTTCTTGAATACTGCTAGTGCTAGGATTAATTGTGAAAATAATATTGTCACTGTTGGCATAGATGGTATGTTTCATGAGTTTAATTTCGCTAAGTTTAGTAGAAAACCTCGTGAAAGGGAACCACCTAGCAAGGATGAGATTATTGGTCTTGCTTCCATTGCTGTTCCCCCAACTGATCCGTTAGAATAATATTTGCTAGATCATGAAAACAATATGTTTATGAAGGAAAGGGAAGAAATAGATGAAGTGTTCCTTAAACAGGAGCCTATACTGAAACATAACCTTCCCATTGAAATTCTTGGGGATCCCCCTCCACCCGAGGGTGATCCCGTGTTTGAACTCAAACCGTTACCTGATAATCTTAAGTATGCTTATCTTGATGAAAAAGAAATATATCCTGTTATTATTAGTGCTAACCTTTCAGAGAAAGAAGAAGAAAGATTATTGAAAACTCTGAAGAAGCACTGAGCTGCTATTGGATATACTCTGGATGATCTTAAGGGCGTTAGTCCCACGCTATGTCAACACAAAATTACATTGGATGACGATGCTAAACCAATTAGAGATCCTCAAAGACGATTAAATCCCAAGATGAAGGAAGTGGTAAGAAAGGAGATACTAAAGCTCCTTGAGGCAGGTATTATTTATCCTGTTGCTGATAGTGAATGGGTAAGACCTGTCCATTGTGTCCCCAAAAAAGGGAGGTATTACCATTTTTCCTAATGATAAAGATGAATTGATCCCACAAAGAATTATTATAGGTTATAGGATGGTAATTGATTTTTGTAAGTTAAATAAAGCTACCAAGAAAGATCATTACCCTTTACCTTTTGTTTTTCAAATGCTAGAAAGGCTATCCAAACACACACATTTTTGCTTTCTAGATGGTTATTCTAGTTTCTCTCAGATACCTGTGTCAGCGAAGGATCAATCCAAAACTACTTTTACTTGCCCTTTTGGTACTTTTGCTTATAGACGTATGCCTTTTGGTTTATGTAATGCACCTGCTACCTTTCAAAGATGCATGATGGCTATATTCTCTGATTTTTGTGAAAAGATTTGTGAGGTATTCATGGATGACTTCTCCGTTTATGGACCCTCTTTTGATGATTGTTTGAGCAACCTTGATCGAGTTTTGCAGAGATGCGAAGACACTAGTCTCGTCCTGAATTGGGAAAAGTGTCACTTTATGGTTAATGAAGGCATTGTCTTGGGGCACAAGATCTCCAAGAGAGGTATTGAAGTTGATAAAGCCAAAGTTGATGCTATTGAAAAGATGCCATGTCCCAAGGACATAAAAGGTATAAGAAGTTTCCTTAGTCATGACGGTTTTTATAGGAGGTTCATTAAGGACTTTTCTAAAATTTCTAGGCCTCTGACTAATTTATTGCAAAAAGATATTCCTTTTGTCTTTGATGATGATTGTGTAGAAGCGTTTGAAGTGCTTAAGAAAGCTTTGATCACTGCACCTATTGTTCAGCCACCTAATTGGAATTTACCTTTTGAAATTATGTGCGACGCTAGTGATTATGCTGTAGGTGCTGTTTTAGGGCAAAGAGTTGATAAGAAATTGAATGTTATCCAGTATGCTAGTAAGACTCTTGATACTGCCCAGAGAAATTATGCTACTACTGAAAAAGAGTTCTTAGCAGTTGTGTTTGCATGTGATAAGTTTAGACCTTATATTGTTGATTCCAAAGTTACTATTCACACTGATCATGCTGCTATTAAATATCTTATGGAAAAGAAAGATGCTAAGCCTAGACTCATTAGATGGGTTCTCTTGCTCCAAGAATTTGACTTGCATATTATTGATAGAAAGGGAGCTGAGAACCCCATAGCAGATAACTTGTCTAGGTTAGAGAATGTTCTTGATGACCCACTGCCTATTAATGATAGCTTTCCTGATGAACAATTAGCGGTTGTCAATGCTTCTCGTACTGCTCCTTGGTATGCTGATTATGCTAATTACATTGTTGCTAAATATATACCACCTAGTTTCACATACCAGCAAAAGAAAAAGTTCTTTTATGATTTAAGACATTACTTCTGAGATGATCCACGCCTTTATAAAGAAGGAGTAGATGGTGTTATTAGACGTTGTGTGCCTGAGCATGAACAGGAACAGATTCTACATAAGTGTCACTCTGAATCTTATGGAGGAAACCACGCTGGAGATAGAACTGCACACAAGGTACTACAATCTGGTTTTTATTGGCCTACTCTCTTCAAAGATGCTCGTAAGTTTGTCTTATCTTGTGATGAATGTCAAAGAATAGGTAATATTAGTAGACGTCAAGAAATGCCTATGAATTATTCTCTTGTTATTGAACCGTTTGATGTTTGGGTCTTCGATTATATGGGACCCTTTCCTGCCTCTAATGGTTATACGCATATTTTAGTTGCTGTTGATTATGTTACTAAGTGGGTAGAAGCTATTCCAACAAGTAGTGCTGATCATAAAACTTCTATTAAAATGCTTAAAGAAGTTATTTTTCCGAGGTTGGGAGTCCCTAGATATCTTATGACTGATGGTGGTTCACATTTTATTCATGGTGCCTTCCGTAAGATGCTCGCTAAGTATGATGTCAATCATAGAATCGCATCCCCTTATCATCCGCAATCTAGTGGTCAAGTAGAGTTGAGCAATAGAGAGCTCAAATTAATTTTGCAAAAGACTGTTCATAGATCTAGAAAGAATTGGTCCAAAAAACTTGATGATGCATTATGGGCCTATAGAACTGCATACAAAAATCCTATGGGTATGTCTCCGTATAAGATGGTTTACGGAAAAGCATGTCATTTGCCTCTTGAACTAGAACATAAAGCATATTGGGCTATTAAAGAGCTCAATTATGACTTCAAGCTTGCCGGTGACAAGAGGTTATTTGATATTAGCTCACTCGATGAGTGGAGAACCCAAGCTTATGAGAATGCCAAGCTATTCAAAGAAAAAGTCAAACGCTGGCATGATAAGAGGATACAAAAGCGTGAGTTTAATGTAGGAGATTATGTGTTATTATTCAACTCTCGTTTAATATTTTTTGCAGGAAAGCTTCTCTCTAAATGGGAAGGCCCCTATGTTATCGAAGAGGTCTATCGTTCTGGTGCCATAAAAATCAACAACTTCGAAGGCACAAGTCCGAGGGTGGTAAACGGTCAAAGAATTAAACATTATATTTCAGGTAATCCTATCAATGTTGAAACTAATATTATTGAAACCGTAACCCCTGAGGAATACATAAGGGACACTTTCTAGAACGTTCCAGACTCCTAAAAGGCATAGGTATGTGGTACAGTAAGTAAACCGACTCCAAAACAACTCCAATGGAAATTTTCATCAGTTTTGGAATAATTAAGAATTTTAGGAAGAAAGAAGTAGTCCGAAAGGGACACGAGGCTCCCACGAGAGTGGAGGGCGCCCCCCTATAGGGCGCGCCCTCCTGTGTCATGGGCACCTCGTGTGCCTCCCGGACTCCGTTTTCTTGCATATTACGCATTTTGGTCGGTAAAAATTCATTATATATACTCCCGAAGGTTTTGACCACCGTATCATGCAAATATCCTCTGTTTTCGTTTCGAGCTGTTTCCTGTTACAGATCTAGAGCACCATGGCGTCACCCTCCTTCAACATGAAGACAAGGATGCTTGGCTATTGAAGATAGAGTTGAAAAGAGAAGAACCGGAAGAGATCAACAAGGATGAAGGGATCGAGAAGGCCATGGAGGTTCAAGCCCCAACAGTGAAAGAAGAAGACATCGCTCAACCCCTACCTAACCTTTTTACTCCAACTGAGATTGAAGCTTTCCAGATGATTTAGTTAGCTCGCATACAGAATAAGTATCTCACACAGGAGAATATTTTGTTGAAGGATCATATTGTCGGACTCAAGGGCATTATCCGCAAGTTGGAGGAGCTTTTACGCTCGATGTGCGATTATCAACCATCATCATCACCACCTCTATCACCTCCGAGGACATAATCACATGGGTATGGGCACTCCCCTTGGCAACTGCCAAGCTTGGGGGAGCTTCCCCGGTATCGTATCACCATCACACTCCTATCTTTACCACTTTATTTAGTTTAATCCTTTTAGTAGTATTTTGATCTAGTAGATTGAAGTTTTGATATCAAGTAGTTTTGAGTTTTGCTTAGTAATCCCTTTTTGTAATCGAGTTCGTGATCTATCTATAATAAAGATTAGTGTTGAGTCAAGGGCTTTGCTTTGTTGCTGTGATCTTGAGAAAAATAGAAAGAATAAAAAGAATAAAAGAGTCCATATTGATCTTATGGATAATAATAACTTCACACATAGAAAGTATGAGGCATAAAGGTTGTTGAGGGTTGATGAACATAGTTTTGGTCATCGTTGCAATTAATAGGAAGTAATAAGGGAAGAGAGGTTCACATATAAATACACTATCTTGGACATCTTTTATGATTGTGAGTACTCATTAAGTATGGCATGCTAAAAGAGTTGACGGTGGACAAGGAAGACAACATAATGGTTTATGTTTTCTCACATCTCAGTTAAAGTATGTTGTCATTGACCTTCCGAACATGTTGAGCTTGCCTTTCCCCCTCATGCTAGCCAAATTCCCAGCACCAAGTAGAGATACTACTTGTGCTTCCAAATACCCTTAAACCCAGTTCTGCCATGAGAGTCCACCATATCTACCTATGGATTGAGTAAGATCCTTCAAGTAAGTTGTCATCGGTGCAAGCAATAAAAATTGCTCCCTAATTATGCATGATTTATTAGTGCGGAGAAAATAAGCTTTATACGATCTTGTTATGGAAGCAATAAAAGCGATGGACTGCATAATAAAGGTCCATACACAAGTGACATATAAAGTGACGTTCTTTCGTATTAAGATTTTATGTATCCAACCCTAAAAGTGCATGACAACCTCTGCTTCCCTCTGCGAAAGGCCTATCTTTTACTTCATGTTCTTACTTTATGCTTTTATTTTGTGCTTGAGTCAAGGTGATCTTCACCTTTCCCTTTTTCATTTTATCCTTTGGAAAGCTCTTCGTGTTTGAAAGATCGTGATATACATATCCAATTGGATATTCGTTAGCATGGGTTATTATTGTTGGCATCACCTAAAGGTGAATACGTTGGGAGGCAACATAATAAGCCCCTATCTTTCTCAGTGTCCGTCTGAAACTCCATAACCACAAGTATTGCGTGAGTGTTAGAATTTGTAGAAGACTATATGATAGTTGAGTATGTGGACTTGCTGTAAAGCTCTATTGTTGACTCTTTCTGATGTTATGATAAATTGCGATTGCTTCAATGACTAAGATTATAGTTTGTCAGTTCTTAATGAAGTTTGTGAACCATACTTGATATTGTGAATTTATTGTTACTTGAGCATAAGAGATTATATGATGGAATCTTTATATATTGCTGTTCTAAGAATGATCATGATGCCCTCATGTCCGTATTTTATTTATCGACACATCTATCTCTAAACATGTGGACATATTTTTTGATTTCGGCTTCCGCTTGAGGACAAGCAAGGTCTAAGCTTGGGGGAGTTGATACGTCCATTTTGCATCATGCTTTTATATCAATATTTATTGCATTATGGGATGTTATTACACATTATATCTCAATACTTATGGCTATTCTCTCTTATTTTACAAGGTTTACCATGAAGAGGGGGAATGCCGGCAGCTGGAATTCTGGCTGGAAAAGGAGCAAACGTTGGGAACCTATTCTGCACAACTCCAAAAGTCCTGAAACTCCACAAAACAACTTTTTGGAATTTATAAGAATTTCTGAGCGAAAGAAATAAGCCAGGGGGCCCACAGCCTGTCCAGGAGACAGGGGGCGCCCCCCCCCTATAGGGTGCGCCCCTATCTCCTGGGCCCCCTGGTAGGCCTCCGGCATCCATCTTCTGCTATATCATCGGTTTTTACCCTGGAAAAAATCGTGGGCAAGCTTATGGGACGAAACTCTGCCGCCACGAGGCGGAACCTTGGCGGAATCAATCTAGGGCTCTAGCGGAGCTGTTCTGCCAGGGACACTTCCCTCCGGGAGGGGAAAATCATCACCAACGTCATTACCAACGATCCTCTCATCAGGAGGGGGTCAATCTCCGTCAACATCTTCACCAGCACCATATCCTCTCAAACCCTAGTTCATCTCTTGTATCCAATCTTGTATCTAAAACCACAAATTGGTACCTGTGGGTTGCTAGTAGTGTTGATTACTCCTTGTAGTTGATACTTATTGGTTTACTTGGTGGAAGATCATATGTTCAGATCCTTAATGCATATTATTACACCTCTTATTATGAACATGAATATGCTTTGTGAGTAGTTACGTTTGTTCCTGAGGACCTGGGTGAAGTCTTGCTATTAGTAGTCATGTGAATTTGGTATTCGTTCGATATTTTGATAAGATGTATGCTGTATTCTCCTCTAGTGATGTCATGTGAAGGTCGACTACATGACACTTCACCATTATTGGGCCTAGAGGAGGGCATAGGGAAGTAATAAGTAGATGATGGGTTGCTAGAGTGACAGGAGCTTAAACCCTAGTTTATGCATTGCTTCGTTAGGGGCTGATTTGGATCCACATGTTTCATGCTATGGTTAGGTTTACCTTAATACTTTTGTTGTAGTTGCGGATGCTTGAAATAGGGGTTAATCATAAGTGGGATGCTTGTCCAAGTAAGGGCAGTACCCAAGAACCGGTCCACCCAGATATCAAATTATCAAAGTACCAAACGCGAATCATTTGAGCGTGATGAAAACTAGCTTGACGATTATTCCCAATGTGTCCTCGGGAGCTCCTTTACTATTATTAGAAATTGTCCTGGCTTATCCTTTGCAACTTAAAGGATTGGGCCACCTTGCTGCACCTTATTTACTTTGTTTACTTGTTACTCGTTACTATTTATCTTATCACAAAACTATCTATCACCTACAATTTCAGTGCTTGCAGAAAACCTTACTGAAAATTGCTTATCATTTCCTTCTGCTCCTCGTTGGGTTCGACACTCTTACTTATCGAAAGAACTATGATAGATCCCCTACACTTGTGGGTCATCAGCCTCCTCCTGGGTTCCCTCTACCCCTGCACCGGGCAGAGGGTCCTGAAGAAAGGGTCGACGAGCGTTACCGCCCGCGCCGCAGGCGAGACCGACGAGCCACAGTGGCGCGCACCGTCGCTCCTGGAGTCCATGCCGTGGACTCCTCTCGCGAGCTCGTGCTCCATGCTGTGATGCCTCCAAGCACCTGGATCCGCTTCCCTCCATTCTTCGCGTTCAAGATGCCGCCGAGGGGGCCTCTCGAGCTTTGGCTGCAGCACACCGACTGCGGCACCCCGGCGACTAGAGCGGAGGTTGAAGTCATTGCTCCGGGCAAGGTCTTCATGACCCGAGGCTGGGGCGAGGTTGCTAGGATCTGCCGGGCAGGGCGCGCCCTCTGTAGGACCTTGAGAAGAGGTGTCTAGAGGGGGGGGGGTGATTAGACACTAAGTACCAAAGTTGTAGTTTTTAGCCTTTTTAAAGTTTAAGTGGAGTTTAGGCACAAGTTTAACATTCACAACACATAGCAAGCAAGCATGCAAAGAGTATATGAGCAGCGGAAAGTAAAGCATGCAACTTGCAATAATGTAAAGGGAAGGGATTGGAGGATTCAAACGCAATTGGAGACATGAATGTTTTTGGCGTGGTTCCGATAGGTGGTGCTATCATACATCCACGTTGATGGAGACTTCAACCCACGAAGGGTAACGGTTGCGCGAGTCCACGAAGGGCTCCACCCACGAAGGGTCCATGAAGTAGCAACCTTGTCTATCCCACCATGGCCGTCGCCCACGAAGGACTTGCCTCACTAGCGGTAGATCTTCACGAAGTAGGCGATCTCCTTGCCCTTAAAAACTCCTTGGTTCAACTCCACAATCTTGTCGGAGGCTCCCAAGTGACACCTAGCCAATCTAGGAGACACCACTCTCCAAGAAGTAACAAATGGTGCGTTGATGATGAACTCCTTGCTCTTGTGCTTCAAATGATAGTCTCCCCAACACTCAACTCTCTCTCATAGGATTTGGATCTGGTGGAAAGAGGGTTTGAGTGGAAAGCAACTTGGGGAAGGCTAGAGATCAAGATTCATATGGTAGGAATGAAATATCTTGGCCTCAACACATGAGTAGGTAGTTCTCTCTCAGAAGTAGGATACTGAAGTGTAGGTTCAGTCTGATGGCTCTCTCCACGAATGAAGAGGAGGTGGAGGGGTATATATAGCCTCCACACAAAATCTAACTGTTACACACAATCTACCAAACTCGGTGGGACCGAATCGTTAAACTCGGTCAGACCGATTTAGCAAATAATGTGACCGTTAAGGTTTTCGGTGGGACCGAAATGCAACTCGGTAGGACCGATATGGTTAGGGTTAGGGCATAACGTAATCTCGGTGAGACCGATTACACAAACTCGGTGAGACCGATTTTGGTAATTAGCTAACCAGAGAGTTGGTTAGGCAAACTCGGTTGAACCGATTATCAAACTCGGTGGGACCGATTTTGATAATAAGTTAACTAGAGAGTTTGCATTGTAATCTCGGTAGTACCGATTGCTCAAACTTGGTGAGACCGATTTTGATAATGGACATACACAGAGAGATTACAATCCCATCTCGGTGAGACCGAGATCCCTATCGGTGAGACCGATTTGCTTAGGGTTTGTGGCAGTGGCTAAGACATCCAAACTCGGTGTTGCCGGATAGAAAGAATCAGTGGGGCCGAGTTTGACTTTAGGTTTAGGACATATGTGTGGAAGTGGGAAAGTAGTTGAGGGTATTTGGAGCATATCACTAAGCACTTGAAGCAAGAGGCTCATTAAGCAACACCTCGTCCCTCCTTGATAGTATTGGCTTTTCCTATAGACTCAATGTGATCTTGGATCACTAAAATGTAAAATGAAGAGTCTTGAGCTTGAAGCTTGAGCTAATCCTTTGTCCTTAGCATCTTGGAGGAGTTCCCACATCCTTTAGTCCATGCCACTCCATTATTGAACTTATCTGAAACATACTAGATAAAAGTGTTAGTCCAACAAGAGATATGTTGTCATTAATTACCAAAACCACCCAGGGAGCACTTGTGCTTTCAATCTCCCCCTTTTTGGTAATTGATGGCAACATACATCAAAGCTTTAGATAAAGATATAAAGAATAGCAAGTAAAGCTTTGGAAAGACATGTAACAAGCATAGGCTCCCCCTACATGTATGCAATAATGTGAATATTGAAAACGTAGAAGCATGTGAGAGCATAACCATGATAGAGCAGGCAATGTGTTACATGTATCTTGGCTATATGCATCAGAGCAAAAAGTATTAAAGAGAATACCTTCATGCCCATGAGTCCTTCTTGCAAACAGTATGTACATCAGCAAGAATTCCTCATACACATGATTGTGATGCATATACTTACCTTGTGGTCTTGAGTTGGCTTAGGATGGAATGAACCTGTGAAAACAAGGTTAGATAACACAGATGCATCTACTAGCCAGAGAAAACAGAAGAAACCACAAGAATACCAAGACTGGGATGACATGTAGAGAGTGAGTACTGAGTACCACATTGGATTAGACATGTCCCCAAGAGTAAAGATATGCAATGAATTTAGATGATCTCTTTCCCTTAGATGTCTTGCTCCCCCTGAATCTAACATGGGATACTGGGAGAAGATAGGGAACAGAGGATCAGAGTTGAAGGAAAACAGAGCCGAAAGATATGAATGATGATCAGAGCTAAAGTTCAGAGCTAATGTATGCTAATGCAAAATGAGCACAACAGATCATATGAACATGTCTCTCCCCTCAAGAAGACATGTGGACATCTCTCCTCTTGAACACCAAGCATCTGGGATCCTTGAGAAATACTTTGTACTAGTATTCTCTCCCCCTGGAGATCTCTCTCTCCCCTTGAAGGATCTTCTCTCTCTCCCTCTGAGATGTGATCTCTCTCTCTCTCTCTGAATGATAAGCTTTGATGTGATCTCTCTCTCCCCCTTTGACATCAATTTCCAAGAAGGGCTTGATAAAGATGTAATCTCTCTCTCTCCCTCTGGAATTTGACGTGAATGGGTTTGATCCTTGAGTCACAACATAAAGCAATGATTAAAAATGTGATGCTTGTAGAGGACAAGATTCATTGAGTGGAGCTGGATCAGAAGAAACACAAAATAAGTGGCAAACTGTTTTTCCTGTTGTGAAATCGGTGGCACCGAGTGGTATGCTTCGGTCATACCGAAAAGATTCGGTTGGATCGAAAATAACAAATCGGTGTAACCGAGTTCATCACAGAGAAAACACTTGTCACCTCAACTCACTAGACTAATAAGATCTCACAAAGATTTGCAAGGAATTAGATGCAGAAAATGCAGAGAAAACAAAAAGAAATCTAGATGAAGTTTTTTTTGAAAGGGGAAACACATATGCATGAGACAAATGCAAAAACTCAGAAAAGAACACAGGAGAACTTCATCTAGAGATGGTCGGCGACGAAGTCACGTATGTTAGAGTATGTTGACTTAGGAGTCAAGTGAGATCACTTGATCATAGGTCATACTCATCGTTTAAGCTCAAAATGGGGTTGCCATTTTTCGTTTAAGCATCTTCATGTATTCTCATCTTGTCGAGTTGCTTTAGCTCATAACTTGGAGTAAAGCTTCTCTAAGATGGAATAACATACCTTGGCTGGTGGTGTTGTCCATGTAGTTGAACTTGTGTGGGTTGCTCAAGGTTGATGTAGCTCATCAAGAATTTGGAGCACCACTTGGAATTTGAGTCCATCTACCTACATGGATTAGTTCTTGCAAGGAAGAGCACTTGTATATCCAAAAATGACACCCATGAAGTTTAACATAGAATTTGTCAAAGGATATGTTCGAATGGTTTCGTGCTTCCTTGTCTTCAACCACCTTTGTGGAGACTTGGTGATGTAGATATGAGTAGGTTACAATATCATGGAATTAGATTCAACCAAGTACCTACATGGGTTAGATATCATGCAAGATACAAATATATCCAAGACATAAGTTTTTCATCATAAGAGAAATATCAAGGATTAGTCATAAGCTCATGTCTTGCATGTATCCAATGGAGTTTCTACTCCAAGTTTGAAGCATCAATGATGTTGAATTCTCCTCTTAACCTACAAAACACTTTCTCATCAAGAGGTTTAGTGTATATCCGCTAATTGCTTTTTGGTGCGAACATGCTTAAGATCAATGTCACCCTTAGCAACAAGATCTCGAATGAAATGATGACGAACTTCAATATGCTTAGTTCGAGAATGTTGCACACGATTATGACCAATTTTGATAGCACTTTCATTATCACAAAGCAATGGAACATGTCTCACATATATCCCATAATCTTTAAGAGTTTGGGTCATCCAAAGTAATTGAGCACAACATGAACCAGCGGCAATATATTCAGCTTCGGCGGTGGATAAGGATACTGAGTTTTGTTTCTTGGAGGACCTAGACACAGGAGATCTACCAAGAAATTGACAAGTACCCGAAGTGGACATTCTATCAACCTTGTCTCCGGCATAGTCCGAGTCGGAATAGCCAACAAGATCGAAAGAGGCCCTCTTAGGATACCAAATGCCAAAATTTGGTGTATGGATTAAGTATCTCACTATCCTTTTCATAGCCTTAAGATGACATTCTTTAGGAGCAGCTTGATATCGTGCACACATGCACACACTTAGCATAATATCGGGACGTGAAGCACATAGATATAACAATGAACTAATCATAGAGCGATAAACCTTTTGATCAACCGATTCACCATCTTTGGTCAAGTCAAGATGTCCACTAGTAGGCATGGGTGTAGACATACCTTTGCATTCTTGCATATTGAACTTCTTGAATAAGTCCTTGGTGTACTTCGTTTGAGAGACAAAATTACCTTCCTTAGTTTGCTTGATTTGCAAACCAAGAAAGAATTTGAGTTCACTCATCATAGACATCTAAAACTTCTCCGACATTAGCTTCCCAAACTTTTCACTAAAATGAGGGTTAGTTGAACCAAATATAATATCATCAACATAGATTTGGCACACAAATAGTTCACCATTAACCCTTTTAGTAAAAAGAGTAGAATCAATTTTCCCAATTTCAAAGCCTTTTTCAATAAGGAACTTGGTCAAGCATTTATACCATGCTCTAGGAGCTTGTTTAAGACCATAAAGAGCTTTGTGAAGTTTGTAAACATGATTGGGTTTCTTAGGATTGACAAAGCCGGGAGGTTGTTTAACATAAACTTCCTCCTATATTTCACCATTTAGAAAATCACTTTTAATGTCCATTTGGTACAAGGTGATATCATGGTGATTAGCATAGGCAAGTAAGATGCGAATAGACTCAAGTCTAGCAACGGGAGCATAAGTCTCACCATAGTCCATACCTTCGACTTGTGTGTAGCCTGGGGCGACGAGACGTGCTTTGTTGCGAACTACTTGTCCATCTTCATCTTGCTTGTTGCGAAACACCCATTTGGTACCGATGATGTTGTGGTTGTTGTCGGGCTTCTCAACCAATGTCCAAACTTGGTTCCTCTCAAAGTTGTGTAGCTCTTCATGCATAGCATTTATCCAATCCGGATCTTCCCATGCTTCTTCAACCTTCATAGGTTCAATGCTAGAGATGAAAGAATAGTTTTCACAAAAGTTAGCTAAACGAGTTTTAGAGCGAGTGATTCTCCCGATTTGAATATCATTGTAGATTTGCTCGATGGGATGGTCTTTAGCAATTCTTGCTCGAACTCGTGAAAACTTTTGCTTGGATCTTCGTTGAACATCTTCTTCATCTTGTTCTTCTTCTTGGCCTTCTTCATTGTTGGCGTTGTCGTTCTCTTGTCGTGGTGGAGAAGGAGGTTGTTGACGTTCATCTTGATGCACTTCCTCGTTTTCTTCATCTTGGTGTGTCCCACTTGTGGATGCTTCCGTATAAACTCTTGGTTCACCTTGTCGTGAAGTAGAAGCTTCCACTTGGACGGACGAGGTACTCTCCTTCACCTCCGTTGGACGGACCTTGCCAATAGACAAGTCTTGGATTGCTTCCGAAGGATCTTTGTCTCCTACATCGATTGGCAATTGCTCTACTTGCGAGCCGTTAGATTCATCAAACTTCACATCTACCGTCTCTTCAACCTTTCGGGTGAAATTGTTGTAGACACGGTAAGTGTGAGAGTTTGAGCCATAACCTAGTAGGAAACCTTCGTGAGACTTAGGAGCAAATTTAGAACGACGATGCTTATCAAGAATGTAGCACTCTGAGCCGAATACTCGAAAGTATCCAACTTGGGGTTTGTTACCGGTGAGGAGCTCGTATGCTGTCTTGCCGAGTAGCTTGTGAAGATACAAGCGATTTGTTGCATGACAAGCTGTCTCAACCGCTTCTGCGCAAAAGTGCTTTAGCATCTTGTACTCATCAAACATCGTTCTTGCCATTTCGATGAGCGTCCGGTTCTTCCTCTCAACAACTCCATTTTGTTGAGGTGTGTACGTAGCCGAGAACTCGTGTGAAATCCCTTCTTCATCAAGAAAGGTGTCCACATTTGCGTTCTTGAACTCTGTTCCATTGTCGCTGCGAACCTTCTTGATCTTCACTTCAAATTGGTTTTGGGCCTTCCTAGCGAAGTTTTTGAAGATCTTTTGAACCTGCGATTTATCATCGAGAAAGAACACCCACGTAAATCTGGAAAAATCATCAACTATAACTAGACCAAAAGAATTTCCACCGAGACTTGTAAGAGTTGGGACTAAAGAGATCCATGTGAAGTAGCTCGAGTGGCCTCTTTGTGGTCATGATGTTCTTCACGGGATGCCTTCCTCCAACCTGTTTACCTGCCTGACAAGCACTGCAAAGTCTATCCTTATCAAATATGATATCATTAACTCCAAGGATATGATTTCCTTTAATAAGCTTGTCAAGGTTTCGCATACCAACATGACCTAATCGTCTATGCCATAACAAGCCTTTTGAGGATTTAGCAATGAAGCAAGTTTTTAGGTTGAGCCTTTTTAGTGAAATCAACAATGTATAGATCACCTCTACGTATGCCGGTAAAGACCATTTTATGATTATCTCGACGAAACACTTGGCAATCCACTTCAGTAAATAGAACATTGAAACCAAAATCAGCAAGTCTAGATACTGAAAGTAAGTTGTAGCCAAGAGATTCAACAAGCATAACATTCTGAATGGAGCTATCATGTGATATGGTCACCTTACCTAGGCCAACCACCTTACCCTTTGAGTTGTCACCGAAAGTGACATACTTTCGAGGACTATCATTGTCAGCAAGCTCACGAAACATGTCTTTATCTCCGGTCATGTGATCGGTGCATCCACTGTCAAGGACCCATTCCTTTCCTCCTGACATGTATCCCCGAAGATTTGCCATAAGGCCAAAATGTCTCATTGCATCATCAAGATCGAAGTCACTATCATCATCCTCATCATAGTATCCATGTTCAACATCGTCATGTGGTGGATCAAATCCTAGAGAGGGTGATTCGTTAGAGTGATTTTGACAATGATCTTGTATATGAATTTTTATAGCTTCGAAAATAATATCACTAATAATACCAACATTTCCTTTGGCACGCATAAGGTTTGTAAGCTCAAATAGACGATCACCAAACATATGATCACTAGTATTCATCTTACTCAAAGCAATAGACTTATGGAGAATTTCATCAAGATTTTTCAAAGAGTAATTAGGAAATCGTTCCTCAAGAAATTTCCATATAGTGTAGGCACACTCAAGAGTAGGCAGTTTAATAATCAAGTTTCTAGGCAAGCCTCTAGTGATAAGATTAACAGTTCTAACATTCCTAATCATGTCAATAGACTCATCAAGGGTAGGATGCATAGGATCAACACAAGGTGCACAAGGACTAGCAATGTACTTGTTCAAATGATATCGATTGAAAATAACAAGCATCTCATGTTTCCACTCATGAAAATACTCTCCATCAAGAATAGGCACTCTATGTCTAAGACTACCCAAAGTAGACTCATCCATCTTCCTCCAATGGTGATTAAACCAAGGCAATGGAGACCAATGCTCTGATGCCACTTGTAGGAACTTGAGAAGAGGTGTCTAGAGGGGGGGGGGGGTGATTAGACACTAAGTACCAAAGTTGCAGCTTTTAGCCTTTTTAAAGTTTAAGTGGTGTTTAGGCACAAGTACAAAATTCACAACACATAGCAAGCAAGCATGCAAAGAGTATATGAGTAGCGGAAAGTAAAGCATGCAACTTGCAAGAATGTAAAGGGAAGGGATTGGAGGATTCGAGCGCAATTGGAGACACGGATGTTTTTGGCGTGATTCCGATAGGTGGTGCTATCGTACATCCACGTTGATGGAGACTTCAACCCACGAAGGGTAACGGTTGCGTGAGTCCACGGAGGGCTCCACCCACGAAGGGTCCACGAAGTAGCAACCTTGTTTATCCCACCATGGCCGTCGCCCACGAAGGACTTGCCTCACTAGCGGTAGATCTTCACGAAGTAGGTGATCTCCTTGCCCTTACAAACTCCTTGGTTCAACTCCACAATCTTGTCGGAGGCTCCCAAGTGACACCTAGCCAATCTAGGAGACACCACTCTCCAAGAAGTAACAAATGGTGCGTTGATGATGAACTCCTTGCTCTTGTGCTTCAAATGATAGTCTCCCCAAAACTCAACTCTCTCTCATAGGATTTGGATCTGGTGGAAAGAGGGTTTGAGTGGAAAGCAACTTGGGGAAGGCTAGAGATCAAGATTCATATGGTAGGAATGAAATATCTTGGCCTCAACACATGAGTAGGTAGTTCTCTCTCAGAAATAGGATACTGGAAGTGTAGGTTCAGTCTGATGGCTCTCTCCATGAATGAAGAGGAGGTGGAGGGGTATATATAGCCTCCACACAAAATCTAACCGTTACACACAATCTACCAAACTCGGTGGGACCGAATCGTTAAACTCGGTCAGACCGATTTAGCAAATAATGTGACCGTTAGGGTTTTCGGTGGGACCGGAATGCAACTCGGTAGGACCAATATGGTTAGGGTTAGGGCATAACGTAATCTCGGTGAGACCGATTACACAAACTCGGTGAGACCAATTTTGGTAATTAGCTAACCAGAGAGTTGGTCAGGCAAACTCGGTTGAACCGATTATCAAACTCGGTGGGACCGATTTTGATAATAAGTTAACCAGAGAGTATGCATCGTAATCTCGGTAGTACCGATTGCTCAAACTCGGTGAGACCGCTTTTGATAATGGACATACACAAAGAGATTACAATCCCATCTCGGTGAGACCGAGATCCCTATTGGTGAGATCGATTTGCTTAGGGTTTGTGGCAGTGGCTAAGACATCCAAACTCGGTGGCGCCGGATAGAAAGAATCAGTGGGGCCGAGTTTGACTTTAGGTTTAGGACATATGTGTGGAAGTGGGAAAGTAGTTGAGGGTATTTGGAGCATATCACTAAGCACTTGAAGCAAGAGGTTCATTAAGCAACACCTCATCCCTCCTTGATAGTATTGGCTTTTCTTATAGACTCAATGTGATCTTGGATCACTAAAATGTAAAATGAAGAGTCTTGAGCTTGAAGCTTGAGCCAATCCTTTGTCCTTAGCATCTTGAAGGAGTTCCCACATCCTTTAGTCCATGCCACTCCATTGTTGAACTTATCTGAAACATACTAGATAAAAGTGTTAGTCCAACAAGAGATATGTTGTCATTAATTACCAAAACCACCCAGGGAGCACTTGTGCTTTCACCCTCATGATTCACTTTGAATACCATGGCGCCTCCTTGATGATTTTCAGGGTCTTCAATGCGGAAGGCCGCCGGCTGGAGTGCTGCCCCAAAGAAGGCAGTCAAGACACCGAGGTGGCAAGGGCTGGGCCTGCAACTCACTTCCCCAATTCCTCCTCAGGCAGCAGCGGCGATGCTTGGGTGTCCAGTGATTCTCCTGAGCTCCTCGTGACTCCGAAGACGAGCGACCACAGCTACGTGCCCCCGAGCTCATGTCGCGCCGGGAGCAAGGCGGCCGCGTCTGGGCGCCGGCGCAACTGATCTGGATGGGGTTGGTGCCGGCCTCCCGTGGCCCGCTGTTGATGATGGCGTCATCCATGGAGGCGTGTGTAGTTAGGGCTCCTTAGGATTCGCGTCTTTTGTTCCCTGTGAGGAATCAGGAAAGCATCCTGCGGGGGCATGTAAAGGGTCCGTGATATCTTTTGTCGATACTATCCTTATTATGAAATGGTGCGAATGTATGTCCTGTCCCAGCTTGGTTCCCCCCTTTTGATCTCGCGACGACTCGGTGCTCTACGGTGATAGGTCCCGGTCCCCAGGCAGGCTTCAGCCGTCGCTGGTATGCCAGGTTGCGATGCCGTGGTCAAGGCCAGGAGGTGAGCGGCCCGAGGTCCAGTAAGAGCCCCTGAGGCGCGATGCTCAAGAGGTCCCCTTTAGCGCGCAGGCAGCCACCGAAAGATGAGAAAGGAAGGCAATGTTGCCGTCACAGAGCCACAATTAGGTGGGAGTTTTGTGTCGCATTAATCAGCTATCGCAGGCGCGAAACTTATCTTGAAGTCATGGAGTTGTTCCATTGCGTCACGCCGGACTCGGACGTCGGCGGCTGGGATGCAGCTAGGTTAGGCCTTCACGGGCTTCTTCTCTCCTTCCCACATCCTCCTTAGTGCTCTATGTCCTCAGGTCCCGGCCCTTGAGCGGGCTCAGCCGCCGCTGGTATGCCAGGTCGCAATGCCGTGGTCAAGGCCAGGGGGTGAGGGCTGGAGAGCCAGTAAGAGCTCCTGAGTCGCGATGCTCAGGAGCCCCCCTTTTAATGTGCAAGCGGATCACTCGGGAAAGAGAGAGAGAGAGAGAGAGAGCTCGTGATGCCACCCACCGTTGGCCTCCGGGGGTTCCTGTAAACCAACATGAGAGACGCACGAATCGCCATTATGATTGCCGGGCAGCCATTGGCTGCTCTGAGAGTGGCGAGGGCACTGAGGGCCTGGTGAGGTGACGCTTGCGGGGCTGCCGCGGGCCAGAGCTCGACCACTCAGATTTGTCAGCGTTGTAGGGACGGACCCATGCGCAAGCGCCGTGCCAGCATGAGCAGTTCCAATGGTAGGTGCCAATCAAGCAGATGATAATCACAGACAGGTTAAGCATGAAAGGCAAATCAGCTTAGGTAATGCAGGAGGGGTACATGCCACTGGGTCAGGCCTGAGCGGCTTAGGGGATGATGCAGCCCGAGGGGCGTCCCCTAGAGAGGTAAGCAAAAGACATAAGCAAAAGCGAGACATGCCGCAGGGACAGACCCATGCAACCTAGGAATGATGCATCCCTGGGGGCGCTCCCAGCTGAAATGAACTTGGAAGATGTCACCTGATTCCGTTGCGGATGGAAGGGTGTTGGGGTAGCTGAAGATGCGCGGTGAAGAGGCCGACCCTCACGAGCCACCAAAGCCCCAAGCCTCGGGAGACTCTGGGGGCCCAGGTGGTTCCCTGAGGACCATCTCCATCTCCGCCAGAACCTCGTGATGCCTAGCCTCCTGAGCCGCCAGAATGCTCCACAGATGGCATTGGTGAGAAGCTACCGCGTTTGGCAGGCCAAAAGGCATGCGAACGTAGCTGTGCGGCGGACCCTCGCAACGTCCCATGCGGGAAGGCCAGAGGCGCTCCTGAGACACGGCTGTGTTGAGCCCCAGTAAGTCGATGCAGACGCGCAGCCCGCCATCCTCGCCTGGATGGGGAGCTACACCAGGTAGGTGGCGATCTCCACGTATGACTCTTGATTCCTAAAGCTCCTGAGTGGTCTTAGTGATGAACTCCTGAGGGTTGGGTCTCCCTTGCCTCATGCCTTCCTGAGGGAAGCGTGCTGCGAAGCACGCCACCAAGTGGTGCCCGAGCGCCTCCCTCGTGATCTTGGCAAAGTTTGAGCCCCCCCAGGAGAGAATCCCCGAGCCCTGCCCGAGGAGGGCACTGGGCACGCCTTCCTATGCGACAGAGGAAGGCACCCCTTGCATGGGCGCAACCCTTGACGGGACACCTCCGGGGATGCCAACTTCCAGAGGCCTTGAGCCGGGCGATGTTTTCTTCTTATTGGGAGCTACCTCAGGAGGGTTCTCGCTCTTGCAATCTGGGTCTCCAATTGATGCAGCTTGAAAGGCGCGCTCGAGTGAGCACACCGCATCCTTCTCTTCATAGGGGACTGTGATGACCTCGTCGCTTCCTGGCATCTTGAGGACATTGTAGCCATGGTGGGTCACCGCCATGAACTTGGCCAGGGCTGGGTACCCGAGGATGGCATTGTACCACAGGCGGATATGGGCGACATCGAAGTCGATGAGCTCGGTACGGTAGTTGTTGCGCTGTCCGAAAGTGACAGGGAGGCAGACCTGCCCTATCAGCGTGGTGGAGCCGTCGGTAACTCCGTAGAAAGGCTTGGTAGGCAGGAGCTGATCATATGGCACTTGAAGGTTGTCGAACATCTCGATGGATAGGACATTGAGGCCTGCGCCGCCATCGATTAGGGTCCTGGTGACCTGCATGTTGCTGATGACTGGGGAACAAAGCATTGGGAGGACACCAGCTGTGGCCGCACACTTGAGTTGGTCTGCTGAGCTGAAAGTGATGGTGCACATGGACCATCTGAGCAGGCGTGTGGCCTCGGGCTTGGGGAGGACTGCATTCACCTCGCGAGCAAACTGCTTGAAGATGCGCTGAGAGGCTGGGGCCTGGGTGCCGCCCAGGATGCAAGCGATGGCTCGCGGCTCCTTGGAGCCCCCAGCCCCTTCGTCCTAGTGGTGGTCATCATTCCTTCTTGGCGGTGGCAGCGGAGATAGACCTGCGTTGCCTTGCGGGCGGTCCTCGCGAGGCTGATCCCTCCAGGCTCCCTCACGTGGCTGGTCCTACCAGCGATCCTCATGAGGTCGATCACGCCACTCTTGGCGAGGGCCTCGGTCGTCCCATCGTTCTCCGCCTCTTCCTCCTCCGTGGTCGTAGCCCCGATCGTTGCGCTTGGGGCATCGACCGACTCGTCCTTTGTGAACAGCCCTGAGCTCCTGGCATTCGTTGGTGTTGTGGGTGTAGAGGTTGTGGTAGGCGCAGAATCGGCTACCCTTGGACAACTCCGGCTGGTCCCTGCCGTGCTTTGTGTCTGGGTCTGCTGCGAGCATGGCTGCTCCTTTGTGCTTCACGTCCTTGGCCTTGGCCTTCTTCTCCTCCGGGTCAGGAGCCAGAAGCTCGAGGAGGGAGAGGCGTCCCTCCTCAGCTCTTGCGCACTTGGTTGCCAGGTTGAACAGCTCCAGAGACATGCACATGTCCTCGTGAATGGCGAGCTCCTCCTTCATCTTGACGTCACAGACGCCATCGGAGAACGCTGAGATGATGGCCTCATCTATTACCTTGGGAATCTTGAGGCGAGCGTTGTTGAAGCATTCGATGTACTTCTGCAGGGTCTCTCAAGCCTGCTACTTGATGCGACACAGGTCACCCACGGTCGAAGGGTGGTCGCGAGTGCCCTGGAAGTTGGCAATGAAACGGCTACGCATCTCATCCCAAGAGGAGATCGAACCAGGAGGCAGGTTCAGGAGCTAGGTGCGGGCACCATCCTTGAGTGCCATGGGAAACCAGCTCGCCATGACCTTTTCATCTCCACTTGCCACCTCGATGCCCAGCTCGTAGAGCTGCAGGAACTCCGCGGGGTCGGCGGTGCCGTGGTAGAGGGGAGGCAGGTTCGGCTTGAACTTGCCAGGCCAGCCGACGTTGCGCAGCTCCGTGGTGAAGGCGTGGCAGCCTGCCGTGGCTACCGGAGCTTTCGGCAGACGCGGGGCCTGCTCTTGATGATTCTCACGCGCTGCCGCCTATGGCAACACGGGGTCTTGGAGTGTCGGTGCGGGGATGCGGCCTTGATGCACCGGTGCGGGGAGGACGCAAGCGGCTTCTTGAGGATGAGGGATCTCTTGACAACTTCTTTCTTGTCGCGCGGGTGCCGGACGCAGCGGGTCGAGCCCAGGGGCCACGCGCCTTGGAGCCAGGGTGCCTTGTTGGGGTGGAGGTGGCGGAGGCACCCCCTGAGCCGCATCGCCCATGCAGGATGGAGGGCGAGGCAGCAAGAGGGACTGCGCAGGGGGCCCCCTGCGACGCTGACGAGCTTGCTGATGCGAGCGAGCCACTCCTCATAGAGGTCGTCGACGGGGCGGTAGTGAAGGAGCTCACGCGCTAGGAGCACCGGGGCGTGTGCGTCCGCAGGGGCGCGACGAGCGTGAGATGACGAGCCAGCTGTGGTCAACGACGGAGTGGTGGTGCGGCCTTCCCGCCGCACAGAGGGATGCAACAAAGATGCTTGCTACTCGTTCCCCACCGGGCCGGTGGCGGCGTTGGCGACAGGCGACGAGGAACGACGAGGAACCCCACCGACGGGAGCTATCTGGGCAACATGAGCGGCGAGAGCAGCCTGGCTCTCGGCGCGAGCTCGCCGAGCATCTGCCTGGGTTAGACGAAGCGATGGGACGCAGTCGAGCGAAGAAAAGATTCCGACGCACCCCTACCTGGCGCGCCAAATGTCGGATATCGGGTTCCGACAAAACCCTTAAGGTTCGAACTCTGGGGTACGCGCGGAGATCTTCTCCCTACCGATCCGCGCCCACTACTTTGCCGCGATTCTAATCTAGCAAGATGAACAACACAAGGGACACGAGATTTATACTGGTTCAGGCCACCATTGTGGTGTAATACCCTACTCCAGTGTGTGGTGTGTGGATTGCCTCTTGGGCTGATGAGGAACAGTACAAGGGAAGAACAGCCTCGCGAGGAGAGGTGTTCTTGTGCTGGTGTGCTGGTTCTGGTCCGAATGGACCCTCTCTATGGTGGTGGCTAGTCCTATTTATAGAGGCCTTGGTCCTCTTCCCAAATATTGAGTGGGAAGGGATTCCACAATGGCGGGATTTGAAGGAGGACAGCCAGTACAAGCTATCCTGACTAAAGGTGGTCTTCGACTGCCAAAGGCACTGGTGATGACGCCGTCTTGGGCTCCATGGTGACCTCCATCTTGCCATCCTTCTGGTCTTGGTCTTGTTTCACTGATATGGAAACCTTTGCTTGATGCCTCGGTACCCCGCGCCTGCGCTTGCCCCCTTTGCACCAAAGAGGAAACAAGGACATTGCGCCGGCCGACGCCCGCCTGACGCCCGCCTAGTCTTGATCGTCATGGCTTGCGTCATGCGCACCTCGCGAGGTACTCCTTGCCTTGATCTCTCCGCCTCCTCGCGAGCCTGCCTGGTGAGGCCGCCCCTGGGGAGCCCTTGCGTCGTCTACCCCGTGAGGCTTGGCCCCTCGCTTGGGTCTTGAACTTGGGTTGATGAAGATGGGCCGTACTGGGCCACTCATGAGCCACGCCACAGGCCACAGGCAGGCAAGTCTGGATACCCCCATATCCAGGACACAGACAACTCTGTCTTTCTCTCTATAGGGTTCTCTCAGACAACCTATATCTCTCTAGATATGACTCATACCACTAAAATTACTCTCTCCCGCAGACACAACATTTGTTGCGGTCTCCTTTCCATCTCCATCCTAGTTGTAAAACTGACATTATTTATTTGTTTACCGATCAGACAAACTCCCCCCCTCTCTCTCTCACACACAACTCCTGCTTCCATTCCCCTTCCCGACTACCATTTCTCTCTCACACACACAAAACTCTCGCTTTCGCACCCCTGACTCGTATTTCTCTCACAAACATTGATCGACTAGCCTCCAGATAGGTTTATGCACACGCACACTCGTGCTTCCACTATCTCGTACATGTCTCTCTCGCGCTCCTTGTATCTATGTAGATTTTTTGTCCCTTCTTGAGACACACCCTCTCGATCGTGCACACACACTATCGCCTCATTTTAAGCTGATACCTCTCCCACACATACTCTTTGTGTATTTCTCACACACGCACTCTGTCCTCCTCCTCCTCTCTCCCTCTCTCTCACACACAACACACACACACACACACATGGGCTTTTTGCAACAACTAGCAAGATGCCCATGCGTTGCACGGAACATCAAGATGCATTTGTATGAGTAGTTTATCTTGTGAGAGAAAAGGATGAGTGAGGGAAGGCCTTATTTTCAAATGTGGAGAGAGGTGTGGGTATCTTTTTGCAAAATTGTCATAGTTTTCTTCCTATCCGTCAGATATAAATCGGATGGCCTATATTGCAGGATGGCAGGCAGAGCATCATCACCAACTCTGTTTTTTATAAGTGTAGATAGAAATTAGAGATATACCACATCTCGAACTTGAAACCAACCACATTTCTCCCTTATCTCATGAAAACCGCCAAAGAATATATTTTGAGTGAAACATAACATATTTTTAGTGATATACATATTTCAAAACTAGACTCTTTTTTCTATCAAATCTATGAATATGTATTAATCTACTTTGATCGTGTGGCAACGCATTGGCACATTGCTAGTTATTACTACTGTATAATTTTTTGGACACCAGACAAATGGTGGAGTACACATACAAAGAGAAGAGGCGCATGCACGCAGTCGATCTCTCGCTATCTCGCACACATGAGAGTTACGTAAAGGCATCGTAAACAAATGCAGTAAACCCTAAAACCCTAGGTGCATGATTGCTGCATGCGCGGGTACCAAATACGTGGTGGATCGCACCTTTGTAGGAATAGTCAACTCGCGTGATAATATGTTCCGTAGGAGTTGATGGTCGGGACCACAGGTGAACAACCTCGAGGTGGTGGCTCGCAAGGCGCCACTGATCGAGTAGCCACATTTAAAATATCATTTTTTAGCGGGGTAAGAGTTCCAATTTTTAATGGCCCGTTATAAGTACTAAGTAGGAGTAGTTTATAGAACGATTGGTATGGAGTGAAAATGGAATTCATAACTACTACCTCGATCCTGGTTTACTAGTCCCCATCATATTTTGGGCCAAAGTTTGTCCATGAATTTTACTTGTAAAATGTGAGTGGAAAATGAGATTTTGTTACCCAAACAAAAATGGACTGGAGGGAGTGATTGCTCTGATACAGACGCGACCTCTCATAGCGAAGGCATTGAACCGGCGTGACGGCCAAGAGGGCCCCACTCGCTGCAGGCCAGGTCAAACACGCCTCCTCGCCGCATGCAACCGGCTTCAAACTGCCCCGCCAGCCTCCATTGAATATGCGCATGTGCCGGCAACAGGTCCTTCCATGAGCCCGCTGGCATTTTAGAACACAACATCGGATGGCTCCTCTCGTCCGCTCGCTATTTAAATGAGGCCAGACGCCTGGCAAGAACCACATCACACCGCTACTCTCCATATCCTGCCCCTGGTGCATCAACTCGACGCTCCAAGCCTTCTCGCAGAGGAGTGGCCAGTTGCTGCACACCGGCACACAGGAGACAACAGCGTCCAGTGCATCATGGTTGGCCGCGCCATCCAACACAAATGTTGGTGGAACCGCGACATGCTAGCGGAGGTGGCCAACACGTTTGCGGCCACTGCCGACACCGAGGAATAGTAGACCACATGAGCCCCCGCCGCTCTGAACCCACTAATGCTACGACCACCGCGTCGCCGGCATAAACACCCGGTGTGTTGCCCAGTTTGGCTCAAAACATGATGGACCCTAGCCGCGGCCGGCATTAGAAATTATACCTGCTTCCAGAAGTTATTCTCAATTAGTCAAAAATGACCAAAATATAATTAATTACGCATGGTCTTGACTTGTTGTGCTTGCACTGGAAGTAGGAACTAGAGGTTTTTCTTTATTTATAGCTCTCCTCACATTTTTTTGGCTTTGAAGTGAATCATGGTTGTGGACATTATCTATGAATGTGCAGATATCTGTGAACATGAGTTTGATGTGGAAGTTGAACTTGGAATGTTGGGCTTGCGCGTGAACTATACTATGTCCAATGCTTCGTGTGTTATTGTTTGGAAAGTAATTGCTGTTATTACATGACCCGAAAAAACAATTTGTGCCACATCAGTAGATGCACGAACATCACAACAGGCATGCTGACTGGATAAACATTTGAACCTAGCTATTATGAAGGAAAAAATTGTATTGACAACAGTTTTAGATAGCAGGAGACGCTGAGCTTGCTCTGCCTCTACTAGCTTCTTTCTGGCTTCTTCCATCTCTTCTTTGGCTTGGGTGAAGAGAGCATCTGATTGCTCTTTTTGCTTCTTCAGGAACTCAGCTACATTCTCAAGGGCTGCTCACGCTTTCTTTCATCCTTTACTAGAGTCATGAGGACACGAACAGTTGATGACTCCACCTGGCTTGTGTGTAATCCAGCATCATCTGGGAATTTGCACCTTGTGTCTAGTCCAACATCATTAGGGAACAGGCACCTTGTGTTTAATCCAGCCTCATTTTGGAAACATGATCTCGAGGTTGACCATACTTCCCTCCTTGCAGGAACTGCATCCTGACATGAAGTTACTTCTTTTTTAGATCCATACTCAAAGCAACCCAGATCCATTTAGTAGAAGCCAGATAAATAGGACTCAGAGAAGTGAATTCAAAAGGAAAAATATAAAAACAGACTCCAAGGTGAGAACACCCACTTCCTACATCAAGCTAAAAACGAAAGCATTAGGATGATTAAGACTCTTCTTATTACACATCGAAGAACACGAGGCTAAGAGAAATAGAAACTACAACGTATACACATTGAAGAACACATGTTAAAACAAAAGTAATTGGAAGGGTGTTACTTACCAAAGCTCGTTTTACAGGTCCAGTGCAGCTCCTCTTTAACTTGCCACGCTCCTTGAAGATGTCCCCAATATCCCGTCTTTGGTTTTCATTGCTCCTCTGCATGTTCGCACTCATGGTTTTAAAATCTCAACATGGCAAGAAAAATATACTAGTAATACTCACGCATCTTGTGGGAAACATTAAAGCCCTCGTCTACCATGTTAGAGCATCTCCAATAGAAGCGCAACACCCGGCGTGTTAAAAAGAATTTACATCATCGGAATAGCCAGTTTTTCTGGGCCCAGAGTGCTGAGATAGAGAAGTAGAGATAGAGAGTAGAGAGGAGAGACATAGATAGTTCTCAGCATAGATAGATAAAAAAAATAGATAGTTCAACTACTCGTCGTCGTCCGACTCCTCCTCGGTGATGTCCTCCTCCGACGTCTTGATGTCTACTACGCAACCTTCTTCTTGTAGACGTTGTTGGGCCTCCAAGTACAGAGGTTTGTAGGACAGTAGCAAATTTCCCTCAAGTGGATGACCTAAAGTTTATCAATCCATGGGAGGCGTAAGATGAAGATGGTTTCTCTCAAACAACCCCGCAACCAAATAACAAAGAGTCTGTTGTGTCCCTAACACACCCAATACAGTGGTAAATTGTATAGGTGCACTCGTTCGACGAAGAGATGGTGATACAAGTGCAATATGGATGGTAGAAATAGATTTTTGTAATCTGAACTTATAAAAACAACAAGGTAACAAGTAATAAAAGTTTGCGAAAACTATATTGCAATGCTTCGAAACAAGGCCTAGGGTTCATACTTTCACTAGTGCAAGTTCTGTCAACAATGATAACATAATTAGATCATATAACAATCCCTCAACATGCAAAAAAGAGTCACTCCAAAGTCACTAATAGCAGAGAACAAACGAAGAGATTACTGTAGGGTACGAAACCCCCTCAAAGTTATTCTTTCCGGTCAATCCATTGGGCTATTCCAATAAGTGTCACAAACAGCCCTAGAGTTCGTACTAAAATAACACCTTAAGACACACATCAACCAAAACCCTGATGTCACCTAGATACTCAATGTCACCTCAAGTATCCGCGGGTTTGATTATACAATATGCATCACACAATCTCAGATTCATCTCTTCAAACCAACACAAAGAACTTCATAGAGTGCCCCAAAGTTTCTACCGGGGAGTCAAGACGAAAAAGTGTGCCAACCCCTATGCATAGATTCCCAAGGTCATGGAACCCGCATGTTGATCACCAAAACATACATAAAGTGTTCTCAAATCCTTAAAGAGTCAATCCGATAAGATAACTTCAAAGGGAAAACTCAATCCATTACAAGAAATTGGAGGGGGAAAACATCATAAGATCCAACTATAATAGCAAAGCTCGCGATACATCAAGATCGTGCAAAGTCAAGAACACGAGAGAGAGAGAGAGAGAGAGAGAGAGAGAGAGAGAGAGAGATCAAACACATATCTACTGGTACATACCCTTAGCCACGAGAATGAACTACTCCCTCCTCATCGTGGAGAGCGTCGGGATGATGAAGATGGCTACCAGTGATGGATCCCCCCTCTAGCAGGGTGCCGAAATATGGTCCCGATTGTTTTTTGGTGGCTATAGAGGCTTGCAGCGATGGAACTCCTGATCTAGGTTATGTTCTGGAGGTTTGGGGATTTATAGGAGAGGTTGGCGTTGAGCACAAGTCAGGGGGCCCCACAGGGAGTCCACGAGGCAGGGGGCGTGCCCTGGGGGGGGGGGCGCCCTCCATCATTGTGGGGCCCACGGGACTCCCCTCCGCTAACTCTTCATTCCAGTATTTTTTATATTTTCCAGAAAAAATCTCCGTTGATTTTTTGCGCATTTTGAGAACTTTTATTTCTGCACAAAAATAACACCACAGTAGTTTTGATGAAAACAATGTTTGTCTAGGTTAGTTCTAATCAAATCATACCAAAATCATGTAAAAATATTGTAAACATGGCATGAATACATAAAAAATTATAGATACGTTGGAGACGTATAAAGCATCCCCAAGCTTAATTCTTGCTCGTCCTCGAGTAGGTAAATGATAAATCAGATTTTTTGATGTGGAATGCTACCTAACATATTTATCAATGTAATCTTCTTTATTGTGGCAAGAATATTCAGATCCGTAAGATTCAAAACAAAAGTTTAATATTGACATAAAAACAATAATACTTCAAGCATACTAACAAAGCAATTATGTCTTCTCAAAATAACATGGCCAAAGAAAGCTCATCCCTACAAAATCATATAGTTTGGCTATGCTCCATCTTCGTCACACAAGATATTCAAATCATGCACAACCCCGGTTTCAGCCAAGCAATTGTTTCATACTTTAGTATTCTCAAACTTTTTCAACTTTCACGCAATACATGAGCATGAGCCATGGACATAGCACTATAGGTGGAATAGAATGGTGGTTGTGGAGAAGACAAAAAAGAGGAGATAGTCTCACATCAACTAGGCGTATCAACGGGCTATGGGGATACCCATTAATAGATATCAATGTGAGTGATTAGGGATTTCCATGCAATAGATGCACTAGAGCTATAAATGTATGAAAGCTCAAAAAGAAACTAAGTGGGTGTGCATCCAACTTGCTTGCTCATGAAGACCTAGGGCAATTCGAGGAAGCCCATCGTTGAAATATACAAGCCAAGTTCTATAATGAAAAAATTCCACTAGTATATGAAAGTGACAACATAGGAGACTCTCTAACATGAAGATCATAGTGCTACTTTGAAGCACAAGTGTGGTAAAAGGATAGTAGCATTGCACCTTCTCTTTTTTTTGATTGGCTTCTTTGGCCTCTTTTTTATTGGCTTATTTGGCCTCTTTTTTTATTTCCTCACACGGGACAATGCTCTAATAATGATGATCATCACACTTCTATTTACTTACAACTCAAGAATTACAACTCCATACTTAGAACAAAATATGACTCTATATGAATGCCTCCGGCGGTGTACCAGGATGTGCAATGAATCAAGAGTGACATGTATGAAAGAATTATGAATGGTGGCTTTGCCACAAATATGATGTCGACTACATGATCATGCAAAGCAATATGACAATAATGAAGCGTGTCGTAATAAACGGAACGGTGGAAAGTTGCATGGAAATATATCTCGGAATGGTTATGGAAATGCCATAATAGGTCGGTATGGTGGATCTTCTGAGGAAGGTAAATGGTGGGTGTATGGTACCGGCGAAAGTTGTGCGGCACAAGAGAGGCTAACAATGGTGGAAGGGTGAGAGTGCGTATAATCTATGGACTCAACATTAGTCATAAAGAACTCACATAATTATTGCAAAAATCTACAAGTCATCAAAACCAAGCACTTCACGCATGCTCCTAGGGGAAGGGTTGGTAGGAGTTAACCATCGCACGATCCCGACCTCCACACATAGGGAGGACAGTCAAAGAGATACCTCATGCTTCAAATTTGTTACACAACAGTTACCATACGTGCATGCTACGGGAATCACAAACTTTAACACAAGTATCTCTCAAATTCACGCTACTCCACTAGCATGACTCTAATATCACCATATTCATATCTCGAAACAATCATAAAGAATCAAAACTTCTTATAGTAATCAATGCACTTTATATGAAAGTTTTTATTATATTCCCCTTGGATGCATATCATATTAGGACTAAATTTTTAACCAAATCAAATTACCATGCTGTTTAGAGACTCTCAAAATAATATAAGTGAAGAATGATAGTTCATCAATTTCTTTAAAATAAAACCACCGCCGTGCTCTAAAAAGATATAAGTGAAGCACTAGAGCAAACGAAAAACTACTCCGAAAGATATAAGTGAAGATCAATGAGTAGTCGAATAATTATGTAACTATGTGAAGACTCTCTAACATTTAAGAATTTCAGATGTTGGGACATTATTCAAACATCAAGCAAAACAAAATAAAATAAAATGACGCTCCAAGCAAAACACATATCATGTGGTGAATAAAAATATAGCTCCAAGTAAAGTTACCAATGAACGAAGACGAAAGAGGGGATGCCATCCGGGGCATCCCGAAGCTTAGGATCTTGGTTGTCCTTGAATATTACCTTGGGGTGCCTTGGCATCCCCAAGCTTAGGCTCTTTCCACTCTTTATTCCATAGTCCATCGAATCTTTACCCAAAACTTGAAAACTTCACAACACAAAACTCAACAGAAAACTCGTAAGCTCCGTTAGTATAAGAAAATAAATCACCACTTTTGGTACTGTTCTGAACTCATTCTAAATTCATATTGGTGTAATATCTAATGTATTCCAACTTCTCTATGGTTCATACCCTCCGATACTATCATAGATTCATCAAAATAAGCAACAACACGCGAAAAACAGAATCTGTCAAAAACAGAACAATCTGTAGTAATCTGTAACTATTGAATACTTCTGTAACTCCAAAAATTCAGACAAATTAGGAAAACCTGAGAATTTGTTTTACCAATCCAGAGAAAAAATAATCAGATCAAAATCACGTGTATGTGAATTATAGAAACTAATTTACTGGGTGAAAAAGTTTTGGATTTTCAGCAGGATCAACACAACTATCACCGTGAGCTATCCCAAAGGTCTTACTTGGAACTTCATTGAAAGAAAAGCTATAAAACATGATAACTACAATATCTTAATCATGTGAACACACAGAAACAGTAAGGGTAAATATTGGGTTGTCTCCCAACAAGCGCTTTTCTTTAATGCCTTTTTAGCTAGGCATGATGATTTCAATGATGCTCACATAAAAGATAAAAATTGAAACATAATAGGAGCATCATGAAGAATATGACTAGCACATTTAAGCCTAACCCACTTCGTATTCATAGGGATTTTGTGATCAAACAACTTATGGGAACTATAATCAACTAGCATAGGAAGGCAAAACAAGCATAACTTCAAAACTTTAAGCACATAGATGGGAAACTTGATATTATTGCAATCCCTACAAGCATATATTCCTCCCTCATAATAATTTTCAGTAGCATTATGAATGAATTCAACAATATAACAGTCACATAAGCACTCTTTTCATGATGCATAAGCATAGAATTTTTATTACTCTCTACATAAGCAAAACTCTTCTCATTCGGAATAGTGAGAGTATCATAAGAAACTCGAATACTATAGATTTTTTCCACATTAAAAGAGTAATGTTCAGAAAAAGGGTAATCATAATCATGATAAGTTTTATAAATATAATCATCACTACTTTTATAGCATAATTATCATCACAGTAATTATCATAAGTAGCAACTTTGTTCTCATCATAATCGATTGAAACCTCTTACAAGATAGTGGAATCATTTCTAAATAAAGTCATGACCTCTCCAAATCCACTTTTATAATTATGACAATAAGATTTGACACCCTCCAAAATAGTGGGATCATTACTTCCTAAAGTTGACACTCTTCCAAACCCACTTTCATCAATATGATCATCATAAGTAGGAGGCATGCTATCATCATAATAAATTTGCATATCAAAACTTTGGTGACTAAAATTATCATCCTCATTAAACATAGCATCCCCAATCTTGGGACAAACATTAATTGCAGCAAATAAATTCTCAAACATGTCATTCTCATCAAACATAGCATCCCCAAGCTTGGGCCTTTGCATATCATAAGCATAATCACTCTCATCATTAATAGTATGGATAGCACCTATAGCATAGAAATTATTATCATCACAATGAGTAGTAGGCATAACAATAATAGGAGCAACATCATTTGGGAGAGATACTTTTTTACCTTTGCTTCTTCGTCTTTTATTTTTCTTCTCCACATTATGTGTGGGTTTAGTCCTGTTTTTGGAGCTCCTTATTACACTACTAGGGAAAAGCCTATACACAGAATCTTACCAACAGCGCTCCTCAAAATACGACGCTACTGCTATTTAGCAGCAGCGCGTGCGAGCAAAACACGCTGCTGAAAGGAAATTAGCAGTAGCGCGTGCGCTCTAAACCATGCTACTACTCTAATTTCCATGACCTCGCCGTTCAGCTAGTTATAGTAGTAGCATCCTATATTGAACCGCGCTACTGCTATAGATGTTAGTAGCAGCGCACTTCTGCAAAAATTGCTACTGCTAAGTTCATCCCACAAGTTTAGTCCCACCTCGCTCCGCGAACAGGGTGTTTACCACCTTAAATACGTTATTTCTGAAACTATCACAACCAGTTGGTCTTCACTGGACTCTATGTGTAGAATTTTTGGCCGCAATATGAGTCCTCACCGGTTCCTACCGGAGAGGACTCATATTGACAATTTAGATTGTACACAAAAAGATCATTGATGGCCAATGTATTTTTGAATTGACGTATTTTTGCATACTTACACTTAGCAGTAGCGATTTTAGTTGCAAAGCGCTACTTCTAGTCCAACTTAGCAGTAGAGCGCAGCCCTGCAAAGCGCTACTGCTATTCTGATTAGCTGTAGCGCGTTCTGGAACATGCGCTACTACTAACCCTACATTATCCCCACGCGCGCGGCCGACCCTCTCTCTCACTCACTCTTCCCCTCTTAGTCACTCTCGACTGCGCCGATAACCGCTATCGTGCATCGCTGCCGCCGCCTTCGTCCGTCCGCCACAGCGCCCTCCTCCCTTCACCTGCGGACGCCCCTCCTCCCTCCTCCGCTGGCAGCCCTCCACCCACCGCCCTCGACCTCACCGCCGCCACCCGAGCCCGCCCAGCACCGCTGCCTCCCAATCCCGAGCCCGCCCTCGCCGCCCCTACCTCTCCGTCGCCGAGCACCTCCCCGCCACCGTCTCTTCCCTCTCTGTAAGCCCCCCTTTCTACCAACTTAGTTGTACTAGATGTTTTTTAGTAGTAGTAGATGTTAATTTCGGGTTCATAGATAATGATATTTAGTAGTAGTAGATGTTAATTAGTAGTAGTGATGGTACTAGTTAACTAGGGCAGTATGGTTAATAGTAGATGTTTTTACTATTGTATAATGTAGTTTTTTTACTGTTTTTAGTAAGTGTTTAAAATAATTAGTAAGTAAATTAATAAAGTAGTTGAATTAGTTTAGTTTTAGTTGAACTAGTTTAGTAAGTAAATTAATAAACTAATTGAACTAGTTGAATTAATAGAACTAATGTATTTTTAGTAAGTTAATTAATATAACTAGTGGAATTACTTTATTTTTTGAAAGAACTACTTTTTTTTTTCTATTTATAGTAAGTTTATATTTAGTAAGAACTAGTTGAATTAATAGAACTAGTTGAACATGTCATATTTGTTGTTATTTTTTTAGTTTAAGAAATTATTCGGGATGTATTAGTGATAACTTATAGGGTTTTTGCTTTTGCAGAAATCAAGGAGCCCCTCCATCATCCCCGTTGTCGTCCCCGTCACCGACCCCCTCCGACCTCGAGGTGAGACCAGCCAAATCTCCATGTATATCTTGTGTTGCTCAAATAGGATATGTGGTTGCCCAAGTGGCCGGTCATGTTCAGGTTACACCTCCGAGTGGCCTATGTTTTGCCGAAGTGTTGATTAATTTCTATTCCGGCAAATTTTAGGCGCTCGATATGTCCTTTTTTAGAAAATGTCATGCCGGATTTTTCCGTGAATTCTGGCATGACTTGTGCTAGAATATGTCGGAAATATCGAGTGGGCTGGATTTTCTCGAAAAATAATGATCTAATTTAGGTTTTTAGTACATATATTTAATTGTACAAGTTTAATCTTTGAATTATGAATGTAGGAAATGTCGTACTCGGACAACGAAAGTCTCCCGGGGGAGTGCAGCTGGTGCCACGACGATCGAGGTCTGTGCGACAGGTTCCTTCAGCTGGAGGAGACCTTCGATGTTGAAATGGTACGCAACGACTGTCGGTGTCAAAACCGGCGGATCTCGGGTAGGGGATCCCAAACTGTGCGTCTAAGGCTAATGGTAACAGGAGACTGGGACATGATGTTTACCCAGGTTCAGGCCCTCTTGATGGAGGTAATACCCTACTTCCTGCTTGATTGATCTTGATGATATGAGTATTACAAGAGTTGATCTACCACGAGATCGTATAGGCTAAACCCTAGGAGCTAGCCTATGATTATGATTGTTGTTGTCCTACGGACTAAAACCCTCCAGTTTATATAGACACCGGGGGGGGGGGGGGGGGCTAGGGTTACACAGAGTCGGTTACAGAGAAGGAGATCTATCATCCATATCACCAAGCTTTCCTTCCACGCAAAGGAGAGTCCCATCCGGACATGGAACGAAGTCTTCAATCTTGTATCTTCATAGTCCAACAGTCCGGCCAAAGCATATAGTCCAGCTATCCGGATACCCCCTTATCCAGGACTCCCTCAGTAGCCCCTGAACCAGGCTTCAATGACGATGAGTCCAGCGCGCAGATTGTCTTCGGCATTGCAAGGTGGGATCCATCTACGAATACTTCAAAGTAATCTTCGAACACTTAAATCGTGTCTGGTCTCTGCAAGATAAATTTCACATACCACCGTAGAGAGAACAATAATATTCCACAAATCTAATCTGCTGACAATCTTTTCACAGCGTGACATCATGCCACGGCCCGGTCATTATTCGAACCATTTTTCACAACCAGCTACCACACACATTGCGAAGCGGTTTCTTTGGCACGTCTTGTCAAAGCAGAGAATGTGTCCCCTTATCGTGGTATCCTCATCAATACGGGCATGGGTAACCCCACCGTGCCATCAATCGTGGCACTTGGAAAATGAGTGTTTTCGAGAGGCAAGTGGGGAGGCGCACATTTTTACTGCCTTTATAAAGGGATAAGGATCTCCCATTTTCACCCACGCCTTCTTCCTCCTTTGCTCATCCATTCTCGCATTCTCGAGCCCCAACGCCCAAGTTGTCACCTTCTCCGTAGGACCGCAGCATGTCCGGAGCGGGAGGCAAGTGGATGGCCTCCTCTGTCACAGAGGAGGACATTATCAAGCTTTGGGCGGCCAGATACTTGGCCAAAAACATCACACACAGGCTTCCGGCAGAGGGACAGATCACCCCCACCCCAAAGTCTCGGGAGAGAGTAGTATTTCTCCCTCATTTCATCCGCGGGCTAGGATTTCCACTTCACCCGTTCATCCGCGGGCTCATGTATTACTATGGGCTATATTTTCACAATCTAGCCCCAAATTTCTTCCTCAACATCTCGGCGTCCATCGTCTTGTGCGAGGCCTTCCTCCGGATCAAGCCCCACTTCGTCCTGTGGCTGCTAATCTTCTGCATGAAGCCGAAGATCGTGAGCGGCGAAAAGGCAGAGTGCGGAGGCGCCATGGTGGGCACAATGCCCAATGTTAGATGGCTTGACAGTTCCTTCGTGGAGACCGTGAAAGGGTGGCAATCAGGGTGGTTCTATATCACCGAGCCATGCAACACCGACTGGGTGGCGGCCCCCAAATTCAGATCCGGAATCCCCATGCGGCTCACTTCTTGGGAAAAGAAGGGCCTAGCCTGGGGCGAACCCACGAAGCTGACCAGACTCGAGACCTGCATCAAAAGTATGAGGGACAAGAAGATCAAGCTTGTCAGCATGGTCCACGTCATGCTCGTCCGCCGGATTTTCCTGTGTCAAAGACAGGCATTCGATATGTGGGAGTTCGATCCGGCCGAACACCAGATGCTGCTAGAACTCTTCGACATGATGCACAAAGACGTCTGGAAGGTGTTGTTCAAGACCGGCGACGTTCCTCCTCCCATTTCCGAGGACCGTGGACTTAGCGCAAAGCGCGTCGCCAATCCGGTAAGTCCCCTGACTATCACCAGATGTACCTTTCCCAGCATATTCGTGGGAGGGTTTTTAAGTCAACATGCTGACCAAACAGGATTGGGTGGAGACGGCGGAGCGGATCAATTGTCCGGCTCCGCTGCCTGAGGATCCAGCAAACGCTCTCCTAACGGAGATGCTGAATCCGGGCCTTACAAGGTGCCAGAGAAAAAGGCCGAAAAGAAGGCCACGGGGACCAGGAAGGGTCTCCGGCGCGAGGCCGCACCAGACGCCTCACCAGAAGATGACGAGGCGCACTCCTCCCCTGAAGGGGAGGAGAGAAATAGGAAAGCCGCCCCAACTGAGGGGGCCAAAGTGTCCAAGAAGGCGGTCGCGGGGACCAGAAAATGTCTCTGGCGCAGGGTCGTGATAGACTCGTCATCCGAGGATGATGAGGAAGATTCCCCCCACGGTGACGGGAGGAAACATGATGAAATGCCCCCTCCCCGCATTGTGGAGTAGAGGAAAAGGAAGGCCGCCCTGTCGGGGGAGGCTGGGACGCCGAAGAAGGGAAAGGCGTCCCTTCCGGATCACTCCACTACCGCCGCCTATAGCGAGGAGGAGTGGCTGTCCAGGGGCAAGCCCCGGGCGAGGTCGTAAGTATCCACACTCTGTAATACTTTTAGTGCAACTTTGACCTCATGGTTTGTAATAACGCCGAACACGTATATGCAGCCCGGCCGGGTCCAATCTCAGGGTGTCCTCTTCGGAGGGGTCTCTGGGCGAGTCGGAGATGAATTTACTCCCGACGGACACCTCCCCACGACCTATGGATGACACCAAGGTGTTGTCCCAAAGGATACCAGAGCAGGGGGCGACGGTTCCGGAGACGCCCCAAGGAAAAATCCCAGACGCCGGGCACATGGGGGGTAAGACCCCCATGGATTATGCTGACGGGAGCCACAAAAAGTCTGGCTCCCAGCCGGTTACTGTGCAGGAGCCTCCAAAGGTTCCGGATTCCAGTAGGCAGCCCCTCGCGAAGGGGGGCGAGCCGGCCGTGGCGATGACCTTCGCCCATCCGGAGGCATCGAATAATTTGTTGGAGGTGCTTCGAGGCGCTTCCATCGATGATGAGCACCGTACTCTTACGAGTACGGTAATGGAGAAGGTTCGGTTCGCCAAGAGCGGATTGATCGAAGCCTACACCAGCCTACTAACAGTCTTTGAGGTAAGTAATGAAAAAGTCTGAGAAAATATCACCCGATAGATAGTAGCCCCTGATACTCTGTTTGGTGTTCAGAAAGAAAAGCCAAACGGAGGGTCAACTAAAAAACCACAGGCATCTAATAGTACTTGTCTATGTTAACAAGCAGGCATTGCTGCTGACCGCCACTGCGCGCATAGCTAAGGTTGCTGGACTCAAGCGCGACCTAGGGCAGGCCGAACAAGAGCTCGGCCTCGTGAGGAGGCAGCTCAAGGAGAACAATGGTAAGTGATACCCCGTCCGTGTGTCATATAGAGGAGAAAAATTGGTGATGCTAACAAAAAGCATCATGATTTTTAATAGGGGCCACGACCGAAGTGGCGGCCTTGAAGAAAGCGCTATCTGAGGCCGAAGCCAAGGCGGCTATGGAGCGCACCGAGCGTGAAAAGCAAGATGCTCGGGTGGGTGAGGTACAACAAGATCTTGCAGACTTGCGAAGGCCCTTGGAGCGTGACTTCAAGATGAAGGAGTCTGAGCTTGCGAAGGCCCTCCAGAGCGCGACAGACACCAAGGCCGAAGCCCAAAAGGCCCTCCAGGAAATCCAGGCGGCCAAAAAGATAGCAAAGGGTAAGGCATTCTTTATGAAAAGCAAGCATGTGGAGGAGACATTTCTTTTATTTACACAAATTCGGAGCTCTCTAGGGGCATTCGCAGATCTGCCACGCATCATTTCGGATGCCACGGAGTTCTACCGTGCTGAAGAGGGGAGCTCAACAGAGAAGCTGTTCTGGTCCCAATCTACTGGAGCCGAACACCCAATGCCTCTAAGCGACCAACTGAAGCAATTGGTCGAACTCCACAGGGCGGCCGAACTGGCCATGAAGGACCTCATAGTCCGGATGTGGCCTAGCGAGCCCCTGCCCGAAAGTTACTTTGGCCTTATAAAGCGGATGGTGCATGCCTGTCCATGACTTGAAGTTATCAAGCAGTCCGTCTGTATTGAGGGTGCCTGACGGGCCTTTTCCCGCGTGAAGATGCATTGGGCCAAACTGGATGCTGAGAAGCTCGTGAAGGATGGACCCCCGAAGGGTAAGGAGCATCGCTACCCCGAAAAATATTATGATGGCATTATGAAAGGCGCTCGTCTTGTGGCCAACGAATGTGCCAAGAACATAATCTTTGAGTGAATGCACTCATGTTATCTTTGTAATATGAATACGAGTTTGTTTGCGCTATATACCGCTTTGTTGATTTAAAATATTACCTTCTATGCGGCCATCTATAAAATTCTGAAAGTAGGCCAGTCGTCGGCTTCCGCCCCCATGTAGCTAGTACTGGGGTGTTCGTGGAAAACCCAAACACTATTTATCCAAATTTTTGGTCCCTGAAGGAGGTGTTTAGCACAGCGAACAAGGCAATCGGACTATGCTGCTTTATAACTCTCACTTGGCCATAGAAGTCTATAATTTTAAATTTCGGCGAAGCCCCTAGTATTCGGAAGGCCGATCTGGGGCGCTATACACGCCTAAATCGGAAAAGGCCGATTCCTCGCCTTAAGCAAAAAAAATCATTAAGGATTTAGTACCTCTCGAACAGCGACCAGCTCTCGCCGCATCATGACGGTTAGTTTTCGGCTTTCTCTACTGAGGTGCTCGTCCGGAAAAACCGGGACACAATCGCAATAGTTCTCCCAGCGCTACCTTAGCCGATATAACAGAACATAAGGTACCAAAACAAGGGAGCCAGTCTAACCCAACTATTGACCCAAGACATGATTCGGAGCTGATGCATATAATGCTATAAATTCGGGGTGCCGCACTGTCGAAAGTGTTCAGACTTTTCTTGCCATGTTATGGGGCATAGTAAAAAGCCCCTGGCAAACTGATCGTACCAAAATGTATGGATGCAATATTAAATAAATTTTCAAGGGAAAATATGAATATGGTAGTAAGAAGCTGACGCTGTATACTGTTTCCCCTTGTTATTTGGATAATACGTCAAGGCGTATATTTACAATTAATGCATTAAGCAAAAATAATTAGGACCATTTGACATGTCCTATCCAAGGGCAGGCTGCATGCAGGTGTGTAAAACAGGTATAACGATCATTAAGAGAGACCACCTAGGTATTCCCTTGTGTGCAAAGCCTCTTGCCTCCTTAGTGTTCCCTCCTGTGGTGAGTCCGATGATCCGGCTCTCTAAAGTGGCTGCCCGAAAGTAGGGTCCTGAAAGAAATAAAGGAAAAGGGTATGCGGGCCTCGTGGTGGATGAACCACACTGTGGGCCGCATTATCGTCTTGCCTCCACCTGTGCCCATGGTATTTTAAGTGCGTAATTGTGTGCGCATGGCACGAATGCCGCCTGAATGGGGCTGGGGCGGAGGCCGGATTGCTAATCGAGCTCTTGGTGTGCCTGATGATCCTATTGCAGGGTGCTCCGGACTCGTTTGACGGTGTTCGGGGTTGCCGTTGCCGAATTGGCTGTTTGTCGAACGAGGCTGCTTTGTACTTCTGCCGCGAGGGCTGCAGTGTGCTCTTCCATACGGAGGGAGCGGTCTGTGTTTCCATTGACTGTTATGACCCTGCGAGGTCCTAGCATCATGAGCTTAAGGTATGCATAATGAGGTACCGCATTGAATCGAGCAAACGCGGTTCGTCCAAGTAGTGCATGATAGCCACTACAGAAAGGGACGATATCGAAGATTAACTCCTCACTTCGGAAGTTATCCAGAGATCCAAAGACCACTTCCAGTGTTATTGAGCCCGTACAGCGGGCCTCTACCCCTGGAATTACACATTTAAAGGTGGTTTTGGTGGGTTTGATCCGTGATGGATCGATGCCCATTTTGCGCACTGTGTCCTGATAAAGCAGGTTCAGGCTGCTGCCACCGTCCATAAGGACTCGCGTGAGGTGGAATCCATCAATGATTGGGTCAAGGACCAATGCGGCTGAACCGCCATGACGGATGCTGGTAGGATGGTCCCTACGATCGAATGTGATCGGGCAGGATGACCATGGGTTGAACTTTGGGGCGACGGGCTCCATCGCATAGACGTCCCATAGTGCACGCTTTCGTTCCCGCTTGGGAATGTGGGTGGCATCGATCGTGTTTACCGTTTTCACCTAGGGGGGGGTGGGGATTTCATCTGTCCCCCAGTGTTCGGACGCCGGGGTTCCTCGTCATCATCGCTGTGCAGCCCCTTGTCCTTGTTTTCGGCATTCAACTTGCCGGCCTGTTTGAACACCCAACAAGGTCTGTCGGGGGTGCCGTGAATATGGCATGAGCGGTCGAGTATGCGGTCCAGACTGGACGATCCCGGATTGTTTCTTTTGAATGGCTTTTTCCGCTGACTGGATTTTGAGTTGCTGAATCCAGCATTGACTACCGTGTCTTCGGCGTTGTCACCATTATTCCGACGCTTATGTCTATTGTGCCGTGGCTTTCCGTTACTGTCGCGGACATCTGAAGTGCCGGAGTTTCTTGGCATTGTGCTGCTACGAGCCAGCCAGTTGTCCTCGCCTGCGCCAAAGCGGGTCATGAGTGTCGTGAGGGCCGCCATGGACTCCGGTTTTTCTTGGCCGAGGTGTCGGGCGAGCCACTCGTCGCGGATATTATGCTTAAAGGCCGCCAGGGCCTCGGTGTCCGGACAGTCGATGATTTGGTTGACTCCCAGGGCTGTTGGGTAATGTGACTTAAGTCATCAGCATCCGGTGGTCGCATGTAAGTGCCTTGGAAGTTGTCGAGGAAAGCGTCCTCAAGAATTTCCTAACTGCCGATGGAGTTCGCCGGCAGGCTATTCAGCCAATGTCTGGCTGGTCCTTTGAGCTTAAGGGGAAGATACTTGATGGCATGTAGATCATCACCGCGAGCCATGTGAATGTGGAGAAGAAAATCTTCGATCCACACCGCGGGGTCTGTTGTGCCATCGTATGACTTGATATTTACGGGTTTAAACCCTTTTGGGAATTTGTGATCCATTACTTCATTAGTGAAGCAAAGGGGGTGTGCGGCGCCTCTGTACTGGGCTATGTCGCGATGTAGTCCGACTGAGTCTGGTCGGTTATGTTCGGCCTGGCCGGACTTATCATTAGTGTATCCAGAATGACGATCGTCGTCATGTGCTGTGGCGTGCCCCCATGATCCGTAGATCGATCTTAGTTGTCCTGCGTTGTTTTCCAATATATCTCGCAGGTCCTGCGTATTGCCCCGGGCCGTAGTGAACCGGCGTGGGGGTGCGGGCTGGTATTCGGTCTGATATGCCGTGTTATCCCGGCTACGAGGTGGCCTGTCAGCCTCGTCTTGTCCTGGTAGTGTAGGCTCTACGACCTCCTCCTCTAGTTGAGGTAGCAACTTGTGCTTTGGGTAACCTTTGGTTGGGCGCTCGAGTCCATATTCCTTGGACGCCAGAACCTCGGTCCATTTGTCTCTGAGCAGATCTTGATCGGCTTGGAGCTGTTGCTGCTTCTTTTTCAAGCTTCTTGCAGTGGCTATAAGCCTGCTCTTGAAGCGCTCCTGCTCTATGGGATCCTCAGGTACGCCGAATTCATCATCGCCGAGGCTCACCTCGTCTTCGGAGGGAGGCATGTAGTTGTCATCCTCCGCACATCCGTCCGTTGCTTGTTCCTATGGGATGACCAGCCCGTGCTCCTGTTTGGCCTGTTCAAAGGCAGGCTAATCAGGGTTGTATTCATCTTCGGCAGCATCCAGATTGTTTTCATCTCCTGTGCTGATATTGCTGTGGCGGGGCTTAGAGCAGCGCCGATGACGCCCATGCTTTGATTTCCTCCCTGAGGGGTTATCTTCTGTTGCCTCACCGCCATTGTTGTCTTTGGGGGTGTCCACCATATATATATCATATGAAGAGGTGGCTGTCCAGCGCCCTGTGGGCGGTGGTTCTTGTTCTTCTCCAGCATCGTCGTCTATACCGTCGATGTCTTCGGAGTCGAAGTTAAGCACATCGGTTAAATCATCGACAATGGCTATTAAGTGGGTGGTGGGTGGGTAATGAATTTCTTCGTCTCCTGCTTCCCACTCAAGCCGGACATAGTTCGGCCAGGAATCTCCTGACAGAGAGAGAGACCTTAATGAATTTAGCACGTCTTCGAAGGGCGAGTGCTGAAAGATATCCGCGGCAGTGAACTCCATGATCAGAGCCCAATCGGGCTCGATGGGCATGTATGCACGCGGTCCGGAACCTATGACCGAAGACAAGTCCGGGGGTCCGGAGACAGAGATTTCCTTAGGAGCGGAGTCTGTGTTCGGCTCCAGCGCCGATAGGTGTACGGCCTCCGTGGTGGGGTCCATCCACCCATCCTCGGAAGGCATGATCTGCTCTGGATCGAAGTCCGGAGCTGCAATAGGTGCGATATCCCGAATACTGTCTGACGGCAGATCTAAGCCATGCACGTGGAGATCATTCGACGCTCCTTACATGGGCTCGAATCCGTCGAAGATCAAGTCTCTGCGGATGTCGGCAATGTAGTTTAGGTTCCTGAACCTGACCTGATGGCCAGGGGCGTAGCTGTCGATCTGCTCTAGATGGCCAAACGAGTTGGCCCGCAGTGCGAAGCTGCCGAACACGAAGATCTTCTCGGGGAGAAAAGTCTCACCTCGGACAGCATTGCTGAAGGTTTGGGGAGCCATCGACCCTTACAACAACGACACAGAGGAACTCTCAATGAAAGCACCAATGTCGGTGTCAAAACCAGCGGATCTCGGGTAGGGGGTTCCCGAACTAAGCTCTAAGGCTAATGGTAACAGGGGACTGGGGACACGATGTTTACCCAGGTTCAGGCCCTCTCGATGGAGGTAATACCCTACTTCCTGCTTGATTGATCTTGATGATATGAGTATTACAAGAGTTGATCTACCACGAGGCTGTAGAGGCTAAACTCTAGGAGCTAGCCTATGATTATGATTGTTGTTGTCCTACGGACTAAAACCCTCTGGTTTATATAGACACCGGAGGGTGCTAGGGTTACATAGAGTCGGTTATAGAGAACGAGATCTATCATCCAGATCGCCAAGCTTGCCTTCCACGCAAAGGAGAGTCCCATCCGGACACAAAACAAACTCTTCAATCTTGTATCTTCATAGTCCAATAGTCCGGCCAAAGCATATAGTCCGGCTGTCCGGATACCCCCTTATCCAGGACTCCCTCAACGACGACAAGTATTTTTTCGTAATTAAGCATGACTTCATCTATTTCAACGTCTAATTTTCATCTTTTACAATTCGACTAGCTTATCCCATGCCATGCAAGACGCTATGTCTTGGAGAGGATGGGTTTTGAAGACCATGAAAATTTTGAAACAAAGAAAATACATCCTAAGGACCCATCATGATATGGATTTTGAAGTAAATCTGTAAAATTCTCAGAGCGTAACCCATTTTGGTTGCCAAAATTGGGAAGCACTTTGAAAAATGTATGGTTTTTATGAGGGTATGATTGTCACCATGGATCTTGGTGATCCTGACATCGAGCAAGACAATATGGACATTTGGGTCCTTGTTGATGCGCTTCCGATTCTACCGCTATGTGAGTTCTCAAACATAGTTATTAACTAATTTATATTGTTTATTTCAAAATAGTTGACAACTTATTTCCATTGACAACTTATTTTGATTCTTCAAAGAATGTGTGGAAGATGGTAGACAAAACCCACTACACCGATGTGTCCGAATTAACTTATAAGGAGAAAAATCATCTGATCACATTTTGTAGTTTTCTTGAGAATTACAATACCTATTATCGAACTCCTCCAAATTATGGTGAATACGTGCCACTAGTGCACATGTTGAACCATGGTAACTTCTATGGAGATACCCTGGTAAGATTTTTTACTATTACGACATCCTTGCATCTTTTGCAAACTTCTAAAACTAGTACATCATTGCTAACTACGAAGTTATTACTATGTTTTTCAACAAAAAATCCCGATGGATTGTGTGCCTCATCTGATGTATCAGAATGGTCGCCTTGCAGTTCTAAACCTACAGCCAGGTCAACCTACGGATCACACCTATGCATATCGGATTTCTAAAACCGATGAACACATGCTAATCAAAGAATGGAAAAAATGTTTGGACATTCGTAAGGAGGTTCTTGGAAGTAACATTAAGCAAAAGGCAAGAACTGGAGATAGGATAATCTCCATTCTCCATAATGGAGAGTCAGGGGCTATCTTGTTTTTTGCTATTTTACCTTAGAGAATGTAGTAGGTCCTAAGAGAATGTAGTAGGTCCTATGAGGTACAATATGTTTATTATGGGTACAATGTATTAGAGTTGATGATGAGGAGTAGTTGTGATTACGACTAGTGACCATTTCTGTGTGATGTCTCATTGATGAAAACAATGATCTTGAGGAGGTGTTATATGACAATGATGTATTATGATGATAAGTTGTTAATGATATGATGATGATATTTATTATATCATTGGGTGAAAGAACCGCGGATTAGTTTCAAGTGGATGGACATCCACTTGAAACTAGTCCACGGTTCTTTCACCCCGTGATGTAATAACTCATTATGATGTAAAAGCAATCTCTAAATTCCTGTTGTATGAAAACTTGTGTAAAGGTGTATGAATACAACATGAAATAAAAAAGAAATAAAATACGAAATAATAGTAGCAGCACGGGAAGGGAGAAGCGCTACTACTAATTACCAGTAGAGCGCCTTTGGGAAAGCGCTACTACTAAGTCGATATAGCAGTAGCGTGTGTCAAGGCACACTACTGCTAACCTCTAGCTGTAGTGCCATACCAGTAGCGCACCACCACGCGCTATTGATAGGCCTAAAACCCACACTGCTGCTAGGCTTTTCCCTAGTAGTGTTAATGAGATTGGTTGAATAGAAAGCTCCTCCCCGTTACCTGATTCATCATAAGAAAGAATAGGAGGATATTGGGATATCTCTTCCCTTTCATTAGTATTCACTTCATCTTCTATTTGTTTTCTTGTCTTTATGCAATTGGTAATATAAGGATTTTCAATGCAATTCACCGCACGATTCATATAAATTTTCTCTAGATAAAAATCAAGAACTTTATCAAGGACAAATTTTGGAATATCCTTAGTTATATGTTTCATTTCTTCATAACCCACAAGCAAACTAAGTTTGTTAAGGTGCGCAAGGGAAATCAATTCATCACAATTTTTGGACACGATTTGATCATCAAACAATTTGCATTGGAGATTCAAATGATCACGTTCATTGCAAAGTTCACAAGGATGGCAAAGAAATTTTAAATTTTCAGCACAAACATCTAGCCTCTCTTGCAACCATTTAGTTTCTAAATAGTTATGCCTCTTGCAAAATCTATCTTCCCTATTTGGTGTGTACTTGCAAACTCTATGCACTCCACAAAAGTTGACATGCTTATAAGAGACATTTTCATCATGACTAGTGTAATCATCATTAGTGCTATGGATACTCAAAGAGTTCATACTAACAACATTGCAATCATGCTCATCATTCAAAGATTTAGTGCCAAACATTTTAATGCATTCTTCTTCTGACACTTTGGCACAATTATCGGAATCCTTATTTTCATGGAAGACATTGAAAAGATGAAGCATATGAGGCACCCTCTTTTATAGACTAAACTAGTGATAAGACAAGAAACTAAAAGATTCAATTGCAAGGTATAAAGATATACCTTCAAGCACTAACCTCCCCGGCAACGGCGCCAGAAAAGAGCTTGATGTCTACTACACAATCTTCTTCTTGTAGATGTTGTTGGGACTCCAAGTGCAGAGGTTTGTAGGACAGTAGCAAATTTCCCTGAAGTGGATGACCTAAGGTTTATAAATCCGTGGGAGGTGTAGGATGAAGATGGTCTCTCTCAAACAACCCGACAACCAAATAACAAAGAGTATCTTGTGTCCCCAACACACACAATACAATGGTAAATTGTATATGTGCACGAGTTCAGCGAAGAGATGGTGATACAAGTGCAATATGGATGGTAGATATAGAATTTTCTAATCTGAAATTATAAAAACAACAAGGTAACAAGTAACAAAGGTGAGCGAAAATGATATTGCAATGCTTCGAAACAAGGCCTAGGGTTCATACTATCACTAGTGCAAGTTCTCTCAATAATGATAACATAATTAGATCATATAACAATGCCTCCACATGCAACAAAGAGTCATTCCAAAGTCACTAATAGCAGAGAACAAACGAAGAGACTATTGTAGGGTACAAAACCATCTCAAAGTTATTCTTTCCGATCAATCCATTGGGCTATTCCTATAAGTGTCACAAACATCCCTAGAGTTTGTAGTAAAATAACACCTTAAGACACACATCAACTAGAACCCTGATGTCACCTAGATACTCGGATGTCACCTCAAGTATCCGATGGTTTGCTTATACGATATGCATCACACAATCTTAGATTCATCTATTCAAACCAACACAAAGAACTTCATAGAGTGCCCCAAAGTTTCTACCGGAGAGTCAAGACGAAAACGTGTGCCAACCCCTATGCATAGATTCCCAAGGTCACGGAACCCGCAAGTTGCTCACCAAAACATACATCAAGTGTTCTCAAATCCTTAAAGACTCAATCCGATAAGATAACTTCAAAGGGAAAACTCAATCCATTACAAGAAAGTAGAGGGGGAGAAACATCATAAGATCCAACTATAATTGCAAAGATCACGATACATCAAGATCGTGCCAAGTCAAGAACACGAGAGAGAGAGAGATCAAACACATAGCTACTGGTACATACCCTCAGCCCCGAGGGTGAACTACTCCCTCCTCGTCATGGAGAGTGCCAGGATGATGAAGATAGCCACCGGTGATGAACCCCCCCTCCGGCAGGGTGCCAAAACAAGGTCCCGATTGGTTTTTGGTGGCTACAGAGGCTTGAAACGGTGGAACTCCCGATCTAGGTTATGTGCTAGAGGTTTGGGGATTTATAGGAGAGGTTGGCATCAAGAACAAGTCAGGGGCCCCCACAGGGAGTCCACGAGGCAGGGAGCGCGACCTACACCCTCGTGGGCCCCACGGGACTCCCCTTCGGTAACTCTTCGTTCCAGTATTTTTTATATTTTCCAGAAAAAATATCCGTTGATTTTCAGCGCATTCCGAGAACTTCTATTTCTGCACAAAAAGAACACCAAGGTAGTTGTGCTGAAAACAGCGTCAGTCCGGGTTAGTTCTAATCAAATCATACCAAAATCATGTAAAAATATTGTAAACATGGCATGAATACATAAAAAATTATAGATACGTTGGAGACGTATCACGTCTCAATGTAGGCGTCAAGATACCAATCGTCGTCGGAGTCCCAGGGCGACGCTGCCCATAGCCTCATGTTGAATTGAGCGGCCACTTTGCGCGTACACTTGTTGATGATGGGCGGCTCGCTCCTCCCTCATCTTCTCCATCTCCGCCCTTCTTTGCATGTAGAATTCACGCTCGTTGATGATGTCCTGTGAGAAGTGTTGGCGCCACAGCGCCATGGCTTCCCCGTCCATCATGGCGATGCCGAGATGGTGCTCCCGCCTGCGGTTGTTGCGATGATCCTCGTCGGTGATAAGCCGCGGCGGAGGTGCGAGCTCCTGCGTCGGCTCCCACGTCGGCACGTTGGGGAAGTTCAATGTTCTATGAGGCCACCGGAGGCGCCACGCCGGCGTGTTGTACGCACGGGCAGCCTCGTGGGTGGTGTCGAAAGTGCCAAGGCTGAGGCGCATCCCGCGGAACCGGATCTCAGCGGAGAAGCCACCGGAGGGGCGCGCGTGGACGCTGCGGTATCTCCAAGTTTCCCAGCGACGTGGCAGCCTGGTGGCGCGGCGACGGCGAGGCAATAAAGAGCGGGGAGAGAGCGGTGGTGAGGCATAGAGCGGTGGCAAGGCACAGAGCAGTGGGAGGGCGTTGGATTTTATAAAGCGCGCCAGACGGCGCACACCAAAACTAGCGCGCGCCCGGCCGCTTTTCCCGTGCGCTCACGTGATCCTTTCCCGACATCCCTGCTATCTCTACTCTCATTGCTACTCTTATATTTATTTTATATTTATATTTATCTCTTCTCTACTCTTATAAAAATAGAGTTGGTGATGATGGTGTGCCCGCCATCCTGCAATATAGGCCGTCCCATTTATATCCGACGGATAGGAAGGAAACTATGGCAATTTTGCAAAAAGATACCCACACCCCTCTCCACATTTGCAGATAAGGCCTTCCCTCATTCATCCTTTTCTGCCACAAGATAAAATACTCATAAAAATGCATCTTGATGTTCCTGCAACGCATGGGCATCTTGCTAGTTCTAAAAAAATTCCATCATTTGCCACACTACTTGTTGCAGATGAAGAACCTACCCAAGCACAGCACGATACAGGAGCGACGCACAATTACAAGGTGATATTCTGTTGGACAATGGAGGCTATAATCAATTACTTTTACGGGAACAATAGCAACCAAGAAATTTGAAGGGTAGGTATGAACAAAATTGGAACTGCACATGTACTCATAAGAGATTCAATACACACATTACCAATCAAGGAGTAGTACGATGGTCGCGGCGGCCTCTGTGCATCATGGTCAGCAACGGGAGTCAGTTCATTGTCCATGATGGTGGTGCTTCTGTGCTTGGAGTCGGCTTCCGGGAAGCAGGTCCGAGACCGTGGAAGACGGTGCCGAGGAAGATGCTCCGTGTACGATGACGATGGTGGACCGACTCTAGTGCGGTGTACGACATCGTCGATTAGGCAGATGCGCTGCGGTGGACGAGTGCGCCGATGTAGAATGGAGGAGCACAAAGGATGCGGTGCCGTGGAGAAGTCTATTTTGTGGTGGGGATAGAAAATGGGGAGTATTCAGGTGTACTACTCTAGGTGACAGGGTTGGGTTGGCTGGGTAGGGTGAACCTGAAGTTACCAAAATAGCCCCCTACCAAGCGTCATCCGTAGGCCTATTCTGAAGGGTATGATGGTAACTTTGCACTGGTCGAATCAGGGTCGCGGGAGATTTTCCCGCCGACCTCAAAATTTTGTGACACTGAACTACCCGTGTGGTGTGTTGGGTGATTGCGCTAAGCAACTTGCGAGTAGTACTAGTAATTACTAGTACTCCCTCCGTTTTTATTAACTCTACATATTAGGTTTGACTGAAGTCAAACTTCCTAAAGTTTGACCAAGTTTATAGAAAAATATAATCATTTACCATAACAAATATGTATGATGTGGAAGTACATTCAATAATGAATGTAATGGTATCTATTTGCTATTGTATACATTAATATTTTTTTGTATAAACTTTGTGAGAGCTTATAAAACTTGACTTTGACCAATGCTAATACGTGGACTTAAATAAAAATGGAGGGAGTACACATTTGTTTTCTTAGTTTGTAGTGAATTAATCATTTGTTGTAATCGTGAAATAAATATATTAAGCTATTGACTTCAAATGTAATGGTCTATACAATTCAATAGTTAGAATCATTGTTGAATTCCAAGATGTATGCGAGGTCTATAGTACTTCACAATATGCTCAAACTCACATAATCCCAGTCAAATGAAAATCTAAATGCATTTCATAGTTATTACTTTGTAGGATGCAACACAACCAACCATAACTCTACATCATCCATTATAAATGCAACATTTTGAACACATCCCAATGTGTGAGTGAAACGTGTAGAGAGAGCTTGCGAAGATGGAGTAGATAGGGCAGGAAAGATTGTATGTATGTGTGCGAGAGAGTAGGAGACAAACCTAACGAGAGAGAGAGAGAAAGAGAGAGGAAGAAGTTAGGTCTGTGACAAAAGATGGAGACATGTAATATATGTGAGATGCGTGTGCATCCGTATTTTGTACACGTGGAAGGACAAGAGATAACAGGTTTGACAAGAGAGCTGGAAAAACATGGAAGAGAGGGGAAGGATCTCGTGGGTTGAGGGATTGATAATTTTGTGCGGGAGAGAGAGATTGGTAATTTTGTGCGGGAGAGAGAGGGATTGGTAATTTTGTGTGGGAGAGAGAGGGGGGAGGAGTCAGTTAGCCGTCGTCACATCATCCTGCTTCCAAATGGCCCCACATTCTCTAGTGCAGTGTGGTCGCCGTCTTCGATCTCCTCAATGCCCTCTTTGAAGTTTGAGGTGGCGTGAATGCTGGGGTGCAAAGAAGCACAAGCGAGAGTGGTCACCATATAACCATGGATGGGGATGAATTGTGTGCTCGGGGGAGGGGTAGTGTGTGTGTGTGTGTCAGATATTGAGAGAAATCAAACCTATGGAGAGAATGTGTGTGTATGTGACGGAAAGCTACATGCTAAATAGGGTTTTCACAAAGAGATTGTGCGTGCGAGATAGAGAGTGATGTGCAGGCCTTGAGGTGGGCAAGGGTCGGGTGAGGTTGTCAAAATGTGTGCGTTGATGCATGTATTACATGCGGTCATGCGAGGGACGGACGAATCGGGAGAGTTGGTTGTTCTGTTACGGATGCTCCTCTCTCTCTCTCTCTCTCTCTCTCTCACACACACACACACACTCAAACACACACACAGAAAAGTACAAATAGAAGACTGTTCTCTCATGTATACATATCGTATCGGCATCTCTCTATGTCTCACTCATGCATGACCATTTGCACATTCACACCTCTCTATGTCTCTATCACACACACACCGTCTCCACATTGCCCTTCCACCCCAACACACATATGGACACATACACACGTTCTCTCTCAGTCACACACACAAAATCAGTATTAAAAAAACTAGGGCGCACCTAAAACGTCCAAATCCAAATAAACACAAACTGAAGCTAAATTCAAATATATGGAAATATTGTAGCGTGTAGAACTTTTCCAGGAAAAAAAAGTTGAGTAATATTCAGGGATTGTTTTCACACACACAAAAAGGTTCGGTGGATGTCCTTCGAGCGCGACACGGTAACACACCGTTTGATCGACCGCACGGCCGCAGTGCACGCGCTTGGAGATGATTCCGTATCGTTGTTGTGGTAACTAATATAAGCACTACCTCAGATTAATGTTTACATGTACTAGTACGATGTTCTTTTAAGTTTGACCAACCCTATATAAAACTAAACTAAGCTCCCATACGCGCACTCATCAATATGCCACCACCGCCGTTGCACATGCCGGCGCCCGCCTGCTTCAGTAAACCATTTCTCGCCCATCACCGCCATGTCATCGCCATCCCTATGCCATGAAGCCGAAGGCTCGCCCGCTCACGTCGTCTGCAGTCCCTCCTCATGATGCCGCCACATTGCCAAGCATGTGAGCAGCTGGTGGAGCCGCGTCTATGCACGCAGCATATGAAGAGGAGGGCGAGCGCGTGCTCGAGCACGCCGGCGAGGAGGAGCTAGCGTGCCATTGTCATCTCCGCCCGCGCGGAAGAGGCGCGCTTGGTGGCTGTCCCAGCAGAAGCCGGTCGCGCCCGCGCCGAGCCTGCAAACCGGGTGCGGACGCAGAATCTACCTTCGAGACCTTGAATGCCATGTGGATCCTGCAATCTAAAGGACCAATTTGGGTCAGTCGACTCTGGTGGGCCACAAGGGCTTCTTCAACCTCCGAAATTGATGCATTGTTCATCTTCTCTCTCAGGCATTGAGCCGCCAGCCCGCCACATGCCTAACCGCCAGCCACCGCCACCCCGCCCTCCCCTAAACCGCATGCCACCGCCGCCCCGCCCTCCCCTAAACCTCCTGCCACCACCATGCTCTCCCCCACCCCCACCATCCGTTTAACCTCGGGCACGATTCATTTTTTCCAGCAAACTGCATTCCACACCCAACACTCATAAGATAGATCATGGGCAACTTGCCCCCCTAATATAGATACTGGGGTAGCTTCTCTGCCGTCTTATTCCTTTGCTCCGTCGAACTTCTTTCACATATCGACTGACCCAAATTATACTACTAGTACGTATGTATTAAGTACAGTAGGAACACGAAGATACGAGCAGTAGTACCAACTACAAGAAGAACAGTAGTAAGACATACTAGTACTACTGTATGTACTAAAGAGTTCAAATAACGAGAAAGAGCATATAACATAGTTCTGCTGGGGGCTCAGCACAACACACCCCTGAAATAAAACTAAGAAACTAGTCCGCTTGACACTGCAGTAGAACCAGCATGAGCGATGTCACTGCCATCTTACTCGGAGTCCGAGTCCACGTCCTCGACTTCATCCTCCTCCCTCTTCCTCTTCCTCTTCACTGATGCTTCTTTGCTTGAACTGGACACTGGGCTCTGCTTCTTCATCCAACCCTTGTAGATATTTGAACAAAGGTAGGCATCCATTGCTGCATACAGGATGTGATCTTCATCTATTTTCTTCGACTCCCATGCATGAGGAAACTCGTGGTGAGGTTTCTTCAGTTGAGAATATGAATGATCAATCATGGCTACTGCTAGGGTCAGCATTGAAGGCTGAGAGGAGGACACCAGGCTTGCCTTCTGGAGATCGAAGGGCTGGCCTACAATAAGGCCTATCCGACCTTGGACACTCCTATCGTTCCAAAAGTCTATAGTAACGAATTTCACTCTTTTGTCCTTGAGGAAGTTCTTAAAATCCTGGCACTCAACGTTGACATGGCATATGTGGTATACCAAGAACACGTTATGTATGCAAACCTGGATCATGAAAGGCTTCTTCTTCTCTACCTCCTTTAGAATCTTCTCGCTTTCTAGGACTGTGGTGTACTCAACATCTAGCCCAGTGACCCACTCATCCTTTGAACTTTTGAACATGCGTAGGAAGCGAGCAAGGCATGCTTCCATCATCGCGGATCTATGGGTGTAGATGATGATGAACTCATCGCCGGTGATGGCCCTAACCTGGTACTCAGCGGCAATCATTGAGATTTGGGAGACCATGGATTTTGGAGGCGGGTTAGGAGAAGTTGAGCTGGTGTAATGTGAAAGGACGGGACGACTGGGAGCGAAATATTGTAAGGTAGAACACGGGGATGAGTAGGGCGTGCGAATGGCGTGGGGTTGTTGGCTTGCCCAGTGGATAAACGACTGTGTGCCCCCAAAGAGTTCTCGAGTACTATGCGGGACCCACTGTATGTCATGTCTACTAGACCCATATCGTTGGCCTGACGGTATAGCTTGTGCGTGTTCGCACGCCATGCCGGCGCTTGGATGTAACTCCACTTAATTCCGTCAACTGTCGCGCCTCCCACGACATTCGCCTCCCTCACGCGGTTGCACCCTTTGGGACTTCGGACGGCTATAAATGAGTAATTTGTTTTGCCTACTCCGCATGCATGATACTCCCTCTGTCCTTTTTACTCCGCATAAGATTTGTGTCAAGTCTAAGTTTGCTAAGTTTTTAACCAAATTTACACTAAAAATATCAATATCTACGATACCAAATATATATGTTATGAAACTACATTTTATAATGAGTATAAAAATATTTATTTGACATTGTGAATGTTGATACATTTTTCTATAAGTTTGGTCAAAGTAGAGGTACATTGACTTCAGACAAGACTTATATGCACAATGCAGACTAGTTCCTTTGTCCAGGTGCGTGCCATGTCCTATCTATTCATCACAACATGGTTAGCTATTAGAGTACTACTACCTCCCTTCTAGTTTAAAGGGCTCGATTCAAAAAATTTACCTACTCTTACCAAGATAGAGGCGGTGGAATATTTTTTGTAGTATGCAAAAGTACTCAATTAATGCTCTCGTTCTTCACAAAAAAATGTGTTTACCAATGCATTATCACATTGCATGCATGCATGAACATTAGTAAATGACAAAGATTTTTTCATGCACCAGCAAGATGCATGTGCGTTGCATGGAACATCAATATCTTGTGGGAGAAAAAGATGAATGACTCTCCTCCCCTGCCTGGTCCAATCCGTTGTGACCAGCAATATTTTCACCCCTTCCCTCCCCTGTAATTTACTCCAACAAATATGCCCACGTAGTTTTTACATTAATCATGTAACATATCTTACGGGACGCTGCTTCAGTTACTCAATTGCAGGTGCATTGGGTCACTGGCATGTGGGCCCAATAGGCATATGGCCCACAAGTCAGTGATGTAACTGCACCTGCAGTTAAGTCAGTGAAGCTCAGTCCGTATCTTACGTAGGTGTGCCATTGCTCACTATAAATACTGCGCCTCCCGTGGCATTTAGAAGAACGCTCACGTTCATCGCTATCTCCTCCCCCTCCCTCTCACGTCGACCACCATGGCATCACCCCTCCCAAGCCCTAGGTGCCCCTCGCTGCACCGCGCAGACGGTCACGCGTCGTCGTTCCTTTCCTCGTCGCCACTAGTCGAGGAGGACGCATCAGGGTTCTGCTCCTCGCTGTGACGCATTAACGTGGATGCGTTGGCATTCCCTGTCTCGCTAGCACGCGCGTTAGAGGACGCGTCGGCTCCCCTCTACAAGGAGAATGCCGCACCACTCACCGAGCCCCCCATCCTTGAGGAGATATGGAAAGAAATGGATGTTGCCTTGTGGGAGGCTTTGCCTCCGGCAGAGCGCGCCAAAATAGAGGCAAAGAATAAGGCCGACAAAGAGAAGCACGCCACGAGGCATGCTTCCTGGAAGGCCTATGTCGCTTCCGAGAGAGTCAGGCAATTGGCTCTTTGGCAGAAGGCTCATGCGAGGGCCATGAGGGTGGGGGAGGAAGCCCGTGCCAAAGCCCTGAGTGTAGTCGGGCCCAAGCGCCACATCTACGCTTGGCGGTACATGGACCGGGTGGACGCTTCCAGCGAGGAGGAGTACCCGTTGGCACCGGGTCACCAAACTAGTGAGATCGCGCTTGCCCGCCGGCAAGCCGCCAATCAGCAGCTCGCGGGTTGTGAGGCTGAGGAAGAGGCGTTGTGTCGGCGCGCTGGGAAATAGCCGCACACCAGGGCACTCGTGGTGTTCCGCAAGCGCTCCTACGAGCGTTGTGGGTTTTTTATTAGGAATATAATTTAGTTTCGTAAGGCAATCTCATTAGTTTTGGGACGCAAATGATAAATCCCGAACGTTTGGGAATTACTAGCATCCTTAATTAAGTATGTAAAAGGAAAAGTTTGGAAACCTTGTGTATTCGTACGCATTTTGTTAGTATGTGCATATAGCACAAACTTTACTATATACTACTGCACTACACGTCTCTCTCTCTGTATATGTTTGCAGATTGTGCTACTACTATTACTTATGTACGTGCAAATGCATGTTTTAACATTACGATGCGGTTTTTGTAATAGTAGAAAAACATCACTAGTCAAGCTTGTGAAACGATTCAATGCAAAACAAATGCAAAAAAGCTCGTTTGATTGTTTACTTTTAGCTTCCTTCTCTGTGGTTATTTCTCTATCATACTTTTTACGAAGTATCTCACTGGTCGGGAAGGCATGCGGATTCCCAAACCACTTCCTACTTCCTACACCTTGTATCAAATTTTTTGCCTAACAAGTTGCGTCGTGCAATTGGAATTCCAACTTGAGTAGTACTGCTAGGAGTACCAGGGGCTAGTTCTTCTAGGCTTCTAGATTAGTAATCCCATAACTAGTACCTCTGTCCTAGTTTATTGGTCCCCATTGTAATATGTGTCAAATTTTAACCATAAATTTAACTAATGAAATGTTTATGTATGTCAACCAAAATTATATAACTTGCTGACATGCACTAACATTTTATCAGTTAAATCTTTGGTCAAAATTTAGCACAAATTACAATGGTGAATAATAAACCAGGACGGAGGTAGTACTGTAGAAGCCCAAATAAATGAGTGAGGCGCCTTATGTTACACTCCACTGTGACTAGTCTTACGGTAAAAGGTGGGGAAGAGATGACTTATTTTTTTAAGCCGCCAAAAGAACTGGCCCTAGGAGTAGCAGCTAGGGATACTAGGAGTAGTAGATAGGGATCGAGTGCGCGAGATGAACTGGACAAAGTAAATGCAGAGAGATGAAATGCAAAAAAAGGTAGAGGGATGTGATGGTTGCTTGTCCATTTATTTTACCAGGCCACTTATTACTAGGAGCGGTGGGGTTTTGTGATATTACGGCTTTACTGCCGCGCCACGAGCGGGGTGAGACTCCTGTGCAGCACCGCCCTCTACACTAGTACTACCTCGGTCGTGGTTTATTAGTCCCCATTGAATTTGACCGAAGATTTAACTGACAAAATGTCAGTGCATGTCAACAAAAACTATATCATTGGTTTCGTATTTGAACATAGTTTTCAATGATATAATTTTTGGTGACATGCATGAGCATTTATCATACTAGATATAATGTTAGTTAAATTTATGGTCATACTAATATATAGTAAGGTGCCCATGCATTGCGTTGCATGGAATAGTGAAATGCATTGATCAGGGAGTTGTTTATTTTGACAAAGTATGTGGGGGTCATCTCATGTGTAACGAGTATCGATAGGTTTCTTCGGATATTATTTCTTCTCTAGAGCTCACAAACATCCGGGTGAATTAGATAAAAAAATATCTTTTGCAAACAAAAGCGTTCAACCTGCATCCAAAACTTGTGAAGAAATAACACTTATTGTGCTTTGCAAGAAATGTTCCTTAAGAATTAGTTTTTGAGTATTGATTTTGTTTAGTTTTGCTAGGCCGCCATGAATGTACTCCCTTCGTCTAGGTGAATAAGTCATCTTAAGTTGTGCACCGTGACCAAGAATGAGGGGAAAACGAGATAACTTAATGTTTATTTGCTAATTAGTAGCATTGCATGCAATGAACTAACCACTGCATATTGTGTTTGGTAGTCTTGAGTCATTGAAAACATGCACGCCCCACATCTGTTATTGGTTGATATGTCAAGAAACAAGAAATGAGGTGGGAGTTAATGCACCGCACCTAAGTGTTTTGGGATTATTTGGTTTTCATAAGGTGACTTGGAGCGAGTACAATAAGGTACAATTAGCAGGCTGTAAAGTAGAGGAGAGAGAATAGGAGAGAGAATGTAAGCGGGCTCTCCTCATGCAAGAGCTAGCTGTAGCATGTGCTTCTAGGCACTATGTGAGAATGGAAAGTGGGCCATCTATTAATAAAGTAGCACATACTTATAGCTAATTGTTATACATGTTGGCTACAGATGACATGGCACTTTCTTATAGTCAACAATTGGCTATACTATTAAGTATTAACCATGCTCTTATACACCTAGACGAAGGGATTAAATCAGGATGACTTGGAAGCGGGCAGAGGAGATGTAAGAAATGGTTCATCACAAGTCTTTCACCAGTACTGTAGTAATAATTCTCAATTAATCTCATAAATGGCAAGCGAGAACTCTAATGGAGCAAAAGCATACATGGAAGATTCTAGACTAAACTATAAATGGATACACTTTTATTCAAGCGCGATACTCTAATAGAGCAAGATCATGCATGGAAGGTTCTATACTATATAAATAAGAAGTCTCCACATGATTACACGACAAATTATATTGAGCGAAGACTAATGATCAACATTTAACTTGGTAATGCATATGTCCAGGTGAAGCTCCTTGGAGTCCTCATGAAACATATTGGGGTGAAAATCATACCATGGGTCTTCCATGTCCACTTCGCCAGGAATGGAGTAGCTCAGCACAGTACCAGTCAGTGTCATGGATCCGGGGAGGGCGCCCACGTACCTCTGAGGGGTAGTAACAGTGAGCACACACCCGTACACCGACCTCATGTCAGCGTCAGTGGCGTTCCCTTGACGCACACTACAGAGATGGGGCGGTGGCCTGCGCAGGCCTTGCCGGTGCCAATGACCAAGAGGAAGACGCTGTCGTCCTCCTCCGCGACTAGCAGGTGGTGGTGATCCTCCAGCGACTCCGGCACGCCGAACGGGTAGCACGTCTCATACTTGATGTTCACTGCCGCGTGCCAGTAGTGTTCGACGGACGTTGGTGTGAGGTGATGCACGAGGCTCGTCGGCGAGCCCTCAAACGGTAGCATGCACTCATAGCAGTAGGAGGGCGCGTGCGTGCATCTAGAACTATGCTCTGCCAGCTAGTGCTGGTCGACGTACTTCTTGCAGCCGAAACTCTTGTAGATGCAGGGCACCTTGGAGGCATTGACCAGGCCGTCCAAGAAACGGGAGTGGCTGTAGGGGACGTTGCGCCAGGTGAATATATGAGAAAGTTACCACGAGATTTAATCTGAATAAGCACAAAATAAATCATGGCGGCTATAATAGAGATTAAACTAATCATGTGGACTAGCATACTAGATGAACATATCGAATCTAGGACACAGACTAGAAACATGAATTCTACCACAATTTCAAACAGGAAGGACAGAAACACATACGGTGCGACGGGAGCAGCACCGTTGGTGTTGAGGTTGTCGCCCATGTCGTTGAGGAAGAGGTTACCGAGGTCGGGGAAGAAGTTGTCGTCGGTGATGTCGTCGCTGCCAGCAGTCGCGGGAGTGCGCTCCCCAAATTCCAAAGCGCTCGCAGAACAAAGCGCATGAGGGAGTGGATGTAGGGGACGTTGCGGCCACTGAATGATATCTGGCGATTGTTCACCATGAGCTCAATCCTGGCGAATCCCACGTAACGGTCAGATTTCCATCCGACGGTGGCCTGTATATAAGCCATAGTATTTGACAAAACCGCCACCCTTACACACGTAACTGTAACTGCATCGTGGGCGTTTGCAACTGGCATGTCTCCCAGCGAACGTTTTTTGGGGATTGGATTTAGCATTGATGTCGGTTCGTAGTCGTTCCACGCCCGGGCATTGAAGTTTGTATCTATTTTAGATTAGAATATACTACTCCTCCAGTGCTAGTAGTAGAGCAGAGTCCTAATCCACTACTCTATATGCAAACTAGGGGATAGTAGTAGGTACTTTAGGGAGTACTAGTACTGTGATCACTAAAGCAAGTTGTCTGGCATCGATACGACCCTATGCGGCTGGTATGTGTCTCGTAAGTCAAGCGACATGTTGTAGTCATCATCACCTGTCCACTTCCCGCAGCACATACTCGTTTCTTCATCTTTTTCTGCACATAAGTGTCAAATCTTCTTCCATCCCCGCTAAGGCGCCTGTCGGTGTCAATACCGGCGGACCTCGGGTAGGGGGTCCCGAACTGTGCGTCTAAGGCTAATGGTAACAGGAGGCTGGGGACACAATGTTTACCCAGGTTCGGGCCCTCTCGGTGGAGGTAATACCCTACTTCCTGCTTGATTGATCTTGATGGTATGAGTATTACAAGAGTTGACCTACCACGAGATCGTAGAGGCTAAACCCTAGGAGCTAGCCTATGATTATGATTGTTGTTGTCATACGGACTAAAACCCTCCGGTTTATATAGACACCGGAGGGGGCTAGGGTTACACAGAGTTGGTTATAGAGAAGGAGATCTAACATCTGAATCGCCAAGCTTGCCTTCCACGCTAAGGAGAGTCCCATCCGGACACAGGATGAAGTCTTCAATCTTGTATCTTCATAGTCCAACAGTCCAGCCATAGTATATAATCCGGCTGTCCGGATACGCCCTAATCCAGGACTCCCTCTGTAGCCCCCGAACCAGGCTTCAATGACGATGAGTCTGACACGCAGATTGTCTTCGGCATTGCAAGGCGGGTTCTTCTCCAAATCCAGAATACCTGTCGTAGCAAACAGTGTCCGGCTTCCCATTAATGTTGTACTCCTCGGCTTCTGTGCTTCAATAATGGCTATCTCCACATGTCGAGTGAATACGAGGAGCCGGGGCATTTTTACGTTTGCCACCATGACCCTGTAAGCGAACCTTCTATTTGAAGAGATGGGGATCCTTAGATCCAAATCGCACCATCTTCCCCCCAGCAAGCATTCAGCAGAGCGCGCCTGGAAAAAACCATTCCATCATGGCCGGTCGCCGCAGCTCCTCTTCTCGCACCCTTAGATCTGAGCTAGGGGATTGGGAAAAGTGTTCTGTCCCCCATAGCCGATTAGTAGAGTTGCAGACCCAGGGGTTTCTTCCACCTGCATACATGGTCCCCGTCCGAGTCGGACTAGCCACCTATAATGGCGGGGAGCAAGTGGAGAGCTTTCCTAACACATCTCTGGGGGAGCGGGTATGCCTTGTCCCATATTTGCTGAGGGGACTCGGGTTTCCAATCCACCCGTTCCTCCGCGGGCTCCTAGAGTTCTATTGCCTCCAGCTGCATAATTTCACCCCTATCTCTACTGCACATCGCAGGTTGTGTTGCCCTTTGCGAGCTATTTTTGGGCTGTGAAGCTCATTTCGAGTTATGGAAGAGGCTATTCTGCCTTGTCCCTCATAATCAAGAGGGATCTATATATCAAGTGGGTGGAGCCAAAATATGGTGCGTCGCCCAGACCGGATACTTGTGCGACACTCCAAAGAAGGCATCCGAAGACTGGCCTTCGGAGTGGTTTTACGTAGAGGATGTTCCCCTTCCGGACCCAATCCGGATGGGCCTTCCTGAGTTCACTAACGCTCCGCTGAAGAAACGCCAAAGCTGGCACCCCCGGAGCCCCCAGGAGGAAGTCAACAGAGAAGTCCTTTACCTGATGGGCAGGATAAAAATATTGGCCCAATCAGGAATGACAATAATCGAAGTTATGTCAATATGCATAATGCGAGGGGTGCAGGCACTTCAATATCGGGGGAAACCCATGTGGCACTTCAACGGAGAAGACGATGCCACCCGCTGCGGTCGTAAAGGTCCGGACTCCACCGCCGCTCTGGCGAGAATATTGCCCGATCTGTATAAATGAGAAGAAGAGGAGTTCCTCCGCATTAAGCCACAAGATGGATTTTCCATGTACAACCCCCCAAGCTGGGTAAGCTGTCATCCTTTACTCAACTTATCCATTCTTGCATCCTTTGTCACAATCATTTACCCTGCTATTTCAAAGCAGGAACTAAAAAAGGTCGTGAAAGAATTCAACAACCCATCTCCGCAGCCAAAGGATCCTGGCCGGGCTCTCGACCCCGGACTCAAAGAAGATCCGGATATATCTGTGGAGCTTGTCAATGGTACATTCTACCAAGCAAGCTGTGATGGCACCTTGGTGGACATCACCATTGATTATCCCGGGCTTCTCCCTGTATCACACGTAAGTAGAGCTGAAGTCCTAACTTCCAAGAAGGATTCCTTCTTTATACCATACCTTATGCACATATATTGTACTTTTATAGAAACGGCTACCGGGACGCCGCGCCGAGCCCCTGGGGGCTCATCAGCAAAGGGCACCCATGCCAGGCAGGCTTAAGAGGAAGGCGGTTAGGATTGAGACGCCGTCGCAGAGGTATAATTTAAAACCTGCTCCGTGATTATCATCTTTGAAATGTAACAACGTTCATTTTGTACTGGCAGAAAGAGTAGTCGCCGGACTATATCCGGAGACCCTGCTGGCCACGCCTCCACCAGCCGGATCCCAGGACCAGCCTCGCGAGGGGAGGCTAATGTGGGGACAATGGCGAATTGTCCTCCTGGAGAGGATGTAGACAGGTTCTTCGCTACGAATTCCGAAGTGGAGAGTGCCATGAATCACCGGCGCCGACGAGCCATACTCCGCGATGGTATTTTTTCCGAAGAGGCGTTCAATGCCTTCAATTTGGGAGATGCATACATCCGAGCAGCTCAAGATGGACTCGCCCGAGCGACGGACCAGTATGCAAAGGATATATGGGTAAGAAAATTTGATAAGTATGTATATCAGTATCCCCTGAGACTTGAAACAGTTGGCACAACTGATATAAGGATCATTGTATGCATATGTTCTTGTAGAGAAGAATACCCATTTATCTCAAGAGCTAGAGGAATGCAAGACCCAGCTGAGGGCCGCAGTTGCCAAACTAGAGGAATCCCCGAAGGCCTCATCTGGTAATACTTGTTTCGATAAAGAAATTTTAAGGACGCCTACCAGTTAGTATTCGGCATGCTTTACAAATCTAACAAAAGATTCTGCAGACAATCCCGGAGAGAATCCGGAGATCGTAAAAGATAGTGAGCCACATGTCCGAAGACAGCTAAACGCTTGGGAGCGTGTGCTTACGCAGGTTAGGCAAGAGAAAAACAATCTCCAAGATGCCAATATCCGGTTGAGCGTCGAATTATCAGATGTTCAAGCTCAGCTTGCTAACTCCGTGAAGGAGAACAAGAGGCTTCGACACGGCATTTATGGTAAGTGCTTAAACAAACTGCAGTACAGTTCGGCGAGGAAGCGTATTAACAGAATTATGTGTGTAGGTATGCTGACAGGCCGTCCTGAAGAGGAGATGCCCGGATCCGCAGGCGATCTGCTGCAAGATCTCTCACGACTGCACGAACGAGCTCGGCAGGTGATGCATGGTATTGCCCAGTCCTTGTGGCCATCCGCTTCCCTGCTAGGAGGCATGCGGGAGCTTGTGGATATGCTCAAGGGAGCACGGCGGCGCTTTCAAGTCTGGAAGGTACCGACCTGCCGACAAGGTGCAGGGGAAGCCTGGGCCATGGTGAAGACGCGATACGCCAAGGCTGACCCAAACCATATGGCCGAAGTCGGACCAGTGGGGCCAGATGGGAAACAAATTCCTGTAAGTCTAGTGTATAAGCAAGTAGCATTAGCCGCAAAGTATTCCCAACAGGATTATAGGCTAGACAGCTTGTTGGATGGTATAGAAGAAGAATTTAGCCAGTCCAAGTGACTATGTACTTCAACGGACGTATGTTGTCCCTTGCCGGATTGTAAATCATTTGTTATGGCGGACCTTTTTGCTTCAGCCTTCCGGACCCGACAGTCCGAAGTGTATCCGAATACCCGCTCAGTTATGTAAAACCGGGGTACGCGTGGAAACCAGGCGTAGGGGTCATAAGTGCTTGAACAGACAAGTACCCAACTAGTTATGTTATATTACATGGATAGTAATAAACATCTTCCAGAGAGAATAGTTCCGTTAGGGGTTCCTTTCCCTGGGTACGCCATGCATCAATGTGCATGTCTGAACTGCGAACAGAGACGCGGGATACAAAACATCTGAGGATTTATGTTGTAATAAACAAAAAATATCTTTCATTCACTGACCGAATATTCCCTTAAGAACGGTAGCTTTCGGCTTCACCCAGTCTGAGGTACACATCTGGCTGACCCGGCAGTAACAATCACAGAGGTGCTCCCCTTATGCCCTAGCCGAATTAACGGAAACGTAGGGCATAAACACAAGAGCCAGGCAACCTAGCATGGCCAAAACTTAAGTCATATCGATGCATATAATGGTGAAGAAAAGGCACATATGGAAAGGTGATGCATATGTGGTGGGCATGAAGCAATGAAAATAGTTATCTTAAGCTTCCGTATAGGAAGCCCCCAGGTATATTGAGCACGCATAGTGCGGCCGGAGCGATCGAAGCATCCGTAAAGCATTTAAGGCTTTATGTGTAAAAAAGAAAATAAAGAAAAAAAGAGAACATAATTAAAAAGGGTGGAGGTAAGGAGACGAACACTGAGTTCGACACTAGGTGTAGAATCTTCGGAGTCTGGCCGTGTTCCATGGGTTTGGCTCAAGTCTGTTATCTGATGCATTACGCAGACTATACGCTCCTCCAGTGAGAACTTTATCAATGATGAAGGGACCCTCCCACTTGGGCTTGAGCTTGTCCTTCTTCTTCTTCTCTAGTAGGCGTAGAGAGAGTTCGCCAATGTTATAAGTTTTGGCCCATACTTCTCTGCTTTGATACCTTCGAGCCTGCTGCTGATAGAATGCAGAACGGGCTTTTGCGACGTCATGCTCCTCCTCCAGGGCATCTAAGTTGTCCTACCGATCTAGCTCGGCTTCTTTCTCTTTGTACATACGCACGCGAGGTGAGTCATGAATTATATCGTAGGGTAGTACTGCCTCTGCGCCGTACACCATGAAAAATGGTGTGTATCCGGTGGTGCAATTTGGCATGGTCCGCAGCCCCCAGTGTACGGAGTCGAGCTCCTCAACCCAGTGCGTATCTGATTCCTTCAAGGATCGCACTAGTCTGGGTTTGATGCCGCTCATGATAGGACCATTTACGCGTTTGACTTGACTATTTGTTTGGGGATGATAGACAGAGGCGTAATCGAGCTTCATGCCCATATTGCTGCACCAAGTTTTCACCTCATCGGCTGTGAAATTTGAGCCATTCTCAGTGATGATGTTGTGGGGTACACCGTAATGGTGCACAACCCCTGATATGAAGTCTATCTTTGGTCCGGATTCGACCGTTTTAACTGGTTTGGCTTCTATCCATTTGGTGAACTTGTCCACCATGACCAATAAGTATTTTTTCTTATGGCTTCCCCCTTTAAGAGGTCTGACCATATCCAGCCCCCAAACCGTGAAGGGCCAAGTTATGGGGATTGTTTGGAGAGCGGTAGGGGGCATATGGCTCTGATTGGTGAAGAGTTGGCAACCGACGCAATGTTGGACAAGGTCCTGTGCATCTGCCCGGGCTGTAGGCCAGTAAAAACCTGTACGGAAGGCCTTGCTTACAAGTGCCCGAGCTGCGGCGTGGTGCCTGCCGAGTCCGGCATGGATTTCAGCCAAGAGCTGCCGCCCTTCCTCTTCGGAGATGCATCTTTGGAGCACTCCGGTGGCGCTTTTCTTATAGAGCTCTCCGTCATGGACTTTGTAGGCCTTGGAGCGCCGCACAATACAACGTGCCTCATTTTGGTCCTCGGGGAGCTCTTGCCTATTTAGGTAGGCTAAGAAGGGCTCGGTCCACGGGGCGATGACAGCCATGACTTCGTGGGCCGAAGGTGTTATTTCGGTGGCAGAGCCTCCGATTACGTCGGATGGTTCAGAATCTGGGGTTATATTCGGATCTGGACTGGTATTGCTGGTCTCCCCTTCCCATACCACGAACGGCTTGAACAGCCTTTCCAAGAAGATATTAGGTGGGATGGGGTTGCGTTTAGCGCCGATGCGGGCGAGGATATCCACCGCTTGATTGTTTTCTCGGACCACGTGGTGAAATTCGAGCCCCTTGAACCAAGCTGACATTTTGAGGACGGCATTACGGTAGGCCGCTATTTTCGGATCCTTGGCATCAAAGTCTCCGTTTATCTGTGATATTGCGAGGTTCGAGTCCCCGCACTCTTCTAGGCATTGGATGCCCATGTAGACTGCCATCCAAAGACCATGCAACAGAGCCTCGTATTCGGCTGCATTGTTGGTGTCTATGTATAGTATTTGGAGTATGTATTGGACCGTGTCTCCGGTGGGGGATGTCAGGACAACACCCGCTCCCAATCTGGCCAGCATCTTAGAGCCGTCGAAGTGCATGATCCAATTGGAGTATGCGCCGTACTCTTTAGGGAGTTTGGCTTCTGTCCATTCGGCGACAAAGTCAGCAGTACTTGCGACTTAATGGCTCGCCGTGGTTTGTATGTTATGTCGAACGGAAGGAGCTCGATGACCCACTTAGCAATCTGGCCCGTGGCATCGCGGTTATTTATTATGTCATTGAGTGGTACTTCAGAGGCCACCGTAATCGAACACTCTTGAAAGTAGTGTCATAGTTTCCGGGATGCCATGAAGACCGCGTATGCTATCTTTTGATAGTGTGGGTACTGGGATTTGCATGGAGTGAGGACAGTGGGCACGTAATATACCGGTTTTTGAAGCGGGAACTTGTGTCCGTCCGTTTCTCGTTCGACGACGAGCGCTGCGCTTACAACCTGGTGTGTTGTAGCTATGTGTAATAGCATAGGTTCGCTAGTATTTGGCGTGGTCTGGATTGGATTACTGTCCAAGAGGGCCTTTATTTCTTTCAGTCCTGCCGTGGCCGCATCCGTCCACTCGAAGTGTTCGGTGTGTCGAAGAAGGCGATAAAGAGGTAGTGCCTTTTGTCCCAACTGGGAGATAAAGCGGCTTAAGGCAGCCACACATCCTGTTAATTTCTGGATCTTCTTGAGGTCTGTTGGGGTAGCCAACTATGACAAAGCTCGGATTTTTGCCGGATTTGCTTCAATTCCTCTATTGGAAACAATGAAGCCGAGCAACTTCCCGGAAGGTACGCCGAAGACGCATTTTTCCGGGTTGAGCTTGATGTCATATGTTTGGAGGTTGTCAAACGTGAACCTCAAGTCATCTATTAAAGTTTCAACGTGTCTTGTTTCTCCATGCATATTTGAATCATGCGTTGATAGGCTGCTCTGACGTTTTTGAGCCCAAAAGGCATGGTATTCAAACAGAAGGGGCCGTATGGTGTGATGAAGGCCGTTGCGGCTTGGTCGGACTCTGCCATCTTAATTTGATGGTATCCGGAGTATGCGTCGAGAAAACACAATGAGTCGTGTCCTGCGGTAGCGTCGATTATTTGATCAATGCGGGGGAGGGGGAAGGGATCCTTGGGGCAAGCCTTATTGAGATCCTTGAAATCGACACATAGGCGCCAGGATTTGTCCTTCTTTGGTACCATCACCAGGTTTGGTAGCCAATCCAGATGTTTTATATCTCTGATGAATCCGGCCTCGAGTAACTTAGCTAGCTCTTCTCCCATGGCTTGTCGCTTAGGTTCTGAAAAGCGCCGAAGAGTCTTCCTGACCGGCTTGTATCCCTTCAGTATATTTAGGCTGTGTTCGGCCAGCCTGCGTGGGATGCCCGACATGTCTGAAGGATGCCAGGCGAAGATATCCCAATTCTCATGCAGGAACTCTCACAGTGTTGCGTCTATTGTGGGGTTCAACTGTGTCCCAATGGAAGCTGTCCTTGTAGGGTCCGTTGGGTGGACCTAGAATTTGACTATCTCGTCCGCTGGTTTGAAAGAGGTGGACTTGGGTCGCTTGTCAAGTATCACGTCATCTTTGACCACTGTGGCATGCAACGTGGTTAGTTCTTCGGCCGCGTGGGCTTCGGATAATGCCTCCAGGGCCAGTGCGGCGGTTTTATTTTCAGCGCGGAGTGCAATGTCTGGATCACTAGCTAGAGTGATGATTCCATTGGGCCCGGGCATTTTGAGCTTCATGTACCCGTAATGGGGTATAGCTTGAAAGCTCATGAATGCATCCCGCCCTAAAAGGGTGTGGTATCCGCTGCTAAACGGGGCCACTTGGAATGTGATTTCTTTGGACCTGTAATTTTCTGGCGTGCCGAATACCACATCTAGTGTGATTTTTCCCGCACATCATGGCTACCGGCTAGGGACGATTCCCCTGAAGGTCGTGCTATTCCGCTCAATGCGTCTCTTATCTATTTCCGTCTTGTTGAGGGTCTCCTCGTAGACGAGGTTTAATCCACTGCCGCCGTCCATGAGCACTTTAGTAAGCCTGAAGCCGTACACAATTGGACGAAGGACCAAAGCGGCTTGTGCTCGGACTGTTTGGAATTGCGGTTCGTCACTAGCATTGAAAGTTATAGCCGTGTCATTCCATGGATTCATTGATGCAACGTGGCAGACTTCGGCGAGGCTGCGGAGTGCTCGCTTACGCCTATTGTTAGAGGCGAAAGTCTCGAAGACTGTTAGTACCATATTGTTATATTCAGCGGGATGTTGCTCTCCAGTATGGTTGACGAGGAGATCCTCGCCGCTCTTCGCTACCTGCCGGAGTATCCAACATGATCTAAGGCTAAGTGTTGGCATGGTATCCGGTGTGCTGTGAATTTTGCATGGCCCGTTGAGCCATTCCTCCAATACGGTTCCACGCCCTACAGCGGGCCTTGGTTTTTTGGTGATTGAATCGGATGACTTGCGAGAGTTTACCCTTTTAGTTCGGACAAAGGGTTTAATGAGGGCTGGAGTATCCCAAAATTTTGTTTGGGTTTTCCAGGCACTTTCTATCGCACAGTACTTACGTACTACGGCCACTAAGTCAGCGAAGTGTACTATGTCATAGCGACTTATAACATTGAGGATCCCCTTGTCCGTGCAATTTTTGCAAAAGAATGAGATTGCGTCTTCCTCGTGACAGTCCTTGACCTTGTTTATCACAAGGAGGAATCTGGCCCAGTAGTGATGTACTGTCTCTTGGGGCTCTTGTCTGATATGGGAAAGATTGCCTAAATCTGGGTGGGCGGGTAGATTTAAGTCCGAAACCCTGACCCGATCTGAGACCCAGGGGCAGCGAAGCTTCCGACCTTGGCAGCTCGGGCTCCGGGATGTTGCCCAATTTTTCTGGCCTGCCGCCTGATTCTAAGTTCGGGGTTGGGGCCATGTCCTCCCGTGAGCGGGTATCCGGCTCGGAGAGCTCGGAAATATGGACATAGTTCGTCCTCAAAATAGAGGGATAATCCATGCGTTGCTCTTCCAGTACCGCTATCTCATGGGTGATCGGTGGAGAGTTAATCTCCCTTTGGTCGGGTTTAAGCCCAATCCGATCATAGTCCATAGACACACCCAGAGTGGCGATGCGATCGAAGAGCTCATTAAGGGAGGAGAGCTCCATTGGACCCATCTGTTCGGCGAGTTCCGAATCGACGTGGAGGCTGTTTTTGATGACCTGAGAAGTCATCGTCGGTGCGATAGTCAATCGGGCGGTCATGACGAAGCTGCCTAGTTGGAGAGTTTGGCCTAGAGCCAAGGCTCCCCCAGAGGTGATGTTGTCCTTGACAACGAGACGAGCCATCAAGCCTTATCGCGACGACACAGTGGAACTCTCAATGAAAGCACTAATATCAGTGTCAAAACCGGCGGATCTCGGGTAGGGGGTCCCGAACTGTGCGTCTAAGGCTAATGTTAACAGGAGGCCGGGGACACGTTGTTTACCCAGGTTCGGGCCCTCTCGATGGAGGTAATACCCTATTTCCTGCTTGATTGATCTTGATGATATGAGTATTACAAGAGCTGACCTACCACGAGATCGTAGAAGCTAAACCCTAGAAGCTAGCCTATGATTATGATTGTTGTTATCCTACGGACTAAACCCTCCGGTTTATATAGACACCGAAGGGGGCTAGGGTTACACAGTGTCGGTTAAAGGGAAGGAGATCTAACATCTGAATTGTAAAGCTTGCCTTCCACGCCAAGGAGAGTCCCATCCGGACACGGGACGAAGTCTTCAATCTTGTATCTTCATAGTCCAACAGTCCGGCCAAAGTATATAGTCCGGCTGTCCAGATACCCCCTAATCTAGGACTCCCTCAGCGCCTGCCCCCTCTTCCGAAACCCCAGCACTAACAATGGCAGAACCGAGCAGCTTCTGTTGAAAGAGTGGTTGGAAATCGCTCCCCACAAAGGTAATCAAGCTCATTGTTTCGCGTGTGGATAATCTCAGTACCATGTCGCTCGCCGCGTGCTCATCGAGGATGTATCGTTTACTCAAAGCCCTCAGGACGGAGCTTTTTAAGCCAGCTCCTTGCTTGCTGATGCCGCCTTATCTTCAGAAACGGCGTGTGACACAGCATAACGATCATAGGGTGGCAAGCATCAACCCCCTTGACTGCGATCCGAACCCCGTCACCCTCAACTACATTAACGGTATGTACTGGGTCGGGATGAACATGTCTAGAATGGTGCTCGTCAACGATCACGGGAGCTGGATGCTCGTGGAGGTCTACAATTGACGATTGATCCCCCTTCTTTCGATTAACACTGCACTGCTTAAGCACCACGGCCCAGAATACTCGGAATATTACAGTGGGTAACATGATACCAAGTTTGATTTGCTAAAGGTTGTAATCTGCCAAGTGCCCACAAGATCTGTGAATTATAAGGACTTCATGCTAATTGTGTTCTTCAACCGCGGTCTCGCCTATCTAACAGGTCACTGTGGTAAGTGGATAAATCAGCATGTCCATCGCAGGATCATACATCCTCCAAGGTTCTCTGATGCCATTGAACACAAGGGCTTCATTTACGTTGTTGACTTCTTCTATGGCTGGACGTATTGCTGGCCTACTCCAGTCATTGCTACAAACGGCTGTTAAAGCAGTATGTTACTTTCCTATGAAATCATGATGGCTTGCTTACATTACTGTCACCATTTACTGAAAAATATTCATGCTCATAACATGTTGTTCTTAAGATTGATTACAGTAAGAGCCCTTTTTTATTTGATTCCAACTTGATATGATGTTGTAGGCCGCCTGGTGTCCCTACCCTTCCTAATCCCAGAACCTTTCAAAGAAAAGCGGCATGGCAGTTGCAGGTGGTTCCTGGCTCGATCAGAAGACGACGAATGATTGATGATTGTTCGCAAGTACCAGATGTGTTGTTTCGTGGAATACAATCACAGTCACTGCAAGGTCTTTGAGCAGGGTCCCAGCTTCTCTGGGCCTTCAGGAATTTTTGGCTGGAGGCTGGTAAGTTTCCTTGGTACATGCTCTCTGTTTCCCGGACTGAATTATCCAATTAACCAGGAGATAACCCACGGCAAGGATCATGATGGCAACGCGATTTCGGTCATCAGGCAAAACTGTGTGTACACAACATACCATGCGTCCTTGCATGCACCATACCCTGATATGTGCCGCCACACTCTGCAGCCCAAAGTAGGAGAGAGGGTCACAAGTATCGTACTTCGACCTACTGGCTGGAGTTTCCCCTGTCAGGCACCTATCTGGTTCAAGCCGTCAGCCAATCTCCATAGCTTAATAAATAGTAAGGTCTAACTGAGCCAATTAGTTAGATGCGCACACTTGGTGTAGTGGGATCTTTATTTAGTTTGATGCATACACTTGTTCTTTTTTGGTAGTCCTTTTATAATGATGGTTGATGTTTGGTTTGGAAGACAGAGCTGTGTCTTTACTCTTCTGGCCTGCTTACTGCTTTTGTTGCACCCCCAGCCCTGGTTCCTGCTGCTACTGTTTTCAATGTACAATCAGTAGTATATTTCGTCTGTTGGTTGAATAAATGTGTTGTTAGAACGATAAACACAATCGTTGCGTGGTCCGATCCTTTAGTGCCCTATACCGTATGTAGATCATACTATTTTTGGAACGTAATACATTTTCCACTTGTCGATAACATGCAGTCCACTGATGAAGGCCCAATAGAGGAGCCCATAATTAACTGGAAGGGAGGCTCTCACATGAATCCGGCCTAGGTACATGCTCATGGTCCCCTAAACATAAATAAGTAAATAAATAAAGCTAAATGCTCATGCACGAGTTCTTTAAATTCATGATTTGAAAAGTCAAATTTTAACAGCAAGATATTATTTCCTATGATAGTGTCATTACGTTCAGTCGATATTATTCTTAGGCAAAGATAGTGACCAGTCTTCTTTCTCCCACCATTTTCTTCCTGCAACCAGCAGACCCATGCAAATCGCAGTCAGCATCGTAAATAGTTCTGGTCCATTTTTATTTTTTGATAAGAATGTCTAACCCAGCCCAACACATTGGCGACAACACTTTATCCTCTGCCTTGGCGCGCTCGCCGCGGCGCCGCCGTCCGGCCCTGTCAACATAGTGAATCGGGAGAGGACTGTAGTTGTGAGTATGACAGTACGGACCCACTAGGTCCACTCCCGAACACAAGTAAGCGCCTCTTTTACTACTCCGATGCACTCCTCATTTTTTACTCTAATCCACCCAGCTGATATCTGGGACCCACATCATTGTCAACATATAGTTAATTAAAGACAGAACTGCACAACTTTTTTTTGAGGATTTGTTCGGAGGAGCAGGCTACAAACTGGGTTGTGCGGTCTCTATGGCACACCTAACGACATGACCAGCCCAACAGTTTTTTCTTTGGGAAAATAGGTAGCCCACTATTTCTTTTTGAAGAATACCCAAGGTAGGCCTATTTGTTTTCTCTGACTTACTGGGCTGCAAATCTTTCAAGACGAGGAGGGATACATTCCGGTCTAGCCAAAGAGTATGGTCAGTATGTCTTGAAAGTAATATCAAAGGGGTTGTAAATTCCAAAAAAATTATAGCAAATGGGCAATTAGTTTCTTTTTTTTGTTTTTGGTCTTTACTGATATTTTATATTTCATTGGATTTTAACATGACATAGTACTAATTTATTTTTAAATTTGTTTTAGTATGGCTACTAATTTTTGGATTAAGAATATTTTGTTCCCCAGCAAAAATATGCGAATTTTAATATTTCGCACATTTTTAGTTCAATTTTTTAGCCCTGGTACTGACCAAAAAATTGGCAGCAATTCTAAAAATGGAAAATCGGTTGCAATAAATTCCATATGAATTAGCAAATGAGTAAAAATTATAAAAATAATAGCAAATGGGCTGGACACGCCACATATTTCGAAGCTAACTTGTTTACACAAGGCTTTGTCAGTCAACACATGATTCTAGCAGAAGTGATTGTTGGATATCCATCCAACGACCGACATGCGTCTTCAATCTCTGATCTTGCTGCTCCAGCCGCCTAAACCAGCACCAGTGGGATTGCATGCTCCCTCCTCTTGTGGCCCGCTGTGATGCCACACAGGCTTCACCGGCCCACCCTACTCCCTCCGCTGGCCTGGCCGCACACAATCAACTACCTCCTTATTACGCGGAAAAATGATTCCTCCCACTAACATCTGGGGCACATCGATTCGGAGGCTGACTTGTGGGCCTACTAAGTTGACACGGACGGAGAGCTTTGTTAACTTAGTGAATATCAATGATTCTAGCTCCACTGACCGTACGATGTCCATCCAATGGCCGTAGTGCTTCTTCAACCTCTGGTCTTCTTGCTCCAGCCACCCAAACCAGCGCCGGTCATGCCGCCTGCTCCTCCCTCTCCTGGCCGGCAATGCTGGCGCGGAGGCCTCACCGCCCCCTACTAGTCCCACCGCTGGCTAGGCCATTGTTGGATTTTGGGTTCCGGCAAAACCCTTAAGGTTCGAACTGTGGGGTGCGCGCGAAGATCTTCTCCCTACAGATCCGCTCTCACAACCTCGCCGTGATTCTAAGCTAACAAGATGAACAACACAAGGGAAACGAGATTTATACTGGTTCAGGCCACCATTGTGGTGCAATACCCTACTCTAGTGTGTGGTGTGTGGATTGCCTCTTGGGCTAACGAGGAACAATACAAGGGGAAGGACAGCCTCGCGAGGGGTGGTGTTCTTGTGCTGGTGTGGGTGGTTCTGGTCTGAATTTGCCCTCCCATGCTACGGTGGTGGCTAGCCCTATTTATAGAGGCCTTGGTCCTCTTCCCAAATGTTGAGCGGGAAGGGATTCCACAATGGCGGGATTTTGAAAGGGGACAGCCTGTACAGGCTATCCTGACTAAAGGTGGTCTTCGACTACCAAAGGCACTGGCGATGATGCCGTCTTGGGCTCCACGATGACCTCCATCTTGCCGTCCTTCCAGTCCTGGTCCCGTTGCACCGATATGGAAACCTTTGCTTGATGCCTCGGTACTCCGCGCCTGCGCTTGCCCCCTTCGCACCAAAGAGGAAACAAGGACACTGTGCTGGCCGGCGCCCGCCTGGCGCTCGCCTAGTCCTGGTCGTCATGGCTTGCGTCATGTGCACCTCGCGAGGTACTCCTCACCTTGATCTCTCTGCCTCCTCGCGAGCCTGCCTGGTTAGGCCGCCCCTGAGGAGGCCCTGCGTCGTTCGCCCCGCGAGGCTTGGCCCCTTGCGAGGGTCTTGAGCTTGGGTTGATGAAGACGGGCCGTACTGGGCCACTGATGAGCCACGACACAGGCCGCAGGCAGGCAAGTCTAGATACCCCCATATCCAGGACGTCGACAGTAGCCCCCGAGCCCAAGGCACACTCGAACTTGGCTTAGCGGGAAAGCCAAAGGATAGGGGCGGAGCGCCGCGGGCCCCAACAGCCTGAGGCCTTGGGCGACGCGTGGCGACCTGATTGGACGTGGGCGTCTCCGCTTCCCCATGCTCCCCCAATATCCGCCTGGCTAGACGGCCATGAAGCTTTACACAATTATTTCCTCTTTGCCGCCTGCGCGCTTCCTATTCCCCCTTCTCCCTTGAGCCTCTGCTTCTGCTCCCAATCTTACCCGAGCTCTGCCTCCTCCATCGCCATGGCGTGAACCAACAAAGAGAAAGGGAAGGAGTCCACGCCCTCGTCCAGCTCGCCTCCGGCATTCGATCCCGCCGTCGGCCGGACGCTGGTGCTCAATCTGGAGGCCTTGGAGAAGGTCCGCCCCGCACTCGCCTCCAGCTTCAGCGAGCACGGAAAGACGATGGCTTGGCCTGCATCCCACGCCTCTGTCGACAGGATCGTGACGGAGGTTTGATTCTTCGTTGACGCCCTGTGGGCTGGCTTGGTCCCTCCTTTATCTGCTTTTTCAATGCGGTGTTATCCCACTATCAGATCCATATGATGCATCTTGATCCTCAATCTGTTACCCTTCTTGCTGTTTTTGCTTTTGTCTGCAAGGCAATGGTGGGCATTGCGCCTTCCATTGCCCTCTTGCGTCACTTCATCTCCTTGCGCCTGACCGACCCATCGCAGTGCTCGGGGTGTGCGAGCTTCCAGGCCGTGGCTGAGACGGCCGCCTTCGGGATTGATTTTGGCCTTCCACCTTCCACGAGCAGGTTCTGGACGCGGTGGCTATATGTGGATGTCGGAGTGCCTAGCCCCCTGCTTGCGCATCCGATGTTGCCTGCTATCCCCAATCCAGGTTGGGACCATGAAGAGCTTGTGAGCCCCCGACTCTCCTTCGTTTGGCGCCGACTGGGGAGGTTGAGAGACCTCGGTGTGACTGCACCCCAAGTGGTGCAGAAGTTCCTCCGGCATCACATTGCTCCTCTCCAGCTTCACTCCCGCCCTATGTGGACCCTGACGGGACACTAGGACCGCATGAGGCTCCAGGATACGGAGCTGGCGCCTGAAACACTGAAGAAGGTGCTGGAGGTCTTGGCAGGCGACCCCGCGCCGGGCGACATTCGGCACGGGGGCAGCCTTCTGTATCTATGCGTGGGAGGAGCTAATTTCGTGAGGCAGATGCCTCTCTTCGACGAGTGGGGGCTGCGCCCGGCGAGCCTCATGGGGCCTCGCGAGAACCCTGTTGTCGTGACTCCTTCCCCGGTTTCCAGCATCGATCTTGCCCTAGGAGCGGGTGCGAGGAGGCAAGCATCGCATGAGGCTGGAGGCTCTGGTGCTGAGCTGCTGACGCCGCATAGGGATCCTGAGGTGTCATCCCTCGGAGCCCATGAAGCCCATCCTGAGGCGATTGTCGATGGGGGTCGCGCCCCATGACTCCTGAGGCCAGAGCCCCCGAGGCCTCAGCAGGTCATCAAGAAGTGGTGCCTGATCGCTCCTCCCAACTTGGCGCCCTTGTGGTTGGAACCCTGAGCGCTTCTTCATTCGCGCCGCATGCTGGTCCCCAGGCCACGTGCCTGGGTCGGTTCCGTGTGGACTTCGACGCCCTCCGCAAGAGGAAGGAGTCTTCGAGTGGCGGTGTGCATCCCTTCTAACCGTTGAAGCACAGGAAATACTTTGCTATAGATGAGTAAGTACCTCACTCTTGTAATTCTTCAATTGCTGCGTCCTTTCCTGACTGTGGCCCTTCAGGATCCCTCCTGCCAAGCCTGTGGAGTCTGCCAAGGGAGTTCTCCTAGCCGCGCCTCCGTCGCCGGCCTTGTGCGTCCCGAGCTTTCATGCTGCTCCTGACGCAAGTCTGGCCGGAGAGGCAATCCGGCCTGCAGAGGACCTGGAATCTGCGCCCATGCCTTCCTTTCTTCGCGTCCTCACCCGGGGCCTGACCAGCCTTCCCAGGGTTCCTCCCCTGATTGTGGACCGTGAATGGTTGAGGTCAGTCCTAGGCCTTTCTTATGGAGGTGGATCTGCGCCGGCTTCGGTCCCTCGTGGAGCCCGTCCGACGATTGCAGGGGCGCCAGCCCCCAGCCCCCTGCTGAGAGGGGGCGTGCCGCTCTAGAGCCCGCCACCAACACCGATAGTGGAGGACGATATCGACGACATGCTCAGGCGTGCACGGGAACACAACAGCGTCCGCCAGGGGTTCCTCCGGAAGGCGATGGACGCGATGAGCCAGCTCATTGGAGAGCTCACGAAAGTGGACGCGTGCCTTGAAGCTGAAGGCCTGTGGCTGGTTGAGGAGCGGCGCAAGCTGAAGGTGGCTACCAGCCTCACGCGTCATCAGCAGGAGCTTGACAACGCGAAGGCTGAAGCAGCTCTTACAGCCTCGCGATAGGCCTGCTCCTGAGCCATTGGGGAAGCTCGGGAAGTAGACCAACGACATGAGATCACGAAGAAGCGCGCGTGGGAGCTCCAAGCCTGGAGCACTTCCCTGGAGCAGCAGATGGAGTTGCGCCAGGCCGCCCTTGCCTCACTGAATGGGGCGCCCGTCGAGGAAGAGGAGCTCCGGAGGCGTGAGGAAGCATTGACGCTGGAGGCTGTTGAGCGTAACCTTGACCTTGAGCAGTTGGAGACGAGGAAGCGCCTGGTTACCCGGGCAGAGGACGATGTCGGCGCACGAGAGGCTCAGTTCCAGGAAGAGGTCGACCGCCGCGTGGCAGAAGTTCGCGCGGACCTGGTGCGCGAGCATGGCCAAAGGCTGGGGTTGATTGAAGCTGAGGCTGCAGGCAGGACTGCTACCCTTGGGTCTAAGCTGGACGAGGCAACGCAGCACGCGGAGGCCTCCGCAGCCGCCCTGGTCTTGGCACAGACTGAGTTGGCCTCCTCCCGCGCCGAGCTGCTCCTCCTTCAAAGGCGGGCTGACGATGCCGAGTCTGTTGCGCGGCAGAACAGAGAAGACATTGTCCAACGGCACACGCTGGAGCGCACGCACGGCCCCATGCTCCAAGATCTCATGAATAGGGCCAACACAGCCCTCGGCAATGTCTGTGATGCGAACGTTCCACACCCTCACGTGACCAACTATGCTAGCCATCTCCAGTTCTTCACTGATGTGGTGATGCATCTGGAGAATCATTCCGATAGGGCTCACCAGCTTGTTGAGGAGAGGAGTCGCGTCCTGCTCGGGCGTGCGTTCTCCCGCGTCTTCAGCCATCTTAAGGACAGAGATACCCACTTTGACTTTGACACCATCATTGCTCCAGTGCCCATGGTCATTTGAGGCGACCTGGCACAGCGGGTGGAGGACAACGTGGATGCTCTAGTTGGGGCCTTCGCTTCTGATGATGACGGGGTAGTAGTGGCTGCGGATGAGGGCGATGTGATGAACGACAACGAGAATAGCATTGGCAATGGTGATGGTGATGATAGTGATGGTGACAGCAGTGCCAACGATGGCTCCGAAGGTGATCTAGAGGATGCAGTGAGCGATATGTCTGATTAACCCTGTGTATCCCTGTTGTTTTTCCCTCCACACGAAAAAGCTCGGGAGCGGCCCTGAAAGTTGTGAGAGCATTTTGGGAGGGGAAGCTCCTCATGTAAAAAGTTCGCCATTTGCACGCTTGTGGGTGTAACACCGAGCGCGCGCCTGTATGTGGCTACAGACCCCATGATGAGTTAGTTGATGTGGTTTACCTTTAGCCTGGACAAGTCTTGAGAAAGCTTGCAGGGCCGTAGTCTTCTGAGGGCCCTCTAGGGGGATCCGTTGGTGTCGTGATGAGAATCTCGTGAGAGCGAGAGGTAGCTGCGGTCCGACGTGTATGTGTGCTTGGCCCAGCCCGGCTCGCGAGGGGCTCGCAAGGTGAAGGCAGCCGACGCTAACTTAGGACGTAGGGCAGAAACCAGAATATGAGAAATTGCACGAACGAGACAAGACACCCCCCCCCCCGAACACACGCAAATCGCAAGCTCAAGTTCAACTTAAATTTGAAGCAAGGAATCTCGACAACAGAGAAAGAGGCAAAAAGCAAGAGGCCGCGTCCGGCCCCTAGTCTAGTCTTTGATGTCTTCTCACCAGCACGGAGCTAAGTGCTGCCACTGGGCGAGGGCGGGAGCCCCCGAGGCCCGAGGGCGGCTCTCCAGAGACTCCGGGGCGTGTACATCCCCAACTCATTATTATGTGAGAGTGTCACGGGCAGCGAGCTTCACAGGCACCAGGCCTTGTTCATAGGTACCGGCCTTGCTTCATATCACCAGATGAGGGCCCCGCCTTGCACCACACTCGACCTCCATTGACGGTGACGGAAACCAAGGACGACGCCAATGGGGTAGAGCGGTCCCCAGCGGTTCCCCCGACGACCAGGGGTCCTCTGCCGAGGGTAGGCTTTGCGGCAGCTCCCCGGCAGAGGGCCTATCTCCGAGGAACGCCTTGCTCCATGCGCCGTGGGGAGGGGCCTAGCTCCCGGCCCTCTCCAGCAGCCCCCAGTGCGCCCCTGCTGGCGGAAGGGACGCTGCTGAGCTGGGGCAGCCTTCTACTGCGGTGACCTGAACTTCCTGCGACCCATGGTTAGCATAAGCTTGCTCTTGAGGAATTAGCGGTACCCGATAGCCGTTGCCGTCGATGCTGTTGGTGAGGCTTCCTTGAGGCTCCTGGAAAGGCTCGGCTTCTGGTGTCTCTTCCTCCCATCTTGGCCCGGGGAACGAGTCGTGGTCGTCTTCCAGCGCGTACTCCCTATCGACCATATGGCGCACGTAAGTCTCCGAGGCCGCCACCCCAAAGGCTTCGCTGTACCGCGCCATGCTCCAAGTGGCTCGGCCCAGCATGCCGTCTTGGTGGTGAGAGGACGGCAGCCCTTTCGGGTTGAAGGCAGTGATGTGCGTGCCCTCGCTCACCGGGGGTGGTGCTGGTGCAGCCTGACGCCCGACAATGATGGTTGAGCTGGTGTTGATGAAGCCTTGGGTCACGCTTGAGGGCACGCGAGCACAGATGGGCCCGCCCCGTGATCCGCCCGTGGTTTGGGATGGGAGCTAGCTGCAGAAGGGATGCGCCCCCGAAGCTGTGGCATCTAGGAGCTCGGCAACACGCTCTAGCAGCATGTCTCCGCCGCTCTCCTGCAACCTGCAACACAGCAGCTTCCACGCCACCGTGAGTGCGGCCCTCGTGTTTGCTTGCTCCTGCCGGGTGTGTGGCACCGTGGCCGCGGCGTGACTTGAGGCCCTTGCTGCTGATCGTACCTGCCGCGGAGTGAGAGCAAGCGTCGCTTGACCGCGTTGCCCGCGCCCCGCAGTGTTCTGCGGAACACGGGCTGTCTGAAGCGCGAGGTCGGGGTTGCCTTGGGCAGGCGGCGCGGCATGGGCAGGCCATGTCTCCCAGCGGTCGGCGTTGGTCGTCGGGTCACCGGACATGGATGCGATGAAGCGGTGGAACACAAATCAGTGGAGAGAAGATTCCGGCGCACCCCTACCTGGCGCGCCAAATGTCGGATTTCGGGTTCCGGCAAAACCCTTAAGGTTCGGACTCTAGGGTGCACGCGAAGATCTTCTCCCTGCAGATCCTCTCCCACAACCTCGCCGCAATTTTAAACTAAAAAGATGAACAACACAAGGGACACGTGATTTATACTTGTTCAGGCCAACATTGTGGTGTAATACCCTACTCCAGTGTGTGGTGTGTGGATTGCCTCTTGGGCTGACGAGGAACAGTACAAGGGGAAGGACAGCCTCGCGAGGGGAGGTGTTCTTGTGCTGGTGTGGGTGGTTCTGGTCTGAATTCGCCCTCCCTTTCTACGGTGGTGGCTAGCCCTATTTATAGAGGCCTTGGTCCTCTTCCCAAATGTTGAGCGGGAAGGGATTCCACAATGGCAGGATTTTGAAAGGGGACAACGAGTACAGGCTATCCTGACTAAAGGTGGTCTTCAACTGCCAAAGGCACTGGTGATGACGCCGTCTTGGGCTCGACGATGAGCTCCATCTTGTCGTCCTTTTGGTCCTAGTCCCGTTGCACCGATATGGAAACCTTTGCTTGATGCCTCGGCACTCCGCGCCTGCGCTTACCCCCTTAGCACCAAAGGGGAAACAAGGACACTGCGCTGGCCGGCGCCCGCCTGGTCCCGATCATCATAGCTTGCATCATGTGCACCTCGCGAGGTACTCCTCGCCTTGATCTCTCTGCCTGCTTGCGGGCCTGCCTGGTTAGGCCACCCCTAAGGAGGCCTTGCGTCAACCGCCCTGTGAGGCTTGGCCCCTCGCGAGGGTCATGAGCTTGGGTTGATGAAGACGGGCCATAATGGGCCACTAATGAGCCACGCCATAGGCCGCAGGCAGGCAAGTCTAGATACCCCCATATCCAGGATGCCGATAGCCATCCTCTACTCACCGCACGCCCTGTTATTCTGCTGCGATGGCAGCCTCACACCGTAGCTGAACCAGTGAACCCTCGTACTCCTCTCTGCGTGGGCAACAACTGCCGCGTCTTCCCTGGCTTCACGTCGTCCCCTTCCTAGGCCTCGCCATCGTCCACCGCCTTGGTGCTCTTGGCACGGCGTGGTCAATGTGGTCAGGGAACAACTTCCATCAGAAGAGTATTGTGCCTGGAGAGGCTGACAGCTGGGTCCATAGCTGCAGCAAGGAAGTGCCTCCTTATTACGCGCAAAATTATGAATCCTCCACCTGACAGTAGGGACTCACCTGACGGGCCACTATATTTCGCAAAAAAAAATGTTTCCCCCTGACTGCTGGGACCTACCAGCTGCATCTTCGCATGCAAGGAAGTGCCTGACAGTTGGGACCCACCCGGTCGAAGCGTATGTAGTGTTGTCATTCTTGTCGCGGACGTGTACGTACATACTGGTCGATCGGTCTGTCTGTAGGCTGCAGCGATGAACCGTGGCCGAGTAAGGAAGGGCACGTGTCGTAGTAGAGGCATGCACGTGTCATAGTAGAGGCGCGCACGTAGCATGTATACGTACGTACAACTAGGGTGCAAGAAAGTAAATACGACCATGTACATACATATGGACGGGGTCTCGAGCGCCTACTCGCATACGTACGACCAGGGCTCGTGTACATGGAGAGGCAGTGATGGCGTCCTGTTCATCGGTAGCCAACCGATAGGGTCGGAATGGAGAAATTGTGTCATCATGTCCAGCGGGAGGCAACCAGCTTGGACGGAACAGCCTATCGAAACAAGGTCTGGCGTACTGCAGAACAGAGGAAATGGCCTTGTGTTCGACCGACTATGGTCGAAACGACAACCTGTTCATCGGGAGGGGTCTGGCGTACCGCAAAATGGAGGAAACGAACTTGTGTTCGAGTGCCTATGGTCGAAAAGGGGTCCTGTTGATCAGGAGGGGTGTGGCATACCGCAAAACGGAGGAAACAGACTTGTGTTGGAGCACTTCAGTTGAAAACGGGGGTCATCTTCATCGGAAGGGGTGTGGTGTACCACCAAACAGGACCCCACGGGCTACTGTTTATCGCCACCGTCGACCTCCTCTAACCTCCACGGGCTACTGTTCATCCACCGTCAACCTCCTCCAGCCTCCACCTGCGACTGTTCATCCACGGGCTCCAGTTCATCCAGCCTCCACCGCTCCTCCACCGGCTACTGTTCAACCAGCCCTCTCCACGGGGTCCTGTTCAACCACCCCTCCACGGGCTACTGTTAATCTAGCCCTCCACTGGCTACTCTTCAACCAGCCCTCCATGGGGTCGTCCTGTTCATCCAGCCCTCCACAGGATCCTGTTCATCCACCCCCAACCGGCTCGATCGGGGTCCTGTTCATCCAGTGGCAACAACCTCTACTACCACGGGGTCCTGTTCATCCAACCCCCCGCCCCACCGGGAACTGTTCATCCAACCCCCCAACAACGCTCATTGTTCATCAAGAGGCAACATGTCCGATCGGCTTCAGTTAGCAACAGTAGCAAAGGAACCACTCGATCAGGTTCAGTTAACAGCCAGATCGATCGATCGATCGCTGGGGTTCAGTAACATGTATCCTGCAGTGCTATCGCTCGGGTTCAGTAGGCGAACGCCTCACTTGGGGTCAGTTAGAGCTCAAAGCCTCGCACCCACGCGCGTACGTGTATGAGAGATACACGCATCGCTCAGCCCCCGACCACCCACCGTAATCGGGAACTCCCCGATATTTTCCTCGCCCTCGCTTCTACCATGGTTTTTTCCATCGTGGATGGCCCAAAGAATGTCATGCAGCCGTGTCTCTGGCCCGCCCAGCATGAAAAGCCCATTTTCTATCTTGATTTTTTGTCATAGAAGTAGGAGCCCACTACATCTATGATTATACATGGTTTTGTCACAATTATCATCATAGAGTGTCATAAGCATGACAGGAAAAAAATTTGTTCGGCCAAAAATTTCACGGATGTGCCAATGGGGGAGAAGTTTCACAGAGTTTTGTGGAGAAGTTTAGAGAGTTATTTCTTCTTACTTTGGTTTTGTTCCTAAACATTTGCATCTCATACGCTTGCATTATTGGTCGTTGCATTGCATGGTGATGCATAATTCCTTATATAAACTCTCTTGAAAGTGATTGTCATCAATTACCAAAATGGGGGAGATTGAAAGGACATGCGGTGGCCCCATGTGTTGTTTTGGTAATTGATGACATTCTCTATGGACAAATGGTTGCATTGAGTTATATTTGAAGGATTTGTCGATAGGCATTTCTTGCAGTCCATGTGTCGGTTTCAAGGAGTTTATGAGTTAACCAAGGTGATATTGAGGAATTATCCAAAGATTTGTCATGTGAGTGTTGAGATTGTTGCCATCATGTCTTGAAGAATAAGAGAATATTGTGTGAGCATTCATGTGTATCTTCAAGACATCATCTTTATGAAGAGAGAAGATTTCACACAAAGCATAGAAGATACACCAAGTGGGATCAAGTCATCTAAGGGTTTGGTAAGCATTTTCCACTACGCTTTGTGTACTGACCCATGGTCTTCGTGAGAGTTCTATGTGGGGTTAGGTTTGCTTCCATGGGCTTGCGTCAAGAGGAAGATCACATACAACCCATGGAGGATGACATCAAATCAAGGTTGTGTTGTGCAACTTCAAGTGGAGAGTCACGAAGAAATCATGCTTGTAGCTTGCCATCCATTGTGGTGACAATGGACTTGTGAAGGTGTGCCGGAGAGTGGCTCACCCATAGTGGAGTATGGGGGAGCAATCAATTAGCCTTCATCAAGCCAACACAATCACGAAAGGTGGTCCAACTTGAGGAGTCAAGATCGTCATCATCTAGCTCAAGTGGACTTCATGCATGGCAAAGGTTTGCCCTTGATAGATTTTCTATTTTACTGGTCTCATGGTGATAGTTTGGAGACCGGGTTATAGGATCGATTATCATACTATCAAGGGGGTTCTCAAGTGAGTAGCTTGATCGTATCGTTCGTAGAGAGCTCAAACCATGGCATGCTCGCATCATCTTTCTTGGTTCTTGTTTGGTTTTCTCCTTGTGAGATTTGGAGCTTATGGTCATCTTCTTGACAAGCTTGAGTTAATCAAAAACGGAGTTCACATGCTTCTTCTATTGTGTTTTCGGTGTTGGAGGTTTTACCGGTCTTATTTGAGGAAGGGTTCTTGTTGGGGATATAACTATTAGGTATGACCCGCCCAGGAGGGCCCGGGTTATACCTATGGCGATTCTTGATATGAAGCCCACAGAGATATTGAAGATAGAGGTTAACAACCTAGGGCCCAAGGCCCAAGGGTGACTTACGTTATCTATGAGCCGGCCAGGACTCCGTGAGCCGCTGGGCGTCACCCTGTGTATAAAAGGGACGACCCGACGGCGGTTCAGGACAGGAGGCAATAGATCGAAAGCTAGGTCAAGTGGATTCGCTCCCTGGTAATCGAAACATAAGCCATACCACCTCAAACTGGATTAGGCCTTTACCTTCACCGCAAGGGGCCGAACCATTATAAACTCATGTGTCCTTTGTTCCGTTTAACTCCTTCAAGCTAACATTGAGGCGATGGCTCCACGACTAAGTCCTTTCATGAGGACATCTGTCATGACTATTCCACGACAGTTGGCGCCCACCATGGGACCAACGCACGGTGGTTTCGAGTTCTTGAAGGGCAGCTTCGAAGGGTTCAAGGGATACGTCGTGGGTTGAATGACCAAGAGTCGCTGCAGTAAGCTCGATATCAACGATGCAGGCTGGGGCCCCGAGGCCGGCTCAATTGAGTACGGGTACCGGGTCCCCTTTGGCGGAATCCACCTCTTCATCGGCAAGATCGGCGAGCCGGGCCCTGAGCCGGACATCTGCACCGACATCATCGAGACGGCTCATCATGCGAGACCCGCCCGAGCTCAGCCGCCATGAAGCGTGCCTTCGTGGGATTCATCCATGGAGCGTAATTTGAAGAAGGATCTATGTCTGGCGGTGAGACAGCCATCTACTCTGATGGTGTGTTGTCCACGGGCGAGACTACTTCATTGTATCAACTGCAGGACAGTAGGGTGGGGCTTGTTCCGATGGAGACAGTATTCTGGACCCCTATGGGCCGCCAAATAGGGTTGCGATCTTCATGGATGGAATGCAGCCTGTACAAAATTCTTCAACTGCGGCAGCAATGACTTCCGAGTCAGCAGCGGTGATGGCAGCCGGTGCAGTAGGCCCTGTGCGCCCGCCGTCTCAAATCTTGATAGACTTGTTGGATAAGTTGACGGCCTTGTTGACAGCAGAGGTCAACCCGGCGAATCAAAATCAACACAACATAGAAGTTACAAAGCTGTGAGATGAGATAGCACAAGCCAAGGCAGACTTGGTGGCTTAGGACATTAGGATGGTCGCAGAGCGAGCTGTCCTGGATGCCCAGGCGCAACGGATCCAAGCAGAGAATTACCGGCTTATGATTGATCAGAACACCTCAAATGAAGTCACGAGAAGGAGGAACATGTCTCTTGTACCTTCAGTTTACGAGGGGATAAATCTCTTTTGCACGCCTAGAGCGGGGACCAGTAACCCACCGTAGTTAAACCGGGTTGCAACACCTGGGGCCGGAACGCCGGTTCAACCACGTGTAGTGGAGCTACCTCGTTTGAACAATCTTCCGCCTCAGCATGTGCCAACACCATCGGGTCATTATTCTAATCGATTGTGGCGACAACATGATTGGTGGCTCTCCCAATGGAAGGCAATTCTCCAGCGGCGGTTGAGAGACGGAGGGTTAAGGAGCTTCTTCAAACGGCAATGGTACAGCAGGAGGCATACTCTTACAGTCGAGACAGGATTCATTCGACTCCTCGTCCAAGCCGGAGCTATAGCAGACACATGGACTCACCAGCTGTTTCAAGCAAGGCCCAGTGCCATGAGCAGCCACGTGGGAATGACGCAGCATGTGATGGTGTTCAAGGTGCGGTCTATCAGGGCAGGATGCGTCAAGAAGCTGAGCAGGCGGCTCAACCAGCGATTTATCAGCAGCTTCTAGCTTATCAGACGGCTTCTCTAGAGGCAGATGTGACCTCCAGATCTACAGGTGTACCCTCTTTGGTGCCGGCTCTCCGTAATGAATGTTTGCCTAAGGATTTCAAAGGACCTCTTTAGGTGCCTAATTACACAGCCGACTTACCCCCTGAGGCATGGATTGAAAGTTATGAGATGGCCATGGAACTATTGGAGGTTAGTGACACCTGCTGTGCTAAGTATTTTACCATGATGCTGGATGGAACGGCCCATAATTGGTTAAAAGGGCTGCCGGCTAATTCTATAGGGTCATGGGCCGAGTTAAAAGCCCGGTTTATTCAGAACTTCAAAGACACGTGCAAACAACCTATGTCGATTGTGGACTTGGCTACTTGCACCCAAGAGGAGGGTGAATCAACAACCCATTGGGTGCGCCGGGTCAAGGCTATCATATGTTCATCCGATAACATGAATGTCGGTTCTGCAGTCTTAATGTTGGAGAAAAATTGTTGTTTTTTGCCTCTTAAGCAGAAGTTGGGGCGGCTCAAGCGCGATTGTAATGATATGGGGCAACTGATGGTAGCTCTAATTAAATATGCCGACTCCTATAGTACCAAGGACCCTGAGTTTGATGATTATAAGCCAGGAAAGGGAAAGAAGAATGGCGACGCCAAAGGTCCGCAACATAACCCGGCGAATCAGGGGGCAACGGTAAACGCAAGGCTGATGGTAGCTCGGAGTTTGTGGCTAACACCAATGCACAGGGCAATAATCAACATCGTAAGGGGAGACCGCCTTCTCGGACTGGCAGATCAGGTTCTACTCTTGAGCAGTTGCTGAATGAGCCCTGTCCAAAGCATGGCATGCGGGAGAAACCAGCTACTCACCTTTGGAAAGATTGTACGATTATGAGGGATTTCAAAAATTCTAACTCGTTTGACAGCAATCATGGGCCAGGCGGCGGCCTAGGCTTCAGTGGCGGCGGTTCTCATGGCCTGGGTTATGGAGGTGGCAGTTCTAATTCTGGCTTCCAGGGTCACCAAAATAATCAAGGTGGATAATCAAGGTAGCCAGGGTGGTTACAATCAGCAACCCGAGCAGGAGGGTCAGCAGCAGTAGCAGTCCGGATATCAAAGTCATCCAAAGCAGTTGAATAGTGGGCAGTATGATGTTTTCACCACAAGTTTGTGCAAGTGTGACCAGAAGCTTCATAAGAGGGCTATGAACGCTGTTGAGCAGGTAGTTCCCCACTACTTGCAATGGTCTGAGCAGCCAATTATGTGGAGTCGAGCGAATCACCCGCCCCAGGTTGATAACCTGGGTTACTTGGCTTTGGTGGTGGCGCCTCAAGTTGGTGGATACAAAATTCACGAAGGTACTCATGGATGGAGGTATCCGTATTAAAATCTTAAGACATCCAATACTGTTTTCCATGGAGTGGTGCCTGGTAAGTCGGCGTACCCGGTTGGCAAGATCAAACTGGAAGTAGCCTTTGGAGATGAGCATGATTCCAGGGCTGAGAAGTTAACCTTTCAGGTGGTCAAGATCGGAAGCCCGTACCACGCTCTGTTTGGACGGCCGGCTTATGCCAAGTTCATGGCACGGACGTGTTATGTTTATTTACAGCTCAAGATGTTGGGTTACAAGGGGACTATCACAGTGCATGGGAGTCGAACGATAGCCTTGGAGTCTGAAGAAGGTGACGCCGCTTATGCTGAGTCTTTCTGTGCAACATAGGAGTTGAAGTTTTACAAACATAATGTCGACCCGGCAGATAAGACATCTTTGAAAAAGCCAACTATAGAGCATGACCCGGTTTTGAAGTTTAAATCGGCGGATGATACTAAGCTAATTAACTTTGTTCTCGGCGAGTCATCCAGGTAGTTTAGCATCAGCGCTAACCTGGATCCTAAATAGGAAAGCACACTCATCGAGTTCATCCGTGAGAACCGGGACATGTTTGCATGGAAACCTCTGACATGCCAGGTGTACCGAGGGAACTCACTGAGCACACTCTCAATATTGATCCGAAGTTTAAGCCGGTCAAGAAATTCCTTCGTTGCTTCAACGAGGAGAGGCGTAAGGCCCTTGGCGAAGAGGTGGCCCGGCTCTTGGCAGTTGGGTTCATTATTGAAGTCTTTCATCCGGAGTGTTTGGCTAATCCGGTGTTGGTGCTTAAGAAGAATGGCACTTGGCGCATGTGTGTGGATTAGACAGACCTAAACAAGGCTTGTCCGGATGATCCTTTTGCTCTCCCTCGTATTGATCAGGTCATTGATGCTACGGTGGGTTGTGAGCGTTTGAGTTTTTTGGATGCTTATTCTAGTTATCATCAGATCAAGATGGCGGTCAAGGACCAGGAGAAAACAACTTTTATTACTCCCTTTGGAGCCTTTTGCTATGTGTCTATGCCTTTCGGGCTCAAGGGTGCCCAGGCGACTTACCAGCAATGTGTGCAGAATTGTCTTCACATTCAGAATGGATGCAATGTTCACGCTTACGTGGATCATATTGTGGTGAAATACAGAGAGAAGGAAACCTTGATAGATGATTTGAGGGAGACCTTTAACAATCTTTGGGTCTACAATATGATGCTTAACCCGACCAAGTGTGTCTTTGGTGTGACAGTAGGCAAGCTATTGGGGTTCCTGGTTTCTAACAGAGGCATTGAGGCTAACCCGGAGAAGATCAAGGCCACTACTTCTTTGGCAAAGCCGGCGTGTATCAATGATGTTCAGCGTTTGGCGAGTCGTATTGCTGCCTTAAGCTGGTTCATAAGCCGGTTGGGTGAGAAGGCCATACCACTGTATCAGATGATGAAGAAAACTGATGACTTCGTCTCGAGTGATGCTGCTAACGACGCGTTTGAAGCTTTGAAGAAACAGGTAGCTGAGCCGCCAGTCCTTGCTACTCCTATTGATAAGGAGCTGTTGTTATTATATGTGGCTACTAACGCCCGGGCTGTCAGTGTAGCTGCTGTGGTGGAACGGAAGGAAGCAGGCAAGAAATATATGGTTCAGCGGCCGGTTTATTATATCAGGGGGGTGCTCATTGAGTCCAAGCAAAGGTATCCACATTGGCAGAACCTTGTTTATGGGGTGTTCATGGCCAGGCGGAAGCTTAAGCAATATTTTCTGGGTCATCCCGTCACTGTGGTCAGTTCTGCTCCTTTTGGATATATTAATCAAAACAGAGAAGCCACAGGGCAAGTAGCCAAGTGGTCCATTGAGCTTGGACCTCATGGTTTGAAGTACGTGCCTCGCACCACCATCAAGTCTCAGGCGCTTGTGGATTTCATCAATGACTGGAGAACTGCAGATGCCTAAAGAGAAGTCAGATAACACATATTGGACTATTCACTTTGATGGCTCGAGGCAATTGGAAGGCTCGGGGGCTAGAGTGGTTTTAGCTTCCCCTTGAGGTGAAAAATTCTGTTATGTTTTGAGGTTGATGTTTCCCTGTACTAACAATGCAGCTGAGTATGAAGCCTTGCTCCACTGTCTTCAGATGGCTAAGGAGATGAACTAAAGCCAGGTGCGATGTTTTGGCGACTCAGACTTGGTAGCTCAACAGGTTTAAGGAAAATGGGATTCCAAGGACCCACTCATGGCGGCTTATGCCGTCCAGTTGATGCTATTGCTGGACACTTCAAGGGTTATTAGGTGGAACACATTGATCACAGCAAAAATGAGGCGGCTGACGCCTTAAGCCACTTGGGATCTTAGCGTAAGCCGGTCCCACCTAACACCTTCTTGGATGTTCTTCATAATCCTTCTGCTAAATTTCCTACAGAAGAGGATCTGGCTGTTCCTGATCCAGAGGCAATATTGGTGGCGGCTCTTCACGCTATCCTAGATTAGACAATACCCTATTTGGCTTATATGACCCGGGGCGAGTTACCTGAGGATGAAACTTTAGCCAGGCAGATAACCCAGCAGTCTAAGTCAATGACAATTGCCAATGGCGAGTTACACGATTGTAGTGTTACTGGGGCGTTTCAACGTTGCGTCTCTCCTGAGGAAGGCCATGAGATTCTTCATGAGATTCATGAAGGGGACTGTGGACATCATGTCGGTTCAAAGTCCCTTGTGGCCAAAGCTTTTCGTCATGGATTTTATTGGCTGACGGCTCATGCTGATGCAGAGGATTTGGTCAGTAAATGTGACGGTTTTCAGAAGTTCTCACGATGAGCCCATGTGCCGGCTCAAGAATTGAGGATGAGTCCAATTACTTGGCCATTTGCAGTCTGGGGGCTTAATATGGTTGGGCCTTTTAAAAGGTCCAAGGATAAAAAGACCCACCTTTTGGTGGTGATTTATAAATTCACAAAATGGGTTGAGGCAGAGCCAGTCCGTAAGTGTGACGTAACATCAATTCCTGAAGAAGGTGATTTTTTGCTTTGGTTTTCCTCACAGCATTATAACTGACAATGGCACTAATTTGTCCAAGGGTGCCATGGAGGTGTTTTGTCAACATGAACATATTCGACTTGACGTTTCATCAGTAGCTCACCCCCAGTCCAATGGTCAAGCTGAAAGAGCAAATCAAGAAATTTTGAGAGGCATCAAGCCCCGGCTTATGGTTCCTTTGCAACGGATGATGGGTTGTTGGGTGGAGGAGTTACCTTCAGTGCTATGGAGTATAAATATTACCCCCAACAGATCTATGGGGTACACGCATTTGTTCATGGTTTACGAAGTAGAGGTGGTTCTTCCTAGTGAAATCCGTCATGACTCGCCCAGTGTGGCGGCTTACGTTGAAGCTGATAATGAACAAGAACCTCAGGATGCACTTGACCTGTTAGTTGAGAACTGCGACCTTGCGGCAGCCCGCTCAGCGATTTACCAACAAGACCTACGCTATTACCATAGCTGTCGAGTTAAGTCCAGAACCTTTCAAGAAGGTGATTTGGTACTCCGGCTCATCCAGGATCAAACCGATGCGCACAAGTTATCCCCGCCTTGGGAAGGGCCCTTTGTGGTCAGCAAGAACATGCACAATGGTTCATACTACCTTATCGATATTCGAGAACACAAAGACTCACGTAAGTCAGAGGAGGAGATCCGCCGGCCATGGAATATTGCTCATCATGGGCCTTACTACACTTGAGCCGCTGGCTCTTATGATATACATATTTTGACGATGTATATAATATGATGAATATAATAAAGCAGGGCCTCTGCCATTTTCATCTTCAATAATAATACTTCTTCATCATAATTCCATGACCATTAGGGGCCGATCGTATTCGAATCTAGCTTAACCCCTTTGGCACGGCTTCCTGATCGTATTCAAATCATAGCCGTTCAAACACTTTGATCATTTGGGGACTTGATCGTATTCGAATCATAGCTTAACCCCTTTTGGTCCAACTTGTTGATCGTATTCGAATCAGAGTCGTTAAACATTTAGACCATTGGGGGCTGATCGTATTCGAATCTAGCTTAACCCCTTTGGCATGGCTTCCTGATCGTATTTGAATCATAGCCGTTCAAACAATTTGATCATTTGGGGGCTAGATCGTATTCGAATAATAGCTTAACCCCTTTTGGTCCGGCTTACTGATCATATTCGAATCAGAGTCGTCAAAAACTTCAAGGTCATTTGGGGGCTTCCTGTTCAAACATAGGTGTATTCACCAAAGAGAACATAGTTGTCGGTACCCTCTTGATCGGCGCAATGCCAAAAACTCAAGGTCATTTGTGGGCTTCCTGTTCAAACATAGGTGTATTTACCAAAGAGAACATAGCTGTTGGTACCCTCTTGATCAGCGAAATGCGAAAACTTCAAGGTCATTTGGGGGCTTCCTGTTCAAACATAGGGCTATTCACCAAAGAGAACATAGCTGTCGGTACCCTCTTGCTCGGTGCAATGCCACAAACCACTTGGGGGCTTCCTGCTCGTATTCCAATTATAGCCATTAACCCTTTTGGTCCAGCTTACTGATCGTATTCGAATTAGAGCCTTGTGTTTTCTCTTTTTTTGATTTAAGTTTCTTGACACAATTTTTCGGGTTTTCTCTTGATACTTTCTTGCTCATATCTGAAGCATATATATGGTTTCTATTAACCCGGCTTGACTTTGGATGATAAGTCGCCATCATATGACAATAATAAACATTTGGAAGTTTTGTCTTCTAAAGATTGGGTTATCACCTTACTGCAGAGGTAACATAAGCCAGCAGTACAATTCAATATCATAGGTATGATATTGTTATTATAGTTATGTTTCAAGTTCTTGTTCATACCAGCCCTATCTATGACTATTTTTTACACATCAGTGGTTATATGTGAGATATTATGATCCTCCTTGTGGTGAACCGCCAAGGGCTCTTGTGATCTATTTGTGTGCAGGATATATCAAAAAAATTCATCTGCACCAATTAACATCATGACCAATATAACAGGATATTATCAAGTGGCGGCTTAACAATGTTGAGCATAACATAAATGTGCACGATGTCACGACAGAGCAATGTTATGGCTACTCTATTACATGACTCAATGAGTCCAAATGATTAACTGTTTTTTCCACAGAGAACCAATATGAACCGCCCCGTGGTTCAATCCTCTTGGCTCTGATGGCCTGACACTTCTGGATCATCCCTCTCCGTGTCTTCGTCCTGTTCTACTTCTTGGAAGGTTGGAGATGACCAGTCAATGCCACTTAACACTTGAAATTCAGCCTCATCATCAATGAGCTCTTCCGGGTTAACTTCTGGAGCAAAAGTGTGCTTACAGATTGGGGTATCAGATCATGCACTTTATAAGACGGTGTTGGCATTTTCTGATTTTCCAAATCATAAGCCGGCTGATGTTGGGATAAGTCTGTCTCAATAGCAATCAGACTAGCTAGGGGACGTATGTCCTTCACACAGGCGGCAAAATCTTTCTTGCTAAACGAGGTGTCGTATTCCTTCAAGCTCGGGTACCCAGTCGATATATCAGCTAGATCTAGCTCTGGCAGCCAAGCTTTGGCCCGGCTTAAGGCCGTCATAGCTCTGGCTCTTGCATATGATCGCTTCATTTCACTAAGTCTCTCAGGCAGAATGGAAAGCTTCCTTAAAACCTCAACCAGGAGAGTGGGGGCTTGGTTGGATGGAGAGATTGTTACCAGTGCATGCTGAGTTCCGGTATACAGCTGCTCCACTAGCGTGTAAACCGCCTTCAGCTTCACCAACATATCTTGGTTCAAATTGGTGCTCCGGGGGCCTGCATTAGTAATCATCCATGGGTCAGAAACAATTTATGTTATCAAGAAAGACATTCACAATGAGTATCAGTGAGGCGACTTACCAAAGATAGTTGAAACCATCTGAGTCACATGGCGTTTTAAGCTGGTAAGTTCAGTGGTCGCCTCCTGGAGAGCCGCCTCCGCTTTCTCAGCCCATTGTGTCAAGACCATCTTTTCTTCAGCCCAAGCGTTCTTTTCAGCTTCAAAGCCCATCTTCAGCTTTTCTGCTTCAGTCACACTGAATTCGAACTTTGAGTTTGCCCTCCGGGTCTTAGTTTCTTGCGGCTCTAGGCGACTCTTCAAGTCAGAAAGCTTTGATTGAAGTTGAGCAGTGGTGTCCTGGGCATATGCCGGTTCACAAATATGAGTCACAAACAAGGAAGTCCCAAGCACTTTGCAAGCAAGAGTACTTGGCACTTGGGGACTAATGTTTACTGATTTTTTTTCATACAACGGCTTTTATGAATAAGTCCCACGCACTTTGCGAGCAAGAGTACTTGGCACTTGGGGGCTAATTCATATTGCTTGTCTTGTTATAACTTGCTACAAACAGCCACAACCGGTTCATAAGAGCTACACAAGTAAGTAATGTTTTCCAAGGTATGAAGGACCGGCTCATTCATGCTGATTAAGCCGACCCTTGGGGGCTACGAATTCAACATTTATAATTACAGATTTATTTTGAACCGGATGGTTTAAGCCAGATTAGATGTTTCTTTCAAAGATTGTTATTTTTATGCTCATGAAAATCAAGTCTACAGCATATTCAAATTCATCATAAACAGTAGACTTGGGGGCTGGCAGGATGTGCATAATTTACTGGTGGAGAAGCTCATACCTCAAATTTTCGATGCATCTGCTTCACCATCTCAACTTCAACTTCACGGATGGAATGCACTTGACTGAGACAGCCAGAGTAGACTTCACCAATGCTCAGTTGGGAATAGCTGGTGATATAAAACCTCACCTTGCGCCGTTCAATGTTCTCTTCCTTGGCAGTGTTTGGCTAGGACGGTAGGTCTTCCCGACTCTCTAAAGCCGGTGTTGGTGATAGCCACATCATCGTCATGAGTGTCAGCCGTCTTCACTGGACTTGAGACTTCAGGACTCAAAGGGGCATCATTGGCTCGCTCCATAGGCGGGTCAGAAGTCACTGGCAGGTCATCAAGAATCGGCTCCATAGCCGTTTGTGGCTCCAGCTCACTAGCTTTTTAGTCTTCGACCGGCTTATTCACTCTTGCCTTCTTAATGGGCTTGGCTTTTCCACTTCATGAGTCATGAGAGGTCAGTATAAGTATCAATGAGCGTAATAGGAAAGGAAGTAATTATTATTACCCGGGAGCAATCTTGAAAGCCGACAGATGTGATTGAGATGAGTCGCCGGAAGAGGAACAAGATGTTTCCTGATAATTTGAGTTGGAAGAATTAAGTGGTTGACGGGTGAGAGCTACCAGAGGATATAAAGAATCTAAATCAGAAGTGACCTCATTTCAACGCTTTTTCGGAGTATTCGATAAGCTGGAAGAAAGTTCTTCATCCCTGCTAGTCCGAGTCTGTCGCCGGCTCTCGTGTTGCTATTGCTTCAAAAGAAAGTGAGGATCTTGATAAGCTAAAGGGTGTGAAAATCTTACTTTCCGGGTTACTCTTCGGATTTTCTGTCTTGGCAAAGGATCGGAGGCGGATGAAACGATAGTTACCTCTTCTTCAAGAGCTTGACTAGTCCCCGTTTCATGCATCCTGATGATAGTCAATGTTAATAAGATGGTTCAAAAAGGAGCCAAGAGAGTCAAGAGCTACCTCCGACTCAAAGGTGTCGTCCAACGCAAGCAACTCAGAAGCGCTGGGCCTCTTCCCCTTCTTCTTGTTGGTCTTATTGGCGGCTTTCTTGGCCTTCCTGGACCTCTTGGCAGCTCCATGATCATATTCTTTTTTCCAAAAGTCGACATCAGCCTGTGAAAGTTATTAAGGTTGAGTTAAAACAAAGTGTTCAAGGATAAAGGCAAAAATAAAGGGTTTGGCGGCTTACCCCTGGTGCCGGGTTAGACTTGCAGAAAGGGCTAAGGCCCACCTTGCTGCAGTCTTATTGGCTTTCAAGTAAAAGAGACCTCGTCATCTCATTGATGGCGTCGTCAGTTAATTCATCGGAGCTATGGTGCAGTGGATCCTCTTTCTCACCCGTGTAGGTGCACATTAAGCTGGCACGGCAGCTTAGAGGAATGACCCGCCATGCAACCCATCACCGGACCAAATCGATGCCAGTTAAACCGTTTCCCAACAGAGCTTTAACTTTGGCAATGGTGGGGGCGAGTCTCTTGCATTCGACAGCTGTCAGCTTGTCAGGGAGAGGGTGATTTGATTCGAGACGTGGGGCACAAAAGCCGGGCAGTCCGTTCTCATTAGCTGGAGAGGTATCTTTGCAGTAGAACGATGTCTGGTTCTAATCTTTGGGATGACTCGGCAGGTGTGCATACGAGAAAATAGCATCTCTCTATCGTTGGATTGAGATCCCACCAAGTTCCAAATTGGGTCCACTGGAGTACTCATTCTAGTGGTTCAAATAGAAATACTCTCTGAATAGTTCCATGCTAGGTTCCTCTTGAAGGTACACCTCACAAAACACTTGGAAATTGCAGATATTTGACACGGAATTGGGTCGGATGTCTTGAGGATGAAGGTTGAAAAAGTGCAGAACGTCCCGGAAGAACTTAGAGCCGGGCGGTGTGAAGCCTCGATTAATATGATCAGTAAAGACAATGACTTTGCCTTCCTTGGGATGAGGTTTCTCTTCTAACGGCTTGGGGCGTGGTAAGACATGACAGACTTCTTCGGCAAATAACCGGCTTGCACAAAGTCTACAAGCGTGTTTTCTGTGACGATGGAGGGAACCCAGTTGCAGGAAGTGGTTGTTTTATGCGGCATTATGAAGAAGGAAGCCTAAAAGGGAAAAGAACAAGTTTACCGGTTCAAATTAAGCTGGACGGAAAGTACTACAGCACATATTCAGAATGGTGGCTTAAAAAGGGGCCTAATGGTATATGACTAGTTACATCGGGTTATGTAAGCCGCCATGAGCAGTTTGATGTCTATCAAAGGAGAAATCTATTGAGCATTGAATTTAACTATGGCCGGTTATATGAGCCGCCATGACTAGGTGGATTTATCAAGAAGCAAGAATTTTCTGCTAAGTGCTGGACAAACAAGTTTCACAGACTACAAGCATAAATTGGGATCTTACGCTGCATGAAAAAGAAAATAAATCAAAACCTAAAAACAGGACCAGGGAGTTCATAGGTTATGAGGCAATCTTATCCTAATGGAAAAGGATCTGTTGGTATTGAAAGCAGGGGCAAAACTATTACTGCGCAAGATATATGCTATTTCCAGATCAAATGATGCTCCGGTTGGAGATAAACTACGGACAACTATGAAGAACATGAAGAACTATGAAAACCCTAATGCAGATCTGGAGGACATGGGGAAGAGCACTTATCGAGGCAGATGAGCTGCGGAGGAGCACTGCTGTTCTCTGGTTCGTTCAGGGTGATGCAGCGGCCAAGGATGAGGACGATGGTGGGCTTCACGACGGCGGCGGAGTTCGAGCACAGGAGGGTCGCGAGAGGAGGAAGACGAAGGAAAGAGGGAAGAATGAGAAGAAACCGTTCGTGACTACTTATAAGGAGAAGGCTAATAAGTGGGTGTGAAAAATAAGGAGGCTAAAACGTGGTTATCCAGCAGCTCGGGCGCCTCGATTCTCGAGACGGTTATTAAGATAAAGATCCATTGTGATATGTTGGATATTGTGTGAATTAAATGACAAGTGATGTCATGGCAGGTTATCACAAGTCTAGAATATGACGTCATGGCGGGTTACGAGTTCTCACACAAATGAGAAGGGAATGTTCTTTTTAAGTTTTGAAGATTGACATGAACAAGTTCAAATCAACCGAGGGCCTAATGTTGGGGATATAACTACTAGGTATGACCCGCCCAAGAGGGGCCGGGTTATACCTATGGCGATTCTTGATATGAAGCCCACTTAGACATTGAAGATAGCGGTTAACAACCTAGGGCCCAAGGCCCAAGGGCGACTTACGGCCCGTCGAAGTAAACCGCCGTATATGTAAGATTTATATTGTAAGGCATGTAAAGATAGTCATCAAGCCGGACACGTTGTCTATGACCCGGTCGGGACTTCGTGAGCCATTGGGCATCACCCTGTGTATATAAAGGGATGACCCAGCGGCAGTTCAGGACAGGAGACAACAGATCGAAAGCTAGGTCAAGCGGATTCGCTCCCTAGTAATCAAAACATAAGTAATACCAGCTCAAACTGGATTAGGCCATTAACTTCACCGCAAGGGGCCGAACCAGTATAAACTCATGTATCCTTTGTCCCATTTAACCCCTTTAAGCTAACCTAGAGGCGATGGTTCCACGACTAAGTCCTTTCACGAGGACATCTGTCGTGACTATTCCACGACAGTTCTCACCATTTTCTTATGGGCCTTTTTTTATTTTCCTTCTTATTGTTATTTCTATCAAGATTGTGTTATCCCTTGTCACTAGCTTTCCAAAAAACTTGGTTACGTTGAATTTGGAGTCCGTTTGAATAAGTTGTGTCAGTTTTGGTGTCCTTAAAAAGGATGCAGTGGTACTACTGCTCATGGGAGTGGTACTACCGCTTGGAGGGGATGTAATATCTTACTTCCGCTCTTGGGAGCGGTACCACCGCTTGGAGCGGATGTAATTTTTTACTACCGCTCCAGAGCAGTACTACAACAGCTACTTCTGTGGCTACTTCCACTCCGGACCAAAAACTTGTCTTAAGTCCAGCGGTCGTAGGCACAGATGTATTTATTTAGTACCTCTCACAAGCAGTAGTACCGCTACCATTAGCGGTAGTACCACTACCCCTAGCGGTAGTACTATGAGGATGAGCGGTAGTACCGCTCCGGCGGTTCTACCGGCCTTTTGCCTTCTTTCTGTTGTTTTTCAAAGGGCTTCCACCGCCCTAGTGGTAGTACCGCTCCCATGAGAGGTAGAACCGCTCTGTGCGGGCTGTGAGCATAACAGTTGGATTTTTCCCCACCTATAAAAAGGGGTCTTCTTACCCAATGAACCTTATCCTTTAACCTCGTGTTCTTCCCCATTGTTGACCTTCTTCGAGCTTGCTATCTCTCAATCCCGCCATGGATTCTTTCTTGTTTTGGGGGGGAAAGAGAGAGGAGATCTAGATCCACATTTCCACCAATCACTTTCTCCTCTATGTGAGGGGAACCCCTTGGATCAAGATCTTGGAGTTCTCCTTCTTGTTCTTCCTCTCATTTTCTTCCTTAGCATTAGTTGATTTGGTGGGATTTGGGAGAGAAGGACTTGGGCACTCCGTGTGCCCTTGCCATTGCATTTGGTGCATTAGTTTGAGTTCTCCATGGTGATACGTGGAAGTTACAAGTTGAGAAGCTTATTACTCTTGGGTGGTTGGTACCCTTGATCTTGTTCCTCTTGAGGGCTTGGGCGCCCTAGACGGTTGGTGGTGTTCGGAGCTCAATCATTGTGGTGTAAAGCTCCGGGCAAGCGTCGGGGTCTCCAATTAGGTTGTGGAGATTGCCTCGAGGAATTTGACAGGTACCGGTGACTGCCCCAAGGGTTGCCAAAGTGTACGGGTTCAGTGACTGCCCCCAAGGGTTGTCATTTGTACGGGTTCGGTGACCGCCCTCAAGGGTCCCTTAGTGGAATTATGGCATCTTGCATTGTGCGAGGGCATGAGGAGATTACGGTGGCTCTAGTGGCTTCTTGGGGAGCATTGTGCCTCCACACCGCTCCAAACGGAGATTAGCATCCTCAAGGGTGTGAACTTCCGGATACATCGTCGTCTCCACGTGCCTCGGTTATCTCTTACCCGAGCCCTTTACTTATGCACTTTACTTTGTGATAGTCATATTGTTTATTGTCATATATCTTGCTATCACTTAGTTGTTTATCTTGCTTAGCATAAGTTGTTGGTGCACATAGGTGAGCCTAGTTGTTGTAGCTTTTGTGCTTGAAAAATTAACCGCTAGCTTTATTCCGCATTTGTTCAAGCCTAAACCATAATTATTTTAAAGTGCGTATTCACCCCCCTCTAGGCGACATCCTCGATCTTTCAGTGGTGCTCTCTAACTGGTGTTTCTTTATAAGAGGATGATGACTCAACATAAAAGTAAATAGATATTCCCTTCGCAGTGGGATGCAGGGATTTTCAGAGGTGCCAGAGCTTGAGTTTTTAAACAGAGATAAATAATATTTTGAGCAGCATGCTTTCATTGTCAATATAACAACCAAGAGTTCTCAGTATCTTCCGTGCTACATACTTTATAGGCGGTTCCCAAACAGAATGGTAAAGTTTATACCCCCCACCACCACCAACAAGCACATTCCGTGGCTGGTCCGAAACAACGGGTACCGTCCAACTAACAACAATCCTGGGGGAGTTTTGTTTGTAATTATATTTTGATTTGATTTGAGCATGGGACTGGGCATCCCGATTACCAGCCATTTTCTTGTGAATGATGAGCAGAGTCCACTCATCGTGAGAATAACCCACCTAGCATGGAATATATAGACAACCCTAGTTGCTACATGAGAGATTCGAGCATACAAAACAGAATTTCATTTGAAGGTTAAGAGTTTGGCACATGCAAATTTACTTGGAACAACAGGTAAATACCGCATATTAGTAGGTATGGTGGACTCATATGGAACAAGTTTGAGTTTAGGGAAGTGGATGCTCAAGTAGTATTCCCTGTTAGTACAAGTGAAGGCTAGAAAAAGACTAGGAAGCGACCAACTAGAGAGCTACAACAGTGATAAACATGCGTTGAGATTAACCAACAATGAGTGCAAGCATGAGTAGAGTATAAATCACCATGAACAAAAATATCATGGAGACTGTTGATTTTGTTTCAACTACATGCGTGAACATGTGGCAAGTCAAGCCACTCGAATCATTCAAAGGAGGATACCATCCTATCATACTACATCACAACCATTTTAAAAGCATGTTGGCACGCAAGGTAAACCATTATAAACTCCTAGCTAATTAAGCATGGCATGAGTAACTATAATCTAATTGTCATTGCAAACATGTTTCATTCATAATAGGCTGAATCAGGATCGATGAACTAATCATATTTACAAAAACAAGATAGGTCGAGTTCATACCAGCTTTTCCTCATCTCTATCATTTCATCATATATCGTCATTATTTCCTTTCACTTGCACGAACGAACGGTGTGGATAATAATAATCATGCACGTGCATTGGGCTGAGCTGGAATCTGCAAACATTTATTCAAAGGACAAGAGAAGGTAATATGGGCTCTTGTTAGATCAACAATAATGCATGTGAGAGCCACTCATCATTTTCATCATGGTCTTCTCCTCTCGGCCCCCAAGAAAAGAAAAGAATTTCAAAGAAACACACTGGAATGTTTTTGGAGTTTTTGTTTTTCTAAAGGAAGTAAAACAAGAACGAGAAAAACTATTTACATGGGAAAGCTCCAACCAAAACAAGAACGAGAAATCTTTTTGGGTTTTCCTTTTAATACTACTACTAAGTAAACATGGAAAGTAAACTAGCTAGAAGCTACAACTAATTTTTTTGGGGTTTTCTGAAAGTTTTTCAAACGCACAAGAAGAAAGCGAGCAAAAGAAAATAAACCAGCATGGATAATACAATGAAAAAGTATGAACACCGACAACTTAGAATGAGTGTGTGAACATGAATGTATTCGCGGTGAGAAATACGTACTCCCCCAAGCTTTGGATTTTCCCCTAAGTTGGTCTATGCTCATCGATCAAAGTAGCCCTATCCGGTGTACTGAGGAGGATCCTGGGGGTTCCACTGGTTAGCGAGCTCCTGTGGCTCCCACTGATAAATAGACACCTGATAAGGATCAGGTGATGGATCTGGCTCAGGAACTGGGGATCGTGTCGGCTCCTGGTATGCATGAATGTCCGTGGGCATGATGAGGTATGTGCCTGAATGAATATTAAACAAACAAGGTGCAGACAAGTATTTTCACTAAATACGAGGTTATAAATGAGTCTCTTTTCCTTATTATAGCGAATAAAATCATGTGCTACCATAATGTTATAGTCTAAGTAAATAGTGGGCAGCAACATCTCCTCTTTCTCATCATGCCTAATAGGTATCTCAAAGTGTCTAGCAAGGTGGGACGCATAGATACCTCCAAAGATAGGACCCTTCCTATGGTTTAAACTCAACCGTTTAGCAACCATAGCGCCTAAACTGAAAGTTCTATCACGAAGTAAAGCATGGTGCAAAATGGCAAGGTAAGGAGCACTAAGGCCTCCATTGTCCCCGTGACCAATTAAACATAATGAGTGGTAGTGTAGAATAGGAAAAATGTAAACTAGACACTCTCGCTTCCGACACCTTTCTCCTTTCCCCTATGGTAACTTTATCAATAAAATCTTCCACATCTCTAGGGCGTGGTTCCTCGACGCTGCCCTCAAAAGGTAATTTGCAAACCTCACAAAAATCATAAAGCATCATCTCCTCAAACTCATCATATAAGTAAAATTCTACCATGGGTGGTGATCTCCTAGCATGAAAGTGAAAATGTTGCACAAAAGTATTAGTGAGTAGGATGTACTAATCACACTTATCATGGAGGAAGTCGGTGATGCCTGCATTCTCAACAAAATAATAGAAATCCTCAAAAATTCCGGTCGCCTCATGCATCACTTGGCCATTCACACGGCCGAACCTCCGCGGTGCGAGGAAGCTTGTACTTGGGATTTTCCTTCTCTTCATTTTTTTTCCTTCGAACCTCAGCTCGAGGAGCCTCTCAACTATCTCCTCATCATTTTCTTCCTCTGAATTTTTTTGAAATTTTTAGTGACTCAAAATAAAAGTGAACCAAACTCAACAAAATCGATAGCAACTACTCCCACAAGTGCCTAGAGGCTATATCATGCACTAAAACTACTTTGAACCATATAAATTTGACATGCAAGCTCAAGAACAGGGTCACCACAGCAGCAAAAATTTGCAATAAATAAAGCACTAGAACAAAAATTAATTGGACCATTGGACGTGTCACATACCGAAGAACGATCCCTCATAGCAATTTTGTGAATGGAGCTTTGCACAAGGAGATTGAAAATGGCAGAAAAATGAGTAAGAACACGTGTTTGAGCCACGAGATGATTTTTTCTAGAGGAAGACACAGTGGATGGGTGCTGGAATAAGAGGAGGGGACCCACAAGACAGGGGGCGTGCCCAGGGGGTAGGGCGCGCCCTCCACCCTTGTGGCCCACTAGTGCATCCCCCTGGTGCATGCTTAGTGTCAGAAATTCTAAAATATTCTAAAAAAATCATACTAAATTTTCAGGGCATTTGGAGAACTTTTATTTTTGGGACATTTTTTATTGCACAAATAATTTAGAAAATGGACACAAAATACTTTTTTTTATTAAATTTAAATAACAAAAAGTAAAAAGTAGGTACAGAAGGTTGTGCTTTCTAAATTCATCCATCTCATGCCCATCAAAACGAATCCATTAACAAGGTTGATCAAGTCTTATTAACAAACTTCTTTCAAATAACATGAAACCCGAGAATTTTCAAATAACACTAGGTTACCTCAACGGGGATATGCATGTCCCCAACAATAAGAATATCATATTTCTTTTTGACAGTAGGAAGTGGGAATTCAAAACCTCGAATAATAATAGTTGAAATTTTCCAACAAAATTGATACTATGAACTTGAGGTTGTTTCTTCAGAAAGTGTACTGTATGCTCATTACCGTTCACATGAAAAGTGAAATTGCCTTTGTTGTAATTAATGACAGCCCCTGCTAACATGATTTTAAATAGCGGATAGCAGGGTGATAGCGGATTGAGGTCAACGTAGCGGAATACAGGTAGCGGGTGATATTGCAGACGCTATGTCCGCATAGCAGATTTGTAAAAGCAGTAGCAAATTTGATATTATTATGTATATTTCTAATCAGTTGAAAACAATATGACACTTGAATTGAACAATTGGTCCATCAGGAAATATTCAACCATGTAAGTAGTAACCATGCAAACAAACCCATCATAGAATTATGCAACCAGCCAACCATATCATGATATCAAACAAGAGCCACCAGCATATTCAGTTCATTGGCATTCATCATCAAATAAATAAGTTCAGACTTTGTAATCTACACCCATCAAACCATGACCTGATTACCATCCATCCATCATAAAATTAAAAACATAAATGAGTGCATGACACATTAATAAAGTTGACAAGTGACAACAAGAGTGCCTGACACCGTCAGGCCACGACCATCACGCAAAATAAAACAGATTATAGTCAGATCATGCAAGAAGCAAGATGCACAAGTCATTCACTATCCTCGTCATCTTCTCCATTCAGATCGAAGACTTCTTGGTCTTCATCATTGTCTTCCTCAGCTTCTTGGTTCTCAACCTCTTCTTCCATTTCATCTTCTTCTGCCACTGCCTCCTCTTCCTCCTCATCTTCAACATCTTGAATTGTACGAGCTCTTTTACCTCTAGTTCTTGAAGCTACGGATTTTTGTTTCCCCTTTGAATTGATGTCAATTTAAGCTTCATCTTCAGATGGCTCATCATCTTGTAGTAGCTCTTCATCCAACATACACTCATTTGGTGGCTCATCTTCAATGTATTTTGCAAGCAGTGGGTCCCTTTCCCTCTCGGAGTACTTCGAGTCTAGCCTCTTGTTGAACATCACATAAACAAGATCATTCAACTTCTTTTGGCCTAGTCTGGTCCTCTTCTTTGAATGTACCTAAAACACAAATACAATAGTACATGCCATTTAGTAATTCACATGATGCAAACAAAAAATGGTAAGAAACTAAGCAATTGAGGAATAGCTTAATTGGGGATGTTATTACCCTCTCAAATGCAGAGCAATTTCTTTCACATGCCAAAGAACTACAAGTTAAGCTCAAGATTCTAATAGCCATCTTCTTCAAGTCCTTTGCGGAAGTTCCATGCACGGTCCACCATCTTGCTGCAAACAAGGAAGTCAAACAAATAAATAAGTACATCACTACCAGGTGGCAACATTCAAGAAAGACTCTCGCAAGTTCTAGCATTCTTACCAGGACTGATAGTTGCTACTTTGCATTTTCTAATGGCCATGTCAGTTCCAAATTAATCTATGGCTTCAGTGTAATAACTGAGCTGGGAGACAATATTGTCTTGCACCTCTGTGTTATTTTTGTACATAACAGATGCACACTCTATGACTGCTTCCATGAAATCTTCTTCAGCCATTCCACTTTCTCTATCATAGTAGAAGAAAGGGTTCAAAAAATAACCAGCTTTGTGCAGCGTTGTTTTCATCTTGTTATCTCACCTTCTATCTATGATCTCCCAAACAGGACCATATTTTTTCTCAACATGGTTGAGCCGGACAGCTACATATAAGAACCCCATGGCTGGAGTGTCTCCATCAACCCGCCTAAGCACATTGGCAAGTGGCTCAAAATAATTCACTAGCAGGTTTATCTTGGCCCAAAACTTATTGTCCATTACGAGCTTGTACACACGTTTGCCCAATGGCTTCTTAACATAAGTACTGCCAACCCAATCATTAGCTTCAGCTGCTTCCTCTTTCCATACAAACTCTTCAAGTTCAAGTAGTGACTTACAAATCGAGTAGCACCAGCTCTGACTAAATCACCTTTGGCATACTTGCGAAGAATAGCCAACAATCTAGTGTGTGCATAAAATAAATTTGTGATGGTCTTACCATTGGTAATTGTTGAGCTAAATATGGGTATATTTACAATTTCTTGGAGCATTAGGTTGATTTTATGGGCCACACATGAGGTCCAGAATATTTGAGGATGCTTCTGCTTAATTAACTTGGCTGCTGCAATATTGTTACTTGCATTGTCCATGACTACTTGAACAATCTTTTAAGTGCCAATTTCAGAAATGCAAGACATGACCAAGCTGAAGATGAACTTGGCATCGTGAACCTCCATTGAAGCTTCTATGGCATGGAGGAAACACACGCCTCTGGAAGAATGGGCAACCAAATTCATTAAGCTCCTTCTGTGATGATCTGTCCAAGCATCAGTCATTATAGAGCATCCAGTAGCAACCCATGCCTCCTTTTGGACCTTCAACATTTCATCTACCTTGCTAACTTGTATCTTCAACAAAGGATTGGCAAGCTGATAAGGTGTCGGTGGCTTCAATCTTGGACCAAACTGTCGAATTGCTTCCACCATTCGAGCAAATGATTTAAGACTAGCAACATTATGTGCAAGGGCACCCTCAATGAAGAACTCGCAGATATAATCATAAGTTGTCTTTGCTTCTTTGATCTTGTAATGAGCATTCACCGTTTTTTGTTTCCCTGTTCCCGGACATGCCTGATACCTATCCATTGGACCCTTGATCAGACGCTTCTTAGGAAGTTGAGAGCTTCCACTTGCTGCAGGAGAAAACTCAACAATTTCGCAATCTTCATCCTCATTCCCACCGTGATCATACATCCCTCTGACCTCCTCTCACAGCGCCAACATTTTGTTTAGTGATTTATCCTTCTTTTTATCATTCTCAGATATCAATGCACTCATTTTCTCTCTAACATGATCAGGAACCTACATGCAAGGTACACAGTACTTTCTCAGTCCAGCCTAGTGCTTCTTAAATCTTGTAATGCCACAATTATAAAAGTTCGAGCAATATTTGCACCCAACTTTGTTCTTGGTCCTAAACTCATCAGTAATTGGTAAAGCATGCTCCCAGGTTGAATCTTTTCTCGTTCTTCTAGTTGTGATTGCGGCTGCAGACGAAGCCCCTGATCCGGCTGAAGGCATTGTGCTAGTAGCCTACAACTACATGAAAAGAAAGAAACATAAGCTATTAATTTCACTGAATTACCAGTGAAGATAGTTGATTTGTTGAATTACAAACCTGTGCAAGTGTATCACTATAAACTGAATTTATAAATAAAAATGTAACAGTACAGATAAAATGCAGAGACTGTACTGATTATAGTAGTATTGTGATAATTTATTAGTACTAGACTGAACTTTATGCATCTGGTGCTTCAGTACTTGTTCTAGCTGAGAGAACTAGTAACTAGTAACTAAGTGGTCAGTGCTGCAGTGAGCAGTTGCCTATGTACAAACAAAAAACAGTGACTATTACTAATGTACTATTCTATACTTATATGCTCTAAGCTCCCAGCTCCCCCCCCCCAATTTCATCTACGTACTAAACTATATATGCATCGATCTGGGTATATGAAAAGCAGAGAAAAGCCAATACCTTGACTCTTTGAAGTGGTGAACCGTGGTGACTGGTGAGAGCTGCCCAATTGGACTAGAGCAGAGTAGCCGGACGTAAGGAGCAGAGCAGACGGATTGAAAATAAGTACAGTGTCGAGCAGGAAGGGGACTGGAACGTCGCTGGTCACCATCCTACTGCGGATCCGCGTCGAGCAGGAAGGGGAATCCCTCTGTTGTCCCCTCGCCGTCGCCAGAGATGGCCTGTCGCCGTCGTTGAAGATGGCCCATCGACCATCGTTGACCCAGGGAAGTGCGTCGAGCAGGAGCAGGAAGTGGCCGACCTGCCGGCTACGGCCTCAACAAACAGGAAGGGAGCAGGGGCTATGGGGGTTCAGCCATCAGCCGCCCGGCCGGCCTTTCGTCCGGCCTCCCGCGTTAGATATGCTGCCACTCAGGAATCGCCAGCCGCCAGCCGCTGGGGAACGAGAGGAGTGCACTGATTTAGGGTTAGGGCTGGCCGGTTCAGTGTGCGTCTCAAATTTATACCAGGTACAAGTCCGCTATGACCGCAACCAATGCTACCTAAATGTACTCTATTGCACTCTGACAGCCTCTATAGCGGCTGCATCATGCCAAAGATGCTATTTCGTAGCACATCGTTTGACTTGTAGCGGCTAGGACACGTTGTCGGTGTCAAAACCGGCGGATCTCGGGTAGGGGGTCCCGAACTGTGCGTCTAAGGCTAATGGTAACAGAAGACTGGGGACACGATGTTTACCCAGGTTCGGGCCCTCTCGATGGAGGTAATACCCTACTTCCTGCTTGATTGATCTTGATGATATGAGTATTACAAGAGTTGATCTACCACGAGATCGTAGAGGCTAAACCCTAGGAGCTAGCCTATGACTATGATTGTCTTGTCCTACGGACTAAAACCCTCGGTTTATATAGACACCGGAGGGGGCTAGGGTTACATAGAGTCGGTTACGGAGAAGTAGATCTATTATACGGATCGCCAAGCTTGCCTTCCACGCAAAGGAGAGTCCCATTCGGACACGGGACGAAGTCTTCAATCTTGTATCTTCATAGTCCAAAAGTACGGCCAAAGCATATAGTCCGGCTATCCGGACACCCCCTTATCCAGGACTCCCTCAGTAGCCCCTGAACCAGGCTTCAATGACGATGAGTCCGACACGCAGATTGTCTTCGGCATTGCAAGGCGGGTTCTTCAAGGTAATCTTCGAACACTTAAATTGTGTCCGGCTCTGCAAGATAACTCTCACATACCACCGTAGAGAGAACAATATTTCACAAATCTAAACTGCTGATAACTCTTTATAGCATGACAGCATGCCATGGTTCGGTCATTATGTGAACCGTTTTTCACAACCAGCTCCCGCTCACATTGCGAGATGGTTTCCTTGGCACATCTTATCAAAGGAGAGATCGTGCCCCCTTAACATGGGATTCTCTTCAATACGGGCGTGGGTAACCCAACCGTACCACCAATCGCGGTGAGTGGGGAATGAGCAGGTTCCATTAGGCAAGCGGGGAGGCACAAAGTTTCATTGCCTTTATAAAGGGGAAAGGCGTCTTCATTTCTACCCACGCCTTCTTCTCCTTCTGCTCGTCCCTTTCCTTTCGCCCGAGCCCTAGCGCCCAAGCATTCATCTTCCCCACACACAAAGGTTCTCCGAAAATGTCTGGATCTGGAGTAGGAGGCAAGTGGATGACCTCATCCATCCATGAGAAGGATATTAAAAAACTGCGGGTGGCCGGGTATCTGGCCATGAAAATCAGCCACCGTCTTCCAACGGCGGGACAGATTGTTCCTTCTCCGGAGCCCCATGAGAGGGTCGTTTTCCTCCCCCATTTCATCCGCGGGCTTGGGTTTCCCCTTCACCCTTTTGTTCGCGGCGTCATGTATTACTACGGGATCGATTTTCACGATCTATCCCCGATTTCCTTCCTCAACATATCGACGTTTATCATCGTGTGCGAGGCCTTTCTCCGCATCTCGCCACACTTCGGACTATGGCTGAAGATCTTCAATGTGAAGCCCAAGGTGGTGAACGGCGAACACGCCGAGTGTGGAGGCGCCATGGTGATTAGAATGCCCAAGGTCACATGGCCGACGGGTACTTTCAATGATTCCTTCAAGGAGTGGCAGCAGAAGTGTTTCTACATCACTGAGCCGCGCGGCAAAAAATGGGCCGCTGCTCCTGAGTTTCGATCTGGAGCCCCTTTACGGCTTACGTCCTTTCCCAAGAAGGGCTTGAACTGGTCATCGTCTGACGAACTATCGGTAATCTAGGCGCGCGTCAAAGGTATGGAAGACAGGGCCATCAAGCTTGTTGACGTAGTCCAGGTGATGCTGGTACGCCTGGTCCTTCCCTGTCAGCACAGAAGCTGCAATTTGTGGAAGTATGACCGACCGAGGACCAGACCCTGCGGGAGCTTTTCGGCTCCTTGCACAAGGACATCTGGAAGGTGCTTTTTAAGTTTGGCAAACCATGGCCGGACTCTGCCGCGGACCGCAGGTACCAACAGTCCCACCCCGCAAGTCCGGTAAGTCGTTATTATGTCTTGGACATCCATATGTTTCATTGGTATGTTCCGAGGGAGATGTTCTTAACGTGCTTTTCCACGATTACCTCAGGGATGGACGAAGAAGGCAGAGCGGATTCATTGTCCAGCCTTGCTGCCGGAAGAACCGGCGGGACCTCTTCTAACGAAGATGCTGGTCCCAGCGCTTTACGAGGCGCCGAAGAAAGAGGCCAACAAAAAGGCCTAGGAGACCAGGAGCGGCCTCCGTCGTCGCGGTGCCTCGGACACGAAGTCCGAAGACTCCAGTGACCATCCCTCCTCCGAAGAGGACAAGGAGGAGGAAGAGGACGACGAGGAGGAAGAGGGCGAGTCCCCTATGGGGGGAGGGAAGAAAAGGGCAGCCTCTTCCTCCTTAGAGGCAGATTCGCCTAAGAGGGTAAGAACACTCATCCCGGAGGTGGCCACCACGGCTACTGACAGTAGCCCGGAGTGGGATCCCAGGGCCCAGCCCCTGGTAAACTCGTAAGTGCATAAAATCCGAACATGTCCATGCATCCAGGATTACTAAAGTGTAATATTTTGATTTGCACCGTACTTTTTACAGTACGGCGAGGTCCCCTGCCAAACAGTCCTCATCGGAGGATTTGTTGAGTTCCGATGCCTTGGAGGGCGAGACACCTCCAAGGGACCCTTCCCCAAAGCCTGGTTGTGACACCGAGGTGTCATCCAAAAAGGACCTGCACCAAGGGGGGCATACCTCGGTAGCCGGACACGCGGGAGCTGCGGTTCCCATGAACGTCGACGGCGGGGGCGATCTTGGATTCGGCCCACAGCCGGACACAGTCCCGGAGACCCTTGAGGCTCCGGGATCAGGCAGGCAGCCCATCTTGACTGGAGGGGCCGATCCTGCTCCACCTGTGACCTCTGTCCAACCAAAGGTTCCGGGAGGCCTATTGACAGTGCTGGAGAGCGCTTCCATCATTGATAAACATCGCGCCCTTATGGGCACAGTGATAGAAAAGATTTAGGCCACTGAGAGCGGAATGAATGAATCCTGCATCAGCCTTATAAAAGGCTTGGAGGTATGTTTTAGGAGTTTTTAGAAGACTGTCATAGTATAGATAATAGCCCCTGATACACTGTTTGGTCAGGACAGGAACCGGACAAGGGATCAAATTTCCGTCCGCAGGAGACTCAACTAATGCCATATATCTATTTTTCTATGAATCAGGTGTCTGCAGCGACTGCTTCTTCTCATAATGTGGAGGTGTCCGGACTCAAGCAGAGTCTGGAGCGGGCTAAAGAGGAACTCGGCCGAGTAGAGAAGCAGCTGGAGGATAGTAAGTTTTTATCACAAGTAAGTAGTTGTGTTTAATTAAAGCATTTATATCGCGCACTCTAGGGGCGAATGCCAAAATTGAGGCACTCAAGAAGGTTGTTGCCTTGGCCAAAAAGAATGCAGCCGCGGAGCAGGCTCTCTGCGAGAAGCACAAGGCCAGGGTCATTAAAGTTGAACGAGAGCTTCAGGAGGCCGTGAAGAAAAGTGAGACTTTGGAGAAGAATCTATCATTGAAAGAATCCAAACTCGTCCAAGCTCTCCAAGCCACAAATGATGCTCGGGACGAAGCCCAGGCTGCTCTAAAGGATATTCAAGAGGCGTGGAAGATTATGGCTGGTAAGGCTTTTTCTTATTCAAAGCGATTTATATGCGGTAGCAGGAAAGATTCAGGGTGACCCATTGAATCCTGATTTCTCCAGGGGCGTTTGCGGATCTGCCGCACAACATATCTGATGCTGCCCAATTCTACCGAGCTGAGGAGAAGGAGACTACAGAGAAGCTCTTCTGGTCGCAGCATCTGGCGCCGAATTATCCGGTGCCGTTTGTCGACCAGCTGAAGCAGCTGGTCGAACTGCACTAGGTGGCCGAACTAGCCATGAAGGATTTGGTTATCCGGCTATGGCCCGCCGAGCCCATTTCGAGTAGTTTCTTTGGGCTCGTGAAGTGAATTGTGAGTGCCTGCCCTCGGCTGGACGTCATTAAGCGGTCGGTTTGTATAGAAGGTGCGCGAATGGCATTTGCCCGTGTGAAAGTGCACTGGAGGAAGCTGGATGCTAAGAAGCTGATGACCGAGGGGCCGCCGGAGGGGAAGGAGCACCGCAAGCCCGAATTGTATTATGATGGTGTCCTGAAAGGGGCCCACCTTGTGGCAGAGCAATGTGTGAAAGACATTATTTTTCCCTAAAGGCAGTCATGTTGTCCTTTGTAAGGAGGAACAAAAGTCAGTTTTATGAATTTGCCTGTTATATGAAAGTTTTATATATTAGTCTTGAGAGTTGGCCAGTCGTCGACTTCTGCCCCCATGTAGAGAGTACGGGAGTGTTTGGGATACACCTGAACACTCTTTACCCCATTCTTGGGTCCATGAAGGAGGTGTTCAGCACAGCGAACTAGGCAATCGGACTATAGGGCTTTATTACTCTCACTTAGCCATAGGAATTCGAGTATGGGAGGTGCAGCCCGTGGTGTTCGGAAGACCGCACGAGGGGCTCTAATAGCGCCTGATCGGTAGATAGATCCTTTTCACTTTGCATTTTATTATGGCATTATGCGGAATAAATCCTTACAGGTTTTTACAACCTCGCGAACAGCTGACCAGCTCTCGCCTTATCATCACAGTCAGTTTTCGGCTTTCTCTACTGAGGTGTTCGTCCGGAAGAACCGGGACACAATCACAGTAGTTCTCCCAGTGCTACCTTAGCCTATATTATGGAACATAAGGTACCAAAACATGGGAGCCGGGCAAACCCAACTAATGACCCAAGACATGATTCAGAGCTGATGCATATAATGCTATAAGTTCGGGATGCCGAACGACCAAGAAGGTGGTCGGATTTTGTTGCCATAGTGCAGGCGTAATGAAGCCCCTGGCGTTTTAAGGCATAACACGATGTTCAGATGCCGTTATGGTAAAATGATAGCAGGTAAGCATCAAATGAACCTACATGTTGTATACAAGTAGTACGGCTATGCGTACGAGTACAGTGCATGTTATAAAAGAGAGGCATGACGGCAGAACCTGTTGGGACCGGGTGGTAGGGAGCTGTGCATGGATCCGAAGTAGTATCCGAATTGTATTCGGGTGGGATAAAGATTCCTCCTTTGTGCGTCCGAGCTGACTCCATGTCATTGGTCCAGTTATGCGCAAAGGCAATCCTGCAAAATATGCTAAAGGCGTGTATGTGCCGCGCAGCGGCTGAGCCGTGGGATGTGGCCCGTCCCGCTTATGCCAGAGGGTCTGTTTGAGCCTTGATCAGGCTTAGGTATCATGAAGTAGTTCAGACTCCTTTATCGGTGTCCGGGAGTTTGGCGGTCGAATCAAGGTTTGATTGAAAAAGCCACAACTCGCTGCTTCTGTTACTAAAGTGGCCGAATGCTTTTCAGCGCCGAGGTGAAGCTCGGTCTTGCCCGTAATTGTGACTACATTACGTGGGTCTGGTGTTATAATGCATTGAGTCGCAGTTTATCCTGGCAGTGCTGAATAGCCACTGCCTAGAAGTGTAATTTCGAAGATTGATTCTTCGGTATGGCAATCTTTTGGTGATCGGAAGACCATCTCCAGAGTGGCGGGGCCGAAGTGACCTTCGCGCCTGGTTATGACACTCTGAAATGAGTTTTTTAGTGGGTCTGATCGTCGAGTGATCAATCGCTATCCGGCGCACCGTGTCCTTGTGCAGCAAGTTTGGACTATTGTCACCGCCAGTAGGGGAATACCTCTGGTTGATATTGGCTAGACAGTCTAGTCGATCGAAAATGATCGGTCATATTTTTATACAATGGGGCAACTTGCTTTGTTGAGGTGACGTCCCGAAGAGTGTACATCTGCTCCTATGTGGATGGTGCTTGTCGTGTTCACGGTTTTAGTTGGCGGAAGAAATTTCTTTTGCCCCGTGTTGTTTGATGATCTGGGCTTCTTGCCTTGGGACCCCTTCTTATTATTTCAGGCGTTTGCCTGCCGATCTATTTAAAGACCCAACATTCTCTATTGGTATGATTGGCTGCCGTTGTTGGGGTACCATGAATTTGACATGGGCGGTCAAGTATGCGGTTTAGGCTGGAGGGGCCCATGTTTTGAAATGTCTTCTCCCACTAAACGGGCTGAGGGTTGCGGGCTCCTGTATTGACTGCTGTGTCCTGGGCGTCGTCCCTTGTCTTCGGACACTTATATTTGTTGTGCCAGGGTTTGCGGACGCTGTTCCTGGCTACTGATGTGTCCAGGGTGCTTGCTATGTTGTTGTTTAGTATGCTTTGTTTGTCTTGCGTGTAGCCCCTGGCCATAGTGTGTTGGCGGCGGGGTTTAACCTGTCGTCCGGGCTTTAGTGTCTCTTCCTCGAATTGAGGTAGTAGGTTGCGCTTTGGGTAATATTATGTTCAGCAGTCGAGTCCGTATTCCTCGGCTGCACGGGCCTTAGTCCGTTTGTCTGTTAGCATATCCTGATCTGCTTGTAGCTGCTGTTGCTTCTTCTTTAGGCTTCTTGCGGTGGCTATAAGCCGGTGCTCGAAGCGCTCCTGCTCTACGGGATCCTTAGGGATGCTGAACTCGTCGTCTCCTAGGCTCACATCGTCTTCGGAAAGAGGTATATAACTATCATCCTCCAAGTATCCGTCTGTCGCCTGTTCCTCTGGGCTGACCTGCCCATGCTCATGTTCGGCTTGTTCAAAGATAGGCTGATCAGGATTGTATTTTGCTTCAGCACCATCTGGATTGTTATCTTCTCCTATGCCGGAATGCTGTGGCGGGGCTTGGAGCGGCGCCGATGAAGCCCATGCTTTGATTTCTTTCCTGAGTGGTTGTCTTCTGTTGCCTCATCGCCATTGTTTTCTTTGGGGGTGTACACCATATATATATCATATGAAGAGGTGGCTGTCCAGCGCCCTATGAGCGGTGGTTCTTGTTCCTCTCCAACATCATCGTTTATACCGTCGATGTCTTTGGAGTCAAAGTTAAGCACATCGGTCAAATCATCGATCGTGGCTATTAAGTGGGTGATGGGTGGGTAACGAATTTCTTCGTCGCCAGCTTCCCACTCGAGCCGGACATAGTTCAGCCAGGAATCTCCTGACACAGAGAGAGACCTTAATGAATTTAGCACATCTCCAAAGGGCGAGTGCTGAAAGATATCCGGCGGTGAACTCCATAACCGAAGCCCAAAAGGGTTCGATGGGCATGGATGCACGTGGTCCGGAACCTACGACCGAAGACAAGTCCGGGGGTCCGGAGACACAGGTTTCCTTAGGAGCGGAGTCTGTGTTTGGCTCCAACGCTGATGAGTGCGCGGCCTCCTTGGCGGGGTCCATCCACCCTTCCTCGGAATGCACGATCTACTCTGGATCAAAGTCCGGAGCCGTAGCAGGCGCGATATTCCGAATACTGTCCGACGGCAGATCTAAGTCATGCATGTCATTATCGTTCGGCGCTCCTGACGTGGGCCCAAATCCGTCGAAGATCAAATGTCCATGGATCTCGGCGGTGTAGTTTAGGTTTCCAAACCTGACCTGATGGCCGGGGGCGTACCTGTCGATCTGCTCCAGACAGCCAACTGAGTTGGCCTGCAGTGCGAAGCCGCCGAACGCGAAGATCTATCTGGGGAGAAAAGTCTCACCCAGGATAGTGTCATTGAAGGTTGGGGGAGCCGTCAAGCCTTGCAGTGACGACACAGAGGAACTCTCAACGAAAGCACCAATGTCGGTGTCAAAACCGGCAGATCTCGGGCAGGGGGTCCCGAACTGTGCGTCTAAGGCTAATGGTAACAGGAGACTGGTGACACGATGTTTACCTAGGTTCGGGACCTCTCGATGGAGGTAATACCCTACTTCCTGCTTGATTGATCTTGATGATATGAGTATTAAAAGAGTTGATCTACCACGAGATCATAGAGGCTAAACCCTAGGAGCTAGCCTATGATTATGATTGTCTTGTCCTACGGACTAAAACCCTCCGGTTTATATAGACACCAGAGGGGGCTAGGGTTACATAGAGTCGGTTACAGAGAAGGAGATCTATTATCCGGATCGCCAAGCTTGCCTTCCACGCAAAGGAGAGTCCCATCCGGACATGGGATGAAGTATTCAATCTTGTATCTTCATAGTCCAACATTCTGGCCAAAGCATATAGTCCGGCTGTCCGGATACCCCCTTATCCAGGACTCCTTCACACGCTACCGCAACAGCGGCTGCAATAGCGTTTATAGCACCCGCTATTTAAAACCAAGCCTGTAGTATTCAAAAAGGGTCTACACAGGAAGATCGACATACTGTCATCTTTGGGAATATCAAGAATAACAAAGTCTGTTAAGATAGTAACGTTTGCAATCACAACAGTCACATCCTCAGAAATATCGATGGGTATAGCAGTTGATTTATCAGCCATTTGCAAAGAAATTTTAGTAGGTGTTAACTTATTCAATTCAAGTCTACGATATAAAGAGAAAGGCATAACACTAACACCGGCTCCAAGATCACATAAAGCAGTTTTAACATAGGTTCTTTTAATGGAGCATGGTATAGTTGGTACTCCTCGGTCTCCTAGTTTCTTCGGTATTCCACCCTTAAAAGTATAATTATCAAGCATGGTGGAAATTTCAGCTTCCGGTATCTTTCTTTACCATGCTTCCTAGCAACAAAGTCCCTCTTATCATAACATTGATTCTTTGATTGTGGGTTATCAAGATCAACAGCAGGTTCAATCTCTACATCATTATCATTACTAGGTTGAGCATGAACATGAACATCATCATTAACATTATCACTAGGTTCATGTTCATCACCAGATTGTGTCTCAACATCACAAATAGAAATATCATTGGTATTCACAGGTGTGTTAATAACAGGTTCACTAGAAGCATGCAAAGTCCTATCAGTTTTCTTTTTCTTTTTATTAGAGGGACTAGGTGCATCACACTTAATTCTCTGAGAATCTTGCTCAACTCTCTTAGGATGGCCCTCAGGATTCAAAGGTTCCTAGGTCCTTTTACCACCTCTAGTCATAACCCTAACAACATTATCATTGTTCTTACTATTCAACTCATTAATCAAATCATCTTGTCCCTTAAGTACTTGTTCTACTTGAGTTGTAACCATGGAAGCATGCTTACTAATAAGCCAAAGATCATTAACGGCTCTACTCATATAATTACCCAAGTGGTCAAGCATGTAAGCATTACGTTTCAATTGTCTACTAACATAAGCATTAAAATTTTCTTGTTTAACAATAAAGTTATCAAACTCATCCAAGCATTGACTAGCAGACTTATTACGAGGAATATCACCTTCATCAAATCTATAGAGAGAACTTACCTTTACTACCTGTGTCAGGTTATGAAGACCATGTATTTCTTCAATAGGCAGTAGATTCTTAACATCTTCAGCTTTAATACATTTTTGTTTCATAGATTTATTTACCTCTTAGTCGGATTTCGGGTTCCGGCAAACCTTCTAGATTCGAACACCAGGGTGCGCACGGAGATCTCGCCCTCTACCTACTTGCACCTCGCTGCCTCGCTAGGATCTAAGTTACGAAAGGAACAACACAAGAGACACAGAGTTTATACTGGTTCAGGCCACCATTGTGGTGTAATACCCTACTCCAGTGTGTGGTGTGGTGGATTGCCTCTTGGGCTAATGATGAACAATACAAGGAAGAACAGCCTCACGAGGGGAGGGGTTCTTGCGTTGGTGGTTCTGGCTAAGGTTCGATTGGTCGGTCTCCAGATGCCTCTACCCTAGGGGTGGCTAGTCCTATTTATAGGTGGATGCCCTGGACCTCTTCCCAAGTATTGAGCGGGAAGGGCGCCAACAATTGGCCATTTTGAAGGGGAATATCTAGTACACTTATCCTGACTAAAGTTGGTCCTGCCTGCAAAGGACCCTGTCGATGACGCCTTCCTGGGCTCCACGATGACTTCCTTCCTGCCGTTGCGACGGTCTTGGTCTTGTTGCACCGAAATGGATGCCTTTGCTTGATGCTCTCACCTGCGCTTGCTCCCTTTGCACCAAAGAGGAAAGGGAGGACACTGCGCGGGATGGCGCCCGCCTGGCGCCCTTGGTCGTCATGGCTTGCGTCATGGGCAATTCGAGTTGAAACGCTTGCAGTTCAATGTTCCACTTAGCGACTCTTCCAGCTGAGTAAGGGCTCCTGAGCACCCTTTCCAAAGGGTACGCTGAGACAACCTTGATGGGGTGGCCCTAAAAATAATGCCGCAGCTTGCACGAGGCCACCAATAGCGCGAGGAGGAGTTTCTGAGGAATGGGGTACCGCGCCCTTGCGTCCCGCAACACTGTGCTGACGAAGTACACAGGATGTTCAATGAGGTTGGGAATGCTGGTGTCAATGGCGCCCTCCGGAGATCGTGGCGCCTCCTGAGACATGGGAGCCTCCAGCGGCTAGTCGCTAGGGGGAGGGGTCTCCGCTGTCCTGAGTGCGCTCCCCTACGGCGGCTGATCCTTCTTGGCTATGGTAGTGGTCTCTGTGGGTCTTCCTTGTTCACGCTTCGCCTTGACCCGGGCAGATGTCGTGGCTTTGGTCCGACGCTCCTCCCTAACCGCCACCAGGGCTGCGCTGGCGGAGTAGGGAGTGGCTGCAAGGTAGAGCACCAGGGGTTCCTGAGGGCATGGGGCCACCATTACCAAAGGGCTGGTTAGGTACCTCTTGAGATCTTGGAACGCCTTGTCGGCCTCTTCAGTCCATTCAAAGGGTCCCTTTTTCTTCATCAGCTGGAAGAAAGGCAACGCTCGCTCCCCTAACTTGGAGATGAAGCGTCCTAGTGCTGTCACACGCCCAGTGAGCTTCTGCATTTCTCTGAGGGTCTTTGGCGGGCTCATGTCCTTGACCGCCTTGACCTTTTTTGGGTTAGCTTCGATGCCTCGGTGGGACACGAGGAAGCCCAAGAGCTTGCCTGAGGGGACCCCAAACACACACTTCTCTGGGTTGAGCCGCAGGCTCACAGCATTGAGGCTTGCGAAGGTTTCCTCCAGGTCTTGTATCAGGGTCTCGGCCTCGTGAGACTTCACCACAATATCATCGACGTAAGCCTCAACGTTCTTCCAAAGCTGCGGGCCCAAGGTGATGTGCATCAGCCGCCGAAAGGTCACCGCTAAATTGCGCAGCCCGAACGGCATGCATGTGTAGCAGTATACCCCACACGGGGTTAGAAAAGCCGTTTTTTCCACATCTTCTACCGCCATCTTGATCTGGTGATACCCAGAGAAGGCATCCAAGAAACATAACAGGTCACACTTGGTGGTGGATTCGATGATCTGATCGATGTTGGGTAGCGGAAACTGATCTTGCGGGCAGGCTTTGTTGAGGTTGGTGAAGTCGACTCACATACGTTCCTTCCCCCCTTTCTATGGCACGACAACTAGCTTTGCCAACCAATCCGGGTATCGGACCTCGCGAATGACCCCTGCAGCTTCCAACTTGCGGGTCTCTTGGATAATGAAAGCCTGCTTTTCCGTGGACTACCGCCTTGTTTTCTGCTTGACGGGGCGGACATTGGGGCACACGTTGAGGTGGTGCTCGGTTACGCCTCTAGGGATCCCCGCTAGCTGATCGGGCTCCCATGCGAATACCTTCTTGTTCGCGCGCAGGAACTTGACCAGGGCCTCCTCCTGCTCGGGCTCGAGGTTGGCGCCTATGGTGAAGGTGGCGTTAGTGGATCCGTCCTCGTCAACCAGCATCTGCTTGGTTTCTGCCTTGTCTTGGGTGAACAACTGCTTATTCTTGGCCGGCGCAGACCCCTAGGGCTCAGGGGCATTCGAGTCGGAAGGCTGCATCGACGCTGCCGCCTTGAAGGCGAGCTTGAGCACTTGCAACGCATCCCCGGTGTCTCCGCACACGGTGAGGATGCCGCTGCTCCCGGGCATTTTCATGAGGTTGTACGCAGGGTGAGTCGAGGCCATGAATCGGGCCACCGCTGGGTAGCCGTGGATGGCATTGTATGGGAGGCCGATGGGGGCGATGTCGAAGTCGATTAGCTCCATGCGGAAGTTGTCGTAGGTGCCGAAGGTTACCGGGAGATGGATCTGCCCCAGGGAGCTGGAGGACCTGCCCCCGACTCCCAAGAAGGGTCGGCTGGGCCGAAGCCGCTCCGGTGGTATGTGGAGGAGGCTGAAGGCTTCAATCGAGGGCATGCTTAGGCCCGAGCCGCCATCAATGAGAGTCCTGGTGACGGCCACCTGGCAGATGCTGGGGGTGCACAACATCGGGAGCGCGCCCGAGCAGGCTGAGTTGGAGGGGTGGTCCTCCGAGCTGAAGGCTAGATCAGCCTTGGGCGTCGACCGACCAGAGGGAGCCCCCTGCCGCGTGGAGGCTGCGCCGACCTGGCGGACGAATGGCTTGATGTGGCGGCCCGAAGGTGGCACCTGCGAGCCGCCCAGGAGGGCCGCGACGACCGGGGGCGCCGGCACAGTGTGCTGGGCTAGGAAGAGGTTGCACAACTCTTCCCAAGGGGCCACAGAAGCCGCCAGTAACTTTTCCAGCCACCGCACCTGTCGCAAGGCTGGGGCCAAGGCTCGGAACCCCTGGCCCCCGCGCTAGCGGTAACGACCGGAGCGGGCGGTGTGCCGCTCATCGCAGGGCGAGTCGCGGTGTCGGCGGAGAGCGGGTTGGCAGAAGGAGAAGCTCCGGCGCACCCCTACCTGGCGCGCCAAATGTCGGATTTCGGGTTCTGGCAGACCCTCTAGATTCGAACACTGGGGTGCGCGCGGAGATCTCGCCCTCTACCTACCTGCACCTTGCCGCCTCGCTAGGATCTAAGCTACGAAAGGAACAACACAAGAGACACAGAGTTTATACTGGTTCAGGGCACCATTGTGGTGTAATACCCTACTCCAGTGTGTGGTGTGGTGGATTGCCTCTTGGGTTGATGATGAACAATACAAGGAAGAACAGCCTCACGAGGGAAGGGTTCTTGCGTTGGTGGTTCTGGCTAATGTTCGATTGGTCGATCTCCAGATGCCTCTACCCTGGGGGTGGCTAGTCCTATTTATAGGCGGAGGCCCTAGACCTCTTCCCAAATATTGAGCGGGAAGGGTGCTAACAATTGGCCATTTTGAAGGGGAACATCTAGTACACTTATCCTGACTAAAGTTGGTCCTCGCCTGCAAAATACCCTATCGATGACGCCTTCCTGGGCTCCACGATGACTTCCTTCCTGCCATTGTGATGGTCTTGGTCTTGTTACACCGAAATGGATGCCTTTGCTTGATGCTCTCGCCTGCGCTTGCTCCCTTTGCACCAAAGAGGAAAGGGAGGACACTGCGCGGGCTGGCGCCCGCCTGGCGCCCTTGGTCATCATGGCTTGTGTCATGGGCACCTCGTGAGGTACCCCGCCTTGATCTCTCCATCTCCTTGCGGGCCAGCCTGACGAGGCCGTGCCTGAGGAAGCTTCCTGTCGTCCGCCCCGCGAGGCTTGGCCCCTCGTGAGGGCCTTGAGCTCGTGCTGATGAAGATGGGCCATGATGGGCTTCCCCTTGAGACACACCGCAGGCCACAGGCAGGCAAGTCTTGGGGACCCCCGTTCCCAGAACGCCGACACTCTTGCATATCTTCAGGACTGAGAAATAGAATACCCCTTTTCTTCGGAGTTGACTTAGGAGTTGGTTCAAGAAGTGTCAACTCATTTTCATTACTCAATATATTGTACAATAGAAATTCAGCTTGCTCAACAGTTCTTTCCCTAAAAACACAACCAACACAACTATCCAGGTGTTCTCTGGAAGCATCGGTTAGTCCATTATAAAAAATATCAAGTATTTCGTTTTTCTTGAGAGGATGATCAGGCAAAGCATTAAGTAATTGGAGAAGTGATACGTCCATTTGGCATCATGCTTTTATATCAATATTTATAGCATTATGGGCTGTTATTACACATTATATCACAATACTAATACCTTTTCTCTCTTATTTTATAAAGTTTACATGAAGAGGGAGAATGCTGGCAGCTGGAATTCTAGACTAGAAAAGGAGCAAATATTAGAGACCTCTTTTGCACAACTCCAAAAGTCCTGAAACTTCACAAAGATCACTTTTGGAATATATAAAAGATATTTGGTGAAGAAAGCACCAGAGGGGGGGCCACCAGTCAGCCATGAGAGTGGAAGGCGCGCCTTACCCACTAGGCGCACGCCCCTACCTCGTGGGCCCCCTTGCAAGCCCCCGACGCCCATCTTCTGCTATATGGTGCCTTTTTCCCAGGAAAAAAATCAGATAGAAGCTTTCGGGATGAAGCGCCGCCATTTCGAGGCAGAACCTGGGCAGGACCAATCTAGGGCTCCGACGGAGCTGTTCTGTCGGGGAAATATCCCTCCGGGAGGGGGAAATCATCACCATTGTCATCACCATCGATCCTCTCATCAAGAGAGGGTCCATCTCCATCAACATCTTTACCAGCACCATCTCCTCTTAAACCTTAGTTCATCTCTTGTATCCGATCTTTGTCTCAAAAACTTAGATTGGTACCTGTGGGTGGCTAATAGTGTTGATTACTCCTTGTAGTTGAAGCTAGTTGGTTTATTCGGTGGAAGGTCATATGTTCAGATCCTTAATGCTTATTAATACTCCTCTTATTATGAACATGAATTTTCTTTGTGAGTAGTTACCTTTGTTCCTAAGGACATGGGACAAGTCTTGTTATAAGTAATGTGAATTTGGTATGCGTTCGATATTTTGATGAGATGTATGTTGTCTCTCCTCTAGTGGTGTTATGTGAACGTTAAATACATGACGCTTCACCATTGCTTGAGCCTAGCAGAAGGCATTGGGAAGTAATAAGTAGATGATGGGTTGCTAGACTGATAGAAGTTTAAACCCTAGTTTATGCGTTGCTTCGTAAGGGGCTGATTTGGATCCATATGTTTCATGCTATAGTTAGGTTTACCTAAATTCTTCTTTCATAGTTGTGGATGCTTGCGAGAGGGGTTAATCATAAGTGGGAGGATTGTCCAAGGAAGGACAACACCCAAGCACCGGTCCACCCACATATCAAGTTATCAATGTAACAAACGTGAATCATATGAGCGTGATGAAAACTAGCTTGACAATAATTCCCATGTGTCCTTGGGAGCGCTTTTCATTATATAAGAGTTTGTCCAAGCTTGTCCTTTGCTACAAAAAGGATTGGGCCACCTTGCTGCACCTTATTTACTTTTTTTACTTGTTACCCATTACAAATTACCTTATCACATAACTATCTGTTACCGATAATTTTAGTGCTTGCAAAGAATACCTTGCTGAAAACCGCTTGTCATTTCCTTCTGCTCCTCGCTGGGTTCGACACTATTACTTATCGAACGGACTACAACAGATCCCCTATACCTGTGGGTCACCAAGACTCTTTTCTGGCACCGTTGCCGGGGAGTGAAGCGCCTTTCGTAAGTGGAATTTGGTAAGGAAACATTTATATAGTGTGCTGAAATTTACTATCACTTGTTACTATGGAGAATAATCCTTTGAGGGTCTTGTTCGGGGTATCTTCACCTCGACCGGAAGAGAAAAGAGTTGCTCCTCAACCTACTGAACCTACTGAAAATATTTACTTTGTAATTCCTTCAGGTATGATAGAGAAACTGCTAGCTAATCCCTATATAGGAGATGGAACATTACATCCTGAAATGCACCTAATCTATGTGGATGAAGTTTGTGGATTATTTAAGCTTGTAGGTATATCCGAGGATGTTGTCAAGAAGAAGGTATTCCCTTTATCTTTGAAGGGAAAGTCATTGACATGGTATAGGCTATGTGATGATATTGTATCATGGAACTACAACTAATTGAAATTGGAATTTCAACAGAAGTTTTATCATATGCATCTGGTTCATCGTGATCGTCATTATATATATAATTTTTGGCCTCATGAAGGAGAAAGTATTCCTAAAGCTTGTGGGAGTCTTAAGTAAATGTTATATTCATGCCCCAATCATGAGATATCAATAGAAATTATTATTCAAATTTTTTATGCTCGGCTTTTTCATAATGATCGCTACATGCTCGATACTTGTTGTACTGGTTCTTTTATGATGAAGACTATTGAATTCAAATGGGATTTATTGAAAAGAATTAAACACAACTCTGAAGATTGGGAACTCGAAGAAGGTAAGGAGTCAGGTATAAACCCTAAGTTTGATTGTGTTGAATCTTTTATGGATACCGATGCTTTTCGTGAATTTAGCACTAAATATGGACTTTGACTCTGAGGTTGTATCTTCTTTTTGTGAATCATTTTCTACTCATGTTGATCTCCCTATGGATAAGAGGTTTAAATATCATCCTCCCATTGAAGTGAAAGTAGTAGAACCCATTAAAGTTGAAGAAGAAACTATTACTTATAATGTTGATCCTATTGTTCCTACTGCTTATAGAAACCACCTTTCCCTGATAGAATAAAGGATCATGATAAAGCTTCAACTGTGGTTTGTAAGAGTTATACTAGAACACCTGCACCCCCTGAACAAATTAAAATTGAACCTAGTATTGCTATGGTTAAAGATCTATTGGTCGATAATATTGATGCGCATGTTATTTATTTCTGTGATGAAGCTGCTAGAATTGCTAAACCCGATACTAAAGATAAACATAGACCTGTTGTTGGCATGCTTGTTTTTTCTGTTAAAATAGGAGATCATTGTTATCATGGCTTATGTGATATGGGTGCTAGTGTCAGTGCAATACCTCATTCCTTATATAAAGAAATTATGCATGATATTGCACCTGCTGAGATAGAAGATATTGGTGTTACTATTAAGCTTGCCAATAGAGATACTATTTCACCAGTTGGGATTGTTAGAGATGTTGAAGTCTTGTGTGGGAAATTAAAATACCCTACTGATTTTCTTGTTCTTAGTTCCCCACAAGATAGCTTTTGTCCCATTATATTTGGTAAACCTTTCTTGAATATTGTTAATGCTAAGATAGACTGCGAAAAGGATATTGTTACTGTTAGTTTAGGGGATATGTCTCATGATTTTAACTTCTCCAAATTTCGTAGACAACCCCATGATAAAGAATTGCCTAATAAGGATGAAATTATTGGTCTTGCTTCTATTGTCATGCCTTCTAATGATCCTTTACTATGATATTTGCTAGACCATGAAAATGATATGTTTTTGAATGAAAGGAGGGAAATAGATGAAGTATTCTTTAAGAAAGGACCTATTTTGAAAAGAAAAAAATTGGCTGCTGAAATTCTCGGAGATCCTCCTCCACCCAAGGGTGATCCTCTGTTTGAGCTTAAACAATTACCTGATACTCTTAAATATGCTTATCTCGATGAAAAGAAGATATACCATGTTATTATTAGTGCTAACCTTTCAGAGCACGAAGAACATAAATTATTGAAAACTTTGAAGAAGCACCGTGCCGCTATTGGATATACTCTTGATGATCTTAAGGGCATTAGTCCCACTCTGTGTCAGCACAAAATAAAACTGGAGAAAGATGCTAAACCAGTTGTTGATCATCAACAACGGTAAAATCCTAAGATGAAAGAAGTGGTAATAAATGAAATATTAAAGCTTCTGGAGGTAGGTATACTATATCCTATTGTTGATAGTTAGTGGGTAAGTCCCGTTCATTGTGTCCCTAAGAAGGGAGGTATTACTGTTGTTCCTAATGATAAGAATGAATTGATCCCACAAAGAATTGTTACAGGTTATAGAATGGTAATTGATTTCCACAAATTAAATAAAGCTACTAGAAAAGATCATTACCCTCTGCATTTTATTGATCAAATGCTAGAAAGACTATCCAAACATACACATTTTTGCTTTCTAGATGGCTATTCTGGTTTCTCTAAAATACCTGTGTTAAAAGAGGATCAGGAAAAGACCACTTTTACTTGCCCTTTCAGTAATTTTGCTTATAGACGTGTGCCTTTTGGTTTATGCAATGCACCTGCTACCTTTCAAAGATGTATGACTGCTATATTCTCTAACTTTTGTGAAAATATTGTTGAGGTTTTCATGGATGATTTCTCTATTTACAGAACTTATTTTGATGATTGATTAAGCAACCTTGATCAAGTTTTGCAGAGATGCAAAGAAACTAATCTTGTCTTGAATTGGGAGAAGTGCCACTTTATGGTTAATGAAGGTATTGTCTTGGGGCATAAAATTTTTGAAAGAGGTATTGAAGTTGATAAAGCTAAAGTAGATGCTATTGGAAAGATGCCGTGTCCTAAAGATATCAAAGGTATAATGAGCTTCCTTGGTCATGCTGGTTTCTATCTGAGGTTTATTAAAGACTTCTCTAAAATCTAGGCCTCTCACTAATCTCTTGCAAAAGCATGTTCCTTTTGTTTTTCATGATGAGTGTGTAGAAGCATTTGAAATACTTAAGAAAGCCTTGATTTCTGCACCAATTGTTCAGCCACCTGATTGGAATTTACCCTTTGAAATTATGTGTGATGCTAGTGCTTGTGTTGTTGGTGTTGTTCTAGGACAAAGAGTTGATAATAAATTAAATGGTATCCACTATGCTAGTAAAACTTTAGATAGTGCCCAGAGAAATTATGCTACTACTGAAAACGAATTTTGAGCAGTTCTATTTGCTTGTGATAGGTTCAAATCTTATATTGTTGATTCTAAAGTAACTGTTCACACTAATCATGCTGCTATTAAATATCTTATGGAAAAGAAGGATGCTAAACATAGACTTATTAGATGGGTTCTATTGATGCAAGAATTTTATTTGCATATTATTGATCGAAAGGGAGCTGAGAACCATGTTGCAGACAACTTGTCGAGGTTAGAAAATGTTCTTGATGACCCACTGCCTATTGATGATAGCTTTCCTGATGAACAATTAGCTGTCATACATGCTTCTCATAATGCTCCATGGTATGCTGATTATGCTAATTACATTATTGCTAAATTTATACCACCTAGTTTCACATACTAGCAAAAGAAAAAGTTTTTCTATGATTTAAGACATTACTCTTGGGATGATCCACACCTTTATAAAAAAGGAGTAGATGGTGTTATTAGACGTTTTGTACCTGAGCATGAACATGAATAGATCCTACGCAAGTGTCACTCCGAGGCTTACGGAGGACACCATGCTGGAGATAGAACTACACATAAGGTATTGCAATCCAGTTTTTATTGGCCTACTCTCTTCAAGGATGCTTGTAAGTTTGTATTTTCTTTTGATGAATGCCAAAGAATTGGTAATATTAGTAGATGTCCAGAAATGGCTATGAATTATTCACTTGTTATTGAACCATTTGATGTTTGGGTCTTTGATTATATGGAACCGTTTCCTTCCTCTAATGGGTATACACATATTTTAGTTGCTGTTGATTACGTTACTAAGTGGGTAGAAGCTATTCCAACTAGTAGTGCTGATCATAACACTTCTATTAAGATGCTTAAAGAAGTTATTTTCCGAGGTTTGGAGTCCCTAGATATTTAATTATTGATGGTGGTTCACATTTTATTCATGGTGCTTTTCGTAAAATGCTTGCTAAGTATGATGTTAACCCTAGAATTGCGTCTCCGTATCATCCGCAGTCTAGTGGTCAAGTTAAATTGAGTAATAGAGAGATCAAATTGATTTTGCAAAAGACTTTTAATAGATCTAGAAAGAATTGGTCCAAGAAACCTGATGATGCATTATGGTGTTGGGGAACGTAGTAATTTCAAAATTTTCCTACGATCACGCAAGATCTATCTAGGAGGTGCATAGGAACAAGAGGGGAGAGTGTGTCCACGTACCCTCGTACACCGAAAGCGGAAGCGTTCAGTAACGCAGTTGATTTAGTCGAACATCTTTGCGATCCAACCGCAAGTACCGAATGTACGGCACCTTCGCGTTCATCACACGTTCATCTCGATGACGTCCCTCGTGCTCTTGATCCAGTCGAGGACGAGGGTGAGTTCCATCAGCACGACAGCGTGGCGACGGTGATGATGATGTTACCGGTGCAGGGCTTCGCCAAAGCACTACGACAATATTATCGAGGTGTGTAACTGTGGAGGGGACACCTCACACAGCTAAGAGAAGACTTCATGTGTTCTAGGGTGCCCCCTGCCCCCCGTATATAAGGAGGGAGGAAGAGGAGGTCGACCCTAGAGGGGGTGTGCCAAGGGGGGAGTCCTACTTGGACTCCTGGTCCAAGTAGGATTCCCCCCCCCCTTTCCTATTCCAACTAGGAGAAGGAGGAAGGGGGAACAGGGGAAAAGGAAGGAGAGGGGGCGCCGCCCCCTCCTAGTACAATTCGGAATAACCCATGGGGGGGCACCCCTTGTGGCCCTTCTCCCCTTTCCCCTAAAGCCCATTAAGGCCCAATAACTCCCGGGGGTTCTGGTAACCTCCCGGTAGTCCGGAAAATACCCGAACTTGTCCGGAACCATTCTGATGTCCGAATATAGCCTTCCAATATATCAATCTTCATGTCTCGGCCATTTTTATACTCCTCGTCACGTCCGTGATCTCAACCGGGACTTCGAACAAACTTTGGTCATCAAAACACATAACTCATAATACAAATCGTCATCGAACATTAAGCGTGCGGACCCTATAGGTTCGAGAACTATGTAAACATGACCGAGACATATCTCTGGTCAATAACCAATAGCGGAACCTGGATGCTCATATTGGCTCCTACATATTCTACGAAGATCTTTATCGGTCAAACCACATAACAACATACGTTGTTCCCTTTGTCATCGGTATGTTACTTGCCCGAGATTCGATCGTCGGTATCATTATACCTAGTTCAATCTCGTTACCAGCAAGTCTCTTTACTCGTTCTGTAATACTTCACCCCACAACTAACTCATTAGTCGCGTTACTTTCAAGGCTTATAGTGATTAGCATTATCAAGAGGGCCAAGAAATACCTCTCTGAAACACGGAGTGATAAATCCTAATCTCGATCTATGCCAACCCAACAAACACCTTCGAAGACACCTGTAGAGCATCTTTATAATCACCCATTTACGTTGTGACGTTTGATAGCACACAAGGTGTTCCTCCGGTACTTGGGAGTTGCATAATCTCATAGTCTGAGGAACATGTATAAGTCATGAAGAAAGAAGTAGCAATGAAAATGAACGATCATAATGCTAAGCTAACGGATGGGTCAAGTCCATCACATCATTCTCCTAATGATGTGTCCCCGTTCATCAAATGACAACACATGTCTATGGTTAGGAAACATAACCATCTTTGATTAACAAGCTAGTCAAGTAGAGGCATACTAGGGACACGATGTTTTGTCTATGTATTCACACATGTACTAAGTTTTCGGTTAATACAATTCTAGCATGAATAATAAACATTTATCATGAAATAAGGAAATAAATAATAACTTTATTATTGCCTCTAGGGCATAGTTCCTTTAGTCTCCCACTTGCACTAGAGTCAATAATCCAGATTACAAAGTAATGATTCTAACACCCATGGAGTTTTGGTGCTGACCATGTTTTGCTCGTGGAAGAGGCTTAGTCAACGGGTGTCGGTTCAATAAGCTAGGCATCTTGGAGCGATGGTAAAATGGACATGGGGTTTTACCCAGCTTCGGGCTCTCTTGATGAGATAATACCCTACATGCTGCTTTTGATTGTATTCATATGGGTGTAGTATAGAGTACACGTACCACGAGATTGTAGTAAGCAATATGAGATTGTCTATTGACTAGCCTGGCCTCGGTTTATATAAGACACCGGAGGCCTAGGGTTTAGGAGAGTCCTTGTCTTGGGCGCCAAGTCTTATGGAGTCTTCCTTGTATGCGGCAGGGGTTGTCCGAACTGGCCCATGAGTATACGGCCATGGGGGTCCTCGGCCCAATCCAACTGATTGGGAGATGACGTGGTGAGTACCCCCTAATCCAGGACACCGTTAGTAGCCCCCTGAACCGGTCTTCAAGTTGGGGACGCTCCTCGATTCTTCCGAACTGTTCTTCATCTTCGGTCGTCGGTCTTGAAAACTGGTTCAACAAATCTTCTCATCTTCGATCTTGAGGATCGCCGAAATGCATCCGAAGAGTTTACACGTCGGGTATGCGAGGAGCCCCTTTAAGTTTTCAGCCTTTCTCAATGCCCTGTTATTTTTATGCCACACCTCGGGTTTGGAGTTGTTCCCGGGCGGTAGTGTACTCTTGCGTCCGAGCTCCAACGCCGGACTGCATTCGAGGTATCTTCTGCAGCCGAGCACCAACACCGGACCACTTCCAAGCTCCAACGTCGGAATGTATCCGAGCTCCACCACCGGAATGTATCTGAGCTCTACTGCGGACTATGCCCAAGCTCCAACATCGGACTATATCCAATGTGTCATAGATCACCTTGGTTCAGAAAAGTTGAAGGAGTTTAGCCAAGCTTAATGCCGGAAATGCCCTCTATGGAGCCAGCCACCAGTGTCCGAGCTTTATGCCGGACTGCTTCCGAGGTGTCTATTATAGTCGAGCACCAACGCCGGACTGTATCCGAGGTGGTGCACCACCTCGGCCATGGGCTGATTTTTATGAATTTAATTCCGAATTATGCAATGTAATGTCTGCCGAGATGTATAGCCAGTAGCCCTCAAGGTGTGTGTTGGCCTAATATCTGGGATGCACCTGAAGGAAAAATCAAACCGCTGACCCTAGTAGCCCCTGAGACCCAGGTCGATTCATAAAATCAGCCTGAGGATCAATTCCCAGCTCGGCAGCATACTTAGGAATAGAAACACGGTCTGCAAAGTACTCAAGACTCAGGTTGGGTACGGCCGACCAACCTGAGGATTATAATCTCCTCGAAAACTATATTGCGCTTTACATTTCCTGCATTGGATTGTCAATGCAGTAGCCCCCGAGGCACTGGTCGGGTGGCAACACCAGATCAGGGGATCGATGTGCCCTTTTAATATTTGTAAATAATAAGCTCGAAGCCTAGTAGCCCCCGAGCCTTAATTCGGGCATGGGACGCCAAATTAAGGATCGATATCCATAGTAAAATCACAAATTATGTGTAATGACTCTATGTATCCAAGTACTTTACGTTTTTAATGCTCGGATCCACATTGTACAAAACTTTGTTGACCGACCATCAGCTTTAACTTCGTCGTCCAGTAGCCGAGGAGTGTTTGTCCTAGTTTATAAAGCCTTTATGAGGGCAAAGATTTACGGCAAACAAGGCAATCCGACCATACGGTTTTATAAACAAAGGTACGCAAAGAGACATGTTATATTATTATTTAACATAAGAAACATCATCCAAAGAAAATAGTCCCGCTATCGGTTCCTTTCTTTGGGTTGTCATGCTAAGCATGATCATGAAACCTCAGCTCCGATCATGTGGGAGGAAAATACTAAGGATTTAGTTCGGGGAAAGCTTCCAAACTCTGTGGTCTAAAGGAACCAAATTTTCACCTCCGTTGCGACTGTTTATAATCTGAAAGTTGCCCATCATCGGCATATAGCCCCTTGTAGATGCTACGCAGGGTGTTTCCGCAATAACAAAACAACCCTTAGCCGATGTCTCGGTTCCTGAAGGCGGTTGTGTTTAGCGGAAACGAGGCAATCAGATATGCGGGCTTTATAACTTTCACTTAATCATTGGAGGTTAAAGTTGGGAGGCCAACAAGTAGCCCCCCGGTTAGTGTTCGGCGACAGCCGAGGTCAAGCCGTAAACACTTCGGCCAATGTTATGGATGGCCCGTCATTTAATACAGTTATCGGACCGCTGACCAATTTACGCTTATTGTGACAGTCAATTTTCGGCTTTCTCCACTGAGATGCTTAACCATGCGAGCTGGAAGCACAATCGCAGTGGTTCTCCCTTTGCACACCTAGCCGAACAAAGCGGAACGTAGGAGGCAAGCACAGGAGCCGGGCAACCCAACTATTGACCGAAGACACAATTCGAAGCTGATGCATATATAGCAATGTCTGAGAATTTTTGCCGAATCTCTAATGGTGTCCGGCGTTGGACGGCGAGACTTATGTGGAAAACACACAAATAGTTGAAAAGTGCCATAGGATTGGAAAACCAAAAAACGTCAGGAAAAACTTGACTCCGAACTAGATCAATTGTTCGGTGCCAATCAGAAAATTGGTCCTAAAAAATGTGATTCTGTCGTGCTTTAACATGACACATCCTATCTCAAGACTTCAAGCGGGTCAGCCTACGGCTTCAACCTCCTATCCCGAAGGTAGAGTACTTCTCATTAGGCCAGTTTAGCAAACTTTAGCGGCTTTGAGAGAGAAATCAGGCTCCCCGGCTATTGATCGCACACTCGCATCGAAAAAAGGAGTGATAGAAAAAATACTTTGCAACGACTAAGAAGAAGAACACTTATTATAAAACAGCTCACATAAATTTAAGAGCCCCCGAGTGACTTGGATAAAAGAATGACTGTATGTACCGAAGTACTTATATCATATCTATGTTCACCCGAACTTTAAACACGTCTTAACCAACCGTCGGCTTCCCCCTCTTCGGTCAAGGACCAAAAAGTGTTATGTACTCCACCTGTCGAGAATATCGACGGTCTTTCCGATAACCAGGCAATCAGGTCATAAGGCTGTAACAGACAAAGCGTGCTCAAGGAACTTATGCTATATTACTGACAAAGTGTAAGAAGCATCTTTGAAGAAAATAGTACCCCCACCGATACCTTTCTTCGGGGCTCATTGTTAATACGAGACTTGTGCAATAGATTTTTTGTACTCTGAGTTCCGTTGTGTGCCAACCATAATTGAAAACAATAAGAGCGCTAGCTTTCGGCTTCACCCAGTCTGAGGTCAGAGCTCGGAAGACCCGGTCGTGACAATCGTAGAGGTGCTCCCTTTACTCCCTAGCCGAACAATTGGGAACGTAGCGGTAAACACAGGAGCAAGGCAACCCAGCTTGCAAATCACTTAGGTCAATATGGTGCATATTGTGGCGTAATACACGAACAAGGAACGAAGCCGTACAAGTATAATCACACGGAAGAGAAAAAGCTCCAGCAACGGAGCCCCCAAGTAAACGTGGTATTTGAATTTGTGTGTCACAAACAAAGTTTGGACAAGGAAGTTTGTCACAAAAAAGAAAAGTATAATGCTTGGCCGAACAAAATTTAAAACTGAAAGTTTTTTAGCATGAAAGCATCTTAGCTGGTTAATGTGTTCGACATCGATGACGCGTTCTGAGCTTGGTGCGGGACAAGGTCTCAGGCTCCAAGTCCGACGTGGCCGAGCGAAGAGCGCGACACTCCGAAGAGGTGAAGCCCCCAATATAGCCGAGGTGATGGAGCAGGTCGCCGTGTGACACTGGAATCTCCAGCCGAGTAGGTTGATGAAGCGACGATGCAGGGTTGCCAATACAGGGCCGTGCTCCAAGGTGACGACACAATTCGGTCGATGGAGGTGGGCGACGACGTGACCCTGCCGAGGTGACAGTGCGGCCAACGGTGTGGCGTAGTCGAGGCCGATTGTCTGCATGCATGAAGTAGCACAAAGCAGATAGCAAAAATAAATTAAAAAAATTCTTTACAAAATTCTTTATGTGAAATAAATTATTAAAGAGATGTGGCGTGGCGCGAGGCCATTGTTGACACTGGGCGTTGGCGCGGCGGGATGACAAAATCCGAATTGGCACGGGCGCCCGAGTTACGGACCCAGTGCGCACAGGGTAGCGACAGCATATCAGGTCGCCCTGAAACGGCGGTCACAGTGTAGGCCTGATTGCAAAACCTGCAGCACAAAAAATGTAGACCGATAGAGAATACTCTTTGAACGGAAAATGCATGTACATGCATCAACAAAATATCTCTACAAAAAATAATGCGGTACTAACGGACAAAAAATATTCTGTGAATAATAATTTTATGTGATAAACGAATAGTCAGGAAAAAATAAACACGCTCGACTACGATGACCGTAGCAGACCGAGGTGAGAAAAAAAGTGATCTGGACAAAACTAGTATCAACTAGTACCTAGAATATATTGGTTTTGACCTTATACGTGGAGTAGCAGTACTCAAATTACCAGAATCCACCAATCAAACCTAGGGTACCGCACTATAAAACTAGTAGCCAACCAAGTGAGCAATACCCCATGTGCATGCACTTTTCAACAAAAGGTAGAGGAGGACCACCGGCCGAACTAAGGGCTGGAATAAAAAACAAAAGGAAAGGAATCTTCCCTGATATGCCCGACCGAGGCGAGGTGTGATCGGCCCTGCTCCTCTGCTGGACCGCCGCTGTTTTTGACTGATCATGGCGGTGTATCTGCAACCCCAAGGGGTTGCTGCATGCACACGTTTCGCGCGGTAGCAATCTTTGTGATTGATATTGCCTTTTATAACCGCAACAGTGTCCGGATCTAACACATGGTCCGGCAACGGGTACGACCATCATCGTTAAAATTTTCCTGATCTTGGTTTGACTGCGAACAAGGTAAGCTAATTTGGCAGCAACAATTTGTGAAAAGAGATGATTGGCATAAAACAGATCTAACTGAAAAAATATCACCTGATTGTCAAATCAATCCGCGATGATCGCCCAGCAGGCTCTCAATGAAAGCACCAATGTTGGTTCAATATCCGACATATCTCGTAGTAGGGGTCCTAAGCTAGGCGTCTTGGAGCGATGGTAACATGGACACGAGGTTTTACCCAGCTTCGGGCTCTCTTGATGAGATAATACCCTACATGCTGCTTTTGATTGTATTCATATGGGTGTAGTACAGAGTACACGTATCTACCACGAGATTGTAGTAATCAATATGAGATTGTCTATTGACTAGCCTAGCCTCGGTTTATATAAAACACTGGAGGCCTAGGGTTTAGGAGAGTCCTTGTCTTGGGTGCCAAGTCTTATGGAGTCTTCCTTGTATGCGGCAGGGATTGTCCGAACTGGCCCATGAGTATACGGCCATGGGGGTCCTCGGCCCAATCCAACTGATTGGGAGATGACGTGGTGAGAACCCCCTAATCCAGGACACCGTCAACGGGTCTGGAACATTCAGATCCGTATGTATCTTGCAAATCTCTATGTCTCCCTCCGACACTTGATGACGGATGGAATTGAAGCGTCTCTTGATGTGTCACGCCCAATATGCGATACTATCCTAAAGATACTCGAAGGTCCCACCAATGATAGAACCGCATATTGAAACGCTTTTGCAAGGTGGATATCATTACATCAACATTACATAATAGATGGGGATACATACAAGGCATACAAATGCCACAAGAATACATCAATACATCATACATAAGAGCAACATCCGACTACGGATGAAACACAAACAGAAACTCAAATGACATCCACCCTGCTAGCCCAGGCTGCCGACCTGGAACCTATCCCCTGATTGAAGAAGATGCAAAAGAAGAACTCAACGCAAGCAAGCATTGCTCTCGCGTCATGATCATCGCATAACATGTACCTGCAACTGTTGTTGTAGTAATCTGTGAGCCATGAGGACTCAGCAATCCCATTACCATGGGTATCAAGACTAGCAAAGCTTAATGGCAAAGGAAGGGGTAAAGTGGTGAGGTTGCAACAGCGACTAAGCATGATATGGTGGCTAACATATGCAAATAAGAGCGAGAAGAGAGCAAATGGAACGGTCGTGAAGCTAGCAATGATCAAGAAGTGATCCTGAACTCCTACTTACGTCAAACATAACCCAAAACCGTTTTCGCTTCCCGCACTCCACCGAAAAGAGACCATCACGGGTACACACACGGTTGATGCGTTTTAATTCGAATCTGGTGTCAAGTTATCTACAATCGGACATTATCAAATTCCCATCTTCCCATAACCGCGGGCACGACTTTCGAAAGTTTATACCCTGCAGGGGTGTCCCAACTTAGCCCATGATAAGCTCTCGCGATCAACGAAGGATATACCTTCTCCTAGGAAGACCCGATCAGACTCGGAATCCCGGTTTATAAGACATTTCAACAATGGTAAAACAAGACCTGCAAAACCTCGCGATGCACCGACAATCCCGATAGGAGCTGCACATATCTCGTTCTCAGGGCAACACCGGATGAGCAATCCGTACAACTAAAACCAGACCTCAAGTTTCCCCGAGGGGGCGCTTCAAAGGGCTCTAGTTCGGACCAACACTTAGACAAGCATTGGCCCGGGGGGGGGGGCTATAATAAAGATGACCCTTGGGTTAATTACTCCCAAGGGAAAAGTAGGTGGTGGTGAGGCAAATGGTAAAACCAATGTTGGGCCTTGCTGGAGGAGTTTTATTCAAAGCGAACTGCCAAGGGGGTCCCATAAATCACCCAACCGTGTTAGGAACGCAAACTCCTCGAACGTAACACCGGTATGACGGAAACTAGGGCGGCAAGAGTGGAAAAAAACACCAGGCATAAGGCCGAGCCTTCCACCCTTTACCAAATATATAGATGCATTAATTAAATAAGAGATATTGTGATATCCCAACATAATCCTGTCCACCATGGAGCAATCTTCAACTTCACCTGCAACTAACAACGCTATAAGAGGGGCTGAGCAAAGCGGTAACATAGCCAAGCAAAGGTTTGGTAGGAAGGGTGTCAAAGGTGAGAGGTTCATGGCAATTTGAGGAGGCTTGAAGAACAGGTGATTGGAAGCGCATCATAGCGATAGAACGAAACAACTAGCATAGCAATGATAGTAATGAGATCCAAGGTGACGGTCATCTTGCCTGAAATCCCGCTTGGAAGAAGAACGAGTCCATGAAGAAGATGAAGCCAAGAAGATGAACCAAGCGTAGACGAACGAATCCTCACGATCGCAACGAAACGGGAACTATCAAGAAGAAGCACACAACATAGTAAACACACCACACATGAACAAGACATGATGCTCAACAAAGTATGATGCAAGGCAAGACTACATGAGTCTACTCATGGCAAGAGATGATGCAAACAAGAGCAACACATCAAGGCAAGTTTAAATGAGGCCGGGAACAACATATAACAATTCCGGTAAGTCCTCATATGCAAATTTCGAAATTGGTCCAGATCTGAACAAACATTAAGTTGAAGTTGTTAAACAGCAAGTTAAGATGCACCAACATGATCTACACGAGATTCTAGTCAAGTTACATATAACGTTTGTTTAATTCGGAGCTACGACCTAGAAGATATGAGCAAAACAAGTTAAACATGGCATTGATGCAAAATGCATACAAACATCAAGAAAACACCTCAAAACAAGGATGCAACATGATAATATGAAACTACATGCAAAATCAAGCAAGTTTCATATAGAGCACACTCAAAACGGAGCAACGGTGCAACACATACACTCCAAACAAGACACAACAACAATCTGCCCAAAACAGCAACTAGGCATATTGCAAGCATCAAAACAATATGCTACAGCAGCTCAACATGATAACAAAAGGTATGGACATGATGTACAGGTAAAGCATAACAAAACATGAACACTGAGCTATCTCCAGAAACTACTAGCACATGCTCAAACACACATGGCAAGATTACAAATAATAACAGTTTCAGACTTTGCAGAAATAACATCAGGTTGCAATGTTTAGAGCTATCAAACAACATGTTACAGGAACTTATCATGGCAAACAAAGGCATGGCATGAACCTACTAACTGCATAGAACAAAAGTCCCTTACTGACCATGAGCCAAAAGGGCACACAAAATATGATGGCACCCATGTAAACTTAGCAAGTTATATGACAGATTCATACATGGCAGAAACAACAATAAGTAGGCATGTTGGTGAACTTGAACCACTCACCACAGAGCAATACATGGCATGGCAAGGTAACCAACAGCAATAATACATGTTTATGAAGCTAAGCATTGCAAGAACAAGTTCATAGGGTGCACGGATCACTAGCAAAACACATGGCAAAACTGGAACTTAATGTTAACAAGCTGACAGCAACATTATTTAGCAATTTGAGAGAAAGATTACAATAAGCTAAGGCAGGCTATAAATTCAACCTGGGGCATGGATGGATAGATCATGACATGTATAACAAAACATCTTTAGTGAACATCTCCAGATTATGCATAGAATGACTTGTAGCAGCAGGTTTACATAGCATCACAAAATAACATATTCAGCCTAGCAAAACAGTAACAGCAAGTACCCTACTTAACAAGCTTGATTCACTCACCACAAGTCATTGCATGACAAAATAACCATAGAATCAGCAAGAAGACATGTTTATGAAACTAACCAAGGCAAGAACAAGTTCATAGCATGCAAGGATCAACTACAACAACCTTGGCAAAATTGAATAACATGTAAACAATCTGCCAGGAAACATAGAGCAAGAAAATGACATGCTAGACTACTCCATAATTGCAAATAGGGGCATGAATGGATATAGAATAACCATATATTCAAAACATCCTCACTGAAGTATCTCAAAATATGCTTGGATCTCTCTGTAGCATCAAGTTTACATGGCATAAAAATAACAGCAGAACAGGGACTGAAATCAGCAACATCACGAAGACTAGTTTGCATGCTTCTTCTAGTCACCACATTGATCACAAAAATACATGGTATAAACCACTGTAAATATGGCATGATGTAGCACAAAACACATGTAGACATCAACTTCATAGGATGCACACATCAAACATGGAAAAAATGACAAATGAACATGTTCTGTTAACAGACAGCAGACAACATTATATAGCACTCTTGCAACGATGATTCAGGCAACAAGATGGACTCAAATGAACATGATGCAATAGAATGAAATGAAGAGCATCTCCCAGTGAACATCTTGACAGATCACACGCACGAAGCGGTGCAGTATGCATGTAGTTATGATGCGATGAACATGGCATGATAATATTAAAAACTTAGGGACTTAGGGAAAATCGGGGTCAACCATCAGATCTGCATGGATATCGATGCGGTGGTGGATCGCGCCGGAACTTCGCCGGAGTTGGAGGAGAGGCGGCCGGCGAGGTCGGGGAAGCTCGCCGGAGGAGGGGACGGCTGGATCCGGCCCTCCCGTGGCCGCATCTGGCCGGAGGCGAAGGAGAGGAGGCGCGAGGGCGAGGGTCAGGCTCGCCGGAGCTCGCGGCTGGCGAGGGGCGGCAGGGCCAAGCGTGGGGTCAAAACGGAGCGCGCCGGCCGGAGGGGCGCGGGGTCGGCGAGGCAGACGGCGGCGGGGGCCTGCGGCGGCCGGGCCGGGGAGGCGTGGCGCCCGCGGCGGCGAACGGAGGCGGAGGCGCTCGGCGGGGCGGCGGAGGTCGCCGGTGGGGCTGTCGGAGATGGCGGCGCCGGCGAGGGGAGGCGGACGGCGGCGGGGGAGCCTCGGGCGGCGGAGGCGAGGGTCGGCTCGGGGCAGGCGGCGTTCGCGGGCGCGCGGCGGCGGCGGGCGGGCCGCGCTTTGTCACGCCCAATATGAGATACTATCCTAAAGAGACTCGAAGGTCCCACCAAGGATAGAACCGCATATTGAAACACTTTTGCAAGGTGGATATCATTACATCAACATTACATAATAGATGGGGATACATACAAGGCATACAAATGCCACAAGAATACATCAATACATCATACATAAGAGCAACATCCGACTACGGATGAAACACAAACAGAAACTCAAATGACATCCACCCTGCTAGCCCAGGCTGCCAACCTGGAACCTATCCCTTGATCGAAGAAGAAGCAAAAGAAGAACTCAACGCAAGCAAGCATCGCTCTCGCGTCATGATCATCGCATAACCTGTACCTGCAACTGTTGTTGTAGTAATCTGTGAGCCACGAGGACTCAGCCATCCCATTACCATGGGTATCAAGACTAGCAAAGTTTAATGGGAAAGGAAGGGGTAAAGTGGTGAGGTTGCAGCAGTGACTAAGCATGATATGGTGGCTAACATATGCAAATAAGAGCGAGAAGAGAGCAAATGGAACGGTCGTGAAGCTAGCAATGATCAAGAAGTGATCGTGAACTCCTACTTATGTCAAACATAACCCAAAACCGTGTTCACTTCCCGGACTCCACCGAAAAGAGACCATCACGGCTACACACACGGTTGATGCGTTTTAATTCGAATCTGGTGTCAAGTTATCTACAACCGGACATTATCAATTTCCCATCTGCCCATAACTGTGGGCACGACTTTTGCAATTTTATACCCTGCAGGGGTGTCCCAACTTAGCCCATGATAAGCTCTCGCGATCAACGAAGGATATACCTTCTCCCAGGAAGACCCGATCAGACTCGGAATCCCGGTTTACAAGACATTTCAACAATGGTAAAACAAGACCAGCAAAACTGCCCGATGCGCCGACAATCCCGATAGGAGCTGCACATATCTCGTTCTCAGGGCAACACCGGATGAGCAATCCGTACAACTAAAACCAGACCTCAAGTTTCCCTGAGGGGACGCTGCAAAGGTCTCTAGTTCGGACCAACACTTGGACAAGCATTGGCCCGGGGGGGGCTATAATAAAGATGACCCTTGGGTTAATTACTCCCAAGGGAAAAGTAGGTGGTGGTGAGGCAAATGGTAAAACCAATGTTGGGCCTTGCTGTAGGTGTTTTATTCAAAGCGAACTGCCAAGGGGTTCCCATAAATCACCCAACCGTGTTAGGAACGCAAAATCCAGGAACATAACACCGGTATGACGGAAACTAGGGCGGCAAGAGTGGAACAAAACACCAGGCATTCGGCCGAGCCTTCCACCCTTTACCAAATATATAGATGCATTAATTAAATAAGAGATATTGTGATATCCCAACATAATCCTGTCCACCATGGAGCAATTTTCAACTTCACTTGCAACTAACAACGCTATAAGAGGGGATGAGCAAAGCGGTAACATATCCAAGCAATGGTTTGCTAGGAGGGGTGTCAGAGGTTAGAGGTTCATGGCAATTTGGGAGGCTTGATGAGCAAAAGATAGGTAACGCAACATAGCGATAGAACGAAGCACCTAGCACAGCAATGATAGTAGTGAGATCCAGGGTAGCAGTCATCTTGCCTGAAATCCCGCAAGGAAAAAGAACGAGTCCATGAAGAAGATGAAGCCACAAAGACGAACCAAGCGTAGACGAACGAACCCTCTCGATTGCAACGAAACGGGAACTATCGAGAAGAAGCACACAACATGGTAAACACATCACACATGAACAAGACATGATGCACAACCAAGTATGATGCATGACAAAGCTACATGAAGCAAACAAGAGCAACACATCACGACAAGTTTAAATGAGGCCGGAAACAACATATAACAATTCCGGTAAGTCCTCATATGCAAATTTCGAAATTGGTCCAGATCTGAATAACCCTTATGTTCAAGTTGTTAAACAGCAAGTTAAGATGCACCAAGATGATCTACACGAGATTCTAGTCAAGTTACATATAAAGTTCATTTAGTTCGGAGCTACGGCCTAGAAGATATGAGCAAAACAAGTTAAACATGGCATTTATGCAAAATGCATACAAACATCAAGAAAACACCTCAAAACAAGGATGCAACATGATAATATGTAACTACATGCAATTCTAAGCAAGTTTCATATAGAGCACACTCAAAACGGAGCAACGGTGCAACACATACACTCCAAACAAGACACAACAATCTGCCCAAAACAGCAACTAGGCATATTGCAAGCATCAAAACAATATGCTACAGCAGCTCAACATGATAACAAAAGGCATGGACATGATGTACAGGTAAATCATAACAAAACATGAACACTGAGCTATCTCCAGAAACTACTACAACATGCTCAAACACACATGGCAAGATTGCAAATAATAACAATTTTAGACTTTGCAGAAATAACATCAGGTTGCAATGTTTAGAGCTATCAAACAACATGTTACAGGAACTTATCATGGTAAACAAAGGCATGGCATGAACCTACTAACTTCATAGAACAAAATTCCCTTACTGACCATGAGCCAAAAGGGCACAGAAAATATGATGGCACCCATGTAAACTTAGCAAGTTATATGACAGATTCATACATGGCAGAAACAACAATAAGTAGGCATGTTGGTGAACTTGAACCACTCACCACAGAGCAATACAAGGCATGGCAAGGCAACCAACAGTAAGAATACATGTTTATGAAGCTAAGCATGGCAAGAACAAGTTCATAGGGTAAACGGATCACTAGCAAAACACATGGCAAAGCTAGAACTTAATGTTAACAAGCTGACAGCAACATTATTTAGCAATTTGAGAGCAAGATTACAACAAGCTATAGCAGGCTATAAATGCAACCAGGGGCATGGATGGATAGATCATGACATATATAATAAGACATCTTTAGTGAACATCTCCAGATTATGCATAGAATGACTTGTAGCAGCAGGTTTACATAGCATCACAAAATAACAGATTCAGCCTAGCAAAACGGTAACAACAAGTACCCTACTTAACAATCTTGATTCACTCATCACAAGTCATTGCATGACAAGATAAGCATAGCATCAGCAAGAAGACATGTGTATGAAAGTAACCAAGGCAAGAACAAGTTCATAGCATGCAAGGATCAACTACAACAACCTTGGCACAATTGAATAACATGTAAACAATCTGCCAGGAAACATTTTATAGCAAAAGTAGAGCAAGAAAATGACATGCTAGACCAATCCATAATTGCAAACAAGGGCATGAATGGATAAAGAATAACCATATGTTCAAAACATCCTTACTGGAGTATCTCAAAATAAGCTTGGATCTCTCTGTAGCATCAAGTTTACATGGCATAAAAATAACAGCAAAACAGGGACTGAAATCAACAACATCAGGAAGCCTATTTTGCATGCTTGTTCTAGTCACCACATTGATCACAAAGATACATGGCATACACCCCTGTAAATATGGCATGATGTAGCACAAAACACATGTAGACATCAACCTGATAGGATGCACACATCAAACATGGCAAAAATGACAAATGAGCATGTTCTGTTAACAGACAGCAGACCATATAGCACTCTTGCAATGATGATTCAGGCATGAAGGTGAACTCAAATGAACATGGCACAATGGAATGAAATGTAGAGCATCTCATGAAGCAGTATGCAGCAAGTTATGATGCGATGAACAGGGCATGAAAATGCTGAAATATTTCGGGACTTAGGCAAAATCGGGGTCAACCTTTGGATCTGCACGGATATCGATGCGGTGGCGGATCTCACCGGAACTTCGCCGGAGTTGGAGGAGAGGCGGCCGGCGAGGTCTGGGGAAGCTCGCCAGAGGAGGGGACGGCTGGATCCGGCCCTCCCGTGGCCGGATCTGGCCGGAGGCGAAGGAGAGGAGGTGCGGGGGCGAGGGCCGGGCTCAACGGAGCTCGCGGCCGGCGAGGGGCGGCAGGGCCGGGCGCGGGGTCGGGGCGGAGCGCGCTGGCCGAAGGGGCGCGGGGTCGGCGAGGCAGACGGCGGTGGGGACCTGCGGCGGCTGGGTCGGGGAGGCGTGGCGCCCGCGGCGGTGAACGGAGGAGGAGGCGCTCGCAGGGGCGGCGGAGGTTGCCGGCGGGGCTGTCGGAGATGGAGGCGCCGGCGAGGGGAGGCGGACGGCGGCGGGGGAGCCTCGGGCGGCGGCGGCGAGGGCCGGCTCGGGGCAGGCGGCGTCCGCGGGTCCGCGGCGGCGACGGGCGGGCCGCGCGGGCCCAACTCGGGCCGCGCGGGCCGGTGGCGCCGAAGGCGGCGGGAGGCCACGCGGCAGCTTCAGATTGGGCGCTGGACGGCGGCTGGACGTGTCCGGCCGGGGGTGGACGCATCCGGCGGCGGACAGGGAAAAAGCTAGGGTTTCGGGGGGAGAATTCATCCGCGAATTTCGGGGGGAGGGGCATATTTATAGATTCTGGGAGCTAGGAGAGTCCAAATGAGGAGTGGTTTTTGGCCACGTGATCGTGATCGAACGGCCGAGAGGATGGAGGGGGTTAGGATGGGTTTTGGGCCAGTTTGGAGGGGTGTTGGGCTGCAATATAAAAGGAGGGTTATGGGCTACGCGGTTAACCGTTGGAGTATCAAACGGACTCCAAATGGCACGAAACTTGACAGGCGGTCTACCGGTTGCTATACCAAGGCCGCTTGGCAAACCTCGGTCCATTTCGAGAACGTTTAACACCCACACACGAAACAAGGTCTGAGAGGGGCGACGGGGCACGCACGAGAGGTCTGGACTCCAAACGGACAACGGAGAGAACTGGGAGAACCCGAACGGATGCAAGTTTTGAAAAACATGCAGATGAAATGCAGATGATGACATGGCAAAATGCTACACGCAAGCAATTGACGTGGCAAGGATAGCGAATAACTGGTAGACACCTAGCGCATCGAATCCGGGGCGTTACAACACTCCTCCACTAACAAGAGATCTCGTCCCGAGATCTTAGGACCGAGACGGAAGAGAAAGAGGAAGAGGTGAAATGAGAAACATAAGAGAGAAGATGAACAAAGACGAGAGCACTCGGGTAGAAAGGGAAAAAGGCGAATATGACGAGAATCAAAAGCTCATGGGAACAAGATAGACTCTGAAACCACTCCGGTTAGAACAAGATAGGAATGGCATGAGGATGGAAGAATTTGGACAGCACTCCGGCTTAAAATGGAAGGAAAAGAACATGAACTTGAGAGGATGGAATGACACTTGATAAGAAGAACAATGCCTCCGGAAGAATTGCAATAGAATGAAAAGAACTTAGAAGGAAGGGTTGAACGGAGTTGTTGTGAAAATCAACAACGAAAGAATAAGCTTGTTATGGACTTATCAAAAACATCTCAAAACTTGAGGTGAAATTATACCATAACCAATGTCTGAATAGCTGAGAAGAATGAAGAAATGCAAAACTCCACTTCAAAAGAATACGGAGAATTAATTGCACTTCGAGACGCGAGAAGAAAAGATACTTGAACTCCACCGCCAAGAATCTTGATGAACACTTGAAGAATGAATTAAATCATGAAGAACTCCGGTGACAAAAGATGATGAGACAGAATGAAGGATGAAAGAATAAGATGAGCCTTGCGCTGATTCCGATGGGGGTTCCGACGAGATGGCCAAGGAAACTTTGAACTCCGGGAAAGAAAAGATGAAAAACACTTGGAACTAGAATTTATTCATTAAGAACAAACTCCGAAGGAAGGGATTACTCACTTGGATGAAATAAGAATAAGATTTATTATATGCTTATCCTTCATCAAATTTAATTGATGATAAGCAATGGATTTTGCATACTACTTATTCTTCTTGGAAAAGATTGAGAAGTGACATATCGCAAACTTGAGAAGGTCTTCATGAACCACCGGTAGGATTGGAAAGAACGAATGACTTAAAATGATAATCAAAGAAAAGAATCTGAAAGAACCACCATAAGAATTCGAAAATGACTGATGAAAGAGACTTAATCACCGGGAAGAATTAGAAGAACCAATACGCAAGAGGTGATTTAGATGCACAAGAGAACGGGAAGAACTCGATCTGATTAAAGAGCACTTGAATGAAGCACCGGGATAATGAGAGAATGGTAACTGGAATGATCGGCTCCGGTGAAAGAAACGGAAAAAACAACTTCTGACATACTCCGGAAGAATGAAAGAAAAGAAGGGTTGAACCAAAGATGAAAAGAACTTGAGAGCGATCTTGGAGAAGGCATATGACTGATGAAATCCATTCTTACGTCACACTTTGAAAAGAATTGAGAATAGCTCCGGAAAAAAATTTAGAAGAGTCAGGTAAGATCCTGGGAAAAGACCTGTGGGTTAGGGCCCACTGAAAGGATAACACCTTTAAAAAAGATTGTTGCAGAGATAGAAGATGCACCGGAACAAATGAAATATTTGAATGAGGTGACAACCTAGAATTAATTGGAACACAGACAAATCTCCTAAGATGTCTTCCAAACTCCGGAATGATTGAATGGCGAGGGGCAAACGAGCAAGGAGAACACTTGATCCAGGAAAAAGAGTGTGATCTACCCGAAAACTTGAATTGAGTGCACCGGAAAAAGAAAGGGATGAAGAATGACGAACAAGACGAGAATTCACCGGTTGAAATGATTGAGGGAAGACTGAAGGGGCTCCGGGAAGAAGAGGGTGGGAGGGAGGGAAAACAAAGGCAACTTGGAAGGGGAAAAACCCATGAGTAACTTGATGAGAAAACACCGGTTGAAATCATTGAGGAAAGAAAGCAAAGACTTCGCACGAGTAGGATGGATACTCGATTACAGACTCCGGTTCCGAGATGAAAAAGGGTGGGCAGGTGGGAAAAGAAAACAACTGAGGATTGAACTTGGCAACGATGAAGAGGCTCGAGTCGACTTGACGAGAAATGCACTGGATGACAAGAGGAGAGGAACCAACGATCGAAAAACCAACTGTGTGATTCTAAAGAAAGTTTGAAAGGGAAGAGAAGTAATTCAAAACACATATGCCAAGATTCCTGACCAGAGCAACGAACGGGCTAAGGGGTAAAAAGAATTCCTACTCTCTGATATAACTAGACTCAGAAATCAGTTTTCTTCTAGACTCGACAGCGGCCAAACTACACGATCAATCAAGGGGGCTCCTAAGGTCGGTCGAGGCTCTGATACCAACTCTGTCATGCCCAATATGCGATACTATCCTAAAGAGACTTGAAGGTCCCACCAAGGATAGAACCGCATATTGAAACGCTTCTGCAAGGTGGATATCATTACATCAACAATACATAATAGATGGGGATACATACAAGGCATACAAATGCCACAAGAATACATCAATACATCATACATAAGAGCAACATTCGACTACGGATGAAACACAAACAGAAACTCAAATGACATCCACCCTGCTAGCCTAGGCTGCCGACCTGGAACCTATCCCCTGATCGAAGAAGAAGCAGAAGAAGAACTCAACGCAAGCAAGCATCGCTCTCGCGTCATGATCATCGCATAACCTGTACCTGCAACTGTTGTTGTAGTAATCTGTGAGCCATGAGGACTCAACAATCCCATTACCATGTGTATCAAGATTAGCAAAGCTTAATGGGAAAGGAAGGGGTAAAGTGGTGAGGTTGCAGCAGCGACTAAGCATGAAATGGTGGCTAACATACGCAAATAAGAGCAAGAAGAGAGCAAATGGAACGGTCGTGAAGCTAGCAATGATCAAGAAGTGATCCTGAACTCCTACTTACGTCAAACATAACCCAAAACCGTGTTCACTTCCCGGACTCCGCCGAAAAGAGACCATCACGGCTACACACACGGTTGATGCGTTTTAATTCGAATCTGGTGTCAAGTTATCTACAACCGGACATTATCAGTTTCCCATCTGCCCATAACCGTGGGCACGACTTTTGAAATTTTATACCCTGCAGGGGTGTCCCAACTTAGCCCATGATAAGCTCTCGCGATCAACGAAGGATATACCTTCTCCAAGGAAGACCCGATTAGACTCGGAATCCCAGTTTACAAGACATTACGACAATGGTAAAACAAGACCAGCAAAACCGCCCGATGCGCCGACATTCCCGATAGGAGCTGCACATATCTTGTTCTCAGGGCAACACCGGATGAGCAATCCGTACAACTAAAACCAGACCTCAAGATTCCCTGAGGGGGCGCTGCAAAGGGCTCTAGTTCGGACCAACACTTAGACAAGCATTGGCCCGGGGGGGCTATAATAAAGATGACCCTTGGGTTAATTACTCCCAAGGGAAAAGTAGGTGGTGGTGAGGAAAATGGTAAAACCAATGTTGGGCCTTGCTGGAGGAGTTTTATTCAAAGCGAACTGCCAAGGGGGTCCCATAAATCACCCAACCGCGTTAGGAACGCAAAATCCAGGAACATAACACCGGTATGACAGAAACTAGGGCGGCAAGAGTGGAACAGAACACCAGGCATAAGGCCGAGCCTTCCACCCTTTACCAAATATATAGATGCATTAATTAAATAAGAGATATTATGATATCCCAACATAATCCTGTCCACCATGGAGTAATCTTCAACTTCACCTGCAACTCACAATGCTATAAGAGGGGCTGAGCAAAGTGGTAACATAGCCAAGAAATGGTTTGCTAGGAGGGGTGTCAAAGGTTAGAGGTTCATGGCAATTTGGGAGGCTTGATGAGCAAAAGATAGGTAACGCAGCATAGCGATAGAACGAAGCAACTAGCATAGCAATGATAGTAGTGAGATCCAGGGTAGCGATCATCTTGCCTGAAATCCCGCAAGGAAGAAGAACGAGTCCATGAAGAAGATGAAGCCACGAAGACGAACCAAGCATAGACGAACGAATCCTCACGATCGCAACGAAACGGGAACTATCGAGAAGAAGCACACAACATGGTAAACACACCACACATGAACAAGACATGATGCACAACCAAGTAAGATGCATGATAAAGCTACATGAAGCTACTCATGGCAAGAGATGATGCAAACAAGAGCACCACATCAAGGCAAGTTTAAATGAGGCCGGAAACAACATATAACAATTCCAGTAAGTCCTCATATGCAAATTACGAAATTGGTCCAGATCTTGATAACCCTTCTATTCAAGTTGTTAAACAGCAAGTTAAGATGCACCAAGATGATCTACACGAGATTCTAGTCAAGTTACATATAAAGTTCATTTAGTTCGGAGCTACGGCCTAGAAGATATGAGCAAAACAAGTCAAACATGGCATTTATGTGAAATGCATACAAACATCAAGCAAACACCTCAAATCAAGGATGCAACATGATAATATGAAACTACATGCAATTCGAAGCAAGTTTCATATAGAGCACACTCAAAACGGAGCAACGGTGCAACACATACACTCCAAACAAGACACAACAACAATCTGCCCAAAACAGCAACTAGCATATTGCAAGCATCAAAACAATATGTTGCAGCAGCTCAACATGATAATAAAAGGCATGGACATGATGTACAGGTAAAGCATAATAAAACATGAACATTGAGCTCTCTCCAGAAACTACTAGAACATGCTCAAACACACATGGCAAGATTGCAAATAATAACAGTTTCAGACTTTGCAGAAATAACATCAGGTCGTAATGTTTAGAGCTATCAAACATGTTACAGGAACTTATCATGGAAATCAAAAGGAATGGCATGAACCTACTAACTTCATAGCACAAAAGTCCCTTACTGACCATGAGCAAAAAGTGCACAGAAAATATGATGGCACCCATGTAAACTTAGCAAGTTATATGACAGATCCATACATGGCAGAAACAACAATAAGTAGGCATGTTGGTGAACTTGAACCACTCACCACAGAGCAATACATGGCATGGCAAGGCAACCAACAGTAAGAATACATGTTTATGAAGCTAAGCATGGCATGAACAAGTTCATAGGGTGCACGGATCACTAGCAAAACACATGGCAAAACTGGAACTTAATGTTAACAGGCTGACAGCAACATTATTTAGCAATTTGAGAGCAAGATTACAACAAGCTAAAGCAAACTCTAAATGCAACCAGGGGAATGGATGGATAGATCATGACATGTATAACAAAACATCTTTAGTGAACATCTCCAGATTATGCATAGAATGACTTGTAGCAGCAGGTTTACATAGCATCACAAAATAACAGATTCAGCCTAGCAAAACAGTAACAGCAAGTACCCTACTTAACAAGCTTGATTCACTCACCACAAGTCATTGCATGACAATATACGCATAGCATAAGCAAGAATACATGTTTATGAAACTAACCAAGGCAAGAACAAGTTCATAGCATGCAAGGATCAACTACAACAACCTTGGCAAAATTGAATAACATGTAAACAATCTGCCAGGAAATATTTTATAGCAAAAGTAGAGCAAGAAAATGACATGCTAGACCACTCCATAATTGCAAACAGGTGCATGAATGGATATATAATAACCATATGTTCAAAACATCCTTACTGAAGTATCTCAAAATAAGTTTGGATCTCTCTGTAGCATCAAGTTTACATGGCATAAAAATAACAGCAGAATAGGGACTGAAATCAACATCACGAAGTCTAGTTTGCATGCTTGTTCTAGTCACCACATTGATCACAAAAATACATGGCATACACCCCTGTAAAGATGGCATGATTTAGCACAAAACACATGTAGACATCAACCTCATAGGATGCACACATCAAACATGGCAAACATGACAAATGAGCATGTTCTGTTAACAGACAACAGACAACATCATATAGCACTCTTGCAACGATGATTCAGGCATCAAGGTGAACTCAAATGAACATGGAATAATGGAATGAAATGTAGAGCATCTCATGACGAACATTTTGACTAACTACATGCACAAAACGGAGCAGTATGCAGCAAGTTATGATGCGATGAACATGGCATGAAAATGCTGAAATATTTCGGGACTTGCAAAATCGGGGTCAACCTTCAGATCTGCACGGATATCGATGCGGCGGCGGATCTTTCCGGAACTTCGCCGGAGTTGGAGGAGAGGCGGCCGGCGAGGTCGGGGAAGCTCGCCGGAGGAGGGGACGGCTGGATCCGGCCCTCCCGTGGCCGGATCTGCCCGAAGGCGAAGGAGAGGAGGCGCGGGGGCGAGGGCCGGGCTCGCCGGAGCTCACGGCCAGCGAGGGGCGGCAGGGCCGGGCGCGGGGTCGGGGCGGAGCGCGCCGGCCGGAGGGGCGCGGGGTCGGCAAGGCAGACGGCGGTGGGGGCCTGTGGCGGCCGGGCCGGGGTGGCACGACGCCCACGGCGGCAAACAGAGGCGGAGGCGCTCGGCGGGGCGGTGGAGGTCGCCGGCGGGGCTGCCGGAGATGGCGGCGCTGACTAGGGGAGGCAGACGGCGGCGGGGGAGCCTCGGGCGGCAGCGGCGAGGGCCGGCTCAGGGCAGGCGGCGGCGGGCGGGCCGCGCGGTCCTGACTCGGGCCCCACGGGCCGGCGGCACGGACGGCGGTGGGAGGCCATGCAGCAGCTTCGGATTGGGCGCGGGACGGCGGGTGGATGTGTCCGGCCGGGGCCGGACGCGTCCGGCGGCGGAGAGGGAAAAAGCTAGGGTTTCGGGGGGAGAATTCATCCGTGAATTTCGGGGGGAGGGGCATATTTATAGATTCTGGGAACTAGGAGAGTCCAAATGAGGAGCAGTTTTCGGCCACGCGATCGTGATCAAGCGACCGAGAGCATGGAGTGGGTTAGGATGGTTTTTGGGCCACTTTGGAGGGGTGTTGGGATGCAAGAGAAAAGGGGGATTTCGGGCTACACGGTTAACTGTTGGAGTATCAAACGGACTCCGAATGGCACGAAACTTGACAGGCGGCCTACCGGTGCTATACCAAGGCCGCTTGGCAAACCTCGGTCCATTCCGAGAACGTTAACACCCGCACAAGAAACAAGGTCTGAGAGGGGCGACGGGGCATGTGCGAGAGGTCTGGACTCCGAACAGACAACGGAGAGAACCGGGAGAACCCAAACGGATGCAAGTTTTGAAAAACATGCAGATGAAATGCAGATGATGACATGGCAAAATGCTACACGCAAGAAATTGACATGGCAACAACGGCGAATAACTGACAGACACCTGGCGCATCGAATCCGGGGCGTTACATGATGTGCTTGGTTCTCTTGTGAAATCTTTATTCCTTCACCAAGGCAATTGCACTAGTATTGTCACAAAATATTTTCATTGGACCTGATGCACTATGTATGACACCTAGATCAGATATGAACACCTTCATCTAGACTCGTTCATTTGCTACTTCTAAAGTAGCTATGTACTCCGCTTCACACGTAGATCTCGCCATGAAGCTTTGCTTGGAACTGCACCAACTGACAGCTCCACCATTTAAGAAAAATATGTATCCGGATTCTGACTTAGATGAGAAACATATCCTTAGTCCTTTTCGGGTGTCAAAGCTTGCATCGAGGTAACCGTTTACGACGAGCTCTTTGTCACCTCCATAAACGAGAAACATAACCTTAGTCCTTTTCAGGTATTTCAGGATGTTCTTGACCGCTGTCTAGTGCTCCACTCCAGGATTACTTTGGTACCTCCATTCTATGCTTATAGCAAGGCACACATCAGGTCTGGTACACAACATTGCATACATGATAGAACCTATGGCTCAAGCATAGGGAATGCCTTTCATTTTCTCTCTATCTTCTACAGTGGTTGGGCATTGAGTATGACTCAACTTCGCACCTTGTAACACAGGCAAGAACCCTTTCATTGACTGATCCACTTTGAACTTCTTCAAAACTTTATCCAGGTATGTTCTTTGTGAAAGTCCAATTAAGAGTCTTGATCTATCTCTATAGATCTTGATGCCCAATATGTAAGCAGCTTCACCGAGGTCTTTCATTGAAAAACTCTTATTCAAGTATCCTTTTATGCTATCCAAAAATTCTATATCATTTCCAATCAACAATATGTCATCCACATATAATATTAGAAATGCTACAGAGCTCCCACTCACTTTCTTGTAAATACGGGCTTCTCCAAAAGTCTGTATAAAACCATATGCCTTGATCAAACTATCAAAGTGTTTATTCCAACTCCGAGGGGCTTGCACCAGTCCATAAATGGATCGCTGGAGCTTGCACACTTTGTTAGCATCCTTTGGATCGACAAAACCTTCTGGTTGCATCATATACAACTCTTCTTCCAGAAATCCATTCAGGAATGCAGTTTTGACATCCATCTGCCAAATTTCATAATCATAAAATGCGGCAATTGCTAACATGATTTGGGCAGAATTAAGCATCACTATAGGTGAGAAAGTCTCATCGTAGTCAACTCCTTGAACTTGTCGAAAACCTTTCGCAACAAGTCGAGCTTTGCAGACAGTAACATTACCGTCAGCTTCAGTCTTCTTCTTGAAGATCCATTTATTTTCTATGGCTTGCCGATCATCGGGCAAATCCACCAAAGTCCACACTTTGTTCTCATGCATGGATCCCATCTCAGATTTCATGGCCTCAAGCCATTTTTGCGGAATCTATGCTCATCATCGCTTCCCCATAGTTCATAGGTTCATCATGGTCTAGTAACATGACTTCAATAACATGATTACCATACCACTCTAGTGCGGACCGTACTCTGGAAGATCTACGAGGTTCTTTAGTAACTTGATCTGAAGTTTCATGATCATCATCAATAGGTTCCTCACTAATTGGTGTAGGAATCACTGGAACTGATTTCTATGATGAACTACTTTCCAATTTGGGAGAAGGTAGAATTAACTCATCAAGTTCTACTTTCCTCCCACTCACTTTTTTTGAGAGAAACCGCTTCTCTAGAAAGGATCCAATTTTAGCAACAAATATTTTGCCTTCGGATCTGTGATAGAAGGTGTACCCAACAGTTTCCTTTGGATATCCTATGAAGACGCACTTCTCCAATTTGGGTTTGAGCTTATCAGGTTGAAGCTTTTTCACATAAGCATCGCAACCCCAAACTTTAAGAAACGACAACTTTGGTTTCTTGCCAAACCATAGTTCATAAGGTGTCACAACAAATTCTGGTGGTGCCCTATTTAAAGTGAATGCAGTCGTATCTAAAGCATCACCCCAAAACGATAGCGGTAAATCAGTAAGACATCATAGATCGCACCATATCCAATAAAGTATGGTTACGACGTTCGGACACACCATTTCGCAGTGGTGTTCCAGGTGGCGTAAGTTGTGAAACTATTCCACATTGTTTCAAATGAAGACCAAACTCGTAACTCAAATGTTCGCCTCCACAATCAGATTGTAGAAACTTTATTTTCTTATTACGATGATTTTCTACTTCACTCTGAAATTCTTTGAACTTCTCAAATGTTTCATACTTATGCTTAATTAAGGAGATATAACCATCTCTGATCAAATCATTTGTGAAGGTAAGAAAATAACGATACCCACCACGAGCCTCAACACTCATTGGACCACATACATCGATATGTATTATTTCCAATAAGCACTACAAAAAAAGACACATCCATGACATTTTGGGCCGAACAATTTTTTTTCTGCCATACTTATAACACTTCTATGATGATAATTGTGACAAAACCCGGTATCATCATAGATGTGGTGGGCTCCTACTTCTATGACAAAAAATCATTACATAATATGGGATTTTCGTCCTGGGCCGGCCGGAGACGCAGCTGCATGACATTCTTTGGGCCGTCCATGACGGAAAAAACATGGTATAAGCGAGGGCGAGGAAAATTTTGGGGGGTTCCCGGTTATGGTGGGTGGTCGGGGGCCGAGCGATGCGCGTTTCTCTTGTACACGTACGCTCGTGTGTGCAAGGCGTTGGGCTCTAACTGAAATTGAGTGAGGTGTCACCTAACTGAACCCGAGCGATTGCACTGCAGGCTACGCGTTACTGAACCCGAGTGATCAAGCGATTCCTTCGCTACTACTGGTAACTGAAGCCAATCAATGCTGCCTCTGGATGAACAATGAGCGTTGCAGGGGGGGTGTTTGGATGAAAAGTGAGCGTTGCGGGGAGGGGGGGGGGTGGATGAACAGTGAGTGGTGGGAGTGGATGAATAGAACCCGTGGTGTTGCCTCTAGATGAACAGGACCCTGATCGATCGAGCCGGTTGGGGCTGGATGAACAGGACCCCGTGGAGGGCTGGATGAACAGGACGACCCCGTGGAGGGCTGGATGAACAGTAGACGGTGGATGGGTGGATGAACAGTAGCCCGTGGAGGGGTGGTTGAACAGGAGCCCGTGGAGAGCGGTGGTTGAACAGTAGCCGGTGGACTAGCACGCGGTGGAGGCTGGATGAACAGTCACAGGTGGAGGCTGGAGGAGGTCGATGGTGGATGAACAGTAGCCCGTGGAAGCTAGAGGAGGTCGACGGTGGAGCTGAACAATATCCCGTGGAGTCCCGTTTTGCGGTACGCCACACCACTCCCAATGAAATGGACCCCTGTATCGACCGTAGCACTCCAATACAGGTCCGTTTCGTCCGTTTTGCGGTACGCCACAACCCTCCCGATCAACAGGACCCCCGTTTCGATCGTAGGAGGTCCGTTTCCTCCGTTTTGCGGTACGCCAGACCCCTCCCAATGAACAGGATCCCGTTTGTAACGTGGTCGGTCGAACACAAGGCCGTTTCCTCCGTTCTACGGTACGCCAGGCCTCGTTTCCATCGCCCGTTCCATCCAAGCCGGTTGGCTCCCACGCGTTCTGTTGCCTCCCAATGAACACGACGCATTCCGTTGCCTCCCCATGAACACGACGCATTCCGATGCCTCCCCATGAACACGCCACATTCCGTTGCCTCCCCATGAACACGACCATGACGTTGTTTCTCCGTTCTGACCCAGCCATGTACACGAGCCCTGGCCATACGTATGCGCGAGTAGGCGTTCGAGACCCTGCCCGTATGTACACATACGTGGCCGTATTTATTTTCTTGCACACTGGTCGCTATATGTACGTGTACATGCTACGTGCGCGCCTCTACTACGACGCATGCGCGCCTCTACATCCACCAGTATGTACATACACGTTCGCGACTAGAATGACAACGCTACGTATGCTTGGACCAGGTGGGTCCCGACTGTCAGACACTTCCTTGCGTGCGAATATGTAGATGCTGGGTCCCAGCAGTCAGGGGGGCGAATCGTTTTTTTTGGGCCCACTTCCTTGCATGCGAAGATGTAGCTGGTGGGTCCCAGCAGTCAGGGGGCGAATCATTTTTTTCGTGAAATACGGTGGCCTGTCCGGTGGGTCCCCGCTGTCAGGTGGAGTAATAATTATTTTGCGCGTAATATGGAGGCACTTCCTTGCGGCCGTCGTGGACCCAGCTGTCAGCCTCTCCATGTACAATACTCCAATGGAAGTCATTCCTTGACCACGTTGATCACGCCGCGTGGAGAGCACCAGGGCGGTGGACGACGACGAGGCCTAGGAAGGGGACGACGCGGAGCCGGGGAAGACGCGGCAGCGGAAGCCCGCACGGAGAGGAGTACGAGGGTTCACTGGTTCGGCTGCGGTGTGAGGCTGTCGTCTCTGCAGAATAACAGCGGGTGTGAGTGAGTAGAGGGATGGCCTGGCCAGCGGTGGGAGTAGTAGAGGGCGGTGAGGCATCCGCGGCATCACAGCCGGCCACGGGAAGCAGGAGCATGCGGCACGACTAGCGCTGGTTTGGGCGGCTGGAGCAAGAAGACCAGAGGTTGAAGAAGCACTACGGTCGTTGGATGAACATCGTACGGTAACAGGAGCTAGAATCGTTCATATTGACTAAGTTGACAAAGCCCTCCGTCCCCGTCAACTTGGTAGGCCCACAAGTCAGCCTCCCACTATGCTGGGTTCCAGCTGGCAGGGGAATATTCATTTTTTTTGTGCGTAATAAGGAGGCACTTCCTTGCGTGCGAAGATAGCTGGTGGGTCCGACCTGTTAGCGGGGGGCATGTTTTTTCATGAAATACAGAGGCCCTTTCGGTGGGTCCCAGATGTCAGGTGGAGGAATCATTATTTTGCACGTAATAAGGAGGCATTTCCTTGTGTGCGGTCGTGGACCCAGCTGTCAGCCTCTCCACGCACAATCTACTTCCAATGGTGTCGTTCGTTGACCATGTTGACCACGCTGTGCCGAGCTCATCCAAGGTGGTGGACGACGGTGAGGCCCCGGACAGCAATGAGCTGGAGATGGGAAGACGCGGGAGTAGGGTCGCAGATGGAGAGGTGTACGAGGGTTAACTAGTTCTAGTGCGGTGTGGTTCGGCAGTCGGTGGAGAAGAACAGGAGGTGTGGAGGGGTGGAGGGATGGCCTGGACAACGGTGGAGTAGCGCTTCATGGTGAAGCGTGCTAAGCAGAGCTTCTAGAAGCAGGAGGCGGGACGTGGTACCGGCGGCGCTGGAGGAAGAAGACGAGAGATTGAAGATGGATGCCGGTCGTTGGATGTAAATCCAACGGCTAACATGTCAGAATCATTTGTTGACTAAATTGACAACGACTTGCGTTGGCTTGGACCTATTGGCCCACATTTCAGCCTCCAAAAATGTGGCACGTATTCAACCCATTTTTTTTTAGAATTTAGACTTTTTTTGCACGGTAGAATTTATAGTCAATTTGATCTTTTTTTAATTACAGTCCATTAGATGGGCTGGGTGAACAAATAATGTAGTGTCCATGCGGCCCATTTATTTTATTTCCTAAAAAATTACAGGCCATTTGCACTTTCTCGAAATACATGATTTTGCTGGGCTGATTCTAATTATAATGTTGGGTTGGGCCAGCAATATTATCAAAAAATAAAAAGGGGTTGAGCATTTTGTTATAAATATATTTAAATAATAAGTGATATTATTACATTCATCCTTAAATCTTACCAAGCTTTTGTACACAATCACTAGGATTTTCGTGCCAAAACAATCCAGGATTTTATTGTTAAGAATTTATTTTTATAAGTTAATAAGATGTGGGATATTGTTTTTTTACATATGTAAGTATCTGTTAAATATATGATGACAATAAAAATAATATATAACATATAAAATAATTTAAATATATATAATATAGTTAGAAGGGAAACATAAGTTGGACCTAGCGTTCCTATTCTTATAAAGAAAAATAGAACAGACCTCTGCGTTTTCTTCAAAAAAATACATAAATTGGGTTGTCGATGTTTCAGGAAAAATAAAACCTCGGATGGGAGGTCCATAGGCCGGTCGATACATGACGGCCCTCAAGAAAATACAAACATGCCTATGGACCTCTCATCCGAGGTCGTGGGCTGCGCATGTTAAAAAAGAAAGCCTAGACGGGGCAACCCAAAACCCAGCTGATACTTGCTCCCCGGCTTCATTGTGAATTTATCTCCTATAGTAACTACGTTGAAGCACCTAAAAAAATGTAACTATGTTGACAAACCCGTGGGCCCCATTGTCAGTGTAGCATTAGGAGGAAGTATTTTTTTCGATGAGGCACTTGCTTGCGTAGGGCCATAGACCTGGTGGGTCCCGACTGTCCGCCTCTCCATGTATAGTCCTCTCCAGATTCCTCTCGTTTGTTCAGCATGTTCACAACGGCAGACAGTGGCGTCGTGGCGAGCGCACAAAGGAGTAGGAGGGGATCCAACCACCTGAGGAAGTGCCCCGTTACTAATGAAACTACTGAACTAGCCTAGTGGCCAAGTGACACTACCCGACAGCTGTTTCGCCCGAGTTTGATTCTACTTGTGCAGGGAAAATATCTCCAAATTTTTTGCCTCTGCCTTTATTGACATGTGGGTCCCAATTGTCATCTACGCACACCACGTCCAACACTTGCCAAAACTTTGTCCCTCGTTTTCTCTGTGTTTCGCACACTCTACATTGTGTGGGCATTTTGACTGTGCATCATATGAAGATGTGCTATGCATGAATGTTGATCAGCATGATGTGAACTGGCTGGTAGTTCCATTTTCGACCATGAATAAAACTTCCAACATGATGTTAACCCTGTTTGAAAAGGCCGTGTTAATATAAATGCCCTGCCTTTGAAAGTTGCAGTTTCTTATCTGAAACTGAACTTGAAGTTTCTTATCTGAAACTGAAACTTGCAGTTTCTTCTATGAGAATCACATTGTCTGCACTTTTATACTCCTATGATACTATGTTGTTTTGAGTGCTAAAAATAGATCTCTAGAATTCATAAAATACTTCATATGCTCAATACTGCAAATCTGAAATTCAAAAGACATTCATATATGAAAGTACTCTCAAAATGCATAACACAAAACACAATTCACAACCTGCAAATACTGACAACCCTAACCTCGTCTTGACAATTCACAACCTGCCCGACTATTGGGCTAGGGGCAGTGCCCTCCTATTCCTCAGCGGCAGACAGGCGCCCCGTGAGATGATGTGAACGGCAAGGGAGAGGATGGCGGGGAAGCGTCGTCGGGCCAACTGCTTTTCTCCTCTTGCAGTTGGGTTCGGTCGACGAAGAGTCCACCGGCACGCTCTGGCAGGACACCCTCACAAACAATACCCTGTAGATTCTTGATCCTTCAATCTCTGGCGGATGCTCCATCTGGGATCGATACTCCCACCACCGCTCCCTCACGATCGGATTCGGTGAATCTGTTTGCTCCATGGCCCAAAGGAGCAGCTCTATGTACTCCCGCGCGACTCCCTTCGGGAGTATCGCCGCCTTTTTTGCTCTATTGCAGATATTTGCCCATGGATGTCGCCGTCGCCGCTAGTTGGTCCTTGTTGTCAAACCAACACTGTATCTCCAACATCCTAGCTAGCTTCACAGGGTCGCCATCTGCGATCCTCACATATCGGTTGTACTCCTTCATTGATCTACTTCTCCACAACACCTTCAGTCGCCGGCGGTGGTTTTTGAATGGAAGAGGAGAGGAGTAGCGCTGTTTTTGGATTAGAATGGGAGAGGAGCGACACTGGTTTTGGACTGGAACGGGAGAGGAGGGGCGGTAGTTTTGAAATGGAAGAGGAGAGGAGCGGTGCTGGATTTAGATTGGAACAAGAGAGGAGCGGCAGTGGTTTAAGAGGAGAAGAGCGGAAGAGCGGCGCTGGTCTTGGAAGTATTTTTTTGTTGTTTTGCGTATTTTGGGTCAAAGTTTGACCATGTATTGTATTTGACAAGCAAAATGTGAATGCATGTCACCAAAAATTGTATCGTTTGGTTCGTATATGAATGTACTTTCAAATTATATTATTTTTGCAATGCATAACATATATTTTATGTGCGAAAATCATGGTCAATTATGACCTAGAATAAAAGGGAGACTAGTTAATGTGGGGTCGCTTTCTTAATTGAAGGGTAAATTGATTTTGATTTTGATCCAGTCACAGCGCGCCGACCCTCTCGTCCAATCCTAAATCGCTGCCGCACGCTCTTCTCCCTCTTCTCCATTGCAAAACCACCTCCTCTCCTCTCCATCATCTCCATTCCCAAACCACCGTCTCGCCTCTCCCTCTTCTGATCTTCTCCATTGCAAAACCACCTCCTCTCCTCTCCATCATCTCCATTCCAAAACCACTGTCTCGCCTCTCCCTCTTCTCTATTGCAAGACCACCGTCTCTCCTACCATCTTCCAAAGCTAGCACCGGACCACTCAGAAGGACATCTATGGAGAGGATGCAACAGCGAATCAAGCAGATCGCCGGTGGCGACCAAGCAAAGTTAGCCAGGTTGAAGGATATCCTTACTTGGTTTGACAATGAGTGGGAGATTTCGAGGATGGTGCGGGCGATGTGGCAATGTATGCGGAAGAGCGAGACGGCGGTGATGAGGGCGGCGATGTACATGTACTCCTCGGCGGCAGTCACGTTGTAGTCCTCCGAGTACAACGAGTATCTCCTCTGGGCGATGGAGCAGACAGATTCGCCCGAGGCGACAGTCAGACAGAGGTGGTGGGCGTACAGGTCGAAGGTCGAGCACCCGGAGGATAATGAATCGATCGAGTATGGTGTGCCGTTCGTGAGGGTGCAGAGCCAACCGGAGCCACATGAGTATTCGTTCTCCCACTGCAAGAGGAGGCCAGATGGTGCGACGTCGCTTCCCTGCCACTCTCCATGGTTCCCTTGACGCTCGCCTCGTTTCAACGGTGGCGATAGGGTTTAAGCTAATATTACCACTAACCTAATCTTCCGCCTGCTCATGCTTACAATCAGTGTGACAGCTAATGAAAATCATGCTTACAATTAGCCTCCGAGTACTACGCCAATCACCCTAAAATAGCTCTGGACCTTTGGGTCAAAGTTGTGACACAGTGTACAAATAAAGAAAAATAGATTGGTGTTACTTTCAGAAAAGAGTACTCCCTAGAAAACTACCAATATAAGCTACTAGTATTTGGTTAGAGGATTTGCTGCCGAGAAAGATCCGTCCATAGAGAGCGCCACACATCCCACTGGTGGTGGTGGATGCCAATGTGTGCATGCAGCATGGTTGGTGTCGGTAATTTTTACTTGGCACACCTCGCACTCTGCATATATGCCAGTTCCATACGTACATTTGTGCAGTTCCACCAAAATGCAGCTGAATAACCCTGTTTGCACAGATAATGTAAAAGTGTGATTACATTATAGTGGCACTAGTTGATGAAAAACACAAAATAAATATAAGAAAATATTGCGATAGTATCATAGTATGCCATGCTGCGAGGGCGAGATGGGCGCTGCGACGCCTCATACGGTAAACCTCATACTGAAAATCATCCCAAGTTTCCCAGATACACCTTCTGCCAGTGATAAACATCAGTGTATAGTGGTAGTACAAGGAGGCGCCTTGAGACATTCAAATCTCTATTTTTGTACAGATCAACTAAAATTAAGCACCCCAGTTTGCAGAAACGCTTAAACATTAACAATGGGACTAGTTGATGAAACATACTTTAACAAAGAGAAGCACTTTCTTTATCTACATTTGAAATGAAATGATAGAGAGGACACTCGCTCTATTTTAACTGTATTATTACTTCATTTTATCAGTGACACTAGGGTCGAGCAGGTGGCAAACGAGGTGTACCATGCGTCGCAAGGATGGAGGCCGGGGGTGCTTAGACTGGGATGCTGAAGCTGGCTCTTTCAGTCACCAACATGGATGATTTAATTCATGGGACCTTTTGGTCCAGTTCACCTAAAATGAAGCAATGTCCCATGAGCTAGCAGCTTCTTCTTCATTTTTTAAGAAAAGGGCTCCAGCCCCGGTTCCATTTTCATCAGAAAACGAAACCCACACAGCTTCTTCTTCATTAGTTGCAATAAAATTGAGAAACATCAAGGTTGGTTGTGAAGCTCCTAGAATGTTCAACTATAATTTGGATATCATTTGTGTAGTTCAACTAAGATTGAGCGTGAAATGTATATCTCTGTTTGCACAAAAAAGATGGAAAGGAGGGTGACTAACAAGTGATGAAACATGCATCAAATGAAAAGAAGCATGTTCCTTATCTGAATGGCAATCCTACAAGGATAGTAGCAATTTCTAAAGCAGTGGCATTGCTAGATATTAGTGTGGGCATTAGGATTAAATATGACAACCGTTAAATACGACATTACTTTGGGTATGGGAGAGTAGGCAGACCAGGACAATTACATTTCTGACGAAAAGAACCAACTTATCTTAATGGGAAATTTAGCAGGACATGTAAAAAGTGCCATTGATTCATATTACTGGAGGCATTACATTGAAAACAACATTGGTTTAACGTGTCCTTACTTTTAACAGTGCGACTGCTACATTTTACCAGTGGCATTACATAAGAGTGGCTCGGGGCAACAAACATCAAAACAGGATATCTGGGTTGGTCCCATTTTTTGTTCGGTATAGCCACCTTATACTGTGTGATGCTAGCAAATCTAGTGTTGGACTTACTCTGTTGACTTGTCCCCCAGTCCCCACTTTCTTTCTTTTTTCAACCAATAGATCGGGTTTATATTGAGTTTGTACTGCGTTTCCCTTTTTTTCCTATTAGACCTAGACACCAGTTGGATAGCCAGTCTCTGCTACTTTTCGCCCCCATTATTTCCTCTTTTGACCAAGTCCTAGATTTAGGTAACAAATCCTCCCCCACCCCCACCCCCTGCGTTCCTTGTTTGAACCAAGTAGTACTAGATTCGAGTGCATGAAGTAGTTTTACCTCTTAAACGTAAAAAATTAGGTGGTTTTCGAACAGCCGATCAATCCTATCTATGAGGGGGCCTGAGAAATAGTAAAAGATACAAATGCAACGACGTTAGGAGCTCGAGAAGTAGAGCAAGGCCGGTTTTGAAGGAAGTTATACCTGATGGTCGCTAGGATGTCGCTAGGTGGGCGGCGGGAGGCCAGATCTGCCCACATTGCGGCAGCAAGGAAGAAGGGGTCGGAGGCCCTCCCTCGCCAGCGGTGCTTGGGAGAGAACAGCAAGGCAGGCTAATCGGGACGCGCCAACAGTGGGTAAGAGCCGTCGCCGAGGACGACTGCATGAACGTTGCACCTTCTCACCTTCCCCGACAGAGAGGATCCAACTTGATCTGTGACCAACGGTGAGCAGAGAGAGAGAGAGAGTGGCCACCGCTGTCGTGTTTAGATCTGGAGAGGACGAGACAGTGTGAAGAGAGCAACACTAGCAAGCAAGCGCGGAGGCTCCTGCCTATATAGTGGAGTACTAGTTTTCTTTTGTCTACTGGATCCGGCTTGACCTCGTCAATGACTGTCAAGAAGTCTTCATGCACGTGGCCCGGAGGCACAGTTATCATCATTTTGATCTGAAGCACCAGATTATAACTTATAATACGAAAAAATGCAACATGACAAGAAATCATAACCTCACTGCCCAAAGGAGACAACATGAATCCCGACGGACAAACTAGATGAGGAACAAAGCTCAAATTAAACATAAACTCGTAGAAAAGGGGTCCGTCGATAGATGTCCTAATTAACATAGCCGGCTTGACCTAGATGGCAGCCGAGTAGTCTTCGTGCATGTGCCCCCAATGACTAGCCCAACTCAGTTGTCGTTGTTTAACCCTCGCAGGGATCCGAAGCACATGACACCTAATTTTGCGAGATGACAAGAAATCTTTTTTTAGATTTCTCACCACAACTACAACCATGTACAACACAGCCTGCACGATATGTAGACAATAGCCAATCCAGGAATGTCTGCTGGAGTCTGGTCACATGCAAGGACGAACTGATCTTCCGTGTCTTGCAGGGATCGTCCAGGCACTAACGTAGTACAATACTTCTCTAGTACTATCGCTCGTCTCCCTCTTCTATTAAGTCACCCGACTTGCGGGGCCGGGGAGTGTGCCTATGGTTGGCTCTCAATTGCGGTCCCACATGTGTGTGCAAATGCAATATGACGCGTGTTCCATTCGGAGAGCAGCATGACAGACTGACCGACCGTCTGGGGTGCGATGCGAACAAGACGGGTGTGCTGTATACTCCGTACATGTGTACCGCCTTTTTCTAGAGGCTTTGCTCCATGGCGCAATCCATGGATACAAAACTAGTATATTGTACTATTTAAAAGTCGAGGGCGGGGCTTTTCCTCTACGGTAGGCGGGGCAGTTCTGCCTAGTCGGTTCGACAGAGACGCGTGAAGATGAGGGAGTAGGCTGCTGCAAACGTAGGGCTGTGTGACTTGACAGCGAGTTACTGCTGGACAGGTGGGGCCCCGTGATTTGACTTTCCATTTTCTTTTTAACTGCGGCACTACGACCGGCGTGAGTCCGCTGATTCCTGAGGCTGGTCATAGTGGGGAGTAACTTAGACTAGTAACATGCATATATTACTATTCTATGCTACCACCTCTATAGTGCATAGTATTACAGATTAGTATCATAGGTGGTCTCACTTATTGCCATGCATGACACATAGTAGCATCATATTTATTATGTTACGGTATCTACCTATGTTACTATAACCATCTCTCTCTTCTTTAATTGCCTGCCACATAAGCATGTTTGCGAGTCCCAAGTGCATGATACTACTTATGTTACCCCCACTATGGCCAGCCTGACCACCTCCATACAGGTGCCTCTTCCAATGCTCCACCATGTAGTAGAGGCTGGCTCTTGCACGAGAGAACACTTCTCCACTTTTTCCTTGCCTCTCTTTCCTCGACATATGCAAAAATGCCATGTAAAGCGCAATATTGTACTTACTTGCTCCTACAGGTGCTAAGCTTTCCACATAGGCATAAAGTCTGATGTGGCAAGTTTGGTGACCCAAGGAAGAAACAGTGCTAAGAACGTGTACCTAGGTGAAAAGAAAATTTTGAGTCTATAGCTAATTAAATGAAGCAAACTTAGCAACAAAAAACTACTAATAAGCACCTATGCATTGGAGACTTGATTGCTAAGCCATTTAATGCCCTTAGCACCTCATCTAAGCACCATTTCATTGGAAGAAGTCACTCCTTGGCAAATGCGATAAATACTACTATGAAGAAAGAGATAGAGAGAGGTAAAAAAACACTTATAGCCAACCTTATAGCTAACCTTGTTGTAGTATGAGTGACTAAGTGATGACTATGTATGCCATGCCAACATCAGATAGCCTAACACACTGTGTTAAATCTCCAAGGGGCACGACCGCGCGAGCGACGCGACGGTCGTGGTAGGCGCGACCATGATACGGGATGCTGGCAGCCCTTGGATCTGATATCAAACGGTCGCATGCTAACTTGCTGAAAATTTGTAGAATAACCCTCCAGGATAGGATATTCACCCACAGGTCTAGAATCATGCCAAGCAACCGTTCGATCTAAGATCCAAGGGCTCTCGGAAGCCCGTATCATGGGAGAATGGAAAGCCACTACCCTGCCATTCGCACGCTGGCAGTTCGCTCCTACTCGTCCCTGCACGTCCTTTAATATTACGTCGGTTCGCTCCTAGTCATCCCATCCTTTCAATTACGATAATTCCACTAATCCTAACCCTCCTCCCAAGTCCATGGCATCCCAAATCTCCATGATCGGCGGTGAGTACAAGGTTAGAACCATCACCGACGATCAGTTCAACGTCATCTACACCCGTTCTTCTACGACGGTGAAAGGAGGCCTTTCTCGCTTCAGATGCATGTTCGAAAACTCACATGATGAGTGGGTCGCTGGGCTAGATGTTGAGTACACCACAGTCCTGGGACTAGAGAAGGATCTAAAGGACGAAGAGAGGAAGAATCCCGCTGTCGATGTCAAAACCGGCAGATCTCGGGTAGGGGGTCCCGAACTGTGCGTCTAGGCGGATGGTAACAGGAGACAAGGGACACGATGTTTTTACCCAGGTTCGGGCCCTCTCGATGGAGGTAAAACCCTACTCCTGCTTGATTAATATTGATGATATGGGTAGTACAAGAGTGGATCTACCACGAGATCAGAGAGGCTAAACACTAGAAGCTAGCCTATGGTATGATTGTTGTTCGTCCTACGGACTAAAACTCTCCGATTTATATAGACACCGAAGAGGGCTAGGGTTACATAGAGTCGGTTACAATGGGAGGAGATCTTCATATCGTATCGCCAAGCTTGCCTTCCACGCCAAGGAAAGTCCCATCCGGACACGGGACGGAGTCTTCAATCTTGTATCTTCATAGTCCGGGAGTCCAGCCAAAGGTCATAGTCCGGCCATCCGGACACCCCCTAATCCAGGACTCCCTTAGTAGCCCCTGAACCAGGCTTCAATGATGACGAGTCCGGCGCGCAAATTGTCTTCGGCATTGCAAGACGGGTTCCTCCTCCGAATACTTCATAGAAGATGTTGAACACAAGGACAATGTCCGGCTCTGCAAAATAAGTTCCACCTGCCACCGTAGAGAGAATAATATTTGCACAAATCTAATCTACTGACGTATTCCGCAGCATGACGTCACGTCACGGCCAGGCCTTTATTCGAATCGTTTGACTGTTCCACCTCAGCACGTTTAGCGAGGCGGTTTCCTTGGCACGTCTTGTCAAAGCAGAGATCATGTCCCCTTATTCCGGGATTCTCATCAATACGGGCGTGGGTAACCCAACCGCGCCATTAACCGCATCGCTTGGGAGATAAGCGAGTTTTATTAGGCTGATGGGGGCTCGTAGTTACGGCCGCCCATATAAGGGGATAAGAATCTACCCTTTCCATTTACGCCTTCTTCTTCCTTTGCTTATTCGTCCCTGCGCGCTCGAGCTCCAACGCCCAAGCCCGCACTTCCCACCTCAACCTTCTCCAATCATGTCCGGAGTGGGAGGTAGTTGGATGGCCTCCTCCGTCACGGAGGGGCAAATCAAAAAGCTGAGGAAGGCCGGATACGTGTGTGATGACATCGCGCACCAGCTTCCAGATGAGGGGCAACTCATCCCCACCCCTAGGCCCCATGAGAGGGTTGTATTTCTCCCCCATTTCCTCCGTGGACTGGGTTTTCCTCTTCACCCATTCGTCCGGAGGCTCATGTTCTACTACGGCCTGGACTTCCACGATCTGGCCCCAAACTTCATCCTCAACATCTCGGCATTTATCGTCGTGTGCGAGGCCTTCCTCCGCATCCAGCCTCACTTTGGCCTATGGCTGAAGATCTTCAGCGTCAAGCCGAAGGTCATGGGCGGCCGCCAAGTGGAGTGCGGAGGTGCCATGGTGGGCAAGATAGCCAACGTTACATGGCTCGAGGGCTCCTTCGTTGATACCATCAAAGGGTGGCAATCGGGGTGGTTCTATATCACCGAGCCGCGTGACCCTAAATGAGAAGCGGCCCCCGAATTCCGATCTGGTATCCCCACACGGCTCACATCTTGGAAATAGATGGGCCTGCTGTGGGGTAATTCAGCGGAAGTCACCGGACTTCAAACCTGCATCAAAGACCTAATCGGCAAGAAGGTTAAACTCGTCAACGTAGTCCAGGTCATGCTCTTCTGCCAGATTCTCCCGTGTCAACGACGGGCTTTCAGCTTGTGGGAGTTCGACCCGGCCCAGCACCAGACTCTGTCCCGGCTCTTCGACACAAAGCATGAGGATGCCTGGAAGGTGCTATTCAAGAGCTCCGAGGTCTCCCCTCCCATCACCGAGGATCGCGGATTCTGCGTCGAGCGCCAAGCCAGCGCGGTGAGCTTAATTTTCCCTTTACGGGGTATTTGTTTTTCATAGATTTGATTCTATGCGGGATCTAAACCCCCATCTCTTTAACAGGACTGGCAGAAGAAGGCCAGACAGATCAACTGTCCGGCTCCCTTGCCCGAAGACCCAGCGGACGCTCGCTTGACGAAGCTGCTTGTTCCGGCACCTCACGTGGTGCCGGAGAAGAAGGCCAAGAAGAAGGCCACAGGGACTCAAAAGAGTTCCCGGCGCCTGGTGGTGTCAGATTCATTGCCCGAAAACCCCGAAGCACCCTCCGCCTCTAAGGACGAGGAGGAGGAAGAAGAAGAAGCCTCTCCCCCTCCAATGGGGGAAGGAAAGAAAAGGAAAGCCGCCGCAACTGGGGAGGCCGGAGGGTCCAAGAAGGGGAGAAACCTCCTTCTGGACTACACCTCCAACGTCGAAGACGGCGGGGAGGAATGGCCATCCAGGGTCAAGCCCCTGGCAAAATCGTAAGCATACGGTCATCCGAATAACTTATGACGCCCCTCCATTATTTGGCATTTTCTGACGCCAAATTTGATCATGCAGTCCGCACAAGGCTCAGCTCGACGATTCGACGAGCGGATCCTTGGATTCGTCGGATGTGAATAGCGCTTCACTTCCGACGGCCTCCTCCCCTCTCCCTACGGATAATGCCGAGGTTGAGTTCCGAAAGGGACTAAACCAGGAGGAGGTGGTCCTGGAGGCGCCGCGAGGCAACCTCACGGACTCCAGGCCCAAGGGGGTAAAGCCCCGGAGGGATCGAAGTCCAGCCCCGGGCCGGACGCTGCTCCGGAACCATCAATGGTTCCAGAGTCCGACAGGCGGCGCCTACATAAGAAGGGCAAGCCTACGACACCGGTGACCTCCGTCCATCTGGTGGCGCTGGACAATTTTGCTGGAGGTGCTTAACGGCGCCTCCATCGATGAGGAACACCGCACAGTTATGAGTGCGGTGATTCAGAAGGTTCAGTCCGCCAAGAGCGGGCTGACGGAAGCCTGTACAAGTCTATTAATAGGCTTTGAGGTATGTGTTCAAAAACATATAAAAATGTCACCGCATAGACAGTAGCCCCTGATGCTCAGTTCGGCGTTCGGAAAGAAAAGCCGAGCTGAGGTTCTAAAAAGATATACGCAAGAGTCTAACAAAAATATGCCAATATGGGAATGCAGGCTGCGCTGCTGACCTCTGCCGCACTGACTACAGAGATCAATGCATTGAAGGAGAACCTCGAGTGGTCCGAGAACAAGCTCGGCCGTGCCAAGAAGCAGCTCGAGGACAAGGAGGGTATGTAATACCGCATGTAAATGTATATAGAAATACTTGGTTGCAAATAATGACAGGACCAACGTAAATGTTGCAGGGGACACAGCCGAGGTGGCGACCCTGAAGGAGGCGCGCACCAAGCGAGAGAAGCAGGAGGCGCGGGTGGCGGAGGTGCGGTAAGAGCTCCAGGCTCTCGTGGAAAAACACGAGAGTTTGGAGCGTGACTCGAAGACTCGAGAGTCCAAGCTCGCCTTGGCTCTTGAGAGTGCCAAGACCGCTAAGGCCGAAGCCCAGAAGGCCCTTCAGGAGATCGAGGCGATGAAGAAGATAGCGGCGGGTAAGGCATTCTTTTTGCAAAGCAAGAATATAAAAGTAAATTATCTGTTACTTACCCGAATTCGGAGCTCTCCAGGAGCGTTCGCCAATTTGCCCCGTAGTGTGTCTGATGCTGCCGCATTCTACCGAGCCGAAGAGGGGAGCTCGACGGAAAAGGTGTTCTGGTCTCAATATGTTGAGGCCGGACATCCGGTGCCCCTGAGCGACCAGCTGAAGCAGCTGGTCGAACTCCACAAGGTGGCCGAACAGGCCATGAAGGGCCTCATAGTTCGGATGTGGCCTAGAGAAGCCATGTCTGGGATTTACTTCAGTCTACTGCGGCGGCTGGTGGACGCGTGTCCATGGATTGAGGTCATCAAGTGCTCTGTCTGTATTGAAGGTGCCCGTCGGGCCCTTGCTCGTGCTAAAGTGCACTAGGGCAAGCTGGACGCTGAGAAGCTTTTGACGGACGCGCCACCGCCGGGCAAGGAGTATCGCACGCCCGAGATGTATTATAAGGGCGTCCTGAAGGGTGCTCGCCTTATAGCGGACGAATGCTCCAAAGATGTAATTTTTGAGTAGACTCGCATCTGTTATCCTGTACGCTGAAACCTTTGTTCATATGCGTTAAGCAACGCTTTGTTAATTTAAAATATTACCTTTTGTGCGACCGTTTATCAAACCTGAGAGATGCAAGTCGTCGGCTTCTACCCCCAAGCCACAAGTGCTGGGGTGTTTGGGATAAACCTGAGCGCTCTTGTTCCCATTATTGGGTCCATCTAGGGAGGCGCTCAGCACAACGAACCAGACCATCGGACTTATAATGTTTTATCACTCTCACTTAGCCATAGAATTCTATAATTTTAAATTTCGGCGAAGCCCCTAGTATTCGGAAGACCGAGTTCGGGGCGCTATCCACGCCTAGGCCAGATAAGTCCGTCTCCTCGCTCTAAGCGGCATAAGTCTTTAAGGACTCGAAAAACCTCACGAACAGCGACCGGTCTCTCGCACTATCATGACGGTCAGTTTTAGCTTTCTCTACTGAGGTGTTAACCCAGCTCAACTGGGGCACAATCGCAGTAGTTCTCCCAGCGCTACCTTGGCCAACATTGCGGAACGTAAGGTACCAAAACATGGGAGCCGGGCAAACCCAACTATTGACCAAAGACATGATTCGGAGCCGATGCATATAGTGCTATAAGTTCAGGGTGCCGCACTCATGAGAGAGTTCGGTCTTCTCACACCATGTTATGGGGTGCTTAAGCCCCTGGTGTATTGGCCGTACCAAAGTGTACGGTTGCAGAATGTCATGACTGAACATATTTGTATATAAAAAATAGATGAGTACAATAATAGATAAGAGCTATGTATTGTTTATTAAAAAAGGGCTGCTATGAAAGCAGAACGATACAAGTAGTGCGATAAGCAAGAGATGGGATTATTTGACATGTCCCCCTCCAAGGGCAAGCTGCGGGACTTTAAGTAAAACGGGTATTAAGCTCGTTATAGAGACCACCTGGACATTTGACGCGGCTTGTTCTCTCCCTGGCTGTTGCATCGTGTGTTTGGCAAGTGTATTGCCGGACAGGCCTTCCGAATAGTTGGGTCCTCAAAGTGTATAAAAAGGAAACGACGGAATAGGGAGCCCCTTAGTGCGGTTGAGCCGCATTCTGGGCGTGCCGTAGTTGTGCCCCTCCCCTTATGCCCATGGTATCTCTAAGGAGTAAATATGTACGCGTGGTACCGATATCACCATCTGGCGAGGGTTGGGGTTGGGGCGGCACTTCTATGCTTGCTCGGAACGTGCCAGCCGGATTTGTTGTAGGTTACTTCGGGCTCGCTTGACGTTGTCCGAACGATTAACACCTGGATTGGAGAATTTCTTTGAGAGGCTACTCCGTACTTCCGCCGCCAGGGCCTTCGTGTGCTCCTCCATTCGGAGAGAGCGTTCGGTGTTTCCATTTACCGTGATGACTTCGCAAGGTCCTGGCATCTTGAGCTTGAGATATGCGTAGTGCGGCACCGCATTGAATTTTGCAAATGCGGTTCGTCCGAGCAGGGCGTGATAGCCACTGCGGAGTGGGACTATGTCGAAGATTAACTTCCCTTTGGAAATTATCCGGGGATCCGAAGACCACTTCGAGTGTAACCGAGCCTGTACAGCTGGCTTCTACACCTGGTATGATGCCTTTAAAGGTTGTCTTTGTGGGTTTAATCCTTGAGGGATCGATACCTATTTTTTGCACTGTATCCTGATAAAGCAGGTTCAGGCTGCTGCCGCCGTCCATTAGGACTCTGGTGAGGTGAAATCCGTCGATAATTGGGTCTAGGACTAATGCGGCGAATCCGCCGTGACGGATGCTAGTAGGGTGGTCCCTTCGATCAAAAGTGATCGGGCAGGAGGACCATGGGTTGAACTTTGGGGCGACTGGCTCCAATGCATAGACGTCCTTGAGAGCACGCTTCTGCTCCCTTTTGGGGATGTGGGTTGCGTATATCATGTTCACCATCCGCACTTGCGGGGGGAATCCCCTTCTGTCCTCTGTTGTTCGGTGGCCGGGGCTCCTCCTCGTCATTGCTATGCAACCCCTTGTCTTTGGTTTCGGCACTTAACTTGCGTGCCTGCTTGAACACCCAACAATCCCTGTTGGTGTGGTTGGTTGGCTGTTCGGGGGTGCCGTGTATCTGGCACGAGCGATCGAGTATCCAGTCTAAACTGGATGGGCCCGGAGGGTTTCTTTTGAATGGCTTCTTCTGCTGACCGGGTTTAGAGCCTCTGAATCCGGCATTGACTGTCGTATCTTCAGTATTGTCGCTGTTAATGCGGCGCTTGTGATTGTTGCGACGTGACCTGCCATTTTTGTACTTGGTACCCGAATTGCCAGGGCTCTTGGTTATGTTATTGCTACGAGCTAGCCAGCTGTCTTCTCCCGCACAAAAGCGGGTCATGAGTGTCGTTAGGGCTGCCATAGATTTTGGCTTTTCCTGTCCTAGGTGTCGGGCAAGCCATTCGTCTCGGATGTTGTGCCTGAAGGCTGCAAGGGCCTCGGCGTCCGGACAGTCGACTATTTGATTTTTCTTGGTTAGGAACCATGTCCAGAATTGTCTGGCCGATTCCTCTGGCTGCTGGATTATGTGGCTTAGGTCATCGGTGTCTAGTGGTCGCACATAAGTGCCCTGGAAGTTGTCAAGGAATGCGGATTCCAGGTCCTCCCAACAACTAATTGACTCTGCTGGAAGGTTGTTAAGCCAATGTTGAGCTGGTCCTTTAAGCTTCAGCGGGAGGTATTTGATGGCGTGTAGATCATCACCAATCGCCATGTGGATATGAAGGAGATAATCCTCGATCCATACCACAGGATCTGTTCTGCCATCGTGTGATTCGATGTTTACGGGTTTAAAGCCCTTGGGGATTTGATGATCCATTACTTCGTCTATGAAGCATAGTGGGTGTGCGGCGCCCCTGTACTAAGCTATATCACGACGCAGCTCGGATGAGCTTGGTCTGTTGTATTCGGCCTGGCCGTATTTATCATGTCCGGCGTGACAGCTAGCGTCACGTGAAGCGGGGCGCCTACGCGATCAGTAGATCGATCTTGTTTGCCTTGCCTTATTCTCCAATATGTCTCGCAGGTCTGTTGCATCTCCCCGCACTCTGGTATGTTTTGAGTGGTGCCGGGGTGCGGCTTGGGTCGAGGGCCTGAAGGCCTCTCTGTCGCGGCCACGGAGTGGCCGATCGGGCGCATCGTACACTGGTGATGTAGGTTTAGTTGCTTCTTCCTCAAGTTGGGGTAGCAGCCTGCGCTTTGGGTAGCTCTTGGAGGGGCATTCGAGTTTATACTTTTCGGCCGCCAGGACTTCGGTCCATCTGTCGACTAGCAAGTCTTGGTCAGCTCTAAGCTGCTGTTGTTTTTTCTTGAGGCTGCTTGCCGTGGCCATAAGCCTGCGTTTGAAATGCTCTTGTTTGATGGGATCCTCTAGCACGACGAATTCATCGTCGTCGAGGCTTGCCTCATCTTCGGAGGGAGGCATATAATTGTTGTCCTCGACCTCTCTATCGGCCACTCTCTCATGAGGGCTAGCTCCTTCGTCCTCCTGCACTGAATCCTGCTGGAGGGGGTTGTCTTCGGTACTGTCCGGTGTGTTGTTATCTCCGGTGCCGGAGTCACCGTTTTTGCTTTGGCGGGATTTAGAGCGGCGCCGCTGATGTCGGCGCTTGGGTTGCTTCTTGGAGGGGTCGTCCTCCGTTTTTTCATCGCCATCCCCTGCTTTGGGGGTGTCCACCATGTATATGTCATATGACGGGGTGGCTTTCTAGGTCCCTATAGGTGTTGGTTCTTGGTCGTCTCCTTCATCGTTGTCCATTCCGTCGATGTCTTCGGAGTCAAAGTCGAGCATGTCGGTTAAATCGTTGACAGTGGCTACGAGGTGGGTGGTGGGTGGGCTTCGAATTTCTTCGTCGTCTGCATCCCAACCATGCTGACCGTAATCCGGCCAGGGCTCTCCTGATAAAGAGAGAGACTTTAGTGAATTCAGGATATCGCCAAAGGGCGAGTGCTGAAAGACGTCCGTGGCGGTGAACTCAATGATCGGAGCCCAATCGGGTTCGATCGGAAGAGGTGCGGAATATACGGAGTCCGGAGTGGAGTCCGCCACCTTGGAGTCACAGGCCCTGCAAAGGACTAGGCTGGTATTTGGCTCTATCGCCATAGAGATTGTGGCTCCCGGGGTGGCGTCCAACCGTCCATCCCCGACTAGCGCAGTTGGCTCCGAGCTAATGATCAGAGCGGACACCTGAGCGGCACTCTCGGCGCTGTCCGGTGGTAGAGTTAGATCATGCCCATCGGGACAGAGCGGCACACTCGGCCGTGGTTCGAATCCATCGAAGATCAAGTCCCCGCGGATGTCGGCCATGTAATTTAAGCTTCCAAACCTGACCTGATGGCCAGGGGCGTAGCTTTCGATCTGCTCCAGATGGCCAAGCGAGTTGGCCCGCAGTGCGAAGCCGCCGAATATGAAGATCTGTCCGGGGAGAAAAGTCTCACCCTGGACCGCATCGTGGTTGATGATCGAAGAAGCCATCGGGCCTAAAGGTGACGACACAGAGGAACTCTCAATGAAAGCACCAATGTCGGTGTCAAAACCGGCGGATATCGGGTAGGGGGTCCCGAACTATGCGTCTAGGCGGATGGTAACAGGAGACAAGGGACACGATGTTTTTACCTAGGTTCGGGCCCTCTCAATGGAGGTAAAACCCTACTCCTTCTTGATTAATATTGATGATATGGGTAGTACAAGAGTGGATCTACCACGAGATCAGAGAGGCTAAACTCTAGAAGCTAGCCTATGGTATGATAGTTGTTCGTCCTACAGACTAAAACTCTCCGGTTTATATAGACACCGGAGAGGGCTAGGGTTACACAGAGTAGGTTACAATGGGAGGAGATCTTCATATCGTATCGACAAGCTTTCCTTCCACGCCAAGGAAAGTCCCATCCGGACACGGGACGAAGTCTTAAATCTTGTATCTTCATAGTCCGGGAGTCCGGCCAAAGGTCATAGTCCGGCCATCCGGACACCCCCTAATCCAGGACTCCCTCACCCGTCGTGATCCAGGTTTGCGTGCATGAGTTATGCTTGGTCTACCACATATGCCATGCCGACGTTGAATGCCTGGATTTTAAGAACTTCCTCGAGAGCAACCTAGTCAAATTCGTTACTGTAGACTTTACGAACGACAGAGAAGTCCTGGGTCGGATAGGCCTCGTTGTAGGCAACCGCTTCGACCTCTGGAAGAATCGGCTGCTGCCCTCTGGCCAGCCTTCAATGCCGACCCTGGCAGGAGCCATGGTTCATCCTTCGTACGGTAAACTGGATAAACCTAAATACACGTTTCATCGTTATGCATGGAAGCGGAATGTACTAGATATAGACCACATCCACTACGCTGCAATCGATGGCTACCTTTGTTTCAATATCTACAAGGGTTGGATGAAGAGCAACAACCAAGTGTGCGGTTCAAGCAAAGAAGTATCAGCCAAGAGGAAGAGGGACAAGGACGAAGTCGAGGACATGGACGAGGACTTCGAGTAAGGTCGCAGTGTCGTTGCTCATGGTGGTTCTAATGCAGTGTCTACTGGACTAGTTGCATAGTTTAATTTCAGGTGTGCTTAGTTTAATTTGAGGGGTGTGTTGTGCTGAGCCCCCAGCAGAACAATGTTATGTTTCTTCTCGTTACTTTAACTCTTCAGTACGTACGTACCAGTATTTCTTACATTTCATGTTTTAGTTGGTATAGTACTAGCACTCGTTTCTTCACATTATATACGTACAATATATATGGCCAACATCATATAGCCAGCAGTTTAGTTGTCAAATAATTTCAGGGTGCTTAGTTTTGTCAAAGAATTCAAGGATGCTTAGTTTTATTTAAGGGTTGTGTTGTGCTGGACACAATTATTGTGACTAGCCTTTTTAATAGTACTATATGCATAATTTGGTGACGAGCGCTCTCTATATGTACCACCTTTTTTTCATTTCAAGTTTTGCTCCATGGCGCAATCCATCGATATACTAATGTACAAAAGTATAGTACATTTTTTAAAAGGCTAGAGGGCGAGCAGTCTATCTTGGTCGGTTTCACCAGAGGCGGGGGCCTTTGTGATTTGACGGCTCATTACTGCTGGAAGGCGGGGCCTTGTGATTTGACTGCTCGTATAAATGCGCCGATGACCTGAGGAGGAGCAAAGAACCATGCGGTATACTCAAGTTTTCCACTAGAGTAGTACTACGACAGAGGAGCACGAAACACGGCAGCCCAGTGCCCTATGGCGATAAAAAATGATCTAATTTTCTAGTCATCTCATTGTTAGCATTCTTCTATTCATTTCCTAAAAAAACATTGTTCTATTCATGCCTCGCTGAGAACGTGACACGTGCGGCGAAACACCCGAAGCAAAAGATGAAACACAAGATCAAAAGAAGAAGGAAGATTATCACCCCAAATGATCTAATTCGCTGCGGAGTCGTAACTGGTTCTTCATCGCCTCCACGACCTCCGTCTCCTTGCGCGTCTCCTCCGCCATCTTCTTCATTCTGTCCATGATGCGGGATTTTTCGACACGAGCCTTCATCATATGTTCCACGGCCACATTACCTACCTTGACAGCAGCCGTGTGCTCGATGCGGAGCTTCGCCAACTCCTCCTTCTATTCCATGATGAGGGCCTGCAACATCTTCATCGAGGTACTACTATTCTCATGCATCTTCTACTTATTGAGGTGCTTATTGAGCTGATCGCCTTCTTCTCTGAGGCAATGCTCTTCTTCAGCAGCATCACCAACCCGGCGGTCAACTACCCCTGCTTATTGAGCTCAGCGGGCATGTCGTCGAGGCTCTTCTTCAGCAGCTCCACCAAGCATTGGATGAACTCCTTCTACTTATTGAGGTGCTTATTGAGCTGATCGGGCATGCCGTCGAGGGATACCGAATCCAGCACCACTGGCTCGGCCTGTTCGCCTCCGCGGCTAGGGCGCTCCTAGGAGCCATCGTCTGCCCGTGAGAGATCTTTCGAGGTCTCTGCATGGCGGCGAGCCCTCTCTTTTTTTCCACAGCCTTGGTTGCCGCTCCCTTGTTACGAGTAGTTCTCGACCTAGAGCTCTGCTCACTGTCCATGGCAAGGACGGACGAAGAAGAAGCACTTATGAGTAGGAAAGGTAGCGTAATTTTTGGTGAGGTAGTTCCCCTTTTTATAACCTAACTACTAGCACTAGCTAGTACTAATACCTGCATAGAGGGAACACGATCAGGTTTGGTACGTGCTAGTAGGTGTGAGCAGCCTTTCGAATGGAATAGGAACAAGGTAAAGATTAATTGATGGTTTTGGTTTTGAGGCCCAAAACAGCGCCCGATGAGTTTAGTGGGACATAAATTTCAAGTAGACTACACTGCTCAAATGCGTAAATATTATGTTACTGTCAAAAATTGGCACAAAATAGGAAGGAGACCAATGGAAGTACTACTAGCAACCCATGATTTAGAGTAGTAATGTCTTTCTTCCGCCCTCACGTCCACTCAATTTGCATGTGCTGTATTAATTGCCCATCAATGAAGTGAACGACTTTACACGCGTCAAATTATCACATGGGGTGGATCTTGGTACAAAATTTCGTCCGCACGTGTACCCGCATGTGCGTGCGAGGGAATGAGTGCGTGCGCGGCGTGCGTGCACATCTTCGCTTCGTGCATGTACCGACAGTATGGCTCAGGGAGGACGAGTACATTCTTCTGGAACCAGCAGCACGTCACTATGATTGATCCACACAAGGAGGTCGTGACAACGCCTCCACATGTGCCACGTGGCTTCATGAATGTAGCATGCAATTGGAATTCTAATTTACGTGTTTTGCACATACCGAAGTACTAGTAAGGTACACATGCATTGCACGCATCAGATTTTGCAACCAAATTATGAATAAATACCACACTGTAGCATGTAAGCTCTGAGTCATATATGCCTGATGTAGACCTTCGTTTAATTCTTATAGTTCATCTCATTCAAAATCAATTAGTTTTTATAAAAAAGCTAGGGCCTCTTGGATTCATAGGATTTCCAAAAGGCGGGAATAGGAAAAACATGGGATTATAGTGGAATGTCGTCTTGAATCCTACAGGATTGTACGAGTGTTTGATTGTGCATAGAAAAAATGCAGAATTCTTTCAAAGAGGTTTGAGTGGATGGGATGTTTCCTATGAAATCTTGTGCAAATGAATCATATGGAAAAATTCCTATGGTTTACAATCCTACGATTCAAACAACCAAGATAGGAAAAATTCCAAAGGATTAGAATCCTCCAAAATTCCTTTGAGAATCCTTTGAATCAAAGAAGCCATTAATCTATTTTATGATTCATGGAATTGTGCATTGTAAAGCATGAAGTAAAAACAAATAATGTCAATTCAACTAGAAAAAAAGTTTGGGCAGTTATGATATGGAAGATTCTAGAACAAAAGAGAACCGCTGTTGTTTTGAGGTTTGTGCATTATGCTTAAGTTCAACCATGGAGTATGCTAGATTGTACATGTGGCAAAATCCGGTGGGGGTCTAGAAGATGGTGCTAGGGGCTGAGTCGAGGGAGACTATGAAGGAGTGCACAAGTGCGAGATCGATATTTAGAGAGAGGGGGCGAGAACGTGCGCTGTTGCGCGCAGTGGTGGAGCCATGAAAAATAAATGAGCTAGGGGGCCAAGCATTGCTAATACTTTACGAGGAGGGTCAATTCATAAACTTAAACCATTTTAGCAGCAATTTTCTAATGATCACATTCATATTAGCCTCGATATATAGTGATGTTAGGGGGGCAGGGCCCTTGCTGCCCCTGTCTTCGCCATTGTGCGTGCGTCTGAGAGATGAAGCGGAAGGCATGGATGATGAGAGAGGGGCGTTGGATATATAATTAATGTGGGTGTATTAGCTATATATGTTAATCCTGTATAGAGAGGTATAGATTTATCGTTGTGGACGTGGGAAAGGGGGTGAGACATCACTAGATACCTCGATTGATCGGTTTGTGTGGAAAACTATGAAAGACCTAGGTATATACACACATACATAGAGGAACATCGATCGTGGCGCGTGCACACGTGAGAGATAAAGAATTCCCGATATGATGTAGAGGGGGATGTGTGTGGGTGTGTGCCTTCCTGGGAGACCGAACTGAAGAAAAAGATTGCATGTGTGTGATGGATAATGTCGACTAGTACTGTGTATGCATGCATGCACGAGAGAAAGTTAGTGGTACAATTATAAAGAGAAGACGACTGTGTGGGTTAAAAGACTAGGTGAGGTCATAATCAATGTAAAGTTGAATTCCAATATTTGAATAAGAGATCCTGATGTTTGAAACCCATGCATGAATGAATATAACGGAGATCTGCACGGTGTGCTTTGGAAACGAGCATGTTGTAATGTATACACATTGAACAAGGTTAGACTGATTTGAATTTGAGATACCGATGGCAGACATCATTTGGCCACGTCGCATCCGTGCATGGACACACTATTCTAATTGGAGATGATGGGTGGCTTTCACATCACATATCTATATCTATACCCCCATATATATATATATATATATTATATATATTTTATATTTTTATATCATGTGCGGGTAACTTTAACTTTGAAAGATGGTCATTGGATGAGGCGAATCCGATGGTCCAAACATGGTAAATTTGAGCACTACTGGCCGTTGGATATCATCTAGATTCCACCAGATTTCTCCACATGTATAATCTAGAAGACTCCATGGTTGAACTTAAGCATAATGCACAAACATCAAAACACAAGCACTTCTTCTTTGTTCTAGAATCTTCTGTATCAAAATTGCCCAAATGTTTTTCTACATGATTTGCCATTATTATTTTTACTTTATGTCTTACAATGGACAATTTCATGAATCGTAAAATAGATTAGCTTTCTTATAAAAACTAGATGATTTTGAATGAAATTAACTATAAGAATTAAACGAACATCTACATCATGCATATATGACTGATACGCCTCCGTTGTATCTACTTTTACAAACACTTTTGCCCTTGTTTTGGACTCTAACTTGTATGATTTGAATGGAACTAACCCAGACTGACGCTGTTTTCAGCAGAATTGCCATGGTGTATTTTTATGTGCAGAAAATAAAAGTTCTCGGAACAACATGAAACTCCAGGGAATATCTTAGGATAATTAACAAAAAATCCTCGCGAAAGATGAAGACCAGGGGGCCCACACCCTGTCCACGAGGGTGGCGGGCGCCCCCCCTGGGCGCGCCCCCCTACCTCGTGGGCCCCCTGGTGGCCCTCCGACGCCAACTCCAACTCCATATATTGGTTTTCGGGGAGAAAAAAATCAGAGAGAAGAAATCGTCGCTTTTTATGATACGGAGTTGCCGCCAAGCCCTAATCTCTCTCGGGAGGGCTGATCTGGAGTCCATTCGGGGATCCGGAGAGGGGGATTCGTCGCCGTCGTCATCATCAACCATCCTCCATCACCAATTTCATGATGCTCACCGCCGTGCGTGAGTAATTCCATCGTAGGCTTGCTGGACGGTGATGGGTTGGATGAGATTTATCATGTAATCGAGTTAGTTTTGTTAGGGTTTGATCCCTAGTATCCACTATGTTCTGAGATTGATGTTGCTATGACTTTGCTATGCTTAATGCTTGTCACTAGGGCCCGAATGCCATGATTTCAGATCTGAACCTATTATGTTTTCATGAATAAATGTGAGTTCTTGATCATATCTTGCAAGTCTATAGTCACCTACTATGTGTTATGATCCGACAACCCCGAAGTGACAATAATCGGAACCACTCCCGGTGAAGACCTTAGTTTGAGGAGTTCATGTATTCACTATGTGCTAATGCTTTGTTCCGGTTATCTATTAAAAGGAGGCCTTAATATCCCTTAGTTTCCAGTAGGACCCTGCTGCCATGGGAGGGTAGGACAAAAGATGTCACGCAAGTTCTTTTCCGTAAGCACGTATGACTAAATTCGGAATACATGCCTACATTACATTGATGAACTAGAGCTAGTTCTGTGTCACCCTATGTTATGACTATTACATGATGAACCACACCCGGCATAATTATCCATCATTGATCCGGTGCCTACGAGTTTTCCATATACTGGTTCTCGCTTATTTACTTTTCCGTTGTTACTGTTACAATCACTACAAAAATACCAAAAACATTACTCTTGCTGTCTTTACTTTTGTTACCGTTACCACCAGTATCATATTACTTTGCTACTAAACACTTTGCTGCAAATAGTAAGTTTCCAGGTGTGGTTGAATTGACAACTCAGCTGCTAATACTTGAGAATATTCTTTGGCTCCCCTTGCGTCGAATCAATAAATTTGGGTTGAATACTCTACCCTCGAAAACTGTTGCGATCCCCTATACTTGTGGGTTATCAAGACCTTTTTCTGGCGCCGTTGCCGGAGAGCATAGCTCTATTTTTTGAGTCACTTGGGGTTTATATCTGCTGGACACTATGAAGAACTTGAAAGACGCTAAGACCAAGATTTTGCCCTCAACTACGAGGGGAGGTAATGAACTCCCATCTAGCCTTGCACTAGATTCTCCTTCTGTTATAAGTAAGCTTGCGACACCTAAACCTGCTACTACTATGAATTCTGATATGTCGCATGTTATTGATGATGCCACTTCTACTATGCACGATACTTATGATGAAACCACTTCTATGCTTGATACTACTGTGCCCCTTGGTGAATTTTCTTGATGAGCAAATTGCTAGGTCTAGAGGAAGAGAAATTATTACACCTGAATACAATGATGAGAGTGATGATGAAAATATGTCTCCTATTCCTGAAGGTTATCTTTTTGATGCAGAATCTTCTGCCGCTATTTTTGCTTGCCAGGATAAATATGAACTTAAGAGGTTACTAGTTAAATGGAGTAAAGAATCTTTTAGAGATAGAATGAGACCCGCCCTGCTTTTGCTACTTCACCTATTTGTGTTCCCAATAAGGATTATTATGATTTTTCTGTTGATCCAGATATAATTACTTTGGTTGAATCTGATCCTTTCTATGGCTATGAAACTGAAACTGTTGTGGCACATCTTACTAAGTTGAATGATATAGCTGCCCTGTTTACTAATAATGAGAGATCGCTACCTTTATTTACTCAAAATATTTCCGTTCTCATTAAAAGGTGATGCTAAGATATGGTTTAATTCTCTTGATACTACTTGTGTGCAAAGTCCCCACGATATGATTTATTACTTCTCTACTAAATATTCCCCTGCTCATAAGAAACAAGCAGCCTTGAGGGAAATATATAACTTTGTGCATATTGAAGAAGAGAGTCTCCCACAAGCTTGGGGGAGGCTCCTCAAGTTACTTAATGTTTTGCCTGATCATCCTCTTAAGAAACCTGAAATACTTGAAATCTTTTATAATGGACTAACTGATGCTTCCATAGATTACCTGGATAGTTGTGCTGGTTCTCTTTTCAGGGAAAGAACACCGGATGAAGCTGAAATTCTATTGAACAATATGTTGACAAATGAAAATAATTGGGCACCCCCCGAGACAGCTCCTGAGCCAATTTCTAAGCCAATTATTGAGCCTATTCCTAAACCAACTCCGAAGAAGAGAGGTGTTCTAGTTCTCAGTCCTGAAGATATGCAAGAGGCAAAGAAATCTATGAAAGAAAAAGGTATTAAAGCTGAAGATGTTAAGAATTTACCTCCTATTGATGAAATACACGGTCTTAATTTACAGCCTGTTGAAGAAGTATATGATCTCAATTACTTATTTACTGAAGAACCTCCCGATATCCTGACACAGGTAGTAAAGGTAAATTCTCTCTATAGATATGATAAAGCTGAAGTCCCTCCTACTAAAATTGCTAGTCAGTTCTTGGATGAGTTTGATAACTTTATGTTTAAGCAAGATGACTTTAATGCTTATTTTGGTAGACAATTAAAACAAGATGCTGATATGACTAAACGCTTGGGTGATTATATGGCTGATATTAGAGGTGAACTTAAACTTGTTAGCAAACATGCTTCTATGGTTAGCACTCAAGTAGAACAAGTACTTAAAGCTCAAAAAGAAGCGCTTGATGAAATGAATAGCAAGAAAAATGATTATGCTGTTAGAGTGGCTACTAGAACCGGTAGAATGACTCAGGAACCTTTGTATCCTGAAGGCCACCTGTCGGTGTCAAACCGGCGGATCTCGGGTAGGGGGTCCCGAACTGTGCGTCTAGGCGGATGGTAATAGGAGACAAGGGACACGATGTTTTACCCAGGTTCGGGCCCTCTTGATGGAGGTAAAACCCTACGTCTTGCTTGATTAATATTGATGATATGTGTTACAAGAGTGGATCTACCACGAGATCAAGGAGGCTAAACCCTAGAGGCCATCCTATGGTATGATTGTTGTTCGTCCTATGGACTAAAGCCATCCGGTTTATATAGACACCGGAGAGGGCTAGGGTTACACAGATTCGGTTACAATGGTAGGAAATCTACATATCCGTATCGCCAAGCTTGCCTTCCACGCCAAGGAAAGTCCTATCCGGACACAGGACGAAGTCTTCAATCTTGTATCTTCATAGTCTTGGAGTCCGTCCGATGATGATAGTTCGGCTATCCGGACACCCCCTAGTCCGGAACTCCCTCAGTAGCCCCTGAACCAGGCTTCAATGACGACGAGTCCGGCGCGCATGTTGTCTTCGGCATTGCTAGGCGGGTTCTTCTTCCGAATAATTTATAGAAGATTGTGAACATCAGGATAGTGTCCGGCTCTGCAAAATAAATTTCACGTACCACCGTAGAGAAATAACATTACACAAGCTCAATCTGCTGACGTATTTTGTGGCATGACGTCACACCACTACCAAGCCTTTACTCAAATTGTTTTTATTGTTCCATCTCCACGCGTTTAGCGAAGCGGTTTCCTTGGCACGTCTTGTCGAAGCAGAGATCGTGTTCCCCTTATTCTGGGATTCCCATCAATACGGACGTGGGTAACCCAACCGCGCCATTGATTGTGACGCTGGGGAGATAAGCGAGTTTTACCAGGCCGGTGGGGACACATGTTTTCGTCCGCCCATATAAGGGGATAAAGATCCAACCCTTTTACCTGTGCCTTCTTCCTCCTTGTCTTATCCATCTCCGCGAACTCGAGCTCCAGTGCCCAAGTCCGCACTTCTCACCTCAACCTCCTCCAACTATGTCTGGAGCGGGAGGGAAGTGGATGGCCTCCTCCATTACGGAGGGGCAGATTCAGAAGCTATGCGACACCGGATACTTATCCAGCGACATCACGCACCGGCTCCCCGACGAGGGAGAGCTCATCCCCACCCCCAGGGCCCATGAGAGGGTAGTATTTCTTCCCCATTTCGTCCGCGGACTGGGCTTCCCACTTCATCCCTTCATCCGGGGGCTCATGTTCTACTATGGCCTAGATTTCCATGATCTGGCCCCGAATTTCATCCTCAACATCTCGGCGTTTATCGTCGTGTGCGAGGCCTTCCTCTGCATCCAGCCCCACTTTGGCTTGTGGCTCAAGACCTTCAGTGTCAAGCCGAAGGTTGTGAAGGGCAGCCAAGCGGAGTGCGGAGGCGCCATGGTGGGCAGGATGTCCCACGTTACGTGGCTGGAGGGCACTTTCGTGGAAACCATTAAGGGGTGGCAATCGGGGTGGTTCTACATCACCGAGCCGCGTGACCCTGATTGGGCAGCGGCCCCCGAATTTAGATCCGGCATCCCTACACGGCTCACCTCCTGGAAAGAGAGTGGACGGATCTGGGGGGATTCGGTGGAGCTAACCGGACTCCAAGCCTGTATCTAGAAGCTGGTGGACAAGAAGCTCAAGCTCGTCAACGTAGTCTAGGTCATGCTCATTCGCCGGATTCTCCCGTGCCAACGATGGGGCTTCAACATGTGGGAGTTCGATCTGGCGCAGCACTAGACTCTGAGCGGGCTCTTCGACACTACGTACGAAGATGTCTGGAAGGTGCTATTCAAGGGCGCCGAGGCTCCCGCATCCGCTACCGAAGATCACGGATTCCGCTCGCAGCGTCCAGCTGACGAGGTAAGTGATTTCGCCACTTGTTTTCCATAGTTTGACTCTATGCGGGATCTAAACTCCCTTTACCTTTGACAGGACTGGCTGGCGAAGGCCGAACGGACTATCTGTCCGGCCCCATTGCCAGAGGACCCAGCGGACGCCCGCCTAACGGGGCTGCTGGCTCCGGCACCCCACGTGGTGCTGGAGAAGAAGGCCAAGAAGAAGGCCACGGGGACTCGGAAGAGTTCCCATTTTCAGGTGCTATCAGATGATAAATCCGAGGCCGACTCCTCCCATCAAGGCGAGGAGGAGAAGAAGAAAGTCTCTCCCCCAGCGGGGGGAGGGAAGAAAAGGAAGGCCTCCCCAACAAGGGAGGCCGAGGGGTCCAAGAAGGGAAAAACTCTTCCCCCGGACTGCTCCGCCAATGCCAGTGACGATGACGAGGACTGGCCTCCAAGGGCCAAGCCCCTGGCGAGATCGTAAGTATCCGGACTCCCGAATAACTTCAAGGTTTGTCTTTTTCGCCACATAATGTCTTTCTAATGCCGCATACAACCCTGCAGTCCGCCTAAGGATGATCTTCCCGCTTCATCGAGCGGGTCCTTAGGTGCGTTGGATATGGATTCTCTTCCGACTGCCTCCACCCCCCGTGACGCAGACGATGCCGAGGTGGGATCCCAGGAAGGGACCCACCAGGAGGAGAGGGCCCCGGAGGTGTCGCAGGACAACCTCCCGGACTTTGCGCCGGACTCGGCCCCGGAACCCACAGTGGCTCCGGAGTCCGGCGGGCGACCCCTTCGTAAGAAGGGCAAGACCGTGACGCCGGCAGCCTCCGTCCAACCGGAGGCGCCGGATAGCTTGCTGGAGGCGCTCAATGGCGCCTCCATCGAAGAGGAACACCGCACCGTTATGAGTGCGGTGATTCAGAAGGTGCAGCTCGCCAAGAGCAGGCTGACCGAAGCCTGCAGCAGCCTTCTAACAGGCTTTGAGGTAACAATTTCAGTATGTATAAAATGGTACCGCATAGACAGTAGCCCCTGATGCTCGGTTCGGTGTTCGGAAAGAAAAGTCGGACTGAGGATCTAAAAAGATATACGCAGGAGTCATAAAAAATATGTCAATATGGGATTGCAGGCTGTGCTGCTAACCTCTGCCGCACTGACTGTGGATGTCAATACTTTGAAGGAAAACCTCGAGCGGTCCGAGAACAAGCTCGGATGTGCCAAGAAGCAACTCGAGGAGAAGGAGGGTGAGTAACACCTTATTAAAATTGTACCTTACAGAAAAGGATTTTGGTTGCAAAAAAGAATGACAAGGATAACATGGGTATTGCAGGGGCCACTAACAAGGTGGCAACCCTGAAAGAGGCGGTGGCCACGGCCGAACGCAACGCGGCCGCGGAGCGCACTGAGCGAGAGAAGCAGGAGGCGCGGGTGGCGGAGGTATAGCAAGAGCTCCAGGATCTCATGAAAGAACATGAGAGCCTGGAGCGTGACTCGAAGACTCGAAAGTCTGAGCTTGCAACGGCTCTTGAGAGTGCCAAAGCCGCTAAGGCCGAAGCCTACAAGGCCCTCCAGGAGATTGAGGCGGTGAAGAAAATAGCAGCGGGTAAGGCATTTTTCACGCAAAGTAAGCATGTGAGTGTTAATTACCTGTTGCTTACCCGAATTCGGAGCTCTGCAGGAGCGTTCGCAGATCTTCCTCGCAGCGTGTCCGATGCTGCCACATTCTACCGGGCCGAGGAGGGGAGCTTGACGGAGAAGGTCTTCTGGTCTCAGTATGTTGAGGCCGGACATCCGGTGCCCCTTAGCGACCAGCTGAAACAGCTGGTCGAGCTCCACAAGGCGGCCGAACAGGCCATGAAGGGCCTCATAGTTCGGCTATGGCCTAAGGAGGCCATGCCTGGGAGCTATTTCGGCCTGGTGCGGCGGCTGGTGGATGCGTGCCCGTGGGTTGAAGTCATCAAGCACTCTGCCTGTATTGAGGGTGCCCGTCGGGCCCTTGCCTGCGCAAAGGTGCACTGGGCAAGATGGATGCCCAGAAGCTTGTGATGGACCCGCCACCAGAGGGCAAGGAGCATCGCACACCCGAGATGTATTATAAGCGTGTGCTGAAGGGCGTCCGCACTATTGCGGGGGAGTGCTCCAAAGATGTAGTTTTTGAGTAGACTCGCATTTTGTTATCCTGTGCGCTGAAAACTTAGTTCATATGCGCTAAGCAACGCTTGTTAATTTAAAATATTACCTTCTGTGCGGCTGTTTATCAAATCTGAGAGATGGAAAGTCGTCAGCTTCAGCCCCCATGGCACGAGTGCTGGGGTGTTCGGGATAAACTTGAGCACTCTTGTTCCCATTTTTTGGTCCATCTAGGGAGGCGCTCAACATAGCGAACAAGGCAACTGGACTTATAATGCTTGAACATTCTCACTTAGCCATAGAATTCTATAATTTTAAATTTCGGCGAAGCCCCTAGTCTTCGGAAGGCCGAATTTGGGGCGCTATCCACGCCTGGGCCGGACAGGATCCGGCTCCTCGCTCTAAGCGGCATAAGTCTTTAAGGACTCGCAAAAACCTCTCGAACAGCGACCGGCTCTCGCCTCATCATGACGGTCAGTTCTAGCTTTCTCCACTAAGGCGTTAACCCAGCTCAACTGGGGCGCAATCGCAGTGGTTCTCCCAGTGCTACCTTAGCCGATATAATGGAACGTAAGGTACCAAAACATGGGAGCCAGGCAAACCCAACTATTGACCCAAGACATGATTCGGAGCTGATGCATATACTGCTATAAGTTCGGGGTGCCGCACTTGTGAAAGTGTTCGGACTTATCACACCATGATGCGGGAAACATAAGCCCCTGGTGTGTTTTAACCGTACCAAAGTGTACGGAAGCAACATGTCGTAAATGAACATATGTATGAAAAAGAAATGCAATTATAAGCCAAAAGGTGCTGCATTGTTCTATTCAATAAGTGCTGCTATGAATGCAGAACGATACAAATAGTGCGGTAAACAAGGGATGGGACTGTTAAACATGTCCCCCTCTAGGGGTAGGCTGCGGATTGGTGTATTAAAATGCTCGTAATGGAGACCACCTGTATATTCATTGTAGCCTTTATCCTTCCCTGGCTGTTGCATCGTGAGTTCGGCAGGTCTGCTGCCGGACAGGGCCTCTGACGAACAGAGTCTTGTGGGTAAAAAATAAAAGGTAAAAAGAAAAAAGAACGACACACTTGAGAGCCCCTAGTGTGGTTGAGCCGCAGTCTGGGCTTATCGTGGTCGTGCCCCTGTCCCCATTCCTATGGTATCTTCAGAGCGTAATGGTGTACGCGAAGGACCTGCTTTGACGTTTTGCATGGGCTGGGGTTGGGGCCGCATTGCTACGCGTGCTCAGAACATGCCAGGTGGTCTTGTTGTAGGTTACTCCGGGCGCGCTTAGCTATGTCCGGCCGCTTAACGGCCGGACTCGAGAATTGCCTTAAGAGGCTGCATTGTACTTCTGCCGTGAGAGCCGCTATATGTTCCTCCGTTCGGAGAGAACGTTCAGTGTTTCCGTTGACCGTGATGACTCCTCGAGGGCCTGGCATCTTGAGCTTGAGGTATGCGTAGTGCGGCACCGCGTTGAACTTTGCAAATGCGGTACGTCCGAGCAATGCATGATAGCCGCTGCGGAACGGGACTATGTCGAAGATTAACTCCTCGCTTCGGAAGTTATCCGGGGATCCGAAGACCACTTCCAGTGTAACTGAGCCTGTACAATTGGCTTCTACACCTGGTATGACACCTTTAAAGGTCGTCTTGGTAGGTTTAATCCTTGAGGGGTCTATGCCCATTTTGCGCACTGTATCCTGATAGAGCAGGTTCAAGCTGCTGCCGCCGTCCATCAGGACTCTGGTGAGGTGAAATCCATCGACGATTGGGTCTAAGACCAATGCGGCGAATCCGCCTTGGCAGATGCCGGTGGGGTGGTCCCTTCGGTCAAAAGTGATCGGGAAGGAGGACCATGGATTTAACTTCGGGGCGACTGGCTCCATCGCGTATACATCCCTGAGTGCATGCTTCCGCTCCCATTTAGGTATGTGCGTTGCGTATATCATGTTCACCGTCCGCACCTGTGGGGGGAAACCCTTCTGTTCTCTATTGTTCGGTGGTCGGGTCTCTTCCTCGTCGTCGCTATGTAGCCCCTTGTCATTGTTTTCGGCAATTAACTTGCCCGCCTGCTTGAATACCCAACAATCCCTATTGGTGTGGTTAGCTGGCTTTTTGGGGGTGCCGTGTATCTGGCACAAGCGGTCGAGTATTCGGTCCAAATTGGACGGTCCCAGAGCAGTTCTTTTGAATGGCTTTTTCCGCTGACCGGGTTTAGAGCCTCTGAATCTGGCATTGACTGCCGTATCCTCACTATTGTCGCCGTTGATGCGGTGCTTGTTTTTGTTACGACACGACCTGCCATTTCGGTCCTTGAAATCCGGACTGCCAGAATGTTTGCTGAGGTTGTTGCTGCATGCTAGCCAGCTATCCTCACCCGCGCAGAAGCGGGTCATGAGTGATGCGAGGGCTGCCATGGATTTTGGCTTTTCCCGTCCCAGGTGCCGGGCAAGCCACTCATCGCGGATGTTATGCTTGAAGGCCGCGAGGGCCTCCGCATCCGGACAGTCGACGATTTGGTTTTTCTTGGTTAAGAACCGTGTCCAGAATTGTCTGGCTGATTCTTCTGGCTGCTGAATTATGTGGCTTAGGTCATCAGCGTCTGGTGGTCGCACATACGTGCCTTGGAAGTTATCGAGGAACGCGGCTTCCAGGTCTTCCCAACTCCCAATTGACTCTGCTGGCAAGCTGTTAAGCCAATGCCGGGCTGGTCCTTTAAGCTTGAGGGGGAGATATTTGATGGCGTGAAGATCGTCACCGCGGGCCATATGGATGTGAAGAAGATAGTCTTTGATCCAAACCGCGGGGTCTGTTGTGCCATCGTAAGATTCGATATGCACGGGTTTAAACCCTTCGGAGATTTGATGATCCATTACTTCATCTGTGAAGCATAGTGGGTGTGCGGCGCCTCTGTACTGGGCGATATCACGACGGAGCTCAAAACAGCTTTGTCTGTTTTGTTCGGTCCGGCCGGACTTACTGTGTCCGGCGCGACGGTTGTCGTCACGTACAGTGGGGCGCCCACGCGATCCATAGATCGATCTTGATTGTCTTGCCTTATCCTCCAATATATCTCACAAGTCCGGAGCATTCCCCTGTGGCCTGGTGCTTTTCAAGCGATGCCGGGGTACGGGTCTAGTGAAGGGCCTTGAGACCTCTCTGTCGCGGCCACGGGGTGGTCAGTCAACCATATTGTCTCCTGGTGATGCGGGTTCATACGCTTCCTCCCCTAATCGGGGGAGCAGCTTGCGTTTAGGGTAGCTTTTGGAGGGGCGTTCGAGCTCATGCTCTTCGGCCGCGAGGACTTCAGTCCATCTGTCGAATAGCAGATCCTGATCAGCTCTAAGCTGTTGCTGCTTTTTCTTGAGGCTGTTCGCCGTGGCCAAAAGCTTGCATTTAAAACGCTCTTGTTCGACGGGATCCTCAGGCACGACAAATTCATCGTCGTCGAGGCTTGCCTCGTCTCCGGAGGGAGGCATATAATCCTCTACCTCTTCTTCTGCCGCTCTCTCATGAGGGCTAGCGTCTCCGTCCTCCTGCGCTGCATCTTGCTGGAGTGGGTTATCTTCGGCACTGTCCGGTGTATTATTATCTCCGGTGCCGGAGTCTTCATTCTTGCTGTGGCGGGATTTAGAGCGGCGCCGCTGACGCTGGTGTTTGGGCTGCTTCTTGGAGGGGTCATCCTCCGCTGTTTCTTCGCCATTCCCATCCTTTGGAATATCCACCATGTATATGTCATATGATGAGGTGGCTTTCCAGTGCCCAGTAGGTGCTGGTTCTTGGTCGTCTCCGGCATCTTCGTCCATACCGTCGATGTCTTCGGAGTCGTAGTCTAGCATGTCGGTTAGATCGTCGACAACAACTACCAAGTGGGTGGTGGGTGGGCTTTGAATTTCTTCGTCGTCCGCATCCCAACCGTCCTGACCGCAGTCTGGCCAGGGCTCTCCTAATAACGAGAGATACTTTAGCGAACTCAAGATGTCGCCAAAAGGTGAGTGTTGAAAGATGTCCGCTGCGGTGAACTCCATATCGGCGCCCAATCGGATTCGATCGGAGGGGGCGCGGGAGGTTTGGAGTCCGGCAAGGAGTCCGGCACCTCGGAGTCACGAGCTTCATGAGGGACAAGGTCATTGTTCGGCTCTATTGCCGTAGAGGTTGCAAATCCCGAGGCGGTGTCTAGCCATCCGTCCTCGATCTGCGCAGACGGCTCCGAATTGAAGATCGGAGCGGGTTCGAGTGCGGCCTCCAGGATACTGTCCGGCTGCAGAGCTAAATCATGCGCGCTGTGACAGTGCGGCACGCTCGGCTGTGGCTCGAATCCATCGAGGATCAAGTCCCCACAGATGTCAGCCGTGAAGTTCAAACTTCCAAATCTGACCTGACGGCCAGGGGCGTAGCTTTCGATCTGCTCCAGACGGCCAAGCGAATTGGCCCGCAGTGCAAAGCCACTGAATACGAAGATCTGTCCGGGGAGAAAGGTCTCACCCTGGACTGCATCATTGATGATGGTCGAAGAAGCCATCGAGCCTATCTGTGACGACACAGAGGAACTCTCAATGAAAGCACCAATATCGGTGTCAAAACCGGCGGATATCGGGTAGGGGGTCCCGAACTGTGCGTCTAGGCGGATGGTAACAGGAGACAAGGGACACGATGTTTTACCCAGGTTCGGGCCCTCTTGATGGAGGTAAAACCCTATGTCCTGCTTGATTAATATTGATGATGTGTGTTACAAGAGTGGATCTACCGCGAGATCAAGGAGGCTAAACCCTAGAGGCTAGTCTATGGTATGATTGTTGTTCGTGCTATGGACTAAAGCCATCCGGTTTATATAGACACCGGAGAGGGCTAGGGTTACACAGAGTCGGTTACAATGGTAGGAAATCTACATATCCGTATCACCAAGCATGCCTTCCACGCCAAGGAAAGTCCCATCCGGACACGGGACGAAGTCTTTAGTCTTGTATCTTCATAGTCTTGGAGTCCGGCCGATGATGATAGTTCGGCTATCCGGACACCCCCTAGTCTAGAACTCCCTCACCACCCTAAGAGAATCGAGCAAGATTCTCAGAGAAATGATATTGATGTACCTAGTTCTTCTAAAAGGAAGAAAAAGAAAAATGATAGGACTTTGCAAACTTCTAGTGAACCTATTGCTGAGCCACCTGAGAATCCAAATGATATTTCTATTTCTGATGCTGAAACACAATCAGGTGATGAACATAAACCTAGTGATAATGTTAATGATAATGTTCATGTTAATGCTCAACCTAGTAATGATAATGATATAGAAGCTGAACCTGCTGTTGATCTTGATAACCCACAATCAAGGAATCAACGTTATGATAAAAGAGACTTTGTTGCTAGGAAACATGGTAAAGAAAGGGAACCATGGGTTCAGAAACCGATGCCTTTTCCTCAAAAACCATCCAAGAAAAAGGATGATGAGGATTTTGAGCGCTTTGTTGAAATGATTAGACCTATCTTTTTGCGTATGCGATTAACTGATGTGCTCAAAACAAATCCTTATTCTAATTATATGAACGATATTATTACTAATAAAAGAAAGATACCTGAAGCTGAAATTTCCACCATGCTTGCTAATTATACTTTTAAGGGAGGAATACCAAAGAAACTTAGAGATCTCGGAGTACCTACTATACCATGATCCATTAAGAGAAATTATGTTAAAACTGCTTTATGTGATCTTGGAGCCGGTGTTAGTGTTATGCCTCTCTCTTTATATCGTAGACTTGACTTGAATAAGTTGACACCTAATGAAATATCTTTGCAAATGGCTGATAAATCAACTGCTATACCTGTCGGTATTTGTGAAGATGTGCCTGTTGTGGTTGCAAACGTTACTATTTTAACGGACTTTGTTATTCTTGATATTCCTGAGGATGATAGTATGTCTATTATTCTTGGAAGACCTTTCCTTAATACTGCAGGGGCTGTTATTGATTGCAACAAAGGCAATGTCACTTTTCATGTTAATGGCAATAAGCACACGATAAACTTTCCGAGGAAACAACCTCAGGTTCACAGTATCAACTCTATTGGAAAAATTCCATCGGTTATATTTGGAGGTTTTGAATTTCCTCTCCCTACTGTCAAGAAAAAGTATGATATTCTTATTGTTGGGGATTTTCATATCCCCGTTGAGGTAACTTAGTGCCATTCGAAATTTCTCCAGTTCCATGTTAATCGGAATGAGCTTGTTAACAAGACTTGATCAACCTTGTTAGTGGATTCTTTTTGATGAACATGAGATGGATGAAACTAGAAGCACAACCTTCTATACCCTCTTTATATTTTCTGTTATTTAGTAGAAATAAAGTAAAATAGTATTCTTCTGTTTGTTTCCTGACTTATCCATGCAATATAAAAATATCCTGGAAATAAAAGTCCTCAGAATGACATGCCAATTTAGTATGATTTTTTCGGGAATATTTAAGAATTTACTGTGCAAAAATCACTGCAGGAGGAGCTGCCACCTGGTCACGAGGGTGGAGGGTGCGCCCTACCCCCCTACGCGTGCCCCCCTGCCTCGTGGGCCCACGGTGGCCCTCCTCCACTTATCCCTGCACCCTTCTTCTTCCTCTATCTCACACAAACACGAAAAACCAACTCAAGCACGAGTTCCAGCCGCCGTTGCTGTGATTTTCGATCTCCTTGCTCAAAGCACCTCTCGCAAAACTACTTGGGGAGATTGTTCCTTGGTATGTGACTCCTCCATTGTCCAATTAGTTTTTGTTTTAGTGCTTTATTCATTGCAAATTTGTGCTGCATAGGTGACCATGTTCTTGAGCTTGCATGTCAAATTTATATGGTTCCAAGTAGTTCCAGTGCTTTATATGGGCTCTAGGCACTTGTAGGAGTTGTTGCTATCAATTTTATTGAAGTTGGTTCACTTTTATTTGAAGTTACTAAAAATTTCAGATTGTTTCAGAAAATAATTAAGAGACTTTTGAGGGGTTCGTCGAGCCGAAGCTCGAAGGAAAAACAAAAGGAAGAAGGACAAAAGCCCAAATTTAATTTGCCTCGCACCGCGGAGGTCCAGCCGTGTGAATGGCCTTCCGATGACTTCTTGAGGAGAGCCGGGATTTATGAAGATTTCTATTTATTAATTGAGAATGTTGGCCTCACTAACTTCCTCCGCGACCAACGTCATCAGTATCTCTTACTCAGAAATACTTTTGTGCAAAATTTCTACTTTTTCCCTAAGAGTTCACCTCCATCGGTAGAATTTCATTTATATGACATTGTTAAGAGGATGCAATTAGCTGAATTTTGCGAGGTTTGCAAAATACCTTTTGAGGGCACCCTGGATGAACCACACCATAATGAAGTAGAACCTTTTATTAACACTATCACGGTGGGAGAAACCATGAAGGTTTCTGATGCAAGAATCACTAGCATACATTTTCCTGTTTTACGCTACTTTGCCTTATTTGCTAGTCGTTGCTTGATAGGTCGCGGAAACTGTGGAAACCTTAGTATTCCTGATGCGATCATTTTGTTCCATGGTTTATACCGAAATAACTCTATTAGTATGGGTGGTATTGTTGCTAGACGGTTAAGTCTGAACCGTACTAAAGGCCCCATCTTTGGAGGCATTTATGCCTCACGCCTAGCTGAACATTTTGAAATGCCTATTAGGCATGAGGAGAAAGAGGAAACATCGCTGCCCCGTGCTTATTTAGATTATAGTAGTATGATAGCACATGACTTTCTTGTTAAAAGCCGCGAAGGGGAGCTCAAATATAAATTGTACTTTGATAAACATCACCCTGAGACTATTACTTTGCCTGCTCCCTCTTTGTTTAACTTGTCTGCAGGTCCTTACACCGTTCCTTGGGCGGCCATTCAAGCCTATCGAAATCCTGCACACGTCCCAGAACTGGAGCCACAAGACGAGCCTCCACGACTATCTGTTTATTCTTGGGATCCATAGGAGGTTGACAGCCAGTGGCAGCCGGAGCCTTCTTCGTCACAGTATGACCCCAGCTTCACTTATGGGTATCCGCCAGGCCATCCCTGGCAATAGACCAACTTAGGCCAAAATCCTAAGCTTGGGGGAGTACGTATTTCCCACCGACATTACATTTATGTTCACACACACTCATTGCCAGATGTCGGTGTTCATACTCTTTCACTGTAATATACATGCTATATTATTTTCTTTTTCCTGCTTTCTTCTTGTGTGTTTAATAAACCTTAAGAAAACCAAAAAAAATTAGTAGTAGTTTATTTCTTTGCTGTAGTAATTAAAAAGGAAAACCCAAAAATATTTCCCATTCTTCTTTTGCTTGTTGGGAGCTTTCCCGTGTAAATAGTTTTTCTTTTCCTTTCTTTGGGGGTCGAGAAGACCATATTGAAAATGCTTAGTGGCTCTTATATGCATGATTGTTTATTTAACTTAGAGCCCATATTACTTGTCTTCTCTCTTGAGTTGAATGCTTGCAGATTCCAGCTTAGTCCAATACACGTGCACTCTTATTATTATACACTTCGTTCGGTCGTGCAAGTGAAAGGCAATAATGATGATATATGATGGACTTATTGGGATGAGAAAAGCTGGTATGAACTCGGCCTCTCTTGTTTTTGTAAATATGATGATTCATCGTTCCTGAGTTAGCTATTATGAAGTAAGCATATTTGCAATGACATTTAGAGATTATAGTTGCTTGTGCCATGCTTGATTCTCTATGAGTTATAATGGTTTACCTTGCGTGCCAACATGCTATTAGAATGATCATGATGTGGTATGATGGGATGGTATCCTCCTTTAAATGAATTGAGTGACAAGACTTGGCACATGTTCACGCATGTAGTTGAATCAAATCAACATAGCCTTCATGATATTTATGTTCATGGTAGATTATATCCTACTCATGCTTGTATTCGGTGTAAATTAATTTTAATGCATGTTTACGACTGTTGTCGCTCTCCTAGTTGGTCGCTTCCCAGTCTTTTGCTATCCTTCACCTGTACTAAGCGGGAATACTGCTTGTGCATCCAAACTCCTTTAAATCCCAAAGTTGTTCCATATGAGTCCACTATACCTTCCTATATGCGGTATTTACCTGCCGTTCCAAGTAAATTTGTATGTGCCAAACTCCAAACCTTCAAATGAAATTATGTTTTGTATATCGAGCAGCTCATGTTCCAACTAGGGTTGTCCTTATCTTCCATGTTAGGCGGTTATTCTCAAGAGGAGTGGACTCCGCTCCTCATTCACGAGAAAATGGCTGGTCACCGGGATGCCCAGTCCCATGCTTTATGCAAACTAAATCAAAATAATTGCAAACAAAACTCCCCTTGCGACCCGTTGAATGTTGGAGGCACTCGTTGTTTCGAGCAAGCCATGGATTGATGCTTGTGGAGGAGGGGGAGTATAAAATTTACCATTCTGTTTGGGAACCACCTATAATTTGTTTAGCATGGAAGATATCGTCATCTCATAGTTGTTGCGTTGACAGCAAAAGTATGCCGCTCAAAATGTTATTCCATCTCTATTTTAAAACTAAGCTCTAGCACCTCTACAAATCCCTGTTTCCCTCTGCGAAGGGCCTATCTATTTACTTTTATGTTGAGTCATCACCCTTCTTATTAAAAACCACCCGCTGGAGAGCACACTGTCGTTTGCATTCATTGTTATTGGTTTATATTATGTATAACTTGACTGGATCTCTTTTACCATGAATTACAATATTTAGTCTTGATCTTTGAAGGTTCTCTGCATTTATGTTTTGCGGTCTCAGAAAGGGCTAGCGAGATACCATTTCGTTATATCATGTTATGATTATCTTGAGAAAGTGTTGTCATCTGAGTTTTGTTATTATAGCTCGCTAGCTGATTATGCTATTGATATGAGTAATTGTGAGACCTTTGTGTTATTGTTAGTATGGTTAGTCCATAATATTTGTTGAAACTTGAATGCTGGCTTTTCATGTTTACAACAACAAGAGCAAACAAAGTTTGTAAAAGTTTTCCTTTTTTTCTTTCAGTTTGTCAACTGAATTGCTTGAGGACAAGCAAGGGTTTAAGCTTGGGGGAGTTGATACGTCTCCGTCGTATCTACTTCTCCAAACACTTTTGCCCTTGTTTTGGACTCTAACTTGTATGATCTGAATGGAACTAACCCAGACTGACGCTGTTTTTAGCAGAATTGCCATGGTGTTGTTTTATGTGCAGAAAATAAAAGTTCTCGGAACGACCTGAAACTCCACGGAATATCTTAGGATAATTAATAAAAAATCCTCGTCAAAGATGAAGACCAGGGGGCCCACACCTTGTCCACGAGGGTGGGGGCGCCCCCTTGGGCGCGCCCCCTACCTTGTGGGCCCCCTGGTGGCCCTCCGACGCCAACTCCAACTCCATATATTGGCTTTCGGGGAGAAAACAATCAGAGAGAAGAAATCATCACTTCTTACGATATGGAGTCACCACCAGGCCATAATCTCTCTCGGGAGGGATGATCTGGAGTCCATTAGGGGCTCCGGAGAGGGGGATTCATCGCTGTCGTCATCATCAACCATCCTCCATCACAGATTTCATGATGCTCACCGCCGTGCTGAGTAATTCCATCATAGGCTTGCTGGACGGTGATGGGTTGGATGAGATTTATCATGTAATCGAGTTAGTTTTGTTGGGGTTTGATCCCTAGTATCCACTATGTTCTGAGATTGATGTTGCTATGACTTTGCTATGCTTAATGCTTGTCACTAGGGCCCGAGTGCCATGATTTCAGATCTGAACCTATTATGTTTTCATGAATATATGTGAGTTCTTGATCCTATCTTGCAAGTCTATAGTCACCTACTATGTGTTATGATCCGGCAACCCCGAAGTGACAATAATCGGAACCACTCCCGGTGATGAATTTAGTTTGAGGAGTTCATGTATTCACTATGTGCTAATGCTTTGTTCCGGTTCTCTATTAAAAGGAGGCCTTAATATCCCTTAGTTTCCAATAGGACCCTGCTGCCACGGGAGGGTAGGAAAAAAGATGTCATGCAAGTTCTTTTCCATAAGCACGTATGACTATATTCGGAATACATGCCTACATTACATTGATGAACTGGAGCTAGTTTTGTGACACCCTATGTTATGACTGTTACATGATGAACCACATCTGGCTTAATTATCCATCGTTGATTCGGTGCCTATGAGTTTTCCATATACTGGTTCTCGCTTATTTACTTTTCCGTTGTTACTATTACAATCACTACAAAAATACCAAAAACATTACTCTTGTTGTCTTTACTTTTGTTACCGTTACCACCACTATCATATTACTTTGCTACTAAAGACTTTGCTGCAGATACTAAGTTTCCAGGTGTGGTTGAATTGACAACTCAGCTGCTAATACTTGAGAATATTCTTTGGCTCCCCTTGTGTCGAATCAATAAATTTGGGTTGAATACTCTACCCTCGAAAACTGTTGCGATCCCCTATACTGTTGGGTTATCAATGACTCAAAACTTACATGCTATAATGTGGTATTTATTCATAATTTGGTTGCCAAATCTCATGTGTGCAATGCACGTGTACCTTACTCTAGTCTAAATGGTGTTTGTGTGTGTTGCGCGTGTTGAGGTGCAAATTATCTTTTTTGGGGTACATGTTAAGCTTGTTCTCCTGAAATTTCAAGCCGCGCCTTGTTATGCCAAAAATTCAAGCTAGCATCTCTGTCTATCGTGCTGCAAAACTCCTGCCTCTTCAACCTGCGCCTTGTTAGCCCGAAATATTTAAGATATACCTTTGTCTTGTTATGCTTTGACAACTCCCTCCATCTCAACCCACGCCTTGCTATTCTGAAATTACAACGCGCGCGAAAACTCCCACCTCCTATGAAATCCCGACATCCGAAATGCCCGTGGTACCCCTGAATCGAAAGAACTGCCTCAAATCGGTGGGGGTACTTTCATAACTTACCCCACATTTCGGACAAGCGCGTCTTCCCCACTCCCATCCCATCCACCCACCCATTCGTACACTGAGGCCGCGAAAACCCGTGACGAAGCCCCATACACCCTCCTCCATCCGCCACCCAGCCGGAGCCTCTTCCCTGACGACGTCACCCACAGCAACACCTCGACGTCCCTCATCCACCGTACCGGATGAGGATCCTTCATTGATATCGTTGTCCCGCCGGTTCAGCCACCCCGTCCTCCACCTCCAAGGAGCTGCCCCGACATTCCCCTCATCTTTCGAGCCACCTCCATTCCCACACCATTGTCTTCACCTACACCACCGGAAGAGCATCATCATCACTGTTTCCTCGGATGAAGCTGCAGCCTAATCGGCACCACCAAAGAGGTTGTACACTAATCGCCGCATTTTCTTCTTGATTTGATCTCACGGTGCTGCTGGCACTTAGTCCCGAGCCGACACGGCGTGGCCACATCCATGGTGGCGTCGCCAGCCACTTCCTCCATGGTGTCGCTCCCTCGGCGGCGACGTCCACATCAGTAGGAGCTGCTGCTTCTTTAGCTCTCGCTCGCGCTACTGCTCTGCTCTTGCTCTCGGTCCCCTGCCTAGTCTGCTCTTGCTATTGCTCTTGCTCGCGGTGCTTCTCTCGCTGTTGCTCTTGCTTGTGATGCTGCTCCGATTTAGCTACACTTCAGTCGACTGAATCGACTTTTGGGTCAGTCGATTTTCAGGGGGTAGGGGGCTCTCTGGGGTGAAGGAAAAACCAGCCGCAGCAGGGAGGGGGCTCACCGGAGAGGTACCCCACTATCTATATTAGGGTTCATGGTGGGGGCGGTGGTGTGGGGATCGCCAGAGAAAAAGCTCGGCACGGGGGGCCTAGAGGGATGGCCGGGGCGGTGGCGGACTAGGGGTGGGGAGTGTTTTCGGGGCGGGTAGGGCGGCGCACCGCTGGCCGCGGGCGGCGGGGGGCTGCTGTTTTGCCGAAGGTGGCTGGCGGCTCAGGGGGGTGGAGGTTGAAGATGAACTGCATGCCTTTGATTTCGTATCCAACGACAGCAAAATCGACTGACCAGAGATGAAAAAGTCAGTCGACTGACGTGTAGCCTCACCTTGCTAGTGCGTTCAGTTTCGACAGTAAATTCAGTTTCGACAGCAGAATTCAGTTTTGATAGTTAAGTTCAGTTTCGACAGATAAATTCAGTTTTGACATTTAAGTTCAGAGATGAGCGGCTGATGTATTTTACATCTAGCACTTTGTGGTTATGTATTTTACGTCATGTATTGGAGATGCTATTAGAATTCCACTCAGGTTAACATTGTCTCTCTTGTCCTGCTTCAGCCTCGGTGTTGTACAACTCACCAGAGCTGCTCCAACGATGAAACCCTCCATCATATTGGAGCAGTACCTCGGGCTCCATCTGCGACAGCCAAGTCAGCCGGGAGCATCCTCACCAGCCAACCCAATCATGCTGAGATCGACATGGCTTCGCCAAAGAACTTGTACACTTGTTGCATCTCTTTTTTACTCTACATGTTATATATATTGTCCACTGAGCACACGTAGTAACGGGAAATACGATTATTTTATCCTACTATCTGACAAGCAGTGAGGTACCAGGCAACTTAGCTATCCATGATGGACTCTCTTGAATGCCATCATTATTTATCTCTGCGCGTTTGAGCTGTGCATATGTCGATGGCCCTGGGAGTTGAGCTAGTAGAGTAGTGTCCTGGGTCCAAAGTAATAGAAGTAGCACAAAATTTTTTTAGTGTAGGCTTTTCCTTCCTCAAGCCTGCCTACTAGAATTGCCAGTGCTTGAAAGGAAAAGTGAATGAAAAACATAGGAATTGGAAAGTTTCCTATGGTACTACTATTCATGAATTTTTGGTTCAAAGGAATGGAGCAAAGGAAAATTGTAGGATTTGTTCCTTTAGTGTCTCCTTGGAAGAAAAAACGTAGGAATTTTAATTTTCACTTGTCGTCCTTTTCTAATTCCTATTCATGAAGCACAAGACTAAGAGATAGTAGCATAATAGCATTATAACCGTACATTTTCTTGTGGTTTGACTTAATCTCACCATGCTTCTTTGCATCCTGTGATCTTCCAATTGTTCTGAATCAAACACCCAGATTGGCAGAAATCCTGTGTTTTTAAATTCTCTGTTTAGCACGTGCATTCCTATCCTATTCCTGTCTATTTCCTATCCTTGCATTATTAAATCCTTAAATTCAAACAAGCCCTGACTCAATTACTTCTGTTACAGATATCAGTCAAAGAAAACCTTGTGTGGTTTGTCCTGCTCTTGCGGCGCTGTGTTCCACCGCAGCTCAGCTTCTCCAACGACGGAAGGGTTCACCACAGCAGGGATCCGCTCTCCAGACTGTCTTTCGCCGCCTCAGATCTTCTTCCCCGCCGCCGACAGCCACGACAACTACATTACCATCATCAACTGAGCATATGACCTTGAGCACTACACAGGTCCGCAAGAGAGGTCGCACTGTTCCGTGTCTGCTTACGTTATGCATCGCTTGATATGATGACATGCTACATTATCATCGTGTTCACCTATTAGACTCCAAGTCAGGTCCAAACTAATGCTGAAACTTGAGTTTTTAAATGGTTGTGGGGTACATATTGGGGCAGCAATTAGTAATATCTGTCTACTATCTCGTTAATCTTGGGTATCTACTATGAGTTTCATGTTGGGTGCAAACAAACATTAAAGGAGCCATTATCTGTATTTTTTAACTAAAGCTATTATCTGCCTGCTATCATTGGTTTTGGGTCTATCCACAGTTGGCTACCATCACTCTAGATTTGTGCATGCACTCCTTACATAATCTCACTAAGTTTTATTCCTATGCATGCCAGTTATTGTACACAATGGAACTGATCATGTAGAGCAAAAGAGACGAGCCTTGCGTGGCAATGAAATTTCATGCAGACGTCGCTCCATGGTGGGCGCAAAGGCAGCCCCCCTCCACCCATTTTGGATCGTAATCAAGAGGATGGTAACTGTTCTAAGGGGGATTCAGAAGGAGAAGACCACTCCTATTTACCCCACGAGGTTTTCTCTCTAACTTGGCATGCTGATGTTGGTAATATCATGCATATGGTGCCTTGCATTGCTTACTGTATACATTAAAGATGTCATCTGCTTAGTTTAGGCATGCTTTGTGTCAATGCCATCTGTTTAGTTTCTTTATCGTATATGTGAATCATGCAATGCCATCTTGTTTAGCCAGGCATCATATATGTGAATTTTGCAATGTCACCCTGGTTAGCCAGTCATCTTATATGTGAATTATATCATGCCATCATTTTTTATTATGTGTTAAATTTGTCAACAATTTTAGTACATTCAATTACTCTTCCTGTGCACCAGCCATTTGGCATGGTCATGGAAAAATCTGGCGTGGAAACAAGGTCTTCGGAGAAGACAATGCTATCTGACGAAGCGCATGTCTTGTTGGTTACCGATAGCTCCTCAAAGGAGGATTCACAGACAGATGACAAGTCATATTTCCTCCCCCCCCCCCCGAGGTGCATGCTCTAACTTGGCAGGGTTCTGTTGCTCATATCGTGCATATGGTATCTTGCATTGCTATGTCATTTGCTTAGTTTAGACATGCTTTGTGTGAATGCCACCTGTTTAGTGTGTAATTACCATATATGTGAATTATGCAATGCCATCTTGTTGCAATACATTATATATGTGAATTATGCAATGTTATCTTGTTGCAAGGCATTATGTATGTGAGTTATGCAATGTCGTGCTGTTTAGGCAAGCGTCATATATGTGAATTATATCATGCCGTCCTTTTTTTGTATTTCTCATTGCTTTTGTCGACAATGTTTGTATATTCAACTAATCTTCCTGTGCATCAGCCATTTGAATTGGTGATGGAGAAATCTGGAGTGAAAACAAGGTCTTCAGAGCAGACAATGTTACCTGCTGAAGCAAATATCTTGCTGGTTACAGATAGCTCTTCAGAGGAGGATTCAGAGGCAGATGACCAGTCCTATTAGCCCCCTGAGGTGTATGCTCAAACTTGGCAGGGTTATATTACTCATATCATGCATATGTTGTATTACAATGCTTAGTTTTTACATCATATACACAATATTGAATGCCATCTCCTTAGTTGACATATCATATATGCGATTGGCCTCTGCTCACTTCCTTAGTATATAAATCATATATTTGAATTATGCCATGCCACGATGTTTACATACACAGCATGTATCCGAATTATGGCATGCCAACCCATTTTATAAATACAATATAGTTATATCATCTCATCATGTTTACATAGTCATCATATTATAAATTATGTCATTCTATCCGTGAACTATATCATGCCCTCATGTTTCCATCGATGACATGTTTGTGATTTATGGCATGCCAACCACTTTAATAGACACATCATATAGTTATATCATGTCATCCTGTTTACATAGTCATCATAGTTTGAAGTATGTCATTCTATCCTGTTTAGTTAGCCATCATACATGTGAAATTGTGTCATGCTATCCTATTTAATTAGCCATCATATATGTGAAATTATGTCCTGCTATTCTGTTTGGTTAGACCACATAAATGTGAATTATTGCATGCCATGTTTTCTTCCCTACTATCCATTGCACCTGTCTATCTTACAATGTCTGTACATTCAATTAGTTTTCTTGTTTATCAGCCATTTCAATTGGAGGGAGTGATGGCAGTATCTGTGGGAGTAAAAACATGGTCTTCAGAAAAGATCGTGCTACCTGCTGATGCAGATAGAACCATGGTTGTACTTGCCCAAGAACCAGCCCCACCACACATAACCCAGACTCATGCAGATTGTACCCCTACCTAATTGGATAGAGAACCAACTGCACCCCTTCTAACCCCAACCCCAGCAGAAAGTAACCCAGTTCCTATTGACACAACACCGTCTCCACCACAGAGCACCCAAACACGAGCAATTAGTAAGGCAACTACAGTGCCCAAAGCACGAGGACCACCACTACAAACCCCAAGTCAACGCTTAAAGCAGAAGAAGAATTGTTCTCAGGTCAGGTTCCGTAGCTATGGTTCATACTACTTTGCTCTTGCATCACTGTATTTACTCATACCAACTAATTTCAAATTTTAAGGATGCAATTGAAACTCCAATGGCGCAACACGTATGTTTTAAACCTATTTCTTTAACGTGTTTGGCTGTTTGCTGTTGTAACTTGCTCTATGTTGATTTCAGTTTCAATTGAATAAACAGTTATGTTCTCATGCCATGCACATTACAAGTGTTGTTATTGCTGTGTAGTTTCCCACACTTATATTCTGTCTATGCTGCTTTGTCTTAAATAGATATGATTCGAACTGTATCTATCTTGATTTGGCAACATAAACTAGAATGATATAGACCATACAGTTACCATACTACATAGATATATGTTTGTTTCATGTTGTTATCCTGTCCACCTTACTACTGAACTGGTTTACCAAAATGAGTTCCATATACTACATTGTAAACCTGTGATGTGTTTGTTTGTTTCTCTTTTAGAACGCGGATAAAATATTGGAGAAGAGTACCCCATTATGCAATGGTAAAGGAAGTAATGCAGATAAGGTTCAAGATAGTGAGACATCCCTGTTGGTCTCCAAGAAAGCTGATAAAAACTATATTCAAGACACTGAGACAACCCTAAAGTCCTGTCTTGATGTAGTGTTTGAGTTACTGGCTACTACTGCTGGCACTAGCTCTTCGAACTCGTTGCCTGAATCAGTTCGGCTTCTTGAGTCTCAAATTCAAGTTGAAAGACATCGATCAGATGTGCTATGACAGGAAGCTAAAGAACTGAGGAAGTCCCTGCAGAATTCAGATGCATACTTCCTGGTGCAACAGCAAGCGCTGGAGGATTTAAGCGCCAAACAAGAGAAAGTTAATAAGCTTGCTAAGCATCTTGCCAGCATTATGGGTACCCAGGATATTGTTTCTTGATCACTTCTAAAGTGGTTTCAGTTCTGGACTTGTTTTGTTGCGGCGTTTATATGCTGCTGTGTTCCATATATTTGCACTGGTGGCGAACTTTGATGCCTTGTGGATGTAATATGTGTAATAGCCGTGATAGCCTAGCGTAAGTTGCTGCTTATTTATTTCCTTATTATCTTGTTTATTTGTTTGTTTATAGTCAATGCAGTTCTTTTTCCGCGGTTTGCTAGTGGTTCCAAAAACTTATTTTTTAAAACTAGGCCACAATAACCATGGGCTACATATTTACTGTAGTTACCATTTCCCTCCTACGGGTCGTACAAACAGTGGGCCTTATATGGGTCGTAGACACAATGGGCCTTCTACCGGCCGTATCATCAATGGGCCTTCTACGGGCCGTATCATCAATGGGCCTTGTACGGGTCATATGATCGGTTGGCAAAACATGGGCCAATAACAGACCACATTATGGCCGTAAACGGGCTAGAGTTGGAATCGTTTGTTCATGGGCCAACCATAACGGGTCATCGTTAATCGACCGCATTTGATGATGCTATGAAAACGGCCCAACGTATTAACGGGCCACAAACAGGCCGACTATAACCACGGGCTGAATTTAGCCCACAAGCAGAAAATGACAGTAATGGGTCGTAAGTAAACGAATGCTGGAAATGAGCCCAAGAATAAATGGGCTTTGAGAAGGCCGAAAGATAACATGGGCTGGAAACGGCCCAACAGAATAATGGGCCGTTAATGGGTATAAAGTGATACACTATTCATTACAGGCCAATTTCACCACGGGTCGTTAATGGGTATAAAGTGATACATTGTTCATTGCGGACCAGTTTCACCACGGGCTGTTAATGGGCCAAGAGTTACAAAGGGCCTCATATGGGTCAGAAGACGTCATGGGCCATACATGGGCCAGAAGTGAAAACGGGCTGGAATCATATTGGATGGCCCAGATGACGCTACTGGGCCTAATTCGGATAGGGTGTAATGGGCCTTGGGTTAGCGGGCTGTAAATGGGCTATATGTGAACAGGCCGTTAACAGGCTTTCCATGGGCCAGCCCGCCACCTTTTGACTAAGTCAAACAGGCTAGCCTTTTTACAGGAATGGGCCTCTGTTGGGCCGTGCCACGTGTCGACGTATCATAGGCGCCTTCTGTCCAATGAGTGGATGACATCTGTCCCAACGATGAGCCGACACGTGTTTCCTCCAGCCAATGATGATTTTACACGTGGAAAATCCCCATTGGTCTGGGCTGTTAATGGGTTATCGGATCCAAAACCCGACCCGATAGCTTAACAGCGTTTCGTTACGGTGGATGCCACGTGTCGGTCACCCTTGATGAAAGCACTTCTGTGATGCGCGATTTATCGTCATGGAAGTGGACACTTCCGTGATGATAATTTTGGTAATGTCATGGAACACTTCTACGACAGCACAGGTATTTCTATCTTGATTCTATCATAAAATCGTCATGGATGTACATGCATGACAGAAAACGCGACCTACTGTGACAAACACGTATCATCATGGAAGTGTATTTTTTTTGTAGTGAAGTCAGTAGCTTGTTCCATTGTTCCGGCGAACGGAGTTTTAGTCATCTTGCCCATGAGGCGCAGTTCGCAAGCACCAAGTGATTCATAATCAAGTGATTCCAAAAGCCCACCCGCATGGTGTTTCTTCATTGCTTTACATCTATATGACCTAAATGACAGTGCGACAAATAAGTTGCACTATCATTACCAACTTTGCATCTTTTGGCTTCAATATTATGAACATGTGTATCATCACGATCGAGATTTAATAAAAAATAGACCACTCAGCAAGGGTGCATGACCATAAAAGATATTACTCATATAAATAGAACAACCATTATTCTCTGATTTAAATGAATAACCGTCTTGCATGAAACAAGATCCAGATATAATGTTCATGCTCAACGCTGGCACCAAATAACAATGATTCAGGTCTAAAACTAATCCCGAAGGTAGATGTAGAGGTAGTGTGCTGATGACGATCACATCGACCTTGGAACCATTTCCGATGTGCATCGTCACCTCGTCCTTAGCCAATCTCTGTTTAATCTGTAGCCGCTGTTTCGAGTTGCCAATATGAGCAATAGAACCAGTATCAAATACCCAGGTGCTACTATGAGCATTAGTAAGGTACACATCAATAACATGGATATCAAATATACCTTTCACTTTGCCATCCTTCTCATCCGCCAAATACTTGGGGCAGTTCTGCTTCCAGTGACCAGTCCCTTTGTAGTAGAAGCACTCAGTTTTAGTCTTAGGTCCAGACTTGGGTTTCTTCTCCTGAGCAGCAACTTTCTTGCCATTCTTCTTGAAGTTCCCCTTCTTCCCTTTTACCCTTTTCTTGAAACTAGTGGTCTTATTGACCATCAACACTTGATGCTCATTTTTTTGATTTCTACCTCCGCAGCCTTTAGCATTGCGAAGAGCTCGGGAATCGTCTTGTTCATCCCTTGCATATTATAGTTCATCAGGAAGCCTTTATAGCTTGGTGGCAGTGATTGAAGAACTCTGTCAATGACACTATCATCAGGAAGATTAACTCCCAGCTGAGTCAAGTGGTTATGGTACCCACACATTCTGAGTATATGTTCACTGACAGAACTATTCTCCTCCATTTTGCAGCTATAGAACTAGTTGGAGACTTCATATCTCTCAACTCGGACATTTGCTTGAAATATTAACTTCAACTCTTGGAACATCTAATATGCTCCATGATGTTCAAAACGTCTTTGAAGTCCCAATTCTAAGTCGTAAAGCATGGCACATTGAATTGTCGAGTAGTGAACAAATTTTCTTTGCCACACGTACTTAACGTCATCAGTAGTGTTTGCAGCAGGCCTAGCACCTAGCGGTGCTTCCAGGACGTAATTCTTCTGTGTAGCAATGAGGATAATCCTCAAGTTACGGACCCAGTCTGTGTAATTGCTACCATCACCTTTCAACTTAGCTTTCTCTACGAACGCATTAAAATTCAAAGGAACGGTAGCACGGGCCATTGATCTACAATAACATAGACATGCAAAATAACTATGAGTACTAAGTTCATGATAAATTAAAGTTCAATTAATCATATTACATAAGAACTCCCACTTATATAGACATCCCTTCAGTCATCTAAATGATCACGTGATCTAAATCAACTAAACCATGTCCGATCATCATGTGAGATGGAGTGGTTTTCAATGGTGAACATCACTATGTTGATCATATCTACTATATTATTCACGTTCGACCTTTCAGTCTCAGTGTTCCGAGGCCATATCTGCATATGCTAGGCTCGCCAAGTTTAACCCAAGTATTATGCGTGTGCAAAACTGGCTTGCTCCCGTTTTTTGTGAACGTAGAGCTTATCACAGGCGATCATCACGTGGTATCTCGGCATGACGAACTGTAGCAACGGTGCATACTCAGGGAGAACACTTATACCTTGAAATTTAGTAAGGGGTCATCTTATAATGCTACCATCGTACTAAGCAAAATAAGATGCATAAAAGATAAACATCACATGCAATCAAAATATGTGACATGATATGGTCATCATCATCTTGTGCTCATGATCTCCATCACAGTAGCATCATGATGATCTCCATCGCCACCGGCGCGACGCCTTGATCTCCATCGTAGCATCGTTGTCGTCTCGCCAACTATTCCTTCTACGACTATGGATATCGCTTAGTGATAAAGTAAAAGAATTACATGGCGATTGCATTGCATACAATAAAGCGACAACCATATGGCTCCTGCCAGTTGCCGATAAATTTGTTACAAAACATGATCATCTCATACAACAATTTATATCACATCATGTCTTGACCATATCACATCACAGCAAGCCCTACAAAAATAAGTTAGACGTCCTCTACTTTGTTGTTGCAAGTTTTAAGTGGCTGCTGCGGGATTCTAGCAAGAACCTTTCTTACCTATGCATCAAAACCACAACGATTGTTCGTCAAGTGTGATGTTTTAACCTTCAACAAGGACCGGCTATAGTCAAACTTGATTCAACTAAAGTTGGAGAAAGAGACACCCACTAGCCACCTATGTGCAAAAGCACGTCAGTAGAACCAGTCTCATGAACGCGGTCATGTAATGTCGGTCCGGGCCACTTCATCCAACAATACGCCGAATCAAAGTAAGATGTTGGTGGTAAGCAGTATGACTATTATCGCCCACAACTCTTTGTGTTCTACTCGTGCATAAAACATCTACACATAGACCTGGCTCGGATCCCACTATTGGGGAACGTAGTACTTTCAAAATTTTCCTACGATCACACAAGATCTATCTAGGAGATGCATAGCAACGAGAGGGGAGAGTGTGTCCACGTACCCTCATAGACTAAAAGCAGAAGCGTTTAGTAACGCGGTTGATGTAGTCGAACGTCTTCGCGATCCAACCGATCCAAGTACCGAACGTACGGCACCTCCGTGTTCAGCACACTTCAGCTCGATGACATCCCTCGTGCTCTTGATCCAGTTGAGGACGATGGTGAGTTCCGTCAGCACGACGGCGTGGGGATGGTGATGATGATGTTACCGGCGTAGGGCTTCGCCTAAGCACTACGGCAATATGATCGAGGTGTGTAACTCTGGAGGGGGCACCACACATGGCTAAGAGAAGATTTCGTGTGTTCTAGGGTGCCCCCCTGCCCCCATATATAAAGGAGGGAGGAGGAGGAGGCCGGCCCTAGAGGGGGCGCGCCAAGGGGGGAGTCCTACTTGGACTCCTGCTCCAAGTAGGATTCGTCCTCCCCTTTCCTATTCCAACTAGGAGAAGGAGGAAGGGGGAGAGGGGAGAAGGAAGGAGAGGGGGTGCCTCCCCCTCCTAGTACAATTCGGACTAGCCCATGGGGGAGCGCGCGACCAACCCTTGTGGCCCTTCTCTCCTTTCCCCTAAATCCCATTAAGGTCCAATAACTCCCCGGGTTCCAGTAACCTCCCCGTACTCCGGAAAATACCCTAACTTCTCCGAAACCATTCCGATGTCTGAATATAGCCTTCCAATATATCAATCTTCATGTCTCGGCCATTTCGAGACTCCTCGTCATGTCCGTGATCTCATCCGAGACTCTGAAAAAACTTCGGTCATCAAAACACATAACTCATAATACAAATCGTCATCGAACGTTAAGCATGGAGACTCTATGGGTTTGAGAACTATGTAGACATGAGATATCTCTGGTCAATAACCAATAACGAAACCTGGATGCTCGTATTGGCTCCTACATATTCTATGAAGATCTTTATCGGTGAAACTGCATAATAACATATGTTGTTCCCTTTGTCATTAGTATGTTACTTGCCCGAGATTCGATCGTTATCATTATACCTAGTTCAATCTCGTTACCAGCAAGTCTCTTTACTCTTTCCGCAATACTTCATCCTGCAACTAACTCATTAGTGACATTGCTTGCAAGGCTTATAGTGATGAGCATTACCGAGGGGGTCCAGAGATACCTCTCCGAAACACGAAGTGACAAATCCTAATCTCGATCTATTCCAACCGAACAAACACCTTTGGATACACATGTGGAGCATCTTTATAATCACTCATTCATGTTGTGACATTTGATAGCACACAAGGTGTTCCTCCGGTATTTGGGAGTTGCATAATCTCATAGTCTGAGGAACATGTATAAGTCATAAAGAAAGCAGTAGCAATGAAACTGTAGCGATCATAATGCTAAGCTAACGGATGGGTGAAGTCCATCACATCATTCTCCTAATGATGTGATCCCGTTCATCAAATGAAAACACAGGGTTATGTTTAGGAAACATAACCATCTTTGATTAACGACCTAGTCAAGTAGAGGCATACTAGGGACACTGTGTTTTGTCTATGTATTCACACATGTACTAAGTTTCTGGTTAATACAATTCTAGCATGAATTATAAACATTTATCATGAAATAAGGAACTAAATAATAACTTTAGTATTGCCTCTAGGGCATATTTCCTTCATATGGGCTTATAGAACTGCTTATAAAAACCCTATGGGTATGTCTCTGTATAAAATGGTTTATGGAAAGGCATGCCACTTACCTCTCGAACTAGAACATAAGGCATATTGGGATATTAAAGAGCTCAATTATGATTTCAAACTTGCCGTGAGAAGAGGTTATTTGACATTAGCTCGCTTGATGAATGGAGAACCCAAGCCTATGAGAATGCCAAGTTGTTTAAAGAAAAGGTTAAAAGATGGCATGACAAAAGCATACAGAAGCGTGATTTTAATGTAGGTGATCATGTTTTTCTATACAACTCTTGTTTAAGATTTTTTGCAGGAAAACTTCTCTCTAAATGGGAAGGTCCTTACATTACCGAGGAGGTCTATCATTCCGGGGCCATCAAAATCAACAACACCGAAGGCACAAATCTGAAGGTGGTAAACGGCCAAAGAATCAAATATTATATCCCAGGTAATCCCATAAATGTTGAAATCGATATAATTGACACCGTAACACCGGAGGAGTATATAAGGGACACTTTCCAGAATGTTTCAGACTCCGAAAAGGAATAGGTATGAGGTACGGTAAGTAAACCGACTCCAAAACTGTTCTAATAGCAATTTCTCTCCATTTTGGAATATTAAAAAAATAGAAAAAAAATTGAAAGTAGTCCGAATGAGACAAGAGGCAGCCACGAGGGTGGAGGGCACGCCCCCCTACCTCGTGGCCACCTCGTGTGCCCTCTGGACTCCATTTTTTTGCACAATACTTCTTTTGGTTGGTAAAAAGTCATTATATAATCTCCTGAAGGTATTGACCACCGTACCACGACAAAATCCTATTTTTTGTTTCGAGCTGTTTTTCTGACAGGTCTAGATCACCATGACGTCTCCAAGCGTCCCTAAGGACAATTTTTTCGAGGGGTTCATCAACCCTTACCTCACGGAGGTGCTGCAACACCCTCAAACAATTGAGATGCGTGAGGGGGTGCTGCACATCCGCGATGTTGAGGGACCAAAGAAGACCGGAAGAATGGAGACAAGACTCGAAGCAATGGAGCAACAAGTTTGCAAGTGCCAAGGGGTGGTGGAACATGGACTCCATGCCAATCACATGATGATTGCGGAGTTCACCAACAATCACATGCTGGATGCCAAGAATGTCGGGGAGGCCATCTTCAAGCTTCACGAGAAAATCGAGAACCTCCAGGCCCATATCTATGACCTGCAAAACCAAAACTGTGAGTATGAATATAGATTCAAGAGGATGAGTTTGGCTGCAGATTTGAGGACCCCGGAGACTCGTTCATCCTTCTACGATGGTGAGCCTATGCCTTAGAAGATGGACGACAAGCCTACATCATCAACAACTCCATGATCACCACTTCCGAAGAAAGAGACATAAATACATGGGTATGGGCACTCCCCTTGGCAAATGCCAAGCTTGGGGGAGGTGCCCCGGTATCGTATGACCATCACACTTCTATCTTTACCATTTTTGTTAGTTTGATCCTTTTGGTTATATCTTGATCTAGTAGAATAAAGTTTAGCATGATCTAGCTTTGAGTTTTGTTTTGATCCCTTTCTATGTAATCGAATCCGTGAGTTATATATAGTAAATAGTAGTTTTGAGTTGAGGGCTTTGCTATCTTGCTATGATCTTGAGGGAATTAAAGAAACAATAAAAAGAAATAAAAGTATCATATTTTGATCTTATGGAAAGTAATGACTTCCCATATAAAGAGTATGATGAATAAAAGTTGTTGAGAGTTGACAAACAAGGATTTGGTCATCATTGCAATTAATACGAATTAATAAAGAAAGGGAGGTTTTCACATATAAATATACTATCTTGGACATCTTTTGTGATTGTGAGCCACTCACTAAAATATGACATGCTAAAAAGTCGATGTTGGACAAGGAAGACAACGTAACGGGTTATGTTTTCTCATATCTGAATAAGTTATATTGTCATGGATCATCCAACATGTTGAGCTTGCCTTTCCCTCTCATGCTAGCCAAATTCTTTGCACCAAATAGAGATATTACTTGTGCCTCCAAACATCCCTAAACCCAGTTTTGCCATGAGAGTCCACCATACCTATCTATGGATTGAGTAAGATCCTTCAAGTAAGTTGTTATCGGTGCAAGCAATAAAAATTTCTCTCTAAATATGTATGATCTATTAATGTGAATAAAATAAGCTTTATACGAACTTGTGATATGGAAGAAATAAAAGCGACAAATTGCAGAATGAAGGTACTTATCACAAGCAGCAATATAAAATGACGTTCTTCTGCATTAAGATTTTGTGCATCCAACCATAAAAGTGCATGACAACCTCCGCTTCCCTCTGCGAAGGGCCAATCTTTTACTTTTACCTTCTACCCTCACACAAGAGTCATGGTGATCTTCACCTTTCCTTTTTACACTTTTATCCTTTGGCAAGAACTATGTGTTGGAGAGATCAGGATATATATATATATATATATATATATATATATATATATATATATATATATATATATATATATCCACTCGGATGTAGGTTTTCATAAAGTATTATTGTTGACATTACCCTTGAGGTAAAAAGTTGGGAGGCGAAACTATAAGCCCCTATCTTTCTCTGTGTCCGATTTAAACTTTGTACCCATAAGTATCGCGTGAGTGTTAGTTTTATTGTTGACATCCAACCATAAAGCTCTTATATTGACTCTTTCTGATTTTATGATAAATTGCAATTGCTTCAATGACTGAGATCATAGTTTGTTAGTTTTCAATGAGATTTCTGATTGATACTTTACTTTGTGAATGGATTGTTACTTTAGCATAAGAAATTATATGACAATATATGTTGTTGTTCTAAAGATGATCACAATGCCCTCATGTACGTATTTTATTTTATTGACACCTCTATCTCTAAACACGTGGACATATTTTTTCGTTATCGACTTTCGCTTGAGGACAAGCGAGGTCTAAGCTTGGGGGAGTTGATACGTCCATTTTGCATCATGCTTTTATATCAATATTTATTGCATTATGGGTTGTTATTACACATTATATCACAATACTTATGCCTTTTCTCTCTTATTTTATAAGGTTTACATGAAGAGGGAGAATGTCGGCAGCTGGAATTCTGGACTGGAAAATGAGCAAATATTAGAGACCTATTCAGCACAACTCCAAAAGTCCTGAAACTTCACAGAGATCAGTTTTGGAATATACAAAAAATATTGGGCGAAGAAAGCGCCAGAGGGGGGCCACCAGTCAGCCATGAGGGTGGAGGGCGCGCCCTACCCCCTGGGCATGCGCCCCTACCTCGTGGGCCCCCTAGCAGGCCCCCGACACCCCATCTTCTTCTATATGGTGTCTTTTGCCCCAGAAAAAAAAACAGAGAGAAGCTTTTGAGACGAAGCACCGCCATCTCAAGGCGGAACCTGGGCAGGACCAATCTAGGGCTCCAGCGGAGCTATTCTGCCAGGGAAATATCCCTCTAGGAGGGGGAAATCATCGTCATCGTCATCACCATCGATCCTCTCATTGAGAGAGAGAGTCCATCTCCATCAACATATTCACCAGCACCATCTCCTCTCAAACCCTAGTTCATCTCTTGTATTCGATCTTTATCTCAAAACCTCATATTGGTACATGTGGGTTGCTAGTATTGTTGATTACTCCTTGTATTTGATGCTAGTTGGTTTATTCGGTGGAAGATCATATGTTCAGATCCTTAATGCTTATTAATACTCCTCTGATTATGAACATTAATATGCTTTGCAAGTAGTTACGTTTGTTCCCGAGGACATGGGAGAAGTCTGTTATAAGTAATCATGTGAATTTGGTATTCGTTTGATATTTTGATGAGATGTATGTTGTCTCTCCTCTAGTGGTGTTATGTGAACACCGACTACATGACACTTCACCATTGTTTGGTCCTAGGGGAAGGCATTGGGAAGTAATAAGTATATGATAGGTTGTTAGAGTGACAGAAGCTTAAACCCTAGTTTATGCGTCGCCTCGTAAGGGGATGATTTGGATCCATATGTTTCATGCTATGGTTAGGTTTACCTTAATTCTTCTTTCGTAGTTGTGGATGCTTGCGAGAGGGGTTAATCATAAGTGGGAGGCTTGTCCAAGTAAGGACATCACCCAAGCACCGGTCCACCCACATATCAAATTATCAAAATAACGAACGTGAATCATATGAGCTTGATGAAAACTAGCTTGACAATAATTCCCATGTGTCCTCGGGAGCGCTTTGCTTTATAGAAGAGTTTTGTCTAGGCTTATCCTTTGCTACAAAAAGGATTGGGCTACCTTGCTGCACCTTAGTTACTTTTGTTACTTGTTACCCATTACAAATTACCTTATCACAAAACTATCTGTTACCGATAATTTCAATGCTTGCAGAGGATACCTTGCTGGAAACCGCGTGTCATTTCCTTCTGCTCCTCGTTTGGTTCAACACTCTAATTTATTGAAAGGACTACAATAGATCCCCTATACTTGTGGGTCATCAAGAAGCCTCCCCCAAGCTTTTGGGAGACTCTCTTCTTCAAATTGTACAAAGTTAAATATTTCCTGTAAGGCAACTTGTTACTTATGAGCAGGAAATTATTTTGCAAAGAAGTAGTAAATCATATCCTGGGGACTATGCACACAACCAGGAGCAAGGGAAACCATAACTTAGAATCACCCTTTAATGAGAAAGGAAACAACTTAAGAATATAGTAATAGCGATTTTTTCCTCATGAGCAAATAGGGTGGCTATATCATTCAATTTAGTAAGATGTGCCACAACAGTTTCAGATTCATAACCATGGAAAGGATCAGATTCAACCAAAGTAATTAACTCAGGATCAACAGAGAATTCATAATCCTTATCAGTGACACAGATAGGTGAAGTAGCAAATTTAGGATCGTATTGCATTCTAGCATTCAAAGTTTTTTCTTTCAGCTTAGTTAATAGTTTCTTAAGATCATCTTTACCATTGCCAACAAGAAAGTCTCTAGCAATTTCTTCATCCAAAATATAATCCTCAGGTACAATAGGAAATTCATATCTAGGGGGAGAATCATAATCTTCAGTTTCAATAATATCATCACTTTGAGTAATTTCATTCTCTCTAACCCTAGCAAGTTGTTCATCAAGAAATTCACCGAGTGGCACAGTATTATCAAGCAAAGAAGTAGTATCATCATAAGCATCATGCATAGCAGAAGTGGCATCATCAATAACATGCAACATATCAGAATCAATAGCAGGTGTAGGTGTCACAAGTTTACTCAAAATAGAAGGTGAATCAAGTGCAGAGCTAGATGGTAGTTCCTTACTCCCCCTCGTAGTAGAGGGAAAAATCTTGGTTCTAGTATCTTTCAAATTCCTCATAATGATTGAGGGAGTCCCGGATTAGGGGGTGTCCGGATAGCCGGACTATGACCTTTGTCTGGACTACTAGACTATGAAGATACAAGATTGAAGACTTCGTCCCGTGTCCGGATGGGACTTTCCTTGGCGTGGAAGGCAAGCTTGGCGATACGATATGTAGATCTCCTCCCATTGTAACCGACTTTGTGTAACCCTAGCCCTCTCCGGTGTCTATATAAACTAGAGGGTTTTAGTCCGTAGGACGAACAACAATCATACGATAGGCTAGCTTCTAGGGTTTAGCCTCTCTGATCTCGTGGTAGATCTACTCTTGTACTACCCATATCATCAATATCAATCAAGCAGGAGTAGGGTGTTACCTCCATCGAGAGGGCCCGAACCTGGGTAAAAACATCGTGTCCGTTGTCTCCTGTTACCATCCGCCTAGACGCACAGTTCGGGACCCCCTACCCGAGATCCGCTGGTTTTGACACCGACATTGGTGCTTGTAGGACCTTGAGAAGAGGTGTCTAGAGGGGGGTGATTAGACACTAAGTACCAAAGTTGTAGTTTTTAGAAAATTTAAGTTTAAGTGGAGTTTAGGCACAAGTTTAACATTTACAACACATAGCAAGCAAGCATGCAAAGAGTATAAGACCAGCGGAAAATAAAGCATGCAACTTGCAAGAATGTAAAGGGAAGGGTTTTGGAGGATTGAAACACAATTGGAGACACGGATGTTTTTGGCGTGGTTCCGATAGGTGGTGCTATCGTACATCCACGTTGATGGAGACTTCAACCCACGAAGGGTAATGGTTGCACGAGTCCACGAAGGGCTCCACCCACGAAGGTTCCATGAAGAAGCAACCTTGTCTATCCAACCATGGCCGTCGCCCACGAACGACTTGCCTCACTAGCGGTATATCTTCATGAAGTAGGCGATCTCCTTGCCCTTACAAACTCCTTGCTTCAACTCCACAATCTTTGTCGGAGGCTCCCAAGTGACACCTAGCCAATCTAGGAGACACCACTCTCCAAGAAGTAACAAATGTTGCGTTGATGATGAACTCCTTGCTCTTATGCTTCAAATGATAGTCTCCCCAACACTCAACTCTCTCTCATAGGATTTGGATCTGGTGGAAAGAAGATTTGAGTGGAAAGCAACTTGGAGGAGGCTAGAGATCAAGATTCATATGGTAGGAATGGAATATCTTGGTCTCAACACATGAGTAGGTGGTTCTCTCTCAGAACTGGTAAGTTGGAAGTGTAGGTTTGTTCTGATGGCTCTCTCCATGAATGAAGAGGAGGCGGAGGGGTATATATAGCCTCCACACAAAATCTAACCGCTACACACAATTTACCAATCTTGGTGGGACCGAATCAACAAACTCTGATAGACCGATTTAGTAAACCTAGTGACCGTTAGGATTTTCGGTGTGACCAAAATGCAACTCGGTAGGACCGATATGGTTAGGGTTAGGGCATAACATAATCTCGGCGAGGCCGGTTACACAAACTCGGTGAGACCGATTTTGGTGATTAGCTAACCAGAGAGTTGGTCAGGCAATCTCGGTGGGACCGATTACTCAAACTCGGTGGGACCGATTTTGGTAATATGTTAACCAGAGTGTTTGCATTGTAATCTCGGTAGTACCTATTTCTCAAACTAGGTAAGACCGATTTTGATAATGGACATACACAGAGAGATTACAATCCCATCTCGGTGAGACCGAGATCCCTATCGGTGAGATCGATTTGCCTAGGGTTTGTGGCAGTGGCTATGACATCTGAACTCGGTGGCGCCGGATAGAAAGAATCGGTGTGACCAATTTTGGCTTCAGGTTTAGGTCATATGTGGATGTGAGAAAGTAGTTGAGGGTTTTGGAGCATATCACTAAGCACATGAAGCAAGAGGCTCATTAAGCAACACCTCATCCCTCCTTGATAGTATTGGCTTTTCCTATAGACTCAATGTGATCTTGGATAACTAAAATGTAAAATGAAGAGTCTTGAGCTTGAAGCTTTAGCCAATCCCTTGTCCTTAGCATCTTGAAGGAGTTCCACATCCTTTAGTCCATGCCACTTCATTGTTGAACTTGTCTGAAATATACTAGATAAAAGTGTTATTCCTACAAGAGATATGTTGACATTAATTACCAAAACCACCTGGGGAGCACTTTTGATTTCAATCTCCCCCTTTTTGGTAATTGATGACAACATACATCAAAGCTTTAGATAATGATATAAAGAATAGCAAGTAAAGCTTTGGAAAGACATGTAACTCGCATAGGCTCCCCCTACATGTATGCAATCATGTGAAATATAGAATATAGAAGCATGTGAGAGCATAACCATGACAGAGTAAGCAATGTGTTACATGTATCTTGGCCATATGCATCAGAGCAAAGAATATTAAAGAGAATACCTTCACGCTCATGAGTCCTTCTTGCAAACAGTATGTACATCAGCAAGAATTCCTCATACACATGAGTGTGATGCATATACTTACCTTGTACTCTTGAGTTGGCTTAGGATGGAATGAACCTGCACAAACAAGGTTAGATAACACAGGTACATCTACTAACCAGGGCAAACAGAAGAAACCACAAGAATACCAAGACTGGGATGACATGTAGAGAGTGAGTACTAAGTACCACATTGGAATTGATATGTCCCCAAGAGTAAAGATATGCAATGAATTTAAATGATTTCTTTCCCTTAGATCCAAATCCTATGAGAGAGAGTTGAGTGTTGGGGAGACTATCATTTGAAGCACAAGAGCAAGGAGTTCATCATCAACGCACCATTTTTTACTTCTTGGAGAGTGGTGTCTCCTATATTGGCTAGGTGTCACTTGGGAGCCTCCGACAAAGATTGTGGAGTTGAACCAAGGAGTTTGTAAGGGCAAGGAGATCGCCTACTTCGTGAAGATCTACCGCTAGTGAGGCAAGTCCTTTGTGGGTGATGGCCATGGTGGGATAGACAAGGTTGCTTCTTCATGGACCCTTCGTGGGTGGAGCCCTCTGTGGACTCGCGCAACCATTACCATTCGTGGGTTGAAGTCTCCATCAACGTGGATGTACGATAGCACCACCTATCGGAACCACGCCAAAAACATCTGTGTCTCCAATTGCGTTTGAATCCTCCAAAACCCTTCCCTTTACATTCTTGCAAGTTGCATGCTTTATTTTCCGCTGCTCTTATACTCTTTGCATGCTTGCTTGCTATGTGTTGTGAATGTTAAACTTGTGCCTAAACTCCATTAAAACTTATATTTGCTAAAAACTACAACTTTTGTACTTAGTGTCTAATCACCCCCCTCTATACACCTCTTCTCAAGGTCCTACAAGTGGTATCAGAGCATTGGTCTCCATTGCTTTGGTTTAATCACCATTGGAGGAAGATGGATGAGTCTACTTTGGGGAGTCTTAGACATAGAGTGCTTATACTTGATGGAGAGTATTTTCATGAGCGGAAAAATGAGATGCTTGTAATTTTCAATCAATATCATTTGAACAAGTACATTGCTAGTCCTTAGTGTCTAATCACCCCCCCCCTCTAGACACCTCTTCTCAAGGTCCTACAAGTGGTATCAGAGCATTGGTCTCCATTTCTTTGGTTTAATCACCATTGGAGGAAGATGGATGAGTCTACTTTGGGGAGTCTTAGACATAGAGTGCCTATACTTGATGGAGAGTATTTTCATGAGTGGAAAAATGAGATACTTGTAATTTTCAATCAATATCATTTGAACAAGTACATTGCTAGTCCTTGTGCACCTTGTGTTAATCCTATGCATCCTACTCTTGATGAGTCGATTGACATGATTAGGAATCTTAGAACTGTTAATCTTATCATTAGAGGCTTGCCTAAAACCTTGATTATGAACTTGCCTACTCTTGAGTGTGCCTACACTATATGGAAATTTCTTGAGGAACGATTTCCTAATTATTCCTTGAAAAATCTAGATGAAATTCTTCATAAGTCTATTGCTTTGAGTAAGATGAATTCCAATGATCCTATGTTTGGTGATCGTCTATTTGAACGTACAATTCTTATGCGTGCCAAAGGAAATGTTGGAATTATTAGCGATATTATTTCCGAACCCACTAGAATTCATAAGAAAGATTATTGTCAAACTCATACTAATGAATCACTCTCACTAGGTATTGATCCACCACATGACGATGTTGAACATGGATACTATGATGAGGATGATGATGATGACTTTGATCTTGATGATGCAATGAGACACTTTGGTCTTATGGCAAATCTTCGGGGATATATGCCAGGAGGAAAGGAATGGGTCCTTGACAGTGGATGTACCGATCACATGACCGGAGATAAAGATATGTTTCGTGAGCTTGCTGAAAATGATAGTCCTCGAAAGTATGTCACTTTCAGTGACAAATCAAAGGGTAAGGTGGTTGGCCTTGGTAAGGTGGCCATATCACATGACAGCTCCATTCAGAATGTTATGCTCATTGAATCTCTTGGCTACAACTTACTTTCAGTATCTAGACTTGCTGATTTCGGTTTCAATGTCCTATTTAATGAAGTAGATCGCCAAGTGTTTCGTCGAGACAATCATAAAATGGTCTTTACCGGCATACGTAGAGGTGATCTATACATTGTTGATTTCACTAAAAACGCTCAACCTAAAACTTGCTTCATTGCTAAATCCTCAAAAGGTTGGTTATGGCATAGACGACTAGGACACGTTGGCATGAGAAACCTTGACAAGCTTATTAAAGGGAACCATATCCTTGGTGTTAATGATGTCATATTTGATAAGGATAGACTTTGCAGTGCTTGTCAAGCAGGTAAACAGGTTGGAGGAAGGCATCCCGTGAAGAACATTATGACCACAAGGAGGCCACTTGAGCTACTTCACATGGATCTTTTTGGTCCCAACTCTTACAAGAGTCTCAGTGGAAATTCTTTTGGTCTAGTTATAGTTGATGATTTTTCAAGATTTACGTGGGTGTTCTTTCTCCATGATAAATCATAGGTCCAAAAGATCTTCAAAAACTTCGCTAGGAAGGCCCAAAATCAGTTTGAAGTGAAGATCAAGAAGGTTCGAAGCGACAACGGAACGGAGTTCAAGAACGCAAATGTGGACACCTTTCTTGACGAAGAAGGGATTTCACACGAGTTCTTGGCTACGTACACACCTCAACAAAATGGAGTTGTTGAGAGGAAGAACCGGACGCTCATCGAAATGGCGAGAATGATGTTTGATAAGTACAAGACACCGAAGCACTTTTGGGCAGAAGCGGTTGAGACAGCTTGTCATGCAACAAATCGCTTGTATCTTCACAATCTACTCGGCAAGACGGCATAAGAGCTCCTCACCGGTAACAGCCCCCAAGTTGGATACTTTCGAGTATTCGGCTCAAAGTGCTACATTCTTGATAAGCATCATCGTTCTAAATTTGCTTCTAAGTCTCATGAAGGTTTCCTACTAGGTTATGGCTCAAACTATCACACTTACCGTGTCTACAACAATTTCACCCAAAGGTTGAAGAGACGATAGATGTGAAGTTTGATGAATCTAACGGCTCGCAAGTAGAGCAATTGCCAATTGATGTAGGAGACAAAGATCCTTCGTAAGCAATCCAAGACTTGTTTTGGCAAGGTTCGTCCAACGGAGGTAAAAGAGAGTACCTCCATCCGTCCAAGTGGAAGCTTCTACTTCACGACAAGGTGAACCAAGAGTTGATACGGAAGCATCCACAAGTGGGACACACCAAGATGAAGAAAACGAGGAAGTGCATCAAGATGAACGTCAACAACCTCCTTCTCCACCACGACAAGAGAACGACAACGCTAACAATGAAGAAGATCAAGAAGAAGAAGAAGAACAAGATGAAGAAGAAATTCAACCAAGACCCAAGCAAAAGCTTTCACGAGGTCAAGCAAGAATTGCTAAAGACCATCCCGTCGAGCAAATCTACAATGATATTCAAACCGGGAGAATCACTCGCTCTAAAACTCGTTTAGCTAACTTTTGTGAAAACTATTCTTTCATCTCTAGCATTGAACCTATGAAGGTTGAAGAAGCATTGGAAGATCTGGGTTGGATAAATGCTATGCATGAAGAGCTACACAACTTTGAGAGAAACCAAGTTTGGACATTGGTTGCGAAGCCCGACAACAACCACAACATCATTGGTACCAAATGGGTGTTTAGCAACAAGCAAGATGAAGATGGACAAGTAGTTCGGAACAAAGCACGTATCGTCGCCCAAGGCTACACACAAGTCAAAGGTATGGACTATGGTGAGACTTATGCTCCCGTTGCTAGACTTGAGTCTATTCGCATCTTACTTGCCTATGCTAATCACCATGATATCACATTGTATCAAATGGACATTAAAAGTGCTTTTCTAAATGGTGAAATAGAGGAGGAAGTTTATGTTAAACAACCTCCCGGCTTTGTCAATCCTAAGAAACCCAATCTTGTCTATAAACTTCGCAAAGCTCTTTATGGACTTAAACAAGCTCCTAGAGCTTTTTACAAATGCTTAACGAAGTTTCTTCTTGGAAAGGGATTTGAAATTGGGAAAATTGATTCTACTCTTTTTACAAAAAGGGTTAATGGAGAATTATTTGTATGCCAAATTTATGTTGATGATATCATATTTGGATCAACTAACCCTCATTTTAGTGAGAAGTTTGGAAAGCTAATGTCGGAGAAGTTTGAGATGTCAATGATGAGTGAACTCAAATTCTTTCTTGGGTTGCAAATCAAGCAAACTAAGGAAGGTACTTTTTTCTCTCAAGCGAAGTACACTAAGGACTTATTCAAGAAGTTCAATATGCAAGAATGCAAAGGTATGTCTACACCCATGCCTACTAGTGGACATCTTGATTTGACCAAAGATGGTGAACCAGTTGATCAAAAGGTTTATCGCTCTATGATTGGTTCATTGTTATACCTATATGCTTCACGTCCCGATATTATGCTAAGTGTGTGCATGTGTGCAAGATATCAAGCTGCACCTAAAGAATGTCATCTTAAGGTTGTGAAAAGGATAGTGAGATACTTAATACATACACCAAATTTTGGCATTTGGTATCCTAAGAGGGCCTCTTTCGATCTTGTTGGCTACTCTGACTCAGACTATGCCGGAGAAAAGGTTGATAGAAAGTCCACTTCGGGTACTTGTCAATTTCTTGGTAGATCTCTTGTGTCTTGGTCCTCCCAGAAACAAAACTCGGTATCCTTATCTACCGCCGAAGCGGAATACATTGCCGCTGGTTCATGTTGTGCTCAATTACTTTGGATGACCCAAACTCTTAAAGATTATGGGATATATATGAAACATGTTCCATTGCTTTGTGAAAATGAAAGTGCTATCAAAATTGGACATAATCCTGTGCAACATTCTCGAACTAAGCATATTGAAGTTCGTCATCATTTCATTCGATATCATGTTGCTAAGGGTGACATTGATCTTAAGCATGTTCGCACCGAAAAGCAATTATCAGATATATTCACTAAACCTCTTGATGAGAAAGTGTTTTACAGGTTGAGAGGAGAATTGAACATCATTGATGCTTCAAACTTGGAGTAGAAACTCCATTGGATACATGCAAGACATGAGCTTATGACTAATCCTTGATATTTCTCTTATGATGAAAATATTATATCTTGGACATATTTGCATCTTGCATGTTATCTAACCCATGTAGGTACTTGGTTGAATCAAATTCCATGAGATTGTAACCTACTCACATCTTGAGCAATCTCTACATCACCAAGTCTCTATACAAAGGTGGTTGAAGACAAGGAAGCAGGAAACCATTCAAACATATCCTTTGACAAATTCAATGTTGAGCTTCATGATTGTCATTTTTGCATACACAAGTGCTCTTCCTTGGAAGAACTAACCCATGTAGGTAGATGGACTCAAATTCCAAGTGGTGCTCCCAACTATTGATGAGCTACATCAACCTTGAGCAACCCACACAAGTTCAACTACATTATCAACACCACCAACCAAGGTATGTTATTCCATCTTAGAGAAGCTTTACGCCGAGTCATGAGCTAAAGCAACTCGACAAGATGAGAATACATCAAGATGCTTAAACGAAAAATGGTAACCCCATTTTGAGCTTAAACGATGAGTATGACCTATGATCAAGTGATCTCACTTGACTCCTAACTCAATATACTCTAACATAGGTGACCTTGTCGCTGACCATCTCTAGATGAAGTTCTCTTGTGTTCATCTCTGTGTTTTTGCATTTGTCTCATGCATATTAGTTTCCCCTTTCGAAAAAAAACTTCATCTAGATTTCTTTCTTTTCTTTTTGTTTGCTCTGCATTTTATGCATCCAATTCATTGCATATCATTTAGTTAATTCCTTGCAAATCTTTGTGAGATCCTACTAGTCTAGTGAGCTGAGGTGACAAGTGTTTTCTCTGCGATGAACTCAGTTCCACCGATTAGTTATTTTTGGTCCAACCGACTTCTATCGGTACAACCGAAGCATACAACTCGGTGCCACCGATTTCACCACAGGAAAAACAGTTTGCCACTTATTCGGTGTTTCGTCTGTTCCGGCTCCACTCAATGAATCTTGTCCTCTACAAGAATCACATTTTCATAAATGCTTTGTGCTGTGACTCAAGGATCAAACCCATTCACGACAAATTCCAGAAGCCGTTCTTGGAAATTGATGTCAAAGGGGGGGAGAGAGATCACATCAAAGCTTATCACTGAGAGAGATCACATAAGAGAATATCACTTCCATAGGGGGAGAGAGAGATCTCCAGGGGGAGAGAATACTCAAATAGAAAGTATTTCTCAAGGATCCCAGATGCTTGGTGTTCAAGAGGAGAGATATCACATGTCTTGATGAGGGGAAAGACATGTTCATATGTGCTTATTTGCATTAGTTTGCACTAGCTCTGTTCATTCATATTCTTTAGCTCTGATTTTCTGTTCCCTATCTTCTCCCAGTATCCCATGCTAGATTCAGGGGGAGCAAGACATCTAAGGGAAAGAAATCATTTAAATTCATTGCATATCTTTACTCTTGGGGACATGTCAAATCCAATGTGGTACTTAGTGTCTAATCACCTCCCTCTAGACACCTCTTCTCAAGGTCCAACAGTGCTTTCATTGAGAGTTCTGATGTGTCGTCGCCATCAGGAAGGATACCTCGTCCCGTCTTTAAGGACGGCACTATTGCTAAAGGAGCTTTGGCTATCGGCCAAACTCTCCGGCTAGGCGGATTTCTTATGACCGCCTATTCGGCCGCCGCGCCGACGATGACTTCTCGGGTCATCGAAAGCAATCTCCACGTCAAATCAGAACTCGCCGAGCAGTTAGATCCGATGGAGCTCTCTTCCTTAAACAAGCTCTAGGATCGCATCGCCGCCCTGGGAGTCGCTACAGACGATGATCAGATTGGGCTTAAACCCGATCCAAGAGAGATTAACTCTCCCCAGGTCACCCACCACGTCGCGGTGGTGGAGGAACAATGCGGCAAATCTTCACCCATCTTAATGACTAGTTACGTCCAGATTCCCGATCCCTCCAAGCCGGATACCCGCGGAGGGGAGGGCGTCACTCCAACCCTGAACCTAAAGTCAGATGGCGGGCTAGATTCATTGGACAACATCCAAGAACCCAAGATTCCGAGTTCGGAAACTCCTTGGCCCCCGAGTCTCAGACCGGGCGAGGTTCCGGATTTAAATCCACCCGCCCACCCAGATATAATTGATCTATCCCAAATTCGGCAAGAGCCCACAGAAGCAGTACACCATTACTGGGCCAGATTCCTCCTGGTTATGAACATGATAGAGGACTATCGCGAGGAGGATGCAATTTCATTCTCCTGCAATAATTGCACGAACATCGGAATCCTCAACGCCATAATTCGCTGTGAAATTACACGCTTCGCTGACTTAGCATCCATAGTACAAAAGTACTGTGCGACGGAAAGCGTTTGGAAAACCGAAATAAAATTCTGGGACAATCCGGCCCTGAATACAACCCAGTCCGAAATAAAAGGGCGCATTATCGCTAGGCACCTAGGCCAAACAACAAAGAGCAACAACCATCTGTAGGGTACGGAACCGTACTGGAGGGATGTCTCAATGGACCCTGTAAAATTCATAGTACATAGGGCGCCACACCAACTCATAGCCTTAGGGCATGTTGGATACTCCGGAAGGTGGCCAGAAGTGGCGAGGAGCTTCTAACCCCAGAATCCGCAGAGCACCAGCCCTGGAATACCAGTACGGTATCAACAGTCTTCGAGACTTTCGCATCAAATCATATGCGGAAACGAACACTCCGCAGCCTTACCGAAGTCTACCAGGTAGCAACAATAAACCCATGGAGTGACACGGCTATTACCTTTAATGCCAGTGATGAACCTAAATTCCGAACAGCCCGAGCACCAGCCGCATTGGTCCTCAGTCCAATAGTGGACGGCTTTTGACTTACCAAGGTACTCATGGACGGTGGCAACGGATTGAACCTCATTTATGAGGAAACGCTTCGAAAAATGGAAATAGACTGGAGCCGCATTGAGCGAAGCAACACAACCTTTAGAGGAATAATCCCCAGTCGGGAAGCATGCTGTACAAAAAAAATCACACTGGATGTGGTGTTCGGCACGCCGGATAATTACAGGTCCGAGCAGGTCACATTTGAAGTGGCACCGTTCAGCAGCGGATACCACGCTCTGCTAGGGCGAGTGGCATTCACAATTTTTCAAGCTATACCCCATTACGGGTACATGAAGCTCAAAATGCCCGGACCCAACGGAATCATCACTCTTGCTAGTGACCCAGACATAGCACTCCGCGTCGAAAACAAGACAGCCGCACTGGCCCTTGAGGCACTATCCAAAGCCCTAGCGGACAAGAAACTGATTGCGCTGCGCTCCACGGTGAACAGGGACGACGTGATACTCGATAAAAGATCCAAGTCCACCTCCTTTAAACCGGCGGACGAAATAGTCAAATTCCAAGTCCATCCAACGGACCCTACAAAAACGGCCTCCATTGGGGCGCAATTAAACCCTAATGTAGACGCCGCACTATGAGAATTCCTACGCGAAAATTGGGACAGTTTTGCCTGGCACCCTTCAGACATGCCAGGAATCCCACGCAGGCTGGCCGAGCACAGCCTAAACATCCTAAAAGGATTCAATCCTGTTAAGCAGGCTCTTCGGCGTTTCTCCGAACCTAAGAGACAAGCCATGGGAGAGGAGCTAGTCAAACTACTGGAGGCCGGATTCATCAGAGATATAAAACATCCGGCCTGGCTAGCAAACCTGGTGATGCTACCAAAGAAGGACAAATCATGGCGCCTATGCGTCGATTTCAAGGACCTCAACAAGGCTTGCCCAAAGGATCCCTTCCCCCTCCCCCGCATCGACCAAATCATCGACGCTACCGCAGGACATGATTCATAGTGTTTCCTCGATGCATACTCCAGCTACCATCAAATTAAGATGGCAGAGCCAGACCAAGCCGCAACGGCATTCATCACCCCATACGGCCCATTCTGCTTCAACACAATGCCCTTCGGGCTCAAAAACGCCGGCGCAACATATCAGCGCATGATTCAGACATGTCTAGCAAACCCAATCGGCAAAACAGTTGAAGCATACATAGATGACGTGGTCGTCAAAACCAAGCATGTCAAAACTCTAGTAGACGACTTGAAGCTCACATTCGATAACCCCCGAACATATGACATCAAGCTTAACCCGGAAAAATGCGTTTTCAGCGTGCCATCCGGAAAGCTCTTGGGCTTCATTGTATTCGGTAGAGGAATTGAAGCAAACCCAGCCAAGATCCGAGCTCTGTCACAATTGGATATTCCAAAGGACCTCAAGCAAATACAAAAATTGACAGGATGCGTGGTGGCTCTAAGCCGCTTCATCTCCCGCTTGGGAGAAAAGGCATTACCCCTTTATCGCCTCCTCCGGTGCACCAAACACTTCGAGTGGATGGATGCCGCCACGGCCGGACTCGAAGAAATAGAATCCATATTGGCAACAAACCCGGTCCTGGCCGCGCCCAACATTGGCGAACCAATGCTATTATACATTGAGGCAACTTATCAAGTTGTAAGCGTAGTGCTCGTCGTCGAACGAGAAACGGACGGACACAAATTCCCCCCTTCAAAAACCAATTTACTACGTGTCCACTGTCCTTACTCCATGCAAGTCACGGTACCCGCATTATCAAAAGATAGCGTACGCGGTGTTCATGGCATCCCGGAAGCTACGACACTACTTTCAAGAGTGTTCAATAACAGTAGCCTCCAAAGTACCTCTTAATGACATTATAAACAACCGCGACGAGACGGGATGGATTGCCAAATGGGCCATTGAGCTCCTCCCGTTTGACATAACCTATAAGCCACGGCGAGCTATCAAGTCGCAAGTTTTGGCCGACTTTATCACCGAATGGACTGAAGCCGAACTCCCTAAAGAGTACGGCACATATTCCAATTGGATCATGCACTTCGACGGCTCCAAAATGTTAGCCGGTCTGGTGGCGGGCGTCATTCTGACGTCCCCAACAGGAGATACAGTTCAATATGTACTCCAGATAATGTATACGGACTCTAACAATGCAGCCGAATACGAGGCCCTTCTACACGGTCTCTGGATGGCAGTCTCACTGGGCATCGAATGCCTAGAGGTGCGTGGGGATTCGAACCTCGCGATATCCCAAATAAATGGAGATTTTGATGCCAAGGATCCAAAAATGGAAGCTTATCGCAACGCCGTCCTAAAAATTTCAGCTCGGTTCAAGGGGCTCGAATTTCACCATATAGCCCGGGAAAACAATCAGGCAGCAGACGTCTTGGCACGCATCGGCGCAAAGCGTGATGCAGCCCCCCCAACATTTTCTTGGAGAGGCTATTCAAGCCATCCGTACAATGGGAAGGGGAATCCGAAAATAACAACCCGGACCCAGCCGCACCACCTCACACCGAACATTCTGACACAACGGGAGGCTCTGCCAATGAAGTAACATCCTAAGCCCACGTAATAATGGCGGTCATTGCCCCATGGACAGAACCATTCTTAGCCTACTTAACTAGGCAGGAACTCCCCGAGGACCAAAACGAGGCACGCTGCATAGTGCGGCGATCTAAACCCTATAAAGTCCACGAAGGAGAGCTTTATAAGAAAAGCACCACCGGAGTCCTTCAAAGGTGTATCTCTCAAGAGGAAGGGCGGAACCTTCTGGCGGAAATTCATGCCAGACTCAGCGGGCACCACGCTGCAGCCTGGGCCCTTGTAAGCAAGGCCTTCCATACTTGATTTTATTGGCCGACGGCCCAAGCAGATGCTCAGGACTTAGTCCAATGATGAGTCGGTTGCCAATTATTTGCGAACCAAAGCCACATGCCACCCACCGCCCTCCAAACTATACCCATCACCTGGCCCTTTGCAGTCTAGGGGGTTTGACATGGTTGGACCCCTTAAAGGAGGAACCCACAAGAAAAAATACCTACTGGTCATGGTGGACAAATTCACCAAATGGATAGAGGCCAAGCCTGTTAAGACGGCCGAATCCGGACCGGTGATAGACTTCATATCAGGGGTCGTACACCGTTACGGCATCCCCCACAGCATCATCACTGACAATGGAATGAACTTTATGGCCGACGACGTTAAACTCTGGTGCAAACACATGGGCATCAAGCTCGACTACGCTTCAGTCTATCACCCAGAAACTAACGGTCAAGTCGAGCGTGCAAATGGTCTAATCATGAGTGGTATCAAACCCAGATTAGTGCGATCCCTCAAGGAATCTAACACGCACTGGGTAGAGGAGCTCGACTCCGTACTCTAGGGGCCACGGACCACGCCGAATCGCACTACCGGATTCACACCATTCTTTATGGTATACGGCGCAGAGGCAGTCCTGCCCTGCGACATAATTCATGACTCACCTCGTGTGCGCATGTACGAAGAAAGAGAAGCCGAACTCGAACGACAGGATAGTTTGGACGCATTGGAGGAGGAGCGCGACGTGGAAAAAGCCCGTTCCACATTCTATCAACAGCAGGCTCGAAGATATCAAAGCAGAGAAGTACGGGCCAAAACTTACAATGTTGGCGAATTAGTTCTACGCCCGCCGGACAAGAAAAAGGAGAAACTCAAGCCCAAATTGGAAGGTCCCTTCATAATCGACCAAGTCTTGACTGGTGGAGCATACCATCTACGAAATGCATCGGATAACCAACTCGAGCCAAACCCATGGAACGCAGCATGCCTACGAAGATTCTACGCCTACCGCCGGACTCTGTGTTCGTCTCCTTCCTCTGTCTATTTTTTACACATTAGTTGTCTTAATATTTCTCTCCTTCTCCCTACTTTTCTCTTACAAACCTTTAAGGGCTCGCTTGCGCATTGCTCGCACACAATTGACGCACTACTCGCGCTCATTATACCTGGGGGCTTCTTTACCAGAAGCTTGTTTATACGGGCCTCATGCCCAACACATGTGTCACACTTCCGCATGTACCTATTATTCACCATTATATGCATCGATATGACTTAAGTTTTGGCCAAGCTGGATTGCCTGGCTCCTGTGCTTACCCCTACGTTCCCGATTGTTCAGCTAGGTGGTAAAGGGAGCACCTCTGCGATTGTTACTGCCGGGTCAGCCGAATGTGTACCTCAGACTCGGTGAAGCTGAAAGCTAGCGTTCTTAAGGGAATATTCGGTCGGTGAACTAAAAGATGATTTCTCACTCATTTATTTATCCACCCCCAGACACTTTTTTGCTTTTTTCGCAGTCCGGACATGCACTTTAGGGCATGCCTCCTAGGGAAAGGAACCCCTAACGGAACTATTCTCCCTGGAAGATGTTTCTTACTAACCATGTAATATAACATAACTAGTTGGGCACTTGTCTGTTAAAGCACTAATGAACCCTACGCCTGGTGTCCACGCATGCCCCGGTTCTTACATAACCAAGAGGGTATTCGGACACACTCCGGACTATTGGGTCCAGAGGTTTAAGCGAAAAGGTCCGCAATGACAAACGATCTACAATCCGGCTAGAAGGCATTTCACATGTCATCTTAAATTACATAGTCAATTTGACTGGGTACATTCTTCTTTGATACCATCCAATAGGCTGTCTAATTTACAGTCCTGTTGGGAATATTTGGCAGCCAGCTCTACCTGGCCGTAAACTAAACTGACAGGGATCTCCTTCCCATCGGGCCGCACAGGTCCGACCTCGACCATGTGGTTTGGGTCGGCCTTCGTCTACCGCGTCTTCACCATGGCCCAGGCCTCCCTGGCGCCTTGATGGCAGGCCGATATCTTCCATAATCGGAAGCGCCGCCGTGCTCCCTTTAGCTTCTCGGCAAGCTCTCCAAGGCCTTCGGGCATGGAGACGGATGGCCACAAAGCCTGGGCGACGCCTTGCATCACCTACCGAACTCGTTCGTGCAGTTGTGATAGCTCGGGAAGAAGGTCACCCGTAGAACCGGGCATTTCCTTTGCAGGCCAACCTTTTAGCATACCTACAGACATAACTCTATCAATCGACTTCCTCGCCGAACTCTTTTTCTAAAGTTCGTTCAACCACTTACTAAAAATGCCGCGTCGAAGCCGTTGATTCTCCTTTACAGAGTCCGACAGCTGAGCACGAACATCCTTTAGTTCCTCGCCCAGCTGGGTGTTGGCATCTTGAAGCTTGTTCTTCTCTTGCCTCACCCTCGTAAGCACGCTCTCACCAGCCTTTAACTGGCGCAAGAGTTGCTGCTTGTCCGAATTGTCAGAATTGTCAGAATTGCACACATGCAGCACTTCACAACATACTCATCTTTTGAAGCATATATTAACAGAGGGGGTCTCCTTGGCCTTCCCTGTTGCGGCTAGTGCGGCCTGAAGTTGGGATTTGCACTCTTCCAGCTCCTTGGACAGTTGGGTATTCTTTTCTGTAAGATCCTGCATAACAAATGATCCTTAAATCAGTTATTCTAACTGTTTCAAGTCTCGGGGGCTACTGACATATATAACCATCAAATTTTCTCACCTGTATGTCTTTTACATACTGCTCTATGGCTCTGGCTAGACCATTTTGAGGGGCACGGAGGTACGCATCTCCCGTATTAAAGGCGTCCAACGCCTCTTGGTAAAAACAAGCATCACGAAGAACAGTCCGGCGACGCCTGTGGTTCATGGCACTCTCCACCTCGGAATTGGTGACAGACAGCCCGTCCGCATCCTCTGTCGGAGGAGCGCCCGGTGCATGCCTTGCATTCGCCTCCGCTTCTAGACCCGGCCTTGGAGCCTGGCCGGTGGAGGCGCGATTGGCAACCTCCCCGTATATAGTCTGGCGAGCGCTCTTTTTCCTGAAGAGAGCATGAGCGTTAGTATACCTTCAAGGAATAAAACCTGGGAATAAAATCGCGCGTCATACCGCTGCGCCGGTGTCTCAATCCGGACCGCACTTCTTTTCAGCCTGCCGGGCCTTGATGCCTTTGTTGGCTAGCCACCGCAGATAAAGGTATTTGTAATCTAAAATTATAAAAACAGCAAGGTAATAAGCGATAAAAGTGAGCGTAAACGGTATTGCAATGGTAGGAAAAAAGGCCTAAGGTTCATACTTTTACTAGTGCAAGTTCTCTCAACAATAATAACATAACTGGATCATATAACTACCCCTCAACATGGAACAAAGAGTCACTCAAAGTCACTAATAGAGGAGAACAAATGAAGAGATTATGGTATGGTACGAAACCACCTCAAAGTTATCCTTTTTGATCTATCTATTCAAGAGTCCATAGTAAAATAACATGAAGCTATTCTTTCCGTTCGATCTATCATAGAGTTCATACTAGAATAACACCTTAAGACACAAATCAACCAAAACCCTAATGTCACCTAGATACTCCATTATCACCTCAAGTATCTGTGGGCATGATTATACGATATGCATCACACGATCTCATATTCATCTATTCAACCAACACAAAGTACTTCAAAGAATGCCCGAAAGTTTCTACCGAAGAGTCAAGACGAAAACATGTGCCAACCCCTATGCATAAGTTCATCGAACCCGCAAGTTGATCACCAAAACATACATCAAGTAGATCACGTGAATATCCCATTGTCACGACAGATAAGTACGACAAGACATACATCAAGTGTTCTCAAATCCTTAAAGACTCAATCTGATAAGATAACTTCAAAGGGAAAGTCAATCCATTACGAGAGAGTAGAGGGGGAGAAACATCATAAGATCCAACTATAATAGCAAAGCTCGTGATACATCAAGATCGAGCCAAATCAAGAACACGAGAGAGAGAGAGAGATCAAACACATAGCTACTGGTACATACCCTCAGCCCCGAGGGTGAACTACTCCCTCCTCGTCATGGAGAGTGTCGGGATGATGAAGATGGCCACCGGTGAGGGATCCCCCCTCCGGCAGGGTGCCGGAACATGGTCCTGATTGGTTTTTGGTGGCTATAGAGGCTTGTGGCGGCGGAATTCCCGGTCTATTATGCTCCTCGAAGGTTTTAGGGTATATGGACATATATAGGAGAAAGAAGTCGATCAGGGGAGCCTCGAGGGGGCCATGAGGGTGGGGGGCATGCCCAGAGGGGGGGGGGGCTCCCTGCCTCGTGGCCACCTTGAAGCTTCCCTTGCTTCAACTCCAAGTTTCCTGGATTTCTTCCGTTCCAAAAATAACTCTCCCGAAGGTTTATTATGTTTGGACTCCGTTTGATATCCCTTTTCTACGAAACACTGAAATAGACAAAAAACAGCAATATGGGTTGGGCCTCCGGTTAATAGGTTAGTCCCAAAAATAATATAAAAGTGTATAATAAAGCCTATTAAACAACTAAAACAGATAATATAATAGCATGAATACTTCATAAATTGTAGATACGTTGGAGACGTATCAGCATCCCCAAGCTTAATTCCTACTCGTCCTCGAGTAGGTAAATGATAAAAGAAAGAATTTATGAAGTGTTAATGCTAGCAGGTGCACAAGTTTGATCAATGATAATTTCAGTCACCTTTTCTAGCATCATTATATGTCATAACAACAGTTCATCTCATAAAAATTTTCATGATGAAGTAACAAGCTATTCACATGTTAAAGCATAGACCATAAACTTCATTCTCAGTCATCAAACAATTGCAATTCATCTTATTTTCAGGAAGGGTCTATGCCAGAGCTTTGATTTAGCAAATCCCACATACTCAACTATCATATAGTCTTCCATGATTGCTACCACTCAAAGCATATTTTTAGAACAAATAGCATCCATCAAACATAGAGAAAGATAGGGGCTTAATGTTTCGCCTCCCAACTTACTTATCATATAGATAATTTTCAACAATAATAATTCATGATCAAATATATTTGAATGGCCATGTATGCTTAGATCTTTCCCCATCACATGATACTTGCCAACTAAAGAGTAGGTTGGAATGAGAAGGAATACTACTGACTCTTGCATAAAAGTAAAAGATAGACCCTTCGCAGAGGGAAGCAGGGATTTGCAGAGGTGCCAGAGCTCGATTTTGAAATAGAGATAAATAATTTTGAGAAGTATGATATCATTGTCAACATAACAACCAAGAGTTCCCAATATCTTCCACACTACATACATTATAGGCGGTTCCCAAATAAAATGGTAAAGTTTTTACTCCCCCTCCACCAACAATCATCAATCCATGGCTTGCCTGAAACAACGGGTGCCTCCAACTAACATCAATCCTGGGGGAGTTTTTGTTTGCAATTATCTTGATTTGATTTTGATCTTTTGATCATGGGACTGGGCATCCCAGTTACCAGCCATTTTTCTCGTGAATGATGAGTGGAGTCCACTCATCGTGAGAATAACCCACCTAGCATGGAAGATACTGACAGCCCCTAGTTGCTACATGAGCGATTCGGACATACAAAACAGATTATTATTTGAAGGTTTAGAGTTTGGCACATGCACATTTACTTGGAACGGCAGGTAAATACCACATATAGCTAGATATGGTGGACACTCATGGAAGAGACTTGGTTCAAGGAATTTGGATGCACAAGCAGTATTCACGCTTAGTACAGATATTTAGGCTAGCAAAGGATTCTAAATAGCAAGAACCACATGTTGGAGGATCTATAACAATATAACTTCTATACAAATATACCCAAGCATAACTCATTATGTTGTCCTCCTTGTCCAATTTCAACTAATTTGCTCAGGTTTGAAAATAATTAATGGGGCTCACAATCATAGAAGATGTCTAAGATAGTATATTTATATGTGAAATCTCTCTTCCTTCAATATTCTTTCATGCATTGTTCAAGTGCATATATAATTTCAGATTTATGATATTCAAATCATTCAACCATTTACTCATAGGATATAAGTGAAGCATGCGAGTAAATGACAAACTACTCCAAAAAGGTATAAGTGAAGATCAATGAGTAGTCAAATAATTATGTAGCTATGTAAAGACTCTCTCTCATTTAAGAATTTCATATCTAATGTATTTTATTCAAGCAGCAAGCAAAACGAAACAAAATTACATTTCAAGGATAGCATGCATCATGCGAAGAAGCAAAAACTTAGGTTCAACCGATACTAACCGATAATTGTTGAAGAAGAAAGGTGGGATGCCTACCGGGGCATCCCCAAGCTTAGATTCTTGAGACTTCTTGGAATGTTATCTTGGGGTGGCTTGGGCATCCCCAAGATTGAGCTTTTGTGTCTCCTTAATTCCTCTCATATCACGGTTTTCCTAAATCTCAAAGACTTCATCCACACAAAACTCAACAAGAACTCGTGAGATAAGTTAGTATAAAACAGTGCAAAAACCTTATCATTTTCTACTGTAACAAATTACTAACATTATTATTCAACATTTCATACTAAATATCTCTGCATATTTAATACTCCTATCGTCAAATAGAATCATTAAACAATCAAGCATATGCAAACAGAACAGCAATCTGCCAAAACAGTATAGTATGTAAAGAATGCAAGATTCATCATACTTACCTAACTCCAAAAATTATAAGAAAAATACTAAGATGTAGGAGATTTATCAGAGCTCTTTATGAAAAAATATTCAACATTATATCACTCTCTGACTTTTCTAGGGAATTTTTGCAACAGCGGTAAACTTTCTGTTTTGAAACAGCAACATGTATACTTGCAAAATAAGAATTGTGAAGGCTATCCTTGACATTTTTATTGAAAATATAGATGAAAAACATTATTCTAAATAATAGCAAGAAAATAATAACAAAATAAAATGATGCTCCAAGCAAAACACATATGACGTGGTGAATAAAAATATAGTTCCAAGTAAAGTTACCGATGAACGAAGACGAAAGAGGGGATGCCTTCCGGGGCATCCCCAAGCTTAGGCTCTTGGTTGTCCTTGAATATTACCTTGGGGTGCCTTGTGAATCCCCAAGCTTAGGCTCTTTCCACTCCTTATTCCATAGTCCATCGAATCTTTACCCAAAACTTGAAAACTTCACAACACAAAACTCAACACAAAACTCGTAAGTTCCGTTAGTATAAGAAAATAAAACCACCACTTAGGTACTGTTGTGAACTCATTCTAAATTCATATTTATGTAATATGTACTGTATTCCAACTTCTCTATGGTTCATACCCTCCGATATTACTCATAGATTCATCAAAATAAGTAAACAACACATAGAAAACAGAATCTGTCAAAAATAGAAACGTCCGTATGTAGTAATCTGCATCATTAGAATACTTCTGTAACTCCGAAAATTCTGAAATAAACTGTTGGACCTGAGGAATTTATCTATTAATCATGTGAAAAAAGAATCAACTTAAAATAACTCTCCAGTAAAACATGGCAGCTAATATCGTGAGCGCAAAAGTTTCTGTTTTTTACAGCAAGATCGCATAGACTTCACCCAAGTCTTCCCAAAGGTTCTACTTGACAAAAACACTAATTAAAACATGAAAACACATCTAACGAGAGGCTATATGAATTATTTATTAATAAACTGGAGCAAAAAGCAAAGAACAAAAATAAAATTGGGTTTCCTCCCAACAAGCGCTAATGTTTAACTCCCCTAGCTAGGCATGATGATTTCAATGATGCTCATATAAAAGATAAGAATTGAAACATAAAGAGAGCATCATGAAGAATATGACTAGCAAATTTAAGTCTAACCCACTTCCTATGCATAGGGATTTTGTGAGCAAACAATTTATGGGAACAATAATCAACTAGCATAGGAATGCTAAACAAGCATAACTTCAAAACATTAAGCACATAGAGAGGAAACTTGATATTATTGCAATTCCTACAAGCATGTGTTCCTCCCTCATAATAATTTTCAGTAGCATCATGAATTAATTCAACAATATAACAAGCACATAAAGCATTCTTTTCATGATTTACTTGCATAGAAAATTTAGTACTCTCCACATAAGCAAAATTCTTCTCATTCGGAATAGTGGGAGTAAACTCAACAAAATAATTATCATGTGAGGCATAATCCAATTGAAAATTAAAATCATGATGACAAGTTTCATGGTTATATTTATTCTTTATAGCATACGTGTCATCACAATAATCATCATAGATAGCAGCTTTGTTCTCATAATCAGTTGGAACCTCTTCCAAAATAGTGGGTTCATCACTAAATAAAGTCATGACCTCTCCAAATCCACTTTTATAAGATTCAACATCCTCCAAAATAGTGGGATCATTACCTCCTAAAGTTGACACTCTTCCAAACCCACTTTCATCAATATAATCATCATAACTTGGAGGCATGCTTTCATCATAATAAATATTCTCATCAGAACTTGGGGGACTAAACATATCATCTTCATCAAACATAACATCCCCAAGCTTGTGGCTTTGCATATCATTAGCATCATGGATATTCATAGAACTCATACTAACAACATTGCAATCATGCTCATCATTCAAATATTTTATGCCAAGCATTCTATGTAATACTTCTTCTAGTACTTGAGCACAATTTTCCTTCCCATCATTTTCACAAAAGATATTAAAAAGATGAAGCGTATGAGGCAAACTCAATTCCATTTTTTTTTGTAATTTTCTTTTATAGACTGAACTAGTTATAAAGCACGAAACAAAAAGATTCGATTGCAAGATCTAAAGATATACCTTCAAGCACTCACCTCCCTGGCAACGGTGCCAGAAAAGAGCTTGATGTCTACTACACAACCTTCTTCTTGTAGACGTTGTTGGGCCTCCAAGTGCAGAGGTTTGTAGGACAGTAGCAAACTTCCCTCAAGTGGATAACCTAAGGTTTATCAATCCGTGGGAGGCGTAGGATGCAGATGGTCTCTCTCAAACAACCCTGCAACCAAATAACAAAGAATCTCTTGTGTCCCCAACACACCCAATACAATGGTAAATTTTATAGGTGCACTAGTTCGGCGAAGAGATGATGATACAAGTGCAATATGGATAGTAGATAAAGGTATTTGTAATCTAAAATTATAAAAATAGCAAGGTAACAAGCGATAAAAGTGAGCGTAAACGGTATTGCAATGGTAGGAAAAAAGGCCTAAGGTTCATACTTTCACTAGTGCAAGTTCTCTCAACAATAATAACATAACTGGATCATATAACTATCTCTCAACATGCAACAAAGAGTCACTCCAAAGATACTAATAGCGGAGAACAAACAAAGAGATTATGGTAGGGTACGAAACCACCTCAAAGTTATCCTTTTTGATCTATCTATTCAAGAGTCCATAGTAAGATAACATGAAGCTATTCTTTCCGTTCGATATATCATAGAGTTCATACTAGAATAACACCTTAAGACACAAATCAACCAAAACCCTAATGTCACCTGGATACTCCTTGTCACCTCAAGTATCCGTGGGCATGATTATACAATATGCATCACACAATCTCAGATTCATCTATTCAACCAACACAAAGTACTTCAAAGAGTGCCCCAAAGTTTCTACCGGAGAGTGAAGACGAAAATGTGTGCCAACCCCTATGCATATGTTCATTGAACCCGCAAGTTGATCACCAAAACATACATCAAGTAAATCACGTGAATATCCCATTGTCACCATAGATAAGCATGACAAGACATACATAAAGTGTTCTCAAATCCTTAAAGACTCAATCCGATAAGATAACTTCAAAGGGAAAACTCAATCCATTACAAGAGAGTAGAGGGGGAGAAACATCATAAGATCCAACTATAATAGCAAAGCTCGCGATACATCAAGATCGTGCCAAATCAAGAACACGAGAGAGAGAGAGAGAGATTAAACACATAGCTACTGGTACATACCCTCAGCCCCGAGGGTGAAGTACTCCCTCCTGTCATGGAAAGCGCCGGGATAATGAAGATGGCCACCGGTGAGGGATCCCCCCTCCGGCAGGGTGCCGAAACAGGGTCTCAATTGGTTTTTGGTGGCTACAGAGGCTTGCGGCGGCGGAACTCCCAATCTATTCCGCTCCTCGAAGGTTTTAGGGTATATGGGCATATATAGGCAAAAGAAATCGGTCAGGGGAGCCTCGAGGCCCACGAGGGTGGGGGGCATGCCTAGAGGGGGGGGGGGGCGCCTCCCTGCCTCGTGGCCAGCTTGAAGGTTCCCTTGCTTCAACTCCAAGTCTCCTGGATTTCTTCCGTTCCAAAAGTAACTCTCCCGAAGGTTTCATTCCGTTTGGACTCTGTTTGATATTCCTTTTCTGCGAAACACTAAAATAGGCAAAAAAACAACAATATGGGTTGGGCCTCCGGTTAATAGGTTAGTCCCAAAAATAATATAAAAGTGTATAATAAATCCCATTAAACAACTAAAACAGATAATATAATAGCATGAATACTTCATAAATTATAGATATGTTGGAGACGTGTCAGTCATATCCATTAGTTATATCCCCAACATTAGGCCCCAGGTTGATGCGAACTTGTTCATATCAATCTTCAACACTTAGAAAAAATCCTTCCTCATATATCTCTACGGGATCTTATAACCCGTCGTGCCATCATCTCTTAGAATCATGGTAACCCGCCATGATGTCATCTCACGATAATATGACACGTGTCCCAAATCTTAATATACCATCACTTTTAATGAACCTCCAAAAATCGATGCATGTGTGCTATCACATATCCATTTTTCAGCCTCCTCGATTCCCGCGCATGCCACTTATCCTTTCTGCCTTATAAATAGGGCCAGCGGTCCCTTTCACTTTCCCCCCCTTGCCTGCTCGTCTTCATCTTCTTCCTTACGAAGCCTCCAGCGCTCGAGCTCTGCCACCATTGTCGACCTTAGCCACTGCCTCAACCGCAGCCGCTGCATCAACCTTAACATACCAGAGTCCATCCACGCGCCTCCGCTGTTCAACAACCCCGGTAAGTTTTTCTCCTTTCCTCACCGTAGATCCCATTAGGGTTTTCTCAAGTTCTTAGGAGTTCATCTCTGTCCCTCTTAGTTCATCCATGTGCTTTGCGGTTTTAATCCAAACTTAGTGCTCATCCTGTGCGACATCAGTTTTAGCACTCATTTTTTATGATTGAACACCTCCTCTCTGTGACAGATCCCATCTGAGCACATAAACTGCTCTGTTGCCGTAACTTAGGTTTAGAATTTTTTTCATTATTTGCACTTCCGTAGATCCAAAATTACAGCATCGTTCTATGAAAGTTGTTTTGTCCAACACTTAGAACTTTTTCTGCTCATAGATATGAAAATCAATAACTGTGTGGGCGGTATAACTTATGAACCGTAACCCGCCAGGTACCATTAGTCCCCTATTAAGACGCCAGTAGTTTGTCTCCATAACTCCAATGCTATCCTCCGGCTCAACATACTTGCATGCTTCATCATTCTTACCCTTGAACCAATGGCTGACTTATCAATATAATCTTAAACCGGCAAAATTTTCTTTTCACATCATCAACAATGACTAAGACATACACTACATGCAATTGGGTACCATCCTGGGTCACCGAGGAAGACTTGAACAATTTTGTTGCAACTGACACTTTAGCCAAGAAGAGGACATCCACTGGAGGGTCCCAGGCCTTGAAATCCTCTTGAGCCTAAGGAAGGAGAAGTAATTGTTTCCACTGACCACATGATCCGAGGTTTTACCCTACCCGGCTCAAAGTTCTTCCAGGACGTGTTGCACGTTTTCCAACTTCACCCTCAAGACATTGGGCCTAATTCACTCTCCAATATATGCAACTTCCAAGTCTTCTGTGAAGCTTATCTTCAAGAAGAACCATCTGTTGAATTGTTCAGAGAATTTTACTACTTAAACCGTCAGACAGAGTTTACTGACTGACCCAGTTTGGAACTCGGCAGAGTTTGAATTTAGAAGAGGAAAGAATATAGTTTCCCCAATGCCAAGCCGCCCAGTCATCCCAAGGACTGGAACCAGACCTAGTTCTACTGCCAAGACACATCTCCAGTAGACGAGAATCCTCTGTCAGGTTACCGTGACCATGGGCTTAGCAAGTCACATCCACTCCCTCCACGGATCAGCATGAAGGAAGGGGCCAAGTATGTGCCCACTTTTTCAAAGCTCAGAGCCTTCATGGCTAACGCCTTAACCGGCATCGACCTTGTTCGGTGTTGGGTGTCCTGGAGGATCCTGCCATTAAGTCGTCGCCCCAGCTTAATGTGCGAGTACGCTGGTGACTTGAAAGATCCCCAACGCCACTGTGAATTTCAACTATCCGATGCAGAGATCACTGAAGCCACCAAAGCTTTATTGAACGAGACCTGGGCAGAATGCAGTAAAACCGGACTTAGTACTTGCTTCACCTTCAACAAGCAACCAGCTATAAGTGTTGCACACCCTGCTCCAATTAAAAATCATGTTTTCATTAATACTGTCCACTTATGACCATATGACCTCAATAGGACGATTCTTCATTTTGGAAGAAGAAACCGCAAGATAAGCCGGCCAAGCTGGCCCGGACCAAGACCAAGGCCACCAAAAGGCCTGCCAAGAAGAAGAAAACCGAACCCTCCGAGTTAAACTTGGATGATGATGGTGATGATGATGAGTCGGAGGTACAACTCGACTCTCTTGGCTCATTTTTTATACATCTCATTAACAATGACTGTTCTCAGGAGGAAGAAGAGGCCAGCCGTGCAGGTGACGAAGAGGTAATTGTTCATTCCTCTGGCTCAGAATCTGTGCCAAAACATAAAACTCGCCAAGCAAGCCGGAAAGTAAAGTTTTCTCATCCTTTGGCTTATTTGGATCCCCACTTTATTTTCAAGAAGCAGCAACATGAAGCTCGCCGCACCACCTGGAACAACGGAAGCGGGATCCTTTCCTCCGCCTTACCGAATACTCCAGCTCCTTGCAAGCGTCGTCCAGAGGTCTCAACAAACTCAGACTTAACTTATCCCAGGGATGGTATTTTCTGACAACTTCTTAATCCTTCTGATTCAAATTATCAGGGAACATCACTTCCATCCTCTAACGACTCAACAGGAACTCACGTCCCGGCCTTCAAAACTGTGCCTGGGTAAGATTGCTAAGTTTCTGCTTTCAATTATATACTCAATCATTGTGTTAACCCCATCTTATGTTTTATTCACAGAGCTATGGCCAAGCCCAGCAAGAAGATGAAGGTGACAAAAAATACTGAGAACCCCTCTGAACCAGAGCAGCAGTCAGCAGAGACCTCTCCTGAATCCATAGCTGATGAACCGCCAATGCTCGATCACAACATTGATGTTAGCCAGATGGATATTGATCCAGCCGCCAATAAGCCGCCATGCCCCATTAAGCCTACTGAAGAAAAGGGTCATGATGTTACCATCCCTGGGCATGGTTACATAGCGCTAGGCAATCCCACAGTTTTGACAAAGCACTGTGCCAAAGAGGAAGTTGTGGACAAAAACACATGGTCCATCAATTTGGATAGTTATGCCAAATTCAGCGCCAAAGAAATCCACTCTGGGTATTTAAACTTCCTGCACACAAGCCGTGATTTTGAAGCCGGCTTGGTAAACTTGATGAAGAGCGCTTTGAGGTAAACATTACATCTCTCTTCATATGAATATACTTCCCTTAGCCACCAAGTTTACTGGACATGATAGAATAGAATGTGATGTAGACTTTAAATAGTTTTAGAGATCAATGCCAGTAGCCCCTAAGGGTCGGCTTATACTTTCAAGATAAGCCCGGACTTCCAATAATAATATTTGAAATTTGTAGATGTAGCCCCCAAGGGCCGGCTGCATCTGCCAAGATGAGCCGGGGCTTTGAATGCCAATGATCAAATTTCACATATGTAGCCCTCAAGGGCCGGCTTAATCTGTCAAGATAAGCCGGGTCTCATTATCATATGTGTCCGTAGAATTCAAGCATATAGCCCCCATGAATCGGCTATAATCATCATATAGTAGTCGGGTCATCATAAACTTGTCTTGAAAAAAGAGCAAGGTGCATTTGCCCCCAAGTGCCAAGTAAAATACTTGTATTGTGCTTGGGACTTTTAAATAAGATGACTTTAACCTAGCTATTATTTATATCCTGTAGGCTGAACTCACTATCAAAGACTCCCAAGTCGTTGATCTTCAAGAAAACTTCAAGTCTCAGCAATCTGAAACCTCCAAGGCTAAAACAGAACTGACCACTGCCTTGGCGGAAATAGAAACACTACTAGGAAAAGGCTAATTAGTGGTGCACCTGCTTTGGCCATTAATGGCGCACTACAGGTGCGCCAATATCATCATGCCACTAGTAACTAATACTAATGGCGCACCCCTGGTGCACCATTAGTATACCAGACAATAGTGGCGCACCAGGGAGTGCGCCATTAGTATGTCAAAGGGTGCGCCATTACTATGCCTCCCAGGGGGCCATATTTACCTTGTGCTCTGGGTTACTAATGGAACACATCTAGCTAATGCGCCACTAGTGTGTTTACTGCAATGCGCCACTACAGTGCAGTATGCTGCGCCACTAGTATGAATATTAGGATTTTTTTCGTTTCTGATATTTACACAGGTTACAAAATATATTACTGCACAGAATATAGACAGTACAACATATAAACAACAGATTTATCGAATACAATAGAAGATTAGTCTCCGAATACAATTCATCATATTAGTCTCCAAATTCAAAATACCAAACAAAGTTAGAACATTACAAGTCTCGAGACCGCGAGTAGCGAGTTTGTCTTCACATTACAAGTCGATATCGATCATCTAAACTACCATCACATAGAAGAGAGCTGCGGTCATCATGATGAGCATCATCGCGATGAAAGTGGTCGTCATCCGGTTCCTTCAATGCTCCCTCCTCTGTCCCGCTAGATAGCGCCCGTATCTAGCTTCCGCCTCCGCCCTAGTGGTGTACCCTTTGTAACTGTTATCGCTGAAACGGTGAACCTGTCTCCGACACTCCTCCCAGTCGTCGTAGACTCCGGGAACCTTACCCTTGTACACGACATACGACGACATCTCTATGCACTAGACAAAAAAACGTTAGTAGCAATTCACAGACAATACATAAGCAATATATAAGTATGCAACAAAAGGATCGGAAGAGAAAAGCAACACATTAATAGCATGATTCATGGTCCTACTAATAAATAGCATCGATTACATATAAGTTAAACGACTGTCCAAACCAAAGAGACATACAAGTTCATTAAAGTTTAACTACAACATGAGCTAATCGATATTTCAGAACAAATAGCATCACTACTTTCGACTCGACTCAGGGACCGGAGCGTGGATGAAGTCGTCGTCTATCGTGATGGTCATGAAATCGCGGTCGTTGTCAGCCTGCATTTGTAGAGTTGTTTATATCTCACTGTTGGATGGTTGATATCTGAGGTAGAACTGCCCCAAGGTACGAAGGACATCTTGATGGATGATTTCCGCAAACTCCGACTGGATGCGAAAGAATTCTTGTCTGATGTCCGCATCCTGGACTGCCGACAAGCGTGCGGCCCAATCTTTGAGATTATTTGGTAGCAGAAGGTGATTATGGTCCTGTACGATCGCCCACATGTGATGGAGGACGTAGTAGGCATCCTTCTGACCGCCGGGCGGCTGCTTGATGCAGGGGAACATCGTAATGTGGGTGAACACATGCTTGCCGTACCTATGAATTGGCCTGCTGAAGGTGCCTCCAGATCTGGTGTACCCAGGGAGAGCTTCATCAAGAACTTTCTTGATATTTGTGTACTCTTTCTTCAACTGACGGTCCGAGTCGAAATACGTGGCCATGGAATATTTCAGGCTTAAGAGGATGAGTGTGCAATGTGTGTCACTGCACAAAACACGGAATGTTAGAAAAAAAGAATGATCGAAATCTAAGAAATCATATGTTACGGGGGGGTGAGGGGATGACTTACTCGTGAAAGTAAGGCACGAGGAAGTTATCCTTATCTGGGTTTGCCAGAATGACTCCTTCGAGGTATGAACTCGCGACTTGCCGGTCCCCAGCGCGTCCCAAGATCTTGGCACGCATGTAGAAGGGGTCGACTATCACAATGTCTGGGGTTTTCTCTCTAATGATCTGCATCTCCATACTCAGTGAAAATAGCCAAATGAAGGTGTAGTGCAGCGGATGAAGGTTAAACATAGCGAAGATGTGAGCAAACCGCAGGACGATCATTACCCCCCATGCTGCTATCGACAAAGCCCTTTCCCTCTGGCACCTTGGCCACGAAAATCGGGTATGCCACATCATTCTCGGAGAAACGCCGCTTTTCCAAACAAAGAACACTATCATGCAGACTCCACATAGCACCGGTTGCAGCATTGAGCAGATTAGTCGGTAGCATCGGCCTACCCGCCACATGCACCCTCCTCGAGATACCCTTAGGTGAAGGTGGCCCGTCCTGAGCACGGATCATACTCGGTGCCGGCTGGCTCGCACCCTTGTTAGTCTTTCTTTTCCGTCCCTTCTTCTTCTACTGCTCTAATGGGATCGAGTTATGCTCAGAGACCACCTTCTTGAGTGTGTTGGGGCTGATAATATTTCGCACCTCGGCTATCTGAGGCTCGGTGAAGGCAGCAGCTGGAGGCGTCTCCTAAGAACTGAACGCCAGACGATGCCTGTTGTAATTGGGTTTCTCCGCGGTACCAGCTAGATCGTGATCGTCTTTTGCAGGGTTGGGTTCTTGAGAAAGAGGCCCCAAGAATTCGTCACCGTACCCATGTTCGTTCAAGTACTTATCGACTTTGGTAAATGTACCATCATCGTCGTCGTCGTCGTCCAGATCCTGTGTCGTATGCATGTCCGGATCCTGTGCCATATGCATGCCCGGCATGTCCGGTAGCGTTGCGGCGGTCTTGCCATGGCTTGGCGCCGGCACGACTGGCGGTGTTGTCTGTGGGGTGGTGTTCCCCGCCCCCAAACGAATCTGGCTCTTCAGCCAAAGTAGGGGCCAGCTTAAGCAGGCGCTGAGGGTCATCACATCATCTTGGTCGGCACCAACGGGTCGAAACGGAGGTAACAAGTCGTCGTAGCCTGGCAGCACCCGAACCAGTTGAACCCTATACACGGTGGGTGGCATTGGATTACCATGGAACACGGGGTTGCCTGGTTGAATGATTCTGCCCTTGGCGACATCGATCAACTCGTCGCCCATGAAGTGATGCAGAGTGCATGGAACGTCGGCGGCGCCCCACGAAAACATGGTGGGCATCAGGGATGCCCAGTCAAAGGCAAGGAGATGAAGTCATCGGCCAAGAGGCTTAGTTACCGTGATGGCGTCCAGCTCGGCTAATGTCGAGGCACCGCCAATGGTGGGCGTGCAAGTGACGGAGGGGCCGCTAGCTGCTGAGGTGCCGGCCGGCCTATTCTTCTCACACCCAGGTGCATTAAGCTCCAATGCCCGCGTCGGCGCCGGAGACACCAATACCGCCTCCGCCGGAGACACCAATGGCGCCGCCTGCGCGTTGTGTGAATTGCTGGCCGTGAAGCTGGGAACCAGGGGCATCCCTTGTTGGCCGCCCGCAATCCACGCCTGCAACCCCTCAATCAAGGTAGGCACAATGGCGGTGATCGCCGCTCCGAGTTGGTCTCGCACTTGCTCTTGGACCATATCCGAAGTCCACGCCACTTGTGCCTTGAGTTCTTGAACCTCGCGCGACTGGCTTTCCGAGCTGGTCTTTCTCTCCTTTCGCCCACCAGTGTTATAGTATTCTGACCATTTCGTGGACAAGCCTTTGCCGTCCACACGACCAGCTGACGACGGCTCACTGAATTTATCCTTGTTTTTCATTATGTTCAACGCCCTATTTAAAGTAGTGTCCCAAGGGGAGCTCTGAGACGACCCCGCGCTACTGCTTTCAGTGTCCCGCGGAAGGAACGTGAACCATTTAGAAATTTATCTTCATTAATTAGAATGCAACCTTGGTCTTCGGATCCGTGGTAAGCTCCTTTGTTACTGGGTCCATCTTGTACCGGGCCCTGACATAGTTCCTGGTCTGCTTGTCACGGTATTTATCGAAGAGGGGTGGTAGGCCTTGCTCAACACACTCCGCGTCCTTCTTGTCTCATATAGGTTCCACCACTCTTTAACTGCCGGGACCAAGTTTGCGGACCCCTAAGTTCAACTCCCGCATTTCTTTCCACCACCGACTTGATTCTGCAGATGCGTTGCTCTCGCACTTGATCTTGAACTCCCGGTAGTCAGCTTCCCTGATCGAATGATTTTTCTCCTTGATCTTCTGATAACTATCACCACGTAGACTCATATGCCTCACCGCGCTTCTCCAAGTAGACAGGGCCGTGTTTATCTTCATGAGGGCGGCATTGTTCACTTTATTCCCTGAGAGGCGTGTGTTTGCGATGTCACCGGGGAAGTTCTATCATTCATGCAGCTTCGTGAAGAGGAGATTGCGCAAATTCCCTCAGTCATGATGCCTTAGGTTCTCGGTGTTGATCGAGACGGTGCTCCGAAGAATGCACCCGAGTTGTCCCGGGTACCCACTGACTAATTCTTTGGGCGACGTTGGATAACCACTGGAGGACACTTCAGTAAATTCCTCCTTAATAGTGTCGAGCACATTCAGGCGCCGGTCCTTTCGTTGCCTCTTCGGTTGGCTGCCATTTGTGTGTGCGCTTCCATCATAAGTGGTGGCATCCTCGGCGGCACCATCAGTGGTGTCATCCCCGACGCCACTAGGGGTTGTGTAGTCAGGATCGGTGTCTTCCACGTCATCCTCATAGTGGTGAAGTTCTTCCTCCATCTCCTGGGACAGCTCCCAGAATGCCTTGCCCGAACCGCCCGCCTCATCGTTGTGGGCCATGTTTCGCTCTAAATAAGAAAAAATTTTGGTCAAAAAGTTGGTTATTATCCAGGAACAAGATCTCTAAGTTGACTAAATAACCTAATTCTCGAGGAATGTCGCCAATAAGTTGGTTATTGTCAAGGAACAATTGAGAGATGTTTTTGATATTGCCTAGGTGTTTTGGGATCAATTGAGAAATGTTGTGTGATATTGCCTAGGTACCCCTGATCTTCTTCTACAAATATTTTTGCTATATCAATCTCCAAAAAAGCATGTGATGCTGAATCAGTACTCAATATATATATATATAGGTGGTGCTCTCTTTATCACATTTTTATTGGAATATGCAACATTAATCTTCTTTTACTTGAATCAGGTGCACATATTTACATTCCTATTTCATGCTTACTTCTTTGGAACTATAGAATCTACCTTGGAATCTGCAAATCTCTTAGAATGTACTAAGAGATGCCAGATTTGTTGAGGGACTCCTATACTTAAGGCATATAAGACTTGGCATTGCCTATGACGCAAGTGTGGTAGACAGATACATGCTTGATCCTAGGAGTGGACATATGGATGCGATATAGCCTATTTTGCTGTATCTAAGATGCAGTCATGGGAAGGGGTTTAAGCAGCAATTAGTTGTGTCCTAATCAACAACCAAAGTATAGTATAGAGCTATGTCACTAGGACTTAGTGAAATATTATGGGTAGAAATCCTCTATCAGAATGATGGTGCTGGGAAAAGGTCCTTTAAAGGTGTGGTGTAATAATAAATCAGCTATAAGCATAACCAGTAACTCGATCAAACACGATAGAACCAAGTATGTGGAGATAGATCATTTATTTATTAAGGGGAAGTTCTATGATGGTATAATTTAATTAAATCATGTAATATCAGGGAATCAAGAAGCAGATGGTCTAACTAAGGGTTTTGGAGTCAAGGAACATAATTTAGCTTGTAACAAAAGATGGGAACGATATCTATCTATCACCAATCTTGACTGGGAGTGTTGGGGTGAGCATAATAGGGTGATAACGAAGCATTAGTAGATTGCATCTTATATGTCCAACTCTACTTTCTCGTGGCTTTTTATCCCACTGATTGGATATATATTGCATGTACACAGAATATCTCAGATAGAGGAATACAGCTAGTTGCCAATAATTGTCAAGGAACAATTTCGGAAATCTACAGATTAAGTACTAAGATACCCCAGCCCATGCATTAGTCGCAAGTACCCCATATGTCCTATTTTTAGCAAAGTCATGCTAAAATTCACGGAAAATTTCATCATGGCCTTTGCTGAAAATAGGACATATGGAGTACCCGAATTTGCCAGAACGGAAGTTAATCGACATTCCGGCAAACTCAAGGGCCTCTAGGGGTACCTGCAGAATCATTATCCCAGGTGGACAAGGCAATGTGCTACTTGCTTAAATCTCTGTCCAATGCTCTATTTACAAGACAAACAACAGGTGGCAAAGCTCAGTGTTAAAAAAAGTTACTGCACACTTGCATGCTTTAGTGTTGAAACATGTCATACACATTGAAATTATGGCAAAGGTTCCAGTCATGCTGATGCACATGTTGCACCTGGATTGATATAACTTGATAACTGACCTCTTAACCACATTCAACAGTTGCACTGAGAGCATAACAAAAGCACATTTTTAAGGTATGTTAGATGATGCCACAAATGAATAAACAAAATGAGCTGCATCTAGCATCTAGAACATCCTGAGCCAACCTTTGCCTGGTGTTGCAAGTTAGGCAGATGTTTAGCTAGCTGACATAACTGGATTAGAAGGGCCACATTTTTTAGCCAGGTCCCACATGTCATACACATGGATTCCAAAGAGGAATCAACATGCAGGCAAAGATGCCTAGCCATGCTGATGCCAATGTTGGATTATAAGTGCCACAAGTTACAAATAGGTGATGACTCCTTGCGTGGTTGCATGTCACTGCACACTTGCATGCTTCAGTGGTGAATCTAGCACTTCAACTAATTTCGGTACCATCTTATCATATTTGCAATGCACAGACACGATCCTGATCTGGAGCGAAACAAATGTCACTGCACAGTAGGGTTTAACAGAACGAAACTAGTCACTGCTGAGGTCATTTGGGCATATGTGAGGTATAATTGTGCTCATATGTTCATATGTTCCTCCTAGGCATAATTTTGCTGTTAGGTAAGTACTAGCCTAAACAAATTATACTACAGCTAACTAGTAGTACCACCAATGTCAAGAGATCTCTGTTTTACTATTAAGCAATGTTGGGGATATCGCTTATCGAGAACTTATCGGTCGACCCATGATAAGGGGTAAATCAGCCAGATTATTGGCATGTCGGCCGATTTATCAGAATATCCGAAGATATCTTGAATAGTGCTGTTAAGTAAGTACTACTGTAAGTTGACTGTTTGGCCCAAAAATCGTTTTCTTTTACATTTCACTGCAGCCACCGAGTTAGGAGATCTCCATTTTATTGTTCAACGTACTACTAGTGTAAGCTGACTGCGGTGGCTCCAGGTCTTTAGTTTGATTCCAAAGAGCACAAGAAAGAGATCAAGTTTCCCAATCAATATTTCAACAAGGTAATTCTGTGATGCGATAATAAGGTAGTGTGATCCATAACTATAATAGATTAGAATATGCAATTGCCCCAGGTCTTTAGTTTGGTACAAGATAGGGGCTAGGGCAAGAAATCTAAACTGAAATGGCAAGACATCAAATGCCATCCTCAACCAACAACATTTGTTGAGTGCTGTCACCATCGATCACAGATCAATAACTTAGACTTCAGAGATACGTGTGTGCTCTCACTGGGCACCTCGCTGCTATGTCCAGAAGCCCTTGAACATTGTTGAAACAATGTATCACGGTAGAGGGGGTTACCTTGAGATTGTGGATCGCCGGCGCTGATCGAGATCTTGCTGGGCGTGTAGCTCTCGTCCAGCTTGAAATCCACATAGAGCACAACAAGCTGAAAGCCCCCAGCAACAAAATTTAGAACAGAAATCCAAATAAAGTTGAGCGGAAGTAGCAGGAGCAACAACTCGGCGACTCATAGCGCTCACCTGCAGCTGCACCTTCTTCTTCTGCGCATCGTTCAACCTGACAAAAAAAATCCATCGACGGCGGCTCAGCTCAGCATGTGATTGCGCGAGACAGAAAGAGGAGCGATTTCGACGGGGGAGACGAGGAGGATGGGTAGGGGACGCTGACTGCCTTGCTGGTCCGTTTCGTCGTGCTGGACTTCTCCGGCCTGCTTCAATGCTCGACGGCGTGGAGACGGAGATGCGTCGGGGTGGGGTTGGAGGGGGAGGATGGGGAGAGGGAGGCAGCGGGGGCGTGGGGGCGGTGGCGGCGTAGTGGGTCGGCGCAGTGAGTGGGGAGGCTGAGAGAGATGTGATCGATTGGGGAAAGGGGATTGGGGATTTTAGTGGGGGGAGGGATAGCAATGGTGCACCTTCTAGCGGTGCGCCATTAGTAAAAAAAATTGGATAGCAATGGCGCACCTCCTAGCGATGCGCCATTAGTAACTTTTTTTGGATAACACTGGCGCACCTCCTAGCGGTGCGCCATTAGTAACTTTTTTTTGGATTTTTAGTTGCATTCATTTGTGAATTGGTAAAACATTTAGGAAGTATTACACTTATGATTGCTTCTTTAGTATTTGGTTCAGTTTTCGGTATTTGGATTTTTAGTTGCATCTAATAATTTTTTAGAAAATGACAACCATTTGAAAACATTTATGAATGTGGAAAAATATCATCAGATTTCAAAACATTTATGAAAAAATATGAATATGAAAAATTTATGAATATGAAAAAATATCATCAAATTTGTTATTTGAATTTTTTTGGATCTTTAGGTGCATCTAATAATTTTTTAGAAAATGATGATCAAATTTGAAAAAAAATATGAATGTGGAAAAATATCATTAGATTTCAAAACATTTATGAAAAAATATGAATATGAAAACATTTATGAATATGAAAAAATATCATCAAATTTGTTATTTGAATTTTATTGGATTTTTAGTTGCATCTAATAATTTTTTATAAAATAACGATCAAATTTGAAAACATTTATGAATGTGGAAAAATATCATTAGATTTCAAAACATTTATGAAAAAATATGAATATGAAAACATTTATGAATATGAAAAAATATCATCAAATTTGTTATTTGAATTTTTTTGGATTTTTAGTTGCATCTAATAATTTTTTAGAAAACATTTATTAATATGAAAAAATATCATCAGATTTCAAAATATTCATGAATTCAAAAAGTCCCGCCCATTTCCATATGTCGAAATACAATCGAGAAATGAATGCTACAATTTAAATACAATCGATCTTAGCTAGCTATCTGTTCACAATCTTCTTGCCCTTATTTTTCGCAAATGGAGTTCTTCTCTTGAACGGACGTCCTTTAGGTATGGTGGTCATGCTTCTTCTTGTGGTGTATGCTGGTACTTCATCATCGTTGTCATGTTCCATCTTCGGGTCGCCGTACTTGTCGAAGTATTGCTCATTGGCGACTCCATCCATTCTGATGATCTTCCTTTTGCCTTTCCTCACAACAACACGACTGGTCTTTGACGGGTCGGTAATAAAGAAGAATTCATCCACTTGGGAAGCCAATACCGATGGCTCATTTTTCGCGGTGACGTTTGCGCCCACGGTCTTGGATTTGGCTTCAGTATAACCATGGTGGTGAAATACCGGTCTTCTTTTAGGACGCTCTTGGCTCATCTGACACGGAACATCGGGACCTTCTCTCCAGCATAGCTCAGCTCCCAGATCTCATCGATCCTTCCGTAGTATCTGTCCTTGTCGTTACCGGTGTAGGATTCCATCGTTACCCCGGGGTTCTGATAACCATCGCTCTTCATGTCCTTTCCCTCGGTGTAGAATGTGTAGCCGTTGATATCGTACGCCTCATACGTCATCAGGTTGTGCTCGACGCCCTGTGACAAGGCGAATATGAGTTGTTCTTCCACGGAAGAATCCTCATGTAATGGGTACGACAGAAGCTTCTCCTTGAACCAACGCGTGAAACATGAGTTATGCTCTTTGATTATATCTCTGTCCGTCCTCTGTTGTCCTCGGTCATTGTACGTCTTCTCAATAAAGGTTTTCTACTCTACCACCCAAGGATCGACCACGTCTATGTGTTGTAGCGCGACTAGGTTTGCTCTTTCAAAGTCGGCGAGTCGACCCTCGAAGTTGACATGCATTTCATGGAGACCCTCACGATGACCCCATCCAGCGAGCCTGTCGAGGTGCCTATTGACGGGCACACCAACGGGGTTCTCGATGCCTAGATAATTTATGCAGTAGGAGGTGCACTCTTCGGTCAGAAAGCCCCTGGCTATGCTTCCCTGTAGACGTGACATGTTGCGAACGTATCCTTTGATGACACCATTCATCCTTTCGAATGGCATCATGCTGTGTACGAATGTCGGCCCGATTGGATGATATCCTCCATGATATGGACCAGCAGATGTACCATAACATCAAAGAATGCGGGTGGGAAGTACATCTCAACCTCGCATAGTATCACCACGATCTCTTCCTGTAGCCTTCTGAGTTGCCTCATGTCAACCGACTTCCGAGAGATGACGTCGAAAAAGATGCATAGGCCAAATAGCATTTCACGGACGTGCGTGTCCATGATCCCATGGATTGCAACTAGAAGTATCTGCGTCATTAGCACGTGACAGTCTTGAGACTTCATCCCGCAGAACTTTTGCTTCGCTGAGTCTAGGTATCTGCTTATCTTCCCCGCGTAACCGTAAGGAAGTTTTACTCCTACGAGGCAGGTGAAAAACTACTCGATCTCCTCCTGACTGAGAGTGAAGCACGCGGGAGGGAAGTCATTTCCGATCTTCCTGGCCTTTTTTCCTTTGAGACGACTTTCCGTGTACTTCGCCTCATCATCATCATCATTATTAGCGTGAAGCTCCTCTCTGATGCCCATTGATTTCAAGTCTGCCCTTGCTTTCGGCCCATCTTTGGTCCTCTCTGATGCCCATTGATTTCAAGTCTGCCCTTGCTTTCGGCCCATCTTTGGTCCTCTCTGATGCCCATTGATTTCAAGTCTGCCCTTGCTTTCAAGAAGACTCTTGCACACGTTCTTCGTGATATGCATGACATCAAGGCTGTGAGGCACACGGTGGATCTTCTAGTACGGCAAGTCCCAAAAAACAGACATCGTTTTCCATACCTTCAGCAGCGGCTCTGGACCCTTTCGCTTCTTTCCCGGCTCTGGCACCTTTCCCGGTGATGGGCACTCTTTCCAATTTTTCAATAGCTCGTCTATTTCCTTGCCGCTCCTCGTACGCGGGTGTCTTCGGGGTTCGCTTTCACCATCGAACAGATCCTTGCGTTTTCTCCATGAGTCATCGTCGCTAAGCCACCTTCGATGTCCCATGAACACGGTTTTTGAAGACCCGGGATCTCTATCTAGCTGGCGATACGTTGTGCCATCCATGCACCTGACGCATCTAGAAAATCCGTGGACCACCTGCCCCGCGACATATCCGTAACCGAGATAGTCGTGCACCGTCGTAAGCAGTCCGGCTCTCATAGGGAAATATTCTTTCTCTGCGGCATCCCAGGTATTGGCTGGTGTCTTCCACAGTGTGTCTAGCTCCTCTTTCATCAGCCCCAGATATAGATTGATGTTGTTCCCTGGTTGTTTCGGCCCTTCAATTAGCATACTCATGTGAATGTATTTCCTCTTCATGCACAACCAAGGGGGAAGGTTGTACATCCACACAAACACAGGCTAGGTGCTATCTGTGCTTCTCTGGCTGCCAAACGGATTGACTCCACCGGTGCTCGTGCCCAGCATGATGTTCCTTGGATCGTCTCCAAATTCTGGGTGTTTGAAGTTCAACGCTTGCCACTGGCTCGCATTCTTAGGATGACTCAGCATCTTGTCTTTTTTATTTATCTCTAGATCATTTCCGTCATCTTCTTGCTTCTTCCCCTCCCTATCCACGTGCCAGCGCAGGAGATTTGCTACCTTAGGGTCCGCGAAATACCGCTGCAGACGAGGAGTGATCGGAAAGTACCACACCACTTTTCGAGGAGCTTTCTTCCTCTTCTTGTATCGAGTGACGCCGCACACCGGATATATGGTAGACTCCACGTGCTTGTCCCGATAAATGATGCAATTGTTCATGCACACATGGTATTTCACGTGCGGTTGATCCAGAGGACACACGATTTTATTCGCCTCCTTGAAACTAGTCGGGCACTTGTTCCCCTTGGAAAGACGTTCGTGCCAGAATGACATGTTCTTGTCGAAGCATGCATCGGTCATTTTGTGTTTTACCTTTATCTCCAGAGCCATGAGCATTACTTTCTGGCGGGTATCCTCGGGCCTGCATCCTTCATACAATGGAGTAACCGCGTCTATCTCCAGTTGATCCAGCTTGGCATTTTCTCAGGCGGCAGCTCTTGTGTTATCCGTCTGCTTGAGAAGCAGCTCTTCAATATGAGGGTCCTGCACCCAGCCCATCGATGGTCCATCGTCGTCTGCTCCGGCATCTTCATCTTCATGATCATGCCCTTCATCTGCTCCAGCATCTTCCTCATCATCATGTCCGGCATCTTCTACATGATGACTATGTATTGCATCTACTTCGTGATCATGTCCTGGAGATTCTTTGTCTTCTCGCCCGCCCTCGCCGCGGTTGTCTTGCTGCCCTTCCTCATTTCTTGCCCGACCCCCATGGAAGACTTCATAATCATCTTCATCACCTTGCCACCGATAGCCATCCATGAAACCACGCAAGAGCAGGTGGTCCCGCACCTTTACGGAATCCGGGTCCATAAGGCTCTTCAGCTTGCATCTTCGACACGGACATCTTATCTCCTTCTCATTCTTTTGAAGCATCTCGGCCTTCGCGGAGCTCAAAAACCTATTCATGATGCCTTCGATCATCATGCAGACCATGGTCGCCTGCGGGGTAAAGCAAAACGATATTTTACAAAAAAAAATTGCATGACTTTTCCTAAAAATAGGACCAAAAAGAATGCATAGTGCCAAATTCTCGCCGAAACGGAAATGAATCAACATTCCGGCAAAATAGTGGCAACTATCGCATTTCAAATACCGGTACCTCCCAACACAAACATATGCAACACCACAAACATATGCAACGCCACAAACATATGTAGATCTAGGCCATAAAAAGTGCATGTGCACGTTGATGAAGGGAGGAAAAAGTATATCTACAACACAAAGAAAGCTTTCCCCTTACTTATCTATCAAAAAAAGGAAATTTAACCACTTAATTTGGGTGAATCTATGGTGCAAATGAGATGAGGAGGAGGAGGCACCCGAGACGAGCTTGGAGGAGGAGGTGGAGAGAATGAAGTGGGGAAAGTGAGTGTGGTAGGTGGCTGTCCAAAATATCTAGCTGCTCCTAGGTTACTAATGGCGCACCACCTAACAATGCGCCATTAGTAACCCTGGTTACTAATGGCGCACCTGTTAAGTGGTGCGCCATTACTAGTTTTGCAAAAAAAAATAAAAAAAATAATGGTTAGTAGTGCCGCACCCTTGTTTTGGTGCACCATTACTAGTTTGAACTAGTAATGGCGCACCACAACCACGGTGCGCCATTACTAGTTTTGAAAAAAAAGTAAAAAAAATTGTCAGTAGTGGCGCATGGGGTGTGTGGTGCGCATTACTAGTTAAAACTAGTAATGGCGCACTATGCCCTCATGTGCCATTACTAGTTTTGGAAAAAAAATGTTAGTAGTGGCGCACCGTGTGTGTGGTGCGCCATTAGTGTGATGGACACTAATGGCGTACCTACACATGGTGCGCCACTGCTATATAGCAGTGGCGCACCACATATGTTGTGCGCCATTAGTGTCCATATTAGCTATAGCCCTTTTCCTAGTAGCGAAAAGCTGAAGAAAGACTTCAAGGCTGACCAAGCCGACTGGGAGACGGAGAAATCTGCTCTGTTGAAAAGAGCAGAGGATGCTGAAGCGGCTCTTAAGCCGGTGGCTGAAGAGCTCGCCAGTTTAAAACATCAACTCAATGCCATGACTGCTGGCATCTTCGGTAAGTAACTTCATCTTAAGTTGATATTATCAAAGCATTGCAAGAATATTTCATCTGGCTTATAGATTTGTTTCTTGATACAGGCTCCAGGATTACCCACCTCGGCTCAGATATGGGCAAAAAGTTGAAAGCCGCCTACACCCTTGTAGAGAAATTATACACTGGCGCGCAACAAGCCATTTGCACAGCTGCTCATAAGAAACAACCTCCAACCCTCATCAAGGATACATTGGAGAAGCTATCTGTGTTGCCCCTGTAGATCGAGGAACTGAAGAAATCAGCTGCCAAAGTCGGTGCTCTCACCGTGCTAACCCAGGCAAAAGAATGGCAAGCAGATCTTGAGCTGGAAGACTTGGCTAACGGCTTCCCCAGCATGAAAGAGGACGGGTCTCCCTTCAACACAGAAGACTTTGCTTCAATAGCAAGGGAAATGTGTCCTCTGTCCAGTAAGCTGGCTGAAGATACCAACCTAACACATTATCAGCCGGTTTACGATGCTGACAACAAGAAGGTTAAAGCGCCAATCCATGATTCACAGGACCTTACTCCTCCAATCCGTAAGCACACCTTTTCTCCTGACATTGACCCGTCAACAATTATTATTGATGAATATGTATTGAGAGCTTTGACTGGAATCAACTGGGCAACCTCTGGCTTCCGGCCAATGGGTGAAGAGGAGGATGAACCAGCGTTGGATTATCCACAACCTTCAACTCGCCAAGGCCAAGACCAGTGAGCCATAGGCCGGCTTAGCATCTGCTAGCTGAGATACTTTGCCAAAAAACACTTAATTCTTTTGGGTCGTCTGCTGCCTTGTAATAGGCTAGATTTAAACAATTATCTATCATGCCATCGTGCATGTTGATTCTCATAAAACTGCTGAGTTGTTCTGATCTTTTTTGACGATCCAATATTTATGCTCATACTCATTATCAATTTTGCCTAAACCCATTGTCATAAACCCTGCATCCAAATAGAACACAAGTGCCTTGGCGGTTTACCCCAAGGTGGGTAAAAAAAACCATATAAGCATCCACAAGTGACTGTAACGTCCATAACCAGGGTCGGTTTATCAAAACCTCATATAATAATAAAAAATAAATATCATACGTGTGATATTTATGCGTATTGCTGGCTTACCAGGCCATAAGCAATAAGGGCAACAATCCCAATACAGAGCGTGGCACTCTTTGTAATGTATTCACACTGTCGGCTTACAATGCCTTAGACAACAAAGGGTAACACCCCCCAAAATTTTGAGAGTACAATACTCCATAGATATGATCATCATACACTGGCGAGTTAACATCCAAAGGCAGGCCGGGTTAATCAAAATACTAGACATTTATCAAATAAAAATCCAAGCATCAAGTCCTAAATTAAATTTTAACCATGTATCAATATGGCATAAATGCAAATCATCAAAAATATTCAAAGGAAAAAAGGAAATATAAAAGCAAGGCATTCAAAGGCTGCCAACCTTCAACACACTACAAAAAAAGACACATCCGTGACATTTTGGGCCGAACGAATTTTTTTTCTGTTATTCTTATGAAACTTCTATGATGATAATTGTGACAAAACCCGGTATCATCATAGACGTGGTGGGATCGTAATTCTATGATAAAAAATCATGACAGAAAATGGGCTTTTCGTCCTAGGCGGGCCGAAGACGCAGTTGCATGACATTCTTTGGGCTATCCATGACGGAAAAAATCATGGTAGAAGCGAGGGCGAGGAAAATATTGGGGAGTTCCCGGTTACGGTGGGTTGTCATGGGCCGAGCAATGCGTGTTTCTCTTGTACCATACGCGTGTGGGTGCGAGTGGTTGGGCTCTAACTAAACCCGAGCGAGGCGTCACCTAACCTGTTGGAGATCGTTGTAGAAAATAAAAAATTTCAACGCATCACCAAGATCAATCTATGGAGTCATCTAGCAACGAGAGAGAGAGAGAGAGGAGTGCATCTACATACCCTTGTAGATCACGAGCGGAAGCGTTCAAGAGAACGGGGTTGATGGAGTCGAACTCGTCGTGATCCAAATCACCGATGATCCTAGCGCCGAACGGATGGCACCTCCGCATTCAACACACGTACGGAGCAGAGACGACTCCCGCGCCTTGATCCAGCAAGGAGGAGGGAGAGGTTGAGGAAGAGAGCTCCAACAGCAGCATGACGGCGTGGTGGTGATGGAGCGGTAGTACTCCGGCAGGGCTTCGCTAAGCTTTTGCGGAGGAGGAGAGGTGTTGGGGAGGGGAGGGGCTGCGCCTTAGGTGTGGTGCTGCAGACCTCCCCTCGCCCCTCTATTTATAGTAGGAGGGGTAAGGGGGCCGGCCCCCTCTAGATGAGACCTAGAGGGGGGGGGGGCGGCCAAGGGGGGGGGAACTTGCCACCCAAGCAAGGGGCGCGCCCGCTTTAGGGTTTCCCCCCAACCCTAGGCGCATGGGCGCAAGGGGGGGATGCGCCCAGCCCTCCAAGGGCTGGTTCCATTCCCACTACATCCCATGAGGCCCTCCGGGAGAGGTGGCCCCTCTCGGTGGACCCCCGGAACCCATCCGGTGGCCCCGGTACAATACCGGTATGCCCCTGAACCTTTCTGGTGAGCGTATGACAACTTCCCATATATAGATCTTCACCTCCGGACCATTCTAGAACTCCTCGTGACGTCCGGGATCTCATACGGGACTCCGAACAACATTCGGTAATCACATACAAGTCTTCCAAATAACCCTAGAGTCATCGAAGCTTAAGTGTGTAGACCCTACGGGTTCGGGAATCAAGTAGACATGACCGAGACAGCTCTCCGGCCAATAACCAACAACGGGATCTGGATACCCATGTTGGCTCCCACGTGTTCCACGATGATCTCATCGGATGAACCACGATGTCAAGGATTCAGGTAATCCCGTATATAATTCCGTTTATCAATCGGTACGTTACTTGCCCGAGATTCAATCGTCGGTATCCCAATACCTCGTTCAATCTCGTTACCGGCAAGTCACTTTAATCGTTACATAATGCATGATCGTGTGACTAACCACTTAGTCACATTGATCTCATTATGATGATGCATTACCGAGTGGGCCCAGACATACCTCTCCGTCATACGGAGTGAAGAATCCCAGTCTCGATTCGTGCTAACCCAACAGATACTTTCAGAGATACCTGTAGTGCACCTTTATAGTCACCCAGTTACGTTGTGATGTTTGGTACACCCAAAGCACTCCTATGGTATCCGGGAGTTACACAATCTCATGGTCTAAGGAACTGATACTTGACATTAGAAAAGCTTTAGGAAACGAACTAGACGATCTTGTGCTATGCTTAGGATTGGGTCTTGTCCATCACATCATTCTCCTAATGATGTGATCTTGTTATCAATGACATCCAATGTCCATAGTCAGGAAACCATGACCTTATGTTGATCAACGAGCTAGTCAACTAGAGGCTCACTAGGGACATGTTGTGGTCTATGAATTCACACATGTATCACTGTTTCCGGTTAATACAATTATAGCATGAATAATAGACAATTATCATGAACACGGAAATATAATAATCATCATTTTATTATTGCCTCTAGGGAATATTTCCAACAGTCTCCCACTTGCACTAGAGTCAATAATCTAGTTACACTGTGATGAATCGAACACCCATAGAGTTCTGGTGTTGATCATGTTTTGCCCACGGAAGAGGTTTAGTCAACGGATCTGCGACATTCAGATCCGTTTGCACTTTGCAAATATCTATGTCTCCATCTTGAACATTTTCACGAATGGAGTTGAAGCGACGCTTGATGTGCCAGGTCTTCTTGTGAAACCTGGGCTCCTTGGCAAGGGCAATAGTTCCAGTGTTGTCACAGAAGAGAGTCATCGGCCCCGACGCATTGGGAATAACTCCTAGGTCGGTGATGAACTCCTTCATCCAGATTGCTTCATGCGCTGCCTCTGAGGCTTCCATGTACTCCGCTTCACATGTAGATCCCACCACCACGCTCTGCTTGCTACTGCACCAGCTTACTGCCCCACCATTCAAAATATAAAAGTATCCGTTCTGTGACTTGGAGTCATCCAGATCTGTGTCGAAGCTAGCATCGACGTAACCTTTTACGACGAGCTCTTCATCACCTCCATAAACGAGAAAAATATCCTTAGTCCTTCTCAGGTACTTCAGGATATTCTTGACCGCTGTCCAGTGTTCCATGCCGAGATTACTTTGGTGCCTAGCTACCAAACTCACGGGAAGGTTTACATCAGGTCTGGTACACAACATGGCATACATAATAGACCCTATGGCCGAGGCCTAGGGGATGACACTCATCTTTTCTTTATCTTCTACCATGGTCGGGGATTGAGCCGAGCTCAATTTCACACCTTGTAATATAGGCAAGAACCTCTTCTTGGACCGATCCATATTGAAATTCTTCAATATCTTATCAAGGTATGTGCTTTGTGAAAGACCTATGAGGCGTGTCGATCTATCTCTATAGATCTTGATGCCTAATATATAAGCAGCTTCTCCAAGGTCCTTCATTGAAAAACACTTATTCAAGTAGGCCTTTATGCCATCCAAAAGTTCTATATCATTTACCATCAAAAGTATGTCATCCACATATGATATGAGAAATGCTACAGAGCTCCCACTCACTTTCTTGTAAACGCAGGCTTCTCCATAAGTATGCATAAACCCAAACGCTCTGATCATCTCATTAAATCGAATGCTCCAACTCCGAGATGCTTGCACCAGCCCATATATGAATCGCTGGAGCTTGCATACCTTGTTAGCATTCATAGGATCGACAAAACTTTCCGGCTCCATCATATCAACTCTTCCTTAAGATAGCCGCTAAGGAATGCCGTTTTGACGTCCATTTGCCATATCTCATAATCATAGTATGTGCCAATTGCTAACATGATTCGGACGGACTTCAGCTTCGCTACGGGAGCGAAAGTCTCATCGTAGTCAACTCCTTGAACTTGCCGATAACCCTTAGCAACAAGTCGAGCTTTATAGATGGTAACATTACCATATGCGTCTGTCTTCTTCTTAAAGATCCATTTATTTTCTATCGCTCGCCGATCATCGGGCAAGTCTGTCAAAGTTCATTCTTTGTTTTCATACATGGATCCTATCTCAGATTGCATGGCTTCAAGCCATTTGTTGGAATCCGGGCCCGCCATCACTTCTTCATAGTTCGAATATTCACCGTTCTCTAACAACATGATTTCCAGGACAGGGTTGCCATACCATTCTGGTGTGGAACATGTCCTTGTGGACCTACGAAGTTCAGTAGTAACTTGATCCGAAGTACCTTGATCATCATTATTAACTTCCTCTCTAGTTGGTGCAGGCACCACAGGAACATCTTCCTGAGCTGAGCTACTTACCGGTTCAAGAGATAGTACTTCATCAAGTTCCACCTTCCTCCCACTTACTTCTTTCGAGAGAAACTCTTTCTCCAGAAAGTACCCATTCTTGGCAACAAAGATCTTGCCTTCGGATCTGAGGTAGAAGTTATACCCAATGGTTTCCTTAGGGTATCCTATGAAGACGCATTTTTCTGACTTCGGTTCGAGCTTTTCAGGTTGAAGTTTCTTGACATAAGCATCGCATCCCCAAACTTTTAGAAACGACATCTTAGGTTTCTTTCCAAACTATAATTCATACAGTGTCGTGTCAACGGATTTAGACAGTGCCCTATTTAAAGTGAATGTAGCTATCTCTAAAGCGTATCCCCAAAATGACAGCGATAAATCGGTATGAGACGTCATAGACCGCACCATGTCCAATAGAGTGCGATTACGACATTCGGACACACCGTTACGCTGAGGTGTTCCAGGAGGCGTGAGTTGTAAAACGATTCCACATTTCCTTAAGTGCGTAACAAACTCGTGAATTAAATATTCCCCCCACGATCTAATCGTAAGAACTTTATCTTTCTGTCATGTTGATTCTCTACCTCATTCTGAAATTCCTTGAACTTTTCAAAGGTCTCAGACTTGTGTTTCATTAAGTTGACATACCCATATCTACTTAAGTCATCAGTGAGGGTGAGAACATAATTCTAGCCACCGCGAGCCTCAACGCTCATTGGACCGCACACATCAGTATGTATAATTTCCAATAAGTTGGTTGCTCGCTCCATTGTTCCGGAGAACGGAGTCTTGGTCATTTTTCCCATGAGGCATGGTTCGCACGTGTCAAATGATTCGAAATCAAGAGACTCCAAAAGTCTATCTATATTGAGCTTATTCATGCATTTGACACCAATGTGACCAAGGCGGCAGTGCCACAGATATGTGGGACTATCATTATCAATCTTACATCTTTTGGTATTCACACTATGAATATGTATAACATCACGTTCGAGATACATTAAGAATAAACCATTGACCAGCGGGGCATGATCATAAAACATATCTGTCATATAAATAGAACAACCATTATTCTTGGATTTAAATGAGTAGCCATCTCACGTTAAACGAGATCTAGATACAATGTTCATGCTCAAAGCTGGCGCCAAATAACAATTATTGCGGTTTAAAACTAATCCAGTCGGTAAATGTAGAGGTAGCGTGCCGACGGAGATCACATCGACCTTGGAACCATTCCCGACGTGCATCCTCACCTCGTCCTTCGCTAGTCTCCGCTTATTCCGCAGCTCCTGTTTTGAGTTACAAATATGAGCAACCGCACCGGTATCAAATACCCAGGAGCTACTACGAGTACTGGTAAGGTACACATCAATAACATGTATATCACATATACCTTTGGTGTTGCCGACCTTCTTATCCGCTAAGTACTTGGGGCAGTTCCGCTTCTAGTGACCGTTCCCCTTGCAATAAAAGCACTCAGTCTCAGGTTTGGGTCCGTGCTATGGCTTCTTCCCGGCAACTGGCTTACCGAGTGCGGCAACTCCCTTGCCGTCCTTCTTGAAGTTCTTCTTACCCTTTCCTTTCTTGAAACTAGTGGTTTTATTGACCATCAACACTTGATGTTCCTTTTTGATTTCTACCTCTGCCGATTTCAGCATTAAAAATACCTCAGGAATAGTTTTCACCATCCCCTGCATATTGTAGTTCATCACAAAGCTCTTGTAGCTAGGTGGGAGCGACTGAAGGATTCTGTCAATGACCGCCTCATCCGGGAGGTTAATGTCCACCTGGGACAAGTGGTTGTGCAACCCAGACATTTTGAGTATGTGCTCGCTGACAGAACTATTTTCCTCCATCTTACAACTGTAGAACTTGTCGGAGACTTCTTATCTCTCGACCCGGGCATGAGCTTGGAAAGCCATATTCAGCTCTGGGAACATCTCATATGCTCTGTGCTGCTCAAAACGCTTTTGGAGCCCCGGTTCTAAGCTATAAAGCATGCCACACTGAATGAGGGAGTAATCATCAACACGCGACTACCAATCATTCATAACGTCTTGCTGGGACGGGTGCTTCACCTAGCGGTGCTTCTAGGACATATGCTTGTCGGATTTCGGGTTCCGGCAGACCCTCTAGATTCGAACACTGGGGTGCGCGCGGAGATTCGGCCCTCTACCTACCTGCACCTCACCGCCTCACTAGGAACTAAGCAATCAAAGGAACAACACAAGAGACACAGGGTTTATACTGGTTCATGCCACCATTGTGGTGTAATACCCTACTCCAGTGTGTGTGTGGTGGATTGCCTCTTGGGCTGATGATGAACAGTACAAGGAAGAACAGCCTCGCGAGGGTCTGTTCTTGGCTGGTGCGATGAACTGTTAGGGGAGTTCAGTCGCTCTCTCTCTCTACTGGTTTCTAGGCGAGGACCTGATTGATTTCTCGATCCCCCACCTTGTGGGTGGCTAGTCCTATTTACAGGCAAAGGCCCTGGGCCTCTTCCCAAATATTGAGCGGGAAGGGCGCCAACAATTGGCCATTTTGAAGGGGAACATCTACTATACTTATCCTGACTAAAGTTGGTCTTCGCCTGCCAAAGGCTCTGGTGGTGACGCTGGCTTGGGCTCCACGATGACTTCCATCCTGCCGTTCTGCTGGTCTTGGTCTTGTTGCACCGAAATGGATGCCTTTGCTTGATGCTCTCGCCTGCGCTTGCTCCCTTTGCACCAAACAGGAAGGAAGGACACTGCGCAGGCTGGCGCCCGCCTGGCGCCCTTGGTCGTCATGGCTTGCGTCATGGGCACCTCGCGAGGTACCCCGCCTTGATCTCTCCGCCTCCTCGTGAGCCAGCCTGATGAGGCCTTGCCTGAGGAAGCCTCCTGTCGTCCGCCCCGCGGGGCTTGGACCCTCGTGAGGATCTTGAGCTCGTGATGATGAAGATGGGCCATGCTGGGCCGCCCCTTGAGCCACGCCGCGGGCCGCAGGCAGGCAAGTCTGGGGAACCCCGTTCCAAGAACGCCGACAATGGGGGCAAGCGCAGACCCGCCTGCACAGAGTCCTTGTTTCCTCTTTGGTGCAAAGGGGGCAAGCGCAGGCGAGAGTATCAAGCAAAGGCAACCATTTCGGTGCAACGAGACCAAGACCAGCAGAACGGCAGGATGGAGGTCATCGTGGAGCCCAAGCCAGCGTCACCGCCAGTCTTTGGTAGGCGAGGACCGACTTTAGCCAGGATAAGTGTACTAGATGTCCCCCTTCAAAATGGCCAATTGTTGGCGCCCTTCCAGCTCAATATTTGGGAAGAAGACCAAGGCCTCGCTCTATAAATAGGGCTAGCCACCACAGAAGAAAGGATCCGGATTCAATTCTTCCCAAGAGGCATCACCTCCACAAGAACTCCTCCCCTCGCAAGGAAGTTCTTCCCTTGTATGGTTCTTCATCAGCCCCTGAGGCAATCCACCACACCACAAACTAGAGTAGGGTATTACACCACAATGGTGGCCCGAACTAGTATAAACCTCGTGTCCCTTGTGTTGCTCTTCGTGTAGTTTAGATCCTTGCGAGGCGACGAGACGTGAAAAGGTAGGAGGTGTGATCTCCGCGCGCACCCCAGAGTTCGAACCGTGAGGGTCTGCCGGAACCCAAAATTTGACATTTGGCGCGCCAGGTAGGGGTGCGCCAGAATCCGCCTTTCGCCGCCCTGTGTTTCGCCATCCATCGCATCTACGTCAGAGGCTCGTCGAGCCCACGCCGAGCGCCGGGCCTCTCTCTCTACTTGCATTTCCCAGACGGCCCCCGTCGGCGGATGCCCCCGCCTTTCCCCGTCGCCTGTTGTCAATGCCGCCACCGGCCCGGCGGGGAACGAGCAGCAGGCGTCGTCCCTGCATCCTTAGGTGCGGCGAGAAGGCCGCACCGCCACCCCGTCGCTGACTCCAGCCGGTTCCTCGTCCCACGCATGTCGCGCTCCGGCGGACGCGCATGCCGCACTACTCCTGGCGTGGGAGCTCCTGCACTACCGTCCCGTCGACGACCTCTATGACGAGTGGCTCGCCTGCATCACCGAGCCCGTCAGCGCCGCTGGGGGCTCCCCTGCACCATCCCTCTCGCTGCACCGCGCCCCACCCTACGCGGGCAACAAAGCTCCGGGGGCGCCTCAGCAGCCTCACCCTCAAGAAGGCGCCTTGGCCCCAAGGTGCGTGGCCCCTGGGAGGGACCCGCTCTGTCCGGCACCAGCATAGCAAGAGAAGAGCTGCCAAGAGATCCCACGTCCCCAAGAAGCTGCCCGTGTGCTCCTCGCACCGGCCTGTCATGACCGCGCTCCTGCTCGAGCGTGCCAAGACCCCGCGCTGCTCCTGGCGGCAGCGCACGGAGACTTCCAAGATCAAGCTCTCAGTCACCAAAGGCCTCCCGTGGCCACTGCAGGCTGCCGTGCCTTCACCGCCGAGCTGCGCAGCGTGGCCTGGTCGGGCAAGTTCAAGCCAGATCTGCCCCCGCCCTACAATGGCACGGCTAACCCTGCAGAGTTCCTCCAGCTCTATGAGCTGGGCATTGAAGCCGCCAACAGGGACAAGAAGGTCATGGCAAACTGGTTTCCCATGGCGCTCAAGGACGGTGCCCGCACCTGGCTCCTGAACCTGGCTCCAGGCATGATTTCCTCCTGGGACGAGATGCGCACCCGCTTCATCGCCAACTTCCAAGGCACCCGCGACCGGCCCCCGGCCATGAGCGACTTGCGCCGCATCAAGCAGCAGCCAGGAGAGACCCTGCAAAAGTTCATCCAGCGTTTCAACAATGCTCGCCTTAAGATCCCCAAGGTGTCTGAGGAGGCCCTCATCTCAGCCTTCTCTGACAGCGTGCGTGACGTCAAGATGAAAGAGGAGTTTGCGATCCATGAAGACCTGTGCACCTCCCTAGAGCTGTTCAATTTGGCGACCAAGTGTGCCAGGGCTAAGGAAGGACGCCTTTCCCTCCTTGAGCTGCTGACTGCCGACCCAGAAGAGAAGAAGCCCAAGGTCAAGGACGTGAAGCGCAAGGGGGCTGCCGTGCTTTCAGTGGAGCTGGACACCAAGCGAGGCAGGGATCAGCCTGAGTCATCCAAGGGCAGCCGGTACTGTGTGTATCATGACCTCCACACCAACAACACCATCGAATGCCAAGAGCTCAGGGCCGTGCGGGACGTGCGTGCCGGCCGACGCCCCGAGCGCAGCGACCGGGGCTATGGCCGAGGAGGAGGAAGAGATGGAGGAGGATGGGAAGACCGTGGCCCTCGCCAAGGGTGGTGTGACCGACATCGCGAGGACCACTGGCAGCACCAGCCTTGCGAGGGAGGTTGGAGGGATCAGCCTCGCGAGGATCGCCCACAAGGCAACGCGGGCCTCCTTCCTCTACCACCACAGCCGAGGAGGAATGAAGACCATCATCAGGACGAGGGGGCTGGAGGCTTCCAGGAGCCGCGCGCAATCGCTTGCATCTTGGGTGGCGCTCAGACCCCGGCCTCTCAGCGCATCTTCAAGCAGTTCGCTCACGAAGTGAATGCAGTCCTTCCCAAGCTCGAGGACACACGCCCTCTCAGGTTGTACTGCCCCGGTTTCGATGCGCCAGGTGTTCGCCAGTTATTCGCTGTCATTGCCATGTCATTTGCTTGCGTGTTTGCCATGTCATCATCTGCATTTCATATGCATGTTTTTCAAAACTTGCATCTGTTCGGGTTCTCCCGGTTCTCTCAGTTGTCCGTTCGGAGTCCGGACCATTCGCGCGCGCCCGTCGCCCCCTCTCAGACCTTGTTTCATGTGCGGGTGTTAAACTTTCTCGGAATGGCCCGAGGTTTGCCAAGCGGCCTTGGTATAGCACCGGTAGACTGCCTGTCAAGTTTCGTGCCATTTGGAGTCCGTTTGATACTCCAACGATTAACCGCGTAGCCCGAAACCCCCCTTTCTCTTTGCAGCCCAACACCCTTCCAAACTGGCCCAAAACCCACCTATCTCCCCTCCATGCTCTCGGTCATTCGGTCACGATCTTGTGGGCTAAAATCGCACCCCATTTGGACTCTCCTAGCTCCCTCTACCTATATATATGTGCATCCCCCCAAATTTTCGCGCAGTCCAAACCCTAGCCCTCTCCCTTCTCGCGCCGCCGGACATGTCCGCCCGGCGGCCGAACACGTCCACCGCCCCGCAGCAACGTCGCCCCGGCCAATCCTAGAGTGCCACATCACCCCGCCGCCGCTCTCCTCCAACCACGAGTCGCCATGTGGCTTCTCCACGTCCTCCCCGCGCCCTGTCCACCGCCGAGGCCCGTGGAAGCCCGCAACCGGCCCGACCTAGGCCGCATCTGGGCCCGACGCGCTCGCTCTCCCGCAGCCGCGCCCCCGAACAAGCGCCTCGCCCCGCGCCTCCCTCCGCGCCTTCAGCTCCTCGCCACCCGTCTCCGGCGACCGGGCCCCGCCGCCGGCTGGCTTCGCCGCCACCGACCCTCAGGAAAGTCGCCGCCGCCCCTTGTCCTTTCTAATCCTTCTCTCCCTCTTGCTGCCTCACACTCTCTCTCTCCCGCAGGAGCTCCTCGCCGCTGGCATTCCCCACCGCCGCTGGGAATGGACCTCCCTGCCCGGATCCGGCGCACAGGGGTCGAGATCAGCCCGTTCCCCTGCCTTCCGCCGCCCATCTCCGCCGTCCGCTCGCCGGAGCCCCTCGTTCCGCCGCCGCCGCCATGGTTCTGCTCGGGATCGAGCAGAATAGTTCGCCGAACGCACCCTATGGGCCGGCCTCGGGAGGCCCAGCCCAGTCACCCTGCCAACGCGCCTCCTCTCCACCCTGGGCCTTGGCCCGCTAGGTGAGCGCCCCAGCACGGCTATTCCCCGCACGTGTGTAGTATAGTTATCTCGCGCTTGTCTGTCTTTTCTTCTTCAAAAAAACTGCCAAGTCCCTGTTATTTTGACATAATCATGCCATGTTCATCGCGTCGTATCTCTGCATCCGTAGCTCCGTTTCGTGCGTGTAATATGTCAAATTGTTCGACTCAACGAGTACATCGTTTCATTCCATTGCATCATTTTCATTTGAGCTCATCTAGATGCCCAAATCTTCGTTGCAAGAGTGCTTAATGATGTTGTCTGCTGTCTGTTAACAGAACGAGCTCTTTTGTCATTTTTGCCATGTTTGATGTGTGCATCCTATGAGGTTGATGTCTACATGTGTTTTGATATATGCCATGTCTTCTTTAAAGAGGTGCTTACCATGTATTTTTGTGATCAATGTGGTGACTAGCACAAGCATGCAAACTAGGCATCGTGATGTTGCTGATTTTAGTCCCTGTTCTGCTGTTATTTTGATGCCATGTAAACTTGTTGCTACAGAGAGATGCATGCATATTTTGAGATACTTCTGTAAGGATGTTTTGAACATATGGTTGTTCTCTATCCATTCATGCCCCTGGTTGCAATTATGGAGTAGTCTAGCATGTCATTTTTGTGCTCTACTTTTGCTTCAAAATGTTTACTGGCAGATTGTTTACATGTTATTCAATTTTGCCAAGGTTGTTGTAGTTGATCCTTGCATGCTATGAACTTGTTCTTGCCTTGGTTTGTTTCATAAACATGTCTTATTGCTTATCCTATGCTTATCTTATCATGCAATGACTTGTGGTGAGTGAATCAAGGTTGTTAAGTAGTGTACTTGCTGTTACTGTTTTGCTAGGCTGAATCTGTTATTTCGTGATGCTATGTAAACCTGCTGCTACTAGTGATTCTATGCATAATCTGGAGATGATCACTAAATATGTTTTGTTCTACATGTCATGGTCTATCCATACATGCCCCTGGTAGCATTTATAACTTTCTGTAACTTGTTGTAATCTTGATCCAAAATTGCTTAATAATGTTGTTATTAGCCTGTTAACATTAAGTTCAGTTGTTGCCATGTGTTTTGCTAGTGATCCATGCACCCTATGAACTTGCATTTGCCATGCTTAGCTTCACAAACATCTCTTCTTACTGTTGGTTGCCTTGTCATGCCATGTTTTTCTCTGTAGTGAGTTGCACAAGCTCATCTACATGCCTTCATAATTCTGTTTCTGCCATGTTTGAATCTGTATTATAACTTGCTATGTTTACATGGGTGCCATCATATTTTCTGATCCTTTTTGGCTTATGGTCACTAAGGGACTTTTGATCTATGCATTGAGGTGATTCATTCCATGCCTTTGTTTGCCATGATAAGTTCTTGTAACATGTAGTTTGATAGCTCTAAACATTGCAACCTGATGTTATTTTCTGCAAAGTCTGAAATTGTTATTACTTGCAATCTTGCCATGTGTGTTTGAGCATGTTCTAGTAGTTTCCGGACATAGCTCAGTGTTCATGTTTTGTAATGCTTTACCTGTACATCATGCCCATGCCTTTAGTTATTATGTTGGGGTGCTGTAGCATGTTGTTTTGATGCTTGCAATATGCGTAGTTGCTGTTTTGGACAGATTGTTGCTATAACTTGTTTAATGTGTGTGTGTTGAACCGTTGCTCCGTTTTGAGTGTGGTCTATATGAAACTTGCTTGATTTTGCATGTAGTTTCATATTATCATGTTGCATCCATGTTTTGAGGTGTTTGCTTGATGTTTGTATGCATTTTGCATCAATGCCATGTTTCACTTGTTTTGCTCATATCTTCTAGGTCGTAGCTCCGAACTAAATGAACTTTATATGTAACTTGACTAGAATCTCGTGTAGATCACCTTGGTGCATCTTAACTTGCTGTTTAACAACTTGAACATAAGGTTTATTCAGATCTGGACCAATTTTCGAAATCTGCATATGAGGACTTACCGGAATTGTTATATGTTGTTCCCGGCCTCATTTAAACTTGTCTGGATGTGTTGTTCTTGTTTGCATCATCTCTTGACATGAGTAGCTTCATGTAGTCTTGTCTTGCATCATGCTTGTTCGTGCATCATGCCTTGTTCATGTGTGGTGTGTTTACGATGTTGTGTGCTTCTTTTCGATAGTTCCTATTTCGTTGCGATCGTGAGGATTCGTTCGTCTACGCTTGGTTCGTCTTCATGGCTTCATCCGTTCGTCTTCCTCATGGACTGGTTCTTCTTCCTAGCGGGATTTCAGGCAAGATGACCGCTACCCTGGATCTCACTACTATCATTGCTATGCTAGTTGTTTCGTTCTATCGCTATGCTGCGCTACCTATCATTTACTCTTCAAGCCATCCCAAATTGCCATGAACCTCTAACCTTTGACACCTTTCCTATGCAAACCGTTGCTTGGCTATGTTACCGCTTTGCTCAGCCCTCTTATAGCGTTGCTAGTTGCAGGTGAAGTTGAAGATTGCTCCATGGTGGACAGGATTTTGGTTGGGATATCACAATATCTCTTATATTATTAATGCATCTATATACTTGGTAAAGGGTGGAAGACTCGGCCTTTTGCCTGGTGTTTTGTTCCACTCTTGCTGCCCTAGTTTCCGTCATACCGGTGTTATGTTCCCGGATTTTGCGTTCCTTACGCGGTTGGGTGATTTATGGGACCCCCTTGACAGTTTGCTTTGAATAAAACTCCTCCAGCAAGGCCCAACCTTGGTTTTACCATTTGCCTCACCACCACCTATACCTTTCCCTTGGGTCGGCCAACCCGAGGGTCATCTTTATTTTAGCCCCCCCCCCCCCCCCCCGGGCCAGTGCTTGTCTAAGTGTTGGTCCGAATCGGGCAGACGGCGGGGCCACCTCGGGGAAACTCGAGGTCTGGTTTTACTCGTAGGCTGACCCGTCCGGTGTGCCCTGAGAACGAGATATGTGCAGCTCCTATCGGGATTTGTCGGCGCATCGGGCGGCTTTGCTGGTCTTGTTTTTCCATTGTCGAAATGTCTTGTAAACTGGGATTCTGAGTCTGATCGGGTCTTCCTGGGAGAAGGTATATCCTTCGTTGATCGCGAGAGCTTATCATGGGCTAAGTTGGGACACCCTTGCAGGGTATAATCTTTCGAAAGTCGTGCCTGCGGTTATAGGCAGATGGGAATTTGTTAATGTCCGGTTGTAGATAACTTGACACCAAATCCAAATTAAAACGCATCAACCGTGTGTGTAGCCGTGATGGTCTCTTTTTGGCGGAGTCCGGGAAGTGAACACGGTTTCTGTGTTATGTTTGACGTAAGTAGGTGTTCAGGATCACTTCTTGATCATTGCTAGCTTCACGACCGTTCCTTTTGCTCTCTTCTCGCTCTTATTTGCGTATGTTAGCCACCATATATGCTTAGTCGCTGCTGCAACCTCACCACTTTACCCCTTGCTTTCCCTTTAAGCTTTGCTAGTCTTGATACCCATGGTAATGGGATTGCTGAGTCCTCGTGGCTCACAGATTACTACAACAACAGTTGCAGGTACATGTTATGCGATGATCATGACGCGAGAACGATGTTTGCTTGTCTTGGAGTTCTTCTTCTGCTTCTTCTTCGATCAGGGGATAGGTTCCGGGTCGACAGCCTGGGCTAGCAGGGTGGATGTTGTTCGAGTTTCTGTTTGTGTTTCATCCGTAGTCGGATGATGCTCTTATGTATTGTGATGTTGTATTCATGTGGCATTGTATGCCTCTTGTATATATCCCCATCTATTATGTAATGTTGATGTAATGATATCCACCTTGCAAAAGCGTTTCAATATGCGGGTCTATCCTTGGTGGGACCTTCGAGTTCCTTTTGGATAGGGTTGCATATTGGGCCTGACACAGGTGGTCAGCATGCGCCATCACATTCAGCTCAGCGGATCAGCTCAAGTGTGCAGCCACAGCCGGAGTCCTCCCGATGCTTTGTTCCCCAATCATCAGCAATGTGCAAGTCACCAGGACCCTCATCGATGGCGGAGCAGAGCTCAATGTCCTGTTCGTCGAGACATTCAACAATCTCCAAGTGCCATACAATCAGCTTCAGCCAACCAAGCCTTTCTCAGGAGTCACCGATGGTTCCACTGTCCCAATAGGGCAGGTCCGCCTTCCTGTTACCTTCGGGAAGCGCGACAACTACCACACCGAGCTCATTGACTTCGACGTCGCGCACATCCGCCTGCCTTACAGTGCCATCCTCAGGTACCCAGCTCTGGCCAAGTTCATGGCTGTGATGCATCACGGATACAATGTCCTCAAGATGCCAGGAAGCGGTGGATTCATCATGGTGCCTTGTGAAGAAAGGGATGATGTGTGTTCTCTGGAGCGTGCTTTTCAAGAGGCGTCAATCAAAGACCCAGATCACAGGAGCGGAAGGCTTCCTGAGGCAGTCCCTAAGAAGAAGAAGACATCGCTTGGTCCGGACCCTTGGGAGGTAGGCCCCTCAGGATCCGCGCCTGTTCAGGGGGCGCCTCCTTCTGTCGCATAGGAAGGCGCGCCCGCCGCCCTCCTCGAGCAAGGCTCGGGGGCTCTCTCCTGGAGGGCCATCGACTTTGCTAAGATCATGAGGGAGGCGCTCGGGCACCACTTAGAGGCGTGTTTCAAAGCATGTTTCCCACAGGAAGGAGCAAGGCAAGGAGGGCCAAACCCTCAGGAGTTCGTCAGCGAGATCATTCAGGAGCTGCAGGAGTCAAGAGTCATGAGTGGCAGCCACAGCTTACCCGCCATAGCTCCCAATCCGGGCAAGGATGGTGGGCTGCGTGTCTGCATCGACATACCAGGACTCAACCGAGCCGCCTCTCAGGAGCGCCTCAGGCCCTCGCGCGTGGGACGCTGCGAAGGTCCACCCCATAGCTATGTTGGCATGCCTTACGGCCTACCGAACGCGGCTGCTGTGCATCAGTGCCTCATGAGGAGCATCCTGGAGGCTCAAGCGGCCAGGCATTCTAGAGTCCTCACAGAGATGGAGATGGTCCGCGAGGAGCCGCCAGCGCCTTTGGAGCCTCCCGAGGTTCCTGGGCCTAGGGGCTCGTAAAGATCGGCTCCCGCAACGCATGTCGTCCGCTACTTCAGCATCCCTTCATCTTCAACATCATTAGGTGACATCCTTCGAGTTTCATTTTCAGCTGGGAGCGCCCCCAGGGCTGCATCATTCTCAGGCCACATGGGTCCATCCGTGCGGCATGTATCCCTTTTGTTCATGTCTTTAGGTTACTTTCTTGGGGGCACCCCTCAGGCTGCATTATCCCCAAGCCACCCGGGCCTGACCCAGCGGCGTTTGCCTTTTCCTACATCTATCTAAATGGATTTGCTCCTTCATGCTTAACATGCTTGACTTAATCGCCCGCTCGATTGACACCAACTTATGGAGCTGCTCCCTAATGGCACGACGCTTGCGCACGGGTCCATCCCTGCAACGTCGACAAACCTGAGTGGCTGAGCTCTGGCCGCGGCAACCCCGCAAGGCGCCACCTCACCAGGCCCTCAGTGCCCTCATCACCCCTCCAAGAGCAACCAGTAGCTGGCTGGCAATTGTAACGGCAACACTCATTTTCCTTGTGATGAGCTCGCAAGATATCTTTAAGTAGCAACGTCGGGAGAGGCCTTCACGGCGTCTCCTTCCCTCTCGACGGCGCGAACCGCTTGCACGTTAAAGGGTGGGCGTCTGAGCATCGTGACTCACGGGCTCTTACTGGCTCTCCAGCCCTCACCTCATGGCCTTGTCCACGGCATCGCGACCTGGCATACCAGCGACGGCTGAGCTCGCTCGAGCGCCGGGACCCGAGGACGTAGAGCACGAATGGAAGTAAGGGAAAGGGGGAAGAGGCTCGCGAGGACCCGCCCAGCAACTCCTCAGCTGCCGACGCGCGGACCTGGCGCCGCGCCAAGGAGAGGCTTCAGACTCTCGAGATAAGTCATCCTCCGGAGCTACTAACTATCGCAACACCGACCTTGCACCTAATGCAGCTCCGTGTTGGCAATGTTGTGCTCCTTTCTCACCGAACGATGGCTGCTTGAGCGCTAAAGGGGACCTCCTGAGCATCGAGACTCAGGGGCTCTTACTGGACCTCGGGCCGCTCACCTCCTGGCCTTGACCACGGCATCGCGACCTGGCATACCAGCGACGGCTGAAGCTTGCCTTGGGACCGGGACCTGTCGGCGCAGAGCATCAAGTCCTCGCGAGGTTCGAAAAGAGGAACTAAGCTAAGGCGGTACGAGCATCTCACACTGCTTCATGATAAGGATCATATTAACAAAAGGAACTACATGCACCTTACAAGCCCCCACGGGGTGTGTTCTTGGCTCCTCGCAGGGACTTATCAATTCGTGCAGTTGCCGAGGTGTCGTGGGGAAGCAGGGACGCCCACGTCCAATAAATCGCCACACGGCGCCCAAGGCCGCAGGCTGTTGGGGCCTGCGGCACTTCGCACTTGCCCCTTCGCTTCTCTTCTAAGACAAGTCCAGGCGCGCCTTGGGCCCGGGGGCTACGGTCGGCGTTTTGGGAATGGGGGTACCCAGACTTGCCTGCCTGCGGCCTACAGTGTGGCTCAAGGAGTGGCCTAGTACGGCCCATCTTCATCAACACATGCTCAAGACCCTCGCGAGGGGCCAAGCCTCGCTGGGCGGACAACAGGAAGCTTCCTCAGGCACAGCCTCGTCAGGTTGGCTCATAAGGAGGCAGAGAGATCAAGGCAGGGTACCTCATGAGGTGCCCGTGACGCAAGCCATGACAATCGAAGACAGGCGGGCGCTGGCCTACGCAGAGTCCTTGTTTCCTCTTTGGTGCAAAGGGCGCAAGCGCAGGCGAGAGTATCAAGCAAAGGCAACCATTTTGGTGCAACAAGACCAAGACTAGCAGAACGGTAGGATGAAGGTCATCGTGGAGCCCAAGCCGGCGTCACCGTCAGAGTCTTTGGCAGGCGAGGACCGACTTTAGCCAGGATAAGTGTACTAGATGTTCCCCTTCAAAATGGCCAATTGTTGGCACCCTTCCCGCTCAATATTTGGGAAGAGGACCAAGGCCTCGCTCTATAAATAGGGCTAGCCACCATAGAAGAAAGGATCCAGATTCAATCCTTCCCAAGAGGCATCACCTCCACAAGAACTCCTCCCCTCGCGAAGCAGTTCTTCCCTTGTATGGTTCATCATCAGCCCCTGAGGCAATCCACCACACCACAAACTAGTGTAGGGTATTACACCACAATGGTGGCCCGAACTAGTATAAACCTCGTGTCCCTTGTGTTGCTCTTCGTGTAGTTTAGATCCTTGCGAGGTGACGACACGTGAGTAGGTAGGAGGTGTGATCTCCGCGCGCACCCCAGAGTTTGAACCTTGAGGGTCTGCCAGAACCCAAAATCCGACAGAGACGTCTCCCGTGCCTTGATCCAGCAAGGAGGAGGGAGAGGTTGAGGAAGAGAGCTCCAACAGCAGCACGACGGCGTGGTGGCGATGGAGCGGCAGTACTCCGGCAGGGCTTCGCCAAGCTTTTGCGGAGGAGGAGAGGTGTTGGGGAGGGGAGGGGCTGCGCCTTAGGTGTGGTACTGCAGCCCTCCCCTCTCCCCTCTATTTATAGGAGGAGGGGAAGGGGGCCGGCCCCCTCTAGATGAGATCTGGAGGGGGGCGGCGGCCAAGGGGGGAACTTGCCCCCCAAGCAAGGGGGGTGCCCCCTTTAGGGTCCCCCCCCAAACCTAGGCGCATGGGCCCAAGGGGGGGGATGCTCCCAACCCTCGAAGGGCTGGTTCCATTCCCACTACGGCCCATGAGGCCCTCCGGGAGAGGTGGTCCCTCCCGGTGGACCCATGGAACCCATCCGGTGGCCCCGGTACAATACCCTGTATGCCCCCGAACCTTTCCGGTGACCGTATGACAACTTCCCATATATAAATCTTCACCTCCAAACCATTCCGGAACTCCTCGTGACATCCGGGATCTCATCCGGGACTCCGAACAACATTCGGTAATCACATACAAGTCTTCCTAGTAACCCTAGCGTCATCGAACCTTAAGTGTGTAGACCCTACGGGTTCGGGAATCACGTAGACATGACCGAGACAGCTCTCCGGCCAATAACCAACAGCGGGATCTGGATACCCATGTTGGCTCCCATGTGTTCCACGATGATCTCATCGGATGAACCACGATGTCGAGGATTCAGGTAATCCCGTATACACTTCCATTTATCAATCAGTATGTTACTTGCCCGAGATTCAATCGTCGGTATCCCAATACCTCGTTCAATCTCGTTACCGGCAAGTCACCTTACTCGTTACATAATGGATGATCCCGTGACTAACCACTTAGTCACATTGAGCTCATTATGATGATGCATTACCGAGTGGGACCAGAGATACCTCTCCGTCATACAGAGTGACAAATCCCAGTCTCGATTCGTGCCAACCCAACAGATACTTTCGGAGATTGTCGGTGTTCTGGGAACGGAGGTCCCCAGACTAGCCTACTTGTGGCCTGCGGCGTGGCTCAACAAGTGGCCCAGTGTGGCCCACCATCATCAGCTGAAGCTCAAGACCCTCCCGAGGGGCTAAGCCTCACGAGAAGGACGACAGGAAGCTTCCTCAGGAGCAGCCTCGTCAGGCAGGCTCACGAGGAGGCGGAGAGATCAAGGCAGGGGTACCTCGCGAGGTGCCCATGACGATCGAGGCCAGGCGGGCGCCGGCCTGCGCAGTGTCATTGTTTCCCCTTTGGTGCAAAGGGAGCAAGCACATGCCAAGGCATCAGGCAAAGGTTACCATTTCGGTGCCACAACACCAAGACTAGTAGAGCAGCAGGACAGAGGTCACCGTGGAGCCCAAGACGGCGTCATCATCAGAGTCTTTGGCAGTCGAAGACCAACTTTAGTCAGGATAAGTGCACTAGATGTTCCCCTTCAAAATGGCCAATTGTTGGCGCCCTTCCCGCTCAATATTTGGGAAGAGGACCAATGCCTATCTCTCTATATATAGGGCTAGCCACCATAGTATAGAGGCATCTGGAATCGAGCCCTCCAAAGGGACAACACCACCACAAGAACATCCCTCGCGAGGCTATTCTTCCTTTGTACTGTTCATCATCAGCCCCTGAGGCAATCCACCACACCACAAACTAGAGTAGGGTATTACACCACAACGGTGGCCCGAACTAGTATAAACCTTGCGTCCCTTGTAGTGTTCATCGTGTAGCCTAGATTCCTTGCGAGGCTTCGAGACGTGAGTTGGTAGGGGAGAGATCTCCGTGCGCACCCCAAGGTTCGAACCTCAAGGGTCTGCCGAAACCAGAAATCTGACATTTGGCGCGCCAGGTAGGGGTGCGCTAGAATCCTTCTTCCACCGCCTCGCGCACCATTGCTTCGTCGTTCTCATGTCAAGCGACTCGACGGCCAACACCGACCGCTAGGCGGCGTGGCCCGCCCATTCCGTGCCGCCTGCCCAGGGCGACATCAACCTCGTGCCCCAGGCAGCTTGCGCTCCGTAGGGCGCTGCGAGGCGTGGGCGACGCGGCCAAGCGCCGCCTGCCCTCACACCGCGGCAGGTGCGGTCAACAGTAAGGGCCTCAAGCCACGCCGCGGCCACAACACCGCACACCCGACTGGAGCAGGCGAACTCAAGGGCCGCGCTCATGGTAGCCCGAGAGCTGCTATGGTGCAGGCTGCTGGAGGGCGGCCACGACGTGCTGTTAGAGCGAGTGGTCGAGCTCCTGGACGTTGCCGCCTCGGGAGCACCTCCTTTCTGCGTCCAGCTGTCACCCAGATCCAGGGCGGGCCGTATGGCGGCCCCGTACGTGCCCATGCAACTCCGAGCGGATTCCAAGGCCTCCTCAACGCCAACCTAGCCATCAGCACTGGGCGACAAGCCGTGCCGGCTTCACCTCCGGCCGGCGAGGGAGCACACGCTGCAGCCTACGGCCTCGGCGGGCCACCGCGCTACCACCCCCAAGACAGCGCTTCAAGCCGGACTGTGTGGCGTATGGGGCACTACGGCGACGCCCTCGGGGGGGTGGCCCCAGAGGCCTATGTGCCCAACATGGTGGATAAAGAGTGCGCACCGGAAGAAGACCATGGCTCGTTCCTCGGGCCGGGTTGGGGGGAGTTAACACCGGAAGCTGAGCTCTTTCAAGAACCCCAAGAGAGCCTCGACAACCGCGCTGGTGGCAACAACTATCGGGTACCGCTAATTCCTCAGGAGCAAGCTTATGCTAACCATGGGTCGCAGGAGGTACAGGTTGCCGTAGCAGATGGCCGCCCCAATGCTGCAGCCTCCTATCCCTCAGGAGGAGGGCACCGGGGGCTGCAGGAGAGGGGCCGAGATCCGGGCTCATCCCCGCGGCGCTCGGAGCAAGGTGTTCTCAAGAGGTAGGCCCTCTGCCGGGGAGGTGCCTCAGGGCCTGCCCCCGGCAGAGGACCCGTGGTCGTCGAGGGAACCGCTGGCGACCGCTCTACCCCATTGGCGTCGTCCTTGGTCTCCGGTCGCCGTCGATGGCGGTAGAGTGTGGCGCAAGGCGGGGCCCTCGTCTGGCGATATGAAGCAAGGCCGGTACCTATGAAGAAGGCCCAGTGCATGTGAAGCTCGCCGCCCGTGACACTCTCACATAATAATGAGTGGGGCTGTACATGCCCCAGAGTCTCCGGAGAGCCGCCCTTGGGCCTCGAGGGCTCCCGCCCACGCCGAGTGGCGGCACTTAGCCCCGCGCTGGTGAGAAGACGTCAAAGACTAGACTAGGTGCCGGACGCGGCTTTTTGCCTTTTGCCTTTTCCTCCGTTGTCAAGTTTCTTTGATTTGAATTTAAGTTGAATTTGAGCTTGAGACTTCGTGTGTTTGGGGAAGGGCTGTTTAGTCTCGTTCGAGTAATCTCTCGTGTTGTGGTTTCGGCTTTGCGTCCAAAGCTAGCGTCAGCCGGCTCCCCTCGTGAGCCCCTCGCGAGCCGGGCCGGGCCAAGAACGTCTACAATCCAGACCGCTGTCGCCGCACCCTCTCAGGAGGTTCTCATTGCAGGATCAATGGGTTCACCCAGAAGACACTCAAGGCACCGCGGCTCCCACAGGCTCGCTCGGGACCCGTCCGGGTCAAAAGGGTATATAGCAGAGGCGACACGCGATCAATTAGAAAAATCGCCCAACGCATCTTCAGGAGCTCCTCCGGAGGCATCGCTGGCGTCACTGGCATCGCCACAGCCCACGCCATCGCCGTCATCAGCACCATGCTCATTCACAACGCCGCCTTCATGGGCAGCCAAGACCACGCCATCGTGATCAGAGGCGAAGGCCCTAACGAGGGCGTCCACATTGTCCTCCACCCACTGCGCCAGATCGCCCCGAATGGCTACGGGCACCGGCGCGATGGCGGCATTGAAATCGAAATGGGGGTCCCGGTCCTGAAGATAACTGAAGACGCGAGAGAAAGCACGCCCAAGCAGGGCTCGACTCCTCTCCTCGACAAGCCTGTGGGCCCTGTCAGAGCGGGTCTCCAGCTGCATCACCATGTCCGTGGAGAACCAGAGGTTGCCAGCATAGTTGATTACACGAGGCTCCACAACGGCCACCTCGCAGATGTTGCCCAGGGCCGCGTTGGCCCTTTCCTTGAGCGTTCGGAGCATGGGGCCATGCACACGCTCCAGAGTCTGCCGCTGATGGATCTCGTCATCATTCCACCACGCAATGGCCTCGGCGCCATCAACCCTCTGTGAGTGTCGGCGTTCTAGGAATGGGGGTCCCAGACTTGCCTGCCTGCGGCCTGCGGCGTGGCTCAAGGGGCGGCCCAGCATGGCCCATCTTCATCAGCGCGAGTTCAAGACCCTCGCGAGGGGCCAAGCCTCACGGGGCGGACGACAGGAGGCTTCCTCAGGCATGGCCTCGTCATGCTGGCTCGCGAGGAGGCGGAGAGATCAAGGCGGGGTACCTCGCGAGGTGCCCATGACGCAAGCCATGACGACCAAGGGCGCCAGGAGGGCTCCAGCCCGCGCAGTGTCCTTCTTTCCTATTTGGCGCAAAAAGAGCAAGCGCAGGCGAGAGCATCAAGCAAAGGCATCCATTTCGGTGCAACAAGACCAAGACCAGCAGAACGGCAGGATGGAGGTCATCGTGGAGCCCAAGTCGGCGTCACCACCAGAGCCTTTGGCAGGTAAGGACCAACTTTAGTCAGGATAAGTGTACTAGATGTTCCCCTTCAAAATGGCCAGTTGTTGGCGCCCTTCCCGCTCAATATTTGGGAAGAGGCCCAGGGCCTTTGCCTATAAATAGGACTAGCCACCCACAAGGTAGGGGGATCAAGAAATCAATTGGATCCTCACCTAGAAACCAGTAGAGAGAGCGACTGAACTCCCCTAGCAGTTCGCCGCACCAGCCAAGAACAGTCCCTCGCGAGGCTGTTCTTCCTTGTACAGTTCATATCAGCCCAAGAGGCAATCCACCACACCACACACTAGAGTAGGGTATTACACCACAATGGTGGCCTGAACTAGTATAAACTCTGTGTCTCTTGTGTTGTTCCTTTGATTGCTTAGTTCATAGCGAGGCGGTGAGCTGCAGGTAGGCAGAGGGCTAAATCTCCGCGCGCACCCTAGTGTTCGAATCTAGAGGGTCTGCCAGAACCCGAAATCCGACATTTGGCGTGCCAGGTAGGGGTGCGCCGGGATTTGTCTTCCACCGCCCTGTTCTTCACCGACCATCGCGTCCATGTCAGACGCTCGTCGGGCCCGCGCCGAGCGCCGAGCCGCTCTCGCTTCCCGCATCGCCCAGACGGCCCCCGTCGGTAGCCACCCCCGTCGTTCCCCGTCGCCCGCCGTCAACGCCGCCACCGGCCCACGGGGAACGAGCAGCAGGCATCGTCCCAGCATCCATTCATGAGGCGAGACGGCCGCACAGCCACTCCCTCGCTTGCCCCGGCCGGTTCTTCGTCCAACGCGCCCCGCGCGGCCATGGACGCTCGGTCTGCGCTCATCGCGGGAAACAAGCTCCTGCGCTACTGTCCGGTCGATGACGTCTACGAAGAATGGCTCGACCGCGTCGCCGAGCTCGTCCACGCCGCAGGGTCCTCCCCCGCGCCGTCCTTCTTGCTGCACCGCGCCCCGCCCTGCGCGGGCAATGAAGCTCCGGGGGTGCCTCAGCCGCCTCCCCCTCAAGAAGGCGCCCTGGCCCCAAGGCGCGTGGCCCCTGGATGGAACCCACCCCGTCCGGCGCCAGTGCAGCAAGAGAGGAGCTGCCAAGAGGTTCCTCGCCCCCAACAAGCTGCCCGAGTGCTCCCTGCTCCGGCCCGTTGCGACCATACTCCCGCTCCGGCGCGCCAAGACCTCGCGTTGCTCGCAGCTGTAGCGCATGGGGGGCCGCAAGACCAAGCTCCTCGTCACCAGAGCTCTCCCATGGCCACAGCAGGCTGCCACTCCTTCACCACCGAGCTGCGCAGCGTTGCTTGGCCCTGCAAGTTCAAGCCGGACCTACCCCCTCGCTACGACGGCACGGCCAACCGCGCGGAGTTCCTCCAGCTCTACGAGCTGGGCATCGAAGCCGCCAACGGGGATGAGAAGGTCATGGAGAACTGGTTTCCCATGGCACTCGAGGACGGGGCCCGCACCTGGCTCCTGAACCTGGCCCCAGGCACGATCTCCTCCTGGGACAAGATGCGCAACCGTTTCATCGCCAACTTCCAAGGTACTCGCGACCGGCTACCTGCTGTGAGCGACATGCGCTGCATCAAGCAGCAACCAGGGGCTGGCGATGCATGAAGATCTGTGCACTTGGAGCTGTTCAACTTGGCAACCAAGTGCGCCAGGGCTGAGGAAGGGCGCCTCTCCCTTCTCGAGCTGCCAGCCACAGATCCAGAAGAGAAGAAATCCAAGGCCAAGGATGTGAAGCGCAAGGGGGCTGCCGTACTCGCGGCAGAACCAGACACCAAGCGGGGCAGAGATCAGCCCGAGTCTTTCAAGGGCAGCCGGTATTGTGTGTACCATGACCTCCACACCCACAACACCAGCAAATGCCAAGAGCTCCGAGCCGTGCGAGAAGGAAGGGTCGGCCGGTGTCCCGACCGCAATGACCGTGGCTACGACCGAGGAGGAGGAAGGAACACCGGACGCTGGGAAGACCGCGGCCCTCGCCAAGGGTGGCGCGACGGACCTTGCGAGGGTTGCTGGAAGAATCAGCCTCGCGAGGGAGACTGGAGGGATCAGCCTCGCGAGGATCGCCCTCAAGAAAACGCAGGCCTCCCTCCACTGCCTCCGCAACCAAGGAGAAACAAGGACCATCATCAGGACGAGGGGGCTGGGGGCTTCCAGGAGCCACGCGCGATCGCCTGCATCTTGGGCGGAGCTCAGGCCCCAGCCTCTCAATGCATCTTCAAGCAGTTCGCCCGGAAGTGAATGCAGTCCTCCCCAAGCTTGAAGCCACGCGCCCCCTCAGGTGGTCGGCGTGCGCCATCACGTTCAGTTCAGCGGATCAGCTCAAGTGCACGGCCATAGCCAGAGTCCTCCCAATGCTTTGCTCCCCAGTTATCAGTAACGTGCAAGCCACCAGGACCCTCATCGACAGCAGGGCAGGGCTCAACGTGTAACGCCTCGGATACAACTTTCCATATTCGTAACTCCGACTCTTGCCTTTTCCGGAGATGTGATTTATTATTTCCTCCGTGGTTGGGTTTTTGTCTGTTGTTTTGCATTTTGTTCTTGTTATGCATCTCATCTCATAGCATCATGCGCATTGCATCGGCATCGTTTTCATAAAACTTGCATCCATTCGGGTTTCGCCGGTTCTCTCCGTTGTCCGTTCTGAGCCCGACCACACTCGCACGCGGCCGCGGCACCTCCGAAATATTATTTTATAAGTGGCATAAAAATGTTCTCGGAATGGGTTGCAACTTGTCGTGCGGTCTTATTATAGTGTAGACAGAGCGCCTGCCAAGTTTCATCGCATTCGGAGTTCGTTTGACTGCCCAACCGTTAAATATATAACCGCGATATAGTCGGTATATTCGTCGGATGTTTCGGTCTCCGAAAAACCATGCCGGGCTGCTATCTCTTCTCTCCTTCTAGCCTAGCCAATCTACACAGCCCACCAACCCCTCTCCTAGTCCCTCTCCGATCCGGAGCCGTCTGATGGCGATCCGAGGCTCCGAAACCCCTCCAAAACACCCTAACCCTAGCCACCTACCCTATATAATCAACCCCTAGTCCATTTTTGGGCATCTCCTAGCCCTTGCCCTACCTCCTAGCCCCTCCTCCTTAGATTCCGCGCACGACCACAGCCCCGCCGCCACTTGGCGCCGCCGCCACCGCGCCCGGACCAACCAGCATGCGCCACCTCGCCCCGCCAGCGCCCTCCGGCCTCTCCCACGGTGCCATGCGTTCCCTTTGCCTCCCTCCAGCGCCCCCATCCGCCCGAGCCCGCGCGCGGCCCTCTTAAGCCCATCTGGGCCCGGGTTGGCCCGACCCCGCAGCGTCGCCCGCTCCCTGCTTTGCCCCGCACCTCCTGTTCGAGCGCCCGCGGCCTCGCCGCCCCGCCGACCGCGCCCGCCGGCGTCAGCCGCGTCTCCGCCGTCCCAGGCCAGTGCCGCCTGCCTCCCGTCCTTCTCCTCCTTTCCCCTCCTCCGGTCCTCTCGCCTCACCTCGCTCGCTCTCCGTTGCCCCGTAGGGAACCACCACCGCGCCACGGAGCTTCGTCGCCACCGGCGTCGAGCTCGCCGACCCACCTCCTTCTGTCGCCGGGAATGGACGGATCCGGTGGATCCTGTCCAGATCCGCGGCTCTCCGCAGGTCCTGACTCACCACGCCGCCCCGCTCACCGGACCTCTTCACACTGCCGGCCTCCCCTGCCTCCGCGCGTGAGCGCGAGGACGACGCCATCGGTCGTCGCCGACCACGTGGGCCCGCAAGCCCAGGCCCAGCCGCATCGCGCCTCCGGCCCAGCCCAGCGTCTAGATCCGGCCTGCCTCCAGCCTCCTACACCTACCGGGCCAAGAGCCCATGGTCAGCCTCCAGCGTCCCTGCTCCTATTGGGCCAGCCTCCAGATTCGGCCCAGAGTAGTTTTTTTTCCATTCTGCGAATTTGTCTATTTATCCGGGAATTAATGTTTTACAGAAAAGTCCTTGCACTTCATGCATTTAATATCTCTCAAACTGTGCATCGGATTAAAATAATTTATATATGTAAAATGCTCAGAAAATTATGTAGATTAATAATATGCCATTTTCATCTATGTTAAAAATGTTTAACTTGCTGTTTATTTAAATTTGCTAATATGCCATGCTAAAATGCTTTAATTCATAACTTAATAACCGTAGCTCCATTTTAAATAAACTTTATATGTAAATCGGGTGGAAAAATGCCTAGTTTAACACGGTGCACTTTATTCTCCTGTTTAACAACAATAAAATTGTGTTTAGGGCAGAACAGTACCGAATCCATAATTTGCATATGGGGATTTTCCGGAATTGTTGTTTATTGTTTCTGGCCTCATTTAAACTTGCCTAGATAGGTAGTTTTCATATGTTTCACCTCTTGCCATGTTTAACAATATTTAATATTGTTGGGTACATAACTGAGATCAAACTAAATAATTGCATGTGGTGTTTTGTCAATATGCAACTCGTTGCATATTGAGCTCCACTTAATTTGTAGTATTGTGTGTTGCAGTTTGCCATGCCATGCCTCTTTAAACCGGACATGCATCATACTTGATTGTGCATCTTGCCATGACTATGCGTGTGTGTTTACCATGTTGTTTGTTTCTTTCCGGTGTTGCTTCTTAGTTCCGGTAATGTTGCGATTGTGAGGATTTGTTCGACTGCTCCCGTTCGTCTTCTTCATGGACTCGTTCTTCTTCCTAGCGGGATTTCAGGCAAGATGACCGCTACCCTGGATCTCACTACTATCATTGCTATGCTAGTTGCTTTATTCTATCGCTTTGCTACGCTACCTATCATCTGTTTGTCGAGCCATCCCATGTTGCCATGAACCTCTAACCTTTGACACCTTTCCTATGCAAACCGTTGTTTGGCTATGTTACCGCTTTGCTCAGCCCCTCTTATAGCATTGCTAGTTGCAGGTGAAGTTGAAGATTTCTCCATGGTGGATAGGATTTTGGTTGGGATATCACAATATCTCTTATATTATTAATGCATCTATATACTTGGTAAAGGGTGGAAGGCTCGGCCTTATGCCTGGTGTTTTGTTCCACTCTTGCCGCCCTAGTTTCCGTCATACCAGTGTTATGTTCCCGGATTTTGCGTTCCTTACGCGGTCGGGTGATTTATGGGACCCCCTTGATAGTTCGCTTTGAATAAAACTCCTCCAGCAATGCCCAACCTTGGTTTTACCATTTGCCTCACCACCACCTATATTTCCCTTGGGAGTAATTAACCCAAGGGTCATCTTTATTACAGCCCCCCCCCCCGGGCCAGTGCTTGTCTAAGTGTTGGTCCGAACTAGAGCCCTTTGCAGCGCCCCCTCAGGGAAACTTGAGGTCTGGTTTTAGTTGTACGGATTGCTCATCCGGTGTTGCCCTGAGAACGAGATATGTGCAGCTCCTATCGGGATTGTCGGTGCATCGGGCGGCTTTGCTGGTCTTGTTTTACCATTGTCGAAATGTCTTGTAAACCGGGATTCCGAGTCTGATCGGGTCTTCCTGGGAGAAGGTCTATTCCTTCGTTGATCGCGAGAGCTTGTCATGGGCTAAGTTGGGACAACCCTGCAGGGTATAATCTTTCGAAAGCCATGTCTGCGGTTATAGGCAGATGGGAATTTGTTAATGTCCAGTTGTAGATAACTTGACACCAGATCCAAATTAAAACACATCAACCGTGTGTCTAGTCGTGATGGTCTCTTCTCGGCGGAGTCCGGGAAGTGAACACGGTCTTTGGGTTATGTTTGACGTAAGTAGGAGTTCAGGATCACTTCTTGATCATTGCTAGTTTCACGACCGTTCCGCTTGCTCTCTTCTCGCTCTTATTTGCGTATGTTAGCCACCATATATGCTTAGTCGCTGCTGCAACCTCACCACTTTACCCCTTCCTTTCCCATTAAGCTTTGCTAGTCGTCCTCGTGGCTCACAGATTACTACAACAACAGTTGCAGGTACAGGTTTTGCGATGATCGTGACGCGAGAGCGATGTTTGCTTGTATTGGAGTTCTTCTTCTGCTTCTTCTTCGATCAGGGGATAGGTTCCAGGTTGGCAGGCTGGGCTAGCAGGGTGGATGTCGTTTGAGCTTCTGTTTGTGTTTCATCCGTAGTCGGATGTTGATCTTATGTATTGTGATGTTGTATTCGAATGGCATTGTATGCCTTATGTATGTATCCCCATCTATTATGTAATGTTGATGTAATGATATCCACCTTGCAAAAGCGTTTCAATATGCGGGTCTATCCTTGGTGGGACCTTCGAGTTCCTTTTGGATAGGGTCGCATATTGGGCGTGACACAACGTCCTGTCCGTAGAGACATTCAACAATCTCCAAGTGCCTTACGATCAGCTTCAGCCAACCAAGCCTTTCTCGGGAGTCACTGACAGCTCCACGGTCCCAATCGGGCAGGTCCGCCTCCCTGTCACCTTCGGAGCCTGCAACAACTACCACACCGAGCTCATTGACTTCGACGTCGCTCACATCCGCCCGCCATACAACGCCATCCTTGGCTACCCAGCTCTCGCAAAGTTCATGGCCGTGACTCATCACGGCTACAACGTACTCAAGATGCCAGGAAGTGGTGGAGTCATCACGGTGCCCTGTGAAGAAAGAGACGCAGTGTGCTCCCTGGAATGAGCTTTTCAGGCCGCATCACTTGAAGACCCAGATCGCGGGAGCGGGAGGCTCCCCGAAGCCGCTCCCAAGAAGAAGAAGACATCGCCAGGTCCGACCCCTCAGGAATCAGGCCCCTCAGGATCTGCGCCTGCTCAGGGGGCACCTCCTTCTGTCGCATAGGGAGGCGCGCCCGGCGCCCTCCTCGAGCAGGGCTCGGGGGCTCCCCCCTAGAGGGCCACCGACCTTGCTAAGGTCACGAGGGAGGCGCTTGGGCACCACTTGGAGGCGTGTTTCAGAGCATGTTTCCCTCAGGAAGGAGCAAAGCAAGGACGGCCAAACCCTCAGGAGTTCGTCAGTCAGGTCACACAGGAGTTGCAGGAGTCAAGAGTCATGAGTGGCGGCTGCCGCTTACCCACCGCAGCTCCCCATCCAGGCGAGGATGGTGGGCTGCGCGTCTGCATCGACATCCCAGGGATCAACCGAGCCGCCTCTTAGGAGCGCTTCTGGCCCTCACGCGTGGGGCGCTGCGAAGGCCCACCCCACAGCTATGTTCGCATGCCCCACGGTTTTCCGAACGCGGCTTTGGTGCGCCAGCGCCTCATGTGGAGCATCCTGGAGGCTCAGGAGGCCAAGCGTTCCGCAGTCCTGGCGGAGATGGAGATGGTTCGTGAGGAGCCACCGGCGCCTCCGGAGCCCCCTGAGGCTCCTGGGCCTGGGGGCTCGTGAAGATCGGCTCCCACAGCCCACTTCGTCTGCTACTTCAACACCCCTTCATCGTCAACACTATCAGGTGACATCTTTCAAGTTTCATTTCCAGCTGGGAGCACCCCCAGGGCTGCATCATTCCCAGGCCGCATGGGTCCGTCCCTGCGGCGTTTATCCCTTTTGTTCATGTTTTTAGCTTACCTTGTTGGGGGCGCCCCTCGAGCTGCATCATCCCAAGTCGCTCGGGTCAGACTCAACGCCATGTATCCCTCTTGCGTTTATTTTCTGGCTATGCATTCGACCCATCATGCTTGTTATTTGGTGCCTGTCTATGGCACCCCTTCTTCCTTCACGTCGAACCGAGCTTGTGCATTAAAGGGGGGGTACCTGAGCATCGCAACTCAGGGCTCCTACCGGCTCTCCAGCCCTCATCCTCTGGCTTTGTCCACAGCATCGCGCCCTGGCAAACCAGCGACGGCTGAGACCCGCTCGAGGGCCGGGACCCGAGGACGTAGAGCGTCGACATCTAACCAAGCTTGCCGTTAAAAGGGGGGTACCTGAGCATCGCGACTCAGGGCTCCTACCGGCTCTGCAACCCTCACCCTCTGGTTTTGTCCATAGCATCGCGCCCTGGCAAACCAGCGATGGCTGAGACTCACTCGAGGGTCGGGACCCGAGGACATAGAGCATCAGCATCTGGCCAAATTTGCAGGAACACATCACAAGTTAAGGCCCAGTGCCAAGCGCAACCCGCCTTGAGGTAGGGCCCCGTGAGTCCCGCGCTGGCTCATGGGTGCCCAGATACACCTCCTCATGCCCTACCGTGCCGGCCACGTGTCAGGGCGGGGCTGTACACGCCCCGGGGGATCCTCCCGGAGGGGAGCCCCCTCCCACGCACTAGTGGAAGCACCATGCTCCGTGCTAGCTGACGACACTACCGAGGAGTGGCTATGCCCGTACACATACGGAAACGCTCCGCTCCGCGCTGGTGATAAACAACTGAGGGTGGCCCCCGGCCGCATCAACCTCAGGGAGCCTCGAGCTCAGTGTCTGGCCTCATCGCAACGCCTCCCATTGGGAGCGCCGCGCGAGGGGGCTGGGCACGGGGGCTGCGCCTGGGTCACGCCCAGGCGTACGCCACCCAGTCAGGCCCTTGGGGGCTGGTTCGTCGCGCGTCTCTCCCCGAGCGGAGCCAGGGTACGAAGGCCATTTGAGCGTCAAGGGGGACTCCTGAGCATTGCGACTCAGGAGCCTAACTGGTCACGTAGCCCCTCACTCCTTAGTTCCGAAAGGCTAATGGCGGTTGAGGTATGCGCGGGGCCGGGCTCCGCAGACGTAGAATGGTAGATTCACCCACACATCTCACCTCCCTACTTGTTGTTCGTGCGCCAAGGGGGACTCCTGAGCATCACGACTCAGGAGCCTAACTTGTCACGTAGCCCGTCACTCCTTGATCCCGTCCTGGTTTCCGGTCGGGGCTAACGGCGGCTGAGGTATGCGCGGGGCCGGGCTCTGCCGGCGTAGAACATAAGCAAGTAGGAAGAGCGCAAATTTCAAGGAATTCAAAAGCAAATATTACAGTCCATAACTGTTATCACGACATCAAACGCAAGTTTAAACGCCTCCCTGAGCCACAGCAGAGTCATTCGTTGGCGGCGGAGCTGTGCAGAGCAGGTTCGCCTCGTGGGGCCGCAGGACTGGCAGCGCCTCGCTTCGGCTTGGTGCTGAAGGCCCGGAACTTCGACAACAGAGCCTTCACACGACCCTTCACGGCCTCAGCAGCGGCAGCGGCATGCTCGCCGTGCGCTGGCTGCAGCAGGCTGTCAAGGTCGACGTTGGGATCACAGAGGTAGACGTGGGTAAGGACCCGCGTCAGCGCTGCAGAAGACAGGACGCGCGCCTCGGCCTCAACCGTAGGGCCAAGGCCAAGGGTGACATCTTCAAGAGCACGGACCATGAAGGGGAGCAGTTTGGCGGGACCATCCTCGGCACCAGCCAGCGGGCTTTCTAGGCCGCTGTCGTAGAGCGACTTCAGCAAGCCGCGAACCTTCACCTCCGTCTCCGTGAAGGCCTCGCGGTCCTCGGCAAGGACCCGCACCTTGCCTTGCAGCTCGACCTTCCACGCCTCCAACTCCTGCTCCAGTGCGCCCAGGCGGTCACAATGCTTGTTGAGCTTGGCGTCTCGGTCCTTGATGTCCTTCTTCCTTCTCTTGGCGGATGCGGACCTCCTCGGTGAGCTGGTCCCGCAGGTCCTGCAGTTCGCTCTCCAGCGCCTTGCAACGGCCTTGGGCGTCGGGTGCCTCCCCTAAGGCAGCATCGCAAGCGGCCTTCACCTCGGGGACGGCCTGCTTCTCCTCGTCGCGGGCCGTCGAGGCATGAACCAGCGCAGCTCGAATCAAAGTGTCAGAGCGAATCCAGCCGGAAGCCAGCTCCAAGCGCCCGGCCACCACGGCAAGGGTCTTGCCGCAGCCGGTCCAGTTCGCCAGCAGCGCGATCCAAGACGGTGGAAGGGGTCGGAGAGACGGCAATTGGTGGAGTAGGAGGAGAGGATGGCAGCGTGACCAAATGACCCTGAGGTAGGACCTACTGCGCCCCAACAGCTGTGGCGATGGCATCAGGCAGGGATACCTGAGGAGTCGCTTGGGCCATGGGGGCTGAGCTTGCCCCAGCCAGCTCCACCAGGCCTCGCGAGGACGACCGGGAAGGAGAGGCCCGTGCCTTGCAGCCACCTCCCTTCGTGGGCCGAGGTGCTGCCCCATACGGGGCGTCAGGAGCCCCCTTCGGTTTCTTTGCCGCAGGCGCCAGCCTAGCCATGAGATACAGACATCAAGCCTCAACGACAAAGCAAGGAACAAGACAAGAATCGAGAACTTACTCTTCGCCGCTCGTGAGCTCGAGCAACCTCCGCCCGTACTTGAAGCCCGAGAGCCGGCTGCTGGGATCGGCCTCGCGAGGTTCGGAAGCTGGAGGCACGTCTGCAGATCACCTCAGAGCCGGGGCAGACCCGAGGGGGATCAGCCTAGACCTGGCCTTCTTCGAGATCAGGGGCAAACTCCCGCCGCCGCGCTCATCATCATCCTCGTCATCGCTCGGTGAAAGGTGAAGAGCGTGGGACCTGCACCGGGGGAGAGGCGCTCTCGACTCCCCGTCGGTAGCCTCGGAGTCAAGCCCCCCTTCCTGCTCCTCTTCTTCCTCCTCTTCGCTGGAGTCGTCGGAGGACACGTTCACCGTCGCCTGGGCCGTCGGGTCCTCGGGAGCCACCGCGGGCACGGGCCTGTCTCCATTGAAGATGGGCATGGAGTCAACCACCTTCTCCCAATCATCTCGGAGAAAAAGGGTTACAGGGGCGCCCTCCAGCCTCGCCACGTCCCCTCCGACCAAAGATTGGAGGACCGCGGCCAGATCTTCATCGGACAAAACTTCGGGGCTCAGGCGGGGCCTCCACAGCGGGAGCGAATACTTGCGAAGTGGGGCCACCTGATGCTCCAGGAACTCCCTCGGGAGCGACGCGCCAGTCAACTTCGCCGTAATCATGTTCCCCGGCCTCAGATCTGCGTCCATCTTCTCCAACACCAGCTTCGCGCGGGGGTCCACGAGTTCCGCGCGAGACCAATCATCAGAGCTCGTGGGCTGCTCCACGGGCAGAATCAGCCGTGGGTGGATGCGCCAAGCATCCACCATGACCCACTTGCTCCTGAAGCCCTCAATCCTCTTCCCGGGCTTCGAGATTGTGTTGGAGCCACAAAACCGACGAAGCTCACGCAAGCGGAGAGAGGACCGCGGGAGAGCCGGAGGGAGAAGTAGTGGCGCAGCAAGGCCACCGAAGGCTGCACCCCGACATGAGCCTCGCAATAGTATGCGAAGATCGCCAGAAGGAGGACAGAGTTGGGGTGGAGGTGCAGAGCTTGCAGGTCATAATGGCGAAGGACAGAGAAGAAGAACTCAGAGAAAGTAGGTACCAGACCGGAAGCAATGGCGCTTACGAAGAACGGGTAGAAGGTGCTCCCTTGGGCCTCAGGAGGGGCGGAGCCTGCCTTGAACACCTGCGCCCCGTCGATGCCTTGCGCCGCCAGTATCTGGCGCATCCGAGCAAGGCTCACCTCTGACACGTTCGGTGAGTCCAAGGTGGGTGAATACCAAGCTTCGGCTGGGGTCTGGCGAGGCGCCATGACTTGCTAAGGTGTGCGGTCGGAGTAGATCTGAAGATTTCGGAGGCAGAGAGGAAGGGCGCAAGAAAGGGGATCTGGGCAATGACCGAAGGAAGCAAGCGAAGCAAAGCCTAGGCAGACGCCGCTCTTTTGATGCACGCGGTTGTTGAGGCACCCGCATCCAACCAACCGCCACGCGGCGCCCGAGGCCGCAGGATGTTAGGGCCCGTGGCGCTTCGCACTTGCCCCTTCGCCTCTCTGGATAGCCAAGTCTGGGCGCGCCTTGGGCCCGGGGGCTACTGTCAGCGTTCTGGGAACGGGGGTCCCCAAACTTGCCTGCCTGCGGCCTGTGGCATGGCTCAAGGGGCGGCCCAGCTTGGCCCATCTTCATCAGCACGAGTTCAAGACCCTCGAGAGGGGCCAAGCCTCGTGGGGCGGACGATAGGAGGCTTCCTCAGGCACGGCCTCATCAGGCTGGCTCGCGAGGAGGCGGAGAGATCAAGGCGGGGTACCTCACGGGGTGCCCATGACGCAAGCCATGACGACCAAGGGTGCCAGGCGGGCGCCAGCCCGTGCAGTGTCCTTCTTTCCTCTTTGGTGCAAAGGGAGCAAGCACAGGCGACAGCATCAAGCAAAGGCATCCATTTTGGTGCAACAAGACCAAGACCAGCAGCACGGCAGGATGGACGTCATCGTGGAGCCCAAGCCGGCGTCACCACCAGAGCCTTTGGCAGGCAAGGACTAACTTTAGTCAGGATAAGTGTACTAGATATTCCCCATCAAAATGGCCAGTCATTGGCGCCCTTCCCGCTCAATATTTGGGGAGAGGCCCAGGGCCTTTGCCTATAAATAGGAATAGCCACCCACAAGGTACGGCGATCGAGAAATCGATCGAATCCTCACCTAGAAACCAGTAGAGAGAGCGACTGAACTCCCCTAGCAGTTCATCGCACCAGCCAAGAACAGTCCCTCGCGAGGCTGTTCTTCCTTGTACTGTTCATCATCATCCCAAGAGGCAATCCACGACACCACACACTGGAGTAGGGTATTACACCACAATGGTGGCCTGAACTAGTATAAATTCTGTGTCTCTTGTGTTGTTCCTTTGATTGCTTAGTTCATAGCGAGGCGGTGAGCTGCAGGTAGGCAGAGGGCTAAATCTCCGCGCGCACCCCAGTGTTCGAATCTAGAGGGTCTGCCGGAACCTGAAATCCGACAGTTGGAGAAGAAGCAGCTCAGCACGGGAAGAAGCCAGCTCCGACTGTGCGACGCCAAGGGCGGCTGTGGAGGAATCTGCACGCCGTGTCACTTCAGCCAGCTTGGCCCTGAGGGAAGCGGTCCTGCCCTCAGCTTTGGCCCTGATCAGCTCCAATCTCCCTTCGTGCTCGCGCTCAAGACTCAAGTGAGCTTCCGCCATGCGGCGATCGACCTCTTCTTGGACACAGGCCTCCCTCGCGCCAACATCATCCTCCGCCTGGGTCACCAGGCGCTCCCTCGTCTCCAACCGCTCGAGGTCGAGGTTGCGCTCGGCGGCCTCTAGCTGCAGCACCTCCTCGGGCCTCAGGAGCTCCACCTCGTCGACGGATGGCCCCTTCAGCGATACAAGGGCCGCCTGGCACAGCTCCACTTGCCGCTCCAGAGAGTTGCACCAGGCTTGGAGCTCCCATGCGCCCTCCTCTACAGCATTGCACCGTCGGTCTGCTTCCCGCGCCTCCTCGACAGCTTGGGAGTAGGCCTCCTGCGAGGCCACCAGTGATGCTTCGGCCTTCGTGTTTTCAAGGTCACGCTGGCAACGCGCGAGGCTGACGGCCACCTTCATCTTGCGCCTCTCTTCAGCAAGGCACAAGCCTTCGGTCTCGAGGCGTGCATCCTCGCCAGCAAGCTCCACTCCGAGCTGATTAAACGCATCTGCCGCCTTTTGAAGAAACTCTCGGCGAAGGGCGCTGCGCTCCCGAGCGCGCCTGAGCATGTCTTCCGTGTCGTCCTCCGCCCCTGGCGCATGCGGAGGGCCCTGAGGCAGCACGCCCCCTCTCGGCAGGGGGCTGGGGCTGATGCCCCCGTAATTGCCAGACGGGCCCCACCAGGGATCCAGCCTGGCGCTGGTTCATCCCCCAAAGAGGAACTCAAGATCAACCTCAGCCAGTCGCCATCCACGACTAGGGGAGGAGCGTGGGGCAAGCTAGTTGTGCCCCAGGAGAGCTCGCGAAGAAGGGGCATCAGGCGCGCAGGCTCAAGATGCCCCGCTGGACGGCCCACTTCTCCAACCGGCCTCGCGGCAAGGGCGGTACTCGAGCTCGGGGCGCTAAAAATCGGCAGTGAAGGTGAAGCTTGAGGAGATGGCTCCCCATCCGTCTCCATGAACTCGGCAGGAAGGGCCCTGAAAGGCCATGATCAGCTGAAGCAACAGTAAAGTAAGGAACTGAGAAATAAGAGGACTTACTCGTCGATGGCAAAGTACTTCCTGCACTTCAACGGGCGGCAAGGGCGATCATCGCCACCCGAGGCCTCCTTCCTATTGCGGAGGGCCTTGAAGTCCACGCGGAACCGACCTAAGCGCTTGGCGCAAGGGTCAGCCTGCGGCATGGAGGAGGCATCAGGGTGATCAGCGCCAGGGGAACTGGCATGGGGGACGCCGCTAGGCGCCGCCTCATGAGGGACGGCCGGGGCCCCACGACCCGCAGACCGCAACTCCTCGTCTTCCACCACTCCAAGATGGGCTTCGGGGGATGCCACCTCCGGGGCTCCGTGCGGCATCAGCATCTCGACATCAGCCCCCTCAGCTCCAGGTGGTTCTCGTCTCCCCGCTCCATCACCTGAGGCAGGACCGCCGTGGGCGACCGGAAGAGCAACCACAACAACTGGATTCTCGCGGGGCCCTGTGAGGCTGACTGGGTGCATCCCCCATTCATCAAAGCTAGGCATCTGCTTCACAAAATCGGCCCTACCCGAGCAAAGATACAACAGGGCAGCCCCGTGCCGAAGGCTGCCTAGGGAAGGATCGCCAGTCAAGACCCTGAGCACCGTCCTCAGCACTTCGGGCGCCAGATCCTCCTCCTGGAGCCGCATGCGGTCTTCGTGCCCCGCAAAAGCCCACATCCGATGGGAGTGGTGCTGGAGAGGAGCAATGTGACGTTGAAGGAACTCCTTCACCATCTTGGGCGCCGTCACATCGAGCGTCCTCAAACTCTCGAAGCGGCGCCAGACGAAGGCGAGCCGGGGGCTCGTGAGCGTCTCATGATCCCAGCCTGAGTTGTGAACAGCGGGCGCGGTCGGGTGCGAGAGCAGGGGGTTGGGCACCCCGACATCCATGTACAACCACCGCTCTCGGAACCCAGCCGTTGGAGGAGGAAGGCTGAAATCGATCCCTGAAGCGGCCGTCTGTGGCACGGCGAAAAAGCTCACGCACCCCGAGGGCAACGAAAGGAGGAATGCCCACCATGGCCTCGCAAACAAAGGCAAAAATGGCGAGGAGAGTAATGGACTCAGGAGCAAAGTGCATCATGTGGATCTGATAATGGGAGAGCACCGCATTGAAGAAAGCGGAAAAGGGGGGAACCAGACCCACCCACAGGGCATCAGCCAAGAATCAGACCACCGTGACGACCCTGTCAAAGGAGGCATGAGACACAAGAGCAGAGCGGACTTTGTCCAAGGCTTCGGGCTTGAGTATGATTGACCGATCAACGGCGGGAGCCGCCGTCGGAGTCGAGCGGGGCGAAGGCACGGGCTTCTTCCCCCTTTCCTTCTTTGTTGGCGCCATGGCGATGGAAGAGGGGAGAGTTTGAGTTGGATTGGAGGTGGAGTTTGAAGCTCGAGGAAGAAGGAAGGACAGGGAGCACGCGAACAGCGAAAGGGGAATGACTATGTGCAACCACGGATCCGCCTAGCCAGGCGCATAATGAGGGGCGTGGGGAAGCGGAGGGGCCCACGTCCAATCAAACGCCACACGGCGCCCAACGCCGTAGGCTATTGGGGCCCGCGGCGCTTCACACTTGCCCCTTTGCTTCTCTGCTAAGCCAAGTCCGGGCGCGCCTTGGGCCAGGGGGCTACTGTCAGTGTTCTGGGAACAGGGGTCCGCAGACTTGCTTGCCTGCGGCCTGTGGCGTGGCTCAAGCAGTGGCCCAGTGCGGCCCACCTTCATCAGCTCAAGCTCAAGACCCTCGCGAGGGGCCAAGCCTCATGGGGCGGACGACAGGCAACTTCCTCAGGAGCAGCCTCGACAGGCAGGCTCGCGAGGAGGCGGAGAGATCAAGGCAGGGGTACCTCGCGAGGTGCCCATGACGCAAGCCATGACGAACGAGGCCAGGCGGGCGCCGACCTGTGCAGTGTCCTTGTTTCCCCTTTGGTGCAAAGGTAGCAAGCACAGGCCAAGGCATCAGGCAAATGTTACCATTTCGGTGCAACAAGACCAAGACCAGCAGAGCGGCAGGACGGAGGTCACCTTGGAGCCCAAGACAGCGTCATCATCAGAGTCTTTGGCAGTCAAAGACCAACTTTAGTCAGGATAAGTGTACTAGATGTTCCCCTTCAAAATGGCCAATTGTTGGCGCCCTTCCCACTCAATATTTGGGAAGAGGACCAAGGCCTCCCTCTCTATATATAGGGCTAGCCACCATAGTATAGAGGCATCTGGAATCGACCCCTCCAAAGGGACAACACCACCACAAGAACATCCCTCGCAAGGTTGTTCTTCCTTTGTACTGTTCATCATCAGCCCCTGAGGCAATCCACCACACCACAAACTAGAGTAGGGTATTACACCACAACGGTAGCCTGAACTAGTATAAACCTTGCGTCGCTTGTGTTGTTCATCGTGTAGCCTAGATTCCTTGCAAGGCTTCAAGACGTGAGTTGGTAGGGGAGAGATCTCCGCGCGCACCCTAGAGTTCGAACCTCAAGGGTCTGCCGGAACCCGAAATCCGATAGAGATACCTGTAGTGCACCTTTATAGTCACCCAGTTACGTTGTGACATTTGGTACACCCAAAGCACTCCTACGGTATCCGGGAGTTACACAATCTCATGGTCTAAGGAACTGATACTTGACATTAGAAAAGCTTTAGCAAACGAACTACACGATCTTGTGCTATGCTTAGGATTGGGTCTTGTCCATCACATCATTCTCCTAATGAGGTGATCTCGTTATCAATGACATCTAATGTCCATAGTCAGGAAGCCATGACCATCTGTTGATCAACGAGCTAGTCAACTAGAGGCTCACTAGGGACATGTTGTGGTCTATGAATTCACACATGTATCACTATTTCCGGTAAATACAATTATAGCATGAATAATAGACAATTATCATGAACAAGGAAATATAATAATAATCATTTTATTATTGCCTCTAGGGCATATTTCCAACATAACCGAACCCGAGCGATTGCACTGCAGGCTACGCGTTACTGAACCCGAGCGATCGACCAATTCCTTCGCTACTGCTGCTAACTGAAGCCGATTGATGCTGCCTCTGGATGAACAGTGAGCATTGTTGGGGGGGGGGGATGAACAGTTCCCGGTGGGGGTTGAATGAATAGGACCCCGTGGTAGTAGAGGCCATTGCTGCTGGATGAACAGGACCCCAATTGAGCCGGTTGGGGTGGATGAACAGGACCCCATGGAGGGTTGGATGAACAGGATCCCGTGGAGGGCTGGATGAACAGGACCTCGTGGAGGGCTGGTTGAAAAGTAGCCGGTGGAGGGCTGGATGAACAGTAGCCCATGGAGGGGTGGTTGAACAGAAGCCCGTGGAGAGGGCTGGTTGAATAGTAGCCGGTGGAGTAGCGCACGGTAGAAGCTGGATGAACAGGAGCATGTGGATGAGAAGTCATAGGTGGAGGCTGGAGGAGGTCGACCGTGGAGATGAACAGTATCCCGTGGAGTCCTGTTTTGCGGTACGCCACACCCCTCTCGATGAACAGGACCCCCTTTTCGAACGTAGCGCTCCAACACAAGTCTGTTTCCTCCGTTTTGCGGTACGCCACACCCCTCCTGATCAACAGGACCCCATTTCAACCGTAGGAGGTCCAACAGAAGTCTGTTTCCTCCGTTTTGCTGTATGCCAGACCCCTCCTGATGAACATGATCCTGTTTCGAACGTGGTCGGTCGAACACAAGGATGTTTCCTCGATTCTGTAGTACGCCGGGCCTCGTTTCCATTGGTTGTTCCGTCCAAGCCCTCCCGATGAACATAGCGACACATTCTGTTCCGACCCAGCCGGTTGGTGCCCCATGAGCACGATGATGACACAGTTTCTCCGTTCTGACACAACCATGTACATGATCCCTGGCCGTACGCATGCGCGAGTAGGCGTTCGAGACCCCGCCCGTATGTACGTACGTGGCCGTATTTTCTTTCTTGCACATTTTTTTGACAGAAAGACTGTAAGGGAACCCCCTACAGTATAATTGGTGCAACAATCCCAAATTGCAAATACCATGCCTTGAACCTGGGTGGGTGGGAAGGCATCAGCCCCTTCCCACCACTTGGCTATGCCGTATTTTCTTTCTTGCACATTGTTCACTATACATACGTGTACATGCTACGTGTGCGCCTCTACTACAACACGTGCGCGCCTCTACATCGACCAGTATGTACGTACACATTCACGACCAGAATGACAACGCTATGTACGCTTCGACCAGGTGGGTCCCGACTGTCAGGCGCTTCCTTGCATGGGAAGATGTAGCTGGTGGGTCCTAGTACTCAAGAGGCGAATCGTTTTTTTTGCCCGGACGCACTTCCTTGCGTGCGAAGATGTAGCTGGTGGGTCCCAGCAGTTAGGGGGGAACATTTTTTTTGCAAAATACGATGGGCCGTCCGGTGGGTCCCTGATATCAGGTGGAGGAATCATTATTTTCCTCGTAATAAGGAGGCACTTCCTTGCTCCGGCCGTGGACCCAGCTGTCAGCCTCTCCATGTACAATACTCTTTCGATGGAACTCGTTCCTTGACAATGTTGACCACGCCGCGTTCCGTTGCATGCATGCGTCCATGGGCGTGGTGCATCCCCACTGTAAGCCTCTCACGTACAGTCATCTTCCGATGACTCTCGGTTGTTGACCACACCGTGCCGAGCGCACCAAGACCAGTGGACGACGGCAAGGCCCCAGACTGGAACGACCCGGAGACGGGGAAGACGCGACAGTGGAGTCGCAGATAGAGAGGAGTGAGAAACTTGACTGGTTCGGGTGCGCAACAGCACAGCCGTGGTGTCGCCCACGGGAGACAGGAGCAAGAACAGAGGTCGAAGAAGGATCACAGTCGTTGGATTAACATCCAACAATCCAGCTGCTACAATCATTTGTTGATTAAGTTAACAAAGCCATGTGTCCATGTTCTCTTAGTAGTTCCACAAGTCAACCACCAAATCTGACGGGTCCCAGCTGTCAACGGGAGGAATAATTTTTTTCGCATAACAAGGAGGCACTTCCTTTTGTGCAAAGATACAACCGGTGGGTCCCAGCTGTCAAGGGGAGGAAACATTTTTTTTCATCTTAATTAGGAGTAACTTTCCTTGCGTGCGACCATGGACCTTGTGGGTCCTAGCCGTCTGGCTCTCCATGTACAGTCCTATTCCGATGACTCTTGTTTGTTGACCACGCCGCGCCGAGCGCAGTGAGGCGGTGGAAGACGGCAAGGCCTCGGACGGGAACGACTTGGAGATGGGAAGACGCGGCAGTGGAGTCGCAGATTGAGAGGAGGAGAAGGGTTATAACTGGTTCTGGTGCGGCGTGGGGCTGCAGTCGGTGGAGCATAACAGGAGGTGTGGAGGGGTCGAGGGATAGCCTGGCCGGCGGTGGGGTAGCGCTTCACAGTGAAGCGTGCTAAGCAGAGATGCTAGCCGCCGGAGGCCGGACCAGGCGGTCCTAGCGATGTTGGAGGAAGAAGACGAGAGATTGAAGGTGCATGTCGGCTGTTGGATATAATCCAATGGATGTGGATGTCATAATCATTTGTTGACCAAGTTGACAATGCCCTGCGTAGGCTTCGACCTATTGGCCCACATGTCTGCCTGCAAAAATGTGGCATATATTTAACCCATGTTTTCTAGAATGTACATTCCATTTGCTGGGTTGGGTGAACAAAAAATTTCGCGTCAATGCGGCCCATTTATATTTCCTAAGAAATCCCAGCCCATTTGCTATTCCTTGAAATACACAAATAAGCTGGGCTCCTTATATATATAATGTTATGTTAGAAGGAGCAATTAATATCACCAGAGAGGCACATTTTTTATATATAAAATTAACAAATTAGTGAGTTATTGCTCAAAATAAAAATGAGTGCGTTATTATTACATTGGTCCTTAAAATCTTTGCAACCTTTTATACGCAATCACCAGGATTTTCCTTGCCTGTTAGTAAAAAACAACTAGGATTTTCCTTGCCAACTTCTATTAAACATTTACTTTTATAATTTAATAACACGTGGGATGTTTTATAATGTATATAAGTCTATAAAATATACAATAATAGTAATAATATAAATATATATAATGTGGTTAGAAGGGAAAACATAAATTGGACACCTCATTATTATTCTTATATATAGATAAATAGAACAGAGACCTGGGTTTTATTAAAAAAATAGATTGGGCTGCTGATCTTTAAGAAAAATCCCATAGCCGGTATGGACCTCAAAAACATAAGTTGAAACCACTGTCTCCGAATGTCATGGGTTGCGCATGTTAAAATAGAAAACCTAGGCCTAGCTGATACTTGTTCGCCCTCTGGAAAAAATGATACCAGCTAGATCCCCGAGCGAACTGGATTAAAGAGGGGGCCGGCGGCACGACCAAAGAAGCACATCAGGAGCGATTTTTTTTCTTCAATGGATGGCTCTTGATGGTGTTATTTTACTTACCTCTGCACCATACAACTTGTATTTTTAGCCTCCCAGTCTGTGGTGGACCAGCAGCCCATTTGCTGGGCGGGCCAACCTACAAAAACCAGCACTTGATTTTTCATCAAGCCCCCAAAACAACGCAGTACTATGTTTGTTTTGAGGCCGAAAACATTACGGCAGGGGCTGAGTGGGGGAGGGGGGGAGACATAAGAAAAAGATTAAAAAGAGTTGATGCGATGTTGCTATCCTAACAAAGCAGGTGCAATTCTACTCGGGAAGAAGGTGTGTCGTTCACACCCACACGTCACATATCCCACATTAGGCATACTAACAAGTTCACACACAAGTACAACAGAAAAGGTAAACATTCGTATCAAACTCAGGTTCACAGGACACGTTCATATTCATAGCCAACATTCACAATCAACAACTCAAATGATTCATATATACACAAGTTCATCATGTCTATCCATCCAAATGATTGATAGATCACACGACAATATTCATTGATAATTCATAAAAAGATTCTGATATACACATGTTCAGTATGTTTATGCATCGAAATGATTGAGATCACAGCCAATATGATCCATGGACGAACTTTAATTACCTAGGGTATAGACTAGTAAATGGTGTTCAGTCGGAGGTACTTCTTGCTAAAATTAATGCTTGTATGAGTAAACTTTCAAGTACATAAGATGCAACACAGACAATCTGAACTTTTCTTGTAGGTTTATCCTCAAATAGTGGCCTCGTGCTGAGGGAGGTTTGAGCAACTTGGCCACTACATTCATCCAACTAGTTTACTGGCTCATCTTGGTCATGTTGCTCGCCAAAATTCTACATTGCAGACAAGAAAGGAGGCGGTTGAGAAAATGAACCACCCAAATTTTTTCTGCAAATTAACTGAAATGGAGCATACCTGGCGTGCAGACTAATTAAGTGCCAGATGAATATACGCGTCAACCAACTTGTCTGGAATCTTTAGATTCCATGCCATACAGTTCGCTACCATATCTGCCGATAACCAAAAGTCACAAGTTGGGACCAAAGACTGGACTGTGTTTTTCCGGGTTATGCGCCAAGCAATATTTTTGGCGTTCACTCTCATAATACTTGGAGTTTGACAACTAGTTGACGCTGGTTGATACTCGAATGAATATAGGCACTTCTGATTGTCAACATCGATGCTTGTCTAACTGAACTTTGGAGTACATAGCAGCAGCATAAGTATCTGTCCATCTGATCTTTTTGTGCAATTCTACTGAAATCACCCAATGACAATGATTTGCTTGCAAGTTCAGGCTCCAAGTTACTCCTTTATAAAATCGGCAAATAGTAGCACAATACCAAATTACCAATACATGACAAGCACAATAATCAGGATAAAGACCAGTACCAACCTATGTGAGGTAGCATATCAATTACTATTTCCTTTGACTGGAATATGAGATAAGTGAAGCGACTGACAGCTAAGGAAGGAAGCAGGCCCAGATTAGCGACTGACAGGAAAGGACAGAAGTTGTCGAGGCAATGAAGCACCCAAAGTTTTTGTGCAGTTCCACCAAAATCGAGCATCCCTGATGGCACATATATTGAGAGAGTGAGATTACTATAATAGTGGGACTAGTTGATGAAACATACACTAACAAATAGAAGCACCCTCATTATCTTAATGGGTAGAGTTAGCAACATAGTAGCCTTGCTTAAAGAGAGGTATTACTTTATTTAATCAGTGCCAATTAGCTCAACACTCAAAGCATTGCCATGTATCATAAGTTGCAAAACTTTAACGTGCAAAGATAAAGGAGTTTCTCATGATAGTAGCATGATACAAATAGAGATGACAGCAAACTAATATGGATGAAGGCCTTAGGCCCATACCAACCTGAGGAAAAAAGCTTATTCATGTAGTCCCATCAGAGATGATAAAGCACTCACTGGAATCACTCAATAGTATATATTTTGGTGCACTTCAAATGTATGGTTGAAATCACTCTTGTTTACGAGTGCTAAGATTATATCGAAAGATTATCAAGAACTTCTAGCAGAGTTAAAGCACTGGCTGGGATATAGTTCATTATATTGTCTTGTGTAGTTCCACTAAAATGTATGATTGGCACAACATGATTCATGTTTGCACAAGTAGGAAAAAGGTGAAACCTTAATTAGCTTAGTGAGAAAGGATAGAAATACATTAGCATATTACTCTAACAGCAGCATCAAATTCATGATGGACAATACACAAAACATTGCCTCATTGAACCAATGACAATAAATTGACATGCAAAACAATAGCACTATTATGTCATGACAATAATAATATTCCCTCCCTGCTCCACCACATGATTCACCTCCATAGACAAACATACACACGTACATGATTCAGCATAGGGTGCTACTAAAGATTTGTTTAACTCTGACAGGAAAATTAGGCAGCAATAAATTAGTGGTACTTAAGTACTCCTAATTAATTAAGTAACCTTGCAGAAGTGGAAGTGCTCCCTGGAGGATTGTCTCACATGCAAGGTAGTTGTTGCCGGAGCCCTGGAATGGCCTCGTCTGAGGCATCTGGCTTCAGTAAGATCTCCTTGGCACTGTTTATTCTTCTTCTTCTTCTTCCTCTTCATGCTATGTTTCTCTTTCTCCTCACAAGTTGGTGAAACAAAGTACATGATTGGCCTTCTATTTCAGAATTGGTTTTGTCAGTGAGGGAGTACAAGTGTACTAGTAAAAAATAGCATTATTTTCTCATGGCAGTCACAAAATAGAGATGAACACATGCATTAAATATCATTCTTACCTAAAGGAAGGTAATGGTGCCAATATGGATGATGAGGATTGGAACACAGATCTCCCTTTGTGCAGTTCCACCGAAATGAACCAACTGTTCCATTATGACATTCCAGTTAAACAGCACAAAAGTCACTTCTTTTAAAAAGCTACAGAGGAAACAGTGAGAGTCTCAAAAAATTACAGGCAAAAACATTTGGCTAAACTATTCATGGCTTATAAGAGTGGCATGGCTTCATTTTACTAGGCGCAATAGATTAAGAACAACTAAATATTTGGTATAAGGGCATGGGACAGTGTGTGCACCAGCAGTCCAGCACCATGTACCTAAATAGGGGCATAAAGTGGTGATTCATTGTTTGTTGCCCCGAGAAACAAACATCTAGGAAACATATCTGGGCTGGTCCCATTTTTGTTCACTCTAGCCATATACTCCTATGTGTGGATAGCAAATCTAGTCCTGGTCATACCACTGTGTATAGCGTTACCCCTATATTTCCATTTTCGACCAAGAGACCGGTTGGATGACCAGTCTGTACTACTTTCACCCCCTTTCCTTCCTGTTTGTACCAAGTCCGATGTACATACTAAATTTCCCCACACCCACTTTATTTCTTGTTTGAACCAAGTACAAGATTCGACTCCATGAACTAGCTTTACCTCTAACAATAGAAGAAAAATAGGTGACGTTGGACCATCCGATCGAGAGGGGCTGAGAGGTAGAAAATGATGCACATGCAGTGACGTAGCGAGCTAGAAAAGTAGAGCTAAGGCGGTTTCGAAGGAATATATACCTGAAGGTCATCAGGATGTGGATAGGTGGGCGGCGGGAGGCCGGATCCGCCCACACTGGGGCAACAACGAAGGGATCGGAGGACCTCACGCGCCGGCGCTCGGCCAGAGATAACGGTGCGGCCGACAGTGGGTCTCCTCCCTCGCTGTGGACGATGGCCTAAACGCCGCCCCTCCTCCCCTTCACCGGCGAAGGGGGATACGTCCGGATCTCTAACCAGCGGTGAGGATAGAAATATAGTGTTTTTGAAGGGAGAAAGACAGTGTTACCACCGCTATCTTGTTTCGATCTGGAGAGGATGAGAGTGTGTGAATAGAGCAACCCTAGCAAGAAAGCGTGGAGCCTCCGGCCTATATATATGTAGTGGGGTAGTTTTCCTTTTTCACTCCATCAGAACAATCATTTAAAATTGTGTACTACGTGCCAGGTCGCCATTTTTTTAGTTATTGAATTTTTTTGAGACAGCTACCCACTTATTCCAAGTGGTGTTATGGTGTGTCAGGTCGGACTTTGTATCATTCAAGTCTGTTACAAGTCCCTCCATTAAATGAACAACCATGCCCTTGTAAAAGTTGTGAACAAGCCCACATCTAAAATTATCGGAAACGTGGGTTACCCCAACATGCATTATTATTTATATTTTCTACTCCCTCCGTTCCAAAATATAACTCTTTTTTATTACCCACACCTAAGACAAGAATTTTTTTATTAGAAGTGAACCCCACATGTCATAGACACAAAAAGTGTGGCAAGATTCCCTTAGGCAAGCCCTAGTGTGTCTAACAATTTGAGCAACTCAAGTTAGGCAAGTGTGGCAAGTGTGGGAAAAATAATGTGGCGACATAAGACAAACATAGTCACAATCCAAACAGCCCCGTAATTTTTTGTGACATGCATGAACATTTGGTTAGTTAAATTTATAGTCAAAATTTGGCAAGGTGCATCAAATCAACACATGAAAGTATCAAAAGAAAAGTCACAGCATGTATGCATGCGTTGTACTCCCTCTATTTCCAAATATAAGTCTTTTTAGAGATTGCAACAAGTGACTACATACGAAGCAAAATGAGTGAATCTACACTCTAAAATATGTCTACATACATCCATATGTTGTAGTCCATTTGAAATGTCTAAAAAGACTTATATCGAGTGCAGTGCTTTGATGTTTTAAATAATTAATGCATCGGTAAACACAAATTATTGAAATATATCGAGTGCAGTGCTTTATGTGTCGCTTCAACTCGTACAAGACTGAGAAGCTTGATTACTACAACGCCCTCTCCCTCGCGGACTGAGCTCCGGTGCCTTAACTGCACTTGCCTTTGGCTGCATGACAGGTGGGCCACCCACCTGTTGGGCCCACCTGTCATAGATGTCGGTGTCAAAACTGGAGAATCTCGGGTAGGGGGTCCCGAACTGTGTGTCTAAGGCTAATGGTAACAGGAGGCGGGGGACACGATGTTTACCCAGGTTCGGGCCCTCTCTATGGAGGCAATACCCTACTTCCTGCTTGATTGATCTCGATGATATGAGTATTACAAGAGTTGATCTACCACGAGATCATAGAGGCTAACCCTAGAAGCTAGCCTATGATTATGATTGTTCTTGTCCTACGGATTAAACCCTCCGGTTTATATAGACACCGGAGGGGGTTAGGGTTACATTGGGTCGGTTACAGAGAAGGGAATCTACATATCCGAATCGCCAAGCTTGCCTTCCACGCAAAGGAGAGTCGCACCCGGGCACTGGACGAAGTCTTCTATCTTGTATCTTCATAGTCCAACAGTCCGGCTAAAGCATATAGTCCAGCTATCTGAGGACCCCTTAATCCAGGACTCCGTCAGTAGCCCCTGAACCAGGCATCAATGACGATTGAGTCGGGCGCGCAGATTGTCTTCGGCATTGCAAGGCGATTCCGCATACCACCATAGAGAGTATAATATTTCATGAATCTAATCTGCTGACCGTTTCTTCATAGCGTGACATCACACCGTGGCCCGGTTATTATTCGAACCGTATTATCAGCCTGCCATGACACGTTTCACGAGGCGATTTTATTGGCACGTCTTGTCGAAGCAGAGATCGTGTCCCCTTATCACGGGATTCTTATCAATACGGGCATGGGTAACCCAACCGCTCCATTAGCACGACGCTTGGGGAATAAGTGAGTTTTAGGGCATGTGGGGAGGCGCCTGATCTGCCTTTACAAAGGGATAAGAATTTCCCTCTCTCACCCATGCCTTCTCCTTCCTCTGATCATCCATTCTCAAGCTCCAATGCCTAAGCCCTCGCCTTCTCCGCAAAAACACTGCGAACATGTTCGGCGCGGGAGGCAAGTGGATGGCCTCCTCTGTTTAGAAGGAGGATATCAAGAAGCTCCGGGAGGCTGGATATTTGTCCAAGGTCAACGTGTACTAGCTTCCAGCCAAGGGGCAGGTCGTCCCTACCACAAGGCCCCAGGAAACGATGGTATTCCTCTCCCATTTTGTTCGCGGGCTGGGATTCCCCCTCCACCCGTTCGTCCGCTGACTAATGTTCTACTACGGGCTAGACAACCATGATTTAGCCCCCAACTCCATCCTCAACATCTCAGCATTTATTGTCGTATGTGAGGCCTTTCTCTGCATCCCACCTCACTTTGGCCTATGGCTGAAGACTTTCAACGTGAAGCCAAAAGTGGTGAGCGGCCAACAAACGGAGTGCAGAGGCGCCATGGTGGGAAAGATGCCCAATGTCACCTGGCTCAAAGGCTCCTTTGTGGAGACTGCAAAGGGGTGGCAATCGGGGTGGTTCTACATCACCGAGCCGCACGACACCACCTGGGCAGCGACCCCCGGATTCCGATCCGGCGTCCCCATGCGGCTCACTTCCTTGAAGGAGAAGGGCATATCCTAGGGCTTAGCGAAAGAACTGACTGGACTCCAGACATGTGTCCAAAACATGGTGAGCAAGAAAATCAAGCTCGTCAACGTGATCCAAGTCATGCTCTTCTGCCGGATTCTTCCGTGCCAGATATGGATTTGTAGTTTGTGGGAGTTTGACCCAGCCAAACACGAGACGCTGATAAAGCTCTTCGGCTCGACACACGAAGACATCTGGAAGGTGCTCTTCAAGGCCGGTGAGATACCACCACCCACGACCGAAGATCGCAGGCTCAGCGCAAAACGCCGAGCTAATCCGGTGAGTTTTCATATTCGCAATACATGCCTTTTTACTAACATGCCCGCGGGAGGAATCTAAGCCTCCATGCCAATCCTCCAGGACTGGGTAGCAGTAGCGGAGCAAATCAACTGTCCGGGTCCACAACCCAAAGATCCAGAATCACCTCTCCTGACAAGGGTGCTATTTCTGGTGCCCTATGAGGTACCAGAGAAGAAGGCCAAGAAGACGACAACAGGGACCAGAGATGGTCTCCGACACAAGGGTGCCTCGGACATGACGTCCGAAGACACTGAGACGAACTCCTCCACGGAAGACTACGAGGAGGAGGTGGAAATCCGTCCCCCTGATATGTCCATTTTGCATCATGCTTTTATATCAATATTTATTGCATTATGGCTGTTATTACACATTATATCTCAATACTTATGGCTATTCTCTCTTATTTTACAAGGTTTACCATGAAGAGGGGGAATGCCGGCAGCTGGAATTCTGGCTGGAAAAGGAGCAAACGTTGGAAACCTATTCTGCACAACTCCAAAAGTCCTGAAACTCCACGAAACAACCTTTTGGAATTTATAAGAATTTCTGAGCGAAAGAAATAGGCCATGGGGCCCACACCCTGTCCAGGAGACAGGGGCACGCCCCCCCCCCCCATAGGGCGCGCCCCCTATCTCCTGGGGCCCCTGGTGGGCCTCAGGCGTACATCTTCTGCTATATCATCACTTTTACACTGGAAAAAATCATGGGCAAGCATACGGGACGAAACTCCGCCGCCACAAGGCAGAACCTTGGCGGAACCAATCTAGGGCTCTGGCAGAACTGTTCTGCCGGGGACACTTCCCTCCGGGAGGGGGAAATCATCACCAATGTCATCACCGACGATCCTCTCATCGGGAGGGGGTCAATCAACATCAACATATTCACCAGCACCATCTCCTCTCAAACCCTAGTTCATCTCTTGTACCCAATCTTGTATCCAAAACCACAAATTGGTACCTATGTGTTGCTAGTAGTGTTGATTACTCCTTGTAGTTGATACTTATTGGTTTACTTGGTGGAAGATCATATGTTCAGATCCTTAATGCATATTATTACATCTCTGATTATGAACATGAATATGCTTTGTGAGTAGTTAGGTTTGTTCCTGAGAACATGGGTGAAGTCTTGCTATTAGTAGTCATGTGAATTTGGTATTCGTTCGATATTTTGATGAGATGAATGTTGTCTTCTCCTCTAGTGGTGTCATGTGAACGTCGACTACGTGACACTTCACCATTATTGGGACTAGAGGAGGGCATAGGGAAGTAATAAGTAGATGATGGGTTTCTAGATTGACAGAAGCTTAAACCCTAGTTTATGCGCTACTTCGTTAGGGGCTGATTTGGATCCACATGTTTCATGCTATGGTTAGGGTTTACCTTAATACTTTTGTTGTAGTTGCGGATGCTTGCAATAGGGGTTAATCATAAGTGGGATGCTTGTCCAAGTGAGGGCAGGGACTACTAGGAAAAGGGCTATAGATAGGATTGATACTAATGGCGCACCAGGTAAGCAGTGGGCCACTACTATATACTAATGGCGCACCGGTTGGAGGTGCGCCATTAGTGTGGAAGACACTAATGGCGCACCAGGCACACGGTGCGCCACTAGTATTGAATTTTTTTTCCATTTTTCCATACATTCTAATGGCGCATGATGTCAAAGTGCGCCATTACTAGTTAGAACTAATAATGGCGCACCACCCAGACAGTGCGCCATTAGTATATTTTTTTTACTTTTTTGCAAACCTACTAATGGCGCACCGTGTGAAAGTGCGCCATTGCTAGTTTAAACTACTAATGACGCAATTTCCCACAGTGCACCATTAGTATACATATGTTTTTTTTACTTTTCCGCAAAAAGTACTAATGGCGCACCACCTGCAGGTGCGCCATTAGTAACCAGGGTTACTAATGGCGCATTTTGAGGTGGTGCGCCATTAGTAACCTGGGACCAACAAGATATTTTGGACAGCCCACCTACCCACTCACTTTCCCCACTTCATTCTCTTCACCTCCTCCTCCAAGCTTGTCTCGGCTGCCTCCTCCTCCTCACCTCATTTCCACCATAGACTCATCAAAATTAAGTGGTGAAATTACCTTTTTTTGATAGGTAAGTAAGGGGAAAGCTATCTTCATGATGTAGACCTACTTTTTTTCTCCCTAGCTCGCTCCAACAACGTGCACATGCACTTTTTGTGGCCTAGCTAGATCTATGTATGTTTGTGGTGTTGCTTGTGTTTGTGGTGTTGCATATATGTTTGTGTTTGCAGGTACCGGTATTTGAAATGCGATAGTTGCCAATATTTTGCCGGAATGTTGATTCATTTCTGTTTCGGCGAGAATTTTGGCACTATGCATTCTTTTTGGTCCTATTTTTAGGGAAGGTCATGCCAAATTTTTTCTTGGTTCTAAAATATCGATTTGCTCTACCCCGCAGGCGACCATGGTCCGCACGATGACCGAAGGCATCGTGAATAGGTTTTTGAGCTCCGCGAAGGCCGAGATGCTTCAAAAGAACGAGATGGAGATAAGATGTCCGTGTTGAAGATGCAAGCTGAAGAGCCTTATTGCGGACCCGGATTCCGGGCAGCTGCGGGACCACCTGCTCTTGTGTGGTTTCATTGATGGCTATCAGTGGCAAGGTGATGAAGATGACTATGAAGTCGTCCATGGGGGCCGGGCAAGAGATGAGGAAGGGCAACAAGACAAGTACCACTGCGGCGAGGGCGGGCGAGAAGACGAAGAATCTCCAGGACATGATCACGGCGGTGATGCTGTACACAGTCATCATGTAGAAGATGTCGTACATGACGATGAGGAAGATCAAGACGAAGGGCATGATCATGAAGATGAAGATGCCGGAGCAGACGATGATGGAGGCTGGGTGTAGGACCCTCATATTCAAGAGCTGCTTCGCAAGCAGACGGATAACGCAAGAGCTGCCGCCCGAGAGAAAGCCAAGCTGGATCAACTGGAGATAGACGTGGTTACTCCATTGTATGAAGGATGCAGGCCCGAGGACACCCGCCTGAAAGTAACGCTCATGGCTCTGGAGATGAAGGTAAAACACAAAATGACCGATGCATGCTTCGACGAGAACATGTCATTCTGGCACGAACATCTTCCCAAGGGGAACAAGTGCCCGACCAGTTTCGAGGAGGCGAAGAAAATCGTGTGTCCTCTGGATGTTACGCACGTGAAATACCATGTGTGCATGAACTATTGCATCATTTATCGGAACGAGCACGCGGAGTCTACCATATGTCCGGTGTGCGGCGTCACTCGATACAAGAAGAGGAAGAAAGCTCCTCGCAAATCAGTGTGGTACTTTCCTATCACTCCTCGTCTGCAGCGGTATTTCGTGGACCCTAAGGTAGCAAAGCTCCTGCGTTGGCATGCGGATAGGGAGGAGAAGAAGCAGGAAGATGACGAAAACGATCCGGAGATAAATAAAAAAGACAAGATGCTGAGTCACCCTAAGGATGCGAGCCAGTGGCAAGCGTTGAACTTCGAATACCCAGAATTTGGGAAGGATCCAAGGAACATCGTGTTGGGCGCAGCACCGATGGAGTCAATCCGTTTGGCAGCCAGAGAAGCACACATAGCACCTGGCCTGTGTTTGTGTGGATGTACAACCTCCCCCCCTGGTTGTGCATGAAGAGGAAGTACATTCACATGAGTATGCTAATTGAAGGGCCGAAACAACCAGGGAACAACATCAATCTGTATCTGGGGCTGCTGAAGGAGGAGCTAGACACGCCGTGGAAAATGCCAGCCAATACGTGGGATGCCGCAGAGAAAGAATATTTCCCTATGAGAGCCGCACTGCTCACGAAGGTGCACGACTATCTCGGTTATGGATATCTCGCGGGGCAGGTAGTCCACAGATTTTCTGGATGTGTAAGGTGCATGGATGACACAACGTATCGCCATCTAGATAGAGATCCTGGGTCTTCGAAAACCGTGTTCATGGGACATCGAAGGTGGCTTCGCAAAGATGACCCGTGGAGGAAACGCAACCAGGAACCCCGAAAACGCCCGTGTACGAGGAGTGGCGAGGAAATAGACGAGCTGTTGAAAAATTGGAAAGACTGCCCACTACCGGGAAAGAAGCAAAAGGCGCCAGAGCCGGGAAAAAAGTGAAAGGCGCCAGAGCCGCTGCTGAAGGTATGGAAAACGAGGTCTATTTTCTGGGACTTGCCGTACTGAAAGATCCACCATGTGCCTCACAGCCTTGATGTCATGCATATCACGAAGAACGTGTTCGAGAGTCTGCTTGGTACCCTGCTCAACATGCCAGAGAGGACCAAAGATGGGCCGAAAGCAAGGGCGGACTTGAAATCAATGGGCATCAGGCAGGAGCTTCACGCTAATGATGATGATGATGATGATGATGATGATGATGATGATGAGGCGAAGCAGGACACAGAAAGTCGTCGCAAAGGCAAAAAGGCCAAGAAGACCGGAAATGACTACCCTCCCTCGTGCTTCACTCTAAGTCAGGAGGAGATCGAGCAGTTTTTCACCTGCCTCCTAGGAGTAAAACTTCCTTACGGTTACGCGGGGAAGATAAGCAGATACCTAGACCCAGCGAAGCAGAAGTTCAGCGGGATGAAGTCTCACGACTGTCACATGCTGATGAGGCAGATACTTCCAGTTGCAATCCGTGGGATCATGGACGCGCAAGTCCGTGAAATGCTATTGGGCCTATGCAACTTTTTCGACGTCATCTCTCGGAAGTCCATTGGTGTGAGGCAACTCAGAAGGCTACAGGAAGAGATCGTGGTGATACCATGCGAGCTTGAGATGTACTTCCCGTCCGCATTCTTCGACGTTATGGTGCATCTGCTGGTCCATATCATGGAGGATATCATCCAACTCGGGCCGACGTTCCTGCACAGCATGATGCAGTTCGAATGGACGAATGGTGTCATCAAAGGATACATTCGCAACATGTCACGTCCAGAGGGAAGTATAGCCAGGGGCTTTCTGACCGAAGAGTGCATCTCCTACTGCACGAATTATGTAGGCATCGAGAACCCCGTTGGTCTGCCCGTCAACAGGCACCTAGGCAGGCTCGCTGGATGGGGTCACCGTGAGGGTCGCCGTGAAATGCATGTCGACTTCGAGGGTCGACTCGCCGACTTTGAAAGAGCAAACCTAGTCGCGCTACAACACATAGATCTGGTCGATCCTTCGGTGGTAGAGCACAAGACCTTTATTGAGAAGACGTACAATGATCGAGGCCAACAGCGGACGGATGGAGATATAATCAAAGAGCACAACTCATGTTTCATGCGGTGGTTCAAGCAGAAGCTTCTGTCGTACCCTTTACATGAGGATTCTTCCACGGAAGAACAACTCATATTCGCCTTGTCACAGGGTGCCGAGCACAACCTGATGACCTATGAGGCGTACGATATCAACGGCTACACATTCTACACCAAGGACAAGGACATGAAGAGCGATGGTTATCAGAACTCCGGGGTAATGATGGAATCCTACACCGGCAATGACAAGGACAGATACTACGGAAGGATCGAGGAGATCTGGGAGCTGAGCTACGCTGGAGAGAAGGTCCCGATGTTCCGTGTCATATGGGCCAAGAGCGTCCTAAAAGAAGACCAGTATTTCACCACCATGGTTATACCCGAAGCCAAATCCAAGACCGCGGGCGCAAACGTCACCGCGAAAAATGAGCCATGGGTACTGGCTTCCCAAGTGGACCAATGCTTCTTCATTACCGACCCGTCAAAGCCCAGTCGTGTTGTCATGAGGAGAGGCAAAAGGAAGATCATTGGAATGGATGGAGTAGCCAATGAGCAAGACTTCGACAAGTACGGCGACCGGAAGATCAAACATGACGATGACGATGAAGTAGCAGCACACACCACAAGAAGAAGCAGGACAACCCTACCTAAAGGACGTCCGTTCCACAAAAGAACTCCATTTGCAAAAAAGAAGGGCAAGAAGATTGTGAACAGATAGCTAGCTAAGATCGATTGTATTTAAATCGTAGTCTTCATTTCTCGATTGTATTTCATGGGCACTTTTTGATATCATGAATATTTTTAAATTTCATGGACACTTTTTGATCTAAATCTCGATCCCACCCGCACCCTCCCCCTCTAGCTCCACCGCCGCCGACGACCCACCGCAACCCTCCCCCGCTCCACCGCCGCCGACGAGCACCCCCCGTTTCATATTCATATTCATTTTTTAAAAAAGAATAATAAAAAAGTGTAGACTACAATTGTAGTTAAACAACAATTATTACTGTTTTTATAAAAAAATATTACTGTTTCATATTCATATTCATTTTCAAAAAAATTATTACATGCAACAAAAAATAAAAAAAGATTACTAATGACGCACCTCTGTCTGGTGCGCCATTGCTATGTAAAAAAAATTACTAATGGCGCACCGACCGCTGGTGCGCCATTAGTAAGATTCCCCCCTAGCTAATTCCCTCCCTCTCGCCAGATCCCCTTCGTCCCTCTCCCTCGCCAGATGCACTTCCCCCCGCTGCCCCGACCCACACCGCCGCCGCCCCCGCGCCTCCGTCTCCGTCGCCGCCCCTAGTCAGCCCCTGCCCTACCCCCCCATCGCCGTCCGCTCCCAATCCACCCCCTCCCTCGCCTTCACCGCACCCACCCACCCCCTCCCTCGCCTTCCCAGCCCTCGAGCTCCACTGTGCGAGGCGACAGGCAAGGCGGCGGGCAAAATCTGCTTCAACACCGGGCCGGCAAGCCACGGAACCAGGGAGCGACGGTGCTCGACCCCTCCATCCCCCCTCCACCTCTTCTTCCTCGGGTCGCCAATGTCTTCCTCAACTCCGGCCACCTCTGTTGCTACTAAGCTGTCGCAGGGTCTCCTTGCGCCTCCCCGGTGAGCTCCGCCTCCTCTCCCCTCTTCCTTCTCGCAAACACTCTGTTTGTCCAGCAAATCGGCGATAATCCTGTTGATTCCGGCTGTAGTATTTCAATCCAACAGTAGCGCCGAACGACAGTGGCATCATTCTGGGGTATAGTTAGGGCCATGATGGCACAAGCATTTAAACAACTGATACAATATTACAAAAAACAATGCACAATGATTTTGCTAGTAGTTAAGCAAAGAGCAACTTTTCCCCAAGAAAACGAAGAGAATTAGTTTGTAAATACCACTGACAAATGGAACACGCCGATCAGTTATCACTGCAATTTCCAACATATATATGAAATTTGTTGTTTGAGTTGTTAGTTTTTCCCATTTCTCGTTCAGTCAATTCAGCCAAATGCTAAACCTTTATACACAGAGATCGAAACAGATGCTTCCTGTGTAGTATAATTTTTTACTAGATTGCCAGAAAAGGGCGGCTTACAGGTAAAACTACCGAGAATTGTTATGCACAAATTTCTAGTCGTTGCTTGGCCACTCACTACAACTAATTTCACATAACCAAAATGATAAAAAGGGAGATGATGGCAACCAGTTTAGAAAACATTGTACTAGTGAGTGGTAACTAGTTTGAAGAAAATTGTAAATAAGATTCCAGCAAATTAGTGATCTAATTGTGATAATCCTGCTCACATCCCCACTTGCAGCAGAGGCAGGCAATGCCTCTATATGCTCTGTTTTACTGCCTAGCTAGAGAACAAACCTAGCCCCAGTTGTGTATTCCCAATTGCTAGTGGTCTAACTGATGTTACCCTAGTTGGGTGAGACTGACTTGGCTCTTTCTTGGAGGACACAGATCAAACAAGTGTTGTCAGTTTTTGTTTGAACTTCAAAGAGTGTTGTGACTTGGCTCTTAATCAAAAGACTGTTGTCAGTTTTTGTTTGAACTTTGTTTGACTAGAGGAAATTACTCTTAAATGCTAGTCCTATTCTGGTGGAGATTTTTCTTGTCCTGAGTTACACTGAAGATATTTTTCTGATAATATTATAAAAACTACCTGGTGTGTGTTCAACTTGTATCTTCTAGCTTAAGTTTAACTTGACCTGAGTTACACTCAAGTTATAATGTGTTTAACTTGTAGCTTCTAGCTTAAGTGAGTAGCCAGTACTATAGTCAGTAGCTTAACTTGTTTAAGTACTGCTAGTTAGTTGTACTGATATTATTGGCTTGTATAGATGTTAGCATGCTCCCTTTCTACTCATTTTGGAGAACATGTTCTTCACTTCTAAGAGTTGTTTTATTGACATGGCACATTTGCAATGGAGTTTTATATATCTTTAGCCACTGTTCATTAACAGCAAGTCGACAACAACATCAGTAAAATTCAGTTAACAACAACATCAGTAAAATTCAGTTAATTAACTGAAGAAGAGAAGAGAGAAAGTAGAGAGCAAGAGGAGTACTTGCATTAACTCAAACGTTTTACTTTAAACTTGCAAAATTGCAGTACTCCCTAAAACTACTGCAAGCAAGAACTACTGTAGGGATATTCTCTGATCTACTGAAACTTGCACTACTGCAATTTACTCCAGTGATACTATAGTTCTTTGCAAATTCTGTGCTCTACTCCACTGCATGCACTGCAATACACTACTCCACTGCATGTTTAATCAGTTAACAGAAAAAGGTACAGAACAAGCAAATGTAAGAAAAGAAGAGAGCTTGTACTGCCAGTACATCATCAGACAGTTCACCCGATATTTTCAAGTTAGAAATACTCCCAGGGGTAGATGAAGAGAGAATATCATGAAGGAACCATTTAGTTTTAATTAATGGAAAAGTTGCATTTACTTGTAGTGAAAGGAACAATTTCAGGTAATTATAAATATTCAATAGCAGCAGAGGCAAGCAGTAGCAGTAGCAGTAGATGCCAACTTTTGATATGCATGCATGCATTCTTTGCTTGTTTATATTCATTCTTGTAAACTGAACATGCTCATCTATCTATCTATCTATCTACCTGCTTAAGTATGTAAGTATGCATTGTATTTTTATTTCCTTTGGAAAGTAAAGTTTATTTCCTGGCTGGCTGGCATCATGGCTCATGGATCCCTCAGCTGCAGCTACAGTTGGAGCTCAATCTGATCTCATCTAAAATGAATCTATAAATACAGAGTGTAGTTAGTGACAGAGTAGCAGAAATAGTTGCTGGATGCAGTTACTTGCATGGGCCTGGCTGATGAAGAAAAACTTTATATATATTCATAGTGATGTTGACTCTATAAATCATACTTATTGGACATGTTTTATGTGTTGATCCATCAATTGGTCACATTGAGAAAGACCATCGTGTCTCCGACCATTTTGCAAAGGTCATGTCTCCGACCATCGTGTCATGATGAATTTGCAGGTACCCCGAGAGGCCCTTGAGTTTGCCGGAATGTTGATTAACTTCCGTTCCGGCAAATTCGGGTACTCCATATGTCCTATTTTCAGCAAAGGTCATGCTAAAATTTTCCGTGAATTTTAGCATGACTTTGCTAAAAATAGGACATATGGGGTACTTGAGACTAATGCATGGGTCGGGGTATCTTAGTACTTAGTTAAGTAGGATCAACTGCCCCGCCATTCTTGCTGCATTAAACCATAGGTGGCAATAGAGCCAAGTGATTAGGCCCAACTTAGAATTCTCCTTAGCATCGATAAACCCTAGATGATAAACCCAACATAGGTGGCAATAGAGCCAAGTGATTAGTGCCAAGTGATTAGGCCCAACCTAGGGTGCCTCGGCTTAGGCTTTTAGGGTGCCTCGGCGTCCACAAACCCTAAATGAGAAAATCTTAGCTTTTAGGATGCCTCGGTGTCGACAAACCCTAAATGATGAGACCATGATCTTGTTCCTTGACAATAACCAACTTTTTGACCAAATTGTTTTCCTATTTAGAGTGAAACATGGCCAACAACGATGAGGCCGGCGGTTCGGGCGGCAAGCAATTCTGGGAGCTGTCCCAGGAGATGGAGGAACAACCTCACCGCTATGAGGACACCGCGGAAGACACCGATCCTAACTACACAACCCCTAGTGGTGTCGGGGATGACACCACTGATGGTGCCGCCGAGGATGCCACCACTGATGATGGCGGCGCCCACACAGATGGCAGCCAACCGAAGAAGCAAAGGAAGGACCGGCGCCCGAATGCGCTTAGCACCCTCAAAGAGGAATTTACTCAAGTGGACTCCGACGGGCATCCAATGGAGCCCAAACATATAGTCAAGGGGTACTCGCTTCAGCTTGGGTGCATTAATCGGAGCACCGTCTCAGTCAACACTGAGAACCTTAGGCATAAGGACCGAGGGAATTTGCACAACCTCCTCTTCACGAAGCTGCACGAACGGTACAAGTTCCCTGCCGATTTTGAAAACACATGCCTCTCAGGGAATAAAGTGAACAGTGCCGTCCTCACGAGGACGATCACAGCCATGTCTACTTGGAGAAGCGCGGTGAAGAGAATGATTGATAAAGGTGATAGTTATGAGAAGATCAAGGCGAAATATTCTTCGATCAGCGAAGATGACTACAAGGAGTTCAAGATCAAGTGCGAGAGCAGCGCAACCTCCGAATCAAGTCAGTGGGGGAAAGAAATGCGGGAGTTGAACTTAGGGGAACACAAACTCGGTCCCGGCGGTTACAGAGTGGCGGAGCCTATATGGGACAAGGAGGACGCGGAGCGTGCCGAGCAAGGCCTACCGCCCCGCTTCGAGAAATACAGCGGTGACAAGCAGACCAGGAACTTTGTCAGGGCCCGGTACAAGGAGGACCCGATAACAAAGGAGCTTACCACGGATCCGAAGACCAGGGCGCTTGATCTTATTCTGGTAAGGAATACACCCCCGCGTAATTAGCTCCAGATGGTTGCACTCTAATTAATCCCCAATATTTCTAAATGGTTCACGTTCCTTCCGCAGGAAACTGAAAGAAGTAGCGCGGGGTCATCTCAGAGCTCCGCTTTCGACACCCCTTTAAATAGGGCGTTGAACGTAATGAAAAACAAGGATAATCTCACTAAGCCGATGTCAGCTTGTCGTGTGGCCGGCAAAGGCTTGTCCACAAAATGGGGGTCATACTATACCGCTGGTGTGCGGAAGCAGAAAAAGACCAGCTCGGAAAGCCAGACGCGCGAGGTTGAAGCACTCAAGGCACAAGTGGCGCGGATTCCGGAGCTTGTCCAAGAGCAAGTGGAACAACAACTGGGAACGAAGGTCAACGCCATGGTGCCTACGTTGATTCATGGGCTGACGACGTGGATTGCGGGCGGCCAACAGGGGCCTCCCCCGGTTCCCAGCTTCACGGCCAGCAACTCGCACAGCGCGCAGGCGGCACCATTGGTGTCTCCGGCGGCGGCGCCATTGGTGTCTCCCGCCGAGGCGGTATTCGTGTCTCCGGCGCCGGCACGGACGTTGGAGCTTAATGCACCCGAGTGTACGCCGGCCGGCACCACGCCAGCAAGCGCCCCCTCCATCAGTTGCACGCCCGCCGTTGGCGTGCCTCGACATTAGCCGAGCTCGACGACATCATGGTAACTAAGCCTCTCGGCCCATGACTTCATCTCCTTGCCTTTGACTGGGCATCCCCGACGCCCTATACATGTTTTCGCAGGGCGCCGCCGACGTTCCTTGCACTCTTCTGCACTTCGTGGGTGCCGAGTTGGTCGATGTCGCCAAGGGCAGAATCGTTCAACGGGCAACCACATGTTCCACGGTAATCCGATGGCACCCACAATGTATAGGGTTGAAGTGGTTCGGGTGCTGCCAGGCTGCGACGAGCTGTTACCTCCAATTCGACCCGCTGGGGCCGATAAAGAAGATGAGACGACCCTCAGCGCCTGCGTAAACTTGCCCCTGCTTTGGCTGAAGAGCCAGATTCGTTTGGGGGCGGGGGACACCACCCCACATACAAGACCGCCAGTCGTGCCGGCGCCAAGCCATGGCAAGAACGCCGCAACGCTACCGGACCTGCCGGACATCCCTATGGCACAGGATCCGGACAGCCCTATGGCACAGGATCCGGACGGCGACAACAATGATGGCAGTATATTTACCAAAGTTGATAAGTACTTTGCCGAACATGGGTACACTAACGAGTTCTGCGGGCCTCTTTCTCAAGAACCCAACCAAGACGACCGCGATCTAGCTGGTACGACGGAGAAATCCAATTGCAACAGGCGTCGTCTGGCGTTCAGTTCTCAGGACACGCTTCCAGCTCCCGCCTTCATCGAGCCTCAGATAGCTGAGGTGCGAAATATTATCAGCCCCAACACGCTCAAGAAGGCGGTTTGTGAGCAGAACTCGGTCCCATTACAGGAGATCAAGAAGAAGGGACGAAAGCGAAAGACTAACAAGGGCGCCGGTGCGAGCCAGCCGGCACCGAGTTTGATCCGTGCTCAGGACGGGCCACCTTCACCTAAGGATATCTCGAGGAGGGTGCATGTGGCGGGTAGGGCGATGCTACCGCCAAATATGCTGAATGCTGCAACCGGTGCTATGCGGAGTCTGCACGACAGTGTTCTTTCTTTGGAGAAGCGGTGTCTCAGAGAGAAGGATGTGGCATACTCGATTTTCGTGGCCAAGGTGCCAGAGGGCAAGGGCTTTGTGGATGGCAACATCGGGGTACGATCGTCCTGTGGTTTGATGACATCTTTGCTATGTTTAACCTTCATCCGCTGCACTACACCTTCGTTCGGCTGTTTTCGCTGAGTATGGAGATGCGGATCATTAGAGACAAGACCCCGAACATCGTGATAGTCGACCCCTTCTACATGCGTGCCAAGCTCTTGAGCAGCGCTGGGGACCGCCAAGTTGCGAGTTCACACCTCGAAGGCGTCATTCTGGCAAACCCAGATAAGGATAACTTCCTTGTGGCTTACTTTCCCGAGTAAGTCATCCCTTAATCGCCCCGTAACATATGATTTCTTAGATTTCGATCGTTATTTTTTTTCTAACATTCCATGTTTTGTGCAGTGACACACATTGCACACTCATCCTCTTAAGCCCGAAATATTCCATGGCCACGTATTTCGACCGGAACCATAACTCCAAGATAGACTACACAAATGTCAAGAAAGTTCTTGATGATGTTCTCCCTAGCTATGCCAAATCTGGAGGCACCTTCACCACGGCAGTTCGTAAGTACGGCAAGCACACCTTCTCACACAATACGAATTTCTGCTGCGTCAAGCAGCCGCCTAGCGGTCAGAAGGATGCCTACTACGCCCTCCATCACATGCGGGCGATCGTAAGGGACCATCATCAACTTCTGCTACCAGATAGTCTCAAAGATTGGGCCGTGAGGTTATCGGCAACCCAGGACATGGACCTCAAAAAAGAATTCTTTTGCATCCAGTCGGAGTTTGCGGACATCATCCATCAAGATGTCCTTCATACCTCGGGGCAGTTCTACCTCAGATATCAACCGTCCAACAATGAGATAGATGGAACACTACAAATGCAGGGTGACAACGACCACGATTTCATGACCATCACGACAGACGACGGCTTCATCCACGCTCCTGTCCGATGAGTCGAGTCGAAAGTAGTGATGTGTAGTTCTGAAACATTGATTGGATCATGTTGTAATTAAACTTTAATGAATTCATATGTCTCTTTGGTTTGGACAGTCATTCAACTTAGATGTAATCGATGCTATTTATTAGTAGGATCATGAATCTTTCTATTAATGTCTTGCTTTTCTCTTCCGATCCTTTTGTTGCATACTTACATATTGCTTATGTATTGTCTGTTGTCTGTTGTTTGGCTTGTGCATAGAGATGTCGTCGTATGTCGTGTACAAGGGTAAGGTTCCTGGAGTCTACGACGACTGGGAGGAGTGTCAGAGACAGGTTCACCGTTTCAGCGGTAACTGTAACAAACGGTACACCACTAGGGCGGAGGCCGAATCTAGATACGCCTGCTATCTAGCGGGAGAGAGGAGGGAGCATTGGAGGAACCGGATGAAGACCAGCTTGATCGCGATGATGCTCATCGTGATGACCGCAGCTCTCTTTTATGTGATGGTAGTTTAGATGATCGATATCGACTTGTAATGTGAAGACAAACTCGATACTCGCAGTCTTGAGACTTGTAATGTTTTATCTTTGTTCGGTCTTTTGAATTCAGAGACTAATATGATGAATTGTATTCAGAGACTAATCTTCTATTGTATTCGATGAATTTGATGTTGATGTGTGCTGCTGTCTATATTCTGTCCAATAATATATTTTTGTAACCTGTGCAAAAATCAGAAAAGCAAAAAAAACCCAAATATTCATACTAATGGCGCATCAAGGCAGAGTGCGCCATTAGTATGACAAAGCACATGGTTACATATGGCCCCCCGGGAGGCATACTAATGGCGCATGGTGTTACATACTAATGGTGCACTGCTTGGTGCGCCATTAGTATACCAGATACTAATGGCGCACCAGTGGTGCGCCATTAGTAAAAAATACTAGTGGCGTGTGCGCCATTAGTAGGCAAAACCAGTGCGCCATTAGTAGGCCTTTTCCTAATAGTGAGTACCCAAGCACCGGTCCACCCACATATCAAATTATCAAAGTACCGAAGGCGAATCATATGAGCATGATGAAAACTAGCTTGACGATAATTCCCATGTGTCCTCGGGAGCTCCTTTATTATTATTAGAAATTGTCCAGGCTTATCCTTTGCTACATAAAGGATTGGGCCACCTTGCTGCACCATATTTACTTTGTTTACTTGTTACTCATTACTATTGATCTTATCACAAAACTATCTATTACCTACAATTTCAGTGCTTGCAGAAAACCTTACTGAAAATCGCTTATCAATTCCTTCTGCTCCGCGTTGGGTTCGACACTCTTACTTATCGAAAGGACTATGATAGATCCCCTACACTTTTGGGTCATCAATAATCTTTTCTGGCGCCGTTGCCGGGGAGTGTAGCGCTTTTGGTGAGTGGAACTTGGTAAGGAAATATTTATATAGTGTGCTAAAAAAAATTTACTTGTTACTATGGAAACTAATCCTTTGAGGGGTTTGTTTGGGGCACCTTCGCCCCAACCAGAAGAGCAAAGAGTTTCTCCTCAACCTACTGAACTTTATGAAAATATTTACTTTGAGATTCCTTCGGTTATGATAGAGAAACTGCTAGCTAATCCATTTGCAGGAGATGGAACATTGCATCCCGATTTACACCTTATCTTTGTGGATGAAGTTTGTGGATTATTTAAGATTGCAGGTATTCCCGATGATGTTGTCAAAAGGAAGGTCTTCCCTTTATCATTGAAGGGAGATGCATTTACATGGTATAGGCTATGTGATGATACAACATCTTGGAATTATAAGCGATTGAAGTTGGAATTTCACCAGAAGTTCTATCCTATGCATCTTGTTCATCATGATCACAATTACATATATAATTTCTAGCCTCGCGAAGGAGAAAGCATCGCTCAAGCTTGGGGGAGGCTTAAGTCAATGTTATATTCATGCCCCAATCATGATCTCTCTCGGGAAATGATTATTCAAAAAATTTATGCTCGGCTTTCTCTTGATAATATCAACATGCTCGATACTTCCCGTGCTGGTTCTTATATGCTGAAGACTATTGATTTCAAATGGGACTTATTGGAAAGAATTAAAAGAAATTCTGAAGATTGGGGTTCCGACGATGGTAAGGAGTCAGGTATGACACCCAAGTTCGATTGTGTTAAATCTTTTATGGATACCGATGTTTTTCGTGGATTTAGCGCTAAGTATGGACTTGACTCTGAGATAGTAGCTACTTTTTGTGAATCTTTTGCTAGTCACGTTGATCTCCCTAAAGAGAAGTGGTTTAAGTATAATCCTCCTGTTGAAGTTAGAGTAGTTGCAGCTATTACAATCGAAGAAAAGACTATTACCTATAGTGATCCTATTGTTCCTACTGCTTATGTTGAAAAACCTCCTTTTCCTGTTAGGATAAAGGATCGTGCTAAAGCTTCGATTGTTGTTTGTGAGAGTAATACTAGGACTTATACACCTCCTGAGCAAATTAATGTTGAACCTAGTATTGCTATGGTTAAAGATCTCTTGGATGAGGACTTAGATGGACATGTTATTTCTTTCTTGGGCGAGACTGCTAATATTGCTAGGCCTGATACTAAGAGACGTAGATCTGTCGTAGGCATGCCTGTTATTTCTGTTAAAATAGGAGATCATTGTTATCATGGCTTATGTGATATGGGTGCTAGTGCTAGTGCGATACCTTATGATCTTTATAAAGAAATTATGCACGACATTGCACCCGTTGAATTAGAAGACATTGATGTTACTATTAAGCTTGCTAATAGGGATACCATTAAACCTATTGGGATTGTTATAGATGTTGAAGTTTTGTCTGGGAAGGTAAAATACCCTACTGATTTCCTTGTTCTTGGTTCCCCACAAGATGATTTTTTCCCATCATTTTTGTAGACCCTTCTTGAATACTGCTAGTGCTAAGATTAATTGTGAAAAGAATATTGTCACTCTTGGCATAGATGGTATGTCTCATGAGTTTAATTTCGCTAAGTTTAGTAGACAACCTCATGAAAGGGAACCACCTAGAAAGGATGAGATTATTGGTCTTGCTTCCATTGCGGTTCCTCCAACTGATCCGTTAGAACAATATTTGCTAGACCATGAAAACAATATGTTTATGAAGGAAAGGGAAGAAATAGATGAAGTGTTCCTTAAACAGGAACCTATGCTGAAACGTAACCTTCCCGTTGAAATTCTTGGGGATCCCCCTCCACCCAAGGGTGATCTCGTGTTTGAACTCAAACCATTACCTGATAATCTTAAGTATGCTTATCTTGATGAAAAAGAAATATATCCTATTATTATTAGTGCTAACCTTTCAGAGAAAGAAGAAGAAATATTATTTAAAATTCTGAAGAAGCACCGAGCAGCTATTGGATATACTCTGGATGATCTTAAGGGCGTTTGTCCCACGCTATGTCAACACAAAATTACATTGGAGGACGATGCCAAACCAGTTAGAGATCCTCAAAGACGACTAAATCCCAAGATTAAGGAAGTGGTAAGAAAGGAGATACTAAAGCTCCTTGAGGCAGGTATTATTTATCCCGTTGCTGATAGCGAATGGGTAAGCCCTGTACATTGTGTCCCTAAAAAGGGAGGTATTACCGTTGTTCCTAATGATAAAGATGAATTGATACCGCAAAGAATTATTACAGGTTATAGGATGGTAATTGATTTCCGTAAGTTAAATAAAGCTACCAAGAAAGATCATTACCCTTTACCTTTTATTGATCAAAGGCTAGAAAGTCTATCCAAACACACACATTTTTGCTTTCTAGATGGTTATTCTGGTTTCTCTCAGATACCTGTGTCAGCGAAGGATCAATCTAAAACTACGTTTACTTGCCCTTTTGGTACTTTTGCTTATAGACGTATGCCTTTTGGTTTATGTAATGCACGTGCTACCTTTCAAAGATGCATGACGGCTATATTCTCTGATTTTTGTGAAAAGATTTGTGAGGTATTCATGGATGACTTCTCCGTCTATGGATCCTCTTTTGATGATTGTCTGAGCAACCTTGATCGAGTTTTGCAGAGATGCGAAGACACTAGTCTTGTCCTGAATTGGGAAAAGTGTCACTTTATGGTTAATGAAGGCATTGTCTTGGGGCACAAGATCTTCGAGAGAGGTCTTGAAGTTGATAAAGCCAAAGGTGATGCGATTGAAAAGATGCCATGTCCAAGGACATAAAAGGTATAAGAAGTTTCCTTGGTCATGCCGGTTTTTATAGGAGGTTCATTAAGGACTTTTATAAAATCTCTAGGCCTCTGACTAATTTATTGTAAAAAGATATTCCTTTTGTCTTTGATGATGATTATGTAGAAGCATTTGAAGTGCTTAAGAAAGCTTTGATCACTGCACCTATTGTTCAGCCACCTGATTGGAATTTACCTTTTGAAATTATGTGCAATGCTAGTGATTATGCTGTAGGAGCTGTTTTATGGCAAAGAGTTGATAAGAAATTGAATGTTATCCAGTATGCTAGTAAGACTCTTGATACTGCCCAGAGAAATTATGCTACTACTGAAAAAGAGTTCTTAGCAGTTGTGTTTGCATGTGATAAGTTCAGACCTTATATTGTTGATTCTAAAGTTACTATTCACACTGATCATGTTGCTATTAAATATCTTATGGAAAAGAAATATGCTAAGCCTAGACTCATTAGATGGGTTCTCTTGCTTCAAGAATTTGACTTCCATATTATTGATAGAAAGGGAGCTGAGAACCCCATTGCAGATAACTTGTCTAGGTTAGAGAATGTTCTTGATGACCCACTGCCTATGAATGGTAGCTTTCCAGATGAACAATTAGCGGTCGTCAATGCTTCTCGTACTGCTCCTTGGTATGCTGATTATGCTAATTACATTGTTGCTAAATATTTACCGCCTAGTTTCACATACCAGCGAAAGAAAAAGTTCTTTTATGATTTAAGATATTACTTCTGGGATGATCCACACCTTTATAAAGAATGAGTAGATGATGTTATTAGACATTGTGTGCCTGAGCATGAACAGGAACAGATTCTACGTAAGTGTCACTCTGAATCTTATGGAGGAGACCACGCTGGAGATAGAACTGCACACAAGGTACTACAATCTGGTTTTTATTGGCCTACTCTCTTCAAAGATGCTCGTAAGTTTGTCTTAGCTTGTGATGAATGTCAAAGAATAGGTAACATTAGTAGACGTCAAAAAATGCCTATGAATTATTTTCTTGTTATTGAACCGTTTGAGGTTTGGGGCTTTGATTATATGGGACCTTTTCCTGCCTCTAATGGTTATACACATATTTTAGTTGCTGTTGATTACGTTACTGTGGGTGGAAGCTATTCCAACTAGTAGTGCTGATCATAACACTTCTATTAAAATTCTTAAAGAAGTTATTTTTCCGAGGTTTGGAGTCCCTAGATATCTTATGACTGATGGTGGTTCACATTTTATTCATGGTGCTTTCCGTAAGATGCTTCCTAACTATGACGTCAATCATAGAATAGCATCTCCTTATCATCCGCAGTCTAGTGGTCAAGTAGAGTTGAGCAACAGAGAGCTCAAATTAACTTTGCAAAAGACTATTAATAGATCTAGAAAGAATTGGTCCAAAAAACTTAGTGATGCATTATGGGCCTATAGAACTGCATACAAAAATCCTATGGGTATGTCTCCGTATAAAATGGTTTATGGAAAAGCATGTCATTTGCCTCTTGAACTAGAACATAAAGCATACTGGGCTATTAAAGAGCTCAATTATGACTTCAAACTTGCCGGTGAGAAGAGGTTATTTGATATTAGCTCACTTGATGAGTGGAGAACCCAAGCCTATGAGAATGCCAAGCTTTTCAAAGAAAAAGTCAAACACTGGCATGATAACAGGATACAAAAGCGTGAGTTTAACGTAGGAGATTATGTGTTATTATTCAACTCTCGCTTAAGATTTTTTGCAGGGAAGCTTCTCTCTAAATGGGAAGGCCCCTATGTTATCGAGGAGGTCTATCATTCTGGTGCCATAAAGATCAACAACTTCGAAGGCACAAGTCCGAGGGTGGTAAACGGTCAAAGAATTAGACATTATATTTCAGGTAATCCTATTAATGTTGAAACTAATATTATTGAAACCGTAACCCCTGAGGAATACATAAGGGACACTTTCCAGAACGTTTCAGACTCCGAAAAGGTATAGGTATGTGGTTTGGTAAGTAAACCGACTCCAAAACAACTCCAATGGCAATTTTTATAAGTTTTGGATTATTTTATAATTTTAGGAAGAAAGAAGTAGTACGAAAGGGACACGAGGCCCCCACGAGAGTGGAGGGCGCCCCCCCTATAGGGAGCGCCCCCCTGTCTCGTGGGCACCTCGTGTGCCTCCCGGACTCTGTTTTCTTGCACGTTACGTATTTTGGCCGGTGAAAGTTCATTATATATAATCCCGGAGGTTTTGACCACCGTATCATGCAAATATCCTTTGTTTTCGTTTCGAGTTGTTCCTGTTGCAGAATTAAGCAAGATGTCTTCTCAGGATTCAGTTGGGGAGAGTTGGGTGTCTCACCCAATGCTAGGTCCAGGAGCGAATAACGATGCCTACCACTTTGGGCCATCAATGGAGGATGAGATAGAGGCTGATTTGAAAAGGATTGATGCCATGGATGAAGATCAAGAAGTCACCTCTCGCCTCCGAGCAAAATTTATGATGGGGGAACTACCGAGCGTGGCTGTTCCAACTTCGGTTATCCCTTCCAATTCTGGATTTCTTTCCTATGAAAATATGAAAAAGATTTTCACTTGTTCTCCAGAAGCTATGCAACATCCTTGGGTAAAAGGAGCTTTGGCCATTACGGACAAGCTCCAAAAAGAAATTATGGATCTCAAACAACAAGTCAATAAGCTCATGGAGGAGAACCGCATCCTGAAGGGCATCATCGCTAAGAAGATCGTCACACCAATTGTAAAGAAGGAGAAATAATCACATGGGTATGGGCACTCCCCTTGGCAACTGCCAAGCTTGGGGGAGGTGCCCCGGTATCGTATCACCATCACACTCCTATCTTTACCGTTTTATTTAGTTCGATCCTTTTAGTAGTATCTTGATCTAGTAGATTGAAGTTTTGATATCAAGTAGTTTTGAGTTTTGCTTTGCGATCTCTTTTTATAATCGAGTCCATGAGTTATATATAATAAAGATTAGTGTTGAGTCAAGGGCTTTGCTATGTTCTATGACCTTGAGAAAATAAAAAGAATAAAAGAGTTCATATTGAGCTTGTGGATAGTAATAACTTCACACAGAGAAAGTATGAGGCACAAAAATTGTTGGGAGTTGATGAACGTAGCCTTGGTCATCCTTGCAATTATCAGGAAGTGATAAGGAAAGAGGGGTTCACATATATATACACTATCTTGGACATCTTTTATGATTGTGAGCACTCATTAAGTATGACATGCTAAAAGAGTTGACGGTGGACAAGGAAGACAACATAATGGTTTATGTTTTCTCACATCTCAGTTAAAGTATGTTGTCATTGACCTTCCGAACATGTGGAGCTTGCCTTTCCCCCTCATGCTAGCCAAATTCCCAGCACCAAGTAGAGATACTACTTGTGCTTCCAAATATCCTTAAACCCAGTTTTTGCCATGAGAGTCCGCCATACCTACCTATGGATTGAGTAAGACCCTTCAAGTAAGTTTTCATCGGTGCAAGCAATAAAAATTGCTCCCCAAATATGCATGATTTATTAGTGCGGAGAAAATAAGCTTTATAAGATCTTGTTATGGAAGCAATAAAAGCGACGGACTACATAATAAAGGTCCATACACAAGTGACATATAAAGTGACATTCTTTCGTATTAAGATTTTGTGCATCCAACCCTAAAAGCACATGAAAACCTCTGCTTCCCTCTGTGAAGGGCCTATCTTTTACTTCATGTTCTTACTTTATGCTTTTATTTTGTGCTTGAGTCAAGGTAATCTTCACCTTTCCCTTTTTCATTTTATCCTTTGGCAAGCTCCTCGTGTTTGAAAGATCGTGATATACATATCCAATTGGATGTTCGTTAGCATGGGCTATTATTGTTGACATCACCTAAAGGTGAATACGTTGGGAGGCAACACAATAAGCCCCTATCTTTCTCAGTGTCCGTGTGATACTCCATAACCACAAGTATTGCGTGAGTGTTAGCAATTGTAGAAGACTATATGATAGTTGAGTATGTGGACTTGCTGAAAAGCTTTATTGTTGACTCTTTCTGATGATATGATAAATTGTGATTGCTTAAATGACTGAGATTATAGTTTGTTAGTTCCTAATGTAGTTTGTGAACCATACCTGATATTGTGAATCGATTGTTACTTGAGCATAAGAAATTATATAATGGAATCTATACATGTTGCTATTATAAGAATGATCATGATGCCCTCATGTCTGTATTTTATTTTTATCGACACCTCTATCTCTAAACATGTGGACATATTTTTCGATTTCGGCTTCCGCTTGAGGACAAGCGAGGTCTAAGCTTGAGGGAGTTGATACATCCATTTTGCATCATGCTTTTATATCAATATTTATTGCATTATGGGCTGTTATTACACATTATATCTCAGTACTTATGGCTATTCTCTTTTATTTTATAAGGTTTACCATGAAGAGGGGGAATGCCGGCCGCTGGAATTCTGGCTGGAAAAGGAGCAAATGTTTGAAACCTATTTTGCACAACTCCAAAAGTCCTGAAACTCCACGAAACAACTTTTTGGAATTTATAAGAATTTCTGAGCGAAAGAAATAGGCCAGGGGGCCCACACCCTGTCCAGGAGACAGCCCCCCCCCCCTATAGGGCACGCCCCCTATCTCCTGGCCCCCCTGGTGGGCCTCCGGCGTCCATCTTCTGCTATATCATCACTTTTACCCTGGAAAAAATCGTGGGCAAGCTTACGGGACGAAACTCCGCCGCCACGAGGCGGAACCAATCTAGGGCTTTGGCAGAGCTGTTCTGCTGGGATACTTCCCTCTGGGAGGGGGAAATCATCACCAACGTCATCACCAACGATCCTCTCAACACGAGGGGGTCAATCTCCATCAACATCTTCACCAGCACCATCTCCTCTCAAACCCTATTTCATCTCTTGTATCCAAAACCACAAATTGGTACCTGTGGGTTGCTAGTAGTGTTGATTACTCCTTGTAGTTGATAGTTATTGGTTTACTTGGTGGAAGATCATATTTTCAGATCCTTAATGCATATTATTACACCTCTGATTATGAACATGAATATGCTTTGTGAGTAGTTACGTTTGTTTCTGAGGACATGGGTGAAGTCTTGCTATTAGTAGTCATGTGAATTTGGTATTCGTTCGATATTTTGATGAGATGAATGTTGTCCTCTCCTCTAGTGGTGTCATGTGAACGTAGACTACATGAAACTTCACCATTATTCGGCCTAGATGTGGGCATAGGGAAGTAATAAGTAGATGATGGGTTGCTAGAGTGACAGAAGCTTAAACCCTAGTTTATGTGTTGCTTCGTTAGGGGATGATTTGGATCCACATGTTTCATGCTATGGTTAGGGTTTACCTTAATACTTTTGTTGTAGTTGCGGATGCTTGCAATAGGGGTTAATCATAAGTGGGATGCTTGTCCAAGTGAGGGCAGTATCCAAGCACCGGTCCACCCACATATCAAATTATCAAAGTACCGAACGCGAATCATAAGAGCGTGATGAAAACTAGCTTCACGATAATTCCCATGTGTCCTTGGGAGCTCCTTTATTATTATTAGAAATTGTCCAGGCTTATCCTTTGCTACATAAAGGATTGGGCCACCTTGCTGAACCTTATTTACTTTGTTTACTTGTTACTCGTTACTATTTATCTTATCACAAAACTATCTATTACCTACAATTTCAGTGCTTGCAGAAAACCTTACTGAAAACCGCTTATCAATTCCTTCTGCTCCTCGTTGGGTTCGACACTCTTACTTATCGAAAGTACTATGATAGATCCCCTACACTTGTGGGTCATCACCCCCCTACTGGGGGGAGGAAGAGGAAGGCCTCCACACACGGGGAGGCCAAAACGTCCAAGAAGGGAAAGATTTTCCTTCCGGACTACTCCGCCGCAGCTACCAACTGCGGCGAGGAGTGGGAGCCCAGGGTCAAGCCCCCGTCCAAATTGTAAGTATCCGGACACACTAGTAACCCAGATCTATTTTCTTTATCGCTTCTTACTGTGCCAGACATGCACCTGCATCCCGGCCAAGTCCAACATCGAGATATCCTCCTCTTTGGAGGGATTGTTGGACCCGGTGGCGATGAACAGCTCATCTCTTCCGACGGCTTCCTCCCCCAAGGCCGCGTACAACACCAAGGTGTTGTCTCGAAGGATACCGGGCCAAGGGGAGACCATTCTAGAGACGCCGGAGGGTGAAGCCCCGGCTGCCAAACACTTGGGGGGCAAGGCCCCCACGGACATCGAGATTGGGGGCCGCAGCCAGTTTGGCCCCCAGCCGAATTCAGCTCCGGAAACCCAAGTGGTTCCGGATTCAGGAAAGCAAGCCCTCCCTAGCAAGGGGGTGAGCCGTCTGTACTGATTACCTCCGTCCATCCGGAGGCACCGGACAGGTTGCTGGAAGCGCTTCGTGGTGCTTCCATTGATGAAGAACATCGTACTCTAATGAGTACGGTGATTGAAAAGATCCAGTCCGCCAAGAGTGGACTGACCAAAGCCTGCGCTAGCCTTCTAACAGGATTTGAGGTAAGTAATGAAATTGTGAAAAATGTCACAGTATAGACAGTAGCCTATGATGCTCTGTTAGGTGTTCAAAAAGAAAATCCAAATAGAGGATCAAATAATAGTCGCAGGAGTCTAACAAAAGATTTCTTATGTGAATAAGCAGGCGTCGCTGCTAGCTGCTGCCGCTCGTACTGCGGAGGTATCTGGCCTAAAGCAGAGCCTAGCACGGACCGAGGGATAGCTCGGCCTCGTGAAGGGGAAGTTGGAGGAGAGCCAAGGTATATAGTACCCTGCCTGTATACCTATGAATGATAAATGGTTTGTGCTAACAAAAGAGTTATGAAACGTTGTAGGGGCCACAACCGAGCTGGCCCTGATGACCGAGGGACCGACAGAGGGCAAGGAGCACCATCATCCCGAACTGTACTACGACAGTGTCCTAGAGGGATCCCGCCTTGTGGCGGAGCAATGTGCAAAGGATGTAATCTTTGAATGAATACATTCATTTTATCCTATCCTGTAATATAAAACAAGTTCGCTACGCAATATATATTGCTTGTTTATTTAAAATTGTCCCTCCTGTGCGGCCGTTTATGAAATTTTGAGAGTTGGCCAGTCGTCGGCTGCTGCCCCCATGTAGCTAGTACAAGGGTGTTCGGGATAAATCTAAACACTCTTTATCCAAGTCCTTGGTCCTTTAAGGAGGTGTTTAGTTCAATGAAAAAGGCAATCGGACTATGCGGCTTTATCACTCTCACTTAGCCATAGGAGTTCTATAACTTTAAATTTTGGCGAAGCCCCTAGTATTCGGAAGGCCGAACTTGGGGTGCTATACACGCCTAAATTGGGCGAAAACCGATTCCTCGCATGAAGCGGAAAAAAATCTTTAAGGATTTTGAGACCTCTCGAACAACGAGCAACTCTCGCCGCATCATGACAGTGAATTTTCGGCTTTCTCTACTGTTGTGCTCATCTGGAAGAACCGTGACACAATCGCAGTAGTTCTCCATGTGCCGCCTTAGCCGATATAGTGGAACGTAAGGTAGCAAAACACAGGAGCCGGGCGAACCCAACATTTGACCAAAGACATGATTCGGAGCTAATGCATATAATGCTATAAGTTTGGGGTGCCGAATTGTACTATAAAGTGTTTGGACTTTCTTGCCGTGTTATGGGGTCACCAAAGCCCCTAGCGAATTAAAGCGTACCAGAATGTACGAATGTAGTAAATACAAAGACAAGGGAAAAGTTGAGTAAAGAGCAGATGCTTCAAGTTGTTTTCCATTGTAATTTGCATAATACGCCCAAGCGTACTTGTGCCACTAATGCGAGAAGCGAATAAGGCTATTTAACATGCCCTTACCAAGAGCAGGCTGTGTGTGGGTATGTAAACAGGAATAACGATCATTAGTAGAGACCACCTGGGAATTCCCTTATATGTCAAAGCCCCCGGCTTCTCTTGGTGTATCCTTCTGTGATGGGTTCGATGATCAGGTTATCAGAAAAAGCCTCAAGAAGAGAAAACCTGAAAGAAGAAGAAAAAGTGAGGCTATGCGGATCCAGGAGCGATTGAGCTGCGGTGTGGACCGCAGTCTAGCTGTGCCTCCGGCTATGCCCATGGTATTATAAGTGCATAGTTATGTACGCATGGCACGAATTGTACCGCTTGATTGGGACTAGAACAGAGGTTGAATTTCTAGGCGAGCTCTGGGCGAGCCGGACGGTTTTGCTGCAGGGTGGTTCGGAGTCGTTTGAGTTTGTTCGGGGGCTTTATTGTCGAATTGAGGCTCTTCGTACGAAGGCCGCTCTGCGCTTCTACTGCAAGTGTCGTGGTGTACTCCTCAGTACGGAGGGAGCGCTCCGTATTCCCATTGACTGTTATGACACCGCGACGTCCGAGCATTTTGAGCTTGAGGTAGGCATAGTGTGGTACCGCATTGAATCGAGTGAATGCGGTTCGTCCGAGCAGTGCATGATAACCACTGCGGAAGGGGACGATGTCGAAGATCAACTCTTCACTTCGGAAATTATCCGGTGATCCGAATACCACTTCCACTGTGATTGAGCCTGTGCAACAGGCCTCTACACCTGGTATGACACCTTTAAAGGTGGTTTTGGTGGGCTTGATCCTTGCGGGGTCGATACCCATTTTGCGCACTGTGTCTTGATACAGCAGGTTCAGGCTGCTGCCACCATCCATAAGGACTCGTGTGAGGTGGAATCCATTGATGATGGGGTCAAGGACCAGTGCGGCTGAACCGCCATGACGAATACTGGTCAGATGGTCTCTGCGGTCGAAGGTGATCGAACAGGAGGACCATGGGTTGAATTTTGGGGCGACCGGCTCCATCGTATAGACGTCCCATAGTGCGCGCTTCCGCTCCACTTGGGGATATGGGTGGCGTATATCATATTCACCGTTTTGACTTGGGGAGGAACTTTCTTCTGTCCCCTTGTGTTCGATGGGTGGGGCTCCTCATCGTCATCGCTGTGCAGCCCCTTTTCCTTATTTTCAACATTTAACTTGCCGGCCTATTTAAATACCCAACACTCTCTGTTGGTGTGGTTGGCTGGTTTATCGGGGGTGCCATGGATTTGACATGGACGATCGAGGATGCGGTCCAAACCGGACGGACCCGGGTTATTTCTTTTAAATGGCTTTTTCCGCTGACCGGACTTGGAGCCACAGAATCTTGCATTGACAGTCGTGTCTTCGGTGTTATCGCCCTTATTTCGATGCTTGAATCTGTTGCACTGGGGTTTGCCATTGCTATCTCTGGCGTCTGAAGCGACAGGCTTTCCTGATGTGCTGCTGCTACAGGCTAACCAACTATCCTCGTCTGCGCAAAAGTGGGTCATAAGTGTCTTAAGGGCTGCCATGGATTTTGGTTTCTCTTGGCTGAGGTGTCGGGCTAGCCACTCGTCACGGATGTTATGTTTAAAGGCCGCTAGGGTTTCGGCATCTGGACAGTCGACGATTTGGTTCTTTTCAGTTAAGAACCGAGTCCAGAATTTCCTGGCTGACTCTCCGGGCTGTTGGGTTATGTGACTTAAGTCATCAGCGTCCGGTGGTCGTACGTAAGTGCCCTGAAAGTTGTCAAGAAATGCGTCTTCCAGGTTCTCCCAACTGCCAATGGAGTTTTCGGGCAGATTATTCAACCAGTGTCGATCTGGTCCCTTGAGTTTTAGTGAGAGATACTTGATGGCATGAAGATCATCACCGCGGGCCATGTGAATATGGAGAAGGAAGTCCTCAATCCAAACCGCGAGATCTGTTGTCCCATCATATGGTTCAATGTTTACGGGTTTAAACCCTTCTAGAAATTCATGTTCCATTACTTCGTCAGTGAAGCATAGGGGGTGTGCGGCGCCTCTGTGCCGAGCTACTTAGGGACATAGTTCAGATGTAGCTGGTCTGCTGTATTCAGCCCGGGTGGATTTGTATGTAGTGTATCCGGTGTGACGGTCATCATCGCATGTTGAGGCGCGCCCCCGCGATCCGTAGATCGATCTCGGTTGTCCTGCTTTTTCTTCCAATTCATACCGCATGTCATGTGTGTATCCCCGAGTCTTTGTGTTTCTATTTGTTTGGCGACGGGGTGCGGGCTAGTGTTCGGACTGATACGCCGCTTTGTCCCGACCACGTGGTGGTCAGTCAGCCACATCATGCACTGGTAGTATGGGCTCTAGCCCCTTGTCCTTGAGTTGAGGTAGCAACCTACGTCTGGGGTAACTTTTGGTTGGGCGCTCGAGTCCGTATTCCTTGGCTGCCAAGACCTCAGTCCATCTTTCAACTAGCAGATCTTCATCAGCTTGAAGCTGCTGCTGCTTCTTCTTTAGGCTCTTCACAGTGGCTATAAGCCGGCGCTTGAAGCGTTCCTGCTCGGCGGGATCCTCAGGCACGGTAAATTCGTCATAGCCGAGGCTCACCTCATCCTCAGAGAGAGGCATGTAATTATCGTCCTCCGAGTCTTCGTTTGTGGCCTGTTCATCAGGGCTGCTTGCCCATCCTCCCGTCCGGCCTGTTCGAAGCTTGGCTGGGCGGGGTTGGCTTCGTTATCTTCGGCATTGTCCGAAGTGCTATTTTCTCCTGTGCCGGTATTGCTGTTTTTACCATGGCGTGGTTTAGAGCGACGCCTCTGACGTTGGTGCTTCGTCTGCTTCTCGGGCGGTTTGTCCTCACCTGCATCCTTTTTGTCCTACCATTGTCTTCTTTGGGGGTATCCACCATGTAAATGTCATATGAGGAGGTGACTATCCAGTGCCCTGTGGGCGGTGGTTCCTCTTCTTCTCCTGCATCATCGTCCATACCGTAGATGTCTTTGGAGGCAAAGTCAAGCATGTCGGTTAAGTCATCGACAGTGGCTACCAACTGGGTGGTGGGTGGGCGACAAAGTCCTTCGTCGTCCGTTTCCCACTCAAGCCAGACATAGTTCGTCCAAGAATTTCCTGACAAGGAGAGAGACTTTAATGAGTTTAGCACATCGCCCAAGGGCGAGTGCTGAAAGATATCCATGGAGGTAAAATCCAAGGTCGGCGCCCAATCATATTCAACGCGCGAGGACACACGTGATTCGGAACCTGTATCCCGAGATGAGTCCGAGGGTCCGGTGGCATAGCCCTCAATAGAGGTTAGATCTATGTTCGGATCCAGCGCCGTAGAGTATGCGGCTTCCATGGTGACGTCCAGCCCCTCGTCCCCGGACGGCGTAATCCATTTTCGATCTAGGGCCAGGACAGTTACAGGCGCTATCTCCTGAGCGTGGTCCGATGACAGATTTAAGTCATGTTCATCGTGGCTGCAGGGAGCGGCTGTCATAGGTTCAAATCCGTCGAAGATCAAATCTCCGAGGATGTCGGCGATGTAGTTCAAACTTCCAAACCTGACTCGGTGGCCAGGGGCGTAGCTGTCGATCTGCTCCAGATGGCCAAGTGAGTTGGCCCGCAGTGTGAAGCCGCCGAATACGAAGATCTGTCCGGGAAGAAAAGTCTCACCATGGACCGCATCATTGCAGATGATTGAAGAAGCCATCCAGCCTTATGATGACGACATAGTGGAACTCTCAATGAAAGAACCAATCTCGGTGTCAAAACTAGCGGATTTTGGGTAGGGGGTCCCGAACTGTGCGTCTAAGGCTAATGGTAACAGGAGGCGGGGGACACGATGTTTACCCAGGTTCGGGCCCTCTCTGTGGAGGTAATACGCTACTTCCTGCTTGATTGATCTTGATGTTATGAGTATTACAAGAGTTGATCTACCACGAGATCATAGAGGCTAACCCTAGAAGCTAGCCTATGATTATGATTGTTCTCATCCTACGGACTAAACCCTCCGGTTTATATAGACACCAGAGGGGGTTAGAGTTACATCAGGTCGGTTACAGAGTAGGGAATCTACATATCCGAATTGCCAAGCTTGCCTTCCACGCAAAGGAGAGTCCCACTCGGACACGGGACGAAGTCTTCTATCTTGTATCTTCATAGTCCAACAGTCTGGCTAAAGCATATAGTCCGGTTGTCCGAGGACCCCTTAATCCAGGACTTCCTCAATAGAGACAAAGGCATGAGCACTAAGTCAATGAAGCTACGTCCCTCCCTCGCACATGAGCGTGGTGGCTGGCAGGACTAGTAGAAGCTTTCGCTACACGCTATCCCTCCCGCACGAGGTGGAAGAACATGCGGTAGTGGATTCGATACTGTAGAAGTAGTAGTAACATCATTGTTTGTCAACTCGAAAAGGCGAAGAGCCAAGCGCAACCCGAACGTGGCAGTTGTGAACGCTCGCATGGCAGTCTTTGTGTAGGGGTGGGGCGTGGTGCAGTGCCTTGGAGCACGCATATAGCCAGGCTCTTGCATGAGACAAAATTGCTATTTGAGCCCACTATTGTAGTACTAGTACTTGCTAGTATAGCCCTGTAAACCGGAAAGGAGTATTTGTGTAACGCCCCGGATCCGATGCACCAGGTGTCTGCCAGTTATTCGCCGTCGTTGCCATGTCAGCTGCTTGCGTGTTGCATTTTGCCATGTCATCATCTGCATTTCATCTACATGTTTTTCAAAATTGCATCCGTTCGGGTCCTCCTGGTTCTCTCCGTTGTCCGTTCAGAGTCCAGACCTCTCGCACGTGCCCCGTCGCCCCTCTCAGACCTTGTTTCGTGTGCGGGTGTTAAACATTCTCGGAATGGACCGAGTCTTGCCAAGCGGCCTTGGTATAGCACCGGTAGACCGCTTGTCAGGTTTCGTGCCATTTGGAGGTCGTTTGATACTCCAACGGTAAACCGCGTAGCCCGAAACCCCCCTTTCTCTTTGCAGCCCAACTCCCTTTCAAAGTGGCCCAAAACCCATCAAAAACCCCTCCATGCTCTCAGGCGTTCGATCACGATCGCGTGGCCGGAAACCGCTCCTCATTTGGACTCTCGTAGCTCCCTCTACCTATAAAAATGCCTCCCCCTCCGAAATTCCCGGTCCAAACCCTAGCCCCCTTCTTCCTCCACGCGCCGGACGCGTCCGCCCGGCGCCAGACACGTCCGCCCCGCTCCCCCCATCCACTCCACCGCTGCCACGTGGCCTCCCGCGCCACCTCCGCCGCCGCGGCCTGCCGGGCCCAGGTCGGGCCCGCCCAGGCCCACGCCGCCGCCCCGAGCGCTCGCCTCGCTCCTCAGTCGCCTCCGCCTGCCGGATCTTCGCCGCCGCCCACCGGATCTTCGCCGCCGCCTCGCCACCCGCACCCGCCTTGCCGGCGCCGCCGCCGCTCGTCCTCCAGCCTCGCCGGCGCGCCCTTCGCTCCGGCCGCCGCGTGCACGTCGTCTCCGGCGCGCCTCCGCCCGCGCCCGAACGCCCGGCGCCGTCGCCCGTCCTCCGGCCACGGCGCCCGCGCCGGGAACCCCGCTCGCCGCCTCCTGGATCCGCTCCGGCCGCTGCCGCCTTGTGGGCCTCGTCGTGCGGCCGTGCTCCTCATCGAACCTGCCGCCGCACGCGTCGCCTCCCTCGTCGCCGGCGCCGCCCTCCTCGCCGGAGTTCGCGGAAGCTCGCCTGAGCTTCACTCCGGCCGGATCTACCCCGGGCGGATGAGATCCACCGTGAGATGAACCAAACGCCTACGCCGCGCCCTGGATCCCTCCGTCCCGTTCGCCCTCGTCCCGGTTGACTTTTCGCGTGGGTAACTTTTCACCAAGTCCCCAAATCTGTAGTAATTTTCATGCCATGTTCATCACGTCATATCTCCATGCATACTGCTCCGTTTCATGCGTGTAATATGTCAAATTGTTCGCCTCGACGAGTACTTCATTTTGTTCCATTGCATCATGTTCATTTGAGCTCATCTTGATGCCTGAATCATCATTGCAAGAGTGCTATATAATGTTGTTTGCTGTCTGTTAACAGAATATGCTCATTTGTCATTTTTGCCATGTTTGATGTGTGCATCCTATGAGGTTGATGTCTACATGTGTTCTGATCTATGCCATGTCTTCTTTACCGAGGTGTTTACCATGTATTTTTGTGATAAATGTGGTGACTAGCACAAGCATGTAAACTAGGCTTCGTGATGTTGCTGATTTCAGTCCCTGTTCTGCTGTTATTTTTATGTCATGTAAACTTGATGCTACACAGAGATCCAAACATATTTTGAGATACTTCAGTAAGGATGTTTTGAACATGTGGTTTTTATCTAGCCATTCATGCGCCTGTTTGCAATTATGTAGTAGTCTAGCATGTCATTTTCGTGCTCTACTTTTGCTACAAAATGTTTCCTGGCAGATTGTTTACATGTTATTCTATTTTGCCAAGGTTGTTGTAGTTGATCCTTGCATGCTATGAACTTGTTCTTGCCTTGGTTTGTTTCATAAACATGTCTTCTTGCTGATGCTATGCTTTTATTTTCATGCAATGACTTGTGGTGAGTGAATCAAGCTTGTTAAGTAGGGTACTTGCTGTTGCTGTTTTGCTAGGCTGAATCTGTTATTTCGTGATGCCATGTAATCCTGCTGCTACAAGTCATTCTATGCATAATCTGGAGATGTTCACTAAGGGTGTTTTGTTATACATGTCATGCTCTATCCATCCACGCCCCTGGTTGCATTTATATCCTGCTGTAGCTTGTTGTAATCTTGCTCCAAAGTTGCTAAATAATGTTGTTGTCAGCCTGTTAACATTAAGTTCAGGTTTGCCATGCGTTTTGCTAGTGATCCATGCACCCTATGAACTTGATATTGCCATGCTTAGCTTCACAAACATGTCTTCTTACTGTTGGTTTCCTTGCCATGCCATTTATTTCTCTGTGGTGAGTGGTACAAGCTCACCAACATGCCTACTTATCGTTGTTTCTGCCATGTATGAATCTGTCATACACTGTTGATCGCGAGAGCTTATCATGGGCTAAGTTGGGACACCCCTGCAGGATATAATCTTTCGAAAGCCGTGCCTGCGGTTACAGGCAGATGGGAATTTGTTAATGTCCGATTGTAGATAACTTGACACCAGATACGAATTAAAACGCATCAACCACATGTGTAGCCGTGATGGTCTCTTTTCGGCAGAGTCCGGGAAGTGAACACGGTTTATGGGTTATGTTTGACGTAAGTAGGAGTTCAGGATCACTTCTTGATCATTGCTAGCTTCACGATCGTTCCTTTGCTTCTCTTCTCGCTCTTATTTGCGTATGTTGGCCACCAAATCATGCTTAGTCGCTGCTGCAACCTCACCACTTTACCCCTTCCTTCCCCTTTAAGCTTTGCTAGTATTGATACCCATGGTAATGGGATTGCTGAGTCCTCGTGGCTCACAGATTACTACAACAATAGTTGCAGGTACAAGTTATGCGATGATCATGACGCGAGAGCGATGCTTGCTTGCATTGAGTTCTTCTTCTGCTTCTTCTTCGATCAGGGGATAGGTTCCAGGTTGGCAGCCTGGGCTAGCAGGGTGGATGTCGTTTGAGTTTCTGTTTGTGTTTCATCCGTAGTCGGATGTGGCTCTTGTGTATGATGATGTTGTATTCATGTGGCATTGTATGCCTTATGTATGTATCCCCATCTATTATGTAATGTTGATGTAATGATATCCACCTTGCAAAAGCGTTTCAATATGCGGGTCTATCCTTGGTGGGACCTTCGAGTTCCTTTTGGATAGGGTCACATATTGGGCATGACAAGTTGGTATCAGAGCCTTGACTGACCCTAGGAGCCCCCTCGATTGATCGTGTAGTTTGGCCGTTGTTGAGTCTAGAAGAAAACTATTTTCGGAGTCTAGTTATATCGGAGAGTAGGAATTCTTTTTTACTCCTCTGCCCCTTCGTCGCTCTGGTAAGGAATCTTTACGTAGGTGTTTTGAATTACTCCTCTTCCCTTTCAAATTTTTCTTTAGGATCACGCAGTTGGTTTTCCAATAGTTGTTCCTAAACTCTTTTTATCCGGTCCATTTCTCGTCAAGTTGACTTGAGCCTCTTCATCTTTGCCAAGTTCAATCCTCAGTTGTTTTCTTTTCCCACCCGCCCACCCTTCTTCTCGAAACTAGAGTCCGTAATCGAGTATCCATCCTGCTCGTGCGAAGTCTTTGCTCTCTCTCCTCAATGATTTCAACCGATGTTTTTCTCTTCAAGATATTCGTCGGTTCCCCCTTCCAAGTTGCCTTTGTTTTCCCGCCCTCCCACCCTCTTCTTCCTGGAGCTTGAGTCTATAACGACCATCAACTTCACTCATACGAAGCTTCTTCAGTCTTCACTCAATCTTTTCAACCGATGAATTCTCGTCTCATTTGACATTCTTCATCTCTTTTTCTTCTTCGATGGATTCAATTCAAGTTTCTCGGTGTTGACCATATTCTTTTCCTCGGCTCAAGTGTTTTCGCTGCTCGTTCTCCTCTCGCTAGTTTATCCTTCCGGAGTGCTCAAGACATCTCAGGAGATTCGTCTGTGTTCCAATTAATTCGAGGTTGTCACCTCATTCAAATATTGCAATTGTTCCGGTGCATCATCTATCTGTTCAATAATCCTTTTCAACGGTGTTATCTCTTCAGTGGGCCCTAACCCACAGGTCTTTTCCCAGGATCTTACCTGACTCTTCTAATTTCCCGGAGCTATTCTCAAATCCTTTTGAAGTTTGACGTAAGTACGATTTCATCAGTCATATGCCTTCTCCAAGATCGCTTTCAAATTCTTTTCATTGTTGGCTCAACCTTTCGGTTTTTCATTCTCCCTGAGTATCTCAGTAATTTTGGTGGTGTTTTTCCCGTCATCAGTTGAAGATCGAAGAAGAGTTTTTTTTTCCTCTAATTCTTGTCCGTCCTCTCGAAGTTTCGTGGTTCTAGCTTCATGTTATCAGTCTCGAATTATTCCATTTGCCAGATATTCTTTCTTACCCATCCGGAGTATTTCAGGAGTTGTTTTCTTTCTTCTTTTCACCGGAGGCCATCATTCCAGTTATCATTCTCTATTTATCCCGGTGCTTCGTTCAAGTGTTCTTTTATCAGCTCATGATCTCTTTGTTCGTTTGCATCTAAATCCCCTCTAGCTTATTTGTTCTTCTAATTCTTCCCGGTCATTCATTCTCTTTCGTCAGTCATTTTGGATTTCTTATGGTGGTTTCTTCAGATTCCTCTCCTTTGGTTATCATATTAATTCATTCGTTCTTTCCAACCCTACCGGTGGTTCATGAAGACTTTCTCAAGTTTTGTGCTATATTCCCCTTGATCCTTTCAACAAGAATAAGTAATATGCAAAATCCATTGTTTGTCATCAGTTTAATTTGATGAAGGATAAGCATACAATAAATATTATTCTTATTTCATCCAAGTGAGTAATCCCTTCCTTCGGAGTTTGTACTTGAGGAATAAATTCTACTACCAAGTGTTTTCATCTTTTCTTTTCCGGAGTTCAATTTTCCTCGACTATTTTGTCGGAACCTCCATCTAAATCATCGCAACGCTCATCTTATTCGTTCGTCCTTCATTCTATCTCATCATCCTTTTGTTACCGGAGTTCTTCACGGTGGTTCTTCATGATTTAATTCATTCTTCAAGAGTTCATCAAGATTTTGTTGGAGGAGTTCAAGTAGCTTTTCTTCTCGCATCTCGAAGTGCAATTAATTCTCCGTATTCTTTTGAAGTGGAGTTTTGCATTTCTTCGTTCCTCTCAGCTATCAAATCATTTCCGTTTGTGGCCGGTTATCACCTTATGATCTTGAGATGTTACCTATAAGACCACAACAAGCTTATTCTTTGGTTGTTGATTTACTCAACAACTCCGTTCAACCCTTCCTGCTAAGTTCTTTTCATTAAATTCTTTCAATTCTTCCGGAGGTATTGCGTTGCTTATGTCGTCAAGTGTCATTCCATCGTGTGAAGTTCATGTTCTTTTCCTTCCATTTTCAGCCGGAGTGCTGCCTAAATCCTTTCAGCCTTATTCGTTTCTTATCTCGTTCTAACCGGAGTGGTTTCATAGTCAATCTGATTCCATGAGCTTTTGATTCTCGTCATTCTCGTCGTTCCTCTCTTCTTCTCAAGTCTTCTCAATTCTTTGCTTCTTCTCTTCAGTTCTTGTTTCTCCTCATCACTTTTCCCTTCCGTCTCGGTCCTAAGATCTCGGGACGAGATCTCTTGTTAGTGGAGGAGTGTTGTAACACCCCGGATCCGATGCGCCAGGTGTCTGCCAGTTATTCGCCATCGTTGCCATGTCAACTGCTTGCCTGTTGGATTTTTCCATGTCATCATCTGCATTTCATCTGCATGTTTTTCAAAACTTGCATCCGTTCGGGTCCTCCCACTTCTCTCTGTTGTCCGTTCGGAGTCCAGACCTCTCGCGCGTGCCCCATCGCCCCTCTCAGACCTTGTTTCGTGTGCGGGTGTTAAACGTTCTCGGAATGGACCGAGTCTTGCCAAGCGGCCTTGGTATAGCACCGGCAGACCGCCTGTCAAGTTTCGTGCCATTTGGGGGTCGTTTGATACTCCAACGGTTAACCGCGTAGCCCGAAACCCCCCTTTCTCTTTGCAGCCCAACGCCCTTTCAAAGTGGCCCAAAACCCATCCAAACCCCCACCATGCTCTCGGGCGTCCGATCACGATCGTGTGGCCGAAAACCGCTCCTCATTTGGACTCTCCTAACTCCCTCTACCTATAAAAATGCCTCCCCCTCCGAAATTCCCGGTCAAAACCCTAGCCCCCTTCTTCCTCCGCGAGCCGGACACGTCCGCCCGGCACCGGACACGTCCGCCCCGCTCCCCCCATCCACTCCGCAGCTGCCACGTGGCCTCCTGCGCCGCCTCCGCCGCCGCGGCCCGCCGGGCCCGGGTCGGGCCCGCCCAGGCCCGAGCCGCCGCCACGAGCGCTCGCCTCGCTCCTCCGTCGCCTCCGCCCGCCGGATCTTCGCCGGCACCTTGCCGCCCGCACCCGCCTTGCCGGCGCCGCCGCCGCCCGTCCTCCAGCCTCGCCGGTGTGCCCTTCGCTCCGGCCGCCGCGTGCCAGTCGTCTCCGGCGCGCCTCCGCCCGCGCCCGAACGCCCGCCGCCGCCGCCGTCCTCCGGCCACGGCGCCCGCGACGGGAACCCCGCTCACCGCCTCCTGGATCCGCTCCGGCCGCCGCCGCCTTGCCGGCCTTGTCGCGCGGCCATGCTCCTCATCGACGCCACCGCCGTGCGCCTCGCCTCCCTCGTCGCCGGCGCCGCCCTCCTCGCCGGAGTTCGCGGAAGCTCGCCGGAGCTTCACTCCGGCCGGATCTACCCCGGGTGGATGAGATCCACCGGGAGATGAACCAAACGCCTACGCCGCGCCCTGGATCCCTCCGTCACATTCGCCCTCATCCCGGTTGACTTTTCGCGTGGGTAATTTTTCACTAAGTCTCCAGATCTGCAGTAATTTTCATGCCATGTTCATCGCATCATATCTCCAAGCATACTGCTTCGTTTTGTGCGTGTAATATGTCAAATTGTTCGCCTCGAGGAGTACTTCATTTCGTTCCATTGCATCATGTTCATTTGAGCACATCTTGATGCCTGAATCATCGTTGCAAGAGTGCTATATGATGTTGTCTTCTGTCTGTTAACAAAACATGCTCATTTGTCATTTTTGCCATGTTTGATGTGTGCATCCTATGAGGTTGATATCTACATGTGTTTTGATCTATGCCATGTCTTCTTTACAGAGGTTCTTACCATATATTTTTTTGATGAATGTGGTGACTAGCACAAGCATGTAAACTAGGCTTCGTGATGTTGTTGATTTCAGTCCATCTTCTGCTGTTATTTTTATGCCATGTAAACTTGATGCTACAGAGAGATCCAAACATATTTTGAGATACTTCAGTAAGGATCTTTTGAACGGTTTTTATCTAGCCATTCATGCCCCTGTTTGCGATTATGGAGTAGTCTAGCATGTCATTTTCGTGCTCTACTTTTGCTACAAAATGTTTCCTGGCAGATTGTTTACATGTTATTCAATTTTGCCAAGGTTGTTGTAGTTGATCCTTGCATGCTATGAACTTGTTCTTGCCTTGGTTTGTTTCATAAACATGTCTTCTTGCTGATGCTATGCTTATCTTGTCATTCAATGACTTGTGGTGAGTGAATCAAGCTTGTTAAGTAGGGTACTTGCTGTTGCTATTTTGCTAGGCTGAATCTGTTATTTCCTGATGCCATGTAAACCTGCTGCTATAAGTCATTCTATGCATATTCTGGAGATGTTCACTAAGGGTGTTTTGTTATACATGTCATGCTCTATCTATCCATGCCCCTGGTTGCATTTATAGCCTGCTATAGCTTGTTGTAATCTTGCTCCAAAGTTGCTAAATAATGTTATTGTTAGCCAGTTAACATTAAGTTCAGTTTTGCCATGTGTTTTGCTAGTGATCTATGCACCCTATGAACTTGATATTGCCATGCTTAGCTTCACAAACATGTCTTCTAACTGTTGGTTTCCTTGCCATGCCATTTATTTCTCTGTGGTGAGTGGTACAAGCTCACCAACATGCCTACTTATCATTGTTTCTGCCATGTACGAATCTGTCATATAACTTGCCATGTTTACATGGGTGCCATCATATCTTCTGATCCTTTTTGGCTCATGGTCAGTAAAGGACTTTTGTTCTATGCATTTAGTTATATAATGCCATGCCTTTGTTTGCCATGATAAGTTCCTGTAACATGTTGTTTGATAGCTCTAAACATTGCAACCTGTTGTTATTTCTGCAAAGTCTAAAACTGATATTATTTGCAATCTTGCCATGTGTGTTTGAGCATGTTCTAGTGATTTATGGAGATAGCTCAGTGTTCATGTTTTGTTATGCTTTACCTGTACATCATGCCCATGTCTTTTGTTTTCATGTTGAGATCCTGTAGCTTGTTGTTTTGATGCTTGCAATATGCCTAGTTGCTGTTTTGGACAGATTGTTGCTATAGCTTGTATAGTGTATGTGTGTTGAACCGTTGCTCCGTTTTGAGTGTGCTCTATATGAAACATGCTTGATTTTGCATATAGTTTCATATTATCATGTTGCATCCTTGTTTTGAGGTGTTTGCTTGATGTTTGTATGCATTTTGCATCAATGCCATGTTTAACTTGTTTTGCTCATATCTTCTAGGCCGTAGCTCCGAATTAAATGAACCTTATATGTAACTTGACTAGAATCTCGTGTAGATCATCTTGGTGCATCTTAACTTGCTGTTTAACAACTTGAACATAATGTTTATTCAGATCTGGACCAATTTCGAAATATGCATATGAGGACTTACCGGAATTGTTATATGTTGTTCCCGGCCTCATTTAAACTTGCCTTGATGTGTTGTTCTTGTTTGCATCATCTCTTGCCATGAGTAGCTTCATGTAGTCTTGTTATGCATCATGCTTGGTTGTGCATCATGTCTTGTATATGTGTGGTGTGTTTACTATGTTGTGTGCTTCTTCTCGATAGTTCCCGTTTCGTTGCGATCGTGAGGATTCGTTCGTCTACGCTTGGTTCGGCTTCATTCGTTCGTCTTCTTCATGGACTCGTTCTTCTTCCTTGCGGGATTTCAGGCAAGATGACCGCTACCCTGGATCTCACTACTATCATTGCTATGCTAGTTGCTTCGTTCTATCGCTATGCTGCACTACCTATCACATGTTCTTCAAGCCTCCCAAATTGCCATGAACCTCTAACCTTTGACAACCTTCCTAGCAAACCATTGTTTGGCTATGTTACCGCTTTGCTCAGCCCCTCTTATAGTGTTGTTAGTTGCAGGTGAAGTTGAAGATTGCTCCATGGTGGACAGGATTTTGTTGGGATATCACAATATCTCTTATTTTAGTTAATGCATCTATATATTTGGTAAAGGGTGGAAGACTCGGCCTTTTTCCTGGTGTTTTGTTCCACTCTTGCCGCCCTAGTTTCCATCATACCGGTGTTATGTTCCCAGATTTTGCGTTCCTTACGCGGTTGGGTGATTTATGGGACCCCCTTGACAGTTCGCTTTGAATAAAACTCCTCCAGCAAGGCCCAACCTTGGTTTTACCATTTGCCTCACCACCACCTATACCCTTCCCTTGGGTCGGCCAACCCGAGGGTCGTCTTTATTTTAGCCCCCCCGAGCCAGTGCTTGTCTAAGTGTTGGTCCGAACCGAGCAACCTGCGGGGCCACCTCGGGGCAACTCGAGGGCTGGTTTTACTCGTAGCTTAACTTATCCGGTGTTGCCCTGAGAACGAGATATGTGCAGCTCCTATCGAGATTGTTGGTGCATCGGGTGGCTTTGCTGGTCTTGTTTTACCATTGTCAAAATGTCTTGTAAACCGGGATTCCGAGTCTGATCGGGTCTTCCTGGGAGAAGGTATATCCGTCGTTGATTGCGAGAGCTTATCATGGGCTAAGTTGGGACACCCCTGCAGGGTATAATATTTCGAAAGCCATGCCTGCGGTTATAGGCAGATGGGAATTTGTTAATGTCCGGTTGTAGATAACTTGACACCAGATACGAATTAAAACGCATCAACCGCGTGTGTAGCCGTGATGGTCTCTTTTCGGCGGAGTCCGGGAAGCGAACACGGTTTATGGGTTATGTTTGACATAAGTAGGAGTTCGGGATCACTTCTTGATCATTGCTAGGTTCACGAAAGTTCCTTTGCTTCTCTTCTTGCTCTTATTTGCGTATGTTGGCCACCATATCATGCTTAGTCGCTACTGCAACCTCACCACTTTACCCCTTCCTTCCCCTTTAAGCTTTGCTAGTCTTGATATCCATAGTAATGGGATTGCTAAGTCCTCGTGGCTCACAGATTACTACAACAACAGTTGCAGGTACAGGTTATGTGATGATCATGACGCGAGAGCGACGCTGGCTTGCGTTGAGTTCTTCTTCTGCTTCTTCTTCGATCAGGGGATAGGTTTCAGGTCGGCAGCCTGGGCTAGCAGGGTGGATGTCGTTTGAGTTTCCGTTTGTGTTTCATCCGTAGTCGGATGTGGCTCTTGTGTATGATGATGTTGTATTCATGTGGCATTGTATGCCTTATGTATGTATCCCCATCTATTATGTAATGTTGATGTAATGATATCCACCTTGCAAAAGCGTTTCAATATGCGGGTCTATCCTTGGTGGGACCTTCGAGTTCCTTTTGGATAGGGTCGCATATTGGGCGTGACAATTTGCCTTTCTAGAGATTTCAACAAGTGACTAGACTACACCGCATGTAGTACTCCCTTCCTTTCGGTTTATAGGGCTCAAATCTCAAATCTCATCAACCAAGGCATTTTGTGATTGGAGGAATGTACCTCGTACTTTATAAAACTACCGTAATTAAACTCATGCATTAATTACACAGTTCTCTCATTTTGCTCTCCGCCTTCGTCGCGGTGCACAATATTGAGCACTCCTATATGACTAGCCGCTCTATCTACATGTGGGACATCAATGCATCCGGGCCAGCATGCCATCCACCAAATCATAGTGAGGTGCTACAGTCGAGACTCACCGATCACCCTGGTGTGGCCGTCATGACTCATCATATCACAAAACCCGCACCTTTACTAGCAGTCGCAAAGTGGCCTCGAAGTTGGACTAGACGAAGCAGCCATCATTTCACTGGAACGCTCGTTGAAGCCCTTTCTCCCCTTTCTTGAAGAAAACCTCACTCTAGGCTACTCACTTCTGCCATTTTTCTTCTGTACCAACGAAGGAAAGGTGGGCGAATCAGTGATGCTGCTATATTTTCATTCCAAGAATCTTCTTTTTGCGAAGCACCGACCGATTCTCACAATCTATTCTTTTCCCATTTTCATTGCAATTGTGGTTTCTTTTTGATTGATTTTTGTTTGTCAGTTCATTGATGGATCCTGGAGCACTAGGCAAAGAGTTTCCGGCGGACAACCCACTGGAGACAGCGATCTCCAGGAAGCGAGCACCAACCAACGAGTTGACCATGTTGGCGGACCAACCCATGGAGACGAAGAACTCCAAGAAACAAGCACTCACCAAAGAGTTGACGACGTTGGCGGACGAACTTCTCAAAGAAAGTTTGAAGAACAGCAAGGGCCCCACCGTTCCTACCCCAGAAACTCTAATGGCCACCTATGTGAGGCTCAAGGCCGAGTTTGAGGAGATAGTCGCCGTTGAGAAGCAGTATTCCCCTGGCAAGGTGATGGCCCCCATCGAGGACGAGGAGATGGCCCCCGGAGGGATGGGATCCCCCGGTGAGCTGCACAAGGTAAAAAATAATGGCTTTCCATAGTTGTAGTTTTCGATTATTTGCAATGTGCTTGCTAATATGTTAGGTTTGTGCAGGTGCCGGTGGACGTCCTTGATGATTCTAATGTCGCGGCCCGTCCTATGGACAATGCCCCAGAGTTCGTTTTGGATGTCGCAGTCCATCCTGTTGACATCGCCCCAGAGATCGATTCCGATGCCGCTGTCCATCCTGTGGACATCGCCAAGAGATCGATTCCGATGTCGCAGTCAGTCATGTGGACATCGCCCCAGAAATCGATTCCGATGCCGTTGTCCGTGCTGTGGTCATTGCCTGAGAGATCGATGACAAGAAATAGTTGGTCGCGCTAATCCTTCAGGGTAGTTTGCATTGCCCTGTGTTTAATTACCAGAACGATGTGTGTTATCAAACCATCTTAGGGATAGTGCACTATCTTGTGTGGGCGGTACTTGCTACTTTTGTTTGATAGTGAATCATGCGAACCCTCTGCGAGTTATGGAAACAGATGAATCCTCACCAGCTTTTGATGTAATATATGGCATGCTTAGATGTAACTTTGAACTGTTTATCATATCAGCAAGGCTTGTTTGATGATTCTTGGTGTTAGTAGGCTAGCTACTGTGCGAGCTATAGTACTTGCAAAACACTCACCAAAGAGAAACGTTGGGGATGATGAGCTCTTGGTATGCTTATACTTATCTGTCATTGATCTGTCAATATCCCAAGCTCCTAAAATTGTAGGCTTAGTTAACATGAATACATTCAGGCCTCATTTGGTTCATAGGGTAGGAAAATTGTAGCAAAAGTACAGAGACGTACAACACAAAATCATAGTAGTATAGAGACGTACTCCCTCTGTTCCAAAATAGATGACCTAGGCGGGCTAGTTTGGCCTAGTGATTTCAGTGATATGACGTGGTACAGTGCCGTCCAGTCTTTGCTTGGTAGCAGTATTGCGGGTACAGTAAGTTTTCTTGAAGAAGCGGAATTCAACGAAGTCATGATGGTTCCTTCGTCCGACCAACTTACAGTGGGAAAGGTTTGGCCTGTTATACGATCAGGGTAGACCAGGATAATTAGTGCATGGCAGGTGGACCAGGATGGTCGACGTCCCACATGTCGGCGAATGAAAGTATTCTTTTCGATATAGTGTAGCGACCAGACTTCAAACAGTTCTAGCTTCCTTGTCCCACATGTCATCGATGTCATAGTTCCTACTCACATCTATTGTCGGGATCTGAGTCAGTGTCATCGATGATGATATAGTTCTCTGGACAAGTGGAATCATCGTCTTCTCCTCCTAGCTCGGGGTCTCCCATGAACACTCCTAGCTTCCTTGTTAGATTGTCATTCTTCTCCATGAGTATCATCATTTCCTCCTTGTATCCATCACGTGTAGACTTGAGTTCTTCTTCCAGTTCTGAAATCTTGGTCATTGCCTTCTTCAGATCTATCATGCCTGTGCACATCTAGTTCTCCTGGCGACGAATGTGCTGGTTTAACTCCTGGATGAAAGATGCAATAGATCTATCCTTCCTGGTGCTGATCATCTCCCATTGCTCGTCTCGGCGCCCACAAATCTGGTAGATAGTATCCTTTAGATCCTTGCGGTAAACTTCTCCAATGCGACCCGTGGTGATGTGGGCTGCCATGCTCTTTCCTAGACTCCAGGTTGGTGCATCGAAGGAAAACTCTATGGGCTCAATGACTGGCATGAACGTCCTTCCTGGTACTTGAACCTGAATCATCCAATGCTCTTCTTCTGGTAGAGTGGCGATGTAGGTCCCGATGAAGCTTGGTATTCCTATGCTCAGGTACCTAGTGACTTCTTTCAAGTGTCGTCCAAAAGGTGCATCTTCATCCGGTTGCGCGAACTTGTTCCTTGCATCCGCCATCCTATAGAGTAGAAAAGGGAGAGGAGTCAGAAATGAGTAGAGAAGAGTGTACTTTGGTCTTAGCTTAGTGGTCATGTCCTACAGTCAGTGTGTGCTCTGATACCATCTTGTAGCGACGAGACTTCAAACAGTCTGATCTCTATGCATCAGTGTCATCCCTGGATAGGTAATGCTGACACGCACAATACTCGAGGATTTATAACAGAGTAGCAATCACACACTTATTACATCGAATGTCTCAAAACAGAACTTATTACAATAAATATGGCTTAAGTCCATCTAAAAATGATAACAACGGAAGGCTTGGAAGATAAAGTGAGTCCATCAACTCCAACGACATCACTGAGTGAAAGATCATGACCTAAGGCACCTTGTCATCTAAAAACTCTGTAACATGAACGTTGCAGCCTAAAAATGGGTCAGCACATAGAATATGCTGGCAATGTAACACACAGAGTAACAAACAGAATAATTGCTATCACTACATGCAATATGGCTGGTGGAAAGCTCTATGGTTACAGTTTTGCAAAAAGCCAATTTTTTCCTACAACAAAGGAATACATTTTATTTAACTATCATGGTGGTTGTTGAACATTGAGAAGGTTTCCCCAACTCAATCCCAATTAAACATCATCATTTAACCCAATCAAATTATATTAAGAGTGATGAGATCAACATGATAATCCAAGATCCAGATACTCAATATGTCCATAACCGGGGACACGGATAGCCATGATTAGTTTCTACACTCTGCAGAGGTTTGCGCACTTTTCCCCACAATACTCGATCTCCTCCGTTGGATTTCTCGCACTACATGGTGTTTGAGAAACGGATGACCGAGACACAGTCTTTCAGAAACATTAACTCTTTACTCTGGATGGACAGTTACACCTACTTTCCCCTACATCTGCTAGTCCAACACTGAAAGAGGTCATGCAACTTAATCAACTATGCTAGAGCCCAAAATAGCTTGTGGCTGCACACCGAAGTTTCTAGCATGAATAATCTTATGATCCCTTTGAGCCTGGGTGGCAGTCCATAGGATAATCACACGGTAACACGGGGATTTCCAAAAAAAGGCAACACTGGGTTCCCCACGTGCCTCAATCTACCTAGATGTGTATTTAAGTAGCCACCTTAAGTTAACCATTAATTAACAATACTCACATCTTTCATGGATACACTCACCCAATCCACGTCTACTAGCATAGCATAGCAATATAAGCAGTACATAGAAGTAACTCCCAAAGGTTTGATAATAAACAGATGAATAGGTACAACCTCATCTACTTCCCAAAACCCACATATTAAATCAGATCCTAATCATGCATTGTGTGATGATTGATCTAATGCAATAAAACTGGGTAGTAAAGAGGTATGATCAAAGTGTTACTTGCCTTGCTGATGATCCGCAAAACCTAGAGACTCGTAGTAGCACGCTTCGCACTTCGGGTACTCTATCGCAAACAAACAACCATACAATAAGCACTCAACTAGTAGCATGGGTAAAACTCAAAATAAGAGATCTAACCAGAAAGTTCAACTTAAGAACTCCGGTTTGCAAAAGGAATCAAATCGAACGAAGCAACGAAACTCAAACTGCGAAAGAAACAAGATCCGATTACTAATTTGGACTTAGGTCAAATTTTACAGTACCAAAATCTTGTTCAAGTTGGTTAAACAGAAAGAAGGCTTCGAAACGAAGATCTAGGCGCTTGAATCGCCTGATTCCGATAAACGAGCGAAATGATAAACTAAAACCAAGATCAGGGCAGAAATCGCGATCGAAAATAATCGCGGAAAAACCTTGGAAAAAGAAAAAATGACGAACAGGCTAACGAACGAACGTTCGCTGTCTGCGGCTAACAGGTGAACAGCGTTTGTTAAAATGAACGAACAAGCGGACACTCGCTGAAGAACTAAACTGGAAAAAAAACGAACCGATCTAATCTAAAAAAATGCAACTAGAGTTTTTTTTTAAACCGAGGTTTTACCTAAAGACCGAAAATAACTGGCGGGCGAGATTCGGCAAATGGCGGCGGCGGCTCCGGCGGCTTGCGGCGGTTCCGGTGAGGCGAGGTAGGGCAGGGCCGCGGCGTGCGGCGGTGGAGCGGCGCGGGGCGGCGCGACCATCGGTGGAGCACGGGCAGCGGTGGCGGCGGCGTGCTGCAGCGGCAGCGGCTCGGGAGGCGGTGGCGAGGCGGGGTAGGCGGCGACGACTCTGGCTTGGGGCTCCAGGGGGGGCCCGGGTCGGCTTTTAAAGGGGGGAGGTGGCGGCTTGGGGAAGGGCAACGGGGCAGCGGCGGCGGTGGCTCGGACTCCCTCGAGGAGTCCGGCTCGAGGGCAAAGGCGACGGCGGCGGCGGAGCGGGCCGGCTGGGCCTTCGGCCCTATTCGGTCCACGTGGAACTTCTTTTTTTTAAATAAATTTAATTCTGCCAAAACTAAACAAATCCTAGAAAAAAATCTAAAATTCCAAAAAAAAAATTCGCTGTCTAAATAAAATATTTAGAACAAGATGAACATTTTCTTGGCCTAGAAATGCATTTTTGAAAACGTGCAATTTTCTTAATTCCAATAAAAATCCAATAAAACTTCCAAATAAAATACTTATTTGATTTCAATATTTTTCCTCTAGTATTTCATTTATTTTGGGAAAGTCATTTTATTCCCTCTCTTTTATTTTGTAAACGAAATATACGGAGAGAAAAATAATTAAAACCAAACGATCCTCTTTTTTTCAAAATTTGAGAAAACTCAAATATGAAAATAACGAAATCACCAACTCTCTCCGCGGGTCCTTGAGTTGCGTAGAATTTCTAGGATCAAGCCAAAATGCAAGAAAATATGATATGCAATGATGATCTAATATATAACATGCCAAATTAAAAATTTGGGATGTTACATATAAAGGACGAGCAACAAGTATTCATTGTTTATTTTTGATGAAAGCTATTGTCTCCACTGTTATGATGGAGGAGTGTGAAACATGGCAGCCAGTGAACTTGGCATGTGCACCACTCCCTCCTTCCTCGTGTAATACTACCATACTGTTGACTATAAGGTTGGCTATAAGGTTCCAACTTTTTCTCACTTTCTCTCTATTTATTTCCTCTCAAATGTTTTTTACCTTTCTTTTTTTGGACACAATTGTTTTTTATGCCTCTTTTTTTTTAGAATTAGTTTTTTTACCTAGGAGCACGTGTAGAGACGGGCTCTTGCAGAGCCCACTCCTTGACTTTGTCAATGCCTCTCTCTCCTCCACATAAGCAGGCTTATAGCCCAGTATTTTACTGGTACTACTTGCTATGCATGCATGCGGCGGGCAGCTCGCGTCTGCAGGGGGAGCGCGCGCGGGGAGGTGGGGGGCGTTTTGGTGGGCAAGGGCGGTCAAAAGTGGGCTTGGAAGCGGTCCGGACTCCCGCATGGCCCTCCTCACATTATCACCATATATTTATTGGAGTCCATGCGCGGCGGGCAGGCGATCTCTTCTCCCTCCCCCGTCTATCTCTTCTCAGCCGATGCCCGCCGAGCGATTAGATTTTGGCTATCGACGGTTTATTCAATTGCAGTACCACATGTCAGTGAAATTGCAAGACAACAAGTGTCCCCTCTAGTGAGCGGCGTGCGAGCCGGAATGTGGGGGGTGCGATGCGTACGAGTCGTAAGTGTGCCACCTTTTCCTTTAGAACTTGCAAAGGGTAACATTTTCATGCGATCGATCGATAGAAATCCAAAACAAAATGACGACGGCGGTGCTTTCCCACGTGTTAGGCGGGCTAGTTTGAGTGATATAATGTGCTACAGCGCCGTCCACTTGCTCCATTTTTATGTAAGCAAGAGTTTACACTCTTACATGGGAGGAGTGTGAAACACGGCGGATCTAATTTTGAATGAGGGATAATTGTTCCCTGCCATATAATGGAGCACTTTTAGTGATTATAGCATGATAGTTAGGTCATCTCCAGCGCTAGCCCACAAATTTGCACCGACATCTGTCTGAGGACACTGATGGATGCCATCCGATGATGCCCGCATACCTTTCGACAACTATATGAACTAACCGGACGAAATTCATCCAAACAAAGCAAATTTCAAATTAACCGGATGAAATTCATTACATTTTGAAAACTTTTCCTACAAACTGGACGAAATTCATTAGATATTTCGCACAAACCGTACTAAAACCTACTGTAAACCTAATCTAAACGATCGCCGGCTCCCGACCACCATGTCCGGCCATGAACCCGAGAAAGATGGCCATTTCCTTTACCTCCTCCTCATCCGGCTCGATAACCACCTCCTCCAGAGCACAAGGTTCTGAAGATTTCCGCCTCCACGTCGCCGTCATGTGGCTAATCGGCCGCCGATGTTTACCCCACCAAGCTTGGCGTCGACTGAGTGGAGTAGCGGTGGCCTTCCTGGGACCAGAGCATAGGCGACCTACCGTGTACTACTCTTCATCGCTGCGGCTGTGCCCGCGCATGCTCGCCGGCTTTGTGGTCTTGGCGGTGCAGGGCGGCGGGGGGGTGCCGGCGATCTCCTTCGTCTGCTCCTGCGACAGTACATCAAAGAGAGCTTTGGAGCGCGCCCGGAGTGGAGCTGCCGATGTCCTTCATCTGCTCCTGCGACACTATGTCCAAGAGAGCTTTGGAGCGCCAGGAGGCCATGGTTGGAGTGGTGCCGATAGAAGTAAGGGACCGAAGGAGAACGAATGTGGGTCTTTGGCTATGGCTGGGAGCTGGGGCTCAAGTTAATATAGCGGGCGAATGGCAATGAGCCGCGGCAGACAGATGGATGGCTGGTGCCGGAGTAGGTTCGTCGAGCATGAATGAAGACGCTGCTTCAGTGACTTAACTATAGGTGCGTTGGGTTACTGACATGTGGGCCCAACGGGCATCTGGCTTGCATGTCAGTGACACACGAACTGCACCTATAGTTAAGTCCGGTGAATGCAGCATTGATGTTCTGGAGAGACGGTGACCGTTTTAGGCGGGAAGTGTGCGTTAGCGATGGAAGGGTTTTTGGTAGGCCAGGGTGGTCAGACGCTGGCGTGGTGGTAAAATGTGAACTCATGGATGACGAGCCTTTGAAGCATATGCGGCACGGATTGACAACCAGGCGTCCATGCAACCGCTCTTGTCGCCAGCTAGCCTTCGACGACCACCACTAGACACCACACAACCAGGCATAACTTACGAATAATGGATGAATCGATCAGACACACACTTGTGTGCAGTGGCTCTAAGATCGGTCCCTCACGATAGTACATACTCCATACCATAGTACTCTCTCTAGCTAGGTTGTTTTATAGATTGGTGTTGTGATGGACGATATACATGAGCAAGGCGCTGCTGAGTATGACCGTTGGTGTTGAGCCAGATGAATACATGCTCGGCGTTCGCGTAGGCCTCCATCAAACATCTAAACAGTAATGTCAGGCACCACTGGGGCGCGTAGGTGATGGGATCCCCATTTGTGTTGCGCCATGAGCAGGACTTTGATTGATAGGGTAACATGCATGCATTTAGCATGGTTTGACAGTGTGAGCGTGAGTGTCCGATGCAAAGTATTTCATTTTCATTTGGCCGATGAGTGTGCGTTGCAGCGATGAGTCCGTTGTTTGATTCCCCAAATACGCATAATTTTGGTTTTTATTTCTTTCTCCACTAATAGGTAGGCCCACATAGATAGATAAAGAACATGAGCTGATGAGGCGCATGCGGAGTGTTTGACTGGTCAACCAGACAAATACGGAACTATAAGTTGAGCCAGTGACTGTATAATCACCATATCTCGTATACAAAGGTCAAAATGAGCTATCAAGACAAGTTCGATGACCGCCAATGCATTTTACTCGGTAATAAATGACCAGGATTGAAGGGGAATCCAAATTTCCTTCGTCTTCTGTCCTTGAGCTCTTGACAACCCAATGCACTATACGGTTGTCTGGCCACTCCAACCCAGAGCTCTCACCAAGCGTCATTCATGCCATCGTGCCGCACACTAACCGGTAAGGAAGCGATGGTATCCCGCCGCACCAAGTTCCATGTCGTCCATGACCACACACAAAATGGTAGGTAAGCGATGGCATCCCGCCGTGCCGAGTTCATTGCCGCTCGCGACCTCACACATATGTGGGAGGAATTTGAAGCTGCCAAGGCCGAATGGGCCGTAGAGCAAGAGGCGGCCAAAGCCGCACAGAGGGAGCGGAAAAGTCAGAAAGCACTCAAGAAAAGAGAGTCCTGCCGCCGCAAGAAAGAAGAGGATGCACGCGCTGTTGCAGAGAGGTCGGCAGAGATCCAAGCATGGTGGGCTGTCGCGGACAAAGCCGGGAAGGAGAACCACGGCGTCTGACCAGCATGTGAGAAGTAGTAGTACTAGTAGTTAGTGTGTGTATGTGTGTGTCTGTGTCTGGGTACAAGCATGTACCAGTACTACTAGTTACTACTGTAGTTTTTAGAGCAAATTACCACTACAATAGCGTAGACTCAATGGAAAAATTCCTATCCTATGCATCATATGGCATCTCTTTCTCTATAGGAATTGAGATGCATGTCGTCTCACTTCCTATGATTTTCATATTCTTATAAAATTCCTATCCTATGAACGAAAGGAGGCCTCTGTTGGAGTAACTACTGTAGCTAGCAGTACTGCTGGTACAGTAGTTTTCTTCAAGAAGCAGAATTCAATGAAGTCATGATGGTTCCTTCGTCCGAGCAATTTCATAGTGGGAAAGGTTGGGCCTGTGATTTGTCAGCTCATTAGTCATTATTACTGCGGCGCGACGACCGGGGTGACTCTCCCTTGAAGTTTTGCGTGCATGGCAAGTGGACCAGGATGGTCGACGTCCCACATGTTGGCGAACAGAAGTACTCTTTCCCATATCGAGGAGCAAGGAAACCGCGTGGTATAGTATCACTGCTGATTTATATTTATTTTTTATTTCTGATGAATGCTAGCGTTTCAACTCTTACGACGAAGAGTGCCAACCACGGCACATGCTGGATGTCCCACACGTAAGGGAAAGGAGTGGGACATGAACAACATGGTAGAGCCCAGCGCAAAAAAACAGTGTGGTAGAGCGTCTCCACTTCTTCCACTTCTGGGCCGGAGGCCACACGTAGTAGTACTAGTGGTATGAACGATACAAAGTGTAAACCCGGGAAAACCCGGGCAAACGTTGGGTCGGGTCGGGTTCGGGCCGGGTTTGACAAAGCCCAAAGAAAAAATCCCAAGCCCGAGCCCGGCCCGGCCCGGCCCAAAGTACATGAACAGTGACATTTTTTAATTAAATTATTCATTTTCGGGATATTATATTAATTTATTATACCTATATTTCGAATAAAATATGTTTATATATATATATATATATATATATATATATATATATATATATATATCGGGCTTTATTTGGGCTTTCGGGTCGGGCTTCGGATCCGAAAATGGAGCCCGAGCCCGGCCCGAATGTCGGGCTTCAGGTTCGGGCCGGCGGGCCGGGTTGTCCATGACCGGGTCTAGTCTCGGCGCATACACGTAAACAAATATAAAAGCTAATATGTGCCTCCAATTAATATAGTAGTAGTAGAGTACTTAGGCACGTACTCCATAACATCACCCTGCATTGCACGTACAACATTTAGTGGTACGTAGTAAGAGATAAGTGCCTATATGCCACGCATATTCATACTATTTGTGCCTTTCTACTTCACTTACTGCGCTACATTACTCAGGTTCGTACGTCCACTCTTGGGTACATGTCCATCTCGTAGTTCCAGTCCCACATGTTCTTCATATAGATGGAAGGATCCTTGTATGACACGTGCACCTTGATGCTAGATGTATGTTGGCAAAAGGATGAACAAAGCTCACGTAAAAAAGAGAGTGGAAGAACATAGATTCTCGACGACCGAGAAGGAGCAAGGAACCTCGTGGTGAAGCGTCTGCACTCATAATATTTTATATTATTCAGCGATATAAAATCAACCAATCATCTCCACAGTGGACTGGAAGAGTACGAAACACGACAACCCAGTGTAGTTACATCATACTAGTAAATGGCTAAACCACGCTATCACCATATTTCTTGGCTTTCGTGCGACACCTAGCTCCAGTAATCCAGCAGCCCGTATCGCTTCTCGCTCCTCGTCTCTCTCAAAGTGCGGCGGGCTGGCGTTTTTGCCGTCTATTGAGGTCGGTTAACTCATCACATGTTAGCGACATGCCAAGAGCATTCTAAAAAAAATAGTAGTGTACTCTATTGTTATGCCAAGAAGAGAAAGCACTTTGACCGACGGACCAAATGAGACAGGCGTGCCGTGCCGTGAGTGGGTCCAGTTTCTCGTTTTGAACTCATTTAGAACACTTGGTTTTGACTATTGATAAGATTTTATATAGGGCCTAATGTATTATTCGAGGATGCCTTTGACTATTGATAAGATTTTATATAATCTGAAAATTATAACATTCGAATATCCTTTCACATTCCGTTTTCAAAACAAAAAAAAGATCCTTTCACGTATGAATTTGACTGTATGCTTGGAGCAACTTGCATGTCCTATACTGCTACTGTTTGGATACTCTAATTTAGCTAGAGGTTAGACTAACTCATGACTAACCCTGAACTAACTGTAGCACTTGATGGAGAGAGAAAAGTGATTTTTAGTGGGCCCAATGAGAACTATCTCTAGTTAGCACCTCTTGGGTGGGATAGTTTTTTTTGTGGGTTCGGTGCAACTTGCTCCAATTTAACCCTCATGCTTGGATACTTTAGGGATATTTGAGCCCCAACTAGCTCAAACTAACTCTAACCCATGGATCCAAATGGGGCCTATGGCCAGCCTCGACGCGGAGCAGTCGCGTGCACCAGGAAGCAGCACTCTCTCGGCCGTCGCGCTGCTTCAAAGCCGGCGCCAGTGAGAGGTCGCCTCCGCTCTGGCAGGGCATTAATGCGACACTGACGCTCCAGGGCGACGCTGGCCGTTTCACGCGGGATGCGCGCGCTGGCAAGGGAGTATTGGTTTTGAACCGTTTCAAGTGTAGTACTAGTAGTTTGCAAAATTGCTCAATTATTGCACTCAGTTGCCTAAGAAATTGTGTTAAAAAATGTTACTCCACAGCTCGATTCCCTTCTCGTTCCTCTTCCACCGCCCGCGCACGTCTGCGGGAAGCGACCGGTCAACCCTTATATAGGAGTGCTAGCACAAAAATATGCATGCATGACCACTAAAATTTCTAGATTAAAGCGCCACTCCGGCGGGAGTATGGCGTATGTTGTTACCTTCGGTGAGGCCATGGCTACCGGGCGACAGCGACCAGAGAAGAGGCGGTGGGAGGGGAATGAATGCAACTACTGTTTGGGTTCGCCGTCTGTCTTAAATAAATGCGCACCATCACGTGTACCCGCGGGTGCACAAATTGTAAGATACGTGTCTGCTTAAGTGGGTGTCACGTAACTGGTGTGTGTGTGTGTGTGTGAGAGAGAGAGAGAGAGAAAGATTCTAAGAGATAGAGTGCGTGTGTGACTCTACTCTTCGGACATGTACTCAACCTTTTGCATCATGATATAAGTATGGTATTATACTTTAGCTAGTGATTTAGGTGGCCATGTTAATGTGGTTGTGTACAAAAATCACTTCCTGCTCATGATTTGTGTTATATAATTACAAGCAAGATGCTCGTGCATTGCACGGAACATCAATATAGGGGAAGAGTGAGAGGGGGTAGCTAAAAGGAGATTGTTAAGTGTGAGTGTGTGTTTTACCCATCAAGGCGGAAGTTATGTGCACACAAGAAGAGAACAATTCGATGTGGCGTTAGGGTTGAGGGTAATTAACTATGTATGGAGACGTAGAGACCTTGAACGTTCATGTGCGAGAGGTATACATGTATACATGGGATGTTTGTGTGTGCGTGCATGATCGAGATAAAAGAAAGAAGACATAAGTCATAAGATCAACGACATGGGAGAGACGGATCGGTATGACAATATGCATGCATGTGAGAGTGCAGGGAAGAAGGCCCGACAATTGAGCACGTGTTTTTGTCTTTAAGAGATAGTGGCGTGGGCTGGAGCATGCATCTATGGCGAGCATAGGGAGTGAGACACAACGATTGTGCAAAAGAGATCAACCTATAAATGCATATGTATGGAGAGACATATATAGTGTGGGTGATAGGAAGCAAGACTACGTGCAAGAAAGAAATGTTAACGGACAAACTACAGATAGATACAGAGATGGAGATGCTAGCTAGAGGGACATCCGCTAGTTTGAGTGTTGGAGATGACCGCCGGGTGGTTCAGAGGGTGAAGTTATGTGTGTGAGAGAGAAAGATAAAAAGAGGGCACTTGACTGCATGTAGAGAGAAACATATGTAGTGTGCGTGATAGGAAGCAATAGTGGGGGCGAGAAAGAAGGTTGATGGAGAAACAGATAAACAAAAAGATAAAGATGCTAGCTAGTGTGTGTTAGAGATAGGAGTCGAGTGGATCAGAAGGCTGAGTTATGTGTGTGGGTGTGAGATAGATAGAGGGAGGGTGCATGTGAGTCACATACAAACAAATATCAGAGAGAAATGAGATCCCATGAGACGGAGTTTTGTGTATGCGAGAGAGAAAGATAATTCACAATGAGAGTGATATCTAGAGAGACATATGAGGGAATGCAACATATCTCTAGGCAGAGAGAGTGTGTGTGAGCGACATACAAGAGAACGGTGGAGAAATATGAGACCCTGGGAGACAGAGTTTGTGTTTGTGTGTGAGAAAGAGATATTTAAGAGGAAGAGTCGTAGCTTCTCATACCTAAGGAGCAAAAGACATCTCTGTGTGAGAGGGGGTGTGCGAGTGGCACACATGGGAATAGTAGAGAGAAATGAGACCCCGGGAGACAAAGTTTTGTGTTTGTGTGAGAGAAAGAGATTCCACATGGAGAATCATAGTTAGAGACACATAGCAGGGAGTGAGATATACTTAGAGAGAGATAGAGTGATGAAGGTGAGGGAGAGAGTATAGTTAGTGTGTTACGAAGATAAAAGATCATTGTCGACCTACAGGTAGCACGAGAGATACCCGAGAGACGATGAACACATATAGGTCTAGAGAGATACTCCTATATAAGCATGAGTGATAGCTATATGAGACGAATTTCTGGATTAAAGGGGATTCAAATATTTAAACTGGAGATGACAACATCGATAATATCATAACACAAATTGGTGTATCAAACATGCATATTCATTTGAATTTGGGGACACGTGTAATGTTATATAGTTTACCAATATTGGTGATCCATATATTCTTTAATTAGAAACAATGCATGGTTTATATGCAATTAGTGTCTAAACGGGATTACACTATGTGTTGCGTGTGTGAAACACATTATACATGTTTGAGAAGTAAAAAACCCCCGCATGAAACACACATTAATTGGAGACAGTTAGCAAGGAATGCGTACATTGGATTTCAACATAAAGTGGTTTCAAATATTTAAAAATCCGAATTGATGGATACAACCTTATGAATTTGAGATCATGCCATTTGTAAACCATATTTATGTATAAGGGTGTTGTGCTTTTGAAAGTATATATAAAAAAATGGTGTATATAGAATTTTATTCCAACCGAAAATGGTTCCTGCCCGAAAAAATAGAATACAAACGGGATTCGAATTGAGTTGGCATGGTAAACATGCACTCTACAAAATTTGAATGAAGCGGGGAAAGTCACAGTAACCGCCCGAAACCAAAATCTGCAAGATGGAAATTACTACTGCCTATCCCTTCCACACAAAGCCTATCGGCTCGATTTCTATAGGTTTCAATAGGGGTAGGTTTGTAATTTCACTCAAACATGACATAACCGCCTCTCACCCGGATATATACATTGTGGGCGCCAAAACACAATGTCTCCTCAGCCGAAATTGACTCCCTCCCCGATTCGTACACGGTGACCGCCAAAAACAAGCTCTCGTTGGAAAATATTTGGTGTATGCGAGATTACCATCCTATCCCCAACCGACTAATATTGCTGTGATGTAGGAAATGTGAAACAGGGGCTAACTTTGTAAATTTCCTTGCATTTGAGACAAGCACGCCCTAAAGACATGGTTCCCCCCTTCCTCTCTACCTCCATTTCCCCATTCTTACTCCGTGGGCGCCAAAACACCCTCTCCACCCCAGCCTCCTCCGTCCGCCACCCCATCCACAGTCATCCTCCACCACCATGTTGGAGTTGATACCCCAACGCCGCCGTCCATTACAAGAGATCGACCTCTCTCATCCACGGCTTTGGACCGGGATCCTTGCATCCCGTCCTCTTGCTTCATCCCCGCCGTCGTCCACCTTTCCAGCGCCGCTCCTACGACCGACTTGTCCATCGTGCCCCACCGCCACCGTATACCCTCCTAGATCTGCTTCCACGCCGTCGACAGCCATCGCTACCACAGCACAGCAAATTCTCAGCAGATGCATACACGGCGTTGTACCAGAGGCGGTACTCCTTCTTATCTCCTCAACTTATTTATCACAGCAAGAAAATAGATCGCCACTGCTTTACTCTGATTTCTTGTCCATCACTTACTTGCTAGTTGAAAGCAAACATTGGTTGCGAAGTTGCCTTTGTCTGGTTTGCACCTTCAGATCCGCCATTGGTTAGTCAATTTTTATGGTTTTCCCCTTTTATATTCCACACTAGTTAAATCACAGTAGACTAAATTTCAAAATTTGGTTAGTCAATTTTTTAGAGCTTGCCGGAGTTCGCCGGTGCGAAGGAAGGGGCTCGGGTGGGGACGGTGGTTGTGGGGGTGATGGTGGGGCCTCGCCGAACGAAGAAAACTCGACGCGGGTGGGGATGGTGGTTGTGGGGGCGGTGGTGGGGCCTCTCCGAACGAAGAAAACTCGACGCTGGTGGGGCCGGGGGCGGGGGTGGGGGTGGGGGTGGCGGAGGAACACTGGCAGTGGGGGCCGGTGGTCCAGCTGGCGGCCCATGCGGTGTTCTGTATGGGAAGAATCGGAGACGAGCAAGAAGAAGGGTTAGGAGAGGTAGGATCTTCATCCAACCGCCTAAAACGGTTGACTGACCCAAATGACAAAAGTCACGCGACTTGCATGCAGGCATGCCTTTATATTCAGTACCATCATCGTACGTGCTTGGCACTGCTCCTGAATCCATCAAGCTAAACAATGTGCCACTCATAATTCCAAACTTGTTGCTCAAATACGAATCTGATATGATGATGATATTAGTAAAACAGATAATGTTTAATTGGTTAGCTAATGTTCCTACTTTACTGTCGAAAAGCACATGCACCACATATAGAGAGACAGTAGGGAGTTTCATTCTTAATGCGCTCTAGTTCATCATGTGTGGGCACTGCGCAATGAACATTTTATTATGCAAAATCTGCTTGCTCTTCTTTAGCATGTTCCTCTTCCGTTCTTCTTTAATAAGTACGCTCTCCATTCCTAAATACAAATCTTTGTACAGATTCCACCATGGACTACATATGGATAAAAATGAGTGAATCTACACTCTAAAATGTATCTGGATACACCGGTAAGTGATCCATAGTGGAAATCTCTACAGAGACTTATATTTTGGAACGGAGGGAGTATGATAGTCGTATAGTATGTTCCTTGTAGTGAAGATGAGTAGGGAAATTTTCAGTGTAGAGGTCTATATGGTCGGTTTGTGATGGACACTTTGAACTCTTTGGACCTCTTTGATTCGTAGGATTTTGTAAATATAGGGATAGGATTTGTAGTGGCCTGCCCACTTGCATCGTATAAGAATAGCAAGGAAATGTGGGGAGCTGTGTCACCTTTGAGAGTTACACTAATATTAACAGTACCTCACCTTCAGTTGAAGAGAGTTGGTATCCGAAGCCTTTCTAGTCATACCGACAATACTAGCACATATATTCCAGCAAGTTCCACTTTGCTGATTTTACTCTGATACTTAAGGTTTTCCCGTTATATCTATACTATGATCTGTGTAGCTTCTTTGTGTCACACTAGCAGCAGTCCACTCTTGAAGCTAAGCACTGCAATGACTTACTAAATTGGCACCAAGGCATTGAGTGCCATTCTGGATGCAATGAAACTCATACGCTCCCCACCTGTTGACTCTTGTACAGAATATGATCCTAATGACTCTTGTTCAAAATTGCCACATATAGAGAGACATCATGGAATTGCATTTCTTTGGGAGATGTGATTCATCATGAGTGGGCAACCAACATTGTATGCAATGAAGTGGAACCTCAAGAATATGCTTCCTCTTCTGTTCTTTAACATGTTCCTCTTTTGTTATTCTGTATTTAGTACGTACAGTATGTTCCTTGTCAGGAAGGGGAGCAAGGACATCTGCAGTCAATAGCTGATAGAGCTGGCCTGTACGTGATCGATAGGCTTTCAATTACTAGCGGCAATACAACACTGTATTTTCAAGCCAGTTCCACTTTCCTGATTTATATATCATGGTTATGGTGTACCCCTTTTAAGTACACTTTAATCTGCCTAGTTTCTATGTGCTCTTGTTATCGTGGTGGCAATAAACTCTCTATACAGTATATTATGAACCTATCATCTGCCAACTATCCTTACTTCTGGAGCCTATTTTTGAGTACTTGTGCCAGATTATATTAATGAACACACCATATTACAACACACATGAGCTCTCTCATCAGAATCCAGTGGTAGCACACAAGTGTTTACAGGGGCGCCCCTATATTAGAATATCCTCTGCATTACAAAGATAATCTCACTACTATTGATGTTTTCATGGTTCTCAGATATTATATGTAATTACAGTGAATATCCGAATCCGCACATCATAAGAATATTGTGGAACGCTGCAATGACTCACAAAATTGGCACCAAGGCATTGAGTGCCATTCTGGATGCAATGGAACTCATGCTCTCCCCACCTGTAGATTCTTGTTCAGAATATGATCCTAATGACTATTCTAACCTCGAGGAGTCAAAAGCTGATGGCCTGTCTTGTTCACTGCTACGTCTTGAGCTTGCGTTGGTTTTCCTCGAAGAGGAGAGGGTGATGCAGCAAGTGTAGCATAAGTATTTCCCTCAGTTTTGAGAACCAAGGTATCAATCCAGTAGGAGGCTCCTCAAAAGTCCCACGCACCTACACAAACAAACTGAGAACTCGCAACCAACGCAATAAAGGGGTTGTCAATCCCTTCACGGCCACTTGCGAAAGTGAGATCTGATAGAGATAGTATGATAAGACAAATATATTTTTGGTATTTTATAATATAGATGCAAAAAGTAAATATGCAAATAAAAGTAGATTGAAAGCAAATATGATAAGAGATAGACCCGGGGGCCATAGGTTTCACTAGAGGCTTCTCTCAAGATAGCATAAGTATTACGGTGGGTGAACAAATTACTGTTGAGCAATTGATAGAAAAGCGCATAGTTATGAGATTATCTAGGCATGATCATGTATATAGGCATCACATCCATAACAAGTAGATCGACTCCTGCCTGCATCTACTACTATTACTCCACACATCGACCGACTCCTGCCTGCATCTAAAGTATTAAGTTCATAAGAACAAAGTAACACATTAAGCAAGATGACATGATGTAGAGGGATAAACTCATGTAATATGATATAAACCCCATCTTGTTATCCTCGATGGCAACAATACAATACGTGTCTTGCAACCCTTTCTATCACTGGGTAAGAACACCGCAAGATTGAACCCAAAGCTAAGCACTTCTCCCATGGTTGGAAAGATCAATCTAGTAGGCCAAACCAAACTGATAATTCGAAGAGACTTGCAAAGATAACTCAATCACACATAAAATTCAGAGAAGATTCAATTATTATCCATAGATAAATCTGATCATAAACCCACAATTCATCGGATGTCGACAAACTCATCACAAAAAGAGATTACATCAAATAGATCTCCACAAGAGAGGGGGAGAACATTGTATTGAGATCCAATAAGAGAGAAGAAGCTATCTAGCTAATAACTATGGACCCATAGGTCTGTGGCAAACTACTCACAACTCATAGGAGGGGCAAGGATATTGATGTAGAAGCCCTCCTTGGTCGATTCCCCCTCCGGCAGAGTGCCGGCGAAGGCTCCAAGATGGGATCTCGCGGATACAGAAGGTTACGGAAGTGGAAATTGTGTTTCGTGGTGCTCCTGGATGTTTTCGGGGTATGTAGGTATATATAGGAGGAAGAAGTACATCGGTGGCCGCGCGAGGGGCCCACGAGATAGGGGGCGCGCTCTACAGGGGGGCGCGGCCCCCTATCTTGTGGAGTCCTCGGGAGCTTCTTGACTTGCACTCCAAGCTCTGCGGATCTTGTTCGTTCCAAAAATCACGCTCCCGAAGGTTTCATTCCGTTTGGACTCCGTTTGATATTCCTTTTCTTCAAAATACTGAAATAGGCAAAAAAAACAACAATATGGGCTGGGCCTCCGGTTAGTAGGTTAGTCCCAAAAAATGATATAAATGTATAAGATAAAGCCCATAAACATCCAAAAGGGGTAATATAATAGCATGGAACAATCAAAAATTATAGATACGTTGGAGACATATCAAGCATCCCCAAGCTTAATTCCTGCTCGTCCTCAAGTAGGTAAATGATAAAAAGAGAATTTTTTATGTGGAATGCTACCTAGCATAATTCATAATGTAATTTTCTTTAATGTGGCATGAATGTTCAGATCCAAATGATTCAAGATAAAAGCTTATAAAACATAAAAATAATAATGCTTCAAAGCATACTAACAAATAATCATGTCCTATCAAAATAACATAGCTAGAGAAAGCTTATCCCTACAAAGTAATATAGTTAGGCCATGCTTCATTTTTATTACACCAAATACTCCCATCATGCACAACCCCGATGACGAGCCGAGCAATTGTTTCATACTTTTTAACGCGCTTCAGCTTTTTCAACTCTTACGCAATACATGAGCGCAAACCATGGACATAGCACTATGGTGGTGAATGGTGGTGGTTGTAAGGACAAAAGTGGGAGACGATAGTCTCACATTAAGTAGGCGTATCAACGGGCTATGGAGATGCCCATCAATAGATATCAATGTGAGTGAGTAGGGATTGCCATGCAACGGATGCACTAGAGCTATAAATATATGAAAGCTCAACAAAAGAAACTAAGTGGGTGTGCATCCAACTTGCTTGCTCACGAAGACCTAGGGCACTTTGAGGAAGCCCATCATTGGAATATACAAGCCAAGTTCTATAATGAAAAATTCCCACTAGTATATGAAAGTGACAACATATGAGACTCTCTATCATGAAGATCATGGTGCTATTTTGAAGCACAAGTGTGGAAAAAGAGATAGTAGCAATTGTCCCTTCTCTCTTTTTCTCTCCTTTTATATTTTTTTTCTTCTTCTTTTTTCTTTTTTTCTTTTTCTCTATTTTTTCTTTCTCCTTTTTTTCTTTTTCTTTTTTCTTTCTTTTTGGTGGGCATCTTTGGCCTCTTTTATTTTTATAAAGTCTGAAGCCTCATCCCGACTTGTGGGGGAATCATAGTCTTCATCATCCTTTCGTCACTAGGACAATGCTCTAATAATGAAGATCATCACACTTTTATGGATTTACAACTCAAAAATTACAACTCAAAGCTAGAACAAGATATGACTCTATGTGAATGCCTCCGGCGGTGTACCGGGATATGCAATGAATCAAGAGCGACATGTATGAAGATTATGAAGGTGGCTTTGCCACAAATACGATGTCAACTACATGATCATGCAAAGAGCAATATGACAATTATGAAACGTGTCATAATAAATGGAATGGTGGAAAGTTTCATGGCAATATATCTCGGAATGGCTATGGAAATGCCATAATAGGTAGGTATGGTGGCTGTTTTGAGGAAGGTAAATAAAGGGTTCAATACCAGCAAGAGTTGCGCGGTAATAAGAAAAGCTAGCAAAGTGGAAGGATAAGTGTGCATATGTCCATGGACTCGCATTAGACAAAAAAAGAACTCATATACTTATTGCAAAAGTCTTCTTCGCCCTCGAAGAAAAGTACTACTATGCATGCCCCAAGAGGGATAGATTGGTAGGGAAAAAATCCATCGCTCGTCCCCGACTGCCACTCATAAAGAAGACACTCCAAAGAGCACCTCATGCAACAAATTTGTCACACAACTTTTACCATACGTGCATGCTATGGGACCTGTCAACTTCAACAAAAGTATTTCTCAATTTCATAATTACCCACTAGCATGACCCTAACATTACTACCTTTATATCTCAAAACAATTATCAAGCAGCAAGTTGATCATAGCATCCAATTCTTTTTCTATGATAGTTTTTATTATATCCAACTTGTATGCTCATCATTCTAGGACCAACTATGTAACCATAGCAATACCATGCTGTTCTAAAATACTCTCAAAATAATATAAGTGAAGCATGAGAGACTAGAAATTATAAAATTAAGACACCACCGTGCTCTAAAAGATATAAGTGAAGCACTAGAGCAAAAACTATCAAGCTCAAAAAATATAAGTGAAGCCCATAGAGTATTCTAGCAAATTCTAATATAATAGGCTTCTCCCAGAAGGTGTGTACAGCAAGGATGATTGTGGCAAACTAAAAAGCAAAAAACTAATATAATACACGACGCTCCAAGAAAAACACATATGATGTAGCGAATAAAAATATAGCTCTAAGTAAAGTTACCAATGAACGAAGACGAAAGAGAGGATGCCTTCCCGGGGCATCCCCAAGCTTAGGATTTTGTCTATTCTTGAATATCTTGGGGTGCCTTGGTGTCGGGGAAACTGATCAACGAACACCTAGGGGACCGGCGGACCGAGCCCCTTTCGGTTCGGCGGGGGGCGGAGATCGCACGAAGAGCGGATCAAGGCGAAGCACACTAGCAGTTTACCCAGCTTCGGAGCTCTCCGGAGAGATAACACTCCTACTGCTGCATGTCTGAGTGTATTGAGTTCTTGCTCGGGAGCGCTGAGTGCTACAGTACACACTAGCTGCTAACGAGACCGAACGTGAGTGTTTTTCTGCCTCCCGAACACCCCCCCCTACGTTGCGCATGGGCCTCCTTTTATATGCTGAAGGGGTCACTGACAGGTGGCAACGTAGATAGGGGTAAAAATGGAAAAGGAATTGCGGTTGGTACAACCACCTGTACAGTGTATCCTACCTAACCCTGACGGCAGGGGACAAAGGCATTAAATGCCCATCTGCGTCGCCCAAATAGTGCAGAAAGGGACCGTCAGGGACGCCACCGCTCGCCACGATGGCAGTCTTGTCAGCGTCGCTTGCCACCGCGCACCGCTGGCTGCAGCCTCTTGCCACGCGCACCTGGAAAGGCCCCAGGGCGACACGTTGGTGGGTGTGCTGGAGCGCGGGTACAGAGTGGTAGCTTGCCGCGGCAAGCGCCTTGCCGCGGCCGTTGTCTTGTCGCGTCCGGAAGCTTGTTTCTCGCCGGGCCTTGCCGGGACGCATGGCGCGTCGCGGCAAGTTCCTTGAGATGCCTTGGTTGGCCTTCCCGGCAAGCTCCTCTTGCCGGGGCCTTGTCTCCTTGGCTTGACTACTTTGTTCTTGAATGGTTCCAAAGGAACCACGGAGGACCTTGGCAGTCACCCGGCAAGCCTTGCCGCGAGGTGCTGCGACTACCCATGCACAAGTTCGGGATACTAGGGTACCCCTACTCTAGTACACCGACAGGAGCCCCCGGGCCTGGGGCCACACATGGCGCCGAGCGCTGTTGGGCCAGGCCCAAAACAGGGCACGGGCACGCGCGGCCTGGGTTACACCGTATCTTACTCCGTATCCACCGCGCCCTCCCCGAACTGCACGCGTCGAATGCGGCATCGTGGGAGAGATCATGGGTGGTTTCTTTATTAAGAAAGACGGAACGCCCGCCCCCTCCCTCTTTATAAGCAGGGGAAACAGGGGCAGTTCGCCCATCTCGCCAGTTGCTACTCCAATCTCAGAAATCTCCGCCGCTCCCCCCTTCTTCCCAAAGCTGAAAGAGAGCAGCGCTCCGCTCCCCATCGCCACCAGCATCACCAACGCCGTCGATCTCCCCCACCACCTCCGCCATGGCTCCGAAAGCCGACAAAGGGAAGGTCGTGAAGTCGGCCGAGGCTCAGCGGCTCGTGGCGCTGCGAAAGGAGCGGGCCATTTGCCCCCCCCCCCAGCTCGCCGCGAAGGAGCTGAGGGAGTACTTCTACCTCTTCTGGTCGACGGAGACGTGAGCGCATCCGCGTACGAAGGTACTTCCAGCTGCCGCTTCGGAACTGGCTCCGAATGGATACCCTTTCTTCGTGTTGTTCAGATGCGCGGAGCAACAAAGTAAGGAGCCTGTTGTGACAACTCCCCAAAGCAGCCCCCTACGTTGCGTTCTGATGCCCACTTCGGCAAGCGCACCTCTTCGGAGTGCTGCGCTACCGTCGAGGACGCACCATCGAGCTCCACCGGCAAGTGTAAGAGAACAATGGTAGCTCCACCAGAGACCAATAAGGTTTCTGCCAAGGAGGATGGCATTGGTGGTACCTTCACCATCAGTGCCACTGTCGACCCTAAATAGGAAAGCGCGCTCGTTGCTTTCCTGCGGGCGAACGTCGACGTATTTGCATGGCAACCGTCTGACATCCCCGGTGTTCCCAGGAAAGTAATCGAGCACCATCTTGCCATCTGTCCTCATGCGCGGCCCGTCAAGCAGAAAGTCAGGAAACAGGCAGTGGAGCGCCAAGAATTCATCGCAAAAGAAATCAAGAAATTGGAAGCAGCAGGCCTCGTCAGAGGAGTGCTCCATCCTACGTGGTTGGCCAACCCTGTAGTTGTGCGCAAGGCAAACGGGAAATGGAGGCTTTGTATCGACTTTACCGATGTCAATAAAGCTTGTCCCAAAGACCCATTTCCCTTGCCGCGCATCGACCAGATCGTTGACTCCACGGCCGGATGTGACTTTCTTTCATTTCTTGATGCATACTCAGGATACCATCAGATCTTCATGGCGAAGAGGATGAGGAGAAGACTGCATTCATCACCCCATGTGGCACATACTGTTTCGTACGGATGCCTTTCGGTTTAAAGAATGCTGGTTCAACATTTGCAAGGGTAGTCCACGACGCTTTTGAGCCGCAAATACACAGAAATGTGGAAGCCTACATGGATGACATAGTGGTCAAGAGCAAGGACAAGGCGACTCTGATTCAAGACTTAGACGAAACCTTTGCAAATCTGCGCAAGATCAACCTCAAGCTTAACCCCGAGAAGGGTGTGTTCGGAGTCCCCTCCGGCAAGCTTCTCGGGTTCTTCGTGTCTCAGCGGGGAATTGAAGCCAATCCCGACAAGATCAAGGCCATTGAGCAGATTGAAGCACCAAAGCGCGTCAAGGATGTACGAAGACTTGCCGGTTGCGTAGCTGCTCTCAGCAGGTTTATCTCTAGGTCTGCTGAGCGCGCCCTGCCATTTTTCAAAATATTGAAAAAGGCAGGACCAATGAGATGGACTCCGGAAGCGGAGGCTGCGCTGCAGGACTTAAAGAGATACCTGTCCTCCACTCCAACACTTGTCGCACCTAAGCCACAAGAGAAGTTGCTGCTATATATAGCGGCAACCAATCAAGTGGTTAGTGCTGTGTTAGTAGCGGAGAGGGAGGCGGATGATGAACCAGCAACCACGGCAGATGCATCCAGCGACAAGCAGAGGACTTCACCGGCAAGCTCTGGTCCCGACAAAGATGGATCTGCGCAGGCGTGTGAGAAGATGCAGAAAAGAATGGTGCAGCGCCCAGTTTACTTTGTCAGTTCCCTTCTGCAAGGGGCTAGGTCAAGGTACTCTGGTGTGCAGAAATTGCTTTTCGGCCTTCTCATGGCCTCGAGAAAACTGCGCCATTACTTCCAAGCACATGAAATCACAGTCGTCACTCGTTTTCCGCTGAAGAGGATACTGCAAAATCCAGAAGCAACAGGCAGGATTGTCGAGTGGGCACTGGAACTGTCAAGCTTTGACCCCAAGTTTGAGAGCGCTTCAACTATCCAAAGCAGAGCATTGGCAGAGTTCATAGCAGAGTGGACGCCAACACAAGATGAAGAAATTCCAGAAATGAGCATCCCCGTTAAGGAAGCAAGCAAAGAGTGGCTGATGTACTTTCATGGTGCCTTCTCGCTGCAAGGTGCCGGTGCGGGCGTGCTACTTGTTGCACCCACCGGAGAGCACCTCAAGTACGTAGTCCAGATGCACTTTCCCAAGGAGCAAGCAACGAACAATACCGCAGAGTATGAAGGTTTGCTTGCCGGTCTCAGGATCGCAGTAGACCTTGGGATCAAGAAGCTCATTTGTCAGGGGTGACTCACAGCTTGTCATCCGCCAAGTGAACAAGAATTATCAGAGTCCGTTGATGGAAGCTTACGTTGGTGAAGTGAGAAAGCTAGAAGAGCACTTTGACAGCCTACAGATGGAACATGTTCCAAGAGCTCAGAACGACATTGCCGATGGCCTGTCGAAGTGCGCCGCACTTAGGCTACCTGTGGAACCAGGGATCTTTGTGCTCAAGCTGACACAACCGTCTGTAACGCCATCAACTGGACAGAGCAAGAAGAGGAAGTTGATTTCTGGTGACTATTTTCTAGCAGAGCTCCCTGAAGCCGCCGCCAAAAAGGTCCTCAAGATCAACACCAAAGGTACTGAGGAGCAGTCTGCTCCGGTAAGCCTTAGGGTTTGTTCCGTTGAAGCAGATGCTCCCGACAAGTTTTGCTCCGGCAAGCTTGCCGGGGAACGTCAAGCTCCGGCTGAGCCGCAGGTTCTCGCCGTAGAAGCGGATGTTCCGACAGCAGCAGATGTGCCTTTAGTCTTTGTTGTCGAACCGCAAGCTCCAGCATGGGCACAACAGATTATCCGTTTCCTTCAGACAGGAGAACTTCCCGAAGAGCAAGAAGAAGCGGAAAGAGTAGCCCGGCAGTCAAGTATGTACCAGTTTGTCGACGACACACTGTACAGAAGAAGACTCAACGGCGTGAAATTGAAGTGTATTCACCGGGAGGACGGACAAAAGCTGTTGGCAGAGATACATGGAGGCATATGTGGTCACCACATTGGCGCAAGAGCACTTGCCGGCACAGCGTTCCAGCAAGGTTTCTTTTGGCCGACAGCCCTCTAGGATGCAACTGCACAAGTAACCAAGTGTGAAGCGTGCCAGTTCCACTCCAAGCAGATACACCAGCCAGCTCAAGCTCTCCAGATGATACCTTTATCCTGGCCATTTTCGGTCTGGGGGCTCGAAATCCTCGGCCCTTTTCCCCGAGCTGTCGGGGGCTTTGAGTACTTGTACGTTGCAATCGACAAGTTCACAAACTGGCCGGAAGTGGAACCAGTGAGGAAGGTGACAGCACAGTCAGCAGTCAAGTTCTTCAGGTCGATTGTTTGCCGTTTCGGGATCCCTAACAGGATCATCACCGACAACGGCACACAATTCACGAGCTGCACCTTCATGCAGTACGTCCAAGATCTTGGCGCCAAGGTCTGCTTCGCTTCTGTTGCTCATCCGAGAAGCAACGGTCAAGCGGATAGGGCAAATGCTGAAGTGCTGCGCGGGCTCAAGACCAGGACTTTCGACAGGCTGCACAAGTGCGGAAGGAACTGGATTGAGGAGCTGCCGGTGGTGCTTTGGTCGATCAGGACGACGCCAAATCGAGCCACTGGCCAGACACCTTTCGCTCTAGTCTATGGAGCAGAGGCAGTTCTTCCCACGGAACTCGTACACGGGTCACCTCGAGTGCTTGCTTATGTTGAGCTTGAGCAAGAGCAGTTGTGACAAGATGACGCGCTGCTCCTTGAGGAGGACCATCTTCAGGCTGCTGTACGAGCTGCTCGATACAAGCAAGCTTTGCGCCGCTACCATAGCCGCAAAGTTAATGCCAGAAGTCTCGAGGAAGGTGACCTTGTTCTTCGGCGCGTTCAGTCCGCCAAGAATTCCAACAAGTTGACGCCGAAGTGGGAAGGCCCTTACCGGGTCAAACGAGTCACTAGGCCTAGCGCTGTCCACCTTGAGACCGAAGATGGCATTCCGGTGAGCAACTCCTGGAACATTGAGCATCTTCGTAAATTTTACCCGTAGGGCGCGGCTGCCGGAACCATTTCCGGCAACCAACTTTTGTACAAGTCTTGCCGATGTTGCATCTAATCCTCTGTACGAAGCCAAGCGCAGATCCCGTGCATAAGTAAAGCACATGTGCTCCGCACATCTTGTCAATTTCATGCTTTCTACTTTTTCTTTGCATGCGTTATCTGACACTTTGTGCAGCGCCAACCCCGGGTAAGCAATAATGAGACGTAAGGCTCCTGATCTTTGTTTTCTCTTCTTTCTCTTTCTCAAAAGAAGGAAAGTTCCCTCGCCCACAAGTTTGCCGAGGGGAAAGGAGAAGATAATGGTGTGGACCAGGCATCGTTCAAGGAAGTTTCGCCTTGCCGGGAAGCAAACGACAGAAAAGCTAAGTTGCTAAAGTTTGAGCAATCAGTTTTAAAAAATTTAAGTTATCTTCCTCGAACGACCGTGCTTTGTATGGAAAACCTATGCGCGGAGGAACCAACTCGTAGCTAGTTGTGCCCTTACTTTGTTTCGAGTCCGCTCAACAACTTAAGTGAGCTGCGACTAGTTGCGACAAGGTTTCTTGTCGGTAGCGGCACCGCCAGCAGGCTGCTGATGTCCCGCACTCAGCGCTCGCGGCTAAGGTGCCTGCGCCGACAAGTTCCCTAAAAGCGTAGGGCAAAAACATACAAAGGAAGGAATCAAGTAAAGGAAATAACACAGCAATGTCTACCCAAAATAGAGTTATATTACAAGATAGCTTGTCGCAGCTCTAACAGATTGTTCTCACGACATGACCAGCAGCGACAAAGAAAAAGAGAAAACGAGCGGCCTAATCTACGCGATCACCCTCAACCCTCTTGATCTCGCTCACCTTGTCCACAATGGGTGCGACAAGGGCCTTGAGCGCTTGCAGATCAGCATCCGGCGGCAGGGACCTGAGGATGTTGGTGAGGTTGAGGCCTGGGTTGCGGAAGGCCACCTTCACCAGCACCTTTTGAAAAACTCCCGCGCAGATCTTGCGCGACTCGTCGGCCAGCTGCTTTGGGATCTTCTCCCGGAGTCGCTGGAGGGCCGTCGCCACGCCTTTGAAGAACAAGCTGAGCTCGGCGCTGGGTTGGAGGTGCTCGTCAGAAGAATACCCGAGGTCCTCCATCCCCAGCTGCGCCAGCTCCCCGTCGATGGCGGCGGCAACATTCACGAGACCCTTGGTCCAGTGCTCCACAGTCTCCCTAAAAGCATTCTGGGCGGTAGCAGCACTCGCCAGCAGCGCCTCGTCGGCCTTGATCTTCTCCTTCAAGGCCACCTCCTGCTCCCTGGCGCCGTCCAGCGTCTTGGTCAAAGTGGCCAGCTTCAACTCTAGATCTGCATTGGAGTCCTTGGCGGCGCTAAGCTCTTTGCTCCTCTCAGCGAGACGACCCTGCACCTCGCCATGAGCGGCGGCGTCCTTCTCGCGCTCACGCTTGAGCGCGGCAAGCTCCTTGCCACTCGCCTTGAGATCGGCCTCCAGCTGCGCCATCTTCGTCTCGAGCTCCTTCTTGGCGGCCTCGGCAGCTGCGGCAGCATCCTTTGCTTCCTTGAGAGCCCCGCCAATTGCTTGCTCGTGCGCGGCAAGCTCCTCCTCGTGGCTGTCAAGGTTGACCTTGCGCTGTGCCAACTTGCCTTCTTGCACAGATAGCTTTTCGGCAACAAGCCGCTGTTGCTCTTCAACTTCAGCCTTCTCGAGGAGGAAGGCTTTCCGCTCCTCGGCGACTTGCTCCCGCTCCTCTGCCAGGGATCGGAGAGCTTCCTGCCTGAGACCCCGGAGCTCCTCTGCGCGCTTCTCGATGTCCACTCCCGCCTTCGCGACAAGCACTTCTCAGGATTCCAGCTTGGCTTGTCGGGCGCGGTAAAGCGACAACAACTTCCGCAGCAGCCGCTCCTCCTCAGGCTCGTCGTTGCTGCTGCTTGGCGCGTCGACCAGCGTCAGCCCAGCGGAGGCGAGCACCTCTCCATCCAAGACCTCTCCTTCGACCGGCGCCCTGGAGCTTGACGCCTAGGGGAGCTTGATGAAGATGCCGTCGCCGGACTTCAAATAGGCGCCGGTCTGGGGCTCTTCGGAGCCTGGCGCTGCAGCAGCGGCGAAGGGATCGGCGGTCGGCGTAGCGCCTGACGCTCCTGCGGCCTCGGGGCCGTTAGTGCGATCGCCGGATCCCTCGCCAGCTTCTGTGGCGGCAGCTTTGGCGGCCTCTTCGCCGGCGGGATCATCAGCGCCGGCTTCTCCTTCGATGGCAATGGCGTCGTCGGTATTGCTGCGCGCGTTCTCCTCGCTGGCGACCTCGGTTTCCATCGGCTCCGTGGCAGATGGGTCTGACGAACGGAAAAAGGAGAAAGTCAAACAAATATCCAAAAATAAAATCAGAAGAAGAAGAACCAAAGGGAAGTTTTCAAGCAAGAGGATTAATTGTACTAGGATCCGCAGTCATGGTCTCAACCACCGGAGATCCGCTCTTTGGTTCTGCGTCGCCCAAATAGTGCAGAAAGGGACCGTCAGGGACGCCACCGCTCGCCATGATGGCAGTCTTGTCAGCGTCGCTAGCCACCGCGCACCGCTGGCTGCACAGCCTCTTGCCACGCGCGCCTAGAAAGGCCCCAGGGCGACATGTTGGTGCGTGTGCTGGAGCGCGGGTACAGAGTGGTAGCTTGCCGCGGCCGTTGTCTTGTCGCGTTCGGAAGCTTGTCGCTCGCCGGGCCTTGCCGGGACGCGTGGCGTGTCGCGGCAAGTTCCTTGAGATGCCTTGGTTGGCCTTCCCGGCAAGCTCCTCTTGCTGGGGCCTTGTCTCCTTGGCTTGAATACTTTGTTCTTGAATGGTTCCAAAGGAACCACGGAGGACCTTGGCGGTCACCCGGCAAGCCTTGCCGCGGGGTGCTGCGACTGCCCGTGCACAAGTTCGGGATACTAGGGCACCCCTACTCTAGTACACCGACAGGAGCCCCCGGGCCTGGGGCCACACATGGCGCCGAGCGCTGTTGGGCCAGGCCCAAAACAGGGCACGGGCACACGCGGCCTGGGTTACGCCGTATCTTACTCCGTATCCACCGCGCCCTCCCCGAACTGCACGCGTCGAATGCGGCGTCGTGGGAGAGATCGTGGGTGGTTTCTTTATTCGGAAAGACGGAACGCCCGCCCCCTCCCTCTTTATAAGCAGGGGAAACAGGAGCAGTTCGCCCATCTCGCCAGTTGCTACTCCAATCTCAGAAATCTCCGCCGCTCCCCCCTTCTTCCCAAAGCTGAAAGAGAGCAGCGCTCCGCTCCCCATCGCCACCAGCATCACCAACGTCGTCGATCTCCCCCACCACCTCCGCCATGGCTCCGAAAGCCGACAAGGGGAAGGTCGTGAAGTCGGCCGAGGCTCAGTGGCTCGCGGCGCTGCGAAAGGAGCGGGCCATTCCCCCCCCCCCAGCTCGCCGCGAAGGAGCTGAGGGAGTACTACTACCTCTTCTGGTCGATGGAGACGCGAGCACATCCACGTACGAAGGTACTTCCAGCTGCTGCTTCGGAACTGGCTCCGAATGGATACCCTTTCTTCGCGCTGTTCTTCTACTGTGGGCTCTGCCCGCCTTTCTCTGAATTTTTCTGCGATATCATGAACACCTACGGGTTCCGCCTCCTTGACTTCACCCCCAATGCCGTTCTGACCATGGCAGTTTTCGCACATCTCTGCGAGAAATTTGTCGGAGTCCATCCAAATGTCGCTCTTTTTCGCCACTTCTTTATGCCCCGAGTTGAGAGAGGAGAACCTTTATCCGGCGGAATCGCCTGTATCTCAAGAGCTGGCAAGAAGGAAGCTTATCTGGAGGGAGAGCTCCGCAGCAAGTGGGAGGAATGGAGAGCAGAATGGTGCTGGATTGTCGAGGAGAACCCGCAGCCATTCACCGCCCAGCGCCAAGTCCCAATAGCGCGCGGCAACGATTGCAGCAACGTGGCCCCGGAAGACGATAGGCTGAAGATTGCCGTCACCCGGATCTTACACTTCAGGCTTGCCGGGCTCACCGTAGGCGCCGTTGGCGCAGATTTTCTTCGCCGCCGCATCACCCCCCTGCAGGAGAGGAGGAGACCCGCCTGGGAGTTCCAGAACGCGGCGGATATCATGAGGCTGCGCCCGGGCCTCAACTTCAACTTCACTGTCCTGGAACTGGACGCGATGATCCTGGAACTGTTCAAGCGCGATCCTCAGCATCCTGAAGCGTTCATGTTGCCGAGGGGTGTCGTTCCGCTGTGCAACAACTCCTCGCTCGACCGCATCCGTGCAATGATGCCGCTGTGCGACTTGCATGGAATTGTCCCAACTTGGCAAGAGCCTACAGACGTCGTCGTGCAAGAGTTCTTTGACGGTTTGGTAGAAGTGCCGGTCCGCCCAGATGAACAGAAAAGCCTCACCCGCGACACCACCGATGCAGAGATGCAGCGCATCGCCACTAGGCTGGAAGAGGCGGCAGCAGCCGCTGCCGCGGGTGAGTTTGGATTCACCGTGGAGGAGGCAGAGGCAGCAGAGGCAGCAAGCCTTGTCGAGCGAGAGGAGTTTGCCGGCCAGGAAGAGCTTGTGGGGCCTAAAGCTGAGTCGAGCAAGCCCGCCGAGGGCGCGAGCGACTCGTTGAAGATCGGCTCCTCCTCCTCCCCACCTTCAGCCAGCTCGCCGCAAGGGGAGCCCCCAGCTCCACCAAGAAGGCGTCTCCGCAAGGCCGGGGACGTAGCGGGGCGGCAGGCGAGCCAACAGCCGCCGTGCCACGCGACACGCTCTACCGCGGCAAGCACTGTTGCCGCGGGAGCACCTCACGCCGCTGCGGCAACTGGAGCGGGGTCTTCCCGGTCCACCGCTACTGCTCCTGCCAAGCGGACAAGGGAAACTACTCCTCCGCTACGACGCACCGGAGGCGAGCCGGACTTCGATCTCTCCGCGCTCAGCTCCGACGAGGAAGAAGAAGAGTAAGATTCCTTGCTGTACTTGTAGTTCTTCAATTCTTGCTATTTTGTCTTGTGTCTGATTTGCTTTACTCCGAACCCATTCTTTTTCAGGACTCTGGCCCAGAGAGCGGCGAAGAGAGCCAAGGTCTCGGTGATTGTCATCGAGGACGAACCCACCGCGACAACAGGGGGCGTGTCCGAGACCACCTTGCCGGACCCGGAAACTTTTCCCCAAAGAAGCCCCCAGCGTAAGTATATGGTTTACTTCATGCTGTCAGGTGCGCATGGGTGCTCTTTCTTTGCTGATATCTGACTGTTGGTTTGTGTAGGAGCAGAGCAGCCTCACTAGGAGTGCCCAGAAGCCGCTCCCGAAATGCCATCTGCTTCGACTACACCGCCAAGGGAGGATTCCCCGGCAAGGGAGCGTTCTCCGGCAAGGGACAGTTCTCCGGCGAGGGACAGCACTAGCGATCCTCCGGTGGTTGAGACCATGACTGCGGATCCTAGTACAGGTAATCCTCTTGCTTGAAAACTTCCCTTTGGTTCTTCTTCTTCTGATTTTATTTTTGGATATTTGTTTGACTTTTCTCCTTTTTCCATTCGTTAGATCCATCTGCCACGGAGCCGATGGAAACCGAGGTCGCCGGCGAGGAGAACGCGCGCAGCAATACCAACGACGCCGTTGCCACCGAAGGAGAAGCCGGCGCCGATGATCCCGTCGGCGAAGAGGCCGCCAAAGCTGCCGCCGCAGAAGCTGGCGAGGGATCCGGCGATCGCACTGACGGCCCCGAGGCCGCAGGAGCGTCAGGCGCTACGCCGACCGACGATCCCTCCGCCGCTGCTGCAGCGCCAGGCTCCGAAGAGCCCCAGCCCGACGCCTATTTGAAGGCCGGCGACGGCATCTTCATCAAGCTCCCCTGGGCGTCAAGCTCCAGGGCGCTGGTCGAAGGAGAGGTCTTGGATGGAGAGGTGCTCGCCTCTGCTGGGCTGACGCTAGTCGACGCACCAAGCAGCAGCAGCGACGAGCCTGAGGAGGAGCGGCTGCTGCGGAAGTTGTTGTCGCTTTACTGCACCCGACAAGCCAAGCTGGAATCCCGAGAAGCGCTTGTCGCGAAGGCGGGAGTGGACATCGAGAAGCGCGCGGAGGAGCTCCGGGGTCTTAGGCAGGAAGCTCTTCGATCCCTGGCAGAGGAGCGGGAGCAAGTCGCCGAGGAGCGGAAAGCCTTCCTCCTCGAGAAGGCTGAAGTTGAAGAGCAACAGCGGCTTGTTTCCGAAAAGCTATCTGCACAAGAAGGCGAGTTGGTGCAACGCAATGTCAACCTTGACAGCCACGAGGTGGAGCTTGCCGCGTGCGAGCAAGCAATTGGCAGGGCTCTCAAGGAAGCAAAGGATGCTGCCGTAGCTGCCGAGGCCGCCAAGAAGGAGCTGGAGATGAAGATGGCGCAGCTGGAGGCCGATCTCAAGGCGAGCGGCGAGGAGCTTGCCGCGCTCAAGCGTGAGCGCGAGAAGGATGCCGCTGCTCATGGCGAGCTGCAGGGTCGTCTCGCTGAGAGGAGCAAAGAGCTTAGCGCCGCCAAGGACTCCAACGCAGATCTAGAGTTGAAGCTGGCCACTTTGACCAAGACGCTGGACGGCGCCAGGGAGCAGGAGGTGGCCTTGAAGGAGAAGATCAAGGCCGACGAGGCGCTGCTGGCGAGTGTTGCTGCCGCCCAGAATGCTTTTAGGGAGACTATGGAGCACTGGACCGAGGGTCTCGTGAATGTTGTCGCCGCCATCGACGGGGAGGTGGCGCAGCTGGGGATGGAGGACCTCGGGTATTCTTCCGACGAGCACCTCCAACCCAGCGCCAAGCTTAGCTTGTTCTTCAAAGGCGTGGCGACGGCCCTCCAGCGACTCCGATACAAGATCCCAAAGCAGCTGGCCGACGAGTCGCGCAAGATCTGCGCGGGAGTTCTTCAAAAGGTGCTGGTGAAGGTGGCCTTCCGCAACCCAGGCCTCAACCTCACCAACGTCCTCAGGTCCCTGCCGCCGGATGTTGATCTGGAAGCGCTCAAGGCCCTTGTCGCACCCATTGTGGACAAGGTGAGCGAGATCAAGAGGGTTGAGGGTGATCGCGTAGATTAGGCCTCCCGTTTTCTCTTTTTCTTTGTCGCTGCTGGTCATGTCGTGAGAACAATCTGTTAGAGCTGCGACAAGCTATCTTGTAATATAACTCTATTTTGGGTAGATATTGCTTTGTTATTTCCTTTACATGATTCCTTCCTTTGTATGTTTTTGCCCTACGCTTTTAGGGAACTTGTCGGCGCAGGCACCTTAGCCGCGAGCGCTTAGTGCGGGACATCAGTAGCCTGCTGGCGGTGCCGCTACCGACAAGAAACCTTGTCGCAACTAGTCGAAGCTCACTTAAGTTGTTAAGCGGACTCGAAACAAAGTAAGGGCGCAACTAGCTACGAGTTGGTTCCTCCGCGCACAGGTTTTCCATACAAAGCACGGTCATTCGAGGAAGATAACTTAAAATTTTTAAAACTGATTGCTCAAACTTTAGCAACTTAGCTTTTCTATCGTTTGCTTCCTGGCAAAGCGAAACTTCCTTGAACGACGCCTGGTCCACACCATTATCTTCTCCTTTCCCCCGGCAAACTTGTGGGCGAGGGAACTTTCCTTCTTTTGAGAAAGAGAAAGAAGAGAAAATAAAGATATGGAGCCTTACGGCTCGTTATTGCTTACCGGGGTTTGGCGCTGCACAAAGTGTCAGATAACGCATGCAAAGAAAAAGTAGAAAGCATGAAATTGACAAGATGTGCGGAGCACATGAGCTTTACTTATGCATGGGGTCTGCGCCTAGCTTCGTACAGAGGATTACATGCAACATCGGCAAGACTTGTACAAAAGTTGGTTGCCGAAAATGGTTCCGGCAGCCGTGCCCTACGGGTAAAATTTACGAAGATGTTCAATGTTCCAGGAGTTGCTCACCGGAATGCCATCTTCGGTCTCAAGGCGGACAGCGCCAGGCCTAGTGACTCGTTTCACTCGGTAAGGGCCTTCCCACTTCGGTGTCAACTTGTTGGAATTCTTGGCGGACTGAACGCGCCGAAGAACAAGGTCGCCTTCCTCGAGACTTCTGGCATTAACTTTGCGGCTACGGTAGCGGCACAAAGCTAGCTTGTATCGAGCACCTTGTACAGCAGCCTAAAGACGGTCCTCCTCAAGGAGCAGCGCGTCATCTTGTCGTAACTGCTCTTGCTCAAGCTCATCATAAGAGAGCACTCAAGGTGACCCGTATACGAGTTCCATGGGGAGAACTACCTCTGCTCCATAGACTAGAGCGAAAGGTGTCTGGCCAGTGGCTCGATTTGGCGTCGTCCTGATCGACCAAAGCACCACAGGCAGCTCCTCAATCCAGTTCCTTCTGCACTTGTGCAGCCTGTCGAAAGTCCTGGTCTTGATCCCGCGCAGCACTTCAGCATTTGCCCTCTCCGCTTGACCGTTGCTTCTCGGATGAGCAACAGAAGCGAAGCAGACCTTGGCGCCAAGATCTTGGATGTACTGCATGAAGGTGCGGCTCATGAATTGTGTGCCGTTATCGGTGATGATCCTGTTAGGGATCCCGAAACGGCAAACAATCGACCTGAAGAACTTGACTGCTGACTGTGCTGTCACCTTCCTCACTGGTTCCACTTCCGGACACTTTGTGAACTTGTCGATTGCAACGTACAGGTACTCAAAGCCCCCGACAGCTCGGGGAAAAGGGCCGAGGATATCGAGCCCCTAGACCGAAAATGGCCAGGATAAAGGGATCATCTGGAGAGCTTAAGCTGGCTGGTTTATCTTCTTGGAATGGAACTGGCATGCTTCACACTTGGTAACTTGTGCAGTTGCATCCTGGAGGGCTGTCGGCCAAAAGAAACCTTGCCAGAACGCTTTGCCGGCAAGTGCTCTTGCGCCAATGTGGTGACCACATATGCCTCCATGTATCTCTGCCAACAGCTTTTGTCCGTCCTCCCGGTGAATACACTTCAACTTCACGCCGTTGAGTCTTCTTCTGTACAGTGTGTCGTCGACAAACTGGTACATACTTGATTGCCGGGCTACTCTTTCCGCTTCTTCATGCTCTTCGGGAAGTTCTCCTGTCTGAAGGAAACGGACAATCTGCTGTGCCCATGCTGGAGCTTGCGGCTTGACAACAAAGACTAAAGGCACATCTGCTGCTGCGGGAATATCCGCTTCTACGGCGAGAACATGCGGCTCAGCCAGAGCTTGACGTTCCCCGGCAAGCTTGTCGGAGCAAAACTTGTCGGGAGCGTCTGCTTCAACGGAACAAACCCTAAGGCTTGCCGGAGCAGACTGCTCCTCAGCACCTTTGGTGTTGATCTTGAGGACCTTCTTGGCGGCGGCTTCGGGGAGCTCTGCCGGAAAATAGTCACCAGAAATCAACTTCCTCTTCTTGCTCTGTCCAGTTGATGGCGTTACAGACGGTTGAGTCAGCTTGAGCACAAAGATCCCTGGTTCCACAGGTAACCTAAGTGCGGTGCACTTCGACATGCCATCGGCAATGTCGTTCTGAGCTCTTGGAACATGTTCCATCTGTAGGCCGTCAAAGTGCTCTTCTAGCTTTATCATTTCACCAACGTAAGCTTCCATCAACGGACTCTGATAATTCTTGTTCACTTGGCGGATGACAAGCTGTGAGTCACCCCTGACAATGAGCTTCTTGATCCCAAGGTCTGCTGCGATCCTGAGACCGGCAAGCAAACCTTCATACTTTGCGGTATTGTTCGTTGCTTGCTCCTTGGGAAAGTGCATCTGGACTACGTACTTGAGATGATCTCCGGTGGGTGCAACAAGAGCACGCCCGCACCGGCGCCTTGCAGCGAGAAGGCACCATCAAAGTACATCAGCCACTCTTTGCTTGCTTCCTTAACGGGGATGCTCGTTTCTGGAATTTCTTCATCTTGTGTTGGCGTCCACTCTGCTATGAACTCTGCCAATGCTCTGCTTTGGATAGTTGAAGTGCTCTCAAACTTGAGGCCAAAGCTTGACATTTCCAGTGCCCACTCGACAATCCTGCCTCTTGCTTCTGGATTTTGCAGTATCCTTTTAGCGGAAAACGAGTGACGACTGTGATTTCATGTGCTTGGAAGTAATGGCGCAGTTTTCTCGAGGCCATGAGAAGGCCGAAAAGCAATTTCTGCACACCAGAGTACCTTGACCTAGCCCCTTGCAGAAGGGAACTGACAAAGTAAACTGGGCGCTGCACCATTCTTTTCTGCATCTTCTCACGCGCCTGCGCAGATCCATCTTTGTCGGGACCAGAGCTTGCCGGTGAAGTCCTCTGCTTGTCGTTGGATGCATCTGCCGTGGTTGCTGGTTCATCATCCGCCTCCCTCTCTGCTACTAACGCAGCACTAACCACTTGATTGGTTGCCGCTATATATAGCAGCAACTTCTCTTGTGGCTTAGGTGCGACAAGTGTTGGAGTGGAGGACAGGTATCTCTTTAAGTCCTGTAGCGCAGCCTCTGCTTTCGGAGTCCATTTCATTGGTCCTGCCTTTTTCAATATTTTGAAAAATGGCAGGGCGCGCTCAGCAGACCTAGAGATAAACCTGCTGAGAGCAGCTACGGAACCGGCAAGTCTTCGTACATCCTTGATGCGCTTTGGTGCTTCAATCTGCTCAATGGCCTTGATCTTGTCGGGATTGGCTTCAATTTCCCGCTGAGACACGAAGAACCGGAGAAGCTTGCCGGAGGGGACTCCGAACACACACTTCTCGGGGTTAAGCTTGAGGTTGATCTTGTGCAGATTTGCAAAGGTTTCGTCTAAGTCTTGAATCAGAGTCGCCTTGTCCTTGCTCTTGACCACTATGTCATCCATGTAGGCTTCCACATTTCTGTGTATTTGCGGCTCAAAAGCGTCGTGGACTACCCTTGCAAATGTTGAACCATCATTCTTTAAACCGAAAGGCATCCGTACGAAACAGTATGTGCCACATGGGGTGATGAATGCGGTCTTCTCCTCATCCTCTTTTGCCATGAAGATCTGATGGTATCCTGAGTATGCATCAAGAAATGAAAGCAAGTCACATCCGGCCGTGGAGTTAACAATCTGGTCAATGCGCGGCAAGGGAAATGGGTCTTTGGGACAAGCTTTGTTGACATCGGTAAAGTCGATACAAAGCCTCCATTTCCCGTTTGCCTTGCGCACAACTACAGGGTTGGACAACCACGTAGGATGGAGCACTCCTCTGACGAGGCCTGCTGCTTCCAATTTCTTGATTTCTTCTGTGATGAATTCTTGGCGCTCCACTGCCTGTTTCCTAACTTTCTGCTTGACGGGCCGCGCATGAGGACAGACGGCAAGATGGTGCTCGATTACTTTCCTGGGAACACCGGGGATGTCAGACGGTTGCCATGCAAATACGTCGACGTTCCCCCATAGGAAAGCAATGAGCGCGCTTTCCTATTTAGGGTCGAGAGTGGCACTGATGGTGAAGGTACCACCAATGCCATCCTCCTTGGCGGACACCTTCTTGGTCTCTGGTGGAGCTACCATTGTTCTCTTACACTTGCTGGTGGAGCTCGATGGTGCGTCCTCGACGGTAGCGCAGCACTCCGAGGAGGTGCGCTTGCCGGAGTGGGCATCAGAACTCTTGCCGGACTTGGTCTTGTCATCATCCATATCTTCATCGTCGTCGTCATCTTCATCCTTGTCGCGGCCGCGGGGAGGTCTGTCTCCTTGCCGCTGCTTGGCCTTGCCGCGGCGTCCTCCTCGGCTGGGGCGTTTCTTGCCGGCTCCTCCAGCACCTTCCTGGGCTTTCTCCTTGTCACATCGCTCATATTCAGCCTTTTGCTGCTCGACAAGCTGCTCGACCTTCTTGCAGCTCTGGAGGTCATGGCCCTTGGTGCGGTCGATCTTGCAGTACTGCTTGTTGGTGCCGTCCTGCTTGTTGGCGACCGCCACAGCCTCCTCGCCGGAGCTACCAGCTTTGGCTTTCTTGGCGCCACCTCCGTTGCCGGACTGCTCAACGAATAGCACATCTTTGCCTGTCTTCTTCCTGTTATTCCGCCGCTGGTTTTTCTTTGCCGGGGGAGTCTCCTCACTATCAGATCCTCCTGCTCCTATATTCTCTCCGGGGAGTTTCCTCCCTTCCTCAGCACATGCACACTTGTCGGCCAGGGCATATAGCTCACTGATGTCTCTGATCTTGCACATCGCCATCTCCTCCCGCATCCTGCGGTTTCGCACGTTCTGATGGAACGCGCTGATTACCGCGGCAGGGTGGACATCTCGGATATTGTGCTGTACACGGCTGAATCTCTGAATGTACTTGCGCAAGGGCTCTCCTTCCTTCTGGGCGAGCAGATGAAGGTCGCTCTCTTGGCATTGAGGCTTGTGGCCGCCTGTAAAGGCGCCGACAAACTGATGGCATAGGTCTGCCCAGGAGGATATGGAGTTGTCCGGCAAGTGCATGAGCCAGCATCTGACATTGGGCTTGAGCACCAGCGGGAAGTAGTTGGCCAGGATCTTGTCGTCCCGCCCCCCGGCAGCTTGCACCGCGATGGTGTAGATGCTAAAGAACTCCAACGGATGCGACTTGCCGTCGTACTTCTCTGGTACATCTGGCTTGAAATTCTTCGTGCTGGGCCACTGGACTTGCCGCAGCTCACGAATGAATGCAGGGCAACCTACCGCGTACGGCAAGTCGCCTGGTTCCCCTGGTGCATGCATGTCGATAGAGGGCCCAGCGCGCTGGTCCGATTGACGCCGTGCTTCTCTTCGGTGCTCGATGCGAGTACGAGCGTCTTCTTGCTGTCGTTCGTGAAGAACTTGGCGCCGATCGCGACGAGCTCGTGGATCTGATGATGCGGTGGAGTCGCTGTCGAGGTGGATCCGGCGAGTCGGCGATCTTGGTCTTCGGGGTGGAGAGTGCATGGTGGTCGCACCCCCACCGGTTTCGTCGCCATCGGCTCGTGCCTAGCAGTGCTGCCGCGGCAGCGATGCACTCGGCTGCCGCGGAGTGTCGCCGTTGGCGAAGCCGATGAGACTCTGAATGGTGGCCCTCCATTGATCGATCTTGTCTACCGTTGGAGGGTAATCCAGGAGCAATTGAGCTCGCGCCAAAGCTTCTGCTGGAGTGGTGGGTGGCAGTGGCGAACGGTGCGAGGAGCGGGATATGCTCGGACAGTATCCCGTCCAGGCGACCGTGTCTCGCTCGTGCCAGCACGTTGGCATGCATGCTGGTCTTGAGCACCCCGAGGTCCACCAGCTCGATCTTGGTCCAACAAACGTATGGCACTGCGAATACCATGACGCTGTCGATCCTGTGGCTCCTGAGACGGGCGCGGTGCATGTACGGACGCCGAGGTCTGCGCAGCCTTGTCCTTGGACCTGGCAGCACCGTGAGCTCCCTCGTCGATGCCCGTTCTTCCGTCGGCGTCTACCCCACCACTCGTTTGCTCCGGTGGTGGTGGGATCAATATGGACGGAACAGCTGCCGCCGAAGTCTTCTTCTTCGGTGGCATGTCGATGAAGAAGATGAAGATCTAGCTCGTGTGAACGCCGGATCAGGTTCACACAACCTCGACGTCCCCTACCTGGCGCGCCAAAGATGTCGGGGAAACTGATCCACGGACACCTATGGGACCGGCGGAGCGAGCCCCTTTCGGTTTGACGGGGGGCGGAGATCGCACGAAGAGCGGATCGAGGCGAAGCACACGAGCAGATTACCCAGCTTCGGAGCTCTTCGGAGAGATAACACTCCTACTGCTACATGTCTGAGTGTATTGAGTTCTTGCTCGGGAGCGCTGAGTGCTACAGTACACACTAGCTGCTAACGAGACCGAACGTGAGTGTTTTTCTTCCTCCCGAACCCCCCCCCCCTACGTTGCGCATGGGCCTCCTTTTATATGCTGAAGGGGTCACCGACAGGTGGCAACGTAGATAGGGGTAAAAATGGAAAAGGAATTGCGGTTGGTACAACCACATGTACAGTGTATCCTACCTAACCCTGACGGCAGGGGACAAAGGCATTAAATGTCCGTCTGCGTCGCCCAAATAGTGCAAAAAGGGACCGTCAGGGACGCCACCGCTCGCCACGATGGCAGTCTTGTCAGCGTCGCTTGCCACTGTGCACCGCTGGCTGCACAGCCTCTTGCCATGCGTGCCTGGAAAGGCCCTAGGGCGACACGTTGTTGGGTGTGCTGGAGCGCGGGTACAGAGTGGTAGCTTGCCGCGGCCGTTGTCTTGTCGCGTCCGGAAGCTTGTCGCTCGCCGGGCCTTGCCGGGACGCGTGGCGCATCGCGGCAAGTTCCTTGAGATGCCTTGGTTGGCCTTCCCGGAAAGCTCCTCTTGCCGGGGCCTTGTCTCCTTGGCTTGAATACTTTGTTCTTGAATGGTTCCACAGGAACCACGGAGGACCTTGGCGGCCACCCGGCAAGCCTTGACGCGGGGTGCTGCGACTGCCCGTGCACAAGTTCGGTTTACTAGGGTACCCCTACTCTAGTACACCGACACTTGGGCATCCCAAATCTTAGGCTCTTGCCACTCCTTATTCCATTGTCCATAAAAGCTTTACCCAAAACTTGAAAACTTCACAACACAAAACTCAACAGGAAATCTTATAAGCTCCGTTAGTGAAAGAAAACAAAACCACCACATAGGATACTGCAATGAACTCATTATTTATTTATTTTGGTGTTAAACCTACTGTATTCCAACTTCCTTATGGTTTATAAACTAATTTACTACCATAGATGCATTGAAATAAGCAAACAACACACGAAAAACAGAATCTGTCAAAAACAGAACAGTCTGAAGCAATCTGTAACTAACGCAAATTTCTGGAACTCTACAAATCCTACCAAAATAGGACGTACTGGAAAATTTGTTTATTGATCAGAAGCAAAAAGAATAAATGCAAACGCACGTTTCTGTGATTTATTGAATTGTTTCTCGTGAGCGCAAAGTTTCTGTTTTTCAGCAGAATCAAATCAACTATCATCATAGTTTATCCTATAGGTTCTACTTGGCACAAACACTAAACAAAAGATAAAAACACATCTAAACAGAAAGTAGAAACAAAATTTAACACCAAATAGGAACAAAAACAAAGAACATAAATAAAATTGGGTTGCCTCCCAACTAGCGCTATCGTTTAACGCCCCTAGGTAGGCATAAAAGCAAAGATAGATCTAACAAGTGCCATCTTTGGCACTAAATTCATAAGTAGCACGCATGATAGATTCATAAGGTAATTTGACTTTATTTCTTGGAAAGTGCTCCATGCCTTTCTTTAATGGAAATTGGAATCTAATGTTCCCTTCCTTCATATCGATAATCGCATCAATCGTTCTAAGGAAAGGTCTACCAAGAATAATAGGGCAAGAAAGATTGCAATCTATATCAAGAACGATAAAATCTACGGGCACCAAATTTCTATTTGCAACAATAAGAACATCATTGATCCTTCCCATAGGCTTTTTAATGGTGGAATCCACAAGGTGCAAATTTAAAGAGCAATCTTCAAGATCATGGAATCCTAGAATATCACATAAAGTTTTCGGAATCGTGGAAACACCAGCACCCAAATCACACAAAGCAAAACACTCATAATCTTTAATTCTAATCTTTATAGTAGGTTCCCACTCATCATTAAGTTTTCTAGGTATAGAAATTTCCAAATTAAGTTTTTCATCATAAGATTGCATCAAGGCATCAACAATATGTTTGGTAAAAGCTTTGTTTTGACTATAAGCATGAGGAGAATTAACAACGGATTGCAACAAGGAAATACAACCTTTTAAAGAGCAATTATCATATTCAAATTCCTTGAAATCCGATATAGTAGGTTCAACATTATTAGAAGTTGAGGATTCTCCAATCTCACTTTTACCAAATTTAGCATTAAGATCTAAAGCCTCCGAATTCTTGGGACGCCTTCTAGACAAAGTTGATTCATCATCAGTCCCATAATCATCAAAATTCATATTGCAAAACATAGATCTAATAGGAGACGCATCAATAACTTTAAGATCCTCATCATTATTTTTACGGAAACTAGAAGAACAAGCTTTTATAAAGCTATCTTTCTTAGCACACAATCTAGCGGTTCTTTCCTTGCACTCGTCAATGGAAATTCTCATTACTTTGAGAGACTCATTGATATCATGCTTAGGAGGAGAAGGTCTAAGTTTAAGAGAATCAACATCAAACGAAAGTCTATCAACGTTCCTAGCCAAATCATCAACTTTGATCATTTTTTCTTCAAGCAAAGCATTAAAATTCTTTTGAGAAATCATAAATTCTTTCACACTATTCTCAAAATCAGAGGGCATCTTATTAAAATTACCATAAGAATTATTGTAGGAATTTCCATAATTATTAGAGGAATTACTAGGGAACGGTCTAGCATTAAAATTTCCTCTATAAGCATTGTTTCCAATACTATTCCTACCAACAAAATTCACATCCATAGATTCATTATTATTATCAATCAAGGAAGACAAAGGCATATCATTAGGATCAATAGGAGTATTTTTAGTAGCAAAAATCTTCATAAGTTCATCCATCTTTCCACTCAAAACATTGATTTCTACTATAGCATGCACTTTTTTACTAGAAGATATTTCGGTGTGCCATTATAATAAGATAGATCTTGAAAACTCATCTCATATTCTCTACGTTCATCAGCAAGTTTTCTTTGAGGCAAGCAAAAGTAATCAAAAGGGCTAAATTTGGTGGGACAAAGGTCCCCAAGATCAATCACAGGAGGAACGGGTTCCTCCTTCGGCCCTTCATAATGCACAACTATTTCATCACTAAAAGCATTCTTTTGGCAAAATCTTGTGAGCCTATACTCAAGAGAGTATCCTAGCTCATTGTTTCGAAGAGAAAAATCATTATGAAGTTCGTTAATGTAATCAATCAAGACTTTGGTAGGAACCTTTTTTCTAAGGTTTTCATTAAAAGCGACATAGTCAGCAGATTGAAAACGTCTAAATTCCTATTGATCATAGAGGATCGCTTCTATGGGAGGACGACCGGCGTCCACCCTATAGTGCGCGAAGATTTCTTTGGAATCTCTTATGATAAATCTAAACTCATGAGCCAGAAAGATAGTGACAGCGCGCTTAACAGAAGAATGCTCAATATTAGAAAATTCTAGGAAAATTCTTTGTATGCAGGGATGCATATGCATAAATTGTCTTTCAAGTTCAACTATAAGCATAGCGATAGCATCCGCAAGACTACTAGTTCTATGAAGAATAGAACAACCCATGGAAGGTAAAGCACCGGCACAAGTAAAGAAACCTTGAATAACACCTTTGCTAATGATGTTACCACTACCGATTTGAAACTTTTTAGTATGCAAAATAGGGGGTTCATCGGCCAGAGCCTCAGGATTTTCCGTGTTATCATTATTTTTCATATCGACGATAATCTCCCCAATTTCAGACATAGTGGCAAACAAAAGCAAAGCGGAAGAAAGCGAGCGAAAAAGAGAGGAGGAGATTGGGAAAGAGAGAAGGCGAATAAAACGGCAAGTGTGAAGTGGGGGAGAGGAAAATGAGAGGCAAATGGCAAATAATGTAAATGCGATGGAGATGGGTTTGTGATGGGTACTTGGTATGTCTTGACTTGAGCGAAGACCTCCCCGGCAATGGCGCCAGAAATCCTTCTTGCTATGTCTTGAGCTTGCTTGGTTTTCCTCGAAGAGGAGAGAGTGATGCAGCAAGTGTAGCGTAAGTATTTCCCTCAGTTTTGAGAACCAAGGTATCAATCCAGTAGGAGGCTCCTCAAAAGTCCCATGCACCTACACAAAAAAACTGAGAACTCGCAACCAACGCAATAAAGGGGTTGTCAATCCCTTCACGGCCACTTGCGAACGTGAGATCTGATAGAGATAGTATGTTAAGATAAATATATTTTTGGTATTTTATAATATAGATGCAAAAAGTAAAGATGCAAATAAAAGTAGATTGAAAGCAAATATGATAAGAGATAGACCCGGGGGCCATAGGTTTCACTAGATGCTTCTCTCAAGATAGCATAACTATTACGGTGGGTGAACAAATTACCGTCGAGGAATTGATAGAAAAGTGCATAGTTATGAGATTATCTAGGCATGATCATGTATATAGGCATCACGTCCATAACAAGTAGACCGACTCCTGCGTGCATCTACTACTATTACTCCACACATCGACTGACTCCTGCCTGCATCTAGAGTATTAAGTTCATAAGAAAAGAGTAACGCATTAAGCAAGATGACATGATGTAGAGGGATAAACTCGTGCAATATGATATAAACCCCATCTTGTTATCCTCGATGGCAACAATACAGTACGTGTCTTGCAACCCTTTCTGTCACTGGGTAAGAACACTGCTAGATTGAACCCAAAACTAAGCACTTCTCCCATGGCAAGAAAGATCAATCTAGTAGGCCAAACCAAACTGATAATTCGAAGAGACTTGCAAAGATAACTCAATCATACATAAAAGAATTCAGAGAAGATTCAATTATTATCCATAGATAAATCTGATCATAAACCCACAATTCGTTGGATCTCGACAAACACACCACAAAAAGAGATTACATCGAATAGATCTCCACAAGAGAGGGGGAGAACATTGTATTGAGATACAAAAATAGAGAAGAAGCCATCTAGCTAATAACTATGGACCCATAGGTTTGTGGTAAACTACTCACAACTCATAGGAGGGGCAAGGATGTTGATGTAGAAGCCCTCCATGGTCGATTCCCCCTCCGGGAGAGTGCCGGCGAAGGCTCCAAGATGGGATCTCGCGGATACAGAAGGTTACAGTGGTGGAAATTGTGTTTCGTGGTGCTCCTGGATGTTTTCGGGGTACGTAGGTATATATAGGAGGAAGAAGTACGTCGGTGGCCGCCCGAGGGGCCCACGAGACAAGGGGCGCGCCCTACAGGGGGGGGGGGCGGCCCCCTTTCTCGTGGGGTCCTCCGCTTCTTGACTTGCACTCCAAGCTCTCCGGATCTTGTCCGTTCCAAAAATCACGCTCCCGAAGGTTTCATTCCGTTTGGACTCCATTTGATATTCCTTTTCTTCGAAATACTAAAATAGGCAAAAAAAACATCAAATGGGTTGGGCCGCCAGTTAGTAGGTTAGTCCCAAAAAGTGATATAAATGTATAAAATAAAGCCCATAAACATCCAAAAGGGGTAATATAATAGCATGGAACAATCAAAAATTATAGATACGTTGGAGACGTTTCATTCACCCATCAAGGTGCCTGTTCTAATTTGGCAAGGTTTTATTGATTGCGCGTATCTTGCATATGTTGTCTTGCATTTCTCTACTTTGTTGCACCGCCATCTGCTTAATTTACTCATCATATATGTCGAGATGCCATGCCCATCCATTATCAATACATATTCCATGTGTCATCATACCATGTTTTTCCACTCAAATGTTGTTCTTGTGCATCAGACATCAAAAAGGAAGAGGGTGATTGCCGAACCTGAAGGAGCACCAGCAAAGCCCTTGAAAAACGTGGTTGTGCCAGAGAAATCAGACATCACCCCAATTATATTGGTTGTACAACCAGTGACACAAAACGTAGGACCGACTCCAGCAGACTGTACCCATACTTCACTGGCCACACCACTAGCCCCACCACACAGGACATGCACTCCAGCAAAAGGTATGTCGATTTCAGTTGCCATAGCACCAGATGTACCACAGAAAAATCCCACTCCAGCAAAAGGTACAGCAAGTTCACCGGTGGGAGACCTATCCCAACTGTAGAGACGACCAATTCCTGTAGATTGGAACCCCATTCCAGTTATTCCCAGTTTAAAAGACAATGCTTCCAATGTTGTTAGGGACTATGTGCATATATTCCCATCATGGGAAGATTATAGTGAAGACAAACACCATTTTCACATCATCCTGTCCCACTTTCGTGTAAGTGCTATTGTTCATGGTGATTATTTTCCTGTTTTCTGCTGATTGAACACATCAATGATTTACATTACATTGCTGTAAGTAGGCGAGCGTCAATATGGATAGTCATGACGAGCAAAGCTTGCTTGCGCTTTTCAAGGAAGCATTGCAACAGTATCAATGTTACCTGAGGAAATCACACTTTGATGGCAAGTCTATAAACGAATTTCCGGTGAAGTCTCTTGTGCTAAATTTAGAAGATGTTGAATGGAAAAACCTTGTTATGCACTGGTCTTGTTCCCAGGATGAGGTACTGTCTATGATATCGCATGACAATTTGAATTTCTACTTTTCCGCATGTGCCTTATGGATCTTTTTTGCAGGAAATCTGCTCGTAGAAGAATTACGGTTTGAAAAGAACGATAGGATATCGCAAACATGCTGCCCGCTGCTTTGCTGTTGTTAGTACCTATTGACCTGTATCACTGTACTTGCATACATACCTGGTTCATTATGTGACAGCAGTATGCATGATAGCTTGCTTATCAATTGTTCGCTCCAAATTATTTGATCTGTATGAATGGTTACATTAGTGTAGAATATATCCAATGCCAATGAATTTTTTTAGCTCTGCATTGTTCTTGTAAGTACCTGTTGTCCTTTATCAGTGTACCTATATTGACAGGTAGTTGTTCATGTACCATCACTCTGCAGCTTATTTTCCTTTGCCCTCCATTTTCTACACATCAGATCTATATTTACTCTTACCATAAGGTTGGATAACACCGATGGTACTGAAGAAGTTTAGCTCTGCATTGCTGTTGGATGTACCTTTTGCCTGTATCGCTGTACTTACATTTATAGCTACTTGGTTATGTAGCATCACTCTTCATCTTATCTTAAATATTCTCCATTTTTTCTTATATTATCACATCTATATTTACTCTTAACAAAATGTAGAATAAAGGCAATGCTTATCAAGAAGAATCTGTGGTAAACATCTTGAATTGCCCCCCCCCCCCCCCCCCCCGTCAGCATGGACAAGGGCATTATAAAGCCTGTCTTCACCAATAATGTAAGTTTGTCCTTCTCAAGCCTTCAAACTTTCTTGTGTATATTTGGTTAGGTATGACTACAACAGCTTTTTATTTTTGGTGTTTGTATCAAATTGCATGTTTAAAGTTTATTATGTAGTTCATAAACAAAAGTTTGTCCTTCTCAAATTAAGTTTTCAGTTGTACAACCAAGTTCCTTCTTCATAGCATGTAAATTAAACTATATAGAGCAAGTGATCTTCTTTTTTTACTGCATGTATGCTTCTGTTCTTGATCCGTAATCCAGTGGTGTGGTGAACCTACCCACTACAGCACAATGTCATATTCTGCAATGTTTTAACTATGAACAATGTCATATCATTCTACTATTATTTAAACCATCTCTTTATTTGCCAATCCGAAATGGGATAAATTGACAGCACACTAACCATTGATACTTATGAGTTCTTGATATGTAATCCACTGGTGTCGTGAAGCTGCCAACTCCTTCACAATGTCATTTCCTGCCATGTCTTGACCTGAACAATACCATATTATGTTAATGCTATTTTAAACTATGTCACTTTATTCGTCAGCAAGAAATGTGTTGAATTATCAGCACTGATACTTATCTGTGCAAAACATTTCATCTGTCTACTTGCTTATCTTTCAGAGTGAGGAGGATATAAGTGTCAAACAAGCGAGGTCTGATCAGCTTGCTCAGCTGCTTGCATTGCAGCTGCCGAGCAGGGCTAACCTTTCTTGAACTCTATTGAAGTGCTGTCGGTTTTGTATATTATTTTTTTGGCGTGTTTATTTGCACTGGTGGCGATATATGATGCCCAGTTATGTAATCTGTTGTCTGCTTCTGCTTTATTATCATAGTGGCGAACTTTGATGCCCAATGGATGTAATATGCCGTAATTTCTTTATTGTATAGTCTAGGTTTTTTCTTATTCACGATGCTGCTTTTATTTTACTGTATATATATCATGTCTTTGCAGTAAACCGGCCAAACCATAAAATTACGATATATAATCGGGATGTCATGCAAATCACTATGTATGATCTGCATCATGGGCCCCGTCATCTTGGTCCATTAATAGGCCTAAATTTAAACTGGACCACTAGTAGCTTCGGGCCTTTAATAGGCCGAGTAAACCGCCGGCCCTATTTTCACAAGAAAACTCAATGGGCTTTTAGGAGGCTGAAAAGTAGGTTGGGCCTGAAACGTGCCGAACAGCTCATGGGCTGACAGCATGCCGAAATAGCCCCCGGCCCATGATTGTGCCAATCAAATCATGGGCTTGTAACAGGCCAAAATTTTCTTGGTCCTTGTTTGGCTGAATCAGATTATCAGTTGTGAGCAGGCCGAATGCAAACCGGGCCATAGTTAGGCCCAACTATATGACGGGCTTTTAAGAGGCCGAAAGAAATATAGGGCCGAAATGTCAAAGGGCCTTTAACAGGCCGAAACTAATATCAGACCGAATTACTAAATGGACCTTTATCAAGTGGGCCCAAAAGCATAGCATCCAGTTGACGGGCCGAATCTGATATGGGCCATAATTTAGTCCAAATCCTCTTAAAGGGCCGGACCTGATCTGGTACGTAATTTGGCCCAGAACGTGGTAGGATTTTAACGGGTCGGATCTCATATGGGCCTTTATTAGGCCCGAAACATGGCAGACTGTTAATGGATCGGATCAAATATGGGCCAATATTTGGCCCAAAACATGGCAGCCTGTTCATGGGCCGGCCTAATAGTGTCCTCAAAATCTTGCGGGCCTTCAGCTGGGCTGGCCCATTATGGTTGGTGAAATCTCGTGGGCCTTTAGCTGGGCCAGCCAATTATGTTCCGCAAAATCTTGTGGGCCTTTAGCTGGGTTGGCCCATTATGGTCTGCAAAATCTCGTGGGCCTTTAGCTGGGCCAGCCCATTATGGCCGGCGAAATCTTGTGGGCCTTGAGCTTGGCCGGCCCATTATGGTCCGCAAAATCTCATGGGCCTTTAGCTGGGCCGGCCCATTATTGACCGCAAAATCTTGTGGGACTTTAGTTGGGCCGGCCCATTTAAACTTTATGGGCCACTTTTTGGCCGGTCCACGTGTCAACATATCATAGGCGCATCTCGCCCATTGGATGAGTGACACATGTGCCAATGCAGAGCTGACACGTGTTTCCTCCAGCCAATGATGATTTTACACGTGGAAAATCCCCATTGGTCCGGGCTGTTAATGGGTTATCGGATCCAAAACCAGACCCGATAGCTTAAGGCGTTCCGTTATGGTGGATGTCACGTGTCGGTCACCCTTGACGAAAGCACTTCTATGACGCGCGATTTATCGTCATGGAAGTGGACACTTCCGTGATGATAATTTTGGTAATGTCATGGAACACTTCTACAACAGCACATGTATGACTATCTTGATTCTGCCATAAAATCGTCATGGATGTACATGCACGACAGAAAACGTGACCTACTGTGACAAACACGTATCATCACGGAAGTGTATTTTTTTGTAGTGACATCAAGTGCTATTCAAGGGCTGCACATCCACTGAGTTACTCCTTAATTCAAACCTGTAAGCCGAGCCTCACATGACCAAATTGTTGTTTTAACTTTGACAAGTTCAGGGTCTTCAAAAGATTAACTGTCAAGAGTACGATGAGTCATTCCAGGATTACCTGCTTAGAGTGGCAGGCATATACAGGCAGGATAACCCAGATTTTTGGTGAATACACCTCGCGTCCAAGCCTATTATGAGGGACAACAAAGATTTTGTTCATTTAACAAGAAACCCCAAGTAATATTTCAATCCAAGCATACAAGCCGGACCAGTAGGGTAGTCATAGCTATGCTCAATGAGCAGGAAGCCCCCAAGTATTTGTAATCAAGGCGTACAAGCCAGATCAAAAGGGTCATAGCTATGCTCAATGAGCAGGAAGCCCCCAAGTGACCTTATGAAGTAAATAAAGACTCAGATTCTCAGAAATGAAACGGCAGAGGCCCTGAATCATCAGGGATGCCGGCTTTATTATACTAATCATAATATATACACTGATAGAACTATGTACATCACAAGAGCAGGTGTAATAAGGCCGAAGATGAGCAATATTCCACGGCCGGTGGGTTTCCTCCCCTGACGTGCGTGAGTCCTTGTGGTCTCAAACATCGATAAGGTAGTATGACCCGTTGTTCAGATTTTTGCTGACACAAAAGGTCCTTCCCAAGGTGGGGATAGCTTGTGCATGTCAGTTTGATCCTGGATGAGCCGGAGCACTAAATCTCCTTCTTGAAAGGCCCTGGTCTTAACCCGGCGGCTGTGATAACGACGCAGATCTTGCTGGTAAATCACTGAATGAGCCGCCGCAAGGTCACACTCTTCATCCAACAGGTCAATACCATCCTGACATGCTTTCTCATTATCAACTTCAAAATAAGCCACCACACGGGGCGAGTCATGACGTATGTCACTATGGAGAACTGTGTCTGCTCTGTAAACCATGAATAAAGGTGTGTAACCTACAGATCTGTTGGGGGTGGTATTGATACTCCAAAGCACTGAAGGCAACTCTTCCACCCAACAACCCGGTGTCCTCTGCAAAGGGACCATAAGCGGGGGTTTGATACCTCTCAAGATTTCTTGATTAGCTCGTTCAGCTTGACCATTAGATCGGGGGTGAGCCACTGATGAAACATCGAGCCGGATATGCTCTTGTTGACAGAAATCTTTCATTGCACCCTTAGACAGATTAGTACCATTATCAGTAATCATACTATGAGGGTATCCAAAATGAAAGATCACCTTTTTGATGAATTGAACCACCGTGGCTGCATCATATTTGCTGACCGGCTTAGCTTCAACCCACTTTGCAAACTTGTCAACAACTACGAGGCGATGAGTCTTTTTATCCTTAGAACTTTTGAAAGGCCCAACCATATCCAGCCCCCAGACCACAAACGGACAATTAATTGGAATCATCCTCAATTCCTGAGCCGGCACATGAGCTTGTCATGAAAATTTCTGACAGCCATCACATTTACTTACCAGATCTTCAGCATCCGCATGAGCCGTCAGCCAATAAAACCCATGACAAAAAGCCTTAGCAATGAGAGACTTAGAGCCGGCATGATGACCACAATCTCCTTCATGAATCTCCCTTAGAATTTCACGGCCCTCCTCAGGAGAAATGCATCGTTGAAATACCCCTGTAACACTGCATCTATGTAGCTCACCATTGACAATAGTCATGGACTTAGACCTTCGGGTTATTTGCCTAGCCAAAGTTTCATCCTCAGGTAACTCACCCCGGGTCATATAAGCCAAATATGGAATAGTCCAATCAGGCATAACATGGAGAGCCGCCACCAACTATGCCTCTAGGTCAGAAATTGCGAAGTCCTATTCTGTAGGCAACTTTACTAACGGGTTATGCAAAATATAAAGGAAAACATTAGGGGGGACCGGCTTACGCTGAGACCCCAGCCGGCTTAAAGCATCAGCCGCCTCATTTTTCCTATGATCAACATGCTCCACTTGATAACCTTTGAAATGAACAGCAATAGCATCAACCTCTCGATGATAAGCCACCATGAGTGGATCCTTTGAATCCCAAGTTCCTGACACTTGCTGAGCCACCAAGTCTGAGTCGCCAAAGCACCATACGCGGCTTAGATTCATCTCTTTAGTCATCCGAAGACCATGGAGTAAGGCTTCATACTCAGCTGCATTGTTAGTACAAGGGTACATTAACCTCAAAACATAGCAAAAATTTTCACCTTGTGGGGAAGTCAATATAACTCCAGCCCCCGAGCCTTCCAATTGCCTGGACCTATCAAAATGAATAGTCCGATATGTATTGTCCGGCTTATCCTCGGGCATCTACAGCTCTGTCCAATCATTGATGAACTCCAACAATCCCTGAGATTTTATAGTCGTCCGAGGCACATACTTCAAGCCATGGGGCCCAAGCTCAATGGCCCATTTAGCTACCCGACATGTGGCTTCCCTATTTTCAATAATATCCCCCAATGGAGCAGAACTAACCATAATGATGGGATGACCAAGGAAATATTGCTTCAACTTGCGGCTGGCCATGAACACCCCGTAGACCAATTTCTGCCAGTGTGGGTATCTCTGCTTAGACTCAATGAGCACCTCACTGACATAATAAACTGGCCTTTGAACCAGATACTCCTTGCCTGACTCCTTCCTTTCAACCACAACTGCAACACTAACGGCTCTGTTGTTTGTAGCCACATATAAAAGCAAGGGCTCCTTCTCAATAGGAGCTGCAAGAACCGGCGGCTCCGCCAGCTGTTTCTTAAGCGCCTCAAACGCCTCTTTAGTAGCATCACTCTAGACGAAGTCATCTATCTTTTTCATCATTTGATACAAAGGGATGGCCTTCTCTCCCAAGCGGCTTACAAACCAGCTCAAGGCCGCGATAGGACCCGCCAAATGCTGGACGTCATTGATACATGCCGGCTTAGCCAAAGAAGTGATAGCCTTGATCTTCTCTCGGTTAGCTTCAATGCCCCGCTCCGAAACAAGAAAACCCAATAACTTGCCTGTTGGTATGCCAACGACACACTTGGCCGGGTTAAACATCATTTTATAGACCCGGAGATTGTCAAAGGTCTCTTTCAGATCATCTATCAAAGTCTCTTACTTCCTGGATTTCACAACAATGTCATCCACATAAGCGTGAACATTGCGCTCAATTTGACCATGAAGGCAATTTTGAACACACCGTTGGTAAGTCGCCTGGGCACTCTTGAGCCCAAAAGTCATTGACACATAGCAGAAGGCTCCAAAGGGAGTGATGAAAGCTTTCTTCTCCTGGTCCTTAACTGCCATCTTGATCTAATGATAACCAGAATAAGCATCCAAAAAGCTCAAACGCTCACAACCTGCCATAGCATCAATAATCTGATCAATACTGAAAGGATCGAGAAGAGGGGGGTGAATAGACACTCAACACACAATGTTGGTAGTTTTTAATTTCTTTAAGTTGAAGTGGAGTTTTGGCACAAGTTTCAACATTCACAATACATATCACGCAAGAATGCAAAGAACATATGATCAGCGGAAAGAAAAGCATGCAACTTGCAAGAAAGTAAGGGAATGGGATTGGAGTGTGCAAACGCAATTTGGAGACATGAAGATTTTTTATCCATGGTTCCGATAGGTGGTGCTATCGTACATCCACGTTGATGGAGACTTTAACCCACGAAGGGTAACGGTTGCGCGAGTCCACGGAGGGCTCCACCCATGAAGAGTCCACGAAGAAGCAACCTTGTCTATCCCACCATGGCTGTCGCCTACGAAGGACTTGCCTCACTCGGGTAGATCTTCACAAAGTAGACGATCTCCTTGCCCTTACAAACTCCTTGGTTCAACTCCACAATCTTGACGGAGGCTCCCAAGTGACACCTAACCAATCTAGGAGACACCACTCTCCAAAAGGTAATAGATGGTGTGTTGATGATGAAATCCTTGCTCTTGTGCTTCAAATGATAGTCTCCCCAACACTCAACTCTCTCTCACAGGATTTGGATTTGGTGGAAAGAAGATTTGAGCGGAAAGCAACTTGGGGAAGGCTAGAGATCAAGATTGATGTGGTAGGAATGGGATATCTTGATCTCAACACACATGTAGGTGGTTCTCTCTCAGAAAATGGATAGTGGAAGTGTAGGCATGTTCTGATGGCTCTCTCCACGAATGAAGAGTGGGTGGAGGGGTATATATAGCCTCCACACAAAATCTAGCTGTTACACACAACTTACCAAACTCGGTGGGACCGAATCGTTAAACATGGTCAGACCGATTTAGTTCATAATGTGACCGTTATGTGTTTCGGTGGGACCGACATGTCAACTCGGTGGGACCGATATCATTAGGTTTAGGGCATAACGTAATCTCGGTGAGACCGATTACACAAACTCGGTGAGACCAATTTTGGTAATAAGCTAACCAGAGAGTTGGTCACGCAAACTCGGTGGGACCGATTCACTCATCTCGGTTAGACCGAAACGTTACGAAAGGGAAACAGAGAGTTTGCATTACAATCTCGGTGTGACCGATCGGTTCATCTCGGTTAGACCGAAACATTAAGAAGAGAAACAGAGAGATTACAATCCCATCTCGGTGAGACCGAGATCCCTATAGGTGAGACCAAAAAGACTAGGGTTTCTGGCAGTGGCAATGTCAATTGAACTCGGTGGCGCCGGATAGAAAGATAGTTTGACTTTTGGTTTGGGACATATGTGGATTTGAGAAAGTGATTGAGGGCTTTGGAGCATATCACTAAGCACTTTGAGCAAGCAAGCCATTAAGAAACACCTCACCCCCTCTTAATAGTATTGTCTTTCCTATGGACTCAATGTGATCCTGGATCACTAAAAGTAAAATGTAGAGTCTTGTGCTTTGAGCTTGAGCCAATCCTTTTGTCATTAGCATCTTGAAGGGGTTCCACATCCTCTAGTCCATGCCACTCCATTTTTGAACTTATCTGAAACATACTAGGTAAAAGTATTAGTCCAACAAAAGATATGCTGTCATTGATTACCAAAATCACCCAGGGAGCACTTGTGCTTTCAATATCCCCCTTTTGGGTAATTGTTGACAACATACATCAAAGCTTTAGATAAAGATATAGGGAATAACAAGTAAAGCTTTGGAAAGACATGTAACATACATAGGCTCCCCTTACATGTATGCAATCATCTAAATAAGGAACATAGGAGCATGTGAATGCATAATCATGACATAGTAAGCAATGTGTTATATGTATCTTGGCTATATGCATCAGAGCAAATGATGTGAATCTAGGAAATGTACCTCCATGCTCATGAGTCCTTCTTGCAAACAGTATGTACATCAGCAATAGATCCTCATACACATGACTGTGATGCATATACTTACCTTGTGGTCTTGAGTTGGCTTAGGAGGGAATGAACCTGCGCAAACAAGGTTAGATAACACAGATGCATCTACTAGCTAGAGCAAACAAAAGACACCACAAGAGTACCAAGACTGGGATGACTTGTAGAGAGTGAATATTGAGTACCCCATTGGATGTAGACATGTCCCCAAAGGTAAATATGTGCAATGACTTCAAAGATTTCCTTCCCTTAGATGTCTTGTTCCCCCTGAATCTAGCATGGGATACTGGGGGAAGATAGGGAACAGAGAATTCATAGCACAGAAAAGAAACAGAGCTAATGCAACCAATCAAATATGAACATGTCTTTCCCCTCTTAAAGACATGTGACTTCTCTCCTCTTGAACACCAAGCAACTAGGGTAACTCTTTCCACCTGAGTATTTTCTCCCCCTATAGAAGTGATTAAGCTTTGATGTGATCTCTCTCTCCCCCTTTGACATCAATTTCCAAGAAGGGTTCTTCAGGATTTTGTTATAATTGGGTTTGGTCCTTGAGTCATGGAATAAAGCAGCAAGTTGAATGTGATGCTGGCAGAGGACAAGAATCATTGAGTGGAGCTGGATCAAAAGGAATGCAGAAACAAGTGGCAAGTTGTCTCTTCTACAATGAAATCGGAGGCACCAAGTTTTGTGCTTCAGTTGCACCGAAAGAAGTCGGTTGGATCGAGAACTACAGAACGGTGGAACCGAGTTCATCATAGAGAAAACACTTGTCACCTCGGCTCACTAGACAAGTAAGATCTCACTAGGATTTGCAAGGAATTAGATGTGGGAAATGCAGAACAAGAAGAAATAGAAAAGAAATCTATATTAAGTTTTTTTATCATGAGACAAATGCAAGAGCACAGAAAAGAACACAAGAGAACTCCATCTAGAGATGGTCGCCGACAAAGTCACCTATGTTAGAGTATATTGACTTAGAGTCAAGTGAGATCACTTGATCATAGGTCATACTCATCATTTAAGCTCAAAATGGGGTTACCATTTTTCGTTTAAGCATTTTGATGTATTCACATCTTGTTGAGTTGCTTTGACTCATGTCTTGGAGTAAAGCTTCTCTAAGATGGAATAACATACCTTGGGTGGTGGTGTTGATCTTGATCATGTAGTTGAACTTGTGTGGGTTGCTCAAGGTTGATGTAGCTTCATCAAGAGTTGGGAGCTCCACTTGGAATTTGAGTTCATCTACCTACATGAGTTAGTCTTGCAAGGAAGAGCACTTGTGCATCCAAAATGACAATCATAAAACTCAACATAGAATTTTTCAAAGGATATGTTTGAAGGGTTTCGTGCTTCCTTATCTTCAACCACCGGATTGTAGAGACTTGGTGATGTAGAGGTTTCTCAAGATGTGAGTGAGTTGCAATCTCATAGGTTTAGGTTCATCCAAGTACCTACAAGGATTAGACAACATGCAAGGGTGCAAATATATCCAAGATATATGATTATCATCATAAGAGAAATGTCAAGGATTTGTCAAAGGCTCAGTCCTTGCATGTATCCAAACGTAGTTTCTATCCAAGTTTGAAGCATCAGTGATGTTCAATTCACCTCTTAACCTACAAAACACTTTCTCATCAAGTGGTTTAGTGAAAATATCAACCAATTTTTTTTCGGTATGAAAATGCTTAAGGTTAATGTCACCCTTGGCAACATGATCTCGAATGAAATGATGACGAACTTCTATATGCTTAGTTCGAGAGTGTTGCAGGGGATTATGAGCAATCTTAATAGCACTTTCATTGTCACATAGCAATGGAACATGTCTCACATATATTCCATAATCTTTAAGAGTTTGGGTCATCCAAAGTAATTGAGCACAACATGAACCAGCGGCAATATATTCCTCTTCGACGGTAGATAAGGATACCGAGTTTTGTTTCTTGGAGGACCAATATACAAGAGATCTACCAAGAAATTGACAGGTACCCTAAGTGGACTTTCTATCAACCTTGTCTCTGGCATAGTCCGAGTCGGAATAGCCAACAAGATTAAAAGAGGCCCTCTTAGGATACTAAATGCCAAAGTTTGGTGTATGAATTAAGTATATCACTATCCTTTTCACAGGTTTAAGACGACACTCTTTAGGGGCCGCTTGATATCCTGCACACATGCACACACTTAGCATAATATCGGGATGAGAGGCACATAGATATAACAATGAACCAATCATAGAGCGATAAACTTTCTGATCAACGGGTTTACCATCCTTAGTCAAGTCAAGATGTCCGCTAGTAGGCATGGGTGTACTCATACCTTTGCATTCTTGCATATTGAACATCTTGAACAAGTCCTTGGTGTACTTCGTTTGAGAGACAAAAGTGCTTTCCTTAGTTTGCTTAATTTGCAAAGCAAGAAAGAACTTGAGTTCACTCATCATAGACATCTCAAACTTCTTCGACATTAACTTCCCAAACTTCTCACTAAAATGAGGGTTAGTTGATCCAAATATAATATCATCGACATAAATTTGGCACACAAATAATTCTCCATTAACCCTTTTAGTGAAAAGAGTAGAATCAATATTTCCAATCTCAAAGCCTTTTTCAATAAGGAACTTGGTTAAGCATTTATACCATGCTCTAGGAGCTTGTTTAAGACCATAAAGAGCTTTGTGAAGTTTGTAAACATGATTAGGTTTTTTAGGATTGACAGAGCCGGGAGGTTGTTTAACATAAACTTCCTCCTCAATTTCACCATTTAGAAAAGCACTTTTAATGTCCATTTGGTACAAGGTGATATCATGGTGATTAGCATAGGCAAGTAAGATGCGAATAGACTCAAGTCTAGCAATGGGGGCATATGTCTCACCATAGTCCATACCTTCAACTTGAGTGTAGCCTTGGGTGACGAGACGTGCTTTGTTGCGAACTACTTGTCCATCTTCATCTTGCTTGTTACAAAACACCCATTTGGTACCGATAATGTTGTGGTTGTTGTTGGGCTTCTCAACCAATGTCCACACTGGGTTTCTCTCAAAGTTTTGTAGTTCTTCGTGCATGGCATTTATCCAATCCGGATCTTCCAATGCTTCTTCAACCTTCATAGGTTCAATGCTAGAGATGAATGAATAAAGTTCAGAAAAGTTAGCCAAACGAGATTTTGAGTGAGTGATTCTTCAACTCGTGAGAGCTTTTGCTTTGATCAGTGTGGAACATTTTCTTCATCATCTTGTTCTTCTTCTTGGTCTTCATCATTGTTGACGTTGTTGTTCTCTCGTCGTGACGGAGAAGGAGGTTGATGCGGTTCATCTTGGTGTGTCCCACATGTGGATGCTTCCATATCAGCTCTTGGTTCACCTTGTCGTGAGGTAGAAGCTTCCACTTGGACGAACGAGGTACTCTCCTTCACCTCCATTGGATGAACCTTGCCAATAGACAAGTCTTCGATTGCTTCCGAAGGATCTTTATCTCCTACATCAATTGGCAATTGCTCAGTGAGGAGCTCATATGCCGTCCTGCCGAGTAGCTTGTGAAGATACAAGCGATTTGTTGCATGACAAGTTGTCTCAACCGCTTCCGCCCAAAAGTGCTTCGGCGTCTTGTACTCATCAAGCATCGTTCTCGCCATTTCGATGAGCGTCCGATTCTTCCTCTCAAAAACTCCATTTTGTTGAGGTGTGTACGTAGCCGAAAACTCATGTGAAATCCCTTCTTCATCAAGAAAGGTGTCCACATTTGCGTTCTTGAACTCCGTTTCATTATCGCTGCGAACCTTCTTGATCTTCACTTCAAATTGATTTTGGTCCTACCTAGCTAAGTTTTTGGAGATCTTTTGGACCTGCAATTTATCATCAAGAAAGAACACCCACGTAAATCTTGAAAAATCATCAACTATAACATGACCAAATGAGTTTCCACTGAGACTTTTGTCAGCATTGGGACCAAAGAGATCCATGTGAAGTAGCTCGAGTGGTCTCCGTGTGGTCATGATGTTCTTCATGGGATGGCTTCCTCCAACCTGTTTACCTGCTTGACAAGCACTGCAAAGTCTATCCTTATCAAATATGACATCTTTAACTCCAAGGATATGATCACCTTCAATAATCTTGTCAAGGTTTCGCATGCCCGCATGACCTAACCGTCTATGCCACAACCAGCCTTTAGAAGATTTAGCAATTATGCAAGTTCTAGGTTGAGCCTTTTTAGTGAAATCAACAATGTATATATCACCTTTGCGTATACTGGTAAACACCATTTTATGATTATGTCTTCGAAACACTTGGCAATCTACTTCAGTAAATAGGAAATTGAAACCGAAATCAGCAAGTCTAGATACTGATAGTAAATTGTAGCCAAGAGATTCAACGAGCATGACATTTTGTATGGAGCTATCATGTGAGATGCCCACCTTACCGAGGCCAACCACCTTACCCTTTGATTTATTACCAAAAGTGACATACTTTCGAGGCCGTTCTTTTCAGCAAGCTCACCAAACATATCTTTATCTCCGGTCATGTGATCGGTATATACAATATCAAGGACCCATTCCTATCCTCCTGCCATGTATCCCTGAAGATTTGCCATAAGACCAAAATTGTCGGTGTTCTGGGAACGGGGGGTACCCAGACTTGCCTGCCCGCGGCCTGCGGCGTGGCTCAAGGAGTGGCCCAGTACGGCCCATCTTCGTCTACACAAGCTCAAGACCCTCGCGAGGGGCCAAGCCTCGTGGGGCGGACGAGAGGAAGCTTCCTTAGGCACAACCTCGTCAGGCTGGCTCGCAGGGTACCTCACGAGGTGCCCGTGACGCAAGCCATGACGACCGAAGCCAGGCGGGCGCCAGGCGGGCGCCGGCCTGCGCAGAGTCCTTGTTTCCTCTTTGGTGCAAAGGGGGCAAGCGCAGGCAAGGGTATCAAGCAAAGGCAACCATTTTGGTGCAACAAGACCAAGACCAGCAGAACGGCAGGATGGAGGTCATCGTGGAGCCCAAGCCGGCGTCATCGTCAGAGTCTTTGGCAGGCGAGGACCAACTTTAGTCAGGATAAGTGTACTAGATGTTCCCCTTCAAAATGGCCAATTGTTGGCGCCCTTCACACTCAATATTTGGGAGGAGGACCAAGGCCTTGCTCTATAAATAGTGCTAGCCACTGTAGTATAGAGGCATCGGATCCTGATCTGGAAGAGACCGATCGAGCCTTAGCCAGAACCACCAACACAAGAACTCCTCCCCTCGCGAGGCAGATCTTCCATTGTATTGTTCATCATCAGCCCCTGAGGCAATCCACCACACCACAAACTAGAGTAGGGTATTACACCACAATGGTGGCCCGAACTAGTATAAACCTCGTGTCCCTTGTGTTGTTCTTCGTGTAGCTTAGATCCCTTGCGAGGCGGCAAGACGTGAGTAGGTAGGAGGTGAGATCTCCACGCGCACCCTAGAGTTCGAACATAAAGGGTCTGCCGGAACCCGAAATCCGACATTTGGCGCGACGCTAGGTAGGGGTGCGCCGGAACCCGCCTTCACCGCCTTGTGTATCACCGTCCGTGGCATCCATGTCTAACGCTCGTTCAGCCCGCACCGAGCGTCGGGCTTCCCTCGCGGCCCATGTTGCCCAGACGGCCCCCGTCGAAGGGCCTCCCCGTCGCCTGCCATCCACGCCGCCACCGGCCCGGCGGGGAATGAGCAGCAGGCGTCGTCCCTGCATCCTTCGGTGCGGCGGGAAGGCCGCACCGCCACCCCGTCGCTGACTCCTGCCGGTTCGTCGTCCCACGCCCGTCGCGCTCCTGTGGACGCGCACACCGCGCTGCTCCTAGCGCGAGAGCTCCTGCACTACCATCCCGTCGACGACCTCTACGACGAGGGGCTCGCCCGCATCACCGAGCTCGTCAGCGCCACTGGGGGCTCCCCTGCGCCAGCCCTCTCGCTACACCGTGCCCCGCCCTACGCGGGCAACGAAGCTCCGGGGGTGCCTCAGCCACCTCCCCCTCAACAAGGCGCCTTGGCCCCAAGGCGTGTGGCCCCTGGACGGGACCCGCTCCATCCGGCGCCAGCGCAGCAAGAGAAGAGCTGCCAAGAGATCCCTCGTCCCAAAGAAGCTGCCCGTGTGCTCCCTGCACCGGCCAGTCACGATCGCGCTCCTGCTCAAGCGTGCCAAGACCCCGCGCTGCTCCTGGCGGCAGCGCGCGGAGACTTCCAGGATCAAGCTCTCTATCACCAAAGGCCCCCTGTGTCCACGGCAGGCTGCCGTGCCTTCACCACCGAGCTGTGCAGCATGGCCTGGTCGGGCAAGTTCAAGCCAGATCTGCCCCCGCGCTACGACAGCATGGCTGCCCCTGCGGAGTTCCTCCGGCTCTATGAGCTAGGCATCGAAGCCGCCAGCGGGGACGAGAAGGTCATGGCGAACTGGTTTCCCATGGTGCTCAAGGACAGTGCCCGCACCTGGCTCCTCAACCTGGCTCCCGGCACGATTTCCTCCTGGGACGAGATGCGCACTCTCTTCATCGCCAACTTCCAAGGCACTCGCGACCGGCCCCTGGCCATGAGGGACCTGTGCCGCATCAAGCAGCAGCCAGGAAAGACCCTGCAAAAGTTCATCCAGCGCTTCAACAATGCTTGCCTCAAGATCCCCAGGGTGACTGAGGAGGCCATCATCTCGGCCTTCTCCGACGGCGTGCATGACATCAAGATGAAAGAGGAGCTAGCGATCCATGAAGACCTGTGCACATCCCTGGAGCTGTTCAACTTGGCGACCAAGTGCGCCAGGGCTGAGGAAGGACGCCTTTCCCTCCTCGAGCTTCCGGCTGCCGACCCAGAAGAGAAGAAGCCCAAGGTCAAGGACGTGAAGCGCAAGGGGGCTGCCATGCTTGCAGCAGAGCCAGACACCAAGCAAGGCAGGGATTAGCCTGAGTCATCCAAGGGCAGCCGGTACTGCGTGTACCACAACCTCCACACCCACAACACCAACGAATGCCAAGAGCTCAGGGACGTGCGGGATGTGCGTGCCGGCCGACGCCCCGAGCGCAATGACAGGGCTATGGCCGAGCAGGAGGAAGAGGTGGAGGACGATGGGAAGACCATGGCCCTCGCCAAGGGTGGCGTGACCGACCTCGCGAGGACCGCTGGCAAGACCAGCCTCGCAAGGGAGGTTGGAGGGATCACCCTCGCGAGAATCGCCCACAAGGCAACGCAGGCCTCCCTCCTCTGCCACCACAGCCGAGGAGGAATGAAGACCATCATCAGGACGAAGGGGCTGGGGGCTTCCAGGAGCCGCGCGCAATCGCTTGTATCTTGGGCGGCGCTCAGGCCCCAGCCTCTCAGCGCATCTTGAAACAGTTTGCTCGCGAGGTGAATGCAGTCCTCCCCAAGCTTGAGGCCACGCACCCTCTCAGGTGGTCAGCATGCGCCATCACGTTCAGCTCTGCGGATCAGATCAAGTGTGCAGCCATAGCCGGAGTCCTCCCGATGCTTTGTTCCCCAATCATCAACAATGTGCAAATCACCAGGACCCTCATCGATGGTGGAGCAGGGTTCAACGTCTTGTCCATCGAGACGTTCAACAATCTCCAAGTGCCATACAATCAGCTTCAGCTAATCAAGCCTTTCTCAGGAGTCACTGATGGTTCCACTGTTCTGATAGGGCAAGTCCGCCTTCCTGTCACCTTTGGGCAGCGCGACAACTATTGCATCGAGCTCATTGACTTTGACGTTTCCCACATTCGCCTGCCATACAACTCCATCCTCGTGTACCCAGCCTTGGCCAAGTTCATGGCAGTGACTCATCACGGCTACAATGTTCTCAAGATGCCAGGAAGCGGTGGAGTCATCACCGTGCCTTGTGAGGAAAGGGATGATGTGTGCTCTCTGGAGCGTGCTTTTCATGCCGCGTCAATCGAAGACCCAGATCACCGGAGCGGAAGACTTCCCGAGGCAGTCCCTAAGAAGAAGAAGACATCGCCTGGTCCGAACCCTCAGGAGGCAGGCCCCTCAGGATCCGCACCCGTTCAAGGGGCACCTCCTTCTGTCGCATAGGAAGGCGCGCCCGGCGCCCTCCTCGGGCAAGGATCGGGGGGTCTCTCCTAGAGGGCCATCGACTTTGCCAAGATCACGAGGGAGGCGGTCGGGCACCACTTGGAGGCGTGTTTCAAAGCACGTTTCCCTCAAGAAGGAGGAAGGCAAGGAGGGCCAAACCCTTAGGAGTTCATTAGCGAGATCATTCAGGAGCTACAGGAGTCAAGAGTCATGAGTGGCAGCCGCCGCTTACCCGCCGTAGCTCCCCATCCGGGCGAGGATGGTGGGTTGCGCGTCTGCATCGATGTACCAGGACTCAACCGAGCCGCCTCTCAGGAGCGCTTTTAGTCCTCATGCGTGGGACGCTGCGAAGGTCAACCCCAGAGCTATGTTAGCTTGCCTTTCGGCATGCCGGACGCGGCTGCCGCGCGTCAGCGCCTCATAAGGAGCATTTTTGAGGCTCAAGAGGTCAGGCTTTCCGCAGTCCTGGCGGAGATGGAGATGGTCCTCGAGGAGCCGCCAACACCTCTGGAGCATCCCAAGGCTCCTGGGCCTGGGGGCTCGTGAAGGTCGGCTTCCGCAGTGCACGTCGTCCGCTACTTCAGCATCCCTTCATCTCCAACATCATCAGGTGATATACTTCGAGTTCCATTTTCAGCTCGGAGCGCCCCTAGGGCTGCATCATTCCCAGGCCGCATGGGTCCGTCCCTGCGACATGTATCCCTTTCGTTCATGTCCTTAGGTTACTTTGTTGGGGGCGCCCATCGGGCTGCATTATCCCCAAGTCGCTCGGGCCCGACCCAGCGGTGTTTGCCTTTTTCTACATCTATCTAAATGGATTTGCTCCTTCATGCTTAACGTGCTCGACTTAATCGCCCGCTCGACTGACACCAATTTATGGAGCTGCTCCCTAACGGCACGACGCTTGCGCATGGGTCCGGCCCTGCAACGTCGACAAACCTGAGTGGCTGAGCTCTGGCCGTGCCAACCCTGCAAGGCGTCACCTCACCAGGCCCTCAGTGCCCTCGTCACCCCTCTAGAGCAACCAGTAGCCGGCTGGCAATTGTAACGACAAACTCTCGTTTTCCTTGTGATGAGCTCGCAGGATCTCTTTAAGGAGCAGTGTCGGGCGAGGCCTTTGCGGCATCTCCTTCCCTCTCGTCTACGCGAACTGCTTGCACGTTTAAGGGGGGTGGAGCAAGGGCAAGGAAGAAGAAGAAGGAGAGTAGCAGGAAGGGATGAACTGGAAGGGCTCGCGTTGTTCCATACATATAGCCAGGGCAGGCCAACCGTCGGCCTCCACGATCACAGGTAATCATGACCCGTTTTGCATGCAGGGACTTGTCAATTCGTGCAGTCGCCGAGGCGTCGTGGGGAAGCAGGGACGCCTGTCGTGGTTCTAAGTCTGACAGTAGAATAGGGGTTAGGTATGGAGAGGCAAGATCCTAGCTATGGAGCAGTTGTGCACACAAGTGTTTTACGAGTTCGGGCCCTTCTCGGAGGAAGTAACAGCCCTACGTCTCGGAGCTCGGAGGCGGTCGACTGGATTATGTGTGTGAGAGTTACAGGGGTGCGAACCCCTCTACCAGTGGAGGGGGTGGCTTATATAGAGGACACCAGGACCCCAGCCAACCCACGTAGCAGAGGGTTAAAGTACATTAAGGTCTGGCGTTACTGGTAATGCCCTACATAAAGTGTCATCATGACCATTAAGACTAGTTAATTACAGACCGTTTGGATAGAATGTAGATCTTGAACTCCTGGTGGTCGAGTGAGTCTTCATGGTCGAGTGTCTTCAGGTTCGTCGAGTGTCTTCTAGTCCGTCGAGTGGAGTCCCTCTTGGTCGACTGGAAGACGGCTTCCTCTAAGAGATGTCCTTGGGGAGGGTACCTTGGTCAGGTTCATGACCCTACCCTAGGTACATGACTCCATCAGTAGCCCCCGAATGGATCGAGGTTTGAGTGAGGAAGGAGTTGGCAATCTTTCCGACCTGCTTTTTGGTGCCGTAAAGGTATTTTGCCCTGGATCGATGACTTTCAAGTGAGGGTGTCAACTTTCGTTCAGTCGCCTTGATCCATTCTTTATATCTGTCGAGTGAACTTTGTGAACTTGGGGATTTCCGAGCGACGGATCGCAGGAGATCTCCCGTCTGACAAGTTGCCCTGTGGTTAGCGGATTTAGTGGGATCCGAATTTTGGGGAGCGCATGAAGCTGAGAAGACCGTGGTACTCGAATGGGATAAGGCAGGGACGCCTCGATTCTCGCGCCGCCTTTTTCACCACGTATCGCTTGGGCGACTGTTTCGGGATTTGACAGGATCGCCTGGGCCTACTTGTCAGCCACTCGGAAGTGACTCCATATAAGGAACCGGCGGAGGTTTTTGAACAGTGCCTCCTCATTTTCTCCTCCCTCGTGTCCAGATTCATCTGCTGCACCCACCAACTGACCGACGCCGCTGCTCTGTTCCGGCCTCATCGGCGACAATGGTGAACGAGAAGACGGCGGCTTTGGAGCGGGCGAAGAAGGCAACGGCGGCCGCCAAAGTGAAGGGGAGAGCGACCAGTCGAGGGGGATCCTCGTCGTGGTCCCGTTTGCCGCAAGGTTGGATCCAGGGTGATTGGATCCACTCGACCATCACCCAAAAGGATCTCGATGACCTGGCCGACGAAGTCCTGATTGCGCACGGGGCGGCGAGGCTCCCGGGGATGGAGTGGCAGCCACAGCCTCAGGAGGGTGAGTGTGTCCTCTTGGCGACTCATGTAGATTGAGGGTTCTCTCTACCACCGCATCTTTTCTTTCAAGGGTTTCTGAATTTCTTTGGAGCTCAACTTCATCACTTTAACCCCAATTCTATTGCCTATCTCTCCGCCTTTGTATCTTTATGTGAGAACTTCTTGGGTTGTCGGCCGCACTGGGGCCTCTTCAAACACATATTCACTTGTCGTTCTCAGACGGTGAAAAAGCCCAGCCCCAATGACGAGAGAACTCAGGTAATCCAGATGTGTGGGGGTCTCGGGGTCCAGATGAGGAGTAAGAGCGCTTTCCCTGCTATGACCCTTCCCGAGTCAGTCAGAGGGTGGCAGTCGACCTGGTTCTACTGCCAAGACCAGTCGACGCCAGGGCAGTCGACTGGGCTCCCTCCCTTCTCTATGAGTCGAGTGAACAAGCCATCCTCTCTGAAAGTAGTTCCGGAGGAGAAGGCTCAGGTAAAAATGTTGATGGAGCGAGTAGTTTAGTTGATTCGTGACGGTGTGACTGGCATGGACCTTCTGGAGGTTTTCCTTTGGCGGCGCATCCAACTGCTCCAGTATCGGGGCCACCCGATGTGGTTGTATTCTGTTACTGAAGACACCAGTCGGGTCCACCTAGAGGAGGTCGATGATGCCACACTAGAGAGGTGGATGACAGCCATCACGGGGAACAAGGACAACCCTCGTGGAGCCAGGAGGATCCCGCCACTCGACCAATCCTATGATCCGGACAAGGTATGACCATTTTTCTCCGATTGTTCCATCCGTTCTGTTTCATCGTAGATCAGTCGATTCACTTTTGTCTTGCTTGTTGTTTTTCAGGAAACGACCAAGGTGTACTCGATGCCCAACGGGGTGCAAGCACAGGCCGAAGAGGAGGAAGGAAGCGGAGGTGAAAGTCAAGAGGAGTGGGAGTCGGATGCCGATGAGGGTGATGAAGACACAGGCTCCGACGAGGAGGAAGAGGAGGAGGAAGAGGAGGAGGAAGTTGCGCCTCCTCGTTCTGAAAGGAGGTCCAAGCTCACCCACGACCCTGCGGCTGATCGTGGCAAGGGAGTCGCGCCTGCTGGGCAGTCGATGAAACGTCCTCGGACAACTTCACCGGCGCCGAATGAAAAGGCGTCGAAGCAACCGCGAGCAGCCCCGACAAAACCGGCGAAGGCCCTACCAAAGATGAGGATGGAGATTCCGACTATTTCTGGGTAACGACATAACTCATGTTTTCATTCTTGGTCGACTTCAATCGCTGACCGACTGATATTTGAAACCACAGTGCTGCTACTTCTGGGACTTCTACTAGGCATGAGGATCAAGAAATGGAAGATGCTGCTACTTCTCATCCTGGTATGATCTGCGTGGTTTTGCTTTTGGTCGATTGAATCTTTATTTTTGACTTTGAACTTCTTCTGCAGCTCCACCTAGCGTTGTCATCAATCTCCCTGACGATGATGATGAAGCGCCACTGAGGTAGAGGAGGAGCAGGAAGGCGACTGCTGGCAAGGCTGCTCAGGTTGTGTCAGCACCTGGACCACAGATTCCAGAAGGGAGCAACGTCGCTCAGACTATCGTGTCCTTTGCGGATCCGTTGATGGTTGCCCGCCCTTCGTCGTTGAGTGCTGACCCACCTTCTCTCTTCTCCACCTACCATGTCCCGGAGGACCAAGCAAGCGCTGCCAAGGAAGTCATATGCCAGGTCGGGATTATGATGGAGCAGGTGAAGGCGATCCGAACCACCAGCCAAGTAGCTTATGCTGCGAGTTCAGCTCTCCAGAGTAATGTCCAGGTTAGTTAAACATCGACTGGAAATCTTGATGTTTGTCATACACCCACTGGGTGTGTCAATTCTACGGTGGACTCCTGGCAGTCGACTGTAGTCTTTGTGTCTTGAGATTTCTCACTTGACTTGTTTCACTCGAGTATGGTCGAGTGGAACAATGAAACTGGTGGGGGCACGCTGAGTGCACCCACTGGGTGTAGTCCCCGAGACCGTGGTCGATTGCTGGCAATCGGCTATGGTCTGAAGTTTTTTTTTGTTGACAGTTAACTGCTTCCGGTCGACTGATCGACTCTGAGTCTAGGTGATAGAACTAGTGGGGCCAGCTGAGTGCACCCACTGGCTGTAGTCCCCGAGACTACAGTTGAATGTCTAGATTCAGCTGTAGTCTTAGAAATACTACGATTTTTCCTTTAGTCACTCGGAAGTGATCTGTCGTTGATGTTTGTCGACTGAACTTTCGCAGAAATCTTGTGACCTTGTTTCTCGTTATACCGATTTGGAGAACAAGTATATCCAGCTTGAGCTTGACCAGAAGCTTGTCCAAGAGAACTTTACGAAGTCGAAGGAGGAGGCAAAAGGTATGTTTGGTGAGAATCTTGACAACTGTCCTTGCTTCTTTCCCTTCTCCGAGTCTGATCTTATTGTGATTTTCGCAGAAAAACTGAGGGATGCTCTGAAGAAGAAGGACCTTGACCTCGTCGAGGCGTAGAAAATGGCTGCAGTCAAGACAAGACATGCAGAAGAGAAGTTGGCTTCTGTCAACAAACTTGAAGAAGAAAACACTAATCTGAAAGCCGCTCTCGATGTGGCCAACCCAGAAGTCACCCGACTAAAGAATGCCAATATGGTCCTGGACGACAAAGCTGCCGAACTGGCAGGAAAGAAGAATGACTTGGAGGTTTATTTGGGAGGACTCGCCAAGAAGCTATTCCTCATGCTTGAAGGTAACCTCTTATCTCCGATTGGTAGTTACTAACTTGCTGTAAGCGCATTAGCTTATCCTTGAATGGTGTCCACAGAATTCTGCCAAAACTTTGAAGAGGAGACTAGTCGAGTGGAGACTGGCTTGGATCCCATCAATTCTCCAGTGAAGGATGAAACTGCTATGAACGTGCTCCGCCTCGAGTCTCGCGTTGCTGCAGTGGTCGACTACCTTGCAAGACTGAAGGCCGCCACATCGCGCATCAACACATCGCTCTGGCTAGAAGAAACGCTTCAGAACGACCTTGAGTCGCTGATGACTCGACTGAAGGGAAATTCCGAGTCGAGTGCAAGAATGGAAGAAGTCTTCTTCCCGGTGCTGTGCTGACGTCGCTCTGTGCTTGGTCCGCGTCCACTGCAAAGAAGCGAGAGAAGACAAGCTGGTGTCTCTCAAGGTGGCCAATACTAGGAAGCATGACTTCTGTTCTTTCATGGAGACCTTCATCGCGACTGCCACTCGGATCGCAGATGGGATCGACCTGGACGAGTTCGTTGCGCCTTCCAGCCCTCCGCAGGAGGGGTAAAACACTACTATGCTCGATGATTTGAATTTGCCTTGGAATGCCGAGTGATTTTTGTAACCGCCAAACTTTAACAGGCTTGATGCCTGAGCACTTCTGGGTCCCTAAGACGTTATCCGAACTTGATTTGCCGTTGAAATATGTTTGCTTCTTTCAGACAACCATCTTCTTTGGGTTAGAGTATATACTAGCATCTGTAATGCTCTTTTGCAGGTAGGAATGAAGCACAAATTGTCGTCGACCAGTGCTCGTCATGTCTGGGCGAGCACTGGGCCGTAGCTAAGCCTCCGAGTGGGAGGTTTGCTGTCCTCTCGGTACGATTTTAGAAACTTAGGCGAGCACTGGGCTGCAGCTAAGCCCCCGAGTGGGAGGTTTGCTCTCCACTCGGTAGGTTTTTTAGAAACTTAGGCGAGCACTGGGCTATAGCTAAGCCTCCGAGTGGGAGGTTTGCTCTCCACTCGGTGGGATTTTCGAAACTTAGGCGAGCACTGGGCTGCAGCTAAGCCTCCAAGTGGGAGGTTTGCTCTCCACTCGGTGGGATTTTAGAAACTTAGGCGAGCACTGGGCTGCAGCTAAGCCCCCGAGTGGGAGGTTTTCTCTCCACTCGGTAGGATTTTCGAAACTTAGGCGAGCACTGGGCTGCAGCTAAGCCTCCGAGTGGGAGGTTTGCTCTCCACTCGGTAGGATTTTAGAAACTAAGGTGAGCACTGGGCTGCAGCTAAGTCCCCGAGTGGGAGGTTTGCTCTCCACTCGGTAGGATTTTAGAAACTTAGGCGAGCACTGGGCTGCAGCTAAGCCTCCGAGTGGGAGGTTTGCTCTCCACTCGGTGGGATTTTAGAAACTTAGGTGAGCACTGGGCTGCAGCTAAGCCCCCGAGTGGGAGGTTTGCTCTCCACTCGGTAGGATTTTCGAAACTTAGGCGAGCACTAGGCTGTAGCTAAGCCTCCGAGTGGGAGGTTTGCTCTCCACTCGGTAGGATTTTAGAAACTTAGGTGAGCACTGGGCTGCAGCTAAGCCCCCGAGTGGGAGGTTTGCTCTCCACTCGGTAGGATTTTAGAAACTTAGGCGAGGACTGGGCTACAGCTAAGCCCCCGAGTGGGAGGTTTGCTCTCCACTCGGTAGGATTTTCGTGGCACGGATTTGGGGGAGAAGGTAGCAGTCGACCAGCGCTTCGTCCTCCTTGCGGGACGCACGTTGTGTTTGTCATGTAGCTCGGAAGGAGGAAGCAGGGGTCGACGTGCACCTCGTCCTCCTTGCGAAGCGTACGATGTCTTTTATTCTTAGGTGAACACAAGGTTGCAGCTAAGCCCCCGAGTGGAAGACTGGCTTATCACTCGGTAGGATTTTCAAGATCTTAGGCGAGCACTGGGCTGCAGCTAAGCCTCCGAGTGGAAGGCTGGCTTACCACTCGGTAGGATTTTAGAAAACTTAGGCAAGCACTGGTGAGGGAGTTCCGGACTAGGGGGTGTCCGGATAGCCGAACTATCATCATCGGCCGGACTCCAAGACTATGAAGATACAAGATTGAAGACTTCGTCCCGTGTCCGGATGGGACTCTCCTTGGCGTGGAAGGCAAGCTTGGCGATACGGATATGTAGATCTCCTACCTTTGTAACCGACTCTGTGTAACCCTTGCCCTCTCTGGTGTGTATATAAACCGGATGGCCTTAGTCCATAGGACGAAGAACAATCATACCATAGGCTAGCTTCTAGGGTTTAGCCTCCTTGATCTCGCGGTAGATCTACTCTTGTAACCCACATCATCAATATTAATCAAGCAGGACGTAGGGTTTTACCTCCATCAAGAGGGCCCGAACCTGGGTAAAAACATCGTGTCCCTCGTCTCCTGTTACCATCCGCCTAGACGCACAGTTCGGGACCCCCTACCCGAGATCCGCCGGTTTTGACACTGACATTGGTGCTTTCATTGAGAGTTCCTCTGTGTCGTCACCGATAGGCTCGATGGCTTCTTCGATCATCATCAACGACGCTGTCCAGGGTGAGACCTTCCTCCCCGGACAGATCTTCGTATTCGGCGGCTTTGCACTGCGGGCCAATTCGCTTGGCTATCTAGAGCAGGTCGAAAGTTACGCCCCGGGCCATCAGGTCAGATTTGGAAGTTTGGACTTCACGGCTGACATCCGCGGGGACTTGATCTTCGACGGATTCGAGCCACAGCCGAGCGTGCCGCACTGTCACGTCGGGCATGATTTAGCTCTGCTGCCGGACAGTACCCTGGAGGCCGCACTCGAAACCACTCCGATCTTCAATTCGGAGCCAGCTCCGCAGATCGAGGATGGATGCCTAGACACCGCCTCGGGGGCTGCAACCTCTACGGCGATAGAGCCGAACACTGACTTCGTCCCTCATAAAGCTCGTGACTCCAAGGTGTCGGACTCCTCACCGGACTCCGAACCTCCCGCGCCCGCCCCGACCGAATCCGACTGGGCGCCGATCATGGAGTTCACCTCAGCGGACGTCTCTCAATACTCACCTTTCTGCGACGTCTTGAGTTTGCTAAAATACCTCTCGTTATCAGGAGAGACCTGGCCAGATCGTGGTCAGGACGGCTGGGATGCGGACGACGAAGAAATTCAAAGCCCACCCACCACCCACTTGGTAGCCGCTGTCAACGATTTAATTGACAGGCTAGACTACGACTCCGAGGACATCGACGGTATGGACGATGATGCCGGGGACGACCAAGAACCAGCGCCTAACGGGCGCAGGAAAGCCACCTCATCCCACATTGTATGCATGGTGGACACATCAAAAGGAAGCGACAATGAGGAAAAACGGGACGTGGCGAAGGACAACTCCCCCAACAGACAAACAAAGCGGCGACGCAAGCGCCGCCCGAAGACCGGCATCGACAAAAACGGTACCCATATGGACCCAGCCCTAGAGCAGGGCGAAGCAGTGGATGACGCACACGTCAACAAGCAGCTAGCCGGACATGAACCGGACAAGCAACCCATCCCCGGCGAAGATGATCTCACATCACCAGAGCATAGGAATCTCCATAACAGGCTCGTCACCACTTCAAGAAGTTTGAAGAAGCAAAAGCGGAAGCTCAAAACAGCGCAAGACACACTCAGAATGAGATGGAGCAAAGTACTCAACACCGCAGATAAATATGGCACTAGTCACCACACAAAGAGCTACCCGAAGCGCAAGCTGTTGCCCGAATTTGAATAGGAGGCCTTCGAGCCCCTGCAGTCAAAAATGAAAGGGGCCGCATGGCCGGATAGACGACCAGATGACAGGCCAAGAGCAACACGGGGCGCCACACACAAGCCGGCACATGATCAGCATAAAGATCTTCAGAAAAAGGATAACCTGGCCAGGTCTATCTATGGGCCAAAAAAGAAGACTCCAGGAAGTAACACAACCAGCCGAGCATTTGAAGACAACGGCACACCCAAATACAGGGGCGCCGCACACCCACTATGTTTTACCGACGAGGTACTGGATCATGGATTTCCAGCGGGATTTAAACCCATAAACATAGAAGCATACGACGGAACAACAGACCCTGGAGTCTGGATTGAGGATTATATCCTACACATACACATGGCAAGAGGAGACGATCTCCAAGCCATAAAATACCTTCCCCTCAAGCTCAAAGGGCCGGCCCGGCATTGACTTAAAAGCCTCCCAAAAAATACGATTGGGAGTTGGGAAGAGCTTGAGGATGCGTTTCGAGCAAATTTTCAGGGGACTTATGTCCGGCCTCCGGATGCAGATGATTTAAGTCACATAACTCAACAGCCCGGAGAATCAGCACGCAAATTCTGGAACAGGTTCCTCACTAAAAAGAACCAAATTGTCATGGTGGCTGGGAGCACGAGCACCTATCGGGCAGGAGGGCCCCTTCTTGTTCGGCAAGGGAGCGGAGGGCGCACGCAGAGCGGATCGAGGCGAGAGCGCGCAGGGTTTTTTTACCCAGCTTTGGAGCTCTCCGGAGAGATAAGACTCCTACTGCTGCTTTGTGTTTGTATTCTGTTCTTGCTCGAGAGAGCGGGTGTGGCGTAGCTACGGAAAAACTCTGAACCCCCTCTACGTGCGCATGGGCCTCCTTTTTATAGGCTAAAGGGGTCACCGACAGCTGGCAGCGTAGAAAGAGGGGTAGAAAGGTAAAAACGCGGGTTGGTACAACTGCTACCAACAGTGTCCCCTACCTAACTCTGACGGCAGGGGACAGGGGCATTTAATGCCCGTCCGGTCGCCCCAACAGTGCAAGGTAGTGACCGTTAGAGGCGCCACCGATCGCCACGATGGCCTCCTTGTCAGCTCCTCTTGCCACCTCGCACCGCATGGCTGCACAGCGCCTCGCCACGTGCTCCTGGGATAGTCCTGGGGTGACACGTCGTTGGATGCGCTGGAGCTCGGGTGCATAGTGGCAGCCTTGCCGCGGCAAGCGCCTTGCCGCGGCCCTTATCTTGTGCACCAGCAAGCTTGCCGCTCGCCGGGCCTTGCCGGGACGCGCGGGGCATCGCGGAAAGTTTCCTTGGAATGCCTTGAGTGGCCTTCCCGGCAAGATTCTCTTTTCGGGGTCTTGTCTTCTTCCCGGCCAGCTTCTCTTACCGGGGCCTTGGTTGGCCTTCTCGGCAAGCTCCTCTTGCCGAGGCTTTAGCTTGAGTACTCTGCTCTTGAACGGCATCAAAGTAGCCGTTGAGGATCTTGGCGGACGCCCGGCAAGCCCTGCCGCGGGTCGCTGCGACTGCCCGTGCCCAAGTTCGGGGTACTAAGGTACCCCTACTTTAGTACACCGACAGGAGCCCCCGGGCCTGGGCCATACACGGTGCCAAGAGCTGTTGGGCCAGGCCCAAAACAGGGCACGGGCATGCGCGGCCTGGGTCCACACTGAATCTGACTCCGCATCCACAGCGCTCCCTTGTAACGGCGCGCGTCAATCGCGGCGTCGTGGGAGACGTGGGTGGCGTGCACGATTCTCGAGGCGTCCACCGACCCCCCCCCCCCACCCGTGACCGCGGGGAGGGGCGAGGTCACCTCATCTGTCGCCTTGGCTCTGCATCCCCGCCACGCGGCTCCCATGCACTCGGGGTCACGGACGGTGGAGGTGGGAAACCGAGCCGTCACGGGCGGAGGCAGTGGGTCGGCTCCGATTCCCTGCTCCTCCCGTGCCCTGATTCGCTGAGCGGGGCGGTCGAGCCCCCACCTCGCTCTTTTAAGAAGAGCGGGAGGGGGGACGCCGAAGCCCGCACTCTCTCATCTTCTCATTTCTCCAACTTCTGCTCCCCTTTCTCCCATTCGCCATGGAGAAAGGGAACCCTAGTCCTTCATCGGTGGCGGCGAGGGTCGCCGCCAGGCAGCGCATCCCTCCCTATTCCATGCCCGTGGCGGCAGAGCCAGCCACAAGGGGAAGAGGGAGGGGGCGCGGTCGTTGACGAGGCCGAGGACGAGGTCGAGGCGCTCGGGGAAGAGGCGGTCAGGGCGACGCAGCGTCTCCGCCTCCACCGACGGTTCCTCCCCTCGTGGCGGTCCATACGAGGGACGACCCTTGCGAGTTCTTCATCGTCGCCTCCGGCTTCCAGCTCCGTTTGCGAGCGCGATGGAGCCGGAACCGCCCGAGACATTGAGATTGCACATGAGGGGCTGTGGGATCAGCGGCACGCGAGTCCATGTTGTATCTCCAGCCCCTAATGTGATGTATCTTGATCGTGGGTGGAAGACGTTCGCCCGCATGCACAGCCTGACGGCGGGGTTTACCCTCCATTTTAAGTTAATGGAGGGCGACCTCCTCTCCGTCAAGGTCTTCGGGGACTCCGGCGTTCGGGCGAGGTGCTGCGTGGACAGCTCCTCCGATAGCGAAGACTCCCCCTCGAGCGAGAGTGATGAGGAGGAGAGCGACAGCGACGACGAGGGTAGCGGGCGGTGGGGCGGCGAGTCCGACTAGGTGTCGGGCGCCGCTTCGCGCGTCACCGGCGACCCCATCATCCGCGTCGCCGGCACCTTGAACTCCCCGGGGTCGTCTCCTTGGGCGGCTGGTGTAGGGAGGCTGCGGAAGAGGAAGAGGGCTGGCGGCAAGGCCGTCAAGTCGGAGTACGAGGGCATAGTGCCCTCGACAGCGTGCTGACGTCCTGCCGCTCCGTCTTCGGGCTCTGCTTCCGGCGCCGCCATCACCATCCAGCCTTCGCACGGCCCCGGGGATGTTCTCTTGGTGTCTTCTGGCACCCGTAGTTCGCCTAGGCGCCCCTTTTGCCCTCCTCGCCTCCTTGATCTACCTCCTGAAGAGAGGGACAGGAAAAGGATTACGAGCATCTTATCTTTTTAATTTGTAAGCCTTCGGGCCTTAGCTGCATTTAAAACTTGTAATCCTCTCTTTCATGTTTTTCATCCTATATGGACTGTACCCGAGTGGGATGTTTTTTTAATGAAAAGGGGAAGCTTGCTATGTCCTGTACTTGATTTTATGTCTTGTATGTTTTTACCCTGCGCTTTGAGGGAACTTGCCGGCGCAAGCACACTTGCTGAGTGCGGAACATCAGCAGCCCGCTGGCGGTGTTGCGTCCGGCAAGAAACCTTATTGGGGCTAGTTGCAGCGTGCTTGTATTGTTGAGCGGACTCGAAACAAATCAAGGGCGCAACTTAGCCAGGAGTCGGTTCCTCCGCGCACAGGTTCTTCATAAAAGACACGATCGTTCAAGGGCACGGCTTCGCGCCCCCCAGTCCATAAGAGGATGCATGATGAGGGACAAAAAACTTATCTGATATCGCAGCCCCCGGCAACTTTGGCTTGCCGCGGATGAATCTTGGTATTCGCAGCCCCCCGGCAACACTGGCTTGCCGGGGTCCAGGTGCCAGCGCGCCCTTCTTCTTCTTCCTTGTCGCTGTTATTTTAGTTATGAGAATAACTTAGTCAGTGCCGTAACAAGTTACTTTCGCAATATAACTTTGTCCTGGGCAACACTTGCTACGTTATCTCCTTTACTTGGCCCTTCCTTTGTATGTTTTTACCCTACGCTTTTAGGGAACTTGCCGGCACGGGCACGCTTGCCGCGAGTGCTGAGTGCGGAACATCAGCAGCTTGCTGGCGGTGCCGGAGCATGCTTGCCGCGGGCGCTAAGTGCGGGACAACAGCAGCCTGCTGGCGGTGCCGGTTCCGGCAAGAAACCTTGCCGCAACTAGTTGCAGCACACTTAAGTTGTTGAGCGGACTCGAAAACAATGTAAGGGTGCTTAGCGGCTCACTTAAGTTGCTGAGCGGACTCGAAGCAAAGTAAGGGCGCTTAGCAGCTCACTTAAGTTGTTGAGCCGACTCGAAACGAAGTAAGGGCGCAACTAGCTACGAGGAGGTTCCTCCGCGCAGAGGTTTTCCATACAAGGCACGGACATTCAAGGAATATAACTTAAAAATTTAAAACTTGATCATGCTCAAACTTTGGCAACTTAGCTTTTCTGTCGCCCGTGTTCCGGTCAAGGCTGTATTTATTCAAACAACGCCTGGCCCACACCTGCATCCCCTCCCTCTCGAAACTTCAGGCATTAACTTTGCGGCTATGGTAGCAGCGCAAAGCTTGCTGGTAGCGAGCAACTCGTACCGCAGCCTGAAGACGATCTTCCTCGAGGAGCAGCGCGTCATCCTGCCGCAGCTGCTCTTGCTCAAGCCCATCATAAGCGAGCACTCGAGGTGATCCGTATACGAGGGGAAAGGGGTCGAGGATGTTGAGCCCCATGGTTACTTGTGCAGTTGCATCCTGGAGGGCTGTCGGCCAGAAGAAACCTTGCCGGAAGGCTTTGCCGGCAAGCGCTCTTGCGCCAATGTGGTGACCACATATGCCTCCATGTATCTCTGCCAACAGCTCCTGTCCGTATTCCCGGGAAATGCACATCAATTTCACTCCGTTGAATCTTCTTCTGTACAGTATGTCGTTGACAAACTGGTACATACTTGATTGCCGGGCTACATTCTCCGCTTCTTCTTGTTCCTCGGGAAGTTCTCCTGTCTGAAGGAAATGGACGATCTGCTGTGCCCATGCCGGAGCCTGAGGCTCGACGACAAGGACTAAAGGCACAAACGCTGCTGCGGGAACATCCGCTTTTACGGCAAGAATCTGGGATCCTGCCGGAGCGTGATGCTCCCCGGCAAGCGTGTCGGGACACAGCTTGTCGGGAGCGTTTGCTTCAACGAAACAAGCCCTGGGGCTTGTCGGAGCAGTCTGCTCCTCAGCACTCTCTGTGTTGATCCTGGGGACCTTCTTGGCGGCGGCTCCGGGGAGCTCTGCCGGAAAGTAGTCGCCGGTAACCAACTTTCTTTTCTTGTTCTGTCCAGTTGATGGCGTCACCGATGGCTGAGTCAGCTTGAGCACAAAAATCCCTGGCTCCACAGGCAACTTGAGTGCGGCGCACTTTGACAGTCCATCTGTAATGTCATTCTGAACTCTTGGAACATGTTCCATTTGCAGGCCGTCAAAATGCTCTTCTAGCTTCCTCACTTCATCGATGTAGGCTTCCATCAACGGACTCTGATAATCTTTGTTAACTTAGCGGACGACAAGCTGTGAGTCACCCCTGACAATAAGCTTCTTGATCCCAAGTTCTGCCGCGATCCTGAGTCCGGCAAGCAAGCCTTCATACTCTGCAGTATTGTTTGTTGCTTGCTTCTTGGGAAAGTGCATCTGGACCACGTAGTTGAGGTGCTCTCCGGTGGGTGCGACAAGTAGTATGCCCGCACCGGCGCCTTGCAGCGAGAAGGCACCATCAAAGTACATGATCCATTCCTTGCTAGCTTCCTTGACGGGGATGCTCCTCTCCGGAGTTCCTTCATCAGGTGTTGGCGTCCATTCTGCTATGAATTCTGCCAATGCTCGGCTCTGGATAGTTGAGGTACTCTCGAACTTAAGGCCAAAGCTTGACAATTCCAGTGCCCACTCGACAATCCTGCCTGTTGCCTCTGGATTCTGCAATATCCTCTTCAACGGAAAGCGAGTGACCACTGTGATCTCATGTGCTTGAAAGTAATGGCGCAGCTTCCTCGAGGCCATTAGGAGGCCAAAAAGCAACTTTTGCACACCAGAGTACCTTGATCTAGCCCCCTGCAGAAGGGAACTGACAAAGTAAACTGGGCGCTGCACCATCTTCTTCTGTTTCTCTTCTCATGGCTGCGCAGATCTATCCTTGCCGGAACCGGAACTTGCCGGATCAGGGCTTGTCGGGCCAGAGCTTGTCGGGGAAGCCCCCTGTTTGTTGCTGGGCTCGCTTGCCACGGTCGCTGGCTCACCATCTGCCTCCCTCTCCGCTACTAACGCAGCACTAACCACTTGATTGGTTGCCGCCAGATATAGCAGCAACTTCTCTTGTGGCTTAGGTGCGACAAGTGTTGGAGTAGAGGATAGGTATCTCTTCAGGTCCTGCAGCGTAGCCTCCTCTTCCGGAGTCCATTTCATTGGACCTGCCTTTTTCAAAATTTTGAAAAATGGCAGGGCGCGCTCAGCAGACTTAGAGATGAACCTACTGAGAGCAGCAACACAGCCGGCAAGCCTTCGCACATCCTTAATGCGCTTTGGAGCTTTGATTTGCTCAATGGCCTTGATCTTGTCGGGATTAGCTTCAATCCCCCTCTGGGACACAAAGAATCCGAGAAGCTTGCCGGAAGGAACTCCAAACACACACTTCTCGGGATTCAACTTGAGGTTGATCCTGCGCAGATTTGCAAAAGTCTCGTCCAAGTCTTGGATCAAAGTCTCTTTGTCCTTGCTCTTGACCACTATGTCATCCATGTAAGCTTCTACATTCCAATGCAGCTGTGGCTCAAAAGCATGACTGACTACTCTTGCAAATGTTGAACCAGCATTCTTTAGTCCGAAGGGCATTCGTACAAAGCAGTACATGCCACATGGAGTAATGAATGCGGTTTTATCTTCATCCTCTTCTGCCATGAAGATCTGATGATATCCTGAATATGCATCAAGGAATGAAAGCAGATCACATCCCGCCGTGGAGTCGACAATCTGGTCAATGCGCGGCAAGGAAAATGGATCCTTGGGACAAGCTCTATTAACATCAGTGAAGTCAATACAAAGCCTCCACTTCCCGTTTGCTTTGCGCACGACTACTGGATTGGCTAACCACGTCGGATGGAGTACTCCTCGGACCAGGCCCGCTGCTTCCAACTTCTTGATCTCCTCTGCAATGAATTCTTGTCTCTCCACTGCCTGCTTCCTAACTCTCTGCTTGACGGGCCGCGCGTGAGGGCAGACGCCAAGGTGGTGCTCAATTACTTTCCTGGGAACACCGGGGATGTCGGATGGTTGCCATGCAAACACATCGACATTCGCCCGCAGGAAAGCAACGAGCGTGCTTTCCTATTTAGGATCAAGCATGGCACTGATGGTGAAGGTGCCACCAGTGCCGTCCTCCTTGGCGGCCACTTTCTTGGTCTCTGGTGAAGCTGTCTTTGCCTTCTTGCACTTGCCGGTGGAGCTTGATGGTGCGTCCTCGACGGTAGCGCAGCACTCCGAAGAGGTGCGCTTGCCGGAGTGGGCATCAGAGCTACTCTTGCCGTACTTGGTCTTCTTCTTCCCCTCGGGAGCTTCAGCGGCAAGTGGTTTGCGTTCTGCTGCGGCTGCTGCTTCCCGGTAGATCTTGTCAGTACAGATGAGTGCATCCTTCTTGTCGCCTTGGACAGAAATGACACTTAGCGGACCAGGCATCTTGAGCACATTGTAGGCGTAGTGAGAGGCTGCCATGAACTTGGCTAGAGCTGGATGACCAAGTATCCCATTGTAGGGCAATGGGAAATCGGCAACGTCGAATGTGACTCTCTCTGTCCTGAAATTTAGCTCGCTGCCAAACGTTACTGGCAGTGTGATCTTCCCCTTTGGCTTGCTCCTTCCCGGGTTTATTCCTTGAAAGGTACCAGTCTCTTCGAGCTCGTTGTCTGGGATCTGGAGCTTCTTGAGCACTGCGGAGGAGATCAGATTCAGGCCGGCCCCGCCGTCAACCAGCATCTTTGTAACCTTGAGGTTGCGGATTGTTGGCGAAACCAACATCGGCAAGCACCCGACCGCAGTGATGCGATTAGGGTGATCTTCAGGGGCTTGCGCGACTCAACGGACGGTTCTGCTGCGTTTACTTCCCGCACCCACTGTTTGAGTTGGCGGTGCGAGGTGTGCAGAGAAGCACCGCCGTCGACGCACAACACCTCTGTTGCCTTCTAGAACTCCTGCTCGTCAGTCTCATCTTCCTCCATCTCATCATCCTCATCTTCGTCTTCATCTTTGTCGCGGCCGCGGGGAGGCCTGTCTCCTTGCCGCGGCTCCCTCCCGGGCGGGATACTTCTTGCCGGATCCTCCGCCACCTTCCCGGGCCTTCTCCTTGTCGCGGCGCTCGTATTCAGCTTTCTGTAGCTCCGCCATCTGCTCAACTTTCTTGCAGGCTTGGAGGTCATGGCCCTTGGTGCGGTGGATCTTGCAATACTGCTTGCCGGAGCCATCCTGCTTGTCGGCGGCCACCACAGCCTCGCCGGGGTTACCAGCTCTAGCCTTCTCGGAACCGCCTCCGCTGCCGGATTGCTCAACAACTAGCACATCCTTAACCATCCTCTTTCTGTTATTCCGCCTCCGTTTCCTCTTTGCCGGAGGGGCGTCCTCGCTGTCAGATCCCTCTGCTCCTGCGTTCTCTCCGGGGAGTCTCCTCCCTTCTTCAGCCCGTGCACACTTGTCGGCCAGAGCATATAGCTCGCTGACATCTCTGATTTTGCACATCGCCATCTCCTCCCTCATCCTGCGATTACGCACGTTCTGATGGAACATGCTGATAATCGCGGCAGGGTGGACGTCTGGGATGTTGCGCTGCACCTGACTGAATCTCTGTATGTACTTGCACAGGGGTTCTCCCTCCTTCTGGACGAGCAGATGAAGATTGCTCTCCTGGCCATGGGGTTTGTGGCCGCCTGTGAAGGCGCCAACAAACTGATGGCACAGGTCCGCCCACGAAGAGATGGAGTTATACGGCAAGTGCATGAGCCAAGATCTGACGTTGGGCTTGAGCACCAGCGGGAAGTAGTTGGCGAGGATCTTCTCGTCGCGCCCCCCGACAGCCTGCACCGCGATGGTGTAGATGCTGAGGAACTCTGACGGATGTATCCTGCCATCGTACTTCTCGGGCACGTCTAGCTTGAAGTTCTTGGTACTGGGCCACTAGACCTGCCGCAGCTCATGAGTGAACGCAGGGCAACCTACCGCGTACAGCAAGTCGCCTTGCTCCCCTGGCGCATGCATGTCGACAGTGGGCCCAGCGCGCCGGTCAGATTGATGTCGCGCTTCTCTTCGACGCTCAATGCGAGTGCGAGTGTCTTCGTGTCGTCGTTCTTGGAGAACTTGGCATTGATCGCGGCGAGCTCGCGGGTCCGACGACGCGGTGGAGTCGGTGTCGAGGTTGGCTCGGCGAGTCGGCGATCTTGGCCTTCGGGGCGGGGAGTGCGCAGTGGTGGCACCCCCAGCGGTCTTGTCAGCATCGGCTTGCGCCTGGGCGTCTTGCCGGGGCTTCGATGTGCTCGGTTGCCGGGGCTTGTCGCCGTTGGCGAATCCAATGAGGCTATAAATGGCGGCCCTCCAGTCGTCGATCTTGTCCGGCGCTGGAGGGTAATCTAGAAGCAACTGGGCTCGGGCCAGCGCTTCCTCTGGAGTCTTGGGTGGCGGTGGCGAGCGACGCGAGGTGCGAGACATGCTCAAACTTCTGACAGTGTTAGAACGAGTAACATCTCGCCCAGGCGACCGCACTGCGCTCGTGCCAGCGTGTTGACGTGCATGTTGGCCTTGAGCGTCCCGTGACCCACCAGCTCGGCCTTGTTCCAACGCCAATACGGAGCTAGGAGCACCGTGGCCTTGTCGATCCTGCACCTCCTGGGAGGGGTGCGGTGGTTGTGCAGATGCTGAACCTTGCGGGGCCTTGTCCTTGGACCGGGTGACGATGCGCGTCCCCCGGCCGGCGCCCGCTCCTCCGCCGGCGTCCACCCCACCGCCCGTTTGCTCCGGTGGCGGTAGGGAAGTCGCAGACGGAGCGGCCACCTCCGAAGTCTTCTTCTTTGGTGGCATGTCGAGGAAGATGTTGATGTAGCGCGCGCAGACACCGGTTCAGATACGCACGACCTCGACGCTCCCCTACCTGGCGCGCCAGAGATGTCATGGGGAATGGGGAGCACGAGCACCTATGGGGCAGGAGGGCCCCTTCTTGTTCGACAAGGGAGCGGAGGGCGCACGCAGAGCGGATCGAGGCGAGAGCGCGCCGGGGTTTTTTACCCAGCTTCGGAGCTCTCCGGAGAGATAAGACTCCTCCTGCTGCTTTGTGTTTGTATTCTGTTCTTGCTCGAGAGAGCGGGTGTGGCGTAGCTGCGGAAAAACTCCGAACCCCCTCTACGTGCGCATGGGCCTCCTTTTTATAGGCTAAAGGGGTCACCGACAGCTGGTAGCGTAGAAAGAGGGGTAGAAAGGTAAAAACGCGGGTTGGTACAACTGCTACCAACAGTGTCCCCTACCTAACTCTGACGGCAGGGGACAGGGGCATTTAATGCCCGTCCGGTCGCCCCAACAGTGCAAGGAAGCGACCGTTAGAGGCACCACCGATCGCCACGATGGCCTCCTTGTCAGCTCCTCTTGCCACCTCGCACCGCATGGCTGCATAGCGCCTCGCCACGTGCTCCTGGGATAGTCCTGGGGTGACACGTCGTTGGATGCGCTGGAGCTCGGGTGCATAGTGGCAGCCTTGCCGCGGCAAGCGCCTTTCCGCGGCCCTTATCTTGTCGCACCAGCAAGCTTGCCGCTCGCCAGGCCTTGCCGGGACGCACGGGGCATCGCGGCAAGTTTCCTTGGAATGCCTTGAGTGGCCTTCCCGGCAAGATTCTCTTGCCGGGGTCTTGTCTTCTTCCCGGCCAGCTTCTCTTACCGGGGCCTTGGTTGGCCTTCCTGGCAAGCTCCTCTTGCCGGGGCTTTAGCTTGAGTACTCTGCTCTTGAATGCCATCAAAGTAGCCGTTGAGGATCTTGGCGGACGCCCGGCAAGCCCTGCCGCGGGTCGCTGCGACTGCCCGTGCCCAAGTTCGGGGTACTAAGGTACCCCTACTTTAGTACACCGACACAAATAGTCGACTGTCCGGATGCTGAAGCCTTAGCAGCCTTCAAACACAACGTCCGAGACGAATGGCTCGCCAGACACCTCGGCCAGGAAAAACCAAGAACAATGGCCGCACTAACAAATCTCATGACCCGCCTTTGCACGGGGGAAGACAGCTGGTTGGCTAGATGCAGCACCAGCGACCCGAGTACATCCGAAATCAGGGATGGAAATAGGAAATCACGACGCAAAAAAGATCAGCGCCGGAACAAGGAGAATGGCCCAAATAGTACGGCGGTCAACGCCGGATTCAAAAGCTCTCGGCCGAACAACAAAACACTGCCCTTAAAGGATAACAGTGACGAGTTATCCAACCTCGACAAGATTCTGGATAGACTGTGTCAAATACACGGTACCTCCGGGAAGCCTGCAAACCATACCCACAGAGATTGTTGGGTCTTCAAGCAGTCCGGCCGACTTAACGCCGAACACAAAGGGCTCGACACACCACGTGACAGTGACGAAACCCAAAAGCAGCGCTCCGAAAACCAAAAGACTTTCCCATTAGAAGTCAAAACAGTGAACTCACTTCACGTGATAACACGCAGCGCGGCCCCTGCTATACCAGGACACCGTCCGCAGACTGGGGATAGAACCCACCAAAATTCACTATAGCAGCACTTCCTTCAAAGGAGTGACGCCAGGCCTTTTTAGCCAATCTTATAGGCTCTGTACCTATAGGGGCCGTGTTCGGTTCATCCGACAACCTCCGTCGCGAAAAGCTCACCCTCCATCGCCATATTTAGCAGTAGCCCTTAGGCACTACTGGGGCATGCAGCTTTCGCACGCTTTAATGCAATACCACATTACGCGTCTCTTATGCTTAAAAATGCCCGGTCCACGTGGCATATTCTTAAAACTCCAGGTGTCTCTCGACCATGGAGAATGTGCGGCTGCCAAGACAGCCACACATTATTCCGACCTTGCAGGTCAAAGCCCCTAAAAACAGGTCATTTAGACCTCGGACATGGTTAGACGAGTCCGGCAAGGGGCTTCCCAGCCGCATACCCCTTTTTTTAGGGGGCCGCGTGCATAAATGATGAAAGCCAATAAAGCTCAACTTTCTTCATCTTCCAAATTATACTTTATTTTGATACACTTTTTGCACGATATTTCTTAGAAACTAAGTCCTTCTATTTTACAGATGAAGCATGTGCTACACCCGTCCAGGATACAACACAACGGAGACACAGGCGCAGACGTGCAGTAGGGACCCGTTGCAAGGATTCTTTTTAGATTAAGACCCCGCGTAAACCTTTCTCACTGTCTCTTGTTGATACACATCCCCCGATTTCCTACCAGAGCCGAGGAGGAGGCTGGCGTTTTGGCATTGGCCGCGTCAGAAGTTCCCGCCTGTACCTGGACACTAGGGGCTTAGGGCTTTATTCTTCCCGATATCATAAAGATCGAACACCTCAGGGAGTGTTCGGCGTGTCGAGTTAGGCCTTATATGCATCAGCTCCGAATCATGTCTTTGGTCAAATGTTGGGTTTGCCCGGCTCCTGTGTTTTGCTGCCTTATGTTCCGTATCATCGGCTAAGGCGGCACCAGGAGAACTACTGCGATTCTGCCCCGGTTCGGCCGGGAGAGCACCTCAGTAGAGAAAGCCGAAAATTGACTGTCATGATATAGCGAGAGACTGGTCAACCACTCGATCGACCATTGGAATGTTTAGAATTCCTCCGCTTTGACGAATCACCGCTTCCCGGCCAGGAACATACGCGCCCCAAGTTCGGAGAAGCGCGGTGCTATCAGGGGCTATATAGTAGCCCCACATTAGAGCTCTTATGGCTAGGTGAAAGTGATAAAGCATTATAGTCCGGTTGCCTAGTTTGCTATTCTATCACCTCCTTAAAAGGACCAAGACGTTGGATTAAGTGTGAAAAAGCGTTTTTCTTTTTGCAAACACCCCCGCACCATGTGCGTGGGGGCTGAAGCCAAAGACTGCCATCTTTCAGATTATACATACATATACGGCCGCACAGGAGATAGTTCAATACTTGAACACACAAGTATAAAAAGTCATTGCATTATGAACATGATCTTAGAAATCATACATGTCATTCAAACATAACATCTTTCAAGCACTGCGACTCTATTATATGAGCGCCCTGCAGGACTTCCCTCAAAGTAATGCTCGGTGGGGAATCGGCTTTTGTCCGAACCCCGGGATGCAACAGCGGTGGCATCCATCTCCGCCCAGTATGTTTTACCATGGGCGAGAGCCATCCGCGCACCTTCTATGCATGCCGACCGCTTCATCGCCTTAATATGCGGCACTGCCCCAAGGAATTGCTGCAACAAGCCAAAATAACTCTTCGGCTTGGGCCTTTTCGGCCACAGATGAGTTACCACATCCGTCATGGCCAGTCCGGACAATCTATTCAGCTCATCCCACTCAACCAGCCGATCACTCAACGGAAGTGGACGCTCCGGACTATGGAATTGAGACCAGAAAAGCTCTTCCATTTCATGATCCTCCTGGCTTCGAAAGTGCACGACTGCGTCAGCCGCACTCGCCACCAAGTCCAGATAAGGATCGTCCGCACCATACAATCGGCCCAGCTGAGCATACTTCGGATCCGTGAACTTCCTACGCAGCATAAAGGGCTTTCCAGCCACAATGTCTCCGACCTGACGCTGTTCCTCCTTCATATCCCGCATCGCACTACGGGCATCCTTGGCTTCGGCATCGGCCTTCTTCAGGTCCTCTTGCTCCGCTCGGCGTTCTCCTTCAAGAACCTCCAGGCGGTCGGTAGCAACTTTTAATTTCATGGCCATTCCGGCCATCTCCTCCCTGCTTTGGCAGTGAGCAGCCTTCTCGGCTTCTAGCTCTTCCGCTGCCTTCAAGGCAGCCGCCTCGCTTTTTCTGGCTTGCTCCTTGGCCCGAGCAAGTTCTGCTCGAAGGTCTTCCACAGAACCAGCACCATCTGCATCAAGCATACAACTTGTAAGGAATGGGCATCAGCTCCCTTACTAAGCGACCTCCGCGCAATCACATACCTTGTGACTCATCAAGTCGTTTATTGACCAGCGAGATGTCCGCATCTACAGCGTCGAGTTGCTTCTTCAGCTCGGCGAATCCATCCGTCCGGCTGGCCACCGAACGTTCCGCCACCTGCATAGGAAAGGCGACAGTTAATAACTGAAATTATGATCCTAGGGACACTGCCAAGTCTCAGGGGATACTATACAGGGCGCACTTCATGTGCAAAACTGTCAATAGGTATGTCTTTTTTTGCGTACCTCAAATCCCGTCAGTAAACTTCCGACGGACTCATACAACCCGCTTTCGGCGGACGAGATTCTCTCAATCACATTACCCATTAATGTGCGGTGATCTTCTGAGATGGACGCCCTCTTAAGCAAATCCTACAGCTCCACCGGCCGTACTCCAATGGGTGCCAAACTCTCCGGCCCCGCCGGACTCGGGGAGACCCTCCGCGACGACACCTCAGGGTCGTCTGCCCCGTGCGATGGGGCGGCAGATGGAGGCATTTCGCTCTCCATCATCTCCGGACGAAGGTCTCCCGAAGATGAGCTGTGCTGAGATGGGCTGAGATCCGAACTAAAAGGTAAAAACTTCGGTTACCTTTAGACATTAAGCAAGGGTGTCTAATAATTATAAAATCCCCCTTTTTACTTACGGCTCGTTAGAGGGCTGATTCCTCTGAGGAGACAGAACGGCCGGGGCGCTTTATGGCGCAGGACCTTCCGGTACAGATTCTTTCCCCGCTTTGAGGCCTTGGCCTCCGGGTCTTCGGAAGCGTTCCGCTTCTCCCCCTGGAAGGAGGGACTCTTGATTCCTCCCTTACTAAACGCCTCCTTGGCAGAGGTGACAGTTTCCCCGTGCCCCCCTTCGCCCTCATTTGAAGGTGCAACCTCCAACATTTTGATTAACACGGGATCCTGCGTGGTCTCAGGGAGGGGGGCCGGACACCGTATAAGTTTTGCATGCGCTATCCACTCCTGTCCAGGGATAGCTGGTTAAAAGGCAAGCTCACGATAAATAAATGGATGGTGTGTCCGGACACAGGGCTACTTACTTGAGTATCCGGGCGACTGCAGCTTAGGCCAGCGTCCTCGGTCAATTCCGGATGCGTCTCTTGCGATCCGAAGAACAGTTCATACATCTCCATGGGAGTCAAACCCATGAAGTGTTGAAGAGCTCGCGGCCCCTCCAGATTAAATTCCCACAGGCGGAGGGGGCGACGTTTGCAGGGCAGTAGGTGCCGGATCAACATGACCTGCACCACTGCGACCAGATTGATCTCCCTTTCTTGGAGGACTCGAATCCGGTCCTGCAACAGGGGGACGTCTTTGGGCGGCCCCAGTCACGCCCCTTGTTGACCCATGACGTCCGCTGCTGTGGAGGGCCCGAGCAAAAGATGGGCGGCGGCTTCTGCCTGCTGCCCCGGGGAGCGGTGATATAAAACCACTCCTGTTGCCACAAGCCGAGCTCCTCTTGGAAAGAGCCCTTGGGCCATGGAGCTTCGGCCTCTTGCTTATAACCGCCCCGCCGCACTCTGCCTAACGCCCCTCAATCATCTTCGGCTCCACATTGAAGGGTTTGAGCCATAAGCCGAAGTCAGGGGTAGTGCGGAGGAAGGCTTCACAAACGACAATGAATGATGAGATATGGAGGATGGACTCCGGAGCCAGGTCGTGGAATTCCAGCCCATAGTAAAACATGAGCCCCCTCATGAAGGGATCCGTCGGGAAGCCTAAACCCCGACGGAAGTGAGACATGAACACGACGATCTCGCCACGCTCGGGAGTTGGGATAACTTGCCCTCGGGCAGGCAGCCTATGCGAAATCTCGTAGGTTAAATACCTGGCATCTCTCAGCTTTAGCATGTCCTCCTCCGTGACGGAGGAGGGCATCCACCGGCCTCGTAGATCAGGACCGGACATTGTCGAGGATCGAAGGTACCTGAATTCGGAGCCCTGGGTGTTGGAACTCAGGGAGAGGGGCGGATTCGATAGAGGATTGAATAAAAAGAATGGGCCTTGGTCTCATTATAAAGAGGAAGAATACCAAGAGCCGTCCCCTTGATCGTTTGGAACCCGCCTTCGATGGAGGGGGCATGGCAACGGGCGCGGTTGGGTTATATTGACGGGAATCCTGGAATAAGGGTAACATGATCTCTGCTTTGACAAGACGTGCCAAGGAAACCGCCTTGCTAAACACGCTGAGATGGAACAATAAAAACAATTTGAAGGCTTGGTAGTGGTGTGATGTTACGCCACAAAATACGTCAGTAGATTGAACTTGTGTAATATTATTCTCTCTATGGTTGTATGTGGAATTTATTTTGCAGAGCCGGACACTATCCTGGTGTTCACAATCTTCTATAAATTATTCGGAGGAGGAACCCGCCTTGCAATGCCGAAGACAACATGCGCGCCGGACTCGTCGTCATTGAAGCCTGGTTCAGGGGCTACTGAGGGAGTTCTGGACTAGGGGGTGTCTGGATAGCCGAACTATCATCATCGGCCGGACTCCAAGACTATGAAGATACAAGATTGAAGACTTCGTCCCGTGTCCGGATGGGACTTTCCTTTGCGTTGAAGGCAAGCTTGGCGATACGGATATGTAGATCTCCTACCTTTGTAACCGACTCTGTGTAACCCTAGCCCTCTCCGGTGTCTATATAAACCGGATGGCCTTAGTCCATAGGACGAAGAACAATCATACCATAGGCTAGCTTCTAGGGTTTAGCCTCCTTGATCTCGTGGTAGATCTACTCTTGTAACCCACATCATCAATATTAATCAAGCAGGACGTAGGGTTTTACCTCCATCAAGAGGGCCCGAACCTGGGTAAAAACATCGTGTACCTCGTCTCCTGTTACCGTCCGCCTAGATGCATAGTTCGCGACCCCCTACCCGAGATCCGCCGGTTTTGACAACGACAACTGGGCTCCAGCTAAGCCCCCGAGTGGAAGGCTGGCTTACCACTTGGTAGGATTTTAGAAAAATTAGGCGAGCACTGGGCTGCAGCTAAGCCCCCGAGTGGAAGGATGGCTTACCACTCGGTAGGATTTTAGAAAACTTAGGCGAGCACTGGGCTGCAGCTCAGCCCCCGAGTGGAAGGCTGGCTTACCACTCGGTAGGATTTTTTTTACTTAGGCGAAACGGATTCGCAGCTAAGCCTCCGAGTGGAAGGCTGGCTTACCACTCGGTAGGATTTTAGAAAACTTAGGCGAGCACTGGGCTGCAGCTAAGCCCCCGAGTGGAGGGCTGGCTTACCACTCGGTAGGATTTTGTTTACTTAGGCGAAACGGATTCGCAGCTAAGCCTCCGAGTGGAAGGCTGGCTTACCACTCAGTAGGATTTTTTTACAAGCTTAGGCGAACCGGGTTCGCAGCTAAGCCACCCACTGGGGGACAGATTTATGAGAGCAAAAGCAATGACAATTACTAAGAAAATTATGAAACTCTTGTCTTTGATGAATATACTACAGGAGTACTTTTTATTACAACTCATCCGAGTGAAAAACTTAAGTATAAAAAGGGCGGAGTAAGTCCGCGTTCCATGCTCTGGGCTCGTCAATCTGGTGCTCGACATTGTAAAGGCGGTATGCCCCATTATGGAGAACCTTGGTGACGATGAAGGGACCTTCCCAACTAGGAGCAAGCTTGTGTGGTTTCTGTTGATCCACTCGGAGAACTAAATCTCCCTCCTGGAAAGCTTGACTCTTCACATTTCTGGCATGGAAGTGACGCAAGTCCTGCTGGTAAATGGTTGATCGGATCAAGGCCATCTCTCTTTCTTCTTCTAGAAGGTCGACCGCGTCCTGTCGGGCTTGCTCTGCTTCAGCTTCGGTGTAGAGTTCGACTCGGGGTGCATTGTGAAGCAGGTCACTCGGCAAGACTGCTTCAGCTCCGTAGACCAAGAAGAACGGAGTCCTCCCAGTCGACCGGTTTGGCGTGGTCCTTAATCCCCAAAGCACCGACGGAAGTTCGTCGGCCCATGCGCCAGCTGCGTGTTCGAAGTTTGACCCATTGTCTGTGATGATACTGTGGGGAACTCCATATCTGAATACCAACTCCCTGATGAAGCTGACGGCGGTGCCGGCATCCAGATTCTTGATGGGTTTAGCCTCGATCCACTTAGTGAACTTGTCGACTGCTGCCAATACATGGGTGTAGCCGTTTCTGCCTGTCCTCAGTGGTCCAACCATATCCAACCCCCATACAGCAAAAGGCCAGATGAGTGGAATGGTCTTCAAGGCTGAGGCGGGTTTGTGTGACATATTGGAGTAAAATTGACATCCTTCACACTTGTCGACTATCTCTTTCGCCATCTCATTTGCTCTGGGCCAGTAAAAAGCCACTCGGTATGATTTAGCCACGATGGTCCGAGAGGACGCATGATGGCCACAGGTCCCCGAGTGGATGTCGTTGAGAATCATTCGACCTTCCTCTGGTGTTATGCATTTCTGGCTGACTCCAGTCGCACTTTCTCTGTATAATTGTCCCCTCATGACGGTGAAGGCTTTGGATCGGCGGACGATCTCTCGAGCCTCTTCTTCATTCTCAGGGAGCTCTTTCCTCAGAATATAGGCGATATAGGGCAATGTCCAGTCGGGAGTGATGACCAGAACTTCCATGATCAAGTCGACCACATCTGGGACCTCGACTTCAGTCGGATCTGTGGCGCTTTTTGGCTGCGGGGCTTCCTCAGTGAAAGGATCTTCTTGAACCGAAGGCTTGTGAACATGCTCCAAAAACACGCCACTCGGAATGGCTTCCCTCTTGGAACCTATCTTGTCCAAGTCATCAGCTGCTTGATTTTTCAGTCGGGAACGTGATGGATCTCTAATCCCTCAAATTTCTTCTCCCGCTTTCTGACTGCATTGCAGTATCGAGTCATGGCTGGGCTTCTGACGTCCCACTCCTTCATCACTTGGTTGACCACTAAGTCTGAGTCGCCGTAGACCATGAGGCGACGGACGCCGAGTGAAATGGCCATACGCAACCTGTACAAGAGTGCTTCGTATTCTGCTTCATTGTTGGAGGAATCAAAGTGAATCTGGAGTACATATCTGAGCTTATCACCTCGGGGGGAAACCAAGACCACTCCAGCACCGGAACCATTCAGCATTTTGGAGCCATCGAAGAACATAGTCCAGTGCTCCGAGTGAACTTGGGTTGGTAACTGCTGTTCAGTCCACTCGGCGAGGAAATCTGCTATTGCTTGGGACTTGATAGCTTTCTTTGCCTCAAATCTGATATCTAGGGAAAGAAGTTCAATCGCCCATTTTGCCACTCGACCGGTTGCGTCTCTGTTGTGCAGAATCTCTAATAAGGGGGCGTCGGTGACGATTGTGATAATATGGTCAGAGAAGTAGTGAGCAACTTTCTTCGTGGTCATATAAATCCCATATACAAGCTTCTGATAATGAGGGTATCGTTGCTTGGATGGGGTCAGGACTTCGGAAATGTAATACACTGGGCGTTGAACTTTGAAGGCTTTCCCTTCTTCTTCCCGCTCGACCGTAAGTACAATACTGACGACTTGTCCCGCGGCTGCAATGTAAATTAGCAAAGGCTCTTTGCTGATTGGGGTAGCAAGCACCGGCTGGGTGGAAAGCAGGGTTTTTAACTCTGCAAACGCTGCATCAGCTTCTGGAGTCCACTCGAACTTGTCTGACTTCTTCATCAGTCGGTAAAGAGGCAATGCCTTTTCACCGAGGCGAGAGATGAATCGACTTAACGCGGCCAAGCATCCAGTAAGTTTTTGGACATCGTGCACATGCACGGGGCGTTTCATTCGGAGTATAGTGCCAACTTTTTCTGGGTTGGCGTCGATTCCACGTTCAGAAACGAGAAAACCGAGTAACTTTCCGCCAGGAACTCCGAATGTGCACTTTGATGGATTAAGCTTGATATCATACCTCCTGAGGTTGGCAAATGTTCAAGCGAGGTCAGTCGGCAGGTCGGAACCTTTCCGAGACTTGACCACAATGTCATCCCTGTACGCTTCCACATTCCGACTGATTTTAGTGAGCATACACTTCTGAATCATCCTCATGAACGTGGCTCCGGCATTCTTGATGCCGAATGGCCTGGTGACATAACAGAAGCACCCGAATGGGGTGATGAAAGCCGTTTTGATCTCATCGGGTCCAAACAGACGGATCTGATGGTACCCGGAATAAGCATAGTCCAAAAAAGTCGCTCACATCCCGTAGTCGAGTCAACTATTTGGTCGATGCGGAGAAGAGGAAAATGATCTTTCGGGCAGGCCCGATTGATATGCTTGAAATCGATGCACATGCGAAGCGAAATGTCCTTTTTGGGGACCATGACGACATTGGCAAGCCACTCGGAGTGGTAAATCTCTCGGATAAACTCTGCTGCTAGGACCGTCACAGATGTTCCATCACAGGTTTTGCCTTTGAATCGACTCGTAGACGATGCTCAGCTAGTCCCCTGGGTACACCCGGCATGTCAGAAGGTTTCCATGCAAAGATGTCCCAGTTCTCACGGGGGAACTGGATGAGCGCTTCTTCCTATTTGGGGTCGATTGTTGTGTAGATATGAGTCGGAGCAGCGTTTAGGTCGGTCGGGTGGATGTGAACGGGTTTTGTCTCACCGGATGACTGAAACGCTGATTCCGTAGCAGGCTTCTTGGCTCGCAACAAATCACTCGGGTCTGTGTTCCTTTGGTGTTCCTGCCACTCTTCTGCCACCATCTGAGCATCGGCGATCTTCGAGCCCTTCTGGAAACACTCTTCTGCCTTCTTGCGGTTAACAGTGATAGTGATCACGCCTTTAGGGACACGCATCTTTAGTTTGAGGTATACGTAACATGGTAGAGCCATAAAACGTGCATAAGCTGGCCTGCCCAAAATTGCATGATAGGCACTCTGGAAATCCACAACCTCAAATGTCAGCTTCTCTTTGCGGAAATTCTTTGAATCACGAAAAACTACGTCAAGAGCAACCTGGCCGAATGATGCGGCCTTCTTGCCAGGGATGACTCCATAAAAACTCATGTTGCTTGTGCTCAGCCTGGACATCGGAATGCCCATCCCTTTCAGCGTCTCAGCATACAGTATATTCAAACTGTCGCCACCGTCCATCAACACTTTGGTCAGTTGAGTGCCTTCAATGACGGGATCGACCAGCAGCGCTTGCCTCCCAGGGGTGGCTATATGCGTGGGGTGATCAGATTGGTCGAATGTAATGGCAGTCTGAGACCACTTCAGGTAATTGGGTGTTGACGGAGCAGCCATATTCACCTCTCGGTTTATAACTTTCAGTCGGTTTTGCTCTCAACATCGGCAAAAATCATCAAGGTGGAATTGACTTGCGGATATTCCTCGTCACTATCCTCCTTGTCCTCAACCTTGTCCGACTCTTTTTCTTTGTCCTTGGGCTGCTTCCCTTGGAACTGCTGTATCAGGAGTCGACACTGTCGAGTGGTATGCTTCGGGTAGATGAAATTACCCTCTTCGTCTTTCTTGGTTTGGATGTGACATGGTAAATCCAACACGTCATTTCCTTGTTTATCTTTTACTTTCTTGGGGTTCCAAGGCCCCTTGGGTTTCCCTTTGAACTTTCCTGGGTTCAGGGCCAAGGCTTCTCCAGGAGCGGCTGGCTCGGCTTTACGCTTTTGCTTCCGACTGGAATTTCCGCCTCGGGTGTCCTGGGCGACTGACTTGTGCTTGCCACTCCGGAGCCGATCCTCTTCCTCAACATTGGCATACTTGGTGGCAATTTCCATCATTCGACTCAGAGACATGTCTCCGATTCGACCGAATGTCAGACTTAGCTCCCTGTACTTTACGCCCTCCTTGAAGGCGCAAACTGCCTGGTGATCAGATACATTTTCTACTATGTGATGCAGTGTGATCCATCTCTGGATGTAATCCCTCAGAGTCTCATTCGACTTCTGTACACAAGATTGCAGCTCTATCAGTCCCGCCGGCCACTTGCATGTTTCTTCGAATGTCCTGACAAACACTCTGGAGAGATCCTCCCACGTGTAGATGCTGCTGAGTGTCAACTGATTCAGCCATGCCCTGGCTGACCCTTCCAACATGAGAGGAAGATGCTTCATGGCCACCTCAACCCAAGTATCGGGCTTGGACTCACCGTTGAACTTGCTGACTCCAGTCGCCAACCTGAAATTGGAAGAAATCACCGCGGTTCTGATGGCTCTGCTGAAACACTCTGGCCCGGAGACATGCACTCGGCTACTGGTGGGTACATCTCTGTCATTACCCTCTCTGTGGGCTCTGTTCCGGTCGACCAGACCTTGAACGATGATGGATCTCGCATCAAAGCCTGGTTCTCTGGGGTCGACTAGAATTCTTCGCTAGCCACTGTACTGGCGTCTGTCATCCTGCTGTCGAGGCATATATGATCCACCCCTCCGCGGAGGAGTGGGCACTCGACATCAATCGTTGCGATCGACTCGGTGATCATCCTGCTCATAATTCCTGTACTGGTCGTGTCGGTCGCCACGTCCTTCACGCCTCGGGGGTGATCTGGGGCTATGAGCTGACTGGACAGTATTCGCTCCCACGGACCTGCTATGAATCCTGTTCCGCGACTGCGACACAGCCGAATTCTGATCTCCAGCTGCTCGGAGCAAATCCCTAATCTGCATCAAGCCTCTGCCAGCCTCTGACTGGGAAGTCTGAATCGACTCTGCTATGCGTGTTGCAGCTGCCAAATTCTGGATTGGAGTGCGGTATACCTGAGTCGGGGGTTTGAAGAGTGGGCGTCGGCTGGAGTCTGGAATCCGTTGCCGCGCGCGCTCGTCGAGTGCCCGCTGAAGGTTCTTCAGTCGAGCGCGCTCAGCCAGGTTGGCCAAGCGCGCGTCCTCTAAGGCGCGAGCCTCAGGGGTTTATCCAACTATTGGAGTATGGAGCGCATCCATGTTCCGGCAGCGAAGCTCTTCCCTCTGCTGCGAGTCTAGGGGCTCGGGGCGGTACTCCTCATGGTCGTGCGACGGGTCGCCCCCGCCGTTGCCTCCCTCGGCGCCAGGAAATCCGGGAGGAACGTGCGGCCCATTGACCATCAGGACCTCCGCCACTGGATCACTGCTGTCGCATTCGGATGCAGTCTCTGCGGAGCCAGTCGACAGGTCGAACAGGCCGAAGAGAGATTCGTCGGGCTCGATTGCCGAGACTTGGGCAGCGGTCGACAGGCGAGCCACTACGTGCCTCACCCACCACTGGAGCCTCGACCGACCGGAGCGCTTATGCCGGCGAGAAGCTGGAAGGGAGGATGACACGAAAACCGGCTGATACTTAGTCGACGGTTGCCGCAGAAGGACGCCGCGGGCGCATGCTCGAAAATGCGTAGCTCCACGGACCGGGAGCGCATCCACGTCGAGCAGAGACTCCTGCACCCAGGCAGAGTCGTCGGTGACGAATATGAGCGCGTCGAGATGGATCTCGCGGCCCTCAACCAAAACTCCGCCTGAAACCATGATGATGGGAATTGAAAAGATTGCAACTTCTCCAACAAGTCGCTAAGACACCTGCCCCACGGTGGGCGCCAACTGTCGTGGTTCTAAGTCTGACAGTAGAATAGGGGGTAGGTATGGAGAGGCAAGATCCTAGCTATGGAGCAGTTGTGCACACAAGTGTTTTACGAGTTCAGGCCCTTCTCGTAGGAAGTAACAGCCCTACGTCTCGGAGCCCGGAGGCGGTCAACTGGATTATGTGTGTGAGAGTTACAGGGGTGCGAACCCCTCTACCAGTGGAGGGGGTGGCTTATATAGAGGACGCCAGAACCCCAGCCAGCCCACGTAGCAGAGGGTTAAAGTACATTAAGGTCTGGCGTTACTGGTAATGCCCTACATAAAGTGTCATCATGACCATTAAGACTACTTAATTACAGACCGTTTGGATACATAGTAGATCTTGAACTCCTGTTGGTCGAGTGAGTCTTCATGATCGAGTGTCTTCAGGTTCGTCGAGTGTCTTCTAGTCCGTCGAGTGGAGTCCCTCTTGGTCAACTGGAAGACGGCTTCTTCTAAGAGATGTCCTCGGGGAGGGTACCTTGGTCAGGTTCATGACCCTACCCTAGGTACATGACTCCATCAACGCCGACGTCGAGTCAACTGCCACACGGCGCCCAAGGCCGCAGGCTGTTGGGGCCCGCGGCGCTTCGCACTTGCCTCTTCGCTTCTCTGCTAAGCCAAGTCCGGGCGCGCCTTGGGCCCGGGGCCTACTGTCGGTGTTCTGGGAACGGGGGCACCCAGACTTGCCTGCCTGCAGCCTGCGGCATGGCTCAAGGAGTGACCCAGTACGGCCCATCTTCGTCTACACAAGCTCAAGACCCTCGCGAGGGGCCAAGCCTCGCGGGGCGGACGACAGGAAGCTTCCTTAGGCACAACCTCGTCAGGCTGGCTCGTGAGGAGGCGGAGAGATCAAGGCAGGGTACCTCACGAGGTGCCCGTGATGCAAGCCATGAAGACCGAAGCCAGGCGGGCGCCGGCCTGCGCAGAGTCCTTGTTTCCTCTTTGGTGCAAAGGGGGCAAGCGCAGGCAAGGGTATCAAGCAAATGCAACCATTTTGGTGCAACAAGACCAAGACCAGCAGAACGGAAGGATGGAGGTCATCGTGGAGCCCAAGCCGGCGTCATCGTCAGAGTCTTTGGCAGGCGAGGACCAACTTTTGTTAGGATAAGTGTACTAGATGTTCCCCTTCAAAATGGCCAATTGTTGGCGCCCTTCCCGCTCAATATTTGGGAAGAGGACCAAGGCCTTGCTCTATAAATAGGGCTAGCCACTGTAGTATAGAGGCATCGGATCCTGATCTGGAAGAGACCGATCGAGCCTTAGCCAGAGCCACCAACACAAGAACTCCTCCCCTCGTGAGGCAGATCTTCCATTGTATTGTTCATCATCAGCCCCTGAGGCAATCCACCACACCACAAACTAGAGTAGGGTATTACACCAAATTGGTGGCCCGAACTAGTATAAACCTCGTGTCCCTTATGTTGTTCTTTGTGTAGCTTAGATCCCTTGCAAGGCGGCGAGACATGAGTAGGTAGGAGGTGAGATCTTCGCACGCACCCCAGAGTTTGAACCTAAAGGGTCTGCCGGAACCTGAAATCAGACAAAAATGTCTCATTGCATCATCAAGATCAAAGTCACCATCATCATCCTCATCATAGTATCCATGTTCAACATCGTCATGTGGTGGATCAATTCCTAGAGAGGGTGATTCATTAGACAAATGATTTTGACAATAGTCATCTTTATGAATTCTAATAGCTTCAGAGATAACATCACTAATAATTCCAACCTCTCCTTTGGCACGCATAAGATTTTTAAGCTCAAATAGACAATCACCAAACTTAGGATCATGGGAATACATCTTACTCAAGGCAATAGACTTATGGAGAATTTCATTTAGATTTTGCAAGAAATAATTTGGAAATCTTTCCTCAAGAAATTTCCATATGGTGTAGGCACATTCAAGAGTAGGCAAGCAACCAATCAAGTTTCTAGGCAAGCCTCTAGTGATAAGATTAACAGTTCTAAGATTGTGAATCATGTCAATGGATTCATCAAGGGTAGGATGCATAGGATCAACTTGAGGTGCACAAGGACTAGTAATGTACTTGTTCAAATGATATTCATTGAAAATCACAAGCATCTCATTTTTCCACTCATGAAAATACTCTCCATCAAGTATAGGCACTCTATGTCTAAGACTCCCCAAAGTAGACTCATCCATCTTCCTCCAATGATGATTAAACCAAAGCAATGGAGACCAATGCTCTGATACCAATTGAAAGGATCGAGAAGAGGGGTCTAGAGGGGGGTAATTAGACACTCAACACACAAAGTTGGCAGTTTTTAATTTCTTTAAGTTGAAGTGGAGTTTTGGCACAAGTTTCAACACTCACAATATATATCAAGCAAGCATGCAAAGAGTATATGAGCAGCGGAAAGAAAAGCATGCAACTTGCAAGAAAGTAAGGGAATGGGATTGGAGTGTGCAAACACAATTTGGAGACACGGAGATTTTTTATCCGTGGTTCCGATAGGTGGTGCTATCGTACACCCACGTTGATGGAGACTTCAACCCATGAAGGGTAACGGTTGCGCGATTCCACGGAGGGCTCCACCCATGAAGAGTCCACGAAGAAGCAACCTTGTCTATCCCACCATGGTCGTCGTCCACGAAGGACTTGCCTCACTCGGGTAGAACTTCATGAAGTAGGCCATCTCCTTGCCCTAACAAACTCCTTGGTTCAACTCCACAATCTTGACGGAGGCTCCCAAGTGACACATAACCCATCTAGGAGACACCACTCTGCAAAAGGTAATAGATGGTGTGTTGATGATGAACTCCTTGCTCTTGTGCTTCAAATGATAGTCTCCCCAACACTCAACTCTCTCTCTCACACACACACAGGATTTGGATTTGGTGGAAAGAAGATTTGAGTGGAAAGCAACCTGGGGAAGGCTAGAGATCAAGATTTATGTGGTAGGAATGGGATATCTTGATCTCAACACAAGTGTAGGTGGTTCTCTCTCAAAAAATGGATAGTGGAAGTGTAGGCATGTTATGATGGCTCTCTCCATGAATGAAGAGTGGGTGGAGGGGTATATATAGACTCCACACAAAATCTAACCATTACACACAACTTACCAAATTCGGTGGGACCGAATCATTAAACTCGATCAGACTGATTTAGTTCATAATGTGACCGTTAGGCATTTCGGTGGGACCGACATGTCAACTCGGTGGGACCGATATCATTAGGGTTAGGGCATGACGTAATCTCGGTGAGACCGATTACACAAACTCGGTGAGACCGATTTTGGTAATAAGCTAACCAGAGAGTTGGTCAGGCAAACTCGATGGGACCGATTCGCTCATCTCGGTTAGACCGAAACGTTACGAAAGGGAAACAGAGAGTTTGCATTGCAATCTCGGTGTGACCAATCGGTTCATCTCGGTTAGACCAAAACATTAAGAAGGGAAACAGAGAGATTACAATCCCATCTCGGTGAGACCGAGATCCCTATCGGTGAGACCGAAAAGACTAGGGTTTGTAGTAGTGGCTATGTCAATTGAACTCGGTGGTGCCGGATAGAAAGATTCGGTAGGGCCGGGTTTGACTTTTGGTTTGGGACATATGTGGATGTGAGAAAGTGGTTGAGGGATTTGGAGCATATCACTAAGCACTTTGAGCAAGCAAGCCATTAAGCAACATGTCGCCCCCTCTTAATAGTATTGGCTTTCCTATGGACTCAATGTGATCTTGGATAACTAAAAGTAAAATGTAGAATCTTGTGCTTTGAGCTTGAGCCAATCCTTTTGTCTTTAGCATCTTGAAGGGGTTCCACATCCTCTAGTCCATGCTACTCCATTATTGAACTTATCTGAAACATACTAGGTAAAAGAATTAGTCCAACAAAAGATATGTTGTCATTGATTACCAAAATCACCCAGGGAGCACTTGTGCTTAGCAAAAGGATCAGCCAGACACGCCTTGTGAAGGTCTATATAATCCACACACACATACGCCAAGTGCCATTTTTATTAAGTACCAGCACCGGGTTAGCCAACCACTCAGGATGAAAAACTTCAATGATGAACCCTGCCGCCAAGAGCCGGGCCACCTCCTCACCAGTTGCCTTGCGCCTTTATTCATTAAAACAACAAAGAAATTGTTTGACTGGCTTAAACTTGGGATCCACATTAAGAGTGTGCTCAGCGAGTTCCCTCGATACACCTGGCATGTCAGAAGGTTTCCATGCAAAGATGTCCCGGTTCTCACAGATGAACTCGATGAGGGCGCTTTCCTATTTCGGATCCATATTAGCACTGATGCTGAACTGCTTGGACGAGTCACCATGCACAAAATCAACCAGCTTAGTGTCATCTGCCAATTTAAATTTGAACAGGGTGTCCTTTTCTGTAGTTGGCTTCTTCAAAGCCGTCATATCCGCCGGGTCAACATTGTCTTTATAAAACTTCAACTCTCCAGTGGCTCAGGCCGATTGAGCATAAGCAGCATCACCCTCTTCATAATCTAGAGCAATTCTCCTATTACCATGCATCGTGATGGTGCCCTTATGACCCGACATCTTAAGCTACAAATAAACATAACACGACCGCGCCATAAACTTGGTGTAAGTCGGCCGCCCAAACAGAGCATGATACGGTCTTTTGATCTTAACCACCTCAAATATTAATTTCTCAGCTCTAGAACATTGTCATCTCCAAAAGCTACCTCCAGTGTTATCTTATCCATTGGATACGCCGACTTACCAGGCACCACCCCATGGAAGACAGTAGAAGACGCCTTAAGATCTTTGTCAGTCAAATTCATATGGCAAAAAGTCTCATAGTAAAGGATATTGATATTGCTGCCACCATCCATGAGTACCTTCGTAAGCTTATATCCTCCTACCTGCGGAGCAACCACCAATGCCAACCGACCTGGATTGTCAACCCGGGGCAGGTGATCCTCACTGCTCCACAAAATAGGATGCTCAGACCACCTTAAATAACAAGGCACCGCCGGCTCAACAGAGTTCAGTGCCCGCTTATGGATTTTCTGATCTCGCTTGCACAGGCTTGTGGTGAACACATGATATTGGCTACCATTCAGCTACTTTAGATTACTCTGATAACCAAACTACTGTTGTTGATTCCCTTGGCCAGATTGCTGATTAAAACCACTGTCATTACCTTGGCCTTGAAAGCCAGAGCTTGAGCCGCCACCTCCAAATCTAGGTCCGTGTGAGCCAGAATCTGAACCGACGTGCGGACCAAGATTGTTCTGAAAAAAGTTAGAGTTTCTATACTCCCTCATGATGAAGCAATCCTTCCACAAATGACTGGCCGGCTTATCCTGGGTCCCGTGCTTTGGACAAGGCTGATTCATCACGGCTTCAAGGTTGAACTTTGGCCCACCAAACCGGGGCGCCTATGTTTTCCCCTTACGACGCTGGTTATTATTCTGCGTGTTGGTGTTAGCCATGAAGTCTAAACCACCATCCGCCTTATGTTTACCATTACCACCTTGACCTGCCATGTTATGATGTCCCTTTGCATTGCCACTCTTCTTACCCTTCCCAGTCTTCTCCTCATCAGACTCAGGGTCTTTAGTGTTATCAGAGTCGGCATACTTGACGAGAGTTGCCATGAGCTCCCCCATATCATTGCGATTACGCTTAAGCCGCCCCAATTTCTTCTTAAGGGGAAGGAAACGACAATTCTTCTCTAACATCAAGACTACTGAACCGGTGTTGATACTGTCCGATGAGTGTATAACAGCTAAGATCCAGCGCACCCAATTGGTTGTTGACTCACCTTCACCTTGGACGCAAGAATCCAAATCCAGAATCAACATAGGCTGCTTGCATGTGTCTTTAAAATTTTGAATAAAACGCCTTTTCAACTCTGCCAATGACCCGATGGAGTTAGCGGGCAAGCTTTTCAACCAAGTACGAGTCGGTCCATCCAACATCATGGTGAAATACTTAGCACATGCAGCATCACTGACATCCACCACCTCCATAGCCATCTCATAACTCTCAATCCAAGCCTCGGGGGGGGGGGGGGGGTGATCCGCCGTGTAATTAGGCACCTTACCGGGGCCCTTGAAATCCTTAGGCAAGCGCTCATTGCATAGAGCCGGCACTAGACACGGCACACCCAAGGTTCTAGAAGTTACCCCTGCCTCAATAGATGCCGACAGATAAACCGAAGATTGCTGCTGAGCCGCTATCCGAGCCGCCAATTCCGTGTCACGCCGCGCTCTACCCTGGTCCACCAAAGCTTGAGCCTCATCACCAGTACGCGGCGGGTCAGGCCTACGAGGCTGATTGCGATACCACTCACTGCTTGATACAGCCGGTTCATCAATGTGCATGTTGTAGCTCCGGCTCGGATCTGTGGTTGAATGAATTCGATCACGACTATGTTGTAGCCGCCTGTTGAGCCACTACTGTCTGAAGAAGTTCTCCGGCTCTCCGTATTTCCATCCCTGCCGGCGACTCATCCTGAACCGGGAGAGCCGCCAGTCGAGTAGCCGCAGCTATCATGTTATCCAAAGGGTTAGAAAAGTGACCCGGGGGCGTTGTAACGTGGTGAGGCGGTGTCCAATTCAAATGTGGGGGTCTATAATATGAGGTTGAACTGGTTCTCTAGCCGCTGGCACCTCACCGACGCGATCCACTCCAGGCGGGTTACTGGTTCCTGCCCCAGGCGTGTTGAAAAGGTTCCTCGCATCGTAAATTGGGGGTAACCGACTCACATGCCTTCTGTTAAAGACAGCGTTTGACGCGTCGTAGTCCAAGCTTAAGCGGAAGCTCTTTGCCTGAAGTCGTTCCACCTCCCTCTGCAAGGCGGCACACTCCGCCGCCATCTCAGTGTTCTCTGTGTTTAGATCCTCCTTGGCTTAGGCTATCTTGTCACGTAACTTTGCAACATCCGCATTATGCTGAGTTTGGTTCGCCGGGTTTACCTCCGCCTTTAATAGTGTTGCCAGAGCATCCAACAGATCAGATAAAACTTGAGCTGGCGGGTGCACCGGGCCTCCTGCTCCGGCTACCGCTGCTATTGCTAACCCAGAGATCATTGCTGCTGTAGTTGAAGAATTCTGCCCTCGCTGTGTACTGGCCATTAAGATTACAACCCGGTTTGGCGGCTCGTAGGGGTCTCGAATACTGTCACCATTGGAACAGCCCCCAAGCCCACCATCTTGAACCTGATAGATGGAATTGGTCTCACCAGTTGACTCGTCGCCTGAGTAGACAACCGTCTCACCACCAGATTCAGATCCTCCTTCTAGCTCTGCTCCTTGAACAAAGCCAACAAAAACATGCTTCAAGGTGGCTTGAGCCTTGGCAGATCGCGCGCGACGAGCCGTCTCGACCATGTCAGTGCAGATGTCCGGCTCAGCTTCTGACTCACCAATCTTGCCAATGAAGACATGGATTCCGCCAAAGGGGACCTGGTACCCGTGCTCGATTGAGCCGGCCTCGGGGCCCAGCCCTCATCGTCGATGTAGATCTTGCCACAACGACTCTTAGTCATCCGGCCCATAGCGTATCCCTTGAGCCCTACGAAGCTGCCCTCCAAGAACTCAAAACCACCGTGCGCTGGCCCCATGATGGGCGCCAACTGTCGTGCAATTGTCACGGTAGATGCCCTAGCATGAGGACTTAGGTGTGGAGCCATTGCTGCGAGGTTAGCTTGAAGGGGTTTAAATGGGTCAAAGGACATAGAGAGTTTACCCAGGTTCGGCCCCTCGCAACAAGGTAAGGGCCTACTCCTGCTTTAGGTTGTATTGCTTAGGTTTTGATTACCAGGAGCAAATACGCTTGACCTAGCTCTCGACTTGTTATTTCTTTCCCTTAACCCACCGTCGGGTCATCCCTTTATATACACAGGCTCATGCCGGCGGCTTACAGAGTCCCGGCCAGCTCATACACAACGTGTCTGGCTCGGTGATAGAAATACACTTTCCTTAACATACAAGTTAACATATGGCGGTTTACACCTGTGGGCCTCAGTCTCCTCCGAGTCTTGGGCCTTCAGTAAGCTTGCTTCGTGAACCTCCGTCTTCAACATCTTCATGGGCCTTCTTGTTACGAACCGCCAATGGTATGACCCGGCCCCTCCTAGATGGGTCATATCCAATAGTTATATCCCCAACATAGGGTGACACATAAATAGCTCCAATTCATCAATATAATGTAGGCATGTATTCTGAATATAGTCATACGTGCTTATGGAAAAGAACTTGCATGGCATCTTTTATCCTACCCTCCCATGACAGCGGGGTCCTATTGGAAACTAAGGGATACTAAGGCCTCCTTTTAATAGAGTACCGAACCAAAGCATTAACACTTAGTGAATAAATGAAGTCTTCAAACTACGATCATCACCGGGAAGTGTCCCGACTATTGTCACTCTGGGGTTGCCAGATCATAACACGTAGTAGGTGACTATAACTTGCAAGATAGGATCAAGAACACAAATATTCTCATGAAAACATAATAGGTTCAGATCTGAAATCATGGCACTCGGGCCCTAGTGACAAGCATTAAGCATAGCAAAGTCATAGCAACATCAATCTTAGAACATAGTGGATACTAGGGATCAAACCCTAACAAAACTAACTCGATTACATGGTAAATCTCATCCAACCCATCACCGTCCAGCAAGCCTACGATGGAATTACTCACGCACGGCGGTGAGAATCATGAAATTGGTGATGGAGGATGGTTGATGATGACGATGGTGACGATTTACCCTCTTCGGAACCCCGAACGGACTCCAGATCTGCCCTCCCGAGGAAGAACAGGAGGTGGCGGCGGCTCCGTATCGTATAATGCGATGAATCCTTCTATCTGATTTTTTTCTCCCCGAACATGAATATATGGAGTTGGATTTGGGGTCGGTGGCGCTTCGTGGGTCCCACAAGACCAAAGGGCGCGCCCCACGAGGGTGGGCACGCCCTCCACCCTTGTAGACAGGGTGCGGGTTCCCTTTGGTTGATTATTTCGCCAATATTTTTTATTTATTCCAAAAATAATCTCCGTGAAGTTTCAAGTCATTCCGAGAGCTTTTATTTCTGCACAAAAATAACACCATGGCAATTCTGCTGAAAACAACATCAGTCCGGGTTAGTTCCATTCAAATCATGCAAATTAGAGTCCAAAACAAGGGCAAAAGAGTTTGGAAAAGTAGATTGGAGACATATCATCATCAAACCTAGAGTAAAAGGCCATCTTTTTTCCTCAATGATATTAGCTTTATGTATAGCAGAGACCCTCTCCATGTCATTGGTTTTGGCATAATGGGAAGTATACTCTGCCACTCTCAGACTTGTTTGGCGGTTAACAAGTAACACTCCAGACAACCAGAAGAAAAAGAACCATGCTATGACTAACAAGAACAATGAAAACAAGATTATCTATAGGATTGAATACACCATACCTGATGCTCAGGGCCACTATACTTTCGTTTAGTATTTTCATGGATTGTCACAAGGTTCACATCATCATATTATCTTGAAGCCAGGAAGGCTGTTGCAAGGTCTGATATTGGCGCAGGCTTACACCACACATCTAGCACACACAAACACCTCCAGCAGCACGAACACCACATGCACAACAACTAATCTAGGCATGTTCTAAGTTCTAACAAGATGTTTTTCAGAAGGAAGATCCCAAAATACTTCTCGCCGCCTTTTGAAGAGCTCAGTGTCATAAAGCAAACAAAGGCTCAAGAAAAGATCCCAGGTCCCTGCCACATGACGAGAAACAACAACTTAGTTGCTTCGACAAATCAAAGCGATGGAGTCCTAATTCATATATTTTTTACAAAAAGTATAGTACAAAGATATCAACTGAGCAATTCAGATCGACTCAGACCTTGAAATCAAAAGTACAGATTAATTCTTATTATCAGTATGCATTAGTTGTGTTTTGTTATGCCAATAAATATTTATGGTGTTCAAGTCTGGGACAATAACGAACAAACATAGATCAGATGTGTACCTAATATATTATGAAAAGTGTCGGTGGAAACGACACCTATGGGATCAAAACGATATCCCTACTACGGTTGCGGGGCGTGGGGTTTAGAGGAGTGCGGGATCGGAGGCCAATTCAGTGGACACAGGGTGTTTACCTAGGTTCGGGCCGCGTTGTGCGTAATACCCTACTCCTGCCTAAGATCTTTGTTTGAGTGTTCTTGTTCTAGAGCTAGCTACAATGGGCGTAACTTGTCCAAGGATCCGAATCCTTCTCCTGGATGCCTTGGGCCTCCATTTATAGGCAAGGGGATCGCCACAGTTGCACCAGGAGGTGGCATCGCGGTACTGTGTTTAAGCCTATCGATAGCCATATGGGACAAGGCGCATTAAATGCAAACCCACTTCCCGTCCGCTGCCGCTCTTCCCTGCTTCGACACGCGCTCGAGCCAGCAAGGCGTGCAGCGCCATGTAGACTAGCAGGAAGCTGAGGTGGCTCATGTAGGCTGGGAGGTAGCTGAGGTGGCGCAGTGGTAGGGCCTTCACGAAGATTTGCATGCCACCACGTAGGCATGCGCTGAGTTGGCCCGGAAGCCCCCTGTTGACACGCAGGTGCCTGCCCAGCTAGTGGACTGGCAGCTGCATAGGGAACGGGGGCGGGACCATGGCAGGCGTAGGCCTGGCGTAGATGTCACAGATGTCCTCGGCAAGGGCCTTGCCGGGGCCCCGGCAAGGGTCTTGCCGCGGTGTCGTAGTCGTCCCCGGCAAGGATGCTGCCGGAGGCCTTGCGGGCTTCTTTGGCAAGGATCTTGCCGCGGTTTCGTTGCTTTCTATTCCTCCTTTGTCTTAGAATGTCTCTTGTCTTCACAAAGATCTGCATGCCACCACAGGAGTGCCTCCCGGGCCCTGGTCCCAATGAGGTTGGGAAACTTGGGCTCAAGGGTAGCGCGCCCTGCTGGCGTTGGGCTAGGAAAGTTGCCCCGGCAAGACTCTTGTCGGGGCCGCGGATCCTACCCCAGTAAGGCTCTTGCCAGGGAGAATTGTCTTGTCCTCTTGATCTTCTTTGGTCTTGGCATTGTGTTTGTCAGTGTTCTGGGAACGGGGGTCCCCAGACTTGCCTGCCTGCGGCCTACGGCCTGGCTCAAGTAGTGGCCCAGTATGGCCCGTCTTCATCTACTCAAGCTCAAGACCCTCGCGAGGGAGCAAGCATCGCCGGCGGACGACAGAAGGCTTCCTCAGGAGCGGCCTCACCAGGCAGGCTCGCGAGGAGGCGGAGAGATCAAGGCAGGGGTACCTCGTGAGGTGCTCGTGACGCCAGCCATGACGATCGAGACCAGGCGAATGCCGGCATGTGTAGTGTCCTCGTTTCCTCTTTGGTGCAAAGGGGGAAAGCACAGACACAGAGTACCGAGGCATCAAGCAAAGGTTACCATTTCGGTGCAACGAGAACAAGACCAGCAGAGCGGCAGGACGAAGGTCCCCGTGGAGCCCAAGACGGCGTCATCGCCAGTGCCTTTGGCAGCCGAAGACCAACTTTAGCCAGGATAACTTGTACTAGATGTTCCCCTTCCAAATGGCCACTGTTGGCTCCCTTCCTGCTCAATATTTCAGAAGAGCACCAGGGCCTCTATATATAAGGATAGCCACCACAGTAGAAAGGGAGGAAGATCGCGATCTGACCGAGAGCCACAGAGACGGAGCAATTCCTCTCCAAGCACACGACCACAAGAACGCCCCTCGCGAGGCTATTCTTCCTCTTTACTGTTCATCATCAGCCCCTGAGGCAATCCTTCAGACCACAAACTTGAGTAGGGTATTACACCTCAACGGTGGCTCGAACTAGTATAAACCTTGTGTCCCTTGTGTTGTTCATCGGGTAGCTTAGATTCTCAGCGAGGCGTTGGGACGTGGATCGTTAGGGGGAAGATCTTTGCGTGCACCCCAGAGTTCGGACCTTAAGGGTTTTGCTGGAACCTGATATCCTACATTTGGCACGCTAGGTAGGGGTGCACCGGAATCTTTCTCCCGCTGTCCCGTGTTTGATCGTTCGTTGCAATCATGGCTGACGCTCGCCGAGCTCGTGCCGAGCGTCGGGCTGCCCTCGTCGCCCACATCGCCCAGACGGCTCCCGTCGGTGGGCCTCCCCGTCGTTCCCCGTCGCCTGCCGCCCACGCCGCCACCGGCCTGGCAGGGAACAAGCAGCAGGCGTTGTCGCTGCATCCCTCGGTACAGCGGGAAGGCCACACCGCCACCCCGTTGCTGACTCCAGCTGGTTCATCGTCGCACGCCTGTCGCGCTCCCACGGACGTGCACGCCGCATTGCTCCTGGCGTGTGAGATCCTGCACTACCGTCCCGTCGATGACCTCTACAAGGAGTGGCTCGCTCGCATCACCGAGCTCGTCAGCGCCGCAGGGGGCTCCCCTGCGCCGTCCCTCTCGCTGCCTCGCCCTCCATCCTGCGCGGGTGATGCAGCTCTGGAGGTGCCTCCGCCGCCTCCTCCCCAAGAAGGCGCCCTTGCTCCAAGGCACATGGCCCCTGGACGAGACCCACCACGTCAGGCGCCCGCACGACAAGAAAGGAGCTGCCAAGAAATCCCTCGCCCCCAAGAAGGTGCTCGCGTGCTCCCTGCACTAGCGCACCATGACTGCATTCCTACGCCAGCGCATCAAGACCCCGCGCTACCCTTGGCGGCGGCACGCGGGGACCCCCAGGAGCAAGCCCCGCGTCAGCAAAGGGCTCCGGTGGCCACTGCAGGCTGTCGCGCCTTCACCATCGAGCTACGCAACGTTGCCTGGCTGGGCAAGTTCAAGCCGGATCTGCCTCCTCGCTACGATGGCACTGCCGACCCTGCGGAGTTCTTGTAGCTCTACGAGCTGGGCATCGAAGCGTCTAACAGAGACGAAAAGGTCATGGTGAATTGGTTTCCCATGGCGCTCAAGGATGGTGCCCGCACCTGGCTCCTGAACCTGCCTCCCGGCACGATCTCCACTTGGGACGAGATGCGCACCCACTTCATCGCCAACTTCTAGGGCACTCGCGATCGTCCCTGTCCGCGTTCTGGGAACGGGGGTCCCCAGACTTGCCTACCTGCGACCTGCAGTGTGGCTCAAGGGGCGGCCCGGCACGGCCCATCTTCATCAGCACGGGCTCAAGACCCTCGCGAGGGGCCAAGCCTCGCAGGGTCGACGACAGGGAGCTTCCTCAAGCACGGCCTCGTCAGGCTGGCTTGCGAGGAGGCGGAGAGATCAAGGCGGGGTACCTCACGAGGTTCCTATGACTCAAGCCATGATGACCAAGGGTGCCAGGCGGGCGCCAGCCCACGCAGTGTCCTTCTTTCCTATTTGGTGCAAAGGGAGCAAGCGCAGGCGAGAGCATCAAGCAAAGGCATCCGTTTCGGTGCAACAAGACCAAGACCGTCGCAACGACAGGATGGAAGTCATTGTGGAGCCCAAGCTGGCATCACCACCAGAGCCTTTGACAGGCAAGGACCAACTTTAGTCAGGATAAGTGTACTAGATGTTCCCCTTCAAAATGGCAAATTGTTGGCGCCCTTCCCGCTCAATATTTGGGAAGAGGCCCAGGGCCTCCGCCTATAAATAGGACTAGCCACCCCTAGGGTAGAGGCATCTGGAGATCGACCAATCGAACCTTAGCCAGAACCACCAATGCAAGAACCCCTCCCCTCGCGAGGCTGTTCTTCCTTGTATTGTTTATCATCAGCCCAAGAGACAATCCACCACATGTAACGCCCTGAATCCGATGCGCCAGGTGTCTGTCAGTTATTCGCCATCGTTGCCATGTCGTTAACATGTCATTTGCTTGCGTGTGGAATTTTATCATGTCATCATGTGCATTTCATTTTGCATACGTGTTCGTCTCATGCATCCGAGCCTTTTCCCCGTTGTCCGTTTTGCAATCCGGCGCTCCTATGTCCTCCGGCATCCCCTTCTTGCCTCTCTTCGTGAGTGGGTGTTAAATGTTCTCGGAATGGGATGAAACTTGGCATGCGGTCTTATTATAGTGTAGACAGGCCGCCTGCCAAATTTCGTCGCGTTCGGAGTTCGTTTGACTGCCCAACCATTAAATATATAACCGCGATATGGTCGGTATATTCATCGGACGTTTCGGTCTCCGAAACTGCCGCCGGGCTGCAACTTCTCTTCTCTTCTCTCAGCCAGCTCCTCTTCACAGCCCGCCTAACCTCCCCCTCGATCGGATCCATCGGATCGCGATTGGAGGGCTTCGAAAGCCCCCAATTTCCCCTAACCTAGCCCCTCCTACCTATAAATGGACACCCCCACGTCCATTTTCGGGCTAAACCTACCCCTAGCCTCCTCCCCTAACCTCCCAGCCGCCGGCGCCTTGTTTTCTGTGCCCGGCCACCTCCCGTCCGCCACTTGGTGTCGTCCCACTCGCCAGCGCCGCCGCTCCAGTCGCCTCCCAGCCAACGGGAGAGCGCCACGTGCCCCACAGCCTTCCTCCCATCTCCCGCGGCCCTGCAGGCCCAGGCGCAGCCCGCCCGGGCCCGAGCCGCCGCCGCCCCGGCCCGCCGGCGCTCGCCCGCGCCCAGCGCCCGCTCCCCTCGTCCCCGAGCAGGAGGGCTCGGCCGCGCCCGATCTGCCCGACGCTGGCAACCGCTGCCGCCTCCCGCCGGCGAGCACCGTCGCCGGAGCACCCGTGCCGCCCTGCCAGGTCGCGCCGCCCCTCGCCATCTCTCTCCTTGCCCGGCCTCACTCTCTCTCTCTCCCCGCAGGAACCCCGCCATGGCGTCGCCCCTAGCTCGACGAGCTTCGCAGCCGCCGCGCCCGGATCCGGCAAGCTGCCGCCCGGATCTGTCGATCCCAGCCGTCCCCGTCCAGATTCGCGCCTCTCCGGCCTCCCCTCGCCGGCCTCGCCTCGTCGGAGGACCACGCCGCCGCGCCATGGCCTCCTGCTCGTGCAGGAGCACGGGAGGCCAATCCCCAGCGCCCGTGGGCCCCGCGTACGGCCCAGTGACCCAGCCGGCCCGATCCACCGCCCCGTCGTCCTGGGCTTGGCCCGTGGTGAGCCCAACACCATCCCATCTCTTCCCCTGCCTATCCGTCGCTCTGGGTGTATTATACTATATTGCGCTCGTCCGTTTTTTTTTCCAGAAATGGCTGTCCCTGACATTATCATGCCATATTCATCGCATTGTAACTCTGCATCCGTAGCTTCGTTTTGTTCGTGTAATATGTCAAATTGTTCGCCTCAACGAGTACATCATTTCATTCCATTGCATCATGTTCATTTGAGTCCATCTTGATTCCCGAATCATCATCGCAAGAGTGCTTCATAATGTTGGCTGCTGTCTGTTAACAAAACATGCTCAATTGTCATTTTTGCCATGATTGATGTGTGCATCCTATAAGGTTGATGTCTACATGTGTTTTGAACTATGAAATGTCTTCTTTACAGAGGTGCTTACCAAGTATTTTTGTGAGCAATGTGGTGACTAGCACAAGCATGCAAACTAGGCATCGTGATGTTGCTGATTTTAGTCCCTGTTCTGCTGTTATTTTGATGCCATGTAAACTTGATGCTACAGAGAGATCCATGCTTATTTTGAGATACTTCAGTAAGGGCGTTTTGAACATATGGTTATTCTCTATCCATTCATGCCCCTGTTTGCAATTATTGAGTAGTCTAGCATGTCATTTTCGTGCTCTACTTTTGCTCCAAAATGTTTGCTGGCAGATTGTTTACATGTTATTCAATTTTGCCAAGGTTGTTGTAGTTGATCCTTGCATGCTATGAACTTGTTCTTCCCTTGGTTGGTTACATAAACATGTCTTCTTGCTGATGCTATGCTTATCTTGTCATGCAATGACTTGTGGTGAGCGAATCAAGCTTGTTAAGTAGGGTACTTGCTGTTGCTGTTTTGCTAGGCTGAATCTGTTATTTCGTGATGCTATGTAAACCTGCTGCTACAAATCATTCTATGCATAATCTGGATATGTTCACTAAGGGTGTTTTGTTCTTCATGTTATGCCCTATCCATTCATGCTCCTGGTTGTAATTATAGCTTGATGTAGCTTGCTCATATCTTGCTCCAAAGTTGCTAAATAATGTTGCTGTCAGCCTGTTAACATTAAGTTCAGTTGTTGCCATGTGTTTTGCTAGTGATCCATGTACCCTATGGACTTGCTCTTGCCATGCTTAGCTTCACAAACATGTATTCTTACTGTTGGTTGCCTTGCTATGCCATATATTGCTCTATGGTGAGTGGTACAATCTCACCAACATGCCTTCATAATTCTGTTCCTGCCATGTATGAATCTGTAATATAACTTGCTATGTTTACGTGGGTGCCATCATATTTTCTGTTCCTTTTTGGCTCATGGTCAGTAAAGGACTTTTGATCTATGCAATTAATAGATTCATGCCATGCCTTTGTTTGCCTTGATGAGTTCCTATAACATGTTGTTTGATAGCTCTAAACATTGCAACCTGATGTTATTTTCTGCAAAGTCTGAAATGTTATTACTTGCAATCTTGCCATGTGTGTTTGAGCATGTTCTAGTGATTTCTAGAGATAGCTCAGTGTTCATGTTTTGTGATGCTTTACCTGTACATCATTCCCAAGCCTTTTGTTTTCATATTGTGGTACTATAGCATGTTGTTTTGATGCTTGCAATATGCCTAGTTGCTGTTTTGGACAAATTGTTGCTATAACTTGTTTCATGTGTGTGTATTGAACCGTTGCTCCGTTTTGAGTGTGCTCTATATGAAACTTGCTTAGAATTGCATGTAGTTTCATATTATCATGTTGCATTCATGTTTTGAGGTGTTTGCTTGATGTTTGTATGCATTTTGCATCAATACCATGTTTAACTTGTATTGCTCATATCTTCTAGGCCGTAGCTCCGAACTAAATGAACTTTATATGTAACTTGACTAGAATCTCATGTCAATCATCTTTGTGCATCTTAACTTGATGTTTAACAACTTGAACATAAGGTTTATTCAGATCTGGACCATTTTTGAAATATGCATATGAGGACTTACCGGATTTGTTATATGTTGTTCCTGGCCTCATTTAAACTTGCCTTGATGTGTTGCTCTTGTTTGCATCATCCCTTGCCATGAGTAGCTTCATGTAGTTTTGTCATGCATCATGCTTGTTGTGCATCATGCCTTGTTCATGTGTGGTGTGTTTACTATGTTGTGTGCTTCTTCTCGGTAGTTCCCGTTTCGTTGCGATCGTGAGGATTCGTTCGTCTACGCTTGGTTCGGCTTCATCCGTTCATCTTCTTCATGGACTTGTTCTTCTTCCTTGCGGGATTTCAGGCAAGATGACCGCTACCCTGGATCTCACTACTATCATTGCTATGCTAGTTTCTTTGTTCTATCGCTATGCTGTGCTACCTATCACCTGTTTATCAAGCCTCCCTAATTGCCATGTCAGCCTCTAACCTTTGACACCTTTCCTATGCAAACCGTTGTTTGGCTATGTTACCGTTTTGCTCAGCCCCTCTTATAGTGTTGCTAGTTGCAGGTGAAGTTGAAGATTTCTCCATGGTGGACAGGATTTTGGTTGGGATATCACAATATCTCTTATATTAATAATGCATCTATATACTTGGTAAAGGGTGGAAGACTTGGCCTTTTGCCTTGTGTTTTGTTCCACTCTTGCCGCCCTAGTTTCCGTCATACCGGTGTTATGTTCCCGGATTTTGCGTTCCTTACGCGATCAGGTGATTTATGGGACCCCCTTGACAGTTCGCTTTGAACAAAACTCCTCCAGCAAGGCCCAACCTTGGTTTTACCATTTGCCTCACCACCACCTATACCCTGCCCTTGGGTCGGCCAACCCGAGGGTCATCTTTATTTTAGCCCCCCCCCCCCCCGGGCCAGTGCTTGTCTAAGTGTTGGTCCGAACTGAGCTGCCTGCGGGGCCACCTCGGGGCAACTTGAGGGTTGGTTTTACTTGTAGCTAGTATCATCCGGTGTTGCCCTGATAACGAGATATGTGCAGCTCCTATCGAGATTTGTCGGCGCATCGGGCGGCTTTGCTGGTCTTGTTTTACCGTTGTCGAAATGTCTTGTAAACCGGGATTCCAAGTCTGATCGGGTCTTCCTGGGAGAAGGTATATCCTTCGTTGATCGCGAGAGCTTATCATGGGCTAAGTTGGGACACCCCTGCAGGGTATAATCTTTCGAAAGCCGTGCCTGCGGTTATAGGCAGGTGGGAATTTGTTAATGTCCGGTTGTAGATAACTTGACACCAGATCCGAATTAAAACGCATCAACCGTGTGTGTAGCCATGATGGTCTCTTTTCAGCGGAGTCCGGGAAGTGAACATGGTTTCTGGGTTATGTTTGACGTAAGTAGGAGTTCAGGATCACTTCTTGATCATTGCTAGTTGACGACCATTCCGTTTGCTCTCTTCTCGCTCTTATTTGCGTATGTTAGCCACCATATATGCTTAGTCGCTGCTGCAGCCTCACCACTTTACCCCTTCCTTTCCCATTAAGCTTTGCTAGTCTTGATACCCATGGTAATGGGATTGCTGAGTCCTCGTGGCTCACAGATTACTACAACAACAGTTGCAGGTAGAGGTTATGCGATGATCATGACGCGAGAGCGATGTTTGCTTGTATTGGAGTTCTTCTTCTGCTTCTTCGATCAGGGGATAGGTTCCAGGTCGGCAGCCTGGGCTAGCAGGGTGGTTGTCGTTTGAGTTTCTGTTTGTGTTTCTTCCGTAGTCGGATGTTGATCTTATGTATGATGATGTTGTATTCGGGTGGCATTGTATACCTTTTGTATGTATCCCCATCTATTATGTAATGTTGATGTAATGATATCCACCTTACAAAAGCGTTTCAATATGCGGGTCTATCCTTGGTGGGACCTTCAAGTTCCTTTTGGATAGGGTCGCATATTGGGCGTGATAAGTTGGTATCAGAGCCTCGACCAACCCTAGGAGCCCCCTTGATTGATCGTGTAGTTTGGCTGATGTTGAGTCTAGAAAAAACTGATTTCTGAGTCTAGTTATATCGGAGAGTAGGAATTCTTTTTACTCCTCGGCCCCTTCGTCGCTCTGGTCAGGAATCTTGACGTAGGTGTTTTGAATTACTCCTCTTCCTCTTCAAATTTTTCTTTAGGATCACGCAGTTGGTTTTCCGATCGTTGGTTCTCAGCTCTTTTTATCCGGTGCATTTCTCGTCAAGTTGACTCGAGCCTCTTCGTCTTTGCCAAGTTCAATCCTCAGTTGTTGTTTTTTTCCCACTCGCCCTCCCCTTTTGTTCTTGGAATCGGAGTCCATAATTGAGTATCCATCCTACTCGTTCGAAGTCTTTGCTTTCTTTTCTCAATGATTTCAATCGGTGTTTTTTTCTTCAAGTTATTCGTCGGTTCCCCCTTCCAAGTTGTCTTTGTTTTCCCTCCCTCCCACCCTTTTTCTTCCCGGAGTCTGACTCTCTCTCGACCATCTATCTCATTCGTGCGGAATCTCTTCAGTCTTTCATAAATTATTTCAACCGGTGAATTCTCTTTTGTTCGACATTCTTCATCTCTTTTCCGGTGGCATCAATTCAAGTTTTTTCGGGTTGATCACATTCTTTTCCTTGGATCAAGTGTTATCCTTGCTCGTTCGCCTCTCGCCAGTTTATCCTTCCGGAGTGTTCAAGACATCTCAGGAGATTTGTTTGTGTCCGAGTTAATTCCAGGTTGTCACCTCATTCAAATATTTCAATTGTTCCGGTCCATCATCTATCTTTTCAAGAATCCTTTTCAACAGTGTTTTCTTTTAGTGAGCCCTAACCCACAGGTCTTTTTCCCAGGATCTTACCTGACTCATCTAATTATTTCGGAGCTATTCCTAATTCTTTTCAAAGTGTGACGTAAGAATGGATTCCATCAGTAACATGCATTCTCCAAGATCGTTTTCAAACTCTTTTCATTGCTGGCTCAACCACTTCGCTTTTCATTCCACCGGAGTATCTCAGTAATTTTGGTGGTGTTTCTCGTCGTCATTCGAAGACCGAAGAAGAGTCTTTCCTCTAAATCTTGTCCATTATCGCGAAGATTCGTGGTTCTAGCTTCATGTTATCATCCTCTCGAATTATTTTAGTTTGCCAGATATTCTTTTCTTACCCATCCGGAGTATTTCAGGAGTTGATTTCTGTTTCTTTTCACCGGAGGCCATCTTTCCACAAGAATTCTTCGTCCTCTCATGTCAGTTACCGTTATTCAACTATCCCGGTGCTTCATTCAAGTATTCTTCAATCAATTCGCAATCTCTAAGTTCTCGTCTCTCTAAATCCCCTCAGGCATATTTGATCGTCTAATTCTTCCCGGTGATTCATTCTCTTTCGTCAGTCATTTTCGAATTCTTATGGTGCTTCATTCAAATTCTTTTTCTTTGATTATCGTTTCAATCCATTCGTTCTTTCAATCCTACCGGTGGTTCATGAAGACTTTCTCAAGTATTGTGCCATTTACCCCCTCAATCCTTTTGCCAAGAAGAATAAGTAGTATGCAAAAATCCATTGCTTGTCATCAATTTAATTTGATGAAGGATAAGCATACAATAAATCTTATCCTTATTTCATCCAAGTGATTAACCCCTTCCTTCGGAGTTTGTTCTTGATGAATAAATTCTAGTTCCAAGTGTTTTCATCTTTTCTTTTCCGGAGTTCAATTTCCTCAACCATTTTGTCGGAACCTCCATCTAAATCATCGAGGCTCATCTTATTCTTTCTTCCTTCATTCTATCTCATCATTCTTTTGTCACCGGAGTTCTTCATGGTGGTTCTTCATGATTTAATTCATTCTTCAAGAGTTCATCAAGATTATTATCGAAGGAGCTCAAGTATCTTTCCTTCTTGATTCTCGAAGTGCAATTAATTCTTCCTTTTCTTCTGAAGTGGAGTTTTGCATTTCTTCATTCCTCTCAGCTATTCTATCTTTTCCATTTGTGGTTGGTTATCACCTCATAATTTCTGAGATGTTATCCATAAGTCCACGACAAGCTTATTCTTTCGTTGTTGATTTTCTCAACAACTCCATTCAATCCTTCCTTCTAAGTTCATTTCTTTCCATTCTTTAATTCTTCCGGAGGCATTGTCTATTCTTCTCGTCAGGTGTCATTCCATCCTCTCAAGTTCATGTTCTATTCTTTCCATGTACAGCCGGAGTGCTGCCTAAATCCTTTTAGTCTTATTCACTACAAGAAATATGTCAACTTGTGACCTTTTGTCAGGGACCCTGGAAGAATTGGTCATAGATTTATGACCATTTCAGACCAAATTGGTCAAAAGCTGTTCGGGGGTTCCAAACCCTAAACCATTGTGACCATTTTGGTCAGAAAGGTCGTAATTTCCTTACACGAAATGGTCACAAAGCAAACAGTGCTAGTCCGCTGCCTTATTTCTAGTTGTTAATGACCAATATAGATGGTCATAGCCTTGTAGATTGTGGTGGGTTGTGATGACTAGGCGCCATCTCATCAGTTTTGCCTATGTGTCATGTCCATGTGGCAGTTTTTGCCCTAGGTTGTGAAGCAACCTATATTTCTGTTATTCCAAAAATTCCCAAAAAATTCTCATAAATGTTTTGGATCATATCTTCATCAAATATGTCAAAAACATTCCTTGCCTAGTTCAAAAATAATTCAAAAATATTCATTTTCCTATTCTATTCAAAGCAGCACTTTGTGAAGGAAGTACCACTTTGGCATGTCCAAATGGTATCCATTTTCTACAGTGCTTTCCTATGCCCAAATAACCATCCTCCACCAAATGCCAGCTCAATTCATTCATTATTTTGAGCCCAGCTTCAACATTCGTATTTATGTCCAGTGTGGTACTTTGTAAAGCAAGTACCACCTAGGCTCCTCCTTTTGAGCTGAAAATTTGTGAAGACGGTCTTCTTAGTAACTCATCATCCTCAGCCAAAACTCACGCCCATTAGCCATGTGCATTTCCCGTACTGCAAATCAAACACTTGGCTGCTTATTAATGTTTGAGCATCGATCGGTCTCCTCGTGAGAATCTTATGTTGTGATTTTCTTCCTAGCACCTACCTAGGGAGTGCCCAACCCACTAGACATGCCTAGGCCGCCCAGAACACATGGCAACGCTACGGTCACGCGGTGACCACGCGGCGGGCATGCTAGCTTACGCGCTCTAGAGTTGGGGCCCTCGGCCACCGTCCAAACCTTGATGCCTCGCCATCAAACCATGTATTTATGATTAAATAGATACTTATTTACCTAGAAATTGTTTTTGGAAAAAATAAAGAGCAAACTATGAGGCAGCTGCAGTTCAAATTTGACCCGTTTCCATCTGAATCGGCGGCAATTTGTCTTTTTCACCAGAGGTGGATCAAAACTTTTTCACCCAACCATTTTGTCAATTGTGCATTATATATGGCCTAGTATTTTATAAAATTGATTTGGTCCATTTTTGCAACAATTATTTGGTAGTTTCTTCACAAAAAAACCTCCTTTTGGGCACACGGAAAATGAAAAATGAATTTTCCGTGCAAAGAAAATGAAAACTTCCTTAGGAAACATTGTTTGGAATTCCAAGATGTACCCTTGTGCACAATATGAGATCATTTGAACAAACTATGCTATGAATGTGGCCATAAGATTGATCATTTGGCTTGAAAGCCATTGATCTCCACACGTGATAGCTCGTTTCTGAGAACACTTTTTAAAAATAATTGTTGTATTACAAGTTTGTTATTTTTCCTGGGAACTTGGCCACATATAATGACACAATGCGAAGGTTTCCTAATTTTTTGAATTTTTTTGAATTTTTTATGCCCGTTTCAAAATGCGGTCAAAACGGCGGGAATGACCGTTCCTAGCTAGTGGTTGAATCTTGGAATTTTTTTGGCGTTTCTCTGATTAAATAGGTACTTATGTACCTAGAAATGATTTTTGGAAAAAATAAATAGCAAACTATGAGGCACCTACAGTTCAAATTTGACCCGCTTCCAGCTGAATCGGCGGGAATTTGTCTTTTTCACCAGAGGTGGATCAAAACTTTTGACACCCAACCATTTTTTCAATTGTACATTAAATCTGGCCTAGTATGTTAGAAAAATGATTTGGTCCAATTTTACAACAATTAGTTGGGAGGTCCTTCACAAAAAAACCTCCTTTCAGGCACTCGAAAAATGGAAAATGGTTTTTTCGTCCAAAGAAAATGAAAACTTCCTTAGGCAACATTGTTTGCCATTCCAATATGCACTCTTGTGCACAGTATGAGATCATTTTAACAAACTATGCCATGAATGTGGCCATAAGATTGATCATTTGGCTTGAAAGCCATTGATCTCCACACGTGATAGGTCGTTTCTGAGAACACTTTTTTTAAAATAATTGCCGTATTACAAGTTTGTTATTTTTCTTGGGAACTTGGCCACATATAATGACATAATGCGAAGGTTTCCCAATTTTTTGAATTTTTTTGAATTTTTTATGCCCGTTTTAAAATGCGGTCAAAACGGCGGGAATGACCGTTCCTAGCTAGTGGTTGAATCTTGGAATTTTTTTGGCTTTTCTCTGATTAAATAGGTACTTATGTACCTAGAAATGATTTTTGGAAAAAATAAATAGAAAACTATGAGGCACCTATAGTTCAAATTTGACCCGCTTCGACCTGAATCGGCGGGAATTTGTCTTTTTCACCAGAGGTGGATCAAAACTTTTGACACCTAACCATTTTGTCAATTGTGCATTAAATATGGCCTAGTATTTTAGAAAAATGATTTGGTCCGATTTTGCAACAATTATTTGGGAGGTCCTTCACAAAATACCTCCTTTTGGGCACTCGAAAAATGAAAAATGTTTATTTTTGCAAAAAAAACTCATTTCTCACTACACCTTTTTGAAGATATTTATCTTTTTTCATGTTTGTTATTTTTTTTCTGAAAACTCGTTCACATTTTGGTGACACAATGAGAAGGTTTTCTATTTTCTTTTTGAATTTCTCAGGTCATAAAATAGCTGTCATGATTTTAACATATTATTTTTAAACAACTATGACCAATTTAGATGGTCATAGCATCATACTGCATTCTGATTGGTCTGTAGACCCTTCACGCGGATCGTGCATCATACGCCGTCGGATGCTCGTGGATCCAACGGCTATCCACACCAACCCCGAAACCCTAGCTGGTCATTTTCCATCCACCACCCCGCCTCCTTTCTTTCCCACCCCCACACCAACCCATCCATCTCCTCGCTGCCTCCTCCCTTCCAGATCTCCTCGCTGCCCGACGGAGAGAGAGAGAGAGAGAGAGCTGCCTCCTCCCTTCCAGATCGCCGCTGGCGGAGCTGGTCGCCGTCCATGGCCTCCCGCACGCCCTACTCCTCTCACCCCTCCCCTTCCCTCACCCAACCAAACCGCACGTCCATGGCCACATCCCAGCTCGATCTCATCGGGAACGAGGCCACCTGCAACCACCGGCCTCCATCAATCCAACCATCCATCCATGCCCGCGGCAGCACTCCCGCCGCCCGTGCTCCTTCCCCAGCAGCGAGAGGCTTCGAGAGAGCCAAGGCGCGCCCCGAGCGTGGCGATCCACCGTCCATCCCAACCTCCTCCGCCCGCCTCCTTCTATTTTCTGTGGGTCCTGCAGATGGCGGCGACGGGCGTCGGCGCCGGGTGCCTCGCCCCAGCGTCCACCTACGTGCTGATCCGGCGATGGCGGCCCAGGCGTCCGCCTGCGTCGTCCGCACGCAGCTCCGGCGCGTCGAGCGGGGCCGCTACGTCATTGAGCTCAGCAGGGAGGGCCCCGCCCGTCATGCCCGGCTTCCTCGCGCCGCCCCTGCCCGCGCCTGCCCAGTCGCCGGCCCCAACGCAGCCGCCCCTGCCGGACGGCGGCGTGGGGGAACTCACCCCCGACCTCCTGCTCGAAGGTACCGCGGTTCAGTCGATTTCTTCCTGACGAATGTTCAGTCAATTCAGTTGTTGTATATATATGAGATATATGTTCGTTGTTCATCAGTCGTACGTACAGATTTACCAGCATATGCGGGCAGATCAATATATTTTTCTAGACGTTTTATTGGATCGTGAGATGATTGATTTAGTACTGCTACTAGAAAGAAGACTGAAAATGCTGGACCAAGTGCACGCATGTTGGGAACGTAGTTAAATTGAGGAGTTTGTCCGTTGCTTGGCCTGGTATTATTACCAAAAATGGTGTGAGTCCCTGTACTTATTATTAATGGGAAATCTTAACATCACACTGGGGCTTATTAGTCTCCAATTGTATATTCTCTGCACTCAACTGATTTTACTGATACTGTAGTGGACATGACACATGAGCACCCCTCTTCAAGGAATGCAATGCTTGTTTCTGTTTTATATTACAGGAACTAGAAGGAGCTTCCACCTTTGAGTACAGAAGTAGTATTGAAATTGAAGACCCTAGTATTACTGTCTTGTTTTTCAATGAAATGGGAGGCCCATGCAGTAAGTCACATGGGCACCTGGGAGGCTGGGATCATGTGTGCTTTGCAGAGTACTAGACCTAGCTCACCCTCTGTTAGATTACTTGTTGGGCTGCTACTTTGTGTTTGCTATGCAGTATATTAGACATCCTGAGTTTGGCATCTAGCCAAGAACAGAATGCAAGTTGCACCATTCTTATTATTGCTAAACTGTTGTGACGCAATTTTTAAAGAATGCGATCTTCTAAGTATTAATCTGCTAATGCCTGTCCTCACTCTGGTCTTGACAAATATACCATATGAATATTTCCATTTTGCAACCAGGGATTGCTGAGGATTCCATAGACAACATATTGTGGCTGCAAGTGAGCAGCTGGTATTTCTGCATGTTTTATTACTAGAATTATAATTGATTACCCAGGGGTCAAGTTATGTTCCCTTCGCGGCTGGTAGCATCACCCCCTTTGAACGTCATGTGACTGTTAGTTATGCATCTGAGTGTTCGGTCTGTAGGATAATAGGATCGCCAACTCCCCTATTTCCTGTTGTTAGTAGTTAATCTCGGGGAAGAATTTTTATGGAAACATGGAGGACGATGCTTTTGCTGTGCAATTGTTTATCACCCCTCGTAACATGTATATTTAGTGGTTACTACTAAAAGTTTTGCATTTGAGTGCTGGGTAGGTAGGATCTTAGGATCATCAACTCCTGTACACTGTTTTAACTGGTTCTGCATCTGTACATACATGTGCACAGCCGTAAATCCAAGTGTACATGCTGTCTTTTGCAGGCTTATTTCAGGCTGTGGTTGTTTGTCCAAAAATATATCAGTCTATTTTTTATATCCTCGTCCACTAATCTGGGCACTCGATTTACTCGAAGCCTTGTGAATCAGGTTATGCAAACCCGTTGCATTTAGCACCATCAAAGCTTGTTACTACATCAGTTGCTTGCTCCAAGTGTCTTGTTCTTGGATTCTTTGATTTTATCCTGGTGTGCACAATGCTGGTATTTCTGGATAAGCTGAAACTAGTTTCTCCACCATATGCTATCTAGCTGTTGGGTGCTAATTATAGTTACTTTATATGAAGAAACACTTACCTTGCAGCCATCTAATATGCAATTCTAATAATATGTGATGCCCGCTTTTTTTAGTTGTATATGCCATTCGTGCATGAATTACTTTTCTTATGTACCAACTTTAGAGATTCTAATTATCATCCCTGATTGACATACTTTAGAGATTCTAATTCATGTATGATGGTATCAAAGGGGATCATTGTACTCATAATAATAACTAGTGGAGTTGAGAGGTTTACTTTGCTCTGCATTCTAAAGTACCATATTTCTGATGCCCATATGCTACTTTGCTCTGCACAAAAATATCCTGTTAAATCATTGCATGTATTTCAGGTCATTACAGTGGCATTGGATGGTCAATATTAGGTAAACTGCCTGGTTTGGGAGCACGTTTGGCTGCCTGGATGCTGCTGCTGCTGCTGTCAATTTACTCTTGATCGATTTCTTCCTTGACAATGTAAGTACTTCCATTGTTCGACTGTTTGCCGTGTTCATCAGCTATCCCATTTGGTTTGTTTCCTCCAATTAACTGTTGCTCCTGCTGCTGTTACAGCTGGCTTGGTGGCCTTGCGTGCATCTTCTCCACCAGCGTTCTCTTCCAAGTCCTGGTAATTAAGCCTAATAACATGTCCACTCACTCACTTGCCTCTAAAATAAGCTCCCACTCCTTTTCTGAATTGAATTAGGTCTCTGAAATTTAAGCTTATAGAACATACAGTGTCAATCAGGTCTCTAAAATTTAAGCTTATAGAACCTACAGTGTCAATCAGGTCTCTGAAATTTAAGCTTATAGAACCTAGGAAAAGATTAGAATTAAAATCTAACAGTGCTGACTGATGGCCACAGTGCTGTTTTGCTGTGCTTGATAAACCTGAGACTTCTTTTTATTGTAATATTGAAGTTGTTTGGTTCTGGCCTCAGCAGCAGTACACTCTAATTTTGGTGGCCTTTATGTTCATTATTTTACAGGAGCTCCAGGCCTATTTTTTTGGAGTGTGAAGCCGTGAAGCCAAGTGTGAAGCTGTGAAGCCAAGTGTGAAGCAGTACTTAGCAAAGAGTTTTTGGTTCTGTACTTAGCAAAGAGTTTGTGGATCTGAAGTGTGAAGCCACGTGTAAATTGTAATATTGTAAAAGTCTAATATAGTGTTAATGAATTATATCTGTTCTGTCCTATTTGAAATAATGATTATGTATGTTGAAAAGATGTGAAATGGAAACTTGACCAGTGGGACCCAGTTATTATGAATATAATCTGAGCAATTTTGAAATTTCTGACATGTGTGACTGATGTATGGCATTATGACTAGTGGGACCAGCACCAAAATATAATTATTGAAATAGAAAATAAATGATTGTAAGAAGGCTAAGGCCAAAAAATAAAGAAGCTGAAATATTGGGCTTGGCCCATGTAGCCAACAAGAATTATCTTGAAAAAAAGCTTGAATTGTTGGGCTAGGCCCATGTAGAAAACCGAATTGGACCGGGCTGAATCTTGTGCCACATCAGCTTGCCACGCTGGATACCTACGTGGCCTGGGGAGGTTGCTAGTGACCAAAACGCCACAGTAGGAATATTTTGGTCGTAAACGTCTTCGACCATTCCAGAAGAAAGGTCGCTATAGTCAGTTTATGATGGCCAGCTTTTGACCTTCTGTTTTTGGTCACAAAAAGGTCGCAAATGGAAATTTGTGACCTTTCAGTGACCAATAGTGGTGGTCACAAGTTGACATATTTCTTGTAGTGATTTGTTTCTTATCTCGTTCTATCTGGAGTGATTTCATAGTCTATCTGATTCCGTGAGCTTTTGATTCTCGTCATTCTCGTCGTTCCTCTTTTCTTCTCGAGTGCTCTCGATTCTTTGCTTCTTCTCTTGAGTCCTTGTTTCACCTCATCCCTTTTTCCTTTCGTCTCGGTCCTAAGATCTCGGGACGAGATCTCTTGTTAGTGGAGGAGTGTTGTAACACCCCGGATCCGATGCGCCAGGTGTCTGTCAGTTATTCGCTGTCGTTGCCATGTCGATGCCATGTCATTTCCTTGCGTGTGGCATTTTACCATGTCATCATGCGCATTTCATTTTGCATACATGTTCGTCTCATGCATCTGAGCCTTTTCCCCGTTGTCCGTTTTGCAATCCGGTGCTCCTATGTCCTCCGGCGTCCCCTTCTTGCCTCTCTTCGTGAGCGGGTGTTAAATTTTCTCGGAATGGGATGAAACTTGGCGTGCGGTCTTATTATAGTGTAGACAGGCCGCCTGCCAAATTTCGTCGCGTTCGGAGTTTGTTTGACTACCCAACCGTTAAATATATAACCGCGATATAGTCGGTATATTCGTCGGACGTTTCGGTCCCCGAAACTGCCGCCGGGCTGCAACTTCTCTTCTCTTCTCTCAGCCCAGCTCCTCTTCACAGCCCGCCTAACCTCCCCCTCGATCGGATCCATCGGATCGCGATCGGAGGGCTTCGAAAGCCCCCAATTTCCCCTAACCTAGCCCCTCCTACCTATAAATGGACACCCCCACGTCCATTTTCGGGCTAAACCTACCCCTAGCCTCCTCCCCTAACCTCCCAGCTGCCGGTGCCTCGTTTTCCGTGCCCGGCCACCTCCCGTCCGCCACTTGGCGCCGTCCCACTCGCCAGCGCCGCCGCTCCAGTCACCTCCCAGCCAACGGGAGAGCGCCACGCGCCCCGCAGCCTTCCTCCCACCTCCCGCGGCCCAGCAGGCCCAGGCGCAGCCTACCCGGGCCCAAGCCACCGCCGCCCCGGCCCGCAGGCGCTCGCCCGTGCCCAGCGCCCGCTTCCCTCATCCCCGAGCAGGAGGGCTCGGCCGCGCCCGATCTGCCCGACGCCGGCAACCGCTGCCGCCTCCCGCCGGCGAGCACCGTCGCCGGAGCACCCGTGCCGCCCTTCCAGGTCGCGCCGCCCCTCGCCATCTTTCTCCATCTCTCTCCTCGCCCGGCCTCACTCTCTCTCTCCCTGCAGGAACCCCGCCATGGCGCCGCCCCTAGCTCGACGAGCTCCACCGCAGGAACCCCAGCCGGCCCGATCCACCGCCCCGTCGTCCTAGGCTTGGCCCGTGGTGATCCCAACACCATCCCATCTCTTCCCCTGCCTATCCGTCGCTCTGGGTGTATTATACTATATTTCGCTCGTCCGTTTTTTTTCAGAAATGGCCAAGTCCCTGACATTATCATGCCATATTCATCGCATTGTAACTCTGCATCCGTAGCTCCGTTTTGTCCGTGTAATATGTCAAATTGTTCGCCTCAACGAGTACATAATTTCATTCCATTGCATCATGTTCATTTGAGTCCATCTTGACACCTGAATAATCGTTGCAAGAGTGCTTCATAATGTTGGCTGCTGTCTGTTAACAGAACATGTTGATTTGTCATTTTTGCCATGATTGATGTGTGCATCCTATAAGGTTGATGTCTACATGTGTTTTGAACTATGCCATGTCTTCTTTACAGAGGTGCTTACCATGTATTTTTGTGATCAATGTGGTGACTAGCACAAGCATGCAAACTAAGCATCGTGACGTTGCTGATTTGTCCCTGTTCTGCTGTTATTTTGATGCCATGTAAACTTGATGCTATAGAGAGATACATGCTTATTTTGAGATACTTCACTAAGGGTGTTTTGAACATATGGTTCTTCTCTATCCATTCATGCCCCTGTTTGCAATTATTGAGTAGTCTAGCATGTCATTTTCGTGCTCTACTTTTGCTCCAAAATGTTTCCTGGCAGATTGTTTACATGTTATTCAATTTTGCCAAGGTTGTTGTAGTTGATCCTTGCATGTTATGAACTTGTTCTTGCCTTGGTTGGTTACATAAACATTTCTTCTTGCTTATGCTATGCTTATCTTGTCATGCAATGACTTGTGGTGAGTGAATCAAGATTGTTAAGTAGGGTACTTGCTGTTGCTGTTTTGCTAGGCTGAATCTGTTATTTCGTGATGCTATGTAAACCTGCTGCTACAAATCATTCTATGCATAAGCTGGAGATGTTCACTAAGGGTGTTCTGTTCTACATGTTATGCCCTATCCATTCATGCCCCTAGTTGTAATTATAGCTTGCTGTAGCTTGCTCATATGTTTCTCCAAAGTTGCTAAATAATGTTGTTGTCAGCCTGTTAACATTAAGTTCAGTTGTTGCCATATGTTTTGCTAGTGATCCATGTACCCTATGGACTTGCTCTTGCCATGCTTAGCTTCACAAACATGTCTTCTTACTGTTGGTTGCCTTGCCATGCCATATATTGCTCTGTGGTGAGTGGTACAAGCTCACCAACATGCCTTCATAATTCTGTTCCTGCCATGTATGAATCTGTAATATAACTTGCTATGTTTACGTGGGTGCCATCATATTTTCTGTTCCTTTTTGGCTCATGGTCAGTAAAGGACTTTTGATCTATGCAATTAGTAGATTCATGCCATGCCCTTGTTTGCCATGATGAGTTCCTGTAACATGTTGTTTGATAGCTCTAAACATTGCAACCTGATGTTATTTTTTGCAAAGTCTGAAATGTTATTACTTGCAATCTTGCCATGTGTGTTTGAGCATGTTCTAGTGATTTCTAGAGATAGCTCAGTATTCATGTTTTGTGATGCTTTACCTGTACATCATGCCCAAGCCTTTTGTTTTCATATTGTGGTACTATAGCATGTTGTTTTGATGCTTGCAATATGCCTAGTTGCTGTTTTGGACAAATTGTTGCTATAACTTGTTTCATGTGTGTGTGTTGAACCGTTGCTCCGTTTTGAGTGTGCTCTATATGAAACTTGCTTAGAATTGCATGTAGTTTCATATTATCATGTTGCATTCATGTTTTGAGGTGTTTGCTTGATGTTTGTATGCATTTTGCATCAATACCATGTTTAACTTGTATTGCTCATATCTTCTAGGCCGTAGCTCCGAACTAAATGAACTTTATATGTAACTTGACTAGAATCTCATGTAGATCACCTTTGTGCATCTTAACTTGCTGTTTAACAACTTGAACATAAGGTTTATTCAGATCTGGACCATTTTTGAAATATGCATATGAGGACTTACCGGATTTGTTATATGTTGTTCCCGGCCTTATTTAAACTTGCCTTGATGTGTTGCTCTTGTTTGCATCATCCCTTGCCATGAGTAGCTTCATGTAGTTTTGTCATGCATCATGCTTGTTGTGCATCATGCCTTGTTCATGTGTGGTGTGTTTACTATGTTGTGTGCTTCTTCTCGATAGTTCCCGTTTCATTGCGATCGTGAGGATTCGTTCATCTACGCTTGGTTCGGCTTCATCCGTTCATCTTCTTCATGGACTCGTTCTTCTTCCTTGCGGGATTTAAGGCAAGATGACCGCTACCCTGGATCTCACTACTATCATTGCTATGCTAGTTGCTTCGTTCTATCGCTATGCTGCGCTACCTATCACCTGTCTATCAAGCCTCCCTAATTGCCATGTCAGCCTCTAACCTTTGACACCTTTCCTATGCAAACCGTTGTTTGGCTATGTTACCGTTTTACTCAGCCCCTCTTATAGCGTTGGTAGTTGCAGGTGAAGTTGAAGATTTCTCCATGGTGGACAGGATTTTGGTTGGGATATCACAATATCTCTTATATTATTAATGCATCTATATACTTGGTAAAGAGTGGAAGACTTGGCCTTTTGCCTGGTGTTTTGTTCCACTCTTGCCGCCCTAGTTTCCATCATACCGGTGTTATGTTCCCGGATTTTGCGTTCCTTACGCGGTTGGGTGATTTATGGGACCCCCTTGACAGTTCGCTTTAAATAAAACTCCTCCAGCAAGGCCCAACCTTGGTTTTACCATTTGCCTCACCACCACCTATACCCTTCCCTTGGGTCGGCCAACCCGAGGGTCATCTTTATTTAACCCCCCCCCCCCCCGGGCCAGTGCTTGTCTAAGTGTTGGTCCGAACTAAGCTGCCTGCGGGGCCACCTCGGGGTAACTTGAGGGTTGGTTTTACTCGTAGCTAGTCTCATCCGGTGTTACCCTGAGAACGAGATATGTGCAGCTCCTATCGGGATTTGTCGGCGCATCGGGCGACTTTGCTGGTCTTGTTTTACCATTGTCGAAATGTCTTGTAAACCAGGATTCCGAGTCTGATTGGGTCTTCCTGGGAGAAGGTATATCCTTCGTTGATCGCGAGAGCTTATCGTGGGCTAAGTTGGGACACCCCTGCAGGGTATAATCTTTCGAAAGTCGTGCCTGCGGTTATAGGCAGATGGGAATTTGTTAATGTCCGGTTGTAGATAACTTGACACCAGATCCGAATTAAAACGCATCAACCGTGTGCGTAGCCGTGATGGTCTCTTTTCGGTGGAGTCCAGGAAGTGAACACGGTTTCTGGGTTATGTTTGACGTAAGTAGGAGTTCAGGATCACTTCTTGATCATTGCTAGTTGACGACCGTTCCGTTTGCTCTCTTCTCGCTCTTATTTGCGTATGTTAGCCACCATATATGCTTAGTCGCTGCTGCAGCCTCACCACTTTACCCCTTCCTTTCCCATTAAGCTTTGCTAGTCTTGATACCCATGGTAATGGGATTGCCGAGTCCTCGTGGCTCACAGATTACTACAACAACAGTTGCAGGTACAGGTTATGCGATGATCATGACGCGAGAGCGATGTTTGCTTGTATTGGAGTTCTTCTTCTGCTTCTTCGATCAGGGGATAGGTTCCAGGTCGGCAGCTTGGGCTAGCAGGGTGGTTGTCGTTTGAGTTTCTGTTTGTGTTTCTTCCGTAGTCGGATGTTGATCTTATGTATGATGATGTTGTATTCGGGTGGCATTGTATGCCTTTTGTATGTATCCCCATCTATTATGTAATGTTGATGTAATGATATCCACCTTGAAAAAGCGTTTCAATATGCGGGTCTATCCTTGGTGGGACCTTCGAGTTCCTTTTGGATAGGGTCGCATATTGGGCGTGACACCACACCACACACTGGAGTAGGGTATTACACCACAATGGTGGCCTGAACCAGTATAAACTCTGTGTCTCTTGTGTTGTTCCTTTTGTAGCTTAGATCCTAGCGAGGCGGCGAGGTGCAGGTAAGTAGAGGGCGAGATCTCTGCGCGCACCCTAGTGTTCGAATCTAGAGGGTCTGCCGGAACCCGAAATCTGACAGTCCCCCAGTCATGAGTGACTTGCGCCACATCAAGCAGCAACCCGGAGAGACCTTGCAGAAGTACATCTAGCGCTTCAATAGCGCTCACCTCAAGATTCCCAAGGTAACTGAGGAGGGCATCATCTCAGCATTCTCTGATGGTGTCCATGACGTCAAGATGAGGAGGAATTGGTGATCCACGAAGATCTGTGCATGTCTCTGGAGCTGTTCAACCTGGCGACCAAGAGCTCAACGGCTGAGGAGGGACGTCTCTCCCTTCTCGAGCTCCCAGCCGCTGATCTTGAAGAGAAGAAATTCAAGGCCAAGGACGTGAAGTGCAAAGGAGCAGTTGTGCTCGCAGAAGAGCCAGACACGAAGCGTGGCTGGGACCAGCCGGAGTCGTCCAAGGGCAGCCGGTACTGCGTGTACCATGACCCTACACCCAAAACACCAACAAATGCCAAGAGCTCAGGGCCGTGCGAGAAGGACGTGTCGGCCGACGCCCCGAGCGTAGCGATCGGGGCTATGGCCGAGGAGGAGGAAGAGGTGGAGGACGATGGGATGACCGTGGCCCTCGCCAAGGGTGGCATGACCGGCCTCGCGAGAACCGCTGGCAGGACCAGCCTTGCGAGGGGGCTTGGAGGGATCAGCCTCGTGAGGATCAACCGCAAGGTAGCGCAGGCCTTCCTCCTCTGCCACCACCACCAAGAAGGAATGAAGACCATCATCAGGACGAGGGGCTGGGGGCTTCCAGGAGCCGCGTGCTATCGCTTGTACCTTGGGTGGTGCCCAGGCCCCGGCCTCTCAGTGCATCTTCAAGCAGTTTGCTCACGAGGTGAATGCAGTCCTCCCCAAGCTCGAGGCCACGCGCTCTCTCAGGTGGTCCACGTGTGCCATCACGTTCAGCTCAGCGCATCAACTCAAGTGTGCAGCGATAGCCGGTGTCCTCCCAATGCTCTGTTCCCCAGTTATCAGCAATGTGCAAGTCACCAGGACCCTCATCGATGGCGGTGCAGGACTCAACGTTCTGTCCATCGAGACGTTCAACAATCTCCAAGTTCCATATGATCAGCTTCAGCCAACCAAGCCTTTCTCAGGAGTCACTGATGGTTCCACCACCCCGATAGGGCAGGTCCGCCTCCCTGTCACCTTTGGACAGCGCAAGAACTATCGTACTGAGCTCATCGACTTCGAGGTTTCCCATATTCGCCTGTCGTACAATGCCATCCTTGGGTATCTAGCCCTGGCCAAATTCATGGCAGTGACTCACCATGGTTACAATGTCCTCAAGATGCCGAGAAGCGGTGGAGTCATCACAGTCCCCTGTGAAGAGAAGGATGCAGTGTGCTCTCTCGAGCGTGCCTTCCAAGCCGCATCAATCGAGGACCCAGACTGCAAGAGTAGGAACCTTTTCGAGGCAGCTCCCAAGAAGAAGACGTCACCCAGCTCAAGGCCTCAGGAGGCAGGCACCTCTGGTGGCACTGCGCCAGGATCCGTGCCCGTCCAGGGGGCGCCTCCCTCCGTTGCATAGGAAGGCGCGCCCGGTGCCCTCCTCGGACAAGGCTCGAGGGCTCTCTCCTGGAGGGCCACTGACTTTGCCAAGATCACGAGGGAGGCGCTCGGGCACCACTTTTAGGCGTGCTTCACGGCACGTTTCCCTCAGGAAGGCATGAGGCCAGGAGGGCCCAGCCCTCAGGAGCTCATCAATAAGGTCACTCAGGAGCTGCAGGAATCAAGAGTCATGCGCGGGAACCGCCGCCTACCCGGTGTAGCTCCCCATCCAGGTGAGGATGGCGGGCTGCGCGTCTGCATCGACTTCCCAGGGCTCAATCGAGTCGCGTCTCAGGGGTGTTTCTAGCCTTCGCGCGTGGGACGTTGCGAGGGTCCACCTCACAGCTACGTTCGCATGCCTTTCGGCCTACCAAACGTGGCTGCTGCTCATCAACGCCTAATGAGGAGCACCCTGGAGGCCCAGGTGGCCAGGCACTGCCCGTTCTTGGAGGAGATGGAGATGGACCTCGAGGAGCCGCCCGGACCTCCAGGGCCTCCTAAGGCACAGGGCTCCGAGAGCTCGTGAGGATTGGCTTCTTCACCGTGCGTCATTAGCTACTCCAACACTCGCTCTGCAATGATACCAGGTGACATCTTTCGAGTTTTGTTTCAGCTGGGAGCGCCCTCAGGGCTGCATCACTTCCAGGTCGCATGGGTCTGTCCCCACGGCATGTATCCGTTTTGCTCGTGTCTTTAGCTTACCTCGTGGGGACACCACTCGGGCTGCACCATCCCCAAGCTGCTCGGGCCTGGCCCAGTGGCATGTGTCTTTCCTGCATCTATCTAAGTCGGTTTGCTCTTTCATGCTTAACCTGCCTGTGATAATCGCCTGCTCAATTGACACCAACCTTTGGAGCCGCTCGCTCTGGAACGGGCGCTCGCTCTGAGTGGTCGAGCTCTGGCCGCGGCCGCCCCGCAAGGCGCCACCTCACCAGGCCCTCAGTGCCCTCATCACTCCCTCGGAGCAACCAATGGTTGGCTAGCAATCGTAATGGCAATCCCTGTTTTCGTCGTGCTGGTTCATAGGGCCCCTCTAAGGAATAAAGTTGGTGGAGGCCTTCGCGAGCTCTCTCTCTCTCTCTCACCCGTGTGAACCGCTTGCAAGTTAAAGGGGGCCACCTGAGCATCGTGACTCAGGGCTCTTACTGGCTCTCCAGCCCTCATCCCTTGGCCTTGTCCACGGCATCACGACCTGGCATACTAGTGGAGGCTGAGCTCGCTCAAGGGCCGGGACCTGAGGACGTAAAGCACGAAGGAGACTGCGGGGGAGAGAGGAGAAGCTCACGAGGGCCTGACCCAACAACTTCCTAGCTGCCGACGCGTAGGTCCGGCACCACGCTAAGGAACGGCTCCAAGCTCCCGAGATAAGTTGCGCTCCTGGAACAGCTAGTTAACGCAACACCAAATCTTCACTTAATGCGGCTCTGTGACGGCGACATTGCCTTCCTTTCTCGCCCAGCGGCGGCTGCTTGAGCGCTAAAGGGGACCTCCTGAGCATCGCGCCTCGGGGGATCTTACTGGACCTTGGGCCGCTCACCTCCTGGCCTTGACGACGGCATCGCCACTTGGCATAACAGCGATGGCTGAAGCCTGCCTGGGGACCGGGACCTGTCAGCGTAGAGCACCAAGCCCTCATGAGGTTAGAAAGGGGGAACCAAGCCAAGACAGGACAAGCATCTCGCACCACTCCGTGATAAGGATTATATTAACAAAAGACATTGCAGACGCTTTACTTGCCCCCATGCGGTATTTCCTTGATTCCTCGCAGGGAACAAAAGGTGCAAATCCTAAGGAGCCCTAACTACAGGTGCCTCTGCGGCCGACGCCATCATCAACAGTGGGCCATGAGAGGCCGACGCCAGCCCCATCCAGATCAGCTGCGCTGGCTGCCTGATGCAGCAACCCTACTCCGGGTGCGATGCAAGCTCGAGCGCTCATAGCTATCGTCGCTCGTCCCCAGAGTCACGAGAAGCTCGGGAGAGTTGCTGGACCCCCCCCCCCCCCCCCGGCATCTCCGCTGCTACCAGAGGAGCTGTTGGAGAAGCGGGTGGCAGGCTTAGCCCTCGCCACTTTGGTGCCCCGGCCACCGTCCCTGGGGCAGCACTCCAGCCGGCGTCCTTCCGCGTCGAAGACCTTGAAGAGCATCAAGGAGGCGCCATCGTATTCGAGATGAATCATGAAGGCGCCCCCTGTTCGGAAGACTCGGGCGATCTCGCCCCAGCCTCGTGTCATGTAAACTCTTCCCGGAGCGACAACCTCAACCTCCGCTCCAGTCGCGAGGGTACCGCAGTCGGCATGCTGCAACCAGAGCTCAAGAAGCCCCCTCGGCGGCATCTCGAAGGCAAAAGAAGGAGGAAAGCAAATCCAGGAGCTTGGGGGCATGGTGTTGTGAAGCACGAGCTTGCGAGAGGAGTCTGCGACATGGACTCCAGGGGCGACGACACGCGTCACCGTGATTCGTCGGTGTCGCCGGCGGCGTGGGCGGTGCCGCTCGGCGTCTTCTTCCCTAGAGCCCTCATCCCGGGCAGACAAGGGTACAGGAAACCCAGGTGGACGCCGCTCGTACTAAGGCCTCGACGTCCCCTGCCGAGCGACCTCGCCACGGCAGCCGGGGACTGGCCGCTTCTTCGGCGGGAGCGGGACGGGCCCCTCTCAGGGGACTTTCCTTTCTCTTCGGCTGAGAACCGGCGGATCGGCGCCATTGGCGTCAAGATGGAGGGGGGAGCAAGGAAGAAGGAGCGGAGCAAGAAGAGATGGACTGGGAGGGCTCACGCCATCCCATACTTATAGTCCAGAGGAGGCCAACCGTCGGCCTCCACGATCGCAGGTAATCATGACTCGTTTTTGCATGCAGGGACTTGTCAAGTCGGGCAGTTGCCGAGGCAGCGTGGGGAAGCGGAGACACCCACGTCCAATCAACCGCCATGCGGCGCCCAAGGCCGCAGGCTGTTGGGCCTAGTGGCGCTCCGCACTTCCCCCTTTGCTTCTCTGCTAAGCCAAGTCCGAGCGCGCCTTGGGCCTGGGTCTACTGTCAGCATTCTAGGAACGGGGGTGTCACGCCCAATATGCGATACTATCCTAAAGAGACTCGAAGGTCCCATCAAGGATAGAACCGCATATTGATACGCTTTTGCAAGCTGGATATCATTACATCAACATTACATAATAGATAGGGATACATACATAAGACATACAATGCCACATGAATACAAAATCATCTTACATAAGAGCACCATCCGACTACGGATGAAACACAAACACAAACTCAAACAACATCCACCCTGCTAACCCAGGCTGCCGACCAGGAACCTATCCCCTGATCGAAGAAGAAGCAGAAGAAGAACTCAAGAAAGCTAGCATCGCTCTCGCGTCATGATCATCGCATAACCTGTACCTGAAATTGTTGTTGTAGTAATCTGTGAGCCACGAGGACTCAGCAATCCCATTACCATGGGTATCAAGACTAGCAAAGCTTAAAGGGAAAGGAAGGGGTAAAGTGGTGAGGTTGCAGCAGCGACTAAGCATATATGGTGGCTAGCATACGCAAATAAGAGCGAGAAGAGAAGCAAATGGAACGGTCGTGAAGCTAGCAATGATCAAGAAGTGATCCTGGACTCCTACTTACGTCAAACATAACCCAAAAACCGTGTTCACTTCCCGGACTCCGCCGAAAAGAGACCATCACGGCTACACACACGGTTGGTGCGTTTTAATTCAGATCTGGTGTTAAGTTATCTACAACCGGACATTAACAAATTCCCATCGACCACATAACCGCGGGCATGACTTTCAGAATTTTATACCCTACAGGGGTGTCCCAACTTAGCCCACGATAAGCTCTCGCGATCAACGAAGGATATACCTTCTCCCAGGAAGACCCGATCAGACTCAGAATCCCGGTTTACAAGACATTTCGACAATGGTAAAACAAGACCAGCAAAGCCGCCCGATGTGCCGACAAATCCCGATAGGAGCTGCACATATCTCGTTCTCAGGGCAACACCGGATGAACACTACATACAACTAAAACCAGACCTCAAGTTCCCCAGAGGTGGCACTTCAAGTGGCTCTGGTTTGGACCAACACTTAGAGAAGCACTGGCCTGGGGGGGCTAAAATAAAGATGACCCTCGGGTTCGCCAACCCAAGGGAAGGGTATAGGTGGTGTTGAGGCAAATGGTAAAACGAAGGTTGGGCCTTTCTGGTGGAGTTTTATTCAAAGCGAACTGTCAAGGGGGTCCCATAAATCACCCAACCACGTAAGGAACGCAAAATCCAGGAACATAACACCGGTATGACAGAAACTAGGGCGGCAAGAGTGGAACAAAACATCAGACATAACGCCGAGTCTTCCACCCATTACCAAGTATATAGATGCATTAAATTAAGATAAGAGATATTGTGATATCCCAACATAATCCTGTTCATCATGGAGCAATCTTCAACTTCACCTGCAACTAACAACGCTATAAGAGGGCTGAGCAAAAGCGGTAACATAGCCAAACAACGGTTTGCTAGGAAGGGTGAAAAAGGTTAGAGGCTGACATGGAAAATTGGGAGGCTTGATCAAAAAGAGATAGGTAGCGCAGCATAGCGATAGAACGAAGCAACTAGCATAGCAATGATAGTAATGAGATCCAAGGTGATGGTCATCTTGCCTGAAATCCCGCTAGGAAGAAGAATGAGTCCATGAAGAAGATGAAGCCACGAAGACGAACCAAGTGTAGACGAACGAATCCTCACGATCGCAACGAAACGGGAACTATTGAGAAGAAGCACACAACATGGTAAACACACCACACATAGACAAGACATGATGCACAACAAGCATGATGCATGACAAAGATACATGAATCTACTCATGGAAAGAGATGATGCATACAAGAGCAACACATCAAAGCAAGTTTAAATGAGGCCGGAAGCAACATATAACAATTCTGGTAAGTCCTCATATGCACATTTCGAAATTGGTCCAGATCTGAATAAACCTTATGTTCAATTTTTAAACAGCAAGTTAAGATGCACCAAGATGATCTACACGAGATTCTAGTCAAGTTACATATAAAGTTCATTTAATTCGGAGCTACGGACTAGAAGATATGAGCAAAACAAGTTAAACATGGCATTGATGCAAAATGCATACAAACATCAAGCAAACACCTCAAACAAGGATGCAACATGATAATATGAAGCTACATGCAAAATCAAGCAAATTTCATATAGACCACACTCAAAACGGACCAACGGTTCAACACACACACATGAAACAAGTTTAATGGACAAGCTGTCCAAAACAGCAACTAGGCATCTTGCAAACATCAAAACAACATGCTCCAGCACCTCAACATGAAAACAAAAGGCATGGACATGATTTAAAGGTAAAGCATAACAAAACATTAACACTGAGCTATCTCCAGAAATCACTAGAACATGCTCAAAAAGACATGGCAAGATTGCATATAATAACAGTTTCAGACTTTGCAGAAATAACATCAGGTTGCAATGTTTAGAGCTATGAACCAACATGTTACAGTAACTTAACATGGCGAACAAAGGCATGGCATCAATCTACTAAACCCATAGAACAAAAGTCCCTTATTGACCATGACCCAAAAAGAATCAGAAGATAAGATGGCACCCATGTAAACATGGCAAATGTTATGACAGATTCATACATGGCAGGAGCAACAATAAGTAGGCATGTTGGTGAGCTTGTACCACTCACCACAGAGCATTACATGGCATGAAAAGTAAATCAACAGCAAGATGACATGTTTATGAAGCTAAGCATGGCAATAACACGTTCATAGGGTGCATGTATCACTAGCAAAGCTCATGGAAAAACTGAACTTGATGTTAACAGGCTGCCAGCAACATTATTTAGCAAATTTGGAGCAAGATTACCTCAAGCTACAACAGGCTATAAATTCAAACAGGGGCATGGATGGATAGAGCATGACATATATAACAAAACATCCTTAGTGAACATTTCCATATTATGCATAGAATGACTTGTAGCAGCAGGTTTACATAGCATCACGAAATAACAGATTCAGCCTAGCAAAATAGCAACAGCAAGTACACTACACGAGCTCGATGCACTCACTACAAGACTCACAAAAAAACATGGATTGCACCTCTGTAAATATGGCATGATGTAGTACAAAACGTATTTAGACATCAAGCTCATAGGATGCACACACAAAATGCAACAAAAATGACAAATCATCAAGTTATAACAGTTTCTGCAGATTAATATCATATAGCACTCTTGCAACGATGATTAGGCATCAAGATGGACTCAAACAAGCATGGCACAATGGAATGAAATGTAGAGCATATCTCAATGAACATTTTGATATATCATGCACTCAAAACGGAGAAGTATGCATGGAGATATGATGCGATGAATATGGGTACATAATGCAAAAATTTCAGGACTTAGGCAAAATTCGGGGTCAACCTAGGATTCGCACGGAAATCAAAGCGGCGGCGGATCTCGCCGGATCCGAGGCACCGGCGGCCGGAGTTGTCGTTGACGGGGCCGGGGAGGTTGGGGAAGCTCGCCGGAGGAGGGGCCCGGTCGGATCCGGTCGTGGCGGGGGCTGGTGGAGCTTGAGGGCGGTGCGGCGTCGCCGGTGCGGGGTCGGGACAGCGAGGGGCGGCCGGGGTGGCGCCTGGGAAGGGCGGCGGCGCGGGAGGACCGTAGGCGGACAGCGAGGGGCGCTCAGGGCGCGGCACACTCCAGCGACGGGCGGAGGGAGCCGGGGCACGGCGGTCGGCGAGCGGGCGAGGTTGACGGGAGCGGGGTGGCGCGGGGCCGTGGCCGACGGCGGCGGGATGCCCCGCGGCAGAGCGGGCGGAGCACGGGAGAGTCGGATCGTAAAACGGACAATGGGGAAAATGCTCAGATGCAAGAAACGAACACGTATGCAAAATAAAATGCACATGATGACATGGAAATGTGCAACACGCAAGAAAATGACATGGCAACGACGGAAAATAACTGGCAGACACCTAGCGTATCGAATCTGGGGCATTACAGGGGGTCACCAGACTTGCCTGCCTGCGGCCTGCGGCGTGGGTCAAGTGGTGGCCCAGTATAGCCCGTCTTCATCTACTCAAGCTCAAGACCCTCGCGAGGGGCCAAGCCTCATGGGGCGGATGATAGAAGGCTTCCTCAGGAGCGTCCTCACTAGGCAGGCTCGCAAGGAGGCGGAGAGATCAAGGCAGGGGTACCTCGCGAGGTGCTTGTGACGCAAGCCATGACAATCGAGACCAGGCGGGCTCCAGGTGGGCACCGGCCTGTGCAGTGTCCTTGTTTCCTCTTTGGTGCAAAGGGGGCAAGCACAGACGCGGAGTACCGAGGCATCAAGCAAAGTTTACCATTTCGGTGCAATGAGACAAAGACTAGCAGAGCGGCAGAACGAAGGTCACCGTGGATCCCAAGACAGCGTCATTGCTAGTGCCTTTGGCAGCCGAAGACCAACTTTAGTCAGGATAACTTGTACTAGATGTTCCCCTTCAAAATGGCCGTTGTTGGCGCCCTTCCCGCTCATTATTTGGGAAGAGGACCAGGGCCTCTATATATAGGAATAGCCACCACACTAGAAAGGGAGGAAGATTGGGACCTGACCCAGAGCCACAGAGATGGAGCAATTCCTCTCCAAGCACACCACCACAAGAACGCCCCTCGCAAGGTTGTTCTTCCTCTATACTGTTCATTATCAGCCCCTGAGGCAATCCACCACACCACAAAATAGAGTAGGGTATTACACCACAATGGTGGCCCGAACTAGTATAAACATAGCGTCCCTTGTGTTGTTCATCGGGTAGCTTAGATTCTTAGCGAGGCGTTGGGACGTGGATCGGTAGGGGGAAGATCTTCGCGTGCACCCCAGAGTTCGAACCTTAAGGGTTTTGCCGGAACCCGATGTCCGACAATGTTGACTGTTTCTGCAGCTCTGGCCCTCCCTCTTGCCCTGCTTAGTGTGGTCTTGGCCGCATGGCTTCGACTGCCCATGCACTTAGTATGGGGTACAAAGTAGTGCCCCTATTTCAGTACACCGACAGGAGCCCCCGGGCCTGGGCCACACATAAGCACGACGTGGTTGTTAGGCTAGGCCCAAAAACAGTGTCTGGGCAGGCGGGGCGGTTTTTCCACCGCAGTAACTCTCCGCCCGCTGCGCTCCCCACGACCGGCATTGAATGCGTGACGTGCGGGTCGTGCGTGAGGTGGGGGCATGTGTGGAGCGGTTGCTGCAGGCATGCGTCACATCGAAATTAATGGCAAAGAGGCGTCCCGCGCCTTCCCCATAAAAAGGAATAACCGCGGGTGCACGGCTCATTTACCCTTTGCTCTTCCCCCCCCCCCAATCCTGGCATCGCCGTCCTCGTCTTCTTCTTCCTCAAGCCCCTGTTCGCTGCTGCCGCTCCCTCCACTGCCCTCGGCCCCTTCCTCCCTCTCTAGCCGCCATGGCGCCCAAATCTGGCAAAGGCAAGGGCGTAGCCAAAGAGAGGAAGGGGAAGGAGATGCCGGAGAGCAAGGCAGAGGTGCGGCGGGCGCAGTCCGTCTAGTTTGTCCCGTCGTTGGTCGATGCCCTCGAGCTCAGGGACTATTTCAAGCCCCTGTGGGGGGCGGCGACGTCGGCGCATCCTGCCACACGCGCCCTCCCCACAGATTGCGACCTTAGTGGCCAGGAATGGTACCCAGTTTTCATCGACTTCTTCTACTGCGGGCTCTGCCCTCCTTTTTCCGTTTTCTTTAATGATTTCATTCGCACCTTCGGCTTCAACCTGCTGAACCTCATGCCGAATGCGGTGGCGTATTTGGCGTGCTTTGCTCACCTCTGTGAGGGTTTCACCAGAGTAGTGCCCAGCATGGCGCTTTTCCGCCATTATTTCTCCCCCCGCGTCCAGCCTGGGGGGGCGCCCTTTCTGGAACTGTCGCCTGGATCCCGAGGGCCCCGGAAAAAGGGGCATACCCAGAAGGCGCCACGAAGGAGAGGTGGGAAGAATGGCGGGCCTGGTGGTGCTGGATCATGGAGGAGGACCCGCTGGAGTTCTGCCGGAGAGTTCGTCGGGAGCCGCTACCCCGTGGCGCAGACTGGAGCGACCTCGACCCCAGCGACAAGAAATTCTCCATTGTTACCACCAGGATCCGCCGCCTTACCAAAGCCGGACTCACCCTAGAGATGATCGCGGCAGATTTCATCCGCCGCCGAATTGCTCCGCTGCATAAGAAGGGGAGGCCGGTCTGGGATTTCAAAAATGTGGCCGATATCATGAGGCTCTGCACCGGCCTGCAGAATAGCCTCACGGTGCTGGGGCACTCCTGATACTACCGGACGCTCTTCCAGCTCGACGTGTATGCCGATGGCAGGGTGGAGAGGACCGGTAGGGCAGCGAAGTCCGGCAAGGTCCTCAAAGGGCCCTTGTTCGGGCTGCCGCCGGGTGTGGTCCCACTGAGCAACAACACCCGACAGGCCGAAATCCTTGCCATGATGCCAGCCTTCAACGCGCATGGTCTTGACCCAAACTGGGTCGAGCCCTCGGCACAGCAGGTGCAGAACTTATTCGACAACCTCGTCAAAGAACTTGCTCATGATGAGCCAGTGCTCATCCAGGATAGCACCCAGGAGGAGCTGAACTGCATCGCCCACAGGACCACGGAGGCGGGGCTCGCCAGGCTAGTCAGCGACACTCGCGGCGTGGAGAACGAGGCTGCTGCAACGGTGGAGGAAGAGGAACTCGCCCGGTGGGTGAAAGCCGCCCAAGGGGCGAGCGGCGGCAGCACTGAGGCCCAACCTGTCGGGGACGTGGTTGAAGAATCATCCGAGGAGGAGGCCGAGTCCGTCAACCCCTCAGCTGCGAAGAAAAGACGCACCCTGCGTCGGGCCAGCTCTGGCGAGCCGGTCCGACGAGGCAGGGGCGAGCCCCGGTAGGTGGCGCCAACGGGAACCGCGTGCGTGACGCGGTTCGCGGAGGCGAAGAAGAGAGCCGCGACAGGGAAGAAGACGGCGACTGCCTCTTCTTCATCCAAACGCTACTGGACTCCATCGCCTTCTCCTCCCCTGACAAGTGCAAACAAGGACCTCATCTTTGACTTCTCGTCCCTCAGCCCGAGGAGGAAAAGGAAAGCAACAGACGAGGAGACAAAGGAGAAGTGAGCATCCTATCCTCGTCATTCCTGTCTTTTCCAGCAGAGTTGTTTGCTTATCTTGACTCGTTTTGTCTTGTAAGGGACACGGAGACGTTGGCCCAGTGGGTGAGGAAGAGGGCCAGGGCCTCGGCAAGCAGCCAGCCCCAGGCAGGCACTCCAGGCGCACCGCTAGTGGTGGAGAGCAGCCCTGACGACGGTAGCCCGCCGCGCAGCCCCGGCTCAGCCCCCAGCGTAAGTTTACCACCTGTTCCTTGTCAATGTGTGCTGGGAAAGGTGGTCTTTTTGGTACTAACCTTGCCGTGGCCGCAGGGGAAGGACGGCAGCAGGAGGGCCCACTGGGGGCCCCCTCCAACACGCCGCCTCCATCAACCACACTGCCCCATGGGGCGTCCCCGACAAGGGCACCAAGCACCGAGCCCATGCACATGGAGGAAGAGGAGGTGAACCTAGGTGCTGACGGGTCCACCCCGGCACCGGAAGTTGGTGAGGAGAGAGCCACCTCTCCCCAGCCCAACATAGGTGAGGCCATCCATCCCCTGTGTTTGCCACTTTCTTCTGCTGTCTTTTTCTTCTTCTTGGTTTGGCTCTGCCTCACCCTCCATGCTGGTATCCAGGCGCTCCCTCGGCTGACCAGGGGACCACAAACGCCACCATCGAGGCGATCGCCACGGATGCGGAGGCCGAGGCCACCAAGATCGCCACCGATGAAGCCGCCAAGGATGCGGAGGAAGCTACCGCGGGGTCTGCCGAGGAGTCCGGCAAGGCCATCGATGAGGAGGCCGGCGAAAGGCCTGCCGGGGACACCGGCAAGGGGCCTACCAGGGACACTGGCAAGGGGCCTACCGGGGACACCGGCAAGGGTGCTGCTACTGAGGAGGAGGCCGGGAAGGGGCCTGTCGGGGAGGCCGGCAGGGGTGCCGCTGCCTAGGAGGAGGTGGTCGATGATCAACCCTCCTCCTCCGATGCTTCTAGCTCAGGCAGGTACCTGAAGGTGGGTGACAACTTGTTCGTCCGCCTTCCGGGGACAGTGAGCACCGGAGCGCCTGCTGAGGGGGAAATTTTTGATGACGAGGTGGTCGGCGCCGCCGGGCTCGAGGTTGTTGACGAGCCGAGCTCTGGTGGCGGCTCCCAAGAGGAGCGGCTCCTCCAGGCCCTGAGTGCCAACTTCAACAAGCTCCAGGTGCTCCATCGCGCCCATCTGGACCAGGCGAGGACCAAGGATGCGGTGGTGAACAAGACGGAGGCTGACCTTGAGAAGCATGTTGCCGAGGCACAGGCCTGGTTCCGCCAGGCCCATGAAGAGCTGAAGGCCGCCCAAGAGCAGCTGGCTGAGCGCAAACAAGAGCTCGTCTTCAAGCAGTCCGACATCGAGAAGGCCCAGGAGATGGTGAAGGCGTAGGCCGACAAGGACGAGGCCATCTGGCACCAACGCGAGGCCGCACTTAACTCCTATGAGGAGGATCTTGCCGCGCGCGAGGCGGCGCTTGCCGCCAAACTTCACGGCAAGGATGAAGAAGTGGAGAAGCTTGCCGCAGCGCGGACCCAGGAGCTGGAGCATAAGCCCAAGGAGGCGCTCGATGCCCAGGCCCTGGCCCACAGCAACAGGGTGAAGGAGTTGGAGACGGAGCGGGATGGCCTGGCGAAGCGAACCCTGGAGCTGTCCTCAGAAAAGAACAAGCTCAACGAGGCCCTGATCGAGGCACAATCCGATGTTCTTACCAGAGCTGAGCAGCTTTCCACCGCCAACGACACCATCAAGTACCTGAAGCTCAAGCTGGAGGGCCTTGAGGGGGCACTCAAGGAGGCCAAAACCTGGGAGGGGACGCTAACCCAATGCTTGGCGGCGGAGGAGCAGCTCCGGACGAACGTGGCCGCCAATCTCAAGGACCAGGTTGATGGCGAGAAACATTGGATCGGTCGCCTTGTCGCTGTTGCCAACAGAATCACCGAGCAACTGGCCAAGATGAAGATGCCGGACATGAAGTATGCCCCAGAACCAAATCTGAGCCCAAACTCCAGTCGGACCATATTCTTTGAGAGTGTCCTCAGGGCTCTAGAGCAGCTTCACTCCAATCGAGCGAGCTCCTTGGCCGATGAGGCCCGGATGATTTGCCAGGGCGCCATGACCAAGGTCCTCACCAAGCTGGCGCACTGGAACCCCAGCCTCGACTTCGATGCCTCGCTAGATAGCTTGCTGGGCGACGCGGACCTTGCAGTGCTCGAGGAGCGCATTGAGCCCGTCATCAGCCACATCAGCAGGATCCAGAGGCTGGAGGGCCAGCGCCAGGACTAGACGCCATGTTTCTTGTTGTCGCTGCAGGTTCATGACCAAGACAATTCATATCTTTAGTTAGAACCGCAGCAACAATTGGTGTAACATGACTTTGTAGTACTTTTAGTCGGATGCATGTTATTTCCCTGTTCAACCTTTCTCTGTACGTCCACCCTATTCCTACTAGAAGGCTCGCCGGCGCGTAAACCCAAACCTCTATGCTTTGAAGGATGGATCCTTTAGCGGCCGGCAGGGTGTGCTTGCTGCCGTGTGAGCCACCTTGCCGTTCTCAGTGCGGCCGCCCGAACTGCCAAGCAGACTCGAGACAGAGCGAGAGCGTTGCCAATAGCGGAAGGCCACCCTGTCGCCCTCGACGCAGCCGCTTGATCTATTGAGCAGACTCGAAACAGACCAAGAGTGTTGCCGATGACGGAAGGGCACCATTGCGTGCAGGATTCTCCTACAGAGGAAAGATCTCCAAGGAAGATAACCTTGTATAAGGAAGAATTATTCGAAGTTTTTGCATGACTTAGCTTTTTCTTGTTGTCGCACGTACGCTTGCTAAATCTGATGGCAGGGCTGCTCGCTCGGTCGCCCCCTACCTGGCGCACCAAGGATGTCGGTGGAATCGACACCTATGGGATCAAAACGAGATCCCTACTACGATTGTGGGGCGCAGGGTTGAGAGGAGAGTAGGATCAGAGGCCAATTCAATGGACATAGGGCGTTCACCCAGGTTCGGGCCACGTTGTGCGCAATAACCTACTCCTGCCTAAGATCTCTGTTTGAGTGTTCTTGTTCTGGAGCTAGCTATAGTGGGCGTAACATGTCCAAGGATCTGAATCCTTCTCATGGATGCCTTGGGCCTCCTTTTATAGGCAAGGGGATCGCCACAGTGGCACCAGGAGGTGGCATCGGGGTACTGTGTTTAAGCCTATCGATAGCCGTATGGGACAAGGCACATTAAATGCGAACCCACGTCCTATCCGCTGTCGCTCTTCCCTGCTTCGACACGCGCCCGATCCAGCAAGGCGTGCGGCGCCATGTAGACTAGCAGGCAGCTGAGGTGGCACCATGTAGGCTGGCAGGTAGCTGAGGTGGCGTGGCAGTAGGGACTTCATGAAGATTTGCATGCCACCACGTAGGCATGCGCTGAGTTGGCCCAGAAGCACCCTGTTGACATGCAGGTGCCTGCCCAGTTGGTGGGCTGGCAGCTGCATAGGGAACGGGGGCGGGACCATGGCAGGCACAGGCCTGGCGTAGATGTCACAGATGTCCTCGGCAAGGGTCTTGCCGTGGTGTCGTAGTCGTCCCCGGCAAGGATGCTGCCGGAGGTCTTGCATGCTTCTTTGGCAAGGATCTTGCCGCGATTTCGTTGCCTTCTATTCCTCCTCTGTCTTAGAATGTCTCTTGTCTTCACAAAGATCTGCATGCCACCACAGGAGTGCCTCCCGAGCCCTGGTCCAAATGAGGTTGGGAAACTTGGGCTCAAGGGTAGCGCGCCCTGCTAGCATAGGGCTGGGCAAGTTGCCCCGGAAAGACTCTTGTCGGGGCCGCAGATCCTACCCCGGCAAGGCTCTTGCCGGGGAGAATCGTCTTGTCCTCTTGATCTTCTTTGGTCTTGGCGTTGTGTTGACTATTTCTGCAGCTCCGGCCCTCCCTCTTGCCCTGCTTAGTGTGGTCGTGGCCGCGTGGCTTCAACTGCCGGTGCACTTAGTAAGGGGTACAAAGTAGTGCCCCTATTTTACACCGACAAAAGGATACTAAACTTGTGTTGGGATACAATTTAGTAAATAGGTCAAACACGAATATGAAAATTAAGAAGCATAAATAGAAAGATTCCCCAGCCAATCAAAAAACTCTAGCAACTCATCATCAATGCCCTCAACATGAACAACACAAAGAACACCTACACTAATGTCAGGGCTTTACGATGCATAATAACATGGCATTCATAGTTCCATACCTGCCTGAAAATGAAATCTTTGTTTCCTTCAAGAAATTTAATCAAATTCTCCTTCTTAGTTGCCTTCATGAATAAGTAGAATCCACCCTCAAACACATCCTGTGGTTCATTCCAAATCAAAACTGATTAGTTAACATAAGAGAGAAGAGCCCAAGAAAAGAAAGAAAAGAGAATAACCTGCAAACTGGAACATGGGTGGAGACGGAGGTGACTAATGTCTACTACGCAACCTTCTTCTTGTAGACTCGTGTTGGGCCTCCAAGCGCAGAGTTTTGTTGGACAGTAGCAAATTTCCCTCAAGTGGATGACCTAAGGTTTATCAATCCTTGGGAGGTGTAGGATGAAGATGGTCTCTCTCAAACAACCCTTCAACCAAATAACAAAGAGTCTCTTGTGTCCCCAACACACCCAATACAATGGTCAATTGTATAGGTGCACTAGTTTGGCGAAGAGATGGTGATACAAGCGTAATATGGATAGTAGAGATGGGTTTTTGTAATCTGAAAATACAAAAACAACAAGGAACAAAAGTGAACGAAGATGGTATTGCAATGCTTGAAAACAAGGCCTAGGGTTCATATTTTCACTAGTGCAAGTTCTCCCAACAATGATAACATAATTACATCATATGGCAATCCCTCAACGTGCGAAAAAGTCACATCAAAGTTCCTATTGCGAAGAACATAAGATGAAATTACTTGTACGGTAAGAAACCACCTCAAAGTTATTCTTTCCGATCAATCCATTGAGTTATTCCTATAATTAAGTGTCACAAACAGCCCTAGAGTTTGTAGTAAAATAACACCATATGACACACATCAATCAAACTCTAATGTCACCTAGATACTCCAATGTCACCACAAGTATACGTGGGTCAATTATACGATATGCATCACACAATCTCATATTCATAATATTCAATCCAACAAAAAGAACTTCAAGAGTGCCCCAAAGTTTCTACCGGAGAGTAAAGACAAAAACGTGTGCCAACCCCTATGCATAAGTTCACAAGGTCACATAACCCGCAAGTTGATCACCAAAACATACATCAAGAGGATCACCTGAATATCTCATTGTCACCACAGATAAGTGATAATCCCCAAGTGCAAGGAATCATCGTAGAAATATCCAAAGGCGGAAGTGATAAGTATGGAGTGTCAAACCCACAAGGAGCTAAAGGTAAGATCAATATTCTCACAATCCCTTTATTTCCATATGCCGTGACCCACTTATCCGTGTTTATGCTTCTGTCACTCAAGCAACGCAGACAATAAGTAAACCATGGACATATTGAAACACCCTACAGTGGGAATCCCTCACACATGCGCGACAAGGAGGGCACAATAGGACAACACCAAAATAAAACATACAACTCATAACAATCTAGATCATCAATCAACCCAAAGAAAAAAGATATCTACTCAAAACATCATAGGATGGCAACACATCATTGGATCATAATATGTGGCATAAAGCACCATGTTCACGTAGGGATTATAGCGGTGTGCAGGAGAGTGGACCGCGTAAAAGAGACGAGGATGGTGATGATGATGGTGATGTTGATGAAGACGATCACCGCGGTGATGATTCCCCTCCCGATGGCACTCTGGTGCCACCGAGAGAGAGAAGTAGAGGTTCGCCCCCTTGTGCTTTGTCACGCCCAATATGTGATACTATCCTAAAGAGACTCGAAGGTCCCACCAATGATAGAACCGCATATTGAAACGCTTTTGCAAGGTGGATATCATTACATCAACATTACATAATAGATGGGGATACATACAAAAGGCATAGAATGCCACACGAATACAACATCACAATACATAAGAGCAACATCCAACTGCGGATGAAACATAAACAGAAACTCAAACGACATACACCCCGCTAGCCCAGGCTGCCGACCTGGAACCTATCCCCTGATCGAAGAAGAAGCAGAAGAAGAAGAACTCCAAAACAAGCAACATCGCTCTCGCGTCATGATCATCGCATAACCTGTACCTGCAACTGTTGTTGTACTAATCTGTGAGCCACGAGGACTCAGCAATCCCATTACCATGGGTATCAAGGCTAGCAAAGCTTAAAGCGAATGGAAGGGGTAAAGTGGTGAGGGTGCAGGAGCGACTAAGCATATATGGTGGCTAACATACGCAAATAAGAGCGAGAAGAGAGCAAGCGGAACGGTCGTGAAGCTAGCAATGATCAAGAAGTGATCCTGAAATCCTACTTACGTCAAACATAACCCAGAAACCGTGTTCACTTCCCGGACTCCGCCGAAAAGAGACCATAACGGCTACACACGCGGTTGATGCATTTTAATTCGGATCAGGTGTCAAGTTATCTCCAACCGAACATTAACAAATTCCCATCTGCCTATAACCGCAGGCACGGCTTTTGAAAGTTTATACCCTGCAGGGGTGCCCCAACTTAGCCCATGATAAGCTCTCACGATCAACGAAGGATATACCTTCTCCCTGGAAGACCCGATCAGACTCGGAATCCCGGTTTACAAGACATTTTGACAATGGTAAAACAAGACCAGCAAGACCGCCCGATGCACCGACAATCCCGATAGGAGCTGCACATATCTCGTTCTCAGGGCAACACCGGATGAGCAATCCGTACAACTAAAACCAGACCTCAAGTTTCCCTGAGGGGGCGCTGCAAAGGGCTCTAGTTTGGACCAACACTTAGACAAGCACTGGCCCGGGGGGGCTATAATAAAGATGAACCTTGGGTTAATTACTCCCAAGGGAAATGTAGGTGGTGGTGAGGCAAATGGTAAAACCAATGTTGGGCCTTGCTGGAGGAGTTTTATTCAAAGCGAACTGTCAAGGGGGTCCCATAAATCACCCAACCGCGTAAGGAACGCAAAATCCAGGAACATAACACCGGTATGACGAAAACTATGGCAGCAAGAGTGGAACAAAACACCATGCAAAAGGCCGAGTCTTCCACCCTTTACCAAGTATATAGATGCATTAATAAATATAAGAAATATTGTGATATCCCAACAAAATCATGACCACCATGGAGCAATCTTCAACTTCACCTGTAACTAACAATGCTATAAGAGGGGCTGAGCAAAAGCGGTAACATAGCCAAGCAATGGTTTGCTAGGAAGGGTGTCAAAGGTTAGAGGTTCATGGCAATTTGGGAGGCTTGATGAGCAAAAGATAGGTAACGCAGCATAGCGATAGAACGAAGCAACTAGCATAGCAATGATAGTAGTGAGATCCAGGGTAGCGGTCATCTTGCCTGAAATCCCGCAAGGAAGAAGAACAAGTCCATGAAGAAGACGAACGGATGAAGCCGAACCAAGCATAGACGAACGAATCCTCACGATCGCAATGAAACAGGAAATATCGAGAAGAAACACACAACATGGTAAACACACCACACATATACAAGACATGATGCACAACCAAGCATGATGCATGACAAGGCTACATGAAGCTACTCATGGCAAGAGATGATGCAAACAAGAGCAACACATCAAGGCAAGTTTAAATGAGGCCGGAAACAACATATAACAAATTCGGTAAGTGCTCATATGCAAGTTTCGAAATTGGTCCAGATCTGAATAAACCTTATGTTCAAGTTGTTAAACAGCAAGTTAGGATGCACTACAATGATCTACACGAGATTCTAGTCAAGTTACATACAGAGTTCATTTAATTCGGAGCTACGGCCTAGAAGATATGAGCAAAACAAGTCAAACATGGCATTGATGCAAAATGCACCCAAACATCAAGCAAACACTTCAAAACAAGGATGCAACATGATAATATGAAACTACATGCAATTCTAAGCAAGTTTCATATAGAGCACACTCAAAACGGAGCAACGGTTCAACACACACACACACACACACTATACAAGTTATAGCAACAATCTGTCCAAAACAGCAACTAGGCATATTGCAAGCATCAAAACAATATGCTACCACATCTCAACATGAAAACAAAAGACATGGGCATGATGTACAGGTAAAGCACAACAAAACATGAACACTGAGCTATCTCCAGAAATCACTAGAACATGCTCAAACACACATGGCAAGATTGCAAATAATAACAGTTCAGACTTTGCAGAATATAACATCAGGTTGCAATGTTTAGAGCTATCAAACAACATGTTAAAAGAACTTATCATGGCAAACAAAGGCATAGCATGAATCTACTAATCCCATATAACAAAAGTCCTTTACTGACCATGAGCCAAAAAGGATCAGAAGATATAATGGCACCCATGTAAACATGGCAAGTTACGTTAACAGATTCATACATGGCAGGAACAACGATAAGTAGGCATGTAGATGAGCTTGTACCACTCACCACAGAGCATTACATGGCATTACAAGGCACCCAACAATAATAAGACATGTTTATGAAGCTAAACATGGCAAGAGCAAGTTCATAGGGTGCATGGAACACTAAAAACAATCATGGCAACAACTGAACTTAATGTTAACAGACTGACAGCAACATTATTTAGCAACTTTGGAGCAAGAAAACAACAATATACAGCAAGCCATAAATGCAACCATGGGCATGGATGGATAGAGCATGCCATGTATAACAAAACACCTCTAGTGAACATCTTCAGATTATGCATAGAATGACTTGTAGAAGCAGGTTTACATAGCATCACGAAATAACAGATTCAGCCTAGCAAAACAGCAACAGCAAGTACACTACTTAACAAGCTTGATTCACTCACCACAAGTCATTGCATGACAAGATAAGCATAGCATCAGCAAGAAGGCATGTTTATGAAACAAACCAAGGCAAGAACAAGGTCATAGCATGCAAGGATCAACTACAACAACCTTGGCAAAATTGAATAACATGTAAACAATCTGCCAGGAAACATTTTGGAGCAAAAGTAGAGCACAAAAATGACATGCTAGACTACTCCATAATTGCAACCAGGTAAATGAATGGATAGATCATAACCATATGTTCAAAACATCCTTACTGAAGTATCTCAAAATATGCTTGGATCTCTCTATAGCATCAAGTTTACATGGCATAAAAATAACAGCAGAACAGGACTGAAATCAGCAATATCACGAAGCCTAGTTTGCATGCTTGTGCTAGTCACCACATTGATCACAAATATACATGGTAAGCACCTCTATAAAGAAGACATGGCATAGTTCAAAACACATGTAGACATCAACCTCATAGGATGCATACATCAATCATGGCAAAAATGACAAATGAGCATGTTCTGTTAACAAACAGCAGACAACATCATATAGCACTCCTGCAACGATGATTCAGGCATCAAGATGAACTCAAATGAACATGGTGCAATGTAATGAAATGAAGAACTCGTTGAGACGAACAATTTGACATATCACACGCACAAAACGGAGCAGTATGCATGGAGATATGATGCGATGAACATGGCATGTAAATGTCAAAATATACGGGGACTTATGCAAAATTCGGGGTCAACCTTGTGTTCCAGATGCAGATCCGGGGCGCAGAAGACGAGGCTCGCCGGAGTAGCGGGCTGCGGCGGCCGGAGATGAGGGAGAGGGCACCGGAGAGGGTCGGGACGGCCGGATGGAGACGGGGCCAGCCGGATCCGCGAGGGAGACGGGGCGCCGGCGGGCGGAGGCGGCAGCGCCGAGCTCCGGTAAGCTCCGTGGCGGCACCGGCCATGGAGGTCCCGGCGGCGGGGAGGTGCCGGCGACGGGAGGCGCGGCAACAAGGAGGACGGCGGTGCGGCGCTCTGGCCGCGGCCGGGAGGAGGCCGAGGCGAGGTGGCGGAGGGCGGTGCCGGCGGCGGCGCTCGCCTGCGGCGGGCATGGCGGCCGGCGGCAGGGGCGCGCAGGTCCGGGCAGAGGCGGGACAGGAGGCGGCGGGCGCGTCGGGCGCGGGGCGGCACCGGATGGGCTCAGCGGGCCCGCGATGGGCTCGCGCGGGCCGGCTGCGGGGCGTGGAGAGAGAGGGCGCGGGCCGGGTGACATGTCACGCTGTGGTTGGACGAGGGGGCGGTGGCGGACGTGTCCGGCACCAAGCGGACGCGTCCGGCGCGCGGAGGAAGAAGAAGGCTAGGGTTAGGGAAGGATTCATCCGCGAATTTCGGGGGGAGGCACATATTTATAGATAGAGGGAGCTAGGAGAGTCCAAATGAGGTGCGATTTTCGCCCACACGATCAAGATCAAACGACCGAGAGCATGGAGGGGAGATAGATGGGTTTTGGGCCACTTTGGAAGGGGTGTTGGGCTGCAAGGAGAAAAAGGGGGTTTCGGGCTACGCGGTTAACCGTTGGAGTATCAAACGACCTCCAAATGGCACGAAACTTGACAGGCGGTCTACCGGTGCTATACCAAGTCTGCTTGGAAAGACTCGGTCCATTCTGAAAACGTTCAACACCATCTCACAATGAGTGACAAAAGGGGGACGCCGGAGGACATAGGAGCGCCGGATTGCAAAACGGACAACGGGGAAAATGCTCGGATGCAAGAGACGAACACGCATGCAATGCAATGCACATGATGACATGATAAAATGCAACACGCAAGCAAATGACATGGCAACGATGGCGAATAACTGGGTGACACCTGGCGCATCGGATCTAGGGCGTTACATGCTTCCTCCTACATGGCCTACCCCCTGGATGGGGAGAGGTTCTCCCTCTAGTGCTTGGCCTTCATGGCGATGATGGCCCCTCTTGGAGCCTCCTCCATGGCCTCCGGTGATGATGGCCCCCTCCGGCAGGGTGCCAGAGAGGGCATAGATTGATTTCTCGTGGCTACAGAGGCTTGCGACAGCGGAACTTCTGATCTAGGTTATTTCCCGAAGGTTTCTGTATTTATTGCAGGAGATGGCGTTGATTTCAAGTCAGGGGGGTCCCTGAGGTGTCCACGAGATAGGTGGGCACGCCCCCACCCTTGTGGGGCCCAAGGGACTCCCCTCTGATAGATTTTTGTTCCAATATTTTTTATATTTCCCAGAAAAATTCTCCATTGATTTTCATCGCGTTTCGAGAACTTTTATTTCTGCTCAAAAACAACACCACAGTAGTTCTGCTGAAAACAGCGTCAGTCCGGGTTAGTTCTAATCAAATCATACCAAAATCATATAAAAGTATTGTAAACATGGCATGAATAATTCATAAATTATAGATACGTTGGAGACGTATCAACATCCCCAAGCTTAATTCATGCTCGTCCTTGAGTAGGTAAATGATAAAAGAAATAATTTATGAAGTGTGAATGCTAGCAAGTGCACAAGTTTGATCAATGATAATTTCAATCACTTTTTAAGGCACATAACATTAGATCAACTCATAAAACTTTTCATGATCAAGTAACAAGCTATTCACATGTTAAAGTATAGATCATAAACTTTCTTGAATCTAACAAACTATATACTTAGTCATCAAACAATTGCAATTCATCTTATTTTTAGGAAGGGTCTATGTCAGAGCTTTGATTTAGCAAATCCCACATACTCAACTATCATATAATATTTCACAATTGCTAACACTCACGTGATATTTATGGTTTCAAAGTTTTAATCAGACATAGAGAAAGATAGGGGCTTATAGTTTTGCCTCCCAACCTTTTACCTCAAGGGTAATGTCAACAACAATAATTTATGAAAACCTACATCCAAGTGGATATATATATATCCGGATCTCTCCAACACAAAGTGCTTGCCAAAGGAAAAATAGTAAAAAGGAAAGGTGGTGATCACCATGACTCTTGTATAATGGTAGAAGATAAAAGTAAAAGATAGGCCCTTTGCAGTAGGAAGCAGAGGTTGTCATGCACTTTTATGGTTGGATGCACAAATTCTTAATGCAAAAGAATGTCACTTTATATTGCCACTTGTGAGAAAGACCTTTGTTATGTAGTATGTCGCTTTTATTTCTTCCCTATCACAAGTTCGTATAAAGCTTATTTTCTTTGCACTAATAGATCATACATATTTAGAGAGCAATTTTTATTGCATGCACCTATTACAACTTACTTGAAGGATCTTACTCAATCCTTAGGTAGGTATGGTGGACTCTCATGGCAAAACTGGTTTAAGGGGTGTTTGGAAGCACAAGTAGTATTTCTACTTGGTACAAAGAATTTGGCTAGCATGAGAGGGAAAGGGAAGCTCAACATGTTGGATGATCCAAGACAATTTAACGTTTCGGATATAGGAAAACGTATCCATTAAGTTGTCTTCCTTGTCCAACATCAACCTTTTAGCATGTCATATTTTAAAGAGTGCTCACAATTACAAAAGATGTCCAAGATAGTATATTTATATGTGAAATCTCTCTTCCTTCAATATTCTTTCATGATTGTTCAAGTTACCAATTTTGCGTTTGCTAACTTTCAATAAGTTTACTACCTATACTTATTCTGTTGAATTCATTACTCCCCATGGTATAATCATATAAAACATATATAAATTCAGATTTATGATATTCAATTCATTCGACCATTTACGCATAGTATATACGTGAAGCGCGTGAGTAAATGACAAACTACTCCAAAAAGATATAAGTGAAGAACACTAGGTAGTCAAATAATTAACTAGCCATGGGAGGATTCGTTTTCATTCAACATTTCAGATCCAATGATTTCATTCAAATAGAAAGTAAAATTGAAAATACGCTCCAAGCAAAACACATATCATGTGATGAATAAAAAATATAGCTCCGAGTAAAGTATACCGATACTTTTGAAGATGAAAGAGGGGATGTCTTCCGAGGCATCCCCAAGCTTAGGCGCTTGAGTCTTCCTTGAATATTACCTTGGGGTTCCTTGGGCATCCCCAAGCTTAGGGTCTTTCCTCTCCTTATTCTCCTCATATCAATATCTCACCCAAAGCTTGAAAACTTCAATCACACAAAACTTAACGGAACTTCATGAGATAGGTTAGTAAGATAAAGAGTAAACCATTCACTTTGGTACTGTCAAAGACAAGGTTCATAATTGTTCTCACACAATGCCTACTGTACCATATCATTTCTTCAATTTATATTGAGAAATATAAGCCATAGAAACTAGAAAACAAGCAAACTATGCAATGAAAATAGAATCTGTCAGAAACAGAACAGTCTGTAATGATCTGAACAACAACCATACTTATGCTACTCCAACAATTATGAAATAAATTGGTGGACGTGAGGAATTTGTCTATTAATCTTCTGCAAAAATAATCAACTCAAAAGCACTCTTCTGTAAAAAAAATGGCAGCTAATCCAGTGAGCGCAAAGTTTCTGTTTTTTACAGCAAGATAACATTAACTTTCACCCAAGTCTTCCGAAAGGTCTTACTTGGCAATTTTTATTGAAACAAAAGCTATAAAACATGATTACTACAGTAGCTTAATCATGTAAACACACAAATACAGCAAGGGTAGATATTGGGTTGTCTCCCAACAAGCGCTGTTCTTTAATGCCTTTTAGCTAGGCATGATGATTTCAATGATGCTCACATAGAGAGAGCATCATGAAGAATATGACTAGCACATTTGAATCTAACCCACTTCCTATGCCTAGGGATTTTGTGAGCACATAATTTATAGGAACAAGAATCAACTAGCATAGGAAGGCAAAACAAGTATAACTTCAAAACTTTAAGCACATAGGGAGGAAACTTGGTATTATTGCAACTCATACAAGCATAAATTACTCCCTCATAATAATTTGAAGTAGCATCATGAATGAATTAAACAATATAACCATCACATAAAGCATTCTTTTGATGATCTACAAGCATAGAAAATTTTCTACTCTCCACATAAGCAAAATTCTTCTCATTCGTAATAGTGGGATCACTAATTCCTAAAGTTGACACTCTTCCAAGCCATCTTTAGATGATAGTATTATTAATACTCCAAAACATATAAGTGAAGTTCATGGAGCATTCTACAATTAATATAGACTAACCAATATCCAAGCTCAAAATATGTAAGTGAAGCACACGAAGCATTCTATAAAACCATACTCAAAAGATTTAAGTGAAGCACAAAGAGCAATTCTATAAGATCATACTTAAAAGATATAAGTGAAGCACATGAAGTATTATATAAATAAATGAAGGGCTATCTCATACTAGCATGGTTCTTAAATAAAAATAAAAACACAAAGGACACAAATCATGTGAACAAAACAAAAATCGAGGTATACCGATATTTGTTGAAGAAGAAAGATGGGATGCCAACCGGGGCATCCCCAAGCTTAGATGCGTGAGTATCCTTTGAAATATTTACTTGGGTTGCCTTGGGAATCCACAAGCTTGAACTCTTGCCTCTCTTTATTCTTCTCACATCGGTAACTCGTTCTTCGAACACTTCATCCACACAAAACTTTAACAAAAACTTTGTGAGATCCGTTAGTGTAATAAAGCAAACTACCACTTTAAGGTACTATAATGAACTCGTTCTTTATTTATATTTTGGTGTTAAACCTACTGTATTACAACTTCTCTATGGTTCATACCCCGGATACTAGCCATAGATTCGTCAAAATAAGCAAACAACACGCGAAAAACAAAATCTGTCAAAAACAGGACAGTCTGTAGTAATCTGGAAGTTTAGTAAACTTATGTAACTCCAAAAATTATGAAATAAATATGAAAATTTGAAAACTTTGTACAAAAGTAATTTTCAAAAAGTTTTAGACCCATTTGACCTTCCAGTAAAAAAATGTAAAATCACGCGCTATAGCCAAAGTTTCTGTTTTTGTTCTGCACATAGTGAACAAGCAATCTAATCATCCTAAAACCAAAGCTTGGCACATTATTTTTATAATACAATGGATATACACAAGGGGATAATTATTTAAAGGGAAACTTCCATGAAAAATTCTCCGTGAGCATGAACACAAGTGCTCAAGGTTGACCCTCACTTCTTCAATGCATAACTTTCCAATCACTTCTCTTTTTGAAAAACCTTTTAGGCATAAGAGGCAAGTAATTTTTTTTGGTATTTTCATTCTTTAATTTTTTTGTATGTTTCACCCACAACAAAACAAAAACAAAAAGCAAAACAAAATATACTTGGTTAAGAAAGCAAACAAGCAAACACGAGAATATCAACCCCACGCTATTGCTCCCTGGCAGCGGCGCCAGAAAAGAGCTTGATAATCCCCAAGTGCAGGGAATCATCGTAGAAATTTCCAAAGGTGGAAGTGATAAGTATGGAGTTTCGAACCCACAAGGAGCTAATGGTAAGATCAATATTCTCGCAAGCCCTATCTGCCACTGATACGACTCTACGTACACCGATCGTTTGCTTCCAACTAGAAACGAGAAATAAAACTACATTGTGGGTAAGAAGAGGATAACTTTGCATGATATCGGAGAGCTAAAATATAAAAGTAGTGCTGTTATCATAAAGTTAGAATATATTACTAAATATTATAAATAACGAGTGTGGAAAAATGATGGATCGGTGTGCGGAATTGTCCTAGGCAATTGTTAACAAGACCGGTAGTCGTCATTGCAATTTCATATGAGGGAGAGGCATAAGCTAAGATACTTTATCTTGTTGGATCATATGCACTTATGATTGGAACTCTAGCAAGCATCCGCAACTACTAAAGATCATTAAGTTAAAACCCAACCATAGCATTAACATATCAAGTCCCCTTTATTCCCATACGCCGTGACCCACTTATCCGTGTTTATGCTTCTGTCACTCAAGCAACGCAGACAATAAGTAAACCATGGACATATTGCAGCACCCTACAATGGGAATCCGTAATGCTTGCGCGACATGGAGGGCACAATAGGACAGCATCAAAATAAAACATACAACTCATACCAATCTAGATCATCAATCAACCCAAAGACAAAAGATATCTACTCAAAACATAATAGGATGGCAACACATCATTGGATCATAATATGTGGCATAAAGCACCATGTTCAAGTAGGGATTACAATGGGGTGCGGGAGAGCGGACCACGTAAAAGAGATGAGGATGGTGATGTTGATGAAGACGATCACCGTGGCGATTATTCCCCTCCTGATTGCACTCCAGCGCCACCGAGAGAGAGGAGAGGTTCTCCCCCTTGTGCTTCCTCCTCCATGGCCTCCCCTGGATGGGGAGAGGTTCTCCCTATGGTCCCTGGCCTTCATGGCGCTGATGGCCCCTCCGGGATCCTCCTCCATGGCCTCCGCTGATGATGGCCCCCTTCGGAGGGTGCCAAAGAGGGACTAGATTGATTTCTCGTGGCTACAGAGGCTTGCGGCAGCGGAACTTCCGATCTAGGTTATTTCCCGAAAGTTTCTGTATTTATAGGAGGAGATGGCGTTGATTTCAAGTCGGGGGGGTCCCCGAGGTGTCCATGAGATAGGGGGCGCGCCCTAGGGGGTGGGCGCACCCCCCACCCTCGTGGGTCCCACGGGACTCCCCTCTAGTAGATTTTTGTTCCGGTATTTTTTGTATTTCCCAGAAAAATTCTCTATTGATTTTCATCGCGTTCCGAGAACTTTTACTTCTGCACGAAAACAACACCACGGTAGTTATGCTGAAAACAGCGTCAGTTTGGGTTAGTTCTAATCAAATCATACCAAAATCATATAAAAGTATTGTAAACATGGCATGAATACTTCATAAATTATAGATACATTGGAGACGTATCAATAAGCACATGCAAGACATACATCAAGTGTTCTCAAATCCTAAAGACTCAATCTGATAAGATAACTTCAAAGGGAAAACTCAATCCATTACAAGAAGGTACAGGGGGAGAAGCATCATAAGATCCAACTATAATAGCAAAGCTCGAGATACATCAAGATCGTGCCAAATCAAGAACACGAGAGAGAGAGAGAGAGAGAGAGAAAGAGATCAAACACATAGCTACTGGTACATACCCTCAGACCCGAGGGTGAACTACTCCCTCCTCGTCATGGTGACTGCCGGGATGATGAAGATGGGCAAAGGTGACGGTTTCCCCCTCCGGTAGGGTGCTGGAACGGGATCCCGATTGGTTTTTCATGGCTACAAAGGCTTGTGGCGGCAAAACTCCCGATCTAGGTTTATTTCTGGGAGTTTCTATATTTATAGGAATTTTTGGCGTCGAGAACATGTCAGGAGGGGTCCATGAGTCAATGACAGGATAGGGGGCGCGCCCTAGGGGGGTCGCGCCCTCCATCCTTGTGGTGGCCTTGGGTCTCTTCTGGCCCAACTCTTTTGCTTTGGGGGCTTCTTCTAGTCCATAAAAAATCACCATAAATTTTAAGGTCATTTGGACTCTGTTTGGTATTCCTTTTCTGTAAAACTCAAAAACAAGGGAAATCAGAAACTGGCACTAGGCTCTAGGTTAATAGGTCAGTCCCAAAAATGATATAAAATAGCATATAAATGCATATAAAACATCCAAGATGGATAATATAATAGCATGGAACAATAAAAAATTATAGATATGTTGGAGACGCATCAAGCATCCCCAAGCTTAATTCCTACTCATCCTCGAATAGGTAAATGATAAAACAGAGTTTTTTATGTGGAATGCTACCTAACACATTTATCCATGTAATTTTTCTTTATTGTGGCAAGAATGTTCAAATCCATAAGATTCAAAACAAAAGTTTAATATTGACATAAAAACAATAATAATTCAAGCATACTAATAAAGTAATCATGTCTTCTCAAAATCTCATGGACAAAGAAAGCTAACCCTACAAAATCATATAGTCTGGCTATGCTCCATCTTCATCACACAAAATATTCAAATCATGCACAACCCCGATGACAAGCCAAGCAATTGTTTCATACTTTTGATGTTCTCAAACCTTTTCAACTTTCACGCAATATATGAGCGTGAGCCATGGACATACTAGGCGTATCCACGGGCTATGGAGATGCCCATCAATAGATATCAATGTGAGTGAGTAGGGATTGCCATGCAACAGATGCACTAGAGCTATAAGTTCATGAAAGCTAAAAAGAAACTAAGTGGGTGTGCATCCAACTCGCTTGCTCACAAAGACCTAGGGGAATTTGAGGAAGCTCGTCATTGGAATATACAGCCAAGTTCTATAATGAAAAGTTCCCACTAGTATATGAAAGTGTCAACATAGGAGACTCTCCATCATGAAGATCATGGTGCTACTTTGAAGCACAAGTGTGGTAAAAGGATAGTAGAATTGCCCCCTCTCTCTTTTTCTCTCATTTTTTTTTGTGCTCTCTCTTTTTTTGGCCTCTTTTTTTTGTCCGGAGTCTCATCCCGACTTGTGGGGGAATCATAGTCTCCATCATCATTTCCTCACTGGGACAATGCTCTAATAATGAAGATCATCACACTTTTATTTACTTACAACTCAAGAATTACAACTCGATACTTAGAACAAAATATGACTCTATATGAGTGCCTCCAACGGTGTACCGGGATGTGCAATGAATCAAGAGTGACGTGTATAAAAATTATGAATAGTTGCTTTGCCACAAATACTATGTCCACTACATGATCATGCAAAGCAATATGACAATGATGAAGCGTGTCATAATAAATGCGGCGGTGGAAAGTTGCATGGCAATATATCTTGGAATGTCTATGGAAATGCCATAACAGGTAGGTATGATGGCTGTTTTGAGGAAGGTATATGGTGGGTGTATGGTACCAGCGAAAGTTGTGCGGTACTAGAGAGGCTACCAATGGTGGAAGGGTGAGAGTGCGTATAATCCATGGACTCAACATTAGTCATAAAGAACTCACATACTTATTGAAAAAATCTATTAGTTATCGAAACAAAGTACTACACGCATGCTCCTCGGGGGATAGATTGGTAGGAAAAGACCATCGCTCGTCCCCGACCGCCACTCATAAGGAAGACAATCAATAAATAAATCATGCTCTGACTTCATCACATAACGGTTCACCATACGTGCATGCTACGGGAATCACAAAATTTAACACAAGTATTTCTACAATCCACAATTACTCGCTATCATGACTCTAATATCACCATCCTCATATCTCAAAACAATCATAAGGAATCAAACTTCTCATAGTATTCAATGCACTTTATATGAAAGTTTTTATTATATCCCTCTTGGATGCCTATCATATTAGGACTAAATTTATAACCAAAGCAAGTTACCATGCTGTTTAAGACTCTCGAAAAAATATAAGTGAAGCATGAGAGTTCATCCATTTCTTCAAAAAAAAAACCATCGCCATGCTCTAAAAAGATATAAGTGAAGCACTAGAGCAAATGACAAACTACTCCGAAAGATATAAGTGAAGACCAATGAGTAGTCAAATAATTATGCAACTATGAAAAAGGCTCTCTAACATTTAAGAATTTTAGATCTTGGGATATTATTCAAACAGCAAGCAAATATAAACAAAAGCAAATGACGCTCCAAGCAAAACACATATTATGTGGTGAATAAAAATATAGCCTCAAGTAAATTTACCGATAGACAAAGACGAAAGAGGGGATGACATCCGGGGCATCCCCAAGCTTAGGCTCTTGGTTGTCCTTGAATATTACCTTGGGGTGCCTTGGACATCCCCAATCTTAGGCTCTTACCACTCCTTATTCCGTAGTCCATTGAAGCTTTACCCAAAACTTGAAAAGTTCACAACACAAAACTCAACAAAAAATCTTATGAGATCTATTAGTATAAGAAAGCAAATCACCAATTAGGTACTGTTATAAACCCATTCTAAATTTAAATTGGTGTTATATCTACTGTATTACAACTTCTTTATGGTTCATAACCTCCGATACTACTCATAGATTCATCAAAATAAGCAAACAACACATAGAAAACATAATCTGTCAAAAACAGAATAGTCTGTAGTAATCTGGAAACTTTCCATACCTCTGTAACTCCAAAAATTCTGAACAAATAGGACAAAATAGGCCATTTGTATATCAATCTTTTGTAAGAAAATCATATCAAAATACGTTCCAGTGAATTTTCAAATTTCCTGGACTGAGCGCAAAAGTTTTTGTTTTTGCATAGAATCAAGTCAACTATCATCCACACTGTCCCAAAGGCTTAACTTGGAACTTTATTGAAACAAAAGCTACAAAACATGATTACTACAGTATATTAATCATGTGAACACAAAAAAAGTAGGTAATGGTGTTGGGTTGTCTCCCAACAAGCGCTTTTCTTTAATGCCTTTTTACCTAGGCATGATGATTTCAATGATACTCACATAAAAGATAAGAATTGAAACACAAAGAGAACATCATGAGGAATGTGACTAGCACATTTAAGTCTAACCCACTTCCTATGCATAGGGATTTTGTGATCAAACAACTTATGGTAACAAGAATCAACTAGCATAGGAAGGTAAAACTAGCAAACCTTCAAGATTTTCGACACATGGGGAGGAAACTTGATATTGTTGCAATTCCTACAAGAATATATTCCTCCCTCACAATAATTTTCAGTAGCATCATGAATGAATTCAACAATATAACCATCACATAAAGCATTATTTTCATTATCCCCAAGCATAGAAAATTTATTACTCTCCACATAAGCAAATTTATTCTTATTCGGAATAGTGGGAGTATCATAAGAAACTCGAATATCATAAATTGTTTCCACATTAAAAGAGTAATGTTCAAAAAAAAGGGTAATCATAATCATGACAAGTTTTACAAATATAATCATCACTACTTTTTATAACATAAGTGTCATCACAATAACCATCATAAGTAGCAACTTTGTTCTCATCAAAATCAATTGAAACCTCTTCCAAGATAGTGGAATCATGACTAAATGAAGTCATGACATTGATACATCTCCAACGTATCTACAATTTTTTTATTGTTCCATGCTATTATATTATCTATTTTGGATGTTTAATAGACATTTATATGCTATTTTACATTATTTTTGGGACTAACCTATTAACCGAGGGCCTAGTGCTAGTTTCTTTTTTTACCTATTTTTGAGTTTTGCACAAAAGGAATACCAAACGAAGTCCAAACGGAATGAAACCTTTGTGATGATCTTTCTTGGACTAAAAGCAAACCAGAAGACTTGGAGATGAAGTCACAGAGGCAACGAGGCGGCCACGAGGCAGGAGGGCGTGCCCGGGGGGGTTGGGAGCGCCCCCACCCTTGTGGGCCCCTCATAGCTCCCCTGACCTAGTTCCTTCGCCTATATATACTCTTATACCCTAAAAACATCCAGGAGAGCCACGAAAACACTTTCCACCGCCACAACCTTCTGTACTCGTGAGAACCCATCTAGGGACCTTTTCCAGCGTCCTGCTGCAGGGGGATTCAATCACGGAGGGCTTCTACATCAACACCATTACCTCTCCGTTGAAGCATGAGTATTTTACCACAGACCTTCGAGTCCATAGTTATTATCTAGATGGCGTCTTCTCTCTCTTTGATTATCAATACCATGTTCTCCTCGATGTTCTTGGAGATCTATTCAATGTAATATTATTTTTTGGTGTGTTTGCCGAGATTTGATGAATTGTGGATTTATGATCAAGATTATCTATGAATATTATTTGGTTCTTCTCTGAATTCGTATATGCATGATTTGATATCTTTGCAAGTCTCTTTGAATTGTCGATTTAGTTTGGCCTACTAGATTGATCTTTCTTGCAACGGGAGAAGTGCTTAGCTTTGGGTTCAATCTTGCGGTGTCCTTTCCCAGTGACAGTAGGGGCAGAAAGGCATGTATTGTGTTGTTGCCATCGAGGATAACAAGATGGGGCTTTCATCATATTGCTTGAGTTAATTCCTATACATCATGTCATCTTTCTTAATGTGTTACTCCATTCTTTATGAACTTAATACTCTAGGTGCATGCTGGATAGCGGTCGATGTGTGGAGTAATAGTAGTAGATGCAGGCAGGGGTCGGTCTACTTGACACAGACGTGATGCGTATGTTCATGATCATTGCCTTAGATGTCGTCATAACTTTGCGCTTCTCTATCAATTGCACGGTAGTAATTCATTCACCCACCGTAATATATACTATCTTGAGATAAGCCACTAGTGAAACCTATGGCCCCCGGTTCTCGTTTACATATTGTTGAATCTCGTCTACATCTTGCTAGTTTCCGATCTACTATTTTGCAATCTTTACTTTCCAATCTATAAACTAAAAATACAAAAAATATTTACTTTACTATCTCTATCAGATCTCACTTTTGCGAGTGACCGTGAAGGGATCGAGAACCCCTTTATCACGTCGGTTGTAAGTTCCTGATTGTTTGTGCAGGTATTCGGTGACTTGTGCATCGTCTCCTACTGGATTGATACCTTGGTTCTCAAAACTGAGGGAAATACTTACGCTACTTTGCTGCATCACCCTTTCCTCTTCAAGGGAAAACCAACGCAAGCTCAAGAGGTAGCAAGAAGGATTTCTGGCGCTGTTGCCGGGGAGATCTATGTCAAGTCAAGCCATACCAAATACCAATCATAAACTCTTCTCCCTTGCATTACATTATTCGCCATTCGCCTCTCGTTTTCCTCTACCCCACTTATAAAATGATTTTTTAAAGCCTCTGCCTTTTTGCCCCTCTTCCGTTCATCTCTTTTCGCTTGCTTCTTGTGTGCTTGTGTGTTGGATTGATTGCTTGTCATGATGCCTCATGGTAATACTAAATTGTGTGACTTTTCCAACACCGACAACAATGATTTTATTAGCACTCCGATTGCTCCTACCACTAATGTTGAAACTTGTGAGATTGATGTCGCTTTGTTGAATCTTGTTATGAAAGATCAATTTTCTGGCCTTCCTAGTGAAGATGTCGCATCCCATATAAACAATTTCATTGATTTGTGTGATATGGAAAAGAAGAAAGATGTGGATAATGATGTTGTTAAATTGAAGTTATTTCCATTTTCTCTTAGAGATCATGCTAAAATTTGGTTCTCATCTTTGCCTAAAAATAGTATTGATTCATGGAATAAGTGTAAACATGCTTTTATCTCTAAGTATTTTCCTCCCGCTAAGATCATCTCCCTTAGGAACAATATTATGAATTTTAAGCAACTTGATCATGAGCATGTTGAATAATCTTGGGAGAGGATGAAATTGATGATACTTAATTTCCCTACACATGATTTGAATTTGTGGATGATTATACAAAAAAATTATGCTGGATTGAATTTTGCTTCTAGAAATATTTTAGATTCGGCTGCAGGAGGCACTTTTATGGAAATCACTTTACGAGAAGCTACTAAGCTCCTAGATAATATTATGGTTAATTATTCTCAATGGCACACCGAAAGATCAACTAGTAAAAAGGTTCATGCGATTGAAGAGATTAATGTTTTGAGTGGAAAGATGGATGAACTCATAAAATTCTTTGCTAATAAAAGTGTTTCTTCTGATCCTAATGATATGCCTATCCACTTTGATTGAGTATAATAATGAATCTGTGGATGTGAATTTTGTTGGTAGGAACAATTTTGGTAACAACGTGTATAGAGGCAATTTTAATCCTAGGTCGTTTCCTAGTAATTCCTCTAATAATTATGGTACTTCCTACAACAACTCTAATGGAAATTTTAATAAGCTGCCCTCTGATTTTGAGAATAGTGTTAAAGAATCTATGATTTTGCAAAAGAATTTCAATGCTTTGATTGAAGAAAAATTGCTTAAGATTGATGAGTTGGCTACGAATGTGGATAGAATTTCTCTTGTTGTTGATTTTTTTAAACTTAGATCTATCCCACCTAAGCATGATATCAATGAGTCTCTCAAGTCCACGAGAATTTCCATTGATGAGTGCAAAGAAAGAACCACTAAGATGCGTGCTAAAAAAGATTGGTTTGTAAAAGTGTGTTCTTCTAGTTTTCATGATAATAATGATGAAGATCTAAAAGTGATTGATGTGACTCCTATTAAGTCTTTGTTTTCCAATATGAATTTTGATAAAGATGGGACTGGAGATGAGTCAACTTTAGTTAAAAGGTGTCCCAATGATTCGAAGTTTTTAGATCTAGATGCAAAAATTGACAAAAGTGGGATTGGAGAGGTCAAGACTTTAAGTAGCAATGAACCCACTATTTTGGATTTCAAGGAATTTAATTATGATAACTGTTCTTTAATAGATTGTATTTACTTGTTGCAATCCATGTTAAATTCCCCTCGTGCTTATAATAAAAATAAAGCTTTTACTAAACATCTCGTTGATGCTATGATGCAATCTTTTAAAGAAAAGCATGAACTAGAAGTTTCTATCCCTAGAAACTTTATGATGAGTGGGAACCTACTATTAAGATTAAGATTAAATATTATGAATGATATGCCTTGTGTGATTTGGGTGCTAGTGTTTCCACGATTCCAAAAACTTTGAGTGATGTGCTAGGTTTCCGTGAATTTGATGATTGTTCTTTAAATTTGCATCTTGCGGATTCCACCATTAAGAAACCTACTGGAAGGATTAATGATGTTCTTATTGTTGCAAATAGGAATTATGTTCCCGTAGATTTCATTGTTCTTGATATAGATTGCAATCCTACATGTCCTATTATTCTTGGTAGACATTTGCTTAGAACGATTGGTGCAATTATTGATATGAAAGAAGGAAACATTAGATTTCAGTTTCCGTTAAGAAAAGGCATGGAACACTTTCCTAGGAAGAATATTAAATTGCCTTATGAATCTATTATGAGAGCCACTTATGGATTGCATACCAAAGATGGCAATGCATAGATCGATTTGTGTTTTTATGCCTAGCTAGGGGCATAAAACGATAGCGCTAGTTAGGAGGAAACCCCAATATTATTTTTGTTCTTTACTTTTTGCTCCTGTTTAGTGATAAATAATTCATCTAGCCTCTGGTTAGATGTGGTTTTAAGTTTTAGTTAGTGTTTCTGCCAAGTAGAGCCTTTGGGAAGACTTGGGTGAAAGTTAATGCGATCTTGCTGTAAAAAACAGAAACTTTAAGCTCATGAGATTAGCTCTCATTTTTTATAAAAGAGTGATTTTGAGTTGATTCTTCTTTAATAATATTAATAGAAAAATTCCTCAGGTCCACCAATTTATTTCAGAATTTTTGGAGTTACATAAGTATTCGAGAGTTATAGATTACTACAGACTGTTTTGTTTTTGACAGATTCTATTTTTCGCGTGTTGTTTGCTTATTTTGATGAATCTATGGGTAGTATCGGGGGGTATGAACCATGGAGAAGTTGTAATACAGTAGATATTACACCAATATAAATAAATAATGAGTTTGTAACAGTACCTTAAAGTGGTGATTTATTTTCTTACACTAACAAAGCTCATTAGATTTTCTGTCAAGTTTTGTGTTGTGAAGTTTTCAAGTTTTGGGTAAGGATTTGATGGACTATGGAATAAGGAGTGGAAAGAGCCTAAGCTTGGGGATTCCCAAGGCACCCCAAGGTAAAATTCAAGGACAACCAAAAGCCTAAGCTTGGGGATGCCCCAGAAGGCATCCCCTCTTTCGTCTTCGTCTATCGGTAACTTTACTTGAGGCTATATTTTTATTCACCACATGATATGTGTTTTGCTTAGAGCGTCTTGTATGATTTGAGTCTTTGATTTTTAGTTTACCACAATCATCCTTGCTGTACACACCTTTTGGTAGATACATGCATGAATCGTGATTTATTAGAATACTCTATGTGCTTCACTTATATCTTTTAAGATAGACAATATTGCTCAAGTGCTTCACTTATATCTTTTTAGAGCACGTCGGTGGCTTTATTTTATAGAAATTGTTGAAATCTCATGCTTCCCTTATATTATTTTGAGAGTCTTTTAGAATAGCATGGTAATTAGTTTTGGTTATAAAACTAGTCCTAATATGACGGGCATCCAAGATGGATATAATAAAAACTTTCATAAAAAAGTGCGTTGAATACTATGAGAAGTTTGATTCTTGATGATTGTTTTGAGATATGAAGATGGTGATATTAGAGTAATGCTAGTAGAGTAATTGTGAATTTGAGAAATACTTGTGTTGAGGTTTGTGAGTCCCGTAGTATGCATGTATGGTAACCGTTGTGTAACAAATTTGGAGCATGAGGTATTCATTGATTGTCTTCCTTATGAGTGGCGGTCGGGGACGAGCGATGGTCTTTTCCTACCAATCTATCCCCCTAGAAGCATGCGCGTAGTACTTCATTCAATAACTAATAGATTTTTGCAATAATTATGTGAGTTCTTTATGACTAATGTTGAGTCCATGGATTGTACGCACTCTCACCCTTCCACCATTACTAGCCTCTCTTGTACCGCGCAACTTTCGCCGGTACCATACACCCACCATATACCTTCCTCAAAACAGCCACCATACATCCTATTATGGCATTTCCATAGCCATTCCAAGATATATTGCCATGCAACTTTCCACCGTTTCGTTTATTATGACACACTTCATTATTGTCATATTGTTTTGCATGATCATGTAGTTATCGTCTTTGTGGCAAAGCCACCATTCATAATTCTTTCATACATGTCACTCTTGAATCATTGCACATCCCGGTACACCGCCAGAGGCGTTCACATAGAGTCATATTTTGTTCTAAGCATTGAGTTGTAATTTTTCGAGTTGTAAGTAAATAGAAGTGTGATCATAATCATTATTAGAGCATTGTCCCATGTGAGGAAATAAAAAAAAGAGGCCAAAGAAGCCAATAAAAAAGTGAGGCCAAAGAAGCGATTATGTAAAAAGAGAGAAAAAGAGAGAAGGGGCAATGTTACTATCCTTTTTCCACACTTGTGCTTTGAAGCAGCACCATGATCTTCATGTTAGAGAGTCTCTTATTTTGTCACTTTCATATACTAGTGGGAATTTTTCATTATAGAACCTGGCTTGTATATTCCAATGATGGGCTTCCTCAAATGCCCCAGGTCTTCATGAGCAAGCAAGTTGGATGCACACCCACTTAGTTTTTTGAGCTTTCATACACTTATAGCTCTAGTGCATCCGTTGCATGGCAATCCCTACTCACTCACATTGATATCTATTGATGGGCATCTCCATAACCCATTGATATGCCTAGTTGATATGAGACCATCTCCCTCTTTTTGTCTTCTCCGCAACCACCATTCTATTCCACCCATAGTGATATATCCATGGCTCATGCTCATGTATTGCGTGAAAGTTGAAAGGGTTTGAGAACATCAAAGTATGTAAAAATTGCTTGGCTTTTCATCGGGGTTCTGAATGACTTGAGTATTTTGTGTGATGGAGATGGAGCATAGCCAAACTATATGATATTGTAGGGATAAGCTTTCTTTGGCCATGTTATTTTGAGAAGACATAATTTCCTTGTTAGTATGCTTGAAGTATTACTATTTTTATGTCAATATTAAACTTTTGTCTTGAATCTTTCGGATCTGAACATCCATGCCACAATACAGAAATTTACATTGATAAATATGTTAGGTAGCATTCCACATCAAAAATTCTGTTTTATCATTTACCTACTCGAGGACGAGCAGGAATTAAGCTTGGCGATGCTTGATATGTCTCCAACGTATCTATAATTTTTGATTGTTCCATGCTATTATATTATCTGTTTTGGATGTTTAATAGGCATTTATATGCTATTTTATATTATTCTTGGGACTAACCTATTAATCGAGGCCCAATGCCAATTTCTGTTTCTTTTTGCCTATTTTAGAGTTTTGCAGAAAATGGATACCAAACGGAATGAAACCTTCGCGATGATATTTCTTGGACCGAAAGCAAACCAGAAGACTTGGAGATGAAATCGGGGAGGCAACAAGGCGGCCACGAGTCAGGAGGGCGCGCCCCCACCCTCGTGGGCCCCTCGTACCTCCCCTGGCCTAGTTCATTCGCCTATATATACTTTTATACCCTAAAAACATCCAAGAGAGCCACGAAAACACTTTTCCACCTATGCAACCTTCTGTACCCATGAGATCCCATCTAGGGACCTTTTCCGGCGTCCTGCCGGAGGGAATTCGATCATGGAGGGCTTCTACATCAACACCATTACCTCTCCGATGAAGCGTGAGTAATTTACCACAGACCTTTGGGTCCATAGTTATTAGCTAGATGGCTTCTTGTCTCTCTTTGATTCTCAATACCATGTTCTCCTCGACGTTCTTGGAGATCTATTCGATATAATATTCTTTTAGGGTGTGTTTGCCGAGATCTAATGAATTGTGGATTTATGATCAAGATTATCTATGAATATTATCTGGTTCTTCTCTGAATTCTTATATGCATGATTTGATATCTTTGCAAGTCTCTTCGAATTATCGGTTTAATTTGGCCTACTAGATTGATATTTCTTGCAATGGGAGAAGTGCTTAGCTTTGGGTTCAATCTTGCGGTGTCCTTTCCGCGTGACAGTAGGGGCAGCAAGGCACGTATTGTATTGTTGCCATCAAGGATAACAAGATGGGGTTTTCATCATATTGCTTGAGTTAATTCCTCTACATCATGTCATCTTGCTTAATGCGTGACTCCGTTCTTTATGAACTTAATACTCTAGATGCATGCTGGATAGTGGTCGTTGTGTGGAGTAATAGTAGTAGATGTAGGCAGGAGTCAGTCTACTTGACACGGACATGATGCCTATGTTCATGATCATTGCCTTAGATGTCGTCATAACTTTGCGCTTTTCTATCAATTGCTCGGCAGTAATTTGTTCACCCATCGTAATATATACTATCTTGAGAGAAGCCACTAGTGAAACCTATGGCCCCCGGGTCTCTTTTCCATATTATTGAATCTCGTTTACATCTTGCTAGTTTCTGATCTACTATTTTGCAATCTTTATTTTCCAATCTATAAACCAAAAATACCAAAAAAATATTTACTTTACTATCTCTATCAAATCTCACTTTTGCGAGTGACCGTGAAGGGATTCAGAACCCCTTTATCGCGTTGGTTGCAGTTCTTGATTGTTTGTGCAGGTATTCGATGACTTGTGCATTATCTCCTACTGGATTGATACATTGGTTCTCAAAACTGAGGGAAATACTTACGCTACTTTGCTGCATCGCCCTTTCCTCTTCAAGGGAAAACCAACGCAAGCTAAAGAGGTAGCAGACATCTCCAAATCCACTTTCATAATTATCACAATAAGATTCAACAACCTCCAAAAGAGTGGGATCGTTACTTCCTAAAGTTGACACTCTTCCAAACCCACTTTCATCAATATCATCATCATAAATAGGAGGTATGCTATCATCATAATAAATTTGCATATCAAAACTTGGGAGACTTAAAATATCATCTTCATCAAACATAGCACCCCCAAGCTTGGGACAAACATTAATTACAGCAAAAAAAAATCACAAACATGTCATTCTCATCAAACATAGCATCCCCAAGCTTGGGCCTTTGCATATCATAAGCATAATCACTCTCATCATTAATAGTATGGATAGCACCAATAGTATAGCAATTATTATCATCACAATGAGTAATAGGGATAACAATAATAGGAGCAACATCATTTGGGAGGGATACCTTTTTACCTTTGCTTCTCCGTCTTTTCTTTTTCTTCTCCACATTATGTGTGGGTTTAATCCTCTTTTTGGAGCTCCTTATTAATGAGATTGGTTGAATAAAAAGCTCCTCCTCGTTACCTGATTCATCATAAGAAAAGAATATTTGTAAACCTCTTCCCTTTCATTAGTATTCTCTTCATCTTCTATTTGTTTTCTTGTCTTTATGTAATTGGCAATACAAGGATTTTCCATGCAATTCATCGCACAATACATACAAATTTCCTCTAGATCAAAATCAAGAAATTTCTTGAGGTTATATCTGGAATATACTTAGGTATACATTTCATTTCTTCATAATCCAGAAGCAAACTAAGTTCATTATGATGCACAAGGAAAATCAAGTCATCACAATTTTTGGACATGATTCGATCATGAAACAATTTGCATTGGAGATTTAAATGACCACGTTCATTGCAAAGTTCACAAGGATGGCGAGAAAAATTAATTTTTTTAGCACAAACATCTAGCCTCTCTTGCAACCATTTAGTTTCTAAATACTTATGCCTCTTGCAAAATCTATCTTCCCTTTTTGGTATGTAACTCCAAACTTTATGCACCACAAAAGTTGACATGCTTATAAGAAACGTTTTTATCATGACTAGTGCAATCATCATTAGTACTATGGATATTCAAAGAGTTCATACTAACAACATTGAAATCATGCTCATCATTCAAATATTTAGTGCCAAACAATTTATGTTGACTTCTTCTAGCACTTGAGCACAATTTTCCTTTCCATCATTTTCACGAAAGACATTAAAAAGATGAAGCATATGTGGCAACCTCAATTCCATTTTTGTACTTTTATTTTATAGACTAAACTAGTGATAAAACAAGAAACTAAAAGATTCAATTGCAAGATCTAAAGATATACCTTTAAGCACTAACCTTTCCGGCAATGACGCCAGAAAAGAGCTTGATATCTACTACGCAACCTTCTTCTTGTAGACTCGTGTTGGGCCTCCAAGCACAGAGTTTTGTAGGACAGTAGCAAATTTCCCTCAAATGGATGACCTAAGGTTTATCAATCTGTGGGAGGCGTAGGACGAAGATGGTCTCACTCAAACAACCCTGTAACCAAATTACAAAGAGTCTCTTGTGTCCCCAACACACCCAATACAACAGTAAATTGTATAGGTGCACTAGTTTAGTGAAGAGATGGTGATACAAGCATAATATGGATAGTAGATATGGGTTTTTGTAATCTGAAAATATAAAAACAGCAAGGAAACTAGTAACAAAAGTGAACGAAATAAGTATTGCAATGCATGAAAACAAGGCCTAGGGTTCATACTTTCACTAGTGCAAGTTCTCTCAACAATGATAACATAATTAGATCATATGGCAATCCCTCAACATGCGACAAAAGTCACTCCAAAGTTTCTATCATGGAGAACATAAGATGAAATTGCTTGTAGGGTACGAAACCACGTCGAAGTTATTCTTTCCGATCAATCCATTGAGTTATTCCTATAATTAATTGTCACAAACAGCCCTAGAGTTTGTAGTAAAATAAGACCATATGACACACATCAATCAAACCCTAATGTCACCTAGATACTCCAATGTGACCACAAGTATCCGTGGGTCAATTATACGATATGCATCACACAATCTCAGATTCATAATATTCAATCCAACACAAAGAACTTCAAGAGTGCCCCAAAGTTTTTACCGGAGAGTCAAGACAAAAACGTGTGCCAACCCCTGTGCATAAGTTCACAAGGTCACAGAACCCGCAAGTTGATCACCAAAACATACATCAAGTGGATCACGTGAATATCCCATTGTCACCACAGATAAGCACATGCAAGACATACATCAAGTGTTCTCAAATCCTTAAAGACTCAATCCGATAAGATAAATTCAAAGGCAAAAACTCAATCCATTACAAGAAGGTAGAGGGGGAGAAGCATCATAAGATCCAACTATAATAGCAAAGCTCGCGATACATCAAGATCATGCCAAATCAAGAACATGAGAGAGAGAGAGAGATCAAACACATAGCTACTGTTACATACCCTCGGCCCCGAGGGTGAACTACTCCCTCCTCGTCACGGAGACCGCCGGGATGATGAAGATGGGCAAAGGTGATGGTTTCCCCCTCCGGCAGGGTGCCAGAACAGGCTCCCGGTTGGTTTTTCGTGGCTACATAGGCTTGCGGCGGTGGAAATCCTAATCTAGGTTTATTTCTGGGGGTTTCTATATTTATAGGAAGTTTTGGCGTCGAGAACAAGTTAGGGGGGGTCCACGAGTCAACGACAAGATAGGGGGCGCGCCCTAGGTGTGGCCTCCATCCTTGTGGTGGCCTCGGGACTCTTATGGCCCAACTATTTTGCTTCGCGGGCTTCTTCTGGTCCATAAAAAATTACTGTAAATTTTCAGGTCATTTGGACTCTGTTTGGTATTCCTTTTTTGTAAAACTCAAAAATAAGGAAAACACAGTAACTGGCACTGCACTCTAGGTTAATATGTTAGTCCCAAAAATAATATAAAATAGCATATAAATGCATATAAAACATTCAAAATGGATAATATAATAGCATGGAACAATAAAAAATTATAGATACGTTGGAGACGTATCAGTGATATGAAGCAGATAGCTCATATCCTTATTATTGATGTTGTTGGAGGCCTACTGAGTCATAAATGACTCTAAGACCTTGTTTGGTTGATGGCTCGATGCTCCCTGATGCAGTCTTCCACAACCCACATTTGGTGCCATCGATCCAACGATGCCTGATCCCGGCTGCCAAGCCGAGCCGTACGAGCCATTGTACTCCACACTGCAATGGCAATTTTAGAGATTAAATCGGCATTTGCATCCATTTCGTATTGGAATGATAGCAGAAACCGTCTCTTCTGGCAGTTTAAACGAATCTTATGATACGTATACAGAAATGCTGGTTAATATCTGCATGATTGGTCGGAAAAACATGCAAAGAGAAGAAGGATTCATTTTACTATTACTAAGCGAAGCAACACTCACTTGATCTGCACTCATTGATGAACTTGTGCCTGGCGAGTGACTATTCCTTGCCCTGCTACAGGAGGGAGAGCTTCTGCTTGAGCTCCTCAAATGGCTAGAAGCCTGGAACATCACCCCGCCGAGCACCTCCTTCCCCGTCGTCGCGGCCCTGAAGCAGACCGTCGACCCTGCCACAGATGGAAGCCCCCTTGGCAACCTCATCAAACCAGCAGTGAGCCCCGCCCCGGAGAGCTGGCCATCCGCGGTAGCGGCCGCGGTTGCCGGAGACGGCGCAACCATTGGTAGAATCTCAAACTCCCGTCCTCTGCGGGCTTGCACGAGCATGAGCTAGGACTGGCGGCACATCGCGACCTGGTATTCGTCGTAGTGGGTGAGGGCAGGGAGCCAAGGGAGGTCGGGCGAGCCAACTTGGATTTGGCGGAATCCCCTACTCCTCCATCTCCGGCGAGAATACCCGACGACGGCGAACAAGGGAGAAGGAAGGAGGGCGAACTACTGCGTCACGAGGATGCAGCCGGAGGAGGGAGGAGTGGGAGGAGGAAGGGGATCAGGCAGACGATAGGGGAGGAGACGTGTCTGTGAAGGAGAAGGGAGGACGAGGGCGTGGGGCTCGAGCGCGTCCAGTGTGTTTTTTTACTCTCGAGCGAACAGTACATCTCCAACGTGGCACGCGTGAGTAAGCGTCCTTGATGCGTATCTTATTGTTTTGGATGCTACAGGAGTTCTTTGTCACCCAACGCCCATGTAGACCTCGCCATTCTGTAACCGATCAAATAATGTCACCATATGGGCCGACCAAATTACACGTGATGGAAGGGGGATGCGTGTTGGCTAGTCCCCGTGATGAGGCCAGAGAGCTCATATGCGACGCTTCAGGCGCCGAAAAGGCTACCTGGCACTCGCTAGTGTGGTTCATGGCCCGTGACCTAATAGTGCCACCTTCCTCACGCGAATCGCTTTCTCACATTCACTAGTTTTCTTTTCTTTCGTTATTACCTACAGTGTGATCTGCCCCTAAAAAATCTATAGTACGATCTAGTGTAGTACCCACCTCAAAGAAAAAACTATTGTTACATGGCTTCTAGTTTTTATCTACTTTGGCACATGGCCAGCAGTTTTCAATATCAATGAACCTTTTTCAATTTTCATGAATAAAAGTTCGGTTATTCGATAAAAAATCATGGATTTGATAAAACTTCATGAACTTGAAAGAAGTTTGAGAACTTGAAAAGTTCATGAATTTTAAAAAACCATGAAATTTGGCATAAATTTTTGAAAAATAAGTTCATGAATTTCAAATTCATGACATTAGAATTTTTTATAGATTTTTTAGAAAAAATCACAAATTTGAAGGAAGTTATAGAATTCAAAAATAGTTTGAGATCTAAAAAAGTTCAACAGTTTTAAAAAGTGTGTGAATTTTAAAAAGTTCACGATGTTTCAAAATAAATTCACAAACTTCACAAAAGTTAAAAAAAGTTCTTCAGATTTGAAGAAGTTCATGAAAGATGAAAAAGTTTAAAGATTTTGAAAAAAGCTTTGCGGATTTGAAAAAAGTTAAATTTGAAATAATTTTGCGGGTTTTCCAAAATATTTCATAAAAAGTGAAAAGTGTTCATGGATTTGAAAAACATTCATGCATTTGAAAAAAATCACGGATTCGAAAAAGAGTTCTTTGATTTGGAAAAAGTTCAGAAATTTAAGAAAATGTTCACTAATAAATAGTTTGTGATTTTGAAAAGAGTTCATGAATTTTAGAAAGTAAAAGAAAATGGAAAAAGAAAAGAAGAAAAAATGTCTAAACATAACCCAAAAAAGGCTCTGGATGGCGCAGAACAAGACGTTGAAGAAGTATTAGTAGGCACAATAGGTGAGACGTCCGAGTTTGTTACTACGGTTGGAAGGAGACAATAAGGTTCGTAGTTGGAATCTCACTTCCCGCAACCATGAGGCAGTGGGTTGTGCGCCAGCTTGTTGAGTTGCTCTAACCGACGCTGATGGTGTCAACTGGCTTCGGGCCTGGAGAGTGCAACGCACATCTCGGGCGGCTCCCCTGGCTGTAGTGCGCCTTCTTAATTTCAGAACAACTAGAAAATTGTCCGGACATTGCTACGAGAGTGTAACACTTGCGCTAAAATCTTAGCAACTTTTTGTATGCAATTGCCATAATTTACCTGTAATCTTATTATTAAGCACTCATTTGGTAAGAATTGATTTACTTACCAAAGAATATATTATTTAGGAGAAATATCAGGGATGGGTGGGAAAATGTCTGTATATTGTTAAGGACTTATGTGGTAAGAATTTATTGACATACAAAAGAATATTATTATTTGAGAGGAAAATTAGAGGTGGAAGAAAAAAAGTCAAACATGATAATGGAAGGGGGACCATATATAAAGACGTTGGACGAAGAAGAGGATGAAACGGGAACCTTACTTTACTTTTAAATTGCACTAGGTATTTGGCCGTGCATTGCTATAGGGCATAAATATTCTAGTATAAGTTAAACCATAATTTATTTATCCATATGATATGATTTTTTTAAATAAATGTTTACCCAATGATGTATATGATTTTATTTTGTAATTGTCGGATTTCGGGTTCCGGCAAAACCCTTGAGGTTCGAACACTCAGGTGCGCACGAAGATTTCCCCCTACCGAATCTCGCCTCTCAGCCTTGCCGCAGTCTGTAAGCTTAGCTCGATCTACTCACAACACAAGAGACACAAGATTTATACTGGTTCAGGCCACCATTGTGGTGTAATACCCTACTCCAGTGTGGTGGTGGTGGATTGCCTCTTGGGCTGATGATGAACAGTACAAGGGGAAGAACAGCCTCCTGAGGCGAGGTGTTCTTGTGCTTGGTGTGGTGTTCTGACTGGAATTGGTCGATCTGTTTTGTTCCGTCCAATGGTGGTGGCTAGTCCTATTTATAGAGGCCCTGGTCCTCTCCCCAAATATTGAGCAGGAAGGGATCCAACAACGGCCAATTTGAAAGGGGGCAGCTAGTATAAATTATCCTTACTAAGGTGGTCTTCGCCTGTCAAAAGTGCTGGTGGTGACGTCGTCTTGGGCTCCACGATGACCTCCTTCTTGTCATCCTGTTGGTCCTGGTCTTATTGCACCGATATGGAAACCTTTGCCTGATGCCTCGGTACTCTGCGCCTGCGCTTGCCCCCTTAGCACCAAAGCGGAAACGAGGACACTGTGCATGCTGGCGCCCGCCTGGCCTTGGTCGTCATGGCTTGCGTCACGGGAACCTCACGAGGTACCCCTTGCCTTGATCTCTCCGCCTCCTCGTGAGCCTTCCTGGTGAGGCCGCCCCTGAGGAGGCCTTGTGTCATCCTCCCCGCGAGGCTTGGCCCCTCGCGAGGGTCTTGAGCGTTGGTTGACGAAGACGGGCCGCACAGGGCCGCAGGTGGAGCCACGTCGCGGGCCGCAGGCAAGCAAGTCTAGGGACCCTCGTTCCGAGAATGTCGACAGTAGCCCCCGGGCCCAAGGCACGCTCGGACTTGGCTTAGCGGCGAAGCCAAAGGGCAAGCGCGGAGCGCCGCGGGCCCCCATAGCCTGCGGCCTTGGTCGACATGTGGTGACTGATTGGACGTGGGCGTCTCCGCTTCCCCATGATGCCTCGGCAATTGCCCGACTGACAAAAGGCTGGTGCGGGCAAGGCTTGCCTTCATTGCTTCTCCTCGTCCTGCTCCAGATCCCCTTTTCTCGCTCCTTGCTCCAAAAATCTCCAGATCCGCTTCGACTCTTTCCCTTTCAGCGACCATGGTGCCCCGCAAGGTCAAGGCTGATGCGTTGCCAGCTTGGTATGAGCCGTCCCTGAACGCGCCAAATGTCCCGGAGAAGAATATCGCCGCCACGCGCCTGCTGGCGGCGGAGGAGAACAACGAATAGGGGGAGACCGAACTCCGGGATGGCTCCGTCGTGCCAGAAGCTTAGGGGAGCACCTTCTACCCATTCTTCACCGAGTGCCGTCGTTGCCGGCCTTGTCCTCCCCCCCCCCCCTTATCCGACTTCTTCTATGTCGTCCGCCGCCATTACAGGTTGCAGGCCCTTCATCTCCATCCCAACTCCATTCTTCTCTTGTCGATTTTCGCCTACTACTGCGAGGCGTATGTCAGGGTGATGTCGTCCATGGCTCTCCTACGCCACTTCTTTTTTCCCCGAATCCACGCCGACCAGACCTTGGGGTGCCCCAATTTCATCGCGTACGGCAAGGCCAACGCGATTTCAAAGACCGGGAAGAGGGTTGGCGGCTTCCAGAGAAGATGGGTCATGATGGATGCCAAGTGTGTCCACCCCAGGCTAACGCTGCCAACAGAGATGCCCCAGTCCAAAGAAGGGTGGTCTCGCATGGAGCTCACCGATGATCGGGCGATGTTGGTGTTAGAGAGGATGAACGCCAACCTGAAGCCGAGCAACGCGAAGGCGACGAAGCTGATGGGAGCCATGCTCCTGAGGGAATTCCTGATGCAGCAGGTGGCTCCACTTTAGGCGCGCTCATGCCCCTTGTGGATGCTTGGGGGTGAAGACGACAAGCTTCGCCTAAACCCGGTGGCTTTGACTGACGAGGAATTGGTCGTGGCTCTCTGCCTCCTGGTCGAGGACGACCAGGATTATCTGCCGAGTGCTTTCATCCCCTTGTTCCTTTGCAAGGACTGGGCGCAGGTGGTGGCTGCTATGCCCACCTTTGACGAGCGCGGCCTGGTGCCCCCCCCCCCCCCTCCCGTGGCTCGGGGGGGCGATGGCGCCTGTGGACGTGTCTTCAGGTGACTCCCGCAGAGGAGGAGGAGAGGAGGAAGATGAGGAGCGCGACTCAGAGGAAACCCCCGAGGGGCCGGGGGAGACCTCCCCCCCCCAGCACAAGCCTGACATCCTCCGTGCCTTGCCTGACGATGACGAGGCTAGCGCCGTCCAAGAGAGGGAGGATCTGCCCGCGATCCCGAAGAAAGGAAAGTCGGTGCTGATCTCCCGAGAGGCTGCTTCTGTCCGGACGCCACCTGGAGCCGCTTCCAGCCCTTTTGCTGCAGCTTCTTCTACTCCTGGAGCCCTTGCGCATTGGGCCGCGAGGCTCTCGGGCTTCAAGCTCATCAAGAGGAGGGTGGATTACTCCGCGGTAGACCAGTAAGTGTCCGTGCTCCATCTTTTTCTTGATTACGTTATTGGTCCTTGACGTTCACCATCAACTGGCCAGGCCGCCACCTGCGACGAAGAAGAGGAAGGGGGATGCGGTGACGCCGTCTGGGACCGATCCATCTGCTACGGCCGCACCTTCTTCCGCGGGAAGGGGAGGCGATGGCGTTCACACCTCCCCTGCCCGGTCATCCTCGCGAGGCCCGGTTGGGCATCCTCGTGAAGAACCAGCCCCCATGGCCCTGCTGGCTCCGGAGGTGCCGTTACCTGACGCTACTGCTGAGGTACCCAAGGCTCAGGAGCCCCCAGTCTCCCAAGCCATGGCTACACTGCAGCCTCCTCCTTCTGTTGCGCCGTTGGTTCCGAGTCCTTCTGCCTCCCTTGATGTCTTGGAACGTGCCCTTTCCGAGATGGCCCAGCTGCGACAAGACCTCTAGGGTACCAACTCCCACCTGGTAGCCGGGCGCCTGGAGCTGGTTTCCGGCTGGCTTCACTCTAACGCCTCTGTCCGCGTGGCGCTAAGGCGGGTCGCGACAACCTCTGAGAAGGAGAAGCAGGCCGCCACCCAAGCCGTGGTCGCTCGCGAGGTGGCGTTGAAGGATGCCACGGCCGCCCAGGACCGCTGCAGGGCATTGGAGGCCGAGCTGAAGGCTTTGTGCGACAAGCGCGCCGAATAAGTTCGTGAGCGCCAAGCAGAGGAGGAGAGTATGAAGGCTCGGGAGGACGCCATCAGGGGCCGCTACGCCAAGCTAGCATGATCGGCGGAGGCGCAGGCCACTGAGCGCGGACGGCTGGAGAAGCTGGAGCAGGAGGTGAGGGCGGAGAAGGCCGAGCTCGATGCCAAGGCAAAGGTCCTGGTCGAGGACCGCACGGCCTTCGTTCTCCTCGAGGAAAGGTCTCGCACAGTGCTTGTCGGCATTCTGGGAATGGAGGTCCCCAGACTTGCCTGCCTGCGGCCTGTGGCGTGCCTCAAGTGGTGGCCCAGTACGACCCATCTTCATCGACTCAAGCTCAAGAACCTCGCGAGGGTCCAAGCCTCCCGGGGCGGGCGACGGAAGGTGTCACGCCCAATATGCGACCCTATCCAAAAGGAACTCGAAGGTCCCACCAAGGATAGACCCGCATATTGAAATGCTTTTGCAAGGTGGATATCATTACATCAACATTACATAATAGATGGGGATACATACAAGAGGCATACAATGCCACATGAATACAACATCATGATATATCAGAGCACCATCCGACTACGGATGAAACACAAACAGAAACTCAAACGACATCCACCCTGCTAGCCTAGGCTGACGACCTGGAACCTATCCCCTGATCGAAGAAGCAGAAGAAGAACTCAACGCAAGCAAGCATCGCTCCCGCGTCATGATCATCGCATAACCTGTACCTGCAACTGTTGTTGTAGTAATATGTGAGCCATGAGGACTCAGCAATCCCATTACCATGGGTATCAAGACTAGCAAAGCTTAAAGGGAAAGGAAGGGGTAAAGTGGTGAGGCTGCAGCAGCAACTAAGCATATATGGTGGCTAACATACACAAATAAGAGCGAGAAGAGAACAAGCGGAACGGTCGTGAAGCTAGCAATGATCAAGAAGTGATCCTGAACTCCTACTTACATCAAACATAACCCAGAAACTGTGTTCACTTCCCGGACTCCGCCGAAAAGAGACCATCACGGCTACACACGCGGTTGATGCGTTTTAATTTGGATCTGGTGTCAAGTTATCTACAATCGGACATTAACAAATTCCCATCTGCCTATTACCGCAGGCACGGCTTTCGAAAGATTATACCCTGCAGGGGTGTCCCAACTTAGCCCATGACAAGCTCTCGCGATCAACGAAGGAATAGACCTTCTCCCAGGAAGACCCGATCAGACTCGGAATCCCGGTTTACAAGACATTTCAACAATGGTAAAACAAGACCAGCAAAGCCTCCCGCTGTGCCGACAAATCCCGATAGGAGCTGCACATATCTCGTTCTCACGGCACACCGGATTGTCCAAACTTCCGGTAGGCCAGCCCAGAGTTGCCCCTGGTGGACACCGGCGGTTGACAGGTTGGACCAACACTCACAACGAGCACTGGCCCGGGGGGGGGGATAAAATAAAGATGACCCTCGAGAGCGCGACTCCCAAGGGAAAAAGGGCTAGGTGAGGCAAATGGTAAAACCAAGGTTGGGCCTTGCTGGAGGAGTTTTATTCAAAGCGAACTGTCGAGGGGGTCCCATAAATCACCCGACCGCGTAAGGAACGCAAAATCCGGGAACATAACACCGGTATGACGGAAACTAGGGCGGAAAGAGTGGAACAAAACACCAGGCAAAAGGCCGAGTCTTCCACCCTTTACCAAGTATATAGATGCATTAATAATATAAGAGATATTGTGATATCCCAACCAAAATCCTGTCCACCATGGAGAAATGTTCAACTTCACCTGCAACTAGCAACGCTATAAGAGGGGCTGAGCAAAGCGGTAACATAGCCAAACAATGGTTTGCATAGGAAAGGTGTCAAAGGTTAGAGGTTCATGGCAATTTGGGAGGCTTGAAGAGCAAAAGATAGGTAACGCAACATAGCGATAGAACGAAGCAACTAGCATAGCAATGATAGTAGTGAGATCTAGGGTAGCGGTCATCTTGCCTGAAATTCCGCAAGGAAGAAGAACGAGTCCATGAAGAAGACGAACGGATGAAGCCACGAAGACGAACCAAGCGTAGACGAACAAATCCTCACGATCGCAACGGAAACAGGAACTATCCAAAAGAAGCACACAACATAGTAAACACACCACACATAGACAAGACATGATGCACAACAAGCATGATGCATGACAAGGCTACATGAAGCTACTCATGGCAAGAGATGATGCATACAAGAGCAACACATCAAGACAAGCTTAAATGAGGCCGGGAACAACATATAACAATTCCGGTAAGTCCTCATATGCAAATTTCGAAGTTGGTCCAGATCTGAATAAACCTTATGTTCAAGTTGTTAAACAGCAAGTTAAGATGCACAAAGATGATCTACACGAGATTCTAGTCAAGTTACACATAAAGTTCATTTAGTTCGGAGCTACGGCCTAGAAGATATGAGCAAAACAAGTTAAACCTGGCATTGATGCAAAATGCACCCAAACATCAAGCAAACACCTCAAAACATGGATGCAACATGATAATATGAAACTACATGCAAAATCAAGCAAGTTTATATAGAGCACGCTCAAAACGGAGCAACGGTTCAACACACACATGCTATACTAGTTTAAAGGACAAGCTGTCCAAAACAGCAACTAGGCATATTGCAAGCATCAAAACAACAAGCTACAGCATCTCAACATGAAAACAAAAGACATGGACATGATGTACAGGTAAAGCATAACAAAACATGAACACTGAGCTAACTCCAGAAATCACTAGAACATGCTCAAACACACATGATAAGATTGCAAGTTATAACAATTCCATACTTTGCAGAAAATAACATCACGATGCAATGTTCAGAGCTATCAAACAACATGTTACAGGAACTTATAATGGCAAACAAAGGCATGGCATGAATCTACTAAATGCATAGATCAAAAGTCCCTTACTGACCATAAGCCAAAAAGGATCAGAAAATATGATGGCACCCATGTAAACATGACAAGTTATAATACAGATTCGAACATGGCAGAAACACAATTATGAAGGCATGTAGATGAGCTTGTGCAACTCTCTACAGAACAATACCTAGCATGGCAAGGCAACCAACAGTAAGAAGGAATGTTTGTGAAGTTAATCATGGCAAGAGCAAGTTCATAGGGTGCATGGAACACTAGCAAAACACATGGGAACAAGTGAACTTAATGTTAACAGGCTGACAGCAACATTATGAAGCAACTTTGGAGCAAGATATGAACAATCTACAGCAACCTATAAATGCAACCAGGGGCATGTATGGTTAGAGGATGACATGTAGATCAAAACATGTTTATAGAACATCTCCAGATTATGCATAGAATGATTAGTAGCAACATGTTTATATAGCATCACGAAATAACAGATTCAGCCTAGCAAAACAGCAACATCATGTACCCTACTTAACAAGCTTGAATCACTCACCACAAGTCATTGCATGACAAGATAAGCATAGCATCACCAAGAAGGCATGTTTGTGAAACAAACTAAGTCAAGAACAAGTTCATAACATGCAAGGATCAACTACAATAACCTTGGCCAAATTGAATAACACGTAAACAATCTGCCAGGAAATATTTTGAAGCAAAAGTAGAGCACGAAAATGACATGCTAGAGTACTCCATAATTGCAATCAAGGGCATGAATGGATATACAATAACCATATGTTAAAAACACCCTTACTGAAGTATCTCAAAATATGCATGGATCTCTCTGTAGCATCAAGTTTACATGGCATCAAAATAACAGCAGAACAGGGACTAAAATCAGCAACATCACGATGCCTAGTTTGCATGCTTGTGCTAGTCACTACATTGATCACAAAAATACATGGTAAGCACCTCTGTAAAGAAGACATTGCATAGATCAAAACACATGTAGACATCAACCTCATAGGATGCACACATCAATCATGGCAAAAATGACAAAAGAGCTCGTTCTGATAACAGACAGCAGAAAACATCATGAAGCACTCTTACAACGATGATTCAGGCATTAAGATGACCTCAAATGAATATGATGCAATGGAATGAAATGATGTACTCGTTGAGGCGAACAATTTGACATTTTACACGCACAAAACAGAGCTACGGATGCAGAGATACGGCATGACGAAGATGGCATGAAAATTACACAGTTTCGGGACGGTCATTTACTGAAAAAAAAACCAGGACGGGCGTTATATACTATTCGACGCACATAGCAGGGTTTGTGCATGGCTCACCATGGGCTTCGGCCCAGGCTGGTGGAGGGCGAGACGGGCCGGCAGATGGGCCCTGGACAGCAGGCCGGCCCGCTGGAGGAGTCTTCTCCTCCCGATCATATCGGGAGCGAGACCAGGCAAGGCGGCGGCGGCGCCTTGGGGCTCCGGCGAGGCGCGGCCGCTAGAGGAGTGCGACGGCGGCAGGGACGGGCAGATCCGGCCGGTGAGTTCGGCGAAGGGCGGCGGGGCGGCCGGAGTCCGGCGAGGCCGGAGCTTGCGGGTCGAGGAGGCGCGGAGGCGGGCGCCTTGGGGCGCCAGCGGCGGAGAACGGGCGCCGGCGGCGGAGGCGCACGGTGGGGCTGGCCGGCGGGCGGCTGGCGGCGCGGGACCGGGCGGGAGCCGGCCGGGGCGGCAGCACATCGGGCGCGCGGCGGCGGACGGGCCGCGCCGGCGGTGGGGAGCGCGCGGGACGGCGAGCGCGGGCCCGGGCGGGCCTGCCCTGGGCCCCACGGGCTGGACGGCGGCGCGGCCGGCGGGTGCCACGTGGCAGCCTCCAGTTCGCTGAGGGCGGCGGCGCGGACGGGGCGGACATGTCCGGCCCGATCCGGACGTGTCCGGCGGCGGAGAGGAGCGGGGCTAGGGTTAGGGGGGATTTTCATCCGCGAATTTGGATGGGGAGGGCATATTTATAGTTTCTGGGAGCTAGGAGAGTCCAAATGAGGAGCGGTTTTCGGCCACGCGATCGTGATCGAACGACCGAGAGGATGGAGGGGAGTTAGATGGGTTTTGGGCCAGTTTGGAAGAGGTGTTGGGCTGCAAAGAGAGAGGGGCTTTTACGGTTACCCGGTTAACCGTTGGAGTACCAAACGACCTCCAAATGGCACGAAACTTGACAGGCGGTCTAACGGTGATGTACCAAGGCCGCTTGGCAAGATTCGGTCCATTCCGAGAACGTTCAACACCCGCTCACAATGAGAAACGAAAGGGAAACGCCGGAGGACATAGGAGCGCCGGATTGCAAAACGGACAACGGGGAAAAGGCTCGGATGCAAGAAACGAACACGTATGCAAAATGAAATGCACATGATGACATGATAAAATGCAACACGCAAGCAAATGACATGGCAACAACGGCGAATAACTGGCAGACACCTGGCGCATCGAATCCGGGGCGTTACAACACTCCTCCACTAACAATAGATCTCGTCCCGAGATCTTAGGACCGAGACGGAAGGGAAAAGGGATGAGGTGAAACAAGAACTCAAGAGAAGAAGCAAGGAATCAAGAGCACTCGAGAAGAAGAGAGGAATGACGAGAATGACGAGAATCGAAAGCTCAGGGAATCGGATAGGCTATGAAACAACTCCGGTTAGAACGAGATAAGAAACGAATAAGACTGAAAGGATTTAGCCAGCACTCCGGAAGGAAAAGAACACGAGCTTGAGAGGATGGAATGATACTTAATGAAGACAAGACACAAAACCTCCGGAAAGAATTAAAAGAGTTGAATGAAAAGAACAGAGAAGAAAATGACAACTTGTGCCACGAATGAAATAGAAAGCATCTTTAGAAGGAAGGTTGAAACGGAGTTGTTGAGAAAATTCAACAATGAAAAGAATAAGCTTGTTGTGGACTTATGGATAACATCTCAAAAATTATGAGGTGATAACCAGCCGCAAACGGAAATGATTGGATTACTGAGAAGAACGAAGAAATGCAAAGCTCCACTTCAAAAGAATACGGAGAATTAATTGCACTTCGAGACGCGAGAGGAAAAGATACTTGAGCTCCAACAGCAAGAATCTTGATGAACACTTGAGAATTAAATCATGAAGAACCACCATGAACTCCGGTAACAAAAGAATGACGAGATAAAATTGAAGGATGAAAGAATAAGATGAGCCTTGCGATGATTTAGAAGGAGGTTTCCGACGAGATGGCCAAGGAAATTTGAACTCCGGAAAAGAAAAGATGAAACACTTGGAATCAAGAATTCATTCATTAAGAACAAACTCCAAAGAAAGGGATTAATCACTTTGAGGAAATAAGAATAAGATTTATTGTATGCTTATCCTTCATCAAATTAAACTGATGACAAACAATGGATTTTGCATATTACTTATTCTTCTTGGCAAAAGGATTGAGGGGTAAATGGCGCAAAACTTGAGAAAGTCTTCATGAACCACCGGTAGGATTGGAAAGAACGAATGAATTGAAATGATAATCAAAGAAAAAGAATCTTGAACGAACCATCGTAAGAATTCGAAAATGACTGACGAAAGAGAATGAATCACCGAAAGAATTAGAAGGCAAAAATGCTTGAGGGGATTTAGATGCAAAATAACAAAGAGATCATGAGTTGATAAAGAATACTTGAACGAAGCACCGGGATAATTGGATAAAGGTAGCTGAAATGTGAGGACGACGAATTCTTCTGGAACAATGACCTCCGATGAAAAGAAACGGGAAAACAACTCCTGATATACTCCAGATGGATGAAAAGAACTTATGTCAAACGGAATAATTTGAGAGGATAATATGAAGCTAGAGCCACGAAACTTCGAGAGAACGGGCAAGATTTAAAGGACAACTCTTCTTCGGTCTTCAAAAGACGACGAGAAACACCACCAAAATTACTAAGATACTCCGGTAGAATGAAAAGCAAAGAGGTTGAGCCAACAATGACAAGAATTTGAACGAGATCTTGGAGAAGGCATGAGACTGATGGGATCCATTATTACGTCAACCTTGGAAAAGAAGTTGAGAATAACTCCCGAAAGAATTAGAAGAGTCAGGTAAGATCCTGGAAAAAGACCTGTGGGTTAGGGCCCACTAAAGAGAAAACACCGTTGAAAGGGATTATTAAACAGATAGATGATGCACCGGAACAATTGAAATATTTGAATGAGGTGACAACCTCGAATTAATTGGAACACAGACGAATCTCTTGAGATGTCCTGAGCTCCGAAATGATAAACTAGCGAGAGGCAAACGAGCAGGGAAAACACTTGAGCCGAGGGAAAGAATATGATCAACACCGAAAATTGGAATTGAGTCCACCGGAAAGGAAAAGAGAAGAAGAATGACGAACAAGACGAGAATTCACCGGTTGAAACAATTGATGAAAGACTAAAGAGGCTCCGCACGAATGGAATAGATGGTCGAGAGAGACTCGTCTCCGGGAAGAAGAGGGTGGGAGGGCGGGAAAACAACTGCAACTTGGAAGGAGAAATCGACGAATATCTTGAAGAGAAACACCGGTTGAAAGAAGGAAAAGGCTTCACACGAGTAGGATGGATACTCGATTACGGACTCCGGTTCCGAGAACAAGGGTGGGCGGGTGGGAAAAGAAAACAACTGAGGATAGAACTTGCAAAGATGAAGAGGCTCGAGTCGACTTGACGAGAAATGCACCGGATGAAAAGAGCTGAGGAACAACGATCGAAAAAAAACCAACTGCGTGATCCTAAAGAAAAATATGAAGGGGAAGAGAAGTAATTCAAAACACCTACGTCAAGATTACTTACCAGAGCGATGAAGGGGCTGAGGAGTAAAAAGAATTCCTACTCTCCGATATAACTAGACTCCGAAAACAGTTTTCTTCTAGACTCGACAACGGCCAAACTACACGATCAATCAAGGGGGCTCCTAGGGTCGGTCGAGGCTCTGATACCAACTTGTCACGGCCAATATGCGACCCTATCGAAAAGGAACTCGAAGGTCCCACCAAGGATAGACCCGCATATTGAAACGCTTTTGCAAGGTGGATATCATTACATCAACATTACATAATAGATGGGGATACATACAAGAGGCATACAATGCCACATGAATACAACATCATGATACATCAGAGCACCATCCGACTACGGATGAAACACAAACAGAAACTCAAACGACATCCACCCTGCAAGCCCAGGCTGCCGACCTGGAACCTATCCCCTGATCGAAGAAGCAGAAGAAGAACTCAACGCAAGCAAGCATCGCTCTCGCGTCATGATCATCGCATAACCTGTACCTGCAACTGTTGTTGTAGTAATCTGTGAGCCACGAGGACTCAGCAATCCCATTACCATGGGTATCAAGACTAGCAAAGCTTAAAGGAAAAGGAAGGGGTAAAGTGGTGAGGCTGCAGCAGCAACTAAGCATATATGGTGGCTAAAATACGCAAATAAGAGCGAGAAGAGAACAAGCGGAACGGTCGTGAAGCTAGCAATGATCAAGAAGTGATCCTGAACTCCTACTTACGTCAAACATAACCCAGAAACCGTGTTCACTTCCCGGACTCCGCCGAAAAGAGACCATCACGGCTACACACGCGGTTGATGCGTTTTAATTCGGATCTGGTGTCAAGTTATCTACAACCGGACATTAACAAATTCCCATCTGCCTATAACCGCAGGCACGGCTTTCGAAAGATTATACCCTGCAGGGGTGTCCCAACTTAGCCCATGACAAGCTCTCGCGATGAACGAAGGAATATACCTTCTCCCAGGAAGACCCAATCAGACTCGGAATCCCGGTTTACAAGACATTTTCGACAATGGTAAAACAAGACCAGCAAAGCCTCCCGCTGTGCGACAAATCCCGATAGGAGCTGCACATATCTCGTTCTCAGGGCACACCGGATTGTCCAAACTTCCGGTAGGCCAGCCCAGAGTTGCCCCTGGTGGCCACCGGCGGTTGACAGGTTGGACCAACACTCACAACGAGCACTGGCCCAGGGGGGAATAAAATAAAGATGACCCTCGAGAGCGCGACTCCCAGGGGAAAAGGGCTAGGTGAGGCAAATGGTAAAACCAAGGTTGGGCCTTGCTGGAGGAGTTTTATTCAAAGGAAACTGTCGAGGGGGTCCCATAAATCACCCGACCACGTAAGGAACGCAAAATCCGGGAACATAACACCGGTATGACGGAAACTAGGGCGGCAAGAGTGGAACAAAACACCAGGCAAAAGGCCGAGTCTTCCACCCTTTACCAAGTATATAGATGCATTAATAATATAAGAGATATTGTGATATCCCAACCAAAATCCTGTCCACCATGGAGAAATCTTCAACTTCACCTGCACCTAGCAACGCTATAAGAGGGGCTGAGCAAAGCGGTAACATAGCCAAACAATGGTTTGCATAGGAAAGTTGTCAAAGGTTAGAGGTTCATGGCAATTTGGGAGGCCTGAAGAGCAAAAGATAGGTAACGCAGCATAGCGATAGAACGAAGCAACTAGCATAGCAATGATAGTAGTGAGATCCAGGGTAGTGGTCATCTTGCCTGAAATCCCGCAAGGAAGAAGAACGAGTCCATGAAGAAGACGAACGGATGAAGCCACGAAGACGAACCAAGCGTAGACGAACGAATCCTCACGATCGCAACGGAAACAGGAACTATCCAAAAGAAGCACACAACATAGTAAACACACCACACATAGACAAGACATGATGCACAACAAGCATGATGCATGACAAGGCTACATGAAGCTACTCATGGCAAGAGATGATGCATACAAGAGCAACACATCAAGACAAGCTTAAATGAGGCCGGGAACAACATATAACAATTCCGGTAAGTCCTCATATGCAAATTTCAAAGTTGGTCCAGATCTGAATAAACCTTATGTTCAAGTTGTTAAACAGCAAGTTAAGATGCACAAAGATGATCTACACGGGATTCTAGTCAAGTTACACATAAAGTTCATTTAGTTCGGAGCTACGGCCTAGAAGATATGAGCAAAACAAGTTAAACCTGGCATTGATGCAAAATGCACCCAAACATCAAGCAAACACCTCAAAACATGGATGCAACATGATAATATGAAACTACATGCAAAATCAAGCAAGTTTTATATAGAGCACACTCAAAACGGAGCAACGGTTCAACACACACATGCTATACTAGTTTAAAGGACAAGCTGTCCAAAACAGCAACTAGGCATATTGCAAGCATCAAAACAACAAGCTACAGCATCTCAACATGAAAACAAAAGACATGGACATGATGTACAGGTAAAGCATAACAAAACATGAACACTGAGCTAACTCCAGAAATCACTAGAACATGCTCAAACACACATGGTAAGATTGCAAGTTATAACAATTCCAGACTTTGCAGAAAATAACATCACGATGCAATGTTCAGAGCTATCAAACAACATGTTACAGGAACTTATAATGGCAAACAAAGGTATGTCATGAATCTACTAAATGCATAGTTCAAAAGTCCCTTACTGACCATAAGCCAAAAAGGATCAGAAAATATGATGGCACCCATGTAAACATGGCAAGTTATAATACAGATTCGAACATGGCCGAAACAGAATTATGAAGGCATGTAGATGAGCTTGTGCAACTCTCTACAGAGCAATACCTGACATGGAAAGGCAACCAACAGTAAGAAGAAATGTTTGTGAAGTTAAGCATGGCAAGAGCAAGTTCATAGGGTGCATGGAACACTAGCAAAACACATGGGAACAAGTGAACTTAATATTAACAGGGTGACAGCAACATTATGAAGCAACTTTGGAGCAAGATATGAACAATCTACAGCAACCTATAAATGCAACCAGGGGCATGTATGGTTAGAGGATGACATGTAGATCAAAACATATTTATAGAACATCTCCAGATTATGCATAGAATGATTAGTAGCAACATGTTTATATAGCATCACGAAATAACAGATTCAGCCTAGCAAAACAGCAACATCATGTACCCTACTTAACAAGCTTGAATCACTCACCACAAGTCATTGCATGATAAGATAAGCGTAGCATCATCAAGAAGGCATGTTTGTGAAACAAACCAAGTCAAGAACAAGTTCATAGCATGCAAGGATCAACTACAACAACCTTGGCCAAATTGAATAACACGTAAACAATCTGCTAGGAAACATTTTGAAGCAAAAGTAGAGCACGAAAATGACATGCTAGACTACTCCATAATTGCGGCCAAGGGCATGAATGGATATACAATAACCATATGTTCAAAACACCCTTACTGAAGTATCTCAAAATATGCATGGATCTCTCTGTAGCATCAAGTTTACATGGCATCCAAATAACAGCAGAACAGGGACTAAAATCAGCAATATCATGATGTCTAGTTTGCATGCTTGTGCTAGTCACTACATTGATCACAAAAATACATGGTAAGCACCTCTGTAAAGAAGACATTGCATAGATCAAAACACATGTAGACATCAACCTCATAGGATGCACACATCAATCATGGCAAAAATGACAAAAGAGCTCGTTCTGATAGCAGACAGCAGAAAACATCATGAAGCACTCTTACAACAATGATTCAGGCATCAAGATGATCTCAAATGAATATGATGCAATGGAATAAAATGATGTACTCGTTGAGGCGAACAATTTGACATATTACACGCACAAAACGGAGCTACGGATGCAGAGATACGGCATGACGAACATGGCATGAAAATTACACAGATTCGGGACTTAGTCATTTACTAGAAAAAAACAGGACGGGCGTTATATACTATTCGACGCACATGGCAGGGTTTGGGCATGGCTCACCATGGGCTTCGGCCCAGTCTGGTGGAGGGCGAGACGGGCCGGCGGATGGGCCCTGGACACCAGGCCGGCCCACTAGAGGAGTCTTCTCCTCCCGATCCGATCGGGAGCGAGACCAGGCAAGGCGGCGGCGGCGCCTTGGGGCTCCGGCGAGGCGCGGCCGCCGGAGGAGTGCGACGGCGGCGGGGACGGGCAGATCCGGCCGGCGAGGTCAGCAAACGGCGGCGGGGCGGCCGGAGTCCGGCGAGGCCGGAGCTCGCGGGTCGAGGAGGCGCGGAGGCGGGCGCCTTGGGGCGCCGGCGGCGGAGAACGGACGCCGGCGGCGGAGGCGCACGGCGGGGCTGGCCGGCGGGCGGCTGGCGGCGGGGAGCGCGCGGGGGCGCGGGACGGCGAGCGCGGGCCCGGGCGGGCCTGCCCTGGGCCCCGCGGGCTGGACGGCGGCGCGGCCGGCGGGTGCCACGTGGCAGCCTCCGGTTCGCTGAGGGCGGCGGCGCGGACGGGGCGGACATGTCCGGCCCGATCCGGACGTGTCCGGCGGAGGAGAGGAGCGGGGCTAGGGTTAGGGGGGATTTTCATCCGCGAATTTGGATGGGGAGGGCATATTTATAGTTTCTGGGAGCTAGGAGAGTCCAAATGAGGAGCGGTTTTCGGCCACGCGATCGTGATCGAAAGACTGAGAGCATGGAGGGGAGTTAGATGGGTTTTGGGCCAGTTTGGAAGAGGTGTTGGGCTGCAAAGAGAGAGGGGCTTTTACGGTTACCCGGTTAACCGTTGGAGTACCAAACGACCTCCAAATGGCACGAAACTTGACAGGCGGTCTACCGATGATGTGCCAAGTGTTGGGGAACGTTGCAGAAAACAAAAATTTTCCTACTCGCTTCACCAAGATCCATCTAGGTGTTCATCTAGCAACGAGTCATCGGATGCATCTACGTACCTTGTAGATCGCGAGCGGAAGCGTTCAAAGAACGGGGATGATGTAGTCGAACACGACGTGATCCAAATCACCGATGACCAATCGCCGAACGGACGGCACCTCCGCGTTCAACACACGTACGGGACGGGAGACGTCTCCTCCTTCTCGATCCAGCAAGGGGAAAGGAGAGGTTGATGAAGATCCAGCAGCACGACGGCGTGGTGGTGGATGCAGGGCGTCACAGTAGCAGGGCTTCGCCTATACTACGAGAGAGAGACGTAACGGGGAGAGAGGGAGGCGCCAGGGGATGGTGTACGAAGTCCCTCCTCTCCCCCACTATATATAGGGGTGCTAGGGGGGGCGCCGGCCCTAGGAGATGGAATCTCCTAGGGGGGGCGGCGGCCAAGGGTGGGGGGCTTGCCCCCCAAGCAAGGGGGCGCCCCCTTTAGGGTTTCCCCTCAACCCTAGCCGCATGGGCCCTAGGGGAGTGGCGCCCCAGCCCACTTTGGGCTGGGTTCCCTCCCACTTCAGCCCATGGGGCCCCCGGGATAGGTGGCCCCACCCGGTGGACCCCCGGGACCCTTCCGGTGGTCCCGGTACAATACCGGTGACCCCGAAACTTGTCCCGATGGCCGAAACAGCACTTCCTATATATAATTCTTTACCTCCGGACCATTCCGGAACTCCTCGTGACGTCCGGGATCTCATCCGGGACCCCGAACAACATTCGGGTTACTGCATATACATATCTTCACAACCCTAGTGTCACCGAACCTTAAGTGTGTAGACCCTACGGGTTCGGGAGACATGTAGACATGACCGAGATCGCTCTCCGGTCAATAACCAACAGCGGGATCTGGATACCCATGTTGGCTCCCACATGCTCCTCGATGATCTCATCGGATGAACCAAGATGTCGAGGATTCAAACAACCCCGTATACAAATCCCTTTGTCAATCGATATGTTACTTGCCCGAGATCCGATCGTCGGTATCCCAATACCTCGTTCAATCTCGTTACCGGCAAGTCACTTTACTCGTACCGTAATGCATGATCCCGTGACCAGACACTTGGTCACTTTGAGCTCATTATGATGATGCATTACCGAGTGGGCCCAGTGATACCTCTCCGTCATACGGAGTGACAAATCCCAGTCTTGATCCATGTCAACCCAACAGACACTTTCGGAGATACCCGTAGTATACCTTTATAGTCACCCAGTTACGTTGTAACGTTTGGCACACCCAAAGCACTCCTACGGTATCCGGGAGTTACACGATCTCATGGTCTAAGGAAAAGATACTTTGACATTGAAAAACTCTAGCAAACGAACTATACGATCTTGTGCTATGTTTAGGATTGGGTCTTGTCCATCACATCATTCTCCTAATGATGTGATCTCGTTATCAATGACATCCAATGTCCATAGTCAGGAAACCATTACTATCTGTTGATCAACGAGCTAGTCAACTAGAGGCTTACTAGGGACATGTTGATGTCTATTATTCACACATGTATTACGATTTCCGGATAATACAATTATAGCATGAATAAAGACAATTATCATGAACAAGGAAATATAATAATAATGCTTTTATTATTGCCTCTAGGGCATATTTCCAACACCAAGGCCGCTTGGCAAGACTCGGTCCATTCCGAGAATGTTCAACACCCGCTCACAACGAGAGACGAAAGGGGAACGCCGGAGGACATAGGAGCGCCGGATTGCAAAACGGACAACGGGGAAAAGGCTCGGATGCAAGAAACGAACACGTATACAAAATGAAATGCACATGATGACATGATAAAATGCAACACGCAAGCAAATGACATGGCAATAACGGCGAATAACTGGCAGACACCTGGCGCATCGAATCCGGGGCGTTACAACACTCCTCCACTAACAATAGATCTCGTCCCGAGATCTTAGGACCGAGACGGAAGGGAAAAGGGATGAGGTGAAACAAGAACTCAAGAGAAGAAGCAAGGAATCGAGAGCACTCGAGAAGAAGAGAGGAATGACGAGAATGACGAGAATCGAAAGCTCAGGGAATCAGATAGGCTATGAAACAACTCCGGTTAGAACGAGATAAGAAACGAATAAGACTGAAAGGATTTAGCCAGCACTCCGGAAGGAAAAGAACACGAGCTTGAGAGGATGGAATGATACTTGATGAAGACAAGACACAAAACCTCCGGAAAGAATTAAAAGAGTTGAATGAAAAGAACAGACAAGAAAATGACAACTTGTGCCACGAATGAAATAGAAAGCATCTTTAGAAGGAAGGTTGAAACGGAGTTGTTGAGAAAATTCAACAACGAAAAGAATAAGCTTGTTGTGGACTTATGGATAACATCTCAGAAATTATGAGGTGATAACCAGCCGCAAACGGAAATGATTGGATTACTGAGAAGAACGAAGAAATGCAAAGCTCCACTTCAAAAGAATACGGAGAATTAATTGCACTTCGAGACGCGAGAGGAAAAGATACATGAGCTCCAACGGCAAGAATCTTGATGAACACTTGAGAATTAAATCATGACGAACCACCATGAACTCCAGTAAAAAAAGAATGACGAGATAAAATTAAAGGATGAAAGAATAAGATGAGCCTTGCGATGATTTAGAAGGAGGTTTCCGACGAGATGGCCAAGGAAATTTGAACTCCGGAAAAGAAAAGATGAAACACTTGGAATCAAGAATTCATTCATTAAGAACAAACTCCAAAGAAAGGGATTAATCACTTTGAGGAAATAAGAATAAGATTTATTGTATGCTTATCCTTCATCAAATTAAACTGATGACAAACAATGGATTTTGCATATTACTTATTCTTCTTGGCAAAAGGATTGAGGGGTAAATGGCGCAAAACTTGAGAAAGTCTTCATGGACCACCAGTAGGATTGGAAAGAACGAATGAATTGAAATGATAATCAAATAAAAAGAATCTTGAACGAACCACCGTAAGAATTCGAAAATGACTGATGAAAGAGAATGAATCACCAGAAGAATTAGAAGGCAAAAATGCTTGAGGGGATTTAGATGCAAAATAACAAAGAGATCATGAGCTGATAAAGAATACTTGAACGAAGCACCGGGATAATTGGATAACGGTAGCTGAAATGTGAGGACGACGAATTCTTCTGGAACGATGACCTCCGATGAAAAGAAACGGGAAAACAACTCCTGACATACTCCGGATGGATGAAAAGAACTTCTGTCGAACGGAATAATTTGAGAGGATAATATGAAGCTAGAGCCACGAAACTTCAAGAGAAAGGGCAAGATTTAAAGGACAACTCTTCTTCGGTCTTCAAAAGACGACGGGAAACACCACCAAAATTACTGAGATACTCCGGTAGAATGAAAAGCAAAGAGGTTGAGCCAACAATGACAAGAATTTGAACGAGATCTTGGAGAAGGCACGAGACTGATGGGATCCATTCTTACGTCAAACTTGGAAAAGAATTTGAGAATAACTCCGGAAAGAATTAGAAGAGTCAGGTAAGATCCTGGAAAAAGACCTGTGGGTTAGGGCCCACTAAAGAGAAAACACCGTTGAAAGGGATTATTAAACAGATAGATGATGCACCGGAACAATCGAAATATTTGAATGAGGTGACAACCTCGAATTAATTGGAACACAGACGAATCTCCTGAGATGTCCTGAGCTCCGGAATGATAAACTGGCAAGAGGCGAACGAGCAGGGAAAACACTTGAGCCTAGGGAAAGAATATGATCAACACCGAAAATTGGAATTGAATCCACCGGAAAGGAAAAGAGATGAAGAATGACGAACGAGACGAGAATTCACCGGTTGAAACAACTGACGAAAGACTAAAGAGGCTCCGCATGAATGGAATAGATGGTCGAGGGAGACTCGGCTCTGGGAAGAAGAGGGTGGGACGGCGGGAAAACAAATGCAACTTGGAAGGAGAATCGACGAATATCTTGAAGAGAAACACCGGTTGAAAGAAGGAAAAGGCTTCACACGAGTAGGATGGATACTCGATTACGGACTCCGGTTCCGAGAAGAAGGGTGGGCGGGTGGGAAAAGAAAACAACTGAGGATTGAACATGCAAATATGAAGAGGCTCGAGTCGACTTGGCGTGAAATGCACCGGATGAAAATAGCTGAGGAACAACGATCAAAAAAAAACCAACTGCGTGATCCTAAAGAAAATTTTGAAGCGGAAGAGAAGTAATTCAAAACACCTACGTCAAGATTCCTTATCAGAGCGACGAAGGGGCTGAGGAGTAAAAAGAATTCCTACTCTCCGATATAACTAGACTCCGAAAACAGTTTTCTTCTAGACTCGACAACGGCCAAACTACAAGATCAATCAAGGGGGCTCCTAGGGTCGGTCGAGACTCTGATACCAACTTGTCACGGCCAATATGCGACCCTATCCAAAAGGAACTCGAAGGTCCCAGCAAGGATAGACCCGCATATTGAAACGCTTTTGCAAGGTGGATATCATTACATCAACATTACATAATAGATGGGGATACATACAAGAGGCATACAATGCCACATGATACAACATCATGATACATCAGAGCACCATCCGACTACGGATGAAACACAAACATAAACTCAAACGACATCCACCCTGCAAGCCCAGGCTGCCGACCTGGAACCTATCCCCTGATCGAAGAAGCAGAAGAAGAACTCAACGCAAGCAAGCATCGCTCTCGCGTCATCATCATCGCATAACCTGTACCTGCAACTGTTGTTGTAGTAATCTGTGAGCCACGAGGACTCAGCAATCCCATTACCATGGGTATCAAGACTAGCAAATCTTAAAGGGAAAGGAAGGGGTAAAGTGGTGAGGCTGCAGCAGCAACTAAGCATATATGGTGGCTAACATACGCAAATAAGAGCGAGAAGAGAACAAGCGGAACGGTCGTGAAGCTTGCAATGATCAAGAAGTGATCCTGAACTCCTACTTACGTCAAACATAACCCAGAAACCGTGTTCACTTCCCGGACTCCGCCGAAAAGAGACCATCACGGCTACACATGCGGTTGATGCGTTTTAATTTGGATCTGGTGTCAAGTTATCTACAACCGGACATTAACAAATTCCCATATGCCTATAACCGCAGGCACGGCTTTTGAAAGATTATACCCTGCAGGGGTGTCCCAACTTAGCCCATGACAAGCTCTCGCGATCAACGAAGGAATAGACCTTCTCCCACGAAGACCCGATCAGACTCGGAATCCCGGTTTACAAGACATTTCGACAATGGTAAAACAAGACCAGCAAAGCCTCCTGCTGTGCCGACAAATCCCAATAGGAGCTGCACATATCTCGTTCTCAGGGCACACCGGATTGTCCAAACTTCCGGTAGGCCAGCCCAGAGTTGCCCCTGGTGGCCACCGGCGGTTGACAGGTTGGACCAACACTCACAACGAGCACTGGCCCGGGGGGGGAATAAAATAAAGATGACCCTCGAGAGCGCGACCCCCAAGGGAAAAAGGGATAGGTCAGGCAAATGGTAAAACCAAGGTTGGGCCTTGATGGAGGAGTTTTATTCAAAGCGAACTGTCGAGGGGGTCCCATAAATCACCCGACCGCGTAAGGAACGCAAAATCCGGGAACATAACACCGGTATGACGGAAACTAGGGCGGCAAGAGTGGAGCAAAACACCAGGCAAAAGGCCGAGTCTTCCACCCTTTACCAAGTATATAGATGCATTAATAATATAAGAGATATTGTGATATCCCAACCAAAATCCTGTCCACCATGGAGAAATCTTCAACTTCACCTGCAACTAGCAATGCTATAAGAGGGGCTGGGCAAAGCAATAACATAGCCAAACAATGGTTTGCATAGGAAAGGTGTCAAAGGTTAGAGGTTCATGACAATTTGGGAGGCTTGAAGAGCAAAAGATAGGTAACGCAGCATAGCGATAGAACGAAGCAACTAGCATAGCAATGATAGTAGTGAGATCCAGGGTAGCGTTCATCTTGCCTGAAATCCCGCAAGGAAGAAGAACGAGTCCATGAAGAAGACGAACGGATGAAGCCACAAAGACGAACCAAGCGTAGACGAACGAATCCTCACGATCGCAGCGGAAACAGGAACTATCCAAAAGAAGCACACAACATAGTAAACACACCACACATAGACAAGACATGATGCACAACAAGCATGATGCATGACAAGGCTACATGAAGCTACTCATGGCAAGAGATGATGCATACAAGAGCAACACATCAAGACAAGCTTAAATGAGGCCGGGAACAACATATAACAATTCCGGTAAGTCCTCATATGCAAATTTCGAAGTTGGTCCAGATCTGAATAAACCTTATGTTCAAGTTGTTAAACAGCAAGTTAAGATGCACAAAGATGATCTACACGAGATTCTAGTCAAGTTACACATAAAGTTCATTTAGTTCGGAGCTACGGCCTAGAAGATTTGAGCAAAACAAGTTAAACATGGCATTGATGCAAAATGCACCCAAATATCAAGCAAACACCTCAAAACATGGATGCAACATGATAATATTAAACTAAATGCAAAATCAAGCAAGTTTCATATAGAGCACACTCAAAACGGAGCAACGGTTCAACACACACATGCTATACAAGTTTAAAGGACAAGCTGTCCAAAACAGCAACTAGGCATATTGCAAGCATCAAAACAACAAGCTACAGCATCTCAACATGAAAGAAAAAGACATGGACATGATGTACAGGTAAAGCATAACAAAACATGAACACTGAGCTAACTCCAAAAATCACTAGAACATGCTCAAACACACATGGTAAGATTGCAAGTTATAACAATTCCAGACTTTGCAGAAAATAACATCACGATGCAATGTTCAGAGCTATCAAACAACATGTTACAGGAACTTATAATGGCAAACAAAGGCATGGCATGAATCTACTAAATGCATAGATCAAAAGTCCCTTACTGACCATAAGCCAAAAAGGATCAGAAAATATGATGGCACCCATGTAAACATGGCAAGTTATAATACAGATTCGAACATGGCAGAAACAGAATTATGAAGGCATGTAGATGAGCTTGTGCAACTCTCTACAGAGCAATACCTGGCATGGAAAGGCAACCAACAGTAAGAAGGAATGTTTTTAAAGTTAAGCATGGCAAGATCAAGTTCATAGGGTGCATGGAACACTAGCAAAACACATGGGAACAAGTGAACTTAATGTTAACAGGCTGAGAGCAACATTATGAAGCAACTTTGGAGCAAGATATGAATAATCTATAGCAACCTATAAATGCAACCAGGGGCATTTATGGTTAGAGGATGACATGTAGATCAAAATATGTTTATAGAACATCTTCAGATTATGCATAGAATGATTAGTAGCAACATGTTTATATAGCATCATGAAATAACAGATTCAGCCTAGCAAAACAGCAACATCATGTACCCTATTTAACAAGCTTGAATCATTCACCACAAGTCGTTGAATGACAAGATAAGCATAGCATCATCAAGAAGGCATGTTTGTGAAACAACCTAAGTCAAGAACAAGTTCATAGCATGCAAGGATCAACTACAACAACCTTGGCCAAATTGAATAACACGTAAACAATCTGCCAGGAAACATTTTGAAGCAAAAGTAGAGCACGAAAATGACATGCTAAACTACTCCATAATTGCAAGCAAGGGCATGAATGGATATAAAATAACCATATGTTCAAACACCCTTACTGAAGTATCTCAAAATATGCATGGATCTCTTTGTAGCATCAAGTTTACATGGCATCAAAATAACAGCAGAACAGGGACTAAAATCAGCAACATCATGATGCCTATTTTGCATTCTTGTGCTAGTCACCACATTGATCACAAAAATACATGGTAAGCACCTCTGTAAAGAAGATATTGCATAGATCAAAACACATGCAGACATCAACCTCATAGGATGCACACATCAATCATGGCAAAAATGACAAAAGAGCTCGTTCTGATAACAGACAGCAGAAAACATCATGAAGCACTCTTACAACGATAATTCAGGCATCAAGATGACCTCAAATGAATATGATGCAATGGAGTGAAATGATGTACTCGTTGAGACGAACAATTTGACATATTACACGCACAAAACGGAGCTACGGATGCAGAGATACGGCAGGACGAACATGGCATGAAAATTACACAGATTCGGGACTTTAAGTCATTTACTGAAAAAAAAACAGGACGGGCGTTATATACTATTCGACGGACATGGCAGGGTTTGGGCATGGCTCACCATGGGCTTCGGCCCAGGCTGGTGGAGGGCGAGACGGGCAGGCGGATGGGCCCTGGACAGCAGGCCGGCCCACTGGAGGAGTCTTCTCCTCCCGATCCGATCGGGAGCGAGACTAGGCAAGGCGGCGACGGCGCCTTGGGGCTCCGGCGAGGCGCAGCCGCATGAGGAGTGCGACGGCGGCGGGGACGGGCAGATCCGGCCGGCGAGGTCGGCGAAGGGCGGCGGGGCGGCCGGAGTCCGGCGAGGCCGGAGCTCGCGCTTCGAGGAGGCGCGGAGGAGGGCGCCGGCGGCGGAGGCGCACGGCGGGGCTGGCCGGCGGGCGGCTGGCGGCGCGGGACCGGGCGGGAGCCGGCCGGGGCGGCGGCGCATCGGGCGCGCGGCGGCGGACGGGCCGCGCCGGCGGCGAGGAGCGCGCGGGCGCGCGGGATGGCGAGCGCGGGCCCTGGCGGGCCTGCCCTGGGCCCCGCGGGCTGGACGGCGGCGCGGCCGGCGGGTGCCACGTGGCAGCCTCCGGTTGGCTGAGGGCGGCGGCGCGGATGGGGCGGACATGTCCGGCCCGATCCGGACGTGTCGGGCGGCGGAGAGGAGCGGGGCCAGGGTTAGGGGGGATTTTCATCCGCGAATTTGGACGAGGAGGGCATATTTATAGTTTCTGGGAGCTAGGAGAGTCCAAATGAGGAGCGGTTTTCGGCCACGCGATCGTGATCGAACGACCGAGAGCATGGAGGGGAGTTAGATGGGTTTTGGGCCAGTTTGGAAGAGGTGTTGGGCTGCAAAGAGAGAGGGGCTTTTACGGTTACCCGGTTAACCGTTGGAGTACCAAACGACCTCCAAATGGCACGAAACTTGACGGGCGGTCTACCGGTGATGTACCAAGGCCGCTTGGCAAGACTCGGTCCATTCCGAGAATGTTCAACACCCGCTCACAACGAGAGATGAAAGGGGAACGTCGGAGGACATAGGAGCGCCGGATTGCAAAACGGACAACAGGGAAAAGGCTCGGATGCAAGAAACGAACACGTATGCAAAATGAAATGCACATGATGACATGATAAAATGCAACACGCAAGCAAATGACATGGCAACAACGGCGAATAACTGGCAGACACTTGGCACATCGAATCCGGGGCGTTACAGAAGGCTTCCTCAGGAGCGGCCTCACCAGGCAGGCTCGCAAGGAGGCGGAGAGATCAAGACAGGGGTACCTCGTGAGGTGCTCGTGATGCAAGCCATGACAATCGAGACCAGGCGGGCGCCAGGCGGGCGCCGGCTTGTGTAGTGTCCTTGTTTCCTCTTTGGTGCAAAGGGGGCAAGCACAGACCAAGGCATCAAGCAAAGGCTACCATTTTGGTGCAACAAGACCAAGACCAGGAGGATGGCAAGATGGAGGTCATCGTGGAGCCCAAGACGGTGTCACCACTAGAGCTGTCAGTGTTCTGGGAACAGGGGTCTCCAGACTTGTCTGCCTGCGGCCTGCGGCGTGGCTCAAGTGGTGGCCCAGTGCAGCCCATCTTCATCGACTGGAACTCAAGACCCTCGCGAGGGTCCAAGCCTCACGGGGCGGACGACGGAAGGCTTCCTCGGGAGCGGCCTCACCAGGCAGGCTCGCGAGGAGGCAGAGAGATCAAGGCAGGGGTACCTCATGAGGTGCTTGTGACACAAGCCATGACGATCGAGACCAGGCAGGCGCCAGGCATGTACCGGCCTGTGTAGTGTCCTTGATTCCTCTGTGGTGTAAAGGGGGCAAGCACAGAACGAGGCATCAATCAAAGGCTACCATTTCGGTGCAACAAGACCAAGACCAGCAGGACGGCAAGACGGCGGTCATCATGGAGCCCAAGACGGCGTCACCACCAGAGCCTTTGACATGCGAAGACCAACTTTAGTCAAGATAAGTTCGACTAGATGTTCCCCTTCAAAATGGCCGTTGTTGGCGCCCTTCCCGCTCCATATTTGGGAAGAGGACCAGGGCCTCTATCTATATATAGGGTTAGCCACCATAGTAGAGAGACAACCCGGGGCGAAGAGAGGCAAAAACTCATCTACATCCACCACAAGAACATCCCTCGCGACGTTGTTCTTCCTCTGTACTGTTCTTCCTCAGCCCCTGAGGCAATCCACACACCACACACTAGAGTAGGGTATTACACCATAATGGTGGCCTGAACCAGTATAAACCTCGTATCCCTTGTGTTGTTCTTCTAGTTAGCTTAGATTCTCAGCGAGGCGCTAGGACGTGGATCGGTAGGGGAAAGATCTTCGCGCGCACCCCAGAGTTCGAACCTTAAGGGTTTTGTCGGAACCCAACATCCGACATTTGGCGCGCCAGGTAGGGGTGCGCTGGAATCTTTCTTCCATTGTCCTGCGTTCGATTGTTCGTCGCATCCATGCTGACGCCCGCCGAGCTCGTGCCGAGCGATGGGCTGCTCTCGCCGCCCACGTCGCCCAGACAGCTCCCGTCGGTGAGCCTCCCCGTTGTTCCCCGTTGCCTGCCGCCCACGCCGCCACCGGCACGGCGGGGAACGAGCAGCAGGCGTCGTCACTACATCCCTCGGTGCGGCGGGAAGGCCGCACCACCACCCCGTCGCTGAATCCAGCTGGTTCATCGTTGCACAACCGTCGCGCTCCCACAGACGCGCATGCTGCGTTGCTCCTAGCGTGTGAGCTCCTTCACTACCGTCCCGTCGACGACCTCTACGAAGACTGGCTCGCTTGCATCACCTAGCTCGTCAGCACCGCAGGGTCTCCCCCGCGCCGTCCCTCTTGCTGCCTCGCCCTCCGTCCTGCGCGGGTAATGCAGCTCCAGAGGCGCCCCCGCCACCTCCTCCCCAAGAAGGCGCCATGGCTCCGAGGCGCGTGATACATCGCCAATGTATCTATAATTTATGAAGCATTCATGCTATTTTATTATCTGTTTTGGACGATTACGGGCTTTATTATACACTTTTATATTACTTTTGGGACTAACCTACTAACCAGAGGCCCAGCCCATATTGTTGTTTTTTGGCCTATTTCAATGTTTCAAAGAAAAGGAATATCAAACGGAGTCCAAATGGAATGAAACCTTCGGAAGCATGATTTTTGGGAAGAATATGATCCGGGAGACTTGGAGTCCACGTCAGAAGAGCCTCGAGGAGGCCAGCAGATAGGAGGGCGTGCCCCCCCCTACTGGGCGCGGCCCCCTGTCTCCTGGGGCCCTCGAGCACCACCCCCCCCCCCCCCCCGACCGACTTCTTTCACCTATATAATCCCATATACCCTAAAACTTCGATAACGAAGATAGATCGGGAGTTCCGCCGCCGCAAGCCTCTGTAGCCACCAAAAACCTCCCGGGAGCCTGTTCCGGCACCCTGCCGGAGGGGGGATCCCTCACCGGTGCCATCTTCATCATCCCGGCGCTCTCCGTGACGAGGAGGGAGTAGCCACCCTCGGGGCTGAGGGTATGTACCAGTAGCTATGTGTTTGCTCTCTCTCTCTCTCTCTCTCTCGTGTTCTCTCTCGTGTTCCCTCTATGGCACGATCTTGATGTAGCGCGAGCTTTGTTATTATAGTTGGATCTTATGATGTTTCTCCCCCTCTACTCTTGTAATGGATTGAGTTTTCCCTTTGAAGTTATCTTATTGGATTGAGTCTTTAATGATTTGAGAACACTTGATGTATGTCTTGCTTGGGATACCCGTGGTGACAATGGGGTATTCTATTGATCTACTTGATGTATGTTTTGGTGATCAACTTGCGGGTTCCGCCCATGAACCTATGCATAGGGGTTGGCACACGTTTTCGTCTTGACTCTCTGGTAGAAACTTTGCGGCACTCTTTGAAGTACGTTGTGTTGGTTGAATAGATGAATCTGAGATTGTGTGATGCATATCGTATAATCTTGCCCAGGGATACTTGAGGTGACAATGGAGTATCTAGGTGGCATTAGGGTTTTGGTTGATTTGTGTCTTAAGGTGTTATTCTAGTACGAACTCTTGAATAGATTGATCCGAAAGAATAACTTTGAGGTGGTTTCGTACCCTACCATGATCTCTTTGTTTGTTCTCTGCTATTAGTGACTTTGGAGTGACTCTTTTTTGCATGTTGAGGGATTGTTATATGATCTATCTATGTTATTTTTGTTGAGAGAACTTGCACTAGTGAAAGTATGAACCCTATGCCTTGTTTCCTATCATTGCAATACTGTTTACGCTCACTTTTATCATTAGTTAACTTTCTGTTTTTATAATTTCAGATTACAAAAACCTTTATCTACTATCCATATTTCACTTGTATCAGTATCTCTTCGCTGAACTAGTGCACCTATACAATTTACCATTGTATTGGGTGTGTTGGGGACACAAGAGACTCTTTGCTATTTGGTTGCAGGTTTGTTTGAGAGAGACCATCTTCATCCTACGCCTCCCACGTATTGATAAACCTTAGGTCATCCACTTGAGGGAAATTTGCTACTGTCCTACAAACCTCTGCACTTGGAGGCCCAACAATGTCTACAAGAAGAAGGTTGTGTAGTATACATCAAGCTCTTTTCTGGCGCTGTTGCTGGGGAGGTGAGTGCTTGAAGGTATATCTTTAGATCTTGCAATCGAATCTTTTTGTTTCTTGTTTTATCACTAGTTTAGTCTATAAAAGAAAACTAAAAATGGAATTGAGTTTGTCTCATACGCTTCATCTTTTTAATATCTTTCGTAAGAATGATGGTAAGGAAAATTGTGCTTAAGTGCTAGAAGAAGAAAGCTATAAAATGTTTTGCATTACATCTTTGAATGATGAGCATGAATGCAATGTTGTTAATATGAACTCTTTGAATATCCATAGTACTAATGATGATTGCACTAGTTATGATGAAAATGTCTCTTATAAGCATGTCAACTTTTGTGGAGTGCATGTTTGCATGAACACACCAAATAGAGAAGATAGATATTGCAAGAAGCATAAGCATTTAGAAACTAAATTGTTGCAAGAAAAGTTAAATGTGAGTGCTGAAAATTACATTTCCTTTCCGTACTTGTGAACTATGCAATGAACGTGGTCATTTACATCTCCGATGCAAATTATTTCATGATCGAATCGTGTCCAAAAATTGTGATGATTTGATTTCCCTTGCACATTATAATGAACTTAGTTTGCTTTTGGGTTATGAATAATTGAAACTTTTAACTAAGAATCTTCCAGAACTTGCCCTTGAGAAATTCCTTGATATTGATCTAGAGGAAATTTATATGTATTGTGCGGTGAATTGCATTGAAAATCCTTATATTGCCAATTACAAAAAGAAAAGAAAACAAATATAATATGGAGAGAATACTAATGAAAGGGAAGATACTTCCCATTATCCTCCTATTATTTCTTATGATGAATCAGGTATCGAGGAGGTGCCTTCTATTCAACCAATCTCATCAATAAGGAGCTCAAAGAAAAGGGTTGAACCCACACATAATGTGAAGAATAAAAGGAAGAGAAGGAGCAGCAAAGGTAAAAAGGTATCCCTCCCAAATGATGTTGCTCCTACTACTCAGTGCGATGATGGTAATTGCTATATTATTGGTGCTATCCATACTATTAATGATGAGAGTGATTATGCTTATGATATGAAAAGGCCCAAGCTTGGGGAAGCTATGTTTGATGAGGATGAAATATTTGAGAATATATTTGCTGAAATTAATGTTTGTCACAAGCTTGGGGATGCTATGTTTAATGAAGATGATATTTTTAGCATCCCAAGTTTTGATATGCAAAGTTGTTATGATGATAGCATGCCTTTTACCTATGATGATTATATTGATGAAAGTGGGTTTGGAAGAGTGCCAACTTTAGTAGTATTGATCCCACTAATTTGGAGGATGTTGAATCTTATTGTGATGAATATGCTTGTAGGATTTGGAAGAGTGTCAACTTTATTTAGTGATGAATCCACTATTTCGGAAGAGGTTCCAATTGATTATGAGAACAAAGTTCTATATATGATGATTATTGTGATGACTTCTATGCTATTTAGAATAATGATAACCATGAAACTTGTCATCATGATTTTAGTTTTCAATTGGATTATGCCTCACATGATAGTTATTTTGTTAAGTTTACTCCCACTATTATTCATGAGAAGAAATTTGCTTATGTGGAGAGTAGTAAATTTTCTATGCTTGTAGATCATGAAAAGAATGCTTTAAGTGCTGGTTATATTGTTGAATTCATTCATGATGCTACCGAAAATTATTATGCGGGAGGAACATATGCTTGTAGGAATTGCAATAATACCAAGTTTCCTCTCTATGTGCAATAATACCAAGTTTCCTCTCCACGTGTGCCATCACGTTCAGCTCAGCGGATCAACTCAAGTGTGCGGCGACAGCTGGGGTCCCCCCAATGCTCTGTTCCCCAGTCATCAGCAATGTGCAGGTCACCAGGACACTCATCGATGGTGGCGCAGGGCTCAACGTTCTGTCTGTCGAAACATTCAACAATCTCCCAGTGCCATACGATCAGCTTCAGCCGACCAAGCCTTTCTCGGGAGTCACTGATGGTTCCACCACCCCAATAAGGGAGGTCCGCCTCCCTGTCTCCTTCGAACAGTGCAAGAACTACCGCACTGAGCTCATCGACTTCGACGTCGCCCACATTCGCCTACCGTACAACGCCATCCTCGGATATCCGGCCCTGGCCAAGTTCATGGCAGTGACTCACCACGGCTACAATGTCCTCAAGATGCGGGGAAGTGACGGAGTCATCACGGTCCCCTGTGAAGAGAAGGATGCAGTGTGCTCTCTCGAGCATGCTTTCCAAGCTGCTTCAATCGAGGACCCAGATCGCAAGAACGGAAACCTTCCCGAGGCGGCTCCCAAGAAGAATAAGACATCACCTGGCCCGAGACCTCAGGAGGCAGGAACCTCCGGTGGCACGGCGCCACGATTCGCGCCCGTCCAAGGGGCGCCTCTCTCCGTCGCATAGGAAGGCGCGCCCGGCGCCCTCCTCGAGCAAGGCTCGGGGGCTCTCTCATGGAGGGCCACTGACTTTGCCAAGATCACGAGGGAGGCGCTCGGGCCCCACTTGGAGGCGTGCTTCACGGCACATTTCCCGCAGGAAGGCACGAGGCAAGGAGGACCCAACCCTCAGGAGTTCATCACTAAAGTGACTCAGGAGCTGCAGGAGTCGAGAGTCATGCGCGGCAGCCGCCGCTTACCCGGCGTGGCTCCCAATCCAGGCGAGGATGGCGGGCTACGCATCAGCATCGACGTACCAGGGCTCAACCGAGCCGCGTCTCAGGAACGCCTCTGGCCTTCGCGCATGGGACGTTGCGAGGGCCCGCCTCACAGCTACATTCGCATGCCTCTCGGCCTGCCAAACGCGGCCGCTACTCATCAGCGCCTGGTGCGGAGTATTCTGGAAGCTCAGGAGGCCAGGCACTACGCAGTCCTGGCAGAGATGGAAATGGTCCTCAAAGAGCCGCCCGGACCCCTAGAGCCTCCCGAGGCTCAGGGCCCTGGGGGCTCGTGAGGAGTGGCTTCTTCACCGCGCATCGTCTGCTACTCCAACATCCCTTCGGCTGTGATGGTATCAGGTGACATCTTTCAAGTTCCATTTCAGCTGGGAGCGCCCGCAGGGCTGCATCATTTCCAGGTCGCGTGGGTCCGTCCCTGCGGCATGTATCTCTTTTGCTCATGTCTTTAGCTTACCCTGCTGGGGGCTCCCCTCGGGCTGCATCATCCCCAAGCTGCTCGGGCCTCACCCAGTGGCGTGTATCTTTCTCGCATCTATCTAAATTGGTTTGCTCTTTCATGCTCAGCCTGCTATGATCATCGTCCACCTCCTACCGCGGGCCCCTTTTTATTTCCCCTCATGCAAATTGCTTGCACGTTAAAGGGGGGGCCTGAGCATGGCGACTCGGGGGCTCTTACTGGCTCTCCAGCCCTCACCTCCTGGCCTTGTCCACAGCATCGCGACCTGGCATACTAGTGATGGCTGAGCTCGCTCGAGGGCCGGGACCTGAGGACGTAGAGCATTTGCATCTAACCATCTTTGCAGGCACGTACCACCAACAAAGGCCCAGAGCCAGGCACAACCCGCCTTGAGTTAGGGCCCCGTGAGTCCCGCGCTGGCTCACGGGTGCCCAGATACACCTCAGCTAGCCCTACCGTGCCAGCCACGTGTCAGGGCGGGGCTGTACATGCCCCGGGGGCTCCTCCCGAGGGGGGGGGCTCCCACGTACCAGTGGAAGCACCATGCTCCTCACTGGCTGACGACATTGCCGAGGAGCGGCTATGCCCGTACACATACGGAAGCGCTATGCTTCGCGCTGGTGATAAACAACTGAGGGCGGCCCACGGCTGCATCAACCTCAGGGAGCCCAGAGCTTAGTGTCCGGCCCTATTGAAACGCCTCCCCTCGGGAGCGCCGCGCGAGGGGGCTGGACACGGGGGTTGCGTCCGAGCCACGCCCGAGCGCATGCCACCCAGCCAGGTCCCTCGGACCTGGTCGTCGCGCGCCCCTCCCCGAGCGGAGCCAAGGTACGAAGACCGTTCGAGCGTCAAAGGGGACTCCTAAGCATCGCGACTCAGGAGCCTAACTGGTCACGTAGCCCCCCACCCCTTAGTTTCGAAAGGCTAACGGCGGTTGAGGTATGCGGCGGGGTCGGTCCCTGCTGACGTAGAACGAAAAATCCACCCATACACTCCCTCCCTATTTGATGTTTGCGCGTCAAGGGGGACTCCTGAGCATCGTGACTCAGGAGCCTAACTTGTCCCGTAGCCCCTCACTCCTTAGTCCTGTCCTGGTGATCCGGTCGGGGCAAACGGCGGCTTTGGTATGCGCGAGGCCGGGACCTGCCGACGTAGAACACAAAGCAAATAGGAAGGAAAACTTCAAATCCTAGAAATCCAGAAGTAAACATTACAGAAAATAAATTGTTCTCACAATGCCAAATATAAGTTTAAACGCCTCCGCGAGGCACGGTGCATGTTGCAGGAGTTGGAACAGGACAAAATCCGTGAGGAGGTCACCCTTGGGTAGCACCGCCACTCGTGGCGGGGTTGCGCTTGTCAGCTCCACCCCTCGAAGCCGCGGAGCCGGCGGCACCTCGCTTAGGCGCGATGCTGAAGGCGCGGAACTTCACCAGCAAGGCCTTCGCTCGGCCCTTCAAAGCCTCAGCAGCAGCAGCGGCAAGCTCGCTGCTCACAGGCTCCAGCAGACTGTCGAGGTCGGCGTTGGGGTTGCGAAGGTAGACGTGGCTGAGGACGCGTGCCAACACTGCGGAAGAAAGGACGCGAGCTTTGGCCTCGGCCGTGGGGCCGATACCGTCCGTGACATCTCCGAGTGCCTGGACCAAGAAGGGAAGCAGCTGGGTGGGGCCGTCCTTGGCGCCAGCCAGCGGCTTCTCTAAGACACCGTCGTAAAGCGTCTTCAGCGCTGTGCGAGCTTTCTCCACCAGCTTTGCGAAGGCCACCCGATCCTCAGCCAAGACCTTCACCTTGGCGTCCAGCTCAACCCTCTCCGCCATCAGCGCCTGCTCCAGCATCTCCAACTGGCCGCAACCGGCCAAGAGCTCAGCGTCGCGATCCCTGACGGCAGCCTCTCGAGCCTTCATCTCCTTCTCCTTCTCCTGACGGTCGTGAACCTCCTTGGCAAGCTCGTCACGCAGGCCTTGCAGCTCATCCTACAGCGCCTTGCAGCAGCTCCGGACATTTGTAGCATCATCCAAAGCCGCGTCACGAGCGGCCTTGGCCTAGGAGGTGGCTTGCTTCTCCTCCTCAAAGGCTGACATAGTCTGGCTCAGCGTTGCTCGAACGGAAGCATCAGAGTGGACCCAGCCAGAGACCAACTCCAGGCGCCCAGCCACCAGGCGGGGGTCGGCGCCCTGGAGATCTTCTCGCAGCCGACCCAGCTCGGCAGCAGCACGATCCAAGAGGGTGGAAGGAGTGGGGGAGACGGCAGCCGGTGGAGTAGGAGGAGAAGACGGCAGCGTGATCACGACATCAGTCATTGGGGCCTTGTGAGCCTCGGCGGCCTCGATGACAGCATCAAGCGCGGGCGCCTCCGGAGCCAGCAGGGCCATGGGGGCTGGATCCACGCCAGTGCGTCCCTCTTGGCCCCGCGAGGATGACCGGGCAAAGGAGGCGCGAGCCTCACCGCCTCCTTTTCCCGCAAATGAAGGCAGAGCCCCAGCCGGCGAGCTCGCCCCAAGCAAGGCCGCCGAGGCCCCTTTCCGCCTTTTCGCCGCACGCAGCGGCCTAGCCAAAAGAATAAAGACATCAAGCCTTGACGACAGAAATGGGAAGCAAAGCAGAAGTCAAGCACTCAGTGGTCGGCACTCGCGGGCTCAAGCGGCCTCCGGCAAAGCTTGAAGCCTGAAAGCTTCCTGTGAGGATCAGCTTCGGGAGGCCCAGAAGCAGAAGGCGCACCGGAGGAGCTGGGGCTGGCTTCATGCAGGGATGGTGTAGACCCTCGGGGGATCAGCCCCGTCCTGTCCTTCTTCGGGACCAAGGGCGGGTCCTCTTCCCCTCGCCCGCGCCGGCCTCGTCGTCATCCGGCATGGAGCAGAGGGCACTGGACCTATGCCAAGGGGAGGTCTCCCCCGTCCCCTCGGTGGTCGCCTCAGAGTTGCGCTCTTCCTCCTCATCGTCGTCTTCCTCCTCCCCCCTACCGGAGCCGTCGGAGGACAAGTCCACTGTTGCCATTGCCGCTAGATCCTCAGGAACTTCCGCCGGTACCAGTCCGTCCTCGTTGAAGGTGGGCATGGCGCTCACTACCAGCTCCCAGTCATCCTGGAGGAACAAGGGGGCTGGAGCGCCCTCCACGCAGCCAGATCCTCGTCAGCCAGGGCCACCAAACTCAGGCGGAGGACGGTGTCCTCATCCCTGAGCCTCCACAGCGGGCGCGAGTGCGCCTGAAGTGGAGCCACCCGGTGCATGAAGAACTCCCTCAGGAGCATGGCCCCGGTCAGCTTCTCCTCCCTCAGGTTGCCCGGCCTCGGGTCCACGTTCATCTTCTCCAGCAGCAGCTTTGCCCGGCGGTCGTCGAGCTTCGCACGAGACCACGCGTCAAAGGCCTGGGGCTGCCCCGTGGGCAGCGCTAGTCGGGGGTGGATGCGCCCAACGTCCATCATGACCCACTTGCTCCGGAAGCCGTCGACCCTCTTCCCAGTCTTCATATGGCGTTGGCTTTGGAGTATGCAACAAAGCCCGCACACGCAAAGATGTGAGCACCAGAAACTCGGAGGGACAAGAAATGGCGCAGCAAGGCCACCGAGAGCATCACCCCGACGTGTGCCTCATAGTAGTAGGCAAAGATCGCCAGGAGAAGGACATAGTTGGGGTGGAGATGTAGGGCATGCAGATTGTATTGGCGGAGAACAGCAAGGAAGAACTCAGAGAAAGGACGCACCAGTCCAGCGATGATGGTGCTCATGAAGAACGGATAGAAGGTGCTCCCCTTGCCTTCTAGCTGAGCGGAGCCGAGCCAGAGCATGGCCTCCCCCATCTCGCTGCCCTGCGCCGCCGTCATCAGGTGTGTGAGGGCGAGATTCTTCTCCGTCATGTTCGGGGGATCCAGAGCCAGCCAGTACCAGGCCAGTGGAGCCCCGACCGGGGTCTTGCGGGGCGCCATTGCTCGCCGGAGGTAAGAGATTGAGGTGGATCTGGAAGATTTCGAAAGCAAGGGGGCGAAGGGCGAGAAATGGGATCTGAAGCAAGACGGATGAGAGCAAAGAAAGTAAGCCTAACCTAGACCAGCCCTTTTATCAATCCGGCAGTTGCTGAGGTGTCGTGGGGAAGCGGAGATGCCCATGTCCAATCAACTGCCACGCGGCGCCCAAGGCCACAGGCTTTTGGGGCCTGCGGGGCTCCGCACTTGACCCTTCGCTTCTCTGCTAAGCCAAGTCCGAGCGCACCTTCGGCCCAGGGGCTACTGTCGTCGTTCTGGGAACGGGGGTCCCCAGACTTGCCTACCTGCAGCGTGGCTCAAGTGGTGGCCCAGTGCGGCCCATCTTCATCAACTCAAGCTCAAGACCCTCGCGTGGGTCCAAGCCTCGCGGGGCAGGCGACAGAAGGCTTCCTCAGGAGCGGCCTCGCCAGGTAGGCTCGCGAGGAGGCGGAGAGATCAAGGCAAGGGTACCTCGCGAGGTGCTCATGACACAAGCCGTGACGATTGAGACCAGGCAGGCGCTGGCCTATCCAGTGTCCTTGTTTCCTCTTTGGTGCAAAGGGGGCAAGCGCAGGTGCGGAGTCCCGAGGTGTCAAGTAAAGGTTGCCATTTCAGTGCAACGAGACCAAGACAAACAGAGTAGTAGGATGGAGGTCACCCTGGAGCCCAAGACGACATCATCACCAGAGTATTTGGCAGTCGAACACCAACTTTCGTCAAGATAAGTTGTACCCGATGTTCCCCTTCAAAATGGCCGTTGTTGGCGCCATTCCCGCTCAATATTTGGGAAGAGGACCAGGGCCTCTATATAAAGGGCTAGCCATCACAGTAGGAAGGCATCAGGGATCAAATCCTTCCCAAGCAGAACACCACCACAAGAACACCCATCGTGAGGTTGTTCTTCCTCTGTACTGTTCATCATCAGCCCCTTAGGCAATCCACACACCACACACTGGAGTGGGGTATTACACCACAATGGTGGCCTGAACCAGTATAAACCTCGTGTCCTTGTCTTGTTCATCGTGTAGACTAGATTCTCAGCGAAGCGCTGGAACGTGGATCGGTAGAGGAGAGATCTTTGCACACACCCCAGAGTTCGAACCTTAAGGGTTTTGCCGGAACCCAACATCCGACAGTTTCTCCACCTCTACTCTCTTGTAATGGATTGACTTTTCCCTTTGAAATTATCTTATCAGACTGAGTCTTTAATGATTTGAGAACACTTGATTTATGTCTTGCATGGGATACCCGTGGTGACAATGGGGTATTCTATTGATCTACTTGATGTATGTTTTGGTGATCAACTTGCGGGTTCCACCCATGAACCTATGCATAGGGGTTGGCACACGTCTTCGTCTTGACTCTCCGGTAGAAACTTTGGGGCACTCTTTGAAGTATTTTGTGTTGGTTGAATAGATGAATCTGAGATTGTGTGATGCATATCGTATAATCATGCCCACAGATACTTGAGGTGACAATGGAGTATCTAGGTGACATTAGGGTTTTCGTTGATTTGTGTCTTAAGGTGTTATTCTAGTACGAACTCTTGAATAGATTGATCCGAAAGAATAACTTTGAGGTGGTTTCGTACCCTACCATGATCTCTTTGTTTGTTCTCCGCTATTAGTGACTTTGGAGTGACTCTTTGTTGCATGTTGAGGGATTGTTATATGATCTATCTATGTTATTTTTGTTGAGAGAACTTACACTAGTGAAAGTATGAACCCTATGCCTTGTTTCCTATCATTGCAATACCGTTTACACTCACTTTTATCATTAGTTACGTTGCTGTTTTTATAATTTCAGATTACAAAAACCTTTATCTACTATCCATATTGCACTTGTATCACTATCTCTTCGCCGAACTAGTGCACCTATATAATTTACCATTGTATTGGGTGTGTTGGGGACACAAGAGACTCTTTGCTATTTGGTTGCAGGGTTGTTTGAGAGAGACCATCTTCATCCTATGCCTCCCACGGATTGATAAACCTTAGGTCATCCACTTGAGGGAACTTTGCTACTGTCCTACAAACCTCTACATTTGGAGGCCCAACAATGTCTACAAGAAGAAGGTTGTGTAGTAGACATCGGCGCACGGCCCCTGGACGAGACCCGCCGTATCTGGCGCCCGCGCGGCAAGAAAGGAGCTCCCAAGAAATCCCTCGCCCCCAAGAAGGTGCTCGTGTGCTCCCTACACCGGTGCACCATGACCACATTCCTGCGCCAGCGTGTTAAGACCCCACGCTGCCCCTGGCGGCGGCGCGCGGGGACCCCTTGGAGCAAGCCCAGCATCAGCAAAGGGCTCTGGTGGCCATCGCAGGCTGCCGCGCCTTCGCCACCAAGCGACGCAGTGTCGCCTGGTCGGGCAAGTTCAAGCCGGACATGCCTCCTCGCTATGACGGCACTGCCGAGCCCACGGAGTTCCTCCAGCTCTATGAGCTGGGCATCAAAGCGGCTAACAGGGACAAAAAAGTCATGGCGAATTGGTTTCCCATGGAGCTCAAGGACGGTACCCGCACCTGGCTCCTGAACCTATCTCCCAGCACGATCTCATCTTGGGATGAGATGCGCACCCGCTTCATCGCCAATTTCTAGGGTACTCGCGATCGTCCCCCAGTCATGAGTGACTTGCGCCGCATCAAGCAGCAACCCGGAGAGACCCTACAGAAGTACATCTAGCGCTTCAACAACGCTTGCCTCAAGATTCCCAAGGTGACTGAGGAGGCCATCATCTCAGCCTTCTCTGACGGCGTCCGTGATGTCAAGATGAAGGAGGAACTGGCGATCCACGAAGATCTATGCACATCTCTGGAGTTGTTTAACCTGGCGACCAAGTGCGCAAGGGCTAAGGAGGGACGCCTCTCCCTTCTTGAGCTCCCAGCCGCTGATCATGAAGTGAAGAAAGCCAAGGCCAAGGACATGAAGCGCAAAGGAGCAGTTGTGCTCGTAGCGGAGCCAGACACGAAGCGTGGTACGGACCAGCCGGAGTCGTCCAAGGGCAGCCGGTACTGCGTGTACCACGACCTCTACACCCACAACACCAACGAATGCCAAGAGCTCAGGGCCGTGCGAGAAGGGCGTGTCGGCCGACGCCCCGAGCGCACCGATCGGGGCTATGGCCGAGGAGGAGGAAGAGGTGGAGGACGATGGGAAGACCGTGGCCCTCGCCAAGGGTGGCGTGACCAGCCTCGTGAGGACCGCTAGAGGGACCAGCCTCACAAGGGGGCTTGGAGGGATCAGCCTCGTGAGGATCGCCCGTAGGGCAACGCAGGCCTTCCTCCTCTGCCACCACCACCAAGGAGGAACGAAGACCGGCATCAAGACGAGGGGGCTGGGGGCTTCCAGGAGCCGCGTGCCATTGCTTGTATCTTGGGCGGAGCCCAGGCCCCGGCCTCTTAGCGCATCTTCAGGCAGTTCGCTCGTGAGGTGAATGCAGTCCTCCCAAAGCTCGAGGCCTCGCGCCCTCTCAGGTGGTCCACGGGCACCATCACATTCAGTTCAGTGGATCAACTCAAGTGTGCAGCAATAGCCGGTATCCTCCCAATGCTCTGTTCCCCAGTTATCAGCAATGTACAGGTCACCAGGACCCTCATTGATGGTGGCGTGGGACTCAACGTTCTGTCTGTCGAGATGTTCAACAATCTCCAAGTGTCGTATGATCAGCTTCAGCCAACCAAGCCTTTCTCAGGAGTCACTCATGGTTCCACCACCCCGATAGGGCAGGTCCGCCTCCCTGTCACCTTCGGACAGCGCAAGAACTACCGTACCGAGCTGATCAACTTCGACGTTGCCCACATTCACCTGCCATACAATGCCATCCTCGGGTACCCAGCCCTGGCCAAGTTCATGGCAGTGACTCACCATGGCTACAATTTCCTCAAGATGCCGGGAAGCGGCGGAATCATCATGGTCCCCTGTGAAGAGAAATATACAGTGTGCTCTCTCGAGCGTGCCTTCTAAGCCGCATCAATCGAGGACCCAGATCGCAAGAGTGGGAACCTTCCCGAGGCGGCTCCCAAGAAAAAGAAGACATCACCCAGCTCAAGGCCTCAGGAGGCAGGCACCTCCGGTGGAGCTGCTCCAGGATCTGCGCCCATCCAAGGGGCGCCTCCCTCCTTCGCATAGGAAGGCACACCCAGCGCCCTCCTCGGGCAAGGCTCGGGGGCTCTCTCCTTGAGGGCCATTGACCTTGCCAAGATCACGAGAGAGGCGCTCGGGCACCACTTGGAGGCGTGCTTCATGGCATGTTTCCTTCAAAAAGGCATGAGGCAAGGAGGGCCTAACCCTCAGGAGTTCATCAACAAGGTCACTCAGGAGCTGCAGGAATCGAGAGTCATGCGTGGCAGCCGCCGCCTGCCCGGCGTAGCTCCCCATCCAGGCAAGGATGGCGGGTTGCGCTTCTGCATCGACTACCCAGGGCTCAATCGAGTTGCGTCTCAGGAGCGATTCTGGCCTTCGTGCGTGGGACATTGCAAGGGTCCTCCTCATAGCTACGTTCGCATTCCTTTCGACCTATCGAGCACGGCTGCTGCTCACCAGCATCTTATGCGGAGTATTGTGGAAGCTCAGGAGGCCAGGCATCACGCGGTCCTGGCCGAAATGGAGATGGTCCTTGAAGGGCCGCCCGGACCCCCGGTGCCTCCCGAGGCTCAGGGCCCCGAGAGCTCGTGAGGATTGGCTTCTTCACCGCTCATCGTCTGCTACTCCAACATCCCTTCATCTTCAATGGTACCAGGTGACATCTTTCACGTTCCATCTCAGCTGGGAGCGCCCCCAGGGCTGCATCATTCCCAGGTCGCATGGGTCAGTCCATGTGGCATGTATCTCTTTTGCTTAAGTCTGTAGCTTACCTGGTTGGGGACGCCCCTCAGGCTGCATCATCCCCAAGACGCTCGGGCCTGACCGAGTGGCATATGTCTTTCCCGCATCTATCTAAGTTGGTTGCTCTTTCATGTTTGACCTGCCTATGATAATCTCCTGCTCGATTGACACCAAACCTTGGAGCTGCTCGCTCTGGCACGGCGCTTGAGCATGGGTCCATCCCTGCAACATCGACAAACCTGAGTGGCCGAGCTCTGGCTGTGGCAGCCCCGCAAGGCGCCACCTCGCCAGGCCCTCAGTGCCCTCATCACTCCCTCCGAGCAACTAGTGGTTGGCGGGCAATCATAACGGCAACCCTTGTTTTCCTCGTGTTGGTTTACAGGGTCCCTCTAAGGAATAAAGTTGGGGGAGCCCTTCACAATCCCTCTCTCTCTCACCCGCGTGAACTGCTTGCGTGTTAAAAGGGGGGCGCCTGAGCATCGCGACTCATGGGCTCTTACTGGCTCTCCAGGCCTCACCCCTGGCCTTGTCCACGGCATCGCGACCTGGCATACCAGCGGCGGCTGAGCTCGCTTGAGGGCCGGGACCTGAGGATGTAGAGCACGAAGGAGAGTGCGGGGGAGAGATAAGAATCTCATTAGGGCCTGATCCAGCAACTTCCCAGCTGCCGACGCGCAGGTCCGACACCTCGCTAAGGAATAGCTCCAGCTCCCGAGATAAGTCACGCCCCTGGAACAGCTAGTTAGCACAACACCAAATCTTCACTTAATGTGGCTATGTGACAGCAACATTGCCTTCCTTCCTCGCCCAACGACGACTGCTTGAGCGCTAAAGGGGACCCCCCTGAGCATCGCACCTCGGGGGCTCTTACTGGACCTCGGGCCGCTCACCTCCTGGCCTTGACCACGGCATCACGACCTGGCATACCAGCGACTGCTAAATCCTGCCTAGGGACCGAGACTTACCAGCCTAGAGCACCAAGCCCTCATGAGGTTAGAAAGGGGGAACCAAGCCGAGACAGGACAAGCATCTCGCACCACTCTGCGATTAGGGTTATATTAACAAAAAGACATTACAGACGCTTTACATGCCCCCGTGGGGTATTTCCTTGACTCCTCGCAGGAAACAAAAGGTGCAAATCCTAAAGAGCCCTAACTATAGGTGCCTCTACGGAGATGCCATCATCAACAGTAGGCCACGAGGGGCCGGCGCCAGCCCCATGTAGATCAGCTGCGCCGGCTGCCTGGCGCACCAGCCCTGCTCCGAGCGCGACGTGAGCTCCGGGGCTCGTAGCTGTCGTCGCTCGTCTCCGGAGTCACGAGAAGCTCAGGAGAGTCGCTGGACCCCCCTCCCCCCGGCATCCCCGCTGCTGCCAGAGGAGCTGCTTGAGAAGCGGGCAGCAGGCTTAGCCCTTGCCGCTTTGGTGCCCCGGCCGCCGTCCCTGGGGCAGCACTCCAGCCGACGTCCTTCTGCATCGAAGACCTTGAAGAGCATCAAGGAGGCGTCGTCTTATTTGATATGACTCACGAGGGCGCCCCAGTTTGACAGACCCGGGCAATCTCGCCCCAGCCGCGGGTCATGTAGACCTTGCCGGGAGCGACAACCTCAACCTCCGCTCCGCTCGCGGGGGTACCACAGTTGGCATGCTGCAGTCAGAGCTCAAGAGGCCCCCTCGGCGGCATCTCACAGGCAAAGAAAGGAGGGAGGCGAATCCAGAAGCTTGGTGGCATGGCAGCGTGAAGCACGAGCTCGCGAGAGGAGACCATGGCATGGACTCTAGGGGGGACGACACGCGCCGTCGTGATTCGTCGGCATCACCGGCGGCGCGGTCAGTGCCGCTCGCCGTCTTCTTCCCTAGGGCCCTCGTCCTAGGAGTACAAGGGTAGCAGAAACCCAGGCAAAGGCCGCTCGTACCAAGGCCTCGACGTCTCCTACCGGGCGCCCTCGCCGCGGTGGCCGAGGATTGGCTGTTTCTTCGGCGGGAGCGGGACGGGCCCCTCTCGGGGGACCTTTCCTTTCTCTTCGGCTGAGAACCGGCGGACCGGCGCCATTGGCGTCAAGATGGAGGAGCAAGGAAGAAGAAGCAGAACAGGAAGAGATGGACTGCGAGGGCTCAAGCCACCCCGTACTTATAGTCCAGAGAAGGCCAACTGTCGGCCTCCACGATCGCAGGTAATCATGACTCGTTTTTTGCATGCAGGCACTTGTCAAGTTTAGCAGTTGCCGAGGCAGCATGGGGAAGCGAAGACGCCCACGTCCCATCAACCGCCACGCGGCGCCCAAGGCCGCAGGCTATTGGGGCTTGCGGCACTCCGCACTTGCCTGCCTGCGGCCTGCGGCATGGCTCAAGTGGTGGCCCAGTGCGGCCCATCTTCATCGACTGGAACTCAAGACCCTCCCGAGGGTCCAAGCCTCACGGGGCGAACGACGGAAGGCTTCCTCAGGAGTGGCCTCACCAGGCAGGCTCACGAGGAGGCGGAGAGATCAAGGCAGGGGTACCTCGCAAGGTGCTCGTGACGCAAGCCATGACGATCGACACCAGGCGGGCGCCGGCCTGCGCAGCGTCCTTGATTCCTCTTTGGTGCAAAGGGGGTAAGCACAGACCGAGGCATCAAGCAATGGCTACCATTTCGGTGCAACAAGACCAAGACCAGAAGGACGGCAAGACGGAGGTCATCATGGAGCCCAAGACGGTGTCACCACCAGAGCCTTTGACAGGCGAAGACCAACTTTAGTCAGGATAAGTTGTACTAGATGTTCCCCTTCAAAATGGCCGTTGTTGGCGCCCTTCCCGCTCAATATTTGGGAAGAGGACCAGGGCCTCTATCTATATATAGGGTCTCGCAGGGGGGAAGAGAGGCAAAAACTCATCCACATCCAGCACAAGAACATCCCTCGTGAGGTTGTTCTTCCTCTGTATTGTTCTTCCTCAGCCGCTGAGGCAATCCACACACCACACACTCGAGTAGGGTATTACACCACAATGGTGGCATGAACCAGTATAAACCTCGTGTCCCTTGTGTTGTTCATCTGGTTAGCTTAGATTTTCAGCGAGGCGCTAGGACGTGGATCGGTAGGGGAAAGATCTTCGCACGCACCCCAGAGTTTGAACCTTAAGGGTTTTGTCGGAACCCCACATTCGAAAAGAGCCTTTGACAGGCGAAGACCAACTTTAGTCAGGATAAGTTGTACTAGATGTTCCCCTTCAAAATGGCCGTTGTTGGCGCCCTTCCCGCTCAATATTTGGGAAGAGGACTAGGGCCTCTATCTATATATAGGGTTATCCACCACAGTAGAGGGACAACCCGGGGGAAGAGAGGCAAAACCTCATCCACATCCACCACAAGAACATCCCTCACGAGGCTGTTCTTCCTCTGTACTAGTCTTCCTGAGCCCCTGAGGCAATCCACACACCACACACTGGAGTAGGGTATTACACCACAATGGTGGCCTGAACCAGTATAAACCTCGTGTACCTTGTGTTGTTCATCTGGTTAGCTTAGATTCTCAGCGAGGCGCTAGGACTGGATCGGTAGGGGAAAGATCTTCGCGCGCACCCCAGAGTTCGAACCTTAAGGGTTTTGCCGGAACCCCACATCTCACAGTGCTAAAAGCACTCTATGAGAAGGGCCTGGAGAAGCCGCTGGCCACCGATGAGGACGGCCCCGCCCAGCTGCTTCCTTACTTGGATGAGGCGCTTGAGGAAGTCGTGAGCGGCATCGGCCCCATGGCAGAGGAAGAAGCTCACATCCTTTCATCCACTGCACTGATGCGCGTCTTCAGCGACCTCCACCTCCGTGAACCTGACGCCAATCTTGACGAGCTACTGGAGCCTGTGGACGACGAGCACTACGCCGCTGTTGCCGAAGCTGTGAAGGGCCAGGTGGAGGCCTTGTTGGAGAAGTTATGTGCCTTCGATCCTGTGCCCACGGCAGGTGGTGCTGCTGATCCTGCAGCCCCAGGTGGTGGTACAGGTGAAGGCGATGCCGCCGCGGGAGTGGAGTCCCTGGCGGGCGATGGAGGTGGCAAGGATGACTGACTTATGCCTTCTTTCCTGCTTAATTCCTGCAATGTGCACCATGCCTCATGGAGGCATTTAAACTTGCATCTGGTATTATGAAGACAATTATGGTTTGTAATATTTGCTTCGAGATTTTATAGTTTTCTTCCTATTTGCTTTACGTTTTACGTCGGCAGAGCCTAGCCCCGCACATACCTTAGCCGCCGTTGGCCCCGACCAGATCACCAGGACGGGACCAGGGAGTGAGGGGCTACATGACCAGTTAGGCTCCTGAGTCGCGATGCTCAGAAGTCCCCCTTGACGCGCAAACAGCTCATAGGAAGGTAACGTAGGTGTAGATCTTGCATTCTACGTCGGCAGAGCCCGGCCCCGCGCATACCTCAACCGCCGTTGTCCCCGACTAAATCACTAGGACGGGACCAAGGAGTGAGGGGCTACGTGACCAGTTAGGCTCCTGAGTTGCGATGCTCAGGAGTACCCCTTGACGTTCAAACGATCTTCATACCTTGGCTCCGCTCGGGGAGGGCGCACAACGACCAGGTCCAGGGGACCTGGCTGGGTGGCGTATGCTCGGGCGTGACCTGGGTGCAGCCCCCGTGTCCAGCCCCCTCGCACGATGCTCCTGAGGGGAGGTGTTGCGATGAGGCCAGACATTGAGCTCTGGGGCTCCCTGAGGTTGATACGGCCGTGAGGCCGCCCCCAGTTGTTTATCACCAGCGCGGAGCATAGCGCTTCCGTATGTGTACGGGCATAGCCGCTCGTCAGCAGTGTCGACGGCCAGCGCGGAGCATGGTGCTTCCACTGATGCGTGGGAGGGGGGCTCCCTGTTGCGGAGAGCCCCCGGGGCGTGTACAGCCCCGCCCTGACACGTCGATTGCACGGCAGGGCTAGAGGAGGTGTATCTGGGAACTCGTGAGCTAGCGCGGGACTCACGAGGCCCTACCTCAAGGCGGCTTGCGCCTGGTCTTGGGTCTTTGATATATGTGTGTTCCTGCAAGATGGTTAGGTACGAGTGCTCTGCATCCTCAGGTACTGGCCCTCGAGCGAGATCAGCTGCCACTGGTATGCCAGGTCGTGATGCCATGGTCAAGGCTAGGGGGTAAGGGCTGGAGAGCCAATAAGAGCTCCTGAATCGTGATGCTCAGGAGCCCCCCTTTTAATGGGCAAGCGAATTGGTAGGTAGCAATCGAGCAGGTAGTAATCACAGGTAGATTAGGCATGAAAGGCAAATTAGCTTAGGCAGATGCAGAATGGATACATGCCACTGGGTCAGACCCAAGCGGCTTGGGGATGATGCATCCCAAGGGGCGCCCTAGCAAAGCAAGCTAAAGACATAAAAAGTTATACATGCCATAGGGACGGACCCACACGGCCTAGGAATGATGCAGCCCTAAGGGCGCTCCCAGCTGAAATGAACTTGGGGATGTCACCTGGTTCCATTGTAAAGGCGGTGTTGGGGCAGCTCAAGATACACGGTGAAGGGGCCGACCCTCACGCCCCACCGGGGCCCTGAGCCTCGGGAGGCTCTAGGGGGCCTGGTGGTTCCTTGAGGACCGTCTCCATCTCGGCCAGGATAGCATGGTGCCTGGCCTCCTGAGCCACCAGGATGCTCCGCAAGTGACGCTGGCAGGTGGCAGCCGCGTTCGACAGGCCGAAAGGCATGCGAACGTAGCTGTGCGGTGGACCCTCGTAGCGTCCTAGCCGCGAAGGCCGGAAGCGCTCCTGAGGTGCGGCTCGGTTGAGTCCTGGGATGTCGATGCAGACGCGCAGCCCACCATCCTCGCTCGGATGGGGAGCCATGCCAGGCGAGCGGCGATCAGCGCGCATGGCCCTTGCTTCCTGAAACTCCTGAGTGGTCTTGGCAATGAACTCCTGAACATTGGGCTTTCCATGCCATGTGCCTTCATGAGGGAAAAGTGCCGCGAAGCACGCCTCCAAGTGGTGCCCGAGCACCTCCCTCGTGATGTCGGCGAGGTCTGAGGCCCTCCAGAAGAGAGCCCCCTAGCCCTGCCCGAGGAGGGCACCGGGCGCGCCTTCCTATGCGACGGAAGGAGGTGCCCCAAGCACGGGCGCTGATCCTGATGCGGCTCCACCCGAGGCCCCGACCTCCTAAGGCCCTACACAGGGCGGTTGCTTCTTCTTCTTGGGGATGGCCTTAGGAGGGTTCTTGCCCCTACTGTTCAGGTCCTCGATTGTTGTGGCCTTTAAAGCACGCTCAAGGGAGCACACCACATCTCTCTCTTCGCAGGGGACCGTGATCATCCCGCTGCTCCCTGGCATCTTGAGGACGTTGTAGCCGTGGTGGGTCACCACCATGAACTTGGCCAGGGCTGGATACCCAAGGATGGCATTGTATGGCAGGCGGATGTGGGCGACGTCAAAGTCGATGAGCTCGGTGCGGTAGTTGTCGCGCTGTCCGAAGGTGATAGGGAGGCAGACTTGCCCTATCGGGGTGGTGGAACCGTCGGTAACTCCTAAGAAAGGCTTGGTAGGCTGGGGCTGATCATATGGCACTTGAAGGTTGTCGAACGTCTCAACGGACAGGATGCTAAGCCCTGTGCCACCGTCAATGAGGGTCTTGGTGACTTGCACATTACTGATGACTGGTAAATAGAGCATCGGGAGAACGCCAGCAGTAGCCACGCACTTGAGTTGATCTGCCGAGCTGAAGGTGATGGCGCACTTGGACCACCTGAGCGGGCGCATGGCCCCGAGCCTGGGGAAGGCTGCATTCACCTCACGAGCAAACTGCTTGAAGATGCATTGAGAGGCTGGGGCTTGAGCTCCGCCCAAGATGCAAGGGATAGCACGTGGCTCCTGGAAGCCCCCAGCCCCCTCGTCCTGATGGTGGGCGTCATTCCTTCTTGGCAGCGGCGGCAGCGGAGGAAGGCCCGCATTACCCTAGGGGCAATCCTCGCGAGGCTGATCCCTCCAGGCACCCTCAAGAGGCTGGTCCCTCCAGGTGCCCTCGGGAGGCTGGTCCTGCCAGCGATCCCCACGAGGTCGGTCACGCCACTCCTGGCGAGGGCCACGGTCATCCCATCATCCTCCGCCACGTCCTCCTCCTCGGCCATAGCCCCAGTCGTTGCGCTCAGGGCGCGACCGAAGTGTCCTTCTCGAACGGCCCTGAGCTCCTGACAATCGTTGGTGTTGTGGGTGTGGAGGTTGTGGTAGGCGCAGAACGTCGGCTGCCCTTGGACGACTCCGGCTGGTCCCTTGCGCGCTTCGTGTCTGGTTCCGCAGCGAGCACGGCGATTCCCTTGCGCTTCACGTCCTTGGCCTTGGTCTTCTTTTCTTCTGGCTCGGCAGCAGGGAGCTCGAGGAGGGAGAGGCGTCCCTCCTCAGCTCTTGCGCACTTGATCGCCAGGTTGAACAACTCCAGGGATGTGCACAACTCCTCGTGGATGGCGAGCTCCTCCTTCATCTTGACGTCACGGACGCCATCAGAGAATGCTAAGATGATGGCCTCGTCCTTCACCATGGGGATCTTGAGGCGGGTGTTGTTGAAGCGCTGGATGTATTTCTGCAGGGTCTCCCCGGGCTACTGCCTAATGCGGCGTAGGACACACGCGGCCGGCGGGCGGTCGCGAGTGCCCTGGAAGTTGGCGATGAAACGACTACGCATCTCGTCCCAATAGGAGATCGAGCTGGGAGGCAGGTTCAGGAGCCATGAGCAGGCACCGTCCTTGAGTGCCATGGGAAACCAATTTGCCATGAGTTTCTCATCGCCTTGGGCCTCCTCGACGCTCAGCTCGTAGAGCTGCAAGAACTCCACGGGGTCAGGGGTGCCGTCATAGCGAGGAGGCTGGTCCGGCTTGAACTTGTCGGGCCAGGCAATGTTACGCAGCTCTGGGGTGAAGGCGTGGCAACCTGCTGTGGTTACCGGGGGCCCTTGCTAACGCGGAGCCTGCTCTTGATGGTGCCTGCGCACCGCCACCACAGGAAGTACGCGGTCTTGTCGTGTCGGTGCAGGGAGCACGGGGGCGCCGTCTTGAGGCCGAGGGATTTCTTGACAGCTTCCTTCTTCCTGCGTGGGCGCCCGATGCGGTGGGTCACGCCCAGGGGCCGCATGCCTTGGCGCCAGGGCGCGGTCCTGAGGCAGAGGTGGTGGAGGTGCTCCATGAGCCACGTGCCCATTCTTGGCAGAGGGCGAGGCAGCAAGAGGGACGGCGCGGGAAAGCCCCCTGCGGCGCTAACGAGCTCGGTGATGCAAGCGAGCCATTCCTCGTAGAGGTTGCCGACGGGGCGGTAATGCATGAGCTCGCATGCCATGAGCAGCGCGGCCTACGCGGCGGTGGGAGCGCGACAGCGTGGGACGATGAACCGGTTGGGGTCAGTGTTGGAGTGGCGGTGCATCCATCCCGCCGCACCGAGGGGTGCAGCGAGGATGCTTGCTACTCATTCCCCGCCGAGCCGGTGGTGGCGTGGGCGGCAGGCGATGGGGAACAAACGGGAGGCCCGCCGACAGGAGTTGTCTGGGCGACGTGTGCGGTGAAAGCGGCCCGACACTCAGCGCGGGCTCGACAGGTGTCAGACATGGTTGCGACGAAGCGATGGGACGCAGATCAGCGGAAGGAAGGCTTCGACGCACCACTACCTGGCGCGCCAAATGTTGGATCTCGGGTTCCGGCAAAACCCTTGAGGTTCGAACACTGGGTTGTGCATGAAGATTTCCCCCTACCGAATCTCGCCTCTCAGCCTCGCTGCAGTCTCTAAGCTTAGCTCGATCTACTCACAACACAAGAGACACAAGATTTATACTAGTTCAGGCCACCATTGTGGTGTAATACCCTACTCCAGTGTGGTGGTGGTGGATTGCCTCTTGGGCTGATGATGAATAGTACAAGGGGAAGAACAGCCTCCTGAGGCGAGGTGTTCTTGTGCTTGGTGTGGTGTTCTAGCTGGAACTGGTCGATCTGTTTCGTCCTGTCCAATGGTGGTGGCTAGTCCTATTTATAGAGGCCCTGGTCCTCTCCCCAAATATTGAGCGGGAAGGGATCCAACAATGGCCAATTTGAAAGGGGACAGCTAGTACAAGTTATCCTGACTAAAGGTGGTCTTCGCCTGTCAAATGCGCTGGTGGTGACGCTGTCTTGGGCTCCACGATGACCTCCGTCTTGCAGGCCTGTTGGTCTTGGTCTTGTTGCACCGATATGGAAACCTTTGCCTGAAGCCTCGGTACTCCATGCCTGCGCTTGCCCCCTTAGCACCAATGGGGAAACGAGGACACTGTGCGCACTGGCGCCCGCCTAGCCTGGGTCGTCATGGCTTGCGTCACGGGATCCTCGCGAGGTACCCCTTGCCTTGATATCTCTGCCTCCTCGCAAGCATGCTTGGCCGCCCCTGAGGAGGCCCTGTGTCGCCCGCCCCGCGAGGCTTGGCCCCTCGCGCGGGTCTTGAGCGTTGGTCGATGAAGACGGGACGCACTAGGCCGCTGGTGGAGCCACGCCACGGGTCATAGGCAGGCAAGTCTGGGGACCCCCGTTCCCAGAACGCCGACAGTAATCACTTATTAACTTACCAAAGAAAATACAATTTATTTATAGTTTGTTTGATATGTCAATAGAAGATGTGACAATTAATGTGGTTTTGAATGAATGCTCACAAGGAAAAATAGTCTTTTTTCGAGTAGTGTATATAGAGGGATATAGTAGAGATTCGGCCACACACGCTAACTAGGCCCTTCTTTTGGCCCAGCCTGCACCCCGCAAGCCCCGTAGGGCCTGTTTGTGACTAACTTTGCCAAAGATTGCCACACCTTAGGTTAGGCAAGTTTGATCAACTTAGGCAAGTGTTTGGTTCCAACCACACCTTCGGCAAGCCACACTTGGGTCCCACATGGCATACACACAAAAAGTGTGGCAAGATTCTCTTAGGCTTGCCAACTGGTGGCTTTCATTTTGATAACTAACCTTAGGCAAGCTTGGCAAAAATGTGTGGCAAAGTGTGGCAATGCTTGGCCTAGAACCAAACAGCCCCAAAGTGTGGCTAAGAAAATGGCCACCACAAGTGTGGCAAGATTTGGCAAAAAATTGAGCCTATGACATGTGGACCATACAACTAGAAAAGTGTGGCAAGCCACAAATGTGACAATGAACCAAACGCATGCCTAAAGTGTTGTGGCATGACTAAGATTAGGCGTGGCAACCTTAGAGAATCTCCAACAGATGCAGACAAGCTCCAGCGGGCGCACAATAACCGGACGTGCGGCATATATAGTTGGGCACGCGGTGCGAAACACCAACTCGCGTTGTGTATTTGGGGCGCCAGCTTCCGCGCGCGGCACACATGAGTGCTTGATGACCCACAAGTGTAGGGGATCTATCATAGTCCTTTTGATAAGTAAGAGTGTCGAACCCAACGAGGAGCAGAAGGAAATGATAAGCGGTTTTCAGTAAGGTTTTCTCTGCAAGCACTGAAATAGTAGGTAATAGATAGTTTTGTGATAAGATAAATAGTAACGAGTAACAAGTAAACAAAGTAAATAAGGTGCAGCAAGGTGGCCCAATCCTTTATGTAGCAAAGGATAAGCCTGGACAAATTCTAATAAAAAGGAAGAAGCTCCCGAGGACACATTGGGAATTATTGTCAAGCTAGTTTCATCACGTTCATAAGATTCTCGTTCGGTACTTTGATAATTTGATATGTGGGTGGACCGACACTTGGGTACTGCCCTAACTTGGACAAGCATCCCACTTATGATTAACCCCTATTGCAAGCGTCTGCAACTAGAAAAAGGAATATTAAGGTAAACCTAACCACAGTATTAAACATATGGGCCCATATGAACCCCTAACGAAGCAACGCATAAACTAGGGTTTAAGCTTCTGTCACTCTAGCAACCCATCATCTACTTATTACTTCCCTATGCCTACCTCTAGGCCCAAATAATGGTGAAGTGTCATGTAGTCGACGTTCACATAACACCACTAGAGGAGAGACAACATACATCTCATCAAAATATCGAACGAATACCAAATTCACATGACTACTAATAGCAAGACTTCACCCATGTCCTCAGGAACTAAAGTAACTACTCACAAAGCATAATCATGTTCATAATCAGAGGTGTAATAATATGCATTAAGGATCTGAACATATAATCTTCCACCAAGTAAACCAATAAGCATCAACTACAAGGACTAATCAACACTACTATCAACCCAATGGTACCAATTTGTGGTTTTGGATACAAGATTGGATACAAGAGATGAACTAGGGTTTGAGAGGAGATGGTGCTGGTGAAGATGTTGATGGAGATTGACCCCGTCCCGATGAGAGGATCGTTGGTGATGACGTTGGTGATGATTTCCCCCTCCCGGAGAGAAGTGTCCCCGGCAGAACAGCTCCGCTAGAGCCCTAGATTGATTCCCCCAAGGTTCCGCCTTGTGGCGGCGGAGTTTTGTCCCGTAAGCTTGCCCACGAATTTTTCCAGGACAAAACCCTTCATATAGCAGAAGATGGTCGCCGGAGGCCCACCAGGGGGCCGAGGAGATAGGGGCGTGCCCTAGGGGGAGGGCATGCCCCCTGTCTCCTGGACAGGGTGTGGGCCCCCTGGCCTATTTATTTTGCTCATAATTCCTTAATATATCCAAAAAGTGGTTTCGTGGAGTTTCAGGACTTTTGGAGTTGTGCAGAATAGGTTTCCAACGTTTAATACTTTTCCAACCAGAATTCCAGCTACCGGCATTCCCCCTCTTCATGGTAAACCTTGTAAAATAAGAGGGAATAGCCATAAATATTGAGATATAATGTGTAATAATAGCCCATAATGCAACAAATATTGATATAAAAGCATGATGCAAAATGGACGGATCAACTCCCCCAAGCTTAGACCTCGCTTGTCCTCAAGCGGAAACCTAAATCAAAAAATATGTCCACATGTTTAGAGATAGAGGTGTCGATAAAAATAAAATACGGACATGAGGGCATCATGATCATTCTAATAACAGCAACATATATGGATTTTGTCATATGATTTCCTATGTTCAAGTAATAAGCAATTCACAAGTCAAGTATGGTTCATAAACTTCATTGGGAATTAACAAACCATAATCACAGTCATTGAAGCAATTGCAATTTATCGTAACATCAGAAAGAGTCAATAACAGAGCTTTTCAGCAAGCTTACATACTCAACTATCTCGTAGTCTTCTATAATTGTTAACACTCACTCAATACTTGTGGTTATAGAGTTTCAGCCGGACACTGAGAAAGATAGGGGCTTATTGTGTTGCCTCCCAAAGTATTCATCTTTAGGTGATGTCAACAATAATAACCTATGCCAACTTACATCCAATTGGATATATGTATCATGATCTTTCAAACACGAGGAGCTTGCCAAAGGATAAAATGAAAAAGTGGGAAGGTGAGGATCACCTCGACTCAAGCAATAAGTAAAAACATAAAGTAAAAGATAGGCCCTTCGTAGAGGGAAGCAGAGGTTGTCATGCGCGTTTGGGGTTGATGCACGAAATCTTAATGCAAAAGAACATCACTTTATATTGCTCCTTGTATGCGGACCTTTATTATGCAGTCCGTCGCTTTTATTACTTCCACAACATGTTCGTACAAAGCTTATTTTCTCTGCACTAATAAGTCATGCATATTTAGAGAGCAATTTTTATTGCTTGCACCGATGACAACTTATTTGAAGGATCTTACTCAATCCATAGGTAGGTATGGTGGACTCTCATGGAAAAACTGGGTTTAAGGATATTTGGAAGCACAAGTAGTATCTCTACTTGGTGCAAGGAGTTTTGGCTAGCATGAGGGGGAAAGTCAAGCTCAACATGTTTAGAAGGTCACTGGCAATATATTTTAACTGAGATGTCAGAAAACATAAACCATTAGTTGTCTTCCTTGTCCAACGTCAACTCTTTTAGCATGTCATACTTAATGAGTGCTTCACAATCATAAAAGATGTCCAAGATAATATATCTATATGTGAACCCCTCTTTCCTTATCACTTCCTATTAATAGCAACGATGACCAAGGCTACGTTCATCAACTCTCAACAATTTTTATGCCTCATACTTTCTATGTATGAAGTTATCACTGTCCATAAGATCAATATGAACTCTTTTGTTCTTTCTACTTTCTCAAGATCATATCAACATATCAAAGCCCTTGACTCAACACTAATCTTTATTATAGATAGCACACGGACTCGCTTACAAAAAAGAGATCACAAAGCAAAACTCAAAACTACTTGATATCAAAACTTCAATCTACTAGATCAAGATACTACTAAAAGGATCGAACTAAATAAAGCGGTAAAGGTAGGAGTGTGATGGTGATACGATACTGGGGCACCTCCCCCAAGCTTGGCAGTTGCCAAGGGGAGTGCCCATACCCATGTGATTATTTCTCCTTCTTCACGGTTGGTGTTGTGATCTTCTTGGCGATGATGCCCTTCAGGATACGGTTCTCCTCCTCGAGCTTATTGATTTGTCGTTTGTGGTCCAAAATTTCTTTATGGAGCTTGCCCATAAAGGTCAAGGCTCCTTTCACCCAAGGATGTTGCATAGCTTCTGGAGAACACATGAAACTCTTTTTAATATTTTCATAAGAAATCTGGAGTTGGAAGGGATAACCGAAGCAGGGACAGCCAGGCTAGGTAGTTCCCCCATAGTGAAATCTGCTTGAAGACGAGAGGTAACTTCTTGATCTTCCTCCATGGCATCTATCCTTTTCAAATCAGCCTCCATCTCATCCTTTGTTGATGGTCCAAAGTGATAGGCATCGTCGTTTGCTCCTGGACCTGGCGTTGGGTGAGACACCCGGCTCTCCCCAACTAATTCTTGAGAAGACATCTTGCTTAATCCTGCAACAGGAATAGATCGAAACGAAAACAGAGGATAATTGTGTGATACGGTGGTCAAAATCTTCGGGAGTATATATAATCAATTTTTACCGACCAAAATATGTAACATACAAGAAAACGGAGTCCGGGAGGCACACGACGTGCCCACGAGAGAGGAGGGCGCGCCCCCCTCTCTCGTGGGAGCCTCGTGTCCCTTCGGACTACTTCTTTCTTCCTAAAATTCTTAAATAATCCAAAACTGATAAAAATTGCCATTAGAGTTGTTTTGGAGTCGGTATACTTACCGTACCACATACCTATGCCTTTTCGGAGTCTGGAACATTCTGGAAAGTGTCTCTTATGTATTCCTCAGGGGTTATGGTTTCAATAATATTTGTTTCAACATTGATAGGATTACCTAAAATATAATGTTTAATTCTTTGACCGTTTACCACCCTCGGATTTGTGCCTTCAAAGTTGTTGATTTTTATAGCACCAGAACGATAGACCTCCTCGATAACGTAGGGACCTTCCCATTTTGAGAGAATTTTTCCGGCAAAAAATCTTAAACGAGAGTTGAATAATAACACATAATCTCCTACGTTAAACTCAAGCTTTTGTATCCTCTTATCATGCCAGCGTTTGACTTTTTCTTTAAAGAGCTTGGCATTCTCATAAGCCTGGGTTCTCCATTCATCAAGTGAGCTAATATCAAACAACCTCTTCTCACCGGCAAGTTTGAAGTCATAATTGAGCTCTTTAATAGCCCAATATGCTTTATGTTCAAGTTCAAGAGGTAAATGACATGCTTTTCCATAAACCATCTTATATGGAGACATACCCATAGGATTTTTGTATGCAGTTCTATAGGCCCATAATGCATCATCAAGTTTTTTGGACCAATTCTTTCTAGATCTATTCATAGTCTTTTGCAAAATTAATTTGAGCTCTCTATTGCTCAACTCTACTTGACCACTAGACTGCGGGTGATAAGGAGATGCAATTCTATGATTGACATCGTACTTAGCAAGCATCTTACGGAAAGCACCATGAATAAAGTGTGAACCACCACCAGTCATAAGATATCTAGGGACTCCAAACCTCGGAAAAATAACTTCTTTATGCATTTTAATAGAAGTGTTATGATCAGCACTACTAGTTGGAATAGCTTCTACCCACTTAGTAACGTAATCAACAAAAACTAAAATATGTGTATAACCATTGGAGGCGGGAAATGGTCCCATATAATCAAAGCCCCAAACATCAAACGGTTCAGTAACAAGAGAATAATTCATAGGCATTTCTTGACGTCTACTGATGTCACCTATTCTTTGGCATTCATCACAAGATACGACAAACTTACGAGCATCTTTGAAAAGAGTAGGCCAATAAAAACCAGATTGTAGTACCTTGTGTGCAGTTCTATATCCAACGTGGTGTCCTCCATAGGATTCGGAGTGACATTTGCGCAGGATTTGTTCATGTTCATGCTCAGGCACACAATGTCTAATAATACCATCTACTCCTTCTTTATAAAGGTGTGGATCATCCCAGAAGTAATGTCTTAAATCATAAAAGAACTTTTTCTTTTGCTGGTATGTGAAACTAGGCGGTATATATTTAGCAACAATGTAATTAGCATAGTCAGCATACCAAGGAGCAGTACGATAAGCATTGACAACCGCTAATTGTTCATCAGGAAAACTATCATTAATAGGCAGTGGGTCATCAAGAACATTCTCTAACCTAGACAAGTTGTCTGCAACGGGGTTCTCAGCTCCCTTTCTATCAATAATATGCAAGTCAAATTCTTGGAGCAAGAGAACCCATCTAATGAGTCTAGGCTTAGCATCTTTCTTTTCCATAAGATATTTAATAGTAGCATGATCAGTGTGAATAGTAACTTTGGAATCAACAATATAAGGTCTAAACTTATCACATGCAAACACAACTGCTAAGAATTCTTTTTCAGTGGTAGCATAATTTCTTTGGGCAGTATCAAGAGTCTTACTAGCATAATGGATAACATTTAATTTCTTATCAACTCTTTGCCCTAGAACAGCACCTACAGCATAATCACTAGCATCACACATAATTTCAAAAGGCAAATTCCAATCAGGTGCTGAACAATAGGTGATGTGATCAAAGCTTTCTTAAGTGTTTCAAATGCTTCTACACAATTATCATCAAAGACAAAAGGAATATCTTTTTGCAATAAATTAGTCAGAGGCCTAGAGATTTTAGAGAAGTCCTTAATGAACCTCCTATAAAAACTGGCATGACCAAGGAAACTTCTTATACCCTTTATGTCCTTAGGACATGGCATCTTTTCAATAGCATCAACTTTGGCTTTATCAACTTCAATACCTCTCTCGGAGATCTTGTGCCCCAAGACAATGCCTTCATTAACCATAAAGTGACACTTTTCCCAATTCAGGACGAGACTAGTGTCTTCGCATCTCTGCAAAACTCGATCAAGGTTGCTCAAACAATCATCAAAAGAGGATACATAGACGGAGAAGTCATCCATGAATACCTCACAAATCTTTTCACAAAAATCAGAAAATATAGCCATCATGCATCTTTGAAAGGTAGCAGGTGCATTACATAAACCAAAAGGCATACGTCTATAAGCAAAAGTACCGAAAGGGCAAGTAAAAGTAGTTTTAGATTGATCCCCCGCTGACACAGGTATTTGAGAGAAGCCAGAATAACCATCTAGAAAGCAAAAATGGGTGTGTTTGGATAGCCTTTCTATCATTTGATCAATAAAAGGTAAAGGGTAATGATCTTTCTTAGTGGCTTTGTTTAACTTACAGAAATAAATTACTATCCAATAGCCTGTAATAATTCTTTGCGGGATCAATTCATCTTTATCATTAGGAACAACGGTAATACCTCCCTTTTTAGGGACACAATGGACAGGGCTTACCCATTCACTATCAGCAACGGGATAAATAATACCTGCCTCAAGGAGTTTTAGTATCTCCTTTCTCACCACTTCCTTCATTTTGGGATTTAATCATCTTTGATTTCCCTAACAGGTTTTGCATCTTTCTTCACTGAAATTTTGTGTTGACATAATGTGGGGTTAATGCCCTTGAGATCATCCAGGGTATATCCAATAGCATCTCGGTGCTTCTTAAGAGTTTTCAATAATCTTTCTTCTTCTTTCTCTGAAAGGTTAGCACTAATAATAACAGGATATATTTCTTTTTCATCAAGATAAGCATACTTGAGATTATCATGTAAGGGTTTAAGTTCAAACATGGGATCACCCTTGGGTGGAGGGGGATCCCCAAGAATTTCAACGGGAAGGTTATGTTTTAGCATAGGTTCTTGTTAAAGGAACACTTCGTCTATTTCTTCCCTTTCCTTCATAACCATATCATTTTCATGGTCTAACAAATATTGTTCTAACGGATTAGTTGGTGGAACAGCAATGGAAGCAAGACCAATAATTTCATCCTTACTAGGTGGTTCCCTTTCACGAGGTTGTCTACTAAACTTAGCGAAATTAAACTCATGAGACATACCATCTATGCCAACAGTGACAATATTCTTTTCACAATCAATCTTAGCACTAGTAGTATGCAAGAAAGGTCTACCAAAAATAATGGGACAAATATTATCTTGTGGGGAAGCAAGAACAAGGAAATCAGCAGGGTATTTAATCTTTCCACACAAGACTTCAACATCTCTAACAATCCCAATAGGTTTAATGGTGTCCCTATTAGCAAGCTTAATAGTAACATCAATGTCTTCTAATTCAACAGGTGCAATATCGTGCATAATTTCTTTATAAAGATCATAAGGTATCACATTAGCACTAGCACCCATATCACATAAGCCATGATAACAATGATCTCCTATTTTAACAGAAATAACAGGCGTGCCTACAACAGGCCTGCGTGTATTAGTATCGGGTCTAGCAATATTAGCAGTTTCACCCACGAAAGAAATAACATGCCCATCTAAGTCTTCATCCAAGAGATCTTTAATCATAGCAATACTAGGTTCAACATTAATTTTCTCAGGAGGTGTATAAGTCCTAGTATTACTCTTATGAACAACAGTCGAAGCTTTAACATGATCTTTTATCCTAACAGGAAAAGGAGGTTTTTCGACATAAGCAGTAGGAATAACAGGATCACTATATGTAATAGTATTTTCTTCGAGTGTAATAGGTGCAACTACTTTCACTTCAATAGGAGGATTATATTTAAACCACTTCTCTTTAGGGAGATCAACGTGAGCAGCAAAAGTTTCACAAAAAGTAGCTACTATCTTAGAGTCAAGTCCATACTTAGAGCTAAATCCACGGAAAGCATAAGTATCCATAAAAGATTTAACACAATCAAACTTAGGTGTCATACCTGACTCCTTACCATCGTCGGAACCCCAATCTTCAGAGTTGCGTTTAATTCTTTCCAATAAGTCCCATTTGAAATCAATAGTCTTCAACATATAGGAACCAACACAAGAAGTATCGAGAAAGTTGCGATTATCAAGAGAAAGCCGAGCACAAAAATTTTGAATAATCATTTCCCGAGAGAGCTCATGATTGGGGCATGAATATAACATTGACTCAAGCCTCCCCCAAGCTTGAGCAATGCTTTCTCCTTCGCGAGGCCAGAAATTATATATGTAATTACGATCACGATGAACAAGATGCATAGGATAGAACTTCTGGTGAAATTCCAACTTCAATCGCTTATAATTCCAAGATCGCGTATCATCACATAGCCTATACCATGTCAATGCATCTCCCTTCAAAGATAAAGGGAAGACCTTCCTTTTGACAACATCATCGGGAATACCTGCAAGCTTAAATAATCCACAAACTTCATCCACAAAGATAAGGTGTAAGTCGGGATGCAAAGTTCCGTCTCCTGCAAAAGGATTAGCTAGCAGTTTTTCTATCATACCCGAAGGAATCTCAAAGTGAATATTTTCATAAAGTTCAGTAGGTTGAGGAGCATCTCTTTGCTCTTCTGGTTGGTGTGAAGATACCCCAAACAAGCCACTCAAAGGATTAGTTTCCATAGTGACAAGTAACAGAAAATTTCAGCACACTATATAAATGTTTCCTTACCAAGTTCCACTCACCAAAAGCGCTACACTCCCCGGAAACGGCACCACAAAAGAGTCTTGTTGACCCACAAGTGTAGGGGATCTATCGTAGTCCTTTCAATAAGTAAGAGTGTCGAACCCAACGAGGAGCAGAAGGAAATGATAAGCGGTTTTCAGTAAGGTTTTCTCTGCAAGCACTGAAATAGTAGGTAATAGATAGTTTTGTGATAAGATAAATAGTAACGAGTAACAAGTAAACAAAGTAAATAAGGTGCGGCAAGGTGGCCCAATCCTTTATGTAGCAAAGGATAAGCCTGGATAAATTCTAATAATAAGGAAGAAGCTCCCGAGGACACATTGGGAATTATCATCAAGCTAGTTTCATCACGTTCATAAGATTCTCGTTAGGTACTTTGATAATTTGATATGTGGGTGGACCGACACTTGGGTACTGCCCTAACTTGGACAAGCATCCCACTTATGATTAACCCCTATTGCAAGCGTCCGCAACTACAAAAAGGAGTATTAAGGTAAACCTAACCATAGCATTAAACATATGGGCCCATATGAACCCCTAATGAAGCAACGCATAAACTAGGGTTTAAGCTTCTGTCACTCTAGCAACCCATCATCTACTTATTACTTCCCTATGCCATCCTCTAGGCCCAAATAATGGTGAAGTGTCATGTAGTCGACATTCACATAACACCACGAGAGGAGAGACAACATACATCTCATTAAAATATCGAACGAATACCAAATTCACATGACTATTAATAGCAAGACTTCACCCATGTCCTCAGGAACTAAAGTAACTACTCACAAAGCATAATCATTTTCATAATCAAAGGTGTAATAATATGCATTAAGGATCTGAACATATAATCTTCCACCAAGTAAACCGATAAGTATCAACTACAAGGAGTAATCAACACTACTAGCAACCCATAGGTACCAATTTGTGGTTTTGGATACAAGATTGGATATAAGAGATGAACTAGGGTTTGACAGGAGATGGTGCTGGTAAAGATGTTGATGGAGATTGACCCCCTCCCGATGAGAGGATCGTTGGTGATGATTTCCCCCTCCCGGAGGGAAGTGTCCCCGGCAGAACAGCTCTGCCAGAGCCCTAGATTGTTTCCGCCAAGGTTCCGCCTCGTGGTGGCGGAGTTTCATCCCATAAGCTTGCCCACGAATTTTTCCAGGACAAAACCCTTCATATAGCAGAAGATGGTCGACGGAGGCCCACCAGGGGGCCCAGGAGATAGGGGGCGCGCCCCCTGTCTCCTGGACAGGGTGTGGGCCCCCTGGCCTATTTCTTTTGCTCATAATTCCTTAATAAATCTAAAAAGTGGTTTCGTGGAGTTTCAGGACTTTTGGAGTTGTGCAGAATAGGTTTCCAACGTTTGCTCCTTTTCCAGCCAGAATTCCAGCTGTCGGCATTCCCCCTCTTCATGGTAAACCTTGTAAAATAAGAGGGAATAGCCATAAATATTGAGATATAACATGTAATAATAGCCCATAATGCAATAAATATTGATATAAAAGCATGATGCAAAATGGACGTATCAGTGCTCGCGCGCACTCTCTCCTCCCCCGCCACCTTTGCCCCGCGCGCGCCGGCCCGGGTAACTTGACTAGATGGACGCACTCGTCGGCACCTCGCTCACCCCATCCTACAGTCGCGACCCCTCCCCCGCTGTCGCCGTCGCCGGAAACCCTAGCGCGGGGAGCGTTGGCCTCGCCACCGCCAGAGCTCCTCCGAGCATCGGCCTCGCGCGCAGCCTTGATATGTCCATTTTGCATCATGCTTTTATATCAATATTTATTGCATTATGGGCTGTTATTATACATTATATATCAATACTTATGGCTATTCTCTCTTATTTTATAAGGTTTACCATGAAGAGGGGGAATTTCGGCAGCTGGAATTCTGGATGGAAAAGGAGCAAACATTGGAAACCTATTCTGCACTGCTCCAAAAGACCTGAAACTCCATGAAACTTATTTTTGGATTTAATAAGAATTATTGAGCGGAAGAAACACCTCAGGGGGCCCACACCCAGGCCAGGAGGGGGGGCGCGCCCACCCCTACTAGGCACGCCCCTGTCTCCTGGGCCCCCTGGTGGCCCCCGGTGTCCATCTTCTGCTATATGAAGGGTTTTATCCTGAAAAAAATCAAGGGCAAGCTTACGAGACGAAACTCCGCCGCCATGAGACGGAACCTTGGCGGAACCAATCTAGAGCTTCGGCAGAGCTGTTCTGCCGGGGACACTTCCCTCCGGGAGGGGGAAATCATCACCATCATCATCACCAACGATCCTCCCACCGGGAGAGGGTCAATCTCCATCAACATCTTCATCAGCACCATCTCCTCTCAAACCCTAGTTCATCTCTTGTATCCAATCTTGTATCCAAAACCACAAATTGGTACCTGTGGGTTGCTAGTAGTGTTGATTACTCCTTGTAGTTGATATTTATTGGTTTACTTGGTGGAAGATTATATGTTCAGATCCTTAATGCATATTATTACACCTCTGATTATGAACATGTATATGCTTTGTGAGTAGTTACGTTTGTTCCTGAGGACATGGGTGAAGTCTTGCTATTAGTAGTCATGTGAATTTGGTATTCGTTCGATATTCTGATGAGATGTATGTTGTCTTTCCTCTAGTGGTGTTATGTGAACGTCAACTACATGACACTTCACCATTATTTGGGCCTAGCGGAAGGCATTGCGAAGTAATAAGTAGATGATGGGTTGCTAGAGTGATAGAAGCTTAAACCCCAGTTTATGCGTTGCTTCGTAAGGGGCTGATTTGGATCCATATGTTTAATGTTGTGGTTAGGTTTACCTTAATACTTTTGTTGTAGTTGCGGATGTTTGAAATAGAGGTTAATCATAAGTGGGATGCCTGTCCAAGTAAGGACAGTACCCAAGCACCGGTCCACCCACATATCAAATTATCAAAGTACCGAATGCGAATCATATGAGTGTGATGAAACTAGCTTGACGATAATTCCCATGTGTCCTCGGGAGCGCTTTTCTCATTATAAGAAATTATCCAGGCTTATCCTTTGCTACAAAAAGGAATGGGCCACCTTGCTGCACCTTATTTACTTTTATTGCTTGTTACTGGTTACAATTTATCTTATCACAAAACTATCTATTACTTACAATTTCATTGCTTGCATAGAAAACCTTACTGAAAACCGCTTATCATTTCCTTCTGCTCCTCATTGGGTTCGACACTCTTACTTATCAAAAGGACTACGATAGATCACCTACACTTGTGGGTCATCACGACACTTTTCTGGCGCCGTTGCCGGGGGGTGTAGCGCTTTTGGTGAGTGGAACTTGGTAAGGAAACATTTATATAGTGTGCTGAAATTTTCTGTTACTTGTTACTATGGAAACGAATCCTTTGAGGGGCTTGTTTGGGGCATCTTCGCCCCGACCAGTAGAGCAAAGAGTTGCTCCTCAACGTACTGGACCTACTGAAAATGTTCACTTTGAAGTTCCTTCGGGTATGATAGAGAAATTGCTAGCTAATCCATTTGAAGGAGATGGAACATTGCATCCCGATTTACACCTTATCTTTGTGGATGAAAGTTTGTGGATTATTTAAGCTTGCAGGTATTCCCGATGATGTTGTAAAAAGGAAGGTCTTCCCTTTATCTTTGAAGGGAGATGCATTGACATGGTTTAGGCTATGTGATGATATGGGATCTTGGGATTATAAACGATTGAAGTTGGAATTTCACCAGAAGTTCTATCCTATGCATCTTGTTCATCGTGATCGTAATTACATATATAATTTCTGGCCTCGTGAAGGAGAAAGCATCGCTCAAGCTTGGGGGAGGCTTGAGTCAATGTTATATTCATGCCCCAATCATAAGCTCTCCAGAGAAATGATTATCCAAATTTTTTATGTTCGGCTTTCTCTCAATGATCGCACCATGCTTGATACTTCCTGTGCTGGTTCTTATATGCTGAAGACTATTGAATTCAAATGAGAATTATTGGAAAGAATTAAACGCAACTCTGAATATTGGGGTTCCTAAGATGGTAAAGAGTCAGGTATGACACCTAAGTTTGATTGTGTTAAATCCTTTATGGATACCGATGTTTTTCGTGGATTTAGCGCCAAATATGGACTTGACTCTGAGATAGTAGCTTCTTTCTGTGAATCTCTTGCTACTCACGTTGATCTCCCTAAGGAGAAGTGGTTTAAATATAATCCTCCCATTAAAGTAAAAGTATTTGCACCTATTACAGTTGAAGAAAAGACTATCACCTATAGTGATCCTATTGTTCCTACTACTTATGTTGAGAAACCACCTTTTCCTGTTAGGATAAAGGATCATGCTAAAACTTCGACTGTTGTTCGTAAGAGTAATACTAGAACTTATACACCTCCTGAGCAAATCAAAGTTGAACCTAGTATTGCTATGGTTAAAGATCTCTTGGATGATAATTTAGATGGGCATGTTATTTACTTTTGTGGTGAAACTGCCAATATTGTTAAACCAGATGTCAAAACACATAGACCTGTCATTGGCATGCCTGTTATTTCTGTTAAAATAGGAGATCATTGTTATCATGGTTTATGTGATATGGGTGCTAGTGCTAGTGCAATACCCTATTCATTATACCAAGAGATTATGCACGATATTGCACCTGCTGAGTTAGAAGATATTGATGTTACAATTAAGCTTGCCAATAGAGATACTATTAGGCCTTTTGGAATTGTAAGAGATGTTGAAGTCTTGTGTGGGAAGGTCAAATACCCTGCTGATTTCCTTGTTCTTCGTTCTCCACAAGATGACTTTTGTCCCATCATATTTGGTAGACCCTTCTTGAACACTGTTAAAGCTAAGATTGATTGTGAAAACGATGTTGTTACGATTGGCTTGGATGATATGACTCATGAGTTTAATTTTGCTAAATTTCGTAGACAACCCCGTGATAAAGAATTATCTAGTAAAGATGAAATAATTGGTCTTGCTTCTATTGCCATGCCTCCTACTGATCCGTTAGAACAATATTTGTTAGACCATGAAAATGATATGTTTATTAAAGAAAGAAGGGAAATAGATGAAGTGTTCCTTAAACAGGAACCTATTCTGAAACATAACTTACCTGTTGAAATCCTAGGGGATCCTCCTCCATCCAAGGGTGATCCCGTGTTTGAGTTAAAACCATTACCTGATAATCTTAAATATGCTTATCTTGATGAAAAGAAGATATATCCTGTTATTATTAGCGCTAACCTTTCAGAGCAGGAAGAGGAAAGATTATTGAAAACTCTGAAGAAGCACCGTGCTGCTATTGGATATACTCTGGATGATCTTAAGGGCATTAGTCCTACTCTATGCCAACACCAAATTAAAGTAGAGAAAGACGCCAAACCAGTCAGAGATCCTCAACGAACATTAAATCCTAAGATGAAAGAAGTGGTAAGAAATGAGATACTAAAGCTCCTCGAGGCAGGTATAATTTAGCCCGTTGCTGATAGTGAATGGGTAAGCCCTGTCCATTGTGTCCCTAAAAAAGGAGGTATTACTGTTGTTCCTAACGATAAAGATGAATTCATTCTGCAAATAATTATTACAGGTTATAGGATGGTAATTGATTTTCGTAAACTAAATAAAGCTACTAAGAAAGATCATTACCCTTTACCTTTTATTGATCAAATGCTAGAAAGACTATCCAAACATACACATTTCTGCTTTCTAGATGGTTATTCTGGTTTCTCTCAAATACATGTATCAGCGGAAGATCAATCAAAAACTACTTTTACCTGCCCTTTCGGTACTTCTACTTATAGACGTATGCCTTTTGGTTTATGTAATGCACCTCCTACCTTTCAAAGATGCATTATGGCTATATTCTCTGACTTTTGTGAAAAGATTTGTGAGGTATACATGGATGACTTCTCCGTTTATGGATCCTCTTTTGATGATTGCTTGAGCAACCTTGATCGAGTTTTGCAGAGATGCGAAGACACTAGTCTCGTCTTGAATTGGGAAAAGTGCCACTTTATGGTTAATGAAGGCATTGTCTTGGGGCACAAGATCTCTGAGAGAGGTATTTAAGTTGATAAGGCTAAAGTTGATGATATTGAAAAGATGCCATGTCCCAAGGACATAAATGGTATAAGAAGTTTCCCTGGTCATGCCAGTTTTTATAGGAGGTTCATTAAGGACTTCTCTAAAATCTCTAGGCCTCTGACTAATTTATTGCAAAAACATATTCCTTTTGTCTTTGATGATGATTGTGTAGAAGAATTTGAAATACTTAAGAAAGCTTTGATCACTGCACCTATTATTCAGCCACCTGATTGGAATTTACCTTTTGAAATTATGTGTGATGCTAGTGATTATGTTGTAGGTGTTTTTCTAGGGCAAAGAGTTGATAAGAAATTAAATGTTATCCAGTATGCTAGTAAGACTCTTGATACTGCCCAGAGAAATTATGCTACTACTGAAAAAGAATTCTTAGCAGTTGTGTTTGCATGTGATAAGTTCACACCTTATATTGTTGATTCCAAAGTTACTATTCATACTGATCATGCTGCTATTAAATATCTTATGGAAAAGAAAGATGCTAATCCTAGACTCATTAGATGGGTTCTCTTGCTCCAAGAATTTGACTTGCATATTAGTGATAGAAAGGGAGATGAGAACCCCATCGCAGACAACTTGTCTATGTTAGAGAATGTTCTTGGTGACCCACTACCTATTGATGATAGCTTTCCTGATGAACAATTAGTGGTCGTTAATGCTTCTTGTACTGCTCCTTGGTATGCTGATTATGCTAATTACATTGTTGCTAAATTTATACCACCTAGTTTCACATACCAGCAAAAGAAAAAGTTCTTTTATGATTTAAGACATTACTTTTGGGATGACCCACACCTTTATAAAGAAGGAGTAGATGGTGTTATTAGACGTTGTGTACCTGAGCATGAACAGGAACATATCCTACGCAAGTGTCACTCTGAATCATATGGAGGATGATATGTATCCAACGTATCTACTTTTCCAAACACTTTTGCGCTTGTTTTGGACTCTAACTTGCATGATTTGAATGAAACTAACCCGGACTGACGCTGTTTTCAACAGAACTGCCATGGTGTTGTTTTATGTGTAGAAAAGAAAAGTTCTCGGAATGACCTGCAAATCCACGGAGGCACTTTTTGGAATTAATAAGAATTTCTGGGCAAAGGAAATACATCAGGGGGCCCAGGGCCTATCCATGAGACAGGGGCGCCCCCCTGTAGGGAGCGCCCCCCTATCTCGTGGGCCCCCTGGACCTCCACCGACCTTAACTCCAACTCTATATCTTCCGTTTCGGGGAGAAAAAAATCAGAGAGAAAGTTTCATCGCGTTTTACGATACGGAGCCGCCGCCAAGCCCTAATCTCTCTCGGGAGGGCTGATCTGGAGTCCGTTCGGGGCTCCGGAGAGGGGATTCATCGTCATCGTCATCATCAACCATCCTCCATCACCAATTTCATGATGCTCACCACCGTGCGTGAGTAATTCCATCATAGGATTGCTGGACGGTGATGGGTTGGATGAGGTTTATCATGTAATCAAGTTAGTTTTGTTAGGGTTTGATCCCTAGTATCCACTATGTTCTGAGATTGATGTTGCTATGACTTTGCTATGCTTAATGCTTGTCACTAGGGCCCGAGTGCCATGATTTCAGATCTGAACCTATTATGTTTTCATCAATATATGTGTGTTCTTGATCCTATCTTGCAAGTCTATAGTCACCTATTATGTGTTATGATCCGACAACCCCGAAGTGACAATAATCGGGATACTTCTCGATGATGACCGTAGTTTGAGGAGTTCATGTATTCACCATGTGTTAATGCTTTGGTCCGGTTCTCTATTAAAAGGAGGCCTTAATATCCCTTAGTTTCCACTAGGACCCCGTTGCCACGGGAGGGTAGGACAAAAGATGTCATGCAAGTTCTTCTCCATAAGCACGTATGACTATTTATGAAATACATGCCTACATTACATTGATGAACTGGAGCTAGTTCTGTGTCACCCTATGTTATAGCTATTACATGAGGAATCGCATCCGGCATAATTATCCATCACTGATCCATTGCCTACGAGCTTTTCATATATTGTGCTTCGGTTATTTACTTTTCCGTTGCTACCGTTACAACTACTACAAAACACCAAAAATATTGCTATTACTATCTTTACCTTTTACCACCGTTACCATTACTATCATACTACTTTGCTACTAAATACTTTGCTGCAGATACTAAGTTATCCAGGTGTGGTTGAATTGACAACTCAACTGCTAATACTCAAGAATATTCTTTGGCTCCCCTTGTGTCGAATCAATAAATTTGGGTTGAATACTTTACCCTCGAAAGCTGTTGCTATCCCCTACACTTGTGGGTTATCAAGACTAATTTCTGGCGCCATTGCCGGGGAGCATAGCTCTATTCTCTGAGTCACTTGGGATTTATATTTGTTGATCACTATGAAGAACTTGAAAGACGCTAAAACCAAGATTTTGCCCTCAACTACGAGGGGAGGTAAGGAACTGCCATCTAGCTCTGCACTAGATTCCCCTTCTGTTATTAATAAGCTCGCGACACCTAAACCTGCTACTGCTATGAATTCTGATATGTCGCATGTTATCGATGATGCCACTTCTGCTTTGCATGATACTTATGATGAAACTACTTCTGTGCGCGATACTACTGTGCCATTAGGTGAATTTCTTGATGAACAACTTGCTAGGGCTAGAGAGAATGAAATTATTGAAGATGCTATTATTGATGATAGTGATGATGAAAATTCTCCCAATGATTATGTATTGCATGTTGTTCCTGATGGTTATGTTATGAATAAAGAAGCTGCTGAAGCTATTTTTGCTTGCAAAGATAGATATGATCTAAAGAAACTATTAGCTAAATGGAAGCAGCAATCTCTTAATGCTAGAATGAAACCTGACCCTGCTTTTGCTACTTCACCTATCTGTGTTACTGATAAGGATTATGAATTCTCTGTTGATCCTAAAATTATTACTTTGGTAGAATCTGATCCTTTTTATGGCCTTGAATATGAAACTATTGTGGCACATCTTACCAAGTTGAATGATATAGCTACCCTGTTTACTCATGATGATAGATCTCGCTACTTTTATATCCTTAAGATATTCCCGTTCTCATTAAAGGGTGATGCTAAGACTTGGTATAATTATCTTGCTCCTGGTTGTGTGTGTAGTCCCCAGGATATGATTTATTACTTCTCTGCTAAATATTTCCCTACTCATAAGAAACAAGCTGCCTTGCGGGAAATATACAATTTTGTGCAAATCAAAGAAGAGAGTCTCCCACAAGCTTGGGGGAGGCTTCTCCGATTACTTAATGCTTTGCCTGATCATCCACTTAAGAAAAATGTAATACTTGATATCTTCTATAATGTACTAAGTGATGCTTCCAAGGACTACTTGGATAGTTGTGCTGGTTGTGTTTTCAGGGAAAGAACAGTCGACGAAGCTGAGTTACTATTGAATAATATGTTGACTAATGAGAATAATTGGACTCTTCCTGAGCCAATTCCTGAGGAAATTCCTGAACCAATTGAGCCAACTCCTGAGCCTATTCCTAAACCCACTCCGAAAAAAGAGGTGTTCTATTTCTTAGTCCTGAAGATATGCAAGAGGCAAAGAAATCAATGAAATAAAAGGGTATTAAAGCTGAAGATGTTAAGAATTTACCTCCTATTGAAGAAATACATGGTCTTAATATACCACCTGTTGAAGAAACACATTGTCTTGATAACCCGACACAGGTAGTAAAGGTAAATTCTCTCTATAGATATGATAAAGATGAAATCCCATCTACTAAATTTCATAGCCCTTGCTTAGATGAATTTGATGATTTCCTGAATAGACAAGCAAATTTCAATGATTATGTTAGTAGACAACTGAAGAATAATGCGTATACGATAGTACGCTTGAATGATTCTGTAGCTAGAGTTAAAGGTGAACTTAAACTCACTAGTAAACATGCTTCCATGATTTCTACTCAAGTTGAACAAGTACTTAAGGCTCAGAATGAATTGCTTGCTGAATTAAATAATAAAAATGACTTTGCTGTTAGAGGGGATACTAGAACTGGTAGAATGACTCAAGAACCTTTGTATCCTGAAGGCCACCCTAAAATAATTGAACAAGATTCTCAGAATAATAATATAGATGCTCCTAGTTCTTCTAAGAAGAAGAAAAAGAAGAATGATAGGACTTTGCAAACTTCTAGTGAACCTAATGTAGAAACACCTGAGAATCCTAATAATACTTCTATCTCTGATGATGAAACACAATCCGGAGATGAACACGGACCCGATGATAATACTAATAATGATGTTCATGTAGATGCTCAACCTAGTAATAACAATGATATAGAAATTGAACCTGTGGTTGGTCTTGATAACCCACAATCAAGAAACCAACGTTATGATAAGAGAGATTTTGTTGCTAGGAAGCATGGTAGAGAAAGAGAACCATGGGTTTAGAAACCCATGCCCTTTCCTCCTAAACCATCCAAGTAAAAGGATGATGAGGACTTTGAGCGTTTTGATGAAATGATTAGACCTATTTTCTTACGCATGCGCTTAACTGATATGCTTAAAACAAACCCTTATGCCAAATATATGAAAGATGTCATCACTAATAAGAGGAAAATACCTAAAACTGATATTTCCATCATGCTTGCCAACTATACCTTTAAGGGCGGAATACCTAAGAAACTTGGTGGTCCTGGAGTACCCACTATACCTTGCTCTATTAAAAGAAATTATGTTAAAACTGCTTTATGTGATTTAGGAGCCGGTGTTAGCGTTATGCCTATTTCCTTGTACCGTAGACTTGAATTGAATAAGTTGACACCTACTGAGATATCTTTGCAAATGGCTGACAAATCAACTGCTATACCTGTCGGCATTTGTAAGGACGTGCCTGTTGTTGTTGCGAATGTTACTATCCTAACAGACTTTGTTATTCTTGATATTCCCGAGGACGATAGTATGTCTATTATTCTTGGTAGACCCTTTTTAAATAATGCAGGAGCTTTTATTGATTGCAATAAAGGCAATGTCACCTTTCATGTTAATGGAAATGAGCATATGGTACATTTTCCGAGGAAGCAAATCCAAGTTCATAGCATAAATACTATTGAGAAAATTCCATCAATTATTATTGGATGTTTTGAATTTCCTCTCCCTGCTGTCAAGAAAAAGTATGATATTCTTATTGTTGGGGATTTTCATATCCCCGTTGAGGTAACTTAGTGTCACTTCGAAATTTCTCCGGTTCCGTGTTATTCGGAATGAGTTATTAACAAGACTTGATCAACCTTGTTAGTGGATTCGTTTTGATGATCATGAGATGGATGAAACTATAAGGCACAACCTTCTGTACTTTCTTTTTACTTTCTGTTATTTCGAATAAATAAAACAAAAATAGTTTTATCTGTCTGTTTTCTGAATTATCCGTGCAATAAAAAATAGTCCAAAAATAAAAGTGCTCCAAATGCCCTGCAAATTTAGTATGATTTTTTCTGGAATATTTGAGGATTTTAGGCACTAAAATTACTGCAGGAGGGGCAAGCACCAGGCCACGAGAGAGGAGGGCGCCCCCCTGTAGGGTGTGCCCCCCTGTCTCGTGGGCCCCTGGCAGCTCCCCTCCACTTATGCCAGCACCCACAAACTCCATCTTCTACCCAAAGAAAATCCTCATCCAGCGCAAGCACGAGTTCTAGCTCATTTTACTATGATTTTTTATATCCTAGCTCAAAGCTCCATTCACAAAGCTGCTTTGGAAGATTGTTCCTTGGTATGTGACTCCTCCATTGGTCCAATTAGTTTTTGTTCTACTGCTTTATTCATTGTAAATCCTTGCTGTCTTGGTGACCCTGTTCTTGAGCTTGCATGTTAAATTTATGAGGTTCCAAGTAATTCTAATGCATGATATAGGCTCTAGGCACTTGTAGGAGTAGTTGCTATCAATCTTGTTTAGTTTTATTTACTTTTTTTTTGAAGTTACTAAAATTTCAGAAATTTTTAGAAAATGTTGAGGAGACTTTTGAGGGGTTCTTCTAGCCAAAGCTCTCAGGAAAAACAAGCCAAAGAGAAGGAAAAAGCCAAGTATAATCTTCCTCGCTTAGCGGAAGTACGGTCGTGTGAATGGCCATGTGATAATTTCTTGAAAGAGGCTGGAATTCATGAAGACTTTTATGCTTTAATCGAGACTGCAGGCCTCACCGGTTTCATCAACGACCGAATCGATCAGTATCTCTTACTCACCAATACTTTCGTGCAAAACTTTTATTTTTATCCTAAGAAGTCACCGCCTGCAGTATCATTTCATTTATATGATGAGTTCAAAGAAATGTCTTTACGTCATTTTTGCGCGGTATGTAGGATACCTTATGAGGGAGAATTAGAGGAACCCCGTCGTGAAGATGTGGCTGCCTTTGTTAATACTATCGTTGTAGAGGAGCCAAAGAAGGGTTCCGAAGCAAAAGTCTCTAGCATACACTTTCCTGTTTTACGCTACTTTGACATATTTGCTAGTAGATGCTTGATTGGTCGTGGGAATAGTGGAAAGTTGAGTGTTCCTGATATTATCATTCTTCAACATGCTTTGCTTGGAGATAATAGTTTTAATATGGGTACTGTCGGTGTCAAAACCGGCGGATCCCGGGTAGGGGGTCCCGAACTGTGCGTCTAGGCGGATGGTAACAGGAGACAAGGGACACGATGTTTTTACCCAGGTTCGGGCCCTCTCGATGGAGGTAAAACCCTACTCCTGCTTGATTAATATTGATGATATGGGTAGTACAAGAGTTGATCTACCACGAGATTAGAGAGGCTAAACCCTAGAAGCTAGCCTATGGTATGATTGTTGTTCGTCCTACGGACTAAAACTCTCCGGTTTATATAGACACCGGAGAGGGCTAGGGTTACATAGAGTCGGTTACAATGGGAGGAGATCTTCATATCAAATCGCCAAGCTTGCCTTCCATGCCAAGGAAAGTCCTATCCGGACACGGTCGAAGTCTTCAATCTTGTATCTTCATATTCCGGGAGTCCGGCCAAAGGTCATAGTCCGGCCATCCGAACACCCCCTAATCCAGGACTCCCTCAGTAGCCCCTGAACCAGGCTTTCAATGTCGATGAGTCCGGTGCGCAAATTATCTTCGGCATTGCAAGGCGGGTTCCTCCTCCAAATACTCTGTAGAAGATGTTGAACACAAGGATAGTGTCCGGCTCTGCAAAATAAGTTCCACATGCCACCGTAGAGAGAATAATATCTGCACAAATCTAATCTGCTGACGTATTCCGCAGCGTGACATCATGCCACGGCCAGGCCTTTATTCGAATCGTTTTACTGTTCCACCTCAGCGTGTTTAGCGAGGCGGTTTCCTTGGCACATCTTGTCAAAGCAGAGATCGTGTCCCCTTATTCCGGGATTCTCATCAATACGGGCGTGGGTAACCCAACCGCGCCATTAACCGTGGCGCTTGGGAGATAAGCGAGTTTTATTGGGCTGGTGGGCGCTCATAGTCTCGGCCGCCCATATAAGGGGATAAGGATCCACCCTTTCCATTCACGCCTTCTTCCTCCCTTGCTTGTACATCCCCGCACACTCGAACTCCAGTGCCCAAGTCCGCACTTCCCACCTCGACCCTTCTCCAGTCATGTCCGGAGCGGGAGGCAGATGGATGGCCTCCTCCGTCGCGGAGGGGCAAATCAAAAAGTTGAGGAAGGCCAGATACTTGTCTGATGACATCGCACACCGGCTTCCCGAGGAGGGGCTACTCGTCCCCACCCCTAGGCCCCATGAGAGGGTCGTGTTTCTCCCCCATTTCCTTCGCAGACTGGGCTTTCCTCTTCACTCGTTCGTCCGAGGGCTCATGTTCTACTACGGCTTGGACTTCCACGATCTAGCCCCGAACTTCATCCTCAACATTTTGACGTTCATCGTCGTATGTGAGGCCTTCCTCCGCATCCAGCCTCACTTTGGCCTATGCCTGAAGATCTTCAGGGTCAAGCCGAAGGTCGTGGGCGCACGTCAAGCGGAGTGCGGAGGCGCCATGGTGGGCAAGATAGCCAATGTCACATGGCTCGAGGGCGCCTTCGTAGAGACCATCAAAGGATGGCAATCGGGGCGGTTCTATATCACCGAGCCGCGTGACCCTGAATGGGCAGCGGCTCCCGAATTTTGATTTGGCATCCCCACTCGGCTCACATCTTGGAAGGAGACGGGCCTGTCGTGGGGTAGTCCGGAAGAGGTGACCGGACTCCAAACCTGCGTCCGAGACTTGGTGAACAAGAAGGTTAAGCTTGTCAACGTAGTCCAGGTCATGCTCTTCCGCCGGATTCTCCCGTGTCAACGACGGGCCTTCACCTTGTGGGAGTTCGACCCGGCCCAGCACCAGACTCTATCCCGGCTTTTCGACACAAAGCACGAGGACGCTTGGAAGGTGCTATTCAAGAGCTCCGAGGTCTCCCCACCCGTCACCGAGGATCGCGGATTCTGCGCCAAGTGCCAAGCCACTGAAGTAAGCTTGCCTTTAGTCTTTCTTGGGACACTTGATTTTCATGGTTTGATTCCATGCAGGATCTAAACTCCTGCTTCTTTGACAGGACTGGAAGAGGACATCCGGGCAGTTTGACTGCCCAGCCCCTTTGCCCAAAGGCCCAGCAGATGCGCGCTTGACGAAGCTGCTGGTTCCGGTGCCTCACGTGGTGCTGGAGAAGAAGGCCAAGAAGAAGGCCACAGGGACCTGAAAGAGTTCCCGGCGCCTGGTGGTGTCGGATTCGTCACCTGACAACCCCGAAGCACCCTCCGCCTTTGAGGACGAGGAGGAGGAAGAAAAAGAAGAATAAGAAGCCTCTCCCCCTCCAGCGAGTGGAGGAAAGAAAAGGAAAGCCGCCCCAACTGGGGGGGGAGGGTCCAAGAAGGGGAGGACCCTTCTGCCGGACTACGCCTCCGATGCCGAAGACGGCGGGGAGGAATGGCCATCCAGGGTCAAGTCCCTGGCAAAATCGTAAGTATCCAGATACCAGAATAACTTATGGCGCTCCTCTGATGTATGGTACCTTCTGACACCGAATTCAATCATGCAGTCCGCTCCGGGCTCAGCTCGGCGATTCGTCGAGCAGCTCCCTAGACTCATCGGATGTGAATAGCACTTCACTTCCGACGGCCTCCTCCCCTCTCCCTACAGACGATGCTGAGGTGGAGTCCCAAAAGGGGCTAAACCAGGAGGAGGTGGTCCTGGAGGTGCCTCAAGGCGGCCTCCCGGACTCCAGGCCCAAAGGGGGTAAAACCCAGAGGGATCTAAGTCCGGCCCTGGGCCGGACACCGCTCCGGAACCAACAACGGTTCCAGAGTCTGGCAGGCGGCGCCTTTGTAAGAAAGTCATGCCTACGACGCCGGCGGCCTCCATTTAACCGGAGACCCCTGACAATTTGCTAGAGGTGCTTAATGGCGCCTCCAGAGGAGCACCACACTGTTATGAGTGCGGTGATTCAGAAGGTTCAGTCCGCCAAGAGCGGACTGACAGAAGTCTGTACCAGCCTGCTAACAGGCTTCGAGGTATGTAAAACATAAAAATGTTACCGCACAGACAATAGCCCCTGATGCTCAGTTCGGCGTTCGAAAAGAAAAGCCGAGCAGAGGATCTAAAAAGATATACGCAGGAGTCTAACATAAATGTGTCAATATGGGAATGCAGGCTGTGCTGCTGACCTCTGCCGCACTGACTGCGGAGGTCGATACATTGAAGAAGAGCCTCGAGCGGTCCGAGAACGAGCTCGGCCGTGCCAAGAAGCAGCTCGAGGACAAGGAGGGTACGTAATACCATATGTAAATGTATATAGAAATACCTGGTTGCAAATAATAACAGGACCAACGTGAATGTTGCAGGGACCATGACGGAGGTGGCGACCCTGAAGGAAGCGGTGTCCAAGGCCTAAAACAGTGCGGTCTTGGAGTGCACCGAGTGAGAGAAACAGGAGGCGCGGGTGGCGGAGGTGCGACTAGAGATCCAGGCTCTCGTGGAGAAACATGAGAGTTTGGAGCGTGACTCGAAGACTCGAGAGTCCGACCTTGCCTTGGCTCTTGAGAGTGCCAAAACCACTAAGGCCGAAGCACAGAAGGCCCTCCAAGAGATCGAGGCGATAAAGAAGATAGCGGCGGGTAAGGCATTCTTTATGCAAAGCAAACATATAAAAGTGAATTATCTGTTACTTACTCGAATCCGGAGCTCTCCAGGAGCATTCGCCGATCTGCCCCGTAGTGTGTCTCATGCTGCCGCGTTCTACCGCGCCGAGGAGGGGAGCTCGACGGAAAAGGTGTTCTAGTCTCAATATGCTGAGGCCGGACATCCGGTGCCCCTGAGCGACCAGCTGAAACAGCTGGTCGAGCTCCACAAGGTGGCCGAATAGGCCATGAAGGGCCTCATAGTTCGGCTGTGGCTAGGAGAAGCCATGCCTGGGAGCTACTTCGGTCTGGTGCGGCGGCTGGTGGACGCTTGTCCCTGGATTGAAGTCATCAAGCGCTCCGTCTGTATTGAAGGTGCCCGTCGGGCCCTTGCCCGTGCTAAAGTGCACTGGGGGAAGATGGACGCCGAGAAGCTTGTGCGGAGCCGCCACCGCTAGGCAAGGAGTATCGCAAGCCCGAGATGTATTATGAGGGCGTCCTGAAGGGTGCCCGCATTATGGCGGGTGAATGCTCCAAAGATGTAATTTTTGAGTAGACTCGCATCTGTTATCCTGTACGTTGAAAACTTTGTTCATATGCGCTAAGCAACGCTTGTTAATTTAAAATATTACCTTCTGTGCAGCCGTTTATCAAATCTGAGAGATGCAAGTCTCCGGCTTCTGCCCCCATGCCACGAGTGCTGGGGTGTTCGGGATAAACCTGAGCACTCTTGTTCCCATTCTTGGGTCCATCTAGGGAGGCGCTCAGCACAACGAACAAGGGCATCGGGCTTATAGTTCTTTATCACTCTCACTTAGCCATAGAATTTTATAATTTTAAATTTCGGCGAAGCCCCTAGTATTCGGAAGACCGAGTTCAGGGCGCTATCCACGCCTGGGCTAGATAAATCCGGCTCCTCGCTCGAAGCAGCATAAGTCTTTAGGGACTCAAAAAACCTCGCGAACAGCGACCGGTCTCTCGCATTATCATGACGGTCAGTTTTAGCTTTCTCTACTGAGGTGTTAACCCAGCTCAACTGGGGCACAATCGCAGTAGTTATCCCAGCGCTACCTTAGCCAACATTGCGGAACATAAGGTACCAAAACATGGGAGCCGGGCAAACCCAACTATGGACCCAAGACATGATTCGGAGCCGATGCATATAGTGTTATAAGTTCGGGGTGCCGCACTTATGAGAGTGTTCGGTCTTCTCACACCGTGTTATGGGGTGCTGAAGCCCCTGGTGTATTGGTCGTACCAAAGTGCACGGTTGCAGAATGTCATGACTGAACATATTTGTATAAAAATAGATGAATACAATAATAGATAAGATCTATATATTGTTTATTAAAGGGGGCTGCTATGAAAGCAGAACGATACAAATAGTGCGGTAGGCAAGAGATGGGATTATTTGACATATCCCCCTCCAGGGGCAAGCTGTGAGACTTTTCAGTAAAACGGGTATTTAGCTCGTTATAGAGACCACCTGAACATTTGACGTGGCTTGTGCTCTCCCTGGCTGTTGCATCGTTTGTTCGGCGAGTGTGTTGCCGGACATGCCTTCTGAATAGTTGGGTCCTGAAAGTAATAATAATAATAATAAAGGAAATGGCAGAATAGGGAGCCCCTAGTGCGGTTAAGCCGCATTCTAGGAGTGCGGTAGTTGTGCCCCTCCCCTTATGCCCATGGTATTTCCAAAGCATAATTATGTACGCGTGGTACCGCTATCGCCATCTGGCGAGGGCTGGGGTTGGGGCTGCACTGCTATGCTTGCTCAGAGCATGCCAGCCAGTTTTGTTGTAGGTTACTTCGGGCGCGCTTGACGTTGTCCGGACGCTTAACACCCGGATTAGGGAATTGCCTTGATAGGCTACTTTGAACTTCCGCCGCCAGGGCCGCCGTGTGCTCCTCCATTTGGAGGGAGCGTTTGGTGTTTCCATTTACCCTAATGACTTCGCGAGGGCCTGGCATCTTGAGCTTGAGATATGCGTAGTGCGGCACCGCATTGAATTTTGCGAATGCGGTTCGTCCGAGCAGGGCATGATAGCCACTGCGGAATGGGACTATGTCGAAGATTAACTCTTCGCTTCAGAAATTATCCGGGGATCCGAAGACCACTTCGAGTGTAACCGAGCCTGTACAGCTGGCTTCTACACCTGGTATGACTCCTTTAAAGGTTGTCTTTGTCGGTTTAATCCTTGAGGGATCTATACACATTTTGCGCACTGTATCCTGATAAAGCAGGTTCAGGCTGCTGCCGCCGTCCATGAGGACTCTAGTGAGGTGAAATCCATCAATGATTGGGTCTAGGACCAATGCGACGAATCCACCGTGACGGATGCTAGTGGGGTGGTCCCTTCGATCAAAAGTGATCGGGCAGGAGGACCTTGGGTTGAACTTTGGGGCGACCGGCTCCAACGCATAGACGTCCTTGAGAGCATGCCTTCGCTCCCTTTTGGGGATATGGGTTGCGTATATCATGTTCACCATCTGCACTTGCGGGGGGAAGCCCTTCTGTCCTATGATGTTCGGCGGCCGGGGCCCCTCCTCGTCCTCACTATGCAGCCCCTTGTCTCTGGTTTCGGCACTTAACTTGCTTGCCTGCTTGAACACCCAACAATCCCTGTTGGTGTGGTTGGCTGGTTGTTCGGGGGTGTCGTGTATCTGGCACGAGCGATCGAGTATCCGGTCTAAGCTGGATGGGCCCGGAGGGTTTCTTTTGAATGGCTTCTTCCGCTGACCGGGTTTAGAGCCTCTGAATCCGGCATTAACTGTCGTATCCTCAGTGTTGTCACTGTTAATGCGGCGCTTGTGCTTGTTGCGACGTGGCCTGCCGTTGTTGTCCTTGGTATCCGAATTGCCAGGGCTCTTGGTTATGTTGTTGCTACGAGCTAGCCAGCTGTCTTCTCCCGCGCAAAAGCGGGTCATGAGTGTCGTGAGGGCTGCCATAGATTTCGGCTTTTCCTGTCCTAGGTGCCGGGCAAGCCATTCGTCTCGGATGTTGTGCCTGAGGGCTGCAAGGGCCTTGGTGTCCGGACAGTCGACTATTTGATTTTTCTTGGTTAGGAACCGTGTCCAGAATTGTCTGGTCGATTCCTCTGGCTGCTGGATTATGTGGCTTAGGTCATCGGCGTCTAGTGGTCGCACATAAGTGCCCTGGAAGTTGTCAAGGAACACGGATTCTAGGTCCTCCCAGCAACTAATTGACTCTGCTGGCACGCTGTTAAGCCAATGCCAAGCTGGTCCTTTAAGCTTGAGCGGGAGGTATTTGATGGCGTGTAGATCATCACCACGGGCCATGTGGATATGAAGGAGGTAATCCTCGATCCATACCGCGGGATCTGTTGTGCCATCGTATGATTCCATTACTTCGTCTGTGAAGCATAGTGGGTGTGCGGCACCCCTGTACTGGGCTATATCGCGACGCAGCTCGGATGAGCTTTGTCTTTTGTGTTTGCCTGGCCGTATTTATCATATCCGGCGTGACGATTATCGTCACGTGACGTGGGGCGCTCACGCAATCCGTAGATCGATCTTTTTTGCCTTGCCTTATTCTCCAATATGTCTCACAGGTCTGTTGCGTCTCCCCGCGCTCTGGTATTTTTTGAGCGGTGCCGGGGTGCGTCTTGGGTCGAGGGCCGGAAGGCCTCTCTGTCACGGCCACGGGGTGGCCGATCGGGCGCATCATACACTGGTGATGTAGGTTTAGTTGCTTCCTCCTCAAGTTGGGGTAGCAGCCTGCGCTTTGGGTAGCTCTTGGACGGGCATTCGAGTTTATACTCTTCGGCCGCCAGGACTTCAGTCCGTCTGTCGGCTAGCAAGTCTTGGTCAGCTCTAAGCTGCTGTTATTTTTTCTTGAGGCTGCTTGCCGTGGCCATAAGCCTGCGTTTGAAACGCTCTTGTTCGACGGGATCCTCTGGCACGACGAATTCATCGTCGTCGAGGCTTGCCTCGTCTTCGGAGGGAGGCATATAATTGTCGTCCTCGACCTCCCTGTCCGCAGCTCTCTCATGAGGGTTGGCTCCCTCATTCTCCTGCGCTGAATCCTGCTGGAGGGGCTTGTCTTCGGCACTGGTCGGGGTGTTGTTGTCTCCGGTGCCGGACTCGCCGTTTTTGCTTTGGCGGGATTTAGAGTGGCGTCGCTGATGTCGGCGCTTGGGTTGCTTCTTGGAGGGGTCATCCTCCATTTTTTCATCGCCATCCCCTGCTTTGGGGGTGTCCACCATGTATATGTCATATGATGAGGTGGCTTTCCAGTGCCCTATAGGTGCTGGTTCTTGGTCTTCTCCTCCATCGGCGTCCATACCGTCGATGTCTTCGGAGTCGAAGTCGAGCATGTCGGTTAAATCGTCAACAGTGGCTACGAAGTGGGTGGTGGGTGGGTTTCGAATTTCTTCATCATCCGCATCCCAACCATGCTGACCATAGTCCGGCCAGGGCTCTCCTGACAAAGAGAGAGACTTTAGTGAATTCAGGATATCACCAAAGGGCGAGTGCTGAAAGACGTCCGCGGCGGTGAACTCCATGATCGGAGCCCAATCGGGTTCGATCGGAAGAGGTGCGGAAGATTCAGAATTCGGAACAGAGTCCGGCACCCTGGAGTCATAGGCCTCGCAAAGGACTAGGCTGGTGTTCGACTCTATCGCCGTAGAGATTGCGGCTCCTGGGGCGGCGTCCAACCGTCCGGTCCCAACTGGCACAGTCGGCTCCGAGCTAATGGTCGGAGCAGGCACCTGAGCGACGCTCTGGGCATTGTCCGGCGGCAGAGCTAAATCATGCCCATCGTGATAGTGCGGTGTGCTCGGCCGTGGCTTGAATCCGTCGAAGATCAAGTCCCTGCGGATTTCGGCCATGTAGTTTAAACTTCCAAACCTGACCTGATGGCCAGGGGCGTAGCTTTCAATCTGCTCCAGATGGCCAAGTGAATTGGCCCGCAGTGCGAAGCCGCCGAATACGAATATCTGTCCGGGGAGAAAAGTCTCACCCTAGACCGTGTCGTGGTTGATGATCGAAGAAGCCATCGGGCCTAAAGGTGACGACACAGAGGAACTCTCAATAAAAGCACCAATGTCGGTGTCAAAACAGGCGGATCTCGGGTAGGGGGTCCCGAACTGTGCGTCTAGGCGGATGGTAATAGGAGACAAGGGACACGATGTTTTTACCCAGGTTCGGGCCCTCTCAATGGAGGTAAAACCCTACTCCTGCTTGATTAATATTGATGATATGGGTAGTACAAGAGTTGATCTACCACGAGATCAGAGAGGCTAAACCCTAGAAGCTAGCCTATGGTATGATTGTTGTTCGTCCTACGGACTAAAACTCTCCGGTTTATATAGACACCGGAGAGGGCTAGGGTTACATAGAGTCGGTTACAATGGGACGAGATCTTCATATCAAATCGCCAAGCTTGCCTTCCATGCCAAGGAAAGTCCTATCCGGACACGGTCGAAGTCTTCAATCTTGTATCCTCATAGTCCGAGAGTCCGGCCAAAGGTCATAGTCCGGCCATCCGGACACCCCCTAATCTAGGACTCCCTCAGGTGCTGTCATTGCTAAACGGCTAGCCCTGAATCGTACAAAAGGCCCCATATTTGGAGATTACAAGAGCATGGTAGCACACAAGTTTATTGTTGACAACGAAGAGAGGATGCTCTTGTATAAACTTAGATTCAATAAGAGACACTTTGAGATTATTATTTTGCCTGCGCCTCTGTTGTTTGATTTGCTTGCAAAAAAGTTTCTCGTCACACTGGAAGCGGTGAACAATCATCGAGCCCAAGCTTTTACTCCAGAACCTGAACCTGAGCCAGAACCTGAACTGGACCCTTATCATGCATCATCTGTCCAATGGGATCCAAAGATGACCAGCCAGTGGTATCCTTATTACACCTCTCATTACACCGGGGAGAGTAGTGGAGATCCTTGGTATTAGACCAACTTAGGCCAAAAGCCTAAGCTTGGGGGAGTACGTATTTCTCACCGACTTTACATTCATGTTCACACACTAGTTGTCGGTGCTCATACTCTTTCATTGTATTATCCATGTTAGTTTCAATTTCTTTTTCTAGTTTTCTTCTTGTGTGTTTGATAAACCTTGAGAAAAACCAAAAAAAATAGTTAGTTTAGTTTTCATGCTTGTAGTAGAATTAAAATGAAAACCCAAAAAGATTTCTTCTTCTTCTTTTACTTGTTGGGAGCTTTCACGTGTAAATAGTTTTATTTTGTTTTCTTTCCTTGGGGGGTCGAGAAGACCATATTGAAAATGTTTAGTGGCTTTCATATGCATGATTGTTTATTTAATCTAGAGCCCATATTATTTGTCTTCTCTCTTGAGTTGAATGCTTGCATATTCCAGCTTAGTCCAATGCACGTGCACTCTTGTTATTATACACATCGTTCGGTCGTGCAAGTGAAAGGCAATAATGATGACATATGATGGACTTATTGAGATGAGAAAAGCTGGTATGAACTCGACCTCTCTTGTTTATGTAAATATGATGAGTTCATCGTTCCTGATTCAGCTTATTATGAAGTAAACATATTTGCAATGACATTTAGAGATTATAGTTGCTTGTGCCATGCTTGATTAGCTTTCAGCTATAATGGTTTACCTTGTGTGCCAACATGCTATTAGAATGATTATGATGTGATATGAGGGGATGGTATCCTCCTTTGAATGAATTGAGTGACTCGACTTGGCACATGTTCACGCATGTAGTTGAATCAAATCAACATAGCCTTCACGATATTTATGTTCATGGTGGATTATATCCAACTCATGTTTGTACTCGGTGTGAATTAGTTTTAATGCATGTTTATGACTGTTGTCTCTCTCTCAGTTGGTCGCTTCCCAGTCTTTTGCTAGCCTTCACCTGTACTAAGCAGGAATACTGCTTGTGCATCCAAACTCAACCCCAAAGTTGTTCCATATGAGTCCACTATACCTTCCTATATGCGGTATTTACCTACCGTTCCAAGTAAATTTGTATGTGCCAAACTCCAAACCTTCAAATGAAATTCTGTTTTGTATGCTCTAGCCACTCATGTTTCCACTAGGGATGCCTATATCTTCCATGCTATGTGGGTTATTCTCAGAGGAGTGGACTACGCTCCTCATTCACGAGAAAGGGCCGGTAACCGGGATGCCCAGTCCCATGATCCAAAAAGATCAAAGCAAATCAAAATAATTAAACAAAACTCCCCCAGGGCTGTTGTTAATTGGAGGCACTCGTTGTTTCGAGCAAGCCATGGATTGATGCTTGTTGGTGGTTGGGGGAGTATAAACTTTTACCATTCTATGTGGGAATCGCCTATAATGCATGTAGTATGGAAGATACAACCATCTCATAGTTGTTGCGTTGACAGCGAAAGTATGCCGCTCAAAATGTTATTCAATCTCTGTTTTAAAATCGAGCTCTGGCACCTCTACAAATCCCTGCTTCCCTCTGCGAAGGGCCTATCGATTTACTTTTATGTTGAGTCATCACCCTTCTTATTAAAAAGCACCCGCTGGAGAGCACACTGTTATTTGCATGTATTACTATTGGTTTATATTGGGTATGACTTTACTGGATCTCTTTTACCATGAATTACAATGTTAAGTCAGTCCTTGATCTTTAAAGGTGCTCTGCATTTATGTTTTGCGGTCTCAGAAAGGGCTAGCGAGATACTATTTTGTTATATCATGTTATGATTGTTTTGGGAAATTGTTATCATCCAAGTTTTATTATTATGGCTCGCTAGCTGATTATGTTATTGATATGAGTAATTGTGAGACCTAAGTGTTATTGTGAGTATGGTTAGTTTATGATATTGTTGAAACCTGAATGATGGCTTTGCATGTTTACAACAACAAGAGCAAACAGAGTTTGTAAAAGTTTTTCTGTATCACTTTCAGTTTATCAACTGAATTGCTTGAGGACAAGCAAAGGTTTAAGCTTGGGGGAGTTGATACGTCTCCAACGTATCTACTTTTCCAAACACTTTTGCCCTTGTTTTGGACTCTAACTTGCATGATTTGAATGAAACTAACCCGGACTGACGTTGTTTTTAGCAGAATTGCCATGATGTTGTTTTATGTGTAGAAAAGAAAAGTTCTCGGAATGACCTGCAAATCCACGGAGGCACTTTTTGAAATTAATAAGACTTTCTGGGCGAAGGAAATACATCAGGGGGCCCAGGGCCTGTCCACGAGACAGGGGGGCGCGCCCCCCCTGTAGGGCCGCCCCCCTATCTCGTGGGCCCCCTGGACCTCCACCGACCTCAACTCCAACTCTATATCTTCCATTTCACGGAGAAAAAAATCAGAGAGAAAGTTTCATCGCGTTTTACAATATGGAGCCACCGCCAAGCCCTAATCTCTCTCGGGAGGGCTGATCTGGAGTCCGTTCGGGGCTCCGGAGAGGGGATTCATCGTCATCGTCATCATCAACCATCCTCCATCACCAATTTCATGATGCTCACCACCGTGCGTGAGTAATTCCATCATAGGATTGCTGGACGGTGATGGGTTGGATGAGGTTTATCATGTAATCAAGTTAGTTTTGTTAGGGTTTGATCCCTAGTATCCACTATGTTCTGAGATTGATGTTGCTATGACTTTGCTATGCTTAATGCTTGTCACTAGGGCCCGAGTGCCATGATTTCAGATCTGAACCTATTATGTTTTCATCAATATATGTGTGTTCTTGATCCTATCTTGCAAGTCTATAGTCACCTATTATGTGTTATGATCCGACAACCCCGAAGTGACAATAATCGGGATACTTCTCGGTGATGACCGTAGTTTGAGGAGTTCATGTATTCACCATGTGTTAATGCTTTGGTCTGGTTCTCTATTAAAAGGAGGCCTTAATATCCCTTAGTTTCCACTAGGACCCCGCTGCCACGGGAGGGTAGGACAAAAGATGTCATGCAAGTTCTTTTCCATAAGCACATATGACTATTTACGGAATACATGCCTACATTACATTGATGAACTGGAGCTAGTTATGTGTCACCCTATGTTATAGCTATTACATGAGGAATCGCATCTGGCTCCCCTTGTGTCGAAGTAATAAATTTGGGTTGAATACTTTACCCTCGAAAGCTGTTGTGATCCCCTACACTTGTGGGTTATCATAGGACTCCAAGCTGGAGACAGAACTGCACATAAGGTATTGCAATCTGATTTTTATTGGCCTACTCTCTTCAAAGATGCCCGTAAGTTTGTTTTATCTTGTGATGAATGTCAAAGAATTGGTAATATTAGTAGACATCAAGAAATGCCTATGAATTATTCTCTTGTTATTGAACCGTTTGATGTATGGGGCTTTGATTATATGGGACCTTTTCCTGCCTCTAATGGTTACACACATATTTTAGTTGCTGTTGATTACGTTACTAAGTGGGTAGAAGCTATTCCAACTAGTAGTGCTAATCATAACACTTCTATTAAAATGCTTAAAGAAGTTATTTTTCTGAGGTTTGGAGTCCCTAGATATCTTATGAACGATGGTGGTTCACATTTTATTCATGGTGCTTTCCGTAAGATGCTTGCTAAGTATGATGTTAATCATAGAATCGCATCTCCTTATCACCCACAGTCTAGTGGTCAGGTAGAGTGGAGCAATAGAGAACTCAAATTAATTTTGCAAAAGACTGTGAATAGATCTAGAAATAATTGGTCCAAAAAACTTGATGATGCATTATGGGCTTATAGAACTGCATATAAAAATCCAATGGGTATGTCTCCGTATAAGATGGTTTATGGAAAAGCTTGTCATTTACCTCTAGAACTTGAACATAAAGCATATTGGGCTATCAAAGAGCTCAACTATGACTTTAAGCCTGCCGGTGAGAAGAGGTTGTTTGATATTAGCTCACTTGATGAATGGAGAACCCAAGCCTATGAGAATGCCAAGCTATTCAAAGAAAAAGTCGCTGGCATGACAAAAGGATACAAAAGCGTGAGTTTAACGTAGGTGATTATGTGTTATTATTCAACTCTCGTTTAAGATTTTTTGTAGGAAAACTTCTCTCTAAATGGGAAGGTCCTTACGTTATCGAGGAGGTCTATCGTTCTAGTGCCATAAAAATCAACAACTTCGAAGGCACATGTCCGAGGGTGGTGAAAGGTCAAAGAATTAAACATTATATTTCAGGTAATCCTATCAATGTTGAAAGTAATATTATTGAAACCGTAACCCCGGAGGAATACATAAGGGACACTTTCCAAAACGTTCCAGACTCCGAAAAGGAATAGGTATGTGGTACGGTAAGTAAACCGACTCCAAAACAATTCTAAAGGCAATTTCTATCAGTTTTGGAATATTTAAGAATTTTAGGAAGAAAGAAGTAGTCCGGGAAGGACACGAGTCCTCCACGAGAGTGGAGGGCGCGCCACCCCTACTGGGTGCGCCCCCCTGTCTCGTGGACACCTCGTGTGCCTTCCGGACTCCATTTTCTTGCATGTTACGTATTTTGGTCGGTAAAAATTCATTATATAAACTCCCGAAGGTTTTGACCAATGTATCACGCAAATATCCTCTGTTTTCGTCTCGAGCTGTTTTCTGCTACAGATCTAGAGCATCATGGCATCTCCAAGCGCTCCCAAGGACAAGTTTTTCGAGAGGGTTATCAACCCCTATCTCGCGGAGGTGCTGCAACACCCTCAAACCATTGAGATGCATGAGGGGGTGCTGCACATCCTTGATGTGGAGGGACCAAGGCGTACCAGAAGCGTGGAGATAAAGCTCAAAGTTGTGGAGCAGCAAGTCTTCAAGTGCCAAGAAGATCATAACACCCACCGTGAAGAAGGAGACATAATCGCATGGGTATGGGCACTCCCCTTGGCAACTGCCAAGCTTGGGGTAGGTGCCCCGGTATCGTATCACCATCACGCTCCTATCTTTACCATTTTATTTAGGTCGATCCTTTTTAGTAGTACCTTGATCTAGTAGATTGAAGTTTTGATATGAAGTAGCTTTGAGTTTTGCTTTGAGATCTCTTTTATGTAATCGAGTCAGTGAGCTATCTATAATAAAGATTAGCGTTAAGTCAAGGGCTTTGCTTTCTTGCTATGATCTTGAGAAAAATAGAAAGAATAAAAAGAATAAAAGAGTTCATATTGATCTTATGGATGGTAATAACTTCACACATAGAAAGGATGAGGCATAAAGGTTGTTGAGAGTTGATAAACATAGTTTTGGTCATCGTTGCAATTAATAGGAAGTAATAAGGAAAGAGAGGTTTCACATATAAATATACTATCTTGGACATCTTTTATGAACGTGAGCACTCATTAAGTATGACATGCTAAAAAAGTCGACGTTGGACAAGGAAGACAACGTAATGGTTTATGTTTCCTCACATCTCAGTTAAAGTATATTGTCATTGACCTTCCGAACATGTTGAGCTTGACTTTCCCCCTCATGCTAGCCAAATTCCTAGCACCAAGTAGAGATACTACTTGTGCTTCCAAATATCCTTAAACCCAGTTTTGCCATGAGAGTGCACCATATCTACCTATGGATTGAGTAAGATCCTTCAAGTAAGTTGTCATCGGTGCAAGCAATAAAAATTGCCCTCTAAATATGCATGACTTATTAGTGCGGAGAAAATAAGCTTTATACGATCTTGTTATGGAAGCAATAAAAGCGATGGACTGCATAATAAAGGTCCATACACAAGTGGCAATATAAAGTGACGTTCTTTCGTACTAAGATTTTGTGTATCCAACCCTAAAAGCGCATGACAACCTTTGCTTCCCTCTGCGAAGGGCCTATCTTTTACTTTTTGTTCCTACTTTATGTTTTTACTTTATGCTTGAATCAAGGTGACCTTCACCTTTTACTTTTTCATTTTATCCTTTGGCAAGCTCCTCGTGTTTGAAAGATCATGATGTATATATCCAATTGGATGTTCGTTAGCATGGATTGTTATTGTTGACATCACCTAAAGGTGAATATGTTGGGAGGAAACACAATAAGCCCCTATCTTTCTCAGTGTCCGGCTGAAACTCCATAACCACAAGTATTGCGTGAGTGTTAGCAATTGTAGAAGATTATATGATGGTTGAGTATGTGGACTTGCTGAAAAGCTCTATTATTGACTCTTTGTAATGTTACGATAAATTGCAATTGCTTCAATGAGTGAGATTATAGTTTGATATCTTTCAATGAAGTTTCAGAACCATACCTGACATTGTGAATTGATTGTTACTTGAGCATAAGAATTCATATGACAAAATCTATATATGTTGTTGTTATAAGAATGATCATGATGCCCTCATGTCCGTATTTTTATTTTTATCGACACCTCTATCTCTAAACATGTGGACATATTTTCCGATTTCGGCTTCCGCTTGAGGACAAGCGAGGTCTAAGCTTGGGGGAGTTGATATGTCCATTTTGCATCATGCTTTTATATCAATATTTATTGCATTATGGGTTGTTATTATACATTATATATCAATACTTATGGCTATTCTCTCTTATTTTATAAGGTTTACCATGAAGAGGGGGAATGCCGGCGGCTGGAATTCTGGCTGGAAAAGGAGAAAACATTGGAAACCTATTCTGCACTGCTCCAAAAGACCTGAAACTCCATGAAACTTATTTTTGGATTTAATAAGAATTATTGAGCGGAAGAAACACCTCAGGGGGCCCACACCCTGCCCAGGAGGGTGGGGGCGCGCCCACCCCTACTGGGCGCGCCCCCCTGTCTCCTAGGCCCCCTGGTGGCCCCCCGATGTCCATCTTCTGCTATATGAAGGGTTTTATCCTGGAAAAAATCATGGGCAAGCTTACGAGACGAAACTCAGCCGCCACGAGGCGGAACCTTGGTGGAAGCAATCTAGAGCTCCGGCAGAGCTGTTCTGCCGGGGACACTTCCCTCCGGGAAGGAGAAATCATCACCATCGTCATCACCAACGATCCTCCCACCGGGAGAGGGTCAATCTCCATCAACATCTTCATCAGCACCATCTCCTCTCAAACCCTAGTTCATCTCTTGTATCCAATCTTGTATCCAAAACCACAAATTGGTACCTGTGAGTTGCTAGTAGTGTTGATTACTCCTTGTAGTTGATACTTATTGGTTTACTTGGTGGAAGATTATATGTTCAGATCCTTAATGCATATTATTACACCGCTGATTATGAACATGAATATGCTTTGTGAGTAGTTACGTTTGTTCCTGGGGACATGGGTGAAGTCTTGCTATTAGTAGTCATGTGAATTTGGTATTCGTTCGATATTTTGATGAGATGTATGTTGTCTTTCCTCTAGTGGTGTTATGTGAACGTTGACTACATGACACTTCACCATTATTTGGGCCTAGAGGAAGGCATTGGGAAGTAATAAGTAGATGATGGGTTGCTAGAGAGACAGAAGCTTAAACCCTAGTTTACGCATTGCTTCGTAAGGGGCTGATTTGGATCCATATGTTTAATGTTGTGGTTAGGTTTACCTTAATACTTTTGTTGTAGTTTTGGATGCTTGCAATAGAGGTTAATCATAAGTGGGATGCTTGTCCAAGTAAGGACAGTACCCCAAGCACCGGTCCACCCACATATCAAATTATCAAAGTACCGAACGTGAATCATATGAGTGTGATGAAACTAGCTTGACGATAATTCCCATGTGTCCTCGGGAGCGCTTTTCTCATTATAAGAAACTGTCCAGGCTTGTCCTTTGCTACAAAAAGGATTTGGCCACCTTGCTGCACCTTATTTACTTTTATTGCTTGTTACTCGTTACAATTTATCTTATCACAAAACTATCTATTACTTACAATTTCAGTGCTTGCAGAGAAAACCTTAGTGAAAACCGCTTATCATTTCATTCTGCTCCTTGTTGGGTTCGACACTCTTACTTATCGAAAGGACTATGATAGATCCCCTACACTTGTGGGTCATCAGGCCTCTTCATGCCGCCGCGGATGACCACGGCGGTAGGTGGCGGCGCGCCGCCGCCTACCCGTGCCGCCGCCGCCGCCCCCTCGAAGCTCCCCAATGCGGCGCGGCCGAAGAAGGGCAAGACATCCGCGAAGAAAAACAAGGCGGCAGATGGCTCCAGCACCTCAAAGGGGAGGAAGAAGAAGCTTGCAGGGCGTGTGACGGGCGCGGCGGCTACCAAAGCGCCGGCGAGCTCACTCGTTGAGCCGGCCGGCGAGACGCACAACGTGTTCGATGATATGCCTCAAAGGTAGAATTTTTTTCCAACTTTTCTTTTCTTGTTATTGTTTGAATGCATCCATATAGATAGCTTATTTGCATTGTTCTATATATTTTGTAGTGTCCAAGATGATGCATACATGTCAACTATGGGTGTTGGCTCCAATAATTCGCATTGGTCTCAAACCAATGACATGCATTTTGAAAACCATGAGTTCGAGGTGGACGAGGATGGTGAGGGCATTGTCGACGCGCTGAAAGGAAGAGCGGGCAATTACACCAATGTCGATGACATCTTGCTATGCAATACTTAGTTGCAAGTGTCAAGGGATCCATCCGTTGGAGGTGATCAAAGTAGAGATGCTTATTTGGGGCGGATGAAAGAACACTTTGATGTTCGCAACGTGAGTGGAATTGACCGCTTCGAGAGATCACTTTGGTCCCGGTGGTCGGCCATCAACTCAGATTGTCAAAGGTGGGCGGCCTGTCAAAAGGCAGTTGACAAGTTGAACCCAAGTGGAACAAATGAGGACGATAGAGTAAGTGGCATTCCATACATGTTCATCATACTTGTTGTTGGTGTTCGAAGTGCTAACTTGCTTTGTTTGCATGTAGTACCACATTGCACAAAACTTGTTCAAAGAAGAGGAGAGGAAAACTAAGAAGGGGAAGATCAAGAAAGGAAGGATCTTTACCTTGCCTCATTGCTATGAAGTGTTGAAGAATGATGAGAAATGAAAGAAGCGTGAAGAGTTGGATGATTTGCATTTGAGCAACAAACGCAAGCGAACAATTGAGTTGAATGATGATGAGGAGGAGGAGGATAATGCATCAAGTGATGACGGCAAGAGAAGCCCCACACCCAACTTGGTTTCATACTCAAAGCCAAAACAACCGGATGGGTGCAAGAAAGACAAAACAGAAAAGAAGAAGAGGAAAGGAGATGATGAGATAAAAAATGCTATGGAAGAAATTGTCAATGCAATAAGAGAAGCCAACGAGGTGAGGAAAATGGCAAGGAACCAAGATGTCGCAGCCGAGGAGAGGAGGTTGGCGGCCAAGGAGAGGAGGGTGGCGGCCGAGGAGAGGAAGGTGGCTTTGGAGGATAGGAAGGTGAGCAATGAGGAGCGAACAAGATTGTTGAAATGGGAGAAGCACTTGTTCTTCTTGGACACATCTAACCTCAATGAGGCGCAAAAGGAGTTTATCAATCTTTCCCGTGAAGAAGTGTTGATCCAGAAAAGAGCAATGATTCGCACATGGGTGGCGGTAGCCATGGCACAATGGGTGGCGGTGGCCTTGGCGGCATGGGTGGCGGTGGCCTTGATGCCATGGGAGGCATGGGTGGCTTTGGAGGTACCGTGGGCGGCTTAGATGCCATGGGTGGCTTTGGAGCTACCATGGAGACCATGGGAGGCATGGGTGGCATGGGTGGCTTTGGAGCACCCCCGGCGCTATGGCCGCCATGGAGGCATGAGTTTTGCTTCTCTCATAGGAGGCATGGGTCCACCTCCGGCCGCCATGGGCAGAATGTCATCCGGTGTGCCTCACACACCTTCCCATGGAGATGCTGTTGAAGATCTTGCCAACACCATCCGAGCTTCATGTGATGCGGTGCGTGTCGGCGTTCTGGGAACGGCGGTCCCCAGACTTGCCTGCCTCCGGCCTGTGGCGTGGCTCAAGTGGGGGCCCAGTACGGCCCATCTTCATCGACTCAAGCTCAAGACCCTCGTGAGGTTCCAAGCCACGCGGTGCGGACGACGGAAGGCTTCCTCAGGAGTGGCCTCCCCAGGCAGGCTCGTGAGGAGGCGGAGAGATCAAGGAAGGGGTACCTCGCGAGGTGCTCGTGACGCAAGCCATGACGATCGAGACCAGGCGGGCGCCGGCCTGTGCAGTGTCCTTGTTTCCTCTTTGGTGCAAAGGGGGCAAGCACAGACCGAGGCATCAAGCAAAGGCTACCATTTCGGTGCAACGAGACCAAGACCAGCAGAGCGGTAGGACGAAGGTCATCGTGGAGCCCAAGACGACGTCATCGCTAGTGCCTTTGGCAGCCGAAGACCAAGTTTAGTCAGGATAAGTTGTACTAGATGTTCCCCTTCAAAATGGATGTTGTTGGCGCCCTTCCCGCTCAATATTTGGGAAGAGGACGAGGGCCCCTATATATAGGGCTAGCCACCACAGTAGAAGAAAGAGGGGGAAGTCCATCGGCATACCACCACAAGAACATCCCTCGCGAGGCTGTTCTCCCTCTGTACTGTTCATCATCAGGCCCTAAGGCAATCCACCACACCACAAACTAGAGTAGGGTATTACACCACAACGGTAGCCCAAACTAGTATAAACCTTGCGTCCCTTATGTTGTTCATCGTGTAGCTTAGATTCTCAGCGAGGCGTTAGGACGTGGATCGGTAGGGGAAAGATCTTTGTGCGCACCCCAATATTCGAACCTTAAGGGTTTTGCCGGAACCCCATATCCAACATTTGGCACACCAGGTAGGGGTGCGCCGGAATCTTTCTTCTGTTGTCCCGCGTTCGATCATTCGCCGCATCCATGGCTGACGCCCGCCGAGCTCGAGCCGAGCGTTGGGCTGCTCTCGTCGCCCACGTCGCCCAGACGGCTCCCATCGGTGGGCCTCCCCGTCGTTCCCCGTCGCCTGCCGCCCACGCCGCCACCAGCCCGGTGGGGAACGAGCAGCAGGCGGCGTCGCTGCATCCCTTAGTGCGACGGGAAGTCCGCCCTACCACCCCGTCGTTGACTCCAGCTGGGTCGTCGTCGCATGTCCGTCGCGCTCCCACGAACGCGCACGGTGCGTTGCTCCTGGCGCGTGAGCTCCTGCACTACCGTCCCGTTGACAACCTCTACGAGGAGTGGCTCGCTCACATTACCGAGCTCGTCAGCGCCGCAGGGGACTCCCCTGCGCCGTCCCTCTTGCTGCCTCACCCTCCGTCCTGCGCGGGTAATGCAGCTCTGGAGGCGCCTCCGCCACCTCCTCCCCAAGAAGGCGCCCTGGCTCCAAGGCACGCGGCCCCTGGACGAGACTCGCCGCGTCCGGCGCCTGCTCGACAAGAAAGGAGCTGCCAAGAAATCCCTCGCCCCAAGAAGGTGCTCGCGTGCTCCCTGCACCGGTGCGCCATGACCGCATTCCTATGCCAGCGCATCAATAGCCCGCGCTTCCCCTGGCGGCAGCGCGCGGGGACCCCTAGGAGCAAGCCCCGCATCAGCAAAGGGCTCTGGTGGCCACCGCAGGCTGCTGTGCCTTCACCACTGAGCTATGCAGTGTCGCCTGGCCGGGCAAGTTCAAGCCGGATCTGCCTCCTCGCTACAATGGCACTGTCGACCCCGTGAAGTTCCTGCAACTCTACGAGCTAGGCATCGAAGCGGCTAACGGGGACAAAAAAGTCATGGCGAATTGGTTTCCCATGGCGCTCAAGGACGGTGCCCGCCCCTGGCTCCGGAACCTGCCTCCCAGCACGATCTCCTCTTGGGACGAGATGCGCACCCGCTTCATTGCCAATTTCCAGGGTACTCGCGATCGTCCCCCAGTCATGAGTGACTTGCGCCGCATCAAGCAGCAACCCGGAGAGACCCTGCAGAAGTACATCCAGCGCTTCAACAACACACGCCTCAAGATCCCCAAGGTAACTGAGGAGGCCATCATCTCAGCCTTCTCTGATGGCGTCTGTGACTTCAAGATGAAGGAGAAACTGGCGATCCACGAAGACCTGTGCACGTCTCTGGAGCTGTTCAACCTGGCGACCAAGTGCGCAAGGGCTGAGGAGGGACGCCTCTCCCTTCTCGAGCTCCCAGCCACTGATCCTGAAGAGAAGAAGTCCAAGGCCAAGGACGTGAAGCGCAAAGGAGCAGTTGTGCTCATAGCAGAGCTAGACACGAAGCGCGGCAGGGACCAGCCGGAGTCGTCCAAGGGTAGCCGGTATTGCGTGTACCATGACCTCCACACCCACAACACCAACGAATGGCAAGAGCTCGAGGCCGTGCGAGAAGGGCGTGTCGGCCGATGCCCCGAGCGCATCGATCAGGGCTATGGCCGAGGAGGAGGAAGAGGTGGAGGACGATGGGACGACCGAGGCCCTCGCCAAGGGTGGCATGACCGGCCTCGCGAGGACCACTGGCAGGACCAGCCTCGCGAGGGGGCTTGGAGGGATCAGCCTCGTGAGGATCGCCCGCAAGGCAATGCAGGCCTTCCTCCTCTACCACCACCACCAAGGAGGAATGAAGACCAGCATCAGGACGAGGGGCCTGGGGGCTTCCAAGAGCCGCGTGCTATCGCTTGTATCTTGGGCGGTGCCCAGGCCCCGGCCTCTCAATGCATCTTCAAGCAGTTTGCTTGCGAGGTGAATGCAATCCTCCCAAAGCCCAAGGCCTCGCGCCCTCTCAGGTGGTCCACATGTGCCATCATGTTCAGCTCAGCGGATCAACTCAAGTGTGCAGCAACGGCTGGTGTCCTCCCAATGCTCTGTTCCCCAGTTATCAGCAATGTACAGGTCACAAGGACCCTCATCGATGGCGGCGCAGGACTCAACATTCTGTCCATCGAGACGTTCAACAATCTCCAAGTGCCATATGATCATCTTCTTCCAACCAAGCCCTTCTCAGGAGTCACAGATGGTTCCACCACCCCGATAGGGCAGGTCCACCTCCCTGTCACCTTTGGACAGTGCAAGAACTACCATACCGAGCTCATCGACTTCGACGTTGCCCACATTCGCCTGCCGTACAATGCCATCCTCGGGTATCCAGCCCTGGCCAAGTTCATGGCAGTGAATCACCATGGCTACAATGTCCTCAAGATGCCGGGAAGTGGCGGAGTCATCACGGTCCCTTGTGAAGAGAAAGATGCAGTGTGCTCTCTCGAGCGTGCCTTCCAAGCCGCATCAATCGAGGACCCAGATCGCAAGAGTGGGAACATTCCCGAGGCAGCTCCCAAGAAGAAGAAGACATCACCTGGCCCAGGGCCTCAGGAGGCAGGCACCTTCAGTGGCACTGCGTCAGGAACCGCGCCCATCCAAGGGGCGCCTCCCTCCGTCGCATAGGAAAGCGCGCCCGGCGCCCTCCTCGGGCAAGGCTCAAGGGCTCTCTCCTTGAGGGACACTTACCTTGCCAAGATCACGAGGGAGGCGCTCGAGCACCACTTGGAGGCGTGCTTCATGGCACGTTTCCCTCAGGAAGGCATGAGGCAAGGAGGACCCAACCCTCAGGAGTTCATCAACGAGGTCACTCAGGAGCTGCAGGAATCGAGAGTCATGCACGGCAGCCGCCGCCTGCTTGGCGTAGCTCCCCATCCAGGCGAGGATGGCATGCTGCACGTCTGCATCAACTACCCAGGGCTCAATCAAGTCGCGTCTCAGGAGCATTTCTGGCCTTCGCGGGACATTGCGAGGGTCCACCTCACAGCTACATTCGCATGCCTTTCAGCCTGCTGAACGCGGCTGCTACTCACCAGCGTCTTATGCGGAGCATTCTGGAAGCTCAGGAGGCCAGGCATCACGCGGTCCTGGCGGAGATGGAGATGGTTCTTGAGGGGCCACCCGGGCCTCCAGGACCTCCTAAGGCTCAGGTCTCCAAGAGCTCGTGAGGACTGGCTTCTTCACCGCGCATCATCAGCTACCCCAACACTCATTCTGCAATGATACCATGTGACATCTTTCAAGTTCCATTTCAGCTGCGAGCGCTCCCAGGGCTGCATCATTCCCAGGTCGCATGGGCCTGTCCCTACGGCATGTATCTCTTTTGCTTATGTCTTTAGCTTACCTTGTTGGGGGCGCCCCTCTGGCTGCATCATCCCCAAGCCGCTCGGGCCTGACCCAGTGGCATGTATCTTTCCCGCATCTATCTAAGTTGGTTGCTCTTTCATGCTTAACCTGCATGTGATAATTGCCTGCTCAATTGACACCAACCCTTGGAGCTGCTCGCACTGGCACAGCGCTTGTGCATGGGTCCGTCCCTGCAACGTCGAGAAACCTGAGTGGTCGAGCTCTGGCCACGGCAGCCCCGCAAGGCACCACCTCACCAGGCCCTCAGTGCCCGCAACACTCCCTCAAAGCAACCAATGGCTGGCCGGCCATCATAATGGCAATCCTTGTTTTCCTCGTGTTGGTTACAGGACCCCCCTAAGGAATAACGTTGGGGGAGGCCTTCACGAGCTCTCTCTCTCTCTCTCTCTCTCTCTCTCTCTCTCTCTCTCTCTCTCGCCTGTGCGAACCGCTTGCACGTTAAAGGGGGGGCACATGAGCATCGCGACTCATGGGCTCTTATTGGCTCTCCAGCCTTCACCCCCTGGCCTTGTCCACGGCATCGCGACCTGGCATACCAGCGGCGGCCGAGCTCGCTCGAGGGCCGGGACCTGAGGACGTAGAGCACAAAGGAGAGTGGGGGATAGAGAAGAAGCTCATGAGGGCCTAACCCAGCAACTTCCCAGCTGCCGACGCGCAGGTCCGGCACCTCTCCAAGGAACGGCTCCAAGCTCTCGAGATAAGTCGCGCTCTTGGAACAGCTAGTTAACGTGGCACCAAACCTTCACTTAATGCGGCTCTATGACAGCGACGTTGCCTTCCTTTCTCGCCCAGCGGCAGCTGCTTGAATGCTAAAGTGGACCTCCTGAGCATCGCGCCTCGGGGGCTCTTACTAGACCTTGGGCCGCTCACCACCTAGCCTTGAATACGGCATCGCGACCTGGCACACCAGCAACGACTGAAGCTTGCCTGGGGATCGGGACCTGTCAGCGTAGAGCACCAAGCCCTCGTGAGGTTAGAAAGGGGGAACCAAGCCAAGACAGGACAAGCATCTCGCACCACTCTGCGATAGGGATTATATTAACAAAAGGCATTGCAGAGGTTTTACATGCCCCCATGGGGTATTTCCTTGATTCCTCGCAGGGAACAAAAGGTGCAAATCCTAAGGAGCCCTAACTACAGGTGCCTCTGCGGAGACGCCATCATCAACAGTGGGCCGCGAGGGGCCGGCGCCAGCCCCATCCAGATCAGCTACGCCGGCTGCCTGGTGCAGCAGCCCTGCTCCGGGCGCGACGTGAGCTCGTGGGCTCGTAGCTGTCGTCTCTCGTCTCCCGAGTCACGAGAAGCTCGGGAGAGTCACTGGACCCCCCGGCTTCCCCGCTGCTACCAGAGGAGTTGCTGGGGAAGCGGGTGGCAGGATGAGCCCTCGCCGCTTCGGTGCCCCGGCCGCCGTCCCTGGGGCAGCACTCCAGCCGGTGTCCTTCCGTGTCGAAGACCTTGAAGAGCACCAGGGAGGCGTCATCGTATTCGAGATGAATCACGAGGGCGCCCCCTGTTCGGCATACTCAGGCGATCTCGCCCCAGCCTCGGGTCATGTAGACTCTGCCCGGGGCGACAACCTCAACCTCTGATCCGGTCGCGGGGGTGCCGCAGTCGGCATGCTGCAACCAGAGCTCAAGAGGTCCCCTCAGCGGCACCTCGAAGGCGAAAAAAGGAGGATGGTGAATCCGGGAGCTTGGAGGCATGGCGGCGTGAAGCACGAGCTCGCGAGAGGAGTCCGTGGCATGGACTCCAGGGGCGACGATGCGTGTCGCCGTGATTCGTCGGCGTCGTCGGCGGCGCGGGCGGCGCCGCTCGGCGTCTTCTTCCCTAGGGCCCTAACCCTGGGCGTACAAGGGTAGCGGAAACCCAGGTGGAGGCCGCTCGTACCAAGGCCTCGACGTCTCCTGCCGAGCGACCGCATCACGACGGCCGGGGGCTGGCCGCTTCTTCGGCGGGAGCGGGACGGGCCCCTCTCGGGGAGCCTTTCCTTTCTCTTCGGCTGAGAACCGGTGGATCGGTGCCATTGGCGTCAAGATGGAGGAGGAGCAAGGAAGAAGAAGCGGAGCAGGAAGAGATGGACTGCGAGGGCTCACGCCACCCCGTACTTATAGTCTAGAGGAGGCCAACCGTCGGCCTCCATGATCGCAGGTAATCATGATTCGTTTTTGCATGCAGGGACTTGTCAAGTCGGGCAGTTGCCGAGGCAACATGGGGAAGCGGAGACGCCCACGTCCAATCAACCGCCATGCAGCACCCAAGACCGCAGGCTGTTGGGGCCCGCGGCGCCCTGCACTTGCCCCTTCACTTCTCTGCTAAGCCAAGTCCAAGCGCGCCTTGGGCACGGGGGCTACTATCGGCATTCTGGGAACGGGGGTCCTCAAGTGGGGGCCCAGTACGGCCCATCTTCATCGACTCAATCTCAAGACCCTCGCGAGGGTCCAAGCCTCGCGGGGCGGGCGATGGAAGGCTTCCTCAGGAGCGGCCTCACCAGGCAGGCTCGCGAGGAGGCGGAGATATCAAGGCAGGGGTACCTCACAAGGTGCTCGTGACGCAAGCCATGACGATCGAGACCAGGCGGGCGCCGGCCTGTGCAGTGTCCTTGTTTCCTCTTTGGTGCAAAGGGGGCAAGCACAGACCGAGGCATCAAGCAAAGGCTACCATTTCGGTGCTACAAGACCAAGACCAGCAGAGCGGCAGGACGAAGGTCACCGTGGATCCCAAGACGACATCATCGCTAGTGCCTTTGGCAGCCAAAGACCAACTTTAGTCAGGATAAGTTGTACTAGATGTTCCCCTTCAAAATGGTCGTTGTTGGCACCCTTCCCGCTCAATATTTGGGAAGAGGACCAGGCCCCCTATATATAGGGCTAGCCACCACAGTAGAAGAAAGAGGGGGAAGTCCATCGGCATACCACCACAAGAACATCCCTCGTGAGGCTGTTCTTCCTCTGTACTGTTCATCATCAGCCCCTGAGGCAATCCACCACACCACAAACTAGAGTAGGGTATTACACCACAACGGTGCCCCGAACTAGTATAAACCTTGTGTCCCTTGTGTTGTGTATCATATAGCTTAGATTCTCAGCGAGGCGTTAGGACGTGGATCGGTAGGGGAAAGATCTTCACGTGCACCCCAGTGTTCGAACCTTAAGGGTTTTGCTGGAACCCCATATCCGACAGTGCGTGACAATGATGATGAGGAGGAAGAATTATCTTCGGAGAAGGAAGAATCATCTTCCGAAGATGAGGACGAAGACGAGGACGAGGCTTGATGTGTATTTCTTTTGTTTGTGTCAGGAACTTGGTTTGCATTTTGAACTTGGTTGGATGAACTTGTGGGCATGATTTTGAACTTATGGACATGAACTTTTATTCATCAACTTGTTTGTGTGAAATTTATATGTCATGTTCATTGCATTTTGAATGTTTGAAATTCATTTGTGTCCAAAATGCAATATATGCAATGCCCCGGCGAGTCGCGCGCGCTGCATTTTTTGCACGCTACTGGAGCGGCACGCGCGCTGCATTTTAGCGCAGCTGTTGGAGCCAGCGATGCAGGCCGCACAAAACCAGGCAAAGCGCGCGGCAAAGTAGTTTTTAGCGTGCGGAGCGTTGGGCGGTTGTTGGAGATGCTCTTTTTTTCAACCGGGCTCACACCCCTTTCCATTAATTTTGCAATCAACGGGAATACATCAGTCTGGTCACAAGTCTTTAGCGCAACACCACAAAACTAAACTGCTAGAATAGGATTGATTACAATAGCTAAAAGGAGACTGAAAAGGGTGGAGCGAGCTGGTGCATCATTAGGAAACCCACCGCAGGATGACCCTAGAGCGGATGACACAAACAAGCCACTGCCCAACTATAGAGAACTAGTTCCCAGGATAGGACTGCAAGTACACCTCGACAACTAGGCAAAATACTACCATGTAACATTATTCCAGCGGGCATCAAACCCCAGTGGCCAGCAGAACTCAAAGGAGACCTAATCAAAGATCCCAGCTAACCTATTTGGATCCCATCCCTGTCACCCAAGAGAGGCCTATCACGAGGAAAGGGTCTGGCCGCCAGTGCAGCCGCTGCTTGAGCCAACCTCTTCACTCCAGCTTGGAACTTCAACTTGTCCTCGCCTTTAAGTAAACCTGCCCAATACAACATGAACAAGTAGGAAGTGAAAACAGCCTCCAGGGGAGTGCGAGCAACATATTTATCAAATGTAACTTTATTGCGGAGGCACCAGATCCCCCAACATACTGCAGCAATGATCATCACATAGAACTGTTTTCCCCCGGGAAAAATTTATAGAGCCAGGCAAAACTTTGCCATAGAGATCGAGGACAACAGGATGCACCAACTGTTACCCCCAGCACCCCCCAAATGGTACACGCAAGTGGGCATGTAAAGAACAAGTGGTTTCCTGTCTCTACATTTGTACAAAAAGAACATGTAGGATCCCAAGGCCACTTCCTACTACGCATATTATCCCGTGTAAGCACTGCATTCTGGAAAAGTTGCCATAAGAAGATTTTAATCTTCAATGGAATGGCCGCTTTCCACACCCATTTATAATTGGGACCAGATAAAAATTTCTTTCCAACCACTCGTACATAGTTTTAGTCGTATACTTCCCCTTACTACTAAAGGACAAGGAAATTGTATCTGAACAATTGTTCAGCGACAACTTTTTAGCTTCCATAACTATCCAAGCCCACTGATCACCCAACACACCATTCAGTCTGCGTCTGAATCCAAGGGTATAATTATTCATCACCCAGGATGCAACAGTGCTCTCCTATTCTTGGCAGATACTAAACAGATCAGGGAACCGATCTTTCAAGATGATGTTCTCTACCCAAGGATCATGCCATACCCTGGTCAGATTCCCACTATTGGTATTGACCTTTCTACCAGCCATATACGAGTCCTTGACTTTCATGATAGCCTTCTAGCAAGGGGAGTCAGAGAAGCGACTGTGTATATTAGCCACAGTCTTATTTCTGAAGTACCTTTCTCTCACAATACGCTGCCAGCCTGCCACAGCCCGTCACTAGTTTTGAGCTTCCACCACCACTTAACTAGTAGGACAATGTTCTGTTTATGGAGATCCTTGATTCCCAGCCCCCCAATATTCTTAGATCTACATATTCTTGCCCATTTAACCATATGGTATCCATGTTTCTTGTTTTTCCTCCTCCAAAAGAATCGTCGATGATGTTTATCCATCTTTTCAATAAAGGTTTTATTGAAGAGGAACATTGACATAAGAAACGATGGAATCCCATCAAGGTTGGAACCCAATAAGGTTAGTCTGGCCCCAGAGGAAGCCGCATAGGCAACCCAGGCATCAAGTTTTTTTATCAACTTACCATCAAGGAAGTCTAAATCCGCATTATTGAGGACGGAATATGTTACTGGTACACCAAGGTATTTCATAGGTAAGGTGCCCACTTGGCAACCGAACATATTCGCATAGGCTAGATCAATATCATTATCTCCTCCGATACTAAAGATCTCACTCTTCTCAAAATTAATTTTCAGTCCTGACATGAGCTCAAATAGATAAAGCAAGAGCTTGATATTGACAGCTTTACCAATATCATGTTCAAAACAAAGCACAGTGTCATCCGCGTATTGCAGGATGCCCACCCCATCCTCAATAAGATCAGCAGCCAACCCTCTAATGAGACCGTTTTTTTTAGCCGTAAGCACCATCTTAGTTAGGCAATCAGCTGCCAGATTAAAGAGAAAAGGGGAGTGAGGATCACCCTGTCTCACCCCCTTAGCACTTTGAATATAGGGCCCCATCTCATCATTGATTTTGACACTAACCGTGCCATTCTTAAGGATTTGAGAAACCCATCCACACCATTTAGAGTTAAACCCCCGTTTCCTATGACAATCGAGTAAAAACTCCCAATTAACTTTGTCATAGGCTTTCTCGAAGTCAAGTTTGAGGATCACACCTACTTTTTTTACATGAGTATAATGTAAAACCTCATGCAAAGATAGAATGCCATCAACTATATGTCTCCCTTTAATAAAAGCATTTTGTTGAATACTGAACAACTTATTTGCATAATTGCTAGCCCTAATGTCCATGGCTTTGGTGAGAAATTTGTATGGACAACATAGCAAGCAGATGGGCCTATATTGTTGGATCCTCTTAGCATCAGAAGATTTAGGCAACAAAGTTATAATGCCATAATTCAGTCATTGCACATCCAACTTGCCCTCATAGAACCATTCAAACATATGCAATAAATCATGGGCAACCACATCCCAGCAATGTTGGTAAAACTCAACAGGAATGTCACCCGGGCCAGGTGCACGATTAGATTTCATGCTAAACAAAGCCTTTTTTATCTCCTCAAGAGAAAAAGGTCGAGTCAAATCATAATTATCTTTAGGGATAATATTCTCCTCCTAAGACCATAAAGCTGCATCAATCTGGCAAATATTTCCAGGGGCCGGTCCAAAAAAGGTTTTATAATACTTAGTGGCATGGGCTAATAAGTTTTTGGTCCCATCTATAACCACCGATCCACATTCAAGGGAGATCATGGAATTTTTCCTAAGATGCCCATTAGCTACCTTATGAAAAAAATCAGTGTTAGTGTCTCCCTTCAATAACCATCTCTCATTGGAGAATTGATGCCAATGAAGTTCTTCTTCCACATACATATCATTGAGCTCTACTAGGATAGAAAGTTTCCTAGTATAAGCCTCCCCACATAACCCAAGTTCCTCTTCGAGCTTTTCAAGCTCCTGAAGTTCGAGTTTGATAAGCATCTTTCTAATTTTGTTGTTACCAAACAAATTAGATCCCCACCCTTTAAAAAATTTCTTGAACCTCTTCAGTTTAATATTCAAAGAATCGATAGGGTTGCTAGTGTGCACCGTCCTTGACCAAATCCCAGTTACCAGAGGAAGAAATTCTGGATTTTGAAGCCAAGCATTATCAAATCTAAAACATCTACTTCCAGGTGTTCTAGAAGAGGCTCTCCCACTATCCAACAACAAGGGATTATGATCAGATAGTTCTTTGACCAACTTAGAAACAGAAGCAAGAGGATATAAGTCTTCCCAGTCAGGAGACATAAGCACTCTATCCAACTTTTCTAAAGTTGGGTTTTCCTGTTTATTAGACCAGGTATAGCAGCCACCTATCATGTAAATCACCCTCAACCCAATAAGATGTATAACAGAATTAAACACATCAGAAAAATGGGATATAGCTGTTTTTTTATTCTTCTCCCCACTATGCCGAATGATATTAAAGTCTCCCCCTACCAGATATGGTATGCTGGTGCTATGACATAAAGAGGACAGTTCTGCGATGAATTCAGGTTTATGCTCATCCTGAGCAGCACCATATACAGTCATAAGAGACCAACTACAGTTTTTGTTCTTATCGAACAGGTCTAACTGTAGGATGTATCTACCATGTTTAATCTTAAGGATATCAAAGTTATCCTTCTTAATACCGCACAAAATGCCTCCAGATTTCCCCCTAGAAGGAACCCATTCCCAATGAAATTTTTGGCTCGGGTCAATTTTCCTAAAAAAGGATGGTTTATATATCTCTTTCATAGTCTCTTGTAAACCAATAAAATCAATCTCATTGGCATTTATCATATCAATGAGACAGGTAGCCATGCCTTTCTTACCTGCCCCCCTACAATTCCAAAAGATGCCTTTCATTTATATCGTCCTGGTTTATCCTTCACTCAGGTAGGTCTGCCAAGATCCAGGGCAGCCCTACCCTCTCCTTTTTTCTTTTGACTTCTCGTCATAGGTCTCACAGATTCATTAGGGGATAAAACCACCACTGATCTTCTACGCTGGCTTTTCTTCTTCTTTTGTTTTGACTGAACAAGGACAAAAGGTTCCTCCTCGTCCTTATTATCATCATCCCAAGTTAAGGAGAGAGGCACTTCATTGCCTAACCCATCACTAATAGTTATCTTAGGGGGGTTTGCATCATTATATTTATCATTTAACAAATTTCTAGAAAGTTCAAGTTCACGCAAGACATCTACAGTAGCAAAATCTGTTGGGGACCGTTGCAGAAATTAAAAAAATTCTACGCATCACCAAGATCAATCTATGGAGTAACTAGCAATGAGAGAGAGGGGAGTGCATCTTCATACCCTTGAAGATCGCGAGACGGAAGTGTTACAAGAACGCGGATGAAGGAGTCGTACTCGAAGCGATTCAGATCGCGGTGGATTCCGATCTTAGCTCCGAACAACGGCACCTCCGCGTTCAACACATGTGCAGCCCGGTGACGTCTCCCACGCCTTGATCCAGCAAGGAGGAGGGAGAGGTTGAGGAAGAAGGCTCCAACAGCAGCACGACGGCATGATGGTGATGGAGTGGCGGTACTTCGGCAGGGCTTCGCCAAGCTTTTGCGGAGGAGGAGAGGTGTTGGGGAGGGGAGGGGCTGCACCTTGGATGTGGTGCTGCAGCCCTCCCCTCGCCCCTCTGTTTATAAGAGAAGGGGGAAGGGGGAGGCCCCTCTAGATGGGATCTAGAGGAGGGCGGCGGCCAAGGGGGGAGGGGGCTTGCCCCCCAAGCAAGGGGAGCCCCCCCCCCCCCCCCCCTTAGAGTCCCCCCCCCAACCCTAGGTGCATGGGCCCTAGGGGGGGTGCCCAGCCCTCCAAGGGGCTGGTTCCCTTCCCTCTACAGCCCATGAGGCCCTCCGGGACAGGCGGCCCCACTCGGTGGACCCCCGGAACCCCTCCAGTGGCCCCGGCACAATACTGGTAAGCCCCCGAATATTTCCGGTGACCGTATGACAACTTCCCATATATAAATCTTCACCTCCGGACCATTCCGGAACTCCTCGTGACGTCCGGGACTCCGAAAAACATTCGGTAATCACATACAGATCTTCCTAATAACCCTAGCATCATCGAACCTTAAGTGTGTAGACCCTACGGGTTCGGGAATCACGTAGACATGACCGAGATAGCTCTCTGGCCAATAACAAATAGCGGGATCTGGATACCCAAGTTGGCTCCCACATGTTCCACGATGATCTCATTGGATGAACCACGATGTCGAGGATTCAAGTAATCCCGTATACAATTCCCTTTGTCAATCGGTACGTTACTTGCCCGAGATTATATTGTCGGTATCCCAATACCTCGTTCAATCTCATTACCGGCAAGTCACTTTACTCGTTATATAATGCATGATCCCATGACTAACCGCTTAGTCACATTGAGCTCATTATGATGATGCATTACCGAGTGGGCCCAGATATACCTCTCCGTCATACGAAGTGACAAATTCTAGTCTCGATTTGTGCCAACCCAACAGACACTTTCGGAGATACCTGTAGTGCACCTTTATAGTCACCCAATTACGTTGTGACGTTTGGTACACCCAAAGCACTCTTACGGTATCTGGGAGTTACACAATCTCATGGTCTAAGGAAATGATACTTGACATTAGAAAAGCTTTAGCAAACGAACTACACGATCTAGTGCTATGCTTAGTATTGGGTCTTGTCCATCACATCATTCTCCTAATGATGTGATCTCGTTATCAATGACATCCAATGTCCATAGTCAGGAAACCATGACCATCTGTTGATCAACGAGCTGGTCAACTAGAGGCTCACTAGGGACATGTTGTGGTCTATGTATTCACACATGTATCACGGTTTCCGGTTAATACAATTATAGCATGAACAACAGACAATTATCATGAACAAGGAAATATAATAATAATCATTTTATTATTGTCTCTAGGGCATATTTCCAACAGTCTCCCACTTGCACTAGAGTCAATAATCTAGTTACACTGTGATGAATCGAACACCCATAGAGTTCTGGTGTTGATCATGTTTTCCTCATGGAAGAGGTTTAGTCAACGGATCTGCGACATTCAGATCCGTATGCACTTTGCAAATATCTATGTCTCCATATTGAACATTTTCATGAATGGAGTTGAAGTGACGCTTGATGTGCCTGGTCTTCTTGTGAATCCTGGGCTCCTTGGCAAGGGCAATAGCTCCAGTGTTGTCACAGAAGAGAGTCATCGGCCCCGATGCATTGGGAATAACTCCTAGGTCGGTAATGAACTCCTTCATCCAGATTGCTTCATGTGCTGCCTCCGAGGCTGCCATGTACTCTGCTTCACATGTAGATCCTGCCACGACGCTTTGCTTGCTGCTGCACCAGCTTACTGCCCCACCATTCAAAATATACACGTATCCGGTTTGTGACTTGGAGTCATCCAGATCTGTGTTGAAGCTAGCATCGACGTAACCCTTTACGACGAGCTCTTCGTCACCTCCATAAACGAGAAACATATCCTTAGTCCTTTTCAGGTACTTCAGGATATTCTTGACCGCTGTCTAGTGTTCCATGTCGGGATTACTTTGGTACCTTGCTACCAAACTTACGGCAAGGTTTACATGAGGTCTGGTACACAGCATGGCATACATAATGGACCCTATGGCCGAGGCATAGGGGATGACACTCATCTTTTCTCTATCTTCTGTCGTGGTCGGGCATTTAGCCGAGCTCAATTTCACACCTTGCAGCACAGGCAAGAACCCCTTCTTGGACCGATCCATATTGAACTTCTTCAATATCTTATCAAGGTATGTACTTTGTGAAAGACCTATGAGGCGTCCCAATCTATCTCTATAGATCTTGATGCCATATATATAAGCAGCTTCTCCAAGGTCCTTCATTGAAAAACACTTATTCAAGTAGGCCTTTATGTTGTCCAAAAGTTCTATATCATTTCCCATCAAAAGTATGTCATCCACATATAATATGAGAAATGCTACATAGCTCCCACTCACTTTCTTGTAAACGCAGGATTCTCCATAAGTCTGCATAAACCCAAATGCTTTGATCATTTCATCAAAGCGAATGTTCCAACTCTGAGATGCTTGCATCAGCCCATAGATGGATCGCTGGAGCTTGCGTACCTTGTTAGCATTCTTAGGATCGAGAAAACCTTCCGGCTGCATCATATACAATTCTTCCTTAAGATAGCCGTTAAGGAATGCCGTTTTGACGTCCATTTGCCATATCTCATAATCATAGTATGCGGCAATTGCTAACATGATTCGGACAGACTTCAGCTTCGCTACGGGAGAGAAAGTCTCATCGTAGTCAACCCCTTGAACTTGTCGATAACCTTTAGCGACAAGTCGAGCTTTATAGATGGTAACATTACCATCCGCGTCCGTCTTCTTCTTAAAGATCCATTTATTTTCTATCGCTCGCTGATCATCAGGCAAGTCTATCAAGGTCCATACTTTGTTTTCATACATGGATCCTATCTCGGATTGCATGGCTTCAAGCCATTTGTTGGAGTCTGGGCCCGCCATTGCTTCTTCATAGTTCGAAGGTTCACCATTGTCTAACAACATGATTTCCAGGACTAGGTTGCCATACCATTCTGGTGTGGAACGTGTCCTTATGGACCTACGAAGTTCAGTAGCAACTTGATCCGGAGTACCTTGATCATCATCATTAACTTCCTCTCTAGTCGGTGCAGGCACCACAGGAACATCTTCCTGAGCTGCGCTACTTTCCGGTTCAAGAGGTAGTACTTCATCAAGTTCCACTTTCCTCCCACTTACTTCTTTCGAGAGAAACTCTTTCTCCAGAAAGGACCCATTCTTGGCAACAAAGATCTTGCCTTCGGACCTGAGGTAGAAGGTATACCCAATGGTTTCCTTAGGGTATCCTATGAGGACGCATTTTTCCGACTTGGGTTCGAGCTTTTCAGGTTGAAGTTTCTTGACATAAGCATCGCATCCCCAAACTTTTAGAAACGACAACTTAGGTTTCTTTCCAAACCATAATTCATATGGTGTCGTCTCAACGGATTTAGATGGTGCCCTATTTAAAGTGAATGTAGCTGTCTCTAAAGCGTATCCCCAAAATGATAGTGGTAAATCGGTAAGAGACATCATAGACCACACCATATCCAATAGAGTGCGATTACGACATTCGGACACACCGTTACGCTCAGGTGTTCCAGGCGGCGTGAGTTGTGAAACAATTCCACATTTCCTTAAGTGCGTACCAAACTCGTGACTTAAATATTCTCCCCCGCGATCTGATCGTAAGAACTTTATTTTTCTGTCACGTTGATTCTCTACCTCATTCTGAAATTCCTTGAACTTTTCAAAGGTCTCAGACTTGTGTTTCATTAAGTAGACATACCCATATCTACTTAAGTCATCAGTGAGGGTGAGAACATAACGATAGCCACCGCGAGCCTCAACGCTCATTGGACCGCACACATCAGTATGTATAATTTCCAATAAGTTGGTTGCTCGTTCCATTGTTCCGGAGAACAGAGTCTTGGTTATTTTGCCCATGAGGCATGGTTCGCACGTGTCAAATGATTCGTAATCAAGAGACTCCAAAAGTCCATCTGCATGGAGCTTCTTCATGCATTTGACACCAATGTGACTAAGGCGGCAGTGCCACATGTATGTGGGACTATCATTATCAATCTTACATCTTTTAGTATTCACACTATGAATATGTGTAACATCACGTTCGAGATCCATTAAGAATAAACCATTGACCAGCGGGGCATGACCATAAAACATATCTCTCATATAAATAGAACAACCATTATTCTCGGATTTAAATGAGTAGCCATCTCGTATTAAACGAGATCTAGATACAATGTTCATGCTCAAAGCTGGCACTAAATAACAATTATTGAGGTTTAAAACTAACCCCGTAGGTAAATGTAGAGGTAGCGTGCCGACGGCGATCACATCGACCTTGGAACCATTCCCGACGCGCATCGTCACCTCGTCCTTCGCCAGTCTCCGCTTATTCCGCAACTCCTGTTTTGAGTTACAAATATGAGCAACCGCACTGGTATCAAATACCCAGGAGCTACTACGAGTACTGGTAAGGTACACATCAATAACATGTATATCACATATACCTTTGGTGTTGCCGGCCTTCTTATCCGCTAAGTACTTGGGCCAGTTCCGCTTCCAGTGACCGTTTCCCTTGCAATAAAAGCACTCAGTCTCAGGTTTGGGTCCGTGCTTTGGCTTCTTCCCGGTAACTGGGTTACCGGGCGAGGCAACTCCCTTGCCGCCCTTCTTGAAGTTTTTCTTACCCTTGCCTTTCTTGAAACTAGTGGTTTTATTGACCATCAACACTTGATGTTCCTTTTTGATCTCCACCTCCGCTGATTTCAGCATTAAAAATACCTCAGGAATGGTTTTCACCATCCCCTGCATATTGTAGTTCACCACAAAGCTCTTGTAGCTAGGTGGGAGCGACTGAAGGATTCTGTCAATGACCGCCTCATCCGGGAGGTTAATGTCCAGTTGAGACAACCGGTTGTGCAACCCAGACATTTTGAGTATGTGCTCACTGACCGAACTATTCTCCTCCATCTTACAACTGTAGAACTTGTCAGATACTTCATATCTCTCGACCCGGGCATGAGCTTGGAAAACCATTTTCAGCTCTTGGAGCCCCGGTTCTAAGCTGTAAAGCATGCCAAACTGAACCAGGGTGTAATCATCAACACGCGACTGCCAGGCGTTCATAACGTCTGGATTTGCCGGGACAGGTGCTTCACCTAGCAGTGCTTCAAGGACATATGCTTTCTTGGCAGCTATGAGGATGATCCTCAAGTTCCGGACCCAGTCCGTATAGTTGCTACCATCGTCTTTCAGTTTGGTTTTCTCTAGGAACGCGTTGAAGTTGAGGTTGACATGAGCGTGGGCCATTTGATCTACAAGATATTTTGCAAAAGTTTTAGACTAAGTTCATGATAATTAAGTCCATCTAATCAAATTATTTAATGAACTCCCACTCAGATAGACATCCCTCTAGTCATCTAAGTGATACATGATCCGAGTCAACTAGGCCGTGTCCGATCATCACGTGAGACGGACTAGTCATCATCGGTGAACATCTTCATGTTAACCGTATCTTCTATACGACTTATGTTCAACCTTTCGGTCTCTTGTGTTCTGAGGCCATGTCTGTACATGCTAGGCTCGTCAAGTCAACCTAAGTGTTTTGCATGTGTAAATCTGGCTTACACCCATTGTATGTGAACGTTAGAATCTATCACACCCGATCATCACATGGTGCTTCGAAACAACGAACTTCCGCAACGGCGCACAGTTAGGGGAAACACTTTCTTGAAATTATTATGAGAGATCATCTTATTTACTACCGTCGTTCTAAGCAAATAAGATGCAAAACATGATAAACATCACATGCAATCAAATAGTGACATGATATGGCCAATATCGTTTTGCTCCTTTTGATCTCCATCTTCGGGGCGCCATGATCATCATCGTCACCGGCATGACACCATGATCTCCATCATCATGATCTCCATCATCGTGTCTCCATGAAGTTGTCTTGCCAACTATTACCTCTACTACTATGGCTAACGGTTTAGCAATGAAGTAAAGTAATTACATGGCATTATTCAGTGACACACAGGTCATACAATAAATAAAGACAACTCCTATGGCTCCTGCCGGTTGTCATACTCATCGACATGCAAGTCGTGATTCCTATTACAAGAATATGATCAATCTCATACATCACATATATTTCATTCATCATATCCTTTTTGTCCATATCACATCACACGACATATGCTGCAAAAACAAGTTAGACGTCCTCTAATTGTTGTTGCAAGTTTTTACGTGGATGCTATAGGTTTCTAGCAAGAACGTTTCTTACCTACGCTAAAACCACAACGTGATATGCAAATTTCTATTTACCCTTCATAAGGACCCTTTTCATCGAATCCAATCGGACTAAAGTGGGAGAGACAGACACCCGCTAGCCACCTTATGCAACTAGTGCATGTCAGTCGGTGGAACCTGTCTCACGTAAGCGTAAGTGTAAGGTCGGTCCGGGCCACTTCATCCCACGATGCCACCGAAACAAGATAAGACTAGTAGTGGCAAGTAAATTGAAAAATTCGACGCCCACAACAAACTTGTGTTCTACTCGTGCATAGAAACTACGCATAGACCTAGCTCATGATGCCACTGTTGGGGATCGTTGCAGAAATTAAAAAAATTCTACGCATCACCAAGATCAATCTATGGAGTAACTAGCAAGGAGAGAGAGGGGAGTGCATCTTCATACCCTTGAAGATCGCGAGATAGAAGCGTTACAAGAACGCGGATGAAGGAGTCGTACTCGAAGCGATTCAGATCGCGGTGGATTCCGATCTTAGCGCCGAACAAGGGCACCTCTGCGTTCAACACACGTGCAGCCAGATGAAGTCTCCCGCACCTTGATCCAGCAACGAGGAGGGCGAGGTTTAGGAAGAAGGCTCCAACAGCAGCACGATGGCGTGGTGGTGATGGAGTGGTAGTACTCCGGCAGGGCATCACCAAGCTTTTGCGGCGGAGGAGAGGTGTTGGGGAGGGGAGGGGCTGCGCCTTCGATGTGGTGTTGCAGCCCTCTCCTCGTCCCACTATTTATAGGAGAAGGGGCAAGGCGGGCTGGACCCTCTAGATGGGATCTAGAGGGGGGCGGCGGCCAATGGGGGAGGGGGCTTGCCCCCCAAGCAAGGGGAGGTGCCCCCCCTTAAGGTTCCCCCCAACCCTAGGCGCATGGGCCCTAGGGGGGTGGCGCCCAGCCCTCCAAGGGGCTGGTTCCCTTCCCTCTACAGCCCATGAGGCCCTCTGGGACAGGTGGCCCCTCCGGTGGACCCCCGGAACCCCTCCGGTGGCCCCGGTACAATACCGGTAAGCCCCCGAATATTTCCGGTGACCGTATGACAACTTCCCATATATAAATCTTCACCTCCGAACCATTCCGGAACTCCTCGTGATGTCCGGGATCTCATCCGGGACTCCGAACAACATTCGGTAATCACATACAAATCTTCCTAATAACCCTAGCGTCATCGAACCTTAAGTGTGTAGACCCTACGGGTTCGGGAATCACGCAGACATGACCGAGACAGCTCTCCGGCCAATAACCAACAGCGGGATCTGGATACCCATGTTGGCTCCCACATGTTCCACGATGATCTTATCGGATGAACCACGATGTCGAGGATTCAAGTAATCCCGTATACAATTCCCTTTGTCAATGGTATGTTACTTGCCCGAGATTCGATCGTCGGTATCCCAATACCTCGTTCGATCTCGTTACCGGCAAGTCACTTTACTCATTACATAATGCATGATCCCGTGACTAACCGCTTAGTCACATTGAGTTCATTATGATGATGCATTACCGAGTGCGCCCAGAGATACCTCTCCGTCATACGGAGTGACAAATTCCAGTCTCGATTCGTGCCAACCCAACGGACACTTTCGGAGATACCTGAGTGCACCTTTATAGTCACCCAGTTACGTTGTGACATTTGGTACACCCAAAGCACTCTTACGGTATCCGAGAGTTACACAATCTCATGGTCTAAGGAAATGATACTTGACATTAGAAAAGCTTTAGCAGACGAACTATACGATCTTGTGCTATGCTTAGTATTGGGTCTTGTCCATCACATCATTCTCCTAATGATGTGATCTCGTTATCAATGACATCCAATGTCCATAGTCAGGAAACCATGACCATCTATTGATCAACGAGCTAGTCAACTAGAGGCTCACTAGGGACATGTTGTGGTCTATATATACACACATGTATCATGGTTTCCGATTAATACAATTATAGCATGAACAATAGACAATTATCATGAACAAGGAAATATAATAATAATCATTTTATTATTGCCTCTAGGGCATATTTCCAACAAAATCATCATCCGGAATTTGCACACCCATCAGAGCAGCATGCAATATAATAGCAGTATCAGACAAGGCAGAAAACTGATTTTGGGGGTTGGGCACTTTCATACCTTCTGAGTCATGCTTCTTCATCCTGTTGATGGCCACATCATCCACTTTTTCCAGCTTCTGCATCTGCTTGCGTGGAGCATATTCCTCACGGACCACATTATCATGAATTGGGGACCCAGAAGGAGATTCAACTGTATAGGTACTGCAGTTCTCCCCCCCCCCCCCCCCCCCCCCCCCCCGCCCCCTTCCACGGATCCCTCCTCAAGTGGCACAATATGGGGTAGAGAGGGCCAGGTCACATAATCTGACAGAAGAGAAAAGATACTCCCCTAAGTTGCATCATCATAATGGAAATACAAAGGTGAGGGAGGAATAGGAGTTATAATCCCCCAAGCACCTTTATGAACATCAGATTCATATGTGGGAGACTGAGTCATCTCTTCCACCTCCACCTCAGCAGGAGTTTTTTCATATGAAACACCACCAGATTGTGGACCATAATATGACATTTTCCCAGCTGCATGTTCTCTAGCCATGGTTTCAATAAGCAGCTTCGTATGATTCCCCTCATTACTCTCCTCTTCTTCCTCACTTTCAGCAATAGCAACCAGCCGCTGCCCCCCTTTGTCATAGTTTTGTGAGGAAAAGTTCCCAACCATGGAAGCACTTGTTTCCCCTTGCCCAGTAGATGAAGCAAGACATGATTCCATCCTTGCTTTCTTGGGAAAGGAAGGAGATGCACTACTATCCACAGCAATGGAAGACTGACTTTTGTCAGCCCCTACTGTCACAATTTTCTCAACTTCATAAAAGAAATCATAGAACTGCTCCCCAAGCATCCCTTCAGCCGAGGGGGGAATTCTCTCCACCTCTCTGCACCCAAGTAGGATTCTAACATATTCAGGCTTATGAAGAGTAGCTTCATCAACTTCCAGAGTTATCCCCACCAGGGCCCCAGCGTAAGTTGCATGTTCAATGCACCTTTTTTTATTGGAATGTTACGAACCCTCACCCAGGCTTTCTCCATGATCCCCTTAGCCCCTATGGAAGCAGTCCAAGGAGTAATGCAGACCACAACATCCCCCTCTTTCAAAGTCATACGTTTCCCATAACAACATGCCCTCTCAACCTCACTAGCATTAGGAAAGCGCATCACAAACTTAGCAGGGCCAATGGAACGGGCCGTACAACGCCATTTCTTTTTGCCAGGTTTTTTTAGCAAAAATAGCATTGAATTCCTGCTCAATCTCTTTCACAGATGCAAAACCCTCCACAATAGAGATCACTACGTTGTTAGTTTTCTCAACACCCTGTTTAGCAGCACACAAATCAGGAATATAGAAGAAACCTTGGCCAGGCGATTGGAATCCGCACATGAATCCTGGCCAAGGTTGAATCCATATGACCTAGCTTGTTGCATTTTTCGCATCGGATAGTAGGACAACGAGGAGCGAAATGACCTGGGAGGGAACAGTTGGTGCAGATCTCGTCGGTGCCTTTGGTCGTTGCTTGCCCAGTTGGTGGAGGTGGAGGCGGCTCCTTGGTGCTCGCCGTCGTCTCCTTGGCCGCCCCGCTCATGGCCCCGACCTCGCCTCCGCCAGATCTCGAACCACCAGCCGCCTGCGGTGGTGGATCTGGCCGCTGCCAGACCATGTGCCGAGTCTGGTTCGGCAGCGGAGCCTTGCGCCCTCCGCCGAATCCGCCCCGCGTCGTGTTGTCACGCCACCCCCCAGATCTCCCCCCGCCTCGATCTCCCAATCGATGTGTGCGGCTCACCACCAGCCCGCTCCGTCGCAGCAACCTGGGCGAAAGAGCGGTCGTCGCCGCCGGCCTTGCCGCGCTACCAGCCGAAGGAATCGCGTGGAGAGAGATTTGGGGGGCAAACCCTAGCTTGCTCCCACAGGTGCTCGAAGAGATGTGCGAGATGCGTGTCCCGTGGACTAGTAGTGGTGGTAGGTGGCGAAGCTGGTGTGGCTCCCCCCGCCTCTTCCGCACTATATGGCTCCATCCCCGGATCAGAACTGGGTCCCTCATGGCGGTCGGGTGGCCTGGGGCCCGCGCCCACGCGTCACCCATCCGCCATTATCGGGCGGTGGGTGGGGCTCGAGTCCGCCCCGGCACGGTCCGTCTCGTACGCCTGGGAATCCGCCTGTCTTCTGTGTACCGGCCCACGCGTCGGGCCATGCGCCGCACCCGCTGAAATCGGCCACGTCGCCGGAAGTCGCTCCCGTACTCTCGCGAAATGGCTAGCGAGATGACTTCGTCGATGTCGATCCCCCCCCCCCCCCCCCCCGCGCGCGCGCGCGCAGGAACCGCGCGTCAACCGTGATCCCGCGCCCGTCGATCAGGACGAGGTGGAGCGCGTCTCGTCGGAGGATCAGCGCACCGTCGCGGAACGAGAGCGTATCAGTATGTAGATCGGCGGCGTAGGAGACGCGCCATCGCTCGTCGGGCGGTGAGGAGAAGGAGCCAGCCATTTCGGGTCCCAGTCCTAGTCCGCCTAGCAGTTGGAGATGCTCTTAGGCCGCCCTCCTGTCATCCTGTGGTGGCTGCCACAGAAAGCCAGAGCTGGCGCTACTGCAGGCATGTTTGTCCCTACGCCGTGGGGAAACGGGACGGAAGACGCACATGGCACGGGCACACGCCTCTATTGCTTTTGCTGCCGCTTCCTCCCGACGAGACGAGACGGAGGTACGACCCAATAGTATAGGATTATTTTGCGGACGGAGCCCCTTCTCTCACATGCCGTTTCTTACGCTCGAAGTATATTCTACTCCCGTGTTTTTCTTCCTGACCTCCTCCTGATCCATCCCCGAAGCTCAGGCCATGTGATCACCTTGAAGCTAGTACACGCACATCTGCCGCCCTCGAACAATGGTCGCGCGCACATGAGAAGCCCCTAGTTGCCCTTTTTGTTCCTGTTTTCTTTTCCTCGGAGATCATATTGTACCTACTTACCTAGAGCGGAGCAGTTTACTAATAAGACGCCGGTCGCGGCGAAGACCACCGTCCGTCCTGGATCCAGAACGGAATCGGAGAGGAAGGACGCATGGCTCCGACCGGCGTCCCTTGTTTTACCCGGGAGACCGGCGGTGGGGCGCTGGTCCAGCCCCCGCTCCCGTGGGTGGCGCCTTTGAACTGTTCCCGCCGCGCCTTCGCGCGCGCCCACAGCACAGCAGCGCCCATTCCCCGGCCCATGCGAGCTCGACCGGAGAGGAGGAGGTCACTCCATCTCCATGTGCGCCCCTGCCCTAGACCACCCAGATGTTCGCGCTGGTCTATGCTCAATGACTCAGCGCTCTCCTGGCCCTGGGCCTGAGCACCACCAACTTCTCTGGACCCGCCCGGCACAGCGGCACCCGTGTCCTGCTCGGCGTACGTTTCCCCTTTGGCAATGCGATGCCAGTAGTACAGTGCAGTGCACGATACCTCACCCCCAGCGTGGACGACGCATGCATATTCTACCGTTCGCCGTGCTGCCAGCCAGAGCCAGGAACAAGAGCGGTAGGTGAGCGGCTTCCTCCGTCGCACTCATGCATGGTCCTTGTCACTGATCCTAGCTTGTCAATTACCTGTCGTGACTCTAATCTACCAAAAACGCTCAAAAGGGAGGCACTTGAAAGTGACGCGACCTATGTCTACGCGCGCCGTTGTGCGATCTACTCTACTCGCCAGCGTGAAATTCTCACTCCGAAAATGGGCGGCCGCGACACGGCTGACTCACCAGAGTTTGGAGCTATTCCCCTAGGGAGAAGCCTTCTCGCCGACTTTCGCGACAGGAGCGGTCGCCTTTGTTTATCATTCGGAAAAAGAGAGAGACGCTTTCGAAAAAGCAGGTATGAAATGTCTACTACTCCCTCCGTTTCAAATTATTCGTCGCAGAAATGGATGTATTTAGAACTAAAATACATCTAGATACATCCATACTTGCGACAAGTAATTCGGAACGGAGGGAGTATATAGCAGTACTAGCCCGTCGCACGCGTAAAAGCGAGCGCGCGCGAAATTTATTCGAGATTTCGCAGCATTGTCTGGCACAGTTGCTGCATGCTCGACGTGCAGCAACAGTGCGCGTGGCTGCACATGGAAATTTACCAGATGCAGTGCACGGATGTCCGGAAAAAAGATAGAAGTACGTAGCGAATATACTAGTGAGGAAAAAAAAAGAGAAAGGTACTACGCAGTAGTGAGGAAAGTGGAATTTTATATGGGATGTTTGAAAACGGAGAGGAAACAAGGCAACGGCTCACGTCCGGATTGCACGGACGAAGGCGTGAAGCCATCAACAAACAGCGATTTCGGGGAAATGACAGGGACCGACCGAGCTCAAGCTCAACGTCCGTCCGCGCCATGCCAACAACCCCGTATCTCAGGCTTTGCTGCGACGCATGCGATCGTCTGCGGCGAGCCGGCGACCATCTCCGATGCTTCAAATTCAAAAGCACCTGACGGCCTGAATCTGTCAAACATACCACTCCAATGTTACTCTGAACATCGGATCGCGAAACGGCCCACGTGACCGTCCTTGGGGTTCGCATGAAACATGATTCGTGGCACGAAAGTTTCGCTGCAGGATGGGCCAGAATTCTCTCAATCATCTTTGGGCGGGGCCCATGCGAGCACGTAAATGGCTAGCAAGAAAGTGAAACAAACAAACAGCGTTGCGGGGGCCAGCGGAGACCCAGTCCCAGTGGGGGCGCACCGGTGGATCTCGCTCGCAGAGGATCCGACGCACCGGCCCGTCGAGCTGTCCAGCACATCTATCCCTCCCGGGTGGGGCCCCACGTTTCGCCGCCCGCCTCGCAACAGGCCGCGCCTCCCACTACGCCAGCGCCTTCCCACGCCGTGCGGGGCGCCTCCAACGTCACTGACACGGCGGCCACGGGCTGCGCTGACCTACACGTCGGTGACGTATCGTGCTCTATCGTCTGGGCGGCGAGTCCTTGCGCTTTATCTATCCCTTTTTGTTAGATACGGATATACGAGGGACACCCGATGCGGATCTGACGGCCGGGATTCGTTTCGAGGTGCTACAGATCCCTCTACCGTACCCTGCGCACGCACGCTCCCCTCCATTGCGCTCCCACGGCACCACCCCACCACCAACTGCTCGACGGAATGCCACACTAGCCCCCACTCCACTCCCCCCCCCCCCCCCCCCCCCTTCCCCACGCCGCCGCCGCCACCGCAGAGCGACGGTGCCGCCCCGCCGATATGAAGGGAGCAATGCAGCCGCGGCCGTTCATGATGCACGGGCCGGGGGGCCCGATGGCGCCGCCGCCGCAGCAGTTCGGGCTGACGGAGACGCGCCCGCCGCTGGCCGCCATGCTGCGGCCCCGCTTCAACATCCCGGGCCTCAACCCCTCCGCCGCCGCCGCCAACGCGGCGGGCAAGATCTCCTCCACCTACGACCTCGTCGAGCCGATGCGCTTCCTCTACGTGCACGTGGTCAAGGCGCGGGACCTCCCCGCCGTCTCCCCCACCGGCTCCATCGACCCCTTCGTCGAGGTCAAGCTCGGCAACTTCAAGGGCACCACCGCCGTCCTCGCCGGCCACCACAGCCCTTCCTGGCACCAGGTCTTCGCCTTCTCGGCCACGCACCTCCAGTCGCATCTGCTCGAGGTCGCCGTCAAGGCCAAGGATCTCGCCGGCGGCGACGACATGGTCGGCCGCATAGGGTTCGATCTCTCCGAGGTGCCGGTCCGCGTGCCGCCGGACTCCCCGCTGGCGCCCCAGTGGTACAGGCTCGACGGCAAGCGCGGGGAGAAGCTCCACCGCGGCGAGATCATGCTGTCGGTCTGGCTCGGGACCCAGGCCGATGAGGCGTTCCCGGAGGCCTGGCATTCCGATGCGCATGGGGCGGCTGGTCCGTCGGCCGTCGCCTCCACGCGCGCCAAGGTATACTTCTCGCCCAAGCTCGTGTACCTCCGCGTCGCCGCCATCGGGGCGCAGGACCTCGTGCCCCACGACACGTCGCGCCCCATGAACGCCTCCGTCAAGCTGCAGCTCGCCGGGCAGGTGCGGCGCACTCGCCCGGGCGGGCCGCCGGGGACGCCCAACCCGATGTGGAATGAGGAGTTCATGTTTGTCGCGTCAGAGCCCTTCGACGAGCCCTTGCTCGTCACAGTGGAGGACCGCGTCGGGCCAGGCCGCGACGAGCCGCTCGGGCGCATTATGCTGCCCCTCAACGCCGCAATGCCGCGCCATGACCACTTCGGCAAGCCCGTGGAGCCGCGCTGGTACAGCCTTGCGCGCCCCAGCGACGACGGTGAGAAGAAGGAGGGCAAGTTCGCGAGCAAGATACAGCTTCGGATGTCGCTGGACTTTGGGTACCATGTTCTTGACGAGTCGACCTACTACAGCAGTGATCTCCAGCCATCATCAAAGCACACCCGGAAGCCGAGCATTGGGATCCTTGAGGTGGGGGTTCTAGGTGCACGCAACTTGATACCGATGAAGGCCAAGGATGGTCGCAGCACCGACGCTTACTGCGTTGCCAAGTATGGTCCGAAATGGGTGCGCACAAGAACCATCATGAACACCCTGAATCCGCAGTGGAATGAGCAGTATACCTGGGAGGTGTTTGATCCTTGCACCGTGATCACAGTGGTGGTGTTTGACAATAGCCAGATTGGGAGCAAGAATGGTGATGCCCGGGATGAAAGTATTGGCAAGGTCAGAATTCGTCTCTCGACACTGGAGACTGACCGAGTGTACACCCATTTCTATCCTTTGCTAGCTCTTAAGCCAAGTGGCCTCAAGAAGACCGGGGAGCTGCATTTGGCTGTGCGGTTTACTTGCACGGCATGGGTGAACATGATGGCAATGTATGGCCGTCCGCTGCTGCCGAAGATGCACTACTCACAACCAATATCAGTGATGCAGTTGGACTACCTGAGGCACCAGGCGATGCAGATTGTTTCGGCAAGGCTTAGCCGTGCTGAGCCTCCTCTGCGCAGGGAGGTGGTTGAGTACACGCTTGATGTGGGCTCGCACATGTTCAGTCTCCGGCGCAGCAAGGCCAACTTCTATCGCATCACCTCTCTGTTCTGTGGTTTTGCCTCAATGGCCAAGTGGTATGATGGCATCAGGAGCTGGCGAAACCCGATCACAACAATGCTGGTGCACATGTTGTTCCTGATACTGATCTGCTACCCGGAGCTCATCCTGCCTACCATCTTCCTCTACATGTTTATGATCGGACTGTGGAACTATCGCTTCCGGTCAAGGCACCCACCACACATGGATACTAAGCTATCGCAGGCTGAGTTCACACACCCTGATGAGCTTGATGAGGAGTTTGACACATTCCCATCCAACAGGCCAGCTGACATTGTAAGGTTGCGCTACGACAGGCTGAGGAGTGTTGGAGGCCGTGTGCAGACGGTGGTCGGGGACCTTGCGACGCAAGGTGAGAGAGCCCATGCGCTGCTGAGCTGGAGGGACCCCCGTGCCACAGCCATCTTCATATTCTTGTCCCTGGTGGTGGCCATTGTGCTGTATGTGACGCCGTTCCAGGTTTTGCTGGTCATCACTATGCTCTACTTGCTGCGCCATCCCCGGTTCCGCAGCAGGATGCCCTCTGTCCCGTTCAACTTCTACAGAAGATTGCCCGCCAAGTCCGATTCGCTTATTTGAGGCCAGAGCATTCGACAGAAGATAAAATGGGGGAACCTTGTAACATTGTCCTCCTCTCTCATTCTGTTCCTTCTGGTTAGCATCAGATCAGATGTGAATATACTTGATGAGTTGATTAATTTAGAGGCAGCTGGTGGCCCTGTAATAAGGTGTCGGTTTATATGTTGGTCTGCTTAGCTAGGCAGAAAACGAAGGGAATGACCGGGGGTTCCCTTCATAGTTTTGGATGAAAAATGTTGGCTTTGGGATTTCTGGTGTAGAGCTGGGCACAGGATGAGTTCCAGAATGTTATGTTTATGTATTGGTGCCAGTTTTGTTGATGTTCTGTTAATTCCGTTGCGTTGATCATGTTCCTGCCCTAATCTTTTTCTTGTAATATCTAGTATGTGTTATTCCTTTCCCTTTCTCCAGAAATTTATCTACTACTCCCCCGTCTCATAATGTAACTAGTGTCAAAAAACGTCTTACATTATAGGATGAAGAGAGTAGTTGTGCTGAGGCGCTCACCCTTTTTTCAGAGGTCACGCTGTGGTAGTTTCACTCTGACGCTGTTGTAGCATGGTTGGTGGAATACCATGTTGGGTATGTTGCTAAGGTTCATCGTCTTAGGCTGGTCACAATGGGCAAGAACATAAGCTAGTAACTTACACACTTTCCTAGACTATGTTACTACCTTCACAGTGGGTAGGAACATCTATATAGTGTCATGCAACGATGTATTTATTAGGTTATAGACTCATTGTTTCTTGGAGTGTGTGATGTTCTGGTAACTTAGCTAGTTACCACAAGCACCTCTCTCTTCATTAAATACGTGACACATAAGCAAAGTTGTATTGGAGTGTGTGATGTTACTCTAAGTTCCTCCCCATTGTGACCAGCCTTAAGGCCTTGTACAATGCAAGGTGCTTAGAGAAATAAACCAGATTTTTCTTAAGCACCGGTGCTTATTTGTACAGGATAGACGCTTAACTAAGCGTCTCTCCTGTAGAAATAGGCACCGGTGCTTCAGAAAAACTCGGTTTATTTTTCTAAGCATCTTTCATTGTGCAAGGTGTAGAAATAGGCACCGGTGCTTCAGAAAAACTCGGTTTATTTTTCTAAGCATCTCTTATTGTGCAAGGCCTAAGAGCGTACGAATGTGCGTCAGTTCATCAGTTGTTGAATGTCAGTTGCTCCGTGGTTCAGTGCAGAATTGTCGTAGCCGTTACCCTAATTTTCTTCTGTTGTCTTAGCAGTTGATCAGCTACTGAATGTGCAGTAATCCAGTGTGACCTGCTGTCAGTTGCTCCGTGGTTCAGTGCAGAATTGCCGTAAGGGTTTATTATATCAGCTACTAAATGTGCACTAATCCAGCGTGGTCTGGTGCCATTAACTCCGTGGTTCGGTGCAGAAAAGAAGCAGCAGTTTCCGTCCTGTAGGTGAGCAATTCCCGTGCGTTGATCCGCACTGAGAGAACCACCGGAAAGGTCGTGCCCACCCTTTTGACCCCGGTACCACGGTGTGTTCTCTAACCAAACAAGATAAAACTATGCGATCCTTTCCTTGTCGGCAACAAAAAGATAAGCAGCTTGGGACCGTATGCGGGAATACCGGACTGGATAGGTGTGAATGCAGGACGGCTAGGGCAAAATAAAACAGGTATGCGAACCAATTTGTGGTTGGATAGCTAGAGGGACTATAGTATTCTCAGTTCATCAGGGTTCAAATCCTAGTGCTCGCATTTATTTATGAATTTATTTCAGGAATTCCGGCGAAGCGTATTCAGTGGGAAGAGACGTTCCTGTCGACGACGAAGTGCTTACGGTGACTTCGTAAATTTCAAGATGATATGTCGGCTCAATCTTTCGAAGGTCCTCATAAGAATAGGGTGTGCGTGCGTACGTTCATAGGGGTGAGTGTATGTACGTGTATATGAGCGCTTGCTTTTGTACTGATGTTCAAAAAAAATTAAAACAGGTATGGGACGGCGTCGTCTGCCATCAAAGGGAGACATCGCCATTTTTCATGGCAACTCTTTAAATTTGTTGTGCTAGTGGTGCCATGATTAGTGTGACCTGCGTGCATGGCTACACATGACTGGAGATGCATGTCGAAGCAATGTTCCTAGCAGTGCTGAATCCACTCTTTGCTAAGGGCGTGCTCGATTGTAGCACAAAAGATCGGAACAAGAAAACATGGAAGTTCAATGTTAAGCCAATGTTGAATTCCACATGGATTTTGAGACACAGGAAATGTTGAAAAGGTTCTTTAATTGCAGCACAAGGAAAGAAGATTAAATTCCAGTTTTTGGCCCCTCAAATGGTCCTTTTTTGTGGGGCCTCAAAATAGATTTTTTTACATGAATCACCATGTTTAAGGATGTTCTTCTGTTTTAACCCATTTAATGAATTTGAACAATTTTAGACGGCCATTGCATTTGAACGAGTGGCCTAGATTAGGCATGGCGGTCTATTACCTCGTATGGGTTGATAGGTTACCTCATATGGGAGAGGGAGGGGGAGAGAGTGATGTAGACCGGACCTAGTGGCGAGATCCGATCCGTTGTTGCGGCCCGACCTTTCACGACACTCCACCTTCAGTAGTAGTAACCTCTGGTCCGCGCACACAATGTACACGAAATAGAGGGTTTGAACCTTGCGGCTCAGCACGAGAAAACCAATCTTGATGACGGTACTCACGCGCAAAACAATTTCCTCGCAGAGAAATCGCAACACAGAGGTTTTCTAAAGCTTCCTCCAAAACTTAGGGATTTTTAGACAGCTTCCCCCAAAACTCGATACGGGTATTACCCTAAAGACACATCGTGTCTATTTCATCAAAAATAACCTAATTTTACAGAGAACTAAATTGGCTTTATATAATAGCCGCACACCCTAACTATCTTGGTAAACAAGCCTTGGTACGTACTTGAAAGAAAAAATAACACATAAGTATATGCTAGTCTATTTAAGAAAACAAAAACTACTAGATTTGTTGCATGCGTCGTCGGCTTCTGTTTTTCTTTTGGAGGACCCCATCCAACTTCCTTCAAACATAGAAGACTCCATATATCATACGTCTGGTTTGCTACATGACATCCCTTGCACGGCAGGAACAAAAACAACCAACGCAGTTTGATCCCTAGTCTGTCTTTTTTAAATGAATCTGATCTCCTTTTGTAGTACAAGCCAACAATACCCTGTATGCCCGCATGCACACCAAAGCTTCCAGAATACATGTACGTGTATGTCTTACGCATAAACGTGTCCTCATATTTTCCTTTAAACTGAAACAAACAAAATCTCTCTGACTGGTCCGGATGGATACAAGCCACGACAACTAGCTTTTCCTTATTTGTCGTGGCCGTAACTGTATCTACCATTGTAGTTAACTTACACGCGGTCACATCATCCTCTTCTCCTTGAAACGAAACCGTCCTCGGTTTAGAGTTGATCTCAACAATATTTTTATTTGCAGACTGAACGACGACGACAGTAAGAATTGCAGCAGCTTCGACCTTCTTCTTTTCTTCTTGTTCCTGCTTTTTTATCTTCTGAAGATGTTCCTTCCTCCATGTAATGAAACGCTCCTCATCCATGGGCACAAGATTGCACTTTTGACCCTTCTTGCCAGTATATGTGTGTGTGTGATAATCGTACACAACATCATGCTCTTTGTACCATGGTTCACCCAACAACAAGTGGCACGAAACCATCGGCGCCGGAATCACATCGCACAAAACCTCGCAAAAGAATTTTCCCAACAAAAACGGTACCTTAGTTTGGTGCGTGACAGTGAGCTCTTCATGACCCCAACGGAAAGAGTATGGTTTTGGATGTGTTGTTATTGGTATATCCAGCTTCTCCATCATCTCGATGCTTGCTGCGTTGATCAAATTCATGTGATCGATCGTCATAGCACATGATCTCTCTCTCACTACCACACGGGTGTGAAAAAGCCCAGTCCAGTGGCCTTCCTCCTCCAATAGAAATCCATAGCTTAACTTACTGAATAACGATGCGCTCGCCATCTTCTCCATAGTGTCGTGAACGACCTGATGCTTCGAATACCACCTGATGTAGACCGGACCTAGTGGCGAGATCCGATCCGTTGTTGCGGCCCGACCTTTCACGACACTCCACCTTCAGTAGTAGTAACCTCTGGCCCGCGCACACAATGTACATGAAATAGAGGGTTTGAACCTTGCGGCTCAGCACGAGAAAACCAATCTTGATGACGGTACTCACGCGCAAAACAATTTCCTCGCAGAGAAATTGCAACACAGAGATTTTTTAAAGCTTCCTCCAAAACTTAGGGATTTTTAGACAGCTTCCCCCAAAACTCGATACGGGTATTACCCTAAAGACACATCGTGTCTATTTCATCAAAAATAACCTAATTTTACAGAGAACTAAATTGGCTTTATATAATAGCCGCACACCCTAACTATCTTGGAAAACAAGCCTTGGTACGTACTTGAAAGAAAAAATAACACATAAGTATATGCTAGTCTATTTAAGAAAACAAAAACTACTAGATTTGTTGCATGCGTCGCCGGCTTCTGTTTTTCTTTTGGAGGACCCCATCCAACTTCCTTCAAACATAGAAGACTCCATATATCATACGTCTGGTTTGCTACATGACATCCCTTGCACGGCAGGAACAAAAACAACCAACGCAGTTTGATCCCTAGTCTGTCTTTTTTAAATGAATCTGATCTCCTTTTGTAGTACAAGCCAACAATACCCTGTATGCCCGCATGCACACCAAAGCTTCCAGAATACATGTACGTGTATGTCTTACGCATAAACGTGTCCTCATATTTTCCTTTAAACTGAAACAAACAAAATCTCTCTGACTGGTCCGGATGGATACAAGCCACGGCAACTAGCTTTTCCTTATTTGTCGTGGCCGTAACTGTATCTACCATTGTAGTTAACTTACACGCGGTCATATCAGACAGAAAGAGAGCTTCGTTGTCGTTAGCAATTGCATCAATCATCGAGTGCGGTAGGCAATTCACCTAGCTTTCTAGGGTTCTCAAATATCCTTTGACGGCTACCACCACCTTAGTTCAACAACCATCGTTTCATCGTTCTTGATAGGTCTCGGCAGGGCGCAAGTGCATCGATCCTTTCCTGTAGACCACAAGAAGTCACTGCATGGCAGATCCGACGTCGAATAGGGCTACGACGGATGGATCTTATGAGGGAGGCGATGGCGGCGGTAACAAAATAACATTTCCTAAACCATCAGTTGAAGATAGGTTTGAAGGGCTGGATCAGCATGGGAAACAAGAATTCGATCTAGATTTGTCAGAGTTAGAAGGCTTGATCAAAGATGTGTGTTGGCTACTTGGCTCAAACAGTTTAGGGTTCATACATCCAAGCCATTATGTGGCACCCCGGCTCCGCAATCTGGATGTGCCCTGCATACTAGCCCAAGAATCCGCATCCTTTGGTATATAATGCTAATTGGCATCAAGCACAACCACAATATATTGCAACACATAGGGTAGATAGGTCTTCATGATACATCACTTGGAGAGGCAAAAAGGCACTATACGTGCGGCGGTAATATGTACATTATTTAACTAAAGACCTCGGAGTTTAGCAACAGAATGACAACGATGGTGGGGCTCCATCCCAAAGGGATCCTTGGTAGGACACGATCCTAGCGCTCATGCAGGATCGTTCTCGAAATACTCACAATCAGCATCTCCAACATCTAGCATAATAAGTCAGGTGAGTACACTGAATGTAATCGCAAGCTCACGACAAATAATAACATGCAACATGTCAAATACGTACCACACATATGCATAGACATGTATGAATGATACATCTTGGAAGTTTTATGTTAGCATAATGATGGTTGATTAGAACTCTTGCATAAAACTGACAAATGAATCGGTAGCCACCAAGCTCGGGGGTGTCACCGTAATGAATGAACAACTGCCAAAGACTGTTGGCCACAAGATGGTTGGTCAGGGCACGACACGGAGCATGACAACAATGTGGATAAGAAGAAGAAGTTGCCCAAGGTGACTGGAAATTAGCACAGAGCATGTGAGCAGTGCTACAAAGAGAAACTCAGCAGCTGCATGAGATGGTCGAGAAGCAGCACAAAACACAAGAACAATACTATTTTTACCATGATCTTATGCAAACTTATCACTTAGCTTTATGCAACCTTACCATATTGGCCTCTTGGTCATTACAACTTACCACATGGTTGTGTCTATGACCTTGGTCATGTCCACACTTGATCACCGCGACCACTTATCAACCTTCAGTCACCTCATGACCCATATCTTATCACCACATCGTATTCGTGATCAACACAAATCTTTGAGCTTAACCACCATGAAAACTTCATGTGTATTAATCATTGGCATTGACCGTTGGTGTGACCTAGTATGAACTGCGCCCATTACCCTGGACTTGGCTATTCGAATTGATTTATACACTCTGCACACTACTCTTACCATGTCACCGACATATCCCTTGGGGTAATGTCCCGGAGGAGGAATCTCTAGCCTCATTGCCTACCAAAGGCTCTACCACTTCCATGATCTCATATTTCCCCCCTCTTGGGATTACTTTATTCATAACATGTGAACCATACCATTCCCAGGTTCGTAGAATTAGACGTCGGTAGCCGGGCCAGGTTAGCATACATGTCTAATTCTTCCTAAGATGGTGACACCAATAAGAGCATGTGCATAGACCTAAGTTAAGTCATTCCTACATTAGGGAAATGTGGTTGCACATGTGGAAAGTTTGACTCGATGGCGCCATGACTAGACCAAGCCAATGATGGGTTAGTTTAACAAGTTCTTCTTTATTGAATATATGCTTTGATCCAACTCATGTTTATTATTGAATTCCATAATGGGTGAAGATACACAACCATATTAAAGCAACCATATTCATACAATCAGTCAAATGCTTATGCGGTGATTTTTTTAATTAACATTATTAATGTGATCATGCATTCATGCTACTACCAAAGAAAAATATTCATCAGAAACATATACATGCACATGTAGCCCATAGTATCATAAGTAACTAAATACAAATATGCTCTAAAATACTCCCTCCGTCCAGAAATACTTGTCCAAAAAATGAATAAAATGGATGTGTCTAGAACTAAAATATGTCTAGATACATCCATTCCTCCGACAAGTACTTCCGAACGGAGGGAGTACATATGTATGGACTATGACTTCGACAAGTCAACAAGCAATGGTTGTGTGGCTTGCCTTGGTGAAGATGACAGTCTAGGTACTCTAGATCTTCACCATCAAGCTCTTCTTCCTCGAAAATATATATTTGAAAACAATTTATAAATATCACATAAATCCAAAGCTATTGTGGATACTAGCTAACAGAGTGACAAATAGCAATAGAACATTTTCTGGAAAGACAATTTCACAAGAAAATACTACAAAAAAGAAAAAGATCATTTGGACTTGTAGTTTGGAAGTTATGAGTGGACAAAGTTTGGTCAAATAAGAATTTAAATTGAATTTATTTGATTTAACAGAAAATCCTAGAGCGGCCACATGGAATACGCCTCCTCCTCGTACCGCTTTGGGTGCGGGACCCACTCAACTATAGATGACCACGGTGGGAGGGAGGTCGAGTGAGTGTGCGTCTGTATGTGTGTGTGTGAGAGAGAGAGAGAGAGAGAGAGAGAGAGAGAGAGATATCAATGCTCACTAGCGAGGCTAGCAATGATGAGGGTGCTTGATTGGTCTCAGGGCTAATATGGTTGGATGCAGGGGACGACGACGGCCATGGCAGTGGTCGAAACAGGGCGGGGGCTCGACGAACGACATCAGCGCTTCCTCTCGGTGGTACCAGTTGTTGAGTGGTGGTCACCGGCATTGATTCCTGTGTCGATTGACTCGGATGAGCAGGACAGGAGGAGCGGGAGATCAAGGGGAGTGGAGCGAGGCAAAGATTCCAATAGGGGATCGACCAGAGGCGTCGCGCCACGGTGGAGACTAGCGGCACACCTCACAGTCAGAGACGAGGAAGAAGGCCCTTCCATTCCTACCTTGAGGCTTGAATATACAATTGGGTGGTACTGGAGGGTGTTGTGCACATAAGTGCAAAGAGGGGTGGTTTATTCATAGGCTAGCAGTGGGGATAGGTAACAGCGGTCGATGAAGGCGTGCCGCACATTACCCTACGCCATGCACTCGGGAGACCGTCACCCTAGCGACACATGACCCTATAACGGCACATCACTTTAACGAAATATATCGCGCGGGGTTTTTCAAGTTGGTTTATAAAAAGAACGTGAAAAAATATCTTTTAATAGCTTTTTTAGAAATTACATTTTTTTTACAATTGCAAAAAAAATTCAAATTTATGAATAAAATTTAAAATTTCCAAACATTTGGTGAAACTTAAAACAAATAAAGTTTTCAAATATTTTCCAAGTTATAAACAAAATTTGATATTTCTATTTATTAAAATTGTCCAAAAATTTACCAATTTCCAAACACGTTCTGAATTTTCAAAAAAAAAATGAAATTTCCAAAGTTTTTCTCAAAAATTTGAACAAAAATTTTAATTTCTTGAATAAAACTTTAAATTGCTAAAAACATCTGTTTTTTAATTTGTGAAATTTTTTATTAAAAAAATATTTTTTGAAATTCCAAACAATGCTTGAAAGCTCAAAGATTTAAAAAAAAATACAAACTGTATCAAAACAAGAACAATTCTTGAAATTCCAGATAATTTTGAAAGCACAATTTTTTTGAAAATAACAACTTTTTTTACGAAAAAAAGCATGTTTGAAATTCAAATAATTTTTGAAAATTAGAACTTCCTTGAAAAAAAGAAACAGAAGAAAAACGGTCAAATATCCAATAGGAAAAAGGAAAAAGAACGAACATGAACCTCTCAGGATCCAGCGTCCAACTGTACTGGCGTTAATGGGCCGCCCAGCCTGGTCGATTCTATGCGACGAGCCGACTACTTGACGCATTATGCGTCAAGATAGAAGTTGCCAGGCAGCCAGTATCGCGCGTAGATAAAAAAAACTTTTTTTCTGTAATATAGCGCGGAGATAATGAACCATATCCATAGCTGCAGCAAAACCGTACTGTACGCGGTCACGACTCACGACCTGCATCGCCCAAACCGCAACTTCTGTCCATTCGTCTGGACGTCATACACGGAAACCCCACGTGTCAGGAGGAAAAATATCCACACCCGAGCCTTATGTGGTGGCTGGCACTGGCAAGCAAAGAAGGCAGCTAGGCTATCTCCCGCCTCCCACGCTCGGTTCCAGCCACCGGAGCTGCCCTGCTCGGACGCAGCACCCGATGGCGGCCACGGCGGCCGCAGCCGCGGTGCGTCCGTCGCCGCCGCGCGAGCGGAGAGCTGCCTGCTGCTCGCTTGCGCCGGCGACCAGAGCGCGGCCCACACGCTTGCCGTCCTCTGTAAGTACGTGTTCGTTTCCGTTCCTGTGTTTTCCACTTGCACTTTGATGCCTAGAACCTCATTTCGGCTTGAATTGGTTGTGATGTCTGATCACCCTATTCTCTGTGTTTAATTGGACACCGTGATTGAGCAAACTGGAGCAATTTCTATATTGGGGAAATTTCAGATGCACGTAGTTCCGCGCTCTGACGAAGTAACAATTTCAGTTCCCGTACAGAGATGGCGCTGCACCGTCACCCATGCCCGGAGCCGCCGGCTCCACGGGCCGCGCTGCAGCCAGGCTGAAGTGGCGAGCAGCACCGTGGACGACGACGAGGCGTGCGAGCTGGTGAGGGGCACGGACGTCGTCATCGGGCAGGGCGACGACGAGAGCGTCCGCGCCTACCTCCTCGAGGCCGTCAAGAACAACAACGGCACCTGCGTCCTCTTCCTCTCCGACATCTTCGGCTTCGAGGACTCCGCCACCCGGGACTTCGCCTACCGCATCGCCTGCCACGGCTACAAGTAAACCAACAACATTCCCCCCTTCTCCGATCCAATCATTTCTTTCAGTTGCTCTGCATTTGTCACCTCTTCATGCTTGATCGATGGACGCATTCAGAAAAACTCGGTTTATTTTTCTAAGCATCTCTTATTGTGCAAGGCCTAAGAGCGTACGAATGTGCGTCAGTTCATCAGTTGTTGAATGTCAGTTGCTCCGTGGTTCAGTGCAGAATTGTCGTAGCCGTTACCCTAATTTTCTTCTGTTGTCTTAGCAGTTGATCAGCTACTGAATGTGCAGTAATCCAGTGTGACCTGCTGTCAGTTGCTCCGTGGTTCAGTGCAGAATTGCCGTAAGGGTTTATTATATCAGCTACTAAATGTGCACTAATCCAGCGTGGTCTGGTGCCATTAACTCCGTGGTTCGGTGCAGAAAAGAAGCAGCAGTTTCCGTCCTGTAGGTGAGCAATTCCCGTGCGTTGATCCGCACTGAGAGAACCACCGGAAAGGTCGTGCCCACCCTTTTGACCCCGGTACCACGGTGTGTTCTCTAACCAAACAAGATAAAACTATGCGATCCTTTCCTTGTCGGCAACAAAAAGATAAGCAGCTTGGGACCGTATGCGGGAATACCGGACTGGATAGGTGTGAATGCAGGACGGCTAGGGCAAAATAAAACAGGTATGCGAACCAATTTGTGGTTGGATAGCTAGAGGGACTATAGTATTCTCAGTTCATCAGGGTTCAAATCCTAGTGCTCGCATTTATTTATGAATTTATTTCAGGAATTCCGGCGAAGCGTATTCAGTGGGAAGAGACGTTCCTGTCGACGACGAAGTGCTTACGGTGACTTCGTAAATTTCAAGATGATATGTCGGCTCAATCTTTCGAAGGTCCTCATAAGAATAGGGTGTGCGTGCGTACGTTCATAGGGGTGAGTGTATGTACGTGTATATGAGCGCTTGCTTTTGTACTGATGTTCAAAAAAAATTAAAACAGGTATGGGACGGCGTCGTCTGCCATCAAAGGGAGACATCGCCATTTTTCATGGCAACTCTTTAAATTTGTTGTGCTAGTGGTGCCATGATTAGTGTGACCTGCGTGCATGGCTACACATGACTGGAGATGCATGTCGAAGCAATGTTCCTAGCAGTGCTGAATCCACTCTTTGCTAAGGGCGTGCTCGATTGTAGCACAAAAGATCGGAACAAGAAAACATGGAAGTTCAATGTTAAGCCAATGTTGAATTCCACATGGATTTTGAGACACAGGAAATGTTGAAAAGGTTCTTTAATTGCAGCACAAGGAAAGAAGATTAAATTCCAGTTTTTGGCCCCTCAAATGGTCCTTTTTTGTGGGGCCTCAAAATAGATTTTTTTACATGAATCACCATGTTTAAGGATGTTCTTCTGTTTTAACCCATTTAATGAATTTGAACAATTTTAGACGGCCATTGCATTTGAACGAGTGGCCTAGATTAGGCATGGCGGTCTATTACCTCGTATGGGTTGATAGGTTACCTCATATGGGAGAGGGAGGGGGAGAGAGTGATGTAGACCGGACCTAGTGGCGAGATCCGATCCGTTGTTGCGGCCTGACCTTTCACGACACTCCACCTTCAGTAGTAGTAACCTCTGGTCCGCGCACACAATGTACACGAAATAGAGGGTTTGAACCTTGCGGCTCAGCACGAGAAAACCAATCTTGATGACGGTACTCACGCGCAAAACAATTTCCTCGCAGAGAAATCGCAACACAGAGGTTTTCTAAAGCTTCCTCCAAAACTTAGGGATTTTTAGACAGCTTCCCCCAAAACTCGATACGGGTATTACCCTAAAGACACATCGTGTCTATTTCATCAAAAATAACCTAATTTTACAGAGAACTAAATTGGCTTTATATAATAGCCGCACACCCTAACTATCTTGGTAAACAAGCCTTGGTACGTACTTGAAAGAAAAAATAACACATAAGTATATGCTAGTCTATTTAAGAAAACAAAAACTACTAGATTTGTTGCATGCGTCGTCGGCTTCTGTTTTTCTTTTGGAGGACCCCATCCAACTTCCTTCAAACATAGAAGACTCCATATATCATACGTCTGGTTTGCTACATGACATCCCTTGCACGGCAGGAACAAAAACAACCAACGCAGTTTGATCCCTAGTCTGTCTTTTTTAAATGAATCTGATCTCCTTTTGTAGTACAAGCCAACAATACCCTGTATGCCCGCATGCACACCAAAGCTTCCAGAATACATGTACGTGTATGTCTTACGCATAAACGTGTCCTCATATTTTCCTTTAAACTGAAACAAACAAAATCTCTCTGACTGGTCCGGATGGATACAAGCCACGACAACTAGCTTTTCCTTATTTGTCGTGGCCGTAACTGTATCTACCATTGTAGTTAACTTACACGCGGTCACATCATCCTCTTCTCCTTGAAACGAAACCGTCCTCGGTTTAGAGTTGATCTCAACAATATTTTTATTTGCAGACTGAACGACGACGACAGTAAGAATTGCAGCAGCTTCGACCTTCTTCTTTTCTTCTTGTTCCTGCTTTTTTATCTTCTGAAGATGTTCCTTCCTCCATGTAATGAAACGCTCCTCATCCATGGGCACAAGATTGCACTTTTGACCCTTCTTGCCAGTATATGTGTGTGTGTGATAATCGTACACAACATCATGCTCTTTGTACCATGGTTCACCCAACAACAAGTGGCACGAAACCATCGGCGCCGGAATCACATCGCACAAAACCTCGCAAAAGAATTTTCCCAACAAAAACGGTACCTTAGTTTGGTGCGTGACAGTGAGCTCTTCATGACCCCAACGGAAAGAGTATGGTTTTGGATGTGTTGTTATTGGTATATCCAGCTTCTCCATCATCTCGATGCTTGCTGCGTTGATCAAATTCATGTGATCGATCGTCATAGCACATGATCTCTCTCTCACTACCACACGGGTGTGAAAAAGCCCAGTCCAGTGGCCTTCCTCCTCCAATAGAAATCCATAGCTTAACTTACTGAATAACGATGCGCTCGCCATCTTCTCCATAGTGTCGTGAACGACCTGATGCTTCGAATACCACCTGATGTAGACCGGACCTAGTGGCGAGATCCGATCCGTTGTTGCGGCCCGACCTTTCACGACACTCCACCTTCAGTAGTAGTAACCTCTGGCCCGCGCACACAATGTACATGAAATAGAGGGTTTGAACCTTGCGGCTCAGCACGAGAAAACCAATCTTGATGACGGTACTCACGCGCAAAACAATTTCCTCGCAGAGAAATTGCAACACAGAGATTTTTTAAAGCTTCCTCCAAAACTTAGGGATTTTTAGACAGCTTCCCCCAAAACTCGATACGGGTATTACCCTAAAGACACATCGTGTCTATTTCATCAAAAATAACCTAATTTTACAGAGAACTAAATTGGCTTTATATAATAGCCGCACACCCTAACTATCTTGGAAAACAAGCCTTGGTACGTACTTGAAAGAAAAAATAACACATAAGTATATGCTAGTCTATTTAAGAAAACAAAAACTACTAGATTTGTTGCATGCGTCGCCGGCTTCTGTTTTTCTTTTGGAGGACCCCATCCAACTTCCTTCAAACATAGAAGACTCCATATATCATACGTCTGGTTTGCTACATGACATCCCTTGCACGGCAGGAACAAAAACAACCAACGCAGTTTGATCCCTAGTCTGTCTTTTTTAAATGAATCTGATCTCCTTTTGTAGTACAAGCCAACAATACCCTGTATGCCCGCATGCACACCAAAGCTTCCAGAATACATGTACGTGTATGTCTTACGCATAAACGTGTCCTCATATTTTCCTTTAAACTGAAACAAACAAAATCTCTCTGACTGGTCCGGATGGATACAAGCCACGGCAACTAGCTTTTCCTTATTTGTCGTGGCCGTAACTGTATCTACCATTGTAGTTAACTTACACGCGGTCATATCAGACAGAAAGAGAGCTTCGTTGTCGTTAGCAATTGCATCAATCATCGAGTGCGGTAGGCAATTCACCTAGCTTTCTAGGGTTCTCAAATATCCTTTGACGGCTACCACCACCTTAGTTCAACAACCATCGTTTCATCGTTCTTGATAGGTCTCGGCAGGGCGCAAGTGCATCGATCCTTTCCTGTAGACCACAAGAAGTCACTGCATGGCAGATCCGACGTCGAATAGGGCTACGACGGATGGATCTTATGAGGGAGGCGATGGCGGCGGTAACAAAATAACATTTCCTAAACCATCAGTTGAAGATAGGTTTGAAGGGCTGGATCAGCATGGGAAACAAGAATTCGATCTAGATTTGTCAGAGTTAGAAGGCTTGATCAAAGATGTGTGTTGGCTACTTGGCTCAAACAGTTTAGGGTTCATATATCCAAGCCATTATGTGGCACCCCGGCTCCGCAATCTGGATGTGCCCTGCATACTAGCCCAAGAATCCGCATCCTTTGGTATATAATGCTAATTGGCATCAAGCACAACCACAATATATTGCAACACATAGGGTAGATAGGTCTTCATGATACATCACTTGGAGAGGCAAAAAGGCACTATACGTGCAGCGGTAATATGTACATTATTTAACTAAAGACCTCGGAGTTTAGCAACAGAATGACAACGATGGTGGGGCTCCATCCCAAAGGGATCCTTGGTAGGACACGATCCTAGCGCTCATGCAGGATCGTTCTCGAAATACTCACAATCAGCATCTCCAACATCTAGCATAATAAGTCAGGTGAGTACACTGAATGTAATCGCAAGCTCACGACAAATAATAACATGCAACATGTCAAATACGTACCACACATATGCATAGACATGTATGAATGATACATCTTGGAAGTTTTATGTTAGCATAATGATGGTTGATTAGAACTCTTGCATAAAACTGACAAATGAATCGGTAGCCACCAAGCTCGGGGGTGTCACCGTAATGAATGAACAACTGCCAAAGACTGTTGGCCACAAGATGGTTGGTCAGGGCACGACACGGAGCATGACAACAATGTGGATAAGAAGAAGAAGTTGCCCAAGGTGACTGGAAATTAGCACAGAGCATGTGAGCAGTGCTACAAAGAGAAACTCAGCAGCTGCATGAGATGGTCGAGAAGCAGCACAAAACACAAGAACAATACTATTTCTACCATGATCTTATGCAAACTTATCACTTAGCTTTATGCAACCTTACCATATTGGCCTCTTGGTCATTACAACTTACCACATGGTTGTGTCTATGACCTTGGTCATGTCCACACTTGATCACCGCGACCACTTATCAACCTTCAGTCACCTCATGACCCATATCTTATCACCACATCGTATTCGTGATCAACACAAATCTTTGAGCTTAACCACCATGAAAACTTCATGTGTATTAATCATTGGCATTGACCGTTGGTGTGACCTAGTATGAACTGCGCCCATTACCCTGGACTTGGCTATTCGAATTGATTTATACACTCTGCACACTACTCTTACCATGTCACCGACATATCCCTTGGGGTAATGTCCCGGAGGAGGAATCTCTAGCCTCATTGCCTACCAAAGGCTCTACCACTTCCATGATCTCATATTTCCCCCCTCTTGGGATTACTTTATTCATAACATGTGAACCATACCATTCCCAGGTTCGTAGAATTAGACGTCGGTAGCCGGGCCAGGTTAGCATACATGTCTAATTCTTCCTAAGATGGTGACACCAATAAGAGCATGTGCATAGACCTAAGTTAAGTCATTCCTACATTAGGGAAATGTGGTTGCACATGTGGAAAGTTTGACTCGATGGCGCCATGACTAGACCAAGCCAATGATGGGTTAGTTTAACAAGTTCTTCTTTATTGAATATATGCTTTGATCCAACTCATGTTTATTATTGAATTCCATAATGGGTGAAGATACACAACCATATTAAAGCAACCATATTCATACAATCAGTCAAATGCTTATGCGGTGATTTTTTTAATTAACATTATTAATGTGATCATGCATTCATGCTACTACCAAAGAAAAATATTCATCAGAAACATATACATGCACATGTAGCCCATAGTATCATAAGTAACTAAATACAAATATGCTCTAAAATACTCCCTCCGTCCAGAAATACTTGTCCAAAAAATGAATAAAATGGATGTGTCTAGAACTAAAATATGTCTAGATACATCCATTCCTCCGACAAGTACTTCCGAACGGAGGGAGTACATATGTATGGACTATGACTTCGACAAGTCAACAAGCAATGGTTGTGTGGCTTGCCTTGGTGAAGATGACAGTCTAGGTACTCTAGATCTTCACCATCAAGCTCTTCTTCCTCGAAAATATATATTTGAAAACAATTTATAAATATCACATAAATCCAAAGCTATTGTGGATACTAGCTAACAGAGTGACAAATAGCAATAGAACATTTTCTGGAAAGACAATTTCACAAGAAAATACTACAAAAAAGAAAAAGATCATTTGGACTTGTAGTTTGGAAGTTATGAGTGGACAAAGTTTGGTCAAATAAGAATTTAAATTGAATTTATTTGATTTAACAGAAAATCCTAGAGCGGCCACATGGAATACGCCTCCTCCTCGTACCGCTTTGGGTGCGGGACCCACTCAACTATAGATGACCACGGTGGGGGGGAGGTCGAGTGAGTGTGCGTCTGTATGTGTGAGAGAGAGAGAGAGAGAGATATCAATGCTCACTAGCGAGGCTAGCAATGATGAGGGTGCTTGATTGGTCTCAGGGCTAATATGGTTGGATGCAGGGGACGACGACGGCCATGGCAGTGGTCGAAACAGGGCGGGGGCTCGACGAACGACATCAGCGCTTCCTCTCGGTGGTACCAGTTGTTGAGTGGTGGTCACCGGCATTGATTCCTGTGTCGATTGACTCGGATGAGCAGGACAGGAGGAGCGGGAGATCAAGGGGAGTGGAGCGAGGCAAAGATTCCAATAGGGGATCGACCAGAGGCGTCGCGCCACGGTGGAGACTAGCGGCACACCTCACAGTCAGAGACGAGGAAGAAGGCCCTTCCATTCCTACCTTGAGGCTTGAATATACAATTGGGTGGTACTGGAGGGTGTTGTGCACATAAGTGCAAAGAGGGGTGGTTTATTCATAGGCTAGCAGTAGGGATAGGTAACAGCGGTCGATGAAGGCGTGCCGCACATTACCCTACGCCATGCACTCGGGAGACCGTCACCCTAGCGACACATGACCCTATAACGGCACATCACTTTAACGAAATATATCGCGCGGGGTTTTTCAAGTTGGTTTATAAAAAGAACGTGAAAAAATATCTTTTAATAGCTTTTTTAGAAATTACATTTTTTTTACAATTGCAAAAAAAATTCAAATTTATGAATAAAATTTAAAATTTCCAAACATTTGGTGAAACTTAAAACAAATAAAGTTTTCAAATATTTTCCAAGTTATAAACAAAATTTGATATTTCTATTTATTAAAATTGTCCAAAAATTTACCAATTTCCAAACACGTTCTGAATTTTCAAAAAAAAAATGAAATTTCCAAAGTTTTTCTCAAAAATTTGAACAAAAATTTTAATTTCTTGAATAAAACTTTAAATTGCTAAAAACATCTGTTTTTTAATTTGTGAAATTTTTTATTAAAAAAATATTTTTTGAAATTCCAAACAATGCTTGAAAGCTCAAAGATTTAAAAAAAAATACAAACTGTATCAAAACAAGAACAATTCTTGAAATTCCAGATAATTTTGAAAGCACAATTTTTTTGAAAATAACAACTTTTTTTACGAAAAAAAGCATGTTTGAAATTCAAATAATTTTTGAAAATTAGAACTTCCTTGAAAAAAAGAAACAGAAGAAAAACGGTCAAATATCCAATAGGAAAAAGGAAAAAGAACGAACATGAACCTCTCAGGATCCAGCGTCCAACTGTACTGGCGTTAATGGGCCGCCCAGCCTGGTCGATTCTATGCGACGAGCCGACTACTTGACGCATTATGCGTCAAGATAGAAGTTGCCAGGCAGCCAGTATCGCGCGTAGATAAAAAAAACTTTTTTTCTGTAATATAGCGCGGAGATAATGAACCATATCCATAGCTGCAGCAAAACCGTACTGTACGCGGTCACGACTCACGACCTGCATCGCCCAAACCGCAACTTCTGTCCATTCGTCTGGACGTCATACACGGAAACCCCACGTGTCAGGAGGAAAAATATCCACACCCGAGCCTTATGTGGTGGCTGGCACTGGCAAGCAAAGAAGGCAGCTAGGCTATCTCCCGCCTCCCACGCTCGGTTCCAGCCACCGGAGCTGCCCTGCTCGGACGCAGCACCCGATGGCGGCCACGGCGGCCGCAGCCGCGGTGCGTCCGTCGCCGCCGCGCGAGCGGAGAGCTGCCTGCTGCTCGCTTGCGCCGGCGACCAGAGCGCGGCCCACACGCTTGCCGTCCTCTGTAAGTACGTGTTCGTTTCCGTTCCTGTGTTTTCCACTTGCACTTTGATGCCTAGAACCTCATTTCGGCTTGAATTGGTTGTGATGTCTGATCACCCTATTCTCTGTGTTTAATTGGACACCGTGATTGAGCAAACTGGAGCAATTTCTATATTGGGGAAATTTCAGATGCACGTAGTTCCGCGCTCTGACGAAGTAACAATTTCAGTTCCCGTACAGAGATGGCGCTGCACCGTCACCCATGCCCGGAGCCGCCGGCTCCACGGGCCGCGCTGCAGCCAGGCTGAAGTGGCGAGCAGCACCGTGGACGACGACGAGGCGTGCGAGCTGGTGAGGGGCACGGACGTCGTCATCGGGCAGGGCGACGACGAGAGCGTCCGCGCCTACCTCCTCGAGGCCGTCAAGAACAACAACGGCACCTGCGTCCTCTTCCTCTCCGACATCTTCGGCTTCGAGGACTCCGCCACCCGGGACTTCGCCTACCGCATCGCCTGCCACGGCTACAAGTAAACCAACAACATTCCCCCCTTCTCCGATCCAATCATTTCTTTCAGTTGCTCTGCATTTGTCACCTCTTCATGCTTGATCGATGGACGCATTCAGAAAAACTCGGTTTATTTTTCTAAGCATCTCTTATTGTGCAAGGCCTAAGAGCGTACGAATGTGCGTCAGTTCATCAGTTGTTGAATGTCAGTTGCTCCGTGGTTCAGTGCAGAATTGTCGTAGCCGTTACCCTAATTTTCTTCTGTTGTCTTAGCAGTTGATCAGCTACTGAATGTGCAGTAATCCAGTGTGACCTGCTGTCAGTTGCTCCGTGGTTCAGTGCAGAATTGCCGTAAGGGTTTATTATATCAGCTACTAAATGTGCACTAATCCAGCGTGGTCTGGTGCCATTAACTCCGTGGTTCGGTGCAGAAAAGAAGCAGCAGTTTCCGTCCTGTAGGTGAGCAATTCCCGTGCGTTGATCCGCACTGAGAGAACCACCGGAAAGGTCGTGCCCACCCTTTTGACCCCGGTACCACGGTGTGTTCTCTAACCAAACAAGATAAAACTATGCGATCCTTTCCTTGTCGGCAACAAAAAGATAAGCAGCTTGGGACCGTATGCGGGAATACCGGACTGGATAGGTGTGAATGCAGGACGGCTAGGGCAAAATAAAACAGGTATGCGAACCAATTTGTGGTTGGATAGCTAGAGGGACTATAGTATTCTCAGTTCATCAGGGTTCAAATCCTAGTGCTCGCATTTATTTATGAATTTATTTCAGGAATTCCGGCGAAGCGTATTCAGTGGGAAGAGACGTTCCTGTCGACGACGAAGTGCTTACGGTGACTTCGTAAATTTCAAGATGATATGTCGGCTCAATCTTTCGAAGGTCCTCATAAGAATAGGGTGTGCGTGCGTACGTTCATAGGGGTGAGTGTATGTACGTGTATATGAGCGCTTGCTTTTGTACTGATGTTCAAAAAAAATTAAAACAGGTATGGGACGGCGTCGTCTGCCATCAAAGGGAGACATCGCCATTTTTCATGGCAACTCTTTAAATTTGTTGTGCTAGTGGTGCCATGATTAGTGTGACCTGCGTGCATGGCTACACATGACTGGAGATGCATGTCGAAGCAATGTTCCTAGCAGTGCTGAATCCACTCTTTGCTAAGGGCGTGCTCGATTGTAGCACAAAAGATCGGAACAAGAAAACATGGAAGTTCAATGTTAAGCCAATGTTGAATTCCACATGGATTTTGAGACACAGGAAATGTTGAAAAGGTTCTTTAATTGCAGCACAAGGAAAGAAGATTAAATTCCAGTTTTTGGCCCCTCAAATGGTCCTTTTTTGTGGGGCCTCAAAATAGATTTTTTTACATGAATCACCATGTTTAAGGATGTTCTTCTGTTTTAACCCATTTAATGAATTTGAACAATTTTAGACGGCCATTGCATTTGAACGAGTGGCCTAGATTAGGCATGGCGGTCTATTACCTCGTATGGGTTGATAGGTTACCTCATATGGGAGAGGGAGGGGGAGAGAGTGATGTAGACCGGACCTAGTGGCGAGATCCGATCCGTTGTTGCGGCCTGACCTTTCACGACACTCCACCTTCAGTAGTAGTAACCTCTGGTCCGCGCACACAATGTACACGAAATAGAGGGTTTGAACCTTGCGGCTCAGCACGAGAAAACCAATCTTGATGACGGTACTCACGCGCAAAACAATTTCCTCGCAGAGAAATCGCAACACAGAGGTTTTCTAAAGCTTCCTCCAAAACTTAGGGATTTTTAGACAGCTTCCCCCAAAACTCGATACGGGTATTACCCTAAAGACACATCGTGTCTATTTCATCAAAAATAACCTAATTTTACAGAGAACTAAATTGGCTTTATATAATAGCCGCACACCCTAACTATCTTGGTAAACAAGCCTTGGTACGTACTTGAAAGAAAAAATAACACATAAGTATATGCTAGTCTATTTAAGAAAACAAAAACTACTAGATTTGTTGCATGCGTCGTCGGCTTCTGTTTTTCTTTTGGAGGACCCCATCCAACTTCCTTCAAACATAGAAGACTCCATATATCATACGTCTGGTTTGCTACATGACATCCCTTGCACGGCAGGAACAAAAACAACCAACGCAGTTTGATCCCTAGTCTGTCTTTTTTAAATGAATCTGATCTCCTTTTGTAGTACAAGCCAACAATACCCTGTATGCCCGCATGCACACCAAAGCTTCCAGAATACATGTACGTGTATGTCTTACGCATAAACGTGTCCTCATATTTTCCTTTAAACTGAAACAAACAAAATCTCTCTGACTGGTCCGGATGGATACAAGCCACGACAACTAGCTTTTCCTTATTTGTCGTGGCCGTAACTGTATCTACCATTGTAGTTAACTTACACGCGGTCACATCATCCTCTTCTCCTTGAAACGAAACCGTCCTCGGTTTAGAGTTGATCTCAACAATATTTTTATTTGCAGACTGAACGACGACGACAGTAAGAATTGCAGCAGCTTCGACCTTCTTCTTTTCTTCTTGTTCCTGCTTTTTTATCTTCTGAAGATGTTCCTTCCTCCATGTAATGAAACGCTCCTCATCCATGGGCACAAGATTGCACTTTTGACCCTTCTTGCCAGTATATGTGTGTGTGTGATAATCGTACACAACATCATGCTCTTTGTACCATGGTTCACCCAACAACAAGTGGCACGAAACCATCGGCGCCGGAATCACATCGCACAAAACCTCGCAAAAGAATTTTCCCAACAAAAACGGTACCTTAGTTTGGTGCGTGACAGTGAGCTCTTCATGACCCCAACGGAAAGAGTATGGTTTTGGATGTGTTGTTATTGGTATATCCAGCTTCTCCATCATCTCGATGCTTGCTGCGTTGATCAAATTCATGTGATCGATCGTCATAGCACATGATCTCTCTCTCACTACCACACGGGTGTGAAAAAGCCCAGTCCAGTGGCCTTCCTCCTCCAATAGAAATCCATAGCTTAACTTACTGAATAACGATGCGCTCGCCATCTTCTCCATAGTGTCGTGAACGACCTGATGCTTCGAATACCACCTGATGTAGACCGGACCTAGTGGCGAGATCCGATCCGTTGTTGCGGCCCGACCTTTCACGACACTCCACCTTCAGTAGTAGTAACCTCTGGCCCGCGCACACAATGTACATGAAATAGAGGGTTTGAACCTTGCGGCTCAGCACGAGAAAACCAATCTTGATGACGGTACTCACGCGCAAAACAATTTCCTCGCAGAGAAATTGCAACACAGAGATTTTTTAAAGCTTCCTCCAAAACTTAGGGATTTTTAGACAGCTTCCCCCAAAACTCGATACGGGTATTACCCTAAAGACACATCGTGTCTATTTCATCAAAAATAACCTAATTTTACAGAGAACTAAATTGGCTTTATATAATAGCCGCACACCCTAACTATCTTGGAAAACAAGCCTTGGTACGTACTTGAAAGAAAAAATAACACATAAGTATATGCTAGTCTATTTAAGAAAACAAAAACTACTAGATTTGTTGCATGCGTCGCCGGCTTCTGTTTTTCTTTTGGAGGACCCCATCCAACTTCCTTCAAACATAGAAGACTCCATATATCATACGTCTGGTTTGCTACATGACATCCCTTGCACGGCAGGAACAAAAACAACCAACGCAGTTTGATCCCTAGTCTGTCTTTTTTAAATGAATCTGATCTCCTTTTGTAGTACAAGCCAACAATACCCTGTATGCCCGCATGCACACCAAAGCTTCCAGAATACATGTACGTGTATGTCTTACGCATAAACGTGTCCTCATATTTTCCTTTAAACTGAAACAAACAAAATCTCTCTGACTGGTCCGGATGGATACAAGCCACGGCAACTAGCTTTTCCTTATTTGTCGTGGCCGTAACTGTATCTACCATTGTAGTTAACTTACACGCGGTCATATCAGACAGAAAGAGAGCTTCGTTGTCGTTAGCAATTGCATCAATCATCGAGTGCGGTAGGCAATTCACCTAGCTTTCTAGGGTTCTCAAATATCCTTTGACGGCTACCACCACCTTAGTTCAACAACCATCGTTTCATCGTTCTTGATAGGTCTCGGCAGGGCGCAAGTGCATCGATCCTTTCCTGTAGACCACAAGAAGTCACTGCATGGCAGATCCGACGTCGAATAGGGCTACGACGGATGGATCTTATGAGGGAGGCGATGGCGGCGGTAACAAAATAACATTTCCTAAACCATCAGTTGAAGATAGGTTTGAAGGGCTGGATCAGCATGGGAAACAAGAATTCGATCTAGATTTGTCAGAGTTAGAAGGCTTGATCAAAGATGTGTGTTGGCTACTTGGCTCAAACAGTTTAGGGTTCATACATCCAAGCCATTATGTGGCACCCCGGCTCCGCAATCTGGATGTGCCCTGCATACTAGCCCAAGAATCCGCATCCTTTGGTATATAATGCTAATTGGCATCAAGCACAACCACAATATATTGCAACACATAGGGTAGATAGGTCTTCATGATACATCACTTGGAGAGGCAAAAAGGCACTATACGTGCGGCGGTAATATGTACATTATTTAACTAAAGACCTCGGAGTTTAGCAACAGAATGACAACGATGGTGGGGCTCCATCCCAAAGGGATCCTTGGTAGGACACGATCCTAGCGCTCATGCAGGATCGTTCTCGAAATACTCACAATCAGCATCTCCAACATCTAGCATAATAAGTCAGGTGAGTACACTGAATGTAATCGCAAGCTCACGACAAATAATAACATGCAACATGTCAAATACGTACCACACATATGCATAGACATGTATGAATGATACATCTTGGAAGTTTTATGTTAGCATAATGATGGTTGATTAGAACTCTTGCATAAAACTGACAAATGAATCGGTAGCCACCAAGCTCGGGGGTGTCACCGTAATGAATGAACAACTGCCAAAGACTGTTGGCCACAAGATGGTTGGTCAGGGCACGACACGGAGCATGACAACAATGTGGATAAGAAGAAGAAGTTGCCCAAGGTGACTGGAAATTAGCACAGAGCATGTGAGCAGTGCTACAAAGAGAAACTCAGCAGCTGCATGAGATGGTCGAGAAGCAGCACAAAACACAAGAACAATACTATTTCTACCATGATCTTATGCAAACTTATCACTTAGCTTTATGCAACCTTACCATATTGGCCTCTTGGTCATTACAACTTACCACATGGTTGTGTCTATGACCTTGGTCATGTCCACACTTGATCACCGCGACCACTTATCAACCTTCAGTCACCTCATGACCCATATCTTATCACCACATCGTATTCGTGATCAACACAAATCTTTGAGCTTAACCACCATGAAAACTTCATGTGTATTAATCATTGGCATTGACCGTTGGTGTGACCTAGTATGAACTGCGCCCATTACCCTGGACTTGGCTATTCGAATTGATTTATACACTCTGCACACTACTCTTACCATGTCACCGACATATCCCTTGGGGTAATGTCCCGGAGGAGGAATCTCTAGCCTCATTGCCTACCAAAGGCTCTACCACTTCCATGATCTCATATTTCCCCCCTCTTGGGATTACTTTATTCATAACATGTGAACCATACCATTCCCAGGTTCGTAGAATTAGACGTCGGTAGCCGGGCCAGGTTAGCATACATGTCTAATTCTTCCTAAGATGGTGACACCAATAAGAGCATGTGCATAGACCTAAGTTAAGTCATTCCTACATTAGGGAAATGTGGTTGCACATGTGGAAAGTTTGACTCGATGGCGCCATGACTAGACCAAGCCAATGATGGGTTAGTTTAACAAGTTCTTCTTTATTGAATATATGCTTTGATCCAACTCATGTTTATTATTGAATTCCATAATGGGTGAAGATACACAACCATATTAAAGCAACCATATTCATACAATCAGTCAAATGCTTATGCGGTGATTTTTTTAATTAACATTATTAATGTGATCATGCATTCATGCTACTACCAAAGAAAAATATTCATCAGAAACATATACATGCACATGTAGCCCATAGTGTCATAAGTAACTAAATACAAATATGCTCTAAAATACTCCCTCCGTCCAGAAATACTTGTCCAAAAAATGAATAAAATGGATGTGTCTAGAACTAAAATATGTCTAGATACATCCATTCCTCCGACAAGTACTTCCGAACGGAGGGAGTACATATGTATGGACTATGACTTCGACAAGTCAACAAGCAATGGTTGTGTGGCTTGCCTTGGTGAAGATGACAGTCTAGGTACTCTAGATCTTCACCATCAAGCTCTTCTTCCTCGAAAATATATATTTGAAAACAATTTATAAATATCACATAAATCCAAAGCTATTGTGGATACTAGCTAACAGAGTGACAAATAGCAATAGAACATTTTCTGGAAAGACAATTTCACAAGAAAATACTACAAAAAAGAAAAAGATCATTTGGACTTGTAGTTTGGAAGTTATGAGTGGACAAAGTTTGGTCAAATAAGAATTTAAATTGAATTTATTTGATTTAACAGAAAATCCTAGAGCGGCCACATGGAATACGCCTCCTCCTCGTACCGCTTTGGGTGCGGGACCCACTCAACTATAGATGACCACGGTGGGGGGGAGGTCGAGTGAGTGTGCGTCTGTATGTGTGAGAGAGAGAGAGAGAGAGAGAGAGAGAGAGAGAGAGATATCAATGCTCACTAGCGAGGCTAGCAATGATGAGGGTGCTTGATTGGTCTCAGGGCTAATATGGTTGGATGCAGGGGACGACGACGGCCATGGCAGTGGTCGAAACAGGGCGGGGGCTCGACGAACGACATCAGCGCTTCCTCTCGGTGGTACCAGTTGTTGAGTGGTGGTCACCGGCATTGATTCCTGTGTCGATTGACTCGGATGAGCAGGACAGGAGGAGTGGGAGATCAAGGGGAGTGGAGCGAGGCAAAGATTCCAATAGGGGATCGACCAGAGGCGTCGCGCCACGGTGGAGACTAGCGGCACACCTCACAGTCAGAGACGAGGAAGAAGGCCCTTCCATTCCTACCTTGAGGCTTGAATATACAATTGGGTGGTACTGGAGGGTGTTGTGCACATAAGTGCAAAGAGGGGTGGTTTATTCATAGGCTAGCAGTGGGGATAGGTAACAGCGGTCGATGAAGGCGTGCCGCACATTACCCTACGCCATGCACTCGGGAGACCGTCACCCTAGCGACACATGACCCTATAACGGCACATCACTTTAACGAAATATATCGCGCGGGGTTTTTCAAGTTGGTTTATAAAAAGAACGTGAAAAAATATCTTTTAATAGCTTTTTTAGAAATTACATTTTTTTTACAATTGCAAAAAAAATTCAAATTTATGAATAAAATTTAAAATTTCCAAACATTTGGTGAAACTTAAAACAAATAAAGTTTTCAAATATTTTCCAAGTTATAAACAAAATTTGATATTTCTATTTATTAAAATTGTCCAAAAATTTACCAATTTCCAAACACGTTCTGAATTTTCAAAAAAAAAATGAAATTTCCAAAGTTTTTCTCAAAAATTTGAACAAAAATTTTAATTTCTTGAATAAAACTTTAAATTGCTAAAAACATCTGTTTTTTAATTTGTGAAATTTTTTATTAAAAAAATATTTTTTGAAATTCCAAACAATGCTTGAAAGCTCAAAGATTTAAAAAAAAATACAAACTGTATCAAAACAAGAACAATTCTTGAAATTCCAGATAATTTTGAAAGCACAATTTTTTTGAAAATAACAACTTTTTTTACGAAAAAAAGCATGTTTGAAATTCAAATAATTTTTGAAAATTAGAACTTCCTTGAAAAAAAGAAACAGAAGAAAAACGGTCAAATATCCAATAGGAAAAAGGAAAAAGAACGAACATGAACCTCTCAGGATCCAGCGTCCAACTGTACTGGCGTTAATGGGCCGCCCAGCCTGGTCGATTCTATGCGACGAGCCGACTACTTGACGCATTATGCGTCAAGATAGAAGTTGCCAGGCAGCCAGTATCGCGCGTAGATAAAAAAAACTTTTTTTCTGTAATATAGCGCGGAGATAATGAACCATATCCATAGCTGCAGCAAAACCGTACTGTACGCGGTCACGACTCACGACCTGCATCGCCCAAACCGCAACTTCTGTCCATTCGTCTGGACGTCATACACGGAAACCCCACGTGTCAGGAGGAAAAATATCCACACCCGAGCCTTATGTGGTGGCTGGCACTGGCAAGCAAAGAAGGCAGCTAGGCTATCTCCCGCCTCCCACGCTCGGTTCCAGCCACCGGAGCTGCCCTGCTCGGACGCAGCACCCGATGGCGGCCACGGCGGCCGCAGCCGCGGTGCGTCCGTCGCCGCCGCGCGAGCGGAGAGCTGCCTGCTGCTCGCTTGCGCCGGCGACCAGAGCGCGGCCCACACGCTTGCCGTCCTCTGTAAGTACGTGTTCGTTTCCGTTCCTGTGTTTTCCACTTGCACTTTGATGCCTAGAACCTCATTTCGGCTTGAATTGGTTGTGATGTCTGATCACCCTATTCTCTGTGTTTAATTGGACACCGTGATTGAGCAAACTGGAGCAATTTCTATATTGGGGAAATTTCAGATGCACGTAGTTCCGCGCTCTGACGAAGTAACAATTTCAGTTCCCGTACAGAGATGGCGCTGCACCGTCACCCATGCCCGGAGCCGCCGGCTCCACGGGCCGCGCTGCAGCCAGGCTGAAGTGGCGAGCAGCACCGTGGACGACGACGAGGCGTGCGAGCTGGTGAGGGGCACGGACGTCGTCATCGGGCAGGGCGACGACGAGAGCGTCCGCGCCTACCTCCTCGAGGCCGTCAAGAACAACAACGGCACCTGCGTCCTCTTCCTCTCCGACATCTTCGGCTTCGAGGACTCCGCCACCCGGGACTTCGCCTACCGCATCGCCTGCCACGGCTACAAGTAAACCAACAACATTCCCCCCTTCTCCGATCCAATCATTTCTTTCAGTTGCTCTGCATTTGTCACCTCTTCATGCTTGATCGATGGACGCATTCATGTATGCAGTGTTCTGGTGCCGGACCTGTTCCGCGGGAACCCGTGGAAGAAGAGCCTGCCGATGGACGGGTTCCAGGCGTGGCTCGCCGAGCAAGGCCCGGAGAGGGTGGCCGGCGACATCGACACTTGCAGGAAATGGCTGGTTGACGACTTCCTGGCGGCGGCACCGTCCAAGAAGCTGGGCGTGGTCGGGTTCTGCTACGGGGGCGGCCGCCTCGTGGAGACGCTGGCGCGCGACGCCGGCAAAAGCTTCCGCGCGGGCGTCTGCTTCTACGGGTCCCGGATGGACGCGTCGCTCGGGGCGCAGATCGCCGCGCCGGTGCTGTTCGTGTGCGGCGACGGTGACCCGCTGTGCCCCGTGGAGACGGTGAGGGAGCTGGAGAGGAGCGCGAGGGGCGCCAAGGCCGCCGTGTACGCCGGCAGGGGCCACGGGTTCGCGCACCGGCCGGAGTCGCTGGAGGACGACGGCGACGCCGAGGACGCGTTCGCGATGATGAAGAGTTGGTTGCACGACCACCTGCTTGCTTGATCTGATCTGATCTGATGAGCCGTCGTGTGTCGTGTGTACATTCTGTTTGTTGTGTTCGTTGTTCTGTTTGATTGCAACTGGTGAAGACTGAAGAGGTAAAGTGCATTGTTAACACTCAACTACGGATTCACTTCTCGCCGGTACTGAGTTCAGGACCAAAGCCTTGATACATGTAGAGTCGAGAATAGAGAGTGTGGAGAGGGAGGAAGGGGGACTGGGGTGCCACGAAGCCGTTTGCCCTGAACGTTCTCTGCCTCTGTATATTTTTTTTAGAAGATCTCTGGCTTTTCTTTAGGGATAGAAAATCTCTGTATTTGTTGTATTTTTTTTTTGAGAAGACTCTGTATTTGTTGTATGTCTGCCTGTGATAGCAATTGGGCTGAGCCCATTAACAGTGCAAGCACTGGTCAGTGGAGTCCAGGGTAGTAGTCACCCTAGGAGCATGAGAGCTATATCTCGCTTTTGTTTTGGCCACTAATAGGCGCCGGTGCGCCAGCCGAAACTTTCGGGCGATTGCACCCAGCCACCCGATTCAGCAATTTTTAGCCGTTAGATAAGGTTCAGCTTCTGTATCGAATAGCTTTTCTTCCCAAATCACGCGAGTGCGAATTGACGAGAGCAAATCGAGCGTCGCCGACCCTACTAAGGACGAGCGCCGTTGACCTCGCCGTAGAACAACTTGCTGCCCTCGCCATCAGGTATCATCTGGTTGACCTCACCGCCGGCCGAACTTGCCGCCAAGTCAGCACGACGGCTGCGCCCCTTGCAGCAAAAAAACCTCGCACAACACGCCCTTGCTCCCCGGTCGTCGTTGCAGCATACCCAACTCCGGCCATCATCGTTGCCAGCAGCTGACATTCCCCCCTTCCAGTACCATGCGCTCCCCCTCTCAGCCACGGTTGTAGCACACCGCAGCCGGCTCGCCAAAAAAAAAAAGACATGGTTGTGGCATCCAACACAAACTGTTCCAGCATCCAGCACAAACTCAGGCCATCGATGTATCATGTCGTAATCTGCTCCAGCAAAAATCGATGCGGGAAGTAGCAAATTATGTCGCTGGATGCTGCTCCTCCGTGCCTACTCTCAACTGCTTCCAGCAAAAAAATGCCGGCAGTAGCAATTTGCACACCGGTTGTACCCCCCCCCCCCCCCCCCCCCCGCGGTTGTAGCTCCGTCGTACGACGGTCGTAGTCGATGCTCATGCTGGTTCGAACAAAAATTGATGACAGATGTAGCAAAAAAATTGGCTGGATGCAGTTGATTCCCATCACGTAGTCTTCTTCGATGTAGCAAAAGCAAAGGTTGGTTCCAGCAAAATAAACCGTGGCGGCCATGCCGTCACCGCCGATCACTGTCTTGCAGCAAAAATGCAAGCAGATTCCAGCAAAAATCAAACCTGGTTCAAGCAAAAAAAAATCAGAAAAATACCAACCTATTCTCTGCCAGTGCCATCCTCGCCAACCACCACCATCGCCGAGGCGACTGAAGCAAAAATCTCCCTAGATGGGGTTCAGCGCCGCACATCGTTGGCTTCCGGCATATCGACACTGGATGGGGAGTGTGGTGATGTAGCAGCGCTGTGGTGGTGGTGGGCTATAGGTGCGCCGGCACCGAGGAGGTCTGAAGAAAGAGGAGGTGAGCTCGGTGCAGAAATCAGCGGCACAAGCAAGACGAAGGAATGAGTGGACGAGGACCCGAGTTAGAGACAAGAAAAGAAAAGAAAAGCGGTGTGATTGGGCCAGCGTGACGTGGCTTGTGTGTGCGAGCCCAACGCGCGTAGCGAGCGAGGCGGCCGGCCGAAGTTTCGGCCGGCTCGCCCTTCGTAAACGCTTCCCTTTTGTTGTTGACAGTAGAGCTATATCTCGCTTAATGTGAGAGTGGCTGTTGTCTCGCCTGAAGCTTTTTCATGGGCGTATATTGTTAGCCTTTTTTTCGGCCGCGCTCGCTCCCTTGTTGGTTGCTGCATTCGCTAGAGAATGGATTTTTGGATCCTAGGTGCATTAGAGGATTTTATTTTAAATAGATTAAAAAACACATTTTAAGTTTCAAAAAATTAATTTACATGATGATATGGATGTACTCCCTTCGTTGCCAAATATATGTTTTTTTTAGAGATTCAAATAAGGGACTGCATACGAAGCAAAATGAGTGAATCTACACTCTAAAATATGTCTATATACATCCGTATGTAGCATGTATTGAAATATCTAAAAAGACATATATTTAGAAACGGAGGAAGTATATTACAAATGTGTAAACTTTGGTGACGAAATAAGTAAACATGTGAGCTATACAAAAATGACAAAATGACGATTTCTGAATGTGCATTGTTCATCATTCAGAAATCATGATTTTGTCTTTTTTGTGTAACTCCATGGTTACTTATTCCAACACAAACTTTGCACGTGTGTAATATACATCCAGATGAACATGTTTATTTCTTTCAGAATTTTTGAAACATGAAACATACCATTTTGCCTTCATTCAAAATATAGGGCTCACCAGAGCTCGTCCTCCAAAGTGAATTTTTGGTGTTCGCTGCGGTTTTCTTCGGTTTGTCTTCTTTTGTTTTTTTTTCTATTTTCTTTGTTTTTACTTATTTATTTAATCCCCCCCTGTTTTTAGTGATTTTTCTCACTTTTTTGGATTTTCGGCTGTTTTCCCCTGCTTTCATCATTTTTCTCCGCTTTCAATTGGCATCGATTATCTTCTTTTTCTTGCTTTTCTTTATTTCATTTCAGTTTTCAATGGTTTTCTATGTTTCTTACTCGGGTTTCATTGTTCCCACTGTTCTCCATTGGTTTTCTTCGTTTCTTTTATTTTTGTTACATATGTTTTACTTTGATTTTCTTTGTTGCTTTCTTGGTTTTCTTCATTTTTCTTCAGTTTGCTTTTGTTTCTTTGTTGGTTTTCATCTACTTTATTTTATTTTTCAAAACATGTCTACTTTTTTCAGTACATAATGTATATTCTTTATGTACACATGAAATATTTTCTGTTACAAGTTGAACATTTTTCAAGTACACGACGCACATGTATCTTAAATACATGTTTTGAGAATTTTTCAAGTGCACGTTGAACATTTTTTAATGGTAATAACCATTTCTTGACACACAATGTATATTTTTCGTATACGTCAGGAACAGTTTTTGTATATGTTTAACATTTTTTAAACAGAGAACTAATTTTTTATGTCTACTTTAATTTAATGTACGTTGTACTTTTTTCGTATACATCAGGAACATCTTTTATACATGTTTAACATTTTTTAAATATGTGATCAACATTTTTGACACACATTGTATATTTTCTGTATATATTTTTCGTATACATGGGAAATGTTTTATACACATTTAACACTTTTTAAACTTTGATTATTTTTTATAAAAATACTTTATTGCCATTTCCAAATGTTTGATTAACACTTTAAATACATGATCAACTTTTTCATACACATTGTATATTATTTCCATACATTTTCCATATATAGGAGAAACATTTTTTCTATACATATTTAACATTTTTCGAATGCTTGATTTATATAGTTCTTATATTTAGAATATTCGGAGGTATAAACAAAAGTAGAAAAAATAAAGCCAAACAAAAAAAAAGGTGAAAAAGTTGTGGGGGGGGGGGGGGGGGGGGGGGTGAGGTTGTGGCCTGTTGCCTCCTGTCTGCTAGGTCAGCCTAGTCTCTCACGCTCGCACACGTGAGGTTGCCCTATATCTCTCTATAAGCGGGACATAGGTGTGCTCACCTAAGAGCATCTCCAACAGTTGATAAAAAAGTTGGTGATGTAATAAAATCAATATAGGATAGAAGAGAACAAATTCATCACCCCCACGATTGTTGCTTTAGCAAATGACGTAAAAGTGGCACCCAAAAAATCTCGCCCTCCTCTTGTCGGCCGTCATTTTCCTCTCCACAGTTTCATACATATTGAAACAAAACATGTTATGATTAAGGTTTACAAAATAACAATACACATAATCAAAGAACATATGAAATTTCAAGTTCATATCCACTAATCAAGTTCAACTTCAAACCATAAGCATTGTGCATGACAAACTCAAACATAAGTGCATATATGAATACATAGCCGTCTCAAATATCATTGCCCCCATCGCTTGCTTCCTCTTTGTTGTTTACTGCCTCTTAGTGGCTTGCTTTCACTCCACTGCCACCATTGGCACAATTGCTTTCATAGACCTTGCCACTAATACTTGAACGCGACACATCTTAATGTATGCTCCTGCCTTCACATCAAGTTTACCCATGTCCATCGTCATGAGTTTTTTTTTCGTTTTCCATGCTCTTGATTCTTTTTTCCATCACTTGCTTACTCTCCTCCACCTCGACCATCTTCTCCCCCCCTCTCCGCATTTCTTGGGCCTTTGTGTTCTTTCTTTCTTCACATCTCTTTTCTCATTATCACGATGGCTTCCAATGATTCCTTGACATTTGTAGTATCCCTTGTTAAAGTTCTCCTTGACATTCTCTCTTCCACCAGGCCTCTTCTTAGAAGCAACCGAGCTGGGAAGGGAGCTTCTATTTTCCTTCATCGGCACTTGATGCATCATCAACGCCATCACCAACTTGTGTTGCATCTCCACCCGAGCTCTTCTTCTTGTGAGAAATTTTGTTGAACTAATGGTTCTTCCTATAGACGGGAAAGTTTGCGATACAATAGACGTTGTATTGATGGGGTGCTGGTGCACGTATATATAGTACAAGGGGAGGCCTCTACCTCAACTATACAAGACTACGAGATGGGCCACAACTCCAATACACCTGCAATACAAAATACATACTCACCCCCCCCCCCCCCCCCCCCCCGCAGTCGAAGCGTCGCCGGAGACACAAAGACCAGACCAAAACTCCTCGAAGACGGGAGTAGGCAATCCCTTAGTCATCACATCAGCAAACTGTTGCGTCGTCGGCACGTGGAGAACCCGAACACGGCCTAGGGCAACCTGCTCGCACGAAGTGAATATCGAGCTCAATATGCTTCGTTCGTCGATGGTGCACCGGGTTGGCGGAGAGGTAGACCCCACTGACGTTATCGCAGTAGACAAGAGTGGCCTTGTGAACATCACAAAGCAACTCCTGGAGCAGCTGACGTATCCAAGAGCACTTGGCCACAGCATTGGCCACGACGCGATACTCTTCCTCGGCACTGGAGCGGGAGACCGTGGGTTGTCGCTTTGATGACCAAGAGATCAATGAGGGCCCAAGGTAGACGCAGTAGCCTGACATAGAGCGTCGCGTGTCGGGGCAACCAGCCCAGTCGGCATCAGAGTAGGCCATGAGATCGGTGGAGCCGGAGGCCGTTGATACGTCTCCAACGTATCTATAATTTATGAAGCATTCATGCTATATTACTATGTGTTTTAAATGATTATGGGCTTTATTTTCCACTTTTATATTATTTTTGGGACTAACCTATTAACCGGAGGCCCAGCCCAGATTTTCTGTTTTATGCCTATTTCAGTGTTTCGAGGAAAAGGAATATCAGACGGAGTCAAATGGAACGAAATCAACTAGAGAAGTTATTTTTGGAAGGAAAGCCACCCGATGGACTTGGAGTGCACGTCAGGAGATACGGGAGGTGCTCACGAGGGTGGGGGCGCCCCCTGGGCGCGCCCCCTGCCTTGTGGGACCCCCGTAGCTCCACCGACGTACCCCCTGCACCCATATATACCTACGTACCCAAAAACTTCCAGAACAGAACCTAGATCGGGAGTTCCACCGCCGCAAGCCTCCGTAGCCACCAAAAACCAATCGAGACCCTGTTCCGGCACCCTGTCGGAGGGGATCCCATCACCAGAGGCCATCTTCATCATCCCGGCGCTATCCATGACGAGGAGGGAGTAGTTCACCCTCGGGGCTGAGGGTATGTACCAGTAGCTATGTGTTTGACCTCTCTCTCTCTCTCTCTCTCTCTCTCTCTCTCTCGTGTTCTCTCTCGTGTTCCCTCTATGGCATGATCTTGATGTATCCCGAGCTTTGCTATTGTAGTTGGATCTTATGATGTTTCTCCCCCTCTACTCTCTTCTGATGAATTGAGTTTCCCCTTTGAAGTTACTTTATTGGATTGAGTCTTTTATGAACACTTGATGTATGTCTTGCGTGGGATAACCGTGGTGACAATGGGTTATTCTATTTATCCACTTGATGTATGTTTTGGTGATCAACTTGCGGGTTTCGTGACACTTGGGAACCTATGCATAGGGGTTGGCACACGTTCTTGACTCTCCGATAGTAGCTTTGGGGCACTCTTTGAAGTACTTTTATGTTGGTTGGATGAATCTGAGATTGTGTGACGCTTATTGTATAATCATGCCCATGGATACTTGAGGTGACAATGGAGTATCTAGGTGACATTAGGGTTTTGGTTGATTTGTGTCTTAAGGTGTTATTCTAGTATGAACTCTATGATGGATTGAGCGGAAAGAATAGCTTTATGTTATTTTACTACAAACTCTTGAATAGATAGAACAAAAAGGATAACTTTGAGGTGGTTTCATACCCTACCATAATCTCTACGTTTGTTCTCCGCTATTAGTGGCTTTGGAGTGACTCTTTGTTGCATGTTGAGGGCTTGTTATATGATCTATCTATGTTATAATTGTTGAGAGAACTTGCACTAGTGAAAGTATGAACCCTAGGCCTTGTTTCCTATCATTGCAATACCATTTACGCTCACTTTTATCGCTCACTACCTTGCTGTTTTTATTATTTCAGATTACAAAAACCTATATCTACTATCTATTTTGCACTTGTATCTTCATCTCTTCGCCGAACTAGTGCACCTATACAATTTACCATTGTATTTGGTGTGTTGGGGACACAAGAGACTCTTTGTTATTTGGTTGCAGGGTTGTTTGAGAGAGACCATCTTCATCCTACGCCTCCTACGGATTGATAAACCTTAGGTCATCCACTTGAGGGAAATTTGCTACTGTCCTACAAACCTGTCCACTTGCAGGCCCAACAACGTCTATAAGAAGAAGGTTGTGTAGTAGACATCAGCCGTCAGGGTGAGTCCCAAGGACATGGTGCCGCGTATGTAACAGAGAATACGCTTCACCAGAGTCCAGTGAGAGTCACGCGGGGCGTGCATATGGAGGCACACCTGCTGGACAGCGTACTGCAGGTCGGGGCGAGTCAGCGCCAGGTACTCTAAAGCACCGACAATACAACGATAAAACGCTCCATCGGATGCAAGAGACCCCTCGAGAGCAGAGACCTTCGCCTTCGTGTCGACGGGGGTGGGCGCCAGCTTGCAGTTAAGCATACCGGCACGCTCCAGGAGCTCGTGAGCGTACTTCTGCTGATGCAGAAAGAAGCCATCAGTCCTTTGGACCACCTCGATGCCGAGGAAGTAGTGCAGGGGCCCCAAGTCCTTGAGGGCGAACTCATCATGAAGACGAGCAGTCAGCCGCTGAAGGAGGTTGGGGGGGACGCCGTGAGGATGATGTCGTCGACATAGAGCAGCAGATATGAAGTGTCAACTCCCTGATGATACACGAAGAGTGAAGCATCGGAGCGAGTGGACCGAAATCCGCAAGACTGTAGGAAGGCTGCGATATGCTGGCACCAAGCCCGATGCGCCTCCTTTAACCCGTAAAGAGAACGGGAGAGCAAGCACACGAAGTCGGGGTGCTCGGCATCGATGAAACCAGTGGGCTGTTCACAGAACACCTGCTCGACGAGATGGCCGTGCAAGAAGGCGTTGGAGACATCCAACTGGTGCACCGGCCAGGCGCGCGAGACCGCCAGCTGAAGCACAGCGTGAATCGTGCCTGATTTGACAACTGGGGCGAAGGTGTCGGTGAAGTCCATGACCGCACACTGCCGAAAACCACGAACCACCCACCGAGCCTTGCAGCACTCGAGAGAACCGTCCAGGCAAGTTTGTGGCGAAACACCCACTTGCCAGAGATGATGTTGGCACGAGGGGGTCGCAGAACAAGCTGCCACGTGCGGTTGCGCTGTAAGGCGCTGAACTCCTCCTGCATCGCAGCTAGCCAGTGGGGATCCCGAATGGCAGCGCGAGCGGAGGTGGGGATGGGTGATGGCATCGACGTCGAGGCAGCGCACACATACTCGTCGGTGGAGTAGCGCGTGCTGGGCCGAAGCACTCCTGCTCGGGCAGGGTAGTCACGCCAAGTGACGGGGCAGCAGGGCCGGCGGGTGCCGCGCCGACGGAGGCCGCATCGGCGGTGGCGCGGCGGCGTCGGTCGATCCGGCGGCGGAAAAGGCGATATGTGAGGGTGACATCGAGCCCGTCGTAGGGGTGGAGGGCGGGGTGCCAGGCTCAACCTCATGTGAGGGAGACAGGGACCCGGGGGCCTGCTCGGACTCGACCTCGGGGGAGGGAGTCATGAAGCCAGGTGGTGGCGGCAGGAGGCGCCATGCCGGGGGGGGGGGGGGGCACCGGGGCGCGGGGGCCAGCGCCGAAGGGGCCGAAGCTGGAGGAACCTGGAAAAAAGGGAACACCGTCTCGACAAAGTACACATGCCTCAAGGTGTACACACGATGAGTGACAGGATCATAGCACCGGTAACCTTTTGTGTTAGGAGGGTAGCCAAGGAAGACGCATGGGACAGATCATGGTGCGAGCTTGTGTGGCGTGGTGGACGCGGTGCTAGGATAACAGAGACACCCGAAGATGCGAAGACCATCATAGGATGGTGGTGTGCCGAAGAGAAGGTGGTGAGGGGCATAGTTCCACCGAGGGCGACACGGGTGAATGTTAACTAAGAGAGTGGCGGTAGCGAGGGCATCGGGCCAGAACCGAGCGGGCACATTAGAGTGAAAGAGTAACGTGCAAATGCAATCATTAAGAGTTCGGAGAATGCGCTCGGCGCGGCCGTTCTGCTGGGAAGTGTAGGGACAAGTTAGGCGGAAGGTGGTGCCGTGAGAGACGAGAAGTGTGCGAAGAGCGACGTTGTCAAACTCTTTTTGGTTATCAGTTTGGAGTGCAAGTATGGGGCGACCGAACTGGATGGTGACATATGAATAAAATGCGTTGAGTGTGGCTAAAGCATTGGATTTACGACAAAGGGGAAAAGTCCACACATAGTGAGAACAAACATCTAAAATCACCAAGTAGTATAGATAGCCCGTGTTACTCGCAACGGGAGATGTCCAAACATCACTATAAAGTAATTGAAACGGAAAAGTGGAAATGGAAGAAGATGCACTAAAGGGAAGACGAACGTGCTTGCCTAAGCGACAAGCCTCACAAGAATGCTCGTCGAGCTTATCACATGAGAAAGAGAAACTCCTAAGAATTTGATGTAAGACGGTGTGGTAGGGGTGACCCAAGCGAGCATGCAAAAGGTCAACACCGGCGGCAAGGGCGATGGGTGTGGAGGCGGAGGCGCCGGCGTGCATGGGGTAGAGCTCATCGGGACTGTCACATAGGTGAAGGACCATCCGGGTACGGGCGTCTTTCACAGAAAATCCAACACCGTCAAATTCAACAGTAAGTGGGTTCTCACGAGTAAGACGACGAACGGAAACTAGGTTCGTGACTAAATCAGGTCAAACAAGAACATTAGACATAGTGATGGGTGTGGAAGTGGAGGGAAAGCTAGTGCTACCGATATGAGTAATAGGTAAGGAGGAGCCATTGCCGACGGTGATACGAGTGGGTGTATGAACGGGAGTGGAGGAGGTTAGGTTACCGGGATGAGCTGCCATGTGCGCAGTAGCACCTGAGTCCATGTACCAGTCGCCTCCACTGATAGAGCTACTCGGATACGGCGCGGAGTGCTGGGCGGCGAGGAGAGTGGGGTCCCATGGCATAGGTACCGGCGGCGACGGAAGGCCCCCGTAGGGCGGCGCCGGGACGGGCGGGCCATAACCACCAAGGGGCGGCAGCGCAAGGAGGGCACCGTAGCCGCACCAGTCGGCTGGAAGGGCACGCCGATGAAAATGCAACTATCCCTAGGTGGTTTTGGTAATTCCTAACAACATATAGCTCATTGAGCTAATACTATTCCAAGACAAATATTTTAGGAAAGCTCAATGAATGGCATGGCATGGATGAGAAAAGTGGACCCCTCAAAATGCTAAGGATAAAAGGATTGGCTCAAACTTCAAGCTCAAGACTCTACATTTTACATTTTAGTGATCCAAGATCACATTGAGTCTATAGGAAAAGCCAATACTATCAAGGAGGGATGAGGTGTTGCTTAATGAGTTTCTTGCTTCATAGTGCTTAGTGATATGCTCCAAAACCCTCAACTACTTTTCCACATCCACATATGACCTAAACCTAAAGTCCAACTCGGCCCCACCGATTCTTTCTATCCGGCGCCACCGAGTTCAGATGTCATAGCCACTGCCACAAACCCTAAGCAAATCGGTCTCACCGATAGGGATCTCGGTCTCGCCGAGATGGGATTGTAATCTCCCTGTTTCCCTTCGTAACGGTTCGGTCTCACCGAGATGAGCGATTGGTCCCACCGAGATTGCAATGTAAACTCTCTGTTTCCTTTTCGTAACATTTTGGTCCCACCAAAATGAGCGAACCGGTCCCACCGAGTTTACCTGACCAACTCTCTGGTTAGCTTATTACCAAAGTCGGTCTCACCGAGTTTGTGTAATCGGTCTCACCGAGATTACATTATGCCCTAACACTACTGGAATTAGCTACTTTGCCATCTGCCAGATCTTTGCCGTCCGCTAGCGGACGGCAAAGAAGCTCTTTGCCATCAGCCACCGAAAAGACGACGGCAAAGAAAGGGCAGACGACAAAGAAGCTCTTTGCCATGCGCCATTTCTTTGCCGTCCTCCAACTGACAGCAAAGAATCTTTGCTGTCCGCCAGCTGAGGGCAAAGAGGAAGGTGGCCCCCAACCACCCGCCTGATTAAAAATACTTAACGCCCCACCTCTTTGCCGTCTGCTAGCGGACGGCAAATAGCAAAAAAGCGGACGGCAAAGGGGGGCGGACGGCAAAGATTTAACTCATCTAAAGGCGGCCGCGCCCGACCCCGCCCCTCTCTCTTTGTTTCTCTCCCTCTTCACACGCGCGCCGCCGCCCCCACCACTCTCCGCCGCCCCGTCGCCCCACCACTCTCCGCCGCCCCCACCACTCTCCGCCGCCCCGTCGCCCCACCACCCCGCCGCCCCACCGGCCCCCGCCCCGGTGCCACCGCGGCCCCATCGCCCCCGCCGCACTGCCGTCTCGGCGCCACCGTGCCCCGGCCCCCCGCGCCCCACCGCCCCCCGCCCCGTCGCCCCCGCCGCCCTGCCGTCTCGGTGCCGCCGTGCCCTGGCCACACGGCGTCCCGGCCCCCGCGCGCCCCACCGCCCCGGCCCCGGCCCCGTCGCCACTGCCGCCCGTCGCCGCCGCCCTAGGCCGCCCCGCCCCCCTCCTCCACCGGCCACCTCCTCCACCGGCCCTGCCCCAGGGAGCTCTACCTCCTCTTTTTTTCTGTTTTTTTAGTTTCAGGTTTATGTTTAGTTTAGATTTAGTTTTAGTTTTAGTTTTAGGTTTAGTTTTAGTTTAGTTTTAGGTTTAGATTTATTTTTTTTCCTTTTTCTGTTTTTTTAGTTTAAGTTTATGTTTAGTTTAGATTTAGTTTTAGTTTTAGTTTTAGTTTTAGATTTAGGTTTAGTTTTAGGTTTAGGTTTAGGTTTAGGAAAGAAGAAGAAGAAAAAAAGAGGAGAGGAGGAGAAGAAGAAGAGGAAAAAGGAAAGGAGGAAGAAAAAGAAGAAGAAGAAGGAAAAAAGGAAGAAAAGGAAGAAAAAGAAGAATAGGAAGAAGAAGAAAAGGAAAAAAAAGAGGGGGAAAAAACCCCGACCCCGACACCCCGACCCCGAGCCTGACCCGACCCGACACCCCGACCGCGACACTGACACGACACCCTGACCCTGACCCGGCACCCCGACCTGACACCCCGACCCCAAGACCGACCCCGACCCCGACAACCCGACCCCGAGCCTGACCCGACACCCCGACCCCGACAACCGACCCCCTGACCCCGACACCCTGACCCCGACACGACACCCCGACCCCGAGACCCCGACCCCGACCCCGAGACCATGACCTAGACTTAGCTTTATTTCCTCCAATATGCTTACCATAATGACCTAGAGTTAGCTTCTTTTCCTCCAAAATGACTTAATATGCTTACTGACCTCATAAACCATCCATTCTACCTAAGTTAGCTCTAAAACGATATGTACTTAGATTACTTATGTCAAAAATTGCATAATTAGCTTAGTTAGCTCATAAACGATCCATTTTAACTAAAGTTAGCTCTAAAATGACTCATTTTACCTTAGTTAGCTTACAAGTGATCCAATTTATCCAAGTTAGCTCTAAAATGACCCATTTTACGTAGATTAGCTCCTAAATGATCCATTTTACCTACGTTAGCTTTAAAATGACCCATTTCACCTAGTTTAGCTCCAAAATGACCCATTTCACCTAGGTTAGCTCCAAAATGACCCATTTCACCTAGATTTGCTCCTAAACGATCCATTTCACCTAAGTTAGCTAAAAACGATCCATTTCACCTAAATTAGCTCATAAATGATCCATTTCACCTAAATTAGCTAAAAACGATCCATTTCACCTTAGTTAGCTCAAAACATGGCATTTCACCTTAGTTAGGTCATAAACGACCCATTTCAACTAAGTTAGCTCATAAAAGCTCATAAATGATCCATTTCACCTAAGTTAGCTAAAAACGATCCATTTCACCTTACTTAGCTCAAAAAGGATGCCCTTCACCTTAGTTAGCTCATAAACGACCCATTTCAACTAAGTTAGCTCATAAATGATCCATTTCAACTAAGTTAGCTCATAAACAACTCATTTCAACTAAGTTAGCTCATAAATGATCCATTTCAACTAAGTTAGCTCATAAACAACCCATTTCATCTTTGTTAGCTCATATATGATCCATTTCACCTAAGTTAGCTCATAAATGACATATACTTCTTGTTCTAGTATTCTTCTTGTTCAAGTCACCTATTTCTAACTTTCTTATTTACCATTTTGTAGATTTCATTCACTTCATGGAAGCTAGCTTGCTATGATGGAGTGCTTGCTTTTCCTTTGATGAAACTTTGATTGTATCTAGCTTGCTATCATGAACTTGCTTATGTATGAACAATGTGTATGGATGGAACTTCCTTATGTATGAACAATGTGTATGGATGAAACTGATGTGATATGTGATATGTGATATGAAACTTATGTGCTGGATATTTGATATGAAACTTATGTGCTGAATATGTGATATATATTTGCTGTGAAAATTGTTGGAGTAAAAAAACAAAAAAAGAGACAATATGCAGGATCTTTGCCATCTGCCACCGACGGCAAAGAGATCTTTGCCATCAGCAGCGGACGGCAAAGAGGCCACGTGGCAGGCAACTGTGCTTCCTGGGAGGCTGACCAATTTGGTCAGTTTGCCCACAGTGGCTGACGGCACAGGCTTTGCCGTCCGCAGCGGACGGCAAAGGCCTGATGTTAACCACCTAATGGAGTAACAGCGCATTTACTGCCGTCCGCCTTCTCTGCCGTCCGCTGCTGATGGCAAAGGCCCCTTTGCCGTCAGCTGCCCGAAGCGGACGGCAACGCAGCTCTTAGCCATCCCCTACTTTGTCGTCCCCTTTTGTCGTCCGTGGCTGACGGCAAAGGTCGTTGCCGTCCGCCATCCATGCCTTTGCCGTCCGCCGTGGCAGATGGCAAAGTAGCTGATTCCTGTAGTGTAACCCTAACCATATCGGTCCTACCGAGTTGCATGTCGGTCCCACCGAAAACCCTAACGGTCACTAGGTTTACTAAATCGGTCTAACCGAGTTTGTTGATTCGGTCCCACCGAGATTGGTAAATTGTGTGTAACGGTTAGATTTTGTGTGGAGGCTATATATACCTTCCACCTCCTCTTCATTCGTGGAGAGAGCTATCAGAACAAACCTACACTTCCAACTTACCATTTCTGAGAGAGAACCACCTACTCATGTGTTGAGACCAAGATATTCCATTCCTATCATATGAATCTTGATCTCTAGCCTTCCCCAAGTTGCTTTCCACTCAAATCTTCTTTCCACCAAATCCAAATCCTGTGAGAGAGAGTTGAGTGTTGGGGAGACTATCATTTGAAGCACAAGAGCAAGGAGTTCATCATCAACACACCATTTGTTACTTCTTGGAGAGTAGTGTCTCCTAGATTGGCTAGGTGTCACTTGGGAGCCTCCGACAAGATTGTGGAGTTGAACCAAGGAGTTTGTAAGGGCAAGGAGATCGCCTACTTCGTGAAGATCTACTGCTAGTGAGGCAAGTCCTTTGTGGGCGACGGCCATGGTGGGATATACAAGGTTGCTTCTTCGTGGACCCTTCTTGGGTGGAGCCCTCCGTGGACTCGCGCAACCGTTACCCTTCGTGGGTTGAAGTCTCCATCAACGTGGATGTACGATAGCACCACCTATCGGAACCACGACTCAAAAATCACCGTGTCTCCAAATTGCGTTTGAAATCTCCAAACCCTTCCCTTTACATTCTTGCAAGTTGCATGCTTTAATTTCCACTGCTCATATACTCTTTGCATGCTTGCTTGAATTGTGTTAAGATTGCTTGACTTGTGCTAAGTTTGCTAAAATCTGACAATGACTAAAATTTGGAAAAGGTTAAGTTTTTATTTGGTCAAGTAGTCTAATCACCCCCCCCTCTAGACATACTTCAAGATCCCACAAGTGGTATCAGAGCTTTGGTCCTCCATTTGCTTTGATTTCCATAGCTTTTGGTGGTCATAGCCTTGGTTTCACAACCTAGGAGAGTATGGCGTCTAGCGAGGGAAACTACCACCGTAGAGGTCCTTACTTTGATGGTACTAATTTTGCTAGTTGGAAGCATAAGATGAAAATGCATATTCTCGGACATAACCCCACCGTTTGGGCTATTGTGTGTATTGGATTGCAAGGTGAATTCTTTGATGGGAGAGAACCAAACCGTGAAGCTAGCGCGGAAAAGTTGAAGATGCTGCAATACAACACTCAAGCTTGTGATATCCTCTTCAACGGATTGTGCCCCGAAGAATTCAACAAAATCAGCCGTCTTGAGAATGCAAAGGAAATTTGGGACACTTTGATTGATATGCACGAAGGTACCGACTCCATCAAGGAATCCAAATTGGATGTGCTCTAAAGTCAACTTGACAAGTTCAAGATGAAGGATGGTGAAGGCATCGCTGAAATGTACTCTAGGCTTGCTCTCATCACAAATGAGATTGCCGGCTTAGGAAGTGAAGAGATGACCAACAAATTCATCATCAAGAAGATCCTAAGAGCCTTGGATGGAAAGTATGATACCGTATGCACATTGATCCAAATGATGCCCAACTACAAGAATCTCAAGCCAACGGAGGTCATCGGAAGAATTGTTGCTCATGAGATGTCACTCAAGGATAAGGAGGATCTGCACAACAAGTCAAGTGGTGCTTACAAAGCCTCATGTGAAGCTCCCACATCATCAAGTGAGAAACAAACCTTCAATGAAGAATTGAGCCTAATGGTGAAGAACTTCAACAAATTCTACAAGAGTAGAAGCAAGGAAAGGAGTTCCAAGTCAAGGTCCTACAATGACAAAAGATCTTCTAGTCGAGAGCGAAGTTGCTACAACTATGGAAGACCCGGACACTATTCCAGTGAGTGTACGGCTCCCTACAAAAGAAGAGAAGATTCACCTAAGAGGAGAAGTAGAAGAGAAGAATCACCGCCAAGAGAGAGAAGGACTAGAGATGATCGTTATGAATGAAGAACATCCCGGAGAAGCAAGGATTCAGAAAGGAAGGACAAGTCATCAAAGAGCTACACAAAACGAAGACATCAAGCTCATGTTGGTGAATGGGTATCCGGTTCCGACTCTGATCATCACTCCGAGAGAAGATATCATTCCGACTCCGAACATACTCAAGATGAAGGTGTTTCTGGTCTAGCACTTGTGTCAACCAACTCCCACGACATATTTGATTCACCAAATGAAGGAATTGGAAGATGCTTCATGGCTAAAGTCCCAAAGGTAACACACCCCGAGTATGTTGATTTCAATAGTGATGAAGACGACTTGTTAGGTGATGATGATTTACTTATTGACAACTCTAGTGATGAATACTATGATGAAACATCAATTAATCATGCTAATCAAGATAAAACGAATGACGATGATAAGGAGAAGATTGAGCTCCTAACTAAAGAACTAAACACTCTTAAGTTAGCTCATGAAACTATCTTAGGGGATCATCGAGAACTTTTAAGAACTCATGAAAAGTTATGCTTTGAAAAGCTCAATCTTGAGCAAGAGCATGAGTTCTTACAGGCAATCAATGATGATCTTCGCAAGAAAAGTTCTTCTTACATTGCCAAGCGTTTACTCTTATCTACCTACATGCCTCAAGTCAAGTCTAGTAACAAAAACAAGAAAGATTCTTCCTCTAGTAGTAACAATCATCATGCTAAATCCAATATTGTTGCTTCTAGTAGTTCTCTTGATTCCACTAATGATTCTAGCCAAGTTACACCTGAGCAAAAAAATAGTTTATTGAAGGGAATCATAGAGAAAGGTGTTTACAAGAGCCTTGCCGGGAGTAAGCAATTTGAGGAAATTGTACGCAAGCAAGGAAGGCACCGGAAGAACCAAGGTGTTGGTTTTTAATGAAAGTTCAATGCCAATGGAGTTGAGTGGGAAGAAGATCAATACCCCAAGACAAAGTTTGTTCCTCAACAAGAGAAGTATGATCCTATTTCCTTCAAAGGGACACAAGCTCAAGATGATCTTCCACCACAAGACCACAAGCAAAAAGGCAAGGATGAGATTCAAGAGGAGATTGATGCATTTGAAGAAGCTCCCAAGGCCTTGGTCAAGTGGGTTCCCAAGACTACGTCAAGTTCTACTTCATCAAGTACGACTACAACTCCAAGGATTCCCATCAACATGGTGTGGATCCCGAAGAAGAAGAACTAGAGAGTTCTTGAGGGTGACTCCGCCAACATTTTTCACTCATATCATTTTGGCAAGGACAAGTGCAATCAACTTCCACATCTTGCACTAGTTCAAGGAGTCACAAACCCTCTTGTAGGTAAGACAAGGGACAAGGTAACCTAATGCCTTCATAGACATCATCTTGTGTGTGCATCACTCTATGTCTATGGATATCCTTGTTTGTTCCTTGTGGGACTAACCCGTGTAGGTATTAAAAGTGCAACTCACTCCAAAGGATTGCTCCAAATGATCTACATCAACATTGAGCATCCACATCTTCAACACCTACATGAAGTCATCATCGATAAAACCCAAGGTTAGTTCATCCCTCTATAGGGGGATCTCACATCTAGGGGGAGCTTTACTCTAAGAATTGAGCTAGATCAACTCTAATGGTGTGAACACATCAATGCATTATGTAAAAGTGGTAACCCCACTTGAGCTTAAACGCTGAGTATGACCTATGATAAAATGTTCTCATTTGACTCCTAAGTCAATATACTCATATATAGATGACCTAGTCATCGCCAATTGCTTGATAGATGCTAGAATTGGTTGTGCATGCTTTGCCACATATTTCATTTGTCATTTTATTGTGTGAGCATGCTGATTGCATATTTTACTCATTCGAGGACATCCACTTGTAGTTTTGCTTGTTTGGCTTCTTTTTCTTTTGGCCAAGTGGATGGACAAGAATGCCTAAGAACCTTCTCTAGCTATCTATGCTTTTCTTGTCTCAAACTCTATTCATGCTACATCACAAAATTGATCAAGTCAGATTCGAACCACTCTGTGCGAGGAGCACTCGGAGTCCCCGATTCGTCATAGACTTAAACTTCCAAACTTCTTTGTGTGTTTCGGTCTGACTGATTCTTCCATTTCGGTCATACCGTGATCACTAAGTCGATCTAAGTTTTCAATCTTGGTGCAACCGATTTGAACATTTCGGTCTCACCGAGTTGCAGCAACTGCTTGCAATTATGCATCTCGGTGCCACCGAGTTGTTCCACTCGGTCACACCGACAGGGTCGGGCTATATATACCCAAGGGCAAAAAATTTGGAAATTTCTCCGAAAGGTTTTCGCCCGCGCTCAGCCCGCTGTGCCTCCAGGGTCTCCGGATCGTTCTCCTCATCACCAGCCGCCTCCCGCCGCTAGTCTCCGCCGCCGTCAACGGGAATCTCCACCGTCGTTGCCGCCGTAGCGAGTTCATCACCGAACTAGGGTATGGACTTGATCACTGTGCTATCCCCATCTGATTCCTAGCACATTGTGTTCGTCATGAATCTTGCCACGATTGAAACTATCTCATCTAGTCAAAAACAATCCGTAGATTAGGTTTGATTTGAAAATTTAGGGTTAGGTTTCCGCCGAAACCATCTCGGACCCACCAAGTTGTAGAAATCGGTTCCACCGATTTGGCCAAGGCCATTGCAATTGTGATTCTCGGTCTGACCGAGAATTGCAAATCGGTGTGACCGAGTTCAGAACTTTGTGAAACCCTAGCAGTCTCGGTGCCACCAAACTGTGACTCGGTCTGACCGAGTTCACTAGTTTAGGTTCCTAAAGCTCCTTTAGTATCACCGAGTTCACAAATCGGTTGATCCGAAACGCTTTCTGTGGAAAACTAAAACTAAGTTTTTAACTCAATCTTTTGCAAAAACCTCTGTATTTTGTGATGCTTATCCTCTCTATCTCATCTACATCTATTCACAGGGTCAGCCGTTAGTGTTTGCAACATGTCTGATCAAAGTGACAGCCAGAACAGGGAAGAGGAGCAGATTCCTATGAGTGAGGGCACTAGTCCCTCTAGTTCCTCAGATGATGGCAGCAGGAGCACCCCAAGCAACTTACCCAAAGTTGCCACCAGGGCCAGAAAGAAGAAAATCTCAGACTCTGAGGATGAAGACTATGTGGCAGAAGAGGATGAAGCCACATCCAGGAAAGTGCTCAAGAAGGAGTATGGCACTGCTGCAACCACCAAGCTAGGTCTGAACAGGAAAGTCCCTACAAAGAGGACTCTTATGCTGAAAGTCAGAGCATCAACTCAGGAAACTGAGAGATCAGAACCCAAGGAGCCAGTAGTGGCTGAAAAGAAGAGGAAGGAAAGGGTCAAGAAGACCATGGCAAGGGTTGTTGGGAAGCCTTCCATGATGGAAGAGGAAGAAGAAGAAGAGGCTGTTGCTCTAGCTCCCAAAGCTCAGAAGCTCATGGGTGATGCCATAAGGTCAGGGGATGCTTCATCAAAGCCCAAAGAAGCACCTAAGGCTGCTTCCAAGCCCAAGACTGCACCCAAGAGGAATACAAGGAACATCCCAGCTGCTGAAAAGAACAAGGCCCCAGTGCCTAAAGTTGTTGCAGAAGAAGAAGAAGATGAAGAGCATGTTCTAAGGAAGTTGAACCCTAAGATTACAGATCATAATGATGCTCATCCTGTTGCAGAGAACATGAAGCTGAGAAAGGATGCAGGACTCAGACAGTGGAGGTTGACTGATCCTTATGCACTCAGGAGGAGAACTGCTGTGGACTACAGGTTCCATACAAAGGAACAACATGACTTCTATGAGACTGTGCTGCTGGACAAGAAACCAATAGTCTGTGATATGAGATGGGTCTATTGGAAATACATCAAGGAGAATGAGGAACACTACCTAGGAGTGCTTGACAGCTTCATGGGTTGTGGAGTGGATGACTTTGTTGGGCAGAAGCTCACAAACTGGAATGATGAGCTCATAATGCAATTCTACTCCACAACACATTTCTATCCAGATGGCAGAATAGTTTGGATGTCTGAAGGTACAAGGTACCAGTCTACTATTGAAGAATGGGCAAATCTGATCAATGCACCAAAGGAGAAAGAAGATGACTTGGATGTCTATGCCAAGAAGAAAATGGATCACAACTCTATGGCACATATGTACAAGGAGATCCCAGATGATGCTCTTGAGACTCACAAGTTTGGGTCTGTACACTTTCTTCTGTCAGGACTGCCAACCATCAACTGGATCCTCATGCACACACTCTTGCCCAAGTTAGGTGATCATAACATGATCAGAGGCCATGCTATTAATCTGCTACACTTGTTTGATGTGCCTCAAAAGTTCAAGGTTATGAGCCTCATTGTTGAAACAATCAAGAGGACAGCTGCAGACCAGAAGAGAAGTTGTGGGTATGCCCCACAGATCCAGGAGTTGATTAACTCTAGGATGGGCACTGACACTTACTTGTTGGACAAGGAACACATGCCTATTTATCCATACTTTGAGGACAACCAAGTGGTTATGGATGAAAATGAACCATCCTTAGTGCAAGCACAAGCTAAGAAGGAGAAGGCAAAGACTGAGAAGGCTGCCAAGATGCCAACAATTGATGAGGCATCTGAGTACTTCCTGAAGAGCAAACAAGACCAGCTTGGTTACTTGATTGCATCCACTCTAAGGATTGAGAAAGGGTTGGCCACCCTAACTCAAAACCAGGAGAGCCTGGAGAGGATCATGGAGCAGAAGTTCTATGACTTGGATGTGAAAGTAACTGAGATCCAGTCTGTCGTGGAGAAACTCCAAGATGATATGCAGGAGAGGAAGGGACATACAACCACTGAGGCATTTGCTAGAGTGCCTAGATCTCAGAGATCAGCTGATGTGCCTGTGACAGACACAAGAGCAACATCATATGCACCTGCTACAGCTTCAGTGCCACCAGCTCCAGCATCTACTCCACCAGCTCCAACTTCATCAACTGATGCCTTCATCCTTGGAGTCATATCTACACCACCACATCAAGACCAAGCCTGAGAGACGACATAGTACTATGCATTTTCTAGGAACTTTTTGGTAACTTGTTGCCAAAGGGGGAGAAAAATGTATAGATCATAGGCTTCGAGAGAGAGAGAGAGAGAGAGAGAGAGAGTTTGCTTTTGGTCTCTCTTGTCTTTGTGGTTGAACTTTATTTGCTTTTGCTTGCTTGAGATACCTTATTGCCTGTGTGATACAATGATGATCATGTGTTTGATCATATGCTACATTAATGCTTGTTGGATGACATTATCCTGTTTTATCCCTATATGATCATTCACTTTGCTTGGTGATGAGTGCATGTATTTTAATTATTATCATTTTGAGCGCTCCACCAAGATGTATGTGACATGGGAGAGTAACTCATGAACCTAACTCAATGTGCATTTGCAGTCCAAAGCAAATATTAAACTATGCACAAATTTAGGGGGAGCTCTCACATTTCACATACTTCTCAAAGCGACAATGTTTTTCAATCTTATTATCATTTGTCGAAGCTTTGATCTATATGCTGTCATCAATTACCAAAAAGGGGGAGATTGAAAGTGCAACTATCCCTAGGTGGTTTTGGTAATTCCTAACAACATATAGCTCATTGAGCTAATACTATTCCAAGACAAATATTTCAGGAAAGCTCAATGAATGGCATGGCATGGATGAGAAAAGTGGACCCCTCAAAATGCTAAGGATAAAAGGATTGGCTCAAGCTTCAAGCTCAAGACTCTACATTTTACATTTTAGTGATCCAAGATCACATCGAGTCTATAGGAAAAGCCAATACTATCAAGGAGGGATGAGGTGTTGCTTAATGAGTTTCTTGCTTCATAGTGCTTAGTGATATGCTCCAAAACCCTCAACTACTTTCCCACATCCACATATGACCTAAACCTAAAGTCCAACTCGGCCCCACTGATTCTTTCTATTCGGCGCCACCGAGTTCAGATGTCATAGCCACTGCCGCAAACCCTAAGCAAACCGGTCTCACCGATAGGGATCTCGGTCTCGCCGAGATGGGATTGTAATCTCTCTGTTTCCCTTCGTAATGTTTCGGTCTCACCGAGATGAGCGATCGGTCCCACCGAGATTGCAATGTAAACTCTCTGTTTCCTTTTCGTAACATTTCGGTCCCACCGAAATGAGCGAACCGGTCCCACCGAGTTTACCTGACCAACTCTCTAGTTAGCTTATTACCAAAGTCGGTCTCACCGAGTTGGTGTAATCAGTCTCACTGAGATTACGTTATGCCCTAACCCTAACCATATCGGTCCTACCGAGTTGCATGTCGGTCCCACCGAAAACCCTAATGGTCACTAGGTTTACTAAATCGGTCTGACCGAGTTTGTTGATTCGGTCCCACCGAGATTGGTAAATTGTGTGTAATGGTTAAATTTTGTGTGGAGGCTATATATACCCCTCCGCCTCCTCTTCATTCGTGGAGAGAGCTATCAGAACAAACCTACAATTCCAACTTACCATTTCTGAGAGAGAACCACCTACTCATGTGTTGAGACCAAGATATTCCATTCCTATCATATGAATCTTGATCTCTAGCCTTCCCCAAGTTGCTTTTCACTCAAATCTTCTTTCCACCAAATCCAAATCCTATGAGAGAGAGTTGAGTGTTGGGGAGACTATCATTTGAAGCACAAGAGCAAGGAGTTCATCATCAACACACCATTTGTTACTTCTTGGAGAGTGGTGTCTCCTAGATTGGCTAGGTGTCACTTGGGAGCCTCCGACAAGATTGTGGAGTTGAACCAAGGAGTTTTTAAGGGCAAGGAGATCGCCTACTTCATGAAGATCTACCGCTAGTGAGGCAAGTCCTTCGTGGGAGACGGCCATGGTTGGATAGACAAGGTTGCTTCTTCGTGGACCCTTTTTGGGTGGAGCCCTCCATGGACTCGCACAACCATTACCCTTCGTGGGTTGAAGTCTCCATCAACGTGGATGTACGATAGCACCACCTATCGGAACCACAACTCAAAAATCACCGTGTCTCCAAATTGCGTTTGAAATCTCCAAACCTTTCCCTTTACATTCTTGCAAGTTGCATGCTTCAATTTCCGCTGCTCATATACTCTTTGCATGCTTGCTTGAATTGTGTTAAGATTGCTTGACTTGTGCTAAGTTTGCTAAAATCTGCCAAAGACTAAAATTGGGAAACGGTTAAGTTTTTATTTGGTCAAGTAATCTAATCACCCCTCCTCTAGACATACTTCAAGATCCCACAGCCGATGAATGCCTGGTGGCCAGCGGGGAGAGCCTGCTGATAGTGCGGCACCCCCCAGCATCCTAGGCCTGCTGCTGCTGCAGGTGGAGGCGACTGCCGCCACGCCGATTGCGTCGCCCCCCCATGCGGGTGCTGCGGGAAGGCGTTGGTGGCGACACCGAGTAACACCCGGCGGGTGCGGGAGGACGTGACTGGATCGGCCCGGCCGGTGGAGAGGTTCCTCCGCAGATGGTGAAGTAGCCCGGAGAGTCCATGGAAGGCGTCAGAAACGGCGGGAAGAGAAAGAGGGCGGCAGCGGCGGCACGCGGGAGCGCGCGGCGGGTTAGGGTTGCGGTGCAACGGGTGGGAGCGGAAGCGGCACGGAGGCACGGGGCGGTGGCGGTGTCAGAGGAGGACGCGGCGGCGGCGGCGGTGGCGACGCGTGCGAGGAGGCGCTGAGCGGCGGCAGTGGGAAGCGGCAGCGGCGACGACGCGCACGGGAGGCGCTGCACGACAGCGGTGGGGAGCAAGGCGGCGGCACGCGCGCGTGAGAAGGCGCGGTGCGGCGGCGGCGGCAGCAGTGGGGAGAGGCGGCGGCGCGCGCGGGGAGGCACTGCGCGGCAGCAACGTCGGCGGTGGGGAGCGGCAGTGGCGGCGTGCGAGGGGAAGCGCTGCGCGGCGGCAGCAGCAGTGGGGAGCGGCGGCGGCGGTGCCCGCGCGAGGAGGCACGGTGCAGCGGCGGTGGCGCGCGCGAGGAGGCGCAGTGCGGTAGCAGCGCGGCTTGCCCTAGGTCAGGACCTTCAAGATGATACCATGTAGACGGAAAAGTTTGCAATACAATAGGTGTTGTATTGATGGGGTGTTGATGTACAAGTCGTGCAGCGCCGCTTGCAGGGCGTCGTGGGCGTTCTCGCCAGAGGTGGCGCCGTGGCCGATGACTAGTACCTCGGTGACAGTGCTGCCACTCCTGTCGGCTCGAGGAAGAGGGTCGTCGAAGATTATCACGTCGGTGGGGAAAGCGTCGAGCGATGCCGTGTCGGAGTCGACAAGCATCGGGTCGGTGGAGCCAACCGACTCCAAATCTGCAGTAGGCTCGCTGGAGACGTGGAGTTGGTTGACGAGGCTGACGAGGCGGCTCTCGAGGCAGCCCGCGCCCACGTCGGGTGCGGGCTCGTCGGAGATGCGGGCTTCACCAAGAAGATCGGCGATGCAGCTCGCCGCGCAGACGTCATCGACGCCTTGCAGCGTGTCGGGGCAAGCACCATCGAGCGTGCCGGGCTGGCTATGCTTGCTGGGAAGGAAAAGGATTCCCGTCCAGAGCAGGTCTCCGGACGATAGTGCACCTGGCCCCACGGTGGGTGCCAAATGTCGGGTGGTAGGTGCGACACATGCCAACGGATGGCTTATCATTGTGGGAGTCAGTAAGACATTGCCTGTGCCTGGAAACGGGATGAGGCAAAGACATGCACGCCGGCGGATCTTACCCAGGTTTGAGGCTCTCCATGGAGATAACACCCCTAGTCCTGCTCTGTGGGGTCTCCGCTTGATCACTAGATCAATAAGTGGCTACAAGAGGCTCCTTGAGCTGTTCGGTGGGAGGAGGAAGAAGGGCAAGGCTAGCTCTCTTCTCCCCTCTATGTGGTGTCTAAAACTCTCTCAGCTCAACCCTTTGCATGGGTGCCCTGGGGGGTTTATATAGGCCTACTCCCCAGGGGTACAATGGTAATCCGGCTGGGCGTGGGCCCTAGCCGCCAGTGTCTATGGTCGCCGGCTTCTCCGCTGGCCGCTAGGGCCCGCTGACTGATGGGTCCCACCGGCTGCCGGCCTCTTGGTCGACAGGCAGGCCCCACCGCTTGGGGGTCTTGTCGGGGGCTGGTTACTATTGCCCCGCCCTTGATGACGAGGGCTTTGCCGAGGTAAGCATGGCTACAATGCCACCGCATGGCGGGCTCTCACTATAGCCTTACCTCATCTTGTCTCCTTAATGGCGCACGTGCTTCGAGGAGGGGAGCAAGCCGGCCATTGGAAGCCGGCCGCATCCCAGGCCGACTAGGGGAGGCATGGCCGCCCTCGGGCGTCTCTCTGACCGAAGGGGCCCGCCGCCAGCGGGCCGTACTGCCAGCCTGTCGTGGAGGGCGTCATGGTCAGCATGGCAACAGTGCCACGCCGGACGGGTGATGGCTACCCCGTACGGCGTACTGTGGCCATGCGTGCTCCGGGATTCGGGGGTGGCAGGCTTCACTGTTGCCACGCCCTGTCGCATCACCGTTATGGGGTGCAGACTTTGAGGGCACGATCCTGGCCGCTTGCCAGGGGCGGGCTTCTTGGAGTCGGTCTTTTCATGGCCGGCTTCTTGGAGTCAGCCCTATCATGGCCTCCTCTATGAGAGTTTAGGGCTGGGCTGCCTTCCGGTAGTCGGCCTATGAGACAGCTGGCCGGGGGAAGGCGGCCCCATGCCTTGGGTGCTTGAAGGATCAATTGGCCTGTTATTTTTTCGAAGGGCCAAGGGGAGCCGGCTAGGCTACCCGTGGTCATTTACTCCGACAGTACTCCCCGAAGCTGGTTGGGCTTCGTGGCTGAAAGGGGAACGAGAAGCTCAATCAGCTTCCTATCCCGAAGAGCCGGCAGCTAGGAGCCGGCTTTGATCAGGCGTGCTGTCTCGGCGAGGCTTTTTGAAGCCTGAAGGCGGTAACCAGCTGGTGCGCATGCCAGGCTGCGGGCTGGCTGTTCGCCGCCTGCACGCCACATGGCACCTTTCGGCTGGAGGATCCTGCCGTCCCACGCGCGCGACGGGACGTCGCCGCAGACCGGGGCCCGCCACCTCCATGCCTCGGCCCAAGTGTGGATCTTCTATGGCCCGAACGGAATGCTCGCCTTCTAGTGGCAGTTTTCCGCACATCGTTAGGGCGTAGTAATCGTGGGGCATGGGGAAATGGGCGCAGTTAATCCCACGTCCCCCCACGCCTCACCTCCTTGGCTTCGCCACAGAGGCTATAAATAGGGGGAGGAGGGGGAGCGGCAGACGCTCGCACTCGCTCCGCCATTTTCTTCTTTTTCCTTCTTTCCATCGCTGTAGCTGCTCGCCGATGCGTCACCCCTCCACCAATCTTCTCGGTGCGCCATAGCTTGGCGGCAGCTGAATCGCGCGCCCTCCGCCGCCGAGCTTTTCCTGTCGCCTCTCCGTCCTCATGGCGCGGTCCAGCTCCTGGGATGGCTCCAATGTCCATGAGGACCACGTCGAATTCCTCCGCAAGACGCGGTGGTTGCCGGGCAAAGATTATGTGCGGGTCCATCTCGCGTCGGAGAGAGAGATCTCGCCGATGCCGGAGGAGGACGAGCGGGTAATCTTCCGCTCGCACTGCGTGCGCGGCATCGGCATGCCGGCGAGCGGTTTCTTCCGCTCCTTCCTCGAGTTCTATCATCTCCAGCCGCACCACCTCACCCCAAATACGATGGTGCTGCTATCGGCCTTCGTCACTCTGTGCGAAGGCTTCCTTGGCGTCCTCCCCACCCTCAAACTTTGGGGGGAGTTCTTCCAGTCCAAACGGCACCATCATCGCGGGCATGCCTGCCCACTGCGGCGCCTTCATCGCCGTGCGGAGATCGACGGTCGGAATCTGTTTCCGCACATCGCGTTGATCCAGTCAGTGAAGCTCTGGCAAAAATCTTACTTCTACGTTAAGAACATCACTCTGCAGGGCGACTTCGTCAATCTGCCGACTTACGCAGCCGGCCCGCCGGTTGGGAGGCAGCCTTCATGGTCCTTCTGAGCCAGGTCGCTGTCTCCGGCTGGGGCTGCCGCCGTCGCACAGCTCCGGGTGCTGGTCCAATTTAAGGGCCTGACCGGGCCCGACCTGATAGCCGCCTTCGTGGAGCGCCGGGTGCTCCCACTCCAAGGCCACCCTCACATGATTTGCCAGATGAGCGGTCGATTCGACCCAAGTCGGCTAAGCACCAAGGATATGCCTCATGCCAAGGTATCTTACATGGTGAATTATATCGCCAACTGCAAGCTCACCGAGGAGTGGCGGTTCGGCAAGGAGCCGTATTCTCGCGCCAATCCTCCGCCTTCAATAAGCTTCCCTTCTTTTCTTCTTCTCTTGTTGCCGAGTTCATAATGGCCGACTCTTGACCAGTCGACTTGTTTTTAACAGAGCCCCCTCCTTCGACAGGCGGCCGGAGCCGCGTGGGTGGAGCGCCAGTTCGTCCCTGACCGTGCGACGGACGACTTGGACGATCCCGACATGGGGGCGGCCGCTCTAGACGGCGACGGTGTAGGGGGAGGCGGCGGGGCAGGTGGCTCCGGGCTCGGGGCCGGCTTCGAGGACTGGCCGGATGACGACGAGGTCGACGTTTTTCCGCACCGTCAGCCGGCGTCCGATTATCAAGGCGTGGGCTCATCTGCCGCGCCGGCTGTTCGTGGTGGCGCGTAGAAACGCCGGGCCGCGCCGACCCTCTTCGGCAGTCGGCCGAAGAAGCCCAGGGGTACTGCAGCGGCGACCAAGCGGGACGAGGCGGCCGCGAAGGCAGCCCGCTTCCACAAGGTGGTGAAGCAGCCGCAGGTGGTTTCGGCGTAAGTGTCAATTATCTCACGCCTTTCTTTTTTCTCTTCGGTTGTCATTCTTCTAAGCCTTTTTCTTGACTTATCAAACAGGGCTCCGCTCTCTCTCGAGCGGACCACTGCCGCCTCCGTAGTTGGAGGTGTGGGAGGATCTGCGAGCGCCCGCCGCATGGAGCCCCGTGCCGATCTTCAAGCGGTGACGGAGCGGAACACGCGGGAGGCGCGGGAGGAGAGGGAGGCGGAGGAGCAGAGGGCGGCCGCCGCCAGGGTGGCTCAGGAGACGATGGAGGAGTCGGCGAAGGCGCGAGCCGACGCGGCGGCCAAGGCTCTAGCGGAGGCCGCGGCCGCGGAGACGGCGGCGGAAACCCTGCGTAACCAGCCTCCGCAGCTCGTCATCCCCCTTCGCGTCATGGCTCCCGATATCCTAGTGCCCCCGCCGGAGGAAGCCGGCCGCGACCAGCCGGCGATGGAGAGGGAGGAGGGTGACGCAGTCGTCCTGGAGAGAGGGGCGGCACCGCCATCACCAACTAGAGTGGGCCAAGGCGGCCAGCCTAACGCGCCGCCTGAGCAGCCGGCTGGTGGCGAGCCGGCCATGAGGGCGGATCTTGTAGTCCTGTCGCCGTCTTGTCGGCGTGCAGGGAAGGCGACTTCAGCGCCGGACCCAGCCCGTCAGCCCAGGATCTGGAGACGGCCAGCGCCAGCTTGCCAGGGTGGACGCCGGGCAGTGGGACGGTCGTGCTAAACATGGCGGCGCAGGACGTCCGGGATCGGCTTCAGTCCGAGGCCGCCACGCTGAAGCAATAAACTCAAGAGTTTCTTGCAATGCAGTCGTCTATTCGAGTGAGTCTTCCCGCTTTCCGTCGATTGCTCTTGATTTCTTCCGTGGGGGCACGTCAGTGCACCCACTGGGTGTAGTCCCCGAGTTCCGAGTCGGCTGCTGAGCAGGCGGCTTGGAACTTCTTAGTAGACTTTGATTGATGTCTTGTTCTTATTCACACCTCTGTCCTGTTGGCAGGACTATGACAACCTCCGCGCGGCTGCCTTCAACTCCCAGGCCCGGGAGATGAACCAGAAGACCACCGATCTGACGGAGAGCCGGAGTAAGTGCTTCATTTTTATCTCATGTGGGCGCGCGTCAGCGCACCCACTGGGTGTAGTCCCCCGAGATTCGGGCCGACTGCTGAGCAGTCGGGTCGGATCTTTCCTGCCGACTTCTTCCTTATTGCTTTTCTTCTTCTTCTTCATATCTGCAGGGGCTAATGCCGACCTGAGGGAGCAGCTAGGTGGGGCCCAGACCGCCCTTCACGCCAAGGAAGCCGAGTGCAACACCTTGGCTCAGGAACGTGATCGCCTGGCCAAAAAGCTGGCCGACCAGGAGGAGAGCCATAAGGCGACCCTGAAGGTGGTGCAGGACAGCGAGGCCACCCTTCAAGCCGAATATGAGACCGAGGCGGCGAGCTGGGCCGAGGCGAGGCAAGCGCTGAGCGAAGGCTACAGCCGGGTTGAAGATTTGATTGATGGTAAGCCGCCTTCTTCCTCGTCCCTTTGCTCGCCACCCGACTTCTGGTGTGTCTTCTGACTTCGTGCTGCTTTTTCTTCTTTGTGCAAATTACTTCCCTGGTTACTCCGTTGCCGCCAACCAAGCCATCGAGGCCCACCGTGACGCACGACGGTAGTCTGGGATTGAGATCGCACCGAATGCTGGCCGGTCGCTTGAGGAGCAGCTGGCAATTCAAACCCGCCTCCAGCCGGCTTACCGCACGCTCCGCCATCTTCAGCGTGCTGGGGCGCAGGTGCTGGCCGCTCTCTGGCCCGGCGAAGTGGTTCCCCGCACCCCCAGTCGGACTGCCGACTGGCTGGAGGTAGCAGTCGGCCGCTTCGAGGCCTGGAAGGCTTCTACGGCTCGGTTCGGCGCTAGGCAGGTGCCAGAGTTCGTCCGAGCTTGGTATCCTGTGCTGGACTTGGCCCAGCTGGCCACCTGGCGGCAGCAGGCCAACGAGGAGCTGGAGGCGGTGCGGCCGGCTATCATACAACGCGCCTCAGCGATCGCCGACTATACCGACACCAGTGTCTTTGCCCCTGAGGTAAATGATGACGGTGTCGCTCAGCCGGAGGAGTGGTTCGGGCTGAACCCGGCAGAAGGTGAAGACTCGGCAGAGGAGATCGATTCCAGCGACGAAGGCGAAGAGGAGGAGGGGGAGGATGGTGAAGACGCCGCGCCAGACGGTGGAGCGACCAGCCAGCCTCAGCCTGATCGTGCCTCCAGCAATGAGGCGCGTGCAAGCGCGCCGCCTGCAACAGGTGACGATCATGCCGAGACTCGTCAGCCGGCCACTCCTCCAGCCAACACTGCCGTCTCCACCAACCTGCCCGGCTCGCCTGTTGCACCCTTGGCCTGATCCGCCGTCTAGGCCTTCCTGCTCGTTACTCTTTGAACAACTTTTATTAAATTTGCACAGTTCCACCCACTGGGGGTGTATTCAAACTATGTTGAATGCTGGCCTTTCGAAGGCCTTTTGTGTAGATATAATCATGCATGTTCTTGGCTTCCGGTCATATTTGCTTTTCATCCTTTTGGTTGTTTCCTTTGCTGCCCTCCCTTGGTCGCCGCCTTCCCAGCCGGACAGCTGCTCTGTAGTCTGTGGTTGGGGAAGGGCTTGGCCGTTTGGGAGGACAAGTACTCGAGCTTTCTTAGATTGTAGCAAGGTGAACGGGAAGTCGGTCAGCCGGCTGCTCTGATAGCCGGTTGGCAGGGTGGGAAGCCGGGTTGTGTTATATAAGTTCGTTAGTCTTTAGCCATTTTTCGTGTGGGCATCCTTTCCTGCCTTTGGCTCTTGCCAGTCGGACAGCCGATTCTTCGAGCTGCAACTTTCAACAAGAGAGGGCTTGGGTGCCGGCACACCACTTGTCTGACTGCAGGTAGAACTTGAATATAACTCAAGGCGGCAAGTCCCTGGGCCGACTGACCAAACCCAGTGCCGGACGAGAAAACAAATGTTGTAACATAACCATAGGCATGATACTCATCATACATAGATAAAAGAGGGTAGTCCCCGAGTGCTCCTCGGGGGACCCGTTGTCTTGTACTTAATACAAAAGGTAGCATGGTACATACTGCATTTTAACTGTAAAATCTTTGGAGGAGATTGGCGTTCCATGGTCGTTCCGACTCCTTGCCGGAATCATCTCTCTTGCGTGCCTTCAGCTTCTGTGCATCGATCAGGTAGTAGGAGTCGTTGCCTAAGGCCCTGCTGATGACGAAGGGGCCTTCCCAAGGGGCCGAGAGCTTGTGATGGCCGGCTGTTCGCTGGATCAGCCGGAGCACAAGATCACCCTCTTGGAAGGATCTTGGCTTGACCTTCCAGCTGTGGTAACGATGTAAACCCTGCTGGTAGATGGCGGACCGGCTGAGGGCTAACAGCCAGCCTTCTTCTAGCAGGTCGACACCGTCTTCTTGTGCTTCCTTGGCCTCCGCCTCCGTGTACATGGTAACCCGAGGTGAGTCGAACTCAATGTCAGTTCGGATGACAGCCTCGGCACCATATACAAGGAAGAAAGGGGTGAAGCCAGTTGACTTGTTCGGGGTAGTGCGCAAACTCCATAGGACGGCCGGCAGCTTGTCGAGCCAACAGACGGCCGAACGCTCTAGTGGCATGACCGATCGGGGCTTGATGCCGGAGAGGATGAGGTCGTTGGCTCGCTCGACTTGGCCGTTTGATTGCGGATGGGAAACGGATGCTAAGTCCAGTCGGATGCCCTGTGTCGCGCAGAAACGTGCCAGTGCTCCCTTGGAAAAATTCGTGCCGTTGTCGGTGATGATGTTGTGTGGTACGCCATACCGGGTTGTAATATCTCCGATGAATGTCACGGCAGTCGGCCCATTCAGTTTCTTGATCGGCTTCACTTCAATCCACTTGGTAAATTTGTCCATGGCGATGAGCAGATGTGTCATGCCGCCGCGCGCCGTCTTGAATGGGCCCACCATGTCCAGTCCCCAAACGGCAAAGGGCCAGGTGAGGGGGATGGTCTTGAGTGCGGAAGCCGGCAGGTGTTGCTTGGAGCCGAAGACTTGGCACCCTTTGCAGTGTTTGACTAACTCCTTGGTGTGTTACAAAGCAGTCGGCCAGAAGAATCCATGGCGGAAAGCTTTGGCGACGAGTGATCTTGAGGCCGCATGATGGCTGCATTCGCCTTGGTGGATGTCTTCGAGGATTGCTATGCCCTTCTCTGGCTCGACGCAGCGCCGAAAGACTCCAGTGACGCTGCGCCTAACGAGCTCTCGGTTCATTATTGTGTATGCTCCGGCTCGGTGTTGTACTTTTATTGCCGAGATCTCGTCAGTCGGCAGTTCTCTGTTTACTAGAAAGTTGAGGATGGGCGGCCCATGATGGAGCTCTGACTTCTTCTATTGCCAAAATGACTACTGCGACCAGGGCAGGTGGGCTGGGTGGTGAAGAGTTGGGGTCGGCCACCGCCTGTTGTGTCGATGCAGTCCTCGGGCCGGCTGTCGAAGTCCCCGAGCCGCCTGCTTGGTTCCCCAAGTCGGATGCGACTATGGCAGTCCCCGAGCCGGCTGTCGAAGTCCCCGAGCCGCCTGCTTGATTCCCCAAGTCGGATCCGACTGCGTCGGGGTCAGGCGGTATGAAGATGGAACTAGATTCCGGAGATGGCTTGACAGACGGCTTGAGGAGGCGTTGGAGAGAGATGCCGGTTGGTATAGCTTGTCGGGTGGAGCCTATTCGTGCCAGGGCATCAGCTTGCTTGTTGTCGGCCCATGGCACGTGGAGGAACTCGCGTCCTTCAAAATATCCATTGATTTGCTGAACAAGGAAGCGGTAGCTTGCCATGTTTGCATCCTTGGCGTCCCAGTCGCCAGATGATTGCTGGACTACCAAATCCGAGTCACCATAGCACAGGATCCGGCGGATGCTGAGTTATTTGGCTAGCCGGAGCCCGTGTATGAGCGCCTCGTACTCGGTCACATTGTTGGAGGCGCCAAAATGAATTTGCAATGAGTATCTAAGTTTGTCGCCCTTGGGAGAGGTGAGGACGATGTCGGCTCCCTAGCCGGTGCGCATCTTGGATCCATCGAAGTGCATCCGCCAATGAGTGGAGTCGGGAGCCGGCGACAGGTACTGGGTCTCGGCCCAGTCGACAAGGAAGTCGGCCAGTACCTGGGACTTGATGGCGGTGCGAGGCTGGTAGAAGATTGTGTAAGGAGCCAATGCAATGGCCCATTTTGCCACCCGGACGGATGCATCCCGGCTGCCTATGATCTCGGCGAGCGGGGCAGTACATACAACCGTGATGGGGTGCTCTTGAAAGTAGGGCTTGAGTTTCTTGGCGACGAAGTACACACCATAGCACATCTTCTGGTAGTGCAGGTAGTTTTGCTTCAAGGTGGACAGTACTTTGCTCAAATAATACACCGGCCTCTGGACTAGCTGAGCTCGGCCTTCTTCTGGGCGCTGAACCACGATAACGGTGCTGACCACCCGACTAGTGGCGGCAATGTAAAGGAGCATGGGCTCTTTCTCAGTCGGTGCCGCCAAGACGGGCGGTGTGGTCAGCATCTTATTTAGCTCGTGGAAAGCTTGGTCTGCTTGGTCATTCCACTCGAAGTGAGTGGACTTCTTCATGAGTCGGTAGAGGGGGAGAGCTTTCTCTCCGAGCCGGCTGATGAAGCGGTTCAGGGAGGCCAGGCATCTGGTAAACTTTTGGATGACTCGTAGCTTGGTAGGAATCTTCATTCTCTCTATGGCCTTGATCTTCACTTGGTTGCATTCGATGCCGCGTTCGGAGACCAGGAAGCCTAGAAGATGGCCGGCTGGTACTCTGAACACGCATTTCTCGGGGTTGAGCTTGATCTGATACCGGTGCAAGTTTTCAAATGTCTCTCTGAGGTCTTCCAGCAAGGTGCCGCGCTTCTCCGTCTTCACCATGACATTGTCTACATAGACGTGGGCATTTCTGCCGAGCTGCTTGAGGAGGCATTTCTGCATGTAACGCTGAAAAGTGGCACCGGCATTTCTCAAGCCGAATGTCATAGTCAGGTAGCAGAAAGCTTCGAATGGTGTGATGAAGGCGGTCTTCAGGCGGTCAGCCGGATCCAACTTTATCTGGTGGTAGCCTGAGTAGGCATCCAAGAAGCTCAACAGCTCGCATCCAGCTGTGGAGTCTATCACTTGATTGATTCGAGGTAAGGCAAATGGATCTTTGAGGTAGGCTTTGTTGAGGCTGGTGTAATCTATACACATACGCCACTTGTTATTCTTGTTCAAAACAAGGACCAGGTTGGCAAGCCACTCTGGAAAGAACACCTCCATAATGAAGCAGGCTGCCAAAAGCCGGGCTATCTCTTCTCCTACAATCTTTCTCTTTTCCTCTGACAGTCGACGGAGGGGTTGCTTGACTGGTTTTGCATCTGCTCGGACGTGTAATTTGTGCTCGGCGAAATCCTTCGGAACTCCCGGCATGTCCTTGGGGGACCATGCGAAGATATCTCGATTCTCACGGAGGAAATCGGCGAGCTCGCCTTCCTATTTGTTGACCAAGTTTGCTCCAATGGTAGCAAACCTCTCTGGGTGCTCTAGGTCCAGAGGTATCTTCTTGGTTTCTTTGGCCTGCTGGAAAGAACCTTGAACATCAGATTCCTTGGGGTCAGGGGACAGGGCCGGCTGCTTTCCGGCCATGGCCACGACTCGATTCAGCATCATTTTCTCTTCAGCGATCACAAGGGACTCGGCCAGCCGGCTGCTAGCTACCACACACTCAGAGAATTTCTTGTAGTCTCCCGCTATGGTGATGATGCCCTTGGAACTCGGCATCTTCATCTTGAGGTAGGCGTAGTGGGGTACGACCATGAACTTGGCCAGAGCAGTTCGGCCAAGCAATGCATGGTAAGGGCTCTCCAGATCCACTACTTCAAACCATATTGCTTGTCGACGGAAATGATCCTTGCCCCCAAAGAGGACATCCATCTTGACTTGCCGATTGGTGAGCAGGACAAGCCGGGTACGATGCCCTGGAACACAGTCCGACTAGGCATGAGCTGTTTCGTCTTGATGTTCAGCTTCTCCATGGTGTCACGGTACAGTATGTTGATGTTGCTCCCGCCATCTATCAGCACGCAAGAAAAACGGGCAGCTCGCCTTTCTGTTGCGAGGGTGGCATCCAAAACCAATGCGTAAGAGCCGGGAGACAGCATCACCTCTGGGTGATCGGCCCGGCTCCAGCTGATCAGCTTCTCCGACCAGTGTATGAACTCGGGGTTGTTGGAGGCGACCGCGTTGACTTCTTGGTGCTGTCGGCGCCGGCTGCGCCGGTCTTCAGTCTGGCTTGTAAAGACGACGTAGGCGGCATGCTCGTCGGGGAACTCGTCTTGAATAGCCCCGACCGCTGGCCGAGCGGCCGGCTCTGAGGGGCTGGAGGCGGCTGGCCAGCAGGTGGAGGCGGCACCAGCCCTTCTCCTTTGGAGATTCGTGTGAGCCAATGGCATTTTCGAGTCGTGTGGTTGGACGGCTTCGCACCATTGTGGAACTTGCAGGGGGCATCAAGGGTTTGCTCGTAGGAGAAAGTCGGCTGCCAAGCCGGCCTGCCGCCCTTCTGCTTCTTGGGCGCCGCCCGCCCTTCGGGTTGTTCATCTTCGACCGTGGCCATCTGCCGACTGGTGGAAGGCGGCATAGGGGCCTTGCGCTTGTGGTCGCTCTGGTATGGGCGTCAGATGGAGTCTCTAGCCGGCGTCCTGGGAGCCGGAGCCAACACCTTCCCGGAGGCGTCTACTCGAAGCTCGGTCTTCATTGAAAAGTCAGCCGTGGCATACTTGTCTGCTATGATCAGCATCTCGTCGAGGGTAGTCGGATCGTCGTAGAGGAGTCGGTGCTTGAGGAGGGTGCCTTCTTGGCACCCGGCGGTGAAGTATTCTATGGCTTGAACCTCATGCACCCCCTCGCAGGAGTTGCGGAGCTCGGCCCAACGCGTGAGGTAGTCGTGTGTTGATTCATTGGGCCCTTGAACACACATGGAGAGCTGGCAAGGCTTGGGGGGTGCGTGTATGTGCTGGCGAAGTTGCGGATGAAGACTTATGTGAAGTCTAGCCAGGTATTGACGCTGTAAGGCTTGAGGCTGTTGAGCCAGGTGCGTGCCGTGCCTTGGAGCATGAGGGGGACGTACTTCACGGCAACACGCCTGTTGCCGCTTGCTATGCGAACCGCCGTGGAGTAATCGACCAGCCAATCTTCCGGCTTCACGGAGCCGTTGTACTTGGGCGTGTCTCTCAGGAGTGAGAACCCTTTGGGGAAGGGCTCGTCGCGGATGCGGGGGCCAAAGCAGGGCGGGCCCACATCGTCTTCCTCTTCTAGCACCAGGGATCGCGCTAGGCGGTCGATTCGATGGCGGGTGTCATTCTCGCCGACTCCTTCCCGGTGGCCTAGTCGGCCGCTGAGAGTCGGATGCGTGACAGGCGGCGGGGTGGGATATCTCTCCCCATGAGGCGGAGGAGGAGGTGGATTGCCTCGTCGTTCCACAGCTCGAGGGCGGCCTTCTGCGTCGCGCTCGATGGTGATTCGAGTCCAACTGCGGCTAGCAGCCAGCTCCTTTTCTTGTCTTGCATGGGCGCCGGCGGCAGTCGGCGTCCGGGATGTCGCACCGTGCTCTCGGCGTGGGGGAGGACTTCCAGCGCGGGCGTTGGCTTCATGCCGCTCTGCGGACGCGTCGATCAACTGCTGGATGCGTCTGGTCATGTAGGGGAGCTCGTCAGCCCCCAGTCCATTCAGCTCGTCCACGGCCGCCTAGGCGGCGCGTAGGTTCTCGAGGGGCGTGGCATAGACTGGGTGGTCTGCTCCCAGCATGCTGGCGATGGCCGCGCCGTGCTTCTTGACGACGCCGGCTCGGCTTGGCCCGTCAGGAGGCGGCGTACCGAAGGCGCCGCGGTCAACTTCGCGCTGGTGAGCCTCAATGAGGCGTCTCATGGAAGCTATCTTCTGGCCCTCCGCGATGAGGGTGAGGCGGCATGCCTCCAGCGTCTCGGCGTCGGTGTCGGCCGGGATGGGGGCGGACAAGTCGTGCAGCGCCGCTTGCAGGGCGTCGTGGGCGTTCTCGCCAGAGGTGGCGCCGTGGCCGATGACTAGTACCTCGGTGACGGTGTTGCCGCTGCTGTCGGCTCGAGGAAGAGGGTCGTCAAAGTTATCACGTTGGTGGGGAAAGCGTCGAGCGATGCCGTGTCGGAGTCGACAAGCATCGGGTCGGTGGAGCCAACCGACTCAAAATCCGCAGTAGGCTCGCTGGAGACGTGGAGTTGGTCGAGGAGGCTGACGAGGCGGCTCTCGGGGCAGCCCGTGCCCGCGTCGGATGCGGGCTCATCGGAGATGCGGGCTTCGCCAAGAAGATCGGCGATGCAGCTCGCCGCGCAGGCGTCGTCGACGCCTTGCAGCGCATCGGGGCAAGCGCCATCGGGCGTGCCGGGCTGGCTACGCTCGCTGGGAAGGAAAAGGGTTCCCGTCCAGAGCAGGTCTCCGGACGACGGTGCACCTGGCCCCACGGTGGGTGCCAAATGTCGGGTGGTAGGTGCGACATATGCCAACGGATGGCTTATCATTGTGTGAGCCAGTAAGACATCGCCGGTGCCTGGAAACGGGATGAGGTGAAGACATGCACGCCGGCGGATCTTACTCAGGTTTCGGGCTCTCCGTGGAGATAACACCCCTAGTCCCGCTCTGCGGGGTCTCCGCATGATCACTAGATCAACAAGTGGCTACAAGAGGCTCCTTGAGCTGTTCGGTGGGAGGAGGAAGAAGGGCAAGGCTAGCTCTCTTCTCCCCTCTATGTGGTGTCTAAAACTCTCTCAGGTCAACCCTTTGCATGGGTGCCCTGGGGGTTTATATAGGCCTACTCTCCAGGGGTACAATGGTAATCCGACTGGGCGTGGGCCCTAGCCGTCAGTGTCTATGGTCGCCGGCTTCTCCGCCGGCCGCTGGGGCCCACCGACTGGTGGGTCCTGCCGGCTGCCGGCCTCTTGGTTGACAGGCAGGCCCCACCACTTGGGGGTCTTGTCGGGGGCTGGTTACTGTTGCCTCGCCCTTGATGACGAGGGCTTTGCCGAGGTAAGCATGGCTACAGTGCCACCGCATGGCGGGCTCTCACTGTAGCCTTACCTCATCTTGTCTCCTTAATGGCGCACGTGCTTCGAGGGGGGAGCAAGCCGACCATTGGAAGTCGGCCGCATCCCAGGCCGACTGGGGGAGGCATGGCCGCCCTCGGGCGTCTCTCTGACCGAAGGGGCCCGCCGCCAGCGGGCCGTACTGTCAGCCTGTCGTGGAGGGCGTCATGGTCAGCATGGCAATAGTGCCACGTCGGACGGGTGATGGCTACCCCGTACGGCGTACTGTGGCCATGCGTGCTCCGGGATTCGGGGGTGGCAGGCTTCACTGTTGCCACGCCCTGTCTCATCACCGTTATGGGGTGCAGACTTTGAGGGCATGATCCTGGCCGCTTGCCAGGGGCCGGCTTCTTGGAGTCAGTCTTTTCGTCGCCGGCTTCTTGGAGTCGGCCCTATCGTGTCCTCCTCTATGAGAGTTTAGGGTTGGGCCGCCTTCCGGTAGTCGGCCTATGAGACAGCCGGCCGGGGGAAGGCGGCCCCATGCCTTGGGTGCTTGAAGGCTCGATTGGCCTGTAATTTTTTCGAAGGGCCAAGGGGAGCCGGCTAGGCTACCCGTGGTCATTTACTCCGACATGTCCTTTTCCCCTCCTGACCCCTTGTATAGTTTTTGAGCAATTTTTGACCTTCATACCACAAGTGTGAGAAGTTAGAAATCAACCCATACAAGAGATGAGGAGCTTACGTTTGATGGATGCCACTAGTGTTGTGTGCAATGAATTACCCATGGATATGATCCCAATTTGTTGACATTGGTTGCTCAACACCGATGTCTGGATCAAAACAAATTTTCTTCCAAGCTTCACATAACAATTTGTCTTTTTGGGTAGTGTACTTTCTGCTTCTTCCCTTTGGAGTTGCTTCAGAAAATATCTTCTCTTTCATGTCAGAAAACGACATGGTAGCCCTTACGATCTATTTATTTTAGCTCTATCACTATTTGATTTGATTTATGGGTCCGAACTTGTGCTTTCTAAATTGTTCATTTCTCACCTAAAAGTTTTAGACAAATCGCATTTGCCCTTGGTAGCATTTGCGCCCCGCCAGCTTCACGCACCCCCTCGTGTCGATGGGTCCGGTCCGTTTGGCTCGGAGATGGGTTGACTGGTTGAGACAAAGTTCCTATTCAACGCCTTTAGCGCCAAAACTGAGGGTACATCTAGATGTATCTTGGAGGGAGGCAGAAGGTCACCTCTCATCCAACGAACGTGCATTGGAGAGGTAGGTGCTTCACTCCATTTGCGTAGGTCGGCTTCGTTCAGTTTGCATAGGCTAGCTTCGTCATGTTCGCTTTTCTTCTTTTCTTCTTCCCGTTAGGTGCATTCTTTTTCTTCTATATTACATAACTTTTTCATCCTAAAAACCATATAGTCATGTATATTTTAGAGGTACATGAAAACCTAATTTATTTTTAATTCATGTATGCACCTTTATTAAAGTTGTCCATACTTCTTTAAATATCTTTTAAAAAATCAACGTGTATTTTACAAAAATGTTTATCACATATCAAAAAGCATTCACCATGTATTTAGCAAATTTTCATGCAATGGTGTTCACAAATCTAAAAGAATGTTCATTGAGTATTTAGGAACTGTTCATCATGGATTAGAAAACTATTCCTCATCAGTTTCAAAGCTACTCACCATGTATTAAAAAATTGTTTAAATTTTTTCATGTAATTTGAAAAAATGTTCATACCATTTGAAAGAAAATCATGACATTCTAAAATGTTCATGCATTTTAAAATATGCAAATGATATTTAATAATAAATCTGATACAATGTTAAAATTTGTCCGCGTACTTTAGAAAGTATGTTCATAACATATAATAAATCATAGCACCGAAAAATGCTTATGAAGCTTTCGAATAATGTTCAAAGTGTATGTAAAAAACTTCAATGTGAATTTGAGAAATTTTAAACATGTATTCGGATAGATGTTCAACGTGTACCTGAAAATTGTTGAATCTATATACGAAAAGAGTTCTGTATGTATTTATACAAAGTTAGTATGTATTTGAAAAATAGGGAAAATAAAATAAAATAAAATAAAATAAAAAAGGATAAAAAACATAAGAGCAGCAATGAGAAACAGAGAAAAGTGAGAAAAGGAGAAAAGCTCGGAATTTTCCCAAAACCGGACAGAAGGCTCACTATTGGTCCAGCCCATCAAAGGGAGTACTGTAGGTGAATAATTATTCTTTCCCGCAATAAGCGAGACATAGCACTAGGGCCGAAATGACTGTATAGCGGTCCCTCTTTTCTCCGTGTGACGCAACCCAATAGTGACACCTCCCTCGCGCGACCGCTTCCTCAATCGCTCACCAGGTCTGCTTGTTTTTTCGTTCACTTTTACTGTTCCCCGCTCTACTCATTTCCGGAGAAAACCATCCACTCTCTGTATAGGTTACGAAATTCATTCATTGAAATTTTTGACAGATTCATGGATTTTAAAAACACTTATTTAAAAATTGTTCGAATTTGAAGTTGTTCATAAAATTTAAAAATGTTAGTAAATTTTAAAAAATGTTCAAGGATTTTATAAAATGTTTGGAAATTTTAAAAAGGTCATATAAATTAAAATAAAATAAAAAGGAAAACCAAGTAAAAACGTCCAAAACACACGAAAAGAAAACATAGAGAAAAACTAGTCAACAAACCTGATAGTACCTTTGAGGTGGTTGCCAAAACGAGTGAAACACAACCTACTTGTGCCAACCCACTTAGGAAACTAGCGCTCAGATGGAGTATGTGTCGTGTGTCGGGTTGTCTAGTATTTGGCGCCTTAGGTGCCTAATAGCAAATTCTAGCTAGCCGGGCCAAGTTCAAATTATGCAGTTGGTCGCACCGTCAACGATGGAGCTGAGGGTGAGGCAAAGGCTAATTGGAGTCGGTGATGACACATTTCGTTGTTGTGTCAACAATGACAACGAGGCGAACATGAGCGGAGATGGGGGCACACAAGTGTGGGGTGCTCACTGCAGCCGCGAATGAGGGAGGGTAGTAGTAGTAGAGGCATATCTGGGGAGGACTAGCGGAGGTGGCAAGTAGCTAGGGGAAAACGGGATAGTGAGTCAGCACGACAGTGATACCAGCCGCATATGGTGGAAGGCAGGAAAACATGGAGTGGGGTAGTGACGGTAACCGTAACGAACGTTGGAGGTGGTCCCATGAGGAAAGCTGACATTTGTTTAGAAGCACATGTAACTTTATTCATGCTCGTGATCATTACAGGTCTAATGCTTTGTATCCAAGATGCAAGAAACAACTGCTTTGTATCCAAGATGCAAGAAACAACATAGTAATTAGTACAACTAAGAGTTATATGAAATTCCTTAAAGACATCTTCTCAATGGTATCAATCTTCGTAAGATAAAAATACTTCCAAGACTTCGGTAAAGAAACTACAATTGGTCCAGAGCAGCGATATGACCACTCGTTAACCAGCACGAAATTGATTTTCAATAAAGGTTTAGACCCCTTGAGTCGCCCATCCAAAAAAATGAGAAATCATGAACGATTAGTAGAATTGGGCTGGGATAAACCCTTGAAGTGTGTTTCGTGAAACAACAAGATCCTCAGCATATTGTCGAGGAAAAGTTCCATCTCTACATAGAATCAAACCAACAAAAGCAACATGCCACAATAACATAGATTCATCATACTCGAATAAACGGTGTTGTGACGACACAAGCATATCTATCTACATGGCACAACCATGGTATAAAGAATATATTTTTCACAAAAATCACCACTCGGAAGTCTTACGAAGACCACAAAACACTTAGATCCGATGTCTCCACCTCTCAGCGCCAGGATAAAAACTAGAGCCGAGACGACTGAGAAAATCTCTGACGACCGCTATCGTCGCCCTCAAACCCTATGTCCTGGAAGCACATTCTCTCATGGTAGATGAGGAAAGCAATATATGAGCCAAGGAAAGGGCGGCATGATTTAGGCTAAATGGCCAATTAACATGGTAGGTCAAGAAAGCCAATACGAGCTAAAAAACCCTAATATCTAGGGTTCGTCAGCTACCGGATTCTGTCCAGCGAACTATTTTGTTTGCGCGGGGGAGTTGTGTGTGTGTGTGTGTGTGTGGTGGTGGTGGGGGGGGGGGGACTCTTTCATTTTGGCTATGCGTTGAGGTGGGATACCTTCCAGCCATTTCTATCACTCTGTCCCATAGGCCCGGCTAAAGTTTTTTTATTTGACAAAATGCCATAAAAGACCGTAATTACCATGAAATATGAAAACATCATGCTACTTTATAAAATTGTCATTTCTTTAATTTTATAAATCTACAGTGAGTGTGAGCAAAAACAAAAAGAAGATCGCGTGATCCAGAAAAAAAATCGTAAACTTTAAAACTCCCATCCTCGAGATAAAAAATGTTTTATATGGATAAGCCCCAATTAGATTATATATTTTTGTTTCCAAAAACAGAAAAATTACAAACTAGAATTGCTATGGTCAAGAAACAATTTGCAATTCACATTAAAAAACAAAAAAATGCCATAAAAACCCAAAAATGCCATCCTCTTAATAAGAAAGATGTCATCTTCTTAAAAATAAAAATGCCATATTATTGACTATTTTAATGCCATGCTCTTAATAATAAAACTAATGTGTTATTGATAATAAAAGGCAATGCTCTAAAAAAATAAAACTTCCATCCTTTTATTAATAAAAATGCCATATTTTTTATTATTGATGCCATCATCTTAGAAATAGAACTGCTACGTTATTGACTATCAACATGCCATGCTCTTGATAATAAAACTTTCATCTTCTTATAAATAAAGTTGACATGTCATTAATTAAATGGAATGCTCTTAATAATTAAATTATCATGTGAGAAAGTAAAAAATGCCATGTTTTGGAAGATAAAAAAAATTCATGGTTTAATAGAAAAATAATTTTCCATGTTACCTATAATAATAATGCGCATGGCAAGTTTAGTAAGAATAAGACCTTGAAAAATAGGGATTCATGTTCTTTAAAAATATAATTGTTTTGGGCATTCTTGTTTTTTTTTCAATGAAAATGAATCCAAAACACAAAATAACTCAAATAAACAAAAGGTGTTTGAGCGCAAGTGTTTCACAAAACCCACTTCAACCCAAGTGGTAGGAAGGCACAAGTTTGAGTCCCCACATGCATTTTGTTTGTCCCCTAAAAAACCATGTGTTTTCTTTGAAGAAATAAAAAATGGACCGTTTGCCAGGAGAGGTGGGACAGTGAACGACTCCAGAGAGCTGGCCTGGCAACCTACAGGTGCCGCTAGATCGGACGGCGGGAAGGGCGTTCACTAGTATTGTTCCATTGGCGAATGTTCGCGAGATAGCATTTCCGATAAAGTATCCATTGAACTTATGAAATCCTGTGGACTGATTTTTTTTTTATGTTCTAACATACATGCAAATGTTCATATGAATTAAAATATTAGTATATAAAAATGTCCACCTTACTTAGCTAAACATGGCAGACTTACTATGGTCAACGTTTTGCTTCTCATCAAAACAATAAAAACTAATGTAACACGAAATATATCAACCGGCCAACAAAACGTGTATCTAATATGTTTGTAGTAAAAATAACACAAAATAGGTATGCTTCGATGAAATACGTAAAAACTCAAAAGGTAAAGAAAGAGGAACAAAGAGAATGGAAAGTTTAGGAAATAAGATCCTAATTAAAAAATAGAAGCTACATTTTGAGATAATAAAAGCGCCTTTTATCGGAAAAAAAATTAAAAAATAGAAGTATATAAAAGCGGCACCAAAAATAAAAATAGAAAAAGGCAAAAAAAGAAACTCAACATAAATAAACATGACAAGAAAAAAAACTACGCCCCCTTGATGCGGGTGTAATGGTAAAAGTTTTCTACAACACCATCTTTGATTCTGCTGGTGTGGAATGTGGTAAGAATCATTTGACATTTGAACACATTCCAATCTGAATTTGTTCTGGTTGATAGGTTAAGGTATATGATATGGTATTGTTGATATTAAATGAAATAGATTAATCTGTTTTTATGGCTGGATAATCCGGCATATTAAATATGGTTATCCAATTCATTGATAAAAAGTATTAACTAGCAATACATGATCTTATCTTTGCCAATGAATTGGGCATATGCTTGTTAGTAATTTACTAATTTATGTGGATTATTTTATTGCCTTTGTGTTGCATTATAGATGGGCCTTGGCCAACAGAAGAAATAATTTCTGAAAAATCACAAAAGTCCCATTTGAGGTGTCATGATAGTGTGGGAAGTTTAGTATCACCTCATGAGGGGAACAAAACAAAGACCTCCTTATGATGATTTGCCTTTCACATGCTATTGGAGCTTCAGAAGATAAGTGTGTTCCCGCACTCTCCTTTTGTACCAACCGTCTCTCCTCTCGTGCTCAGCCATATGTCATGTATGTGCTTTATGTTTGCCAGTCGGGAACAAATTGTTAATTGACAATTAATTGCGAGTCATTAATTGGCAACCCTAGCCGTTATCTAGATCAGATCGCGTCTACATGTTACATATCAATATAAGATTAATTTTGTAATTGCGATGAACATGATTTAATTATGGATAAATATCAAACAATTGCTATTTTTTCCAACATTATGTTTGCTCGTACAGAAGGAGTACAGCGACGCAGAAGGAGTACAACCGAAGACACAACGGTTTGCTCGTACAGATTGGCGCCGGTCCGGGACAGCGACAGACATAGCTAATTGCCGGCGGCGCGCAGGCTGGGCGAGGAAAAACGCATGGAATCCATCCAGTGGTGCTGATACGAATCATGTGGTTTAATCGGCCGCTGCCGCGTTCATGGCCGGCACACCACGTAGACACGCCAGCATGCGTTGGAGGCATACCATGTGTCATGGAGCCGACATAATTCAGCCGGTTTTCAAGTAGTAGTGGAGGTCACAATTTATTCTGCCTCTTGATTGATGCACACATGAACGAACGAAGAAAGGTTGTCATGTGCTGTGCTGTTAAGGTTGGTGTCCGTTACCAGCAAAGTCTCTGGCTATTGCCCCTAACAGCTTATCTAAATGCACACTGGTGTGCCGCGTTGGGACTCTTCCGAGGGAGTAGAAAATGTACAGGCGAGAACAGCGGAAATATCCGGCAGCTTTGGAACAGCTAGCTAGCTCAGCATGATTGTTGGTACCAAGTGCATGGCTTTATTCCAAGTTCCAAACCCCTTAGTAGCTAGGTTAATCACACTGTCTGTTGCCGCCAGTCGCAATCAGAGATGATCGCACAAAGTCTTGAATTCCAGCCTTTCCTTTGTGCCTGTAACAATCATTGCTCCGTTTAGCTTTAGCAGATGGGAGGAGGAGGGGCTACTAGCTCCTTCATTTGGAGGTTCTCACTTAAAATATACGTGAAGAGATTGCAGAATGATATTGTGGACGGGGAATGGGATGTCATGCGAGGTCGACCATTATTTCTGGACCCGATTATTGGCCAGGTGGAACGTACATTATTCCCTCTGATTTCACGGAGCTGCTTCGTCCTTCCAGCATTTCTTGGCACTTGACACACTGGTATTTGTGTATGCTGATGACAGTACTCAGAACCCCTGCGCCCTCGGATCCAACTTAAGTACAGTAGCTGTGCGGCGCTGCTCATTGGATCCTTGGCTCGGCTCTAATAGTGTTTGATACCTTCCTCCTTGTTTATTTCGAGTGATGAATAAGTAAGCTGGTGCATGCATGCAAGCTGAGTCATTGACGAAGCAGAGAACATAAAAAATCAGCACATCATAGGATGCCCAAGATTCATGCATGATGGCACGAATCACAGGGTAAATAATTCTTTTCAAGAATTACTTATGTAGCCATGTAAGATTTCGACGTCAAAGGTACTGTAACCTCCTGGCAAAGATCTGAATAATCATTTCTCCGTACGAATTATATAAGCGGTAGTAGATAGTGCCGCCTGCAGATTTTGCAGCGCCGATCAGATCTGCAAGAGGCGACGTGCCACGTTCATGTCGGACCTCTCCGACACAAGGCTGCACAAAATTCGACGTGGGGCGAGGTACTCGACCGTTACTGAGGGATGTGACCTTGCCAGCCAGGGCCATCGGAATATTTGGATACGTTTCTCAGGCCCTCCACTATCCTACTATGTAGGCTAAAAGAGGTGCCAAATTCAGTTTTCAGGCATTTGGCATAGATGCCCTCCGTTGCCAACTCGGTGCCCTAAAAATATTTCAGGGCATCGGAGCATGCACTTGCTCCGACGCCAAATCCATTCACGGGATAAAAAATGGGCATGTGTAAGAGAGGAAGACCCTGGTAGTTGGTTGATTGATTTGCTTCCCTTTGTTTATAATACATGTGGGTCAGTCTGCAGGTGATGTCAAATTATCCCACGCTGTGAGTGTGGTGCCAAAAAAAATTCACTTGGCATCGATGCCTGCGTGGCATACTTTTCAGAAGTATGGCATCCAACACATAGTGGAAGGCCTCACGAGCGAATTTGCTCCGGCGTCCGAAGGTTTCAACTAACAAAATAATGAAGTTCATGCAAACACGGCGAATATCCATGTAAATTGAATTAAATTCATTACATTTGAAATATTTAGGATAAAAAACGGCCGGACCCTGAACCTATCCCACGACGGCGCTCCTCGTCTACTTTTTTTGTATTCCAATCGGCGACCACGTCCTTCATCTGCCGTCTTTATGAATGGCGGCGGGGTTTAAGACCCGTAAAGTGAAGGTGTTGTCTCTAAGAGCAACTCCAACGTATCGAGCCAAATGGATGCGCTTTGTCCGCTTTTTATCCATTTGAGACGGCCGGCCGCTCGGTCTCCCCTGCTTTTGTTTTGGTCGGCCGTACGTCCGACATGCGCGACCCATTTCATGTCCACGCATAAATTCTAAAAGGCCCGCGGTTATAGATCATTGCCGGCGGCCATGCCGTCGCGCAAAGTTCATGCTGGCGGCATATGCCAGCGTCCGGCATACAGTGCCAGCCTTCAAAAAAACCACCACACAGTTCATGCCAGTGGTCGGCACACATGCCAGCACACAAAAGGGGCGGGAATTCGACCACGCAATCTCGGTCGTGGTCATGCCACCACACTTGCCGGCATACAAAAAAAAGGATGGTGCTCTTCGCCATAGATCACTCGTCGTCGAACTTGAGCATGACGACCTGCATCTTCTCGAACCATGGCCTCTTCCTCGGCAACATGGTGTTCAGGTCCACCTTCCTGATCTCCATCCTCGTCATCATGCTAGTGAGCGCCACTTCTTTTGCTTTGCTCTTGGCATTGGCGGCCTCGATCTCGAGCATCTTGGCTTGCTTCTCCGCTTCCATCGCAAGCATCTTGGCTTGCTTCTCCGCCTCGAGGTCAGGCCTCCTTCTTTGGATCTTCATGAAGGCGTTCATTTGCTCTTCCTTGTCTTGCTGGCGCTTCTCCTCCCTTGTGTCCTTCTTGCTCATCATGCCCTTCACGGTTGCAAGCAAGACAATCGACGCTTCATCACGCTTGTCCTCCTTCTTAGAGTTGGTCTTCACCCGCGGCTGTGTCTTTTCGTGCTCCCCAAGCTCCTCCACAGCTTCCTCCCTCCCACGCGCCATGAGGGCGACATATTGCGCCTTGAACTTCTCCTCTCCCTTGATGACCATCCAACAATGGGAGAGATTGAAGGACTTGCCCTCATGTTGGGCCTTGAATGCCTCCAAAGCTTGGAATGCCTACAAATGAATAGCATGCAAGCATACGGGCAAATGGACATGCAAGAATAAACGAAAACGGAAAACGGATACGAAGATGGGCACATATATACCATATCTTGCATGCTGATGCCGCTCACGGGCCGTGCCTTGATGGTCTCAAGGGTGGCACAAAACTTGTTGCACTCTTGTTGTATCACCCTCCATCGCTTTGAGAGGGACACCCACCCATGCTTGCTTTGGTAAGACGCAAACTTCTTGTGTCACGGTACTCGCGTTGAGCATGAATCCAAAAGGTTGATGCCTTTTGTTCGGCGCCGACCTTAGGGTCTTGCCCAATGTCCCTCCAACACTCACAAAGGAGCTTGTCCTTGTACGGCGTGTATGCCTTTGTCTGCTTGCTTTTGCACTTTGGCTTCGCGCCGACTTGGTTGACGAGCTCATCCTCAAACAAAGGCCCCCCGTTGATGTCCATTTCATCCTCTTCCTCAAGGCTGTAGTCTTCCGGGAACTTGTGGTCGAGCGGGAAGCTGCCCATGCCAACCTGATCTTGCATGAACGCGTCCTCCATGCCAGCTTGATCATAGGTCGATGCATGAATGGCGCTCCGCCGTCTTGGCTTTGGGTCTCCTCGTGATTGTAGGAAGTTGATAACCCACAAGTATAGGGGATCAGTTGTAGCCTTTCTCGATAAATAAGAGTGTCGAACCCAACCAGGAGCTAAAGGTAGGATTTGTATTCCCTTCAAGTTCTATCGACCATCGATACAACTCTAGGCACGCTTAAAGTTTGCTTTACCTAGAACAAGTATGAAACTAGAAGTACTTTGTAGGTGTGGTAAGATAAGTTTGCAAGATATAAAAGAACACGTAAATAAAAGATAGAGGTTGTTTAGATAAAGAAACAATTAAATTCGTTAACGAGTGTGGAAAAGTGGTGGAAGGATTTGCGAAATTGTCCGTAAGCAATTGAGTATGTTACTAGACCGATAGCAAGTTTTTATGTGGGAGAGGCCACTGCTGGCATGTCGTCCCTTACTTGGAATTCTATGCACTTATGATTGGAACTATTAGCAAGCATCCGCAACTATAAAAGTTCATTAAGGAAAAACCCAACCATAGCATTAAGATATATATTGGCCCCCCTTCAATCCCGTATGCATCAATTTCTATGGTAGCCTGAAGCTGTTGTCACCCTTGCCCTCCAATGCATAGTCCTATCAACATACAACTAACCCTATGGTGTGATCCACACACGCGCTCATATGATGGGCACCAAAGGACAGCAACATAAACACAAGCAAATTAAACCGACCATAGCAATTCAGCAATTATTGATAGAACAACAAAAATCTACTCAAGCATCATAGGATGGCAACATACCATTTGAAAATAGTATGAAACATAAAGCACCACGTTCAAGTCGAGGGTACATCGGGTTGCGGGAGAATGGACCGCTGTAGATAGATGGCGGAAGGTAATGAAGATGATGGAGTTGTTGGAGTACATCGCCATCACACGATGATTGCCCGGGCGATGTTTCGGCGCCACCGGGAGAGAGGGGGGGAGAGCCCCCTCCCTCTTCTTATTCCTTGACCTCCCCCTAGATGAGAGGAGGGTTTCCCCTTTGTTCCATGGCCTCCATGGCGGTGGAGGGACGGGAGCCTCTCCTAGATTGGATTTCTCTCTCTGTTTCCTTCCGTTTCTGCGTTCCAGATTCTGGCCTTTCACCGTTTCTTAAATTCCTGGAGATCCGTAACTCCGATTGGGCTAAAAATTTAACACGTTTTTTATCTGGATATTTGCTTTCTTGCGGCGAAAGAAGGGCACAAACTGCCTTACAGGGGCCCCACAAGCCTCCTGGCCACGCCCTAGGTAGGGGGCGCGCCCCTAGGGCTTGTGGGCCCCCTGGGCATCGTCTCATGTTGATTCTTTTTCCCAAAAATCATAAATATTTAAAAATAAATCTCCCTAAATTTTTATCGCGTTTGGACTTCGTTTGGTATGGATATTCCACGAAACAAAAAACATGCAACAAACAGGAATTGGCACTGGGCACTGGATCAATATGTTAGTCCCAAAAATAATATAAAAAGTTGCAAAAGTATATGAAAGTTGTAGAATATTGGCATGAAACAATAAAAAATTATAGATACGACGGAGACGTATCAGCATCCCCAAGCTTAATTCCTGCTCGTCCTCGAGTAGGTAAATGATAAAAAAGATAATTTTTTATGTGGAATGCTACCTAGCATAATCTTGATCATAAAATCTAATCATGGCATGAATATTAAGACACAAGTGATTCAAGGCAATAGTCTATCAATTTGACATCGAAAGAATAATACAATACATGCATGGAATTCATCATTGCCTTTCATAATAATGGAGCTAAAGGAAACATCCTCTATACACTTAATTGTGGTAAGCATGACATACTCAGTCTTCTCTGCAAAAAGTATAAATCATGAGCACCTTGGTGTCAAACTAGGCAATTGGATCATACTTCTAACGCGCTTCAGCATTTTCAACTTCACTCAATAATGAGCGTGAGGCATGGATATAGCACTATGGGTGGACTAGAATATGGTGGTAGGTGATATGTCTCCGTCATATCTATAATTTTTGATTGTTCCATGCTGATATTCTACAACTTTCATATACTTTTGGCAACTTTTTATATTATTTTTGGGACTAACATATTGATCCAGTGCCCAGTGCTAGTTCCTGTTTGTTGCATGTTTTATGTTTCGCAGAAAACCCATATCAAACGGAGTCCAAATGGGATAAGAACGGATGGAGAATATTTTCAGAATATTTATGATTTTTGGGAAGAAAAACCAACGCGAGATGGTGCCCGAGGGGGCCACGAGGCAGGGGGGCGCACCCTTGACCCTCGTGGGCACCCCGTAAGGCGTTTGATGCTCTTCTTTTGCCGCAAGAAAGCTAATTTTTGGAGAAAAATCTGGAAGAAGGTTTCAATCCAATCGGAGTTACGGATCTCCGGATATATAAGAAACGGTGAAAGGGCAGAATCTGAAAACGCAGAAACAGAGAGAGACAGGGAGACAGACCCAATCTCGGAGGGGCTCTCGCCCCTCCCAAGCCATGGAGACCATGGACCAGAGGGGAAACCCATCTCCCATCTAGGGAGAAGGTCAAGGAAGAGGAAGAAGAAGGGGGGCTCTCTCCCCCTCGCTTCCGGTGGCGCCAGAACGCTGCCGGGGGCCATCATCATCACAGCGATCTACACCAACACCTCCGCCATCTTCACCAACATCTCCATCACCTTCCTCCCCTCTATGCAGCGGTGTAACCCCTCTTTTACCCGCTGTAATCTCTACTTAAACATGGTGCTCAATGCTATATATTATTTCCCAATGATGTATGGCTATCCTATGATGTTTGAGTAGATCCGTTTTGTCCTATGGGTTAATTGATGATCGTGATTGGTTTCAGTTGCATGTTTTATTATTGGTGCTGTCCTATTGTGCCCTCCATGTCGCGCAAGCGTGAGGGATTCCCGCTATAGGGTGTTGCAATACATTCATGATTCACTTATAGTGGGTTGCTTGAGTGACAGAAGCATAAACCCGAGTAAGGGGGTTGTGGCGTATGGGATAAAGGGGACTTGATGCTTTAATGCTATGGTTGGGTTTTACCTTAATGATCTTTTGTAGTTGCGGATGCTTGCTAGAGTTCCAGTCATAAGTGCGTATGATCCAAGAAGAGAAAGTATGTTAGCTTATGCCTCTCCCTCAAATAAAATTGCAATAGTGATTATCGGTCTAGTTATCGATTGCCTAGGGACAAATAACTTTCTCGTGACAAAAAGCTCTCTACTAAAACTAACTTAGTTGCTTCTTTATCTAAACAACCCCTAGTTTATATTTGCGTGCTCTTTATATTCTTGCAAACCTATCCTATCACACCTACAAAGTACTTATAGTTTCATACTTGTTCTAGGTAAAGCGAATGTTAAGCTTGCGTAGAGTGTTATCGGTGGTTGATAGAACTTGAGGGAATATTTGTTCTAGCTTTAGCTCCTCGTTGGGTTCGACACTCTTACTTATTGAAAGAGGCTACAATTGATCCCCTATACTTGGGGGTTATCAAGACCTTTTTCTGGCGCCGTTGCCGGGGAGTCATAGCGTGCGGTGGATATTCTCGTGTGTGCTTATTTGCTTTATCACTAAGTAATTTTTATTTGCTGTTATAAGTTCTTCTCTATCTTTAGTTATGGATGTGGAACACGAAATACCAAAAAAAAATAGGTGTACTTGCTACTCATGGAGAGGGGGAACCTCCTAAAACCCTCGATGCTCATTATGTGAAAGATATTATGTACTACTTTGATAATCCTAAGAAAACCCCATTCAATTATGTAATGGGAGACACATTGGATCAATGTGAATACTTTAGGGATTATCACTTGACACAAAAAGGGAAACTATCATGGGATCAAATTTATATGTTGCATTGGTATGCTCGAGAACTATGCTTGAGATATGATTATACTTGTTGCTCTAGGATGAAGGCTCCACACCTTCCCTTTTCATGCAAATTTAATGATAATAAAACCTTAGCTTCTTATGCTAATGGTATATATGATTACTATGATGTGGAACAAATAGAAGAATTCGTTGCTTTTATGGGTGCTTATGAAATTGAATCTTTGTTTAAAGAGTATGAAAATCTTGATGATGCTGTTTACAGACCTGAAAATTTTGCTATACTTAAATATTGCTATGAGAATTATGAATTCAATTCCGATATTGATGCATTTATTGAGGAAGTCAACACTGTCCAAGAAGAGACTAATATTTTGCCGGAGTCTATGGAAGAAGGAATTGATGAAACTGTGGGCTCATTGGATCAAAAAGATGATGAGGAGAGCGAAGAACAAAAGGAGGAAGAGCAGATTAGCTACCCGTGCCCACCTTCTAATGAGAGTAAATCTTCAACTCATACATTGTTTAATTTCTCTTTGTGCTCACCGAAGGATGATTTCTATGATGATTGTTATGACCCCGTTGATTCTCTTGAAATACCCCTTTTTGATGATGCTTGCTATGCTTGTGGCCAAGATGCCAATATGAATTATGCTTATGGAGATGAACTTGATATAGTTCCGTATGTTAAACATGAAATTGTTGCTATTGCACCCACGCATGATAGTCCTATTATCTTTTTGAATTCTCCAAACTACACTATATTGGAGAAGTTTGTGCTTAGTAAGGATTATATTGATGGGTTGCATTTTACTACTACACATGATGATTTTGATAGATATAATATGCATGTGCTTGCGGCTCCTACTTGCAATTATTATGAGAGAGGAACTATATATCGACCTCTCTATGTTTCCAATACGATAGAATTGCAAGAAACTACTTATACTATGCATTGGCCTTTACTATGTGTGCATGAATTGTTCTTTTTTGACATGCTGATGCATAGGAAGAGAGTTAGACTTCGTCATTGCTTGATATATGTTACTTTGTGCTCACTACTAAATCACAAATCATTGTTAACTAAAATTGGCTTTGATGTACCTTGGGATCCGGGTGGATCCATTACTTGAGCACTATATGCCTAGCTTAATGGCTTTAAAGAAAGCGCTGCCAGGGAGACAACCCGGAAGTTTTAGAGACTCATTTATTTCTGTTGAGTGCTTTTATATAGTTTAAAAACAAAAAAATAAAGAGGGGAACTCAAAACTTTTCAAAAAGGAAACTGAAAGTGAGAAAGACAAGCATTGTTGAAGTGGGGGAGCTCCTTGAACTTTGTTCATGCTCACAGAAACTTTGTGAATCTTAATTACAGAAACTTTTCATCAACAATAATTACCCACTTGAACAATTCCTTTGTATTATAAAAATAATGTGCTAAGGTTTGCCTTTAGGATGTTTACAATGCTTGTTGGTTTGTACGGTGCAATACAGAAACTTTGGCTGTAGTGCGCAATTTTACATTTTTTTACTGGAATGTCAAACGGTTCTGAAACTTTTTGCACTGTCTTCCTGTAAAAATTGTTTATTTTTCCTAATTTTGGTAGAATTTTTGGGGTATCATAAGTATGGTGAATGTTCTGATTGCTACAGACGGTTCTGTTTTTGATAGATTCTGTTTTTGATGCATAGTTTACTTGTTTTGATGAAACTATCAGTTTATATCAGTGGATTAAGCCATGAAAAAGTTATATTACAGTAGACACAATGCAAAAAAAATATGAATTGGTTTGCAACAATACTTAGAGTTGTGATTTGCTTTATTATACTAACGGATCTTACCGTGTTTTCTGTTGAAGTTCTGTGTGGATGAAGTGTTTGATCGAGAAGGTCTCAATATGAGGAAAAGGAGGAGAGGCAAGAGCTCAAACTTGGGGATGCCCAAGGCACCCAAGTAAATATTCAAGGAGAATCAAGCGTCTAAGCTTGGGGATGCCCCGGAAGGCATCCCCTCTTTCTTCAACAAGTATCGGTATGTTTTCGGATTCATTTCGTTCATGCGATATGTGCAAGTGTAGGACCATGAGAAGAGGTGTCTAGAGGGGGGGGGGTGATTAGACACTAAGTACCAAAGTTGCAGTTTTTAACACTTTTTAAGTTTAAGTGGAGTTTAGGTACAAGTTTAACATTCACAACACATAGCAAGCAAGCATGCAAAGAGTATATGAGCAGCAGAAAGTAAAGCATGCAACTTACAAGAATGTAAAGGGAAGGGTTTTGGAGGATTCAAACGCAATTGGAGACACGGATGTTTTTGGCGTGGTTCTAATAGGTGGTGCTATCATACATCCACGTTGATGGAGACTTCAACCCATGAAGGGTAACGGTTGCGTGAGTCCACGGAGGGCTCCGCCCAAGAAGGGTCCACAAAGAAGCAACCTTGTCTATCCCACCATGGCCGTCGCGCACAAAGGACTTGCCTCACTAGCGGTAGATCTTCATGAAGTAGGTGATCTCCTTGCCCTTACAAACTCCTTGGTTCAACTCCACAATCTTGTCGGAGGCTCCCAAGTGACACCTATCCAATCTAGGAGACACCACTCTCCAAGAAGTAACAAATGGTGCGTTGATGATGAACTCCTTGCTCTTGTGCTTCAAATGATAGTCTCCACAACGCTCAACTCTCTCTCATAGGATTTGGATCTAGTGGAAAGAAGATTTGAGTGGAAAGCAACTTGGGGAAGGCTAGAGATCAAGATTCATATGGTAGGAATGGAATATCTTGGCCTCAACACATGAGTAGGTAGTTCTCTCTCAGAAATAGGATGCTGGAAGTGTAGGCTTGTTCTGATGGCTCTCTCCATGAATGAAGAGGAGGTGGAGGGGTATATATAGCCTCCACACAAAATCTAACCGTTACACAATTTACCAAACTCTGTAGGACCGAATCAACAAACTCGGTCAGACCGATTTAGTAAACCTAGTGACCGTTAGGATTTTCGGTGGGACCGAGATGCAACTCGGTAGGACCGATTCGGTTAGGGTTAGGGCATAACGTAATCTCGGTGAGACCGATTACACAAACTTGGTGGGACCGATTTTGGTAATTAGCTAACCAGAGAGTTGGTCAGGCAAACTCGGTGGGACCGATTACTCAAACTCGGTGGGACCGATTTTAGTAATAAGTTAACTAGAGAGTTTGCATTGTAATCTCAGTAGTACCGATTACACAAACTCGGTGAGACCGATTTTGGTAATGGACATACACAGAGAGATTACAATCCCATCTCGGTGAGACCGAGAACCCTATCGGTAAGACCGATTTGCCTAGGGTTTGTGGCAGTGGCTAAGACATCCAAACTCGGTGGCGCCGGATAGAAGGAATTGGTATGGCCGATTTTGGCTTTGGGTTTAGGTCATCTGTGGATGTGAGAAAGTAGCTGAGGGTTTTGGAGCATATCACTAAGCACATGAAGCAAGAGGCTCATTAAGAAACACCTCGTCCCTCCTTGATAGTATTGGCTTTTCCTATAGACTCAATGTGATCTTGGATCACTAAAATGTAAGATGAAGAGTCTTGAGCTTGAAGCTTGAGCCAATCCTTTGTCCTTAGCATCTTGAAGGAGTTCCCACATCCTTTAGTCCATGCCACTCCAATGTTGAACTTGTCTGAAAAATACTAGATAAAAGTGTTAGTCCAACAAGAGATATGTTGACATTAATTACCAAAACCACCTAGGGAGCACTTGTGCTTTCAATCTCCCCCTTTTTGGTAATTGATGGCAACATACATCAAAGCTTTAGATAAGGATATGAAGAATAGCAAGTAAAGCTTTGGAAAGACATGTAACAAGCATAGGCTCCCCCAACATGCATGCAATCATGTGAATATGAAATATAGAAGCATGTGAGATAACCATGATAGAGGAGGCAATGTGTTACATGTATCTTGGCCATATGCATCAGAGCAAAAAGTATTAAAGGAAATACCTTCATGACCATGAGTCCTTCTTGCAAACAGTATGTACATCAGCAAGAATTCCTCATACACATGATTGTGATGCATATACTTACCTTGTAGTCTTGAGTAGGCTTAGGATGGAATGAACCTGTGTAAACAAGGTTAGATAACACAGATACATCTACTAGCCAGAGCAAACATAAGAAACCACAAGAATACCAAGACTGGGATGACATGTAGAGAGTGAGTACTAAGTACCACATTTGATTAGACATGTCCCCAAGAGTATAGATATGCAATGAATTTGAATGATTTCTATCCCTTAGATGTCTTGCTCCCCCTGAATCTAACATGGGATACTGGGAGAAGATAGGGAATAGAAAATCAGAGCTGAAAGATATAAACGAATAGAGCTAATGCAAACTAATGCAAGTGAGCACATATGAACATGTCTTTCCCCTCAAGAAGACATGTGGCATCTCTCCTCTTGAACATCAAGCATCTGGGATCCTTGAGAAATACTTTCTACTAGTATTCTCTCCCCTAGATATCTCTCTCTCTCTCTCCCTGAAGGATCTCTCTCCCCCCGAGAAGGTGATACTCTCTCTAAAATGATAAGCTTTGATGTGATCTCTCTCTCCCCCTTTGACATCAATTTCCAAGAAGGGCTTGATAAAGATGTGATCTCTCTCTCTATCCCTCTGGAATTTGTCGTGAATGGGTTTGATCCTTGAGTCACAACATAAAGCACTTGATAAAAATGTGATGCTTGTTAGAGGACAAGATTCATTGAGTGAAGCTGGAACAGACGAAACACAGAATAAGTGGCAAACTGTTTTTCCTGTTGTGAAATCGGTGGCACCGAGTTGTATGCTTCGGTTGTACCGAAAGATTTCGGTTGGACAGAAAATAACTAATCGGTGAAACCGAGTTCATCACAAAGAAAACACTTGTCACCGCAGCTCACTAGTCTAATAAGATCTCACAAAGATTTGCAAGGAATTAACTGAATGATATGCAATGTATTGATGCATAGAATGCAGAGCAAATAGAAAAGAAAGAAATCTAGATGAAGTTTTTTTTTTGAAAGGGGAAACAAATATGCATAGACAAATGCAAAAACACAGAGACGAACACAAGAGAACTTCATCTAGAGATGGTCGGCGACAAAGTCACCTATGTTAGAGTATATTGACTTAGGAGTCAAGTGAGATCACTTGATCATAGGTCATACTCATCGTTTAAGCTCAAAATGGGGTTACCATTTTTCGTTTAAGCATCTTGATGTATTCACATCTTGTCGAGTTGCTTTCGCTCATGTCTCGGAATAAAGCTTCTCTAAGATGGAATGACATACCTTGGTTGGTGGTGTTGATCATGTAGTTGAACTTGTGTGGGTTGCTCAAGGTTGATGTAGCTCATCTAGAGTTGGGAGCACCACTTGGAATTTGAGTCCATCTACCTACATGGGTTAGTTCTTGCAAGGAAGAGCACTTGTGTATCCAAAAATGACAATCATGAAGCTCAACATAGAATTTGTCTAAGGATATGTTTGAATGGTTTCGTGCTACCTTGTCTTCAACCACCTTTGTATAGAGACTTGGTGATGTAGAGATTGCTCAAGATGTGAGTAGGTTTCAATCTCATGGAATTTGATTCAACCAAGTACCTACATGGGTTAGATAACATGCAAGATGCAAATATGTCCAAGACATAAGATTTTCATCATAAGAGAAATATCAAGGATTAGTCATAAGCTCATGTCTTACATGTATCCAATGGAGTTTCTACTCCAAGTTTGAAGCATGTATGATGTTCAATTCTCCTCTCAACCTGCAAAACACTTTCTCATCAAGAGGTTTAGTGAATATATCCGCTAATTGCTTTTCGGTGCGAACATGCTTAAGATCAATGTCACCCTTAGCAACATGATCTCGAATGAAATGATGACGAACTTCAATATGCTTAGTTCGAGAATGTTGCACAGGATTATTTCCAATTTTGATAGCACTTTCATTGTCACAAAGCAATGGAACATGTTTTACATATATCCCATAACCTTTAACAGTTTGGGTCATCCAAAGTAATTGAGCACAACATGAACCAGCGGCAATGTACTCCGCTTCGGCGGTAGATAAGGATACCGAGTTTTGTTTCTTGGAGGACCAAGACACAAGAGATCTACCAAGAAATTGACAAGTACCCGAAGTGGACTTTCTATCAACCTTGTCTCCGGCATAGTCTGAGTCAGAGTAGCCAACAAGATCGAAAGAGGCCCTCTTAGGATACCAAATGCCAAAATTTGGTGTATGTATTAAGTATCTCACTAACCTTTTCACAGCCTTAAGATGACATTCTTTAGGAGCAGCTTGATATCTTGGACACATGCACACACTTAGCATAATGTTGGGGCGTGAAGCACATATGTATAACAATGAATCAATCATAGAGCGATAAACCTTTTGATCAATCGGTTCACCATCTTTGGTAAAATCAAGATGTCCACTAGTAGGCATGGGTGTAGACATACCTTTGCATTCTTGCATATTGAACTTCTTGAATAAGTCCTTAGTGTACTTCGTTTGAGAGACAAAAGTACCTTCCTTAGTTTGCTTTATTTGTAACCTAAGAAAGAATTTGAGTTCACTCGTTATTGACATCTCAAACTTCTCCGACATTAGCTTTCCAAACTTCTCACTAAAATGAGGGTTAGTTGATCCAAATATGATATCATCAACATAAATTTGGCACACAAATAGTTCTCCATTAACCCTTTTAGTGAAAAGAGTAGAATCAATTTTCCGAATTTCAAATCCCTTTCCAAGTAGAAACTTAGTTAAGCATTTGTACCAAGCTCTAGGAGCTTGTTTAAGACCATAAAGAGCTTTGTGAAGTTTGTAAACATGATTTGGTTTCTTAGGATTGACAAAGCCGGGAGGTTGTTTAACATAAACTTCCTCCTCTATTTCACCATTTAGAAAAGCACTTTTAATGTCCATTTGGTACAATGTGATATCATGGTGATTAGCATAGGCAAGTAAGATGCGAATAGACTCAAGTCTAGCATCAGGAGCATAAGTCTCACCATAGTCCATACCTTTGACTTGTGTGTAGCCTTGGGCGACGAGACGTGCTTTGTTGCGAACAACTTGTCCATCTTCATCTTGTTTGTTGCGACACCCATTTGGTACCGATGATGTTGTGGTTGTTGTTGGGCTTCTCAACCAATGTCCAAACTTGGTTTCTCTCAAAGTTGTGTAGCTCTTCATGCATAGCATTTATCCAATCCGGATCTTCCAATGCTTCTTCAACCTTCATAGGTTCAATGCTAGAGATGAAAGAATAGTTTTCACAAAAGTTAGCTAAACAAGTTTTAGAGCGAGTGATTCTCCCGGTTTGAATATCATTGTAGATTTGCTCGACAGGATGGTCTTTAGCAATTCTTGCTCGAACTCGTGAAAGCTTTTGCTTGGATTTGGGTTGAACTTCTTCTTCTTCATCTTATCCTTCTTCTTCTTCTTGATCTTCTTCATTGTTGGCATTGTCGTTCTCTTGTCGTGGTGGAGAAGGAGATCGTTGACATTCATCTTGATGCACTTCCTCGTTTTCTTCATCTTGGTGTGTCCCACTTGTGGATGCTTCCGTATTAACTCTTGGTTCACCTTGTCGTGAAGTAGAAGCTTCCACTTGGACGGACGAGGTACTCTCCTTCACCTCCGTTGGACGGACCTTGCCAATAGACAAGTCTTGGATTGTTTCCGAAGGATCTTTGTCTCCTACATCAATTGGAATTGCTCTACCTGCGAGCCGTTAGATTCATCAAACTTCACATCTACTGTCTCTTCAACCTTTCGGGTGAAATTGTTGTAGACACGGTATGTGTGAGAGTTTGAGACATAACCTAGTAGGAAACCTTCGTGAGACTTAGGAGCAAATTTAGAATGACGATGCTTATCAAGAATGTAGCACTTTGAGCCGAATACTCGAAAGTATCCAACTTGGGGTTTGTTACCGGTGAGGAGCTCATATGCCGTCTTGCCGAGTAGCTCGTGAAGATACAAGCGATTTGTTGCATGACAAGCTTTCTCAACCGCTTCTGCCCAAAAGTCCTTCGGTGTCTTGTACTCATCAAGCATCGTTCTCGCCATTTCGATGAGCGTCCGGTTCTTCCTCTCAACAACTCCATTTTGTTGAGGTGTGTACGTAGCCAAGAACTCGTGTGAAATCCCTTCTTCGTCAAGAAAGGTGTCCACATTTGCGTTCTTGAACTCCGTTCCGTTGTCGCTGCGAACCTTCTTGATCTTCACTTCAAACTGATTTTGGGCCTTCCTAGCGAAGTTTTTGAAGATCTTTTGGACCTGCGATTTATCATCGAGAAAGAACACCCATGTAAATCTTGAAAAATCATCAACTATAACTAGACCAAAAGAATTTCCACCGAGGCTCTCGTAAGAGTTGGGACCAAAAAAGATCCATGTGAAGTAGCTCGAGTGGCCTCCTTGTGGTCATGATGTTCTTCACGGGATGCCTTCCTCCAACCTGTTTACCTGCTTGAAAAGCACTGCAAAGTCTATCCTTATCAAATATGACATCATTAACTCCAAGGATATGATTTCCTTTAATAAGCTTGTCAAGGTTTCTCATGCCAACGTGACCTAGTCGTCTATTCCATAACCAACCTTTTGAGGATTTAGCAATGAAGCAAGTTTTAGGTTGGGCCTTTTTAGAGAAAGCAACAATGTAAAGATCACCTCTACGTATATCGGTAAAGACCATTTTATGATTGTCTCGACGAAACACTTGGCAATCAACTTCAGTAAACAAGACATTGAAACCAAAGTCAGCAAGTCTAGATACTGAAAGTAAGTTGTATCCAAGAGATTCAACGAGCATGACATTTTGTATGGAGCTATCATGTGAGATGGCCACCTTACCGAGGCCAACCACCTTACCCTTTGAGTTGTCACCGAAAGTGACATACTTTCGAGGACTATCATTATTAGCAAGCTCACGAAACATGTCTTTATCTCCGGTCATGTGATTGGTACATCCACTGTCAAGGACCCATTCCTTTCCTCCTGCCATATATCCCCGAAGATTTGCCATAAGACCAAAATGTCTCATTGCATCATCAAGATCAAAGTCATCATCATCATCCTCATCATAGTATCCATGTTCAACATCGTCATGTGGTGGATCAATTCCTAGTGAGAGTGATTGATTAGTATGAGTTTGACAATAATCTTGCTTATGAATTCTAGTGGCTTCGGAAATAATATCGCTAATAATTCCAACATTTCCTTTGGCACGCATAAGATTTGTAAGCTCAAATAAACAATCACCAAACATAGGATCACTAGTATTCATCTTACTCAAGTCAATAGACTTATGGAGAATTTCATCAAGATTTTTCAAAGAATAATCTGGAAATCGTTCCTCAAGAAATTTCCATATAGTGTAGGCACACTCAAGAGTAGGCAGTTTTATAATCAAGTTTCTAGGCAAGCCTCTAGTGATAAGATTAACAGTTCTAAGATTCCTAATCATGTCAATAGACTCATCAAGGGTAGGATGCATAGGATCAACACAAGGTGCACAAGGACTAGAAATTTACTTGTTCAAATGATATTGATTGGAAATTACAAGCATCTCATTTTTCCACTCATGAAAATACTTTCCATCAAGAATAGGCACTCTATGTCTAAGACTCCCCAAAGTAGACTCATCCATCTTCCTCCAATGGTGATTAAACAAAGGCAATGGAGACCAATGCTCTGATACCACTTGTAGGACCTTGAGAAGAGGTGTCTAGAGGGGGGGTGATTAGACACTAAGTACCAAAGTTGCAGTTTTTAACCCTTTTTAAGTTTAAGTGGAGTTTAGGAACAAGTTTAACATTCACAACACATAGCAAGCAAGCATGCAAAGAGTATATGAGCAGCGGAAAGTAAAGCATGCAACTTGCAAGAATGTAAAGGGAAGGGTTCTGGAGGATTCAAACGCAATTGGAGACACGGATGTTTTTGGCGTGGTTCCGATAGGTGGTGCTATCGTACATCCACGTTGATGGAGACTTCAACCCACGAAGGGTAACGGTTGCGCGAGTCCATGGAGGGCTCCACCCAAGAAGGGTCCATGAAGAAGCAACCTTGTCTATCCCACCATGGCTGTCGCCCACGAAGGACTTGCCTCACTAGCGGTAGATCTTCACGAAGTAGGCGATCTCCTTTCCCTTACAAACTCCTTGGTTCAACTCCACAATCTTGTCGGAGGCTCCCAAGTGACACCTAGAAAATCTAGGAGACGCCACTCTCCAAGAAGTAACAAATGGTGCGTTGATGATGAACTCCTTGCTCTTGTGCTTCAAATGATAGTCTCCCCAACACTCAACTCTCTCTCATAGGATTTGGATCTGGTGGAAAGAAGATTTGAGTGGAAAGCAACTTGGGGAAGGCTAGAGATCAAGATTCATATGGTAGGAATGGAATATCTTGGCCTCAACACATGAGTAGGTAGTTCTCTCTCAGAAATAGGATGCTGGAAGTGTAGGCTTGTTCTGATGGCTCTCTCCACGAATGAAGAGGAGGTGGAGGGGTATATATATCCTCCACACAAAATCTAACCGTTACACAATTTACCAAACTCGGTAGGACCGAATCAACAAACTCGGTCAGACCGATTTAGTAAACCTAGTGACCGTTAGGATTTTCGGTGGGACCGAGATGCAACTTGGTAGGACCGATTCGGTTAGGGTTAGGGCATAACGTAATCTCGATGAGACCGATTACACAAACTCAATGGGTCTGATTTTGGTAATTAGCTAACCAGAGAGTTGGCCAGGCAAAATCGGTGGGACCGATTACTCAAACTCGGTGGGACCGATTTTAGTAATAAGTTAACCAGAGAGTTTGCATTGTAATCTCGATAGTACCGATTACACAAACTCGGTGAGACCGATTTTGGTAATGGACATACACAGAGAGATTACAATCCCATCTCTGTGAGACCGAGATCCCTATCGGTAAGACCGATTTGCCTAGGGTTTATGGCAGTGTCTAAGACATCCAAACTCGATGGAGCCGAATAGAAGGAATCGGTATGGCCGATTTTGGCTTTGGGTTTAGGTCATCTATGGATGTGAGAAAGTAGCTGAGGGTTTTGGAGCATATCACTAAGCACATGAAGCAAGAGGCTCATTAAGCAAGACCTCATCCCTCCTTGATAGTATTGGCTTTTCCTATAGACTCAGTGTGATCTTGGATCACTAAAATGTAAGATGAAGAGTCTTGAGCTTGAAGCTTGAGCCAATCCTTTGTCCTTAGCATCTTGAAGGAGTTCCCACATCCTTTAGTCCATGCCACTCCAATGTTGAACTTGTCTGAAAAATACTAGATAAAAGTGTTAGTCCAACAAGAGATATGTTGACATTAATTACCAAAACCACCTAGGGAGCACTTGTGCTTTCAGCAAGTCTTGGAGCGTCTTTTGCATTTAGTTTTCACTTTTATTTTATGCACCATGCTGGTATGAGATAGTCCATGGTTGATTTGTAGAATGCTCATTGCACCTCACTTAAATCTTTTGAGTATGGCTTTATAGAATGCTTCATGTGCTTCACTTATATCATTTGAAGTTTGGATTTCCCGTTTCTCTTCACATAGAAAACCGCCATTTGTAGAATGATCTTTTGCTTCACTTATATTTTTTAGAGCATGGGCAAATCTTTTGTAGAAAGAATTAAACTCTCTTGCTTCACTTATATCTATTTAGAGAGATGACATGAATTGGTCAATCACATGGTTAGTCATAAAATCCTACATAAACTTGTAGATCACTGAATATGATATGTTTGATTCCTTGCAATAGTTTTGCGATATAAAGGTGGTGATATTAGAGTCATGCTAGTGAGTAGTTGTGGATTAGTAGAAATACTTGTGTTGAGGTTTGTGATTCCCGAAGCATGCACGTATGGTGAACCGTTATGTGATGAAGTGGGAGCATGATTTATTTATTGATTGTCTTCCGTATGAGTGGCGGTCGGGGACGAGCGATGGTCTTTTCCTACCAATCTATCCCCCTAGGAGCATGCGCGTAGTACTTTGTTTCGATGACCAATAGATTTTTGCAATAAGTATGTGAGTTCTTTATGACTAATGTTGAGTCCATGGATTATACACACTCTCACCCTTCCATCATTGCTAGCCTCTTCGGTACCGTGCATTGCCCTTTCTCACCTCGAGAGTTGGTGCAAACTTTTGCCGGTGCATCCAAACCCCGTGATACGATACAATCTATCACACATAAGCCTCCTTATATCTTCCTCAAAACAACCACCAAACCTACCTATCATGGCATTTCCATAGCCATTCCGAGATATATTGCCATGCAACTTCCATCATCATCATATACATGACTTGAGCATTCATCGTCATATTGCTTTGCATGATCGTAAGATAGCTAGCATGATGTTTTCATGGCTTGTCCGTTTTTTGATGTCATTGCTATGCTAGATAATTGCACATCCCGGTACACCACCGGAGGCATTCATATAAGAGTCATATCTTTGTTCTGGATATCGAGTTGTAACTAAAGAAAGTATGATGATCATCATTATTAGAGCATTGCCCCAGTGAGGAAAGGATGATGGAGACTATGATTCCTCCACAAGTCGGGATGAGACTCCGGACTTTATGAAAAGTAAAAGAGGCCAAAGAAGCCCAAATAAAAAAAGAGGCCAAAGAAGCCCAACAAAAAAATGAGAGAAAAAGAGATAAGGGGCAATGTTACTATCCTTTTACCACACTTGTGCTTCAGAGTAGCACCATGTTCTTAAAATAGAGAGAGTCTCTTGAGTTATCACTTTCATATACTAGTGGGAATTTTCATTAGAGAACTTGGCTTGTATATTCCGATGATGGGCTTCCTCAAATGCCCGAGGTCTTCATGAGCAAGCAAGTTGGATGCACACCCACTTAGTTCTAGTTTGAGATTTCATACACTTATAGCTCTGGTGCATCCGTTGCATGGCAATCCCTACTCCTCGCATTGACATCAATTGATGGGCATCTCCATAACCTGTTGATTAGCCGCGTCGATGTGAGACTTCCTCCCTTTTTGTCTTCTCCACACAACCTCCACCATCATATTCTATTCCACCTATAGTGCTATGTCCATGGCTCACGCTCATGTATTGCATGAAAATTGAAAAGGTTTAAGAACATCAAAAGTATGAAACAATTGCTTGGCTAAAACCAGGGTTGTGCATGATTTAAATACTTTGTGTCGTGAAGATGGAGCATAGCCAGACTATATGATTTTGTAGGGATAACTTTCTTTGGCCATGTTGTTTTGAAAAGACATGATTGCTTTATTAGTACGCTTGAAGTATTATCGTTTTTATGTCAAATGATAGACAATTGCTTTGAATCACTCGTGTCGTAATATTCATGCCATGATTAGATATATGATCAAGATTATGCTAGGTAGCATTCCACATCAAAAATTATCTTTTTATCATTTACCTACTCTAGGACGAGCAGGAATTAAGATTGGGGATGCTGATACATCTCCGTCATATCTATAATTTTTTATTGTTCCATGCCAATATTCTACAACTTTCATATACTTTTGGCAACTTTTTATATTATTTTTGGGACTAACATATTGATCCAGTGCCCAGTGCCAGTTCCTATTTGTTGCATGTTTTATGTTTCACAGAAAACCCATATCAAACAGAGTCCAAATGGGATAAAAACGGACGGAGAATATTTTTGGAATATTTATGATTTTTGGGAAGAAAAACCAACGCGAGACGGTGCCCGAGGGGGCCACGAGGCAGGGGGCGCACCCCAGGGGTCAGGCGCGCCCCTGACCCTCGTGGGCACCCCGTAAGGCTGCTGATGCTCTTCTTTTGCCACAAGAAAGCTAATTTTTGGAGAAAAATCTGGGTGAAGGTTTCAATCCAATCGGAGTTACGGATCTCCGGATATATAAGAAACTGTGAAAGGGCAGAATCTGAAAACGCAGAAACATAGAGAGACAGATCCAATCCCGGAGGGGCTCTCGCCCCTCCCAAGCCATGGAGACCATGGACCAGAGGGGAAACCCTTCTCCCATCTAGGGAGAAGGTCAAGGAAGAAGAATAAGAAGGTGGGCTCTCTCCCCCTCGCTTCCGGTGGCGCCGGAACGCCGCCGGGGGCCATCATCATTACCGCGATCTACACCAACACCTCCGCCATCTTCACCAATATCGCCATCACCTTCCTCCCCTCTATGCAGCGGTGTAACCCCTCTTTTACCCACTGTAATCTCTACTTAAACATGGTGCTCAACGCTATATATTATTTCCCAATGATATATGGCTATCCTATGATGTTTGTGTAGATCTGTCTTGTCCTATGGGTTAATTGATGATCATGATTGGTTTGAGTTGCATGTTTTATTATTGGTGCTGTCCTATTATGCCCTCCGTGTCGCGCAAGCGTGAGGGATTCCCGCTGTAGGGTGTTGCAATACGTTCATGATTCACTTATAGTGGGTTGCTTGAGTGACAGAAGCATAAACCCGAGTAAGGGGGTTGTGGCGTATGGGATAAAGAGGACTTGATGCTTTAATGCTATGGTTGGGTTTTACCTTAATGATCTTTAGTAGTTGTGGATGCTTGCTAGAGTTCCAATCATAAGTGCATATGATCCAAGAAGAGAAAGTATGTTAGCTTATGCCTCTCCCTCAAATAAAATTGCAATAGTGATTACCGGTCTAGTTATCGATTGCCTAGGGACAAATAACTTTCTCGTGACAAAAAGCTCTCTACTAAAACTAGATTAGTTGCTTATTTATATAAACAACCCCTAGTTATATTTGCGTGCTCTTTATATTCTTGCAAACCTATCCTATCACACCTACAAAGTACTTCTAGTTTCATACTTGTTCTAGGTAAAGCGAACGTTAAGCGTGCGTAGAGTTATATCGGTGGTCGATAGAACTTGTGGGAATATTTGTTCTACCTTTAGCTCCTCGTTGGGTTCGACACTCTTACTTATCGAAAGAGGCTACAATTGATCCCCTATACTTGTGGGTTATCAGTAGGGATCAATAGGAGAAGGAAGAAAGTCTCGCGTCAACTAGGCGGATCAACCAGCTATGGAGATGCCCATCAATCGATATCAATGCGAGGAGTAGGGATTGCCATGCAACTGATGCACTAAAAGATATAAGTGTATGAAAGCTCAAACTGAAAACTAAGTGGGTGTGCATCCAACTTGCTTGCTCATGAAGACCTAGGGCACGTTGAGGAAGCCCATCATTGGAATATACAAGCCAAGTTCTATAATGAAAACTTCCCACTAGTAATATATGAAACTGACAAAATAGAAGACCCTATATCATGAAGAACATGGTGCTACTTCGAAGCACAAGTGTGGGAAAGGATAGTAACATTGTCCCTTCTCTATTTTTCTCTCATTTTTTTATTTTTTATTTTCTCTTTTTTTGTTTTTGGCCTCTTATTTTTTTATTTTTTTTATTTTTTATTTTGGGCTCTTTGGCCCCTTTTTTATTTCCAGTCCGGAGTCTCATCCCAACTTGTGAGGGAATCATAGTCGCCATCATCCTTTCTTCACATGGGGCAATGCTCTAATAATGATGATCATTACACTTTTATTTACTTACAACTCAAGAATTACAACTCGATACTAGAACAAAAGATGACTCTTTATGGATGCCTCTGGTAGTGTACCAGGATGTGCAATGACCTAGCATAGCAAAGATATCAAAAAATGGACAGGCCGTGAAAATATCATGCTAGCTATCTTACGATCATGCAAAGCAATATGACAATGAATGCTCAAGTCATGTATATGATGATGATGGAAGTTGCATGGCAATATATCTCGGAATGGCTATGGAAATGCCATGATAAGTAGGTATGGTGGCTGTTTTGAGGAAGATACAAGGAGGGTTTATGCACCAGCCAAAGTTGTGCGGTACTAGAGAGGCTAGCAATGGCGGAAAGGTGAGAGTGCGTATAATCCATGGAATCAACACTAATCATAAAGAATTCATATACTTATTGTGAAAGTTTTATTAGCCCTCGAAGCAAAGTACTACTCGCATGCCCCTAGGGGGAAGTTGGTAGGAGTTAACCATCGCGCACCCCCGATTCAAATAGCACAAAGGATTTCTATCAAGGATAAATTATGCTCTGACCTCACCGCTAATTTTAGCAGCCACCACTTTACATTCGTGAGGATTTACTTGCGTAAAGACTTATTTCCCTTAACACTATTATTAATACTCAACTTCAATTCTTTTACTAGTATGCCCCCGTATTACCACCTCAATATCGCAAAACTATTGCAAGGAATCAAACATATCATACTCGGTGATCTACAAGTTTATGTAGGATTTTATGACTAACCATGTGAATGACCAATTCCCGTTAACTCTCTAAATAGATATAAGTGAAGCATGAGAGTTTAATTCTTTCTACAAAAGATATGCCCACGCTCAAATAAATATAAGTGAAGCAAAAGAGCATTCTACAAATGGCGGTTTTCTATGTATAGAGAAATAGGTAATCCAAACTTTAAATGATATAAGTGAAGCACATGAAGTAGTTTATAAAGCCATACTCAAAAGATATAAGTGATGTGCATAGAGCATTCTATAAATCAACCAAGGACTATCTCACACCAGCATGGTGCATTATTAAAATAAAAATAAAAGCGCATGACGCTCCAAGAATTTACGCATATCATGTGAACAAAACAAAAATCAAAACATACTGATAATTGTTGAAGAAGGATGGGATGCCTTTCGGGGCATCCCCAAGCTTAGACGCTTGAGTCTCCTTGGATATTTACTTGGGGTGACTTGGGCATCCCCAAGCTTGAGCTCTTTCCTCTTCTCATCCTTCTCATATCAATACCTCATCGATATTCGAACACTTCATCCACACAAAACTTAACCGAACTTTTTATTAGAGGGGTTAATACATAAAACATCAAATCCCATCATGTCCTGCCGTAACATTATTTTATAATTGTAATCAACCATTACCCACTGTATGCTATCACAATTCTATGGCCCCAAGTCAAAGGAGGCTCAACAAGATTTCAAACATAAGCAAATAACAAAACTATAACAACAATATGTGAAAACAGGACAGTTTGTAAAGATGCAGATGGTGCATATACTTCTGTAACTCAAAAAATTCTGAAAAATTTGGACAAAATAATTTTTTTGCATAGCAGTACTGTAGAAATTTAGAAACTTTTGACATTCCAGTAAAAAATGTAACTTCATGCACTACAGCCAAAGTTTCTATTTTTGCACTTCACATACCAAGCAAGCAATCTAATCATCCTAAAGGCATATATTGGCACATTATTTTTATAATACAATGGATTTGTACAAGGGGATACTTATTTTTGTTGAAAAGTTTCTGTAATCAAGGTTCACAAAGTTTCCATGGGCATGAACAAAGTTCAATGCTAGCTCCCACTTTAACAATGCTCGTCTTTCTCACTTTCGTTTTTCTTGTTTGAAAAGTTTTAGGTTCCCCTCTATATATATTTTTGTTTTTAAACTTTTTAAAAGCACACAACAGAAGTAAATGACACTCTAAAACTTCCGGTTGTCTCCCTGGCAGCGTTTTCTTTAAAGCCATTAAGCTAGGCATATAGTGCTCAAGTAATTGATCCACCCGGATCCCAAGGTATAGCAAAGCCAATTTTAATTAACAATGATTTGAAATTTAGTAGTTGATACGTCTCAAACGCATCTATAATTTTTGATTGTTGCATGCTATTATATTACCCGTTTTGGATGTTTATGGGCTTTACTTTACACTTTTATATCATTTTTGGGACTAACCTGCTAACCGGAGGCCCAACCCGAATTGCTGTTTTTTTTGCCTATTTCAGTGTTTTGAAGAAAAGGAATATCAAACGGAGTCCAAACGGAATGAAACCTTTGGGAGCGATCTTTTTGGAACAAACGTGATCCAGGGGACTTGGAGTGGACGTCAAGCAACAAAAGAGGCGGCCACGAGGGTGCCCGGCGCGCCCCCTACAGGTGGGCGCCCCCCACCCTCGTGGGCCCCTCGAGCGTCCACCGACCTACTTCTTCCTCCTATATATACCTACGTACCCTGAAACCTTCGAGGAGCACCAAGAAAAACTATTTACACCGCCGTAACCTTCTGTATCCGCGATATCCCATCTTGGAGCCTCCACCGGCGCTCCGCCGGAGGGGGAATCAACCATGGAGGGCCTCTACATCATCTCCAAGGCCCATCCGATGAGTTGTGAGTAGTTTACCACAGACCTTCGGGTCCATAGTTATTAGCTAGATGGCTTCTTCTCTCTCTTTGAATCTCAATACAAAGTTCTCCTCGATCTTCTCGGAGATCTATTCGATGTAACTCTTTTTGTGGTGTGTTTGTCGAGATCCGATGAATTGTGGGTTTATGATCAAGTTTATCTATGAGAAATATTTGAATATCCTCTGAATTCTTTTATGTGTGATTAAGTTATCTTTGCAAGTCTCTTCAAATTATCAGTTTGGTTTGGCCTACTAGATTGATCTTTCTTTCAATGGGAGAAGTGCTTAGCTTTGGGTTCAATCTTGCGGTGTCCTTCCCAGTGACAGCAGGGGCAGCAAGGCACATATTGTATTGTTGCCATCGAGGATAAAAAGATGGGGTTTATATCATATTGCATGAGTTTATCCCACTACATCATGTCATCTTTCTTAATGCCTTACTCTGTTCTTTATGAACTTAATACTCTAGATGCATGCTGGATAGCGGTCGATGTGTGGAGTAATAGTAGTAGATGCAGCAGGAGTCGGTCTACTTGTCACGGACGTGATGCCTATATACTTGATCATACCTACATAATCTCGTAATTATTCGTTTTTCTATCAATTGCTCGACAGTAATTTGTTCACCCACCGTAATACTTATGCTATCTTGAGAGAAGCCACTAGTGAAACCTATGGCCCCCGGGTCTATCTTTTATCATATAAGTTTATCATCTACTTTTATTTGCATCTTCACTTTTCCAATCTATATCATAAAAATACCAAAAATATTTATCTTATCATATTATCTCGATCAGATCTCACTTTAAGTGGCCGTGAAGGGATTGACAACCCATTTATTGCGTTGGTTGCGAGGTTCTTGTTTGTTTAGGTGCGTGGGACTTTTGAGGAGTGAGGGAGTCCTGGATTAGGGGGTATTCGGATAGCCGGACTATATACTTTGGCCGGACTATTGGACCGTGAAGATACAAGACTCAAGACTTCGTCCCGTGTCCGGATGGGACTCTCCTTTGCGTGGAAGACAAGCTTGACGATCCGGATATTATATTTCCTTCTTTGTAACCGACTCCATGTAAACCCTAGCCCTCTCCGGTGTCTATATAGACTGGAGAGTTTAGTCCTTAGAGACAGAATCATAATCATCATAGGCTAGCTTCTAGGGTTTAGCCTCTACGATCTCGTGGTAGATCAACTCTTGTAACACTCATATCATCAATATCAATCAAGCAGGAAGTAGGGTTTTACCTCCATCGAGAGGGCCCGAACCTGGGTAAACATTGTGTCCCTTGCCTCCTGTTACCATTAGCCTTAGATGCATAGATCGAGACCCCCTACCCGAGATCCGCCGGTTTTGACACCGACATTGGTGCTTTCATTGAGAGTTCCTCTGTGTCGTCGCTGCAAGGCTCGATGGCTCCTTCAATCATCAACAACAATGTGGTCCAGGGTGAGACTTTTCTCCCCAGACAGATCTTCGTGTTCGGCGGCTTCACACTGCGAGCCAATTCGCTTGGCCATCTGGAGCAGATCGACAGCTACGCCCCTGGCCACCAGGCCAGATTCGGAAACTTGAACTACACGGCCGATATCCGCCTTTGCAGGAACCCCGGACCTAAATCCGGGGCAGATTGTGTCGCCTGAGGATGGGTGGACGGACCCCGCCCTGGAGGCCGCACACCCATTGGCGGTAGAGCCGAACACATACTTCACCCCCAAGGAAGCCTATGACACCGAACCCCCGAACTCATATCCGGCTGTAGGTTCCAGTCCGCGCACCTCCGAACCCGCCGAATTTGGTTGGGCTCTAGTAATGGAGTTCACTGCTGCGGATATCTTCCAGCACTCGCCCTTTGGCGACATGCTGAACTCATTAAAATCTCTCTCTTTGTCAGGAGACTCTTTGCCGAACTATGTCTGGCTCGAGTGGGAAGCAGGCGACGAAGGAATTCGTTGCGCACCCACCACCCACTTCATTGCCACGATCGATGATTTAACCGACGTGCTTGACTTCAACTCTGAAGACATTGACGGCATGGACGACAATGTAGGAGAAGAACAGGAACCACCGCCCACGGGGCGGTGGACAACCATCTCCTCATACGATATATATATGGTGGACACTCCAAAAGAAACCAATGGCGATGAGGCAATGGAGGATAACCCCTCAGGGAAGAAAGCAAAGCATGGGCAACATCGGCGCTGCTCCAAGCCCCGCCACAGCAATACCGGCATAGGAGACGAAAACAATCCGGATGGTGCCGAAGATGAATACAACCCCGATTAGAATGCCTTCAAGCAGGCCGAGCAGGAAGACGGGAAGGTCAGCCCAGACGAACAGGCGATGGACGGATATCCGGAGGACGACAACTACATGCCCCCCTCCGAAGACGAGATTAGCCTCGGCGACGATGAGTTCGGCGTGCCTGAGGACCCTGTGGAGCAGGAGCGCTTCAAGCGCCGGCTTATGGCCACTGCAAGGAGCGTGAAAAAGAAGCAGCAGCAGCTCCAAGCTGATCAAGACCTGCTCACAAACAGATGGACAGAAGTCCTGGCAGCCGAGGAATATGGACTCGAGCGCCACACAGCTGACCGGCCACCTCGTGGCTGGGATAAAACGGCATATCAGCCCGAATACCAGCCCGCACCCCCACGTCAGTTCACTTTGGCCCGGGGCAATACGCAGGACCTGCGAGACATATTGGAAAACAACGCAGGACAACCAAGATCGATCTACGGATCACGGGGGCGCGCCACAACACATGACGATGACCGTCATGCCGGATACGCTAACAATAAATCCGGCCGGGCCGAACACAACCGACCAGACTTAGTCAGACTGCATCGTGACATAGCCCGACACAGAGGCGCCGCACACCCCCTCTGCTTCACTAATGAAGTAATGGATCATGAATTCCCAGAAGGGTTTAAACCCGTAAACATTGAATCATACAATGGCACCACAAACCCCGCAGTATGGATCGAAGATTTCCTTCTCCACATTCACATGGCCCGCGGTGACGATCTACATGCCATAAAGTATCTTCCCCTTAAGCTCAAAGGACCAGCTCGACACTGGCTAAATAGCCCGCCAGCAAATTCCGTTGGCAGTTGGGAAAACCTGGAGGATGCTTTCCTTGACAACTTCCAGGGCACATACGTGCGACCACCGGATGCTGATGATTTGAGCCACATTACCCAACAGCCCGGAGAGTCAACCAGAAAATTCTGGACTCGGTTTCTAACTAAAAAGAACCAAATCGTCGACTGTACGAATGCTGAAGCCCTGGCAGCCTTTAAGCATAATATCCACGACGAGTGGCTCGCCCGACACCTCGGCCAGGAAAAACCAAAATCCATGGTGGCCCACACGACACTCATGACACGCTTTTGCGCAGGCGAGGATAGCTGGTTGGCTCGCAGCAGCACCACACCAATAAACTCCGGCACTTCAGACATCCGCGACAACAATGGCAAGCCACGGCGCAACAGACATAAGCGTCAGAACAATGGCGACAACACTGAAGACACGGCAGTCAACGCCGGATTCAGTGGCTCAAAATTGGTCAGCGGGAAAAGCCGTTCAAAGGAAACAATCAGGGACCGTCCGGTCTGGACCGCATACTTGATCGCTCATGCCAAATTCACGGCACCCCGGATAAGCTAGCAAATCACACTAATAGAGACTGCTGGGTGTTCAAGCAGGCCAGTAAGATAAATGACGAGAACAAGAACAAGGGGCTGCACAGCGACAATGACGAAGTGCCCCGGCGTCCGAACACGGGGGGACAGAAGAAATTTCCTCCCTAGGTGAAAACGGTCAACATGATCTACACTACCCAGATTCCCAAACGGAAACGAAAGCGAGCACTGAGGGACGTCTATGCGATGGAGCCAGTCGCCCCAAAATTCAACCCATGGTTGGCCTGTCCGATCACCTTTGATCACAAGGATCACCCTACCAGCATTTGTCATGGCGGTTCGGCCGCATTGGTTCTAGACCCAATCATTGACGGATTTCACCTCACACGAGTCCTTATGGACGGCGGCAGTAGCCTGAACCTGCTTTATCAGGACATAGTGCACAAAATGGGCATTGACCCTTAAAGGATCAAGCCTACCAAAACTACCTTTAAAGGTGTAATTCCAGGGGTAGAGGCCCACTGCACGGGCTCTGTAACACTGGAGGTGGTCTTTGGATCTCCGGATAACTTCTGAAGCGAGGAGTTAATCTTCGACATCGTCCCTTTCCGTAGCGGCTATCATGCAGTACTTGGACGAACCGCATTCGCTCGATTCAATGCGGTACCACACTATTCATACCTTAAGCTCAAGATGCCAGGACCTCACGAGGTCATAAGAGTCAACGGAAACATGGACCGCTCTCTCCGTACAAAGATCATACTACAGCCCTCACGGCAGAAGTACAAAGCAGCTTCCTCCGGCAAACCACCAATCCGGCGACAACTACTCCGAACACCGTCAAGCGAGTCCGAAGTACCCCGCAACAAGATCATCAGGCACAACAAGAGCGCGACTAGCAGTCCGGCCTCCGCTCCAGCCCCATTAAGGCAGCATTCGTACCACGCGTACACAATTACACACTCAAAATACCATGGGCATAGGCGGAGGCACAATAATGGCACAGTCAACAGTGCGGTTCAGCCGCAACATACTTTAATAACCCCCTTTATCTTTCAGGACCTTACTTTTGGACAGCCTCTTCAGAAGAGCCGGATTGTCGAACTTCCACAAGAGGGAAATCCAAGGAGGCAAAAGGCATTGCGCACAAAGGAAATACCCAGGTGGAATCTATTCATGATCGTTATACCTGTTTTATATACCTACATGCGGCCCTCCCTTGGATAGGACATGTTAAATAGTCCTAATTACCTCTGCTTAAAGCGTTCATTGTAAACATACGCTTAGACGTATTATTCATCAATGGGATATTATACATAGCGTCAGCTTATTATTCCTATCTACACATTTTTCATATAAATGTTCATTTACTATTGCATACGTACACCTTGGTACGCTCAGTTTGCCAGGGGCTTCTTACGTCGCCCCTTAATACGGCAAGGTAAGTCCGAACACTTTTGACAGTGCGGCACCTCGAACTTATAGCATTATATGCATCAGCTCCGAATCATGTCTTGGGTCAATAGTTGGGTTAGCCTGGCTCCCTTGTTTTGGTACCTTACGTTCCGTTATATCGGCTAAGGTAGAGCAGGGAGAACTACTGCGACTGTGTCCCGGTTCTTCTAGACGAGCACCTCAGTAGAGAAAGCCGAAAACTGACCGGCATGATGTGGCGAGAGCTGGTCGTTGTTCGAGAGGTCTTAAAATCCTTAAAGATTTTTCCGCTTTAGGCGAGGAATCGGCCTCGTCCAATTTAGGCGTATATAGCGCCCAAATTCGGCTTTCCGAATTCTAGGGGCTTCGCCGAAATTTAAAATTATAGACTTCTATGGCTAAGTGAAAGTTATAAAGCCGCATAGTCCGATTGCCTTGTTCGCTGCGCCAAACACCTCCTTCAAGGACCAAAAATTTGGATAAAGAGTGTCTGGGTTCTTTCCAGGAACACCCCGATACTAGTTATGTGGGGGGGAAGCCGACGACTGGCCTACTTTCAGAATTTTATAAACAGCCACACAGAAGGTAATATTTTAGATCAAAAAGCGCTATATAGCGCAAGTAACTTCGTCTTTATATTACAAACATAACAGAAGTACATTCACTCCAAGATAGTGTCCTTGGTACATTCATCAGCCACGAGACGAGCGCCTTTCATAACACCATCATAATATTTTTCGGGACAACAATGCGCCTTGCCCTCTGGCGGTCCATCCTTCACCAGCTTCTCCGCATCCAGCTTGCCCCAATGCACCTTCGCACGAGCAAAGGCTCGACGGGCACCCTCAATGCAAACGGATCGCTTGATCACTTCCAGCCGCGGACAGGCATTCACCATCCGCTTTATCAGGCCACTGGCGGGCAAGGGCTCACCAGGCCACATCCGGACTATGAAATCCTTCATAGCCACTTCGGCCGCCCTGTGGAGTTCAATCAGTTGCTTTAATTGATCACTCAGAGGCGTTAAGTGTTCGGCTCCCGCATACTGGGACCAGAACAGCTTTTCTGTTGAGCTCCCCTCTTCGGCATGGTAGAACTCCGCGGCATCCGATATACTACATGGTAGATCTGCGAATGCCCCTGGGGAGCTCCGAATTTAGGTAAGTAAAAGAAATGCCTCCTCCACATGCTTGCCTTGCATAAAGAATGTCTTACCCGCCGCTATCTTCTTGGCCGCCTGGATTTCCTGCTGGGCCTTTTCGGCTTCGGCCTTGGCATCTTTCATGCTCAAAAGGGCCTTCGCAAGCTCAGACTCCTTCGTCTTGAAGTCACGCTCCAAGGACTCGAACTTCTTGCCGAGCTCCTGGAGCTCTTGCCGTATCTCGCCCACCCTAGCATTTTGCTTTTCACACTCAGTGCACTCCGCGGCCGCCTTGTTTTCGGCCTCGGATAGCGCTTTCTTCAGGGACGCCACTTTGGTCGTGGCCCCTATTACCAAATCATGATGCTTTCTTAGGGTCACCATTTTTTTTTCTATTCTTTATGATATGTGAACAGGGTATTACTCACCTTTGTTCTCTTCGAGCTGCCTCTTCATGAGGCCGAGCTCTCCATGGGCCTGCTCCAGGTCCCATTTGAGTCCGCCGACCTCGGCCGCGCGGGTAGCAGCGGCAACTAGCACTACCTGCTTATTCACATGCACACCTACTATTAGACTCATGCGGATTATAATCGACCCTCCGTTTGGCTTTTCGTTTCGAACACCAAACAGAGTATCAGGGGCTACTACCTATCGGGTGATAATTTCACACATTTTTTACTACCTACCTCAAAGTCTGTTAGGAGGCTGGTGCAGGCTTCGGTTAGTCCGCTCTTGGCAGACAGAACCTTCTGAATCACCGCACTCATAAGAGTACGGTGCTCTTCATCCTTGGAAGCACCGCGAAGCGCTTCCAGCAGACCATCCAACGCCTCTAGCGTAACGGAAGTCATTGGCACGGACGGCCCGCCCTCCTTAGCAAGGGGCTGTGTGCCCGAATCCAGAACCTTTGGAGGTTCCAGTACAGTGTCCGGCTGGGAGCCCGACTTGTTGTGGCTCCCGCCGGCACAATCTGCAGGGATCTGGCGCCCCGCGCCTGGAATATCGCCTTGGGGCGTCTCCAGAGTCACCTCCCCTTGCTCAGGGAGCCTTTGGGACAACACCTCCGTGTCATCCGCAGGACAAGGGGAAGTGGCCGTTGGGAGCGAACTCATCGCCGAATCGCTCAAAGACCCATCCGAAGAAGATACCTCGGGATGGGCCCTGGCCGGACTGCATATGCATGTTCGGCGTTATAACAGACTATGAAGCAAAGTCGCACTAAAGTACAATGGAAGTATGGATACTTATGATCTTACTAGGGGCTTCCCCCTCGGCAGCCACTCCTCCTCGCTGTAGGCGGCCGTGGTGGAGTAATCCGGAAGGGACACCTTTCCCTTCTTGGGTGTCCTAGCCTCCTCCTCCGGGGCATCTTTCCTTTTCTTCTCCTTCCCAGTGCGGGGAGGTGGCTCCCCTCCTCCGCGGGAAGAATCTGCCTCGTCGTCCTTGGACGATGAGCCTATGGCGGCCTTGCGCCGGGGACCCTTCCTGGTCCCCTGGGCCGCCCTCTTAGACCCTTCAGCCTCCCCGGATGGGGCGACCCTTTCTTTCTCCTCCTCCCCTTCATGGGAGGAGTGTGCCTCGTCGTCTTCGGACGAGGCGTCTTGTACGGCCTTGTGCCGGAGACCCTTCTTGGTCCCTGGGCCTTCTTTTCAGCCTTCTTCTTCGGCACCTTATAGGGCGCCGGGACTAGCATCTCCGTCAGGAGAGCGGTCACCGGATCTTATGGCAGTGGAGCCGGGCAGTCGATCCGCTCCGCCGTCTCCACGTACTCCTGATTAAGTACACACGATGACTTAATATCCTCCCATGAGAATGCTGGGAAAACTACATCTGGTGATGGTTAGAAAACTCACCAGACGAGGGGGCTGCGCGACATGGAGTCCGCGGTCCTCAGACGTGGGAGGAGGTGTTTCGGAGCCCTTAAACAACACCTTCCATGCATCCTTGAGTGTCGTGCCGTAGAGCTCTCGGAGTGTCCGGTGTTCGGCCGGGACGAACTCCCACAGATTAAAAGCCCGTCTTTGGCACGGAAGAATTCGGCGGACGAGCATGACCCAGACTATGTTGACAAGCTTGATGTTCTTGTCAATCGTATTCTTGATATAGTTTTGAAGTCCGGTCAGCTCCGCAGGCTCGCCCCAGGCCAGGCCCTTCTTTTCCCAGGAGGTGAGCCGCATGGGAATTCCGGATCGGAATTCGGGGGCCGCCGCCCAGTTGGCGTCGCGCGGCTCGGTGATGTAGAACCACCCCGTTTGCCACCCTTTCACGGTCTCCGTGAAGGAGCCGTCAAGCCAGGTGACGTTGGGCATCTTGCCCACCATGGCGCCTCCGCACTCCGCTTGCTGGCCGCTCACGATCGTCGGCTTCACGCAGAAGGTTCGTAGCCACAAGCTAAAGTGAGGCTTGATGCGGAGGAAGGCCTCGCACACGATGATAAACGCCGAGATGTTCAGGATGAAATTTGGGGCTAGATCATGGAAATCTAGCCCGTAGTAGAATATGAGCCCACGGACCAAGGGATGAAGTGGAAATCCCAGTCCACGGACGAAGTGGGCGAGAAACACGACCCTCTCGCGGGGTTCCGGAGTTGGAATGTTCTTCCCTGCGTCCGGTAGCCGGTGCATGATGTCTGCGGCCAAGTATCTGGCCGCCCGGAGCTTCGCAATATGCTCCTCCTTCATCATGGAGGCCACCCACTTGCCTCCTGCTCCGGACATGTTTGGCTGTGCGGAGAAGGCATGGACTAGGGCGCTGGAGCTCGAGGAGGCAAGAATGGATAAGCAAAGGAGGAAGAAGGCGTGAGTGAAAATGGGGAATTCTTATCCCTTTATAGAGGCGACGAAAGCGGTGCGCCTCCCCACTTGCCCGTTGAGGGTTTCTTATTTCCCAAGCACCACGATAGATGGCGCGGTTGGGTTACCCATCCCCGTATTGATGGGAATCCTGTGATAAGGGGACATGATCTCTGCTTTGACAAGACATGCCGAGGAAACTGCCTCGCGATATGCGCTATGGCTGGTTGTGGGAAAATGGTTTGAATAATGACCCGACCGTAGTGTCGTGTCACGTTGTCTAAAGTTGTCAGCAGATTACATTTGTGAAATATCATTCTCTCTATGGTGGTATGCGAAGATCATCTTCCAGATCCGGACACGGTTTAAGTGTTCGATAATTACTTTGGAGTATTCAGAGATGGAACCCGCCTTGCAATGCCGAAGACAAGCTGCACACCGGACTCATCGTCATTGAAGCCTGGTTCAGGGGCTACTGCGGGAGTCCTGGATTAGGGGGTATCCGGACAGCCGGACTATATACTTTGGCCGGACTATTGGACCATGAAGATACAAGACTCAAGACTTTGTCCCGTGTCCGGATGGGACTCTCCTTTGCGTGGAAGATAAGCTTGGCGATCCGGATATTATATTTCCTTCTTTGTAACCGACTCCATGTAAACCCTAGCCCTCTCCGGTGTCTATATAAACCGGAGAGTTTAGTCCTTAGAGACAGAATCATAATCATCATAGGCTAGCTTCTAGGGTTTAGCCTCTACGATCTCGTGGTAGATCAACTCTTGTAACACTCATATCATCAATATCAATCAAGCAGGAAGTAGGGTTTTACCTCCATCGAGAGGGCCCGAACCTGGGTAAACATTGTGTCCCTTGCCTCCTGTTACCATTAGCCTTAGACGCACAGATCGGGACCCCCTACCCGAGATCCGCCGGTTTTGACACCGACAAGGAGCCTCCTACTGGATTGATACCTTGGTTCTCAAAAACTAAGGGAAATACTTATGCTACTTTGCTGCATCACCGTTTCCTCTTCAAGGAAAACCAACGCAAGCTCAAGATGTAGCAAGAAGGATTTCTGGCGCTGTTATTGGGGAGGTCTTCGCTCAAGTAAAGACATACCAAGTACCCATCACAAACTCATCTCCCTCGCATTACATTATTTGCCATTTGCCTCTCGTTTTCCTCTCCCCCACTTCACCCTTGCCGTTTTATTCGCCCTTCTTCCGTTCAACCTTATGTTTGCTTGTGTCTCCATGTGCCTTCTATGTGCTTGCATCTTTGCTTGCTAAATCTATTGATATGGATCCACTTAAAGTGTTCTACTTGGATCATCTTCGATCCTTATGCGCTCGTGCTGAAACCCCAACTAGCCTAGTTGATGGGAAATCTTTAGATGAGTATGCTCATTTTGTGCGTCATCGTGTGTCTCAAAAAGGGGTACTCTTATGGGGTGTTATGCTTGGAATCTTTGTGAAATTTGTGATTTTACTTGTTGCTCTAAGAACCCTAAAAAACACCTTCCCTACCTATGTGAGTTTAATGATAATGAAATCTTATCTTCTTATGCAAAGGGTGTTTATAGTTACTATGATATCCAACAAATTGAAGAATTTGTTGCTTTTAAGGGTGCTTATGAAGTTGCTTCTTTGATTGAAAAGTATGATATTACTCTCTAGAAATCTGAAAGTTTTGACATACCTAAATATTGCTATGAAAACTATGCTCATAATGTCTATGTCAAAGAATTTATTGAGAGAATGACCATTGGTTTGGAAGATAATAATGATATGCATGAATCTATAGATAACGTTGATTCTGATGATTTGATTGAAATTTCCCTTGATGAACATGATGCTTGCTATTCTTGTGGCCATGATGCCAATATTTATGAAGATGAATTTGCTATAGTTCCTTATGTTAAGCATGAGATCATTACTATTGCACCCATACTTGATAGTTCCTTCGATGAAAAGCATGATTGCAATGATGTTATTATAAATTCTCTTGATGTCAATTGTGCTAATAATATGCAAAACCCTAATCTTGGGGATGCTAGTTTTGCTATGTTTACTACTTGTTGCAATGATCATGATTGGGGTGATTCTTCTTATGATCTTGAAAATTTATTTGAGCCCCATGATGAAAATATGAGATTGATAATAGTGTTTGCAATAAAAGTGGGTTTGGAAGAGTGTCAACTTTAGATCCCACATATTTGGAGAATGTTCAATCTTATGATATTTTTGATCAAAGTGGGTTTGGAGAGGTCATGACTTTAGTTAATGTTAATCCCACTATCTTGGAAGAGTGTCAACTTTGCATGCATGTGGATCATGTTCAGAATATGTTATGTGATAGCTATTTTGTTGAATTTGCTTATGATCCCACATGTAATTATTATGAGAGAGGAAAATATGGTCGTAGAAATTTTAATCTTACTAAATTACCTCTCGTCATGTTGAGATTGCTATCGTCTCTTTCTTCTTCCTTGCATATGCTAGTTTTTGCTTGCCTTGAAAATTTGTTTGCTTATAATATGCCTATGCATAGGAAGTATGTTAGACTTATATGTGTTTGTCACGTGTTTCATGATGCTCTCTTTGCGGTTCAATTCTTGTCTTTCATGTGAGCATCATTAAAATTATCAATGCCTAGCTAAAAGGCTTTAAAGAAAAGCGCTTGTTGGGAGACAACCCAATATTTTTCCTTGATTTTATTCAATAAATATTTCATCTAGCTTCTGTTTAGATGTGTTTTTATATTTTAATTAGTGTTTGTGCCAAGTAGGACCTATAGGACAACCTACGGTGATAGTTAATTTGATTCTGCTGAAAAACAGAAACTTTGCATGCACAAAAATAATTTTAGTAATTCACAGAAACGTGCTTTTGTGTTGATTATTTTTTCTGTAGATCAATAGAAAAATTTCCCAGGACTTCTATTTTTGTAGAATTTTTAGAGTTCCAGAAGTATTCGAGAGTTACAGATTGCTACAGATTGTTCTATTTTTGACAGATTCTGTTTTTGTGTGTTGTTTGCTTATTTTGATGCATGTATGGCTAGTATCGGTGGGTATGAACCATAGAGAAGTTGGAATACAGTAGGTTTAACACCAATATAAATAGATAATGAGTTCATTACAATACCTTATGTGCTGGTTTTTCTTTCTTGCACTAACGGAGCTTATGAGATTTCCTGTTGAGTTTTGTGTTGTGAAGTTTTCAAGTTTTGGGTAAAGATTTGATGGACTATGGAATAAGGAGTGGCAAGAGCCTAACCTTGGGGATGCACATGGCACCCCAAGATATTCAAGGATAACCAAAAGCCTAATCTTGGGGATGCCCCAAAAGGCATCCCCTCTTTCGTCTTTGTCTATCGGTAACTTTACTTGGAGCTATATTTTTATTCGCCACATGATATGTGTTTTGCTTGGAGCGTATTGTAAGATACTAGTCTTTGCTTTTTAGTTTACCACAATCATCCTTGCTATACACAACTTTTGGGAGAATCCCACATGATTAGAATTTATTATAGCACTCTATGTTCTTCACTTATATCTTTTGAGCTAGATAGTTTTGCTCTAGTACTTCACTTAAATCTTTTAGAGCGCGGCGGTGGCTTAATTTTGAAGAAATTGTTGATCTCTCATGCTTCACTTATATTATTTTTAGAGTCTCTTAGAACATCATGGTATTTTCTATGGTTATAAAATTGGTCCCAGAATGATGGGCATCCAAGTTGGGTGTAATAAAAACTATCATAGGAAGTGAATTGGATGCTATGATCAATTTGATACTTGATAATTGTTTTGAGATATGGAGGTGGTGATATTAGAGTCATGCTAGTTGGGTAATTGTGAATTTAAATAATGCTTGTGTTGAAGTTGGCAAGTCCCGTAGCATGCACGTATGGTCGAAGTTGTGTAACAAATTTGAAACATGAGGTGTTCTTAGATTGCCATCCTTATGAGTGGCGGTCGGGGACGAGCGATGGTATTTTCCTACCAATCTATCCCCCTAGGAGCATGCGCGTAGTGCTTGGTTTTTGATGACTTGTAGATTTTTGCAATAAGTATATGAGTTCTTTATGACTAATGTTGGGTCCATGGATTATACACACTCTTACCCTTCCATCATTGCTAGCCTCTTCGGTACCGTGCATTGCCCTTTCTCACCTTGAGAGTTGGTGCAAACTTCGCTGGTGCATCCAACCCCCGTGATACAATACGCTCTATAACACATAAACATCCTTATATCTTCCTCAAAACAGCCACCATACCTACCTATTATGGCATTTCCATAAGCATTTTGAGATATATTGCCATGCAACTTTCCACCATTCCGTTCGTCATCATGACACACATCATCATTGTCATATTGCTTTGCATGATCATGTAGTTGACATCGTATTTGTGACAAAGCCACCATGCATAATTTTTTATACATGTCACTCTTGATTCATTGCTCATCCTGGTACACTGCCAGAGGCATTCATATAGAGTCATATCTTGTTCTAGTTTTGAGTTGTAATTCATGAGTTGTAAATAAATAGAAGTGTGATGATCATCATTATTAGAGCATTGTCCCCAAATAAAACAAAAGAAAGGCCAAAAATAAAAAAAGAAAGGCCAAATAAAAAAATAAAAAGAAAAAAAAGAAAGGCCAAAAGAAAAAAAGGGGCCCAAAAGAAAAAAAAAGAAAAAAAGAAAAATAAAATAAAAGGGGGAAATGTTACTATCCTTTTCCACACTTGTGCTTCAAAGTATCACCATGTTCTTCATATAGAAAGTCTTTTATGTTGTCACTTTTATATACTAGTGGGAATTTTTCATTATAGAACTTGCCTTGTATATTCCTACGATGGGCTTCCTCAAAATGCCCTAGGTCTTCGTGAGCAAGCAAGTTGGATGCATACCCACTAGTTTCTTTTGTTGAGCTTTCATACATTTATAGCTCTAGTGCATCCGTTGCATGACAATCCCTACTCCTCATATTGACATCAATTGATGGGCATCTCCATAGCCCGTTGATTATGCTCGTCAATGTGAGACTTTCTCCTTCCTTTTGTCTTCTCCACACAACCTCCATCATCATATTCTATTCCATCCATAGTGCTATATCCATGGATCACGCTCATGTATTGCGTGAAAGTTGAAAAACGTTTGAGATTACTAAAGTATGAAACAATTGCTTGGCTTTTCATCGGGAGTGTGCAAGACGAGAGCATTTTTGTGTGACGAAAATGAAGCATGATCAATCCATATGATTTTGTAGGGATGAACTTTCTTTAGCCATGTTATTTTGAGAAAGACATGATTGCTTAGTTAGTATGCTTGAAGTAATACTATTTATTATGTCAATATGAACTTTTATTTTGAATCATTTGGATCTGAAAATTCATGCCACAATAAAGAAAATTACATTGAGAATTATGCTAGGTAGCATTCCACATCAAAAATTCTGTTTTTATCATTTACCTACTCGAGGACGAGCAGGAATTAAGCTTGGGGATGCTTGATACGTCTCCAATGTATCTATAATTTTTGATTGTTCCATGATATTATATTACCCGTTTTGGATGTTTATGGGCTTTACTTTACACTTTTATATCATTTTTGGGACCAACCTACTAACCGGAGGCCCAGCCCGAATTGCTATTTTTTTTGCCTATTTCAGTGTTTCGAAGAAAAGGAATATCAAACGGAGTCCAAACGGAATAAAACATTAGGGAGCGATCTTTTTGGAACAAACGTGATCCAGGGGACTTGGAGTGGACGTCAAGCAACAGAGGAGGTGGCCACGAGGGTGCCCGACGTGCCCCCTACAGGTGGGTGCGCCCCCACCCTCGTGGGCCCCTCGAGCGTCCATCGACCTACTTCTTCCTCCTATATATACCTATGTACCCTGAAACCTTTGAGGAGCACCACGAAAAACTATATCCACCGCCGTAACCTTCTGTATCCACGAGATCCCATCTTGGAGCCTTCGCCGGCGCTCCGTCGGAGGGGGTATCGACCATGGAGGGCCTCTACATCATATCCAAGGCCCTTCCGATGAGTTGTGAGTAGTTTACCACAACCTTCGGGTCCATAGTTATTAGCTAGATGGCTTCTTCTATCTCTTTGAATCTCAATACAAAGTTCTCCTCAATCTTCTTGGAGATCTATTCGATGTAACTCTTTTTGCGGTGTGTTTGTCGAGATCCAATGAATTGTGGGTTTATGATCAAGTTTATCTATGAGAAATATTTGAATCTCCTCTAAATTCTTTTATGTGTGATTAAGTTATATTTGCAAGTCTCTTCGAATTATCAATTTGGTTTGGCCTACTAGATTGATCTTTCTTGCAATGGGAGAAATTCTTAGCTTTGGTTTCATTCTTGTGGTGTCCTTTCCGAGTGACAGGAGGGGCAGCAAGGCACGTATTGTATTGTTGCCATCGAGGATAAAAAGATGGGGTTTATATCATATTGCATGAGTTTATCCCTCTACATCATGTCATCTTTCTTAATGTGTTACTCTGTTCTTTATGAACTTAATACTCTAGATGCATGCTGGATAGCGGTTGATGTGTGGAGTAATATTAGTAGATGCAGGCAAGAGTCAGTCTACTTGTCACAGACGTGATGCCTATATACATGATCATGCCTAGATAATCTCATAATTATTCGCTTTTCTAACATCGACTGTAATTTGTTCACCCACCGTAATACTTATGCTATCTTGAGAGAAGCCACTAGTGAAACCTATGCCCCCCGGGTCTATCTTTTATCATATAAGTTCATCATCTACTTTATTTGCATCTTTACTTTTCCAAGCTATATCATAAAAATACCAAAACAATTTATCTTATCATATTATCTCTATCAGATCTCACTTTCGCAAGTGGCCGTGAAGGGATTAACAACCCCTTTATTGCATTGGTTGCGAGGTTCTTGTTTGTTTGTGTAGGTGCGTGGGACTTTTGAGGAGCCTCCTACTGGATTGATACCTTGGTTCTCAAAAACTGAGGGAAATACTTACGCTACTTTGATGCACCACCCTTTCCTCTTCAAGGAAAACCAACGCAAGCTCAAGACGTAGAAGTAGTGAGCACAAAGCAACATATATCATGCAATGACGAAGTCTAACTCTCTTCCTATGCATCGCCATGTCATAAAAGAACAATTCATGCACACAAAGTAAAGGCCAATGCATAATATAAACAGTTTCTTGCAATTTTATCGTATTGGAAACATAAAGAGGTGGAGATGTAGTCCTTCTCTCATAATAATTGCAACTAGGAGAAGCAAGCACATGCATAATATATCTATCAAAATCATCATGCATAGTGGTAGAATGCAACCCATCAATAAAATCCTTAATAAGCGCAAACTTCTACGGTATAGTGTAGTTGGGAGAGTTCAAAAAGATAATAGGACTATCATGCGTGGGTGCAATAGCAACAATTTCATTTTTAACATAAGGAACTATAGCAAGTTCATCTCCATAAGTATAATTCATATTGGCATCATGGCCACAAGATTAGCAAGCATCCATTTCATCAAAAAGGGATATTTCGAACGAATCCAAGGGATCATAGCATTCATCCTTCGGTAAGCACGAAGGGAAATTAAACAATGTATGAGTTGAAGAGTTACTCTCATTAGAAGGTAGGCACGGGTAGCTAATCCGCTCTTCCTTCTTTCGTTCTTCACTCTCCTCCTCATCTTTTTCATCCAATGATCTCATAGTGTCATCAATTTCTTCTTCCATAGATTCCTATAAAATATTAGTCTCTTCTTGGACAGTGGATACTTTCTCAATAAACTAATTAATATCAGCATTATATTCATAATTCTCATAGCAATATTTAAGTATATCAAAAATTTCAGGTCTATAAATAGCATCATCAAAATCTTCATACTTTTCAAACAAAGATTCAATTTCATAAGCACCCTTAAAAGCAACAAATTCTTCTATTCATTCCACATCATAGTAATCATATATACCATTAGCATAAGAAGCCAAGGTTTCATTATCATTAAATCCACATGAAAAGGGAAGGTATCGAGCCTTCATCCTAGAGCAAGAAGTATAATCATATCTCAAGCATAAATTCCAAGCATACCAATGTAACATTTCAATTTGATCCAACAATAGTTCCCCTTTTTGAGTGAAGTGATAATCCCTAAAGTATTCACGTTGATCCAATGTGTCTCCCATTATCAAGTTGAACGGGGTTTTGTCAGGATTATCAAAGTAGTGATAAATACTTTTCACATAACGAGCATCTAGGGTTTTAGGAGGTTCCACATCTCCATGAGTAGCAAGTACACCTAATTTTTTTTGGTATTTTGTGTTCCATATCCATGACTAAAGATAGAGCACAACTTAGAACAAAAAATAAAATCTGCTTAGTGATAAAGAAAACAAGCACACACGAGAATATTCACCCCATGCTATTGCTCCCCGGCAACAGCGCCAGGAAAAGGTCTTGATAACCCACAAGTATAGGGGATCAGTTGTAGCCTTTCTCGATAAATAAGAGTGTTGAACCCAACGAGGAGCTACCACTACTAGGAAAATGCTTATACACAATAGCATAGTAGTAGCGCTATAAAATAGTAACGACTGCTGATATTTAGCAGTAACGCTTTTCCTGGCGGGCGCTACTAGTAACTCTGTAGTAGTAGCGTTGGTAATCAAAAACACACTACTACTATGTGGGACCAGACGAGGCCATCGACGGTAGCTGGAGTTGTAATGTTGTACAGAAACAAGCGCTACTACCAACTGTTTAGTAGTTAGTAGTAGCGCTGCATTACAGCCCAGCACTATAGCTAAGTTAGCTATAGCGCTGGATCCTAACCCGGCGCTACTACTATTTTGAGTTAACCATAGCGAGGGCTCAAATTTTGCCAAGTCCCAACCCCACTCTCCCCACCCTCTTCCCCCACTCTGTCGCCGCTGCCGTCGCCCTTCCCGCCCTCGACCGTCGGCCGTCGCCCCTAGCCACTGTCGACCTCGTCGCCGGGCGTCTCCCGCCTCTCCCCTGTCCGCGTGCCCTCGACCTCGTCGCACACCGCCCCCACCTCTCCCCTGCCCGCACGCCCTTGACCCCGCCGCCGTCCACCACCCTCGACCGCCGCCGCCCGAGCCTGAGCTCCCTCGCTGTAAGCCTCTCCTCTCCCCTTCCCTCCTCTCCCTCGGTAAAAAAATTAGGGCAGTAGAAAATTTAGCAAAAAAATAGGGCAGTAGCAAGTTAGCAAAGTTATCAACTTTTCTTAGCAAATTAGGGCAGTAGCTGATTAGCAAATTTTTGTTTTTTGTTTTTTAGCAAGTTAGTAAATTTTTGTAGCAAGTTACCAAAAAATTAGGTATAAAATTAGCAAAGTTATCAACTTTAGGGCAAGTTAGCAAAGTTAGCAAAGTTAGCAAGTTAGCAAATTAGGTATAAAATTTTAGGGCAAGTTAGCAAATTTAGCAAAAAAAATAGCAAAGTTAGCAAATTTAGCAAAGTTATCAACTTTTCTTAGCAAATTAGGGCAGTAGCTGATTAGCATTTTTTTGTTTTTTTAGCAAGTTAGCAATTTTTTGTAGCAAGTTAGCAAAAAATTAGGTATAAAATTAGCAAAGTTAGCAAGTTAGCAAAGTTATCAACTTTAGGGCAAGTTAGCAAAGTTAGCAAGTTAGCAAGTTAGCAAATTAGGTATAAAATTTTAGGGCAAGTTAGCAAATTTAGCAAAGTTATCAACTTTTCTTAGCAAATCAGGGCAGTAGGAGATTAGCAAATTTTTGTTTTTTGTTTTTTTAGCAAGTTAGCAAATTTTTGTAGCAAGTTAGCAAAAAATTAGGTATAAAAATAGTGGCAATTTTTTTAAAATGGTAGCAAATTGGAGAACTACACTTATTTTGAATGCTCAAATTGGAGAGCACTATTTTGAATACTATTTTGTTTTTGCAGCCAAATCTCCATGTCGTCACCGCCGTCATCCCCATCACAGGCCCCCTCCGACCTCGAGGTGAGACTAGCCAAATCTCCATCTCAATATGAGTCCTATAAGATATGTTGGAATGTTTTTGGTCATATTTTCAACCATTGAAATGCAATTATCATCAAGTTTGAATGCAGTGACCATCAAGTTCGAATGCAAATAGGGTATGTGCTTGCCCAAGTGGCCATGTTTGCAGGTAACACCTTTGAGTGCCCTATGTTTTGCCAGAGTGTTGATTAATTTCTGTTCCGGCAAATTTCAGGCGCTCGATATGTCCTTTTTTTAGCAAAGGTCATGCTGAATTTTTCTTTGAATTTTGACATGACTTGTGCTAGAATATGTAGGAAATATCGAGTGGCCTGGATTTTCTAGAAAGATAATTAAACGACATTTCAGGTTGACTTTAAGTCTATCGAGGCTCCATACATGACAACCAAAAAATGAGTGAGGGAGAAAGTCTGCATCGTATATGAGAGAGGAAGAAACCCGATTGTTGTCGTGGGGGTCGTTTCTCCTTCTTCTCCTTGTGCTAGACCTTTGTTAGGCACCAGGGGAAGGAGGAGTAACGACCATCACCGACGGTCGAAAAATCAGTGAGGGAGTGTGTCCACCATATATGGGAGAAGAAGAATGCCGACTATTGTAGCGACCTGACCTCAGACGGTCAAGTCTCTGTGCATCAGTGTCATCCCTAGATCAGTAATGCTGACACGCACAATACTCGAAGGATTTATAACAGAGTAGCAATCACACACTTATTACATCGAATGTCTCAAAAGAGAACTTATTACAATAATATGGCTTAAGGCCATCTAATGCGAAAACAGCGGAAGGCTTGGAAGATAAGTGAGTCCATCAACTCCAACGGCATAGCTGAGCTGCACGGCGATGACCTAACGAACCTTACTCCTCATCTGAAAAGTCTGCAACATAATACGTTGCAGCCCGAGAAACGGGCCAGCACATGGAATATGCTGGTAATATAACACAGTAGAATAACAACAGAATAATGCTAACACTACATGCATATTTGGCTGGTGGAAAGCTCTACGGTTACAGTTTTGCATAAAGCCAATTTTTCCCTACTGCAAAGGAATATATTTTATTTAACTATCATGGTAGTTGAACAACATTGAGAAGGTAACCCCAACTCAATCCCAATTAAAGTGATTAACAACCAAACAATATTAATTAAGAGTGATGAGATACATAAGAAGCTTCAAGTACTAGATACTCAGAATTGTCCATAACCGGGGACACGGCTAACCATGGTTAGACTGTACACTCTACAGAGGTTTGCGCACTTTTCCCCACAAGACTCGATCGCCTCCATTGATTTCTCGCACTACATGGTGTTTGAGAAACGGATGACCGAGACATAGTCTTTCGGAAACATTAACTCTCTACTCCGGGTAGACCATACCAAACCTACAAAACCCACTACCTGCTGATCTACTTGTTCAAGAGCTTCACGTAACTTACTCAACTATGCTAGAGCCCATAATAGCTTGTGGCTGCACACAGAAGATTCTAGCATGAATCATCTCAGTTCCCTTTGAGCCTGGGTGGCGGTCCATAGGAAAATCACACGGTAACCCCGGGATTTCCAAAAAAAAACAGGCAATCACTGGTATCCCCAGGTGCCTCAATCCACCCAGATGTGTATTAAAGTTGCCACCTTAGATTGAACCATTAATTAACAATCTCACATCTGTCATGGAATACAGTCAAACCCAAACCACGTCTACGAGCATAGCATTGCGGTATAAGCATAACATAGAAGTAACTCCCAGGGGTTTGATAATAAACATGACAATAGGTTCTACCTCATCAGCTACTTCCCAAAACCCACATGTTAAAGACATCCTAATCATGCAATGTTTGAGGGTTGAACTAATGCAATGAAAACTGGGTATGAAAAGAGTATGATCAATGTGTTACTTGCCTTGCTGACGATCCACGAAACCTAGAGACTCGTAGTAACACGCTTCGCACTCCGGGAATTCTATCACAAACAAACAATAACATACATAAGCAACTAGCAAATATTCACGAGCAAAACTTCAACTGAAAGCAAAGAACCAGCAAGTTCAACTTAAGAACTCTGTTTATCAAAAGAATCAAAACAAACGGAGCAACAAAACTCAAACGGCAAAAGAAACAAAATCCGTTTACTAATCTGGACTAAGGTCAAATTTTTACAGTACCAAAACCTAGTTTAAGTGGGTTAAGCAGAAAGAGGGTCTCGAGACGAAACTCCAGGCTTTTGAATCACCTGATTCCGACTAACGAGCGAAAAGATAAACAGAAACTAAGATTGGATCGGAAATCGCGATCAGAAAAATCGCGGAATAAATCTGACAAAAGGAAAAACGACAAACAGATTAACGAACGAACGTTGGTTATTTGAAACTAAACGAAGAGCATGTTCGTTAAAACGAACGGACGAGCGAACGCTCGCTAAATAAATAAACCGGGGAAATAAACCGATCTATATAAAAAAACGCAACTAGGGTTTCGAAAAAAATAAACTGAATGGTTTAAAAAAAACCGGCGGTCTCGGATTCCGGCGGATACCTCCGACGAGGGGGGGTCCGGCGAGGCGGGGCTCCGATGGCGGGCGGCGGCGGCGGAGAGCGGCTCGGCTGCGGCGACGGCGGCGGGCGGCGGCGGGCGGCGGCTCGGGCTACGGCTCCGGGCGGTTGTGGTGGTGGTGTCTAGGGGGGGGGGGGGGGGTGGCGGCGGTATTTATAGGAGGGGAGGTCCGGTGCCTTGGGGGAGGGGGCAGGCGGCGGCGGTGTCTGAGCTGGACTCCGGCTGCGGTGACGTGCGGGAGGAAGGCGGCGGCGCGGGGGTGGGCCGGCCTGGCTCGGCTGGGCCTCGGCCCAGTCGGGCGCGGAAAGTTTTTTTTTAAACAATTACGCCGGCAGAGATAAAATACTAGAAAAGAAAATAAAACCCTAAAAAAGGCAAAACAATTTTTCACCGTCTAAATAAAATATTTAGAACGGAATGAACATTTTCTTGGCCCTAAATGCAATTTTGGAAAGCGTGCAAATTTTTCTAATGCAAATTAAATCCGAATAAAATCAACTAAGATAAAATAAATGATTTTAACATTTTTCCTCCAATATTTCAATTATTTTTGAGAAGTCATATTATCTCCTCTCATTTATTTTTGGTACGAAATATTTTTTGGAGAAAGAAATAATTAATATAAAAAATCCTTGTTTCATTATTTGGTACAAAAATCCAAATATGAGACCAGAAAATCCCCAACTCTCTCCGAGGGTCCTTGAGTTGCTTAGGATTTCGAGGATTGCAAAGCAGAAAAGAAATAAAATATGATATGCATGAATGACCTATGTATAATATTCCAAATTAAAAATTTGGGATGTTACAACTGTTGTCGTGGGGGTCGCTTCTCCTTCGTTCTCGTGTGCTAGACATTTTGGTTTAATGCACTCTGGGACGAAGGGAGGAGCGACCATCACCAACGGTCGAATATATACACCACGTTAGCTGAGAGTTTCCAAAAAAAGACTCGGCGGATCTTTGATAGTCAACCCGTGGTGAATAATAATGATCTAATTTAGTTTTTATAATACCTATATTGAATTTTAGAAGTTTAATCTTTGAATTATGAACATAGGAAATGTCGTCGGATGAAAGTCTCGCGGAGTGCTCCTGGAGCAGCGACAACCGGGGTTTCTGCGATAGGCCTCACTTGGTAGAAGGTCGGCACTTCAGCATTAAGCTCCATGAGGCCTTTGATGTTGAAACAGTACGCGACGACGCAAAGTGTTTTTTCGTAATTAAGCTCGACTTCTACTACTTCAACGTGTAATTTTCGTCCTTTCCAATTCAACTAGCTTATCCCATGCCATGCAAGACTCTATGTCTTGGAGAGGATAGATTTTGAAGATCATGAGAGTAAAATTCACCTAAGGACCCATCATGGTATGGATTTTGAGGTAAATCTATACAATTTTGAGAGTGTATCCCATTTTGGTTGCCCGGATTGGGAAGCACTTTGCAAGATGTATGATTTTCATGAGGGTATGCTTGTCACCATGGGTCTTGGTGATCCTGACATCGTGGAAGACAATTTGGACATTTGGGTCCTTGTTGATATGCTTCCAATTCTATCGCTATGTGAGTTTCTCAAACATAGTTATTAAGTAATTTATATTGTTTATTTCAAAATAGTTGACAGCTTATTTCCATTGATGGCTTATTTTCATTCTTCAAAGAATGTGCGGAAGATGGTAGACAGAACCTACTACACCGATGGCTCTGAGTTAACTTCTCAGGAGAAAAATCATCTGGTCGCATTTTGTACTGATCTTGAGAATTACAATATGTATTATCAAATTCCTCCACATTATGGTCAATATGTGCAACTAGTGCACGTGTTGAACTATGCTAACATCCATGGAGATGTCATAGTACGATTTTTTAGTATTACGACATTTGTGCATCTTTTGCATAAATTCTTCTAAAACTGAACTACTTTGCTAATTACGAAGTTATTACTATGTTTTTCAAAAAATAATCCTGCAGGAGTGTGTGCCTCATCTGATGTTTCAGAAAGGTCGCCTTGATGTTTTGAATATACGACCAGGTCATCCTACCAGTCACTCCTGTTCATATCGGATTTCTAAAACCAATGAAGACATGACAATCAAAGATTGAAAAAAATGTATGGTCACTCGTAGGGAGCTACTTGGAAGCAACATTAGGCGAAGGGAAAGAATTGGAGACCTGATTATCTCCATTCTCCATAATGGAGAGTCAGGGCCTATCTTGTTTTTTGCTATTTTACCTAAGAGAACCTAGTAGGTCCTAGCTAATACCGATGATCATGTGCTAAGAACAACTAAGTAGGATTGGTTAGATGACTATGATGATGATGTGGTATCGAGTAGAAGTTGTATGATCGATGATGATGAGTAGGACTTATTATTATGATACCGATGATGAGTTATTTATTATTATGATTGATGATGCATGATGCTAAGTTGTTATATGAGCATGATGAGTAATTATATATATATATATATATATATATATATATATATATATATATATCAGTAGGTGAAATGAACATGGACTAGATTCAAGTGGAGGCATCATGTGGTGCACATCGAAAGTACTACTAATCCAAACTAGATCAAGTTTGGATTAGTAGTACTTTCGACATGCACCACATGTTGCCTCCACTTGAATCTACTCCACGTTCGTTTCACCCACTGTTATATATAATAACTAGTCATGGTCATAAAATCATATAATGAAAGTACTATATATAAAACCACAACGAAAATAAGCTGTATTTTCAAAAATACAGGAAAAGTTAGCAGCAGCGCTTTTCAAAAGAAACGCTACTGCTACTTTCTATTATATGTAGCGCTTTCCCAGAGAAAGCGCTACGACTAACTAATTTTAGCAGTAGTGCTGCCATTCCAGCGCTACTTCTAACAGTTAGCTGTAGCGCCTTAGTGGTAGCGCTTGTACAAGCACTACTGCTAGCTACAAAACAAGTGCTACTACTTGGGTTTTCCCTAGTAGTGTAAAGTTAGGATTTGTATTCCCTTCAAGTTCTATCAACCACCAATACAACTCTACGCATGCTTAAAGTTTGCTCTACCTAGAACAAGTATGAAACTAGAAGTACTTTGTAGGTGTGGTAGATAAGTTTGCAAGATAAAAAAGAACACATAAATAAAAGATAGGGTATTTTTAGATAAAGAAACAATTAAGTTAGTTTAACGAGTGTGAAAAAGTGGTGGAAGGATTTGCAAAATTGTCCCTAAGCAATTTACTACGTTACTAGACCGACAACAAGTTTTTATGTGGGATAGGACACTGCTCGCATGTCGTCCCTTACTTGGAATTGTATGCAATTATGATTGGAACTATTAGCAACCATCCAGAACTACTGAAGTTCATTAAGTTAAAACCCAACCATAGCATTAAGATATATATTGGCCCCCTTTCAATCCCATATGCATCAATTTCTATGGTAGGTTGAAGCTGTTGTCACCCTTGCCCTCCAATGCATAGTCCTATCAACATACAACTAACTCTATGGCCTGATCCACACGCGCGCTCATATGATGGGCACCAAAGGACATCAACATAACCACAAGCAAATTAAACCGACCATAGCAATTCATCAATTACCGATAGGATAACAAAAATCTACTCAAGCATCATAGGATGGCAACATATCATTGGATAATAGTATGAAGCATAAAGAAACATGTTCAAGTAGAGGGTACAATGGGTTGCAGGAGAGTGGACCGCTATAGATAGATGGGGCAAGGTGATGAAGATGTTGATGAAGATGATAGAGTTGTTGGAGTTGATCACCGTCACATGATGATTTCCTCAGCGGTGTTTCGGTGCCATCGGGAGAGGGGGGAGATATCCCCCTCCTTCTTCTTCTTCCTTGACCTCCCCCCTAGATGGGAGGAGGGTTTCCCCTCTGGTCCACGGCCCCCATGGCGGCGGAGGGGCGGAAGCCCCTCCGAGATTGGATCTCTCTCTCTCTCTCTCTCTCTCTCTCTCTCTCTCTCTCTCTCTCTCTCTCTCTTTCTCTCTCTCTCTCTCTATGTGTGTGTGTGTGTGTGTGTGTTTCTGCGTTCCAGATTCTGGCCTTTCACCGTTTCTTAAATTCTCGGAGATCCCTAACTCCGATTGGGCTGAAATTTTAACACGATTTTTATCTGGATATTTGCTTTCTTGCGGCGAAAGAAGGACACCAACCGGCTTACAAGGGCCCCACAAGACTCCTGGCCGCACCCTAGGTAGGGGGCAAGCCCCTAGGGCTTGTGGGCCCCTCGGGCATCGTCTCACGTTGATTCTTTTTCCCAAAAATCATAAATGTGCCAAAATAAATCTCCATAATTTTTTATCGCGTTTGGATTTCGTTTGGTATGGATATTTCATGAAACAAAGAACATGCAACAAACATGAACTAGCATTGGGCACTGGATCAATATGTTAGTCCCAAAAATAATATAAAAAGTTGCCAAAAGTATATGAAAGTTGTAGAATATTGGCGTGAAACAATCAAAAATTACAGATACAATAGAGATGTATCAGCAGCCACGGCGACACCACTAGCGGATCCAGCGGTCGTCGCACTACCTTCGCAAATGATGTTCTCGATGATGAAACTATTGACCGTTTCGTGGTCACCGACTTTTCGCATTTTGTCAAACAGGTTGCGGGCATGATGTATGCTAGAACAGGTCGGTATTTCCCCAAAGAGGAAGGGATGATGCTATATAGCGATGGTTGGTATTTCCCCAAAGAGGAAGGGATGATGCTGTATAGCGATGGTTGGTATTTCCCTCAGTGATGGTGAAAGGATCGAGATGGACCTAGAGGGGGGGTGTGAATAGGTACAATTACAAATTTTAATTGTTACTTAGCAATTTTAGGCAATAATGCGGAATATGAAGTTGAGCCTAAAAATTGCAAGTTGAAGCTATGAGCTAAGCAAGGTAAACAAGTAACTCAAGTAGGAGAGTAAGCACGCACAATATGATATAAGTAAAGATTAAGAGACAAGTAACCACAAGTAGGGAGTTAGGGTTAGGGATAACCGCAACTCCGAGGGACAAGGATGTATGGCGATGTTCACTTCCTTGGAGGGAAGCTACGTCACCGTTAGAGAGGTTGATGTTACCACGATGGCACACCAACGCCACGAAGGCTCACCCTATTCTCCCTTTGAGACAACACCACGAAGGCGTTTCTCAACCACTAGTGGTAGACCTTGGGGTGGTCTCCAAACCCTAACAATCTTTCCGGCGGTAATCACAAAGAACGATTCCTCTCCAAATGTCCCCTACCACCTAGGAGTATCCAACCTCCAAGAGTAACAAGAACGATGGGGAAAAGCTCAAGACTTGCTCAAATAACGAATTCCTTTGGTGAAAAGAAGGGGAAGGAGTGGATCTATCACTTGGGTGGACAACTTCTCTCAAATGCTCTCAAATCCCTTAGGGGTCTAAGATTTGATGTTGGAGAGTGAGAGAGAGAGTGAAGATGTGTTCTTGAGGATACTTGAAGTGAATGGTCAACCCTCTCATGGGATAGGAGAGAGATATTTATAGTATGCCTCAATAAGTGGCCGTTGGAGCCCAAAACAACACTGCTACGTCGGACGTCCGATGCAGAACAGACGACCGAAGGCTTGACAGACACCGGACGTCCGACAGGGACCGGATGTCCGATGTTTTGGCATGGTATAGTGGGTACCGGATGACCGGAGGATTCGGACATCCATTGTTTAGGCTCTGTAGAGAAAGTATCGAACGACCGAAGAATATCGGACGACTGAGGGCTCTGCGGATAACGGACGTCTGACAAGGATCGGACGACCGATGTTTTGGCTCGGATGAAAGATTGTCGGACGTCCGGTGAAGACCGGACGACCGATGTTGGCTCTGTATAGAAGCAGCCGGACGTCTAGTGAGTACTGGTCGTCCGAGAGAGATGAAGATCAGACACTGACTTTGAAGTAGATGTTTGAGCAAGACTTTCACAATAACCCATGTTCCCATGTTAATAGTGCGGGATCTTATACTAAAGAATAAACATAAATATAGTCTTGTTTCTTCGTTCTTGGTGAGGTAAAAAATTCCGAAATCATAATCCACACACAAAATTGACTCAGAGGGGACTAAAACCTGAGATATACTTGACAAACTTTGTTAGTCCCCTATGAGTATATTGCCATCAACATCAAAATAATATTTAGGGCATGATTGCACTTTTAGTCTCCCCCTTTTTGGTAGTTGATGACAATATACTCATAGCACAAAAGAAATCAAGTTGCTCTATGCTTTAAGACACATTTATTTAAGAGCTCCCCCTCTCAACCATAATTATTGCAAACATTATATGGAGAGCTCTCCCTCACAGATACAACCATCTATAATATATGAGCAAAATATCACAAAACCCGAATAAAACCATCATCATATAAGCATCATATAAGCACAACCGTATAATATCATAATATCATCATTCATAGAACATAGAGGTTCAATATGTTCAACATCACATCATAAGACATAGATATAAAGTCATACACCCACTCAAGGTAAATGGTTCAACATAAGAGCAACATGAATAGCTAGCTAGAACTAGTTCTCCCCCTTGGCAACAACTACCTAAAAAGGGACAAAGAGAACCCTCAGACAATCACATGTCATCATCATCATCATTTGGAGCTCCACTCCCACCAGCTTCGTCGAGGAAATCAGCCCACTCAGGTCCCGAAGGAAAACCAAAGTCAGAAGGAGGAGCCGCTAATAACCCACAAGTATAGGAGATCAATTGTAGCCTCTTTTGATAAGCAAGAGTGTCGAACCCAACGAGGAGCTAAAGGTAGAACAAATATTCCCTCAAGTTCTATCGACCACCGATACAACTCTACGCACGCTTAATGTTCGCTTTACCTAGAACAAGTATGAAACTAGAAGTACTTTGTAGGTGTTTTTGGATAGGTTTCCAAGATAATAAAGAGCACGTAAATAAAAGCTAGGGGCTGTTTAGGTTAAGAAGCAATAAAGTTAGTATAGCGAGTGTGGAAAAGTGGTGGTAGGAGTTGCGAAATTGTCCCTAAGCAATTGACTACTTTACTAGACTGATAGCAAGTTTTATCTGGGAGAGGCCACTGCTAGCATGTCATCCCTGAGTTGGAATTCTATGCACTTATAATTGGAACTATTAGCAAGCATCCGCTGTTGGGGAACATAGTAATTTCAAAAAAATTCCTACGCACACACAAGATCATGGTGACGCATAGCAACGAGAGGGGAGAGTGTTGTCCACGTACCCTCGTAGACCGAAAGCGGAAGCGTTAGCACAACGCGAGTAGTCGTACATCTCCACGATCTGACTGACCAAGTACCGAACGCACGGCACCTCCGAGTTCAGCACACGTTCAACTCGATGATGTCCCTCGAACTCCGATCTATCCGAGCTTTGAGGGAGAGTTCCGTCAGCACGACGGCGTGGTGACGATGATGATGTTCTACCGACGCAGGGCTTCGCCTAAGCACCGCTACGATATTATAGAGGTGGAATATGGTGGAGGGGGGCACCGCACACGACTATTAGATCTCAAGGATCAATTGTTGTGTCTATGGGGTGCCCCCCTCCCCCGTAAATAAAGGAGTGGAGGAGGGGGCCGGCCAAGGGGGGTGGTGCGCCCTAGGGGGGGAGTCCAACCCCAACCGGGAGTAGGACTCCCCCTTTCCTATTAGGAGAGGGAGAGGGAAGGAAGAGGTGGGAGGGAAGAAGGAAAGGGGGGGGGGCGCCCCCCTCCAAATTCGGATTGGGCTTGGGGGGGAGCCCCCCTCCTTTGCTTCTTCTCCCTCCTTTCCACGAAGGCCCAATAAGGCCCATATACCTCCCAGGGGGTTCCGATAACCTCTTGGAGCTCCGGTATTGTCCCAATCTCACCCGGAACCTTTCCGGTGTCCAAATATAGTCGTCCAATATATCGATCTTTATGTCTCGACCATTTCGAGACTCCTCATCATGTCCATAATCACAGTCGGGACTCCGAACAAACTTCGGTACATGAAAACTCATAAACTCATAATATAACTGTCATCGAAACCTTAAGCATGCAGACCCTACGGGTTCGAGAACTATGTAGACATGAACGAGAACCGTTTCTGGTCAATAACCAATAGCGGAACCTGGATGCTCATATTGGCTCCTATATATTCTACGAAGATCTTTATCGGTCAAACCGCATAACAACATACGTTGTTCCCTTTGTCATGGGTATGTTACTTGCCCGAGATTCGATGGTCGGTATCTCAATACCTAGTTCAATCTCGTTACCGGCAAGTCTCTTTACACGTTACGTAATGCATCATTCCGCAACTAACTCATTAGTTACATTGCTTGCAAGGCTTATAGTGATGTGCATTACCGAGAGGGCCCAGAGATACCTCTCCGACAACCAGAGTGACAAAACCTAATCTCGAAATACGCCAACTCAACATGTACCTTTGGAGACACCTGTAGAGCTCCTTTATAATCACCCAGTTACGTTGTGACATTTGGTATCACACAAAATGTTCCATCGGTAAATGGGAGTTGCATAATCTCATAGTTTGTAGGTACATGTATAAGTCATGAAGAAAGCAATAACAACATACTGAACGATCAAGTGCTAAGCTAACGGAAATGGGTCAAGTCAATCACATCATTCTCCTAATGATGTGATCCCGTTAATCAAATGACAACTCATGTCTATAGCTAGGAAACTTAACCATCTTTGATTCACGAGCTAGTCAAGTAGAGGCATACTAGTGACACTATGTTTGTCTATGTATTCACACATGTATTATGTTTCCAGTTAATACAATTCTAGCATGAATAATAAACATTTATCATGAAATAAGGAAATAAATAATAACTTTATTATTGCCTCTAGGGCATATTTCCTTCAGTCTCCCACTTGCACTAGAGTCAATAATCTAGTTCACGTCACCATGTGATTTAACACCAATATTCACATCTATATGTGATTAACACCCATAGTTCACATCGTCATGTGACCAACACCCGAAGAGTTTACTAGAGTCAATAATCTAGTTCACATCGTTATGTGATTAACACCCAAAGAGTACTAAGGTACGATCATGTTTTGCTCGTGAGAGAAGCTTAGTCAACGGGTCTGTCAGATTCAGAGCTGTATGTATTTTGCAAATATTCTATGTCTACAATGCTCTGCATGGAGATACTCTAGCTAATTGCTCCCACTTTTAATATGTATCCAGATTGTGACTTAGTCATCTGGATCGGTGTAAAAGTTTGCATCGACGTAACTTTTAACGACGAACTCTTTATCACCCCCATCACCGAGAAACATTTTGTTGGTCCTCACTAAGGATATTCTTGACCACTGTCCAGTGGTCTACTCTTAGATCAAAATTGTACTCCCTTGCTAAACTCAGAGCAAGGTATACAATAGGTCTGGTACACAGCATAACATACTTAATAGAACCTATGTATGAGGCATAGGGAATGACTTTTCATTCTCTTTCTATTTTCTGCCATAGTCGGGTTTTGAGTCTTACTCAACTTCACACCTTGCAAAGAACTCCTTCTTTGACTGTTCCATTTTGAATTACTTCAAAATCTTATCAAGGTATGTACTCATTGAAAAATCTTATCAAGCGTCTTGATCTATCTCTATAGATCTTGATGCTCAATGTGTAAGTAGCTTCTCCGAGGTCTTTAATTGAAATTTTTTTATTCAAGTATTCTTTTATGCTATGCAGAAATTCTATATCATTTCCAATCAACAATATGTCGTCCACATATAATATCAGAAATGCTAAAGAGCTCCCACTCACTTTCTTGTAAATACAGGCTTCTCCAAAAGTCTGTATAAAACCATATGCTTTGATCAACTCATCAAGCATATATTCCAACTCCGAGATGCTTGCACTAGTCCATAGATGGATCGCTGGAGCTTGCACATTTTTTTAGCACCTTTAGGATTGACAAAACCTTCTGGTTGCATCATATGCAACTCTTCTTTAATAAATCCATGAAGGACTGCAGTTTTGACATCCATTTGCCATATTTCATAAAATGTGGCTATTGCTAACATGATTCGGACAAACTTAAGCATCGATACGAGTGAGAAAATCTCATTGTATTCAACACCTTGAACTTGTCGAAAAACTTTTTGCGACAAGTCGAGCTTTGTAGATAGTAACACTACTATCAGCGTCTGTCTTCCTCTTGAAGATCCATTTATTTTCTATGGCTTGCCGATCATCGGGTAAGTCCACCAAAGTCCACACTTTGTTCTCATACATGGTTCCTATCTTAGATTTCATGGCCTCCAGCCATTTCGCGGAATCTGGGCTCATCATCGCTTCCTCATAGTTCGTAGGTTTATCATGGTCTAGTAACATGACTTCCAGAATAGGATTACCATACCACACTGGTGCATACCGTACTCTTGAAGACCTACGAGGTTCTGTAGTAACTTGATTTGAAGTTTCATGATCATCATCATTAGCTTCCTCACTAATTGGTGTAGGAATCACAGGAACTAATTTCTGTGATGAACTACTTTCCAATAAGGGAGCAGGTACAGTTACCTCATCAAGTTCTACTTTCCTCCCACTCACTTCTTTCAAGAGAAACTCCTTCTCTAGAAAGGATCCAATTTTAGCAACGAATATCTTGCTTTCGGATCTGTGATAGAAGGTGTACCCAATAATTTCCTTTAGGTATTCTATGAAGACGCACTTCTACGATTTTGGTTCGAGCTTATCAGGTTGAAACTTTTTCACATAAGCATCGCAGCCCCAAACTTTAAGAAACGACAACTTTGGTTTCTTGCTAAACCACAGTTCATAAGGTGTCGTCTCAATGGATGTTGATGGTGCCCTATTTAAAGTGAATGCAGCTGTCTCTAATGCATAACCCCAAAACGATAGTGGTAAATCGGTAAGATACATCATAGATCACACCATATCCAATAAAGTGCGGTTATGACGTTCGGACACACCATTACGCTGTGTTGTTCCATGTGGCGTGAGCTGTGAAACTACTTCACATTGTTTTATATGAAGGCCAAACTCGTAACTCAAATATTCTCCTCCATGATTAGATCGTAGAAACTTTATTTTCTTGTTACGATGATTCTCCACTTCACTCTGAAATTCTTTGAACTTTTCAAATGTTTCAGACTTGTGTTTCATTATGTAGATATACCCATATCTGCTCAAATCATCTGTGAAGGTCAGAAAATAACGATACTTGCCACGAGCATCAACTCTCATTGGACAACATACATCGGTATGTATTATTTCCAGCAAGTCAGTAGCTCATTCGATTGTTCCGAAGAACGGAGTTTTAGTCATCTTGCCCAAAAGGCAGAGTTCGCAAGCATCAAATGATTCATAACCAAGTGATTCCGGAAAATCCATCTTAATGGAGTTTCTTCATGCGCTTTACACCAATATGACCCAAACGGCAGTGCCACAAATAAGTTGCACTACCATTATTAACTTTGCATCTTTTGGCATCAATATTATGAATTTGTGTATCACTACGATCGAGATCCAACAAACTATTTTCATTGGGTGTATGACCATTGAAGGTTTTATTCATGTAAACAGAACACCAATTATTCTCTGACTTTAAATGAATAACTGTATTGCAATAAACATGATCAAATCATATTCATGCTCAACGCAAACGCCAAATAACATTTATTTAGGTTTAACACTAATCCCGAAAGTATAGGGAGTGTGTGTTGATGATCATATCAATATTGGAACTACTTCCAACACTCATCGTTACTTCCCCTCAACTAGTCTCTGTTTATTATGTAACTCCTATTTCGAGTTACTAATTTTAGCAACCGAACAAGTATCAAATACTCAGGGGCTACTATAAACACTAGTAAGGCACATATCAATAATCTGTATATCAAATATACCCTTGTTCACTTTGCCATCCTTCTTATCCACCATATATTTAGGGCATTTCCGCTTCCAGTGACCATTTCCTTTGCAGTGTAAGCACTCAGTTTCAGGCTTTGGTCCAGCTTTGGGCTTCTTCGTGGGAGTGACAACTTTCTTGTCATTCTACTTGAAGTTCCCTTTCTTTCCCTTTGCCCTTTTCTTCAAACTAGTGGTCTTGTTAATCATCAACACTTTGATGCTCTTTCTTGATTTCTACCTTCGTTGATTTCAACATCACGAAGAGCTCGGGAATCGTTTTCGTCATCCTTTGCATACTATAGTTCATCACGAAGTTCTACTAACTTGCTGATGGTGACTAGAGAACTCTGTTAATCACCATCTTATCTGGAAGATTAACTCCCACTTGGTTCAAGCGATTGTAGTACCCAGACAATCTGAGCACATGCTCACTAGTTGAGCGATTCTCCTCCATCTTTTAGCTATAGAACTTGTTGGAGACTTCATATCTCTCAACTCGGGTATTTGCTTGCAATATTAACTTCAACTCCTGGAACATCTCATATGGTCCATGACGTTCAAAACGTCTTTGAAGTCCCAATTCTAAGCCGTTAAGCATGGTGCACTAAACTATCAAGTAGTCATCGTATTGAGCTAGCCAAACATTCATAACGTCTGCATCTGCTCCTACAATAGGTCCGTCACCTAGCGGTGCATCAAGGACATAATTCTTCTGTGCAGCAATGAGGATAAACCTCAGATCACGGATCCAATCCGCATCATTGCTACTAACATCTTTCAACACAATTAGGAACATATCAAAATAAACACATGAAAGCAACAACGTGAGCTATTGATCTACAACATAATTTGCAAAATACTATCAGGACTAAGTTCATGATAAATTTAAGTTCAATTAATCATATTACTTAAGAACTCCCACTTAGACAGACATCTCTCTAGTCATCTAGGTGATCACGTGATCCAAATCAACTAAACCACGTCCAATCATCACGTGAGATGGAGTAGTTTTCAATGGTGAACATCACTATGTTGATCATATCTACTATATGATTCACGTTCGACCTTTCGGTCTCCGTGTTCCGAGGCCATATCTGTATACTCATCAAGTTTAACCTGAGTATTCCGCGTGTGCAACTGTTTTGCACCCGTTGTATTTGAACGTAGAGCCTATCACACCCGATCATCACGTGGTGTCTCAGCACGAAGAACTTTCGCAATGGTGCATACTCAGGGAGAACACTTATACCTTGAAATTTAGTAAGGGATCATCTTATAAAGCTACCGCCGAACTAAGCAAAATAAGATGTATAAAAGAAAAACATCACATGCAATCAAAATATGTGACATGATATGGCCATGATGATCTTGTGCCTTTTGATCTCCATCTCCAAAGTACTATCATGATCTTCATCTCCACCGGCATGACACCATGATCTCCATCATCTTGATCTATATCAATGTGTCGTCACATGGTCGTCTCGCCAACTATTGCTCTTGCAACTATTGCTATCGCATAGCGATAAAGTAAAGCAATTATTTGGTGCTTGCATCTTATGCAATAAACAGACAACCATAAGGTTTCTACCAGTTGCCGATAACTTCAACAAAACATGATCATCTCATACAACAACTTATATCTCATCACGTCTTATCACTTATATCATATCACAACATGCCTTGCAAAAACAAGTTAGACATCCTCTACTTTGTTGTTGCAAGTTTTACGTTCTTACCTACGCATCAAAACCACAATGATAGTTCGTCAAGTTAGTGTTGTTTTAACCTTCTCAAGGACCGGGCGTAGCCACACTCGATTCAACTGAAGTTGGAGAAACTGACCCTATGGTGTAGGGGATCAATTGTAGCCTCTTTCGATAAGTAAGAGTGTCAAACCCAATGAGGAGCTAAAGTTAGAACAAATATTCCCTCAAGTTCTATCGACCACCGATACAACTTTACTCATGCTTAACGTTCGCTTTACCTAGTACAAGTATGAAACTAGAAGTACTTTGTAGGTGTTGTTGGATAGGTTTGCAAGATAATAAATTGCACGTAAATAAAAGCTAGGGGCTATTTAGGTAAAGAAGCAATAAATTTAGTATAGCGAGTGTGGAAAAGTGGTGGTAGGAGTTGCGAAATTGTCCCTAAGCAATTGACTACTTTACTAGACCGATAGCAAGTTTTATGTGGGAGAGGCCACTGCTAGCATGTCATCCCTGACATGGAATTCTATGCACTTATGATTGGAACTATTAGCAAGCATCCGCAACTACTAACATTCATTAAGGTAAAACCCAACCATAGCATTAAGATATATTGGTCCCCCTTCAATCCTGTATGCATCAATTTCTATGCTAGGTTGAAGCTTCTGTCACTCTTGCCCTCCAATACATAGTCCTATCAACATACAACTAACCCTATGGTGTGATCCACGCGCGTGCTCATATGATGGGCACCAAATGACAACAATATAACCACAAGCAAATTAAACCAATCATAGCAATTCACCAATTACCGATAGGACAACGAAAATCTACTCAGACATCATAGGATGGCAATACATCATTGGATAATAATATGAAGCATAAAGCACCATGTTCAAGTAGAGGGTACAACGGGTTGCGGGAGAGTGGACCACTGCAGATAGATGGGGGAAGGTGATGGAGATGTTGGTGAAGATGACAGAGGTGTTGGTGTAGATCGCGGTGATGATGATGGCCCCGGCGGTGTTCCGGCGCCACCGGGAGACAGGGGGAGAGAGCCCCCCTTCTTATTCTTCTTCCTTGACCTTCTCCCTAGATGGAAGAAGGGTTTCCCCACTGGTCCATGATCTCCATGGCGTGGGAGGGGTGAGAGCCCCTCCGATATTGCATCTATCTCTCTATCTCTCTCTGTTTCTGCGTTCTTGATTCTGCCCTTTCACCGTTTCTTATATATCCGTACTCCGATTGGATTGAAACTTTGAACACATTTTTTCTCTGGATATTAGCTTTCTTGCGGCGAAAGAAGGGCACCAAACGCCTTACGGGGTGTCCACGAGGGTTAGGGGCGCGCCCCCTACCTTGTGGGCCCCTCGAGCATCGTCTTGCGTTGATTCTTCTTCCCAAAATTCATAAATATTCCAAAAAAAATCTCCGTCGATTTTTATCCCGTTTGGACTCCGTTTGATATGGATTTTCTGCGAAACAAAAAACATGCAACAAACAGGAACTGGCACTGGGCACTGGATCAATATGTTAGTCCCAAAAATAGTATAAAAATTTGCCAAAAGTATATGAAAGTTGTATAATATTGGCATGTAACAATCAAGAATTATAGATACGATGGAGACATATCAGCCGCTGGGATGCGCTCATCGTCACTCACATCAGTAGCTCCAGAGTCACGGAGACGAGACTTCAAGGCATTCTTGGAAGTGATCAAGCGAGTGACAGCATCATGGTTGTATGTGCAGTTGAAGGAGAACGCCTTCATCATGGCAGAGTGATCCTTGCTGATAAAACGAGTAAAATGCCCAAAGGACGCTGAGCTGGCAATAGTAGGATGGGACCTAGCGGCAGACCTACGAGCAGGAGCAAACTTGGAGGAACCTTTTGGAGCAAAATTATTGGCCATGTGAGGAGGAATAATCCACTTCTCATGCACATGGGTGCGGACAAGGGAGAATGGAGCCACAATCTCAATAAGAGCCTGAATGAATGGAGCATGAGGAAAGTCATGCTTATACCGGAAGCTAGCAAGTCGGATTTCATGCCAAAGAAAATGAGGAACATTAATCTTGCCTTTGGGAGACTCATAGAGATGAGACATGAGATCAATGCAATAATTGTTGCAAGAACCATTGTCACCCATCTTAGGATAGATGGTGCGAATGATACATTGATAGATGATGTAGTACGGAGATCTCCAAATAGAAACTTGATTCAGATCCTTCAACTTTTCCCCCTGAGTAAGTTCATCAATTCCCTTTATAAGATAGCCACAAGCCTCAACCGCTGCGGGTTTGTGATTTGGATCATCTTTATCTTGAATCCAGTGTCCGGAAACCCAAGAGCAGCGACAAATTGAGCATAAGTGGCAGTGAGCTCGGTGTCACAGGTCATCCAGGTGACGGTCTTGTTAGGAGCAAAGAAGCAAGTGGCATAAAACTTATGGATAGCATCCTGATTAAATCATGATGAAAGGCAAACGGAGCAGCAAGACCGTATGACTCAATGAGCTCAATGGCACCTGGATACTTCACAGGATGTTTCTGAATATAATCTAAGTCAATGAAGTGGTGCAGAGATAGACCCTTTGGGAGGACAACAAAGGTGTAGATATGAGCCTGAACATTTGTGCGAAACCGTTGATCCAAAGAATCTTGGACCACCTCGAATTGGTCAACATCACGCTGGAACTTAAGATATACTGGCTTGGGCACTTTGGTGAAGTCCTTGAGGATACACCCATGAAGTTGAGGAGCCTCAAGAGGTATGTGGCGACCATCGGCATGCGGCTGATCGGGAGGAGGAGCATGCATGTGAGAGGCCATGCGAGAATCGCGGGGGCGGGACGAAAACGTCACTCGCGCACCATGCTCCTCCTCCTCCATCTCTTCTTCATAGTCAGAACCCTCGAAAGAGGAGGACTCCATGATCACTGGACGTTTTCTAGCACGCTTGCATGGACACAACTCCTCCTGAGAGTCATCAGAACCACCACGAGGGGAGGCTGAAACCAAGAGGAGAGGAACATGTACAAACATAGTGAGCCCCTGGCCTGAATGGAGATGGAGATGATGAAAATTGAAACTGAAAGGACATAATCCTTGTGAGCGGTATGCTTGATTTTCACCATCGTGGGATGAACCTCACCTGAGATATTATCCAAGAGAGAAAGGGGATCACAACCGTGTGCACGAACGAGTGACAAAACCGAGAAACACAGCAAGGGAGGAGTACCACATCGGGAAGAGGGGCGATGATACGTCCATTTTGCATCATGCTTTTATATCTATATTTATTGCATTATGGGATGTTATTACACGTTATGTCCCAATACTTATGCCTATTCTCTCTTATTTTACAAGGTTTACATGAAGAGGGAGAATGCCGACAGCTGGAATTCTGGGCTTGGAAAGGAGCAAATATTAGAGACCTATTCTGCGCAGCTCCAAAAGTCCTGAAACTCCACGGAAGTTATTTTTGGAATTAATAAAAAATACTGAGCAAAGAAAATACTAGAGGGGGGCACCCACCATCCACGAGGGTGGGGGGCGCGCCCTACCACCCTTGGCGCCCCCCTGCCTCGTGGGCCCCATGGCAGGCCTCCTGTGCCCATCTTCTGCTATATGAAGTCTTTTACCCTGGAAAAAATCATAAGCAAGCTTTCGGGATGAGACACCGCCGCCATGAGGCGGAACCTTGGCGGAACCAATCTAGGGCTCCAGCGGAGCTGTTTTGCTGAGGAAACATCCCTCCGGGAGGGGGAAATCATCAACATCGTCATCACCATCGATCCTCTCATCGGGAGGGGGTCAATCTCCATCAACATCTTCCCCAGCATCATCTCCTCTCAGACCCTAGTTCATCTCTTGTATCCAATCTTTGTCCCAAAACCTCAGATTGGTACCTATGGGTTGCTAGTAGTGTTGATTACTCCTTGTACTTGATGCCAGTTGGTTTATTTGGTGGAAGATCATATGTTCAGATCCTTTATGCATATTAATACCCCTCTCATTATGGACATGAATATGATTTGTGAGTAGTTACGTTTGTTCCTGAGGACATGGGAGAAGTTTTGCTATAAGTAGTCATGTGAATTTGGTATTCGTTCGATATTTTGACGAGATGTATGTTGTCTCTCCTCTAGTGGTGTTATGTGAACGTCGACTACATGAAACTTCACCACTGTTTGGGCCTAGAGGAAGGCATTGGGAAGTAATAAGTAGATGATGGGGTGCTAGAGTGACAGAAGCTTAAACCCTAGTTTATGAGTTGCTTCGTAAGGGGCTGATTTGGATCCATCTGTTTCATGTTATGGTTAGGTTTACCTTAATACTTCTTTTGTAGTTGTGGATGCTTGCAATAGTGGTTAATCATAAGTGGGATGCTTGTCCAAGGAAGGGCAGTACCCAAGCACCGGTCCACCCACATATCAAATTATCAAAGTAACGAATGCGAATCATATGAGCGTGATGAAAACTAGCTTGACGATAATTCCCATGTGTCCTTGGGAACACTTTTCTCTATATAAGAGTTTGTCTAGGCTTGTCCTTTGCTAAAAAAAGGATTGGGCCACCTTGCTGCACCTTATTTACTTTTTTTACTTGTTACCCGTTACGAATTACCTTATCACAAAACTATCTGTTACCGACAATTTCAGTGCTTGCAGAGAATACCTTACTGAAAACCGCTTGTCATTTCCTTCTGCTCCTCGTTGGGTTCGACACTCTTACTTATCGAAAGGACTAAGATAGATCCCCTACACTTGTGGGTCATCAAGACTCTTTTCTGGCACCGTTGCCGGGTAGTGAAGCGCCTTTGGTAAGTGGAACTAGGTAAGGAAATATTTATATAGTGTGCTGAAATTTACTGTCACTTGTTACTATGGAAAGTAATCCTTTGAGGGGCTTGTTCGGGGTATCTTCGCCCCGACCAATAGAGAAAAGAGTTGATCCTCAACCTACTGAACCTACTGAAAATGTTTACTTTGAAATTCCTTCGGTTATGGTAGAGAAACTACTAGCTAATCCTTTTACAGGAGATGGAACATTGCATCCTGATTTGCACCTAATCTATGTGGATGAAGTTTGTGGATTATTTAAGCTTGTAGGTATGCCCGAGGATGTTATCAAGAAGAAGGTCTTCCCTTTATCTTTGAAGGGAAAGGCATTGATATGGTTTAGGCTATGTGATGATATGGGATCATGGAACTACAACCGGTTGAAATTGGAATTTCATCAGAAGTTTTATCCTATGCATCTTGTTCATCGTGATCGTAATTATATATATAATTTTTGGCCTCGCGAAGGAGAAAGCATCACTCAAGTTTGAGGTAAGCTTAAGTCAATGTTATATTCATGCCACAATCATGAGATCTCAAGAGAAATTATTATTCAAAATTTTTGTGCTTGGCTTTCTCTCAACAATCGCCTCCATGCTCGATGCTTCTTGTACTGGCTCTTTCATGACGAAGACTATTGAATTCAAATAGGATTTATTGGAAAGAATTAAATGCAACTCGGAAGATTGGGATCTCGATGAAGGTAAGGAGTCAGGTATAACACCTAAGTTTGATTGTGTTAAATCTTTTATGGATACCGATGCTTTTCGTGAATTTAGCACTAAATATGGACTTGACTCTGAGATAGTAGATTCTTTCTATGAATCATTTGCTACTCATGTTGACCTCCCTAAGGAGAAGTGGTTTAAATATAATCCTCTCATTGAAGTAAAGGTAGTTTTACCTATTAAAGTTGAAGAAAAGACTATCACTTATAATGATCCTATTGTTCCTACTACCTATATTGAGAAACCACCTTTCCCTGTTAGGATAAAGGATCATGCTAAAGCTTCAACTGTGGTTCGTAAGAGTAATACTATAACACCTACACCACCTGAGCAAATTAAAGTTGAACCTAGTATTGCTATGGTTAAAGATCTCTTGGCTGATAATATTGATGGGCATGTTATTTACTTCTATGATGAAGCTGCTAGAATTGCTAAACCAGATACTAAAAATAAACATAGACCTGTTGTAGGCATGCCTGTTATTTCTGTTAAAATAGGAGATCATTGTTATCATGGCTTATGTGATATGGGTGCTAGTGCAAGTACAATACCTCATTCCTTATACAAAGAAATTATGCATGATATTGTACCTGCTGAGATAGAAGAAATCTATGTTACAATTAAGCTTGCAAATAGAGATACTATTTCACCAGTTGGGATTGTTAGAGATGTTGAAGTCTTGTGTGGGAAAGTTAAATATCCTACTAATTTTCGTGTTCTTGGTTCCCCACAAGATGACTTTTGTCCCATTATATTTGGTAGACCCTTCTTGAATACTGTCAATCCTAGGATAGACTGCAAAAAGGATGTTGTTACCATTGGTTTGGGGGATATGTCTCATGAGTTTAATTTTGCTAAATTTCGTAGACAACCCCATGATAAAGAATTGCCTAGTAAAGATGAAATTGTTGGTCTTGCTTCTATTTCCATGCCTCCTAATGATCCTTTAGAACAATATTTGCTCGACCATGAAAATGATATGTTTATGAATGAAAGAAGGGAAATAGATGAAGTATTCTTTAAGCAGGGACCTATTTTGAAACACAACTTGCCTGTTGAAATCCTAAGGGATCCTCCACCACCCAAAGGTGATCCCGTGTTTGGGCTTAAACCACTACCTGATACTCTTAAATATGCTTATCTTGATGAAAAGGAGATATATCCTGTTATTATTAGTGCTAACCTTTCAGAGCAAGACAAAGAAAAAATATTGAAAACTCTGAAGAAGCACCGTGCTGCTATTGGATATACTCTTGATGATCTTAAGGGCATTAGTCCCACTATATGACATCACAAAATAAAATTGGAGAAAGACGCTAAGCCGGTTGTCGATCACCAATGACGGTTAAATCCTAAGATGAAAGAAGTGGTAAGAAAGGAAATACTAAAGCTCTTGGAGGCAGTATAATTTATCCTATAGTTGATAGTCAGTGGGTAAGTCTTGTCCAGTGTGTCCCTAAGAAGGGAGGTATTACTGCTGTTCCTAATGATAAAGATGAATTGATCCTGCAAAGAATTGTTACAGGTTATAGGATGGTAATTGATTTCCTCAAATTAAATAAAGCTTCTAAAAAGGATCATTACCCTTTGCCTTTTATTGATCAAATGCTAGAAAGATTATCCAAACATACACATTTTTGCTTTCTAGATGGTTACTCTGGTTTCTCTCAAATACCTGTGTCAAAAGAGGATCAAGAAAAGACCACTTTTACTTGCCCTTTCGGTACTTTTGCTTATAGACGTATGCCTTTTGGTTTATGTAATGCACCTGCTAACTTTCAAAGATGCATGATGGCTATATTCTCTGACTTTTGTGAAAAGATTGTTGAGGTTTTCATGGATGATTTCTCCGTTTATGGATCTTCTTTTGATGATTGCTTGAGCAACCTTGATTGAGTTTTGCAGAGATGTGAAGAAATTAATCTTGTCTTGATTTGGGGAAAATGCCACTTTATGGTTAATGAAGGCATTGTCTTGTGGTATAAAATTTCTGAAAGAGGTATTGAAGTTGATAAAGCTAAAGTTGATGCTATTGAAAAGATGCCATGTCCTAAAGACATTAAAGGTATAAGAAGTTTCGTTGGTCATGCCGGTTTTTATAGGAGGTTTATTAAGGACTTCTCTAAAATTTCTAGGCCTCTGACTAATCTCTTACAAAAATATATTCCTTTTGTCTTCGATGATGATTGCGTGGAAGCATTTGAAATACTTAAGAAAGCTTTGATTTCTGCACCTATTGTTTAGGCACCTGATTGGAATTTACCCTTTCAAATTATGTGTGATGCTAGTGATTATGCTGTAGGTGTTGTTCTAGGACAAAGAGTTGATAAGAAATTAAATGTTATCCAATATGCTAGTAAAACTCTAGACAGTGCCCAGAGAAATTATGCTACTACTGAAAAAGATTTTTTAGCAGTTATATTTGCTTGTGATAAGTTTAGACCTTATATCGTTGACTCTAAAGTAACTATTCACACTGATCATGCTGCTATTAAATATCTTATGGAAAAGAAAGATGCTAAACCTAGACTTATTAGATGGGTTCTCCTACTACAAGAATTTGATTTGCATATTATTGATAGAAAGGGAGCTGAGAACCCCGTTGCAGACAACTTGTCTAGGTTAGAGAATGTTCTTGATGACCCATTACCTATTGATGATAGCTTTCCTGACGAACAATTAGCTGTCATAAATGCTTCTCGTACTGCTCCATGGTATGCCGATTATGCTAATTACATTGTTGCTAAATTTATACCACCTAGTTTCACGTACCAGCAAAAGAAAAAGGTTTTCTATGATTAAACACATTACTTCTGGTATGACCCACGCCTTTATAAAGAAGGAGTAGATGGTGTTATTGGATGTTGTGTACCTGAGCATGAACAGGAACAGATCCTACGCAAGTGTCACTCCGTGGCTTATGGAGGACACCACGCTGGAGATAGAACTGCGCATAAGGTATTGCAATCCGGTTTTTATTGGCCTACTCTCTTCAAGGATGCCCGTAAGTTTGTCTTGTGTTGCGATGGATGCCAAAGAATTGGTAATATTAGTAGACGTCTAGAAATGCCTATGAATTATTCTCTTGTTATCGAACCATTTGATATTTGGGGCTTTGATTATATGGGACCGTTTCCTTCCTATAATGGGTATACACATATTTTAGTTGTTGTTAATTACGTTACTAAGTGGGTAGAAGCTATTCCAACTAGTAGTGCTGATCATAAAACCTCTATTAAGATGCTTAAAGAAGTTATTTTTCCGAGGTTTGGAGTCCCTAGATACCTAATGACTGATGGCGGTTCACATTTTATTCATGGTACTTTTTGTAAAATGCTTGCTAAGTATGATGTTAATCATAGAATTTTATCTCCATATTACCCACAGTCTAGTGGCCAAGTACACCTGAATAACAGAGAGCTTAAAATTGATTTTGCAAAAGACTGTTAATAGATCTAGAAAGAATTGGTCCAAGAAACTTGATGATGCATTATGGGCTTATAGAACTGCATATAAAAATCGTATGGGTATGTCTCCATATAAAATGGTTTATGGAAAAGCATGTCACGTACCTCTCGAACTAGAACATAAGGCATATTGGGACATTAAAGAGCTCAATTATGATTTCAAACTTGCCGGTGAGAAGAGGTTATTTGACATTAGCTCACTTGATGAATGGAAAACTCAAGCCTATGAGAATGCCAAACTGTTTAAAGAAAAAGTTAAAAGATGGCATGACAAAAGGATACAAAAGCGTGAGTTTAATGTAGGTGATTATGTGTTGCTTTTCAACTCTCATTTAAGATTGTTTGCAGGAAAACTCCTCTCTAAAATGGAAGGTCCTTACGTTATCGAGGAGGTCTATCGTTTCGGTGCCATAAAAATCAACAACTTTGAAGGCACAAATCCGAAGGTGGTGAACGGTCAAAGAATCAAACATTATATCTCAGGTAATCTCATAAATGTTGAAACCAATGTGATTGAAACCGTAACCCCGGAGGAATACATAAGGGACACTTTCCAGAACGTTTCAGACTCCGAAAAGGAATAGGTATGTGGTACGGTAAGTAAACTGACTCCAAAACAGTTTTAGTAGCATTTTTTCTCTGTTTTGTAATATTTAAGAAAATAGGAATATAAGAAGTAGTCCGGGAAGGACACGAGGCATCCACGAGGGTGGAGGGCGCGCCCTACCTCCCTGGGCGCGCCCCTTGCCTCGTGGGCACCTCGTTTGCTCTCCGGACTCCGTTTCTTGCACGATACTTCTTGTGGTCGGTAAAAATTCATTATATAATCTCCTGAAGGTTTTGACCACCGTACCGCGACGAAATCCTCTATTTTTGTTTTGAGTTGTTTCTGCCGCAGATTTGAGCAATATGTCGTCCCAGGATTCGGAGGGAGAAAGCTATGTGGCTAATTACCTTGCGGACCCTAAGGTCTACGGTGACTTGGAGCATTATGGTTGGACCACTGAGGAAGAATAATACTGCGAGCCTAAGGGAAAGGAGGAGACGAGCTCAGATGAAGATGAAGTCCCGTTACCTCAACCTGGGGACATGCATGCGGAGTTTAAAAAGTCAAGCCTCCCTGATAGAGCAAAGAACCCTAAGGTAGAGTTTATCCCTTTTCGTCTCTTGCAGGAGAACAAACAGTAACTATGCAAAAGGATATTAAGCCTTGAGCAGGAGATCGATGATCTAAGGGAGCAAAATTCCATCCTCAAGCGCAAATTAAGGAAGAAGCCTACATCATCAACAACTCCATCATCATCACCTCCGAAGAAGGAGACATGAACACATGGGTATGGGCACTCCCCTTGGCAACCGCCAAGCTTGGGGGAGGTGCCCCGGTATCGTATCACCATCACACTCCTATCTTTACAGTTTTTGTTAGTTCGTTCCTTTTAGTAATATCTTGATCTGGTAGAATAAAGTTTTAGAATGATCTAGTTTTGAGTTTTGCTTTATGATTCCTCTATGTAATTAAGTCCGTGAGCTATATATAAGAAAGATTAGTCTTGAGTCAAGGGCTTTGCTATCTTGCTATGACATTGAGGGAATAAAAGAAAAAGAAAGAATAAAAAGAAATAAAGATGTCATATGGATCTTATGGAGAGTAATGACTTCACATATTAAGAGTATGATGAATAAAAGTTGTTGAGAGTGGGCAAACATAGTTTTGGTCATCGTTGCAATTAATAGGAAGTAATGAAGAAAGAGAGGTTCTCACATATAAATATACTATCTTGGTCGTGTTTTATGATTGTGAGCACTAATTAAAATATGACATGCTAAAGAGTTGATGTTGGATAAGGAAGACAACATAATGGGTTATGTTTTCCTATATCCAAAATAAAGTATATTGTCATGGATCATCCAACTTGTTGAGCTTGCCTTTCCCCCTCATGCTAGCCAAATTCTTTGCACCAAGTAGAAATACTACTTGTGCTTCCGAATATACTTGAACCTAGTTTTGCCATGAGAGTCCACCATACCTACCTATGGATTGAGTAAGATCCTTCAAGTAAGTTGTCATTGTTGTATGCAATAAAAATTGCTCTCTAAATATGTATGACTTATTAGTGTGGAGAAAATAAGCTTTATACGATCTTGTGATATGGAAGCAATAAAAGAGACTGACTGCATAATAAAGGTCCATATCAGAAGTGGCAATGTAAAGTGACGTTCTTTTGCATCAAGATTTCATGCATCCAACCATAAAAGTACATGACAACCTATGCTTCAATTTGCGAAGGGCCTATCTTTTACTTTTGTCTTATACCTTTTACTAGACTCATGGTGATCTTCACCTTTCCTTTTTACATTTTATCCTTTGGCAAGCACCTTGTGTTGGAAAGATCCTGAATATATATCCAATTGGATGTAAGTTAGCATGTACTATTATTGTTGACATTACCCTTGAGGTAAATGGTTGGGAGGCAACACTATAAGCCCCTATCTTTCTCTGTGTCCGATTAAACTTCATACCCATAAGTATTGCGTGAGTGTTAGCAATTGTGAAAGACTAAATGGTAGTTGAGTATGTGGACTTGCTGAAAAGCTCTTATATTGACTCTTTCCAATGTTATTATAAATTGCAATTGCCTCAATGACCAAGATCATAGTTTGTTGGTTCTCAATGAAGTTTCTGATTCATACTTGACATTGTGGATAGATTATTACTTGAGCATAAGAAATTATATATATGTTGCTGTTATAAGAATGATCATGATGCCCTCATGTCCGTATTTTATTTTATCGACACCTCTATCTCTAAACATGTGGACATATTTTTCGATTTCGGCTTCCGCTTGAGGATAAGCGAGGTCTAAGCTTGGGGTAGTTGATACGTCCATTTTGCATCATGCTTTTATATCGATATTTATTGCATTATGGGATGTTATTACATGTTATGTCACAATACTTATGCCTATTCTCTCTTATTTTACAAGGTTTACATGAAGAGGGAGAATGCTGGCAGCTAGAATTCTGGGCTGGAAAAGGAGCAAATATTAGAGACCTATTTTGCATAGCTCCAAAAGTCCTGAAACTCCACGGAAGTTATTTTTGGAATTAATAAAAAATATTGAGCAAAGAAAATACCAGAGGGGGGCCACCCACCATCCACGAGGGTGGGGGACGCGCCCTACCCCCCTGGGCGCGCCCCTGCCTCGTGGGCCCCCCGGCAGGCCTCCAGTGCCCATCTTCTGCTATATGAAGTCTTTTACCCTATAAAAAATCATAAGCAAGCTTTTGGGATGAGACACTGCCGCCATGAGGCGGAACCTTGGCGGAACCAATCTAGGGCTCCCGCGGAGCTATTTTGCCAGGGAAACATCCCTCCGGGAGGGGCAAATCATCACCATTATCATCACCATCGATCCTCTCATCGGGAGGGGGTCAATCTCCATCAACATCTTCCCCAGCACCATCTCCTCTCAAACCCTAATTCATCTCTTGTATCCAATCTTTGTCCCAAAACCTCAGATTGGTACGTGTGGGTTGCTGGTAGTGTTGATTACTCCTTGTAGTTGATGCTAGTTGGTTTATTTGGTGGAAGATCACATGTTCAGATCCTTTATGCATATTAATACCCCTCTCATTATGAACATGAATATGATTTGTGAGTAGTTACGTTTGTTCATGAGGACATGGGAGAAGTCTTGCTATAAGTAGTCATGTGAATTTGGTATTCGTTCAATATTTTGATGAGATGTATGTGGTCTCTCCTCTAGTGGTGTTATGTGAACTCGACTACATGACACTTCACCATTGTTTGGGCCTAGAGGAAAGCATTGGGAAGTAATAAGTAGATGATGGGTTGCTAGAGTGACAGAGGCTTAAACCCTAGTTTATGAGTTGCTTCGTAAGGGGCTGATTTGGATCCATTTGTTTCATGATATGGTTAGGTTTACCTTAATACTTCTTTTGTAGTTGCGGATGCTTGCAATAGGGATTAATCATAAGTGGGATGTGAGGGAGTCCTGGACTAGGGGGTGTTCGGACAGCCGGACTATCAATGTCCGCCGGACTCCAAGACTACGAAGATACAAGATTGAAGACTCCGGCTCGTGTCCGTAAGGTACTTTACTTGGCGTGGAAGGCAAGCTTGGCGATGCGGATACGTAGATCTCCTAATATTGTAACCGACTCTGTGTAACCCTAGCCCCCTCCGGTATCTATATAAACCGAAGGGCTTTAGTCCGTAGGACAACATACATTACAACAATCATACCATAGGCTAGCTTCTAGGGTTTAGCCTCCTTGATCTCGTGGTAGATCTACTCTTGTACTACCCATATCATCAATATCAATCAAGCAGGAGTAGGGTTTTACCTCCATCGAGAGGGCCCGAGCCTGGGTAAAAAACATCGTGTCCCTTGTCTCCTGTTACCATCCGCCTAGACGCACAGTTCGGGACCCCCTACCCGAGATCCGCCGGTTTTGACACCGACATTGGTGCTTTCATTGAGAGTTCCTCTGTGTCGTCACCGATAGGCTTGATGGCATCTTCAACCTGCAACACTGCCCAGGGTGAGATTTTTCTCCCCGGACAGATCTTCGTATTCGGCGGCTTCGCCCTGCGGGCCAATTCACTTGGCCATCTGGAGCAGATCGAAAGCTACGCCCCTGGCCGTCAGGTCAGATTTGGAAGCTTAAACTTCACGGCCGATGTCTGAGGAGACTTGATCCTCGACGGACTCGAGCCACAGCCAAGCGCACCGCACTGTGACGATGGGCATGATCTAGCTCTGCCGCCGAACAGTGCCTTGGTGGCCGCACACGGATCCGCTTCGGCTATTAGCCCGGAGCCAATCGCCCAGATCGAGGGTCGGTGGAGAGACGCCGCCCTGGGGGCTTCAACATCCACGGCGATGGAGCCGAACACTAATCTTGTCCCCTGCGAAACTCGTGATTCCGAGGCGCCGGACTCCTCGCCGGACTCCGAACCTCCCGCGCCCCTACCAATCGATCCGGCTTGGGCGCCGGTTATGGAATTCACCGCCGCGGACATCTTCCAATGCTCGCCTTTCGGCGATATCTTAAATTCACTAAAGCATCTCTCGTTATCAGGAGAGTCCTGGCCGGATTATGGCCAGGATGGTTGGGATGCGGACGACGAAGAAATTCAGAGCCCACCCACCACCCACTTTGTAGCCACTGTCGACGATCTAACCGACATGCTAGACTACGACTCCGAAGACATCGACGCTATGGACGACGATGCCGGAGACGAACCAGCGCCCACGGGGCACTGGAAGGCCACCTCGTCATATGACATATACATGGTGGATACCCCAAAAGATGGGGACGGCGAAGGAACAGCGGAGGCAGATTCCTTAAAGAAACAGCCCAAGCGCCGGCGTCAGCGGCGCCGCTCTACATCCCGCCACAGTAAAAATGGAGATTCCGGCACAGGAGATAATAATACTCCAGAGAGTGCCGAAGACAATCCCCTCTAGCAAGACTCAGCGTAGGAGGATGCAGAAGCAAGCCCTCGTGAGAGGGCGGCAGACGAAGAGGTTGAGGATCATAATTATATGCCTCCCTCTGAAGACGAAGCAAGCCTCAACGATGACGAATTCGTCGTACCCGAGGATCCCGTCGAACAAGAGCGCTTCAAGCGCAGGCTTATCGCCACAGCAAACAGCTTAAAGAAAAAGCAGCAGCGGCTTCAAGCTGATCAGGACCTGCTGGCCGATCGATGGACCGAAGTCCTCGCGGCCGAAGAGCATAAACTCGAACGTCCCTCCAAAAGTTACCCAAAACGCAAGCTGCTCCCCCGATTAGAGGAGGAAGCATACGTACATCCATCACCAGCGCACGATATGGCTGACCGACCACCCCATGGTCGTGACAGAGAAGCATCCAGGCCCCCAGCCAAGACTATACCCCGGCATCGCTCCAAAAGTACGAAGCCAAGAGGGAACGCGCCGGACTTGCGAGACATATTGGAGGACAAAGCAAGGCAATCCAGATCCATCTATGGATCACGTGGGCGCCCTACGACCCACGACGAATACCGTCGTGCCGGATAGAATAACCCCGGCCGGGCCGAACACAGCAGACAGCGCTCTCTCGAGCTGCGTCGCGATATTGCTCAATACAGGGGTGCCGCACACCCATTATGCTTCACTGATGAAGTAATGGATCATCAGATCCCCGAAGGGTTTAAACCCGTAAACATCGAATCCTACGATGGCACAACAGACCCCGTGGTGTGGATCGAAGACTATCTTCTCCACATCCATATGGCCCACGGCGACGATCTCCACGCCATAAAGTACCTCCCACTCAAGCTTAGAGGACTAGCTCAGCATTGGCTCAACAGCTTGCCCGCAGAGTCAGTCGGGTGTTGGAAGGACCTGGAGGCCGCATTCCTTGATAACTTCCAAGGCACATATGTGCGACCACCCGACGCCGATGACCTAAGCCACATCATTCAGCAGCTAGACGAATCGGCCAGACAATTCTGGACACGGTTCTTGACAAAGAAAAATCAAATCGTCGATTGTCCGGATGCAGAGGCCCTTGCAGCCTTCAAACATAACATCCGGGACGAATGGCTAGCCCGGCACCTGGGGCAGGAAAAGCCGAAATCCATGGCAGCCCTCACATCGTTAATGACCCGCTTTTGTGCGGGAGAGGACAGCTGGCTAGCCCGCAGCAACAATCTCCGTAAAAATTCTGGCAGTCCGGATACTAAGGACAACAACGGCAGGTCACGTCGAAACAAAAACAAGCGCCGAATTAATGGCGATGATAAGGAGGATACGGCGGTCAATGCCGGATTCCGAGGCTCTAAACCCAGTCAACGGAAGAAGCCATTTAAAAGAACCATTCCGGGTCCGTCCAACTTGGACCGAATACTCGACCGCTCATGCCAGGTACATGGAACCCCTGAAAAGCCAGCTAACCACACCAATAGAGATTGCTGGGTGTTCAAGCAGGCCGGCAAATTAATTGCCGATAACAATGACAAGGGGCTCAATAGCGACGACGAGGAAGAGACCCGGCCGCCGAACAAAAGAGGACAGAAGGGTTTTCCCCCACAAGTACGGACGGTGAATATGATATATGCGACCCATATACCCAAGAGGGAGAGGAAACGCGCACTAAGGGACGTCTATGCGATGGAGCCAGTCGCCCCAAAGTTCAACCCATGGTCCTCTTGCCCGATCACTTTTGATCGAAGAGACCATCCGACCAGCATACGCCATGGGGGATTCGCCGCATTGATCTTAGACCCAATCGTCGATGGGTTTCACCTCACGAGAGTCCTGATGGATGGCGGCAGTAGCCTGAACCTGCTTTATCAGGATAAAGTGCGCAAAATGGGCATAGACCCATCAAGGATTAAACCTACAAAGACAACCTTTAAAGGTGTCATACCAGGAGTGGAAGCCAACTGTACAGGCTCAGTCACACTGGAAGTGGTCTTCGGATCCCTGGATAATTTCTGGAGCGAAGAGTTAGTCTTCGACATAGTCCCATTTCGCAGCGGCTATCACGCCCTGCTCGGACGAACCGCATTTGCCAAATTCAACGCGGTGCCGCACTATGCATACCTAAAGCTCAAGATGCCAGGCCCTCGTGGAGTCATCACGGTCAATGGGAATATGGAACGCTCCCTCCGAACGGAGGAACATACAGCGGCTCTCGCGGCAGAAGTACAGAGCAGCCTTCTAAGGCAATTCTCGAGTCCGGCCGTTAAACGGCCGGATACAGCAAAGCGCGCCTAGAGCAATATCAACCAAGACCACCTGGCGCAATCAGAGCACGCGTAGCAATGCGGCCCCAACCCTCGCCCGCGTATGATCGCAAAAATAACACTCCGCGTACATCATTACGCTCTGGAGATACCATGGGCACAGGGGAGGGGGCACGATCACAATGGACCCAGAGTGCGGTTCGACCACACCAGGGGCTCGCAAATGTGCCTCTTTTTTTATATATTATCTTTCTTCTTTTTTGTACACATGACTCTGTTAACCAGAAGCCCTGTCCGGCGGTGAACTGCCGAACTCACGATGCAATAGTCAGGGACTTAAGAAGGCCGCGTCGAACACTCAGGTGGTCTCAATTACGAGCATTAAATTCAATTATATACACCAAATCCGCAGCTCATCCCTGGAGGGGGACATGTTTATTTAGTCCAAATCCCTTGCTTACCGCACTATTTGTATCAGTCCGCTCTACTAGCAGACTTTTCTTTCATTAATAATGCAGCACCTTTATGATCGCAATTGCATTACATTATATATATATATATATATATATATATATATATATATGCTCATTATATGACATCTGGCACCCGTATATTTTGGTACGGCATAATACACCAGGGGCTTATGTTCCCCACTTTATGGTGTGATAAAGTCCGAACACTTTCACAAGTGCGGCACCCTGAACTTATAGCATTATATGAATCGGCTCCGAATCAGTTGAGTTTGCCCGGCTCCCATGTTTGGCACCTTACGTTTCGTTCTGTCGGCTAAGGTAGCACTGGGAGAACCACTGCGATTGCGCCCCGGTTGAGCCGGGTTAACGCCTCAGTGGAGAAAGCTAAAACTGACCGGCATGATAAGGCGAGAGACTGGTCGCTGTTCGAGAGGTTTTTTCGGGTCCTTAAAGACTCACGCCGCTTCGAGCGAAGTTCCGGATGATGTCCGATGAAGGCGTGGATAGCGCCCCGGATTCGGTCTTCCCAATACCAGGGGCTTCGCCGAAATTTAAAATTATAGAATTCTATGGCTAAGTGAGAGTGTTCAAGCATTATAAGTCTGGTCGCCTTGTTCGTCGTGTTGAGCGCCTCCCTAGATGGACCCAAATATGGGAACAAGAGTGCTCAAGTTTATCACCAAACACCCCAGCACTTGTGGCTTGGGGGCTGAAGCCAACGACTTGCCATCTCTCAGATTTTATAAATGGCCGCACAAAAGGTAATATTTTAAATTAAACAAGCATTGCTCATGGCGCATATGAACGAAGTTTTCAGTCCACATGATAAATAAACAGCGAGTTCACTCAAAGATTACATTTCGGGAGCACTCATCTGCAATATTGCAGGCTCCCTTCAGGACAATATTATAATACTTCTCCGGCGTGCGATACTCCTTGCCCGGCGGCGGTGGATCCGTGAGAAGCTTCTCCGCATCCAATTTGCCCCATTGCACCTTTATGCGGGCAAGGGCCCGACGAGCACCTTCGATACAAGCGGAGCGCTTGACTACATCCAGTCTAGGGCATGCATCCATCAGTCGCCACACGAGGCCAAAGTAGCTACCAGGCATGGCCTGTCCAGGCCACAGCCGGACTATGAGGCCCTTCATGGCCTCCTCAGCTACCTTGTGGGGCTTCAGCTGGTCGCTTGGGGGCACCGGATGGCCGGCCTCAGCATACTGAGACCAGAAGACCTTCTCTGTCGAGCTCCCCTCCTCGCCACGATAGAATGCGGCAGCATCAGCCGCACTACGCGGCAAATCTGCAAATGCCCCTGGAGAGCTCCGAATTCGGGTAAGTGTCAGGTAGTTCACATTAACATGCCCGCTTTGCATGAAAAACGCCTTACCCGCCGCTATCTTCTTTATGTCCTCAACCTCCTGAAGGGCCTTATGGGCCTCGGCCTTGGCGGACTTGGCACTTTTGAGAGCCGAGGCAAGCTCGAACTCTCGAGTCTTGGAGTCACGCTCCAAACCCTCATGTTTTTCCATGAGAACCTGGAGCTCTTGCCGAACTTCCGCCACCCGCGCCTCTTGCTTTTCTCGCTCAGCCCGTTCCGCGGCCGCATTGCGTTCGGCCGCGGACACATCATCCTTCAGGGTTGCCACCTCGTTAGTGGCCCCTGCAATGCACATATTATCCTTGTTAATTTTATTTGCAACCAAAATCCTTTTCTGTATGGTACTTATTCAAAGAGGTGTTACTCACCTTCTTTTTCCTCGAGCTGCTTCTTTGCATGGCAGAGCTCTTGCTCGGACCGCTCGAGCTCCTTTTTCAGCACCTCAACCTCCGCCGTTAGTGCGGCAGAGGTCAGCAGTGCAGCCTGCAAACCCATATTGACATATTTTAGGCAACCCTGCGTATATCTTGTTATAGATCCTTAGTCCGGCTTTTCTTTCCGAACACCGAACTAAGCATCAGGGGCTACTGTCTATGCGGTATTATATTACATTATTTTAACTTTTTTACCTCAAAGCCTGTTAAAAGGCTGCTGCAGGCTTCGGTCAGCCCGCTTTTAGCGAGCTGGACCTTCTCAATCACCACACTCATGAGAGTGCGGTGTTCTTCCTCGATGGAAGCGCCTTTAAGCGCCTCCAGTAGGTTATCCGGCGCCTCCGGTTGGACGGAGGCTGCCGGCGTCACGGTCCTTCCCTTCTTTCGAAGGGGCCGCTTGCCGGACTCCGGAACCACTGCGGGTTCCGAAGTAGAGTCCGGCACGAAGTCCGGGGGGCTGCCTGACGGCGCCTCCGGAGCCTCCTCCTGATGGGTCCCTCTTTGGGATCCCACTTCGGCGTCCTCGTCGGCGCGTGGGGTGGAGGCAGTCGGGATGGAATTTACATCCGACGAGGCCAATGACCCGCTCGATGAGTTGGGGAGATCATCATTGGCCGGACTGCGGGCAGAATGCGACGTTAGAAGGATACTACGCGACATAAAAGAAATTACACATCAAGGATCCGGATACTTACGATCTTGCCAGACGCCTAGCCCTTGGAGGCCGCTCATCCTCACCAACGTTGATGTTGGCGGAACTGTCCGGGGGGATAGTTCTCCCCCTCTTGGACCCTTCAGCCCCCCCGATGGGGGAAGCCTTCCTTTTCTTCTCTCCCTCCTCCGGGAGAGAGTACTCCTCCTCCTCGTCTTCGGGAGAGGAGTCCTCGTCGTCGTCAGACGCCTGATTGCGGGAACTCTTTCGAGTCCCCGCGGCCACCTTCTTGGCCTTCTTCTCCGGCACCACGTGCGGTGCCGGAACCAGCAGCCCTGTTAAGCGGGCGTTTGCTGGGTCTTCTGGCATGGGAACCGGGCTGATAAGCAGCTTGGCCTTCTCCATCCATTCCTGTCAAAGGAAGAGGCAGAATGAAGCCTCATTAGAGCCAATCTAATTATCACAAGTGTCCCGTAATGGGGTTGAATCACTTGCCTCGTCGGTTGGATTCTGCGAGCTGAATCCGCGGTGTTTGGTCGCGGACGCGGGGGCTTCGGCGCCCTTGAACAGCACCCTCCAGGCGCCTTCGTATGTTGTATCGAAGAGCCCGTTTAGCGCCTGGTGCTGTTCTGGATTGAACTCCCACAAATTAAATGCCCGTTCTTGGCATGGGAGGATCCGCCGGACGAGCATGACTTGGACCACGTCGATGAGCCTGAGCTTATTGCTCACCATCTTCTTGATACATGCTCGGAGTCCCGTCACCTCCACCGGATTCCCCCACTGCAAGCCCTTTTGTTTCCAGGAGGCGAGCTGCGTGGGGATGCCAGATCTAAACTCGGGGGCCGCCGCCCATGTGGATTTGCGCGGCTCGGTGATGTAGAACCACCCCGATTGCCACCCCTTGACGGAGTCCACGAAGGTCCCTTCTAGCCAAGGGACGTTGGGCAATTTGCCCAACATAGCGCCTCCGCATTTCGCTTGCGTACCCTTTACAACCTTCGGCTTGACGTTGAAGGTCTTGAGCCACAGGCCGAAGTGGGGCCGGATGCAGAGAAAAGCCTCGCACACGACGATAAATGCCGAGATGTTGAGGATAAAGTTCGGCGCCAGATCATGGATATCCAGGCCGTAGTAAAACATGAGTCCCCGGACAAATGGATGGAGCGGAAAGCCCAGTCCATGGAGGAAGTGGGGAAGGAAGACGACCCTCTCATGAGGCTCGGGGGTAGGGATGAGCTGCCCCTCGTCGGGCAGCCGATGCGCGATATCGCCGGAAAGGTATCCGGCGCTGCGCAGCTTGGTGATGTCCTCCTCCTTGACGGTGGAGGCTAACCATTTACCTCCCGCTCCAGACATATTCGGAGAAGGTCTAGGTGAGATACGCGAGTTTGGGCGTTGGAGCTTGAGTTCGCGGGGATGGATAAGCAAAGGAGGAAGAAGGCGTAGGTGAGAAGGTGAATCCATATCCCTTATATATAGGCGGACAAAACTATACGTCCCCCACCAGCCTGGTAAAACTCGCTTATCTCCCAAGCGCCACAATCAATGGCGCGATTGGGTTACCCACGCACGTATTGATGAGAATCCCGGAATAAGGGGAACACGATCTCTGCTTCGACAAGACGTGCCAAGGAAACCGCTTCGCTAAACATGCTGAGGTGGTATAATAATTCAAACAAAGGCCTGGTGGCGGTGTGATGTCACGCCGCATAATACGTCAGCAGATTGAACTAAGTGTACATTTTATTCTCTCTACGGTGGAACGTGGAATTTATTTTGCAGAGCCGGACACTATCCTGGTGTTCATGATCTTCTCTGGATTATTCAAGGGAGGAACCCGCCTTGCAATGCCGAACATTATGCACGCCGGACTTATCGTCATTGAAGACTGGTTCAGGGGCTACTGAGGGAGTCCTGGACTAGGGGGTGTTCGGACAGCCAGACTATCAATGTCCGCCGGACTCCAAGACTACGAAGATACAATATTGAAGACTCCGGCTCGTGTCCGGAAGGTACTTTACTTGGCGTGGAAGGCAAGCTTGGCGATACGGATACGTAGATCTCCTACTATTGTAACCGACTCTATGTAACCCTAGCCCTCTCCGGTATCTATATAAACCGGAGGGCTTTAGTCCGTAGGACAACATACATTACAACAATCATACCATAGGCTAGCTTCTAGGGTTTAGCCTCCTTGATCTCGTGGTAGATCTACTCTTGTACTAACCATATCATCAATATCAATCAAGCAGGAGTAGGGTTTTACCTCCATCGAGAGGGCCCGAACCTGGGTAAAAAACATCGTGTCCCTTGTCTCCTGTTACCATCCGCCTAGACGCACAGTTCGGGACCCCCTACCCGAGATCCGCCGGTTTTGACACCGACAGGATGCTTGTCCAAGGAAGGGCAATACCCAAGCACCGGTCCACCCACATATCAAATTATCAAAGTAACGAACGTGAATCACATGAGCAAGATGAAAACTAGCTTGAGGATAATTCCCATGTGTCCTCGGGAGCACTTTTCTCTATATAAGAGTTTGTCCAGGCTTGTCCTTTGCTACAAAAAGGATTGGGCCACCTTGCTGCACCTTATTTACTTTTGTTACTTGTTACCTGTTACGAATTACCTTATGACAAAACTATCTATTACCGACAATTTCAGTGCTTGCAGAGAATACCTTACTGACAACCGCTTGTCATTTCCTTCTGCTCCTCGTTGGGTTCGACACTCTTACTTATCGAAAGGACTATGATAGATCCCCTACTCTTGTGGGTCAGCAGGCGATGACGAGGAGGGGAGGGCGTGGCGAAGTAGCTCCCTGCAGGCGACGGCGTGGGAGAAATCGCCCTCCAGGTGGCGTGGCGGTAGGCTCAGTCGTGGGGATGGGGGGGGGGGAAGAGGATTGGGCAACCGTTCAGCCCGATCCCAGAGTATATATGTGAGCCGCAATGATCATCGTACGACCGACCGTGGTCGGACGTCCATGCACTGGTGGACGTGCTCTACAAAAAAATGACACATCCATGACATTTTGGGTCGAACGAAAAAAAATCTGTCATACATATGACACTTCTATGACGATAATTGTGACAAAACCCGGTAGCATCATAGATGTGGTGGGCTCCTACTTCTATGACAAAAAATCATGATAGAAAATGGGCTTTTCGTCCTGGGCGGGCCGGAGACGCAGCTGCATGACATCCTTTGGGTCGTCTATGACGGAAAAGACCGTGGTAGAAGCGAGGGCGAGGAAAATTTTAGGGAGTTCCCGGTTACGGTGGGAGGTTGGGGGCCGAGCTATGCGTGTTTCTCTCGTAAACGTACACGTGTGTGTGCTAGGCGTTGGCTCTAACTGAACCCGAGCGAGGCGTTGGGATCTAACTGAACCCGAGCGATTGCACTGCAGGCTACGCGTTACTGAACCCGAGCGATCGATCGATGGGTGTTAACTGAACTCGATCGAGCGATTCCTTCACTACTGCTGCTAACTGAAGCCGATCGATGCTACCTCTGGGATGAACAGTGAGCGTTGCAGGGGGTTTGGATGAACAGTGAGCGGTGGCGTTGCCTCTGGATGAACAGGACCCCGTGGTGTGGAGGGCTGGATGAACAGTAGACGGTGGAGTAGCGCGCGGTGGAGGCTGCTTGAACAGGAGCCCGTGGAGGCTGGAGGAGGTCGACGGTAGCCCGTGGAGGCTGGAGGAGGTCAACGGTGGAGATGAGCAGTATCTCGTGGAGTCCCGTTTTGCGGTACGCCACACCCCTCCCGATGAATAGGACCCCCGTTTTGACTGTAGCGCTCCAACACAAGTCGGTTTCGTCCGTTTTGCGGTACGCCACACCCCTCCCGATCAACAGGACCCCCGTTTCGACCGTAGAGGTCCGTTTCGTCCGTTTTGCGGTACACCACACCCCTCCCGATCAACAGGACCCCCGTTTCGATCGTAGGAGGTCCGTTTCCTCCATTTTGCAGTACGCCACACCCCTCCCGATCAACAGGACCCCCATTTTGACTGTAGGAGGTCCGTTCCTCCGTTTTGCGGTACGGCAGACCCCTCCCGATAAACAGAATCCAGTTTTGATCGTGGCCGGTCGAACACAAGGCCGTTTCCTCCGTTCTGCGGTACACCGGGCCTCGTTTCAATGGCATGTTCCGTCCAAGCCCTCCCGATGAACACAACCACACATTCCGTTCCGACCCAGCCGGTTGCCTCCCCATGAACACGACGACGACGCTATTTCTCCGTTCTGGCCCAGCCATGTACATGAGCCCTGGCCGTACGTATGCGCGAGTACGCGTTCGAGACCCCGCCTGTATGTACACATACGTGGCCGTATTTTCTTTCTTGCACACTGACCGCTGTACGTATGTGTACATGCTACGTGCGCGCCTCTACTACGACACATGCGCGCCTCTACATCGACCAGTATATATGTACGTACACGTTCGCAACCAGAATGACAACGCTACGTACGCTTCGACCAGGTTGGTCCCGACTGTCAGGCACTTCCTTGCGTGCAAAAATGTAGCTGGTGGGTCCCAGCAGTCAGGGGGGCAAATCGTTTTCTTCGGACGCACTTCCTTGCGTGCGAAGATGTAGCTAGTGGGTCCCAGTAGTCAGGGGGGCGAATCGTTTTTTTGCCCGGACGCACTTCCTTGCGTGCGAAGATGTCGCTGGTGGGTCCAAACAGTCAGGGGGGCGAATCGTTTTTTTCCCGGACACACTTCCTTGCGTGTGAAGATGTAGCTAGTGGGTCCCAGCAGTCAGGGGACGAATCGTTTTTTTTTGCCTGGACGCACTTCCTTGCGTGCGAAGATGTAGCTGGTGGGTCCCAACAGTCAAGGGGAAACGTTTTTTACGCGAAATACAGTGGCACGTCCGATGGGTCCCAGCTGTCAGGTGGAGGAATCATTATTTTCCGCGTAATAAGGAGGCACTTCCTTGCTGCGGCCGTGGACCCAGCTGTCAACCTCTCCATGTACAGTCCACGTCCGATGGAAGTCGTTCCTTGACCATGTTGACCACGCCGCGCCGAGAGCACCAGGGCGGTGGATGACGGCGAGGCCTAGGAAGGGGATGACGGGGAGCCGGGGAAGACGCGGCAGTGGAAGCCCGCGCGGAGATTAGTACGAGGGTTCACTGGTTCGGCTGCGGTGTGAGGCTGCCATCACCGCAGGGCCTGGCCAGCGGTGGGAATTGTAGGGGGCGGTGAGGCCTCCCCGGCAGCACAGCCGGCCACGGGAGACAGGAGCATGCGGCACGACCGGCGCTGCTTTGGGCGGCCGGAGCAAGAAGACCAGAGGTTGAAGAAGCACTACGGCCACTGAATGGACATCGTACGGTCACTGGAGCTAGAATAGTTTATATTGACTAAGTTGACAAAGCCCTCCGTCCCCATCAACTTAGTAGGCCCACAAGTCAGCCTCCCACCAAGGTAGGTCCCAGCTAGCAGGGGGTATTCATTTTTTGTGTGTAACAAGGAGGCACTTCCAGTGGGTCCGAGCTGACAGCAGGGGGATCGTTTTTTTCGTGAAATACGGTGGCCCGTCCGGTGGGTCCCAGCAGTCAGGGGCAAACTGTAACATCCCAAAATTCTAAATTTTGGAGTGTTATACTAAATAGATAGATTGATTGTTTGTTTGATTGTTGTGTGATTGATTGAGTGAAATTAGAAACTTTTGAAAGTTCAATGAGAGGGAATAAAAGGACTTTCCCAAACTTTCACCTTTGCCTTCTGATCTCCATGGAATCAAATTCTTTTCAAACACAAAACTCTAGAGAGAAGATGACATGACTTCTTCCATTTAAATAAATGAAAAGGGTTTTAAAAAGATTTGACTTTCATTTGGAATTATTTCCAATTCATAAACTTCACGCAACTCAATGATTTTCATGAGAGAAGATAAAATAACTTCTTCAAAACATATGAAATATGAGTTGGGAGTTTAAAAGAAATCCAATTTAAAGTTCCTTTGAAAATTATTTTCAATTTGGACTAATTTGGGTTTTATTCAAATTATTTTTCTTCGAAAATAAAATATATGGAAATTAGGGTAACATGATTCCCTACAGTAGAAAATTGGAGAGAAATAAATTTGAAACCATTTTGTTTTTTTAAATGATTTTATTGGGTTTTAAATAGGTCAGTAGCACTGTTTGAATTATTGGAATTTTTGTGTATTTTATTTTAAGCTAGAATAATGTTCATGTTGTAGAAAATCTTTTTCTGAAAATTTTGATATATTATATGTTTATATAATATATTTTATTTTCGTTTGTTCTTAGTTTTTTTGTCTGTGTTTTACAAAAAACTTCTAGGCCACCGAACTGGGCCGGCCCAGCTCCTGCCAGGCCAAGGCCCAGCCCAGCGCGCCGCCTCGCTCCCGTCCCCTACCAGGACTCCTCCCGAGTCCGCCGCCGCGCCGCCATGGACGTCGTGCCGCCTCCGGCCTCCTCTGCCCCCTTCTCCACGCCACCGTCGCCCCCTCCTCTTATAAATCCCCTCCCCCTCTCTCCACTCGCGCCGCCGCCCTCCCGCATCTCGCTGAGCCGCCGCCGCCGCACTCGCCGGAATCCGCCGCCGCCGGTGAGATCCGCTCGCCGCTGCAGCACCGTTCCATCACCAAAGACGAGCGCCGCCGCCACCATCAGCTTCAGCGCCGCGCGCCGCCTCTCCCCGACCCCACGGCCACGCCGGAGACCCACCGGAGCCGCCGCCCCATCGATGTCCGAGCCGCCGCCGCCGCCCCCCTCGCCGCCGGCAGCCACTGTCGCCGCGGTATGCCATGCCTCTTCCCTCCCCGTCCGATCTACAATCGACGGTCCGGATTAGATCTAGGTTTCGTTTTTTTATTTCAAACCGGTACGTTTAGTTAACGAACGCTCGTTCTTTTAGCATTGGCAGCGGACGTTTTCATTATATAAGCCTCAGCAGCGAACGTTCATATATTAGATTTGTTTTTGTGGCTAGGGACCCGTTTGTAAATATTTTATTTATAGATTAGCCCCTGATTTCAAACGACCACATCTTTTTACTCGTTCGTCCAATTCTAACGAAACCAACACCAAATTCTTCATTATGATCCCCTCTATCTAGATAATCAACTTGAACATGTTTTTGACAATTTAAAATTTGAATTTAGTGCAGATTAGTATTCGATCTTGTTTCGTCTGTAACTTGAGTTTCGTAACTCCGATTTGAGTGATTCTTTTTGCAAATCGAAGCTCTTGACCTAAACTTTCTGATAAGGCCAAATTCACTTAATTTTGGTACTGTTAGAAATTGTTTTATGTTGCAAGAGTCATTTGCTTGGTTTTGAAGTTTTCCGAATTGTTTTCTTCGTTCTCTCTGATCTTTTGAGTGATTGCTTTGCTTGCTTACGATAGATTGACCGGAGTGTGACGAGTAGAACTATCAGGAGTTGAGCGCGAATCATATTCATCAACAGTACAGGAAAGTTCACACTTTGATCATACTTTTCATACCCAGTTTTTATGCATTAGTTTCAACCCTCAAACATTGCATGGTTAGGATCTGAATAACATGTGGGTTTGGGAAGTAGTTGAGGAGGTAGAACCTATTGCCCTGCATTCAAACCTTGGGAGTTACTTTTATGTTATGCTATTATTGCCATGCTATGCTCATAGACGTGTATTGGGTTTGAGTGTTTTCCCTGAAAGATGTGAGAAATTATTGTCAACTAAGGTTTAACTTAAGGTGGCTACTTTAATACACATCTGTGTGGATTGCTAGGGGCACCCTGGGGATATACCAGTGGACTTGCCCGGACACCTGGGGAAATACCAGTGTTGTCCTAGGAGATCCCGGGGATATACCGTGTGATCATCCTACGGTCCGCCACCTAGGCTCAAAGGGATCATAAGATTATTCATGCTAGAAACTTCCGTGTGCAGCCACAAGCTATTATGGGCTCTAGCATAGTTGAGTAGGTTACATGAAGCTCTTGAAGAGGTGGATCAGCAGGTAGAGGATTGTAGGTTTGGTATGGTCTACCCGGAGTAGGGAGTTAATGTTTCTAAAAGACTATGTCTCGGTCATCCGTTTCTCAAACACCATGCAGTGCGAGAAATCCGACGGAAGCGATCGAGTCTTGTGGGGAAAAGTGCGCAAACCTCTGCAGAGTGTACAATCTAATCATGGTTAGCCGTGTCCCCGGTTATGGACAATTTTGAGTCTCTGGTCTTTGGATATTCATGTTGATCTCAACACTTTAATTACTAATTTGATTTGGGTTAATGATTATTATTTTGGGATTGAGTTGGAGGAACCTTCTCAATGTTTATCAACCAACTTTGTAGTTAAATAAAATATATTCCTTTGTAGTAGGGAAAAATTGGCTTTTCACAAAAACATTGTAACCATAGAGCTTTCCACCAGCCATATATGCATGTAGTGATAGCTTTTATTCATCTTTCATCCTATGGTGTGAGTTTGCCAGTACATTCAATGTACTGACCTACATGGTTGCAATGTCTCATGTTGCAGGATCTTACGACGAGTAAGTGATATGTTAGGGTTACGATTTCTACACTCAACTTTGTCGTTGGTGTTGATGGGAATCTACAACCTTGTTACTTCCGCTATATGGATTTGAGGTAATAGTATTTACGTTACTTTATACATGTGATTTACCTCTGTTATAAATCCTCGAGTACTATGTGTGTCAGCATACCGATCCAGGGATGACACTTAAGCACAGAGACTTGATCCATTCGGGTCGGATCGCTACAAGATGGTATTAGAGCACATGTTGACTGTAGCACGTGACCCTAGAGATTGGCAAGCCCATAGGAAAGATTTTTCTCTACAACTTTCTTTTCAAAAAGACCTTTTACCTCTCTTCTCTTCTAAGCTTATTCAAATATTCCCTTTTAGTGAGACCATACCCTTTCCCCTTTTGACCACACTTAGATTCGACTGATGAGACCACTCCAAGGAGTACAAGATATCGGACAACTAAGACCACTTTGGAATAAAGAGGATTTTTACCATGCATTACACTGATGGAAACTACAACGGTTGAAGACTCCGAAGACTAGGAGAATTTGAAGGTTTTGAAGAATTTCCAGATTTCTATGACATAGGAAGGCACCCCTTATGGAACTTCGCAGACTAAGGAAGCTGTCAATACACGAGATCAAGGTGTATCGAAGAAAGACCGAAACATGGATCATTAGAACTCAAAGTTTATGTCAAGGAAACCCTAAGACATGAGGTATCAATTATGGAATGAAAGCTCATGGCAGTAACATGGGCATAGACTCGGCTGACCATGGTGTTATTGCACGCTTATGCTATTGTCATCGTGCGGAGTTAAGCATGCATTTCTTTGGAAGGATTGGATGGAAGAAGGCTGATGGAGTATCTGTCAGCAAAGGATGCAGTTTCAACGTAGCTGGTGTATTACCAGGATCTGGAGAATTACATCAGGAGTTTTAAGATGGATCTGCAGGAAGCCGTATTTGACAAGGAAGCAGTTCGTGAAGAACTCAGGACCCAAAAGCTGAAAGTAGCCAAGCTGGAGGAGCTAAACCTCGAGATACCGGAGATTTGTCAGGAAATAGAGGACAGTAGGACCATGGCTCATGCCAAGGGTGTTGAAACCCAGAAGTTCTGAACGCAACTCCAGAATATTAAAGGACGTCATGAGAGACTTCGCGTCAACAGTGATGATCTGGCTAAAGAACTTGAGAAGGACAAACATGATCGGAAGAAGGCATCACAGACATGAACAAGAAGAGTTTGGCGACTTTGAAGATTTACTGACCTTTAGAAGACCAAATCCCGTTATACCTACGTTAGATGCGACATTTGTGAGCTGTCATTTGTTTGTTGTTTTCCGACAGCCACAAGATAAAATTTGTCTTTTCAAAAGTTTTGTTTGTATTGTGTGCATCCCTCTCTATCTCTCTTATCCCCCCCCCCAAACCCATGGACCCAATAGAGGATGAATGGAGATGAGCTCCTATTATCTGGACCGATGAGTCAATTGGAGATGGACCGATGGATTCAGAACATGGAGGATCACATGAAGAATAACCCTATAGTCGGAAAGGATATGGCCCAGCATGCTCTTCAATGCTTTGAAAGAGGTGCTGCTACTTGGTGGAGGATGCACCAAAACATTAATGGATAACCTAGAGTAACCACTTGGGAAGAATTTAAGTTGACTTTGGCAAAGTCTCGGTTCGTGTCCCAGAGATTGGAGCCTTATGGAAATGATATGAAGAAATCTTGTGCATGCAAGCTCTATGGAGAACTAGGACAGCCATAAAGAACACAAGGATGAATGCCCTAATTGTGATGGAAGTCACCCAGCTGAAGAATGCCCAACTAGGCAGATTACTTGGTTCTTTTGTCAAGGAACTACCCACTACCTTGCTCAGTGTCACATTTACCCCATGGTACAAAGGACTGTCCAGCAGAAGAAAGAAGCAATGAAAGGAGCCCTTATGGAAATTTTAGAAGATCCTGTGATGAAGGAAGAGGCGGAGGACACACCCAAAGAGAACCCAATTAAACCCTACATTAAGTCATGCTATTCATGAGGAGAAGAAGGACACATCTCCCAAGTTTGTCTGACTGGAGATCTAGTAGAATTCCTGACAAAGGAAGTAGAGTATGACCCACAGGAAATAGAAGCCCTGATTGGAATAGAAAAATCCATGAAGAGAAGTAGATTGGATACCAGGAAGGACCTAAGTCATATCACCTGTTTCAGGTGCAAGGGGTCAGGGCACTACTTCAGTAGTGCCCAAAACGGAAGCCGAGGACCCAAGGAGGCTATGTAGTCATAAGGAAACCACGATACTTGTCAAAAGTAATATGTTTCTTCTGCAATGAAGCAGGGCACTTTGCAAGAGATTGTCCCAAAGAGAAGGAGACTTGTGATAAATAGTTGAGTTTGCAACAAAAGAAATATGGTAGTAGTAGTGAGAACGTTTTTTTGAGGTGTTGAGTTAAGGCCTGTAATGGAAATACATGAGATTGTACTAATTGGAGAATCAATAAAGTGATCATCGTTGGTGCTTATTTGGATCTTATGAGTTGTTACTCTGTGAAGAAAGATTTTGACCATTTTTCGAGGATATGAGAAATATGGTCTATGGATGAGTTGTGCATTTCAATGGTGGTAGTAACCATGAGAACCCTTGACCCCTGGAAAAGAAAATGATATTCCATTGAGTGGACCTTGGACAAAATAAGTACGAGTTTTATCTCGATATGTGGGATACCCCAAGAGTATGGAGAGATGTAGTACTATTGGATATGAAGGAGGTATGATGTTGGTAATAAGGAGCAATTGAAACTCTAGGATGAGTCTGAGTAATCACGTCTTAGTTTGGTACCAATAGAAGGACAGAAGACAGTACAATTGGATTTATTTAAGAATGCTAGGGAACTGGATGTTGGAATAATGATCAGTTGCCCCGAGGATGAGTTCAAGGTTTACAAGTGATGAGATGGGCCATAACCCACAGGCCCCAGGACCTGCCAAGAAGCAAGCGCACTCTTGCTGAAGGAAAAATCCTAGAAGAAGATATGCCTTTATCAACAGACGATCTTATAGGAGTTTACGCAAAACCTGAGAGATGTGAAGAAACGATAGATGTTTTGTTTGGCTTGCAGAATCAATGGATTTATCCGAACTTGGTTCGTCGACAAGAGAAATTCTGCAATGCTTGTGAGGATGACCGAGTGTTATGCGAGATTCGCTAAACCATATACAAGGTAATGATTTGGGTGCGGGATGTATTGATCACCATACCGACTTACTCTTATTATTTGCTTTGCTATACGGGATGGACAATCTGAGTGACTTACCTATAGTAGAGAGGCGATGATCAAAACCTTTTGAAACTTAGAACGGTATGACAGTTTTTCCCCTGTACAAGGCAGTTGTCGCCAATCGTAGGACATACGGTGAGGTTCAACCCAGACCCGTTTTCTGCAGGAGAAACCATAAATTATTGACCACCATGAGATATCGGTAGTTGTTTAGTATTGGCGCCAGACCGTCAGCTAAGAAGACCCAGTCATGGAATAACCTTACCAAGATGAAAGGACAGAAGAATTGAGGAAAAAGGTTATGCCACTACCGGAAGAGCCAGAGAAGGAAATTTCCCGAGAATCTGAGAAGACCGACCCTATCAACAATAAGGATGGAGTATAAGAGTTTTGATAGAACCTTAACAACGTTTCTAAGGGTGGTAGTACCCCGGACCCCCTGTGATGATCGATGGATTTTGAGAAGACCCCGACCCTAACCTATTTCTTTCTAGCCTCTCCGAATCTCGAGGACGAGATTCATTTTAAGGGTGGTAGGTTTGTAACATCCCAAAATTCTAAATTTTGGAATGTTATACTAAATAGATAGATTGATTGTTTGTTTGATTGTTGTGTGATTGATTGAGTGAAATTGGAAACTTTTGAAAGTTAAATGAGAGGGAATAAAAGGACTTTCCCAAACTTTCACCTTTGCCTTCTGATCTCCATGGAATCAAATTCTTTTCAAACACAAAACTCTAGAGAGAAGATGACATGACTTCTTTCACTTAAATAAATGAAAAGGGTTTTGAAAAGATTTGACTTCCATTTGGAATTATTTCCAATTCATAAACTTCACGCAACTCAATGATTTTCATGAGAGAAGATAAAATTACTTCTTCAAAACATATGAAATATGAGTTGGGAGTTTAAAAGAAATCCAATTTAAAGTTCCTTTGAAAATTATTTTCAATTTGGACTTATTTGGGTTTTATTCAAATTATTTTTCTCCAAAAATAAAATATACTAGAGGGTGACGCGCGCTTTGCCGTGCGGTCCATGAGATTTTGGCCTCTTTTGTGATTAAGCCTCCTTTTTAATGTGTTTTTACGCAAGTGGTTAAAGTTGGTTGCTTTGTTGTGTGTTTCATCTGAATTGGGTTGAGTTGTTCCTGCACGTAACACACCTAAGAATGGACCCAAACGACACATACATCAACGATACACCCCCTTGCAGGTGGGCCCGCTAGTGACCCCTAAAGCCCCGATGCAATATGAGCCAACATTCCTAAGGCGCTTAGAATCTTAGAAGACATGAACGAAAGCGATAAGGAATATTGATGCATGCCAATTAGACAGGTTATTAAGTTGTAATTTGGTCTGCATGTACGAACCGCACCTGCCTATAATTCCTTTGAAGCAGATTTAATTGGACTAACGTCACATGAGATAATCAAACATATAAGCTAATCTAGTAGCTTAGCTATTGTATGGAGATCAAGGTCACTAATTCTGCTGGATAAATGTACACCATCATTGACTCCTTGGTATTGTAAGTTCATGGCATGTTGTCAGTTTACATCATTCATTCTGCAGAATATGTACTCAATTTTGGACCTCTTGGTATTGTCAAGTTCATGTCATGTTGTTAGTCTACATTATTCGTTCTTCTATGGTGTTTCTCATTGCAAATTCGGCTCATGATATATTGGCCCATAATCATATCTGCTCTAAAGTTTGCGCTAGCCAATTCCTCACTTTTTAGTTAATTTACTACCATTATATTAACACACACTGAAAAGTACAATGGGAAAATGATACGCTAAGTTGTGATGCTGGTTTCAACTTCCTAGTGCATAAGAGCCACATTACGATGATAAATTTATGGAACAACAATGTGCATCTTATAGCTGCAAATTAATGTCACATGGAGTTGTCTTGCTCTTGTGCGCAGACATCACAAAGTTGCAGCCATGTACACAACTTCTGTGCTTGCACCATAGAGCAAAGCACTCATCTTTAAAGTCAGCCATAAGTTACACAGTTGGAAGAAAGCAATCCCTTTTTCACAATAAGATCGTAATGTAGCATCTGATTCCTATTTTTACCTTTTGAAGAAATGAAATGACTCAATTGATTATGGTGAAATCAATCATGAGCAGCAGCAGTGTTGTTCAACCAAATGCATCAGTATAAATTTCATCTGTACCACTAACACCGGTAATTACAGAAGCATTTCTTTCATTTACCAATACTATTTTTTTTGCCTAAAATCCAGTTTTATTTCATTCAATGAGACTTTAGCAAAAATTCAGTTCTTGTGTGTGCTAATCAAAATCAACAGCAATCCAACGGACGCCAGGGTGGACCTACCAAGCTACCTCCTCCAGCTAAATGGTGATGGAGCCGACGTAGCCCAGCAACTTGGCCTAGACACTGAGGTGCTGAAGTCGAGGAAGGTGCGTGGGTAGGAACCCTAGCGAGTCAGGCGAACTGCTCGATGAAGTAGTAGACGCCCTCGCCCCAGTACGTGAGGATCATGGCGGGCGGTGGGATGAGGTCGGAGTGCGCAACAAGGGCGTTGGCATCATGGACGAACTTGCTGCGGTGAGGGTGAGGCGGCCAGCGAAGCAGGAGATCCCGAGAAGCTTGTTGATGACGTCACTGTGGGCGAGGTAGGCCTGAAGGTGGGGGCGAGGAAGTCGTGGGGAGACAGGTGCACTACAGTGGTGGCCTTGAGAGTTTAGTAGGTCATGGTGGCTGTTGGGGAGAGCCCATTGCAACGACGCCACAAGAACGGCCGGGTTATGCTTGCAGGCGCCCACAACGACACAATGACGTTAGCCCACATCAACCTGGGCGTTTGATATTAACCAAAAAATCGGTTTAACAGATTTCAATACTTTTTAAGTTTCAGTTAACACAATTGTTAACCAAGAATGACATAAATTATTGAAACCAACTGTTCGGTTAACAATTTTTAAATTTCAGTTAACACAACTGTTAACTGGAAATGACATTAATTTTTTTGAAACCAAACGTTCAATGAACCGACTAAATCCAAACAATATCTAGTTTATTATGCCAAAAAAAGGATCACTCAGATTCGTACCTAACAAAACATGCAATGCACCTTATTATATAGCTGAGCCATCGTTTCCTTCTTCATAACGAAGCGAGGTGGGACTAATTTACCGTCAAAATTGCAGCAGGCTTATGCTTGATAAAAAAATCTCACAAAAGTTTGGGACTTGCATGCAGCTGCTTGCCTGGCCCATACAGCCTGCCATAAACCCACACGTCCAGCAAACTTACACTCACGGGGCCCGCAACTCCCTAGCAGCCTCGATTCACCAGATCGCTCCAATTCCTAGGAGCATATTATTTCTAGCGATGGAAATTAGGGTAACATGATTCCCTACAGTAGAAAATTGAAGAGAAATAAATTTGAAACTATTTTGTTTTTTTAAATGATTTTATTGGGTTTTAAATAGGTCAGTAGCACTGTTTGAATTATTGGAATTTTTGTGTATTTTATTACTCCCTCTGTTCCTAAATAATTGTCTTTCTAGAGATTTCAACAAGTGACTACATACGGAGCAAAATGAGTGAATCTACACTCTAAAACATGTCTATATACATCCCTATGTTGTAGTCCATTTGAGATGGCTAGAAAGACAATTATTTGGGAATGGAGGGAGTAGAAGCTAGAATAATGTTCATGTCGTAGAAAATCTTTTTCTGAAAATTTTGATATATTATATGCCTATATAATATATTTTATTGTCGTCTGTTCTTAGTTTGTTTGTCTGTGTTTAAAAAAAACTTCTAGGCCACCGAACTGGGCCGGCCCAGCTCCCGCCAGGCCAAGGCCCAGCCCAGCGCGCCGCCTCGCTCCCGTCCCCGACCAGGACTCCTCCCGAGTCCGCCGCCGCGCCGCCATGGACGTCGTGCCGCCTCCGGCCTCTTCTGCCCCCTTCTCCATGCCACCGTCGCCCCCTCCTCCTATAAATCCCCTCGCCCTCTCTCCACTCGCGCCGCCGCCCTCGCGCATCTCGCTGAGCCGCCGCCGCCACACTCGCCGGAATCCGCCGCCACCGGTGAGATCCGCTCGCCGCTGCAGCACCGTTCCGTCGCCAAAGACGAGCGCCGCCGCCACCATCGGCTTCAGCGCCGCGCACCGCCTCTCCCCGACCCCACGTCCACGCCGGAGACCCACCGAAGCCGCCGCCCCGTCGACGTCCAAGCCGCCGCCGCCCCCCTCGCCGCCGGCAGCCACCGTCGCCACGGTATGCCTCGCCTCTTCCCTCCCCGTCTGATCTACAATCGACGGTCCGGATTAGATCTAGGTTTCGTTTTTTTTATTTCAAACCGGTACGTTTAGTTAACGAACGCCCGTTCTTTTAGCATTGGCAGCGACGTTTTCATTATATAAGCCTCAGCAGCGAACGTTCATATATTAGATTTGTTTTTGTGGCCAGGGACCCATTTGTAAATATTTTATTTACAGATTAGCCCCGGATTTTCAAACAACCACATCTTTTTACTCGTTCGTCCAATTCCAACGAAACCGACGCCAAATTCTTCGTTATGATCCCCTCTATCTAGATAATCAACTTGAACATGTTTTTGACAATTTAAAATTTGAATTTAGTGCAGATTAGTATTCGATCTTGTTTCGTCTGTAACTTGAGTTTCGTAACTCCGATTTGAGTGATTCTTTTTGCAAATCGAAGCTCTTGACCTAAACTTTGTGATAAGGCCAAATTCACTTAATTTTGGTACTATTAGAAATTGTTTTATGTTGCAAGAGTCATTTGCTTGGTTTCGAAGTTTTTCGAATTGTTTTCTTCGTTCTCTCCGATCTTTTGAGTGATCGCTTTGCTTGCTTACGATAGATTGACCGGAGTGTGACGAGTAGAACTATCAGGAGTTGAGCGCGAATCATCTTCATCAACAGTACAGGCAAGTTCACACTTTGATCATACTTTTCATACCCAGTTTTTATGCATTAGTTTCAACCCTCAAACATTACATGGTTAGGATCTGACGAACATGTGGTTTTGGGAAGTAGTTGAGGAGGTAGAACCTATTGCCCTGCATTCAAACCTTGGGAGTTACTTTTAAGTTATGCTATTATTGCCATGCTATGCTCGTAGACGTGGATTGGGTTTGAGTGTTTTCCCTGAAAGATGTGAGAAATTATTGTCAACTAAGGTTTAACTTAAGGTGGCTACTTTAATACACATCTGGGTGGATTGCTAGGGGCACCCTGGGGATATACCAGTGGACTTGACCGGACACCTGGGGAAATACCAGTGTTGTCCTAGGAGATCCCGGGGATATACCGTGTGATCATCCTACGGTCCGCCACCTAGGCTCAAAGGGATCATAAGATTATTCATGCTAGAAACTTCCGTGTGCAGCCACAAGCTATTATGGGCTCTAGCATAGTTGAGTAGGTTACATGAAGCTCTTGAAGAGGTGGATCAGCAGGTAGAGGATTGTAGGTTTGGTATGGTCTACCCGGAGTAGGGAGTTAATGTTTCTGAAAGACTATGTCTCGGTCATCCGTTTCTCAAACACCATGCAGTGCGAGAAATCCAACGAAAGCGATCGAGTCTTGTGGGGTAAAGTGCGCAAACCTCTGCAGAGTGTACAATCTAATCATGGTTAGCTGTGTCCCCGGTTATGGACAATTTTGAGTCTCTGGTCTTTGGATATTCATGTTGATCTCAACACTTTAATTACTAATTTGATTTGGGTTAATGATTATTATTTTGGGATTGAGTTGGAGGAACCTTCTCAATGTTTATCAACCAACTTTGTAGTTAAATAAAATATATTCCTTTGTAGTAGAGAAAAATTGGCTTTTCGCAAAAACATTGTAACCATAGAGCTTTCCACCAGCCATATATGCATGTAGTGATAGCTTTTATTCATCTTTCATCCTATTGTGTGAATTTGCCATTACATTCAGTGTACTGACCTACATGGTTGCAACGTCTCATGTTGCAAGATCTTACGACGAGTAAGTGATACGTTAGGGTTACGATTTCTACACTCAACTTTGTCGTTGGTGTTGATGGGAATCCACAACCTTGTTACTTCTGCTATATGGATTTGAGGTAATAGTATTTACGTTACTTTATACATGTGATTTACCTCTGTTATAAATCCTCGAGTACTATGTATGTCAGCATACCGATCCAGGGATGACACTTAAGCATAGAGACTTGATCCATTCGGGTCGGGTCGCTACACAAACGTTTTTTTCGCGAAATACTGGTGGCCCGTACGGTGGGTCCCTGCTGTCAGGTGGAGGAATAATTATTTTCCATGTAATAAGGAGGCACTTCCTTGCGGCTGCCGTGGACCCAGCTGTCAGCCTCTCCACATATAGTATTCTTCCGATGGAATTCGGTCGTTGACCACATTGACCACGCCACGCCAAGAGCACCACGGCGGTGGACGACGGTGATGCCTAGGAAGGGGACGACGCAGAGCCGGGGAAGACACGGTAGTGGATGCCCACACAGAGAGGAGTACGAGGGTTCACTGGTTTGGCTGCGCTGCCGTTGCCGAAGAATAACATGGTGTGTGGGTGAGTGGAGTGGAGGGATGACCTGGCCAGCAGTGGGAGTAGTATGGGGGCGGTGAGGCCTCCGCGGCAGCACAGCCGGCCATGGGAGACAGGAGCAGGCGGCACGACCGGTGCTGCTTTGGGTAGCTGGAGCAAGAAGACCAGAGGTTGAAGAAGCACTACGGCCGTTGGATGGACACTGAGGGAGTCCTGGATTAGGGTGTGTCCGGATGGCCGGACTAAGACCTTTGGCCGGACTCTCGGACTATGAAGATACAAGATTGAAGACTCCGTCCCGTGTCCGGATGGGACTTTCCTTGGCGTGGAAGGCAAGCTTGGCGATACGATATGAACTATGAAGATCTCCTCCCATTGTAACCGACTCTGTGTAACCCTAGCCCTCTCCGGTGTCTATATAAACCGAAGAGTTTTAGTCCATAGGACGAACAACAATCATACCATAGGCTAGATTCTAGGGTTTAGCCACTCCGATCTCGTGGTAGATCTACTCTTGTACTACCCATATCATCAATATTAATCAAGAAGGAGTAGGGTTTTACCTCCATCGAGAGGGCCTGAACCTGGGTAAAAACATCGTGTCCCTTGTCTCCTGTTACCATCCGCCTAGACGCACAGTTCGGGACCCCCTACCCAAGATCCGCCGGTTTTGACATCGACATTGGTGCTTTCATTGAGAGTTCCTCTATGTCGTCGCCCTTAGGCCCGATGGCTTCTTCGCTCGACAATCGCGATACGGTCCAGGATGAGACTTTTCTCCCCGGACAGATCTTCGTATTCGGCGGCTTCGCACTGCGGGCCGACTCATTTGGCCATCTGGAGCAGATCGAAAGCTACGCCCCTGGCCGTCAGGTCAGGATTGAAAGCTTAAACTACACGGCCGACACCCGCGAAGACTTGATCTTCGACGGATTTGGGCCACGACCGGGCGCGCCGCACTGTCTCAATGGGCATGATCTAGCTCTACCGCCGGACAGCGACAAGAGCGCCGCTCAGGTGTTCACTCCGACCATTAGTTCGGAGCCAACTGCGCTAGCCAGGGACGAACGGTTGGACGCTGCCCCAGGAGCCGCAATCTCTGCGGCTATAGAGCCGAATATCAGCCAAGTCCTTTGCAAGGCCGGTAATTCCAAGGTGCCGGGCTCCGTTCCGGACTCTGAATATTCTGCACCCCTTTCGATCGAACCCGATCGGGCTCCGATCACGGAGTTCACCGCCGCGGACGTCTTTCAGCACTCGCCCTTTGGCGATATCCTAAATTCGCTAAAGTCCCTCTCTTTGTCGAAAGAACCCCGGTCGGACTACGGTCGGGGTGGTTGGGATGCGGACGACGAAGTTCGAAACCCACCCACCACCCACTTGATAGCCACTATCGAAGATATAACTGACATGCTCGATTTCGACTCCGAAGATATAGACGGTATGGTCACCAATAAAGGAGACGATCAAGAACTAGCACCTATAGGGCTCCGGAAAACCACCTCATCATATGATGTATGCATGGTGGACACATACAACAGAAATGACAACGAGGACCAAAAGGATGCGGCCAGGGATCGCTCCCCCGAAAAACAATCAAAACGGCGGCGTAAGCGCAAGGCCAAGCCCCACCTCGACAAAGACCCAACCATAGAGCAGGGTGACTCAACGGACGATGAACATGTCGTCGAGCATCCGTCCAAGCAGGGCGGACAATCCGAACAACCAGTCCTTGGGAAAGATAATAGCCCGGACGACCTCACACTAGACAAATTGCTGGAACATCAGAACCTCCACCAAAGGCTCGTCGCCACTGCACGTAGCCGGAGAAAGGAGAAGCGGAGGCTCAAGACAGCGGAAGATGCACTCAGGATCAGATGTGGCAAAGTACTCAATACCGCACACAAGTATGGTAGTAGTCGCCACACAAAGAGCTATCCGAAGCGGAAACTACTACCAGAATTTGACGAAGAGGCCATAAAGCCCCCACAATCAAAAAATAAGGAAGCCACAAGGTGGGATAGACGACCCTACGATCAATCTCACGCATCAAAGGACGCCGCACTCAATATGGCGCGCGATCCGTCCAAGAATTCGCATCAGAAAACTGGCCCAACCAGATCCGTCTATAGGCCAAGAAAGCAAGCTCCAATGAGTGATGCAGCGCAAAAAATACCCGAACATCGCGGCACGCCTAAATACAGGGGTGCCGCACACCCCCTATGTTTTACCGATGAGGTGCTGGATCATGAATTCCCAGCCGGATTCAAGCCAGTAAACATAGAAGCATACGACGGAACAACAGACCCTGGAGTCTGGATCGAGGACTACATCCTCCACATACACATGGCCAGAGGAGACGATCTCCATGCCATAAAATATTTACCCCTTAAGCTCAAAGGGCCAGCCCGACATTGGCTTAAAAGCCTTCCCGAAAACACCATGGGAAGTTGGGCAGTGCTTGAAGATGCTTTCCGGGCAAATTTTCAAGGGACCTATGTCCGGCCCCTAGACGCAGATGATCCGAGTCATATAACTCAGCAGCCCGAAGAGTCAGCCTGGAAGCTCTGGAACAGATTCCTTATCAAAAAGAATTAGATAGTCGACTGTCCGGACGCAGAGGCCCTAGCAGCTTTCAAACATAGCGTCCGAGACGAATGGCTCGCCAGACACCTGGGCCAAGAAAAGCCACGAACAATGGCCGTGTTAACAAGCCTCATGACCCGCTTCTGTGCAGGAGAGGATAGCTGGTTGGCAAGAAGCAGCACCAGCGACCCGAATACGTCCGAACCCAGAGATTGGAATGGGAAGCCGCGCCGTAACAAAGAACCGCGCCGGATAAAGGACAACAGCCCGATGAGCACGGCAGTAAACGCCGGATTCAAAAGCTCTCGGCAAAATTAGAAAAAGCTGCCCCCCAAAGATGATAGGGACAAGCTATCCAACCTCAACAAAATTTTGGACAAAATATGTCAAATCCACAGCACTCCGGGGAGACCTGCAAACCATACCCACAGAGATTGTTGGGTCTTTAAGCAGTCCGGCAAGCTCAACGCCGAACACAAGGGGCTCAACACACCAAGCGAAGATGACGATGCACCCCACGAGCAGATCACCGGAGAACAAAAGAAGTTCCCACAAGAAGTCAAGACAGTAAATCTACTTCATGTGACGAAAGGAAAGAATAGAACGACACCTACAACGACACGCGCCGTACAGCCAGCCCCGGAGGAGCAACCCCACTGGTTGTTACAACCAATCACCTTCAATCATCAGGATTACTCTAGAGGAGACCAGAACGCAGGCTGGACTGCCTTGGTCCTAAATCCAAGCATTAATGGACTCTAATTTACAAACGCCCTTATGGACGGCGGCAGCGACTTGAACCTATTATATCAGGACACAGTCCGCAAACTCGGGGTAAACCCAGTCGTAATCCACCTCGACAACACTTCCTTTCAAGGAGTAACGCCAGGTTCATATACCCCAAGTATGGGTTCCCTTACGTTAGAAGTCACGTTCGGATCACCCGACAACTTCCGAAGCGAAATGCTAACATTCCACATTGTCCCATTCGTAAGTCGCTATCAAGCGCTACTGGGACGTGAAGCTTTCGCCCGCTTTAACGCAATACCGCACTACGCATCCCTTACACTTAAAATGCCTGGTCCAAAGGGCATCATTTCATTACAAGGGAACATAAATTGGTCCCCAAAAGTACGGGCAGGGGTGCGGCTGCCTAGACAGCCGCCCACAAATCCAGCCCTACTATCCCAGACATGGCTAGACAAGTCCGGCGTCAACATGCTCAAATAGCCGCATACCCTCGTGCAAGGGGCTCCGTGTGCTCACGCCAGGAGACAATACGGCCAACTCTTGCGCCAACTATATCTTGTTTCTTTCGATATAGATTTCTCGCACGCTTATTTTTTACTAAGTTCCTCTCTTTCGCAGACGAACATCGTGCTACGCCCGTCCAGGATACGGCACAACGGAGACACAGGCGCAGACGTGCAGCAGGGACCCGCTCCAAGGATTCTTTTCAGATTAAGACCCAGCGTAAACCTTTTTTACTCTCTCTTGTTGATAACATCCCCCGGTTTTCTCTATAGCCGAGGAGGAGGCTGGCGTCTTGGCATGTGGCCACGCCAGAATTTTCGCACATACCTGGACACTAGGGGCTTTGTTACCAAGGGCTCTATTTCGGCCCGTCTTCATAAAGACCGAATACCTTAGGGAGTGTTCGGCGTCGTGAGTTTGGCCCTATATGCATCAGCTCCGAATCATGTCTTTGGTCAAATGTTGGGTTTGCCCGGCTCCTGTGTTTTGCTGCCTTATGTTCCGTTATATCGGCTAACGCGGCACCAGGAGAACTACTGTGATTGTGCCCCGGTTCGGCCGGGTGAGCACCTTAGTAGAGAAAGCCGAAAACTAACTGTCATGATATAGCGAGAGACTGGTCAACCACTCGATGACTTTCGAAATCTTTAGGATTCCCCCGCATTAACGAAGGGCCGCTTCCCGGTCAGGCACACTCGCGCCCCGAATTCGGGCGAGCGCGGTGCCCCTAGGGGCTATTCAGTAGTCCCACTGTCAAACTCCTATGGCTAAGTGAAAGTGATAAAGCATTATAGTCCGGTTGCCTAGTTCGCCGCGCCACCACCTCCTTTGTAGGACCAAGACATTGGATTAAGTGTGAAAAGGCACCTTTTTGCGAACACCCCCGCATTCTATGCATGGGGGCTGAAGCCAACGACTGCCATCTTTCAGGTTATATACAAATATATACATTAAACGGCCGCACAGGAGGCATCATGATTCTTGCAAGCACAAGTATAAAAAAGCTTTTTTCATAAAAACACAATTCGTCTTACAAATAGTATAAGCTATTCGAACACAACATCCTTCAAGCACTGCGACTCTATTATACGAGCGCCAGGAAGAACTTCCTCAAAATAGTGCTTGGCAGGTACTCGGCTTTCGTCCGAATCCTGGGACGCAACAATACTGGCCTTCATATCTGTCCAGTGTGTCTTGACACGGGCAAGAGCCATCTGTGCGCCCTCTATGCACGCCGACCTCTTCATTGCATCAGCATGCTGCACCGAACCAAGGAATTGCTGCACCAAGCTAAAATAACTCTTCGGCTCCGGCTTCTCCGGCCACAGACGACTCGCAACATACTTCATGGCGAGTCCGGATAATTTGTTCAGCTCCGCCCAGGCGGCTAAACGGTCGAATACTGACAGTGGGCGTTCTGGATTGTGGTACTACGACCAAAAAAGCTCTTCCAATTCATGGTCACCTCGGCTGCGGAAGTGTTCGGTCGCGTACGCCGCACTTGCGGCCAAATCCAGATAAGCGTTTTCTGAACTCCACTGCCGGTCTAATGGAGCATACTTGGGGTCTCCGAACTTCATCCGCAGCATATAAGGCTTTCCAACCGTGATATCTCTGGCCTGACGCAGCTCCTCCTTCATCGCTCTCATGGCAGAGCGAGTATCCTTGGCTTCGACAGTGATGTTTTCAAAACCCTTCTGAGCCGCCCTATCTTCTTGTTCAAGCAATCTACAACGGTCGGTAGCATCCTTCAATTTTATGGCCATCTCGGCCATTTCCTTCTTGCTCTGGCAGTGAGCAGCCTGTTCGGGTTTTAGCTCTTCATCCGCTTTAATGGAAGCCGCATCACTCTTCCTTGCTTGATCTTTTGCTCGGGCAAGTTCCGCCCGAAGGTTCTCCACGGCAGCAGCACCATCTACATAAAACATATATAAGGCCCGAGCATCAAGCTCCTATTACTGGGTGTCTTTTGAACATACCTTGAGCCTCGTCTAGCCGCTTATGTACAAGCGCGACGTCGGCATCTGCTACATCAAGTTGCCGCTTTAGTTCGGCAGATTCATCAGTCCAGCTAGCCACCGAACGCCTCGCCACCTTCATGGAATAGGCAGCACATTATACCTGGGGTTATGATCCTCTGTGCGCCATCACTCGTGACGACACACAAAGTCTCAGGGGCTACTATTCATACAGGGCACATTTAATATGCGGCTCTACCAAAAGGTACACCTTTTTACATACCTCAAAGCCTGTTAGTAAACTCCTGGCAGCCTCGTACAATCCGCTTTCCGCGGATGAAATCCTTCCAATCACCGTATCCATCAACATACGGTGTTCTTCTGAGATGGACGCCCTACTAAGCAGATCCTTCAGCCCCTCCACCGGCGCGCAAGAGGGTGCCGGACTAGTCTGACGACCTTTCCCAGGGTCCGGACTTGAAAAAACCCTCTGGGATGATACCTTGGGGTCGCCAGCCTCGTGAGACGGTGGAACAAGAGGAGGCATCTCGCTCTCTATCATCTCTGGACGAAGATCCCCTGAAGATGAGCTCTGCTGAGAAGGGTTGAGATCCGAACTGCAAGATAATGTTTCTGTTATTTTCCTCAGGAATAAAACATGAATGTGATTCATTATGGAACCTCTCCCTTCACTTACGCCTCGGTGGAGAGCGGGTCCCCTTTAGCGGGCGATTCGGCTGGGGCGTTCTCCGGTGCCAAACCCTTTGACGAAGATTTCTTTCCCCGTTTTGAGGTTATCACCTCCAGATCTTCAGAGGCAGTCCTTTTCTTTCCCTGGTCGGGAGAATTTTTGATTCTTCCCTTCCTAATGGCCTCCTTCGTGGAGGCGGTAGCTCCTTGGTTCCCCCCTTCACCTTCCGCCAATGGCGCGGCCTCCAGCATCCTGGTTAGCATGGGATTCGGTACGGTCTCGGGCAGGGGGGCTAGACACCTGATAAGCTTCGCCTTTGCTATCCACTCCTGTTCAAAGGGCAACTCTGTTAATGGGTAGATTTGATAAAAATATGGATGGTGTGTTCAAATACGGGGCTACTTACTTTAGCATCCGGGCGGTTGCAGCTTAGACCTGCGTCCTCGGACAAATCCGGACACCTTGCTTGTGATCCGAAGAACAATTTGTACATCTCCATGGGTGTCATTCCCATGAAATGTTGTAGGACTCATGGTCCCTCCAGATTGAACTCCCACAGGCGGAGAGGTCGACGTTCGCAGGGCAGTGTGCGGCGAATCACCATGACTTGCGCCACTACGGTCAGGTTGATATCTCTTTCTAGAAGATCTCAAATACGGCCCTGCAGCAGGGGCACGTCTTTTGGCGGCCCCCAGATAAGTCCTTCATTAACCCATGACGCCAGCCGTGGTGGGGGACCCGAGCGAAAAGTAGGCGGTGCCACCCATGTGGTGCCCCAAGGGGCTGTGATGTAAAACCAGTCCCGTTGCCATAAGCCGAGCTCCTCTTGAAAAGAGCCTTCGGGCCATGGAGCATCGTCCATCTTGCTTATTATAGCCCCTCGCACTCAGCATGCTGCCCCTCGATCATTTTCGGTTCCACTTTGTAAGTTTTCAGCCACAATCCGAAGTGAGGGGTGATATGGAGGAAGGCCTCGCACACGACAATGAATGATGAGATCTGGAGGATGGACTCCGGAGCTAGGTCGTGGAACTCCACGTAGTAAAACATAAGCCCCCTCACAAAGGGATCGATCGGGAAGCCTAGTCCCCGAAGGAAGTGAGATGCGAACACAACGCTTTCACCAGGCTGGGGAGCGGGAACAACTTGCCCTTGAGTAGGCAGTCTATGCGAGATTTCGCCGGTTAGATACCTGGCATCTCTTAGCTTTCGCACATCTTCTTCCGTAATGGAGGAAGGCATCCACCAGCCTTGAGGGTCGGAGCCGGACATCTTCGAAGGTCTGAAGCGCCTAAAACCAGAGCTTTGGGTGTTGGAACTCGAAGCGAGGGGCGGATTTGATTGGTTTAAAAACAAGGGAGCCGGGCCTTGGTTCCTTTATAAAGGAGGTGAATACCAAGAGCCCTCCCTGTAACCGTTTGAGACTCGCTTTTAATTAGGGAGTCATACCTAAGTCACAGTTGGGTTACCCACGCCTGTATTGATGAGAATCCCGAAATAAGGGGACACGATCTCTGCTTTGACAAGACGTGCCAAGGAAACCGCCTCGCTAAACGCGCTGAGGTGGAACAATAAAATGAATAAAAGCCTGGCCGTGGCATGATGTCACGCCGCGGAATACGTCAGCAGATCCGATTGATACAAATATTATTCTCTCTATGATGGAATGTGGGACTTATTTTGCAGAGCCGGACACTACCCTGGTGTTCAAAATCTTCTATGAAATATTTGGAGGAGGAACCCGCCTTGCAATGTTGAAGACAACTTGCACACCGGACTCGTCGTCATTGAAGCCTGGTTCAGGGGCTAATGAGGGAGTCCTAGATTAGGGGGTGTCCGGATGGCCGGACTAAGACCTTTGGCCGGACTCCCGGACTATGAAGATACAAGATTGAAGACTCTGTCCCGTGTCCGGATGGGACTTTCCTTGGCATGGAAGGCAAGCTTGGCGATACGATATGAAGATCTCCTCCCATTGTAACCGACTCTGTGTAACCCTAGCCCTCTCCGGTGTCTATATAAACCGGAGAGTTTTAGTCCGTAGGACGAACAACAATCATACCATAGGCTAGATTCTAGGGTTTAGCCACTCCGATCTCGTGGTAGATCTACTCTTGTACTACCCATATCACCAATATTAATCAAGCAGGAGTAGGGTTTTACCTCCATCGAGAGGGCCCGAACCTGGGTAAAAACATCGTGTCCCTTGTCTCCTGTTACCATCCGCCTAGACGCACAGTTCGGGACCCCCTACCCGAGATCCGCCGGTTTTGACACCGATAGACATCGTATGGTCAGTCGAGCTAGAATCGTGCATATTGACTAAGTTAACAAAGCCCTTGGTCCCCGTCAACTTAGTAGGCCCACTATACTGGGTCCCAGCTAGCAGGGGAGTATTCATTTTTTGTGCGTAATAAGGAGGCACTTCCTTGCTTGCGAAGATATAGTTGGTGGGTCCGAGCTGTCAGCGGTGGTAACGTTTTTTTCGCGAAATACAGAGGCCCTTTCGGTGGATCCCAGATGTCAGGTGGAGGAATCATTATTTTGCGTGTAATAAGGAGGCATTTCCTTGCGTGCGTCCATGGACCCAGCTGCCAGCCTCTCCACGTACAGTCCACTTCAGATGCATGTCGGTCGTTGACCATGTTGAACACGCCACACCGAGAGCACCAGGGCGGTGGACAACGCCGAGGCCTAGGAAGGGAACGACACGGAGGCAGGGAAGACTCGGCAGTTGTTTCCCACGCGGAGGAGAGTACGACTGTATGAGGGTTTACTGGTTCGTCTGCCGTCGCCGGAGAATAACAGCAGATGTGGGACTGTGGGTGAGTAGAGGGATGGCTAGGCTAGCGATGGGAGTACGGTGGGGCGGTGAGGCCTGCGCGGCAGCACAGCCGGCCGCGGGGAGGAGGGAGTAGGCAGTCCCGCCGGTGCTTGTTTGAGCGGCTGGAGCAGGAAGAGCGGAGATTGAAGAAGCACGACGGCCGTTGGATGGACATCCAACAGTATACATGCCATCTGTGGAAAGCCTCAAATCTGTGGAAAACAGCATACAGGCCATTTGCCATTATTTCAAATAATTTACAGCCCATTTGCTAATTCTTACGGGTTTTTTTGGAGCCCATATTCTTTTTGTTAGCATTACAGCCCATATTGTGGACACGGTTAAAAAATTATACAAAATTTTGCATATGTCGGTGCGGTCTGAACTGTTTTTAATCCCGAAATTTCGAGTCACATTCAGACTGATTTTAAAAATAAATGTATATCAATATAAAATCCAATAAATTGTCCACGCATAAAAATCAATGCAATCTAAAATCTCGAAATGAAAAAAAGATATTTGAAACTAATAGCCAGTTTGATGTGTTTTAAAAATGTACAACACATTTCTCATTATTGATAGGCTATTTTCTCGGCCAGCCGAATGAAGCTCTCCTCGTCTTGAAAGATTTGTAGCCCAAGAGGCCTGATAAAGCGACTTACTTGACAAATCACAAAAAAACTGGGCTAGCCATTTTTAGAAAGAAAAAAAACTACTGGGCTGGTCTGTGGTAAACATAAAAGAAAAGGCTGTCTAGACAGGCCAGAGTGTCCTGCACAGCCCAGTTGACACCCTGCTTCCGTCTCAAAAAACAAATTAGATAAATGCCACTCCAATTATGGCGATTCATAAAAATGCCACTGCAATTTCGAAACTTTGAAAAATGCCACTGCAATTTTTGCAAACTTTGAAAAACCGCCACTGCAGTTTGCAAACTTTGAAAAATGCCACTCCAGACTTCGAAAAATGCCACTAGAAATGGCATGAAATGGCATTTTTCAAAGTTTGGAAATTGCAGTGGCATTTCTCGGATACACCAGATTTGGAGTGGTATTTATCAAATTAACCCATAACAAAAATAACTAGGCGAGCTTCTGGGTCCCTGGTGTCAGCCGCTCGTTGTGCAATTCTCTCGTTTATTGACTATGTTGACAATGGCATGGGACCCAGATGTCAGAAATCCACTAGGAGGAGCCATTTTTTTATTGGCTTGAAATAAGGAGGCACTTGCTTGCGTACTTCCATGACCTTGGCGGGTCCCTGCTGTCATCCTCTCCACATACAATCATCTCCTGATTGTGTACACGTCAACTTGGTAGGCCCACAAGTCAGCCTCTAAACCTATGGAGGACAAATACAACCCATTTTAAAAATAACAGCCCATTCCATACGTTCAAACGGAAAGTTCAACATTCAGAGCAAAGTAACAGGTCTGATCCACATATAGAGTACTGAACTTCCATGTTGACAACTGTCGGTGTCAAAACCGGCGGATCTCGGGTAGGGGGTCCCGAACTGTGCGTCTAGGCGGATGGTAACAGGAGACAAGGGACACGATGTTTTTACCCAGGTTCGGGCCCTCTCGATGGAGGTAAAACCCTACTCCTGCTTGATTAATATTCATGATATGGGTAGTACAAGAGTAGATCTACCACGAGATCAGAGTGGCTAAACCCTAGAATCTAGCCTATGGTATGATTGTTGTTCGTCCTACGGACTAAAACTCTCCGGTTTATATAGACACCGGAGAGGCTAGGGTTACACAGAGTCGATTACAATGGAAGGAGATCTTCATATCGTATCGCCAAGCTTGCCTTCCACGCCAAGGAAAGTCCCATCCGGACACGGGACGGAGTCTTCAATCTTGTATCTTCATAGTCCAGGAGTCCGGCCAAAGGTCTTAGTCCGGCCATCCGGACACCCCCTAATCCAGGACTCCGTCAGTAGCCCCTGAACCAGGCTTCAATGACGACGAGTCCGGTGCGCAAGTTGTCTTCGGCATTGCAAGGCGGGTTCCTCCTCCAAATATTTTATAGAAGATTTTGAACACCCGGGTAGTGTCCGGCTCTGCAAAATAAGTCTGATATACCATCATAGAGAGAATAATATTTGTATCAATCGGATCTGTTGACGTATTCCGCGGCGTGACATCATGCCACGGCCAGGCATTTATTCATTTTATTGTTCCACCTCAGCGCGTTTAGCGAGGTGGTTTCCTTGGCACATCTTGTCAATGCAGAGATCGTGTCCCCTTATTCCGGGATTCTCAACAATACGGGTGTGGGTAACCCAACCGCGCCATTAACCGCGGCGCTTGGGAGATAAGCGAGTTTTATTAGGCCGGTGGGGGGCTCGTAGTTTTGGCCGCCCATATAAGGGGATAAGAATCCACCCTTTCCATTCACGCCCTCTTCCTCCTCTGCTTGTCCGTCCCTGCGTGCTCGAGCTCCAGCGCCAAAGCCCGCACTTCCCACCTCAACCTTCTCCAACCATGTCTGGTGCGGGAGGTAGATGGGTGGCCTCCTCCGTCATAGAGGGACAAATCAAAAACCTGAGGAAGGCCGGATACTTGTCTAACGACATCGCGCATCGGCTCCCAGATGTGGGGCAACTCATCCCAACCCCCAGGCCCTATGAGAGGGTTGTTTTTCTTCCCCATTTCCTCCGCGGACTGGGTTTTCCTCTTCACCCGTTCGTCCGGGGGCTCATGTTCTACTATGGCCTGGACATCCACGATCTGGCCCCGAACTTCATCCTCAATATCTCGGCGTTTATCGTCGTGTGCGAGGCCTTCTTCCGCATCTAGCCCCACTTTGGCCTATGGCTGAAGATCTTCAGCGTCAAGCCGAAGGTCGTGCAAGGCCGACAGGCGGAATGCGGAGGTGCCATGGTGGGCAAGATAGCCAACGTCACCTGGCTCGAGGGTACCTTCGTGGAAACCATCAAAGGGTGGCAATCGGGGTGGTTTTATATCACCGAGATGCGTGACCCTAAATGGGCGGCGGCCCCCGAATTTCGATCCGGCATCCCCACCCGGCTCACATCTTGGAAAGAGACGAGCCTGTCGTGGGGCAATCCGGAAGAGGTGACCAGACTCCAAACCTGCGTCCGAGACCTGGTGACCAAGAAGGTCAAGCTTGTCAACGTGGTCCAGGTCATGCTCTTCCGCCGGATCCTCCCGTGTCAGCGACGGGACTTCAATTTGTGGGAGTTCGACCCGGCCCGGCACCAGACTCTATCCCAGCTCTTCGAAACGAAGCACGAGGACGCCTGGAAGGTGCTTTTCAAGAGTTCCGAGGTCTTCCCTCCCGTCACCGAGGATCGCGGATTCTGCACCAAACGTCAATCCTCCGAAGTAAGCTTAGTCCCTTACGGGATACCCGAATTTCATAGTGTGACTTTATGTGGGATCTAAACTCCCCTTCCTTTGACAGGACTGGAAGAGGACATCCGGACAGTTCGACTGTCCGGCCCCTTTGCTCAAAGGCCCAGTAGACACACACTTAGCGAAGCTACTGGTTCCAGCACCTCACGTAGTGCCGGAGAAGAAGGCCAAGGAGAAGGACACGGGGACCCAAAAGAGTTCCCGGCGCCCGGTGTCGTCGGATTTGCCCGACGGCCCCAACGCACCCTCCGCCTCCGTATACGAGGAGGAGGAGGAAGAAGAAGATGCCTCTCCCCCTCCAACGGGGGGAGGAAAGAAGAGAAAGGCCGCCCCAACTGGGGAAGCCGGAGGGTCTAAGAAGGGGAAGACCCTTCTGCCGGACTACGCCCCCGGCGCCGAAGACGGCGGGGAGGACTGGCCATCCGTGGTCAAGCCCCGAATGACTTATTGCACTCCTTTATTATTTGATAGCTTTTAACGCCGAAGCTAATCGTGCAGTTCGCCCAGAGCTTAGCTTGGCGATTTCGTCGAGCGGATCTCTGAATTCGTCGGATGTGAATAGCGCTTCACTTCCGACGGCCTCCTCCCCTCTCCGTACAGACGATGCTGAGGTGGAGTCCCGTAGGGGCAAAACCAGGAGGAGGTGGTCCTGGAAGCGCCACAAGGCGACCTTCCGGACTCCAAGCTCAAAGGGGGTAAAGCCCCAGAGGGATCTAAGTCCGGCCCCGGGCCGGACACTGCTCCGAAACCATCAGTGGTTCCAGAGTCCTACAGTCGGCGCCTTCATAAGAAGGGCAAGCCCGCGATGCCGGCGACTTCCGTCCACCCGGAGGCGCCGGACAATTTGCTGGAGGCGCTTAACGGCGCCTCCATTGACGAAGAACACCGCACTGTTATGAGTGTGGTGATTCAGAAGGTTCAGTCCGCAAGAGCGGGCTGACAGAAGCCTGCACAAGCCTGTTAACGGGCTTTGAGGTATGTGTTCAAAAACATATATAAAAAATGTTACCGCATAGACAGTAGCCCCTGATGCTCAGTTCGTTGTTCGGAAAGAAAAGCCGAACTGAGGATCTCAAAAGATATACGCATGATTCTAATAGAAATATGTCAATATGGGAATGCAGGCTGCGCTGCTGACCTCTGCCGCACTGACTGTGGAGGTCAATGCCTTGAAGGAAAGCCTCGAGCGGTCCGAGAGCAAGCTCGGCCGTTCAAAGAAGCAGCTCGAGGATAAAGAGGGTACATAGTACCTCCTGTAAATGTATATAGAAATACTTGGTTGCAAAATAATAACAGGACCAACGTTAATGTTGCAGGAGCCACGACCGAGGTAGCAACCCTGAAAGAGGCGGTCTCGAAGGCCGAAAAGAGTGCGGCCTTGGAGCGCACCGAGCGAGGGAAGCAGGAGGAGCGGGTGGCGGAGGTGCGGCAAGAGCTCTAGGCTCTCGTGTAAAAACATGAGAGTTTGGAGCATGACTCGAAGACTCGAGAGTCCGAGCTTGCCTTGGCTCGTGAGAGTGCCAAGACCGCGAAGGCCGAAGCCCAGAAGGCCCTTTAGGAGATCAAGGCGATGAAGAAGATAGCGGCGGGTAAGGCATTCTTTATGCAAAGCAAAAATATAAAAGTTAATTATCTGCTACTTACCCGAATCCGGAGCTCTCCAGGAGCGTTCGCCGATCTGCCCTGTAGTGTGTCTGATGCCGCCGCATACTACCGAGCCGAAGAGGGGAGCTCGACGGAAAAAGTGTTCTAGTCTCAGTATGCTGAGGCCAAACATCCGGTGCCCCTGAGCAACCAGCTGAAGCAGCTGGTCGAGCTCCACAAGGTGGCCGAACAGGCCATGAAGGGCCTCATAGCTCGGCTATGGCCTGGAGAAGTCATGCCTCTGAGCTACTTCGGTCTGGTGCGGCGGCTGGTGGACGCGTGTCCGTGGATTGAGGTCGTCAAGCGCTCCGTTAATATTGAAGGTGCCCGTCGGGCCCTTGCCCGTGCTAAGGTGCACTGGGGCAAGCTAGACGCGGAGAAGCTGTTGACGGACGCGCCACCACCGGGCAAGGAGTATCGTATGCCCGAGATGTATTATAATGGCATTCTGAAGGGTGCCCACCGCATAGCGGATGAGTGCTCCAAAGATGTAATTTTTGAGTAATCTCGCATTTGTTATCCTGTACGCTAAAGCGTTGTTCATATGCGTTAAGCAACGCTTGTTAATTTAAAATATTACCTTCTGTGCGGCCGCTTATCAAATCTGAGAGATGCAAGTTGTCGGCTTCGACCCCCATGCCACGAGTGCTGGGGTGTTCGGGATAAACCTGAGCGCTCTTGTTCCCATTCTTGGGTCCATCTAGGGAGGCGTTCAGCACAACGAACCAGGCCATCGGACTTATAATGCTTTATCACTCTCACTTAGCCATAGAATTCTATAATTTTAAATTTCGGCGAAGCCCCTAGTATTCGGAAGACCGAGTTCGGGGCGCTATCCACGCCTAGGCCGGATAAGTCCGGTTCCTCGCTCGAAGCGGCATAAGTCTTTAAGGGCTCGAAGAAACCTCGCGAAGAGCGACCGGTCTCTCGCACTATCATGACAGTCAGTTTTAGCTTTCTCTACTGAGGTGTTAACCCAGCTCAACTGGGGCACAATAGCATTAGTTCTCCCAGTGCTACCTTAGCCAACAATGCGGAACGTAAGGTAACAAAACATGGGAGCCGGGAAAACCCAACTATTGACCAAAGACATGATTTGGAGCCGATGCATATAGTGCTATAAGTTCATGGTGCTGCACTTGTTAGAGTGTTTGGTCTTCTCACACCATGTTATGGCGTGTTGTAAGCCCCTGGTGTATTATCCGTACCAAAGTGTACGGTTGCAGAATGTCATGACTGAACATATTTGTATATAAAAATAGATAAGCACAATAATAGGTAAGAGCTATATATTGTTCATTAAAAAAGGGCTGCTGCGAAAGCAGAACGATACAAAAAGTGCGGTAAGCAAGAGATGGGAGTATTTGACATATTCCCCTCCAGGTGCAAGTTGCAAGATTGTAAGAGAAACAGGTATTAAACTTGTTATAGAGACCACCTGGACTTTTGACGTGGCTTGCTTCCTCCCTAGCTATTGCATCGTGGGTTCGGCGAGAGTATTGCTGGACAGGCCTTCCGAATAGTTGGGTCCTGAAAGTGTGTGAAAAGGAAAACGGCGAAATAGGGAGCCCCTTAGTGCAGTTGAGCCGCATTCTGGGCGTGCCATTTTTGTGCCCCTCCCCTTATGCCCATGGTATCTCTAAGGCGTAATTATGTACGCGTGGTACTAGTATCGCCGTTTGACGGGGGCTGGGGTTGGTGCCGTACTGCTATGCTTGCTCGGAACGTGCCAGCCGGATTTGTTGTAGGTTACTTCGGGCTCGCTTGACGTTGTCCGGATGTTTGGCACCTGGATTGGAGAACTGCCTTGAGAGGCTACTATGTACTTCCGCTGCCAGGGCCGCCGTGTGCACCTCCATTCGGAGAGAGCGTTCGGTGTTTCCGTTTACGGTGATGACTCTGCGAGGTCCTGGCATCTTGAGCTTGAGATATGCGTAGTGCGGCACCGCATTGAATTTGGCAAATGCGGTTCGTCCGAGCAGGGCGTGATAGCCGCTGCGGAATGGGACTATGTCGAGGATTAACTCCTCGCTCCGGAAGTTATCCCGGGATCCGAAGACCACCTCGAGTGTGACCGAGCCTGTACAGCTAGCTTCTACCCCTGGTATGACACCTTTGAAGGTTGTCTTTGTGGGTTGAATCCTTGAAGGATCGATGACCATTTTTCGCACTGTGTCCTGCTAAAGCAGGTTCAGGCTACTGCCGCCGTCCATTAGGACTCTGGTAAGGTGAAATCCGTCGATAATTAGGTCTAGCACCAGTGCGGCGAATCCGCCGTGACAGATGCTGTTGGGATGGTCCCTTCGATCGAAGGTGATCGGGCAGGAGGACCATGGGTTGAACTTTGGGGCGACTGGCTCCAGCGCATAGACATCCTTGAGAGCATGCTTCCGCTCCCTTTTGGGGATGTGGGTTGCGTATATCATATTCACCGTCCGAACTTGCGGGGAAAATCCCTTCTGTCCTTTGTTGTTCGGCGGCTGGGGCCCCTCCTCGTCATCGCTATGTAGCCCCTTGTCTCTGGTCTCGGCACTTAACTTGCCTGCCTGCTTGAACACCCAACAATCCCCGTTGGTGTGATTGGCTGGCTGTTCGGGCGTGCCGTGTGTCTGGCACGAGCGATCGAGTATCCGGTCTAAGCTGGATGGGCCCTGTGGGTTTCTTTTGAATGGCTTCTTCCACTGACCCGGTTTAGAGCCTCTGAATACGGCATTGACTGCTGTATCTTCAGTATTGTCACCGTTAATGCGGCGCTTATGTTTGTTGTGACGTGACCTGCCGTTGTTTTCCTTGGTATTCGAATTGCCGGGGCTCATGGTCATGTTATTGCTACGAGCTAGCCAGCTGTCTTCTCCCACGCAGAAGCGGGTCATGCGTGTCGTGAGGGCTGCCATAGACTTCGGCTTTTCCTATCCTAGGTGCCGGGCAAGCCATTCGTCTCGGATGTTGTGCCTAAAGGCTGCAAGGGCCTCGGCGTCCGGACAATCGACTATTTGGTTTTTCTTTGTTAGGAACCGTGTCCAGAATTGTCTGGCCGATTCCTCTGGCTGCTGGATTATGTGGCTTAGGTCATCGGCGTGTGGTGGTCGCACATTAGTGCCCTGGAAGTTGTCAAGGAATGCAGATTCCAGGTCCTCCCAACAACTAATTGACTCTGCTGGCAGGCTGTTAAGCCAATGTCGAGCTGGTCCTTTAAGCTTGAGCAGGAGGTATTTGATGGCATGTAGATCATCACCACGGGCCATGTGGATATGAAGGAGATAATCCTCGATCCATACCGCGGGATCTGTTGTGCCATCGTATGATTCGATGTTTACGGGTTTGAAGCCCTCGGGGATTTGATGATCCATTACTTCGTCTGAGAAGCATAGTGGGTGTGCGGCGCCCCTATACTGGGATATATCACGATGCAGCTCGGACGAGCTTGGTCTGTTGTATTCGGCCGGGCCATACTTATTATGTCCGGCGTGATGGCTAGCGTCACGTGAAGCGGGGCGCCCATGCGATCCGTAGATCGATCTTGTTTGCCTTGCCTTATTCTCCAAGATGTCTCGCAGGTCTGCTGCGTCTCCCCGTACTCTGGTATGTTTTGAGCGGTGTCGGGGTGCGGCTTGGGTTGAGGGCCTGAAGGCCTCTCTATCGCGGCCACGGGGTGGCCGATTGGGCGCATTATACGCTAGTGATGTAGGTTTAGTTACTTCCTCCTCAAGTTGGGGTAGCAGCCTGCGCTTTGGGTAGCTCTTGGATGGGCGTTCTAGTTTATACTCTTTGGCCGCCAGGACTTCGGTCCATCTGTCGGCTAGCAAGTCTTGGTCAGCTCTAAGCTGCCGCTATTTCTTTTTGAGGCTGCTTTCCATGTCTATGAGCCTGCGTTTGAAACGCTCTTGTTCGATGGGATCCTCTGGCATGATGAATTCGTCGTCGTCGAGGCTTGCCTCGTCTTCGGAGGGAGGCATGTAATTGTCGTCCTCATCCTCTTTGTCGGCCGCTCTCTCATGAGGACTGGCTCCTTCGTCCTCCTGCACTGAATCCTGCTGGAGGGGGTTGTCTTCGGCACTGTCCGGCGTATTCTTATCTCCGGTGCCGGAATCGCCGTTTTTGCTTTGGCGGGACTTAGAGCAGCGCCGCTGACGTTGGCGCTTGGGTTGCTTCTTGGAGGGGTCATCCTCCGTTTTCTCCTCGCCATCCCCCGCTTTAGGGGTGTCCACCATGTATATGTCATATGACGAGGTGGCTTTCCAGTTCCCTATAGGTGCTGGTTCTTGATCGTCTCCTTCATCGGCGTCTATGTCGTCGATGTCTTCGGAGTCGAAGTTGAGCATGTCGGTTAAATCGTCGACAGTGGCTATGAAGTGGGTGGTGGGTGGGCTACGAATTTCTTCGTCGTTCGTATCCCAACCATGTTGGCCGTAGTCCGGCCAGGGCTCTCCTGACAAAGAGAGAGACTTTAACGAATTCAGGATATTGCCGAAAGGCGAGTGCTGAAAGACATCCGCGGCGGTGAACTCCATGACCGGAGCCCAATCGGGCTTAATCGGAAGAGGTGTGGGATTTATGGAGTCCGGATCGGAGTCCGGCACCTTGGAGTCACGGGCCTTGCGAGGGACTAGACTGGTATCCGGCTCTATCGCCGTAGAGGCTGTAGCTTCCGGGGCGGCGTCCAACCGTCTGTCCCCGACTGGCACAACGGGCTCAGAGCTAATGGTCGGAGCGGGCACCTGAGCAGCGCTCTGGGTGTTGTCCGATGACAGAGCTAAATCATGCCCATCGTGACAGTGCGGCGCGCTCGGTCGTGGCTCGAATCCGTCGAAGATCAAGTCCCCGCGGATGTCGGCCGTGTAGTTTAAGCTTCCAAACCTGACCTGGTGGCTAGGCGCGTAGCTTTTGATCTGCTCCAGATGGCCGAATGAGTCGGCCCGCAGTGCGAAGCCGCCGAATACGAAGATCTGTCCGGGGAGAAAAGTCTCATCCTGGACCGTATCGCGATTGTCGAGCGAAGAAGCCATCGGGCCTAAAGGCGACGACACAGAGAAACTCTCAATGAAAGCAGCAATGTCGGTGTCAAAACCAGCGGATCTCGGGTAGGGGGTCCCGAACTGTGCGTCTAGGTGGATGGTAACAGGAGACAAGGGACACGATGTTTTTACCCAGGTTCGGGCCCTCTCGATGGAGGTAAAACCCTACTCCTGCTTGATTAATATTGATGATATTGGTAGTACAAGAGTAGATCTACCACGAGATCGGAGTGGCTAAACCCTAGAATCTAGCCTATGGTATGATTGTTGTTCGTCCTACGGACTAAAACTCTCCGGTTTATATAGACACCGGAGAGGGCTAGGGTTACAGAGAGTCGGTTACAATGGGAGGAGATCTTCATATCGTATCGCCAAGCTTGCCTTCCACGCCAAGGAAAGTCCCATTCGGACACGGGACAAAGTCTTCAATCTTGTATCTTCATAGTCCGGGAGTCCGGCCAAAGGTCTTAGTCCGGCCATCCGGACACCCCCTAATCCAGGACTCCCTCAACAACCATCGTAGCCAAGTTAACTATCTACACCCACTAATACTCTAGTAGCGTACAAGTACTAACTTACTCTTAGCTAACTAGATGATGCCAGCCGCCATCTGTGGTACACGATAAACGCCGGCACCGGCATCCTACGCCTCGCCTCGGACTTGCAAGAGGTGCGATAGGGCGCGTTGCTCGCGCGCGTTGGCCCTTTCCATGCCGGCGTGGTCCACCGAAGATTCGGCTTCCAATCGGGAAACGCACTTGATGAGCTGGTAGTAAAAATCGGTGTCGCGAACGCGAGCGTGCCCGACAGCCTCCAGGGCTATTTTTTGGGTGCCGGCCTCCATGTAGTCGGCCCAGTTGTGGGCGCTCTGCTTGCGACTCAGAGCGTCAGTGCACTGCTGCTCCATGTCCCGCTGGCGCCGCAAATCGGCGATACGCTGCTCCTCCGCCAAGCTGTCGCGCTCCAACAACTCCTGCTCCTCCGCCAGGCGATCGTGCTCCAACAACTCCACGATCTCCGCATTGCCATATAAATACAAATAAAATGCCTCCTCCCTCCGTCTGCCTTCCGATGAAAAACCGAACACTAGTTCCGGCAGTGACCGCCTCTAGCGTCGCCTACCGCGGACAGGCGGGGGCATGGCGGACGTGGTGAGCGACGTCGGGCCGGTGGGGGCTTATGAGGATTTGGCGAGTTGGGTCATGGTGCCACCGGAGAAGGCCGGGAAACAGTACTTATAGGCGGAAGGTAGCGCGATGGTCATTCGAATTCAATGCATAATGGCTTAGCGCGCCAGCTTGCCGTGGAAAACTAGAGGAACTGAAATTATCACTGTGCCGTCCTGTCCCGTCTAGGTCGCACGCCGGCATGGCGGTCAAACGAGTCCACTCGAATCATCTCCCTCCTTGTCAATAATGATTCCACGGATTTAAAAACCCTGCAACAATTAAAGCGCATCTTTTTTCGCATCAGTTAGCTGCCTTAATTATGGCCGGCTGCATGCAGGCACTCAGAATCGCTCGCAGCTAGTACGTGGAGCAGCATGCAATGAGTCGCAGCCGAGGGCACGCATGCAGCCACATAAATCACTGGAATTAATTAGGCTTAAACTTCTGCATGCCGTTAATTATTGCCATGCCTTGGTCTTGCTGCTTTTCTCACGGGTTAAACCCGGACGGAGGGACTACCTTGGTTGGTGAGAGGTTTGAATTAAGCCCTGCAAACCGGAAAGGAGGTACTAGTATGTGTGTGATCCGCTATTTATTCGTGTAGGATCGAGTAAGTCGTTTCTTGAATTGAGCCCTGGAAACCGGAAAGGAGGTAGTACGTGCGTGATCCATTATTTATCCGTGTAGGATCGATAGTGTAGCTTGTCAGTTTCTTAAGAGGTAGGCATTTTTATTCAAAAAACTGCCACTTCGCATCTTGCATCACAAATAAAACTGCCAGGAGCGCATTTGTAGGCTAGCTAGTGATCGATCATTAACTTGTAAACACTGAGCGAACAGAAATAAGTAACTATTAATGCATCTCAATGATTCACAGATCATATACAAATATGTAGCTCCAAAAGCAAAGATTGGGCACTTTGGATCTTGCGTCGCAACTAAAACTAACTAGTATGATTCCCATACATAAGATCAACATGTTAATGCATCTCAATTATTCACATATCATATACAAATATGTAGCTCCAAAAGCAAAGATCAGTCACTTCGGATCTTGCGTCGCAACTAAAACTAACTAGTATGATTCCCATACATAAGATCAACATGTTAATGCATCTCAATGATTTACAGATCATATACAAATATGTAGCTCCAAAAGCAAAGATCTAGAAAAAACATCTGTTCTTCCTACTAACATGGATGCTTCTCTTGGCCAACATTCAGTACAGACTGAAAGACAAATTTGTTTGTGAAGTCTACAATTCCTCTTGCAAACGTAAGTGGTTTAACCAACAGCTGGAACCATGAGAATGAACCACACATGATGGAGGAACATCCACTGCAATATGATTTGGTCTTCTCTCGATCACATCGTGAGACTATTTTCGGAATACAAACTTTAACTTAGGCAAAATGATGCCCATTGTATAATCAGACCAAAGCAATGAAGCACCTAGTTTTGGCCAATAAATAGTATAGTACTACTTTTCTACAGTCCATGAAGTGACTATCCAATCTTTCTGTGTCTATTTTCAAATGGCACTTTATGCAGTGACTATACTATTCTCTTGTGCAGTTCAACCAAAATTGCGGACACTTTGTTTGTTTGCCAAATACCAACGGACATACATCTCTGTCTGCACAAATATCAAGCAGCTAGTAGACATATACCACACCATGTATTTTCGGTTTAAATATGTCTCTTCCGCTTAGCATCTGTCATGTTCTGCACTGGACAATCTGATACAGTTATGTTTTGCCCTGGACAATTTCATACTAAATTGATTTGCTAGTTCAGAGCAGAAATATAGCGCCTATTCTTCATCACACCAAGGATATCCATGTTCGCAGTGATGGAAGAGGTGAAATCGATACAACCGAAATTGAGCATCCAATCATTGAATCATGTCCTGCACCTCCAATGTAGGTCCACCCTGCCAATAAATTCAGATGCAAACCACTAGTATTACTATCTAATGATAGTACAAAAAGAGTAGCAAGATAGTAGCAAACCATGTACCTTCGTAATGAACAGCTCATAGTGCCACCAATTGGATATAAAGGTTTGGAAAAAAACATGCTCCTAATGTTGAACCAGTTGGACTTTTTGTGCAGTTCCACTAAAATCGAGCATCCCTGTTTGCATAGATACTGAAAGTGTGATTACTATAAAAGTGGCACTAGTTGAAGCATAGACTCACAAATATAAGCATTCCAATTTATTAATGGGAAAAGGTAGCAAGACTATTTCTAACCACCTGTTTGAAGGAATAAATAAAGCAACAGTGGCTGATATCAGGAAGGCATACATAGTTTTTTCTGAAAAACTGAGCCATTCCTGACCTTTCCTCTTCTTTTAAGCAAATTTTGTGCAGTTCTACTAAAATAAAATGCCATCACCGCCTTGACAATTCAGTGACACTGTACAAAAGGAAATGACTTACCATTACATCATGATGTCAGGTATGTAGTCGACAGGCATTAGAGACAAACATAGAGACCTCCTCCGATAACATAATGAACATTAATTTTAACAAAGGTGTGACTAGCTTTACCAGGATAATTTGAGTGAACTCTACACCCTCTGTTCCTTTATATAAGACGTTTTCGCGATTCAATTTGAAGTACCCAAACGTCTAGTATTTAGAAAAACAGGTAGTAGTTTTCTTGAGCACATATCTGGGAAAGCTTGCCACACTTTATTTATGTCCATACGCTAATGCAACACCATTCGAATACTACATATATACACTAATCCAATGGCTAGTGCAACAGTAGAGTAGTTAGTTTATTACATGGTATAGTATAATGGTTTTACTGAACATATTTCAATAAACTCTAGCACTGAAAGGTTTCTATAAGAATTAACAATACAAAATGTAAAGGTAACAAGTTTAAGCATTGGTATACTAGCTGTGCATGAGCATTAAACCAAATACAAAAGTCTGAAGGTAACTAGCATTATTAACTAATGACAGTATAAAAAATGCAAACCATGTACCTCCAAGGTAAATATCATTTTGAACTCGGGGGGGGGGGGGCTTAAAAATTGCTATCCCAATCTTGATAATCGATCAAACATAAAAACTTGATCGAACGAATCAAGAGAACAGCCGGAGGAGGAAGTGCCCACTCTTGACCTTTCCTCTTGTCTTCATAATTGTTTGTGTAGTTTTACCAAAATAAAATGACATCAACGCCTTGGCATTTTGGTGACACTGTACAAAAAAATTAACTTATCTCATGAAAGTGAAGTATGTAATCTATAAGCATTAACAGTGCAAAAATCTGAAGGTAGTAACAAGTTTCATCGTTGGTATACTGGCTGTGCAACAACATTAGAATGCCTTAGCTGAAAAATCTTTAATACATCCACAATCAACAGCTAACCCTGAAATAATCCAGTGACATTAAATGACATTGCTTAAATTTATCGGTGGCATTAGACTGAGAGCGGCATTAGTTAAATGTGGCATCACTTTAGCAGTAGCATTGCTTGACTTGACTGCTGGCGTTATACTAATAGCAAAAAAAGTGGCCATAAGAGCATGGGAGGCCCATTCGTACAGTGGGCGCACCAGTACGATGTATCTCCAGGGATGCAGAGTGGTGAGGGAGGTATGGTTGACCAGAGCAACAAATATCCAGGCAGCATATGTGGTTTACATCCCATTTTTGTTCTCTTTAGCCACCTTTTTCCTATATGAGCACAACAAACCGATCGACCTGGCCATTCTCTATTGCGTTGTTATGCCTTTCTACCCTTCTTCAACCAAGAGACACGATACTTGTTCCTTAGCTACTGATTTTCCCCTTTTCAACCTAGATGCGGGTTCGATGCCTACTCTCTTGGACAGTACAGTCTCCCTTCCTTTCCTTATTCAACCCAGACATGGATTAGTCTGCATGAAGTAGGGTTTCCTTTAATAGTGCAAATTGTGGTTTTCGTCTGCGTGGCTAGCAGAGCAGAGGATAGCAAATTGGGAAGATGGTGGAGTGGAAAAAGATCCACATGCAACGACGTGGCAGATGGGGCAATAGAACAAGGGTATGGTTCGAAAAGAGGTAGCATGCCTAAGGGTCGGTGGGAAGTGGCTTCGCTAGTGGTCATCGTCCTCCGCACACACTACGACAACGAGCTTGGGGACGAAGGCCATCCCGCGCGGGCGCTAGGTCTGAGAGGACGGCCTTGTCGTTAGTGCGTGACCTCGCTCGCCGATGACATGTGCGTCAACGCTACATGTCCTTTTCTTCCCCGGCGGATTTGTGACCACCGGTGAGAAGGGAGAGAGAGGCCATCTTTTTTAGATCTGGTGAGAGGGTGGTAGTGTGAGAAGCAAGTGGGCAGCCCTTAGCAAGAAAGCGCTGAAGCTCTAGCCTATATATCTTTTTTATACTACTAGTACCGGAGGTGGTGTAGTGGTAGAGTAGTTTATATTTTCTCTACGTACAGTACTAGTTAGTCGTGCTTCAAAATTGAATAGCACGCCATTAAAAAATAAAGGTCGATAACTAATGCGGCACCTCGGGCCAACGCAGCCAGATCGCATTTTGCACGAGAAATTACACACCATGTTTCGTTGACATGTGGTCCCGTTCCAACATATCAGTGAGAGGACGGCGAGTCATAGTATTTCCGAACGGACGTGTAGGCCGGGGCGCCTCTTCATGAACTGTGGCAAACTGGCAACCATCCACCGACTCTTCACCTTTCCCTCTCGATTTGGAGCTGCTGTCGAACGCTCTTCCTCTCCCTCCTCCATTTTCCTTCAGCCCTTCACCCTTTCTTCTGCCATTGTTCGATCGTCTTCTCCATGGAAGGAACAGGCCGGAAACAACCCAGTTATTCTTGCCCCGATCTGAAAGATGACGTGGTGGAGGTACTCATTGATCGGTGCGATGTCATCACCTCGGCTAGCATGGCAGGTTTGTTCAAGCCCATTCTCGACTCAACTAATAACATCATTACAAGGAACCCAAGAGTCAAGGAGCGGTTTGATCTCCCTTATCTTCTTTGCTGTGACCCTGATGACTGGCGCTGGGATGACGGAGGCCTCGCCCTGTGCAAGTTGATGCCGCTTGATAATGATACGTATGATGTTAAGATGCCATCGCTTGAGGGTAAGGCTTGGGCAGGCACAAATGGAGATTGGTTTGTTTACATTGGGTCCAACTGCGAGTGGGAACTTGTGAATGTGTACACTCGTGACTGGGTCCCACTTCCAAAAATCTCAGCATACTTCCGAGAGGTTGAGCACACCAGTATTGTACGCACGTTCAAATACGATCATGGTGACTGTCTTCTACGAAAGATAGCAATTTGTCGAGTTCCCAACCGCTCTTGGAATTACAACAACTATGAAGTTGTTGCTATTTTCGACAAGCTTGTTGCCGTCCTTCGTGGCTTGAATGGATGGATATTGCTCAAAAATCAGTTTCTGTATACGGATGAGTACTGTGATGCAATTCAATACGAGGGCCTTGTGTTTGCTGCCACCACTCATGGCACTGTTTTTGCATGGAATCCTTATGATTTCGGTACGTTTGTCTTCCACCGTAATTATAATTGTTTCATCCACATGCATGCGGGTTAGCAAGTTTCCCTTTACTAATTAACCTTCTTCTTGTGTTTCCAAGGTCCTGTGAACATTCCACCACCCATACTTGAAAATTTTTATAACCAAGGGGGAGATGACGATGGTGATGATCACAAGCATGAGGACGAGCAGCGCCCATATACATTGTGGCACCTGGCAACTAATTCCGATGGATCACCTCTTCTTGTGTGTATATAGCCTACTAATGATGTTACTACCAAGGAAGCAGGTGTAGTCTCCCATGGTCGCACTCTCCGGACCTATTCTAACACCCGTTGCATGATATTCTGGATGGATACTAGTGTGCTAGCGCCAACTCCTTCTCACTGGTACAGAATTGATAGTCTTGGAGAAAACTCGCTCTTCCTTGGACAAAACTATCCAATGATGGTGAAAGGCAATCCAACTGTTGTTGACACAACGTTACTACCATTTATGAGAAGCAACTGTGTCTATACCTCGGACATTTGGGTGGTTCCCTACCCTAGTACTGATATAGTAGGCCGCTTTAGCCTGGATGATCAGTCCTGCGTTGGTCTCCAGATCGACAATGGATGGCCCGTCCCAGAGAATCACTTGTGGTTCAAAGCAAGCGTTTCCAATGCTGAGGAATGGTTGAGTTGAAGTTCATTTCATTGCTTGTTATTTGTTGTGTGGTGAAAACTTTAGTATTTATAATGTATCCTCGTTGTTGATGTGGGTTGATGACCTGTTGTGTGTAACAAAATGATATGCCTGTGATAAACTTACTATATTTATGAATGGCTTTCGAGTCGCTTCTCTGAGTGAGTGGTGCGACAAGGCAAAAAAATATTTTCCGAATACATAATTGTACGTGCATTGCAACAGGTTATCGAATGAGGCCAATCAACAATAGTAGCACACTATTTGTACTAGCTTCACATGCTTCGCGCGTCGGGCGGGTGTTTTTACTGTAGCCATATGTTAATATGTGTTCGTTGTACATAACCAGCACCTCGAATCCTCGATACTTGTAATATATAGTAAGTATTAGGAGTAGTAGGGTGGCATGGGCCAGAACAAGCATTCACGTCCAGGAGTACGGCACATGCCACCACCACGACATCCATCTGACACTATATTCACTACAAAAAAAAGACACATCCGTGACATTTTGGGCCGAACGAAAAAAATTTCTGTCATACATATGACACTTCTATGACGATAATTGTGACAAAAATCATAACAGAAAATGGGCTTTTCGTCCTGGGCGGGCCGGAGAAGCAGCTGCATGACATTCTTTGGGCCATCCATGACGGAAAAAACCGTGGTAGAAGTGAGGGGGAGGAAAATTTCGGGGCGTTGCCGGTACGGTGGGAGGTCGGGGGACGACTGATGCGCATTTCTCTCATACACGGACGCGCGTGTGTGCGAGGCGTTGGCTCTAACTGAACCCAAGCGAGGCGTTGGGCTCTGATTGAACCCGAGCGATTGCACTACAGGCTATGCGTTACTGAACCCGAGCGATCGATCGATGGCTTTTAACTGATCCTGATGGAGCAATTCCTTCGCTACTGCTACTAACTGAAGCCGATCGATTGGATGAACAGTGAGCGTTGCGGGGGGGGGGGGGGGGGGTTGGATGAACAGTGAGCGGTGGCGTTGCCTCTAGATGAACAGGACCCCGTGGTGTGGAGGGCTAGATGAATAGTAGACGGTGGAGGGGTGGTTGAATAGGACACCATGGTGTGGTGGAGGGCTGGATGAACAGTAGACGATGGAGGGGTGCCCGTGGAGGGGTGGTTGAATAGTACCCGGTGGAGTAGCACGCGATGGAGGCTGGATGAATAGGAGCCCGTGGAGGCTGGAGGAGGTCGACGGTGGAGATGAACAGTATCCCGTGGAGTCCCGTTTTGCGGTACGCCACACCACTCTCGATGAACAGGACCCCCGTTTCGACCGTAGGAGGTCCGTTTCATCCGTTTTGCGGTACGCCACACCCTTCCTGATCAACAAGACCCCCGTTTCGACCGTAGGAGGTCCATTTCCTCTGTTTTGCGGTACGCCTCACCCCTCCCGATCAACAGGACCCCCGTTTCGACCGTAGGAGGTTCGTTTCCTCCGTTTTGCGGTACGCCACACCCCTCCCGATCAACAGGACCCCGTTCCGAACGTGGCCGGTCGAACACAAGGCCGTTTCCTCCGTTCTGCGGTACGCCAGGCCTCGTGTCCATCGCCTATTCCGTCCAAGCCGGTTGGCTCCCACATGCACGCCTCTACTACGACACGTGCATGCCTCTACATCGACCAGTATGTACGTACACGTTCGCGACCAGAATGACAATGCTGCGTACGCTTCGACCAGGTGGGTCCCGACTGTTAGGCACTTCCTTGCCTGTGAAGATGTAGCTGGTGGGTCCCAGCAGTCAGGGGGACAAATCGTTTTTTTTTTGCCCGGACGCACTTCCTTGCATGCCAAGATGTAGCTGGTGGGTCCCAGTAGTCAGGGGGCGAATCATTTTTTTTTGCCCCGACGCACTTCCTTGCGTGCGAAGATGTAGCTGGTGGGTCCCAGCAGTCAGGGGGAAACGTTGTTTCGTGAAATACGGTGGCCCATCCAGTGGGTCCCCACTGTCAGGTGGAGAAATAATTATTTTGCGCGTAATAAGGAGGCACTTCCTTGCGGCCGCCGTGGACCCACATGTCAGCCTCTCTGCGCACAGTACTCTTCTGATGGAAGTCGGTCATTGACCACATTGACCACGCCGCGCCGAGAGCACCACGGCGGTGGACGACGGCGAGGCCTTGGAAGGGGATGACGCGGAGCCGGGGAAGACACAGCAGTGGATGCCCACGCGAAGAGGAGTACGAGGGTGAGGCTGCCATCGCCGCATATTAACAGGGGGTGTGGGTGAGTAGAGGGATGGCCTGGCCAGCGGTGGAAGTAGTAGGGGGCGGTGAGGCCTCTACGGCATCACAGCCAGCCACGGGAGGCAGGAGCACGCGGCACGACCGGCGCTGCTTTGGGCGGCTGGAGCACGAAGACCAGAGGTTGAAGAAGCACTACGGTCGTTGGATGGACATCGTACGGTCACTGGAGTTAGAGTCGTTCATATTGACTAAGTTGACAAAGCCCTCCGTCCCTGTAAACTTAGTAGGCCCACAAGTCAGCCTCTCACCAAGGTGAGTCCCAGCTAGCAGGGGGAGTTTTCGTTTTTTTTGTGCGTAATAAGGAGGCATTTATGGTGGGTCCGAGCTGACAGCGGGGGGAACATTTTTTCGCAAAATACAGAGACCATTCCGGTGGGTCCCAGCTATCAGGTTGAGGAATCATTATTTTTCGCGTAATAAGGAGGCATTTTCCTGTGTGGGCCCCAACTGTCAGCCTCTTCCAATGGCTGTTGTTCGTTGACCATGTTGACCTCGCCGCGCCGAGAGCACAAACGCGGTGGACGAGGGCAGGGCCCAGGAAGAGAACCACCCCGAGCCGGCGAAGCCACCGCAGCGGATGCCCACGCTGAGGGGAGAACAAGCGCTGACTGGTCGGCTGCGGGGTGAGGCTGATGTCACCAGAAAATAACAGGATGTGTGGGTGGTTAGAGGGATGGCCTGGCAGCAGCCCAGCCAGCCATGGGAGGAGGGAGTAGGCAGTCCCGCCGGCGCTGGTTTGGGTGGCTGGAGCAGGAAGACCAGAGATTCAAGAAGCATGGAGTCCGTTGGATGGACATCCAACAGTCACTGTTGTGTGTTGACTAAGTTGACAAAGACTTGCGTACGCGTCAAAAAAATTTAGGACAGCGTCATCGTCAACCTAGTAGGCCCAGAAGTCAGCCTCCAAATCTGTGGAAAACAGCATACAGCCCATTAGCCATTACTTTCAATAATTTACAGCTCATTTGCTAATTCTTAAGGATATTGGAAGCCCATATTCTTTTTATTAGCATTACAGACCATATATTCTGGGCACTACTAAAAAATTCAATGAATTTTTGCATATTTCGGTGGGGTCTGAACTCTTTCAATCATGAAATTTCGAGTCACGTTAAAAATAGTTTTCAAAAAATTATATCAAAATAATATTCAAAAAATAATTCTCTGCAAAAAAATGAATGAAATTTAGAATCTTAACTAGCAAGATGCCCATTCGTTGCACGGAACATGAAGATGCATTTCTATGAGTAGTTCATCTTGTGGGTGAAAAGATGATATTTTAATGTAATTGGCAGTTTGCTTTGGTTTTAATAAGAGTAGAGAGTAGAGAAATCCTGAAAAAAAAATGATATTTTAATGCAATTGCCGGTTGGCTTTGGTTTAAAAATTTACATCCCATTTCTTACAACTTATAGCCCCTTTTCTGGGGAAGCCCATTTCTTATCCCTCCTTGTCTTGAAAGATTTGCAGCCCAGCAGGGCTGAGAAAAGCAAGTAGGCCTCAGTTTGGTATTCTCCAAAAAAAAAGAACTGGGCTAGCCAATTTCAGAAAGAAAACAAATATCAACTAGGCTCGTCATGTGCTTAATAAAAGCGTAAGCGTGGGCTAGATGGGCCACAGCCCCCGCACAGCGTCCAGTTGAGCTCCGTCTCTGAAACTAAAAAACAACTAGGCGAGCTGCTGGGTCCCTGGTGTTATCCGCTCGTTGTGTAATTTTCTCGTTTATTGACTACATTGACAATGGCGTGGAACCTAGTTGTCAAACAATTAGGAGGAAGTATTGTTTTGGCTTGTAATAACGAGGCACCTGCTTGCGAAATGCAATGACCCTGATGGGTCCCTACTGTCAACCTCTCCACGTACAGTCATCTCCTGATTCCTCTTGGTTGTTGACCATGTTGACAACACCAGACGGCGGCGAGCACAGCGAGCTAACCAAGGTGGAGAACGACGTCAAGCCCTTGGACGGGAACGAACAGCAGCCATGGAAGATGCGGCAGTGTAGTGGCAGGTGGAGGGGAGTACGAGGGCAACAACATGCAAGTCAAGCATACAAATGGTACAAAAAGCCCAAGGATTAATTGTTCATCAAATTTTTAGACAAAACCCAGATTGAACATGACAGTAACATCTAATCCAACCACTCTTTTTTGCAGTCACAAACAAATGGATCGGTCTGATCCATATAATCAACATCATGTGCAAAAAAAAATTATTTTAGGATGTCTATAACTTGTGGTAAATAGAAGCCGAGCACGTTTAGAAGCCCATTTGTCCACCTGAAACTTCTTTTTTTGCTGTTCAACATGTTCGCCCGTGAGAAATCTCTTGCTGTAAAAATTAAGCCTCATGGACAATAGTAACCTCGCATTCAACAGGAAGAATGTGACAAAGCTTCTGTTTGCCTGGTTGGATGCATATCGTCCCATCGTTATTGTCCTCAAACGAATGTCATGAGAACTGAGAAAATCCTTGTGCTTATTACGCCAACGATTGGTTATATGTTTTTCTCCATGTGGTTCTGCCTAAGTAGACATGAAGATTGAGAACAGTTAAGGTCTGAAAAAAGAGTATGTCGAAAGAACGACAGCTGAACAGTTAATTCTAGTACAATATATGCAAGCTTTCAATGTGCATGAAATCATCACCTATATGTATAAATTCTCCAGAGATCGTAAGCATCGCAGCAAGCCAATAATTATGTCTAGATCAAAACTATACATTCTGATATATATGATCTTGACAGAATCCAACAGCATTGATAGGCTATCAATTGACGAACTCTTGATTGAGCATATAACATAATATTAGTACCCAAAGTGTACTCCAAGATGATATAAAACTTATGCACACAAATGAAAAATGCAGCATATGATTACAAATGTGTAGATGATAATATACGGTACCTGAAAAAGGTGAGGAGCCAAACACCAACTCCTTGTGATTATTAAATGGGTCACGAATTACACCCAAGGTATCCAGTTTGGGCAAAGAGACGACAGTTATTTCTGAAGGTGTATAGCAATTATCAAGGAGCAAGCTTTCAAGTGAAGGGGCATCTTCGATGATGAGCTGCTGTCCTTCAAAACAAATTCCAATGCTTTTAAGGTGAGGCGACTTTATTTGGAGACAACTGATACTGATTTCTATTCCCAAAACAATCAGCAAGCGCTCCAGGTCAGAGCAACTGGAGTGGATGATGCTGTGCAGTGAGGCCTCCGGCAGATAAACCACCACAAGCGAAAGTTTTTTTAGCAGTGGGAGTCGAAGCATTTGTACCAGATCGTCTGGTAGATGGCACCGGGCGAAGGTGGCGGTGTGGAGAGAGGAGGAAAACCGCGAGATGGACAACGGTGGTGTGGGCACGAATTCTTGGTATGAAACTTTCGTGGTAATGGTAGAACTCAAACTGCTCGAGTTTTCCGAATTCAGGGGATGTCAGCCAATCGTCCACCTTGCTGGGTATGGAGAGCAGGTAGCTTGTAGGGATGCAGAGGCATTGAACAGGGCCCTGCTGGTGAGAAGAGACGATGGCTCTGATGAGATCAAATTCAGGAAGGACAGATATCTGACGACAGTCGAGATTGAGGGGCGCAGTGCACCATAGAGGGCGCCACCGAGTTGAGAGGACTTGTGTGCGGCAGCAATCCTTGGTGGGGAGAAGCGATATGATCTACTCAAGGATGACATCCGGGAGATCGCTGATGCGGTCCACTGGAGATTCTACCGGTTTCTCAGATCCGGGTGGGGGGGGGGGCTCGTCGCTTCTCCCTGCGCTATTGGGTGCGGGATCTACAACCGGCGTCACCACTAGCGGGAGCCTCATATTCTTGGCGTTGGGGCCAGCCGACTCCATTTTCCTTGTGGGCGTCACGCCGAGCTCACGGGTTTGAGCAGAGTAGCCAGAGACGAGCCTAGTGGCAGTGCGAGTGGGGAAGAAGGAGGGCTGGGGATTTCTGTAGGAGTGGAAGAAGAGGAGCATGTGTTTTCTGTACGAGTGAGGAAGAAGGTGAGCCGGGTTTTCTGGACGAGTGAGGAAGATTGGGGAGCGGGGGGAATTGGGTGGGGAGGCGGAAGCGGGAGAGCGAGCTATTCGTGTTTATAAGGCCCGCTGCACTAACTACTCGCTTTTTCCCAAGAACCGCTCTCTTCTTTTGCATTGCTGCATGACTGGCCATGCATGCAGGATGCATGTGCCCGCCGGCCACTGCATGCGCCTGGTTTGTTACTAGGCATATTTAATAGGGTGGTTATGGAGTAAATTAAGGAGATTTATTTTCTTTGTGAGCATCTACCAAATTAGAGGATGTGGTACTAGATGCAAACACTCACATTAAACTAACATTCAGAAGAACAAAAGTTCAGCATGTCTATGCATCTCAATGATGCACCATACTATAACCAATATACAAAACTCTGAGAAGGTGTGGAAATAAAGAAAATCGGTCGATGCTTCTCTGAGCAAAGGGCCACCCTGCGCACGCATTAATTTCCTGGGCATGCTTGTTTCTTCTCAATGTTGCGAGCACTTTGAGCATGTTGGCAACTCCACAGCTAGCTAGCTGCCTCATCTTGCAATTGATGCTGACACATTTGCAGCAAACACATGAGGCAATAGAGATGACTCAACATGGGTCCATATTGTGCAGTTCCCCTGATATCATATTCATTGTCCTGAATCTGAAAAGATAGGAAAACAGTAGCTATACTTAAACGATGCTGCAAAACAGTAGCACATATCAATAGCTCGGCATGACAAAACACGATCATCTGGACGAAGGGGATACTGACCTGCCTGAGGAAGATTACATATAATTTCATAAGTCCTTGGTTGATTTCCACCTTCGGCTGCACTGCTTGTTTGCTCCTCCACACATGACAGGATCGTTCCACACTGCATTCAGCAAGTCAATATACGAATAAGCTAATTTCATCTTGGTGGTCATTGTACCTAGTTACGAATGTAGGAATACCTGGAGCACCATGAGGTTAGCTGACAGCAGGTAGATGCAGCCATATAAATTTTGTGCGGTGCTATCAAAATTGAGGTTTGTATCCCTTCCCGTTATGAGAATTCTTCTTGAAGTTGGTAGAATGTGACGGCTTATTCCTTGCATCAAACTTGCCTTTCCCCTGAGATTAGTTCTTGTTGTTTTGGGCCTGGTTGGGCTGGAAGTTCTTCTCGTGTACAATGTGGGCACTAGAAGCTCCCTCGGCGACCCGAGCATGTGTGTCTTTTGCTCTCGCCTTCTCCTCAAAATCAAGAGTGCTAATGAGATCCAAAACAGAAAAATCATGTCTCTTGTTTTTCAGAGAAGTAGAAAAATCATTCCACGAAGGTGGAAGCTTGGCAATGATGGTCCCAGCAACAAATTTGTCCGGCAACACACACTTAAAGTACTCAAGTTCCTTAGAGAGTGACTGTATCTCATGAGTCTGCTGAACAACAGAGCGCTCATCAGTCATCTTGTAGTCACAGAATTGCTCCATGACGTACAACTCGTTGCCAGCGCCCAAGGGCCCAAACGTGGCCTCGAGCGCAGCCCACATGTCTTTGCCGCTGTCAAACAACATATACGAATCCACAATGGAATCGTCAAGAACACTCAGCAGGGCGGCTTTGAAGAGGGTATCCATGTTCTGAAAAGCTTCCTGCTGTGTAGGATTAAGATCACCCTCAGACTGACCCTTAGTGGCATCATAGCAGTACATGATCTGAAACCAATATACTGCTCTTGTGTGCCACCTTTTATATTGCACCCCCATAAAAGTAGGCGGCTTCAAAAGCGCAGCAAAACCACTCGGAGTAAATTGCCTGTGATCAGGTTTTTGGATTGGATTGTTGAATATATGAGCAATTTAGTATGAGATTTAATCCGAATCAGCAGTAAATAGATCATGACGACAATTGGAAACATCAAAGTAATGATGCGGATTAAACCAGGAGGACAGAATCACATACTGTACAGCGGGAGCAGAACCGATGTGGTTGATGTTGTCACTCATGTCATTGATGAAGAGGTTACCGAGGTCGGGGAAGAAGGTTGTCGTTGAGGAAGTCATCATTGGCAGCAGTCACAGGAGTGTGCTCCCCAAAAACCTGATCGCCCCTCTCCCGTACAGGATCACGAAAGGCGGGGTACGGAGGACTGATGTCCCTTCTCGCGGTGCATGCCGGAAGGAGGGCTGGAGAAGAATTGTGTGGCGGCGCTAAGATCTGGAACGGTGCGAAACCATATGATACAGGGGCGGCTAGGGTAGAGCATGTCAGGTCGGAGTATAATAGTAGGCCTTTGGCCCCCAAACCCCACGTCCAAGTCAATAATAGCTCAAAAATAGTCAATAATAGCCCCACCAAGGTTTGTCTAAAAAAACGGAGTAATTAAGGCGTCCGTTAGTCCCTTTAGTATAAATACAATATCATTAATAATGGCCCCACCTTTTGTCTCACAAAGTAGAGTATGTTGGAGTACAACTGGCTACACGTTTACAATCCGCTTCTCTTCTCTCTCCTTCAACTAATCACAAATACTATATTTAAATCCTTATAGCCTGCTTATGTAATCTAATTATAGTACTTGCTCTAAAAGTTACTATCCACTGTGTAGTCTGAAATGCCGGGCGTGTAGCGGGCAGTGCCCTCGGTCGGCGTGCCGCTTCAACGGCGGAAGCAGTGAGAGGTCGCGTCACCCTGACTTGCCATCAATGTGGAGTGGCGGGCTCAGCTGGCACCGGGCAGGAAGCGCGCGCGGGAGGAGGGAGGGGTTTTTGTTGGGCCGAAAAGGTGAGAAGCCAACTTGGGATCGGTCCGGACGGGGAAATATCATGTGCTCCCATACTCTGCATATGAAACTAGTCTATGTTACTAATCCCTCCTTTCCGGTTTATAGAGATGTTTAGAGTAACATAGCAATATGTCACAGTACAAGTTACTCCCCACTATGACCAGCCTTGGCCTCTCCTAGTGCTCCACCATGTATAGCTGCTAAGCCTGCCATGTAGGCATAAATTATGATGTGGCACCAATAAACTAAGCACCTATGCATCGAACACTTGAGTTACTAAGCCATTTAATGCACTTAGCATCTCATCTAAAGAGCATTAATAGTATAGCCAGCAGCTGGCTATAAGCCTACTGCCCATCTTATAGTCAACATGTACAAAGTGCCTAGGAGCACGTGCTAGAGCTGGCTCTTCACGAAGAGCCAACCTACCTTCTCTCTCCTCTTCTCTTTCCTCCAACTAAGCTCTATTGTTTATTCCTTATAGCCCGCTGACTCAGCTCTATTGTACTTGCTCTAAGCACATCTAAGCACTTGCTAGCACCCCCTTGACCATGGACCTTGATGGTGTACGTCACCTTGTGTCTCATAATTTTCCTCGTCATCATCTGAGTCCTAGAAGATCTCACCCACATCATCATTAGCATGCAGCCGCCTTGATAGACAACATGCGTAGAAGGAGTAGAGGAGACTGGGGACGCACCACCACCACATCGTGGGCACTCCGTATGTACTCGTGCGTGCAGCGTGCGTGTTTTTCCATCAGTGCTAGCTCTAAGGCCGAGGCTGCGGTCGTCTTCGTCTCCGACTAGTAGTTGAGCAACGACAGCAAAGAGGTGCTGCAAGAGATGCGTATGCACCGTTGCGTGCGAACTTCGCCGTAGCACGACGAACCGGACGTCGCCGCGGATGGCGCACGCCTACATGCAGCTGAGTGTGTGCGCATGCATGTGTTATTCACGTGCATTCCGTGGCCGAGCATGTGTGCATGCACGTCTTGTGTACGTGCGTTGTGTGCTCCATGTTGTGCGCGTATGTGCATGAGTTGGATCGGATGGAGTTAGTGCGTTGGCTTGTGTACATATTTTAGAGTGTAGATTCACTCATTTTGTTTCATATGTAGTCCCTTATTGAAATATCTAAAGGACTTACATTTGGGAATGGAGGGAGTATAAAACATCTTCAACTTAGCATCCTGATGTACCGTTTCTAGTGGTTAGCGAAAAGTTCATGTTCTTTTAGTTGTTTATAGATGGGCAGGCGGCAAAAAACAGGGGAAAACGCGCAAGGTTCCTTGCAGATGCTCCACCGCGAGGTTCCTTGCTCCTCCTCGGTCATCGGGAATCTATGCTCTTCAACTCTTTTCTTTTAGGTGAGCTCTGTTCATCCTTTTCCCAACACGCGAGACATCTAGCATCAAGGTGCACGTGTCATGCAAGAAAATGGAGATAATCAGATAAGCAGTGCGTAAGTGAGTCGTGCAGGGGGGAAAGCGGGGGGGAAACCCTTTTCCGTAAGTGAGTCGTGCACTTCGATGGCACCTACGCAATATTTTTTCACCTCGATGGCTCGTGAATGGCACGTGAATAGTGCACGTACTCAACGATGGAGCACAGGATGGTAGCAATGACATGGTCAGCCCTTTTTTGGAGAGAGTATGTACTACTAGTAAATAACTTTGATGTGTCCCATCAACTCACAGAACGATGAGAAGCTTGATTACGCCTTCTCCCTCGCCAACGTGTGCGCGGTGGCTCGCAGCACGAGGAGAAACTTTTGCTTACAAGCGGTGGACGTGCAGCAGTTCATTTGGTGTCAGATTGCCAGAAGCACTACTGTAAAACCATCGACTTCGGGAAGAGGCAAAGAGCCAAGCGCAAGGTCACCTACAAACCTTAAGCTAGGCGTAGTGGGAGTAACATAAGTAGAGGTACTTCCTTTTTTATTCTAGAAACAACCACACGCGAATGTCAAGTTGCTGGTTACATAGAACAAATTTCCTGCAGTCCATGCTCAGCCCTCCTCTATCTCTCTTCTCAGCCAGCCAGCAGACACGCAGAGCCCATCGTATGTTTGCTCACATGTGGCCCCACATGTCAGTGAAAACGCAAGAGGACCCACTGAACCTGCACATCTTTCACCTCAACATGCTGGTGATGAAAAACAAATCCAAGAAAGATCTTCCGTGCCGCTTTTGGAGTTACTCAAGAGTAGTAAGATTCTATTTACAGTTTAACCCAAGATGCACATCTCGTGGCTTCAACTACCACTCTATTTTCTTTCATGACATGACCTGGATGCTGGATGTCCCACGTGTTGGCAAAAGGAGGAAGAACCCAACCAAATCTTCGGTTGTGCTCTCGGATTAGACTAGTTGTGCTAACTTCAAAATTTTATTGTGCACTCCCTCCATTCCAAAATGCTTGACTTCCATTTGTCCAAAAATGGATGTACCTATATACTAAAACATGTCTAGATACATATATATTTTGACAAATAGAAGGCATGTATTGTGCAATGGAGGGAGTAGAATGGATGCAAGTTTTTGTATTGGGAAAAAGAGTACATCCATATATTGATAGAGCACAATTTAGTAGATGTTCTATCACTTTTAGCTAGCACAGAGGCTATAGATGAGATTAGTGCACTTGTTGATACTCCTACTTGGTATGCGTGTTGCTGCTTAGATGCGGAGAAAAACGGACCGGAGGGAGTACTAGAATAGTGGCTAGACATGACACTAGATGCGAGGAAGCAACGTCTACTTCTTTACACTCGAAGAAGAAAGAAGCACGCAAGATCGAGCCTCCGCAGATCAACAATGAATGCATCGAGAAGGCACTAATCCAACTTACAGGAGTAGTAAAATGTATTCTTGTGGTTCTTGTTTCCTTTGGTCTTGCTTTTCTAGTCAAAATTATCGTTGGAGTTCGTGCAAAACGGAGGTCCGTTTGGGGTCGTGCGTTGCAGTTGGCCTTACAAGTGGGACCGCAGTTAAGGAAACCGACTATCAGCTAACCCCCACCTCGCCCGCTGCACGATGGCTGAGTTAGAGAAACGATGAGGGTTGAAGAGATTGCTCTAGCACGGACTCCAAGAAATATGGTGTCAGATGGAAGTTGTGCTGGTGGCGTGTGCCGTACTCCTGGACGTGAATGCTTGTTCTGGCCCATGCCACCCTACTAATCCTACTACTTACTATATAGTACTACTAGTATCGAGGATTCGAGGTGCTGGTTACATAGTACAATATGGCTACAGTAAAAACACCCGCACAACGCGCGAAGCATGTGAAGCTAGTACAAATAGTGTGCTACTATTGTTGATTGGCCTCATCCGGTAACCTGTTGCAATGCACGTACAATTATGTATTCGGAAAATATTTTTTTGCCTCGTCGCACCACTCACTCACAGAAGCGACTCGAAAGCCATTCATAAATTTAGTAAGTTTATCACAGGCATATCATTTTGTTACATACAACAGGTCATCAACCCACATCAACGAGGATACATTATAAATACTAAAGTTTTCGCCACACAACAAATAACAAGAAATGAAATGAACTTCAACTCAACCATTGCTCGGCGTTCAAAACGCTTGCTTTGAACCACAAGTGATTCTCTGGGACGGGCCATCCATTGTCGATCTAGAGACCAACGCAGGACTGATCATCCAGGCTGAAGCGGCCTACTATATCAGTACCAGGGTAGGGAACCACCCAAATGTCCGAGGTATATACACAGTTGCTTCTCATAAATGGTAGTAACATTGTTTCAACAACAGTTGGATCGCCTTTCACCATCATTGGATAGTTTTATCCAAGGAAGAGTGAGTTTTCTCCAAGACTATCAATTCTGTACCAGGGAGAAGGAGTTGGCGCTAGCACACTAGTATCCATCCCGAATACCATGCAACGGGTGTTGGAATAGGTCCGAAGAGTGCGACCATGGGAGACTACACCTGCTTCCTTAGCAGTAACATCATCAGTGGGTTGTATACACACGAGAAGAGCTGATCCATCAGAATTAGTTGCCAGGCGCAAAATAGTATATGGGCGCTGCTCGTCCTCATGCTCGTGATCATCACCATCGTCATCTCCCCCTTGGTTATAAAAATCTTCAAGTATAGGTGGTGGAATGTTTGCAGGACCTTGGAAACACAAGAAGAAGGTTAATTAGTAAAGGGAAACTTGCTAACCCGCATGCATGTGGATGAAACATTTATAATTACGGTGGAAGACGAACGTACCGAAACAACGATTTCATTCAAAAACAGTGCCACGAGTGGTGGCAGCAAACACAAGGCCCTCGTATTCAATTGCATCACAGTACTAATCCATGTATACAAACTGATTTTTGAGAAATATCCATCGAGTCAAACTAGCAAGGACGGCAACAAGCTTGTCGAAGATAGCAACAACTTCATAGTTGTTGTAATTCCAAGAGCGGTTGGGAACTCGAGAAATTGCTATCTTCCGTAGAAGACAGTCACCATGATTGTATTTGAATGTGCGTACAATATCGGTGTGCTCAACCTGTGGGCAGTCTGCTGAGATTTTTGGAAGTGGAACCCGGTCACGAGTGTACACATTCACAAGTTCCCACTCGTAGTTGGACCCAATGTAAACAAACCAATCTCCATTTGCGCCTGCCCAAGCCTTGCCCTCAAGCGATGGCATCTTAACATCATACGTATCATTATCAAGCGGCATCAACTTGCACAGGGCGAGGCCACCATCGTGACGGCGCCAGTCATCAGGGTCATGGCGAAGAAGATAGGGGAGATCAAACCGCTCCTTGACTCTTGGGTTCCTTGTAATGATGTTATTAGTTGAGTCAAGAATGGGCTTGAACGAACCTGCCATGCTAGCCGAGGTGATGACGTCGCACCAATTAATGAGTTCCTCCACCACGTCATCTTTCAGATCGGGGAAAGAATAACGGGGTCATTTCCGTCCTGTTCCCTCCATGGAGAAGATGATCGAACAATGGCAGAAGAAAGGGTGAAGGGCTAAAGGAAAATGGAGGAGGGAGAGGAAGAGCGTGCAACAACGGTTCCAAATTGAGAGGGAAAGGCGAAGAGTCGGTGGACGGTTGCCAGTTTGCCACGGTTCACGAAGGGGCGCCCCGGCCTACACATCGGTTCGGAAATACTCCTACTACTCGCCGTCGTCTCACTGATATGTTGGAACGGGACAACATGTCAACGAAACATGGTGTGTAATTTCTCGTGCAAAATGCGATCTGGCCGCGTTGGCCCGAGGTGCCGCATTAGTTTTTTGTTGAAAGTTTGCCGCATTAGTTATCGACCTTTATTTTTTTTAACATGCAATCTGAATGGATAGCTCCTGTGGTCATCACACGTGAGCGGATATAGTGATGGTTGATTCGCCCGAGCAACTTATTACTATGGGAATATGGGAGTACCAGCGGATTCAAGGAACAGAGAAATGATGGTTGCTTCGTCCGAGCAACTTACTGTGGCGAAGGTGGGGCTCTGTGATTTGACTGCTCACTAGTCATTACTACTGCGGCGCAACGACCGAGGTGAATCTTTCCCTAAAGTTGTGTTGTGCACTCAATATTGCTGCATGACAGGTGGAGCCGGATGAAGGATGTCCAACATATCGGCGAAACGAAGTTGAATTGTTTCTGGCATTGCTATCAATCCTTCAGGATTTGTTTATATGTACGCATAATTTTGATGAAATTGTACTGTGATGCTATGAAGGTTTCAACTCTGGTTCCCGTAGGAAAAAAAAAGGTTTCAACTTAGGATTCATGTGTCTTGCCTCGAGATTATCTCGTTACAACATTCCATCAAATACAAATGAAACTACCATGGCTAATGCATCTCAATGGTTCGCAGATCAGCGCCAATATTCACATCACAACTAAAGACAAAGTTATGAGAAGGTGTACAGATAAAGAAAAAAATATAATTGATCGATGCTGCTCGTAGGCATGGCTCCATTTCCTTGGCACAGTGTTCATTGCTTGGCAGCTAGTTTCACCCAGCTCTGTAGCCAAAAAAGAGGTGTATGAAGGACACCACAATCCAATCATTTTGTGCAGCTCCACTAAAATCAGACGGACCATCCCTGTTTGCAAAGATATCCAGTCAGTGTGATTACAATATTAGTGGAACTAGATGATGAAACATAACACACATAAATAGAAGCCGATCACCTCTACGATCTCTCTTTAGGACTAACTTCTTGTTGGAGAAGATTAGGCATGGAGTTGGATGAGGAGGATAGCAAAACCAATATCCCTTTCCGCAGTCCCACAGAAATGTAAAAATGTTGCCCGTGTGACATTCTGGCGGTACTGCACAAAACACTCTTCAGAAAAGTGATTTGTGCAGTTCACCAAAAGGTTGCAATAGCAACGAGGTGAAAATGGATAGCCCTGTTTGCAAAAGGAGGTCGAAAGGAAACAATTACTGCCCAATAACATGAGTTGAAGACACATACGCCGACAAAAATGAAGCATGTTCCATGTAAAAAGGGAAAGATAGCACATGGTGGTTTATCAAAAATGGTTTGAGGACGAGATTGCAAGATGGAAAGTACGCCGGCCGAGATACGATTTAAGCAAACAACTAAAGAAGATCCACATGCAGCAATGTGGGAAGATGGGCAGTGGAGCAAGGTCGGAGGAAGCTGTACCTGAGGGTCGTCGGGATGTTACTAGGAGAGCACCGTCGGCCGGGATCTGCCCATACTGCGGCAGCGAGCAAGTGGCGAAGGCCTTACCGCGCTGGAGCCTGGTTAGAGAGAACGGCGGGTACCACAGATCAGGATGAGCTGCCTCAACACCGTCGAACGGAGAGACAATGCACATCCTCCCTTTCTGCCGGCGGATAGTGTGCGGCCGGATCACTGACCAACACTGAGAGAGAGAGGCCACGGCGGCCTTGTGTGAGATTGTGCGACGAGACTCACGAGAGACAAACCCATTTTTTCATTTTCCCCACGGCAATCGTTTTATATTCTAGGCGTGGTACCCGACCCTCCTTCGAGTAAACAACCGCTACACGCGTCAAATTATCACGTGGGCTGCCTTTTCGTACAAAAATGAACTCCACCGTGTACCCGCGCGGGTGTGGCCGGGAACGAGACGTGAGTACGTGCGGCCTGCGTGCACTTCTTCTTTAGGTGCAGGTACGTTCGTTGGTGGGTGTGACAGAGATGGTTTGTGCAAAACAGAGGCAATGTGTTGATGATATCTCAATCAGAAAAACGTAACATATGCAATGTGTGTGAAATGGAGTCATGGACGTGAGATATCGATAGAATTGAAAATAGGGATGAAGTGTGTGGCTGCGCGATCGATAAAGAGTGCCATCGAATTTGTGTTTGCCCACGTCAAAGATACAGGGCGACTGCCCTACTAGAATTTGAGAGGGCATAGGTGCAGTTCTTCTCCGTGGCATGGATACCTACCTACAACGTTCGACTATCGGTGTGTGTGGGGGCGGGGGGTAGAGACCGGTCGACTAGTATATGTGTATGGAAGGAGAGAGACCTAGCTATGTATTGAGGGAGATCGATCGACATCCATGGATATGTGTGGCAGAGGAATAAGGTTGGGAAAAAGACAAAGGTAGAGCGTCGGAGGGTTGGTGGTGGAGTGGAGTCTCACAAATGGTGGGAGAGGCCACTACAACAAAAATACACTTCCGTGATGATACGTGTTTGTCACAGTAGGTCGCGTTTTTTGTCATGCATGTACATCCATGACAAATTTATGACAGAATCAAGATAGTCATACCTGTGCTGTCGTAGAAGTGTTCCATGACATTACCAAAATTATCATCACGGAAGTGTCCACTTCCATGACGATAAATCGCGCGTCACAGAACTGCTTTCATCAACGGTGACCGAGACGTGGCATCGACCGTAACGGAACGCCGTTAAGCTATCGGGTCGGGTTTTGGATCTAATAGCCCGGTAACAGCCCCGACCAATGGGGATTTTCCACGTGTAAAACCATCATTGGCTGGAGGAAACATGTGTCGGCTCACTGTTGGGATAGATGTCATCCACTCATTGGACAGAAGGCGCCTATGATACGTCAACACGTGGCACGGTCCAACAGAGGCCCATTCCTGTGAAAAGGCCGGCCCGTTTGACTTGGTCAAAAGGTGGCGGGCTGGCCCACGGAAAGCCTGTTAACGGCCTGTTCGCATATAGCCCATTTACAGCCCGCTAACCGAGGGCCCGTTACGCCCTATCCGAATTAGGCCCAGTAGCATCATCTGGGCCGTCCAATATGATTCAGCCTATTTTAACTTCCGGCCCATGTGTGGCCCATGACTTCTTTCGTCCCATATGAGGACCTTTGTAACTCTTGGCCCATTAACGGCCCGTTGTGAAACTGGCCCGTAATGAACAGTGTATCGCTTTATACCCATTAACGGCATGTTATTCCATTGGGCCGTTTCCAGCCCAAGTTATCTTTCAGCCTTCTCAGGGCCCATAGATTCTTGGGCTCATTTGCAGCATTCGGTTACATACGGCCCGTTACTGTCATTTTCTGCTTGTGGGACAGATTCAGCCCGTCGCTACAGTCGGTCCATTTGCGGACCGTTAATACGTTGGGCCGTTTTCATGTCAAAAAAACGTTGGGTTGTTTTCATAGAGTTATTAAATACGGCCTATTAATGGCCCGTTATGGTCAATGAATAGTACGGCCCATGATTGGTGAAATGATGATACGCCCCGTAGAAGGCCCATGGATCCTACGGCCCGTATGAGGCCCATGGATGGTACGGCCCGTAGAAGGCCCATGGACCCTACGGCCCGTAGAAGGCCCATTGATCCCTAAGGCCCGTATAGAAGGCCGATGGATCCTACGGCCCGTATAGAAGGCCAATGGTCCTACGACCGAACGAAGGCCCATGGATCATACGGCCTGCAGGAGGCCCATGGTTACAACAGTCCATGTGTTGCCATGATTATTTTGGCCTAGTTACCAAAAATAGGCTATTGTGGCCACTAGAAAAACACAGAAAAAGAACTGCAGTGACTACAAGCAAACAACTAAACAAGACAATAAGGAAATAAATAAGCAAGCAATTAAGGCTAGCCTATTACCGCTATTACACATATTACATCCACTAGTCATCAAAGTTCGCCACCAGTGCAAATATAGGGAACAAAGCAGCATATTACATACACTTGGCCCTCAAAATTGGCCACCAGTGCAAATAAACGCGGCAGCAAAACAAGAGCATAACTGAAACAACTTCAGAAGAGCTCAAGAAACGTTATCCTGGGTATCCACCATGCTGGCAATAATCTTAGCAAGCTGATTAGCTTTGTCCTATTTGGCACTAAAATCCTCCAACGCTTGTTGTTGCACCAGAAAGTATGCATCTGAATGCTCCAGGGACTTCCGCAGTCCTTCCGCTTCTTGTGGCAGCACTGCTGATCGATGTCTTTTAGCTTGTAGTTGAGACTCAAGAAGCCGAACTGATTCAGACAGTGAGTTTGAATAGCTTGTGCATGCGGTAGTGGCCAGTAACTCGAACACAAAACCAAGACAGGACTTTGGGGTTGTCTCGCTGTCTTCAAGATAGTCTTCCTTAGCTATTTTATCAGCTTTGTTGGAGACCAACAAGGATGTGTCACTATCCTGAACCTTATCCGCATTACTTACTTTACCATTGCTTAATAAGGCACTCTTCCCCAATATTCTATCAGCATTCTAAAAGAAGAAACAAGCAGACACGTATCAAGTTTAGCATGTGCTAGTATATGAAACTCATTTCAGTGAACTAGTTCATTAGTAAGGTGGACATGATTAAACTACAAAGTCTTCTATTTCCAAGTACTAGTACATAATAAAAGCATTAAACAAACATATATATATGTCCTATGGTCACTGCATTGTCTTGCCAAATCAAAATAGAGACACGGTTCAAATCATATCAGTTCAAGACAAAGCAGCAGTGAAAGAATACAAAGCGTGGGAAACTACACGGCACAACAAGATTTCAGATGGGTACCACGGGTCTACATGTACAAAAACACTATTGGCTCTGTTGTGATGCTAGTAATGTGCATGATATGAAAGTCAACTGTATACACAATTGAAATTGAAATCAACAGAGCTATTGATAAGAGCAAATCTGTTAAAGAAACATGCATGAACATACCTGCTGTGCCATTGGAGTTTCGATTGGATCCTTCAATTTAAAAGTAAGTTCGTATCAGTAAATACAGTGATACAAGAGCAAATCAATCATTGTTAAAAAAGGAGCGCCTAAGCGAGCGCTTAAGCGCGCCTAGGCTCTAGGCGTTGGCAAAACGCATTGCGCATAACTACGCATAATCTGTGCATAACTGCGCATAAGCATGCGCTTTGGTCAGTAAAGCGCAAGGCGGTGGCAAAACACACAATTAACGCCTAGCTCTTTTTTGAACTATGATAGCAACGGAATCTTAAATTAGAACGGTTGTTCTTCAGGTTTAGGCACTTGTTCTACATGAACAGAGTACAGTAAGACGCAAGAATAAAATACTTAAAAATAGAAAATGAGCTCATAGGCCTTACCACATTCTTGGTTCGGGACCAGTACAGAACAAGGCGTTCCCAGTCATCGTCCAGTAAATGTGTCTCAGGAGAACGTAAGGGAATTTGATGAGTTTCTTTGCCGGTGAAGTACATTTTCTTTAGGTAATTCTGATACTGCCACGAAGCATTCTTGAAGATAGCAGAGGTATTAGCACAGGTTACCTCATCCTGAGTTTCCAAATCGGTCCTTCTCTATAGAGAAAAATGGGAAAATTTGTTGTATTATAACCATCATGGAGGTAGGATGTATGGGACGAAGCAAAGTAATTGCCATGAATAACATTACTTACACATAACTCCTGGACAAACACATGCAACTGGCATTTTCCTTCATCTTCAGTATAATATTTCCAAGATGGGAAGATAAGCACATACGATTTAAAAACGTCAAATGCGATAGATTCTAAACTACGACTGGCTGGTTGTGCTTCCTCCACAGGAATAGGCATACTAACTGGTGGAGTTGGGGTTCTCCGTGATAGTACTGGCCCTTTGGGCACTGGAGCTGCCTTACTAACTGCTATTGTTTGGGAGCTCTGTGGTGGAGATGGTGTTGTGTCAACGGGAAACTGGGTTACTATCGGCTGGGGTTGGGGTTAGATTGGGTGAAGCTGGTTCTCTATCCATCGCAGTAGGGGTACAATCTGCAAGAGTTTGGGTTATGTGTGGTAGGGCCGGTTCTTGTGCATGTACAATCGGGGTGCTATCTCCACCAAGAGATAGCACTATTTTATTTGAAGACCGTGTTCTTATTCCGCTAGATACTGGCATCACCCACTCCAATTCAAATGGCTGATAAACAGGAAACATAGTTGAATGTACAGACATTGTATGAGAGACAGATGCAATAGATAGTGTGGAAAAAAGAGGGCATGAAATAGTTGACATGTATATTGTTTAACTAAAACGGATAGCATGACATAATTTCACATATATGATGTCTATCTAAACTGGATAGCATAGCATAACATAATTCAAAGATATGATGAATAACTAAACAGGATCGCATGACATATTTCACCTACATGTTATCTAAGTAATCAGGATCGCATCATTTAATTCACATATGTGATTTATATGCTAAATAGAGGGCATTCAATATGATGTCTGAACTAAGAACATGGTGTTGAATATTGTGTATATGATGTCTAAACTATGCAATGCAAGACACCGTATGCATGATATGAGCAGTATAACCGTGCCAAGTTAGAGCATACACCTCAGTGGGGGAATAGGACTGGTCATCTGTCTCTGAATCCATCTCTGAGGAGCTATCGGGACCCAACAAGAGATCTTCTTCGACAGGTAGCACTGTCTGCTCTAAAGGCCTTGTTTTCACTCCAGATTTTCCATCTCCCACCCAAATGGCTAATTCACAGGAAGAGTAGTTTAATGTACAAACATTGTCGACAAATGGAAATGTAATGAAGAAAAGGATGGGCAAGATATCATTCAAATATATGATGCCTGGTTAAACAGGATGGCATTGCACATTTCACATATATTATGGCTGGCTAAAAGACATGAGACTGCATAATTCCCATATATGATATAGAAACTAAACAGGTGGCATTACAGAACATGCCTAAACTAAGCAGATGCCATAAATGATGTCAAAAGTAGGCACTGCAAGGCAACATATGCATGATATGACTAACATCATCATGCCAAGGTAGAGCAAACACCTTGGGGGGTAAATAGGAGTGGTCAACGACGTCTGAATCTGCCTCAGAACAGATATCTTCCTCTGGATTATAATCTGGAGAGGGGTGGGGAGGGTTTGCCATTGAACCCACCATGGAGCGATGTCTGCATGACATTGTATTGCCGCGCAAAACTCTTCTCTTTTTCTCTACATGTTCAGCATGACTGTGTACAATATCTGACATGCATATGAAAAAATATGGTGAGATTATGTAAGGAGAGCATGCAGAATTTAGAGTGATGGTAACAACCAGTGGATGGATCCAAAAATAATGATAGCAGGCTGATGATTGCTTTAAATTAATAAAAAGACAGATGATGGTTGCTTTACTATGTGTTTCCCACCCAAGATGAACAACATAGGCATACCCTAGGTGAACCAGATATTAGACAGACATACTATTCATTGGTGCCTCGATATGTGCCCCGCAACTAATTTAGAACTCAAGTTTGAACATTAATTTGGACCTGAGTTGGGAGTCCAAGAGCTGAACAGGACGATAAAGTAGCAGGTAAGTTTAAGCAATGCATAACATAAGCAGAAACAAAAGAGTGCAACCTCTCTTGCGGACCCGTGTACTCCCAGGTTCATCTGCTGAGTCGATGATGGTGATGTTGTTGGGGTGGGTGCCGGTGGTAGTGAAGGATATCTGAGGCGGCGAAAGATGGTCAGGAGTCGTGATGTCTGGTTTGGTGGATGCTTCTGTCGATGGAGCAACTCAGGTGAGGTGGACGACGTCGCGGCAGGAGCAGGACAAACCACACAAAGTTCCCTTCGACACGTACCTGTAACTGAAGTAATTATGTAAGGGCTCATTTGGCTTGCATGATTCTTAAAATGCAGGGATAGGAAAAACACCGGAATAGGATAGGAAAATGCACATGGTAAACAGAGCATTTGTAAACACATGATTTCTGTCTTGGGTGTTTGGTTTACAGGAATTGGAAGAGAAGAGGAATGCAAAGAAACATGGCCAAAATAAAGAGAAACCATATGAAAGCGTGTACAGTTAGAATGTTATTCTGGCACTAATGCACTTGGTCTTGTTTTCATGCATAGGATTTTGAAAAGTAGGTCCAGGTGGATGTTTTGCTTCATTCCTTTCAACAAAATGCATGAATAATTGAATAGTAGAGTGCCATTGGTAAATTCCCTATTGCTATGTTTTTCCGTTGAACCAAAATAGCCCTAATGGATTGACGTGAATGTATAGTAATAAGTGACGCAACAAGTGTACAACCTCTTTGCCGTAGCCGTGTCGACCTCAGCATCAATGGGTTGGTCACTGAAGCAGTTGAGGCAGAGGTGGCTGTCGGAAGTTTGGAGGAAGATCTGAGGAATCTGTAGACGGCGTCCAGGGCACTGCTCTATTGTGATGGATCGTTCTGTCATTGGAGCAGCTCCGGTGAGCCGTAAGACATCAAGGCTGAAGCAGCACAAGACAGACATCGTCAATCTCAAGTGGGATTCTAATAGCATCTCCAATAGATGATGAAAAATGGATGTAAAATTAACATCACCAAAAACCACCTGACTACAACAGATGAGGTAAAAATTGTTGACTCTGAACTTAACTGTCGAAACTGAAATTAACTGTGGAATCTGAATGCTACTGTCGAAACTGAACGCAATGGTAGTAGAGAGACACTTGACATGTAGTTTAGGGAGGGCATGCAGTTCATCTTCAACCTGCACACCCCTGAGCCGCCTGCCACCACCGGCCGAACCGCCGCCCCGAAACAACTCGCCACTGCCGCCCCGGCCAGCCCTCTAGGCCCCCCCCCCCACCCTGAACCCTAAGATAGATAGTGGAGTACCTCTCCGGCGAGCCCCCGTCCCCTCTGGGTGATTTTTCCTTAACTTCGGTGAGCCCCCCCCCCCCCCAAACCCCTGAAAATCGACTGACCCAAAAGTCGATTTAGTCGATTGAAGTGTGGCTTAATCAAAGCAGAGCAGCAGCACGAGCGAGGGGGAGAGCAGCAGCAGCAGCTGGGCGAGCGAGCAATCGAGCGAGAGCCGGAGCAGCAGCAGCAGTGCGAGCGAGCGAGCGAGAGCCGGAGCAGCAGTAGCAGATCCGGCTGGTATGCACGCCGCCGTCGAAGGGGCATCGCACTGGGGGAGAGCCGCCATGGAGATGTCGCCCGCAGCACCGGCTTCAAGGTAGCTGCTCCATGGCAGTGCGGGATGAAGCACCGTCGGCGCCGGGAGGTCGAGTTAAGGAGAAGGTGCGATGCGATGAGTGTACAACCTCTTTGGTGGCGCCGAGTAGGCCTCGGCTTCATCTGAGGAATCGGTGAGGATTCTGCGGTTCCAGTGGAGCAGGTTAAGGCGGCCCTGTAGGGATGGAGCAGCCGTGATAGACGAGGTGATCATCGGAGCAGCTCCTTGGAGGTGGAGGACGGGGCGGCTGAACCGGCGGGACGGCGAGATGGACGACGGATCCTCATCCGGGGAGGTGGATGAGGGATGTCGAGCTGTTGCGGTGGACGACGTTGTCGGGGAAGAGGCTCCGACTGGGCAGCGGTGACGTGGCGGACGGAGGAGGGTGGGGTTTTGCGGCTGGAGCGGAGAGGTTATGGCGGCCTGGGATTTCGAATGGCGAAAAGGGGGCGATGGGAGGGGGTGAAGCATGACTTAGGTTCGCGCTTGTCCAAAATGTAGGGTGTGTTACAAAAGTACCCCCACCGATTTGAACTAGCGGCCCTTTCGGCTCAGGGTTAGAAGGGGGATTTCGCGTGTCGGGATTTGGCAGCTGGAGGGAGTTTTTGCGCGTGTTGTAATTTCGGGATAGCAAGGCGCGGGTTGTGAAGGTGCCAGTTTTGGGAGCACGATATCTGAATTTTCGGGATATAACAAGATGCGGGTTGAATTTTAGGGACAAGCCTAACGTGTAGTAATATTGTACTTGTATGTACCAAATCAATTCGCACTTCCCTCAACCAAAAAGAAAACAAAAAAAAAATAAAACTATTCACACCACACAAAGAGAGAGTCTTGCCCCGTTTTACTATACAAATGCTATTCAAAGCTACTCCCTCCTTCCATCTATATAGGGCCTAATGCGTTTTTCGATGCTAACTTTGACCATGATATATGACATGCAACTTACACAAAGCACACAGTTAACTTCGTCTGTGAAAGGTTCTTTCAATGATATAATTTTCACATTGTGCATGTCATGTACTATTAATCTTGTCAATAGTCAAAGGCGGTCTTAAAAATCTCATTACGCCCTATATAGATGGAAGGAGGGAGTATGAATCCATGTTATGTCCGATTAATTTTTTTCGCTTTGCTGTATAATGCATGCAACCTACTCATACCAACATTTTAGTGCATTCCAAATGTCTATACTACTGCTGCAATTCGAACTAAATTTGAATTCGTTTCTTTATTTCAATAAGAATCTACAATCATGATTGTTGCCAACTTCAACCATCATAGTTTCCTTGCTATCCGCCAGATATAAATTGGACGGCCTATAATGCAGGATGGCAGGCACACCATCATCAACAACTCCGTTTTTTATAAGAGTAGAGATAAAATATATTAAATGTAGTATAACATGTTCATAAACACACCATGTGTATCACCATTATATATATTCACACATACGTCGGTTTAAAACACTATGATAAATTCTTCAAATATCCAAATTCGCTTGTTATAATGAAGTATATATGATCTCTATTCGTCTTCTACACCCACACAACCCTCTTATCTTTGTAGCTAGCGCTAACTTTCTTTTGTGCATGCACACGCCCGCATCCCTCTCACCCTCCCTCAGCATTCTCTAGCTCCATCGCGCAAATTCATCTTTTCACTTTAGGTCGTTCACCCATGGTGTGTGTAGGCCCCCTAGATCCTTCTTTACGACACACATCGATCGATATGCCTCTCTAGCCAGGTGTGCCTAGCACAAACATAAGCTTCCCCTCTTCTCTTGTCACCGTCCATGCCTCACTCCCACCACTCTTTTCATCGTTCTCATACTCGCACACTCCTCCCCGCTCGATATAGTATGCCTCTCGTACCACCTCCTACATGCATCCCTCTATCTCTATCCTTCTCCTCATGCCTCATTTTCTTCTAACACACACATGCATGTATACCGATCGATCTCCCAACATATACCTAGATCGACTTTAACTACCTCCCCCGCATCGATCGACGTACCTCACAAGTTATGTCTCGCCTTTCTCTAACAAAGGGCGATTGATCTTCCTATGTAGTTATGTCTGCTTACCACAGCCACATCGTCCCCCTCATCATTCGTGCATGCCTCCTGACCCGTCTCTCACACGCACGTGCACAGACAACAAGCAGCCATCTCCTCTCTTATTGATATTGCGGGTGTGCCCTCCGTTTGTCTAGCAAGCCTATCCCACCATTTGTTAGAAGCAACTCCACTACCACCCCCTCCAACACTCTAGCTCTGTCTCTCTCCCAACCTTATTCCTCTCATGCACATATGCATGGATGCCGATCGATCTCCCTTAATACATGAGGCAGATCGATCTCCTTAATACATGAGGTAGGCCTCTCTCCTCATCCACACATATACCAGCCATTGTACCTCTATAGTTAATTGGGCCTCCCTCTTCCCCCACCACACACCGATAGTCGAGCGCTGCAGGTAGGTATCCATGCCACAGAGACAAACTGCACATGTCCCCTCTCACGTTCCAGTAGGCCAGCCACTCTATATCTTTGACATGGGCACACACAAATTCGATGGCACTCTTTATCGATCGCGCGCACACACACACACACACATCATCCCTCTTTTCGATTCTATGGACACCTCAAGCTGGTGATACCTCCACTCTCTTCTCGTGGATCGCCCCCTCTATATATATGTTATATCCAGGACTCTATTTCACACACATTGCATATGTTACATTTTTTGATTGAACCCCCCCCCCAAAAAAAACTCTCAAGAACCCACACACTATATCTCTCTAGGTTTGTATCTCTCTCACACAACCCCACGTAGGTGGTGTACGTATACAAGAAGAGAATAGGTGCACCGTGCACATACTCACGCTTCGTGCCCAGCCACACCCGCGCGGGTACATGGTGGAGCTCATTTCTTTACGAAATGGCAGCCCACGTGCTAATTTGAACGCCTGTAGTGGTTGTTCACCTAGGGACGTCGTGTACCATGCCTGCACGAAACAAAGTTCGAGTTGACGCGGTGCCGCGTTATTTTTAAATAAAGTTATAGCGCTCAATGGCACGCACACAGAATATAAAATGATTTTTATGGAGAAAAAGGTAGTCCGCTCACTATATACAATGGAGCCTTGCGTGCCTGGTTTGTCGCTCTTCAGAGTATCTCACACAAGGCTGCGGTGGCCTCTCTTTCTCTCACCATTGGTCACTGATCCGGCCGCATCCCATCCGTCGGGGGAAAGGGAGGAAGTGCATCGTTTCTCTGTTCGATGGCGCCGAGGCAGCATGTCCCGATCTGCGGTACACGTCGTTCTCTCTAACCAAGCTCCGGTGCGGCAGGGCCTACGCCACCTACTCCCAGATTCCGCCCGCCGCCGCTCACCTAGTTACATCCCAACGACCTCCAGGTACCCCCTCCGGCCTTGCTCCACTGCCCGTCTTCCCACGTCGCTGCATGTGGATCTTCCATAGTTCTTTGCCCAAAATGTAGCTCCTTTTCCATATTGCATTCTCGTCCTCACACCGTTTTAGACAAACACACCTGTGTTGTTATCTTCCCTTAGGGCAAGGAATATGCTTCTTTTTTGTCGTCGCATGTGTCATCAACTTTTATTGGCCAGTAATTGTTTCCTTTCTACCTCTTTTTTGCAAACAGGGCTATCCATTTCACCTCGTTGCTATTGCGACCTTTTGGTGAACTGCACAAATCACTTTTTTCTTAAGAGTGTTTTGTGCAGTTGTACTAAAATGTCACATGGGCAACGTCTCTACATTTCAGTGCGACTACACAAAGGGAGATTGGTTTTCCTCTATCCTCCTCATCCAACTCCAAGCTTAATCTTCTCCAACTAGTTAGTCTTAAAAGAGACTGCAAAGGTGACCGGCTTCTATTTATGTGTTTATTGTTTCATCAGTAGTCCTCTATTATCGTAGTCACACTTAATATCTTTGGAACAGGGACGCTCAGCTCTATTTTAGTGGAACTGCACATTCTGATCATTTTCCCAACATGCCTTGTTGATTTAGACAGAGTTGGGGGGACGTTGCTGCCAATGAAAGCATGGATCAATTTTAATTTAACTACTTCTCACAACTCTGTCTTCAGTTGTGATGTAATTATTAGCTCTGATCTGCTAATAATTGACATGCATTAGCAAGGAAGTTAGTTTTTTATTGTTTCCGAAAGAGCATCGATGGCAAGACACGCGAAACAGAAGCTGAAAGCTCACACCATTGTACAATTTCATGTCTTGCTGGAAAATTATTTGTATAGTACGTCAATTATGTAAACAAATGATGGAAGCTTGATAGCATTGCCAGAAGCCTCTTCATCATCCGGGTCCATGTGCCATGCACAAAATTATACTCCTTCATTCCTAAATATTTGTCTTTTTACAAATTTCAAACGGGCATATTTTAGAGTGTAGATTCACTCATTTTGCTTTGTATGTGTATTCCCTCCGTTCCTAAATATTCTATTCATCTTTCTAGATTTCAACAAGTGACTACATACGGAGCAAAATGAGAGAATCTACACTCTAAAATATGTATATACATCCGTATGTGCCAGTCCATTTGAAATCTCTAAAAATACAAATATTTGAGTAGTCACTCGTTGAAATCTCTAGAAAGACAAATATACTCCGGAGTATATTTAAGAACCGAGGGGGTAGTGCACAACCGCATGGGAGACTCAGCCCGGTCGTTGCGCCGCATTAATAGTGAGTAATGAGCAGTCAAATCGTAAGCCCCACCTTTCCCACTGTAAGTTGCTATGAAGAAGCAACCATCAATACACTCTTCTTTGAATCCGCTCATACTACTCCATCCGTCACTATTTATACAGTGCCCTTCAGAAAAAAGAAAAGAGATCTGTGGGACCAAGGCGACTAGCGATCGGCCTGAAAAATAGCATTGGTAGTTATAGCACAGCGTCTATTACTAGTAGAGGGAATAATGCGTACACACATGCATGCAGTGCTTCCACCCCGGGTACACACATGCATGCACTTACTCCATTCCGTAGTTACATGGAGAGAAAATTGTGGACTTGATTGCGGTTACCACGCCCTAATTAATTGAGCATTAAACAAAACGCGTCTAAAGTCTCTCTGGTGGTGGAAATGCATTGAGAGAAATGCATCATAATGAAGCGCACCCTGTAAACTGTGACGGAGGGAGGAGTAGTATGAAGGTTCAAAACCAAGTATGCGTATGGCCAGTCGGTCAACGCGCCTCCTCTTGGCATATCGCTGACATGTGGGACAGGAGTGTGAGCAAACTGATCTCAATTAACGGCAAAGAGCCAACCCGCCGTTCCTTGAGAGAGACGAGGAGCGAGAACACACAGACGGGTTCGCATGGAGGCCAAGATATATTCGACATGGTTGGTTGATCGATATCATTCATTCCATGTTGATGTTGGGCTGCCGTTTTCCGCCCTTCTCCCGAATAAACGTGTACTTTATCAGAGATAAAAAGAAATAAGAGTACAAACGCTCCACCATGCGGTTCTAGTAGTAGTACTACTCGTACTACTGCGCTTGGCTCTTCGCCTCTTCGTGAAGTCGAACAATGATGGTACTCCGCATGTTGGGTACTACAGTGTATGCCTCTGACAATCTGACACCGAATGGACTGATGCATGTCCACCGAGGGTAGGTCCCCTTTGTAGTTTGTGCTAAATTTTGACTAAAGAGTTAACTAACAAAATATTAATGCATGTCAAGAAAAATTATCTCATTGGATTCGTATTTGAACATAGTTTTCAAAAATATAATGTTTGATGACATGCGTGAACATTTTGTTAGTTTAATCTATGGTCAAAATTTGGCACGAAATACAATAGGGACCAATAAACCCGAACGGATGTAGTACTACAGTGTATGCCTCTGACAATCTGACACCGAATGGACTGATGCATGTCCACCGAGGGTAGGTTGCATTAGTCAAAAGGCGTAAGCGAGCTTCACCTTGTCCTGCAAGCTTCTCCTCGTTCTGCGAGTTGACGGGACACACCAAAAAGTAGTGCTAGTCCATACTACCTCCTTACCGGTTAATATGGCTCAATCCTTTTTGTGGGTAAATGAGAGAGCTTTATTCATATATAAGCATTCTTAGGACGATCAGCCAAGACACTGGTCACTAGGAAGCGAGGTACCCCGCAAAAAAAGAAGTAGGAAGCGAGGTGTTTCATCAAGCCAGCACGGTTCGCACGAAGATGCGCCGCAATGTTTGCTGACCTGTTTACATGCTGAATAACAAAAAAGGAGGAAATATTACCGAGCGCTACTATTTGTAACAGGATATGAGCCAGAATTAAGCGAGAATTGTGGCGAGTGTTCCATGCAATCAACTTCCATTATCACATGCGAGAACCCTCGAAGATAACCAAATGTGTTGAAGATTGCTTTATCACATTTTAAAATTATAATAAGAGTGCAGACGCTCCTCCATCCGGTTCCTAGTACTAGTATAGTACGTACCTTTATAGACTATATTAGTAAACTTTGCGCTTGGCTGTTCGCCTATTCGGGAAGTCGAACAATAGTAGCACTAGTAGTATATGCTCCTGGCAATCTGACACCGAATTAACTGTTGCACGTCCACCGCCTGAGCGAGGGAGAGCTTGCATTAGTCAAAATTTTCTCCTTGTCTTGCGAGCCACCGCGCGCAAGTAATGCTAGTCCATACTGCCTCCTCTCCGGTTAATATGGATTAATTTCAGACGAGATAAATACACTGTCTGTCACTGTATATTTGTAAACATACGGTCAGTGGACTTCATAATACGCTCATTGCGCTCAATATATATATATATATATTCCGGTGTTTATACGGTCACTAGCTCACCCTGACTGAGTATGTGTGTGCATGCATGTGTAGGTTGAGCACTTAGCGTGACCGTGTGTGTTCCGTCGTGTGCTCGGACATGCATGCATTAGGGCGTCGTGCGCGTTTTTGCGTCCATGTATACGTGTGACTGTTGCATACACGTAGGGGGAGTACATGTAGGGGCCACTAAGGAGCAGTCAAATCACACAGTAAATCACGTCTACCATGTTCGTGTCTCACCCTCCTCCACGGCTCGACCCCACACGGTCGCTCGACATGCCACTCACCGCAAACCGAGTATACGATAACTTTCCCTCATGCTTGTCGATGGATCGCGCCATGGAGTACTACTAGCACTACTGGAAGAGATTGACGAGTTGGGGGAGGACAGCTAGCTATAGCACGGACTCCCAAAAACTTTTTACATGCATGTTGTAGCCGGCTATTGCGACCTTTGAACGCGGAGCAGCCGCGTGCACCCGGGAGCGGCGCGGGCGACACTCTCTCGGCCGGCGCGCCACTTCAATGCCGGCGCCAGTGAGAGGTCACGTCCTCTCTGGCCGGGCATGAATGCGGCACTGACCGTTTCGGGCGGGAAGCACGCGCGGGTGATGAAGAGGGTTCGGGTTGGTCAGGACCGGCCGTGGCAGCGGTCCGGACGTGCGCAAACAAGAGATGATGTATGTTAATATTGCTGCGTATATAATTAACAACGTGAATAATGTGGCAGTTGGACAAATATGATTGGAGATGGAGATGGAAATGGAATTTTACGTAAACACGGATATGCATGTCTATGTCTATGTGTGTGTGCGCGACGACTCTCGCGACCTGGAAGCGGGGGCGTGTTTTTGATCGAGTTTTCTTTCTTGGTACGTTAGAAAATCAGTTTGTCCAATTCACCTCTAGATGTTATTTAAGGATATAACATCTAAGCTCCCCCAACTATATAATGTAGCAACAAGAAACAAAAAAAACTAGGACAAAAAAATAGACCACAAACTATCGATGCTCATGGTTGCGTCGGCTGGTGAAGCTGGTCGATTTTCAATGAAAAACAAGCTATCTTCCATCAGTTCTCTTTGCTTGATACGCACAAAGATGATATCCTTCATCAGTTCACCTTGGTTGCGTTGGAGACGCAGTCGTCTTTCACGTTGGTGCAATTTTATCACACAATTGGCTATGAACCAAATGTTTCCTTGAAGAAGGATCGACGTTGGTACTAAGAGCATAAGTTTTGTATTGATTTCTAAGCCTTCTCACAACTTTGTCTCCAGCTCCCCTGTAATTTTATTTGTCCAGCTATTAACTTTGATTTAAAAAATGGTGTGGACTAAAAACCCGGATGGACGTAGTAGCCCTCCATTTTTATTTACTCCACATATTAGATTTGACTAAAGTCAAACTTTGTAATACTCTCAAACCTTTCTGATAATTGAAATTAAAATTCTTTATTTGTACACACTCTCACACATTTCCGATAATTTGGCACATGTGTGGTTGTTCACTTAAGGGAGGGTAGTATACCACACGTGAAGGACAGGAAGTGCGACCAGGACGCGTGGGCGTGGATCGTTAGTTCATCAGAAGTAGTACTCCCTCTGTACATTAAATAAAGAGTTTTGTTTCGTACTTACACAATTTAAAACAATTGTTATGGAGAGAATAAGAAAACCACTCCACTATATATTAGTCGTATACACACGAGAGTACTATATGGACGCAGCTTCATTGACTTAGTGCACCTTCCTTTGGGTTTATGACAGGTGGGCCCAAAATGTGGCTGGCTCACCTGTCATACAGCCAAAAGCAGATGGAATGTAGGCACCGGAGCTTAGTCCGTACTACATTAGTATATATATAAGCGGGAGCCTCAGCGCTTGTTCGCTAGGGTTTGCACTCTCCACACGCTCACCGCAATACATATATGTTACACGCTGGAGGCTCAGCGTTCATTTGCTAGGGTTTTCTATATTCACAGTCTCTCACCCTCTCTTCACCAGATCTAAACAAGATTGCGTTGGCCTCTTGTCTCTCTCCCCCCTCACAGCTAGTGAAGGAGGCGTCCATATCCCGTCGCACTGGGAAGGGGAGGAGGTGCAGCGTTAACTCTATCGCCTTCGGCGAGGGAGGCAATCCACTGCCTGCTGTGCTGTTCTCTTTCACCCAGCGCCTGTGCTGGAGGGCCACCGACCCCTTCTTCTTCGCTGTCGTACGTAGTGTGGGCAGATCCGGCCTCCCGCCGCACGCCTTGCCACATCCTGACGACCGTAAGGTATAAGTTTCTTTGAAACCGTCATTGCTCAAGATGCATGTGGATCTTTTTCGATCTGTAGTCGAATCTAGGTCTTGGTTCAAAGAGGAAAGAAAGGTGCGGTGGGGTGGAGCATGAATCTAGGACGTGGTTCAATGAGGAAAGGAGGGAGGAAAAGTAGTATAGACTGGCTATCCAGCCGCTTTGTTGGTCGAAAAGGGAAAAGGGGGGTAACCCAATACACACATCTGTAAGGAACCGATCTCTTTTTTGAAAAGGGAAAGAAACTGGGGGGTCGGGTAGTTTGTGCAGTACTAGATTTGCTGCCCTCACATAGGAAAAAAGTTCAAAGAGAACAAATATGGGACCAACACAGATATGCTGCTTGGCTACATACTCTGCATCACCCATTTGTACGTGTGGACGCACATGGTGCTAGCATGTCCCATACAGCTATTTTGCTAGAATGCCGCCGGAAAATTGAAGTAATGCCACTGTTAAAAGTAAATTACATTTTTTTAACGAATGTTGTTTCAAGAGAGTGTCTTTGTTAATATGAATCAATGCTACCGTTTTAGAAATGCTACTGTCCTACTTTGTTTTCCATCCAAGATAAGTTAGATGCTTCTTTCTGTCATCGTTTGTTTCATCCTCCTTTATCGGCAAGTAATTGTTTCCTTTTTTGCCTCTGTTAAAACAGGAGTCAATATGAATGAATCACACTGATGGAGAATTGCTCCTCTACTGCTTTGTTTCCCATTAAGACAAGTCATCAACCGTTATTTCTCAGTAATTGTTTCCCTTATACCTATTGTTGCTTACAGGGATATCAAAATTAAAGCTCGGTTTTATTCCGACTTTGATTTTAGTTGAACTGCACAAAAGGAGCCAATGTGTCCAAGGCAAACTGCTGCGTTACTGGGTCTAGTTGGTCGTTCCACTTTGCAGAAAGAAGCAGTCACTGGATGCAGTACATTACAGAAGGAATGACCGAGAAGCTTTACAGAGTATTATTAGACACCGGTGACAAGACTAGTCTGCAGAGACCATTGGCAATTTAACAACACGTGGAGTGCCCTGGGCAAAAAGTGCCCAAACAAGTACAAGAAGCTAAGACAGGACACGATCATAGGCATTACATATTTTGAATGGGAAAAGCTTGTCAAAGTTTACTCATTGATGTTAGCAAGAAGACGTTAGTTTAATATATTGGAATTGGAAAACCTTTTCAAAATTTGCTCATTGATGTTAGCAAGAAGACGTTAGTTTAATATACTGGAATTGGAAAACCTTGTCAAAGTTTGCTCATTGATGTTAGCCAGAAGACATGCATTTGATATTTTTTGAGTGGGACGCCCTTGCTGTGAGCAGCGTCGAGTGTTTTTTCCTATTCATGTGTTTAGTTTAGAAGTAAATAGTTACTCTGCTGAGATATTCCTGTGTTAAGAGTTTGTTCTGAATATTGTCTATGTAATGCCAGGCTTTGTGTTTGATTGCAAAGTTGAGCTCGGAATGTTGTGGCATGCGGCATCACAAGCTGTTCACCGTGCCTCCTGAGAATAATGCTTCGTATTGTTTTGCATGTCGATCTAATGCCAGTGATTTGGTTGTTAAGAAGATCATCCTCTTCTGTTGTTTTTGTGCGTAAGAAGTTCATCGTCTGATGTTTCATTCATAGCCTATACGACATGTCGGGTAGGTTAGACGTGAAACCATATGATCTTCCGACCAACTCATGATATTAGGCCGTGATTGGATTGTCGTTTTCCAACCAAAACCGCTTGTAAAACTTACGCTTGTATATTAAAGCAGATGGTCTCGGGCGAAGGCGCTTGGTTGGTCGATTTCGACTAGTAAAATATCGGAAGTACTTCACACACGATAAAAACGCTGAACGACACTCGGACGATTGCTAATCCAGCCGTTAGCTGTTGTTTCAGCCTTGCCCATGGATGGCATGATACGCACGTCGTGCATGTATCGTCTGGTAATGTCGTCCATATAGCAATGCTCGTAAAATATACACTGGTCTCTCAAATTACACGCATAACCCGACGGTTTTACTTACAGACATCAGGCCTTTCGATGATGAGTAAATTACACTTGTATGTTAATACAGGTTTGAAATAAACCAGAGCTCCCAAGTGCGTCCTTACAGTTTCATGCCGTCTCAGTTTCTCGAAGGTGCTCATAGGTGTCCGATGATCCTGGCTTCCCGAATGAGCAGCGGGCGCTGTATCAGACCTCCGTAGGGCCCGCGAGGCCCTCTCCGTTATCCTTTGAGTTGTTGCGCTCGCTGTGGCGCCGAGCATTGTTAACATGGTCAACGAACATGAGGATTCAGGAGATGACTTTATTTTGACTGGATGACACTAGGGACCCACTAGGGCCATAGCCGTACGTACGCAACTGCCTCCTTATTATGTATAACTATTTTTTTTGCTTTCTCCTGGTTTCCTGACATCACGGACCCACACCATTGTCAACCTATGTAGTCAATATAAATGAGAGAACTGCACAAGGTGCGACCGACAACTGGGACCAAGCAGCTCGAGCAGTATTTGTGTTTTTGAGGCATGAGCACTGCAGAGTTTTTCTTGGCGATGATTTCATTGTTGTTCAGAGGAGAGCAGGGTATTAACTGGGCGGGCTGTGGCCCGTCTAGCCCAGGCCAGATATCCAGCCCAGATACTACTTTTTTCAAGATGAAAATGGCTAGCCCAGCTATACGTATTTTTGAGGAATACCCAGGCAAGGTCAACTTGTTATTCTCCGCCCCGCTGTGCTGCAAATTTTATCTAGGAGGGATGCATTAGGCCTAACTGGAAAATGGGCTTTAAAAATAATAAATGGGATGTAATTATAAAAACTAGGCAGTAACTATTAAAAAATGCACCAAACACGAAATTAGTTTAAAAAATATTATTTATGGATTTTGAAAATCTTAAATTTTCATTGTTGCGCGCGCAATGTTTCGTTGGATTTTTACGTAATAAAAATTTATATTTAATCTGAATAGAAATTTCGGGATAAAAATATTTTGGATCCCATCAAAATGTGGAAAATTTTATTGAATTCTGTCTTCAACAGTTGCTTGAAATTATTAATCGTTGTCCTAGCTAGAAAATGGGTTGTACTTTTAACAAACTGTAAATGGGCTGTTGTAAATTTCATTAGAATTCAAAAATGGGTTGTACATTCTTACAAAACGCAAATGGGCTATAAGTTCTCTGCCACAGACTTGTGGGCCTACTAAGTGACGCATCCCCTAAAAAAAATAAGTTGACGCGTATGCAAGGCTTTGTCAACTTATTATAGTCAACACACGGTTCTAGGAGCGGTGGTTGTTGGATGTCTATCCAACAGATGTCGTGCTTCTTCTTCAATCTCGGATATTCTTAGCTTCAGCCGCCAAAAAGATGATTCCTCCCCCTGACATCTGGGGTGCACCATTTCGGAGGCTAACCTATGGGCCTACTAAGTTGGAGCATACAAAGGGCTTTGTCAACTTAGTCAATATAAACGATTCTAGCTTCAGTGACCGTACGATGTCCATCCAACAGCCGTACTGCTTCTTCAACCTCTGGTCTTCTTGGTCCAGCCGCCCAAAGCAGCGTCGGTCGTGCCGCCTGCTCCTACCTCCCGTGGCCGACTGTGCTGCCACAGAGGCCTCACCGCCCCCATACTACTCCCACCGCTGGCCAGGCCATCCCTCCACTCACCCACACCCCCTGTTATTCTGCGATGACGGCAGCCTCACACCGCAGCCGAACCAGTGAACCCTCATACTCCTTTCCGTGCGGGCTTCCACTGCTGCGTCTTCCCTGGCTCCGCGTCCTCCCCTTCTTAGGCGTCGTCGTCGTCCACCGCCCTGGTGCTCTCGGTGCGGCATGGTCAACGTGGTTAATGACCAACTTCCATCGCAAGAGTACTGTACATGGAGAGGCTGACAGCTGGGTCCACGGCGGCCGCAAAGTGCCTCCTTATTACGCGCAAAATAATTATTCCTCCACCTGACAGCAGGGCCCGCCAGACGGGCCACCTTATTTCGCGCAAAAAACGTTTCCCCCCTTACTGCTGGTACCCACCGGATGGTCCACCGTATTTCGCAAAAAAAAACATTCCCCCCGCTGTCAGCTCGGACCCGCCGGAAGTGCCTCTTTATTACGCACAAAAAAATGAATACTCCCCCTGCTAGCTGGGACTCACCTTGGTGGGAAGCTGACTTGTGGGCCTACTAAGTTGACGGGGACGGAGGGCTTTGTCAACTTAGTCAATATAAATGATTCTAGCTATAGTGACCGTACGATGTCCATCCAACGGCCGTAGTGCTTCTTCAACCTCTGGTCTTCTTGCTCCAGCCGCCCAAAGCAGCGCCGGTCGTGCCGCCTTCTCCTGCCTACCGTGGCCGGCTGTGCTGCCCGGAGGCCTCACCGCCTCCATACTACTCCCACCGCTGGCCAGGCAATCCCTCCACTCCACTCACCCACACCCCCTGTTATTCTGCGGCGACGGCAGCGCAGCCGAACCAGTGAACCCTCGTACTCCTCTCTGCGTGGGCATCCACTGCCGCATCTTCCCCGGCTCTGTGTTGTCCCCTTCCTAGGCCTCGCCATCGTCCACCGCTGTGGTGCTCTCAGCGCGGAGTGGTCAATGTTGTCAACGACCGAATTCCATCTGAAGAATACTGTACGTGAAGAGGCTGGCAGCTGGGTCCACGGCAGCCGCAAGGAAGTGCCTCCTTATTATGCGGAAAATAATTATTCCTCCACCTGACAGCAGGGACCCACCGGACGGGCCACCAGTATTTCGCAAAAAAAAAACGTTTGCCCCTGACTGCTGGGACCCACCCGACGGGCCATCGTATTTCGCGAAAAAAATGTTCCCCCTGCTGTCAGCTCGGACCCACCGGAAGTGCCTCCTTATTACGCACAAAAAAATGAATACCCCCTGCTAGGTGGGACCCACCTTGGTGGGAGGCTGACTTGTGGGCCTACTAAGTTGACGGGGACGAAGGGCTTTGTCAACTTAGTCAATATAAACGATTCTAGCTCCAGTGACCGTACGATGTCAATCCAACGGCCGTAGAGCTTCTTCAACCTCTGGTCTTCTTGCTCAAGCCGCCCAAAGCAGCGCCCGTCGTGCCGCATGCTCCTGCTTCCTGTGGCCCTATGTGCTGCTGCGGAGGCCTCACCACCCCTACTATTCCCACCGTTGGCTAGGCCCTGTGGCGATGTGTCGGTGTACAAAAAGAGGGGTACACTTTTTGTACCCCTATAACTGTGCACGGGCAGTCTGAGCCACGGACACCACCGCACTGAGCAAGGCGAGGGAGGTGAGCCAAGCTAAGGCCGAAGCTCGAAAGGAGAAGAACGATGCCAAGACCAAGACCACAAAGAGTAAAGGGGACGAAGAACAATCCCCCGGCAAGATCCTTGCCGGGGGGCGGTTTTAGCAAACCCGGCAAGACCCTTGCCGTGGCAGCTCGCCCCACACCTACGGAGCGAATCACCCTTGAGTCCACTGCCCCCATGGGGCAGGGATTCGGGAGACATCCCCGTGGTGGCATGCAGATCTTTGTGAAGACCTTCAAGATCAGATACACACTATAGAAGATGACGACCCTTGGCGGGATCCCAGCCAAGGAGGACCACAAGGCCCCTGGCAAGAGCCTTGCCGGGGATGACAGCAGGCGCCACGGAAGGACCCTTGCCGGGGTCCCGGCAAGACCCTTGCCGAGGCTACAGCGAGGCCCTTGCCAAGGACACCCGTAGGGCCACCATTAGGCCCACGCCAATCCAAACCTCCACCACCGTTCGCATGCAGCTGCCGACCCAACCAGTTGGGCAGGCACCTGCGTGGCGGCAAGCGGATCTTCGTGGAGACCCCCCGCTGCGCCGCCTTAGCTGCCTGCCTGCCTACATGGAACCACGGGCACCGCTGGCCAGGGCGCGTGTCGACACGAAAGGGAACGGCGACGGACGAGACTGGGCTCTCCCCCGTTCGCGATAAAGCAAGGACACCTAAGCAAGACGCATTAAATGCGCCTTGTCGTGTAATGCGAGGGATAAAATCGTATCACTGTACCCTTTCCACCTCCTGTGTGCCATTGTGGCAACCCCTTTCCCTATAAAAGGAGGCCCAAGGCGACCAGGAGGAGGATTCGGCTTTTTGGAGCTCCTCACGCCCCATTGCTAGTTCAAGAACACAGATAAACAAACCACCAAAGCAGGAGTAGGGTTTTACGCATCCTCGTGGCCCGAACCTGGATAAAGAACCCGTGTGCTATCTGTTTGATCTGCTCTTCTCACGACCCCGCGCCCCGCAACCGTAGTAGGGATTCTTGTGATCCCATAGGTGTCGTCCTCACACCGACATCTTTGGCGCGCCAGGTAGGGGGCACAGTTGTGAGAATCGGTTCTAGCAGTTAGTTCGACGCTTCTTCATCATCATGGCGCCCAAGAAGAAGATGACGGTGGCGGTTGGCCCGTCGGAAGCCGGACATCCCGTCCCGACGCGGGCGAGCAGCGGACCGGTCGCAGAAAGGACCCGGGGCGCCGTTCGCGAACACGAACACCATCCCAGCAGCCGAAGTTTGGGAGGCGGCGATGTTCGTGCGCCTGGTAACGGGCCGCACACCGCCAAATCCAAAGACGGAGCCAGACCCTTCGCGGGTGGCGCGGGGCCTTCCAAAATCGCTGCCACCCCGCCCGAAGGCGACGCGACGGCTTCCAAGACTCCCACACCGGCGCCGACAGCGCGCTCCTCTCGAGCGGCGCGCGACAAATGGTGTAATCATGCCGAGGACCCCGGACGTCGCCGCGGAAAGAGCCCCGAGTGCCACTCCCAGGATTTAAAAGACCTGCCCGCTCGCTGAGGCGCTGGTGAAGATGGCATGCGACCGCGGGGTCATGATAGAGCTCCTTCTGACATGGTCAGAAATCGAAGGGCGTCGCAATTCGTGCAGGTTTCGCTGCCACCAACGCCAGCAGAAGCCCTGGCGCGCGCGCAGTTGCTCCTCGATTTCCCTCCCACTACGGGGAAACTCGACGAATGGAGAGCCACTATCCGAAGCCTTGTTGCGGTGGCCAACAAAGACGAACCGAGTCCGGTGGAGCCCCCGGATCGACGCTCCGACGGAATCCCACGCACCAGTGGCAAGAGAGCCGGCGGCGCCGCGACCACGGTGCACTCGCCTCCTCCTCGCCCGGTACCGCGGACGCCAGCCCGTCGCGATGTTATGGGCGACGAGATCTCCGTAGCATCGTCCGACCCGCGGGCCCACTGTGACCAACACCAAGTTCTTCGGGAACGAGAACATGAAGACGCTCGAACCACTATCGTGCGCTGGCGCGGAGCGCGCCACCAATCAGACAGGCGAGCAGGGCCTGTTGTGAGCCACCCGGCACCGGGGAGCCCTGGAGGCCTACCTTACGAGGTAGGCTGTCCGGCTTTTACCCGTGAGCTGTGGCAGTTCCAGTGGCCCACTCACCGCAACTTCAAACCCGACGTGGGCGAAAAGTACAGTGGCAAGACCCACCCGTCCGAGTTCCTCAGTGTCTACACCATCGCGAAGCAAGCTACCGGAGCCCACGACGATAAGGTGCTTGCGAATTACTTTCCATTGGCTCTTAAACCGAACGCCATGTCATGGTTGATGCACTTGCCGGTAGACTCTATTTCCTCCTGGTCGGATTCGTGCCATGAGTTCGTGGGCGCCTTTACTGGAGGCCACCAAGGCCATGGCCAAGCAAGCGAACTGCACGTCATTCCCCAGAAGGGAGGCAAGAGTCTCCGCAAGTATATTCAGAGGTTCAGCCGGGTACAGTACAATATCCCTGATGTTCACCCTACCACCATCATCAGCGCGTTCCATCAGAACGTGCGTAACTGCAAGATGCGCGAAGAGTTGGCAATGAACAAGGTGAGAGATGTAGCACAACTCTATGTTCCTGCTGACAAATGTGCCCGAGCTGAAGAGGGAAGGAAGTACCCCGGCGAGGATGCCGGCGTGGAAACCGACTCCTCAGATGAGGATACTGCCGCCCCGGCAAAGAAAGGCCGGCACCGCAACAGGAAGCGCAAAGGAAAAGCTGTGCTTGCCGTCGAGGGATTTGATGACGCTGGTTCCACCAAGAAAAGCAAGGCAGATGACCCCGGCAAGGAGATTGCCGGATGTGTCGCCTGCCGGGCCTTGGCGGTTGCCGAGAAGCCAGGAAACTCCGACAAGAGATACTGCAAGATCCATCGCACCAAAGGCCAGGCTCTCCAGGACTGCCGACAGGTTGAGGTCCTCGCTGAGAAGCAGAGGGCTGAGTATGAGAGGCGGGACAAGGAGAAGGGCCCAGACGGTGCTGAGGGGTCCGGCAAGAAGCATGAAAGCCAGGCGGGCCGTCGCGACAAGGATAAGCAATAGGTGAGGCCCGCCCGGGGCCGTGACAGAAAGACAGAAGACGGCGATCACGAAGAGGACGACGAATCCTACGACCAAGAGTTTCAGAAAGCTACAGAGGCCATGTGCATCGACGACGACGCCTCGCTGCATACTTCTCACCACTGGCTTAAACAGTGGGCGCGAGAGATTACAGCGGCAGAGCCGTCGTTTGATGCCCAAAGGCCGCTGAAGTGGTCTAGCACACCTATCATTTTTGACACTGAGGACCACCCTGATCACACTACTGCAGTCGGGTTCTTGCCATTGTTGGTTTCACCAACAATACACAACCTCAAGGTGACGAAGATGCTAGTCGATGGCAGGGCCGGTCTGAACTTGATCTCGCCTGCCATGATCGAGAAACTGTAGATTCCTGATGGAGACCTTGAAGAGACGGGCACGTTTCAGGGGGTCAACCCGGGAAGAGGCCAACCCAAGGGAAAGGTCACGCTGCCCGTGACTTTTGGAAGCAACCTGAACTTCAGGACGGAGAGGATCATGTTTGATGTTGCCAAGATCCCCTTGCCCTACAACGGGATCCTTGGCCGCCCAGCGCTGGCCAAGTTCATGGCGGCGTCACACTACGCCTACAACACCCTGAAGATGCCAAGACCTGTGACGGTCATCACCATCCCCTCCGACAAGAAAGATGCACTGATTTGCGCTGACCAACTATACCAGCAAGCAGTTGCAGCAGCTGCCGCTGCTAGGGAACTTGCTCCTGCCGCTGGGACCCCGGGAGGGAAGAAGAAGAAGACCGGTGAGACCTCGGACACCCACTCCGTCAAGCGCACCTCTTCGGAGTGTAGCGCTGGTCGAGGACGTGCCAGAGAGCTCCACCGGCAGAAACAAGAAGCCCAGGGCCATACCGCCGGGAACCAAGAAGGTTTTTGTCAATGAGGACGGCGCGGGAGGAGCTTTTACCATAAGCTCCACCCTTAACAACAAATAGGAAGACGCGCTCGTCACCTTCCTGCGGGCGAATGTCGATGTGTTTGCATGGCAAGCTTCTGACATCCCCGGTGTTCCCAGGGAGGTGATTGAGCACCACCTTGTTGTCTGCCCTCATGCGCGGCCCGTCAAGCAGAAGGTCAGAAAGCAAGCTTTGGAATGGCAAGAGTTCATCACAGAAGAGATCCGGAAACTGGAAGCAGCGGGTTTGGTAAGAGGAGTGCTCCATCCAATGTGGTTGGCCAATCCGGTCGTGGTGCGCAAGGCAAACGGGAAGTGGAGACTGTGTATTGATTACACAGATATCAATAAGGCTTGCCCTAAATACACCTTCCTATTACCGCGCTCATCGACCAGATTGTTGACTCCACGGCTGGGTGTGATCTGATGTCATTCCTTGACGCCTACTCCGGCTACCACTAGATCTTCATGACAAGAGAAGACGAAGAGAAAACATCATTCATCACCCCATGTGGTACGTATTGCTTCATACGAATGCCTTTCGGGTTGAAGAGTGCTGGTTCGACGTTTGCAAGGGCAGTCCAGATTGGTTTTGAACCCCAGCTCCATAGAAATATGGAAGCTTATATGGATGACATAGTGGTCAAAACCAAGGACAGGGCAACCCTCATACCAGATTTGCAAGAAACATTTGCAAACCTGCGCAAGATCAATCTCAAGCTGAACCCTGAGAAGTGTGTCTTTGGCGTCCCGTCCGGCAAGCTTCTCGGGTTCTTGTTGTCACAACGTGGGATAGAGGCCAATCCGGACAAAATCAAAGCTATAGAGCAGATTGAAGCACCCAAGCGAATCAAGGATGTGCGTCGGCTTGCTGGTTGCGTCGCCGCCATGGGCAGGTTCATTTCCAAGTTTGCCGAGCGCGCCCTTCCCTTTTTCAAGATCTTGAAAAAGGCGGGCCCGATGGAGTGGACGCCAGAAGCCGAAGCAGCATTGCAACATTTGAAGAAGCACCTCTCCTCCGCGCCAATACTAGTTGCGCCTAGGCCACATGAGCCGTTGCTGCTATACTTGGCGGCAACGGACCAGGTGGTCAGCGCCGTGTTGGTGGCGCAGAGAGAGGTTGACGACGAGGTGATGGCAACGACAGAGACCGACACCACCAATGCAGAGATGACACAGCCAGTTGAAGTGCCGTCGAAGAAGAAAATGATGCAGCACCCGGTTTACTTTGTTAGTTCCCTCCTGCAGGGGGCTAGATCAAGGTACTCCGGCGTGCAGAAACTGCTCTTCGGCCTTCTTATGGCCTCGAGGAAGCTGCGTCATTACTTCCAGGCACATGAGATCACTGTCGTCACTCGCTTCCCTCTGCAACGGATATTGCACAATCCGGATGCAACGGGAAGAATTGTGGAATGGGCACTAGAGCTGTCCAGCTTTGGCCTCAAGTTTGAAAGCACTTCGAAGATTCAGAGCCGAGTTCTAGCGGAGTTCATTGCAGAATGGACCGCAACGCCTGACGAAGAAGCCCAAGAGACTGCTCTTCCCGACAAGGAGGCAAGTTGTGATTGGACCATGTACTTTGATGGAGCTTTCTCCCTACAAGGCGCCATAGCTGGCGTACTGCTTGTCGCGCCCACCGGAGAGCACCTCAAGTACGTGATCCAGATGCACTTCCCCAGGGAGGTGTCAACCAACAATACGGCGGAGTACGAAGGGCTGCTTGCCGGTCTTAGGATCACGGCGGACCTCGGAATCAAGAAACTCATCGTTAGGGGGGACTCGCAGCTTGTCATCAAGCAAGTCAACAAGGATTACCAGAGCCCGTTGATGAAGTCCTACGTCGATAAAGTGAGAAAGCTGGAAGAGCATTTCGACGGTATACAGGCTGAACACGTTCCCCGAGCGGAGAACGATATCGCCGATTACCTGTCGAAACGTGCTGCCCTCAAGCTACCTGTGGAACCGGGTACCTTTGTGCTTCAGTTAACTCAGCCATCCGTTGATCCATCAACAGAGCTGAATAAGAGGAGGAAATCAGGGCCCGGCAAGTACTTTCCCACCGAGCTCCCCGGAGCCGCCAGCAATGATGTTGCCGGGGATACTGAGCCCGCCACGGGACGACTGGCTCCGGCGGAGCGTCAAGCTCTTGCCATCGAGACAGCCGCTCCTATAGCGGAGGAAATGCCTTTAGTCCTTGCCGTCGAGCCCCAGGCTCCAGCGTGGGCACAACATACTGTCTGATTCCTCCAAACAGGGGAACTTCCTGAGGAGCAGGAAGAAGCAAAAAAAGTAGCCCGTCGCTCTACCATGTACCAGTTCGTCGATGACGTCCTATACAGAGAGAGGCCGAACGGTGTGAAATTGAAGTGTATCCCTCGAGAGGAAGGACTAGAGCTGTTGGCGGAGATACACGGAGGCATATGTGGATCCCACATTGGGTCAAGGGCCCTTGCCGGCAAGGCATTTCGGCAAGGCTTCTTCTGGCCCACCGCCCTCCAGGATGCGATGGTACTAGTCACCCGGTGTGAAGCGTGTCAGTTCCATTCAAAGAAGCTTCATCAGCCAGCTCAAGCCCTTCAAACCATTCCTCTCTCCTGGCCCTTCTCGGTCTGGGGGCTCGATATACTGGGCCCTTTCCCCCGCGCTGTCGGGGGCTTTGAGTACTTGTATGTTGCAATTAACAAGTTCACAAAGTGGTCGGAGGTGGAGGAAGTGAGGAAGGTCACAGCTCAGTCAGCCGTCAAGTTCTTGAAGGGACTAGTGTGCCGTTTTGGCGTACCCAACAGGGTTATCACTGACAACGGCACACAGTTCATAAGCCGCACCTTCATGCAATAAACCCAAGACCTCGGCAGCAAAGTTTGTTTCGCTTCCATTGCTCACCCGCGAAGCAATGGTCAAGCTGAGAGGGCAAATGCTGAAGTACTGCGAGGCTTAAGGACCAAGACCTTTGACAGGCTGAACAAGAGTGGAAGGCGCTGGATTGATGAGTTGCCGGCGGTTCTTTGGTCGATCAGGACGACGCCAAATTGAGCCACCGGCCAGACACCTTTTGCCCTGGTATACGGGGCAGAAGCAGTTCTCCCCACTGAACTCATATACGGGTCACCTTGAGTGCTCGCTTATGACGAGCTTGAGCAAGAGCAACTGCGGCAACATGACGTAGTGCTCCTTAAGGAAGATCGTCTTCGGGCGGCTGTGAGAGCAGTACGCTACCAGCAAGCCTTGCGCCGCTACCATAGCCGCAAGGTTCATGCCCGAAGCCTTGAGGAAGGCGACCTTGTCCTTCGGCGCGTTCAATCGACCAAGAATTCCAACAAGTTGACGCCTAAGTGGGAAGGCCCTTATCGGGTAATACGAGTCACCAGGCCCGGCGCAGTCCGCCTGGAGACCGAAGATGCTGTTCCGGTGAGTAACTCCTGGAACATTGAGCATCTTCGCAAGTTTTACCCGTGAGGCGCGGCTTGCCGGGCCCCCCAGCAAGCCACCTTTTGTAAAAGCATTGCCAATGATGCATGTAACCCTTTGTACAAAGCCAGGCGCAGACCCTGAGCATAAATAAATGAAGCACTGGCGCCCTAGGTTATAGCATGCATGCTAGGTCGAGTCTCGTCCTTGGTTAGGGTTGATAGTGCTTAGCGGCGACTAACTCCTAGCTTAGAAGTCGAGTGTGCGTCTCTTTGTCGTTCTTTTGTCTTCTTTGGTTCGCAGGACTCACAGATATCCTTGCCGGATCACTTGAGGACGAAAAAGAAAAGAGGGACAGACTGGCATCTAGACCCCAGCAAGCCAGTATTGCCGGGGGCTGCGAGTACAAAGATTCACCCACAGCAAACCAGAGTTGCCGGGGGCTACAGCTTCAGATAAGTTCTTCATCCCTTATCATGCATTCCCTTATGGACTGAGGGATGTGAAACCTCGTTTTTTCCCAAAGCTACCGTGCTCCCCTAAAAACTCTAGGCCCTAGGGCTCGTTCCTGGGGCCAGGTTTGGTCGTAGTCACAGCAGCAAAAGGATGAAACGAGGAGCCTGAACCCACCTCATCCCTGCCTCCACCGAAAGCATGAGAAAGGTCGAGCGAAGTGGGAAGACGGCAGGGCCTGTTGCCGGGCAAGGAAATGTTTATCTTGGGGATATCAAGGATTTACTCCTTGTCGAGGGTTCTACCTGCAAACAAATGACCCGGCAAGCATCCCTTTTTCATTAAAAACATTCCACTCAGGTACAGCCCATGGGGAATGAAAAACATGAATGATGGGATTACAAGTTTTAAACTCAGCTAAGGCCTAAAGGCTTACAAGCTAAAAAGAGATAAGGTGCCCGTAACCCCTTTCTTGTCCCTCTCCTCAGGAGGCAGGTCAAGGAGACGACCCCGAGAAGTTCAGGAAGTCGGCGACACGGATGATGGGATCACCGGTGCCGCACGGAGCAGCGCCCGACACCTAGTCGGACTCGTCATCCTGCTGCCTGCTACCCTCGTCGTCGCTGCCGCTGTCCTCCTTGCCACTCCCGCCCGAGGAGGAGTCTTTGCTATCAGAAGAGCTCTCCACGCAGCACCTTGCCAGAGTCCCGAAGCACCCAAAGACCTTGACGGAAAGGAGGCCGCCCTCCATCAGCCTGAAATGGAGAGTGAGCCCCGCCGTCAAGCGGTGGATATGAGCAAACGTCTTCCACCCTCAACCAAGATACATCACGTGAGGGGCTGGAAAGTTCACGCGAAGTCGCGTACCGCTGATCCAACAGCCCCTCATGTGCAATCGCAATGACTCCGGCGGATCCAGCTCCATCTCGCTCGCGAATGGAGTCGGGAGACGAAGGCGATGGCGAGGCGGCCGACGCAGCCTAACAAAGAACTCGTAAGGGTCATCCCCAACATGGCCCTCCATGGGGGGAGGAACTACTGGCGGAGGCGAGACCGGCGCGCCGCCCCGTTCTCCTCTTCCCTGAGCGCCTCGGCCTCGCCCCCTCCCCCTTCCCCTCGTGGCTGGCTCTGCCACCGCAGGTGAAGGAGAAGGAAGGACGCGTTGTCGAGCGGCGACCCTTGCCGCCACCGTTGAAGGGCCAGGATTCCCTCTCTGCATGGCGGATGGAGGGGGGAGCAGAAGCTGAAGGAAGGAGAAGATGGAAGAGTGCGGGACGCCGTCCCCCCCCCCCCCCCCCCCCCGCTCTTTATAAAGGAACGGGGTGGGGGCTCGGCCGCCCCGCTCAGCCAATCAAGACGCGGAAGGCGCAGGGAACTGGGACCAACCCGCTGCCCCGGCCCACGACGGCCCGGTTTCCTGCCTCCACCGTTGCCACCCCAAGCGCATGAGAACCACGTGGCAGGCATGCGGGACCGAGGCGACGGGTGAGGCGACCTCTCCCCACCCCGTGATTGTGGCGAGTGGACGCCTTGAAGACCGCGCCCCGGCCCCGTTCAGTAAATGGGCCGCACCTCCATGCCTCCCTCCGTTTATGGGGAAGGCGTGAACCGCCCCCTTTTACTACGACGTGACGTATGCGCATAGAGCTCATCCCCATGCATGCTGCCCACGTCACGCATGCCTCCCCACGCCGAGCCACGAGCGGGAGGCATGGGAAGCGCAGCGTGCAAAGACACTTACTACGGTAAAAACCACCCCGCCTGCCCGCGCACCGTTCTTGGGCCTAGCCCAGCGACGCGATTGCGCTTACGTGTGGCCCAGGCCCGGGGGCTCCTGTCGGTGTACAAAAAGAGGGGTACACTTTTTGTACCCCTATAACTGTGCACGGGCAGTCTGAGCCACGGACACCACCGCACTGAGCAAGGCGAGGGAGGTAAGCCAAGGTAAGGCCGAATCTCAAAAGGAGCAGAACGACACCAAGACCAAGACCACAAAGAGCAAAGGGGACGAAGCGGACTCCCCCGGAAAGATCCTTGCCGGGGGGCGGTTTTAGCCAACCCAGCAAGACCCTTGCCATGGCAGCTCGCCCCACACCTACGGAGCGAATCACCCTTGAGTCCACTGCCCCCATGGGGCAAGGATTCGGGAGACATCCCCGTGGTGGCATGCAGATCTTTGTGAAGACATTCAAGATCAGATACACACTATAGAAGATGACGACCCTTGGCGGGATCCCAGCCAAGGAGGACCACAAGGCCCCCGGCAAGAGCCTTGCCGGGGATGACAGCAGGCACCACGACAAGACCCTTGCCGGGGCTACGGTGAGGCCCTTTCCAAGGACACCCGTAGGGACACCATCAGGCCCACGCCAATCCAAACCTCCACCACCGTTTTCATGCAGCTGTCGACCGAACCAGTTGGGAAGGCACCTGCGTGGCGGCAAGCGGATCTTCGTGGAGACCTACCGCTGCGCCACCTCAGCTGTCTGCCTGCCTACATGGAACCACGGGCACCGTTGGCCAGGGCGCGTGTCGACACGAAAGGGAGCGGCGACGGACGAGACTGGGCTCTCCCCCGTCCCCGATAAAGCAAGGACACCTAAGCAAGACGCATTAAATGCGCCTTGTCATGTAATGCGAGGGATAAACTCGTATCACTGTACCCTTTCCACCTCGTGTGTGCCACTGTGGCAACCCCTTTCCCTATAAAAGGAGGCCCAAGGCGACCAGGAGGAGGATTCAGCTTTTTGGAGCTCCTCACGCCCCATTGCTAGTTCAAGAACACAGATAAACAAACCACCAAAGCAGGAGTAGGGTTTTACGCATCCTCGCGGCACGAACCTGGATAAAGAACCCGTGTGCTATCTGTTTGATCCGCTCTTCTCACGACCCCGCGCCCCGCAACCATAGTAGGGATTCTTGTGATCCCATAGGTGTCGTCCTCACACCGACACGATGGCAGCCTCACACTGCAGTCGAACCAGTGAACCCTCGTACTCCTCTCCGCACGGGCTTCCGCTGCCGCGTCTTCACCGGCTCCCCGTTGTCCCCTTCCTAGGCCTCGCCGTCGTCCACCGCCCTGGTGCTCTCGGCGCGGCATGGTCAACGTGGTCAAGGAACCACTTCCATCGAGCGTGGACTGTATGTGGAGAGGCTAACAGCTGGGTCCACGGCCGCAGCAAGTAAGTGTCTCCTTATTACGCGGAAAATAATTATTCCTCCACCTGCAGCGGGGACCCACCGGACGGGCCACGGTATTTTGCGAAAAAAATGTTTCCCTCCTGACTGCTGGGACCCACCAACTGCACCTTCGCACGCAAGGAAGTGCGTCCGGGCAAAAAAAACGATTCGCCCCCCTGACTGCTGGGACCCACCACCTACATCTTCGCACGCAAGGAAGTGCGTCCGGGCCAAAAAACGATTCGCCCCCCTGACTGCTGGGACCCACCAGCTACATCTTCGCATGCAAGGAAGTGCGTCCGGGCAAAAAAAATGATTCGCCCCCCTGACTGCTGGGACCCACCAGCTACATCTTCGCAGGCAAGGAAGTGCCTGACAGTCGGGACCCACCTAGTTGAAGCGTACGTATCGTTGTCATTCTGGTCGCGAACATGTACGTACATATATACTGGTGGATGTAGAGGCGCGCACGTGTCGTAGTAGAGGCGCGCACGTAGCATGTACACGTACGTACAGCGGCGAGGGTGCAAGAAAGAAAATACAACCACGTACGTACATACGGGCAGGGTCTCCAATGCCTATCGCGCATACGTACATGGCTGGGTCCGAACGGAGAAACAGTGTCGTCGTCGTGTTCATGGGGAGCCAACCGGCTGGGTCGGAACGGAATGTGTGGTCGTGTTCATCGGGAGGGCTTGGACGGAACAGGCGATGGAAACGAGGCCTGGCGTACCACACAACGGAGGAAACGGCCTTGTTTTCGACTGGCCACGTTCGAAACGGGGTCCTGTTGATCGGGAGGGGCCTGGCGTACCGCAAAACGGAGGAAACGGACCTCCTACAGTCGAAACGGGGGTCCTATTGATCGGGAGGGGTGTGGCGTACCGCAAAACGGACGAAACGGACCTCCTACGGTCGAAACAAGGGTCCTGTTCATCGGGAGGGGTGTGGCTTACCGCAAAACGGACGAAACGAACTTGTGTTGGAGAGCTACGGTCGAAACAGGGGGCAAGGGTGTGGCGTACCGCAAAACGGGACTCCACGGGATACTGTTCATCTCCACCGTCGACCTCCTCTAGCCTCCACGGGCTACCGTCGACCTCCTCCAGCCTCCACGGGCTCCTGTTCATCCAGCCTCCACCGCGTGCTACTCCACCAGCTACTGTTCAACCACCCCTCCACGGGCACCCCTCCATCATCTACTGTTCATCCAGCCCTCCACACCACGGGGTCCTGTTCAACCACCCCTCCACCGTCTACTGTTCATCCAGCACTCCACACCACGGGTTCATGTTCATCCAGAGGCAACGCCACCGCTCACTGTTCATCCAACCCCCACCCCCCCCCCCCCCCCCGCAATGCTCACTGTTCATCCCAGAGGCAGCATCGATCGGCTTCAGTTAGCAGCAGTAGCGAAGGAATCGCTCCATCGGGTTCAGTTAACAGCCATCGATCGATCGCTAGGGTTCAGTAACGCGTAGCCTGCAGTGCAATTGCTCGGGTTCAGTTAGAGCCCAACGCCTCGCACACACCCGCGTACGTACGAGAGAAACGTGCATCGTTCCGCCCCCGACCTCCCACCGTAACCAGCAACTCCCTGAAATTTTCCTCCACATCGCTTCTACCATGGTTTTTTCCGTCATGGACGGCCCAAAGAATGTCATGCAGCTGCGTCTCCGGCCCGCCCAGGACGAAAAGCCCATTTTCTGTCATGATTTTTTGTCATAGAAGTAGGAGCCCACCACATCTATTATGATATCGGGTTTTGTCACAATTATCATCATAGAAGTGTCATATGTATGACAGAAAAAAATTCGTTCGGCCCAAATTGTCACGGATGTGTCTTTTTTTTGTAGTGGGCCTGCTAGACAAACGGAGGGTATGAGTGCAATATCAATAAGAGAGGGCGGGGGATGTCTGTCGGTCTATGCACGTGTGTGTGAGAGACGGGTCGGGAGGTATTCAAGGATGATGAGGGGAGAAGATATGGTTGTGGTAAGCATGCGTAACTACATAGGAAGATCAACCGTCGTGTGTCCAAGAAAAGGAGAGACATAACTAGCAAGGTAAGTGTATCGGTGGTTGGTGAAAACGAATTATAGTCGACCTAGCTATATGTAGGGAGATCAGTTCATATACACGACTGCATGTGTTAGAAGCAAATAAGGTTCGAAGAGGCAGACAGGGGGAGAGGGTGTGGCTAGGAGGTGGTGCGAGAGGCCTACCATGTCGAGGGGGAAGGAGTGTGGGAGCATGTGATTAATGAAAAGAGGGGCGGGAGTGTGCCCCTGCGTGGAATCGTATTGGACATATGGGGGCATGGACGATGAGAAGAGAAGAGGGGAAGTATATATGTGTTTGTTGTAGGCACACTTGGCTAGAGAGGTATATCGACCGGTGTGTGCCAGAAAGAAGGAGCCGGGGCCTACACACACTGCTGGTGGATGACCTAAAGAGAAATAATGAATGTGCGCGATGGAGGGGACGCTAAGGGTGTGTGAGGGGGGCGAGCGTGTGCATGCGCGATAGAAAGTTAGCGCTAGCTAGCTACAAATAGAAGAGGATCGTGAAGGTGTAAAAGTCGAACAAAGATCATAATTCATTATATAAAGGTGGATACAGATACTTGAACAAGATATCATAATGTAGAATATTGATTATAATTTGGGCTAATGTGTGGCTTTTGCAACTCAGATCTAAATACTTGTCATAATGTAGGGGGCGGGGCACTATACTTTGTGTGATAAACATGGTGTACGTATGGAACATGGTTTAGATTATGAATATATAGTTAGTACATCAAATGTACTATTATTTGGAATCAACATCAAGTGTATTCAAAAAATAGAATTCGAGTTCATGTAGTACACATAGTTCATATCTATCTCTATATTAATCATGTGGTGTGTTATTAAGGTAATAGACGAATGATGGTTGAAGTTGGCAACAATCATGATTGTAGATTCTTATTGAAATAGAGAAATGAATTCAAATTTAGTTCGAATTGCAGCGGTAGTATAGACATTTGAAATGCACTAAAATGTTGGTATGAGTAGGTTACATGCATTATACAGCAAGCAAAAAAAACTAATTGGACATAACATGGATTCATACTCCCTCCTTCCATCTATATAGGACGTAATGAGATTTTTAAGACCGCCTTTGACTATTGACAAGATTAATAGTACATGACATGCACAATGTGAAAATTATATCATTGAAAGAACCTTTCACAGACGAAGTTAACGGTGTGCTTTGTGTAAGTTGCATGTCATATATCATTGCTCTAATATTTGGTCAAAGTTAGCATCAAAAAACGCATTAGGCCCTATATAGATGGAAGGAGGGAGTAGCTTTGGATAGCATTTGTATAGTAAAACGGGGCAAGACTCTCTCTTTGTGTGGTGTGAATAGCTTTATTTTTTTCGTTTTCTTTTTGGTTGAGGGAAGTGCGAATTGATTTGGTACGTACAAGTACAATATTACTACACGTTAGGCTTGTCCCTAAAATTCAACCCGCATCTTGTTATATCCCGAAAATTCAGATATCGTGCTCCCAAAACTGGCGCCTTCACAACCCGCGCCTTGCTATCCCGAAATTACAACGCGCGCGAAAACTCCCTCCAGCTGCCAAATCCCGACACGTGAAATCCCCCTTCTAACCCTGAGCCGAAAGGGCTGCTAGTTCAAACCGGTGGGGGGTACTTTTGTAACACGCCTTACATTTTGGACAAGCGCGTCCCTAAGTCATGCTTCACCCCCTCCCATCGCCCCCTTTTCGCCATTCGAAATCCCAGACCGCCATAACCTCTCCGCTCCAGCTGCGAAACCCCACCCTCCTCCGTCCGCCACGTCACCGCTGCCCAGCCAGAGCCTCTTCCCCGACGACGTCGTCCACCGCAACAGCTCGACGTCCCTCGTCCACCTCCCCGGATGAGGATCTGTTGTCCATCTCGCCGTCCAGATGGTTCAGCCGCCCCGTCCTCCACCTCCAAGGAGCTGCTCCGACGATCGCCTCGTCTATCGTAGCTGCTCCATCCCCACAGTGCCGCCTTAACCTACTCCACCGGAACCGCAGCATCCTCACCGACTCCTCGGATGAAGACGAGGCCTATTCGACGCCACCAAAGAGGTTGTACACTCATCGCATCGCACCTTCTCCTTAACTCGACCTCCCGGCGCCGACGGTGCTTCATCCCGCACCCCCATGGAGCGGCTACCTTGAAGCTGGCGCCGCGGGTGACATCTCCATTGCGGCTCTCACCCAGTGTGAGGCCCCTTCGACGGCGGCGGCCATACCAGCCGGATCTGCTACTGTTGCTCCGGCTCTCGCTCGCTCGCTCGTTCGCACTGCAGCTGCTGCTCTGGCTCTCGCTTGATCGCTCGCTCGCCCAGCTGCTGCTGCTGCTCTCCCCCTCGCTCGTGTTGCTGCTCTACTCCGATTAAGCCACAATTCAGTCGACTGAATCGACTTTTGGGTCAGTCGATTTTCAGGGGTTGAGGGGGGGGCTCGCCAGAGTTAAGGAAGAACCACCCGCAGCGGGGACGGGGGTTCGCCGGAGAGGTACCCCACTATCTATCTTAGTGTTCAGGGTGGGGACGGGGGGCCTAGAGGGCTGGCCGAGGCGGCGGTGGCGAGTTGTTTCGGGGCGGCGAGGCGGCGCTGGGGCCGGCGGTTCGGCCGGTGGTGGCTGGCGGCTCAGGGGGGTTAAGGTTGAAGATGAACTGCAGGCCCTCCCTAAACTACATGTCAAGTGCCTCTCTGCTACCATTGCGTTCAGTTTCGACAGTAGTATTCAGATACCACAGTAAATTTCAGTTTCGACAATTAAGTTCAGAGTCAACAGTTTTCACCTCATATGTTGTAGTCAGGTGGTTTTTGGTGATGTTAATTTTACATCCATTTTACATCATCTATTGGAGATGCTATTAGAATCCCACTTGAGATTGACGATGTCTATCTTGTGCTGCTTCAGCCTTGACGTCTTACGGCTCACCGGAGCTGCTCCAACGACAGAACGATCCATCACAACAGAGCAGTGCCATGGACGCCGTCTACAGATTCCTCAGATCTTCCTCCACACCTCCGACAGCCACCTCTGCGTCAACTGCTTCAGCGACCAACCCAATGATGCTGAGGTCAACACGGCTACGACAAAGAGGTTGTACACTTGTTGCATCACTTATTATCCATTAGGGCTATTTTGGTTCAATGGAAAAACATAGCAATAGGGAATTTTCCAATGGCACTCTACTATTCAATTATTCATGCATTTTGTTGAAAGGAATGAAGCAAAACATCCACCTGGACCTACTTTTCAAAATCCTATGCATGAAAACAAGACCAAGTGCATTAGTGCCAGAATAACATTCTAACTGTACACGCTTTCATATGGTTTCTCTTTATTTTGGCCATGTTTCTTTGCATTCCTCTTCTCTTCCAATTCCTGTAAACCAAACATCCAAGTTGACAGAAATCATGTGTTTACAAATGCTCTGTTTACCATGTGCATTTTCCTATCCTATTCCGGTGTTTTTCCTATCCCTGCATTTTAAGAATCATGCAAGCCAACTGAGCCCTTACAGAATTACTTCAGTTACAGGTACGTGTCGAAGGGAACTATGTGTGGTTTGTCCTGCTCCTGCCGCGACGTCATCCACCTCACCTGAGTTGCTCCATCGACAGAAGCATCCACCAAACCAGACATCACGACTCCTGACCATCTTTCGCCACCACAGATCTCCTTCCCTGCCGCCGGCACCCACCCCAACGGCATCACCATCATCGACTCAGCAGATGAACCTGAGAGTACACGGGTCCACAAGAGAGGTCGCACTCTTTTGTTTCTGCTTATGTTATGCATTGCTTAAACTTACCTGCTACTTTATCGTCCTGTTCAGCTCTTGGACTCCCAACTCAGGTCCAAATTAATGTTCAAACTTGAGTTCTAAATTAGTTGTGGGGCACATATCGAGGCAGCAATGAATAGTATGTCTGTCTAATATCTGGTTCACCTAGGGTATGCCTATGTTGTTCATCTTGGGTGGGAAACACATAGTAAAGCAATCATCATCTGTCTTTTTATTAATTTAAAGCAATCATCAGCCTACTATCATTATTTTTGGATCCATCCACTGGTTGTTACCATCACTCTAAATTCTGCATGCTCTCCTTACATAATCTCACCATATTTTTTCGTATGCATGTCAGATATTGTACACAGTCATGCTGAACATGTAGAGAAAAAGAGAAGAGTTTTGTGCGGCAATACAATGTCATGCAGACATCGCTCCATGGTGGGTTCAATGGCAAACCCTCCCCACCCCTCTCCAGATTGTAATCCAGAGGAAGATATCTGTTCTGAGGCGGATTCAGACGCCGCTGACCACTCCTATTTACCCCCCCCCAGGTGTTTGCTCTACCTTGGCATGATGATGTTAGTCATATCATGGATATGTTGCCTTGCAGTGCCTACTTTTGACATCATATATGTCATCTGCTTAGTTTAGGCATGTTCTGCAATGCCACCTATTTAGTTTCTATATCATATATGGGAATTATGCAGTCTCATGTCTTTTAGCCAGCCATAATATATGTGAAATGTGCAATGCCATCCTGTTTAACCAGGCATCATATATTTGAATGATATCTTGCCCATCCTTTTCTTCATTACATTTCCATTTGTCGACAATGTTTGTACATTAAACTACTCTTCCTGTGAATCAGCCATTTGGGTGGGAGATGGAAAAATCTGGAGTGAAAACAAGGCCTTCAGAGCAGACAGTGCTACCTGTCGAAGTAGATCTCTTGTTGGGTCCCGATAGGTCCTCGGAGTTGGATTAATAGATAGATGACCAGTCCTATTCCCCTACTGAGGTGTATGCTCTAACTTGGCACGGTTATACTGCTCATATCATGCATACGGTGTCTTGCATTGCATAGTTTAGACATCATATACACAATATTCAACACCATGTTCTTAGTTCAGACATCATATCGAATGCCCTCTATTTAGCATATGAATCACATATGTGAATTAAATGTTGCGATCCTGATTACTTAGATAACATGTAGGTGAATTATGTCATGCGATCCTGTTTAGTTATTCATCATATCTTTGAATTATGTTATGCTATGTCATCCAGTTTAGATAGACATCATATATGTGAAATTATGGCATGATATCCGTTTTAGTTAAACAATATACATGTCAACTATTTCATGCCCTCTTTTTCCACACTATCTATTGCATCTGTCTCTCATACAATGTCTGTACATTCAACTATGTTTCCTGTTTATCAGCCATTTGAATTGGAGCGGGTGATGCCAGTATCTAGTGGAATAAAAACATGGTCTTCAAATAAAACAGTGCTACCTCTTGGTGGAGATAGCACCCCGATTGTACATGCACAAGAACCAGCCTTACCACACATAACCCAAACTCTCGCAGATTGTACCCCTACTGCGATGGACAGAGAACCAGATTCACCCAACCTAACGCCAACCCCAGCCGATAGTAACCCAGTTCCTGTTGACATAGCACCATCTCCACCACAGAGCTCCCAAACAAGAACAGTTAGTAAGGCACCTCCAGTGCCCAAAGGGCCAGTACTATCACGGTGAACCCCAACTCCACCAGTTAGTACGTCTATTCCTGTGGAGGAAGCACAACCAGTCAGTCGTAGTTTAGCATCTATCGCATTTGATGTTGTTAAATCGTATGTGCGTATCTTCCCATCTTGGAAATATTATACCGAAGATGAAGGAAAATGCCAGTTGCAGGTGTTTGTCCAGGAGTTATGTGTAAGTAATGTTATTCATGGCAATTACTTTGCTTCGTCCCATACATCCTACCTCCATGATGGTTATAATACAGCAAATTTTCCCATTTTTCTCTATAGAGAAGGACTGATTTGGAAACTCAGGATGAGGTAACCTGTGCAAATACCTCTGCTATCTTCAAGAATGCTTGGTGGCAGTATCGAAATTACCTGAAGAAAACGTACTTCACCGGCAAAGAAACTCATCAAATTCCCTTACGTTCTCCTAAGACACATTTACTAGACGATGACTGGGAACGCCTTGTTCTATACTGGTCCCGAACCAAGAATGTGGTAAGGTCTATGAGCTCATTTTCTATTTTTAAGTATTTTATTCTTGCATCTTACTGTACTCTGTTCATGTAGAACAAGTGCCTAAACCTGAAGAACAACTGTTCTAATTTAAGATTCCATTGCTATCATAGTTCAAAAAAGCGCTAGGCGTTAATTGTGCGTTTTGCCACCGCCTTGCACTTTACTGACCAAAGCGCATGCTTATGCGCAGTTATGCACAGATTAAGCGTAGTTATGCGCAATGCGTTTTGCCAACGCCTAGAGCCTAGGCGCGCTTAAGCGCTCGCTTAGGCGTGCCTTTTTTAACTATGATTGCTTTGCTCCTGTATCACTGTATTTATTGATACAAACTTATTTTTAAATTGAAGGATCCAATCGAAACTCCAATGGCACAGTAGGTATGTTCAATCATGTTTGTTTAATAGGTTTGCATTTATCAATAGCTCTTTTGATTTCAATTTCAATTGTGTATACAGTTGACTTTCATATCATGCACATTACTAGCATCACAACAGAGCCAATAGTGTTGTTGTACATGTAGACCCGTGGTACCCATCTGAAATCTTGTTGTGCCGTGTAGTTTCCCATGCTTTGTATTCTTTCACTGCCGCTTTGTCTTGAACTGATATGATTTGAACCGTGTCTCTATTTTGATTTGGCAAGACAATGCAGTGACCATAGGACATAGATATATGTTTGTTTGATGCTTTTATTATGTACTAGTACTTGGCAATAGAAGACTTGGTAGTTTAATCCTGTCCACCTTACTAATGAACTGGTTCACCGAAATGAGTTTCATATACTAGTACATGCTAAACTTGTTATGTGTCTGCTTGTTTCTTCTTTTAGAATGCTGACAGAATATTGGGGAAGAGTGCCTTATTAAGCAATGGTAAAGGAAGTAATGTAGATAAGGTTCAGGATAGTGACACAACCTCGTTGGTCTCCAACAAAGCTGATAAAACAGCTAAGGAAGACTATCTTGAAGACAGCGAGACAACCCCAAAGTCCTGTCTTGGTTTAGTGTTCGAGTTACTGGCCACTACCGCTTGCACAAGCTATTCAAACTCACTGTCTAAATCAGTTTGGTTTCTTGAGTCTCAACTACAAGCTGAAAAGACATCAATCAGCTGTGTTGTGACAAGAAGCTGAAGGACTGCGGAAGTCCCTGGAGCATTCAGATGCATACTTTCTGGTGCAACAGCAAGCGTTGGAGGATTTTAGCGTCGAACAGGACAAAGCGAATTAGCTTGCTAAGCTTATTGCCAGCATGGTGGATACCCAGGATAACGTTTCTTGAGCTCTTCTAAAGTTGTTTCAGTTATGCTCTTGTTTTGCTGCCGCGTTTATTTGCACTAGTGGCCAATTTTGATGGCCAGTGTATGTAATATGCTGCATTGTTCCCTATATTTGCACTGGTGGTGAACTTTGATGCCCAGTGGATGTATTATGTGTAATAGCGGTAATAAGCTAGCCTTAATTGCTTGCTTATTTATTTCCTTATTGTCTTGTTTAGTTGTTTGCTTGTAGTCACTGCAGTTCTTTTTCTGTGTTTTTCTAGTGGCCACAATAGCCTATTTTTGGTAACTAGGCCAAAATAATCATGGCAACACACAGACTGTTGTAACCATGCGCCTCCTGGATGCCATATGATCCATGGGCCTTCGTTCAGCCGTAGGACCATTGGCCTTCTATACGGGCCGTAGGATCCATCGGCCTTCTATACGGGCCTTAGGGATCAATGGGCCTTCTACGGGCCGTAGGCTCCATGGGCCTTCTACTGGCCATACGATCCATGGGCCTTCTATGGGCCGTACTATCTATGGGCCTTCTACGGGGCATATCATCATTTCACCAATCATGGGCCGTACTATTTGTGGACCATAACGGGTCGTTAATAGGCCCTATTTGATAATTCTATGAAAACAGCCCCACGGTTTTTTTTTGACATGAAAACGGCCCAACGTATTAACGGTCCGCAAACGGGCCGACTGTAACGATGGGCTAAATTTGGCCCACAAGCAGAAAATGACAGTAACGGGCCGTATGTAACCGAATGCTGCAAGTGAGCCCAAGAATCAATGGGCCCTGAGAAGGCCGAAAGATAACTTGGGATGTAAATGGCCCAATGGAATAACGGGCCGTTAATGGGTATAAAGTGATACATTGTTCATTATGGGCCAGTTTCACCACGGGCCGTTAATGGGCCAAGAGTTACAAAGGTCCTCGTATGGGCCGAAAGAAGTCATGGGCCACACATGGGCCGGAAGTTAAAACGGGCTGAATCATATTCGACGGCCCAGATGATGCTACTGGGCCTAATTCGGATAGGGCGTAACGGGCCCTGGGTTAGCGGGCTGTAAATGGGCTATATGCGAACAGGCCGTTAATAGGCTTTCCGTGGGCCGGCTCGCCACCTTTTGACCAAGTCAAACGAGCCAGCCTTTTCACAGGAATGGGCCTCTGTTAGGCCGTGCCACGTGTCGCCGTATCATAGGCGCCTTCGGTCCAATGAGCGGATGACATCTGTCCCAACGGTGAGCCGACACGTGTTTCCTCCAGCCAATGATGATTTTACACATGGAAAATCCCCATTGGTCGGGGCTGTTAACGTGTTATCGGATCCAAAACCCGACCCGATAGCTTAACAGCGTTCCGTTACGGTGGATGCCACGTGTCGTTCACCCTTGAGGAAAGCACTTCTGTGACACACGATTTATCCTCATGGAAGTGGGCACTTACGTGATGATAATTTTGGTAATGTCATGGAACACTTCTACGACAGCACAGGTATGACTATCTTGATTCTGTCATAAATTTGTCATGGATGTACATGCATGACAAAAAATGCGACCTACTGTGACAAACACGTATCATCACGGAAGTGTATTTTTTGTAGTGATTATTTCTTGGAGTCCGTGCTAGAGCAATCTCCTCAACCTCGTCGTTTCTCTAACTTTAGCCATCGCGCGACGAGCGAGGTGGGGGTTTGCCGATAGTCGGATTCCTCAACTGCGGTCCCACTTGTAAGGCAAACTCCAACGCACGACCCCAAACGGACCTCCATTTTGCATGAACTCCAACGACAATTTTGACTAAAGAAGCAAGACCAAAGAAAACAAGAACCACAAGAATACATTTTACTACTCCTGTAAGTTGGATTAGTGCCTTCTCGATGCATTCATTGTTGATCTGCGGAGGCTCGATCTTGCGTGCTTCTTTCTTCTTCGAGTGTAAAGAAGTAGACGTTGCTTCCTCGCATCTAGTCTCATGTCTAGCCTCTATTCTAGTAGGAGTATCAACAAGTGCACTAGTCTCATCTCTAGCCTCTATGCTAGCTAAAAGTGCTAGAACATCTACTAAATTGCGCTCTATCAATATATGGATGTACTCTTCTTCCCAATACCAAGACTTGCATCCATTCTACTCCCTCCATTGCACAATACATGCCTTCTATTTGTCAAAATATATATGTATATAGACATGTTTTAGTATATAGGTACATCCATTTTTGGACAAATGGAAGTCAAATATTTTGGAACGGAGGGAGTACACAATAATTTTTTTAAGTTAGCACAACTAGTCTAATCTGAGAGCACAACCGAAGATTTGGTCGGGTTCTTCCTCCTTTTGCCGACACGTGGGACATCCAGCATCCAGGTCATGTCATGAAAGAAAATAGAGTGGTAGTTGAAGCCACGAGATGTGCATCTTGGGTTAAACTATAAATAGAATATTACTACTCTTCAGTAACTCCAAAAGCGGCCACCGAAGATCTTTATTGGATTTGTTTTTCATCACCAGCACGTCGAGGTGAAAGATGTGCAGGTTCAGTGGGTCCTCTTGCGTTTTCACTGACATGTGGGACCGCATGTGAGCAAATAGACGATGGGATCCGCGCATCCATTGGCTGGTTAAGAAGAGAGATAGAGGAGGGCTGAGCATGGACTCCAGGAAATTTGTTCTATGTACCTTGATATAGGCTCGATATAGTGGGGTGGCATGGGCCATAACTAGCATTCACGTTTATTAGTACGGCACACGTCACCCACATGAGTCCCATCTGACACCAATTTTCTTGGAGTCCGTGCTACAGCCATCTCTTCTCCTCCTATATTCTCAGCCATCGCACGGTGGGCGGTGTGGGGGTTTGCCGATAGTCGGTTTGCTCAACTGCGGTCCCACTTGTAAGTGAAAATGCAACGCCGCACACATTCTCGCTTGAGCGGCGTGCCGGACCAACCGTGTGGGGTTGCGACACGAACACGACAGGCTTTTCCTTTTGAACTCGTAACTTGTAAAATTCGGTTCTGCTCCATGGCGCGACCGATAGATAGAAAATAATGATTTTTCCTAGAGTAATGAGAAGTTTGGTTCTGGCGCTGTTCATGCATGGAGTACGTATGAAAATTATGAAGTTGATGCAAAAGGTAAGATAATTACTAGTAGTATCATATACTACTACTTGGATTTGACGGAAAGATAAAAATACATACGGATCCATCAACGACATCCTCACGCCCTAGTGCGTCGGGTCACCAACCGACGTGTGAGGAGCAGCGACGTTGGCGGCGAGCTCAACGTGCTTCTGAACAATGCCGTCCAAGGTTGCCCTGCGGTCCAAGAAGGCCATCGTCCTATCGTCCTCCTCTTGCATGTAGTAGTCCTTGTGGATGATTTGCGCGTAGACGTGGGTGATTATGTCGATGGTGTCTTGCTACGCCAGGCGCTGCGCGGCGAGCGCGACCTCAAGGTGGACATTCTCCGGCGCGACGGCGGGCAGTCGCAGGGCCACCAGTGCATCGAACAGGTTGTCACCATAGTGGCCGTTGAGGGTGGCGGGCATCACAGAGCCTGGGCGCGTCGGCTGGAGGTGTATGTCAAAGTCGTCTGCAAGCTTCTTGACGATGTACGGTGAACTTGTCGAGGAAACCAACGAGGACCTCGTCGAACAAGGAGACGAAGCTGTCGTCCAAGCGGCCCCTCACCCTAGCGGCCTCAAGCAATACTACCTGGAGACGTTCCTCGGTGTCGGGCCGCAGGCCGGCGTCGTGGACCATCTGGCACAGTCGGTAATGCTCGCGCTCATCGCCTCCATGGGTCTAGCTAAGCTTCTAGTCAACTGATCTTGCGATTAGATTTATCACTCTTGCCCTTGGTTAGCATGCGTAGGTGCATAGGGTTTCGTACTACTCCTCGTCCCTCTACTGCACCTGCCTTTGGCTGTATGATAGGTGGGCCAGCCACCCCCTGGGCCCACGTGTCATTCACCCGAAGGCTGTTGTCGTAAGTTAATGAAGCTGCGTCCCCCTCCGTGTCGGTGCAGTATAGTCATCTCACCGGACCTCTAGTTGGGGACAAATGAGAGAAGTTTGATGTTTACTGGTTTATTGGTCCTCTTTGCATTTTGCGCCAAGTTTTGACCTTTGATTTAACTAATAAAATGTTAATGCATGTAAACAAAAATGTTGTGTAAGTCACCTTACGAAAACCAAATAATCCCAAAACACTTAGGCTAGCCATAGTGGGAGTAACTTAGGTAGTAACATAACACATCCCAAGAAACAATTGCTTATGTGGCATGGAGTTAATGAGGAAAGAGATGCTTGTGGTAACATAATATGTTACTGTGACATAACACACCCCAAGAAAAAATGAGTCTATATCTCAATTAATGAAGGCTTGCATGTTACCATCCATATGTTACTACCCACTATGAAGGTAGTAACGTAGACTAATAACATATGCATGTTACTAGTCTAAGTTACTCCCCACTATGACCAGCCTTAGGCACGGTGCATTAACTCCCTCCTTGTTTCTTATTTCGTGACATAACTACCAAACATGACATGCAGTGTTTAGTTCATTGCATGTAATCCTATTAGTACTCTAGTTAGAAAAAAGACATTTAGTTCTCTCACCGATAGGAATAAAACACCATGTATTTATTTACAGAGGGAGTAGTACATTTTTGTGACATGCATTACTAGATATTCCTAGTCAAATACTAAAATCCAGATGGAGGTGGTAGTACTCCTAAATCCAGATGGTGGTGCTACTAGTACTAGTAGTAGTACCACCAATGTAGTAGTAGGAGTACTAGCATTGTACTACCCGTTGGTCAAATTATTACGTGTTGCTCCTCACAGTGAAGTGACAAGACCCTGCGCCGGAGATGACACCTGAGTATAGGCGCCGTGTTCGGCATACCATAGTCAGCCTCACCGTCTGCAGTCACTATCATCATAGCTGTAGAGCTAGCCTGCTTACAACTAGCCCTGTTCGACATAATTTCCCATGCGTAGATGCCCGTGCATTGCACAGAACACCAAGATTGGGGGTGGACGGCGCCGACAGTGGCCATCGCGCCAGATTTTTCCATGGCCTTCTAGATGTGGTGGGGAGGAGATAAGGCTGATTGTGAGAGACAGCGAGTTGTTTGTAAATAGGGAACAAGTGCGGGCATCTTTTGCAAAAATGGAGAAGCTTGGTTTGTATGCGTCAAATCTAGATCCAACGGCTATTAGTGAAAGATGGGAGGCACAACATCATCAACAACTCAGGACCTATTTGATTCGCAGGATTTTGAAAACGCGGGAATAGGACACGGCAATATTACAAGTTTCAAACTAATATTACAAATGTTAGGAGTAATGTTGCACCTACGAAGAGGGAATTACTAGGAAGTTTACGTAAGAACTTTCGTTACTTTAGGTGGATGCAGCATTATCGTACAAACTAAAATCCACCGCCCTGACAAGTCACTAATGGGCAAATAAGTTTTCGAGTCTCTGGCGAATTGATGTTTCAAAAACAAATTCAGCTTCTGCGGAGACTTTGTCATTTAGGCTTAGACGCTTGTGGTGATCAGCACGCCATTCATTGTTGCGCCAGAGAACGCCAAACCTCATTACCTTGAGCACACTTGCCTCCAAAACAAAGAACCTAGCCAATTTAATCTCAGATGTGCTACCTTGGTAGTCGATCAAATCAATTTCTATAAGATGGAGATCAAGGCATTCGATGAGATTGTTATAGTGCAGCACATTTTTCACTTTCGAGTCTTTTTTTATCTGCAAAAGAAGAGAACATATTAGAGCAGCTTGCTGCATAAGATTGCCGTGTCATCAAGAGGTACCAATATCATTCGCTCATACGATAGGGTTGGCTGGCTAGTGATACTTTCTCTCTCTCTCTCTCTCTCTCTCTCTCTCTCTCTCTCTCTCTCTCTCTTTCTATTTCCTATCATTTAACTAGGAGCATGTGAAGAGCTTGGGCATTTGTTGCCTTCCACTACGTGGCCAATGCCATATTTTGCAAAAGTATGCCACATAATATGCATCGATGTAAAATCAAAAGATTTTGGCACCGCTCTCGCGATGTGAGAGAGTTGGCACCACTGTGCACACAGACCCACATGTATAAACAAATCAATCAAACCAACTACACCAGCCTCTCACTCTCCCAAACAAGTGTTTTTATTGCCTCAGTCCTCTCTCTCCCACGCAGTGTTTTTTCATTGTGTGAGTTAATTTGGCGCCGGAGCCAAGTAGGTGATCCAGATTGGGGCACCAGGTGAGCAATGGAGGGGCATCGATGCCAAATGCATCACAAGTGAATTTGGCACATGTTTTGGCCTACATAGCCCACTTTTGTACTCCCTCCGTCCGAAAATTCTTGTCTTAAATTTTTCTAAATACGGATGTATCTAGTTACATTTTAGTGTTAGATACATTCGTATCTAAACAAATGTAAGACAAGAATTTTGGAACGGAGGGAATACTACCTCGTATTTAGTATAAAATTTTGATCATAGATTTACCTAAGAAAATGCCAATGCATGTCACTAAAAATTACACCATTTGAAATTATGTTCAAATACGAATCCAACGATATAGTTCTTAGTGACATGCATTAACATTTTGTCAGTTAAATCTATGGTCAAATTTTGATACTACAAAATTGGAAGAGTAAACCAGGACGGAGGTAGTACTTGCTCTTAGGGTAACCATAGAGTTACTGGAGTAGTCTAAGTTACTTTCCACTATGACTAGCCTAGGCTACTATATTAGTACAGCATAAAAATGATGCAAGTGATCACGTGAGAAAAAAATACTAAAAACATTTCTTTCGGTGCAGTGCATAGATGCATTTTTGAACACTACACTTGTCATCGTAATTTGGGAAAATTACGAAAAAAATTGAGCTATGTTGTGATTACCGTTTACTTATAGGAAAGAAGTTTCACCTCGATGAGTAGCTTCTCCGTGCACGGAAAGCATGTAAGGAATCCAACAACTTGATCCAAAATGGGGCCGATAGATTTTAGTGCTAAGATCTTCACTATGCGCATGGACTGGGTCAAGCTTGTGGGAATCATTTTCTGGAAGACGGTCGTAAATACATCAAGAAGAAATTTAAAAATGTGAAATTCAAGAAGACGGAGAAGAAGATGAGTGTTGTACCTGAACGATTACAGATCCAATAAAGAGTTCGGAGAATTTGGCAAACGAGTACACCAACGCTGTCAATTTCTGCGCGTCAATGACCCTGATTTTTGTTGGACCTTCTAGATCCGATACAAGCAATCTCTCATGGAAAGGCGCATTCTCAATGACCATAACGTGGAACAACTGGAGTGATCTCTTCCCAATTGATGTCTTGTTGCGGGGCCAGCAAGACACATAAATCCATCGGAGATTCGTCGAGGCAATGTGGAGGCTAATGAACCCGTGGATCTGCTCAAGACGAAGGTACTCGAGCGCAGTACAGATGCGGAGCAGGTGCTCCATAGCCTTCTTCGAGATGACAATGTCGAAGAGGTCGAGCTGCTTGAGTTGAGGGAGAAGAAGGGCGAGCGCGACATTAATCTGGGGAAGATAGCAGGAGCTGAAGCTGGCGCGGCACAGCGTTGGTGTGAGGCGGAGCGCGGACGCCGGCAGAGAGAGACATCGTCCAGCTTCAAAGCTGAGCTCCTCGAGATGATCTAGGGCGGGGGATAAGAACCACTCGTCGAACTTGGGTTGGACCTTGCAGTTGGTACTGAACATGCGGATGTCAAGGCGTCTGGCTGGCCCAGGGTGCGATGAAAGGATCTTGGAGACTGCGGCCATGCGTTTGCAATCCCCGCACAGAGGCAGCTGTCGATGGTGAGGTTGAGGGGGACGCAGCGCCAAAGGGGGCGCCACCGCCGGGAAAGCAGGGCGGTCCGCACGGCAGATTTGGTGGGGAGGAGGCTGATGATGACGAACAGCATGTCATCGGGGAGGCTACTGATGAAGTCCAGGCTCACCGGATGCGGTTTTGGCTCGAGCCGCCTCCGCTTGTTGGCTGCCTCGCCGTCCATCTCAATCGACGGCGACGCCGGTGTACACGTGTGCTAGTGTGTGTTGTGTGCTGGGTGTGCGCGAGTGCGTCCTTCTGTGCATGCTGCCATGCAGTGGTGAATTGTGCGTGAGTGCATCCTTCGCGCGCAAGAAGTGTGTCCTCAATGCGCCCTCAATTTACTAGCATGAGGGGTGCTACCCCGAGTGGTTTCAACTTTGTTTACTTCACCGCATGTCAGATGGGCCTCTAGTTTACTTATTTTCACCCACTGCCACATGGGCCAGCACACGAAGATACAACGAGCTGACAAGGCAGCATGTGGATTGGTTGACCGGTCAACTAAACAATATATGGAGCAATACGCTGACATAGTGAGCGTATAATCCGTCGGTATAGAGAGTTCGAGTGAGAGGGGAGGCCCGTGAGAGATAGCAGAGAGAGAGAAAGAGCTACTCCCTCCGTTCGATAATGTAGTTCCAACATTTTTTTAAGTCAAACTTTTGAAACTTTGACCAAGTTTATAAAGAAATTACTTATATCTACAATACCAAAGATAAATGATAGTATGAATTAAGTACATGTTGTGATGAATCTAATGGTCGTTCTAGATGTAAATGTTTTTCTCCACATATACCTGGTCAAACTTTTCTGAGGTTTGACTTTTCAAAACATCCATATGCTTATGGACGTGACAGAGTCCCTAACTAGAGAGAGAGAGAGATAGGGAGAGAGAGAGAGAGAGTGAAGAAAGTGTGTGTGCATGTGTGAAAGAGACATGGACAACACATGATAAAAGTAGAGAAAAAGCGTGCATGTCTTATGAAAACATATCACACATGCATCTTCGACAATGGAGGCAAGGTGAGGAGATAGTGTGTGGTTGTTTGGAACCATGAGAGCAAGACCCCTAGCACGTGGCCAAGAGGGGTCTGACAAACAAGGGAGAGAGGTCGAGGGAGACGTACGGAGAAAATGCAGACATGGGGAGGAGAGAGTGTATGTTTGTCATAGAGAGATCCCCTGGAGATCGTGATGGGACTACATGGGTGGGAGATCGAGTGACGAGGTGTGTGCGCGATAGAAGATGCCCCGAGAGATATCGAGATAGACATATGGATGGAAGGAGACAATACGTGTGTTCCTGATGGCTAGTAAGAGATAATCATACTTAGGAGGGGGGAGTGCTTGCGCCTATGATGGAGTGAGGGATTATGGTACTTAGGGGGTGCGTATCACATGGAGAGAGAACAAGGGCGGAGAGTGTTGGATGGGTCTATATGTATAGCGCGAGCGAGACATGTGTATGTGTGAACCTGGGAGATATAAGGTCAGTTTGGCTTGCGTCCTGAGCATCTTTTGCCTGGCCTGGGGTTGTGGCTAGATTTCATGCACGCTTGTTTGGTTGCTACCCTGTGAAAAAGAAAGCCCGCCTGGCCTGGGTTCCCTTGCACTTTAATTAGCCTGGCTGGACTCCAGACACTGCAAGTAGCCTGGCCCAGGCGACCGATTTCGAACGCCTGGCCATGCCTGGTCGTGCGGCCACGAGGCTAATAGCAACATGGATGGATATTAGCAATAAATAATTGCTGCATGGATTGATTGATGGGACGTTGATGCTTTGCCTGGCCTAGGCATGAACCAAACGCTTCAGCACCACACAAGCCTGGCCAGGCAGAAATATTTTACATCTCACGTCCACACCAGGAAGTACTAGCCATCAAGGCATGAGGGTCAGGTCACGAACCAAACTGACCAATAAAGTTTGAGAGAGATTGAGGAGCCCCGATAAGGTTGAGTGTTGTGTTAGATAGCTGAGAGGGGGAAAGAGATATTCCATCCGCTCGATAATGCAGTGCATGTAAATTTTTTAGAAGTCAAACTTTGGAAACTTTGATTAGGTTTATGAAAATGTTATTTATATCTACAATACCAAAGATACATCATACAAAACTACATCTCATGGTGAATCTAATGGTATATGTTTGCCGTACTAGATGTAATTGTTTTTCTCCACGTACATGGTCAAACTTTGTGATGTTTGACTTTTCAATAAATCTATGTGCTATGGACCGAGGAGAGTGCCTAAGTCGAGACAGATCAAGTGCGTGTGAAGGAGAATGAGTAAGTGTGCAAAAAGAGTATGTGTGTGAAAGAGAAAGTGACAACAAACGATAAATTAGAGAGAGAGTGTGGTTTTTCGTTTCTTATGCAAACATATCACGCATGCATATCCGAGATGGAAAATTGAGGCGAGGAGATACACGAAGATAGCTAGTGTGTGATTGTTTGCAATGGAGAGAGACACCCCTGTAGCACATGTCCAATAGAGGTCTGGCCAACAAGGAACAAAGGTCGAGAGGGACACATGGATGGCACGGACGCATGGGGAGGGAGAGAGGGTGTGTTTGTGATAGAGAGATCCCCTCGAGATCATGAGGGGACTATATGGGTGGGAGATCGAGGGAGTGCGTGCACAATAGAAAGATGCCCTGAGAGAAATCGAGATAGACCATGCACATGTTTGTGATGGAGACTAAGATTAGCTAGTCATATACATATAGGGGGGACTACGTGTGCCTACAGTTGAGTGAGAGACCATTGTACTTGGCTAGCTAGGCATGAGATTGTGTGTGTGTGCGTGTGAGATGGAGAGAGAACGAGGGAGAGAGATAGAGTTTTAGATGGGCCTATCTAGTGCGAGTGAGATATGCATGTGTATGTGTGACCCAGGTGGATGGAGAGTGTGAGAGAGGGGGGGAAGAGCTACGAGACGACAGAGTGGTGCGTGAGAGAGTTATGGGCAAAGGCCAAGGAATTTGTGTGCGTACGATGAGTGCACCCAAGATATCTATCTTGGACTAGCTAGAGTATCATACATAGTGTGCGAGAGAGACCTATAGATGGTGTATATATGCATGCGAACTAGAAAGACCCCCCACACACACACACACAAAGAGAGAGATGGAGAGAAAGGGAGAGGGACCAACAAGGTTTTTATGTTGGATGCGTGCGATAGAATTGAAGATTGTCGGAGAGAGAGAGAGAGAGAGAGAGAGAGAGAGAGAACAGGAGTCCGGGAGAGGGGGAGGTCGCGTTTTATGCATCAAAGACTGATATAAACCATGTTTCGATATAAAATTGCATTCAAATATTTAAATTGGAGAACATGTTGTCTGCAATCCACACATGAACGGATATATGCGTATATCAAACAAGTTCATTAATTTGACTTTCAACATGTTCATGGAGTACTGTAATACTGTACAACATGCTACTCGATTGAGGTGTTCAATTTTGGATTTAGTTCACTATTTTGACCTACTGAACGAGCTATTTCATTGAATCGAGATATTTCATTTTGGGTTTGATTCACGTTTTTGAGTGGGTTAACTATTTGTCATATAGTAAATCGCTAGCGACGAGCATGTAAAAACACATTACTCCCGAGCATCATCTCTCCATGTAAAAAAGAAGTGGCAAGCTAATATTTCAAAATTTGATTCGAATCGACTTGGTAAGGTAGACGTGGATGCCCGTTCTCCCAAAATTTGAATGAACCGTTAAACATCCTCTCTGCTCGGTGGAATTCGCCCGAGCAAATAAATGGGAGACATGAAATTACCGTCCTCTGTGGGACATGCATCAATTGGCCCGTTGTACATTGAGGGTAGGTTTATAACTTTATCCAAGCACGCCTTCTCCTCGGCCGAAATGACATGTGCCGAATAATTCATAAACCATGGTCGGCAAAACACGCTCTCCTCGCCCAAAATAGCTCGCGCCCACTATTTCAAAACACGCTCTCCTTGCCCGAAATCGCTCGCGCCCACTATAGTTCAAAATATGCCCTCCTCGCCCGAAATCGCTCCCGCCCACTATTTGGGGAGAAGCAAAGTTACTCTACTATCCCCGACCCTCAGTACACAGACCCAAGCCGAGAAGCCTATAGGCAAGGGTAGAACTATAACTCCCCCTCACATTTCAGACAAATGCGTCCGTAAGACATGGTTCCACTCTCCTCCCAATCCCCCCCCCCCTGCCCGCCCCCATTCATACCTCGTGGGCGCCAAATCACCTTCTACCCGGGAACCTCCCTTCTCCCGAGCCGCGAAACCTCAGCCCCACCTCCATGGCACCCCCCACCGCACCAATTTCACAGCTGCCCTCCTCCCTAATGCCGGAGACGCTGTCCATTTGCCGTCATGCACTGGGCCGTGTGCCTCTTACTCCGTGCTGCTGGTGCTGCCTCGACGACGGCCGCATGAACCGTATCGGAGCCGATTCACCCCCGCTGTTGTTCACGGCGCCGGAGCGGCTCCAACTTCGGATCCGTCCAGAGTCCTGGTGCTGCTTCCCCGGAGTCGTTGACCGTCGCGACATCGCTCTTTCCCTGCCGCTGGTTGCCACCGCAAACGTGTCGCCTCACCGACTTGGCAGCTGGACCTGCCTACTTCACCATGCCGCCAGATAGATCGCACCCTCATCTCAAATCACTTTATTTAGGCGTCAGTTGTCTGAATTTTTATTCTAGGCCAATCGATTACCAATGGGAAGCAGCACTCCTCGAGGCGGCAGAGCTCCTAGGCTACCGGTTGGCTGGTGTCTAATGTAAGGGTGCGGGGCCGCAAGTTCGCCGCGGAAGCAGTGCTTAGATGGCTATCTTTTAGAGTTGCGTGGGTTGAAGGTACTGCCGCCGCCAGATCTGGATGACGGGGAGTCTTTGTGGATTGGCCCGGGGGCGGCGCAACCACGGTAGTGCGGTGGGGCGGGGAGCGGGGTTTTGGCCGGGGCCACGGATGGCGGAGGCAGGCTAATCTGTCGTTGGTCGCTGGCTCTTCGGGGAAGATTCCGAACAGTGTCAGCCGAGAGGCACAAGACGGCCATCAAGCCATCCGGCGTAGATCGGACAGTACCAAAATAAAATAAAATCGTGTGACCCCAATTTAGTCTTCAGTCAATAGACGTGTGACCACTCTCGTACCTTGCTGTTGATCTCTTAGTGTATTTCTTCAGATCGAAGAGATATGTCGTTCTTAACATTATGCGTTATCTGCATCTTCAGACACACCGTCTTCCGACTCATCGCAGCTGCTTCAACAAGGGAAGCATACAATAGAAGGGAGCTATAGTCCCCACTCAACAGTTCCCTGCATTGAATGCGCGTGCCCGACATGGACAGCCAGGGCCATCGACAAGTCAGCACATGATGCTCACCCCTATGGATGGCAGCCAGATAGGTTGTACCCTCATCTTACTTGTGTGCAACATTTATGGCTTTGTTATTCATCTAAGCATGGAAATAGATCGTCACATTTCACTGTATATTCATTCTGATCTCTTACGGGTCTTGTTTAGGAGTTAACGATGTTCCAGAGTTCAGCTAGGATACTTGTTCTTTAGGTAACGATGTTCCATAGTTATCATCCATCACCCAATGCTATCCCATAGGCTGGTGATTATAGTATTATGCCACTTCTAGTATTACCTATGTTGTTCTTTAATACTTTTGTGTGCCATCTAGTTAATCTCGAGTACAAACGATACATATTCTGTAGCTTTCATCTGTGTTCTCCCTTTAGTTTATGAGACATGTTGCTGCTAGTTAACCCCGGTCCTACTATTTATGTCATCTCCTACAGGCACTCATTACATAAATCTAACTACTAGTTGTCTTCCATGCATGTCAGATATAATTGCACACACTGATATATCCACAAGAACCTCACGGAGCAATGTAAAGGCCAATAAACTTGATGTCAATGATACCTAATATGACGGAACATGTAAAGGTAGTTCTTCAGAAGACTTGCAGAAAGTGAAGGAAATATGCCCTAGAGGCAATAATAAAGTTATTATTTATTTACTTATATCATGATAAATGTTTATTATTCATGCTAGAATTGTATTAACCAGAAACATAATACATGTGTGAATACATAGACAAACAGAGTGTCACTAGTATGCCTCTACTTGACTAGCTCGTTAATCGAAGATGGTTATGTTTCCTAACCATAGACATGAGTTGTCATTTGATTAACGGGATCACATCATTAGGAGAATGATGTGATTGACATGACCCATTCCGTTAGCTTAGCACACAATCGTTTAGTATTCTGCTATTGCTTTCTTCATGACTTATACATGTTCCTGTAACTATGAGATTATGCAACTCCCGTTTACCGGAGGAACACTTTGGGTGCTACCAAACGTCACAACGTAACTGGGTGATTATAAAGGAGTACTACAGGTGTCTCCAAAGGTACATGTTGGGTTGGCGTATTTCGAGATTAGGTTTTGTCACTCCGATTGTCGGAGAGGTATCTCTGGGCCCTCTCGGTAATACACATCACTTAAAGCCTTGCAAGCATTGAAACTAATGAGTTAGTTGTGGGATGATGTATTACGGAACGAGTAAAGAGACTTGCCAGTAACGAGATTGAACTAAGTATTGGATTCCGACGATCGAATCTCGGGCAAGTAACATACCGATGACAAAGGGAACAACGTATGTTGTTATGCGGTTTGACCGATAAAGATCTTCGTAGAATATGTAGGAGCCAATATGAGCATCCAGGTTCTGCTATTGGTTATTGACCGAGAATAGTTCTAGGTCATGTCTACATTGTTCTCAAACCTGTAGGGTCCGCACGCTTAAGGTTTCGATGACAGTTATATTATGAGTTTACATGTTTTGATGTACCGAAGGAGTTCGGAGTCCCGGATGAGATCGGGGACATGACGAGGAGTCTCGAAATGGTCGAGACGTAAATATTCATATATTGGATGATATGGTTAGGCCAAGGGGTCAAGCCCATGAGGCTTTAGGTCGGTGCAAAAGGAGTTTTGCGGAGGCCAGGGGGCCAAACGCCGGAGACCCTGGCGTCTGGCCCTGGGCCAGACGCCGAGGCCCATGGCGTCTAGGCCAGACGCCAAGGATTGTGGCATTTGGTCCTGGAGTCCGAGTGGGACTCTTGCCTTTCGAGCAAAACCGACTTTGAGGAGGCTTTTGCTCCAAGTTTCGACCCCGGGGCTCAACATATAAATAGAGGGGCAGGGCTAGCACCAAAGACACAACAATTGATCCCTTGGATCTCTTTGCCGTGTGCGGTGCCCCCCTCCACCATAGTCCACCTCGATAATATCATAGCGGTGCTTAGGCGAAGCCCTGCGACGGTAGAACATCAAGATCGTCACCACGCTGTCGTGCTGACGGAACTCTCCCTCGACACTCGGTTGGATCGGAGTTCGAGGGATGTCATCGAGCTGAACGTGTGCTAGAACTCGGAGGTGCCGTAGTTTCGGTGCTTGATCGGTCGGGCCGTGAAGACGTATGACTACATCAACCGTGTTGTGCTAACTCTTCCGCTTACGGTCTACAAGGGTATGTAGACAACACTCTCCCCTCTCGTTGCTATGCATCACTATGATCTTGCGTGTGCGTAGGAAATTTTTTGAAATTACAACGTTCCCCAACAGTGGCATCCGAGCCTAGGTTTTATGCATTGATGTTATATGCACGAGTAGAACACAAGTGAGTTGTGGGCGATACAAGTCATACTGCTTACCAGCATGTCATACTTTGGTTCAGCGGTATTGTTGGATGAAGCGGCCCGGACCGACATTACGCATACGCTTACGCGAGACTGGTTTTACCGCCGTGCTTTGCACACAGGTGACTAGCGGGTGTCTGTTTCTCCAACTTTAGTTGAACCGAGTGTGGCTACGCCCAGTCCTTGCGAAGGTTAAAACAGCACTAACTTGAAGAACTATCGTTGTGGTTTTGATGCGTAGGTAAGAACGGTTCTTGCTCAGCCCGTAGCAGCCACGTAAAACTTGCAACAACAAAGTAGAGGACATCTAACTTGTTTTTGCAGGGCATGTTGTGATGTGATATGGTCAAGACGTGATGAGATATAAGTTGTTGTATGAGATGATCATGTTTTGTTGAAGTTATCGGCAACTGGCAGAAGCCCTATGGTTGTCTCTTTGTTGCATAAGATGCAAGTGCCAAATAATTGCTTTACTTTATCGCTATGCGATAGCAATAGTTGCAAGAGCAATAGTTGGCAAGACGACCATGTGACGACACATTGATATAGATCAAGATGATGAAGATCATGGTGTCGTGCCGGTAACGATAGAGATCATGACAGTACTTTGGAGATGGAGATCAAAGGCGCAAGATGATCATGGCCATATCATGTCACATATTTTGATTGCATATGATGTTTATCTGTTATACATCTTATTTTGTTTTGTTTGACGGTAGCATTTTAAGATGATCTCTCACTAATTATCAAGAAGTGTTCTCCCTGAGTATGCACCGTTGCCAAAGTTCGTCGTGCCCAGACACCACGTGATGATCGGGTGTGATAAGCTCTACGTCCATCTACAACGGGTGCAAGCCAGTTTTGCACACACGGAATACTCAGGTTAAACTTGACGAGCCTAGCATATGCAGATATGGCCTCGGAACACGGAGACCGAAAGGTCGAGCGTGAATCATATAGTAGATATGATCAACATAGTGATGTTCACCATTGAAAACTACTCCATCTCACGTGATGATCGGTTATGGTTTAGTTGATTTGGATCACGTGATCACTTAGAGGAGAAGAGGGATGTGTATCTAAGTGGGAGTTCTTAAGTAATATGATTAATTGAACTTAAATTTATCATGAACTTAGTCCTGGTAGTATTTTGCAAATTATGTTGTAAGATCAATAGCTTGCGATGTTGCTTTCATATGTTTATTTTGATATGTTCCTAGAGAAAATTGTGTTGAAAAATGTTAGTAGCAATGATGCGGATTGGATCCGTGATATGAGGTTTATCCTCATTGCTGCGCAGAAGAATTATGTCCTTGATGCACCGCTAGGTGACAGACCTATTGCAGGAGCAAATGCAGATGTTATGAACGTTTGGCTAGCTCAATATGATGACTACTTGATAGTTTAGTGCACCATACTTAACAGCTTAGAATCGGGACTTCAAAGACGTTTTGAACGTCATGGACCATATGAGATGTTCCAGGAGTTGAAGTTAATATTTCAAGCAAATACCCGAGATGAGAGATATGAAGTCTCCAACAAGTTCTATAGCTAAAAGATGTAGGAGAATCTCTCAACTAGTGAGCATGTGCTCAGATTGTCTGGGTACTACAATCGCTTGAATCAAGTGGGAGTTAATCTTCCAGATAAGATAGTGATTGACAGAATTCTCTAGTCACCACCACCAAGTTAGTAGAACTTCGTGATGAACTATAATATGCAAGGGATGATGAAAATAATTCCCAAGCTCTTCGCGATGCAAAAATCTACGAAGGTAGAAATCAAAGAAAAACATCAAAGTGTTGATGGTGGACAAGATCACTAGTTTCAAGAAAAAGGGCAAAGGGAAGAAGGGGAACTTCAAGAAGAACAGCAAGCAAGTTGCTGCTCAAGTGAAGAAGCCCAAGTATGGACCTAAGCCTAAGACTAAGTGATTCTACTGCAAAGGGACTGGTCACTGGAAGTGGAACTACCCCAAGTATTTGGCGGATAAGAAGGATGGCAAAGTGAACATAAGTATATTTGATATGCATGTTATTGATGTGTACTTTACTAGTGTTTATAGTAACCCCTTGGTATTTGATACTGCTTCAGTTACTAAGAGTAGTAACTCGAAACAGGAGTTGCATAATAAACAGAAACTAGTTGAGGGTGAGGTGACGATGTGTGTTGGAAGTAGTTCCAAGATTGATATGATCACCATCGCACACTCCCTATACTTTCAGGATTAGTGTTGAAACTAAATAAGTGTTATTTGGTGTTTGCGTTGAGCATGAATATGATTTGATCATGTTTATTGCAATACGGTTATTCATTTAAGTAAGAGAATAAATTGTTGTTCTGTTTACATGAATAAAACCTTATATGGTTACACACCCAATGAAAATGGTTCGTTGGATCTCGATCATAGTGATACACATATTCATAATATTGAAACCAAAAGATGCAAAGTTAATAATGATAGTGCAACTTATTTGTGGCACTGCCGTTTAGGTCATATTGGTGTAAAGCGCATGAAGAAACTCCATGCTGATGGACTTTTTGAATCACTTGATTATGAATCGCTTGATGCTTGCGAACCATGCCTCATGGGCAAGATGACTAAGACTCCGTTCTCCGGAACAATGGAGCGAGCAACTGACTTATTGGAAATAATACATACTGATGTATGCAGTCCGATGAGTGTTAAGGCTCACGGAGAGTATCGTTATTTTTCTGTCCTTCACAGATGATTTGAGCAGATATGGGTATATCTACTTGATGAAACATAAGTCTGAAACATTTGAAAAGTTCAAAGAATTTCAGAGTGAAGTGGAAAATCATCGTGACAAGAAAATAAGGTTTCTACGATCTGATTGCAGAGACAAATATTTGAGTTACGAGTTTGGTCTTCAATTAAAACAATGTGGAATAGTTTCACAAACTCATGCCACCTGGAACACCACAATGTAATGGTGTGTCCAAATGTCGTAATCGTACTTTACTTGATATGGTGCGATTTATGATGTCTCTTATCGGTTTACCACTATCGTTTTGGGGCTATGCATTAGAGACAGCTGCACTCACGTTTAATAGGGCACCATCTAAATCTGTTGAGATGACACCGTGTGAACTATGGTTTAGCAGTAAACCAAAGTTGTCGTTTCTTAAATTTTGGGGTTGCGATGCTTATGTGAAAAGTTTCAACCTGATAAGCTCAAACCCAAATCGGAGAAGTGAGTCTTCATAGAATACCCAAAGGTAATTATTGGGTACACCTTCTATCACAGATCCGAAGGCAAGTTATTCGTTGCTAAAAATGGATCCTTTCTAGAGAAGGAGTTTCTCTTGAAAGAAGTGAGTGGGAGGAAAGTAGAGCTTGATAAGGTAATTGTACCTTCTCTCGAATTGGAAAATAGTTCATCACTGAAATCAGTTCCAGTGATTCCTATACCAATTAGTGAGGAAGCTAATGATGATGATCATGAAACTTCAGATCAAGTTACTACAGAACCTCGTAGGTCTTCCAGAGTACGGTTCGCACCAGTATGGTACGGTAATCCTGTTCTGAAAGTCATGATTACTAGACCATGATAAACCTACGAACTATGAGGAAGCGATGATGAGCCCAGATTCCGCAAAGTGGCTTGAGGCCATAAAATCTGAGATATGATCCATGTATGAGAACAAAGTATGGACTTTGATTGACTTGCTCGATGATCAGCAAGCCATGTTAAATAAATGGATCTTCAAGAGGAAGACAGATGCTGATAGTAGTGTTACTATCTACAAAGCTAGACTTGTCGGAAAAGGTTTTTGACAAAGTTCAAGATGTTGAATACAATGAGATTTTCTCACTCGTATCGATGCTTAAAAGTCTGTCCGAATCATGTTAGCAATTGCCACATTTTATGAAATCTGGCAAATGGATGTCAAAACTGCATTCCTTAATGGTTTTTCTTAAAAAATAGTTGTATATGATGCAACCAGAAGGTTTTGTCAATCCTGAAGGTGCTAATAAAATGTGCAAGCTCCAGGGATCCATCAATGGACTGGTGCAAGCATCTCGGAGTTGGAATATATGCTTTGATGAGTTGATCAAAGAATATGGTTTTATACAGACTTTTGGAAAGGCCTGTATTTACAAGAAAGTGAGTGGGAGCACTACAGCCTTTCTGATAAGTATATGTGAATGACATATTGTTGATCGGAAATAATGTAGAATTATTCTGCAAAGCATAAAGGAGTGTTTGAAAGGAGTTTTTCAAAGAAAGACCTCGGTGAAGCTGCTTACATATTGAGCATCAAGATCTATAGAGATAGATCAAGACGCTTCATAAGTTTTTCAATGAATACATGCCTTGACAAGATTTTGAAGTAGTTCAAAATGGAACAGTCAAAGAAAGAGTTCTTGCCTGTGTTACAAGGTGTGAGATTGAGTAAGACTCAAAAACCCGACCACGACAGAAGATAGAAAGAGAATGAAAGTCATTCCCTATGCATCAGCCATAGGTTCTATAAAGTATGTCATGCTGTGTACCAGATCTATTGCATACCCTACCACTAAGCTTGGCAAGGGAGTGCAATAGTGATCTAGGAGTAGATCAATGGACAACGGTCAAAATTATCCTTAGTGGAATAATGATATGTTTCTCGATTATGGAAGCGAAAAAAAGGTTCGTTGTAAAGGGTTACGTCGATGCAAGTTTTAACACTAATCTAGATGACTCTGAGTCTCAATCTGGATACATATTGAAAGTGAGAGCAATTAGCAGGAGTAGCTCCGTGCAGAGCATTGTAGACATAGAAATTTGCAAAATACTTATGGCTCTGAATGTGACAGACCCGTTGACTAAAATTATCTCACAAGCAAAACATGTCACACCTTAGTACTCTTTAGGTGTTAATCACATAGCGATGTGAACTAGATTATTGACTCTAGTAAACCCTCTGGGTGTTGGTCACATGTCGATGTGAACTATGGGTGTTAACCACATAAAGATGTGAACTATTGATGTTAAATCACATGGCGATGTGAACTAGATTATTGACTCTAGTGCAAGTGGGAGACTGAAGGAAATATGCCCTAGAGGCAATAATAAAGTTATTATTTATTTCCTTATATCATGATAAATGTTTATTATTCATGCTAGAATTGTATTAACCGGAAACATAATACATGTGTGAATACATAGACAAACAGAGTGTCACTAGTATGCCTCTACTTGACTAGCTCGTTAATCGAAGATGGTTATGTTTCCTAACCATAGACATGAGTTGTCATTTGATTAACGGGATCACATCATTAGGAGAATGATGTGATTGACATGACCCATTCCGTTAGCTTAGCACACGATCGTTTAATATTCTGCTATTGCTTTCTTCATGACTTATACATGTTCCTGTAACTATGAGATTATGCAACTCCCGTTTACCGGAGGAACACTTTGGGTGCTACCAAACGTCACAACGTAACTGGGTGATTATAAAGGATTACTACAGGTGTCTCCAAAGGTACATGTTGGGTTGGCGTATTTCGAGATTAGGTTTTGTCACTCCGATTGTCGGAGAGGTATCTCTGGGCCCTCTCGGTAATACACATCACTTAAAGCCTTGCAAGCATTGAAACTAATGAGTTAGTTGTGGGATGATGTATTACGGAACGAGTAAAGAGACTTGCCAGTAACGAGATTGAACTAGGTATTGGATACCGATGATCGAATCTCGGGCAAGTAACATACCGATGACAAAGGGAACAACATATGTTGTTATGCGGTTTGACCGATAAAGATCTTCGTAGAATATGTAGGAGCCAATATGAGCATCCAGGTTCCGCTATTGGTTATTGACCGAGAATAGTTCTAGGTCATGTCTACATTGTTCTCGAACCTGTAGGGTCCGCACGCTTAAGGTTTCGATGACAGTTATATTATGAGTTTACATGTTTTGATGTACCGAAGGAGTTCGGAGTCCCGGATGAGATCGGGGACATGACGAGGAGTCTCGAAATGGTCGAGACGTAAAGATTCATATATTGGATGATATGGTTAGGCCAAGGGGTCAAGCCCATGAGGCTTTAGGTCGGTGCAAAAGGAGTTTTGCGGAGGCCAGGGGGCCAAACGCCGGAGACCCTGGCGTCTGGCCCTGGGCCAGACGCCGAGGCCCATGGCGTCTGGGCCAGACACCAAGGATTGTGGCGTTTGGTCCTGGAGTCCGAGTGGGACTCTTGCCTTTCGGGCAAAACTGACTTTGAGGAGGCTTTTGCTCCAAGTTTCGACCCCGGGGCTCAACATATAAATAGAGGGGCAGGGCTAGCACCAAAGACACAACAATTGATCCCTTGGATCTCTTAGCCGTGTGCGGTGCCCCCCTCCACCATGGTCCACCTCGATAATATCATAGCGGTGCTTAGGCGAAGCCCTGCGACAGTAGAACATCAAGATCGTCACCACGCCGTCGTGCTGACGAAACTCTCCCTCGACACTCGGCTAGATCGGAGTTCGAGGGATGTCATCGAGCTGAACGTGTGCTAGAACTCGGAGGTGCTGTAGTTTCGGTGCTTGATCGGTCGGGTCATGAAGACGTACGACTACATCAACCGCGTTGTGCTAACGCTTCCGCTTATGGTCTACAAGGGTATGTAGACAACACTCTCCCCTCTCGTTGCTATGCATCACTATGATCTTGCGTGTGCGTAGGAATTTTTCTGAAATTACTACGTTCCCCAACAGAAAGATGATGAATCCTCTTCACCCCACAAGGTCCTTGCTCTAACTTGGCCTGTGATATGGGTACAACATGCATATAATGTCCTGGAGTGTATCTACTCTGTTGCAATGCCATGTGCTTAGCATGCTGATCATGCATGTAAATATGTCATGCCTTCCTGTTTTTCAGTACCTATTCCATTCATGATAACATGTTTTCAAATTCAAGTACTGTCATTCTACTCTATCGCAATGCCATCTGCTTAATTTGGACATCATGCTTCTGAATATCTTATGCATTTTTATTCATTAGTGTGTACTTCATCTGTCTACCATACCATGTTTTTTTACATTGAAGTGTTGTTCTAGTGCTCTGTTGCAATGCCATCTTAGTTTCCCAATCATACATGTGTATGTTGCCTTAGTTATTTCTGTATGTATTCCGCTAGCATACGGTTTTACATTCAACTAGTGTTTTTTTGCTGTGTTGTCCTGTCGTATCCCTGGCTCTTACACCATACTCCCTCCGTCTGAATTACATGTTGCCGAAATGGATAAAAAAGGATGTATCTAGAACTGAAATACGCCTAGACCCATCCATTTTTTCTGGATGGAGGGAATACATGTCAATATGTCATGCCTTTCTATTCTTCAGTACCTATTCCATCTCTTTGTTGTCGCATGTTTTATAATTAAACCATCATTCTTCTATACAAGGCATGCAAGGGGAAGACGACTATGTTAGAATCTGAAGGGTTACAAACAAGGCCTTTGCAAAAGATCCAAACGCCAGGAGATAATAAACCAACTCCAGTTTTTATAGATACTGCTCCAGCACAGAGAAACCCAACTCCTACTGATAATAAGCAGATTCCAGTGGCCAAAGAACTAGTCCGCTCCAGTCCAGCAAAAATATGTCAACTCCATTCTAAGAAGTGTGTGTGTATCCTTGCATCATGAAATTTTATAGCATGCTGATCATATTTTCTACATGTTTCTTACCCATCTCTCTTTTAGAAAATAAGCTTAACAGATAGAAGAATTTCTGCAATGGTATCGTTTATGACGAAACATTCTTGCAGGTATTCTCTGTGCTCCAATGTAGATGTAAGTACCTGTTGTATATCACTATATTTTTATATCAGCATGTATTTTGTTAATCGGTGTGAATCCAACCTTTATCTGATCTAAATTTAGTTGTAGCAAAATGTATGTTTAAAGGCCACAATGTTGATTTTTGTAAGGAAAATTGTCAGGTAGTTTTGCATCCTGAGCTGCATGAGTGTACTATCTCATATCAGTGGGTTTGAATACTTTGGTTCTGCAGTGGGTTTTCAGCGTTCTTTTTACTGTGTTATCCCGTCGTATCCCTAGCTCTTACATCATACTCCCTCCATCCGGATTACATGTCGCAGAAATGGATAAAACTGGATGTATCTAGAATTGAAATACGCCTAGACCCATCCATTTATTTCCGGATGGAGGGAATACATGTCAATATGCCATGCCTTTCTATTCTTCAGTATCTATTCCATCTCTGATGTAGCATGTTTTATAACTGAATCACCATTCTTCTATATAAGGCGTGCAAGGGGAAGACGGCTATGTTAGAATCTGAAGGGTTACAAACCAGGTCTTTGCAAAAGATCCAAATGCCAGGAGATAATAAACCAACTCCATTTTTCATAGATACTGCTCCAGCACAGAGAAACCCAACTCCCACTGATAATAAGCAGATTCCATTGGCCAAAGAACTAGTCCGCTCCAGTCCGGCAAAAGAATGTCAACTCCATTCTAAGAATCGTGTGCGTATCCTCGCATCATGAAATTTTATAGCATTCTGATCATATTTTCTACATGTTTCTTACCCATCTCTCTTTTAGAAAATAAGGTTAAACGATAGAAGACTTCCTCCATTGGGATCATATTCGAGGAAAATATCTTGCGGGAATTCTCTGTGCTCCAATGCTGATGTAAGTAACTGTTGTATATCACTATATTTTTTACATCAGCATGTATTTTGTTAATCGGCGTGAATCTAACCTTTATCTGATCTAAAATTAGTTGTAGCAAAATGTTAAAGGCGCCAATGTTTATTTTTGTAAGGAAAACTGCCTGGTAGTTTTGCATACTGAGCTGCATGAATGTACTATCTCATATCACGCACATAACTGAATTGTAGTGCTTCTTTGGTTGCCCATTCATTCATTGTGTCAATGTTGCTTTCGTATTACCTTACCTCGCTGATGATAGATGTGCCATATTGTGTTAATTTGGTGTAGGCTAGTTGCCCAAACGTTCGTTGTGTCAATGTTGCTTTCCTATTATCTGACTTGGCCAATGATAGCAATGCTAGTGTGTTAATTTTGTGCAGGCTGCTGAAGATAAGAAGACAAACTCTGAAAACAGCAAGGCAACCCCATTGTTTCTTTCTAGTAAATCTAGGCCAGGTAATATGGCAATAACTCACGATTAATCTGTTTGGTTCCCGTCCTAATTTATGTTATGATGCAGTGGTCGAGACACTCTCCACTATCAATAATACAAGCCTGCCAAAATCGCCATCTGAATCTGTTCAGTATCCTCTGTCTCGAATGCAACAGAATAAATGTATGTTTGTGAACCAATTAATGGCTGAAGCAATGATGGAAATGGTGGATGAATCAGAGGTGCAGAGTCGTGCGACACAACAACTGATCAATGTTTTCAGAGACAGTGTAGCAAAGCAGCAAGAACTTGCCCACATGCTTATGGGCGTCATCTATGCTGAGGTTACAGATTGCGACGTTGTAGATGGTTAGGTTCTGCTCATTTATTTGCACTAGCATCAATCTTTGATTGCCCAGTGGATGTAATTTCCTGTAATATATGCTGGATGTGCAACGTTATTCCCTGCATGCCGTACCTTTGCTTGATCGGTTTTGGTCATGTGCATAATTGCTCGTCGTAATGGGCTCAAATTATCTAATTTTGCCTAAAGACATGTACGAACTTTAGTGGGCCCATTAAGTTAATGGGCTGTTACTAGGCCGGAAGTTAATGGTCGGCCCTCTTACCTCCCGGGTCGTTAACAGGCCGACATCGAAGCGGGCAACAGGTGGGCCCAATTTATTTCATGGGCCGTTAACATGCCCTTACTAAGTTTGGGCTACATATGGCCCAACTATACTGTAGGCCTTTAGCAGGCCGAAAAAGACAGCGGGCTTGTACTGGACCATGAAGAACATGGGCCGCTAAGAGGCCGAAAGTTAGGTCGTATTGTAAATGGCCCAACTGTGTTGTGGGCCTTTAGCAGGCCGAAAGAGAAACCGGGCTGGTATTAGACCATGAAGGGCACAGGCCGTTAAAAGGCCAAAACTAAGGTCCGACTAGAAATGGCCCAACTCATTTATGGTCCGTTAACAGGCCGAAAAGCACACAAGGTCGAGAATTGGCCCAACACTTAAATGGGTCGCCAAAAGGCCAAAACTCAAGTCTGACTACAAATGGCCCAACTAATTTATGGGCCGTCAACAGGCTGAAAGTGACACCGGGCCGAAAATTGGCCCAACACTTAAATGGGCCGCTAAAAGGCCGAAACTCAGGTCCGACTACAAATGGCCCATCAGATTTATGGGTCGTCAACAGGCTTTAAGACACACCGGGCCGGAAATTAGCCCAACATTTAAATGGCTCGCTAAAAGGCCGAAAGATGTACATCCTGAAAATTGGCCCATCCATTGAATGGGCTGTTAACAGGCCGAAATCTCATCGGGCCGATATTGAGCCCAAATATATAGCGGGCTGTTAACGGGCTCGAACTGATGATGGGCTGCAATGGTGTCAAATCTTTAACGGGCCGTTGACGGGCCGAATTGGCACATCTCGTATGGGTTGTGGGCTTAAATGGACCTGACACAAGTAGGCCTTATATGGGCCAGCCTGCTAATTTTTACTGGGCCGGCCATTTTCACCAGAATGGGCCACTATTGGGTCGTGCCACGTGTCGACCTATCATAGACGCCTCCTGTCCAATGAGTGGATGACATCTATCCCAACGGTGAGGCAAATCATGTTTCCTTTGGCCAATGATGATTTTACACGTGGAAAATCCCCATTGGTCCGGGCTGTTAACGGGTTATCAGATCCAAAACCGGACCTGATAGCTTAACGGCGTTCCGTTACGGTGGATGCCACGTGTCGGTCACCCTTGACGAAAACACTTCTGTGACACGCGATTTATCGTCATGGAAGTTGACACTTCCGTGATAATAATTTTGGTAATGTCATGGAACACTTCTATGACAACACAGGTATGACTATCTTGATTCTGTCATAAAATCGTCATGGATGTACATGCATGACAAAAAACGCGACCTACTGTGACAAACACGTATCATCACGGAAGTGTATTTTTTTTGTAGTGGTGCCAGGTGACGGACGTCCGGTGAACCACGAACGTTCGAGACCTGGGGGAGTGATTTTGGGTTGTGCAAGATTGCTGCATAGCAACCAGACAGCCAAGTGAAGTCGGTCGACCGGAAACTATGAGTCATCGAACGTCCGAGAACCATCGACGACCAGTGGCAAAAGATTTGGCAGATGGCACACGACATATCTAGAGGAACCAAAAACCAGGAATAGGTATATGACAAAATACTATGGACAATCAGACATAAAATACCACATGGTGAGCAACTAGAAACGCAAGGTAAGAACGCAAAACATGATTGGACAGCCTCTCCTTTTGAGGAGAGTCGGTGGCCAATAGGCCACCATGTGTGAGTATAAGTGTCATGATGCCACAAAAATAGTGTCCTTGGGCTCAATAACACGACTCCATCATTTTAAAGTACCATAGTTCGAAGAACATGGTAACTTTGAGAGTGTTTGTTTTATTTATGCATTATATAGGGTGAGAGTACTCATGAGTTGAGAGTCTCCCCCTAAATATATGCCTACATCTAAACAAGACATGATGAAAATGCATGAATGGGTACTAGATTTCACATAATGTTGTCAAGCTCCAAGATACCAAGTTCACGCCTAAGTTGACAAAACCTTGCTTCATCCAATGACTTGGTGAAAATGTCTGCAAGTTGAACATCTGTACCGACAAGATCAATATGAATGTCACCCTTTTCCACATGATCTCTCAAAAATGATACCTAATATCAATGTGCGTGGTGCGGGTATGATCTTTGGGATTATCAGCAATATTGATGGCACTTTCATTATCACACAGAAGAGGCACATGTGTATAGGTGATATTCTAATCCTTCAAAGTTTGCCTCATCCATAGTAACTGAGTTGCACAACTGGCGGTTGCAATGTATTCAGCTTCGGCGGTGGAGAGAGCAACACAATTTTGCTTCTTTGAGGACCAACTTACAAAGGATTGTCCAAGAAACTGACATGCACCGGACGTGGATTTCTGTCCTACTTTGTCTCCAGCCCAATCCGCATCCGTGTACCCAATAAGATCAAACTTAGCATCCTTGTGGTACCATAGACCCAACTTTGGGGTGTGAACAAGGTATCTAAGAATATGCTTAACCGCCTTATGATGGCATCCCCTAGGGGAAGCTTGAAATCTGGCACACATGCATACACTGAACATGATGTCTCGTCTAGATGCACAAAGATAAAGCAATGAACCAATCATAGAGCGGTAAGTAGATGGGTCAAAAGGAATACCATTTGTGTCTTCAGTGAGTACAATTTTGGTTGGCATGGGAGTCTTACATGGACTGGCATCAGACATGCCAAACTTCTCTAGAATATCCTTAAGATACTTTGCTTGAGATAAGAATATTCCTTCTTGAAATTGTTGAATTCGGAATCCGAGAAAGAACTTCAAATCCTCATTGAGTGACATCTCAAAGTTCTTGGTCATGGAAGCCGCAAACTTCTTGCACAAATGAATGTTAGGAGAACCAAAAATGATATCATCTACATAGATTTGGCATAAGATCAAATCACCCTTGTCCCTCTTAGTAAAAAGAGTGGGATCGATCACCCCTCTCGCAAAACCATCATCGAGTAAAAACTTCTTAAGAGATCATACCGAGCACGAGGTGCTTGTTTGAGGCCATACAGAGCCTTATGAAGTTTATACACATAGTCTTTGTGATCGGGATCAATGAACCTATGTGGTTCTGATACATATACTTCTTCTTGTAGAGGACCGTTAAGAAAGCACTCTTCACATCCATTTGATGTAATGTAAACCATTGAAAGCAGCATAAGCAAGTAAGATGCTAATAGATTCAAGACGGGCAACGGGAGCAAAGGTCTCACCAAAGTCCAAGCCTTCAACTTGTGAGTACCCTTGTGCCACTAACCTTGCCTTGTTGTGGATGATTATACCATTCTCATCTAGCTTGTTCTTGAAAATCCATTTTGTTCCAATGACATTGTGTTCCTTAGTTGGCCTCTCGACTAATGACCACACTTGGTTACGTTCAAAGCTGTTCAACTCTTCTTGCATAGCAATGAGCCAATCGTTGTCCATCAATGCTTCTTGTACCTTGAGAGGCTCAACACTAGACACAAACGAGAAGTGAGCACAAAAGTTTATCAATTGTTTACGAGTGACTCTACCTTCCGATATGCTGGTGAGAATTTTATCAACATCAACACGACCGGCCACTCGAGGCATGATGGAGGTTAGGGTTTTGCGAGGTTTAACTTCATGTCCATCATCCACGTCCTCAACATGTGGATCATTTATATGGTGGAAGATCTTCTTCTTCATATTGCATTTGTTGAGGTTCATCATCAATGATTGCACTTTCTTGTTCTTGCCCTTGATGATGATCTTGTTCTTGAAGATTATCATGAAGAGGGACTTGAACATCTTATTGTACTTGGACTAAGGGCATTGGTTGAGTAATAGGAGCTTGAGGAGGTATGGGTGTTGAACTAGTTTGATGATGTGTGAAGCTTCCATCTTCTTCCTCATCATCATGAGGTTCTTGTTACATTGAAAGAAGTGCACCAACACCCACGGTCAAAATATCTTGAGAAGAATCTTCTTCACCTACATCACTTAGATCAACTTGCTCCCCATGGGAGCCATTAAATTCATCAAACACCACATCACAAGTTTCTACAACACATCCAGTGGGTTTGTTGTAGACTCTATAGGCGTGAGAGTTTGATCCATAGCCAACAAATATGCCCTCAATTGTTTTGGATTGAAATTTTCCTAACCGTTCTCTTTTGTTAAGGATGAAACATTTGCACCCAAATACACGCAAGTACTTGACATTCGGCTTGTTCCCAGTTAGGAGCTCATATGGAGTCTTTTCCAATATAGGAAGAGCCGGTTTGTTAGTGTGGAGGAAGAGCCGGTTTGATGCAAGACATGCAGTGTTGATAGCCTCGGCCCAAAACCTATGTGGCGACTTGTATTCATCCAACATGGACCTTGCCATCTCCACAAGTGTACGGTTCTTCCTTTCGGCTACACCATTTTGTTGAGGAGTGTATGGAGATGAATATTGATGCTCAATCCCTTCATCACTAAGAAATTCTTCCAAAGTGTAGTTCTTGAACTCAGAGCCATTATCACTCCTTATTGCCAAGATGTCTTTATCAAACTTGCGTTGTGCTTGCTTGGCAAAATCAATAAAGGTGATCTTCGTCTCGTCCTTGGATCTGAGGAAAAACACCCATGTATATCTTGAGTAATCATCAGCCATGACAAGACCATACTTTTTCCCACCAAGACTATCCCATGAAGGAGGCCCAAAAAGATCCACATGAATAAGCTCCAAAGGCCTTGAAGTAGACATGATATTCTTGGGTGGGTGCTTTGATTGATGTTGCTTCCCGGCTATGCATGCACTACACACACGATCTTTCTCAAAAGAGACACTAGTTAGTCCAAGGATGTGATTACCTTTTAAGAGATCTTGAAGATTTCTCATACTGACATGGCCTAGCCGGCAATGCCATAGCCACCCCTTGTCAGCCTTGGCCATTAGACAAGTTGCATGGACTGTGCTCTCTTTCAAGAAATCAACCGTGTAAAGGTTGCCATCCAACTCTCCAACAAAGGCCACTTTGAGAGTATCTCTCTTGAATACTTTCACATCCGTTAGTCCAAAGAGTGTATCATAATGGACAAAAGCCAATTGGCGAACATAAAGCAAATGATATTTAAGAGATTGAACAAGCATGACATTTGCAAGAGACATGTCATTTGTGATAGTCACCTTGCCCAATCCGAGTACCTGTCCTTTTGATCCACCACCAAACATAATGCTCATAAATTGTTGAATAGCTTCCATGAAATCGTAGAGCAATTTTCTATCTCCGGTCATATGATTTTTACATCAACTATCCATCACCCATTTTACTCCACCAGAGAAAGCAACCTACACACAATTATGACTTGGTTAGAGGCACCCATTTTGCAATGGGACCTCTTAAGTTAGTCATAAGGGTCTTAGGAACCCAAATAGCATAGAACCGGAATGCATTTCGAGGACCAACAAATTTTGCATAAACTTCTCCATCCTTAATCTTGCGAAGAACATAGGATGGAGGCATGAATTATGTTGGTTTGTTGAGAGTGGGCATGCACCTTGTGGCCTTCTCACTATCACCCTTACCTTTCTCCTTGTGCCCTTCATGTACAAATGTTTCTTTTAGAGGAGTGGTGCACTTTTGAGAAAACGACTTCTTCTTGCTTGTGCTTGGGTCAAAGCCGAGACCCTCTTTGGCAAACACCTCATTGTGTTGGCTCAATACTCATTAAGGTTCTTTTGTCCTTGAGCACATGTCATGAGACCTTTCTCGATTTGAGCCTTGAGAAAGCGATTCTCCTCAAGAATAGATGCTAGGTCACTACTAGAGTTAGTAGTACAAGCATCAACATTGATAATAGGAGAAGAGTAAGCCTTAGCAAGAGTTTCAAGATAAGTAAGCTTGAGCGTTTCAAAACTCTTTGTAAGAAGGGTGAGCTCTTCTTCCTTCGTCTTGAGAGACACGGATAGAAGCTCACAATCCTTAGAGAGAGATGCATGAGACTTCACAAGCTTACTTTTATCATTCATCAACTCTTCGCAAGAGTCCTTAGCCTTTTTCAAGGAGGCAAGATCTATAGCATGAACATCAATGTTTGCACCAATTTTCAAGCATAGTTCATCATATCGTGCTTCCTCATATTGGACTTTCTGCTCAAGGATTTCATATTTTTCCTTTTCCTCGATTATGAGGGTTTCGAGTTCCTTAATGGTGATGGTGTGCTTACCCACCATCTCCATAAGCATGCGAAACATAGTGAGCTTCTTTCCTTTGAGGGAGCACATGACCTTATTTAATTTTGCAAACATGGGGTCATCTATATCATTATCATCATAATTATCCTTCACATCAAGATACTCATCACTAGGAGTAGAAGGTGTGAAAAGAGGAGGATTTGATTGTGGGGTTATCTTGACCTTGTCAGGAGAGTTTTCATCTTCTCCGTCTTCTACCACGGCCTTTGCCATTAGACACTTGTGAGAATTGCCCTTGTAGTCTTTCATGTAGTTGTAGGTGACAACCTCACCACTCTTGTTGACTAGCTTCAAGGTGTTTTGAGAATCTTGAGCTACTCTGGCAACACCACTAACATCATCCGGATTAGATTCTTCATGAGCAACCATTGCTTTCCCATCTCTCTTCTTGTGCTTGCAGTTCAGAGGATTTGGCAACTTTTTCTTGGGAAAGGTCTTGGGAAACCTTGGTTTATCTTCTCTCTTCTCATAAGGGCATTCGTTGGAGAAGTGGTTGGTTTCTTCACAGTTGTAGCATTTCCTCACTTTCTTCTTCTGGAATCTTCCCTTGAATTTTCCTGCGCTAAACTTCATGACAAAGAGAGAAATATCTTCATATGAAGGACTCTCATCAGAGTCAATCTCATCACCTTCTTCCTCATCATCATCTTCTTCTTCTTCACTTTGCTCTTCTTCACATACATGCTTGGCCTTCAATGCAAGGTTGATCTTTGATGTTGGAGTACCGTGCATGGCAAGATGTTTTGTGGCATTTGCCTTTGATTCTTCAAATAGTTTGAATGTGGATATGATGTCATCCCGGGTCATTTCCTTGAATCCATGGTGTTGTTTTATGTCCCACACCATTTGGTGATGATAAGGAGCAAGAGCATGAAGCAACTTGTCCACAAGAAACTTCTTAGTCAAGTTTAATCCATCTTGTGTCTTGTCACAATCACAAGAATCAATGTTGGCGGTGAGAGTCATGAGACGCTCAAGGAGATGTGTGGGGGATTCAACTTCTTCCATACAAAAGTTTTGCAATTGACCCTTGGCAATTTCATATCGAGCAAGCCGGAGTGTGGAGGTACCAGTCTTGTTCCTCACAATGATATCCCATAATTCCTTGGCACTTGTGATGTGTATGTATGGTCTCCTTTGCTTGTCAGTCATACCTCTCCTTATGCACATGATTGTGGTGTCGTTGAGATGCTTGTCATATACTTCTCTTGGTGTAAGATTCTTTGGGTCTACAGCTTGATAACCATACTCCAAGATCTCCAACATCTCATCATTCCCGTATCGAAGATGATCCTGCATAGAAACTCTCCACAAAGCAAAGTCGGTTGTGTCATCAAGTAAAGGAGGTTTGCCTTGATGGTTATACTTTGGTTTCTCTACTTGAGGTCTTGCATAAAGCCAAGGAACACTAGAGTGTTCATTACTAGGAGGTTGTTGGACGAGTGAAGGAGTAGGCACAGTTGGCCTCGAGGCCGCACCACCAGAAAGTGGTGCAAGCATCATGGTCAATTTGGCTAGTCTCATTTGGACCAAGGCCTAAAGAGACGCATCATGCTCCTCCTTTTTCATAGGAAGCGCCCGTTCCAGATCCTCAGAAGCGAACGACTTCTCTTCAGTGGAAGCCGCGCCTTTATCCTTCATATCTGCAACAAGGGGAGTCCCATCAGGGTTCATCTTGCTCTAGGGCGGTTAAGCCACAAGAATAGAGCATGAGGCTCTGATACCAAATTGAAAGGATCGAGATGGACCTAGAGGGGGGTGAATAGGTACATTTACAAAGTTTAATTGTTACTTAGCAATTTTAGGCAATAATGCGGAATATGAAGTTGAGCCTAACAATTGCAAGTGTGAAGCTCTGAGCTAAGCAAGGTAAACAAGTAACTCAAGTAGGAGAGTAAGAAAGCACAATATGATATAAGTAAAGACTAAGAGACAAGTAACCACAAGTATGGAGTTAGGGTTAGGGATAACTGCAACTCCGAGAGACGAGGATGTATGCCGATGTTCACTTCCTTGGAGGGAAGCTACGTCACCGTTAGAGAGGTGGATGTTACCACGAAGGCACACCAATGCCACGAAGGCTCACCCTATTCGCCTTTTGAGACAACACCACGAAGGCGTTTCTCAAGCACTAGTGGTAGACCTTGGGGTGGTCTCCAAACCGTCACAAACATTCCGGGGGTAATCACAAAGAACGATTCCTCTCTGAATGACTCCTACCGCCTAGGAGTCCCCAAGCTCCAAGAGTAACAAGAACGATGGGGAAAAGCTCAAGACTTGCTCAAATGAAGAATTCCTTTGGTGCAAAGAAGGGTAAGGAGTGGATCTATCACTTGGGTGGACAACTTCTCTCAAATGCTCTCAAATCCCTTAGGGATATAAGGTTTGATGTTGGAGAGTGAGAGAGAGAGTGAAGATGTGTTCTTGAGGATTCTTGAAGTGAATGGTCAACCCTCTCACGGGATAGGAGAGAGATATTTATAGTATGCCTCAATAAGTGGCCGTTGGAGCCCAAAACAACACTGCAGCATCGGACGTCCGATGCACAACAGACGACCGAAGGCTTGACAGACACCGGTGGTCCGACAGGGACCGGACGTCCGATGTTTTGGCATGGTATAGTGGGTATCGGATGACCGGAGGGTCCGGACGTCTGTTGTTTAGGCTAGAGAGAGAAAGTACCGAACGACCGAAGAATATCGGACGACCAAGGGCTCTGCAAACAACGGACGTCCGATAAGGACAGGACGACCGATGTTTTGGCTCGGATGAAAGATTGTCGGATGTCGGTGAAGACCGGACGACCAATGTTATGGCTCTGTATATAAGCAGCCGGGCGTCCGGTGAGTACCGTTCATCCGACAGAGATGAAGATCAGACACTGACTTTGAAGTAGATGTTTGAGCAAGACTTTCACAATAACCCATGTTCCCCTCTTAATAGTGCGGGATCCTATACTCAAGAATAAACATAAATATAGTCTTGTTCTTCGTTCTTGATGAGGTAAAACATCTCCGAAATCATAATACACACACACACAATTGATTCCGAGGGGACTAAAACCTAAGATATACTTGACAAGCTTTGTTAGTCCCCTAAGAGTATATTGTCATCAACATCAAAATAATATTTAGGGCATGATTGCACTTTCAGATGAGACCAAGGTTATCGAACCAGCAGGAGAACCTCCTCACGCCACGTAAACAGCACCTGCACACAAATAACAAATACTCGCAACCCGACACGTTAAAGGGGTTGTCAATCCCTTTCGGGTACGACGCCTCTAGATAGGCAAATAACATGAGGTAAAAGTGGTAGATAGGATAAATAGATCACGGAACAAAAAAATTGCAGCAAGGTATTTTTGTAATTTTGGTTTAATAGATCTGAAAATAAATGCAAAGGAAAATAGATCGCAAAGCCAAATATGATGAAAAGAGACCCGGGGGCCATAGGTTTCACTAGTGGCTTCTCTCAAGAAAAATAGCAAACAGTGGGAAGACAACTATTGTTGGGCAATTGATAGAACTTCAAATAATCATGACGATATCCAGGCAATGATCATTACATAGGCATCACTTCCAAGATTAGTAGACCGACTCCGGCTTGCATCTACTACTATTACTCCACACATCGACCGCTATCCACTATGCATCTAGTGTATTAAGTTCATGGAAAAATGGAGTAATGCAATAAGAACGATGACATTATGTTGACAAGATCTATTTATGTATAAATAGACCCATCTTGCTATCCTTAATAAGAACGATACATACGTGTCATTCCCCTTTCTGTCATTGGGATCAAGCACTGTAAGATCGAACCCATCACAAAGCACCTCTTCCCATTGCAAGATAAATAGATCAAGTTGGCCAAACAAAACCCAAATATCGGAGAAGAAATACGAGGCTATAATAAATCATGCATATAAGAGATCAAAGATGACTCAAATAACTTTCATGGATAAAAACATAGATCTGATCATAAACTCAAAGTTCATCGGATCCCAACAAACACATCGCAAAAAGACTTACATCTTATGGATCTCCAAGAGACCATTGTATTGATAATCAAGAGAAAGAGAGAGAGGAAGCCATCTAGCTACTAACTACGGCCCCGTAGGTCTACAAAGAACTACTCACGCATCATCGGAGAGGCACCAATGAACATGATGCACCCCTCTGAGATGGTGTCTACATTGGATTTGGTGTTTCTGGACTCTGCGGCGGCTGGAATTGATTTTCATCGACTCCCCTAGGATTTCTGGAATATTGGAGTATTTATAGAGCAAAGAGGTGGTTCAGGGGGCACCCGAGGTGGGCACGACCCACTGGGGTGCGCTTGGGCCCCCAGGCACGCCCTGGTGGGTTGTGCTCCCCTCGGAGCTCCCCTCAGTGCATTCCTGGCCCACTGGATGTCTTCTGGCCCAAAAAAATCCTCATGAAGTTTCGATGCATTTGTACTCCGTTTGGTATTGATTTCCTGTGATGTAAAAAACATGCAGAAAACAACAACTGGCACTGGACACTATGTCAATAGGTTAGTACCAAAAAATGATATAAAATGACTATAAAATGATTGTAAAACATCGAAGAATGATAATATAACAGCATGGAACAAACAAAAATTATAGATACGTTGGAGGCGTATCAGCATCCCCAAGCTAAATTCCTGCTCGTCCTCGAGTAGGTAAATGATAAAAACAAAATTTTTGATGTGGAATGCTGCCTAACATGTTCATCACATTTATTTTATTTATAGCATGGACATTTGGACTTTTATATGATTCAAAGCAATAGTCTAGTTTTGACATGAAGACTTTAATACAAAAGCATACCAACAAGCAACCATGTCTTTCAAAATATCAACACTAAAGCAAGTTATCCCTAGCCCATTATGCTCAATCATTGATCCATTCATGAAACACACTTGAACATTAGCTACAACCAGTGCTGAAATACGATCATAGTGCCCCTTAGTTGGTGCTTTATAAGAGAAGATGGAGACTCAAATTCGAAATAAGAATTGCATAAGTAAAAGAAAGGCCCTTCGCTGAGGGAAGTAGGGATTTGTAGAGGTGCCAGAGCTCAAAGCTTAAATTGAGAGATAAAAACATTTTTGAGAGGCATACTTTTCCCACCAACGAAAACGACTTAGAGCTCCCAACACTTTCCATGCTAGATACATCATAGGCGGTTCTCAAACAGAAAATAAAGTTTATTCCTTTTTCCACCATTACTTTCACTTTCCATGGCTAACCGTATCCACGGGTGCCCTCCATACCAACACTTTCCAAGGAATTTATTATTTGGCAACATAAAGTAAATTCATTTTTCATTTCGGGACTGGGCATCCCTAATACCTTTGTCGTACTCTCGTGCAATGACAAGTGAATAAACACTCATCGTGAGAATAACACATCTAGCATGGAAAATATTGGCCGCCCCTCACCGCCTCGCGAGCGATAGAGGACACAAAAGAGAAATTTATTTTGAAAATTAGAGATGGCATATGAAAAATTGCATCGAATGGCACGGAAATACCGCATATAGGTAGATATAGTGGACTCATATGGCAAAAAGTTGTTTAAAGGGTTTTGGATGCACAAGTAGTTATCATACTTGGTGCAAAATGAAGGCTAGCAAAAAGATTAAGAAGCGACCAACCAAAAAGCAAAAAATCTCGTACCCAAGCATTAAGCATAAGTAACACTGAATAATGCACCACAAGTAGGATATAAATTTCATTGCATAACTATTGACTTTCGTGCTTGCATAGGGAATCACAAACCTTAACATCAATATTCTTACTAAAGCACAATTACTCATCAACATGACTCACATATCGTATCGTCATATCTCAAAACCATTACTAAGAATCAAGTTTATTTTGTCCAATGATCTTCACGAAAGTTTTTATTATATCGTCCTTGGATATCTATCACTTTGGTACTATTTTCATATATTGCTTTTGATAAGCCCAAACAAATATAAGTGGAGAACATGAGCATAATTTTTCTTTCTCTCAAAATAATCTAAGTGAAGCAAGAGAATTTCTAAAAAAATTACTAACTATCAAATAAATATAAGTGAAGCAAAAGAGTATTTCTTCAAAAACACTAAAGCACACCATGCTAAAAAAGATATAAGTGAAGCACTAGAGCAATTCCATAGCTCATAAAGATTTAAGTGAAGCATAGAGAGCAATTCTAACAAGTCATGGCATAATTTTGGATCTCTCAAATAGGTGTGTCCAGCAAGGATTCATGACTTGGAACACAAAGCAAAACAAGCAAAGACTCATATCATACAAGATGCTCCTAGCAAAACTCATAGTATGTGACGAATAAAAATATAGCTTCGAGTAAAATATCGATGGTCGTTAGAAGAAAGAGGGGGATGCCACTCGAGGCATCTCCAAGCATAGTTGCTTGATTCTATTTGGATAATAGCTTGGGATGCCATGGGCATCCCCAAGCTTAGGCTCTTCTTACTCCTTATTCCTTCATCCATCGTAACACCACCCAAAACTTGAAAACTTCAATCACACAAAACTCAGCAAAACCTTCGTGAGATCTGTTAGTATAAGAAAGCAAATCACTACTATAAGTATTGTAGCAAACCTATCCATATTTTATTTTTGCATTATATCTACTGTATTCCAACTTTTCTATGGCAAAAACTCATCAAAGAAAACCATAGAATCATCAAAGCAAGCATACAACGCAAAGAAAACAGAATCTGTCAAAAATAGAATAGTCTGTAGCAATCTCGATATTTTGAATACTTCTGAAACTCCAAAAATTCTGAAAAATTAGGATGACCTGAAAAATTTGCATATTAATCTTCTATAAAAATAATCAGAGCATAATCACGTTTCTATTATTTATTAAAATTATTTTCGTGAGTGCCAAAGTTTCTGTTTTTCAGCAAGATCAAACAACTATCACCCAAGAAGATCCTAAAGGCTTTGCTTGGCACAAACACTAATTAAGACACAAAAAATACAATCATAACAGTAGAATAATTGTGAAAACACTCAAGAATAGAAAGCAAAAAAGCAAAAATAAATTTTATTCATTGGGTTGCCTCCTAACAAGCGCTATCGTTTTACGCCCCTAGCTAGGCATAAAGCAAGGATCTATGTGTTGTCATCTTTGTCCTTAATTTCCTTAGAGGTGTTTTTGTCATGGGGCTTTGTAAAAACAACATAAAATATATTATCCATAGAAGCTTTAGCACTACTAAGTTGTTTATCATCATAACCCCTTTGATTTCCGGCAACTATCCAAGAGTAATGTTGATTAACATTATTGAAAACTTGTTGGATTACATCTAAAATGGGGACTCCTTTTTAAGATTATCATCAAAGATTTGATTATCCCCAATCAAGTCTTAATGCATTGTCACTATTGTAAAGAATTTCATATATCACGGGCTTTTCACGATTCATACCATAAAAATCAAAGATTTCCCTAGCTTCTAGTATGATGTAGTCAAACTCATTCATAAGAACAAGAGTGACCAACTTTTTAGCCTTAGGATTCTTTATAGTGGGAAGCTCAAAAACAATCTTTGCAAAGTGGGATGAGTACGGATAAATTTACTTGCAAGTTTCAGAACTAATGCTGAAATAGCATCCGCATAAGATCTAGTAGTTCTAAGTATAGGAGCATCATCAAGACTTAGATTTCCCACACAATTGAAAATTTCTTGGATACGTTCCTTTCCCATAACATTCATTTGCCCCAAGATAAAAGTTTTAGCATCTAGATTGCCCGTACGTCCAATCTTAGGCATTAGGCCAACATCTGTTGCTGGCATACCGAAATCACTCATGATTGCAAGCAAAGGATAGATCTGACGAGAAAACGGCACACGAAAAAGAGGGCGAATAAAACTGAAAATTTTTGTGAAGTGGGGGAGAGGAAAACGAGATGCAAATGGAAAATAATGTAAATTGCGAGAAGATGAGATTTGTGATTAGGAACCTGGTAGATGTTGATGATGTCTCCCCGGCAACGGCGCCAGAAATTCATTTTGATGTCTGCTAGAACTACGTCGGTATTTCCCCAAAGAGGAAGGGATGATGCAGCACAGCGATAGGTATTTCCCTCAGTGATGAGACCAAGGTTATCGAACCAGTAGGAGAACCAAGCAACACTATGTAAACAACACCTACACACAAATAACAAATACTCGCAGCCCGACGTGTTAAAGGGGTTGTCAATCCCTTTCGAGCAATGGCGCCAGAAATTGGCAAACGAACGTGAGAGAGTTGTAAATATTGATAGATCTAACGCCAAATAAAATAAAGTGCAGCAAGATATTTTTGTATTTTTGGTTTAATAGATCTTAAAATAAAAGCCAAGGAAAATAGATCGCAAAGGCAAATACAATAAAGAAGAGACCCGGTGGCAGTAGATTTCACTAGTGGCTTCTCTCGAGAAAAATAGCAAACCGTGGGTGAACAAATTACTGTTGGGCAATTGATAGAACTCCAAATAATCATGATGATATCCATGCAATAACCATTATATAGGCATCACGTCCAAGATTAGTAGACCGACTCCTGCCTGCATCTACTACTATTACTCCACACATGGACCGCTATCCAGCATGCATCTAGTGTATTAAGTTCATGGAGAAACGGAGTAATGCAATAAGAACAATGACATGATGTAGACAAGATCTATTCATGTAGAAATAGACCCAATCGTTTTATCCTTAATGGCAACAATGCATACCTGTCGGTTCCCCTTCTATCACTGGGATCAAGCACCGTGTGTGGAGTATCACAAAGCACCTCTTACCATTGCAAGGTAAATAGATCAAGTTGGCCAAACAAAACCCAAATATCATAGAAGAAATATGAGGCTATAAGAAATCATGCATATAAGAGATCAAAGAAGACTCAAATAACTTTCATGAATAAAAAGATAGATCTAATCATAAACTCAAAGTTCATAAGATCCCAACAAACACACAACAAAAAGAGTTACATCATATGGATCTTCAAGAGACCATTGTATTGAGAATCAAAAGAGAGAGAGAAAGCCATCTAGCTACTAACTACGGACCCGTAGGTCTATAAAGAACTACTCACGCATCATTAGAGAGGCACCAATGGGCATGATGAACCCCTCCATGATGGTGTCTAGATTGGATCTGGTGGTTCTGGACTCTGCGGCGGCTGGAATTGATTTTCGTCGACTCCCCTAGAGTTTTTGGAATATTGGGGTATTTATAGAGCAAAGAGGTGGCGCGGGGGGGCACCGAGGTGGGCACAACCCACCAGGGCGCGCCTGGGCCTCCAGGCATGCCCATGTGTCTTGTGCTCACCTCAGGCCCCCTTCTTGGCACTTCTTTGGCCCACTAGATGTCTTCTGGTCCAAAAAAATCCACAACAAGTTTTGCTGTGTTTGGACTCCGTTTGGTATTGATTTCTTGTGATGTAAAAAACATGTAGAAAACAACAACTGGCACTGGGCGCTATGTCAATAGGTTAGTACCAAAAAAGATATAAAATGATTGTAAAACATCCAAGAATGATAATATAACAACATGGAAAAATAAAAAATTATAGATACGTTAGAGACCTATCATAGTGCCCACTGCGAGTTGCTGTTTTTTGCTTGTGTTTTTACTTCGCCGAACATCAGTACCAAACGGAGTCCAAATGCGGCAAAACTTTTTGGAGATTTTTTTGGACGAGAAGATACAAGATGGGCCAAAGAAGTACCATAGGGGTGGCCCGAGGGGAGCACAACCCCCAGGGCACGCCCAGGAGTCCAGGCGCGGCCTGGTGGGTTGTGCCCACCTCGGTGGCCTCCCGCACCGCCTCTTCACTCTATAAATACCCCAACATTCCAAAAACCCCAGGGGAGTCGATGAAACACAATCTAGCCACCGCAAGTTCCAGAACCATGAGATCCAATCTAGACACCATCACGGAGGGGTCAATCACCCTCATTGGTGCCTCTCCGATGATGCGTGAGTAGTTCATCAAAGACCTACGGGTCTGTAGTTAGTAGCGAGATGGCTTCTTCTCTCCTTTTGATTCTCAATACAATGGTCTCTTGGAGATCTATTTGATGTAACTCTTTTTGCGGTGTGTTTGTTGGGATCCGATGAACTTTGAGTTTATGATCAGATCTATATATCCATGAAAGTTATTTGAGTTTTTGATGTCTTATATGCATGATTACTTATAGCCTCGTATTTCTTCTTCAAATCTTTGTTTTAGTTAGGCCGACTAGATCAATTTTTCTTGCCATGGGAAGATGTGCTTTGTGATGGGTTCGATCGTGCGGTGTTCTTTCCCAGTGACAGAAGGGGCAGCAAGAGACGCATGTATCATTGCTATTAAGGATAACAAGACGGGGGTTATTCCTACATGAATAGATCTCGTCTACATCATGTCATCGTTCTTATTGCATTACTCCGTTTCTCCATGAACTTAATACACTAGATGAATGCTGGATAGCAGTCGATGTGTGGAGTAATAGTAGTAGATGCAGGCATGAGTCGGTCAACTAATCTTGGACGCGATGCCTATATAGTATCATTTCCTTGATATTGTCATAATTATTCGATGTTCTATCAATTGCCCAACAGTAATTTGTTTACCCACCATGTGCTATTTCTTGAGAGAAGCCACTAGTGAAATCTACGGCCCCCGGGTCTATTTTCCCATCATATATTTGCAGATCTATATTGCTATTTGCCTTTTTCTTTATTTGCATATTTTATTTTCAAATCTATATTATCAAAACCCCCAAAATACCTTGCTGAATTTTATTTGTCGTTATTTGCATCTATCAATTTACCTCAATTTTTATCCCGTCATCTTGAAAATTTCTGGCATCGTTACCCGAAAGGGGTTGACAACCCCTTTTTCACGTCGGGTTGCAAGTATTTGTTCTTTGTGTCCAGGTACCGTTTACATAGTGTTACTTGATTTTCCTAATGATTCGATAACTTTGGTTTTATAACTGAGGGAAATACCTACCAAAGTTGTGCTGCATCATCCCTTCCTCTTTGGGGAAATACCGACGTAGTTCAAGCGACATCAACCGACACTGCGTTGTGAGCGGCGCTTTGAGCACGCGCTGCCTCGTAGAGCGCCAGCTACTCCGCAATGAATTACGGGTTCACCGCGGCCATGGCGGCCACGGTCTCCTCGCTTGCCCGCTCGCTATAATTTGGCCCTTCGCCAGCCGGTGCTGCTCGAGGAGGAGGAGGTTGTACCTCTGCTCCTACTACGCTTGCCGGAACGCCCACATAGGATCCAACGTAGGTTGTTCCTCATCCGCCATGGCGTCGTCGTAGTGTGTCTGCGCCTGCTCCATGGTCAAGCCGGCATGCACCGATGTCGTGTCTTCGTCAGACCCCGTCTCCATTGTGGGGTCGTCGTCGGAGAGCTCGAGGAAGCTGACCTGCATGTTGGCCTCGATCCGCCTAACATGATCCATTGAAGAGCTTGGTGTTTGGTTGAATGCCGACTCTAGAGCCGGGTGACCCGACGTACTACGAAGATGTGGAGGATCTCATGGCGGACATGATCAAGTGCTTGAGATCTGTAGAGGATCTCCCGAACCACAAGTAAAAGCATCCGTCTTTCTTCTCATCCTTCTTATTAAAGGTAGTATTCTGCTGGACAGAGTTCTTTCCCTTGAACCCGTGGAAATTCTTCTACACCACATTGTGCTAGAAGTATGCTTTATCCCTTTCATGTGTGAGTCCGTTGCTCTCAAGTTATGATCAACACTTAGATGGCTGATGACATCCTCAACAGACAATTCACGTCTCAAGTGCTTGTGAGAAGTACAAATTTCCTCCATCCAGGAGGAAGACTTGTCCGACAACTCACACTTCAGGATTTCCATCTCCTTAGTGATGCACTGTATCTCATGAGCCTATTTCAATACATAACGTTATCAACCATCTTGTAATCCTGGAACTTCTTGATAGCATACAACTCGCTTACAACATCGGCGACACCGAACTTAGCTTCGAGCACATCCCACAGGTTCTGGGAAACACGCATATGAAGACATTCGTCAACCAACTTGTCTCCGATCAGACTCAGAACAGCTTCCCCAAAGATAGTGGTTGCCTCCCTGAACGCTTTCTCCTATTCAGGAGCAATCATTCCGACTGGAGTCACACCAGCGACTCAGAACACGTTCATGGTTGTGAGCCACAAGGTGGTTTTAGACTGCCAACACGTAAAACGTGTTCCCGTGAACTGGACCTACTTCTATGTAGCAACAAAGCCTTGAATCAAAAAGTGCCTAAAATAAGGTTTTTGGATTGCTGGATATATTAGCACATTTTTTATTAATCCAATCCATGAGTAAATCATAAACATGGCATTCACAGTATGCAACTCATACCTATACCTAAGCATGTGAGCATGTACAGAACATAGAACTAAAACATCTAGTAATAGAGCACATACAGCTAGCACATGAACAAGCAAGTAGGGGATGAGCGAATCATACCCTTCGACAGGCCAGGCTAAGACCGCACAGTCAATGCAACGGCTTCGGCCTCCTCTGCGGCCTTCTTCTTGGCGGCATCGTCTTCATCCATGTGGTCATTGTCGGGGAACTAGTCGAAGCAGAGGATGGAGATGAGATGGATCAGGAGCAGTCGCATCAAGACGCTCCCCAACGACCTTATCGCCTTCTCCTTGTGCATGATCTCGAAGGGCGGGGTTTGGTGGCCTACTCTCCCATTTGGCCGTGCACACGGCCGTTGGGATGGGATCGCCGGATGCAGCATAGTAAGCAAAACAGTAGATGACACCTAGGGTTGTGCGAGGAGGGAGCCAGTGTCGGCTACACTGGCTAGAGCTTCTAATATATGGGTCGACAGGTAGGGAGTGATGGGCCTGAGCTTAGGCCCACGACCGAGTTGAAACACCCTCAAGAAGGGAGTCGCCATACCCCGAGAAGGGTGTCGTTGCACCCCGGCGAACAACCCACGGCCCAATGTCTCAGTCAGAGACACATCTGTTAGCGACTTGTTAATTAATTGTGGATTAATTAATTGTTCTTGACCGGAAAAAATAAAGCGCAAACATAGGTCTAAAAGGGGTCTCAACTCTTCTCAACTTGTCAGGTGGTACTAAACTTCCCACCATTTGTCGTACACCCACATGGGCCTTAGAGATTAACATGAATCACTGTTCATATGGGTGAAAGCTCATCTATGATTCAATAGTATGTGAAAATAAATTAAAATAAATTGGAACATAAGAAAACAGAAAAGGTTTGGAATGCATAAGAAAGAAAAAGTAGTGAAAGGAGCCACTCGTGCAAGGAGTGGTATTGACCATAGTGTTAGGGCATCTCCAAGGCAGACCCGCAAACCTCCCGCAACCGTCCGTATCGGTTGTACGGACCGCGGAAGCTATCCAATGCCGACCTATATCGGTCCGCGGAGCGGTCTGGACGCGATTTCTCCCGCAAACCAGAGACAAAATGGGAGAGGTTTGCGGGAGTCCGAACCGCTCCCAAGTCTAGGGTGTCGACGCCGGCAGGTGGTTCTAGGGCGGGATCTGGTGGCTCGTGGAGATGCCGCCCTCGAACTCTGGGGTCGTTGTCCTCGTCGGCTGGCGGTGACTCGACGCGGGTGGAGATCGCCATCTCCTCCAGCGACGAGGAGGACCAGTAGCCGCCGCCGCAGTCCGTGCCAGCGGTGCCGGGCCAGGTCTACACCGGCACTAACGCGGAGTTCGAGGAGTAGATGGAGTTGTTGCTCCGTCATACACACCAATGGTCCAGCTTCGCCACGAGGGGCGCTCCTCCCCGTGAAGCCGAAGCTAGCATCCCCTCCATGCTCTCCCGTCGCGCAGCAGCGGCCGTCCAAATCGGACGCCGCGTCAAGGAAGAGCGGCTCTCCCCGCTGCCCCGGCGCACCGTGAAGGAAGAGCGGCTCTCGCCGCTGCCTCGACGCGCTGTGAAGGTGGAGTGCCGCTCGCCGCCGCCTCGCCAAGTCGTCAAGGAGGAGCGTCGCTCGCCGCCGCCCCCTGCCCAAGGCGTGCGGGCGCATTTCGCACTTCCTCCGTGTGGGCTCCTCGTCGTCGTCGTCGGCGGCAGCTCGGAGCGCCATGACGCCGTCGGAGTACGCCAACCGGGAGCAGCGTCGGCGGGACAGGCGCAACGCCGTGTGCCGATCCCAGTTCACAGACTCCGACGCCCTCCCGCCACACATCGCAGTGGACCCAGACCTGGCGTACGGGGAGATGGCCAGGTACGGCGAGTAATGGTCCCTCGCTGAGAGTGCCGCCGTCGCCGAAGACGATGCCTCCAACAATCGCCGCCCTCTCCCCCAGCCCACGTCCTCGGTGGCCGCAGCCGCACTGCGCACGACGCAGGAGGAGGCGGAGAGGATCATCCACGAGCGTCAGGCGGCCGCCGGAATGGCCTGCCGCGGCTCCACCACCTTCCGCCGCCCCAAGCCCGACGACTCCGACTCCGATGGCTGGTCGAACGACGATGACGGAGGAGCAGCCGGCCAGGCCGACATTGGCTACGAGGCCACCGTGAAGTGTAGGATGGTTTAGAGTTTTAGTTCACCGGACGAAATATCGTCCTGTTTTATGTAGAAATTATACTAGTTTCTGTATTATGTAGAAATTATCCTACTTTCAATGAAATCCGTCGTGTTTATACCAAAATTCACCGTGTTTGCATGAATTTCATCTGGTTGGTTTGAGTTACTGTAAAAATGTATGCGTCTAGCATTGAATGGCTACGTTCCGCATCCGTTCACGGATAGGTGGGACCTGTCCGCGGACTGGTGCGGGAGGTTTTTTGCGTGTTGCCGTTGGAGATGCCCTTAGTCAGCCAACACACACGAGTCATAAGATAAAAAGATTGAAATAAGGACTTCGCCACGATTTATAAAAAGGGCATCAATGTATGCACGCAGCCACAATCCACAAATAAATCAGACTCGCAAACAGATCAGTCAACAAAACCACGACACAACTCACGCACCACAAGTCACTGGCTACCAAGCCACCCAAACCAGGTGAATAAAACGTGATTAATGACGTGCAATTAGATGGTGTTGCAGGACACACGCCATTTCTCTTTTGCTTCAAGATGGATCGAAGACGACAGAAAACGAGAGACCACGACTTGCTCTTTGCCCGGATGAAGATGAACCCATGACTGCCGAACAACGTGTACACGGTTTCGTAGGAAGCGTGCCCGCTTTGGGTTTGCCGTCCGCTAAACGGCGAGCATGTGTATCCAGAAACGGGGCAGCACACATTTCGTGGCTCGTTTAAGGATAACAATGGAAGACTGTTTAAGCCAAACAGAAAGTTGAAGTATAGCATTGGACAGATATTCCCCGCGGTCGCTATCACGGGCCGCAAGTTTCAAAGCTGTACTGCCCCATTATCTTCCAACGCACAGGTAATCCGATTGGTTAGGCGCGCTAACGACGGGCCGATTTAGCTGCTGCTCCGCATGCTTTCCAGAGCAGAGCAAGTGTTGTCATGTCACTCAGTCAGCCAGCCGTCCGCTGCAAGCCCCGGATGGATGGTGGATGGCGGTAGATGGGCAACGTGACATGACAGCGATCTCTATCAAAGAGACAGCGATCTTCTCTAATTAGAGACGGCAATCTGACAGTGGATGCTTGCTTGGCGTACATGAACCGGAGCGGCTTAGCATAAAGTTTAGAGATTTCTAATAAAATTACAGACCCCAGTAGCATTTATTCCACTAGTTTCTTGCAGCACCGTCAAAACAAAACCTCGGCGATGGCGTAGAAGAAAATGGCAGCTGTTCTTGACTTTCTTCGGACAAGAAGGCAAAAAAGGAAGAGAGAGGGGGTTGAAAGCAGCAGAGCAAAAGGTTGGTGTCACGCGAACCATGGAGGCCGGAGGGAGTGGGGAGTGGGTGGACCCCACGGCAGCGGTCTACTCTACCTAGGCGCCTCCTCCGCGAGGGCCCTGCTCGCTCTGCTGTGCTGGCTCTGCGTCGCGCATGCTTCCAGCAAAGCAAACACCAGCCAGCCCACCAGGGGAAACGGAAACCACACCAGCTGGTCGTTCTGCCCCCTTCCCTCCCTCTCCCTACAAATCTCTCGCCTCCCTCCCTCTCTCTCTACCTACAGATTCTTCTCTCTCGCGCACGCGCTCCTAGCTTCCACCGCCTGCACGCGCACACTTCCATTTCCATCCGGTCGTTCCAGCAGCCGGCCGTCTCAGGTAGGTAACATGGCCGAGGAGACGAAGAAGGAGACCGCTGCGGTGGCCGAGGTGGCCGTGACGGAGCCGGAGACCAGGGCGGAGGACAAGGCCGTCGAGGTGGAGAAGGTGGACGAGGCGGCGGCCGCGGCCAAGGAGGAGGAGGAGGAGGAGGAGAAGAAGATGGAGGAGGCGGTAGCGGAGGCCGGCGCCGACGAGGCGGCGGTGATCGAGGGCAGCACCGCCTCCTTCAAGGAGGAGAGCAACCTCGTCGCTGACCTCGCCGACCCCGAGCAGAAGGCGCTCGCACAGCTCAAGGACCTCGTCGCCGCCGCACTCGCCAGCGGGGAGTTCGACCTTCCCCCGCCCCCGCCGCCGCCCGCTCCGGCGGCCGAGGAGCCTGCCAAGACCGACGAGCCGACCAAGACCGATGTGGCGGCCGAGGGCGAGGCGCCTAAGGCCGAGGTGGCGGCCGAGAGCAGCGAGCCCAAGGCCGAGGAGCCTGCCAAGGAGGAGCCCAAGGCGGAGGCGCCGGCCCAGGAGGAGCCCAAGGCCGAGGAGCCCGCCAAGGAGGAGCCCAAGACGGAGGCACCGGCGGCGGTGGCTGTCGTGGAGGAGCCCAAGCCGGAGGCACCGGCGGCGGTGGCCGCCGCGGAGGAGCCCAAGGCCGAGGTGGCGGCCGAGGAGGCCGAGCCGAAGCCGGAGGAGAAAACCGTCGAGGTCGCCGAGGAGGAAGGCACCAAAACCGTGGAAGCCATCGAGGAGACCGCCGCCCCCACCGCGGCCGAGCCGGAGGCGGCGCCCGCCGCCGAGCCGAAGGAGGAGCTGATCTGGGGCGTGCCGCTGGTGGGCGGCGACGAGCGCACGGACACGGTGCTCCTCAAGTTCCTCCGCGCGCGCGAGTTCAAGGTCAAGGAGGCCATGGCGATGCTCAAGGCGGCCGTGCTGTGGCGCAAGAGCTTCGGCATCGACGCGCTCCTCGGCGCCGACCTCGGAGTCCCGGAGCTGGAGAACGTGGTGTTCTACCGCGGCGCCGACCGCGAGGGCCACCCCGTCTGCTACAACGTCTACAGCGAGTTCCAGGACAAGGACCTCTACGAGAAGGCCTTCGGCGACGACGAGAAGCGGGAGCGCTTCCTCAAGTGGCGCATCCAGCTCCTCGAGCGCGGCATCCGGGAGCAGCTCGACTTCTCGCCCAGCGGCATCTGCTCCATGGTGCAGGTCACCGACCTCAAGAACTCGCCACCCATGCTCGGCAAGCACCGCGCCGTCACCCGCCAGGCTCTCGCGCTGCTCCAGGACAACTACCCTGAGTTCATCGCCAAGAAGGTACTAAACTTCTTTCTTCCTTTTGTGGCATCGTTTCCTAATTCTTACTGCAAAATTCGGTAACATCAGCACAAGGATTATGCATTTGTTTGCTTTATTAGGCAGCGATTTTGTGTTTGTAGTGGGTTCAACTGAATTCGTCTGATGTAGGTAGTGCAATGATGTGATTCGTCCTGTGGGAAATTTGACTAGTGTCATTCTTATAGCACTCATAGCACAATAATCTAACTATATATGGTGGATTGGTGGTGCAAGTAGGATGAAATAGTGGCACCATTTCACTTATAGTTTTCTTGTTTGAGTTGTGTTCCTTGCTATTGAAAATGGTATCTGCTTATTACGAACTGGAGTGACTTCATTATATGATGAATTCATCTGATGAACACGACGTTGTAGTAGGTTCAACTGAACTCATCTGATGTATGTATGCTGTGATGACTACTATGTCCTTGGGGGAAGTTGATTAATGTCCTTCTTATAGCACTTGCAGCTCAGTAATCTAACTAGATAAGGTGTATTAGTGGTGCAAGTAAGCTGAGATGGTGGCATCATTTCAGTTCCAGTTTTCCTCTCTTTCCTGTTTGAATTATGTCTTTTACTATTGAATATGGTATGTGCTTGTTATGAGACTGGGGTGACTTGGATATATGATGAATTGCGTGAACTGAATTAGGATCAATTTGTTCGACCATATGCAGGTGTTCATCAATGTGCCATGGTGGTATCTTGCTGCAAACAAGATGATGAGCCCGTTCCTCACACAGCGCACCAAGAGCAAATTCACGTTTTGCAGCCCAGCCAAGACCGCCGAGACCCTATTCAGGTTCGCACGAGATAATCTCTGCAAGTCTTCTTCTCTTGTTTGACAGCCATCTTTCTTACCATGTTCTCACCTGTTGTTTGCCTTCACTAATCTGATGCAGATACATCGCGCCGGAGCAGGTCCCTGTCCAATTTGGCGGCCTCTACAAAGAGGATGATACTGAATTCTCCACTTCTGATGGCGTCACCGAGCTCACTGTCAAACCTTCTTCCAAAGAAACTGTTGAGATTCCTGCTACTGAGGTTGGTCCCAGCTTCTGTCCTCAAATTTACACGACAATGGTAGAATAAGTACTCACATTTTATGTCGCAATGTGCTATCATTTTAGAACTCCACGGTCGTGTGGGAGCTCCGTGTGCTTGGATGGGAGGTGAGCTACGGCGTGGAGTTCACCCCGGACGCAGAGGGTGGCTACACCGTCATCGTGCAGAAGACGAGGAAGGTGCCCGCCAACGAGGAGCCGATCATGAAGGGTAGCTTCAAAGCGGGCGAGCCTGGCAAGGTCGTGCTCATCATCAACAACCCGACATCGAAGAAGAAGAAGCTGCTGTGCCGATTCAAGGTGAAGAGCTCCACCGAATCCTCCGCCTGAGGTTCCAGCTGCTGATACAATCGCCAACCAGGTCCATACCACCACCATTTGAACATGTCGCATGATAGGAGATGGCCGTTTTTGTGTCGGGTTCTTTAATTTGTTGGCTTGCTGTTTTTTGGGGGTCGGATTTGTATGTGTTTACTTGAAACCAAAGTGGGCTTGTTCTATGAATGAGATACCCCTAGCTGGGATCAGGAGGTGGGGAAATGTTGAGATAGTGATGGTTTGTTGACATCTTGGAGGGGCCGAAGAAGTGTTGCTGATCTGTAAAAAAAACCTGTCTTGTACATGGTATCCATGGATTCTCTTTCGTCGGCATGTTGATTTTGTTTAGAAATTATTCATGTTTTGTTGGTCACCAACCCCATGTTGCTCTCCATGTTCCTCTGCTCCTTCCCTTTTGTCGCTGTTCTTGCCTGTTTGGTGCGTTGCATATGGCAATGATCTGTGAGGTCAGGGTCTCGGCCATTGTTTTGCTTGCCTATTTGCAGTAAAAAAAAGACACCATGTCTTGTTTGGGAGCATCCAGTTTTTGAGAAGAGAGATTCTTTGACATCCATTTGGATGAAAGAGAAGCGTTCTGAAAGTGGCAAGACGGACAGGGTGCGCAGGCCGAACCAAAAGCGGGCATTTTTGATCGTTTATACGCTGGTAATGTTGAGCATCAGCCATGCTTGGGTTGGGTGGTACAGTTAACAAAAGGCAAAACACCCCAAGCAAACAGCGAGAATGGCAAGAAAGCAAGCTGTGGACAGATGGATGGACAGTGCCAAGGAGCAGGAACTTTCCCTTTGACCACCATAGCATACCACAGGCAGGCAGGACCATGAAATCCAAAAGTGGAGGCCGCGGCATTATGCTTGCCCAGCTTGGCCATGATCCCCTCTCTGAATAATGGTGGTGGTGGCCGGGGATGCAGTTGGAGGGGGTTGGCTGTCTGTGATACTTGGAGGGGCAACGGACAAGCTGGTGAGCTGCTTCCATCTTTATCAGAAGGTAAGGTATTGGGGATCTCATGATCAGGGGGGAAACCTCATGATTGTTGGCATGGACATGCGGCACTGTCAATTGCCATTCCATGCTGTTTTTACGGCCAGGGTCATTGGACGTGTCTGGTGTCTCCACTTCCATTGTTCCCTCCGTATGTTAGGGCCTGGTCAGGAGCGGCTGCGACAGTAATCTGCATGTCTTTGACTGCAATCGGCATGAGTTTTTCTATCTTTTTTCGAGAACCTCGAAAAGGCCAGGGTGTTAATTGAGTACTCCCTCCATCCGAAAATACTTGTCATCAAAATGGATAAAAGAAGATGTATCTTTTAGTTCTAGATACATCTCTTTTTATCCATTTTGACGACAAGTATTTCCGGACGGAGGGAGTATTACAACAAAAAAAAGAAAGAAAACGAACATAAGGGAAAAGCCTTACTGCATTCCCTATCCCCGTTGCAGTGCAAACAGCTAAGCGATTTCATTGCCCATACAAGCATCACCACGCATGGTATGAGGCCAACTCCACCGCGCGACCCTATCCTGTCCGGCTCCGTCCGTTTGAAGTAAAACGGACAAATCGAACGGCTCAGCGCGGGAGAGCAAACGGACTTTTGTCCGTTTTGTGTCCTCTTTCGACCCATCCGCGGCCCAAGTTTGCGCCGGTTTTGGGATGAAACGGACAGCGCGCGGACGGGCGGGATGCATGCGCGTGTCCGCCCCTGGCCCGCCTGTCGGTGACACAAACAAAAACCTCCCCGTGGCCCCTTTGGCGCCACCCCCCTCCCCCCAAACCCTCCGACGTCCCGCCCGTCCCGCTCCCTCCCCGTCCATGGCCGACGCCCAGCCGAACTCCGGCGGCCCGGCCGTCGACCCGCCCGGAATGGCCAAGAAGAAGAAGAAGAAGGGCAAGGCGCCAAGGAAGCCGCGGTCAGAGTGCACGCCGAAGGCGATTGCCAAGTTGGATGCGGAGTCGGCGAAGAGGAGGGACCGGAGGGCGGTCGCCGAGAACAACATCGCCACGGCCAAGAGAGCGGCCGACCGCGCTGCGATTGAGGCCGCGCGGCACAAGGCCAAGGTCGATGAGAAGGAGGCCATCGTCAGCAAAGCGCACGCCCTTCTCATGGCTGGCATTTGTCGTCCGGCCGGTTTCTCTGGAGGGGCCGTCGGTCCGGCAAGCACAGGGTCGTCGGTCGCTCGGCCTCCGCACTGCCAGTCGCCGACGTCGCGGACCACGCCCTTGTCGCCTGGCTTTCCTCCACCAAAGCACGACGGCCAGACCCGTTTCGGGGGGTCGCCGGACGTTGGCATGTTTGCGTCGTTCACACCGCGCCCCTCGGCCGTCATCGACCTCAACGTCACCCCTGGGTCCAACAGCGGCGGCCGACCGTTCGTTGAGATGCAAAGAAAGCAAGCACGACCGCCGTTTACCGGCATCATGTCGTCCCCCCTGCGTCTTGTTTGACGGAATGCCAACACCAACGCCACTGGTCGACGACCCCTACTATGACCAGTTCATGGAGGAAGTGATCTACGAGGGTGGGCACGTCCCTGTCTACGACCCCGAGGAGACCCAAAGTCAGGATGGCTGCGGCCAGTTCACTGCCGATGAAGAGGCCGACGACCGTGCTGACTACGACCATGGTGACTCATGGCATGAAGACGATGACATCTATGTCGAAGGTGATGGTGATGAAGAAGAAAGCAATGACGTTGACATTAGTGGCGAGCCATTGTTCATCGACGAGCTGACACAAAGAGCGGAAGCACAAAAGAAGAGGAAGAGCATTCGCACGGGTTCATACACACAAGATGAGGACAAGTTGATTTGCCAAGCTTGGATGGAGATTAGCCAAGATCCAAGGACCGGCGCACAACAAAAGGGTATTGTTTTTTGGACGAGAGTCCACAAAACATTCCATGAAAGGAAGTTCTTTGAGCCCTACCAATTTGAAAGCAAGCGTGGCATCGGCTCGATTCAAAAGAGATGGTTGTTCGTCCAACAAGAGTGCAACAAGTATCAAGCCGCATTTGAGAGCGTTGAAGCACGGCCTGTGAGTGGTCTCGACGTTGGGGACTTGGTATGCTCTCCTCTTCCTAGCCCTTTCCTTGCTACGGCCATGAGATTTCGGCCTTGTACATGTTTGCATGTTTACTTGTTGTTGATCATGTGGTGTAGGCATTTCAATCTTTGGAGGCATTCAAGGCCCGGCACAATGACAAGCCGTTCACTCTTACGCACTGTTGGACTATGATCAACAATTGCCCAAAGTTCAAGGACCAATACCGTGAACTCCAAAGGAATAGAGGCCTGAAGACGGCCATGTTCGCCGGAGGTGGAAATGGTGAGGCGTTGAAGAGGCCGAGGGGCAAGACCAACTCCAAGGTTGACGACATACGTGATGCCTCATCCATGACATTGCATGACACTTTGCATGGCATGATGTCGCAAAAGGATGTGAGGGACGAGAAGAAGCGGCAAAGCAAGGACGAGCAAATGAAGCAATACCTAGAGCTTCAAAGGAAGAAGCTTGAGATGGAGGAGACGACCAAGAGAAGGAAGATCGACATGGAGGAGGCGGCCCGGCAGAGGCAGCTCGACATGGAGGAGGCGGCCCGGCAAAGGCAGCTCGACCTCGAGGCCGACAACGTCAAGGCCAGGCAAAGGCAGCTCAACATCGAGGCCACCAATGCCGCCACCAAAGCGAAGGAGGTGGCCCTTGCGATCATGAGCGTGGACTTGTCGAAGATGAGCGAGAAGGCGAGGGCCTGGTTCGAGGCCAGGCAGAAGGAGATGCTCGACGCCGATGGCCTGAACTAGGTCGTCCGATCGGCCATGGCGTTCTTTTTTGGAGGCTGGCATGGGCGCCGCCCGCCCGCTGGGCCGCTGGCTGTGTGGTGGTGAGAAAAACATTCATTTTGAAGGCCGGCTATGTTGCCGGCGAGGACAACCATTCATTTTGAAGGCTGGCTGTGTTGCCGGCCGCTAGCTGATGCCGGTGATGGACGTGTAGGCCGTTGGCTGATGTCGGCGTGATGAACTTGGGCCGTGAACTAGGGCTTGGCATTTGAAACGTTGCTTTTTTTTAAATAGACGCGGACAAGATGGGGTAAAGGATGCGGCCGCGCGCTGGGGCACGACCACCGCATCCCAGAACAGGCCCGGACACGACTCCATCGCCCTGCCCAAACGGACAGAATCCGGACAAAACAGACGTCCGTTTGGGGTCGCACCGTGAAGTTGGCCTGATGATTGTAGATTTTTTTTTCGAAACGGAGGCAAAAGATTTGCCTCATCGATTAATTAAGCAAAATAGAATTGCCCAATTAATTAAACGAAAAACCAGGCGAAAACCGATACAAACCAACCATATGCACGGAGCATGCAACCCTATAAGCACGTAATCCGACAATCAACCCTCACACCGCAACATCGCAAAGATAACCCCAACAAGAGTAATTCGGCCAAAGACCATGCGCACCACCAAAGCCACGAAGACAAGTCAATCCATAAGGATAACCCAAGATACCGATGACCATCCATCAAGTAGCTGCAGACGCCTTTCCTGTGACACCACTCTTCTTTTCTTTGCTCCTAAGAGCCTCCTCACAATTGCCTTGCCAGACCCCGGGCTAACTCTCTCCAAACATTTGAGCAAGCTATGAAGCTTTATTTGGAAGAGAATCTCATTGACTTTATTATGCACAGAAACATATCCAACGGTCGGTAGATTTGAAACGCGGCAGGGAAGCATGGGAGCACAAGTCACGGTCGCGGCGACAAGAGCTCTCTGTTCGGCTGACCACTGGTCACTAGAGGCTCCAACTTGCTTTGCACCTTCGTGGTCACAATCTCCTGTTTAAAAGAAATGGACGTGCTCATGCGCAGCTGAGCTTGGACGGATGGGGCAGAGAAACCAGGAACAGCAACTTGCAGTGCAAGCCCGCGAGCCTGTGGCTGTGTATATTGCTACTCCTGGACCAGCGTGGAGATTTTTGCGCGTCTTACGTTTGGGAGCAATCAAAGCAAAAGCTAAGCCGTCGACCTGGTTCACGTTAGTATATTTTTTGCTCTGTCGAGGAGTGGTAACCAGTTGACCAATAAAAAGCTGCATTCACGTTTGGGGATTTCTGAACCATGGATTCTACGTCCACGCCGGTGCCGTGCCGCAAACGGTGAGAGAGAAGCTAGGATGCATCTCCAGCTGCCATAGTTTTTAAAAACCAAACCGGGCCGAACCGATGCCTTACCTGATTTTGTAAGCTGTACTGGTCTTTTTAGTAAAATCAGAAAAAAAAACAAAATACATAAACAAGGAATCGAAGCCTTGAGGCAAGGGTGCGCCTTTTTTTGGAAACAGGCAAGGGTGTCTCGCGTTCAGCGAGTCGGGGCTTCCGACTCGATGATGAAGCGCGCACGAGGCCGGCCTAGTTCGCGGGCACAACACCGCCTTGTTTTCTTTTCTGTTCTTATTACGTTTTTATTTCGTTTTTTGATTCCATTTTTTAATTTGGTTTACACTTTCAAATGGTCTAAGCATATATATTACAAATATAGACTTTAAATAATATTTAAAAAAATGTTAATCATGCATTTGAAAAATGTTGATCATGTATTAAAAAATGAAGAATTCTTTTGGCTATGTATATAAAAGTATTAATCAAAGCATTTGAAGAAAATAGTGAGCATGTATTTAGAAAATGTTAGACAAAACATTTGAAAAATGTTAAATGTGTATACAATTTTTTTTGACCATGTATTATAAAATTGATGAAATTTCTTTATCATGTATAACAAAATGTTAATCAAGTATTTGAAAAATGTTTAAGAAGTATTTGTAAAATGTTGGTCAAGCATTTAAAAAATGTTAAATGTGTATAAAACATGTTTAACATGTATTAGAAAATGATGGATTATTTATTATGTATATAGAAATTTTTATCAAGCATTTGAAAAATGTTGAACAACTACTTAAAAATGCTAATAAAGCATTTTATAAATGTTGAATGTGCATAGAAAAATGTTGAAAATGTGTTCCAAAAAATGTAAATATTGCATATAGAAAATCTTAATAAAGCATTTGAAAAATGTTAAATGTCCATAGAAAAAATGTTGACAATGTATTAAAAAATTTTGGTCTTGTATTTGAAAAATGTTAATCAAGCATTTGAAAAAGTTTTAAAGTGTGTAGAAAAATGTTGATCATGTATTAAAAAATGTTAAAATGGATTGGAAAAATGTTGTTAAGATATACAAAAAATGTAGATTGAAAACCAAAAGAAACAATGGAAACAAACAAAAAGAAAACCGAAGAAACAAAAAAAGAAATAAAGAAATAAAAATGAAGAAAAATGCAACAAGAATAAAAAAACAGACAAGAAAAAAGAAAAGAAATAACAGAAAATCAAAAAAAAACTGGAGAGAACCGGCTGCAGTCGCTTCAAGTAGATCACGTCCTTATACATATCACGGATTGTATGCTGACATGATGACTAGTAGGCTAGTAGCGCTGGTTATCTTCACGGTGACCAGGGATCGGTCCCTCCAATTTTCATTTGCCTTCTATTTTTCCCATTAACTATGCGCGAAAATGGGCCGGCCCGTAACGACCACGACCGGGAAAACTCGACGCAAGATTTTCTATGGATTGGCTTAATGCGAGATATAGACGCCGTGGGAATTTCCTATTCGCCGCACGTTGCGGCAAATTGTGGAGGTTTCGCACAGGGAGATCGAGGGAACGTTCCAGCTGGGCCAGCCCATTTAACCGTTTCAACGTGCCCGGTTTTGGGAACCTTCTAGAGGTGCCCAGCCGGTTTTTTCTGGTTTTAGAAACTTCTAGAAGGTTCCTAATCCGGGTTTTTTTCTTGTTCTTTTTTTTTCGCTTTTCCTTTTTTTCTCTCCTTTTTTACTTTTCTGTTTATTTTTCTTTTGTTTCTATTTCGTTTTTTCACTTTCCTTTTTTTATTTTATCATTTTCAATTCTATTGTTTTCTTCAATTTATTATTTTTTTACAAAAAATCGTTGTGTTTTACTGTTTGTTCATAAATCCCAAAAATGTTCAAAATTTGAATCCCATAAAATGTTCCTGTTTTTCAAATTTTATTCACGTATTAAAAATTGTTCGAGCATTTCAAAAAATGTTCAGGTTTCAAAATTGTTCAATGGGTTTTCAAATTTCCAAGAAATGATCACTTTTTTCAAGATTTGTTTGCTTTTCTAAAAAAACGAAAATTGAAAATATGTTCACATTGTTAAATAAATGTTCGCATGTTCAAAAAAGTGTTCACAATTGGAAAATATGTTTTGAATTCAAAAAATGTAAAAAAAATAAAAAATGTTCGTTTTCTAAAGAACATAGAATTTCAAAATTTGTTTGCAATGTTCAAAAAATGTTCGCGATGTTCACTTTTTTCTGAAATTTGTTCACAAATTCGAAATATATTCAGGAGTTTTCTAAAAATATTGGTGGTTTTAAAGTTTTTGAATCCCAAAAAATGTTCCTGTTTTTCAAATTTTGTTCACGGGTGAAAAATCGTTTGGGAATTTCAAAAAATGTTCACGTTTCAAAATTGCTCAAGGGGTTTCCAAATTTTCAAGAAATGATCATTTTTTTAAAAATTTGTTCGCTTTTACAAAAAGGAAAATTGAAATTTTGTTCACATTGTTAAAAACATGTTCGCATGTTCACAAAAGTGTTCACAATTGGAAAATATGTTCGGGATTTGAATAATGTGAACAATTTCGAAAATGTTCTTTTTCTAAACAATATTGAATTTAAAAAAAATCACGATGTTCAAAAAATGTTGGAACTTTGAAACATTTGTTCACGATTTTATTCGAACATATCTTTGAAACATTTTGCCAGAATTCAACACCTTTTAGAAATTCCAAGATATGTTCGAATAAAATCAAAGGTGTTGAATTCTGGCAAAATGGATAGTTCTTAGATATTAGCGCTGCAAATTAGTCACTTAGAATTATTAGCTCAGATGGCTAATGGGAGCACTTCATTACCGCGAGGTCTATAGTTTGATTCCCTCTGTGGCTCGTTATTTTTCTTAATTTTGCTACAGTACCAGCGTCGCTTCCCATCGCGCTTGATACAGCCAGCACCCGCACCCGTCTGCCATGGGCCGGCCCACTCGTTGCGTATCCTGTGCGAAGCGACGTCCTTTTGCCGCAAAGTGCGGCGTATAGGAGCTCCCGACGCCGTGTTCAGGCAAGGCAGGCTAAAGAACGATCTAGAAAAAGGCACACTAAAGCCCAGTAACCAACTAGGCTAACAACAATGTGATTTGTTAATGTTTTATCATCAATATTACATGTATTCAGTCGATGTAAAGTAGAAAATTTTAAAAATTATCTTAAATATTCCCCTTTTTTGTTGCAAATGAACCAATGAACTGGCGGTTCGACCAATAATAAACTGAACCGACAGCCTCATAATTTTGTTTTGTAAACTATGCCAGCAACAAACCAACAAGGCAGTCGTGATCAATTTTGTCCACTCTGTAAACCCTGATGATAGATTTTTTAAACAAGCAGCCAAAGGGTGTGTGGAGGGCCCGCGCGGCCGCCTGGTGCTTTTCCATCGCCTCTTGACGCCTATATTTTATGTTCACTCTGAAAACCCTAATGATCGAGGAGTTTTTCTATTTTCGCCACCACACCACTCTATTTCATGTCGATCCAATCTAGAGGCCTTCTGCCGAAGGGGGAAGTCATCACGGTGGCATATCCGTTAACTTGAAGGTCACTATGGTTGCCCGTGAGTAGTTCCCTTTGGACCATAGCAGTAGCTAGATGCTTTTCTCTCCCTTGCTTCTCAATACAAAGATAACATGAGTTGCCCTACATGATTATGGTCCATTTGATGCAAGTGTGTTTGTTGTGGTGTGATGAATTGTCACTTTATGATTAGATTTATCTATGATTCCTTTTGAGATCAATATGATTTCTTTGTTGCATAATTCTTATTCATATATGCTCTCCAATCTATTTGTCTTTCTTTGACCAAGTTTGGTGAGTGATCTCCAAGAGAGAGTTGTGTATGATAGTTGGGTTCAATCTTGCAAGTAATCCACCACAACTACAGAAAATGGAAAAGTCTTGTATTATGTTGTTCTCACTGGGAATAAAAAATTGATTGTATAATTGTACTTTGCACGCAGGGTGAAGACAATATATCATGTACTTCATGTCATCATACTTAATGCAATAGTTTGAACATATGGATCCCGGTCCATTCTTTTTTCTATTTCTCTCAACCTCGATCAATGCTCTCTTTTATAATCCCTTACTTTTACTTTTTCGTTGGAATCAACCATTCATACACAATGTATTTAATCCTTGTAGCTAGTAAGGCTATGGAAACTAACAACCTCCTAGTTTTGTTGGGGGCCAAGGCAATTTTATATTTCTATGTGCAAGTACTTACCATTGGTTGTGTTGCAAACTCCTACTGGTTCGATAAACCTTAAGGTTATCCACTTGAGAAAAATGGTTGATTGCAACAAACCCTTGCACTTGGGGCCCAACACCTTCTCCCAACTTGATGCAACAGTGCATGACCTTGGAAGTAGACAACTCATTGTGAAGATAGCTAGTAGTCGCGCAAAGTGCTTCCCAGAAACCTAATTCTCTCTCTACCGGTGCAGGATCATAAGGATGAGAGGTTTCGAAGACCCGCTCTCCCGCTCGTTTACAAGCCGACGTTTTGGACGGAGTAGACTAAGATGGCAACGCAAACATCGAGAGGAGGCAAAACCCTAACTTGATTCCAGTATGTCCTTGGCGGTGGACGGTAAGTCATATATATAGGAGATCCCACGCGGTCTCATCTCGGCCACGATCTAAATCAACTTGGTTTTCAATGTATTGGTCAAGAAAATAATAAACTTTTATGCTAGGCAACCAAAAAATAAAATGGAAAAAGGAAGTTGCTTTTACAAGGACACGTGTAGGATTTCGGTGGATCCTTCATGTGCATTTCACATGCCTATGCCCTTTGCCCTCATCCCGACAAGGCGAGGCGTGCTCGTGTGTGGTGTTCTCTTTCTCTTCTCATACCAATCAGTTAGTGGTGTGGGAAGACTCAACTATTTAAGTTGGTCATCCACCTCCTACACTAGCAAGGTGGTACTAAAGATCGCACCTTCACTTTTCATTTATTTATGGGCCTTTGAGATTTAATTAGGAATTTCAGAAAATGTGTGGGCCAAGCCCATTAGTTCAAACAAAGCTGACCTGCAACTCCCAGTCGTGCAGTGGACTCTATGTTGTAATCACCCGAGTTGCATTCCTCGCCAGCGATCAGTCATGCACTCCCCGCCGACCCCGACGCGGACAAGGGCAACTACGCCGATGCCAGACCAACCCACAAACACTAAAACCGCTTCTGATGTGACTCAAAACCACTCAAGTGTTTGATTTATCCATTATTGACAATTTTAGGGTGCAAATTATATGGTATTGAAGTTCAGGGGGACATGGAGACATCGAGATGGATTTGAGGGTGAAAAATACAATTTCCTCCTTTAATAAATAACTAATTACGCGTAGGTTAGGTTTGGTTTTGTTTAGAGAAGTTTAGCTATGATATCTTTTATTTTGTCTATGCTCGTATCGCCTAGTGTGACCATCAAGACATTTTATCGAAATACCAAATATTTCATCAATGAGATTTTAAACAAATAGCATATTCTCAACTTGAGATTGCTTATTTTGTTATTTTGTTGTTTTTTCTTCTATTTCCCTGCAGAAAAATCTTTCGTGGATAGGTCTATCGTGCTTGGTCGATAACACCATGAAGTTAGTTTAACGATTGATGTGGTTGTTAGTTATGTACAGTTCTTTCTGTATGATTGATAGCCGGATCATGAGGCTCAAGTCCTCTAAAATTGTAGTTATCTCTTCTCATCAAATGATCGGGACTTCAGTTCATATCATATGCGCCAGCCTACCAGGAACTTTGCATTGAGGAGTGGTATATATCTTGATGCAAAGTTTTTGTGTGAAATAGACAAATCAATGGCATGGGTGGAGTTTGTCTTGCTATATAAGAGCATCTACAGCCGGGCGCCTCAAATCCGACTCAAATGCCCGGGCGGGCTATCCGGTCATAAAAAATTGACCCAGTCGGGCGCCTCAAACGGGCCTCAAATGCCCGGGCTGACTGACACTACCCGTCATATCCAGCCCAAATGTAAGACGGATATGGGGCGGCCCGAGCATGTCGGGCGCGTCTGTCTGACAAGTCCGGCCCACCACTGTCCCCACGACTATCCCACAAAAAAACATCTGGCTCATCGAAGGAAATATGCCCTAGAGGCAATAATAAAATTGTTATTTTATATTTCCTTATTTCATGATAAATGTTTATTATTCATGCTATAATTGTATTAATCGGAAACTTGATACATGTGTGGATACATAGACAAAACACTGTGTCCCTAGTAAGACTCTACTAGACTAGCTCTTTAATCAAAGAAGGTTAAGTTTCCTAATCATAGACATGTGTTGTCATTTGATGAACGGGATCACATCATTAGGAGAATGATGTGATGGACAAGACCCATCCATTAGCATAGCATATTGATCGCTCAGTTTTATTGCCATTGCTCTCTTCATGTCAAATACATATTCCTTCGACTATGATATTATGCAACTCCCGGATACCGGAGGAGTGCCTTGTGTGCTATCAAACGTCACAATGTAACTCAGTGATTATAAAGATGCTCTACAGGTATCTCTGAAGGTGTTTGTTGAGTTGGCATAGATCGAGATTAGGATTTGTTACTCCGAGTATCAAAGAGGTATCTCTGGGCCCTCTCGGTAATACACATCATAAGCTTGCAAGCAAACGACTATGGAGTTAGTCATGAGGTGATGTATTACGGAACGAGTAAAAAGACTTGCCGGTAACGAGATTGAACTAGGTATGAAGATACCGACGATCGAATCTCGGGCAAGTAACATATCGATGGACAAAGGGAATAACGTATGTTGTCAAAACGGTTCGACCGATAAAGATCTTCGTAGAATATGTGGGAGCCAATATGATCATCTAGGTTCCGCTATTGGTTATTGACTGGAGAGATGTCTTGTTCATGTCTACATAGTTTTCGAACCCGTAGGGTCCGCACGCTTAACGTTCGATGACGATATAATATTATATGAGTTATGTGATTTGGTGACCAATTATTGTTCGGAGTCCCAGATGAGATTACATGCATGACGAGGAGTCTCTAAATGGTCAAGAGGTAAAGATTGATATATATAGGACAATGGTATTCGGACATCGGAAGTGTTCCGGAGGGTACCGGGTACATATCGGATCACCGGAAGGGGTCCCGGACACCCCCATCAAAAGATATGGGCCTTATGGGCCAAGAAGGGAAACACACCAGCCACAAGGGGCTTGTACGCCCCCCATATGGGCCGTCCTAAGTGGAGAAGGAAAGAAGGAAAGGAAAGAAAGGGAATAGGATTCCCCCTTCCTCCTCCCTTCCCCATCTTTCCTTCCCCCTTCCCCATCTTTCCTTCCCCCTCTGATAAATATGGTAGGGGGGGCGAATTGGGGAGGGACCCCAAGTAGGATTTGGCCTACTTGGGGCACCCCTTGGCTGCCTCCCCTCTCGCTCCCACCTTTATATATGTGGGGAGGGGTGCCCGAGCACACCCAGACAATTGCCTAGTCGTGTGCGGCGCCCCCTCCACAGTTTAATCTCCGGTCATATTTTCGTAGTGCTTAGGCGAAGCCCTGCGGAGATCACTTCACCATCACCGTCACCACACCGTGGTGTTGACGGAGCTCATCTACTTCCTCGATGTCTTGATGGATCAAGAAGGCGAGGGATGTCACCAAGCTGAACGTGTGCAGAACTTGGAGGTGTCATATGTTTGGTACTCGATTGGTGGATCGCGAAGAAAGTTCGACTACATCAACCGCGTTGTGAAACGCTTCCACTTACGGTCTACGAGGGTACGTAGACACACTCTCCCCCTCGTTGCTATGAATCTCCTAGATAGATCTTGCGCAAACGTAGGAATTTTTCTGAAATTGCATGCTACGTTCCCCAACAGTGGTATCAGAGCCAGATTTATGCGTAGATGATATGCACAAGTAGAACAAAAAGAGTTTGTGGGCGGTGATAGTCATACTTCTTACCACCAACGTCTTATTTTGATTCGGCGGTATTGTGAGATGAAGCGGCCTGGACTAACCTTACATGTCCACGCACATGAGACCGGTTCCACCGGCAGACATGAAACTAGTTTTGCATAAAGGTGGCTGGCGGGTGTCTCTTTCTCCTACTTTAGTTGAATCAAATTTGACTGCGACTGGTCCTTGAAGAAATTTAAAATAACAAACTTGATGAAACACCGTTTGTGGTTTTGATGCGTAGGTAAGAACGTTTCTTGCTAGAAGCCCATAGCAGCCACGTAAAACTTGCAACAACAAAGTAGAGGACGTCTAACTTGTTTTTGCAGGGCATGTTGCGATGTGATATGGTCAAGACAAGATGAGATATACGTTACTGTATGAGATGATCATGTTTTATAAAAGTTATCGCAACTGATATGTCTCTGTCATATCTAATTTTCCTAACGCTTTTCCTCTTGTTTTGGACTCTAATTTGCATGATTTGAATGAAACTAACCCGGACTGACGTTGTTTTCAGCAAAACTACCATGGTGTTGTTTTTGTGCACAAACAAAAGTTCTGGGAATGGAACGAAACTTTGCAAGGATTTTTATACAATAAAAGGGAATTTCTGGAGCCAGGTACCACCGGAGGGGGGAACCTGGGTGGGCACAACCCACCAGGGCGTGCCACCCCCTCCATGCACGCCCAGGTGGGTTGTCCCCACCTGGTGGCCCTGTAGACCCTGAAACTGACGCTATAAAATAATATATTTCCAAAAAAACCAGGGAGAAATAATTATCGCGTTTCACGAGACGAAGCCGCCGCCGACTCCCGTTCTTCATCGGGAGGCCAGATCTGGAGTCCGTTTGGAGCTCCGGAGTGGGGGATCTTCGATATTCGTCATCGCCAATTCCATGATGCTCCCCACCGGGAGTGAGCAATTCCTTTGTAGGCTCGCTGGTCGGTGAGGAGTTGGATGAGATTCATCATGTAATCGAGTTAGTTTTGTTAGGGCCTGATCCCTAGTATCCACTATGTTCTGAGATTGATGTTGCTATGACTTTGCCATGCTTAATGCTTGTCACTTTGGGCCCGGGTGCCATGATTTCGGATCTGAACCATTTATGTTATCACCATTATATCCATGTTCTAGATCCGATCTTGCAAGTTATAGTCACCTACTACGTGTTATGATCCGGCAAACTCGGAGTGACAATAGTCGGGACCACTCCTGATGATAACCGTAGTTTGAGGAGTTCATGTATTCACCGTGTGCTAATGCTTTGTTCCGGTACTCTATTAAAAGGAGGCCTTAATATCGCTTAGTTTCCAATAGGACACCACTGCCATGGGACGGTAGGACAAAAGATGTCATGCAAGTTCTTTCCATAAGCACGTATGATTATTTACGAAATACACGCCTACATTATATTTATGAACTGGAGCTAGTGCCGTATCGCCCTAGGTTATGACTATCTCATGATGAATATCATCCAGCGAATCACCGATCTAATGCCTATGAATTTACCTTATATTGTTCTTGCTAAGTTACTACTGTTTCTACTGTTATTGTTATTGCTAAAAAATCACTGCTATCACTATTACCGTTACTATTGCTTTTGCTACTACTATCAAAACTATCATATTGCTATGCTATTGATCACTTTGCTGTAGATAATTAATCTCCAGGTGTGGTTGAATTGACAACTCAACTGCTAATACTTGCAAATATTGTTTGGCTCCCCTTGTGTCGAATATATAAATTTGGGTTAAATACTCTACCCTGGAAAATTGTTGCGATCCCATATACTTGTGGGTTATCAGCAATCGGTGGGAGCCTTATGGTTGTCTCTTTATTGTATGAAATGCAAACACCATGTAATTGCGTTACTTTATCGCTATGAGTTAGAAATAGTCATAAAAGCAATAGTTGGCGAGACGACCACGACACAATGATGGAGATCAAGGTGTCGAGGCGGTCACGATGGAGATCATAACGATGCTTTGGAGATGGAGATCAAAAGCACAAGATGATGATGGCCATATCATGTCACATATTTTTGATTGCATGTGATGTTTATCCTTTATGCATCTTATTTTTCTTAGAACGGCGTTAGCATTATAAGATGATACCTTCACTAAATTTGAAGGTAAAAGTGTTCTCCCTGAGTATGCACTGTTGCTATAGTTCGTCGTGTTGAGACAACATGTGATGATCGGGTGTGATAGACTCTATGTTCACATACAACGGGTGTAAGCTAGATTTACACACGCGGAATACTTGGGTTAAACTTGACGAGCCTAGCATGTACAGACATGGCCTCAAAACACTGGAGATCGAAAGATCGAACATGAATCATATAGTAGATATGATCAACATGGAGATGTTCACCATTGATGACTACCCCATCTCACGTGATGATCGGACACGGGTTAGTTTACTTGGATCACGTTACACTTAGATGACTTGAGGGATGTTAGTTTAAGTGGGAGTTCTTAAGTAATTTGATTAATTGAACTTTAATTTATCATGAACTTAATCCTGATAGTATTTGCAAATTATGTTGTAGATCAATAGCTCATGTTGTAGCTCCCATAGATTTTTTGATATGTTCATAGAGAAAACTAAGTTGAAATATAATAATAGCAATGATGCAGACTGGGTCCGTGATCTGAGGATTATCCTCATTGCTGCACAGAAGAATTATGTCCTTAATGCACCGCTAGGTGATAAACCTATTGTAGGAGCAGATGCGGATGTTATGAACGTTTGGCAAGCTCAATATGATAACTACTTGATAGTTTAGTGCACCAAGCTTTACGGCTTAGAACCGGGACTTCAAAAATGTTTTGAACGCCACGGAGCATATGAGATGTTCCAAGAGCTGAAATTGGTATTTCAGACTCATGCCCATGTCGAGAGGTATGAGACCTCTGACAAGTACTTTGCCTACAAGATGGAGGAGAATAGCTCAGCTAGTGAGCATGTGCTCAGAATGTCTGGGTACTACAATCGCTTGAATCAAGTGGGAGTTAATCTTCCAGATAAGATAGTGATTGACAGAGTTCTCTATTCACTATCACCAAGCTACTAGAACTTCATGATGAACTATAATATCCAAGGGAAGACGAAAACGATTCCAGAGCTTTTCGCCATGCTGAAATCGGCAAAGGTAGAAATCAAGAAAGAGCATCAAGTGTTGATGGTTAACAAGACCACTGGTTTCAAGAAAAAAGGCAAGGGAAAGAAAGGGAACTTCAAGAAGAATGGCAAGCAAGTTGTCACTCCCTTGAAGAAGCCCAAAGATGGACCTAAGACTGAAACTGGGTGCTTCTACTGCAAAGGAAATAGTCACTGGAAGCGGAACTACCACAAATATTTAGTAGATAAGAAGGATGGCAAAGTGAACAAAGGTATATTTGATATACATGTTATTGATGTGTATCTTACTAGTGCTCGTAGTAGTCCCTAGGTATTTGATACCTGTTTGGTTGCTAAGATTAGTAAGTCGAAACATGAGTTGCAGAATAAATGGAGACTAGTTGAGGATGAAGTGATGATGTGTGTTGGAAGTGGTTCCAAGATTGATATGATCATCATCGCACACTCCCTATACTTTCGGGATTAGTGTTGAACCTAAATAAATGTTATTTGGTGTTTGTGTTGAACATGAACAAGATAGGATCATGTTTATTGCAATACGGTTAGTAATTTAAGACAGAGAATAATTGTTATTCTGATGAATAAAACCTTCTATGGTCATACACCCAATGTTAATGGTTTATTGAATCTCAATTGTAGTGAGACACATATTCATAATATTGATGCCACAATATGCAAAGTTGATAATGATAATGCAACATACTTGTGGCACTGCCGTTCAGGTCATATTGGTGTAAAGCGCATGAAGAAACTCCATATGGATGAACTTTTGCAATCACTTGATTATGAATCATTTGATACTTGCGAACCATGCCTCATGGGCAAGATGACTAAAACTCTGTTATTCGGAACAATGGAGCAAGCTAATAACTTACTGGAAATAATACATACCGATGTATGCGGTCCGATGAGTGTTGAAGCACGCGATGGGTATTGTTATCTTTTCACCTTCACTGATTATTTAAGTAGATATGGGTATGTCTACTTGATGAAACACAAGTCTGAAACATTTGAAAAGTTCAAAGAATTTCAGAGTGAAGTGGAGAATCATCGTAACAAGAAAATAAAGTTTCTACGATCTGATCGTGGAGGCGAATATTTGAGTTACGAGTTTGACCTTCATTTAAAACAATGTAGAATTGTTTCACAACTCACGCCACCTGGAACACCACAGTGTAATGGTGTGTCCGAACATCGTAACCGCACTTTATTAGATATAGTGCGATATATGATGCCTCATACCGATTTACCACTATTGTTTTGGGGTTATGCATTAGAGCCATCCACATTCACGTTAAATAGGGCACTGTCTAAATCCGTTGAGACGACACCGTATGAACTTTGGTTTAGCAAGAAACCTAAGATGTCATTTCTTAAAATTTGGGTTGCGACACTTATGTCAAAAAGCTTCAGCCTGATAAGCTCGAACCCAAGTCAGAGAAATGTGTCTTCATAGGATACCCGAAAGAAACAGTTGGTATACTTTCTACCACAGATCCGAAGGCAAAATCCTTGTTGCTAAGAATGGGCCCTTTCTATAGAAGGAGTTTCTCTCGAAAGAAGTGAGTGGGAGGAAAGTCAAACTTGATAAGGTAATTGTACCTCCTCTCGAAATTTAGAATAGTACATTTCAGAAAACCATTTCCGAGGTGCCTACATCAACTAGAGAGGAAGTAAATGATAATGATCATGAAACTTTGGATCAAGTTACTACTGAACTTCATAGGTTGATACGTCTCCAACGTATCTATAATTTTTATTGTTCCATGCTATTATATTATCCAACTTGGATGTTTTATATGATTTTTGGGACTAACCTATTAACCTAGAGCCCAGTGCAAGTTTATGTTTTTTCCTTGTTTTTGAGTTTTCCCTTTGAAGTTATCTTATCGGATTGAGTCTTTAAGGATTTGAGAACACTTGATGTATGTCTTGCATGTGCATATCTGTGGTGACAATCGGATATTCACGTGATCTACTTGATGTATGTTTTGGTGATCAACTTGCGGGTTCAGTGACCTTGTGAACTTATGCATAGGGGTTGGCACACATTTTCATCTTGACTCTCCGGTAGAAACTTTGGGGCACTCTTTGAAGTTCTTTGTGTTGGTTTGGATAGATGAATATGAGATTGTGTGATGCATATCGTATAATCATACCCGTAGATACTTGTGGTGACATTGGAGTATCTACGTGACATTAGGGTTTTGGTTGATTGTGTCTTAAGGTGTTATTTTACTATGAACTCTAGGGTTGTTTGTGACGCTTATAGGAATAGCCAAGTGGATTGATCGGAAAGAATAACTTTGAGGTGGTTTCGTACCCTACAATAATCTCTTCGTTTGTTCTCCGCTATTAGTGACTTTGGAGTGACTCTTTATTGCATGTTGAGGGATAGTTATATGATCCAATTATTTTATTATTGTTGAGATAACTTGCACTAGTGAAATTATGAACCCTAGGCCTTGTTTTGAAGCATTGCAATACCGTTTTCGCTCACCTTTACCACTTGTTACCTTGCTGTTTTTATAATTTCAGATTACAAAAACCTATATCTACCATCCATATTGCACTTGTATCACCATCTCTTCGCCGAACTAGTGCACCTATACAATTTACCATTGTATTGGGTGTGTTGAGGACACAATAGACTCTTTGTTATTTGGTTGCAGGGTTGTTTGAGAGAGACCATCTTCATCCTACGCCTCCCACGGATTGATAAACCTTAGGTCATGCACTTGAGGGAAATTTGCTACTGTCCTACAAACCTCTGCACTTGGAGACTCAACAACGTCTACAAGAAGAAGGTTGTGTAGTAGACATCAAGCTCTTTTCTGGCGCCGTTGCCGGGGAGGTTAGTGCTTGAAGGTATATCTTTAGATCTTGCAATCGAATCTTTTAGTTTCTTGTTTTATCACTAGTTTTAGTTTATAAAAGAAAATTACAAAAAATGGAATTGAGGGTGCCTCATATGCTTCATCTTTTTAATGTCTTTCATGAAAATAAGGATGACGATAATTGTGCAAAAGTGTTAGAAGAAGAATGCAATAAAATGTTTGGCACTAAATCTTTGAATGATGAGCATGATTGCAATTTTATTAGTATGAATTCCTTGAATATCCATGATGCTAATGATATGCAAAGCCACAAGCTTGGGGATGCTATGTTTAATGAAGATGATATTTTTAGTCCCCCAAGTTTTGATGAGCAAATTTATTATGATGAAAGCATGCCTCCTATCTATGATGATTATATTGATGAAAGTGGGTCTGGAAGAGTGTCAACTTTAGGTAGTAATGATCCCACTATTGTGGAGGGAGTTGAATCTTATTGTGATAATTATGAAAGTGGACTTGGAGAGGTCATGACTTTATTTAGTGATGAATCCACTATTTTAGAAGAGGTTCCAATTGATTATGAGAACAAATTTGCTATGTATGACGATTATTGTGATGACATGTATGATATAAAGAATAATGATAACCATGAAACTTGTCATCTTGATTTTAATTTTCAATTGGATTATGCCTCACATGATAGTTATTTTGTTGAGTTTGCTCCCACTACTATTCATGAGAAGAAATTTGCTTATGTGGAGAGTAATAAAATTTGTATGCTTGTAGATCATGAAAAGAATGATTTATGTGACGGTTATTGTCGTGGAATTGTCACGTCAGATATCCTAGTGGAAGGACTTAGTCGTGGAGCCATCACAACTAGGAAGCTTAAAGGGGTTAATCGGGACAAAGGACACGAGGTTTATACTGGTTCGGCCCCTTACGGTGAAGGTAAAAGCCTATGATCCAGTTTTGAGTGGGATTGGTTATGACTCGTTAACCAGGGAGCGAATCACTTGACCTAGCTCTCGAGTTGATGTTACTTGCCCTGAACCGCCGCCGGGTCGTCCCTTTATATACAGAGGTCGATGCCCAGTGGCTCTACAGAGTCCCGGTCGGCTCATAAACAGTGTCCGACTCGGTCTCTTAACTATTCTTGCCTTACAATAAAAGTCACGCATACATGGCGGTTTATCACTACGGGCCTTAAGTCACCTCTGGGCTTTGGGCCCTTGCTTGAACCGCCATCTCTCTCCTGGGTCTTGAGCTTCAAGAATATTTCTAAGTATAACCCGACCCCTCCTGGGCGGGTCATACCAATAGTTATATCCCCAACATTAGGCCCCAGATTGATTTGAACTAGTTCATGTCAATCTTCGACACTTTAGAAAAAAATCTTCTGCTCTTATAAGAATTTTTTGTAACCCGCCATGACATCACCTGTCATAAAAACACATTTCATTCAATGCATCCCAACAGGTCTTTGTCTTGATGACCATCTTGAAAATCGAGGCATCCTTGTAGTTGGTTAACTTATATTTTCGGCCTCCTTGTTTTTCGTGCTCTTTTAGTGGCCCTTCCTTATAAATAGACCCGATTAGGTCTTCCTCATTCTTCCCTTCCGCGTCTTGTTCCTTTCGCCCCCATCTGTCACTGGAGCTCCGCCGCTGCCACCCCAGCGCATCTCGTCTCCATCAACCTAAACTCGACCAAAAAACGGCGGCGACCCTCCGCAGCAGATCTACCATAGTGAGTTTTCCTCTTTTTGCACCATAGATCCATGCTAGGGCTAGCTTGTTCATTTGCACAGTTCCTTGTTCATCCCAGTTCTTCGCATTTGCTTTTGCCATGGCTTCTTTGATCTAGCAGTAGCATATATCTTGTGCGGTAGTTGCTCCGCATCCATTTTCAATACTAGCAGATCTTCTTTCTTTATAAAGAATCCTCAGTAGAACGCATGAACTTCTCCGTACCATGTTTTTTAGGTCTAGGAATTTTTCTTTTCTGAACGTCCGTTTGATCCAAAATAATAGCTACAGTTTGTGAAATATGTTTATGCAACACTTAGGCAAAAAATCTGCACTTTTTAGATTCCTCTAGCCATGGCGACTCTGATTACCGGCTTCGAAGAAGCAATGCTCAATTGATAACTTGAACCACCCATGGCAGTTTAGATAGAGCTGACGGCTTATAGAGCATGTGGCAGCTAAAATAACAATGGCATAATTATCCTTATACTATTAGGCCCCTTCATAAGCCGCCATCTGAAATATATACTGCAATATTTTCCTGCTCGGATTAAATTTGAACCGGTACTTTTTACTCTGTCTTAGGCTTTCAACATAATGGCACCAAAGGCACCCACTTCTTGCAACTGGGTTAAATCCATTGTCACAGACAGTACCTTTGACGACTTTGTGAAGACCGGCTATCTGCCGAAGAAAGAAATCATGACTTATTGTGCTCCTAACCCGGAGGAGGAATTTCCTCAACCCAAAGAAGGAGAAGTTGTTGTCTTCACGGATCATATGAACCGGGGTTTTACTCCACCTGGTTCAAAATTCTTCAGAGACATGTTGCATTTCTTTGATCTTCACCCACAAGACATCGGACCCATTTCCATGTCTAATATCCGCAACTTCCAAGTATTCAGCGAAGTATACCTTGGAGAAGAACCCAATCTGCTGCTCTTCAGAGAGCTGTTTTATTTGAACCGCCAGAATGAGTGCGCCAGCGGTCAAAGTTTAGAGCTTGGTGGTGTCTCCATCCAGCGTCATAGAGACGTGATCTTTCCTTATGCTAACCCGCCGAGCCACCTGAAAGACTGGAATCAGATGTGGTTTTATTGCCAAGACACCTCTCCTGCTGGTGAAAACCCTCTGCCCATCTTTCGTGCTCTTTGTCTAGGGCCCAATCATCATCTGCCTGACAAGATTACAGCCGCCGAACGCAAATCACTCGCCCCCACTTTGGCCAAGATCAAGGCTCTTCTGGGGAACGGGTTAACAGGTATTGACCTGGTCCGGGTTTGGCTCACCTGGTGGGTTATTCCGTTGAGCCGCCGCCCCGGCTTGATGTGCGATTATACCGGCGCAAAGAATGACCCTCTGCGTCATAGTCCTGATGATTTGCCTAAAGATGTCATTGATGATATGACCAAATCCCTTTTGAACGAGAGCCTGGCGGATTGTGGTAAGGTGGGCTTAGCCCCCTTCTATAAAGCTAACCCGGCTCCAAAGGTAAAACGCCCATATGAATAAATTACTTTAATTTTTTCCATGATTCCACCCATATTTACCTCTGTTAACTCTTACAGGCGGGTGATAAATTCTGGAAGGTCAAATATGACCATGAGGCTGCCAAGAAGGCCAGGAAGGAGAAGAAAGCTGCTAGGAAAGAGGCTGCCAAGAAGAAGGGCAAGAAAGCCACTGCCTCTGATCTGCTTCGGCTAGCAGATTCTTCTGAGTTGGAGGTAGCCCTTGACTCTCTTGGCTCCTTTTTTAACCATCTTATCGACACTAATTATTAGCAGGAGGACACAGGAGCAAGCCGTAACAAGGTTGATGAGGTAACTATCCTTTCCTCCGACTCCGAGCCTTTGCCAAGACGGAAAATCCGCAGAGTGACCCGGAAAGTAAGGTTTTCCCATCCTTTAGCTTATCACGATCCTCAATTTCTTTTGAAGCGGCAGATTCATGAGAGCCAGAGGCAGACCCGGACCAGCAAGGATGCAGAGCTCTCCTCCGGCTTACCAAACACTCCAAGGAAGCGCCGGAATGAGGTCACTTCCATTTTAAATATTTTTTACCCTTGGCGGGTCTTACTCATCAACCACTCAACTCTTCTAACTCGGATTATCAGGAAACTTCCCATTCCTCCGGCGACTCAATGCAGTCCAATCTGCCAGCTTTTTAAGACCGCACCAGGGTAACAATAATCTCCTTATCTTGTATTTACTTTAATCCCTTGCATCTGTACTAACCTTTGTTCTGACGAAGTGGACAAGCCAAACCCAGCAAACGGGTTAGAAAGAGCAAGCCGGCTGAAGACACGGTCGTGACTGGGCCTGTTCTTGAAACATCTGTACCAGACTTGGCAACTCATGAGCCGCCGTCTGAGCCAGCTCAAGACATACCAGCTCCCGCTGCTGACCTGCCTGCTGAACGAGCCGCTGATGACTCAGAAAATCCAGAAGCCCTTAGCTCGGTCAGGACAGATGACCCGCAAAACACTGACGTTGAGATTACCAGAACTGGTTTTGTTGAGCCGGGAAGGCCAACTGTACTGGCCAAGTGTCCCGCCAAGGAAGAACTTCTGGACCATCGTCGGGTCAAGCTTGATGTTGCAAATTATGCTCACATGAGTATTGGAGACATCTTTTCGGACTACATGAGCCAAGTGCACAGTAGTCGGAACCTCGAGATTGACATGGTGAAACAGATGCACCATAAATTTGAGGTATAACCTCCTCTTTCCCCCAAGTCTATTGCTTATGGGGAATATGTTGTAGACTTAGGAAAACATCAGACACTCATTAACAATACCTTTAGATTAAAAACCTGTAAAAATCTAGCTTAATCCGTAGCCCCCAAGGGCTGGGTTAATCAAAATGAATGAGCCAGTCCTTCACATGCTTGTATAGGTCATGTTAACTGTGTAATTTTGAACTGCAGTATGCATTAGCCCCCAAGTGCCAAGTAGTCTTGCTTGCAAAGTGCTTGGGACTTTAATTTTGTGAATCGCCAATCTTTATAAACCACCATTATAAATAGACTTCCGCGGTAGACATTAGCCCCCAAGTGCCAAGTAGTCTTGCTTGCAAACTGCTTGGGACTTTTGAATATAAGATGCTAATGATCATGATTTTGATCCGGTCCTTGTGCAGGTTACCACCAGTCAATTACAAATAGAAATTGCTGATTTAAAGAACCGCCTGCAATCACAAGAAACAGAAATCCAAAAAGCCAACTCCAAGTTTGAATTCAGCATATCTGAACAAGAGAAGCTGAAGTCTGACTTTGAGGTGGAGAGAAAAACTTGGGCTGATGAAAAGGATGCTTTAACCCAACGAGCTACTAATTCAGAGGCGGCTCTTGAGAAGGCGACTAATGAACTGTCCGGCTTGAAACGCCGGGTGACCCAGATGGTTACCGCAATTTTTGGTAAGTCGCCCTGCAAATTTGAAAGACTGTACTTTTCAATGATTATAAAATTTGTTTCTTAACGCACCTGTCACTGCCATGCAGGCCCCAGGAGCTCAAATCTGAACCAGGACTCTTTGATAAAACTGAAGGCAGTTTATACCCTGGTGGAGCAACTCTATACCGGGTCTCAACGCGCTTTAGCCACCATGGCCCTGTCCAATGAAGTTCCTACCCTTTTGGCGGATGTATTAAGGAAGCTGTCTGTCTTGCCCCAACGGATTACCGAATTGAAGCAAGCGTTTACGAGAGCCGGGGCTGTAGCTGTGTTGAGCCGGGCCAAGGCTTGGCTTCCGGAACTAGACCTGGCTGACATTGCCATTGGGTATCCGAGCCTCAAAGAAGATGGTGTGCCCTTTGAACAAGAAGATTTTGCTGCCTGTGTGAAGGCAATACGCCTTGTGGCCACCATAATTGCTGAAGAAGCGGATCTCTCCAAGTAACAGGCGGGTTACGATGCAGAGAACCAGAGAATTCCAATGCCTCATTATGAAGTGACCAGTCTGATCCCCCCACTCCATATGCATACCTTCGCTCCTGAGGTTGACCCGGCTGGGCTCATTGATGACGAAGCTAAATTTAAAGCTTTGAGTGGCATTGACTGGTCGTCATCAACCTTCCAGGCTTAGGAGCAGGAAGAAGAAGCGGAAAGGGTTGATCCGGGAGCTTCAGGCAATCAAGAGAACTAATCCGTCAGGCGGCTCATATTTGTAGCCTTGCTGAAAAACAATGCTTGATCATTTTGACTCGGGGAGTCATGTAATAGGAGTAAATATGACTTTGCTATATCGCGCCTTCGTGCACGTTTTGATGCCTTGACACTTATTTAAATCGCCATCATATGCTTACTCCTATCTTATGCTTTTCTATTTCCTTTGTGCATAAGAAATCCTGTAATCAGGCCTGCACATAGAGGTAGATTACAGAGACCCTCGCCGGCTCACCGCAGGGTGGGTTATAATTATCCCACATTTATAAATGTGAAATATAAGTTATAAACAATTCTGATTAGAACTTGTAATATAACTGTGATAACATCAAACCTGAGATATCAAATTTTTACTGCCGGTTTAAACGACCTGGACAGTAAGGGTGATGACTTAGTTTATAAACCATGACCTTCTCCTGGAATTTGCCATAAGCCGGGCCACTGAATGCTTCAAAGTTAAGCTGGCTCAAAAAACCTTATATATCTTAAATCATGGACAAAAAAGGTCATAAGACAAATCCAAAGTGTTCTTTCAAAAAGACTTTAAGCAAAGAGAACAAAAGGACAAACTTAAGGCTTCTGATTCGAATACGATCAGTAAATTGTCCCAAAGGGGTTAAGCTAGGGTTCGAATACGACCATGTAGCCCCAGTGGCTTTGGCATTGCACCGATCAAGAGGGTACCGACATCTATGTTCTCTTTGGTTCAAATACGACCTATGTTTGAACAAGAAGCCCCCAAATGACCTTAAGAATATTTAATGACTCTGATTTGAGTATGATCTGGGTCGGACCCAAGAGGGGTTAAGCTATGATTCGAATACGATCAAGAAGCCCCAAAGTGGGTTTTGGCATTGTGCCGATCAAATGGGTACCGACAGCTATGTTCTCTTTGGTTCGAATACGACCTATGTTTGAACAGGAAGCCCCCAAGTGACCTTGAGAATATTTAATGACTCTGATTCGAATACGATCTGAGTCGGACCAAAAGGGGTTAATCTATGATTTGAATACGATATAGCCCCCAAATGATCAAGTTTGTTTGAACAACTATGATTCGAATACGACCAGGAAGCTGTGCCAAAGGAGTTAAGCTAGATTCGAATACGATCAGCCCCCAATGGTCTTGTTGAATTTATGACAATGAAGATATATGATCTTTGGGAATGAAAAGGACAGAGGTCCTGCTTTATTACTTAATATATACATCACCAAAAATATGTACATCATGAGAGCCGGTGGCTCAAGTGTAGTAAGGCCGAAGATGAGCTATATTCCACGGCCGGTGGGTCTCCTCCTCCGACTTACGTGAGTCTTTGTGCTCTCAAACATCGATAAGGTAGTATGATCCGTTGTTTAAATTCTTGCTGACCACAAAAGGCCCTTCCCAAGGTGGGGATAACTTGTGTGCATCAGTCTAATCCTGGATAAGCCGAAGCACCAAGTCGCCTTCTTGAAAGGCCCTAGACTTAACCCGGCGGCTGTGATAACGCCGCAGGCCCTATTGGTAAATCGCCGAGCGGGCTGCTGCCAAGTCACACTTCTCATCCAACAGGTCAAGTGCTTCCCGTCGTGCTTTCTCATTGTTAGCTTCCACATAAGCCGCCACTCGGGGCGAGTCATGGCGGATGTCACTAGGAAGAACTGCCTCTGCTCATAAACCATGAAGAAAGGGGTATAACCTGTAGATCTGTTGGGGGTAGTATTGATGCTCCATAACACTGATGGTAACTCCTCCACCCAGCAACCCAATGTTTGTTGCAAAGGAACTAAAAGTTGGGGTTTGATACCCTTCAAAATTTCCTGATTGGCTCTTTCTGCTTGACCATTGGACTGGGGGTGAGCCACTGATGAGACATCAAGCTGGATATGCTCACGTTGAGAGAACTCCTCCATAGCCCCCTTGGACAAGTTCGTACCATTATCGGTTATGATGCTATGAGGGAAACCAAAATGGAAAATCACCTTTTTCATGAATTGAACCGCCATCGCCGCGTCACACTTACTGACCGACTCTGCTTCCACCCAATTTGTGAATTTATCCACTGCTACCAACAGGTGAGTCTTTTTATCCTTGGATCTTTTGAAAGGCCCAACCATATCAAGCCCCCACACCATAAACGACCAAGTAATTGGTATCATCCTCAATTCTTGAGCCGGCACATGAGCTCGCCGTGAAAATTTCTGACACCCGTCACATTTACTGACCAGATCTTCTGCATCTGCATGAGCCATCAGCCAATAAAACCCGTGACGGAAAGCTTTGGCCACATGGGACTTTGAACCGGCATGATGGACACAATCTCCTTCATGAATCTCATGAATAATCTCTTGACCTTCTTCAGGAGATACACAATGTTGAAACGCCCTAGTGACACTACGATGGTGTAACTCGCCATTGGCAATCGTCATTGACTTAGACCGCCGGGTTATCTGTCTAGCCAAGGTTTCATCCTCAGGCAATTCTCCCCGGGTCATGTAAGCCAAGTATGGCACTGTCCAATCTGGAATGACATGAAGAGCCGCCATCAACTGTGCTTCCGGGCCAGGCACAGCCAAGTCTTCCTCTGTAGGTAACTTGACAGAAGGATTATGCAAAACATCTAAGAAGCTATTAAGGGGTACCGGTTTACGCTGAGATCCAAGCCGGCTTAGAGCATCAGCCGCCTCATTCTTCCTGCGATCTATGTGTTCCACTTGATAACCCTTGAAGTGTCCAGCCAAAGCATCAACTTCACGGCGTTAAGCCGCCATCAGAGGATCTTTGGAATCCCACTTGCCTGAGACTTGCTGAGCTACCAAATCTGAGTCGCCAAATCACCTTACCCGGCTTAAGCTCATCTATTTAGCCATCCGAAGACCATGGAGCAAGGCCTCATACTCAGCTGCATTGTTAGTACAGGGAAACATCAACCTTAGCACATAACAAAATTTATCACCTCGAGGGGAAGCCAAAACAACTCCAACCCCCGAGCCTTCCAATTGCCTGGATCCATCGAAGTGAATTGTCCAGTATGTGTTATCTGGCTTTTCTTCAGGCGCCTGTAACTCTGTCCAATCATTGATGAAATCCACCAGTGCTCGAGATTTGATAGCAGTACGAGGCACATATTTCAAACCATGAGGTCCAAGCTCAATGGCCCATTTGGCGACTCGTCCCGTAGCCTCTCTGTTTTGGATGATATCCCCCAAAGGAGCAGAACTGACCATAGTGATGGGATGACCCAAGAAATACTGCTTAAGCTTCCGGCTGGCCATGAACACCCCATAAACAAGCTTCTGCCAATGTGGATACCTCTGTTTGGACTCAATGAGCACCTCACTGATGTAATAAACCGGCCGTTGAATCGGATATTCCTTACCAGACTCCTTGCGCTCCACTACCACGGCTACACTGACAGCAGATGCATTAGCGGCCACATATAGTAGTAGTGGCTCCTTGTCAATAGGAGCAGCAAGAACCGGTGGCTCCAAAAATTCTCTCTTCAAATCCTCAAAGGCAATATTAGCCACATCACTCCAGACAAAATCATCTGTCTTCTTCAGCATCTGATACAGTGGTATGGCCTTCTCGCCTAACCGGCTTATGAACTGGCTTAAAGTAGCAATACGACCCGCCAAGCGCTGGACATCATTGATACACTTAGGTTTTGCCAAAGAGCTGATAGCCTTGATCTTCTTTGGGTTAGCCTCAATGCCTCTATTAGAAACCAGAAAACCCAAGAGCTTGCCTGCTAGTACCCCAAAGACGCACTTTGCTGGGTTAAGCATCATGTTGTACACCCGGAGGTTATCAAAGGTCTCCTTGAGATCATCTATCAGTGTTTCCTTCTCTCTGTACTTCAACACAATATCATCCACATAAGCATGCACATTACGGCCAATCTGAGTATGAAGGCAATTCCGCACGTAACGCTGATAAGTCGCCTGGGTGCTCTTAAGCCCAATAGGCATAGAAACATAACAGAAGGCTCCAAAAGGAGTGATGAACGTCGTCTTCTCCTGGTCCTTGATCGCCATCTTGATCTGGTGATATCCAGAAGAAGCATCCAAAAAACTCAGACGCTCACATCCCGCCGTAGCATCAATAATTTGATCAATACGCGGGAGAGCAAAGGGATCAGCCGGACAAGCCTTGTTTAAGTCCGTGTAATCCACACACATACGCCAAGTGCCGTTCTTCTTGAGCACTAGCACCGGGTTAGCCAACCACTCTGGATGAAATACCTCAATGATAAACCCGGCCGCCAAGAGCCGGGCCACCTCTTCGCCAATGGCCTTGCGTCTCCCTTCGTTAAACCGCCGAAGGAACTGCTTGACCGGCTTAAACTTCGGATCAATGTTGAGAGTGTGCTCTTTGAGTCCTCTTGGTACACCCGACATGTCAGAAGGTTTCCATGCAAAGATGTCCCAATTCTCATGGATGGACTCGATGAGCGCGCTTTCCTATTTGGGATCCAGATTGGCACTGATACTGAACTGTTTGGAAGAATCGCCAGGAACAAAATCGACCATCTTGGTATCCTCCGCCGATTTAAACTTCATCTCCGGCTCACGCTCTATGGTGGGCTTCTTCAAGGATGTCATATCTGCTGGGTCAACATTGTCTTTATAGTATTTTAACTCTTCTGCGGCACAGACCGACTCAGCATAAGCCGCGTCGCCTTTCTCGCATTCCAGGTCCACCTTCCGACTGCCATGAACCGTAATGGTCCCTTTATGACCCGACATCTTCAGTTGCAGATACACATAACTCGACCGTGCCATGAATTTGGCATAAGCCGGCCGTCCAAACAGAGCATGACACGGGCTCCTGATTTTGACCACCTCAAAGGTTAACTTCTCGGCCCTGGAATCATACTCATCTCCAAAGGCTACCTCCAGCTCAATCTTACCAACTGGGTATGCCGACTTACCAGGAACCATACCTTGAAAGAAGGTGTTGGACTGCTTAAGATTTTTGTCTGCTAACCCCATGCGGCGGAAGGTCTGATAATAAAGGATATTGATGCTGCTACCTCCATCCATGAGTACCTTAGTGAACTTATACCTCCATCCATAATAAAGGATTTTGAGAATGAAGTTTTCAACCACTTGCTGGGATGGATCTGGAAATCCTCTTGCACTATTAAGATCAAGGTTTTTGCTTGGATGCTCATCATGGATAGACTCAACACCAAGGATATGGTTGATAGGAGGCACTGGCACATGGATGATGGTGTTACTTGTAAACTCTGCCCCCTTCAAGCAAGAGAAACCAAAGACCATCTTTTCTTCAACTGCAATTTTAGTGTCAGAGTTTGGAATTATTTGCAGATTGATTGGTCTGCTGGAAACTCAATGTCTGATTTGGTCATCCAGGCGAGGAGGAGCTTTGATAAGCCTTTCTTCACTGAAGTAGTGTTTATTGCGTGCTGGAATATTTGGATCATCAGGAATGCCAAGGTTTTCAGAGGTGAGAGGGCAAGTTTCAATAAATGGAGAGGAGCTTTCAGACATGACATAACTCTGATGCAGCACATAATCAAATCTATTTACAAAGATGACCTGCTCAAGTGGATTTCTTTCCTGACACCTTAAGTTTAATCTTTTTGTATTTTTTTCTTCTCTCCTTTTGGTTACCTCTTGTAATCATGTTTTTTTAACTGTTATCTGGTTTTAATAAAGTTTTGAAATGCTGTGGGGGTTTTGCCCCACAGTTCACAGTCAAAAAAAACTTGAGGTGCCACCACCAAAGCCAAATGACCCGGATTGTCCACCCGGGGCGGGTGATCCTCCCGGCTCCACGTGATGGCCTGCTCAGACCACTGCAAGTATCGAGGAACCGCCGGTTCAATGGCATTTACTACCCTCTTGTGAAGCTTCTGATCCCGCCTACTGTACGTCCATTTTGCATCATGCTTTTATATCAATATTTATTACATTATGGGTTGTTATTACACATTATATCTCATTACTTATGGCTATTCTCTCTTATTTTACAAGGTTTACCATGAAGAGGGGGAATGCCAGCAGCTGGAATTCTGGCTGGAAAAGGAGCAAACATTGGAAACCTATTCTACACAACCCCAAAAGTCCTGAAACTCCACGAAACAACCTTTTGGAATTAATAAGAATTTCTGAGCAAAAGAAATATGCCAGGGGGCCCACACCCTATCCAGGAGACAGGGGGCGCGCCCCTATCTCCTGGGCCCCCTGGTGGGATTCCGATGTCCATCTTCTGCTATATCATCGCTTTTACCCTGGAAATAATCGTGGGCAAGCTTACGGGACGAAACTCTGCCACCACGAAGCGGAACCTTGGCGGAACCAATCTAGGGCTCTGGCAGAGCTGTTCTGCCAGGGACACTTCCCTCCGGGAGGGGGAAATCATCACCAATGTCATCACCAACGATCCTCTCATTGGGAGGGGGTCAATCTCCATCAACATCTTCACCAGAACCATCTCCTCTCAAACCCTAGTTCATCTCTTGTATCCAATCTTGTATCCAAAACCACAAATTGGTACCTGTGGATTGCTAGTAGTGTTGATTACTCCTTGTAGTTGATACTTATTGGTTTACTTGGTGTAAGATCATATGTTCAGATCCTTAATGCATATTATTACACCTCTGATTATGAACATGAATATGCTTTGTGAGTAGTTATGTTTGTTCCTGAGGACATGGGTGAAGTCTTGATATTAGTAGTCATGTGAATTTGGTATTCGTTCGATATTTTGATGAGATGTATGTTGTCTTCTCCTCTAGTGGTGTCATGTGAACGTCGACTACATGACACTTCACCATTATTGGGCCTAGAGGAGGGCATAGGGAAGTAATAAGTAGATGATGGGTTGCTAGAGTGACAAAAGCTTAAACCCTAGTTTATGAGTTGCTTCGTTAGGGGCTGATTTGGATCCATATGTTTCATGCTATGGTTAGGTTTACCTTAATACTTTTGTTGTAGTTGCGGATGCTTGCAATAGGGGTTAATCATAAGTGAGATGCTTGTCCAAGTAAGGGAAGTATCCAAGCACCGGTCCACCCACATATCAAATTATCAAAGTACCAAACGCGAATCATATGAGCGTGATGAAAACTAGCTTGACGATAATTCCCATGTGTCCTGGGGAGCTCCTTTATCATTATTAGAAATTGTCCAGGCTTATCCTTTGCTACATAAAGGATTGGGCCACCTTGCTGCACTTTATTTACTTTGTTTACTTGTTACTCATTACTATTTATCTTATCACAGAACTATCTATCACCTACAATTTCAGTGCTTGCAGAAAACCTTACTGAAAACCGCTCATCATTTCCTTCTGCTCCTCGTTGGGTTCGACACTCTTACTTATCGAAAGGACTACGATAGATCCCCTACACTTGTGGGTCATCAAGACTCTTTTCTGGTGCCGTTGCCAGGGAGTGTAGCGCTTTTGGTGAGTGGAACTTGGTAAGGAAACATTTATATAGTGTGCTGAAATTTTCTGTTACTTGTCACTATGGAAACTAGTCCTTTGAGGGGCTTGTTTGGGGTATCTTCACCCCAACCAGAAGAGCAAAGAGTTGCTCCTCAACCTACTGAAATTTATGAAAATTTTTACTTTGAGATTCCTTCGGGTATGATAGAGAAACTGCTAGCTAATCCATTTGCAGGAGATGGAACATTGCATCCCGATTTACATCTTATCTTTGTGGATGAAGTTTGTGGATTATTTAAGCTTGCAGGTATTCCTGATGATGTTGTCAAAAGGAAGGTCTTCCCTTTATCTTTGAAGGGATATGCATTGATATGGTATAGGCTATGTGATGATACGAGATCTTGGAATTATAAGCGATTGAAGTTGGAGTTACACCAGAAGTTCTATCCTATGCATCTTGTTCATCGTGATCATAATTACATATATAATTTCTGGCCTCGCGAAGGAGAAAGCATCGCTCAAGCTAGGGGGAGGCTTAATTCAATGTTATATTCGTGCCCCAATCATGAGCTCTCTCGGGAAATGATTATTCAAAAATTTTATGCTCGGCTTTCTCTTGATAATCGCAACCTGCTCGATACTTCCTGTGCTGGTTCTTATATGCTGAAGACTATTGAATTCAAATGGGACTTATTGGAAAGAATTAAACGCAACTCTGAAGATTGGGGTTCCGACGATGGTAAGGAGTTAGGTATGACACCTAAGTTCGATTGTGTTAAATCTTTTATGGATACCGATGTTTTTCGTGGATTTAGCGCTAAGTATGGACTTGACTATGAGATAGTAGCTTCTTTCTGTGAATCTTTTGCTACTCACGTTGATCTCCCTAAAGAGAAGTGGTTTAAATATAATCCTCCTGTTGAAGTTAAAGTAGTTGCACCTATTACAGTCGAAGAAAAGACTATTACCTATAGTGATCCTATTGTTCCTACTGCTTATGTTGAAAAAACCTCCTTTTCCTGTTAGGATAAAGGATCATGCTAAAGCTTTGACTGTTGTTCATAAGAGTAATACTAGGACTTATACACCTCCTGAGCAAATTAATGTTTAACCTAGTATTGCTATTGTTAAAGATCTCTTGGATGATATTTTAGATGGGCATGTTATTTATTTCTGTGATGAAGCTGCTAATATTGCAAAACCAGACGCTAAGACACATAGGCTCGTTGTAGGCATGCCTGTTATTTCTGTTAAAATAGGAGATCATTGTTATCATGGCTTATGTGATATGGGTGCTAGTGCTAGTGCAATACCCTATGACTTATATAAAGAAATTATGCATGACATTTCACCCATTGAATTGGAAGATATTGATGTTACTATCAAGCTTGCTAATAGAGATACTATTTCACCAATTGGGATTGTTAGAGATGTTGAAGTTTTGTGTGGGAAGGTTAAATACCCTGTCGATTTTCTTGTTCTTACTTCCCCTCAAGATGTCTTTTTCCCCATTATATTTGGTAGACCCTTCTTGAACACTGTTAAAGCTACAATTGATTGCAAAAAGGATGTTGTTATGATTGGCTTAGATGATATGACTCATGAATTTAATTTTGCTAAATTTCGTAGACAACCCCGTGATAAAGAATTATCTAGTAAAGATGAAATAATTGGTCTTGCTTCTATTGCCGTGTCTCCTACTGATCCGTTAGAACAATATTTGCTAGACCATGAAAATGATATGTTTATGAAAGAAAGAAGGGAAATAGATGAAGTGTTCCTTAAACAGGAACCTATGCTGAAACATAACCTTCCTGTTGAAATTCTTGGGGACCCCCCTCCACCCAAGGGTGATCCCGTGTTTGAACTCAAACCCTTACCTGACAATCTTAAGTATGCTTATCTTGATGAAAAAGAAATATATCCTGTTATTATTAGTGCTAACCTTTTAGAGAAAGAAGAAGAACGATTATTGAAAACTCTGAAGAAGCACCGAGCAGCTATTGGATATATTCTGGATGATCTTAAGGGCGTAAGTCCCACGTTATGTCAACACAAAATTACATTGGAGGACGATGCCAAACCAGTTAGAGATCCTCAAAGACGATTAAATCCCAAGATGAAGGAAGTGGTAAGGAAGAAGATATTAAAGCTCCTTGAGGCAGGTATTATTTATCCCGTTGCTGATAGTGAATGGGTAAGCCCTGCCCATTGCGTTCCTAAAAAGGGAGGTATTACCGTTGTTCCTAATGATAAAGATGAATTGATCCCGCAAAGAATTATTACAGGTCATAGGATGGTAATTGATTTATGTAAGTTAAATAAAGCTACTAAGAAAGATCATTACCCCTTACCTTTTATTGATCAAATGCTAGAAAGACTATCCAAACACACACATTTCTGCTTTCTAGATGGTTATTCTGGTTTCTCTCAGATACTTGTGTCAGCAAAGGATCAATCTAAAACTACTTTTACTTGCCCTTTTGGTACTTTTGCTTATAGACATATGCCTTTTGGTTTATGTAATGCACCTGCTACCTTTCAAAGATGCATGATGGCTATATTCTCTGATTTTTGTAAAAAGATTTGTGAGGTATTCATGGATGACTTCTCCGTCTATGGATCCTCTTTTGATGATTGTTTGAGCAACCTTGATCGAGTTTTGCAGAGATGCGAAGACACTAGTCTCGTCCTGAATTGGGAAAAGTGTCACTTTATGGTTAATGAAGGCATTGTCTTAGGGCATAAGATCTCCGAGAGAGGTATTGAAGTTTATAAAGCCAAAGTTGATGATATTGAAAAGATGCCATGTCCCAAGGACATAAAAGGTATAAGAAGTTTCCTTGGTCACACCGGTTCTTATAGGAGGTTCATTAAGGACTTTTCTAAAATCTCTAGGCCTCTGACTAATTTATTGCAAAAAGATATTCCTTTTGTCTTTGATGATGATTGTGTAGAAGCATTTGAAACACTTAAGAAAGCTTTGATCACTGCACCTATTGTTCAGCCACCTGATTGGAATTTACCTTTTGAAATTATGTGCGATGCTAGTGATTATGCTGTAGGTGTTGTTCTAGGGCAAAGAGTCGATAAGAAATTGAATGTTATCCAGTATACTAGTAAGACTCTTGATACTGCCCAGAGAAATTATGCTACTACTGAAAAAGAGTTTTTAGCAATTGTGTTTGCATGTGACAAGTTTAGACCTTATATTGTTGATTCCAAAGTTACTATTCACACTGATCATGCTACTATTAAATATCTTATGGAAAAGAAAGATGCTAAGCCTATACTCATTAGATGGGTTCTCTTGCTCCAAGAATTTGACTTGCATATTATTGATAGGAAGGGAGCTGAGAACCCCGTTGCAGATAACTTGTCTAGGTTAGAGAATGTTCTTGATGACCCACTGCCTATTAATGATAGCTTTCCTGATGAAAAATTAGCGGTTGTCAATGCTTCTCGTACTGCTCCTTGGTATGCTGATTATGCTAATTACATTGTTGCTAAATTTATACCGCCTAGCTTCACATACCAGCAAAAGAAAAAGTTCTTTTATGATTTAAGACATTACTTCTGGGATGACCCACACCTCTATAAAGAAGGAGTAGACGGTGTTATTAGACGTTGTGTGCCTGAGCATGAACATGAACAGATCCTACATAAGTGTCACTCTGAATCCTATGGAGGACACCACGCTGGAGATAGAACTTCACACAAGGTACTACAATCCAGTTTTTATTGGCCTACTCTCTTCAAAGATGCTCGTAAGTTTGTCTTATCTTGTGATGAGTGCCAAAGAGTAGGTAGCATTAGTAGACATCAAGAAATGCCAATGAATTACTCTCTTGTTATTGAACCGTTTGATGTTTGGGGCTTTGATTATATGGGACCTTTTCCTGCCTCTAATGGTTATACTCATATTTTAGTTGCTGTTGATTATGTTACTAAGTGGGTAGAAGCTATTCCCACTAGTAGTGCTAATCATAACACTTCTATCAAAATGCTTAAAGAAGTTATTTTTCCGAGGTTTGGAGTCCCTAGATATCTTATGACTGATGGTGGTTCACATTTTATTCATGGTGCTTTCCGTAAGATGCTTGCTAAGTATGATCTCAATCATAGAATCGCATCTCCTTATCATCCGCAGTCTAGCGGTCAAGTAGAGTTGAGCAATAGAGAGCTCAAATTAATTTTGCAAAAGACTGTTAATAGATCTAGAAAGAATTGGTCCAAAAAACTTGATGATGCATTATGGGCCTATAGAACTGCATACAAAAATCCTATGGGTATGTCTCCATATAAGATGGTTTATGGAAAAGCATGTCATTTACCTCTTGAACTTGAACATAAGGCATATTGGGCTATTAAAGAGCTCAATTATGACTTCAAACTTGCCGGTGAGAAGAGGTTGTTTGATATTAGCTCCCTTGATGAATGGAGAACCCAAGCTTATGAGAATGCCAAGCTATTCAAAGAAAAAGTCAAACGCTGTCATGATAAGAGGATACAAAAGCGTGAATTTAACGTAGGTGATTATGTGTTATTATTCAACTCTCGCTTAAGATTTTTTGTAGGAAAGCTTCTCTCTAAATGGGAAGGTCCTTACATTATCGAGGAGGTCTATCGTTCTGGTGCCATAAAAATGAACAACTTCGAAGGCACGAGTCCAAGGGTGGTAAACGGTCAAAGAATTAAACTTTCTATTAATGTTGAAACTAATATCATTGAAACCGTAACCCCGGAGGAATACATAAGGGACACTTTCCAGAACGTTCCAGACTCCAAAAAAGAATAGGTATGTGGTACGGTAAGTAAACCGACTCCAAAACAACTCCAATGGCAATTTTTATCAGTTTTGGGTTATTTAAGAATTTTAGGAAGAAAGAAGTAGTCCGAAAGGGACATGAGTCCCCCACGTGAGTGGAGGGCGCGCCCCCCTTACTGGGCGTGCCCTCCTGTCTCGTGGACACCTCGTGTGCCTCCCGGACTCCATTTTCTTGCACGTTACGTATTTTGGTCGGTAAAAATTCATTATATATACTCTCGGAGGTTTTGACCACCGTATCACACAAATGTCCTCTGTTTTCGTTTCGAGCTGTTTCCTGTTACAGATCTAGAGCACCATGGCGTCACCCTCCTTCAACAATGAAGACAAGGATGCTTGGCTATTGAAGATAGAGCTTAAAAGAGAAGAATCGGAAGAGATCAACTAGGATGAAGGGATCAAGAAGGCCATGGAGGTTGAAGTCCCGACAGTGAAAGAAGAAGACATCCCTCAACCCTTACCTAACCTTTTTACTCCAACTGAGATTGAAGCTTTCAAGATGATTGAGTTAGCTCGCATACAAAATAAGTATCTCACACAGGAGAATATTTTGTTGAAGGATCATATCGCCGGACTCAAGGGCATTATCCGCAAGTTGGAGAAGCTTTTACGCTCGATGTGTGATTATCCGCCATCATCATCACCACCTCCATCACCTCCAAGGAAATAATCACATGGATATGGGCACTCCCCTTGGAAACTGCCAAGCTTGGGGGAGGTGCCCCGGTATCGTATCACCATCACACTCCTATCTTTACCGCTTTATTTAGTTCGATCCTTTTAGTAGTTTCTTGATCTAGTAGATTGAAGTTTTGATACCAAGTAGTTTGAGTTTTTCTTAGTGCTCTCTTTTTGTAATCGAGTCTGTGAGTTATCTATAATAAAGATTAGTGTTGAGTCAAGGGCTTTTGCTTTGTTACTATGATCTATAGAAAGAATAAAAAGAATAAAAGAGTTCATATTGATCTTATGGATAGTAATAACTTCACACATAGAAAGTATGAGGCATAAAGGTTGTTGAGAGTTGATGAACGTAGTTTTGGTCATCGTTGCAATTAATAGTAAGTAATAAGGGAAGAGAGGTTCACATATAAATACACTATCTTGGACATCTTTTATGATTGTGAGCACTCATTAAGTATGACATGCTAAAAGAGTTGACGATGGACAAGGAAGACAACATAATGGTTTATGTTTTCTCACATCTCAGTTAAAGTATGTTGTCATTGACCTTCCGAACATGTTGAGCTTGCTTTCCCCCTCATGCTAGCCAAATTCCTAGCACCAAGTAGAGATACTACTTGTGCTTCCAAATATCCTTAAACCCAGTTTTGCCATGAGAGTCCACCATATCTACCTATGGATTGAGTAAGATCCTTCAAGTAAGTTGTCATCGGTGCAAGCAATAAAAATTGCTCCTTAAATATGCATGACTTATTAGTGCGGAGAAAATAAGCTTTATATGATCTTGTTATGGAAGCAATAAAAGCGACAGACTGCATAATAAAGGTCCACACACAAGTGACATATAAACTGACGTTCTTTCATACTAAGATTTTGTGCATCCAACCCTAAAAGCGCATGACAACCTCTGCTTCCCTGTGCGAAGGGCCTATCTTTTACTTCATGTTCTTACTTTATGCTTTTATTTTGTGCTTGAGTCAAGGTGATCTTCACCTTTCCCTTTTTCATTTTATCCTTTGGCAAGCTCCTCGTGTTTGAAAGATCGTGATATACATATCGAATTGGATGTTCGTTAGCATGGGCTATTATTGTTGACATCACCTAAAGGTGAATACATTGGGAGGCAACACAATAAGCCCCTATCTTTCTCAGTGTCCGTCTGAAACTCCATAACCACAAGTATTGCATGAGTGTTAGCAATTGTAGAAGACTATATGATAGTTGAGTATGTGGACTTGCTGAAAAGCTCTATTGTTGACTCTTTCTGATGTTATGATAAATTGTGATTGCTTCAATGACTGAGATTATAGGTTGTTAGTTCTTAATGAAGTTTGTGAACCATACTTGATATTGTGAATTGATTGTTACTTGAGCATAAGAAATTATATAATGGAATCTATACATGTTGTTGTTATAAGAATTATCATGATGCCCTCATGTCCGTATTTTATTTTTTTATCAACACCTCTATCTCTAAACATGTGGACATATTTTTCGATATCGGCTTCCGTTTGAGGACAAGCATGGTCTAAGCTTGGGGGCGTTGGTACATCCATTTTGCATCATGCTTTTATATTAATATTTATTTCATTATGGGTTGTTATTACACATTATATCTCACTACTTATGGCTATTCTCTCTTATTTTACAAGGTTTACCATGAAGAGGGGGAATGCCGGCAGCTGGAATTCTGGCTGGAAAAGGAGCAAATGTTGGAAACCTATTCTGCACAACCCCAAAAGTCCTGAAACTCCACGAAACAACCTTTGGAATTAATAAGAAATTCTGAGCGAAAGAAATACACCAGGGGGCCCACACCCTGTCCAGGAGACAGCCCCCCCTATAGGGCGTGCCCCCTATCTTCTGGGCCCCCTGGTGGGTTTCCGTGTCCATCTTCTGCTATATCATCGCTTTTACCCTGGAAATAATCATGGGCAATCTTACAGGACGAAACTCCGCCGCCACAAAGCGGAACCTTGGCAGAACCAATCTAGGGCTCTGACAGAGCTGTTCTGCCGGGGACACTTCCCTCTAGGAGGGGGAAATCATCACCAACGTCATCACCAGTGATCCTCTCATCGGGAGGGGTTCAATCTCCATCAACATCTTCACCAGCACCATCTCCTCTCAAACCCTAGTTCATCTCTTGTATCCAATCTTGTACCCAAAACCACAAATTGGTACCTGTGGGTTGCTAGTAGTGTTGATTACTCCTTGTAGTTGATACTTATTGTTTTACTTGGTGGAAAATCATATGTTCAGATCCTTAATGCATATTATTACACCTCTGATTATGAACATGAATATGCTTTGTGAGTATTTACGTTTGTTCCTGAGGACATGGGTGAAGTCTTGCTATTAGTAGTCATGTGAATTTGGTATTCGTTCGATATTTTGATGAGATGTATGTTGTCTTCTCCTCTAGTGGTGTCATGTGAACGTCGACTACATGACACTTCACCATTATTGGGCCTAGAGGAGGGCATAGGGAAGTAATAAGTAGATGATGGGTTGCTAGAGTGACAAAATCTTAAACCCTAGTTTATGAGTTGCTTCATTAGGGGCTGATTTGGATCCATATGTTTCATGCTATGGTTAGGTTTACCTTAATACTTTTGTTGTAGTTGCAGATGCCTGCAATAGGGGTTAATCATAAGTGGGATGCTTGTCCAAGTAAGGGCGGTACCCAAGCACCAGTCCACCCACATATCAAATTATCAAAGTACCGAACGCGAATCATATGAGCGTGATGAAAACTAGCTTGACGATAATTCCCATGTGTCCTCGGGAGCTCCTTTATCATTATTAGAAATTGTCCAGGCTTATAATTTTCTACATAAAGGATTGGGACACCTTGCTGCACTTTATTTACTTTGTTTACTTGTTACTCATTACTATTTATCTTATCACAAAACTATCTATCACCTACAATTTCAGTGCTTGCAGAAAACCTTACTGAAAACCGCTCATCATTTCCTTCTGCTCCTCGTTGGGTTCGACACTCTTACTTCTCGAGAGGACTACGATAGATCCCCTACACTTGTGGGTCATCACTTACATAAACTTGTGGTGAAAACATGATACTGTCCGCTGTTCAATTGCTTTGGATTACTTTGATAACCAGACTGTTGTTGCTGCTGCTGTCCTCCCTGGCCAGACTGTTGATTGTAGCCGCCTTGATTACCCTGATTAAAATTTCCTTGATTGTTCTGGTGGCCCTGAAAGCCAGAACCAGAACTGCCACCTCCGTTGTTCGAGCCATGAAAGCCGCCACCTCCTAAACCGCCGCCCGACCCATGATTACTATTGAACATATTGGAATTTTTGAAGGCCTTCATGATAGTGCAATCCTTCCACAGGTGAGTATCCGGCTTCTCTTCTGTGTCGTGCTTCGAGCAGGGTTCATTTAACAACTGTTCGACAGTAGGACCTGACCCGCCTGATCGAGGGGGAGGCCTCCCCTTACGCCGCTGATTGTTGCCCTGTGCATTGGTGTTAGCCACAAACTCCGAGCTACCATCCACCTTACGCTTATTATTGCCACCTTGATTGGCTGGGCTAGGCTGAGTGCCCTTAGCGTTGCTGCTCTTCTTTCCCTTCCCTGCCCTCTCATCGTCAAACTCGGGATCCTTGGTACTATCAGAGTCAGCATATTTAACCAGAGCCGCCAGCAACTGACCCATGTCAGGACAGTCACGCTTGAGCCACCCTAGCTTCATCTTCAGAGGCTCAAAACGACAATTTTTCTTTAACATTAATACTGCAGAGCTGGCATCCATCTTATCAGAGGAGTGTATTATTTCCTTAACCCGGCGCACCCAATGGGACGTGGACTCACCCTCCTGTTGTTTGCAAATAGTCAGATCCACAATCGACATGGGCTGCTTGCATGTATCTTTAAAGTTCTGGATAAACTTTTCCTTCAATTCTGCCCATGAACCAACGGAATTAGGTGGCAACACCTTCAACCAATTACGGGCCGTTCCATCTAACAACATGGTGAATTACTTGGCCATCGCAACGTCGCTAACTTCCAGTAACTCCATGGCCATCTCATAACTGTCATATCCACGCTCCGGGCTGTAGATCGGTCGTGTAATTCGGTACCTTACGAGGCCCTTTAAAATCCTTGGGCAACCGCTCGTTACGCAGAGCCGACACCAAACAAGGCACACCCCCAGTTCTGGTGACCACTCCTGCCTCAACCGACGCTGCTGGATAAACTGGTAGGGGCTGATAAGTCGCCTGCTGAACCGCCTGTTGAGCTGCTATTTCCGCTGCCTGCTGAGCCGCCTGCTCAATTTGCCGGCGCACTCTGTCCTGATTATGCACATTAGGAGCCCCACCCTGAGCCGGATCGTACCCGCGCGGCTGATTACGCCGCTGGGCATTACTTGACACGGCTGGTGAATCCAAGTGCCTACTATAACTCTTGCTCCAGCTCGGGCGTGGGGTAGAGTGAATCATGTCTCTATTGTAAGAGTATGCCTCTTGCTGTGCTAAAGCTATCTGAAGAAGAGCCCTAACCCTTCGTGTTTCAACCACCGTTGGTGAATCACCATCAGCTGGGAGAGCCGCCAGTCGTGCTGCTGCCGCGATCATGTTTTCTAGCGGGTTAGAGTAATGACCCAGTGGTGTCGACACATAAGGGGGCGGAGCAGTATTCAGACGTGGGGGTCCCATGACCTGTTGTTGAATCGGCGTATTGGTCTCGGTCACTGTAACCTGATTTACTCTCGGCGGGTTACTGGGTCTCGCTCCGGGTGTCTGGAAAAGGTTCTTAGGATCATAAACCGGAGGCAGACGAGATTGAGCCTTCTGGTACCTTCTCCTCATAACCTCATTTGACGCATTCTGCTCCATCGTGAGCTGAAAAGCCTGTGATTGAATCTGCTGTGCTCGGACATCCAGAGCCACCCGCTCTGCTGTCATCCTGACGTCTTCTGCCGTCAGGTTTTATTTAGCTTGCGCTATATCAAGCTTCAACTGTGCCACCTCTGCATCATGTTGAGCCTGATCCACCGGGTTGACCTCGGCGGTTAATAGGGTCATCAATTTATCAGTGAGATCCATCAACACCTGAGCCGGCGAGCACACAGGGCCTCCTGCCCCGGCTGCTGCTGTCCCAGAGGTCATGGCCACCGCAGTTGATGAAGTTAACGGCAGGTTGGGTACCTGCCATCAAGATTCCGACTCTGCTTGGCAGCTCAAAGGGGTCCAGAATACTGCCGCCATCGGAATAGCCCCCAAGCCCACTGTCTTGCAGTTGATATAATGAACCCGTCTCACCTGTGGACGACTCACCATCAGAGTAGATGGCCGTCTCACCGCCGGAGTCAGATCCTTCAGAAAATTCTCCTCCATGGATGCATCCTACGAAGGCACGCCTTACAGCGGGTTGAGCTCGGGCGGGTCTCGCAAGCTGAGCCGTCTCGATGATGTCGGTGCAGATGTCCGGCTCAGGGCCCGGCTTGCCGATCCTGCCGATGAAGACGTGGATTCCGCCGAAGGGGACCCAGTACCCGTACTCAATTGAGCCAGCGTCGGGGCCCCAGCCTGCGTCGTCGATGTCGAGCTTGCCGCGACGACTCTTGGTCATCCGGCCCACAGCGTATCCTTGAGCCCTTCGAAGCTACCCCTCAAGAACTCAAATCCACCGTGCGCTGGCCCCATGGTGGGCGCCAACTGTCGTGGAATTGTCACGTCAGATATCTTAGTGGAAGGACTTAGTCATGGAGCCATCGCAACTAGGAAGCTTAAAGGGGTTAATCGGGACAAAGGACATGAGGTTTATACTGGTTCGGCCCCTTACGGTGAAGGTAAAAGCCTACGATCCAGTTTTGAGTGGGATTCCTTATGACTCGTTAACCAGGGAGCGAATCGCTTGACCTAGCTCTCGAGTTGATGATACTTGCCCTGAACCGCCGCCGGGTCGTCCCTTTATATACAGAGGTCGACCCCCGGCGGCTCTACAGAGTCCCGGTCAGCTCATAAACAGTGTCCGACTCGGTCTCTTAACTATTCTTGCCTTACAATACAAGTCACGCATACATGGCGGTTTATCACTACGAGCCTTAAGTCGCCTCTGGGCTTTGGGCCCTTGCTTGAACCGCCACCTCTCTCCTGGGTCTTGAGCTTCAAGAATATTTGTAAGTATAACCCGACCCCTCCTGGGCGGGTCATACCAATAGTTATATCCCCAACAGTTATATTGTTGAATTCATTCATGATGCTACTGAAAATTATTATGAGGGAGGAATATATGCTTGTAGGAGTTGCAATAATATCAAGTTTCCTCCCTATGTGTTGAAAGTTTTGAAGTTATGCTTGTTTTGCCTTCCTATGCTAGTTGATTCTTGTTCCCATAAGTTGTTTGCTCACAAAATACCTATGCATAGGAAGTGGGTTAGACTTAAATGTGTTAGTCATATTCTTCATGATGCTCTTTTTGTGTTTCAATTCTTATCTTTTAAGTGAGCATCATTGTCATCATCATGCCTAGCTAAAAAGGCATTAAAGAAAAGCATTTGTTGGGAGACAACCCAATATTTACCCCTACTGTTTTTGTGTGTACACATGATTAAGCTACTGTAGTAATCAGCTTTTGTTTCAATAAAGTGTCAAGTAAAGCCTTTAGGATAGTTTGTGGTGATAGTTGTGTTGATCCTACTGAAATCAGAAACTTTTGCAATCAGTAAATAATTTCCAGAATCTTATTAAAACGTGCTTTTGACCTGATTATTTTTGCTATGGATTGGTTCACAAATTTCTCAGGTTTTAATAATTGTTTCAGAATTTTTGGAGTTACAGAAGTATTTGATAGTAACATATTACTACAGACTCTTCTGTTTTAGACAGATTCTGTTTTCTATGTGTTGTTTGCTTATTTTGATGAATCTATGAGTAGTATAGAAGGGTATGAACCATAGAGAAGTTGGAATACAGTAGATATTACACCAATATGAATTTAGAATGAGTTCACAACAGTACCAAAAGTGGTGATTTATTTTCTTATACTAACGGAGCTTATGAGTTTTCTATTGAGTTTTGTGTTGTGAAGTTTTCAAGTTTTGGGTAAAGATTCGATGGACTATGGAATAAGGAGTGGCAAGAGCCTAAGCTTGGGAATACCCAAGGCACCCCCAAGGTAATATTCAAGGACAACCAATAGCCTAAGCTTGGGGATGCCCCGAAAGGCATCCCCTCTTTCGTCTTCGTTCATCGGTAACTTTACTTGGAGCTATATTTTTATTCACCACATGATATGTGTTTTGCTTGGAGCGTCATTTTGTTTTGCTTGCTGTTTGAATAATATCCCAAGATCTGAAATTCTTAAATGTTAAAGAGTCTTCACATAGTTGCATAATTATTCGACTACTCATTAATCTTCACTTATATCTTTTGGAGTAGTTTGTCATTTGCTCTAGAGCTTCACTTATATCTTTTAGAGCAGGACGACAGTTTTATTTTTAAGAAATATATGAACTCTCATGCTTCACTTATATTATTTTGAGATTCTTAAACAGCATGGTAATTTGCTTTGGTTATTAATTTAGTCCTAATATGATAGGCATCCAAGAGGGATATAATAAAAACTTTCACATAAAGTGCATTGAATACTATGAGAAGTTTGATTCTTTATGATTATTTTGAGATATGAAGATGGTGATATTAGAGTCATGCTAGTGAGTAATTGTGGATTCCAGAAATACTTGTGTTGAGGTTTATGATTCCCGTAGCATGCACGTATGGTGAACCGTTATGTGATGAAGTCGGAGCATGAAATATTTTTTGATTGTCATCCTTTGATGGTTAACTCCTACCAACCCTTCCCCTAGGAGCATGCGCGTAGTGCTTGGTTTTGATGACTTGTAGATTTTTGCAATAAGTATGTGAGTTCTTTATGAGTAATGTTGAGTCCATGGATTATACGCACTCTCACCCTCCCACCATTGCTAGCCTCTCTTGTGTCGCGCAACTTTCGCCGGTACCATAACACCCACCATTACCTTCCTCAAAACAGCCACCATACCTACCTATTATGAAATTTTCATAGCCATTCCGAGATATATTGCCATGCAACTTTCCACTGCTCCATTTATTATGACACACACCATCATTGTCATATTGCTTTGCATGATCATATAGTTGACATTGTATTTGTGGCAAAGCCACCATTCATAATTTTTTTCATGCATGTCACTCTTGAATTATTGCACATCTCGGTACACCGCCGGAGGCATTCACATAGAGTCATATTTTGTTCTAAGTATCGAGTTGTAATTCTTGAGTTATAAGTAAATAAAAGTGTGATGATATTCATTATTAGAGTGTTGTCCCAGTGAGGAAAGGATGATGGAGACTATGATTCCCCCACAAGTCGGGATGAGACTCCGGACGAAAAAAAAAGAGAAAATAAAAAAAGAGGCCATAAAAAAAGGCCCAAATAAAAAAATAAAAAAAATGAGAGAAGGGGCAATGTTACTATCCTTTTTCCACACTTGTGCTTCAAAGTAGCACCATGATCTTCATGATAAAGAGTCTCCTATTGTCACTTTCATATACTAGTGGGAATTTTTCATTATAGAACTTGGCTTATATATTCCAAAGATGGGCTTCCTCAAAATGCCCTAGGTCTTCATGAGCAAGCAAGTTGGATGCACACCCACTTAGTTTCTTTTTGAGCTTTCATACACTTATAGCTCTAGTGCGTCCGTTGCATGGCAATCCATACTCACTCACATTGGTATCTATTGATGGGCATCTCCATAGCCCATTGATATGCCTAGTTGATGTGAGACTATCTTCCTATTTTTGTCTTCTCCACAACCACCATTCTATTCCACCTATAGTGCTATGTCCATGGCTCACGCTCATGTATTGCGTGAAAGTTGAAAAAGTTTGAAAATACTAAAGTATGGAACAATTGCTTGGCTGAAACCGGGGTTGTGCATGATTTAAATATTTTGTGTGATGAAGATAGAGCATAGCCAGACTATATGATTTTGTAGGATAGCTTTCTTTGGCCATGTTATTTTAGAAGACATAATTGCATTGTTAGTATGCTTGAAGTATTATTGTTTTTATGTCAATATTAAACTTTTGTTTTGAATCTTACGGATCTGAATATTCTTGCCATAATAGAGAAAATTACATTGATAAATATGTTAGGTAGCATTCCACTTTTTTTTTGTTCTTATCATTTACCTACTCGAGGACGAGCAGGAATTAAGCTTGGGGATGCTTGATATGTCTCCAACTTATCTATAATTTTTTATTGTTCCATGCTATTATATTATCTATCTTGGATGTTTTATATGCATTTATATGCTATTTTATATGATTTTTGGGACTAACCTATTAACCTAGAGCCCAGTGCCAGTTTCTGTTTTTTCCTCGTTTCTGAGTTTTTCAGAAAAGGAATAACAAACGGAGTCCAATTGACAAGCCAATTTACAAAGATTTTTTATGGACCAGAAGAAGCCCCCGAAGTAAAAGAGTTGGGGCAGAAGAGTCCCAAGCCATCCATGAGGGTGGAGGGCGCGCCCTACCCCCTGGGTGCGCTCCCCTACCTCGTGGATGACTCGAAGACCCCCCTGAGGTGAAATCGATGCCAAAATTCCTATAAATACAGAAACCCCCGAAAAGAAACATAGATCAAGAGTTCCGGCGCCGCAAGCCTCTATATCCACCAAAAACCAATTGGGACCCTGTTCCGGCACCCTGCCGGAGGGGGTGATCCATCACCGGTGGCCATCTGCATCATCGCGGCGCTCTCCATGACGAGGAGGGAGTAGTTCACCCTCGGGGCTGAGGGTATGTACCCGTAGCTATGTGTTTGATCTCTCTCTCTCTCGTGTTCTTGATTTGGCACAATCTTGATGTACCGCGAGCTTTGCTACAATAGTTGGATCTTATGATGTTTCTCCCCCTCTACCTCTTGTAATGGATTGAGTTTTCCCTTTGAAGTTATCTTATCGGATTGAGTCTTTAAGGATTTGAGAACACTTGATGTATGTCTTGCATGTGCTTATCTGTGGTGACAATGGGATATTCACGTGATCTACTTGATGTATGTTTTGGTGATCAACTTGCGGGTTCAGTGACCTTGTGAACTTATGCATAGGGGTTGGCACACGTTTTCGTCTTGACTCTCCGGTAGAAACTTTGGGGCACTCTTTGAAGTTCTTTGTGTTGGTTTGAATAGATGAATCTGAGATTTTGTGATGCAATCATATAATCATACCCGTGGATACTTGTGGTGAAATTGGAGTATCTAGGTGACATTAGGGTTTTGGTTGATGTGTTTCTTAAGGTGTTATTTTACTACGAACTCTAGGGCTGTTTGTGACACTTATAGGAATAGCCCAATGGGTTGATCAGACAGAATAACGTTGAGGTGGTTTCGCACCCTACATTAATCTCTTCGTTTGTTCTCCGTTATTAGTGACTTTGGAGTGACTCTTTGTTGCATGTTGAGGGATAGTTATATGATCCAGTTATGTTATTATTGTTGAGAGAACTTGCACTAGTGAAATTATGAACCCTAGGCCTTGTTTTGAAGCATTGCAATACCGTTTTTGCTCACTTATACCACTTGTTACCTTGCTGTTTTTATAATTTCATATTACAAAAACCTATATCTACCATCCATATTGCACTTGTATCACCATCTCTTCACCGAACTAGTGCACCTATACAATTTACCATTGTATTGGGTGTGTTGGGGACACAAGAGACTCTTTGTTATTTGGTTGCAGGGTTGTTTGATTGAGACCATCTTCATCCTACGCCTCCCACGGATTGATAAACCTTAGGTCATGCACTTGAGGGAAATTTGCTACTGTCCTACAAACCTCTGCACTTGGAGACTCAACAACGTATACAAGAAGAAGGTTGCGTAGTAGACATCATAGGTCAACCAAAGCACAATCCACACCAGAGTGGTACGAAAATCCTGTCCTGGAAGTTATGTTATTAGACCATGACAAACCTTCGAACTATGAAGAAGATATGATGAGCGCAGATTCCAATAAATGGCTTGAGGCCATGAAATCTGAGATAGGATCCATGTATGAGAACAAAGTGTGGACTTTGGTGGACTTACCCAATGATCGGCAAGCCTTAGAAAATAAATGGATCTTCAAGAAGAAGACTGACGCTGACGGTAATGTTACTGTCTACAAAGCTCGACTTGTCGCGAAAGGTTTTCGACAAGTTCAAGGGGTTGACTACAATGAGACCTTCTCACCCGTAGCGATGCTTAAGTCTGTCTGAATCATGTTAGCAATTGCCGCATTTTATGATTATGAAATCTGGCAAATGGACGCCAAAACTGCATTCCTCAATGGATTTCTTAAAGAAGAGTTGTATATGATGCAACCAGAAGGTTTTGTCAATCCTAAAGGTGCTAACAAAGTGTGCAAGCTCCAACGATCCATCTATGGACTGGTGCAAGCATCTCAGAGTTGGAATATACACTTTGATGAGGTGATCAAAGCATATGGTTTTATACAGACTTTCGGTGAAGCCTATATTTACAAGAAAGTGTATGGGAGCTCTGTTGCATTTCTGATATTATATGTAGATGACATATTGTTGATTGGAAATGATATATAATTTCTGGATAGCATAAAAGGATACTTGAATAAGAGTTTTTTAGTGAAAGACCTCGGTGAAGTTGCTTATATATTGGGCATCAAGATCTATAGAAATAGATCACGACGCTTAATAGGACTTTCACAAAGCACATACCTTGACAAAGTTTTAGAAGTTCAAAATGGGTCAGTCAAAGAAAGGGTTCTTGCCTGTGTTATAAGGTGTGAAGTTGAGTCAGACTCAAAGCCTGACCACTGCATAAGATAGAGAGAAAATGAAAGTCATTCCCTATGCCTCATCCATATTCTATCACGTATGTTATGCTGTGTACCAGACCTGATGTGTGCCTTGCCATAAGTCTGGCAGGGAGGTACCAAAGTAATCCAGGAGTGGATCACTGGGTAGCAGTCAAAATTGTCATTGGTTACCTTAAAGAGGACTAAGGAAATGTTTCTTGGTTATGGAGGTGATAAATAGTTCGTCATAAAGAATTATGTCGATGCAAGCCTTGACACTGATCTAGATGACTCTAAGTCTCAGTCTAGATACGTATTGAATGTGGGAGCAATTAGCTAGAGTAGCTCCATGCAGAGCATTGTAGACATAGAAATTTGCAAAATACATACGGATCTGAATGTGGCACACCCGTTGACTAAACTTCTCTCACAAGCAAAACATGATCACACCTTAGTACTCTTTGGGTGTTAATCACATGGCGATGAGAACTAGATATTGACTCTAGTAAACCTTTTAGGTGTTGGTCACATGATGATGTGAACTATAGGTGTTAATCACATGACGATGTGAACTATTGGTGTTAAATCACATGGCCATGTGAACTAGGTTAATGACTATAGTGCAAGTGGGAGACTGAAGGAAATATGCCCTATAGGCAATAATAAATTTGTTATTTTATATTTCCTTATTTCATGATAAATGTTTGTTTTTCATGCTAGAATTGTATTAATTAGAAACTTGACACATGTGTGGTTACATAGACAAAACATTGTGTCCCTAGTAAGCCTCTACTAGACTAGCTCGTTAATCAAAGATGGTTAAGTTTCCTAACCATAGACATGTGTTATCATTTGATAAATGAGATCACATCATTAGGAGAATGATGTGATGGACAAGACACATCTGTTAGCATAGCATATTCATCATTCAGTTTCAGTTTTATTGCTATTGTTTTCTTCATGTAAAATACATATTCCTTCGACTATGAGATTATGCAACTCCCGGATACCGAAGGAATGCCTTGTGTGCTATCAAAAGTCACAACGTAACTAGGTGGTTATAAAGATGCTCTAAAGGTATCTCCGGAGGTGTTTGTTGAGTTGGCATAGATCGAGATTAGGATTTGTCACTCCGAGTATCGAAGAGGTATCTTTGGGCCCTCTCGGTAATACACATCATAAGCTTGCAAGAAAACGACTAAGGAGTTAGTCATGAGGTGATGTATTATGGAACGAATAAAGAGACTTGTCGGTAACAGGATTGAACTAGGTATGAAGATACCGATGATCGAATCTCGGGCAAGTAACATACCGATGGACAAAGGGAATAACGTATGTTGTCATAACAGTTCGACCGATAAAGATCTTCGTAGAATATGTGGGAGCCAATATGAGCATCTAGGTTCCGCTATTGGTTATTGACCGGAGAAATGTCTCGGTCATGTCTACATAGTTCTCGAACCCGTAGGGTCCGCACCCTTAACGTTCGATGACGATATAGTATTATATGAGTTATGTGATTTGGTGATCGAATGTTGTTCGGAGTCCCGGATGAGATTACGAACATGACGAGGAGTCTCGAAATGGTTGAGAGGTATATATATATATGACGATGGTATTCGGACATCGAAAGTGTTCCAGAGGATACCTGGTACATATCGGATCACCGGAAGGGGTTTCGAACACCCCGACAAAAGATATGGGCTTTATGGGCCAAGAGGGGAAACACACCAGACACAAGGGGTTGGTACACCCCCCATATGGGCCGGCCTAAGTGGATATGGAAAGGGGAAGAAGGAAAAGAAAGAAAGGGAATAGGATTTCCCCTTCCTTCCCCTTCCCCCTCTTTCCTTCCCCCTCCTATAAATATAGTAGGGGGGCGAATTGGGGAGGGAGCCCAAGTAGGATTCGGCCTACTTGGGGCGCCCCTTGGCTGCCTCCCCTCTCCCTCCCACCTATATATATGTGGGGAGGGGCGCCCTAGCACACCCGAGACAATTGCCTAGCCGTGTGCGGCGCCCCCCTCCACAGTTTACTCCCCGATCATATTTTCATAGTGCTTAGGCAAAACCCTGCGGAGATTACTTCACCATATCATCACCACGTTGTCGTGCTGACGGAACTCATCTACTACCTCGACGTCTTGCTGGATCAAGAAGGCAAGGGACGTCACCGAGCTGAATGTGTGCAGAACTCGGAGGTGCCGTACGTTCGGTACTCGATCGGTGGATAGAAAGTTCGACTACATCAACCGCGTTGTGAAACGCTTCCGCTTACGGTCTACGAGGGTACGTAGACACACTCTCCCCCTCGTTGCTATACATCTCCTAGATAGATCTTGTCGAGCCTCCACTGCTCCGCGCTGCCGAGATCCACCGCCATGAATATGTTGAATGAAACACCGCTCCACCGAAGATGTTGTCCGCTGGTCCCTCGAGCCCGAGTGCACCTCCAAGAATGCCGCCCCCAAGGGGGTAACGACATAAGATTGCCGCTGTCATCCGATCAACTGATCTAGGGTTCCCCCCGGAGGTATTGGGTGGTGTTGGGAGCTTCACCTCGATGATGCCTTCATGAAGGAAACAATGATAAGGGCGTCGTCATCACCGGCTCCGGCCATCGACCGAAGACTAGGTTTTCACCCAGATCCGTCCAAAGAAATCCACCCGACAACCTGTGCACCGTCTCGACCGCCTTCAAAGCCCCAGATCTAGCCGCCTAGATCTGGCGACCAACCACAAGAGCAGTGCCACTGTAGGAGCCCTGGCGCACCTGCCACTGCCTGAGTGTGCCACCACTGGAGCCTGGGAGGAGGGCTGCCACCCAACCTCGCCAAACCGCTAGAGCTGCCGAGATGGATCCCTCACACTCGTCACCGTCTTTGATCTGAACCAATCCATAGTACAACCACCACATCGCCGGCGTAGATCCGCCTTGGACAGAGACTGCACCACGCCATGCCGCCGCGGGAAGCTCGAGCTTCACCCGCCTCCACCTTCTAGGGCCGCCGCCCCAGGATCCAGACAGAACATCGCCACTACCACCAGCCATGTTCTGCCTTCGCCGATCGGCTGAGCCGCTGACCACCGCGACCAAGGCTGCCATGACCAAGCGAACCCGCCGATCAGCCAGCGCCACCAGATCTTCCACGAAGCCTAGCAGCTCTGCCGCCTCTGCCCAGCACCACGCCATCGCCGGAGGCAAACAGCCGCGCCGCCGCGGGGCGGGTCGGGGGGGGGGGGGGGGAGGGTCGCCATGGGGTGACCTGCATCACCCAATCCGACGGGGGAGGGAAGAGGGCCTTCGCCGCCGCCGTCAGCCGCCCGGGGCTTCGCCCGGCGACCTCCTCCAGCCGCGGCGGAGGGGAGGATGGGGATGGATGTGCCCGGCGGTGCGGGTTAGGGTTTCCTCCCAAACCACCCTAGCAGGATGAGATACACATATGTGGATGAGAGGATTTGAGGAGTGCCCAGCAGTGTCCGCAGACGCGTCCGCGGTCGTTTGAGGGTCCGGATTTGCACACTGCGGTTGTAGATGCTCTAATGAGGAACCAAGCCAGGGTCCAAAAAAAAACTAGGAACCAAGCGGTTGAGCTGCCCTGACGTGAACAACAGAAACCTGATGTGGATGCGTCACCGAACTTTCTTCTACCTTTCCCATTTTCCCTCTTTTTTCTAGAACGTGATCCTCCTTGTGAAGTTATATCTTTCACTTGCTTCGGGGGTTGGTGGTGAACTGATATTTCAAGGAAAGTACTCAGCGAGTAGTCATGCCTCATGGGAGTTGGTGGTGGACTGATGGGAGTCACAGCATACCGTGGTTTGTTTCTATAGATGAAGGTACCATGGTTTGTTGGTAATGAAAGATTTGGAAGAACTGTTATATACATTATCAGCGTATGAATTATGAAAGACTTTGGAATGTAGTGATAGAACAAGAGAGTCTAAGCGTATGAATTATGAAAGACTTTGGAATGTAGTGAAAGACTTTGGTAATAAGGAGAAGGAAACCGGTCTAGCGTTCCTTTCCTATACTTTGGCAGACAGGGCAAACTCTTCCCACCAGGCTTCGTCAACGAGCCCGTGGATCCGCCTCCTCTCTGATTACCGCTCCGGGCCGGTGGCGGGGAGGAGAATCTCGATGCCTCTGCTCCGGCTAGTAGTTTAGGTTAGAAATTTTAATTCTCACAGGTGAGGCGCTCAGGTGGATGGCGACGCTTCCTCTTCGAATTTGTCTTCCGGACTCTGATCCTCCCCTAATTCGTCTGAACGTACTCGATGGATCTCCGGTGTAGATTATTTCGGTCTCATTGGACGGTGAGGTTAGACTTTTTCACTGTGTCACGAGATTTGGTGTCAGATTCTTCAGATCTATTCAATGATTCAACGGCGACGACGGTGGCTATAGGGCGTTGGTCCTTAGGGGCATAGACGAAGATTTCTCGGCTGTCATCGACAAGGTCAAGCCTGCTCTGATAAGGGAGCGGTCGCAGTGTCGGCGGCTTGTTCTAACAGCGGCAGCGGTCGTTCAGTGATTTAGGAACCTCTCGATGTATTTTATTATGTTTGAAGTGTTTTGTTTTTGATGAACTTTTATTAAAAAGAAAAGAGAAAAAACAGGAGAGTCAGATAGGGCAATTCTTTTCGATGAGATATGAGCTCAGACCTCGTTTATCCCGTTCGAATCAAACAAGATGCATGTATTCTTTTTCTACGGGAGCCTTAGAGTGACATAACTTGTGTTTTTATTTTCTGGCGCTGTAAACAAGCCCTGAGCCTGAACAAAGTTTGAGTGATCTATATCTTTTTCTTCTTTTTTTTCCGGGGAAAGTTTGAGTGATCTATGTCGCCTATAGAGAATGCATAAAATCATCATATAGTGCACAATACGGGATCCCTTTTCGGTGTCATTTCTAATAATGCGGTTATAATAAATCCACATCAGCAATTTTCTAGAAGTCCGTAGATTTATGGTGAGGAATGTGATGCACGCCCCACCTTACCAAACGGTGTGTCCTGTCAGTCACCACGAACCTGTCTCTAAAGTGCACGTCTCGTCAGTTCGTTCCAATGGACCTGACCTAAAACTGAACCACATACACGCACGTATCCAGACTCTGTGGTAAGCTCTTTTTTTTTGGGTAGGGACAGAAGATCGCCGGAGATGGAGCGGCTATCATGGATCCACCATTATTGCAGGCGTAACATCAAAGGCTCGCATTCATATTTAAAGCCGTGGCAGTGCAAGAGAGAGAGAGAGAGCAAGCAAGCCAAGGCGATAGGATCTTTACACCTGTCAAGGTACGAGGAAGATCATGGCGTCCGATGTCAAGAGCAGGATCCTTGTGATCGGCGCAACGGGGTACATCGGCAGGCACCTCGTCGCGGCGAGCGCGCGGCTCGGCCACCCCACCCTGGCGCTCGTCCGGGACGCCGCCCCCTCTGACCCGGCCAAGGCGCAGCTGCTCAAGACCTTCCAGGACTCGGGCGTCACGCTCCTCACGGGCGATCTCTACGACCACGGCAGCCTGGTGAGCGCCATCAAGGCGGCCGACGTCGTCATCTCCACGCTGGGCTCGATGCAGATCGCCGACCAGACCAAGCTCATCGCCGCCATCAAGGAGGCCGGCAACGTGAAGGTACTATCTCGTGCAGCTCAGTTATTTGCATCCATGCACGGCTGCTTCACACATTGTAGTGCTCTGTCTGCGCAGAGGTTCTTCCCGTCGGAGTTCGGGTTGGATGTGGACCGCACCGGCGCCGTGGAGCCGGCCAAGTCCATCTTCGCCCTCAAGGCGGGTATCCGTCGCGCCATCGAGGCCGAGGGCATCCCCTACACGTACGTGGTGGCCAACTACTTCGCCGGGTACTCGCTCCCCACCATCGGGCAGGTGCTCTCCCCGGCGCCCCCGACCGACAGCGTCGTCATCCTCGGCGACGGCGAGACCAAGGTCGTATTCGTGGACGAGGCAGACATCGGCACGTACACAGTCCTGGCGGCGGACGACCCCCGGGCGGAGAACAAGGTGCTGTACATCAAGCCGCCGGCCAACACGCTGTCGCACAACGAGCTGGTGTCGCTGTGGGAGAAGAAGACCGGCAAGACGTTCCAGAGGGTGTACGTCCCCGAGGACGCCGTCCTCAAGCAGATCCAAGGTTAGGATGAACTCGACCGATACTAAGCTCACGCTTGACGGGATACGTCGAACTACACCGTACTGACGTGTTAATTCGTCCTTGTGTACGTGTACGCTGCAGAGGCGCCGATCCCGATGAACATCATCTTCTCGATCGGGCACGCGTCGTACATCAAGGGGGACCAGACCAACATCGAGATCGCGCCGTCGTTCGGCGTGGAGGCGAGCGAGCTGTACCCTGACGTCAAGTACACCACCGTCGACGACTTACTCAACAGGTTCCTCTGAGGATATGCTGCTGGTCTATCTGTGCCTGAGTCCAGTGATAGTTTTTTTTTCTTTCGAAACGAGAGTCCAGTGATAGTCAATGTATCATGTATGAACGGACCGTGTATGTTTGGGACTGATGATGTCTGATGAGTCGACAGTTGTATGCTGCTGGTTGCTTTTGTTGGTTTGTATGTCCTCCTCCTTCATGGATGAATAAATTACTCGGGATGTCTCTCTGATTGTTATTTCTAACAACGGATTTGATACTGCAGAATTTGTTAGCAGATCATATGGATTCACGGGGCGCGTTTGATTGCCCGCAAATAGGCTAACCAGACCCGTCCGAGAAGAATTCAGCATGTTTGGTTGTCTGCATTTCTGTTGGGCCTGCATTGCACGATGTTTAAAGCGTCTCTTCGCCTGGCTCGCTAACTACGCTTGAATCGACAGTTTCTCATGAATCAGGCCTGAGCGATGCAAAACGAGCGCATATGGGTGGGCCGCTTGCACGAGAGGAGACGGGAGGGATGCTAGCTCTCTAAGGGACGTGGAGTAACTGGTCACGAGCATATATGTGCCCGATATCTTCTGCGTTCGTTGATGCATGGGGATGTGGACCAATAATTTATACGGTACGTTAAGGGCTGCTGGTAAAAGAGGACTGTGGTGAAATACGTATGGGTCAGAGGCCGTTCGTGGGCCAGGCTAGCGGCGCGGGTGGACGGGTTTCTGGACGGCCGTCACCGCCGATGAGGTGAGCCGTGGATCATGTTCCTGGATTTCTGTCTGATCCGCGGCTAGAAAAACTGCTTTCAATCAAAGGGCGAGTCTGTTCTTCCCCAGACGTGTCCGTCATTTTGGAGCTTCAAAATCAAGGGAGTGAGAGAGTGGAGGCCGACGGTGATGGAATTCCTCATGCAACCAATCCGGACGTATGTCGATCCGATGCTATTAATCGACCTTATGCATTTTCCAGTGTCGAGTTCCGGCGGTTAAGCTTTTTGTGATTTGTCTCTCCCAGATCCACTCTGATTGAGGAGGTTGGGGAGAGTCTAGTGCCGGAAGGAACGCCGGCACATTGCACCAGGCGGACAGTGGTCGAGGTGGCACTACAGGAGGCCACGGGTGTGAGCGCCAAAGGGCGGATCTGCGGCGCGGCTGAAGCGGCGGCAGTGAGAACGGGTAGTTTGCCTCCCATTCCTGAGCTGTCGACGGGGAAGATGAATCCCCAGGATTCTGGTTGGAACAAGAGGTCAGTGTCTCAGTGATAACATTTAAATTCAGCATTCATAGGAAGATTTTCAGTACTATATTCCATGCTTTGTAAGGTCAGTTTGGCTGAATTTCCGGGTGAAGTACTCCATGGTGGGAGACGAGTTGGTGTGCGAACTATCTGTTATGAATTGATGTTAAATTCAGCATTGCTATGAAGATTTACAGTACTCTATTTCCATGTTTTCTAAGGTCATACTGTTTGGTTGAATTTCTGTGGGGAGTACTCCATGTGTGACAGGAATTAGTGTGCAAACTGATTGTTCTGAATTGAAGTTAAATTCAACACTGCTATGAAGATTTACAGTCCTATATTTTCATGCTTTGTAAGGTCATACAGTTTGGTTGAATTTCTTCTGGGAGTACTCCATGGTTTGACAAGAATTAGTGCGCGAACTGTCTATTTTCAATGGCTAATTTTCTCGCAGTTCAGTAGTTTCATGTGCAACTTGATATTCAGTGGGTTAAATTGTTTGACAAAATCATTGTAACTGCATTTAGATTGAGGACTGGAGCCTCTGCCCCAAGCTTGACAACTTGCCCACCCCGCATAAGCGCTTTTGAGAAGGCGGTGAGGGTGTTCATAGAAAACCCCACTGAAGATGAGCCGTGGCTCATAATTTGGATGGACTAAGAGGTGCGTTCCATAGTTGAAGGAGCCCGTATGCATTGCAGTTAAGTTGCGGAAACCATAGAATGCCTGATAGTGTTGTTAGCTTTGCATTACTCACTCTAGCAAGATTCAAAAGTGTACTCAGCGTCTTGTGTTTCTGTGTTGAAATCATATGAACCGCCAGTTCTCTGCTGGAGTAAATAATAAGATAAAACATGATCCCAGGATATGGGAAAAACATGGAATAAAATAGGGGTCGTGGTATTAACCTAATGCACCTGTAATAAGAACCATTGTTGATTTTGTGGCAACACACTCTCATTGGTTGGCTGACCATGTGTAAACTAGTTCCATGATTTACCACAGAGCAGTACAATGGGGATTGTTAGGTAAACAAGAATGAATGTATCACTAGATGAAGAAATGACCTTGTCGTAAGGTAGTTTAATTTTGTCTGAGACTACTCCTGCTGAGAAAGTAAAATTATTGGATGCTTAATAATGTATGGACTGTGTAGTTTAATTTTATCTGAATCTCTTAGTACTGAGAGCTGGTAATATTTGCAGGGTGAGTATAGATGCAGCGTCACCTTGCAGGGCGTCCTGGCCTTCGCTAGTGACTGCCTTCGAGGAAGTGGTGAAGGGTTTTACAGAGAACCCTCGAAAATGTGATTGCGCCGACACTAGGGACAAGTTTCGACTCACTCAGGGAGGTGGATGATTTTTACAACTTGTATTCTTGGGAAGAAATGTTTCAGAATAAGATATGGGCAGAGCGAGCTGAATGTTGAGAGAACGAAATGCATGCAGAAAATTGTGTCTGGCTGCTCGGTAAGCACTAATTAGTCCGTTGACAAGTTTTGTTAGCAGTTGACGCTTTGTTTTCCGTTGGATGTATTATTTTTATTTTGCAAACGCTGGTCTGATTTGCAACAATTGACCCAATGTTGGTAAAGCTGGAGTCGAGAATACAAGATCCTATCGCTGTGAGTGTCCTGCGTCGATAAGATTGCCTAGAAAAGAGGGCGATGGATGGTACAGCTCTGAACACAGGGAGAAGCACAATCACTCGCTGTTGCCGAATTTTGGAGAGACGATTTACTGGCCATCTCACAAAGCACATCTATGTGTTTTCCCGAGACCTGATCAAGCAATCGAGACAGAACAACGTCAACCTTGCCAAGGTGTACAACATTATCAGGAGTCTTTTTTGGATCAATTGAGAATGTGTTATCGTTATCTAGGCGGTCGAGTACAGCGTCGGGATGTGATGCATTCAATTCCTGGTCCACATACGGGTTCGGTTTTATTAGTGGAAATGCCGATGTATGTATGGTACGAACCTTAAAACGCCCGGATGAACACAAAGGTATGGCAGTACACATACTTGCAATGCATGCTAGTGCTCTTAGAAGAAAGGGATAGTGTGTTACTGGTAGAACTTGACAAGAATTAGAACGGTAACTTGTTGAGTCAGGCAGTGATGTAATTTTAGGTAGTGTGATTAGTTATTCGCTCATTAGTTAGACAGTCAGTTCTCTGGTACCAAAAACTGTATGGAGTTTGCACTGAAGATGCGGACTGGAAGTGTACTACACTCTGAATTACACTGGGTGTGTCCAGAAAAAATGCACCTGCAGCATACATTACTGATTCCTGGTGGTACCTTGTGCATTGGAAAGTTGTGTTTTAGCAAGAAATTCGTATGGTAAAAATGTCTTGCCTTGAGCAATGCAGCCATTGCTGTGCGATGGTTGATTGGAACAATAGTATTTTGAGCAAGTAGTGTCATGTAGGTAAAATGACTAAAGTCAGCTTGCCATACAGCAAGGATAACCTAATTACATGGCTGTTGTGGATTATGGATGTAGTTCGATATGAAATGACAAATTGGAGATTTGATTTGAATTTACTTGTACAGTGTGAGTGGTATGTAAATTCAGAATTTGGTCTGCACTCTGCAGTACACATGAATGATTTGTCGCGGCCTTGCTAACTGAGAAGTTGGGGCAAACAAAATTGCAAACGGAAACATTATGTACTCCAGAAGAAAACACTGAAACTAGTTTTTCCGATGATGATAGGCACCGCGGAGAATCAATTTTGCTGCTTACAAAGTTACAATGGCTTTAGAATAATTGCTCCGGCCAGGTTAATAATAATATGAACACTAATATGAATGCTTATGTGCTCCACACAGATTAGTATGGTTACAATGGCTTTAAAATAACTGCTCCGGCCAGATTAATCTCCTCGGCGCGGGCGGATGAGGAAGAGTGAATCATGGAGTGGGATAGAATAAACACCGTTAGTCCAGAATCTCAGGGTGTGACGGCTCGTATCGTTTAAGGACTTCTGAGCCGGCCTACAAGCATGTAATAGGGTCGTATTTATTACTCAATAGATGTGGGCCATGGGCCCAGGAAAAAGAGAGGATACAGATGGAATACCAGGGCCTATACCTGCGGTGGTGAGAATCTCTTAGCGATTGAACGGAACAGATAACGAGCCATATGTGCTCGAGCTCAGAAGAGCACTTCCGCTCTCTAAGTGCTTGTTCTTCCTCCTCCACTAACCTCATGCCTAATTTCTTTTCTTCCTTCTCTCTAATCTACACAATGGTGCTTCGATTTAAAGTAAGCTCTACACAAAAACGATGTGCATCGATGTTACGATTCCATTTAGGCGATCGGTTCGTAGATTCGTCGGCCGTAATGCTCAATTTTGTGTTCATATTCGAAGCTGTTTTGGACGAATTTTGTCAGATTCGTCGCCTACGATCAACCGTTTGGAATTTCCTTTGACCGGCAACTTCATCATGCATGACCACACGATGTTCGTGTTGCAAGTTTTCTGTTTCGATGATCCTACTGCATTGGCGCCGCAATTACGCGCACCGTATTTCTTCTCCTCTGTCTCATAGCCCTCCTGTTCGTCTATTTCGACGCCGGCGCCGTTCCTCTTGGTCTCCTTGCCCGCATCCTACTACACTAAAGTCGTCTCTAGCGTCGGTCATATTTGTCTCCTCTTTCTCGTCCTACTGCACCGACGCTTCCATGGAGCAAGCACTGAATTTCTACTTCGGCTGCACACTCTGCAAATACCTCAAGGATTCTCTCAGAGAAGTCAGTTCACCATAAAAATGTGTCATCACATAATTTTTTCGAAACGGAGGCAAAAGAATTGCCTCATCGATTAATTAAGAAGAAGAGAATTGCCCGGTTAATATATGGAAAACCGGGCTAAAACCGATACAATCGGACCATAATTGGGTTACTCACCAATCATGACCCCACAAGCACCCGTGCAACCCATCAAACTCTCCTAACACACAATAACTCGTCATGCTTGTACACCACAATTTTGAACCCGACAAGAACATCCCAACAAAAGATAGTGGATCACGTCGAAACCACATATGACAACCCAAACCATGAGGATGAGCCGAGGGACCGGGAATCATCCATTAAGCAGCTGCAGGCGTGGCGCCACTCTTTTTGCCTTTGCATCTTGGTGGCTTCTCCTTCACTATACCAGACCGAGGGCAATCACTCGCCTTCTTGTATTTGCCCTTGTATGTCGTTCCTGTCAGGAGGCAAGCAATCGCCCTTCCAGTTCCAGGGCTAACAGTCTCCACACTAGCAAGAAAGTCACAAAGCTCTTTTGCAAAGAGAGCATTGGAATTATCCGTCGACGGGGGTGGAATGGGTGCAGAAGCCACATGTGAGTGCGCAACCGAGTTCACCTCACTCTACTCACATGTCAAGGTTGAATCATGTCCCTCACACGTGGTTGCTTGCGTGTCCACCATCATATGCTCCACTGATAGAGGCAAATCAGAGCTCGCACATAACACTTGAAGCTCGGGCATCACCTGCAGCACCGGAGGCACAACCACGGGAATGGTCCCGCCCTCAACGGTAGACATCACAGTGGGCAAGGCAGACGGTGATGATGAGTTGTCCATAGCTCTAGGGGAGAAAAAACCATAGAGCTCCCCAACTATGTTCTCCACTGAACCACCAACATCAACCTCACTAGGAGGATGTGGCGCATGAGCGGATTGCAACACAGCCGGCACAAGAGAGAGCTTTCCCAGGGCAGCCTCCGCTCGCTCCAGAAAGCTCCCAACGCGCACCAGGAGTTCAGCCTGGGCAGCTAGAGTGGACTGGAGCAGCACATCAGATGGGGTTGCTGACTCAGCGTGAGCGGAAACGACCGATGCCCAGGACCTGCGGTGAAGCACCTTGGAGGGGAGCTGGGATACCATCGGACCATCACAAGGAGTTGGAGCTCGGTAATGCTCGGTGTCGAGGCGAGACCGTGGCGGCATGGGAAGGCATGCAAGTGAGCTGAATGGACGCCAAGCATTGCGACACCCACGCGCCCAGTGGCCGTTCTCCAAACAGCGGCAGCACCTCAAGGGATCTGTGCAATCAGCGGCTCGATGACCAGGAGCAAGACATCTGCAACACCTACCAAAGAGCCAAGCCGGAATGGGACGAGGGGATAATGCCAGAGTTGGCGACTCCAGACGGCGCCGGCCACGCCGAGGCAACACATCTTGCCATCCTCCAGTCGCCTCCCCCTCGGGCATCACACACTGATCAGCATGCTGAGCTGCCGGGACAGAGCTTTTGGCAGCCGATGGCGTCAATGGGGCCAACTCCTCCTCTTCCTCATCATCAACATCCTCGTCACCAAGGGAAGCCCAGGACATATGCCACCCCATGTCTAAGTCGGCCGGGGACGCGTCGGCGGGCGCTGTCGGGGATGAGTCGAAGATGAGCGCTGCTGGAGACGAAGCGGGAGCTGAGGGCTCTGTCGAAGCCGAAGATGTCGTCGCCTCCTCCCCGAGGAGCGTACGGGCCGCCCTTCGCCCTTGGACGGTTGGGTCGGCGCGGCGGGAGGCGAGGGCGGCCGCGGGGAGAGCTGACGCGAGAGCTGGAGCGGGAGGCGGCGGGCAGCCGGCGCTCAACACGGCAGGAGTGGCCGCCGCCGTCGCGACCGACGCGGATGCGGGCCGAGGTCGTGGGTCGGGGTGGCGAGAGGCGAGGGCGGTCGCGGGAACTGGAGCAGCGGGCGGCGAGGAGCCGGCGCTCGGCACGGCCGGAGTGGCGGCCGCCGTCGCGGCCGACGTAGGCGCATGTCGAGGTCGTGGATGAGCACCCATGGCGTCACCCCGCGAGGAGAAGCACGTAGGCTGCAAGAGGACGTCGAGAGGATGCCGGATCTGGACCGGGCAGGTGCAGGGAAGGCCGGAGAAGAGAGATCAGGGCCGCGGCGCCGCCGGCGCAGGCGGGCTCGCGAGAGCCATGTCCGCTCGTACTACGGGTGTAGCTGTCATCACATAATTAACTTGTGGCAGTGGCCATGTGTGCTTCTGATGCACGCCGTCGTGGGAGCAGTCAAATGGAGGCCACGACTTGGGTCGTATCTCACATTCAACAACATGATCCACCAGGAATGATGGCACGGCAATGGGCGTGGCACCTGGCCCTGTTGCTTGACACTTTGAGTCACTTAGAGCAACTCCAACGGACCGACCCAAACAGACGGCGATTTCGTCCGCTTTTTGTCCGTTTGGGTCGGCCGCCCGCCAGACGTCCGTCCTGTTTTTCATATAGGTCGGCAGCGCGTCCAATGCGTCGATTTATATGTGCAAACGTGGCCGGCTGGCCGCTCAATTTTACATTGATTTGCATTCAAACATATTGTTTAATGAAAATGCAAGCAAAATAGTTTAAATAGTATAGTTTTACAAGCCAAATACAAATAAAAATGTTTCACATAGTTTTGCAAACGAGTAAAAGAAGATACATCTATTGGTTGCCAACATGAGTCCACATATGCTCAATCAAATCATTTTGCAGTTGCACGTGAGTTTCCCAATCACGCATGTCTTCATGAAACTGAGTGAACTGCTCAAATGTTGCCGCTACTACATGCTCAGGCACAACATTCTCACCCTGAAACTGAAAGCCTTGATCGTACAGATGTTCTGGGCGCTCGTCTTCTACGATCATATTATGCATGATCACACAAGCAGTCATCACCTCCCACAGTTTCTGCATGCTCCAAGTATTAGCAGGATACCGAACGATGCCCCATCGAGATTGCAAAACACCAAAGGCACGCTCGACATCCTTCCTAGCACTCTCTTGCTCTTGGGCAAATCTTTTCCTTTTCTCTTCGACAGGGTTGGGTATTATTTTCACAATAGTGGTCCACTGAGGACAGATACCGTCACCCAAATAACACCCTTTGTCGTAGTTGTGGCCGTTGACGGTAAAGTTCACCGGTGGGCTGTTGCCTTCGGCAAGCCTAGCAAACACCGGTGAGCACTGAAGCACGTTGATATCATTGTGTGATCCAGCCATGCCAAAGAAAGAGTGCCAGATCCAGAGATCTTGAGACGCCACAGCCTCTAGTATGACAGTGCAAGCCCTGACATGTCCCTTATACTGCCCCTGCCAAGCAGAAGGGCAGTTCTTCCACTCCCAGTGCATGCAGTCTATGCTGCCAAGCATCCCCGGGAAGCCCCTGCTGGCATTCATCGCCAACAAATGGGCTGTATCTTCAGCTGTAGGCTCTCTCAAGTACTCAGGGCCAAACACAGCAATCACAGCCTTGCAGAACTTATACAGAGACTCTAGGCATGTAGACTCGCTCATACGGACATACTTGTCATGAGATCACTGGGCACTCCATATGCAAGCATTCAGATGGCGGCAGTGCATTTCTGATAACAGGAGAAACCAATCTTGCCGACGGCATCCTCTTTGCACTCGAAGTAGTCGTCACAGCCGACCACTCCCTCTCTAATACGGTTGAAAACATGCCTACTCATACGGAACTGGCGGCGGAATTTTTGATGTTTGAACAACGGGTTTGTTGTATCAAAGTAGTCCTTCCAGAGAAGGAAATGCCCGCTCTCTCGGTCACGAATCAGTGCTGGAAGGTGGTCCGGAATGGAGCCATGGAACAACGGCCGCTGGCTGTTGAGGTGGTGATGGACCAACACGGCAGCCAATATCTCCTCCTCGTCGTCAGACGACGAATCGTCGGAGTCGCAAAGGAAATTATGGAAAAAGAACTCATCGGTGGAGTCCATTTTCGTACCTTGGCAAGCTGTCGAACAGCTTGCGAGCGTCGAAGAAGGAGACGGCCGGCGAGTGGAGACGCGGCGCCCACAGACCAGCTAGCTACCCCGCCGGCGTCCGACGAGTGTGACGGCGTCCGCCGAGCGTGCCGGTCGGATGTGGCGGGGGCGGCGAGGCGTCTTGTTCGTCGCGGGCGGCTGTGCGGTGGGGGAAGCGGCGGGTGGGAACCAGTTTGCTCCCCGGCGGCAAAACAGCGGCGGTGGGCGACGGGGGGGCAGGGGCGGCGTTGCTGGGCGGATGTGGAGGGGGCGGCAGCTGGAAGAGTCACTGGAAAAATGGGCGGCGGCGGCGGTGACGGAGGAGGCGGGGCAAGGGTTGCTTGTTGGCCGGGGGGTGAGAGGGGAGGCCAATGTGCCACAGACCAGCGGGCCCGGGGACAGGAGTAGGCGCGCGCGCGCGTCCGTCTCGTATCCGCGCTGACGCAAATCCGGCTCAAAATTGGGCCGGGAATGGGTCGCCCGCAGACGAAAAACGGACGCGCATCTGTTTGGGTCGGCGCGTTGGGCCGCCTTTTCTATCCACGCCGACCCAAACAAACGGTCGCGGACGAAATGGGTCGCCCCATTAGAGTTGCTCTTATAGCATGAACATGTTGGGTTCGACCCCTACCTGACTATTTAGTAAGGAGTTGAATCTTTCAAAACTCTAAGTGGTTCTTCCATATACTCTTACTGTTTTTAAATATTTGTCTTTTCAGATATTTCAAATGGACTACCACATACCGATGCATATAGACATATTTTTAGATTCACTCATTTTTTTGAGTATGTAGTCACTTGTTGAAATCTCTATAAAGACAAATATTTAGGAACGAAGGGAGTAGTAACTACTTGTGTACCTAAAAAAGTTTTGTTTGCTAATTTGTAGGACAAGCTATCACACACGCAGTTTAAGTTGAATTGCTTTCGGGAAATCAACATAAAGTCATTTAAATGTGTTATCAACAAAAAAAACATTTAAATGTGCGAAAGAGGTTAGAAATCTAGAAAATCCATAAAACTTGGGAATTGTCCATCAAATATGGTCCACTTTCTCGGAAAATTGGAGTGGTGTTGCACCCTTGTTTTGTACTTTCTTCACAAAAAATACCCAGTTTTGATACTTAGAAAATGGAAGATGATTTTTTTTGTACAAAAAAGTTGGAAACTCTATATGGAAACATTGTTTCTAAAGGCCAGATGCATATATGCACCAAAATTTGGCACATTTCATAAACTAAGCAATGGATATGGCCATCTCCTTGGTCATTTGGGTTGAAAGCCATAATACAATGTTCATCAACAATAGTCCATTTTTTGAAGGATTTTTTTTATAAATTTGTCATATTGAATGTTTGGCATTTCCCCTCCCAATTAGTATACATAAAAGGACTCCATATGAAAGGATTGCATTTTTGAACTTCTATTCTTTTTCTTTCATTTCTTTTCCAAAATTGGGTCAAAAATAGCCGACATGGCTATTCATAGCAAGGGGCCGAATCTCTAAATCTAAGTGGTTCTTCTGTATAATGACTACCATTGTACCTAAAAATTCTTTTGCTATTTGTTAGGACAGAGCTATCACACACTTCCAGTTCATATTTGAATTACTTAGGCTGGTCGTAATGGTAGTATCATAGCTAGTATTGTTGGAAATATGCCATAGAGGCAATAATAAATTAGTTATTATTATTATATTTCCTGGTTCATGATAATCGTTTATTCTCCATGCTATAATTGTATTGATAGGAAACTCAGATACATGTGTGGGTACATAGACAAAACCATGTCCCTAGTAAGCCTCTAATTGACTAGCTCGTTGATCAATAGATGGTTACGGTTTCCTGACCATGGATATTGGATGTTGATAACAGGATCACATCATTAGAAGAATGATGTGATGGACAAGACCCAATCCTAAGCCTAGCACAAAGATCGTGCAGTTCGAATGCTAAATCTTTTCTAATGTCAAGTATCATTTCCTTAGACCATGAGATTGTGCAACTCCCGGATACCGTAGGAATGCTTTGGGTGTACGAAACCTCACAACACAACTGGGTGGCTATAAAGGTGCACTATGGGTATCTCCGAAAGTGTCTGTTGGGTTGGCACGAATCGAGACTGGGATTTGCCACTCCGGTTGACGAAGAGGTATCTCTGGGCCCACTCGGTAGGACATCATATAATGTGCACAATGTGACCAAGGGGTTGATCACGGGATGATGTGTTACGGAACGAGTAAAGAGACTTGCTGGTAACGAGATTGAACAAGGTATCGGCATACCGACGATCGAATCTCGGGCAAGTACAATACCGCTAGACAAAGGGAATTGTATACGGGATTGATTGAGTCCTCGACATCGTGGTTCATCCAATGAGATCATCGTGGAACATGTGGGAGCCAACATGGGTATCCAGATCCCGCTGTTGGTTATTGACCGGAGAACGTCTCGGTCATGTCTGCATGGTTCCCGAACCCGTAGGGTCTACACACTTAAGGTTCGATGACGCTAGGGTTATAAAGGAAATTTGTATGTGGTTACCGAATGTTGTTCGGAGTCCCGGATGAGATCCCGGACGTCACGAGGAGTTCCAGAATGGTCCGGAGGTAAAGATTTATATATGGGAAGTCATCATACGGTCACCGGAATAATTCGGGGGGTTACCGGTATTGTACCGGGACCACCGAAGGGGTTTCGGAGGTCCACCGGGAGGGTCCACCTGCCCCGGAGGGCCCTATGGGCTGTTTGTGGAGAGGGACCAGCCCCTTAGTGGGCTGTGCGCCTCCCCCTTAGGGCCCATGCGCCTAGGGTTTTGGGGGAAACCCTAAAGGGGGGGCGCCCCCTTGCCTTGGGGGGCAAGGCAACCCCCTTGGCCGTTGCCCCTCCTCAGATTGGATCTGAGGGGGCCAGCCCCCCTCTCCCTTGCCCCTATATATATGGGGGGGTGGTAGGGCAGCCGAACCCAAGTTCTGGCGCAGCCCTCCCCCTCTCCCAAGTCCTCCTCCTCTCTCGCGGTGCTTGGCGAAGCCCTGCAGGATTGCCACTCTCCTCCATCACCACCACGCCATTGTGCTGCTGCTGGACGGAGTCTTCCCCAACCTCTCCCTCTCTCCTTGCTGGATCAAGGCATGGGAGACGTCACCGGGCTGTACGTGTGTTGAACGCGGAGGTGCCGTCCGTTCGGCACTAGGATCTCCGGTGATTTGGATCACGATGAGTACGACTCCTTCAACCCCGTTCTCTTGAACGCTTCCGCTTAGCGATCTATAAGGGTATGTAGATGCACTCTCCTCTCTCTCGTTGCTAGTCTCTCCATAGATAGATCTTGGTGACTCGTAGAAAATTTTTGAATTTCTGCTACGTTCCCCAATAGTGGCATCATGAGCTAGGCCTATTGCGTAGATTCTTTGCACGAGTAGAACACAAAGTAGTTGTGGGCGTTGATTTTGTTCAATATACTTAACGTTACTAGTCCAATCTTGTTTCGACGGTATTGTGGGATCAAGCGGCCCGGACCGACCTTACACGTACACTTACGTGAGACAGGTTCCACCGACTGACATGCACTTGTTGCATAAGGTGGCTAGCGGGTTCCAGTCTCTCCCACTTTAGTCGGAACGGATTCGATGAAAAGGGTCCTTATGAAGGGTAAATAGCAATTGGCATATCACATTGTGATTTTGCGTAGGTAAGAAACATTCTTGCTAGAAACCCATAGCAGCCACGTAAAACATGCAAACAACAATTAGAGGACGTCTAACTTGTTTTTGAAGGGTATGCTATGTGATGTGATATGGTCAAAAGAATTTGATGTATGAGATTGATCATGTTCTTGTAATAGGAATCACGACTTGCATGTCGATGAGTATGACAACCGACAGGAGCCATAGGAGTTGTCTTAATTTATTGTATGACCTGCGTGTCATTCAACAAACGCCATGTAATTACTTTACTTTATTGCTAACCGGTAGCCATAGTAGTAGAAGTAATAGTTGGTGATACAACTTCATGGAGACACGATGATGGAGATCATGATGATGGAGATCATGGTGTCATGCCGGTGACGATGATGATCATGGAGCCCCGAAGATGGAGATCAAAAGGAGCAATATGATATTGGCCATATCATGTCATTATTTGATTGCATGTGATGTTTATCATGTTTATGCATCTTATTTGCTTAGAACGACGGTAGTAAATAAGATGATCCCTCATTAAAATTTCAAGAAAGTGTTCCCCCTAACTGTGCACCGTTGCGAAAGTTCGTCATTTCGAAGCACCACGTGATGATCGGGTGTGATAGATTCTAACGTTCACATACAACGGGTGTAAGCCAGATTTACACACGCGAAACACTTAGGTTAAGTTGACGAGCCTAGCATGTACAGACATGGCCTCGGAACACAAGAGACCGAAAGGTCGAGCATGAGTCGTATGGTGGATACGATCAACATGAAGATGTTCACCGATGATGACTAGTCCGTCTCACGTGATGATCGGGCACGACCTAGTTGACTCGGATCATGTAATCACTTAGATAACTAGAGGGATGTCTATCTGAGTGGGAGTTCATTAGATGAACTTAATTATCCTGAACATAGTCAAAAGCCCTTTGCAAATTATGTCATAGCTCACGCTTTAGTTCTACTGTTTTAGATATGTTCATAGAGAAAATATAGTTGAAAGTTGACAGTAGCAAGTATGCGGACAGTAGAAGGCTTATGTCCTTAAAGCACCGCTCAGTGCACTGGACCTCGAACGTGGTCTGTGGATGTTGCGAACATCTGACATACACGTTTTGATGACTACATGATAGTTCGGTATTGTTAAATGGTTTAGAGTTGAGGCATCGAAGACATTTTTGAAATATCGCAGAACATATGAGATGTTCCAAGAGCTGAAATTGGGATTTCAGGCTCGTTCCCACGTCAAGAGGTATGAGACCTCTGACGAGTTTTCTAGACTACAAGCTGAGGGAGAAGATCTCAATCGTGGAGCTTATACTCGGATTGTCTGGGTACGACAATCACTTGAATTGAGTGGGAGTTAATCTTCCAGATGAGATAGTGATGTTTCTCAAAGACATTGCCACCAAGCTACTAGAGCTTCGTGATGAACTATAACTTAACAGGGATAGATATGATGATCCTTGAGATATTCGCGATGTTTGACACCGCAAAAGTAGAAATCAAGGAGGAGCATCAATTGTTGATGGTTAGTGAAACCACTAGTTTCAAGAAGGGCAAGGGCAAGAAGGGATACTTCATGAAACGGCAAATCAGATGCCGCTCTAGTGAAGAAACCCAAGGTTGAACCCAAACCCGAGACTAAGTGCTTCTGTAATAAGGGGAACAGCCACTGGAGTAGAATTACCCTAGATACTTGGTAGATGAGAAGGCTGGCGAGGTCGATAGAAGTATATTGGATATACATTATGTTAATGTGTAATTTACTAGTACTCCTAGTAGCACCAGGGTATTAGATACCGGTTCGGTTGCTAAGTGTTAGTAACTCGAAATAAAAGCTACGGAATAAACGGAGACTAGCTAAAGGTGAGCTGACGATATGTGTTGGAAGTGTTTCCAAGGTTGATGTGATCAAGCATCGCACGCTCCCTCTACCATCGAGATCTGTATAAAACCTAAATAATTGTTATTTGGTGTTTGCGTTGAGCATAAACATGATTGGATTATGTCTATCGCAAATACAGTTATTCATTTAAGGAGAATAATGGTTACTCTAATTTTTTGAATAATACCTTCAATGGTCTTGCACCTAAAAGAATTATTGAATCTCGATCGTAGTGATACACATTTTCATGCCAAAAAATATAAGATAGTAATGATAGTACCACTTACTCGTGGCACTGCTATGTAAGTCATATTGGTATAAAACGCATGAAGAAGCTCCATGTTGATGGATCTTTGGACTCACTCGTTTTGAAAAGTTTGAGACATGCGAACCATGTCTATTGATATGTACGCATGAAGAAACTCCATGCAGATGGATCGTTCGGACTCACTTGATTTTGAATCACTTGAGTCATGCAAATCATACCACATGGGCAAGATGACTGAAAGGCCTCGTTTTTAGTGAAATGGAACAAGAAAGCAACTTGTTGGAAGTAATACATTTTGATGTGTTCTGTCCAATGAGTGCCGAGGCACGCAGTGGACATCGTTATGTTATTACTTCACGAATGATTTGAGTAGATACTGAGTATATTTACTTGATGAAACACAAGTCTGAATTATTGAATGGTTCAAGTAATTTCAGAGTGAAGTTGGAGATCATCGTGACAAGATGATAAAATGTCTATGATATGATCATAGAGATGAGTATCTAAGTTACGAGCTTTGGCATGCAATTAAGACATTGGGGAAATTGTTTCACAATTAATACCGCCTGAAACACCATAGTGTGATGGTGTGTCCAAACATCATAGTTGCACCCTATTGGATATGGTGCGTACCATGATATCTCTTATCGAATTACCACTACCGTTCATGGGTTAGGCATTAGAGACAACCGCACTCACTTTAATAGGGCACCACGTAATTCCGTTGAGACGACACCGTTTGAACTATGGTTTGGAGAAACCTAAGTTGTCGTTTCTTAAAAGTTTGGGGCTGCGACGCTTATGTGAAAAAAGTTTCAGGTTGATAAGCTCGAACCCAAAGCGGATAAAATGCATCTTCATAGGACACCCAAAAACAGTTGGGTATACCTCCTATCTCAGATCCGGAAGCAAAAGTAATTGTTTCTAGAAACGGGTCCTTTCTCGAGGAAAAGTTTCTCTCAAAAGAATTGAGTGGGAGGATGGTGGAGACTTGATGAGGTTATTGAACCATCACTTCAACCAGTGTGTAGCAGGGCACAGGAAGTTGTTCATGTGGCACCTACACCAATTGAAGTGAAAGCTGATGATAGTGATCATGATGCTTCAGATCAAGTCACTACCGAACCTCGTAGGTCGACAAGGACGCGTACTACTTCAGAGTGGTACGCAATCCTGTCTTAGAGGTCATGTTGCTAGACAACAATGAACCTACGAGCTATGGAGAAGCGATGGTGGGCCCGGATTCCGACAAATGGCTCGAGGCCATAAAATCCGAGAGAGGATCCATGTATGAATACAAAGTGTAGACTTTGGAAGAACTACTTGATGGTCGTAAGGTTGTTGAGTACAGATGGATTTTAAAAGAAAGACAGACAATGATGGTAAGTATCACCATTAAGAAAGCTTGACTTGTCGTTAAGATGATTTCCGACAAGTTCAAGGAGTTGACTACGGTGAGGCTTTCTCACTCGTAGCGATGCTAAGAGTCTGTTGGAATTGGATTAGCAGTCACTGCATTATTTATGAAATCTTGCAGATAGGATGTCAAAACATTGTTTCCTCGACAATTTTCTTGAGGAAAGGTTGTATGTGATACAACCAGAAGGTTTTGACAAATCCTGAAAGACGCTAAACAAGTATGCAAAGCTCCAGCAATCCTTCTAAGGACTGGGGTAAGCATCTCGGAGTTGGAATGTACACTTTGGTGAGATGTTCAAAGATTTTGGGTTTATACAAAGTTTATGAGAAACTTGTATTTCCAAAGAAGAGAGTGGGAGCACTATAGAATTTCTGATAAGTATATGTGAATGACATATTGTTGATCCGAAATGATGTAGAATTTCTGGAAAGCATATAGGGTTATTTGAAAAGTGTTTTTTCAATAGAAAACCTGAATTAAGCTGCTTGAACATTGAGCATCAAGATCTATGAGGATAGATCAAAAAACGCTAAATGGTACTTTCAAATGAGCACATACCTTGACATGATCTTGAAGGTGTTCAAGATGGATCAGTCAAAGAAGGAGTTCTTGCCTGAGTTGTAAGGTATGAAGTTAAGAGTTAAAGCTCGACCACGGCAGAAGAGAGAGAAAGGACGAAGGTCATCCCCTATGCTTCAGATGTAGGCTCTATAGTATGCTATGCTGTGTACCGCACCGGAAGTGTGCCTTGCCATGAGTCAGTCAAGGGGTACAAGAATGATCCAGGAATGGATCATTGGACAGCGGTCAAAATTGTCCTTGGAGTAAATAAGGACATGTTTCTCGATTATGGAGGTGATAAAGAGTTCGGCGTAAAGGGTTACGTCGATGCAAGCTTTAACACCTATCCGAATGACTCTGAGTAGCAAACCGGATACGTATAGTGGAGCGACCATTTGGAATAGCTCCAAGTGGAGCGTGGAAGCAACATTTACAATATGACCTAGAGATTTGCTAAGTACATACGGATCTGAATGTTGTAGACCCGTTGACTAAAACCTCTTTCACAAGCAAAACATGATCAAACCCCAGAACTCATTGAGTCTTAATCACATGATGATGTGAACTAGTTTAGTGACACTAGTAAACTCTTTGGATGTTGGTCACATGGCGATGTGACCTGTGAGTGTTAATCACATGGCGATGTGAACTAGATTATTGACTCTAGTGTAAGTGGGAGACTATTGGAAATATGCCCTAGAGGCAATAATAAATTAGTTATTATTATTATATTTCCTGGTTCATGATAATCGTTTATTATCCATGCTATAATTGTATTGATAGTAAACTCAGATACATGTGTGGGTACATAGACAACACCATGTCTCTAGTAAGCCTCTAATTGACTAGCTCGTTGATCAATAGATGGTTACGGTTTCCTCACCATGGACATTGGATGTCGTTGATAACGGAATCACATCATTAGGAGAATGATGTGATGGACAAGACCCAATCCTAAGCCTAGCACAAAGATCGTGTAGTTCGAATGCTAAAGCTTTTCTAATGTCAAGTATCATTTCCTTAGACCATGAGATTGTGCAACTTCTGGATACCGTAGGAATGCTTTGGATGTACCAAACGTCACAACGTAACTGGGTGGCTATAAAGGTGCACTATGGGTATCTCCGAAAGTGTCTGTTGGGTTGGCATGAATCGAGACTGGGATTTGTCACTCCGGTTGACGGAGAGGTATCTCTGGGCCCACTCGGTAGAACATCATCATAATGTGCACAATGTGACCAAGGGGTTGATCACGGGATGATGTGTTACGGAACGAGTAAAGATACTTGCCGGTAACGAGATTGAACAAGGTATCGACATACCGACGATCGAATCTCGGGCAAGTACAATACCGTTGGACAAAGGGAATTGTATACGGGATTGATTGAGTCCTCGACATCGTGGTTCATCCGATGAGATCATCGTGGAACATGTGGGAGCTAACATGGGTATCCAGATCCCGCTGTTGGTTATTGACCGCAGAACGTCTCGGTCATGTCTGCATGGTTCCTGAACCCGTAGGGTCTACACACTTAAGGTTCGATGACGCTAGGGTTATAAAGGAAGTTTGTATGTGGTTACCGAATGTTGTTCGGAGTCCCAGATGAGATCCCGGACGTCACGAGGAATTCCGGAATGGTCCGGAGGTAAAGATTTATATATGAAAAGTCATCATACGGTCACCGGAATAATTCGAGGGGTTACCGGTATTGTACCGGGACCACCGAAGGGGTTTCGGGGGTCCACCGGGAGGGTCCACCTGCCCCGGAGGGCCCTATGGGTTGTTTGTGGAGAGGGACCAGCCCCTTAGTGGGCTGTGCGCCTCCCCGGCCCCTTAGGGCCCATGCGCCTAGGGTTTTGGGGGAAACCCTAAAGGGGGGGCGCCCCCTTGCCTTGGGGGGCAAGGCAACTCCCTTGGCCGCCGCCCCTCCTCAGATTGGATTTGAGGGGGCCGGCCCCCCTCTCCCTTGCCCCTATATATATGTGAGGGGTGGGAGGGCAGCCAAACCCAAGTGCTGGCGCAGCCCTCCCCCTCTCCCAAGTCCTCCTCCTCTCCCGCAGTGCTTGGCGAAGCCCTGCAGGATTGCCACGCTCCTCCGTCACCACCACGCCATTGTGCTGCTGCTGGACGGAGTCTTCCCCAACCTCTCCCTCTCTCCTTGCTGGATCAAGGCATGGGAAACGTCACCGGGCTGTACGTGTGTTGAACGCGGAGGTGCCGTCCGTTCGACACTAGGATCTCCGGTGATCTGAATCACGACGAGTACGACTCCTTCAACCCCGTTCTCTTGAACGCTTCCGCTTAGCGATCTACAAGGGTATATAGATGCACTCTCCTCTCTCTCGTTGCTAGTCTCTCCATAGATAGATCTTGGTGACTCGTAGGAAAATTTTGAATTTCTGCTACGTTCCCCAACAAGTATCATGCATGCCAACTAAGCAATTTTGATGAGGTGTCATAGCATTAAATGAAAAAAGAGATGGTGAAGTATCATATCATGATACCGTATCATAATAAATGCTATGCTACTTTGTGTCATGCATAGTAATAAATAGAGTACTACATTATACTAAATTATGATACTATGCATTACGGATGTAGTATCATACATTAGTATCATATGCATGATACTAATATATGATACTCCCCATTACAACCAGCCTTATGGGAAATCAACATAAAGTCATTTAATGTGCGAAAGTAGCTACAAAACTTCAAAATCCACAAAACTTAGCCATTGTTCATAAAATAGTGTCTGCTTACTGTGAAAAATGAAGTGGTGCCATTTTGCACCCTATTTTTATACTTGCTTCACAAAAAAATACCCATTTTTTACACTTAGAAATGAAAAATGATTTTTTTTACAAAAAAGTTGGAAATTCTATTTGGCAACACCGTTTGTAATGACAATATGCACCTATGTGTCTAATTTGGGCATATTATAATAAACTATGCAATGAATATGACATCACCTTGGTCATTTGCCTTCAAAGTCATGAATATTCAAACACGATAGCCCTTTTTTGAAGGAATTTTTTTTGAATAGTCATATCGAAAGTTTGGCATTTTTCCTCGCATCTACTACACATAAAAGGACTCCATGCGAAAGGATCACCTTTTTTAAACTTGTATTCTTCTCTTTATTTATTTTTTCTGAAACATGGTCAAAATGACTGACATGGCTATTCATGGTAAGGGGTTGAATCTCTCAAAACTTAAAGCGGTCCCTCCATATAATGACTACTTATGTACCTAAAAATATTTGTTTGCTAATTTTTAGGACAGAGTTATCACACACTTGCAGTTTAAATTTGAATTACTTTCAAGAATCGACATAAACTTATTTGAATGTGCGAAGTAGCTAGAAATCTAGAAAACCCATAAAAATGAGGCTTCTTCAAAAATATTGTCTACTTTTCGTGAAAATTGGAGTGGTGCCATTTTGCACCCTGTTTTTGTACCTTCTTAAAAAATATCCATTTTTTATACTTAGAAAATAGGGGGGGGGGGGGGGGGATTGAACAAAAAGTTGAAAAATCTACTTGGCAACATTGTCTGTAATGGCGAGGTGCACATAAGTGCCAAGTTTAGGCACATTCTCATAAACTATGCAATAAATATGGCCACCGCCTTCTTCATTTGAGACCATATTGGCATGGCAAAAAGTGTAATTAATATGGTCTAAAATGAAAAAGTTCTTAACATGAAAATTATTCGTCTCTTTGAAATGAAAAACTTTGATTTTTGGATCATCTTTATCCGAGGCCATACAGAATCTCAACAGCCAAAACAACGCAGCCCGGCGAATACCCCTTTTGTCGAGTGTAGCACTCGGGAAAGACACCCTTTTGCCGAGTGTGCGCTCGGGAAAGCACCTTTTTGCCGAGTATTTTTTCGGCGACACTCGGCAAAGACATGTTTGCCGAGTCCCTGATGAAATGCACTCGGCAAAGATGGTGACACTTGCCAAACTTCAATTTTCCAGTGGTTTGGTGCATAGGGGTACAGTGGTTTCCAAGGCGGCGCATTTCAGTCCGTGTTCAAAGGGATAAAACCTCATAGCAGACTACGTTCTATCCTACACCGCTTGGATCCTCGTGAAGCGTCGATTCCTGCTTCAGTTTGGCAATCTGAGCCGGGATGCATCCTACCGTCTTCTTGACCCCCTCTTGCGTTTTCCCCCCTCCATAGCGGCATCCAGTGCTGTAAATGGATTGTTGTAGAGAACAAATATCAGAAGGATACACAACAGATAAGTGAAGTAGTTTGCAATACATAATTAACAGGACAGTACAACATATTGATGTATACAAATGGTTGGTAAATGTACAAACTCTCTTCATATAGCTAGTTATTTATAAAATTTCGTTCAATGTGTTTGCTTTTATGTAGAATTTATTTACTTATAGAAAACCATGCAAAGAAACTTGGTATGTATAGAGCTTACCTTCAAAGTTCAGAGCGTACTTAACTTTACACCGAGGTATGCCCCAATCACTGAACAACTTCAAAATTTCGTGCTTCTTTGTGTCAGAATATGAGCAGTGCCCTCCGATCTTCACTGTCTTCAGGTTTTCAAGTGTAGGAAACAACTCTTTTAATATGATACAACTTCCTTTTGTTTTCTCCTGGAGTGTATCGCTGCTCTAGAGAAGAAGAAAAGATAAGGGTTAAAACCTTATATGCACCAGCAAAGTAGAAAAAACAACCTAGGAGCATCTTGTGCATGTACCACGTTCGTCTAGCGTTTTTTTTCTTTCAGAAAAAGTGCATATGAGAATCGACATACAACTTGGGAACTTCCACGGTAAACGCAATAACACAAAGTAATAATTCATCTCAAACACATCAACATATATAGTTAGTGCGTACCTTGAAATCAAGTTGCAAAGTCTCTAGTGCGGGTGTGTGCCGCAGAAGGCATGCAAGCGCAGTTACATCGTCATATAGACACCACTCGTTCAGTATCAAAGTCTGTAACTCGGTGAATGTAGGGCACCATCTCAAGTCACCTTGTAGGATTGCCTGGATATATAGAGTGCACATGTAAGGCTAAGAAAAAGTTGTGATTGGCATATTGCGTGGATAAACACTACTAGGTCGCATTTGACAAACCTTTCCATCAGGAGTGGAAGCCGCAAGCTCCAAGCTCGTGGCCTCTGACAAGCCATGCAGAAGCAAGGAAGCGCCACCATTGGTGGGGTAAATCTGGGTGCTGCCCGTGAACCGGATGCTCGCCGTGGTCAACAAAGGCATGCTGTCGAGGGACGGAGGTGTCTGCTCCCCGTCACAGCTATCGGATATCTGCAGATGGCGGAGGTTCGGCGCGGAGATCCTCATCGTGGCGGCCCGGCCGGCCGTGTTCCGGCCGATCGGGATGTCGCAGCGGATGATGGTGAGGCGCTCCAGCGAGGGCGACACGATGGCGTCGCCACTGAGGCGGCATCCGCTGAGGCTGAGGCGCAGGAGCGCCGGGCAGGGGGAGAAGTCGAGGAGGCCGTCGGCGAGCTCGACGAACTCGAGGTGCATGGTCGTGAGCTGGCTGGACGTGAAGGCGAAAGGGGGGCGCGGACGCCATGGCAGGAAGCCCTCCTCGTCGAAGCGCGCCGTGAGCGAGGTGGCACGGCACGTGGACAAGGCGTGCCTGATCCACAGGTCGACGTCCGGGTGGGGGTCGATCTCGGGTACGTCCTCGTCGTCGTCGTCGTCGTCAAAGAAGAAGAAGTTGGTGGACGGCTTGGGGCCTTTCACGAGGTCGTCGATCTCGAAGGTGTGCAGCGGCGAGGCGTCGTTCCGGTGGCGCAGCAGGCTGTTGACGAAGAGGCGAAAGCCGTCTCCCCTGCCGCGGACGCGGACGGCGGGGGTGGATTTCCAGAGGTGGCGCCAGCGGGGGGCGAGCACCGACGTCTGCACGGCGTCGCGCGATGGCAGGAAGGAGAGCACGTGCTGGAGGACATCGTCCGGCAGCGAGCCGGTGAGGTCGCGGCCCCTCATGCTTTGCAGATGGATGCAGGCTTCTAGGCAGGTCTGCTGGCTAAGGCTTGGAGCCATGGAGGAGGGAGGCTGCTATATATGTGTAGTACGTACTCGAGGTGATCTGTGATGGCAAGGAGAACGATCCGGAATCGGAACGGTCTAGAGCGATGTATTCGGTATGATTGCGAGGGCATTACGGAACGTTCCTTGCTTTCTTTTTCGGAAAGGAAATGCTCGAGTCAGCCGGCTGATCTTTCTCCGCGCGTCCACCGCCTTCGTAGTCGTCCGTCGGATCTGGTTTTGATCAGATGCCTCAGAAACAACCGCTACCCATATTTCAGATTTTCAATTTGGCCCCCGTTGCAATTCCTTTGACCGCAACAAGGGGCCTGCTGCAGATCGACACAAGGCCAGCCGAGCCGCCCCAGCCTCCATCCCCACAATCAGCCTGAATGGCTCACCTGCGTCGTCCTCACTTCGCCGGCGAGCGCACCTGCACTCCTCGTCGCCGGACGTGACCGTAGCCGCCACGCCTTCGCAGGATCTAGCCAGGCACGGCCACCTGCAGGGCGCACCATACTGAATTTGGTGCAAAAAATGTAAATCTTCAAAACCTCCCAAGTTTGTGACCCCTTCCTCTGTACACTCTGGTATCATACATGGTAGTGCGCCAATTAGGTGAATCCTTGTTCAAAATCAAAACTATTTCCAAATCCATTCTGCATAAACAGCAAATGTGCTCCCTGCAGCAACATCCGTTCAAGAAAAATGCAGCATCGGCACTTGACCATTGACCAAAGTGGTGCAGGTTAGCAAACTACGGCAGAAAAAGCACCAAAAATTTCATACAAACCGAAGAACAAAAAACTGCTGTTCAGTCTCAGCAACATGCAGAATGTTGCGCATTTCCATGGTCGGATGGACAGGTCCATGGGTTCAAACTCATAACGTTTTCCACTTTCGCATCGCCAGCATTTGCAGAGTCGCAACAGAGAGTTCGTGTAATTAGTATGCCAACAGAAATTATCTCCACTACCATCTCAACTACATGATGCAACAGACAATGAAGTAACAAAGAACAAAAGGGAAACAAGTGAAGAAGAACGACCGACAAATGAAGAATGAATCCTAAGATGCTACTCCCTCCGTTCCATAATGTAAGACGTTTTTTGACACTACACTAGTGTCAAAAAGCGTCTTATATTACGGGACGGAGGGAGTACAAAATAATTGCACAAGCGAGAATGAAGACAGAAAATGAAGACTAAAGTAGTGAAGTGAAAGATGTAGAGAGACGGAAAACTCTGAAGAAAAAAAAACTGAGAAACTGAATATAGATTGAAGAAAGGGACATACTAAAAACTGGGGAAGGGAAACTAAAGATGACAGACACTGAAGAAAGAAATAAGAAATTCTGCTTGACATGGTCCTAAAAAACTAACTGCTCAAATGTAGCACTGAAAATACTATCTATATGACTGAGAAATGCTTGACATGGTCCAAGAAAACAAACTGCTAGCTGTAGCTCTCAAAAATACTATTAAAAAAACGAGATAACTTATAATCAAGTCACCCTTCCACCTTATTTAAGAATTTAAGACAGATTGAGCCGAGGGACTGAAGAACTATTTGTCATATAGAGAAAGAAATTGTCATACAGAGAAAGAAATTTAATCCAATTGTTATATACTTGGCTGGTTGAATATGGTATAAATATATGAATATGGAATAATTATTTGGTTAGCACTTATGCTCTAGTTGTTACCATTTCACTTAGACGTAGAGATAAAATAAGATGATAAACAGAGATGGAGAAAAATAAGGCTAACAAATCACAGATGAAATATATGTAGCCACGGATGTTGAGAAAGAAAAGTGAGTGGGATAGAGAAACTGAGACTATTGCCTAATGCCATTGTATAGATAACTTAGAAAGAGGCGAACACATAGTCACTTACTTGGCCCTTAAAAAATGTAAAGATGGAGGAAACACTAGGGATAGTTAGGAACTATCTTCTGAAGAAATTATACTAAGCAAAAAAGAGAGAAAAGAAAAAGGACCAATGATGATTTACAAGGCATTTGAGATCCATGAGCTGGAACCAGGACTATGTTTCGATATCTTATGGGTTTCAACTCTAGCCTACCCCAACTTGTTTGGGACTGAAAGGCTTTGTTGTTCTTGTTGATGAACGACAATGTTGTTGATTCGCAAAAAAAATAAAAAATGACAATGTTGTTGAGTAGATGATAACTGAGAAATGATGGACAAGGCAAATTGAACTATAAATGATAACAAAGAAATGATGAATGATATGGCAATTAAGACTAGAAAACAGAGAAAGAAAGAAAGACCGAGGATAACGACATGGAAAAGGTAGAAATCAAGCATCTTATACAAAGCAACATCTTACTAGGTTTTAGAAGGTACGCATGCAGGGCGAGTATCAAGGGTCATGATGTTTGCGATCCATCCATAACTGGTCGACACAAAACTTGAGTAAACATCTTCTAGGCAAAAGCATCAGACGCAAGAAAGAAATCATGAAGAAAAAAGATAAATGAATTTCTGCATTACAAAACACCATAAAAAGATGGCAAGATACTAAAAAAATAAAAAATATCCTGAATATAGAACTCTTAGGTACTGAATACGCAAGAGAATCACATAGCTTAGTAGAGCATACAAGTACTGATGTTTAAAACACAACTAGTACAAAGTGACCCCTGGACAGAGAGGACACCTGCTACTTTCCCTCTAGTAGTTGAATCAACATCTAATGTGGGAAACATATCAACACTTAATCTGTCAGACACTCTAACATAATATTGTGTCCTAAGCAATAGTTCTGAGCAAAAAGAAAAACATTTACATTACCAATTTATATCGTCTGTTTTGTACTAACTAGCAAAAAATGACTCTGGCAGCTTGTAAAACAACCAGGATATCATATAGCATAAGGGACTATGGCAGCAAAAACAATTGGATTCTCACATTTTCAGATAATGCCTAAGCATAAAGTGCTACAGAGAAAATTGCTAAGTTTTGCATACCAATTTACCGAAATGACAGATTGATTAGATAAAGTGAACCAAGCAATGAACCACAAGTTGCTCACTTCTATTTACCACCCCATACTATCCTTTGAAAGTTATTCTTCATAAGGATCTCACTGCAGAAGAAAAGAAACTCTACTACCAAACTAGCTCTGAACATAGTTTGGCCACCTGGCCTTCGCCATGCCCACGTTGTTCAAGTTACCTTAACACATTGCATAAGTAATCAAATTAGCTTGCAAATGAGGATTCAAATAACACAACTGAAGAACCAGATAGGGCATAAATAGCTGCAATAATAATTGACTTGGCACATCTATGCAAATCAATCAGAACCAAAAATGGCACTCTGAGAGCATCAAAATCTTCTGCCTAGAGTAAATTGTCAAGACAGTAAGCAAAAGATGAATTAGCTCGGATATCACTGATTCTCCCCCGCATCAAGCCTCATACGTATGGCAGCAATTGTGCAATGTAACGCCATACTCAGGAGCTCAAACCTAGCTAACGAAATCACAATTAACATGAGTAGAATAGGTGCTCTGCAATTACCACAGAATGATAGTCATTTGCATCATTGAAGACGGCAACACTAACTTCAACACTAAAGCTAATCATGTTTGCAGAAACAAGAGTCAGGCGGATCATCGAAAAGCTGAAAACAGTGCATGTCCATGCTATGACCACAGAACACAACAATTTCCAGAGCTAGTGACCATGAAATAAACAGGCACCTTTGACTTCAGTTGTTCTCGAAAGGGTCGCAAACAGAAAAGTCGGATGCTTTCTTGAAGTTCCAAATGCTACCTCCTTGGGGATTAATCGTGATTGTGGAGTCTGAACTGGCCCGTTTCATGGATCCCAGAGGCTTCACTTTGGAAAGCATATCCTCCATCGAAGTGAAACTTCCATTTGCCATCACTATCAACGCCTCCTCCAGCACCAACGCACTCTTAAAGAAAAACTTGAGGAAAGCAAGCTCACTTCGATCCCCTCGGAAATCATGGAAAACCAGCAGCTTAATGCACGAGCGGATGCATTTTATGGTACCAGACTCATTCCAGAACTCAAGGTTGTGCTTGCCAGAGGGTTGACCAGTTTCTCCACACTGTAAAATTAATTAAATTAGTGCACATGAAATTCATCAGCTGCTAATGGATCATACAGCAACAGCAGCAATTGACAATAATATGCATATAGTACAGGATGGTGCAAATGAATGCCAAAAGAAGCACCAGGGGTTTCACCATGATGTGGAGCGTCTCAACATTCGGAAAGCATCTGAGGACAGTCGGGATCATCTTGGCATAACTGCGGACTCCACAACGCACCTCCAAAGCCAGGATCCTCACACTTGGTACCATGGTGCTTGGGCTCGTCTTTGTCCCAGCCTGCAATTGAAATCTCAATGCACTCAATCAAGAGAAGAAAGATTACACATATGCATTCATCATTTAGGTATGATGTACAGCAGAACAAATAGAAAAGACGAGGCACCTTGATGACAGTGTTGCCGAACTCTAGGACATGATTTTCTGAATCCAAGTATCCAAGCGAGTGCAACTTGGGGGCATGGCCGATCTTCACCTTGGTGCAGACAGTGGCGGAGCTTGACAAAAATCAATGGGGGGGCCAATGAAAAAAAAAACTTAACCAACATCAACAAACCAGAACTTGTAGCCTCCAGGCAAATTTATACAAAGGGAGTGGTATTACAGATAAGCTTTTTGACCCCTAATCAAAGTTTTAAATACCGCGCTAAGCCTCTTAGCGGCGGGCCTCTTCTAAATGCTATAGCGTGCTATAGCGGAGCTATAGCGAGCTATTTAAAATGTTTGCTCAAGTGTTTGAACAAAAGACTCTTAGCGCGAGACCTTTTCTAAACGCTATAGCGTGCTATAGCGGAGCTATAGCGGGCTATTTAAAACTTTGCCCCTAATGCTCTTGAATTCCATTAAAAGTCGTACATCTATGTGATCTCACCCTCTATGTGAACAATCAAGTTATTGGCAGATTCTTATCTTCCATCTTATTACTAAATTACTAATCAACTCATACATAAAATCTCAATTTCATGCTCTCTGTGAACAACAAATCTGTGGTTCAAGAAACAAGAAATCCCCAATTCTGTAGTTGAATAAGCATACTAATTACTCCAGGAAACAAGTAGAAACTCCAAATTTTAGTGATGCCACAGTTTTCCCAATTTCACTGTTGTAACATGCACCGATGCACAACGGGATCCAAATTCCAGTAGTTTAAGGCAATTGAGCTAGGCATAGGGCACTTACAAACAAGGGGAAGCCAAATTCACATGGGGCGTAGTGGCCTGGCCGGCCGACATTAACGACCACCAGACCGGCCAAAGGTGAGCAGCCATGACCTACCGGCCGACATTAACGACCACCGGACCAGCCAAAGGTGAGCAGCCATGACCTACCGTAGTTGGGAAATAGAGAAGCGGCCGAGCCTGCAATGTGCGTGAGGCGTGATGATGCCAAGATGTGAAGATGGACTTGTGCTGTGCATGCATGTGGATGGCAGGATAGGCCATTACTACAGCTGCAGGGGCCATTACTACATGGTAAAAATAATCTGTCATTTGGGCTGGGGGGGCCACGGCCCCCTCAGACTTCAACATAGCTCCGCCGTTGGGTGCAGACACCGTCTTTGGTCCAACCTCCTGATAGGATGAGTCGCTCCAGGCATGGGGCGTCCACCACAGCGATTTCCTCAAAGAAGGACAGGATGATCTTCACGCACCGGATGCTTTGGCTGACAAGGCGAAGGCCAAGCTTGAAAATATTGCTTTCCACATAGAGCGTCTCAAGCATGGGGCTCCTGTCGAGGATGAAGTCCAAATCCTTGCTCTCCATGAGGACGGTGCAGAGCCCAAGCTCACGGAGGTTAGGGAAAAAGGTGACGCGCTTGATGCCGGCCATGTCGGGGAACTTCCAGAGGCCGAGATAGAGACAGGTGAGGGTGGTCATGCCTAAGAACGTGGAGGGGAGAAAGAACGTGGAGCGGAGAAGGCAGCCGAGCGGCATTGGGCGGTTGATGAGGATGAGTTCCTCGATGCCCTTGTCGGCGAGGATCTGGAGCCAGTGCCTGAGCAGGCCATCGAACTCTTCCATGTAGCAGCTGGTGAGGTGGACGCAGCGGAAGGGACCCGGGTGCGCGGCGAGGATGCGGGAGACGGCGGAGGTGATGCGCCGCGCGTCGGCGCGCGCGACCGCGGTGCCTGCGTCTGCGGGGAGGATGTGAGAGTCGACGAGGACGAGTGGGGTGGAGCGCTAGACCCCACGCCAGCGCCGGGAGAGCGCGGCCGTGCGCGCGGCTTCCTTGACTGGGAGGCGGGAGACGATGTTGCCGAGAAGCATGTCGGGGAGGCGGCTGATGCAGTCGACGGAGTCGTGGGGGAGGAGAGCGAAGAGGCGGCCGTCGACGGAGACGGGCGGGTCTGGGAGGACGTTGCGGGTCCGGGAGAGCATGCGGGAGAAGAGGCCCTCCATCTCGTCCGGGTCATGGCGGTCGCGCCGGGACTTCGCCGCGGACGCGGGATCCATGGGAACGGGCGGCACCCGGGTGCCCATGGCCGTCGCCGGAAGCGCCGCGGTGGGGACGAGGGTTTGGAGCGGGGCGTGCTGTCTGTGGAGTGGAGCAGGGCCGAAATCACTATTCTGACCTTTTCAGCAATCTTTGCCACAAAGTGAACTCGACATGAAAGTATTTCATGATCTGACCCTTTTAGCAACGCCACAAACCGTGGCGTTTCTTCTCCATATAAAAACGCCGACCTAGCTAGCGTTTCAAATCCACATTCAAATGCCGAAGTCGCTAGCGTTTCCAATCCACATAGAAACGCCAAGCAACTAGGCGTTGCTGCCCTGGCTAGAAACGCCATAGGCCTTGGGTTTAGGAGCAGTTTTTTACTTTGGCGACGGGGCAGCGAGTGGGCTGGGTGCCAGCGCAGAAACGCCAAAGCCCTTGGCGTTTCTTACCTGGTACGCAACGCGAGCAACCTCGGCGTTTCTCCTTTGGGCAGGAACGCTAGCTAGCTCGGCGTTTCTCTTTTAGGCAGGAACGCTAGCTAGCTCGGCGTTTTTATTTGGGAAAGAAACGCCACGGGCTCTGGCGTTGCTAAAAGGGTCAGATCGTGAAATACTTTCATGTCGAGTTCACTTTGTGACAAAGTTTGTTGATAAGGTCAGAATAGTGATTTCGGCCGTGGAGCGGAGCAGGAGCGGCGGAAGAAAAGGGGGGATTATATTTTTTGAGAGAAAGAAAAATGGGGTCACGGGTTCAAGTCCCAAACGCCTCGTACGCCCCAAATCCGCCTCATACCCAAGCATCTATTCGGCTGGTCACAATGGGGAGTAACTTAGACTAGTGTATGCATAGTAACGCCGAGCTACTACCCACAATGACCACAATGTGGGTAGTAACATATACTAGTAACATATACTAGTAACATACACATATCCCTAGACTATGTTATTATCTTCATAGTGGGTAGTAACATAAATGTGATAACATGCAAAACTTCATTTATTATGTTATAGACTCATATTGTATTGAGACATGTGATGTTACAGTAACTAGCTAAGTTACTGTAACTACCTCTCTCCTCATTAACTCATTGCCACATAAGCAAATTTGCTGAGTTGGACTCGATGTTACTGCTGAAGTTACTCTCACTGTGGCTAGTCTCATAATGCAAAGTAACATAATAGTAGTATCATAGATGGCTTCATTTACTAGCTCATAGACTCATCTTGTCTTGGAAAGCGCTATGTTACATTAACATATTATGTTACCACCTCTCATTAATTACTTGCCACATAAGCAGAAATTTTTCGAAGAGCGCTATGTTACTAGCTAAGTTACTCCCACTATGACCAGCCTTCTAGACAAGGTTTTCGCCTTGAGCTTGAGCCACTTGTTTGAAAAAGACTTCTAGTGAATTATGCATGTGACACGTGCTATTAATTTGGTACCTGGCTGTGTACGAACGCCTTGTGGATTCGGTGTTTAGTTTCAAATTTTTTAAACTTGTGTGCTGAATTCTTGGGTGCAGTTAGGTGCGGTTAGCGATTTTGGGTGGCCTGGTCAACCTTGCATTTTGTCTGTAGATATTGTCCGGCGGTGGCCGTTTGGGTCTGCATGCATGCATCGTTAGGAGTTTTTTTTTGAGCATCATCGTTAGGAGTTGGTTCTCAGTTTGGCTTTGTGCATGCATCGGTTGGGTAGACGGTTGTGAGTTTATTTTTGCCATGGCCTGTCTATTGTAAGTTTTTTTTTGAGGATCTGTCTATTGCAAGTTTTGAAACGTGATAGGTTGGGTGTTGCTGGTGCCATCTCGATAGTCCGATGGGTGGTACTTTCTGGAGTTTCCACCGGACTATAAATACGGGATTTTTTTCAAGTTGCATTCGATTGCTAGCAGCATGCAATGTTTCATGTCCAGCAGCGCTGGACATGCGACGAGTCTAACCTGCTAGACGTCATCGTTCATGCCATCATCGGCGGCCCCTCGGCAATGGAGCACACACTGTTGGACAGCAAGGTGCGTGGTACCGGGGTCGGCCGCCAGCAAGCGATGTGGGTCTCGACGGCCTTCTGCGGTTCACCGACGAAGCCTTCCGACGAGCAGAAGTCTAGGTGAGGTTGATTTCTCCGGTGAGACCCTCTTCCCTTCTTTCTCTTGTGTGACTTCCCCTCCGCTTGGGCGTTAATATGAGGCAGGAGGCATAACGGTTGCAGGGTGCGACGGTGGCGGCTGCGGGAGGCCTCCAGACTGTGTGGCCGGAAGCAGTGCTGCTGACGTTCGGCGAGGCCCCGATGGTGCGCGGCGGAGCTCGCGCTCGGCGGCCATGGTGACGGCCAGCGCAGGGCACGCGCGACTCTGCGATGGCGAGCACGAGGACACGGAGGAGCTCATGCAGCGCGTCACGGCGGTGCAGGTCGACAATGGGTGGTGGGTGCTTGCGGCGGTGCGCGTCCAGGCGGAGCTCGCGGTGCAACGACTGCTGGTGCGTGCGTGCGGTGGCCGTTAGAGCATGTGTAGGCGTCTCAGAGAGCGTGAGGAATTGGAAGCAGACGGTTGCTAGGGCAGCCGATGCCTGCTGCAGCGCAAGGAACTCGACGAGCTCAGGCGGGATCGGGCCAGAGAGCAGCGTCGTGTAGATGGCAAGCGTATCCAGCTGCAAGGTTCTCAAGTCATCAAGGTGATGGCGCCATGCTGCAGTGTCCGCGCGATGGAGAAGACGGTTCACTGAATGAACCTCTGCTCCTACTTCCCGGGGTCGCCGTGTTGACCGCTCCAAGAAAAGACTCAAGTACGCCATCATCGCTGTTGACACATTGTACTTGTACGCGCCCACGTCTAACCTCCTATCCTTATTCTCTAACTACTTGTGCATATAGCTAAACTGAGTCAATTCAATTAGACTGTTACCGTGCCTTCTCACCAACACAATGCTCCATGTGTGCGCGTAGCGATTTGTTTTTCTGATCAGTTTGGGGGGACGCTCTGCATGTGATTGGTGGTTTCCTCTTTTGTCGCCCGTGTGAGCATGCAGTGGTGGGCTGAGGTTCCGGAGACGATTTGACTATGTGCATGCATGAGAATAGAAACTGATGTGATTACGTGTGTGTGTGTGTGTGTGTGTGTTCGAGTTATTTTCTATTAAGATTAGTGCTCTGGCTGATTAGGGTAAGCGGTTCTATATTTTTTCCGTTCGTGCATGTTGGATGTGGGGATTTGAAGCGTGTTGTTCGGCATGTTTCTCTCTAGCCGTTTCTTCTTCTTTTTTAATAAAAAGTTTTACTGTCAACATGTTGCGTTTTGCTACTTTGGTGTTGTTATATCCACGGTGGTCAACAGTGTGTTTGGTGTCGTGTTGGTTCTTTCTCTGTTTTAAATCGACCACTGTTTTGAGTTCTGATGCTTCTGGTGAGTGCTGATGTTTTAGGTTTTTTTTTTGAGGGGTAAGCCAAGATTTTATTGCTCAAAAACCACACTTGGTGGGATACAATTTGGGTCATGGGGTTGGCCTAACCAGAGATGGCGCCCCGGCCCAAGACTAAGAGAGTACTTGGCTAGCTTGTGTGCGTGAACATTAAACGCACGACCTTCAAAACAAAAATTACATTGAAACGTAGATGCTCTAATTTTAATCTCTTGGATGATAGACCCATTTCTTCCTCTGCCTGCACCTGAGATATCGGCCACCGTTTGTTTGGAGTCAGAAGCAATGACAAAGCTGTGGATATTGAGATCTTCAGCCAGTGCAAGCGCCTCCCTGCATGCAATTGCTTCGAGGGTTGCTGGATCCTCCAACCCAGCTATAACCAGTGATGAGCTTCCGAGATAATTGCCTTGTTCATCCCTACATATTGCAGCAGCCGCGCCACCCCTCCTTGCTCTGACTCCCGCGTTAACCTGTATCTTTGCACAACCAGGAGGAGGAGCCCTTGAACGGGTCGCTCGAGTCCGTCCCACCGATGGAGGTGCGCTTCTCGACGGCTGGTGTCTCGTAGCAATCATATTAAGCTCATCAATGAACCATCTGACAAAAGCATTAGTTCCTTGCGGCGATTGGAAAATTCCTTCATGAATAGCTTTGCGGCGCGCCGTCCATATCGCCCATAGTGTCACGACCAGTAACACAAACTCATCATGAGGTAGTGATTGCATGAAGGTGAAAAGCCACTGCTTGGCATTAGATTCAGTGTTCGACACCAGGCTCTGTGCTAGATCCTCATTCACAAGTGCCCACACACACCTCGAGCTAGTGCAATTCACCAGGGAATGCCTCCATGAGTCAAGCAAGCCACACAACCCACAGTATGAGTTGTCGGCCATATGCCTGTGCGCCCGAACGTCCTCCGTAGGTAGAGACTGCTGAGATAGGCGCCAGAGAAACATTCTCACCTTACCGGGGACCTGCGTCTTCCACAAAGTTTTCCAAGCTCCTTCCTCTGTAGCGGCGTTTGAGGAACCAGCTCTGCCTTCAAGCCAAGCCTCCCTTCGCTGTCTTGTTGCTACTAGCATGCGATAAGCTGATTTGACACTGAAAATTCCGCTTGATTCAAAGTTCCAGCTCCAAAAGTCCTGAAGATTGCGTGTGCACACCGGTATCCCCATGATGATACTTGCATCCATAGGCATAAAGACTTGGTTAATTAGCTGGCTGTTCCACGTGGCACTTGTGTGGTCAATGAGTTCAGCCACCATCGTCGGTGGGTTAGGATGAATGCTCCCATATGGGCGAAGCATCTCATCTCTTGGCAGCCACTGGTCCTCCCATATGCGGGTAGATTGTCCATTTCCAATTCGGCGAATAAGCCCCTGCTTCAGGGTATCCCTGCCTTCAATGATTGCTCGCCAAATCTGGCTGGGATGGTTGCCCAAAGCTGCCTCGAGGATAGTAGTGTCCGGGAAGTATATGCTCTTTAACAGGCGGGCACTCAATGATTCTGGCTCTTGGAGAATTCTCCATGCCTGTCGGGCCAGCATCGCCATGTTAAAGAGTTCAAAGTCCTTGAAACCTAGTCCTCCCATTCCTTTCGGCTGTGACATGCTCTTCCAAGACACCCAGTGAGGTTTTCTCTTGCCATCTTTGCTTCCCCACCAAAACCTTCTAATCAGCATATTGAGATGCTCGCACAACCCCCTTGGGAGTTTAAAACATGACATGGAAAACACCGGTATTGACTGAGCGACAGATTTGATTAAAACCTCCTTGCCGGCCGATGACATGGTGTTCTCCACCCATCCCTGCACTTTGCTCCAAAGTCGGTCCTTAAGGTATTTAAAGGCCCCATTCTTCGAGCTTCCAATGTCTGAAGGCATCCCCAGGTACTTCTCATTCAGTGTTTCATTGGGTACATTGAGTATGCCTTTAATCTCATCTCTTGTGGCTTCCGGAACTCCCTTACTAAAGAAGATTGATGATTTAGCAAAATTTACTCGCTGCCCTGATGCCTGGCAATATGTGTCCAGTACTAGGTTCACCTCCTCAGCTCCCGTACTATTTGCTTTACAGAACAGCAGGCTGTCATCGGCGAATAAGAGGTGGCTTACTTGTGGCGCCGTGGAAGCCACTTGTAGACCACTCAAGTTTGATGACTCACTTTTTGATTTTAACAGGCACGAAAGGCCCTCTGCTGCTAGCAAAAACAAGTAGGGAGATATGGGGTCCCCTTGTCTGATTCCTCTTGACGGTTCAAACTCCTCCAATCTCTTTCCATTAAACATCACTGAGAATTTAACTGTGGTGACCAGTCCCATTACTATATCCACCCATCTCTCACTGAAGCCCAGCTTGATCATAATTGCTTTCAAATAAGGCCATTCAACCCTATCATAAGCCTTTGTCATGTCCAACTTGAGAGCGAAAGATTGATGCTTCTTGGCTTTGTTTCTCTTCATAAAATGTAGACACTCGTAGGCTGTAATGATGTTGTCAGTAATAAGCCTGCCAGGGACAAAAGCAGACTGTTCCTCTGAAACAATCTCAGGTAGTATCACCTTTAACCTGTTGGAGATCACTTTGGATGCAATTTTGTAAAGGACGTTACATAAACTGATAGGCCTGAACTGACTCAGAAGAGTTGGATTTTTTACCTTCGGGATCAAAACCAGGACGGTCTCATTAATGCACGCTGCCGATTCAGTACCTTCGACGATTCTGATCACAACTTTGGTGATTTCATCCCCACATGTCTCCCAGTGCCGCTGAAAAAAGTGAGTAGGGAAGCCTTCTGGGCCGGGAGCCTTTGTGGGAAACATCTGAAAAAGTGCAGTTTTAACTTCATCTTCGCTATATGGAGCGTTTAGGGACAAGTTCATGGCATCCGTGACTTTCCTTGGTACTGTGTCAAGCACCGCAGCCATGTCACCCACACCCTCCGACGTGTACAGATCCTTGTAAAAATTGGTCGTCATCGATTCCATCTCCGCCACATTCTCCGTTACCACCCCGTCAGCATACTGCAAGGACTTGATTAAATTTTTCTGCCGCCTTCTACTCGCTCTCAGGTGAAAGAAATAGGTGTTTTTGTCACCATGCATGAGCCAGTCAATCCTAGCTCTTTGCCTCCATAGTATCTCCTCACGGTGCAAAAGCTGCCGATCACAAATTTTTGTTTCCTGTCGAGTTGGGCTGGATCTTCCTAGGGATCCGCGCAGCTCCTGCAGTTCCTTCTTTAAGACCGCTATCTCCCTCCTAACGCTGCCAAAATGCTGCCTATCCCATGTCGCCAGCTCACCCGACAGCGCCTGAAGTTTCGCTTTCACTTGGCCCACCGAATCTCCTGTGGACTGGCTCCACCCTGCATGCACAACTATCTCCAACATCGGATCGCGCTCCCAACAAAGCTCGTACTTAAAGGGTCGTGGTCCCCGCCTGCATGCATGCATTGCTTGGAAGTGAAGCAGCAGGGGTACGTGATCGGATGTAGCCGCGTCGAGGTGTAGCAGTGATGCATCTGGGAATGTTGTAACCCACTCTGGGTTAGCCACGCCGCGGTCCAAACGCACCCTAGTATAAGTACCACCCACGACCTTCTTCTCAAATGTCCAGTTTTGTCCTTGGTACCCAATATCCGACAAGCCGCAAGTATCAATAGCATCTCTGAACGAGTCCATCTGCGCTTGACTTCGGTGGCCAATGCCATCGTGTTCGTGGGCGTGAAGAACTTCATTAAAGTCACCGATGACAACCCAGGGCTCATTGCTCGTCCCTGCGATTCCGCGTAACATATCCCACGTTCTGTATCTTTCACTTGTTTGTGCCTCACCGTACACAAATGTAATTCTGGTTTTGTGATCTACCATCTGTTCAACAGAAACATCTATGTGGTACTCAGAATAACCCAACACTTCGAGCTTTATTTCCTCGTTCCAGAAAATCCCTAGTCCACCGCTCCTTCCGGAGCTGCTTACAACAAAACTTTTATTATAGCCTAAACTTCCTACCAAATTCTCAACTCATGAGCCCTCCAACTGAGTTTCAAGGATGCATACAATGGAGGGGGCATGTAGCCTCGAGAGGTCTCGAAGCTCTCTAACTGTCGCAGGTCTGCCAGCCCCACAACAGTTCCAAACTAAGCAACTCATTGCGCCTGGCGCGACCCGTTGATAGGGCCCGCCGTTAGCGCGTTTGGGTAGGTTGAGACTATGTTCTTCACTTGATTCTTCTCCGTCTGAGCAGGGATGGTCTTCGGCCTCTTGGGTTCCTGTTTTGACGAAGGGCTCTGCGGAACAGCTACTGTGGATGTGTTTTGCAGCTCCACCGAGGGTGATGGATTAGTGCCTGGTGCCATAATCAAAGGTGTGTTGTGGGCTCCCCGTTTACGGTTCCCATCGCCATCTTCCATTGTTGTATCCTGATCAACAGGGGGTTCATAGTTTCGTTGCTGTGTTCTACCAGAGCCACGCCCTCCTTGGCTTGTGCGGCCACTGCCTCGCCCTCGCCCTCCTTGAAAACCTCTTGATGCACCAGGACCACGCCCAGGGCCCCTGAACCAGTCTGCTTTCAGATTTCTGAACACTAGTTCGGATGGTGGATGAATTCCATTGCCACACTCCTTAAACAGATGACCTAGCATACCACAAACTGCACACCAATCTGGCAGCCTTTCGTACTTTACCCTGAATATCTCCCTCTTCTTCTTGACTACCAGTGAGACAGCGTTCTTGAGCGGTTTTGTGACATCCACCTTCACCCGAACTCTGAAAAAGTTTCCTTCAAAGTCCCGGGATTTAGGTTCAGCATATATGAAATCGCCCACAGTGGCTGCTAGCGATTTGATCATGTGGAAGAATAATTCAGGTAGATCATGAATCTAGATCCACATCTCAATCTTGTTGAGAACTATAGATGATGGCCTAGTGAATCCATCATACGGCTCGATCACGACCGCTTTTCCCTTGAACGTCCAGGGGCCGTCCTCCATGACTCGCTCCCAATCACCGAGACAGGAGAATTGGAGAGTATAGATATTGTCTTCTAGGGGACGGAAACTAACTTCTTGCGCAAGATCCCAAGACACCCTCATGTTGTGGAAGAACCAGTACTAGCTATAGGTTTTATCTGTGTGAACTCGCGCGATCGCCATCCAGCGTGCAGCTTCCTCCGGTATATCATCATCGTGAACCACCACATCCTGAAGATCGCCTTCTTTGAGGCCTAGCTCCTGCATCATGGCTTCCATCTCGCTCATCGCCTTGGCCGACGCCGACATAGAGCCTTCCATGATATCTCTTGCCCGTGAGATCGATTCCGCGGGCGGGGGGGTCCCTACTCAGATCACACCAGCCCTCACCTCCGCCAGGCGACCGAAGCCGCCGGCGTTTGATGATCTGGAGGACGCAGGGGATAGCGATCTCCACGTCGATGCAAGGCGCCGTCGGAGGAGTCAAAACCCTAACGAGAGGGGAGTTCGATGGAGACTAGCGTGATTCTGATTACTGGGACTGCTAGCCATTTAAAGCGTGGATTTTCTGGTCCCGGTCTCAAGAAAAAAAACATGCCAACAAAGACATTAACGGTTATAACTTTCAAGCTCTAGGTGCAGTAAAACAGAACTTCAATAAGCCCAAGAACTCAGGCGAACCAAGTAGTATCAGTTTAACATGGAACATCAAAAAGTTACCTCCCATCAGGAAGAATTCACAAGGCAGATGAAGATGTTATAAAAAAATGTGGGACAATATTTCCGACATCTTACCTCTCTACATGTATCCGCATCGCCAATCACTGATGACTCATTAACCGTGTACACCGGTCCATGTTCGAAAAAAATACATATCCAGCAAATTTTGGCAAGCACATGCACTAACCCAGCACAGGAGGACGCAACATGAAGTTGTACAACCTCTTTATTATTCATGCAACATGCTATATGTACTTAAACTATGTTCTTTTTATACTAAGCATGATTTATCATCAGTGCAGTTTTTACATCTCCATATCGATCATGTATTCCATTGTTATTCTCTTCCAAATAACATAACTTTTGTGCTAAACAAATTTGCTGCCAAGTTTAACTCTACAAAGAAATATACAACCATTCTTGGTACTCCCAATTTTTTGGTTACTTCCATTACATTCTTATGGCATTATAAATAAGAGGCCACTTAGCTATAATTTTTCCCAAATTAAATAATGCCATCACCATTAAAACGTTCCAACCTTACTAGCCAACATCTTTTCTGACAATTTATAATGTCATAAAAATATAAGAACGTTTTAAAAACTTTAGCACTTTTTGGTCCATATAAAAATATAAGCACTTAACATTCCAAAAGACGAGTGCAAGTTCTACAGTAGATATGTACAATAACATACACTTAATAACATAGTAAACAAGGTCTTACAAGGAAAAAAGTTGTGAACCAGGGTAACCTTCTTCCTCTGTTGCCTCTTTAATTATTTGTTCTTCTGTTACACTTGCATGCTTTTTAAAAATAAAATAAGCACATGCACATAATGCGGTTCAAGAATTTGCAGCCAATATAAATAAAGAAACACTGGATCAACATGAAAATATATATTTATACAATATATAATTACATAATTATCATCTAATAGCAAATACTGCTACTATGTCAAAGAAACATCCTTCCTAACATAACAATGCCCAACAAAGTCAATTGATAAGGCGGACTAAAATCTTGGCAAGGATATGTGACAATTTTTCGAATATCATACCGCTCCATATGTACCCTGGCGTCTATAGACTGTTGATCTAATTAGTTCTTACACAGTGCTAATCCACCTATAGGTCATGTGGAAAAATTTGCAAAAGCTTCATGTCATTTATTTACACGTATCACAGAAATGACAATGTATACTCCCATCTTGCCGGATGTAGCACTCATGGTGATAACAGATGTATTCTTTCCAAACGGTGCCAATAAGTAGACCTTATTAGTAATGTATCAGCGTGTATCTTTTTGTGTATCAGTATATATTGTTCATGGCTGCAATAAATGTACTTCTTTTCCGTCTTATATTACTGGACCCACCGCATATACTATTGTTTTTGGGTTCTAACCATCAATTATGTCGTTATAAATACAATGCCCATTACATATAAATAATATGATATGTATAAATATAACACATCGAGGGCGTGGCGTGCCGCCGCGCGGGCTATGCTAATTATCATATTACAAGACACTCAGATGGCGAGGGATTGCTATAATTATTTCCTAAAGTAGTGACGTGGCGTCGGCTCGTGCGGTCGCGCGTGGCCAGGTGGTTTTTGTCGGTTTTCGGACGTGCCACTTCTCCCGTACACCTGGCCCGGTTGTGCCGAGGCGCGTCTCGCGTACCCCCGATGGGCCCATCATGTCAGTGACTGAGTGGGTACATCTGTTAGTGAGCGTAGACAAAGTAATGGGCGGTGGGCAGTTTTGAATTTCGTGCCACTTCCTCCGTCCCCCCATCCACCACCCGTCACCGCTCCATTCCCCTCTCCCCTCCCCTCCCCTCCTGATTTTCCAGTCATTGCCGGGTTCGCCGTTGGATCTCGCCATCGGCGCCGTTGAAAGGTGCACACAAGGTGGAGGCGCAGCAGGGGGAGGCACCCGCTGCTCGTCGCCAGCTGAGGTACGCTCACTGCTCAACCGCTTGCTCCTTCTCCTCGCGTGCCATACCGATCTCGCCGCGTGCCGTACAGATGGAGGCCGCAGTCGTAATTCTCTTGTCGTACCCCATAGTGCTCCCGCCGTGCTCGTTGTGGGAGAGGCCACGCCCGTAGCACTCTCGCCGCGCCCATAGCGGGGAAAGTGGTGCTCATACTGCTCCCGCCATGCTCCTAGCCGCAGAGGCCTCAACCGCAACGCTCTCGTCGCGTCTATAGCGGGGTAGGCCACGCGCTCTAGACTTGCTCTCCGTGCTGGGCCGCGCGCCCTTGTGTTGCCGCCGTGCACCGTTGTGCTGTCGCCGCGCCCGTAGCTGCAGAGGCCGCGACCGCTGCGCTCTCGCCCCGTCTGTAGCCGGGGAGGCCGCGCCTGCTAGACTCTCTCCGCAGTGCCTGTAGCGGGGGAGGCCTAGCCAACAGCAGATCCAGTGTCCGTGTCCCTTTTGCACAAGTGAATCGAAACCCTAGGCACTGTTGCATTTTAGGTGGTACTTTAGTTGGTAGATATCTCACCATGCAATTGAATCCGTCCGATTTTTCATTTTTTTCATGCCCAGTTGCACAACAATTTGTTTGTAGTTGGCAATTGCACTATAGTAGTTGCACAGGGAATGTTTTCATTACTCAGTTGCACAACGAGTATCTTGTAGTTGGAAATTGCACAACGAGCTTGTGCTTAAACTTGACATTTGTCCAGATACCCAATTGGCAGTTCCAGCTGCATCAGTTGCACACATCAGCTGCACCAGTTTGTAGTTGGTAACCGCACTAGTAGCTACTCCAACTATGTTCTGCAGGATATAGTTACAATAGTTGCACATATTCGGGTATCTATGTTCTGCAGGTTTTATACTTGGCATTGGACCAGTTCCCAGCTGGCAGATCTAGATTCAATAGTCACACACAACTAGGATATGTGTTCTTGAATTTTTCACTTGGCATTACCATATCTGAGTTGGCAGAACCGGGGTCAATGTTTGGCAAAACCAGGGTCCAGTTGGCACAGGATTTTTTGAAATGTCTTAGTGGTGGGATGCTGGTTTTTTATGCATTTGTTTAACAAGTTTTGTTAGTGCTTTGAGCTACATTTTTTTGTGTGTGCAATTAGAATGATTTTGTGAGGACCTGTTTTTTTCTGTGACAATGGTCGAAGAGGGAGATGCCGGTGGAAGTGGGGAAGAGGTTGTTTTCTATAAGTTCAAATATGATCGCATATATGTGTTTGTTTTCTTTTCTCTTTTTTCTTTTGTTTTTGATTTTTGGGTTTTGTTTCTTTTGAGCCATGCAGAGGATTGCATCAGAGTATATACGGCGGAATAGGAAAAGGGCTGCTCAGCGGGGTTCTCGTACCGACCCCGATGATAGTAATGAAGTAGGGGTAAGTTTTGAATACGCATTGAACAATTTTGAGTTTATGTAAAAGAAATTCAATATTTTTATTTTTTGTTTTCTCTGTTTTTTATGATTTTTTAACATGAGGCATCATTTGGTTATTTTGTAGGTGGAGGATGCTACTGCATCCCGTGCTGCAAAGCAAGACAGAACAAAAGGAAAAAGGCAAGTCATCTGATGGGGGTGGCCCAACCTCTGCAGAAGCTGATGAGGTACCTTTTTTTGTACATTTTTCTTTTTTAGTTGCACAGTATGTTGATAGTAGTTGGCACCTGTGTTGTTCAGTGTTGCATATGAAAAGCATACACTTGGCTGTTGTGTTTAACCAGCATTTTTTTGCCTTACATTTTTTGTGGTGCAAATTTGAAAGTGTTGTATACTATCATGTCAAATCTGGAAAGCGCGTTTTAGTGTTTTTAGTCTTTCTTTTATTATAGATTTTGGAATCTCCTTACCTACATTGTCAAATTTGAAATTTGGCACCAATTGAGCACACAGCTGCACCAAATCATGATACATTTTTGGACTGGTTTTTTAATTTCAGAGTATGTACATGTCAGTTGCACAATAAGGTATAATAGTTGCACAACAATCAACTATATGGTCAGTTGCAGGCGTATGTACACTAGTTGCACAATTTGTCTGTATTCATTCCCTTTTTTGTCTCGGGTGGGTGAAGTTGGAGTTGAAGGGAACAAAGGAAACGTTCCTCGGCGGCGTTCACAAGCTGGAAGGATTAGGGCATCACCAGGGAGGTTTGTGAAGGTGAACAACGATTTGGCATCTGTTCTGAGATCTTTCTTATATGAGAAGATGTTAGGAGGTTTGGTAAACCTAGCAGACACACTGCCTTCAGACTTGACGAAGTTCCTAGTCCAGTCATACGACCCAGCCAGTTCAGCTTTGGTATTCCAGGCAGGGGAACTATTCCAGTAGATGCTGCTAGTGTGCACAGGAACTTTGGTTTACCAAACAAAGGGCCGCGGCTGAAATACATTGTTGAAAAGGAGACTGTTAAGGCTTTCAATGAGATGTTCAACCACACCGGGCCACCCAAACACCCCACGGTTACCGAATTCACCAAGACAATGAAAGCTATGAAGGGTACAATTGATAACAAGTTCCTCATTGGGTGGCTTGCAGTTGCTTTCAGCACCTTTTTAGCTCCTACAACTAGTCTCTCTCCGAGCCCATGTTGCTACAGCGCTGTGCTAGAACCCATAAATGAAGCATTCCGCAACATGGGTGAAGAGCAATGTGAGCATATTTGTTGCTGACCACATAAATGAAGCATTCCGCAACATGGGTGAGGACAAGCAAATAGTCTGTTGTTGCCTGTATCATTTGATGGTGAGCTATAATTAAGTGTATTATGTTAGACATACCTTTTCTAGATGTTTTTTGTGCTTTTTATCACCAATGTTCTTATATGTTTTATTTCCTTTTTTTTGTTTGTCTCTTGGGGATGGTTCATGTAGAGATTCTCTACATTGACGCACTCGAGGTTGATGTGCGAATAAGCCACTACAAAGTTCGAGCCAATGCCTATGATAAGAATCTAATCAACAAGATAATTAAAAAGGACTTGATTTCGCCCGGTGTCTTCGGGAAACTTCAAGTGAGTTGGAAATTCTGCTCAAAGTCTGTAATTGCACATGAATCTTTCACATACCTGTAAGTAGTTGCACAAGTCTATATTGATAGTTGACACACAGACTAAATAGAGTTGCACACATGCTTGTTTCATATTTTTCCTCTTTATAGTACCACTTCCAGTTGTACTTTCCATAGAAATTTCAGTCAGTTTTTTTTGCTTCTGAGGGTGTGTGGTAGTTGCACAAGTCGATGTTGATAGTTGGCACACAGACTTTATGGACAGTTTGCACACATGCTTGTTTCATATTTTTCTTTAAAATAGTTGGCACACAGACTTTATGAACAGTTTGCGCGCATGCTTGTTTCATATTTTCCTTTAAAGTCCCACTTCTCATTTGTGACTTCACATAGTTTTTTCCACTTACTCTTTGTGCTTCTAGGGCATGTGGTAGTTGTACAAGTCTATGTTGATAGTTGGCACGTAGACTTGTGACAGTTGCACACATGCTTGTTTCATAATTTCCTTTAAAGTCACACTTCTCATTTGTGAATTCACATAGTTTTTTTCACTTACTTTTTGTGCTTCTAGGGCATGTGGTAGTTGCCCATATATAAAGTCTTTTTCCTTTTTAGATCCAGACAATATGGACTTGTTATTGTTGAAGTTATTGTTGTAAAATGATCCTTTATTTCTGTGAACAGCTCAAGGAGCAATATAGAAGCAAAGAGGATTCAACACTCTTTGGAGGATTACTGCAGGCAGAAGCGTTTGTGGCATCAAAGGTTCCAATGAGTTACAATCCCCATGTGACTTATCCTTTTTGCTCACCCACACTTTTTTATTAGAACAAAAATCATGTTTTTTTGTTGGTTTTACTTTTTCCGTGCCCAATGCATGCATGAGTTGCACAAAATTATTATCTCACTTTTTTTTTCTAATTGAAATCAAACTGATGTTTTCACTTACACATATTCCACAACTCCTAGCTATAAAATATGCTTCTTTTTTTACTCCCTGCTAACTTACCCCTCTTCAGTTGCACACTTTCAGCATCTCAGTTGCACACTATTTTCATATACTTGCACCAAACTTAGGTTTGCAGTTGCACAGAAATATACTTTGATATACTTTCATTATCTCAATTTTTTCTATTTTAAATTTTAATTTTGTTTTTATTTCTAATGTTATGTAGAAGAAGTTCAAGTTAGCAGGTATGGTTCATGATCTATGCAAAGGAATATCAGAAAATCTTGGCAACTTCATCGAAGGTTTTGCCAAGCTTGATGAAGAGGAACCAGATTTGTCTCCTCTCAAAGGCACGTTAAGTGATCAAACAAAGGGTCAAAGCTCACACACTAGGCGACGGAAGCGTCAATCTACTGCCAATCAACCAGAAGAGGTGGAGGGTAGTGAAGAAGAAGAATTTGAAGAGGAAAGTGAGTCGGAGGAATAAGATGTTGACCCGGGAGTTGGCAACGATTCTAAAGAAAGTGATGATTCTGAAGAAGAAGAGGAGGATCAAGAGGGAAGGAATGATGAAGGACGTGATGATGACAGTGACAACGATGATGATGATGATGACAGTGACGATGATGCTGACAACAACAAAGACAATGAAGAATCCGGTAATGATGAAGTGGAAGAGGAAGAGGAAAAAAGATGGAACATGCAAGGGGGAAGGTGAGGATGTCGAGAACATTGACAGAGATGAGCAAGGGAAGGATGGGGGCAGTGATGATGACAACGAGGAAACACACGACGATGACAGGAGGGGCCTTGATGGAGGTAGTGACAGCGGGAAGGATGATGATGGTATGGGTGGCGGTGACAACACTTCAAAGAGGGCAAACACTTCTAGAGATGGAGGAAACAGCAGCAGCAACAGCTCAATTGATGATAGTGTAACTCTACAGTTTTTCATCCAAAAGGACATGCGTTGGAAGGGTGAAGATTCGAAATCAGTTGAAACCAAAGCAGTTGTGCCAGAGGAAAGTTTCTCATTGTTTGACTTGTGTAGATCAGAGCCAGCCAGGGGCAGACGCATGTTGAAGTCTGTGGGGGCAGCTGCCCCCACTCGATTTTCACATACGCTTATATATTGGTCCTGCCTAGCTGAGTGTGCCCCCGCTTGGCCCAATACATTTTCCCCCACTCAGCTCAGTTTTTTATTTATTTTTGAAACTACATATACGCCAAATTTGTAAATGCAGCCCATCATCAAAGAAATAGCAGGCTTTATAGATACCCTACGCCCGAGCCCGCTAATATGTTCTAGCAACCCTATAGCTACATTATTTGCGGCCTGCTTCACACACTCAGACGGCGAGGTCAGAAACACACCAGACGGCGGCCGCCCATACCTTGCCGTTTCCGTGATCGCCGCCTCATGCAGTCGCCTACTCCCCGCTGACAATCGGGGACTTGCCGTTGCCCATATCGCCGCCTCGTGCAGGAGGCAGCCGCAACTGAACTCGATCACCAATTCTGGAATTCCCTCATTCTAATTGATACCACGGTAAACAGTACAATTTCTCTAGGGTTTTCATCTTGTCAATTTTTTTGTTCGCTTGCAATTTTTAGGTTAAAAATCATGTTAGTCTCATAGACTTTTGTATAAATTTAGATGACTAGTTCAGTTCAAACAATTCTTTTGCAACATGTGAATTTAGGGCGTGTTCGGGAGCCCTTCGGCTCCTCAACTCCTCGACTCCAGGTCGGGAGCTAGGCCGAACGGTCCAAACCATGGCTACGGAGTCGAGAAGCTGGCTGACCGCGTAGTGTAATTTATGAGGAGTTGAGGAGCTGGTGATTTGCTACTCTCAGAAATTGAAGAAGCTAGAGTTGGCAGAAATCACAGACAGGATTCCACCGCCGAGTGGAAAATGGTTTGGCGAGCCAGCCCACAACCCACGACTAGTCCTTTCCCCTCCTCCTGTCCCTATCAGAAACAGTATCCGTCAGGAACAGCCTGCGACACGGGGCACCGGCAGCCTACGAAAGTAGAAGCTATGGTGCCGAACGAAATGCTACTTCTGGTTTTTTTACGCGGAGTTGGAAGCTGGCGACGGAAGCTGGCGATGAGGATTTTTGGGCTGGGGAGAGCTACCGAACACACCCTTAGTATGCATCTTTCTTTTTTACAAGTTAAATTGGCTAGTCCTGACTGACACACTCCAGTTTAATTCATATCATCTATTACTTTTTTCCTAGTTCTTACTATACTTCATCTCTGTGTATGATTTTTGGCATTCAAAGTTGTAGGGAAGCTAATGGGGATGTTTTTTTCTTCAAAAAATCAACAACCTCCAAGATTCATGAACTAGTTGGTTTGAACAAGCTTTCTATGGATCCATCTAAAAGGAAAGAGGATTGCATACTACATTCCCAACTAGCATGGTGATGTAAGAAGAAAGTACTTGATGTGGGGGCTCATCAGACTCTTCCTAGAAAGTTTAAGCCAATGATGTTTGAGAAGATCAATCAATATTGTATTGAAGATCAATTATTGATTATACAATTTCTAATTAAGTTATGATTAAATGCTTTCTTGATGTGAAAGATCACTGTTAGATGAAATAAAAGGTATTGTGCTAAAGCTCCTTTTCTTTTGTAATACTGGCTTCAATGTTTTAATTCTCTCTCGATTTGATAATGATTTTTTTGTTGCATGTTGCAGGTTAGATCTGTTGGAAATATGCCCTAAAGGCAATAATAAAATGGTTATTATTTTATTTCCTTGTTCATGATAATTGTCTATTATTCATGCTATAATTGTATTGACCGGAAACCGCAATACGTGTGTGAATACATAGACCACAACATGTCCCTAGTGAGCCTCTAGTTGACTAGCTCATTGATGAACAGATGGTCATGGTTTCCTGACCATGGACATTGGATGTCATTGATAACGGGATCACATCATTAGGAGAATGATGTGATGGACAAGACCCAATCCTAAGCATAGAACAAGATCGTGTAGTTCGTTTGCTAAAGCTTTTCTAATGTCAAGTATCATTTCCTTAGACCATGAGATTGTGTAACTCCCGGATACCGTAAGAGTGCTTTGGGTGTACCAAATGTCACAACATAACTGGGTGACTATAAAGGTACACTACAGGTATCTCCGAAAGTGTCTGTTGGTTTGGCACGAATCGAGACTGGGATTTGTCACTCCATATGACGGAGAGGTATCTCTGGGCCCACTCAGTAATGCATCATCATAATGAGCTCAATGTGACTAAGTAGTTAGTCACGGGATCATGCATCACGGAACGAGTAAAGTGACTTGCCGGTAACGAGATTGAACGAGGTATTGGGATACCGACGATCGAATCTCGGGCAAGTAACGTACCGATTGACAAAGGGAATTGCATACGGGATTGCTTGAATCCTTGACATCATGGTTCATCCGATGAGATCATCGTGGAACATGTGGGAGCCAACATGGGTATCCAGATCCCGCTGTTGGTTATTGGCCAGAGAGCTGTCTCGGTCATGTCTGCATGATTCCCGAACCCGTAGGGTCTACACACTTAAGGTTCGATGATGCTAGGGTTATAAGGGAAGTTTGTATGTGGTTACTGAATGTTGTTCGGAGTCCCAGATGAGATCCCGGACGTCACGAGGAGTTCCGGAATGGTCCGGAGATAAAGATTTATATATGGGAAGTCAAGTTTCATTCACCAGAATAGTTTCAGGGGTTATCATTATTGTACCGGGACCACCGAAAGGTGTCCAGAGGTCCATCGGTTGGGGCCACCTGCCCCGAGGGACTTAATGGGCTGAATATGGGAGGGAACCAGCCGCTAGTGGGCTAGTGCGCCCCTCCCCAAGGGCCCAAGGTGCCTAGGGTTGAAAACCCTAGGGGAGGGGGCGCCTCCACTTTGCTTGGGGGGCAAGTCTCCCCCTCCTGGCTGCCGCCCCTCCCCTCTAGATGGGATCTGGAGGGGGCCGGCCCCCTCTCCCCTTCCCCTATATATAGTGGGGTTTTTAGGGCTGCCCAACACATGAGTTTTCCTCTCCCTGGCGCAGCCCCTACCCCTCTCCCTCCTCGTCTCTCGCAGTGCTTGGCAAAGCCCTGCTGGAGTGCCACGCTCATCCATCACCACCACGCCGTTGTGCTGCTGCTGGACGGAGTCTTCCCCATCCTCTCCCTCTCTCCTTGCTGGATCAAGGCACGGGAGACGTCACCGGGCTGTACGTGTGTTGAACGCGGAGGCACCATTCTTCGATGCTTAGATCGGATTCGACCGCGATCTGAATCACTTCGTGAACGACTCCACCGACCACGTTCTTGTAACGCTTCTGCATCGCAATCTTCAAGAGTATGAAGATGCACTCCCCTCTCTCTCGTTGCTAGTATCTCCTTAGATTGATCTTGGTGATGCACAGAAAATTTTGAATTTCTGCTATGTTCTCCAACGGTGGCATCATGAGCTAGGTCTATTGCGTAGATTCTATGAACGAGTAGAACACAAGTTGTTGTGTGCATTGATTTTGTTCAATATGCTTACCGTTACTAGTCCTATCTTGTTTTGACGGTATTGTGGGATGAAGCGGCCTGGACCGACCTTACACGTACACTTACGTGAGACAGGTTCCACCGACTGACATGCACTTGTTGCATAAGGTGGCTAGCGGGTGCCAGTCTCTCCCACTTTAGTCGGATCAGATTCGATGAAAAGGGTCCTTATGAAGGGTAAATAGCAATTGGCATATCACGTTGTGGCTTTTGCGTAGGTAAGAAACGTTCTTGCTAGAAACCCATATCAGCCACGTAAAACATGCGAACAACAATTAGAAGACGTCTAACTTGTTTTTGCAGGGCATGCTATGTGAGTGATATGGCCAAGAAGGATGTGATGAATGAAATATATGTGATGTATGAGATTGATCATATTTTTGTAATAGGAATCACGACTTGCATGTCAATGAGTATGACAACCGGCAGGAGCCATAGGAGTTGTCTTTATTTATTCTATGACCTGCGTGTCACTGAATAACGCCATGTAATTACTTTACTTCTTTGCTAAACTGTTAGCCATAGTAGTAGAAGTAATAAGTTGGCAAGACAACTTCATGGAGATCATGATGATGGAGATCATGGTGTCATGCCGGTGATGATGATGATCATGGAGCCCCGAAGATGGAGATCAAAAGGAGCAAAATGATATTGGCCATATCATGTCACTATTTGATTGCATGTGATGTTTCTCATGTTTATGCATCTTATTTGCTTAGAACGACGGTAGTAAATAAGATGATCCCTCATAATAATTTCAAGAAACTGTTCCCCCTAACTGTGCACCGTTGTGAAAGATCGTTGCTTCGAAGCACCATATGATGATCGGGTGTGATAGATTCTAACGTTCACATACAACGGGTGTAAGCCAGATTTACACACGCGAAACACTTAGGTTGACTTGACGAGCCTAGCATGTACAGACATGGCCTCGGAACACAAGAGACCGAAAGGTCGAACATGAGTCATATAGTAGATACGATCAGCATGTAGATGTTCACCGATGATGACTAGTCCGTCTCACGGGATGATCGGACACGACCTAGTTTACTTGGATCATGTATCACTTAGATGACTAGAGGGATGTCTATCTGAGAGGGAGTTCATTAGATGAACTTAATTATCCTGAACATAGTCAAAAGGTCTTTGCAAATTATGTCGTAGCTCGCGTTTTAGTTCTACTATTTTAGATATGTTCCTAGAGAAAATTTAATTGAAAGTTGATAGTAGCAATTATGCGGACTGGGTCCGTATACTGAGGATTGTCCTCATTGCTGCACAGAAGGCTTATGTCCTTAATGCACCGCTCGGTGTGCTGAACCTCAAACATCGTCTGTGGATGTTGCGAACATCTGACATACATGTTTTGATGACTACGTGATAGTTCAGTCAGTAATGTTAAACGGTTCAGAATTGAGGCGCTAAAGACGTTTTAGAAACGTCGCGGAACATATGAGATGTTCCAAGGGCTGAAATTGGGATTTCAGGCTCATGCCCACGTCAAGAGGTATAAGACCTCCGACGAGCTTCTTAGCCTACAAACTAAGGGAGAAAAGCTCAATCGTTGAGCTTGTACTCAGATTGTCTGGGTACAACAATCACTTGAATCGGTGGGAGTTAATCTTCCAGATGAGATAGTGATGTTTCTCCAAAGACATTGCCACCAAGCTACTAGAGCTTCGTGATGAACTATAACATATCAGGGATAGATATGATGATCCTTGAAATATTCGCGATGTTTTACACCGCGAAAGTAGAAATCAAGAAGGAGCATCAATTGTTGATGGTTAGTGAAACCACTAGTTTCAAGAAGGGCAAGGGCAAGAAGGGGTACTTCATGAAATGGCAAATCAGTTGCTGCTCCAGTGAAGAAACCCAGGGTGGAACCCAAACCCGAGACTAAGTGCTTCTGTAATGAGGGAATGGTCACTGAAGCAGAACTACCCTAGATACTTGTAGATGAGAAGGCTGGCAAGGTTGACAGAAGTATATTGGATATACATTGTATTAAATGTGTACTTTACTAGTACTCCTAGTAGCACCAGGGGATTAAGATACCGGTTCGGTTGCTAAGTGTTAGTAACTCGAAATAAAAGAGCTACGAAATAAACAGAGACTAGCTAAAGGTGAGATGACGATGTGTGTTGGAAGTGTTTCCAAGGTTGATGTGATCAAGCATCGCCTGCTCCCTCTACCATCGAGATTGGTGTTAAACCTAAATAATTGTTATTTAGTGTTTGCGTTAAGCATAGACATGATTGGATTATGTCTATCGCAATACGGTTATTAATTTAAGGAGAATAATGGTTACTCTGTTTATTTGAATAATACCTTCAATGGTCTTGCACCTAAAATGAATGGTTTATTGAATCTCGATCGTAGTGATACACATGTTCATGCCAAAAGATATAAGATAGTAATGATAGTACCACATACTTGTGGCACTGCCATTTGAGTCATATTGGTATAAAACGCATGAAGAAGCTCCATGTTGATGGATCTTTGGACTCACTCGTTTTTTTGAAAAGATTGAGACATGCGAACCATGTCTATTGGTATATATGCATGAAGAAACTCCATGCAGATGGATCATTTGGACTCACTTGATTTTGAATCACTTGAGACATGCGAATCATACCACATGGGCAAGATGACTAAAAAGCCTCGTTTTCAGTAAGATGGAACAAGAGAGCAACTTGTTGGAAGTAATACATTTTGATGTGTGCTGTCCAATGAGTGCCGAGGCACGCAGTGGATATTGTTATGTTCTTACTTACAGATGATTTGAGTAGATGCTGAGTATATTTACTTGATGAAACACAAGTCTGAATTATTGAAAGGTTCAAGTAATTTCAGAGTGAAGTTGAAGATCATCGTGACAAGAGGATAAAATGTCTATGATATGATCATACAGATGAATATTTGAGTTACGAGTTTGGTACACAATTAATACCTTGTGGAAATTGTTTCACAACTAATACCGCCTGGAACACCATAGTGTGATGGTGTGTTCGAACATCATAGCTGCACCCTATTGGATATGGTGCATACCACGATGTCTCTTATCGAATTGCCACTATCGTTTATGGGTTAGGCATTAGAGACATCTGCATTCACTTCAAATAGGGCACCACGTAATTCCGTTGAGATGACAACATATGAACTATGGTTTAGAGAAACCTAAGCTGTCGTTTCTTGAAAGTTTGGGGCTGCGACGCTTATGTGAAAAGGTTTCATCCTGATAAGCTCGAACCCAAAGCGGATAAATACATCTTCATAGGACACCCAAAACAGTTGGGTATACCTCCTAATTCAGACCCGGAAGCAAAAGTGATTGTTTCTAGAAGCGGGTCCTTTCTCAAGGAAAAGTTTCTCTCGGAAGAATTGAGTGGGAGGATGGTGGAGACTTGATGAGGTTATTGAACCATCACTTCAACCAGTGTGTAGCAGGGCACAGGAAGTTGTTCCCGTGGCAGCTACACCAATTGAAGTGGAAGCTGATGATAGTGATCATGAAACTTCGGATCAAGTCACTACCAAACCTCGTAGGTCGACAAGGATGCGTACTACTTCAGAGTGGCACGGTAATCCCGTCTTGGAAGTCATGTTGCTAGACAACAATGAACCTACGAGCTATGGAGAAGCGATGGTGGGCTCGGATTCCGACGAATGGCTAGAGGCCATAAAATCCGAGAGAGGATCCATGTATGAAAACAAAGTGTGGACTTTGGAAGGACTACTTGATGGTCGTAAGGCTGTTGGGTACAGATGGATTTTAAAAGAAAGACGGACAATGGTGGTATTTGTCACCATTAAGAAAGCTCGACTTGTCGCTAAGATGTTTTCCGACAAGTTCAAGGAGTTGACTACAATGAGACTTTCTCACTCGTAGCAATGCTAAGAGTCTGTTGGAATTATATTAGCAGTTACTGCATTATTTTATGAAATCTTGCAGATAGGATGTCAAAACATTGTTTCCTCGACGATTTTTTGAGGAAAGGTTGTATGTGATACAACTAGAAAGTTTTGTCAATCCTAAAAGATGCTAACAAGTATGCAAAACTCCAACAATCCTTATAAGGACTGGAGTAAGCATCTCGGAGTTGGAATATACACTTTGATGAGATGATCCAAGATTTTGGGTTTATACAAAGTTTATGAGAAACTTGTATTTCCAAAGAAGTGAGTGGGAGCACTATAGCATTTCTGATGAGTATATGTTGTTGACATATTGTTCGGAAATGATGTAAAATTTCTGGAAAGCATAAAGGGTTATTTGAAAAGTGTTTTTCAATGGAAACCCTGGATTAAGCTACTTGAACATTGAGCATCAAGATCTATAAGGATAGATCAACAACGCTTAATAGTACTTTCAAATGAACACATACCATGACAAGATTTTGAAGGAGTTCAAAATAGATCGGCAAAGAAGGAGTTCTTGGCTGTGTTATAAGGTGTGAGTATTGGGTAAGACTCAAGACATGACCACGACAGAAGAGAAGAAAGGACGAAGGTCGTCCCCTATGCTTCAGACGTAGGCTCTACAGTATGCTATGCTGTGTACCGCACCTGAAGTGTGCCTTGCCATGAGTCAGTCAAGGGGTACAAGAGTGATCCAGGAATGGATCACATGACAACGGTCAAACTTATCCTTAGTAACTGGTGGACTAAGGAATTTTCTTGATTATGGAGGTGGTAAAAGAGTTCGACATAAAGGGTTACGTCGATGCAAACTTTGGTACTAATCTGGATGACTATGAGTAGTAAACCGGATTCATATAGTAGAACAGTTATTTGGAATAGTTTGAAATAGCACGTGGTAGCTACATCTAGGAGATGACATAGAGATTTGCAAAGCACACACGGATCTGAAAGGTTCAGATCCGTTGACTAATAACCTCTCTCACAAGCGAGATATGATCAAACCCCATCGGTGTTGATTCATTACAATCACATAGTGATGTGAACTAGATTATTGACTCTAGTGTAAGTGGAAGACTGTTGGAAATATGCCCTAGAGGCAATAATAAAATGGTTATTATTCTATTTCCTTGTTCATGATAATTGTCTATTATTCATGCTATAATTGTATTGACCGGAAACCGCAATACATGTGTGAATACATAGACCACAACATGTCCCTAGTGAGCCTCTAGTTGACTAGCTCGTTGATCAACAGATGGTCATGGTTTCCTGACCATGGACATTGGATGTCATTGATAACGGGATCACATCATTAGGACAATGATGTGATGGACAAGACCCAATCCTAAGCATAACGCAAGATCGTGTAGTTTGTTTGCTAAAGATTTTCTAATGTCAAGTATCATTTCCTTAGACCATGAGACTGTGTAACTTCCGGATACCGTAAGAGTGCTTTGGGTGTACCAAACGTCACAATGTAACTGGGTGACTATAAAGGTACACTACAGGTATCTTCGAAAGTGTCTGTTGGGTTGGCACAAATCGAGACTGGGATTTGTCACTCCGTATGACGGAGAGGTATCTCTGGGCCCACTCGGTAATGCATCATATAATGAGCTCAATGTGACTAAGTAGTTAGTCACGGGATCATGCATTACAGAACGAGTAAAGTGACTTGCCGGTAACGAGATTGAATGAGGTATTGGAATACCGACGATTGAATCTCGGGCAAGTAACGTACCGATTGACAAAGGGAATTGCATACGGGATTGCTTGAATCCTTGACATCGTGGTTCATCCGATGAGATCCTCGTGGAACATGTGGGAGCCAACATGGTTATCCAGATCCCGCTGTTGGTTATTGGCCAGAGAGCTGTCTCGGTCATGTCTGCATGATTCCCGAACCCGTAGGGTCTACACACTTAAGGTTCGATGACGCTAGGGTTATAAAGGAAGTTTGTATGTGGTTACTAAATGTTGTTCGGAGTCCCAGATGAGATCCCAGACGTCACGAGGAGTTCTGGAATGGTCCGGAGGTAAAGATTTACATATGGGAAGTCCAGTTTCATTCACCGAAATAGTTTCAGGGGTTATCGTTATTGTACCGGGACCACCGAAAGGTGTCCGGAGGTCCACCGGGTGGGGCCACCTGCCCTGGGTGACTTAATGGGCTGAATATGGGAGGGAACCAGCCCCTAGTGGGCTGGTGCGCCCCTCCCCAAGGGCCCAAGGCGCCTAGGGTTGAAAACCCTAGGGGAGGGGGCGCCTCCACCTTGCTTGGGGGGCAAGTCTCCCCCTCCTGGCTGCCGCCCCTCCCCTCTAGATGGGATCTGGAGGGGGTCGGCCCCCTCTCCCCTTCCCCTATATATAGTGGGGTTTTTGGGGCTGCCCAACACATGAGTTTTCCTCTCCCTGGCGCAACCCTACCCCTCTCCCTCCTCGTCTCTCGCAGTGCTTGGCGAAGCCCTGCTGGAGTGCCACGCTCCTCCATCACCACCACGCCGTTGTGCTGCTCCTGGACGGAGTCTTCCCCATCCTCTCCCTCTCTCCTTGCTGGATCTAGGCACGGGTGAAGGAAATATGCCCTAGAGGCAATAACAAAGTTATTATTTATTTCCTTATTTCATGATAAATGTTTATTATTCATGCTAGAATTGTATTAACCGGAAACATAATACATGTGTGAATACATAGACAAACAGAGTGTCACTAGTATGCCTCTACTTGACTAGCTCGTTAATCAAAGATGGTTATGTTTCCTAACCATAGACATGAGTTGTCATTTGATTAACGGGATCACATCATTAGGCGAATGATGTGATTGACATGACCCATTCCGTTAGCCTAGCACTTGATCATTTAGTATGTTTCTATTGCTTTCTTCATGACTTATACATGTTCCTGTAACTATGAGATTATGCAACTCCGGTTTACCGGAGGAACACTTTGGGTGCTACCAAACGTCACAACGTAACTGGGTGATTATAAAGGAGTACTACAGGTGTCTCCAAAGGTACATGTTGGGTTGGCGTATTTCAAGATTAGGTTTTGTCACTCTGGTTGTCGGAGAGGTATCTCTGGGCCCTCTCGGTAATGCACATCACTATAAGCCTTGCAAGCAATGTAGCTAATGAGTTAGTTACGGAATGATGCATTACGGAACGAGTAAAGAGACTTGCCGGTAACGAGATTGAACTAGGTATTGGATACCGACGATCGAATCTCGGGCAAGTAACATACCGATGACAAAGGGAACAACGTATGTTGTTATGCGGTCTGACTGATAAAGATCTTCGTAGAATATGTAGGAACCAATATGGGCATCCAGGTCTCGCTATTGGTTATTGACCGGAGACGTGTCTCGGTCATGTCTACATTGTTCTCGAACCGTAGGGTCCGCAGGCTTAAGGTTTCGATGACACTTATATTATGAGTTTGTGAGTTTTGATGTACCGAAGGAGTTCGGAGTCCCGGATGAGATCGGGGACATGACGAGGAGTCTCGAAATGGTCGAGATGTAAAGATCGATATATTGGACGACTATATTCGGAGTTCGGAAAGGTTCCGAGTGATTCGGGTATTTATCGGAGTACCGGAGAGTTACGGGAATTCGCCGGGGAGAAGTATTGGGCCTTATTGGGCCATACGGGAAAGAGAGAGGGGCTGCCTAGGGCAGGTCGCGCCCCCCCCATGGCCTAGTCCGAATTGGACTAGGGGGAGGGGCCGCACCCCCTCCTTCCTTCCCTTCTCTCTTCCCCTTCCTTGTCTCCTACTCCTACTACATGGAAGGACTCCTAGTTGGACTAGGAAAGGGGGAATCCTACTCCCGGCGGGAGTAGGACTCCCCTAGGGCGCGCCATAGAGAGGGTCGGCCCTCCCCTCCTCCACTCCTTTATATACGGGGGCAGGGGGCACCCCAAAGACACACAAGTTGATCTTCGTGATCGTTCCTTAGCCGTGTGCGGTGCCCCCCTCCATGATATTACACCTCGGTCATATTGTAGCGGTGCTTAGGCGAAGCCCTGCGATGGTTGAACATCAAGATCGTCACCACGCCGTCGTGCTGACGGAACTCCTCCCCGAAGCTTTGCTGGATCGGAGCTCGGGGTGCGTCATCGAGCTATACGTGTGTCAAGAACTCGGAGGTGCCGGAGTAACGGTGCTTGGATCGGTTGGACCGGGAAGACGTACGACTACTTCCTCTACGTTGCGTCAACGCTTCCGCTCCGGTCTACGAGGGTACGTAGACAACACTCTCCCCTCTCGTTGCTATATCATCACCATGATCTTGCGTGTGCGTAGGAAATTTTTTGAAATTACTAGGTTCCCCAACAGTGGCATCCGAGCCTAGGTTTTTATGGTTTGATGTTATATGCACGAGTAGAACACAAGTGGGTTGTGGGCGATATAAGTCATACTGCTTACCAGCATGTCATACTTTGGTTTGGCGGTATTGTTGGATGAAGCGGCCCGGACTGACATTACGCGTACGCTTACGCGAGGCTGGTTCTACCGCCGTGCTTTGCACACAGGTGGCTAGCGGGTGTCAGTTTCTCCAACTTTAGTTGAACCGAGTGTTGCTACGCCCGGTCCTTGAGAAGGTTAAAACAACACCAACTTGACGAACTATCGTTGTGGTTTTGATGCATAGGTAAGAACGGTTCTTGCTCAGCCCGTAGCAGCCACGGAAAATTTGCAACAACAAAGTAGAGGACGTCTAACTTGTTTTTGCAGGGCATGTTGTGATGTGATATGGTCAAGACGTGATAAGATATAAGTTGTTGTATGAGATGATCATGTTTTGTTGAAGTTATCGGCAACTGGCAGAAGTCCTATGGATGTCTCTTTGTTGCATAAGATGCAAGTGCCAAATAATTGCTTTACTTTATCGCTATACGATAGCAATAGTTGGTGAGACAACCATGTGATGACACATTGATATAGATCAAGATGATGAAGATCATGGTGTCGTGCCGGTGACGATAGAGATCATGACAGTACTTTGGAGATGGAGATCAAAGGCGCAAGATGATCATGGCCATATCATGTCACATATTTTGATTGCATATGATGTTTATCTATTATACATCTTATTCTTGCTTTGATTGACGATAGCATTTTAAGATGATCTCTCACTAATTATCAAGAAGTGTTCTCCCTGAGTATGCACCGTTGCCAAAGTTCGTCATGCCCAGACACCACGTGATGATCGGGTGTGATAAGCTCTACGTTCATCTACAACGGGTGCAAGCCAGTTTTGCACACGCGGAATACTCAGGTTAAACTTGACGAGCCTAGCATATGCAGATATGGCCTCGGAACACGGAGACCGAAAGGTCGAGCGTGAATCATATAGTAGATATGATCAACATAATGATGTTCACCATTGAAAGCTACTCCATTTCACGTGATGATCGGTTATGGTTTAGTTGATTTGGATCACGTGATCACTTAGAGGATTAGAGGGATGTCTTTCTAAGTGGGAGTTCTTAAGTAATATGATTAATTGAACTTAAATTTATCATGAACTTAGTCCTGATAGTATTTTGCAAATTATGTTGTAGATCAATAGCTTGCGTTGTTGCTTTCATATGTTTATTTTGATATGTTCCTAGAGAAAATTGTGTTGAAAAATGTTAGTAGCAATGATGCAGATTGGATCCGTGATCTGAGGTTTATCCTCATTGCTGCACAGAAGAATTATGTCCTTGATGCACCGCTAGGTGACAAACCTATTGCAGGAGCAGATGCAGACGTTATGAATGTTTGGCTAGCTCAATATGATGACTACTTGATAGTTTAGTGCACCATGCTTAACGGCTTAGAATCGGGACTTCAAAGACGTTTTGAACGTCATGGACCATATGAGATGTTCCAGGAATTGAAGTTAATATTTCAAGCAAATACCCGAGTTGAGAGATATGAAGTCTCCAACAAGTTCTATTGCTAAAAGATGGAGGAGAATCGCTCAACTAGTGAGCATGTGCTCAGATTGTCTGGGTACTACAATCACTTGAATCAAGTGGGAGTTAATCTTCCAGATAAGATAGTGATTGATAGAGTTCTCTAGTCACCATCACAAAGTTAGTAGAACTTTGTGATGAACTATAGTATGCAAGGGATGACAAAAACGATTCCCGAGCTCTTCGTGATGTTGAAATCGACGAAGGTAGAAATCAAGAAAGAGCATCAAGTGTTGATGATTGACAAGACCACTAGTTTCAAGAAAAGGGCAAAGGGATAGAAAGGGAACTTCAAGTAGAATGACAAGCAAGTTGTCACTCCCGCGAAGAAGCTCACAGCTGGACCAAAGCCTGAAACTGAGTGCTTACACTGCAAAGGAAATGGTCACTAGAAGCGGAAATGCCCTGAATATTTGGTGGATAAGAAGGATGGCGAAGTGAACAAGGGTATATTTGATATACAGGTTATTGATGTGTGCCTTACTAGTGTTTATAGTAGCCCCTGAGTATTTGATACTTGTTCAGTTGCTAAGATTAGTAACTCGAAACAGGAGTTATATAAACAGAGACTGGTTGAAGGGGAAGTGACGATGAGTGTTGGAAGTGGTTCCAAGATTGATATGATCATCATCGCACACTCCCTATACTTTCGGGATTAGTGTTGAACCTAAATAAATGTTATTTGGCGTTTGCGTTGAGCATGAATATGATTTGATCATGTTTATTGCAATACGGTTATTCATTTAAAATCAGAGAATAATTGTTGTTCTATTTAAATGAATAAAACCTTTGATGGTCATACACCCAATGAAAATAGTTTGTTGGATCTCGATCATAGTGATACACATATTCATAATATTGATGCCAAAAGATGCAAAGTTGATAATGATAGTGCAACGTATTTGTGGCACTGCTGTTTGGATCATATCGGTGTAAAGCGCATGAAGAAACTCCATGCTGATGGGTTTTTGGAATCACTTTATTATGAATCATTTGATGCTTGCGAACCTTGCCTTTTGGGCAAGATGACTGAAACTCTGTTGTTCGGAACAATGGAACGAGCTACTGACTTATTCGAAACAATACATACCGATGTATGCGGTCCAATGAGTGTTGATGCTCGTGGCGGGTATCGTTATTTTCTGACCTTCACAAGATGAATTGAGCAGATATGAGTATATCTACTTGATGAAACATAAGTCTGAAACATTTGAAAAGTTCAAAGAATTTCAGAGTGAAGTGGAGAATCATCGTAACAAGAAAATAAAGTTTCTACGATCTGATCGTGGAGGAGAATATTTGAGTTACGAGTTTGGCCTTCATATAAAACAATGTGGAATAGTTTCACAGCTCACGCCACATGGAACACCATAACGTAATGGTGTGTCCGAACGTCATAACCGCACTTTATTTGATATGGTGCGATCAATGATGTCTCTTACCGATTTACCAATATCGTTTTGGGGTTATGCATTAGAGACAGCTGCATTCACGTTAAATAGGGCACCATTAAATCCGTTGAGACGACACAGTATGAACTATGGTTTAGCAGTAAACCTAAGCCGTCGTTTCTAAAAAGTTTGGAGTTGCGATGCTTATGTGAAAAAGGTTTTCAACCTGATAAGCTCGAACCCAAATCAGAAAAGTGCGTCTTCATAGAATACCCAAAGGAAACTGTTGGGTACTCCTTCTATCACAGATCCAAAGGCAAAACATTCGTTGCTAAGAATGGATCCTTTCTAGAGAAGGAGTTTCTCTCGAAAGAAGTGAGTGGGAGGAAAGTAGAGCTTAATAAGGTAATTTGTACCTTCTCCCGAATTGGAAACTAGTTCATCACTGAAATCAGTTCTAGTGATGCCTACACCAATTAGTGAGGAAGCTAATGATGATGATCATGAAACTTCAAGATCAAGTTACTACCAAAACCTCGTAGGTCAACCAGAGTAAGATCCGCACCAGAGTGGTACGGTAATCCTATTCTAGAAGTCATGTTACTAGACCATGATAAACCTACGAACTATGAGGAAACAATGATGAGCCCAGATTCCGCGAAATGGCTTGAGGCCATAAAATCTGAGATATGATCCATGTATGAGAACAAAGTATGGACTTTGATTGACTTGCTCGATGATCAGCAAGCCATGTTAAATAAATGGATTTTCAAGAGGAAGACAGATGCTGATAGTAGTGTTACTATCTACAAAGCTAGACTTGTCGAAAAAGGTTTTTGACAAAGTTCAATATGTTGAATACAATGAGATTTTCTCACTCGTATCGATGCTTAAAAGTCTGTCCGAATCATGTTAGCAATTGCCACATTTTATGAAATCTGGCAAATGGATGTCAAAACTGCATTCCTTAATGGTTTTCTTAAAGAAGAGTTGTATATGATGCAACCAGAAGATTTTGCCAATCCTAAACGTGCTAACAAAATGTGCAAGCTCCAGCGATCCATCAATGGACTGGTGCAAGCATCTTGGAGTTGGAATATACGCTTTGATGTGTTGATCAAAGCATATGGTTTTATACAGACTTTTGGAAAGGCCTGTATTTACAAGAAAGTGAGTGGGAGCACTACAGCCTTTCTGATAAGTATATGTGAATGACATATTGTTGATCGGAAATAATGTAGAATTATTCTGCAAAGCATAAAGGAGTGTTTGAAAGGAGTTTTTCAAAGAAATACCTCGGTGAAGCTGCTTACATATTGAGCATCAAGATCTATAGAGATAGATCAAGACGCTTGATAAGTTTTTCAATGAATACATACCTTGACAAGATTTTGAAGTAGTTCAAAATGGAACAGTCAAAGAAAGAGTTCTTGCCTGTGTTACAAGGTGTGAGATTGAGTTAGACTCAAAACCCGACCACGGTAGAAGATAGAAAGAGAATGAAAGTCATTCTCTATGCATCAGCCATAGGTTCTATAAAGTATGTCATGCTGTGTACCAGATCTATTGCATACCCTACCACTAAGCTTGGCAAGGGAGTGCAATAGTGATCTAGAAGTAGATCAATGGGCAGCGGTCAAAATTATCCTTAGTGGTATAAGGATATGTTTCTCGATTATGGAAGTGACAAAAGGTTCGTCGTAAAGGGTTACGTCGATGAAAGTTTTGCCACTAATCCAGATGACTCTAAGTCTCAATCTGGATACATATTGAAAGTGGGAGCAATTAGCTAGAATAGCTCCGTGCAGAGTATTGTAGACATAGAATATTTGCAAAATACACACGGCTCTGAATGTGACAGACCCGTTGACTAAACTTCTCTCACGAGCAAAACATGATCATACCTTTGTACTCTTTGGGTGTTAATCACATAGCGATGTGAACTAGATTATTAACTCTAGTAAACCCTTTGGGTGTTGGTCACATGACGATGTGAACTATGGGTGTTAATCATATACAGATATGATTATTGGTGTTAAATCACATGGCGATGTGAACTAGATTATTGACTCTAGTGCAAGTGGGAGACTGAAGGAAATATGCCCTAGAGGCAATAATAAAGTTATTATTTATTTCCTTATTTCATGATAAATGTTTATTATTCATGCTAGAATTGTATTAACCGGAAACATAATACATGTGTGAATACATAGACAAACAGAGTGTCACTAGTATGCCTCTACTTGACTAGCTCGTTAATCGAAGATGGTTATGTTTCCTAACCATAGACATGAGTTGTCATTTGATTAACGGGATCACATCATTAGGAGAATGATGTGATTGACATGACCCATTCCGTTAGCCTAGCACTTGATCGTTTAGTATGTTGCTATTGCTTTCTTCATGACTTATACATGTTCCTGTAACTATGAGATTATGCAACTCCGGTTTACCGGAGGAACACTTTGGGTGCTACCAAACGTCACAACGTAACTGGGTGATTATAAAGGAGTACTACAGGTGTCTCCAAAGGTACATGTTGGGTTGGCGTATTTCGAGATTAGGTTTTGTCACTCTGATTGTCGGAGAGCTATCTCTGGGCCCTCTCGGTAATGCACATCACTATAAGCCTTGCAAGCAATGTAGCTAATGAGTTAGTTACGGAATGATGCATTACGGAACGAGTAAAGAGACTTGCCGGTAATGAGATTGAACTAGGTATTGGATACCGACGATCGAATCTCGAGCAAGTAACATACCGATGACAAAGGGAACAACGTATGTTGTTATACGGTCTGACCGATAAAGATCTTCGTAGAATATGTAGGAATCAATATGGGCATCCAGGTCCCGCTATTGGTTATTGACCGGAGACGTGTCTCAGTCATGTCTACATTGTTCTCGAACCGTAGGGTCCGCACGCTTAAGGTTTCGATGACAGTTATATTATGAGTTTATGAGTTTTGATGTACCGAAGGAGTTCAGAGTCCCGGATGAGATCGGGGACATGACGAGGAGTCTCGAAATGGTCGAGACGTAAAGATCGATATATTGGATGACTATATTCGGAGTTCGGAAAGGTTCCGAGTGATTCAGGTATTTATCGGAGTACCGGAGAGTTACGGGAATTCTCCGGGGAGAAGTATTGGGCCTTATTGGGCCATACGGGAAAGAGAGAGGGGCTGCCTAGGGCAGGCCGCGCCCCCCCCCCCCCATGGCCTAGTCCGAATTGGACTAGGGGGAGGGGCCGCACCCCCTCCTTCCTTCCCTTCTCTCTTCCCCTTCCTTGTCTCCTACTCCTACTACATGGAAGGACTCCTAGTTGGACTAGGAAAGGGGGAATCCTACTCCCGGCGGGAGTAGGACTCCCCTAGGGCGCGCCATAGAGAGGGCCGGCCCTCCCCTCCTCCACTCCTTTATATACGGGGTCAGGGGGCACCCCAAAGACACACAAGTTGATCTTCGTGATCATTCCTTAGCCGTGTGCGGTGCCCCCCTCCACGATATTACACCTCGGTCATATTGTAGCGGTGCTTAGGCGAAGCCCTGCGACGGTTGAACATCAAGATCGTCACCACGCCATCGTGCTGACGGAACTCCTCCCCGAAGCTTTGCTGGATCGGAGCTCGGGGTGCGTCATCGAGCTGTACGTGTGTCAAGAACTCGGAGGTGCCGGAGTAACGGTGCTTGGATCGGTTGGACCGGGAAGACGTACGACTACTTCCTCTACGTTGCGTCAACGCTTCCGCTTCGGTCTACGAGGGTACGTAGACAACACTCTCCCCTCTCGTTGCTATATCATCACCATGATCTTGCGTGTGCGTAGGAATTTTTTTGAAATTACTACGTTCCCCAACAACGGGAGACATCACCGGGCTGTACGTATGTTGAACGCGGAGGCACCATTCTTCGGTGCATAGATCGGATTCGCCCGCGATCTGAATCGCTTCTTGAACGACTCCGCCGACCGCGTCCTTGTAACGCTTCCGCATCGTGATCCTCAAGGGTATGAAGATGCACTCCCCTCTCTCTTGTTGCTAGTATCTCCTTAGATTGATCTTGGTGATGCGTAGAAAATTTTGAATTTCTGCTACGTTCTCCAACAAGATCTTTAAAACAATGTGTCAATGTTCTTTATTGTAACTTTGGAATAACATATCGACATACTGATGTGTCATTTTCTTCATATTGTTACTTTTCTTTTAGTTCACAATGAATTTGATAATCTTGTGAATGAAGTGACTGCTCAATTTTTAGTTTATATGGGGACTTGCCTTGTTAATCATGAATAGGGCCATACATGTTTGCCCCCTGTCAAGTTTTTTCCTGGGTCCGCCCTTGGAGCCAGCAATCTCCAACAGATTTGATATCCCTTTGCTGGAAACTCATACAATCTTTGACATGAAAGAGAACGATAATAACTTTGAAAAATCATAAACGATGGAGTACAAAGCACCGAGGAAGAAATGGAAGAGGCAGGAAAGGGTTTGGACTGGATTGGCTCAAAAATCATGCTTGACAAGATATTGAAGGGAGGTCCTGTATTTGAAGATGCTTCATTGTTAGGTGGTAGCAAGAGGATGGCAGCATCCCCACCGCGCCCACCCACTGTCCCAAAGCGCAAGAAGCTTGTGACACTTAGCAAGAACCTGGTGTTGGGTCAACCAAAAGATAAGATTCCTGGTATGGGAGAGAAAAATTCGAAGAACAGAAGTAAATCAAAGGGAAATGAGGTGCCAACTCTAGAGCCAAAGAAAGCAAGCACTGTTATACAAGTGCCAACCGTTGCGCATGTAGATGGCAAGCTCATCTCTACAACATGCAATAAGCCCGGTAAAAAAAGCAAGAAAACAATGTCTTTTGCCAAGGACACAAAGTTTGCAGAAATGGGAATAGAGTTGCCAAGCCATGATATTAAGAGTGGATCAAACAGTCAAGAGAAAATTGTTAGTATGCGGTATAGGAAGTCGGCAACCCCAACAGCTGATGTGGCAACTCCAGCTTCAAATGAGCCAACTGTTTGTCCAAATAAGCCAACTACAACATCAAGTGTGCACAGTACACCAGCAATCAAGGAAAGTGAAACCACCACTGTGCCAACTGCAAGAGGAAGTGAGGCATCTGGAGTTGTGTTTGTCCTACCCCCATCAGTCAGCACAGAACCCCAAGCTGTTAGTGTCCCAATCCCAGAAACTGCATTGCCAACTCAAGCAGTCATTGTGCCAACCACAACAAGCAGTGTGCCAACTCCGACCCCAACCCATTCGGTCACCATGTAATGGACAAAATCATTGTTTTGACCCTTTTCTAAAAGTTCAGCACGATCTGACCCTCGTTTGAAATTTTAACCGGATCTGACCCTTTTGCTACCGCCATACGCCCTGGCGGTAGGATAGTATGGGCTCCCGCCATAGTTGATGGCGGTAGGATCTGATACACGCTGGCAGCAAAATCTACGTGGCAAATGCTTACCGCAATAGCAGCTGGCGGTAGGTATCTGGGCTAATGTTATGCTATAAAAACGTGTGATGCTATACTGTGAAGGAAGGGACGCGCAGTGAACTGGCTAGGCTGATGCGTTCTTTGGAGGTAGGGCGCGTGTTCGAATCTGGGTGCACACAGTAAGTTTATTTTTTGCATAATGCATAATTAAAAGGAACAATTTGTCTGATTAAATACTGGATATAGATATTGATTATTGTAAAAGAATAATTTTTTTAATTAATATTGGATATTGTTGATTGTATTTTTTTACTTATCTGAGAAGGGAAATAAGTGCAATATTGCCTAATTAATATTGAATCTTTTAGTTGTAGGTCGTGTGTTCGAATCCTGCTACACACAAGTTTTTCTTTTTGCAAACTAAAAAGAATGATTTGTCTAATTAACACTTTATATGGTCATTGAAATTTTTAAGAGAATAACTATTTGTCTAATTAATCTTGGATATCTATATATATTATTGTAAATGAATATATACATTTCTTATTTGAAAATGGAAATAAGTGCAATATTGTCTAATTAATATTGGATATTGACGTAGTTGTTCGAACATAGTTTGTCATTCAATGCGGTACCTCATTGGTCTGCACACAAGTCTGGTTATCTAAATTCCCGCAAAACGGACAGATGCTAGGGGGCTTTGTGGGCGTCTAGACCATCGCGACATACACGCCTAATCCTCTCCGCGCGAAATAACCATCTCATATCTAGTGCTCAGTCCGGGCGTCGCTAGAAGGACCACTTCGATGATGGCGTCGGAGGTGCCACCGGCTAGCTCGGCCAGGTGTACGAGGTCACCGTCCACTACAAATTAGTTTAGGGTCTTTTAGGTTTTAGTTGAACAAAAGAAATATCGTTCGGTTTATGTGAATTATGTCTGGACATATGTTAGTTTGATGTATTCCGTCTTGTTTGCTAAATTATGTACAAATTAAATTGTATTATGGATGGAGGGTGACAACACACGTTGGATGTCCACGGAAACAATGAACAATAGTTATGTGGGTTCAACTTTGTTTTAGTTGTTTTCCGGTCAGGAAATACAAAACAAATACGAATATTCTTTTGAGGTATTGCTAGTATTTGCATTTAATCTGTAGGTACCTACAATCATAATTAGGAAAACATTTAGATGAGTATTTGTATTTATGAATTCTATTGCTAGTCTTGTACAAGTAAGCTCGATTTTATGAACTCTTGTTAATGCACTAGCATGTGAACGTGATCTATAAACCTACAAAATGGTTGGATGAATATCAATTGGCAAAAATCCATATAGTTTTAGTTGGACAAATTGTTCTTTTCATTGGGAAAAACAGACCAAACGGAAAGAGAGCTGCCTACGCTAGCCAATGTACCCACGATGGGCAAATTAAACTGTTTTTTCTAATTATGCAAAAATAATAAAAACATGCATGCACCATCACTCGAACACACAACCTGACAGTTAATACTTGAACAACCTAGCCAGTTCGCCATCGATGAGTTTCTCACAAAATATCAAGGCGCCACTTTCTTATAGCACACCCGCACCTACCGCCACCTGCTATGGTGGTAGCCATTTGCCATGTAGATTTTGCTGCCAGCATGGATCGGATCCTACCTCCATCGACTACAAGAGGGTCAAAAGGGTCAGATCCGGTTAAAATTTCAAACGAGGGTCAGATACGGCTGAACTTTTAAGAAAGGGTCAAAACAGTGATTTTGTCCCCATGGAACCCTCAGCTGTCAGTAATGTTGTGCAGGCTCAGAAACAACATTCGCCTACTTTCCGTGCTCTTGATCAACAGGACACCCTTACACAAGAGCAAGTTTACGACCTTGTTTCGAGGTGTATACCGCCAACACCGCCGTCAAGCATAATTGCACGAACCAAATCAGCAGGTGATGCACCCAAGGATGTCCAAGGAGAGAACAACAGTGTGCATCCCATTCATAGAGCATGATCAGCAAGATCATATCACGGAGATGGGTTCTACGACGCTCCACCATTTGACTTGGGTTTGGATCTTGATGATGACCCCCCAGTTGCCAAAGTGGACGAGCCTAACAAATCACAAGTGAAACCACAAGAGGCAGGGTTATCTAAGAGCAGCGAGCTAGATGGTTGGGATTCGGAAACTGTGAGAGAGGTTTGTGCTGCTACAGATAAGGTGGTCACTGGGAAGGCACCAATTCATATCATCATTTCGGATTCTCCAGACGAGTTTCACACCCCAGATGTGACAGGTGTTCTAGGGGGTGCAAGTGGGTCCGACAGTACCACATCTGGCCCACTAGTGCAAAAACGCACAAGGAAGATAATCAAGCCAGCTGTTGTCCAGAGGTCTCCCTACATCGACTACAATAAAACAAAGACGTTCACTTGCAATGAACAAGTGAACAAGCTTTATGCGGCAGTTCTATATTATGTAAGGAATCTACCTGGAGCAAACGCCATAGAAATAAGGTAAAACTAATGTATTTTGTGGTAAATCTGTATCCCCTCTTCTATTTTTAGTTGGCCAATCAGTCTGTTACGTTTGCAACTATCATGTTTGTTGATTTTTAGGTCAATTTTATTGTAGTTGCACAAGTCATCTTTTGTACTTGTAGTTCCATTCAACATCACTTGCACAACAGTAGTTATACAATTGGCACGTCAGGCCCTGCACACCTTAACAATAGTTACTCATTTTTTCATTCACTTTTTCACGTGTTTACGACAACCAGTTATTCATGTTTTTTGTTCCTTTTCTTTGCCCTCATATTGTTTTCCGAACAGCCCTGAAATCATTAACTATGATGGGTTCTTTGTGAGCCTAAAGGAGTTGGCTGACTCAATGAAGCCTACCAAATGGCTATCAAACAATGTTGTCGAAGCTGCTCTTATCCAAATCAGGGAAACCTTACCTAAGGACTCAAAGAAGGTCATCATGCCACTGAGGGTTGCTGTAAGTTCAATGAGAACTGATGTTCTTGTTTCACACAACATCCCTTTGTCCCTTCCTTTTTTACAATGTGTTTCCTGAGACTCATTTTCTTCAAATGCAAACACGCTTGCAGCAAGGAATATACAACACTGCTGAGATACATTCTAAATTTGAGAAGATTAATCACCTAGACCGTCAAGATATGGTCAGTTTTTTTCTGGCCACACAACTTTTGTTGTGTTTTCAACTTTTCTTGTTGCATAGCTCTTGGTTTTTCACTGGTAAGTTCTTGACAACTTTTTACCTTCTTTTTTCCTGTGCTGTCAATATGTGCAGGTGATGCTTCCTGTGCTCGAGTTCACTGATCCCAATGATCGAGAGGGAGGCAGACACTACTGGGTGTTTAACATCAACTTAAGGGATCAACGTTTCGAGGTGCTACATTCTTGGAGGAAGCTTGATAACCCCAACTTAATGCACTATGCTTCAACTATAGCGGGGGCGGTGAGGTGTTTCTGGAAGCAGCACTACCCAAAGCATAACATCAGTCACTTTCAGGTCATCGACATTGATGTACCCAAGCAATTCGGGAACTAAGTCATGCATGCACGCCATTTTCCTCTTTCCTATTTTTATAGTTGGGTAGTCCTGCTTCCAAACCATCTGGTTGCACAAATTATTCATACATTTGCACACAGATTAATGGGTATTTGCACATTTTTTGGCACCAACCAAACCATCTACTTGCACAACGTATTCATACAGTTGCACACAGATCAACGGGTAGTTGCACAGTTTTTGGCACCAACCAAACCATCTAATTGCACAAAGTATTCATATAGGTGCACACAGATCAATGGGCAGTTGCACATTTTTAGGGGGACAAAGTTGCATGGTCAAGAACACGGTCTTGCAAAAGCAAGGCTGTTAGTTTTCTTTTTACGATTATGGCCCCAACTCACGTCGAATAACAACTGTCTTTTTTTTTTCTCTCTTTCTCGCACAACAATGAATGTGGACATGTGGTGTGTTCATGTTGTTCAATACTAGCATTTGGAATGGGAGAAAATTGCCAAACTATGAACCAAAAGAGTGCCTAAACATGAGGAGGATAATGACCTACAAGATGGTTGACTTTACTCTCAACAAAGCCCCATGGAAGGACGTTCTATGGTACAATGAGTAAGTTTTGTTTTTGCTCCTTCTTTTATCCGCTACCATTGGTCTGCATGATAGTTGCACAATTGTACCCATTCAGTTGCACACCTAATACAAGTTTAGTTGCACAATTTCACCTGTTTTTTTTTGCCCCAGGTTGCACATTTCTGTTTCTTGAACCGTTTGTTTTTTGGTGCTATTTTTTTAACCCTAAGAATGATACAGTTTTATTCCTTTTCCTTTTTTCTTTTTACATGGCAAAGTACTTGGAGATGTTACAGTTGCACATACAGGGAAGATACTTGCACATTGTTACTAATTAACTTGCACAACCCTTTTCGGTTCTGGTAAACCATCAAACAATCAATCACTAAAGGACAACACACATAGTAACATTTTTTCTTTTTACTAAGTTGCATGCGTAAATGTGTAAATTTGCCAACAGAGGCATAAATAGGTAAATAGGTAGCCTCACACATAGCAAAGTGATAGTATACAGGACTTTTTAAACATGAAATACAAATGGGCCAGATGCTAAGTTTAAACAACATAAAGAAGAAGTTTCCAAAGCAGTTTTTTGTTGCTGGATCTTCATAGCTCCATCCATGTCCTAACAGTGCAAAGCCAGAACTTCTTTTTGATGCTCCCCCCATTTTATCTATTGCTTATACATCACCAAGTTGTCACGCCAACTTCGCAAGGCAGCTAGCAGCATTGTGCTTATCTGAGTTGCAGTAGCTGCACCTGTTTTTCCTTTTAGGGTGTAGTTCAAGAGCTGAATGATAGCGCCTACTCCTTGCCCTCCCTTTTGTAGTTGACTTTGGCGGATCCCTAGGAGTTGCAACCTCATCGTCGTTGCTCGTAGGCGACATCCGCTCAGTGCAGTTAGTATGGCCTTGTGTTGTGTTACCCATAGGAAGAGGTGCCCAAGCATTACTCACACGTGGCCCACCATGACCCATCGGAGGAGGTTGTTCAGCACGAGCCATGGGAGGAGGCACTGGAGCATGAGTAGCACGACCCATGGGAGGACATGGTGGACCACGGCCAGCACGTTCCATGGGAGGAGGTGGGCCACCACGGCCCATGGGAGTAGGCGGTGGAGCACGTCCAGTAGGGGTAGTTGCTGGAGTAGGCCCTATAGATGTAGGCGGCACGGGAGGATCCTTGTTGTTATCACCAGCGGACGGACCTGCCTCTCTTGCAGCCCTTTTTTTCCTTCTAGACTTGTTCAGTTGCACAATCTCTGTCCGTGCTGCACGCATGTGTTTATCAACAATGCCTTTTGCTGCATCAGAACCACAAGCAAACTTTGCTAGTTTTTGGAAGTTCGAGGTCATGTTAGCATGCCTAATTTCCTTTAGAGAGGCAGGAGGCATTACATCAGGTTGCTGGATAGTGGCACTTGGCACACTTGGGACAACAATTGGCGTCCAACGCTGAAAGTGCGTTATATCGACTAGAGGGGGGGGGGGGTGAATAGGCGATTTTTATGAATTCTTCACTGAGGAATTTGCCGGTGAGGAAATTCCTTAGCGAAGAACTACTTGCAGCGGAATAAGTACTCAGAAGTAAGCATAACATAATACAAACATAGTTATCATGATGAAATGAAGACAAACACAGAGTACAGAAAGCGTAATCACAGGATAACACAAGATGAAGACAAACAGACTGAAGAAATTGAGCTGAGGAAATTGAGAAAGTCTTCAGTCAAAGTCTTCAAACACAGATATGAACAATCACTCAACACAGTAATGAGGAAATGAAAGAGTTGAGGAAATAGAACCAGTAAGGTTGGTGAAGACAATGATTTGGTATACCAGTTCCAATTGCTGTCTCAGTTGTACGTCTGGTTGGAGCAGCTGAGTATTTAAACTCGAGGACACCCAGTCCCGGACACCCAGTCGCTGAGCACGTAGCTCAGGACACCAAGTCCTCACCGTATTATCCTTGAACTAAGGTCACACAGACCTCGTCCAATCACTCGTGGTAAGTCTTTAGGCGACTTCCAAACCTTCACAGACTCGGTCACTCGACGATCCACAATTCCTTTTGGATGCTCTAGACCATGACGCCTAACCGTCTGGAAGAAGCATAGTCTTCAAAGGTAACAAGCGTCGGATCCATGCAGGATCAATCTCTTCAGTGATGCTCAATCACTTTGGGTTTGTAGGTGTTTGGGTTTGGGTTTTTCCTCACTCAATGATTTTCGCTCAAAGTCCTCTGAGGATGGGATGCTCTCAAATGACAAGTGTCAGTTTCTCTAGGAGCAGCCAACTAGCTAGTGGTTGTAGGGGCGGCTATTTATAGCCTAGGGAGCAGTCCGACATGATAAGACATAAATGCCCTTCAATGATATGACCGCTAGGTGGATAAGATATTTTGGGACAGCTGGCGCGCAGCTCAACAATGGTCAGAAATTTGACTCTCAAATTCCTCAGAGCTATCATGTTCCTCACTGTGTAGGCAATCTGCACTGGCGAATTCCTAACTCCTCAGTCAGAACAAATTCCTCTGCGACCAGAAGAACTTCGTCTCTGTCACTGAAGAAATTGACTGAACTGTATGAGATTTCCAAAGGCTTCACTCGAAGGGATTGGTAGGTGTAGGATTTTGAGTTGAGCATCACATGGAAATTGTTCCTTAGTATTTCCTCGACCCCCTTTAACAGTACGGTGTTTCCTATGACTCAAGAAAGAGAAAAACAAAACTATGAAAACGAAAGTCTTCAAGCTTCATATTCCTCGCATGAATATCAAGTCTTCACGAACACACCAATTTCTTCACTTTCAAAGTCTTCATGAAAGTCTTCAGGAATACCAAAATCTTCAGTTAAAGATATTCATTTTTAGGGGTCGACTTTCTCTATAAATATCAAACTCCTCATAGACTTATAGACCTATGTACACTCATAAACACATTAGTCCCTTAACCTATAAGTCTTCAATACACCAAAATCACTAAGGGGCACTAGATGCACTTACAATCTCCCCCTTTTTGGTGATTGATGACAATATAGGTTAAGTTTTCAACGGGGATAACCATATGAAGTCTAAGTACTGATATTGAGGAATTTGATTGCAACATATAGAAGAACTCCCCCTGAAGATGTGCATAGTGAGGAATTTGCTTTTGAGGCAATGCACATTTGAAGAGTTGAATCATGGAATCTCCCCCTATATCTTGTAATTCTTACACGCATTTGACATATAATATGAAGAATTTGAAATGCATGATGAAATATGGTGCCTGATGAAATTCAGTATGCGTGCAATAATATTAATGAGGAACAAGCATGCAGAATAACGCATCAAGAGTATCAGATCACAGTGCATCAAAAGTATCAGAGCATCATCGGGTTTAAGATTACAACTCGATCCAATAAAGTTTCAGAAGAACGAGAGTTGTAACTTAGCAAAAACGCCCATGTAATAGATCCGCTTGAAGACTAACTCACATTTCTCCCCCTTTGTCATCGAATGACCAAAAGGATCGAAACTAAGGACTAATGCCCCTGAAGAATATCAAGTTGATGGAGGAGCATCAGCGTAGTCGGGGTCGGTTGTCGTAGTAGGGCGTGCCGCAGTGTCGTCCAAGTCTTCATTTTCATCAGTGTCGCGCAATGAAGAATAGGAGCTGGGCACCAAGGAAGGAACCTTGACCTTCCTAAATTTCTTCGGTGGAGGTGCAGACCAGTCAAATTCTTCCTTGAGACCCATTTTCTTTAGATCTTCTATGCTGTAGACATGAGATAGAACAGCCCAGGTACGGTTGAAGGTTTCATGGAGGTAGTAGTGGTTTTTCTTCACTGCATTATGTGTTGATGTCATGTTGTGAAGAATTGAACCAAACTAACGCTTGACCCATTTATGATTGCGATCAACTTTTTGATGAAGACTGAGGAGTAACTCACGATCAGTCATCACCCTGGGTGTTGGCGGCAGAGTCATGTGTGGTAGAGTCATCATTGGTGGAGTAGGAGGCAACCTTGCGAAATTGACCATCCAATGGACGAATGCCTTCATCTACCACAGCAGTTGCCTTGCCTTTGTCATCAGCTGAGGAAAATGTCCATTTGAGGACTTCAACTGGAGGCAAGAAGCTGCCGTGGTTCAGAGTATCAGCCTTGTAATTGAGTGAAGACCTTGTCCTGATGGACCGCATAATCCATGGTGCATAAGGCTTCAGCTCAAATGGTGACATAGCAATATTCGCCAGAGTCCTCATGAAGAAATCATGGAAGTTGACGGGAACGCCATGAATGATATTGAAAAGCATATTCTTCATGATGCCAACAACTTCTTCATCATTTGAGTCGTGGCCTTTGATAGGACTCATTGTCTTCGTCAGAATGCGATAGATAGTCCGAGGCACATACAGTAATTCCTTGACGAGGAATTTGGTTCGAGGGGCTTGCCCTGGCTTCAAAGGCTTCATCAGCACTTGCATGTAATAATTTATAAGCTCAGGTTCACTATAGACGCAACGAGCACCTTCAAGGGGAGGACTGAGTGATAAGACACAAAGCAATTCAGTAGCTGGTGCCTTGTAGTGAGTATTTTTAGACATCCAGTCGAGCACTCATGAATTCACATCTTCAGAATTTCCTGTGATGTGCAGCGTTGCATAGAATTGAAGAATGAGTTCTTCATTCCAATCACAGATGTGAGTGTAGAAATTCAGCAATCCAGCATCGTGAAGAACACTAAGGACTGGCTCGAAGCCCGGCAGAGATTCCATGTCCACGTGAGGAATGTGTGCATGATCGAAGACTTTGTCTTTGTTGAATAGCACAGAGGAATAGAAATTGGCTTGACTACCAGTCCAAAAACGCCTCTTCCTTATGCGAGTAGAATCATAGGGGTTGTAATCTGTGAAGAACACATGCTCGCTGAAGAAATCTTCAGCATTGAACTTTTGCTTCTTTGAGAATGGATCCTTTGGCTTGGGCATAGGAGTGTCAGTGAGTTGCATCACAACCTCAGGAATCGCAATCTCAGGTTCTTCGGGCTGAGGAATTTCTGGTTCCTCTTCAGTGGCAGTCTGCGTGTTCAAAGGATGAGCAACAACTGTTGCTTCAGCACTAGTGGCTAGAATTTCTTCACGCACAAATGAGGTGTGATTAGTTTCTTCAGAGCCCATTTGAACAGTTGGTGCAGGGGACTGAGGTATTTGTTGTAACGGGGTGAAGAGTGGAGAATTGGGGTGCTGACTTTCCCAAAAGTCATCATTCATCACTGGCATAGTGCATCCAATATCCACGTCTTCATCTTCAATTTCTTCAACGCCAGCCTCTTCAGCTATGAACTGAGGCATTGGCGAGGAAGCAACAGGCGTTGAAGGGATCACATCCACTTCAATTTCTTCATCAATCTGCTCCGACGAAGCAGCAGAATGATTTTCTTCATCAGATCCGCTGGGGATCACATATTCTTCACCAAAAGTAACAAGGTCCTTTGATGGCATGGTGGAAATAGGAACAACACCAATTGGATTTTCAAATGAGCTGGTCATAGGCTTCATTTTCTTTGGAGCTAAAAAATCTGAGGCAGCTGATGCTTTCCTTTTCTTCACTGCAGCTTGCTCTTCAGCCTTGGTCTTCTTCACATCTGATGCAAATGGAAGGATAGGAGTTGGTGTAGGCGCAGGAGGAGCTGAGGAATCCGGTTGATTTTCTTCAGGCGCAACTGATGCAGTTGCCCTGACTTCTTCATTTTCTTTAGGCGCACCACTAGTGGATGCCCTGGCAATTTCTTCAGCGGCTGGAATGGAGTCATCAGCCCTGGAACTAGCATTTTCTTCAGCAGGCTGAAAATCATCAGCGGTGCTAGCATGTTCTTCAGTTTGCTGAGCAGAAGCTTCAACTTGAGGAATTTCTTGTTGCGATGGGGCTGCAACATTGGTGAACTTCTCAGTCAGTTTAACGAACCTGACTTTGGCTCCTTGCCATCAGCATAATAAGCATCAAAGTCATCACTGAGGGCTTTGATTTCAGATTGGATCTTGAGGAGTTCATTAATTTTCATTTTGACAACGTTTTTCCTCAGGAACTTCTCTTTGCTGAACTGAGCCTTCTTGATCTGCCTAGCCTTCTCAAATTTCCATTTCTCTTCAGTGATGAAATGGGTCAGCATGTGGCTTTGACCAGGTGTCAACTTGAAATCAGGCATAGGAGTGTTTGGATCCTTGTGCCAGAGATCAATGTAATCGAGGATCGCCCTTGGATCCAAAAGTAGTGGCACAGGTGTGCCTTTGGCTCTAGCGGCCCTTTCTTGTCTGTCTCTGATGATTTCTGCAAGTTCATCATCATTAGCTTCATCGTCAGATGGCACTTGGAAGGCAACCTGTTTCTTCTTCGGACTTGGCCGAGGACCTCGACCAGCCATTGCCTTTGTCTTCAGCAGAGTGGGGCCTGATGAAGAGTTTGGTGCAGCTGAGGAACTCGCCGAGACACCAGAGGCAATAGAGATGCCTGCAGTCCTTTGGCACGTGGCCAGATGTATAGGTGTTGAGGACTTTGCCGGAGCAGCTGAGGACTTTAGGGGAGGAGCTGAGGATTTTAGAGGAGCAGGAGCAGCATGAGGAACTGGCCGTGAGGGCTTTGAAGAATTTGGCCGTGAGGGCATTGCTGAGGAACTTGGCCGTGAGGGCACAGTTGGTGAAGCACTTGGCTTGTGAGCGGGCTTCTTTGCCATTGATTTTCTAGGCTTGACAGAGGCCTCAGTGGCAGCAGCAGTAGCAGAGTCTTCATTGAATTTCCTCACTGCTTCTTTGGCTTGTCGCGCCAACTTGGCTTGGCGTTTGGCCCATTCTTCAGGAAAATCCTCACCACGCTTGATGCTGGTGGGGTCAGCTTCTTGGCCAGGTGCCAATGGAGCTCTTGGGCATGGAGGATTTAGTGCGAATTTCTTCATATACTTTGGAGTTACATACCTGTACTCCCTCCATTCTCTTGCCCATCTCCTTTCAATCCTCTGTATGCGCACCTTGCGCTGAGTTTTGTTCTCCTTTCCGAACTTAGCCTCATCAGGTGTGCAATAGTCAGCATAGATGTCCTCAGGTATTTCAAACGCAGTCATGACCTCATGCCTCTTTCCTCCTTGCTGTGGCTTCTTACCGTCTGCCATATTCTTCAGTTGAGGAATTTGAACAATTGAATTCTCTGAAGAAGTATGCAACTTTTCTTCGAGGAACACTGCAAATGAGTTAAGTTGATGAGAACCTAGTGATTCAGCAGCGGACATGAGTACCTATGAACAGAGTATAGTTGCGAGGAATTTGGAGAGGTCATATGTGTTCTCAGAAAGTTTTTCAAAAAGAACAAGTTTGAGGAATTTGACCAGATGAGCCTTGAAGAATTTCACTAAGCATTCTTTGTCTTAGGTTCCAGAGTTGTATAGATCGAGGATCCACACAATTGAGGAATCTTGAAGAAAAATGATGCTTAGAGAAATGAATCAAGAACAGATGACTAGTGAGGTGTTTTGTGTGTGAGGATTTGAAGAATAAAACACCTTTGAAGATTTTGTAGAGAAAATTTGAATCAAAGAGGGCAGTAAAAGTAACTTTTAATTACCCTGGATGAAGAACACGATGAACTGAGAAGTGTAGATTTGAAGCTCGTCAGTTCAGATCTTCCACGCCCTAACTTGGTGGAGGAAGACAGCTACGACGGCGGCGGAGTGAAGATTTCCGCGGTCGGCGCGAGTACGATGGCGACGAGGTAGAGGCAGTGAAGCTCTTCCTCACCGGCGACGATGGAGTAGCGGCGGCGCTAGGGTTTGAGAAGCTTGAGTGAGAGAGAGAGCAATTGAGCGTATTAAAGGAAGTGAGGAAGGGGAGAGGGGGTATTTATAGTCGCAGTGAAAAACTGTTCGCGTGAAGATTTAGGACAAATGTGCCCCTGACCCTTCTCATTCGCTTGACATGTGTCACCCACGTACTGCGAAGTGGAGATCATGTTAGATCGTGGGTGAATGGGTAAATCTATCGTGGGATGCAGAACGGTTTGAGCGGCAAAACCAAAAATTTTGGATAAGATTAGTTAAAAGTTCCGTTCGCAAATTCTTCAGCCGACAAGGACACAGTGAAGATTTTGAACGAGTTTCAAATAGAACTCACATGAAGAATTTGTGAATAGATTGGGTTCAATATAGCATAGAGGGGGAAGGGTCCGATCACATTCACTTAGCAGAAAAAGCAACTTCAAGAAATAGCCATAAGTGAATGCTGTAGAGGACATAAACCCACATATATATAAATAGCCAATGAAGAAAAATGACGGAAACAGTGAAGATTTTGCAAAGTTGAAGAATTTGAAAAACTGAAGAATTTCGAAACTGAGAAATTTCAAAAATGAAGATTTTCAACTTTGGTGGTGGCGTGACCCACCGTATAAGAATGATGATTTCAGACACCGCGTACAATTGTTGTAGGGTTCTGAGAATCAAATTCTTCATTAGTTTCTTCACACTTAGAGTGTTATTCTTCATTGATTGAAGAAAAACGTTTCTTCATGTGTTGCACATCTAAGTCATCAATTTTGCATAAGTGTTAGGATGAGTGTCCTTTTCGAAGAACATTCAAAGACTCTAAGATATTTAGCTCACACCGCAACTTGCTAAATCTCTTCTCATCCAAGGGCTTTGTGAAGATATCGGCTAGCTGTTCTTCAGTCTTCACATGCTCGATGGAGATGTCGCCCTTCAACACATGATCACGAAGAATATGATGACGAATCTGAATGTGCTTTGTCTTCAAGTGCTGAACTGGGTTGTGAGAAATCTTGATGGCACTCTCATTGTCACAGTAGAGAGGCACATTCTTCATGTTGATGCCGTAGTCCTTGAGAGTTTGCTTCATCCACAGCAATTGAGCACAGCAAGAACCTGCATCAATGTACTCAGCTTCCGCAGTAGATAGTGATACGCAGTTCTGTTTCTTCGAGGACCAACAGACCAAAGATCGTCCGAGGAAATGACAAGTAGCAGATGTTGACTTGCGGTCCACACGATCACCAGCATAGTCAGAGTCAGAATATCCAATGAGATCAAAAGTAGAGCCCTTCGGGTACCATAATCCTAGTGTTGGTGTGTGAGTTAGATATCGAAGAATATGCTTCACAGCCTTATGGTGTGATTCCTTCGGTGTAGCTTGAAATCGGGCACGCATGCAAACACTAAGCATTATATCTGGCCTAGATGCACATAAGTAAAATAAAGAACCAATCATGGAGCGGTATACCTTGTGATCAAAGTCAATACCATTTTCATCAGTGCATAGATGGCCATTTGTGGGCATAGGAATTTTGACGCCTTTGCAATCTTGCATGCCGAATTTCCTCAGAACATCCTTGAGGTATTTCTCCTGAGATATGAATATGCCATTGTGTTGTTGAAGAATTTGAAGACCTAAGAAGAATTTCAACTCTCCCATCATAGACATTTGATATTCTTCACTCATCATATAGGAAAATTCATCACTATAACGTTGGTCAGTACAGCCAAAGATAATATCATCAACGTATATTTGGCACACAAACAGTTCACCATCATAAGATTTAGTAAAGAGAGTAGGGTCGAGTGAACCGGGTGTGAAGCCATTCTTCTCGAAGAATTCCTTCAAAGTATAATACCACGCCCGAGGGGCCTGCTTGAGGCCATAGAGGGCCTTGTTGAGTCTGAAGACTTTGTCAGGATTCTTTGGATCTTCAAAACCTGGGGGTTGAGCAACATATACTTCTTCCTCAAGCTTACCATTGAGGAATGCACTTTTCACATCCATTTGATATAAAGTGATATTATGATGGTTAGCATAAGCAAGTAATATGCGAATAGCCTCAAGTCTAGCAACAGGTGAAAAAGTTTCATCGAAATCAATTCCTTCAACCTGTGTGTAGCCTTGAGCTACAAGTCGTGCCTTATTCCTCACCACAAGGCCATTTTCATCTTGCTTGTTGCGCTAGATCCACTTTGTGCCAATGATATTATGCTTGCGAGGATCTGGACGTTTGACCAATTCCCAGACATTGTTGAGCTCGAACTGATGTAATTCTTCTTGCATGGCCTGAATCCACTCAGGCTCCAGAAATGCTTCATCTACCTTAGTGGGCTCTGTGATGGAGACAAAAGCATAGTGCCCACAAAAGTTAGATAAATGTGAAGCTTTTGAGCGTGTGAGAGGACCTAGTGCTTCAATGTCATCGATGATCTTATCAACTTGCACTTCTTTTGCAACGCGAGGATGAGCTGGTTGTCGTCGAGGAACTTGATCACCATTTTCTTCAGCATTGTCTTCAGGTGCATTAGCTCGACGTTCTTCGCGTTCTGGAATGAATTCTTCAGGTGATTCTTCAGTAGGAATGACATCCTCAGTCGCCTTGAACTTGATAGAATCCTCAGGTGCTGGTTCATCTATCACAGAAGGTAGGTGCTCTCTTTGCGAGCCATTAGTTTCATCGAACCGCACATCTACAGTCTCAACAACCTTGTGAAGAGTGTTGTTGAAGACTCTGTAGGTGTGCGAGTCCTTTCCGTAACCAAGCATAAAACCTTCATGTGCTTTCGGTGCAAATTTAGCATTGTGATGAGGATCTCTAATCCAACATTTAGCACCGAAGACTTTGAAATAACTCACATTGGGTTTCTTGACAGTGAGGAGTTCATAGGCAGTCTTCTTGAAGAATTTGTGAAGATATACTCTGTTGATGATGTGGCACGCGGTATCAATTGCATCAATCCAAAAACGATGAGGCATTTTGTATTCATCAAGCATAGTGCGAGCCATTTCAGCGAGGGTTCTGTTCTTGCGCTCCACGACGCCATTCTGCTGAGGAGTATAAGGAGCAGATAACTCATGAGTAATACCAAGCTCATCAAGATAGCCATCAAGACCGGAATTCTTGAACTTGGTCCCATTGTCAGTTCTGATGTGCTTGATCTTCACACCAAAGTTGGTTGAAGCCCTCGAGGAAAATCGTTTGAAGATTTCCTGCACTTCATGTTTGTAAGTGACAATGTGTACCCATGTGTAATGAGAATATTCATCAACAATAACAAAGCCATATAGAGATGCATCATTTGAAACAACAGAATAATGATTAGGACCGAAGAGATCCATGTGAAGCAATTCAAATGGTCGAGTGGTGGTCATGATAGTCTTCACTGGATGCTTGGCCTTTGTCATCTTTCCTGCTTCACATGCTCCGCATAAATGATCCTTGAGGAATTTGACATTCTCAATGCCAATGACATGCTTCTTCTTCGCTAGCGTGTTCAGATTCCTCATGCCAGCATGACCAAGTCGTCGATGCCATAGCCAGCCTTCTGAAGCTTTTGCAAGTAAGCACACGGCTGGTTGTGGTCCTGTAGAGAAATCAACAATATACAGATCTCCTCTCCTAAAGCCTTCGAAGACTTTGGAATGGTCAGCTTCCATGATCACAACACAACGATACTTCCCAAAGACAACAAGCATATCAAGATCACAAAGCATTGAGACTAACATGAGGTTGTATCCTAAGGACTCAACAAGCATGACTTTGTCCATGTGTATGTCCTTAGATATCACAACCTTACCTAGACCCAATACCTGACTTTTGCCTTTGTCAACAAAGATGATATGCTTCAGATGTGATGGTGATAAGGGAGCATCCATGAATAGGTTCTTGTCACCAGTCATGTGATTTGTACATCCACTATCGAGGACCCACTTACTGGCTTTGGGTTGATCATCCTGCAGATGAATTAGTGCAACTTACGAACTCATATACTTCATCAGTGAAGAATATGATATCAAATTCATCAGATGAATTTCATCAAAGAGTAAAAACAGATATAGCAGTATGAGGACGTGTGAAATGAAAGTTCATTTCATCATGATTCGCCTGCATCCTTTCAGGCATTCTTGTCAGCCCCCCAGCAAATTCTTCAAACATTAAAGCACGTCTGGAGACCTGACCCTGCATAAGAGATTAGTTCTTTTTGTTCACCACCCACATCTGAAGGGGTGGCAAAGAATTCATCACTCTGCGAGCACCATATTAGAAGGGTGGCATAGAAGCTAGTCTGCTTTGTTTCATATAAGAGTGGTTAGGATAAGCATATAAATAAGCAGAGAAATTCTTTGAGGACTTATGAACATAATGATTTGAAGAACAATGCGCATATTCATAGCCCTTAGCTCTACCCTGCGAAACAGAGTTGTTAGCACGATGATAATCATATGAGGACTTTGATCCTTTTGAGGAATTTGATCCACGTGAGGAATTTGGTCCGTATCAAGAGTTTGATCTAGGGTTCCTATTCTTGGTGTAGTGAGGACATTCACCTGAAGACTTTCAAGGAACTTCTTGGGAACCCATATTTTCTTCATAGGAGAACCGTTCCTGCAGTTAGTGCCAACATATCTAGCAAATACTTCACCATTCTGATTTTTGAACAGTTTATAGTTGGAGTCAAATGACTCATCAGAAGAATGAGGAGATTCACATGTAAAGCCAGATAAGTTAGATGGATCAACTGGAGGTCCCTTTGCAGCAACCCATGAGGTTTTGGGGTACTACTCAGGCTTCCAATATGTTCCATCAGCATTGAGTTTCCTCTCAAAGGCAATACCCTCTTTCCTAGGGTTCTTGTTGAGGATCTGCTTTTTAAGCACATCACAAAGAGTCTGATGACCTTTGAGGCTTTTGTACATGCCTGTAATGTACAATTCCTTCAGCCCTGCATCGTCAGTGATACTAGCAATGTCCTCAAATGAAGAATTAGTGATAGCAGAGGCAGGTGAAGAATTTGTAACAGTTGAAGCATTTGAACATTCAGGTGAAGAATTAGCAGATTCACATTCAATGCACTTTAAGCATGGAGGAACAAATTCTTCCTGAGAAGCGCTGATTTGTTGAGCTAGCAATGAATCGCGCTCCTTCTGAAGATCTTCATAACTCACTCTTAGCTTCTCAAGATCTTGCTTTCTTTGAAGGAATTCATAAGAAAGCTTCTCATGATCAGATAAGAGAGTGTTATGATGACCTTGAAGGCTGTCAAACCAAGACTGAAGTCTCTGAAGATTTTTAGTCAGGGCTTTAGTGCGATCCATTTCTTCACCCAACATATCATCACTTTTGCCTAGCATGTTTTGAACCTTTTCAAAAGCCCTTTGTTGTTTTACAACAATCTTAGCAAGTTTAGAGTAGCTGGGCTTGAGATCTTCATCAGATTCATTCTCACTAGATTCAGAGGAGGTATATTTGAGTACCTTTGCACCCTTTGCCATGAAGCAATAGGTGGGAGCGTAGTCATCATTATCTTCGTCAGCCTTGTTGGTGAGGTCAATTTCTTCAGAGTTGAAGATGGACTTGCTGACGAATGCAGTAGCAAGAGCCAGACTCTCCACACCAGACTAGGACTCCTCAGATGCCTCCTCTTCCTCATGTTCCTCAGATTCAGCTTCAGAGTCCATTTCCTTGCCAATGAATGCCCGAGCCTTCTTGGAGCTGCTCTTCTTGTGAGATGAAGACTTCGAGGATTTTGATGATGAAGATTTTGGAGATTTCTTCTTCTTCTTAGCGTCATCAGAACCGTAATACTTGTATTTCTTCTTCTTTAATTCCTTTTCCCACTGAGGACAATCTTGAATATAGTGACCATGTTTCTTGCATTTGTGGCATAGCCTTCTCTTATAGTCACTTGATGAGGAATCACTGCTCCTTGAGGATTTTCCAAAGCGACCACGTCTTGAGAACTTCTGGAAGTTCTTCACGAGCAGTGCTAGCTCCTGGCTCAATTCTTCAGGATCACCAAGGCTACTACCAGAATCTTCACATTCAGATTCAGACACAGCCTTGGCCTTCAGGGCACGTGTTTTGCCATAGCTTGAACCATAGTGTCGTGGAATTGTCACGGCAGATGTCCTTAATGTCAGGACTTAGTCGCGAGGCCAACGCATCTATATGGTAGCTTGAGAGGGGTTGAGTGGGACGAGAGACGCAGGGCGGATTAACACGCAAGACAAGGGTTTAGACAGCTTCAGGCCCCGGGAAACATCATGCGGTAATAGCCCTACATGCTGTTTGAGGCTAGGTCTCATTATGCTCATGAGGGAGCCGCCGCATCAGCCGACTCCCCCTTTGTGTCTAGCCCTAGATATTGTTTCTTGTTGCTTCCTCCTCTTTTGGGAGCCCTGCCCCTCCTTATATAAGTTAGAGGGGCGGGTTACATGTGGAGTCCAAATAGGATTAGGACTAGCCTATCTTTTACTACAAGCCGGATACAAGTCCGGGTCTTGATTCCTTGTAAGGGAGATATTCCTCACGCCTTTCCTCTTAAGCCGACCTATCATAACGTAAGCCGGCCTTCTTGGCCTTGCGCCTCTTGGGCCTTCGGGTCTTGTCGCTCCTATGATCCGCTTGCCAGGTCACCCATAAGTCGCCAGGTTCGGGCGGATCACTTGTGAGTCGTCCAGTCCGGGCGGGTCATTAGTGAGTTGCCAAGTCCGGCCGGGTTATACATCCGGCCGGGTCATACCGTGGGGTATATCCCCGACATTAGCCCCCAGCTTAATTTGGATTTTATCCATGTTAAACTGATGTGCAACATAAACACAAGAACAAAATTGATAGGTTGTACTCCGAGTTAAATATTCTTGTAAGCCGGCACCTGATCATCCTTAAGTCCTTGTCATTTCCTCCTAAAAAATCCGGGTCAATAGACAAGCTTCATACTCAAATTGCTGACGTTGGTGTCTCATAGAGAAATATTGTGAAGAATAATCCACTTGAGTCGGCTTCCAAAGCGCCAGCTTAAGAAATATTGGTCTTGAAATACTCATCTGATATTCAGCCAGTCTGAAAATATAGAACTTGCTGATCTATGATTTACAAAATCACCGGGTTATAAAAACTGATAATTCCTGGTCATGATTGTTTCCAACATCGGTTCATGATTGTTGCCAATGCCGGTTCATGATTACTGATGACGACGGGTTATGATTGTTGCAGACACCGGTTTATGTAATTGATCCTCCTGATTTGCTCAAAACTGATAATTTGAAGATTTCTCTCCCTTATATCCATATTACCTGTAGCCCCCAAGTCTTGAGCAGAACAAAGGGATGGTTTAAGACTTGCTCCAATAAATGTTGCAACCTTGAAGAAATCCGGTTTATTCATCTCAATCATATAAACTGAATATTCCACACATGTAGCCCCCAAATGCCGGTTGTCATGCTTGCAATTGCTTTATGCTCATGAAAACTTCAACCAGTGTAGCCCCCAAGGGCTGGGTCATTATGCAATAATGAGCAGGGACTTTGTAGATATAACCATGTAAACTTGAACAACAATGTGTAGCCCCCAAGGGCCGGCTTAGTAAGATAATACTGAGCTCGGACTTTGTATATAATTGATAATAACATCATATAATATAATCTCCACCATGGGGCTTGAACCCACGTCCACAAGGTTAAGAGCTTTGTACTCTACCAACTGAATAGTGAACCATTCAATATAATGGATTAATGCTTGTGTACCTCAAATTTTTGACAGGAGCAATGTGTAGCCCCCAAGGCCAACTCATTTAGAATGTGATGAGTCGGGTCTTCAATAAGTTGAGAAAAAAATGAATTTGCATTAGCCCCCAAGTGCCATGGTGCATGCTGGCAGTGACATGGGACTTGCATATTTGATATAATCCCAATCTGAATAATATAGCCCCCAAGTGCCTGGTCGTAAGCCTGCAACGACTTGGGACTATTCCTTCCATTGTAGAATAAATCATATCCATTGATAAAAATAATAGCAGTTGCGCTAAAGCGACTTTGAAAACCTCAATCATAACACTGGTTATTGATAATCACAATAGAAATCCAGCCATGTTGTCTATTCAAGATTTGAAAAATATAATCCGGTATGAAAACCTCAATCATTCAACATCATCATGAAAATCCAGCCAGTTTTGGCTATTAAAAATTTGAATACCTCATCGGTTGATAAGTAAATCCGGAGTTTAAATACCCGGCGGCTCTTGGCCAATGGCGATTTAATACACCGTCATTGTAAGCCGGAATTTTTATAACCCGGCGGCTTAAAGCCTTTGAGAAAAATCCAGAACGAATAATCATTTTGAAGCATCAAGTTTGGCAATGAGCTTGAACTTAATCATTTATATGTTATATTTCTGCAAATCCTGCAAAGAGTTTAAACAACATATGCCCTGGCGACTTAACGTCAAAAGCCAGGGCGAGTAACCACCCAAATATAGTCTTGCCCTGCACAGAAGTAGGTCACAAGAACCCTTGGCGGTTTACCGTCGGGCGGGTCATAATACCTCACATATAACCACTGTGATATTGAATGTGTACTGCCGGTTTACATGACCTGTGTAGTAAGGTGATAACCCAATCCTTAGAAGCCAATGCTTTCATATAAATGATGGTTGTCATAAGCTGGCGACTTATAGTCAAAAGTCAAGCCGGGTTAATCATAAAACACTTATATACATTTAAGATATAATCCCCAAAAGGTCTCAAGTTAAGTAATTGTGGCTGCAATAAACTCTACCAGAGATAGAATTAAACTTTTTGAGGCTTCTGATTCGGATACGATCGGTAAACCGTTCGAAAGGGGTTAAGCTAAGATTCGAATATGATCATATAGCCCCCAGTGGCTTTGGCGATGCCAATCAAGTGGGTATCGACAGCTATGTTCTCTTTGGTTCGAATACGACCTATGTTTGAACAGGAAGCCCCCAAGTGATCATGAGAATTGTTTAACGACGCTGATTTGAATAGGATCCACGTCGATTCCCAAAGGGGTTGAGCTATGATTCAGATACGATCAAGAAGCCCCCAAGTAGGTTCAGCAGTTTGCTAATCAAAAGGGTATCGATAGCTATGTTCGCTTTGGTTCGAATACGACCTATGTTTGAACAGGAAGCCCCCAAGTGACCATATAAGTTTTGGCATTGCGCCGATCATGAGGGTACTGATAGCTATGCCCGATGAGCAGGAAGCCCCCAAATGACCATAATAAGATAAGCCGTAAGGCAGGATACCTATGTTTGAACCACGCGTCAAGGCAGCAAGTTCTTTTTTGGCAACCTTTAATTTTTCTTAGGACTCAAACTTGCGAGAGATTAATTCTTGTTGAACCGGAAATTTAAACCGAATTTGAAAGCTTCAAAACTTTGAGAGAGATAAATTTACCTTGAGCCGGATTTGAACCGGATTTGAAAGCTTCAAAATCTTGCGGTAAATAAATTTCCCTTGAACCGGTTTTAAACCAGATATTAAGAGTGTCAGTGTTTTGTGGGAGAGAGATGTCTCTTGAACCGGATTTTAAACCGGAGTCCTTCTTTTTAAGCCAAAAATTTTCTGACGGCCTTTAAATTTTTCACCAATATAGCGGTAGCCTCTGGAACCGGGTTACCTTCCCTCCAATGACCCAGAGTTCTTGAATCCATTGAAACCGGCTAATTTTGCCGAGCCATACCATTGTAGCCCCCGAGTCTCAAGATGACTTGAGGAGTTGGCTTGAGATTCTCCATATTTGACCATAGCAGAAGGTATACATCATTGGCATTGATAGCGCGATGTGAATCCACAGAAGGTTTGAGGTGACTGCGCCGGGTTATAAATGATCTCGTATGAGCCATGTCAGCAACTCGGCCAATGGTTCCTTCTAATCGGCTGTTTGAAGTTAACCAAACTATAGTAGTGGCGACTTGCGCACCTGCCCATTGAACCATCCAGTGCAGACGGCGGTTGATAATATATGATAATTTGCCTCTAATTTGTTGGAAGAAAACCGGGCTTCCCAAGTAGTGACTTTCTCATACTCAATAAACAGCTCATCCAGACAAGTGCGGCCCGGTGCGTTGATGTAGACCAGACCGCGAAAAACGGATGGTAAAAATGATTGCAACATCTGAGGTGGCACAGACAGATAAACAGGCCGTGGCATTGTAAGCCGGTGCGGACGGGCAAGTTGTCCACCTTGTTGTAAGCCGGCGTGATCGCGGGAGACGGCCACAACGTTGTAAGCCGGTGCAGGAGTCCGTTTGAGTAACGACGACCACCTGTGCCAAAAGATCTTGGCGTGCCTCCATCTCCGTGGTATAATATTATTTTTCTTCATAAATAATTGCCCTGCATAAATAATATTGCAGACCAAGGCAAAGATAAACTTGTTCTTTGACAAAACAACATGTGCTAATAAAACAAACTTGGATGGATATCACCTGATTTGTTTGGATGACTGACGATCCGTTTATCGCGACAGAGGCGGCCCAGGCAGACCAGCGACTCAATATAGCTTCGGAGGTTCAGGCAGACCGACGACTTAATATAATACCAGCGGCTCAAGCGGCAAGAGCGGCTCAACGCGGCTCCGGCGGGTTGATGTAGATTAGGCTGCATGGGCGGTGACTTGCGCACACCTGTTCGATCAGTAAGCGGGCGCAGACGTCGGTGCGTGATGGTGCTTGAAAGTGCTAGTTATCGACTAGAGGGGGGTGAATAGGCGATTTTTATCAAAGTCTTCAAAACGTGAAAGTTTTGAAGACAAACAATAGAAATGACCTAATTGATATGCAGCGGAAGATAAACTACAACAAGCAAGCCATAGTCAAGTATGCAATAATGTGAACATACAAAGACTAATAGCAGCTAGGTAGTAAGGATCAGGATGGAAGATAGTATGAAGCCAATCAACGATAGTAGTCAAGCAATGAAGTCAAATAGATAAGACAAATAGGCAATGACTTCACGAAGACAAACTCAAAGTAAAGGAGGGAAGGGATAGAACCAGTCACTTGTTGAAGGCACAGGATTTGTTGGACCAGTTCTAGTTGCTGTGACAACTGTACGTCAGGTTAGGGAGGCTGAGATTCAACTCAGAAGACCGCGTCTTCACCTTATTCCCCTTGAGCTAAGGACACACAGTCCTCGCCCAATCACTCTAGTAAGTCTTCAAGGTAGACTTCCAAACCTTCACAGACTTCATTCACCGGCAATCCACAATGACTCTTGGATGCTCAGAACGCGATGCCTAACCGGCTGGAGGATACATAGTCCTCAAGTGTAATAAGTCTTCAAGTCACACAAACAGAAAGACTTCAGTGATGCCTAACACTCTTTGGCTCTGGGTGTTTGGGCTTTGTCCTCGCAAGGATTTCTCTCTCAAAGGCTTCGAGGTGGGTTGCTCTTAAAACGACGAAAGCTGTAAACTAACTCTGAGCAGCCACCAATTTATGGTGTAGAGGGTGGGCTGTTTATAGCCACAAGGAAACCCGACCTGATATGTCGAAATGACCCTGGGTCACTAAGTAACTGACGCATGTTCCAACGGTCAGATTTCAAACACACACGGCAACTTTACTTGGGCTACAAGCAAAGCTGACTCATCCAGCTCTGGATAAGATTTGCTCTCACTGTCTTCGCTCGAAGACATAGGATTTGGGTTGAGCATCACTTCAGTCACTCTGACTTTGTTCACTTGGACCCCACTTAACAGTACGGTGGTTCCTATGACTCAACAAAGAAGAAAAGGAAACAACAAAACAACTCAGTCTTCGCGCTCCATAGTCTTCACACAATGTCTTCTCATGTCATAGTCTTCAGTGTGAATATCTTCATACACCACCATTGTCTTCAATGTCTTCATACATTTTTAGGGGTCATCTCCGGTAGGTAAACCGAATCAATGAGGGACACTTCCTGCGTTATCCTGCAATTCTCACAAACGCATTAGTCCCTCAACCAACTTTGTCGTCAATACTCCAAAACCAACTAGGGGTGGCACTAGATGCACCTACAATCTCCCCCTTTTTGGTGATTGATGACAAACTGGTTGAAGTTTTCAATGGGAAAGAAGTATGTGAAATTGTAAAGGATAGCGCATTGTCTTCATAAGTGGCAAGGGCTCCCCCTGAAGATGTGCATATAAATAATTTGCTTTTGGAATGCAAATGCACATGGCAGGTTGTACTTGTGGAGATCCTCTTCAACTTATGAAGATAATTCATCATGCACGAAATGATATAACTAATAGAATGACATGCATAATGAAAAATGGACGTCTGCAGAATGATCTAAGTGCGGAAGTTATCATCGCACGTGGAAACGCAAATAAGTTGCAGACGACCATCAAGTTGAAGTGTTACAACTTAAAGAACGAAGTGTATCAAACCGCAAGAGTTGTAAGCACTAGGCAAAAATATAAAGCAACCGCCCTTATGAACCCGCTTGAAGACTATCAACTCATATGCTTCTCCCCCTTTTGTCAGTAATGACCAAAAAGGTTTGAAGACATAGAGCATCTACTCGTCCTCATGAGGAGTAGGTGAAGCAGTAGGGTTGTCGTTGTTGTTTGGCGGTGCACACGAACTTGGTGCAGTGTCGATGCGTGCAGAAGTAGGGGGCGGTGAAGTTGCATCATCTTCATCATCGATCATATTTGCATGCACAGTTGCCGCGGAGGAAGAATAGTCAGAGTCTTCAAGAGATGGAGTTCTTCGTAGGACAGCATTCCGTGGAGGAGTGGAGTCAAACTTGAATCTTTCAGTGAAGCCATCGTCTTGAAGATCTGCTTCAGCATTGAGCAGGGTCAAACTCTTCCATGTTCGCCGACAAGTTTCGTGAGTGACAAATGCATTCATTGTGGCAAGGTTTCGAATGCGATTTACATCCACCAAGAGGCTTTGCATCTGACGCTTGAGCCAAAAATGATGCTTATCTTGTTTCTCAAGTAGGGCCATAAGAAGTTCTCGGTCATTTAGGACTCGAGAGCACTTCCGAGGCCTTTGAGCAATTGTGCTCTCAGTAGCTTCAGTTGGCGCACGATGAGGTAGACGAGTGTTTCCAGCCATTGGATAGATACGAGTTACATCTTGGACTCCTTCCATGGGCTGAGAGAAGCTTTGGTGGTCAGCATTTTGAAGACAAAGAGGCTTCTTGGCAGGCTCAGGGTATATGGCTTCAACTGACATATCAACCTCTAGTAGGAAGATCACATGATTGCGAGCAAAGGGCTGATAGTTGATAGCAGAATGTTGCTTGATGAGGAGCATGACCCATGGAGCATAGAACTTCAGGCCAAACAGGTCAGATCCAGATGCAGCCAGTTGCCTGAGGAAGAAATCTTGTGCATTGAAGCTGATGCCATTGAGGATGTAAAAGACCAATGTCTTCATGGCTCCTTCAAGTTTTGCAGCTGATGAATGTCCTTTGATCGGCCATAGAGTCCGCCTGATGATGTGATATATGGTGCGCGACAGATACTCAAGGTCATCAACAAAGAACTCCTTTGGGTATTCAGCGTCATGTGGCAATGGCTTCATCATGCTCAACATCTGGCTCATGTTGGGTTCAGGCTTATGGAAGATGCTCTCCAGTGCATTGTGGTGGTTTTGACAACCAGGTTCATACAGCTCTCTGGGAGTGGATAGGCCTGTAAGCTCAATGATGTCAAGAGCTTTGGCTTCATGATGAACATTTCCTATCATCCACTCGAGAACCCATGTCTTTGTATCTCTGTTATATCCGTGAATGTGGAGGGTAGCATAGAATTGAAGCAATAGTTCTTCATTCCAATGTTCTTTGTCTGTCACAAAGCTGAGAAGACCAGCATCACGAAAGCAGTCAAGTGCTTCTTCTAAGCATGGCAGTCCAGCAATGGCTTCAGTGTCGAGGCGCATATGAGGGAAAATGCGCCCTTGATCATACAGAACACAAGAGTAATAGCTTCGTTGCTGATGACTCCAGAAACGATCTGATGATATTCTTGGCCTTGTGTAGGGGTTCTTTGAGCTGTCAAAGAATGTGTTGTGGCTTTTGAAGCCATTTGCATTGAGGGACCCGACAGATGTGGCAGTACCTGGAAACCTTGGCAGTCTTGGCTTTGGCTTCTGGACCTAAGGCCTATGCTCTAGTCAAACTGAGGACCAGAGACATTAGGCGGAGGGACCAGAACGGGCCATCTTACTGTGATTAGCTCGCCATGGTTGTATGCTTGCTCAATTGTATAGGGCCTTGGTGGCGGAACAGGAGCAGTGGCAGCAATAGTGGCTTTAGGCTGCACTACAGAAGCTTCAGGAGCATTTTCAGCATTGACTTCTGGTATGGTGCTTGGGACAGGCTCCACATTAGCTTCAGCCATGACTATGTCATTGGCTTCATTAGTGTTGGTGGTGGCAGCCTCAAGGTTTTCAACCTCAACTTGATGAGCTGGAGGGTCAGGCACAGACACGTTCACTTCATGAACAGCTTCTTCAGGAATAGGGGGAGTAGGGACACGTTCTTCTTGAAGTTCGTCATCGGCTGATGCAGCCGGATTGTCTTTAGCAGCTGGTGCTTCAGACACGGAGACATTCACAGCAGGAGTGGCTTCTGAAAACACTTGACGTGCAACAGGTTGATGGTGCACTTCTCCTTTTGGAATGCTCGGAAGAGTGACTTGAGGCCTTGGTCCTTTGCGAAGCCTTTGTAGTACAGGCGACGCCTTGGGAGATGGAGTAGGCAGGTCCTCATCCTCTTCAACTTGCACGGATGGTGTGACTTGTTGTTGTTGGGGAGTACTGGGGGAGTCTTCTTGTTGCAGGCGATCAACCCATGAAGCATCCTGAGCAATTGGCGTCAGAGGACGACCAATGCTGATGATTTCGCTGTTCGTAAGAATAGGCGATGATACCACATTGTATTCAATTTGAGGAAGAACTTCATCATCTTCAACATTGTCATGGTGACCAGTGTCTTCAGCAGTGATGGGATCAACTGCTGGAATCTCTTCAGCTTCAGGAGCCTCTGTGGAAGCAGACTCATGAACAGTCATTCGTAGTTCTTGGGTTGCAGATGCAGGATGAACTACTGAGATGGGTTCAACAACAAGGGGCTCTATGGGAGCAGCCAGATTTTTCTTGGTCTTGCGCATCTTCTTGGAGGGAGCAGCATCAGAGGCTTTAGAGGTTTTCCTTTTCCTGGCTTCAGCCTCTGCAGCCCTCGTCTTCTTCTGTTCTGAAGTGGTTGACGTGACTTTTAGCTTCGATCCAGTCATGCTGCTTGGGAAGAAAATGCGAGGTTCATCTTGCCTTGAAGGTGCAGGTTGGACAGTTGGTAGCTTCTTCTTCTTTGCAGCCATCCTGGGGTCGATGCCAGGACGACCAAGAGCCTTGCGCTTCTCAGCCTCATTGTAGGCAAGCACACACTTGTCAGCCAGATTTTTCATGCGCTCTCTAGAGCCTCGAGCTTCTTCACGCTTCTTGTGAAAGGCTTCTTTGAGCTCGTGCGGCATGATCTTGAAGTTCTTGACATCTTGCACGTTGAGCGTGGCCACATGCTTCTTGAACTGAGCCTTTTCATATTCAATCTTGTGCTTCAGTTTGATGATGCGCTGAGCAATAGCTAGCTCAGAAGCAATGGCGCCATTGAAGGCGACGCTGAGGCCAATTGGAAGTTGCAGATCATCGAAGCTGAGATTTGTTGTGTCAAACCATTCATCAATGAAGTTATGGATGACTGCCACATCAAAGAGTGGCAAATTATTGAAGATCTCTGCTTCTTCCTTGCTCTTGATCAGTTGCTCAAGAGCATCATCTGCAAGATCCTCATCGCTGGACAGATCAATGTGCTCTTCACGCAGAATGGCAGCAGGAGTCAAAGTCTGATCAGTACTCTTGATGATTTTCTTTTTCTTCTCCGTCTTCTTGGAGATGCGTGAAAGATCTTCAGACTGCACACTTTCTTTAGGAGGTGCAGTTGCCAGTGGCTTCACACGAGAAGCTTTTGGAGGTGCATCTGATGTTGAAGCCTTAATTTTCTTTGGCTTCTACGGCCTTGGAGGAGGAGCTGGGGCTTCATCAGAATCAGCATCATTATTAGAATGATCCACTTTGGCACCTTGTACCAAGATGTAAGAGATGGGGCCATCAAGGTTTGAAAAGGGGCCAATTCTATTTTCTTCCGCTTCACGTGTGCCATCATCACGGGGAGCAGAGGGACCAGGGTTGAAGTCTAATCCCCATGACTTCTTGTTCTCCTTTGCCGATGCCTTTGCATACTGGAAGTTGCGCTTGAAGAGATTATCGTCACGACACCAGAGCAATGATGATGGATCTGCATTCTCAGGCTGTGGTCCACGGACCATACAAGGATAAAATTCTTGTGCAATGGCTTCAGCTTTGTTCTTGGGGGGAAGGCCTCGATAGAGAATATCACCCCAAGGACTCTTGATAGCATTCTTCTCAGCATACTCCTAGGTCACGAACTTGTACTTGAACCATTGTTCAGCCCAATAGCATCGAATCCATTGGATTCGTGTCTTGCGCTGATTATAATCCTCTTCAGGATCTATCTTGTAAAGTTCTGCAAGATCATCAGGCAGATCCTTTGATGTCCCCCCTCGACGCTGTCTACCACCCTTCCTTACAGATTTCTCTGTAGCCATGAACTTCAAACTGAATGGTTTCAATATGTTCAAAGGCTTCAAAGGCTTTCGCTTGCTGGTTAGACAGGAACTGGCTTCGGGAGATTCAATGTGTTGCTGTAAGAATTCTGCAAACGAATGCAGACTATGAGAACCTAGGGATTCTCCCACGGACATGTACCTGTGACAGCATTAGAGATGCGAGGGAAGGGGAAGAGGTCATATGCATTCTCAGAAGATTTTGAAGATAAATCAGTTTGAAGACATTGACCTCATGTTGCGAAGACATTCACTTATCTGCTGAGAGTCGGTTCCAGATTTGTACGAATCCGTGAATAAGTACAAGTGAGGAATCTAACTAGATATGAAGCTTAAGTGAATATACTAGGCAGTATGAGATGCATACAGAATAGATCTAACTTTGTATAGACAGAAACCAATTTTGGTAAATTGGATGAATCATTGAGGATCAAAAAGCTGGTAAAAATAGAGTTATATTTACCACACGATGAACTACTAGATGGGATGAAAGGAGACCGAGCAGTTCAATCCACCGTGCCCTAACTTGGCGACGGAGGACACCTATGGCGGCGGCGGAGAGGACGATGCCCGCGGCCGGCGTGAGGACGACGTCGGAGAAGTTGCGGCAGCTAAGCACTTCGTCGCCAGCGTCGTCGAGAGATAGCGGTGGCACTAGGGTTTTGACGAGGTGGAGAGGTGGAAGAAGGTTTTCTTGACCGCAGGGGACACGTATTTATAAGTAGGTGTGCGGTATAGCGCAATTACGCAGGTGCCCCTTCCTGTTCACATCCGTGGGACATGTGGCAAGCATGCAACATACTCAGAGTTGTCCCACGTTCCCACGCCCGCCAAGTTTGTCGGATGGTTGTTCCGGCTTCTCTGGATTTCAACAATAAAGATGAATCATTTAGAAGGACTTGATGTTTGTCTCTGTGTCTTCTGCTGACAAGGATGCAGAGAAGACATTTGACAGTTTCAATAGAATGCATATGATTTGGATAGATAGAGTTTGAGATAGAAAGCATAGAGAGATTAGGGTCCGATCACATTCACTTAGTTCAAAAGATTCACAAATGAAGACATAGCTATAAGTGAATGCTGTAGAGGACAAAATACTAGTATATATATATATGAGAAAGCAATCAACTCAACCTAGTGAAGTAAATGATGAAGATAAGTTGAAAGTTGAAGACAAACCAAATGCGAAGATATTCAACAATAACGCCATGAGTGAAACACTTCAAACCAAGAAATTTGCTGGTGGCGTTACCCACCGTATAGGAAGTATTAGACCCAGACACGGCGCACAATTATCGTGGCGCTCCGAAGTCAAATTCCATGTTAATGTATTCACACTCAGAATGTAAGTCTTCATTGATTGAAGATATACTTTACTTCGTGTGTTGCATATCTAAGTCATCAACATGCATAAGTGTTAGGATGTGTGCTTGATCACAGGACATTTGAGGATTCCAAGATATTTAGCTCACACCGTAACTTGCAAAACCTTTCCTCATCCAGGGGCTTTGTGAAGATATCTGCCAGTTGCTCTTCAGTGTTGACGTGAATGATGTCAATATCTTTTTTCATGACATGATCTCTGAGAAAGTGATGATGAATTTCAATGTGCTTTGTCTTCGAGTGCTGAACTGGATTGTTGGCAATCTTGATGGCGCTTTCATTGTCGCAGAAGAGAGGTACTTGTTTCAGATTGACGCATAGTCCTTGAGAGTTTGCTTCATCCACAGAAGCTGAGCACAACAAGATCTAGCAGCAATGTATTCAGATTCAGTAGTTGAGAGTGATACACAGTTTTGCTTCTTTGAAGACCAACAGACAAGTGATCGTCCCAGAAAGTGACATGTTCCTGATGTAGACTTGCGATCTGTTCGCACACGAACACGTCACCGTGTACCCTCGACACCGGGGGTGATGCACCGCAGCTCACGTCGAAGGAGACCCGCCGGAAGCGCGGCACGCAAGACAATCCGGTAGGCGCTTTTGTAGACCCGAAACCCCGCGCTCCCGGGAGGTATCCTGTCAGGGCGCGCGGCGGCTATGGGCTGCCCTAGGTCGGCCTGACCGCCCCTAGGGCCTCGAGGTTTGCCGCCCTGCAATGAAGAAGAACAAACGAAGAACGAGGAAGAAGAAGAACAAGGGAGAGAGATAAAGGTAAAGGTAAAAAGATGATATATTGATAGATCGATTGTGTGTTGTTCTTCAATCGGCCGTCACCTCTTACATATATATGAGGCGGCTGGACTTTCCGTACAAGAAAAGGACTCAAATCCCGTCCAAAACATCAAAAGATAACCTAACTCAGACTACGAGGGCCGGAACTTCCGGTCAGCCCGGAACTTCTGGGCTAAAATTACATCAAGTTGCCCTCTTGCACAGCTCCTGCAGGTCGCACATGGCTTCGGATCGCGATGGTCCCAAAAGCAAAGTTATAGACCTTGCAATGTAGAAAAATTCGCTAGTTGAACACTTTTTCATCCGAGGTCATCTTGATGTCGAAACTGGCCCCGCAAATCTGCAAATAGTGTTAAAATTCCAGTTTTCGGCGTGCTCCGCGTGCAAACTTACGGTTTAGCCCGGAACCTCCCCGGAAGTTTTGCTCGGAACTTCCGGGGCAGACTTATGCAGCACATTATTTTGGCTCTAACTTTTGCAGACGAACTCCGATTTAGGCGTTTCTTATATCAAAATCGATCGTTTCAACGAGACGAAGACAATCCGTATAGAAACCTTTCCCATATGAGGCCATCTTGGGGGCATAATCATCCGAATAGTGTTCTGAATGCAAAATCTCAGTACTTCAAACACAACTTCGGCCTTAGAGCTTAGATCGGATGGCTACGTCCCAAATATCAAAGTTTCTCCTTTTGACGATACAGAACTTTCTCACTTTGAGCACTTTTCCATTTGAAGCCTTCGTAATTACGTTTTTGACCATGCCAAAATCTGGTGTCAACACATGCCCCCTTGTTTTTCGGCAAAGCTTGTGTGCCGAAAAATAACTTCCGCATAGCTTGTTCTGAGGACGATGTCAACACTCCATTAGCCATTTTGCATATTCTTAGGACAATAAGTATATATCGGCCATTGCTTGTTTGAACCTCTTGATGCAAACTTGGGTGAAAACTTCTCAGCTTCTATAACAATCCGGTGATAAGGTTCCATAGACCAAAACCATATTGTTCATCCTTTTGCTAGGACTTTGCAGACAATCAATAATGAACTTCCTCCAATCCTTACTTTGCCTGCATAAAAGTTTCATTAGTGGCCGAAGCGGTGGGCTTCGGTTTGGCCTTACCTATGTTGACAAAACCTAGCATCGACTATTGATAGAAATACAATACACCATGGTTAACATAGTAGCCGGATGCTTGCTGTGCCAACTCTTTCAAATGGTCATGTCTAGATATATGAACAATTTTAAAGCAACCCAAGGTAAATCTTGCATCTAGACACACCAAAAGATAAACTATAAGTGATTCGTCAAAACATTGATAACCCTTGGATACTTGTTATACTACTCATAACGAATCACCCAAAGCCTCAATACGTATAGCACCTATGGCAACCAAAAGCTCCAAACCGAATAAAATTTTATATTCGGTTTTGATTATTGTGAAAACATATTTGAAGTGGCATGAGGCTTGTTTTGATCTCCAATTGAACTAAGGACGATGTTAGGATACTACACCGGCCATGCTTTGACATATTCTTAGGGCGATAGATAAATATCGGTCGTTAACATGAGGTCCATGTAAAATTCACCCACCAAAGTATGTATAGCCGAAATAAACAAATAAAATAGGAAAAAAAATATATCGGCCCCTTTGTATTAGCAACAATGTAACTAACCAAATGTATGGTAATTTGGTAATACCCTCTCATGATATAGAAAATTATGTTGCATCCATGGATCAAAATAAATCCATGGAGGGTAATTGATCATACCTAGGGATGAATTCCATGGCAAAGGCATCAACGGCATGGTTGAAGAAAATGGATGATGTGTTAACCGAATTTTTTGATGTTGTGATGCGCACCTTCGGCTTAATTGTTTGTTGCTTTCATTATTTTCCTTCTTCACTTTTATTGTACTTGTTGCAACAGAAGCATGCACATCGTTTTTGTCTTGATTGATCTTCTTGGGAACCCATGCCATGTTCTTCTTTTTGAGCTCTTGTGCACTAAGATTTTGTAATTTCTTCTTTTGCCAATATGATAAACCGAATGGGCATCTCGGCTGTGATTTTGTTTCAACCAATGGCAACTCTTTTTGGGCCTTGTGCACCCTCAACTTCTTTTCTTCAGATTTGGCACTCTGATTTTTATCAATTGATTGCTTCACTTCTTTTCCTTTTATAGCCAATGTCAACACTTTAATTGGCTCTTTGTTATTTGAGATCAAATCTGAAGCAGCACACTTGCGACCATCGCTTTTCACGCGGTAAACTTGCTTTACCACCTCTTTCTTCTTTCTTGAGCTCTGGACCGATTCCTTATGATTGAAACGGTCTTTGACGCGTGATTGTTCAAATGTTGATCTCCTTGGAGCTGCATAGTATTGGTGAGATGGTCTAGAATAAGATGGAGAATGTGCCCTTGTATCATACCTGTCCCATGATGAATATGTATCTATATGAGCATAGGGAGGTATCCACAGCATTGGCATTGACAGCCCAAAATAAGGATATGAATATGTTGCATTATAATTATCACTTTGCCAATACTGATCCTCATATTTGCGCCTTGGGGGTGACCTTGGTTTCTTTGCATGATTTGGCTGATAAGCATTCTTTTCTTCACTCTTCTTTTGATATTTATACAATAGTTCAGCGAACGTGATTTTTTATCTCTTACACTTGCGCTTATTTCGGCCTTTGTTTTCTTTTGGTTTGCTTTCATCGATCATTCGATTTGCTTGCTGCCCCCCAGTCCTTGGCGTCTCCATTGTAGCTTTGATGGAATTCTCGCCCTCAAGATTATGTTCATTATGCTCTTCAACAACTTCTTTACTTGAAAGCTTGATCCCATCACCTGTAGTTTTTACCTTCTCTTCAAATGGATCGGCTTGAAGCAGCTGATGCAAAAACTTTCTGCCATCGGGACCAATCGGAATAGACTGGTCATCTCTTAGTGTCTCAACAAATTGCAATCGTCCTTTATCAATGGCCGATTTAACTATTTGACGAAACATGTTGCAATCCTCAAAATTATGCTTGGACGAATCATGCAACTTACAATACATTTGTCCTTGGACAGATGGTTCAACATGGTGATCAAGAATTCTAATATAATTATTTTGCAACAACAAATCAAATATTTGATCACACATGCTTGAATTGAAAGTAAACTTTTCATTCTCTAGCCGATCTTGCTGTGCGAATGGCTTTGGAGTTAAGCAAACGAATGATTCCGATTTTTTATCACTCCATTCGGCTAGGAATTTTATTTTGCATTCTCTTACCGATGTCATTGGATAAGAAACTATACTTGCATCGGTTTGCTCAAAAGATTTTAACCTTGGCTTTAAATTTCTAAAACGAAAATAGTTAGAACATACATGTCTCAATTGAGACCAAGTGTAAGCCAAGTAAGAAATAAGCAAAGCTATCCAATTAGATATGAACTTTAGATAAAGCAATGGGAAAAGCCTTGGCTGCAATAATTTTTCGCTATCGGTCTTTCTGAATGGTGTAATGGGTTGACCGATATGTTGCATAACAATTTTATTGCTAACAAGTAAATTACCCTTCTTCATTGGTCTTTCAAAATTACTTATGAGAATATTTCTTATAGATGCATCAATAATGAAGTTGTGACCAAATCTGAAAATAGGTAAATTACTCGCTATGCATACCTCTTCAAATACGTTGGGAGAGCATGATGGTGGTGTGACTTGAACAATATCTAGCTTCGTCTTTGGATGACTCCCCAACACCTTGTCATCATCTTTTTCTTGATTCCGTGCGTCATTGCTTTGAAGATCCATGTCAGCCGAACTTTGTTCGGCTACTTGTTCTTGTCCTTGAGGCTTGTCAATTTTATGGCACGGATCTCATAGGGCAGGAAGTAGGTTCCATTGACTTCGGAAAAATCAAGCATGGTTGTTTTGCTATGCTTGCCATGCCCTTTCTCAATAATGCTTGCTACTTTGGATTTGATGGATTCAGAATATATACTACTTGATTAGGCTTTTCCAATAACCGAATTTTCTTTGTTACCTGAATCAATAACTTTATCTTTTTTTATTTGCAAGGCTTCTCGCTCTTGTCTAATTTTAGCCCACATCTCAGTTGGCGAGCTTTAAACTTTTTCATCTCAATTTCCATCCACTCCTCATGAGATTGCCCCCCAATACTTTCAGCCTTTTCTGGCAATGAGGTGCCGAAACTTTGCAATTGTTTACGTGGTGCACTGGATGGTACAACACTGGGCAACTGCATCATTTGCACAACTCTAGCTTTTACTGCAGCAAAATCATGAGGCTTCCCGCCTTCTATTAGTTCCTTTTGAACGGAGTTGCACAAATCCCGAGAGAATGTAAGCTTGTTCTCAACCACCCAGTCTGGATATGGTTGCCCCCCGATGCTTTTAGACTCTTTCGGCAATGAGATGTTGCCGAAATTCTGTAATTGTGTAGGGGGGACATGATATGCCACGGTAGTAGGTGAAGGCATTTGTGCTCCTGTAGAAGTTTCACTTATTCGGCCATGACCATGAGGGTGCGGAGCCGAATTATGGACATCAACAGTTGCGTATGGTGCCAAAAAATTAGTAGCATTACTTGTAGCATATAATGTTTGAGGGTAATTGGCCAAATAACTAGTAGTAACATGGCCAATTTCCCAATCCACCGGCACATTTGGATTAACGTACTGCAAGTTATTTGCCGATGAATAAGAACTTGAAACACTTTGTTGCATACCATTGGAAGTTCCTACATAGGGTGTCTCAACTTGATTAACCAAACTCATCATGTTATTCATCGGCATATAAATTTGTGGGGTTGCCGATGCATGAGAGTTTGGATACATATGTTGTATGTTGCTAAAATCATAAGAATTTGATGCATGATAATTGTTTTGCATCGGCCCTTGCGCATAATTAGATGCATGATTGATAAAACTAGGGCTAGCGGATACACTATGCTCATTAGGTGATCTAGCAACAACATATGAATTATTTGCATCTACAAAGGAGAATTGGGTGTTCATATTACCTTTGTAGATTGCAAACCCTAGATGACGATCTCTTTGTAGCAAGAACGGGCTAGAGACCGTTCAAAGCTTCGTCCCCAGCGGAGTCGCCAAAAAGTGTGTTCGCACACGAACACGTCACCGTGTACCCTCGATGCCGGGGGTGATGCACCGCAGCTCACGTCGAAGGAGACCCGCCGGAAGCGCGGTACGCAAGACAATCCGGTAGGCGCTTTTGTAGACCCGAAACCCCGCGCTCCCAGGAGGGACCCCGTCAGGCCGCGCGGCGGCTATGGGCTGCCCTAGGTCGGCCTGACCGCCCCTAGGGCCTCGAGGTTCGCCGCCTTGTAATGAAGAAGAACGAACGAAGAACGAGGAAGAAGAAGAACAAGGGAGAGAGATAAAGGTAAAGGTAAAAAGATGATATATTGATAGATCGATTGTTTGTTATTCTTCAATCGGCCGTCACCTCTTACATATATATGAGGTGGCTGGACTTTCCGTACAAGAAAAGGACTCAAATCCCGTCCAAAACATCAAAATATAACCTAACTTGTACTACGAGGGTCGGAACTTCCGGTCAGCCCGGAACTTCCGTGCTAAAATTACATCAAGTTGCCCTCTTGCACAGCTCTTGCAGGTCGCATATAGCTTCGGATCACGATGGTCCCAAAAGCAAAGTTATAGACCTTGCAATGTAGAAAAATTCATTAGTTGAACACTTTTTCATCCGAGGTCATCTTGATGTCGAAACTGGCCCCGCAAATCTGCAAATAGTGTTAAAATTCCAGTTTTTGGCGTGCTCCGCGTGCAAACTTTCGGTTTAGCCCGGAACCTCCCCGGAAGTTTTGCCCGGAACTTTCGGGACAGACTTATGCAGCACATTGTTTTGGCTCTAAATTTTGCATACGAACTCCAATTTAGGCGTTTCTTATATCAAAATCGATCGTTTCGACGAGATGAAGACAATCCGTGTAGAAACCTTTCCCATATGAGGCCATCTTGGGGGCATAATCATCTGAATAGTGTTCTGAATGCAAAATCTCAGTACTTCAAACACAACTTCGGCCTTAGAGATTAGATCGGATGGCTACGGCCCAAATATCAAAGTTTCTCCTTTTGATGATACGGAACTTTCTCACTTTGAGCACTTTTCCATTTGAAGCCTTCTTAATTACGTTTTTGACCATGCCAAAATCTGGTGTCAACACGATCCACCTTGTCACTAGCGTAATCAGCATCCGAGAATCCAACCAGATCAAATTTTGAGCCCTTTGGATACCATAATACGAGTGTTGGGGTGTAAGCCAAATATCTAAGAATTCGCTTCACAGCTAAGTGATACGATTCCTTTGGTGCCGCTTGGAATCGAGCACACATGCAAACACTAAGCATAATATCTGGCCTAGATGCACATAGGTAAAGTAAAGAACCAATCATGGAGCGGTATAACTTTTGATCGAACTCTTTACCGTTGTCGTCGGGACCAAGATGATGTTTGGCTGGCATTGGCGTCGTGTAACCTTTGCAATCTTGCACTCCAAACTTCTTCAGACAGTCTTTGAGATATTTTTCTTGAGATATGAAGATGCCATTCCTTTGCTGACGAATTTGAAGATCAAGGAAGAATTTCAGCTCACCCATCATGGACATCTGATATTGCTCTTGCGTCATGTATCCAAACTCATCACTATACTTCTGGTTGGTGCAGCCGAAGATTATGTCATCCACATATATTTGGCATACAAACAATTCACCATCATATGTCTTCGTGAAGAGTGTGGGATCTAGGGATCCTGGTTTGAAGCCTTTGCTCTTCAGGAAGTCTTTGATTGTATCATACCAAGCACGAGGAGCTTGTTTGAGGCCATACAGTGCTTTGTTTAGTTTGTACACCATATCAGGATGTTTTGGATCTTCAAAGCCAGGTGGTTGAGCAACATACACTTCTTCTTCAATCTTGCCATTAAGGAAAGCACTCTTCACATCCATTTGATATAGCAAGATGTTGTGGTGATTAGCATAGGCTAGCAGTATGCGAATAGCTTCAAGCCTTGCTACAGGAGCAAATGTTTCATCGAAGTCAATTCCTTCAACTTGAGTATATCCTTGAGCCACAAGACGTGCTTTGTTTCTGACGACTTGACCATGCTCATCTTGCTTGTTCCAATATATCCATTTAGTGCCAATAATGTTATGCTTGTGAGGGTCAGGGCACTTGACGAGTTCCCAAACATTATTCAGCTTGAACTATTAAAGTTCTTCTTGCATGGCTTGAATCCATTCAGGTTCCATAAAGGCTTCAACAACTTTCTTGGGTTCAGATATTGATACAAATGAAAAATGCCCACAGAAATTTGCTAACTGTGTTGCTCTTGAGCGAGTAAGTGGACCAGGTGCATTGATGTTATCAAATATCTTCTCAATATGTACTTCATTTGCAACACGAGGATGAACTGGACGAAGCCCTTGCACATGCTGATCATTGTCATCATTGGGAGGATTGTCTTCGGTCTGAGCATTATCTTCAGGTTGGTTTGGTGCAGAAATGATAAGTTCCTCTTCAGGCCGTGCTTCAGAGGGCATGATTTCACCAGTTCCCATCAGCTTGATAGATTCGCTGGAAGGAGCTTCATCTAATGTGCTTGGCAGGAGCTCTCGTTGTGAACCATTGGTTTCATCAAATCGTACGTCCATAGTTTCAACGATTTTATAGTGGAAGAGGTTGAAGACTCTATAAGAGTGCGAATCCTTTCCATAACCAAGCATGAAGCCTTCGTGAGCTTTGGGTTCAAATTTTGACTTGTGATGGGGATCCTTGATCCGGCACCTAGCACCAAAGACTCTGAAGTAGCTTACATTTGGCTTCTTGCCAGTAAGGAGCTCATAGGATTTTTTCCTCAGAAGCTTGTGGATGTAAACACGGTTGATGATGTGACATGCTGTATCAATAGCTTCAGGCCAGAACTTTCTTGGTGTCTTGTACTCGTCGAGCATTGTTCGAGCCATCTCAATGAGGGTTCTGTTCTTGCGCTCTACAATGCCATTTTGCTGAGGTGTGTATGAGGCAGAGAACTCATGAGTGATTCCCATTGTATGCAGATAAAGATCAAGCCCGGTGTTCTTGAATTCAGTGCCGTTATCACTTCTGATATGCTTGATCTTGACGCCATAGTTGTTCATTGCTCGATTGGCGAATCGTCTGAAGACATCTTGTACTTCAGTCTTGTAGAGAATTATGTGCACCCATGTATATCTTGAGTAGTCATCAACAATGACGAAGCCATAGAGACACGCTGTTGTTGTGAGGGTAGAGTAGTGAGTAGGGCCAAATAAGTCCATGTGCAACAGCTCGAAGGGTTGAGATGTTGTCATGATTGTCTTCGAGGGGTGCTTGGCCCTCGTCATCTTTCCAGCTTCGCAGGCACCACACAAATGATCTTTCTTGAACTTGACACCTTCGATGCCTATGACATGCTTCTTCTTGACGAGAGTGTGTAAGTTCCTCATGCCAGCATGCCCCAGCCTTCGATGCCAGAGCCAGCATTCTGAAGCTTTTGCAAGAAGACATACGGCAAGCTGTGGACCTGCTGAGAAATCTACCATGTATAGATCACCTTTCCTATACCCTTCAAAGACTAGAGACTTGTCAGATTCCATTAGTACAAGGCAACGATATTTTCTGAATATCACAATCATGTTTAAGTCACAAAGCATTGAGACAGACATTAAGTTGAATCCAAGGGATTCAACAAGCATCACTTTATCCATGTGTTGATCCTTTGAGATTGCAACTCTACCTAGACCCAATACCTTGCCTTTACCAGTGTCAGCAAATGTGATTTGACTCTTGTCGGATGGATGTAAGGTTGAGTCCATGAGAAGACTTCGATCACCAGTCATATGATTAGTGCATCCACTGTCCATAATCCATTCTGAAGCACGAGGTGTCATACCCTATAGTGCAGTTAGGAGGATAGGCTTCACAAGGTATGTTGTGAAGCATAAGCATTTGACGCACACTTGGATTATCACAGCTTAGATGAAAGTTAGAACACACAGTATGACAGGTAAGCGATTCATATGTGGAATACATAGTAAGTCATTTTATCACGCGTCCCTTCGTGTTTTAGGTCCCCAGCAATAATATTGGATGCCTTTGATTGCTGGCTGGAGACCACATTCTGCAAAAGAGAGTTAATTCTTCTTCACCACCCACATCTTCAGGGGTGGCTTAGAAGCAATGAGTCTAAGTGCAGCATCTGAGAATTTTGGCTTTGAAGCCCTAGCAAATAGCCTTGCAGGAGATGAATGATACTCATATGAATAAGAAGAAAAGTTCTTAGTTCTATGAACATAGCAGTTTGAAGACACACACTCATATTCATAAGTTTGAGTACGATTTCCCTGCAAAACATTGGCGTTAGGGTGACTCAAGTGAGTCCTGTATTCGTATGAAGCCGTTGGACCATATGATGCCTTTGGTCTGGGGTTTGTCTTCTTCCCTAGTGGTGTCATGATGACATTCACTGGAAGATTCTCAAGACAGCTTTTGGGAACCCAGATCTTCTTCATAGGTGGTCCATTCCTGCAGTTAGTACCAATATACCTGGCAAACACTTCACCATTCTGATTTTTGAACAGTTTATAGTTTGCATCAAAGGATTCATTAATGATAATAGGATTAGCACAGGTAAAGCCAGATAAAGTGGATGGATCCACTGAAGGTTCCTTTGTAGCAACCCATGTGGTTTTGGGATACTGCTCAGGCTTCCAGTAGGAACCATCAGCATTCATTTTCCTCTCGAACCCAACACCCTCTTTCCTAGGGTTTTGGTTCAGAATCTGCTTTTTGAGGACATCACAAAGTGTCTGATATCCTTTCAGACTTTTATACATCCCTGTTTCAAGCAGTGTCTTCAACCTAGCATTTTCATCAGCAATAGTAGTGGTATCCTCAGTAGAGGGGTTAGTTACCACATCAGTAGTAGAAGACAAAGCAACAGTAGCAGCATTGGAACATTCAGCAACAGAGGTAGCATTATTACGGTCAATGCATTTTAAACATGGTGGTTCAAATCCATCCTGAGCGGAACTGATCTGTTGAGCGTGAAATGACTCATTCTCTTTTTGAAGATCTTCATGAGTCGCTTTCAATTTCTCAAGCTCTTGCTTCCTTTGAATATAATCATAGGAGAGCTTTTCATAAGTGGTTGAGAGCGTCTCATGAAGACTTTCAAGTTCTTGATACTTAGCATGAAGATTTTTTATGTCTTCAACTAAGGACTGTGAATGTGTCATTTCTGCGTCCAACAGGTCATCGCTTTTGTCTAACAGTTTTTGAGTATGTTCCATAGCCCTTTGTTGTTCAGTAGCAATTTTAGCAAGTGTTTTGTAGCTGGATTTAGATTCACAATCAGATTCATCTTCACTTGATGTTTGAAAGTAAGCATCGTGTGATTTTACCTTTGCACCGCATGCCATGAAGCAGTAGGTGGGAGCAGGATCGTCCTTGTCATCATCAGTGTTGGTGTGGGAGTCATTGTCTTCAGTGTTGAAGATGGACTTGGCAACGTAGGCTGTGGCTAGAGCCAGACTTGCAATGCCAGAGTCAGACTCAGCTTCAGATTCCACCTCCACCTCCTCAGAAGCAGACTCCTCCTCTGAATCCATTTCCTTGCCAACAAAAGCACGAGCCTTGCTAGGTGAGCTCTTCTTATGAGATGAAGACTTTGATGAGGACTTGGAAGAAGACTTTGAAGATTTCTTCTTCTTCTTGTCATCAGAGTCATATTCCTTGCTCTTCTTCTTCTTCTTCTTGTTGTCCCACTGAGGACAGTCAGAGATGTAGTTCCCAAGCTTCTTACACTTGTGACATGTTCTCTTCTTGTTATCTTGAGTGGAAGCTTCATCATTTCTTGAACTGGATCGTGAAGACTTTCTGAAGCCCTTCTTCTTGGTGAATTTATGGAACTTCTTCACAAGCATAGCAAGTTCCCTTCCAATGTCTTCAGGATCATCAGAACCGCAGTCAGATTCTTCTTCTTCAGATGAGGAAACAACTTTTGCCTTCAAAGCACGAGTTCGGCCATAGTTGGGGCCATAGATATCTCTTTTCTCAGAAAGCTGGAACTCATGTGTGTTGAGCCTCTCAAGTATATCAGATGGATCGAGAGTCTTGAAGTCAGGACGTTCTTGTATCATGAGGGCAAGGGTGTCAAAGGAGCTGTCAAGAGATCTCAGCAGCGTCTTGACGATTTCATGCTTGGTGATCTCAGTGGCGCCGAGAGCCTGAAGCTCATTTGTGATGTCGGTGAGGCGATCAAACGTGAGCTGGACATTTTCATTGTCGTTTCTCTTGAAGCGGTTGAAGAGATTGCGAAGAACATTGATCCTCTAGTCTCTCTGAGTTGAGACGCCTTCGTTGACCTTGGACAGCCAGTCCCAGACTAACTTTGACGTTTCTAGAGCACTCACACGACCATACTGTCCTTTGGTCAGAAGACCACAGATGATGTTCTTTGCAGTCGAGTCTAGTTGAATGAACTTCTTGACATCAGCAGGGGTGACACCTTCACCAGTTTTTGGAACGCCGTTCTTGACGACATACCAGAGGTCGACATCAATGGCTTCAAGATGCATGCGCATCTTATTCTTCCAGTAGGGATATTCAGTTCCATCAAACACGGGGCAAGCAGCGGAGACTTTGATTATCCCTGCAGTCGACATAGCTAAACTCCAGGTGGTTAAACCGAATCACACAGAACAAGGGAGTACCTTGCTCTGATACCAATTGAAAGTGCTAGTTATCGACTAGAGGGGGGGTGAATAGGCGATTTTTATCAAAGTCTTCAAAACATGGAAGTTTCGAAGACAAAGAATAGAAATGACCTAATTGATATGCAGCGGAAGATAAACTACAACAAGGAAGCCATAGTCAAGTGTGCAATAATGTGAACGTACAAAGACTAATAGAAGCTAGGTAGTAAGGATCAGGATGGAAGATAGTATGAATCCAATCAACAATAGTAGTCAAGCAATGAAGTCAAACAGATAAGACAAATAGACACTGACTTCACGAAGACAATCTCAAAGTAAAGGAGGGAAGGGATAGAACCAGTCACTTGTTGAAGACACATGATTTGTTGGACCAGTTCCAGTTGCTGTGACAACTATACATCAGGTTAGGGAGGCTGAGATTCAACTCAGAAGACCGCGTCTTCACCTTATTCCCCTTGAGCTAAGGACACACAGTCCTCGCCCAATCACTCTGGAAAGTCTTCAAGGTAGACTTCCGAACCTTCACAGACTTCGTTCACCGGCAATCCACAATGACTCTTGGATGCTCAGAATGCGACGCCTAACCGGCTGGAGGATACACAGCCCTCAAGTGTAATAAGTCTTCAAGTCACACAGACAGAAAGACTTCAGTGATGCCTAACACTCTTTGGCTCTGGGTGTTTGGGCTTTGTCCTCGCAAGGATTTCTCTCTCAAAGGCTTCGAGGTGGGTTGCTCTTAAAACGACAAAAGCCGTAAACTAACTCTGAGCAGCCACCAATTTATGGTGTACGGGGTGGGCTATTTATAGCCACAAGGAAACCCGACCTGATATGTCCGAAATGACCCTGGGTCACTAAGTAACTGACACGTGTTCCAACGGTTAGATTTCAAACACACACGGCAACTTTACTTGGGCTAAAAGCAAAGCTGACTCATCCAGCTTTGGATAAGATTTGCTCTCATTATCTTCGCTCGAAGACATAAGATTTGGGTTGAGCATCACATCAGTCACTCTGACTTTGTTCACTTGGACCCCACTTAACAGTACGGTGGTTCCTATGACTCAACAAAGATGAAAAGGAAACAATGAAACAACTCAGTCTTCGTGCTCCATAGTCTTCACACAATGTCTTCTCATGTCATACTCTTCAGTGTGAATATCTTCATACACCACCATTGTCTTCAATGTCTTCATACATTTTTAGGGGTCATCTCCGGTAGGTAAACCGAATCAATAAGGGAAACTTCCTGCGTTATCCTGCAATTCTCACAAACGCATTAGTCCCTCAACCAACTTTGTCGTCAATACTCCAAAACCAACTAGGGGTGGCACTAGATGCACTTACAGTGCTGACTTACACTTCAGAGGCACAACACGGCACTACCTTTGCTGCATATAAAAATATACAGACCAAAGTAATTGTTCTATGATAAAGATAAATATATGCCAAAAAATAAATATATGCCGACAGTTCAACGGTCACGGGGCGACTTAGGCAGGCGGCAGCTCGGCCCTGTCGCGGCTGATGTGAAACTGCTTGTGGTGCAGTCTGAGAGGCGCCGGCGAGTCGAACGACGAGGGCGCGACGGTGACGACCGACCCGGTGGCGATTTAAGGAGGAGCGACGGGGTGGACCGTCGGCAGGGGCAGCTCGAAGGCACGGCAGCGAGGTAAACCAGTGTTGGCGGTTTAGAGGTAAAGCGGCGGCATTGTGAGGTAGGTCGGTGACTCGAGGAACGAGGTCAAAACGGGCCACAGCCACGGCTTAGAGTGCCGGCGTTGGCAGCTCAGGCGTGGCCGGCTGTTTTAAAGACGACCGGCAGAAGCAACTTGCGGTGAGAGCCGGCGACTTAGAGGCGGAGTCGTGCAGCGGGAGGTCAGGTGTGAATCCGCGGTGTCGAGGCGGAAAACGCGGCGGCGGCAGCGGCGGCTCTGTGCCACGCCGACAGGGGCGGCTCACAAATAGCTCAAAGATGGTGGCCCGAGACTAAGTGGAGGCAGGCCAGGCAGCTCGGAGGTAGGGTCACGCTTGATCAATGGACTGATTAAATAACAAATCTGACCCTTATTGTATAGATTACTCCTTCCCAAAATCTGAGTTTTCACGTGGACAATACTCAAGTACTTGGCGGGCCATGGACGGTAGCAGCGGAGTAGCATTGCAATAGTATTTCCTGATTCCCAACGAGAGTAGTTTTCCATCAAATCCTTAGGAAATAATTGTTTCTTTGATTTCTGCAGTGCGTCGAAGGGCCGATGGTAGCACGAGGTGGACAGCAGCAGCAGCTCTAGTTGCGGCAAGCTGGCTCACGGCCGTGGTGATGGAAACTGTAACTCAAAGTGCGGATCAGGTCAAAGGTGAAAGGAGGCCATGGCGGCTTAGTGGTGAAACACGGCTGAGCCAGCGGCGGGTCGGAGAGACGTCAGCATCGCGGGGCTGTCTTTGAGATGAGGCCGAGGCAGAGGCGGAATCCGACGGGTCAAGGGCTCAAGGCGCACTCCAGCCGCGAGGTGACAAGCCGGCGAGGTTGGCTGTTGCCATGGAGGTGGCAGCTGAACAAGCGGCCCGTAGTGGATGCGGCAGGGCAGGGCCTTGACCAGGCGGGTCAACCTGGGCGGACCATCGAGGTAAGGAGAGGCCACGGCCGGCTTGGAGCGGGGAACCCGAGTCGTGGTCTTTTCCTCGTTCAATTGCTAGTAGTCAGGAAAGCTCCAGACGATGATGTTGGCTTTTTCTTGTTAAGAAACGGCTCCAAAATTGTTTAGATCTCGAAAAAACAAGCTGCAACTTGTGTATACTAATCTTTCACGGGAACTTCATTTGTTGGCAGTGCCCTAGCAGCCTTATTGATCCCTTGAGATAGACGTCCGCCCGGCCGGAGGCGCAAAATTGCCGAACCAAACTGACGGCTTTGTGCTACTGGTGTCACAGAGATGTAGGCCGGGTCAAACGCAGTCGCCGTATATACGCTGGTATAACTTTTTGTTCTGATCTTGATCTGAGATTCAACTCGACGGCGGCGCATAACTTTTCTTGAAAAAATTGATCTACCCTTGATGAATCATGTACGACACTTGGAGTTGTCCTAGATCCTTCTACGCCATCCTTTCATCCATCCAAACGCGAATTTCTCGATCCCTAGAGAGATCCCTCCAAGAACTCAACACCACCGTGCGCTGGCCCCACGGTGGGCGCCAACTGTCGTGGAATTGTCACGGCAGATGTCCTTAATGTCAGGACTTACTCGCGAGGCCAACGCATCTATATGGTAGCTTGAGAGGGGTTGAGTGGGACGAGAGACGCAGGGCGGATTAACACGCAAGACAAGGGTTTAGACAGCTTCGGGCCCCGGGAAACATCATCCGGTAATAGCCCTACATGCTGTTTGAGGCTAGGTCTCATTGTGCTCATGAGGGAGCCGCCGCATCAGCCGGCTCCCCCTTTGTGTCTAGCCCTAGATATTGTTTCTTGTTGCTTCCTCCTCTTTTGGGAGCCCTGCCCCTCCTTATATAAGTTAGAGGGGCGGGTTACATGTGGAGTCCAAATAGGATTAGGACTAGCCTATCTTTTACTACAAGCCGGATACAAGTCCGAGTCTTGCTTCCTTGTAAGGGAGATATTCCTCATGCCTTTCCTCTTAAGCCGACCTATCATAACGTAAGCCGGCCTTCTGGGCCTTGCGCCTCTTGGGCCTTCGGGTCTTATCGCTCCTATGATCCGCTTGCTAGGTCACCCATAAGTCGCCAGGTTCGGGCGGGTCACTTGTGAGTCGTCCAGTCCGGGCGGGTCATTAGTGAGTCGCCAAGTCCGTCCGGGTTATACATCCGGCCGGGTCATACCGCGGGGTATATCCCCGACACATGGAGATCTCTCTTTTCAACAAGCTGGTACTCATGAGTATTTAGCCTCTCGAGGATATCAGCGGGATCTAATGACTTTTAGTCAGCACATTCTTGTATCATTAGTGCCAGAGTATCAAATGAGGAATCAAGCGATCTCAACAATTTCTTCACCACCTCATGGTCGATGATGTCAGTGGCACCAAGTGCTTGAAGATCATTTGAGATGTCAATGAGGCGATCGAAGGTTTGTTGAACATTTTCATTGTCGAGTATTTTGAAGCGGTTGAAGAGATTGCGAAGAACATCAACTCGAGAGTCACGCTGAGTTGAGACACCTTCATTTACTTTGGACAGCCTATCCCAGATAAGCTTAGCAGTTTCCAAAGCACTCACTCTTCCATACTGTCCTTTGCTCAGATGGCCACATATGATATTCTTCGCTTGAGAATTGAGTTGCTTGAAACTCTTCACATCGGTAGCGTTCAGTGAGGGTGAGACAGTGGGAACACCATTTTCCACAACATACTAGAGATCGTTATCAATTGCCTTAAGATGCATTCGCATCTTATTCTTCCAGTAAGGGTAGTCTGTCCCATTAAAGGTAGGACAGCCAGCAGAGACCTTTATCATACTTGCGGTCGACATAACTAAAACTCCATGTGGTTAAACCAAAAACACACAGAACAAGGGAGTACCTTTCTCTGATACCAATTGAAAATGTGTTATATCGACTAGAGGGGGGGGGTGAATAGGATATTTTCATGAATTCTTCACTGAGGAATTTGCCGGTGAGGAAATTCCTTAGCGAAGATCTACTTGCAGCGGAATAAGTACTCAGAAGTAAGCATAACGGAATACAGACATAGTCATCATGATGAAATGAAGAAAAACACAGAGTATAGAAAGCGTAATCACAGGATAACACAAGATGAAGACAAACAAACTGAAGAAATTGAGCTGAGGAAATTGAGAAAGTCTTCAGTCAAAGTCTTCAAACACAGATATGAACAATCACTCAACACAGTAATGAGGAAATGAAAGAGTTGAGGAAATAGAACCAGTAAGGTTGGTGAAGACAATGATTTGGTAGACCAGTTCCAACTGCTGTCTCAGTTGTATGTATGGTTGGAGCAGCTGAGTATTTAAACTCGAGGACACATAGTCCCGGACACCCAGTCGCTGAGCACACAGCTCAGGACACCAAGTCCTCATCGTATTCTCCTTGAACTAAGGTCACGCAGACCTCGTCCAATCACTCGTGGTAAGTCTTCAAGCGACTTCCAAACCTTCACAGACTCGGTCACTCGGCGATCCACAATTCCTCTTGGATGCTCTAGACCATGACGCCTAACCGTCTGGAAGAAGCACAGTCTTCAAAGGTAACAAGCATCGGATCCACGCAGGATCAATCTCTTCAGTGATGCTCAATCACTTTGGGTTTGTAGGTGTTTGGGTTTGGGTTTTTCCTCACTCGATGATTTTCGCTCAAAGTCCTTAGAGGATGGGATTCTCTCAAATGACAAGTGCCAGTTTCTCTCGGAGCATCCAACCAGATAGTGGTTGTAGGGGGCGACTATTTATAGCCTAGGGAGCAGCATGACATGATAAGACATAAATGCCCTTCAATTATATGACCGTTAGGTGGATAAGATATTTTGGGACAGCTGGCGCGCAACACAGCAACGGTCGGAAATTTGACTCTCAAATTCCTCAGGGCTATCATGTTCCTCACTGTGTAGGCAATCTGCACCAGCGAATTCCTAACTCCTCAGTCAGAACAAATTCCTCAGCGACCAGAAGAACTTTGTCTCTGTCACTGAAGAAATTGACTGAACTGTATGAGATTTCCAAAGGCTTCACTCGAAGGGATTGGTAGGTGTAGGATTTTGAGTTGAGCATCACATGGAAATTTTTCCTTAGTATTTCCTCGACCCCCTTTAACAGTACGGTGTTTCCTATGACTCAAGAAAGAGAAAAACAAAACTATGAAAACCAAAGTCTTCAAGCTTCATATTCCTCGCATGAATATCAAGTCTTCACGGACACACCAATTTCTTCACTTTCAAAGTCTTCATGAAAGTCTTCAGGAATACCAAAATCTTCAGTCGAAGATATTCATTTTTAGGGGTCGACTTTCTCTGTAAATATCAAACTCCTCATAGACTTATAGACCTGTGTACACTCATAAACACATTAGTACCTTAACCTTTAAGTCTTCAATACACCAAAATCACTAAGGGGCACTAGATGCACTTACAAACGCGTCAACATGTACTGCTCCGGGATGACATCAAGCCCAATATGTGTGAACACTTTCAGTATGTGGCAACAAAGGATGCCATCCCTCTCCATTTTGGTACACTCACATGAAAATTGTCCCCCGGGTATTTTTACCAACACCAAGCAGTTCCTGGAACCATACTTCACAACCCATTCTGTACTTGGTCTCAACTCAAACGTTTGCACACCAATTTGGAATGCATTGTAGCGTCCAATCATCGAAAACTCGTCACGGAACTTGCAGTAAAGATCTCTAGTATATGTCTTGTATGACTGCTTCTCTATTGGGAATTGTGACCACATGTCAAGATCCAGATGTTTTGTCCTGTAGTCATTGCACCCTTCGTTGACGAGGATGTGCATCTGTATTTTGTGGTACTGCTTCACAAAGTTCAGAATTGACTTGTGAGGGTTGACATACCGCTTCAAGACTGCATTGAACCCCTCACTTCGTTGTGTAGACTGGAAGAATGGGAAAAATCTATGCTTGAAGTAACATGGCACCCAAGTGTTCCTATACTCATATAACTTCTCAAAATTGGTGTGTGTAATTGCCTCATATTTCATCAGCAACCGCAATCCAATTCTGTTCAAACTCATCTGGTGTGAAACTGAAATCAACACAAAGATTGAAATCTTCAGACAATCTTGGGTTCCGGCCTAGCAACCATCCAACTTTCTCTTGAAATTTTTTCATGATGTGCCACCGACAACACCGGTGCACACTTGTGGGAAATATATTCTTTATGGAGTCTTTCATTGCCACATCTTGATCTGTAATGATGTTATCCAGTGCTCGTCCATTCATAGCCTCTAGGAAAGCTCCAAAAACGCAATCAAAGCTGGTCTCCATTTCTTGCCTCACAAATGCGCAGACCAACATGAAATCAAAGCCCATGATGGTTGATTCCAATGAATGGAGCAAAAGGCATGTTGCACATATTGGTCATGTAGGTTGTGTCAAAGGAGACGCAATCATGATATGCCCCCGTATAAGCTTTCAGTGCCAAGCCATCCACTCAAAAAATGTTTTCTGCCCTTCCTTTGAGATCATATTTTATATTATAGAAAAAGTCTAGATCATCTTTTTGCAACTCTTTAAAATGCTCAATTGTCTGAATAATGTCCCCTTCTTTCATCGAGTCTTTGGAGAAGCCAACACATAAGTTTGTTATTGCTTTAGGTCCGTATGGTACATTTAGCTCCGAGCCATAAAACTCTGACATGATAGTCATCATACGGCCTACAGGGAAGAAAGTTGATGTTGGATAGTTGCACACTTTACAAACAACAGTTGCAGACTAAAGAAGAATAGTTGCACAACTGTTGACATGTGGTTGCCATAGAACTTATCAGAATTAAACAAGTGGTTGCCATAGTTTGTAAATCTATACATTATTCAATCAGCAAGTAGTTCCAACTTGTTTGTTTTGTTTGTGGTAGTGCTTTTTTCATAAATACTCAATCCTAGTTGCACAACACAGTGTATGTAATTGCACAAACCCCTGCTGCTAGTTGCACACTTGACATATCAGAATTAAACAACAATGTAGTGTGAAATTTGGAGTTTTTGGGAGGTGAATTTAACCAACATTTTTGCCTTACATTGTGTTTGCTTTATCCTTTCTCTCTTGCGCTTCTTCTTATTATTCTTTTTTTCCACTATCCACTCCATCGAATATTGGCACTTCTTCCATGTCTTCTTCTTCACCCAAAGGTATGGGGTCTGGTATAGGATCTAGCACATGTGGCGATTCAGCTCCTGCATCATCCTCTTTTGGCTTCCTAAACTTGTTACATGCAACTTGCTGTTTCTCCAATATGTTGGTATAAGAATTCCTCCTTGATGTGTTCATCTTAATAGAGAAACCCATCTTTAGGGCATAATCATTGTAGTGATCCTTAGTACCCTACAGAGTGTCAAATCTCATCCCAACAAATGGCTCCATTGGCTGAGAACCAGCCACATCTTCATCCATAGCATTTCGATCAACACCAACTGCCCCTGCCCTTAGTTCTGTTTCAGTAGGTCCTGCAACTATGGTGTTTGTTTCCTCGAGTGTATGGCTTTCTGACTGCATGTTGACATCAACATCATTCATCAAGCCATGATCTTGATGAGGCTGTGTGAAAACCCATGAATGTAAAAACTCGACATCATCATTTGGCAACTCATTGAGATCGGGAGGCAACACATTGAGGTCCATCATCCTTGAAAGCTGCTTCAACCTACATTTTGTTTCAATAAAAAAGTCGTTAACAAGCTGTATCGGGGCATAGTTATTAGCAATTTTGAAGGCATGAATTTAACACTGTTATAATCATTTTCATTGTTTCGAAAATTGCACGTAGTCAGTTTTTACATAGCTTTTTTTCTATAGATACAACTTTTTAAATAGTAGTTGCACAAAGGCAGCACAACATTTTGCACAAAAGTGTCATAGAATTGCACAATTTTTTCATACCAGTTGGCACAAATTGTGAGCATTTCGAGTCACACAAACACAAATTTGTCAATTTTTTATGATACAAGCTAGATAAAAATGTAACATACCAGTTGCACACAGGTACTTTAAAAGTTGGAACAAGCATCAATCTAGTTGGACAATATAAGAATATTCAGGCAGTAGTTACATTTTTATTAACCATTTTTTTTCGTATCTACAATGTGCAGTTCTAAGAAGAAAGGGAGGGCATGATTTTCTGCAGATGAATGCAAGTGGTTTAGTAAAAGAAGTTAGTAAGTTTTTCTCCAGATACAACTTTTTGATAGTATTTTCACAAAGGCAGCACAACATTTGCACAAAAGTGTCACAGAATTGCACAAATTTTTCATACCAGTTGGTCCAATTGTGAGCATTTCCAGTCAGACAAACACATCTTTTTGACATTTTCTAATGATACAAACTGGATAAAAATGTAGCATACTAGTTGCACACAAGTACTATCAAAGTTGAAACAAGCATCATAGTAGTTGGACTATATAAGAACATGTTTCAGATAGTAGCTACATTTTTATTGACCATTTTTGTATCTACAATGTGCAGGTCTAACATGAAAGGGAGGTCATGATTTACTACAGATCAATGCAAATGAACATATCAAGAAAGGTCTGCTACAACAACTTCAAAGATTGAAGCAAATTCAGATTTGAACTATATTTGTCTATAGCTATTTTAGTTAGATTTGCATAGTTAGAATAACAGTTTGATGGGTGTGTTTTTTAGATTTGTGATGGCAGCATGTGAAAGATATTTTCTAAGACCTATATTTGCAGACTGTTTTTTATCAGAACATATTGTATAATGCTCGTCATCGTATATTGGTTGTTCTAGCTTCCACATCTTGTCAAGTTCCTGCCAAGGTTGCACAGCCTTGTGCATTTTTTATTTTTTCCAGTTGCATAGTTTGTGGGTATAGTTGGATGCTACAACTGGATTAGTTGCACAAAATAGGTTTCGGAGTTGCATAATCTACTGAGTTGGCACACAACACCCCTTCAGTTTCTACTTTATTTGGCTTAGTTGCAGGAAAGTAACCTACTGGTTGCATAGTTCTTTCCTAAGACCTATATTTGCACAATTTTTTCAGTTGCACAACTTGTGCTTATAGTTGGATGCCAAAACTGGGTTAGTTGCACAAAATAGCGTTAGAACTACCAAATTATAGTGAGTTGGCACACAATACTCCTTCAGTTGGCTACTTCATTTGACTTAGTTGCACGAAAAGGAAACTACTGGGTGCCCAGGTTTTCTGCAAACACATCATGTAGGATTTCATTTGATTTTTGACAATCAAATACATGAGCAATACATGAGTAAAAGACGTGTGCAAGGAAATCATTACAAGGGCAAGTAGACAAGAGAGAATCAGGAAGAAGATGGGCAAGTCTTCTCACCTGTGGATCTGCAGGTAGGTTCTTTTTTCGCCCTTCCCCCTTTGATATGCTTTTCTCTTGGTCTTCTTTTTTGATTTCTAAGCCCTCTTCTCTTCTCTTCTCTTCTCTTACTTGCCCCTAGGAGCCGCCATGTTCATTCTTCTCTACTAGCGATGAAGGAGGATTTTGCTCCCTGGGCAGATCCTTCTTTCGTGGGGAAGAAGAACATGGCCTGGGGGCAGTTGGTCTCGCGCGGTTTGGTGAGGAGGGTGGGGTTTGGAGGCAGGTGCACGTGATCCCGCGGCCAGCTGTCCTCGTGGGGTTGTTTTCTCGAGCTTACCTGTTTCGTGCGGCGGGTCCTGGCGGTTTTCATGCACGCGGGTTGGGTCTAAGGCGGTTTTCGCGTGGGCGGGTGGGTGGGTTTCCTTTTTTGCTTCGGAGGGACCAGGTGGTTTCCATTTTGGTGGGCGCTGGCTAGCGATCCCAAGGCGGCTGGCCGCCCGCTAGACGGGCCCTAACTATTTTTAGAAGCATTAATGAGATCTTTTTTCACAAAGTGATATGGAAAATCATGCAGAAGAACCTATATGTAAAAATAATTCCAGATTCCCATCATACATTACCAAACTTCCAGATAAGAATAAGCTAAAAATAGATAAATACCTTAAGGAACTGGAAGTAGACCCTGATTATAAAGGGCAACCTCCTAAACCATTAGTATTCCTTGTAGGTGTGTCACGCCCAATATGCGACCCTATCCAAAAGGAACTCGAAGGTCCCACCAAGGATAGACCCGCATATTGAAACACTTTTGCAAGGTGGATATCATTACATCAACATTACATAGTAGATGGGGATACATACAGGAGGCATACAATGCCACACGAGTACAACATCACAATACATAAGAGCATCATCCGACTACGGATGAAACACAAACAGAAACTCAAACGACATCCACCCTGCTAGCCCAGGCTGCCGACCTGGAACCTATCCCCTGATCGAAGAAGAAGCAGAAGAAGAACTCCAAAATAAGCAAACATCGCTCTCGCGTCATGAACATCGCATAACCTATTAAAGGAAATATGCCCTAGAGGCAATAATAAAGTTATTATTTATTTCCTCATATCATGATAAATGTTTATTATTCATGCTAGAATTGTATTAACCAGAAACATGATACATGTGTGAATACATAGACAAACATATAGTCACTAGTATGCCTCTACTTGACTAGCTCATTAATCTAAGATGGTTATGTTTCCTAACCATAGACATGTGTTGTCATTTGATTAATGGGATCACATCATTGGGAGAATGATGTGATTGACATGACCCATTCCGTTAGCCTAGCACTTGATCGTTTAATATATTGCTATTGCTTTCTTCATGACTTATACATGTTCCTGTAACTATGAGATTATGCAACTCCCGTTTACCGCAGGAACACTTTGGGTGCTACCAAACGTCACAACGTAACTGGGTGATTATAAAGGAGTAGTATAGGTGTCTCCAAAGGTACATGTTGGGTTGGCGTATTTCGAGATTAGGTTTTGTCACTCCGATTGTCGGAGAGGTATCTCTGGGCCCTCTCGGTAATGCACATCACTATAAGCCTTGCAAGCAATGTAGCTAATGAGTTAGTTACGGAATGATGCATTACGTAACAAGTAAAGAGACTTGCCCGTAACGAGATTGAACTAGGTATTGGATACCAACGATCGAATCTCGGGCAAGTAACATACCGATGACAAAGGGAACAACGTATGTTGTTATGCGGTTTGACCGATAAAGATCTTCGCAGAATATGTAGGAGCCAATATGAGCATCCAGGTTCTGCTATTGGTTATTGACCGAGAATAGTTCTAGGTCATGTCTACATAGTTCTCGAACCCGTAGGGTCCGCACGCTCAACGTTACGATGACAGTTTTATTATGAGTTTATAAGTTTTGATGTACCAAAGGTTGTTCGGAGTCCCGGATGTGATCACGGACATGACGAGGAGTCTCGAAATGGTCGAGACATAAAGATTGATATATTGGAAGCCTATGTTTGGACATTGGAAGTGTTCCGGGTGAAATCGGCATTTTACCGGAGTACAGAGAGGTTACCGGAACCCCCCGGTGACCTAATGGGCCTTATTGGGCCTAGTAGAGGAAAAGGAGAGGAGGCCTAGGGGCTGCCGCGCGCCCCTCCCCCCCAAGTCCGAATAGGACAAGGAGGGGTGCGGCGCCCCCCCTTTCCTTTCCCCCCTCTCCTCCTTCCCCCCAAGTCCTAGTCCAACTAGGGAAAGGGGGGAGTCCTACTCCCGGTGGGAGTAGGACTCCTCCGGCGCGCCTCCTCCTAGGGCCGGCCGCACCCCCCTTGCTCCTTTATATACTGGGGCAGGGGGGCACCCTAGAACACACAAGTTGATCTACGTAATCGTTTCTTAGCCGTGTGCGGTGCCCCCTTCCACCATATTCCACCTCGGTCATATCGTCGCGGAGTTTAGGCGAAGCCCTACGCCAGTATAACATCATCATCATCACCACGCCGTCGTGCTGACGGAACTCATCCCCGACACTTTGCTGGATCGGAGTCCGGGGATCGTCATCGAGCTGAACGTGTGCTGAACTCGGAGGTGCCGTACGTTCGGTACTTGGATCAGTCGGATCGTGAAGACGTACGACTACATCAACCGCATTGTCATAACGCTTCCGCTTACGGTCTACGAGGGTACGTGGACATTACTCTCCCCTCTCGTTGCTATGCATCACCATGATCTTGCGTGTGCGTAGGATTTTTTTTTGAAATTGCTACGTTCCCCAATAGTGGTATCAGAGCCTGGTTTTATGCGTAGATGCCATATGCACGAGTAGAACACAAGTGAGTTGTGGGCGATACAAGTCATACTGCTTACCAGCATGTCATACTTTGGCTCAGTGGTATTGTGAGATGAAGCGGCCCGGACCGACATTACGCGTACGCTTACGCGAGACTGGTTTCACCGTTACGAGCACTCGTGCTTAAAGGTGACTGGCGGGTGTCTGTCTCTCTCACTTTAGCTGAACCGAGTGTGGCTACGCTCGGTCCTTGCGAAGGTTAAAACAGCATTAACTTGATGAACTATCATTGTGGTTTTGATGCGTAGGTAAGAACGGTTCTTGCTAAGCCCGTAGCAGCCACGTAAAATTTGCAACAACAAAGTAGAGGACGTCTAACTTGTTTTTGCAGGGCATGTTGTGATGTGATATGGTCAAGACGTGATGCTATATTTTATTGTATGAGATGATCATGTTTTGTAACCGAAGTTATCAGCAACTAGCAGGAGCCATATGGTTGTCGCTTTATTGTATGAAATGCAAACGCCCTGTAATTTCTTTACTTTATCACTAAGCGGTAGCGATAGTCGTAGAAGCAATAGATGGCGTAACGACAATGATGCTACGATGGAGATCAAGGTGTCGCGCCGGTGACGATGGTGATCACGACGGTGCTTCGAAGATGGAGATCACAAGCACAAGATGATGATGGCCATATCGTATCACTTATATTGATTACATGTGATGTTTATCCTTTATGCATCTTATCTTGCTTTGATTGACGGTAGCATTTTAAGATGATCTCTCACTAAATTATCAAGAAGTGTTCTCCATGAGTATGCACCATTGCGAAAGTTCTTCGTGCTGAGACACCACGTGATGATCGGGTGTGATAGGCTCTACGTTCAAATACAACGGGTGCAAAACAGTTGCACACGCGGAATACTCAGGTTAAACTTGACGACCCTAGCATATAACAGATATGGCCTCGGAACACGGAGACTGAAAGGTCGACGTGAATCATACAGTAGATATGATCAACATATTGATGTTCACTGTTGAAACTACTCCATCTCACGTGACGATCGGACATGGTGTAGTTGATATGGATCACGTAATCACTTAGAGGATTAGAGGGATGTCTATCTAAGTGGGAGTTCTTAAGTAATATGATTAATTGAACTTAAATTTATCATGAACTTAGTACCTGATAGTATTTTGCTTGTCTATGTTTGTTGTAGATAGATGGCTCGTGCTGTTGTTCCGTTGAATTTTAATGCGTTCCTTGAGAAAGCAAAGTTGAAAGATGATGGAAGCAATTACACGGACTGGGTCCGTAACCTGAGGATTATCCTCATTGCCGCACAGAAGAATTACGTCCTGGAAGCACCGCTGGGTGCCAGGCCTGCTGCTGATGCAACTGACGACATTAAGAACGTCTGGCAGAGCAAAGCTGATGACTACTCGATAGTTCAGTGTGCCATGCTTTACGGCTTAGAACTGGGTCTTCAACGACGTTTTGGACGTCATGAAGCATATGAGATGTTCCAGGAGTTGAAGTTAATATTTCAAGCAAATGCCCGGGTTGAGAGATATGAAGTCTCCAATAAGTTCTATAGCTGCAAGATGGAGGAGAATAGTTCTGCCAGTGAACACATACTCAAAATGTCTGGGTATAATAATCACTTGATTCAACTGGGAGTTAATCTTCCTGATGATAGTGTCATTGACAGAATTCTTCAATCACTACCACCAAGCTACAAGAGCTTCGTGATGAACTATAATATGCAAGGGATGGACAAGACTATTCCTGAGCTCGTCGCAATGCTAAAAGCCGCGGAGGTAGAAATCAAGAAGGAGCATCAAGTGTTGATGGTTAACAAGACCACTAGTTTCAAGAAAAAGGGCAAAGGGAAGAAGAAGGGGAACTTCAAGAAGAACATCAAACAAGTTGCTGCTCAAGAGAAGAAACCCAAGTTTGGACCTAATCCTGAGACTGAGTGCTTCTACTGCAAGCAGACTGGACACTGGAAGCGGAACTGCCACAAGTATTTGGCAGATAAGAAGGATGGCAAAGTGAACAAAGATATATGTGATATACATGTTATTGATGTGTACCTTACTAATGCTCGCAGTAGTACCTGGGTATTTGATACTGGTTCTGTTGCTAATATTTGCAACTCGAAACATGGACTACGGATTAAGCGAAGATTGGCTAAGGACAAGGTGACGATGCGCGTGGGAAATGGTTCCAAAGTCGATGCGATCGCAGTCGGCACGCTACCTCTACATCTACCATCGGGATTAGTTTTAGACCTAAATAATTGTTATTTGGTGCCAGCGTTGAGCATGAACATTATATCTGGATCTTGTTTGATGCGAGACGGTTATTCATTTAAGTCAGAGAATAATGGTTGTTCTATTTATATGAGTAATATCTTTTATGGTCATGCACCCTTGAAGAGTGGTCTATTTTTATTGAATCTCGATAGTAGTGATACACATATTCATAGTGTTGAAACCAAAAGATGCAGAGTTGATAATGATAGTGCAACTTATTTGTGGCACTGCCGTTTAGGTCATATCGGTGTAAAGCGCATCAAGAAACTCCATACTGATGGGCTTTCGGAATCACTTGATTATGAATCACTTGGTACTTGCGAACCGTGCCTCATGGGCAAGATGAAAGGAATTGAGAACAACTCCGGGGGAATTAGAAGAGTCAGGTAAGATCCTGGGAAAAGACCTGTGGGTTAGGGCCCACTAAAAGAAAAACACCGGTTGAATTAAATGACTTGAATGAGATAACAACCTCGAAATATCTTGAACGGATTTAAGAATGGAAACAGAAATCTTCTGAGATATCTTCAACACTCTGGAACAAATGAATAGCAAGAGGTGAGTGATTGAGAGGTGCACCGGCATGAGAAAGCATTTGACACGAGGAAAGGAATATGATCAACACTAAAAGCTTGAATTGGATCCACCAGAGAAGAAACAACGATGAAGGATGATGAACTTGAAACTATTGAGCATCTTCATGGGAAATCACCGGATAAGAACATTGAAAGAAAAGAATGAAGAGACTTTCCACAAATAAAAGGATACATGATTAAGAAATCTGAGTCCTTGAAGAAAAAGGGTGGGAGGGCGGGAAAACAAAGGCAACTTGGGGCAGATGAAATGGAAACCGTTGAGAAAAACTTTGAATTGATCTCACGGATGTTGAAAATGATCGGAACCACTTGAAGATAAGCACGCCGGTTGGAAATAGAATTGGGATGTCAATCTCGATAAATAAGAAGGATTAGTGCTCCCATAGAAATATGAGAACACCGCTTGAAAGGATTGGAATCAACATTTGACTTCAAAGCAACTCGAATACCATAAATAAAACAAAACAAAGGATTTGGCTTGTAGAATAAGCCGGAACAAATACATATGATAGAGTTTTACCCAATCCCATATCATGCATATGTCGGAAAGATATTCTAGGAGCTACTTGAATTCCCACCTATAAACTCCTGAAACTTTCTGGTTATGCAATCTGGTGTTGGGGATACAGGGGAAACAATATATCTCACCCAAACTAACAATCCCTACATCCAGCTGTATCCATCCGTCAACATATAACCAAGAAAACTCCAGAAATCGTGTACCTCAACCTTCGAAAAGCATCCGTTATACGAGCTATGGCAATACTCCCAAACTCCCCAGTACTGGGTGGCATCGAGGTTATCTCACCAACAACTGCATAGAAGAGATTTTCGATGTCGGCAAAACTCAGGTATTCCAGAACTGCAACGATAAAATTGTGACGACAACACCTCGGAGCTCAACTCCCCGGGTCACTGCCACATAAAAGATAGGAGGCACCAAGAACAATGTTCTCATCACAAAACCATCGGAACGATTCCAAGATACCCGCGTGATCCTAATTTTTTTTAGTGAAATTTGAGGAGAGGAAAGTCAAAACATCTACGTTAGGAGACCTCACTAGAGCGACGAAGGGACTGAGGAGTAAAAAGAATCCTACTCTCCGATATATATAATCCTAAGACTCAAAATAGTTTTCTTCTAGACTCAACAATAGCCAACAATCAAGGGGGCTCCTATGGTCAGTCGAGGCTCTGATTACCAACTTGTCACGCCCAATATGCGACCCTATCCAAAAGGAACTCGAAGGTCCCACCAAGGACAGACCCGCATATTGAAACGCTTTTGCAAGGTGGATATCATTACATGAACATTACATAATAGATGGGGATACATACAGGAGGCATACAATGCCACACGAGTACAACATCACAATACATAAGAGAATCATCCGACTACGGATGAAACACAAACAGAAACTCAAACGACATCCACCCTGCTAGCCCAGGCTGCCAACCTAGAACCTTTCCCCTGATCAAATAAGAAGCAGAAGAAGAACTCGAAAATAAGCAAACATCGCTCTCGCGTCATGACCATCGCATAACCTGTACCTGCAACTATTGTTGTAGTAATCTGTGAGCCACAAGGACTCAGCAATCCCATTACCATGAGTATAAAGACTAGCAAAGCTTAAAGGGAAATGAACGGGTAAAGTGGTGAGGCTGCAGCAGCGACTAAGCATATATGGTGGCTAACATACGCAAATAAGAGCGAGAAGAGGGTAAAAGGAACGGTCGTGAAGCTAGCAATGATCAAGAAGTGATCCTGAACTCCTACTTACGCCAAATATAACCCAAAAACCGTGTTCACTTCCCGGACTCCGCTGAAAAGAGACCATCATGGCTACACATACGGTTGATGCGTTTTAATTTGGATCTGGTGTCAAGTTATCTACAACCGGACATTAATAAATTCCCATCTGCCCATAACCACGGGCACGGCTTTCGAAAGATAATACCCTGCAGGGGTGTCCCAACTTAGCCCATGATAAGCTCTCGCGATCAACAAAGGATATACCTTCTCCCAGGAAGACCCGATCAGACTTGGAATCCCGATTTACAAGACATTTCGACAATGGTAAAACAAAACCAGCAAGACCTCCCGATGCATCGACAATCCCGATAGGAGCTGCACATATCTCGTTCTCAGGGCAACACCGGATGAGACTGGCTACGAGTAAAACCAGACTTCGAGTTTCCCCAAGGTGGCCCCGCAGGCGGCTCGGTTCGGACCAATACTTAGACAAGCACTGGCCTGGGGGGGCTAAAATAAAGATGACCCTCGAGAGAGCGACTCCCAAGGGAAAAGTAGGTGGTGGTGAGGCAAATGGTAAAACCAAGGTTGGGCCTTGCTGGAGGAGTTTTATTCAAAGCGAACTGTCAAGAGGGTCCCATAAATCACCCAACCGCGTAAGGAACGCAAAATCCGGGAACATAACACCGGTATGACGGAAACTAGGGCGGCAAGAGTGGAACAAAACACCAGGCATAAGGCCAAGTCTTCCACCCTTTACCAAGTATACAGATGCATTAATAATATAAGAGATATTGTGATATCCCAACATAATCCTGTCCACCATGGAGCAAATTCAACTTCACCTGCAACTAACAACGCTATAAGAGGGGCTGAGCAAAGCGGTAACATAGCCAAGCAACGGTTTGCTAGGAAGGGTGAAAAGGTTAGAGACTGACATGGAAATTTGGGAAGGCTTGAAGAACAAGTGATAGGAAGCACAGCATAGCGATAGAACGAAGCAACTTGCATGGCAATGATAGTAGTGAGATCCAGGGTAGCGGTCATCTTGCCTAAAATCCTGCTAGGAAGAAGAACGAGTCCATGAAGAAGACGAACGGGAGTAGTCGAACGAATCGTCACAATCACAACATTACCGGAACTAAGAAGCAACACCGGAAAGAAACAAACAACATGGTAAACACACAAGCATAATCATGGCATGATGCACAATGAAGTATGATGCATGACTGGTTAATGAGGGATGGCATGGCAAAGTGCACAAACAATACTACAAATTAAGTGGAGCTCAATATGCAACGTGTTGCATATTGACGAAACACCACATCGAGTTATTTAGTTCACTCTTGTTTAGGTACACAACAATATTAAATGTTGTTAAACATGGCAAGAGGTGAAACATATGAAAACTAACTATTTAGGCAAGTTTAAATGAGGCCAGAACAACAAACAACAATTCCGGAAAATCCTCATGTCCATATTTTAGTTCTGGTACTGTTCTGCCCTAAACACAATTTTAATGATGTTAAACAGCAAAAAGAAGTGCACCATGTTAAACTAGGCATTTTTTCACCCCATTTACATATAAAGAACATTTAAAACCGAGCTACGGTTATTTAGTTATGAAATAAATCATTTTAGCATATTACCTAAGCAAAATTAAACAAACAACATTTTAAGCATTTTAACATGGGATGAAAATAGCATATTATGAAACTAGATGAAATTCTAAGCACTTTACACATATATTTTGTTTAATTTGGATGCATACATGTTTAGTTATTGACAATACAAAACAGGGGCATTTCAGCAAATAAGAAAGCACTGGAAAATGGTAAAATGCACAAACTGGAAAAAAAATGCACAGGCCGGATTCAACACACTGTGCAAGCCCGGTAGCAGATTGGACCCATTGCGTGTGAGAGAAAATAAGCAGGGCAATATAAAAAGAAATAGGGGGCACCTGGGATTCGAACTCCAGACCCCAAGATTGCGTGCACAAGCGAAGCACCAATAGGCTAGCTGATCTGAATGTGCTAGAATGTAGTGGCAAATCTAAATAGCCCCTGCGCACCAGAATGGATCTAGGAAAAGAACGAAGCTTCAGAGATGAAGGAAGTTGCTCACAGTGGGAAATACAGAGGCCAGTGGCCATGGCGATGCTGGATGCAGGGCACAATGTAGAGGAGGCAGCAGGCGGCAGGGCGCGGGGAGATCGGCCGGATCCAAACAAGGAGGAAGGGACGCGGAGGGAGGCGCTGGGCGGCGTGGAAGAACTCAGGCGGCCATGGCGCCGGGGTTGATCCTGTGCACAAAGAAAAGAGAGAGCAAAGAGAGATGTGAGACGAGAGAAGAGAGAGAGCTCCAGCGAAGAAAGAGAACAGGGAGGGGAGCAGGGGCATGGCCTTGTGGAGGACTCACCGATGGCGCCGAACGGCGATGACAAAAACGGCTTCGGGAGGCGCTCCTCTCCCTGGGTCAATGAGGAGAGCGAGGAGGCTCAGGCGCAAGGCCTCCTGTTCGGCTGCTTCGGCCACGAGGATGAGGAGGCGGGCATGCAAGGTGGAGCTCGGGCGCGCGAGAGGCCCGGCAAGGACGCGGCTTGAGGCGGAGCAAAGGCGGATCCAAGAGGTCGGACACGAGCTTGGGCTGCAGCCATCCATGGCGCTGCATTAGGAGGTCGAGAGGGAGATGTGAGGCATGGGAGGTGCAGGGGAAAACGGAGGAGCAGCAGCAGGGCATCTCACCGGCGGCAGAGGAGGTCCTGTGCTCCGGCGAGGTGGAACTCCGGCATGGCACACGAAGACGATGGGATCCAGGGGAGGCACTAGTTGGCGAGGAGAGATTGAGGGGGAGTTTGGATCGGGGGCGCGGGCACCTAGATCAAGGAGGAGCAGTGGGGAGCGCTGGTTGGTGGCTAGAGGAAAACGAGGAGAAGGGACCCCGAGGGGATTTGAGTGCGGCGGCGGCGATGGGGACAAACCTCCTAGAAATTAGGGTTGGGATGATTTGGTATGTGATGGTCTTATATATAGAAGTGGATTTTTAGGTAGGGGTATTTGGTCCCTCCGATTTTAATCGGATGGTCGAGAAATAAATAGATAGGGAGTCTAAATAAGAAAACGGAGATGTTTTAAGGATGTTGGGGGATGATCCGGACCCATCGGTCATGACAGTCCGGGTCGGGTTTGGGGCAGTTTCGGACGCGCGCAAAAGGGGTTTGGCAAAACTCCATGGAGACAAGGGGTTTTGATGGGCTCAGAAAAGAGAGAGAAGAGAGCGGTCCGGTTGATCTGAGAGGGGTCAACAGGGACAAGGAAGAAGCGGCAACTACAAGCGAATGCAAGTTTATGAAAACATGCAAATGCAATGCGCGTGATGCTATGAGAAGAAAAGCAAGACATGGACAAAATGCAAAACAAAAGACAAAAACCCAACCACGAAGGAAATATCATATCACATCTCCGGAAAATGCAAGAGTTGGCGTTACGAATATGGAAAGTTGTATCCGGGGCGTTACAACACTCCACCACTACGAGAGGATCTCGTCCCGAGATCTAAGGATGGCACCAGGGAGAAACGGAAGGGCAAGAGGTAAAACAAAGTTGCTTCTTCGACAAACGAGTGAAAACCATGAACATTGAGAGGTTGAGCAAAATGAAAGAAAGAAAACAACGAAGATGAACATAGTTGAAAACACTCCGTTAGAAAAGAGGAACAAGGGATATGACGAGAACTTGAAGGTTGCAAAGACATGAATCAAGAGTTTAATGGACAAGATAGAATTCGAAACCACTCCCGTTAAAACAAGATGAGAGAGGAAGAATTCGGGCAGCACTCCGGTTGTACACGGAAGGAATAGAACATGAACTTGAGAAGATGGGATGATACTTGATGAAGACAACAACACACTGCCTCTAGTACTATTGAAAGAATGGCACAATGGGTAAGAAGGATTTCAGGCAGCACTTAGGTTGAAAAGAGAGGCAGAACTTGATAAGAAGAAAGAACTTGGATAAGCAAGAAAATAACATGATCTTGACAAAACGAGATGATGGGTCAACGAGAGCAACCTCACAAAGCCTCCGGAAGAAAGAATAGAAGATAGATCATTGAAATAATAGAATGAAGAAGGAAATGCGAACTTCTGCCACAAATGAGCTTGGAAAGCATCCTTGCAAAGAAGAATTGAACGGAGTTGTTGGAAAATCAACAACGAAAAGCACAAGCTTGTTGTGGGCTTATGGCAAACATCTCAAAATGCTGAGGTGACAACCGGCCACTAATGGAAACCATTGATTTGATTGAGAGCCCCATAGAGATGAAAACTTCTTCCACCAAGAGGATAAAGAGCAAGCTTGGGTCATGCATAATCACCACAAATAGCAACAACCCTTAAGGAAAAGCTTTAAGTGAAATCTGACACAAGATAACTCCAACGAAGAAGTTGATTGGTCGAAAAGATCTCTTGAACGAATAGAAAATGATGGATTTAAAATACCTCATTCTTGACAACATATGAATCATGAAACATGAAGGAAATTGTCAAGAGTGACATAACACCACCTCAAAAGACAAGGTAGAAAGAATTGCACTTCGAAATGCAAGAAAAAGAATACTTGAGCTCTTCCAACAAAAATCTTGACGAACATCTCAAGAGTGACTTAAATCCTTGATGAACCATCATGTAGAGCCTCCATAGAGAACTCCGGTAATAAAAGGATGATAAAAAGAAAGAGAAGTTGAAAACACAAGGTGAAGCCTTGCAATGATTTAGGTGGAGCTTCACGACAATATAACCGAGAAAACTTGGAACTCCGGAAAAGGAAAAGATGAAACACTAGAACCGAGAATTACTTCATCATGAACAATCTCCGGAAGAAAAGAATTGAATCACCTCAAGGAAATAAGAATAAGATTTATTGTATGCTTATCCTTCATCAAATTAAATTGATGACAAGCAATGGATTTGGCATACTACTTATTCCCGTAGAAAGGATTAAGAGAGATATAGTGCAAATTTGAGAAGGTATTGATGGAACCACCGGTGGGATTAAAAAGAACGAATGAATTGATATGATAACAAAGGAAGTGAAATCTTGAATGAACCACCGTAAGAATTGTAAATGAAAGTAGCAAAGGCACAATTCACCGGGAAGAATTGGAAAACGAATGGAGATACTTGAGAGGATTTAAATACATGAGAACGAAGAGATCATGAACTGATTAGAGGATATTTGAATGATGCACCGGTAAGATTTGGGGAATGATAGCTACACGCTAAGAATGAAGAATTATGACATGATGGCCTTCGGAGGAAAGAAATGGAAACAACTCATGAAATGCTTCGGATGGTAAGAAAAGAATTGTCACAATCAAAAACAATTATGAGAGGATGGCATGGAGCTAGAACCATGAATCTCTGGAAGAACGGGTAGGGACTTAAGAGGAACTCTTCTTCGGTCTTCTAAATTCGAGAATGACGACGAGAAACACCACCATGAATTGTTGAGATACCCCGGGAGAATGAAAAAAAAACAAAGAGGTTGAGCCAACAATGAAAAATAATTTGAAATCGATCTTGGAAAAAGGCATGTGACTGATGGAATTCATTTTTACGTCACACTTGAAAAGAATTGAGAACAACTCCAGGGGAATTAGAAGAGTCAGGTAAGATCCTAGGAAAAGACATGTGGGTTAGGGCCCACTAAAAGAAAAACACCGGTTGAATTAAATGGCTTGAATGAGATAACAACCTCGAAATATCTTGAACGGATTTAAGAATGGAAACACAAATCTTCTGAGATATCTTCAACACTCTGGAACAAATGAATAGCAAGAGGTGAGTGATTGAGAGGTGCACCGGCATGAGAAAGAATTTGACACGAGGAAAGGAATATGATCAACACTGAAAGCTTGAATTGGATCCACCAGAGAAGAAACAACAATGAAGGATGATGAACTTGAAACTGTTGAGCATCTTCATGGGAAATCACCGGATAAGAACATTGAAAGAAAAGAATGAAGAGACTTCCCACAAATAAAAGGATACATGATTAAGAAATCTGAGTCCTTGAAGAAAAAGGGCGGGAGGGCGGGAAAACAAAGGCAACTTGGGGCAGATGAAATGGACACCGTTGAGAAAAACTTAGAATTGATCTCACGGATGTTGAAAATGATCGGAACCACTTGAAGAGAAGCATGCCGGTTGGAAATAGAATTGGGATGTCAATCTCGATAAATAAGAAGGATTAGTGCTCCCATAGAAAAATGAGAACACCGCTTGAAAGGTATGGAATCAACATTTGACTTTGAAGCAACTCGAATACCACAAATAAAACAAAACAAAGGATTTGGCTTGCAGAATAAGCCGGAACAAATACATATGATAGAGATTTACCCAATCCCATATCATGCATCTGTCGGAAAGATATTCTAGGAGCTACTTGAATTCCTACCTATAAACTCCCGAAACTTTCTGGTTATGCAATCTGGTGTTGGAGATATAGGGGAAACAATATATCTCACCCAAACTAACAATCCCTACATCCAGCTGTATCCATCCGTCAACACATAACCAAGAAAACTCCGGAAATCGTGTACCTCAACCTTCGAAGAGCATCCGTTATACGAGCTATGGCAATACTCCCGAACTCCCCAGTACTGGGTGGCGTCGAGGTTATCTCACCAACAACTGCATAAAAGAGATTTTCGATGTCGGCAAAACTCAGGTATTCCAGAACTGCAATGATAAAATTGTGACGACAACACCTCGGAGCTCAACTCCCCGGGTCACTGCCACATAAAAGACAGGAGGCACCAAGAACAATATTCTCGTCACAAAACCATCGGAATGATTCCAAGATACCCGCGTGATCCTAATTTTTTTTAGTGAAATTTGAGGAGAGGAAAGTCAAAACATCTACGTCAGGAGACCTCACTAGAGCGACGAAGGGACTGAGGAGTAAAAAGAATCCTACTCTCTGATATATATAATCCTAAGACTAAAAATAGTTTTCTTCTAGACTCAACAACGACCAACAATCAAGGGGGCTCCTATGGTCAGTCAAGGCTCTGATTACCAACTTGTCACGCCTAATATGCGACCCTATCCAAAAGGAACTCGAAGGTCCCACCAAGGATAGACCCGCATATTGAAATGCTTTTGCAAGGTGGATATCATTACATCAACATTACATAATAGATGGGGATACATACAGGAGGCATACAATGCCACATGAGTACAACATCACAATATATAAGAGCATCATCCGACTATGGATGAAACACAAACAGAAACTCAAATGACATCCACCCTACTAGCCCAGGCTGCCGACCTGGAACCTATCTCCTAATCGAAGAAGAAGCAGAAGAAGAACTCCAAAATAAGCAAACATCGCTCTCGCGTCATGACCATCGCATAACCTGTACCTGCAACTGTTGTTGTAGTAATCTGTGAGCCACGAGGACTCAGCAATCCCATTACCATGGGTATCAAGACTAGCAAAGCTTAAAGGGAAAGGAAGGGGTAAAGTGGTGAGGCTGCAGCAGCGACTAAGCATATATGGTGGCTAACATACGCAAATAAGAGCGAGAAGAGGGCAAAAGGAACGGTCGTGAAGCTAGCAATGATCAAGAAGTGATCCTGAACTCCTACTTACGCCAAATATAACCCAAAAACTGTGTTCACTTCCCGGACTCCGCCGAAAAGAGACCATCACGGCTACACACGCGGTTGATGCGTTTTAGTTCGGATCTGGTGTCAAGTTATCTACAACCGGACATTAACTAATTCCCATCTGCCCATAACCGCGGGTACGGCTTTCGAAAGATAATACCCTGGAGGGGTGTCCCAACATAGCCCATGATAAGCTCTCGCGATCAACAAAGGATATACCTTCTCCCTAGAAGACCCGATCAGACTCGGAATCCCGGTTTACAAGACATTTTGACAATGGTAAAACAAAACCAGCAAGACCGCCCGATGCACCGACAACCCCGATAGGAGCTGCACATATCTCGTTCTCAGGGCAACACCGGATGAGACAGGCTACGAGTAAAACCAGACTTCGAGTTTCCCCGAGGTGGCCCCAAAGGCGGCTCGGTTCGTACCAACACTTAGACAAGCACTGTCCTGGGGGGCTAACATAAAGATGACCCTCGAGAGAGCAACTCCCAAGAGAAAAGTAGGTGGTGGTGAGGCAAATGGTAAAACCAAGGTTGGGCCTTGCTGGAGGAGTTTTATTCAAAGCGAACTGTCAAGGGGGTCCCATAAATCACCCAACCGCGTAAGGAATGCAAAATCCGGGAACATAATACTGGTATGACAGAAACTAGGGCGGCAAGAGTGGAACAAAACACCAGGCATAAGGCCGAGTCTTCCACCCTTTACCAAGTATATAGATGCATTAATAATATAAGAGATATTGTGATATCCCAACATAATCCTGTCCACCATGGAGCAATCTTCAACTTCACCTGCAACTAACAACGCTATAAGAGGGGCTGAGCAGAGCAGTAACATAGCCAAGCAACGGTTTGCTAGGAAGGGTGAAAAGGTTAGAGGCTGACATGGCAATTTGGGATGGCTTGAAGAACAAGTGATAGGAAGCGTAGCATAGCGATAGAACGAAGCAACTAGCATGGCAATGATAGTAGTGAGCTCCAGGGTAGCGGTCATCTTGCCTGAAATCCCACTAGGAAGAAGAACGAGTCCATGAAGAAGACGAACGGGAGTAGTCGAACGAATCCTCACAATCACAACATTACCGGAACTAAGAAGCAACACCGGAAAGAAACAAACAACATGGTAAACACACAAGCATAATCATGGCATGATGCACAATCAAGTATGATGCATGACTGGTTTAATGAGGCATGTCATGGCAAAGTGCACAAACAATACTACAAATTAAGTGGAGTTCAATATGCAACGAGTTGCATATTGACGAAACACCACATCGAGTTATTTAGTTCACTCTTGTTTAGGTACACAACAATATTAAATGTTGTTAAACATGGCAAGAGGTGAAACATATGAAAACTAACTATTTAGGCAAGTTTAAATGAGGCCGGAACAACAAACAACAATTCCGGAAAATCCTCATGTCCATATTTTAGTTGTGGTACTGTTCTTCCATAAACACAGTTTTAATGATGTTAAACAGCAAAAAGAAGTGCACCATGTTAAACTAGGCATTTTTTCACCCCATTTACATATAAAGAACATTTAAAACCGAGCTACGGTTATTTAGTTATGAAATAAATCATTTTAGTATATTACCTAAGCAAAATTAAACAAACAACATTTTAAGCATTTTAACATGGGATGAAAATAGCATATTATGAGCACTTTACACATATATTTTGTTTAATTTGGATGCATACATGTTTAGTTATTGACAATACAAAACAGGGGCATTTCAGCAAATAAGAAAGCACTGGAAAATGGTAAAATGCACAGACTGGAAAAAAAATGCACGGGCCGGATTCAACACACTGTGCAAGCCCGGTAGCAGATCAGACCCATTGCGTGTGAGAGAAAATAAGCAGGGCAATATAAAAAGAAATAGGGGGCGCCTGGGATTCGAACTCCAGACCCCAAGATTGCGTGCACAAGCGAAGCACCAATAGGCTAGCTGATCTAATTGTGCTAGAATGTAGTGGCTAATCTAAATAGCCCCTGCGCACTAGAATGGATCTAGGAAAAGAACGAAGCTTCAGAGATGAAGGAAGTTGATCACAACGGGAAATACAGAGGCTAGTGGCCATGGCGATGCTGGATGCAGGGCACGATGAAGAGGAGGCAGCAGGCGGCAGGGCGCGGGGAGATCGGCCGGATCCGAACAAGGAGGCAGGGACGCGGAGGGAGGCGCTGGGCGGCGTGGAAGAACTCAGGCGGCCATGGCGCCGGGGTTGCTCCTGTGCACAAAGAAAAGAGAGAGCAGAGAGAGATGTGAGACGAGAGAAGAGAGAGAGCTCCAGCGAAGAAAGAGAACAGGGAGGGGAGCAGGGGCATGGCCTGGTGGACGACTCACCGACGGCGCCGAACAGCGATGACGAAAAGGGATTTGGGAGGCGCTCCTCTCCCTGGGTCGATGAGGAGAGCGAGGAGGCTCAGGCGCAAGGCCTCCTGTTCGGCTGCTTCGGCCACGAGGACGAGGAGGCGGGCACGCAAGGTGGAGCTCGGGCGCGCGAGAGGCCCAGCGAGGACGCGGCTTGAGGCGGAGCAAAGGCGGATCCAAGAGGTCGGACGCGAGCTTGGGCTACAGCCATCCATGGCGCTGCATTAGGAGGTCGAGAGGGAGATGTGAGGCACGGGAGGTGCAGGGGAAAACGGAGGAGCAGCAGGAGGGCATCCCACCGGCGGTAGAGGAGGTCCTGTGCTCCGGCGAGGTGGAACTCCGGCGTGGCACACGAAGACGACGGGATCCAGGGGAGGCACTAGTTGGCGAGGAGAGATCGAGGGGGAGTTTGGATCGGGGGTGCGGGCACCTAGATCGAGGAGGAGAAGTGGGGAGCGCTGGTTGGTGGCTGGAGGAAAACGAGGAGAAGGGATCCCGAGGGGATTTGAGTGCGGCGGCGGCGGTGGGGACAAACCTCCTAGAAATTAGGGTTGGGATGATTTGGTATGTGATGGTCTTATATATAGAAGTGGATTTTTAGGTAGGGGTATTTGGTCCCTCCGATTTTAATTGGATGGTCGAGAAATAAATAGATAGGGAGTCTAAATAAGAAAACGAAGATGTTTTAAGGATGTCTGGGGATGATCCGGACCCATCGGTCATGACAGTCCGGGTCGGGTTCGGGGCAGTTTCGGACGCGCGCAAAAGGGGTTTGGCAAAACGCCATGGAGACAAGGGGTTTTGATGGGCTCAGAAAAGAGAGAGAAGAGAGCGGTCCGGTTGATCTGAGAGGGGCCAACAGGGACAAGGAAGAAGCGGCAACTACGAGCGAATGCAAGTTTATGAAAACATGCAGATGCAATGCGCGTGATGCTATGAGAAGAAAAGCAAGACATGAACAAAATGCAAAACAAAAGACAAAAACCCAACCACGAAGGAAATATCATATCACATCTCCGGAAAAGGCAAGAGTTGGAGTTACGAATATGGAAAGTTGTATCCGGGGTGTTACAAGGTGACGTTGAAACCATTCCCTTGTTGGATCAGAACTATGTTCTTGCAGATATAATAGAATAAAAAATCTTCCCCGCCACCACGCTTATGCAGCCGCCTTTATGACTATCAAGACAAGAAACTATCAAAGATTGATATTAATCATTATAGTTCCCATGAATACATAAATACGCACCCATCATTTAATGATCGAAGTGATTGTGTACTCCAAGCATTCATAAATGGAATACTTTCTGTTGTAAGCAAACAAAGAAAGTCACTAATTATTTACTTTCATAACATGAGTCGATTCGATGGTATTCTGATGACCCAACATCTTAGTAAGTTTCACCCCGACTTGAAAGTGGATACTGTAATGCGAAATGGTATTATGTACGAGCTTGCTGTTTCTAGACGTGTTCAGGACGGTAGGAATAAATCATGTCTCCTTTTCAAAATGCGATGTTCGTTGTTGATTCTCCCTGATTCTTTAGCAAACTTAGCTAAACAATTGTGTTAGGAATAAGAAAGCGATGTCGGCGGAAGAAATACGAAGAAACCTATCACACTTTTGTAGTATAGATGCGATGCACCTGATTTTATAGGCACCAGAATGGGTTTATCTTGGAAGATCTTGACTTATCCGTGCTATCTGCCTCCAACACATCATGTCTCCTATGTCAACCTTGTACTTTTGATCACTTCTTCATTACGAATTGTATCTATTATGAATTGTGTCTATTTAAGCTTTTTCTCGAATGATATTCATTTTTTCATCTATCTCATGAAATTTTCCTTCTATTAAGCGATAAAGAGCAATTGACAAAGTCAGCAGGAAGTCCGTCAGATGACGGTATGGATCAAAGGAATCCCCCTATCTCCGACTGAACACCCTTTTACTGGGATTTCACATTCCTATTCTGATTGGCAGAAGCCTTTCTTTCTGTTTGTGCCGCCCTATGGTGAATTCTTACTCAACGTTTGCACTTTCTTACAAACTCTTGTACAAGTTAGGTTCATGGTTGTTCTGACGATTAAGATTTCTCTGTTTGACGGTTTTTACCTTCAACAACCTTTGTTGCATCACTTCTCGATAGCTTTAGTGCTCGAAGAGTAAGCATAGAATATTGTCAGCTAGTTATTTATTGATAGCAAACATCTAGTAGGTCAAGCCGGAGCCTTCACTCACTAAGCTTGGGTCAGCACCATATATCTAATTGGGGGAGACGAACTCCAACCTTTGTTGCATCACTTCTCGATAGCTTTAGTGCTCGAAGAGTAAGCATAGCATATTGTCAGCTAGTTATTTATTGATAGCAAACATCTAGTAGGTCAAGCCGGAGCCTTCACTCACTCAGCTTGGGTCAGCACCATATATCTAATTGGCGGAGACGAACTGCAACCACCCACTTCATTTGTTTCCCAAGGAGGGTCATCAGCGAGTCTGCTCTCCCCAAGGTTGTTAAAAAGCGTAGGTACGCATTCCCCTGCACCAATGTACTCAAGCGATTTACCTTTAATCACTAGATGGGCTCGAGCCAGGGTCCTATTTTCGTTCTCCATGACTTCAAAGCTGCTTCTCTTTATCAATTCTGGACAGTTCTATAAACATTGGTACCAGGGGTTCTATGACCAAAAATCATATATATTTTCTCCTGGCATTTATGTATTTATTATCGCTGTCTAAATGCGATGACTGTCGTCAACAAGTATCCAATGCCCATAGTAGAAGAACTCCTGGATGTCTGGTGCCTCATGGTTTTCTAAACCCGACCTCAGAGCTGGTTATCACCAGATTCGTATGGCAGCTAGCGATGAATTCAAAACAGCCTTCCAGACTCTGGAAGGGCACTATGAGTACAAGGTCATATCCTTCGGCCTCGCGGGAGCACCAGCCACCTTCTTGGGAGCCATGAATGCCACTCTTAAACAAACCCCTTCTGCGCAAATGCACCCTGGTGTTATTTGATGACATTTTAGTCTACAGTGTCTCTCTTGAAGATCACACAATCCACTTGCAATCAGTGCTTGAGTTGTTAAGAAGGGATCAATGGCAAGTCAAATGCTCAAAGTGCTCTTTCGCTCAGTGCCAGTTATCCTATTTGGGCCATACTATCAGCCAACATGGGGTTGCCACTGAAACCCACAAAATTAAGAACATTGCCAACTGGTCTTCTCCGCAATCAATCAAAGAAGTCCACAACTTCTTATGTTTGGCCTGCTATTACAGGCGCTTCGTTCGCCATTTTGGCATCATTGCAAAGCCACTGACACATCTCCAGAAGAAACATGGGGAGATCATGAGCTTTGAGGCAACTAAAGAAACATGATGCTTTTTAGTTATATTTCAGAACAGAAGAGGAAGACAAAGCAACCCTAGGATTTCTCTGCTCCCAGTGCTTAATACGAAAAGCTCGACATAAACCCAAGGACGGGCAACCGCTGCTAAACCAGGATATCCATCTCTTTGAATAAAAGCCATCCTTTCCATCGACCAGCCTACGAGCATCATTGGTACTATAATGAAGGACGTTGACACTATCCCATTCTACGTAGCAAGGGTAATTCCAGAAACATCGTATCTAAAAATCATTTAGAGATAGGTTTCTATAGAAAGATAAGCGGGTGTACAAATGAACTTTCTTAGGATACTATGATACTCAGATACCACTCATTGGATGGGACCGTTGGACCATTGATCTATAAAAAGTAGTAAATAAGCCCTTTTCTCGCAGGTACGAGAGATTGCACAGCCTTGCCTTGAATGCTTGAAGTTATAAATAAATCTAAAGATGAAGGCCAATTGTATCATGTCAGCAATGGTACTCTCTTGGGCTATAGACTGTCACCTGCTTCAACGTATCTTGCTTGTGAAAGCCGAACAAAGAAGAAAAGAACGAAATGGCGGTTCATCAGTAGTCAAAGGTGCAGACTTCATTCTTTGTTTCCTTCATCCTCTACCATTACGTTTTGCTTTTTAGGACTACATGAAGGAAAGGAATAGAATGATACATAGTCGTACCTACTCGAGGGCACCGAATGCTTATAGCTTACATCAACTTTATATATATAATTATTGATTCCATTCTCACCCTTTGGGAACAGGAAATGGAGAACTTGTTGCTTTCTTCTATATTTGCTGTAGCTGAGGACAACTTAGATTGAAATGATTGACTTGATCTAGGTACGTGGCCCAAACAGATAGATAGAATTACCCAGAGGGAGCCCTAGTTTTAGCATAAAAGGAAGAAGTCGGGTCCGCGCGGTTCGCCTTTTCAAATACTGCAGTGTTTTGGCTTTGGCAGTACCAACTAGCTAGATACTTACTTGTGTGGGAATCCTATAAAGAAAAGCCTGAGTTATAGACTGACTAAAGAAATCCACCTAAGCCGTAAGTTTTTGTTACAGCTGGCACACTTGCTTGCAAACTAGAAAATCTGATTCTAGTAGAAAGTGGACTAAGTCTTAAGCTGGTCTTTATACACAAGCCCTACTTCGAATTCAGTCAGTGGCCAGATGCATTGTAAGCAATTCCAATCCCGGCTGCTAAGGTGGCGTAGTCATCTAGTATTGAACAAAACCAACCATTTGCATAATTTTATCCTATCTTGCATATTAATTAAGACCACTTATTAGATCAAGGTTGGCATACATAACATAGGAAGGTAGAGATCTTAAGTAATCTATATGTCCCTCAGCCAGTCATCCATTTCTCTGGATATGAAGTTTACAACATCAAAAAATGGCCCTTTTCATAATGAAATCCATTACATGCCATCCAAAGAACTCTGATCTGGATTACCAACTTTGGGGTGGAAGGACAGATCGATCGACCAAGCAACAACGATCCCTTTATGATGGTCAAGTGATAAGGTCCCGATCGGATTGCCGATCTGCCAGTGTTGTTTGACTGATTTTTTTCATCTCAAAACCATTGATGCTGACTTGTCACTACTCAAGTGATTTTCCTGCATTGTTCTAGGAACCAAAAGAAGACTTTGGGTAGGTCAACGATAGATTCTATGTCTATAATGGAACATAGGTTCTTTTTAGGAGGAAAGCTTAGAAGGATTCTTTTTAGAGAGTAAGAACCATCGAAGAGCATGGGATTGGTATTGCCGGCAGGGACTTTAAAGTGAGAGCTTGATCACTAAATCCCTGTTGCTTTCGATCATTCCTGCTAAAGCAGTTGGCAATGACTCATTGGAAACTTCTATTGGATCTGGGAGAAGAAGAAATCCAATCAATGGTTAGGTAGTCAATTTCTGGCGAAAGCACAAATATTTTCTCTTACTTAAGGCAATAAAATCCATTCATTTCGATAATAATCTGTTTGACATGTATTTTACCGAGAAGGTATATGGTTTACGGTTCTAAGCCATTGAGTTCGTGTTTTGGTAGTTGTTGTTTTGAAGGATGGTGTATCCAGAGTTGAAGGATGGCGAGAATCATAATTACAAGAAGGCAACTACACGATTCAACATCGTTTTTGTAAGAATGGAAGCAATCCATAAAAATTGCTAAGCAACTGTGACCAGAGGTCGGGAGGCAAAGATAAAAGTGATGACTTGCCAGGTTGGACGTTCCTTTCCTCTAGCTCTGTGCAAGCTGAACTCCTTGGCAAAAAGGGTGTATGCTAGTGGGTAGCTCTTCTATAACTTCCGTTTGAGGTGTTAATGTACGATTTCCTATGCCGATGTTGTTTCTATACTCAGAATAAAAGCCTCATAGCAAAGTCGAAGTAGATTATCCAACCGAATGCCATTGACTTTAGTCTTTAGTATCTGCCAGTTCCGGGTATGTTGAATCTCCAGAGGGATTTCCTTGAGGTGAAGGGCCAGCTTCTTCGATTGATCTTGAATTTGGATGTGACTGCGCTAGAGCAAGTTAAACCTAAGGCCTAGGCCTGACGATGAAGGCGAAAAGTGTCAATTCTTTCCTAATGAGCCTGTGTCCGAGGGCTTCAAATATGTGTCCTCTACCGATCCCTCCACAAAAGGAATATGTTTTGCTCGAGCAATGCGTTATATCTAGATCGATGAGACAAATATGTGACTTCTACTAAGAGCAAAAAGGATGCGACTCTAAGGCCTATTTCTAATGGCGAGAATTGGCGATAGGGACCCTTGACGATAGATCGGCTTACTGATGGTTATAATGGTAGTAAAGAAGAATGCATTCATTTTGGGTTACTCCAAAACGTATGCAATCCCAGATCTTTCCGTAGGAAATATTCTCAATTGGATGGCTGTTTACAATTACTTTCTTATCACCTCCTGCCTGACATAACTATTATAAGGTTTACTGACATGGTGAGTGGAGTCTTGAAGCAATAGATATTCAAAAATCTTTCCTTCTCCTGCTCATCCCTTGCTTGTGGGAAGTGCCATATGAATTTGCATGGGAAATAAAAGGCACCGATTTCAGTCCCTTTGGTCGAGGTACGCCCGAGCTAGTGAAAAACGAATTGCACTTTTGGAAATTATGAAATTGCTCAGTCAACTACGAAATTGTGAGTGAAACAAGAGAGCGACGCCTAAGGTGGATACCTAGGCAAGTCGCAGTTAGAGACAAGGCAAGCAAGAACCCCCGTATCTGCTGATTCATTGTTCGTACTAAACAAAAGATCAAGATGATGATCAGCCCTCGGGGCACAACTTGAGAGGTATGCCAGTACCATAGCTCATATAAGTAAGAGGTTTTTCAACATGGACAGGAGATTAAGTGATTTATTATTGGAATACGGGTATTATACACCATTTCTTTATTCCATATTCTATGCTTTGCTGGTGAGAAAGAGAAACTACTTTGGATCCCTGACAACCATGACATCTTCTCAACGAAATCCACTTTTGATCAGAGGAATCCTTAATCTAACACTAGGTTTTCCCTCAATCTAAAAACCGGGGACCTATCAAAGATATCACCTATCCCTATTCGAATCAGCATTCCTTTCCTTTAGTTTCAAACAACTATGCATTCTAATACAAACAAGAATTCACTACAAAAAGTACACTACCGTGATGATACGTGTTTGTCACAGTAGGTCGTGTTTTTTGTCATGCATGTACACCCATGACGATTTTATGACAGAATCAAGATAGTCATACCTGTGCTGTCGTAGAAGTGTTCCATGACATTACCAAAATTATCATCACGAAAGTGTCCACTTCCATGACGATAAATCGCGCGTCATAGAAGTGCTTTCGTCAAGGATGACCGACACATGGCATCCACCATAACGGGACGCTGTTAACCTATTGGGTCCGTTTTTTGGATCTGATAACCCGCTAACCGCCACGACCAATGCCGATTTTCCACGTGTAAAATTCTCATTGGCTGACGGATCCACGCGTCAGCTCCGCGTTGGCACAAGTGTCACTCATCCAACGGTCGAGATTGGCGTATGATATGTTGACACGTGGACCAGCCCAAAACTGGCCCATAAAGTTTAAATGGGCCGGCCCAACCGAAGGCCCATAAGATTTAGCGGACCATAATGGGTCGGCCCAGCTAAAGGCCCGCAAGATTTTGCAGACCATAATGGGCCGGCCCAGCTAAAGGCCCACAAAATTTAGCGGACCATAATGGGCCGGCCCAACTAAAGGCCCACAAGATTTTACAGACCATAATGGGCCGGCCCAGCTAAAGGCCCACAAGATTTAGTGGACCACAATGGGCCGGCCTAGCTAAAGGCCCACAATATTTTGCAGACCGTAGTGGGCCGGCCCAGCTAAAGGCCCAACATTCTCTGTAAAATCGGCCCGTCAACGGCTTGTCATAAACTTGTCATCAACATGGCCCATGGTCACTTCTGGCCCGTTAACAGTCCGCTAAGTAATTGGGCCGAATTACGGCCCGGTGTATTTCCGGCCTGTTAAAGGTCCTGCTTCATTTGGGCCTTTTATAGGACATCAAAACTTTCGGACGATAAACGATCGTGAAGGATTTGGGTCATATTCGGCCATGTCTGACATTCGGCCTGTTAGAGGACCACTACAGATTTGGGCCACTTTCGGCCTATTGTCATTTTCGGCCTGTTAACGCCGGACGAAAACCATGGGCCATATGTGGCCCAATGTCATATCGGGCCCATTAACAGCCCATATAAAAATGACGATAATCTAGCCCAACTGAAGTTCTGGCCTGTTAAAGGCCCGTGTATTCGGTCGGCGCATTTACGGCCCATCCGAATTTCGGCATGTCAAAGGTCCGCATCGTAAATGGGCCACCATTTCGGCCTGCTAAGACCAGTGGGTTATTTGGCACAATCAGGGCCCAATCTCACTTTCGGTCTATTAAAGGCCCATGTTTTTTATGGGCACGAGATATTTACACCTGTAAACGGCCTATTTTTACTGAGGGCCCAAATTATGTTTAGGCCTGTTAAAGGCCCACTATGGGCACAGGCCTACCAGAAAAATATGAAAACTTATGCTGATTTAGGCCTAGATATTTTTTAGTGGGCTACATGCCAATTTCGGCCCGTAATCGTTTTTAGCCCAATTGGAATGGGCCCAGCGGATATTGGCATGTTGGGCTCCTACGAAGCTTTCAGCCGAATACATTACTAAGATAAACCTACACTACACAAAAATAGCGTCGTAATTACTGCAGCATGTGGCAGCATCATAAATGCTGTATCACAACAAAATAATTTCCAACCATACAACAAAAGGCCTGTTGGCATAAAGTTTACAGTCCTTCCAGATAAAAGCACCATCAGATGTATAGAAGGATAGATCATTTGACCTAAGTGCTAATGTTTCAGGCTGTCGAATCTGATGGAGCAGCACGATCTTCACCTTTTTTCCGCCATTGCTCTTGAACAACGAAGCGAATGTATGATAGTCTGGTTTCAAAACCATTCATATCTTGACGACATTTGTCAACCACTATTCTTGTTTCTGAAACGACATCCATTAGGGATTGGACTTGTGTCTGGAGCGCAGATATATCACTCTGTCTAGCAGGAAGATTTTGTTCAGTAGGCGATTTGGACGAACCTTGACAACCAACCCAGAATTACGCAGGAAGGTGCTTTTTGCACTGTTAGTGGAGAGATACTAACGCACTGCAACAAGAGGTGACATTGTGCCTGTGGTAGCCTCGTCACCTTCAGGTGGTTGTGGCTGTTCAATCATTTGTTCCATAGCTTCCTAAAAGTTTGAACTTATAGATTAGTGTACCAGATAAGTTACTAATGAGACAAAAACAAACAAAGTAGGTTAAAGGTTTATACATAACTTATTTTGGTGAACTACTGTAATACATTAGCATGTATTGTAGTGCCAACTACATAATAAAATCACTTTTGGAACATATGTCCATGTAGCATGCCTACTGTATTGTCTATTTCCTCACATTCGTTGACATCTAAGGATAAAGAGACATGGTTTAAAGTAGGATGAACATAGTATGACATCATTCATATCATGGGCAAATAGATGTAAAACAAACAGGCCATGTAAGGTGAAATGATACGTTAAGACAACTGTGTATAAAAGTGAACAGAGTAACTGACATTGGCTGCAAACCAAGTAGTTAAATGAACACATCACAGTACGAATCAGTTCAAAGGCAGGAGGAATAAGGACTTACAACAACGGCTTGAACTGGTGTGCTCATGCCCTTCATCTTGCTGGTGTGGCAATCCTTGAAGATTTGTACTGCATTCGGTTCATGTTCTTTTTGGTCCGTACGGGCTTTCCTCTGTATTTGGAACAAGTCAATATAGATACGATAATATGGCACAAAAAAAAGAAGGAAGTAGCAACTATTTACAAGAGCCTCACAGTGTGCAATATAGCTTCAAGATCCTGTTGTCTGTTGGAATTTCACTTTAGAATGGTTGATTTTGTTCTTCAAATAGTTAGCCTAGAACAAGATACACTTGTAAGGCACATACATAAATACAAGTTCTATATGTAGTCTGATCAAATATATATAGCCTACCTGATACTTTAGATCAGAGCAGTGTTTAATGAGGGTTGTCCAGTCTTCATCTGTAATATATTCCACTGGAGATGTTTGGGCGATTTCATTGTTAGCCTTGCCTTCAAAGTGAGATTTTCTAAGGTGGTACCGATACTGTCGCAGAGAAGACCGAAAAACATGAGTGCATGCTTGTTTAGTTGCATCATCTTTCGGATCCAACTTGAACATCATCTGTTGAAAAAAGAATGTGAGTCTTATTAGGAGGAAGCTAGAAAGTATGGGACAGAGCAAGACAATATTACTAGTTGCGATGAATAACATTACTTACGGATAAATGGTCAAGGAAGGTGTTAAACTGGGTATTGTCTTTCTCATTCATGTACTAGATCCACGTTGGGAGGATACATGCATGACACCTAACGGCAACGGCTGCCTCTGATACTAACTTGGCTGACTCTGTAGCATCACGTGACCTTTTTAAACCTGCCTCAAAATGGATCTCCATTCTTCCTCCTTTAGATTTTGTTAATCTGTCAAGCATTATCCCTGATGTCTGTTTTCGCTTGCGTCGTGGTGCTAGTTCGACAACGAATATGGAAAGTGTTAGTGTACATCAAACTGTGAGAGTACATATAAAGGAGCATGCAACTGCAACTTGACTTGGTCAGGTACTGTCTTGGTGTTGATGCTCATGAGGTTCATCTGATCTTGCCAAGTCCTGTTGTGTCAGCAGTGCTTCGGAAGTAGTGTTAGGTGTGAAGGCAGCTTGGGAACTGGCCAGTTCCGGAGCAAACAAACGAGTAACTCGTTGAGATGCAGGTACAGTTGAAGCAGATGCTGCAGCTGGTGGAGCAGGTGATACTATGTTTGTAGATTTAGCCGGTGGACTTGGACTTTCTACTGCACTATAAGTACCAGCAGAATCTCGACGGCAGATCCTTTTCCGTTTCACCCGACGAGTAACACCACTCCCTACTATATTATTTTCCTTGCCCTTTTTTGACTTTGCCATGTCAAGCCGTACCCACAACACAAAAGAATAAAATCGCTCTTCATAACTCATTGATGCATGATACAGACAAGCAATACTTTGATGTAAGACAACCGCATGAGGATGGAATATGTAAGAAAAACAGGACGGCATGACATATTCACAGCTACGATGTGCAAACTAAGCAGAAGGATTTTCAAGAAAATAGAAGTAATGCAAGCTAGACACCATATGAAAGATGCAACCAATATTACTCTGCCAAGTTAAATGTGTCTTGTCATAAGTGGCAATTCGAAAAATTAGAAGCAGTACAACATAGAAATCAATGCAAGATGCAACCACTATCAAACTGCCATGTTAAAAGCGTCCAATCATGAGTGACTGATGCGGGATACACAACAGCAGTACTTTGATGTAAGAACATGGTATGATAGATAGATGTAGTGTATTCTAGACACAGAAAGCCATGTCATATGCACATGAATAACGCATAAACTCAGTAGGTGCAATTTAATCAAAATAGAAGAAATACAGGATAGACAACATATGCAATATGAAACCAATTATCACACTGTCAACTTAGAGCAAGCACCTGCGATGGTGGAGTACGGGAGATGAACTCATCATGTATACTTGGGACTTCAACTTCATTGGCAGTAGCAGTGGCAAATCTAGAGAGTCTCTGTTTGCGTCGGTGTGGAGGACCACTGTAGCGACCCGACCTTAGATGGTCAAGTCTCTGTGCTCAGGTGTCATCCCTGGATCATTAATGCTGACACCACACAGTACTTCGAAGGATTTATAACAGAGTAGCAATCACACACTTATTACATCGTTGTCCAAGAGAGGACTTATTACAATGAATATGGCTTAAGGCCATCTAATAATGATAACAGCGGAAGACTTGGAAGATAAGTGAGTCCATCAACTCCAACGGCATCACTGAGTATAGAACCACGACCTAAAGCACCTTACTCGTCGTCTGAAAAGTCTGCAACATGAAACGTTGCAGCCCGAAAACGGGTCAGCACATGGAATATGCTGGCAATGTAACACATAGAGAATAACAGTGGAATAAGCTACACTACATGCAATTTGGCTGGTGTAAAAGCTCTATGGTTTCAGTTTTTGCATAAAGCCAATTTTTCCCTAATGCAAAGGAATAAATTTAATTTAGCTATCATGGTGGTTGTTAAACATTGAGAATGGTTGACAGCATTCTCAATCCCAATTAAAAATACTCATTAAAACCCAACAATATTAATTAAAGTAACATGATGAGATTCACGTGATATTCAAGTACTAGATACTCAAGTTGTCCATAACCGGGGACACGGCTAATCATGATTAGTTTGTACACTTTGCAGAGGTTTGTGCACTTTTCCCCACAAGACTCGATCGCCTCCGTTTGATTCCTCGCACTACAAGGTGTTTGAGAAACGGATGACCGAGACATAGTCTTTTAGAAGTGCTAGCACCTTACGACGGGTAGACCGGTACACCTAGATCCCCTACATCTGCTAGTCCACCACTATAAGAGTTCGCACGACTTAGTCAACTATGCCAGAGCCCATAATGGCTTGTGGCTGCACACGGAAGTTACTAGCATAAATTATCTTATGATCCCTTTGAGCCTGGGTGGCGGTCCATAGGAAAATCACACGGTAACCCCAGGATTTCCAAAAAAACAGGCAATCACTGGATACCCCAGGTGCCTCAATCCACCCATATGTGTATTTAAGTTTCCACCTTAGATAAACCATTAATTAACAATCTCACATCTGTCATGGATATTCACTCACCCAATCCACGTCTACTAGCATAGCATGGCATAATAAGCAAACGCAGAAGTAACTCCCAAAGGTTTCATAAGTAACACAGGTAATAGGTACTACCTCATCTACTTCCCATCCCACAATTTAATTAGATCCTAATCATGCAATGTTTGAGGATTGATCTAATGCATAAAAACTGGGTAGTAGAAAAGGTATGATCAAGTGTTACTTGCCTTCTGATGATCCGCGAAACCTAGAGATTCGAAGTAACAAGCGGCGCACTCTGGGTGATCTATCACAGACAAACAACAAGTATACAATAAGTACTCATCTAATGCACGGGTAAATCTCGAATAAAAGATCTAACCAGAAAGTTCAACTTAAGAACCCTGGTGGCAAAAGAGAACGAATCGAACAAAACAACGGAAAACAACCGGCGGAAGGAAACAGCTCGGTTCTAGCAAGTTGAAACTAGGTCAAATTTTACAGTAGCAAAACTCTGTTTAAGTTGATTAGTCGGAACTGCGGTTTCGAAACGAAACTCCAGGCGCTTGAATCACCTGATTCCGATAAATGAGCGAGAAGATAAACTAGAACGAGGATCGGATCTGAAATCGCGATCAGAAAATAGTGAAACAAGTCCAACTAAAAGAAAACGACGAACGGTTAAACGGACGGACGTTCGTTAACCGTGAATAACCGGTGATCACGTTCGTTAAGACGAACGGTCCGGCGAACGCTCGCTAAACAACAAAACCGGAAAATAAAAACCAATCTAGGGTTTCGAAAAAAACGAAACGACAGAAAAAGAAAACCGGAACAGTTTTTTTTTTTAAAAAAACCGAACCGAGGGGGAGGGTGGCGCGGCGCGGCTACCTCGACGAGGTGGGGCTCCGGCGGGGCGGCGGCTAGGTGCGGGGCGACGGCAGCTGGCGGCGCGGGCGGCGGCGCTGGCGGCGGGCGGCGGCGGCGGCTGCGGTGGCGCGCGGCTGCTGCTGCTGCTACTTGGGGCGGCGGCGGCTGCGGGTTGAGGAGGAGAGGGGGGGGGGGGGGTGCTGGGGTATTTAAAGGGGGGGTGCTGCTTGGAGGAGGGGGCAAGGCAAGGGCGGCGGCGGTGGCGGAGTCCGAGCCGGACTCGGCTGGGGCGGCGGCGGCGCGCTGCGCGCGGGCGCGCGAGGGTAGGGGCGGCTGGGCCGGCTGGGCCCTTGGCCCAGGCGGGGCGCTGCGCGTTTTTTTAAATAGATGTCGGGCGCAGAAAAACGAATGACATAAAATCTAAACGAACTCTAAAATTTACAAAGTAAATTTTCCCCGACTCCTAAAAATGAGTCGAACAAAATGAACTTTTACTCAGCCTAAAATGCAGTTGTTTGAAAACACGCATTTTCCCTAAGGCAAATAAACTCCGAGAAAAATCCAGAATTTGATTTATTTATTAAATCTTCATTTTTCCTAATTTTTGGGAAAGTCATATTATTCCCTCTCATATTTTTGGATATTGGAAAATTAGTTGAAGATGAAATAAATAAAATCAAATGATCCTCTTTTTTTCATAATTTGAGGGAACTCAAATATGAAAATTTCGAAATCTCCAACTCTCTCCGAGGGTCCTTGAGTTGCGTGAAATTTCTAGGATCGGCAAAATGCACGAAAATATGAAATGCATAATGACTTAATGTATAACATTCCAAATTGAAAATTTGGGATGTTACAAACCTACCCCCCTTAAGATGAATCTCGCCCTCGAGATTCGGGTTGGCTAGAAAATAGGTGAGGGTGGTCCTTGAGCAAATCTTCTTCTCTCTCCTAGGTGGCTTCATCCTCAGTGTGGTGGCTCCACTAAACCTTGCAAAACTTGATAACCTTGCTGCGAGTAACTCTACTGGCATAATCGAGAATCTTGACTGGTTTCCCCTCATATGTTAAATCATCCTTCAACTGAATTGCTTCAAGTGGCACTGTATCTCTTAGCGGTACCTCTGCCATCTCGGCGTGACATTTCTTCAGCTGAGAAACATGGAATACATCGTGAACTCCTAACAATCCCTCAGGTAATTCCAACTTGTATGCTACTTCTCCCATGCGCTGCAAGATCCTATACGGTCCAACGAAACGTGGTGCTAATTTTCCCTTAACTCCAAAACGCTTAACTCCTCGTAGCGGAGATACTCTAAGATAAACTCTGTCGCCAACTTCATATTCTATCGCCTTGCGTTTTGCATCCATATAGCTCTTTTGTCTGGACTGGGCTACCTTGAGCCTATCGCGAATCAACTTTACTTTCTGTTCAGACTCCTTAATCAAATCCGGTCCAAACAACTGGCGGTCTCCAACCTCATCCCACAACAACGGGGTTCTGCACCTCCTTCCGTACAAGGCTTCGAAAGGGGCCATCTTCAAACTGGATTGATAACTGTTGTTGTAAGAAAACTCTGCATACGGCAAGTTATCGTCCCAACTAGATCCATAATCTAGTGCACAAGCTCTCAGCATATCCTCCAAAATCTGATTGACTCTCTTAGTCTGTCCATCTGTCTGTGGGTGAAAAGCTATACTGAATTCCAGCCTGGTTCCCAATGTTTCATGCAACTGATTCCAAAACTTTGAGGTAAATTGGGTTCCTCTATGTGATACGATACTCCTCGGAACTCCGTGCAAACACACAATTCTGGTCATGTATATCTTTGCCAACTTAGCACTGCTATAGGTAGTCTTGACTGGAATGAAATGAGCTACCTTCGTCAAGCGGTCGACTATAACCCAAATCGAGTCATAGCCTGAACGAGTCTTTGGCAAACCTGTGATGAAATCCATGCCTAGTTTATCCCACTTCCATTCGGGTATCGGCAATGGTTGCAACAATCCTGCTGGCTTCTGATGTTCTGCCTTCACCCTCTGACATACATCACAAACTGCTACATACTCCGCGATATCCGTCTTCATTCCGGTCCACCAGAACGTTTCCTTCAAATCCAAATACATCTTGGTATTTCCTGGGTGAATCGAATAGGGCGAATCGTGTGCCTCTTGTAGAATCAACTTCCTGATCTCTGGGTCATTTGGCACATAAATACGGTCCTCAAACCATAGGGTATCGTGCTCATCCTCACGAAATCCCTTTGCTTTTCCTTCGCTCATTTTCTTCTTTATATCCGCGATCTCTTTGTCATTTTTCTGAGCTTCTCTGATTTTGTCCATCAAGGTAGACTGAATCTCCAATGCTGCTACATAGCCTCTCGGAACTATTTCCAAACATAGCTCACGAAGATCTTCTGCTAACTCCTTTGGTATCTCTCCCGTCATCAGTGTATTGACATGGCTCTTACGGCTTAATGCGTCAGCTACTACATTAGCCTTTCCAGGATGGTAATGCAATCTCATATCATAGTCCTTGATGAGTTCCAACCATCTCCTTTGTCTAAGGTTTAACTCTTTCTGCGTGAAAATGTACTTCAAACTCTTGTGATCCATGTACACCTCACAATGATTTCCAATGAGGAAATGTCTCCATGTCTTCAATGCATGCACAACAGCTGCTAACTCCAAATCATGTGTGGCATAATTTAGTTCGTGAGGTTTCAGTTGTCGTGAAGCATACGAAACAACTCTTCCTTCCTGCATAAGCACTGCTCCAAGTCCTCGACGTGAAGCGTCGCAATACACCTCATAATCCTTGGCCTGATCTGGCAAAATTAACACTGGTGAGGTAACCAATCTTTTCTTCAACTCCTGAAAACTTGACTCACAATCCTCAGTCCATATGAACTTAGTATCCTTCTTCAACAACTCTGTCATAGGCTTCGCAATCCTTGAGAAGTTCTCAATGAATCTCCGGTAGTATCCTGCGAGTCCAAGAAAACTCCGGATCTCTCCAACTGTCGTTGGGGCTTCCCATTCGGTTACGGTCTCAACCTTTTTAGGGTCAACTGCTATCCCTTCTCCAGATATAACATGTCCGAGAAATCCAACTTCCTTCAACCAAAACTCACATTTGCTGAACTTGGCGTATAACTGATGTTCCCTTAGTTTCTCCAAAACCAATCGCAAATGTTCCTTATGTTCCTCTTCATTGTTCGAGAAAACCAAAATATCATCAATGAACACCACAATGAACTTATCCAAAAACTCCATAAACACTGTTCATCAGGTTCATGAAATAGGCAAGTGCGTTAGTCAGTCCAAATGACATAACGGTATACTCATACAGTCCATATCTTGTGGTGAATGTTGTCTTAGGTATGTCCTGCTCTCGAATCTTCAACTGATGGTATCCTAATCGCAAATCGATCTTGGAAAACACCCTAGCTCCTTGCAACCGATCAAACAAATCATTTATCATTGGTAGGGGGTACTTGTTCTTGATTGTTACTTCATTCAATCCACGATAATCAACAACCATCCTTAACGATCCATCCTTCTTCTCCACTAAAAGTACGGGTGATCCCCAAGGCGAAGAACTTGGGCGTATATAACCTTAATCCAATAGCTCCTTAATCTGCTTCTTGATTTCCGCCAAATCCTGTGCGGGCATCCTGTATGGTCGCTTCGATATTGGGCCTGTACCTGGCAAGAGCTCAATCAAAAACTCAATGTCTCTATCTGGTGCCATTCCCGACAACTCCTCAGGAAATACATCCGGGTAATCCCTCACCACTGGAACCTCTTCCTGCACAACTCCTGATAAGGAAGTTACATGTGCTCTTTTTGGATTATGCCGTGATACATACTTGATTTTTCTTCCTTCTGGTGTCGTAAGCAAAATTGTCTTACTTGCGCAATCAATGTTCCCTCCATACATTGGCAGCCAATCCATACCGAGAATCACATCCAATCCTTGGGATTCCAGAATGATCAAATCCGTCGGGAATACATGCCTTCCTATACTTAATGGCACTTGAAAACATCCTTGTCTGGCCATATACTCCGCTCCTGGTGAGCTTACTAGCATAGGGGTTTTAAGAATCTGTGTAGTCAGACTATACTTCTCTACAAATCCCCTTGATATGTATGAATGCGATGCACCGGTATCAAAAAGAACAAGTGCAGTAAATGACTTAACCAAAAACTTACCGATTACTGCATCGGGCTCGTCTTCAATCTCCTCCACATCAATGTGGTTCACCTGTCCCCTGTTGAAAGGGTTTGGATTCTTTCCAGAGCTTCCATTTCCACCTTGGCCTTCGGGATAATCATTTGCATAATGTTCGGTCTTGGAACACTTGTAACAGGTGACATGGCTCAGGTCTTTCTTGGCTGGGGTTGATGGTGTGGTCCGGTTCTGGCCGTTGCTTCCTCCATTCCCTATTACCATTCTTGTGGCCATTATGGTTGTGCGAACTACCTCCTCCATGGGTATGCTGAAACTGAACTCCCTGTTTAGGCGTATAACGGGGCTTCTGTTGGGCTCCATCGTTATACTTCCCCTGCCCATACTTTCTCTTGCGATTCTCAATCTGCTGCTGCTTTCCTTCAATCATGAGGGCATGGTCTACCAACTCCTGGTAGTTATTGAAAGTGGCTACCATCAACTGCATGCTTAACTCATCATTCAGTCCTTCCAGAAACTTCTCCTGCTTAGCTGCATCTGTAGCAACGTCATCAGGGGCATAACGTGCTAACTTACTAAAATCATCCACATACTGGCCAACAGTCCTTCCTCCTTGGCGTAAGTTGCGAAACTCACGCTTCTTCATGGCCATAGCTCCTGCTGAAACATGGGCAGTGCGGAAAGCTTGCTGAAACTGATCCCATGTGACAGTGTCTACAGGGTAAGTGGCTGTGAAATTCTCCCACCATGCTGCTGCGGGTCCTTCAAGCTGGTGTGCAGCAAACTTCACCTTTTCTCCATCGGTGCATCCTGCAGTAGTCAACTCCCTTCCTATCTTGCGGAGCCAATCATCTGCTACAATTGGCTCGGTGCTACTGGAATACACTGGCGGTTGCAGCCTAAGGAAACGAGTCAAGTGATCCGCAGGTGGTGGTGGTGGTGGGTTGTTGTTGTTGTTGCCTTGGTTCTGTACCAATGTTTGGATCAAAGTGTTCTGCTGCTGAATCAACTGGGTGATATCTGGCGGAAAAACAAACCCGGGGTCACGTCTCGGAGGCATCTGAAGGGTTTAGAAAAGATGAGAAACTTAGAATAGAGTGGGGTCTAAGGAGAAAACACTACCCAAATGCACATGAGCAAATGCACACAAAATCACTTCATTCATTTCAAACAAAGGGCTTACAACGGTTTAACTATCGCAAAAGTGCTTGAACTAATATGTTACATGGAGGTAATACTACTAATATGTGGGGGTCATCTATTAATTTGAACCGGTGGAAGAATCCATGATGTCTGCTCCAGCTTCGTCTTCAAAGTCGGGTTCACTTGGATCCGAATCGGTGTCGTCGATGATGATGTAGTTGCTCGGACAGTCGACGTACTTGTCTTCATTCTTGAGTGCTAATTTCTTCTTAAGTTCTTCAATCTAATGCTTAAGATCGCTATTGTGTCTTACTACAGCTACGATCTCGTCCATGTAGTCCTTGCGTGTAGACTTCAGCTCTCCTTCAAGTTTGATGATCCTTCCCTTCGCATTCTTCAATTCTATCATATCATTGCACATCTGGTTCTCCTGGTGTCGAATGTGCTGGTTTAACTCCTGGATGAAAGCTGCAATGGATCTATCCTTCTTGGTGCTGACTATCTCCCATTGTTCATTTCGGCGTCCGCAAATCTGGTAGATAGTGTCCTTGAGGTCTTCTTGATAAATTTCTCCAATGCGTCCCATGGTGATATGAGCTGCCATGCTCTTTCCCAGACTCCAGGTTGGTGCACTGAAAACACTATCTATAGGCTTGGTGATTGGGGCGAATGTCCTTCCCGGAACGTGAGCTTGAATCTTCCAGCGCTCCTCTTCAGGCAGAGTGGCGTTGAAAGTCCCGGTGAAGCTTGGTAGTCCAATGTTCAGGTACTTGGTGACTTCCTTCAAGTGGAATCCAAAAGGTGTGCCTTCATCTGGTTGGGCGTACTTGATCTTTGCGTCCGTCATCCTAAAAGAGTAGAAAAGATGAGGAGTTAGAAAATGAGAAGAGAGTAGTGATCTATGGCTTTAACTTAGTGGTCGTGTCCTATAGTCAGCGTGTGCTCTGATACCATCTCTGTAGCGACCCGACCTCAGATGGTCAAGTCTCTGTGCTCAGGTGTCATCCCTGGATCGGTAATGCTGACACCACATAGTACTTTGAAGGATTTATAACAAAGTAGCAATCACACACTTATTACATCGTTGTCCAAGAGAGGACTTATTACAATAAATATGGCTTAAGGCCATCTAATAATGATAACAGCGGAAGACTTGGAAGATAAGTGAGTCCATCAACTCCAACGGCATAACTGAGTATAGAACCACGACCTAAAGCACCTTACTCGTCATCTGAAAAGTCTGCAACGCGATTCTTCGCTTAATGAGTACTTGATTCTATCCACAGTGAGACTTTGTTCCTACTCTCCTTCTATATAGATGTTGCTAAACCTTCTTGTTCTATTTTACAAGTAGGACTTGGCGAGCAAAAAGAAGGAGAGAGTTTGCTTTCTATCTTTTACTAAGATAGCTTTCTCTATACTCGCTACCCTATTGTTTTCGTGAAGAAGCATGTTGGTAAATACGAGGTATTCGGCAAGGAGATCCTATATACCTGCACTTTGATTTTCATTGAAATAAGCATTTCCTCTATTTTGGGACACCAGATATATGAATGTCTTCGTAAGGAAGCTGTTTGTTTTCTCGCAGGTGTGCTAAAGCACATCCGTTTTCTTGCAGAGACAGAAACATAGGCATCCAGCTAGCCGAGATCTCCTTGATCCAATCCTGCATTTGCAACTGCATGTGGCCCAACGCACGTTGAAGGCCATCAAGCCCTCCGCCCCGACTCCCGGCAACCAGCATAACCACTCCTCTACACTTCAGTGCCCACTCCACTTGCATTGGACCAGTGGCTTACAAGATGAAGGAAAGAACTGGCTAGAAAGAATGGCTCACAAGGCCTAAGGAATTGAAACCACCCGCACAACCAAGGGAGACCCTCTACTGTACGCAATTCTTGATTGAAATCTAAGACTCCGCTCAGACTATCTATTGGCTTCTCGCTTTGAAAAGCGCTTTTTCCGTTGATAGTTTGTTCCCAGAAGTTTTGAATCGATGGAAAGAAGAGCACTCTACCACAGCCAGTCAGAAAATTTCTCATTTCTTTTAGATTTCCCATCTGAATCAGTCAATCAAGGCATCTGATTGTTTGGGCAAGGGAAAGTCTTTGACTTGGATACGGTCTGTCAATTACTTGCATTCTCTTCCCTTCACGTTGCTTGCTTGGATTGCCCATTGTGCTAAGCTTGTGCCTTTTGGATTCGTGGACAGCACGACCAGTTAGAAGCCAGGATCCCTTTGACTGATGTGTGCTGAGCCAACTGATACTGATACGGTGCCATTTCATTTTACTATGTACTATCTTTCTCGCTGCTACGGTCCCATCATGGATTTGAACCGTGAGGCTAAGTACCTAAAAAGGAAGCACTCGCCAAACAAAGAAAGGAAGTCATTCGCTAGTTTGAAAAGAAGGGAATATGAGCCAAGCTCTGGCTGTTGATTGCTCGACCAATACAAGCTCCATAGTTTCATTGCCAGTTGAATAAAGCTCTGTGGTTTTTGAATCAAGCAAGGGAGCCACCAAGCAAACCTTTAATAAGCATCTCTAGCGCAGTCACTTCTCTATAGAAAGAAAAAACCTGTAGTCAAGACTAGTCGCATTAGTGAAACAAGTGATTTGCTGACATTCAATTCAAATAGAAAGAGTAGTCACAGCTGCGACAAGTTGCTCTAAGAGGAAGGAGTTGACTTACTTTCAATTCCTAATATAGCAAGAGCGGATTTTTTTCATGTAGCATTTCTACCCCTATAGGATTTCCCATCTTAACCGAGAATGGGTGCCCACCTTGTTCGTACCGAGAATGGGTGCGGCCCACCCCATCTAAAGTAGCCTGAAATTCGTTCCTCTACAATCCAGAGCAGTCCGAACATGTATCGCGATCTGGACGGACAAAGAATGCCATACACTTGAGTGACCCCCTTTTCTGTGACCACCACCAAATTCAAAAGAAGAGGTGAGATCACCCTGAAAAAAATAATCTTTCATAGCTCTTAAAATATGGGCCAACCTCTCCATTAATATTGATACTCACTTCACCTCCTTCTACCACTTGTTTAATCCAACCTATCCACTTCTCACTAAACAAAACCCTTTTTAAGCAAAACCTCTTGTAGAAAATCCCAATTCACCCTATCATATGCTTTTTCAAAGTCTAGCTTTAGTATGACCCCCTATTGTTTAGTCCTCCTAAGCTCATGAAACACCTCATGGATAGTGACCACCCCATCTAAAATATTTCCGTTTTTCATAAATGCCCTCTGACTCTTACTCACCACCTTATCTGCAACTCTCTCAAGCCTACTTGTCAGTACTTTAGTCACAATTTTATAACAAACATAATATACACATATTAGCCGATATTGCTTGATAGTTGCAGCATCTTTTGTTTTAGGAATCAGAGTAACCACCCTATAATTAAGCCTTCTAAGTTGCAACTCCTCAGCATGCAGGCTATCAAGCATTCTTTTGACCATCTCTTTAACCATCTCCCAAAAATGTTTCTAAAAGATTACTGGTAAGCCATCTGGGCTAGGAGCTGTATTGGTTTTTATCTCTTTAACTACTAACTCTATTTCCTCCATAGTGAAAGGCTTAGTCAACTCTTCATTGTCTAGTTCTGATAACATGTGCTCTGTTGACCAAAGGGCTTCCACCAAGAGATATGTCCCCCCTGTGCTCTGAACCAAATAGTCTCTTATAGTAACTAGAAATGTGTTCTTGCAACTCTTTCTCATCTTGTATAACATTTCCTTCATGTTCCAAAGAAGCAATATTACATTTTATGTGTCTTCCATTGGCAGCACTAGTGTTCTGGGTAGGATTCCCTCCAAACATGAAAGATCGGCCGTCTAGGGTTCTACCCTACATTATCTTGGTATCATGAGCCCGTTGATCACGTTTTTGGAGCCCCTACCCTTTGTTTTCTAGCTTGATTTTGTTGTGTTCTTCCCCAAATTCGAAAATCCCCACCAAAAAATAGCCCCAATTTTTCCGTGATTTGTTTGTTTGATGATGTTTTGTTGATTTTGATCCATGTATTTGCTTGGTTTCAAGTGGATCTAGCATCTCCCCAAGTTTCCCCTCTTTCCATCCGTCAAATCCCGCAAATTTTGACCCTAAAGTCCCCAATTTCCGCCCAAAATTGCATCCCAAACTCGCATCTCGCGTTGACCCACACCCACCGGACGACCGCCACTTTACTAGACGTCCTGAGCAGCAGGAACCACCGGACGTCCGCCCCCTTCCGGACGACCGGTGCCACCCAACAGAACGGAATTAGCGGATTTCCGACCCTACCGGACGTCCGGCCACCGGACATCCGTCCATTTCCTGACGTCCGCTACCTATAGATATTCACTTCGGCTGATTCTTGTTTCGGCCATAACTAATTCATCCGAACTCCAATTTTGACGTTCTTTAGCTTGTTTTGAAGCTCTTGACATCCCCCATCCCACAAAAATATTACCAACTCCATTTGTCTCCATCAAATGTTCCAAAATTTGGCAAGTTTTCCTAGGCCCTCCACCACATCATCCGCATTGCCACAACCGATCTCCGCAACCTAACCCATTTTGGCTTGTCATAACATTAGTGGTTGTTAGAGTAGTGATTCGAGTCTCCTAAGGTGTTTCGGCTACTTAGATACGATTGCTTCTTCATCAACAACCACCATCACTTCCGCATAACCTTGCCCACCATACACTTCTGACAACCCAACTTAACCCAAATTTGTTTGAGCTTGTTTGAGTTGAGGCTTGTGTCTCCTAAGGTGTTTTGGCTACTTAGGGACGGCAACTTCAACTCCGACACATGTATAGCCCATCATTCCACTTCCGCATTGCCAAGTGCAAACCACCACCGCATTCCGCTACCACCATTTGACATTTGCCTTTGAGAATTTGAGTTGTGGTTTTTCCGTTTCCTAGGGTGTTTCGGCTAACTAGAAACGGGTCGACATCGGCAACACCGCCTCTCATCATCGCCAAGGATGGTAACCTCGACGACACCATTGTATATTCCCCTTGCCATTGCATTGTGAACCCCTAGCCCATTTTGCTTCACCTGCCTATCGAGACTAGCCATTTGAGTATTGCCGGCAACGTTACTTGTGCACATTAATGATCTACACCTCCCATTGCATACATACCATATCATACTGGTATCATCTTGGTATCATATCATCCATTGTGTCACAAGATTTTTCCCACATATACACAATTTCTATCTTGGTTTGTGCATTTCACATTGTGTCCATATCAAAAAAAAAGAATAAGCTTTTAAGCAAAGAAAAAGAGAGAGAGTAAAAAGCTTGTAAGCAATAGCCATAGCATCACAATATACCATACATACATAACATACTTTGGAATAGAAAGATTATCCACTTTGCATCTTATAGGTTGTGCACAAGTGTCGTATCCGCCTATTGAGCAATCGTGCTAGCGTCTCTCTTGAGTTGTGCAACACGAGCATTTTCCATGGATTCCACATTTTGTGCTCATTCCTTGGTTGCACGACCCCATTTATCTATCCGTGTGTGTGTTTACGTGTGCCATTCATTGCTATTGGTCTACTTGTTTCACTTGCGAATTTGTGAATCTCTTATTATTGACTCTTGCTAAAATTTTGCATCAAATTTTTGTGCCTCTATCCTCATCGAGCTCCACCATAAGCTTTACTTGATAGGTGTGAGTGAACAAGTCCGGTACCAATTCCACTATTCTTTCATCTCACATTGAGTGAAACGGGATACATCCTCAACTTTGGGAAAAGGTAACTTGGTATTGTTTATCTCATTTCCTACTCACCTCTACTCGAGTCTTGTGATGGATAGGCAAGGCATTTCACCTTCGTTCTACAACAACGACGAGTTCGATGCCATGAAAAACAACTTCGACACCAAGATGCAAGCTCAAATGGAGGAGATCAAAGACCTCATCAAGTCCTACAAGCGATCTTCCTCATCTTTGAGAAGACGCTCAAGAGCACATCCTTCCGAGCTACCATCTCCGGCAAGATCACATCAGCATCGACACCACCACCAACAAGAACATGAAGGTCAAGATCTCAACACCAACAAACATTCAACGACTTCACCATATCCCTTGGCATCTTCGCCAAGCGACTTCAAGGAATCTTCACCTACAGACATACGACATCTTCGCCGACAAGCACCCCAAGACTACACTCAAAAGAAGCTTCTCAAGCTCAAGTCCACGACTTCCACGAGCTACTACGACCTCGACACCGACCACACAATTCCTTTATATGGGACTCGAGAACCCGAGGAGTATCTCCAGTGGGAGCGCTTGATGGACGACTACCTCAAGCTACATCAAGTCCCTTCTGAATATCAAGTGAAGTGCGCCACAAGAAACTTCCATGACTACACATCGACATGGTGGCTTCACACACCTTCGGACAACTACGACATGAGTTGGCCCAAGACGAAGAGAGCTATGCAGCGAGAGTTCGTGCCTCCAACCTACACTGAACAACTTCGACGCCAATCGGAGAACACCATCCAAGGATCCAAGCCCATCGACAAGTACTTCAAGGAGATGAAGAATGCCTTGCAACGAGCCGGCATGGACGACCCCATTTCATTGAAGTTCCACTTCATGATGGGATTGAACAACGACATCTCCAAGACTATCTTCCTTGAGAACTACAAGTCGCTCGACGACTACTACATTGGTGCTCTCAAGGCGGAACAAGAACTCATGAAGGCCAAGTCTTCTCCACCCCAAGCACACTGCGCGGCGACCAAGCTCTACGACAATCATGAGGCTAGTACCACCACGATGTCCAAGCCCGACGAGCTCCACGATGATGCTCCCAAGTTCGACTTCACCGCCATCCCTCTTTGTGGCATTGATGATGCCGAGTCTACTTTGACTCTTTTTCAAGATGGTGCGGCGACGAGTACGACTACGGAGACCCTCAAGGACCAAGCTTTATAGGCGAGCGACAAGGTGGCGAGCAAGGATGATGCTTCCATGTTAGGAGGTGAGAGTGATGATGTGCCATCTTCGGCCTTCATCCACGACGACAATGACGAGATGATCGAGCATGGGATTTTCCCTTTGGTTATGGAGGAGAGTGATGATGTGCCATCTTCAGGCTTCATCTACGGCGATGACGATGAGATGGTTGAACATGGGATTCTCCCTTCGACCACGGCAACGTATGATGACTTGAGTAACTTTTGCCACCATGTTGAGAGTGAGAGTGAATTCACCACTAGCCCCATATATGACGAGTTGCCCCAGTTACCATGTGAGGAGAGCCACAACCCCCACCACTTGAGTGAGATGAGTGACTCCACCATATGCGACTTTGAGTGCACCTATTTTGAGGGAGTGAGTGAACCACCACATAGAAAGAGTGGGATAGTTGATAGGTCTCGTGAGGCCATTTGCATTTCTAACAACTTGACCTCTACCTCTATTGTGTCTTCTCATTTGGTTCTAGGTCCCATTTATGATGACACGCTGATCCTCGATGACTTTGTCCTCCCTTTGGACAAGACGATGGCCATGGTGGAATATGATGCACCCCCACATGGTTCCATCAAGATGAAGATGACCACCATTTGGTCTTTCCCACCTCACCTACATCACTTGAGTGGAATGACAAAGGTAACATAGGTGACGGTGATGCTCTAGTCCCAATAGTGGACATTCTTGACATTGATTGCTTGCATGATGTTGATCCATCTAGTACCATGCTTCATGCTAGTATGATTTCCCCATGCGATAATTTGCCCATTTATGATGAGTATGATGATTCTCATGAGGAGTCTATTAGTTGTGATCCCATGTTACATAGGATTTCTTGTGACAATTCTTTAGGTCACATCATGTTTGATAATCCGCTTGACTTGTCATATGCTATGCATGAGATCAACCATATGTCTTATTTGCAATCTCTTCATAGTGACTATGCATATGCCATTAAAATAAACCCAATTTGCACATATGGCATAGATGACAAGACCATGGTTATTGACATTTGTTTTTCTTGTGACGGTATTGATATGCTCACTTTGCATCATTTATCTCATATGCCATACCATGCCCTCCTAGCTTTAGATATGCACTGTTTTGGATGTTGTCCATTTCCTCCATATGATGTTTCCGATATTGCTCATGAGGAGACCCCCGTAGTTTCCTAATACATTTTAGGAGATTTTGATCCATCCCATTCATTGCATGATCCCAATACTTGTGTGCACCATATGCTCCCCATGAACAAACATGCTATTGATGTGCCATATATTTGCATTCTCAATTTGTGTCCCCATCATGTCATACATAATAACTATTCTTTCATGATGGATGACATGTTCTTATACCATGCATCAAATTTCTTTGAGCGATGCTTATCTTGCACATGTGCACATACACATCATGATGGATGATGCATACATTTACCACACACACAACTTCTTTGGTTTGTGTCTCTTTTGTGTAGGTACCCATGAATACTTGTCAACCTCACAATCGCATGAGTTGACAAAACAAGCTCTAGATAGCAATGATGACTTGGGATCACGTGGATTTCCTTTCCCACCGCTCTCTTCGTGCAAAGACTTCGCGCATTTCTTCTACATGTCCCTCACATCGTTGTGGGTTATTGACCATTACATATCATATGCCCATCTTCCCATGTTCACTTTGCATGATATGCTTATTACTATGCCTTTGCCATGCATTTTTGACCCATGCTTTGCTTTACACATGATGATTGATTCCAGTACTTGTATGTGTATTTGCAAGCTTGGTGGAGATAGCACTTGTTATTGCCATGTTTGCTTTGTGCACCATTCCTATAATGATACTATGATCTTGCTTTGTGTTCGTGCTTGCGATATGTCATGTGCTTTGTCTATGCCTATTACTTACTCACATGACATGATTGCCATGATTTCTTCTAGTGTGTTGCATCTTTGCTCCACTAGTTTGCATGACTTGATTACTATGCTTGCTTATGTTGCATCACCAATGACTCATACTTGCTCATTTCATGCGGTTGATGACAACCATCTATATGCTTTGCACATGATTCATATTGCTTCTTGTCATATATCTCCATGTGTTTCCTCTCTCATGCTAGATGACTTGCCATGTATTGAGTGCAGCAATGCTTATAGTCTTGCTCATGAGATTGCCCCCATAGCATTCTAACATATGTTTGGAGATTTTGACATATTCCTTGTGAAGCATGCTTGTCTTACTTCTTTGCACCATATACCTAGTGCCATGAATATCTCCATTGTTGCATCATATTATTCATGCACTTTTGCTTCTAATGGTTATGTGCAAGAGAAGGAAACCATCATGATGGATGATGTGTTTATCTACCATGCGCATACGTTCTTTTTTTTGTTGTGTGCATGTGTAGGATACTTGGACTTTGTGTCGACTTCCACTTCACGTGAGTTGACCATTCAAGCTCTTGAGAGCGAGCCTCATACATTCTACCATGACTCGCTACTACACCACATTTCCTACCACTTCAGCATTGTGAAGAATGCACAAGGACATGCTTTCAAGGTGACATCTTTCTTGAGCATGGATATTGTGGATCATACTACTTGTGTTGCTTGCACCATGGGACTTGTTGGTCATCTTAGACCACTTGATAGTGCACATGTTAGAGATCTTGCCTCGACTTGCCATCTTTGCATTTCCATGCCTCATGACATATATACCTTGTGTGTTGCATCCAATTCTTGGATCTTGCTCCTATCATATGTTTGGTTGCAACAATGTCACTTCTTCACATATGCCATGTCCCATTACTTGTCACATGCTTGACTTGATTGCCTCACACATGATGAACAATTGCTCTTTCTATTGTGTTGAGTGCCACATTATATTCACTACGCCCTATGCACATTATGCTTGGATTGTCTCGCACTTGAACCATGTGTTTAGAAACTTCATTTTATTTGGTGTTGTGAATGATTCTTATGCCTACCATAGATCTTTCATTGAGTAATTTGTGAATGCTTTCTATGACCTCGAGGTAGATGCTTACTCTCTTGTCACACATATTTGCATCTCTGCCTCACATTTACATGCTTGTCCCCACGATATCTTTGATTGTGCTCAATTGATATGCTTACATGCCATGTCACAATCCTTTGTCAATCCATATGCTACGCTTGATGACGACACTTGTTTGGTGAATCACCTCTTGAATGCTTGGTTTTGCACTAACGCTAACCACATTTGTTTTTCCAAGTGTTTGTTGTCTTTGCCCATTTCGAAGGAATCACTAGACGGTTCGACATTGGAGAGTACCCACTTCAAGCTTGAAGATGATGACTACTTGGTGAACGTCCACTTCTACACGGCGAAGCCATCTCTTTCCCATGGTGATTTGGTTTTCGATCCAAGGTCGGATCTTTTCCAAGGGGGAGGGGATGATGCGAAGCATCCTACGGGCATCACCATGTCAAGAGTCCTTTTGGAAAGTGACATGTGTGACCTCTACTTCTCATACATAAAGGTGAATCTTTCCCGTTACACGTGTTCACTTGACCCCTTCGAGGATAGTATACTACTTGACACTCCACTCGTGTGCATGCATAGGTATTGCCGGATCTTCACAGGCGACGAGGAGGAGTGCAAGCGCGAAGGAACAACTACACCGTCCGCGAGGGAAGCATGGAAGAGAAGACGGAAGAAACAGAGCTGGTACATGCTACAACCACCGGACGACCGGTCGGGACCGGACGTCCGACACCTTGAAGCCGCACAGCCAACGCCAGCTATAGCACCTCCCAGCGAGCGAATGTCCGGCCCCCACCGGACGACCGGTAATATTAATGGAAGTCCGAAGATACCAAACGACCAGTGTTCCTTCACAGAATGGATCTAGCGGACGTCCGACGACTAGCGGGGTCCCTCTTGAGACACTGGATGACCGCTATCCACCGGATGACCAGTCCTTGCCTGTGCGCAGCCACGGGCCTTTGGCCTTGTATCCCTTCCCACTTACCCCTTCGAGGCTTACACTATAAATATGCCTCCCCCTCATCCTTTCGAAGGTAAGCAAAGTGATAGCTCACTTGTATGTGAGCTTTGCTCCTACTATTCTTCTCTTGAGAGAGAGAGACCACCACTCCCATGGAGTTCAAGACCTCCATGTGAGAAGATCCTGCGGGATATATCATCAAGACCCCCTCACGGGTGGACCCCATCAAGACCTCCTCTTGGAGATGAACCTTACTTTGTATCTTTCCCTTTGTTGTTCATGTACCTTGTGGATCTTGTGTGTTTGATTGTCTAGTGGATGTGTGATTGGACTTGTTCTTCAATGTTTCCCCTTGTGATTTCTCTCTGTTCTTCCCCGTGTTCATCGGGTTCTTGGTAGGATTCCCTCCAAACGTGAAAGATCGAGTGTCTAGGGTTCTACCCTACATCATCTACCAAGATGATGTAGGGTAGAACCCTAGATGATGATCTTTCCTGTTTGGAGGGATTCCTACCACGAACACGAAGAACACTAGGAGGGGAACGAGAGGAAAACACGAGAAAACACTCAACCAACAAGAATAAAGTCATACATGCGCTAGATCATCGAGACACAAGGTGATACAAGATCCGAATCCAACAAAGGACGATACATAGGGTAACCGGTTCTTCTCCGAGAGGAGGTCTTGAGTTCTTCCCGTAAGGGGCCTTGAATCCAAATAAATCTTCTCCGTAGAGGCACGGTCTCTCTCGGAGGAGCAGATCCGGATGGATGAGCGAGGCTCTATCTCACAAATGAGCTATCACAATGCTAACCTTAGCTAGGAGGTGGGAGAGGTCTATTTATAGTCGTAGTACAAATGGGGGCCAAAGTGAAGGGGTACAATGGCATCAACCCGAGGCTGCATGCACTCAGGTAACAGACGTCCACTGGGGACCAGTCGTCTGGTGGCTCATGAACGTATGGACGTATGGTAGTCATCGGTCTTCCACTGATTCTGTTTTGTGATGGTGTTGCCGGACATTCGATCATCTCGTACTTCCGCTAATTTCCTTTCGGGTGTGCAGTTGTTGGTCGTTCGGTGCGGACCGGTCGTCTGCTCGCTGGGAGGTGTGGCCAGTTGTCCGGGTTCGGGCCGGACGTCCACTCACTGTAGCCTGCGTCGGCTAGGACTTGGGCAGGCTGGGCTTCAGGCGTCGAATGTCCGGTCCCGACCAGTCATCCGGTGGTTGTGCCATCTTCGGTGTCTCTTCTTCTTGGCCTTCACACTTGGTGTCCTTTCCATCTTGGCCATTGAATGTAGCTGTTCCGTCGCCTTCTTCTAAGTATCTGATCAAACATAATGTATCCGCTTGAGGTAGTAGCCATGACTCATGTGTAGAAAGGGGTAGTTCGGAGAGGAGCGAGTTCACCTTATCTTTGATAGCCTTTGCTCGAGCTCTTGTCATAGGTCCAAGTGGTGTCATGGGAGATGTAGGTACATCCATGGGGATGATTGTGGGATGCTCCGCATCATCTGCCGCCCTTGGGAAAGATCCGACCTCGGATCGAAAGTTTCATCACCATGGTATGGCGAGAGGTCCTTGACATTGAAGATGTCGCTCACGTTGTACTTTTCACGTGGGAGGTCGATCTTGTAAGTGTTGTTGCTGTAGCGTGCTAGCACCTTGAAGGGTCCATCAGCTCGAGGTAGAAGTCTGGACTTGCGTTTGTTGGGGAAGCGGTCCTTCCGAGGGTGTAGCCACACGAGATCTCCAATGTTGAATATCATGGGTTGCTTGTTGGTGTTGAGGTTGGTCGCGAGTCATTGTACTTGGCGCTTAATGGTGTTCCTTGTATCTTCATGCATCTTCTTGAGGTAGCTTGCTCATGCACTCGTCTCCATGTTGGTGCGCTCTTGTAGTGGAAGAGGTAGAATGTCCAATGGTGACAACAGGTTGAAGCCGTAGACGACCTCGAAAGGGGACTTGCCGGTAGTCTTGTGTCTTGCGCAGTTGTAGGCGTACTTGGTGATGGGTAGACACTCCTTCCACTCCTTTATGTTCCTCTTGATCAACACGCGAAGTAGAGTGGAGAGTGTATGGTTCGTCAACTCCGTTTGGCCGTCGGTTTGCGGATGGTATGCCGAAGAGAACAAGATCTTGATTCCAAGCTTGGCGTGTAGAGTCTTCCAAAAGTAACTCAAGAACTTGTTGTCGCGGTCCGAGACAATTGTCTTTGGTACTCCATGGAGTCGCAAGATTTCCTTACAAAAAAGATTGGCAATATGTGAAGCATGGTCCACTACAAAAAAATACACTTCCGTGATGATACATGTTTGTCACAGTAGGTCACGTTTTCTGTCATGCATGTACATCCATGATGATTTTATGACAGAACAAGATAGTCATACCTGTGATGTCGTAGAAGTGTTCCATGACATTACAAAAATTATCATCATGGAAGTGTCCACTTCCATGACGATAAATCATGCGTCACAGAAGTGCTTTCATCAAGGGTGACCGACATGTGGCATCCACCGTAATGGAACGCCGTTAAGCTACCGAGTCCGGTTTTGGATTCGATAACCCGTTAACAGCCCCGACCAATGGGGATTTTCCACATGTAAAATCATCATTGGCTTGAGGAAACACATGTCGGTTCACCGTTGGGACAGATGTCATCCACTCACTGGACAGAAGGCGCCTATGATACGTCGACACGTGGCACGGCCCAACAGAGGCCCATTCGTGTGAAAAGGCCGGCCCGTTTGACTTGGTCAAAAGGTGGCGGGCCGGCCCACGGAAAGCCTATTAACGGCATGTTCGCATATAGCCCATTTACAACCCGCTAACCCAGGGCCCATTACGACCAATCCGAATTAGGATCATTAGCGTCATCTGGGCCATCCAATATAATTCCAGCTCATTTTAACTTCCGGCCCATGTATGGCCCATGACGTCTTTCGGCCCATATGGGGCCCTTTGTAACTCTTGGCCCATTAACGACCCATGGTGAAACTGGCCCATAATGAACAGTGTATCACTTTATACCCATTAACGTCCCGTGGTGAAACTAGCCCGTAATGAACAGTGTATCACTTTATACCCATTAACGGCCCGTTATTCCGTTGGGCCGTTTCCAGCCCATGTTATCTTTCGGCCTTCTCAGGGCCCATTTATTCTTGGGCTCATTTCCAGCATTCGTTTACTTACGACCCGTTACTATCATTTTCTGCTTGTGGGCCAAATTCAGCCCGTGGTTACAGTCGGCCCATTTGTGGCCCGTTAATACGTTGGGCCGTTTTCATAGCTTAATCAAATATGGCTGATTAATGATGGACCATTATGGTGAGACCATGAACGGACGATTCCAACTCTAGCCTGTTTACGACCATAATGTGGTTTGTTATTGGCCCATGTTTGGCCAACCAATCATACGGCCCGTAGAAGGCCCATTGATGATACGGCCCGTAGAAGGCCTATTGTGTCTACGACCCACATAAGGCCCATTGTTTCTACGCCCCGTAGAAGGCCCATTGTTTCTATGGCCCTTAGAAGGACCATTGTTTCTATGGCCCGTAGGAGGGCCATGGTAACTACAGTAAATATGTAGCCCATGGTTATTGCGGCCTAGTTTTAAAAAAATAGGTTATTGCGGCCACTAGCAAACCGCGGAAAAAGAACTGCACTGATTACAAGAAAATAAATAAATAAGACAGTAAGGAAATAAATAAGCAAGAAACTTACGCTAGGCTATCACGGCTATTATACATATTACATCCACTGTGCATCAAAGTTCGCCACCAGTGCAAATATAGGGAACAAAGCAGCATATAAACGCCGCAACAAAATAAGTCCAGAACTGAAACCAGTTCAGAAGAGCTCAAGAAACAATATCCTGGGTACCCATAATGCTGGCAAGATGCTTAGCAAGCTTATTAACTTTCTCTTGTTTGGCGCTTAAATCCTCCAGCACTTGCTGTTGCACCAGAAGGTATGCATCTGAATTCTGCAGGGATTTCCTCAGTCCTTCGGCTTCCTGTTGCATAACATATGATTGATGTCTTTCAACTTGAATTTGAGACTCAAGAAGACGAACTGATTCAGGCAATGAGTTTGAAGAGCTGGTGCCAGCAGTAGTAGCTAGTAACTCGAACACTACATCAAGACATGACTTTGGGGTTGTCTCAATGTCTTCAATATAGTTTTTATCAGCTTTCTTGGAGACCAACAGGGATGTCTCACTATCTTGAACCTTATCTGCATTACTTCCTTTACCATTGCATAACGGGGTACTCTTCTCCAATATTTTATCCGCGTTCTAAAAGAGAAACAAACAAACACATCACAGGTTTACAATGTAGTATATGAAACTCATTTTGGTAAACCAATTCAGTAGTAAGGTGGACAAGATAACAACATGAAACAAACATATATCTATGTAGTATGGTCACTGCATTGTCTATATCATTCTAGTTTATGTTGCCAAATCAATATAGATACAGTTCAAATCATATCTATTTAAGACAAAGCAGCATAGACAGAATATAAGAGTGGGAAACTACACAACAATAACAACACTTGTAATGTGCATGGCATGAGAACATAACTGTTTATTCAATAGAAACTGAAATCAACATAGAGCAAGTTACAACAACAAACACGTTAAAGAAACAGGTTTAAAACATACCTGTTGCGCCATTGGAGTTTCAAGTGCATCCTTCAATTTTGAAATTAGTTGGTATGAGTAAATACAGTGATGCAAGAGCAAAGTAGTATGAACCATAGCTACGGAACCTGACCTGAGAACAATTCTTCTGCTTCTTTAAGCGTTGACTTAGGGTTCGGAGTGGTCGTCCTCGTGCTTTGGGCACTGCAGTTCCCTTACTAATTGCTCGTGTTTGGGTGCTCTATGGTGGAGACGGTGTTGTGTCAACGGGAACTGGGTTACTATCTGCTGGGGTTGGGGTTAGAAGGGGTGTAGCTGGTTCTCTGTCCAACTGGGTTGGGGTACAATCTGCGTGAGTCTGGGTTATGTGTGGTGGGGCTGGTTCTTGGGCAAGTACAACCGTGGTTCTATCTGCATCGACAGGTAGCATGATCTTTTCTAAAGACCGTGTTTTTACTCCCACAGATACTGCCATCACCCCCTCCAATTGAAATGGCTAATAAACAAGAAAAGTAATTGAATGTACAGACAATGTAAGATAGACAGGTGCAATGGATAGTAGGGAAGAAAGCAGGGCATGAAATAATTCACATTTCTATTGTCTAACCAAACAGAATAGCAGAACATAATTTCACATATACGATGGCTAATTAAACATGATAGCATGACACAATTTCACATGTATGATGGCGAACTAAACATGATAGAATGACATACTTCAAAATATGATAACTATGTAAATAGGATGACATGATATAACTATATGGTGTGTCTATTAAAGTGGTTGACATGCCATAAATCACAAACATGCCGTCGATGGAAACATGGTGGCATGATATAATTCACGGATAGAATGACATAATTTAAAATATGATGACTATGTAAACAGAATGAGATGATATAACTATATTATGTCTTTGAAAAATGGGTTGGCATGCCATAATTCAGATACATGATGTCTATGTAAACATCATGGCATGATACAATTCAAATGTATGATTTATATACTAAGGAAGTGAGCAGAGGGCAATCGCATATATGATGTGTCAACTAAGGAGATGACATTCAATATTGTGTATATGATGTAAAAACTAAGCATTGCAATACAACATATGCATGATATGAGTAATATAACCCTGCCAAGTTTGAGCATACACCTTAGGGGGATAATAGGACTGGTCATCTGCCTCTGAATCCTCCTCTGAAGAGCTATCTGTAACCAGCAAGATATCTGCTTCAGCAGGTAGCATTGTCTGCTTTGAAGACCTTGTTTTCACTCCAAATTTCCCCATCACCAATTCAAATGGCTGATGCACAGGAAGAGCAGTTGAATATACAAACATTGTCGACAATCAATGAGAAATACAAAAAAAGGACGGCATGATATAATTCACATATATGATGCTTGGCTAAACATCATGGCATTGCATAATTCACATATATAATGCCTTGCAACAAGATAACATTGCATAATTCACATATATAATGTCTTGCAACAAGATGGCATTGCATAATTCACATATATGGTAATTAGATAGTAAACAGGTGGCATTCACACAAAGCATGTCTAAACTAAGCAAATGACATAGCAATGCAAGATACCATACAAACGATATGAGCAACATGACCTTGCCAAGTTAGAGCATGCACCTCTGGGGGCGGGATAGGACTTGTCATCTGTCTCTGAATCCTCCTTTGAGGAGCTATCTGTAACCAGCAAGACATGCGCTTCGTCAGATAGCATTGTCTGCTCTGAAGACCTTGTTTCCACTCTAGATTTTTCCATGACCGTGCCGAATGGCTGATGCACAGGAAGAGTAACTGAATGTACTAAAATTGTTGACAAATTTAAATGTAATAAAAAAATGATGGCATGATATAATTCACATATAAGATGACTGGCTAACCAGGGTGGCATTGCAAAATTCACATATATGATGTCTGGCTAAACAAGATGGCATTGCATGATTAACATATACGATAAAGAAACTAAACAGATGGCATTGACACAAAGCATGTCTAAACTAAGCAGATGACATCTTTGATGTATACAGTAAGCAATGCAAGGCACCATATGCATGATATTACCAACATCAACATGCCAAGTTACAGCGAAGACCTCATGGGGTAAATAGGAGTGGCATTATCCTTTTGAATCCCCCTCAGAACAATTATCTTCCTCTTGATTACGATCCAAAATGCGTGGAGGGGGCTGCCTTTGCACCCACCATGGAGCGACGTCTGCATGAAATTTTATTGCTACGCAAGGCTCGTCTCTTTTGATCTACATGATCAGTTCCATTGTGTACAATAACTGACATGCATAGGAATAAAACATAGTGAGATTATGTAAGGAGTGCATGCACAAATCCAGAGTGATGGTACCAAACTATGGATAGACCCAAAACCAATGATAGCATGCAGATAATAGCTTTAGTTTAAAAAAATATAATGACTCCTTTAATGTTTGTTTGCGCCCAACATGGAACTCATAGTAGACACCCGAGATTAACCAGATAGTAGATAGATAGTACTGATTGCTGCCCCAATATGTACTCCACAACCATTTAAAAACTCAAGTTTCGACATTAGTTTGGACCTGACTCGGAGTCTAATAGGTGAACACGATGATAATGTAGCATGTCATCATATTAAGCGATGCATAACGTAAGCAAACACGGAAGAGTGTAACCTCTCTTGCGGACCCGTGTAGTCCTCAAGGTCATTTGCTCAGTTGATGATGGTAATGCAGTTGTCGTGGCTGCCGGCGGTGGGGAAGAAGATCTGAGGCCGCGAAAGACAGTCTAGAGAGCGGATCCCTGCTGTGGTGAACCCTTCTGTCATTGGAGCAACTGAGCTGGGGTGGAACACAGTGCCGCAGGAGCAGGACAAACCACACAAGGTTTTCTTTGACACATATATGTAACAGAAGTAATTGTGTAAGGGCTTGTTTGAATTTGAGGATTCTAACAATGCAGTGATAGTAAATAGACAGGAATATGATAGGAATGCACGTGCAAAATAGAGAATTTAAAACACAGGATTTCTGCCAATTTGGGTGTTTGATTCACAAGAATTGGAAGATCACAGGATGCAAAGAAGCATGGTGAGATTAAGTCAAACCACAAGAAAATGTACGGTTATAATGCTACTATGCTACTATCTCTTAGTCTTGTGCTTCATGAATAGGAATATGAAAAGGAGGACAAGTGGAAATTACAATTCGTACGGTTTTTCTTTCAAGGAGACACTAAAGGAACAAATCCTACAGCTTTCCTTTGCTCCATTCCTTTGCACCAAATTCATGAAAGTACCATAGTAAACTTTCCAATTCCTATGTTTTTCATTCACTTTTCCATTCAAGCACTGGCGATTCTAGTAGGAAGGCTTGAGGAAGGAAAAGCCTACACTAAAAAAATGTTTTTTCTACTTCTATTACTTTGGACCCAGGCCACTGCCCTACAAGCTCAACTCCCAGGCCCATCGACAAATGCACAGCTCAATCACACAGAGATAAATAATGATGGCGTTCAAGAGAGTCCATCACGGATAGCTAAGTTGCCTGGTACCTCACCTCTTGTCATATAGTAGGATAAATTAATCGTATTTCACGTTACTACGTGTGCTCAGTGGACAATATATATAACATGTAGAGTAAAAAAAGAGATGCAACAAGTGTACAACCTCTTTGGCGAAGTGATACGTCTCCAACGTATCTATAATTTTTGATTGTTCCATGCTATTACATTATCTGTTTTGGATGCTTAATGGGCTTTATTATACACTTTTATACTATTTTTGGGACTAACCTATTAACCGGAGGACCAGTCCAAATTGCTGTTTTTTTCCTATTTCAGTGTTTCGCAGAAAAGGAATATCAAACGGAGTCCAAATGGAATGAAACCTTCGGGAGAGTTGTTTTTGGAACAAACGCAATCCAGGAGACTTGGAGTGGACGTCAAGGAAGCAACAAGGTGGCCACGAGGCAGGGAGGTGCGCCCCCACCTTCGTGGGCCCCTCGTGGCTCCCCTGACCGACTTCTTTCGCCTATATATACTCATATACCATGAAAACATCTGAGAGTAGCACGAAACCCTATTTCCACCGCCACAACCTTCTGTACCCGTGAGATCCCATCTTGGGGCCTTTTTTGGTGCTCCGTCGGAGGGGTAATCGATCACGGAGGGCTTCTACATCAACACCATAGCTTCTCCGATAATGTGTGAGTAGTTTACCTCAGACCTTCGGGTCCATAGTTATTAGCTAGATGGCTTCTTCTCTCTCTTTGGATCTCAATACAATGTTCTTCTCGATCTTCTTGGAGATCTATTCGATGTAATACTTTCTGCGGTGTGTTTGTCGAGATCCGATGAATTGTGGGTTTATGATCAAGATTATCTATGAACAATATTTGAATCTCCTCTGAATTCCTTTATGTATGATTTGTTATCTTTGCAAGTCTCTTTGAATTATCAGTTTGGTTTGGCCTACTAGATTGATCTTTCTTGCAATGGGAGAAGTGCTTAGCTTTGCGTTCAATCTTGCGGTGTCCTTTCCAGTGATAACAGGGGCAACAAGGCACGTATAGTATTGTTGCCATCGAGGATAAAAAGATGGGGTTTATATAATATTGCTTGAGTTTATCCCTCTACATCATGTCATCTTGCCTAATGCATTACTCTATTCTTATGAACTTAATACTCTAGATGCATGCTAGATAGCGGTCGATGTGTGGAGTAATAGTAGTAGATGCAGAATCATTTTGATCTACTTGTCGCGGACATGATGCCTATATACGTGATCATGCCTAGATATTCTCATAACTATGCACTTTTTTATCAATTGCTCGATAGTAATTTGTTCACCCACCGTAATACTTATGCTATCTTGAGCGAAGCCACTAGTGAAACCTATGGCCCCCGGGTCTATTTTCCACCATATAAATTTCCGATCTATTTTATTTTGCAATCTTTAATTTTTAATCTATATCATAAAAATACCAAAATTATTTATCTTATTATCTCTATCAGATCTCACTTTTGCAAGTGGCCGTGAAGGGATTGACAACCCCCTTATTGCATTGGTTGCAAGGTTCTTATTTGTTTGTGCAGGTACGAGGGATTTGAGTGTAGCCTCCTACTGGATTGATACCTTGGTTCTCAAAAACTGAGGGAAATACTTACGCTACTTTGCTGCATCACCCTTTCCTCTTCAAGGTAAAACCAACACATGTTCAAGAGGTAGCAAGAAGGATTTCTGGCGCCGTTGTTGGGAGTCTACGCACAAGTCAAGACATACCAAGTACCCATCACAAACTCTTATCCCTCGCATTACATTATTTGCCATTTGCCTCTCGTTTTCCTCTCCCCCACTTGACCCTTGCCGTTTTATTCGCCCTCTTTTCCCCGTTCGCCTCTTTTTCACTTGCTTCTTGTGTTGTCGTTCATCATCATGGCTAGTCCTTCTATCATTGTTAGTACTCCCGATCATGAAGTTCTTAATTTTAAACAAAGGGAGGGAGAAAATCTAAAAGATGTTTGGCATAGAATTTGCAATGCTCAGAATAGATCTACTAGGAAGCAATCTACTTCCGTTCTTCTTCGCAATCTTTATGTAGGCATTACTCCTTGGAACAGATATATTCTTGATACAATTACCAGAGGGAATTTCTTGGGTAGCCATACTTTTGATTCTTATATTGCTATGATAGATTTGTTTGGTCCACCACCTCTTTTGGTTAATCGAATTGTTTTAACTTTGCAGCATGTGATGCAAAGGCTTGAAATTGTTGAAAATAAAGTTGCCACTGTAGAGTTAATTGAAAATTTAGATAAAAAGATCCACAACCAAATTACCCAATATGGATCTAAGGTTGGAGTTACTGTGATTTTTTTAGAGAAAAGGAACCTATAGTTAACGAAAGAATAGATCAAGATTCCACAAGAATCGGTAAACTTGAGGATATTATTACCAACTTAGGGTCTGCCTTTTCATCCGTGAAAAATACTTCAAATCCTCCTACTACCAAAATTGCCAAATTAATGTATGTTCCTAAAAATAAGGGTGAATCTTCTAGTAAGGAAAATGCGGATCTCAAATCAATAAGTGTGCACCCCAGCTTTTTCGCTATCATTAAGGAACCTTTTGCTACAAAGGAATTTCTTGATTTCTTGCCTAGGAGTTTAATCATTAATAAAAAGAAGGAAACTCCTAAGGGTTATAAGTGTTCTATTGAAGAATTTAATACCAAAGATGGCAATACTTAGATCTATTCTCGCTTTTATGCCTAGCTAGGGGCGTTAAGCGATAGCGCTTGTTGGGAGGCAACCCAATTTTATTTTTGTTCTTTGATTTTTGTTACTGTTTAGTAATAAATAATTCATCTAGCCTCTGGTTAGATGTGGTTTTATGTTTTAATTAGTGTTTGTGCCAAGTAAAACCTATAGGATCTTCTTGGGTGATAGTTAATTTGATCTTGCAGAAAAACAGAAACTTTTGCGCGCACGAGAATAATTTTCATAAACCACAGAAACGTGATTTTCAGTTAATTCTTTTTACAGAAGATTAATAAACAAATTATTTAGGACTTCCTATTTTGGTAGAATTTTTAGGGTTCTATAAGTATTCTAAAGTTACAGATTGCTACAGACTGTTCTGTTTTTGACAGATTCTGTTTTTGTGTTTTGTTTGCCTATTTTGATGAATCTATTGGTAGTATCAGAGGGTATGAACCATAGAGAAGTTGGAATACAGTAGGTTTAACACCAATATAAATAAATAATGAGTTCATTCCAGTACCTTAAAGTGGTGGTTTGTTTTATTTCGCTAATGGAGCTCATGAGATTTTCTGTTGAGTTTTGTGTTGTGAAGTTTTCATGTTTTTGGGTAAATATTTGATGGATTATGGAATAAGGAGTGGCAAGAGCCTAAGATTGGGGATTACCAAGGCACCCCAAGGTAAAATTCAAGGACAACCAAAATCCTAAGCTTGGGGATGCCTCGGAAGGCATCCCCTCTTTCGTCTTCGTCCATCGGTAACTTTACTTGATGCTATATTTTTATTCACCACATGATATGTGTTTTGCTTGGAGCGTCTTGTATGATTTGAGTATTTGCTTTTTAGTTTACCACAATCATCGTTTCTGTACACACCTTTTGGGAGAGACACACATGAATCAGAATTTATTAGAATACTCTGTGTGCTTCACTTATATCTTTTGAGCTAGATAATTTTGCTCTAGTACTTCACTTATATCTTTTTAGAGCACGGAGGTGGTTTTATTTTATAGAAATTATTGATCTCTCATGCTTCACTTATATTATTTTGATAGTCCTTTAGAACAATATGGTAATTGCTTTGGTTAAAAATTTAGTCCTAATATGATGAGCATCCACGATAGGTATACTAAAAACTATCATATAAAGTGCATTGAATACTATGAGAAGTTTGATACTTGATGATTGTTTTGAGATATGAGGATGGTAATATTAGGGCCACGTCAGTTGAGTAGTTGTGAATTTGAGGAATACTTGTGTTAAAAGTTTGTGATTCCCGAAGCATACACGTATGGTGAGCCGTTATGTGATGAAGTTGGAGCATTATTTATTTATTGATTGTCTTCCTTATGTGTGGAGGTCGGGCTCGCGCGATGGTTAACTCCTACCAACCCTTCCCCTAGGTGCATGCATGTAGTACTTTGTTTTGATAACTTGTAGATTTTTGCAATAAGTATGTGAGTTCTTCATGACTAATGTTGAGTCCATGGATTATACGCACTCTCACCCTTCCACCATTGCTAGCCTCTCTTGTGCCGCGCAACTTTCGCTGGCATCATACACCCACCATATACCTTCCTCAAAACAGCCACCATACCTACCTATTATGGCATTTCCATAGCCATTCCGAGATATATTGCCATGCAACTTTCCACCGTTACGTTTATTGTGACACGCTCCACCATTGTCATATTGTTTTGCATGATCATGTAGTTGACATCGTATTTGTGGCAAAGCCACCATTCATAATTATTTCATACATGTCACTCTTGATTCATTATCCCGGTACACCGCCGAAGGCATCCACATAGAGTCATATTTTGTTCTAAGATTCTTCAGTTGTAAGTAGATAAAAGTGTGATGATCTTCATTATTAGAGCATTGTCCCATGTGAGGAAAGGATGATGGAAGCAATGATTCCCTCACAAGTTGGGATGAGTCTCCGAACTTTATGAAAAATAAAAGAGGCCAAAGAAGCCCAAATAAAAAAGAGAGGCCAAATAAACCCACCAAAAAAAGAAAAAAATGAGAGAAAAAGAGAGAAGTGACAATGTTACTATCCTTTTACCACACTTGTGCTTCAAAGTAGCACCATGATCTTCATGATAGAGAGTCTCCTATGTTGTCACCTTATATGCTAGTGGGAATTTTTCATTATAGAACTTGGCTTGTACATTCCAATGATGGGCTTCCTCAAATTGCCCTAGTTCTTCGTGAGCAAGCAAGTTGGATGCACACCCACTTACTTTCTTTTGATGAGCTTTCGTACCCTTATAGCTCTAGTGCATCCGTTGCATGGCAATCCCTACTCACTCACATTGATATCTATTAATGGGCATCTCCATAGCCCGTTGATATGCCTAGTTGATGTGAGACTATCTTCTCCTTTTTTGTCTTCTCCACAACCACCATCCTATTCCACCTATAGTGTTATGTCCATGGCTCACGCTCATGTATTGCGTGAAGATTGAAAAAGTTTGAGAATACTAAAGTATGAAACAATTGCTTGGCTAAAATAGGGGTTTTGCATGATTTAAATATTTTGCGTGATGAAGATAGAGCATAGCCATACTATATGATTTTGTAGGGATAACTTTCTTTGGCCATGTTATTTTGAGAAGACATGATTACTTTTTTAGTATGCTTGAAGTATTATTACTCTTATGTCAATATTAAACTTTTGTCTTGAATCTTTCGGATCTGAAAATTCATGCCACAATAAAGAAAATTACATTGAGAATTATGCTAGGTAGCATTCCACATCAAAAATTCTGTTTTTATCATTTACCTACTCGAGGACGAGCAGGAATTAAGCTTGGGGATGCTTGATACGTCTCCAACGTATCTATAATTTTTGATTGTTCCATGCTATTATATTATCTGTTTTGGATGTTTAATGGGATTTATTATACACTTTTATACTATTTTTGGGACTAACCTATTAACCGAATGCCCAGTCCAAATTGTTGTTTTTTTTTTGCCTATTTCAGTGTTTCGCAGAAAAGGAATATCAAACGGAGTCCAAACGGAATGAAACCTTCCGGAGAGTTGTTTTTGGAACCAACGCAGTCCAGTAGACTTGGAGTGGACATCAAGGAAGCAACGAGGCGGCCACGAGGCAGGGAGGCGCGCCCCCACCCTCGTGGGCCCCTCGTGGCTCCCAAGTCTGACTTCTTTCGCCTATATATACTCATATACCTTGAAAATATGCGAGAGCACCATGGAACCCTATTTCCACCACCGCAACCTTCTGTACCCGTGAGATCCCATCTTGGGGCCTTTTCCGGCGCTCCACCGGAGGGGGAATCGATCATGGAGGGCTTCTACATCAACACCATAGCTTCTCCGATAATGCGTGAGTCGTTTACCTTAGTCCTTCGGGTCCATAGTTATTTGCTAGATGTCTTCTTCTCTCTCTTTGGATCTCAATACAAAGTTCTCCTCGATCTTCTTGGAGATCTATTCGATGTAATACTTTTTGCAGTGTGTTTGTCGAGATCCGATGAATTGTGGGTTTACGATCAAGATTACCTATGAACAATATTTGAATCTCCTATGAATTCTTTTATGTATGATTTGTTATCTTTGCAAGTCTCTTCGAATTATCAGTGTGGTTTGGCCTACTAGATTGATCTTTCTTGCAATGGGAGAAGTGCTTAGCTTTGGGTTCAATCTTGCGGTGTCCTTTCCAAGTGACAGCAGGGGCAGCAAGGCACATATTGTATTATTGCCATCGAGGATAAAAAGATGGGGTTTATATCATATTGCTTGAGTTTATCCCTCTACATCATGTCATCTTGCCTAATGCGTTACTCTGTTCTTATGAACTTAATACTCTAGATGCATGCTGGATAGCGGTCGATGTGTGGAGTAATAGTAGTAGATGCATAATTGTTTCGATCTACTTGTCGCGGACGTGATGCCTATATACATGATCATGCCTAGATATTCTCATAACTATGCACTTTTCTATCAATTGCTCGACAGTAATTTTTTCACTCACCGTAATACTTATGCTATCTTGAGAGAAGCCACTAGTGAAACCTATGGCCCCCGGGTCTATTTTCCATCATATAAATTTCTGATCTATTTTATTTTGCATTCTTTAATTTTCAATCTATTTCATAAAAATACCAAAAATATTTATCTTATTATCTCTATCGGATCTCACTTTTGCATGTGGCCATGAAGGGATTGAAAACCCCTTTATCGCGTTGGTTGCAAGGTTCTTATTTGTTTATGCAGGTACGAGGGATTTGAGTGTAGCCTCCTACTGGATTGATACCTTGGTTCTCAAAAATTGAGGGAAATAGTTACGGTACTTTGCTGCATCACCCTTTCCTCTTCAAGGGAAAACCAATGCATGCTCAAGAGGTAGCACAAAGCCAAGTCGATCTCAGCGTGATTGGGTTGGTCGGTGAGGATGCTCTGACTGACTTGGTTGTCGGAGGAGGGGAAGAAGATCTTAGGCGTCTAGAGATGGATCCCGAGGTACTGCTCCGCTGTGATGGAAGGTTTCATTGTTGGAGCAGCTCCGGTGAGTTGTACGACGCCGAGGCTTAAGCAGGACAAGAGAGACAATGTAAACCTGAGTGGAATTCTAATAGCATCTCCAATAGATGACGTAAAATACATATACACAAAGTGCTAGATGTAAAATACATCAGCCGCTCATCTCTGAACTTAACTGTCGAAACTTAATTTAACTATCGAAACTGAACTTAACTGTCAAAACTGAATTTTGCTGTCGAAACTAATTTTTAGTTTTGAAACTGAACGCACTGGAGGTGAGGCTACATGCCAGTCGTCTGACTTTTTTATCTCTGGTCAGTCGATTTTGTAGCCATTGGATATGAAATCAAGGGCCTGCAGTTCATTTTCAAACGCCACCCCCCTGAGCCGCCAGCCACCACCGGCCAAACAACCACCCCCCGCCGCCCGTGGCCGGCGGTGCGCCGCCCCGCCTGCTTCCAAAACACTCCCCACCGTCGGTCTGCCGCCGCCCCAGCCATCCCTCTAGGCCCCCACGTGCCGGTTTTTTCTCTGGTAATCCCCACGCCACCGCCCCACCACCGCCGGCGACCACTGCCTGCACCCTGAACCCTAAGATAGATAGTGGGGTACCTCTCCGGTGAGCCCCCCTCCCCGCTGCGGCTGGTTCTTCCTTAACTCCGGCAAGCCCCCCACCCCCTGAAAATCGACAGACCCAAAATTCGATTCAGTTGACTAAAGTGTAGCTAAATTGGAGCAGCATCACAAGCAAGAGCAAGAGCGAGAGCAGCAGTGCGAGCAAGAGTAATAGCAAGAGCAGACCAGGCAGGGGACCGAGAGCAAGAACAGAGGAGCAGCACGAGCGAGAGATAAAGCAGCAGCAGCTCCTACTGATGTGGACATGCCGCTGAGGGAGCGATGCCATGGAGGAAGTGGCCAGTGATGCCGCCGTGGATGGAGCCGCGCCGTGTCGGCTCGGGACCGAGCACCGGCAGCACCGTGAGATCGAATCAAGAAGAAAATGCGGCGATTAGTGTACAACCCCTTTGGTGGCGCCGATTAGGCCGCAACTTCATACAAGGAAACGGTGATGATTCTGCTCTTCCGGTGGTGCAGGTGAAGATGGCGGTGTGGGAATGGAGGTGGCGCGAAAGACGAGGGGAACATCGGGGCACCTCCTTGGAGGTGGAGGACGGGATGGCTGAACCAGCGCGACGACGAGATCAACGACGGATCCTCATCTGGTACGGTGGATGAGGGACATCGAGGTGTTGCTGTGGACGATGTCGTCGGGGAAGAGGCTTCGGCTGGGTGGTGGACGGAGGAGGGTGTGGGGCTTCGCGGGTTTTTGCGGCCTCGGTGTACGAATGGGTGGGCGGATGGGATGGGAGTGGGGAACCATGGCTTAGGGACGCGCTTGTACGAAATGTAGGGTAAGTTATGAAAGTACCCCACCTGATTTGAGGCGGTTCTTTCGGTTCAGGGGTACCACGGGCATTTCGCGTGTCGGGATTTCATAGGAGGTGGGAGTTTTCGCGTGCATTGTAATTTTGGAATAGCAAGGCACGGGTTGAGATGAAGTGAGTTGTCGGAGCACAACCAGACAAAGATATATCTTAAATATTTTGGGGTTACAAGGCGTGGGTTGAAGAGGCGGGAGTTTCGCAGCATGATAGACAGAGATGCTAGCTTGAAATTTCAGCATAACAAGGCACGACTTGAAATTTTGGGAGAACAAGCTTAACGTGTGCCCAAAAAAGACAATTCGCACCTCATCACTAGAGAAAGCCATGTCCCGTTTTACTATATTACTAGAAATGCATTCAAATACAACAAAAAAAACTAAAAACAATCGGGACAACAAACATAACGTGTACAGTACCAAAACAATTTGCACTTCCCTCAACAATAAAAAAACAATGTGTGTTGTCTAGCATATGGACTAAATTTGAGGACATCTTCCCTGTTTGAATGGGATTGTACTCGGGTTAGTTAAACAACCATCTAAATATTATCTTTACCACACATGACATGAATATAGGAGAAGTAAATTCCTATATAAATATGAACTACATGTACATACGATCTCAAATTCAAATATATGTATCCATTTTGTGTTGAATTCAAATCATAGTACATGTATGCTCTAGCTACATGTTCGGAATCTAAACCATGTATGATATACTACGTACAATGTGTTTAACATGCACAACAAACACATAAACACCATTTAGACTAGTAAGGTACAAATGCATTTCACGCATGAGATTTGGCAACCAAATTATGAATAAATACCACATTATAGCATGTAAGCTTTGAGTCATATATGCATGATGTAGATGTTTGTTTAATTCTTATAGTTCATTTCATTCAAAATCATGTAGTTTTTATAAGAAAGCTAATCTATTTTAAATTCATGGAATTGTGCATTGTAAGACATAAAGTAAAAACAAATAATGGCAAATCATGTAGAAAAACATTTGGGAAATTCTGATACGGAAGATTCTAGAACAAAGAAGAAGTGCTTGTGTTTTGAGGTTTGTGCATTATGCTTAAGTTCAACCATGGAGTCTTCTAGATTGTACATGTGGCAAAATCTGGTGGAATCTAGATGATATCTAACGGCCAGTAGTGCTCAAATTTGCCATCTCTGCACCATCGGATTCGCCTCATCCAATGACCATCTTCCAAAGTTAATGTTACCCGCACACTATATAAGAAATATAAAATATAATATATATAGGGGTATAGATATAGATATGTGATGCGAAAGCCACTCATCATCTCCAAATAGAATAGTGTGTCCATGCACGGATGCAATGTGGCCAAATGATGTCCGCCATCGGTATCTCAAATTCAAATCAGTCTGACCTTGTTCAATGTGTATACATTACAACATGCTCGTTTCCAAACCACATCGCGCATATCTCCATTATATTCATGCATGGATGGGTTTCAAACATCATGATCTCTTATTCAAATATTTGAATTCAACTTTACATTGATTAGACCTCACCTAGTCTTTTACACCCACACAGTCGTGTTCTCTTTATAATTGTACCACTAACTTTCTCTCGTGCATGCATGCACACACACTACCAGTCGGCATTATCCATCGCACACATGCAATCTTTTTTCTTCAGGTCGGTCTCCCATGAAGGCGCACACACACATCCCCCTCTCTATCATATCGGGCATTCTTTATCTCTCACGTGCATGCGCAACGATCGATGTTCCTCTATGTGTGTGTGTGTATATATATAGCTAGGTCTTTCATAGTTTTCCACACAAACCGATCAATCTATATATCTAGTGAGGTATCACCCTCTTTCCCACGTCTAGATTGATCAATCTATACCTAGCTATATAGGATTACATATATAGCTAATACACCCACAATAATTATATATCCAACGTCCCCCTATCATCATCCATGCCTTCCGCTTCATCTCTCAGACGCGCGCACAATGGCGAAGACAGGGTGCAGCAAGGGCCCTGCCCCCTAATATCACTATATATCGAGGCTAATATGAATATGATCATTATACAATTGCTGGTAAAAATGGTTTACGTTCATGAATTGGCCCTCCTCGTAAAGGATTAGCAATGCTTGGCCCCCTAGCTCATTTTTTTTCATGGCTCCGCCACTGCGCGCAACAACGCACGTTCTCGCCCCCTCTCTCTCTAAATATCGTCCTCGCACTTGTGCACTCCTTCATAGTCTCCCTCCACTCGGCCCCTCGCACCATCTTCTAGCCCCCAACTGGATTTTCCCACATGTACAATCTAGCAGATTCCGTGGTTAAACTTAAGCATAATGCACAAACCTCAAAACAATAGTGGTTCTCCTTTGTTCTAGAATCTTCCGTATCATAACTGCCCAAACTTTTTTTCTAGTTGAATTTCCATTATTTGTTTTTACTTTATGCTTTACAATACACAATTCCGTGAATCATAAAATAGATTAAGGGCTTCTTTGATTCAAAGGATTCTCAAAGGAATTTTGGAGGATTCTAATCCTTAGGAATTTTTCCTATCATGGTTGTTTGATTCGTAGGATTGTAAACCATAGGAATATTTCCATATGATTCATTTGCACTAGATTTCATAGTAAACATCCCATCCACTCAAACCTCTTTGAAAGGATTCTGCCTTTTTTCTATGCACAATCAAACACTCGTACAATCATGTAGGATTCAAGATGACATTCCACTATAATCCCATGTTTTTTCTGTTCCCGCATTTTGGAAATCCTACGAATCCAGGAGGCCCTAGCTTTTTTATAAAAATTAATTGATTTTGAATGAGATGAACTATAAGAATTAAACGAAGGTCTACATCAGGCATATACGACTCAGAGCTTACATGCTATAGTGTGGTATTTATTCATAATTTGGTTGCAAAATCTGATGTGTGCAATGCACGTGTACCTTACTACTACTTCGAGTATGTGCAAAACACGTAAATTAGAATTCCAATGGAACGCTACATAGTGTCTCTGTTACAGTTCATGAAGCCACGTCGCACATGCACTACAAAAAAAAGACACATCCGTTACATTTTGGGCCGAACGAATTTTTTTCTGTCATACATATGACACATCTATGATGATAATTATGACAAAACCCGGTATCATCATAGATGTGGTGCGATCCTACATCTATGACAAAAAATCATGATAGAAAATGGGTTTTTCGTCCAGGGCGGGCCGGAGACGCAGCTGCATGACATTCTTTGGGCCGTCCATGATGGAAAAAACCGTGGTAGAAGAGACGGGAAGGAAAATTTCGGGGAGTTCCCGGTTACGGTGGTAGGTCGGGGACCGAGCGATGCACGTTTCTCTCGTACATGTACGCGCGTGTGTGCGAGGCGTTGGCTCTAACTGAACCCTGGCAAGGCGTTGGGCTCTAATTGAACCCGAGCGATTGCACTGCAGGCTACGCATTACTGAACCTGAGCGATTGATCGATGACTGTTAACTGAACCTGATCGAGCGATTCCTTCGCTGCTGCTGCTAACTGAAGCCGATGGATGCTGCCTCTCTGGATGAACAGTGTGCGTTGGGGGGGGGGGGTTGGATGAACAGTGAGCAGTGGCGTTGCCTCTAGATGAACAGGACCCCGTGGTGTGGACGGCTAGATGAACAGGACGACCCCGTGGAGGGCTGGATGAACAGTAGAAGGTGGAGGGATGGATGAACAGTAGCCTGTGCAGGGGTGGTTGAACAGGACCCGTGGAGAGGGGTGGTTGAACAGTAGCCGGTGGAGTAGCACGCGGTGGAGGCTGGATGAACAGGAGCCCGTGGATGAACAGTCGCAGGTGGAGGCTGGAGGAGGTCGACGCTGGATGAACAGTAGCCCGTGGAGGTTGGAGGAGGTCGACGATGGAGATGGACATTATCCTGTGGAGTCCCGTTTTGCGGTACGCCATACCCCTCCCGATGAACAGGACCCCTATTTCGACCGTAGCGCTCCAACACAAGTCCGTTTCATTCGCTTTGCGGTATGCCACATCCCTCCCGATCAACAGGACCCCAATTTCGACCGTAGGAGGTCCGTTTCGTCCGTTTTGCGGTACGCCACACCCCTCCCGATCAATAGGACCCCTGTTTCGACCGTAGAAGGTCCATTTCCTCCATTTTGCGGTACGCCAGACCCCTCCCGATGAACAGGATCCCGTTTCGAACATGGCCGGTCGAACACAAGGCCGTTTCCTCCGTTCTGCGGTACGCCAGGCCTCGTTTCCATCGCCTGTTCCGTCCAAGCCCTCCCGATGAACACGATCAGCATTCTGTTCCAACCCAGCCGGTTGGCTCCCCATGAACACGACGACAACGCTGTTTCTCCGTTCCGACCCAGCCATGTACACGAGCCCTGGCCGTACGTATGCGCTAGTAGGCGTTCGAGACCCCGCCCGCATGTACACATACGTGGCCGTATTTTCTTTCTTGCATGCTGGCCGACGTACATACATGTACATGCTACGTGCGCGCCTCTACTACGACACGTGCACGCCTCTACTATGACACGTGCGCGCCTCTACATCGACTAGTATATATGTACGTACACGTTCGCGACCAGAATGACAATGCTACGTACGCTTCGACCAGGTGGGTCCCGACTGTCAGGCACTTCCTTGCATGCGAAGATGTATCTGGTGGGTCCCAGCAGTCAGGGGGCGAATCGTTTTTTTGCCCGGACGCACTTCCTTGCATGCGAAGATGTAGCTGGTGGGTCCCAGCAGTTAGGGGGGCGAATCGTTTTGTTTTTTCGGATGCACTTCCTTGCGTGCGAAGATGTAGCTGGTGGGTCCCAGCAGTCAGGGGGGCGAATTGTTTTTTTGCCCGGACGCACTTCCTTGCGTAAGAAGATGTAGCTGGTGGGTCCCAGCAGTCAGGGGGGCGAATCGGTTTTTTTTGCCCGGACGCAATTCCTTGCGTGCGAAGATGTAGCAGGTGGGTCCCAGCAGTCAAGGGGGAGAATCGTTTTTTTTTGCCCGGACGCACTTCCTTGCGTCCGAAGATGTAGCTGGTGGGTCCCAACTGTCAGGGGGGAAAATTGTTTTTTTGCCCGAACGCACTTCCTTGCGTGTGAAGATGTAGCTGGTGGGTCCCAGCAGTCAGGGGGAAACGTTTTTTTGTGAAATATAGTGGCCCGTCCGGTGGGTCCCAGCTGTCAGGTGGAGGAATCATTATTTTCCGCGTAATAAGGAGGCACTTCCTTGCTGCGGCCGTGGACCCAGCTGTCAGCCTCTCCATGTACAGTCCATGTCCGATGGAAGTCGTTCCTTGACCACGTTGACCAGGCCAAGCCGAGAGCACCACGGCGGTGGACGACGGCGAGGCCTAGGAAGGGGACGACGCGGATCCGGGGAAGACGCGGCAGTGGAAGGCCGCACGGAGAGGAGAACGAGGGTTCACTGGTTCGGCTGCGGTGTGAGGCTGCCGTCGCCGCAGGGCCTAGCCAGCGGTGGGAATAGTAGGGGGCGGTGAGGCCTCCGCGGCAGCACAGCCGGCCACGGGAGGCAGGAGCATGCGGCATGACCGACGCTACTTTTGGTGGCTGGAGCAAGAAGACCAGAGGTTGAAGAAGCACTATGGCTGTTGGATGGACATCATACGGTCATTGGAGCTAGAATCGTTCATATTGAAAAAGCAGCACGGTCATTGGATTAACATCCAACGCTCACTGCTGCTAGAATCGTTTGTGGACTAAGTTGACAAAGCCAAAGTACATGTCAACCTAGTAGACCAACAAGTCAGCCTCCAAATCTGTCCCAAACAGCATACAACCCAAAATTTCTAGCTAGATTCAAATTAATTTTAAATCTAAATATACCTTAATTTAAATTCAATGAAATTTTACCCGCACAAAAACAATGAAATTTAAAATATCAAAATCCGAAAGAAAACAGTATTTTGGAACTAATTGCCTGTTTGCTGTATTTTTTCATTTTACAACCCATTTCTTATTACTTATAGCCCATTTCTTATTACTTATAGCCCATTTTCTGGGCAAAATGCATCCCTCCTCGTCTTGAAAGATTTCCGCCCCAGCAGGTCGTAGAAAAGCAAGTAGGCCTATGTTGGTTATTCTGCAAAAAACAAAATAGCTGGCTAGCCATTTTTCAGAATGAAAAAAACAAACTGGGTTGGTCATGTGCTAAACATATGAAATAAAAGCCTGGGCTATACCGGCCACAGGTCCCACACAACCCATTTGATACCCTTCTCCTTCCCGAAAAAACAAAATTACTGCGCACGCTGTTGGGTCCCTACTGTCGTCCTCACCATGTATAGTCATCTCCTTATTCCTCTCGGTTGTTGACCATGTTGACAACACCGGAGGGCGGCACCGCGGTGAGCGAACCAAGGCGGAGGACGATGGTGAGGCCTCGGACGGGAACGAACAGGAGCCGGGGAAGATCACAGCCAGCCATGGGAGGTGGGAGCAGGCGGTCCTGCTGGCGCTGGTTTGGCTTTGGCGGATCGAGGAAGAAGAGACTGAAGAAACGCGACATACGTTGAATGTCAATCCAACAGTCAAGGTTGGCACAATCATTTGTTGACTAAGCGGACACCAAGTAGCATACTTTTTTATATATAGGAAGAAAATTGTGAGGAAAATGCGTTTGTCTGCCGTCCTCCTCACAGGGAACGTTCGCCACATAAGTGACTAGCACCCTTGGTTTTCAACCGAGAGGTCTTGGGTTCGAGTCCCAGGAGCTCTCAATTTTTTCCTCCTTCCTTCCTCGCAAAAAAGGGAAAGAAAATCAAAGACTTGGAAAGGCGTACAGAACAAGCTAGTGTACCAGTAAAGAGACGTTGCCGAGTTTTAGAAAAAAGAGAGACGTGCTCCTGTAGCTGGTTCGAATCGAAACCTAGACTATGACTATATATGGTGCTATGCTACTCTGCAAGTAATGAAACTAACATATCCAACATTCGCTTCTCCTCTTCTCTACTTACTCTGCCTAGCATCAGAAGCTCTGGCCACGGCAACCATGTCCGCTGGCTGCTCGTCCACCTGCTCTTCAGCAAGCAACAACCAGATATGCGCCAAGTTGCCACCCGTACCATCGCATGTGGGTCTCATCACACCCCCGCTGGCATGCGCACCGCAGCCGATTGCTCATCGCAACCCGCTGCCATTGGTGTGGTGCCACTGCTGCAAATCACGTAGAGTCATCCATCGCGTCTCAACCACAATCCTCAACCCTGGCCGAGTCTTCTACAAATGCCCGAATCATGGGGTAATAATATGTTTAAGTGTTGTTCTGCTGCTTTCAGTTGCTGATTTTTTTAGTAGTTTGGTTGATGATCTTCCAATTTGATTCGTGCAGAAAAGGGAAGATTCGTGTGATTTGTATTTCTGGGAAGTTGCTGATATGGGAGAATGCAACTACGCCGATTATTTGGTTAGCCGAGGAATCCCAATACCAGCAGGTTGGGGTGTTGGATAAGTAACTGAAGGAACGGCAGAAGAGGAAGATGTAGAGCCGAAGGTTAAAGATGCAGTTCCTCTGATCATGGCCAAACAACAGCTGCTGAACGGCCTTGACAGCAATGAGGATATGAAAGAGCTTGTGAAGATAATGGGCAAAATCGATGTGCTCTGTAGGATGATTGTCTCTTTATTTGCAGTGTATGTAGCACTCGTGATGTATGCAGTGGCTACGACATGAGCACTTTGTTGAAACTAGTAATGAATGAAACCTGTGTAGCAGGCTGGGTGTAGTGTTGTGAACATCTAATGATTTCTATTAACGGAAATTAGGGGGTATCCCCTTTTGCTCATAAATAAATAAATAGCAGAGGCCCTGTCTGGTCAGATTTGTTCTCATTCGAAGACGTCGAGCAAATTGCAGTCCAACAGCAAACTATGTCATCAAATTCAAGTTTCACAGCCAAATATGAGTACAACTAAACAACAATGTCATCATGTTTTAGTTGTCATACAATCACCAAACACAAATCAGCATACATAACAAGTGATGTTCTCACAGCAAAATACTAAACAACATGGTCATCAGGTTTCAGTTGTCATAGCAAACACAATTTCACATAGTAGATAAAAAAACGTCTTCTGACAGGAAAATACGACAAAAGCAATGTAATCATCATCCGCAGCAGCAGCGTCAACATCTTCGCCATGTGTATCAGTCTGAATCGTAATTCCCCACTATGGCATCTTCTTCTTCGTCCTCAAAGTCCTCGAACGTTGGCTTCTTCTTGATCAACTCTTGTATGTCCACAACACGACAGGTAATCTTTTCGCCGGCATCATTGACGTGATGGTTCTCAAAGATATTAGGAACATCAGTGTTATCTTGTACATCAGGAGCAGTGTAAGCATCATCTTGTTGTGAAACTTCATTAAACGAATTCCTCTGCTCAAACCTTTGCAATACCCTCCAGTCATCGCTACGTGCAAATGTGTCTTCCAAGAAAAATGTCTACGTTGCTTGATATGCCAAAATTAAAGGCTCGTTGGTCTGGTACGCCGCCTTGACATTGATGGATTTGAAATAATCATCAGCTCCGGGTTTTGCGATCCTGGAAAACAGGTTATACCAACGATAGCACAATAGAACCACACACCGATGATCCTCGAAACTGGAGATATACTGCAACTGAACAATGTCTATTATGTTAGCATACATTTCAGTTGTTTCTTTGTCATACATATCCGTGCTCATGATGGCACTATTTTGTGTCTTCCTGCCTTCGTCTCGTGCAAGGGTGTTGTAGCACACATCTCAAACAACGCAAGATCCATAATGTCTTACTCGAGTATCAGGACCCATTGCTAGTGAGTAAAGGGCATCATCAACTGCCTGCCCATCCTCCCACATCTTCTTAACCTATGGTTAGAAAATAGACAAGTTGATCATCTTATGTACTCAATATATTAAAAAAACTGACAGTTTACTTCAAAAGCTTACATGGTTCTTGAACCATTTCGCAAATCCTGCCATAACCAGTTTGTCAATCTTTCTTGGATTTTGCGGCAATAACTCCTCTTTCTAGATGCTGCACAACATAGTGATCGCGTCAAACATCTAAATATATATGAATCTGCTGCAAGTTTAATAGATTACAATGTATAAGCTGCAGTACTACAGTTACTTGATATAAGGTAGTATCTCAGGACAGTTACTCAATATATACCAAACCATTTTGTCCAAATCTTTAGGTTTGTCCTCTTGTCAACTCTTCCCTATAACTCGAACAGAATAATCGAAAACATTGAGCCCGGGATTGTCTTCACCCACCTCTTTACTAAGCTAATCAGCCATTTCAATGTATTTTGAGCAGAATGTCAACGCTTCTGTAGCAATGTAGGCCTCTGCAATGGAACCCTCGGGTCTAGCTCTGTTCCTAACATAGCCCTTGAAAGTGCCTAGCCGCCTTTCAATAGGGTACATCCAGCCATACTGTACTGGACCTCTAAGTAGTGCCTCATCAGGTAGATGAACAGGCAAATGCACCATCACATCAAAGAAGGCTGGAGGATATATCTTCTCAAGGTCACATAGGATAGTTGGTATCTTGTCTCTAAGACGCTCCAAAGCATATATCCTGATATTTCTACTGCAGAGTTCTCTGAAGAGTTGTCCCAACTCTGCAACTGCTTTGTATAAGTCAGGGCGGCCCAATCCTCTAAGGGTAACAGGTAAAACCCTTTGAAGTAGGACGTGGTAGTCATGAGTTTTCAACCCTTGTACCTTGTTTCCATCTGCACTGACTCTCCTTTCAGGGTTGGAAGCAAATCCATGTGGGAATCTCACACGTGACAGGACCTCGTAGAGTTCTTTTCTTTTTACCTTGTCCAAGACATACACAGCTGGTGCCATATCCCATGGTTTACCTTCATCTTGCACCTGCAAATCCTGTCTGATACCCAGGTGTGTCAAATCAATCATAGATTTTAAGGTATCTTTCGTCTTGCCTTCAATATTAAGAAGTGTGCCGATAATGTTGTCACATATATTTTTCTCGATGTGCATCACATCAAGATTATGCCACAGACCCAAATCTTTCCAATACTCCAAGTCCCACAAAGTGGACCTGCGGGTAAACAATAATCTCTCTTCTGCCCTGCCAGGCTTCCTTTTCCCGCTACCATTACCAGGATGGTTTCCTGGTGTAATATGCCTCACCTTCTCTAATTCCACTTGCAACTCATCGGCGGTGAGCCTCTTTGGCGCATCATGGTTTTCATGCTTTGCATTGAACACATGTCTTCGGTATTTTCTAGGATGCAGCTTGTCCTTGGCAAGGAAATGACGGTGTCCAATGTAATAGATCTTGCTAAGTATTGCATATGACAGCGGATTCCTGTCACAGCGAACACATGCATTGTAACCATGTGTCGTTCGCCCTGACATAGTGCCCAAAGCCGGATAATCATGGATGCACCAAATTATAACAGCACGCAGAAAGAAATTAGCTGGTGGGCTGCTATATAGGTTTCGAGTGAGAACACCCTTCCATAGCTGTTGAAGTTCCTCCACAAGAGGCTCCATGAACAAATCAAAATCCTTTCGAGGACTTTTTGGACCTGGGATGAGAAAAGCCATAATGTAGTTTGTTTCTTTGGTGCAGACATTTGGAGGCATGTTGTAAGGGATAACAAGCACTGGCCACATGCTATATGTGGCGCTCTGGTGGCCAAATGGGTTAAATCCATCTAAAGCTAAGCCAAGTCTAATGTTTCTCGGGTCAGCAGCAAACTTTTTGTGTTTATCGTTGAAGCTTTTCCACTCACTACCATGAGATGGATGGCTCATTACATTCTGATCTCTGTACTCCTGGTTCCTAGAATGCCACAGTACATCCTCTCTTGTTTTAGCATCATGAAACAACCTCTGCAATCTTGGTGTAATTGGAAAATGTCTCAGAACATTATGAGGAATCCTATTCACAGCATCGCCATCTTTCCATCTTGATGATTTGCATTTCGGGCATTCACTTAAGTTGGCATAATCCTTCCGGAATAGAACACAATTATTCTTACAAACATGGATATATCATATCCAATTCCAACTGCACGAAGGAAATTCTTCATTTTACTGTAGGTGTGTGGTAGCTCAGACACATCTGGGAAAGATTTGCGGAAAGCAGCCAACATCACATCGAATGATTTGTTGGTCATCCACTCAGATGTCTTCACCTGAAGAAAGGTGACCATAGCTGAGAATACCGACAGCTTATTTCTTGGGGTGACAGCAACGTTGCATTGTTCCAACATGCGGTCCCACCGTTTTTCTTCTGTAGGAGAAAGTTCACGAAATGCACGAGCGTTTCGTAGCATTGTTTCAATGTTGGTCAAACTCATTGGCTCCGCCACAACCACCTCCTCCTCCTATTCCACCTGAGCATCAGGTAGATCAAGATGGTAATCTGCTGCTTCCATGTAGTCAATAACATTGACGTTCACAGCTTCACCATGATGAACCCACCTAGTATATGTGACCGACATCTCATACAAGTGTAGATGATTTTGCACAGTTGATTGGGGTCTTGTAACTGAATTCATAAAACTGCTACACGGGCAGAGCACATCTGATTTTGGACCACCGTACTCAGCTCTCATAAAGTTCATGAAGTTTTCAACCCCCTCGACATATGCAGCAGAGAATCTTTGAGCAGAAGTTATCCAAGTCCTGTCCATCTGTTAGACATACAAATTAGTTCTTCTACTAGATATTACAGGAAAAACTTATATGCTTTTTTATGAAGTCCAGAAAAAAATACCTAGGTCGATGTCTAAAGCTATGGCAAGATATTTGGATGGGCAGATCTAAGTAACGAAATATATGTAAAGCTAATTCAGCAAACAGATTTGAGTGCTACATTATGGCAGGCTGTTTCAGCAGTCAATGAGGCCGAGCACAGAGCCATCAAACTATCGAAGGCCATCGCAGCAACAAAGATCGAGTATAAAATGGTGTAGAGCTATTTCACCTAACAGATTGGCTACTAGACCATGGCAATCTACGTCACAATAAATATATGGCAGGATATTTTAGCAACTAATCAGCCTTGGCATGCCATCTCAGCTAAGCAGATTGAGTGCAGAACAGGGCAAGGAAGCTTCTTAATCAAAGCATATTGACAGTAAACTACTTCGGCAAACAGTGAGATTAACAACGTCTATCAGCTAACATTCAGCGCTACACCGACATGAACGGGGCCTCAGTCTAGAATACGCGTACCGTGGGAGAAGCTGACCGCCATGCGTCTCCACACGAACGTCTCCAGCGGTGGCGCCGCTGACCGCCGTGCGCCTCCACAAGAACGTAGCCAGAGGTGGCGGCGCGGCTAGAGGACGACAGTCTACGAGAGTGTACTATGGGAGCAAGAGGATCGCCGTGCGTGCCCTCGACGAACCGCGGCGACGATGTATCGACGCGACAGGGAGGGCGGCCTTGGCGGAGCGAATGGAGTGGAGGGGGACGGGGGGGGGAGGGGGGTTTGGGGAATATTATTGGCTAGTTGGCCGAAGGGCGGATGAATCAGATTTGGGGTGAATTTTTGTGGGGGGGGGGGGGAGGATTTTCGCCCGGTGGGCGGGGGGAGTTTGGAGCATGGTCAGTTTCTCCAAGTGCAGTCCCACGTGTCAGTGAAGAGGCAAGCCGAAGCGCGTTCCGTTTGCGTGAGCCGTGTGCAGGACCAAACGTGTGTGGGGTGCAATGCGACCGGGACAGGAGTGCTGTGAGTGTACCGCTTTTTTTCCTCAAAAAAGAAACTAGGTGCTTGGCCCCCTAATAAAAATTGTTGCTTCGCGCGATCTATCGATACTACTACTGGTAATCTGGTAATCCGGACTAAAACGGTGCGACCGGGTCTTTTCTCGCGCGATATGCTGGGAGGTTGGCTTAGTTGGGTTTTTTAGGACGAGTAATGGTACACCTATGTAATCCCAGTTACGTAATTAACATAATGTGAAACGTGTGAGCTGTTGATTGTATATTGGGGAGAGGGAGGGGCCCACCACCATGAAAATCAGGGGAGGAGAGAGAGAGGCAATTTACATTAACCCTTTCGTAGGTTCCCGTAGATGTAGAAAGATGTGAAATGCGTGAATGTGTAGTGAATGTACTATTGGAGTGCCTAAGATAATTTGTGTATGTATAGACCCTATGTGTTTATTTTACTTCGCATGTTAGATTTGTCTCGGTTCAATAAAAAGCAGAGTTGGTGGTGATGGTGTGCCTGTCATCCTGCAATATAGGTCGTCCGATCTATATCTAACGGATAGGAAGGAAACTATGACAATTTACCCGCACTCCTCTCCACATTTGAAGATAAGACTTTCCTTTGTTCATCCTTTTCTCCCACAAGATCTTGATCTTCCATGCAATGCACGTGCATCTTACTAGTACTCCTACAATATGTATATTATTGTGAAAGTTCATATACACCGGCCGAGATTAATGCAAACACGATAGATTTTCATTACATTTCGAACTTTTATATGACAGAAAAATAAAAGAAACCCGACCCTAAACCTATTCTATGGCGGTGACCGACGTCCTCCATCTGCGATCTCTATGTACGGGGACGGGGTTCAAGACCCGTGAAGTGAAGGTGCGGTCTCCGGCGAGGAAAAGTAGAACACGGGAGATGGACCGGCCAGTTGGCACACCATGCCCTGCCGCCTCCCATGCCCTACTCATCCTCGGAGAAGTCCCCGACCTCGGCGGTGCCGGACGTTGGACGGCAGCAAGAAGGATGTGTGGCTGATGGTGCTCCCGTCATCAGCCGCCAGCGTGGCCACCACTTGTGCGGTCGCGTCCGCGTCCGACTACGCCGCTATTGCGTCGCGAGAGGCGACTTGAGCGAGGGCGGCGACCTCGAGCTTCATCCCCGAAGACAAGCTCTCTCACAGAGCGTTCGCACTTGCAGTCATGGCGGATGTGGTGCCAGGTAGGAGGACGATGCACTATGGTGTGGAGGTTAGCTGGGCGTTGCCGCTTTAAGTAGCGCATTCCGGTGAGGCCAAGCATCCGGGTGCGTCATTAAGTCGCCGGAGTTGGTTCCTCGGGCACCGAGCCTCTTAACGACGACATACGAATGGACGGCATGAATGCGGGCAGCTAGTGCCGGTTGGGAACGCACCACGCGACGGCGCGAGGGACGAGGGTTTTGGTGTGCCAGGGTAGTCAGCTGCAGTCGTGGAAACGTTGGAGATGCCCTTTGATCACATGCGATCCCCGCATGTCATTGAAAAAGCAAGACGACCCGGCATGGTCTCAGGTCCAGAGGATGCAGTTGGCCGCGCTACACCACTCCGCGGACGCGTCGCGACGCCCTGTGCATCCTCGACGAGCCGGTGTTGGGGTGTGTTTGGATTGTGGCCAAAGTGCACCTTACCAAAATTTTGGTCATGACCCAAAGATTGGTCTTTGTTTGGATGGTTGCCATTTTTTTGGCATGCCAATGAACTCTAGCCAACTCTAGTTCATTTTTCTTGCCAATGTCGGCCAAATCTTGGGCAACCAATACCTCAACCAAAATTTTGGTCATGACCCAAAGATTGGTCTTTGTTTGGATGGTTGCCATTTTTTTGGCATGCCAATGAACTATAGAAAACTCTAGTTCATTTTTCTTTCCAATGTCGGCCAAATCATGGGCAACCAATACCTCAACCAAAATTTTGGCTACCTAATGCTTTGATGGGGCAACCTTGGGCACAAACCAAACATACTGTTGGTCGTGCCACAACACTAACGCCACCCTCGGCACACTGATACTGACCGTGTCTAGCAACGATATGAGCGTGTCGCTCACCGCGGTCGCTGTGTCCAGAGGCGGTGCTGGAGCTGCGCCTCATTGTTGGCCCCAACGAACCACATGAACGGTTGTCGGCAGCGAGGAGGTCATAGGCCAGCTCCTCCATTGGACTAGTCTGCGCTACGTCATCCCGACGGGTGTGCCCCACATGTCGGTTTCCCTATTTTCCCGGCCATATTCGAGCATCAGTGCTCCGCGTTGCGTATTAGGCCTTTCACTATGTAGGCCAAGCGAGACAACTTATTGTTTATTTGAGCAGTTCAAGTATAATCATGTGGCGTTTGCTTATTTCTCATTCCTCTCCAACCCTCTTCTCCATTGATCATGTCGCCCTCCAATTGAGTCCATCCTCCCGCATTCCTCATTTGAACATTCTGCCGAGTATCATTCGCATGTACTCACCCTAGTCCGCTTTCAATAGATCTCCGGACTCCGAGATGAAATCGAGAGGGAACGAGTGGGGGCACGTGATACCTAAGGCGGATTCAAAAAGTTGAACCGGTGATCATAGCATCCGCAAATCATATATAAAGGGTATTCAATGTTCGTTTCATTTTTTAATGTATAATATACTCCCTCCTATCCTTTCTAGTTTACATATAGGTTTTATGTGTAGTCAAAGTATCTCTACTTTGATCAAGAAGGTATCAACATTCAACAACGCCCAATCAATATTGTTATATTCATACGTACTCCTAGATTTGTACTCGAGATGGCTTCTGATTTGACTATGGACAAGATTAATAGTAATCCCTCCGTTCCACAATACTTGACTTCCATTTATTAAAATATAGATGTATCTAGACATGTTTTAGTATATAGGTACATCCATTTTTGAACAAATGAAAGTCAAGTAATTTTGAACGGAGGGAGTACATGAGATGTATAATGTGAAAATTATATCATTGGAAACTCCTTTCACATACGAATTTGACCTTATGCTTTGTGTAAGTTGCAAGTCATATATTATTACTCTAACATTTGGTCAAAGTTAGCCTCGAAAAACGCATTAGGCCCTGTATAGTAAATGGAAGGAGGGAGTAGTAGTGGGAGTGGATCCTCTGACGTAGGTATCCCGACCTTGCCCTCCCTTTCGGTCACTTACTTGAAGACCCCATGCTTGCTAGTCCCCGCATGTCAGTTACACAATGGGTTCGGCCACGTCAGGGGATCCTCATCCATAGTATACTCCCTCTGTTTTTATTTACTCCGCATAAAATGGAGGGAGTGGTAGTATAATAAATGACGCAGGCGGGGGAGGGGGATGGACGTTGGTTTGCTCTCAACTGCGGTCCCACAAGCGAGCGAAAACGCAAGACGAAGCGTGTTCCATTCGGTGAGCGACGTGGAGGGTCCAGTGTGCCGGGCTGCAACGCGAATGCGACAAGAGCGATGTACAGTCAAAACCGATTGACCGGTCGTCACCGGAACCACTATTCACACCAGAACCTTCGCTGCTCGGCCTACGCTAGCCACTGCCCTAAAAGCACACCAAATCTCCAGCCCATTCCCCCACCTTTCGATCCCCTAGCCCGCATCAAGCATCCCCTAGTTCGCCGGAAAGCCATGGTGCAGCACAAGATCACTTACTACAAGATGCTGACGCCGGAGCGCCGCGCAGAAATCGCGGTGGCGGTCGATGCCACAGACCTCCGTTCCCAAGCTCGCTTTGCGGCGGGCCAATCCCCGACTTCTCTGGAGCCAAGCTACGAGGAGGAGGAAGCTGATCCAATGTTCATGGCGGAGGTCGCGGCGCAGAAGGCCACCGATGGGTATGAGACGATGGACGTCGACTTCGTGCCGGCGTCCAAGTCCCCCATGGTGCAGGCGGACCAGCGGTTCAACATGGCGATACTAAAGGAGGACCGGGAGGCAGAGGCTCAACTCGACACTGAGCGCGCGCATGCCGCTGCCATCGAGGCTCTCCTGTAGGCAGAACCGGATGTCGTGGATGTGAACCAGGCGGCGGAGGCTCAACTTGAGGCGGAGCGCGCGGATGCCGCTGCCATCGAGGCCCTCCTGCAGGCGGAACCGGACATCCTGGACTTGAACCGGGCACCAAAGGCTCGACTTGACGCGGAGCGCGCGGATGCCGCTCTCATCGACGCCCTCCTACAAGCGGAACCGGACGTCCTAGACTTGATTCGGGCGGCGGAGGCTCGAATAGACGCGGAGCGTGCGGATGCCGCTATCATCGAGGCCCTCCTGCAGGCAGAACCGGACGTCCTCAACTTGAACCGGGCTATGCTCTCGTCCGTGCAGAGCGCCCGCACGCTCCGCTTGAATGAGTAGCTGGAGGCCGAGTACAACCACGGTGCGGAGACACACGTCGGCAGCTACGGCTGGTTCGCGCCGGCAGCTAAAGACGACGAGGCCGTCTCTTTTTGCGAGCAGTGATAGTTTTTCTTTATGTTGTTGTTTTTATGGATCTTTTGCTGTGTAAAAACTTATATATGTTATGAAAGTCGCCTGACTTGGGTCAGTTTACCATTTCAGGCGGTTGGATGAATATCCGACGTCTCCTAACCCTTCTTTCCTTCTTCCTCACCTCTTCTTCTTCCCCAACAGACCACCGCACGGGCCGTACGGATACTCCCCAACATGCGGTTGGATAAACATACTCTATGAATGAAAATTATGTGTCAGCGATAGTATGGCTGAGTTTGGTTTGTTCACATGCGACAACACGTGTCAGTGAGGGTGCATTCCCTTAGTTGGGTTTGTGGCATGCAGGAGCGACTGTGTGAGGGTGCGGTGCGACCGCGGCGTGAAGGAGCGACCGTGTGAGGGTGCGCTGCGACCGCGACAGCCGTGCGCAAGTGTACCTCCTTCTCATTTTGAAAACTTTAGGCAAGCTTGGCAAAAATGTGTGGCGAAGTTTGGCAATGCAAGGCCTAGACCCAAACAGGATAAGTACGTACGTACTAGGAGTACTAGTGTTAAAAAAGAAAGGCGGGGTTTTCCTTCGTAGGATTTAATCGATACAAATCCTCGTTTCACGTGTCAATTAATGCGTATTTTTTTCTCCAAACACCAAAGAGCTAACCATCTCACTCCTCATCACTTGATCAATGTAGCACCATGCAAACCAACCTTCTCACTTCCGCATTATTGCAGGGGATCTTAATGTCCTTGGTTGCTAACCCCATCAATTTTGCCTCGATTAGTGTTAGTGGCCCTTTGCAAATTGTAATTTTGATATACTGGCCTTGTGTACAAAAAAATGGAGGTAGTAACTATATTTGACTTCCTTCCCCATTGCGGTGATGTCAACAATATCTTTTTTTTTTGTGGTTTGGCGAAGTGCGTTCGACGGAGAACACCATTGAGGGAGACCACGGTAAGTCGTTCGCAAGTGCCGCTTGCAAGCCGAGACAACCGCCTTATTTGCATCCAGGAGTACTACTGCGGTGAGATGGTTTCTCGAAGAAGACGACGGAGAAGCGGAGTCAGCGAATTGTGAAATGATGGTTGCTTCGTCCGTGCTTTTGTGATTTGACGCCTCGCTGCTTTGTGATTTGTGATAGAAGGGACAGGGGAGTAGACTCTGTGCTCTATACTGTACTACTAGTACATGCGTCCAATCATGGGAGAAAGAGGAGAGACGTTGCATTTTTCCATTCCTTTAATCAATCAATCAGGGAGCTTCGGTTCCATCTTTTTGGCTTTGGCAACACCATCCACAATGGTTCCCACGATGCCAAAAGCTATTTTCACATTTGGCTACACATTGTGGATGCCCTTAACCGTACCACTTGGTTTTGCTCCTGTGTACTATCTATACAAATCTCAATTATATTGATCTAAAAAATTATAGAATCAAGATTAGTAAAAAGGAGGTGATTTTGCCACGCAGATGGCGGGGGAGGTTTCTTTATTTCGGAGGATGTGGTCCTGGCGGTTTGCTAACATGCGGTCCCATGTGTCAGTGCTTTACCAAGCCGATTCACGTCCCACGTGAGGCAGAACAACGGCAGAAGCAACACGTGGTTAAGTTGAAGAAGATGAGGGAGAAGCGGATTCAGCAACGAGTGAAATGATGGTTGCTTTGTCCCTCCAACTTCTTTTTTTAGCATTATTACTTCGTCCCTCCAACTTAACTATGAGAAAGGTGCAGCTTTGTGATTTGACGCCTCATTGCTCATTACTACGCCGGCGCCATGATTGGGGTGCTTCACCCCGGCTGCTCTGCACTGTATTCCGGTATGGCACATGGACCCGGTAGTTTGATGTACCACATGTCGGCGAAAGGGACTAGAAGATTTATGAAAGCGAGCGCTCTACTCTGACGATGGAGGACTAGACGACACGACGGCCTAGTGAACTGTCACTTGTACTGTATAGTACTATAGTTTTGCTGTTTCGCACGATCCATCGATACAAACCCGATAAAACAGGAAAGGGCGGGATTTTTCCTGCGCGGTAGATGATACGGGCCATACATTTCAAAGGAAATTTTAATGTACGCAAACTAAATAATTATAAGTAACAATATGATATCTAGTAAAACTAGAAACACATATGATTTATTGTGTTAGAGATGTAGTTTTGGAGGGCCTACAGAGAGAAAAGCGTAATACGGTCACCGAACTTCAGAATAAGCTGATTACGGTCACTATATACATTTTGCCGTGATTATACAGTCACTTGCTCACGGTTCAGCATCGGATTGCACTCTGTTGACCGGCCAAATAGTCTGCGTGGCGCCATGTTGACTAGTTAAATTTACCACGTTCCTTGTGGGTCCCACACGTCAGTTCGCATAGGGAAAAGGTCATATAAACATAAATTTACGCAGGCGCGACAAGGCTCCAACCCGTGCGCGGGAATCACCTGGTTGTGTATGTGTCTATCAGGGCCTGATGTGTGCGCATACACGTGTAGGTTGAGAACTTGAGCATGAGAGTGTGTGTTGGTCGTGTGGAGTACAGGTGTGTGCATGCATGCGTGCGTGTGTGCGTGTGAGTGTTGCGTGCGTGCGTGGCTGCATGTGTACGTGTGGGTGTTGCGTGCGTGCGTGGGTGCATGTGTTTGTGTGAGTGTTGCGTGGATGCAGTTCGTGTGCATGCATGCGTGTGTGTATAATCACCACACCAGCTCCTGTGTGTTAAAACAGACGGCTCAGCATACCAATACAAGGCCACCTTGTCCGCTGTGCCCGGGTCATGACTTCGAACTATCGTCCAAATATTTTTTTGTCGTTTGTTTTCATTCTTACTAGCAAGATGCTCGTGCGTTGCATGTAACATCAAGATGCATTTGTATGACTTGTTTATCTTGTGAGACAAAAGGATGAACGAGGGAAGGCCTTGTTTGCAAATGTGGAGAGGTGTGTGGGTACCTTTTTGCAAAATTGCCATAGTTTCTTTCCAATCCGTCAGATATAAATCAGACGGCCTATATTGCAGGATGGCAGGCACACCATCATCACCAACTCTGTTTTTTATAAGAGTGTATTTTATGTATTTTATAAGAGTGTAGATGTAGAGTAGATACAAGTCGACAGGTGGGCATCATGGTAGTGAAATAATGTGACGCAACACTAGAGGTGCCACGTGGAGCGTTTAACTGGTCAACTAGTCATGTCATGAGCAAATACAGAGTTATACGGTGAGCCTGTGACTATATAATAACCACTAAACGTAAATGGTGACCGTAATGAGTGGATTCTGAAGTCCAATGTGCGTATCGTGCTTTCACTTCAAATGCAATGATCGTCATTGCATATATCGTGAGAGAAAGATGAAACATCATGAATTTTCTGGGGGCTTACTTTAGATGACCTGGAGATAGTTTTGTGTGCATACATGAAAGGGGCGTACATGGGGAGTATGCGATGGAAAGACAGATGCTCTTCGTTTCTCTTTATTATGACTAACTTTGTATATAGTATAAAAATATACAAATTCAAAGTGCGAAATAAATATCATTGCGGGCACCACACAATGCAAATTAGCATTCGTACTCCTCCATATAACTTTGTAATGTTGTATATATGTAGAAACTCTAAAATAATTTTTTGGCCACACTTTATTCAAAAGGAATGTTGTATGCGAAATAAACGTGAAGAGAAGGCTTTTTAGATCAATGGGGTACGTGATGTAACATGTGTGAATGTGTAGTTGGTGCATTTGGCGAGGCCTAGAGATGTATGTGTGTGTTCGAGAGAGGCATGGATAGAGGGGCCGACGGGGGGGGGGGGCATGGGAGAGATAGCACGAGAAATGAGAGTTGTCTAGAGAGAGAGAGACGAATATGATGTCACGACGAGAGATTCCATTCCCTTGAGTGTGTATGTGCAAGGGGGGAGGGATAGAGGCACCATGAGAAAATTTATGTGTGTGTGGTATTTGTTTTGGTATGTGTGGGTGTGAGAAGATAATGAGACGTGGGGGCAGAGGATGTGTCACCGCGTGAGGTCCGGTGGGTCGAGGTGAGGCCCTTCGTTCGGTTCCGTCCTGCGCCACATTGGTCGGCCCGTGACGCATTTAGGAAGACCCATGGATGACTAGTCATACAAGACAAAGATAGCAGAATTGTGAAGGACTCTGTGTCCGCTGACAAAGCCGACTAGGATTTGTAACCCTAGTTTCTCGGACTAAGGTAACCCCTTTATCTCTGATATTACTATTCATCCAACCTAAGTTTAAGGGGCATCCTACAGAATGCTCTGCTAGAATCATAATCGTCGATTAGGAAGAGAGGTGTGAGACAATGCGTGAGAGACATGCCTAATGATAATGTGCGTACATGAGACACTTAGGCAGGTCCATGTATATATAAAGGGTCGATGGGGACTGCGTGTGTGTATGTTTGCGAGAGGAAGAGTGCTTGAGATAAAGGTTAGTGAAAACAATTGTAAATGGTTACGAGAGGGAGGGAGGATAATATCTAGAGCATGTGTGTGAGAAAGACACCTCGGGAGAGAGTGTGTGAGCATGTGTGAGAGACCACCGATGGAGAGTGAAACTACACGTAAAAGACGGATGTACACATTGATTAAAGATATAAATTGTATCCAAATATTAGGATGGGATCATGATATTTGCAATTCGTGTAAGGAGCGGTCATTGATCCATCAGACATCTAGATTCTATCAAATTTGAGCATGTCTATGTTATTATTCGAACAATTGATCCACATAATTAGTATTTTGAACTCCAGACAATGCATCGCTTTAGCAATTGAATATAAACGTGAGTATAGTTCATGTTGTGTGTGTAAAGCACATTATACATACGAAAGTTACACAATGAACATTATAAATAGCTACCTGTGAACTAGCATACATTTGAATTCAACTTAAGGTGGTTTTAAAAAATCGAATTGAACATGAAGTCCATTATATTATTTGAATTTGATATCATGGAATTTGTAAACCATACCTAAATTATGGGGGCACCAATCTTTGCTCTGATTTTGTACATAATAGCATATGTAGTTGTGTACAAAATAGATTCAAATTTAGCTCCTCCATTCCATAATAATCATAGTTATAGGATTTTCAAGTGTCAAAATTTCAAAAATAAGCGGATAATTTAATAAGGTTTTCAAACAGACAAGGTCAAATATAACGTTGTCTATTTAGGTCAATCCTCATAGTTCAAGAGTACTCTAAACGTGAAAGCTTGTGTTTCAAAATATTGAATGAAGCACCAAAAGAGCCTCTACTCGCTCGAAACCGCGTGAGACCAATGTCTGGTAGTGCAAGGAAGTTACTTTTCTAATAACTCCGACCCGTGAACCCTACCGGACCGAGTCCAAAGGTCTAAACCGGGGTAGGTTTGTAGGTTCATCTAGGCGCCACGCAACCGCCTCCAAAAAACATTCATAGACAATGGCCGCCTAAGCACACATGCACGCGGTCGAAATCGCTCCCACACACTATTTGGGACACCCAGGATTACCATCCTACCCCTGACCCGCAGTAGGTCCAAAATTTAAGAGGGGAGCAAAGTTTGTACTTTCCCCAAATTTCAAACAAGCGCGTCCCATCTTCTGTTCAAAAAAGCCAAAAACAAGTGCGTCCCAGACCGAAACATGGTCCCCCCCCGTCTGATTCCCAATTCGTACTCCGTGGGCACCAAAACTACCTCTCCACCAGCCGTGAAACCCAGGCGTCCTCCGTCTGCCATCCCATTCCACCCATCAACTGCCGCCCTCCTCCATCACGCTGGAGCCGATACCCCGACGTCGACGTCCACCGCAACCTCAACCGCAACGCCCTGCATGGCTAGTAGTTGAAGCCAAGGCCGAGCAGTCCGTACCCGAGCAACTTCAACCACGCCGTCCTGCGCCTCACCCCTGCCGCTCCAACTTCGCCACCGTTCACCGCACCGGAGCAGTTCCTGCTACGCCGTCCTTCGCCTCCTCAGATCTGCTTCCCCTCCGCCGATATACGGCCACGGCAAGACTGTCAACAAGTTGGCCATGGGTTTTTCCTAGGAACAACGGCTCTCCAAAACATCGGTTCCTGGGGGAAACACAAGAAGATCGCTGCAACATATCGACACCACACTGGCAACCGATATGGGTCCTCCTCTTCCCTTATTTGTGCAAATCTTACGTGTCTGCTTGCACGGTATTCATCCCACAGAAGACACTAGTTGAACGCTTCTTCTTCATACTAGATGTTCCTAGTAACTCGCGATGCACAAGGTTTCTCCTCATATACTATTCCACCTTAACTAGAGGTCAGTCGCCCCCCTGAATTTCAATTTCTGGCCAGTTGATTCCCAATTAACAAAAGCATTCCCCAGCGTAACAGGCGCTAGTATGCCTATTACGCTAGGGAAGCAGCGCCTTGGTGTTTATCTTAGGCGCGTGTGCAGCCTAGATCTACTGGCGCCCGATCTGGAGACTGCAGGTCGGCCGGGATTAAAGGGATGGCCTGGGGGCGCTGCCAAGCACGGCGGTGGTGGGAGGTCGAGGGGAGGGCGGGGCAGCGGAGGCAGGGGTTTGGGCCAGTGGTCGCTGGCGGTTCGAGAAAGATCGTCAACAGTGACTGGCGGGAGGTAGACGAAGGCCATCTGCCCGTTCCTTATAGATCGGACGGTTCATTAAAAAATCAACTGACCTATTTATTTTCAGTCGACTGTTATCTTAGATATGACCACATGTGGTGGTGTGCTGGAGGAGTACCTGCATTTCCTGTGCTCATATATTACAAAATCATACGGAGTAGAATCTAATTTTGTTTGCCATGCAATGTTGTAGAGTTATCATATGTCTCCTATCATTTATTTTTCAGCCACCTACTGTTCTGCACACACTTCACCCATAATCTCACTATTGTGTTTTTATGCAAGGGTATTTCAGAGTCTACCAAAAGAGAAGCAGCAAAGAAAAGAGAGAAGTCGCACCAGCTTTCTTCGCGGGTATGCACGACACGTTACAGCGCTATAAAGGGTGCAGTGTCAGCAGATGGAGACGATAAACGTAGCTCTGGAGTTGATGACCTCGCTCGCAAGGAACCACCATCCCAGGTGCTTGCTTTAAATTCGCGATGTCATATGTGGTTGCATGTTCCATATGGTGTCTAGCTTATATTCGAAAGGCCAAAGTCGGTCTGATAAGGAAAGATATTTTTTTACATGAACCACCATCCCGTGAGACAAATAGCTAGTCAGGGCACTGGCCGAGCCAGTGACAAGCCCAGCAAAGATAGGCACCACCTGGAAGCCAACTAAAAAGCTGCGATGGTGGCGAAGCAGCCCGCTTCTAACTAGGCTCTCAGGTCCTAGATGATCATGCTCACCACTCCAGCCAGATATCTAGCTTGTATTGCTTCCAATTTGGTTAAATTGCATCTGCTTAGCTTACACATTATACCTTTGAATATGACATGCCTTTCTATTTTTTTGGTACATACTACATCTGTGTATTAACCATGTTCTTACATCAAACTAATGTTCTTGTGTATCACTCATCAATCACTTGACGAGGCAGGCAGGCAAGGGGACTACTCCTCATTTAAAGAATGCAGCGTCAGCCTCCCGACATGATTCTCAAGAAACAGAAATGCTAGATGAAGATAGTGAACGTAGCTCTGTAGTTGATTACAACATTTCCCCTACACTAGCATCGCAGGTGCTTGCTCTAACTTGGCAGCATGATATGTGGTTGCATGTTGCATATGGTGTCTATATTGTAATTTTTCCAATCTGGTTAAACTGCATGTGCTAGTCTGCTTAGCTTATACATTATACCTGTTAATGTGACATGCCTTCCTGTATTTAGTACATAGTGCATCTGTCTATTAAGCATGTCCTTACATAAAACTATTGTTTTTTTGGTATCCCGCGTCAATCAATATGACGAGACACCTTTAGTATATGCAGTTCGATATTAGTTGCATCTTTCATATGATTTATAGCATGCACTGCTTCTAATTTGTTGAAATTCCATTTATGATGGGACACTTTTAACTTGGCAGAGTCATATTGGTTGCATGTTTCATGTGGTGTCTAGCTTGCATTGCTTCTTATTTGCTGGAATGGTTTCTGCTTAGTTTACACAAACAGTTGTGAACATGCCATGTTGTCCTGTTTTTCGTACATATTCCATCCTGGTATCATGTATTTGCCTTACATCAAAGTAGTGATTGTCAGTATCATGCATGAATGAGTTCTAAAGAGAGAATTTTATTGCTTTTTCTTGTCGGTTTTACTTGACAATTCAAAATCAATAAAGCGGAAGGAAGTTAGCAAGGCAGCGGATAAAGGTGCTCCTTCCGAACGGAGGGCCTCTACAGTTTCTACTCCTCCATACCCCCAAGATGATTTCCAAGATAACACATGCATAGACACTCAACAAAGTTGTGTTTATGATGAGCACGTCTCCTCTAGTGCAGCATCACCGGTGCTCCCTCTAACTTGGCACTGTTATATGTGGTTGCATGTTATGTGTGATGTCTAGCTTGTATTTCTTCTAATTTTGTTGAATTCAATCTGCTTACTTTACACATTATACTTGAATAAGACACGTGTTCCTGTTTCTAGAACATACAATATCTATCTATCACACCATGTTCTTACATCAAATTACTACTGTTGTGTAACCTGCAACAATCACTTATCATAAGACACGTTTGACTTTGGAGTGTGATATAGGTTACATCTCACATTCTTTTCTAGCTTGTACTACTAATTTGTTGAAATGGCACTTATGACGAGATAATTTTAGCTTGGTAGAGTGATATTCATTGCATCTTTCATATGGTGTCTAGCTTTCATTGCTTCTAATTTGTTAAAATGCCTTCTCCTTAGTTTACACATCATAAGCTGTGAATATGCAATGTTGTGAATATGCAATGGAACTAATGACGAGAGACCTCCAACATGGTAGTGTGATGTTGTTTGCATCTTGCACATGATTTATTTCTAGTACTGCTTCACATTTGTTTAAACGCCATTTATGATGAGACACTGTTAACTTGGCAGAGCGATATTTGTAGCATCTTTCATATGGTGTCTACGTTTCATTCCATTGCTTCTAATTTGGTGAAATGTCTTCTTCTTAGTTTACACATCATAGTTCTGGTTATCTCTTCCGTCCTGTTTTTCATACATATTACATCCTCCTATCATGTGGTTGTCTAACATCAAAGTTCAGTTCGTCTGCATCACGCATCAATTTTTCTGAAGAATTAAATTGTTATTCGTTTTTCTTGTCGGCTTGACTTAACATGGCACAGAGAAAGAGGAAGAAACACAGAATGGCAGGGAATGAGAAGCGGATGAATCCTGCAGATTATGCTGGTACTGATGGTGCAATAGAAGGTCAAAGTCCAGCGGAAAATTCTACAAACACGCCATCCCATGCTACACGAGCTACAAAAAAAGCCAAACAGAAACAAATAGTTGCCACCAAACAAGCAGAGACAGCCCTAGTTCTTGCAACACCTACCACAGTACTACCAGCTGCACGACTTACTCGTGCGTCAACTGAGCTAGCAGTATGTTCCCAAGCTCCCTTGCCACCTGACACTACTTCCCAAGCACTCTTGACACAAGACGAGTTGGCAATATCAGATGAACCTTGTGAGCTTCAACAACAAGAAGGTAGTTGTTGGAGTCAAGTTATAGTTGCATGCTTCTTTATATGTAGTCTCACAGTTTGATGTACACTAACACTTCCTATGTTCGTTATTGGACTAGCACCTAGGTGCAAGAGGAAACAAACATCAGGGATATTGCTCGATAGGTTAACTAAATCTAGAGGAGGAAGAATGGAGATCTGTTTTGAGGCAGGTTTAAAAAGGCCACGTGATGCTACAGAGTCAGCCAAGTTAGTATCAGAGGCAGCGGTTGCCGTTAGGTGTCATGTACGTATCCTCCCAACATGGATTCAGTACAATAATGACAAAGACGAAACCCAGTTCAACACCTTCCTCGACCATTTATCTGTAAGTATGGTTATGTATGGAAACTAGTAATATCGTCTTGCTCTGTCCCATACTTTCTAGGTTGCTGATAATGAGACTCCCATAATTTTCAACAGATGAGGTTCAAGTTGGATGGCCAAGATGATGCAACCAGACAACCTTGCACCCATGTTTTCAAGTCTGCTCTGCGACAGTATCGGTATAACTTGAGGAAAACTCACTTTGAAGGCAAGGCTAACGGTGAACTTTCCCAAACATCTCTAGTGGAAAATATATCGGATGAAGACTGGAGGGGCCTTGTTAAACACTGGTCTAATCTGAAGTATCAGGTACATTATATATATGTGATCAGATCACATGTTGAAGTCCTATTGACGCATGTGCCACACAAATCTATCTTCTTGTAGGTGAACTGTTCAAAGAACAAGGCCAACCGTATGAAAGTGAAATTCCAACAGACGACATGATCTCGTAGCTATATTGTACACTGCGAGGCTCTTGTAATTAGCTGCTGTTTCACTCTTTTCGATGTACCATATTATCAGATCTATATTGACTTGTTCGAAATGCGGAGGAAAGCCCGAAAGGACCAAAAAGTACCTGAACCAAATGATGTGGAAATCTTCAAGGACTCTCACACCAGCAAGAAGAAGGGCATGACTACACCAGTCAAAGCCGCTGTTGTAAGTCCTTAATCCTCATGCCTTTTAGCTACTACTTACTCTGACTTGTGCCTTGAACTGCATGGTTTGCAGCCAATGTCTATTACTCTTTTCAATTTTATACACAATTGTCTTAGCGTATCATTGCACCTTACAAGGTTTAAAAGAGAGGAGTGATGTTCCTTTGATCTTGACCCGTAATCTAGTTCCGTGATGGACTTGCCCACACAATGTTACAATTGCTTGTTTATCTGTTCTCAGTTGTTTTGTGATATGAATGATGTCATACTATGCTTACTGTATTATAAACTTCGTCTCGTTATCCTTAGCCCTCAATACAATGTGAAGAAATAGACAATACATTAGTGATGGTACATGGTCATATGTTTGGAACCTGGTTTTATTATGTACTTTGCAGTAAAATACAACTAATATTTTACATGGGTTCACCAGAATAAGTTCTGCATATAGACCAAAGCTATTTTGTTTGGTTTTGCTGCCTCCTTAATATCTTCTGTTCTGGTACTACTAATGTAAAACCTCAACTTTTTAGCGAGCTATGGAAAAAATGGTGGAACCGCCACCTTCTGAAGGTGGCGAGGCAACTATAACCGCAATGTCATCTCTTGCTGCAGTGGGTCAGTACCTGTCCACTAATAGTGCCAAAAGCACGTTCCTGAGTAATACTGGGTTGGTTGTTAAGGCAATATCGTCCAAACTGCCTCATGATGAAGATATGCAAGCTCAAAGGAATGTTGTATCTGCGCTCCAGACACAAGTCCATTCCCTAACAGAGACCCTTTGTGAAACAAGGAGAGACATTGTTCGATGTCGTCAAGATATGCATGGTTTTGGAACTAGACTATCAGACATTTGCTATGTTGTTCAAGAGCCTAGGGGAAATGAAGGCGAGGGTTATGGTGCTCCATCGGACAATAGAGCATGAAAACATAACAGTCAGGTCAAATGAACTGAGCTTCTGAATTCTGGTGGTGCATTTATTTGCTAGACTGTTAAGTTTTATGCCAACCTTCCTTTTATTATATAGTTGTAATTTGTTTTGGTGCGATACAAAATTTATTCTTAACATACAGCCACCGACTAAAGAAAACAGCAAGCCATTTTTGTATAGTGTAGGGTGTTCCCTATATTTGCACTGGTGGTGATCTTTGATGCCGAGTGGATGTAATCTGTGGAATCACCTTAATAGCCTAGCGTTAGTTTCGGCCTTATTTATTTCCTAGTCTTCTTTTTCCCTGTTTTGCTAGTGGCCGCAACTACCATGGGCCATATATGGGCCGTAGGATCCATGGGTCTCCTACGAGCCGTCGATAAATGGGCCTCCAACAGGGCCGTAGAATCGGTCGGCCTCGGGCCATCAGATAAATGGGTCTACATGGGCCGTAAACGGGCGTAATTGGTATCGGCCCAGCACAGTAATGGGCCATTAACAGGCCGTAGGACAGCAAAGGCTTAATTCTATCACAGGCATAACGGGTCGTTAATGGGCCACAATATAGGACGGGCCGACTCTTGCCATGGGCCAAATTTGGCCCATTAGGGGAACAGGCCAGAAACGGGCTGACTCTTGTCATGGGCCGAATATGGACCATTACGGTAACAGGCCAGTAACAGGACGACTCTTGCCATGGGCCGAATTTGGCCCATTGGGGGAACAGACTAGTAACGGGCCGGAAGTAATCGAGGGCCGAAAAGGAGCCCAAGAACGTGTGGTCCGTCAATAGGCCGAAAGCTAACACTGGCTGGAAACGGCCCATGTAAATCACGGGCCGTTAACAAGTACAAAGAAAATTACTGTTCATTATGGGCTAGAGTCACCGTGGGCCTGTAAAGGGCCGAAAGATACGAAGGCCTCATATGGGCCGAAAGACGTCGTGGGCCACACATGGGCCGAAAGTGAAATGGGCTGGTGTTATATTCGACGGTCCACATGACATTGTTGGGCCGATTTCCTTCAGGGCCTAACGGGCCGTGAGTTAACGTGCCGTAAAATGGGCTATTTGCAAAGAGACTGTCAATAGTCTTTTCATGGGCCAGCCCGTTAACTTTTGACCAAGTCAAACGGGCCGACTTTGTAAGCTAAATGGGCCAGTGGTGGGCTGTGGCACGTGTCGACATATCATAGGCGCCTATCTGACCCACTGACGAGCTGACATGTGTTTTGTCCGTCCAATAAGAATTTTACACGTGGAAATTTCCCATTGGTCGGGGCTGTTAACGGGTTATCGGATCCAAAACCCGACCCGATAGCTTAACGGCGTTCTGTTATGGTGGACGCCACGTGTTGGTCAACCTTGACGAAAGCACTTCTGTGACGCGCGATTTATCGTCATGGAAGTGGACAGTTCCGTGATGATAATTTTTGTAATGTCATGGAACACTTCTACGACGGCACAGGTGTGACTATCTTGATTCTGTCATAAATTTGTCATGGATGTACACGCATGACAAAAAATGCGACCTACTGTGACAAACACGTATCATCACGGAAGTGTATTTTTTTCTAGTGATGTGGAGGCATTGTCGCGATCTCCTTGTGTGGATTGATCACAGCGATGTGCTACTAGTTCCAGAAGAATGTACTCGTCCTCCCTGAGCCACACTGGCGGTACATTGACGAAGCAAAGATGTGCGTGCACGCCACGCATGCACTCATTGCCTCGCACGCACATGCAGGTACACGGGCGGACGCAATTTTGTACCAAGATCCACCCCATGTGATAATTTGACGCGTGTAAAGTCCTTCACTTCATTGATGGTCAATTAATACAGTGCATGCAAATTGAGTGGACGTGAGGGCGGAAGAAAGACATTACTACTCCACTGCACGCATGCGACTAGTTAAGTCATGGGTTGCTAGTAGTACTTCCATTGGTCTCCTTCGTATTTTGTGCCAATTTTTGACAGTAACATAATATTTACGCATTTGAGCAGTGTAGTCTACTTGAAATTTATGTTCCACTAAACTCATCGGGAGCCGTTTCGGGCCTCGAAACCAAAACCATCATTTAATATTTACCTTGTTCCCATCACATTCGGAAGTACTAGTGCTACAATTAAGTGCAAGCCTGCTCACACCTACTAGTACATACCAAATCTGAACGTGTTCCCACTATGCAGGTACTAGTACTAGTGTTAGTACTTAGGTTATAAAAAGGGGAACTACGTAACCGAAAATTACTCTACCTTTCCTCCTCATAAGTGCTTCGTCTTCGTCCGTCCTTGCCATGGCCAGTGACCAGAGCTCTAGGTCAAGAAATACTCGTAACAAGGGAGCGGCAACGAAGGCTGTGGAAAAAAAGAGAAGGCTCGCCGCCAAGCAGAGACCTCGAAAGATCTCTCACGGACAAGCGATGGCTCCCAGGAGCGCCCTAGCCGCGGAGGCGAACATGCCAAGCCGGCGGCGCTGGATTCGTTATCCACCGACGGCATGCCCGATCAGCTCAATAAGCACCTCAATAAGCAGAAGGAGTTCATCCATGGCTTGGTGGAGCTGCTGAAGGAGAGCCTCGACGACATGCCCGCTGAGCTCAATAAGCAGGGGGAGTTGGCCGCTGGCTTGGTGATGCTGGTGAAGAAGAGCATTGCCTCGGAGAAGAAGGCGACCGGCGAAATCCTGCAACTTTAGGAGGACAAGGCGAAGCTCTGCCACGTGCTCGACCTATTGAAGGAGAAGAACGCCAGCTGGAAGAAGCTACATGAGAATAGTAGTTCGTCGATGAAGATGTTGCAAGCCCTCGTTAAGGAACAGAAGGAGGAGTTGGCGAAGCTCCGCATCGAGCACCCGGCTGCTGTCAAGGTACGTAATGCAGCCGTGGAACAGATGATGAAGGCTCGCGTCGAGAAACCCCGCGTCATGGACAGAATGAAGGAGATGGTGGAGGAGACGCGCAAGGAGATGGAGGTCGTGGAGGTGATGATGAAGCAGTTACGACTCCGCGGCGAATTAGATCGATTTGGGTGATAATCTTCCTTCTTCTTTTGCTTCAGGTGTTTTGCCGCACATGTCATGTTCTCTACGAGGCATGAATAGAACAATGCTAACAATGATATGACTAGCAAATTAGATCATTTTTTATCGCCATATGGCACTGGGCTGTCGTGTTTCGTGCTCCTTCGTCGTAGTACTACTCCAGTGGAAAACTTGAGTATACCGCACAGTTCTTTGCTCCTCCTTAGGTCGTCGGCACATTTATATGAGCAGTCAAATCACAAGGCCCCGCCTTCCAGCAGTAATGAGCTGTCAAATCACAAAGGCCCTCGTCTCTCATGAAACCGACCAAGCTAGACTTCCCCGCCCTTTTAAAAAATGTATACTTTTGTACAATAGTAGTATCGATGGATTGCGCCATGGAGCAAAACTTGAAATTAAAGAAAAAAGGTGATACATATAGAGAGCGCTCGTCGCCAATATGCATATAGTACTATTAAAAAAGCTAATACATGCTTAAATGGGGTGCTAAATTCTATTAAAGAAATTAGCATACCTATTTAATTATTGGGTTCTTATTATTTATGCCACTAGTTATGTATCACTACTCAGTTTTGCCATTAGAAGTTACAACTACTCAAAAATGCCATCGATCCGTGAGATACCTGCTCAAAAATGCAATTAGATATCTCAGAAATGCCATCGTTAAGTTAGATGTTTGCTCAAAAATGACATTAGACATTGTTATTTTCACGTCAAACCCGTTGACCATGTTACATGATAAAAATAAGCTGATTCTCACAATGATAAGTGTGGCCTCGCTTGTCAGGAGTAACCAAGCAAATAATTTTACGGGAAAATAAGAACGCCGTTGGGATCAAGTAGGCCCCACACTTTATTTTACTGTAGTGAGATAGAGGGAGAGCTGGCATGTTGGTCCATTAGTATTTATGTCATTATAACATAGCAAAAGAGATTTGAGTCACAATAATGGTGTCTAGAACAACCAACCCCTCAAATTAATCTAAGCACCCTGGAATTCTTTGACAAAACTAAGCACCCTGAAATTCTTTGACAACTAAACTGCTGGCTATATGATGTTGGCCATATATATTGTACGTATATAATGTGAAGAAACGAGTGGTAGTACTATACCAACTAAAAGATGAAATGTAAGAAATACTAGTATGTACGTACTGAAGAGTTAAAGTAACGAGAAGAAACATAACATAGTTCTGCTAGGGGCTCAGCACAACACACCCCTCAAATTAAACTAAGCACACCTGAAATAAAACTATGCAACTAATCCGGTAGACACTGCATTAGAATCACCATGAGCAACAACACTGCCACCTTACTCGGAGACCTTGTCCACGTCCTCGACTTCGTCCTTGTCCCTCTTCCTCTTGGCCGATACTTCTTTGCTTGAACCGCACACTTGGCTCTTGCTCTTCATCCAACCCTTGTAGATATTGAAACAAAGGCAGCCATCCATTGCAACATAGTGCATGTGGTCTATATCTAGTACATTCCACTGCCATGCATTACGATGAAACGTGTGCGGAGGTTTCTCCAGTTTACCATACGAAGGATGAATCATGGCTCCTGTCAGGGTCAGCATTGAAGGCTGACCACGGGAGGGCATTAGCTGATTCTTTTGGAGGTCGAAGGGGTTGCCTACAACGAGGCCTATCCGACCCCGGACTCTTTCGCCGTTCATAAAGTCTTTAGTAATGAATTTGACTAGGCCGCTCTTGAGGAAGTTCTTAAAATCCTGGCACTCAACGTCGGCATGGCATATGTGGTAGACCAAGCATAAGTCATGCACGCAAACCTGGATCACGACGGGCTTATTCTTCTCTTCCTCCTTTAGATCCTTCTCTCGTCCCAGTACTGTGGTGTACTCAACATCTAGCCCAACGACCCACTCATCATTTGAGTTTTCAACCATGCGTTTGAAGCGAGCAAGGCATCCTTTCACCATCGGGGAAGAACGGGTGTAGATGACGTCGAACTCATCACCGGTGATGGTTCTAACCTTGTACTTATCATCGATCATGGAGATTGGGGACGCCATGGATTTGGGAGGAGGGTTAGGATTAGTGGAACTGCCGTAATGTGAAAGGACGGGACGACTAGGAGCGAACTGCCATAATGTTAAAGGATGTCCAGGGTCGAGTAGGAGCGAAGTGCCAGCGGTTTTTCGATTGTAAAAATGCTGAGTGGGGCATGCGAATGGTAGGGTAGTGGTTTGCCTGGTGGATAAATGGATTCATGCACAATACTATGGGGGCCCAATTAGATGTCATGTCTACTCGAGACCCAATTAAATGGCTTTCGATGTCATGTAAAGCGTCAGCAAAATTACGGGTGATCAAAGCTTTCCATTCTCCCATGATACGGGCTTCTGAGAGACCTTGGATCTGAGATCGAACGGTTGTATGGCGTGATTCTAGACCTATGGATGAATATTGTATCTTGGAGGGTTATTCTACAAATTTTCAGCAACTTAGCATGCGACCATTCGATCTCAGATCCAAGGGCTACCAGCAACCCATATCATGGTCGCGCCTACCACGACCGTCACCTAGCTCGCGCGGTCGCGCCCTTGGAGATTTAACATGGTGCGTTAGGCTATCTGATGTTGGCATGTCATACATAGTCATCACTTAGTCTCTCATACTACAACAAGGTTAGCTATAAGGTTGGCTATAAGATTATTTTTCACTTCTCTCTATCTCTTTCTTTGTAGTATTTATTGCATTTGCCAAGGAGTGACCTCTTCCAATGAAATGGTGCTTAGATGAGGTGCTAAGGGCATTAAATGGCTTGGCAATCAAGTCCCCAATGCATAGGTTCTTAGATTTTTGTTGCTAAGTTTGCTACTCGGCTGCCACCTAGGTCAAGCCGGCTATGTTAATTAGGACATCTATCGACGGACCCCTTTTCTACGAGTTTATCTTTAATTTGAGCTTTGATCCTCGTGTAGTTTGTCCGTCGGGATTCATATTGTCTCCTTTGGGCAGTGAGGTTATGATTTCTTGTCGTGTGGCATTTTTCCGTGTTATATGTTATAATTCGGTGCTTCAGATCAAAATGACGACAACCACACCTCCGGGGCACGTGCATGAAGACTTCTCGACAGTCATTGACGAGGTCAAGCCGGCTACGGTAGACAAAAGAAAACTAGTACTCCATTATATAGGCAGGAGCCTCCGCGCTTGCTTGCTAGTGTTGCTCTCTTCACACTGTCTCGTCCTCTCCAGATCTAAACACGACAGCGGTGGCCACACACTCTCTCTCTCTACTCACCGCCGGTCACAGATCCAGCCGGATCTTCTCTGTGGGGAAGGTGAGAAGGTGCAACATTCACGCGATCGTCCTTGGCAACGGCTCTTACCCACTGCCGACGCATCTCGATTAGCGTGCCTTGCCGTTCTCTCCCAAGCACCGTTGGCGAGGGAGGGCCTCCGACCCCTTCTTCCTCGCTGCCGTGGTGTGGGCAGATCCGACCTCCCGCCGCCCACCTAGCGACATCCCGGCGACCCTCAGGTATAACTTCCTTCGAAACCGGCCTTGCACTACTTCCTGAGCTCCTGACTTCTACTATTTCTCAGGCCCCCTCGTAGATAGGATCAATCGGCTGTTTGAAAACCACCTATTTTTTACGGTTAAGAGGTAAAAGTAGTTCATGCACTCGAATCTAGTACTACTTGGTTCAAACAAGGAAGAAAGGGGGTGGGGGTGGGGGAAGATTTGTTACCTAAATCTAGGACTTGGTCAAAAGAGGAAATAATGGGGGCGAAAAGTAGCAGAGACTGGCTATCCAACTAGTCTCTAGGTCTAATAGGGAAATAAAGGGAAACGCAGTACAAACTCAATATAAACCCGAACAAAAAAGTGGGGACTGGGGGACAAGTCAACAGAGTAAGTCCAGCACTAGATTTGCTAGCCTCACATAGTATAAGGTGGCTTTACCGAACAAAAATGCGACCAACCCAGATATCATGTTCTGATGTTTGTTGCCCCGAGCCACTCTTATGTAATGCCACTGGTAAATTGTAGTAGTCGCACTGTTAAAAGTAAGGACACGTTAAAGCAATGCTGTTTTCAATGTAATGCCTCCAGTGATCACTAGTGCAGAACCGGGCTATAGCACCGGTTCGTAAGGGCCTTTAGTCCCGGTTCTGTAACCGGCACTAAAGGGTGGGGACTAAAGCCCCCCCCTTTAGTACCGGTTCTGCATGAACCGGGGCCAAAGGCCCACCACGTGGCACGAGCCCGCGCGGTGGTCTGGGGGACCTTTAGTACCGGTTGGTAACACCAACCGGTATTAAAGGATATATATTTTTGAATTTTTTGAATTTTTTTTGGAAAAAAATTGATTTTTTTATTTTCAAATTTCTGAATTATTTGACGATTTTGTCACCACTCATGATTGCTCTAATCACCCCTCATCATTTCAAATCGTCTAACTTCCTGACCGGTCACCCATCCTCTCACTACTCCAGCCTAAGCACGCTTAACTTCCGAGTTCTATTCCCCCTAGTTTCCAAGTCTGCACATGTTGTTTACCTAACAATAGTAAGCTGTCAATCCTATTAACCCTCAGGAATATATATTATGCATGAAGTCACATGTTTCACCGTTTTAGTTTGAAACTATCATTCTAAATAATAATTGTTATTTAATAACCGAAATATTTCTTGAATAAGTAGTTTGACCATAGTTTGACCACAGTTTGACCAGATTTGAGCATAGTTTGACCCAAATTCAAAAAAACTAAAATAATTTCTTGAATAATTAGTTTGACCCGATTTAATGAAAATTAAAAAAACTGAAATTTGCGCATATATTTTTTTTCCTTTTCAAATTTGAGGATTCTAAAAAATTGCAAACATGTCGTAGGCGGTCAAAATCGGATGCGGATTTTCATGCGGATTTTTTTGATATATTATGCGGGTTTTTTCGACATCGTATGCAAAAGATATGGCCGTTTTACATTTTCATAAGACTTTTTTGCAAAACATGTCTAAATTTAAGTTTTTTAATTTTCCTAACTATTAGATGTAGTAACATAACTACATCTCGAAGGATTTTAATTTTTGAAGTTTTTACCATTTTCTTTTGCTTTTTGCAAAACTGAAAAGGCGATCCATGAGGGGGGGTGTAGAGTTTGAAAATGGGCCCTTTAGTCCCGGTTTGTGTCTCCAACCGGGACTATAGGTCAGACCCCTTTAGTCCCGGTTTGTGGCACAAACCGGTACTAAAGGTTAGCCCTGTAGTACCGGTTTGTGCCACACCGGGACTAAAGGGGCTCGTGGGGCCCCGGCCTCACGCCAGCCTGCCACCACCCCTTTAGTACCGGTTTGTGGCATGAACCGGTACTAAAGGTTCAACACGAACCGGCATTAATGCATAGCCATTCGAACCGGGACTAATGGTACCATTAGTACCGGGCCGAAATTGAACCGAGACTAATGTGTCTCACATTAGGTCCTTTTTATACTAGTGAATGTGAACCAATTGCACTTTTTTACATGTCTTGCTAAATTTCCATTAAGATAAGTTGCTTCTTTTCGTTAGAAATGCAACTGTCTTGGTCTGCCTACTCTCCTGTGCCCAAATACCGACTCTGTAGCAGCTGTTAATGTAATGTTGCTGGTAAAATGAAGCATTGGCACCATTAAAGTAATGTCGTATTTAACGGTTGTCATAGTTAATCCTAATGCCCACACTAATATCTAGCAATGTTGCTGCTTTAGAAATTGCTACTGTCCTTGTAGGATTGCCATTCAGATAAGGAACATGCTTCTTTTCATTTGATGCATGTTTCATCACTTGTTAGTCACCCTCCTTTCCACCTTTTTTGTGCAAACAGAGACATACATTTCACGCTCGATCTTAGTTGAACTGCACAAATGATATCCAAATTATAGTTGAACATTCCAGGAGCTTCACAACCAACCTTGATGTTGCTCAATTTTATTATAACTAATGAAGAAGAAGCTCTGTGGGTTTCGTTTTCTGATGGAAATGGAACCGGGGATGGAGCCCTTTTCTTACAAAAGAAGAAGAATAAGCTGCTAGCTCATGGGACATTCCTTCATTTTAGGTGAACTGCACCAAAAGGTCCCATGAATTGAATCATCCATGTTGGTGACTGGTGTCATCCCTTCTATGATGGCGTTGACTGCAGATATGGTTCCCATCATGATGTATGTTCCTTTTTGGTCTGACCGTTTACCAAAGATCCTGCATGTTAATCCTGCTCTTGTGCTACTGTTTTGGCGCTGCCATGATAAAGCAGTAATGTTATTATTTTGCACCTAAATCTAGTGGCACTATTAATTTGAGGCAATGTTTTGGCACCGCTAGTGCCACTGTTTTTTTATATATCGAAAGAGGGGGTCCCCTCCAATTTCATTAAAGAAATCCAACCATAGAGAACCATTATCCGACAACATCTCAGTGTAAACGGGCAGTTATGCAACTACTACTAGAACAGACTGAGTACTAGCAGGAGACAAGTTCGCCACATAAGCTAGGCAGGTAGGGGGACGCAACACCAGCTCGACCAAGTTTGGATTACAACCCAAATGCTACCACAGAAACATCAGGGGGAAAATAGGGACTGAAAGAGCCGGCTTCAGCATCCCAGTCTAAGCACCCCCGGCATTCATCCTTGTGACACACGGTACACCTCGTTTGCCACCTGCTCGACCCTAGTGTCACTGATAAAATGAAGTAATAATACAGTTAAAATAGAGCGAGTGTCCTCTCTATCATTTCATTTCCAATGTAGATAAAGAAAGTGCTTCTCTTTGTTAATGTATGTTTCATCAACTAGTCCCATTGTTACTGTTTAAGCATTTATGCAAATTGGGGTGCTTAATTTTAGTTGATCTGCACAAAAATAGAGATTTTAATGTCTCAAGGCCCCTCCTTGTACTACCGATGTACACTGATGTTCATCACTGGTAGAAGGTGTATCTGGGAGACTTGCGACGATTTCCAGTATGAGGCATACCATATGAGGCGTCGCAGGGCCCATCTCGCCTTCGCAGCATGGCATACTATGATACTATCACAATATTTTCTTTTATTTATTTTGTGTGTTTCATCAACTAGTGCCACTATAATGTAATCACGCTTTTTCATTATCTGTGCAAACAGGGTTATTCAGCTGCATTTTGGTGGAACTGCACAAATGTACGTATGGAACCGGCATATATGTAGAGTGCGAGGTGTGCCAAGTAAAAATTACTGATACCAACCATGCTCCATGCACGCATTGGAATCCACCACCACCAGTGGGATGTGTGGCGCTGTCTGTGGACGGATCTTTCTCGGCAACAAATCCTCTAACCAAATACTAGTAGCTTATATTGGTCGTTTTCTAGGGAGTACACTTTTCTGAAAGAAGCACTAATCTATTTTCTTTATTTGTACACAGTGTCACAACTTTGACCCAAAGGTCCAGAGCTATTTTAGGGTGATTGGCTTAGTACTCGGGGACTGATTGTAAGCCTGATTTTCATTAGCTGTCGCACTGATTGTAAGCATGAGCAGGTGGAAGATTAGGTTAGTGCAAATGTCACGCCCAATATGCGACCCTATCCAAAAGGAACTCGAAGGTCCCACCAAGGATAGACCCGCATATTGAAACGCTTTTGCAAGGTGGATATCATTACATCAACATTACATAATAGATGGGGATACATACAAGAGGCATATAATGCCACACGAATACAACATCACAATACATGAGAACAACATCCGACTATGGATGAAACACAAACAAAAACTCAAACGACATCCACCCTGCTAGCCCAGGCTGCTGACCTGGAACCTATCCCCTGATCGAAGAAGAAGCATAAGAGAACTCCAAAACAAGCAAACATCGCTCTCGCGTCATCATCATCGCATAACCTATACCTGCAACTATTGTTATAGTAATCTATGAGCCACGAGGATTCAACAATCCCATTACCACGGGTATCAAGACTAGCAAAGTTTAAAGGGAAAGGAAGGGGGAAAGTGGTGAGGTTGCAGCAGCGACTAAGCATATATGGTGGCTAAGCATACGCAAATAAGAGCGAGAAGAGAACAAACGGAACGGTCGTGAAGATAGCAATGATCAAGAAGTGATCCTGAACTCCTACTTACGTCAAACATAACCCAAAACCGTGTTCACTTCCCGGACTCTGCCGAAAAGAGACCATCACGGCTACACACGCGGTTGATGCGTTTTAATTCAAATCAAGTTATCTACAACCGGACATTAACAAATTCCCATCTTCCACATAACCGCGGGCACGGCTTTCAAAAGTTTATACCCTGCAGGGGTGTCCCAACTTAGCCCATGATAAGGTCTCGCGATCAACAAAGGATATTCCTTCTCCCAGGAAGACCCGATCAGACTCGGAATCCCGGTTTACAAGACATTTCGACAATGGTAAAACAAGACCAGCAAAGCCGCCCGCTGTGCCGACAAATCCCGATAGGAGCTGCACATATCTCGTTCTCAGGGCACACCGGATGAGCCAGACGTCGGGTTGGCATAGACCCTGATTGCCCAGGGGGCGCCGGACATCGCTCGGTTTGGACCAACACTTAGACAAGCATTGGCCCGGGGTGGCTAAAATAAAGATGACCCTCGGGCTCCGGAAACCCAAGGTAAAAAGGGATAGGTGAGGAAAATGGTAAAACCAAGGTTGGGCCTTGCTGGAGGAGTTTTATTCAAAGCGAACTGTCAAGGGGGTCCCATAAATCACCCAACCGCGTAAGGAACGCAAAATCCGGGAACATAACACCGGTATGACGGAAACTAGGGCGGCAAGAGTGGAACAAAACACCAGGCATAAGGCCGAGTCTTCCACCCTTTACCAAGTATATAGATGCATTAATTAAATAAGACATATTGTGATATCCCAACATAATCCTGTCCATCATGGGGCAATCTTCAACTTCACCTGCAACCAACAACGCTATAAGAGGGGCTGAGCAAAGTGGTAACATAGCCAAACAATGGTTTGCTAGGAAGGGTGTAAAGGTTAGAGGCTGACATGGCAATTTGGGAGGCTTGAAGAACAAGTGATAGGTAACGCAGCAAAGCGATAGAACGAAGCAACTAGCATAGCAATGATAGTAGTGAGATCCAGGGTAGCGGCCATCTTGCCTGAAATCCCGCTAGGAAGAAGAACGAGTCCATGAAGAAGATGAAGCCATGAAGACGAACCAAGCGTAGGCGAACGAATCCTCACGATCGCAACGAAACGGGACCTATCGAGAAGAAGCACACAACATGGTAAACACACCACACATGAACAATACATGATGCACAACCAAGCATGATGCATGACAAGGCTACATGAATCTACTCATGGCACGATATGATGCAAACAAGAGCAACACATCAAGGCAAGTTTAAATGAGGTTGGAAACAACATAGAACTAATCCGGTAAGTCCTCATATGCAAGTTTCGAAATTGGTCCAGATCTGAATAAACCTTATGTTCAAGTTGTTAACCAGCAAGTTAAGATGCACCGAGATGATCTACACGACATTCTAGTCAAGTTACATATAAAGTTCATTTAATTCGGAGCTACGACCTAGAAGATATGAGCAAAACAAGTTAAACATGGCATTGATACAAAATGCATACAAACCTCAAGCAAACACCTCAAAACAAGGATGCAACGTGATAATATAAAGCTACATGCAAAATCAAGCAAGTTTCATATAGAGCACACTCAAAACGGAGCAATGGTTCAACACATACACATGAAACAAGTTTAAAGGACAAGCTATCCAAAACAGCAACTAGGCATCTAGCAAGCATCAAAACAATATGCTACAGAACCTCAACATGTGAACAAAAGGCATGGACATGATGTACAGGTAAAGCATGACAAATTTGAACACTGAGCTATCTCCATAAATCACTAGAACATGCTCAAAAAGACATGGCAAGATTGCATATAATAACAATTTCAGACTTGGCAGAAATAATATCAAGTTGCAATGTTTAGAGCTATCAAACAACATGCTACAGGAACTTATCATGTCAAACAAAGGCATGGAATGAATCTACTATTTTCATAGAACAAAAGTCCCTTACTGATGATGAGCCAAAAAGTAACAGAAGATATGATGGCACCCATGTAAACATGGCAAGTTATATGACAGATTCATACATGGCAGGAACAACAATAAGTAGGCATGTAGGTGAGCTTGTACCACTCAACACAGAGCAATACATGGCATGACAAGGTGACCAACAGTAATAATACATGTTTATGAAGCTAATAATGGCAAGAGCAAGTTCATAAGGTGCGTGGATCACTAACAACAATCATGGCAACATTGAACTTAATGTTAACAGGCTGACAGCAACATTATTTAGCAACTTGAGAGCAAGATTACAACAAGATACAGTAGGCTATAAATGCAACCAGGGGCATGGATGGATAGAGCATGACATTTATAACAAAACATCCTTAGTGAACTTCTCCATATTATGCGTAGAATGACTTGTACCAGCAGGTTTACATAGCATCATGAAATAACAGATTCGGCCTAGCAAAACAGTAACAGCAAGTACCATACTTAACAAGCTTGATGCACTCACTACACAACTCACAAAAATACATGGATGACACCTCTGTAAGGACGGCATGATTTAGTTCAAAATACATGTAGACATCAAGCTCATAGGATGCACACACAAAATGCAACAAAAATGACAAATCACCAAGTTATAACAGTTTCAGCAGATTAACATCATATAGCACTCTTTCAACGATGATTTAGGCATCCACATGAACTCAAACAAGCATGGAACAATGGAATGAAATGGAGACCATCTTATGATGAACATTTTGATATATTATGCACGCAAAATGGAGCAGCACACATCAAGTTATGGCAGGTCAAAGTATGCACCAGAATGATGAATTTTGGGGACTTGGCAGTTTTTTCTGGAAAAAAACGAAACACGCTAAATAACTATTCGACGCACGGGGCGGAGGATAAGGGGCTGCTCACCCTAGGCTCGGCCTAGCAGGACGGAGGACGAGGCGGGCCGGAGGAGATGGGCCGCAGGGAGGCGTTGGCCCATCAGGGGGTCAACGCGGGCACGACGCCTCAATCGGGCTCCTCCCGATCTGCAGGCGGCGGCGGCGACGGGAGGCGGGGCGACGCCGGCGAGGGGCTGCAGCGAGGGGTCGGCCGGGGCGGCGCCGGGCGCGGGGCCGGATGGCGGCGAGGAGGCGGGGCCTGGCGGCGGTCCGGCGGGACGGCTCGCCGGCGCCGGAGGCGGGCGGCGATGGGGCTTGGATGCGGGGGCGCGGGATTCAGCGGCGGCGGGGCGCGAGGTGCGCGCGGGGACGCGGGAGGCGGCGATGGGCCAGGCGGGCCCGCTGCAGGCTCGCCGGGCCGCAGCGGCGGGTGGCGGCGGAGGTGCCACGTGGCGGCTGCGGAGTGGCGGCAGGGCGGTGGCGATTTCGTCCGGCCCGAGCCGGACGTGTCCGGTGGCGGCGGGGCGATTTGATCAAGGGTTAGGGGGAAATTGATCCGAAAATGGAGAGGGGAAGACGTTTTTATAGGTAGACGGAGCTAGGAGGGTCCAAATGAGGCATGATTTTCACCCACACGATCGTGATCGAACGACGGAGAGCATGGAGGGGGTTTGGATGGGTTTTTGGCCAATTTGGAAGGGTGTTGGGCTGCAACACACACGAGGCCTTTTCGGTCCCTCGGTTTACCGTTGAGTATCAAATGGACTCCAAATGGCACGAAACTTGACAGGAGGTCTACCGGTGCTATACCAAGGCCGCTTGGCAAACCTTGGTCCATTCCGAGAATGTTTAACACCCGCACATGAAAAGAGGCAAAAGGGGGACGCCGGAGGACATAGGAGTGCCGGATTGCAAACCGGACAGCGGGGAAAAAGCTCGGATGCAAGAAATGAACACGTATGCAAAATGAAATGCACATGATGAAATGGCAATATGCAATATGCAAGCAAATGACATGGCAACAACGATGAATAACTGGCGGACACCTGGCGCAATGAATCCGGGGCGTTACAACACTCCTCTACTAACAAGAGATCTCGTCCCGAGATCTTAGGACCGAGACGGAAGGGAAAAGGGATGAGGTGAAACAATAACGCAAGAGAAGAAGCAAAGAATCGAGACCACTCGAGAAGAAGAGAGGAATGACGAGCATGATGATAATCGAAAGCTCACAGAATCAGATAGACTATGAGACCACTCCGGTTTACGTGATAAGAAACAAATAAGACTGAAAGGATATAGGAAGCACTCTGGCTGAAACATGGAGAAATAGAACACGAGCTAGACAAGATGGGATGACACTTGACGAGATGAACAAAGCAATGCCTCCGAAAGAATTGAAAGAATTGAAAGAAAAGAACTTCGAAGGAAGGGTTGAACGGAGTTGTTGAGAAAATCAACAACGAAAGAATAAGCTTGTTGTGGTCTTATGGTAACATCTCAAGATCATAAGTTGATAACCGGCCACAAACGGAAATGATAGAATAGCTGAAAGGAATGAAGAAATGCAAAACTCCATTTGAGAAGAAAAGGAAGAATTAATTGCACTTCGAGATGCGAGAAGAAAAGATACTTGAACTCCTCCAACAAAATCTTGATGAACACTTGAAGAAAGAACTAAATCATGAAGAACCACCATGAATAACTCCGGTAACAAAAGGATGTTGAGATAGAATGAAGGATGAAAGAATAAGATGAGCCTTGTGATAATTTAGATGGAGGTTCCGACGAAATGACCGAGGAAATTTGAAATCCAGAAAAGAAAAGACGAAAAGACTTGGAACTAGAATTTATTCAACAAGAACAAACTCCGAAGGAAGGGATTACTCGCTAGGATGAAATAAGAATAAGATTTATTGTATGCTTATCCTTCATCAAATTAAATTGATGACAAGGTGGATTTTGCATATTACTTATTCTTCTTGAAAAGGATTAAGGGGGAGTATAGCACAAAACTTGAGAAAGTCTTCATGAACCACCGGTAGGATTCGAAAGAACGAATGGATTAATATGATAATCATGGAAAAAGAATCTTCAAGGAACCACCGTAAGAAATCAAAAATGACTGATGAAAGAGACTGAATCACCGGGGAGAATTAGAAGAACCAATATACTTGAGGGGATTTAGATACAAAAGGACAAAGAGATCATGAGCTGATTAAAGAACACTTGAATAAAGCACCGGGATAAATAGAGAACGATAACTAGAATGATGGCCTCCGGTGAAAAGAAATGGGAAAACAACTCCTGACATACTCCGGGTGAGTAAGAAAAGAATATCTGACAAATGGAATGATCCTAGAGGATAACATGAAGCTAGAACCACGAATCTTCAAGAGAACAGACAAGATTTAGAGGAAAAACTCTTCTTCGGTCTTCAAATGACGACGGGAAAACACCACCAAAATACTGAGATACTCCAGTAGGATGAAAAATGAAGAGGTTGAGGCAACAATGAAAATGATTTGAAATCGATCTTGGAGAAGGCATGTGACTGATGAAATGCATTCTTATGTCGAACTTGAAAAGAATTGAGAATAACTCCGGGGGAATTAGAAGAGTCAGGTAAGATCCTGGAAAAAGACCTGTGGGTTAGGGCCCACTGAAGAGAAAAACCCCGTTGGAAAGGGTTGTTGAAGAGATAGATGATGCACCGGAACAATTGAAATATTTGAATGAGGTGACAACCTCGAATTAATTGGAAGACAGACGAATCTCCCGGGATGTCTTCCGAACTCTGGAATGATAAACTGGCGGGAGGCGAACGAGCAAGAAAAACACTTGAGCTGAGGGAAATAATATAATCACTACCGAAAAATGGAATTGAATCCACCGGAGAAGATAAAGAGATAAGAATGTCCACCGAGACGAGAATTCACCGGTTGAAATGATTGAGGGAAGACTGAAGAGGCTCCACATGAATGAAATTGATGGTCAAAAGACACTCAAACTCCGGGAATAAAAGGGGTGGGAGGGCGGAAAAAACAAAGGAAACTTGGAAGGGGGAACCGACGAATATCTTGAAGAGAAAACAGCGGTTGAAATCATTGAGGAAAAAAGGCAAATACTTCGCACGAGTAGGAAGGATACTCGATTACGGACTCCGGCTCCAAGGAGAAAAAGGGTGGGCGGGTGGGAAAAAGAAAACAACTGTGGGTAGAGAAACAACTTCGTTGAGAGCGGACTGTGGATTGAACTTGGCAAAGACAAAGAGGCTCGAGTCAACTTGACGAGAAATGCACCGGATGATAAAAAGCTGAGGAACAATGATCGGAAAACCAACTGCGTGATCCTAAAGAAAAATTTGAAGGGGAAGAGGAGTAATTCAAAACACCTACGTCAAGATTCCTCACCAGAGCGACAAAGGGGCTGAGGAGTAAAAGAATTCCTACTCTCCAATATAACTAGACTCCGAAAACAGTTTTCTTCTAGACTCGACAACAGCCAAACTACATGATCAATCAAGGGGGGCTCCTAAGGTCGGTCGAGGCTCTGATACCAACTTGTCACAATATGCGACCCTATCCAAAAGGAACTCGAAGGTCCCACCAAGGATAGACCCGCATATTGAAACGCTTTTGCAAGGTGGATATCATTACATCAACATTACATAATAGATGGGGATACATACAAGCGGCATACAATGCCACACGAATACAACATCACAATACATGAAACAACATCCGACTATGGATGAAACACAAACAGAAACTCAAACGACATCCACCCTGCTAGCCCAGGCTGTCGACCTGGAACCTATCCCCCGATCGAAGAAAAAGCAGAAGAGAACTCCAAAATAAGCAAACATCACTCTCGCGTCATGATCATCGCATAACCTGTACCTGCAACTGTTGTTGTAGTAATCTGTGAGCCACGAGGACTCAGCAATCCCATTACCACGGATATCAAGACTAGCAAAGCTTAAAGGGAAAGGAAGGGGGGAAGTGGTGAGGTTGCAGCATCGACTAAGCATATATGGTGGCTAAGCATACGCAAATAAGGGCGAGAAGAGAACAAACGGAACGGTCATGAAGCTAGCAATGATCAAGAAGTGATCCTGAACTCCTACTTACGTCAAACATAACCCAAAACCGTTTTCACTTCCCGGACTCCGCCGAAAAGAGACCATCACGGCTACACACGCGGTTGATGCGTTTTAATTCGAATCAGGTGTCAAGTTATCTACAACCGGACATTAACAAATTCCCATCTGCCACATAACCGCGGGCACGGCTTTCGAAAGATTATACCCTGCAGGGGTGTCTCAACTTAGCCCATGATAAGGTCTTGCGGTCAACGAAGGATATTCCTTCTCCCAGGAAGACCCGATCAGACTCGGAATCCCGGTTTACAAGACATTTTGACAATGGTAAAACAAGACCAGCAAAGCCGCCCGCTGTGTCGACAAATCCCGATAGGAGCTGCACATATCTCGTTCTCAGGGCACACCGGATGAGCCAAACGTCGGGTTGGGATAGACCCTGATTGCCTAGGGGGAGCCGGACATTGCTCGGTTTGGACCAACACTTAGACAAGCATTGGCCGGGGGGGCTAAAATATAGATGACCCTCGGGCTCTGAAAACCCAAGGGAAAAAGGGCTAGGTGAGGCAAATGGTAAAACCAAGGTTGGGCCTTGCTGGAGGAGCTTTATTCAAAGCAAACTGTCAAGGGGGTCCCATAAATCACCCAACCGCGTATGGAACGCAAAATCCGGGAACATAACGCCGGTATGACGGAAACTAGGGCGGCAAGAGTGGAACAAAACACTATGCATAAGGCCGAGTCTTCCACCCTTTACCAAGTATATAGATGCATTAATTAAATAAGATATATTGTGATATCCCAACATAATCCTGTCCGTCATGGGGCAATCTTCAACTTCACCTACAACTAACAACGCTATAAGAGGGGCTAAGCAAAGCGGTAACATAACCAAACAATGGTTTGCTAGGAAGGGTGTAAAGGTTAGAGGCTGACATGGCAATTTGGGAGGCTTGAAGAACAAGTGATAGGTAACGCAGCAAAGCGATAGAACGAAGCAACTAGCAGAGCAATGATAGTAGTGAGATCCAGGGTAGCGGTCATCTTTCCTGAAATCCCGCTAGGAAGAAGAACGAGTCCATGAAGAAGATGAAGCCACGAAGACGAACCAAGCGTAGGCGAACGAATCCTCATGATCGCAACGAAACGGGAACTATCGAGAAGAAGCACACAACATGGTAAACACACCACACATGAACAATACATGATGCACAACCAAGCATGATGCATGACAAGGCTACATGAAGCTACTCATGGCACGAGATGATGCAAACAAGAGAAACACATCAAGGCAAGTTTAAATGAGGCCGGAAACAACATAGAACTAATCCGGTAAGTCCTCATATGCAAGTTTCGAAATTGGTCCAGATCTGAATAAACCTTATGTTCAAGTTGTTAACCAGCAAGTTAAGATGCACCGAGATGATCTACACGTGATTCTAGTCAAGTTACATATAAAGTTCATTTAATTCGGAGCTACGACCTAGAAGATATGAGCAAAACAAGTTAAACATGGCATTGATGCAAAATGCATACAAACCTCAAGCAAACACCTCAAAACAAGGATGCAACATGATAATATGAAGCTACATGCAAAATCAAGCAAGTTTCATATAGAGCAGACTCAAAACGGAGCAACGGTTGAACACATACACATGAAACAAGTTTAAAGGACAAGCTGTCCAGAACAGCAACTAGGCATCTAGCAAGCATCAAAACAATATGCTACAGCACCTCAACATGAGAAAAAAACGCATGGACATGATGTACAGGTAAAGCATGACAAAACATGAACACTGAGCTATCTCCAGAAATCACTAGAACATGCTCAAAAAGACATGGCAAGATTGCATATAATAACAGTTTCAGACTTTGCAGATATAATATCAGGTTGCAATGTTTAGAGCTATCAAACAACATGCTACAGGAACTTATCATGGCAAACAAAAGCATGGATGAATCTACTATTTTCATAGAACAAAAGTCCCTTACTGATGATGAGCCAAAAAGTAACAGATGATATGATGGCACCCATGTAAACATGGCAAGTTATATGACAGATTCATACATGGCAGGAACAACAATAAGTAGGCATGTAGGTGAGCTTGTACCACTCAACACAGAGCAATACATGGCATGACAAGGTGACCAACAGTAATAAGACATGTTTATAAAGCTAATAATGGCAAGAGCAAGTTCATAGGGTGCGTGGATCACTAACAACAATCATGGCAACATTGAACTTAATGTTAACAGGCTGACAGCAACATTATTTAGCAACTTGAGAGCAAGATTACAACAAGATACAGCAGGCTATAAATGCAACCATGGGCATGGATGGATAGAGCATGACATTCATAACAAAACATCCTTAGTGGACTTCTCCATATTATGCCTAGAATGACTTGTAGCAGCATGTTTACATAGCATCATGAAATAACAGATTCAGCCTAGCAAAACAGTAACAGCAAGTACCATACTTAACAAGCTTGATGCACTCACTACACAACTCACAAAAATACATGGATGACACCTCTGTAAAGATGGCATGATTTAGTTCAAAATACATGTAGACATCAACCTCATAGGATGCACACACAAAATGCAACAAAAATGACAAATCACCAAGTTATAATAGTTTCAGCAGATTAACATCATATAGCACTCTTTCAACAATGATTCAAGCATCCAGATGAACTCAAACAAGCATGGCACAATTGAATGAAATGAAGAGCATCTCATGATGAACATTTTGATATATTATGCATGCAAAACGGAGCAGCACACATCAAGTTATGGCAGGTCAAAGCATGCACCAGAATGATGAATTTTGGGGACTTGGGCAGTTTTTTCTGGAAAAAAAAACGAAACGCGCTAAATAACTATTCGACGCACGGGGCGGAGGATAAGGGGCTGCTCACCCTTGGCTCGGCCTAGCAGTACGGCGGACGAGGTGGGCCGGAGGAGATGGGCCGCAGGGAGGCGTTGGCCCATCCGGGGGTCAACGCGGGCACGACGCCTGGATCGGGCTCCTCCCGATCCGCAGGCGGCGGCGGCGACGGGAGGCGGGCCAACGCCGGCGAGGGGCTGCAGCGAGGGGTCGGCCGGGCGGCCGGGACGGCGTCGGGCGCGGGGACGGATGGCGGCGAGGAGGCGGGGCCTGGCGGCGGTCCGGCGGGACGGCTCGCCGGCGCCGGAGGCGGGCGGCGGCGGGGCTTGTACACGGGGGCGCGGGCTTCGGCGGCGGCGGGGCGCGAGGCGCGCGCGGGGACGCGCGAGGCGGCGATGGGCCGGGCGGACCTGCTGTGGGCTCGCCAGGCCGCGGCGGCGGGTGGCGGCGGAGGTGCCATGTGGCGGCTGCGGAGTGGCGGCGGGGCGGTGGCGATTTTGTCCGGCTCGGGCCGGACATGTCCGGTGGCGGCGGGGCGATTAGATCTAGGGTTAGGGGGGAATTGATCCGAAAATGGAGAGGGGAAGACGTTTTTATAGGTAGAGGGAGCCAGGAGGGTCTAAATGGGGCACAGTTTTCGCCCACACAATCGTGATCGAACGACCGAGAGCATGGAGGGGGTTTGGATGGGTTTTGGGCCACTTTGGAAGGGTGTTGGGCTGCAACACACACGAGGCCTTTTCGGTCCCTCGGTTAAGCGTTGGAGTATCAAACGGACTCCAAATGGCACAAAACTTGACAGGCGGTCTACCGGTGCTATACCAAGGCCGCTTGGCATACCTCGGTCCATTCCGAGAATGTTTAACACCCGCACATGAAAAGCGGCAAAAGGGGGACGCCGGAGGACATAGGAGTGCCGGATTGCAAAACGGACAACGGGGAAAAAGCTCAGATGCAAGAAATGAACACGTATGCAAAATGAAAAGCACATGATGACATGGCGATATGAAACACGCAAGCAAATGACATGGCAACAATGACGAATAACTGGCGTACACCTGGCGCAACGAATCCGGGGCGTTACAGCGAAGCTTACCTTAAACCCTACCGCCGATGTTGAAACGAGGCGAGCGTCGAGGGAACCATGGAGAACGGCAAGGAAGTGACATCACGCCATTTGGCCTCCTCTTGCGGTCGGAGAAAGAATACTTCTGTGGCTCCGGCTGGCTCTGCACCCTCACGAACAGCAAACCGTATTCGTTATCCTCTGGGTGCTCGACCTTCGACCTGTACGCCCGCCATCTCCACCTGACTGTCGCCTTGGGTGAATCCGTCTGCTTCATCGCCCAGGGGAGATACTCGATGAATGAGGACTACGGCGTGACTACCGCCGAGGAGTACATGTACATCGCCGCCCTCATCACCGCCATCTCGCTCTTTCACATACATTGCACATGGCCATCACCGTCCTTGAAATCACCCACTCATTGTCAAACCAAGTAAGGATCTCCTTCAACCTGGCTAACTTTGCCTGGTCGCCGCCGGCGATCTACCTGATTCGCTACTGCATCCTCTCCATAGATGTCCTTCTGAGTGGTTCGGTTCTAGCTTTGGAAGATGGGAGAAGATACGGTGGTCTTGCAATAGAGAAGAGGGAGAGGCGAGATGGTGGTTTTGGAATGGAGATGGTGGAGAGGAGAGGAGGTGGTTTTGCAATGGAGAAGAGGGAGAGGCAATACGATGGTTTTGGAATGCAGATGGTGGAGAGGAGAGGAGGTAGTTTTGCAATGGAGAAGAGGGAGAGGCGAGACGGTGGTTTTGGAATGGAGATGATGGAGAGGAGAGGTGGTGGTTTTGCAATGGAGAAGAGGCAGAGGCGAGGCGATGGTTTTGGAATGGAGATATGGATAGGAGAGGAGGTGGTTTTGCAATGGAGAAGAGGGAGAGGAGCGTGTGGCAGTGATTTAGGATTGGACGAGAGGGCCGGCACACTGTGACTGGATCAAAATCAAAATCAATTTACCCTTCAATTAAGAAGGCGACCCCACATTAACTAGTCTCCCTTTTATTCTGGGTCATAATTGACCATGATTTTTGCAAATAAAATATTTGTTATACGTTGCAAAAATAATATAATTTCAAAGTACATTTAGATACGAACCAAACGATACAATTTTTGGTGACATGCATTCACATTTTGTTGGTCAAATACAGTACATGGTCAAACTTTGACCCAAAATACGCAAAACAAAAAATACTTCCAAGACCAGCGCCGCTCTTTCGCTCCTATCCTCTTAAACCACCATCGCTCCTCTCCTGTTCCAATCTAAATCCGGCGCCGCTCCTCTCCTCTTCCATTTCAAAACCACCGCCCCTCCTCTCCTGTTCCAATCCAAAACCAGCGTCGCTCCTCTCCCTTCTAATCCAAAACTAGTGTTGCTCCTCTCCTCTTCCATTCAAAAACTAGCGCCGGTGAGTGAAGGTGCTGTGAAGAAGTAGATCGATGGAGGAGTACAACCGATACATGAGGATCGCAGACGGCGATCCTGTGAAGCTAGCTAGGATGTTGGAGATACAGTCTTGGTTTGACAACAAGGACCAAATAGCGCGAAAGCAGCATCCATGGCCAAATATCTACAACAGAGCGAAAAGGCAGCGATACTCTTAGAGGGAGTCGTGCGGGAGTACATAGAGCTGCTCCTTTGGGCCATGAGGCAAACAGATTCACCGAATCCAATCGTGAGGGAGCGGTGGTGGGAGTATCGATCCCAGATGGAACATCCACCAGAGATTGAAGGATCGAGCATCTACAGGGTGCTGTTTGTGAGGGTGTCGTGCTAGAGCGAGCCGGTGGAGTCTTCGTCAACCGAACCCAACTACAAGAGGAGAAAAGCAGTTGGCCCGATGACGCTTCCCCGCCATCCTCTCCCTCGCCGTTCACATCGTCTCACGGGGCGGCTGTCTATCGCTGAGGAATAGGAGGGGACAGTCCCCTAGCCCAATAGTCAGGCAGGTTGTGAATTGTCAGGAGGAGCTTAGGATTGTGAGTATTTGCATGTTGTGAATTGTGTTTTGTGTTGTGTATTTTGAGAGTACTTAAAGATATGAATGTCTTTTGAATTTCATATTTGCGGTATTGAGCATATGAAGTATTTTATGAATTCTAGAGATCTATTTTTAGGACTTAAAAAAATGTAGTTTCATAGGAGTATAAAAGTGCAGACAATGTGATTCTCAGAGAAGAAACTGCAAGTTTCAGTTTCAGATAAGAAACTACAAGTTCATTTTCAGATAAGAAACTGTAAGTTCAGTTTCAGATAAGAAACTGCAACTTTCAGAGGCAGAGCATTTATATTAACACGACCTTTTCAAACAGGGTCTACATCATGTTGGAAGTTTTATTCATGGTCGAAAACGGAACTACCAGCCAGTTAACTTCATGCTGATCAACATTCATGCATAGCACATCTTCATATGATGCACGGTCAAAAAGATATGTTATTTTCAAAATGCCCACACAATGTCGAGTGTGCGAAAAACAGAGAAAATGAGGGACAAAGTTTTGGCAAGTGTTGGGCGTGGTGTGCGTAGATGACAATGGGGACCCACATGTCTATAAAGGCAGAGGCCAAATATTTGGAGATATTTCCCTGCACAGGTGGAATCGAACCCAGGCTGAACAGCTGTCGGGTAGTGTCACTTGGCCACTAGGCTAGTTCAGTATTTTTGTTACTAATAAGGCAATTCCTCAGGTGGTCGGATCCCCTCCTGCGCCTTTGTGCACTCGCCACGACGCTGCTGTCTGCCGTTCTGAACATGCTGAACAAACGAGAGGAGTCTGGAGAGGACTATACGTGGAGAGGTGGACAGTCGGGACCCACCAGGTCTATGGCCGTACGCAAGCAAGTGCCTCATCGAAAAATACTTCCTCCTAATGCTATACTAACATTGGGGCCCACGGGTTTGTAAAGATAGTTGCATTTTTTAGGTGCTTCAACGTAGTTACTATAGGAGATAAATTCACAACGAAGTCGGGGAGCTGGCAGGTATAATTTATTATCACTGGGGCAGCAAGTATCAGCTGGGTTTTGGGTTGCCCCATCTATGCTTTCTTTTTTAACATGCGCAGCCCACGACATGCCGATTTGTATTTTCTTGAGGGCCGTCATGTATCGACCGGCCTATGGACCTCCCATCCGTGGTTTTATTTTTCCTGCAACATTGGCAGCCCAATTTATGTATTTTTTTGAAGAAAACGCAGAGGTCTGTTCTATATTTCTATATAAGAATAGGAACGCCTGGTCCAACTTATGTTTCCCTTCTAACTATATTATATATATTTAAATTATTTTATATGTTATTATATATTATTGTTATTGTCATCATATATTTAACACATACTTACATATGTAAGAAAACAATATCCCACATCTTCTTAACTTATAAAAATAATTTCTTAACAATAAAATCCTAGATTTTTTTGGCACGAAAATCCTAGTGATTGTGTACAAAAGCTTGGTAAGATTTAAGGACCAATGTAATAATAAATCACTTATTATTTAAATATATTTATAACAAAATGCTTAGCCCCTGTTTATTTTTTGATAACATTGCTGGCCCAAATCAACATTATAATTAGAATCAGCGCAACAAAATCGTGTATTTCGAGAAAGTGCAAATGGCCTCTAATTTTTTAGGAATAAATGGGCCACATGGACGTTACATTATTTGTTCACACAGCCCAGCTAATGGACTGTAATTAAAGAAAATAAATCAAATTGACTATAAATTCTACCCCGCAAAAAAAGACTATAAATTCTGAAAAAATGGGTTGAATATGTCCCACATTTTTGGAGGCTGAAATGTGGGCCAATAGTTCGAAGCCAACGCAAGTCGTTGTCTACTTAGTCAACAAATGATTCTGACATTGTTAGCCGTTGGATTTACATCCAACGACCGGCATCCATCTTCAATCTCTCGTCTTCTTCCTCCAGCGCCACCTGAACCACCTCCCGCCTCCTGCTGCTAGCAGCTCTGCTTAGCACGCTTTGCTGTGAAGCACTACTCCACCGTTGGCCAGGCCATCCCTCCACCCCTCTATACCTCATGTTCTTCTCCATCGACTGCCGAACCACACCGCACAAGAACCAGTTAACCCTTGGACACCTCTCCGTCTACGACTCTACTCCCACGTCTTCACATTTCCGGCTCGTTGCTGTCCAGGGCCTCGCCGTCGTCCACCACCTTGGATGCGCTCGGCGCGGAGTGGTCAATGTGGTCAACAAACAACACCATCGGAAGTAGACTGTGCGTGGATAGGCTGACAGCTGGGTCCACAGCCGCACACAAGGAAACGCCTCCTTATTACGTGCAAAATAATGATTCCTCCACCTGATAGCTGGGACGCACCGAAAGGGCCTTTGTATTTCGCGAAAAAAACGTTCCCCCGCTGACAGGTCGGACCCACCAGCTATATCTTCACACGCAAGGAAGTGCCTCCTTATTATGCACAAAAAAATGAATACACCCTGCTAGCTGGGACCCACCATAGTGGGAGGCTGACTTGTGGGCCAACTAAGTTGACAGGGACGGAGGGCTTTGTCAACTTAGTCAATATGAATGATTCTAGCTCCAGTGACCGTACGTTGTCCATCCAACCGCTTTAGTGCTTCTTCAACCTCTGGTCTTCTTGCTCCAGCCGCCCAAACCAGCACCGGTCGTGCCGCGTTCTCCTGCCTCCCGTGGCCGGCTGTGATGCTGCGGATGCCCCACCGCTGGCCAGGCCATCCCTCTACTCACCCACACCCCCTGTTATTCTGTGACGACGGCAGCCTCACACCGCAGCCAAACCAGTGAACCCTCATACTCCTCTACGCGTGGGCATCCACTGTCGCATCTTCCCCGGCTCCGCGTCATCCCCTTCCTAGGCCTCGCCGCCGTCCACCGCCCTGGTGCTCTCGGCACGGTATGGTCAACGTGCTCAAGGAATGACTTCCATCAGAAGAGTACTGTACGTTGATAGGCTGATAGCTGGGTCCACGGCAGCCGCAAAGAATTGGCTCCTTATTACGTGCAAAATAATTATTCCTCCACCTGACAGTAGGGACCTACCGGATGGGCCACTGTATTTCATGAAAAAAACGTTTCCCCCCCGAGTGCTGGGACCCACCAGCTACATCTTCGCATGCAAGGAAGTGCGTCCATATTACAGGCAAAATAAATGATTCGCCCCCCTGACTGCTGGGACCCACCAGCTACATCTTCGCACGCAAGTGAAGTGCCTGACAGTCGGGACCCACCTGGTTGAAGCATAGGTAGCATTGTCATTCATGTCGCGAACGTGTACGTACATACTGGTCAATGTAGATGCGCACGTGTCGTAGTAGAGGTGCGCACGTAGCATGTACACATACGTACAACAGCCAGGGTGCAAGAAAGTAAATATGGCCACATACGTACATACGGGCAGGGTCTCGAACGCCTACTCGCACATACGTATGGCTAGGGCTCGTATACATGGCTGCGTTGGAACAGATAAACATTGTCGTCGTCGTGTTCATGGGGAGCCAACCGGCTGGGTCGGAACGGAATGCGTTGTCGTGTTCATCGGGAAGGCTCAGACGGAATAGCCGATGGAAACGAGGCCTGGCGGACCGCAGAACGGACAAAACGGCCTTGTGTTCGGCCGGCCATGTTTGAAACGGGATCCTGTTCATCGGGAGGGGTCTGGTGTACCGTAAAACGGAGGAAACAGACTTCTGTTGGACATCGTATGGTCGAAACGGGGTCCTGTTGATCGGGAGGGGTGTGGCATACCGCAAAACGGAGGAAACAGACTTTTGTTGGAGTGCTACGATCGAAATGGGGGTCCTATTCATCGGGAGGGGTGTGGCGTACCGGAAAACAGGAATCCACGGGATACTGTTCATCTCCACCGTCGACTTCCTCCAGCCTCCACGGGCTACTGTTCATCCACCGTCGACCTCCTCCGGCCTCCACCTACGACTGTTCATCCACGGGCTCCTGTTCATCCAGCCTCCACCGCGCGCTATGATGACCCACAAGTATAGGGGATCTATCGTAGTCCCTTTGATAAGTAAGAGTGTCGAACCCAACGAGGAGCAGAAGGAAATGACAAGCGGTTTTAAGTAAGGTATTCTCTGCAAGCACAGAAATTATCGATAACACATAGTTTTGTGATAAGGTAATTTCTAACGGGTAACAAGTAATATAAGTAAACAAGGTGTAGCAAGGTGGCCCAATCCTTTTTATAGCAAAGGACAAGCCTAGACAAACTCTTATATAAAGCAAAGCGCTCCAGACACATGGGAATTATCATCAAGCTAATTTTCATCATGTTCATAAGATTCACGTTCGTTACTTTGATAATTTGATATGTGGGTGGACCTGTGCTTGGGTGCTGCCATTCCTTGGACAAGCATCCCACTTATGATTAACTACTCTCGCAAGCATCCGCAACTACGAAAGAAGAATTAAGGTAAACCTAACCATAGCATGAAACATATGGATCCAAATCAGCCCATTACGAAGCAACACATAAACTAGGGTTTAAACTTCTGTCACTCTAGCAACCCATCATCTACTTATTACTTCCCAATGCCTTCCTCTAGGCCCAAACAATGGTGAAGTGTCATGTAGTCGACGTTCACATAACACCACTAGAGGAGAGACAACATACATCTCATCAAAATATTGAACGAATGCCAAATTCACATGACTACTTATAGCAAGACTTCTACCATGTCCTCGGGAACAAACGTAACTACTCACAAATCATATTCATGTTCATAATAATAGGGGTATTAATATGCATTAAGGATCTGAACATATAATCTTCCACCGAATAAACCAACTAGCATCAACTACAAGGAGTAATCAACACTAAGCAACCCACATGCACCAATCTGAGGTTTTGAGACAAAGATCAGATACAAGAGATGAACTAGGGTTTGAGAGGAGATGGTGCTGGTGAAGATGTTGATGGAGATTGACCCCCTCCCAATCAAAGGATTGATGGTGATGACGATGGTGACGATTTCTCCCTCCCGAAGGGATGTTTCGCCGGCAGAACAGCTCCACCGGAGCCCTAGATTGGTTCCGCCAAGGTTCCGCCTCGAGACGGCAGCGCTTCATAAAGAAAGCTTCTTTTTGATTTTTTCCAGGGCGAAAGACTTCATATAGAAAAAGATGGGCACCGGAGGCCTACCAGGGGGCCCACGAGACAGGGGGCGCGCCCAGGGGGTAGGGCGTGCCCCTACCCTCATGGCCAAGGTGTTGGCCCCCTCTTTTGGATTCTTTCACCAGTATTTTTATTAATTCCAAAACGTGCCTCTGTGAAGTTTCAGGATTTATGGAGTTGTGCAAAATAGGTCTCTAATATTTGCTCCTTTTCCAGCCCAGAATTTCAGCTGCCGGCATTCTCCCTCTTCATGTAAACCTTGTAAAATAAGAGAGAAAAGGCATATGTATTGTGACATAATGTGTAATAACAGCCCATAATGCAATAAATATCAATATCAAAGCATGATGCAAAATGGACGTATCACGCTACTCCACCGGCTACTGTTCAACCAGCCCTCTCCACAGGCTCCTGTTCAACCACCCCTCCACGGGCTACTGTTCATCTAGCCCTCCATCGGCTACTGTTCAACCAGCCCTCCATGGGGTCATCCTTTTCATCCAGCCCTCCACCGGGTCCTGTTCATCCAGCCCCAACTGGCTCGATCGATTGAGGTCCTGTTCATCCAGAGGCAACACCACAGGGTCATGTTCATCCACCCCCACCGGGAACTGTTCATCCAAACCTTCCAGCAACGCTCACTGTTCATCCACCCCACCCCCCAACAACAATGCTCACTGTTCATCCAGAGGCAGCATCGATCGGCTTCAGTTAGCAGCAGTAGTGATGGAATCGCTCGATCGCTCGGGTTTAGTAACGCGCTGTAGTGCAATCGCTCGGGTTCAGTTAGGCGATGCCTCGCTCAGGTTCAGTTAGAGCCCAACGCCTCGCACCCACCCACGTACGGTACAAGAGAAACGCGCATCGCTCGGCCCCTGCTACATCTTGAGCTTGCGTTGGTTTTCCTTGAAGGGGAAAGGGTGATCCAACAATAGTAGCGTAAGTATTTCCCTCAGTTTTTGAGAACCAAGGTATCAATCCAGTAGGAGGCTCATCAAAAGTACCACGCACCTACACAAACAAACAAGAACTCGCAACCACCGCAATAAAAGGGGTTGTCAATCCCTTCAAGGCCACTTGCGAAAGTGAGGTCTCATAGAGATAATATGATAAGATAAATATATTTTTGGTATTTTATAATATAGATAGGAAAAGTAAAGATGCAAATAAAAGTAGATTGAAAGCATATATGATAAAAGATAGACCTGGGGGACATAGGTTTCACTAGTGGCTTCTCTTAAGATAGCATAAGTATTACGGTGGGTGAACAAATTACTGTTGAGCAATTGATAGAAAAGCGAATAATTATGAGATTATCTAGGCATGATCATGTATATAGGCATCACGTCTGTGACAAGTAGACCGACTCCTTCCTGCATCTACTACTATTACTCCACACATTGACCACTATCCAGCATGCATCTAGAGTATTAAGTTCATAAAGAACAGAGTAACACATTAAGAAAGATGACATGATGTAGAGGGATAAACTCACGCAATATGATATAAACACCATCTTTTTATCCTCGATGGCAACAATACAATACGTGCCTTGCTGCGCCTGCTTTCACTGGGAAAGGACACCGCAAGATTGAACCCAAAGCTAAGCACTTCTCCCATTGCAAGAAAGTTCAATCTAGTAGGCCAAACCAAACTGGTAATTCGAAGAGACTTGCAAAGATAACTTAATCACACATAAAAGAATTCAAAGGAGATTCAAATATTTCTCATAGATAAACTTGATCATAAACCCACAATTCATCGGATCTCGACAAACACACTGCAAAAGGAGTTACATCGAATGGATCTCCAAGAAGATCGAGAAGAACATGGTATTGAGATCGAAAGAGAGGGAAGAAGCCATCTAGCTAATAACTATGGACCCGAAGGTCTGTGGTAAACTACTCACAACTCATCGGAGAGGCCTTGGGGATGATGTAGAGGCCATCCGTGATCGATTCCCCCTCTGGCGGAGCGCCGACGAAGGCTCCAAGATGGGATCTCGCGGATACAGAAGGTTGTGGCGGTGGAATTAGGTTTTCATTGCCTATTCTGATGTTCTCGGGGTCCGTGGGTATATATAGGAGGAAGAAGTAGGTCGGTGGACGCCCGAGGGCACTACAAGATAGGGGGCATGCCTAGTAGGGGGGGCCTCCACCCTCATGGCCGCCTCGACTGCTTCTGTACTTGCACTCCAAGTCCTCTGGATCACGTTCGTTCCAAAAATCACGCTCCCGAAGGTTTCATTTCATCTGGACTCCGTTTTATAATCCTTTTCTTCGAAATACTGAAATAGGCAAAAAAAATAGCAATACGGGCTGGGCCTCTGGTTAGTAGGTTAGTCCCAAAAATGATATAAAAGTGTAAAGTAAAGCCCATAAACATCCAAAACAGGTAATATAATAGCATGGAACAATCAAAAATTATAGATACATTAGAGACGTATCAGCCCCCGACCATCCACCGTAACCGGGAACTCCCTGAAATTTTCCTCGCCCTCGCTTCTACCATAGTTTTTCCGTCATGGACGGCGCAAAGAATGTCATGCAGCTGCGTCTCCGGCACACCCAGGACGAAAATCCCATTTTCTGTCATCATTTTTTGTCACAGAAGTAGGAGCCCACCACATCTATGATGATACCGAGTTTTGTCACAATTATCATCATAGAAGTGTCATAAGTATGACAGAAAAAAAATTTGTTCGGCCCAAAATGTCACGAATTTGTCTTTTTTGTAGTGGTCTATCTTGTTGCAAGGAATGAAATGTGCCATCTTAGAGAATCGATCCAAAACAACAAACACGGAATCCTTTCTATTTTGAGTTCTAGGCAAACCAAGTACAAAATACATGCTAACGTCTTCCCAAGGTTGATAAGGAGTAGGAAGAGGCATGTAAAGACCATGGGATTGAGCTTTAGACTTAACTTTATGACATGTAGAGCATCGGTTGGTGAAGCGTGAGACGTAGCGGAACATCTTGGGCCAAAAGTAGTTCTTGGAGTGCGTGACGAATGTCTTATCGCGCCCAAAGTTTCCCATGAGTCCGCTCCATGAGCCTCTTGCAAAAGGAGCAAACGAAGAGAAGACTCGGGAATGCAAAGTTTGTTATCTCTCATAAGATAATCATACTTGATGTAATATCGTTCCCAAGATGTATGCGTCAAACACTTAGCATCAGGACTAGCAAAGGTAGGATCATTCGCATACAAGTCTTTAATATGCTCAAAGCCAATAACATTCAACTCAAGTTTAGTGACAAGCATGCATATGCGGGAAATGGCATCCGCCACTATGTTTTCCTTACCCTTGATGTACTTGATGACATAAGGAAAAGACTCTATAAATTCACTCCATTTTGCATGACGCTTGTTCAACTTAGTTTGTCCTTTTAAGTACTTAAGCGTTTCATGATCAGTATGAATGATAAATTCATGAGGGCGAAGATAATGTTCCTATTCACGCAAAACTCGCACTAAAGCATATAGCTCTTTGTCATAGATGGGGTAATTGACTTGCGCGCCAGAAAGTTTCTCACTAAAGTATGCTATGGGGCACTTCTCTTGCGTTAACACACCTCCTATGCCATGACCACTAACGTCACAATGAATCTCAAAAGGTTTGTCAAAGTTGGGTAAAGCAAGCACGAGAGCATGAGTAAGCAAAATCTTAAGCTCGTTAAATGCGGTATCTTGGGATAGTCCCCAAAAAATGGCGCATTTTCTTACTCAAAGCATGCAAGGGTAAAGCAATGGTGCTAAAATCCTTCACAAAGCGATGATAGAAACCGGCTAAACCAAAAAAAACTATGCACTTGTTGCAAGTTGGTTGGTTAGGGCCAAGTTTTAATAGCATTGATCTGAGATTCATCTACATGAACACCCTTAGAGGACACAACAACACCCAAGAAAACAAGCTTATCAACACCAAAAAGGCATTTTCCCACATTAGCATAAAGGCGCTCTTTCCTAAGGGTTTGCAACACGGTTCTAAGATGGGTGACACGCTCTTTGAGGGATTTGCTAAAGACAAGAATATCATCAAAATAGACCACAACACATACATCAATATAGGGACGAAGAACAAAGTGCATGACTCGCATGAACGTACCGATGCTTCGAATAAGCCCATTGGCATAACTAGCCATTCATATAAGCCAAATTTGGTCTTAAATGCAGTTTTCCATTCATCACCTTCTTGGATGTGTATTTGATATTAGCCACTTTTAAGATCAATTTTAGAGAAAATGGCAGCTCCGCTAAGCTCATCAAGCATATCATCTAAGCGTGGAATAGGATAGCGATATCTAATGGTGATAGCATTTATGGGACAGCAATCGGAAACCATTCTATAAGTACCGTCTTTCCTTGCAACGAGTATGACCGGAACGGCACAAGGGCTCAAACTTTCACGTACTTGACCGTTGTCAATTAGTTGTTGCACTTGCCATTGGATCTCCTTAGTTTCCTCGGGGTTGACACGGTAGGGAGCCTTGTTAGGTAGAGGTGCTCCAGTGATGAGGTCGATTCGGTGCTCAATGCCTCGTAGTGGAGGTAGACCCGGAGTTAGCTCATTGGGGAAAACTTCTTGGAATTCTTGCAAAAGAGAAGACAACACTAAAGGTAGATTGTGAGAGGTGTTAGGTTTTGGTGCCTCGTCTTTGCACACAAGGACAAAGTGCATAACACTTGATGGGTTCTCACACACTTCTCTCATCTCACTTTTGGTGGAAAATAGGACTAAGTTTTTCTTGTCGCTCATCATGGAGGCACTTGATTTTGGCTTGTGGCGCTCACTCTCTTTTGGGTGGATCACCCTCTCACTCTTTTCTCCATGATGGGTGGTTTGCTTGTTGGTGATCACTTGACTTGGAGACATAGGTCGTAGCACATACTCCTTCCCTTTCATCTTGAAGCTATAGTGGTTTGTACGCCCATTGTGGATGACGCCGCGGTCAAATTGCCATGGTTGGCCAAGAAGAAGGTGGCAAACAGACATCGGGACGACATTACACTCCAAAATGTCTTCATATGCTCCAATTTTGAAGGAGAGTTTGACCGTATGCTCAACTTGTATAGTGCCGGAATCTCTTAGCCATTGGATCTTGTAGGGATGCGGGTGCTTCATCTTGACCAATTGGAACTTGGATCATAGTTCTTTACTTGCCAAGTTGTGACAACTACCTCCATCAATGATAACCTTGATGGACCTTCCATTGATGCCGACCTTTGTGTGGAAGATGTGGCATCTTTGGTCTTCGTCTTGTTAATGTTGAAGAGTCAAGACCTTGGACACAACGAGAGCGGGGCTCGTATCCTCATCACAAAAGACTTGATCATCTTCATCTTCGTTCATGCGCCGGTGCATGGCCACTTGCTCAAGGGCTTACATTTCCTGTTCACTCATGGAGTCATAGGTTCCGCCATTGTTGAGGATCATGGTGCGCTTGTTGGTACACTCAAAGGACTTGTGGCCTCGTTCGCCGCAAGTGAAACACTTGAAGGAGCTTATCTTGACAGTCTCATCGGTTGGAGTATATGATGAAGCGCGCAACTTGAAGTTGCTTGTAGTAGGAGGATGACTTGAGGTTGTCAAAGCTTTCTTGTAACTCGACTTGTCGCCGTTGGTAGCAGATGGCTTGGTTGAGGTGGAAGTTGGACGAGTCCTTGAAACTTGGGTGTTGGAGAAGCCGTAGGTCTTGGATGAGTACTTGGTGTACTTGAAGTCATCTTGCACTTGGCGTTCCGCTTTGGCAGCTTGATGCACGAGCTCAATGAAGTTGGAGTAGGGTTGGAAGTCGGCAATCTTCTTGATGGGATGATTGAGACCATTCAAGAAACGGGCCATAGTTTGCTCATCATCTTCCGTGACATTGGCTCTTATCATGGCTATCTCCATTTCCTTGTAGTATTCTTCAACACTCTTTGTTCCTTCTTGAGTAGTTGGAGCTTCTGGAATAGATCATGGTTGTAGTAGGTGGGCATAAAATGTGCTCGCATGACATCCTTCATTTGAGCCCAATTGGTGATTGGTGGTTCACCTCTTGATTCTCGTCACTCAAGGATGTGTTCCCACCATATGAGCACATAGTCTTGGAACTCAAGTGATGTCATAGCAATCTTATTCTCTTCCTCATAGTTGTGCAAATGAAAGATTTTGTCGACCTTCAATGCCCATGATAGGTAGTCTTCGGGATCATTGCTTCCATTGAACTTGGGCATGGTGAAATTTAGCTTGCTGTAGCGTTTCTCTTCATTGTGTTCGGGTCGAGGGTGATGATGACGCCCTTGACATGGAGGATTATCAACCTCACATTTCTCTTGGCGTGGAAGATTTCCATAGTCATCTTGCTCTTGTTGAACTTGAGGTTGTGGGGGAGCTAGTCGAGCTTGAGGAGGAGCTAGAGGAACTTGACGATGAACTCTTGGTTGGTAGTTTCGCTCTTGGATTTCTTTGCGAAGTGCTTCCTCTTGATTGCGCCTATCACGGTTGCATTTGGCAATGGCCCGACTTGATTCTTGAAGGGCACGTTGTGCCTCAAAAGCTTGTGCTTCATGTTGTCATTGTTCTTGATGTTCAGCCTCGGCGTCTTGTTCGTCTTGAGGTTGTCATGCTCGCTATTCCTCTTGGAGACAGTGACGTTGCCTTTCTTGTGCTTGTACCAAAGGAGCTTGGTGTTGACGATGACGATGTGCTTGCTCATCAACTTGCTCTTGTGGATGATTTTCTTGTAGAGGGTTGCGAGATGCATGATGGTCTTGACACGCGGCTCGACCCTACCCCTTGGAAAAGACCCAACCTCGGATCGAAAACCAAATCACCATGGGAAAGAGATGGATTTTCCATGTAGAAGTGGACGTTCACCATGTAGTCATCATCTTCAAGGTTGAAGTGGGCACTTTCCAATGTCGCACCATCTAGTGATTCCTTCAAAATGGGCAAAGACAACAAACACTTGGGAAACCAAATGTGGTTAGCATTAGTGCAAAACCAAGCATTCAAGAGGTGATTGACCAAAAAAGCATCATCATCAAGTGTAGCATATGGATTGACAAAGGATTGTGACATGGCATGTAAGCATATCAATTGAGCACAAGCAAAGATATCATGGGGACAAGCATGTAAATGTGAGGTAGAGATGCAAATATGTGTGGCAAGAGAATAAGCATCTACCTCGAGGTCATAGCAAGCATTCACAAATTGATCAATGAAAGGTCTATGGTAGGCATAAGAATCATTCACAACACCGAATAAAATGAAGTGTCTAAACACATGGGTCAAGTGTAAGATAATCCAAGCATAATGTGCATAGGGTGTAGTGAATATAGTGTGGCACTCAACACAATATAAAGAGCAATTGTTCATCATGTGTGAGGCAATCATGTGACAAGCAAAGGGACATGGCATATGTGAAGAAATGATATTGGTGCAACCAACCATATGATAGTAGCAAGTAGTCCATGAATTGGATGCAACACACAAGGTATATATATCATGAAGCATGGAAATGTGGCAATCATGGCTGAGAGCAATATCTCGAACATGCGTGCAAATGGTGCAAGCAACACATGAAGTATGATTCACAATATCCAAGCTCAAGAAGGATGTCACCTTGAAGGCGTGTCCTTGTTCATTCTTCACAATGCCGAAGTGGAAGCAAATGCAGTGTAGAAGCAAGTCATGGCAGAATGTATGAGGCTCGCTCTAAAGAGCTCGAATGGTCAACTCACGTGAAGTGGAAGTCGACACAAAGCCCAAGTATCCTACACATGCACACAACAAAACAAAGAACGTATGCGCATGGTAGATAAACACATCATCCATCATGATGGTTCTCTTCTCTTGCACATAATCATTAGAAGCAAAAGTGCATGAATAATATGACGCAACAATGGCAATATTCATGGCACTAGGTATATGGTGCAAAGAAGTAAGACAAGCATGCTTCACAAGTAATATGTCAAAATCTCCAAACATATGTGAGAATGCTATGGGGGAAATCTCATGAGCAAGACTATAAGCATTGTTGCACTCAATACATGGCAAGTCATCTAGCATGAGAGAGGCAACACATGGAGATATATGACAAGAAGCAATATGAATCATGTGCAAAGCATATAGATGATTATCATCAACCGCATGAAATGAGAAAGTATGAAACATGGGTGATGCAACATAAGCAAGCATCTCAATCAAGTCGTGCAAACTAGTGGAGCGAAGATGCAACACACTAGAGTAATGTGGCACCCCGGCTCAGCGAAACCGGAACACCCCGTATTCCAGCCCAGAGATCGAGGAGAAGTCTTCTAGAATACGTCACTACTTGACATAGAACAAATCAGCTCTTATTACAAGAATAATAGTACAAGGGTCTGATGTTACAAGGATAACTTCAGCACGACGACACTACGCCTGCGATACTACACTTCCTCTATGCTAGCAGCGGAACAACTCGTAGCAGCAGAAATCTTCTAGCAGCGGAACAACGATGAAGTTAATGAACTCCACTCCGCGGGGACTCTCGCTGGGACACGATCTAGCTCGCATGAACGGAAACCACGACAAGCAATCAAGCAATCACGACATCACCTGCAATCTGGCATGACACGCCAGGTCAGTACATTGAATGTACTTGCAAGCTCACAACAACAAAAAACATCAAGGCAAGACAAAAATATAGCATTAAGCAGGTAAATTAAAATTAACAGCTACCATGATACAACAGCAACTACTAAGCATGATCTGAAACTACTACAATATTGATAAATCACCATCTCTCAAATCGTGATCCTTACGGAGATCACAACCACGACCAATATTTGGCCCGTGATCCTTACGGCGATCACAACCATGACCAATATTTGGCCCGTGATCCTTACGATGATCACAACCACGACCAAGATTTGGCCCGTGATCCTTACGGCGATCACAACCATGACCAATAGTTGGCCTCCAACCGTGATCCTTACAGCGGTCACTACCACGACCAACACTAGGTCTCAACATCATCAACATATAAATCACCTTTAAGTCATTCCGTCATGTGAGTGTTGATCGAATGGTGTGACCTAGTATGAACCCATGCCCATGACCGAGGACCCGACTATCGATAGTTTAAACAAACACACTCTGCAGAGGTAGCGCACTGTACCCACACCACGGAACCCATGGCCTCGCACTCCCATTCGGGTGGACCAACGGCGTTCCGACAAAACCAATCTACTGCCATGACACTCTCCCGGCCACTCCGACTCACTCCCCATCGGGCTAGTCCTGGGTGGCCCCGTGTCTACCAAAGACACAACGACCACCGTCGTGGCCACGATCCCACATGGGGACCTGAGCTCAAAATCAAAACCGGGCACACAAGGCTTATGTCCGCCTACCTGATCAGGGTAGCGCACGCCCATAACCTTCCCTAGTTGGAGGCACCGGCGAGAGGCACGAGAATAGACCGTGTTAGGGCCGTCCCATACCGGCAAATGTGGTTGCACCAGAAAAAGCCCCATTTGGCGGCAGCTGACCAACTTAATGACGGAATTTATCCCCAAAAATATAACTGTGATAACTGATACTCCGATATAAACTATCAAACTATAATCCAAGTCATAACAATATCCATCAAATAATCCAAGCATAATATCCTCATCTCAAAATACTCTGAGGATAGCATAACACTACTATCATGATGAATCCGAAATAATAATCCTACTACTCCAATAACAAGAATAAAGCTATCCAGCTAAGATACACATGTAACCATCATCTCCAAACATAATACTCCAAGCAACAGAACATCAACTAGCATCATGAAAATAATCATACTAACCACTAATAATCCAAAGGTAGCATGATATCCAAAGTAATACTCCAAAAATATACTAACAGATATCATCCTGAAACAACCATAATATCATCCACTAATAATCCAATGGCAACACGATACTCATCAACTACAAACATAACTCCTAGTAATCCAAACAATAGCATGGCATCCACAAGATCAAACTAATACTCCGAGAAAATGCCATGCACATATCACAAGTAGCTAAAACAATATTTTAAACAAGTTCAAATAGATTAAACCATGCCACTGCATTACAGTGATGCAAATGTAGGGTGTGGCTTGCCTGGGGTGGAACAAATCACCGGAAGAAAGTGCGAGAAACTCACGGAACAAATCGTTTGAAATCGTACTCTCTCAGAGGGGCCTGGATAAGGGCAAGGGCATAATTGTCATTTTCATAGTGTCAAACCATAGTGAAAATGAAACCAACAGAACGGGCTCGACGAAACAAAGAAGTAGGTTTTGGAATCACCTCATTTGGAGTTACGGATAAAAAGTTATGAGGTGTTTTCTGCCAGCGACCTATCTGCAAGAAAAATATTTTCAAACAGGGGCCTGGACAGAAAAACTGAAAGCGTAATCAGGAAAATACGCTTTCACTTTATCCACTCGAACATGCGGGGTCGGGCGTGTGCGGGTCCCACGGGGTGGGGCCCGTCACTTATCCACATGGGCAGGGCGGGTCAACGCATGCGGCTGCCAGGTGGGGTCGTGCTTCATCCCCCCCCCCCCCCCCCCCCCCCCCCCGCGGTCGGCCGAGCGCCAGAGGAGGCAGCGCGCTCTGGCAATGACCCCCGGCTCCTCTGGCCATCGTTTTTGGCGCCCCGGCTACTGGAGAGCTCTAGGCGAAGAGGCGCATCCACCTGGGGGTGGCGCTGCCGCCGGGGACCCAGAGGTCGAGGAGGACAGGGGCCATGGCGGAGGGGAGCTACGGATGGAGATGGGCTCGTGGCCACAGTGGTTCTGGCGAGGGGCAAAGGGCATGGGGATGGTCGCCGGAGTGAGGGGATCTCACTGCTGGTGGCTAGGTGGATAGGCAGGGGCTGGAGTGCTCGAATTTGAGCGGCGCCCGGCGATGAGCATGGCGACGAGGGGAGGGTGAGGGAGTCCTGGATTAGGGGGTATCCGGACAGCCGTACTATATACATCGTCCGGACTATTGAAGCATGAAGATACAAGACGCAAGACTCCGGCCCGTGTCCGGATGGGACTCTCCTTTGCATGGAAGACAAGCTTGGTGATCCGGATATTATATTTCCTTCCTTGTAATCGACTCCATGTAAACCCTAGCCCTCTCCGGTGTCTATATAAACCGGAGAGGATGGTCCTTAGAAGGCCGATCACAATTACAATCATACCATCATAGGCTAGCTCCTAGGGTTTAGCATCTACGATCTCGTGGTAGATCTACTCTTGTACTACTCATATCTTCAATATTAATCAAGCAAGAAGTAGGGATTTACCTCCATCGAGAGGGCCCGAACCTGGGTAAACATTCTGTCCCTTGCTTCCTGTTAGCATCAGCCTAAGACGCACAGATCGGGACCCCCTACCCGAGATCCGCCGGTTTTAACACCGACATTGGTGCTTTCATTGAGAGTTCCTCTGTGTCGTCACTTCGAGGCCTGATGGCGTCTTCAATCGACAACAACACGGTCCGGGGGGAGACTCTTCTCCCCGGACAGATCTTTATGTCCGGTGGCTTCGCACTGCAGGCCAAATCGCTTGGTCATCTAGAGCAGATCGATAGCCACACCCCTGGCCACCAGGTCAGATTCGGAAACTTGAACTACACGGCAGATATTCGCGGGGACTTGATTTTCAACGGATTCGGGCCTGTGCCAGAAGCGCCGGCCAGTCACGACGAGCACGGCCTAGACCCGCTATCGGACAGTGCTCGAGATACCATCCCTGCAGTAGCCACAGATCTAAATCCAGAATAGGTTGCGTTGCCTAAGGACGGAGGGGTGGACCCCGCCCCACGGGCTGCATACTCATCGGCGGTGGAGCGGAACATAGGTTTCACCTCTGTTGAGGCTTGTAACCTCGGGCCCCCGGACTCGTATCCGGTTGTTGGTCCCGGTCCGCATACCCTCGAGCCAATCAAGCCAGGTTGGACTCCGATAATGGAGTTTACCGTTGTGGATATTTTCCGGCACTCGCCTTTTGGCGACATGCTGAACTCATTAAGGTCTCTCTCTTTGTCAGGAGGCTCTGAGCCAAACTATGTCCGGCTTGAGTGGGAAGCAGGCGACGAAGGAATTCGTTGCCCACCCACCACCCACTTCATTGCCACGATCGATGATTTAATAGACGTTCTTTACCTCGACTCTGAAGACATCAACGGTATGGACGATGATGCAGGAGAAGCCTCAAAATCTCTGGGGCACGGGACTACTACCTCGTCACACGATATATGCATGGTGGATACGCCCAAGAAGGACGACCGCGATAATCCGGATGAGAAAACACCCGGGCAAAAGCCAAAACGGTGGCGCAGACGCCGCTCAAAGTCCAGCAATAGTAAAAATAGCAACAAGAGCGCAAGAAGGATCGATATACCAGTAAACCCCGAAGGCAATAACGACCACATGGACCCATCGATGGAGCAGGATGAGCCAAGTCACGCCAAATCAAGTTCGGAGCAAATACCCGATCACACTGATCCGGACGGACGAGCTCATGAAACCGCCCCAGAATGGGAACACAGTCCGGACGACGATGCATTCACCATTCCGGACGAACGAGTGGAACGAGAAAACCTCCACCGAAAGCTTATGGCCACAGCAAGATGTCTAAAGAAGCAGAAACAACGGCCTAAAGCCGCACAGGAAAAGCTCAGTCGCAGATGGAATAAAGTGCTAGACACTGAAGAAAGATATGGCGACGATCGCCATAAAAAAAGCTATCCAAAATGCAAGCTACTGCCACAATTCGACGACGAGGCCGTTCCACCAAAGAATAATACGACCAAGAGACCAGACGTACCGCTTCACAACCACAACAGAGCGGCTACTGACATCGCGCACGATCTACATGAGCATCTGGATAAGAAAGCTGGTGCAGCCAGGTCCATCTACGGATCTAAAGGACACAGCCCAGCGAGGGACTATGGTCACCCAAACACTCATACAAGCCAAATACCAGTTCGGAATAAGCACCGGACACAACAACACCCGACTACATGCCACAACGCGCCCAGATACAGAGGGGCTACTCACCCCTTGTGCTTCACCGAAGAAGTACTGGGACATGAATTCCCACAAGGCTTTAAACCTGTGAACATAGAGGCATACGACGAAACGACAGACCCAGGGGTCTAGATCGAGGATTTTATCCTACATATTCATATGGCTCGTGGGGATGACCTCCACGCCATCAAATACCTTCCCCTCAAGTTGAAGGGACCAGCTCGACACTAGTTGAAAAGCCTCCCTGAAAATTCAATCGGGAGTTGGGAGGAACTCGAGGACGCTTTCAGGGCCAACTTTCAAGGGACTTATGTCCGGCCTCTGGATGCAGACGATCTAAGTCACATAATCCAACAACCCGGAGAGTCCGCCCGCAAGCTTTGGAACAAATTCCTCACTAAAAAGAATCAAATAGTCGATTGTCCAGACGCTGAAGCCTTAGCGGCATTCAAACACAGCATCTGCGACGAGTGGCTCGCCCGGCACCTCGGCCAAGAAAATCCAAGGACAATGGCAGCCTTAACAGGCCTTATGACCCACTTTTGCATGGGTGAAGATAGCTGGTTAGCCCGTAAAGGCACCAGCGACCCCAACACATCCGAAATAAGGGATGGCAACGGGACGCCACGACGTAATAAACACAAACGCCAAAACAAGTAAGAGAGCCCGGATAACACAACGGTCAATGCCGGATTCAGGGGCTCTCGACCTGATCAGCAAAAGAAGCCATTTAAAGGCAGTAAAGAGGGACCGTCCGGTCTGAACAGAGTCCTGGACAAACTATGCCAAATTCATGGCACCCCGGCGAAACCTGCGAACCACACGCATAGAGAATGTTGGGTCTTCAAGCAGGCCGGCAAATTAAATGCCGAACACAAGGGGAGGGAAACACCAAGTGAAGATGAGGATGAACCTCGCCAGCCGAACACTGGGGGACAGAAAAAATTCCCGCCAGAGGTTAAAACAGTAAACATGATCCACGCGACTCACACATTCATGAGAAGGCACGAACGCGCGCTCAGAGACATGCACGATGTAGAGCCGATCATACCCACATCTAACTTCTGGATGTCTCGTCCGATCCCTTTTGATCACATGGATGGCCGAACTAGTATTCGGCGCGGAGGATCAGAGGCCTTGGTGATAGACCCAATAATCGATGGATACCGTCTCACCCGCGTCCTCATGGACGGCGGCAGTAGTCTCAGTTTAATATACGAGGACACTGTCCGCATAATGGGGATAAACCCATCTAGAATTAGACAAAGCAACACCACCTTGGAAGGGGTGATACCAGGCGTTGAAGCCCACGCCAGGGGCTCCGTCGTGCTGGAAGTAACATTCGGCTCCCTAGATAACTCCAGAAGCGAAGAACTACTATTCACCATCGCACCCTTCCAAAGTGGCTATCACGCATTGCTTGGAAGAGCGTCCTTCGCCCGCTTCAACACATTGCCGCACTATGGCTACCTTACACTCAAGATGCCCGGTCAACATGGTGTCATCACCGTTAGAGGAATCACAGAGCGCTCTTCATGCGCAGAGGAACACGCGACAGCCCTGGCGGCCGGACTGTAAGCGACCTCCAATATCAAAAACGTGACTGGTCATTACGACCACAGACACGGTTAGACGAGTCCGGTAGCCCGAATAAAACTGGACCAGGGCATCGTATATGTACTCCCATAACGGATACCATGGGCTATAAATATTTAATGCAGCCCCACATCTGGCTCAACCTTACTGGCAGGCCAATATCTTACAGTTTATTATCAATCACATACTTACGTTGTTCTCTCCTACGAGTTTTCTTTTTCCACAGACAACGTTCGCGCGATACCCTTCCAGGATACGGCACAATGGAGATAAAGGCGCAGACTTGCAGCAAGGCCCCGTTCAATAGGTTTCTTTTTAGATTAAGCCCCTGTGTAAACCATTTCTACTGCCTCTTGTTGTTTAACCATCCCATGGGTTTCATACCCACAGAGGATACTGCCGTTATTGGCATTTCGCCATGACAGATTAATCGCACGTACCTGGAACTTTAGGTTTTATAGGAGGCTTTCGTCAGCTTGTTTTCTTTTACAAAGACCGAATACCTTCGGGAGTGTTCAGCGTCACGAGTTTGGCCTTATATGCATCATCTCCGAATCATGTCTTTGGTCAAATGTTGGGTTTGCCCGACTCCTGGGTTTGCCGCCTTATGTTCCGTTATTATCGGCTAAGGCGGCCAAAGGAGAACTACTGCGATTGTGCCTTGGTTATTTCGGATGAGCACCTCAGTAGAGAAAGCCGAAAACTTACTGTCATGATACAGTGAGAGACTGTTCAACCACTCGAAGACTCACCGGAATCTTTAAGGATTCCTACGCATTAACGAAGGGCCGTTTCCCGTCCATGTACATACGCGCCGGTATTCGGATGCACGCGAATGTACCAGGGGCTACATAGTAGCCCCACCGTTAGACCCCCATGGCAAAGCGAAAGTGTTACAGCTATATAGTCTGGTTGCCTAGTTCGACGTGCGATCACCTCCTTAATGGACCAAGATGTTGGATCAAGTGTGATTAAGAATATTTCTCGCAAACACCCCCGTATTGTATGCGTGGGGGATGAAGCCAACAACTGCTAACTTTCGGACTATTCATATCTATATAAAAACGGCCGCAAAGGGGACACAATCATAGTTCCAGGAAAAAAAGTATAAATATAGCCTCCTAATCAAAATAAACATTGTTTTTACAATGATTCGAATTATCACTCGAACAAGACATTCTTCAAGCACTGCGCCTCTATTAGGCGGGCACCCTCTGTGACCTGCGCCAAGTAGTGCTCGGCCGAATATTGGCCTCCCGCCGGATCCTGGGTTGCTATAATGGTGGCCTCCATATCCGTCCAATAGGCTTTAACGCGGGCAAGAGCCATCCGCGCACCCTCTATGCACGCCGACCTCCTCATGGCGTCAATCCGAGACACGGCCCCAAGGAATTGCTACACTAAACCAAAGTAGTTGTCTGACTCAGGCCCCTTCGGCCAAAGATGGTCTATTACAGACCGCATTGCAAGCCCGGACAGCCTGTGGAGCTCCGCCACAGCAGCCACCTTCTCATTTAGTGGCAGCGGGTGAGTGGGAGCATTGAACTGCGACCAGAAAAGCTTCTCCACTTCTTTATCACCTTGACCCTCGAAGAACTTGACAGCGTTAGGTGTATTATTCGCCAAGTCCGCATATGCGTCTGCAGGACTCCAGTGCCCAGCCAGGGGAGCATACTTCGGATCCAAAAACCTCGTCCGCAGTAAGTAGGAGCCCCCAGCCACGATTTTGTCGGCCTATTGGAGCTCCTCCCGCATACCCCGGATTTTGTTCCGCATCTCTTTGGCGGCATTACGTGCCTTGTCTAGCTCGGTTGAACTAGCCTTATTCTCCTTTTCAAGGAGTACATACCGGTCGGCGACATTTTTCAAATCGCCACCCATTTTGGCTATCTTTTCCTTGCTTCGGCGATGAGCAGCCTATTCGGCTCTCAATTCTTCGGCCGCCTTTAGCGCAGCCGCATTGCTTGCCCGAGCTTGTTCCTTGGCCTGAGCAAGTTCCGCCCTCAGGGCATCCATGCAGCAGCACCATCTGCAGTACAAACACATGTCATTAACATTATGCCACTCTCGCATTTTCCTATACAACATAATAAGGGAAGCAGAGCACATACCCTGTGATTCTTCCAGCCGTTTGTTCACCAGCGTGATATCGGCATCAATAGATCCGATCTGCCTCCTTAGTTCGGCAACTTCAACAGACTGGTCGGCTTCCGAATCCTTAGATACCTGCGCACATGTACGGTACAACCATTACTATGTGATCCCCCGTTTGCCGCCTATGGCGGGCAACCAGACTCTCAGGGGCTACTATCCATAGGGAGCACACCTAGCGCGTGCTTCACAACCAAAAAATAGTGCATTTTTCACTACATACCTCAAAGCCTTTGAGCAGGCTTGTAAATGCCTCATTCAAACCACTTGTAGCGGACGAAATCTTCGTGGGCACCGTGCTCATTAAAGAACCGTGCTCCTCCAAGAGTGCGGTTCGCTCCAGAAGGCCTATCAGTACGTCCGGCCAGACATCGAACTGCGCTGGACCCTTCTCATCGCCCCCCGTGGAAGCCAAACGCTCCGGGCTCAGGGCGACTGATGCGTTCGCTTCAAGCTTCGGCAGATCAGGACTCCTCCGTGACAACACCTCAGTGTCGCCCGCTTCATGAGGTGGAGAGGTGGGTGGGGTCTCACTCTCCATCATCTCCGAAGGAAGATCCCCCGAAGACAAACTCTGTCGAGAGGAGCTGCTCGCCGGACTGCAAAAGACGAAGTCCCGGTTATGATTCTCGGAGAAACACCCTACCTTCAAATTAAGAATCAACTTACAGCTCGGTGGAGGGCTGGCGCGTTGGTGGGCATGACGCGGTGAGGATGCCTGTCGCGGCAGAGCCCCCTGGTGATACCTTCTTCCCTTGTTTGGGCATCTCCACCTCCAAGTCTTCGGAGGCGGCCCTCTTCCTCCCGCGTGGGGAGGAGGCTTTGACCTCCCCTTCCCGACTATCCTCCGTAGGAGAGGTAGAGATTCCCCCGGTCTAGATACGTAGTGTGTGAAGTTCGGCTTCACTGCCCTTTCCTTCGCCTTTCCCAGAGGGGATTTTGCTGAACGCCCGGCCAATCATCTTGGCAATGGTCGGACCAGACGAGCCTTCAGGAAGTGGCGTCGGACACCTGATTCTCTCTGCCTTGTTGAGCCATTCCTGGCCATGGAGGGATTTTCAGAATAACAGTTATGAAAAATACAAATAAAGTGTCCAGCTTTAAGGTTACTTACCTGGGCATCTAGGCGATTGCAGCTTAGGCCCGCATCCTCGATGGTGTCCGGACACTTTACTTGTGGTCCGAAGAATAATTTACACATCCCTTCGAGCTTCAGGCCGAAGAAGTGCTTAATAGTCCACGGACCCTCTGGATTAAATTCCCACATCCGGAGAGGCCGAGTTTGCACGGCAACATCCGTCGGATTAGCATCACTTGAATTATGCTGACAAGATTTATGTCCCTCTCAATAAGCTCCCGGATGCGATTCTGCAGTTCTGGTACATCACCAGTGGGCCCCCAATTCTGTCGTACATCGGTCCACGACACCAACGGTGACGGAGGGCCCGAGCGGAACTCGGGGACGGCTACCCACTTTGTGCATCTGGGAGCTGTAACATAAAACCACCTCCGTTGCCATACATCGGATAGTTCCCGGAAAGAACCCTCTGGCCATGGGGCATCAGCGTTCCTGCTTATTATGGCACCTTTGCACTATGCATGTCGCCCCTCGATCATCTTCAGCTTCACATTGAAGGTCTTGAGCCATAAGCCGAAGTGTGGGTTGACGTGGAGAAAAGCCTCGCAAACAATAATGAACGACGAGATATGGAGGATAGCGTCGGGAGCCAGATCATGAAAATCTAACCCATAGTAGAACATGAGCCCCCTCACAAAGGGGTCGAGGGTGAGGCCCAGACCTCAGAGGAAGTGTGGGACAAACACAACACTCTCGTTGGGCTTCAGCGTGGGGATAACTTGCCCTGGAGCAGGAAGCCTGTGCTGAATGTCGGTGGTCGGGTATCCGACCTCCCTAAGCTTCATAACGTCCTCCTCTTGTATCAAGGAGGCCACCCACTGGCCTTTTGCGTCCAATCCGGACATGTTGGAAGATCTGGGGTGTTGGAGCTTGAGTCTTGGGTGTTAGAACTCGAGGTGCGAGAAGGAGCAAGGGAGGTGGAAAAGAGGCTTAGGCCTTGACCCCTTTATAAAAGGGATGAATATCAAGAGTCCTCAGCGTGACTGCTTGAGACTTATCTGAAATACACGGAGTCATACCAACGGTCGCCGTGGGGTCACACACGCCCATATTGACGAAAGATCCCGTAATAAGAGGAACACGATCTCTGCTTTGGCAGGACGTGCCAATGAAACCGCCTCACAACACGAGTCGAGGTGGGCAGGGAACGTCGGTTCGTGTTGGACCAGGCCACGATGTAAGAGCACGACGTACGAAGATCGCCAGCAGAACGGATTTATGCTATGTTCCCTACAATGGTGTGTGAAGATCATCTTGCAGAACCGGACACTATTCATCGTAGCATATCCGGACACGGTCTATGTGTTCGATAATAACCTTGGAGTATTCAAGAAGAGGAACTCGCCTTGCAATGTCGAAGACAAGACTGCGCATCGGACTCATCGTCATTGAAGCCTGGTTTAGGGGCTATTGAGGGAGTCCTGGATTAGGGGGTATCCGGACAGCCGGACTATATACATCGTCCGGACTATTGAAGCGTGAAGATACAAGACGCAAGACTCTAGGCCGTGTCCGGATGGGACTCTCCTTTGCGTGGAAGACAAGCTTGGCGATCCGGATATTATATTTCCTTCCTTGTAACCGACTCCATGTAAACCCTATCCCTCTCCGGTGTCTATATAAACCAGAGAGGATGGTCCTTAGAAGGCCGATCACAATTACAATCATACCATCATAGGCTAGCTCCTAGGGGTTAGCCTCTATGATCTCGTGGTAGATCTACTCTTGTACTACTCATATCTTCAATATTAATCAAGAAGGAAGTAGGGTTTTACCTCCATCAAGAGGGCCCGAACCTGGGTAAACACTGTGTTCCTTGCTTCCTGTTACCATCATCCTAAGACGCACAGATCGGGACCCCCTACCCGAGATCCACCAGTTTTGACACCGACGGAGGAAAAGAGAGCTTCTCCGGCTCGGGTGAGTAATTAGGAAGGACCAGAGGAGGGTGGGGAGGTCGATGGAGAGCTCAGAGGGCTCGGGGGAGGCCTTATATAGGCGCGGGGCGAGGAGCCCAAGCTGGCACCGCCGCGGACGCGTGTCTGATGCCGCGGATGCGTGCTCACGCGCTCGAGCTTGGGGGTAAATGACGGGGAGGGCACAAGGGAGAGCTCACGGGGAAGAGACGGACAAGGGAGGGGCATAGGAAGAGGTCGGGCGCCATTAATGCATTGTCGGCCACAGAGCTCCCGAGGGCGAGCGGCGATGAGCGCTAACGAGGAGGCTTCGGGAGAGGGAGATGAGTCCAGGGGACAGCGACGATACGGTCCAGCTGGTGGACACGCTCACAAGCGCGAAGACAACGAGAGGAGGAGGGGGTCCAACACAAACAGCCACTGGACGCGGCCACTGCACACAGAGCGTGTGCACAGGCACGCCATTGTCATGGTCACCACGTGCACTGACATCAAGAAGGGCCAAATGGCTGGCAAATGTTGTCTAGTGGTAAGTCCTTTAATGGGTGGTTTCAACTGCGGTGGTAGTTTGGTGAAAACGGCCATGGTTAAATGCTAATCACCCTCTGAAGTTTACTGCAGTAAACTTGGGCGAGCACTGGTGGTCAACAAGAAGGGTTTTGGGAGCAATGGAGTTGTCTGCGAGGGATAGGGTAAGAAGGACTTTCATCCTGGTAACTTTGAGAAGATTTGGATAAAGATTTACTATAGTTCCTTAACAACCACATAATCTGGTCAGAAATGAAGATCATGATGATTCTCTCACATAGGGTGGCAACTTGGGCTAAGATTGGGCAAGGCAGGGTCATTTGGTCATATGAAGATGCTGTAAAAAGCTCATGCCAAATGGACAAGCCAAAATGGCACTTGCTTCACAAACATCATTTCTGTCCAGAAATTTGGAATAATTTTGGTGGTCAAATGGCTCAATGAAATGATGCCAAATTGGGCGGAGAGATGTTTTATGGGTATAAGAATGATCTGGTAATTTATCAGGATTTTTGAAGAAATATAAAATATACTTGCTCCCCAACCTGAAAATATTGCCAGAATCAAATATTTGCTCCTGTGCTCACATAGATGATTGGATGGGGCTGAAAATGGGTGGAGTGGGTCAAAATGAGCACATTCAGGAGTGTGCAAAAGTTAAACTCATTTGGATACTCCTAGCTAGTACTTCCTTCACAAATCCTTCTGTCTGACAGAAACTTTGAAAATTCACTCAGGAAGATTGGCTAGGCAAATAAATTTGAACTTGTGCATGGGGAAATTATTTGGACATAGAAACATGCCAAAAAAGGTTGGGAGCCACTAGAAGAAATATAAATGACACTTCCTTCAGAAAGTGCCATTTAGGGTAGAATAGAAAAAGGAATATTGGGGAATTATTTTTGAACTTGTCAAGGCAATGTTTGGGCATATTTGAGCTATATATGGCCAATGCAATTATGAGAATTAATTGGGGATTTTTGGATGGGCAAAAATATAGGTTGCTTCAGAACCTAGGGCAGATAGGGTTATTCCTTTAATGAAAAAGGAATTTTCCCTAGAAAAAGATTTTAGGGTTTGGTAAAGGAGTGAAGTGACATGATCTTTGGCAAGGTTTTGAGAATGATGAGCCACTTGGGAGGAGGAATTGAGGAGGATTTCCCAGGTGGCAAGGCCACAGAACCACTCCAAAAAGAAAAACAAAGCAAAAACCAAATAAAACAAAGGAAAAAGGAAAGGGCCAAAATCCAGGCTGTTACAACTCTTACTCCCTTAAAGAAATATCGTCCTTGAGATTCGATTGCTTAGGCAACAAATATGACTTGAGGACACCGTTTCCAACTCGGGTATTGCTACGTATTGAGCTTGTGTCGGTTTTCCTTGAAGAGGAAAGGGTGATGCGGCACAGTAGCGTAAGTATTTCCCTCAGTGTTTGAGAACCAAGGTATCAATACAGTAGGAGGCTCCTCAAAAGTCCCACGAACCTACACAAACAAACAAAGAACTCGCAACCAACGCGATAAAGGGGTTGTCAATCCCTTCATGGCCACTTGCGAAAGTGAGATCTGATAGAGATAATATGATAAGATAAATATATTTTTGGTATTTTGTGATATAGATTGGAAAAGTAAAGATGCAAATAAAAGTAGATTGAAAGCATATATGATAGAAGATAGACCCGGGGGGCATAGGTTTCACTAGAGGCTTCTCTCAAGATAGCATAAGTATTACGGTGGGTGAACAAATTATTGTCGAGCAATTGATAGAAAAGAGAATAATTATGAGATTATCTAGGTATGATCATGTAAATAGGCATCACGTCCTTGATAAGTAGACCGACTCCTGCCTGCATCTACTACTATTACTCCACACATCAACCGCTATCCAGCATGCATCTAGAGTATTAAGTTGATAAGAACAGAGTAACGCTTTAAGAAAGATGACATGATGTAGAGGGATAAACTCAAGCAATATGATATAAACCCCATCTTTTTATCCTCGATGGCAACAATACAATACGTGTCTAGCTGCCCCTGCTGTCACTGGGAAAGGACACCACAAGATTGAACCCAAAGCTAAGCACTTCTCCCATGGCAAGAAAGATCAATCTAGTAGGCCAAACCAAATCGATAATTCAAAGAGACTTGCAAAGATAACTCAATCATATATAAAAGAATTCAGAGGAGATTCAAATATTTCTCATAGATAAACTTGATCATAAACCCACAATTCATCGGATCTCGACAAACACACCCTAAAAAGAGTTACATCAAATAGATCTCCACAAGAGAGGGGGGGAACATTCTATTGAGATCCAAAAAGAGAGAAGAAGCCATCTAGCAAATAACTAAGGACCCGAAGGCCTGTGGTAAACTACTCACAACTCATCGGAAGGGCTGTGGCGTTGATGTAGAAGCCCTCCGTGGTGGATTCCCCCTCTGGCAGAACGCCGGCGACGGCTCCAAGATGGGATCTCGCAGATACAGAAGGTTACAGTGGCGGAAATATTTCTTCAGTGGCTCCCTCAATGGTTTCGGGGTATATGGGTATATATAGGAGGAACAAGTACGTCGGTGGACGCCCGAGGGGCCCACGAGACAGGGGGCGCGCCCTATAGGGGGGGGCGCCCTGCACCCTCGTGGATTCCTCGATTGCTTCTTGACTTGCACTCTAAGTCCTCTAGATCACGTTTGTTCAAAAAAACACACTCCCGAAGGTTTCATTCTGTTTGGACTCCGTTTGATATTCCTTTTCTTCGAAACACTAAAATAGGCAAAAAAACAGCAATACGGGCTGGGCCTCCGGTTAGTAGGTTAGTCCCAAGAATGATATAAAAGTGTAAAGTAAAGCCCATAAACATCCAAAATAGGTAATATAATAGCATGGAACAATCAAAAATTATAGATACGTTGGAGACGTATCAAGCATCCACAAGCTTAATTCCTGCTCGTCCTCAAGTAGGTAAATGATAAAAACAGAATTTTTGATGTGGAATGCTACCTAGCATAATTCTGAATGTAATTTTCTTTATTGTGGCATGAATGTTAAGATCCAAATGATTCAAAATAAAAGCTTATAGAACATAAAAATAGTAATACTCAAAGCATACTAACAAATAATGATGTCCTATCAAAATAGCATAGCCAAAGAAAGCTCATCCCTACAAAATCATATAGTTAGGCCATGCTTCATTTTCATTACACAAAATACTCCCATCATGCACAATCCCGATGACGAGCCAAGCAATTGGTTCATACTTTTTAACAAGATTTAGCTTTTTCAACTCTTACGCAATACATGAGCGTAAGCCATGGACATAGCACTATGGTGGTAAATGGTGGTGGTTGTGAGGACAAAAAGGGAGAAGATAGTCTCACATCAACTAGGCGTATTAACGGGCTATGGTGATGCCCATCAATAGATATCAATGTGAGTGAGTAGGGACTGCCATGCAACGGATGCACTAGAGCTATAAATGTATGAAAGCTCAACAAAAGAAACTAAGTGGGTGTGCATCCAACTTGCTTGCTCACGAAGACCTAGGGCATTTTGAGGAAGCCCATCATTGGAATATACAAGCCAAGTTCTATAATGAAAAATTCCCACTAGTATATGAAAGTGACAACACAAGAGACTCTCTATCATGAAGATCATGGTTCTATTTTGAAGCACAAGTGTGGAAAAAGAGATAGTGGCATTATCGCTTCTCTCTTTTTCTCTCATTTTTTTTTTCTTTTTCTTCTTTTTTTTATTTCTATTTTTTTCCTTTTTTTCTTTTTGGTGGGCTTCTTTGGCCTTTTTTATTTTTATAAAGTCTGAAGTCTTATCCCGACTTGTGGGGGAATCATAGTATTCATCATCCTTTCCTCACTTAAGACAATGCTGTAATAATGAAGATCATCACACTTTTATTAATTTACAACTCGAGAATTACAGCTCAACACTAAGAACAAAATATGACTTTTATATGAATGCCTCCGGCGGTGTACCGGGATAGGCAATGAATCGAGAGTGACATGTATGAAAATTATGAAGGTGGCTTTGCCACAAATACGATGTCAACTATATGATCATGCAATGAGCAATATGGCAATGATGGAACGTGTCATAATAACGGAACGGTGGAAAGTTGCATGGCAATATATCTCGGAATGGCTATGGAAATGCCATAATAGGTAGGTATGGTGGCTATATTGAGGAAGGTAAATAATGGGTGCATGATACCAGCGAAAGTTGCGCGGCACAATAGAGGCTAGCAATGTGGAAAGGTGAGTGTGCGTATATCCATGGACTCACATTAGTCATAAAGAACTCATATACTTATTGCAAAAATCTACTTAGCCCTCGAAGCAAAGTAATACTACGCATGCTCCTAGAGGGATAAATTGGTAGGAAAATACCATCGCTCGTCCCCGACTGCCACTCATAAGGAAGACAATCAAAAGAGCACCTCATGCAACAAATTTGTCACACAACTTTTACCATACGTGCATGCTACGGGACTTGCCAACTACAATACAAGTATTTATCAATTTCATAATTACCCACTAGCATGATTCCAACATTACTACCTTTATATCTCAAAACAATTATCAAGCATCAAATTGATCCTAGTGTTTAATGCACTTCTTATGATAGTTTTTATTATACCCAACTTGGATGCCTACCATTCTAGGACCAATTTTATAACCATAGCAAATACCATGCTGTTCTAAAAGACTCTCAAAATAATATAAGTGAAGCATGAGAGATCAACAATTTCTTAAAATTAAGCCACCGCCGTGCTCTAAAAGATATAAATAAAGCACTAGAGCAAAAATTATCTAGCTCAAAAGATATAAGTGAAGCACATAAAGTTATTCTAATAAATTTCAATCAAGTGGGATTCTCCCAAACGGTGTGTACAGCAAGGATTTTTGTGGTAAACTAAAAAGCAAAGACTAATATAATACATGACGCCCCAAGCAAAACACATATCATGTGGCGAATAAAAATATAGCTCTAAGTAAAGTTACCAATGAAAGAAGACGAAAGAGGGGATGCCTTCCCGGGGCATCCCCAAGCTTAGGCTTTTTGCTATTCTTGAATATCTTGGGGTGACATGGGCATCCCCAAGCTTAGGCTTTTGCCACTCCTTATTCCATAGTCCATCAGAACTTTACCCAAAACTTCAAAACTTCCAACACAAAACTCAATAGGAAATCTCATAAGCTTCGTTAGTGCAAGAAAGAAAAACTACCACATAAGGTACTGCAATGAACTCATTATTTATTTATATTGGTGTTAAACCTACTGTATTCCAAGTTCTCTATGGTTCATACCCTTACATACTAGCCATAGATGCATCAAAATAAGCAAACAACACACGAAAGGCAGAATCTGTTAAAAACAGAACAGTCTGTAGCAATCTGTAACTTTTGGTTACTTATGGAACTCCAAACATCCTACCAAAATAGTAAGTCCTAAAAACTTTGTCTATTGATCTACAACAAAAATAATCAACACAAAATCTCGTTTCTATGATTTATTGACTTTTTTCTCGTGAACACGAAGTTTTCGTTTTTCAGCAGAATCAAATCAACTCATATCATAAGTTATCCTATAGGTTCTACTTGGCACAAACACTAAATAAAACAAGAAAACACATCTAAACAGAAAGTAATGCAAAATTTTATTGAATAATAGTAAGTAAAAATATTGGGTTTTCTCCCAACAAGCGCTTTTCTTTAAAGCCTTCTTAGCTAGGCATTGAGATTTCAATGATGCCCACATGATAGACAAGAATTGAAGCATAAAGAGAGCATCATGAAACACATGTAAAACACATCTAGATCTAACATACTTCCTATGCATAGTCATATTATAAGAAAACAAATTTGCAAGGCAAGCAAACGCTAGCATATGCAAGGAAGAAGAGACGATAGCAATCTCAACATGACGAGAGGTAATTTATTAACATGAAATTTTCCACAACCATATTTCCTATCTCATAATAATTACATGTGGGATCATAAGAAATTTCAACAAAATAGCTATCACATAGCATATTCTCAACATGATCCACATGCATGCAAAGTTGACACTCTTCCAAAATAGTGGGATTAACAAAACCACTTTTATCAAAAACTTCATAAGATTGAACATACTCCAAATATGTGGGATCTAAAGTTGACACTCTTCCAAAACCACTTTCAATATTATTGCAAACACTATTATCAATCTCATATTAATCATGGGGCTTAAATAAATTTTCAAGATTATAAGAAGAATTACCCCAATTATGATCATTGCAACAAGTAGTAGACATAGCAAAACTAGCATCCCCAAGCTTAGGGTTTTGCATATTTTTAGCACAATTGAGATCAAGAGAATTTATAGTAAAATCATTGCAATCATTCTTTTTATTCAAGGAGCCATCGTGAATCTCTTCATAAATTTCTTCATCACAATTTTCAGATTCACGAATTTCAAGCAAAACTTCATAAAGATAATCTAGTGCACAAAACATACTAGCAATTGGTTCATCATAATTGGATCTCTTAAAAATATTAGCAAGCGGATGAGGATCCATAGATCTTAGGTTCTCTGTTTAGCAATAAATAAGCAACTATTCCAACCAAACAAGCAAATGAGCCAAGTAAGACATCAAAGCAAATGAAAAGAAGAATAGAAGATGGGCGAATAAAACAGCAAGGGTGAAGTGGAGGAGAGGAAAACGAGAGGCAAATGGAAAATAATGTAAATGCAAGGGAGATGAGTTTGTGATGGGTACTTGGTATGTCTTGACTTGAGCAAAGACCTCCCCGGCAGCGACGCGAAAAATCCTTCTTGCTACATCTTAAGCTTGCGTTGGTTTTCCTTGAAGAGGAAAGGGTGATGCAGCACAGTAACGTAAGTATTTCCCTCAGTTTTTTAGAACCAAGGTATCAATCCAGTAGGAGGCTCCTCACAAGTCCCACGAACCTACACAAACAAACAAAGAACTCACAACCAACGCGATAAAGGGGTTGTCAATCCCTTCACGGGCACTTGCGAAAGTGAGATCTGATAGAGATAATATGATAAGATGAATATATTTTTTGTATTTTGTGATATAGATTGGAAAAGTAAAGATGCAAATAAAAGTAGATTGAAAGCGTATATGATAGAAGATAGACCCGGGGGCCATAGGTTTCACTAGAGGATTCTCTCAAGATAGCATAAGTATTACGGTGGGTGAACAAATTACTGTCGAGCAATTGATAGAAAAGCGAATAATTATGATATTATCTAGGTATGATCATGTATATAGGCATCACGTCCGTGACAAGTAGACCGACTCCTGCCTGCATCTACTATTATTACTCCACACATTGACCGCTATCTAGCATGCATCTAGAGTATTAAGTTGATAAGAACAGAGTAACACTTTAAGAAACATGACATGATGTAGAGGGATAAACTCAAGAAATATGATATAAACCCCACCTTTTTATCCTCGATGGCAACAATACAATACGTGCCTTGCTGCCCCTGCTATCTCTGGGAAAGGACACCGCAAGATTGAACCCAAAGCTAAGCACTTCTCCCATGGCAAGAAAGATCAATCTAGTAGGCCAAACCAAATCGATAATTCGAAGATACTTGCAAAGATAACTCAATCATATATAAAAGAATTCAGAGGATATTCAAATATTTCTCATAGATAAACTTGATCATAAACCCATAATTCATCGGATCTCGACCAACACACCGCAAAAAGAGTTACATCAAATAGATCTCCACAAGAGAGGGGGAGAACATGGTATTGAGATCCAAAAAGAGAGAAGAAGCCATCTAGCAAATAACTATGGACCCGAAGGCCTGTGGTAAACTACTCACAACTCATCGGAAGGGCTATGGCGTTGATGTAGAAGCCCTCCGTGGTGGATTCCCCCTCTGGCAGAACGCCGGCGACGGCTCCAAGATGGGATCTCGCGGATACAGAAGGTTACAGTGGCGGAAATATTTCTTCGGTGGCTCCCTCAATGGTTTCGGGGTATATGGGTATATATAGGAGGAACAAGTACGTCGGTGGACGCCCGAGGGGCCCACGAGACAGGGGGCGCGCCCTATAGGGGGGGGGCGCCCTGCACCCTCGTGGATTCCTCGATTGCTTCTTGACTTGCACTCGAAGTCCTCTAGATCACGTTTGTTCCAAAAAACACACTCCCGAAGGTTTCATTCTGTTTGGACTCCGTTTGATATTCCTTTTCTTCGAAACACTAAAATAGGCAAAAAAACAGCAATACGGGCTGGGCCTCCGGTTAGTAGGTTAGTCCCAAGAATGATATAAAAGTGTAAAGTAAAGCCCATAAACATCCAAAATAGGTAATATAATAGCATGGAACAATCAAAAATTATAGATACGTTGGAGACGTATCAAGCATCCACAAGCTTAATTCCTGCTCGTCCTCAAGTAGGTAAATGATAAAAACAGAATTTTTGATGTGGAATGCTACCTAGCATAATTCTGAATGTAATTTTCTTTATTGTGGCATCAATGTTAAGATCCAAATGATTCAAAATAAAAGCTTATAAAACATAAAAATAGTAATACTCAAAGCATACTAACAAATAATGATGTCCTATCAAAATAGCATAGCCAAAGAAAGCTCATCCCTACAAAATCATATAGTTAGGCCATGCTTCATTTTCATTACACAAAATACTCCCATCATGCACAATCCCGATGAAGAGCCACGCAATTGGTTCATACTTTTTAACAAGATTTAGCTTTTTCAACTCTTACGCAATACATGAGCGTAAGCCATGGACATAGCACTATGGTGGTAAATGGTGGTGGTTGTGAGGACAAAAAGGGAGAAGATAGTCTCACATCAACTAGGCGTATTAACGGGCTATGGTGATGCCCATCAATAGATATCAATGTGAGTGAGTAGGGACTGCCATGCAACGGATGCACTAGAGCTATAAATGTATGAAAGCTCAACAAAAGAAACTAAGTGGGTGTGCATCCAACTTGCTTGCTCACGAAGACCTAGGGCATTTTGAGGAAGCCCATCATTGGAATATACAAGCCAAGTTCTATAATGAAAAATTCCCACTAGTATATGAAAGTGACAACACAAGAGACTCTCTATCATGAAGATCATGGTTCTATTTTGAAGCACAAGTGTGGAAAAAGAGATAGTGGCATTATCGCTTCTCTCTTTTTCTCTCATTATTTTTTTTCTTTTTCTTCTTTTTTTTATTTCTATTTTTTTCCTTTTTTTCTTTTTGGTGGGCTTCTTTGGCCTTTTTTATTTTTATAAAGTCTGAAGTCTTATCCCGACTTGTGGGGGAATCATAGTATTCATCATCCTTTCCTCACTTAAGACAATGCTGTAATAATGAAGATCATCACACTTTTATTAATTTACAACTCGAGAATTACAGCTCAACACTAAGAACAAAATATGACTTTTATATGAATGCCTCCGGCGGTGTACCGGGATATGCAATGAATCGAGAGTGACATGTATGAAAATTATGAAGGTGGCTTTGCCACAAATACGATGTCAACTATATGATCATGCAATGAGCAATATGACAATGATGGAACGTGTCATAATAACGGAACGGTGGAAAGTTGCATGGCAATATATCTCGGAATGGCTATGGAAATGCCATAATAGGTAGGTATGGTGGCTATATTGAGGAAGGTAAATAATGGGTGCATGATACCGGCGAAAGTTGCGCGGCACAATAGAGGCTAGCAAAGTGGAAAGGTGAGTGTGCGTATATCCATGGACTCACATTAGTCATAAAGAACTCATATACTTATTGCAAAAATCTACTTAGCCCTCGAAGCAAAGTACTACTACGCATGCTCCTAGAGGGATAAATTGGTAGGAAAATACCATCGCTCGTCCCCGACTGCCACTCATAAGGAAGACAATCAAAAGAGCACCTCATGCAACAAATTTGTCACACAACTTTTACCATACGTGCATGCTACGGGACTTGCCAACTACAACACAAGTATTTATCAATTTCATAATTACCCACTAGCATGATTCCAACATTACTACCTTTATATCTCAAAACAATTATCAAGCATCAAATTGATCCTAGTGTTTAATGCACTTCTTATGATAGTTTTTATTATACCCAACTTGGATGCCTACCATTCTAGGACCAATTTTATAACCATAGCAAATACCATGCTGTTCTAAAAGACTCTCAAAATAATATAACTGAAGCATGAGAGATCAACAATTTCTTAAAAATTAAGCCACCGCCGTGCTCTAAAAGATATAAGTAAAGCACTAGAGCAAAAATTATCTAGCTCAAAAGATATAAGTGAAGCACATAAAGTTATTCTAATAAATTTCAATCAAGTGGGATTCTCCCAAACGGCGTGTACAGCAAGGATGTTTGTGGTAAACTAAAAAGCAAAGACTAATATAATACATGACGCCCCAAGCAAAACACATATCATGTGGCGAATAAAAATATAGCTCTATGTCAAGTTACCAATGAAAGAAGACGAAAGAGGGGATGCCTTCCCGGGGCATCCCCAAGCTTAGGCTTTTTGCTATTCTTGAATATCTTGGGGTGACATGGGCATCCCCAAGCTTAGGCTTTTGCCACTCCTTATTCCATAGTCCATCAAAACTTTACCCAAAACTTCAAAACTTCCCAACACAAAACTCAATAGGAAATCTCATAAGCTTCGTTAGTGCAAGAAAGAAAAACTACCACATAAGGTACTGCAATGAACTCATTATTTATTTATATTGGTGTTAAACCTACTGTATTCCAAGTTCTCTATGGTTCATACCCTTACATACTAGCCATAGATGCATCAAAATAAGCAAACAACACACGAAAGGCAGAATCTGTTAAAAACAGAACAGTCTGTAGCAATCTGTAACTTTTGGTTACTTATGGAACTCCAAACATCCTACCAAAATAGTAAGACCTAAAAACTTTGTCTATTGATCTACAACAAAAATAATCAACGCAAAATCTCGTTTCTATGATTTATTGACTTTTTTCTCGTGAGCATGAAGTTTTCGTTTTTCAGCAGAATCAAATCAACTCATATCATAAGTTATCCTATAGGTTCTACTTGGCACAAACACTAAATAAAACAAGAAAACACATCTAAACAGAAAGTAGATGCAAAATTTTATTGAATAATAGTAAGTAAAAATATTGGGTTTTCTCCCAACAAGCGCTTTTCTTTAAAGCCTTTTTAGCTAGGCATTGAGATTTCAATGATGCCCACATGATAGACAAGAATTGAAGCATAAAGAGAGCATCATGAAACACATGTAAAACACATCTAGATCTAACATACTTCCTATGCATAGTCATATTATAAGAAAACAAATTTGCAAGGCAAGCAAACGCTAGCATATGCAAGGAAGAAGAGACGATAGCAATCTCAACATGACGAGAGGTAATTTATTAACATGAAATTTTCCACAACCATATTTCCTATCTCATAATAATTACATGTGGGATCATAAGAAATTTCAACAAAATAGCTATCACATAGCATATTCTCAACATGATCCACATGCATGCAAAGTTGACACTCTTCCAAAATAGTGGGATTAACAAAACCACTTTTATCAAAAACTTCATAAGATTGAACATACTCCAAATATGTGGGATCTAAAGTTGACACTCTTCCAAAACCACTTTCAATATTATTGGAAACACTATTATAAATCTCATATTAATCATGGGGCTTAAATAAATTTTCAAGATTATAAGAAGAATTACCCCAATTATGATCATTGCAACAAGTAGTAGACATAGCAAAACTAGCATCCCCAAGCTTAGGGTTTTGCATATTATTAGCACAATTGACATCAAGAGAATTTATAGTAAAATCATTGCAATCATTCTTTTTATTCAAGGAGCCATCGTGAATCTCTTCATAAATTTCTTCATCACAATTTTCAGATTCACGAATTTCAAGCAAAACTTCATAAAGATAATCTAGTGCACAAAACATACTAGCAGTTGGTTCATCATAATTGGATCTCTTAAAAATATTAGCAAGCGGATGAGGATCCATAGATCTTAGGTTCTCTATTTAGCAATAAATAAGCAACTATTCCAACCAAACAAGCAAATGAGCCAAGTAAGACATCAAAGCAAATGAAAAGACGAATAGAAGATGGGCGAATAAAACAGCAAGGGTGAAGTGGAGGAGAGGAAAACGAGAGGCAAATGGAAAATAATGTAAATGCAAGGGAGATTAGTTTGTGATGGGTACTTGGTATGTCTTGACTTGAGCAAAGACCTCCCCGGCAGCGACGCGAAAAATCCTTCTTGCTACATCTTAAGCTTGCGTTGGTTTTCCTTGAAGAGGAAAGGATGATGCAGCACAGTAGCGTAAGTATTTCCCTCAGTTTTTTAGAACCAAGGTATCAATCCAGTAGGAGGCTCCTCACAAGTCCCACGAACCTACACAAACAAACAAAGAACTCACAACCAACGCGATAAAGGGGTTGTCAATCCCTTCACGGGCACTTGCGAAAGTGAGATCTGATAGAGATAATATGATAAGATGAATATATTTTTTGTATTTTGTGATATAGATTGGAAAAGTAAAGATGCAAATAAAAGTAGATTGAAAGCGTATATGATAGAAGATAGACCCGGGGGCCATAGGTTTCACTAGAGGATTCTCTCAAGATAGCATAAGTATTACGGTGGGTGAACAAATTACTGTCGAGCAATTGATAGAAAAGCGAATAATTATGATATTATCTAGGTATGATCATGTATATAGGCATCACGTCCGTGACAAGTAGACCGACTCCTGCCTGCATCTACTATTATTACTCCACACATTGACCGCTATCCAGCATGCATCTAGAGTATTAAGTTGATAAGAACAGAGTAACACTTTAAGAAACATGACATGATGTAGAGGGATAAACTCAAGAAATATGATATAAACCCCACCTTTTTATCCTCGATGGCAACAATACAATACGTGCCTTGCTGCCCCTGCTATCTCTGGGAAAGGACACCGCAAGATTGAACCCAAAGCTAAGCACTTCTCCCATGGCAAGAAAGATCAATCTAGTAGGCCAAACCAAATCGATAATTCGAAGATACTTGCAAAGATAACTCAATCATATATAAAAGAATTCAGAGGATATTCAAATATTTCTCATAGATAAACTTGATCATAAACCCATAATTCATCGGATCTCGACCAACACACCACAAAAAGAGTTACATCAAATAGATCTCCACAAGAGAGGGGGAGAACATGGTATTGAGATCCAAAAAGAGAGAAGAAGCCATCTAGCTAATAACTATGGACCCGAAGGTCTGTGGTAAATTACTCACAACTCATCGGAAGGGCTATGGTGTTGATGTAGAAGCCCTCCGTGGTGGATTCCTCCTCCGGCAGAATGCCGGGGACGGCTCCAAGATGGGATCTCACGGATACAGAAGGTTACGGTGGTAGAAATATTTCTTCGGTGGCTCCCTCGATGGTTTCGGGGTATATGGGTATATATAGGAGGAAGAAGTACGTCAGTGGACGCCCGAGGGGCCCACGAGATAGGGGGCGCGCCCTATAGGGGGGGCTCCACCCTCATGGCTTCCTCGATTGCTTATTGACTTGCACTACAAGTCCTATGGATCACGTTTGTTCCAAAAATCACGCTCCCGAAGGTTTCATTCTGTTTGGACTCCGTTTGATATTCCTTTTCTTCGAAACAATGAAATAGGCAAAAAAATAGCAATACGGGCTGGGCCTCCGGTTAGTAGGTTAGTCCCACAAATGATATAAAAGTGTAAAGTAAAGCCCATAAACATCCAAAACAGGTAATATAATAGCATGGAACAATCAAAAATTATAGATACGTTGGAGACGTATCAGGTATCCTTGTTCCTTTATTTATTGTTCCCCCAAGAACTTCATAGCATCCACTTATCTTGCTCTGGGGTGGCTTGCTTCACCTTTCCCCAAATTCTGACAGGTCTTTGCTCATATACCAAATCTTTTTCTGTTGACGTGAATTTTCTCATATCTGCGGTGATATCCAATGGATCTGAGCATAAATTTTTCCTTTGGTCATGAAACCTTAATACTTCTGTCATGGGGTTGCTTCAAATAATTGCAGGCCTTCTGGTTTCAATAAAGGCTGAGAATTATCTTGGCCATCTACTGACGGGATCTGACTGCTCATAGGTGGCACTGATTTATCTTGATTTATTTCTTTGGCTCGAGCATGAGATATGTACCAACGATCTGACTGCCTTCTGTCATGAGCAATATAACAGTGTATGGAGTTATAGCTATGTCATACCTCAATTATTTACATCTTGAGACTGGCCCGACAGGGGCTGACGGACAAATGTTTTTCTTGACAGACTGACCGTGTACTTGATTCTGTCGGGGAGTATACCAGGTCTGAGCTGATTGTTCAGCTTTTGATTTTTCTCATGTGGTCGATATACCCATCTGTCGTAATACACTGTGATATGCTTTCATGCTGCTGCTGAAGTCAAACTGCTGAGGTTGCACAGGAATCTTGGATCTGACAGAACAGACTTGGATATTCCACACTAACCATGTCAAGCGGGTTAGCGGGATATGAAAATCCTTGTAAATAGAGTAGGTCGCTGAGAGTATGCCTTTCTGGATCCATATGGAGTTATGGCCTCCAACTCATTTGGGTATTCGGACCCTGGTGGTCATGCAAAAATCATCATACCGTTGCTGTCAGTCTCATCCTTTTTACGGTCATGATTTTTGTTTGTTAGGATACCTTACTGAGATAACTTGGTCACACATGTACTTGATTCTTCATATGACCATGGATGCTATTAGGGCAATATTTTTGACATTAGTCCTTGTGCTTGTTTTCTGACCTGGGTCCGCACACATATAACATATATCCGGAGTTTGCAGCTATGCGGAGTGCGTTGCTAAGACCAATCATACAAGAAGGCGACAAAGTTTTATGATATCTCCTTGTCACTTGCGGGAATAACGACCTTGATGACCATTGTCAAGACTGTGGATTCTGTGATGTCATCTCCAAATCTTGTCGATCCTTGCAATTCAGGGGATGCATCTCTGCTCATCTTTATTTGTCTTACTCGTGAGGTTGTGAGATCCTTACTTTCCTTAGGTATATCTGTTGGATCCTTGCCGTATCTCGTATAAGCGACTGATATGACTAGGGATGCATGCTCACCATATATAAGAAGGATATGCCACCGAAGACTCGATCCTTGCGGTAGGCATATGTTTTGACAGAATTTTACCTCTGACAAAATTATTGCAAGTCTGGTTCTTGAGTAGTACTGCCATATATTGGCAATTCTTCATATAATCTCTGAGGACGGTGTAATAGTATGATACTGATGCAGACTGAATGGCTTACGAGAGAAGCCATCCAAGTAGCTTGCTGAGGAAGACTTGTTAACTTCTGCTTAAATCTTTTGTCTGGGTATCATGCAGAAGAAGGCTCTATAGCTTACACACGAAGCTTGTCGTGAGTACTGTGCTAGAGAAGCCTGATTTCTATACTTGAGAAGCTTCTCCTCGGGTTTGCTTGTTGAGAAAATTTCATTTCCATCTGTCAGAAGCCTTTACTGAGGTGTCTTGCTGAGAAAGACAGGGTATCATGGGCCGGAAATTGTTCACATATCATGTTGAGGAAAAATTGAGGAGCCTTGCATCATAAATTTCTTCCGACTAAGTTTCTTATATCCAAAACTTCATATTGATATGCAGACTGAGATCCATACACACGTCCATAACATTCTGAGGCTGATTATTTGCATGAGTAAAAAAATGGTTTGACTGTCTTTCTTGAGCATACCACATTCTGACTTTATTTTTGATAGTAACATATTTCAAGCATCATGCATTGCTGAGCCAAAATTTTGTATATGGTCCATACCTCTGTCTGAAAATATACCGTTGGTTTTGCAACTGACTTTTCTTTACGCTGGCTAGATCATAATTGCTGTCAGGACTTTGTACTGATGCAGACTCGATGCTGATCAATCCAATACACCATTGGTATTCTGAGCAGATATTAATGCTATAATGCGGTTGACTGGGTAGACCAAAATATTTAGTTGAGCTTCTTCCAAATATTTGAAATTCTTATTGCTTCTTCAAGTCCGGTGTTGGTGGATGAGCAATTCTTTATAGGGGAGAAATAATGTAACACCAGGGCCCAAAAAGAAAGAAGCAAATGAAAACTCAACTAAACAAAAGCACACAACAACAATCAATTCACACACAATCAATGTCACATATTACTGCTAGTCACACAATATGCATGCCTACTTAAGAACACAAATCTTGCGCGATCTCTGGTTCTACGATCTAGCATGCTGTGACGATGTGCACGAGGATGAATAAATGTGTGGAAGAATTGGTGTAAATAGCGCTACACCAAGTGCTAGCTTAGCCAGGTCGAAACCTGAACTAACTCGGAGGTGAGGACGTACTCGGTAATCATGTAGTGGGACATGAGGGTCGCAACCACATTATTATCAAGCGGACGGAAAAAGATCTGTACTCGTCCAAGAAATAGGATAGCAGGGAAAAACTGAGGCTGCTGACATTGCCTTTTCTTGAGAACTAAGATCATTAAGGGTTGCCAATAAGACAAAATAAAAGAACGATCCGGGATAGAAGCATGTCCATCACTGAAACGATAGATGGGGCTAAAAGAAAGACATCGGTGCGATACCTGAGCACCATTTTTGCAAACAGTGTCGGGATCACTTGGTATCACTCTGCTGGGACAGAAATGACACCAAACACCAAAAGAAAAAGGAACTGGAGAAATGCAAATGTTGAGTTGTAGTGGATCCAAACCGATGCCAGCTACACTCACCAAATAAACCGTTATCACAAATACAAAGGCTATATGCATGCTATGCAACAAACAAATGCAGCAACCAAATGCAATAAACAAGCCAGACTCTGTACTATCGATTTCTACCGGTTTCTACCACTCGCACTAACTAGGGCGTCCTACAGCCAGACCTGCTCTGATACCAAGCCTGTGGCACCCCGGCTCAAAGAAACCAGAATGCCCCGTATTCCAGCCCAGAGATCGAGGATAAGTCTTCTGGAATACAGCGCTGCTTGACATAGAACAAATTAGCTCTTATTACAAGAATAATAATACAAGGGTCTGATGTTAGAAAGGATCACATCAGCACGGCAACACTACGCCTACGATACTACACTTGCTCTATGCTAGCAGCAGAACAACTCGTAGCAGCGGAAATCTTCTAGCAGCGGAACAATGATGAAGGTAGTGAACTCCACTCCGCAGGGTCTCTCGCTAGGACACGATCTAGCTCGCATGAACGGAAACCACGACAAGCAATCAAGCAATCACGACATCACCTGCAATCTGGCATGACACGCCAGGTCAGTACATTGAATGTACTTGCAAGCTCAGAACAACGAAAAACATCAAGGCAAGACAACAACATAGCATTAAGCAGGTTAATTAAATTAATAGCTAATATGATATGACAACAACTACTAAGCATGATCTGAAACTACTACAGTACTGATAAATCACCATCTCTCAAACCTGATCCTTACGGCGATCAAAACCACGACCAATATTTGGCCCGTGATCCTTACGGCGATCACAACCACGACCAATATTTGGCCTGTGATCCTTACGGCGATCACAACCACGACCAATATTTGGCACGTGATCCTTACGGCGATCACAACCACGACCAATAGTTGGCCTCCAACTGTGATCCTTACGGCGATCACTACCACGACCAACACTAGGTCTCAACATCATCAACATATAAATCACCTATAAGTCATTCCGTCATCTGAGCGTTGATCGAACGGTGTGACCTAGTACGAACCCATGCCCATGACCGAGGACGCGGCTATCGATAGTTTAGACAAACACACTCTGCAGAGGTAGCGCATTGTACCCACACCACGGAACCCATGGCCTCGCACTCCCATTCGGCTGGACCAATGGCGTTCCAACAAAATGCCATGCCACTCTCCCGGCCACTCCAACTCACTCCCCATCGGGCTAGTCCTGGGTGGCCCCGTGTCTACCAAAGACAGAGCGACCACCGTCGTGACCACAATCCCACACGGGGACCCGAGCTCAAAATCAAAACCGGGCTCACAAGGCTTATGTCTGCCTACTTGATCAAGGTAGCGCACGCCCATAACCTTCCCTAGTTGGAGGCACCAGCGAGAGGCACAAGAATAGACCGCATTAGGGCCGTCCCATATCGGCAAATGTGGTTGCACTGGAAAAAGCCCGGTTTGGCAGCACCTGACCAACTTAATGATGGAATTTATCCCCAAAATATAACTGTGATAATTGATACTCTGATATCAACTATCAAACTATAATCCAAGTCATAACAATATCCATCAAATAATCCAAGCATAATATCCTCATCTCAAAATACTCCAATGATATCATAACACTACTATCATGATGAATCCGAAACAATAATCCTACTACTCCAATAACAAGAATAAAGCTATCCAGCTAAGATCCACATGTAACCATCATCTCCGAACATAATACTCCAAGTAACAGAACATCATAATCACACTAACCACTAATAATCCAAAGGTAGCATGATATCCAAAGTAATACTCCAAAAATATACTAACAGATATCATCCTGAAACAACCATAATATCAGCCACTAATACTCCTGTGGCAACATGATACTCATCAACTACAAACATAACTCCTAGTAATCCAAACAATAGCATGGCATCCACAAGATCAAAATAATACTCCGGAAAAATGCCATGTACAGATCACAAGTAGCTAAAACAATATTTTAAACAAGTTCAAATAGATTAAACCATGTCACTGCATTATAGTGATGCAAATGTAGGGTGTGGCTTGCCTGGGGTGGAAGAAATCACCGGAAGAAAGTGCGAGAAACTCGCGGAACGAATCACCGGAAATCATACTCTCTCGGAGGGGCCTGGATAAGGGCAAGGGCGTAATGGTAATTTTCATAGTGTCAAACCATAGTGAAAATGAAACCAACAAAACAGTCTCGATGAAACGAAGAAGTAGGCTTTGGAATCACCTCATTTGGAGATACGGATAAAATGTTATGAGGCATTTTCTACCAGGGACCTATCTGCAAGAAAAATATTTTCAAACAGGGGCCTGGACAGAAAAACTAAAAGCGTAATCAGGGAAATACGCTTTCACTTTATCCACTCGAACAGTGGCGGGGTCGGGCGCGTGCGGGTTCCACGGGGTGGGGCCCTTCACTTATCCACGTGGGCAGGGCGGGTCAAAGCCTGCGGCTGCCAGGTGGGGTCGCGCGGGATGAGGGGCCTGCCTGGCCGGCTTCTTCTTCGTCCACCCCGGAGTCGCCCGAGCGCCAGAGGAGGCAGTGTGCTCCGGCAACGACCCCCGGCTGCTCCGGCCACCGTTTTTGGCGCCGGGGCTACCGGAGAGCTCGGGGCGAAGAGGCGCATCCACCTGGGGGTGGCGCTGCCACCGGGGACCCTGAGGTCGAGGAGGACAGGGGCCATGGCGGAGGGGAGCTACGGGTGGAGATGGGCTCGTGGCCACAGTGGTTTCGGCGAGGGGGAAAGGGCATGGGGATGGTCGCCGGAGTGAGGGGATCTCACTGGTGGTGGTTAGGTGGGGAGCTGGAGCGCTCGAATTTGAGCGGCGCCGGCGATGACCATGGCGACGAGGGGAGGGAAAGAGAGCTTCTCCGGCTCGGCTGAGTAGCTAGGAGGGACCAGACGAGGGTGGGGAGGTCGATGGAGAGCTCAGAGGGCTCGGGGGAGGCCTTATATAGGCGCGGGGCGAGGAGGCCGAGCTGGCACCGCTGCGGACGTGTGTCCGGCGGCGCGGACGCGTGCTCGCACGCTCGAGCTCGGGGGTAAACGACGGGGAGGGCACAGAGGAGAGCTGACGGGGAAGATACAACCAAGGGAGGGGCAGAGCAAGAGGTCGGGCGCCATTAATGCGCTGTCAGCCACAGAGCTCCCGTGGGCGAGCGGTGACGAGCGCTGACGAGGAGGCTTCGGGAGAGGGAGATGAGTCTAGGTGGACAATGACGATACGGTCCAGTTGGTGGACACGCTCACGAGCGCGCAGATGACGAGAGGAGGAGGGGGTCCAGCACAAACAGCCACTGGACGCGGCCACTGCACACAGAACGCGTGCACATGCATGCCATTGTCGTGGTCACCACGTGCACAGGCATCAAGAAGTGCCAAATGGCTGGCAAATGTTGTCTAGTGGTAATTCCTTCGAAGGGTGATTTCAACTGCGGTGGTAGTTTGGTGAAAACGGCTATGGTTAAATGGTAATCACCTTCTGAAGTTTACTGCAGTAAACTTGGGTGAGCACTGGTGATCAACAATAAGGGTTTTGGGAGCAGTGGAGTTGTCTGCGAGGGATAGGGTAAGAAGGACTTTCATCCTGGTAACTTTGAGAAGATTTGGATAAAGATTTAATGTAGTTTCTTAACAACCACATAATCTGGCTAGAAATGAAGATCATGATGATGCTCTCACATAGAGTGTCAACTTAGGCTAAGATTGGGCAAGGCAGGGTCATTTGGTCATATGAAGATGCTGTAAAAAGCTCATGTCAAATGGACAAGCCAAAATGGCACTTGCTTCACAAACATCATTTCTGTCCAGAAACTTGGATTAATTTTGGTGGTCAAATGGCTCAATGAAATGATTCCAAATTGGGTGGAGAGATGTTTTATGGGTATAAGAATGATCTGGTAATTTATCAGGATTTTTGAAGCAATATAAAATATACTTGCTTCACAACCTGAAAATATTGCCAGAATCAAAGATTTGCTCCTGTGCTCACATAGATGATTGGATGGGTCAAAATGAGCTCATTAAGGAGTGTGCAAAATTTCAACTCATTTGGATACTCCTAGCTAGTACTTCCTTCACAAATCCTTCTGTCTGACAGAAACTTTGAAAATTCACTCAGGAAGATTGGCTTGGCAAATAAATTTGAACTTGTGCATGGGGCAATTATTTAGACATAGAAACATGCCCAAAAAGGTTGATAGACACTAGGAGAAATATAAATGACACTTCCTTCACAAAGTGCCATTCAGGGCAGAATAAAAAAGGAATATTGGGAATTATTTTTAAACTGGCCAAGGCAATGTTTGGGCATATTTGAGATATATATGACCCAAAGGAATTATGAGAATTAATTTGGTATTTTTGGATGGGCAGAAATATAGGTTGCTTCACAACCTAGGGTAGATAGGGTTATTCCTTTAATGAAAAAGGAATTTTCCCTAGAAAAAGATTTTAGGGTTTGGTCAAGGAGTGAAGTGACATGATCTTTGGCAAGGTTTTGAGAATGATGAGCCACTTGGGAGGAGGAATTGAGGAGGATTTCCCAGGTGGCAAGGCCACAGAACCACTCCAAAAAGAAAAACAGAGCAAAAACCAAATAAAACAAAGGAAAAAGAAAAGGGCCAAAATCTAGGTTGTTACAAGTAAATCATGGCAATCATGTCATGTGAGCAAATAATTGGCATAGACAATGCACATGACATATCACAAGCACGGACACAAAGCAAGATCATAGTATCATCATAGGGGTGGGTCACAAATGGAACATGGCAACAACAAGCAATATCTCCACCAAGCTTGCAAATACACATAAAAGTATGAGAATAAATCATCATGTGTAAAGCAAAGCATGGGTCACAAATGCATGGCAAAGGCATAGTAATGAGCATATCATGCAAAGTGAACATGGCAATATGGGCAGATGATACATAATGGACAATAAGCCATAACCATGTGAGGGACATGTAGAAGAAATGCGCGAAGTCATTGCGCCAAGTGAGTGGTGGGAAAGAAAATCCACGGGATCCCAAGTCATCATTGCTCTCTAGAGCTCGTTTTGTCAACTCATGGGATTGCGAGGTTGACAAGTATTCATGGGTACCTACACAAAAGAGACACAAACCAAAGAAATTGCGCGCGTGGTAAATGTACACATCATCCATCATGATGTGTATGTGCACAAGTGAGTTAGCACAAGATAAGCATCGCTCAAATAAATTAATCCCTCAAAAAAATCCACCTCATTAGCCCGGACGGCCTGGTCATCGCGATTTTTCGACACAGAAGGCCCATCAAATGGGCCTCAAACGTCCGGCTGACCGGCACCCTCATATCCAGCCCAAATATGGGACGGATATAGGGGCGCCCGGGCATGCCCGTGCACGTCTGCCACGTCGGACTGGCGACGGGGTCCCAACAAAAACGCACAGAAACCTGGCGGTCTGAAGCTCGTCTTCTCCGTCGAACCGGTGTTGCCGCGTGGCACCGCTCTGGCGGGACGCATAGTGCCTAGCCTGGATATTTAAGTCGACCGGCGGCACTGAAACCCTTCCATCCACATTTTCCTCTGCCTGTCTGCCGCCGCCGACACTTTTCACTCTCCTCGTCCGCCTAGTAGCCATGCCCCACGCCGCCGGGTGAGGAGCAAGCCATTTTTAACACTGGAGCGTCGGGTCGAGCTCCTTGAGAAGATCAGGGCAAGGCGCGAAGCCCATATCGCCGCGGGGCTACCTCCGGATGCAGTGGATCCGGATGAGTTGGAGTAAGAGGAGGAGGAGGAAGAGACAGAGGAAGATGAGGGGGAAGTTGGAGACGCGGATCTACAGGAGGAGGAGCAGTCCATCCTCGATTCCCTCCACTCGGAGTCCGCTGCTGAGGCCAGACGTCATCGCCGACAGGATATGGAGGCGCAACAGGCCACAAAGGAGGCGGAGATGCTCGCCTACATGGATGAGGTCGAGTAGGAGGAGGATGAGTCTGAGCCCTCCATCCCGCCCATCCAGTCGGCGCCCGGCACCGTTGTCATGGACATCTCTGATGAAGAAGATTAGCTAGGGTAGCATGTAGTATATAATACGTAGGATTTTTTTGCATGCTTTGTATGGATCTAGGGGTCGGAATATGAGAAATTTGGATGCAGAGTGGCTAATTTGAGGCATGACCGGTCACTATCCCGCGTGTTTGCGGGGCCGGATTTGCAAAGTCCGGTTATAGATGCTCTACAGACCCAAAGTGGTCGGATCCTTCACCGGACCCTGCGCAAGCAGAAGCTACATACACCGGGCTGCTTTTTTTAAAGAAAAATGGGTGGAGGTGGGGGTGAACAGCCCCAAAATGTTCGAAACTCTCTCAAGGCCCACTTTCCATATGTGAACAAGAAGTATAAGGGCATCTTACGCTAAAAAAGTATAATGGCATCTCGAGCACTGACCAACAAATTTGCTCCTGCATCCGTCCGCGGACACGAATGCGGGAGCCGACCATCCAATTCTAGCTACAAATGTCCGCTTACATTTCAAATAGTGTTCAACTTACGGGACGAAATTCATATAAACACAGTGGATTTCATCAAAGTTCGGATAAAAAATAGCACAAATCATTCATAGCACGCAAAAAGGACTAGTAAAACCGGATGTTCAACAAGTTTTTCGTGAACGAATCATGTCATCTCACACATACCGCCCCTTCAGTTTCAATCAACAGTGTGTGTGCGCGTAAATGGTCGTCCCTTTATAATGTGGTACACCACAGCAGCGCTTGCGGGCTTCATAATGTGTAGAGCAACATTGAGTGAATGGTTCAATCAGCAAGTTGAGCAAGAAGCAAAATTTACGATATCCTCCTGTGTCGTGCGCAATGGCCACCTTAACTCCAGCCGACCAACCGCATCACAAATTTTGGCGATGAAGGTCTGGATGGCTTATCATCGATACGTTAATGACTTCACATTGCGTTGTTGGATGACGTGCATGTCGTACTGTGCAATATGGTTTCACACGTGAAACGAATCATGCACGCGTTGCCAGAAGGCTCCACTTGCTCCCGCCTATGAAATCCGCGGATACGGCCAACCACGCATTGCATAAAAACTCATCTTTCCATGGTCAAGTACCCCGCCACCCTTCGTACTCTAAAAAATGACTTGGCATTTAGAAACTAGCTAAATGGCATTTGACCGAACACCTACTGGGCATGGTTGTTGGGTAACGTTGCATGGAAAACAAAAAAATTCTATGCACACAAAAGATCTATCCATGGAGATGCATAGCTACGAGAGGGGAAAGTGCGTCTAGGTACCCTCGTAGAGTGTTAAGCGGAAGCATTTATCAATGTGGTTGATGTAGTCGTACACCTTCACAATCCGTCCCGATCAAGTACTGAACGTACGACACCTCCCCGTTTAGCACACGTTCAGCTCAATGACATCCTCGCCTTCTCGATCCAGCAAGAGAGACAAAGTAGTAGATGAGTTCCAACAGCACGACGGCGTGATGATGGTGGTGGTGATACTATCTGACGACCCACAAGTATAGGGGATCAATCATAGTCCTTTTAATAAGTAAGAGTGTCGTATCAAACGAGGAGCAGAAGGAAATGACAAGTGGTTTCAGCAAGGTAATGTCTGCAAGCACTGAAATTATAAGTAACGAGTAGTTTGATAGCAAGATAATTTGTAACGAGTAAGTAACGGTAATGGTAGCAAAAGTGCAGCAAGGTAGCCCAATCCTTTTGAGGGAAAGGAAAGGCCAAAACGGTCTCTTGTGATAAGCAAAGCGTTCTTGAGGGTACATGGGAATTTCATCTAGTCATTTTCATCATGTTGGTTCGATTTGTGTTCGCTACTTTGATAATTTGATATGTGGGTGGACCGGTGCTTAGGTGTTGTTCTTACTTGAATATACCTCCTACTTATGATTAATCCCCTCGCAAGCATCCGCAACTACGAGAAAAGTATTAAGAATAAATATAACCATAGCATTAAACTTTTGGATCCAAATCAGTCCCTTACGAAATAGCGCATAAACTAGGGTTTAAGCTTCTGTCACTCTCGCAACCCATCATCTAATAACTACTCCACAATGTATTCCCTTAGGCCCAAGTATGCTGAAGTGTCATGTAGTCGACGTTCACATGACACCACTAAGGGAATCACAACATACATACCATCAAAATATCGAACACATATCAAGTTCACATGATTACTTGTAACAAGATTTCTCCCGTGACCTTAAGAACAAAAGTAACTACTCAGAAATGATAATCACGCTCAAGATCAGAGGGGTATTAAATAGCATAATGTATCTCAACATATAATCTTCCACCGAATAAACCATATAGTAATCAACTACAAGATGTAATCAACACTACTAGTCACCCACAAGTACAAATCTACAGTTCCGGTACAAAGATTAAACACAAGAGATGAATTAGGGTTTGAGAGGAGATGGTGTTATTGAATATGTTGATGGAGATTGCCATCCCCAAGATGGGGGAGTTGTTGGTGATGATGATGACGATGATTTCCCACTCCGGGAGGGAAGTTCCCTCGGCGGAATCGCTCCTCCGCAGGGCAAAAGTGCTCCTGCCCAAGTTCCACCTCAAGACAGCGGCGCTTTGTCCTGAAAGTCATCTCCTAATTTTTTTCTAGGTCAAAATGACCTATATACCAGAAGATGGGCACCAGAGGTGGGCCGAGGAGGGCACAACCCACCAGGGCGCGCCTGGGCTCCCTAGCGCGCCCAGGTGGGTTGTGCCCACCTGGTGGGCCCCCTCTAGTACTTATTTTCTCCACTAATTCTTATTTATTCCAACAAAATTCCTTGTGAAGTTTCAGCTCATTTGGAGTTGCGTAGAATAGGTAGCCTGACATAGCTTTTTTAGGTCCAGAATTTCAACTGCCGGTATTCTCCCTCTTTGTGTGAACCTCGCATATTATGAGAGAAAAGGCATTAGAATTGCTCCAAAAAGCATTATTATGCATAAAAACATCATAAATAACAGTAGTCAAACATGATACAAAATGGACGTATCACTATCTACAGGGCTTCGCCAAGCACAACGAACGTGGACGGAGGAGGAAGTAGAACTAGAGGGACACGGGGCACCGCACACGGATTGGGGCTCATGGTGTGTAGTGTTGCCCCTCTCCCTCCTCTCATATATATAGGTGGGGGGGGAGGGGAGGCAGCCTAGGGTGCCCCCAAGAGGGTCGGCGGCCCCCTTGGGCTCCTGCCCTGCCCCCCCCCCTCCTTATTTGCTCTCGAGGGGGAGGAAAGGGGAGGAGAGGGAAGGCAAGGGGAGGCTGACTCCCCTCCTTCCTTTTCTCCCCAAGGTCGGCGGCCAAAGGTGGGGTGTGCTAGCCCCTTGTGTGCTGGTGTGCTCCCCTTGTTTTGCCCATATGGCCCAATAACCTCACGGGGCCTCCCGGAACCCCTTCCGATGATCCGATAAATACCCGGTACATTCTGAAACCTTTCCGGTGACCAAATAGTACCGTCCTATATATCAACTTTTACCTCCAAACCATTCCGGAGCTCCTCGTCATGTCCATGATCTCATCCAGGACTGCGAACAACATTCGGTCACCAAGTCACATAACTTATATAACGCTATATCATCAAAGAACGTTAAGCGTGTGGACCCTACGGGTTCGAGAATGATGTAGACATGATGACTCTTTGGTCAATAACCAATAGCAGGACCTAGATGCCCATATTGGTCCCTACATATTCTATGAAGATCTTCATCAGTTGAACCTTTATGTCAACATGCGTAGTTCCCTTTGTCTCTTGGTAAGTTACTTGCCCGAGATTCAATCGTCGGTATCTCCATATCTAGTTCAATCTCGTTACAGGCAAGTCTCTTTACTCGTTTCGTAATACATCATCTCCTAAGTAACTCCTTAGTCACTTTGCTTGCAAGTTGTATTACCGAGAGGGCCCAGAGATACTCTCTGTCATATGAAGTGACAAATCCCAATATCGATTAATGCCAACTCAACACACACATTCGGAGATACCTGTAGAGCATCTTTATGATCACCCAGTTATGTTGTGATGTTTGATAGCACACAAGGTATTCCTCCAGTATCCGGGAGTTGCATGATCTCATGGTCGAAGAAACATGTATTTGACATTAAGAAAGCAGTAGCAATAAACTGAACAATCATATGTTAAGCTAACGTATTGGTCTTTTCCATCGCATCATTTTCCTAATGATGTGATCCCGTTATCAAATGACAACTCATGTCTATGGTTAGGAAACCTTAACCATCTGTTGATCAACGAGCTAGTCTAGTAGAGGCTCACTAGGGACACGGTATTTGTTCATGTATTCACACATGTATTTAAGTTTCGGGTCAATACAATTCTAGGATGAATAATAAACATTTATCATGAATAAGGAAATATGATAATAACAACTTTATTATTACGTGTAGGGCATATTTCCACCAGTCTCCCACTTGCACTAGAGTCAATAATTTAGATTACATAGTAATGAATCTAACACACATGTAGTATTGGTGATGATCATGTTTTGTCCGCGGAAGACGTTTAGTCAACGGGTCTGCCACATTCAGATCCGTATGTATTTTGCAAAGTTCTATGTCTCCATCCTTGACATATTCACGAATGGAGTTGAAACGCCGCTTGATGTGTTTGGTTCTCTTGTGAAACCTGGGCTCCTTTGCTACGGCAATTGCTCTAGTGTTTTCACAAAAGATTGTCATTGGACCTGATGCACTGGGTATTACACCCAGATCGGATATGAACTCCTTCATCCAGACTCCTTCATGCGCTGCTTCTGAAGCAGCTATGTACTCCGCTTCACATGTAGATCCCGCCACGACGCTCTGCTTAGAACTGCACCAATTGACAGCTCCATCATTCAATATAAATATTTATCTGGTTTGTGACTTAGAGTCATCCGGATCTGTGTCAAACCTAGCATTGACGTAACCCTTTACGACGAGCTCTTCGTCACCTCCATAAACGAGAAACATATCCTTGGTCCTTTTCAGGTACTTCTGGATATTCTTGATCGCTGTCCAGTGACCCACTCCTGGATTACTTTGGTACCTCCCTACCAAACCTATGGCAAGGCACACATCAGGTCTGGTACACAACATGGTATACATAATAGAACCTATGGCTCAGGCATAGGGAATTACTTTCATTTTCTCTCTATCTTCTGCCGTGCTCGGACATTGAGTCTGCCTCAATTTTACACCTTGCAACATGGGGAAGAACCCTTTCTTTGACTGATCCATTTTGAACTTCTTCAAAACTTTGTCAAGGTATGTGCTTTGTGAAAGTCCTATTAAGCATCTCGATCTATCCCTATATATCTTGATTCCCAATATATAAGCAGCTTCACCGAGCTCTTTCATTGAAAAATTCTTATTCAAGTATCCTTTTACACTATCCAGTAATTCTATATCATTTCCAATCTACAATATGTCATCCACATATAATATCTGAAATGTTACAGAGCTCCCACTCACTTTCTTGTAAATACAGGCTTCACCGTAAGTCTGTATAAAACCATATGCTTTGATCACCTTATCAAAGCGTATATTCCAACTCCGAGATGCTTGCACCAGTCCATAGATGGATCGTTGGATCTTGCACACTTTGTTAGCACCCTTAGGATTGACAAATCCTTCTTGTTGCATCATATACAACTCTTATTTAAGAAATCCATTAAGGAATGCAGTTTTGATGTCCATTTGCCAGATTTCATAATCATAAAATGCGGCAATTGCTAACATGATTTGGACAGACTTAAGCATCGCTACGGGTGAGAAAGTCTCATCATAGTCAACCCCTTGAACTTGTCGAAAACCTTTTGCGACAAGTCGAGCTTTGTAGACAGTGATATTACCATCAGCATTCGTCTTCTTCTTGAAGATCCACTTATTCTCAATGGCTTGCCAATCATCGGGCAAATCCACCAAAGTCCACACTTTATTCTCATACATGGATCCTATCTCAGATTTCATGGCCTCAAGCCATTTGTCGAAATCTGGGCTCATCATAGCTTCTTCATAGTTCGTAGGTTCACCATGGTCTAATAACGTGACTTCCAGGACAGGATTACCGTACCACTCTGGTGCGGTACATGTTATGGTCGACCTACGAAGTTCAGTAGTAACTTGATCTGAAGTTTCATGATCATCGTCATTAGCTTCCTCTCTAGTCGGTTTATGCATCACAGAAATGGTTTTCCCTGGTGTGTACTTCCCAATTCGAGAGAAGGTGTAATTACCTCATCAAGTTCTACTTTCCTCCCACTCACTTCTTTTGAGTGAAACTCCTTCTTTAGAAAGGACCCATTCTTGGCAACAAAGATCTTGCCTTTGAATCTGTGGTAGAAGGTATACCCAATGGTCTCTTTAGGGTATCCTATGAAGACACACTTCTCCGATTTGGGTCCGAGCTTATCAGGCTGAAGTTGTTTGACATAAGCATCGCGTCCCCAAAATTAAAGAAATGGCAGCTTAGTTCTCTCGCCAAACCATAGTTCATACGGTGTCGTCTCAACAGATTTTGATGGTGCCCTATTTAACGCGAATGTGTCTATCTCTAATGCATAACCCCAAAATGATAAAGGAAAATCGGTAAGAGACATCATAGAACGCACCATATCTAATAGAGTACGGTTACGATGTTCAGACACCATTACACTGTGGTGTTCTAGGTGGCATGAGTTGTGAAACAATTCCACATTGTCTGAAATGAAGGCCAAACTCATAACTCAAATATTCGCCTCCGTGATCAGATCATAGAAACTTTATTTTCTTGTTACGATGATTCTCCACTTCACTCTGAAATTCTTTGAACTTTTCAAATGTTTCAGACTTGTGTTTCATTAAGTAGATATACCCATACCTACTTAAATCATCTGTGAAGGTTAGAAAATAACGATACTCGTCACGTGCCTCAACACTCATCGGACCGCATACATCAGTATGTATTATTTCCAATAAGTCATTAGCTTGCTCCATTCTTCCGTATAATGGAGTTTTAGTCACCTTACCCATAAGGCATGGTTTGCAAGTATCAAATGACTCATAACCAAGTGATTCCAAAAGTTCATCCGCATGGACTTTCTTCATGCTCTTTACAGCAATATGACCTTAACGGCAGCGCCATGAGTATGTTGCACTATCATTATCAACTTTGCATCTTTTGGCATCAATATTATGAATATGTGTATCACTACGATCGAGATTCAACAAGAATAGATCATTCATTAAAGGTGCATGGCCATAAAAGATATTACTCGTATAAATAGAACAACCATTATTCCCTGACTTAAATGAATAACCATCTCGCAATAAACAAGAACCAGACATAATGCTCATGCTCAACGCTGGCACCAAATAACAATTATTGAGGTCTAAAACTAATCCCGAAGGTAGATGTAGAGGTAGCGTGCCAACAACGATCACATCAGCCTTGGAACCATTTCCGACGTGCATCGTCACCTCGTACTTAGTCAATCTTCGTTTATTACGCAGCTCCTATTTCGAGTTACAAATATGAGCAACTGAACCAGTATCAAATACCCAGGCGCTACTACGAGCATTAGTAAGGAACAGATCAACAACGTGTATATCAAATATAACTTTGTTCACTTTGCCATCCTTCTTATCCACCAAATACTTGGGGTAGTCCCGCTTCAGTGACCATTTACTTTGCAGTAGAAGCATTCAGTTTCAGGCTTAGGTCCATCTTTGGGTTTCTTCACGGGAGCGGCAGCTTGCTTGTCGTTCTTCTTGAAGTTCCCTTTCTTTCCTTTCCCCTTTTTCTTGAAACTGGTGGTCTTGTTAACCATCAACATTTTATGCTCCTTCTTGATTTCCACCTCTGCGGCCTTAAGCATTGCGAAGAGCTCGAAAATTGTTTTCTCCATCCCTTACATATTATAGTTCATCACAAAGCCTATATAGCTTGGTGGCAGTGGCTGAAGAACTATGTCAATAAGAGTCTTAGCTGGAAGATCAATTCCCAACTAAGTCAAGTGGTTGTGTTACCCAGACATTCTGAGTATGTGTTCACTGACAGAACTATTCTCCTCCATCTTACATCTAAATAACTTGTTGGAGACTTCATATCTCTCAACCCAGGCATTTGCTTGAAATATCAATTTCAGCTATTGGAACATCTCATACGCTCTATGGCGTTCAAATTGCTTTTGAAGTCCCGGTTCCAAGTCGTAAAGCATGGCACACCGAACTATCGAGTAGTCATCAGATCAAGCTTGCTAGACATTCATAATGTCTACATTATCTCTTGCAGCAGGTCTGTCACCTAGTGGTGCATCAAGGACATAATTCTTGTATGTAGCAATGAGGATAATCCTCAAGTTACGGACCCAGTCCGTGTAGTTGCTACCATCATCTTTCAACTTACCTTTCTCTAGGAATGCATTAAAATTCAAGGGAATGGTAGCACTGGCCATTGATCTACAACATAGATATGGAAAACTATTAAGAATAAGTTCATGATAAATTTTAGTTCAAATAATCAAATTACTAATGAACTCCCAGTTAAATCAATATCCCTTAAATTGTCTAAGTGATACATGATCCAAATAAACTAACCCAAGTTCGATCATCATGTGAGATGGGGTAGTATTCAATGGTGAACATCTCTATGTTGATCATATCTACTATATGACTCATGTTCGATCTTTCGGTCTCTAGTGTTGCGAGATCATGTTGGTACATGCTAGGTTCGTCAAATTTAACCCAAGTATTCTACATGTGCAAAACTGGCTTACACCCGATGTATGTGCACGTAGAGTCTATCACACCCGATCATCACAAAGGTGCTTCGAAATGACGAACTTTAGCAATGGCGCATGATACGTCCATTTTGCATCATGCTTTTATATCAATATTTATTGCATTATGGGCTGTTATTACACATTATATCTCAATACTTATGGCTATTCTCTCTTATTTTACAAGGTTTACCATGAAGAGGGGGAATGCTGGCAGCTAGAATTCTGGCTGGAAAAGGAGCAAATGTTGGAAACCTATTCTGCACAACTCCAAAAGTCCTGAAACTCCATGAAACAACTTTTTGGAATTTATAAGAATTTCTGAGCAAAAGAAATAGGCCAGGGGGGCCACAGCCTGTCTAGGAGACAGGGGGCGCCCCCCCTATAGGGTGCGCCCCCTATCTCCTGGGCCCCCTGGTGGGCCTCCGGCATCCATCTTCTGCTATATCATAATTTTTACCATGGAAAAAATCATGGGCAAGCTTACGGGACGAAACTCCGCCGCCACGAGGCGGAACCTTGGCGGAATCAATCTAGGGCTCTGGCGGAGCTGTTCTGTCGGGGACACTTCCCTCCGGGATTGGGAAATCATCACCAACGTCATCACCAACGATCCTCTCACCGGGAGGGGGTCAATCTCCATCAACATCTTCACCAGCACCATCTCCTCTCAAACCCTAGTTCATCTCTTGTATCCAATCTTGTATCCAAAACCACAAATTGGTACCTGTGGGTTGCTAGTAGTGTTGATTACTCCTTGTAGTTGATACTTATTGGTTTACTTGGTGGAAGATCATATGTTCAGATCCTTAATGCATATTATTACACCTCTAATTATGAACATGAATATGCTTTGTGAGTAGTTACTTTAGTTCCTGAGGACACGGGTGAAGTCTTGCTATTAGTAGTCATGTGAATTTGGTATTCATTCGATATTTTGATGAGATGAATGTTGTCTTCTCCTCTAGTGGTGTCATGTGAGCGTCGACTACATGACACTTCACCATTATTGGGCCTAGAGGAGGGCATAGGGAAGTAATAAGTAGATGATGGGTTGCTAGAGTGACAGAGGCTTAAACCCTAGTTTATGCGTTACTTCGTTAGGGGCTGATTTGGATCCACATGTTTCATGCTATGGTTAGGTTTACCTTAATACTTTTGTTGTAGTTGTGTATGCTTGCAATAGGGGTTAATCATAAGTGGGATGCTTGTCCAAGTAAGGGCAGTACCCAAGCACCAGTCCACCGACATATCAAATTATCAAAGTACCGAACGCGAATCATATGAGCGTGATGAAAACTAGCTTGACGATAATTCCCAATGTGTCCTCGGGAGCTCCTTTATTATTATTAGAAATTGTCCAGGCTTATCCTTTGCTACATAAAGGATTGGGCCACCTTGCTGCACCTTATTTACTTTTTTTACTTGTTACTCGTTACTATCACAAAACTATCTATCACCTACAATTTCAGTGCTTGCAGAAAACCTTACTGAATACCGCTTATCATTTCCTTCTGCTCCTCGTTGGGTTCAACACTCTTACTTATCTAAAGGACTACAATAGATCCCCTACACTTGTGGGTCATCAAGACTCTTTTCTGGCGCTGTTGCTGGGGAGTGTAGCGCTTTTGATGAGTGGAACTTGGTAAGGAAACATTTATATAGTGTGCTGGAATTTTCTGTTACTTGTCACTATGGAAACTAATCCTTTGAGGGTCTTGTTTGGGGTATCTTCACCCCAACCAGAAGAGCAGAGAGTTGCTCCTCAACCTACTAAACTTTATGAAAATATTTACTTTGAGATTCCTTCGGGTATGATAGAGAAACTGCTAGCTAATCCATTTGCAGGAGATGGAACATTGCATCCCGATTTACACCTTATCTTTGTGGAAGAAGTTTGTGGATTATTTAAGCTTGCAGGTATTCCCGATGATGTTGTTAAAAGGAAGGTCTTCCCTTTATCTTTTAAGGGAGATGCATTGACATGGAATAGGCTATGTGATGATACGAGATCTTGGAATTATAAGCGATTGAAGTTGGAATTTCACCAGAAGTTCTATCCTATGCATCTTGTTCATCGTGATCGTAATTACATATATAATTTATGGCCTCGCGAAGGAGAAAGCATCTCTCAATCTTGGGGGAGGCTTAAGTCAATGTTATACTCATTCCCCAATCATGAGCTCTCTCGGGAAATGATTATTCAAAAATTTTATGCTCGGCTTTCTCTTGATAATCGCAACATGCTCGATACTTCCTGTGTTGGTTCTTATATGCTGAAGACTATTGATTTCAAGTGGGACTTATTGGAAAGAATTAAATGCAACTCTGATGATTGGGGTTCCGACGATGGTAAGGAGTCAGGTATGACACCTAAGTTCGATTGTGTTAAATCTTTTATGGATACCGATGTTTTTCGTGGATTTAGCGCTAAGTATGCACTTGACTCTGAGATAGTAGCTACTTTTTGTGAATCTTTTGCTACTCACGTTGATCTCACTACAGAGAAGTGGTTTAAATATAATCCTCCTGTTGAAGTTAAAGTAGTTGCACCTATTACAGTCGAAGAAAAGACTATTACCTATAGTGATCCTATTGTTCCTACTGCTTATGTTGAAAAACCTCCTTTTCCTGTTAGGATAAAGGATCATGCTAAAGCTTCGACTATTGTTCGTAAGAGTAATACTAGGACTTATACACCTCCTGAGAAAATTAATGTTGAACCTAGTATTGTTATGGTTAAAGATCTCTTGGATGAGGACTTAGATGGGCATGTTATTTCTTTCTTGGGCAAGACTGCTAATATTGCTAGGCCTGACACTAAGACACGTAGACCTGTCGTAGGCATGCCTGTTATTTCTGTTAAAATAGGAGATCATTGTTATCATGGCTTATGTGATATGGGTGCTAGTGCTAGTGCGATACCTTATGACCTTTATAAAGAAATTATGCACGACATTGCACCTGTTGAATTAGAAGACATTGATGTTACTATTAAGCTTGCTAATAGGGATACAATTAAACCTATTGGGATTGTTAGAGATGTTGAAGTTTTGTGTGGGAAGGTTAAATACCATGGTGATTTCCTTGTTCTTGGTTCCCCACAGGATGATTTTTGTCCAATTATTTTTGGTAGACCCTTCTTGAATACTGCTAGTGCTAAGATTAATTGTAAAAAGAATATTGTCACTGTTGGCATAGATGGTATGTCTCATGAGTTTAATTTCGCTAAGTTTAGTAGACAACCTCGTGAAAGGGAACCACCTAGCAAGGATGAGATTATTGGTCTTGCTTCCATTGCTGTTCCCCCAACTGATCCGTTAGAACAATATTTGCTAGATCATGAAAACGATATGTTTATGAAGGAAAGGTAAGAAATAGATGAAGTGTTCCTTAAACAGGAACCTATGCTGAAACATAACCTTCCCGTTGAAATTCTTGGGGACCCCCCTCCACCCAAGGGTGATCCCGTGTTTGAACTCAAACCATTACCTGATAATCTTAAGTATGCTTATCTTGATGAAAAAGAAATATATCCTATTATTATTAGTGCTAACCTTTCAGAGAAAGAAGAAGAAAGATTATTGAAAACTCTGAAGAAGCACCGAGCTGCTATTGGATATACTCTGGATGATCTTAAGGGCGTTAGTCCCACGCTATGTCAACACAAAATTACATTGGACGACGATGCCAAACCAGTTAGAGATCCTCAAAGACGATTAAATCCCAAGATGAAGGAAGTGGTAAGAAAGGAGATACTAAAGCTCCTTGAGGCAGGTATTATTTATCCCATTGCTGATAGTGAATGGATAAGCCCTATCCATTGTTTCCCCAAAAAGGGAGGTATTACTGTTGTTCCTAATGATAAAGATGAATTGATCCCACAAAGAATTATTATAGGTTATAGGATGGTAATTGATTTCTGTAAGTTAAATAAAGCTACCAAGAAAGATCATTACCCTTTGCCTTTTATTGATCAAATGCTAGAAAGGCTATCCAAACACACACATTTTTTCTTTCTAGATGGTTATTCTGATTTCTCTCACATACATGTGTCAGCGAAGGATCAATCTAAAACTACTTTTACTTGCCCTTTTGGTACTTTTGCTTATAGACGTATGCCCTTTGGTTCATGTAATGCACCTGCTACCTTTCAAAGATGCATGATGGCTATATTATTTGATTTTTGTGAAAAGATTTGTGAGGTATTCATGGATAACTTCTCTGTTTATGGATCCTCTTTTGATGATTGTTTGAGCAACCTTGATCGATTTTTGCAGAGATGCGAAGACACTAGTCTCGTCCTAAATTGGGAAAAGTGTCACTTTATGGTTAATGAAGGCATTGTCTTGGGGCACAAGATCTCCAAGAGAGGTATTGAAGTTGATAAAGCCAAAGTTGATGCTATTGAAAACATGCCATGTCCCAAGGACATAAAAGGTATAAGAAGTTTCCTTGGTCATGCCGATTTTTATAGGAGGTTCATTTAAGGACTTTTCTAAAATCTCTAGGCCTCTGAATAATTTATTGCAAAAAGATATTCCTTTTGTCTTTGATCATGATTGTGTAGAAGCGTTTGAAGTGCTTAAGAAAGCTTTGATCACTGCACCTATTGTTCAGCCACCTGATTGGAATTTACCTTTTGAAATTATGTGCGATGCTAGTGATTATGCTCTAGGTGTTGTTTTAGGGCAAAGAGTTGATAAGAAATTGAATGTTATCCAGTATGCTAGTAAGACTCTTGATACTGCCGAGAGAAATTATGCTACTACTGAAAAAGAGTTCTTAGCAGTTGTGTTTGCATGTGATAACTTTAGACCTTATATTGTTGATTCCAAAGTTACTATTCACACTGATCATGCTGCTATTAAATATCTTATGGAAAAGAAAGATTCTAAGCCTAGACTCATTAGATGGGTTCTCTTGCTCCAAGAATTTGACTTGCATATTATTGATAGAAAGGGAGCTGAGAACCCCGTTGTAGATAACTTGTCTAGGTTAGAGAATGTTCTTGATGACCCACTGCCTATTAATGATAGCTTTCCTGATGAACAATTAGCGGTCGTCAATGCTTCTCGTACTGCTCCTTATTATGCTTATTATGCTAATTACATTGTTGCTAAATATTTACCGCCTAGTTTCACATACCAGCAAAAGAAAAAGTTCTTTTATGATTTAAGACATTACTTTTGGGATGACCCACACCTTTATAAAGAAGGAGTAGATGGTGTTATTAGACTTGTGTGCCTGAGCATGAACAGGAACAGATTCTACGTAAGTGTCACTCTGAATCTTATGGAGGACACCACGCTGGAGATAGAACTGCACACAAGGTACTACAATCTGGTTTTATTGGCCTACTCTCTTCAAAGATGCTCGTAAGTTTGTCTTATCTTGTGATGAATGTCAAAGAATAGGTAACATTAGTAGACATCAACAAATGCCTATGAATTATTCTCTTGTTATTGAACCGTTTGATGTTTGGGGCTTTGATTATATGGGACCTTTTCCTGCCTCTAATGGTTATATACATACTTTAGTTGCTGTTGATTACGTTACTAAGTGGGTAGAAGCTATTTGAACTAGTAGTGCTAATCATAACACTTCTATTAAAATGCTTAAAGAAGATATTTTTTCGAGGTTTGGAGTCCCTAGATATCTTATGACTGATGGTCGTTCACATTTTATTCATGGTGCCTTCCGTAAGATGCTTGCTAAGTATGATGTCAATCATAGAATCGCATCTCCTTATCATCCTCAGTCTAGTGGTCAAGTAGAGTTGAGCAACAGAGAGCTCAAATTAATTTTGCAAAAGACTGTGAATAGATCTAGAAAGAATTGGTCCAAAAAACTTGATGATGCATTAAGGGCCTATAGAACTGCATACAAAAATCCTATGGGTATGTCTCCATATAAGATGGTTTATGGAAAAGCATGTCATTTGCCTCTTGAACTAGAACATAAAGCATATTGGGCTATTAAAGAGCTCAATTATGACTTCAAGCTTGCCGGTGAGAAGAGATTATTTGATATTAGCTCACTCGATGAGTGGAGAACCCAAGCTTATGAGAATGACAAGCTATTCAAAGAAAAAGTCAAATGTTGACATGATAAGAGGATACAAAAGCGTGAGTTTAACGTAGGAGATTATGTGTTATTATTCAACTCTCGTTTAAGATTTTTTGCAGGAAAGCTTCTCTCTAAATGGGAAGGCCCCTACGTTATCGAGGAGGTCTATCGTTCTGGTGCCATAAAAATCAACAACTTCGAAGGCACAAGTCCGAGGGTGGTAAACGGTCAAAGAATTAAACACTATATTTCAGGTAATCCTATCAATGTTGAAACTAATATTATTGAAACCATAACCCCTGAGGAATACATAAGGGACACTTTCCAGAACGTTTCAGACTCCGAAAAGGCATAGGTATGTGGTACGGTAAGTAAACCGACTCCAAAACAACTCCAATGGCATTTTTTATCAGTTTTGGATTATTTAAGAATTTTAGGAAGAAAGAAGTAGTCCAAAAGGGACACGAGGCTCCCACGAGAGTGGAGGCCCCCCCCCTGTAGGGCGCGCCCCCTGTCTAGTGGGCACCTCGTGTGCCTCCCGGACTCCGTTTTGTTGCATATTACGTATTTTGGTCAGTAAAAATTCATTATATATACTCCCGAAGGTTAGGTTTTGACCATCGTGTCACACAAATCTCCTCTGTTTTCGTTTTGAGTTGTTCCTGTTGCAGAATTAAGCAAGATCTCTTCTCAGGAGTCAGTTGGGGAGAGCCGGGTGTTGGGGATATAACTATTTGTAAGCCGCCCAGAAGGGGCCAGGTTACACAAAGAGGATTACCCAGACGGAAGCCCAAGACAAGGCATGAAGATGACGGTTCATAAGAAGCTTAAATTCCACCGGCGACTTAAGGCCCATTGTAGTAAACCGCAGTTATAATATTACTTGTATCATAAGGTAGACTTAACTAGTCACCGAGCCGGAGATTGTTTATAAGCCGGCCGGGACTCTATAGGCCGGAGGGCGTCGACCCGTGTATATAAGGGGACGACCCGGTGGCAGCTTAGGGCAAGAAACAACTGATCGAGAGCCAGGCATAGCGTATCTCGCTCCCTGGTCATCGAAACATCAATACCAACCCAACTAGACGTAGGCCTTACCTTCACCGTAAGGGGCCAAACTTGTATAAGCCCTCTCACGTCCTTTGTCCCGTTTAACCCCTTCAAGCTTCCTAGTTGCGATAGCTCCACAACTAAGTCCTTTCACGAGGACATCTGACGTGACAATTCCACGACAGTTGGCGCCCACCGTGGGGCCAGCGCATGGTGGATTTGAGTTATTGAAGGGCAACTTCGAAGGGCTCAAGGGATATGTAGCGGGCCGGATGACTAAAAGTCGTCGCGGCAAGATCTACATCGACGACGAAGGCTGGGGCCCCGACGCCGGCTCAGTTGAGTACGGGTACCGGGTCCCCTTCGGAGGGATCCACGTCTTCATCGGTCGGATTGGTGAGCCGGGGCCTAAGCCGGACAACTGCACGACCTCGTCAAGACGGCTCAGCGTGCGAAACCCGCCCGAGTTCAACCCGGCGTGAAGCGTGTCTTTGTGGGCTGCGTCCACGGAGAAGAGCTTTCTAAAGGTCCTGAAGATGGTGGTGAGACGGCCGTCGCCTCTGACGGTGATTCGTCCACCGGTTCAACAGATTCTTTGTATCAATTTCAAGATGGCGCGCTCGGGGGCTGTTCCGATGGCCTTAGTATTTCGGACCTTTGTGAGTCGCCAAATTGGGCAGGAGTCTTTATGGTTGGGACTCAACCCGGACAAAACTCTACAGCCGCAGCCGCAATCACTTCCGGGTTAGGAGCAGCCGGGGCAGGAGGCCCTGTGCGCCCGCCGGCTCAAGTACTGATAGACCTCATGGATAAGCTTATGACCTTGTTAACCGCCACGGTTATCCCTGCAAACAAAGATGAGCATGACCCGGAGGTAGCATATGTACGTGAGGAGATAGCTCAGGCCAAGGAGGTCTTAACAGCTGAGGATACTAGGCTAGCTACGGAGCGGGCAGCTCTCGACGCCCGGGCACAGCGGTTGCAGTCAGAGGCTTATCAACTCACAATGAGTTTAAACGCGTCCAATGAAGTAATGAGGAGGAGACACCAGAAGACCCAATCCCGGTTACCTCTGAGTTATGATCCTAGGGTTCTCTTTGCCAAACCCGGAGCAGGGCCAGTAACCCGCCTAATGCTAATCCGTTCATGACACCCGGAGCGGGAGCACCAGCTCAGCGTTAGGAGATGCCACCTCCTCATATGAGCATGGCACCGCCGCGTTATGTGCCAATACCGGAGGGTCACTTTTCCATCCCCATGGAGAATTTAATCGCAGCATCAGCACGTTTGGCAGCTCTTCCAGTGGACGGTGATGATCCAACAGCAGTGGAGACCCGGAGGATCAGGGAACTTTTCTAGACGGCCCTGGCCCAGCAGGAGACCTATTCTTACAGCCGGGATAGGATTCATTCAACCCCTCTGCCTTGGTTAGCGCCGCCTTGTCAGAACTGGAGCCCGAGTTACAGTAGGCACATGGAGTCCGAAGCTTTATCAAGTAACGCCCAACGCCATAACCAACATGGGGGCTATAACCCGGTGCAAGACCGAATACGTCAGGAGAACGAGCGGGCGGCTCAACGGGTGGCTCAGTTGACGGCTCATCAAGACATCCCGGAGTACCGACCGATTTCTCTTGAGTTGGGAGTAGCCAGCAGAACCGGTGGGGTTCCCTGTTTGATACTGGCTTTACGCAACGTGCGCCTGCCTAAGGACTTCAAGGGACCTCGGAAGGTGCTGAATTACACGGCTGACCTACAACCCGGAGCATGGATTGAGAGCTATGAGATGGCCATGGAGCTGTCGGAGGTTAGCGACGCGGCAATGGCTAAATACTTCACCATGATGTTAGATGGAATGGCTCGGTCCTGGCTAAAAGGTTTACCACCCATTTCCATTGGTTCGTGGGAGGAGTTAAAAGCCCGGTTCATCTAGAACTTCAAGGACACCTGTAAGCAGTCCATGTCAATCGTGGACTTGACAAGTTGTAAGTAGGGGGAGGGTGAGTTCACTACCCATTGGGTACGCCGGGTCAAGGAGATAATTCATTCGTCTGATAAGATGGATGCCGGTTCTGCAGTCCTCATGTTGGAGAAAAATTGCAACTTTGAGCCGTTGAGGAAGAAATTGGGACGCCTAAAGCGTGACTGCACCGATATGGGAACGCTGATGGCGGCTTTAATAAAATACGCCGATTCTGATAATACCAAGGACCCTGCGTCTGACGATGAGAAAGCAGGGAAGGGTAAAAGGAACGGAAATGGAAAAGGTCAACAGCATAACCCGGGGAATCAAGGTGGCAATAAGCGTAAGGCGAACGGTAGTCCGGAGCTTGTGGCTAATGCTAGTACACAGGGTAATAATCAGAGACGCAAGGGTAAGTGGCCGCGAAACGGCGGGTCAGGGACATCTCTTGAGCAGCTACTCAATGAGCCCTATCCGAAACACGGTACCCGAGAGCACCCTGCTACTCACCTGTGGAAAGATTGTGCGATCATGAAGGCGTTTAAAAATTCCAATATCTTCGATGGCGGTCATGGACCTGGTGGCGGTTCAGGGGCCGGCGGCTTTCATGGCCCAGGTGGCGGTTCGAATTCCGGTTTTCAGGGACAACCGGGTGGAAATAATCAACAGCAAGCTGGTCAGGGAGGAGAACCGCAGCAGCAGTCGGGTTACCAGAGCCAACCGAAATAGTTGAGTGGTGGGCAATACCATGTGCTCACCACTAGCTTATGCAAACATGACCAGAAGGTTCATAAAAGGGCTGTAAATTCGGTTGAGCCGGTGGTCCCTCGTTATTTGAGATGGTTAGAGCAACCTATCATCTGGAGCAGGGAGGATCACCCGCTACGAGTTGATAATCCGGGTCAGTTAGCCTTGGTGGTAGTGCCCCAGGTTGGTGGATATAAATTCACTAAGGTACTCATGGACGGAGGTAGCAGCATCAATATCCTCTATTATGAGACCTTCCAGCGTATGGGGTTAACTGAGAAGAATCTAAGGACGTCCAACACGGTTTTTCACAGGGTGCTCCCAGGTAAGCCAGCTTACCCAGTTGGTAAGATTGAACTAGAGGTGGCTTTTGGAGATGAGTATGATTCCAGGGCTGAGAAGGTGACGTTTGAGGTGGTCAAGATCAAGAGCCCGTATCACGCTCTATTTGGGCGACCGGCTTATGCTAAGTTCATGGCACGGCCGTGTTATGTTTACTTACAGCTCAAGATGCCGGGTTACAAGGGTACCATCACCGTGCATGGGAGTCGAAAGGTGGCCTTGGAATGCGAAGAAGGCGACGCGGCTTATGCTAAGACGGCCTGTGCCGCGGAGGAGCTCAAATTTTATCAAAACAATGTTGACCCGACGGATATGAGCTCCCTCAAGAAACCAACTACAGAGCATGACCCGGAGTTGAAGTTTAAATCGGCCGCTGACACAAAGCATGTGGACTTCACCCCGGAGGACACCTCTAAGAAGTTCAGTATCAGTGCCAATTTGGATCCTAAATAGGAAAGCGCGCTCATCGAGTTCATCCGTGAGAACCGGGACATCTTTGCATGGAAACCTTCTGACATGTCGGGTGTACCGAGGGAACTTGCTGAGCACACTCTCAATATTGATCTGAAGTATAAGCCGGTCAGGCAGTTTCTCCGATGATTCAACGAAGAGAGACGAGCAGCCATTGGAGAAGAGGAGGCCCGGATCTTAGCGGCTGAGTTTATTGTCGAGGTCTTTCATCCAGAATGGTTGGCTAACCCGGTGCTGGTACTCAAGAAGAACGGCACTTGGCGGATGTGTGTGGATTACACGGACTTAAAAAAAGCTTGCCCGGCTGATCCCTTTGCACTCCCCCGTATTGATAAAATCATTGATGCTATGGTAGGTTGTGAACGTTTGAGCTTTCTGGATGCTTACTCTGGCTATCATCAGATCAAGATGGCAGTTAAGGACTAGGAGAAGGCAACTTTCATCACTCCATTTGGGGCCTTCTGTTATGTATCTATGTCGTTTGGGCTCAAGAGTGCCCAGGCAACTTATCAGCGATGTGTGCAGAACTGTTTGCACGATCAAATTGGGCGCAATGTTCATGCTTATGTGGATGACATCATGGTGAAATCCAGGGAAAAGGAAACTTTAATATCCAATTTGAGAGAAACCTTTGACAATCTCCAGGTTTACAAGATGATGCTTAACCCGGCCAAGTGTGTATTTGGTGTACCTGCAGGCAAGCTCTTGGGTTTTCTGGTGTCAAACAGAGGCATCGAAGCTAATCCGGAGAAGATCACGGCAATCACCTCTCTGGCTAAGCCGGCGTGTATCAATGATGTTCAGCGCCTGGCGGGACGTGTTGCTGCTTTAAGCCGATTCATAAGCCGGTTAGGCGAGAAGTCCTTGCCGCTGTACCAGATGATGAAGAAAATAGACACTTTTGTTTGGAGTGATGCTGCTAACACTGCCTTTGAGGATTTAAAGAGACAGTTGTCTGAGCCACTGGTTCTTGCAGCTCCCATTGACAAAGAGCCGCTATTGTTGTATGTGGCTGCTAACTCACGGGCTGTCAGTGTTGCCATCGTGGTGGAACGTAAGGAGGCAGGCAAGGAGCATCCGGTTCAACGGCCGGTTTACTACATCAGCGAGGTGCTCATTGAGTCTAAACAAAGATATCCACATTGGCAGAAGCTTGTTTATGGTGTGTTTATGGCGAATCGGAAACTAAAGCAGTACTTCCAAGGTCACCCTATAACGGTGGTGAGCTCAGCTCCTTTGGGAGATATCATTCGGAATAGAGAAGCTACAGGACGAATCGCCAAGTGGGCCATTGAGCTTGGGCCTTATGGTTTAAAGTACATGCCCCGTACTGCCATCAAATCTCACGCGTTGGTAGATTTTATCAATGATTGAACAGAGTTGTAGGCACCTGAGGAGAGGCCGGACAATACATATTGGACTATTCATTTTGATGGGTCCAGGCAGTTAGAAGGATCAGGGGCTGGGGTGGTCCTAACTTCCCCTCGAGGTGACAAATTTCGTTATGTGCTCTGGCTCATGTTTCCTTGCACTAACAATGCAGCTGAATACAAGGCCTTGCTCCATGGTCTCCGGATGGCTAAGGAGATGAATTTAAGCCGGGTAAGGTGCTTAGGCGACTCAGATCTTGTGGCTCAGCAGGTTTCAGGCACATGGGATTCTAGGGATCCCCTTATGATGGCTTATCGTCGTGAAGTTGATGCTGTAGCTGGGTACTTCAAAGGGTATTAGGTGGAGCACATTGACAGAAGGAAGAATGAGGCGGCGAATGCTTTAAGCCGGTTGGGCTCTCAGCGTAAGCCGGTGCCGCCTAATACCTTTCTGGACGTCTTACATAATCCTTCTGTCAAGGTACCTACAGAGGAAGAGCTTGCAATGCCAGACCCGGAGGCACAGTTGGTGGCTGCACTTCACATCATCCTGGATTGGACATTGCCATATTTGGCTTATATGACCCGGGGAGAGTTGCCTGAGGATGAGACCTTGGCAAGACAGATTGTCAGACGATCCAAATCCATGACAATTGTTAACGGCGAGTTACATCATCTCTGTGTCACAGGGGCGTTCCAGCGTTGTGTGTCGCCTGCAGAGGGTCAAGAGATACTTCGAGAGATCCATGAAGGGGATTGTGGTCATCATGCCAGCTCAAAATATCTGGTGTCCAAGGCTTTCCGTCATGGTTTTTATTGGCTGCCGGCTCATGCTGATGCAGAAGATCTTGTTAGCAGATGTGACGGGTGTCAAAAGTTCTCAACACGAGCTCATGTGCCGGCTCAGGAGTTGAGGATGATTCCAATTACTTGGCCGTTCGCAGTCTGGGGGCTTGACATGGTGGGACCTTTCAAAAGGTCTAAAGATAAAAAAAAGCACCTCCTGGTGGCAGTGGATAAATTTACAAAGTGGATTGAGGCAGAGCCGGTCAGTCAGTGTGATGCAGCCACAGCGGTGCAGTTCATCACAAAGGTGATCTTTCGTTTTGGTTTTCCACATAGCATCATAACTGATAATGGCACTAATCTTTCCAAGGGTGCCATGGAAGAGTTCTGTCAACGGGAACATATCCGGCTTGACGTTTCGGCTGTTGCTCATCCTCAGTCCAATGGTCAAGCAGAACGAGCTAATCAGGAGATTTTAAGGGGTATCAAACCACGACTCTTGGTCCCCTTACAGCGGACTCCGGGTTGTTGGGTTGAAGAGCTGCCCTCTGTGCTATGGAGCATCAACACTACGCCTAACAGTTCAACAGGTTTCACACCTTTCTTCATGGTTTATGGAGCAGAGGCAGTTCTGCCAAGTGATATCCGGCACGATTCGCCCCGTGTGGTGGCTTACGTTGAGGCTGATAATGAGACGGCTCGACAGGAGGCTCTTGACTTGTTGGATGAGGAGCGAGACTTGGCAATGGTCCGCTCGGCGATTTACCAGCAAGACCTTCGTCGCTATCACAGCCGCTGGGTTAGAAGCAGAACATTTCAGGAAGGCGATTTAGTGCTCCGGCTCATCCAGGATCAGACCGATATGCATAAGCTATCCCCTCCTTGGGAAGGACCCTTTGTGGTCAGCAAGAATCTGCACAATGGGTCATACTACCTCATCGATATTCGAGAACACAAGGACTCAGGTAAATCTGAGGAGGAGACCCGCCGGCCGTGGAATATAGCCCATCTTTGGCCTTATTATACTTAAGCCACTGGCTCTTTTAGATGTATATATTTTTGACAATGTACATATTATATAAAGTAATAAAGCAGGACCTCTGTCCTTTTTTCACCCTCAAAAAAGAGTATATGTCCTTTTTGTCAGGTGGTGGAAACAACCAGTAGGGATCGGATCAAATCTGAATCCGGTTTACCTTTGGTCTGGCTTATCATCATATCTGAATCTAGCCATGATCACTTGGGGGCTTCCTGTTCAAACATAGGTCGTATCCGAACCAAAGAGAACATAGCTGTCGATACCCACTTGATCGGCATACTTGCCAAGCCTACTTGGGGGCTTCCTGATCATATTTGAATCACATCTTAACCCTTTTAGGTCTGACGTGGATCGTATACGAATCAGTGTCATTAAACAAATCCTATGGTCACTTGGGGGCTTCCTATTCAAACATAGGTCGTATTCGAACCAAAGAGAACATAGTTGTCGATACCCACTTGATTGGCATCGCCACGCCACTGGGGGCTATATGATCGTATCCGAATCTTAGCTTAACCCCTTTGGAATGGTTTACTGATCGTATCCGAATCAGAGGCCTGTAAAAGTATTTTGATGATTCTGATACCTTGTGGAAAGCATTTTAAGGTGTTTTTTGTCTTGTCGGTTTAATATTCGTCACCCCAGGTTATTTAAGTATCGGGTGAACATTATATGAGCCGGGAAGATCATTCAAGGATTACAGGAATAAGGCAGGCAAAATTTAACACGCCAAGAAAGTAAGGGCCAGAAATATACAATGACGGCGACTTACGGAAAGTGTTAATAATAAGAGCATGCACAAAGGCATGACAAGTATTCAGCAGTTTTCTCTACACTATTACAAGACTCCCCGAGTCTGAATTGGTGAAGCATTATTTTTGGCTAAACACCCAGCGATTTACTCCTTCGGCGGGCTTGAGGGCTCCGGGTTATCCTTCGCCGCTTCTCCATCGGTTGTTTTTTCCTGGAAAGTTGATGAAGCCCAATCAATGCCGCTCAAAGCTTCAAATTCAGCTTCATCATCTATTAAACCGTCCGGGTCCACTTCAGGGGCAAAAGTATGCTTACGAATTGGAGGGATCAGGCTGATTTGATCATATGGAGCATTTGGGATTTTCCGATTGTTGCTGTCATAAGCCGACGCATACTTGCTGAGATCAGTATCGTTTCCAATAAGGGTGGCCACTGGACGTATGGCCTTAACATAGGCGTGGAAGTCATGATCATCAAAGGCATTGTCGTCTTCCTTTAGACTCGGATATCCAAGAGCAAGGTCTGTCTGGTCTAGTTCTGGGAGCCATGCTTTTGCCTGGCTTAATGCAGCTACGGCCCCGGCTCTTGAGGATGAACGCCTTAAGTCTTGGATCCGCTGAGGTAGAAAGGCGAGGCTCTTCAAAACATCTTGCAAAAGGCGGGGGTGTGGAGTTGACAAAGCTACGACGGCCAGGGCACATTGTGTCCCGGAATATAGCCGTTCCACTAATGTGTAAACTGCTTTAAGCTTGATCAGCGTGTTCTGCTTAAGATTGACACTCCTAGAGCCTGTATGTGCACAAGCATAACGGTAAGCCGGAAGTATTTATTACAAAAGTCATTGTACGGTTGCCATGTTAAAATTATGTCATGATAACTTACCAAAGATGGCTGAGACCATTTGCGATATTTGTTGTGTTAAGTTTGACAGCTCAGTTGTTGTTTCTGCAAGAGATGCTTCGGCTGTTTCGGCCCGAGTCACCAGGGAAGCCTTTTCGTCAGCCCAAATTTTCCTTTCCGACTCAAAATTCTTCTTTAGTTTCTCATTTTCAGAGACACTAAATTCAAATTTGGAGTTAGCTTTTTGCGTTTCAAGCTCTTGAGTTTCCAGACGACTTTTCAGGGTAGCAAGCTCCGATTCAAATTGACTTATGGCAGCCTGCAATTGACACTGGGTAATGGTAAGGATTCTGATAAGGTAAACATTCAAGTCCCAAGCACTTTACAAGTAAAGATACTTGGCACTTGGGGGCTAATGTATGCTGAAAGAAAATTTAACTTTATCCTGCCGGGTCAAGCATATTAAGTCTCAAGCACCTTACAAGTAAGGATACTTGACACTTGGGGACTAATGTGTATTGCAAATTTAAAAGCCATATGTTATACCGGGTTAAATAAATTCTTTTTAAGCCGGATAAGTTAACAAGTAAAGCAGACTTCTAAGTCTACAGCGTATATGTTCATATGCGGTAGACTTGGGGGCAGGTATAGTATATATAAGGCTCAGATAAAAAGTATAAGTTATACCTCAGTTTTATGCTGTATTTGTTTCACCATGTCAACTTCCAGATCACGGCTATTATGCACTTGATTCAGATAGCCTGAGACTATATCACCAATGCTTAGGTGAGTATAATCAGTAATGTCCTATTTGTCTTTTCGGCGTTGGGCAAACTCATCTTTGGCGAAACATTTGGCAAGGACTATGGGCTGCCCTGGTTCAACAAACTGGGACTTTACAATTTCAACTTCCGGGTCATTTCTCTTCACCGGGCTATGAATTTCCGGGTTATCAGAATCATGAACAACGTCTTCTGCAGGCGGGTCAGAGGTTGACACCGGAATGCTGAAAGCCGGCTCAGGCGATGGCGGATGAGTGGAGCTATCAGGAACGGATGAGTCAATTGCCGGTTCAGTAACCACCGGGTCTTGGGACGGCTTGTTCTTCTTTGCCCTCTTATTGGGCTTCACTTGCAGGCTGTTAACAAAAGCAGAAGGATGAGTAGGCGAGCACAGGTAAAAACAAAAAGTGCGTAAGTTTATATTACCCGGGAGCAGTTTTGAAAGTCGGCATATTTGACTGCATGGATTCACCAGAAGAAGGAGAGGTATCCTGATAATTGGAGTCAGATGAATTGAGAGGTTGACGAATTAAGCCTGCTAAAGGTAAGACAGAGCGTAAATCGGAGATAACCTCAGTCCGACGTTTCCTGGTTACATCAGGTAAGCCGGAGGAGAGTTCTGCATCCTTGTTGTTCCGGGTCTGCCTCCGGTTCTCAAGCTGTTGTTGCTTCAAAATAAATTGAGGATCTTGATAAGCAAGTGCATGTGAAAATCTTACTTTCCGGGTCACCCTTCGGGTCTTTCGCTTTGGCAAAGGCTCTGAGTCGAAGGAGATTATAGTTACCTCTTCATTAGTTGCTCGACTGTTCCCCGTATCCTCATGAAAGGATAAAATGTTAGACAGGTGATAACAAGGGACTTATGAAAGTTTAAAGATTACCTCTTCCTCATCCGAAGAGCTATCCTCCAATCTGAGTAAGTCGGAGGCGCTGGGTTTCTTCTTCTTTGAGGTTCCCACCTTGGCGGCTTTCCGTTCAGCCTTCTTGGTCGTTATGGCCTGTTTGGCAGCTTCATGGTCATATTTAACCTTCCAGAAGTCATTACCGGCCTATGGAAAAAGTTAAAGAATTATGAGTATCAAGAAAGGTACAATATATTTGTAAACATTTGTTACGACTGCAAACTTACCGCAGGGGCCGGGTTATTCTTGCAAAATGGAAGTAAGCCGAAGGCGTTGCTCGTCACTGTGCCCTGCTTCAGCAGTGACTGGGTTGTAGCATCCACCATGTCATCTGGTAAGTCATCAGGGCTATGGCGTTGCAAATCAGTCTTTTGTCCAGTATAAGTACACATCAAGCCGGGACGGCGGCTTAATGGAAGTATACGCCGTGACCCAGACCCGGACCAGATCAATGCCGTTTAAACCATTTCCCAATAGACCTTTAATCTTCGTGATGGTGGAGTTAAGAGGCACGCGTTCAAGGGTTGTCGGCTTGTCTGGTAGCGGATGATTAGATTCAAGGCGCAGGGCGCGAAAGCCGGGCAGAGGCTTTTCATCAGCCGGAGAAGTGTCTTGACAGTAGAACCACGTCTGGTTCCAAGATTTGGGGTGACTCGGCAGCTCAGCATAAGGGAAAAGACAATCTCTCCGTTGCTGGATTGAGATACCGCCAAGTTCAAGGCTGGGCCCGCTGGCACGTTCATTTTGCCGGTTCATATAAAAGAGTTCCCTGAACAAAAGCAGGCTTGGCTCCTCTCCCAGGTACACCTCGCAGAAGACTTGAAAATTGCAAATATTTGACACGGAATTGGGTCTGATGTCTTGAGGTCTAAGGTCAATGAAATTTAAAACATCTCTGAAGAATTTTGAGCCGGGAGGAGCAAATCCACGGCTCATATGATCAGTAAAAATTATCACTTCCCCGGCTTTGGGGTGAGGTTTTTCTTCAGACGGGTCAGGGGCACGGTAAGACATGACATCCTTTTTTGGCAAATGCCCAGACTTCGCAAACTCAGCCAGTTTGCTATCGGTCACTGTGGATGGAACCCAATTGCAAGTTACAGGGGCCTCGGTAGCCTTAGGAGCCATCACAGCAATTGGCTTATGGAAAAACAAGAAGATCCGGTTCAATTTTAACCCGGGAGGAAAATCTTGATTAAAGTGGCAGCTTAATGAGGGGCCTAATGATATAAAGATGACTGTGCAACAATATTTAAGCTGCTACAAGTATCAAGTGCAATTCACAATTTTACTGGGTCATGAGGAGCAATTAAAGTTCTGTGTCATTTATTTAAACCGGACATCTTGACAGTTGTGTTCCAGGGCATTTACCAGACGAGGGTTGTCTGGGTTATAAAAACAAGTTTCACAGAGGACAATTATTAACTCTGGATCAAAATATTGCTCTGGAAAGGAAAAATTCCTAGACCTAAAAACAGAGCAGAGAAGTTCATATGCTCGAACAGGGGTGCTACACAAGGGAAATGGGATATATTCCTGTGCAGGATCAATACAAGCAAGCACCGCGGCAGGTCTACGTAGTTCTGATGATCTAAACTGGGCATTGGAAGGAACTAGCGAGGGTTTGGTATCAGATAGTGATGAACACCAATGAACTCGATAAGAACCTAGTGTAGATCTGAGAAAGGGAATGAAAGGAACTTACAGATGCGGACGAGCTGCGGAGGTTCGCTGTCGATCTCTGGTCAAGGTCAGGTCGATGCAGCGGCCTGAGTCGATGAAGATGAGGGAGTCGATGGCAACAGCGGCGGAGCTCGAGTGGCAGAGAGGAGAGGAAGAAGACGACTGGGGAAAAGACCTAAGTCGCTCTATTTATAAGGGAAGACTGACCGAGCGGGCGCGAAAAATGAGGAGATAACATTCATTATCCAGCGGCTCTGGCGCCTCGATTCTCGAGATGGTCAATAAAGACAAAGATCCGTTGAAGATGTGACGGCATAAAAAATAAAGCTTCAATGAAGATGACGTCACAGAGATTTAACCCGGAGTTAGATGATGATGTCATGGCGGGTTAAATCCTTCGCGCAAGATAAAGACTGCAGGGCGGTTCAAAGGGTATTTTAAGATTGACATGAACCAGTTCAAATCAATCTGGGGCCTAATGTTGGGGATATAACTATTTGTAAGCCGCCCAGAAGGGGCCGGGTTACACAAAGAGGATTATTCAGACGGAAGCCCAAGACAAGGCATGAAGATGACGGTTCATAAGAAGCTTAAAGCCCACCGGCGACTTAAGGCCCATTGTAGTAAACCGCAGTTATAATATTACTTGTATCATAAGGTAGACTAAACTAGTCACCGAGCCGGACATTGTTTATAAGCCGGCCGGGACTCTGTAGGCCGGAGGGCGTCGACCCGTGTATATAAGGGGACGACTCGCTGGCGGATTAGGGCAAGAAACAATTGATCGAGAGCCAGGCATAGCGTATCTCGCTCCCTGGTCATCGAAACATCAATACCAACCCAACTAGACGTAGGCCTTACCTTCACCGTAAGGGGCCGAACTAGTATAGACCCTCTCGTGTCCTTTGTCCCATTTAACCCCTTCAAGCTTCCTAGTTGCAATGGCTCCACAACTAAGTCCTTTCATGAGGACATCTGACGTGACAATTCCACGATACCCGGTGTCTCACCCAATGCCAGGTCCAGGAGCAAATAACGATGCCTACTACTTTGGGCCATCAACGGAGGATGAGATAGAGGCTGATTTGAAAAGCATTGATGCCATGGAAGAAGATCAAGAAGTCACCTCTCGCCTCCGCGCATAATTCATGATGGGGGAGCTACCTAGCGTGGTTGTTCCAACTTCAGTCATCCCTTCCAAGTCTAGATTTCTTTCTTATGAAAATATGAAAAAGAGTTTCTCTTGTTCTCCAGAAGCTATGCAGCATCCTTGGGTAAAAGGAGCTTTGGCCATTACGGGCAAACTCTATAAAGAAATTATGGATCTCAAACAACAAGTCAATAAGCTCGAGGAGGAGAACCGCATCCTGAAGGGCATCATCGCCAAGAAGATCATAACACCAACCGTGAAGAAGGAGAAATAGTCACATGGGTATGGGCACTCCCCCTTGGCAACTACCAAGCTTGGGGGAGGTGCCCCGGTATCGTATCACCATCACACTCCTATCTTTACCGCTTTATTTAGTTCGATCCTTTTAGTAGTATCTTGCTCTCGTAGATTGATGTTTTGATATCAAGTATTTTTGAGTTTTTGCTTAGTTCTCTCTTTGTGTAATCAAGTCCGTGAGTTATCTTTAATAAAGATTAGTGTTGAGTCAAGGGCTTTGCTTTGTTGCTATGATCTTGAGAAAAATAGAAAGAATAAAAATAATAAAATACTTCATATTGATCTTATGGATAGTGATAACTTCACACATAGAAAGTAGGAGGCATAAAAATTGTTGAGAGTTGATGAACGTAGTTTTGGTCATCGTTGCAATCAATAGGAAGTGATAAGGAAAGAGAGGTTCACATATAAATACACTATCTTGGACATCTTTTATGATTGTGAGCACTCATTAAGTATGACATGCTAAAAGAGTTGACGGTGGACAAGGAAGACAACGTAATGGTTTATGTTTTCTCATATCTCAGTTAAAGTATGTTGTCATTGACCTTCCGAAAATGTTGAGCTTTCCTTTCCCCCTCATGCTAGCCAAATTCCCAGCACCTAGTAGAGATACTACTTGTGCTTCCAAATACCCTTAAACCCCGTTTTTCCATGAGAGTCCACCATATCTACCTATGGATTGAGTAGATCCTTCAAGTAAGTTTTCATCGGTGCAAGCAATAAAAATTGCTCCCTAATTATGCATGATTTATTAGTGCGGAGAAAATAAGATTTATACGATCTTGTTATGGAAGCAATAAAAGCGACGGACTGCATAATAAAGGTCCATACACAAGTGACATCTAAAGTGACGTTCTTTCGTACTAAGATTTTGTGTATCCAACCCTAAAAGCACATGACAACCTCTGCTTCCCTCTGCGAAGGGCCTATCTTTTACTTCATGTTCTTACTTTATGCTTTTATTTTGTGCTTGAGTCAAGGTGATCTTCACCTTTCCCTTTTTTCATTTTATTCTTTGGCAAGCTCTTCGTGTTTGAAAGATCGTAATATACATATCCAATTGGATGTTCGTTAGCATGGGCTATTATTGTTGGCATCACCCAAAGGTGAATACGTTGGGAGGCAACACAATAAGCCCCTATCTTTCTCAGTGTCCGTCTGAAACTCCATAACCACAAGTATTGCGTGAGTGTTTGCAATTGTAGAAGACTATATGATAGTTGAGTATGTGGACTTGCTGCAAAGCTCTATTGTTGAATCTTTCTGATGTTATGATAAATTGTGATTGCTTCAATGACTGAGATTATAGTTTGTTAGTTCTTAATGAAGTTTGTGAACCATACTTGATATTGTGAATTGATTGTTACTTGAGCATAAAAAATTATATCATGGAATCTTTATATGTTTCTGTTATAAGAATGATCATGATGCCCTCATGTCCGTATTTTGTTTTTATCGACACCTCTATCTCTAAACATGTGGACATATATTTCGATTTCGGCTTCTGCTTGATTTCAAGCAAGGTCTAAGCTTAGGGAGTTGATACGTCCATTTTGTATTATGCTTTTATATCAATATTTATTGCATTATGGGATGTTATTACACATTATATCTCAATACTTATGGCTATTCTCTCTTATTTTACAAGGTTTACCATGAAGAGGGGGAATGCCGGCAGCTCGAATTCTGGCTGGAAAAGGAGCAAACGTTGGAAACCTATTCGCCACAACTCCAAAAGTCCTGAAACTCCACGAAACAACCTTTTGGAATTTATAAGAATTTCTGAGCGAAAGAAATAGGCCAGGGGGCCCACAGCCTGTCCAGTAGACAGGGGGCGCCCCCCCCCCCTATAGGGCGCGCCCCTATCTCCTGGGCCCCCTGGTGGGCCTCCGGCATCCATCTTCTACTATATCATCATTTTTACCCTGGAAAAAATCGTGGGCAAGCTTACGGGACGAAACTCCGCCGCCACGAGGCGGAACCTTGGCAGAATCAATCTAGGGCTCTGGCGGAGCTGTTCTGCCGGGGACACTTCCCTCCGGGAGGGGGAAATCATCACCAACGTCATCACCAACGATCCTCTCATCGGGAGGGGGTCAATCTCCGTCAACATATTCACCAGCACCATCTCCTCTCAAACCCTAGTTCATATCTTGTATCCAATCTTGTATCCAAAACCACAAATTGGTACCTGTGGGTTGCTAGTAGTGTTGATTACTCCTTGTAGTTGATACTTATTGGTTTACTTGGTGGAAGATCATAGGTTCATATCCTTATTGCATATTATTACACCTCTGATTATGAACATGAATATGTTTTGTGAGTAGTTACTTTAGTTCCTGAGGACATGGGTGAAGTCTTGCTATTAGTAGTCATGTGAACTTGGTATTCATTCGATATTTTGATGAGATGAATGTTGTCTTCTCCTCTAGTGGTTGTTTGGGAACGTAGCAAAAATTCAAAATTTTCTACGCATCACCAAGATCAATCTATGGAGAGACTAGCAACGAGAGAGAGGGAGTGCACCTTCATACCCTTGAAGATCGCTAAGCGGAAGAGTTACAAGAACGCGGTCGGTGGAGCCATTCACGAAGCGATTCAGATTGCGGCTGAATCCGATCTAAGCACCAAACTACGTTGCCTCCGCGTTCAACACACGTATAGCCTGGGGACGTCTCCTCCTTCTTGAGCCACCAAGGGGCGAGGAGAAGTTGATTGAAAACTCCGACAGCACGACGACATGGTGGTGATGGAGCTCGTGGTTCTCCGGCAGGGCTTCGCCAAGCACTACGGAGGAGGAGGAGGTGTTGGAGGACGGAGAGGGCTGCGCCAGGGGAAGGGTGCGGCTTCCCTCTCTCTCCCTCACTATATATAGGGGGAAGGGAGGAGGGGGAGGCGCCCTAGGGTTCCCTAGGGGAGGGGCGGCGGCCACAGGGGAAACCCTGGATGGGTTTGGGTGCCCCCACCCCCTAGGAAACTTGCCCCCCAAGCCCGGAGGGGCGGCTGCCCTAGGGGTGGCGCCCCCACCTCTCCTGGTTACGTGAGATGGGGTGGGAGGGGCGCTCAGCCCCTTAGTGGGCTGATGTGCCCTCTCACCTTGGCCCATAAGGCCCCCCAACGCTTGCCGGGGCCTCCGAAACCGAAACCCCTTTCGGACATGCTGGTCATCACCTGGTACCCCCAGAACAATTCCGGACTCCAATACCCTTCGTCCAATATACCGATATTCACCTCGGGACCATTCCGAAGCTCCTCATCATGTCCGGGATCTCATCCAGGACTCCGAACTACCTTCGGTAACCACATACTATTTCCCATAACAACTCTAGCGTCACCGAACCTTAAGTGTGTAGACCCTACGGGTTCGGGAACCATGCAGACATGACCGAGATGTTCTCCGGCCAATAACCAACAGCGGGATCTCGATACCCATGCTGGATCCCACATGTTCCACGATGATCTCATCGGATGAACCACGATGTCGGGGATTGAATCAATCCCGTATACAATTCCCTTTGTCAATCGGTATGTTACTTGCCCGAGATTCGATCGTCGGTATCCCAATACCTCGTTCAATCTCATTACCGGCAAGTCACTTTACTCGTTCCGTAATGCATGATCCCGTGACTAACTACTTAGTCACATTGAGCTCATTATGATGATGCATTACCGAGTGGGCCCAGAGATACCTCTCCGTCATACGGAGTGACAAATCCCAGCCTCGATTTGTGCCAACCCAACAAACACTTTTGGAGCTACCTGTAGTGCACCTTTATAGCCACCTAGTTACGTTGTGACGTTTGGTACACCCAAAGCATTCCTACGGTATCCGGGAGTTGCACAATCTCATGGTCTAAGGAAATGATACTTGACATTAGAAAAGCTCTTAGCAAACAAAATACACGATCTTGTGCTATGCTTAGGATTGGGTCTTGTCCATCACATCATTCTCCTAATGATGTGATCCCATTATCAATGACATCCAATGTCCATGGTCAGGAAACCATAACCATCTATTGATCAACGAGCTAGTCAACTGGAGGCTCACTAGGGACATGTTGTGGTCTATGTATTCATACATGTATTACGGTTTACAGTTAATACAATTATAGCATGAAAAATAGATAATTATCATGAACTAGGAAATATAATAATAACCATTTTATTATTGCCTCTAGGGCATATTTCCAACAGTCTCCCACTTACACTAGAGTCAATATTCTAGTTCACGTCACTATGTGATTGTAATGATTCCAACACCCATGGGGTTTGATCATATCTTGCTTTGTGAGAGAGGTTATTAGTCAATGGGTCTGAACCTTTCAGATCTGTGTGTGCTTTACAAATATCTACATCATCTCGTAGATGCAGCTACCACGCGCTATTTGGAACTATTCCAAATAACTGTTCTACTATATGAATCCGGTTTACTACTTAGAGTCATCCAGATTAGTATCAAAGTTTGCATCGACGTAACCCTTTACGACAAACTCTTTTACCACCTCCATAAATGATCAAAAATTCCTTAGTCCACTAGTTACTAAGGATAACCTTGTCCGCTGTCCTGTGATCCATTCTTGGATCACTCTTGTACCCCTTGACTGACTCATGGCAAGGCACACTTCAGGTGCGGTACACAGCATAGCATACTTTAGAGCCTACGTCTAAGGCATAGGGGACGATGTTCGTCCTTTCTCTCTTTTCTGTCGTGGTCAGGTCTTGAGTCTTACTCAATACTCATACCTTATAACACAGCCAAGAACTCCTTCTTTGCTGATCTATTTTGAACTCTTTCAAAATCTTGTCACGGTATGTATTCATTTGAAAGTATTATTAAGCGTTTTTGATCTATCCTTATAGATCTTGACGCTCAATGTTCAAGTAGCTTATTCCAGGTTTTCCATTGAAAAACACTTTTCAAATAACTCTATATGCTTTCCAGAAATTCTACATCATTTCCGATCAACAATATGTCAACAACATATACTCATCAGAAATTCTATAGTGCTCCCACTCAATTCTTTCGAAATACAAGTTTCTCATAAACTTTGTATAAACCCAAAATCTTTGCTCATCTCATCAAAGTGTATATTCCAACTCCGAGATGCTTACTCTAGTCCTTAGAAGGATTGCTGGAGCTTTGCATACTTGTTAGCATCTTTCAGGATTAACAAAACCTTCTGGTTTGTATCACATACAACCTTTCCTCAAGAATATCGTTGGGGAAACAATGTTTTGACATCCTATCTGCAAGATTTCATAAATAATGCAGTAACTGCCAATATAATTCCAACAAAACTCTTAGCATCGCTACGAGTGAGAAAGTCTCCTCATAGTCAACTCCTTGAACTTGTCAGAAAACATCTTAACGACAAGTCGAGCTTCCTTAATGGTGATACTTACCATCATTGTCCGTCTTCCTTTTAAAATCCATCTATACCCAACAGCCTTACGACCATCAAGTAGTTCTTCCAAAGTCTATACTTTGTTTTCATACATGGATCCTCTCTCGGATTTTATGGCCTCGAGCCATTCGTCGTAATCCGGGCCCACCATCGCTTCTCCACAGCTCGTAGGTTCATTGTTATCCAGCAACATGACCTCCAAGATAGGATTACACCACTCTAAAGTCGTACGCATCCTTGTCGACCTACGAGGTTTGGCAGTGACTTAATCTGAAGTTTCATGATCACTATCATAAGCTTCTACTTCAATTGGTGTAGGCACCACAGGAACAACTTCATGTGCCCTGCTACGCACTAGTTGAAGTGATAGTTCAATAACCTTATCAAGTCTCCACCATCCTCCCACTCAATTCTTTCGAGAGAAACTTTTCCTTGAGAAAGGACCCGTTTCTAGAAACAATTACTTTTGCTTCCGGATCTGAATTAGGAGGTATACCCAACTGTTTTGGGTGACCTATGAAGATGCATTTATCTTTTTTGGGTTCGAGCTTACTAGGATGAAACTTTTTCACATAAGCGTCGCAGCCCCAAACTTTCAAGAAACGACAGCTTAGGTTTCTCTAAACCATAGTTCACACGGTGTCATCTCAATGGAATTACGTGGTGCCCTATTGAAGTGAATGTGGTTTTCTCTAATGCTTAACCCATGAACAATAGTGGTAATTCGATAAGAGACATCATGGTATGCCCCATATCCAATAGGGTGCATTTATGATGTTCGGACACACCATCACACTATGGTGTTCTAGGCGGTGTTAGTTGTGAAACAATTTCCACAATGTCTTAATTGTGTACCAAACTCGCAACTCAGATATTCATCTCTATGATCATATCATAGACATTTCATCCTCTTGTCAGGACGATCTTCAACTTCACTCTGAAATTACTTGAACCTTTCAATAATTCAGACTAGTGTTTCATCAAGTAAATATACTCAGTATCTACTCAAATCATCTGTGAAGTAAGAACATAACGATATCCACTGCATGCCTCAGCACTCATTGGATTGCACACATCAAATTTATTACTTCCAATAAGTTGCTCTATTGTTCCATCTTACTGAAAACGAGGCTTTCAGTCATCTTGCCCATGTGGTATGATTTGGATGTCTCAAGTGATCCAAAATCAAGTGAGTCCAAACGATCCATCTGTATGGAATTTCTTCATGCATGCATACCAATAGACATGGTTCGCATGTCTCAAACTTTTCAAAAACGAGTGAGTCCAAAGATCCATCAACATGGAGCTTCTTCATGCGTTTTATACCAATATGACTTACATGGCAGTGCCACAAGTAGGTGGTACTATCATTATTATCTAATATCTTTTGGCATGAACATGTGTATCACTACGATCGAGATTCAATAAACCAATCATTTTAGGTGCAAGACCATAGAAGATATTATTCAAATAAACAGAGTAACCATTATTCTCCTTAAATGAATAACCGTATTGCGATAGACATAATCCAATCATGTCTATGCTCAACGCAATCACTAAATAACAATTATTTAGGTTTAACACTGATCCTGATGGTAGAGGGAGTGTGCGATGTTTGATCATAGCAACCTTGGAAATACTTCCAACACATATCGTCACCTCGCCTTTAGCTAGTCTCCGTTTATTCCGTAGCCTTTTATTTTGAGTTACTAACACTTAGCAACTGAACCAGTATCTATTACCATGGTGCTACTAGGAGTACTAGTAAAGTACACATCAATATAATCACTACTAGGGAAAAGCCTATACATAGTATCTTACCAGCAGCGCGCTCCAAAATAACTCGCTGCTGCTAACTAGCAGTAGCGCGGACAGACGAAACCCGCTGCTGAGACAAATATAGCAGTAGCGCATCACCCCAAAGACGCGCTGCTGCTATAATTCCTACGAGGCCGCCGCGAGGGTAGTTATAGCAGCAACGCGTTAAGGTGATGCGTGCTACTGCTACGTGGCATAGTAGCAGCGCATTTCTCTTATAGAGCTACTGCTAAGTTTCCTACAAAAATTTAGTCCCACCTCGCTCCGTGAAGAGAGTTTCTACCACCTTAAATATGTTACTTCTCACACTTTGACAAGCACTTGATCTTCATTGAACTCTATGTGTAGAATTTGTGGCTGCAATATGAGTCTTCACCTGTTCCTAAACTGGTGAGGACTCATATTGTCAAATCAGATTGTACACAAAAAGATCATTGATGATCAATGTGTTTTTGATATATTGAACAAAGTCTATGTTTACATGCTGACACATAGCAGTAGCGCTTTACTGTGAAAGGCGCTGCTGCTAGGTAGCTTAGCAGTAGCGTCTTTTCCTGAAGAGCGCTACTACTAAGCCATTGATCTCCCTCATCTCCTCCATTCGGATCCACTCACACACACAGCCACTCAATCCTCTCCGATCCGTCTGCGCCGCGCGCCCCCATCGTCCCTCCTCCGTTTGTGCCGCGCGCCATCACCTCCTCCTCCTTGCTGGAATCGGTACCGGCCTCCTCCTCCGTCCTCCCTCTCCACTCGCCGCTGGCTGGCCCCTCCTCGCTCTGCCTTCCTCCTCCGTCCTCCCTCAACTGGCCGCGCCAGCCGGCCCCTCCTCGCTCCGCCTTCCTCCTCCGTCCTCCCTTAACTGCCCGCGCCGGTCGGCCCCACCTCGCTCCGCCTTCCTCCTCCATCCTACTCTCTTCTCCCTCCTCGAGTCGCCCCTCCTTCTCCCTCCTTCTCATATGCAACATTTTGATTTAGTTGATATAATTTAGTTGACTTAGTAGGCTAGTTGATTTAGTTGACTTAGAACATTTTGATTTAGTTGATTTAGTAGGCTAATTCATTTAGTTAATTTAGTTGACTTAGAACATTTTGATTTAGTTGATTTAGTAGGCTAGTTGATTTAGTTGACTTAGAACATTTTGATTTAGTTGATTTAGTAGGCTAGTTGATTTAGTTGACTTAGAACATTTTATTTAGTTGATTTAGTAGGCTAGTTGATTTAGTTGACTTAGAACATTTTGATTTAGTTGATTTAGTAGGATAGTTGATTTAGTTAACTTAGAACATTTTGATTTAGTTGATTTAGTAGGCTAGTTGATTTAGTTGACTTAGAACATTTTGATTTGGTTGATTTAGTAGGCTAGTTGATTTAGTTAACTTAGAACATTTTGATTTAGTTGATTTAGTAGGCTAGTTGATTTATTTCACTTAGAACATTTTGATTTAGTTGATCGTTAATCCTTTGCTCATATTTCTTTAGGAAGAATGGCGCCACCACCACCACCACTATGTCAACTGTGCAAGTTAAGATGCGCCAGCAGCCTTGCAACTGACAAGCTATTCGCCATCTACTTCCAGCCGAGTTTTCGTCACGCGGCGGTAAGAAATTAGATGAAATGTAATAACTATTTTATTTTTAGTGTTGGCATTACTGCATTGTGTCATTTTTCTTATTTTACACAGATCGTCCCATGCAATGTGAGGTTGAAATTCAACAAGCTGACAGGAGACACTGTGACATTTGAGGCTCCTGGGGGGCCGTACACTATGGAGGTCGAGAAAGGACGCAACATGTCGCAGATTGGAGGAGATGGATGGGCCCATTTCGTCGCTCGCATGCATCTTACTGGTGGTGAGTTGATCAGCTTCAACTTCCGAGCAGAAAGACCCAAGCTAGCTGTCATTTATCTCAACCTGGTGGAAGATGATGAAGATGACGAAGATGATGAAGATGATGAAGATAATGAGGACCCACTCGATGAAGATGATGAGGACCCACTTCATGAAGCCATCGTAGCTCAAAGAACAAGGCTGAGTGAGGAGGAGGTGTGCAACCTGTGGGACATAATTCCGCCACGTGCTGACTTTGTCGGGGTGCCATTCGTGACCCGCTTGACAAATACCATGGTTGATCGACATGATATGGTATGTTATACTTACAAATGCAAATTAATAGTGTGAATTACTTAGTGTACAGTCCAATGATATGGTATGTTGTGTGGAATCTAGTCGATGATATATATGTTTTAGTGTAGAGTTCGATCACATGCTTATTAATTGATATGTTTTTCTTATTCAGAAATTGGCAAAGAGCATATCTGTGAGTTGTGGTATCGAGCCTGATGAAGAAGGCTCAGCTGGACTATGCCTTACTGCAAGGGTCTCCGTCACAACCTATACTTACCGCGTGGACACGGGCGGTCGCACACAGTTAAACTCGGTTGGGTGGAAGAAATTCCTCGATGGCAAGAATCTTCGTGTTGGACAGGCCATCCTAATTACTATCAGGAACACCAACCACCCAGGCTTGAGGATGATGATTGTCTTCGATATCATCTAGAACTACATATGTGTGTGTGGCTATATCATCTAGAACTACATATGTGTGTGTGGCTATATCATCTCGAACTACATATGTGTGTGTGGCTATATCATCTAGAACTACATATGATGATCGTCGTCGATATCCTCTAGAACTACATACGATGATGGCCGTTGATATGACCTTGTACTGCTTGAGGATGCATGTTGGCTATGAATGAAATTGTTATCTAGTACTCCCTTCGTTCCAAATTACTCGTCGTGGTTTGAACTAAAACCACGACGAGTAATTTGGAACGAAGGGAGTACTACCGTACCTGGTAATGGTTTATGAATTTGATATCTACTAGCAGTACCTAGTATCTAGTATCTGAAAGGAGAACTGAAATGGGAAAATGATGAAAGATATAGCAGTAGCGAGGGATGGCGAAATTGCTACAGCTAGTTAATAGTAGCACGTTCCCAAAAAGCGCTGCTGATATCGTCAACAGTAGTAGCGCGGGTTAGGACCGCGCTACTACTATGAGTTAGCTGTAGCGCCTTATTAGTAGCGCGGCCACCCGCGCTGCTGCTAGCCTTTTCCCTAGTAGTGAATGTATATCCAATATACTTCTGTTGACCTTGCCAGCCTTCTCATCTACCAAGTATCTAGGGTAGTTCTGCTTCAGTGACCGTTCCCCTTATTACAGAAGCACTTAGTCTCGGTTTTGGGTTCAACCTTGGGTTTCTTCACTAGAGCAGCAACTGATTTGCTATTTCATGAAGTATCCCTTCTTGCCCTTTCCCTTCTTGAAACTAGTGGTTTCACTAACCATCAACAATTGATGCTCCTACTTGATTTCTACTTTTGCAGTGTCAAACATCACGAATATTTCAAGGATCATCATATCTATCCCTGATATGTTATATTTCATCACGAAACTCTAGTAGCTTGGTGGCAATGACTTTGGAGAAACATCACTATCTCATCTGGAAGATTAACTCCCACTCGATTCAAGTGATTGTTGTACCCAGACAATCTGAGTACAAGCTCAACGATTGAGCTTTTCTCCCTTAGTTTGTAGGCTAAGAAACTCGTTGGAGGTCTCATACCTCTTGACATGGGCACGAGCCTGAAATCCCAATTTCAGCCCTTGGAACATCTCATATGTTCCGCGACATTTCAAAAACGTCTTCGGCGCCACAATTCTAAACTGTTTAACATTACTGAACTATCATGTAGTCATCAAAACATGTATGTCATATGTTCGCAACATCCACAGACGATGTTCGAGGTTCAGCACACCGAGCGGTGCATTAAGGACATAAGCCTTCTACGCAGCAATGAGGACAATCCTCAGTTTACGGACCCAGTCTGCATAATTGCTACTATCAACTTTCAACTAAATTTTCTCTAGGAACATATCTAAAATAGTAGAACTAAAACTCGAGCTACGGCATAATTTGCAAAGACTTTTTGACTATGTTCATGATAATTAAGTTCATCTAATGAACTCCCACTCAGATAGACATCCTTCTAGTCATCTAAGTGATACATGATCCGAGTCAACTAGGCCATGTCCGATCATCATGTGAGACGGACTAGTCATCATCGGTGAACATCTTCATGTTGATCGTATCTTCTATACGACTCATGTTCGACCTTTCGATCTCTTGTGTTCCAAGGCCATGTTTGTACATGCTAGGCTCGTCAAGTCAACCTAAGTGTTTTGCATGTGTAAATTTGGCTTACACCCGTTGTATGTGAACGTTAGAATCTATCACACCCGATCATCACGTGGTGCTTCGAAACAATGAACTTCCGCAACGGTGCACAGTTAGGGGGAACACTTTCTTGAAATTTTAATGAGGGATCATCTTATTTATGCTACCGTCGTTCTAAGCAAATAAGATGTAAACATGACAAACATCACATGCAAATCATAAAGTGACATTATATGGCCATCATCATCTTGCGCCTTTGATCTCCATCTTTGAGGCGCGGCATGATCACCTTCGTCACCGGCATGACTCCATGATCTCCATCATCGTGTCTCCATGAAGCTGTCTTGCCAACTATTACTTCTACTACTATGGCTAACGGTTAGCAATAAAGTAAAGTAAATATATGGCGTTGTTCAATGACACGCGGGTCATACAATAAATTAAGACAACTCCTATGGCTCCTGCCGGTTGTCATACTCATCGACAAGCAAGTCGTGATTCCAATTACAAGAACATGATCAATCTCATACATCACATATCATTCATCACATTCTTTTTGGCCATATCACATCACATAGCATACCCTGCAAAAACAAGTTAGACGTCCTCTAATTGTTATTTGCATGTTTTATGTGGCTGCTATGGGTTTCTAGCAAGAACGTTTCTTACCTACGCAAAAGCCACAACGTGATATGCCAATTGCTATTTACCCTTCATAAGGACCCTTTTCATTGAATCCGATCCGACTAAAGTGGGAGAGACTGGCACCCGCTAGCCACCTTATGCAACAAGTGCATGTCAGTCGGTGGAACCTGTCGCACGTAAGTGTACGTGTAAGGTCGGTCCGGGCCGCTTCATCCCACAATACCGTCGAAACAAGATAGGACTAGTAACAGTAAGCATATTGAAAAAAAATCAACGTCCACAACAACTTGTGTTCTACTCGTGCATAGAATCTACGCAATAGACCTAGCTCATGATGCCACAGTTGGGGAACGTAGCAGAAATTCTTAATTTTCTACGCATCACCAAGATCAATCTATGGAGAGACTAGCTACAAGAGAGAGGGAGTGCATCTTCATACCCTTGAAGATCGCTAAGCGGAAGCGTTACAAGAACGCAGTCGGTGGAGTCGTTCACGAAGCGATTCAGATCGCGGCCGAATCCGATCTAAGCACCGAACAACGGTGCCTCTGCGTTCAACACACGTACATCCCGGGGACGTCTCCTCCTTCTTGATCCAGCAAGGGGAGAGGAGAAGTTGAGTTAAAACTCCGACAGCACGACGGCATGGTGGTAATGGAGCTCGTGGTTCTCCGGCAGGGCTTCGCCAAACACTACGGAGGAGGAAGAGGTGTTGGAGGAGGGAGAGGGTTGCGCCAGGGGAAGGGTGCGGCTGCCCTCTCTCTCCCTCACTATATATAGGCGGCAGGGAGGAGGGTGAGGCGCCCTAGGGTTCCCTAGGGGAGGGGCGGCGGCCACAGGGGAAACCCTAGATGGGTTTGGGCGCCCCCACCCCCTAGGAAACTTGCCCCCCAAGCCGGGAGGGGCGGCTACCCTAGGGGTGGCGCCCCCACCTCTCCTGGTTACATGAGATGGGGTGCGAGGGGCGCTCAGCCCCTTAGTGGGCTTATGTGCCCTCTTCCTGGGCCCATAAGGCCCCCCAATGCTTGTCGGGGCCTCCGAAACCCCTTTCGGACACGCTGGTCATCACCTGGTACTCCCGGAACAATTCTGGACTCCAATACCCTTCGTCCAACATGCCGATCTTCACCTCCGGACCATTCCGGAGCTCCTCATCATGTCCAGGATCTTATCCGGGACTCCGAACTACCTTCGGTTACCACATACTATTTTCCATAACAACTCTAGCGTCACCGAACCTTAAGTGTGTAGACCCTATGGGTTCGAGAACCATGCAGACATGATCGATACGTTCTCCGGCCAATAACCAACAGCGGGATCTGGATACCCATGTTGGCTCCCACATGTTCCACGATGATCTCATCGGATGAACCACAATGTCGGGGATTCAATCAATCCCGTATACAATTCCCTTTATCAATCGGTATGATACTTGCTCGAGATTCGATCGTCGGTATCCCAATACCTCGTTCAATCTCGTTACCGGCAAGTCACTTTACTCGTTCCGTAATGCATGATCCCGTGACTAACTACTTAGTCACATTGAGCTCATTATGATGATGCATTTCCGAGTGGGCCCAGAGATACCTCTCCGTCATACGGAGTGACAAATCCCAGTCTCGATTTGTGCCAACCCAACAGACACTTTCGGACCTACCTGTAGTGCACCTTTATAGCCACCCAGTTACGTTGTGACGTTTGGTACACCCAAAGCATTCCTACGGTATCCGGGAGTTGCACAATCTCATGGTCTAAGGAAATGATACTTGACATTAGAAAAGCTCTTAGCAAACGAACTACACGATCTTGTGCTATGCTTAGGATTGGGTCTTGTCCATCACATCATTCTCCGAATGATGTGATCCCGTTATCAATGACATCCAATGTCCATGGTCAGGAAACCATAACCATCTATTGATCAATGAGCTAGTCAACTAGAGGCTCACTGGGGACATGTTGTGGTCTATGTATTCATACATGTATTACGGTTTCCAGTTAATACAACTATAGCATGAACAATAGATAATTATCATGAACTAGGAAATATAATAATAACCATTTTATTATTGCCTCTATGGCATATTTCCAATAGTGGTGTCATGTGAACGTCGACCACATGACACTTCACCGTTATTGGACCTAGAGGAGGGCATAGGGAAGTAATAAGTAGATGATGGGTTGCTAGAGTGACAGAAGCTTAAACCCTAGTTTATGCGTTGCTTCGTTAGGGGCTGATTTGGATCCACATGTTTCATGCTATGGTTAGGTTTACCTTAAACTTTTGTTGTAGTTGCGGATGCTTGCAATAGGGGTTAATCATAAGTGGGATGCTTGTCCAAGTAAGGGCAGTACCCAAGCACCGGTCCACCCACATATCAAATTATCAAAGTACCGAACGCGAATCATATGAGCGTGATGAAAACTAGCTTGACGATAATTCCCAATGTGTCCTCGGGAGCTCCTTTATTATTATTAGAAATTGTCCAGGCTTATCCTTTGCTACATCAAGGATTGGGCCACCTTGCTGCACCTTATTTACTTTGTTTACTTGTTACTCGTTACTATCACAAAACTATCTATCACCTACTGTCGGTGTCAAAACCGGCGGATCTCGGGTAGGGGGTCCCGAACTGTGCGTCTAGGTGGATGGTAACAGGAGACAAGGGACACGATGTTTTTACCCAGGTTGGGGCCCTCTCGATGGAGGTAAAACCCTACTCCTGCTTGATTAATATTGATGATATGGGTAGTACAAGAGTTGATCTACCACGAGATCAGAGAGGCTAAACCCTAGAAGCTAGCCTATGGTATGATTGTTGTTCGTCCTACGGACTAAACCTCTCCGATTTATATAGACACCAGAGAGGGCTAGGGTTACATAGAGTCGGTTAAAATGGGAGGATATCTTCATATCATATCGCCAAGCTTTCCTTCCACGCCAAGGAAAGTCCTATCCGGACACGGGACAAAGTCTTCAATCTTGTATCTTCATAGTCCGGGAGTCCGGCCAAAGGTCATAGTCCGGCCATCCAGACACCCCCTAATCTAGGACTCCCTCAGTAGCCCCTAAACTAGGCTTCAATGACGACTAGTCCGGCGCGCAAATTGTCTTCGGCATTGCAAGGTGGGCTCCTCCTCCGAATACTCCATAGAAGATGTTGAACACAAGGATAGTGTCCGACTCTACAAAATAAGTTCCACATGCCATTGCACAAATCCAATCTGCTGACATATTCCGCAGCGCGACATCACGCCACGGCCAAGCCTTTATTCGAATCATTTTACCGTTCCACCTCAGCGCGTTTAGCGAGGCGGTTTCCTTGGCACGTCTTGTCAAAGCAGAGATCGTGTCCCCTTATTCCGGGATTCTCATCAATACGGGCGTGGGTAACCAAACCGCGCCATTAACTGCAGCGCTTGGGAGATAAGCGAGTTTTATTGGGCTGGTGGGGGCTTACAGTCTCAGCCGCCCATATAAGGGGATAAGAATCCACCCTTTCCATTTAAGCCTTCTTCCTCCTCTGCTTATCCATCCCTATGAACTCGAGCTCCATCTCCCAAGCCCGCACTTCCCACCCCGAACTTTCTCCAATCATGTCCGGAGTGGGAGGTAGATGGATGGCCTCCTCCATCACGGAGGGGCAAATCAAAAAGTTGAGGAAGGCCGGATACCTATCTGACAATATCGCGCACCGGCTTCCCGAGGAGGGGCAACTAGTCCCCACCCCTGGGCCCCATGAGAGGGTCGTGTTTCTCCCCCATTTCCTCCGCAGACTGGGCTTTCCTCTTCACCCATTCGTCCGGGGGCTCATGTTCTACTACGGCCTGGACTTCCACGATCTAGCCCTGAACTTCATCCTCAACATCTCGGCGTTCATCGTCGTATGCGAGGCCTTCCTCCGCATCCAGCCTCACTTTGGCTTATGGCTGAAGATCTTTAGCGTCAAGCCGAAGGTCGTGGGCGGACGTCAAGTGGAGTGCGGAGGCGCCATGGTGGGAAAGATAGCCAACGTTACATGGCTCGAGGGCGCCTTCGTAGAGACCATCAAAGGATGGCAGTCGGGGTGGTTCTATATCACCGAGCCGCATGACCCTGAATGGGCAGCGGCCCTCGAATTCCAATCTGGCATCCCCACTCGGCTCACATCTTAGAAGGAGATGGGCCTGTTGTGGGGTAGTCTGGAAGAGGTGACCGGACTCCAAACCTGCATCCGAGACCTGGTGAACAAGAAGGTTAAGCTTGTCAACGCAGTCCAGGTCATGCTCTTCCGCCGGATTCTCCCGTGTCAATGATGGGCCTTCACCTTGTGTGAGCTCGACCTAGCCCAGCACCAGACTCTGTCCCGGCATTTCAATACAAAGCACGATGACGCTTGGAAGGTGCTATTCAAGAGCTCTGAGGTCTCCCCACCCGTCACCGAGGATCGCGGATTCTGCGCCAAGCGCCAAGCCACCGAAGTAAGCTTGCTTGTAGTCTTTCTCAGGACATTTGATTTTCATGGTTTGATTCCATGAAGGATCTAACTCCTGCTCCTTTGACAGGACTGGAAGAGGACATCTGGACAGTTTGACTGCCCGGCCCCTTTGCCTGAAGGCCCAGCAGACGCGCGCTTGATGAAGCTGCTGGTTCCGGCACCTCACGTGGTGCCGGAGAAGAAGGCCAAGAAGAAGGCCACGGGGACCCGAAAGAGTTCTCGGCGCCTGGTGGTGTCGGATTCATCGCCCGACAACCCCGAAGCACCCTCCGCCTCTGAGGATGAGGAGGAAGAAGAAGAAGAAGAAGCCTCTCCCCCTCCAGCGGGGGGGGGGGAGGAAAGAAGAGGAAGGCCGCCCCAACTGGGGAGGCCGGAGTGTCCAAGAAGGGGAGGACCCTTCTGCCGGACTACGCCTCTGATGCCGAAGACGGCGGGGAGGAATGGCCATCCAGGGTCAAGCCCCTGGCAAAATCGTAAGTATCTGGATACCAGAATTACTTATGGCACTGCTCTGATGTATGGTACCTTCTGACACCGAATTCAATTATGCAGTCCGCCCCGGGCTCAGCTCGGCGATTCGTCGAGCGGCTCCCTGGACTCATCGGATGTGAATAGCGCTTCACTTCCGACGGCCTCCTCCCCTCTCCCTATAGACGACGCCGAGGTGGAGTCCCAAAAGGGGCTAAACCAGGAGGAGGTGGTCCTGGAGGCGCCACAAGGTGACCTCCCGGACTCCAGGCCCAAAGGGGGTAAAACCCCAGAGGGATCTAAGTCCGGCCCTGGGCCGAACACTGCTCCAAAACCAATAACGGTTCCAGAGTCCGGCAGGCGGCGCCTTCGTAAGAAAGGCACGCCGACGACGCCGGCAGCCTCTGTCCAATCGGAGACGCCGGACAATTTGCTGGAGGTTCTTAACGGCGCTTCCATCGACGAGGAGCACCGCACTTTTATGAGTGCGGTGATTCAGAAGGTTCAGTCTGCCAAGAGCAGACTGACAGAAGCCTGTACCAGCCTGCTAACAGGCTTCGAGGTATGTAAAACATATAAAATGTTACAGCATAGACAGTAGCCCCTGATGCTCAGTTCGGTGTTCGAAAAGAAAAGCCGAGCTGAGGATCTAAAAAGATATACGTAGGAGTCTAACATAAATATGTCAATATGGGAATGCAGGCTGCGCTGCTGACCTCTGCCGCACTGACTGCGGATGTCGATACATTGAAGAAGAGCCTCGAGCGGTCCGAGAACGAGATCGTCCGTGCCAAGAAGCAGCTCGAGGACAAGGAGGGTATGTAATACCGTATGTAAATGTATATAGAAATACCTGGTTGCAAATAATGACAGGACCAACATGAATGTTGCAGGGACCACGACCGAGGTGGCGACCCTGAAGGAAGCGGTGTCCAAGGCCGAAAACAGTGCGGCCTTGGAGCGCATCGAGCGAGAGAAACAGGAGGCGCGGGTGGCGGAGGTGCGGCAAGAGCTCCAGGCTCTCGTGGAGAAACACGAGAGTTTGGAGCGTGTCTCGATGACTCGAGAGTCCGAGCTCGCCTTGGCTCCTTAGAGTGCCAAAACCGCTAAGGCCGAAGCCCAGAAGGCCCTCCAGGAGATTGAGGCGATAATGAAGATAGCGGCGGGTAAGGCATTCTTTATGCAAAGCAAGCATATACAAGTGAATTATCTGTTACTTACCCGAATCTGGAGCTCTCCAGGAGCATTTGCCGATTTGCCCCGTAGTGTGTCTGATGCTGCCGCGTTCTACCGAGCCGAGGAGGGGAGCTCAATGGAAAAGGTGTTCTGGTCTCAATATGCTGAGGCCGGACATCCGGTGCCCTTGAGCGGCCAGCTGAAGCAGCTGGTCGAGCTCCACAAGGTGGACGAACAGGCCATGAAGGGCCTCATAATTTGGCTGTGGCCTGGAGAAGCCATGTCTAGGAGCTACTTCGGTCTGGTGCGGCGGCTGGTGGACGCTTGTCCACGGATTGAAGTCATCAAGCGCTCCCTCTGTATTGAAGGTGCCCATTGGGCCCTTGCCCGTGCTAAGGTGCACTGGGGCAAGATGGACGCAGAGAAGCTTGTGACGGACCCGCCACCGCTGGGCAAGGAGTATCGCAATCCCGAAATGTATTATAAGGGCGTCCTGAAGGGTGCCCGCCTTACAGCGGGTGAATGCTCCAAAGATGTAATTTTTGAGTAGACTCGGATTTGTTATCCTGTACACTGAAAACTTTGTTCATATGCGTTAAGCAACAGTTGTTAATTTAAAATATTACCTTCTGTGCGGCTGTTTATCAAATCTGAGAGATGCAAGTCGTCGACTTCAACCCCCATGCCACGAGTGCTGGGGTGTTTGGGATAAACCTGAGCGCTCTTGTTCCCATTCTTGGGTCCATCTAGGGAGGCACTCAGCACAACGAACAAGGCCGTCGGACTTATAATGCTTTATCACTCTCACTTAGCCATAGAATTCTATAATTTTAAATTTCGGTGAAGCCCCTAGTATTCGGAAGACCGAGTTTGGGGCGCTATCCATGCCTAGGCCAGATAAATCCAGCTCCTCACTCTAAGCGGCATAAGTCTTTAGGGACTCGAAAAACCTCGCGAACAGCGACCGGTCTCTCGCATTATCATGACGGTCAGTTTTAGCTTTCTCTACTGAGGTGTTAACCCAGCTCAACTAGGGCACAATCGCAGTAGTTCTCCCAGCTCTACCTTAGCCAACATTGCAGAACGTAAGGTACCAAAACATGGGAGCCGGGCAAACCCAACTATTGACCCAAGACATGATTCGGAGCCGATGCATATAGTGCTATAAGTTCGGGGTGCCGCACTTGTGAGAGTGTTCGGTCTTCTCACACCTCTATTATGGGGTGCTTAAGCCCCTGGTGTATTGGCCGTACCAAAGCATACGGTTTCATAATATCATGACTGAACATATTTGTATAAAAATAGACGAATACAATAATAGATAAGAGCCATGTATTGTTTATTAAAAAAGGGGCTGCTATGAAAGCAGAACGATACAAATAGTGTGATAAGCAAGAGATGGGATTATTTGACATGTCCCCCTCCAGGGGCAAGCTGTGAGACTTTTAAGTAAAACAAGTATTTAGCTCGTTATAGAGACCACCTGGACATTTGACGTGGCTTGCTCTCTCCCTGGCTGTTGCATCGTGTGTTCGATGAGTGTATTGCCGGACAGGCCTTCCGGATAGTTGGGTCCTGAAATATATATATATATATATATATCTATATATATATATATATATATATATATATATATATATATATATATATATATATAAGGAAACGGTAGAATAGGGAGCCCCTAGTGCGGTTAAGCCGCATTCTGGGCGTGCCGTAGTTGTGCCCCTCCCCTTATGCCCATGGTATTTCCAAAGCGTAGTTATGTACGCGTGGTACCGCTATCGCCATCTGGCGAGGGCTGGGGTTGGGGCCGCACTGCTATGCTTGCTCGGAATGTGCCAGCCAGTTTTGTTGTAGGTTACTTCGGGCGCGCTTGACGTTGTCCGGATGTTTAACACCCGGATTGGGGAATTGCCTTGATAGGCTACTTTGGACTTCCGCCGCCAGGGCCTCCGTGTGCTCCTCCCTTCGGAGGGAGCGCTTGGTGTTTCCATTTACCGTAATGACTCCGTGAGGGCCTGGCATCTTGAGCTTGAGATATGCGTAGTGTGGCACCGCATTGAATTTTGCGAATGCGGTTCGTCCAAGCAAGGCATGATAACCACTGCGGAATGGGACTATGTCGAAGATTAACTCTTCGCTTCGGAAATTATCCGGGGATCCGAAGACCACTTCGAGTATAACCGAGCTTGTACAGCTGGCTTCTACACCTGGTATGACGCCTTTAAAGGTTGTCTTTGTGGGTTTTATCCTTGAGGGATCTATACCCATTTTTCGCACTGTATCCTAATAAAGCAGGTTCAGGCTGCTGTCGCCGTCCATGAGGACTCTAGTGAGGTGAAATCCGTCAATGATTGGGTCTAGGACCAATGCGGCGAATTCACCGTGACGGATGCTAGTGGGGTGGTCCCTTCGATCAAAGGTGATTGGGCAGGAGGACCATGGGTTGAACTTTGGGGCGACCGGCTCCAACGCATAGACGTCCTTGAGAGCACGCTTCCGCTCCCTTTTGGGGATATGGGTTGCGTATATCATGTTCATCGTCCGCACTTGCGGGGGGAAGCCCTTCTGTCCTCTGTTGTTCGGCGGCCGGGGCCCCTCCTCGTCATCGCTATGCAGCCCCTTGTCTCTGGTTTCGGCACTTAACTTGCCTGCCTGCTTGAACACCCAACAATCCCTGTTGGTGTGGTTGGCTGGTTGTTCGGGGGTGCCGTGTATCTGGCACGAGCGATCGAGTATCCGGTCTAAACTGGATGGGCCCGGAGGGTTTCTTTTGAATGGCTTCTTCCGCTGACCGGGTTTAGAGCCTCTGAATCCGGCATTAACTGCCATATCCTCAGTGTTGTTGCTGTTAATGCGGCGCTTGTGCTTGTTGCAATGTGACCTGCCGTTGTTGTCCTTGGTATCCGAATTGCCAGGGCTCTTGGTTATGTTATTGCTACGAGCTAGCCAGCTGTCTTCTCCCGCGCAAAAGCGGGTCATGAGTGTCGTGAGGGCTGCCATAGATTTCGGCTTTTCCTGTCCTTGGTGCCGGGCAAGCCATTCGTCTCGGATGTTGTGCCAGAAGGCTGCAAGGGCCTCGGCATCCGGACAGTCGATATTTGATTTTTCTTGGTTAGGAACCGTGTCTAGAACTGTCTGGCTGATTCCTCTGGCTGCTGGATTATGTGGCTTAGGTCATCGGCGTCTGGTGGTCGCACATAAGTGCCCTGGAAGTTGTCGAGGAACGCGGATTCCAGGTCCTCCCAGCAACTAATTGACTCTGCTGGCAGGCTGTTAAGCCAATGCCGAGATGGTCCTTTAAGCTTGAGCGGGAGGTATTTGATGGCGTGTAGATCATCACCACGGGCCATGTGGATATGAAGGAGATAGTCCTCGATCCATACCGCGGGATCTGTAGTGCCATCGTATGATTCGATGTTTACGGGTTTCGAACTCTCGGGGATTTGATGATCCATTACTTTGTATGTGAAGCATGGTGGGTGTGCGGCGCCCCTGTACTGGGCTATATCGTGATGCAGCTCGGATGAGCTTTGTCTGTTGTGTTCGGGCTGGCCGTATTTATCATATCCGGCGTGACGGTTATCGTCACGTGACGTGGGGCGCTCACGCGATCCGTAGATCGATCTTGTTTGCCTTTCCTTATTCTCCAATATGTCTCGCAAGTCTGTTGCATCTCCCCACGCTCTGGTATTTTTTGAGCGGCACCGGGGTGCAGCTTGGGTCGAGGGCCGAAAGGCCTCTCTGTCGCGGCCATGGGGTGGCCGATCGGGAGCATCGTACGCTAGTGATGTAGGTTTAATTGCTTCCTCCTCTAGTTGGGGTAGCAGTGTCGGAGTAATGGGCCACGGGTAGGCCAACCCGAGCCCCAGAACTTTTCAAGACATTGGGACAGGCTGCGCCCCTCAAGCCGAGTCCCAGGGACGACTCCAAGATCTGCCAAGTCCCAGAGCCGACTCCCAGATATGCCGAGTCCCAGGGACGACTCCAAGATCTGCCGAGTCCCAGAGCCGACTCCTAGATCTGCCGAGTCCCAGAACCGACTCCAAGATCTGCCGAGTCCCAGAGCCGACTCCAAGATCTGCCGAGTCCCAGAACCGACTCCACAACAAGCCGACTCTCAGCTGACGACTTCCAGTGAAGCCGGCTGAGGGTAGTCGGCCCGCGACTCCAACCACCCCCTGCCTTCACCGCGGTGGACAGGGTGGGGGACAGTCGCAGCGTGGCCGTCTCCACCCTGCCCATGAAGGATCAGCATGGTTACAGTGCGCCATATCGCTGGAGATCTCCATCGTGGCGCGACACTGTTGCCATGCCGGCCCTGACCTCAGCCTTGGTGGGCGGCGCACTGTGCCCACAACGCCTTCCTGTACGACCCAAGGACGGCGGGACCGCCTGTCAGCGGGTAGACAGAAGACGGCGATCGCGCCCTGAAGGCGGACCCGTGGGAGTCGGACCACTGGAGTCGGCCGGCCCCTCCCACGTGCCCCGCACGCCATTAATCAGACAAGATGGGGAATGGCGACAGTAAACGCACGCCAGGCGGCAGCACTGTTGCCATGACCTCATGACCAAGCCAGCGTCATCAGAAGCACCGCTACAGTACCAGGCCTGTCCGTGGGGCCTGCCAGTCGGCGGGCCCCAGTAGTCGGCGGAGAAGACGACGGCCTGAGAGACAGACGGCTGGGACCCGCGCCCAGCCGGATTACCGTTGTACCCCTGGGGGTAGGCCTATATAAACCCCCAGGAGAGCCCATGCAAAGGGTTCGGACCCAGATAGCACTAAACCCCAGAATATAGGAAGGAGAGAGCTGGTCCTACCCTCTTCTACCTCCAGAAACAGCTCCAGGAGCACCATTGTACTCACTTTGCCATAGTGACCATGCGGAGACCCCGCAGAGCAGCAGTAGGGGTGTTATCTCCACGGAGAGCCCTGAAGCTGGGTAAGATCCGCCGGCGTGCATGTCTTCGCCTCATCCCGCTTCCGGGCACCGGTGACGTTCTACTCGCTCCCACCATGATTAGCCATCCTTTGGCATATGTCGTACCCAACCCCTGACATTTGGCGCCCACCGTGGGGCGAGGTGCACGGTCGTCTGGACACCTGCTCTGGACGGGAACCCTTTTTCTCCCGGGCGAGCACAGCCAGCCCGGCACGCCAGATGGAGTCTGCGCCGACCCGCTGCACGGTGTTGAGATTGCCTGCGCGGCCAGCTGCCTCGCCGAGCTTATTGGGGAGGTTCGCCTCTCCGATGAGCCTGCGTCCAACGCAGGCACGAGCGGCCCCGAGAGCCTCCTCGCGGGTCTCCTTGACGAACTCCACATCGTCGGCGAGCCTGCCGTGGACCTGGAGTCCATAGGATCCACCAACCCAATGCTGGTCGACTCCGACACCGCGTCGCTCGATGCGTTCCCCACCAACGTGGTGGTCTACGACGAGCCGCTCCCTTATGCGGGGAGCGGCGGAAGCACCATCACGGAGGTCCTCGTCCTCGATCACGGCGAGCGTTCCGGCGAGGGAGCGCACGACCCGCTCAACGCGGCTCTGCGAGACCTCACCGCGCCGATTCCGGGAGACGCTGACGCCGAGACGCTGGAGGCGCTCCGCCTTCAGCTCGTCGAGGGCGCAAAGAAGCTGGCAAGCATGAGACGCTTGTCAGAAGCCTACCAACGCGACATGGATCGCGCCGTGGGCGGCTCGCCGGCTCCGACTGGGCCTAGCTGCCTAGGCGCGGTCCGGCAGCGCGGCGTGGCAATCGCCAACCTGTTCGGGGCCGATCGCCCTGTGTATGCCACACCGGCGGAAAACATCCGTGCCGCCCAGGCAGCGGTAGACGAGCTCGACAACTTCGAGGGCGAAGAGCGCCGCCTGATGACGGAGCCAGTTCAGCAGCTCCTCGACGCGGCTGTCACGTAGAACGAAGCCGGCTGCCGCACGGAGGCACCGCGGAAACGAAACGATGACCCGCCACCCCGCCGAGATCAAGGCGCGACGTCTCGGACACCGACTGGCGGGGTCCGTGGAAAGAAAGACAAGGAGCCGGCTGTCAGCCACAGTCGGACTCGCATCACCATCGAGCGCGACCAAGACGGCCGCCCCAAAGCGGTGGAACGGCGGGACGACTATCTGCCTCCCCCTCCTTGCAGAGAAAGGCGAGTCTCCCTGCCGCCCGTAGAGCATCCGACTCTCGGCGACCGCCTTGGCCGCCGAGAGGGAATCGGAGAGAACGATGCCCACCACCGGATCGACCGACTCCACCGATCCCTAGCGCTGGAAGAAGAAGACGAGTTGGGTCCTCCCAAAGGGTTCACACTCCCTCGGGACACGCCCAAATACACCGGCATCGTGAAGCCGGAGGACTGGCTGATTGATTACTCCACAGCCGTCAACATAGCGAACGGAAACAAGCGCATTGCCATAAGATATGTCCCGCTCATGCTCCAGGGCACGGCCCGGACATGGTTGAACAGCCTGAAGCCTCACAGCATCAACAGCTGGGTCGACTTCACCGAGGCCTTCATCTGCAACTTCACGAGCACGTACAAGCGACCTCCCAAGCCTCACCAACTCTCCTTGTCCGTGCAAGGTCCCGACGAGTCCACTCGCGACTACCTCATGCGCTGGGCCGAGCTCTGGAACTCCTGCGAGGGCGTGCACGAGGTGCAGGCTATCGAGTACTTTACTGCCGGGTGCAGAGAAGGCACCCTCCTCAAGCACAACCTCCTCTGCGATGAGCTGGAGACCCTCGATGAGCTGCTGGTCACGGCAAACAAGTACACCACGGCCGACTCCTCCATGAAGGCGGAGATTCAAGTCAGCATGACTGGCAAAGTCGCTCCTCAGGCTCCGAGAACTCTGGCTGGGGACACCAGTCGGCAGCAGCACCAGAACGACCACAAGCGCAAGGCCCCACAGCCGGCTTCCAACAGCCGGCAAGTGGCGACAGTCGAAGATCAACAGCCGGAGGGGCAGCCACCGACGAAGCGACAAAAAGGCGGCAAGTCCAACTGCTTGCCGGCTTTCTCCTACGAGCAGACCCTGGATGGCCCCTGCAAGTTCCACAGCGGCGCGAAGCCGTCGAACCACACCACTCAGAAATGCCACTTGCTGACCAGAATCGCCAAGGAAGACGGCCTACTCCCTCCCCCGCCCGCTGGGCCACCTCCCCCACAGCCGCCCCAGCAGCCGACAGTCAAGCTAGTTGGCGCGATACAAGACGAGTTCCCAGATGAACACGGAGCCTATGTGATGTTCACCAGTGTGGCTGACGATCAACGCAGCAGGCACCAGCAGCAGCAAGAGGTGAACGCAGTCGTGTCAGCACTCCAGAGTTCATGCACTGGTCCGAAAGACCCATCAGTTGGAGCAGGGCTGACCACCCAGAGGTGATGCCGAATCCAGGATCCTACGCCCTTGTCTTAGGCGCTACGCTAGCCACAGATAGGCGGGCCGCTCGCTTCTCGCGAGTGCTGATAGACGGAGGCAACAGTATCAACATCCTGTACAAGGATACGATGAAGAAGTTAGGAATCAAGCGAAGACAGCTTCAAAGCAGCAGGACTGTGTTCCATGGCATCGTTCCCGGCCTTTCCTGCTCACCAATCGGCAAGATCCTGATAGACGTCCTCTTTGGGGACAAAGATCATTTCCGCCGAGAGCCAATTTGGTTTGAAGTGGTGGACCTTGAAAGCCCGTACCATGCGTTGCTTGGCCGACCTGCTTTGGCCAAGTTCATGGCAGTCCCCCACTACGCCTACCTCAAGATGAAGATGCCGAGTTCCAAGGGAATTCTAACCGTGGCCGGCGACTACAGAAAGTCGTCCGCTTGCGCGGCCGAAAGCAGTCGGCTGGCCGAGTCCTTGGTGATCGCGGCTGAGAAACGGCTTCTTTATCGGGTTGTGGCGATGGCCGGCAAGCAGCCCGAGTTGTCTCCCGACCCCAAGGAGTCGGAAGCAGAAGGATCATTCAAGCCGGCCAGAGAAACGAAGAAGATACCTTTGGACCCGGAGCACCCAGAGAGGTACGCTGTCATGGGTACAAACCTTGACAGTAAATAGGAAGGCGAGCTCATCGATTTCCTCCGTGAGAATCGAGACATCTTTGCATGGTCCCCTAAGGACATGCCAGGTGTACCGACAGAATTCGCCGAGCACAAATTACATGTCCGGTCTGATGTAAAGCCCGTCAGGCAGCCCTTGCGCCGCCTGTCAGAAGAGAAGAGGAGAGTTGTTGGAGAAGAGATAGCCCAGCTCCTGGCGGCCGGCTTCATTATGGAAGTGTTTTTCCCACAGTGGCTGGCGAACCCAGTGCTGGTGCTGAAGAAGAACAAGCAGTGGCGGATGTGTATCGACTACACAAGCCTCAATAAAGCCTGTCCCAAGGACCCATTCGCTCTGCCTAGAATTGATCAGGTGATAGACTCCACAGCCGGATGCGAGTTGTTGAGTTTCTTAGATGCATATTCTGGATATCACCAGATCAAGCTGAACCCGTCTGACAGACTGAAGATCGCCTTCATCACGCCGTTTGGTGCCTTCTGCTACCTGACCATGACATTCGGCTTGAGGAATTCCGGCGCCACCTTTCAGCGTTGCATGCAGAAGTGCCTCCTCAAGCAACTCGGCAGAAATGCCCACGTCTACGTGGATGACGTGGTAGTGAAGACAGAAAAACGTGGAACTCTGTTGGAAGACCTCAAGGAAACCTTTGAGAACCTACGCTGATTCCAGATCAAGCTCAACCCCGAGAAGTGCGTCTTCGGAGTACCAGCCGGCCAGCTCCTTGGTTTCCTGGTCTCTGAACGCGGCATAGAGTGCAACCATGTGAAGATCAAGGCCATCGAGAGGATGGAAGCACCCAGACGACTGTTAGATGTGCAGAAGTTCACCGGCTGTTTGGCGTCCATCAGCCGATTCATCAGTTGGCTGGGCGAGAACGCTCTCCCCTTATATCAGCTCATGAAGAAGACAACCTTTTTTGAATGGACCCCCAAGGCGGACGAGGCTTTTCTCCAACTGAAGAAAATGTTGACTACTCCCCCTGTGCTGGTGGCTCCGACTCCCAAAGAGCCCATGCTCCTATACATTGCCGCCACCAGCCGGGTAGTCAGCACAGTCATTGTAGTCGAGCGCAAGGAGGGAGGCAAGGCGCTACCTATCCAGAGACCGGTATATTACCTGAGCGACGTACTGTCGGCCTCCAAGAAGAACTACCCCCACTACCAGAAGATGTGCTACGGCGTGCATTTTGCCGCCAAGAAATTGAAGCCTTACTTCCAGGAGCATCCTATCACTGTGGTCTGCACAGCCCCACTAGCCGAGATCATCGGAAGCCGAGATGCTTCTGGCCGAGTGGCCAAATGGGCCATCGACCTGGCTCCCTACACCATCTACTACAAGCCCCGCACCGCCATCATGTCGCAAGCACTGGCTGACTTCCTCGTCGATTGGGCCGAGACCCAGTATCTGCCACCAGCGCCCAACTCCACCCATTGGCGGATGCACTTCCATGGCTCCAAGATGCGCACCGGCCTGGGAGCCGGCGTTGTCCTCACTTCCCCCAAGGGCAACAAGCTCAAATATGCGCTGCAGATCCATTTCACCGCCTCCAACAATGCTTGCCAAAGAACTCGGCATTCGCTGGATCCTGTGTTATGGCGACTCTGAATTGGTGGTCCAGCAATCATCTGGCGATTGGGACGCCAAGGACGCAAACATGGCGAGCTACCATTTCCTTGTGCATCAACTCAGCGGATACTTCGAGGGGTGCGAGTTCCTCCACGTGCCAAGGAATGACAACAACCAAGCAGATGCCTTGGCACGAATCGGCTCCACCCGCCAAGCAATACCATCCGGCATCGCCCTTCGGCACCTCCTCAAGCCGTCTATCAAACCTTCACCAGAATCAGACTCAATCTTTGTGCCGGATCCACCCGAAGAAGTCGGATCCGACTCCAAGAAAGCAACAGTCAAAGCCGGCCCGGGGACTTCAGAACCCGGCCCAGGGACTGCGGCGACCAGGCCAAAGACTCCAGAACTCGGCCCGGGGACTGCTCCAGTCGGCCCGGGGACTTCGTCAAGTCAGCAAGCGGCTGCGGACTCCAACCTGCCGCCTACCAGCCCAGCCGCCCTTGTCCAAGTCGCAGTAGTGGCGATTCAAGAAATAGCAGCACCCTCATGGGCCTAGCCCATCCTCAAGTTCCTAGTAAACAGAGAGCTGCCAACTGATGAAATCTCGGCTCGGCAAGTACAACGCCGAGCGGCAGCCTACACCATAGTCAACAGAGAGCTGGTCAGGCGCAGTGTCACTGGAGTCTACCAGTGTTGCTCGAGTCAGAGAAAGGCCAAGCAATACTCAAAGACATTCATGAAGGCGAGTGCGGCCACCATGCGGCCTCGAGGGCACTCGTCGCCAAAGCCTTCTGACACGGTTTCTTCTGGCCAACTTCCCTAGAAGAGGCCAAAGAGTTAGTCCAAAAGTGCAAGGGGTGCCAGATGTTCCGCTCCAAGCCACATCAGTCGGCTTCCGCAGTCAAGACTATCCCCATTGCCTGGCCCTTTGCGGTTTGGGGCCTGGACATGGTGGGACCATTCAAAACAGCACGAGGCGGCCTAACTCACTTACTTGTCGCGGTGGACAAGTTCACCAAGTGGATAGAAGTGAAGCCCATTAAGAAGTTGAATGGTCCGACTGCAGTGACCTTCATCGCCGACATCACGACTCGGTATGGCATACCGCACAGCATCATCACCGACAATGGCACAAATTTTGCGAAAGGCGCCTTGGCCCGTTTCTGTGTGACTCAGGGCATCCGACTAGACTTAGCGTCCGTTGCCCATCCACAGTCAAATGGCCAGGTAGAGCGAGAAAATGGCCTCATCCTGTCCGGCATAAAGCCCCGACTGGTCGAACCACTAGAGCGTTCGGCCGACTGTTGGCTTGACGAATTGCCAGCCGTCCAAACAAGTCAACCGGCTTCACACCCTTCTTCCTCGTCTACGGTGCCGAAACTGTCATCCCGACGGACATAGAGTTCGACTCCCCGCGAGTCACCATGTACACCGAGGAAGAAGCAGAAGAAGCACGTCAAGACGGCGTCGATCTGCTGGAAGAGGGCCGGTTGTTAGCACTCAGCCGGTCCAGCATCTACCAGCAGAGTCTGCGCTGATACTACAACAGGAAGGTCAGGCCAAGATCTTTCCAAGAGGGCGACCTTGTGCTCCGACTGATCTAGCGAACAGCCGGCTAGCACAAGCTGTCGGCACCTTGGGAGGGCCCCTTCATTGTCAGCAAGGTGCTGGGAAACGACTCCTACTACCTGATCGACGCTCAGAAGTCCCGAGCACGCAAAAGGGATGACTCTGGCAAAGAGACAGAACGCTCGTGGAATGCAAATCTTCTCCGAAGATTTTACAGTTGAAGTAGTATGTATCACGCTACCCTTTGTATTAAAGTACCAAGACTTTGGGCCCCCCGAGACGAGCTCGGGGACTGCCCTTTTTTGTTATCTGTACGATAAGAATTATGCCTTCGAGTATATTACTCTTTGTTAATGCCGCTTGGCACCGGGCCCGACTAGTCAGCCCGGGGACTCGCCGCTTCGCGCTATGAGGTGCTTCCCGCAGTCAGACAAGTAGTGTGCGGTGCCTAATCCGTCTCCTGACAAAGCCGCAGCTCGCAGAGCGACTGTTTGGTTGGCAGGAGTGAGGAAGAACGGGCGCCCACACGAAAAATGGCTAAGGACCCAAAGCACGAACATAGCGTAAGACGGCCTCCAGCATCTTTGAAGCAAAAGCCGACTCATGAGTAGTCGGCTTGCCGCTTTCTACTAGCCTCTATTAAGAACAGCCGACTCTTTAGTAGTCGGCTTGCCGCTTTCTGTCCACCTTGTTAAAGGGACTCTAAAATGGCCGAGTACTTGCCTTCCCAAAGTAGCCAAGAGTTTGATCCAGCGGCAGTCCGCAGAGCGGTTGTCCGACTGGCAAGGCAGCGACTAAGGGAAGGCGGCAAAGGGAAAAGCCAAAAGGGCAATGAGCAAGGAAAGATAGAACTCGGATAAATATTTACATAGGCCCTTGGCCGAATCTTCAAGTAGAAGTTCAAGATACACCCCGCGGGTGGAATTGTTCGAATTTAACAAAGTTTTTCAGAAGACTACTAAGGCAGATAAAGCGAAGGCAAAGACGGCAGCCTAGGAGGCGGCATCCGGGTTCGGAGGATCGGAGGAGACGGCGGTGGCAGGCACCGGGACGGCCGGCTGGGCAGTCTTGGTTTGACTGTCTCCGGCGGCAGTCGCCTTCTCCGGACGCGGCTCGTTGCTGGAGGCGCGGTCGAGCTGAGGCTGGTCGCCCGCTCCATCTTCTGGCGCCTCCGTCTCGCCTTCCTCCTCCGCCTCGTCTTCCTCCTCGGTGCTGGAGCCAATCACCTCTGCCGAGTCCTCGTCGTAGTCCGGGTTCATCCCAAACCACTCCGGTGGCACCTCCTCACCGCCTGCGGCCCGCTTGGGGACGAAGACGCTGGTATCTGTGTAGTCGGTAATCGCCACCGCACGCTCGACAAGGGCGCCCTCCACAGCCACCAGCTCCGCCTGGGCCTCTGACCGGAACGCGGCCAGCCGGTCTAGGTCCAGCCCCGGATACCACGCCTTGACAAATTCCAAGGCTCGGCGCGCTCCGGCCCGAGCCGAGGAACCCTTCCAGGCTTCAAGACGGCCAGCTGCGACCTCCAGCCAGTTGGCAGTCCGACTGGCAGTGCGCAGACCCTGCGCATCTGGCCACAAAGCGGCAACCGCCTGGGCGCCAGCACGCTGAAGCCGGCGCATCAACTGATGGGCCGGTAGAAGACGGGCCTTGGTGCTTAGAAGTTGTTCGTCGATGGTCAGGGGGGCGTTAGCAGCGATCTCCACGCCATCTGCCCTCCGTGCCTCGTGATCAGCCTTGATGGCCTGTGTGACTTCCTGCGAGTGGCCAGGGAAGAAGTCTGCCAAGACGAAAAAGAAAAACAAATTAGAGTCAAAAGTCGGCCCGACCCACAGTCGGCGGCTTAAAGGAAACCAAGAAACTCACCATCGACAATGTTCTCGATCTCATGGAAGCCGGAAGTCAGTTGCGCCTCCTTGTCGGTCCAGGAGGAGCGCTCACTCTCGAACTCGGCCAGGAGCACAGCCTCTTTTCTATCTACCTCCTCTTGCGCCTTCTTGAGCAGCTCCTTTTGCTCCGCCAGTTGCGCAGCCAGCAGGTCACGCTCCGTGACAAGCTTGCTGCACTCCTCCCCCTTGGCACGCAAGGCGGTGCTGGCCTCGCCCAGCTGCTGCTGAAGAGTGGCGTTGGCCCCTGAAGAAGAAAAAAGAAAAAAGACGATAAGTCGTCAACAAAGAAAGTCCCTGAGAAGATCCGGCCTGACTGCTCAGCAGTCGTCCCGAATCTCGGGGACTACAGCCCGCGGGTGCGCCAGCGCGCCCCCGCGAAAACGAAGAAGGACTCACTCTGGCTCTCCGACAAGTCGGCGGTCCGCCTGCCCAGCTCCTCAACGTTGCGGTTGAAGGCAGTAGCACGGAGGTTGTGATACTCCTATAATAAGCATTTCAGACAAAGTTAAATATTTGGAACTCGCCAAAGGGAGTTCCGAACCGCCTGCTCAGCAGCCGGCCCGAAACTCGGGGACTACACCCAGTGGGTCCGCTGGCGCGCCCCCACAGAGAAGAACAAGAAAAACAAGAATCAAAAGAAGAAGATATACTTGGACGGCCGTTCACGCCGCCAGATGTGACCTGGTGCAGTTTTGGAGGGCGTCGCCCTCAGCTCGCAGCTTCGCCTGGACGTCCAGAAGCGCTTGGTTCAGCAGACCTGTGCCGCCTCCGCGCAACCACCCAACGGGCGCGGCGCTCGTCGCCTCGGCGTCTGGGATTCCCGAGCTAGCGGCGCCGGTCTCCTGGGGTCGCGGCGCCGAGGTCGCCCTCTCGAGACGGCGGCGCACTGGCGAGGCAACTTGGAGAAGCAGCCTCGCCTCGGACTCGTCCGCAGTCGGCGGCACCGGCGGGCCCGTCGGCTGTTCTCCACGTGCGCTCCCAGATGGCGGTGGAGGCCGCGGTGGCGGCACGAGCGTGTCCGACATGGAGGCCTCGCCGCTTTCCTTCTCCACGACGGGGTTCTCGGCGCCGGCTTCTCTAGTCTGCCCCGTGAACTCCGGGGGCGGCGGCGCGGAGGACAGCGGGATGACGAACAACGCCGATTGGCGGCGCGCGGCCTCCTCGGCTTGCCGCCTTGCTGCAATGGCGGCTTCGGCCTCTTCCAGTTTTTTCTGGGCGGAGGCCGCCGTCTTCTCGGCCTCCGCTTTCTCCAGGCGGTCGGCCTCCTCCTTGTCGCGCTTCTCCCGCGCGTTTCGCTCCGTCGCCTCCCGGAGGTCGGCGGCGGGGTCAACCCGCCGAGTTTTGGCGGACGTCTCCGCCGACCCAATGACGGCGGGGGCGGCGACCCTCTCAAGGGTAAGAGGGGCCCTGAAGCAAGGAGGGGGTGTAAAGACTAGGACAGAATTCACCAAAGGAAAATAAGGCGAAGGCAGAGGCACTTACGCAGAGATCAATGGTGGCCTCTTCACTTCCTTGCGGAAGCGGTTGGCCTTCATGGCCGCCTCCTCCCGTCTGGTCGCGGCGGCCGCCCCCTTGAACTTCTTCGGCTTGCCGCCGAGTGAACTCGGCCCGGCGTGGCGCCTCTTCGCGCCGCCTTGGCCGACGGAGGAACTCGCACCCGGCAGGCCAACCCTTGGCTGGCGGCGCGGGGCGACTTCCCCTTCGAAGTCGTCTTTAGGCCAGTCGGCGAAGGTGGCCGAGGGCCTGAAGCCGCTTCCCGCTCCCCCGCCTCCGCCTTCGGCGTCGGCCTCCATCGCCGCCGCCCCCAAGTCGGGGTCATCGACATCACTCTCCGCCCGGTCGGAGACGAACTCGCGGGGCGGTCTTTTGACGCCGGCTGCAGGCTGAATGAGGGGATTCTGACTCAAAGAAACCGAAAAGATCAAAAGTCGGATTCGGCTACAAAGAAAGCAGAGCAACAAGAGATGCGACTTACCGCCGGAGGAGGGTTGGAGCGCGAGTATGGCTCCTTGCCGAACTGCCAGTCCGCCGCGAGCTCGCAGTTTGCGATGTGGTTCACCATGTTCGCCACTTCTGCACGGGGCATGTCCCTGGTGCACATCCGACTCGGGTCCCGGTGGTTGCTCATCCGACTGATCAGATGAGGCCGGCCTTGGAGAGGGAGGACTCGGCGCACCACGAAGGCGGCCAGCAAGTCGGCTCCAACCAGGCCCTCCGACTGCGTCAGAACTCGGAGTCGCGCTACGGCGGCGGCTCCGGTGGGAGTCAGCGTCTTGACTCGGTGGGACCAGCTGGGGAGCCTCCCAGCCGGTGCGCCGGCTTCGTAAGGCGGCAGATTGACCCAGTCGCCGTCTGGGGCGACGTTCTTCACGTAGAAATAAGACCGATGCCACATCCTCACCGACTTGATCAGCGGGATGGAGGGAAACGGATTGTCGACTGTCATTCACCGCATCGCGATGAAGGCGCCGCAGTGGGCCGGCACGCCGGCGACGTGCGTGCCGAGCTTGCATTGGAAGAATTCTCCCCACAGCTCGATGGTGGGGAGAACGCCGAGGAAGCCTTCGCACAGGGTGGCGAAGGCAGCCAGCGGCACCACCATGTTCGGCGTGAGGTGGTGCGGCTGGAGCCCGTGGAGCTCCAAGAAGGAGCGGAAGAAGCCGCTCGCCGGCAACCCCAGGCCGCGCATGAGGTGCGAGCGGAAAATGACTTGCTCGCCCTCCTCCGGCGCTGGCAGTATTTCCCCCGCAGGCGCGGCGCGGGCTCGCATGAGGTTCGCACCGGGGAGGCGGCGCGTCTTGCGAAGGAACTCAATGAGGTCATCGTCCACGTCGCAGCCATCCCACACGCCGGAGCGCACGGCGGGAGCCGCGGCGGCAGAGGAAGAGCTCATCGTGGCGGGCACGGCGTGGTGCAGCACGACAGCGGCAAGAAGGAGACAGGAAGCAGAGGAGGCAGGAGGAGGCGGGGGAGTAAGGAAGATGTGCGCGCGTGCTTCGCCGCTCCTCTCCACCCGCCTACTTATAGCCTCATAGGCTGAGAAGCCGATGGGGAAGGCGTGGGATTAACTGCGCACGGGACACCACACCCTCCCCCACGATTTACCCCACGAAGTTACTACGCGCAGTAACTACGTGGGAAACCCAACCGTCCGCGCGGCCGCAATGGATCCGTTCGGATACCGAGGCACGGTAGTGGCGGGCCCCACCTGACGGCATGTCCCGTCACACGCGTGGGTAGGCAGAATGAACTCGCCGCATGGCACCGAGCGATGGGGAGGTAACGGGCGACCACATGGAAGCGTATCAGGCACGCCGCCTGGTTTCCCGCCGCGACGTTCGAACTCCTTAAGGAGCAACACGAACCTCTGCGAGTTTGATTCTGGATAGTCGGCCAGAGGGAAGACGGCAAGCGAAGCCCAAATTCCACCACCAGAGGAATGAAATTGTTGAAGCCCCACAACGCAGTATCCGCGGAGCCTCACCAGCTTCGGGGACTACTGTCGGAGTAATGGGCCACGGGTAGGCCAACCCGAGCCCCAGATCCTTTCAAGACATTGGGACAGGCTGTGCCCCTCAAGCCGAGTCCCAGGGACGACTCCAAGATCTGCCGAGTCCCAGAGCCGACTCCCGGATATGCCGAGTCCCAGGGACGACTCCAAGATCTGCCGAGTCCCAGAGCCGACTCCTAGATCTGCCGAGTCCCAGAACCGACTCCAAGATCTGCCGAGTCCCAGAGCTGACTCCAAGATCTGTCGAGTGCTAGAACCGACTCCACGACAAGCCGACCCTCAGCTGACGACTTCCAGAGAAGCCGGCTGAGGGTAGTCGGCCTGCGACTCCAACCACCCCCTGCCTTCACCGCGGTGGACAGGGCGGGGGACGGTCGCAGCGTGGCCGTCTCCACCCTGCCCACGAAGGATCAGCATGGCTACAGTGCGCCATATCACTGGAGATCTCCATCGTGGCGCGGCACTGTTGCCATGCCGGCCCTGACCTCAGCCTTGGTGGGCGGCGCACTGTGCACACGACGCCTGCCTGTACGACCCAAGGACATCGGGACCGCCTGTCAGGGGGTAGACAGAAGACGGCGAGTGCGCCCTGAAGGCGGACCCGTGGGAGTCGAGCCCCTGGAGTCGGCCGGCCCCTTCCACGGGACCCGCACGCCATTAATCAGACAAGATGGGGAATGGCGACAGTAAACGCACGCCAGGCGGCAGCACTGTTTCCATGAACTCATGACCAAGCCAGCGTCATCAGAACCGCCGCTACAGTACCAGGCCTGTCCGCGGGGCCCGCCAGTCGGCAGGCCCCAGTAGTCGGCGGAGAAGACGATGGCCTGAGAGACAGACGGCTGGGACCCGTGCCCAGCCGGATTGCCGTTGTACCCCTGGGGGTAGGCCTATATAAACCTCCAGGAGAGCCCATGCAAAGGGTTCGGACCCAGATAGCACTAGACCCCAGAATATAGGAAGGAGAGAGCTGGCCCTGCCCTCTTCTACCTCCAGAAACAGCTCCAGGAGCACCATTCTACTCACTTTGCCATAGTGACCATGCGGAGACCCCGCAGAGCAGCAGTAGGGGTGTTATCTCCACAGAGAGCCCTGAAGCTGGGTAAGATCTGCCGGCGTGCATGTCTTCGCCTCATCCCGCTTCCAGGCACCGGCGACGTTCTACTCGCTCCCACCATGATTAGCCATCCTTTGGCATATGTCGTACCCAACCCCCGACAAGCAGCCTGCACTTTGGGTAGCTCTTGGAAGGGCGTTCGAGTTTATACTCTTCGGCTGCCAGGACTTCAGTCCATCTATCGGCTAGCAAGTCTTGGTCAGCTCTAAGCTGTTGCTGTTTTTTCTTGAGGCTACTTGCCGTGGCCATGAGCCTGCGTTTGAAACGCTCTTGTTCGACGGGATCCTCTGGCACGACGAATTCGTCGTCGTCGAGGCTTGCTTCGTCTTTGGAGGGAGGCATATAATTGTCGTCCTCGACCTCCCTGTCTGCAGCTCTCTCATGAGGGCTGGCTCCTTCTTCCTCCTGCACTGAATCCTGCTGGAGGGGGTTGTCTTTGGCGCTGTCCGGGGTGTTGTTGTCTCCAGTGCCGGACTCGCCATTTTTGCTTTGGCGGGATTTAGAGTGGCGCCGCTGACGTCGGCGCTTGGGTTGCTTCTTGGAGGGGTCGTCCTCTGTTTTTCATCGCCATCCCCTGCTTTGGGGGTGTCCACCATGTATATGTCATATGACGAGGTGGCTTTCCAGTGCCCTATAGGTGCTGGTTCTTGGTCGTCTCCTTCATCGGCGTCCATACCGTCGATGTCTTCGTAGTCGAAGTCGAGCATGTCAGTTAGCTCGTTGACAGTGGCTACAAAGTGGGTGGTGGGTGGGTTTCGAATTTCTTCGTCATCCGCATCCCAACCACGCTGGCCGTAGTCCGGCCAGGGCTCTCCTGACAAAAAGAGAGACTTTAGTGAATTTAGGATATTGCCAAAGCGCGAGTGCTGAAAGACGTCCGTGGCGGTGAACTCCATGACCGGAGCCCAATCGGGTTCGATCAGAAGGGACGCGGAAGATTTGGTGTTCGGAATGAAGTCCGGCACCTTGGAGTCATAGGCCTCGCAAAGGACTAGGCTAGTATTCGGCTCTATCGCCATAGAGATTGCGGATCCTGGGGTGGCGTCCAACCGTCCATCCCCGACTAGCGCAGCCGGCTCCGAGTTAATGGTCGGAGCGGGCACCTGAGCGGCGCTCTGGGCGTTGTCCGGCGGTAGAGCTAGATCATGCCCATCGTGACAGTGCGGCGCGCTCGGCCGTGGCTCGAATCCGTCGAAGATCAAGTCCCCGCGGATGTCGGCCGTGTAGTTTAAGCTTCCAAACCTGACCTGATGGCGAGGGGCGTAGCTTTTGATCTGCTCCAGATGGCCAAGCGAATTGGCCCGCAGTGCGAAGCCGCCAAATACAAAGATCTGTCCGAGGAGAAAAGTCTCACCCTGGACCGCATCGTGGTTGATGATCGCAAAAGCCATCGGGCCTAAAGGTGACGGCACAGAGGAACTCTCAATGAAAGCACCAATGTCGGTGTCAAAACCGGCGGATCTCGGGTAGGGGGTCCCGAACTGTGCGTCTAGGCGGATGGTAACAGGAGACAAGGGACACGATGTTTTTACCCAGGTTCGGGCCCTCTCGATGGAGGTAAAACCCTACTCCTGCTTGATTAATATTGATGATATGGGTAGTACAAGAGTTGATCTACCACGAGATCAGAGAGGCTAAACCCTAGAAGCTAGCCTATGGTATGATTGTTGTTCGTCCTACGAACTAAACCTCTCCAATTTATATAGACACCGGAGAGGGCTAGGATTACATAGAGTCGGTTACAATGGGAGGATATCTTCATATCATATCCCAAGCTTGCATTCCACACCAAGGAAAGTCCTATCCGGACACGGGACGAAGTCTTCAATCTTGTATCTTCATAGTCCGGGTGTCCGGCCAAAGGTCATAGTCCGACCATCCGGACACCCCCTAGTCCAGGACCCTCACCTACAATTTTAGTGCTTGCAGAAAACCTTACTGAAAACCGCTTATCATTTCCTTCTGCTCCTCGTTGGGTTCGACACTCTTACTTATCGAAAGGACTACGATAGATCCCCTACACTTGTGGGTCATCAGTGCATACTCAAGGAGAACACTTTTATCTTGAAATTAAGTGAAGGGATCATCTTGTAATGCTACTTTCATTCTAAGCAAAATAAGATGCATAAAGGATAAACATTACATGTAATCAAAAATATGTGACATGATATGGCCATCATCATCTTATGCTTTTGATCTCTATCTCCAAAGCAACATCACGATCTCTGTCATCACCGGCGCGACACCTTGATATCCATCATTGTGTCAGGGTCGTCTCGCTAACTATTGCTTCTACAACTATTTCTAACGCATAGCGATAAACTAAAGCAATTACATGGCGCTTAATGATTGATTGTTCCATGCTATTATATTATCTGTTTTGGATGTTTTATATGCATTAATATGCTATTTTATATTATTTTTGGGACTAGCGTATTAACCTAGATCCCAGTGCCAGTACCTGTTTTTTCCTTGTTTTTGAGTTTCACGGAAAAGGAATACCAAACGAGTCCAAACGGAATGAAACCTTCGCGATGATTTTTCATGGACCAGAAGACAACCAAGAGACTTGGAGATGAAGTCGGAGGAGCCACGAGGCGGCCACAAGGACGAAGGGCACGCCCAAGGGAGTAGGTCGCGCCCCCCACCCTTGTGGGGCCCCCGTGACCCTCTTGACCTAATCCTTTTGCCTATATATTCCCATATATCCCCAAACCAACAGGGGCTTCCACAAAAACACTTTTCCGCCGCCGCAACCTTCTGTAACCATGAGATCCCATCTAGGGGCCTTTTCCGGCGTCCTGCCGGAGGGGGATTCGATCACGAGGGCTTCTACATCAACACTATTGCCCTTCCGATGAAGTGTGAGTAGTTTACCACAAACCTATGGGTCCATAGCTAGTAGCTAGATGGCTTCTTCTCTCTCTTTAATTCTCGGTACCATGTTCTCCTCGTTGTTCTTGGAGATATATTCGATGTAATACTTTTTTGCGGTGTGTTTTCCGAGATCCGATGAATTGTGGATTTATGATCATCTTATGTATGAATATTATTTGAATCTTCTCTGAATTCTTATATGCATGATTTTACATCTTTGTAATTCTCTTCTAACTATCGGTTTGGTTTGGCCAACTAGATTGGTTTTTCTTGCAATGGGAGAAGTGCTTAGCTTTGGGTTCAATCTTGTGGTGTCCTTTCCCAGTGACAGTAGGGGTAGCAAGGCACGTACTATATTGTTGCCATCGAGTATAAAAGGATGGGGTTTTCATCATATTTCTTGAGTTAATTCCTCTACATCATGGCATCTTACTTTGTGCTACTCCGTTCTTTATGAACTTAATACTCTAGATGCATGCAGGATAGCGGTCGATGTGTGGAGTAATAGTAGTACATGCAGAATCATTTCGGTCTACTTGACACAGACGTGATGCCTATATTCATGATCATTTCCTTAGATATCGTCATAACTATGCGCTTTTCTATCAATTACCCAGTAGTAATTTGTTCACCCACCATACTATTTGCTATCTTGAGAGAAGCCTCTAGTGAATCTATGGCCCCCGGGTCTATTTCCCATCATACAAGTTTCCGATCTACAATATTAGTTTCCGATCTACTATTCTTGCAATCTTTTACTTCCTAATCTATAAACCAAAAATACCCAAAATATTTACTTTATCATTTATCTATCTCTATCAGATCTCACTTTTGTAAGTAACCGTGAAGGGATTGACAACCCCTTTATCGCGTTGGGTGCGAGTTTCTTTGATTGTTTGTGCAGGTATCTGGTGATTTGTGCGCTGTCTCCTACTGGATTGATACCTTGGTTCTCAAACTGAGGGAAATACTTATCTCTACTTTGCTGCATCACCCTTTCCTCTTCAAGGGAAAAACCAACGCAAGCTCAAGAAGTAGCAGGAAGAATTTCTGGCGTTGCCGGGGAGATTTACGCCAAGTCAAGACATACAAAGTACCCATCATAAACTCTCATCTCTTACATTGCATTATTTGCCATGTGCCTCTCATTTTCCTCTCCCCCACATCTAAAATGATTTTCAAAAAGATTTGCCTTTTTATTCGCCCTTCTTCCATTTGATCTTTTGTTTGCTTGTGTTACCATGTGCCTTCTTTTTGCTTGCATCTTCACTTGCTAAAATTTTATGGATCCCCATCCACTTGCTAATCTTTTTAAAGGATCCAATTATGATGAACCAATTACTAGTGAGTTGAGTGCACTAGATTATCTTTATGAGCTTTTGCTTGAAATTTGTGAATCTGAAAATTGTGATGAAGTGCTGAAAGAAGATAATTATAAAGTGATTCACGATAGTGCCTTGAATGAAAAGCATGATTGCAATGTTGTTATTATAAATTCCATTAATGTCAATTGTGTTAATGATATGCAAAACCCTAAGTTTGGGGATGCTAGTTTTGCTATGTCCACTATTTGTTGCAATGATCATGATTGGGGTGATTCCTCTTATTATCTTGAGAATTAATTTAAGCCCCATGATGAATATGAGATTGATAATAGTGTTTGCAATAGTATGGAATTGGGTCTGGAAGTGTGTTAACTTTAGATCCCACATATTTGGAGAATGTTCAATCTTATGAATTTTTTGAAAAAAGTGGGTTTGGAGAGGTCATGACTCTAGTTAATGTTAATCCCACTATTTTGGAAGAGTGTCAACTTGTCATGCATGTTGATCGTGTTGAGAATATTTTATGTGATATCTATATTGTTTAATTTGCTTATGATCCTGTCACGACCCGTTTCTCAATAAAATAATTATTGAGAAAATCGATCTTTAGATCTCAGTATAGGAAAAGTTATCCTCACTGGTAGACAAATACTTGATAAACAGAGGACCGGTAGCATTAAATATATTACAGGGTTGAGCTGAGGCTGCTCAACAAATTATTACAAACTCACCAATATCTTACATAAGGGCGGTTATGACACAGGGGTGTGGTGACATTCTACTAGATCGAGATAAAAGTGGTGGTGAATAACTCGACTCCTAACTGGCGGTTCATCGAGCATCGAGGTGAGGCTCGATGAATTTATTTCTGGGGTGGCGGAAGAGGATATAACACAATGACCAAAAGCAGGATCGCACGGGACTGACTGGGACTCCTCTAGGCGTCGGACTCGCTATCGAACTCTTCATCCATGAGATCGCCGCTACGGGGGTTCTGCCGCCGCGGAACACGACGGCGCAGGCAGGCCAGGGCGCCAACGACGCCAGGAACGAGCCAAGCGCGCGTGTGGTGCTCCGGACAAGGAGGAGGAGCTGTGAGCAACGCGCCAAGTGCACAGTCGACATGTGACGGAGCCCTGACGAAGAAACGACACTGAACTCTGAATTTTTCTGAAGATGTACAGTAACAGTGCAGGCCAGGTGTTCGACAGAATGATTTTGGTATGTAGGGATTTTTCCTTGAGCTGGTTTTTGGTGGAGTGGTCTCTCATTGCAACTGGGGGTTGCCTGAATTTTGGTGGAATTTTTGGAGAAGTGTAGATATGAATCTCACCAAATTTTACAAATCTGGTCAAAACTTGCAAAGGGTGAAATTTGAAAATTTTGAAAAGGAGAAGAGTGGATCTTGATGGTTCTAGGTTGTGGGTGCTAAGGACTATCCAGGGGAGTTGAGTTGAGGTCAAAAATCAAAGGCATTAAAGTACTTGCTTTGCAAATTACCTAGGCTCAAAATATAGGACAGAATTATTTTGGGAAAAGAAATAAATGAGATAAAATCCAAAAATGGATTTAACTAGTTGGGACAGGATGTTTGGGTTGTCCCAAAGTGGAAGGAAAGTTTTGGGAGAATTGTACCATAAGAGGCATGGTAAAATAGGAAGGGATCAAAACCAAAGGAAAACCCAAAACCAAAAAGGTTTTCTTTTTAGAAGAAACTGAATCCAAGAAAAGATTTTTAGAGGGAAAATTCAGAAGAGAGGTTTTTAAGAAGGGTTTAAATGACCTTCTTTAAACCAAGCAAGGCTCTTGCTGAAAACAAAAACCACAAAATTTTTGGAGTGTCACAGCACCTACCCCCTTAGGAAAAATCTCGTCCGCGAGATTTCAGCTGATCCTTAAACTGGTGTGGGTGCTCTATCCGAAGAAAATCCTCTCTCTCCCAAGTTGCTTCATTCTCGGTGTGATTGCTCCACTGAACTCTGAAAAACTTGATGGTTTTCTGTCGGATCCTCCTCTCAGACTCTTCTAATATTTTTATTGGGTGCTCCCAGTAGGTGAGGTCTGGTTGCATGTCAATATTTTCATGTGATATTTGCTTCTTTGGGTTGCTCATGTACTTTCTCAACTGCGAGATGTGGAACACGTTGTGGATATCGGATAAATCCCCGGGTAGGTCTAGTTGATAGGCTACCGTGCCTCTTCGGGCCACTATACGGAATGGTCCGATGAATCTTGGTGCTAGCTTTCCCTTATTCCTGAATCGCTGCAGACCGCTCATAGGAGAAACTCTTAGGTATACAAACTCTCCGAGTTCAAAACTGATTTCCTGATGCTTTCGATCGTAATAACTCTTTTGTCGACTTTGAGCTGTCTTAAGTCGATCTCTAATCGTCTTAACTTTCTCCTCGGCCTCTTTGAGCATATCTGGGCCGAAGATGTGGTTGTCCCCGGTTTCTGACCAATTAAGCGGGGTACGACATCTCCTCCCATATAGAGCTTCAAAGGGTGCCATTTGCAAGCTGGCTTGATAACTGTTGTTGTATGCGAACTCTGCATATGGCAAACTTTCTTCCCAACTGGTTCCATAGGTGAGGACACAGGCTCTCAGCATGTCTTCTAGAATTTAGTTTACGCGTTCAGTTTGCCCATCAGTCTGGGGGTGGTATGCAGTACTGAATGATAGTTGCGTTCCCAGTGCCTGTTGTAGGTGATCCCAAAATCTACGAACTGTGTGCCTCTGTCAGATATGATAGTCTTTGGGACTCCATGCACGCAGACGATACGGCAAGATAAAGTATGGCCAGTCTCTGAGTGGTGTGAGTTGTCTTCACTGGGATAAAATGTGCTACCTTAGTTAATCTGTCGGTGATGACCCATATGGCATTATTTTCGTGTCGTGATCGTGGTAGTCCAATAATGAAATCCATTCCAATCTCGTCCCACTTCCACTCGGGTATCTTGTTTGGCTGTAACAGCCCGGCTGGTTTCTGGTGCTCGGCCTTGATGCGTTGACAAGAGTCACAGCATGCAATGAACGTGGCTATATCTCTCTTCACACGGTGCCACCAAAAATTTTCCTGAAGGTCTTTGTACATTTTTGTTCCTCCAGGATGGATTGAATACGGAGCGGTGTGGCTTTCAGCCAGAATCTGCTGTTTGAGGACCTTGATATTTGGTACGCAAAGTCTCCCTCCGTACCACAATATTCCTTGTTCATCTACGTTGAATTCTGAGGCCTTGCCCAAACTCACTTTCCTTTTTATGCCATCAATGCTGGGGTGTCCATGCTGAGCCTCCTTAATCTTTTCCATCAGGGTAGGCTGTATTTCCCAATTCGACACACTGCCTTCGGTGACCATTATTAAATTGAGTTTGGCAAATTCCTGTTGAAATTCTGGCCTCAAATTTGGTATACTATCGTTGTGTGGGCTAGGATTCCGACTAAGGGCATCTGCCACAACATTTGCCTTTCCGGGATGATAGTGGATCCCAACATCATAATCTTTCACCAACTCCAACCAGCGTCGTTGCCGTAAATTAAGTTCCGACTGTGTGAAAATATACTTAAGACTCTTATGGTCTGTGTATATTTCACATCGATTTCCAAGTAGGAAGTGTCTCCATTCCTTGAGTGCATGGATGACCGCTGCCAATTCTAAGTCATGAGTGGGATAATTTTCCTCATGCTTGCGAAGTTGTCTGGAGACATACGCAACTACCTTGCCTTCTTTCATCAATACGCATCCGAGGCCTTTCCGGGATGCGTCACAATATACCTCAAAATTCTTGTGTATGTCTGGCACAATTAATACTGGTGCCGTTGTTAATTTGCTTTTTAGCTCTTAGAAGCTTTTCTCACATGCTTCCGTCCATTCAAACTTCTTGCCTTTCTTGAGCAACTGCGTCATTGGCTTTGCTATGGTGGAGAATCCTTCAATAAATCTCCGATAATAGCCTGCCATTCCCAAGAAACTCCGTACGTACGTTACGCTAGCTGGTGGTTTCCAGTCAAGTACGGCCTTGACCTTTTCCGGGTCTACAGCAATACCTTCTTGAGTTAGCACGTGGCCCAGAAAACCCACCTGTCTTAGCCAAAATTCACATTTGCTGAATTTGGCGTACAGTTGATGTTTCCTGAGTTCTCCGAGTACAATCCTGAGATGCTCGGCGTGCTCTTCCAGTGTTTTGGAGTATATCAGATTATCATCGATGAATACCACAATAAACTTGTCCATATACTTCATAAATACTTTGTTCATGAGGTGAACAAAATATGCGGGGGCGTTGGTTAGCCCAAATGGCATTACTGTGAACTCATACAGTCCATATCTGGAAGTGAAGGCTGTCTTGGGAATATCGTCTGTTCGCACTTTTAATTGGTGGTATCCTGATCTCAAGTCAATTTTTGAGAAGGCTTTGGCCTGTGCGAGCTGATCAAATAAATCATCGGGGCATTGGGTATTTGTTCTTGATTGTGTCCATGTTAAGAGCTCGATAGTCAATACACAATCTCAGTGTTCCATCCTTTTTCTTGGCAAATAAAATTGGAGAACCCCAAGGTGAGGAACTGGCTCGTATGTGTCCTTTCTCCAATAATTCTTTTATTTGTTTCTTCAATTCTACCAATTCGGATGGTGCCATTCTGTATGGATTCTTGTAAATGGGAGCAGTTCCGGGTGCTAGCTCAATGCTGAATTCTATCTCTCGGTCCGGTGGCATGCCTGGTAGTTCTTCTGGAAATACGTCTGGAAATTCACACACTACTGGAACCTTGTTCAGCTTAGGAACGTCTACCTTGTTTAATCTCGGTTGCCGAGGTATTTGTCTCTCTTTGGTTGAAACTTTTATTGTCTTCCCGTGATGGTGTGTGAGAATCACGGTCCGGTTGAAGCAGTCAATAAAACCTTTGTTGGTGGTTAACCAATCCATCCCTAGGATGACATCCAATCCTTTGCTTACCAATACAATAAGGTTGGTGTAAAACTTCAATCCTTCAAATTCAATAACCACACCTTGATAGTAACTCTGGGTCACTTGCTTAATCCCAGACTTGATGATCATTGATTTTTCCAAGGGAAGCATCGAAAAATTATTTTGCAAAGCAAAACTCTTCGAAATGAATGAGTGAGAAGCTCCAGAATCAAACAAAACCATGGCAGGTATTGTGTTGACAGGGTACGTACCGAGTACGATATCTAGGGTGTTCTGTTCTTCCTCTTTGGTCACGTGGTTCAGGTGACCCTTCCGGTGGTTGTTATTGGGGTTGAAATTGTTTCGCTTTGGCGCTGAATTATTTCCACCATTGTTAGGCTTCGGGGTTGAGTTCCTTGGCTTGGGGCACTGCTTGGCATAGTGCCCTTCTTCTCCACAAGCGTAACAAGTAACGCCTGGGCGATATGTGAACTCCTTGTCTCTTGCATGGAAATTCTTGATTGGGCGTGAATTATTCGTCGGGGTTCTGTGTGTACCACCCTTCTGAATTTCCGTCTTGCTTCTGGGGTTGTGAGCAAAAGTAGACTGGTCCCTTTTGCGTTTGCGGAAATCTTCTAAACTGCGTCGCTCATTTTCCAGAGTAATGGCCTTATCCACCAGTGTTTTAAAAACTAGGAAGGTATGCACAACTAGCTAGCATTTAAGTGCGGGTGCCAGGCCTTCCAAGAATTTTTCCATCTTCTTGCTCTCGGTCATGCGCTCTTCATTGGCGTAGCGAGACAGCAGAGTGAATTGGCTGTTATATTCTGACACTGTCATGGTCCTTTGCTTGAGGTCATCAAATTCCCTCTTCTTGATTTTCATAACACTCTTAGGAATGTGTGCCCCACGAAAACCTTCTTTGAAATCCTCCCAGGTTATTTCATTTTCGTTGGAGTGCATGTGCAGGAAGTTTTCCCACCACGATGCAGCTGCTCCGGTGAGATAATGTGGTGCATACAATACTTTTTCACGGTCTGAACACTGTGCAATAATTAATTTTTCTCTCCATGTCTTGAAGCCAGTCTTCGGCCTTAAGAGGCTTGTCAGTATGAGAAAATGTTTGGGGACGCGTTTTCTGTAACTCAGATAACTTGGATTGCTGCTGATACTGACCACGGTTATTTCCCATATTGATGAATTGGTTCATCATTTCCTGGTGTTGTTGCTGACTCTGTTCATACAGACGACACACTTGGGTAAATGCTGTTTCACTGTCCTGTTGACTTGTCTGTCCCTGAGTGAAATTGTGGTTTGGTTGTGTGCCATAATTTTCTTCGGGCTGATTTGGCATAGAGCGCGTCCACGGACGAGACATCTTTCACTCTGGGGATATATTTTGTGAAACTCGTAAGACAAGAAAGAGAGTCGCAGAAGTCAATAAATCACACATAAAACTCCAGGATTTTTTTTTAAAATACACGATTACACGCGGAGAAGGACTATTACATATCTTACACGCAGGCATAATCATACATTACATCACTCAGGATATGCGTACATAATCCTGACATGTTATTGAGACTAATGCACTTCTCCAGATCCTACATGATGCGCAAACAGGCTACTTCTCACAACCTATGTACATATAAACATATCACACAAGTCGGCACATCGCATGGCGTCTACACGTACTCAGTAGGAGATTGTGAGGATTTCCCTTGGCCTGCCGAGGGTGAGACGCAGTGACGCTGGGGACTCAACCTCCTCCTCGCTAATAGGTTCCAGACGAGAAACGCTGTGCTAAGCTGATGGAGCAGGTGCCATAGGTGGAGTAACTTGAATATGAGTGGGTGGAATAGGTGGAGTAGCACGTATGGGAGTGGGTGCAATGAGTGGTGCAGCGCGAATGGGAGTGGGTGCAATAGCTTGGTTGAATTCCTCAGTGGTAGGAAGACGACGAGCAGTGGCGAGAATGGTAGGTGAATGAGAAGCTGAGGACAAGATAAAAGTTAGCGGTGGAGCGGTGTGCAGGAGTTCCCTCCTGTTGGCGGCACAGCCATGGACTGAGTCCATGCGGGCAGCTACTAGGTCGTCCACCATGCTGTCGAAGGCTACCTCCAGGGCTCGGAGGTACTCGACAAGCATCTCAAAAGCCTCGTCCCGCTCTCCTCTGGGGCAAGAGAATGAGTAGTGACAGGTGTATGGCACGTGGCATGGAAGGTAGCGGTAGCGACGGGTCTTCATTGCAAGAAGGACATCCCGAAGACGAGCTATCGCCTTGCGGGTAGCCATCTGCATAGCATGCCTCTCAGTAGGCATGGCTCTCCCCAAGAATTGAAAGCAGCGTATATCAGCACGCCCTCCCCTGAATTGCACCGCGGCCTGGTGCATGGTCAGACTGTCGTTGATCTTGTGTGGATAAAGTGTCAAGACTGGGCGCACGGATGGCCCCATCGCGACCTGAACGATGAAGGAGAGGAGCTTCACGAACCCCTCAGGCACGTTGGCGAACATTTGTGATTCACAGTCGTTGCCAGCCACCTACAAAAGTAGGCAAAAATTCTGAGCGATCAGATCATAAATTTTATGCTGACTGTTAGAAAAATGACTACATTTGTAAAAACATGAATAAACTCTATCATGCTAATAACTGATTAGCGATCGCACCTAGTGGCTTCCTACAGTCAGCCTGGCTCTGGTACCAAGTCTATCACGACCGGTTTTTCAATAAAATAATTATTGAGAAAATCGATCTTTAGATCCCAGTATAGGAAAAGTTATCCTCACTCGTAGACAAATACTTGATAAACAGAGGACCAGTAGCATTAAATATATTACAGGGTTGAGCTGAGGCTGCTCAACAAATTATTACAAACTCGCCAATATCTTACATAAGGGCGGTTATTACACAGGGGTGTGGTGACATGCTACTAGCTTGAGATAAAAGTGGTGGTGAATAACTCGACTCCTAACTGGCGGTTCATCGAGCATCGAGGTGAGGCTCGATGAATTTATTTCTGGGGTGGCGGAAGCAGATATAACACAATGACCAAAAGCAGGATCGCACGAGACTGACTGGGACTCCTCTAGGCATCGGACCCGCTATCGAACTCTTCATCCATGAGATCGCCTTCATCAACATTTGGCCAAATCAACAAGCCAGGTGAGTACTTTGAAAGTACTCGCAAGACAGTTCGGACAAAAGATATAACAAATGTATGCATGAATGCGTCATGAGCGAAAATAAAGATGCTCAATCCAATAATAATATTTTTTCACGACTTGATGAGTAAAATAAATAACTGAAAAACCGATCGGGTGTCTGGAGCGACGCCTCGAAAGGTAAACAAATAAAGCTCATGTCGCAGTCGGGTGTCTAAGAGACACCACATAAAGGGCTTATAAAAGAAATGCCACAGTCGGACGTCTGAGTGACGTCACAGAAAGGACTTATAAAAGAAATGCCATAGTCGGACGTCTGAGCAACGTCACAGAAAGGACTTATAAAAGAAATTCCACAGCCGGACGTCTGAGCGACGTCACAGAAAGGGCTTATAAAAGAAATGCCACAGTCGGACGTCTGAGCGACGTCACAAAAAGGGCTTATAAAAGAAATGCCACAGTCAGATGTCTGAGCGACGTCACAGAAAGGGCTTATAAAAGAAATACCACAGTCGAACGTCTGAGCGACATCGCAGCAAGGGCTTGAAAAAGAAATGCCACAGTCGGACGTCTGAGCGACATCAGAGGAAGGGCTTGTAAAAGAAATGCCACAGTCGGACGTCTGAGCGACGTCACAGAAAGGGCTTATATTCAAAAGTAAATAACGGGTTAGTCCATCCACAGGAATAAACTCTTAACCGAATTTAAAACTCATGTAGTCCACCGGGTTTTGCCACTGAGACTGATATCTGACAAGATAAGGTGAACACAGTACTTGGACATGTACAAGATGATTTAACGGATTTGTGGCTCTGCAGAGTTTGTACTAACTGACCACAGCCAACGGATTTCCGTAGTCACGAAGGACTAGTTCCATTTATGGTATTTCGGTAGAAACTCATTTAACCAGTACACACCCATTCCACCTCACGATTGCCAGGAATCACCCTAGACAACGTCCAAGAAAATCTTTGAGATGGGGAGGTCACAACCTCGAATAGCGTGGGATCAAATTTCTATATGTGCGCTCTAAGGGGTGCCCCCCTCTCGGTCCCAACCGGAAACACCCATGCCCCCTGACCGGATGACGGGCTTTAATCCAGGGCCATGGAACCCTCATCCCGGCCTCTCTACTTGGTGTGTACCAGGGAAAACGGTTTGCAACTTACTAAGCCATATTCCTTGCGGAAAACAAGTGGCAGTACAGGAAGGAAATGAATGGCAATGTGATTTGATTCACGATGACATTGAAGTCAAATAGACTGGCATAAGACTAGCATGCCCCAACACTGCCATCTTACCCATCCTCATGCCATCACATGGCCATGCAAATATGTATCCAACAACATATGGCTTTCCGAAACTTACTTTCCACTTTTGTGCATGAAATATAACATTCAAAGAAATGTTCATAAACATGCCATGAAACTCCTAAATGCAAACATGCAACAAACACTCATCATATCAAGAGTTCAAACATGCTTGCCTGGTTCGGAGTAGTCGGAGTCTAACTGGGTGAAGTTCGCAGCTCCGTCACCTCCTCCGGTATCTACGGTATAAGAAAATACACATGTAACATAAATACCGCGAGGTGCACAAAAGTAATCCAAATAATTTTCAAATAAATCTGATAAAAACAAGATAAAAATTTAAAGAGAACAGAAAAAGAATCAAACAAAAATCATTTTCTGTTTAAAAGTTATAAGGGTTTTGATCCAGGGACCTCTCTGTAATGAAACAGAAAACTCCCAGGGGGTTCTACAGAAAAGTCCAGAAAACGATTCGTTTAAAAGAAAGGAATGAGAGGCTGATAGGCGGGTCCCACCCGTCAGGTTTGAATATTCAAACGAGGGAAACAGGGCTCGTCGGCGCCCGAGAGCTGCGGTGGTCCTCCGTGTTCAGTACGTCCTTCCGCGTCTGTGGGTGGTGGTGGTGGTCACCGGCGAGCACTGTGTCGACAGCGGCCCTTGCTCCGGCGGACGGCGGTTCGGGTGGTCGTGGGCCTCGTCGGAGAGAGCTGCTGGGGTCAAATTGGAGTGGGGGTTAGTCTCCTAGTGGTGCCATGAGACTACGGGCAAGTGCAGGGCGGTGGAGGAGTTCTCACCGAAGAGAACGTTGCCGGAGCCTGAGGTGGACGGAGGTGGCCGGAGTGGAGGAAGAAGGGCCCCTCGAGGCTCTTCCAGTGGCTAGGCGGGGTCTGGTGAGGTGGTGGAGGTGTGCGGGGGCGAGAGCGAGCTCAGAGGCGCTATTTATAGCCGGCCCGAGGGAGTTGCCGCATACGGGATAAGTCCGGCGAGCGATTACGGCGGCGCTGTGGCTGGACGGTTGGTTTAGGGGCTTGAGCATCATCTAGATGGAGCATAGGTTCCATCCTAGTGCCTAACTCAACACGGCAAGGGTGGTTACGGCCTGTCCCCGACGGAATGGCCGTACGGCACGTCGGCGGCAGAGAGCGCGCCCAGAACGTGCCAGGCCACGGCGACGGTGCTGCATGCGTGCGCTGGCAAGGAGATGGCCACGTGGAGCTTTCAGGAGGTTTGGGCGGTGCCGAACGGCGTTATGCCGCAGGGTGCCCCCTTGTCGGCCGCTACGGGGGTTCTGCCGCCGCGGAACACGCCGGCGCAGGCGGGCCAGGGCGCCAACGACGCCAGGAACGAGCCAAGCGCGCGTGTGGTGCTCCGGACAGGGAGGAGGAGCTGTGAGCAACGCGCCAAATGCACAGTTGACATGTGACTGAATCCCTGACGAAGAAACGACACTGAACTCTGAATTTTCTGAAGATGTACAGTAACAGTGCAGGCCAGGTGTTCGACAGAATGATTTTGGTATGTAGGGATTTTTCCTTGAGCTGGTTTTTTGGTGGAGTGGTCTCTCATTGCAACTGGGGGTTGCTTGAATTTTGGTGGAATTTTTGGAGAAGTGTAGATATGAATCTCACCAAATTTTACAAATCTGGTCAAAACTTGCAGAGGGTGAAATTTGAAAATTTTGAAAAGGAGAAGAGTGGATCTTGATGGTTCTAGGTTGTGGGTGCTAAGGACTATCCAGGGGAGTTGAGTTGAGGTCAAAAATCAAAGGCATTAAGGTACTTGCTTTGCAAATTACCTAGGCTCAAAATAAAGGACAGAATTGTTTTGGGAAAAGAAATAAATGAGATAAAATCCAAAAGTGGATTTAACTAGTTGGGACAGGATGTTTGGGTTGTCCAAAAGTGGAAGGAAAGTTTTGGGAGAATTTTACCATAAGAGGCATGGTAAAATAGGAAGGGATCAAAACCAAAGAAAAACCCAATACCAAAAAGGTTTTCTTTTTAGAAGAAACTGAATCCAAGAAAAGACTTTTAGAGGGAAAATTCAGAAGAGAGGTTTTTAAGAAGGGTTTAAATGACCTTCTTTAAACCAAGCAAGGCTCTTGCTGAAAACAAAAACCACAAAATTTTTGGAGTGTCACCGATCCTAAATGTAATTATTATGAGGGAGGAAAATATGGTTGTAGAAATTTTCATGTTACTAAATTACCTCTCTTCATGTTGAGATTGCTATTGTTTCCTTTTTCTTCCTTGCATATGCTAGTTTTTGCTTGCCTTTATAATTTGTTTGCCTATAAAATGCCTATGCATAGGAAGTATGTTAGACTTGGATGTGTTTGTCACGTGTTTTATGATGCTCTTTTTGCGCTTCAATTCTTGTCTTTCATGTGAGCATCATTGAAATCTCTATGCCTAGCTAAGGGCGTTAAACAATAGCGCTTGTTGGGAGGCAACCCAATTTTATTTTTGTTCTTGCTTTTTGTTCCTGTTTTGCAATAAATAATTCATCTAGCCTCTGGTTAGATGTGGTTTTGTGTTTTAATTAGTGTTTATGCCAAGTAAGACCTTTGGGATAGCTTACAGTGATAGTTGTTTTAATCTTGCCGAGAAACATAAACTTTTGCAGCCAAGAAAATAATTTTTCATAATTCATAGAAGCCTGATTTTGATCTGATTCTTTTTGCACTGGATTGGTACACAAATTTCCCAGGTTGTCCTAATTTTTTAGAATTTATGGAGTTACAGAAGTATTCGAGAGTTACAGATTGCTACAGACTGTTCTATTTTTGACATATTCTGTTTTCTTTGTGTTGTTTACTTATTTTGATGAATCTATGGGTAGTATCGGGGGGTATGAACCATGAAAAAGTTGGAATACAGTAGATATTACACCAATATAAATAAAGAATGAGTTCACAACAGTACCATCAAGTGGTGATTTATTTTCTTATACTAACGGAGCTTATGAGATTTTTCTATTAAGTTTTGTGTTGTGAAGCTTTCAAGTTTTGGGTAAGGATTTGATGGACTCTGGAATAAGGAGTGGCAACAACATAAGCTTGGGGATGCCCCGGAAGGCATCCCCTCTTTTGTCTTCGTCTATCGGTAACTTTACTTGAGACTGTATTTTTATTTACCACATGATATGTGTTTTGCTTGGAGCGTCTTGTATGATTTGAGTCTTTGCTTTTTAGTTTGTCACAATCATCCTTGTTGTACACACCTTTTGAGAGGTACACACATGAATCGTGATTTATTAGAATACTCTATGTGCTTCACTTATATCTTTTGAGCTAGGCAATTTTGCTCTAATGCTTCACTTATATCTTTCTAGAGCATGGCGGTGGTTTTATTTTATAGAAATTGATGAACTCTCATGCTTCACTTATATTATTTTGAGAGTCTCTAAACAGCATGGTAATTTGCTTTGGTTATAAATTTAGTCCTAATATGATGGGCATCCAAGAGGGATATAATAAAGACTTTCATATAAAGTGCATTGAATACTATGAGAAGTTTGATCCTTTATAATTGTTTTTGAGATATGAAAATGGTGATATTAGAGACATGCTAGTGAGTAATTGTGAATTTGAGAAATACTTGTGTTAAAGTTTGTGATTCCCGTAGCATGCACGTATGGTGAACCGTTATGTGATGAAGTCGGAGCATGGCTTATTTTTTGATTGTCTTCCTTATGAGTGGTGGTCGCGGACGAGCGATGGTCTTTTCCTACCAATCTATCCCTCTAGAAGCCGCGTAGTACTTCATTTCGATAATAATAGATTTTTGCAATAAATATGTGAGTTCTTTATGACTAATGTTGAGTCCATGGATTATACGCACTCTCACCCTTACACCATTGCTAGCCTCTCTAGTACCACACAACTTTCGTCGGTACCATACACCCACCATATACCTTCCCCAAAACAGCCACCATACCTACCTACTATGGCATTTCCATAGCCGTTCCGAGATATATTGCCATGCAAATTTCCACCATTCTGTTTATTATGACACGTTTCATCATTGTCATATTGCTTTGCCTTATCATGTAGTTTACATCGTATTTGTGGCAAAGCCACCTCTCATAATTCTTTCATACATGTTACTCTTGATTCATTGCACATCCCGGTACACCACCGGAGGCATTCATATAGAGTCATATTTAGTTCTAAGTATCGAGTTGTAATTCTTGAGTTATAAGTAAATAAAAGTGTGATGATCTTCATTATTAGAGCATTATCCCAGTGAGGAAAGGATGATGGAGACTATGATTTCCCCACAAGTCGGGATGAGACTCCAGAAAAAAACAAAGAGGCCAAAAAATGAGAAAGGCCCAAATAAAAAATGAGAGAAAAAGAGAGAAGGGGCAACGTTATTATCCTTTCTCCACACTTGTGCTTCAAAGTAGCACCATGATCTTCATGATAGAGAGTCTCCGATGATATCACTTTCATATGCTAGTGGGAATTTTTTTTATTATAGAACTTGGCTTGTATATTCCAATGATGGGCTTCCTCAAATTGCCCCGGGTCGTCATGAGCAAGCGAGTTGGGTGCACATCCACTTAGTTTTCTTTTGAGCTTTCATAAACTTATAGCTCTAGTGCATCCATTGCATGGCAATCCCTAATCACTCACATTGATATCTATTGATGGGCATCTCCATAGCCCATTGATACGACTAGTTGATGTGAGACTATCTCCCTCTTTTTGTCTTCTCCACAACCACCATATTCTATTCCACCTATAGTGTTATGTCCATGGCTCACGCTCATGTATTGCGTGAAAGTTGAAAATGTTTGAGAACATCAAAAGTATGAAACAATTGCTTGGCTTGTCATTGGGGTTGTGCATGGTTCAAATATTTTGTGTGATGAAGATAGAGCATAGCTAGGCTATATGATTTTGTAGGGATAAGCTTTCTTTGGCCATGTTATTTTGAGAAGACATAATTGCCTTGTTAGTATGCTTGAAGTATTACTATTTTTATGTCAATATTAAACTTTTGTTTTGGATATTATGGATTTGAATATTCATGCCACGATAAAGAAAATTACATGGATAAATATGTTAGGTAGAATTCCACATCAAAAATTCTGTTTTTATCATTTACCTACTCGAGGACGAGCAGGAATTAAGCTTGGGGATGCTTGATACGTCTCCAACGTATCTATAATTTTTTATTGTTCCATGCTATTATATTATCTATTTTGGATGTTTTATATGCATTAATATGCTACTTTATATTATTTTTGGGACTAACCTATTAACCTAGAGCCTAGTGCAAGTTCCTGTTTTTTACTTGTTTTTGAGTTTCGTAGAAAAGAAATACCAAACGGAGTCCAAACGGAATGAAACCTTCGCGATGATTTTTCTTGGACCAGCAGACAACTAGGAGACTTGGAGATGAAGTCGGAGGAGCCACGAGGCGGCCACAAGGATGGAGCGTGCGCCCCCCACCCTTGTGCGCCCCCGTGACCCTCTTGACCTAATTCTTTCGCCTATATATTCCCATATATCCCCAAACCAACGGGGGCATCCACGAAAACACTTTCCGCCGCCGCAACCTTCTGTACCCATGAGATCCCATCTAGGGGCCTTTTCGGGCGTCCTGCTAGAGGGGGATTTGATCACGGAGGGCTTCTACATCAACTCTATTGCCCTTCCGATGAAGCATGAGTAGTGTACCACAAACCAACGGGTCCATAGCTAGTAGCTAGATGGCTTCTTCTCTCTCTTAGATTCTCAATACCATGTTATCCTCGATGTTCTTGGAGATCTATTCAATGTAATACTTTTTTGCGGTGTGTTTGCCGAGATCCGATGAATTGTGGATTTATGATCACCTTATCTATGAATATTATTGAATCTTCTCTTAATTCTTATATGCATGATTTGATATCTTTGTAATTCTCTCCAAACTATCGGTTTGGTTTGGCCAACTAGATTGTTTTCTTGCAATGGGAGAAGTGCTTAGCTTTGGGTTCAATCTTGCGGTGCCCTTTTCCAATGACAGTAGGGGCAGCAAGGCACTTATTGTATTGTTGCCATCGAGGATAAAATGATGGGCTTTTCATCATATTGCTTGAGTTAATTCCTCTACATCATGTCATCTTACTTAATGCGTTACTCCGTTCTTTATGTACTTAATACTCTAGATGCATGCTGGATAGCGGTCAATGTGTGGAGTAATAGTAGTAGATGCAGAATCATTTCGTCTACTTGACACTGACGTGATGCCTATATTCATGATCATTGCCTTAGATATCATCATAACTTTGCGCTTTTCTATCAATTGCTTGGCAGTAATTTGTTCACCCACCATATTATTTGCTATCTTGAGAGAAGCCTCTAGTGAAACCTATGGCCCCAGGTCTATTTTCCATCATACAAGTTTCCGATCTACTATTCTTGCAATCTTTTACTTTCTGATCTATAAACCAAAAATACTAAAATATTTACTTTATCGTTTATCTATCTCTATCAAATCTCACTTTTGCAAGTAACCGTAAAGGGATTGACAACCCCTTTATCGTGTTGGGTGCAAGTTTGTTTGATTGTTTGTGCAGGTATTCTATGATTTGTGCGTTGTCTCCTACTAGATTGATACCTTGGTTCTCAAACTGAGGGAAATACTTATCTCTAATTTGCTGCTTCACCCTTTCCTCTTCAAAGGAAAAACCAACGCAAGCTCAAGAATTAGCAACACGCGGGTCATACAATAATTAAAAGACAACCCTAAGGCTCCTGCCGGTTGTCGATATTACAAAACATGATCATCTCATACAACAACGTATATCACATCACGTCTTGACCATATCACATCACAACATACCCTGCAAAAACAAGTTAGACGTCTTCTACATTGTTGTTGCAAGTTTTACATGGCTGCTACGGGCAACTAGCAAGAACCGTTCTTACCTACGCAAAACCACAACGGTGATTATCAAGTTTGCTATTTTAACGTTCTTCAAGGACCAGCCGTAGTCAAATTCGATTCAACTAAAGTGAGAGAAACAGACACCCGCCAGCGACCTTATGCAAAACAAGTTGCATGTTAGTCGGTGGAACCGGTCTCACGTACGTGGACATGTAAGGTTGGTCCGGGCCGCTTCATCTCACAATACCGCCGAATCAAAATAAGACATTGGTGGTAAGCAATATGAACATCACCACTGTAACACCCCAGATGTATCATGTCCCAATTTGGCAATATATCAACTTGACCTTCATCCAATTCTTGTGGGTTTTATCATGTTTGGCCTCATCTTGTTTGGTTATGTGGTTTTATTCTTTTCATTGTCATGCTCTCCTTACCATATTGCATTTGTGCTTCTTGTCATCATCATATAGTGCATTTTCATCTCATGTCATCTCATGTTGCATTTTGTCATTCATGTTGTTGCCATGAGCATCATGGGCATGACCTTGTCCCCCTTTCAAACCATTGCACCATCACTTCTCCCTCCTTCCCTCTACTTCCTTCTTTTATCAAGTGCTATTTTTCCTTTCTCTATTAATGTTAATCTTCTCCCTGTAAATCTTGCTCCATGCCCTAAGCCTCTCTGCCAAATATATCCTTAGTTGTAGTTGTTTTGGTCAGGTTCAAAAATGACACAAGTTTCAATTATATTCAAACTTGTCTTATTTTTCTACCTCTAAAAATGCCCAATGCAATTTATTAACATAGTGGAGAATTCTAGGAGTTTGAGAATATTTTCTTTATACTCTAACTCCTCTTCTTTTTCCCTGTGCTTTTCTTTTTCTATTTCTGTTTGGATAAATAGAAAAGGGAGAGTTTCAGCGCAGCAGCCCCCCCTGGGCCTCCCGTAGCCCAGCCAGCCAGCGCAGCCTGCCAGCCCAGCCAGCCAGCGCAGCCCGCCAGCCCAGCCAGCCAGCCAGCCCGCTTGCCCGTTGGACGTTTCTCACCCAGCCGCGACGCTACCCAGTAGCCCATATGCCCACGTGGCTAGTTGGGTCCCGCTCGTCAGCGCCTCCCCTGTTCCCCGCACCCACCTTTTCCCTCTCCTCTCGCCGTCGCCATGGGGACCGCAAGCACGAGCGCGCGTGAGCTCGCACCGCTCGCCCTAGCCCTTTTAAGCCCCAGTTTCCGTGTCCCCTGCTTCGCCTAGGGTTTCCCTCGTCTGCCGCTGCCGTTTCCTGGTAAGTTTAGCCATCAGATCCACCGAAACAGCTCCGTCCCGAGCGCACCTGAGGGCGCACCTCGTCGCCGGCGTGCTCTCCGGTCACCCCCAACCCCGTCTATCGTGTCCTTCTTCTTCCTCGTCGTCGTCTCCTTCCACGACGTCGACTACAATGCCCCGGACGACGAGTTCCTCGACGTCCTCTGCTTCCACTTCCTCTCGGTCAGGACCGCGCCAAGGATTCAGAGCTCCGCTTCGTCGCCGCCAGCTCGTCTTCGTCGACCACTTCGCGTCCTTGGGTGAGCTGGGTAACGCACCTCCCTCTCCCATCCTTCCCATGGCATGTAGGCGCCCGTAGATCGCATCTGATCCATGTCTTTCCCGCTCTCGTAGTGCTCCGGCGTTCTCTGAATTTAGTTGTGCAGTGTTGTTCGACCGTAGCGTGTTTGCGTGTCCCTGCTTTGGGTTCCCCTCGTCGTGCTCCCGTAGCTCGCTCGCGCACTCGTTCACGTCTCGCGCGCACACTACAAGCCTCCTGCAGCTCTGGCGAGTTCCTCTGCCGCTCGCCGCGGACGCCATGGCCCCGAGTCGAGCAACTGCTCGAGCTCGAGTGCCCCTGCTTTCCCTCGTAGACGCATGCATCCTTACCCTCTTTCCGCACGCCCGTCGGAGTCCCGGTGCCCCGCTGGTTGCCGCATTGCCCTCGCCGGCGCCGTCGTCTTCTCTGCTTATGGCAGGTGAACTCGATCTGGTGTGTCTCCAAAAGGGGCCGAGCCCTTTTCCTATCAGTAGTTCCTGCCTAGCCCAGTGGTTGCCGATGCAGAGCCACACCGGGGAGACCCGGGTTCGATCCCCCGCGGGTGCATTATTCTTCCCCCCTTTTTCCATTTCTTTGCACTGTGCGTATGACAGGGCGGCCCCACCTGTCATACTCTCTTAGCCTGTTTGTTTCTTATTTATTTTATTATTATTATTTGTTTTATTTTTGGTTCCCAGCAAATATTCCATTTCTGGCATATGGAATCTGTCCTTTTCGGGCAAGTCCATTTCTGGACGTTTCCAAATATGGAAAATGCCATTTTTGTTATATACCATTTAGGGTAGGTTGTATCTTTGTGCATTTGTGATGATTTTTCTACAGCAACCCTAACATATTATATATGTTTTTGGGGTAGAAAAATCCCACCAATCCAGTGGTGGCATTGGTTTCTGCATTTGAGCAAGTTCATAATCATGTCATCTCACTTCATATTGCTGTTTTGTCTCTTATGTGTTTGTTCATGCAAATATGCTAGTTGTTTGTTTTGCACATGAGTAGCTTCATTTCCATACCTACTTCAAGCTAGTAGTTGTTCCATGACATGACTTGCCTAGTAGTGAGTTAATCAAGCCTGTAGAGATGCCATGATGAATCTATTTCTGCTATGTCTAGTAATTCCACTAAGTTTGTAGAAACTGTTATCTCTTGCATTATTGCCATGCTATTTTAGTCATGCTCTAGTGGTTTTTAGATTGAGCTCGGTGTTCATGTTTTGTAGAGCATCTCCTGTACATCACTGCTATGCATTTTCTTCATATGTTTGGGTGTTATAGCTTATTTATACTTTGCATCCAAGTGGCCATGTTGCTGTTTGCATCATATCTTGTCGTGCTTGTCATTTGCAAATCGTGCACCCGAATCCGGTGATCTTTATATCGATTTCAACCGAAATCATCTCATCTTTCCAGCGGCATACTTGGTTTGCCAAGTTGATGCCTTGTTCGTCATCTTTCCTTCTGAAGCACGCATATGCATTGCATATCACATCTCGCATAGCATGACATGTATTGCATCATGATGCTTGTGCATTGCACCGTGATTTATTGTGGTTCCTTGCTTGTGTTCTTGCTTTGGGTAGAGCCAGGAGACGAGTACGTGCACGAGGAACCTGTTGAGTACGCTTACGAGGATCCAGCCTTCGACAACTCTGAGAACCTTGCAGGCAGGACGACCAAACCTTCGATATCACTTCTATCTTTGCTTGCTAGTACTCGCTCTATCGCTATGTTAGATCTACCTGCCATTGTTTACCATGCCTCCCTATTGCCATGTCAAACATCTAACCAACCTGTCCTAGCAACCGTTGTTTGGCTATGTCACCACTTTTGCTCAGCCCCTCTTATAGCATTGTCAGTTGCAGGTGAAGATGAAGTTTGTTCCTGGTCGGAACATGTATATTTTGGGATATCACACTATCTCCTGTTTAAATTAATGCACCTTATATACTTGGTAAAGGTTGGAAGGCTCGGCCTTATGCCTGGTGACTTGTTCCGCTCTTGCCGCCCTGGTTTCCGTCATACCGGTGTTATATTCCTTGATTTTGCGTTCCTTACACGGTTGGGTGATTTATGGGACCCCCTTAACAGTTCGCTTTGAATAAAACTCCTCCAGCAAGGCCCAAACTTGGTTTTACCATTTGCCACCTAAGCCTTTTTCCCTGGGGTTTTCGCGAGCCCGAGGGTCATCTTTATTTTAACCCCCCCCCCCCCCGGGCCAATGCTCCTTCGAGTGTTGGTCCGAAATGAGTAGACTGCGGGGCCACCTCGGGGAAACTTGAGGGCTGGTTTTACTCGTAGGATGTCTCATCTGGTGTGCCCTGAGAACGAGATATGTGCAGCTCCTATCGGGATTTGTTGGCGCATCGGGCGACTTTGCTGGTCTTGTTTTACCATTGTCGAAATGTTTTGCGAACCGGGATTCCGAGGCTGATCGGGTCTTCCCGGGAGAAGGTTTATCCTTCATTGACCGTGAGAGCTTATGATGGGCTGAGTTGGGACACCCCTGCAGGGTATATAATCTTTCGAAAGCCGTGCCCGCGGTTATGAGGCAGATGGGAATTTGTTAATGTCCGGTTGTAGATAACTTGACACTTGACTTCATTAAAATGCATCAACCGCGTGTGTAGCCGTGATGGTCTCTTCTCGGCGGAGTCGGGGAAGTGAACACGGTTTGAGTTATGCTTGACGTAAGTAGTTTCAGGATCACTTGTTGATCGCTTCTAGCTTCTAGACCAATGTGTTGCTTCTCTTCTCGCTCTCACTTGCGTATGTTAGCCACCATATATGCTTAGTGCTTGCCGCAGCTCCACCATATTATCCCTTGTCCTACCTATGAGCTTAAATAGTCTTGATCTCGCGGGTGTGAGATTGTTGAGTCCCCGTGGCTCACAGATTCTACCAAAATAGATGCAGGTGCCGAGGATACCAGCGCAGATGGCGCAACTGAGCTGAAGTGGGAATTTGATGAGGCCCTTGGTCGTTACTATGTATCGTTTCCAGATGATCAGTAGAGGTGCCCAGTCGGGACGATCGGGGATCTAGCATTTGGGTTGTCTTCTTTTCATTTGAATTTGACCGTAGCCGGTCTATGAGTGTATTTGAATGATGTATGATCTTAATTGATGTATTGTGTGAAGTGGCGATTGTAAGCCAACTCTCTTTATCCCATTCTTGTTCATTACATGGGATTGTGTGAAGATGACCCTTCTTGCGACAAAACCACCATGCGGTTATGCCTCTAAGTCATGCTTTGACATGTGGGAGATATAGCCGCATCGTGGGTGTTACAAGTTGGTATCAGATCCATCCCCGACTTAGGAGCCCCCTGCTTGATTGTTTGCTGGCGATCTTGAGTCTAGAACAAAAATGTTTTGAGTCTTAGGATTATATATATTGGAGAGTAGGATTCTTTTTACTCCTCAGTCCCTTCGTCGCTCTGGTGAGGTCTCCTGACGTAGATGTTTTGACTTTCCTCTTCTCAAATTTCACTAAAAAAAATTTAGGATCACGCGGGTATCTTGGAATCGTTTCGATGGTTTTGTGACGAGAACATTGTTCTTGGTGCCTCCTGTCTATTTATGTGGCTTTGACCCGGGGAGTCGAGCTCTGAGGTGTTGTCGTCACAATTTTATCGTTGCAGTTCTGGAATACCTGAGTTTTGCCGACATCGAAAATCTCTTTTGTACAGTTGTTGGTGAGATAACCCCGATAACCCAGTACTGGGGCGAGCTCGGGAGTATTGCCATAACTCGTATAACGGATGCTTTTCGAAGGTTGAGGTACACGATTTCCGAAGGTTTCTTGGTTATGTGTTGACAGATGGATACAGCTGGATGTAGGGATTGTTAGTTTGGGTGAGATATATTGCTTCCCCTGTATCCCCAACACCTGATTGCATAACCAGAAAGTTTCGGGAGTTTATAGGTGGGATTCAAGTAGCTCTAGCATTTCTTCCCGCAGATATTTGGTTTGCGATTGGGTAATCCTTACCACTTATTTGTTCCAGTTGTACCTTGTTTATTTCATTCATCAATCTCTTATCAAGTGGCTTCTCACCTTAATGGATGTGTGATGTTTGCTTTGGAATTCATTCGTTCATCCTTTTTCGAATGTTTATTGTGAAGACTATATGTTGCAATTTCTATCCGTTGATTCAACTTGTCTATCTGTCTATCAAGATGCTAACGGATGTCACCCTCTTCAGGATGTCTCCGCCAACGCGTCAGAATCCGGAACGCAATGATGGGAGTCAGGCGAACCCTCCACCTCCACCTCCGCCTCCGGAGGCATGGCAAGCTTTGATGGCAGCCTCTAACGCCCATGCTCAGACGATGATCCAGCTCATGCAAGAGCGCAACCAAGGCCAAGGCAACCAAGGGAATCAAGGTCAAGGGCAGTTCAATCATCAGCCTCTTTTTCCTACCCTCAACCAGTTCATGGCAAATCAGACGAAGTCTTTCAGCTATTGTGTCGAGGCCACAGACGCCGATGATTGGCTCATGGATATCAACAAGCATTTTGAATGCAGCAATGTCAGGCCTGAGGACTATGTCAAGTTTGCTTCTTTTCAGCTCAAGGATCAGGCAGCTGATTGGTTCCAGCAATACAAGGATTCCAGAGGTGGTCGAGTGATTACTTGGACTGATTTCTGTCGGGACTTTAAAGCTCACCATATTCCTACCAGTGTTGTTGAGAGCAAGCGTGAGGAGTTCCACAATCTCAAGCAAGGCAACATGTCAGTGTACGAATACAACAAGCAGTTTCAGAAACTTGCTCGCTTTGCTAAGCAAGATGTTCATGATGAGAAAAGTATGATCTATCAATTCAGAGGTGGCCTTAGAGAGGATCTGCAGTTAGCTCTCGTTCTTGTTGAGCCTACTCAGTTTGATCAATTCTACAATATGGCACTCAAGCAAGAAGGTGCTCAGCTCAAGTGTGACGCTTCTAAGAAGAGAATCAGGGATGCAGTGCAATCTTCTTCTTCCTCACAAGTGGCAGCTAAGCAGCAGAAGTTCTATCTTCCTCCTCCTCCGTTTCATCAGCCCTACCAGCAGAAGAACTCAGGTGGTCGTGGATCCTCCCACCCACCCAACCCAAGCTATCAGAACAAGTCTCAGTCTCAAGCCCCAAAGTCGAATGCTCCTTATCATCGTCCGCTCTCAGAAGTGACTTGCAACAAGTGCCAGCAGAAAGGTCACTATGCGAACAAATGCTTCAATCAAAGGCGCCTTCCTCCTCCTCCTCCTGTGAGATCTTCAAGCAATGCAGTGGTCAAGCATAATTCCAAGTTTGCAAAGGTGAACATGATGAATGCAGCTCAGGCAGAGGATTCTTCAGATGTGACCATGGGTAATCTCTCAGTTAATGATATTCCTGCAAAAGTCTTATTTGATACTGGTGCATCGCATTCTTTCATGTCATACCCATTTGCATCCGAGCACAGTGTGGGCACAGAGGTCTTGTCCAAAGTCATGCAAGCTGTTTCTCCGGGAAGACTTATGACTTCCAGTTTAGTTGCTCCTGATGTTTCTATTAAGATGGGTGACTATAAATTTCTGTCTTCCCCAATTGTTCTTGGCGACTCTGATATTGATCTAATTCTCGGGATGGACTGGCTTTCTAAGAACAAGGCTCAGCTTGATTGTGCTGCCAGGCAGATTCAATTGAAACACCCTTCTGAGGATGTTATCATCTATGCCGCTCGTGATGAAACCATTCGGTTGTTTTCTCTCAATGAGAAGGGCGAGTTGGATGCTATTTCTCAAATTCCAGTCATTTGTGAGTACCAAGATGTCTTTCCAGAAGAGCTTCTGGGTATGCCTCCTCATCAGCCAGTCGAGTTCGTTATTGATCTTGAGCCTGGAACAGAACCCGTTTGCAAGCGTCCATACAAGCTTGGACCCAAGGAGCTGAAGGAATTGAAGAAGCAGCTCGATGAAAAAGAGCGTCTGGGTTTGATCAGACCGAGTTCTTCCCCATGGGGTTGTGGAGTTCTTTTTGTCCAGAAGAAGGATGGCACGGACCGACTTTGCGTCGATTACCGTCCATTGAACAAGAAGACAATCAAGAACAAGTATCCACTTCCCAACATCACTGAGCTTTTCGAGCAACTCAAAGGGGCTAAAGTCTTCTCCAAGCTTGGCCTTCGTATGGGGTATCACCAGATTTGCATTCGTGAACACGATATTCCCAAGACAGCATTTAGAACAAGCTATGGTTCTTATGAATATACTGTCATGTCTTTCGGCCTTGTCAATGCTCCTCCAACGTTCTCTCGCATGATGAACTTTATCTTCAACCCCTACACCAATGAATTTGTTCTGGTGTATCTCGACGATATTTTGGTCTTCTCCAAGAATAAGCAGGATCATGCCAAACATTTGCGATTGGTGCTCGACAAGCTTAGGGAGCATCAATTCTATGTGAAGTTTTCCAAATGTGAGTTCTGGCTTGATGAAGTTCTTTATCTTTGTCACATCATCTCCGCCAAGGGAATTGCTGTTAATCCCGCGATGGTTTCTGCTGTTCTGAATTGGGAACCTCCTCAGAATGTCAAACAGCTCCGCAGTTTTCTTGGTCTTGCAAGCTATTGCCGAAGATTCATTGAGAACTTCTCTAAGATTGCAAAGCCTCTTTCCAACCTCCTCCAGAAGCATGTCAAGTATGTCTGGATGCCTAAGTGCGATGTTGCTTTCAACACCCTCAAAGAGAATCTAGTCACAGCTCCTGTTTTGACTCCTCCTGATGAATCCAAGCCATTCGAAGTTTTCTGTGATGCTTCCCTTCAAGGTCTCGGTGCTGTGTTGATGCAAGAGAAGAAAGTTGTGGCCTATACCTCTCGTCAGTTGAAGCCCAACAAAAAGAACTACCCCACTCACGATCTCGAGTTGGCGGCAGTTGTCCATGCATTGATAACATGGAGACATCTCTTATTGGGAAGGCAAGTGGACATTTTCACCGATCACAAGAGTCTCAAGTATATCTTCACTCAACCCAACCTTAATCTCAGGCAAACTCGATGGGTCAAAATTATTCAAGAGTACAATCCGAGTATCGAATATACTCCTGGCAAGGCGAATGTGATTGCAGATGCTCTAAGCAGAAAGGCTTATTGCAACAGTCTAATTCTCAAGCCGTTTCAACCGGATCTTTGTGAAGTCTTCCGCAAGCTGAATCTTCAAGTTGTTCCTCAAGGCTTTCTTGCCAACCTCATAGTCTCTCCTACTTTGGAAGATCAAATTCGTGAGGCACAACTCCTGGATACCATGGTGAATAAGGTGAAACGTGGTATTGACAAGGGCATTCCCAAATACAAGTGCTATCGCTTGGATGACAAAGATACTCTTTTCTTCGAGGATCGAATCGTGGTTCCAAAAGGTGATTTGAGAAAAGTCATCATGAATGAGGCACACAATTCCCTCCTATCCATTCATCCTGGAAGTACAAAGATGTACCATGACCTCAAGCAGTCATATTGGTGGACTCGAATGAAGCGAGAGATTGCTCAATTCGTGAACGAATGTGATGTCTGCAGAAGAGTGAAAGCAGAACACCAACGACCAGCTGGTCTCCTCCAACCTCTTGCTATTCCGGAATGGAAGTTTGACCATATCGAGATGGACTTCGTGACTGGTTTTCCTAAGTCCAAGCGTGGAAATGATGCTATCTTCGTTGTCATTGACAAGCTTACCAAAGTGGCTCATTTTCTTCCTATCAAAGAATCTATCACAGCAGCTCAGCTGGCAGAGCTATACACTTCCAGAATTGTCTCCTTGCACGGCATTCCACAATTGATATCTTCAGATCGTGGAAGCATCTTCACTTCTAAGTTCTGGGATTCCTTTCAGACGGCCATGGGCACCAACATTCGTTTCAGCACAGCTTTCCATCCTCAAACAAGTGGCCAAGTCGAGCGAGTCAATCAAATTCTTGAAGATATGCTCAGGGCTTGTGTCATCTCTTTCGGTATGAAGTGGGAAGATTGTCTTCCACATGCCGAGTTCTCCTACAACAACAGCTTCCAAGCGAGTTCGGGCAAGGCCCCATTCGAAATTCTCTATGGCAGAAAGTGTCGTACTCCTCTCAATTGGTCTGAGACAGGTGAACGCCAACTTCTTGGCAACGACTTGATCACAGAAGCCGAAGAAATGTGCAAAGTCATTCATGAGAATCTCAAAGTCACGCAATCGCGCCAAAAGAGTTACTATGATAGCAAGCACCGTGACTTGGCTTTTGAAATCAAAGACCATGTCTACTTCCGCGTCTCTCCAATGAAAGGCACTCGTCGCTTCGGTATCAAAGGGAAGCTTGCCCCTAGATACGTGGGTCCTTTCAAGATCATTGGCAAAAGAGGCGACCTCGCCTATCAACTTGAGCTTCCATCCAACTTTGCAAATGTGCACGATGTGTTTCATGTGTCACAGCTTCGCAAGTGCTTCAAGACTCCTGAGCGCACTATCAACTTCGAAGATATCGACCTCCAAGAAGATCTCTCTTATCATGAGCACCCCGTTGCTATTCTTGAAGAAACCGAGCGCAAGACTCGCAACAAGTCAATCAAATTCCTGAAAGTGAAGTGGTCACACCATTCCGACCGAGAAGCCACCTGGGAGCACGAGGATCACCTCCGTTCCGAATATCCGGAGTTCTTCCAGTCCTAGATCTCGGGATGAGATCCTCTTGTAGTGGAGAGAGTTGTAAAACCCCAGATGTATCATGTCCCAATTTGGCAATATATCAACTTGACCTTCATCCAATTCTTGTGGGTTTTATCATGTTTGGCCTCATCTTGTTTGGTTATGTGGTTTTATTCTTTTCATTGTCATGCTCTCCTTACCATATTGCATTTGTGCTTCTTGTCATCATCATATAGTGCATTTTCATCTCATGTCATCTCATGTTGCATTTTGTCATTCATGTTGTTGCCATGAGCATCATGGGCATGACCTTGTCCCCCTTTCAAACCATTGCACCATCACTTCTCCCTCCTTCCCTCTACTTCCTTCTTTTATCAAGTGCTATTTTTCCTTTCTCTATTAATGTTAATCTTCTCCCTGTAAACCTTGCTCCATGCCCTAAGCCTATCTGCCAAATATATCCTTAGTTGTAGTTGTTTTGGTCAGGTTCAAAAATGACATGGGGACCACGTGACGCTAGCCAGCCAGCGCAGCCCGCCAGCCCAGCCAGCCAGCCAGCCCGCTTGCCCGCTGGACGTTTCTCACCCAGCCGCGATGCTACCCAGTAGCCCGTACGCCCACATGGCTAGTTGGGTCCCGCTCGTCAGGGCCTCCCCTGTTCCCCGCACCCACCTTTTCCCTCTCCTCTCGCCGTCGCCATGGGGACCGCAAGCACGAGCGCGCGTGAGCTTGCACCGCTCGCCCTAGCCCTTTTAAGCCCCAGTTTCCGTGTCCCCTGCTTCTCCTAGGGTTTCCCTCGTCTGCCGCTGCCATTTCCTGGTAAGTTTAGCCATCAGATCCACCGCAACAGCTCCGTCCCGAGCATATCTGAGGGCGCACCTCATCGTCGGCGTGCTCTCCGGTCACCCCCAACCCTGTCTATCGTGTCCTTCTTCTTCCTTGTCGTCGTCTCCTTCCACGACGTCGACTACGGTGCCCCGGACGACGAGTTCCTCGACGTCCTCTGCTTCCACTTCCTCTCGGTCAGGACCGCGCCAAGGATTCAGGGCTCCGCTTCGTCGCCGCCAGCTCGTCTCCGTCGACCACTTCGTGTCCTTGGGTGAGCTGGGTAATGCACCTCCCTCTCCCATCCTTCCCATGGCATGTAGGCGCTTGTAGATCGCATCTGATCCATGTCTTTCCCGCGCTCGCAGTGCTCCGGCGTTCTCTGAATTTAGTTGTGTAGTGTTGTTCGACCGTAGCGTGTTTGCGTGTCCCTGCTTTGGGTTCCCCTCGTCGTGCTCCCGTAGCTCGCTCGCGCACTCGTTCATGTCTCGCGCACACACTGCAACCTCCCGCAGCTCTGGCGAGTTCCTCTGCCGCTCGCCGCGGACGCCATGGCCCCGAGTCGAGCAACTGCTCGAGCTTGAGCGCCCCTGCTTTCCCTCGTAGACGCATGCATCCTTACCCTCTTTCCGCACGACCGCCGGAGTCCCGGTGCCCTGCTGGTTGCCGCGTTGCCCTCGCCGGCGCCGTCGTCTTCTCTGCTTATGGCAGGTGAACTCGATCTGGTGTGTCTCCAAAAGGGGCCGAGCCCTTTTCCTATCAGTAGTTCCTGCCTAGCCCAGTGGTTGCCGATGCAGAGCCACACCGGGGAGACCCGGGTTCGATCCCCCGCGGGTGCATTATTCTTCCCCCCTTTTTCCATTTCTTTGCACTGTGCGTATGACAGGGTGGCCCCAACTGTCATACTCTCTTAGCCTGTTTGTTTTTTTATTTATTTTATTATTATTATTTGTTTTATTTTTGGTTCCCAGTGAATATTCCATTTCTGGCATATGGAATCTGTCCTTTTCGGGCAAGTCCATTTCTGGACGTTTCCAAATATGGAAAATGCCATTTCTGTTATATACCATTATTCTTCCCCCCTTTTTCCATTTCTTTGCACTGTGCGTATGACAGGGTGGCCCCACCTGTCATACTCTCTTAGCCTGTTTGTTTTTTTATTTATTTTATTATTATTATTTGTTTTATTTTTGGTTCCCAGCGAATATTCCATTTCTGGCATATGGAATCTGTCCTTTTCGGGCAAGTCCATTTCTGGACGTTTCCAAATATGGAAAATGCCATTTCTGTTATATACCATTTAGGGCAGGTTATATCTTTGTGCATTTGTGATGATTTTTCTACAGCAACCCTAACATATTATATATGTTTTTGGGGTAGAAAAATCCCACCAATCCAGTGGTGGCATTGGTTTCTACATTTGAGCAAGTTCATAATCATGTCATCTCACTTCATATTGCTGTTTTGTCTCTTATGTGTTTGTTCATGCAAATATGCTAGTTGTTAGTTTTGCACATGAGTAGCTTCATTTCCATGCCTACTTCATGCTAGTACTTGTTCCATGCCATGACTTGCCTGGTAGTGAGTTAATCAAGCCTGTAGAGATGCCATGATGAATATGTTTCTGCTATGTCTAGTAATTCCACTAAGTCTGTAAAAACTGTTATCTCTTGCATTATTGCCATGCTATTTTAGTCATGCTCTAGTGGTTTTTAGATTGAGCTCAGTGTTCATGTTTCATAGAGCATCTCATGTACATCACTGCTATGCATTTTGTTCATATGCTTGGGTGCTATAGCATATTTATACTTTGCATCCAAGTGGCCATGTTGCTGTTTGCATCATATCTTGTCGTGCTTGTCATTTGCAAACCGTGCACCCGAATCCGGTGATCTTTATATCGATTTCAACCGAAATCATATCATCTTTCCAGCGGCATACTTTGTTTGCCAAGTTGATAACTTGTTCATCATCTTTCCTTCCGAAGCACGCATATGCATTGCATATCACATCTCGCATAGCATGACATGTATTGCATCATGATGCTTGTGCATTGCACCGTGATTTATTGTGGTTCCTTGCTTGTGTTCTTGCTTTGGGTAGAGCCGGAGATGAGTACGTGCACGAGGAACCTGTTGAGTACGCTTACGAGGATCCAGCCTTCGACAACTCTGAGAACCTTGCAGGCAAGATGACCATACCTTCGATATCACTTCTATCTTTGCTTGCTAGTACTCGCTCTATCGCTATGTTAGCTCTACCTGCCATTGTTTACCATGCCTCCCTATTGCCATGTCAAACCTCTAACCAACCTGTCCTAGCAAACATTGTTTGGCTATGTCACCGCTTTTGCTCAACCCCTCTTATAGCATTGTTAGTTGCAGGTGAAGATGAAGTTTGTTCCTGGTCGGAACATGGATATTTTGTGATATCACACTATCTCCTGTTTAAATTAATGCACCTTATATACTTGGTAAAGGGTGGAAGGCTCGGCCTTATGCCTGGTGACTTTTTCCACTCTTGCCGCCCTAGTTTCCATCATACCGGTGTTATGTTCCTTGATTTTGCGTTCCTTACACGATTGGGTGATTTATGGGACCCCCTTAACAGTTCGCTTTGAATAAAACTCCTCCAGCAAGGCCCAAACTTGGTTTTACCATTTGCCACCTAAGCCTTTTTCCCTGGGGTTTTTGCGAGCCTGAGGGTCATCTTTATTTTAACGCCCCCCCCCCCCCCCCCCCGGGCCAGTGCTCCTTCGAGTGTTGGTCCGAAATGAGTAGACTGTGGGGCCACCTCGGGGAAACATGAGGGCTGGTTTTACTTGTAGGATGTCTCATCCGGTGTGCCCTGAGAACGAGATATGTGCAGCTCCTATCGGGATTTGTCGGCGCATCGGGCGGCTTTGCTGGTCTTGTTTTACCATTGTCAAAATGTTTTGCCAACCGGGATTCCGAGGCTGATTGGGTCTTCCCGGGAGAAGGTTTATCCTTCGTTGACCGTGAGAGCTTATAATGGGCTGAGTTGGGACACCTCTGCAGGGTATATAATCTTTCGAAAGCCGTGCCTGCGGTTATGAGGCAGATGGGAATTTGTTAATGTCCAGTTGTAGATAACTTGACACTTGACTTCATTAAAATGCATCAACCGCGTGTGTAGCCGTGATGGTCTCTTCTCGGTGGAGTCCGAGAAGTGAACACGGTTTGAGTTATGCTTGACGTAAGTAGTTTCAGGATCACTTCTTGATTGCTTCTAGCTTCTCGACCGATGCGTTGCTTCTCTTCTCGCTCTCACTTGCATATGTTAGCCACCATATATGCTTAGTGCTTGCCGTAGCTCCACCATATTACCCCTTGTCCTACCTATGAGCTTAAATAGTCTTGATCTCGCAGGTATGAGATTGCTGAGTCCCCGTGGCTCACAGATTCTACCAAAACAGATGCAGGTGCCGAGGATACCAGCGCAGATGGCGCAACTGAGCTGAAGTGGGAATTTGATGAGGCCCTTGGTCGTTACTATGTATCGTTTCCAGATGATCAGTAGAGGTGCCCAGTCGGGACGATCGGGGATCTAGCATTTGGGGTTGTCTTCTTTTCATTTGAATTTGACTGTAGCCGGTCTATGAGTGTATTTGAATGATGTATGATCTTAATTGATGTATTGTGTGAAGTGGTGATTGTAAGCCAACTCTCTTTATCCCATTCTTGTTCATTATATGGGATTGTGTGAAGATGACCCTTCTTGCGACAAAACCACCATGTGGTTATGCCTCTAAGTCGTGCTTCGACACGTGGAAGATATAGCCGCATTGTGGGTGTTACAACCACCCACACCTCCTTTGTGTTCTACTCGTGCATATCATCTACGCATAGACCTGTCTCATGATGCCACTGTTGGGTAACGTTGCATGGAAAACAAAAAAATCTACGCACACGCAAGACCTATCCATGGAGATGCATAGCTACGAGAGGGGAGAGTGTGTCCACATACCCTCATAAACCGTTAAGCAGAAGCTTTTATCAACGCGGTTGATGTATTCGTACACCTTCACGATCTGTTTCGATCAAGTACTGAATGTATGGCACCTCCGCATTCAACACACGTTCAGCTCGATGACATCCTCGCCTTCTCGATCCAGCAAGGGAGGTGAAGTAGTAGATGAGTTCCGGCAGCATGACGGCATGGTGACAGTGGTGGTGAAACTATACGCAGGGCTTCGCCAAGCACAACGGACGTGGACGGAGGAGGTACTAGAACTAGAGGGAGACAGGGCGCCACAAACGACTTGGGGATCGTGGTGTGTGTTTCCCCTCTCCCACCTCTCATATATGTAGGTGGGGGAGGAGGGGACGCAGCCTAGGGCACCCCCAAGAGGGTCGGCGTCCCTCTTGGGCTCCTGCCCTCGCCACGCCCCCCTTCCTTATTTGCTCTCGGGAGGAAGGAAAGGGGAGGAGAGGGAAGGCAAGGGGAGGCCGAATCTCCTCCTTCCTTTTCTCCCCAAGGCCGGCGGACAGAGGTGTGGCGCGCCAGGCCCTTGTGGGCTGGTGTGCTCCCCTCGTTTGGCCCATATGGCCCAATAACCTCTCGGGGCCTCTCGGAACCCCTTCCGGTGATCCGATAAATACCTGATACATTCTGAAACCTTTCCGGTGACCAAATAGTATCGTCCTATATATCAATCTTTATCTCCGGACCATTCCAGAGAACTTTTTCATGTTTGTGATCTCATCCGGGACTCCAGACAACATTCGGTCACCAATTCACATAACTCATATAACACTATATCATCAATGAATGTTAAGCGTGCTGACCCTACGGGTTCGAGAATGATGTAGACATGCCCGAGATGACTCTCTGGTCAATAACCAATAGCAGGACCTGGATGCTCATATTGATCCCTACATATTCTACAAAAACCTTCATCGGTCGAACCTTTATGACAACATACTTAGTTCCCTTTGTCTGTCGGTATGTTACTTGCCCTATATCGGTATCTCCATACCTAGTTCAATCTCGTTACCAGCAAGTCTCTTTACTCATTCCGTAATACATCATCTCATAACTAACTCCTTAGTCACTTTGCTTGCAAGCTGTATTACCGAGAGGGCCCAGAGATACCTCTCCATCATACGGAGTGACAAACGCCAACTCAACAGACACCTTCAGAGATACCTATAGAGCATCTTTATGATCACCTAGTTACGTTGTGAAGTTTGATAGCACACACAGTATTCCTTCGGTATCTGGGAGTTGCATGATCTCATGGTCCAAGAAACACGTATTTAACATTAAGAAAGTTGTAGCAATAAACTGAACAATCATATGTTAAGCTAACAGATGGGCCTTGTCCATCACATCATTCTCGTAATGATGTGATCCTGTTATCAAATGACAACTCATGTCTATGGTTAGGAAACCTTAACCATATGTTGATCAATGAGCTAGTCTAGTATAGGCTCACTAGGGACACGGTATTTGTTTATGTATCCACACATGTATTTAAGTTTCCGGTCAATACAATTCTAGCATGAATAATAAAGATTTATCATGAATAAGGAAATATAATAATAACAAATTTTTATTGCTTCTAGGGCATATTTTCATTAGTGGTGTCCACCATGGACGACGTTGACAGGGGGCGGCGGATTGTACCTACTACGAATGGGTCCTGGGTGGACGATGCCATCGTGAAAGGTGAGTGTGCATGCCTGTGCTGCATGCGAAGGTCTGGCAATGCCGGTGTGCCAACCGTATAGGTACAACGACGACATCAGAAGAGGATGGTGTGGATGCAAAGTAGTGGGGAAGGGGAGAAATGAAAGAAAATGGGACTATGGGGGGGGGATTTAGTGGGCTGGGGGTGTCAGAGTACTACGTGGCAGCTGTCTGGAAGGCCGCACCCCCTCCCCACTTTGCTTCCGGTTTTCGGGGAAAAGTGCATCCGGACTGCTCGAAGGACCGATACAGGCCCGCGTGTGGATGGTTTGGGATCCGTGTTGGATATGCCCTAAGAGCATCTACAACCATCTATACAGGTGGCTCCTTCGGCACCGCCGGTAAACCATCTATTAGTTGCAGATGATAGCATGTTGATCTTCAAGGGAAAATGTTGTGGAGGTGGTTGAGGTGTCAAACTTGGTGGAGTCGTATTGTCAAGTGTCGGGGCAATGTGTTAACCCTGCTAAATCATCAATCTTTTTCAGCAAGGGACGTCTAGAAACTGTCTGAGGGGAGGAGAAGTATATTTTGTAGCTACCCAATGAAACGTTGAATGGGAATATTTGGTATGCCATCTGCTATTGGTATGTCAAAGATGAGACCTTTTAAGTACCTCAAAGATGCCCTATGGGGTAAGATCAAAGGACGGATTGAAAAAATAATGTCTCACAGGCAAGGAGGTCCTCATAAAATTAGTGGCACAAGCAATTCAGGTTTTCTCCATGTCTTGTTTTAAGCTCCCCGGAGGTCTTTGTGAGCATCTTAATAAAATGATCAGACATTTTTGGTGGGGGAGAAAGAATGGTGAACACGAGGTAAATTGGGTCTCTTGGAAAGCAATGGCGCAACCAAAGTTTATGGGAGGTTTGGGATTTCGTGATATAGAGATGTTCAATATCGCTTTGTTAGCCAAGCAAGCATGGTGATTGCTAGTATATCTGGACTCCTTGTTAAAAATTTGCAAGGCACTTACTTTTCAGGAAAATCTATTCTAGATGCGGAGTTGGGGAGATCCCTCCCATATATGGTGTGTTGTTACAGAGGGACGTTGTGTGTTGAACCTTAGGCTAATCGGGAGGATAGGGGATGGCCGGTCCACCCATATCCGGCCCAAAATTTTGGTTGCCCAGAGAAAGAACTATGAAGCCAATTGTGAGCCTGGGAAGCAATCCAACCATGATGATGAGTGATTTGATAGACCCAACAAGTATGTCATGGAAGAAAGAAGTATTGGAGTAGAATTTTTTTAGCCGCTAATGTAAAGTTTATTTTGGGTATTCCCTTATGCACAAATAATATGGAGGACTTTGGGATGCAACTATGAGAAGAAGGGTTCTTTCTTTGTGACATCAGCTTATAGAATTCTTATAGTCACCAAAAGAGGAGAGGGGGTTGCTCGCGGGAACTGTAGGTTCGTCTGATAGTTCCATGGAGGAGATGGGGTGCAAGTCTCTTTGGAAAGTACCGGTCCCTACAAAGATACAGACATTCCTATGGAGGCTAGCTCAACATTCTATCCCAACTGAAGGTGTGCGCCACCACAGAAAATTCCTACTTCTAATGCGTGCCATTTTGTGTGGTATTGAGGACTCGTGGATACATGAAATGTGGATGAAGGTGAGTTTGACTATGAACTCGAGGATGCTGGGAATAATCTCTTTTCGAGGAATCACTCCTGTCGAGAGGCCCTCTACCTTCCTTTTTCTGAATCTAGGAGAGAGGCAAAAGAGAAGTCCAGAGAGACCTCAACTTTTTCAGGGGAAGGGGGGATGATCAAATGTGAGGAATCCGAATCCTAAAAGGCAAGACCCAAACCATCGGTTGATCAATAGTTCTTGTTTCACTTCCATCTCTTGATACTTGTTTTCTTGCCATCAAACCAGACAGGTGCAGTTTGCTCGACTGCGTTACCCGTGATTGAAACACAAGCTGGAGACATATCGGCCTAGTGCCTTGGAAGCATTCCATCCGGTAGCAGCATCTCCTTCAACCACGCGAGGAAAAAACTGATGTTATCCTCTTTCGGCAAAGGAAGTTGGACTTTAGTTAGATAAAGAAAGTACCAGTAGCCTGTCTGTGCCCTTTAATCCTATAGCTGCCAAATCTCAACTAGGCCTCTGAATATCCTCTATTTTCACCTTTACGAGTCAAAGTAGTTTCCGGAAACACATAGAGGAGCTCTCATGCGTGGACCAACAATAGCCTCTATCCTTTCCTCTTTGATGGAAGTTGAGTACAAAGCACACAGTGGAGTGAAGTGAGTGGGGAGCGAAGAACTGACTATTCTACATGATCGACTCGCTACCCCACCCCAAATTCTTGAAAATGGTAGTGACACTATGCAGCATTTGGATAGCTTGAAGAATGGCCATCCATGAAGATATTGTTCAAAGTACACTTAGGACTAACATCCTCATTAAGCGATACATCCAAGAGATTGAGAACATCCAATTAATAAGCTCGAAGGGCGTCAGCATGAGGATACCAAGGAGTGGCGTGGGTATGAACCTGGAGGGCACGCTCGGTAGGGTATGTGAAAATTATGGTCGACAGAGGGGTATCAAGCAATGGCTAGGGGTTAGCATCAGCAGTGTGTCGTGATCATCATGGGGTCTATCTAGGCTTGTCGGTGGTGGTTTTCTAACCTTGAAAGCTTTGGCAAGCAGAGAAGGGCAAGCACTGGCGAGGGATTCATGTATCAAAAGGCTCGTTATTTCATGTGACTCCAAGGGGGTAGTGCCCGATGTAAAGAATGGTACCAAAAGTCTTCATAGTCCTATAGTTAGGGATATAGTTAATAGAATCAAGAATTTCCAAATTTGATGTTTTTGGTTTAGAAGACAGAGAGTCGAATTATGTAGTCTTACTAAGTATGTGATTTCACTTGATCAGGGTCGCCACACGTGGCTTCATTTTCCATCGGACCCATGTTGTATCCCTCTCAACACTGATTAATACTCCCTCTCTATCAAAATATAAGAATTTTTTTAATACAAAAGCAGTATAAAAAACGTCTTGTATTTTGATACGAAGGGAGTAAATCTTAGCGTAACTCCCAGAAAATATTACAATCGAACCCAAAAAAACACCCACCCCTCCCCTTAAAAAAATCTACAACCGGACCCCATAACCATCCCTCCTCTCCCCAAATGTCCAGCAGACAGCCGGTCAGAAAATCAACACCTAACTACCCTCACATCCATCCCAAACGCACAAGATGTCATCCACTCCTCATATCCAGTCCATAAGGGGTGGATATGGACACATACGGACACCAGCACCATATCAAACTGATGGGCGTGACCTAAGCGAAAACCCACCGGTCCGGTCCGCGGGGGTTCATTCCCTAATTAGGTGAGGATGCATTCATGTTACCGCTTTGATGCACCGCCCGAGGGACCAAAACCAACTATTTAAGTCGGACGACGAGGGTAACCATAGACACCACATTTACATCAACTCCCATTTGTCTACGCTGCCACCATTTCCCCTGTTCGTTTCCCCTTCTACTTCGACCTCGTCGTTGGCATGGTCCGATAGAAAATAACCTACTACAAGATGCTCACTCTCGAGCGTCGGGCGGAGATCGCGACCGAAGAGTTTCACGGCACTCAAATTGCGGCGAAGTAGGAGGAAGTACCGATGGAGGACGAGGCATCATGCATGGAGTTTTAGACCTGCAGCTTTTGCATGGAGGAGGGGGAGGCGGGGTTCCAACATGCCCAAGTCATGGAGGCGGCGGTGCAGTTCGAGGCGGAGCAAGCGGCCATCCTTGACTCGAACCAATCCGAGCGAGAGGTGGCGGAAAACCGCCACCGTATCCACCTCACCTACGTGAGGCGGGAGCGGCTCTTTGTGGACCTCGACGACGAGGAAGAGGAGCCAAAGCTTCTCCCTGTTGTCGATGACCACGAGGTCGGTCTGTACGACCAGGGGTCATCAACATCTCTTATGATGGCGATAGACCAAGGTAATTTGTTTGTTCCATGTAAACATGTACTCTGTATGATAAAATGAAACATTGCAGATTACTATGGATTTGAGAGTTTTCATATAAAGGTTGTGATTGGAATGGGGAACAAATGAGAGTCAGGCCGCAGCTGTTCGCGGACATGTCTAGACATGCCCGCAGGGTCGGATTTGTTGAGTCCAACTATAGATGCCCTAACGAGTAACCCTGGTTCCCTTTTTTGAGGAGGAATACCCTAGGCCTCTGCATCAAACGAAAGACAAAACACTAGTTCCCTTAGTTTGTTTCTTTCTCCAATGCCAAGAAATGTTTTTTTTATAATTTTTTGTTAAAAGCATCTTCTTACAGTTTACTCCGATATTCAAGATAAGACCGCAATTAGCGGTCAACAATAATTAACAGGGTGATCCCATTCTTTTGCTCTCAAATTTACCAGCAATAATTGCAACTAAGAGCATCTCCAATAGATGATGTATTTTATACACCAAAAAGTGGTTGGAGTAAAATATACATCACAAAAAAATGTTTTTTACATCACCAAAAAAGGGCCAACTACAAGAGATAATGGATGGTAGAAGATGTAAATTAGTGCTCCAATAGGTGATGTAAAACAAGTTGAACTACTACATCATTTCAAACAGAAATTCAAACATACTAAGTTCATTTGAAGAAAACATAGTTCATAAAACAAAACAAAAAACATAGTTCAAACTACCACATCACACCAAACTACTACTCCTCTGAGTCTACTTGAACTACATAAAACATAAAACTAGTCATCCTCGTTTTCTAGTCACTTACAGAACTCCTCTTTGCTAGGGTTGTTTGAGTCATCGAGCGTCTCGAACTCCTCCTCATAGTCATCCCAACCTGACGAGTCAGACTTGACGGGGATCACCATTGAGGGGCTGGCCTCGTCCTCCTTCTTCACCGCCTTCTTCTTCTTCTGCTCGGCGTCACACTTCCAATGGAACTCCTGCTTGGCCTAGACATACTCCGGATGATCCTGCACGAACCTCGCCAGCGCCGCTTTGTCACTTTCACCAGGAGCAATGGTGATCCTCGTCGTCTTCTTCTTCTTCTTATTATTATTATTATTATTATTATTATTATTATTATTATTATTATTATTATTCTCCTCCTCCTACTACTACTCCTCCTCCCCCTCCTCGTCCATCCGTCGTATCTTAAGATACTTCGGCCCGATGAACTCCGCATCCTCCCAGGTTTCGATCTCCGGGAAGTTCATCTTGTGCCTCGACCGGCCGAAATGCCAAGCGATGATGTCGTACACACGTGCAGCCTCCTCCGGGTCCTTGAAGGTGCCGAGCTAGTAGCGATAGCCGTCGCACTGGATCTCGGCACCGAAGTTCCCAGACGGCTTCTCCCGCACCCCGAAGTAGCCAGTCTTGCTCTTCGAGACCTTCTTCAGCGGCATGGCGACAGCGCGAGTGCGGCTTCAAATCAGCGGTGAGGGGATGAAGAAGCTTCGAATTGGCAGTGGCAGGGCGGAGAAGCTGCGAATCGGGTGGCGGTGGGGCGACGACGGTGGCGGAGAAGTTTCGAATTGAGCGGCGGTGGCTTCAAATATGGCGATTCCGAGGCGTGCGGCGGTGGGAAAGCTACAGATCTGGCGGCGGCGGTGGTGGAAAGGCCGGATCTGCCGGCGGCCGGGTGCGGTGGGCGGGCAGCGTTGGGGGTTGGGGGGTCCAGAGGCAGTTAGCGTTCGCGCAGTGGGCGGCCGTTTTACATCACCGCGTGGTCGGTGGTGTATATTTGCATCACCAAGTGATGCAAAATACAACTAGAGTAAATTCTGAGAAAAAAATCTACAACTACATCATCTGTTGGAGGGGTGTTATTAGATCTAAGTGATGTAAAAAGTAGGTATTTATACATCTACATCACCTATTCGAGATGCTCTAACAGAGATAATCGCACACTGCGGCTAGTTGTCCGTCCTCCTCATGTACCGTAATTTTTCTTACCAGTCATGCCCATCCTATTCCTGGACAAGTTCTGATAGAGGACAGTCATCAAACTTCCCGTTAGTTCTGTTGTCGACTACCTATAACTCTGACAGGAAAAAAATATGATGTCCGTGAAACTAGCTCAAGTGCAGTGAGGAAGAAAGCTGCCATTTCGTTCCATGAAATGTAAATCGATTGACATGCCATCCACATGCCTGTTGTTGTTTTGCAGCGAAATCTTGGAGTATGCATGAATATTGATGACACGGCATTTGAGAATGCAGGAAACTACATCGGATTTGAGGATACTTATTTCTAGTACTAGAAATTATTCATTCCCTTTCTTTGACCCTTTGTAATCATGAGGCTATCTTCAGCTCCCATGTCAACCGATTATTTGTCGCAGAGATAGCACATGCATTCGCTATTGAACGGTGTCCCCTCGCACCTGTGTTCCTTGAGAACGCAATTAAACATCTTCTCCGCAATCAAGCAGGTCGCCTTGCACAGAAAGCCTATGCAGAGTGGGCCGCCATTGATATTCACCCAGCATCCTGCAATGAATTAACACGCATGTATGAATATGAATATCCATGATGAAGAACCTGTAGTCGTTTATCACTGAGACGGAGGGAGGAGCACTAACCTGCGGAGCCATGATCCGGGAACAATACAAGAATCAACAGCAAGCACATGATAGCATTTCTTGCACCCATGATCGGTGGGTGGTGTTGCGCGAAGTTTCAAGTAAACTTTCTTTTCTTTCTCCACTTGGTTTGCTATGAAGCAAGAACTTTTATGTCAGAGAGGATATGCAGTATTTATAGGCTGGCTTTGGAAGTCAAAGACTCGTACTAGTAGATAGAAGCTTGTAAACGTACCAGATGGATAGGTGTATTTAATAAGAAAATTGATAAATATGCAATCTGCTGCGACGTCAGAATGCAAGAAGAGCGAAGTCCACGTGACCCTTTCTTTCTTCAGGCTATTGCGCACGATACGGTAGGAGTCCGTGCGAGATTCGGCGCAAAAAGAAAAACACACATAACAAAAATATTGCACTGTTCAACAGCTCGAGAGTAGTAAATTACCAAACTGTGGGCATCTTTTGGTAATCTACTACTACCTCCGTTCTAAAATATACTCCTATGACATTTTGGTAGGCTAAATTCATATATTTTGGAATGGAGGAGGATATGGTTTCAGAGGGGTATGTGGCCCCTTTGCAGCCAGAGGCCACTCCTGACACCGATGCTCAACATGTTGAGGAGATAAACGATAGACCAAACAAACCCTGGAAGAGGAAGGTTTATCCTACATTGGCGGTGCGTCGGAGTGCGAGAGTTAAACAAAAGAAAAAAAATTCCATGATGAAATATGAAAGAGATATTCTGGAATAGCAGAGGTCTAACGGACTTGGCTAAAAGAAGATTCCTTAGCGATACATCAGTAGAACAAAAATTAGATTTTATGGCTTTATTGGAGAGGCGTAGAGATAATTTCACCTCCCAATTTCTCAACACCATTTTAGGGGGGGTTGATTTTGACTGGCACTGTTTACCTCCAAGGGGGAGATCCGGAGGTATACTACTTGGGGTGAAGTGCGAAACTTTAGAGGTGCTGAATGTGGTCCACGGTGATTTTGCTATGAAATTTCGTGTAAGGTCTAAAATTGACGGCTTCCGATGGGCTTTGGTGGCCGTATACGGTGCGGCACAACCAGAGCTTAAACCGGAATTCCTTGCAGATCTGGTGAGAATTTTTGGGAATGAAAGGTTACCCATTTTGGTGGGGGGAGATTTCAATATCATTAGAAGACAAGAGGAAAAAAATAATGACAACTTTGATGGAAGATGGTCATTCATGTTTGATATGATAATTGAAAGTCTCGATTTGAGGGAGATTGACCTCACTGGTAGGCAATTCACGTGGGACAATTCTTTGCCAATTTCTACTTATGAGAAATTGGACAGGCTTCTCACTAGTGTTGAGTGGGAACAAAAATTCCGTTGGTTACGGTTCAGGCCCTACAGAGGGCCATCTCTGATCATACCTCACTACTAGTTGATTCCGGGGAAGCGACTCACGTGGGAAACAAAAATACTTTCTCTTCCGAATTAGGATGGTTTGAGAGGGAGGACTTCATGGAGCTCATTGCGGCTGAATGGGCCAGAGACATGGGAGGATCTTCTAGTGTTGAGAGATGGCAAAACAAAATTAGACATCTACGCCATTTTTTGAGAGGCTGGGCCAAACACCAAAGTGGTATCTATAAAGTGGAAAAGGAAAGATTGACACAAATTATTAATGAACTTGATGTGAAAGCGGAATCCATACTTCTTATTACTTCTGAGAGAGATATTAAGAATGAGGCCGAAAAAAGTTACAAGCCCTTATGAGAGAGGAGGAGACAAAATGGGCGCTTAGAGCAAAGGTTTCTAAGATTGTCCAAGGGGATGATAATACACAATTCTTCCACATGATTGCTAATGGGAAGCATAGAAAGAAAAAGATAATACATCTAGAACAAGATGAGGGTACAATTATAGGACATGAGAACCTAAAACTATACATTTCCGAATATTATAAGAAACTTTTCGGAGCACCCGAAGAAAGTTTTGTTTCTCTTGATGAGAATGTGATCGGGGACATATCGCAAATCAATTTATAAGAGAATGAGGTGTTGTCTGCCCCTTTCACTGATAAAGAGGTGTCTGATGCTATAAACAAATGAAGCATAATCAAGCGCTCGGGCCAGATGGGTTCCCGATAGAATTTTATCGAAAATGCTGGCATATACTAATAAAGAGTGATCTCATGCCTATGTTCCATGATTTATTCGAAGGCCACTTAAATTTGTTTCACCTCAATTTTGGAACAATAACGTTGTTGCCAAAGAAGGTGGCAGCTGTTCACATTGAGCAGTTTAGACCGATATGTCTTCTCAATGTAAGCTTTAAGATCTTTACAAAGGTTGGCACGAATAGGTTGACACAGATAGCCCATTCAGTCGTCCAACCCACTCAAACTGCGTTCATGCCAGGACGACAAATCCTAGAAGGGGTGGTAGTCCTACATGAAACATCGCACGAAATCCATTCGAAGAAACTAGATGGGGTTGTATTCAAAGTGGATTTTGAAAAGGCGTATGATAAGGTCAAATGGCCCTTCCTTCAGCAAGCCTTACGTATGAAGGGCTTCAACAAAGCCTGGAGATCTCAAGTGGATTCTTTCATACATAAAGGCAGTGCGGGATAAAGGTAAATGATGACACATGTCATTATTTCCAGACACGTAAGGGGTTACGACAGGGAGATTCCATGTCTCTGTGCTGTTCAACATTGTAGCGGATATGTTGGCAGTACGTATTAGTCGGGCTAAAGAGAGTGGCCAAGTAGGAGCTCTCGTTCCCCATCTCGTAGAGGGGGGCGTCTCTGTCCTACAATACGCGGATGATACTGTTATTTTCATGGAACACGATCTTACAAAAGCTAGGAATATGAAGCTTATTCTATGCCTTTTTGAGCAACTGTCTAGGCTCAAAATCAACTTCAATAAAAGTGAATTGTTCTGCTTTGGGAGAGCTAAAGAAGAACAAGACAATTAAATAAACTTGTTCGGTTTTGAAATGGGATCCTTACCTTTTAGTTATCTCGGGATCCCAATCCATCATAGACGGTTAACAAACAAAGAATGGAAATGTATAGAAGATAGATTCAAAAAATGATTAAGCTGCTAGAAGGGAAAACTAATGTCCTACGGAGGGCGGCTGGTGTTGATTAACTCAGTTTTGACGAGTTTGCCGATGTTCCTCCTATCTTTCTTTGAACTACCGGTAGGGGTACGGAAAATATTAGACTTTTATATATCCCAATTCTTCTGGAAAAGTGATGAGGACAAGAAGAAATATAGACTGGCTAGATGGGATATCATGTGCAGACCAAAAGACTAGGGTGGGTTAGGGATCGAGAATTTAGAGGTAAAGAATAGATGTTTGCTTAGCAAATGGCTATACAGACTATCTACGGAGAATGAAGGCATGTGGGTACAAATCTTACGGAATAAATACCTACATACTAAGACTTTGGCCCGGGTGAATGCAAGGCCAACGGACTCACCGTTTTGGAAAGGGTTAATGAAGACAAAAGTAACTTTCTTCCAGCAGGTGAAACTCCTAATTGGTAGTGGTACCTCTACTAGATTCTAGGAGGACACATGGCTAGGGGAGACGCCTCTAGCTTTACAATACCCTTCCCCTATATAATATTGTGCAACGTAAGGAGCATTATGTCACCACAATATTAAATTCAGTACCACTTAACATCCAATTTAGGAGATCTCTTGTAGGGAAACGTTGGAATGCTTGGTTATATCTGGTCCATAGGTTGATGGTGTTGGGGAACGCGGTAATTTCAAAAAAATTCCTACGATCGCGCAAGATCTATTCTAGGTGATGCATAGCAACGAGAGGGGAGAGTGTTGTCTATGTACCCTCGTAGACCGAAAGCGGAAGCATTATGACAATGCGGTTGATGTAGCCGTACATCTTCACGATCCGACCGATCCTAGCATCGAAGGTACGACACCTCCGCGATCTGCACACGTTCAGCTCGGTGACGTCCCATGAACTCTAGATCCAGCTGAGGTCGAGGGAGAGTTTCGTCAGCACGACGGCGTGGTGACGGTGATGATGAAGTTACCGGCGCAGGGCTTCGCCTAAGCACTACGACGATATGACCGAGGTGGAAATCTGTGGAGGGGGCACCGCACACGGCTAAACAATCAACTTGTGTGTCTATGGGGTGCCCCCCTCCCCCGTATATAAAGGAGTGGAGGAGGGGGAGGGTCGGCCCTCTATGGTGCGCCCAAGGGGGGAGTCCTACTCCCAGTAGGAGTAGGTTTCCCCCCTTCCCTAGTTGGAGTAGGAGAAGAAGGAAGAGGGAGAGGGGAAGAAGGAAAGGGGGGCCGGCCCCCTTCCCAATTCAGATTGGGCTTGGAGGGGGTGCCCCCACCTTGTCCACCTCCTCCTCTCTTCCACCATGGCCCATTAAGGCCCATTGACTCCCCGGGGGGTTCCAGTAACCTCCCGGTACTCCAGAAAAATGCCTGAACCACTCGGAACCTTTCCGGTGTCCAAACATAGCCTTCCAATATATCAATCTTTATGTCTCGACCATTTCGAGACTCCTAGTCATGTCCGTGATCACATCCGAGACTCCAAACAATCTTCGGTACATCATATCACATAAACTCATAGTACCAATCGTCATCGAACGTTAAGCGTGCGGACCCTACGGGTTCTAGAACTATGTAGACATGACCGAGACACGTCTCCGGTCAATAACCAATAGCGGAACCTAGATGCTCATATTGGTTCCTACATATTCTACGAATATATTTATTGGTCAAACCGCATAACAACATACGTTGTTCCCTTTTGTCATCGGTATGTTACTTGCCCGAGATTCGATCGTAGGTATCATCATACCTAGTTCAATCTCGTTACCGGCAAGTCTCTTTACTCGTTCCGTAATACTTCATCCCAAACTAACTCATTAGTCACAATGCTTGCAAGTCTTATAGTGATGAGTATTACCGAGAGGGCCCAGAGATACGTCTCCGAAACACGGAGTGACAAATCCTAATCTCGATCTATGCCCACCCAACAAACACCTTCAGAGACACCTGTAGTGCACCTTTATAATTACCCATTTACGTTGTGATGGTTGGTAGCACACAAAGTGTTCCTCCGGTATTTGGGAGTTGCATAATCTCATAGTCTAAGGAACTTGTATAAGTCATGAAGAAAGCAGTAGCAATGAAACTGACACGATCATAATGCTAAGCTAATGGATGGGTCATGTCCATCACATCATTCTCCTAATGATGTGATCCCGTTCATCAAATGACAACACATGTCTATGGTTAGGAAACATAACCATCTTTCATTAACAAGCTAGTCAAGTAGAGGCATACTAGTGATTATATGTTTAGTCTATGTATTCATACATGTAATAAGTTTCTGGTAAATACAATTCTAGCATGAATAATAAACATTTATCATGGATTAAGGAAATAAATAATAACTTTATTGTTGCCTCTAGGGCATATTTTCTTTAGCCTCCCACTTGCACTAGAGTCAATAATCTAGTTCACATCGCCATGTGATTTAACATCAACAGTTCACATCTGTATGTGATTAACACCCATAGTTCACATCGCCGTGTGACCAACACCCAAAGGGTTTACTAGAGTCAATAATATAGTTCACATCGCTATGTGATTAGCACCCAAAGAGTACTAAGGTGTAATCATGTTTTGCTCGTGAGAGAAGTTTAGTCAATGGGTCTGTCACAATCAGAGCCGTGTGTATTTTGCAAATATTCTATGTCTACAATGCTCTGCATGGAGCTACTCTAGCTAATTGCTCCCACTTTCAATATGTATCCAGATTGAGACTTAGAGTCATCTGGATTGGTGTAAAAGCTTGCATCAACGTAACTCTTGACGACGAACTCTTTATCACCTCCATAACCAAGAAATATTTCCTTAGTCCTCACTAAGGATAATTTTGACCGCTATCCAGTGATCTACTCTTAGATCACTATTGTACCCCCTTGCCAAACTCATGGCAAGGTAAACAATAGGTCTGGTACACAACACAACATACTTTATAGAATCTATGACTGTGGCATAGAAATGACTTTCATTCTCTTTCTATCTTCTGCCATGGTTGGGATTTGAGTCTTACTCAACTTTACACCTTGCAATACAGGCAAGAACTCCTTCTTTGACTGTTCCATTTTGAACTACTTCAAAATCTTGTCAAGGTATGTACTCATTGAAAATTCTTATTAAGCGTCTTGATCTATCTCTATAGATCTTGATGCCCAATATGTAAGCAGCTTCACCGAGGTCTTTTATTGAAAAGCTCTTATTCAAGTATCCTTTTATGCTATCCAGAAATTCTATATCATTTCCAATCAACAATATGTCATCTACATATAATTTAGAAATGCTCACAGAGCTCCCACTCACTTTCTTGTAAATATAGGCTTCTCTAAAAGTCTGTATAAAACCATATGCTTTGATCACACTATCAAAGTGTTTATTCCAACTCCAAAAGGTTTACACCAGTCCATAAATGGATCACTGGAGCTTGCACACTTTCTTAGCACCCTTTGGATCAACAAAACCTTCTGGTTGCATCATATACAAGTCTTCTTCCAGAAATCCATTCAGGAATGCAGTTTTGACATCCATCTGCCAAATTTCATAATCATAAAATGCAGCAATTGCTAACATGATTTGGATGGATTTAAGCATCTCTAGAGTTGAGAAAATCTCATTGTAGTCGACACCTTGAACTTGTCGAAAATCTTTTGCGACAAGTCGAGCTTCGTAGATCGTAACACTACTATCAGCATCCGTCTTCCTCTTGAAGATCCATTTATATTCTATGGCTTGCCGATCATCGGGCAAGTCCACCAAAGTCCACACTTTGTTCTCATACATGGATCACATCTCAGATTTCATGGCCTCAAGCCATTTCGCGGAATCTGGGCTCATCATCGCTTCCTCATAGTTCGTAGATTCATCATGGTCTAGTAACATGACTTCCAGAATAGGATTACCATACCATTCTAGTGCGGACCGTACTATGGAAGACCTACGAGGTTCTGTAGTAACTTGATTTGAATTTTCATGATCATCATCATTAGCTTCCTCACTAATTGGTGTAGGAATCACTGGAACTGATTTCTGTGATGAACTACTTTCCAATTCGGGAGAAGGTACAATTACCTTATCAAGTTCTACTTTCCTCCCACTCACTTCTTTCAAGAGAAACTCCTTCTCTAGAAAGGATCCATTCTTAGCAACGAATATCTTGCCTTCTGATCTGTGATAGAAGGTGTACCCAACAATTTCATTTGGGTGTCCTATGAAGACGCACTTCTCTGATTTGGGTTCGAGCTTATCAGTTTGAAAACTTTTTCACATAAGCATCGCAGCTCCAAACTTTAAGAAACGACAACTTTGGTTTCTTGCCAAACCATGGTTCATAAGGCGTCATCTCAATGGATTTTGATGGTGCCCTATTTAAAGTGAATGCAGTTATCTCTAATGCATAGCCCCAAAACGATATTGGTAAATCGGTAAGAGACATCATAGATCGCACCATATCCAATAAAGTGCGGTTACGATGTTCGGACACACCACTACGCTGTGGTGTTCTAGGTGGCGTGAGCTGTGAAACTATTCCACATTGTTTTAAATGAAGGCCAAACTTGTAACTCAAATATTCTCCTCCACGATCAGATCGTAGAACTTTATTTTCTTGTTACGATGATTCTCCACTTCACTCTGAAATTCTTTGAACTTTTCAAATGTTTCAGACTTGTGCTTCATTAAGTATATATACCCATATTTGCTCAAATCATCTGTGAAGGTAAGAAAATAACAATACTCATCGCATGCTTCAACACTCGTTGGACCGCATTCATCGGTATGTATTATTTCCAATAAGTCAATAGCTCGTTCCATTGTTCTGGAGAATGGAGTTTTAGTCATCTTGCCCATAAGGCACGGTTCGCAAGTCTCAAATGATTCATAATCAAGTGATTCCAAACGTCCATCTTTATGGAGTTTCTTCATGCGCTTTACACCGATATGACTCAAATGGCAGTGCCACAAGTATGTTGCACTATCATTATCAAATTTGCATCTTTTGGCATCAATATTATGAATATGTGTATTACCACGATCGAGATTCAATAAACCATCAACATTGGGTGTATGACCATCGAAGATTTTATTCATGTAAACAGAATAACAATTATTCTCTGTCTTAAATGAATAACCGTATTGCAATAAACATGATCTAATCATATTCATGCTCAACGCAAACGCCAAATAACATTTATTTAGGTTCAACACTAATCCCGAAAGTATAGGGAGTGTGGGATGATGATCATATCAATCTTGGAACCACTTCCAACACACATCGTCACTTCACCCTTAACTAGTCTCTATTCATTCTGCAACTCCTGTTTCGAGTTACTAATTTAGCAATTGAACCAGTATCAAATGCACAGGGGCTACTATAAACACTACTAAGGTACACATCAATAACCTGTATATCAAATATACCCTTGTTCACTTTGCCATCCTTCTTATCCACCAAATATTCAGGGCATTTCCACTTCTAGTGACCATTTCCTTCGCAGTAGAAGCACTTAGTTTCAGGATTTGGTCCAACTTTGGGCTTCTTTACGGGAGTGAAAACTTGCTTGACATTCTACTTTCAAGTTCCTTTTCTTTCCCTTTGCCCTTGTCTTGAAACTAGTGGTCTTGTCAATCATCAACACTTGATGCTCTTTCTTGATTTGCACCTTCGTCAATTTCAGCTTCACGAAGAGCTCGGGAATCATTTGCGTCATCCCTTGCATACTATAGTTCATCATGAAGTTCCAGTAACTTGGTGATGGTGACTAGAGAACTCTGTCAATCACTATCTTATCTGGAAGATTAACTCCCACTTGATTCAAGTGATTGTAGTACCCAGACAATCTGAGCACATGCTCACTGCTTGAGCTATTCTCCTCCATCTTTTAGCTATAGAACTTGTTGGAGACTTCATATCTCTCAACTCAGGTATTTGCTTGAAATATTAACTTCAACTCTTGGAACATCTCATATGGTCCATGACGTTCAAAACGTCTTTGAAGTCCCGATTCTAAGCCATAAAGCATGGTGCACTAAACTATCAAGTAGTCATCATATTAAGCTAGCCAAACATTCATAACGTCTACATCTGCTCCTGCAGTAGGTCTGTCACCTAGCGATGCATCAAGGACATAATTTTTCTGTGCAGCAATGAGGATAAACCTCAGATCACGGACCCAGTCTGCATCATTGCTACTATCATATTTCAACTTAGTTTTCTCTAGGAACATATAAAAAACATAGGGAAGCTATAACATGAGCTATTGATCTACAACATAATTTGAAAAATACTATCAGGACTAAGTTCATGATAAATTAAAGTTCAATTAATCATGTTGCTTAAGAACTCCCACTTAGATAGACATCCCTCTAGTCATCTAAATGATCACGTGATCCATATCAACTAAACCATGTCCGATCATCACGTGAGATGGAGTAGGTTTTAATGGTGAACATCTCTATGTTGATCATATCTACTATATGATTCACACTCGACCTTTTGGTCTCTAGTGTTCCGAGGCCATATCTGCATATGCTAGGTTCGTCAAGTTTAACCCGAGTATTCTGCATGTGCAAAACTGGCTTGCACCCGTTGTATCTGAACGTAGAGCCTATCACACTCGATCATCACGTGGTGTCTCAGCACAAAGAACTGTCGCAACGGCGCATACTCAGGGAGAACACTTATACCTTGAAATTTTAGTAAGGGATCATCTTATAATGCTACCGTCAAACTAAGCAAGATAAGAAGCATAAAAGATAAACATCACATGCAATCAAAATATGTGACATGATATGGCCATCATTATCTTGTGCTCATGATCTCCATCACCGAAGCATCATCATGATCTCCATCGTCACCGGCGCGACACCTTGATCTCCATCGTAGCATCGTTGTCGTCTCGCCAACTATTGTTACTATGACTATCGCTACCGCTTAGTGATAAAGTGAAACAATTACATGGCGATTGCATTGCATACAATAAAGCGACAACTATATGGCTCCTGCCAGTTGTCGAGAACTTTGTTACAAAACATGATCATCTCATACAACAAATTATATCACATCATGTCTTGACCATATCACATCACAGCAAGCCCTGCAAAAACAAGTTAGACGTCCTCTACTTTGTTGTTGCAAGTTTTACGTGGCTGCTACGGCCTTCTAGAAAGAACCATTCTTACCTGCGCATCAAAATCACAACGAATTTTTGTCAAGTGTGTCGTTTTAACCTTCAGCAAGGACCGGACATAGCCACACTTGATTCAACTAAAGTTGGAGAAATAGACACTCACCAGCCACCTGTGTGAGAAGCACGTCGGTAGAACCAGTCTCGCGTAAGCGTACGCGTAATGTTGGTCTGAGCCGCTTCATCCAACAATACCGCCGAATCAAAGTATGACATTCTGGTAAGCAGTATGACTATTATCGCCCACAATTCTTTGTGTTCTACTCGTGCATATAACATCCACGCATAGACCTGGCTCGGATGCCACTGTTGGGGAACGCAGTAATTTCAAAAAAAATCCTATGATCACGCAAGATCTATCTCTAGGTGATGCATAGCAATGAGAGGGGAGAATGTTGTCTATGTACCCTCATAGACCGACAGCGGAAGCATTATGACAACGCAGTTGATGTAGTCGTATGTCTTCCCGATCCGACCGAACCTAGCACCGAAGGTACGACACCTCCGTGATCTGCAAACATTCAGCTCGGTGATGTCCCACGAACTCTAGATCCAGTTGAGGTCGAGAGAGAGTTTCATCAGCACGACGGCGTGGTGACGGTGATGATGAAGTTACCAGTGCAGGGCTTCGCCTAAGCACTACGACGATATGACCGAGCTGGAAATCTATGGAGGGGGGCACTGCACACGGCTAAACAATCAACTTGGGTGTCTATGGGGTGCCCCCTCCCCCGTATATAAAGGAGTGGAGGAGAGGGAGGGCCGGCCCTCTATGGCGCACCCAAGGAGGGGAGTCCTACTCCCAGTAGGAGTAGGTGATGGAGTCATGTACCTAGGGTAGGGTCACAGACCTGATCTAAGTACCCCGCCCAAGGACACCCTTAAAAGAGATCACCATCCAGTCGACCTTCGAGGAACTCACTCGACTAACTTGAAGGACTCGACTACGAAGACTCACTCGACCACCAGAAGGTCAAGAAGCACTCTGAACTGCAACGGTCTGTAATTAAGTAGACTTTATGATAGTTAAGACCCTTTATGTGGGGCGTTACCAGTAACGCCCTAGACTTTATGTACCTTAAACCCTTCATTACGTGGGTGGGCTGGGTCCTGGCGCACTCTATATAAGCCACCCCCCTCCACAGGTAGAAGGGTTCGCAACCCTGTAACACATATACACGTAATCCACTCGACCGCCTCCGGGCTCCGAGACGTAGGGCTTTTACTTCCTCCGAGAAGGGCCTGAACTCGTACATCCCTTGTGTTTACAACTTCTCCGTAGCTAGGACCTTGCCTCTCCTTACCTACCCCCCACTCTACTGTCAGACCTAGAACCACGACAGTTAGCGCCCACCGTGGGGCACGGTGTTTTAGCGATTTTGTGGAGAAGTTGCAATTCTTCCGAGTACTTCCATCATGGTGGCTGCTGGAGTTTTGGTTGAGGGACACGAGGTCCGCCTCGGCGCTCTCACCTTCGTCGCCGACGGCTCCGCCTAGCTCCAGGAGGCTCCACTCGACGTCGATGCGCTCCCCGTCCGCGGGGCGACGCACTTTCGCGCCTGTGTCCGCGGCGTCCTGCTGCGGCAACCGTCGACCCCGTATCGGTCGACTCCCTTATCGACCACCCTCCCGGTCTCCCGCCAGCGCAAGCGCTCCGGGCGGTCGAGGCTTCTGCGGTGGGTGAGGCACGCGGTGGCTCGCCAGACGGCCACCACTCAAGTTGCGGCGATCAAGCCCAACGAATCTCTCTACGGCCTGTTCGATCTGTCGACTGGCTCCGTAGAGACTGCATCCGAATGCGATAGCAGTGATCCAGCGGCAGAAATCCTGATGGTCGACGGGCCTCGCAGTCCGCCTGGCTTCGCCCATGATGGTGGGGCAGGTGACGGAGACGACCCTGCACGAGGCCACGAAGAGTACCAACCTGAGCCACTCGACTCTCTGCAAAGAGAGGAACTTCGCCGCAGGAATATGGATGCCCTGCATACTCCCATCGCAGGAGAAACCCCCGAGGCTCGTGCCTTGGAGGAGGCACGATTGGCCAATTTGGCCGAACGCGCTCGCTTGGAGAATCTTCAGCGAGCACTCGACGAGCGTGCGCGACAACGAGTTCCCGACGCCAATCGACGTCAACTCTTCCCACCGACTCAGGTATATCGAACCCCAATCCAGAATTTAGCAGCTGCGACCCGCATAGCAGAGTCCATCCAGCCCTCTCAGTCGGAAGCTGGCAGAGGCTTGATGCAGATCAGGGATTTGCTCCGGGCAGCAGGAGACCAGAATTCAGCCGTGTCGCAGTCGCGCAACAGAATTCACAGTCGATCCGTCGCTGCGAATACGGTTCAGTCGGCTCACAGTCCCAGATCGCCTCCGCGGCGAGAAGGGCGCGAGAACCGGCGGGACCAGTACGAAGACCGACACGACCGAGATGATAGGCGTCGAGTGCCCGCTTCCCCTCCGAGGGTAGGGTCTTACGCTCCTCGGCGGCAAGACGGCAGACGTCAGCTCAGTGTGGGGCGAAGATCTCCAGTCGACCTCAGAGAACCAGGCTTCGACGCGCGATCCATTATCATGCAAGGCTTGGTCGACCGGAACAGAGCCCATCGGGATGGACCCGACAGAGATGCGCCCACAAGCAGTCGAGTGCATGTTACTGGTCCGGAGTGTTTCAGCAGAGCTATCAGAGCTGCGATGATCCCCCCCCCCCCCAATTTCAGGTTGGCAACAGGAGTCAGCAAGTTCACCGGTGAGTCTAAGCCTGAAACTTGGCTTGAGGATTACCGAGTGGCGGTTCAGATCGGGGGTGGGAACGACGAGGTGGCCATGAAACATTTACCCCTCATGTTGGAAGGTTCTGCCAGAGCGTGGTTGAATCAGTTACCTCCTGGTAGCATTCACACTTGGAAAGATCTGTCCCGAGTGTTCGTCAGAACGTTTGAAGGAACTTGCAAGCGACCGGCTGGATTGACGGAGCTGCAAGTCTGTGTGCAGAAGACCAATGAGACTCTCAGGGAGTATATTCAGAGATGGATCACTTTGCACCATACTGTGGAGAATGTGTCTGATCATCAGGCAGTCTGCGCCTTCAAGGACGGCGTCAAGGACAGAGAACTGAGTCTGAAATTTGGTCGAACCGGAGACATGACCCTGAGTCGGATGATGGAGATTGCTACCAAGTACGCCAACGGTGAAGAAGAAGACCGACTCCGAAGCGGCAAGTACAAACCGAGTCAGTCGGAAAAAGGAAACACCCGTCGGAAACAGAAGCGGAAGGTTGAACCAGCAGCTCCTGGAGAGGCTCTGGCCATGACTCAAGGGAAATTTAAAGGGAAACCAAAAGGATCCTGGAACCCTAAGAAGGTAAAGGATAAAGAAGGGAACGACGTGATGGATATGCCGTGTCACATCCACACGAAGAAAGACGAAGAGGGCAATATCATTTACCCAAAGCATACCACACGCCAATGTCGACTCCTGATCCAGCAGTTTCAGGGAAAACAGTCTAAGGACAAGGAAAAGGAGTCGGACAAGGCCGAGGACAAGGAAGACAGTGAGGAAGGATATCCGCATGTCAACTCCACTCTGATGATCTTTGCAGATGTGGAAACCAAGAGTCGACTGAAAGTCATTAACCGTGAGGTGAACATGGTTGCCCCAGCAAAAGCAAGTTATCTGAGATGGTCCCAAACACCTATCACATTCGACCAATCTGATCACCCGACTCATATTGCCACCCCTAGGAGGCAAGCTTTGGTGGTCGATCCGGTTGTCGAAGGCACTCGACTGACAAAAGTGCTGATGGACGGTGGTAGTGGGCTGAATCTGTTGTATGCAGACACACTGAAAGGAATGGGCATTCCGATGTCCCGACTGAGCACCAGTAACATGAGCTTTCATGGAGTCATACCAGGGAAGAAAGCTGAGTCACTCGGCCAAATAGCTCTGGACGTGGTGTTTGGTGATTCGAAACATTTCCGCAAAGAGAAGTTGACATTTGAGGTCGTGGATTTTCAGAGTGCGTATCATGCAATTTTGGGGAGACCAGCTTATGCACGGTTCATGGCTCGACCATGTTACGTGTACCTCAAACTGAAGATGCCCAGTCCCAAAGGAGTGATCACTGTCACCGGTGATCGGAAAAAGGCAGAAGAGTGCTTTCAGAAGGGCTCAAGGATTGCCGATTCCCAGGTGACAGCGGTCGAGTTTGAAGAATACAAACAAAACGCAGATCCGAGTGACTTGCTGCGATCCAAGAAGCCCGCCTCAGAGTCTGCATTTCAGTCGTCCGGTGAAACGAAGCCTGTTCACATTCACCCGACCGACCCCAATGCAGCCCCGACCCACATCTCCACAACACTCGACCCGAAATAGGAAGAAGCCCTCATCCAGTTCCTCCGTGAGAACTGGGACATTTTTGCATGGAAGCCCGCTGACATGCCAGGTGTTCCCAGGGGACTGGCTGAGCATCGCCTAAGAGTCGACTCATCAGCAAAACCAGTCAAAGAGCATCTTCGGCGGTCCGCGTCCAGAAGAGAAAAGCCATTGGTGAGGAAGTGGCTCGACTGTTGGCGGCAGAATTTATCCGAGAGATATACCACTCCGAGTGGCTCGCCAATGTCGTCATGGTTCCTAAGAAGGAAAATCGCTCCGAATGTGCATTGATTTCAAGCACATCAACCGGGCCTGCCCGAAAGATCATTTTCCTCTCCCTCGCATAGATCAAATTGTTGACTCGACCGCGGGATGCGAGAGATTGTCTTTTCTGGACGCTTATTCCGGGTACCACCAGATCCGTCTGTACGGGCCCGATGAGATAAAAACAGCTTTCATCACTCCATTCGGGTGCTTCTGCTATATCAACATGCCATTCGGCCTCAAGAATGCCGGAGCCACATTTATGCGAATGATTCAGAAGTGTCTGCTCACTCAAATCAGTCGGAATGTGGAAGCGTATATGGATGATATCATCGTCAAGTCACGAAAAGGTTCCGACCTGCTCGCTGACCTCGCCGAAACATTTGCCAACCTCAGAAGGTATGATATCAAGCTCAATCCATCAAAGTGCACATTCGGAGTTCCTGGTGGCAAGTTACTCGGTTTCCTCGTTTCCGAACGAGGAATCGACGCTAATCCAGAAAAGATCGGCACTATACTCCGAATGAAACGCCCCGTGCGACTGCACGATGTCCAGAAGCTTACTGGATGCTTGGCCGCATTAAGTCGATTCATCTCACGACTCGGTGAAAAGGCATTACCTCTTTACCGACTGATGAAGAAGGCAGACAAGTTCGAGTGGACTCCAGAAGCTGATGCAGCGTTTGCCGAGCTAAAAGCTCTGCTTTCCACCCAGCCGGTGCTTGCTGCTCCAATCAGCAAAGAGCCTCTGTTGCTTTATATCGCAGCCACAGGACAAGTCGTCAGTACAGTGCTTACGGTCGAGCGGGAAGAAGAAGGAAAAGCCTTCAAAGTTCAACGCCCAGTGTATTATTTGTCTGAAGTCTTGACTCCATCCAAGCAGAGATACCCTCATTATCAGAAGCTTGTGTATGGAATATACATGACCACGAAGAAGGTTGCTCATTATTTCTCTGATCATTCCATCACAGTCGTCAGCGACGCTCCACTATCAGAGATTTTGCACAACAGAGATGCAACTGGTCGAGTGGAGAAATGGGCGATTGAACTTCTTCCCCTTGATATCAAGTTTGAGGCAAAGAAAGCCATTAAGTCCCAGGCAATAGCGGATTTCCTCGCCGAGTGGATTGAACAACAGCAGCCGACTGAAGTTCACTCGGAGCATTGGACCATGTTCTTTGATGGCTCTAAAATGCTGAATGGTTCCGGTGCTGGGGTGGTCTTGGTTTCCCCCAGAGGAGATAAGCTTAGATATGTGCTCCAAATTCACTTTGATTCCTCCAACAACGAGGCAGAGTATGAGGCCCTCTTATATGGATTACGCATGGCCATTTCACTCGGCATCCGTCGCCTGATGGTCTATGGCGATTCAGATTTAGTGGTCAACCAAGTGATGAAGGAGTGGGATGTGAGAAGCCCAGCCATGACTGGATACTGCAATGCAGTGAGGAAGCTGGAAAAGAAGTTTGAGGTGTTAGAGCTCCATCACATACCCCGACTGAAAAATCAGGTAGCAGATGATCTGGCAAATATAGGTTCCAAGAGAGAAGCCATTCTGAGTGGTGTATTCTTGGAGCATATACACACTCCGTCAGTCAAAGAAGATCCTTTTACCGAAGAAGCCCCACAGCCCAAGAGTGCCACTGATCCGACTGAGGTCGAGGTCCCAGCGGTGGTCGATTTGATCATGGAGGTCTTAGTGGTCATTCCCGACTGGACAGTTCCATACATCGTGTATATCCTAAGAAAAGAGCTCCCAGAAGATGAGGAAGAGGCTCGACAGATCGTTCGTCGATCCAAGGCCTTTACCGTAATCAAAGGACAGTTATACAGAGAAAGCACAACTGGAGTTGGTCAGAAGTGCATAACGCCAGAAGAAGGTCGAATCATCCTTAATGATATCCACTCGGGGACCTGTGGTCATCATGCGTCCTCTCGGACCATTGTGGCCAAAGCATACCGAGCCGGGTTTTATTGGCCAAAGGCGAATGAGATGGCGAAGGAAATAGTGGACAAGTGCGAAGGATGTCAGTTCTACTCGAATATGTCGCACAAGCCTGCATCAGCTCTGAAGACCATTCCACTCGTCTGGCCCTTCGCAGTATGGGGGTTGGACATGGTTGGTCCCTTGAGAACGGGTCGAAGTGGCTTCACGCATGTTCTGGTGGCAGTCGACAAGTTCACCAAGTGGATTGAGGCTAAACCAATCAAGAACCTTGACGCCGGGACTGTTGTTAGCTTCATCAGGGAACTGATATTCAGATATGGAGTGCCGCACAGCATCATCACGGATAATGGGTCGAACTTTGACTCGGAGGAATTCAGAGATTTCTGCAACTCTCAAGGAACACGAGTCGACTACGCTTCAGTCGCCCACCTGCAGTCGAATGGGCAAGCAGAGCGAGCCAATGGCCTGATACTCAAGGGATTGAAGCCCCGGCTGATGCGTGATCTCAAGCATGCGGCTGGAGCATGGGTCGACGAACTTCCCTTGGTGCTTTGGGGGCTGCGGACCACACCTAATCTGTCGACCGGAAGAACTCCATTCTTCTTGGTCTACGGAGCTGAAGCAGTCTTGCCGAGTGATCTCCTCCACAATGCTCCTCGAATTGAACTCTACAACGAAGCAGAAGCTGAACAAGCACGGCAAGACGCAGTCGACCTTTTATAGGAAGAAAGGGAGATGGCCCTGATCCGATCGACCATCTACCAACAAGACTTGCGTCGTTTCCATGCCAGAAATGTGAGGGGTCGAGCCTTCCAGGAAGGGGACTTAGTTCTCCGAGTGGATCAGAAGAAACAACACAAGCTTGCTCCTTCTTGGGAAGGACCCTTCATCGTCACCAAAGTTCTCCACAATGGGGCGTACCGTCTTTACAACGTCGAACATGATATCGACGAGCCCCGAGCTTGGAACGCGGAGCTGCTCCGCCCATTTTACACTTAAGTCTATCACTCGGATGAGTTGTAATAAAATACTTCCACAGTTCATGGGTTTCAAAATAATAGTGTCATAATTCCTCCATAATTTTTGTCACTTTTTATTTTCCCCCCAGTGGGTGACTTAGCCGCGAATCCGTTTCGCCTAAGTTTGTAAAGATCCCTACCGAGTGGTGAACCAGACTCCCACTCAGGTACTTAGCCGCGAATCCGTTTCGCCTAAGTTCGTAAAAAACCCTTACCGAGTGGTGTGCCAGACTTCTACTCGGGGGCTTAGCTGCGAATCCGTTTCGCCTAAGATTAAATAAAATCCTACCGAGTGGTAAGCCAGACTTCCACTCGGAGGCTTAGCTGCAGTCCAAAGTACTCGCCTAAGATTAAATAAAATCCTACCGAGTGGTAAGCCAGACTTCCACTCGGAGGCTTAGCTGCAGTCCAAAGTACTTGCCTAAGTTATTTAAAATCCTACCGAGTGGCGAGCCAGACTCTCACTCGGAAGGCTTAGCTGCAGTTTAAATACTTGCCTAAGTACAATGTGCTCCAGCAAGGAGGATGAGGTGCAGGTCGACTGCGACCCTCTCCTCTGAGCTACGCCCTAAGTACAATGTGCGCTCGTAAGGAGGACGAGGTGCAGGTTGACTGTTACCCTCTCCTCGGAGCCTTGTCACAAGTACAACATGAAAATCCTACCGAGTGAAGGGCAGAACCCTCACTCGGGGGCTTAGCTGTAGCCCAGTGCTCACCTAAGATATGAAAATCCCACCGAGTGAAGGGCAAAACCCTCACTCAGGGGCTTAGCTGCAGCCCAGTGCTCGCCTAAGATATGAAAATCCTACCGAGTGAAGGGCAGAACCCTCACTCGGGGGCTTAGCTGCAGCCCAGTGCTCGCCTAAGATATGAAAATCCTACCGAGTGAAGGGCAGAACCCTCACTCGGGGGCTTAGCTGCAGCCCAGTGCTCGCCTAAGATATGAAAATCCTATCGAGTGAAGGGCAAAACCCTCACTCGGGGGCTTAGCTGCAGCCCAGTGCTCGCCTAAGATATGAAAATCCTACCGAGTGAAGGGCAGAACCCTCACTCGGGGGCTTAGCTGCAGCCCAGTGCTCGCCTAAGATATGAAAATCCTACCGAGTGAAGGGCAGAACCCTCACTCGGGGGCTTAGCGGCAGCCCAGTGCTCGCCTAAGATATGAAAATCCCACCGAGTGAAGGGAAAAACCCTCACTCGGGGGCTTAGCTGCAGCCCAGTGCTCGCCTAAGATATGAAAATCCTACCGAGTGAAGGGCAGAACCCTCACTCGGGGGCTTAGCTGCAGCCCAGTGCTCGCCTAAGATATGAAAATCCTACCGAGTGAAGGGCAAAACCCTCACTCGGGGGCTTAGCTGCAGCCCAGTGCTCGCCTAAGATATGAAAATCCTACCGAGTGAAGGGCAAAACCCTCACTCGGGGGCTTAGCTGCAGCCCAGTGCTCGCCTAAGATATGAAAATCCTATCGAGTGAAGGGCAAAACCCTCACTCGGGGGCTTAGCTGCAGCCCAGTGCTCGCCTAAGATTTGAAAATCCTACTGAGTGAAGGGCAGAACCCTCACTCGGGGGCTTAGCTGCAGCCCAGTGCTCGCCTAAGATATGAAAATCCTACCGAGTGAAGGGCAAAACCCTCACTCGGGGGCTTAGCTGCAGCTCAGTGCTCGCCTAAGACATCAAATCCTACCGAGGGAAGAGCAGGCCTCACACTCGGGGAACTTAGCTGCAGACCAGCGCTCGCCTAAGTGGGTTAAGGAATAAGTCGACTGCAGTGAGCGTCTCGCTTTGAACCTGCAAAAAGACATTTCGAGCCAAAAACAATCATATTCGGACATCAAATCCAAGTTCGGATCGGTACCTAAAGGAACCGAAAGTGCTCAGGCGCTAAGCCTGTTAAGGTTTATCGGTTACAACTCCACTCGGCATACCGAGGCAAATCTAAAGTGTCAAGCTTAAAAGAAGTTTTTACCCCTCCTGTGGAGGGCTGGAAGGAGCGACGAACTCATCAAGATCAATTCCATCTGCGATCCGAGTGGCAGCAGCAATGAAGGTTTCCATGAAGGACCTGAAGTCGTGTTTCTTGGTGTTGGCCACTCGGAGAGCCGCCAGCTTGTCTTCTCGCGCATCTTTGCAATGGACTCGGGCCAGACACAAAGCAACGTCTGCACCGCACCGAGCCGACGACTTCTTCCACTCCTGCACTCGACCAGGGACCGTGTTCAGGCGAGCCATCAGTGACTCAAGGTCGTTTTGGAACGTCTCCCTAGGCCAGAGTGATGAGTCGATGCGAGATGTGGCGACCTTCAGCTTTACAAGATAGTCCACGACAGCTGCAACACGGGACTCCAGTCGGAAAACATTCATGGCAACTTCATCGTTCACCGGAGAATTGATGGGGTCAAGGTTTGGTTCCAGCCGGCTAGTCTCTTCTTCAAAGTTTTGACAAAATTCTGCAAGGGAAATCACCGAGTCAAGGCAACGGTCGAATGGAAAAATCACAGTTGAAAATGATTGTTGAGAGCAAAGAGTTACCTTCAAGCATAAGGAACAGCTTCTTGGCAAGACCACTCAGGAAGGCCTCCAGATCATTTTTCTTCCCAGTCAACTGGCTGACTTGGTCGGTCAGTGCAGCTTTGTCAGTTTTCAGTCGACTGACTTCCTCGTTGGCGATCCCAAGAGCAGTCTTCAGATTGGTGTTTTCTTGTTCAAGCTTGGCGACTGAAGCTAATTTTTCGTCAGCAAGCTTGATCTTATCAGCTAGTTCAAGGTCTCTCTTCTGTTGGGCCTCCCTCACCTTACCTGCAAAGTACAACAAGATCAGGTTCTGAAACAAACGAAGGGAAAAAGCAATCGTCGAGGACTCACCAAACATACCTTCGGTCTCCTCCTTTGCCTTCGTCAGATTCTCCTGAACCCGCTTCAAATCCAGCTCGAGCTGAGTGTGCTTGTTTTCCAGCTCGGTGTAGCGAGCCGCAAGGTCACAGGATTTCTACGAAGAACCAATCGACTAAATGTCAAAGAAAATTCACTTCCGAGTGGAAAAGGAAAAATCATGCGTTTCTAAGACTACAGCCGAATACAAGCATTCAACCACAGTCTCGGGGACTACACCCAGTGGGTGCACTCAGCGTGCCCCCACTAATCCTATTGAAGAACAGAGTCGATCCATTCACCTCAGTCGAATGACAGGAAGACTGAACTTATAAAGCCTAAGGCCGACTGCCAGCAGTCGACCTTAGCCTTGGGGACTACACCCAGCGGGTGCACTCAGCGTGCCCCCACTAACACGGAGTTTGAATCGACGCACCCAGCGGGTGACTGCTATGAATTTCAGAAAGAAAATTTTTTGATAGCATATCCTAACAGATCAAGCGGTGGTCGACTTACCTGAACATTGCTTTGAAGGGCAGAACTGGCATCGTAAGCTGCTTGGCTCGCATGCCGGATGGTCTTCACCTGCTCCATCATGATCCCTGCCTGGCGTATCGCCTCCTTCGCGGCCCCAACTTGGTCCTCTGGGACGTGGTACGTCGTGAAGAGGGAGGGCTGTGCGGCACTCGACGAAGGAGGGAGGGCACTCGTCAATGGATCTGCGAAGGACACAGTGTGTCGAGTGGTGTTCTCCTCCTCCGCGACCAGAGTCTCGGGCGCCGTCACATCCTGGAGCACCCTGCCGGCAGACGCTTTCCTGCTCCGTATGTGCTTCAGCGGTTCCTCATCTTCATCATCATCAGGAAGAGTGATAACAACGTTGGATGGAGCTTCAGAAAAGAATCAGAATTAGAGATCACGAGTCAGTCGACTAAAAACAGAATTAAGAGTGTAGTACCAAGGTTTGAGGTTGCTGCATCCTCCATCTCATGGTCATCAGCCCCGGCTGAGGTCTCAGAAGTGGCAGCACTGCAATCACGAAGATTTAGTCGACCGGCTCAAACGTCAACCAGAGATAAAGCTTGCACAGAACAGGAGGATTTAAGCAGCAATGATTACCCTGATATGGTGGGGATGGACACCTTCATCTTCGGCAGGAGTTTGGTCGGCTTTGACGGGGCCGCCCTGGGCTGCTTCGATGCCCTCTCAGTCGGCACCGGAGAAGTGGTCCGAGGGCGCTTGGTCGACTGCGCCACAGTCGCAACCCCCTTGCCACGCTCAGTCACAGGGTCATGGACAAGCTTCGACCGCCTTTCCGAGCGCGGTGGTGCGACCTCCTCCTCCTCTTCTTCTTCGTCCTCCTCATCATCGTCATCATCGTCGTCATCATCCTCAGCGACATCCGAGTCCCACTCCTCCTGGCTTTCGCCCCCGCTCGCCTCTCCCTCCTCAGTCGGAGCCTGTGCCCCATTGGGCATCGAGTACAGCTCGGTGAGGGCCTGATAGACATCAAGACAAAAGTCAGTCGACCGATTGGCAGAGAAAACAGAAATAAATATGGCAAGAGTACAATGGGAAGTGGAGCAGACGTACCTTATTCGGAACACTGAGGTGGTCGAGTGGAGGAATCCTTCTGGCTCCACGGGGGTTGTCCTTGTTCCCAGTAACAGCGGCCATCCACCTTTCCAGAGTGGCATCGTCGACTGCTTCTGGATTGATCCGAGTCTCGTCTTCAGTCCCGCGGTACAACCACATGCAATGGCTCCGGAACTGAAGAGGCTGGATACGACGCCTAAGGAACACCTCCAGGAGATCCATACCCGTCACTCCCTCCCGAACCAACTGAACTACGCGCTCCATCAACATCTTCACGTCAGCTTTCTCCTCCGGAATCACCTTCAGAGAGGAGGGCTTGTTCACTCGGTCCATGGTGAACCGAGGGAGTCCACTCGACTTCCCCGGCGTCGGCTGATCCTGGCAGTAGAACCAGGTCGACTGCCAGCCTCTGACTGACTCGGGAAACGTCATGGCTGGGAAAGTGCTCTTGTTCCTCACCTGGATCCCCAAACCTCCACACATTTGGACAACTTGAGTTCTCTCGTCGCCTGGGCTTGCCTTCTTCACGGCCTGAGAGCGGCACGTGAATATATGCTTGAATAATCCCCAATGCGGTCGACAACCCAGAAAATTCTCGCACATGGACACGAACGCGGCGAGATAGGCGATGGAGTTCGGGGTGAAGTGGTGGAGTTGCGCTCCAAAGAAGTTCAAGAAACCACGAAAGAAAACACTCGGTGGCAAAGAAAACCCGCGGTCGACATGGGTGGCCAGAAGCACGCACTCACCCTCTGCCGGCTGGGGCTGCCACTCCCTCCCCGGAAGCCTCGCGACTCCGTGGGGAATCAGCCCGTCGTTGGCCATGTCGAGAAGATCCCCTTCCGTGATGGTCGACTGGATCCAATCTCCCTGGACCCAGCCTTTCGGCAGGCGAGATCTAGACGAGGACCCGCCGCGGCTGGTGGATCTCCCCTTCGCCTTCTCCGTCGCCGACGCCTTCTTCGCGCGTTCCAGCGCCGCCGTCTTATCCTTGACCATGGCTGCCGGCGAGATGCGCGAGGAGAAGTTGTGCGGAGGCGAGAGCGAGCGTGTTGGGCGGAGACGAAGGAAGCAGAGAGAAAGAGAATGCTGAGACACTGTTCAAAAAAAACCCTCGCCGGACGCATTTATGAGACCCTTTCCGAGTGGATGACAGGTGGGCCCGGTCGGTCTAATCATATCTCGAAACAACTGCGCGGGCGTGATACGTGGCGAAGAACGCGGCGCGGAGATCGAGGCGTCTATGCCCTATCCCATCCGAACGCCGCGGTCCGCCCCGCTTCACGCGCTTCCCCAAATTTCATATCCCGCGGAATCCGCGAACGACAGATCGGTCCGTCGAACGCGGGATTTCCTGTGATCCGTCACTCAGAAAACGACGAAGTCCAAAAGGTCACTCGACGAAAGAAAAGAATGGATCGAGTCGACTGAAGAAAAGTTACTCACTATCAACAAGGAGATCTTTACAACGCACGGCCAGTGTGCGAAAGCCAATCAGAAACAGCATCAACTCCTTCATCACTCAAGCCTCAATCCATTCGGGGGCTAATGATGGAGTCATGTACCTAGGGTAGGGTCACAGACCTGATCTAAGTACCCCGCCCAAGGACACCCTTAGAAGAGATCACCATCCAGTCGACCTTCGAGGAACTCACTCGACTAACTTGAAGGACTCGACTACGAAGACTCACTCGACCACCAGAAGGTCAAGAAGCACTCTGAACTGCAACGGTCTGTAATTAAGTAGACTTTATGATAGTTAAGACCCTTTATGTGGGGCATTACCAGTAACGCCCCAGACTTTATGTACCTTAAACCCTTCATTACGTGGGTGGGCTGGGTCCTGGCGCACTCTATATAAGCCACCCCCCTCCACAGGTAGAAGGGTTCGCATCCCTGTAACACATATACACGTAATCCACTCGACCGCCTCCGGGCTCCGAGACGTAGGGCTTTTACTTCCTCCGAGAAGGGCCTGAACTCGTACATCCCTTGTGTTTACAACTTCTCCATAGCTAGGACCTTGCCTCTCCTTACCTACCCCCCACTCTACTGTCAGACCTAGAACCACGACAGTAGGTTTCCCCCCTTCCCTAGTTGGAGTAGGAGAAGAAGGGAGAGGGAGAGGGAGAGAAGGAAAGGGGGGCCGACCCCCTTCCCAATAAGGATTGGGCTTGGCGGGGCGCTCCCCCACCTTGGCCGCCTCCTCCTCTCTTCCACCATGGCCCATTAAGGCCCGTTGACTCCCCGGGGGGTTCCGGTAACCTCCCAGTACTCCGGAAAAATGCTCGAACCACTCAGAACCTTTCCGGTGTCCAAACATAGCCTTCCAATATATCAATCTTTATGTCTCGGACATTTTGAGACTCGTCGTCATGTCCGTAATCACATCCGGGACTCCGAATAATCTTCGGCACATCATATCACATAAACTCATAATACCAATCGTCATCGAACGTTAAGCGTGCGGACCCTATGGGTTCGAGAACTATGTAGACATGACCGAGACGCGTCTCCGGTCAATAACCAATAGCGGAACATGGATGCTCATATTGGTTCCTACATATTCTATGAAGATCTTTATCGGTCAAACCGCATAACAACATACATTGTTCCCTTTGTCTTCAGTATGTTACTTGTCCGAGATTCAATCGTCGGTATCATCATACCAATTTCAATCTCGTTACCGGCAAGTCTCTTTACTCGTTCCGTAATACTTCATCCCAACACTAACTCATTAGTCACAATGCTTGCAAGGCTTATAGTGATGAGTATTACCGAGAGGGCCCAGAGATACCTCTTTGAAACATGGAGTGACAACTCCTAATCTCGATCAATGCCAACCCAACAAACACGTTCGGAGACACCTATAGAGCACCTTTATAATCACCCATTTATGTTGTGACGTTTGGTTGCACACAAAGTGTTCTTCCGGTATTCGGGAGTTGCATAATCTCATAGTCTGAGGAACTTGTATAAGTCATGAAGAAATCAGTAGCAATGAAACTGACACGATCATAATGCTAAGCTAACGGATGGGTCATGTCCATCACATCATTCTCCTATGATTTGATCCCGTTCATCAAATGACAACATATGTCTATGGTTAAGAAACATAATTATGTTTGATTAACGAGCTAGTCAAGTAGAGGCATACTAGGGACTATATGTTTTGTCTATGTATTCACACATGTAGTAAGTTTCCGGTTAATACAATTCTAGCATAAATAATAAACATTTATCATGAATTAAGGAAATAAATAATAACTTTATTGTTACCTCTAGGGCATATTTCCTTCAGATGGATGTTCAACTTTCAGACCAGGCAGATAAAATTTGTTGGAAGTTAACCACAAATGGATTATTCTCTGTGAAATCCATGTATTTGGACTTAATTGACTCTGGGCCATTGTCGAGGTCTCTGCGCATCTGGAAGATTAAAGTTCCACTCCGCATCAAGATCTTTATGTGGTTCGTCCACAAAGGAGTCATCTTGACCAAAGATAATCTGATGAAAAGGAATTGGGTTGGTAACCCCAGGTGTTGTTTTTGTGATCAAAACGAAACAATTAAACACCTCTTTCTCGAGTGTCCACTTGCAAAATTGTTATGGCGATCTATTCATATAGCTTTTAACATCCAACCTCCAATGAGCATAAACACGTTATTTGGGACGTGGCTTAATGGATTAGACATACACATAGCTAAACATATTCGGATAGGAATATGTGCTTTATTGTGGGCTATATGGAACACTATAAATGATATAATTTTTAATGGTACAACATTCACCAATTTTTTGCAGGTTATCTATAGAGCTATAGTCTGGATCTGTATGTGGTCGTTACTCACTCATGCGGATTACAGGGGGCCTATGGTTATTGGGTGCAACCGCTGGGAGACGGTAGCACGGGCCATCTTCAGCCGATTTGGATGGCGAGTTAATAATAGGCTAGGTGTGTAGGTGTCGTAGCCTGTTTTCTATCGCCGGATGTGGCGCTCTATTGCCGGTTGTGGCACTTTACATATTTATTTTCTCCTTTCTTGCTCGGTTTTTGAGCTTCTTTGGATGTTAAGACTCTGTTGCAACTTCTAATAATATGGATGCATCCATCAACTGATGCACAGGCCGAAGGTATTCCTCAATTTAAAAAAAACAAAATATGAACTTTTTTAAAATGTTTTATGACCCTTTTTTCAAAAAACAATGTGAAGATTTTTTAATATTTGTTGATCATTTAAAAAAACATTTTTTAAAAAATAACATGGTTTAAAAGTTTCATGATTTTTTCATTTGTGCTCGACAATTTTGAAAGTTTTTGGATCATGAACATTTTTTTAAAGTCCAACATTTTTCAAAAAAAATCCAAACAAAATGGTATAAAAATAGAGAAAAAAATGCTAGACCGAAACATTCTAGAAGGTTCCCAAAACATGGTTGAGGATTTTGACTGCAACAACCTCTACGACAGTGTCCTTGTTGCCATGGTCTACAATGACAACCATTGCAAATGAAGAAAAAAGAATGGAGCAAGGATGAACTCGTCTGATGCAAAGAAAACTGGTCGGTGCCACGTCAAGAGTCAAATGCCTAATCATCTTTCAAAACCACCTAAAATCTGACAAGTCGACAGTGAAAGCACTGAAGGAGGAGCTTTATCTGCTTTGAGGATTTGGGAGTGAAAATCATATCAAATTCGAGTTCATGGGGTATTTGTCCCTCGGGACGCACTTGGGAGTGAAAAATGGAATTCTTTCATTATCATGTTGTACTGTTTGCTCCCAAAATGGGCCGGCCCAAAACAAATCGTGCATGAGCTGCCTATATGCTAAATGCTGGCTTTTTGGAGAACACAATGAGGGTCAGTTAGGATTTGCCCATTTTTCTCATCAAAGAAATTTTAGGACATGATTGACCTGCCATGTAGTTAATGTTTCTTTTCGTAGTGAAATGTTGAAGGACGCATATATATACTACTCCCTCTGATCCATAATAAGTGTCGCAGCAAACTAACCTAATTTCAAAGATGCAATGCTTATTTTGGATCGGAGGAAATACTAAATTATTAATAATATTTCATTTACACAACATGCACGTAACTACCAAGGATAGGAAGTTGACACTGGTTTATGTCAAAAAAAATTAAAAAAAAAGGCAAATCTATTATAAATGCTCACCCGAACGAGCCGCCGACACACCCTTGTTGTTGTTTCCATATCATAGTCGGCCTAATCATGTGGACGACAGTGGAGAAGTCATCGTGCACGTGTGCCTAAACACTAGTGTTCTGGAGTTGCAATCGGCGTCGTTGAACTTTGAATCAACTTGAAGAACCTAACACCAAATCTTGTCGTCGCGTTCGCACAACGAGAAATCATAACCTCGCCGCACTGTGGAGTCATTAGGAACCTAAGTCGGAGCACCATCTAATCCACTCTGACGGACGAACTCAATAAGGATCGAAATCCGGAAGACCAACTCAAAGATGAAGTACAGCTACCCACCCGGCACTGCCTTTGCAAGGACTAAAACCCTAACATATCGACTAGCTGGAGCCGAAGCACCATGATTCCTTTCCCCGCCATCAATCGTCGTAGCGACTAGCAGAGGGAGGCAAATCCACGGGCTCACCGACACAGATCGGCGGGGCCCTAGTCGCCTTCTGAGATGGTAAAGAAAGAGTCGTGTATGTGCAAAAATATTTCAATGTCATTACGTTGTGCAAATGAACAAAAATGTTGGACCTTTGGTTCTACGTCAGGCCAGCCAACAGGGTGGCGTTTGGGAGCTCCTATACGGCGCTGCAGGCGCCCGTTGGCGCTCCTGGCGCCTGCAGCGCCCCGCGCTGGACCGGCCCATGGAAAGTGCAAATCAGTGAACGCGAAAAGCTCGCAAAACAAAAAAGGGAAAAATATATGCTCTCCTCATAGGATTCGAACTCACCACCACGTGATGACACACAAGTGCAACCAGCCAGATGAGCTACTTGCCATTCATGACTAGTAACAGAGGCAGGAGCTTAATAACAAGGCTGCAGTGCTATTTTATTGAACATAATCATTCATCTATGGTACCAATTAGTTTTTTTTTTGAATTATTTGGAAAAAAGATCGGATTTTGAAAAAAGATCTTCGTTTTGGAAGAAAAAGTTCACAAACCTGAAAAAGGTTCATTGACTTTCAAAAAAAAAAGTTCATCGACTTTACAAAAAAAATTCATCAAATTTGAAAAATGTTAACAGATTTTAAAATAAAAAATTCAAATTTGAAAAACGTTCATCGAATTTGATAAAGGTTCATCAATTTTGAAAAGCATTCATCGAATTTAAAAAAATGATTTTAAAAATAAAGTTCATTGAATTTCAGAAAAGTTCATAATTTTGAAAAAAAAGATAATTGATTTTCAAAAAAAGTTCATCAAATTCCAAAAAAGTTCATAAAAACTTAATACAGTTCACCAGATTTCAAAAAAAGTTCATCAAATTCCAAAACGTTCATAAAAACTGAAAATAGTTCACCGGATTTGAAAAAAGTTCATCAAATTCCAAAAAAAATCATAAAAACTGAAAATAGTTCACCGGATTTGAAAAAAAGTTCATCAAATTTAAAAAAAATCATCGATTCTAGAAAAAGTTCACAAATCTAAAAAAGAGTTCATCAATTTTATTTTTTTGCGAAAATTCAGAAAAGTTCAGGCATTTGCAAAAGAAAAAGAAAAAAAAAGAAACAGAAAAAAAGATAAGAAAAAAAAACCCGGTCGCGTTCTGGGAAAAGAATAGAAGTAGAAATATGTATCTGGTCACATGTGGTTGGTTGTTCCAATTGTTTTTTTTTTTTGAGGGAGGTTGTTCCAATTGTTGGTGCGTTGCTAAAGTGCATTGTAGGTTGCAGGTTCGAATCCTCCCCAGCGCACCTTTTTTTCCACGTTTGACAGAAAAAGAGATGGGAAGGGAAGGACCTGGGCCGGCCCAAAATCGCGCAGGGGGTGCACCCGTTAGCGCCAAATAGGGTTTACCGTGGCGTTTTATTAGACAAAAGCTCTAGGATTCTTGCTTGGGTCTTGGAGGGCTGCAATTGCTAGGTTTTTTTAGACAACCTCGTGAAGCTTTTATTAATCTGTCACAATGTTTACAGGGACGAAAGAAAGATCTCCAGGATGACCTAACCAGACATGGCGGCCACCCCCGAGAGATAAAGCATGCTTCGCTAAGTTGTGAGCCTCAAAGTTTGAGCTCCTAAATTCATGAACTATTTTACAAAGATGAAAACTAGCAGAATGTTCTATGATTTCATGTATCACCGCACCATATGAAGCTGAAGTACCGCTCTGTATATCTTCTACCACCGTTTTGCAATCGGAGCCCACATGAATACTTTGAACGTATAAGTCTTCCGCCAAAGCTAGTGCTTCCCTGATGGCTAGGGATTCTAGTGTTTGAGGATCATTGATTTGTCGGAAACCAACGACCGAGGCTCCAAGAAACAGGCCATGTTGGTCCCTACACACAACTGCAACCGCACCATACGTACCTCCTCTCGACAACGCTGCATCCACATTAACTTTGGCACATCCATTGACCGGAGGTAGCCAGCGTTTTGGTCTCGGCACAGACGTAGTAATTGGCCTTGGTGACCTCTTGTTGATCTGCTGCAGTTCTGACAAGTAACTCGTGATGAAGCCGTTCGTGGAGTATGGAGACTGAAAAATGTCCTCATAGATCGCCTTCCTCCTTGCACTCCATATCGCCCATGTTGTAACCACAAGGCGAGTGAACTCTTCAGGCCGTAGCATATCGTGTAGAGCAAACAACCACTGCTTCGGACTATCTTGCTGGCAGCTTATCACCTTTTCAACAAAGTCATCGGGTGCTAAAGCCCAGATGCTCCTCGACATCGAGCAATTCAACAGTGCATGTCTCCATGTGTCCGTAGCTCCACATAAGTGGCATGTATTTTCGTCGGCCATGTTGCGGTGATGTACAACCTCACATGTAGGCATCGACTGCCTGGCTAGACGCCAAACGAACATCCGCAGCTTTGAGGGTACTTGTATGTGCCAGATTGCACTCCACTACTTACTTTCCTGTATATTTGAAGTACCTTCTTCCTCATGAAGCCATCCTTCCCTGCTGATCTTCGTTCTTAGTATCATATGGTAAGCAGAACGCACCGTGAAAACTCCCCGTCTCTCTTCATGCCATGCCCAAAAATCTGTTATGTTCCTCGTGCACAACGGTATCTTGAGTATCTCTGCAGCATCAAAAGGACTAAAGACAGACCGTACCAGGACTTCTCTCCATTGAGCCGAAGCAGCATCAATCAGTTCCGACGCCCTTTCTGGCGGATTAGGAACAAGTGAAGTAATCGGCCTCTTGAAGTTATCACGAGGAATCCAGTTATGCTGCCAGATAAGTGTGGAAGCCCCATTACCAATTCTCCGGACCACTCCTTGTGCAACAATGTCCCTCCCATCAAGCACTGCTCGCCATATCTGAGAGGGGTGAGATCCCAACTCAGCTTCAAGGAGTGAGCATTGAGGGAAATATACAGCCTTTAGCACCTTTGCACTAAGCGAGGTCTCATCGATCATCACCCACCATGCTTGCCTAGCCAAGAGTGCTAGATTGAAAGTCTCCAAATCACGAAAACCAAGACCACCCAAGTGCTTAGGCCTGGTCATCATATCCCATGCAACCCAGCTAGGTTTCCTCTTACCTTGTTTGCTTACCCACCAGAATTGGCGAATTATGGATGTGATATTGTCACACAGACCCCTTGGTAGACGAAAACAAGACATTAAAAAAACAGGGATCGCTTGTGCAACTGCCTTAATTAAAACTTCTTTTTCGGCCGCAGATAGTAATTTCTCCATCCAACCTTTGATCCTTTCCCATACTCGGTCTCGCAAATACTTGAAAGTGCCATTCTTCGACTGGCCTACATCAGTTGGCATACCCAGATAACGTTCATTTAATGATTCATTTTGGATGTTTAAGGAATTCTTCACCTCTTCCTTTATGGAATCTGGACATCCCTTACTAAAGAAGATGGAAGACTTCTCATTATTTATCCTCTGTCCCGAAGCTCTGCAATAAATATCAAGCATGTTTGACACTTCCTCTGACCCCTCCACATTAGCCTTAAAAAGCAGCAGGCTTTCATCTGCAAATAAAAGGTGGTTAATGGTGGCGCCGTTGGAGCCACCTTAATACTTGTGAATGATGACCGAGAACTGAATTTCAGGAGGCACGAAAGGCCCTCTGCTGCAATTAGGAATAAGTAGGGGGAGATTGGATCTCCCTGTCGGATACCTCTTGTAGGTATAAATGAATCAAGTTTCTATCCATTAAAGAGAACAGAAAAGGATACTGATGAGACCATCCCCATTACTGTGTCAATTCACTGTTGAGAGAAACCCAATTTGCCCATGATACCTTTCAAATATGGCCATTCCAATCTATCATAGGCTTTCATCATGTCCAGTTTCAAAGCACAAAAGCTATTAGATCGTGACCGTGTCCTCTTCATGAAGTGCAGACATTCATAAGCACATATGATGTTATCTGTGATGAGTCTCCCAGGCACGAAAGCAGATTGTTCCTCAGATATAATATCAGGCAAAATATTCTTGAGTCTGTTGGCAACTACTTTGGATGCAATCTTGTAGAGCATGTTGCAAAGACTGATGGGTCTAAATTGAGACAACTGAGAAGGACTCATTACCTTTGGAATTAGGACCAACACAGTGTCATTAATGCCTTCCGGGCTTTCCTCCCCTCGCACTATTCTCAAAACAATTCTTGTGACATCATCACCACAAATATCCCAGTTGCGTTGATAAAAATGAGCAGGAAATCCGTCTGGACCAGGTGCTTTCGTTGGAAACATTTGGAATAATGCTGCCTTAACCTCATCAGACGTGTATTCGGCATTAAGGCGCACATTCATTTCCTCTGTTACTTTCTTGGGCACATGATCTAGCACCGCATCCATGTTTTCAACTCCCTCCGAAGAGTACAAAGTTTGATAGAAACTATTTGCCATTGCCTTTAATTCATATGGATCAACAACGATCGCCCCCAAGGAATTTTGCAGTGCCTTAATCATATTCTTCTTTCGCTGCAAGCTTGCACGAAGATGAAAAAACCTGGTATTCTTATCACCCGCTGACAGCCACTGGATCCTTGCTCGTTGACGCCACGTTAATTCCTCTCTATGGTACATCTCAATTAGGCGTTCGTTGATCTTCAGTTCCACATGTGATGGTCCAGTTCTAAGCAGATCCCCCCGCAGCTGATCCAGCTGTTTTTTCAAGAGCTTAATCTCCTTTTTCACATTACCAAAAGTATCATTGCTCCATCTGCTTAGACCTGCCGCCAAGTTCCGGAGCTTATTCCTCATGTCCTCAACTGTCAGGCAAGGCTCCGCTGCATCCCATCCATCAACTAGAGCATCATGGAGGCCCTCATGTATCTCCCACATTACTTCATAACGAAACTCCGGTTTTTTGTGTTGCTTTTTCATTCGTCCCATATCAACCAACAATGCCGAGTGGTCTGAAGAAGCAGCTATCTCATGGGTGACAGCTGCTAGCGGAAACCTTGCCATCCAATCCGCGCTGACCAACGCCCTATCCAGTCTGCACCGTGTGTATGTACCTCCAGTGACCTTCTTCTCGAAAGTCCAAAAATGGCCAGTATAGCCCAAGTCTAGTAACATGCAAACATCAATTGTATCTCTGAAAGCCTGGATCTGTGCATTGCTGCGTTGACCAACACCCTTGTGCTCTTCCGGACGTAAAACTTCATTAAAATCACCAAGACAAAGCCAGGGTAAGCTGCTTGTTGTACTGATGTTTTTCAAAGTTGTCCATGTTTGGTGTCGTAAGTGCGTCTGCGCCTCGCCATAAACACACGTTAGTCTCCACTTATCCTCACCCTGCTCCTCTACAAAGACATCAAGATGGTAAACAAAGTAACCCAGAATTTCAACTTTTATTTCATTGTTCCAAAACAAACCGATACCACCACTCCTACCTTGACTATCAACTGCATAAGCATTATCAAAACCAATAGAACTAGCTAAAGCTTCTACTGTAGAACCTTTAATCTGTGTCTCCACAATACAAAGTAGGGTAGGGCAAACTTCCTCGCAAATTCGCGAAGTTCTCGGACTGCCGCGGGTTTGCCCGCTCCACGGCAATTCCAGCAAAGGGCACTCATTGGGCCCGGCGGCGCTCCTCGAAGGAGCCCGCCAAACTCTTCATTGCCGAAACCTATCCATCACTGCCATCATCTTCCTTCCGGGTCCTCTTGGGTTCTCTCTGTGAGGGGGAACTGGACAAGGAAGTGCCCATCGACACGATTGCTAGCTTATCTGTAGCATCACCTTTTGTGTTGTTGTGCACATTGCCTTCCAGCGGCAACCCAGCCAACCTCTTCCTCGTGAGATCATCCATATTAGCATCTTTTCCACTGCCATCAACTACCATGTCATCCTCTCTCCTTCCCGTCCCCTGATAAACTAGGAAGTTGTTCCTGTCGGCCTCGCGGCGGTTGCCTGATCGTCCCCCTGTCCGGCCTCCCCTGCGGCTACCTCTCCTACCTCGGCCCTCTCCGGGACCTTGGCTCGCTCGCATGGCCCAGCTAGCTTGTAAATCCTTGAAGACTAGAGCCGAAGGGGGATGAATCCCACTACCGTGTTCCTTATAGAGATGACCCAACATACCACACACGGCGCACCAATCAGGGAGCTTCTCATACTTTACCCTGTAGATATGTCTTTCCCCCCCTCTGATCATAGATACAGCGTTCTTTAGGGGTTTAAACACATTCAATCGAATCCACACCCTATGGAAATTCCCAACAAAGTCATGAGACGGTTGTTCTGTGAATAGCACTTCCCCCACCTTTGCAGCTAGTGGGGTAACCAGGTGAGCAAACAGATCAGGAACATCATGTATCTGGATCCATATGTCAATCGTCTCCAGCTTGATGGATGAAGGTTTTGAGACCCCATCATAAGGCGCAAGAAGCACTGCATCCCCTCGGAAATTCCAAGGTCCCTCATGCATAACTCTCTACCAATCTCCTAAACAGGACAGTTGAACTGAGTACAGGTTATCTTCCAAGGGCTTAAACTTGGCCTCCTGCGCTATATTCCATGCTGACCGCATGTTTCTGTAGAACCACGTCTAACTGTACGATTTGGAGGTGTTTACCCTAGCCAACGCAATCCATCTGGGTCCCTGTGGAGGCGCATCTTTCTCATCGAATATCACATCATCAAGATCCTCTTCCTTCAGTCCAAGTTCTGCCATCATCCGCTCGACGTCGCTTGCGCCCGAGGAGCCCGAGGCCCCATCAACAGCCATCAGAAGAACCTTACCCGATGCAAAAACTGACCGGGTATATTGGGGAAACCCTAGAACCACTGTTCCCTGCCTAGCCTCGCGTGGGGTGAGCGACGGAGGAAGACAGAGAGAGATCGGCGATAGGGAAGGGGAAAAAAACGATCTACTCGACGGCGTTGTAGTCGCCGCCGCGAGAACAAAACCCTAACTCGAGTCCCTGCAATTGCTAGGTATCACTGATAAAGTAGTGCTCGCTAAATATGCTTCTCCTGGGCCGTCACACTAGCGGGAGTAGAGAAGTGTTATGGGCTATTTCGAGAAGCTTCTTCCCCCGATTATGGAACCTCCCCCGATTATTTGAAGTAATAATATGAGAACTAAAGCTGAAATAAATATAATTTGTGGTGTTTGATTATTGTATAATGGAAATATCATAATAGAATGTAAATGCTCATGCATGTTTGCATGTTGAGTTGGTTTTTTATTATGAATGATTGCATGCTGTGGTGGACTTTTCTCCATGCATGTTGAATGATGAGAATTCTTTTTCCACATGTTTATCCTGATTTTTTCCATTTTTTTCGTTCTGTTTTTTCCCTTTTATTTCCCTTTCCATCTTTAACTCATGAACATTTCACAATATCATAAAAAATCAAAATTCATGAACAGTTTTTATTCGTTAGCATTTTTCTAATTTGTAAACATTTTCTAGTATTCTTTATGGTATTTTTGCGAATAAAATGACTTCCGTTCTTTGTGGCGATGTCATGAAGGCAGAGAGGTGTGTGTCCTCGCAGAGTCAATTATTCCAATCTGATGAGTTCATGCTATTGTCTCTTGTTGCTTTTGTTGGTTTGATTTTCCGTGTTGTTGGAATCTTTCCTCGACATTATGGTGATGATTTTTTGATTCGACGGTCTACACTTGTAGGGGATCATCCCGGGCCCAAGTAGTTTCATTGCTCAAGGCTTCCCGTCTTGCTGGATAGGCGACTCAAGGTTTCTTTATATAACTTTATTGTTGATAAAGTTCTTGCAGGCGAATGAGTTGCAGTATCACTGCTCTAGTGCAATTGCACTCTATTTACAAAAGTATTGGCACTATGCCATCTAACAAAGATTGATACCACGGGGAAGCTGTCTACAGGAGATTTCATTGTAATTTTTAGTTGTAGGAATTACTTGTAATTTCTTGGATCTTGAATCTACAATCTATCTGCCATGGTTGCGAGTCTGAATAAATTTACATGTGTTTTCGCAAAAAAAATGTGATTCTATAATTCTTCTAGAAAACCGCAAGTCTATAATTAGGGTGCCATACTTTACACAACTACATGCATGTAATAATTTCATATGGAATGCTAGTATATAGAGGATGATGCTCATATATGGAATGATACTCATAAGCATACAGAATGACACGCATAGTACATATCAGTTACATGCGTGATTTAAATCGCAGATCGGATACTCATAATACAGATCAGTTAACTGCACCCGCAACTTCATAAGAAAACATGCATATTTTGAAGAAGACACTGTGAACAACAAACTGACCCATAACAATCTAGCACAGATTCATCACCTAGAGCAACTCACATGATAGAACCATGCCACCTTTGTCCAAAGATGGACCGGATGAAGAGCATTCAAAGAGTACCACAGCTACCGCCGACCCAAACGAAACGGAAAAAAATTATATGAAACCAGGTCTCACGGATTAGCAGGTAAGACCCATCCTGATGGATGACACGTGGCATCCACAAATCACAAAGCACCCGCCCCACCCCCCACCTGAAATCAAGGGGGGAGAGATTAGATGCTTTGTGATTTGTGAATACCACATGCCATTCATCAGGGCGGGTCTCACCTGATTTATATGAGATCTAGTCTCATATAATTTTTTTCCAAACGAAACAAACCACACATAGTTACGGCCATACGACCAGCACATCGCGAGGAAGCAGAGAAAACATACAAAAATGAAGCAAGCAGCTAAGCTTAGGCACGCTTGCACTTGAGGTTCCTCATGCAGGAGAGATGCATCTCGGCGACCTTCACGACCTTGGCAATGCCACGGCTCGGGCAGCTCCGCCCGGGCACGCACCGGATCTCGGCCTCCCGCTCCACCTGGCAGAAGCACCTGGGGTTCTCCACCATGGCGCAGCACCTCTCGCCGAACCCGCGCCGAAGGCAGTTGATGAAGTAGCTACCCTGCGTCGCGCAGCTCTCGGGCGGGAACGCCGTGGCCGGCGTCGCCGCGAGCGCGGCGCACACGGCGACAAGAGCGAGCGCGGCGGCGAGCTTCACGGACGCCATTGACGTATGGAGTCACAGGCCGAGGGAATGATGGATTTGCACAGCATGTGATGGTTTTTGATCTGTCTTCTACAAAGCGCTTGGCGGTAGCGGCAGCAGTCACGTGCAGCGGACCCGCTGCGACCGCTGTCGCTTCATTTCCTTATTTGTTTATTGCTCGAAAGGTAATCCAGCACTGTAGCAAATTGCTTTCATCAGAATGCACCACGTGAAGTGGCAGTCCATGACACACGAGGTGGGCTATAATTAGCACCCTCCATTCATTTGACAGCCCTTACTAAAGAAAATACACGATTTTGAAAGGTTCACATCACAATAACTCTGAATGATGTCCCGCATTTTAATAGTTTCCTCCTTCGTTCGCCTTAACAGAGAGAGAAGATGATTAACTGGGGATGTGGTAGGTGCAATTACTACTCCCCTCATGTGATCATCAGAACTGTTAGAGCAACTCCAACAGGCCGACCCAAACGAATGGCGATTTCGTTCTTTTTTGTCTGTTTGGTCGGCTGCCCACCCGGCGTCCGTCCTGTTTTAGATATGGATCGGCAGGACGCCCAACGCGCCGACCCATATGTGATGGCGTAGCTGCATGCCCCTCTATTTTTTTGCATATTGCATAGTTTGAATCAAAATAAAATTGTTTTGAACTGAATAAAATTGCATAGTTTATTACAAGCCAAATGAAAATAAAAAGGTTTCACATAGCTCTCACATAGTTTTGCAAACGAATAAAAAAAGATACATCTATTGGTTGCCAACATGAGCCCACATATGCTCAACTAAATCATTTTACAGTTGCACGTGAGTTTCCCAATCACGCATGTCTTCATGAATTTGGGTGAACTATTCAAACGTTGCCGCTACTCCATGCTCAGGCACAACATTCTCACCCTGAAACTGAAACACTTGATCGTATAGATGTTCTGGGTGCTCGTCTTCTACGATCATATTATGCATGATCACACAAGCAGTCATCACCTCCCACAATTTCTGCGTGCTCCAGGTATTAGCAGGATACCGAACGATGCCCCATCGAGATTGCAAAACACCAAAGGCACGCTCGACATCCTTCCTAGCACTCTCTTGCTCTTGGGCAAATCTTTTCCTCTTCTCTCCGACAGGGTTGGATATTGTCTTCACAATAGTGGTCCACTGAGGATAGATACTGTCGCACAGATAGTATCATTTGTCGTAGTTGTGGCCGTTGACAGTAAAGTTCACCGATGGGTTGTTGCCTTCCGCAAGCCTAGAAAACACCAGCGAGCGCTAAAGCACGTTGATATCATTGTGTGATCCGGCCATGCCAAAGAAAGAGTGATAGATCCAGAGATCTTGAGACGCCACGGCCTCAAGTACGACAGTGCAAGCCCTGACATGGCCCTTGTACTGCCCTTGCCAAGCAGAAGGGCAGTTCTTCCACTTCCAATGCATGCAGTATATACTACCAAGCATCCCTGTGAAGCCCCTGCTAGCATTCATTGCCAACAAACGGGCTGTATCTTCAACAGTCGGCTCTCTCAAGTACTCAGGGCCAAACACTGATAACAGCCTTGAAGAACTTATACAGGGATTCTGGGCAAGTAGACTCGCTCATACGGACGTACTCGTCAATGAGATCACCGGGCACTCTGTATGCAAGCATTCGGATGGCAGCAGTGCATTTCTGATAAGAGGAAAAACCAATCTTGCCAATGGCATCCTCTTTGCACTCAAAATAGTCATCATAGCCGACCACCCCCTCTCTAATACGGTTAAAAACATGCCTACTCATACGGAAACGGCGGCGGAATTTCTGATGTTCGAACAACGGGTTTGTTGTATCAAAGTAGTCCTTCCAAAGAAGAAAATGCCCGCTCTCTCGGTTGTGATTCAACGCGGGAAGGTGACCCGGAATGGAGCCATGGAACAATGGGCAGCCAATATCTCCTCCTCGTCATCGGAGGACGAATCGTGGAAGTTGCAAAGGAAATTGTGAAAAAAGAACTCGTCGGCGGAGTCCATTTTGTACCTTGGAAAACTGTCGAATAGCTTGCAGGCTTCGGCGAAGGAGACGGACGGCGAAGGGAGTCGTGGCGCGCACGGACCAGCTGCTGTCCTGCCGGCATCCGACGGGCGTGCCGGTGAGGATCTGGCCGGGCGGCGAGGCGGCTTCTTGGTCGGGGCGGCTGTGTGGTGGGGGCACGGGGCGTGGGAACCAGTCGGCTCCTAGCGGCAAGACAGCGGCGGCGGGCGACGTGGGAGTGGGCGGCCTAGCTAGGCGGATGTGGAGGCCCTGGCAGCTGGCACACTTGCCGGCAAAAAAATGGGCGGCGGTGTCAGTGACAGAGGAGGAGGGCGAGGGTTGTTGTTGGATTGGGGGGGCGATGTGACACAGACCAGCGGGCCCCGGGAGAGGAGAGGGCGAGCGCGCGCGCGTCCGTCGCATGTCCGCACCGACGCAAATCCGGCTAAAAAATGGGCCGGGAATGGGTCGCCGCGGACAAAAAGCGGACGCGCGTCCGTTTGGGTCGGCGCGTTGGGCCGACTTTTCTGTCCGCGCCGACCCAAACGGACGGCGGGGGATGAAATGGGTCGCCACGTTGGAGTTGCTCTTAGCTCTCTTGAAATAGGCTTTCGTCCCCACGATATTGACTAGAGCATGACGCGTGCCTTGCCATGCCCGTTCTTCATTCATGAGTTAAGTACTTATTTTAATTTATACGTGGTTTATTATCATCGGCTGGCTTGATGTGTATAATTATCACTTACTTATCTTACATAGTATTGCCATTGTAATAGCTTCAGTCTAACTGAAGTAACAACATGACTAATCGTTAGCTCCATGTATGATTCATACATGTTATCATGGAATGAAATGCCCCAAAGTTATGATATATATTGTTCATTGTTTTTGAAATAGCTTACCACTTATGCCAAGTGGTAAAGTTATGATAGATAGAGATATATAATGGCTTGGGCCAAGCGAATCAATGATTCCATATCGTTGATGGAAAGAGAGTATATATATACTTTACAGACCAACCAACAGCTTGCAAAAAGGTAAAAATCATAGTAGCAATACGCAAGAAGTGAAAAGCTCATTCACTTCCATTCTTCTCCTTCCTAGCAACACACTTGAGATAGTGCAAGACGATGTCGGAGACCGCATATGAGGGAGGTACATCGACACCATTGGTGTGATATACTTCTGGTACTCATCGTCACATTTTCCTTTAAGGATCTATTTTCTTTTCAAACAGATGCAATTATGTCATGTTGTTGTACATGTAGCGTGTATATCATCGATCTCAAATTCATTTTTGCTGCACAAAGAAGCTACGAGGCTCTATGTTGTTTTCTCTTCAACAGCTTCAGGAGTGGTGGAAGGTCTCTGGCTATATATGGATGCTTCATCTAATCTGCCAGGTTCAATACGAATCAATAAGATTGGGTATACGCACAACCGTGCATGCTTGCCATTCTCCATATCGTTGGCTTGAATTGTAAATGGGTGGCAGCCCTCCTATGCTTTACCACCTTTCCAATATAACTTGACATGACAAATGTATTGTGTGAATTTGAGTTGCAGAGGACGCTGTGTGAAATACACAAGAACCAATACTAAGATAATTTTACTAAGTACAATATTATAATTTCGGTAACAACTAAGTATAGTACTCTATTTCACAGGAAGCAAACACAGAATGTGAAGGGGTCTTTTTCTACATGATGTGAAGGAATGTTGATACTGCGACAAAAACAAACATAAAGTATCAACACATGATACGTCAACAACTACCATGCTATCTCATTATCAACTTGTTTATGACTATGCCTTACTTTTGTAGACAACAACGCACTATCATAGTCACCTACTCTATTTTGTTTAGAAGGGACCCATATCTCCAATCTTTTAGGATGAAATAGGAACTTACAGGCCCTTTCGAATCCTAGCTGCAGTCCCTGGAATAGCTCTGTTCTCCTCCACCCTCTTTTTCATATTCTTCTATGCTAATGTAAACAGCTCTCTGCACACATTGGTATCGTAATAGAAAATCATTCTTCTCATCTCTTTGGGACAAATGCAACATTTATTTAGAGGATTAACCTCACCTTGTCAAATAAAGAAAATATTTCCACTGATTTAAGGTGATGTCCACTGGAAACTTAGGACATAACAATGCAGAGATAAACACCACTATCTGCACTTACCTTACATCACAGTGGTATGGAATATTTAAAGTAAAATCACTAATGGAGATAATGGATTGTGCACACTCCCAGCGAGAAAAATTTAAGGTTTTATCAATAACTAAAAACCAATAAATTGATAGTGCATAATAGCAGTGTGAAGATCACAAATCTAATGATGTACTTGACGTCCAAAATCATAGTGCAAAGGCTAATATGACCTTCTTACTTGACTAATCAAAATCATACCCAAGTTAATCAACACACATGTTGCTAATCCAAAAGATGGATAGCAAGAACTAACCTCTTAGCGGTTGTTTGCCTCCATGAAGAATGTTAATTCTGTGCTCATCTTCCTCGATCTCGAGAAACCAGTACATGTACTCACTGTGATCTCCCATGGACTGTGACACTCTATAGGTAAGATCGACAAAATCGACTGTCATTCAAAGATGTATAAAATGGACTGTTCCACAAATTGTACGACATAGTGTTCCCCAAACTTCTAGTACTCATCGTCACCATCACAAGATGAGAACTTGCCACTCCATCCGCTAATTCTGCTCCATAGAGAAATAACATTCAATATCCCAAATTAAGATGCCATGCAGATGTGCCCCACAAATCCAAATTAAAGCATCATTTCAAATAAACATTGTGTTGTGCACACAATTACACAACACAAAATTGGGTTCTCTTTCTGTTCCCAGTCACAAGCATGAACCGAAATTGTGTTCGCAGAAACAGAAAAACTGAATTTAAACAGGGCCACATAAGAGGCCAGTAGAACATTATTATGGAAAATGCACACAATCTGATTAGAGAACGATAGTGTGCTTTGGTTTCCACAAGAATTACAAAAAAACAGTATGCTAGAACACAATCCACAACATTTTATTCTTATCTCCAAGAAAGCTAGAAAACAAAATGCTAGATGACACAATTTTGAAAAAAAATTCCTAGCTCAATAGAACCTGGTATGAATCCAAATAAATTTACAGTTTTGCAAGGATAAGATGGTAAGCTAAACCTGGATAGTTCAAAGTATATATTATTTCATTTGATAAAAAAACTATATTGTAGAAACTGATTAGGGAATTGGTCTCATTATTATTAATCTTGAATATGCAGGAGAGATGTATATCGTTGCATTAAGAAGAGATTACAAAATAGACCCCTCCCCCCTCGGGATTCAAATTACACACGCGCTAGTGGAAGCAAAACAACGTTGACCAAGTCTACTAATAAGCTACTAAACAACCTTAGTTGACAGCAACTTCAACCTGCACCAACCTCCTAGCTCCCACCAAAATTCAGAGATGTCCTTCCTCCATTGTTCGCTTAAGGACCAGCTGCACATTAGGTGAGGCTCTATTGAATACACAATTGTCTCACTATATATATGATAAAAAGATAAGCAGTTATTCATCGGGGCCAACAAATTGTATTTTTCATATAAACACTAATTGTAAATACATGAAGGCTAGACGCTAGAAAGCATAGAAGTCGCCAAGTTCTTGAGCAAGACTAAAAAGGAAACATGTGGGAAATAACACATAGGACAGAGAAAATTGGATGGTGAATACTTGAAATGTTTGAATGTCTGATTAGGTTGTCTTGATCTTGGATTGAAGGTAGCTAACAGGTACGCATACCCCTCCCATGATTAACCAGTGATAGTTACTTATGAAGATATCTAGTGGAGACACGAGACAAAAAGGGTACATCCTAAATCAAAATTACTAAAAATTACATAGTGATAACCCATATGACTCGAAACCATGCCTATAAGCTAAATTGGATTCATCATATCTGTAGCGAAATCTGATTGCAATTTGTTTTGTCCAAAAATATAGCAGAATAAGACTCCCACAAACATATCCATGGCAGAGTAGCATTATGATCCACAAATATCTGAAGCAAGGGTCAACAGAATTCTGAATAACTCATAATATTTTCACAAAATAATTAGGAGTCAATCATCTCATTGATTTTCATCATGTCCGTATAACAATAAGTTCATGATCATAGTAATACCAGATGTGCAACGGTAATATTGTGACAAGCAGCAATGCACGGAAATAAACTGTGTTCAAATTAACATGGACTTACACGGTCAATGAACATGCTATTGAAAGTGCAACTAATCGGTTTTGGTAATTCTTAAAAACATATAGCTCATTGAACTAATGCTCTTTCAAGATGATCATTTCAGAAAGTTCAATGATTGGCATGGCATGGACTAGAGATGTGGACCCCTCAAAATGCTAAGGACACATATTGGCAACAAGCTCAAGACTCTACATTTTCATTTTAGTGATCCAAAATCACATTGATTCCATAGGAAAGCAAATACTATTAAAAGGGGATGAGGTGTTGCGTAATGGCTTACTTGCTCAAAATGCTTAGTGATATGCTCCAAAACCCTCAACCACTTTCTCATTTCCACATATGTCCTAAACCTAAAAGTCAAACTCGAACCCACCGATTTGATCTATCCGGCAGCACCGAGTTCATTTGACATAGCCACTGCCACAAACCCTAATAACTTTTGTTTCACCGATAGGGATCCCGGTCTCACCGAGATGGGATTGCAAACTCTCTGTTTCCCTTCGTAACGTTTAGGTCTCACTGAAATGAGCGATCGGTCCCACCGAGTTCACAATGCAAACTCCTTGTTTCCTTTTCGTAAGATTTCGGTCCCACTGAAACGAGCAAATCGGTCCCATCGAGTTTTCCTGACCAACTCCCTGTGTGCCTATTACTGAAATCGGTCTCACCGAGTTCATGTGATCGGTCTCACCGAGATTAAGTTATGACCTAACCCTAGTGCATCGATCACACCGAGTTGATCATATCGGTCCCACCGAAAAGTCTAACGTTCACATTTTGACCTTAATCGGTCTGACCGAGTTTCACCATTCGGTCTCACCGAGTTTGGGAATCTATGTGTAACGGTTAGATTTTGTGTGGAGGCTATATATACCCCTCCACCCACTCTTCATTCATGGAGAGAGCCATCAGAATGTGCATACTATTCCTGCATTCATTTTATGAGAGAGAACCACCTACTCATGTATTGATACCAAGACATTTCATTCCAACCACAAGAATCTTGATCTCTAGCCTTCCCCAAGTTGCTTTTGACTCAAATCATCTTTCCACCATAGCCAAATCTGTGTGAGAGAGTTGAGTGTTGGGGAGACTATCATTTGAAGTACAAGAGCAAGGAGTTCGTCATCAACACAACATCTATTACCTTTTGGAGAGTGGTATCTCATAGATTGGTTAGGTGTCACTTGGGAGCCTCCATCAAATTGTGGATTTGAACCAAGGAGTTTGTAAGGGCAAGGAGATCGCCTACTTCGTGAAGATCTACCAAAGTGAGGCAAGTCCTTCGTGGGCGATGGCCATGATGGGATAGACAAGGTTGCTTCTTCGTGGACCCTTAGTGGGTGGAGCCCTCCATGGACTCATGCAGTTGTTACCCTTCATGGGTTGAAGTCTCCATCAACGTGGATGTACGATATCACCACCTATCGGAACCACGTCAAAAATCTTCGTGTCAACATTGCGTTTGCTCCCTCCAAACTCCTCCCCTTTACCTTAATATGAAATTATTTACATTCCGCTGCTATACTCTTAGAATTGCATGTGTAGGTTGATTGCTTGACTAGTGCTAAGTTGCTAAAATCTGCCAAGAACTAAAATTGGGAAAGGCTAGGTTTTATTTGGTCAAGTAGTCTAATCACCCTCTCTAGACATACTTTCGATCCTACAAGTGGTATAAGAGCTCTGATCTCCATTTGCCTTGATTTCCATAGTTTTGGTGATCACAGCCTTGGTTTCACGACCTAGGAGAGTATGGCATCTAGCAAGGGAAATTACCACCATAGAGGTCCTTACTTTGATGGTACTAATTTTGCTAGTTGGAAACATAAGATGAAAATGCATATTCTTGGACATAACCCCGCCGTTTGGGATATTGTGTGTATTGGTTTGCAAGGTGAATTCTTCGCTTGGAGAGAACCGAATCGTGAAGCTACCGCGGAAGAATTGAGGATGTTGCAAAACAATGCTCAAGCTTGTGATATCCTCTTCAAGGGATTGTGCCCCGAAGAATTCAACAAAATCAGCCGTCTTGAGAATGCAAAGGAAATTTGGGATACTTTGATTGATATGCATGAAGGTACCGACTCTATCAAGGAATCCAAGTTGGATGTGCTTCAAAGTCAACTTGACAAGTTCAAATTGAAGGATGGTGAAGGTGTCGTTGAAATGTACTCTAGAATTTCTCTCATCGCAAACGAGATTGCCGGCTTAGGAAGTGAAGAGATGATCGACAAATTCATCATCAAGAAGATCCTAAGAGCTTTGGATGGAAAATAGGATACCATGTGCACTTTGATTGAAATGATGCCAAACTACAAAGATCTCAAGCCAACAGAAGTCATTGGAAGAATTGTTGCTCATGAGATGTCACTCAAGGATAAAGAAGAGCTTCATAACAAGTCTAGTGGTGCTTACAAAGCCTCATGTGATGCCCCTACATCATCAAGTGAGAAACAAGCCTTCAATGAAGAATTGAGCTTAATGGTGAAGAACTTCAACAAATTCTACAAGAGTAGAAGCAAGGAAAGAAGTTCCAAGTCAAGGTCCTACAATGACAAAAGATCGTCTAGTCGTGAGCGAAATTGCTACAATTGCAGAAGACCCGGACACTACTCCAATGAGTGTACGGCTCCCTACAAAAGAAGAGAAGACTCACCTAAAAGGAGAAGCAAAAGGGAAGAATCACCTCCAAGAGAGGAAGGAGTAGACATGATCGCTATGAATGAAGAACCTCTCGAAGAAGCAAGGATTCGGAATGGAAGGACAAGTCATCAAGGAGCTACACAAAACGAAGACATCAAGCTCATGTTGGTGAATGGGTATCCGGCTCCGACTCCGACCACCACTTTGAGAGAAGTTGTCACTTCGACTCCGAATATACTCAAGATGAAGGTTTTGCCAGTCTAGCACTTGTGTCAACCAACTCCTATGACATATTTGAGTCACCAAATGAAGGAATTGGAAGATGCTTCATGGCTAAAGGCCCCAAGGTAGCACACCCCGAGTATGTTGATTTCAATAGTGATGAAGATGATTTGCTAGGTGATGATGGTTTACTTGTTGACAACTCTAGTGATGAATACTATGATGAAATTGCTATTAATCATGCTAATCAAGATGAAACGAATGACAATGATAAGGAGATTGAGCATCTAACTAAATAACTAAACATTCTTAAGTTAGCTCATGAAACTACTTTAGAAGATCATCGAGAACTTTTAAAAACTCATGAGAAGCTACGCTCTGAGAAGCTCAATCTTGAGCAAGAACATGGGTTCTTAAAGGCCATCAATGATGATCTTCGGAAGAAAAGGTCTTCTTATATTGCCAAGTGTTTACTCTTGTCTACATACATGCCACAAGTAAAATCTAGCAACAAGGGCAAGAAAGATTCTTCTTCTAGTAGTAACAATAATCATGCTAAATCCAATATTGTTGCTTCTAGTAGTTCTCTTGATTCCACTAATGATTCTCTTAGCCAAGTTACACTTGAGCAAGAAAATAGTTTATTGAAGGGAATTATAGAGAAAGGTGTTTACAAGAGCCTTGCCATAAGTAAACAATTTGTGGAAATTGTACGCAAGCAAGGAAGGCACCGGAAGAATCAAGGTGTTGGTTTTCAATGAAAGTTCAATGCCAATGGAGTTGAGTGGGAATAAGATCAATACCCCAAGACGAATTTTGTTCCTCAACAAGAGAAGTATGATCCTACTTCCTTCAAGGGAACACAAGCTCAAGATGATCTTCCACCACAAGACCACAAGCTAAAAGGCAAGGACAAGCTTCCAGAGGAGATTGATGCATTTGAAGATGCTCCAAAGGCCTTGGTCAAGTGGGTTCCCAAGTCTACATCAAGTTCTACTTCATCAAGTACATCTACAACCCCAAGGATGCCCATCAAGGCGATGTGGATCTCGAAGAAGAAGAACTAGAGAGTACTTGAGGGTGACTCCGCCAACGTACTTCACTCATATTCATTTTGGCAAGGACAAGTGCAAACAACTTCCACATCTTGCACTAGTTCAAGGAGTCACAAACCCTCTTGTTGGTAAGGCAAGGGACAAGGTAATCTAATGCTTTCATTGACATCATCATGTGTGTGCTTCACTCTATGTCTATGGATATCCTTGTTTGTTCCTTGTGGGACTAACCCATGTAGGTATTGAAAGTGCAACTCACTCCAATGGATTGCTCCAAATGATCTACATCAACAATGAGCATCCACATCTTCAACATCTACATGAAGTCATCATCGACAAAAACCAAGGTTAGTTCATCCCTCTTAGGGGGGATATCACATCTATGGGGAGCTTTACTCTAAGAATTGAGCTAAAGCAACTCTAATGGTGTGAACACAACAATGCTTTATGAAAAAGTGGTAACCTCACTTGTGCTTAAATGATGAGTATGACCTATGATCAAATGTTCTCACTTGACTCCTAAGTCGATATACTCATACATAGATGACCTAGTCATCGCCAATTGCTTGATAGATGCTAGAGTGATTGTGCATGCTTTGCCATTTTATTGTGTGAGCATGTTGAATGCATACTTTAATCATTTGAGGACATCCATTTGTTGCTTTGATTGTTTGGCTCTTCTTCTTTTGCCAAATGGATGGACAAGAATGCCTAAGAACTTCCTCTAGCTATATATGCTTTTTCTCGTCTCAAACTCTATTCATGCTACATCACAAAGTTTGAACAAGTCAGATTTGAACCCTCTGGGTGAGGAGCACTCAGAGTCACCGATCCATCATAGACTTAAACTTCCAAAACCTCTCTGTGCATTTTGGTCTGACCGATCCATCCTTTTCGGTCATACCGAGTTCACTGAGTTGATCTAGGTTTTCAATCTCGGTGCAACCGATTAGAAATTTTCGATCACGCCGAGTTGCAGTAACCGCTTGTGATTCTGCATCTCGGTGCCACCGAGTTGTTCCACTCGGTCACACCGACAGGGTCAGGATATATATACCGATGGGTCAAATTTTGGAAATTTCTCTGAAACCTTTTCTCCCGCGCGTGTCCTGCTCTGTCGACTCGCGTCTCTGGATCGTCCTCTCGTCGCTAGCAACCTCCCGCCGCTGGTCTCCGCCACTGTCAACGGAAATCTTCACCTCCATTGCCGCCGTAGCGAGCTCATCACTAAGTTAGGGTATGAGTTCGACACTTTGTGCAATCTTTTACCTCTGATTCTTAGCACAAAGACAATGACATGTTTCTTACCAAGTATGAGATCAATCTATCCAGATAAAACTTCCTTTAGATTAGTTTCGATTCAAAAATTTAGGGTTAGGTTTCCGCCAAACTCATCTCAGACCGACCGAGTTGTAGAAATCGGTCTCACTGATTTGGCTTAGGCCATTGCACTTGTAATTTTTGGTCTGACCGAAACTTGCAAATCGGTGTGACCGAGTTCAGAACTTTGTGAAACCCTAACAATCTCGGAGTCACCAAACTGTGTCTCGGTCTAACTGATTCCACTAGTTTAGCCTCCAAAGTTGCTTCGGTGTCACCGAGATTAACAAATCGGTAGCTCCGAAATGCTTTCTCTGGAAAACTAAAACTAAGTTTTTGACTCATTTGTTTTGCAAAAACTCTGCATTTTGTGATGCTCATCAACTCTATCTCATCTATAACTATTAACAGGGTCAGCTCTCAATTTGCAGTGGCAGAATGTCTGATCAAAGTGACAACCAGAATAAGTCTAAGGAGCAGATGGATCTGGTGAGGGCACTAGTCCCTCTGGCAGCTATGATGAAGGGAGCAGGAGCATTCCCAGCAACCTGCCTAAGGCAACAACTAGGCAGAGAAAGAAGAAACCTTCAGATTCAGAGGATGAGGATTTTGAAGTTGAGGAAGTGACCACAAATAAGAAAGTGCTCAAGAAGGAATATGCTGCTGCTGCTTCCACCAAGCCAGGTCAGAACAAGAAAGCACCTGCAAAGAGAGTGCCAATGTCAAAGGCCAGAGCATCAACACAAGAGATAATGGAATTTACTCTTAAGCCCAGAGAAGATGGTGATGGAAAGAAAAGAAAGGAAATGGTCAAGAAAACTGTTGCAAGAGTGGTTGGAAATCCATCAATGGTGAGAGATTCTGCGGGAGAGGAGGAGGAAGAGCAAGATGCACCTCCTGCCAAGACTCAAAAGCTGATGGGGGATGCCATCAAGTCTGGGGCTGCTCCTTCAAAGCCCAAGACTGCCCCCAAAGCTCCATCTCAAACTTCCAAGTCTGCACCTAAGAGAAGCACTAGGAACATTCCTGCTGTAGAGAAGAACAAGGCCCCAGTGCCTGAGATTGAAGAATAAGAAGATGAAGCCCAAATGCTTAGAAAATTAAAGCCAAAGATAACAGATCATGATGACAATCATCAAATGGAAGAGAACATGAAGGAGAGAAAGGATGCAGGTCTCAGACTATGGATACAAGCATATCCATATGCTGTGAGGAGGAGAACTGCTGTGGACTACAGGTTTCACACCAAAGAACAACAAGACTTCTATGAGAGTGTGCTCCTTGATAAGAATCCCATTGTGTGTGACATGAAGTAGGTAGACTGGAAATACATTCATGCTAATGAAGATCATTTTCTAGGAGTGCATGAAAGCTTCAGACTCAATGGAGTTGACAAGTTTTTGGGTCAAAGATTGACCAAGTGGATGATGAGCTCATTATGCAGTTCTATTCAATAGCTCATTTCTATCCTGATGGCAAGATTTCTGGATGTCTGAAGGTACTAGGTACCAATCTTTTGTTGCTAAGTGGGCCAATGTCACGCCCAATATGCAACCCTATCCAAAAGGAACTCGAAGGTCCCACCAAGGATAGACCCGCATATTGAAACGCTTTTGCAAGGTGGATATCATTACATCAACATTACATAATAGATGGGGATACATACAAGAGGCATACAATGCCACACGAATACAACATCACAATACATAAGAACATCATCCAACTACGGATGAAACACAAACAAAAACTCAAACGACATCCACCCTGCTAGCCCAGGCTGCCGACCTGGAACCTATCCCTGATCGAAGAAGAAGCAGAAGAAGAACTCCAAAACAAGCAAACATCGCTCTCGCGTCAAGATCATCGCATAACCTGTACCTGCAACTGTTGTTGTAGTAATCTGTGAGCCACGAGGACTCAGCAATCCCATTACCATGGGTATCAAAACTAGCAAATCTTAAAGGGAAAGGAAGGGGTAAAGTGGTGAGGCTGCAGCAGCGACTAAGCATATATGGTGGCTAACATACGCAAATAAGAGCGAGAAGAGAGCAAGCGGAACGGTCGTGAAGCTAGCAATGACCAAGAAGTGATCCTGAACTCCTACTTACGTCAAACATAACCTAGAAACCGTGTTCACTTCCCGGACTCCGCCGAGAAGAGACCATCACGGCTACACACGCGGTTGATGCGTTTTAATTCGGATCTGGTGTCAAATTATCTACAACCGGACATTAACAAATTCCCATCTGCCTATAACTGCAGGCACGGCTTTCGAAAGATTATACCCTGTAGGGGTGTCCCAACTTAGCCCATGATAAGCTCTCACGATCAACGAAGGATATACCTTCTCCCAGGAAGACCCGATCAGACTCGGAATCCCGGTTTATAAGACATTTCGACAATGGTAAAACAGGACCAGCAAAGCCGCCCGATGCGCCGACAATCCCGATAGGAGCTGCACATATCTCATTCTTAGGGCAACACCGGATAGGTCAGCCTACGAGCAAAGCCAGCCCTCAAGTTGCCCCGAGGTGGCCCCGCAGTCTGCCCGGTTCGGACCAACACTTAGACAAGCACTGGCCCGGGGGGGGCTAAAATAAATATGACCCTCGGGTTGGCCGACCCAAGGGAAAGGTATAGGTGGTGGTGAGGCAAATGGTAAAACCAATGTTGGGCCTTGCTGGAGGAGTTTTATTCAAAGCGAACTGTCAAGGGGGTCCCATAAATCACCCAACCGCGTAAGGAACGCAAAATCCGGGAACATAACACCGGTATGACGGAAACTAGGGCGGCAAGAGTGGAACCAAACACCAGGCAAAAGGCCGAGTCTTCCACCCTTTACCAAGTATATAGATGCATTAATAATATAAGAGATATTGTGATATCCCAACCAAAATCCTGTCCACCATGGAGCAATCTTCAACTTCACCTACAACTAGCAACGCTATAAGAGGGCTGAGCAAAGTGGTAACATAGCCAAGCAATGGTTTGCTAGGAAAGGTATCAAAGGTTAGAGGTTCATGGCAATATGGGAGGCTTGATGAGCAAAAGATAGGTAGCGCAGCAAAGCGATAGAACGAAGCAACTAGCATAGCAATGATAGTAGTGAGATCCAGGGTAGCGGTCATCTTTCCTTAAATCCCGCAAGGAATAAGAACGAGTCCATGAAGAAGACGAGCGGATGAAGCCGAACCAAGCGTAGACAAACGAATCCACACGATCGCAACGAAACGGGAACTATCGAGAAGAAGCACACAACATAGTAAACACACCACACGTGAACATGACATGATGCTCAACCAAGCATGATGCATGACAAAGGTACATGAAGCTACTCATGGCAATAGATGATGCAAACAAGAACAACACATCAAGGCAAGTTTAAATGAGGCCGGGAACAACATATAGCAATTCCGGTAAGTCCTCATATGCAAATTTCGAAATTGGTCCAGATCTGAATAAACCTTATGTTCAAGTTGTTAAACATCAAGTTAAGATACACCAAGATGATCTACATGAGATTCTAGTCAAGTTACATATAAAGTTCATTTAGTTCGGAGCTACGGCCTAGAAGATATGAGCAAAACAAGTCAAACATGGCATTGATACAACATGCACCCAAACATCAAGCAAACACCTCAAAACATGGATGCAACATGATAATATAAAGCTACATGCAATTCTAAGCAAGTTTCATATAGAGCACACTCAAAACGGGGCAACGGTTCAACACACACACGGTATACAAGTTTAAAGGACAAGCTGTCCAAAACAGCAACTAGGCATATTGCAAGCATCAAAACAACATGCTACAGCACCCCAACATGAGAACAAAAGGCATGGGCATGATGTACGGGTAAAGCATAACAAAACATGAACACTGAGCTATCTCTAGAAATCACTAGAACATGCTCAAACACACATGGCAAGATTGCAAGTAATAACAATTCAGACTTTGCAGAAAATAACATCAGGTTGCAATGTTTAGAGCTATCAAACAACATGTTACAGGAACTTATCATGGCAAACAAAGGCATGGCATGATACTACTAAATGCATAGATCAAAAGTCCCTTACTGACCATAAGCCAAAAAGGATCAGAAAATATGATGGCACCCATGTAAACATAGCAAGTTATATTACAGATTCAAACATGGCAGGAACAAAATTATGAAAGCATGTTAATGAGCTTGTACCACTCACCACAGAGCAATACATGGAATGGCAAGGCAACCAACAGTAATAATACATGTTTGTGAAACAAACCAAGGCAAGAACAAGTTCATAGCATGCAAGGATCAACTACAACAACCTTGGCAAAATTGAATAACATGTAAATAATCTGCCAGGAAACATTTTGAAGCAAAAGTAGAGCACGAAAATGACATGCTAGACTACTCCATAATTATAACCAGAGGCATGAGTGGATAGACAATAACCACATGTTCAAAACATCCTTACTTAAGTATCTCAAAATATGCATGGATCTCTCTGTAGCATTAGGTTTACATGGCATCAAAATAACAGCAGAACAGGGACTAAAATCAGTAACATCACGATGCCTAGTTTGCATGCTTGTGCTAGTCACCATATTGATCACAAAAATACATGGTAATCACCTATGTAAAGAAGACATGGCATAGATCAAAACACATGTAGACATCAACCTCATAGGATGCACACATCAATTATGGCAAAAATGACAAAAGAGCTCGTTCTGTTAATAGACAGCAAAAAACATCATGAAGCACTCTTACAATAATGATTCAGGCATCAAGATGAGCTCAAATAAATATAATGCAATGGAACGAAATGATGTACTCGTTGAGACGAACAATTTGACATATTACACGCATAAAACGGAGCTACGGATGCAGAGATACAATGTGATGAACATGGCATGATTATGTCAAAAATACAGGGACTTAGAGAAATTTTTAGAGGGGGGAAAGTCAACCTCGTCAGATCTGGAGCGGGACGGCGCGGATCCCAAGGTTGGCTGGCTCGGGCCACCGGAGAGGAGGACGGAGATGCCGGAGGAGGGGACAGAGGGGGCCGGCGAGGCCGGGCCGGACCGGATCTGGCCGGACCCGGCCGGAGCTGGCATGGGCGACAGGAGGTGCGTGGCGAGGCTCACCGGCGGCGGGGTCGCGCGGCCACTGGAGGAGGCGCGGGGCCACGGCGGCGGCGACCGGCCGGACTGGCGCGGCGCGCGAGGGCCTCGGCCATGGCGGCGGCAAGCGCGAGAGGCGCTGGCGGCGGGGATGGCGAGGGACCAGGCGGCGGCGGAGCAGTTCTAGCGGCGGGGGAGCTCCGGCAGGCGGCGGAGGGAGCGGGAGGCGCGGGCGTACGGCGGCGCGGGGCCGGGATGCCGGGCGGGTGGCGGTGCGGGATCGGGCCCGGGGCGGCCCGGAGCGGGCTCCCCGTGGGCCTGGCGGGCCTGCGGCGGAGGGAGGCGGCGGAGGGACACGTGGCAAGCCACGATTGGCTGCGGGCGCGGGCGCGGACGTGTCCGGCATGGGGCGGACGCGTCCGGTGGCGGCGGAGGGCGATTTGCTAGGGTTAGGGAGGAAATTGATCCGCGAATTTCAGGGGAGGGGTGTTTATATAGGTAGGGGGAGTTAGGAGAGTCCAAATGAGGAGCAGTTTTCGGCCACGCGATTGTGATCGAACGACCGAGAGAATGGAGGGGAGTTAGATGGGTTTTGGGCCACTTTGGAAGGGTGTTGGGCTGCAAAGAGAAAGGGGGGTTTCGGGCTACGCGGTTAACCGTTGGAGTACCAAACGACCTCCAAATGGCACGAAACTTGACAGGCGGTCTACCGGTGCTATACCAAGGCCACTTGGCAAGACTCGGTCCATTCCGAGAACGTTTAACACCCTCTCACAACAAGAGACAAAAGGGGAACGCCGGAGGACATAGGAGCGCCGGATTGCAAAACGGACAATGGGGAAAAGGGTCGGATGCATGAGACGAACACGTATGCAAAAAGAAATGCACATGATGACATGATGAAATGCAACACGCAAGCAAATGACATGGCAATGACGGCGAATAACTGGTAGACACCTGGCGCATCGAATCCGGGGCGTTACAGCCAAGCTCATTAATGCCCCCAAAGAAGCTGAGAAAGACATCGATGTCTATGCTAAGAAGAAGAAGGATCACAACTCCATGGCCAACATGTACAAGTAGATACCTGACAAAGCCCCAGAGACACATAAGCTAGGCTCAGTGTACTATTTTATGTCAGGATTGTCCACCATGAACACCATTCTGAGGCACACCTTGTTGCCCAAATCAGAAGATCACAGGATGATCAGAGGCCACTCCATCAACTTGCTTCAGCTCTTTGATTTGCCCCAGAAGTTCAAAGTCATGAGTTTGATTGTTGAGACCATCAAGAGAACAACTACTGACCAAAAGAGGTCATGTGGGTATGCTCCACACATCCAGATGCTGATAAATTCCAAGATGAGCAAAGGTGTGTATTTGTTGGACAAAGAGCATCTTCCCTTGAGGCCTGATTTTGAGGACAACACTGTTGTCATGAATGCTGAAGATCCCACATCAGTGGAGGCTCAAGAGAAGAGACAGAAAGCAAAATCTGAGAAGGCAGCAAAGATGCCAAGTGCTGAAGAAGCTTCACAGGTTTTCCTCAAGTCAAAGCAAGACCAACTTGGGTATCTTATTCAATCCACCTTGAGGATTGAGAAAGGATTGGCCATCCCGACTCAGAACCAAGAGAGCCTGGAGAGGATCATTGAAACAAAGTTCTATGATCTTGACTTGAAGGTGATAGAAATACAAACAGCAGTTGAGCAGCTCCAAGAAGAAGCTGAAGAGAGGAAAGCGAAAGCAACCACTGAAGTGTTTCAAAGAGTGCCTAGGGCACAGAGATCTGCAGCAGTGCCAGTGACAAACACTAGAGCTACTGCATCAGCACCTACAGCCACAGCTTCAGTTACCCGTCCAGTGGCAACTCCACCAGCTCCATGAACTTCAATAGATGCATTCATCCTTGGAGTCGTCTCAACGCCACCTCCTGAAGATCAAGCTTAGAGAGCCGTATAGCACTATGCATTTTCAAGATTTTTGGTAACTTGTTGCCAAAGGGGCAGAAAGTGTATAGATCATAGGCTGAGAGAGAGAGAGAGAGCTTAGCTTCTTTTTGCTACTTATTTGCTTGCTTGCTTGGTTGATACTTCTTGATTATGTGTGTGAGATACTTTGTATGGTCATATGTTTGATCATATCATACTCAATGCTTGTGCCTGGATGATAATATTCTCTATCTTTTATGTATGATCATTCACTTTGCCTTGGTAATGAGTGCTTGTTCCTATTTCTATCATTTTGAGCGCTCCACCAAGATGTATGTGACATGAAAGAGTAACCCATGATCCTAATTGGTTGTGCATTTGCATTCAAAATGAAATCTTAAATAATGCAAAAATTTAGGGGGAGCTCTTTCTTATCACATACTTCTCAAAGCGACAATGTTTTTCATTCTTATTTTCATTTGTCGAAACTTTGATCTATATGTTGTCATCAATTACCAAAAAGGGGAAGATTGAAAGTGCAACTAATCCCTAGGTGGTTTTGGTAATTCTTAACAACATATAGCTCATTGAACTAATGCTCTTTCAAGATGATCATTTCAGAAAGTTCAATGATTGGCATGGCATGGACTAGAGATGTGGACCCCTCAAAATGCTAAGGACACATATTGGCAACAAGCTCAAGACTCTACATTTTCATTTTAGTGATCCAAGATCACATTGAGTCCATAGGAAAGCCAATACTATTAAAAGGGGATGAGGTGTTGCTTAATGGCTTACTTGCTCAAAATGCTTAGTGATATGCTCCAAAACCCTCAACCACTTTCTCATTTCCACATATGTCCTAAACCTAAAAGTCAAACTTGGCCCCACCAATTTGATCTATCTGGTGCCACCGAGTTCATTTGACATAACCACTGCCACAAACCCTAATCACTTCGGTTTCACTGATAGGGATCTCGGTCTCACCGAGATGGGATTGCAAACTCCCTGTTTCCCTTTCTAATGTTTCGGTCTCACCGAAATGAGCGAGCGGTACCACCGAGTTCGCAATGCAAACTCCCTGTTTCCTTTTCATAAATTTTTTGTCCCACCGTAATGAGCGAATCGGTCCCACCGAGTTTGCCTGACCAACTCCCTGTGTGCCTATTGCTGAAATCGGTCTCAGCGAGGTCATGTGATCGGTCTCACTGAGATTATGTTATGCCCTAACCCTAGTGCACCGGTCACACCGAGTTGATCATATCGGTCCCACCGAAAACTCTAACGTTCACATTTTGACCTTAATCGGTCTGACCGAGTTTCACCATTCGGTCTCACCGAGTTTGGGAACCTGTGTGTAACGGTTAGATTTTGTGTGGAGGCTATATATACCCCTCCACCCACTCTTCATTTGTGGAGAGAGACATCAGGACGTGCCTACACTTCCTGCATTCATTTTCTAAGAGAGAACCACCTACTCATGTGTTGAGACCAAGACATTCCATTCCAACCACAAGAATCTTGATCTCTAGCCTTCCCCAAGTTTCTTTCCACTCAAATCATCTTTCCACCATAGCCAAATCTGTGAGAGAAAGTTGAGTGTTGGGGAGACTATCATTTGAAGCACAAGAGCAAGGAGTTCATCATAAACACACCATCTATTACCTTTTGGAGAGTGGTGTCTCCTAGATTGGTTAGGTGTCACTTGGGAGCCTCCGTCAAATTATGGAGTTGAACCAAGGAGTTTGTAAGGGCAAGGAGATCTCCTACTTCGTGAAGATCTACCCAAGTGAGGCTAGTCCTTATTGGGCGATGGCCATGGTGGGATAGACAAGGTTGCTTCTTCATGGACCCTTCATGGGTTTAGCCCTCCATGGACTCGCGCAACCATTACCCTTCGTGGGTTGAAGTCTCCATCAACGTGGATGTACGATAGCACCACCTATCGGAACCACGCCAAAAATCTCTGTGTCAACATTGCGTTTGCTCCCTCCAAACTCCCCCCTTTACCTTCATATGAAATGATTTACATTCCGCTACTATACTCTTAGAATTGCATGTGTAGGTTGATTGCTTGACTAGTGCTAAGTTGCTAAAATCTGCCAAGAATTAAAATTGGGAAAAGGCTAGGTTTTATTTGGTCAAGTAGTCTAATCACCCCCCCTCTAGACATACTTTCGATCCTACAGCTATGCTACTGTTGCCTTAAATAGCTCGAACTGAAACTCCTCCTGAACAATTCCAGTATATCAGAACCACATCACCCACATAATGATTTGCAATACCTAAATATAATATTGAGGATACAGTCTACAATGGCTACATATGAAATTTAGCTATAAACCAAACACTCTTTAGTAATCACCTACCTTAATAATCAACTTGTCATCCCTTCTGGCACTGATTATATATCTTGTTAAACAGCTTGTACAACTCCTTGAGGCCCTTGATATTCCTCTAGTTGTGCCACGCACACAAATCCAACCCAGTTCGGTTCAATTTCCCCTATGAATTAAGCAAAAACAACAACAACAAGCAGCAACCAAAGTGAAGAGGAACGCAAAACTGACCGAGCGCTCGAGGCACCAGATGTCCCCGTCCAGCGCACTACCGCAACGCGTCCTCATCGGCAGCGTGGTGCAGGGCGAGGGCCTTGGAAAGTTTTTGCGCTGCCTGCTTAGGCCACTCGCGTTGCCATCGTTGACCATTGCCTCGCCATGGACAAAGAGAGATGGGTCAGGTGGCATGGTAGGTGATTAGTGACGGTGCAGAGGAGGTTAAGGAAGAATCCTTCCCCGACATCGAACCAAGGCGAACAAGCAGCATGCTGAACCGATCCCTGACACAAACACCGCCGACCCGCGGAGGCGGGGCTCAACAATCGGCACAACGACACACGGGGGCGGGGCAGGGAGGAGCGAAGGTGGATGAGGAACTGGGGTGCTACACAAGATCACAAAGGAGGCGGGCACGACGCCGGAGACGGTGACACTGCGGAAGGCGGAGGCAGGGCTACGACGCACGGAGGGTTCAGGGGTGCTCGTGATGGTGGATGCCCGCAATGGCGGGGACATAGGAGGGGATCGGGATTCAGGGAAGCGGTGGATAGGTTCGAGAGGGCATGGAACAGACGTGTGTGGTTAAACCGACTCAGACGTGGGCCCACGGCGCCGCTTAAACCTCGATGAACCACAAGGTTGTAAATCGTGGGAGCTTAGTAACTTGGAGGATATAGGAACCACTCGATAAAAATGTGAGTTCAATGCTGGGGCAAAACAACATACTAACAGAAAGAAAAAACTAATGTCAACATACAAGCACGCCCAAAAGAATAAAAGAGAAAGAAAAAACTAATGTGAACAAAGTCGAATCAATGAAAAAGATGATGACCCACAACCGCTGCGCCATCCGTAGAATTTCCACCACGCTCCTAGCACTTCGGACTGCCGCATACCAAGCAACACCTTCGGGAAGGAACACGACGATGACGTCGCTGCTGCCCGGACTAGTCCTAGGGTTACCCTCGATATGCGGAGGGCGTCGAGAAGGGGAATACCTGATGCACTGGACGCACACAAGCGGTACTACCGCTCCAGGGAGCGGTATACCGCTCGGGCGAAAGATCCCGGAGTACAGTGCAAAGGCGAAGTACCCCAAGGCGGCACTGCCGCCGGAGCAGCACTACCGCTCACCCCAGTGGGTACTACCACTGGGTTGCAGTACACATGGGAGCAACGGAGGTAGGGCAGAATATAGCGGCAGTACCGCAGCACCTTACTGCCATCCTATTACTGCAGAGAGGCAAGCGAGTCTAGAGGCTAAAAAAATAAGTAAAAGTAGCCGCAGAAGCAGTACTACCATTAAATATTTTGGCTTGCAACAAGGGTAACGGTAGTGGAGCGGTGGTAGAGGCGAGGTACCGCACAAGCGGTACTACCGCCCTATTGCCGCTTAACTGCCGATGAAGCAAAAAATAGTCCAGTAGCACAAAAACAAGTGGTAGTGCACATGGCATTGGACCACAGAAGTACCGTGCAAGTGGTACTACCGCTACCCAGGGCGGTACTACTGCCAGAGAGGTTCAAAATAGCTCAAGCAAAATAGACGGATGCAAGAAGACCATAACAATCATAACTTCTACAAATGAGCTCCGAATACAGCAAACTCAAACTTGTTGGATAGATGACGACAACTACTATCCAACAACGATGAGATATATTAAGAACTAGCAATGGAGAAGAAATGCAAAAAGGATAAGGAAGAGGACCTTCCCCAAGTATGAACCGGCGAACTCTCCATTTTCGATGAGCTTGAGTTTGATAATAAGACGAACAATCTCACATAGAGAAAAGCCAAATAAGAACCAAGAACTATGATGCCAAGGATGCAAAGGTTTGAGCTTTCTAAGAACAATACAATCAAGATACTCACTCGAGAGCCCCCCTTGATAGTACAACAATCGATCATATAACTCGGTCTCCAAACACACACCATGCGATTGTTAAAATAGAAATCCTATTAAGGACAAACCTTTGCCTTACGCATAGTCCACTTGAGCTAGATAATACGATCTTGTACTCCCCAAGTTGGATCACCTTTCTTGATTGCGTAGGCTCAATGAAGACTAGTAGATTGCTCCCTATACTCCATTATGGGTGATACCACTCTTCGACGTATCTTCACAAGTCCATTGTCACCATAACGAAAGGCAAGCTTCAAGCATGATCTCTTTGTGATGCTCCACTTGAACTTGCACATCGCAATCTTGATGACGATCTGAAGGAAATATGCCCTAGAGGCAATAATAAAGTTGTTATTTTATATTTCCTTATATCATGATAAATGTTTATCATTCATGCTAGAATTGTATTAACCAGAAACTTGATACATGTGTGGATACATAGACAAAACACCGTGTCCCTAGTAAGCCTCTACTAGACTAGCTTGTTGATCAAAGATGGTTAAGTTTCCTAACCATAGACATGTGTTGTCATTTGATAAATGGGATCACATCATTAGGAGGCTGGTGTGATGGACAAGACCCATTCGTTAGCTTAGCATAATGGTCGTTCAGTTTTATTGCTATTGTTTTCTTCATGTCAAACACATATTCCTCTGACTATAAGATTATGCAACTCCCGGATACCGGAGGAATGCCTTGTGTGCTATCAAACATCACAACGTAACTGGGTGATTATAAAATATGCTCTACAGGTATCTCTGAAGGTGTTTGTTGGGTTGGCATAGATCAGTATTAGGATTTGTCACTCCGAGTATCAGAGAGGTATCTCTGGGCCCTCTCGGTAATACACACTCTCCCCCTCTCATTGCTATGCATCTCCTAGATAGATCTTGCGTGAGCGTAGGATTTTTTTTGAAATTGCATGCTACGTTCCCCAACATGATCACCACTTGATGTCATCCTCCTTGGTTTATATGATATCTTCCTTCTGATGCACGCCCATGGAAACATAGCTAACCCCACAAGGAAAACTCACATGGATCATGGGTTAGTACACAAAACATATTTGACACTTACAATACCATGAGATCACTTGATACCACTCGGTACATTTTCTATGCTTTGTGTGTTATCTTCTCTCTTCATAAAAATGATGTCTCGAAGGTAAACATAAATCTTCACACAATCTTCTTCTTCAAGGCATGCCTGCAATAAGCTCAAGTCTCACATGACCAATCTTTGGATACATCCTTGAATACCACCATGGTCAACACATAATCTTCTACTTATAGCCTTTAAACCAACAAATGATCTTCAAGCAAAGCCTATGGAGAAACCGCTCAAATGTAACTCAAGGCAACCATTAGTCCATAGGGATTGCCATCAATTACCAAAATCAAACATGAGGCACCATGCTCTATCACTCCTGTTTGGAAGGATGCTTTCTTTGGTGCATATAAGAAAGCTTGTCAGAGATATGTCTGGACATAACACCATGCTCTTTCACTCATGTTTGGAAGGATGTTTTCTTTGTAATAAGAAGTGGCAGTAGAAAAATGCCTAATGATATAGAGGTGTGAAACCTCCATCGGTGAAGAACCGACAAAAACTCCATCATGGAAAAATCATAGAAGATGCATACGAAATCCATTTTTGATGAACTCGAGCTTGTCAGGAAGAAGACCACAAGCTCAAAAACTCACACAGAGAAAAATGAATAAGAACCAATAAGGATGATGAAAGGATGCAATGGTTGGAGCTCTCTACGAATGATACGATCAAGCTACTTACTTGAGAGACCCCTAGATAGTACGACAATCGATCCTATAACCCGGTCTCCCAACAACCACCATGAGACTAGTAAAATAGAAAACCTATCAAGGGCAAACATTTGCCTTGCACATAGTCCACTTGAGCTAGATAATGACGATCTTGACTTCCTCATATTGGACCACCTTTCTTGATTGCTTTGGCTCGATGGAGACTAGTTTATTGCTCCCCCATACTCCACTATGGGTGAGCCACTCTTCGGCACATCTCACAAGTCCATTGTCACCACAATGGATGACAAGCTACAAGCATGATATCTTCATGATGTTCCACTTGAACTTGCACACCGCAACCTAACCCCACAAAGAACTCTCAGTAGAGCATGTGTTAGTACACAAAGCTTAATGGACAATGCTTAACATACCATGGGATCACATGGTCCCTCTTTGTACATCTTGTACGCTTTTTGTGTTAATCAACTTGATTCACTCTTTGACTTAGTCTTGATCAACCTTGAATCATGTCTTCTATATGACCAATCTTTGGATAATTTCTTGAATAGAACCTTGGTTAACAAATAAACTCCTTGGAACCAACAAATAGACTTCAAGAAAAGCCTATGGACAAACCCTTCAAATATAACTCAAGACAACCATTAGTCCATAGAGATTGTCATCAATTACCGAAACCAAACATTGGGGGCACCATGCTCTTTCAACGGGGTTAATTCATATTGATTGGGTTTACTTTGTCTACATCATATCCTTACTTAAGGCGTTACTCCGTTTATCATGAACTTAATACCAAAAATGCATGCCGGATAGCAGTCAATTGGTGGAGTAATAGTAGTAGATGCAGGCAGGAGTTGGTCTACTTGTCTCAGACGTGATGCCTATATACATGATCATTACCGCGCATACATCATAACTATGCACTTTTCTATTAGTTACCCAAAAATAATTTGTTTACCCACCGTATGTTATGTGTTCGAGAGAGAAGCCTCTAATGAAAACTATGGCCCCCAGGTTTACCTTTATCATATTATAAAATCCAAAATTACTTAGCTGCAATTTATTTAATTTAATTTTGTTTCACAATTTATCTATCTACCTATACAAAATTTAATCCTTGCAAGTAACGAGTTCAAGGGGATTGACAACCGTCTTGCCCGTGTTGGGTCCAAGTATTTTCTTTTGTGTGTGCATGTGCTGTTCACGAGGCTTTGCACGATTCTCCTATTGGTTAGACAAACCTTGGTTCTCACTAAGGGAAATACTTATTTCATTATACTACATCTCCCCTCCTCTTCGGGAAAAATCACAACGCAGCTCATAAGTAGCAACCTTCCACTCTATGCTTTTTCAATTGTGTTCTCACTAGACATACCAACGATGAGCTTGTGGAGCTCTGTGACCATAGAGGGATCACGAATCCCATGAAAATTCCAATAGAGAGCCCTCATTGATCTTGGTGGTCCTCCACTTGGGAGTCCACCTCATTAATCATATCATAATCACCCTCCTCTTATCCATTGCCTTTCTTACTCCTCTTGACATGAGGTACTTTACTAGGGTGGATAATGCTTATTCTCCTTTAGTGCTCGCTGCACTGTTCTCAATCATCAACACCATCTGAGCAACCTTGGTTGCCATGTTTGGCACTTCTTGTCCCATCAAATTGAGCGCACTATTTTCTGTCACAAGCCGCTTCCGAGTAGGACTTTTCTTACTAGGGTCATCCTCGTGATTGTCTTGAGTGTACTCCATACCATCATATTCCGATTATGTCCATTCACCCTCGTCCTCTACCTTCTCCTCCTCGACCAGTTCTAACACCCCCTTCTCCTCTTCCTTGGACTCCTCTATGTACCCCCAGCCTATGCCTCATCCCCCAGTCTGCTTTCTGTCCTCCACCTCTCCCTGCACCCTACTACCTAGCTCCGGATGTGTCAAAGTTCTACCTTATCTAGTCACCCAATTCATACTTTTTGGTTCATGAACCCATATCCACACTCTTCTACAACATGCCCCATTAAGCCAAAAGAAGCAAAAATCGGGAAGCTTTTCATAAAATATTGGATACTTCTTTCTATCCTTAATTGTTATATGCACAAATCTAGCAAGTAGAATATGAATATCAACATAGACCCTTGCTATAAGGAACTTTGATAATGCCTTCGTTAACAATTATAGTTATAGGTGCTCCCCAACCTCCTTTGCAACTTTCTTCGCCAGTTCCTTCTTCCTCATTAATCCATCTTGCACCCCCCTGAATTCTTGCACAAACTAGAATTTTATCCATCCTGTAATCATTCATAGTGTAAAGCCCATCATATTCCTATATGGCAACTGCCGCATCTTGAAACAACCATGGACCCCCATCCATAACCCTCTTATAGTCACCCAAGCACCGAAATTCGTCAATGAATAAATTTGCCCCCATTGTCTTGAACGTGATATGTTGGAAAACGACCACGCCATGTGAAGGAAATATGCCCTAGAGGCAATAATAAAGTTTTATTTTATATTTCCTTATTCATGATAAAGGTTTAGTATTCATGCTAGAATTGTATTGATCGGAAACCTTAATACATGTGTGAATACATAAACAAACAATGTGTCCCTAGTGAGCCTCTACTAGACTAGCTGATTGATCAAAGATGGTTAAGGTTTCCTAACCATGGACATGAGTTGTCATTTGATAACGGGATCACATCATTAGGAGAATGATGTGATGGACAATACCCATCCGTTAGCTTAGCATAATGATCGTTCAGTTTTAGTGCTATTCTTTCTTCATGTCAAATACATATTCCTTCGACTATGAGATTATGCAACTCCTGGATACCAGAGGAATGCCTTATGTGCTATCAAATGTCACAATGTAACTGGGTGATTATAAAGATGCTCTATAGGTATCTTCGAAGGTGTTTGTTGAGTTGGCATAGATCGAGATTAGGATTTGTCACTCCGAGTATCGGGGAGGTATCTCTGGGCCCTCTCGGTAATACAACATCACAAGAAGCTTGCAAGCAAAGTGAGTAAGGGTTAGTTACAGGATGGCGTATTACGTAACGAGTAAAGAGACTTGCGAGTATCATTATTTTCTGACCTTCACAGATGATTTGAGCAGATATGGGTATATCTACTTAATGAAACACAAGTCTAAAACATTTGAAAATTTCAAAGAATTTCAGAGTAAAGTGGAGAATCATCGTAAGAAGAAAATAAAGTTTTTACGATCTGATCACGGAGGCGAATATTTGAGTTACGAGTTTAGCCGTCATTTAAAACAATGTGGAATAGTTTCACAACTCACGCCACCTGGAACACCACAGGGTAATGGCGTGTCCGAACGTCGTAACTGTACTTTATTAGATATGGTGCTATCTATGATGTCTCTCACCGATTTACCACTATCGTTTTGGGGTTATGTATTAGAGGCAGCTGCATTCATGTTAAATAGGGCACCTTCTAAATCTGTTGGGATGCCACCGTATGAACTATGGTTTGGCAAAAAACCTAAGGTGTTGTTTCTTAAAATTTGGGGTTGCGACACTTATGTCAAAATGCTTCAGCTTGATAAGCTCGAACCCAAATTGGAGAAATGCGTCTTCATAGGACACCCTAAGGAAATAATTGGGTACACTTCTACCACATATCCGAAGGCAAGATCTTTGTGGACAAGATTGGAACCTTTCTAGAGAAGGAGTTTCTCTCGAAAGAACTGAGTGGGAGGAAAGTAGAACTTGATGAGGTAATTGTACCTTCTCTCAATTTGGAAAGTAGCACATCAGAGAAATCCGTTCCCGTGATGCCTACACCAACTAGAGAGGAAGTTAATGATGAGGATCATGAAACTTCAGATCAAGTTACTGCTGAACTTCGTAGGCTGACCAGAGCACGATCCGCATGAGAGTGGTTCGGTAATCCTGTCCTGGAAGTCATGTTATTAGAATAAGGCGAACCTACGAACTATGAAGAAGCTATGATGATCCCAGATTCCGAAAGATGGCTTGAGGCCATGAAATATGAGATAGGATCAATGTATGAGAACAAAGTGTGGAATTTGGTGCACTTGCACGCTGATTGGCAAGCCATAGAGAATAAATGGATTTTCAAGAAGAAGACTGACGATGATGGTAATGTTACTGCCTACAAAGCTCGAGTTGTCGCAAAAGGTTTTCGACAAGTTCAAGGGGTTGACTACGATGAGACCTTCTAGCCTGTAGCGATGCTTAAGTCCGTCCGAATCATGTTAGCAATTGCCACATTTTATGATTATGAAATCTGGAAAATGGACATCAAAACTGCATTCCTCAATGGATTTTTTAAAGAAGAGTTGTATATGATGCAACTAGAAGGTTTTGTCGATCCTAAAGGTGCTAACAAAGTGTGCAAGCTCCAGCGATCCATTTATGGACTGGTGCAAGCATCTCAGAGTTGGAATATACGCTTTGATGAGGTGATCAAAGCATAGTGTATTATACAGACTTTCGGTGAAGCCTGTATTTACAAGAAAGTGAGTGGGAGCTCTGTACCATTTCTGATATTATATGAAGATGACATATTGTTGATTGGAAATGATATAGAATTTCTGGATAGCATAAATGGATACTTGAATAAGAGTTTTTCATTAAAATACCTCGGTGAAGCTGCTTATATATTGGGCATCAAGATCTATAGAGATAGATCAAGACCCAGAATAGGACTTTCACAAAGCACATACCTTGACAAAGTTTTGAAGAAGTTCAAAATGAATCAGTCAAAGAAAGGGTTCTTGCCTATGTTATAAGGTGTGAAGTTGATTAAGACTCAAAGCCCGACCAAAGCAGAAGATAGAGAGAGAATGAAGGTCATTCCCTGTGCCTCAGCCATAGGTTCTAGAAAGTATGACATGCTATGTACCAGACCTGATGTGTGCCTTGCCATAAGTCTGGCAAGGGGGTACAATAGTGATCTAGGAGTAGATCACTGGACAGCGGTCAAAATTATCCTTAGAGAACTAAGGAAATATTTTCTCGGTTATGGAGGTGATAAAGAGTTCGTCGTAAAGGGTTACGTCGATGCAAGCTTTGACACCGATTCAGATGACTATGCCTCTCAATCTGGATACATATTGAAAGTGGGAGCAACTAGCTAGAGTAGCTCAATGCAGACCATTGTACACATAGAAATTTGCAAAATACATACGGATCTGAATGTGGCAGACCTGTTGACTAAACCTCTCTCACCAGCAAAACATGATCACACCTTAGTGCTCTTTTGAGTGTTAATCACATGGCGATGTGAACTAGATTATTGACTCTAGTAAACTCTTCGGGTGTTAGTCACATGGCGATGTGAACTATGGGTGTTATCCACATGACAATGTGAACTAGATTATTGACTCTAGTGCAAGTGGGAGACTGAAGGAAATATGCCCTAGAGGCAATAATAAAGTTATTATTTTATATTTCCTTATTCATGATAAAGGTTTATTATTCATGCTAGAATTGTATTGATCGGAAACCTTAATACATGTGTGAATACATAAACAAACAATGTGTCCCTAGTGAGCCTCTACTAGACTAGCTCGTTGATCAAAGATGGTTAAGGTTTACTAACCATGGACATGAGTTGTCATTTGATAACGGGATCACATCATTAGGAGAATGATGTGATGGATAAGACCCATCCGTTAGCTTAGCATAATGATCGTTTAGTTTTATTTCTATTGTTTTCTTCATGTCAAATATGTTGGAAATATGCCCTAGAGGCAATAATAAAAGGATTATTATATTTCAATGTTCATGATAATTGTCTTTTGTTCATGCTATAACTGTATTATCCGGAAATCGTAATACACGTGTGAACACTTAGACCCAATGAGTCCCTAGTGAGCCTCTAGTTGACTAGCTCGTTATGATCAATAGATAGTCATGGTTTCCTGACTATGGACATAGGATGTCGTTGATAACGGGATCACATCATTAGGAGAATGATGTGATGGACAAGACCCAATCATAAGCATAGCATAAAAGATCGTATAGTTCGTTTGCTAGAAGCTTTGCCAATGTCAAGTATCTATTCCTTCGACCATGAGATCGTGTAACTCCCGGTTACCGTAGGAGTGCCTTGGGTGTATCAAACGTCACAACGTAACTGGGTGACTATAAAGGTGCATTACAGGTATCTCCGAAAGTATCTGTTGGGTTGACACGGATCGAGACTGGGATTTGTCACTCCGTATAACGGAGAGGTATCTCTGGGCCCACTCGGTAATGCATCATCATAATGAGCTCAATGTGACCAAGGTGTTGGCCACGGGATCATGCATTACGGTACGAGTAAAGTGACTTGCCGGGTAACGAGACTGAACAAGGTATTGGGATACCGACGATCGAGTCTCGGGCAAGTAACGTACCGATTGACAAAGGGAATTGTATACAGGGTTTGATCGAATCCTCGACATCGTGGTTCAACCGATGAAATCATCGAGGAGCATGTGGGAGCCAACATGGATATCCAGACCCCGCTGTTGGTTATTGCCCGAGAGTCGTCTCGGTCATGTCTGCGTGTCTCCCGAACCCGTAGGGTCTACACACTTAAGGTTCGGTGACGCTAGGGTTAGTAGGAAGTCAAGTATGTGACTACCGAATGATGTTCGGAGTCCCGGATGAGATCCCGGACGTCACGAGGAGTTCCGGAATGGTCCGGAGGTAAAGATTTATATATGGGAAGTCCTGTTTCGGGCATCGGGACAAGTTTCGGGGTTATCGGTATTGTACCGGGACCACCGGGGGGGTCCCGGGGGCCCACCGGGTGGGGCCACCTGCCCCGGGGGGCCACATGGGCTGTAGGGGGTGCGCCTTGGCCTGCATGGGCCAAGGGCACCAGCCCCACATAGGCCCATGCGCCTAGGGTTCAAGGGGGCAAGAGTCCTAGGAGGGGAAGGCACCTCCTAGGTGCCTTGGGGGGGAGGGAAACCCCCCTTGGCCGCCGCCCCCCTAGGAGATTGGATCTCCTAGGGCCGGCCACCCCCCCCTTTGGCCCTCCTATATATAGTGGGGGAGAGGAGGGACTTCATACCTTGAGTCCTTGGCCTTTGGTTGCCTCCTTCTCCCTCCCCAACACCTCTCCTCCTTCGTTGTGTGCTCGGCGAAGCCCTGTCGGAGTACTGCTTCTCCACCATCACCACGCCGTCGTGCTGCCGGTGGAGCTGTCTTCCTCAACCTCTCCTTCCCCCTTGCTGGATCAAGAAGGAGGAGACGTCGCTCGTCCCGTACGTGTGTTGAACACGGAGGTGCTGTCCGTTCAGCACTTGGCATCGGTGATCTGAATCACGTTCGAGTACGACTCCATCATCACCTTGCAAGCTTCCGCACGCGATCTACAAGTGGTATGTAGATGCAAGCTCTCTCCCATGACTCGTTGCTTAGATGAACTCATAGATGGATCTTGGTGAAGCCGTAGGAAAAATTTTAATTTTCTGCAACGTTCCCCAACAGTGGCATCATGAGCTAGGTCTATGCGTAGTTCTCTAATGCACGAGTAGAACACAATTTGTTGTGGGCGTTGATCTTGTCATCTTACTTGCCTCTACTAGTCTTTTCTTGCTCAACGGTATTGTGGGATGAAGCGGCCCGGACCAACCTTACACGTACGCTTACGTGAGACCGGTTCCACCGACTGACATGCACTAGTTGCATAAGGTGGCTGGCGGGTGTCTGTCTCTCCCACTTTAGTTGGAGCGGAATCGATGAACAAGGCCCTTATGAAGGGTAAATAGAAGTTGACAAAATCACGTTGTGGTGATTCGTAGGTAAGAAAACGTTCTTGCTAGAACCCAATCGCAGCCACGTAAAAGATGCAACAACAACTAGAGAACGTCTAACTTGTTTTTGCAGCGATTGATCATGTGATGTGATATGGCCAGAAGTTGTGATGAATGTTGAATTGTGATGTATGAGATCATGTTCTTGTAATAGGATTCACGACTTGCATGTCGATGAGTATGACAACCGGCAGGAGCCATAGGAGTTGTCTTTATTTTTTTGTATGACCTGCGTGTCATTGAAGAACGCCATGTAAACTACTTTACTTCATTACTAAACGCGTTAGTCATAGAAGTAGAAGTAGTCGTTGGCGTGACAACTTCATGAAGACACGATGATGGAGATCATGATGATGGAGATCATGGTGTCAAGCCGGTGACAAGATGATCATGGAGCCCCGAAGATGGAGATCAATGGAGCTTGATGATATTGGCCATATCATGTCACAACCATATAATTGCATGTGATGTTTATTATGTTTATGCATCTTGTTTACTTAGGACGACGGTAGTAAATAAGATGATCCCTTACAAAATTTCAAGAAGTGTTCTCCCCTAACTGTGCACCGTTGCTACAGTTCGTCGTTTCTAAGCACCACGTGATGATCGGGTGTGATGGATCCTTACGTTCACATACAACGGGTGTAAGACAGTTTTACACAGCGAAAACACTTAGGGTTAACTTGACGAGCCTAGCATGTGCAGACATGGCCTCGGAACACGGAGACCGAAAGGTCGAACACGAGTCGTATGGAAGATACGATCAACATAAAGATGTTCACCGACGATGACTAGTCCGTCTCACGTGATGATCGGACACGGGCTAGTCGACTCGGATCGTGTAACACTTAGATGACTAGAGGGATGTCTAATCTAAGTGGGAGTTCATAATTTTGATTAAGAACTTTATTATCATGAACTTAGTCTAAAACCTTTGCAAATATGTATTGTAGATCAATGGCCAACGCTCATGTCAACATGAACTTCAACGCGTTCCTAGAGAAAACCAAGCTGAAAGATGATGGCAGCAACTATACGGACTGGGTCCGAAACCTGAGGATCATCCTCATAGCTGCCAGGAAGCAATATGTCCTAGAAGGACCGCTAGGTGCCGCTCCCGTCCCAGAGAACCAAGACGTTATGAACGCTTGGCAAACTCGTGCTGATGATTACTCCCTCGTTCAGTGCGGCATGCTTTACAGCTTAGAACCGGGGCTCCAAAAGCGTTTTGAGCATCACGGAGCATATGAGATGTTCGAAGAGCTGAAACTAGTTTTCCAAGCTCATGCCCGGGTCGAGAGATATGATGTCTCCGACAAGTTCTACAGTTGTAAGATGGAGGAGAACAGTTCTGTCAGTGAACACATCCTGAAGATGTCTGGGTTGCACGCACGTATGACCCAGTTGAACATTAACCTCCCAGATGAGGCGGTCATTGACAGAATCCTCCAGTCGCTCCCACCAAGCTACAAGAGCTTTGTGATGAACTACAACATGCAGGGGATGGTAAAGACCATTCCTGAAGTGTTCTCGATGCTGAAGTCAGCAGAGGCTGAAATCAAGAAAGAACATCAAGTGTTGATGGTCAATAAGACCACTAAGTTCAAGAAGGGCAAGGGTAAGAAGAACTTCAAGAAGGACGGCAAAGATGTTGCCGCGCCCGGTAAGCCTGTTGCCGGGAAGAAGTCAAAGAATGGACCCAAGCCTGAGACTGAGTGCTTTTATTGCAAGGGGAAGGGGCACTGGAAGCGGAACTGCCCCAAATACTTAGCGGATAAGAAGGCCGGCAACACCAAAGGTATATTTGATATACATGTAATTGATGTGTACCTTACCAGTACTCGAAGTAACTCCTGGGTATTTGATACCGGTGCCGTTGCTCACATATGTAACTCACAGCAGGAGCTGCGGAATAAACGGAGACTGGCGAAGGACGAGGTGACGATGCGCGTCGGGAATGGCTCCAGGGTCGATGTGATCGCCGTCGGCACGCTGCCTCTACATTTACCTACGGGATTAGTTTTAAACCTCAATAATTGTTATTTAGTGCCAAGTTTGAGCATGAACATTGTATCTGGATCTCGTTTAATACGAGATGGCTACTCATTTAAGTCTGAGAATAATGGTTGTTCGATTTATATGAGAGATATGTTTTATGGTCATGCTCCGATGGTCAATGGTTTATTCTTGATGAATCTCGAGCGTAATATTACACATGTTCATAGTGTGGATGCCAAAAGATGTAAAGTTGATAACGATAGTCCCACATACTTGTGGCACTGCCGCCTTGGTCACATTGGTGTCAAGCGCATGAAGAAGCTCCATGCTGATGGACTTTTAGAGTCTCTTGATTATGAATCATTTGACACATGCGAACCTTGCCTCTTAGGCAAAATGACCAAGACTCCGTTCTCCGGAACAATGGAGCGAGCAACCAACTTGTTGGAAATCATACATACCGATGTGTGCGGTCCAATGAGCGTTGAGGCTCGCGGAGGATATCGTTATGTTCTCACTCTCACTGACGACTTGAGTAGATATGGGTATGTCTACTTAATGAAACACAAGTCTGAGACCTTTGAAAAGTTCAAGGAATTTCAGAGTGAGGTAGAGAATCAACATGACCGTAAGATAAAGTTCCTACGATCAGATCGTGGGGGCGAATACTTAAGTCACGAATTTGGTACACACTTAAGAAAATGTGGAATCGTTTCACAACTCACGCCGCCTGGAACACCTCAGCGAAACGGTGTGTCCGAACGTCGTAATCGCACTCTATTGGATATGGTGCGGTCTATGATGTCTCTTACCGATTTACCGCTATCATTTTGGGGATACGCTCTAGAGACAGCTACATTCACTTTAAATAGGGCACCGTCTAAATCCGTTGAGACGACACCGTATGAATTATGGTTTGGGAAGAAACCTAAGCTGTCGTTTCTAAAAGTTTGGGGATGCGATGCTTATGTCAAGAAACTTCAACCTGAAAAGCTCGAACCCAAGTCGGAAAAATGCGTATTCATAGGATACCCTAAGGAAACTGTCGGGTATACCTTCTACTTAAGATCCGAAGGCAAGATCTTTGTTGCCAAGAACGGATGCTTTCTGGAGAAAGAGTTTCTCTCGAAAGAAGTAAGTGGGAGGAAAGTAGAACTCGATGAAGTACTACCTCTCGAACGGGAAAGTGGTGCAGCGCAGGAAACCATTCCTGTAATGCCCACACCAACTGAAGAGGAAAATGTTGATGATGATCAAGGTACTTCAGATCTAGTTGCTACTGAATTTCGAAGGTCCACAAGGACACGTTCTGCACCAGAGTGGTACGGCAACCCTGTCATGGAAATCATGTTGCTGGACAACAATGAACCTTCGGACTATGAAGAAGCAATGGCGGGCCCGGATTCCAACAAATGGCTTGAGGCCATGAAATCCGAGATAGGATCCATGTATGAAAACAAAGTATGGACTTTGACAGACTTGCCCGATGATCGGCGAGCGATAGAAAATAAATGGATTTTTAAGAAGAAGACGGACGCGGATGGTAATGTTACCATCTATAAAGCTCGACTTGTCGCTAAGGGTTATCGACAAGTTCAAGGGATTGACTACGACGAGACATTCTCTCCCGTGGCGAAGCTTAAGTCCGTCCGAATCATGTTAGCAATTGCCGCATACTATGATTATGAGATATGGCAGATGGACGTCAAAACGGCATTCCTTAATGGACATCTTAAGGAAGAGCTGTATATGATGCAGCCGGAAGGTTTTGTCGTTCCTCAGAACGCTAACAAAGTATGCAAGCTCCAGCGATCCATTTATGGACTGGTGCAAGCATCTCGGAGTTGGAACATTCGCTTTGATGAGATGATCAAAGCGTTTGGGTTTACGCAGACTTATGGAGAAGCCTGCGTTTACAAGAAAGTGAGTGGGAGCTCTGTAGCATTTCTCCTATTATATGTAGATGACATACTCTTGATGGGAAATGATACGAAACTCCTGGACAGCATTAAGGCCTACTTGAACAAGTGTTTTTTCAATGAAGGACCTTGGAGAAGCTGCTTATATATTAGGCATCAAGATCTATAGAGATAGATCGAGACGCCTCATAGGTCTTTCACAAAGCACATACCTTGATAAGATTTTGAAGAGGTTCAAAATGGATCAGTCCAAGAAGGGGTTCTTGCCTATGTTACAAGGTGTGAGATTGAGCTTGGCTCAGTCACCGACCACGGCAAAAGATAAAGAAGAGATGAGTGTCATCCCCTATGCTTCAGCCATAGGGTCTATTATGTATGCCATGCTGTGTACCAGACCCGATGTAAACCTTGCCGTAAGTTTGGTTGCAAGATACCAAAGTAACCCCGGCAAGGAACACTGGACAGCGGTCAAGAATATCCTGAAGTACCTGAAAAGGACAAAGGACATGTTTCTCGTTTATGGAGGAGATGAAGAGCTCGTCGTAAAGGGTTACGTCGACGCTAGCTTCGACTCAGATCTGGATGACTCTAAGTCACAAACCGGATACGTGTATATGTTGAATGGTGGAGCAGTAAGCTGGTGCAGCTGCAAGCAGAGCGTCGTGGCGGGATCTACATGTGAAGCGGAGTACATGGCAGCCTCAGAGGCAGCGCATGAAGCGATTTGGATGAAGGAGTTCATCACCGACCTAGGAGTCATACCCAATGCGTCGGGGCCGATCAAACTCTTCTGTGACAACACTGGAGCTATTGCCCTTGCCAAGGAGCCCAGGTTTCACAAGAAGACCAGGCACATCAAGCGTCGTTTCAACTCCATCCGTGAAAATGTTCAAGATGGAGACATAGAGATTTGCAAAGTGCACACGGATCTGAATGTCGCAGATCCGTTGACTAAACCTCTCTCGCGTGCAAAACATGATCAACACCAGAACTCTATGGGTGTTCGATTCATCACAATGTAACTAGATTGGTGACTCTAGTGCAAGTGGGAGACTGTTGGAAATATGCCCTAGAGGCAATAATAAAAGGATTATTATATTTCAATGTTCATGATAATTGTCTTTTGTTCATGCTATAACTGTATTATCCGGAAATCGTAATACACGTGTGAACACTTAGACCCAATGAGTCCCTAGTGAGCCTCTAGTTGACTAGCTCGTTATGATCAATAGATAGTCATGGTTTCCTGACTATGGACATAGGATGTCGTTGATAACGGGATCACATCATTAGGAGAATGATGTGATGGACAAGACCCAATCATAAGCATAGCATAAAAGATCGTATAGTTCGTTTGCTAGAAGCTTTGCCAATGTCAAGTATCTATTCCTTCGACCATGAGATCGTGTAACTCCCGGTTACCGTAGGAGTGCCTTGGGTGTATCAAACGTCACAACGTAACTGGGTGACTATAAAGGTGCATTACAGGTATCTCCGAAAGTATCTGTTGGGTTGACACGGATCGAGACTGGGATTTGTCACTCCGTATAACGGAGAGGTATCTCTGGGCCCACTCGGTAATGCATCATCATAATGAGCTCAATGTGACCAAGGTGTTGGCCACGGGATCATGCATTACGGTACGAGTAAAGTGACTTGCCGGGTAACGAGACTGAACAAGGTATTGGGATACCGACGATCGAGTCTCGGGCAAGTAACGTACCGATTGACAAAGGGAATTGTATACAGGGTTTGATCGAATCCTCGACATCGTGGTTCAACCGATGAAATCATCGAGGAGCATGTGGGAGCCAACATGGATATCCAGACCCCGCTGTTGGTTATTGCCCGAGAGTCGTCTCGGTCATGTCTGCGTGTCTCCCGAACCCGTAGGGTCTACACACTTAAGGTTCGGTGACGCTAGGGTTAGTAGGAAGTCAAGTATGTGACTACCGAATGATGTTCGGAGTCCCGGATGAGATCCCGGACGTCACGAGGAGTTCCGGAATGGTCCGGAGGTAAAGATTTATATATGGGAAGTCCTGTTTCGGGCATCGGGACAAGTTTCGGGGTTATCGGTATTGTACCGGGACCACCGGGGGGGTCCCGGGGGCCCACCGGGTGGGGCCACCTGCCCCGGGGGGCCACATGGGCTGTAGGGGGTGCGCCTTGGCCTGCATGGGCCAAGGGCACCAGCCCCACATAGGCCCATGCGCCTAGGGTTCAAGGGGGCAAGAGTCCTAGGAGGGGAAGGCACCTCCTAGGTGCCTTGGGGGGGAGGGAAACCCCCCTTGGCCGCCGCCCCCCTAGGAGATTGGATCTCCTAGGGCCGGCCACCCCCCCCTTTGGCCCTCCTATATATAGTGGGGGAGAGGAGGGACTTCATACCTTGAGTCCTTGGCCTTTGGTTGCCTCCTTCTCCCTCCCCAACACCTCTCCTCCTTCGTTGTGTGCTCGGCGAAGCCCTGTCGGAGTACTGCTTCTCCACCATCACCACGCCGTCGTGCTGCCGGTGGAGCTGTCTTCCTCAACCTCTCCTTCCCCCTTGCTGGATCAAGAAGGAGGAGACGTCGCTCGTCCCGTACGTGTGTTGAACACGGAGGTGCTGTCCGTTCAGCACTTGGCATCGGTGATCTGAATCACGTTCGAGTACGACTCCATCATCACCTTGCAAGCTTCCGCACGCGATCTACAAGTGGTATGTAGATGCAAGCTCTCTCCCATGACTCGTTGCTTAGATGAACTCATAGATGGATCTTGGTGAAGCCGTAGGAAAAATTTTAATTTTCTGCAACGTTCCCCAACAAAATACATATTCCTTCGACTATGAGATTATGCAACTCCCGGATACCAGAGGAATGCCTTGTGTGCTATCAAACGTCACAACATAACTGGGTGATTATAAAGATGCTCTACAGGTATCTCCGAAGGTGTTTGTTGAGTTGGAATAGATTGAGATTAGGATTTGTCACTCCAAGTATCGGAGAGGCATCTCTCGGCCCTCTCAATAATACACATCATAAGCTTGCAAGCAAACGACTAAGTAGTTAGTCACGAGGTGATGTATTATAGAATGAGTAAAGAGACTTGTCGGTAATGAGAATTAACTAGGTATGAAGGTACCGACCATCAAATCTCGGGCAAGTAACATACCGATGGACAAAGGGAATTACGTATGTTGTCATAACGGTCAACCGATAAAGATCTTCGTAGAATATGTAGGAGTCAATATGAGCATCCAGGTACCACTATTGGTTATTGACCGGAGAGGTGTCTCGGTCATGTCTACATAGTTCTCGAACTCGTAGAGTCCGCACGCTTAATGTTCGATGATGATATAGTATTATATGAGTTATGTAATTTGGTGACCGAATGTTGTTAGGAGTCCTGGATGAGATCATGGACATGACAAGGAGTCTCTAAATGGTCGAGAGGTAAAGATTGATATATAAGACGATGGTATTCGGACACCAGAAGTGTTCCGGAGGGTACCAGGAACATATCGGGTCACCGGAAGGGGTTCCAGGCACCCCCGACAAAGGATATGGACCTTATGGGCCAAGAGGGGAAACACACCAGGCACAAGGGGCTGGTGCGCCCCCCATATGGGCTGGCCAAGGTGGAGAAGAAAAGGGGAAGGAGGAAAGGAAAGAAAGGGAATAGGATTCACCCTTCCTTCCCCCTCCTCCCTCTTTCCTTCCCCCTCCGATATATATGGCAGGGGGCGCGGCTTGGGAGGAGCCCAAGTAGATTTCAGTCCTACTTAGGGTGCCTCCTGGCCTCTCCCCCCCTCCCACCTATATATATGGGGGGAGCCCCTAGCACACACCAGACAATTGCCTAGCCGTGTGCGGCGCCCCCCTCCACCTTTTACTCCCCCGATCATATTTTCGTAGTGCTTAGGCGAAGCCCTGCGGAGATCACTTCACCATCACCGTCACAACGCCATCGTGCTGATGGAACTCATCTACTACCTCGATGTCTTGCTGGATCAAGAAGGCGAGGGACGTCACCGACCTGAACGTGTGTAGAACTCGGAGGTGCCGTACGTTCGGTACTCAATCGGTGGATCACGAAGAAAGTTCGACTACATCAACCGCGTTGTGAAATGCTTCCTCTTACGGTCTACAAGGGTACGTATACACACTCTCCCCCTCGTTGCTATGCATCTCCATGGATAGATCATTGCGTGTGGCTAGATTTTTTTCCATGCAACGATTCCCAACACCATGCGCATAGCATTAAACAACACCACATGGCTGATAGTTTGAGTAATATGGACCTTGAAAATTGCCAGCCATCTAACGTCCTTTATTAGCTCCTGAAATTCCTGTGAGAAATTGAGATTGATCTCCTCCTCTCCACATAGGTTCAGGCCTTCAAGAGATCCTCCATACTTGGCAAGTCTGCCCCCACTCATACTCCTCCTTCTCCTTGGATCTCCTTGTGTCTTTGGTTCCTCCTACTCCCATCGACCCCTCCTTCCGTCGATCTGATACTAAGTTTCCTCCCAAATCCACCTTCTCTTATTGAGTATCCTCACCTCTGTCTACCTTCTCCCTCCTTCACCAACACCCGTAAGTAGCGTTGGATCCATCATGTAGCATGTTGATCTGGGACCCCTGCCAGAACTAAACTCTTGCCCCCGAAAGAATCATGTTGGGGTGTGAGGGTTTTGTGGACTCTGACTTGGATCGCTAGAGGAAGGGTAAACCCTTGGGGAAAAAACTCGGGCATCTTTACATAAGCTAATGGAGCACATGGGGTGCACGCCTCCCCCCCCCCCCCCCCAAGCCACTAATCTAAAATGGCCGTCACAACCCTTCAGAGCGATGGAGGTAGGAAGAGGCGGTCAACATCATGGGACTATGCGGAGGAGAGACCGGATGTGAAGGCGGCGTTCAAGGAAGGCCCAACCACAAACCAAACTAAACACAACCTTCTCCATTCCAGTTTGAAATGCGAGGGTTATGTCTAAAAAATATTGCGAGACTTACCCTTGTATCGTCTCTGATGATCAGTTAATAGGGTGTCCCAACATTGTAGCTCCCTAGAGCGGATTTGGAAAGGTTCTATGGACAAGTTCAGGCCGGTTTTAGAACCTTTTGTGCGATTTTATTTTTCTTCTAAGTGTTCTTCTATCTTTTTTTTCTACTACATGTCAACATTTTTCAATACACGTTGCACATTTTTTGTATACACGCTTACCATTCTTTTTGTACATATTGATAATTTTTTAAATACATGATAAACATTTCTAAATAAATTTCAAATTACATGAACATTTTTTTACATTGTAATAACATTTTTTGAAACGTTACGAAGATATTTTCAAATGCCTAAACATTTTCGTAAATGTCAAAATAATTTTTTGATGGTATGAAACATTTTTTAAAATTATGGGAACAGTGTTTTACATTGCATTAACTTTTTAAAATGTAATGAACATATATTTGAAACACGTGAACATTTTCTTTAGTGGTACAAAACATTTTTAGAAATTATGTGAAAATTTAATTACATTTTAAAAATAAATTTCGAACATATTTTTCAAATGCGTGGACATTTTTAAAATGCCATATTGATTTTTACTGCTATATGATAGATAAAAAATTATGGAAATATTTTTTACACTGCATTAAGAACTTTTAAATGTCCGATGAACGTTTTTAAAATTTATGTAAAATATTTCCCAATTCCCAAAATATAAATAAAAGTAATAAAAGAATGAAAAAACGAACAGGACGTGCGCTAACAAGCCAGCGCTCCTCCTGCGCAAAACTGGTCCATTGAGGAAACACCAGAGGCGAATGGTTCTTTCATGTCGCTGCAGGCGAGACAAAGACGCGCCGGGTTTGAAAGGCTCACACGTATCTCTCAATCGACAGTTTAATCAACTTAACACGAGTAACATATCGCAAAAATATAGGATAGGTATTTTTGGGACATGGTTCCACATGTACCCAATATGAATAGTAAAGTCAAAAAAGATACTCGAAAAAGAATCAAAAAAGTCTGTTTTTTGTAGCATACATGAGTTGACAATTTTACTCGCGTATGACATTCCACGAAGAAATGGCAGCCATGGCATTCTGGGAAAAAATGATAAAATCAAGGCTATATTCGAAAAACACTATTTGAAGGAATGGCAAGGTCGGATTGTATTTTTTTTCACCTTCGTGAAATTTCATACGTGAGTAGAATGGCCGACCAAGTTTTTTTCCCTAGTTTTCTAAAATTTGCTATTCACATGGGTGCGGCGGTGCGCGTGGAACATTGTTCCCCGTGTATTTTCGAGAAACATCCCATTAAAAATTCAAATGCTATATTTTCTATAATGATATAACTTTAAATGCTGGCGTACCAAAATTTTGGTAAGCAAATTCGCGAGTAAAGTCTATTTTAAACTCTATGGTTGTAAAGGTCGTCTAAAATAAACCCTCACCTTCAAATCCCTGAAGTCTATACCCTGTACTCACTGATCCTGGTCAATCTCAACCCTCGTCCTGTTTGGCGTACCGGGAAACGATTCATCCCGCCGGGGATCAAAGTCTACTCTCACTTACATCGATACCCCACATGTCATATTCATCCTCCATCCCGGATCCCCTCCCCTCTCTCGAAGGCGCCTTGGCGCCACCAACGCGACGGAACGGCGACGCGTGTCAGCGTAGGACTCATTCATGGACGAGGTCGTGTCTGTCTCCATCTCCAGTTTGAACTAGGCGGCCTTGAGCAGCACGTCGTGCGCGTAGCCGCCGTCCAACATCTCCATCACGAGCTTGTTGCTCATCGAGACTGCAAGGAAGGAATTAATGGAACGGCTCGTCCCCAACTCCCCATGTAGTATGTGTTACAGCGTGCAGCCGTGGTCAGCTTGCTGTCCGTCTAGGATGCAGCGAGTTACAATGCAGAAGCTTATAATCGGCGTTGCGGGTGAGGTTGAGGCCGCGACCGGTGAGGACGACCTCGTTGCGGCGGCGGCCGACGTAGACGTCTACGTAGGTGTTGGTGTGGTGCACTTGCAGATGCCACCTCAGTCGATTTTGATGTAGCCGCGGGCGGCCGGCATGAGGTTGGGGTTGGAGAGGTCCAAATCGCAGCTGGCCGATCTGGCAGATGCGCGGGATGGAGACGGGCTCGAAGCCAGCGGGTGATGTGGATGGCCATGTATTGCTGTCGTAGGCGGCGATTGAGGTGAGGCGCTTCCAAGGCCACCGAGCGTAGAACACACACTCCAGCCTGAAGACACCGACATGGCCGCCTCACCGCGACGCGTTGACGCTTCGCCTCCGCTGGCTTGGCTTGGCTCCGGCAGCCAGCGGCAACGGGCCTCGCCAGAGCGTATCGACGCTTGTAACGGGCGGCGACTGAGGCGGCTCCCATAGTGGCATGGCACAACGGTCGACGGGATGACGACCCGGCGCGCGGAGGCACCCGTATCGACATGGATAGAGAGATCAGAGAAGGGAAGATGAATATGACAAGTGGCCCCATGCCGTCAGTGAGACTATAGCGTGATCCCGGCCGGGATAGTTCTTTTCCCAGCATGCCAAATTGGTCTAAACAGGTTCGGGGTCGAAATTGAACGGGATCAGTGAGTACAGGGTACAAACTTCAGGGATTCGAAGGTGAGGGTTGATTTCGGACAAGCTCTACGACCTTGAGTTTTAAAATAGACTTCACTCTATTCTGACGGACCAACAGATTTTGCATACTTATCGAGTCATTAAACAATAATTTTTACCTCCTTTTCCACAAAAGAAGTTACTCCTACGTTTGCACACTTATAGGAACTTTGACTGCCAAGTCTATAAATACTGCATATCGTCTGCACAACCGCACTTCCCCCATATCAAACTCAGTAGAGAAACAACAGAAAAGAAAGTACACTTGATACTTCGCCCAACACCATCGATTATGGGTGCGAGAAATGCTACCGTGTGCCTTGTGCTGATCCTTGTGTTATTCGCGAGTCTTGGTTCTGCAGGTTTGTGCTCTTATCTTTGTCTCAATCTGTTCAGACCCATGATAATCGGCAAATAACTCATGGAGAATCTGCAGCAATTCTATCTCCTGTCTATTATGATTTTTTGGGGTTTTTCTCTTCAGTTATAAGTTCTTCATGGATATAAACATGCGTGTTAATTTGTTGCAGAAGAAAAGTGCTGGGAAAGTACCTCCGGCAGTCCACTCTGCATAGGCTTTCTGTGTAAGGCGACATGCTTCATTGCCGGCAAAATGTTTAATTCTGTCGTCAAGGAACACAGGTGTATAGGGTCAGCATTCAATAGCCAGTGCTACTGCTATCTGTGCGACAAATAGTTTGGTAGGGTGGAACCGAAGATTGCTTACCTATTAGAAATGGTCAAGGAAACCTAGGGGAATAGTTTGTTATTTCTTGGTTTAGAATATAAAGGTAATGGATAATTTATTCTCGTTGTCAACTTCATTGTTCGGCGATGTTGCGATGATGTGAATTTTATAGACAAGTGCGTTATTATCCCGACAAAAGATGCCCATTGATTTGTAATTGCAAATGTATATGATGTGCTAATCGTCTCAGGAGGTCTAAGCAATTGGTCATACCGATCCCTTGTTAGCACTGATCGAAAATGGCAATAGCTGGGCGGGAGCGGTGAACCGTGATCATGCCGGTTTGGTCTTGTCTTCAGTCTGCAGGAAATTACCACATTCACGCACGGCTGAGGAAGCGGAGGGTCGAGCGGCGCTGATCGGCCTTCGGTCCTTGGCAAAGGTCTACAAGGGACCAGTGGTGTGGGAAACTGACTGCAAGTCTCTGACCATCCTTTGCAGTGCTGATAACCCAAGTAGATCGCCGCTATTTGGTCTGATCCTGGACATAAAAGCTAGCCTTGCAGTCTTTACTGAATACAGAATATCACACGTCCCCAGGGAATGCAACCAGCTAGCACATGAGCTCGCTGCTGAAGCCAGGATTAGTGGAGACCAGGAAATTATTGCTAAAGTTCCTGACAGACTTCAGGGCCTTGTTACCTCCGAGTGTATTACAGCCTGAGTTGTTTCTTGGGCACTCAAAAAAAAGAAAATGGTTCCATGTTATATTTTAATTAAGTTTCGGTGGTGTTTACCTCATTATCATGTTGGGCTGTATTGGCGGGCCATGTAAGAAAAACTTCTATGAATTAAAAACAAGTTGCTACACAGGAAGGTTAGAGAAACCCCTATCATATTTTTTATTTAAGTAAATTCATTAAATCAAAAGGATTCACTTATTTTAATAAAACCTGGATTTTTGAAAAAAAAAATGAATTAAAAAATACACTAATTATGAATTTTCGCAAATTTCAAAAAATGTTTGACAATTTGAAAATTGTTAGCAATTTTAAATGTTCAAGGAATTTAAAATGTTCATGAAACTTTATTAATGAATTTGATAAAATACACATTAATTATAAAAATTGTTGAGAACTCTTAAAAATGTTCATTATATAAAATGTGAAAAGTTAAAATATAATAGAAAAAAGCAAGAAAAAACAAAAAAAGAACAAAAACACAAGAAAGAAAGAAAGAACAAAAACAAGACAATAACCTTACAAATCCAAAAAAATTAGTCGGCCCAGCGACACAAACCCTTGTAGGCGGGGCCCACAGCTCTTGACACACCAAGAGGCTTCAAATCTAGGGAGATTAAGGCAACTCCAAGACGGATCACCAAATCGTTTCTAAATGTCCGGGCCGGACGGTCCGGACACTTTCTTCATCCAACGAAAGTCACCAAATATCTATGGACAATGGGCCAGGCAGTTCGCACATTGAAAATCCCACAAACCGAAGCCAAACCTAGGAGTTGTTTGGGGGAGTCCAGTAAGGTTGCGGACACACCAACTCATCCTTGAACCTCACCACAAATCCACTTTTTCCTCTCACTCTCTTCTTTCTCCTTTCTCCATTAGACAAAGAGCGAACATTTAATAAATATATGACTGGATGGTCGGTGTCCTTGGACATTTTGTGACATGTGTTGCGTTTAATAAAAAATGTGTTGAATGTAGGAGGAACTATGCTCAAATTTAAGAGGTAGAAGTGGCACAAAAATGGGCCAGTAAGACTCCGGGCCTTTCTCATGTGCATTTACTAGCTAGATGTCCAACATGAACGCTACCTGGGCTGATATCAGGTCTTTGGGCCATTTCGTATCGTGCCATCTCAAGCCCAGATTGCAGCATGTTTTAGCCACGATTGGTCCATTGATACATTATCACATGAATCTTTTACAAGAACGATCACTACTCTATGGGCAATTTAATGGACCAGAAGGAAAGCGATCCATGAAGATATCTTTCAAAATCCCGCGTCTACCCACGGCTTTGTTTCTTCTTACATGACAGAGATTGAGATATTGCAGAAACCAGCAATGGTGAGGCCCCAAGCACCAGTTATCAGACAAAACCAGTGGGTGCCTCCCCCATTTGACCATGGCAAGATCAATGTGGATGCTGTCATGTCAAGGAGCGGAGGTTTTGGATCATTGGGAGCGATCTGCCGTGATCACGAAGGCACTTGCTTGGGAGCATCTGGGATTCTATTTCCCTTCATTGATGATCCTTCTACACTTGAAGCTTTGGCCACTCGTGAGGGATTGGCATTGGCAGAGGATCTCTATGTTCAACAATCGGTGGTGGCGTCCGACTGCAATGTTATCATCAACGCGATCAAAGTGGGGAGTGCAGCAAGCTATGGAGTGGTACTATATGAAATGATAGATTGTTCATCTTCTTTTGCATCTTGTGATTTTAAGCTTGAGGTTAGGACCTATAGTGTAGAGGCTCACAACCTCGCAAAGCATGTTCTTTCTTTGGGGATTGACCGTCATGTCTGGTTAGGTCAACCCGAAAACCTTTACTCCGTCCCTGTAAATATTGTGACGACGTAATAAAAGCTTTGCGAGTTTGTATATAAACAAAAAGATCTAGCGCGCTAACTCCAGCTGAAAGAGTCGAGGAGAATTTCTCTCTTTTGGTATTCTGATGGACCAACAGATTGCATATATTAATCAAGTTATTAAGTATATTTTTACCTCCTTTTCAAAGAAAGAAATTATTAAACATATTTTTACCTCCTTTTCAAAGAAAGAAGTTATTAAACATGTTTTTACCTTATTTTCAAAGAAAGAAGTTATTAAACATATATTTACCTCCTTTTCAAAAAAGAAGTTATTAAGCATATCTGTACCTCGTTTTCAAAAATAAGAAGTTAATAAAAATATGTTTACCTCCTTTTCAAAAAAGAAGTTATTAAAAATATGTTTACCTCCTTTTCAAAAAAAGAAGTTATTAAACTTATCTGTCCTGTTCTACGTCTACACCCTTATAGGAAACGTGCCATGGAAACTTTCTTTTTTCTGATGGAAGCCCATGGGATGGAAACATATTATTCAGAAAAAACACATCTGATGAATAGTACCTTTACTTTGGAAGCAGATTTTTCTCACCCAGGGAAAGGACGGGTATCCCGGGAGGATCCCTGTTACCAAATGAGGCTAGAAATCTTTAACTTCCAAATCTATAAATATTGCATATTCTCTCTGGCATAACAGTACTTGCTCCATATCAAAACTAACTAGAGAAAGAACAGAAAAGAGAGAGTATACTTGATACTACGGCCAAGGGCCAACACCATCGATTATGGGTGCGAGGAATGCTACCATCTGCTTTGTGCTGATCCTTGTGTTATTCGTGAATCATGGTTCTGCAGGTTTGTGCTCTTCTCTTCGTCTCGTTCTGTCCAGACCGATGATAATCGGCAAATAATTCATGGAGAAGCTGCAGCAATTCTATTCTTCCGACTATCATGATTTTCTTTTTGGTTTTTCTTCGGTTATAAGTTTTTCATGGATATAAACATGTGTGTTAATTCGTTGCAGAACAAAAATGCTGGGAAAATACCTCTGGCAGTCCACTCTGTGTAGGCTTTCTATGCCAGGCGACATGCTCGATTGCGGGCAAAATGTTTAATGCTGTCGTCAAGGAACACAAGTGTATAGGGTCAGCATTCAATAGCCAATGCTACTGCTATCTCTGCGACAAATAGTTTGTTAGCACAAATGGTCAAAGAAACACGGGCACTAGTTTGTAATTTCTTGGTTTAGCGTATAAAGTGCCTGAATAATTTATTCTCGTCGATGTTGTGATGATATGAATTTTATAAACAAGTGCATTGTTATCCTGACAAAAAATGTCCATTAATTTGTAATCGTGAATGTATATGATATTGCTAATCCATTGTTAGCATTGATCTGAGAGTCGGAGCTGCGTTGTCTTAGTGGAGATCTAAACAATCGGCCATGCCGATCCATTGTTAGTATTGATCTGAGACAATTCCATGTTATTTTTAATTATGTTTGGCGGTACTTTTTTTTCTCATTCGTATATCATATTAGGTTGTTGTTGGAGATGATATTTTTCGGAGAGAAGAGTGGAGTCATTAGGTGTGTGGTTGTGGTGTCCTTATACACACGTTTCGGTCTTGGTGTTACCTGGTGGTGTTTGGGATTTCATTCTTATCCTTGATATTTCATTCTGAAAATCAGACCCCCTCGAGCACCACCCACGTTGTCGGGCGGGGATGGTGGCGGTGGTCTAATCGGTATTTGATTGGGTGGGAGGCAGTTGCGTAGTGCAGGGCTAAGGCCTTGTTTCTGGCAGTGGCCGTGGCCGATGACGGTGATGCTCGTGGGCATTTGCTTCCTTATTGAAGGCGTCATTCAGGTGGCGTGCGAGCTCCACTACGCAAGGAAGCTCGGGGGAAACCCTTGATCCCCTGGGATCAAACAATGATGGTGACGTGTGTCATACCTCTTGAGGCATCGGTTCAGGAGCTTCTTACTGGCCAGAGGGACCAGCGATAGGTGGGGGAAGTCGTTCGTGTTGCTTGATCGTGTGGCAATGAGGACGGTTAGGCTTATGTGGCAATGATGATGATGGGGAGCACTGTCAGAGGCGTGGCATTAGTCGTGGTAGTCGGCTCTTCTCCAGCGTGTCCGTGGGACTGCCTCGGCTGCCTGTTGCTGTGAAGTCGAAGCTGCAGTGCGGGGCCCTGGTGGCATACGATGACGGGCAATAGTTGGTTTGTTCGGTGATCTTCCATGATGCCAACCTTGTCTAGTTCTCCGTAGTTCTTCGCCAGAGTTGGAGTTGTGTTGTCTTGTTGTGGGTGGATAGCTATCTGCCGTGTATGTAGTGTTGTTCTGCAGCCAATAGGATTGAATTTTTTTCTTTGATCTTCGAATCCTCCCCTTGTTGTTCTTCCACTGCTTTCTGCTAAATCTAATTGAAGATAGCACTTGCTGGATCTTTCAAGAAAATGTTGGTGGTGTTTGTGTGAGCCCTTTGAGAGCTCTTGTTCCACCTTGAAACAATGGAATTGCTGCTATAACGCCTACATGGGTCGGCCCATGAAGATCTCGCTCACTCAGCTCAGCTACCTGCTCTGCTCGCTTGCTTAGTTTTTTTTCCGACTTGCTCCATTGCTAGCTCAGATAAAATCTGCTACCATATTTCCTTTATATAAAGAAGCTCACGCATTTTAACAAAACTTGGATTTTAAAAATGTAACATATTAAAATACATGAATTTTGAAAAAAAATGTTAATGAATTTCGAAAATATTCATTGATTTTAAACATTGTTTGCAAATTTTAAATGTTCAAGGACTTCAAAATTATTCATGAAATTGAGAAACTTTTCATGAATTAAAATGTGAAATGTGAAAATAGAAAAACATAGGAAAAAGTTAAAACCAATGAAAATACATAAAATAAAGAAAAAACAACAATTAGACAATAATTGGTCAAAACCCGAAAAAAATTGACCGACTCGGAGACACACCCACTTACAGACGGGGACCATAGCTCCTTACACACCAGGAGACTCCAAATCTTGGGAACCTAGGGCAACTCCATGTAGATCACCAAATCTCCCATAAATGTCTGGACCGGATGGTCCGACCACTTTTTACCATCCAACAACAGTCACCAAATATCCTCATGAAGGAAATTTGCCCTAGAGGCAATAATAAAGTTATTATTTATTTCCTCATATCATGATAAATGTTTATTATTCATGCTAGAATTGTATTAACCGGAAATATGATACATGTGTGAATACATAGACAAACTATATGTCACTAGTATGCCTCTACTTGACTAGCTCATTAATCAAAGATGGTCATGTTTCCTAACCATAGATATGTGATGTCATTTGATTAAAGAGATCACATCATTAGGAGAATGATGTGATTGACATGACCCATTCCGTTAGCCTAGCACTTGATTGTTTAGTATGTTGTTATTGCTTTCTTCATGACTTATACAAAGTTCCTACAACTATGAGATTATGCAACTCCCGTTTACCGGAGGAACACTTTGTGTGCTACCAAACGTCACAACGTAACTGGGTGATTATAAAGGAGCTCTACAGGTGTCTCCAAAGATAGATGTTGAGTTGGCGTATTTCGAGATTAGGTTTTGTCACTCCGATTGTCGGAGAGGTATCTCTGAGCCCTCTCGGTAATGCACATCACTATAAGCCTTGCAAGCAATGCAGCTAATGAGTTGGTTACGGAATGATGCATTACGTAACGAGTAAAGAGACTTGGCGGTAACCAGATTGAACTAGGTATTAGATACCGGCGATCGAATCTCGGGCAAGTAACATGCCGATGACAAAGGGAACAACGTATGTTGTTATGCGGTTTGACCGATAAAGATCTTCGTAGAATATGTGGGAGCCAATATGAGCATCCAGGTTCTGCTATTGGTTATTGACCGAGAATAGTTCTAGGTCATGTCTACATAGTTCTCGAACCCGTAGGATCCGCACGCTTAACGTTACGATGACAGTTTTATTATGAGTTTATATGTTTTGATGTACCGAAGGTTGTTCGGAGTCCCGGATGTGATCCCGGACATGACGAGGAGTCTCGAAATGGTCGAGACATAAAGATTGATATATTGGAAGCCTATATTTGGATATCGGAATCGTTCCGGGAGAAACCGGGATTTTTCCGGAGTACCGGGGGGTTACCGGACCCCCCCTCCCCCGGGGGGGGGGGGGTTATTGGGCCTACATGGGCCATGAGGGAGAAGAGGAGGGCCGGCCAGGGCAGGCCGCGCGCCCCCTCCCCCCTAGTCCGAATAGGACAAGGAAGGGGGGGCGGCGCCCCCCTTTCCTCTTTCCCCTCCCCCCTTTCCTTCTCCACCAAGGCAAGAGGGGGGAGTCCTACTCCCAGTGGGAGTAGGACTCCTCCAGGCGCACCCCTAGGGGGCCGGCCGCACCTCCCCCCTCCCTCCTTTATATATGGGGGCAGGGGGGCACCTCTAGACACACAAGTTGATCTTCGTGATTGTTCCTTAGCCATGTGCGGTGCCCCCCTCCACCATATTCCACCTCGGTCATATCGTTTCGGTGCTTAGGCGAAGCCCTGCGTCGGTAGAACATCATCATCGTCACCACGCCGTCGTGCTGTCGGAACTCATCCCCGACACCCTGCTGGATCGGAGTCCGGGGATCGTCATCGAGCTGAACGTGTGCTGAACTCGGAGGTGCCGTACGTTCGGTGCTTGGATCGGTCGGATCGTGAAGACGTACGACTACATCAACCGCGTTGTCATAACGCTTCCTCTTTCAGTCTACGAGGGTACGTGGACACACTCTCCCCTCTCGTTGCTATGCATCACCATGATCTTGCGTGTGCGTAGGATTTTTTTTTGAAATTACTATGTTCCCTAACAGTGGCATCCGAGCCTAGGTTTTATGCGTTGATGTTATATGCACGAGTAGAACACAAGTGAGTTGTGGGCGATACAAGTCATACTGCTTACCAACATGTCATACTTTGGTTCGGCGGTATTGTTGGATGAAGCGGCCCGGACCGACATTACGCGTACGCTTACGCGAGACTGGTTCTACCGATGTGCTTTGCACACAGGTGGTTGGCGGGTGTCAGTTTCTCCAACTTTAGTTGAACCGAGTGTGGCTACGCCCGGTCCTTGCGAAGGTTAAAACAGCACTAACTTGACGAACTATCGTTGTGGTTTTGATGCGTAGGTAAGAATGGTTCTTGCTCAGCCCGTAGCAGCCACGTAAAATTTGCAACAACAAAGTAGAGGACGTCTAACTTGTTTTTGCAGGGCATGTTGTGATGTGATATGGTCAAGACGTGATGCTATATTTTATTGTATGAGATGATCATGTTTTGTAACCGAAGTTATCGGCAACTGGCAGGAGCCATATGGTTGTCGCTTTATTGTATGAAATGCAAACGCCCTGTAATTGCTTTACTTTATCACTAAGCGGTAGCGATAGTCGTAGAAGCAATAGATGGCATAACAACAACGATGCTACGATGGAGATCAAGGTGTCGCGCCGGTGACGATGGTGATCACGACGGTGCTTGGAAGATGGAGATCACAAGCACACGATGATGATGGCCATATCATATCACTTATATTGATTGCATGTGATGTTTATCCTTTATGCATCTTATCTTGCTTTGATTGACGGTAGCATTTTAAAATGATCTCTCACTAAATATTCAAGAAGTGTTCTCCCTGAGTATGCACCGTTGTGAAAGTTCTTCATGCTGAGACACCACTTGATGATTGGGTGTGATAGGCTCTACGTTCAAATACAACGGGTGCAAAACAGCTGCACACGCGAAATACTCAGGTTAAACTTGACGAGCCTAGCATATACAGATATGGCCTCGGAATACAGACACCGAAAGGTCGAGCGTGAATCATATAGTAGATATGATCAACATAGTGATGTTCACCATTGAAAACTACTCCATCTCACGTGATGATCGGACATGGTTTAGTTGATTTGGATCACGTGATCACTTAGATGACTAGAGAGATGTCTGTCTAAGTGGGAGTTCTTAAGTAATATGATTAATTGAACTTAGTACCTGATAGTATTTTGCTTGTCTATGTTTGTTGTAGATAGATGGCTCGTGCTGTTGTTCCGTTGAATTTTAATGCGTTCCTTGAGAAAGAAAAGTTGAAAGATGATGGTAGCAATGACACGGACTGGGTCCGTAACCTGAGGATTATCCTCATTGCTGCACAGAAGAATTACGTCCTGGAAGCACCGCTGGGTGCCAGGCCTGCTGCAGATGCAACTGACGATGTTAAGAACGTTTGACAAAGCAAAGATAATGACTACTCGATAGTTCAGTGTGCCATGCTTTACGGTTTGGAACCGGGTCTTCAACGACGTTTTGAACGTCACGGAGCATATGAGATGTTCCAGGAGTTGAAGTTAATATTTCAAGCAAATGCCCGTATTGAGAGATATGAAGTCTCCAATAAGTTCTATAGATGTAAGATGGAGGAGAATAGTTCTGTCAGTGAACACATACTCAAAATGTCTGTGTATAATAATCACTTGATTCAACTGGGAGTTAATCTTCCTGATGATAGTGTCATTGACAGAATTCTTCAATCACTGCCACTAAGCTACAAGAGCTTCGTGATGAACTATAATATGCAAGGGATGGACAAGACTATACCCGAGCTCTTCGCAATGCTAAAGGCTGCGGAGGTAGAAATCAAGAAGGAGCATCAAGTGTTGATGGTCAATAAGACCACCAGTTTCAAGAAAAAAGGCAAAGGGAAGAAGAAGGGGAACTTCAAAAAGAACAACAAACAAGTTGCTGTTCAAGAGAAGAAACCCAAGTCTGGACCTAAGCCTGATACTGAGTGCTTCTACTGCAAGCAGACTGGACACTGGAAGCGGAACTGCCCCAAGTATTTGGCGGATAAGAAGGATGGCAAAGTGAACAAAGGTATATGTGATATACATGTTATTGATGTGTACCTTACTAATGCTCGCAGTAGCACCTGGGTATTTGATACTGGTTCTGTTGCTAATATTTGCAACTCGAAACAGGGACTACGGAATAGGCGAAGATTGGCTAAGGACGAGGTGACGATGCGCGTGGAAAATGGTTCCAAAGTCGATGTGATCGCGGTCGGCACGCTACCTCTACATCTATCATCGGGATTAGTTTTAGACCTAAATAATTGTTATTTTGTGCCAGCGTTGAGCATGAACATTATATCTGGATCTTGTTTGATGCGAGACGGTTATTCATTTAAATCAGAGAATAATGGTTGTTCTATTTATATGAGTAATATCTTTTATGGTCATGCACACTTACAGAATGGTCTATTTTTATTAAGTCTCGATAGTAGTGATACACATATTCATAATGGTGAAGCCAAAAGATGCAGAGTTAATAATGATAGTGCAACTTATTTGTGGCACTGCCGTTTAGGTCATATCGGTGTAAAGCGCATGAAGAAACTTCATACTGATGGACTTTTGGAATCACTTGATTATGAATCACTTGGTACTTGCGAACCGTGCCTCATGGGCAAGATGACTAAAACGCCGTTCTCCGGAACTATGGAGCGAGAAACTGATTTGTTGGAAATCATACATACTGATGTATGTGGTCCAATGAATGTCGAAGCTCGCGGCGGGTATCGTTATTTTCTCACCTTCACAGATGATTTGAGCAGATATGGGTATATCTACTTAATGAAACACAAGTCTGAAACATTTGAAAAGTTCAAAGAATTTCAGAGTGAAGTAGAAAATCATCGTAACAAGAAAATAAAATTTCTACGATCTGATCGTGGAGGAGAATATTTGAGTTACGAGTTTGGTTTACATTTGAAACAATGCGGAATAGTTTCACAACTCACGCCACCCGGAACACCACAACGAAATGGTGTGTCTGAACGTCGTAATCGTACTTTACTGGATATGGTACGATCTATGATGTCTCTTACTGATTTACCGCTATCATTTTGGGGTTATGCTTTAGAGACGGCCGCATTCACATTAAATAGGGCACCATCAAAATCCGTTGAGACGACGCCTTATGAACTGTGGTTTGGCAAGAAACCAAAGTTGTCGTTTCTTAAAGTTTGGGGCTGCGATGCTTATGTGAAGAAACTTCAACCAGATAAGCTCGAACCCAAATCGGAGAAATGTGTCTTCATAGGATACCCAAAAGAGACTATTGGGTACACCTTCTATCACAGATCTGAGGGCAAGATTTTCGTTGCTAAATTCGGATCCTTTCTAGAGAAGGAGTTTTCTCGAAAGAAGTGAGTGGGAGGAAAGTAGAACTTGATGAGGTAACTGTACCTGCTCCCTTATTGGAAAGTAGTTCATCACAAGAACCGGTTCCTGTGACAACTACACCAATTAGTGATGAAGATAATGATAATGATCATGAATCTTCAGATCAAGTTTCTACTGAACCTCGTAGGTCTACCAGAGTTAGATCCGCACCAGAGTGGTATGGTAATCCTGTTCTGAAAGTCATGTTACTTGAGCATGGCGAACCTGCGAACTATGAGGAAGCGATGATGAGCCCAGATTCCGCAAAATGGCTTGAAGCCATGAAATCTAAGATAGGATCCATGTATGAGAACAAACTATGGACTTTGGTTGACTTGCCTGTTGATCAGCAAGCTATTGAGAATAAATGGATCTTCAAGAAGAAGACTGACGTTGATGGTAATATAACTGTCTACAAAGCTCGACTTGTTGCAAAAGGTTTTCGACAAGTTCAAGGGGTTGACTACGATGAGACTTTCTCACCCGTAGCGATGCTTAAGTCTGTCCGAATCATGTTAGCAATTGCCGCATTTTATGATTATGAAATTTGGCAAATGGATGTAAAAACTGCAATCCTGAATGGTTTTCTGGAAGAAGAGTTGTATATGATGCAACCGGAAGGTTTTGTCGATCCAAAAGGTGCTAACAAAGTGTGCAAGCTCCAGCGATCCATTTATGGACTGGTGCAAGCATCTCGGAGTTGGAATAAACGCTTTGATAGTGTGATCAAAGCATATGGTTTTATACAGACTTTTGGAGAAGCCTGTATTTACAAGAAAGTGAGTGGGAGCTCTGTAGCATTTCTGATATTATATGTAGATGACATATTGTTAATTGGAAATGATATAGAATTTCTGGATAGCATAAAGGGATACTTGAATAAAAGTTTTTTAATGAAAGACCTCAGTGAAGCTGCTTACATATTGGGCATCAAGATTTATAGAGATAGATCAAGACGTTTAGTTGGACTTTCACAAAGCACATACCTTGATAAAGTTTTGGAAAAGTTCAAAATGGATCAGGCAAAGAAAGGGTTCTTGCCTGTATTGCAAGGTGTGAAGTTGAGTCAGACTCAATGCCCGACCACAGCAGAAGATAGAGAGAAAATGAAAGGTGTTTCCTATGCTTCAACCATAGGCTCTATCATGTATGCAATGCTATGTACCAGACCTGATGTATGCTTAGCAATAAGTTTAGCATGGAGGTACCAAAGTAATCCAGGAGTGGATCACTGGACAACGGTCAAGAACATCCTGAAATACCTGAAAAGGACTAAGGATATGTTTCTCGTTTATGGAGGTGACAAAGAGCTAGTCGTAAATGGTTACGTCGATGCAAGCTTTGACACTGATCCGGACGAGTCTAAATTGCAAACCGGATACGTGTTTTTATTAAATGGTGGAACTGTAAGTTGGTGCAGTTCTAAACAAAGCGTCGTGGCGGGATCTACATGCGAAGCGGAGTACATAGATGCTTCGGAAGCAGCAAATGAAGGAGTCTGGATGAAGGAGTTCATTTCCGATCTAGGTGTCATACCTAGTGCATCGGGACCAATGAAGATCTTCTGTGACAATACTGGTGCAATTGCCTTGGCAAAGGAATCCAGATTTCACAAGAGGACCAAGCACATCAAGAGACGCTTCAATTCCATCCAGGACCAAGTCCAGGTGGGAGACATAGACATTTGCAAGATACATACGGATCTGAATGTAGCAGACCCGTTGACTAAGCCTCTTCCACGAGCAAAACATGATCAGCACCAAGGCTCCATGGGTGTTAGAATCATTATTGTGTAATATAGATTATTGACTCTAGTGCAAGTGGGAGACTGAAGGAAATATGCCCTAGAGGAAATAATAAAGTTATTATTTATTTCCTCATATCATGATAATGTTTATTATTCATGCTAGAATTGTATTAACCGGAAACATGATACATGTGTGAATACATAGACAAACTATATGTCACTAGTATGCCTCTACTTGACTAGCTCATTAATCAAAGATGGTTATGTTTCCTAACCATAGACATGTGATGTCATTTGATTAAAGAGATCACATCATTAGGAGAATGATGTGATTGACATGACCCATTCCGTTAGCCTAGCACTTGATCGTTTAGTATGTTGCTATTGCTTTCTTCATGACTTATACAAAGTTCCTACAACTATGAGATTACGCAACTCCCGTTTACCGGAGGAACACTTTGTGTGCTACCAAACGTCACAACGTAACTGGGTGATTATAAAGGAGCTCTACAGGTGTCTCCAAAGATAGATGTTGAGTTGGCGTATTTCGAGATTAGGTTTTGTCACTCCGATTGTCGGAGAGGTATCTCTGGGCCCTCTCGGTAATGCACATCACTATAAGCCTTGCAAGCAATGTAGCTAATGAGTTGGTTACGGAATGATGCATTACGTAACGAGTAAAGAGACTTGCCGGTAACGAGATTGAACTAGGTATTAGATACCGACGATCGAATCTCGGACAAGTAACATGCCGATGACAAAGGGAACAACGTATGTTGTTATGCGGTTTGACCGATAAAGATCTTCGTAGAATATGTGGGAGCCAATATGAGCATCCAGGTTCTGCTATTGGTTATTGACCGAGAATAGTTCTAGGTCATGTCTACATAGTTCTCGAACCCGTAGGGTCCGCACGCTTAATGTTACAATGACAGTTTTATTATGAGTTTATATGTTTTGATGTACCGAAGGTTGTTCGGAGTCCCGGATGTGATCTCGGACATGACGAGGAGTCTCAAAATGGCTGACACATAAAGATTGATATATTGGAAGCCTATATTTGGATATCGGAATCGTTCCGGGAGAAACCGGGATTTTTCTGGAGTACCGGGGGGTTACCAGAACCCCCCCGGGGGTTGTTGGGCCTACATGGGCCATGAGGGAGAAGAGGAGGGCCGGCCAGGGCAGGCCGCGCGCCCCTCCCCCCTAGTTCGAATAGGACAAGGAAGGGGGGGGGCGGCGCCCCCCTTTCCTCTTTCCCCTACCCCCTTTCCTTCTCCACCAAGGCAAGAGGGGGGAGTCCTACTACATCAACTGCGTTGTCATAACACTTCCGCTTTCGGTCTACGAGGGTAGGTGGACACACTCTCCCCTCTCGTTGCTATGCATCACCATGATCTTGCGTGTGCGTAGGAATTTTTTTTGAAATTACTACGTTCCCTAACACCTCATGTTGTAGCCACCGTTCCAAAAAAAATTCTAGGGTTCCTCCGACTCCCGCTAGCGTTTATCCGCCTTGTCTCCGGTGGCCTTAGGGCCATGCGGGTGAAATGGATCTCTGTTCTTGCGGGTGGGAGGGCATCATTTTTAGATGTTTCTTCGAGTTTTGTTAGAGTTTGTGTTCTGCTCAGGAAGGCGAGACGGCGGTGGTTCCTTGAAGATAGAATAAAGGTCTCCCCGCCTAGTCCCCATTCCGGTGGTGCGCCTAGTACCGTCGGTGGGCGTGTGGAGGTGTGTCTCCGGCGGATCTGTCTTTGGTGGATTTGCTCGGATCTTGTCGTCGTTCATCTATATTCACGTGTCTTGAGGTTGTATTCTTCTGATCTACGCTACTCTTCATCAGCAGTGGTTGGCGTTCTGGTGCGTTGGTCCTGTGGGTCTTAGCATGATGACTTTCCGACTGCCTACTACAACAAGTTTTGCCCCGCTCTAGTGAGGGAGGAGCGATGACTGCGGCGCGCCTTCGGCTTGCTTCAGTGTTTGTAGTTGTCGCTAGGTGGTTTACAAATCTGGATGTAATTTTTATAATTACTAGTGCTCATTGTACTTTCATGACTGAAGATGAATAGATCGAAAAATTTTCTCACATAAAAAAGAGAGTCGCCAAATATCCATGGACAGTGGGTCAGGCAGTCCTCACATCCCAAAATCCCACAAATCAGGACCAAACCTAGGAGGTGTTTCAAAAAAAAAAGACCAAACCTAGGAGTGATTGGGGGAGTTTTTACATTTTCTCAGCCTTGGACCACATCACAAATACATTTTTTTTCATCTCGCTCCCTTCTCTCTTTTCTCCATTAGACTGACATTTGGAAAATACTCCCTCCGTCCGGAAATACTTGTCATCAAAATAAATGAAAATGGATGTATCTAGAACTAAAATACATCTAGATACATCTATTTCGATGACAAGTATTTTCAGACGGAGGGAGTATGATTGGATGATCGATGCCCGCACGGCTCTCCATGGATATGTATGGATGTGTCCACAAACATTTGGTGACGCGCGTTTATTAAAAATATGTTTTTTTACGGGGTTATTAAAAATATGTTGGGCATAGCAGAAACCATCTTCAAATTTAAGATGCAGAAGTGAGGATCATATATGCGCTAGCTAGTACAGCAACCTATGTGCCGCTAGCCAGTAAGATTCCAGGTCTTCTCAGGTGCGTTTAATAGATTTTCTTTTCTTTTTACATTTTCTTGCTTTTCATGTTTTCAAGTTCGTTTTTATTTTCTGTTTTGTTTTATTTTTTTCCTTTTTATTTTCTACTCTTTTCGTGAACACTTTTTAAAAATCTATGAACATTTTCTTTTGAAATCACGAATATATTTTGTTCACCAAATTTAAAAAGTATCCATCAAATTCAAAAAATATTCATCAACTTTAATTAAAAAACTGTTCATAAAATTCAAATAAACTTCATCAAATTTAAAAATTATTTATCATATTAAAAATGTTCATGAGTTAAAAAACATATTCATGATATTCAAAATGTTCTTCAAATTTTAAAAAATCATGAAAATTATTTGAGTTCAGATTCAGAACTTTTTTAAAATTCTAAAATTTTCTAAAGAAGAAAAACAGAAAAGTAAAACAAATAAAAAAGTGAAACAAAAAAAATAGTGGAGCTCAGCCCCGCACCTGGGCCGGCCGAAGTTTGCGCGTGGGGGACAAGTGAGTGTGTGTCTCATCGACGGCCACCGCACTACCTCTGCCGCCCTCGCCGAAGGCTAACATGCATGTCACTGACTGGCTGGCCCTAGGCCATTATCTAGTTTTGTTTAGTGGAAAATAAATAAACAAATTTAGAGGAAGAAGTTTACAGGATCTGACAAAAGCAGCTCTGAAGAAACTTCCTCTAAAAGTTTACGGAAGTTTTTAAGAGAAAGAAAGGGTCTAGGAGAATTTTCTCTCCTTGGTATTCTTACAGACCAACATATTGCATATCTGTCACTACAGGAATCCAGTATTTTGCCGTCCGCCACGACGGACGACAAAGGCACGGACGGCGGACGGCAAAGAGCTTTGCCGTCAGCGGCGGACGGCAAAAAGTGACGGCAAAGACAGGGTCGGCAAACAGGTCCTTTGCCGTTTGCTTCTCATGGCGGACGGCAAAGAGTCCTTTGCCTACAGTGGCGGACGGCAAAGGAGAGGGACGGCAAAATACTTGACGTCCGCCAGCGTTAGTCCGTTAGGTGGCTAACAACGGCCTTTGCCGTCCGCCAGTGGACGTCAAATTTGACCACCCTTTGCCGTCCGCTAGTTGACGTCAGCAGTGCGTCAACGCCCATGGTGGTTTGCCGTCAGCCACGGCGGACGGCAAAGGTTATGTCTTTGTCGTCCGCCACTGTAGGCAAATTTGCCAAATGGCACAGGTTCCAGGAAGCACAGGTGGGCGCCACGTGTCCCCTTTGCCGTCAGTGGCGGACGGCAAAGGGCTCTTTGCCGTCAGTGGCGGACGGCAAAGAGCCTGCACTGCCTCTTTTTAATTCTGTTTTTCTTATATCCGACAATTATCACAGCACACAACACATATATATCCATCACATAAATATCACAGCACATATATATATCATAGCACATAAATATCCAGCACATATATATCCATCCATCCATACATAGTAGGTTGCACATAGTCGCATCAATCCATACATATTATGATATGCAAAGTTTCATCATAGCAAGCGAGCAGAATACAAGAAGTGCATCAAAGGAAAAAACAAGCAATCCATCATATGATGCTGGCTTCCGTGAAGTGAATGAAACCTGTAAAATGACAAATAAGAAAGTTAGAAAAAGAATAGAAGAAGAAGAAGAAGACTAGAAGAAGAAGTATATGCCATTTATTAGCTAACTTAGATGAACTGGATCATTTATGAGCTAAATTAGTTGAAATGGATCGTTTATGAACTAAGTTAGGTGAAATGGATCGTTTATGAGCTAAGTTAGGTAAAATGGATCGTTTATGAGCTAACCTAGGTGAAATAGGTCGTTTATGAGCTAACCTAGGTGAAATGGGTCGTGTACGAGCTAACCTTGGTGAAATGGGTCGTTTATGAGCTAACCTAGGTGAAATAGGTCGTTTATGAGCTAACCTAGGTGAAATGGGTCGTTTATGAGCTAACCTTGGTGAAATGGGTCGTTTATGAGCTAACCCAGGTCAAATGCATCATTTATTAACTAACATAGGTGAAATGGATCATTTTGGAGCTAACTTAGTTGAAATGGGTCGTTTATGAGCTAACTAAGGTGAAATGCCACATTTTTGAGCTAACTAAAGTGAAATGGGTCATTTTGGAGCTAACCTAGGTGAAATGGGTCATTTAGGAGCTAACGTAGGTGAAATGGATCATTTTAAAGCTAACGTAGGTAAAATGGATCATTTAGGAGCTAATCTACGTAAAATGGGTCATTTTAGAGCTAACTTGGATAAATTGGATCACTTGTAAGCTAAATAAGGTAAAATGAGTCATTTTAGAGCTAACTTAGGTAAAATGGATCGTTTATGAGCTAACTAAGCTAATTATGCAATTTTTGACATAAGTAAGCTTATTAAGTCATTTTGAAGGAAAAGAAGCTAACTCTAGGTCATTATGGTAAGCATATTGGATGAAATAAAGCTAAGTCTAGGTCTTTATGCATTTGTTAAGCAAAAAACTAGAGAAACTTACCTTGATCATGGAGGTGTGGGAGCGGGCTGGCTCATGCCAGTAGCTGGAGAAGGATCGTGTGATGCTTGTGTGGAGTTACGCTGCACCAAAGATCATTTCCAATGTTTTGTTAGCATGATGACACTCAAATGTTAAGACTAGCAAGTAATGTCCATTCAAATTAAACTCACCGTGGTCTCAGGAGCAATCTCTGGATCAATGGCTATGGAGCCACGGGACCTCCCGCCACTAGATATCATCACCTGCTCTGGATTGTAGGGAATCTGGCTCGGGTTAAACTCCTCCCCTTTCCTCGCCTTCCCCTTAACTTGCTTGTAAGAGGCAGTGTGGGCCATGGCATACAGGTCGTACCCCTCTGGCACCTTATCCGTCTTATCGTAGCATGCCTGAAAGAGAGAAACAAAGTAAATTAGTAATTAAAGGGCTCAAGCTAGCATGATGAATGAATTGCATTAATCATGAAGCAAACCACATACCCAATTCCGCCCGAACTGATATAAGCTGGAGCTACCTTGATGGTGTGGCACACCTTCAATTTGAGCATGTTTGTCCTTAGCCTCAGTCGGCTCCCCTTCCATCTTTCAACACCTGCCATGACAAAGAGTAAACGAAATTAGTACAACATAAAAAAATACCGACATGAATAATAATATGTATATCACTTAAGTGTATCATCATCAAGTACACCATTAAAAAAATTGAATACCTGACACTACTAATAATCTCGATCAGTATCATCAATAAATGCATAATCATCATCATCACTATAATCAATGACGGGCTCATAGGGTTCAGTGGCATCAACATGTGGAAGGCCACCTTTACGTAATCGGTCAAGCATTGAGAGGTCGTCCGCAGCAGTAACCTCTTCTTGTTCCGGCTCTTCTTGTTCCTCCTCTGGGGTGATGTGGGATTCACTGTCGCTGTCTACTTCAATGTTTTGGGGTGAAGTATACCGGTTCTTGAAATGCTTTTTGGAAAGACGTGTCTCTTGGAAGAATTCTCCTTCATATGTGTCTGGGTTATAGTCTTCATAATCCTCTTCCTTTGGGGGAGATAGTCTAGCACGTGGCGGCACTTCATAAACGACATCCCAACCTTTTAGATTTGGATTAGTTTGGCAGGCCCAGGGTAGATAGAATACTTGGGTCGCCTGTTGAGCCGTAATATAGACATCAGGAACATCTAAATGGGTGCTTTGGTTGATTTCAACTAGCCCTATATGTTCATGAGTCCTTCTAGTCTCCTTCGGCTGAAACCAATAACATTTGAAGACTACGACATTCGGTGGGTTTTCACCATGGAATAGAAGTTCATAAATTGCTTCAACTCTCCCATAATACTCGGTACCTCCTTCGCCGATAGCAGATACACAACAATTTGTAGACTTTCGGTCGGCCATAGATAGCTCTTTGCCATTGGTACAAAAACGATACCCGTTGATGTCGTATTTGTCAAATGAACGGACCTTATAGTCAAAACCATTAGCGACTTGTCTCAATTCGGCGTCCATAGACTCTGAATTACAAGTTTAATATGAAAGGATTGTTGCATTACGCACAAATTAGCGAATGAAATGAAATTGTCTAATAGAATTTACCGTTTGTTTGAACCAAGAGATGACACCGGGATAGCCGCCTCCTTGCTTTGCGAGAAGCTCATACTCTTCGACGGAATCCTTTTGGATCACCGCTCCATACGAGAATAGGGCGACGTATCGACTGTATGAAATATCCAGGAATAAGAGTAGTTCAAACGGAAATAGAAGTTGTGAAACAATGTACCGAGAACTTACTCGATGTACGGCCGCACTTCTATCAGGTTGTTGAGGATATACAACGAAATGGTACGCCATTCTTCGTTATCCAAAGATACTGGATTTGAAACACTGGCTGGTGCGATATTCCCTTTGAATAGGCTGAGGTTGGATCCACCCTTTTTAGGCTCATCAGCATTGTACCGAGGCTTCGGATTATGCAAATGACGATTTTTGGTTTCGTAGTGTGCTGTCACGAAGTTTGCCGCCTCCTCAATGATGAATGCCTCAGCCATGGACGCTTCAATTCTACATTTATTTTTACATTTTTCTCGAAGCGTCTTCTGCATCCTCTCAGTTGGGTAGCACCAACGATTTTGCACACCCCCCCCCCCCCAATCTTGCCTCGGCCGGGAGATGCAAAATCAAATGCTGCATTGGATTAACGAAGCCCGGTGGAAAGATCTTCTCTAACTTGCAGATCAACTCTGGCGCCAACTCTTCCATTTCTTCTAGCACGCCAGGCGATAGTTCTTTCGCACAAAGAACACGGAAGAAATAGCTGAGTTCTGCCAGTACTAGCCATTCATCCTCAGGGATGAAGCCACGCAACATCACCGGCATTACCCGCTCAATCCATATGTGCCAATCATGACTCTTGAGACCAAATATTTTCAATTTATCAAGACTCGCTCCCCTCTTTAGATTCGCTGCATACCCATCGGGGAACATCAACTGCATTTTCACCCACAAGATAATTTCCCTCATAGCTGGCCTTCCACGATTGAACCATGCCTTTGGCTTCGTCCAGTTCTGCTTTCCTTTCGGTTCTTTCATGTTTTGTAACGGCCTATCACATAGCGCCTCCAGATCGACTCTAGCCTTAGTATTATCCTTTGACTTCCCATCTATGCCGAACAATGTACCAAAAAGTGCCTCGGCGATATTCTTCTCAGTGTGCATCACATCGATGTTGTGTGGGCAAAGGAGGTCTTTGAAGTAAGGCAGATCCCATAAGCATGTTTTGTGAGTCCAGGCATGCTCAGAATTATACCCCTTGAAGTACCCTGGACGCTCTGGATCTGGCTCAAGAGCGTTTAACTGATCCAGGGTCTGTTGGCCTGTCAACGCAGGTGGTGCAGAGGGTTTTACAACTCTACCTATGATGAAGTTCTTCTTGTCTTTCCTGAACTTATGGCGAGGATCCAGGATCTGTCTATGCATGTCGAAGCAAGAAAACTTGCGACCGGCCTGAAGCCAACGAAACTCAAGAGCTCCCTTGCATGTGGGGCACGGGAACCTTCCATGCACACACCAGCCAACGAATAGCGCATACGCCGGCAAGTCATGCGTCGAGTACATGTACCAGACACGCATTATGAAGTTTTGTTTGCTATAGGCGTCGTATGTCTTGAACCCATTATCCCAGGCTTCCTGCAATTCGTCCTTAAGCGGCTGCATGTACACATTCATATTTTTCCCCGGATAGTTGGGACCTGGAATTATCAACGTCAGGAAAATGTTCTTTCTTTGCATAATCTGTCTGGGGGGGGGGGGGAGATTGAGTGGAAAGACAAATACGGGCCAACAACTGTATTGGGCTGCCGTCATACCAAACACACTGAACCCATCGGTGCTGATGCCGACTCGAGGATGCCTCGGATATGCCGCTTTGTCAGCATGTAATTCATCAAACTTTTTCCATGCAACACCATCCGATGTGTGTACCATCATCAGATTCCCATCTGCATCTAGTTCAGTTCTTTTGCCTGTTTTGTGCCATGTCATCTGTCTGGCCGTCTCTTCGACCATGAAAAGACGTTGAAGTCTTGGTACGATTGGCATATACCGAAGAACACTAACAGGGATTTTGGTCTGTGTCTTCTCACCCATACCGTTGTCTACCACAATATACCTGGAAGACATGCAAATGGGACAATAGTTCAAGTCCGCATAGTCAAGCCTAAATAAGGCACATTCTTTCTCACAGGCATGTATCTTCTCATAGGGCATCTTCAGTGCACGGAGGATTTTGTCCGACTGGTACAGGTTTGCAGGCATTACATGGCCTTTGGGTAGAAAGCGTCCAAATAATATCATAATTGCGTCATAGCATTCTCTGCCCAAGTTGAACTGAGCCTTCAAAGCCATTACTTGTGAGATGGCATCCAACTGACAAAGCTCAGTGTGCTCGTGGAGTGGACGTTTTGAAGGCTCCAACATTTCATTGAAGGCCTTTGCAGATTCCTCCATCTCCTCGTCCGAATCCCGAGCATCATCATAGTCTTGCACCATGTTTTCCATCCCGGTACCATGCTCGTCGGTGCGATGATGATCCACCTCAGCTCGGTCACGTTGGGCAGACTCACCATGAAATGTTCACACCGTATAATCGGGCGTAAAACCATTCTTCTGTAGGTGTTTACCCATTTCAGCCTTTGTCCTCTTTTCCCAATTGCCACATCGGAAACAGGGGCACCAAGTTTTCCTCTGGCCATTTGCAAATGCGGCTTGCACAAACCCCTTGGTTTTTGTGAACCATTCAGCGCTCCATTTGTTCTGACCAGTGTGACCGGTATACATCCACGCACGATCACTCATCTTGACTTTCAGAGCTACTAGACACACAACAGTTATATATATAATTCACCATGTATATATTCATCAGTTGATCTATTTTGTCAATTTTATTACGTCCATGCAACCTACACTCTAATAGGTAATGATAGGTCCTAATCCCATCCGAGTATGTGTAGATTGGGTTCATTTTCCCATGCTATGCTCCGGATCCGACGCAAAATTTCGGCAGCACCTCCCCGCTGTTCTCCTGATACACGTCTCTGCAATAAACCGAGAGGATGTGTACCTGGAGAACAACAGGGGAGGCACTGACGAAATTTATGCGTCGGATCCGGAGCAAAGCATATGGGAAAACGAACCCAATCTACACATACTCGGGCTGTCCATGGATAGCGTTGGACAATTCAAAAGAATCAAGGTTATAAATATGCAAATGCATGCATATTTACAACTATGACGCTTTCGAACGGGAGACACATATTGGTTACGCATACTGATGATTCAAGACACATATATAGCTAGCTATCAAGTTTCATCGACATGAACACCGGAACAGAGCAAATAATTAATGGGGGAGGAGGACATATCATTTGTGCTCACCCACGAACGAAGGGGCAGAGCTCGTCAAACGCACGGCGAGGTCGTCGAACACCAAACCTCGCAGCGGTGAAACAACTGCACATTTAAATCAACCCGATCAACACAATTATATATGATGTTTTTCATAACAAAATCGAAAAATATATGACCTAACTAATAATTCACAAATATAAGACCATGTCGGCCTCGGGGGGTCGGGTATCGGGGTGTCTGGGTGTCGTGTCGTTGTCGGGGTGTAGTGTCCGGGTCGGGGTGTCGGGGTCAGGGGTCAGTGGGTCGGGGTGTCGGGGTCGGGGTGTCGGGGTCAGGGGGTCAGGGGGTCGATCGGGGTGTTTCCTTCTATCCTTTCCTTACTTCTTCTTCTTTTTTTCTCTTCTTCTTCTTCTTTCCTTTCTTCTTCTTCTTCTTCTTTCATCTTTTTTCTACTTTTTTACTTCTTTTCGTTTCTTTTTTTCTTCTTCTTCCAATTCTTGTACTTCTTTTCTTCTTCTTCTTTTTTCATCTTTCTACTACTTCTACTACTTCTACTTCTTCTACTTCTTCTACTTCTTCTAATTCTTTTCTAATACTAACACTAACACAATCTAGCACTAACAATTAAACAGCAAAAAAAATGAAAAAAACTGGAAAAAAAGTAGTAGTCCCTCACCGGAGCAATGGGACGATCGGCGGGGGGGCACCGGGCGGCGGGGGCGGCGCCGGGCCGCAGGGGCGGCTCCGGGCGGCGGGTGGCGGGGCGACGGGTGGGGGCGGCAAAGGGCGGGGGCGGCTCCGGGCGGGGGCGGCGCCGGGCGGCGGGGGGCGGTGGCGGCGGCGGGAGGCAGGGACGGCGCCGGGCGGCGGGGGGCAGGGGCGGCGCCGGGCGGCGGGTGGCTGAGGGGTGGTGGGGCGACGAGGCGTCGGCGGGTGGGGTGGGGGCGGAGGGGTGGTGGCGCGACGGGGCAAGGGTGCGGGGGCGGGGGCGGCGTCGGGCAGCAGGGGCGGGGGCGGCGGTGCATCTAGCTAGGGCGGGGCGTCGGGGAGGAGAGAGGAAGAGAAGGGAGAGTAACAGGCGGGGGGGGGGGGGGGTGGCGGCCGTTAGTTACTCGGCTCTTTGCCGTCCGCAACTATTTGCCGTCCGCCGTTCTCTCTCTTTGCCGTCCGCTAGCGCACGGCAAAGAGGTGGGGTGTTAAGTTTTTTTTAAAACGGGCGGGTGGGTGGGGGCCACCTCCCTCTTTGCCGTCAGCTGGCTGACGGCAAAGAAACGGCTCATGGCAAAGAGGTTCTTTGCCGTCCGCCATTTCTTTGCCGTCTGCTTTACGGTAGCTGATGTCAAAGAGCTTCTTTGCAAAGATCTGGCTGATGGTAAAGTAGCTGATTCCAGTAGTGTATCAAGTTGTTGGACATATATATTTTTACCTCCTTTTCAACAAAAGAAGTTATTAAACATATTTTTACCTCCTTTTCAAAAATAGAAGTTATTAAACATATGCTTATCTCCTTTTCAAAAAAAGAAGTTACTCCCTCCATCCCAAAATTATTGTCTTAGATTTGCCTAGATACGGATGCATCTAATACTAAAACGTGACTTGATACATCCGTATTTAGACAAATCTAAGACAAGAATTTTGGGACGGAGAGAGTATTAAACATATTTTTATCTCCTTTTCAAAAAAGGAAGTTATTAAACATATTTGTCCTCTCCTATACGAATCTTTAACTTCCTATAAATATTGCATAATCTCTCTGCAATAACAGTACTTGCTCCATATCGAAACTAACTAGAGAAAGAACAGAAAAGAGAGAGTATACTTGATACTTCGCCCAAAACCATCGATTATGGGTGCGAGAAATGCTACCATCTGCTTTGTGCTGATCCTTGTGTTATTCGCGAATCATGGTTCTGCAGGTTTGTGCTATTCTTTTGTCTCATTCGGTTCAGACGGATGATAATCGGCAAATAATTCATGAAGAAACCGCATCAATTCTATTCTTCCGACTATTATTATTTTTTTCTCTTCGACTGTAAGTTCTTCATGGATATAAACACGCATGTTAATTCGTTGCAGAAAAAAAGTGTTGGGGAAATACCTCTGGGAGTCCACTCTGTGTAGGCTTCCTGTGCAAGGCAACATGCTTGATTGGAGGCAAAATGTTTAACGCCGACGTAAAGGAGCACAAGTGTATAGGGCCAGCATGGAGCAGCGAATGCTACTGCTATTTCTGCGACAAATAGTTTGTTAGCGCGCTGAAGATTGCCTCATTATTACAAATGGTCAAAGAAAACAGAGACAATAGTTCGTGATTTCTTGGTTTAGCATATAAAGGGGATGAATAATTTATTCTCGTTGTCAACCTCATTGTTCGATGATGTTATGATGATGCGAATTTTATAAACAAGTGCAGTATTATCCCGGCAAAAGATGTCCATTGATTTCTAATCGTAAAAGTATATGATGTGCTAATCGTCTCAGGTGGTCTAAACAATCGGCCATGCCGGTCCCTTGTTAGCACTCATCTGAACGATTCCGTGTTACAATTGTGGTGTCATTCTTTCATGGCGCTTGGGTTCCTAGCTGTCAGAATCACAATACTGTCCTCATTTGAGTTGGACTATAACCTACTCGTACATCATGGGGTTTCACTTAAACTGCGTTTCATTTTGAAATCCATGGTGTTCTGCTGCAAGGCTAGCTGGGCTGACTCCCATTTCGTGCCGGGCTAACCTGAGAACGGATTGCAACATTTTTGTTTGGTCACGTATCGGGCTTCGATTGGTCCATAGACCCGGACTGATGCAGCTCTACCGCTGACTCCGAGTTTGGGTGCAACAGCTTGCAGAAAGAAAGGGTCAAGGAGATTTTTCTCCTTCGTATTCTGACGTCGCAACATATTGCATGTTTATCATGTTATTAATTTTTACCTTCTTTTTGGAAAAAAAAACTATTAAGCACATTTGTCCTCTCCTCTTATAGGAATCTTTATAATAACTTCCAAATCTATAAATATTTTGCATCCCAGCAAAAAAAAAAGAGTATAAATATTGCAGATCCTCTATGGCAAAACATTACTTGCTCCATATAGCAAACTAAGTAGAGGAAGAAAAGAAAAACATACCCTATCCGTCCCATAATATAAGAGCGTTTTTTACACTAGTGTTGATACTTCGCCCAACACCACCGACCATGGGTGCGAGAAATGCCGCTATGTGTGTTGTGCTGATGCTTGCGTTGTTTTGCGAATCATGGTTCCGCAGGTTTGAGCTCCTCTCTTTGTCTCACTGTATTCGGATGGATGATAATTGGCAACAATTCTCTTCTTCTGGCTATTGTGATTTTTCATGTGTTCTCTTCAGATATAGATCTTCACGGATATAAACATGCGTGTAATTGGTTGCAGAACATAAGTGTTGGGAAAGGACCACTGGTGCTCCGCTCTGTGTAGGCTTTCTGTGCAAGGCGACATGCTTGATTGGAGGCAAAATGTTTAACGCCATCGTGAAGGAACACAAGTGTGTAGGGCCAGTATTGAGCAGCTACTGCTACTGCTATTTCTGCGACAAATAGTTCATGGTCAAGGAAAGTACCTCTGGTGTTCCTGATTTATTGGTTTAGCATATAATAGGGGATGAATAATTTCTTCTAGTTGTCAACCTCATTGTTCAGCAATGTTGTAATGATGTGAATGTTATAAACAAATGCAATATTACCCCGACAAAAGATGTCCATTGATTTATGACCGTAAATGTATATGATATGCCAATCGTCGCAGGAGGTCTAAACAATCGGCCAGACCGGCCCCTTGTTAGCACTGATACGAAATGATTCCCTGTTAGAATTGTGGTGTCATTCTTTTACGGGGTTCAGGGTCCTAGCAGTTAGACTCAGAACACTATCCTCATATTGAAATCCATATCTAGAAAATAAATAAATTCATATCTAGAAACCATGGTGCTTCACTTAAGTTTTATTGCATTTTGAAATCCATATCTAGAAAATAAATAAATTCATAGCACAATTGTTGCAGACACAACAATGTCCGGGTATAATATGGTTTTAAAACAATGTCCAAGACAAGGAACCCTATGCGGGCCAGAAGTTTATTTCAAACATCGAGGAAATATAGGGGCCAGGTTTTCAAGATGGAGCTGTTGTTTTCTAAACTATTGTCTGCCATGCATTCATTTGGTGTGATATTCGTTTGTAGTTTTGTAATCTTGTATATTTTTCATGCATTTATTTGGAGCGATATTTTGTTCGTGATGTCGTAATCTTTTGTTTGCCATGCATTTATTTGTTATGATACTTTGTTTCCAGGTTTATAATCCTTTGTTTTCCATGCATTTATTTGGTGCGATATTTGTTTCCAGATTTGTAATCTTTTATTTACCATGCATTTATTCTTTGTGATATCTTGTTTCCAATTTTGTGATATTTTCTTTGACATGCATTTTTTGGTGTGATATTTTGTTTGTAGTTTGTAACGGTAGGTGACGGTGTAATGTACCGGGGGTGGCCCATCCACTGGGAGGCCCATCAATGGGTTGGCCGAAGGGCCCATGAGACTAGGAAGCCCGACTTTCGGGTACTCACCATCTTGGTGTACAAGTCAAGCCCCCCTTGACCGACTTGGAGGTGAGGTCGGTTAGGAAACTTGTAAACCCTAGCTCTCGTTCCACTTTATAAGGCGATGCTAGGGATAGATCGAGGGCATCTGATTCTTAGTCGACACCTCAGTAGCCATTACCATATTCCATCTGTAAGCCCCTCACACGAGGCGTTTCCATCATTAATCAAAAGCAAAGCAGGATCAAGGTATTTCCTCGACCATGAGGTCCCAAACCTAGGTAGAAACCCCACCATCACCGGTCTTGGCATTCTTCTCCTTGACGAGCTGGTCGTTAAGCTAGCAGCCTAGCACTCCCTAGTGGAGTGAGATGCCTTGTAGATCCCGTCGCTACAATATTTGCACGAACCACTCATATTCTCCTCATAAGTGTGGGTTGACTGCCTGGGCTTAATGTCCCACTTTTGCTTTTTCATGCCGGCCTGGCGAGCCTCCTTGGCTCCTGCTACAAGCTTGGAGTCTTGCACCTCCTTCCTATTTTGGTCCTTTATTGCAATTTTTGTTTCTTCCTTTGGAGCCCTCGCCGTCGACGGGCTCCGGGGCCTATAGGACCAGCATGGGCCGATGGCATGCTCGTGTGGTTTCTTCACGGTGACATAGTCATTGGCGACCTTCATTAGTGTCGCCATTGTGGTCGGCCTGCTGTCACCCCGTTTCTTGCCAAGCTTGTGGTGGAGGAAAGGATCTTGTGCATAGATGATGAAAGCCTCTATTGATGTCTCGTCGGAGACGTTTGTGGGAGTGTTCCTCTTTTTTTGCCACCGTGCAACAAAGTTAGGGACAGGATCGTTGTCACCTTGGATGCAACTGTGGAGGTCGTATACGCTCCCCGGGTGCTGGTACATTCCTTCAAATTTATCGATGAAGGCTACCTCCAAGTGTGCACATGTGTGATGGAGTTTGGCTAAAGCCCGTTCAATCATGAACATGCCAAGCCTGTAAGTAATTGGGTACGTAATGAAGCGTGTTATTGATATTGCCGTTAGCCATCTTGACTACCGTTAGGTAGTTGTTGAGCCAGTGGTCCATCTTAGAGTAACTCGAGTACTTCTCGACCCCTCTGGCGATCAGGGCGTTGGGAAAGGGTGCGTGATGACCTCGTACCCGGAGCATGGGGGAGCTATGCCAAATATCAGGGAAGATGGTCGTGGTACTGAGGCTTCGTAGTTATTGCAATAGCGCTCTATCTCACGAGCTCAGAGGTGGCCGTGGAGATCAGGATGGCGACCTAGGCGATTATTCACTAGCGAAACACGGGGTGGAAGAGGTGCTCGATACCGTGCCTTACCAATTGTTCCATGTCTTGTGTCTGAGAGGACGTTGTCGGTGCCGACTAGGTGTTTCCTTGACCGAGTCATATTATACCAGAGCTCTACTATGTTGTGGATCACTTTCCTGAGACTAGCTAGGAGGTTCGGGTCCCCTGGCATTTCATTGAAGCCTTTCGAACAGCGTCACAGCGGCTTGGAGGTTTCGAGCTGGTGCTTGCAATAGGGCAGCGCCTGCGGGCCTGTTGCTGACAATGTCGGCCTTCCGTCCTAAGGTCGCGATGGCATCAATGGTCGCCCATGGCTAGCGTCAAAGTCGACGTCGCCATTTTGTTTGTCATTGTCTCTTGCCACTGTGCCTCCCGCGCGGTGGCCTCCATGGTGTTCTGCTGGAGCTAGAGTTGGGTGACTGATGTGGCCTATCGGAGGGCCTCCATGGCCTATGTGGTGGGGTCGCTCCCTTGTATGGGAGTGTGGAGGAATCTCAGCCCCTCTTGTGTCACAATGGATGCGTCATCGTTGCCCCGACGAGGCCGGAGGGACCGGCCACGGGAGTGTAGAAACTAGGGGGGCAGATCCGAGTGGGTTGAAGCCGGCCGGATAATGGATGGCTGGGGGAGGTGCCGATGGTTCCAATGACATGGCCACCACCTTTTCTGAGGCCTGGGTTGCGAGTCTGGGAGCCCCATGCTTGCAGTTGCGGATCCACTGGCATTGGACGCGATCAAAGTCGTTGGTGCTGAAGATGTGCCGGATGGGGCAGTCATGATCATGACCAGCTGGAGAGTGATGGCCTGCAGGGCCTCTTCATCGTCCAATGCTGGTGTCGGCGATGAGGTCGGCTCGGTATCTTTCATCTCCACGGCTGGGGCGGGGAATGCTTACTCAACTTTGGTGTCAGTAATGGAGATGACGTCTGAATTACTACTCTCTGCTTAAGAGAGCGAGACGAGGTCAACGTTGGTGATGCTATAGTCGGAGACGAACTCGTCGATGATGTAGTCCTCCGGTGTGTGGTTGATGAAGCAATTGTCGCACACCATGGCGACAAAGTGCAAAACTGGGAAGGGATGGTGGGTTGTCATGAGGTCGGCGCAGCGCTCGCGCTAGGGTTGCTTGTGCAGGGTCGTCACCCTTCGAACCGGAGGTCGGTGGTGAGGATGACGTGTAGCTTGATGAATCCGACCATGCCTTGTCCTTGCCGCCGATCTGGTCGTGCATGTGTTCCTGCATCGTCTGTTGGTACGTGGCTCCGATGCTTTTGAGCCCAAAAATGTTGTCTGGCCTAGAGGTAGGTGGTGAAGTTGTCGCGGAGCTTGATGAAGCTGCCAATGTGATATGATGGATTGACGGGACGCACATGCGGAAGCAACTGTGGCGGATGATAACGTCTAAATGCGCCAAAGAAGATAATGAGGACAAGGGAGGCCAATGGGTTGATGTCGACCCGGTCTGTCCCGTTCGCGGTGATGGTGAAGGAGCCAATATTTAGGCTTTCTCCTAGTAGGAGGACACCAGTGTTGGGGAACGTTGCAGAAAATAAAAAATTTCCTACGGTTCCACCAAGATCAATCTATGAGTTCATCTAGCAATGAGAGAGAGGAGTGCATCTACATACCCTTGTAGATCGAGCGGAAGCGTTCAAGAGAACGGGGTTGAGGGAGTCGTACTCGTCGTGATCCAAATCACCGGAGATCCTAGCACCGAACGGATGGCACCTCCGCGTTCAACACATGTACGGTCAGGGAGACGTCTCCTCCTTCTTGATCCAGCAAGGGGGAAGGAGAGGTTGATGAAGATCCAGCAGCACGACGGCGTGGTGGTGGATGCAGCAGCGATCTCGGCAGGGCTTCGCCAAGCGTCTGCGAGAGGGAGAGGTGTAGCAGAGGGAGAGGGAGGCGCCAAGAGAATGGGGTGCGGCTGCCCTCCCTCCCCCCTCTTTATATAGGGCCCCTAGGGGGGGCGCCGGCCCTAGGAGATGAGATCTCCAAGGGGGGCGGCGGCCAAGGGGGTGGCTTGCCCCCAAAGCCAGGTGGAGGAGCCCCCACCCCTAGGGTTTCCCAACCCTAGGTGAAGGGGGGCCAAGGGGGGCGCACCAGCCCACCAGGGGCTGGTTCCCCTCCCACTTCAGCCCATGGGGCCCTCCGGGATAGGTGGCCGCACCCGATGGACCCCCCGGACCCTTCCAGTGGTCCCGGTACAATACTGATGACCCCCGAAACTTTCCCGATGGCCGAAACCTGACTTCCTATATATAATTCTTTACCCCCGGACCATTACGGAACTCCTCGTGACATCCGGGATCTCATCCGGGACTCCGAACAACTTTCGGGTTACTGCATACTCATATCTCTACAACCCTAGCCTCACCGAACCTTAAGTGTGTAGACCCTACGGGTTCGGGAGACACGTAGACATGACCGAGACGACTCTCCGGTCAGTAACCAACAGCGGGATCTGGATACCCATGTTGGCTCCCACATGCTCCTCGATGATCTCATCGGATGAACCACGATGTCGAGGATTCAAGCAACCCCGTATACAATTCCCTTTGTCAATCGGTATGTTACTTGCCCGAGATTCGATCGTCGGTATCCCAATACCTTGTTCAATCTCGTTACCGGCAAGTCACTTTACTCGTACCGTAATGCATGATCCCGTGACCAAACACTTGGTCACTTTGAGCTCATTATGATGACGCATTACCGAGTGGGCCTAGAGATACCTCTCCGTCATACGGAGTGACAAATCCCAGTCTCGATCCGTGTCAACCCAACAGACTCACCCAGTTACGTTGCGACGTTTGGTACACCTAAAGCACTCCTACGGTATCCGGGAGTTACAAGATCTCATGGTATAAGGAAAAGATACTTGACATTGGAAAAGCTCTAGCAAACGAACTACACGATCTTGTGCTATGCTTAGGATTGGGTCTTGTCCATCACATCATTCTCCTAATGATGTGATCCCGTTATCAACGACATCCAATGTCCATAGTCAGGAAACCATGACTATCAATTGATCAACGAGCTAGTCAACTAGAGGCTTACTAGGGACATGTTGTGGTCTATGTATTCACACATGTATTACGATTTTTGGATAACACAATTATAGCATGAATAACAGACGATTATCATGAACAAGGAAATATAATAATAAACTTTTATTATTGCCTCTAGGGCATATTTCCAATAGTCTCCCACTTGCACTAGAGTCAATAATCTAGTTACATTGTGATGAATCGAACACCCATAGAGTTCTGGTGTTGATCATGTTTTGCTCACGGAAGAGGTTTAGTCAATGGATTTGCGACATTCAGATCCGTATGCACTTTGCAAATATCTATGTCTCCATCTTGAACATTTTCACGGATGGAGTTGAAATGACGCTTGATGTGCCTGGTCTTCTTGTGAAACCTGGGCTCCTTGGCAAGGGCAATAGCTCCAGTGTTGTCACAGAAGAGAGTGATCGGCCCCGACGCATTGGGTATGACTCCTAGATCGGTGATGAACTCCTTCATCCATGTTGCTTCATGCGCCGCCTCCGAGGCTGCCATGTACTCCGCTTCACATGTAGATCCCTCCACGACGCTCTGCTTGCAGCTGCACCAGCTTACTGCTCCACCATTCAACATATACACGTATCCGGTTTGTGACTTAGAGTCATCCAGATCTGTGTCGAAGCTAGCGTCGACGTAACCCTTTACGACGAGCTCTTCGTCACCTCCATAAACGAGAAACATATCCTTAGTCCTTTTCAGGTACTTCAGGATATTCTTGACCGCTGTCCAGTGTTCCTTGCCGGGATTACTTTGGTACTTTCCTACCAAACTTACGACAAGGCTTACATCAGGTCTGGTACACAGCATGGCATACATAATAGACCCTATGGCTGAGGCATAGGAGATGACACTCATCTCTTCTATATCTTCTGCCGTGGTCGGGCATTGAGCTGAGCTCAATCTCACACCTTGCAATACAGGCAAGAACCCTTTCTTGGACTGATCCATATTGAACTTCTTCAATATCTTATCAAGGTATGTGCTTTGTGAAAGACCTATGAGGCGTCTTGATCTATCCCTATAGATCTTGATTCCTAATATGTAAGCAGCTTCTCCAAGGTCCTTCATTGAAAAACACTTATTCAAGTAGGCCTTAATGCTGTCCAAAAGTTCTATATCATTTCCCATCAAAAGTATGTCATCTACATATAATATGAGAAATGCTACAGAGCTCCCACTCACTTTCTTGTAAACGCAGGCTTCTCCATAAGTCTACATAAACCCAAACGCTTTGATCATCTCATCAAAGCGAATGTTCCAACTCCGAGATGCTTGCACTAGCCCATAAATGGATCGCTGGAGCTTGCATACCTTGTTAGAATTCTTAGGGTCGACAAAACCTTCCGGCTGCATCATATACAGTTCTTCCTTAAGATAGCCGTTAAGGAATGCCGTTTTGACGTCCATATGCCATATCTCATAATCATAGTATGCGGCAATTGCTAACATGATTCAGACGGACTTCAGCTTCTCTACAGGAGAGAAAGCCTCATCGTAGTCAACTCCTTGAACTTGCCGATAACCCTTAGCGACAAGTCGAGCTTTATAGATGGTAACATTACCATCCACGTCCGTCTTTTTCTTAAAGATCCATTTGTTTTCTATCGCTCGCCGATCATCAGGCAAGTCTGTCAAAGTCCATACTTTGTTTTCATATATGGATACTATCTCGGATTGCATGGCTTCAAGCCATTTGTTGGAATCTGGGCCCGCCATCGCTTCTTCATAGTTCGAAGGTTCACCGTTGTCTAACAACATGATTTCCAGGACAGGGTTGCCATACCACTCTCGTGTGGAACGTGTCCTTGTGGACCTACGAAGTTCAGTAGCAACTTGATCCGAAGTACCTTGATCATCATCAGTAATTTCCTCTCCAGTTGGTGTGGGCACCACAGGAACACTTTCCTGAGCTGCACCACTTTCCGGTTCAAGAGGTAGTACTTCATCGAGTTCTACTTTCCTCCCACTTACTCCTTTTGAGAGAAACTCTTTCTCCAGAAAGGATCCATTCTTGGCAACAAAGATCTTGCCTTCGGATCTAAGGTAGAAGGTATACCCAATGGTTTCCTTGGGGTATCCTATGAAGAAGCATTTTTCTGACTTGGGTTCGAGCTTTTCAGGTTGAAGTTTCTTGACATAAGCATCGCATCCCCCAAACTTTTAGAAACGATAGCTTAGGTTTCTTCCCAAACCATAATTCATACGGTGTCGTCTCAACGGATTTAGGCGGTGCCCTATTTAAAGTGAATGTAGCTGTCTCTAGAGCGTATCCCCAAAATGATAGCGGTAAATCGGAAAGAGACATCATAGACCGCACCATATCCAATAAAGTGCGATTACGATGTTCGGACACACCGTTGCACTGAGGTGTTCCAGGCGGCGTGAGTTGTGAAATGATTCCACATTTCCTTAAGTGCGTACCAAACTCGTGACTTAAATATTCTCCTCCACGATCTGATCATAAGAACTTTATCTTTCGGTCACGTTGATTTTCTACCTCATTCTGAAATTCCTTGAACTTTTCAAAGGTCTCAGACTTGTGTTTCATCAAGTAGACATACCCATATCTACTCAAGTCATTAGTGAGAGTGAGAACATAACGATATCCTCCGCGAGCCTCAACGCTCATTGGACCGCACACATCAGTATGTATGATTTCCAATAAGTTGGTTGCTCGCTCCATTGTTCCGGAGAACGGAGTCTTGGCCATTTTGCCCATGAGGCATGGTTCGCATGTGTCAAATGATTCATAATCGAGAGACTCTAAAAGTCCATCAACATGGAGCTTCTTCATGCGCTTGACACCAATGTGACCAAGGCGGCAGTGCCACAAGTATGTGGGACTATCATTATCAACTTTACATCTTTTGGTATTCACACTATGAATATGTGTAACATTACGTTCGAGATTCATTAAGAACAAACCATTGACCGGCGGGGCATGACCATAAACATATCTCTCATATAAATAGAACAACCATTATTCTCGGATTTAAATGAGTAGCCATCTCGCATTAAACGAGATCCAGATACAATGTTCATGCTCAAAGCTGGCACTAAATAACAATTATTGAGGTTTAAAACTAATCTCGTAGGTAAATGTAGAGGTAGCATGCCGACGGCGATCACATCGACCTTGGAACCATTCCCGACGCGCATCGTCACCTTGTCCTTCGCCAGTCTCCGCTTATTCCGCAGCTCCTATTTTGAGTTACAAATATGAGCAACGGCACCGATATCAAATACCTAGGAGCTACTACAAGCACTGGTAAGGTACACATCAATTACATGTACATCACATATACCTTTAGTGTTGCCGGCCTTCTTGTCTGCTAAGTATTTGGGGCAGTTTCGCTTCCAGTGACCCTTCCCTTTGCAATAAAAGCACTCAGTCTCAGGCTTGGGTCCATTCTTTGACTTCTTCCCGGCAACTGGCGTACCGGGCGCGGCAACTTCCTTGCCGTCCTTCTTGAATTTCTTCTTACCCTTGCCCTTCTTGAACTTAGTGGTTTTATTGACCGTCAACACTTGATGTTCCTTTTTGATTTCTACCTCTGCTGACTTCAGCATTGAAAATACTTCAGGAATAGTTTCCTCCATTCCTTGTATATTGTAGTTCATCACGAAGCTCTTGTAGCTTGGTGGGAGCGACTGAAGGATTCTGTCAATGACCGCCTCGTCCAGGAGGTTAATGTCCAGCTGGGACAGGCGGTTGTGCAACCCAGACATTTTGAGTATGTGCTCACTGACAGAACTATTTTCCTCCATCTTACAACTATAGAACTTGTCGGAGACTTCATATCTCTCAACCCAGGCATGAGCTTGGAAAACCATTTTTAGCTCCTCGAACATCTCATATGCTCCGTGTTGCTCAAAACGCTTTTGGAGCCCCGGTTCTAAGCTGTAAAGCATGCCGCACTGAATGAGGGAGTAATCATCAGCACATGACTCCCAAGCGTTCATAACGTCTTGGTTCTCTGGGATGGGTGCTTCACCTAGCGGTCCTTCTAGGACATATGCTTTCTTGGCAGCTATGAGGATGATCCTCAGGTTCCGGACCCAGTCCGTATAGTTGTTGCCATCATCTTTCAGCTTGGTTTTCTCTAGGAACGCGTTGAAGTTCATGTTGACATGAGCATTGGCCATTTGATCTACAAGACATTTATGCAAAGGTTTTTAGACTAAGTTCATGATAATTAAGTTCATCTAATCAAATTATTTAATGAACTCCCACTCAGATTAGACATCCCTCTAGTCATCTAAGTGATACATGATCCGAGTCAACTAGGCCGTGTCCGATCATCACATGAGACGGACTAGTCATCATCGGTGAACATCTCCATGTTGATCATATCTTCCATACGACTCATGTTCGACCTTTCGGTCTTTGTGTTCCGAGGCCATGTCTGTACATGCTAGGCTCGTCAAGTTAACCTAAGTGTTTTGCACGTGTAAATCTGTCTTACACCCGTTGTATGTGGACGTTGGAATCTATCACACCCGATCATCACGTGGTGCTTCAAAACAACGAACTTTCGCAACGACGCACAGTTAGGGGAAACACTTTCTTGAAATTATTATGAGGGATCATCTTATTTACTACCGTCGTTCTAAGTAAACAAGATGCATAAACATGATAAAGATCACATGCAATCAAATAATAGTGACATGATATGGCTAATATCATATAGCTCCTTTGATCTCCATCTTCGGGACGCCATGATCATCTTCGTCACCGGCATGACACCATGATCTCCATCATCGTGTCTCCATGAAGTTGCTCGCCAACTATTACTTCTACTTACTATGGCTAACGGTTTAGAAATAAAGTAAAGTAATTACATGGTGTTGAATCATTGACACGCAGGTCATACAATAATTAAGACAACTCCTATGGCTCCTGCTGGTTGTCATACTCATCGACATGCAAGTCGTGATTCCTATTACAAGAACATGATCTCATACATCACATATATATCATTCATCACAACTTTTGGCCATATCACATCACAAAGCAATTGATGCAAAAATAAGTTAGACGTCCTCTAATTGTTGTTGCATCTTTTATGTGGCTGCAATAGGGTTCTAGCAAGAACGTTTTCTTACCTACGTAAAAGCCAGAACGTGATTTGTCAACTTCTATTTACCCTTCATAAGGACCCTTTTCATCGAATCCGCTCCAACTAAAGTGGGAGAGACAGACACCCGCTAGCCACCTTATGCAGCTAGTGCATGTCAGTCGGTGGAACCTGTCTCACATAAGCGTACGTGTAAGGTCAGTCCAGGCCGCTTCATCCCACAATACAGCTGAAGCAAAATAAGACTAGTAGTGGCAAGAAAGTTGACAACATCTACGCCCACAACAAGTTTGTGTTCTACTCATGCAAAGAGAACTATGCATAAACCTGGCTCTGATACCACTGTTGGGGAATGTTGCAGAAAATAAAAAAATTCCTACGGTTTCACCAAGATCAATATATGAGTTCATCTAGCAATGAGAGAGAGGAGTGCATCTACATACCCTTGTAGATCGAGCGGAAGCGTTCAAGAGAACGGGGTTGAGGGAGTCATGCTCGTCGTGATCCAAATCACCGGAGATCCTAGCGCCGAACGGACGGCACCTCCGCGTTCAACACACGTACGGTCAGGGAGACGTCTCCTCCTTCTTGATCCAGCAAGGGGGAAGGAGAGGTTGATGAAGATCCAGCAGCACGACGGCGTGGTGGTGGATGCAGCAGCGATCTCGGCAGGGCTTCGCCAAGCGTCTGCGAGAGGGAGAGGTGTAGCAGAGGGAGAGGGAGGCGCCAAGAGCATGGGGTGCGGCTGCGCTCCCTCCCCCCTCTTTATATAAGGCCCCTAGGGGGGCACCGGCCCTAGGAGATGGGATCTCCAAGGGGGGGGGCAGCGGCCAAGGGGGTGGCTTGCCCCCCAAGCGAGGTGGAGGCGCCCCCACCCCTAGGGTTTCCCAACCCTAGGCGCAGGGGGCCCAAGGGGGGCGCACCAGCCCACTAGGGGCTGGTTCCCCTCCCACTTAAGCCCATGGGGCCCTCCGAGATAGATGGCCCCACCCGGTGGACCCCCGAGACCCTTCCAGTGGTCCCGGTACAATACTGGTGACCCCCGAAACTTTCCCGATGGCCGAAACCTGACTTCCTATATATAATTATTTACCTCCGGACCATTTCGGAACTCCTCGTGACGTCCGGGATCTCATCCGAGACTCCGAACAACTTTCGGGTTACTGCATACTCATATCTCTACAACCCTAGCGTCACCGAACCTTAAGTGTGTAGACCCTACGGGTTTGGGAGACACGTAGACATGACCGAGACGACTCTCCGGTCAGTAACCAACAGCGGGATCTGGATACCCATGTTGTTTCCCACATGCTCCTCGATGATCTCATCGGATGAACCACGGTGTCGAGGATTCAAGCAACCCCGTATACAATTCCCTTTGTCAATCGGTACGTTACTTGCCCGAGATTCGATCGTCGGTATCCCAATACCTTGTTCAATCTGTTACCGGCAAGTCACTTTACTCATACCGTAATGCATGATCCCGTGACCAAACACTTGGTCACTTTGAGCTCATTATGATGATGCATTACCGAGTGGGCCCAGAGATACCTCTCCGTCATACGGAGTGACAAATCCCAGTCTCGATCCGTGTCAACCCAACAGACACTTTTGGAGATACCCGTAGTATACCTTTATAGTCACCCAGTTACATTGCGACGTTTGGTACACCCAAAGCACTCCTACGGTATCCGGGAGTTACACGATCTCATGGTCTAAGGAAAAGATACTTGACATTGGAAAAGCTCTAGCAAACGAACAACACGATCTTGTGCTATGCTTAGGATTGGGTCTTATCCATCACATCATTCTCCTAATGATGTGATCCCGTTATCAACGACATCCAATGTCCATAGTCAGGAAACCATGACTATCAGTTGATCAACGAGCTAGTCAACTAGAGGCTTACTAGGGACATGTTGTGGTCTATGTATTCACACATGTATTACGATTTCCGGATAACACAATTATAGCATGAATAACAGACGATTATCATGAACAAGGAAATATAATAATAATCTTTTATTATTGCCTCTAGGGCATATTTCCAACAACCAGAAGCTAGGGAAGATCCGATTTGGGATCGGTCTTCGACCGACGCAACCCATGCCTTGCGCGCCAACTAATGGTGCATAATCCGGTCAGTACCCTTGGTAGGGTAGCGAACATGGTCGGAAGTACCAGATTAGAGGTTGCACAGAGAGTTTACCCAGGTTTGGGCCTCTGGTGAGGACTAATACCCTATTTCCTGCTTTGTGTTTGGATTCATGGTGAGTGTACCTCGTGCGAGGGATTATAATGGGGGAGATGATTTGCTACCGATAGTCTAGGTCTACGGAAGTAGATGGGATTGAGATCCCTGTAGCCCTCACCTTATATGAATGATGAAGGCTAGGGTTCTACAAGAGGTATATCCAATCTGGCCGCCATCATGTTGACTTGGGGGCCAAGATGATCCTTAGATGCCTATTCGATACTCCGGGCTCCTTTCTGTCGCTAGCTCCTTGGTGGGCCTTTTAGGCCTCGTGGTAGGCTTGCTGCTAGGCTCCCCTTTGAGAGGCCACCTCTAGTGTATTACACCTTAGGTTGTATTGGGGTCACTTGTAACAAATACTATCATCTCCTTAATTAATAGATGAGGCAAATCCTATACATCTGTTTCAAAAAAATTACTAGATAACATGGCTTTAGTTTGTTGGTCTACTCCGAGTCTCTGCTTGTGGCTTGTGTTCTTCAAATCTCTTCATGCACTGTTAGTCAAGCGAGGCCTAGACCTGATGATAAACATAATTAGATTCATATGGTTCCTTACATCCTCATATATTTTGTGTTTATGCTCTTGCTTCTGCACATTTCTAAGAATCCGATTCATTGTTCAGGCATTTTGTGCATTTGTAGTTCAGACGTATCTAAGTTTCTTTTATATGTGCTTCAAATAAGGAGGAGCTCTTGGCACTGAGATTTTTTTTGGCTAAACACATCATTTTAACCATAAGTAGAACATAAAAATTTGTGATATAGACCTAACTAGTTAGGAAGTGCGGCTTGCCGCACCCGGAAGCACCCGCGGCCGGGTAGTCGTATCCAATCCGTTTATACAACATTGAAGCATTTCAAGCATAAAAAAATGTAAAGTACGAAAAAGGTCATGTTGAGATAGTATTTATTCAGGGAAGAGATGTCATGATATGCAAGCAATAGACATTGCAAAAATCGATCACTCGGGAGCAAGGGCCTATGCACCCGTTCACAATACATAAAAATGGTAGTAGATTAGGGCTTCATGTCATGATAGCTTGTAGTGCGGCAAGGAGATTCATATCAATAATCGAACACCAAGAAAAAACATGGAAGGACATTGCCCAAACCCAACATTTAATTCCCTCATTTGAAAGCTTAAATAAAAGATTGCACAAATAGTTCATAGTTGTACATATCTAGCTGAATAAATCGTCTATTCTAGCATTCACTGAACAAACAAAATATAAAGGGCATAGGAGTGATAGTACATAGAGGCATCATCGACATTTGGGGCAGAGACAGAGGCCACAACTCCTTCAACACGGCCATGTACGCCTGCCTTTGAGCAATGTCATCTCCATCTACGCATCCTGGATGTTGGGGATGAGAAAGCAATTAGATGTGGACATTCAAAGGCGTATTTACATGTGACACTTTAGTATGCAACACCAGATAAATATAGCACTCCTGAGCTCATTGATCATATGTATCCAACAATATACAAGCAAGATAACACTAAGTTATTATGCTACATTTTGATGCTTTATGTCCAGGCTTGGCCAGTGTGCTCTATATCCTGAAAGAAAATCTCTATTTGTTTTTTTGGATCACATCATGCTCAACATACCAATAATGCATTGATAAGGGTGATTAATTTTGGAAACAAAAGGAAAATTATAGCATGTGTTGAAGAAATTGAGCATATCTATTTTCTAAATCTTGTGCAGGATACAAACTTTTGGTGAAGTGAACTATATGTGTCGCAAAGAGAGTGGTGATGACAAATAGGGTATATGCAATTTTAAAGGAGAATATATAGTGACAACGCATCACCGAGCTTTACATTCAGCAAGCCAGAAGGACTAACACGAAATAACCACAAGATTACATTTTTATGCAAGGCTAGCAAGGCTTGAGCAATGCATCTGCTGACTAACATTTACCAAGCAGAAAGGATACTATGAAACAATTTTAGAAATTGGCTCACATGTGATCCATGCATTTAGTCTTTACCTGCGGAAGCCCCTTGACTATTAAATCATCATCATCCATCAGGTTGATAGTGCCTGCAAGCTGGGCCTAGAGAAATTTTGAGTGGCATGGAAATAAATCCCAAACTAAGGTCTATCAGTAATATAGATACATAGGTAAGTAAAACTGTAGAATCATGATAGTAAATGCAGAATGTTGAGATAAACCCAGAAGCATAAGAGTGCAATTTGATACATGATTTAAATATAGCACAGCGAAACATATAGACAAACAATTAAGTTCTAGTAGCAGATCTGGGATAACTGAGAGTGACATGGCACTGAGAAAGAGGGAGGTAGAGCACGACATCAATGCATCCTGGCGAGAGAAGTAGGAGGCGAGGGCAAAGCATACAAACCTGTTTGGGCAGTGTGGTGTGGGATGGCAGGGAGGGCGACAACGTCAGTAGCGGCGGCATGCAGTTGCCGGCAGACAGGGAGGCCTCCACCAGCGTTGTGGCCGGTGGTGTCTCCCTTTTGGGCTATCTCAATGCCATGGTCATCACTGGTCACTGCAGAGCAGTGGCATAGGCGGCAGCCTACACAACCCTTCTAGCGATGGTGACGGGCGAACCGGCGTGGGATAAAATGGCAACCAACAAACCAAGACTATAGGAGGGGCAGTCAAAGCGAGATAGATAGATAGAGATAGATAGATAGATAGATAGAGAGAGAGAGAGGGAGGGAGGGAGGGAGGGAGGGAGGGAGGGAGAGAGAGAGAGAGAGAGAGAGAGAGAGAGAGAGAGAGACGGCACGGTGGTGACCTGGAAGCATATGACTTGTCGTTAGTAAATATCATATTGCATTCTGAGTGAAAAACTGAAGAATCAAATAAGGACCAAAGCTGACCTTTTCAAAGTTATATGGATTCCAATGTAGAACGACCCACCCAACCCTCCCGGAGATGGTGAGGGACGAGCTAGCGGGAGACACGGCGGTGACCAGCATGCCAAGTCAATGGGAGTAGGGGCAGACATATAGAGAGATGATAGACAGTGATCTGCAAGCATATTATTTATAGTTCAGAGTTAAACAATAAATATCATATGCTTATCAAACAGGAAATATGGTGGTCCAAATGTTATCCTAGGAAAGCAAGATCAACTATATGGTACTCCCTCCATCCCAAAATAAGTGTAACAATTCTACAACTTTTTACTAAATCAGCGACACTTATTTTGGGATGGAGGGAGTATTATAAAGTTAAATATGTTGAAGCTTGTCAAAGTTGAGTAATTCCAAATGCTTTATTGGATATGTTTAGTTCCATCTTATTCTATACAGAAAACATTAGCTATTGTATTGGAAAACTAAACCCACCAACACTTATAGAGCTACATATAAATGAGTGTTAATACAAAAACACTTTGACTGATTAGCACAGAGAAATGAAAAGTAACATCATCTCCATATAGGAGATGCCTCATAAATAATAAATCTCCGTATAGTAGATTCACTACGGTGGATCAACTACGGCACATTCGCTGGTGAGAACATCAGAAGAACTTATTTTCAAACTAAATTAAGGAAAAATAATTGTTGTAAGCAAATTTACTGCCTAATTACTCTAACATCCCAAATTTTCAATTTAGAATGTTATACATTAGATCATCATTGCATATCATATTTTAATGCATTTTTGCTTGATCCGAGAAATTCTATGCAACTCAAGGACCCACGGAGAGAGTTGGGGATTTCATTATTTCATATTTGAGTTTTTCTCAAATTTTGGAAAGAGGATCTTTTGATTTTAATTATTCTATCTTCGTATATTCCTTTTATAAACATAAGAGAGAGGGAATAAAATGACTTTCCCAAAATAAATAAAAATATTGGAATTTTAATATTAAAATCAAATAAGATTTTATTTTGGGATTTTATTTCTATTTTATTTGCATAGGAAAAAATGCGCGTTTTTCAAAATTGTATTTTAGGCCCAAATAAATGTTCATCTTGTCCGGCATATTAGGACGAAGAAAAATTTATTTCGGGATTTTTGGTGTCCGTTTAGTATTTCTTTTCTTTCCTTTTCTACACGTCGGAATTATTTAAAAAAAAAGTAAACCGACTTCGGGCCGTACCCGATCGGGTCCGCCCGGGTGGGGGGGGAGGGGGGGCTTTATAAGCTGGGCCCCCCTGCCCCGCGGCCCACACCGCCGCCCCAGCCCACCCCGCGCCCCAAACCCTAGCCGCCGCTGCCTCGGGCCCCGCGCCGCCCCAGCCGCCCAGCCGCCGCCGTAGTTGACCGCCGCCGCCGTGTTTTTTTCGGTTTATTTCGGTAAACCCTAGATCTAGATCCAATTTTTTTAAATTCTGGTTTATTTTCGAAAGATCGGTTTTTCCGTTGGTTTATTTATTTTGCGGACGTTCGTCCATACGTTCGTTTTAACGAACAGTTTTCATCGTTTAGCCGCAAACAGCGAATTTTCGTTCGTTAGCCTGTTCATCAATTTTTCTTTTTCTCGGGTTTTTCGCGATTATTTTCGATCGTGATTTCTGATCCGATTTTCATTTTAGTATAACTTTTCGCTCGTTTATCGGAATCAGGCGATTCAAGCATCTGGAGTTTCGTCTTGAAACCCTCTTTTCGTTTAACCAACTCAAACAAGTTTTTGCTACTGTAAAATTTGACTTAGGCCCAGATTAGTAAACGAAGCTTGTTTCTTTCGCCGTTTCAGTTTCGTTGCTTCATTTGATTTGATTCTTTTTGCAAACCGGAGTTCTTAAGTTGAACTTTCTGGTTAGATCTCTTATTTGAGTTTTACTCATGCATTAGATGAGTGCTTATTGTATGCTTGTTTGTTTGCGATAGAGTACCCGGAGTGCGCTGCATGCTACTACGAGTCTCTAGGTTTCACGGATCATCAGCAAGGCAAGTAACACTTTGATCATACCTCTTTACTACCCAGTTTTATTGCATTAGATCAATCCTCAAACAATTGCATGGCTATGATCTGATTTAACATGTGGGTTTTGGGAAGTAGATGAGGTAGTACCTATTGTCATGTTTATTATCAAACCTTTGGGAGTTACTTCTACATTTGCTTATATTGCTATGCTATGCTAGTAGACGTGGATTGGATGAGTGTATCCATGATATATGTGAGTATTGTTAATTAATGGTTCAACTTAAGGTGGCAACTTTAATACACATCTGGGTGGATTGAGGCACCTGGGGAACCCAGTGTTGCTTGTATTTCTGGAAATCCCGGGAAACCATGTGATTCTCCTATGGACCAGCACCCAGGCTCAAAGGGATCATGAGATTATTCATGCTAAAAACTTCCGTGTGCAGCCACAAGCTACTTGGGCTATAACATAGTTGATTAAGTCATGTGAACTCTTACAGTGGTAGACTAGCATATGTAGGGGAAAGTAGGTGTAACTGTCTACCCATCGTAAGGTGCTAACGCTTCTGAAAGACTATGTCTCAGTCATCCGTTTCTCAAACACCTTGTAGTGCGAGAAATCCAACGGAGGAGATCGGGTCTTGTGGGGAAAAGTGCGCAAACCTCTGCAGAGTGTATAAACTAATCATGGTTAGTCGTGTCCCCGGTTATGGACATTTTGAGTATCTAGTTCTTGGATTATCATGTGAATCTCATCATGTTACTTCAATAAATTTTGTTTGGGTTTAATGATGATGCCTAATTGGGATTGAGTTGGGTGAACCTTCTCAATGTTTACCAACCACCATGATAGTTAAATAAAATGTATTCCTTTGTTGTAGGGAAAAATTGGCTTTATGCAAAACTGTAACCATAGAGCTTTCCACCAGCCATATATGCATGTAGTGATAGCATTATTCTGTTCATTACTCTCTATGTGTTACATTGCCAGCATATTCCATGTGTTGACCCATTTTCAGGCTGCAACGTTCATGTTGCAGACTTTTCAGACGATGATTAAGGTGCCTGAGGCCGTGATCTTTCACTCAGTGATGCCGTTGGAGTTGTTGGACTCACTTTATCTTCCAAGCCTTCCACTGTTATCATATTTAGATGGCCTTAAGCCATATTTATTGTAATAAGTTCTCTTTTGAGACATTCAATGTAATAAGTGTGTGATTGCTACTCTGTTATAAATCCTTCAAGTATTGTGTGTGTCAGCATTACCGATCCAGGGATGACACTGATGCATAGAGATCAGACTGCTTGAGGTCTTGTCGCTACAAGATGGTATCAGAGCACACGTTGACTGTAAGACACGACCACTAAGCTAAAGCCCTAGATCACTACTCTCTTCTCATTTCTGACTCCTCTCCCTTTTCTACTCTTTAGGATGGTGGATGCAAGGAACAAGTTCGAGTAACCGGATGAAGATACACCTTTTGGACGCCACTTGAAGGAAGTCACTAGATACCTGAACATCAGAGTACCAAGCTTCACCGGGACCTACATCGCCACTTTACTAGAAGAGGAGCATTGGATGATTCAAGTTCAAGTTCCAAGAAGGACGTTCGTGCCCGTCACTAAGCCCATAGAGTTTTTTTTTGATGCACCAACACGGAGTCTAGGAAAGAGCATGGCAGCCCACATTACCATGGGACGCAAGGATCTCAAGGATACTATCTACTAGATTTGTGGGCGCCAAGATGAGCAATGGGAGATGATCAGCACCAGGAAGGATAGATCCATTGCAACATTCATCCAGGAGTTAAACCAGCACATTAGACGCCAAGAGAACCAGATGTGCGCAGGCATGATAGATCTGAAGAAGGCTATGACCAGGATCACGGAGCTGGAAGAAGAATCAAGACTACACGCGATGGATATGAGGAAGAAATGACGACACTCGTGGAGAAGAGTGATGACCTGAAGAAGAAGCTAAAAGTGTTCATGGGATACCCCGCGTCGGGAGGAGAAGATGACGATTCCAGTTGTCTGGAGAACTACATCATCATCGATGACACCGACTCGGACCCCGACGATAGCAATGATGACTATGTTGATAAAGCTGGAGCAGATATCATGGAGTCTTCGACCGATCAATTTTTCTAGTCGACCACCATAACAGTAGTGGTATTCCCCCATGTATATAGTATAGTCCAAGCACTTTTTGTAACGATAGTTAGACCATTGTATGCCCTTGTTTGAATTGATTGAAGTGATATTGATTGAGTTTGTCTCATGTGCATATGGGTACTGTTTTCCCTCTAGATCTATTTCTATTCTATATTCTCATCCTTTCTAAACCCTTAGATCACTACTAGGAAAATGCTTATAGATAGAAGTTTACCAGTAGCGAGTTTTTGTGACCCCACGCTACTAGTAATTACCAGTAGCGCTGTGTATAAAACACGCTACTACTAACGTATAACAACAGCGTTTGTTTGCTTGGGCCGCGCTGCTGTTACATGGGCCGCATGGCAGAATCAGTAACCCACTTAGCTGTAGCGTTTGTTCTGAAAGGGCGCTACAGCCGGTGGGCTTAGCAGTAGCGTGGTGCTCCAGCCAGCGTACTACTATATCTAAAGAAAACCGGCCCGATCGAGTGCCCCCCTCCTCTCACAATCGATCCCCTCCGCCCGACGATGATGCCGCCGCGGTTAGGGTTCATCCCTGGCCGCCTCACCCCTGTCGACGGTGCCGTGCGCCGCCACCACGTGCGGTCGCCTCTCGCCTCCTCCGATGCTCTAGCCCCGTAAGTCCCCCTCTCGATCTCCTCCTCCCTGCGCGCGCGACAGTAGCTCCTCTCGATCTCTCGGTTAGGGTTCGTCATAGGGGCTCCAATCGATTTGCCGCGGTGGCTCGCCATGTTGTTTCTCAAATTAACCCTAATGAATATTGATGGTCAGATGGGTTAGTGTTCGGTTTGGTTAACAAATGTAGATTTTTTTGAGGTGATGTTCATGGCCAAAATAGTATGGGCTTGGCCACTACGTGTTGTTCATGTGAGAGACAAAGCTACAAGCTCATGTTCCTATCATAGAAAAATAGTTAATTTGTAAGTGCTATACTCAGAAATCATCAAGATTTAGGATTACTGATATGAGAAGGGGGTAGTTTATTTAGTGTGCTTTGTTGTGATTAACGAAGATGAGATGAGATCAAAGTATTGTTATGTTTTGCCATATATTTGTTTGTTACATCTCTAGATTATTGAGCTACTGGTATTGTTTAACCTTGTGTTTAGTGCAAATTTCATGCTGATAGCGACGCTTCATCTGAAGAGTTGGGGACATTAGTTTACTAGATTGCTAGCTTTCTTGGTATGCTTCGTTGGCAATTTGTTAACACGATTCTAGTTTTGTTTGAGTCCGTGACAGAATAAGTTTGACACAGATTTGAGGTGCGGATGAAACTCTTGTGTTTTATCATACAATCACTCTACTTTTGCAATTTGTGATTGTTGGACTAAACTTTATGTTTACTTTTTAGTTGTTATTTTGCTTGCCATGTGAACTCTAGCTATGAAAACTTTATGTTTACTTTTTGGATCGTTAATCCTTTAATCATATTGCTTTAGGGAAATGGCGCCACCACCACCACCACCATGTGGACGGTGCAAGTCAAGGTGCGCCAGCAGCCTTGCAACTGGCACGCTGTTTGGCATCTACTTCAAGTCTAGTTTTCTTCATGCGGCGGTAATAAATTATATGAAACTAGTAACTACTATTTTGTTTTTAGTGTTATTGGCATTAATGCATCGTGTATATATCATTTTGCTTTTTGTACACATATCGTCCCATGCAATGTGAGGTCAGAATTCAACAATCTGACTGGAGACTCTGTGACATTTGAGGCTCCTGGGGGCCCCTACACTATGGAGATCAAGAAAGGACGAAAGATGACGCGAGTGGGAGGAGATGGATGGGTCCGTTTCATCGACAACATGCGTATCACCGGTGGTGAGTTGATCAGCTTCTCCTTCAGAGCTGAAAGACCCAAGCTGGCCGTGATTTATATCAACAAAGCAGAAGATTATGAGGATGATGAGGATGATGAGGATGATGATGACCCACTCGGTGATGCCATCGTAGCTCAAAGAATGAAGTTGAGCAAGGAGGAGGTGTGCAACCTATGGGACATCATTCCGCCACGTGCTGACTTCGTCGGGGTGCCATTCGTGACCCGCTTGACAAGTACCATGGTTGATCGGCATATGATGGTATGTTGCATTTACTGTAGTTTTTAGAGTAATTTGATGATATGCTTTATTGTTATACTTAGTATAGAGTCCGATGATATATATGCATAGTGAATCTTATATGCTTTATTGTTATACTTTAGTGAATCATATATGCTTAGTGAATCTTATATGCTTTATTGTTATACTTAGTGTAGAGTCCGATGATATATATACTTAGTGTAGAGTCCGATGATATATATGCATAGTGAATCTTATATGCTTTATTGTTATACTTTAGTGTAGAGTCCGATCATATATATGCTTAGTGAATCTTATATGCTTACTGAATCTTATATGCTTAGTGAATCTATGCTTAGTGAATCTTATATGCTTTATTGTTATACTTAGTGTAGAGTTCGATGATATATATGCATAGTGAATCTTATATGCTTTATGTTATAGTTTAGTGTAGAGTCCTATCATATATATGCTTAGTGAATCTTATATGCTTACTGAATCTTATATGCTTACTGAATCTTATATGCTTAGTGAATCTATGCTTAGTGAACCTTATATGCTTTATTGTTATACTTAGTGTAGAGTCCGATGATATATATGCTTAGTGAATCTTATATGCTTAGTGAATCTTATATGCTTTATTGTTATACTTAGTGTAGAGTCCGGTGATATATATACTTAGTGTAGAGTCCGATGATATATATGCTTAGTGTAGAGTCCGATGATATATATGCTTCGTGTAGAATGTGTGAGGCTACTTATTAATTGATATGTTTTTCTTATTCAGAAATTGTCAAAGAGCCTATCTGAGAGTTGTGGTATCAAGCCTGATGAAGAAGGCTCTGCTGGAATACGCCTTACTGCAAGGGGCTCCGTCACCACTTGTGCGTGATGACCCACAAGTATAGGGGATCTATCATAGTCCTTTCGATAAGTAAGAGTGTCGAACCCAACGAGGAGTAGAAGGAAATGATAAGCGGTTTTCAGCAAGGTATTCTCTGCAAGTACTGAAATAAGTGGTAACAGATAGTTTTGTGATAAGATAAATTGTAACGAGCAACAAGTAACAAAAGTAAATAAAGTGCAGCAAGGTGGCCTAATCCTTTTTGTAGCAAAGGACAAGCCTGGACAAACTCTTATAATAGGAAAAGCGCTCCCGAGGACACATGGGAATATCATCAAGCTAGTTTTCATCACGCTCATATGATTCGCGTTCGGTACTTTGATAATTTGATATGTGGGTGGACCGGTGCTTGGGTACTGCCCTTACTTGGACAAGCATCCCACTTATGATTAACCTCTATTGCAAGTATCCGCAACTACAACAAAAGTATCAAGGTAAACCTAACCATAGCATGAAACATATGGATCCAAATCAGCCCCTTACGAAGCAACGCATAAACTAGGGTTTAAGCTTGTGTCACTCTAGCAACCCATCATCTACTTATTACTTCCCAATGCCTTCCTCTAGGCCCAAATAATGGTGAACTGTTATGTAGTCGACGTTCACATAACACCACTAGAGGCTAGACAACATACATCTCATCAAAATATCGAACGAATACCAAATTCACATGACTACTAATAGCAAGACTTCTCCCTTGTCCTCAGCAACAAACATAATTACTCACAAAGAATATTCATGTTCATAATCAGAGGGGTAATAATATGCATAAAGGATCTGAACATATGATCTTCCACCAAATAAACCAACTAGAATCAACTACACGGAGTAATCAACACTACTAGCAACCTACTAGCACCAATCCCGGACTTGGAGACAAGAATTGGATACAAGAGATGAACTAGGGTTTGGAGATGAGATGGTGCTGGTGAAGATGTTGATGGAGATTGCCCTCTCCCGATGAGAGGAGTGTTGGTGATGACGATGGTGATGATTTCCCCCTCCCGGAGGGAATTGTCCCCGGCAGAACAGCTCTGCCAGAGCCCTAGATTGGTTCCGCCAAGGTTCCACCTCGTGGCGGCGGAGTCTCGTCCCGAAAGGTTGCTTCTTATTTTTTTCTCATCGAAAGACTTCATATAGGAGAAGATGGGCGTCGGAGAGCCACCAGGGGGCCCACGAGGTAGGGGGCGCGCCCAGGGGGGCTCCCCCCACCCTCGTGAGTAGGGTGTGGACCCCCTGGCCTTCATCTTTGGCGAAGATTTTTCTTTATTTATTTTAAGGTATTCCGTGGAGTTTCAGGACTTTTGGAGTTGCGTAGAATAGGCCTTCAATATTTGCTCCTTTTCCAGCCCAGAATTCCAGCTGCCGGCATTCTCCCTCTTCATGTAAACCTTGTAAAATAAGAGAGAATAGCCATAAGTATTGTGACATAACATGAAATAGCAGCCCATAATGCAATAAATATTGTCATAAAAGCATGATGCAAAATGGACGTATCAATGCGTACGGCGTCGACACGGACGGTCGCACACACTTCAAGTCGGTTGGGTGGAAGAGCTTCCTCGTCGGCAAGAATCTTCATGTTGGACAGGCAATCCTAATTACTACCAAGAACACCCACCGCCCAGGCTTGAGGATGATGGTCGTCATCGACATCATCTAGAACTTCATATGCATGTGTGTGGCTGTTGAACCATATATATGCTAGTATGACTACCTAGTAGACTTATCAACTATGATCTATCCATGCATTGTTGACTACTATATGAGTTTGTGAGATTGTGTGGTTATATTAAATGTGGTACTGTCATTAATGTTTGTGAGATGGTTCTGTGAACTTAGTTTATTTGCACTGGACTTGTCTTGATTTCCATGAATATTGCACATGACTGTTTTTTATTTTTTATTTCTTTTTGCCTAGTTGTAGCCTGGGGAGAAAATAGGGCGCTACTATTACGTGCTGATAGTAGTAGCGCTGGTGGAGGAAGTAGCGCTACTAATAAGTATTTTAGCTGCAGCGCTTGTTCAGAAACGCGCTACTACTAAATAATAGCTGTAGCGCCCTAGCAGTAGCGCGGGTGCGCTACTGGTATGTAAAAAACCAGTGCCACTAATAAGCTTTTCTCTAGTAGTGGATGCCTCCGAGACGTGACAATGGATTTGCTTTCCCACCAGAGCTCACTCAGTTGATCCAGCAGCAGAATGCATTGATGTAGATACTAGTCCAGAATCAGAATCAAGGAAACAACAACGACGACGACGACGACGACGACAACCCACCACCACCACCACCTATTGATCACTTAGCCCGTTTCTTGAGGTTAAATCCGCCAGTGTTCTCCAGTAGCACCGGGTCGATAGTTGCAGATGATTGCCTCTGCAAGATTGGGAGGGAGTTGACCACTTCAGGATGCACAAATGCGGAGAGAGTGCGTTTTGCCGCACACCAGCTTGATGGACCTGCAGCATCATGGTGGGAGAATTTTACAGCCACTTACCCCATCGACACTGTCACATGGGACCAGTTTCAGCAAGCTTTCCATACTGCCCATGTTTCAGCAGGAGCTATGGCCATGAAGAAGCGTGAGTTTCGCAACTTGTCCAAGGAGGACGTACAGTTGGCCAGTATGTGGATGACTTTAGTAAGCTAGCACGTTATTCCCCAGATGACGTTGCTACGGATGCAGCTAAGTAGGAGAAGTTTCTGGAAGGACTGGATGATGAGCTGAGCATGCAGTTGATGGTGGCAACCTTCAACAACTACAAGGAGTTGGTAGATAGAGCTCTCATGATTAAAGGGAAGCAGCAGCAGATTGACAGCCGCAAGAGGAAGTATGGACAAGGGAAGTACAATTCTGGAGCTCAGTAGAAGCCTCGTTTTACCCCGAACTCGGGAAGGCCTTTTCAGCATACCCATGGAGGCCACAATCATAATGGAAGGAGTTCTCACAACCATAGTGGACCCAGGAATGGGAATGGTAATGGAGGAAGCAACGGCCAAAACCATAGCAACCCATCAACCCCAGCCAAGAAGGATCTGAGCCATGTCACTTGCTACAAGTGCCAGAAGACTGGACATTATGCCAATGAAAGTCCTGAAGCTAAGAATGGAAATGGCAATGGAAGCTCTGGGAAGAAGTCGAACCCTTTCAACGGGGGACAGGTGAATCACGTTAACGTGGAGGAGGTTGAAGCCCAGCCAGATGCAGTAATAGGTAAGTTTTTGGTTAAGTCATTTACTGCAGTCATTCTTTTTGATACTGGTGCATCACATTCATACATATCAAGGGGATATGTGGATAAGTATAAACTGCCCACCAAAGTTCTTAGAACACCTATGTTAGTAAGCTCACCAGGAGTGGAGTATATGGCAAGTCAAGGATGTTTTCAGATGCCATGGACCATAGGTAGGCATGTTTTCCCCTCGGATCTAATAATTTGGAGTCGCAAGGTTTGGATGTGATTCTGGGTATGGATTGGCTATCGATGTATGGAGGAAACATCGATTGTGCCAGTAAGTCAATTTTGCTTACCACCCCAGAAGGAAGAAGGATTAAGTATGTAACCCGGCATGTGCCGAAGAGGAATCAAGTGACTTCCTTATCGGGAGTTGTACAGGAGGAAGTACTAGTGGTGAAGGATTTCCCTAACGTATTTCCAAAATAGTTGCCAGGCATGCCACCGGATAGGGACATTGAGTTTTTGATGAGCTTTTGCCAGGCACAGGGCCGATATCTAAGAGACCGTACAGGATGTCCGCAAAGGATTTGGAGGAAATCAAGAAGCAGATTAAGGAGTTACTGGATAAAGGCTATATTTGTCCAAGTTCGTCACCTTGGGGATCGCCGGTGCTTCTAGTGGAGAAGAAGGATGGACCATTGAGGATGGTTGTTGATTATCGGGGATTGAATGAAGTGACAATCAAGAACAAGTACCCACTGTCGATGATCAATGATTTGTTTGACCAATTGCAAGGAGCTAAGGTATTTTCCAAGATCGATCTGTGATCAGGATACCACCAGTTGAAGATTGGAGAGCAGGATATACCCAAGACAGCTTTTACCACAAGGTATGGGCTATATGAGTATACCGTTATGTCATTTGGTCTGACTAACGCACCTGCCTATTTCATGAATATGATGAACAAAGTGTTTATGGAGTTTTTGGATCAGTTTGTCGTGGTGTTCATTGATGATATTTTGGTCTACTTGAAGAATGAAGAGGAGCATAAGGAGCATTTGCGTTTGGTACTTGGGAAGCTCAGAGAACATTAGCTATATGCCAAATTCAGCAAGTGTGAGTTTTGATTGAAAGAAGTTGGATTTCTCGGACATGTGATATCCGGAGAAGGAATAGCAGTAGACCCCACCAAAGTTGTCACTGTGACAAATTGGGAAGCCCCCACAACAGTTGGAGAGATCCGGAGTTTTCTTGGACTCACAGGATACTACCGGAGGTTCATTGAGAATTTCTCGAAGATTGCAAAACCCATGACAGAGTTGTTGAAGAAGGACACCAAGTTCAAATGGACTGAGGAATGTGAGGCCAGTTTCCAGGAGTTGAAGAAACGTTTGGTTACATCACTAGTGTTGGTTCTGCCAGATCAGTGCAAGGATTATGAAGTATATTGCGACGCTTCTCGTCGAGGACTTGGAGAAGTGCTTATGCAGGAGGGAAGAGTTGTTTCGTATGCCTCATGACAACTTAAGCCCCATGAGTTGAATTATGCCACCCATGATTTGGAGTTAGCAGCCATAGTGCATGCGTTGAAGACATGGAGACATTTTCTCATCGGAAACCATTGCAAGGTGTACATGGATCACAAGAGTTTGAAGTACATCTTCACACGGAAGGAGTTGACTCAGGCAAAGGAGATGGTTGGAGCTCATTAAGGATTATGATATGAGGTTGCATTATCATCCAGGAAAGGCTAACGTAGTAGCCGATGCGTTGAGCCGCAAGAGCCATGTCAACACCCTCATGACCGGAGAGTTACCAAAGGAGTTAGCCAAGGATCTTCGCGAGCTATGTTTGGAGATAGTTCCGAGAGGCTATGTAGCAGCATTAGAGATTCAGTCTACCTTGATGGATAAGATCAGAGAAGCTCAGAAGACCGACAAGGAGATTGCCGAGATAAAGGAGAAGATGAGCAAAGGAAAAGCTAAGGATTTCATGAGGATGAGCACGATACCTTATGGTTTGAGGACCGCGTATATGTGCCTAATGACCCGGAGATCAGGAAGTTGATTCTGCAGGAGGCTCATGACTCGCTGTATTCGATTCACCCAGGAAATACCAAGATGTATTTGGATTTTAAGGACAATTTCTGGTGGACTGGAATGAAGAAGGATATTGTAGAGTATGTAGCAGTTTGTGATGTATGTCAGAGAGTGAAGGCAAAGCATCAGAAGCCAGCAGGATTGCTACAGCCATTGCCGATACCCGAATGGAAGTGGGATAAGCTAGGCATGGATTTTATCACAGGATTGCCCAGGACTCGTTCAGGCTATGACTCGATATGGGTTGTAGTCGATCGTTTGACGAAGGTAGCTCATTTCAGCCCAGTGAAGACCACTTATACAAGTGCTAAGTTGACAAAGATATACGTGACCAGGATCGTATGTCTGCATGGAGTTCCGAGGACCATTGTATCAGATAGAGGAACCCAGTTTACCTCAAAGTTCTGGAATCAGTTGCACGAAACTTTGGGTACCAGGCTAGAGTTCAGTACAGCCTTTCATCCACAGAAAGATGGACAGACCGAGAGAGTCAATCAGATTCTGGAGGACATGTTGAGAGCTTGTGCGCTAGATTATGGATCTAGTTGGGACGACAATTTTCCTTATGCAGAGTTCTCTTACAACAACAGTTATCAATCCAGTTTGAAGATGGCCCCTTTCGAAGCTTTGTACGGAAGGAGGTGCAGGACATCGTTGTTGTGGGATGAAGTTGAAGACCGCCAATTGTTCGGACCAGATTTGATTAAAGAATCGAAAGAGAAGGTTAAGTTGATTCGTGATAGACTCAAAGTAGCCCAGTCCAGGCAGAAGAGCTATGCGGATTCTAAACGCAAGGAGACAGTTTACAAAGTTGGAGACAAAGTTTATCTTCGAGTGTCCCCACTTCGAGGAGTTATGTGTTTTCGAGTTAAGGGAAAGTTAGCACCACGTTTTGTGGGACCATACAAAGTTCTGGAACGAATGGGATAAGTTGCTTACAAGTTGGAATTGCATTCTGAGTGAAAAACTGAAGAATCAAATAAGGACCAAAGCTGACCTTTTCAAAGTTATATGGATTCCAATGTAGAACGGCCCACCCCCACCCTCCTGGCGATGGTGAGGGACGAGCTAGCGGGAGACACGGCGGTGACCAGCATGCCAAGTCAATGGGAGTAGGGGCAGTAAGATAGAGAGATGATAGACAGTGATCTGCAAGCATATTATTTATAGTTCAGAGTTAAACAATAAATATCATATGCTTATCAAACAGGAAATATGGTGGTCCAAAAGCTATCCTAGGAAAGCAAGATCAACTATATGGTACTCCCTCCATCCCAAAATAAGTGTAACAATTCTACAACTTTTTACTAAACCAGCAACACTTATTTTGGGACGGAGGGAGTATTATAAAGTTAAATCTGTTGAAGCTTGTCAAAGTTGAGTAATTCCAAATGCTTTATTGGATATGTTTAGTTCCATCTTATTCTATACAGAAAACATTAGCTATTGTATTGGAAAACTAAACCCACCAACACTTACAGAGCTACATATATATGAATGTTAATACAAAAACACTTTGACTGATTAGCACAGAGAAATGAAAAGTAACATCATATCCACATAGGAGATGCCTCATAAATAATAAATCTCCGTATAGTAGATTCACTACGGTGGATCATGTGACGCCCCCGATTCAATCGTACACTAATCATACACGCAAATGTGTACGATCAAGATGAGGGACTCACGGGAAGATATCACAACACAACTCTAGACACAAATAAAATAATACAAGCTTTATATTACAAGCCAGGGGCCTCGAGGGCTCGAATACAAGCTTGATACACAAGAGTCAGCGGAAGCAACAATATCTGAGTACAGACATAAGTTAAACAAGGGTGCCTTAAGAAGGCGAGCACAAAAGCAACACGATCGAAGAGGCAAGGCCTCCTGCCTGGGACGTCCTAACTACTCTTGGTCATCAACGGTCTCCAAGTAGCAGTATCTGTCGGCGGTGGCATCTGGCTCCAAGGATCCACCATCTGGTTGCATCAACCGGAAAGAAGAAAGAAGGGGGAAAAGGGGTAGCAAAGCAACCGTGAGTACTCATCCAAAGTACTCGCAAGCATCAGATCTATACTAAGTATGCATTGGTATCAAATGGAAGGTTTGTTTCTGTGGACTGAACTGCAGAATGCTAGAATAGAGGGGGAAGGCCTAGCCTATCAAAGACTAGCATCTTCACGCAGCTCCTCGCATCTTGCAGCATGTAGAAGAGTAAAGAATAGCAGTTTATAATTAACAAGCATGTTGTAACATTAATGCCCAGAGATCCTTCCTCGACTCCCTGCGAGAAAGCAATCCCGGAGCCACATATTCAAGTATCCATTCGTAGTTGGATAAGATCAGGATATAAGTCTGAACGTCCGTTACCATGGACACGGCTATTAATAGATAATCTTCCTTGCAGGGGTGCACCACATTTTCCAACACGCTCGATCACTCTGGCCGGACACACCTTTCTGGGGTCAATGCCCGGCCTCAGAAGATCAACATGTCGCAGCCCTACCTAGGCTCAGTAGAGAGGTCCCCGCCGGTCTACATCCTAAGCACTCCGGGGTCTGGGCCCATTGCCCGAGCACCACCTCATACTGGATGGCACTGGCCCGACAGGCCCACAATGCTGAACTGGACGTCTGACAAAGCTTCGGCTGATACCACGACGCCGAGGCCCATAACTATTCTCACGTGGTGGTTAGTGCGTAAAGGCCAAAGGCCAACTCAGAACAAATAGCACAACCATAATGCATTATTAGCTTGTGGAGACGAGCAGAGACTCACGATCGAAAGTGACCCCGTCGCCCCGTCTCATGGACTTACGACAAGGGCTCAGAATGCACGGTCGTGCCACATCATTATCTTGCGGGTGCTCTCCGGGCCCGCCCGACTTTCACCAAGGTCTCAAGTAAAGCCAATGTAACCGTGTGTCCAAACAACAAGGGGAAACCCAAGGAATCACCCCTGGTGGATTCCACTCAATGTAATCATCAAGGTGAACGTAAGAGGGACCACCCTCGAGGTTCACACTTGAGGTGTTGAACGACAGAGTTGTATCGAGAATGATGAAAGAGGAAATCACCCTCGATGACCATGACCGATTAGCTACACTCCAGAATTATCATCAGGAGTGCATTATGAGGGATCACCCTCGGCACTCGATAGTAGCTCTGCAGAGTCGAGCAACAAAAGGGGTGTCATGTGATGTGAGGTGTCGGGCTTCGCTCACCGATCACGTCGATCGAGGCATCAATGATGAAGCAGGGGCGACAAGGACAAGGTGGGGGTTACTGATGGATCACTAGCCAACCTATACTAAGCAGGTAGGTAACAATAGCAGGTACAAAAGCAGGCTATGCATTAGAATAGGAACAAACAATAACAGTAGCAAAATATAATGCAAGCATGAGAGTATAGAATGGGCGATATAGGGATGATCAAAGGGGGGGGGGGGCTTGCCTGGTTGCTCAGACAAGAAGGAGGGTCATCGTCGACGTAGTCGATCACAGTGGCATCAGCAGCAGCCTCGAGGTCTACCAGAGAGAAGAGGGGGAAGAAACAGTAAATACACGCAAACATAAGCATAACAAGACAATAAGCGGGGCTAGAGGTGTTCGAACGCGATGCTAGGCAATACTGGCGAATGGGGAAAACATCCGGGAAAGTTTTCCCGGTTCCGGACATCTGTCAAACAGATGAACATGAGGGGAAAAGTTCAACGTTTGCTATGCTAGGGACGTGTGGCGGATGAACATACTGTGTATTCGGATTCGTCTCATCATTCTAAGCAACTTTCATGTAGAAAACATTTTCATCCGAGTTACAGAATAATTACTACGAATTTCTAAAGGTTTAAACATTTTCGGGAATTAAATAAACTATCAGAAAAGCATTACTACGTCAGCATGACATCATTGTGACGTCGGCAGTCAACAGGACGGCTGACCAGGTCAAACTGACCAGTGGGTCCCACCTGTCATAGACAGAGGGCTAACAGTGGGTTATTTTAATTGAACATGGTTAATTAGCAGTTGGGCCCCACATGTCAGTGACTAATTAGTCTAACAAGTTAATTTAATTATTTAAAAAAACGTGCTTTAGTTAATTAAATGGCGGGGCCCGTCTGTCTGTCGCACTGGGTGGCCCAGTCAGCATGTTGACCCAGTCAACATGTTCAATAGGGCCCACGGGACCCACCTGCAGCGACCTAGGGTTGGCCCCAGTGCCAGCCACATCAACGGCGTCGCCGGAGTTGGCTCTGGCGACCTCAAACGCGGCGGCCGAACCACGGCAAGCAGCGGAAAACCATGGTAGGGCATCATTTTGCGATTTTCGTTGTGTTCGAAAGGGGTACTCCTCTGCACGTCGATCTGCAGCGTTGGAACGGGCGGAGGTGGCTGGCAGAGGTGTCGGCGATGAGCAAAGGCGGCGATGGCGGCTTCGGGCGCGGACGGGGATCGCGCTAGGAGGCACGGGGGAAGGCTTGAGCGGCGCTGCGATGGACAGGGGAAGGGGAGGACGACTTGGGTCCTCACCGGCGTTGTTGAGCGGGGGGCATCGAGGCATGGGGGCGTTCGATGGGGAGGAGGACGAAGACGAGGCGACGCTGACGAGGTGGTGGTGAGTAGCGACGGCATGGCACCAGGGCTCGGGGCGCCGCGGCGTCGAGCCGCCGATCACTACAAGAAATATGTCAACTTATGACCTTCTCTTAGTGACCCCAGCTGAATTGGTCGTAAATTCACGGCCATTTCGCTTGGAAGGGCTCAAACCCTGAAATTGCTTACACCAAATGGTCACAAAGCAGACAAGAGGCGCCAATGACCTTATTTCTACCTGATTACGACCAATATAAATGTGCATGAGGTTGTGAACGTGGATGCATTGGTACTTATTGCTATGACTAGGCGCCACCTCATCAGTTTTGCCTATGTGTCATGTCCATGTTGCAGTTTTTGCCCTAGGTTGTGAAGCAACCTATATTTCTGTCATTCCCAAAATTCCCAAAAAATCTCATAAATTCTTTGGGTCATATCTTCGTCAAATATGTAAAACCTTTCTTGCCTAGTTCAAAAATAATTCAAAAATATTCATTTTCCTATTCTGTTCAGAGTAACAGTTTGTGAAGGAAGTACCACTTTGGCATGTCCAAATAGTATCCATTTTCTACAGTGCTTTCCTATGCCCAAATAACCATCCTCCACCAAATGCCAGCTCAATCCATTCATTATTTTGAGCCGAGCTTCAACATTCGTATTTATGTCCAGTGTGGTGGTTTGCAAAGCAAGTACCACCTAGGCTCCTCCTTTTGAGCTGAAAATTTGTGAAAACGGTCTTCTTAGTAACTGATCATCCTCAGCCAAAACTCACGCCCATTATCCATGTACATTTCCCGTACCGCTAATCAAACACTTAGCTGCTAATTCATGTTTGAGCATCGATTGGTCTCCTCATGAGAATTGTAATTTTCTTCCTAGCACCAACCTGGGGAGTGCCCAACCCAGTAGACATGCCTAGGCCGCCCAGAACACATGGCAACGCCACGGTCACGCGGTGACCACGCGGCGGGCATGCGAGTTTACGCGCTCTAGAGTTGGGGCCCTCGGCCACCGCCCAAACCTCGACGTATCGCCACCAAACCATGTATTTATGATTAAATAGGTCCTTATGTAACTAGAAATGATTTTTGGAAAAAATAAATAGCAAACTATGAGGCAGCTGCAGTTCAAATTTGACCGGCTTCCAGCTGAATCGGCAGAAATTTGTCTTTTTCACCAGAGGTGGATCAAAAAAAATTACACCAGACCATTTTGTCAATTGTGCATTAAATATGGCCTAGTATTTTATAAAAATGATTTGGTCCAATTTTGCAACAATTATTTGGTAGTTCCTTCACAAAAAAACCTCCTTTCGGGCACTCGAAAAATGGAAAATGGTTTTTTCGTCCAACGAAAATAAAAACTTCCTTAGGCAACATTGTTTGCTATTCCAATATTCACCCTTGTGCACAATATGAGATCATTTGAACAAACTATGCCATGAATGTGGCCATAAGATTGATCATTTGGCTTGAAAGCCATGAATCTTCACACTTGATAGCTCATTTCTGAGAACACTTTTTTAAAATAATTACCGTATTACAAGTTTATTATTTTTCCTGGAAACTTGGTCACATATAATGACACAATGTGAAGGTTTTCCAATTTTTTGATTTTTTTTATTTTTTTATGCCCGTTTCAAAATGCGGTCAAAATGGCGGGCTTGACCGTTCCTAGGTAGTGGTTGAATCTTGGAATTTTTTTTTGGTGTTTCTATGATTAAATAGATACTTATGTACCTAGAAATATTTTTGGAAAAAATAAAGAGCAAACTATGAGGCAGCTACAGTTCAAATTTGACCCGTTTCCACCTGAATCGACGATAATTTGTCTTTTTCATCAGAGGTGGATCAAAACTTTTTTCACCCAACCATTTTGTCAATTGTGAATTATATATGGCCTAGTATTTTAGAAAAATGATTTGTTCCAATTTTGCAACAATTATTTGGTAGTTCCTTCACAAAAAAACCTCATTTCGGGCACTCGGAAAATGAAAAATGGTTTTTTCGTCCAAAGAAAATGAAAACTTCCTTAGGCAACATTGTTTGCCATTCTAATATGCACCCTTGTGCACAATATGAGATCATTTGAACAAACTATGCCATGAATGTGGCCATAAGATTGATCATTTGGCTTGAAAGCCATTGATCTCCACACTTGATAGCTCGTTTCTGAGAACACTTTTTTAAAATAATGCCGTATTACAAGTTTGTTATTTTTCCTAGAAACTTGTCCACATATAATGACACAATGCGAAGGTTTTCCAATTTTTTGATTTTTTTTTTAATTTTTTATGCCCGTTTCAAAATGCGGTCGAAACGGCGGGAATGACCGTTCCTAGGTAGTGGTTGAATCTTGAAATTTTTTTGGTGTTTCTATGATTAAATAGATACTTATGTAACTAGAAATGATTTTTGGAAAAAATAAATAGCAAACTATGAGGCAGCTGCAGTTCAAATTTGACCCGCTTCCAGCTGAATCGGTGGCAATTTGTCTTTTTCACAAGAGGTGGATCAAAACTTTTTTCACCCAACCATTTGGTCAATTGTGCATTAAATATGGCCTAGTATTTTATAAAAATGATTTGGTCCAATTTTGCAACAATTATTTGGTAGTTCCTTCACAAAAAAAACCTCCTTTTGGGCACTCGGAAAATGGAAAATGAATTTTCCTTCACTAGAGGTTGCTCGAATCTTTTGACACCCAATCATTTGGTCAATTATGCATTAAATATGGCATAGTATTTTAGAAAAATTATTTGGTCTAATTTTGCAACTAATATATGGTAGATCCTTCAGAAAAAACCCGATTATTGGCACTCCAAAAATTAAAAAATGATTTTTTGTGCAAAGAAAACGAAAACCCCTAAAATCAACATTGTTTGTCGTCCCAAGATACACACTTGTGCAAAATATTGGGTCATTTTAAAAAATATAAGCGGGTAATATGTTGAATGTTTACCTAGAATAAGAGGGTACAAAATATAAAAAAACAAAAGAAAAAACAAAATTACACAAGCTGAATGATGATTGGTGGAATCTGGTGTGGCATGGATCAGTGACGTGGCAAACATCCATCCATCGATCAATTCATCCAGCCCACCGCAGAAAGCATCCATCCATCGATCCATTCATCCAGCCTCTCTCCCTCTTGCCCGAACACTAGAGCTCCGTTCCTCCCTGCCGCCGCCACCTCCACCTCCCTCTCCCCGATCCACCACCCATGGCGCCAGCCAGAGCAGCCACCGGCGATGGCGACGGCGAGGCTAGAGGCCGCCGGATCCAGGATCAGGGCAGCGCATAGCCCCTCCTCCCGTGAGATCCGGGACGCCGCCGCCTATCTGGATCGAGCAGCTCCTCTGCCCGCTGCACCGTCTCCCCATCTAGATTGAGCAGTTCCACCGGGCTCTCCTCTGGCCACTGCACCATCTCCATCGACCGGATTTGGTGCTCCTCGCGCGACCCACCCACCAGCATGCGGCTAACCCTAGCCGCCGCCGCGGATGCCGTCTCTTCCCTGACATCCTTGGCGAGGTTCGTCTTGTCCCCATCCCCTCCTCCTCCTCCTCCTCTGCCTTTCCCTTCCCTCTCCGTCACCTTGCGGCCTCTGTGTCTCATAGGGAATGAATAGCAGCTCTAGCCAAGGCAATGGACGCCACCAGCAGAAGCTCCGCCTCGGATCTTGTGACCTCATCGACTGGATCCAGCCGGCCCCCGCCGCTGCGCCAGGATCCTTCCCTCCCTCCCAGAGAGGCCCTCTCTCCCACACGCTCTGCATCCGCTACGGCCGTCGCAGCTTCCACCTCTAGAAGAGCACCTGCTCCTCGTGCGGTTACCCGGCCGCCCGCATCTGCAATTGTAAGCTCCGTTCCATGCTCTTGATGTGCACTAGTGAAGAAATAGAGAGATCATCTATACTATTCATCTTCAGAACTTAATGTTGCTGTACTGGCAAGAGTTCAGTTAGGATCTATGTGTGTTCAGTTTACTTCATATATCTTTGTGAAAAAGTGATGCTGTATTGGCAAAGGTTTAGTTATAATCTATGTCTGTTCAATTCATACATGCTTGTGCAAAATTACTGTTGTACTGGTCAGAATTCAGTGCACTACCCCAGCTGAAGGGGCCGGCCTGGGCAGCTACTGTTGGCTTCTTCCCGTGCTTGGCCTTGTTGCTTTTATTATTGTTGCTTGCTGAGTGTATAGAGATGCTGATGCTTGATTGTTTGTTCATTATGCAGACCACAAAATTGAGATGAATTACCGTGCGATGGGCAACAGCAAGGTGCAGCGGTGGTTGTGCAGAACACGCTGTAGGGATTGGTGGCGCGGCACATCGACCTGCTCGAGAGTCTGTAGCCCAAGGTCAGGAAGCGCATCGAGGCACTCACAGAGATCCAGGTATAACTACAGGGGTTCCACTACGCGCTACTAGGAGATTTGTGGCAGCATTGATCATTAGTTGTTCCTAAGTGTGATTTCTGTGGTTCGCTGATGCATTAAAATTAAAGGATAAGAAGTAACCCCCCTCATTTGAATGATTCATAACAAAAGAAATCGTGATTCATTTTCCTTTGCAAACACCTAGCTAGCAACTGTGGAACTTTGCTTCTGTGCATTGGTTGAATTCTACCAAATCATTGGTTGGATGATGGATGCCCTGTGATTGATCCTTTGCCTCTTTTTCTTCCATCTGCATGTGTGATGCTATATCCATCTGTTTGTTTGAGATCTTGTGTGTATGCTATGGGAGATATCCATCCTGTAAATCTTACTAATACTCCATGCTATGTGCGACTGCCATTTTGAGCTTTCTATAATCAGTGAATATAGCAGTTCTCCTACTGTTTCAAATAAATAAATCATGCAAGTGATAGTATAAAAATACCTTCTTGCATAAACCTCGCAGAGACTATTGACATCTCATTACATTCTTCTGCTTCCATTTATATCCGGAGCATGTACTCTAATAGTTAGTTTAATCATAGTTTGCTACAGAATAGCACCACCCTAGTTTGTCTACAATTATGTTTACGGTGGTGCCCCTGCACAGGATGTGCAGCAAGCCTTCCAAACTGCTTGTTTCGTTTCTGTTAGTGTGTGTATGTGCAAAATGATAGGCGCCTACCTTGTATCTTTCTTTCTAGATAGCATTCTAGTGTGGTAACATATGATTTACAGTTGCCTGTTCATGATGCTATACAAACTCTGAAAGTTGGTACTTCAGTCAAATGTGCTTCCTTTCTAAACAATTGTTTCTACTTCTCCATCTTGGAAACCGATTGCATGCTATCGTAGATGGGTCTGGGTGTGCAGTGTTGCTGTTGTGTTACTACTGCTGTGGTTTATGTTGACTGAAAATGGGCTGCTTTGTTTCAGAGGAGTGCCGCTGATCTGATACTGCGGGATCTGCAAAATAACCCTGAGATGTGGCTGCAAGTGGTGCACATCCTGTAGAACTCCCAGAACCTCAACACCAAGTTCTTTGCCCTTCAAGTAAGCTTCTGCTCCAGAATGTTTTAATTTCAGTAGTTTACAAGGTTGTTCTCAACTGAATGAAGGTTGATCGATGTCGTGGCTGCAGCAGATCTTCGATTCGACCATGCATGTTTTGCATTCAGTACAGCCAGCACTCTCCATTAATTACACTCTATTGTGGTTCACCGATTATATTAGGAAATGGCGCTGCTAATATTTTTCTTGTTGAACTCGTAACCGGTTTTAAGCAGTTAAAATGCCCAGTTGCTTCGTATCCTACTGGGCCATCTTTGTTTGTGTTTCCCTATTTATTTCGTAGTCGACCAGTTCTATCCTTGCCAAACATGTATGTTCTGCACCAAGGAAACATTATATCCTGTTTTGTGTAATTGCAATTGACAAACAAATGCACATCAAAGCTAATACTAATGATATTATTGTTCATACCATTGCTCTTCAGCATACGTGCCATTGATACTTGAGTAAATTAGCTGTTTGCTTGATCAAAAGCTTTTGTGCATGAATCTGTTCGTATTCTTACAACTGAGATACAACATGATACTATGTGCATAAATCTATTTGCATTTCTTGATGTCATTTCTGGTACCAAATTCCAATCATATGACATGTCTCATTCTGAAAATGAATATGTAGAGATGCTTCATGATTTAGTCCCTAGCTGCTTTCTATATTTTTTTATTTTTTTCTAACTCTTTTGATTTATTGGTAGGTGCCTTCGTTCAGCGTGTATGAACATATCGAGAAATGGTGTTTCCTCTCACTTAAGAAGCTCCAGCCTAAAAGTGAAAGTGAAAAAGTCAGGAGTGTAGTTGTAGTAGTTATATGTTGTGATAGTATCACATGTAATGGTGATGGTGAAATGAATTATGTAAAGATTGTGCTCTTAGCCAAAATTGGCATGTGGTTTGAAAATTTTCATTTCTTTGCTGTTCTGACTGAAATAATTGTGTGGAAATTGAAACCTGGTTTGTCTTTAATTAGAACCTGACAAGTGGGGCCTAATAGTATTTGGCATCTAAAATGGGCATTTTCCAAATAATATTCATAGGGAAAAAACTAAAAATTAAGGAAATGGACTGTAAAAAGGCTGAGGCCCAATTGAGAAATAGATGCGACCCAAAAAATAAATGGTCTAAAAAGGATCACGCCCTGGAAATAAAAAGGCTGCAATGTTGGGCTTGGCCCATGAAGTCAACCCAAAATTAATAGGAAAAATACATTAAAAAGGCCGAATTGTTGGGCTTGGCCCATGTAAAACACCCAATTGGACCGGGCTGAATCTTGTGCCACGTCAGATCGCCACGCTGGATGCCTACGTGGCCTGGGGAGGTTGCTAGCGACCAAAACAGAAGGTCATGGATCAATGACCTTTTGTTAAAGGTCGCTATAGTCAGTTTACGATGGCCAGCTTTTGACCTTCTGTTTTTGGTCACAAAAAGGTCATAAATGGAAATTTGTGACCTTTCAGTGACCAATAGTGGTGGTCATAAGTTGACATATTTCTTGTAGTGGATCCAGTCCGCGTCGAGGGGAGGCACTGCACGGGAGGAGACAGAGAGGCGGGCGTCGGTGATGGAGAGGCGGGGCGGGGTCGAGGAGGCGGTCCGGCATGGGGGGTCCGAGCGACGGCGTCAGTGGCGGAGCACAGCAGCGATGGGAGGCACGGGAGCGCCCGCTCCCGATCCAGATCCACTCGGGGGCGGGGTGGGGAGACGAGAGGGATCGGGGGAAGGAGTGGGGGGGGGTCATGCGGGAGAGAGTGGGTGAGGCCTAGGGTTCGGTTGGGGTGGGGGTTAAGCAGGGGGAGGAATGGGCCGGCTAGGCTGGCCTGGCTAGGTCAGAGGCCAGCTGGGCCGAGGCCCAGTGAGGGGGAGGGTTGCCCCCTTTTATTTGCTTGCTTTAGTTTTTACCTTTTGTTTATTTTCTTTGAGCCACTAAAAGAGTTTTGTTTAATACAAAACTTGGCACAAGATACAAGGCAATTACCTGGGTTGGTACAAAATGTTTCAAAGCATTCGGGGGTGTTCAACTATTTTTAGAAATTGAAAAGCTCAAATAATTGGTTGTTGGATCAAAAATTAATTCCCAGGGGCATTTTGGAATTCAAAAGAGGTTGGTTTCAACAAGACAAATAACCAGAGATTATTTGCCACAGTGTGAACATTTTAGCTTTCATGTTTGAAAACTTCGAGTTTTGGACTTTAACTTGAATTTGAATTTGGATTGCGATTTGGATCAACCGAGGATTAGCAACAGTAAGAGTGGTGACATGGCACTATTAACTTGGGATTACTGTAGCTTAATTATCCGGGCGTCACAGATCAACTATGACACATTCGCTAGTGAGAACATCAGAAGAACTTATTTTCAAACTAAACTAAGGAAAAATAATTGTTGTAAGCAAATTTACTGTCTAATTACTGTAACATCCCAAATTTTCAATTTGGAATGTTATACATTAGATCATCATTGCATATCATATTTTAATGCATTTTGGCTTGATCCGAGATATTCTACGCAACTCAAGGACCTACGGAGAGAATTGGGGATTTCGTTATTTCATATTTGAGTTTTTCTCAAATTTCGAAAAGAGGGTCTTTTGATTTTAATTATTTTATCTTCATATATTTCTTTTATAAACATAAGAGGGAGGGAATAAAATGACTTTCCCAAAATAAATAAATATTGGAGGTTTAATATTAAAATCAAATAAGATTTTATTTTGGGATTTTATTGCTATTTTATTTGTATAGGAAAATGCGCGTTTTCAAAATTGCATTTTAGGCCCAAATAAATGTTCATCTTGTCCGGCATATTTTTAGAGGACGGGGAAAATTTATTTTGGGATTTTTGGAGTCTGTTTAGTATTTCTTTTCTTTCTTTTTCTGCACGTCAAAATTATTTTTAAAAAAAAAGTAAACCGACTCCGGGCCATACCCGACTGGGACTCCGCCCGAGGGGGGGGGCTTTATAAGCCGGGGCCCCCTGCCCCGCAGCCCACACCGCCGCCCCAGCCCACCCCGCGCCCAAACCCTAGCTGCCGCCGCCTCGGGCCCCGCGCCGCCCCAGCCGCCCAGCCGTCGTCGCCGCCGCCGGAGTGGACCGCCGCCGCCATGTTTTTTTTGGTTTATTTCGGTAAACCCTAGATCTAGATCCGTTTTTTTTAAATTCTGTTTTACTTTTGTTAGATTGTTTTTTCCGTTGGTTTATTTATTTTGCGGACGTTCGTCCGTACGTTCGATTTAACAAACGGTTTCCATCGTTTAGCCGCAGACAGCGAACGTTCGTTCGTTAGCCTGTTCGTCAATTTTTCTTTTTCTCGGGTTTTCTGCGATTATTTTCGATCGCGATTTCTGATCCGATTTTCGTTTGAGTATAACTTTTCGCTCGTTTATCGGAATCAGGCGATTCAAGCGCGCGGAGTTTCGTCTTGAAACCCTCTTTCCATTTAACCAACTCAAACAAGCCTGTTTCTTTTGCCGTTTGAGTTTCGTTGCTTCGTTTGATTTGATTCTTTTTGCAAACCGGAGTTCTTAAGTTGAAATTTCTGGTAAGATCTCTTATTTGAGTTTTACTCGTGCATTAGATGAGTGCTTATTGTATGCTTGTTTGTTTGCGATAGAGTACCCGGAGTGTGCCGCGTGCTACTACGAGTCTCTAGGTTTCACGAATCATCAACAAGGCAAGTAACACTTTGATCATACCTCTTTACTACCCAGTTTTATTGCATTAGATCAATCCTCAAACAATTTCGTGGTTAGGATCTGATTTAACATGTGGGTTTTGGAAAGTAGATGATGTAGTACCTATTGTCCTGTTTATTATCAAACCTTTGGGAGTTACTTCTACGTTTGCTTATATTGCTATGCTATGCTAGTCGACGTGGATTGGGTGAGTGTATCCATGACAGATGTGAGTATTGTTAATTAATGGTTCAACATAAGGTGGCAACTTTAATACACATCTGGGTGGATTGAGGCACCTGGGGAACCAAGTGTTGCCTGTATTTTTGGAAATCCCGGGGTACCGTGTGATTCTCCTATGGACCACCACCCAGGCTCAAAGGGATCATGAGATTCTTCATGCTAGAAACTTCCGTGTGCAGCCACAAGCTACTATGGGCTCTAGCATAGTTGATTAAGTCGTGTGAACTCTTACAGTGGTAGACTAGCAGATGTAGGGGAAAGTAGGTGTAACTGTCTACCCATCGTAAGGTGCTAACGATTCTGAAAGGCCGTGTCTCGGTCATCCGTTTCTCAAACACCTTGTAGTGCGAGAAATCCAACGAAGGAGATCGGGTCTTGTGGGGAAAAGTGAGCAAACCTCTGCAGAGTATATAAACTAATCATGGTTAGCCGTGTCCCCGGTTATGGACGTTTTGAGTATCTAGTTCTTGGATTATCATGTGAATCTCATCATGTTACTTAAATAAATTTTTTTGGGTTTAATGATGATGCCTAATTGGGATTGAGTTGGGTGAACCTTCTCAATGTTTAACAACCACCATGATAGTGAAATAAAATGTATTCCTTTGTTGTAGGAAAAAATTGGCTTTATGCAAAACTGTAACCATAAAGCTTTCCACCAGCCATATATGCATGTAGTGATAGCATTATTCTGTTCATTACTCTCTATGTGTTACATTGCCAGCATATTCCATGTGCTGACCCGTTTTCAGGCTGCAACATTCATGTTGCAGACTTTTCAGACGACGAGTAAGGTGCCTTAGGTCATGATCTTTCACTCAGTGATGCCGTTGGAGTTGATGGACTCACTTTCTCTTCCAAGCCTTCCGCTGTTATCATATTTAGATGGCCTTAAGCCATATTTATTGTAATAAGTTCTCTTTTGAGACATTCGATGTAATAAGTGTGTGATTGCTACTTTGTTATAAATCCTTCAAGTACTGTGCGTGTCAGCATTACCGATCCAGGGATGACACTGATGCACAGAGATCAGGCTGCTTGAGGTCTGGTCACTACAATTACTAATAAAGCACAACAACATTCAGTTAATGAGACATCAGAAGGAACCTTCCATACTGAAATAAGGAAAATCAAGCAACATCAAATTATCATCTCTCATTGATGCTATATATAACATATGTTCACCTAAACTATAAGATATGATTGGAACTACAAATCTCTAAACCAAAATGGCAACAATAGAACCAGTGTCCACTGTATTACTATCTAGAAATTGAAGAGGACTACAGAAGAATTTGAGTGTACAACAAGCTTACCAGAAAAAACAGCATAGCTCTTGAACTGCACATACATGCTTCACTAACAAATCGTGGTCTAGAAAAAATAAATTAACTATACCTATACATGAACATTCAGGGAAAGAAATGAAACACTACACATGAAAATGCATCCTCATAACTAATTAACTACTCAGCAAATCAAGTGGTATGTTCGAATGCCTCTTTTGATCCTTTCTATGAAACTATATACAACAGATACGTAATTAGCTACTCACCAAATCCAGTAGTATATTTGAATGCCTCTCCTTATCCTTTCTCTGTTAAACTAATACATAATAGAACTAATTAGCCACCCGCAAATCGAGTGTTATATTTGAACACCTCTTCAGACCATTTCTCTGAAACTGTTTTGTTTATCACAACTTTAGTACAGAGCAAAATATGTATGTAAATAAACAAAGGAGACTGGAATTTACATCCATGATTAAGAAAACAAGTTATGGTACTAAAGGGCAGTGGCAAAGGATGACCATTTGCAGTTAAGCCTTGCTTATTAGCCAATTTCAGAACCAGCCGGACTCCTATAAGTATGATCATGCGAGGCCAAATTAGCACTATCTATCTTCACAAAAATCCATTAAATGCTTTGGTACATGTGAAAGTTGGGGATCTTCATTTTTATTTAGATGAAACTACTTGGCAACTAACAAACATACATTGAGGGATGTTGCGCTTGAGAGATCGACGGTGCCCTCTCTAGCTTCGGCAGTAGAGAGCCTCTGTTTGCTCTCCTTCCAATAGATAGTAGAGTACATTAAACCAAAAACCATAAGGGAATAAGGGAGTGGAAGATAACGAATTAGTCAGACCCCAAGAAATCAAAGGGGAAAACTAAAAGAAGGCCAACAATGCTCGTGCACGACCAAATGATGCATCACATAGCAATGAAACTGGAGGTTAGAAAACTACTCAAACTTTCTTGCCACCATGGATTCAATCTGATCTAAATGTAACCAAACAAAAATAGACTGAAATGTGTGAAATTTGTGCAAAAGTGTGATTGGTGTATGAAGCTGAAGCTATAGTTTATCTCTGTTCATAGATCAATGTACATTTAGCTCTTAGGTTATACAATATTTGTAGTGCTAATTGTTTGGCTTGTTGTGGTTTAGATAAAAGACATAGTGCCATAGTGTGATTGGTGCATGAAAGTTGAACCCAATATAATTAAGATAGCATATGTTCCTAGCTGAATTATTTCAGAGGTCTACCTCATTCGCCTCAAAACAAAGTATCCAAATTCAGTCCCCAATTACATGAAATAGGTCCAGATGATGTCGAGTTTCAACTTTGACTTGCTGGTCCTGATAAATGTAAAAGTAAGACATGATTGTCAGAGATGAAAATGAACCAACTATGCACTATATATTGCACATAGAAATATAAAATGAAGAGCAGCTCTTGTCCTGGAGCTTGTTGGGGCTAAAGAATCACATATCAGGTTCTCCTGCATCTCCTCCAAGACTGCAGCAGAGAGGAGCTTCATGAAGAGAGCAACACAAGCATCATCGAATCGAGAAGGGGGAGGGCACCTTGACGGGGTCAGAGCAGAGGAGCTGCGCGGCCGCACGAGAACAGCAGCAGTGGCTGCTACCTCCTCTTCTCCTGGTGCGCGGGCAACTAGGGAGGGCGCGGATCCGGATGAACCGCGGCGGCCATGGTGGTTCTGGACGCCGCCTGGCCTGCTGCTCGAGGAGGGGTGTGATGGGGACGGGGGATGGAGCGACGGCTGCAGCGCGAAGGGAGGCGAGGAAGAGAGGAGAGAGCACGAGCGAGAAGGGGAGAGGGAGAGCTGTGATACGTCTCCGACGTATCTATAATTTATGAAGTATTCATGCCATGTTTACAACAGTTTTATATGGTTTTGGTATGATTTGATTAGAACTAACCCGGACTGACGCTGTTTTCAGCAGAACTACCGTGGTGTCGTTTTTTGTGCACAAATAAAAGTTCTCGGAATGAGCTGAAAATTTACGGTGACTTTTTATGGACCATAAGAAGCCCACAGAGCATTGAAGTTGGGCCAGAAGAATCCCGAGGCGACCACAAGGTTAGGAGGTGCACCCCTAGGGCGCGCCCCCTAGCTTGTCGCTGCCTTGTGGACCCCCTTGATGTGAAACCGGCGCCAAAAATTCCTATAAATACCAAAACCCCCGGAAAGAAACCTAGATTAGAAGTTCGACCACCGCAAGCCTCTGTAGCCATGAAAAAGCAATCTAGGCCCTCTCCAGCACCCTGCCGGAGGGGGCCATCATCACCGGAGGCCATGGAGGAGGAAGCCGGAGGAGGCCATCATCACCATGGAGGCCAATGACCAGAGGGAGAACCTCTCACCATCTAGGGGGAGTCCATGGAGGAGGAAGCACAAGGGGGAGACTCTCCCGCGTCTCTCTTAGTGGCACCGGAGTGCCGCCGGGGGAACCATCGCCGCAATGATCGTCTTCATCAACATCACCTTCTTCATCACCTTCCTCATCTCTTATAAGCGGTCCACTCTCGCGCACCCCGTTGCAATCCCCTACTTGAACATGGTGCTTTATTCCACATATTATGATTCAACAATGTGTTGCCATCCTATGATGTTTTGAGTACATTTCTTTTGTCTTTTGGGTTGATTGATGATCTAGATTGGTTTGAGTTGTATGTTTTATTTTGCTGTTGTCCTATAGTGCCTTCCATGCCGCGCACACGTGAAGGATTCCCGCTATAGGGTGTTGCAATACGTTCATGATTCGCTTATAGTGGGTTGCTAGAGTGACAGAAGCTTAAACCCGAGTAAGGGGGTTGTTACGTATGGGATAAAGGGGTCTTCATACTTTAATGCTATGGTTGGGTTTTACCTTAATGATCTTTAGTCGTTGCAGATGCTTGCTAGAGTTCCAATCATAAGTGCATATGATCCAGGTAGAGAAAGTATGTTAGCTTATGCCTCTCCCTCATGTGAAATTGCAGTATGATTGCCGATCTTGTTAACAACTGCCTAGGACAATTCCGCACACCGATCCATCATTATTCCACACTCGCTATTTATAATATGTAGTAACATATTCTAACTTTATGTTAACATCACCTATTTTTATATTCTAGTTCTTCGATATCATGGAAAGCTATCCTCTTCTTACACACAACGTAGTTTTATTTCTCGTTTTTAGTTGGAAGCAAACGTTCGGTGTACGTAGAGTCGTATCAGTGGCAGATAGGCTTGAGAGAATATTGATCTTACCTTTAGCTCCTTGTGGGTTCGACACTCCATACTTATCACTTCCACCTTTGGAAATTGCTATGTTGATTCCTTGGACTTGGGGATTATCAAGCAGCGGCTAGGGTTCACCCAACCGGTCGCTCTCCTCAGCCTAACGTGTAGCTGAGACATCCGGCGGTGCAGGGAGGTGGCCAGCGCTCCTCCTGCCTGTTCAATCAGGGGCTGGGCGAGCCGGGGACGTGAAGCTCGACGGGGAAGTGGCGGCGCGAGCAGCTGAGGGAGGTGCGGGACAGGAAGAGGCGGCAGCAGCGGCAGAGGGAGGTGTGGCGGCTGCAGCGGGAGAGAGATGCCAGGGAGAGGGAGAAATGAGAGGAAAAGGACAAACCCTAGCATCTCTCACCTGATTCGGGATGGAGCAGCGAACAGGTTTAAGCCACATGGCACGGGCTATGCGAAATTCCTCTTCCGGCCTCGGCGGCCGCTAAATTTACAGGCGGTGGCAGACACTATTCATTGTAGCAGTGCTCAACTCGATCAGACGGCCAGGATCACTCCACCCAGAGATCCGATGAACAGGATCATTTTGGAAACGCAATTCGACGGTCCAAAATCACATGGCCTGAGGAGGCTCCATTTTACCCTAGACTCTAACAATGGGATTGATACACCATTTGATACATGGACCTTTAGAAAGTAGAATTGAACAATTCTCTGTAGTAGTTATATTGATTATCGACCTACTTACCTTTAAGTTCTTTGTGAATAACTGTAATTAACACACAACAAAGTTTGACAAAAAAAAGTAGCAGTAAGTATATGTTGATCACTGTTGATAATGAATATGTATGACCAAGGTTTAAAGAAGTTTTACTGTTTTAGAATGTACTAAGTTATTTCAAGGTTATACTGAAGCTTATGTATTCTCGAGCTAATCTAGACATCAAATATACTAAGCTTCCCTTCTGTTAGCAAACAACTCAAACAAGTTAGGATTATCATTCACTCAGCGGGTTATTGCATATGGCACTAGGAGGAACCGCCTCCTGCCAATCAGAAGAACTCGCCGCTCCGCAGCCTCAATTGGTCTCAGGTTCTCTGTGCTAAGTTATTCTTGATAATAACAAGTGAATACATAGGTCAATGCCTTTCTAGGTTGTTAACAATTTTCTTCAAAGCTTTTTATAATTGGTGACAAATTAGGGGTAGTTTTCTTTTCTGGTACCACAATTAACAATTTCTCGTGTATGTAGCTTTTTTTTAGAGAAAAGGGCTAAGCCCGACTTTATAAATAAAGCCACAAGGCAGAGTCACAAGCCCAAACACCAACAAGGGCAAAACCACCAATAATCCACATAAACAGAAACTAGGGACCATGCACACGAAAGTATTAGGGGTACATGGCAACCTGCCAGACACGGCACGCAGGCCGCAAAGAGTACAAAAACAGCCACCACCAAGAACGAGAAAACAACGGCAAGCGAGGTCAGACATCAGGAACCTGCCCAGAGATAGAGGACGCCGAGGCCTGAATTTTAGAGATGAGCAGGTCCAGAGCTCCCCAATCGTCCTCCTTAGTCAATGATCTCCACTGCTGCAAGAATGTACATGATTTGAAAAGAACGTCAGCAGCCTTAGATGGAAAGACATGATCGATTGTAAATTTGTTCCTAATCGTCCATAAAGACCAGCATATCGCACCCAAGCCAACCCAGAAAACCCTCTTAGTGACCTCAACCAGCACGCTGGCGAGGTTTCTCAGCTCAGGAAAGGAGGAGGGATTCCAAGGAACCTGAAGCCAAGACCGGACACAACTCCACACCAGCTTAGCCAACACACAATGAAAAAAGAAATGGTTCGTGTCTTCCAATGCACCGCAAAGAGCACAGAACTCTGAGCCCGGCCCGTTCCGCTTACGAATTTGGTCGGCTGCGGGAAGACGGCCTCTGAAGGCTTGCCAGAGGAAGATTTTAATCTTAGGAGGAACTTTGGACCTCCAAATGCAAGAAAACCTATTCGAAGGGACACCTCCAATGAGCCTAGAGTACAACGATTTAACTAAAAACCAGCCAGAGGCAGAATGAGGCCAGACAACTGAGTCCTGCCTCTCCGAGAGCAAGGGGAAGAAGGCAGAGAGTCTTTGCCAGTCTTCCAACTCTTCAGGAGACAAGGAGCGGCGAAAGTCCAAGTCCCAATTATTAGCCGCCACCTCCGCGATGGAGATATCCGGGTAGGATGGAGATATCCGGGTTAGGACAATACGAAAAAAGAACCGGGAAACTAAGAGCCAGAGGAGTATCACCACACCACCAATCACACCAGAAACGAACCGAGGTACCTTTACACACAGTAAACTTAACATGTTCCTGGAACAGAGGTCTGACTTTAATAACGTGTATGTAGCTTCAATATGAATTTATTTATTTACCTAATAATAAAGAGAATTGGGTTTCTGTCGTCCGTCATTAAAACCGCCCCTGAGGTTGTAAAGAATTACCCACCATGCCATTGGTAAGTGAAAAAAACGGTTCGGTTTGCCCCTTCTAAAATCCGCTGCAGGCTCGGTTATTAAAATTAAGCCCATGTAGTCAATAACTTGCGGGTGGCTAGCGTAGTGGTGTGAGCCTCACCTCTTGACCTGGGAGACCAAGGTTCGATTCCCCTTTCTCTCTTTTCTTCTTTTTCTCTCCTATTAATGTTGGTAGGCGTAGGATATTACTACTCGCCCCAGCGTCACTTAGCAGATGGGCTGCACAATGTACCAGTTACTCTATTTTCATTCTTTCTATTTTTGGACATATTCAAATATTTCAAAAAAACTCATAACTTTCAAATCCTAACTCCAAATCTAACATGTTATATATAGAAATCCCTTAAAAAGATGTGTAGATTTTAAATATGGTATTATATTTACCACTTTCAAATCCTAACTCCAAATCTAACATGTTATATATGGAAATCCCTTTAAAAAGATGTGTAGATTTGAAATATGCTATTATATTAATCATCATTCCTAAAATTCCATTTATGATGCAACCTTTATTAATATCTTCTTTATATGGGGTATTTTGAAAATCCCGTCTTAACGTTGATATTTCTGTTGTCTAATAAATTGGAAACATGTTGAGTACATTTCACAAATAATACAACCTTATGAACTTTGCGTGACACCACTTATCATACTGTTTCTCGTGTGGCATTGTGAAAGATTTGAAGGGATTCGCCGATGCTGTCAGGTGTGTGTATGGGGGATAATTTTTTTTCGTTTCAACGCACGGGGAATAATGCCTTTTTGTGGAATCTGAAGCATGCATGGTTAAAAAAGAAATTCCGAATCATGCGCCTGATTTCATGAAAATTATTGTGAGCTCTTCAAATAAAAAATTCGTTTTAGTGTGGTATGTGCAAATCCGTTTATTATGTTTCCTTCTATATGAAAGATAATTGAGTTGTACTTTAGACTTTATAGGTCTCCGTGCATGTATGTTTAGAAGAAATTTGCTAACGAAAATCAGTAATGGGCATTTGGTAACTTACCAATTAAACCTTAATTTCTTATATATGTACATACATGTACGATCCTCATGATTTAGGCTCTCAATGATAAATCAAATGATGAAGGTAATGACTCCTTATACTGCAAATTAACTAGGAAGGTAATTTAGATATTTAAATTAATCAATTCTTTCATGATTGAAGTGTAGCATCTCATACATGCATTTTAAGACCATTGGTAAAATATATACTACATGGCTGATGCAACGGAATGTTGTCTTGGGTCATTGGACCAGGGAAGTGTGTTTTGATTCTCCCGGTGCAACGCACGGGCATATTTGCTAGTGAATTATAACATGATGTACCTTGCCATTGGCTTTCTTTACTGAGAACTACTTATATTTCATATTCATCCTAATACTCCCTTCATCTACTAATAGAAGGCCACTTCATATTTTTACTCCTGCTAAGTTGCGTTTATACAATCCATCATTCTAATTATTTCTTCTAAAAATAAACCCTCACCGATTTAATTGAATTTTGCCGGAAAACCCTCACCAATTTAATCAACTAAGTACAATACTTTTGGCTAAGACCAAAAAAAAATTGCAGCGGAATTCACGTAAAGTTGGGTACGTGCGTCGGCAGAGGAGAGGCAACACGTTTAGGCAAAATCAAAGACTGAAGATCATGATGTGATGTGCATAGAGGATGCCTATTTAAGTGTGCCCACAACCTGTCATTCGTGAGGCCAGTATGTGAGCTTCTAGTAATTGTTTCCGGCATCATCTTGGTTACTCTGATGTTGGCTCAACCGTCTCATTCTACTGTTTCTAGTCAAGATCGCCCATCATAATCTCCAGTGATAAATTATGGCACCGGAAGATAATATTGTGTAAATTCTTCTGAACCAGAGATCCAAACTTATCACTATATCAGCCTACCCCGCTCGATCTTCTGGAAGAGAAATAATGTGGCTCGGTCAGCTGATCTTTCTTATTCTTTCTGACAATTTCGTTCAGCTAACCGAGAAACGCACCAGAAAGCGTCAAGAAAAAGGAATAGACAGAAAGCTGAAAATTTCATATCCAACTTTTCTTTTTCCTAGAAAGAAGGTTGAAACCTGACGATTAAATTAATGACTGCTTTGCCGACGGAAGATAGTACAAAAGTTTTCCGATGAAGGATGCTTTTATTATCTTAAATGTCGCATCAGACAGATACAAAGCATTATGAGTGGCATCCGGCCTCTGAATAATTAGGATGCACACAGTCAATCCAGAAAAGTCCGATACAAACAAATGAAATTAAACCGACCATCAACAATCTTTACCTTATCTTTATCTTTACCTAATGTCGTCCGTCATTGTCATGTTTTCAAAAAAGCCCCTGTTGTTTGTTGAATTCAACCCGCAGTCCTTTATCAAGTGAGTTCCTAAAAAACGTTTCATTGTTGCAAAAGAGCCCCTGCATTAGTTAGAATTTAGCCTGCAGTCTGCAGTCAGCCCTTATATTCCTTATCCATTCCAAGACTCCACCGACGGCCACTCGCCGCCGCTTGGCGCCGGCGTCCACGACGCCGCTCCGACGACCCCTCGCCACCCGGCGTCGCCGGCAGCCACCAGCAGGCCGCTGTCCCGTTTCCTCTCATCCTCCTGCTCACGCCTGCGTCCCACCATCGTCAGCGAGGATCACCTCCAGCCTCCCCTTCCTCTGCTCCTCCTCCTCACCTCGCGGTCGAGCGCCGCTCCTGCAGCACCTCCGCCGCCCGCCTCTGTTTGTCGGTGCCCCATCGCATGTACCTTCATCCCGCCGCCACCTCCTGCCCTGCGTCGCCCGCCACACACCGCATCGACCAGGACCGCGTCCCTTCCCAAACGGCCGCGATGATGGAGGGCGCCGGCGCGCCGCCCAGCTCCTGACCGACGGATTCGCCGGCTTCCCGCTCCTCGGGGAAGAGAGGAAGAAAGGCGAAGGAGAAGGGGCACAAGGTGAGGGAGGCGGTCGCCGGCGATGGCGGCTCCGGTGAGCCGCAGGCAGGCAGAGAGACGAGCTCCTGTTGAGGCGGCCGGGCTCGGTGCGGGCTGGTTCATCCGGATTGAGCCCTTCCTGCCCGGGCGTCTCCATCGCCATGGACGGCCTGCACAGCGCCGACGCCTGCTTCTCTCTTGGGAGGGCCATGTCACCTCAGGTCGGGCCCCCCATCGGCCCGCCGGATGTAGGCAGGTAAGGACGGACGGCGGCTGAGATTGGGCCTCGCCTTCTTCTTCTCTGGTAAAGAAAGAATTGGTTCTTTGGTGCGTTTTGCTGGGTGGGCGGCCTCGCTGAATTGGTTGCCTCTGTTTTTTCATTTGTCATCGAATGTCCACCGACGGAGACCAGCACCCTCTGGATCGCCAAGCTCTGTTCAGACCAAAAGATAAGCGCGGGTAAGTACAATTCACCATAATCTACAAGTGTATATCATCGATCAGTATATGTTTGTCATTGCGAAGTAGATATATTGCTGCAGATTGCCCAATGGATAAAGCAATCTCTTGAAGGTTTTTGCCACTGCCGGTTGTTGGATTCATCAAACCTGCCTTTTAGATTTGGCAATGGATTTGGGATTATTGATGGCCTAGCCACTAAACAGTGAACGAAGGAGTCAGAGGTAGCTTGAAGTGCAAATGCTTCACCGGCTCTGATAAAACTCATGTCTGCACATGGAGCAGTACAAGCTAGCTACGACGCTGGATCGATTTCATCCGCTGGCTGCGGACGCATGTACGCGAATGCTCAATGAGCGCTAACCTCGGCGTCGAAAACTCGGGGCTCAGACGACAACGCCGATCCGAAGCCCCGGCGGCAGATCCACGCGGCCCCTTCAAGCAGCCGCCGGCCACCGCTGCCACGCCTCCGCCATAGCCCCAGCATGCCCCCGCGCGCAGCCCCGGCCACTTGGAGCCCATATGCAGCCGCCCCGCAAGTGGCCGACGAAAGCTTGGAGGATTGTAGAGAGGAGGGAAGAGAGAAGGGGAACGCGGCGCCGTGGACTGAAGCACGGTCGCGTGGGTGTGTGTGTGGCTGGAGCAGGGAGAAGAGGCGACGTGGATAAGGCACGCAGTGGGAGATAGCTCTCGGTGTGGATTGCTTTTTTAGTTGGCTGCACCGACCAGAAGCTCCTAGATGTTGCTATACGTGCCAGCACCGATTGCATTTTATTTTTCTTCTAAATGAGCACCAATATAATAATTGGTAATAATTGGTTACTGTTGTTTGTTGTCACTGTTATAGTTTAATTTTTATGCCTACCACATCTTATGAATACATCATGTGATATACAATAATTAAAAATGAGTAAAATATTTGAATAAATAGTTCTTAAGGAAGAAGATATTTGGAGCTCACCGGGACTTGACAATTAAGATATTCCCCAACTCTGGATGTTACCGACATCGTTGGTGAGATAAGAAGGACAGAGAGGGTTGGATGAAGAGTGACCACGATGCATCTTGAAGTTTACCTTTTTTTCTAGACAATCCAATTGAAATTTACATGTGATGGGTAACACAGAAAAGCTTGCTTTTTTATGGTGATGTTGGCCAAGTTCAAATAATGCAAAAGAAAAGGAACAAAATATAATCTTGCAAATCAAATAACCAACATTATCTCTTTGCTTTCGAATATTAACAAAAAATTGTATATAAATAATCCCAATTCAATGCATCATTACTCTTTCGCCCAACAAAATCTTTTGAAAATTCTACAAAAACTTTTGAATTAGTTATTAAACCCTCGAATAGTATACAACAATTCCATCGTCTGTATATCCGGCTAGAAACAAATACAACATTCCTCTTCCAGCCGATAAGGAACATCCCTACGACTTTCTCAACTTTATACTACATAGTATGGGCATCGAGTGTGTGTGTTTTTTAAATCGCGTACCTTTTCTTGTTTTTAAAAAAAACATGTTTTTAAATATATATATATATGTTTAAAAAAAGATCTCAGAATCCCCCAAAAATGTTTTAATTAAAATTATATTTAAAAATTCTCGTTCAGAAAAACATGTGTAAAAAATGTTCATTTTCAAAACATGTTTCAGTTCTGCTAAAAGATTAAAAATTCAAATTTTTTAATTATTTTAAAATAATAAAATGTTTGTGTTTTTCCCAAAAATAAAATATAGAACCGATTACTAGACTATTCCATGCACCCCTACCCTTCCATCAAATGAAGGATGTTAGGGTGGCTTCTTTGCGTCCATACTTCATACTTCAAAAAAATGAACAGTACAAACTTATTACTTATGTTTATCAGAATTGTATATAAGAAATGGCGCGTACTATCACACGGAGCAGGTTTTACGATATTTTTCTCCCGTTGCAACGCACGGGCCCTTTTTGCTAGTTAATTTTTTAATAATAAAGAAAATTGGGTTTCTGTCGTCCGTCGTCGCTTTTGCATAATAGTCCCTCAGTTTATAAGAAATCAACCCGCAGTCCTACTTAATGTATGCTCCTGATGAGATAACGTTTTGATTTTTTTGCATAAAAACCCCTGCCACCACCCCCACCTCCGCCCACTTATCCATTGCCAGATTCCTCCATTGCCTCCCTCCACCGAACCGCCGGGCACGCCCCGCCGATTGCCACCGGCGTCCTCCGCAGAAGCCAAGGAAGGGATGATGCGTCGCGGGGGCGTCCGCGCTGCCCTAGCGCAGGAATGGGGCAAGGCTTCGGAGAGCACGGTGGACAGGAAGTCACCAGAGGTGGCCTTGACCGGCACGAGGGCCAGCTCGCGGGCGTGCTTGCGGCAAGCCAGCCTAGCCCGCAAGTCCTCCCGCTGCTTGGCGAGGCCCTTGGCCGTTATGACGAAATCGAATTAGCACAACCAGCAGCGAGGTGACGATTTACAATTGACTCAGATGGCAGAGATGCAGATGGGGAAAAGAATGAATGCAAAGATGAGTCCCGATCGCCGTCGGAGCAGCGTCTGGTCCGCCATCAGATGCTTCAGGCTAGCGGCACCAGCGCTCCCGCCGGCGAGGGACGGCTTGCCTGACCGGCAGTCCATGCGCAGGTCCATCCCACGCGAGCGAGGCGAGGGATGGACCGGGATGGGTCGATGACGGCGCTGTCGTCATCATCCTCACGTATGATGGAGGCGAGGCAGAGGGCCGCGGCGCCGGTCGCAGGGAAGATGTTCGCCAACAGCCGGAGAACTCGAAGGCGGTGGCGGCACGACGGCCGTGGTGGCGGCAGCGGCGAGGCCTCCTGTATGCTTCCTCTGCTCATGACCAAGGGAAAACGAAAGGACTGAGATGCAGGGGGGAGAGAGGAAGAAGGAGAAAGCAGGGAGAAGAAGGTGCTGCGGGGAGGCACTGGAGCTCCGGCGGGCCGGCGTGCGCGAGGGCGAAGAGGAAGGAGGAGGCGCTCGAGGAGCTCGGTGGTGGCCTCGATTTGATCTGGATCAAGAGCTCTGTGGGGAATCCTTGAAGCAACGGTGGCCATTGAGAGGGACTGGAGTGCTATTCCTCCCTGGACAGAGAGAAGGGGAGAGAAGAGAGGAAGGGAATCGGGAGTGTGGGGAGAAGAACGCGTGGGGAGAGATGGGGATGAGGGCGGCTGAGAAGATGAGGTTGGAGAGATAGACAGCGGTGTGTATGGGATGACACGTTTCGTTGTCTTTTCTTTTGAGCTCCACAGCTGGATAAGTTGTTTGCAATGGACACCCGAGTGTGCTGGACACAGGAGCACTCACCGAATAGAGATTAGCTAGATTTGGCAATACAAATAACTAGGTAGATTAAAGAAAGAAGAACTAATTAGGAGGGACACGCTCCTTTATTCATCAAATCGCTTGGCCGTGCAATTTTTTTTATTCTTCTCCGAATCTACATGCACACGATTGTGGGTTTGGCTGTACATTTTTTTTAAGATTTGCATCCGTTTGTATTTTTTAACGTACTCATATTGACTACATAGCCCAGGGCACACACAGCGGCAACATGTATGCTTGAATGCCCAATAAAGTAAATACAAAAATTATCTTCGGGTGCTGCTGATTTCGGTTTATACGATTGCATAGTAAAACATCGGCACCAAAAGATAGACATTTACATGTCATGGCCACAGAGTCTTTAATGTTCTCAATAAGGTTGTTGTTCCGGATCAGGAAGAAGATGACATGCTTGATGTCCTTGAAGATGGTCATGTTGAAGGTGGTACAGAGGAACAAGGCAACCAACTTATACATCATTTTGACCCAAACATTGATGCTATGGAGAAACAAAAACAATTGCATCCATGTAAAATTACTTTTAAAGTATTGCATATACATCATTTTTATTGTCTGATGTCCGTGCAATGGTTAATATGTCGGTGTGGTATGCTTTGTCACTAGGCATCGACATACTAATCTACAACTTTTAGTGAAGTCAGACGAAAAACATGATGTATATAGCAATGCTCTTACTTTAATATCATTTTATCCAAAACTCTTATGCATGAAAGCAATTTGGATGGCAATCTCGAGTCATGGATGGCAAAGATCAAAGAAGGAAAAGAGATAAAGAGTGGTATGTATGAATAACCAATGACGAAAAATAGGAAAAACTGAAAAAGGTAATGTGAAGCCTATCAACTAAGCAAAAGAACTAAAGATTTGACCCGGTTGCAAAAAAATACACATGAAAAAAATATGCAAACATGAAGCCAACACAGAACATAAAAAAAGTGTGCATGGGAAAGGCAGAAAGACAAAAATATGCAACCAGAACAAAAGAACCAAGAATTGAGGCGCAACATACTAAGCAAAGATTGAACCGCGATGGAGAAATCTTGCTTATATCACGACATCACAGGAAGTTATACATCTATGCGACAAGGACTTCATAGTGAGCACACACACAACATGCTTGGACACTAGGCGAAGTATATGGCATTTTTACTGTGTGATATCAGTAACTCAACATAAGTGTTGTGTATATGATTCTTTTATCATCAATACGATGGTTATTTTATTAGTGAGATATGTGTTGTCACTACATACTGACGGTCTAATCTACAATGTCACATTGAAGTCATACGGTCATACAAAAAACATCATGTGTGCTCTTATTTCGAAAATCCTTTGAATTAGTAACCGAACTCTTAAAGAATGTGCTTCAAAGTCAGAGAAAAAATGCACTCAGCAGAACTCCTTTGTGCACCACCCTCTCTTCAACCACTGCCCATCCATCCCGTAGCAACGCACGGGCATGTTTCCTAATAGATTCTTATAGACCGAAGGCCTATTTTGATAGTGGTGGTGGATCAGTAGGGAGGTTATGCAGACACCCATATTAGGAAAGAACCCGGTACCCACCTGTTCCAAATGCGTACAGACTGCCTTGAATAACGGTTGGTACTCCACTCGTTGTAGCATATACCACATACGGAGCGAATGTGTACACTGGAAAATAACCCGTAGAGGAGAAGCATTTTCGTCATTAAAAATAAAATCATTTCTATATAGTCAACGCGACCACTTTAAGACATACACTCCCACCCTTATATGCGGTTTGAATCTATTTGGAATACCGTCCAATCAGTGACCAAAAGTATTGGCAATACTTGTGGGCATACACAAGTTTAACGCTATTTGAATGACTGGTCACGTAGAACGGGCAAACTTACATTAAAAAAAGATGTTTAATTGTTTCATGAGTACAAAAACGATACTTCTTGCTCCCAGGCCAGTTGCGCTAGGAGATTTTAAATTTTGGAAATTAAAAGCTTTTGGGCGTCACCGAAATATGCGAAATTTTGGAAATTTCACACAATTTAGAAATTCTTTTGGATTTTGAAATTTCAAATTTCAATTAATGAATTTTAACCGAATATAATTTCCAGATTGAAACTAGCTCAAAATTTTAGGGTTACAAGTATTACGGACCGCATCGAAATATGCAAAATTTTATTGGAATTTTGAACCCAGCCGAGTGGAGCGCTAGAAGGACTCGACGAGCAGGCCTAAACAACCAAACCAACCAAGAATGCTGAACCAAACTACATGTTGCATGACATATTTGAACAAGCACACGTGAAGAAACAAGTTGACACCACGCTGTGTCAGCCCCAAAACTAGAAAAATATTACATCTGAAATTCCCAACAGGGTCATCTGTCGTGATAAACATGGAGAAGCAAAAGTGCACTTGGCGCGAGCAGGCAGCACGTACCCACGATCGGGACTGCACCGTGCACTGTCGCCAATCAATTATGTGCTAGTACAAAGCTCCAAACCCGAAAGGACCTGATGAATCAGCTCGCACACACATGCTTGGTGCTCGATGCAGACAGCGAGGTAGGCATGGCATTTGCACTGCATGGACCCGGGGCATCACTCCACATCAACGAGCATTCCATGCACACCCTATTGGGAGCGAGATCACTGTCACGGCCCGGTGAATTCTCTCAGCCACAGCCACAACATACCACCGGTCGTTGTGCACTCGTCGCTAGGGAACATCTGCATCGACGTACCAGGGGTAGAGCCGTAGAGGCGTAGAGCTACGTACGTGCGTGGCTCGGCTGCCCGCGTGCGCGCGCTGGCTCTGCATATATACTGGCCAAATCCGCGGGCCGGCAGCGTGTGCCTGGTCACTTTCGTCCCGGACAGGACCCCTCCCCCTCCCCCTCCATTATTGATGGATCCATGGATAGATGGATGCCCCGCCTCCATTATTTCGATGCCTTGATTTGATTCTCGCCTTGCCTTTCTCGGTTATCTTCATTCAATGTCCCCAGAATTATCTTAGCTAGCACGAGTGGTACGTAAACAGTGTACGTGCTCCGTCTAGTTAGTTCTCCAATTAGAAGAGTTGAGGCAGCTCTTCTTCGCCGGGAGCAATGAAGATCTCCAGCGTCAAGAGCACGAGCAGCGGCGGCACCAGCGCCGCCAGCGGCTCGAGCACGGGCTTCGGCTCCGGCTCCGGCGCCTCCCGCTCCTTCAACCTCCGGAACCTGTCCAAGCTCATGCTGCCGCCCCTAGGCTCCAGCCTCAGCCAGTCCACTTCCGACTCCGATAAGAGGGTCGTCTCGCCCCTCGACTCCAGATACAGGTGAGACATGAGACCAGACCACCATCGGTACCTGCTACTCCTCCGTCTTACAAGAATGCTAATGGTTTAGGTGCTGGGAGACGTTCATGGTAATCCTGGTGGCGTACTCGGCGTGGGTGTACCCGTTCGAGGTGGCCTTCATGGACGCCAGGCCCAAGGGAGGCCTGGAGGTGGCCGACATGGTCGTCGACATCTTCTTCGCCGTCGACATCGTCCTCACCTTCTTCGTCGCCTACATCGACTCCAGGACGCAGCTCCTCGTCCGCGACAGGAGGAGGATAACCTTCAGGTACGTGCCGTACGGCTTACCCACCTAACCTGCGTAGTACGTGCTACCTTGTTCGGCAGTCCTCTCTTCTTCTTCTTCTTCTTCTTCCTTGGAGTTGCATGAAGGAACGTCAGTTAGTTGTGCATGTTACCCACTTCTCTCCTCTCATTTTCTTACCAAATGAACATGGTATGGGCAAGATATATGCATGTTTTCATGCAAGTAAAGCTCTTCCATTTCCATAAATAAACATATAATGTCGTCATGCAAAGTCCATGGGTGGGTGTGTTGTCATGTATCGTATCCACACTTGACCCCCGTCACGACGTCCAACCTTTATGACGGATGCGTCGGCCTAATTTTTATGTGGTGATGGCTAGTATGCAGAGATATTGTGTATCTTACTCCTGCTTAATTTATTTCCTGTTTCGGATACAAGTTGTCACCTAGATCCATTTCTCTTCTGGTATTAGCAATTTAGCATGTGGGTGGATGAAACCAAATGCCAACTTTTCTACTCCCTTTGATCCATATTAATTGATGCACATTTAGTACTCCCTCCGTCTCAAAATTCTTGTCTTAGGTTTGTCCAAATACGAATGTATCAAGTCACGTTTTAGTATTAGGTACATCCGTATCTAGACAAATTTAAGACAAGAATTTTGGAACGGAGGGAGTACAACTTTAAGGAGTAGTATTGTATCTCCGATCCTGAATTGCCTGATGACGACGACGGGGATATATGTGCTCATGCCAAGCCATGTGCAAGGTAGTAAGAATCGGGATTCTATTGGATCACAAAAAGGGACCTCTAGGAACTCACTGCCCCTCTTTGAGGTGTTCTAAAAAAAGGCCTCTATGATAGATGGGAACGTTGTTCTGTGTATCCACACTTGACACCTTGCATAACATGAAATCCTTTTTATTTGCGAGGAATCTAGGAATTTTTATTCCAAACCAATAGAATTACAATCAGCCATTACAAGACTTGGAGGAAAATCCGGAGCCCTATGCAACCAACAAGCTGAGCTCCGAACACTCCGAGCATAGTTCGCAAGACTATGGGCTACCCTATTCTGTGATCTATCAATCTTACAATGTTTAAACTCCCGTTCATCCAGCAAAAGCTAGCTTGATCTCTTGCACTAGATAACCAAATGGTGATCTGATGAGCGAGGCATCACCATCGAAGACAGTAGTCCTAGCGAATCCGATTGCGCAATAGTAGGAAGACTAGGACCACTCAATGGCTAATGACATTCCTATTTTGATTGAAAAAATCAGACACTTTGTCAGTGGTGGAGCTAGGCAGAATCAGCTGGGGGGGGGGGGGGGGGGGGGGGATGTAAAATACAAATGTTTTGGGTGGGGGGGGGGGGGTGAGCTAAAAACGTTCTCGTCTAAGCCCTCACTAAAAAAATTTCTTGACAAATTGTCCATGTTGGGGGGCCACAGCCCCTCCCCCCCCCACCCCCCCCCCCCCCCCCCGCGAGAACCTACATAGCTCCGCGATTGTACTATGTTAAGTCTGCACTGTCTCTTAGGTGTTATAGGACGGAAAGGTGCTCCCCTCGGGATCCAAGGGTCACGCCAAGTCCAAATAGATGAGCCATTGCCTACCCTCCAGACTAGTCCTTTCTTAAGAATTTGAAGTCCATGTTCAATCCCCTTCCACACCATTGAAGAATCACCTGTAAATACCGTATCAATAAGCTGCCCATTAGGATAGTATTTCACCTAAAGTAAGCGAGCACACAGACTTTATGTCTTGTCCAGTAACCGCCATACTTATTTGGGCAAGAGGGCTTGATTAAATGCTCTCATGTCTCTGAAGCCTAACCCTCCCTTTTGTTTCGGTAGGATAGGCCTGTCCCAAGCAACCCAAGCCAGTTTTCTTCTTTCCTTTTCAACTCCCCACCAATATTGACACATCATTCTAGTAAAATCATCAAACTGATATGAAAGTTTAAACACACTCATCACATAGGTGAGCATGGCCTGAGCTATCGTCTTAATAAGAATTTCCTTACTAGAAGATGCCATGTACCTTTCGCTCCAGTCCACAAGCCTTTTGCTAAGCCTGGACTGCACAGTTTGGAATCTTCCTTAGTGCATTCTGCCATCTACTTGGGATCAAATACTTGCTCCGTAATCTCCAAAATGCTCTTCACTTCTTGCATAACATGAAATCTTGATGGCACGTAGCCAGGGAGATTTCACCAAATACCTTTCGCGGCCAAACTTAGTCAAAATAAAGAACAGGCCAAGAAAAGGCAATTGACGAAAAGAAAGTTAGGACTAGAGATAGAACTTGATAATAATCAGTAAAGGACCCAAACCAAACCGCGTTATTATGAAGCTAGAAATTATGCAAAAGTGCAAAACACGAGCACTCTGTACCGCGACCCAAATGGACCACATCGTGTGATCAAACAGTGGTAGAGATCCAAGATATGGCTACTAGCTTTACAGATCGGGACAGGGTCCACAAAGATACACCTAAGTCCAAGCTTCCAGAATTCTGCTCTCTCCTGATAATCATGTACTATAATTGATTGGCATGAAGATTATCTTCCTTGCTGCGACATTGCTGATGGATGTGCATGTATGCATAGGTATCTGTCGACGTTCTTCATCATGGACGTGGCGTCCACGATCCCGTACCAAGGCATAGCCTACCTCGTCAACGGCGAGGTCAGGGAAGGCATGGTGTACAGCCTGCTCGGCCTGCTCCGGCTCTGGCGTCTCCGGAAGGTGAAGCAGTTCTTCACAAGGTAATCAAGCAACAGCCATGCATGCATATCAGTATATCTTCAGCACTCGAGCTCGATCGATCGACAATGTGTGATCTGAACTGATTGGATCGTCAGGCTGGAGAAGGACATCAGGTTCAGCTACTTCTGGGTACGCTGCGCACGGCTCATCGCGGTGACGCTGTTCCTGGTGCACTGCGCCGGGTGCCTCTACTACCTGCTGGCGGACCGGTACCCGGACCGGGACAAGACGTGGATCGGCGCCGTGATCCCCAACTTCCGGCAGGAGAGCCTGTGGATCCGCTACATCTCCTCCATCTACTGGTCCATCACCACCATGACCACCGTCGGCTACGGCGACCTGCACGCCCAGAACAACCTCGAGATGATCTTCAACATCTTCTACATGCTCTTCAACCTCGGCCTCACCGCCTACCTCATCGGCAACATGACCAACCTCGTCGTCGAGGGCACCCGCCGCACCATGGAGTTCGTAAGTTACATGTGTTGAATCTCGATCGCCATTGTTGTGAGTTCATGAGTTGAGTTGATTCTCTTTCCATTGGTCGGCAGAGGAACAGCATTCGGGCGGCGTCCAACTTCGTGTGCCGGAACCACCTGCCGCCGCGGCTGCAGCAGCAGATCCTGGCCTACATGTGCCTCAAGTTCAGGGCGGAGAGCCTGAACCAGCAGCAGCTCATGGACCAGCTGCCCAAGTCCATCTGCAAGAGCATCTGCGAGCACCTCTTCCTGCCCGTGGTCAAGGAGGTGTACCTCTTCAAGGGCATCTCCAGGGAGGCGCAGCTGCTCCTGGTCACCAAGACCAAGCCGGAGTACATACCGCCCAAGGAGGACGTGATCGTGCAGAACGAGGCGGCGGACGACGTGTACATCATCGTGTCCGGCGAGGTGGAGATCATATACTTCAACGGCGAGCGGGAGGAGGTGATGGGGAAGCTGGGCACCATGGACATCTTCGGCGAGGTGAGCGCGCTGAGCGACCGCCCGCAGACCTTCACGTTCCGGACCAGGACGCTGAGCCAGCTGCTGAGGCTGAAGCAGGCCACGCTCAGGGAGGTCATGCAGAGCAAGCCCGACGACAGCGCCCTCATCGTCAGGAACTTCCTCAAGGTCGGTCGATGCTCCCATGTTATGTTGCTACTAAGTACATTTTTTCTGTGTGTGCGTGCCAAATGTGGCAAGATTGTGAGTCAGTAATGTGATGTGTGGCTGAAAGAAATGGTCGTGTTGCAGCATCAGATTGAGGTGCATGACATGAAGGACCTGCTGGGCGAGAGCACCGGAGCGGGCGGCAGTGGCAACATTGTCCCGTGCAACCTGCTGACGGTCGCCGCCACGGGGAACGCTGGCTTCCTTGAGGACCTCCTCAAGGTCGGGATGGACCCGGACGTCGGTGACTTCAAGGGAAGAACCGCGCTGGTAAGTAGACAAAGAACACACTATTCCTCACATTTTCCCTCGGTTTTACAGTGTGTGTGCTGATCTGTATGCATGCCCTGTTCTTGGCAACGATGCCACTCACAGCACATCGCGGCGTCAAAGGGGTACGAGGGCTGCGTGCAGGCTCTGCTCATGCACGGCTGCAACGTCCACATCAAAGGTACGTAGTAACAACAAACAGATCACCTGCATTCTCAGTGCGATCAAGTTTGCTAACTGTTCGCGACCGGTGTGTGCACACTGCAGACGCGCAGGGCAACACGGCGCTGTGGCAGGCCATCGCGGCGCGGCACCACAAGGTGTTCAGCAACCTGTACCACATCGCGCGCGTCTCGAACGCCCGCGCCGGCGGCGACCTCCTCTGCCTCGCCGCGCGGCGCGGCGACGTCGACACGCTCCGCGAGCTCCTCAAGCACGGCCTGGACGTCGACTCCGAGGACCACGACGGCACCACTGCGCTGCGCGTCGCGCTGTCCGAGGGCCAGGCAGACGCAGCCAGGTTCCTCGTCATGAACGGGGCCAGCGTGGACAAGGCGGACCTCGACGGCGACGGCTCCGCCCCGCGGCAGACCGCGGTGCCGGTGGCCGAGCTGCGGGAGCTCGTGAAGAGGCGGGAGGTCGGCCACCCGATCACCATCTACGACTCGCCGGCGAGCACCGTCACGGCCGCCAGCTCGTCGTCCGGGGAGCTTCTCCAGGGGAGTTTCCCGGGCAGCACGAGATCGGACAGCGCGCACTGGCCTCGGGTGAGCATCTACAAGGGCCATCCGTTCGTGAGAAACCACAGCTCCGAAGCCGGCAAGCTCATCAATCTTCCCGCCACGATGGAGGGGTTCAAAAACATCATCGGTAAGTATTCGGCCAGTAACTGCAGATGCACCGATGCACCATCAACCGGATGTTTCACCAAGTGAATGAATTTGTTGCAATGAAAAATGAGGAATTGGAAGCTCAAACTTCTGTGTTTGGTTTTTCTTTCAGGAGAGAAGCTGAAGGTGGACACGGAGAAGGCGCTGATCCTGAACGGCGAAGGGGCGGAGATCGACTCGCTGGACGTGATCCGGGACAACGACAAGCTGTTCATCGTCACCGATGAGCACATGAGGATGTTGACGTCAATGGATTCCTCTGTTGCATTATCGCACACATCATCTGTAGGTTCAGCTGTTTCAGTAGCACATGTCATATAATTCTGATATGTACTAGCTGGAATTATTTTTTGTCTCTAGCCCTGAATAATCCAGTCATCTCCGTGGCAATGATTCAAGGTGACAAGTGCCACGCAGTGATTTGTGATGGTTCCCTCTATATGTGGACACAAGCAGATTACACATAGGGACTCCGCCCCCAAAAAAGGGTAGGAATAGTGCAAATGCATGGATGATGTAGTCAATGTATTGAAGAAAATGGATGTTGTAGACATGAAGGGGCTGGAAAATGGGCCCAAAATTGGCTTCACCAGTTTGTTTTGATCATGAGTCAGGACATTTCAGCTGCAAATTATGAACACATGTAACATTGTGGTTTGCAATTGAGCATTGTTTGTTCAGGCTTTAGAGCTTGAATGTTTAGACAAATTTTCACCAAGTGGGGTACAAAGAACTACCCTCGCGGTACTACGTTACTCAAGTGTGTGATACCGGCAAGGGCCTAAAGCTGAGCCTCCTCCTTTATCCTCGCAAAGACAATCATCGTCGTAGCGGCAGAGTTACGAAAGACCCTAGCATTGCGCTCTTTCCAAATCTTCCAAGACACAAGCATGAACAAGGAGGCGAAAGCCTTTCCCTGGTTTGCATGATCAATCACATTTTAATCTACCAATCTCAAACCAAGGCCTCAAACCGCTACATCCTCACCACATTAGTGTGTAGGCTAATCCACGTAGCAACCTCAGTGCAGACCCACCAAAAGAACCTGCCTTGCAATACAATATGTTCCACGGTCTCCTCCACATTGAAATACAAGCTTGTAAGATGGTGGTCGCTGGATCAAAGAGTATCTCCAAATACAGATATTTTGTCCATTGCCCACTTGCCAAACTAATCCTTTTTTTCAACGGTTTCAATCCATGTGAGATAGCTTGCCAAGAAGAAGTATTACTATTGAAAACATTGCCTTCGAGACGACCATTAGGGTAGTACCTGGCCTTTCACATTTGAGCACAAAGACTATCCGGTCTCACAAGAAGTCGCCAATCTTGACGTGCCAAAAAAGCTTGGTTAAAAGCGAGAAAATCCCGAAAGCCCAACCCACTTTGTCGCTTTGGTTTCTGAAGCTTGTCCCATGCTCTCTAGTGAGTTTTCCTTTTTCCCTTTTGCAGATCCCCAATAATAATTCTTAACCATTTTTGTTAGTTCATGACAAAGGGGGAGAGAAAGTTTAAAAACCTCAATCATATAAGTCGGCAGGGCCTGCGCTACAAACTTTATAGGTACTTCTCTAGCCGGTTAGTATATTAAACCATCATCCCATAAAAGCATTCATTTTGCTAGTCTAGCTTGCAAATTTTGAAACTTTCCACGTGACATTTGGCCATCCAGGGTAGGCAAACCAAGGTACTTCTCTTCAAACTCTTCTAAAGTAACATCTGAAGATGATTTGACCTCATTCTGAGCAGCAGTAGGGCATCCATTACCCAAAAGTATAGAGTACTTTGATGGATTAATAAACTGACTAGTGGCATGAGCATATGATTTCAAAACTTAACGAGCTCAATGGGCTTCATAAAGTTCAGCTTTAAAGAATAACAAGGTATCATCTGCAAAAAAATAAATGAGAAATGCCCGGAGCCATTCAATAAACTTTAGCTAGAGACAATTCATCATTTTCAACCCCTTCAGTCAATAAAGCAGAAAAACCATCAGCTACAAAGAGGAGTATGCTTTTTAACAACTTTTTATCTCGATCAAAAGTTGCCGTGCTATTTGAACTTGAATTATCAGCTCTGTTGTGCGTATGTTACCATGTTATTTACATAGAAGTTACCATAGTATGTTTGTCAACCACTTTTTTCCCGGGTCAAAGTTATCGCGGTGTTTGTATGTAAATTATCAGGTCTGCACTTACGTACATTACCATGATATTTGCACATAAGTTATCAAGGTATGTTTTCAATAAGTTTTTTCCCTCGGGTCAAAAGTTAGCACGGTATTTGATCATGAGAAGTTGTTGAAAATCGAGACATGCACATAGCTTATAAAATGGACCGATGAGACTATCGTTTCAGATTTTTACTAATCCAACCATTAGTTCTTTCTAGTCAAATCACATTTAAGACAGATATATAACACCATTTAGTTTCTACATGTACAGTGAATTACTCGGCTCGGGTTGGTTGTCACATACTCCCTCCCAAGGCCGTCTCTAGGAATTCGGGGCCCCGGTGCAAAAAGCAAAATGGGGCCCTAACATTTTTAAAAACATATAATATAACACAAGCATAATCACATAAGTATATAATTTAAATTTATGTTTTTTCGTACAATGTTTAGGAAATTTGCAAGTATCAACGCAAAATACCAAAACCAATGAACTGACCTCATGCTCTATTGAAAAGTGTCATCCATCTTGTGTTCATTGATATGAAATCTTTAATTATATCTTCATAATCAATCTTCTCCAAGACATCAATTCCAAGTGCTATTGTCTCCAAACCATTGAGTCTTTCTTGTGTCATAGTAGAACATAAGTAGGACTTCAACAACTTGATTTTAGAAAAGCTCCTTTCTGCAAATGCAACAACTACATGAATTGTTAACAAAATACTTTCTTCTAGACCTAGGATGCATGATTGCTTCTGTTTATGAACCAAACAAAAATCATATCAATGAATTTGAACTGATGAACTCCATGAATTATAGGCTTGTCACTTGTATAGATAGTTGGAATAGGAAAATATAGAACCTTGATTTCGGACTTGGCCGAGCAACTATTGAAAATCTTGAATCTATGACCGACAAAAATTGATCCAAAACATGTTATTGTAGTAACTAGTAAACTGTTGTACAACTTTGCAGCTCAGTTAACCAAAATTAGTTAGACAAAAGGGGAGGAGTGTAGGGCATCGCATCAGTTGGCCTTTTGTTCGCCGGCACCGTGGCAGTGTTGGCCGGCGTGGCGGCGGACGGCGCTCGCAATTACCGTGCAGCTCTGCTTCGGGCTGTCCCGTGGCTCCAAAGAGATCGCCACCGAGCCACCGATTCAGTCGAAGCGAAAAAGATGGGAACCGAAGGGATTAGGTAATGAAATGACGGAGGTCACATAACATACGTACACGTACACCGTTGCGGTTGCCGTTTCATCTATCAATCTGATGGATCCAAGCGATGAGTTTTTTTTTGAGTAAATTGCAGAAAACCACCAGTTTGAAGGTTAGGTTTGCGAAAACCACTACAATACATTTTTTGCAGAAAACACCATGTCTTTGGTAATATTTTTGCAGAAAGCACTGATCAGCGGATTGGGCCCAGTTAAGCTAGTTTATGACAGGTGGGGCCCTTTTTTGCTGACGTGGCACTGTCGACCATCCTGCCAGTCGTTAGACGGCGTGAAACGGCGTCATGTGCCTCCCGCCCTGTCTGCCCGATGTGAAGGAAATATGCCTTAGAGGAAATAATAAAGTTATTATTTATTTCTTTATTTCATGATATTTATTCTTCATGCTAGTATTGTATTAACAAAAAACTTAAGACATGTGTGAATACATAGACAAAACATAGTGTCCCTAGTATGCCTCTACTTGACTAGCTCGTTAATCAAAGATGGTTAAGTTTCCTAACCATAGACATTTGTTGTCATTTGATGAACGGGATCACATCATTAGGAGAATGATGGGATGGACATGACCCATCCGTTAACTTAGCATTATGATCGTTACAGTTTCATTGGTACTGCTTTCTTCATGACTTATACATGTTCCTCAGACTATGAGATTATGCAACTCCCGAATACCGTAGGAACACCTTGTGTGCTATCAAACGTCACAATGTAAATGGGTGATTATAAAGATGCTCTATAGGTGTCTCTGAAGGTGTTTGTTGGGTTGGCATAGATCGAGATTAGGATTTGGCACTCCGAGTATCGAAAAGGTATCTCTGGGCCCTCTAGGTAATGCACATCATAATAAGCCTTGCAAGCAATGTGACTAATGAGTTAGTTATGGGCTGATGTATTACGGAACGAGTAAAGAGACTTGCTGGTAACGAGATTAAACTAGGTATGAAGATACCGACGATCGAATCTCGGGAAAGTAACATACCGATGACAAAGGGAATAATGTATGTTGTCATAACAGTTCGACCGATAAAGATCTTCGTAGAATATGTAGGAGCCAATATGGGCATCCAGGTTTCGCTATTGGTTATTGACCAGAGAGGTGTCTCGGTCATGTCTACATAGTTCTCGAACCCGTAGGGTCCGCACGCTTAACGTTCATTGACGATATAGTATTATATGAGTTATGTATGTTGGTGAACCAATGTTGTTCGGAGTCCCGGATGTGATCACGGACATGACGAGGAACTCCGGAATGGTCCGAAGATAAAGATTGATATATGGGATAATAGTGTCTGGTCTCCGGAAGGGTTCCGGAATTCACCGGAAGGGGTTCCGGATGTTTCCCGAAATGATTGGGTACGAGAACACTTTATTTGGGCCAAAAGGGAAAGCCCACAAGGTTTTTGGAAAGCACAAAACGAAGTTTTGCGGAGTCCAGGGGCCAGACGCCGAGAACCCTAGCGTCTGGCCCTGGAGTCCGAGAAGGACTCTTGCCTTTCAGGTGAAACCGACTCTGTGGAGGCTTTTACTCCAACTTTCGCTCCCAAGGCTCAACATATAAATAGAGGAGTAGGGCTAGCACCCAACACACATCAAGAAACACCAAGCCGTATGCCGGCAACCCCGTCCCCTCTAGTTTATCCTCCGTCATAGTTTCCGTAGTGCTTAGGCGAAGCCCTGCGGAGATTGTTCTTCACCAACACCATCACCACGCCGTCGTGTGATGTCTACTACACAACCTTCTTCTTGTAGACGTTGTTGGGCCTGCAAGTGCACAGGTTTGTAGGACAGTAGCAAATTTCCCTCAAGTGGATGACCTAAGGTTTATCAATCCATAGGAGGCGTAGGATGAAGATGGTCTCTCTCAAGCAACCCTGCAACCAAATAACAAAGATTCTCTTGTGTCCCCAACAAACCCAATACAATGGTAAATTGTATAGGTGCACTAGTTCGGCGAAGAGATGGTGATACAAGTGCAAAATAGATGGTAGATAAAGGTTTTTGTAAACTGAAAATATAAAAACAGCAAGGTAACAAGTGGTAAAAGTGAGTGTAAACGGTATTGCAATGATAGGAAACAAGGCCTAGGGTTCATACTTTCACTAGTGCAAGTTCTCTCAACAATAATAACATAGATAGATCATATAACAAGCCCTCAACATGCAACAAAGAGTCACTCCGAAGCCACTCATAGCGGAGAACAAACGTAGAGATTATGGTAGGGTACGAAACCACCTCAAAGTTATTCTTTCGGATCAATCTATAAAAGAGTTCATACTAGAATAACACCTTAAGACACAAATCAACCAAAACCCTAATGTCACCTAGATACTCCATTGTCACCTCAAGTATCCGTGGGCATGATTATACGATATGCATCACACAATCTCAGATTCATCCAACCAACATAAAAGTACTTCAATGAGTGCCCCAAAGTTTCTACCGGAGAGTCAAGAACGTGTGCCAACCCCTATGCATAGGTTCCCAATGTCACGAAACCCGCAAGTTGATCAACAAAACATACATCAAGTGGCACATGATATCCCATTGTCACCACAGATAATCACGGCAAGACATACATCAAGTGTTCTCATAAAGACTCAATCCGATAAGATAACTTCAAAGGGGAAACTCAATTCATCACAAGAGAGTAGAGGGGAGAAACATCATAAGATCCAACTACAATAGCAAAACTCGGTATACGTCAAGATTGTGCCATAGAGGGAACACGAGAGAGTGTTGGGGAACGTAGTAATTTCAAAAAAAATCTACGCACACGCAAGATCATGGTGATGCATAGCTACGAGAGGGGAGAGTGTTGTCCAGTACCCTCGTAGACCGAAAGCGGAAGTGTTATGACAATGCGGTTGATGTAGTCGTACGTCTTCACGATCTGACCGGTCCAAGCACCGAATGTACGGCACCTCCGAGTTCAGCACATGTTCAGCTCGATGACGATCCCCGGACTCCGATCCAGCAAGGTGTCGGGGATGAGTTCCGTCAGCACGACGGCGTGGTGACGATGATGATGTTCTACCAATGCAGGGCTTCGCCTAAGCACCGCAACGATATGACCAAGGTGGAATATGGTGGAGGGGGGCATCGCACACGGCTAAGGAATGATCACGATGATCAACTTGTGCGTCATGGGGTGCCCCCCTGCCCCGTATATAAAGGAGGGAGGGGGAGGTGCGGCCGGCCCCCTAGGGGTGCGCCTGGAGGAGTCCTACTCCCATCGGGAGTAGGACTCCCCCCCTCTTGCCTTGTTGGAGAAGGAAAGGGGGAAGGGGAAAGAGGAAAGGGGGGCGCCGCCCCCCCTTCCTTGTCCTATTCGGACTAGGGGGGAGGGGGCGCGCGGCCTGCCCTGTCCGGCCCTCCTCTTCTCCCTCATGGCCCATGTAGGCCCATTAACCCCCGGGGGAATCCGGTAACCCCCCGGTACTCCGGTAAAATCCCGATTTCATCCAGAACGATTCTGATATCCAAATATAGGCTTCCAATATATCAATCTTTATGTCTCGACCATTTCGAGACTCCTCGTCATGTCCGTGATCATATCCGGGACTTCGAACAACCTTCGGTACATCAAAACTTATAACTCATAATAAAACTGTCATCGTAACGTTAAGCGTGCGGACCCTACGGGTTCGAGAACTATGTAGACATGACCTAGAACTGTTTCCGGTCAATAACCAATAGAGGAACCTGGATGCTCATATTGGCTCCTACATATTCTACGAAGATCTTTATCAGTCAAACCGCATAACAACATACGTTGTTCCCTTTGTCATCGGTATGTTACTTGCCCGAGATTCGATCGTCGGTATCCAATACCTAGTTCAATCTCGTTACAGGCAAGTCTATTTACTCGTTACGTAATGCATCATTCCGTAACCAACTCATTGGCCACATTGGTTGCAAGGCTTATAGTGATGTGCATTACCGAGAGGGCCCAGAGATACCTCTCCGACAATCCGAGTGACAAATCCTAATCTCGAAATACGCCAACTCAACATGTACCTTCGGAGACACCTATATAACTCCTTTATAATCACCCAGTTATGTTGTGACGTTTGGTAGCACACAAAGTGTTCCTCCGGTAAACGTGAGTTGCATAATCTCATAGTTGTAGGAAGTTTGTATAAGTCATGAATAAAGAAATAGCAACATACTAAATGATCAAGTGCTAGGCTAATGGAATGGGTCAAGTCAATCACATCATTCTCCTAATGATGTGATCCCGTTAATCAAATGACAACACATGTCTATGGTTAGGAAACATAACCATCTTTGATTAATGAGCTAGTCAAGTAGAGGCATACTAGTGACATTATGTTTGTCTATGTATTCACACATGTATCATGTTTCCGGGTAATACAATTCTAGCATGAATAATAAACATTTATCATGATATGAGGAAATAAATAATTACTTTATTATTGCCTCTAGGGCATATTTCCTTCAGTCTCCCACTTGCACTAGAGTCAATAATCTAGGTTACACAGTAATGATTTTAACACCCATGGAGTATTGGTGCTGATCATGTTTTGCTCGTGGAAGAGGCTTAGTCAACGGGTCTGCAACATTCAGATCCATATGTATCTTGCAAATCTCTATGTCTCCCACCTGGACTTGTTCCCGGATGGAATTGAAGCGTCTCTTGATGTGCTTGGTCCTCTTGTGAAATCTGGATTCCTTTGCCAAGGCAATTGCACCAGTATTGTCACAGAAGATCTTCATTGGTCCCGATGCACTAGGTATGACACCTAGATCGGAAATGAACTCATTCATCCAGACTCCTTCATTTGCTGCTTCCGAAGCAGCTATGTACTCCGCTTCGCATGTAGATCCCGCCACGATGCTTTGTTTAGAACTGCACCAACTTACAGCTCCACCGTTTAATAAAAACACGTATCCGGTTCGCGATTTAGAATCGTCAGTGTCAAAGCTCCATAAACGAGAAACATATCCTTAGTCCTTTTCAGGTATTTTAGGATGTTCTTGACCGCTGTCCAGTGATCCACTCCTGGATTACTTTGGTACCTACCTGCTAAGCTTATTGCTAAGCATATGTCAGGTCTGGTACACAACATTGCATATATGATAGAGCCTATGGCTGAAGCATAGGGAACATCTTTCATTTTCTCTCTATCTTCTGCTGTGGTCAGGCATTGAGTCTGACTCAACTTCACACCTTGTAATATAGGCAAGAACCCTTTCTTTGCCTGATCCATTTTGAACTTTTTCAAAACTTTATCAAGGTATGTGCTTTGTGAAAGTCCAATTAAGCGTCTTGATCTATCTCTATAGATCTTGATGCCCAATATGTAAGCAGCTTCACCGAGGTCTTTCATTGAAAAACTTTTATTCAAGTATCCCTTTTTGCTATCCAGAAATTCTATATCATTTCCGATCAACAATATGGCATCTACTTATAATATCAGAAATGCTATAGAGCTCCCTCTCACTTTCTTGTAAATACAGGCTTCTCCAAAAGTCTGTATAAAACCATATGCTTTGATCACACTATCAAAACGTTTATTCCAACTCCGAGATGCTTGCACCAGTCCATAAATGGATCGTTGGAGCTTGCACACTTTGTTAGCACCTTTTGGATCGACAAAACCTTCCGGTTGCATCATATACAACTCTTCTTCCAGAAATCCATTCAGGAATGCAGTTTTGACATCCATTTGCCAAATTTCATAATCATAAAACGCGGTAATTGCTAACATGATTCGGACAGACTTAAGCATCGCTACGGGTGAGAAAGTCTCATCGTAGTCAACTCCTTGAACTTTTCGAAAACCTTTCGCAACAAGTCGAGCTTTATAGACAGTTACACTACCATTAGCGTCAGTCTTCTTCTTGAAGATCCATTTATTCTCAATGGCTTGCCGATCATCGGGAAAGTCAACCAAAGTCCATACTTTGTTCTCATACATGGATCCCATCTCAGATTTCATGGCTTCAAGCCATTTTGTGGAATCTGGGTTCATCATCGCTTCCTCATAGTTCGTAGGTTCTTCATGGTCAAGTAACATGACTTCCAGAATAGGATTACCGTACCACTCTGGCGCGGATCTTACTCTGGTAGACCTACGAGGTTCAGTAGAAACTTGATCTGAAGTTTCATGATCAATATCATTAGCTTCCTCACTAATTGGTGTAGTTGTCACAGGAACCGGTTCTTGTGATGAACTACTTTCCAATAAGGGAGCAGGTACAGTTACCTCATCAAGTTCTACTTTTCTCCCACTCACTTCTTTCAAGAGAAACTCCTTCTCTAGAAAGGATCGGAATTTAGCAACGAAAATCTTGCCCTCAGATCTGTGATAGAAGGTGTACCCAATAGTCTCTTTTGGGTATCCTATGAAGACACATTTCTCCGATTTGGGTTCGAGCTTATCTGGTTGAAGTTTCTTCACATAAGCATCGCAGCCCCAAACTTTAAGAAACGACAACTTTGGTTTCTTGCCAAACCACAACTCATAAGGCGTCGTCTCAACGGATTTTGATGGTGCCCGATTTGACGTGAATGCAGCCATCTCTAAAGCATAACCCCAAAACGATAGCGGTAAATCAATAAGAGACATCATAGATCGCACCATATCTAGTAAAGTACGATTATGACGTTCGGACACACCATTTCGTTGTGGTGTTCTGGGTGGCGTGAGTTGCGAAACTATTCCGCATTGTTTCAAATGTAAACCAAACTCGTAACTCAAATATTCTCCTCCACGATCAGATCGTAGAAATTTTATTTTCTTGTTACGATGATTTTCCACTTCACTCTGAAATTCTTTGAACTTTTCAAATGTTTCAGACTTGTGTTTCATCAAGTAGATATACCCATATCTTCTCAAATCATCCGTGAAGGTGAGAAAATAACGATACCTGCCGCGAGCCTCAATATTCATTGGACCACATACATCAGTATGTATGATTTCCAATAAATCAGTTGCTCGCTCCATAGTTCCGGAGAACGGCGTTTTAGTCATCTTGCCCATGAGGCACGGTTCGCAAGTACCAAGTGATTCATAATCAAGTGATTCCAAAAGTCCATCAGTATGGAGTTTCTTCATGCGCTTTACACCGATATGACCTAAACGGCAGTGCCACAAATAAGTTGCACTATCATTATCAACTCTGCATCTTTTGGCTTCAACATTATGAATATGTGTATCACTACTATCGAGATTCAATAAAAATAGACCACTCTTAAAGGGTGCATGACCATAAAAGATATTACTCATATAAATAGAACAACCATTATTCTCTGATTTAAATGAATAACCGTCTCGCATCAAACAAGATCCAGATATAATGTTCATGCTCAACGCTGGCACCAAATAACAATTATTTAGGTCTAAAACTAATCCCGATGGTAGATGTAGAGGTAGCGTGCCAACCACGATCACATCGACTTTGAAACCATTTCCCACGTGCATCGTCACCTCGTCCTTAGCCAATCTTTGCTTAATCCGTAGTCCCTGTTTCGAGTTGCAAATATTAGCAACAGAACTAGTATCAAATACCTAGGTACTACTGCGAGCATTAGTAAGGTACACATCAATAACATGTATATCACATATACCTTTGTTCACTTTGCCATCCTTCTTATCCGCCAAATACTTGGGGCAGTTCCGCTTCCAGTGTCCAGTCTGCTTGCAGTAGAAGCACTCAGTCTCAGGCTTAGGTCCAGACTTGGGTTTCTTCTCTTGAGCAGCAACTTGTTTGCTGTTCTTCTTGAAGTTCCCCTTCTTCTTTCCTTTGCCCTTTTTCTTGAAACTGGTGGTCTTATTGACCATCAACACTTGATGCTCCTTCTTGATTTCTACCTCTGCAGCCTTTAGCTTTGCGAAGAGCTCGGGAATAGTATTGTCCATCCCTTGCATATTATAGTTCATCATGAAGCTCTTGTATCTTGGTGGCAATGATTGAAGAATTCTGTCAATGACACTATCATCAGGAAGATTAACTCCCAGTTGAATCAAGTGATTGTTATACCCAGACATTTTGAGTATGTGTTCACTGACAGAACTATTCTCCTCCATCTTCCAGCTATAGAACTTATTGGAGACTTCATATCTCTCAATCCGGGCATTTGCTTGAAATATTAACTTCAACTCCTGGAACATCTCATATGCTCCATGACGTTCAAAACGTCGTTGAAGACCCGGTTACAAGCCGTAAAGCATGGCACACTGAACTATTGAGTAGTCATCAGCTTTGCTCTGCCAGACGTTCTTAACGTCGTCAGTTGCATCTGCAGCAGGACTGGCACCCAGTGGTGCTTCCAGGACGTAATTCTTCTGTGCAGCAATGAGGATAATCCTCAGGTTACGGACCCAGTCTGTGTAATTGCTACCATCATCTTTCAACTTAGCTTTCTCATGGAACGCATTAAAATTCAACGGAACAACAACATGAGCCATCTATCTACAACAAACATAGACAAGCAAAATACTATCAGGTACTAAGTTCATGATAAATTTAAGTTCAATTAATCATATTACTTAAGAACTCCCACTTAGACAGACATCTCTCTAGTCATCTAAGTGATCACGTGATCCAAATCAACTAAACCATGTCCGATCATCACGTGAGATGGAGTAGTTTCAATGGTGAACATCTCTATGTTGATCATATCTACTATATGATTCACGTTCGACCTTTCGGTCTCCGTGTTCCGAGGCCATATCTGTATATGCTATGCTCGTCAAGTTTAACCTGAGTATTCCGCGTGTGCAACTGTTTTGCACCCGTTGTATTTGAATGTAGAGCTTATCACACCCGATCATCATGTGGTGTCTCAGCACGAAGAACTTTCGCAACGGTGCATACTCAGGGAGAACACTTCTTGATAATTTAGTGAGAGATCATCTTAAAATGCTACCGTCAATCAAAGCAAGATAAGATGCATAAAGGATAAACATCACATGCAATCAATATAAGTGATATGATATGGCCATCATCATCTTGTGTTTGTGATCTCCATCTCCGAAGCACCATCGTGATCACCATCGTCACTGGCGTGACACCTTGATCTCCATCGTAGCATCGTTGTCATTATGCCATCTATTGCTTCTACGACTATCGCTACCGCTTAGTGATAAAGTAAAGCAATTAAAGGGCGTTTACATTTCATACAATAAAGCGACAACCATATGGCTCCTGCCAGTTGCCGATAACTTTGGTTACAAAACATGATCATCTCAAACAATAAAATATAGCATCACGTCTTGACCATATCACATCACAACATGCCCTGCAAAAACAAGTTAGACGTCCTCTACTTTGTTGTTGCAAATTTTACGTGGCTGCTACGGGCTGAGCAAGAACCGTTCTTACCTACGCATCAAAACCACAACGATAGTTCGTCAAGTTAGTGTTGTTTTAACCTTCGCAAGGACCGGGTGTAGCCACACTCGGTTCAACTACAGTGAGAGAGACAGACACCCGCCAGTCACCTTTAAGCACGAGTGCTCGTAACGGTGAAACCAGTCTCGCGTAAGCGTACGCGTAATGTCGGTCCGGGCCGCTTCATCTCACAATAACGCTGAACCAAAGTATGACATGCTGGTAAGCAGTATGACTTGTATCGCCCACAACTCACTTGTGTTCTACTAATGCATATGACATCTACGCATAAAACCAGGCTCGGATGCCACTGTTGGGGAACGTAGTAATTTCAAAATTTTCCTACGCACACGCAAGATCATGGTGATGCATAGCAACGAGAGGGGAGAGTGTTGTCCATGTACCCTCGTAGACCGAAAGCGGAAGTGTTATGACAACGCGGTTGATGTAGTCGTACGTCTTCACGATCCGACCGATCCAAGCACCGAACGTACGGCACCTCCGAGTTCAGCACACGTTCAGCTCGATGACGATCCCCGGACTCCGATCCAGCAGGGTGTCGGGGATGAGTTCCGTCAGCACAACGGCGTGGTGACGATGATGATGTTCTACAGACGCAGGGCTTCGCCTAAGCACCGCAACGATATGACCGAGGTGGAATATGGTGGAGGGGGGCACCGCACAGGGCTAAGCAACTTGTGTGTCATGGGGTGCCCCCTGCCCCCGTATATAAAGGAGGGAGGGGGAGGTGCGGCCGGCCCCCTAGGGGTGCGCCTGGAGGAGTCCTACTCCCACCGGGAGTAGGACTCCCTCCTCTTGCCTTGTTGGAGAAGGAAAGGGGGGAGGGGAAAGAGGAAAGCCCCCCCCCCCCCGTTCCTTGTCCAATTCGGACTAGGGGGGAGGGGGCGCGCGGCCTGCCCTGGCCGGCCCTACTCTTCTCCCTCATAGCCCATGTAGGCCCATTAACCCCGGGGGGGTTCCGGTAACCCCCCCGGTACTCCGGTAAAATCCCGATTTCATCCAGAACGATTCCGATATCCAAATATAGGCTTCCAATATATCAATCTTTATGTCCGGACCATTTCGAGACTCCTCGTCATGTCCATGATCATATCCAGGACTCCGAACAACCTTCGGTACATCAAAACTTACAAACTCATAATCAAACTGTCATCGTAATGTTAAGCGTGCGGACCCTACGGGTTCGAGAACTATGTAGACATGACCTAGAACTGTTTCCGGTCAATAACCAATAGTGGAACCTGGATGCTCATATTGGCTCCTACATATTCTACGAAGATCTTTATCGGTCAAACCGCATAACAACATACGTTTTTCCCTTTGTCATCGGTATGTTACTTGCCCGAGATACGATCGTCGGTATCCAATACCTAGTTCAATCTCATTATAGGCAAGTCTCTTTACTCGTTACGTAATGCATCATTCCGTAACCAACTCATTGGCCACACTGCTTGCAAGGCTTATAGTGATGTGCATTACCGAGAGGGCCCAGAGATACCTCTCCGACAATCCGAGTGACAAATCCTAATCTCGAAATACGCCAACTCAACATGTACCTTCGGAGACACCTATAGAACTCCTTTATAATCACCCAGTTATGTTGTGACGTTTGGTAGCACACAAAGTGTTCCTCCGGTAAACGGGAGTTGCATAATCTCATAGTTGTAGGAACTTTGTATAAGTCATGAAGAAAGCAATAGCAACATACTAAACGATCAAGTGCTAGGCTAACGGAATTGGCAAGTCAATCACATCATTCTCCTAATGATGTGATCCCGTTAATCAAATGACAACACATGTCTATGGTTAGGAAACGTAACCATCTTTGATTAATGAGCTAGTCAAGTAGAGGCATACTAGTGACATTATGTTTGTCTATGTATTCACACATGTATCATGTTTCCGGGTAATACAATTCTAGCATGAATAATAAACATTTATCATGATATGAGGAAATAAATAATAACTTTATTATTGCCTTTAGGGCATATTTCCTTCAGAGAGAACATGAGAGAGAGAGATCAAACACATAGCTACTGGCACATACCCTCAGCCCCGAGGGTGAACTACTCCCTCCTCGTCATGGATAGCGCCGGGATGATGAAGATGGCCACCGGTGATGGGATCCCCCTCCGGCAGGGCACCGGAAAGGGCTCCCGAGAGGTTTTTGGTGGCTACAGAGGCTTGCAGCGGCGGAACTCCCGATCTATCTTCTGTTCTGGAAGTTTTACGATACGTAGGTATATATGGGTGCAAGGGGTACGTCGGTGGAGCTTCGGGGGGGCCACGAGGTAGGGGGCGCGCCCTAGGGGTTGGGCGTGCCCCCCACCCTCGTGAGCACCTACCGTATATTCTAACGTGGGTTCCAAGTCCATCAGGTGGATTTCCTTCCAAAAAATAACTTCTCCAGTTGATTTCGTTCCGTTTTGACTCCGTCTGATATTCCTTTTTCTCGAAACACTGAAATAGGCATAAAACAGCAAATCTGGGTTGGGCCTCCGGTTAATAGGTTAGTCCCAAAAATAATATAAAAGTGGATAATAAAGCCCAATATTGCCTAAAACAGTAGATAATATAGCATGGAGCAATAAAAAATTGTAGATACGTTGGAGACGTATCATCGTGCTGCCGGAACTCATCTACTACTTCGCCCCACTTGCTGGATCAAGAAGGCGAGGACGTCATCGAGTTGAACGTGTGCTGAACATGGAGGTGCCGTACGTTCGGTACTTGATCGGGACGGATCGTGAAGGTGTACGACTACATCAACCGCATTGATAAATGCTTCCGGTTTGCAATCTTCAAGGATATGAAGATACACTCCCCTTCTCGTCGCTATGCATCTCCTAGATAGATCTTGCGTGATCGTAGGAATTTTTTTTGAAATTGCATGCTACGTTCCCCAACATGATGTTCCCCTTCTTTCCCCTCCGTCTCTTGCCTGCTCTCTCCCACTCCTCTCATCGCAGATGGCTACTCAGCGAGAGCAGGCGGTGTTTGATGACCCACAAGTATAGGGTATCTATCGTAGTCCTTTCGATAAGTAAGAGTGTTGAACCCAACGAGGAGCAGAAGGAAATGACAAGCGGTTTTCAGTAAGGCTTTCTCTGCAAGCACTGAAATTGTAGGTAACAGATAGTTTTGTGATAAGATAAATTGTAACGGGTAACAAGCAATGAAAGTAAATAAAGTGCAACAAGGTGGCCCAATCCTTTTTGTAGCAAAGGACAAGCCTGGACAATTTCTTATAATGAGAAAATAGCTCCCGAGGACACATGGGAATTATCGTCAAGCTAGTTTTCATCACGCTCGTATGATTCGCGTTCGGTACTTTGATAATTTAATATGTGGGTGGACCGGTGCTTGGGTACTGCCCTTACTTGGACAGGCATCCCACTTATGATTAACCCCTATTGCAAGCATCTGCAACTACAAAAGAAGTATTATGGTAAACTTAACCACAGCATTAGACATATGGATCCAAATTAGCCCCTTACGAAGTAACGCATAAACTAGGGTTTTAGCTTCTGTCACTCTAGCAACCCATCATCTACTTATTACTTCCCAATGCCTTCCTCTAGGCCCAAATAATGGTGAAGTGTCATGTAGTCGACGTTCACATAACACCACTAGGGGAAAGACAACATACATCTCATCAAAATATCGAACGAATACCAAATTCACATGACTACTAATAGCAAGACTTCACCCATGTCCTCAGGAACAAACGCAACAACTCACAAAGCATATTCATGTTCATAATCAGAGGAGTAATAATATGCATTAAGAATCTGAACATATGATCTTCCACCAAGTAAACCAATTAGCATCAAGTACAAGGAGTAATCAACACTACTAGCAACCCATAGGTACAATTTGTGGTTTTGATACAAGATTGGATACAAGAGATTAACTAGGGTTTCGAGAGGAGATGGTGCTGGTGAAGATGTTGATGGAGATTGACCCCCTCCCATGAGAGGATCATTGGTGATGATGATGGTGATGATTTCCCCCTCCCAGAGGGAAGTTTCCCCGGCAGAACAGCTCTGCCGGAGCCCTAGATTGGTTCCGCCAAGGTTCCGCCTCGTGGCGGCGAAGTTTCGTCCCGTAAACTTGCCTCTGTTTTTTCCTGGGTAAAATCCTTCATATAGCAGAAGATGGGCACCGGAGGGCCACCAGGGGGCCCAGGAGACAGGGGGCGCGCCCCCTCTGGTGCTTTCTTCGCTCAATAATTCTTATTAATTCCAAAACTGACTTCCGTGGAGTTTCAAGATTTTTGGAGCTGTGCAGAATAGGTTTCCAATATTTGCTCCTTTTCCAGCCTGAATTCCAGCTGCCGGCATTCCCCTTCTTCATAGTAAACCTTGTAAAATAAGAGAGAATAGCCATAAGTATTCAGATATAATGTGTAATAATAGCCCATAATGCAATAAATATTGATATAAAAGCATGATGCAAAATGGACGTATCAACTCCCCCAAGCTTAGACCTCGCTTGTCCTCAAGCGGAAGCCGAAATCGAAAAATATGTCCACATGTTTAGAGATAGAGGTGTCGATAAAAATAAAATACGGACATGAGGGTATCATGATCATTCTTATAACAGCAACATAAATAGATTTTATCATATGATTTCTTATGCTCAAGTAACGATCAATTCACAATGTCAAGTATGGTTCAGAAACTTCATTGGGAACTAACAAACTATAATCTCTGTCATTGAAGCAATTGCAACTTAGCATAACATTAGAAAGAGTCAAGAATAGAGCTTTTCAGCAAGTCCACATGCTCAACTATCATATAGTCTTCTACAATTGCTAACACTCACGCAGTACTTGTGGTTATGGAGTTTCAATCGGACACTAAGAAAGATAGGGGCTTATTGTGTTGCCTCCCAATGTATTCACCTTTGGGTGATGTCAACAATAATAATTCATGCTAACTTACATCCAATTGGATATATATATATATATATATATATATATATATATATATATATATATATATATATATATATATATATATATATATATATATATATATATATATCAAGATCTTTCAAACACGAGGAGCTTGCCAAAGGATAAAATGAAAAAGGGAAAGGTGAAGATCACCTTGACTCAAGCATAAAGTAAAAAACATAAAGTAAAAGATAGGCCCTTCGCAGAGGGAAGCAGAGGTTGTCATGTGCTTTTAGGGTTGGATGCACAAAATCTTAATGCAAAAGAACGTCACTTTATATTGCCACTTGTATATGGACCTTTATTATGCAGTCCGTCGCTTTTATTGCTTCCATAACAAGATCGCATAAAGCTTATTTTCTCTGCACTAATAAGTCATACATATTTAGAGAGCAATTTTTATTGCTTGCAACGTGACAACTTACTTGAAGGATCTTACTCAATCCATAGGTAGGTATGGTGGACTCTCATGGAAAAACTGGGTTTAAGGATATTTGGAAGCACAAGTAGTATCTCTACTTTGTTCAAGAAATTTGGCTAGCATGATGGGTAAAGGCAAGCTCAACATGTTGGGAAGATCAATGACAATATACTTTAACTGAGATGTGAGAAAACATAAACCATTACGTTGTCTTCCTTGTCCAACATCAACTCTTTTAGCATGTCATACTTAATGAGTGCTCACAATCATAAAAGATGTCCAAGATAATATATTTGTATGTGAAAACCTCTCTTTCCTTATTACTTCCTATTAATTGCAACGATGACCAAAACTACGTTTGTCAACTCTCAACAACTTTTATGCCTCATACTTTCTATGTGTGAATTCATTACTATCCATAAGATCAGTATGAACTCTTTTATTCTTTTTATTCTTTCTACTTTCTCAAGATCATGGCAAGACAGCAAAGCCCTTGACTTAACACTAATCTTTATTATAGAAAGCTCACAGACTCGATTACATAGAGAGATCACAAAGCAAAACTCAAAACTAATTGATACTAAAACTTCAATCTACTAGATCAAAATACTACTAAAAGGATCGAACTAAGTAAAACGGTAAAGATAGGAGTGTGATGGTGATACAATACTGGGGCACCTCCCCCAAGCTTGGCAGTTGCCAAGGGGAGTGCCCATACCCATGTGATTATGTCCTCGGAGGTGGTGAAATAGGAGTTGTTGATGATGTAGGCTTGTCGTCCATCTTCCAAGGCATAGGCTCGCCATCATAGAAGGATGATCGAGTCTCCGGGATCCTTAAGTCTACAGCCAAACTCATCCTCTTGAATCTATATTCATACTCACAGTTTTGGTTTTGTAGGTCATAGATCTGGGCTTGGAGGTGCTCAATTTTCTCTTGAAGCTTGAAGATGGTCTCCCCAATGACCTTGGCATCTAGCTTGTGGTTGTTGGTGAACTTCGTGATCATCATCTGGTTGGCGTTGAGTCCACGCTCCACCATCCCTTGGCACTTGAAAACTTGTTGCTCCATGGCTTCGAGCTTTGTCTCCACGCTTTTGGCACGCCTTGGTCCCTCCACATCGCGGATGTGCAGCACCCCCTCACGCATCTCAACGGTTTGAGGGTGTTGCAGCACCTTCGCGAGATAGGGGTTGATAACCCTCTCGAAAAACTTGTCCTTGGGAGCGCTTGGAGACGTCATGATGCTCTAGATCTGTCAGAAAAACAGCTTGAAATGAAAACAGAGGATATTTGCGTGATACGGTGGTCAAAGCCTTTGGGAGATTATATAATGAATTTTTACCGACCAAAATACGTAACGTGCAAGAAAACGGAGTCCAGGAGGCACACGAGGTGGCCATGAGACAGGGGGCGCGCCCAGGAAGGGTGGCGCGCCCTCCACCCTCGTGGAGGCCTCGTGTCCTTCCCGGACTACTTATTTATTTCCAAAATTCTTAAATATTCCAAAACGGATAAAAATTGCCATTAGAATTGTTTTGGAGTCGGTTTACTTACCGTGCCACATACCTATTCTTTTTCGGAGTCTGGAATGTTCTGGAAAGTGTCCCTTATGTATTCCTCCGGGATTACTATCTCAACAATATTAGTTTCAACATTGATAGGATTACCTGAGATATAATGTTTAATTCTTTGACTGTTCACCACCCTCGGACTTGTGCCTTCGAAGTAGCTGATTTTTATGGCACCAGAACGATAGACCTCCTCGATAATGTAAGGACCTTCCCATTTGGAGAAAGTTTTCCTGCAAAAAATCTTAAACGAGAGTTGAATAATAACACATAATCACCTACATTAAACTCATGCTTTTGTATCCTTTTGTCATGCCAACGTTTGACTTTTTCTTTGAATAGCTTGGCATTCTCATAGGATTGGGTTCTCCATTCATCAGTTGAGCTAATATCCAATAACCTCTTCTCACCGGCAAGTTTGAAGTCATAGTTGAGCTCTTTAATAGCCCAATATGCTTTATGTTCACGTTCTAGAGGTAAGTGATAACCCACAGTTTTCGAGGGTAGAGTATTCAACCCAAATTTGTTGATTCGACACAAGGGGAGCCAAAGAATATTCTCAAGTATTAGCAGCTGAGTTGTCAATTCAACCACACCTAGAAATTTAATATCTGCAGCAAAGTGTTTAGTAGCAAAGTAATATGATAGTGGTGGTAACGGAAACAAAAGTAAATACAGCAAAAGTAATGTTTTTGGTGTTTTGTAGTGATTGTAACAGTAGCAACGGAAAAGTAAATAAGCGAGAACTAGTATATGGAAAACTCGTTGGCACCGGATTAGCGATGGATAATTATGCCGGATGTGGTTCGTCATGTAACAGTCATAACATAGGGTGACACAGAACTAGCTCCAGTTCATCAATGTAATGCATGCATGTATTCCGTATATAGTCATACGTGCTTATGGAAAAGAACTTGCATGACATCTTTTGTCCTACCCTCCCGTGGCAGCGGGGTCCTATTGGAAACTAAGGGATATTAAGGCCTCCTTTTAATAGAGAACCGGAACAAAGCATTAGCACATAGTGAATACATGAACTCCTCAAACTACGGTCATCACCGGGAGTGGTCCCGATTATTGTCACTTCGGGGTTGCCGGATCATAACACATAGTAGGTGACTATAGACTTGCAAGATAGGATCAAGAACACACATATATTCATGAAAACATAATAGGTTCAGATCTGAAATCATGGCACTCGGTCCCTAGTGACAAGCATTAAGCATAGCAAAGTCATAGCAACATCAATCTCAGAACATAATGGATACTAGGGATCAAACCCTAAAAAACTAACTCAATTACATGATAAATCTCATCCAACCCATCACCGTCCAGCAAGCCTACGATGCAATTACTCACGCACAGCGGTGAGCATCATGAAATTGGTGATGGAGGATGGTTGATGATGACGACGGCGACGAATCCCCCTCTCTGGAGCCCCGAACGGACTCCAGATCAGCCCTTCCGAGAGAGATTAGGGCTTGGCGGCGGCTCCGTATCGTAAAACATGATGATTTCTTCTCTCTGATTTTTTTCTCGCCGAAAGCCAATATATGGAGTGTGAGTTGGCGTCGGAGGGCCACCAGGGGGCCCAAGAGGTAGGGGGGCACGCCCCCCACCCTCATGGACAGGGTGTGGGCCCCCTAGCCTTCATCTTTGGCGATGATTTTTCTTTATTTTTTCTAAGGTGTTCCGTGGAGTTTCAGGTCATTCCGAAAACTTTTATTTTCTGCACAAAAAACAACACCATGGCAATTCTGCTGAAAACAGCGTCAGTCCGGGTTAGTTCCATTCAAATCATACAAGTTAGGGTCCAAAACAAGGACAAAAGTGTTTGGAAAAGTAGATACGACGGAGACGTATCAGTAAGTGACATGCTTTTCCATAAACCATCTTATACGGAGACATACCCATAGGATTTTTGTATGCAGTTCTATAGGCCCATAATGCATCATCAAGTTTTTTGGACCAATTCTTTCTAGATCTATTCACATTCTTTTGCAAAATTAATTTGAGCTCTCTATTGCTCAACTCTACTTGACCACTAGACTGCGGGTGATAAGGAGATGCAATTCTATGATTAACATCATACTTAGCAAGCATCTTACGGAAAGCACCATGAATAAAATGTGAACCACCATCAGTCATAAGATATCTAGGGACTCCAAATCTCGGAAAAATAACTTCTTTAAGCATTTTAATAGAAGTGTTACGATCAGCACTACTAGTTGGAATAGCTTCTACCCACTTAGTAACGTAGTCAACAGCAACTAAAATATGTGTGTAACCATTAGAGGCAGGAAAAGGTCCCATATAATCAAAGCCCCAAACATCAAATGGTTCAATAACAAGAGAATAATTCATAAGCATTTCTTGACGTCTACTAATATTACCAATTCTTTGACATTCATCACAAGATAAGACAAACTTACGAGCATCTTTGAAGAGAGTAGGCCAATTAAACCAGATTGCAATACCTTATGTGCAGTTCTATCTCCAGCGTGGTGTCCTCCATATGATTCAGAGTGACACTTGCGTAGGATTTGTTCCTGTTCATGCTCAGGTACACAATGTCTGACAACAACATCTACTCCTTCTTTATAAAGGTGTGGGTCATCCCAGAAGTAATGTCTTAAATCATAAAAAAAAAACTTTTTCTTTTGCTGGTATGTGAAACTAGGTGGTATAAATTTAGCAACAATGTAATTAGCATAATCAGCATACCAAGGAGCAGTACGAGAAGCATTAACAACCGCTATTTGTTCATCGAGAAAGCTATCATCAATAGGTAGTGGGTCATCAAGAACATTCTCTAACCTAGATAAGTTATCTGCAACGGGGTTCTCAGCTCCCTTTCTATCAATAATATGCAAACCAAATTCTTGGAGCAAGAGAACCCATCTAATAAGTATAGGCTTAGCATCTTTCTTTTCCATAAGATATTTAATAGCAGCATGATCAGTGTGAATAGTAACTTTGGAAACAACAATATAAGGTCTGAACTTATCACAAGCAAACACAACTGCTAAGAATTCTTTTTAGTAGTAGCATAATTTCTCTGGGAAGTATCAAGGGTTTTACTAGCATACTGGATAACATTCAATTTCTTATGAACTCTTTGCCCTAGAACAGCACCTATAGCATAATCACTAGCATCACACATAATTTCACAGGGTAAATTCCAATCAGGTGGCTAAAGAATAGGTGCAGTGATCAAAGATTTCTTAAGTATTTCAAATGCTTCTACACAATCATCATCAAAGACAAAAGGAATATCTTTTTGCAATAAATTAGTCAGAGGCCTAGAGATTTTAGAAAAGTCCTTAATGAACCTCCTATAAAAACCGTCATGACCAAGGAAACTTCTTATACCTTTTATGTCCTTGGGACATGGCATCTTTTCAATAGCATCAACTTTAGATTTATCAACTTCAATACCTCTCTCAGAAATCTTATGCCCCAAGACAATGCCTTCATTAACCATAAAGTGGCACTTTTCCCAATTCAAGACGAGACTAGTGTCTTTGCATATCTGCAAAACTCGATCAAGGTTGCTCAAGCAATCATCAAAAGAGGATCCATAAACGGAGAAATCATCCATGAATACCTCACAAATATGTTCACAAAAGTCAGAGAATATAGCCATCATGCATCTTTGAAAGGTAGCAGGTGCGTTACATAAACCAAAAGGCATACGTCTATAAGCAAAAGTAACGAAAGGGCAAGTAAAAGTAGTTTTTGATTGATCCCCCGCTGACACAGGTATTTTAGAGAAACTAGAATAGCCATCTAGAAAGCAGAAATGTGTGTGTTTGGATAGTCTTTCTAGCATTTGATCAATAAAAGGTAAAGGGTAATGATCTTTCTTAGTAGCTTTATTTAATTTACAGAAATCAATTACCATCCTATAACCTGTAATAATTCTTTGCGGGATCAATTCATCTTTATCATTAGGAACGATATTAATACCTCCCTTTTTAGGAATACAATGGACAGGGCTTACCCAATCACTATCAGCAACGGGATAAATTATACCTGCCTCAAGGAGCTTTAGTATCTCCTTTCTTACCACTTCTTTCATCTTAGGATTCAATCGTCGTTGAGGATCTCTAACTGGTTTGGCATCTTCCTCCAATTTAATTTTGTGTTGGCATAGCGTGGGACTAATGCCCTTGAGATCATCCAGAGTATATCCGATAGCAGCATGGTGCTTCTTCAGAGTTTTCAACAATCTTTCTTCTTCTTGCTCTGAAAGGTTAGCACTAATAATAACAGGATATATTTTCTTTTCATCAAGATAAGCATACTTAAGATTATCAGGTAATGGTTTGAGTTCAAACACAGGATCACCCTTGGGTGGAGGGGGATCCCCTAGAATTTCAATGGGTAGGTTGTGTTTCAGAATAGGTTCCCGTTGAAGGAACACTTTATCTATTTCCCTTCTTTCACTCATAAACATATCATTTTCATGGTCTAGCAAATATTGTTCTAATGGATCAGTAGGAGGCATGGCAATAGAAGCAAGACCAATAATCTCATCCTTACTAGGTGATTCTTTATCACGGGGTTGTCTACGAAACTTAGCAAAATTAAACTCATGAGACATATCCCCTAAGCCAATTTCAACAATATCCTTTTCACAATCAATCCTAGCATTAACAGTATTCAAGAAGGGTCTACCAAAAATAATGGGACAAAATTCATCTTGTGAGGAACAAAGAACAAGAAAATCAGCAGGATATTTAACCTTCCCACACAAGACTTCGACATCTCTAACAATCCCAACTGGTTTAATGGTGTCCCTATTAGCAAGCTTAATGGTAACATCAATATCTTCTATTTCAGCGGGTGCAATATCATGCATAATTTCTTTATATAAGTCATAGGGGTATTGCACTAGCACTAGCACCCATATCACATAAGCCATGATAACAATGATCTCCTATTTTAACAGAAATAACATGCATGCCTACAACAGGTCTATGTATCTTAGCATCAGGTCTAACAATATTAGCAGTCTCACCACTGAAATAAATAACATGCCCATCTAAATTATCATCCAAGAGATCTTTAACCATAGCAATACTAGGTTCAAATTTGATTTGCTCAGGATGTGTATAAGTCCTAGTATTACTCTTACGAACAACAGTCGAAGTTTTAGCATGATCCTTTATCCTAACAGGAAAAGGAGGTTTCTCAACATAAGTAGTAGGAACAATAGGATCATTATAAGTGACAGTCTTTTCTTCAATTGTAATAGGTGCAACCACTTTTAATTCAATGGGAGGATTATATTTAAACCACTTCTCCTTAGGGAGATCAATGTGAGTAGCAAAAGATTCACAAAAAGCAGCTACTATCTCAGAGTCAAGTCCATACTTAGAGCTAAATCCACGAAAAGCATCGGTATCCATAAAAGATTTAACACAATCAAACTTAGGTGTTATACCTGACTCCTTACCATCGCCGGAACCCCAATCTTCAGAGTTGTGTTTAATTCTTTCCAATAAATCCCATTTGAATTCAATAGTCTTCAGCATATAAGAACCAACACAGGAAGTATCGAGCATGTTGCGATCATTGGGAGAAAGCCGAGCATAAAAATTTTGAATAATCATTTCTCTGGAGAGCTCATGATTGGGGCATAAATATAACATTGACTTAAGCCTCACCCAAGCTTGAGCGATGCTTTCTCCTTCGCGAGGCCAGAAATTATATATGTAATTACGATCACGATGAACAAGATGCATAGGATAGAACTTCTGGTGAAATTCCAACTTCAATCGTTTATAATTCCAAGATCCCGTATCATCACATAGCCTATACCATGTCAATGCATCTCCCTTCAAAGATAAAGGGAAGACCTTCCTTTTGACAACATCATCGGGAATACCTGCAAGCTTACATAATCCACAAACTTCATCCACAAAGATAAGGTGTAAATCGGGATGCAATGTTCCATCTCCTGCAAAGGGATTAGCTAGCAGTTTCTCTATCATACCCCAAGGAATCTCAAAGTAAATATTTTCAGTAGGTTCAGTAGGTTGAGGAGAAACTCTTTGCTCTTCTGGTCGGGGTGAAGATATCCCGAACAAGCCCCTCAAAGGATTAGTTTCCATAGTAACAAGTGACATAAAATTTCAGCACACTATATAAATGTTTCCTTACCAAGTTCCACTCACCAAAGGCGCTTCACTCCCCGGCAATGGCGCCAAAAAAGAGTCTTGATGACTCACAAGTATAGGGGATCTATCGTAGTCCTTTCGATAAGTAAGAGTGTCGAACCCAACAATGAGCAGAAGGAAATGACAAGCGGTTTTCAGTAAGGTTTTCTCTGCAAGCACTGAATTTGTAGGTAACAGATAGTTTTGTGATAAGATAAATTGTAACGGGTAACAAGCAATGAAAGTAAATAAAGTGCAGCAAGCTGGACCAATCCTTTTTGTAGCAAAGTACAAGCCTGGACAATTTCTTATAATGAGAAAAGAGCTCCCGAGGACACATCGGAATTATGGTCAAGCTAGTTTTCATCACGCTCGTATGATTCGCGTTCGGTACTTTGATAATTTAATATGTGGGTGGACCGGTACTTGGATACTGCCCTTACTTGGACAAGAATCCCACTTATGATTAACCCCTATTGCAAGCATCCGCAACTACAAAAGAAGTATTAAGGTAAACCTAACCACAGCATTAGACATATGGATCCAAATCAGCCCCTTACGAAGTAACGCATAAACTAGGGTTTAAGCTTCTGTCACTCTAGCAACCCATCATCTGCTTATTACTTGCCAATGCCTTCCTCTAGGCCCAAATAATGGTGAAGTGTCATGTAGTCGACGTTAACATAACACCACTAGGGGGAAGACAACATACATCTCATCAAAATATCGAACGAATACCAAATTCACATGACTACTAATAGCAAGACTTCACCCATGCCCTCAGGAACAAACGTAACAACTCACAAAGCATATTCATGTTCATAATCAGAGGAGTAATAATATGCATTAAGGATCTGAACATATGATCTTCCACCAAGTAAACCAATTAGCATCATCTACAAGGAGTAATCAACACTACTAGCAACCCACACGTACCAATTCGTGGTTTTGATACAAGATTGGATACAAGAGATGAACTAGGGTTTTGAGAGGAGATGGTGCTGGTGAAGATGTTGATGGAGATTGACCCCTTCCCGATGAGAGGATCGTTTGTGATGACGGTGGTGATGATTTCCCCCTCCCGGAGGGAAGTTTCCCCGGCAGAACAGCTCTGCCGGAGCCCTAGATTGGTTCCGCCAAGGTTCCGCCTCATGGCGGCGGAGTTTCGTCCCGTAAACTTGCCTCCGATTTTTTCCAGGGTAAAAGAGTTCATATAGCAGAAGATGGGCACCGGAGGGCCACCAGGGGTCCCAGGAGACAGGGGCGCGCCCGGTAGGGGTGGGCGCGCGCCCACCCTCCTGGCCAGGGTGTGGGTCCCCTATGGTTCTTTCTTCACTCAATAATTCTTATTAATTCCAAAACTGACTTCCGTGGAGTTTCAGGATTTTTGGAGCTGTGCAGAATAGGTTTCCAATATTTGCTCCTTTTCCAGCCAGAATTCCAGCTGTCGGCATTCCCCCTCTTCATAGTAAACCTTGTAAAATAAGAGAGAATAGCCATAAGTATTGAGATATAATGTGTAATAACAGCCCATAATGCAATAAATATTGATATAAAAGCATGATGCAAAATGGACGTATCAGTGTTGGCGACGCGGATCATGGCCCACGCGGTGACCTCTGGGTGAGCTCGAACCATAGCAAGGCGACGCCCAATGCGAAGGTGCAGTATTCGGAGGAATACGCGGCGGCTAGATCCTTCGTCGCGGCGGTGAAGGCCAATCCGACTGGAAGCCACCACATCGCTTCATCCGTCGGCGACGTATAGTGAGATCCCCTTGTCTTTGTTCTTTCCCTTCCCGTTCTCCATTCCATTGCGTAGCTAGGGTTCATATTTATCTCTCCTACGAGATGTAGTACAAGTGTTAGATGTTGTGCTTTGTTTGTCTTGTGCCCTAGTGTTGACATTACTTAGATTAGTTTTGAAATTAGCCGATTTAGTTGATCTTAGGTGTTGTTTGTGTGTTATTCAGTTTATTTAAGGTACACTGTTAATTCGATGACGTTAGACCTGTGGTTAGGTTCACTATTAATTAGATGTTTCATTTGGTTTAATTAAGAATTTTGTGAATAAGATGTTAATTAGATTTAGCCGATTTTAGGTGCACTATTAATTAATCTGCTTTATAATTAACAAAACATTGTATTAGTGCACTGATGTCTACTACGCAACCTTCTTCTTATAGACGTTGTTGGGCCTCCAAGTGTAGAAGTTTGTAGGACAATAGCAAATTTCCCTCAAGTGGATGACCTAAGGTTTAACAATCCATGGGAGGCGTAGGATGAAGATGGTCTCTCTCAAACAACCCCGCAACCAAATAACAAAGAGTCTCTTGTGTCCCCAACACATCCAGTACAATGGTAAATTGTATAGGTGCACTAGTTCAGCGAAGAGATGGTGATACAAGTGCAATATGGATGGTAGATATAGGTTTTTGTAATCTGAAAATATAAAAACAGCAAGGTAACAAGTGGTAAAAGTGAGCATAAATGGTATTGCAATGGTAGGAAACAAGGCCTAGGGTTCATACTTTCACTAGTGCAAGTTCTCTCAACAATAATAACATAACTGGATCATATAACTATCCCTTAACATGCAACAAAGAGTCACTCCAAAGTCACTAATAGCAGAGAACAAACGAAGAGATTATGGTAGGGTACAAAACCACCTCAAAGTTATTCTTTCTACTAGATCTATTCAAGAGTCCGTAGTAAAATAACACAAAGCTATTCTTTCCGTTCAATCTATCATAGAGTTCGTACTAGAATAACACCTTAAGACACAAATCAACTAAAACCCTAATGTCACCTAGATACTCCAATGTCACCTCAAGTATCCGTGGGCATGATTATACGATATGCATAACACAATCTCAGATTCATCTATTCAACCAACACGAAGTACTTCAAAGAGTGCCCCAAAGTTTCTACCGGAGAGTCAAGACAAAAATGTGTGCCAACCCCTATGCATAAGTTCATTGAACCCGCAAGTTGATCACCAAAACATACATCAAGTAGATCACGTGAATATCCCATTGTCACCACAGATAAGCATGGCAAGACATACACCAAGTGTTCTCAAATCCTTAAAGACTCAATCCGATAAGATACCTTCAAAGGGAAAACTCAATCCATCACAAGAGAGTAGAGGGGGAGAAACATCATAAGATCCAACCATAATAGCAAAGCTCACGATACGTCAAGATTGTATCACCTCAAGAACACGAGAGAGAGAGAGAGAGAGAGATCAAACACATAGCTACTGGTACATACCCTCAGCCCCGAGGGTGAACTACTCCCTCCTCATCATGGAGAGCGCCGGGATGATGAAGATGGCCACCGGTGATGGATTCCCCCTCCGGCAGGGTGCCAGTACGGGCTCCCAAGAGGTTTTTGGTGACTACAGAGGCTTGCGGCAGCGGAACTCCCGATCTATTCTGTTCCTCGATGTTTTTAGGGTATATGGAGATATATAGGCGAAAGAAGTCGGTCAGGGGAGCCACGAGGGGCCCATGAGGGTGGGGGCGCGCCCAGGGGAGGTGGGCACGCCTCCCTTCCTCGTGGCCACCTTGAAGCTTCCCTTATGTGCACTCCAAGTGCCCTGGATTGCTTCCGTTCCAAAAGTAACTTTCCCGAAGGTTTCATTCTGTTTGGACTCCGTTTGATATTCCTTTTCTTTGAAACACTGAAATAGGCAAGAAAACAGCAATATGGGCTGGGCCTCCGGTTAATAGGTTAGTCCCAAAAATAATATAAAAGTGTATAGTAAAGCGCATAAACATCCAAAACAGGTAATATAATAGCATGGAACAATCAAAAATTATAGATACATTGGAGACGAATCAAGCATCCCCAAGCATATTTCTCAATTTAATTTTCTTTATTGTGGCACGAATGTTCAGATCCAAATGATTCAAGACAAAAGTTCATATTGATATAAGAAATAGTAATACAGAAGGAAATATGCCCTAGAGGCAATAATAAAGTTATTATTTATTTCCCATGATAAATTTTTATTATTCATGCTAGAATTGTATTAACCGGAAACATGATACATGTGTGAATACATAGACAAACTTAATGTCACTAGTATGCCTCTACTTGACTAGCTCATTAATCAAAGATGGTTATGTTTCCTAACCATAGACATGAGTTGTCATTTGATTAACGGGATCACATCATTAGGAGAATGATGTGATTGACATGACCCATTCCATTAGCTTAGCACTTGATCATTTAGTATGTTGCTATTGCTTTCTTCATGATTTATATGTGTTCCTACAACTATGAGATTATGCAACTCCCGTTTACCGGAAGAACACTTTGTGTGCTACCAAACGTCACAACATAACAGGGTGATTATAAAGGAGCTCTACAGGTGTCTCCAAAGGTACATGTTGAGTTGGCGTATTTCGAGATTAGGTTTTGTCACTTCGATTGTCGGAGAGGTATCTCTGGGCCCTCTCGGTAATACACATCACTATAAGCCTTGCAAGCAATGTAGCTAATGAGTTAGTTACGGAATGATGCATTACGTAACGAGTAAAGAGACTTGCCAGTAACGAGATTGAACTAGGTATTGAGATACCGACGATCGAATCTCGGGCAAGTAACATACCGATGACAAAGGGAACAACGTATATTGTTATGCGGTTTGACCAATAAAGATCTTCGTAGAATATGTAGGAGCCAATATGGGCATCAAGATTCCGCTATTGGTTATTGACCAGAGAGATGTCTCGGTCATGTCTACATAGTTCTCAAACCCGTAGGGTCCGCACGCTTAACGTTCGTTGACGATATAGTATTATATGAGTTATGTATGTTGGTAACCGAATGTTGTTCGGGGTCCCGAATGAGATCACGAACATGACGAGGAACTCCAGTATGGTCCGGAGATGAAGTTTAATATATGGGATAATGTTGTTTGGTCTCCGGAAGGGTTCCGGAATTCACCGGAAGGGGTTCCGGATGTTTCCCGAAATGTTTGGGTACGAGAACACGTTATTTGGGCCAAAGGGGAAAGGCCACAAGGTTTTTGGGAAGCACAAAAGGAAGTTTTGTGGAGTCCAGGGTCTAGAATCCAGGGTCCCTGGCGTCTGGCCCTGGAGTCCAAGAAGGACTCTTGCCTTTCGGGTGAAACCGACTTTTTGGAGGCTTTTACTCCAAGTTTCGACCCCAAGGCTCTACATATAAATAGAGGGGCAGGGCTAGCACCAAAGACACATCAAGAAACTCCAAGCCGTGTGCCGGCAACCCCGTCCCCTCTAGTTTATCCCCCGTCATAGTTTCCATAGTGCTTAGGCGAAGCCCTGTGGAGATTGTTCTTCACCAACACCGTCACTACGCCGTCGTGCTGCCGGAACTCATCTACTACTTCGCCCATCTTGCTAGATCGAGAAGGCGAGGACGTCATCGAGCTGAACATGTGCAGAACTCAGAGGTGCCGTGCGTTCGGTACTTGGATCGGTCGGATCGTGAAGACGTACGACTACATCAACCGCGTTGATAAATGCTTCCTCTTAGCGATCTTTAAGGGTATGAAGATACACTCCCCCTCTCATTGCTATGCATCACCATGATCTTGCGTGTGCGTAGGATTTTTTTTTAAATTACTACGTTCCCCAACAGTGTCATCCGAGCCTGGTTTTATGCGTAGATGTTATATGCACGAGTAGAACACAAGTGAGTTTGGGCGATACAAGTCATACTGCTTACCAACATGTCATACTTTGGTTCGGCGGTATTGTTGGATGAAGCGGCCCAGACCGACATTACGCGTACGTTTATGCGAGACTGGTTCTACTGACGTGCTTTGCACAGAGGTGGCTGGCGGGTGTCTGTTTCTCCAACTTTAGTTGAATCGAGTGTGGCTACGCCCGGTCCTTGCGAAGGTTAAAACAACACTTACTTGACGAACTATCGCTGTGGTTTCGATGCGTAGGTAAGAACGGTTCTTGCTCAACCCGTAGCAGCCACGTAAAATTTGCAACAACAAAGTAGAGGACGTCTAACTTGTTTTTGCAGGGCATGTTGTGATCTGATATGGTCAGGACATGATGCTATATTTTATTGTATGAGATGATCATGTTTTGTAACCGAAGTTATCGGCAACTGGCAGGAGCCATATGGTTGTCGCTTTATTGTATGAAATGCAAACGCCCTGTAATTGCTTTACTTTATCACTAAGCGGTAGTGATAGTCGTAGAAGCAATAGATGGCATAAACGACGACGATGCTACGATGGAGATCAAGGTGTCATGCCGGTGACGATGGTGATCACGACGGTGCTTCGGAGATGGAGATCACAAGCACAAGATGATGATGGCCATATCATATCACTTATATTGATTGCATGTGATGTTTATCCTTTATGCATCTTATCTTGCTTTGATTGACGGTAGCATTTTAAGATGATCTCTCACTAATTATCAAGAAGTGTTCTCCCTGAGTATGCACGGTTGCGAAAGTTCTTCGTGCTGAGACACCACGTGATGATCGGGTGTGATAGGCTCTACGTTCAAATACAACGGGTGCAAAACAGTTGCACACGCAGAATACTCAGGTTAAACTTGACGAGCCTAGCATATACAGATATGGCCTCGGAACAGGGAGATCGAAAGGTCGGACGTGAATCATATAGTAGATATGATCAACATAGTGATGTTCACCATTGAAAACTACTCCATCTCACGTGATGATCGGATATGGTTTAGTTGATTTGGATCACATGATCACTTAGATGACTAGAGAGATGTCCATCTAAGTGGGAGTTCTTAAGTAATATGATTAATTGAACTTAAATTTATCATGAACTTAGTACCTGATAGTATTTTGCTTGTCTATGTTTGTTGTAGATAGATGGCTCGTGCTGTTGTTCCGTTGAATTTTAATGCGTTCCTTGAGAAAGCTAAGTTGAAATATGATGGTAGCAATTACACGGACTGGGTCCATAACTTGAGGATTATCCTCATTGCTGCACAGAAGAATTACGTCCTGGAAGCACCGCTGGGTGCCAGGCCTGCTGCAGATGCAACTGGCAACCTTAAGAACATCTGGCAGAGCAAAGCTGATGACTACTCGATAGTTCAGTGTACCATGCTTTACGTCTTAGAACCGGGACTTCAACGACGTTTTGAACGTCATGGAGCATATGAGATGTTCCAGGAGTTGAAGTTAATATTTCAAGCAAATGCCCAGATTGAGAGATATGAAGTCTCTAGTAAGTTCTGTAGCTGTAAGATGGAGGGGAATAGTTCTGTCAGTGAACATATACTCAAAATGTCTGGGTATAATAATCACTTGATTCAACTGGGAGTTAATCTTCCTGATGATAGTGTCATTGACAGAATTCTTCAATCACTGCCACCAAGCTACAAGAGCTTCATGATGAACTATAATATGCAAGGGATGGACAAGACTATTCCCGAGCTCTTCGCAATGCTAAAGGCTGCGGAGGTAGAAATCAAGAAGGAGCATCAAGTGTTGATGGTCAATAAGACCACCAGTTTCAAGAAAAAGGGTAAAGGGAAGAAGAAGGGGAACTTCAAGACAGCAAGCAAGTTGATTATCAAGAGAAGAAATCCAAATCTGGACCTAAGCCTGAGACTGAGTGCTTCTACTGCAAGCAGACTGGACACTAGAAGCGGGACTGCCCCAAGTATTTGGCGGATAAGAAGGATGGCAAGGTGAACAAAGGTATATGTGATATACATGTTTTTGGTGTGTACCTTACTAATGCTCGCAGTAGCACCTGGGTATTTGATACTGGTTCTGTTGCTAATATATGCAACTCGAAATAGGGACTACGGATTAAGAGAAGATTGGCTAAGGACGAGGTGATGATGCGCGTAGGAAATGGTTCCAAAGTCGATGTGATCACGGTCGGCACACTACCTCTACATCTACCATCAAGATTAGTTTTAGACCTGAATAATTGTTATTATGTGCCAGCGTTGAGCATGAACATTATATCTGGATCTTGTTTGATGCGAGACGGTTATTCATTTAAATCAGAGAATAATGGTTGTTCTATTTATATGAGTAATATCTTTTATGGTCATGCACCCTTGAAGAGTGGTCTATTTTTATTAAATCTCGATAGTAGTGATACACATATTCATAATGTTGAAGCCAAAAGATGCAGAGTTGATAATGATAGTGCATCTTATTTGTGGCACTGTCGTTTGGGTCATATTGGTGTAAAGCGCATGAAGAAACTCCATACTGATGGACTTCTGGAATCACTTGATTATGAATCACTTGGTACTTGCGAACCGTGCCTCATGGGCAAGATGACTAAAACGTTGTTCTCCGAAACTATGGAGCAAGCAAATAATTTGTTGGAAATCATACATACTGATGTATGTGGTCCAATGAATATTGAGGCTCGCGGTGGGTATCATTATTTTCTCACCTTCACAGATGATTTTAGCAGATATGGGTATATCTACTTGATGAAACACAAGTCTGAAACATTTGAAAAGTTCAAAGAATTTCAGAGTGAAGTGGAAAATCATCGTAACAAGAAAATAAAATTTCTACGATCTGATTGTGGAGGAGAATATTTGAGTTACGAGTTTGGTTTACATTTTAAGCAATGCGGAATAGTTTCGCAACTCACGGCACCAGGAACACCACAACGAAATGGTGTGTCCAAACGTAGTAATCGTACTTTACTAGATATGGTGCGATCTATGGTGTCTCTTACTTATTTACCGCTATCGTTTTGGGGTTATGCTTTAGAGACGGCCGCATTCACGTTAAATAGGGCACCATCAAAATCCGTTGAGACGACGCCTTATGAACTGTGGTTTGGCAAGAAACCAAAGTTGTCGTTTCTGAAAGTTTGGGGCTGCGATGCTTATGTGAAGAAACTTCAACCAGATAAGCTCGAACCCAAATAGGAGAAATGTGTCTTCATAGGATACCCAAAAGAGACTATTGGGTACACCTTCTATCACAGATCTGAGGGCAAGATTTTTGTTGCTAAATTTGGATCCTTTCTAGAGAAGGAGTTTCTCTCGAAATAAGTGAGTGGGAGGAAAGTAGAACTTGATGAGGTAACTATACCTGCTCCCTTATTGGAAAGTAGTTCATCACAAGAACCGGTTCCTGTGACAACTACACCAATCAGTGAGGAAGCTAATGATAATGATCATGAAACTTCAGATCAAGTTACTACCGAACCTCGTAGGTCAACCAGAGTAAGATCCGCACCAGAGTGGTACGATAATCCTATTCTGGAAGTCATGTTACTTGACCATGGAGAACCTACAAACTATGAGGAGGCAATGATGAGCCCAGATTCCGCAAAATGGCTTGAAGCCATGAAATCTGAGATGGGATCCATGTATGAGAACAAAGTATGGACTTTGGTTGACTTGCCCGATGATCGGCAAGCCATCGAGAATAAATGGATCTTCAAGAAGAAGACTGACGCTGATGGTAATGTAACTGTCTACAAAGCTCGACTTGTTGTGAAAGGTTTTCGACAAGTTCAAGGGGTTGACTACGATGAGACTTTCTCACCCGTAGCGATGCTTAAGTCTGTCCGAATCATGTTAGCAATTGCCACATTTTATGATTATGAAATATGGCAAATGGATGCCAAAACTGCATTCCTGAATGGATTTTTGGAAGAAGAGTTGTATATGATGCAACCGGAAGGTTTTGTCAATCCAAAAGGTGCTAACAAAGTGTGCAAGCTCCGGCGATCCATTTATGGACTGGTGCAAGCCTCTCGGAGTTGGAATAAACGCTTTGATAGTGTGATCAAAGCATATGGTTTTATACAGACTTTTGGAGAAGCCTGTATTTACAAGAAAGTGAGTGGGAGCTCTGAAGCATTTCTGATATTATATGTAGATGACATATTGTTAATTGGAAATGATATAGAATTTCTGGATAGCATAAAGGGATACTTGAATAAAAGTTTCTCGATGAAAAACCTCGGTGAAGCTGCTTACATATTGGGCATCAAGATCTATAGAGATAGATCAAGACGCTTAATTGGACTTTCACAAAGCACATACCTTGATAAAGTTTTGAAAAAGTTCAAAATGGATCAGGCAAAGAAAGGGTTCTTGCCTGTATTACAAGGTGTGAAGTTGAGTCAGACTCAATGCCCGACCAGAACAGAAGATAGAGAGAAAATGAAAGATGTTCCTTATGCTTCAGCCATAGGCTCTATCATGTATGCAATGCTGTGTACCAGACCTGACGTATGCTTAGAAATAAGCTTAGCAGGTAGGTACCAAAGCAATCCAGGAGTGGATCACTGGACAGCGGTCAAGAACATCCTGAAATACCTGAAAAGGACTAAGGATATGTTTCTCGTTTATGGAGGTGACAAAGAGCTAGTCGTAAATGGTTACATCGATGCAAGCTTTGACACTGATCCGGACGATTCTAAATCGCAAACCGGATACGTGTTTATATTGAACGGTGAAACTGTCAGTTGGTGCAGTTCTAAACAAAGCGTCATGGTGGGATCTACATCCGAAGGGGAGTACATAGCTGCTTCGGAAGCAGCAAATGAAGGAGTCTGGATTAAAGAGTTCATTTTCGATCTAGGTGTCATACCTAGTGCATCGGGACCAATGAAGATCTTCTGTGACAATACTGGTGCAATTGCCTTGGCAAAGGAATCCGGATTTCACAAGAGGACCAAGCACATCAAGAGACGCTTCAATTCCATCCGGGACCAAGTCCAGGTGGGAGACATAGAGATTTGCAAGATACATACGGATCTGAATGTTGCAGACCCGTTAACTAAGCCTCTTCCATGAGCAAAACATGATCAGCACCAAGACTCCATGGGTGTTAGAATCATTACTGTGTAATCTAGATTATTGACTCTAGTGCAAGTGGGAGACTGAAGGAAATATGCCCTAGAGGCAATAATAAAGTTATTATTTATTTCCTCATAAAATGATAAATGTTTATTATTCATGCTAGAATTGTATTAACCGGAAACATGATACATGTGTGAATACATAGACAAACTTAATGTCACTAGTATGCCTCTACTTGACTAGCTCATTAATCAAAGATGGATATGTTTCCTAACCATAGACATGAGTTGTCATTTGATCAATGGGATCACATCATTAAGAGAATGATGTGATTGACATGACCCATTCTGTTAGCTTAGCACTTGATCGTTTGGTATGTTGCTATTGCTTTCTTCATGACTTATACATGTTCCTACAACTATGAGATTATGCAACTCTAGTTTACCAGAAGAACACTTTGTGTGCTACCAAACATCACAACGTAACTGGGTGATTATAAAGGAGCTCTACAGGTGTCTCCAAAGGTACATGTTGAGTTGGCGTATTTCGAGATTAGGTTTTGTCACTTCGATTGTCGGAGAGGTATCTCTGGGCCCTCTCGGTAATGCACATCACTATAAGCCTTGCAAGAAATGTAGCTAATGAGTTAGTTATGGAATGATGCATTACGTAACGAGTAAAGAGACTTGCCGGTAACGAGATTGAACTAGGTATTGAGATACCGACGATCGAATCTCGGGCAAGTAACATACCGATGACAAAGGGAACAACGTATGTTGTTATGCGGTTTGACCGATAAAGATCTTCATAGAATATGTAGGAGCCAATATGGGCATCAAGGTTCCGCTATTGGTTATTGACCAGAGAGATGTCTCGGTCATGTCTACATAGTTCTCGAACCCGTAGGGTCCGCACGCTTAACGTTCGTTGACGATATAGTATTATATGAGTTATGTATGTTGGTAACCGAATGTTGTTCGGAGTCCCGAATGATATCACGAACATGACGAGGAACTCCGAAATGGTCCGAAGATGAAGTTTAATATAGGGGATAATGTTGTTTGGTCTCCAGAAGGGTTCCTGAATTCACCGGAAGGGGTTCCGGATGTTTCCCGAAATGTTTGGGTACGAGAACACGTTATTTGGGCCAAAGGGGAAAGCCCACAAGGTTTTTGGAAAGCGCAAAAGGATGTTTTGCGGAGTCCAGGGGCCAGACACCAGGGTCCCTAGAGTCTGGGTCCAGACGCCGGGAACCCTGGCGTCTGGCCCTGGAGTCTGAGAAGGACTCTTGCCTTTCGGGTGAAACCGACTTTGTGGGGCCTTTTACTCCAAGTTTCGACCCCAAGGCTCAACATATAAATAGAGGGGCAGGGCTAGCACCAAAGACACATCAAGAAACTCCAAGCCATGTGCCGGCAAACCCGTCCCCTCTAGTTTATCCTCCTTCATAGTTTCCGTAGTGCTTAGGCGAAGCCCTGCGGAGATTGTTCTTCACCAACATCGTCACCACGCCGTCGTGCTGCCGGAACTCATCTACTACTTCGTCATCTTGCTGGATCGAGAAGGCGAGGACGTCATTGAGCTGAACGTGTGCAGAACTCGGAGGTGCCGTGCGTTCGGTACTTGGATCTGTCGGATCGCGTGAAGACGTATGACTACATCAACCGCGTTGATAAACGCTTCCGCTTAGCGATCTTCAAGGGTATGAAGATACGCTCCCCCTCTTGTTGCTATGCATCACCATGATCTTGCGTGTGCGTAGGAATTTTTTGAAATTACTATGTTCCCCAACAAATACTTCAAGCATACTAACAAAGCAATCATGTCTTCTCAAAATTGCATGGCTAAAGAAAGTTATTCCTACAAAATCCTATAGTCTGGTTGTTTCTCTATCTTCATCACACAAAGTATTTAATCATGCACAACTCCGATGACAAGCCAAGCAATTGTTTCATACTTTAGTAATCTCAAACTTTTTCAACTTTCACGCAATACATGAGCGTGATCCATGGACATAGCACTATATGTGGGATAGAATGGTGGTTGTGGAGAATACAAAAAAGGAGGAAGATAGTCTCACATCAACTAGGCGTATCAACGGGCTATGGACATGCCCATTAATAGATATCAATGTGAGTGAGTAGGGATTGCCATGCAACGGATGCACTAGAGCTATAAATGTATGAAAGCTTAATAAAAGAAACTAAGTGGGTGTGCATCCAACTTGCTTGCTCACGAAGACCTAGGGCATTTTGAGGAAGCCCATCATTGGAATATATAAGCCAAGTTCTATAATGTAAAACTCCCACTAGTATATGAAAGTGACAACATAGGAGACTCTCTATCATGAAGATCATGGTGCTACTTTGAAGCACAAGTGTGGAAAGAGGATAGTAGCATTGTCCCTTCTCTCTTTTTCTCTCATTTTTTGGCCTTTCTCTTTTTTTTTGTTTATGGCCTTTCTCTTTTTTTTTAAAGTCCGAAGTCTCATCCCGACTTGTGGGGGAATCATAGTCTCCATCATCCTTTCCTCACTTGGGACAATGCTCTAATAATGAAGATCATCACACTTTTATACTTACAACTCAAGATTAGAACTCGATACTTAGAACAAAATATGACTCTATATGAATGCCTCCGGCGGTGTACCGGGATATGCAATGAATCAAGAGTGACATGTATGAAAAATTATGAAGGTGGCATTGCCACAAATACGATGTCAACTACATGATGATGCAAAGAGCAATATGACAATGGTGATGGCGTGTCATGATAAATGGAACGGTGGAAAGTTGCATGGCAGTATATCTCGGAATGGCTATGGAAATGCCATAATAGGTAGGTATGGTGGCTGTTTTGAGGAAGGTATCTGGTGGGTGTATGGTACCGGCGAAAGTTGCGTGGCATAAGAGAGGCTAGCAATGGTGGAAGGGTGAGAGTGCGTATAATCCATGGACTCAACATTAGTCATAAAGAACTCATATACTTATTGCAAAAATCTACAAGTCTTTGAAAACAAAGTACTACGCGCATGGTCCTAGGGGGTAGATTGGTAGGAAAAGACCATCGCTCGTCCCCTACCGCCACTCATAAGGAAGACAATAAATAAATAAATTGTGCTCCAACTTCATCACAAAGCGGTTCACCATACGTGCATGCTACGGTAACACAAGTATTCCTCAAATTCATAATTACTCCACTAGCATGACTCTAATATCACCATCCTCATATCTCAAAACAATTATCAAGCATCAAATTGACCATAGCATCCAATTCACTTTCTATGATAGTTTTTATTATACCCAACTTGGATGCCCATCATTCTAGGACCAATTTTATAACCATAGGAAATACCATGCTGTTCCAAAAGACTCTCAAAATAATATAAGTGAAGCATGAGAGATCATCTATTTCTTCAAAATAAAACCACCGACGTGCTCTAAAAGATATAAGTGAAGCACTAGAGCAAACGACAAACTACTCCGAAAGATATAAGTGAAGATCAATGGGTAGTCAAATAATTATGCAACTATGTGAAGACTCTCTAGTAATTAAGAATTTAAGATCTTGGTATTTTATTCAAACAGCAAGCAAAACAAAATAAAACAAAATGATTCTCCAAGCAAAACACATATCATGTGGCGAATAAAAATATAGCTCCAAGTAAAGTTACCGATGGACGAAGACGAAAGAGGGGATGCCATCTGGGGCATCCCCAAGCTTAGGCTCTTGATTGTCCTTGAATATTGCCTTGGGGTCCCTTGGGAATCCCCAAGCTTAGGCTCTTGCCACTCCTTATTCCATAGTCCATCGAATATTTACCCAAAACTTGAAAACTCCACAACACAAAACTCAACAGAAAACTCGTAAGCTCCGTTAGTATAAGAAAATAAAACCACCACTTAGGTACTGTAATGAACTCATTCTAATTTCATATTGTGTAATATCTACTGTATTGCAACTTCTCTATGGTTCATACCCTCTGATACTACTCATAGATTCATCAAAATAAGCAAACAACACATAGAAAATAGAATCTGTCAAAAACAGAACAGTCTGTAGTAATCAAACGCATACTTCTGGAACTCCAAAAATCCTACCAAATTAGGAAATCCTAAGAAATTTGTGTTCCAATCCATAGCAAAAATAATAAGATCAAAAAATCGTTTCTATGAATTATCAAAACTAATTTACTGGTTGCAAAAGTTTCTGATTTTCAGCAGGATCAACACAACTATCACCATAAGCTATCCTAAAGGCCTTACTTGGCAATTTATTGAAACAAAAGCTATAAAACATGGTTACTATAGTAGAATAATCATGTGGACACACAAAAATAGTAAAGGTAAACATTGGGTTGTCTCCCAACAAGCACTTTTCTTTAATGCCTTTCTAGCTAGGCATGATGATGACAATGATGCTCACATAAAAGATAAGAATTGAAACATAAAGAGAGCATCATGAAGCATATGACTAGCACATTCAAGTCTAACCCACTTCCTATGCATAGGGATTTTGTGAGCAAACAACTTATGGGAACAATAATCAACTAGCATAGGAAGGCAAAACAAGCATAACTTCAAGATTTTCAACACATAGAGAGGAAACTTGATATTATTGCAATTCCTACAAGCATATGTTCCTCTCTCATAATAATTTTCAGTAGCATCATGAATGAATTCAACCATATAACCAGCACCTAAAGCATTCTTTTCATGATCTACTTGCATAGACATTTTACTACTCTCCACATAAGCAAATTTATTCTCATCAATAGTAGTGGGATCAAACTCAACAAAATAACTATCATGTGAAGCATAATCCAATTGAAAATTAAAATCAAGATGACAAGTTTCATGGTTATCTTTATTCTTTATAGCATACGTGTCATCACAATAATCATCATAAATAGGAGGCATGCTTTCATCATAATAAATTTGCTCATCAAAACTTGGGGGACAAAAAATATCATCTTCATCAAACATAGCATCCCCAAGCTTGTGGCTTTGCATATCATTAGCATCATGGATATTCAAAGAATTCATACTAACAACATTGCAATCATGCTCATCATACAAAGATTTAGTGCCAAACATTTTATAGACTTCTTCTTCTAGCACTTGAGCACAATTCTCCTTTCCATCATTCTCGCGAAAGATATTAAAAAGATGAAGCGTATGAGGCAAACTCAATTCCATTTTTTGTAGTTTTGTTTTATAGACTAAACTAGTGATAAAACAAGAAACAAAAATATTCGATTACAAGATCTAAAGATATACCTTCAAGCACTAACCTCCCCGGCAACGGCGCCAGAAAAGAGCTTAATGTCTACTACGCAACCTTCTTCTTGTAGACGTTGTTGGGCCTCCAAGTGCAGAGGTTTGTAGGACAGTAGCAAATTTCCCTCAAGTGGATGACCTAAGGTTTATCAATCCATGGGAGGCATAGGATGAAGATGGTCTCTCTCAAACAACCCCGCAACCAAATAACAAAGAGTCTCTTGTGTCCCCAACACATCCAGTACAATGGTAAATTGTATAGGTGCACTAGTTCGGCGAAGAGATGGTGATACAAGTGCAATATGGATGGTAGATATAGGTTTTTGTAATCTGAAAATATAAAAACAACAAGGTAACAAGTGGTAAAAGTGAGCATAGATGGTATTGCAATTTTAGGAAACAAGGCCTAGGGTTCATACTTTCACTAGTGCAAGTTCTCTCAACAATAATAACATAACTGGATCATATAAGTATCCCTCAACATGCAACAAAGAGTCACTTCAAAGTCACTAATAGTGGAGAACTACGAAGAGATTATGGTAGGGTATGGAACCACCTCAAAGTTATTCTTTCTGTTCGATCTATTCAAGAGTCTGTAGTAAAATAATACGAAGCTATTCTTTCCGTTCAATCTATCATAGAGTTCGTACTAGAATAACACCTTAAGACACAAATCAACCAAAACCCTAATGTCACCTAGATACTCCAATGTCACCTCAAGTATCCGTGGGCATGATTATACGATATGCATCACACAATCTTAGATTCATCTATTCAACCAACACAAAGTACTTCAAAGAGTGCCCCAAAGTTTCTACCGGAGAGTCAAGACGAAAACGTGTGCCAACCCCTATGCATAAGTTCATTGAACCCGCAAGTTGATCACCAAAACATACATCAAGTAGATCACGTGAATATCCCATTGTCACCACACATAAGCACGGCAAGACATACATAAAGTGTTCTCAAATCCTTAAAGACTCAATCCGATAAGATAACTTCAAAGGGAAAACTCAATCCATCACAAGAGAGTAGAGGGGAGAAACATAAGATCCAACCATAATAGCAAAGCTTGTGATACATCAAGATCGTATCACCTCAAGAACATGAGAGAGAGAGAGAGAGAGATCAAACACATAGCTATTGGTACATACCCTCAGCCCCGAGGGTGAACTACTCCCTCCTTGTCATGGAGAGCGCTGGGATGATGAAGATGGCCACCGGTGGTGGATTCCCTCTCCGGCAGGGTGCCAAAACGGGCTCCCGAGAGGTTTTTGGTGGCTATAGAGGCTTGCGGCGGCGTAACTCCCGATCTATTATGTTCCTCGATGTTTTTAGGGTATATGGAGATATATAGATGAAAGAAGTTGGTCAGGGGAGCCACAAGGGGCCCACGAGGGTGGGGGCGCGCCCAGGGGAGGTGGGTGTGCCTCCCTGCCTCGTGGCCCCCCTCGAAGCTTCCCTTACGTGCACTCCAAGTCCCCTGGATTGCTTCCGTTCCAAAAATAACTTTCCCGAAGGTTTCATTCCGTTTGGACTCCATTTGATATTCCTTTTCTTCGAAACACTGAAATAGGCAAGAAAACTGCAAGAAAATTCAGATGCAGCAGCCAAAGAAGATCCACTGCTAATACAGTTTGAAACACAGCAGAGCACAAGCAATTTAGAGGAGCAATTGCAAATAGAAAATGTTATGGAGGAGACAAGGAGAAAGGAAATTGCAATGTTTAGGACGAATAAGAAAGAAAAAGAGAAGGCCACTCCTTTGAAAAGGAAATCCGTAGTTATGGAGAATGAAGAGGACAGTGATGATGAAAATTTGATAGAATATGGGGATATCCTTGCTAGGCTTGAGGAAATGAAAAAACAGAGGGATGATCCATTACTGCGTTATGAAGGGGACACAGATGTTGAGGAGATGTGGGATACGGATGAGGAGGAGGAACTGTATCAGCCATCAGGTGAAGAAGAGGATGATGATGATCAAGAGGAGGATGAATTGGGGGAATTGGAGGAAGAGGTGCAGGAGGAGCAACACAATGAAGAGGAGCAGGATAGTGGGCAACATATTCAGAAGAAGAATAAGGCCAAGAGACACAGAAAAGGGCCAACAAGTAGATCACATGGAAGTATAGAGCATATGTTTGAGGAGGACCGGATACCATCATATGATGGTGACAAAAACCACTAGACTTGGGTTTGGAAGATGATGATGGTGCTGAGGCAATGGCATATGTGTTGCCCAATGGTAGGAAGAGCATAGCAAAGAAGATGAGGCCAAGGTTATGGTATGATGAGGACAGAGCTGACCCACAGGACCAATTTGTGAAGCATCTTTGCTTCATTGATGTGTACCAGTTCAGAACTGCACTCCAAACATTGCACATATCACAGAACAGGAACTTTGAGTACCATAGAAACTGCAGTGACAGGTGAGGGAGTCCTGGACTAGGGGGTGTTCGGACAGCCGGACTATCAATGTCCGCCGGACTCCAAGACTACGAAGATACAAGATTGAAGACTCCGGCTCGTGTCCGGAAGGTACTTTACTTGGCGTGGAAGGCAAGCTTGGCGATACGGATACGTAGATCTCCTACTATTGTAACCGACTCTGTGTAACCCTAGCCCTCTCCGGTATCTATATAAACCGGAGGGCTTTAGTCCGTAGGACAACATACACAACATACAAGCATACCATAGGCTAGCTTCTAGGGTTTAGCCTCCTTGATCTCGTGGTAGATCTACTCTTGTACTACCCATATCATCAATATCAATCAAGCAGGAGTAGGGTTTTACCTCCATCGAGAGGGCCCGAACCTGGGTAAAAACATCGTGTCCCTTGTCTCCTGTTACCATCCGCCTAGAGGCACAGTTCGGGACCCCCTACCCGAGATCCGCCGGTTTTGACACCGACATTGGTGCTTTCATTGAGAGTTCCTCTGTGTCGTCACTGATAGGCTTGATGGCATCTTCAACCTGCAACACTGTCCAGGGTGAGACTTTCCTCCCCGGACAGATCTTCGTATTCGGCAGCTTCGCACTGCGGGCCAATTCACTTGGCCATCTGGAGCAGATCGAAAGCTACGCCCCTGGCCGTCAGGTCAGATTTGGAATCTTAAACTTCACGGCCGACGTCCGAGGAGACTTGATCCTCGACGGACTCGAGCCACAGCCAAGCGTGCCGCACTGTGATGATGGGCATGATCTAGCTCTGCCGCCGAACAGTGCCTTGGTGGCCGCACACGGATCCGCTTCGGTCATTAGCCCGGAGCCGATCGCCCAGATCGAGGGTCGGTGGATAGACGCCGCCCTGGGGGCTTCAATATCCACGGCGATGGAGCCGAACACTAATCTTGTCCCCGGCGAAACTCGTGATTCCAAGGCGCCGGACTCCCCGCCGGACTCCGAACCTCCTGCGCCCCTACCAATCGATCCGGATTGGGCGCCGGTTATGGAATTCACTGCCGCGGACATCTTCTAATGCTCGCCTTTCGGCGATATCTTAAATTCACTGAAGCATCTCTCGTTATCAGGAGAGTCCTGGCCGGATTATGGCCAGGATGGTTGGGATGCGGACGACGAAGAAATTCAGAGCCCACCCACCACCCACTTTGTAGCCACTGTCGATGATCTAACCGACATGCTAGACTACGACTCCGAAGACATCAACGCTATGAACGACGATGCCGGAGACGAACAGGAACCAGCGCCCACAGGGCACTGGAAGGCCACCTCGTCATATGACGTATACATGGTGGATACCCCAAAAGACGGGGACGGCGAAGGAACAGCGGAGGCAGATTCCTTAAAGAAACAGCCCAAGCGCCGGCGTCAGCGGCGCCGCTCTAAATCTCGCCACAGCAAAAACGGAGATTTCGGCACAGGAGATAATAATACTCCAGAGAGTGCCGAAGACAATCCCCTCCAGCAAGACTCAGCGCAGGAGGATGCAGAAGCAAGCCCCCATGAGGGGGCGGCAGACGAAGAGGTTGAGGATCATAATTATATGCCTCCCTTCGAAGACGAAGCAAGCCTCAACAATGACGAATTCGTCATACCCGAGGATCCCGTCGAACAAGAGCGCTTCAAGCGCAGGCTTATCGCCACAGCAAACAGCCTAAAGAAAAAGCAGCAGCAGCTCCAAGCTGATCAGGACCTGCTGGCCGATTGATGGACCGAAGTCCTCGCGGCCGAAGAGCATAAACTCGGACGTCCCTCCAAAAGTTACCCAAAACGCAAGCTGCTCCCCCGATTAGAGGAGGAAGCATACGTACATCCATCACCAGCGCACGATATGGCTGACCGACCACCCCGTGGTCGTGACAGAGAGGCATCCAGGACCCCAGCCAAGACCACACCCCGGCATCGCTTCAAAAGTACGAAGCCAAGAGGGAACGCGCCGGACTTGCGAGACATATTGGAGGACAAAGCAAGACAAGCCAGATCCATCTATGGATCACGTGGGCGCCCTACGACCCACGAAAAATACCGTCGTGCCGGACACAATAACCCCGGCCGGGCCGAACACAGCAGACAGCGCTCTCTCGAGCTGCGTCGCGATATTGCTCAATACAGGGGCGCCGCACACCCGTTATGCTTCACTGACGAAGTAATGGATCATCAGATCCCCGAAGGGTTTAAACCCGTAAACATCGAATCTTACGATGGCACAACAGACCCCGCGGTGTGGATCGAAGACTATCTTCTCCACATCCATATGGCCCACGGCGATGATCTCCATGCCATAAAGTACCTCCCACTCAAGCTTAAAGGACCAGCTCGGCATTGGCTTAACAGCTTGCCCGCAGAGTCGATTGGGTGTTGGGAGGACCTGGAGGCCGCATTCCTTGATAACTTCCAAGGCACATATGCACGACCACCAGACGCCGATGACCTAAGCCACATCATTCAGCAGCCAGACGAATCGGCCAGACAATTCTGGACACGGTTCTTGACAAAGAAAAATAAAATCGTCGATTGTCCGGACGCAGAGGCCCTTGCAGCCTTCAAACATAACATCCGGGACGAATGGCTAGCCCGGCACCTGGGGCAGGAAAAGCCGAAATCCATGGCAGCCCTCACATCACTAATGACCCGCTTTTGTGCGGGAGAGGACAGCTGGCTAGCCCGCAGCAACAATCTCCGTAAAAATTCTGGCAGTCCGGATACTAAGGACAACAACGGCAGGTCACGTCGAAACAAAAACAAGCGCCGAATTAACGGCGACGATAAGGAGGATATGGCAGTCAATGCCGGATTCCGAGGCTCTAAACCCGGTCAACGGAAGAAGCCATTTAAAAGAACCATTCCGGGTCCATCCAATTTGGACCGAATACTCGACCGCTCATGCCAGATACATGGCACCCCTGAAAAGCCAGCTAACCACACCAATAGAGATTGCTGGGTGTTCAAGCAGGCCGGCAAGTTAATTGCCGAAAACAATGACAAGGGGCTAAATAGCGACGACGAGGAAGAGACCCGGCCGCCGAACAACAGAGGACAGAAGGGTTTTCCCCCACAAGTACGGACGGTGAATATGATATACGCGACCCATATACCCAAGAGGGAGAGGAAACGCGCACTAAGGGACGTCTATGCGATGGAGCCAGTCGCCCCAAAGTTCAACCCATGGTCCTCTTGTCCGATCACTTTCGATCTAAGAGACCATCCGACCAGCATACGCCATGGCGGATTCGCCGCACTAGTCTTAGACCCAATCGTTGATGGGTTTCACCTCACGAGGGTCCTGATGGATGGCGGCAGTAGCCTGAACCTGCTTTATCAGGATACAGTGCGCAAAATGGGCATAGACCCATCAAGGATTAAACCTACAAAGACAACCTTTAAAGGTGTCATACCAGGAGTGGAAGCCAACTGTACAGGCTCAGTCACACTGGAAGTGGTCTTCGGATCCCCAGATAATTTCCGGAGCGAGGAGTTAGTCTTCGACATAGTCCCGTTTCGCAGCGGCTATCACGCCCTGCTCGGACGAACCGCGTTTGCCAAACTCAACGCAGTGCCGCACTATGCATACCTAAAGCTCAAGATGCCAGGCCCTCGTGGAGTCATCACGGTCAATGGGAATACGGAACGCTCCCTCCGAACGAAGGAACATACAGCGGCTCTCGCAGCAGAAGTACAGAGCAGCCTTTATAGGCAATTCTCGAGTCCGGCCGTTAAACGGCCGGATACAGCAAAGCGCGCCCGGAGCAATATCAACCAAGACCACCTGGCACGATCAGAGCACGCGTAGCAATGCGGCCCCAACCCTCGCCCGCGTATGATCTTAAGAATAACACTCCGCGTACATCATTACGCTTTGGAAATACCATGGGCACAGGGGAGGGGGCACGATCACAACGGACCCAGAGTGCGGTTCGACCACACCAGGGGCTCGCAAATGTGCCGCTTTATTATTATTATTTTTTCTTATTTTTTGTACACAGGACTCTGATAACCAGAAGCCCTGTCCGGCGGTGAACCTACCGAACTCATGATGCAATAGTCAGGGACTAAAGAAGGCCGCGCCGAACACTCAGGTGGTCTCAATTACGAACATTAAATTCAATTATGTACACCAAATCCGCAGCTCATCCCTGGAGGGGGACATGTTTATTTAGTCCAAATCCCTTGCTTACCACACTATTTGTATTAGTCCGCTCTACTAGCAGACCTTTTCTTTCATTAATAATGCAACACCTTTATGATCGCAATTGCATTACATTTTATATATGTTCATTATACGACATTCTGGCACCCGTATATTTTTGGTACGGCATAATACACCAGGGGCTTATGTTCCCCACTCTATGGTGTGATAAAGTCCGAACACTTTCACAAGTGCGGCACCCCGAACTTATAGCATTATATGAATCGGCTCCGAATCATGTCTTGGGTCAATAGTTGGGTTTGCCCGGCTCCCATGTTTGGCACCTTACGTTTCCGTTCCGTCGGCTAAGGTAGCACTGGGAGAACCACTGCGATTGCGCCCCGGTTGAGCCGGGTTAACGCCTCAGTGGAGAAAGCTAAAACTGACCGGCATGATAAGGCGAGAGACTGGTCGCTGTTCGAGAGGTTTTTTCGGGTCCTTAAAGACTCACGCCGCTTCGAGCGAAGTTCCGGATTATGTCCGATGAAGGCGTGGATAGCGCCCCGGATTCGGTCTTCCGAATACCAGGGGCTTCGCCGAAATTTAAAATTATAGAATTCTATGGCTAAGTGAGAGTGTTCAAGCATTACAAGTCCGGTCGCCTTGTTCGTCGTGTTGAGTGCCTCCCTAGATGGACCCAAATATGGGAACAAGAGTGCTCAAGTTTATCACCGAACACCCCAGCACTTGTGGCTTGGGGGCTGAAGCCAACGACTTGCCATCTCTCAGATTTTATAAACGGCCAAACAGAAGGTAATATTTTAAATTAAATAAGCGTTGCTCATGGCGCATATGAACGAAGTTTTCAGCGCACAGGATAAATAAACAGCGAGTTCACTCAAAGATTACATTTCGGGAGCACTCATCTGCAATATTGCAGGCTCCCTTCAGGACAATATTATAATATTTCTCCGGCGTGCGATACTCCTTGCCCGGTGGCGGTGGGTCCGTGAGAAGCTTCTCCGCATCCAGTTTGCCCCATTGCACCTTTATGCGGGCAAGGGCCCGACGAGCACCTTCGATACAGGCGGAGCGCTTGACTACATCCAGCCTAGGGCATGCATCCACCAGCCGCCGCACGAGGCCAAAGTAGCTACCAGGCATGGCCTGTCCAGGCCACAGCCGGACTATGAGGCCCTTCATGGCCTCCTCAGCTACCTTGTGGAGTTCGACCAGCTGCTTCAGCTGGTCGCTTAGGGGCACCGGATGGCCGGCCTCAGTATACTGAGACCAAAAGACCTTCTCCGTCGAGCTCCTCTCCTCGCCACGATAGAATGCGGCGGCATCAGCCACACTACGCGGCAGATCTGCAAACGCCCCTGGAGAGCTCCGAATTCGGGTAAGTATCAGGTAGTTCACAGTAACATGCCTGCTTTGCATGAAAAACGCCTTACCCGCCGCTATCTTCTTTATGTCCTCAACCTCCTGAAGGGCCTTATGGGCCTCGGCCTTGGCGGACTTGGCACTTTCGAGAGACAAGGCAAGCTCGGACCCTTGAGTCTTGGAGTCACGCTCCAAACTCTCATGTTTTTCCATGAGAACCTGGAGCTCTTGCCGAACTTCCGCCACCCGCACCTCTTGCTTTTCTCGCTCAGCCCGTTCCGCGGCCGCATTGCGTTCGGCCGCGGACACAGCATCCTTCAGGGTTGCCACCTCGTTAGTGGCCCCTGCAATGCACATATTATCCTTGTTAATTTTATTTGCAACCAAAATCCTTTTCTGTAAGGTACTTATTCAAAGAGGTGTTACTCACTTTCTTTTTCCTCGAGCTGCTTCTTTGCATGGCCGAGCTCTTGTTCGGACCGCTCGAGATTCTTTTTCAGCATGTCAACCTCCGCCGTTAGTGCGGTAGAGGTCAGCAGTGCAGCCTGCAAACCCATATTGACATATTTTAGGCAACCCTGTGTATATCTTGTTATAGATCCTTAGTCTGGCTTTTCTTTTCGAACACCGAACCAAGCATCAGGGGCTACTGTCTATGCGGTATTATATTACATAATTTTTACTTCTTACCTCAAAGCCTGTTAAAAGGCTACTGCAGGCTTCGGTCAGCCCGCTTTTCGCGAGCTGAACCTTTTCAATCACCGCACTCATGACAGTGTGGTGTTCTTCCTCGATGGAAGCGCCTTTAAGCGCCTCCAGCAGGTTATCCGGCGCCTCCGGTTGGACGGAGGCCGCCGGCGTCACGGTCCTGCCCTTCTTTCGAAGGGGCCGCTTGCCGGACTCTGGAACCACTGCGGGTTCCGATGTAGAGTCCGGCACGAAGTCCGGGGGGCTGCCTGACGGCGCCTCCGGAGCCTCCTCCTGATGGGTCCCTCTATGGGATCCCACCTCGACGTCCTCGTTGGCGCGTGGAGTGGAGGCAGTCGGGATGGAATTCACATCCGCCGAGGCCAATGACCCGCTCGATGAGTCGGGGAGATCATCATTGGCCGGACTACGGACAGAATGCGGCGTTAGAAGGATACTACGCGACATAAAAGAAATTACACATTAAGGATCCGGATACTTACGATCTCGCCGGACGCCTGGCCCTTGGAGGCCGCTCATCCTCACCAACGCTGATGTTGGCGGAACTGTCCGGAGGGATAGTTCTCTCCCTCTTGGACCCTTCGGCCCCCCCGATGGGGGAAGCCTTCCTTTTCTTCTCTCCCTCCTCCGGGAGAGAGTACTCCTCCTCCTCGTCTTCAGGAGAGGAGTCCTCGTCATCGTCAGACGCCTGATTGCGGGAACTCTTTCGAGTCCCCGTGGCCACCTTCTTGGCCTTCTTCTCCGGCACCACGTGCGGTGCCGGAACCAGCAGCCCTGTTAAGCGGGCGTTCGCTGGGTCTTCTGGCATGGGAGCCGGGCTGATGAGCAGCTTGGCCTTCTCCATCCATTCCTGTCAAAGGAAGAGGCAGAATGAAACCTCACTAGAGTCAATCTACTTATCACAAGTGTCCCGTAATGGGGATGAATCACTTACCTCGTCAGTTGGATTCTGCGAGCTGAATCCGCGGTCTTTGGTCGCGGACGTAGGGGCTTCGGCGCCCTTGAACAGCACCCTCCAGGCGCCTTCGTATGTTGTATCGAAGAGCCCGTTTAGCGCCTGGTGCTGTTCCGGATTGAACTCCCACAAATTAAATGCCCGTTCTTGGCATGGGAGGATCCGCCGGATGAGCATGACTTGGACCACGTCGACGAGCCTGAGCTTATTGCTCACCATCTTCTTGATACATGCTCGGAGTCCCATCACCTCCACTGGATTCCCCCACTGCAAGCCCTTCTCTTTCCAGGAGGTGAGCTGCGTGGGGATGCCTGATCTAAACTCGGGGGCCGCCGCCCATGTGGATTTGCGCGGCTCGGTGATGTAGAACCACCCCGATTGCCACCCCTTAACGGAGTCCACGAAGGTCCCTTCTAGCCAAGGGACGTTGGGCAATTTGCCCAACATAGCGCCTCCGCATTCCGCTTGCGTACCCTTCACAACCTTCGGCTTGACGTTAAAGGTATTGAGCCACAGGCCGAAGTGGGGCCGGATGCAGAGAAAGGCCTCGCACACAACGATAAACACCGAGATGTTGAGGATAAAGTTCGGCGCCAGATCGTGGAAATCCAGGCCGTAGTAAAACATGGGCCCCCGGACAAATGGATGGAGCGGAAAGCCCAGTCCGCGGAGGAAGTGGGGAAGGAAGACGACCCTCTCATGAGGCCCGGGGGTAGGGATGAGCTGCCCCTCGTCGGGCAGCCGATGCGCGATATCGCCGGAAAGGTATCCGGCGCTGCGCAGCTTGGTGATGTCCTCCTCCTTGACGGTGGAGGCTAACCATTTACCTCCCGCTCCAGACATATTCGGAGAAGGTCGAGATGAGATGCGCGAGTTCGGGCGTTGGAGCTTGAATTCGCGGGGATGGATAAGCAAAGGAGGAAGAAGGCGTAGGTGAGAAGGTGAATCCTTATCCCTTATATATAGGCGGACAAAACTATGCGTCCCCCACCGGCCTGGTAAAACTCGCTTATCTCCCAAGCGCCACCATTGATGGCGCGGTTGGGTTACCCACGCACGTATTGATGAGAATCCCGGAATAAGGGGAACACGATCTCTGCTTCGACAAGACGTGCCAAGGAAACCGCTTCGCTAAACATGCTGAGGTGGTATAGTAATTCAAACAGAGGCCTGGTGGCGGTGTGATGTCACGCCGCATAATACGTCAGCAGATTGAATTAGGTGTACATTTTATTCTCTCTACGGTGGAATGTGGAATTTATTTTGCAGAGCCGGACACTATCCTGGTGTTCATTATCTTCTCTGGATTATTCAAGGGAGGAACCCGCCTTGCAGTGCCGAACATTATGCACGCCAGACTTATCGTCATTGAAGACTGGTTCAGGGGCTACTGAGGGAGTCCTGGACTAGGGGGTGTTCGGACAGCCGGACTATCAATGTCCGCCGGACTCCAAGACTACGAAGATACAAGATTGAAGACTCCGACTCGTGTCCGGAAGGTACTTTACTTGGCGTGGAAGGCAAGCTTGGCGATACGGATACGTAGATCTCCTACTATTGTAACCGACTCTGTGTAACCCTAGCCCTCTCCGGTATCTATATAAACCGGAGGGCTTTAGTCCGTAGGACAACATACACAACATACAATCATACCATAGGCTAGCTTCTAGGGTTTAACCTCCTTGATCTCGTGGTAGATCTACTCTTGTACTACCCATATCATCAATATCAATCAAGCAGGAGTAGGGTTTACCTCCATCGAGAGGGCCCGAACCTGGGTAAAAACATCGTGTCCCTTGTCTCCTGTTACCATCCGCCTAGACGCACAGTTCGGGACCCCCTACCCGAGATCCGCCGGTTTTGACACCGACAACAGGGTTATAGCACAGTGCATAGATGAGCAATGCCCTTTTTATATAGCAGCTTCTCAGATTGCAAATAAGAAGACATTTACCACTAGGAAGCAGTATTTGGTACACACATGCCCTTCTGTGTCAGAGAGCACCAAATTCACTGCCAAGTGGGTTGCAAAACATTGTGAGGAGGCAGTGAGGAATGACCCGTGCAAAACAATAACAACAATTATGAACACTGCAAAGAGCAAGTATGGAGTAGATATATCAACCCACATGGCATACAGGGCTAGGAAGGCAGCAAAGGATGTTGTTTTAGGAGATCAAAAGGCCCAATACACAAGGATTAGGGATTATTTACATGCTTTCCTAGACACTAATCCAGGTTCTAGATGTATTGTGACAACAAAATATATTAGGGAGCATCCTAGCAAGAATCCTAGGTTTCATGGATTGTTCATCTGCGTGAATGGATGCAAAGAAGGATTCCTCATGGCTGTAGACCATTCCTAGGATTTTTGTTTCTGCTACTTATATGTTCTACGAAGTACTAATCATTTGTGCTAATATTGTAGGTTTGGATGGATGCTTCATAAAGCTCACTACTGGTCAACAAAATCTAGCTGCTATGGAAGAGACGGAATACCAATATTTTCCCTATTCCTTTTGGAATTGTAGACAAGAAGGACACTGATTCCTGGACCTAGTTTCTATACCAGCTGAGGGTGGCAATAGGTGGGTAATCTGGCAAGTTTGGATAGTACACAATCATTTCAGACAGGCAAAAGTTAATATATTTAGTTGTTCTTACTTTCATGTAGTTCTTTTCATTTAGTTGTAGTTCTTTCATACAGGGTCTTTTGAAAGCCATAAATAGTCTTCTCCAATTGCCCACAAAGGTTTTTCCTTAAACATATTTACCAGAACTTTCAAATTGCTGGGTTTAGAGGGCCAGAAATTAATAAAATACATGGATGCAGCAGGTTACTCTTATACTGAACATGGTTTTCAAGTTTCCATGGATGAGTTAAAGAGTGAGTGTGAAGCAGCTTGGGTGTGGCTTAGAAAAATAACCAAACACACTTGGGCCAGACATGCCATGGATATGAACTGCAAGACAAACTTAGTTGTTAACAATCCAAGTAAGGTTTTCAATAGGTGGGTCCTAGATGTCAGGGCTAAGCCAATAAGGACCATGGTTGATAAAATTAGGACAAAGTTGATGGTCAAGTTCAATGCAAATATGCAGAGAAACTGGAGGAAGCAAAGAAACTGGAGGAAGCAAAGAAGTGGTCTAGGAACTGCCAATCTTTGATGGTTGGACCACATCTTTACCAAGTGCCAAGTGGAGAGAAAACATATGTTGTTAACCTGGAGGAAAAGAATTGTGGGTGTAGGAAGTGGGATATGACAGCAGTGCCTTTCCATCATGTTGTTTCTACCATACACAAAGCTAAGCTCCAGCCAGAGGACTTTGTTCATGATTTTTTCAAAAAACCACAATGTACAAGGCTGCTTACAGTCCATAATCTATCCAGTACCTGTCCCTTCCATGTGGCCAAGGACAGACAGTAGGGACATTGAGCCTCCAGTCTTCACAGAACATAAATGCAGAGCACAAACTAAGAGAAGAAAGAGCAGATATGAAAAGCCAGCTCCAAAAGACACTTCAAGGTTGGCCTCAATCACTTGTTCTAATTGCAGCAAAGTTGGCCATAGATACACCAATTGCCATGATGCTTTGAAGCCTGGACTAGCCTTGAGAATGAATAGGCATGAGGTAAGAAACAATGCAAAAAATGCTAAAATACTTGTGTTCTCTTTGCATCTAACAAAAATGCTAAATTACTTGTGTTCTGTTTTTCAGCCAAGCAATAGTTCTTACCCCCTGATGCTGCTACTGCTGCCTCTTCTGCTGCACCAGCACCAGCAAAGAGGGCTTGATATTCTGCCACTGCACTGGCATAAGCAAGGAGGGCTCCATCTTCAGCCACTGCATCAGCACCAGCAAGGAGGGCTCCATATTTTGACACTGCACCAGCACCAGCAAGGAGGGCTCCATCTATTGCCACCACACCAGCACCAGCAAGTAGGGCTTCATCTTCTACCACTTCACCATCAACTAGATCTGTTACTGCGCTGCAAAGGGTAAGGCAACAGCCAAAAGGGCTTCAACTGCTGCTGCAAAGGGAGCAAGGGCAGCTTTCTTGCCTCCAAGACCAAATAGTGGTTTCCAGAGAGTCAGGAAGCCAACCCAGAAAATCAAGGACTACCTGATTGCTTTTGGTGCAACATGGGATTGATGTTATGATCCAAAAAATGCTTTATGATGTTGTGGTACTGCTACTATTTTGATTATCAAGTGATTATCAAGTTACCATCTGCTAGTATTGTAATTATCAACTTATGTTCTGGTACTATTGCGATGAACCAGTTTATGTTATGCTACTAATGTTCTGTTACTATTGTGATGATCAAGTTATGTTATGCTACTAATGTGATGATAAACTTATGTTATGGTACTATTGTGATGATCATCTTATGTTATGCAACTAATGTGATGATCAACTTATGTTATGGTACCAATGTTACGCTACTAAAGTGGTATCGATAACCCTATTTGATGCCTCGGCATCGAGAGAACCCTAAAGTGGCATCGATAACCCTATTTGATGCCTCGTCGTCGAAATAACCCTAAAGTGACATTGATAACCCTATTTGATGCCTCGATGTCGAGAGAACCCCAAAGTGGTACCAATAGCCCTATTTGATGCCTGGACGTCGAGACAACCCTAAAGTGGCATCGATAACCCTATTTGATGCCTAGGTATCGAGAGAACCCTAAAGTGTTGGAGAACGTTGCATAAAATAAAAAAAAATCCTACATTCACCAAGATCAATCTATGGAGTCATCTAGCAATGAGAGAGGGGAGTGCATCTACATACCCTTGTAGATCGCGTGCGGAAGCGTTCAAGAGAACGGGGTTGAGGGTACTCGTCGTGATCCAAATCACCGGAGATCCTAGCGCCGAATGGATCCGCGTTAAACACATGTACGGTTGGGAAGACGTCTCCTCCTTCTTGATCTAGCAAGGGGGAAGGAGAGGTTGATGAAGATCCAGCAGCACGACGGCGTGGTGGTGGATGCAGCAGCGATCACGGCAGGGCTTCGCCAAGCTTCTGCGAGAGGGAGAGGTGTTGCAGGGGAGAGGGAGGCGCCAGAGACTTGGGGTCCGGCTGCCCTCCCTCCCCACTCTTTATATAGGCCCCCTGGGGGGCGCCGCCCTAGGAGATGGGATCTCCAAGGGGGGCGGCGGCCAAGGGGGTGGCTTGCCCCCCAAGGCAAGTGGTGGCGCCCCCCACCCCTAGGGTTTCCAACCCTAGGCGCAGGGGGGCCCAAGGGGGGGCGCACCAGCCCACCAGGGGCTGGTTCCCCTCCCACTTCAGTCCATGGGGCCCTCCGGGATAGGTGTCCCCACCCGATGGACCCCCAGGACCCTTCCGGTGGTCCCGGTACAATACCGGTGACCCCCGAAACTTTCCCGGTGGCCGAAACTGCACTTCCTATATATAATTCTTCACCTCTGGACCATTCCGGAACTCCTCGTGACGTCCGGGATCTCATCCGGGACTCTGAACAACTTTCGTGTTACTGCATACTCATATCTCTATAACCCTAGCATCACCGAACCTTAAGTGTGTAGACCCAACGGGTTCGGGAGACATGCAGACATGACCGAGATGCCTCTCCGATCAATAACCAACAACGGGATCTGGATACCCATGTTGGCTCCCACATGCTCCTCGATGATCTTATCGGATGAACCACGATGTCGAGGATTCAATCAATCCCGTATACAATTCCCTTTGTCAATCGGTACGTTACTTGCCGAGACTCGATCATCGGTATCCCAATACCTCGTTCAATCTTGTTACCGGCAAGTCACTTTACTCGTACCATAATGCATGATCCCGTGACCAGACACTTAGTCACATTGAGCTCATTATGATGATGCATTACCGAGTGGGCCCAGAGATACCTCTCCGTCATACGGAGTGACAAATCCCAGTCTCGATTCGTGCCAACCCAACAGACACTTTTGGAGATACCCGTAGTGCACCTTTATAGTCACCCAGTTACGTTGTGACGTTTGGCACACCCAGAGCACTCCTACGGTATCCGGGAGTTGCACAATCTCATGGTCTAAGGAAATGATACTTGACATTTGGAAAAGCTCTAGCAAAACGAACTACACGATCTTTGTGCTATGCTTAGGATTGGGTCTTGTCCATCACATCATTCTCCTAATGATGTGATCCCGTTATCAATGACATCCAATGTCCATAGTCAGGAAACCATGACTATCTGTTAATCAACGAGCTAGTCAACTAGAGGCTCACTAGGGACTTGTTGTGGTCTATGTATTGACACATGTATTACGATTTCCGGATAATACAATTATAGCATGAACAATAGACAATTATCATGAACAAAGAAATATAATAATAACCATTTTATTATTGCCTCTAGGGCATATTTCCAACAGTCTCCCACTTGCACTAGAGTCAATAATCTAGTTATATTGTGATGTATCGAACACCCATTGCGTTCTGGTGTTGATCATGTTTTGCTCTAGGGAGAGGTTTAGTCAACGGATCTGCTACATTCAGATCCGTATGTACTTTACAAATATCTATATCTCCATCTTGAACATTTTCACGGGTGGAGTTGAAGCGACGCTTGATGTGCCTGGTCTTCTTGTGAAACCTGGGCTCCTTGGCAAGTGCAATAGCTCCAGTGTTGTCACAAAAGAGTGTGATCGGCCCTGACGCATTGGGTATGACTCCTAGGTCGGTGATTAACTCCTTCACCCAGATAGCTTCATGTGCTGCCTCTGAGGCTACCATGTACTCCGCTTCACATGTAGATCCCGCCACAACGCTCTGCTTGCAATTGCACCAACTTACTGCCCCACCATTCAAAATATACACGTATCCGGTTTGTGACTTAGAGTCATCCAGATCTGTGTCGAAGCTAGCGTCGACGTAACCCTTTACGACGAGCTCTTCGTCACGTCCATATACGAGAAACATATCCTTAGTCCTTTTCAGGTACTTAAGGATGTTCTTGACCGTTGTCCAGTGTTCCATGTCGGGATTACTTTGGTACCTTCCTACCAAACTTACGGCAAGGTTTATATCAGGTCTGGTACAGGTCATGGCATACATGATAGACCCTATGGCTGAGTGTAGGACCTTGAATTATGTCTAGAAGGGGGGTGATTAGACTACTTGACCAATTAAAAACTTAACCTTTTCCCAATTTTAGAGTCTGGCAGATTTTAGCTATTTTAGGACAAGTCAAGCAATCATCACACTATTCAAGCAAGCATGCAAAGAGTATATAGGCAGCGGAAATTAAAGCATGCAACTTGCAAGAAAGTAAAGGGAAGGGTTTGGAGGATTCAAACGCAATTGGAGACACGGATGTTTTTGGCGTGGTTCCGATAGGTGGTGCTATCGTACATCCACGTTGATGGAGACTTCAAACCACGAAGGGTAACGGTTGCGCGAGTCCACGGAGGGCTCCACCCACGAAGGGTCCATGAAGAAGCAACCTTGTCTATCCCACCATGGCCGTCGCCCATGAAGGACTTGCCTCACTAGCGGTAGATCTTCACGAAGTAGGCGATCTCCTTGACCTTACAAACTCCTTGGTTCAACTCCACAATCTTGTCAGAGGCTCCCAAGTGACACCTAGCCAATCTAGGAGACACCACTCTCCAAGAAGTAACAAATGGTGCGTTGATGATGAACTCCTTGCTCTTGTGCTTCAAATGATAGTCTACCCAACACTCAACTATCTCTCATAGGTTTTGGATCTAGTGGAAAGAAGATTTGAGTGGAAAGCAACTTGGGGAAGGCTAGAGATCAAGATTCAATGGTAGGAATGGAATATCTTGGCCTCAACACATGAGTAGGTGGTTCTCTCTCAGAAATGGTAAGTTGGAAGTGTAGGTTTAGTCTGATGGCTCTCTCCACGAATGAAGAGGAGGTGGAGGGGTATTTATAGCCTCCACACAAAATCTAACCGTTACACACAATTTACCAAACTCGGTGGGACCGATTCAATAGACTCGGTCGGACCGATTTAGTAAACCTAGTGACCATTAGTGATTTTCGGTGGGACTAACATGCAACTCGGTGAGACCGATTCGGTTAGGGTTAGGGCATAACGTAATCTCGGTAAGACGATTACACAAACTCGGTGAGACCGATTTTGGTAATAAGCTTTCCAGAGAGTTGGTCGTGTAAACTCGGTGGGACCGATTTGCTCTTTTCGGTGAGACCGAAATGTTACAAAAGGGAAACAGAGAGTTTACATTGCAATCTCGGTGGGATCGATCGCTCACTTCGGTTAGACCGAAATGTTACGAAGGGAAACAGAGAGATTACAATCCCATCTCGGTGAGACCGAGATCCCTATCGGTAAGACCGATTTGCTTAGGGTTTGTGGCAGTGGCTATGACTTTTGGAATCGGTGGCGCTTGATAGGAAGAATCAGTGTAACCGATTTTGGCTTTAGGTTTAGGTCATTTGTGGATGTGAGAAAGTAGCTGAGGGTTTTGGAGCATATCACTAAGCACATGAAGCAAGAGGCTCATTAAGCAACACCTCATCCCTCCTTGATAGTATTGGCTTTTCCTATAGACTCAATGTGATCTTGGATCACTAAAATATAAAATGAAGAGTCTTGAGCTTTTGAGCTTGAGCCAATCCTTTGTCCTTAGTATTTTGAGGGATCCACTTTCATCATCCATGCCATGTCATTCATTGAGCTTTCCTGAAATAATAGTCTTGGAATAGCATTAGCTCAATGAGATATATGTTGTTATGAATTACCAAAACCACCTAGGGATAGTTGCACTTTCAATCTCCCCATTTTTGGTAATTGATGACAACATATAGATCAAAGCTTCGACAAATGATAATAAGATTTAACAACATCGTCGCTTTGAGAAGTATGTGATAAGCAAGAGCTCCCCCTAAATTTGTGCATGGTTTAAGATTTGCTTTGGACTGCAAATGCACAATGAATTAGGCTCATGGGTTACTCTTCCATGTCACATACATCTTGGTGGAGCGCTCAAAATAATAAAGATTGAATACATGCACTCATCACCAAGCAAAGTGAATGATCACATAGGATAGATAAGATAATATCATCAAACATGCATAAGTGTAGCTTATGATCAAACACATGATCATCAATGTCTCTCAAGAATAGCATAGTATCTCAAGCAATCAAAAGCAAACAAGTTTAACCACCAAACAAGAGAGAATAAAAGCAACACACTCTCTCTCTCTCTCTCTCTCGAAGCCTATAATCTATACATTTTTCTCCCCCTTTGGCAACAAGTTACCAAAAAGTTCACAAAAAATGCATAGTGCTAGATCGTCTCTCGGGCTTGATCTTCAGGTGGTAGTGTCCGGATAACTCCAAGAACGAAGGCTTCAGTTGAAGTAGAGGGTGCTGGAGTTGATGCTGGAGCTGGTTGCACTGGAGCAGTAGGGGCTGTAGCTGGTGTGGATGATGTTGCTCTAGTGTCTGTCACATGCACTGCAACTGACCTCTGGGCTCTAGGCACTCTGGCAAACACATTTGTGGTAGTCTTGCCCTGCCTCTCCTGCATGTCATCCTGTAGCTGCTCCACAACTGACTGAATCTCAGTTACTTTGACATCAAGGTCATGGAATTTGAGTTCCATGATTCTTTCCAAGCTCTCCTAATTCTGAGTGAGGGTGGCCAATCCCTTCTCAATCCTCAGTGTTGATGCTATCAAGTAATCAAGCTGCTCCTGCTTGTTCTTCAAGAAATACTCAGATGCCTCCTCTTGAGTTGGCATCTTGGCAGCCTTCTCCTTCCTTGCCTTCTCCTTCTTCTCTTGAGCATGCACTGATGATGGATCATTCTCATTCATGACAACCTAATTGTCCTCAAAGTCTAGATAAAGTGGAAAATGTTCCTTATCCAATTGATATTTCCCTGTGCCCATCTTTGAGTTAATCAACTCCTGAATCCGAGGGGCATATCCACAGCTCCTCTTCTGATCTCCTGCAGTCCTCTTAATGGTTTCAATCATAAGGCTCATGACTTTGAACTTTTGTGGCACATCAAACAAATGCAACATGTTGATAGCATGCCCTCTGATCATGTTGTGGTCACCAGACTTAGGCAACAGAGTGTGCCTTAGGATCCGATTGATAGTTGGCAGTCCTGACAGAAGGAAGTGGACTGATCCAAACTTATGTGTCTCTACAGCTTTGTCTAGGATCTCCTTGTACATGTGTGCCATGGAATTGTGGTCCATCTTCTTCTTGGTATAAATATCCAGGTCATCTTCACTTTCCTTTGGGGCATTGATCAGACTTGCCCATTCCTCAACAGTGACTGGTACCTTGTACCTTCAGACATCCAAACAATCCTTCCATCTGGATAGAAGTGTGTTGTGGAGTAGAATTGCATGATAAGTTCATCATTCCAGTTGGTGAGATTTTGCCCAACAAAATCAGCAACTCCACAAGCAACAAAATTGTCTTGCACTCCAGGATAGTGCTCTTCATTGTCCTTGATGTAGGTCCAGTCAACCCACCTCATATCACAAACTATGGGCTTCTTATCCAACAAGATTGTCTCATAGAAGTCCTGCTGTTCCTTTGTATGGAACCTGTAATCAACAGCAGTTCTTCTCCTTGAGGCATATGGATCTTCCATCCTCCATATCCTCAACCCTGAGTCCTTCCTGATCCTCATGTCCTCAGCCACAGGATGGGCATCATTGTGGTCTGGTATCTTGGGCTTGAGCTTCCTTAGGACCTGTCCTTCTTCATCTTCCTCATCAGCAACATTTGGCACCGGGGCCTTGTTCTTCTCAACAACTGGAATACTTCTGGTATTCCTCTTTGGTGCAAGCTTGGCCTTGGGGGCAGCTTTGGGTGCTTCCTTGGGCTTAGATGTTGCAGCCCCTGATCTAATAGCATCACCCATAAGCTTTGGTGCCTTGGGTGCTGGTGCAGCAACCTCTTCTTCCTCTTCAGAGTCTCTTCTCATTGAGGGCTTTCCAAGAACCTGGGCAGTTGTGGTTCTTGCTCTCTTCTTCTTCTTGTCCTGAGCAGCTTCATCCTCTGATTCAATGGTAAACTTCATAGTTTCTCCAGTAGGGACTTTCTTGGATTTGGAAGTTGTGACTTTCTTAGCAGGTGCCTCTTTGAGTTCAGTCTGTTCTGGCACTTGAGTGGACCTTCTGACCTTGGGCATAGGTGTCCTCTTGGCAGGAACTTTCTTATTCAGTCCAGGCTTTGTATTGTTTGCTGAGCCATACTCCTTTTTGAGCACTACATTCTTGGAAGTAGTCTCATCCTCTTCAGCTCTACAGTCCTCATCTTCAGAGTCTGAGGTTCTCTTCCTCCTTTGCCTGGTAGCAGCCTTAGGTAGATTACTTGGAGTGCTTCTGCTTCCTTCATATGAAGTGCTAGAGGGACTAGTGCCCTGACTCATGTCAATCTGCTCTTCTGACCTGTTCTGGCTATCACTCTGGTCTGACATGCTGCAAACACTGACTGCTGACCCTGTGAAGAGTTATAGATGAGATGGAGTGGATGAGCATCACAAAATGCAGAGATTTTTGCAAAAGAATGATTCAAAAGTTCAGTTTTAGTTTTCCACAGAAAGCATTTCGGATCAACCGATTTTCAAACTCGGTGATACCGAAGCAGTTTTGGAACCTAAACTGATGAACTCGGTTGGACCGAGTCACAGTTCGGTGGCACCAAGACTGCTAGGGTTTCACAAAGTCCTAAAATTGGTCGCACCGATTAGCAATTCTCGGTCAGACCGAGAGTTACTTGTGCAATGGCATAAGCCAAATTGGTGGGACCGAGTTTTTCAACTCGGTGGGTCCGAGATGGTTTCGGCGGAAACCTAACCCTAAAATTTTGAATCTCATCTAATCTACAAACTACACTGACTGGATAGGAGTGTTTCAATCGTGGCAAGAATCAATAAGAACACAATGTGCTAGGAATCGGACGAGGATAGCACAGTGATCGAGTCCATACCCTAGCTTGGCGATGAACTCGCTACGGCGGCAACGGCGGGGTTGAAATCCGTTGACAGCGGCGGAGACCAGCGACAGGAGGCGGCTGGCGACGAGGAGACGATCCGGAGACCTTCGAGGCAGAGCGAGCTATTGCGCGGGCAAAGGGGTTTGGAGGAATTTCCAAATTTTTGCCCGTGACTATGTATAGCCCGACCCTGTCGGTGTGACTGAGTGGAACAACTCGGTGGCACTGAGATGCATAACTATGTACAGTTACAGCAACTCGGTGTGACTGAAAAGTTCAAATCGGTTGCACCGAGATTGAAAACTCAGATCGACTTAATGATCTCGGTAGGACCAAAATGGAGGAATCGGTCAGACCAAGAATCACAAAGAAGTTTTGGAAGTTTAAGTCTATGACGAATCGGGGACTCCGAGTGCTCCTCACACAGAGTGGTTCGAATCTGACTTGATCAAATTTTGTGATGTAGCATGAATAGAGTTTGGGACGAGAAAAGCATAGATAGCTAGAGAAGGTTCTTAGGCATTCTTGTCCATCCACTTGGCAAAAAGAAAAGAATCCAAACAATCAAAACAACAAGTGGATGTCCTTGAATGAGTAAAATATGCAACCAACATGCTCACACAATAAGATGGCAAATGAAATATGTGGCAAAGCATGCACAACCAATTCTAGCATCTATCAAACAATTGGCGATGACTAGGTCATCTATATATGAGTATATTAACTTAGGAGTCAAATGAAAAACATTTGATCATAGGTCATACTCATCGTTTTAAGCTCAAGTGGGGTTACCACTTTTACATAATGCATTGATGTGTTCACACCATTAGAGTTGCTTTGACTCAATTCTTAGAGTTAAGATCCCCCTAGATGTGAGATCCCCCCTTAGAGGGATGAACTAACCTTGGGTTTTGTTGATGATGACTTCATGTAGGTGTTGAAGATGTGGATGCTCAATGTTGATGTAGATCATTTGGAGCAATCCTTTCGAGTGAGTTGCACTTTCAACTTACCTACATGGGTTAGTCCCACAAGGAACAAAGAAGAATATCCATAGACATAGAGTGATGCACACACAAGATGATGTCCATGAAATAATTAAGTTACCTTGTCCCTTGCCTTACCAACACGAGGGTTTGTGACTCCTTGAACTAGTGCAAGATGTGGAAGTTGATTGCACTTGTTCTTGCCATAATGATATGAGTGAAGAATGTTGGCGGAGTCACCCTCAAGAACTCTCAAGTTCTTCTTCTTCGGGATCCACATCATCTTGATGGGAATCCTTGGAGTTGTAGTTGTACTTGATGAAGTAGAACTTGACGTAGTCTTGGGAACCCACTTGAACGAGGCTTTAGGTGCTTCTTCAAATGCATTAATCTCTTCTTGAAGCTTGTCCTTGCCTTTGTTCTTGTGGTCTTGTGGTGGAAGATCATCTTGTGCTTGTGTTCCCTTGAAGGAAGTAGGATCATACTTCTCTTGTTGAGGAACAAACTTCGTCTTGGGGTATTGATCTTCTTCCCACTCAACTCCATTGGCATTGAACTTTCGTTCAAAACCAACACCTTGATTCTTCCAGTGCCTTCCTTGCTTGCGTACAATTTCCTCGAATTGCTTACTCCCGGCAAGGCTCTTGTAAACACCTTTCTCTATAATTCCCTTCAATAAGCTATTTTCTTGCTCAAGTGTAACTTGGCTAAGAGAATCATTAGTGGAATCAAGAGAACTACTAGAAGCAACAATATTAGATTTAACATTATTGTTGTTACTACTAGAGGAAGTATCTTTCTTGTACTTGTTACTAGACTTGACTTGAGGCATGTAAGTAGATAAGAGTAAACGCTTGGCAATGTAAGACGAACTTTTCTTATGGAGATCATCATTGATTGCCTTTAAGAACTCATGCTCTTGCTCAAGATTGAGATTTTCAAAGCGTAACTTCTCATGAGCCCTTAAAAGTTCTCGATGATCTTTGAAGATAGTTTCATGAGCTAACTTAAGAGTGTTTAGTTCTTTAGTTAAAAACTCAATCTTCTCCTTATCATTGTCATTCGTTTTATCTTGATTAGCATGATTAATTGACGTTTCATCATAGTATTCATCACTAGAGTTGTCAACAAGTAAATCATCATCCACAAGCAAGTCATCTTCATCACTATTGAAATCAACATACTCAGGATGTGTTACCTTTGGACCTTTGGCCATGAAGCATCTTCCAATTCCTTCATTTGGTGAATTAAATATGTCGTAGGAGTTGGTTGACACAAGTGCTAGACCGGCAACACCTTCATATTGAGTATATTCGGAGTCGGAGTGATAGCTTCTCTTGGAGTGATTGTCGGAGTCGGAGCCGGATACCCATTCACCAACATGAGCTTGATGTCTTCGTTTTGTGTAGCTCCTTGATGACTTGTCCTTCCTTTCCGAATCCTTGCTTCTCTGTGAGGGTCTTCGTTCATAACAATCATCTCTACTCCTCCTCTCTCTTGGTGGTGATTCTTCTCTTTTGCTTCTTCTTCTTGGAGAATCTTCTCTTCTTTTGTAGGGTGTCGTACACTCATTGGAATAGTGTACAAGTCTCCCACAATTTTAGCAATTGCGCTCTCGACTAGAAGATCTTTTGTCATTGTAAGACCTTGACTTGGAGCTTCTTTATTTGCTTCTACTCTTGTAGAATTTGTTGAAGTTCTTCACCATTAAGCTCAATTCTTCATTGAAGGTTTGTTTCTCACTTCATGATGTGGGGGCTTCACTTGAGGCTTTGTAAGCACCACTTGACTTGTTGTGAAGTTCCTCCTTATCCTTGAGTGACATCTCATGAGCAACAATTCTTCCAATGACTTCCGTTGGCTTGAGATCTTTGTAGTTTGGCATCATTTGGATCAATGTGCACACGGTATCATACTTTCCATCCAATGCTCTTAGGATCTTCTTGATGATGAATTTGTCGGTCATCTCTTCACTCCCTAAGCCGGCAATCTCATTTGTGATAAGAGCAAGCCTAGAGTACATTTCAACGACACCTTCACCATCCTTCATTTTGAACTTGTCAAGCTGACTTTGGAGCACATCCAACTTGGATTCCTTGACGAATTCGGTACCTTCATGCATATCAATCAAAGTATCCCAAATTTCCTTTGCATTCTCAAGACGGCTGATTTTTTTTTGAATTCTTCGGGGCACAATCCGTTGAAGATGATATCACAAGCTTGAGCGTTGTATTGCAGCATCTTCAATTCTTCCGCATTAGCTTCACGGTTCGGCTCTCTCCCATCAAAGAATTCACCTTGCAAGCCAATACAAATAATTGCCCAAACGGCGCGGTTATGTCCGAGAATATGCATTTTCATCTTATGCTTCCAACTAGCAAAATTAGTACCATCAAAGTAAGGACCTCTACGGTGATAATTTCCCTTGATAGACGCCATATTATCCTAGGTTGTGAAACCAAGGCTATGACCACCAAAAGCTATGGAAATCAAAGCAAATGGAGACCAAAGCTCTGATACCACTTGTAGGACCTTGAAGTATGTCTAGAGGGGGGGTGATTTGACTACTTGACCAATTAAAAACTTAACCTTTTCCCAATTTTAGAGTTTGGCAGATTTTAGCTATTTTAGGACAAGTCAAGCAATCATCACACTATTCAAGAAAGCATGCAAAAAGTATATAGGCAGCGGAAATTAAAGCATGCAACTTGCAAGAAAGTAAAGGGAAGGGTTTGGAGGATTCAAACGCAATTGGGGACACGGATGTTTTTGGCGTGGTTCCGATAGGTGGTGCTATCGTACATCCACGTTGACGGAGACTTCAACCCACGAAGGGTAACGGTTGCGCGAGTCCACGGAGGGCTCCACCCATGAAGGGTCCACGAAGAAGCAACCTTGTCTATCCCACCATGGCCATCGCCCACGAAGGACTTGCCTCACTAGCGGTAGATCTTCACGAAGTAGGCGATCTCCTTGCCCTTACAAACTCTTTGGTTCAACTCCACAATCTTGTCGGAGGCTCCCAAGTGACACCTAGCCAATCTAGGAGACACCACTCTCCAAGAAGTAACAAATGGTGCGTCAATGATGAACTCCTTGCTCTTGTGCTTCAAATGATAGTCTCCCCAACACTCAACTCTCTCTCATAGGTTTTGGATTTGGTGGAAAGAAGATTTGAGTGGAAAGCAACTTGGGGAAGGCTAGAGATCAAGATTCATATGGTAGGAATGGAATATCTTGGCCTCAACACATGAGTAGGTGGTTCTCTCTCAGAAATGGTAAGTTGGAAGTGTAGGTTTAGTCTGATGGCTCTCTCCACGAATGAATAGGAGGTGGAGGGGTATTTATAGCCCCCACACAAAATCTAACCGTTACACACAATTTACCAAACTCGGTGGGACCGATTCAACAGACTCGGTCGGACGTTTAGTAAACCTAGTGACCGTGAGTGATTTTCGGTGGGACAAACATGCAACTCGGTGAGACCGATTCGGTTAGGGTTAGGGCATAACGTAATCTCGGTAAGACGATTACACAAACTCGGTGAGACTGATTTTGGTAATAAGATTTCCAGAGAGTTGGTCAGGTAAACTCGGTGGGACCGATTTGCTCTTTTCGATGAGACCGAAATGTTACAAAAGGGAAATAGAGAGTTTACATTGCAATCTCGGTGGGACCGATCGCTCACTTCGGTTAGACCAAAACGTTACGAAGGGAAACAGAGAGATTACAATCCCATCTCGGTGAGAACGAGATCCCTATCGGTAAGACCGATTTGCCTAGGGTTTGTGGTAGTGGCTATGACTTTTGGAATCGGTGGCGCCGGATAGGAAGAATCGGTGTGAACGATTTTGGCTTTAGGTTTAGGTCATTTGTGGATGTGAGAAAGTAGCTGAGGGTTTTGGAGCATATCACTAAGCACATGAAGCAAGAGGCTCATTAAGCAACACCTCATCCCTCCTTGATAGTATTGGCTTTTCCTATAGACTCAATGTGATCTTGGATCACTAAAATATAAAATGAAGCATCTTGAACTTTTGAGCTTGAGCCAATCCTTTGTCCTTAGTATTTTGAGGGATCCACTTTCATCATCCATGCCATGCCATTCATTGAGCTTTCCTGAAATAATAGTCTTGGAATAGCATTAGCTCAATGAGCTATATGTTGTTATGAATTACCAAAACCGCCTAGGGATAGTTGCACTTTCACTGAGGCATAGGGGACGACACTCATCTTTTCTCTATCTTATGACGTGGTCGGACATTGAGCCGAGCTCAATTTCACACCTTGCAACACAGGCAAGAACCCCTTCTTGGACTGATCCATATTGAACTTCTTCAATATCTTATCAAGGTATGTGCTTTGTGAAAGACCTATGAGGCATCTTGATCTATCTCTATAGATCTTGATGCCTAATATGTAAGCAGCTTCTCCAAGGTCCTTCATTGAAAAACACTTATTCAAGTAGGCCTTAATGTTGTCCAAAAGTTCTATATCATTTCCCATCAAAAGTATGTCATCCACATATAATATGAGAAATGCTATAGAGCTCCCACTCACTTTCTTGTAAACGCAGGCTTCTCCATAAGTCTGCATAAACCCAAACGCTTTGATCATTTCATTAAAGCGAATGTTCCAACTCCGAGATGCTTGCACCAGCCCATAGATGGAGTGCTGGAGCTTGCATACCTTGTTAGCATTCTTAGGGTCGACAAAACCTTCCGGCTGCATCATATACAGGTCTTCCTTAAGATGACCGTTAAGGAATGCCGTTTTGACGTCCATTTGCCATATCTCATAATCATAGTATGCGGCAATTGCTAACATGATTCAGACGGACTTCAGCTTCGGTATGGGAGAGAATGTCTCATCGTAGTCAATCCCTTGAACTTGTCGATAACCCTTAGCGACAAGTCGAGCTTTATAGATGGTAAGATTACCATCCGCGTCCATCTTCTTCTTAAAGATCCATTTGTTTTCTATCGCTCGTCGATCATCGGGCAAGTCTGTCAAAGTCCATACTTTGTTTTCATACATGGATCCTATCTCGGATTGCATGGCTTCAAGCCATTTGTTGGAATCTGGGCCCGCCATTGCATAATCTTCATAGTTCGAAGGTTCACCGTTGTCTAACAACATGATTTCCAGGACAGGGTTGCCATACCACTCTGGTGTGTAACGTGTCCTTGTGGACCTACGAAGTTCAGTAGTAACTTGATCTGAAGTACCTTGATCATCATCATTAGTTTCCTCTCTTGTTGGTGCAGGCACCACAGGAACATCTTCCTGTGCTGCGCTACTTATCGGTTCAAGAGGTAGTACTTCATCAAGTTCCACTTTCCTCCCACTTACTTCTCTCGAGAGAAACTCTTTATCCAGAAAGGACCCGTTCTTGGCAACAAAGATCTTGCCCTCGGATCTTAAGTAGAAGGTATACCCAATGGTTTCCTTATGGTATCCTATGAAGACGCATTTTTCCGACTTGGGTTCGAGCTTTTCAGGTTGAAGTTTCTTGACATAAGCATCGCATCCCCAAACTTTTAGAAACGACAGCTTAGGTTTCTTCCCAAACCATAATTCATACGGTGTCGTCTTAACGGATTTAGACGGTGCCCTATTTAAAGTGAATGTAGCTGTCTCTAGAGCGTATCCCCAAAATGATAGCGGTAAATCGGTAAGTGACATCATAGATCGCACCATGTCCAATAGAGTGCGATTACGATGTTCGGACACACCGTTACGCTGAGGTGTTCCAGGTGGCGTGAGTTGTGAAACGATTCCACATTTTCTTAAATGCGTACCAAATTCATGACTTAAATATTCTCCCACACGATCTGATCGTAAGAACTTTATCTTTCGGTCACGTTGATTCTCTACCTCATTCTGAAATTCCTTGAACTTTTCAAAGGTTTCAGACTTGTGTTTCATCAAGTAGACATACCCATATCTACTCAAGTCATCAGTGAGAGTGAGAACATAACGATATCCTCCGCGAGCCTCAACGCTCATTGGACCGCACACATCAGTATGTATGATTTCCAATAAGTTGGTTGCTCGCTCCATTGTTCCGGAGAACGGAGTCTTGGTCATTTTTCCCATGAGGCATGGTTCGCATGTGTCAAATGATTCATAATCTAGAGACTCTAAAAGTCCATCAACATGGAGCTTCTTCATGCGCTTGACACCAATGTGACCAAGGCGGCAGTGCCACAAGTATGTGGGACTATCGTTACCAACTTTACATCTTTTGGTATTCACACTATGAATATGTGTAACATTACGCTCAAGGTTCATTAAGAATAAACCATTCACCAGCGGGGCATGACCATAAAACATATCTCTCATATAAATAGAACAACCATTATTCTCGGATTTAAATGAGTAGCCATCTCGAATTAAACGAGATCCTGATACAATGTTCATGCTCAAAGCTGGCACTAAATAACAATTATTGAGGTTTAAAACTAATCCCGTAGGTAAATGTAGAGGTAGTGTGCCGACGGCTATCACATCGACCTTGGAACCATTCCCGACGCGCATCGTCACCTCGTCCTTCGCCAGTCTCCGCTTATTCCGTAGCTCCTGCTTTGAGTTACAAATATGAGCAACCGCACCGGTATCAAATACCCAGGAGCTACTACGAGCACTGGTAAGGTACACATCAATTACATGTATATCACATATACCTTTGGTTTTGCCGGCCTTCTTGTCTACTAAGTACTTGGGGCAGTTCCGCTTCCAGTGACCACTTCCCTTGCAATAAAAGCACTCAGTCTCAGGCTTGGGCCCATTGCTTGACTTCTTCCCGGCAACTGTCTTACCGAGCGCGGCAACTCCCTTGCCATCCTTCTTGAAGTTCTTCTTACCCTTGCCTTTCTTGAACTTAGTGGTTTTATTCACCATCAACACTTGATGTTCCTTTTTGATCTCTACCTCTGCTGATTTCGGCATTGAATATACCTCAGGAATGGTCTTTTCCATCCCCTGCATATTGAAGTTCATCACAAAGCTCTTGTAGCTCGGTGGAAGCGACTGAAGGATTCTGTCAATGACCGCGTCATCCGAGAGATTAACTCCCAGCTGAGTCAAGCGGTTGTGCAACCCAGACATCTTGAGTATGTGCTCACTGACAGAACTATTTTCCTCCATCTTACAGCTGAAGAACTTGTCGGAGACTTCATATCTCTTGACCCCGGGCATGAGCTTGGAAAACCATTTTCAGTTCTTCGAACATCTCATATGCTCCATGTTGCTCAAAACATTTTTGGAGACCCGGTTATAAGCTATAAAGCATGCCGCACTAAACGAGGGAGTAATCATCAGCACGAGACTGCCAAGCGTTCATAACGTCTTGGTTCTCTAGGATTGGTGCTTCACCTAGCGGTGCTTCTAGGACATAATCTTTCTTGGCAGCTATGAGGATGATCCTCAGGTTCCGGACCCAGTCCGTATAGTTGCTGCCATCATCTTTTAGCTTGGTTTTCTCTAGGAACGCGTTGAAGTTGAGGTGGACATGAGCGTTGGCCATTTGATCTACAAGACATTTTGCAAAGGTTTTTAGACTAAGTTCATGATAATTAAGTTCATCTAATCAAATTATTCAATGAACTCCCACTTAGACAAACATCCCTCGGTCATCTAAGTGAAACATGATCCGAGTCAACTAGGCCGTGTCCGATCATCACGTGAGACGGACTAGTCATCATCGGTGAACATCTTCATGTTGATCGTATCTTCTATACGACTCATGCTCGACCTTTCGGTCTTCCGTGTTTCGAGGCCATGTCTGTACATGCTAGGCTCGTCAAGTCAACCTAAGTGTATTGCATGTGTAAATCTGGCTTACACCCGTTGTATTCGAACGTTAGGATCTATCACACCCGATCATCACGTGGTGCTTCGAAACAACGAACCTTCGCAATGGTGCACAGTTAGGGGGAACACTTTTCTTGAAATTATTTCGAGGGATCATCTTATTTAAGCTACTGTCGTTCTAAGCAAATAAGATGTAAAACATGATAAACATCACATGCAATCAATTAGTGACATGATATGGCCAATATCATATTGCTCCTTTGATCTCCATCTTCGGGGCGCCATGATCATCTCTGTCACCGGCATGACACCATGATCTCCATCATCGTGTCTTCATGAAGTTGTCACGCCAACGACTACTTCTACTTCTATGGCTAACGCGTTTAGCAATAAAGTAAAGTAATTTACATGGCGTTCTTCAATGACACGCAGGTCATACAAAAATAAAGACAACTCCTATGGCTCCTGCCGGTTGTCATACTCATCGACATGCAAGTCGTGATTCCTATTACAAGAACATGATCATCTCATACATCACATATATCATTCATCACATCCTTTGGCCATATCACATCACAAAGCACTTGCTGCAAAAACAAGTTAGACGTCCTCTAATTGTTGTTGCAAGTTTTTTATGTGGCTTCTATAGGTTTCTAGCAAGAACGTTTCTTACCTACGTAAAACTACAACGTGATATGCCAATTTCTATTTACTCTTCATAAGGACCCTTTTCATCGAATCCGCTCCAACTAAAGTGGGAGAGACAGACACCCGCTAGCCACCTTAGGCAACTAGTGCATGTCAGTCGGTGGAACCTGTCTCCCGTAAGCGTACGTGTAAGGTCGGTCCGGGCCGCTTCATACCACGATGCTGCCGAAGCAAGATAAGACTAGTAGTGGCAAGAAAATTGACAACATCTACGCCCACAACTGCTTTGTGTTCTACTCGTGCATAGTAACTACGCATAGACCTAGCTCATGATGCCACTGTTGGAGAACGTTGCATAAAATAAAAATTTTCCTACGTTCACCAAGATCAATCTATGGAGTCATCTAGCAACGAGAGAGGGGAGTGCATCTACATACCCTTGTAGATCGCGTGCGGAAGCGTTCAAGAGAACGGGGTTGAGGGAGTCGTACTCGTCGTGATCCAAATCACTAGAGATCCTAGCGCCAAACGGACGGCACCTCCGCGTTCAACACACGTACGGTTGGGAAGACGTCTCCTCCTTCTTGATCCAGCAAGGGGGAAGGAGAGGTTGATGAAGATCCAGCAGCATGACAGCGTGGTGGTGGATGCAGCAGCGATCACGGCAGGGCTTCGCCAAGCTTCTGCGAGAGGGAGAGGTGTTGCAGGGGAGAGGGAGGCGCCAGAAACTTGGGGTCCGGCTGCCCTCCCTCCCCCCTCTTTATATAGGCCACCTGGGGGGGCGCCGGCCCTAGGAGATGGGATCTCCAAGGGGGGCGGCGGCCAAGGGGGTGGCTTGCCCCCCAAGGAAAGTGGAGGCGCCCCCCACCGCTAGGGTTTCCAACCCTAGGCGCAGGGGGGCCAAGGGGGGCGCACCAGCCCACCAGGGGCTGGTTCCCCTCCCATTTCAGCCCATGGGACCCTCCGGGATAGGTGGCCCCACCCGGTGGACCCCGGGACCCTTCCGGTGGTCCCGATACAATACCGGTGACCCCTGAAACTTTCCCGGTGGCCGAAACTGCACTTCCTATATATAATTCTTCACCTCCGGACCATTACGGAACCCCTCATGACATCCAGGATTTCATCTGGGACTCTGAACAACTTTCGGGTTACTGCATACTCATATCTCTACAACCCTAGCGTCACCGAACCTTAAGTGTGTAGACCCTACGGGTTCGGGAGACATGCAGACATGACCGAGACGCCTCTCCGGTCAATAACCAATAGCGGGATCTGGATACCCATGTTGGCTCCCACATGCTCCTCGATGATCTCATCGGATGAACCACGATGTAGAGGATTCAATCAATCCCGTATACAATTCCCTTTGTCAATCGGTATGTTACTTGCCCGAGACTCGATCATCGGTATCCCAATACCTCGTTCAATCTCGTTACCGGCAAGTCACTTTACTCGTACCGTAATGCATGATCTCGTGACTAGACACTTGGTCACATTGAGCTCATTATTATGATGCATTACCGAGTGGGCCCAGAGATACCTCTCCGTCATACGGAGTGACAAATCCCAGTCTCAATTCGTGCCAACCCAACAGACACTTTCAGAGATACCAGTAGTGCACCTTTATAGTCACCCAGTTACGTTGTGACGTTTGGCACACCCAAAGCACTCCTACGGTATCCGGGAGTTGCACAATCTCATGGTCTAAGGAAATGATACTTGACATTTGGAAAAGCTCTAGCGAAACGAACTACACGATCTTTGTGCTATGCTTAGGATTGGTTCTTGTCCATCACATCATTCTCCTAATGATTATATCCCGTTATCAATGACATCCAATGTCCATAGTCAGGAAACCATGACTATCTGTTGATCAACGAGCTAGTCAACTAGAGGCTCACTAGGGACTTGTTGTGGTCTATGTATTCACACATGTATTACGATTTTCGGATAATACAATCATAGCATGAACAATAGACAATTATCATGAACAAAGAAATATAATAATAACCATTTTATTATTGCCTCTAGGGCATATTTCCAACATAAAGTGGTACCGATAACCATATCTGATGCCCCGACATCGAGACAACCCTAAAGTGGCATCGATAACCCTATTTGATGCCTCGATGTCGAGAGAACCCTAAAGTGGTATCGATAACCCTATTTGATGCCTCGACATCGAGAGAACCCTAAAGTGGCATCGATAACCCTATTTGATGCCTCAACATCAATACAACCCTAAAGCGGCATCAATAACCCTATGTGATGCCTCGATGTCGAGAGAACCCCAAAGTGGTATCGATAACCCTATTTGATGTCTTGACGTCGAGACAACCCTAAAGTGGCATCGATAACCCTATTTGATGCCTCGATGTCGAGAAAACCCTAAAGTGGTATCGATAACCCTATTTGATGCCTCGACGTTGAGAGAACCCTAAAGTGGCATCGATAACCCTATTTGATGCCTCAATGTCGAGACAACCCTAAAGTGGCATCGATAACCCTATTTGATGCCTCGACGTCGAGACAACTCTAAAGTGGCATCGATAACCCTATTTGATTCATCGATGTCGAGAGAACCCTAAAGTGGTACCGATAACCCTATTTGATACCTCGATGTTGAGACAGCACTAAAGTGACAACATATTTCATATCACATCCATCAATTCTGAACAACATATTCCATATCACATACATCTAGTCTGAACAACGTATTTCATATCACATCCATCAATTCTGAACAACATATTCCTTATCACATCCATCTAGTCTAAACAACAAAGTTCATATCACATCCATCAATTCTAAACAACATATTCCATATCACATCCATCTAGTCTAAACAACAAAGTTCATATCACATCCATCAATTCTAAACATCACATTAAGCAACTCTAAATACCATAACATTCAGCAACTATGAATACCATAACATTCAGCATAACTTCAAATCCATACATACTCGGAGTACTATACATTAGTACATTACAAATCCATAGTTCAAAGATTTAAAACTACTGTCATTACAGCACAACCAAACCACACCCTGCAAAAGGTCAGCAAATGCCTAATGATACTGCCCAGTCTTCTCTTCCACAGCCACTTGCTCATCCATTTATGATGGCCTTGATCCCCTCCAGCCTCACATTGCTCTGTTCCACTATCTTCTGGAGCTCATCAATGTGGATCTGCAAATTCTTCCTCTCTTTAGCTAGGTTCAGCTTCATGTTCCTAATGACACTAGCTTGAGCAGCTGCTAGGTTCTTAACCATGTCGTACTTCTCTTGAAGATTGCTGCTTTCAAGATCTTTCCTTTCTACCTCTGCCCTCCTTTCTTGAGCATCCAAAAGTCCATTGACATCTTCAACCAACTTCTCATAGCTCTCCTACAGCTTCTTCTCCTGTGTCAGGCTATGAACAGCAAATGAATCCATCAGATTGTCCTCAGTATTGTCTCTCTTACTTTGTTCATACATAAACCATAACTTGGATAATGCATTCTCAAGGGTATTGGGCCCAGCTGGATCAATCTATTCAACTAGTCCACGGTTTTTACCTTCCTGAAAAAAATCAGAATTAACATAAACAAATACACTAGAGTGCTTCCAAGAAAGATTGTTTAAATTGCTTACATGCTACATTATTTAAATACTATCCTCAAATTCAGAGTTTGCAAGCTGAAGAGAGGACTACTTAAACCTGTCCTAAAGTAAACAATGTTGTCCTTCTCTAAAGTAAACAAAAGCAATCAAATGACCTTGTATGATACTTTGAAGTCTGCTCTAAAGTAAACAAAAGCAATAAAAAGATCTAACATGCTAGACTAAACAAATTGCATCCTCTATCCTGCTCCAGTAACCCATGCATATTCTATCTTAAATTATTAATAGCATGCTACACTAAACAAAATGACCTAACTTAACAATGTTGCCAGACCAAGGGGAAAAGATGTTGCCAGAGTAAACAATTACCTGTGATCCATTGTCCTAACTTAACAATATAACAAAACTTAACAATAAACTGCAGTGGTTGCCTCCACAGTACAGATCCAGAGAAAACAAATGACAATATACCTTCTCAGCACAGCAAAGAAACCTCCTGCCAGTGTGGATTCCTTCGAAAGCAACACGCCTTTCTGCGGCCTTCCCATGTCCATGGCACAAAACAAGCAACTCCGTTTCAGGTCCCTCGAAATCGAAGTTTTCAGTGGTAGCAGGGATCTGTCATAGGAATACCAGACATTTGATCCACATGTTGAGAACAAGCTCCTTCAACAAATCCCCCAAATCACAAACCCCAACCCTAAAAATCTAAGAACTTGCCTTTATGGTGCCGTCGTTGAAGCGAAGCTGACGTACTCCATGGTGTGCTCGCTGCTATCGGACCCATCACTCCAGGACACCATGGCGAGGCGGCGGGGGCGCGACAAGGTGGCGGCGGGTGCGACGAGCAAGACAGAGAAGGAGTGAGCGAGAGAGTAGCGAGACAGAGTGGGGAGAGCACCGACCGGTCTTTTGACCGGGTCCATCGAACAGAGGGGGACGACGCTGTCTCACGCCCTCTAACGGCTGTCGGGACAGCCGACAGTGCCACGTTGGCAAAAAAAGGGCCCCATCTGTCATAAAATAGCTTAATTGAGCCTGATCCGTCGATCAGTGCTTTCTGCAAAAAGATTACCGAAGACATGATGTTTTCTGCAAAAAAAAAGTATTGTAGTGGTTTTCGCAAACCTAACCTTCAAACTGGTGGTTTTCTACAATTTACTCGTTTTTTCGATAATCCAAGCAGTGAGATGGGCAACGTATAGCATTGTGGTCGCGTATGGCTTGAGCGGACCAAGCCCAAAAGGGAGCGACATAGGCAACGTTGGGCCAACCTGAAATTTCCCAGACTAATACATACACATATATAGACCCTAATTTGGGGGCCCTGAATTTTGGAGGCCCTATGCGAGCGCACAGCTCACACAGGCCCTTCAACGGCCCTGCTCCCTCCGGCCTTTTTTACCCCGCATATAAAATTTGACTGAAGTCAAACTTTGTAAATTTAACCATATTTATATGAAAAAAAATCAATATGTACGATACTAAAGTTACACAATAATATTTATTTTGTATTATGAGTGTTGATATTTTTTCCTATAAAGTCGGTCAAAACTTATGAAGTTTGATTTCAGAAGAAAGAAAATATGCAGAGTAAAAAGGACTAGAGAGAGTACGGGTTAATAGACCAATATAGAGCTGGTCGTGAGTTCGATTCTATTGCGGAAAAAATGTGGTTTGGCAGATACCTTTCCCCAAATTCCCTAGGCAGCCAATTCTTTGGTTGGCCTAGTGTGAGCAGCAAAGCAAACAGACTTGTAAAGACAATGCCCCTTCGTTTATTTATAAAAAACAACTAAAATAAGTAAATTCGAGGTACAATTAGTACCATTAGTTGTACTATTGTCCTGAACTAAAAAAAAATGTACCATTGTCCTTCCCCGGATAAAAGCTGACGTGAAATCATTATTAGGACAAAGTAGGACCTTGCCTTTGAGGTACAGCCTCTACAGCCCACCACCATTGCTTGCAGAGAGGTACGGTTACGACCAGGTCAAAAGTCAAAACGCTTGCCTTTAATCCCAAAGGTGGATTAGATCCCGATTAGTACTACTAGCTAGCACACTTTCTGTGAAAGGTGATTTGTACTAGTATATTACTATTGTTAGGATCAAACTGGACAGCGGGATGAGAATCTTGCAGGGCGTATATTAATTCGAGCTTCAGACGAGAAGCGAGAGGTCTGCATCTCTGGCACGACGGTAGGTGTGCACTGGGCTGGGCACGGCTGAGCTGACTGATCCTTCACAGGCGTCTTGAAATCCCGATCGCCTCTGCTTTCGCTGCCTCGGCGTGACGAGTTTTATTCGCCCCTTTGGCGAAAAGAATCCATGCTTTTCCATACCTTTTCCCGCGGCTCACATGGCCGTAGAAGAAGCTGTACGTCGTCCATAGTAAACCGTACACAAAGTCGAACAAACGAGGCAGCGTTATCATCGCGGCGGTACACTGTGCAGCTCGTGGCCGGTCTCAACCGAAGTGGCACGAACTAGTCCAGAGCTGATGGTACCGGCCAAAAACGAGTAAAGAACCCACGAAATGGTCACTGCTCAGCTATCTTCTCTCCTTCAAACCTTTTCTTTATGTACCGGCCGTTTGTTTTTTCAAACTTTTTTCTTTATTGTGCATGTACCAGCCGTACGTGCGCCGTAAAGGCTGCGGACCCTGTGCGGCAGGCACGCACGCACGCACGCGTGCGTACGTGCAGCGGTGCGTCGCATTGCCCGTGTTGAGATGTGCACGGGTCCGTCGGCGCGGCAGGCGGCAGGCCCCGGCACCACACGTCACGTCGCTTTGCTGCGGCGGTGTTTTCAGGAAACGGCAAGTTCCTCCTCTGCGTCCAGCGCTGCCACCATGCAGATGCAGGGACGTGCCGTGCCGTGCCGCGCTCTGCGATGGGCCGAGAATCTTCAGCGTCCAGTCCGGCCACCCTCGCTACGATCCAAACCATGATATGCCAGCCTAATGTGTATATCTCCCTCTCCGTCTCTGTGTATATCTCCATTTCCTCGCAGATATGCCAGCCTAATGTGGAATTTTTTGTGTGGCTATGACCAGTGGTTACACCTATACTGTGGTGAAGAAATCCGTGCTTCCATTTTTGTCGGAGAAAAAGAGGAAGAAATCCGTGTGTGCTTCTCTCCAGACTTGCAAAAGCAAAAGTCCTCCTCTGCCCGGGCATGCACGGGTACAATCTAGAGCCGCGAAGTTCCAAAGCGTTGATGGCTTTGAATTGATCGATCGGTCTGAATAAAAAGCGACGCTTGTTTGTCCTCGAAAACACACGAAGGGGAAGGGAGGCCGTCAGTGCTCACGTGAAAAATGTAGAGTGGCGCGAGTGACACCAAAATCCAGATTCCATATGGTCTTAAAAGGTAGCCTACCCATAAAAAAAACAGACTACTCCTACCCAGCATTAGTGTCCTAACTAACAAATGTAACCGCAGCTAAACAAGACAAGAGTACTTTGAGTACAGTAGCAACGACAAGCGTCTACTCACAAGACTACGTGAAATCCTTCTTTGGACTCGCTAATGCTAATGCCAGCAGAGTGGCCTACCAACGGCTAGGGCTTCGTAACCTCGAAAAGTTACCAATGTTTCGGCTGGTAATAATTTGTGTATTCACCCGTGTGTGCAGCTTCTGTCCTTTTCCGAGTCCACCCTCACCTTATTACTCCCGCCAGCCAGCGCCTGTCTCCGCCCGCTTTAAAGCAAGAAACAAACGTTGCACACCACCGCGCACCCAAGCCCAGAGCACCGCACCGCGCACTCGCACCGAGCCGACCGCCGCGCGCTGCAAGGCGGGGAGGGGATCAATGGGGAGCAGCGGGGGCAGCAGCGACTACTTCCTGCGCCAGCTGAGCTCCAGCGACGGCGGCAGCGCGCCGGCGCCGGCGCCGCGCCAGCCGGAGCAATGGGAGTGCGGGGGCGGCTCTGGCACCGGCAGGCGCGGGTCGAGGAGGTGGTCGAGGAAGAAGGCGCGGGCGAGGGGCCACCGGCGCGGCGGCGGCGGCGGGTTCTGCGGCGCCCCGGAGGAGGCCGCGGCGGCGGGGAGGAAGCGGGTGATGGTGGTGGTGGACCAGAGCTCCGGGGCCAAGCACGCCATGATGTGGGCGCTCACCCACGTCGCCAACCGGGGGGACTTCCTCACGCTGCTCCACGTCCTGCCGCGCGGCGGCGGCGCCCGCGGCGAGGAGGCCGCCGCGCTCGCCAACTCCCTCGGCTCCCTCTGCAAGGCCTGCAAGCCCGAGGTGCGTGCCCGTCCTCTCTCGTCACTTAATAGTCCTTTGCAGTACATTAACTAGGATGCTTTGCGTCTCATTACGCTTGACAATGGCATCTCATTACTCTTTGGGACATCAGGTGGCACCGACAGGTGTGATTTGTTGTGGACTAGTTTGTTTTACAATCTGCATTATGAGTTTATGACCTGAAGCTTCATTAAAAAACGAGCTTAACCACTGGATGTGGTACAAAAAACGCTGCCTGCTTAACTGAAATTTGTTTCGGAGGGAACGAAGGGGAAGATGCTAGTTGTGGTAACTCTGTATTTTTGGGTCCGTATTTTTGGGCCTCTTCAAGCATAAAAGGACACTGCACAGCTCCCCACTGACATTTCTCTACAGAGAAACCTGAGCTAGCCTAGTTGGGGCCGTGGCTTTTCTCAGATCAAGTGTTTTTGGGTGTCTTGGCCCACTTGGAGGCAAGAGTTACGCTAGGTAGAGATGTAGATCAGATCAGAACATTCATGAAAAGGAAAGGCAAGGGAATCATCATAGCCAACCTTTTTATTCATGGATCATGGCAGGCCTAAAGCTAGAAGGGCCACCTCAACTTCATCAAATCGAGGTTGGAAAGGGGCAAAAATTGTGTGGTTCCCGCCTAGATGCCCGGCATCATATGCCCAAAAATCTCTCAAAATTTGTAGCCTAGTCTTGTACTGTGGCAACTATGTAGAAGAAGCCTTTAAAAAATGAAAAAGAAATAGAATTTTTTTGTTACTGTTTTAAAAATAAGTAAAAGACTAGAATGCTTCGGAGTGTACTTATGATTGTTAGGCCCTCCACTATGTAGGCCAAAAGTGATGCCAAATTCAGTTTTGGGTCATTTGGCACCGGTGCCCTCCATAGCCCGCTCGATGCCATAAGAAAAATTCTGGGAACCAGAGCAAGTAGCTGCTCCGGTGCCAAATTTACCGAGGCAATAAAAAATCCATATATACTTCTCCTCGGGCACGAATCAACAACTACGAAGTTTACCTATTCAGCTTCACCACACCATCTCCGGTGAGCACTCTGCCGCCATCGGGACCGAGCTGGACTTGCATGACCTCCCTGCGCTCCCCGTCGGCTCCCAGCGGACTCCATCGCCGCCGCTGCGGCGACCTTCAGCCGCGAGCTCGCGATTCAGGTTGCTGGTGACGGACAGCGACCACCACCATTTGGATGCGACCTCCGTCCTCTAGCCACGAGCCAGGGTTGCCTGCTACCACCATTGCCAGCAACCTCCATCGCGAGGTCGCCCTGTTCACTACCTCAAGCCCCACGATGACTCGCCTCAATTCCTCCACCCCGCGATGGCTCGCCTCAATTCATCTGCCCCACAACCTTCATGTGACATGGATCTAGTGAACTGAACATGGAATCGAGAAGAGGAGACGAGGGATGAAACGGATCTGTGCGAATTGCTTTGGATGAGAATGGGGATTTTTTTTGCCTGCAGAGTAGATGGAGAGAGTTGCATGCGAGGGAGACATATGTGGGCCAGTCTTCCAACGATGCCAAATTATCAACGTTGTGAGAGCGGTGCCTAAAGTTTTTTGTCTGCCATCGATGTATACGTGGCACACTTTTCAGAAATTTAGCACCGGACACATAGTGGAAGGCCTTTGCAGTGGATGCATTCAGTACTGAGGTGCCCCATGCTGGCTACTATCTACAGTGTTATAATATATGGTTTGGGTGAATGTGGTTAGGTGGAGGTGGAGGCGCTTGTGATCCAGGGGCCCATGCTGGCCACCGTCCTGAGCCAGGTGAAGAAGCTGGAGGCGTCCGTGCTCGTGCTCAGCCAAAGCAAGCCGTCCCCTTTCTGCTGGTAAGCATCTCTCGTACCATACCACCGCTACAGCACAAGATGCATATGCATGCACACCTGTATCCCTTTGTCACGCCATGGAAAGTTAAAAAGGGAAGAATCTAATACACCGCTGGCTTGGCCCATCACGCTGTGAAGCCCATTGTCCTTTGCAAACAAAGATCTGGAGAGCTTTGAGCCTTTCACCATGCAAAGATCTTTATTAAGAGCTTTGAGCCTTTCACCATGCAAGCGGAGAAAGTTGATAGCTGCCCGTGTGTGATAAGTTTTGCAAGGGATTTTTAAGAGGCTCGGTTTAAGTGAACTTTTTGTCAGGGAATAAGCTGTATTTTTGGAAGAAAACCTAGAAAAGTCTTCAGAGTTCTGAGAGTAGAGCAGGAACGGGGGCTCTGCCTTTTTACTGTATTATTGCACAAGAGCTAGTAGAGGCATGTGCCAGCCATAAATCAGGGATGCCTTTCCCTGTCCTTTGAGCTTAAATCTCTAGATGAATCGAGTACGAGCGAGAAACCATGATGGGAGGAGGTACTGTGGGGCTACTGTACACTGACTATTGCAGCATTGCTGACTTGCTGCTGGGGTTGTACGACTCACTCATGCAGTCATGTGGCGGTTTAAACCCCTGTGAAAAAGAAATGACAGCCTCTGAAAAGTTACCTTCTCACCATGCTAATTAAAACTGTCAATGCTGTTCTACTAGAACTGTAGTGGTCCTTGCTTACAAGTTTTGTGGTTACGAAATGATGCAGCTTCATGCGGAGCCGCGGGGAGGTGCTGGTGGAGGAGTGCATCAGCAGGGCCGAGTGCCTGACGCTGGCGGTGCGGCGGCAGAGCAAGGGCGTCGGCGGCTACCTCGTCAGCACCCGGTGGCAGAAGAACTTCTGGCTTCTGGCTTGACGCTCGCTCCTTCACTCACAACAAGAGCCTCCCTGGATGATTTTACCGCCGATCGAGAGGCTAAAATAAGTGATGATCACTGCAACAATGACCCTTTGGTACTCCTTGTATGTTTGTTTCTGTGCGTGTTTTTTCTCTGTGTGTGTGTGCATGCTTGTGCGTGTGTGTTGTCATTCCTTGGTTAATCAATTAGCAATAAGCCTCACCATGCTGATGTAAAGCCAAACAAGCTGACCCGCTTCATGTAACATATCTGTGCTCTGCGTGTATGTTCGCCTGTTGAGTTTGAGCAGGACACACAGTGCATGAGCTACCATTTGTGATAATATTACGCCACGTGTTTGTTTTGTATGTGAAGTACCATGTGACGTGCTTGACGACCAACCGCCTCCTTGGTCGGTCGCTCGCTCGCTCGTCCTTAATTAAGATGATCGTTCTTAATTAAGCTCCAGGATGAACACACCTGCAAGACACAGAAAGCTTGAAAAACCAAGACAGACAAACACTGAAGTATGCATCGGTTCAGATTCCTACGCACGCAGCACGCATGATGGTTACCGACTACCAGTACGGTGTCCCCCGTTCAAGGGCCCCGAGGAAGTCCGATCGATGGTGCCACGAACGGGAATCAGACACAAGGCGACAGCTCCATTGGCCATGGCCCCTTGAAACTTCTTCGCCCGAACGCAACGCAGAGACGGGAAGCCGGTGCGGTTTGTCAGAATCACAGCGGCGCTCCGCATAGTTTTTGCCTGCCTGCCCGCCCGCCCGGTGCTATCATGACGTGTGGTAATACTGTGCTTGCCTGCTGGGGATGGCTATCCTATCCTATCCTCCTCCTAGCAGCACACGAGTCATAACTCGTTGGCTCGGGCGGGGGCAGGCTTTTGCTCCCACGGGCGCATGCATGCAGGCCCATCATGAACCGTGGTAGTATCATGATTCGTCTTCAAGGGCTAGGCTCAAGCTCAACAACCTCCCCACTGTGGCGCCATTCAATCCTGCCTGATTTCCGGCAGTCTGGTTGGTACTAGTACTTGGTACTCTCGCCTCCTATTCTGTTTCGAGCACGAATATGGTGGATGAGTAGACCGAGAGAGAGAGAGAGATATAGCGACCTGTTCGTCCCTCACGTGCATGTTTCATCATATTCCGCAAAGGTAAAAATGCTACACGTACAGGCTCATTCTACAGGTTTTTACAGGTTGAGGACCATTCGCTCTTCTAATTGGCCCCCCCTGATTTTCATTGGTGGGCCCGTGCATCTTAATCAATCCTCGGCCAATCACTATTAAGCAATCTGTAAACCTCCTGTAAAACTCCGTACGTCTAGCAAAGCTCCCGCAAAGGTCTAGTTCGATTCGAACTCGCTCGCTGCTGATTCGGCGAGCGGAACAGCCGGGGAGTACCTGTTGATTCAGCGGGTGGAACCACGGGTGCAAACGGACAAATGTTCGTTTCCGGTCCGCTTTCGACCCATCCCCGCACAAGTTTGGGTTGTGTTTACGGCCAAATGGACAGCGCGTGGACGGGCGGGACGCGCGCCCTTGTCCTCCCCTGATCTGTCCGTCGGTGACACAGCCGTCCCACTTTCCCTCCATTTCGTTCAAACCTTCCCGCATGCCCCCTTCTCTCCCTCCTTCATGGACGGTGACCTGACAAACCCCAGCGATGCGGCGCGGTCGTGCGCCCCGCGGCAAAGAAGAAAGGTCCCAAGGGTCCCAGGAAGCATCGATCTGAGTGCGCGCCAGCCGCCAGCGGGCCTTCCTCGACAAAGAAGCAGCGAAGAGTAAGGGGCCAGCGGGCAAAGGCGCAGGAGATGAAGGCGCCTGAGGCCTACGCCGTTGCGGCCGAGGCCCGGCGTCAAGCGCGGCATCTTGCCGACATCGATAAGAAGGAATCCATCGTCGCCAAGGTGCATGTCGTTCTCATGCATGGGTTGGCGCGACCATCGGCAGCCATCCTCTCGGTCGTTGCATTGGTTGCGGCGAGCACGGGATCGTCGGTCGGCCGTTCTCCTCAGTACAGGTCAAGCTCGTCCAGCACACCCGGCCCGCTGCCTTACGGCCAAGGGCAGACATCGTTCTCCACGTCGCCGGAGGGCAGCGTGGCCGACGTTGGTTCATTTTGAAGGCTGGCTGGTGTGCCGGCCGCTAGCTTTGTTGCCGGCATAAAAAACCTGTTCATTTTGAGGTTTGGCTCCTGTGGCGGCCGCTGACTTTGTTGCCGGCGTGAAACGTGTCTTTTGAAGGCTGGCTTCTGTGCCTGCCGCTGGCTTTGTTAATACCAGCATGAGTGTGTAGACCGCCGGCTGGCATGAACTAGTGCGAACCGCGGCCGCGACCAACATGCACGGGGACAAGATGCGGCCGCGCGTTGGGCGCCTGACCAACGCAAACACAAATTTTGATGGGCACGGCCCCATTCTCATCCTCAAACGGACGAAATTCGGATAAAACGGATGCCTATTGGGGACCGTGCATCGGAGTTGGCCTGACACCACCGTGGGTGCTCGGCATCGGCTTGGTCCATGGTGGCTCGGCACTGACTGAAGAGCGAATCCACCCCAAAGATTGGCGTCCAACCCCATCAAGGCGGGCCGAGGCCGTGGGTGCACAAGGGAGCTCCTGTTTGGCGCCTTAAGCGCCCGAACAGGTAGCTGGCGCCCGCGCGCCTCACCACATGGGTCGGCCCAGCGTCCCTGAACCTGCAGAAAAAGCAAACCACGGTGAAAAATGTTCACGTTTAATCAGGAGAGCTGGGATTCCATCTGTGAACGATAAGGTAAATGCCCGGACGCGCTAACCACTGGAAAGTGCTTGGTTTGCTGATCACTAAGGAAAACAGAACTCCTTTGACCATTCATTCAGTAAAAAAAAATAAACATACACAAGTATATATAGTCGCTATAATCATTTGAATAATGTAAACATAAATTTGAAAAAGCATACACAAAAACCACGAACTGGAAAAAGTAATTTTTTTAAAGGTTTGTACCAATTGAAAAAATTCACAAAAATGGAAAAAGTTCATGATTTTTTTAAAAAAAGTTCGTCGAATTTTAAGAAAGTTCATAAAATTTGAAAAAAGTTCATCGAATTCAAGTAAATAGTTCATGAAATTGAAAAATGTTCATCAATTTTGAAAAAAGTTCACCGAATTTGAAAAAAGTTCATTGAATTTTGAAAAAGGTCGTCAAAATTAAAAAAATTCATCAACTTTTCAAAAAAATCATCGTAATTGAAAAAGAGTTCATCAAATTTGAAATTCTTTAACAAATTTGAAAAAAGGTTCATCAAATTTTGAAAAAAGTGCATCAAAGTTGAAAAGAGTTCTTCAAATTTGAAAAAAGTTCATCAAATCTGAAAAAGAGTTCATCAAATTTGATTTTTTTTTACCAATTTAGAAAAATGGTTCACGAATTATAAGAAAGCGCGCATTAAAGAAAACTGAAGGAAGAAAGAGAAAAGAATAAGAAAAAAAGTAAAAGGAAAAAGAAAATAACAAATGGAACTAAAACAAGAAGTGAAAAGGAGAATAGTCGACCAATAAGCGAGGCGTAGCCTACTGGTTGGAAGGAAGCGCTCGCCAGCAAATGGTTGTGGGTTCGAAACCCCGATCCCAGGATTCGCCGGTGCACAAGACTTTTTTTTTTTGCGGGGAAATTGGGAGCTTTATTCAACAGAAACCACCTCGGCCGAATCAGCCAGGAGGCTAGTTACAAGAAAACTAGGAGTGGAGTCTAACCAATAATCTGTTACATCCAAAGTGCTAGCTTGCTTCGCACAAAGGTGAGCAGGAAAGTTAGCTGATCTCGAAACATGTTGAATAACAAAAGACTTAAAAAAAGAGGCATGCTCCTCAATCTCAGTAGGAATAGGCGCCGCCACCGAACGATCATGGCGTGAGTGCCAGAGATTCACCATCTCTAGACTGTCGGTCTCCAAGATGACTTGATCATATCCTCGAAGCCTTGCAAAAATTGCTCCATCTCAAAGAGCCAACATTTCAGCTAGGAGGGGGTCCGTGATCCCCGTGTAGGGCTTACACCATGCAACCTTAAGCTCAGACGAGGATCGTGCCACCCCTCCAACTCCCCCTCAACGGGACTCCATAGCCATACTACCATCAGTATTGATTTTTATCCATCCTTCATCAGGCGGCCTCCACCCATGACCGGGCAAGATACGTGCATGCGCTTGAGGTAAATCCAGCACAGCAAGAGCTTCCCGTATACGCTTCATAGCCAGAGCGGGATCAAAACCATCTTTGTCATGTGTGATATTGTTGCGTGAAGTCCAAATATACCACATGACAAGGATCATCTTAGCTCTCTCCGACTCTGAAAATAAGGAGACACAAATAATTGTTGGGGAACGTAGTAATTTCAAAATTTTCCTACGCACACGCAAGATCATGGTGATGCATAGCAACGAGAGGGGAGAGTGTTGTCCACATACCCTCTTAGACCGTAAGCGGAAGCATTATGACAACGCGATTGATGTAGTCGGACGTCTTCACGATCCGACCGATCCAAGTACCGAACGTACGGCACCTCCGAGTTCGGCACACGTTCAGCTCGATGACGATCCCCGGACTCCGATCCAGCAAAGTGTCGGGGATGAGTTCCATCAGCACGACGGCGTGGTGACGATGATGATGTTCTACCGGCGCAGGGCTTCGCCTAAACTCCGCGACAATATGACCGAGGTGGAATATGGTGGAGGGGGGCACCGCACACGGCTAAGGAACGATCTTCAAGATCAACTTGTGTGTCCTAGGGTGCCCCCCTGCCCCCGTATATAAAGGAGCAAGGGGGGAGGCCGGCCGGCCCTTGTGGGCGCGCCAAGGAGGAGTCCTCCTCCTAGTAGGAGTAGGACTCCCTCTTTCCTACTCCTACTAGGAGGGGGAAAGGATGGGGGAGAGGAAGAGGGAAAGAGGGGGGCGCCGCCCCCCCTCTCCTAGTCCAATTCGGACCAGAGGGGGAGGGGGCGCGTGGCCCATGCTGGCTGCCCCTCTCTCTCTCCACTAAGGCCCATTACTTCTCCCGGGGGGGGGGGGGAGGGGGGGGGGTTCCGGTAACCCTTCGACACTCCGGTTTTCTCCGAAAACGCCCGGAACACTTCCGGTGTCCGAATATAGTTGTCCAATATATCAATCTTTATGTCTCGACCATTTCGAGACTCCTCGTCATGTCCGTGATCACATCTGGGACTCCGAAGAAACTCGGTACATCAAAACTTATAAACACATAATAAAACTGTCATCGTAACGTTAAGTGTGCGGACCCTACGGGTTCGAGAACTATGTAGACATGACCTAGAACTATTCTTGGTCAATAGCCAATAGCGGAACCTAGATGCCCATATTGGCTCCTACTTATTCTACAAAGATCTTTATTGGTCAAACCGCATAACAACATACGTTGTTCCCTTTGTCATCGGTATGTTACTTGCCCGAGATTCGATCGTCGGTATCCAATATCTAGTTCAATCTCGTTACCGGCAAGTCTCTTTACTCGTTACGTAACGCATCATTCTGTAACTAACTCATTAGCTACATTCCTTGCAAGGCTTATAGTGATGTGCATTACCGAGAGGGCCCAGAGATACCTCTCCGACAATCGGAGTGACAAAACCTAATCTCGAAATACGCCAACCCAGCATGTACCTTCGGAGACACCTGTAGTACTCCTTCATAATCACCCAGTTACGTTGTGACGTTTGGTAGCACCCAAAGTGTTCCTCCGATAAACGGGAGTTGCATAATCTCATAGTTATAGGAACATGTATAAGTCATGAAGAAAGCAATAGAAATATACTAAACGATCAAGTGCTAGGCTAACGGAATGGGTCATGTCAATCACATCATTCTCCTAATGATGTGATCCCGTTAATCAAATGACAACTCATGTCTATGGTTAGGAAACTTAACCATCTTTGATTAACGAGCTAGTCAAGTAGAGGCATACTAGTGACGTTATGCTTGTCTATGTATTCACACATGTATCATGATCTTTAGGTTAATACAATTCTAGCATGAATAATAAACATTTATCATGAAATAAGGAAATAAATAATAACTTTATTATTTCCTCTAGGGCATATTTCCTTCAGTCTCCCACTTGCACCAGAGTCAATAATCTAGTTCACATCGCCATGTGATTTAACACCAATATTCACATCTGCATGTGATTAACACCCATAGTTCACATCGTCATGTGACCAACACCCAAAAGGTTTACTAGAGTCAATAATCTAGTTCACATCGCTATGTGATTAACATCCAAAGAGTACTAAGGTGTGATCATGTTTTGTTTGTGAGAGAAGCTTAGTCAACGGGTCTGTCACATTCAGAGCCGTATATATTTTGCAAATATTCTATGTCTACAATGCTCTGCACGGAACTACTCGAGCTAATTGCTCCCACTTTCAATATGTATCCAGATTGAGACTTAGAGTCATTTGGATCGGTGTAAAAGCTTGCACCAATGTAACTCTTTACGACGGGCTCTTTTATCACCTCCATAATCGAGAAATATTTCCTTAGTCCTTTCTAAGGATATTCTTGACCAATGTCCAGGGATCTACTCCTAGATCACTATTGTACTCCATTGCCAAATTCAGAGCAAGGTATATAATAGGTCTGGTACATAGCATAGCATACTTTATAGAACCTATGACTGAGGCATAGGGAATGACTTTCATTCTCTTTTCTACTTTTTGCCGTGGTCGGGATTTAAGTTTTACTCAATTTCACACCTTTGTAACACAGGCAAGAACTCTTTCTTTGACTGTTCCATTTTGAACTATTTCAAAATCTTGACAAGGTATGTACTCATTGAAAATCTTATCAAGCGTCTTGATCTATCTCAATAGATCTTGATGCTCAATAAATCTTATCAAGCTTTACTGAGGTCTTTCTTTTAAAGAACTCCTTTCAAATACTCCTTTATGCTTTCCAGAAAAATTCTACATCATTTCTGATCAACAATATGTTACTCACATATATTTATCAGAAAGGCGGTAGTGCTCCCACTCACTTTATTGTAAATACAGGCTTCACCGCAAGTCTGTATAAAACTATATGCTTTCATCAACTTATCAAAGCGTATATTCCAACCCTGAGATGCTTGCACCAGTCCATAGATGGATCGCTGGAGCTTGCACATTTTGTTAGCATCTTTAGGATTGACATAACCTTCTGGTTGTATCATATACAACTCTTCTTTAATAAATCCATTAAGGAATGTAGTTTTGACATCCATTTGCCAAATTTCATAAAATGTGGCAATTGCTAACATGATTCGGACAGACTTTTAAGCATCGATACGAGTGAGAAAATCTCATTGTATTCAACACCTTGAACTTTGTAAAAAAACCTTTTTTCGACAAGTCTAGCTTTGTAGATAGTAACACTACTATCAGCATCTGTCTTCCTCTTGAAGATCCATTTATTCTCAATGGCTTGCCGATCATCGGGCAAGTCAACCAAAGTCCATACTTTGTTCTCATACATGGATCCCATCTCAGATTTCATGGCCTCAAGCCATTTCGCGGAATCTGGGCTCATCATCGCTTCCTCATAGTTCGTAGGTTCGCCATGGTCAAGTAACATGACTTCCAGAATAGGATTACCGTACCACTCTGGTGCGGATCTTACTCTCGTAGACCTACGAGGTTTAGTAGAAACTTGATCTGAAGTTTCATGATCAATATCATTAGCTTCCTCACTAATTGGTGTAGTCATCACAGGAACCGGTTGTTGTGATGAACTACTTTCCAATAAGGGAGCAGGTACATTTACCTCATCAAGTTCTACTTTCCTCCCACTCACTTCTTTCGAGAGAAACTCCTTCTCTAGAAAGCATCCAAATTTAGCAACGAATGTTTTGCCTTCGGATCTGTGATAGAAGGTGTACCCAACAGTTTCCTTTGGGTATTCTATGAAGATGCACTTCTCCGATTTGGGTTCGAGCTTAGAAGGTTGAAACTTTTTCACATAAGCATCGCAGCTCCAAACTTTAAGAAACGACAGCTTAGGTTTACTGCTAAAACATAGTTCATACGGTGTCGTCTCCACGGATTTCAATGGTGCCCTATTTAAAGTGAATGCAACTGTCTCTAATGCATAACCCCAAAACGATAGTGGTAAATCGGTAAGATACATCATATATCGCACCATATCCAATAAAGTGCGGTTATGACGTTCGGACACACCGTTACGCTGTGGTGTTCCATGTGGCATGAACTGTGAAACTATTCCACATTGTTTAAAATGAAGGCCAAACTCGTAACTCAAATATTCTTCTCTACGATCAGATTGTAGAAACTTTATTTTCTTGTTACGATGATTCTCCACTTCACTCTGAAATTCTTTGAACTTTTCAAATGTTTCAGACTTGTGCTTCATTAAGTAGATATCCGCATATCTTCTCAAATCATCTGTGAAGGTCAGAAAATAACGATACCCGCCACGAGAATCAACACTCATTGGACCACATACATCGGTATGTATTATTTCCAACAAGTTAGTAGCTCATTCCATTGTTCCGGAGAATGGAGTTTTAGTCATCTTGCCAAAAAGGCACGGTTCGCAAGCATCAAATGATTCATAACCAAGTGATTCCGAAAATCCATCTTTATGGAGTTTCTTCATGCGCTTTACACCGATATGACCCAAACGGCGGTGCCACAAATTAGTTGCACTATCATTATTAACTTTGCATCTTTTGGCATCAATATTATGAATATGCGTATCACTACGATCGAGATCCAACAAACTATTTTCATTGACCATTTGAAGGTTTTATTCATTTAAACAGAACAACAATTATTCTCTGACTTTAAATGAATAACCGAATTGCAATAAACATGATCAAATCATATTCATGCTCAACGCAAATGCCAAATAACATTTATTTAGGTTTAACACTAATCCCGAAAGTATAGGGAGTGTGCGATGATGATCATATCAATCTTGGAACTACTTCCAACACTCATCGTCACTTCCCCTTCAACTAGTCTCTATTTATTCTGTAACTCCTGTTTCGAGTTACTAATCTTAGCAACCGAACAAGTATCAAATACTCAGGGGCTACTATAAACACTAGTAAGGCACACATCAATAACCTGTATATCAAATATACCCTTGTTCACTTTGCCATCCTTCTTATCCACCAAATATTCAGGGCATTTCCACTTCCAGTGACCATTTCCTTTGCAGTGTAAGCACTCAGTTTCAGGCTTTGGTCCAGCTTTGGGCTTCTTCGCAGGAGTGACAACTTACTTGTCTTTCTACTTGAAGTTCCCTTTCTTTATTTTTGCCCTTCTCTTGAAACTAGTGGTCTTGTCAATCATCAACACTTGATGCTCTTTCTTGATTTCTACCTTCATCGATTTCAACATCACAAAGAGCTCGGGAATCGTTTTCGTCATCCCTTGCATACTATAGTTCATCACGAAGTTCTAGTAACTTAGTGATGGTGACTAGAGAATTCTGTCAATCACTATCTTATCTGGAAGATTAACTCCCACTTGATTCAAGCGATTAAAGTACCCAGACAATCTGAGCACATGCGCACTAGTTGAGCGATTCTCCTCCATCTTTTAGCTATAGAACTTGTTGGAGACTTCATATCTCTCAACTCGGGTATTTGCTTGAAATATTAACTTCAACTCGTGGAACATCTCATATGGCCCATGACGTTCAAAACGTCTTTTGAAGTCCCGATTCTAAGCTGTTAAGCATGGTGCACTAAACTATTAAGTAGTCATCATATTGAGCTAGCCAAACATTCATAACGTCTGCATCTGCTCCTGCAATAGGTCCGTCACCTAGCGGTGCATTAAGGACATAATTCTTCTGTGCAGCAATGAGGATAAACCTCAGATCATGGATCCAATCCGCATCATTGCTACTAACATCTTTCAACACAGTTTTCTCTAGGAACATATCAAAATAAACATATGAAAGCAACAACGCGAGTTGTTGATCTACAACATAATTTGCAAAATACTACCAGGACTAAGTTCATGACAAATTTAAGTTCAATTAATCATATTACTTAAGAACTCCCACTTAGATAGACATCCCTCTAATCCTCTAAGTGATTACGTGATCCATATCAACTACACCATGTCCGATCGTCACGTGAGATGGAGTAGTTTCAACGGTGAACATCAATATGTTGATCATATCTACTATATGATTCACGCTCGACCTTTCGGTCTTCGTGTTCCGAGGCCATATCTGTTATATGCTAGGCTCGTCAAGTTTAACCTGAATATTCCGCATGTGCAACTGTCTTGCACCCGTTGTATTTGAATGTAGAGCCTATCACACCCGATCATCACGTGGTGTCTCAGCACGAAGAACTTTCTCAACGGTGCATACTCAGGGAGAACACTTCTTGATAATTTAGTGAGAGATCATCTTAAAATGCTACCGTCAATCAAAGCAAGATAAGATGCATAAAGGATAAACATCACATGCAATCAATATAAGTGATATGATATGGCCATCATCATCTTGTGCTTGTGATCTCCATCTTCGAAGCACCGTCATGATCACCATCGTCACCGGCGCGACACCTTGATCTCCATCGTAGCATCATTGTCGTTACGCCATCTATTGCTTCTACGACTATCGCTACCGCTTAGTGATAAAGTAAAGCAATTACAGGGCTTTGCATTTCATACAATAAAGCGACAACCATATGGCTCCTGCCAGTTGCCGATAACTTCGGTTACAAAACATGATCATCTCATACAATAAAATATAGCATCACGTCTTGACCATATCACATCACAACATGCCCTGCAAAAACAAGTTAGACGTCCTCTACTTTGTTGTTGCAAATTTTACGTGGCTGCTACGGGCTGAGCAAGAACCGTTCTTACCTACGCATCAAAAACCACAACGATAGTTCGTCAAGTTAGTGCTGTTTTAACCTTTGCAAGGACCGGGCGTAGCCGCACTCGATTCAGCTAAAGTGAGAGAGATAGACACCCGCCAGCCACCTTTAAGCACGAGTGCTCGTAACGGTGAAACCATTCTCGCGTAAGCGTACGCGTATTGTCGGTCCGGGCCGCTTCATCTCACAATACCGCCGAACCAAAGTATGACATGCTGGTAAGCAGTATGCCTTGTATCGCCCACAACTCACTTGTGTTCTAATCATGCATATGACATCTACGCATAAAACCTGGCTCGGATGCCACTGTTGGGGAACGTAGTAATTTCAAAATTTTCCTACGCACACGCAAGATCATGGTGATGCATAGCAACGAGAGGGGAGAGTGTTGTCCACGTACCCTCGTAGACCGTAAGCGGAAGCGTTATGACAACACGGTTGATGTAGTCATACGTCTTCACGATCCAACCGATCCAAGTACCTAACGTACGGCACCTCCGAGTTCAGCACACGTTTAGCTCGATAACGATCCCTGGACTCCGATCCAGCAAAGTGTCGGGGATGAGTTCCATCAGCACGACGGCGTGGTGATGATGATGATGTTCTACCGGCGTAGGGCTTCGCCTAAACTCCGCGATGATATGACCGAGGTGGAATATGGTGGAGGGGGGCACCGCACACGGCTAAGGAACGATCTTCAAGATCAACTTCTGTGTCCTAGGGTGCCCCCCTGCCCTCTTATATAAAGGAGCAAGGGGGGAGGCCAGCCGGCCCTTGTGGGCGCGCCAAGGAGGAGGAGTCCTCCTCCTAGTAGGAGTAGGACTCCCTCTTTCCTACTCCTACTAGGAGGGGGAAAGGAAGGGGGAGAGGGAAAGGGAAAGAGGGGGGCGCCGCCCCCCCCTCTCCTACTCCAATTCGGACCAGAGGGGGAGGGGGCGCGCGGCCCATGCTGGCTGCCCCTCTCTCTCTCCACTAAGGCCCATAAGGCCCATTACTTCTCCCGGGGGGTTCCGGTAACCCTCCGGCACTCCGGTTTTCTCCGAAAACGCCCGGAACACTTCCGGTGTCCGAATATAGTCGTCCAATATATCAATCTTTATGTCTTGACCATTTCGAGACTCCTCGTCATGTCCGTGATCACATCCTGGACTCCGAACAAACTTTGGTACATCAAAACTTATAAACTCATAATAAAACTGTCATCGTAACGTTACGCGTGCGGACCCTACGGGTTCGAGAACTATGTAGACATGACCTAGAACTATTCTCGGTCAATAACCAATAGCGGAACCTGGATGCCCATATTGGCTCCTACATATTCTACAAAGATCTTTATCGGTCAAACCGCATAACAACATACGTTGTTCCCTTTGTCATCGGTATGTTACTTGCCCGAGATTCAATCGTCGGTATCCAATACCTAGTTCAATCTCGTTACCGGCAAGTCTCTTTACTCGTTACGTAATGCATCATTCCGTAACTAACTCATTAGCTACATTGCTTTCAAGGCTTATAGTGATGTCCATTACCGAGAGGGCCCAGAGATACCTCTCCGACAATCGGAGTGACAAAACCTAATCTCGAAATACGCCAACCCAACATGTACCTTCGGAGACACCTGTAGTACTCGTTTATAATCACCCAGTTACATTGTGACATTTGGTAGCACCCAAAGTGTTCCTCCGGTAAACGGGAGTTGCATAATCTCATAGTTATAGGAACATGTATAAGTCATGAAGAAAGCAATAGCAATATACTAAACGATCAAGTGCTAGGCTAACGGAATGGGTCATGTCAATCACATCATTCTCCTAATGATGTGATCCCATTAATCAAATGACAACTCATGTCTATGGTTAGGAAACTTAACCATCTTTGATTAACGAGCTAGGCAAGTAGAGGCATACTAGTGACGTTATGTTTGTCTATGTATTCACACATGTATCATGATCTTTAGGTTAATAAAATTCTAGCATGAATAATAAACATTTATCATGAAATAAGGAAATAAATAATAACTTTATTATTGCCTCTAGGGCATATTTCCTTCAAGAATGTCCTTTGCCCAGGTGAGAGGATGCAAGTCTGGTCGCTTTATATCAAGCCATTCAGTTGCTTCGTTCCAGAACCTTCTCGCATGGGAACAATTCAATAAAGCATGCATCATATCCTCGTCCGAGTGCAAACAGATTTTGCACTTACTCTCGATGGATATATGTCGATATTTCAACGTGCTTTCTATGGGCAAAATCCCGCGTAAAACGCGCCACCAGAAGACGCGTACTTTGGGCAAAACCTTGAGTTTCCATAGCCGAGACCATAACTATTTATCCGTCTCTGAAGTATCCATCATCGTCCCTTCTTCTAGAGCTTTTTGCTCGTTCTGAATCATAAGAGAGCGATAAGCTGACTTTACAGTGTAAATCCCTGACCTCTTAGGTGCCCATGCTATAAAATCTTCTCCACCTCCCGTTCTCAATGGTATATTAAGGATTGCATCAGCATCCGGAGGTATAAAAGATTGCCTGACAATATCAGTTTTCCACGTCCAATTCTCATCATCAATCAGATCAGCAACCCAGCTGATTTGTGCATCTCCCAGGCGGGCTACATGGGTCATTGTAAGTGTTTCTGGGATCCATTTGTCTTCCCAAATAGACACCATTGTACCGCTGCCAACACGCTTGATCAGCCCAGCCTTCAGAGCTTTCCTCCCAGCAATAATCGCTTGCCAAGTCACCGAAGAATTCTTGGGCGCACTTGCTTGCATAAAATCACGAGAAGGGAAGTATCGTCCTTTTAACACTCTAGAACACAGAGAGTATGGTTCAGTCATCAACCTCCAACCATGTTTACCAAGGAGTGCTATATTGAACAATTCCAAGTCTCGGAACCCCATCCCTCCTCTGATTTTTGGTTGTGCATGAGCCTCCCAACTCATCCAGTGCATTGAACGCCGATCGAGAGAACTACTCCACCAATACTTTGCCATAGAAGCGGTCAAACTCGAGCAAACTTTCTTAGTCAATTTGAAACAACTCATGCTGAAAGTAGGTATTGCTTGAGCTATATATTTTATTCGTATGCACAAGAGATCATTCTCTCGGACCCCCCTTGGAGTTTACTCCTAATTCTTTCTCCAATATGATCAAAGGTCCCACTGGTTATCCTCCCAACAACTGTAGGCAGCCCCAAATACCGCTCACTGAATGCCTCCACATTTATTCCAAGAATTTTCTTTAAAGCTTGCTGGACCGGAGCCAAAGTGTTTGGACTAAAATAGATTGAACTTTTATCCTTATTCATTGCCTGCCCCGAACACTTGCCATAGATCCGCAAGATTTCATTCAAACGGTGAGCACTCTACACTTGAGCTTGCATAAAAATGAGACAATCGTCTGCAAATAATAAGTGATTAATCCATGGAGACCGATAACTCACCCTTATCCCTTTATCAACTTGTGTTTCACCAAAATGATTCAGCAGAGAGGTGAAACCTTCAGCACAAAGTAGGAACAAGTATGGTGATATTAGATCACCTTGCCGCAATCCACATGATGGAGTGAAGAAAGGCAGCAGCTCGCCATTGACATGTACTGAAAACCGGACCGAAGTCACACATTTCAAAATCAGTCGCACGAACTCTGCACCAAAACCCAGCTGCAGCATGATTGCCTCAAGATAGTGCCACTCAACACGATCATAGGCCTTCATCATGTCCAACTTCACCGCACAAACTGCATTGCCCCCTTTCTTCCTTCGCTTCATAGCATGCACACTCTCATGCGCAATAAAAACATTGTCAGTGATCAAGCGGCCGGGGACAAAAGCACTTTGTTCTTCTCCAATGATCTCATCCAAACAAACTCTGACCCGATTGGCAATAGCCTTTGCTGCGATTTTATACAAAACCGGACATAGAGATATTGGACGGTATTGAGAGATTTTCTGAGGGAACTATACCTTTGGGATCATAGTTATAGAAGTATCATTCATACCCTCCGGGAGCTCACCTCCATTCAGAAAGTCCAAAACAGTTGGTAAAACATCATCTTTCAACAAGTTCCAATGGCGTTGAAAAAACCCGGCAGTAAACCCATCCACCCCTGGTGACTTTGACGGCGCCATTTGAAACAGAGCAACTTTAATTTCTTTCTCAGTATACGGTTTCTGCAGCTCCTGGTTCATAGTGTCTGTAACACAATTAGGAACAAAGTCCGGTAATTCATCCATTTGCTAGAATCCCTGCGATGTGTACAGAGCTTGGTAAAAAAAAGCCTGAACTTCAGCTCGATCCTCTTCCACATCTGCACACTTTGAGCCATCTGCCCGCTCGAGACGCTCAATTTTATTCATGCGCTTCCGTTGAGCAGCTTGAGCCTGAAAATAGCCTGTATTTCTATCACCCTCACGGAGCCATGAGACTCAAGATCTCTATCTGACCCAAATCTCTTCTTGTTTCAGAGCCAGCCGCAGTTGTGTTGTAACTGCTCGCTCTTCCGCGGTCGGCCCCCTGCCAACGGATTGGGCCCTAAGGCGAGCCAGTTTCTCACGCAATTTATGAACTTTTCGCGACAGGGACCCAAACTCCCGCGCCCCCACACCGACAGGTTTCCTTGCAACACGTTGAGAGCTTGAGCAATGCCCTGTAAGCCCTGGCCTCCCGCACCTCGATGCCAATTGTCAATAACCAACTTATCATAGTCGACGTGCATCTCCCAAACATCCTCGTACCTGAAAGGCTTTGGCCCTCTAGGAACTGATGAAACAGAATGCTCACGGATATCCACAAACAAAAAGCTGTCTGATTCCGTTGCAACAATATGACGAACCTTGATATATCCAAACATATTTATGAAGGACAGATTTCCAGGGGCCCTATCAAGCCGCGCTTTCACATTCGCTCTTCCTGATTGCCTATTATCCCAAGTATACCCCACCCCCGACCATCCGAGATCCGTGAGTGAGCAATGATCCGTCACTTCCCGAAATGCCCGCATCTGCCATTCCGGATGTGGTGACACAGAAAAGTGTTCTGAGCCAAATAAGGTTTCATTGAAATCACCAATGCACATCCAAGCCTCATGTTGGATCTCAAACAGTTTCCTCAAAAAACGCCAACTATGATGCCTGTCATCGAGTCGTGGCGCTCCATAGAACCCTGTCACTCGCCAAGTCCTCCCATCACCACACTTTCACCTGACCATAACATCAATATGACATGAACTATAATTCTTTAGCTCAACGTCAAAGTCTCGAGACCAAAACAAGCCGATCCCTCCACTGAGACCCATGCTATCTACTGCGAAACAACTCACAAAACCAAGGTGGCTCTGCAGTCTTTCCACTCTTATGGCCGGAATTTTGGTCTCCATCAGAAACAGGAGACCTGGACCTTCTTGCTTCACAATGCTGCGAAGCTCACGAACTGCCCCGGGGTTCCCAAGCCCCCGGCAGTTCCAGCTGAGGCAACTCATTGTCCCTGGCAGGGCTGTTTAGCAGCCGCTGCCGAACCATCCGAATTTGTTGGTGTTGGTTTCTTCTTTTTTGGTTCCCTCATCTCACCATCCCCAGAGTCTGAACCTCTCTCTGAAAGTTGTCCACTAACTGGACCCTTTGGATCAGCATCCTCATCTGCTACATGTTCAAAGTTCATCAACATCGGCATCTCAACCTTTCGGTACACCTGTTTGGGACCATGAGGTCCTCCTTTCCTCTTATTTTGATAATCTCTAGATTTTACCGGAGAGTTAACCTCCGTCCCTTTGTCTGCCGCCGATGTGGAGTTGCGAGTTTCAGCTCTGTTACTCTGTGTTCTTGTCTTCTCCCTCGACGAACTCTCACTCGAGGTAGTTTTCCTCCACTCTTCAGGGGCACGCAAACCCTTCCCAAATGGCAAATCGCCATTTGCATCTCTGACACCCGGCATTGGACAATGAAGATCTGAATGGCCCAGCCGTCCACATGAGAAACAGAAATGAGGGACATTCTCGTATTGTATGTCATACGGGTCCATACACTTTCGCCTCTTTGATTAAATCAAAACCCATCTCCTCAAGGGTTTATCAACATCAATAGTCACTCTTGCCCTTAGGTATCCTGCTGCCTGATCAAACTGCACCGAAGTAGCCTGCCGATCAATTTGCTTTGCAATCTCCGCGCTCCATTTATCATTACTCAGATTAAAGGGGAGATTAATAACCCTAGCCCACAACTGGAGCTTGTCAAACCTCAACTCCGACGGCCTCATGCATTCATCAAACTCCGAAAAGATCACTGCATTTTTACTCACATGCCATGGAGCTCCTTCCCACACACGATCTCTGTCTCTGTGTCGCAAATTCAGCCACAAACATGTTTTCCCCAACAGGATTAAAGAGCAGCCCTTTAGGGTTGCCCCATGCCGGATGAAGTGCATTGGAGATAGTTTGGATATGGAGAGTGTTTCGCTGAAGGACCTTCCCAGCCAACATCCACTTCTCCCTAACTTCTTCCTCACGATCGTCGAGCACCAGCGGCGTAGCCTCCTCTTCTGAGATCTCAAGCTTTCCCATGGCCTCCACTAACTTTGCCCTAGCCGCCCCTGGCAACAAGGGCCTTTCCTCCCTGCTGCGATCCGTGGACGCTGACATCCCTCGATCAGTCTCACCGTCGCCCCGCCGATGGAGATCGGCGTGCGCCACCAGGATCCACCCTCAAACCCTAGTCGCCTCTAAACGAGAGTGAGGGAGTCCTGGATTAGGGGGTATCCAGACAGCCGGACTATACACTTTGTCCGGACTATGGGAGCGTGAAGATACAGGACTCAAGACTCTGTCCCGTATCCGGATGGGACTCTCCTTTGCGTGGAAGACAAGCTTGGCGATCTGGATATTGTATTTCCTTCCTTGTAACCGACTCCATGTAAACCCTAGCCCTCTCCGGTGTCTATATAAACCGGAGAGGTTGGTCCTTAGGGGCACGATCATAATCATAATCATCATAGGCTAGCTTCTAGGGTTTAGCCTCTATGATCTCGTGGTAGATCTACTCTTGTACTACTCATATCATCAATATCAATCAAGCAGGAAGTAGGGTTTTACCTCCATCGAGAGGGCCCGAACCTGGGTAAACATTGTGTCCCTTGCTTCCTGTTACCATCAGCCTAAGACGCACAGATCGGGACCCCCTACCCGAGATCCGCCGGTTTTGACACCGACATTGGTGCTTTCATTGAGAGTTCCTCTATGTCGTCGCTGCAAGGCTTGATGGCTCCTTCAATCGTCAACAACACGGTCCAGGGTGAGACTTTTCTCCCCGGACAGATCTTCGTGTTCGCCGGCTTCGCGTTGCGGGCCAATTCGCTTGGCCAACTGGAGCAGATCGACAGCTACGCCCCTGGCCACCAGGTCAGGTTCGGAAACCTGAACTACACGGCCGATATCCACGAAGACTTTATCTTCGACGGAATCGGGCCTGTGCCAGGAGCCCCGGACAGTCACGATGAGCACGGCTCAGACCTACTGTCGGACAATGCTCGGGATATCACCCCTGCAGTAGCCCCGGACCTAAATCCGGAGCAGACTGCATGGCCCAAGGACGGGTGGATGGACCCCGCCCCGCAGGCCGCACACTCATCGGCGGTAGAGCCGAACAAAGGCCTCACCTCTAAGGAAGCCTGTGACTCCGGACCCCCAGACTCGTATCCGGTTGTAGGTTCCAGTCCGCGCGCTCCCGAGCCTGCCGAACCTGGCTGGGCTCCGGTAATGGAGTTTACCGCTGTGGATATCTTCCAGCACTCGCCCTTTGGCGACATGCTGAACTCGTTAAAGTCTCTCTCTTTGTCAGGAGGCTCTTGGTCGAACTATGTCCGGGTCGAGTGGGAAGCAGGCGACGAAGGAATTCGTTGCCCACCCACCACCCACTTCATTGCCACGGTCAATGATCTAACCGACGTGCTTGACTTCGACTCCGAAGACATCGACGGTATGGACGACGATGCAGGAGAAGTACAGGAACCATGATACGTCCATTTTGCATCATGCTGTTATATCAATGTTTATTGCATTATGGGCTATTATTACACATTATATCTCAATACTTATGGCTATTCTCTCTTATTTTACAAGGTTTACCACGAAGAGGGGGGATGCCGGCAGCTGGAATTCTGGCTGGAAAAGGAGCAAACATTGAAAACCTATTCTGCACAACTCCAAAAGTCCTGAAACTCCACGAAACAACTTTTTGGATTTAATAAGAATTTATGAGCGAAAGAAATAGGCCAGGGGGCCCACACCCTGTCCAGGAGACAGGGGGGCGCCCCCCTATAGGGCGCAACCCCCTATCTCCTGGGCCCCCTGGTGGGCCTCCGGCGTCTATCTTCTGCTATATCATCACTTTTACCCTGGGAAAAAAATCGTGGGCAAGCTTACGGGACGAAACTCCGCCGCCACGAGGCGGAACCTTGGCGGAATCAATCTAGGGCTCTGGCGGAGCTGTTCTGCCGGGAACACTTCCCTCCGGTAGGGGGAAATCATCACCAACGTCATCACCAACGATCCTCTCATCGGGAGGGGGTCAATATCCATCAACATCTTCACCAGCACCATCTTCTCTCAAAACCCTAGTTCATCTCTTGTATCCAATCTTGTATCAAAACCACAAATTGGTACCTGTGGGTTGCTAGTAGTGTTGATTACTCCTTGTAGTTTATGCTAATTGGTTTACTTGGTGGAAGATCATATGTTCAGATCCTTTATGCATATTATTACTCCTCTGATTATGAACATGAATATGCTTTGTGAGTAGTTATGTTTGTTCCTGAGGACATGGGTGAAGTCTTGCTATTAGTAGTCATGTGAATTTGGTATTCGTTCGATATCTTGATGAGATGTATGTTATCTTTCCTCTAGTGGTGTTATGTGAACGTCGACTACATGACACTTCACCATTATTTGGGCCTAGAGGAAGGCATGGGGAAGTAATAAGTAGATGATGGGTTGCTAGAGTGACAGAAGCTTAAACCCTAGTTTATGCGTTACTTCGTTAGGGGTTGATATGGACCCATATGTTTAATGTTGTGGTTAGGTTTACCTTAATACTCCTTTTTGTAGTTGCGGATGCTTGAAATAGGGGTTAATCATAAGCGGGATGCTTGTCCAAGTTAGGGCAGTCCCCAATTACCGGTCCACCCACATATCAAATTATCAAAGTACCGAACACGAATCTTATGAACGTGATGAAAACTAGCTTGACGATAATTCCCAATGTGTCCTCGGGAGCTCCTTCTTCATTATTAGACTTTGTCCAGGCTATCCTTTGCTACATAAAGGATTGGGACACCTTGCTGCACTTTATTTACTTTATTTACTTTTTGCTCGTTACTATTTATCTTATCACAAAACTATCTATTACCTACAATTTCAGTGCTTGCAGAGAAAACCTTACTGAAAACCGCTTATCATTTCCTTCTGCTCCTCGTTGGGTTCGACACTCTTACTTATCGAAAGGACTACGATAGATCCCCTACACTTGTGGGTCAACAAGACTCTTTTCTGGTGCCGTTACCGGGGAGTGTAGCGCTTTTGGTGAGTGGAACTTGGTAAGGAAACATTTATATAGTGTGTTGAAATTTTCTGTTACTTGTCGCTATGGAAACAAATCATTTGAGGGGCTTGTTTGGGGTATCTTCACCCCAACCAGAAGAGCAAAGAGATGCTCCTCAACCTACTGAACTTTATGAAAATATTCACTTTGAGGTTCCTTCGGGTATGATAGAAAAACTGTTAGCTAATCCTTTTGCAGGAGACGGAACATTGCATCCTGATTTACTCCTTATCTTTGTGGATGAAGTTTGTGGATTATTTAAGCTTGCAGGTATTCCCGATGATGTTGTCAAAAGGAACGTCTTCCCTTTATCTTTGAAGGGAGATGCAATGACATGGTATAGGCTATGTGATGATACGAGATCTTGGAATTATAAGCGATTGAAGTTGGAATTTCACCAGAAGTTTTATCCTATGCATCTTGTTCATCGTGACCGTAATTACATATATAATTTTTGGCCTCGCGAAGGAGAAAGCATCGCTCAAGCTTGGGGGAGGCTTAATTCAATGTTGTATTCATGCCCCAATCATGAGCTCTCTCGGGAAGTGATTATTCAGAATTTTCATGCTCGGCTTTCTCTCGATAATCACAACCTGCTCGATACTTCCTGTGCTGGTTCTTATATGCTGAAGACTATTGATTTCAAATGGGACTTATTGGAAAGAATTAAACACAACTCTGAAGATTGGGATTCCGACGATGGTAAGGAGTCAGGTATGACACCTAAGTTTGATTGTGTTAAATCTTTCATGGATAGTGATGCTTTCCGTGGATTTAGCTCTAAGTATGGACTTGACTCTGAGATAGTAGCTACTTTTTGTGAATCTTTTGCTACTCACGTTGATCTCCCTAAAGAGAAGTGGTTTAAATATAATCCTCCTGTTGAAGTGAAGGTAGTTGCACCTATTACAGTCGAAGAAAAGACTATTACATATAGTGATCCTATTGTTCCTACTGCTTATGTTGAAAAACCTCCTTTTCCTGTTAGGATAAAAGATCACGCTAAAGCTTCGACTGTTGTTCGTAAGAGTAATACTAGGACCTATACACCTCCTGAGCAAATTAATGTTGAACCTAGTATTGCTATGGTTAAAGATCTCTTGGATGAGGATTTAGATGGGCATGTTATTTCTTTCTTGGGCGAGACTGCTAATATTGCTAGACCTGATACTAAGACACGTAGACCTGTTGTAGGCATGCCTGTTATTTCTGTTAAAATAGGAGATCATTGTTATCATGGCTTATGTGATATGGGTGCTAGTGCTAGTGCGATACCTTATGATCTTTATAAAGAAATTATGCACGACATTGCACCTGTTGAATTAGAAGACATTGATGTTACTATTAAGCTTGCTAATAGGGATACCATCAAACCTATTGGGATTGTTAGAGGTGTTGAAGTTTTGTGTGGGAAGGTTAAATACCCTGCCGATTTTCTTGTTCTTGCTTCCCCACAAGATGATTTTTGTCCCATTATTTTTGGTAGACCCTTCTTGAATACAACTAGTTCTAAGATTAATTTTGAAAGGAATATTGTCACTGTTGGCATAGATGGTATGTCTCATGAGTTTAATTTTGCAAAGTTTAGTAGACAACCTCGTGAAAGGGAACCATCTAGTAAGGATGAGATTATTGGTCTTGCTTCCGTTGTTGTTCCCCCAACTGATCCGTTAGAACAATATTTGCTAGACCATGAAAACGATATGTTTATGAAGAAAAGGGAAGAAATAGATGAAGTGTTCCTTAAACAGGAACCTATGCTGAAACATAATCTTCCCGTTGAAATTCTTGGGGATCCCCCTCCACCCAAGGGTGATCCCGTGTTTGAACTCAAACCATTACCTGATAATCTTAAGTATGCTTATCTTGATGAAAAAGAAATATATCCTGTTGTTATTAGTGCTAACCTTATAGAGAAAGAAGAAAAAAGATTATTGAAAACTCTGAAGAAGCACCGAGCCGCTATTGGATATACTCTGGATGATCTTAAGGGCATTAGTCCCACATTATTTCAACACAAAATTTCAGTAGAGAAAGATGCCAAGCCAGTTAGAGATCCTCAAAGATGATTAAATCCCAAAATGAAGGAAGTGGTAAGAAAGGAGATTCTAAAGATCCTTGAGGCAGGTATTATTTATACCGTTGCTGATAGTGAATGGGTAAGCCCTGTCCATTGTGTCCCTAAAAAGGGAGGTATTGCCGTTGTTCCTAACGATAAAGATGAACTGATCCCGCAAAGAATTATTACATGTTATAGGATGGTAATTGATTTCCGCAAGTTAAATGAAGCTACTAAGAAAGATCACTACCCTTTACCTTTTATTGATCAAATGCTAGAAAGGCTATCCAAACACACACATTTTTTCTTTCTAGATGGTTATTCTGGCTTCTCTCAAATACCCGTGTGAGCGAAGGATCAATCTAAAACTACTTTTACTTGCCCTTTTGGTACTTTTGCTTATAGACGTATGCCTTTTGGTTTATGTAATGCACCTGCTACCTTTCAAAGATGCATGATGGCTATATTCTCTGATTTTTGTGAAAAGATTTGTGAGGTATTCATGGATGACTTCTCCGTCTATGGTTCCTCTTTTGATGATTGTTTGAGCAACCTTGATCGAGTTTTGCAGAGATGCGAAGACACTAGTCTTGTCCTGAATTGGGGAAAGTGTCACTTTATGGTTAATGAAGGCATTGTCTTGGGGCACAAGATCTCCGAGAGAGGTATTGAAGTTGATAAAGCCAAAGTTGATGCTATTGAAAAGATGCCATGTCCCAAGGACATAAAAGGTATAAGAAGTTTCCTTGGTCACGCCGGCTTTTATAGGAGGTTCATTAAGGACTTTTCTAAAATCTCTAGGCCTCTGACTAATTTATTGCAAAAAGATATTCCTTTTGTCTTTGATGATGATTGTGTAGAAGCATTTGAAACACTTAAGAAAGCTTTGATCACTGCACCTATTGTTCAACCACCTGATTGGAATTTACCTTTTGAAATTATGTGCGATGCTAGTGATTATGCTGTAGGTGCTATTTTAGGGCCAAGAGTCGATAAGAAATTGAATGTTATCCAGTATGCTAGTAAGACTCTTGATACTTCCTAGAGAAATTATGCTACTACTGAAAAAGAGTTCTTAGCAGTTGTGTTTGCATGTGATAAGTTTAGACCTTATATTGTTGATTCCAAAGTTACTATTCACACTGATCATGCTGCTATTAAATATCTTATGGAAAAGAAGGATGCTAAGCCTAGACTCATTAGATGGGTTCTCTTGCTCCAAGAATTTGACTTGCATATTATTGATAGAAAGGGAGCTGAGAACCTCGTTGCAGATAACTTGTCTAGGTTAGAGAATGTTCTTGATGACCCACTGCCTATTAATGATAGCTTTCCTGATGAACAATTACGGTTGTCAATGCTTCTCGTACAGCTCCTTGGTATGTTGATTATGCTAATTACATTGTTGCTAAATATTTACCACCTAGTTTCACATACCAGCAAAAGAAAAAGTTCTTTTATGATTTAAGACATTACTTCTGGGATGATCCACACCTTTATAAAGAAGGAGTAGATGGTGTTATTAGACGTTGTGTGCCTGAGCATGAACAGGAACAGATCCTACGCAAGTGTCACTCTGAATCCTATGGAGGACACCACGCTGGAGATAGAACTGCACACAAGGTACTACAATCTGGTTTTTATTGTCCTACTCTCTTCAAAGATGCTCGTAAGTTTGTCTTATCTTGTGATGAATGTCAAAGAATAGGTAACATTAGTAGACGTCAAGAAATGCCTATGAATTATTCTCTTGTTATTGAACCGTTTGATGTTTGGGGCTTTGATTATATGGGACCTTTTGCTGCCTCTAATGGTTATACACATATTTTAGTTGCTGTTGATTACGTTACTAAGTGGGTAGAAGCTATTCCAACTAGTAGTGCTGATCATAACACTTCTATTAAAATGCTTAAAGAAGTTTTTTTCCCGAGGTTTGGAGTCCCTAGATATCTTATGACTGATGGTGGTTCACATTTTATTCATGGTTCCTTCCGTAAGTTGCTCGCTAAGTATGATGTCAATCATAGAATAGCATCTCCTTATCATCCGCAGTCTAGTGGTCAAGTAGAGTTGAGCAATAGAGAGCTCAAATTAATTTTGCAAAAGACTGTGAATAGGTCTAGAAAGAATTGGTCCAAAAAACTTGATGATGCATTATGGGCCTATAGAACTGCATACAAAAATCCTATGGGTATGTCTCCTTATAAGATGGTTTGTGGAAAAGCATGTCATCTACCTCTTGAACTTGAACATAAGGCATATTGGGCTATTAAAGAGCTCAATTATGACTTCAAACTTGTCGGTGAGAAGAGGTTGTTTGATATTAGCTCACTTGATGAATGGATAATCCAAGCACATGAGAATGCCAAGCTTTTCAAAGAAAAAGTCAAACGCTGGCATGATAAGAGGATACAAAAGCGTGAGTTTAACGTAGGAGATTATGTGTTATTGTTCAACTCTCGTTTAAGGTTTTTTGTAGGAAAACTTCTCTCAAAATGGGAAGGTCCCTGCGTTATCGAGGAGGTCTATCATTCTGGTGCTATTAAAAACCAACAACTTCGAAGGCACAAACCCGACGGTGGTAAACGGTCAAAGAATTAAACATTATATTTCAGGTAATCCTATCAATGTTGAAACTAATATTATTGAAACCATAACCCCCGAGGAATACATAAGGGACACTTTCCAGAACATTCCAGACTCCGAAAAGGCATAGGTACGTGGTGCGGTAAGTAAACCGACTCCAAAACAACTCTAATGGCAATTTTTATCAGTTTTGGATTATTTAAGAATTTTAGGAAGAAAGAAGTAGTCCGAAAGGGACACGAGGCCCCCACGAGAGTGGAGGGCATGCCCCCCCTGTAGGGCGCGCCCCCTGTCTCGTGGGCACCTCGTGTGCCTCCCGGACTCCGTTTCCTTGTATGTTACATATTTTGGTCGATAAAAATTCATTATATATACTCCCGAAGGTTTTGACCACCGTATCACGCGAATATCCTCTGTTTTCTTTTCGAGCTGTTTCTATTTCAGATCTAGAGCATCATGGCGTCTCCAAGCGCTCCCAAGGACAAGTTTTTTGAGAGGGTTATCAACCCCTATCTCGCGGAGGTGCTGCATCATCCTCAAACCATTGAGATGCGTGAGGGGGTGCTGCACATCCGCGATGTGGAGGGACCAAGGCGTACTGGGAGCGTGGAGATAAAGCTCGAAGCCGTGGAACAGGAAGTTTTCAAGTGCCAAGGGATGGTGGAGCGTGGACTCAACGCCAACCAGATGATGATCACGGAGTCCACCAACAACCACAAGCTAGATGCTAAAGTCATTAGGGAGACCATTTTCAAGCTTCAAGAGAAAATCGAGCACCTCCAAGCCCAGATTTATGACCTGCAAAACCAGAACTATGAGTATGAATATAGATTCAAGCGAATGAGCTTGGCTGTAGATTTAAGGATCCCGGAGACTCGATCATCCTTTTATGATGGAGATCCTATGGCTTGGAAGACGGACGACAAGCCTACATCATCAACAACTCCTACTTCACCACCTCCGAGGACATAATCACATGGGTATGGGCACTCCCCTTGGCAAGGGCCAAGCTTGGGGGAGGTGCCCCGGTATCGTATCACCATCACACTCCTATCTTTACCGCTTTATTCAGTTCGATCCTTTTAGTAGTATCTTGATCTAGTAGTTTGAAGTTTTGATATCAAGTAGTTTTGAGTTTTGCATTGTGATCTCTTTATGTAATCGAGTCAGTGTGCTATCTATAATAAAGATTAGTGTTGAGTCAAGGGCTTTGCTTTGTTGCTATGATCTTGAGAAAGTAGAAAGAATAAAAGAGTCCATATTGATCCTATGGATAGTGATAACTTCACACATAGAAAGTATGAGGCATAAAAATTGTTGAGAGTTGATGAACATAGCCTTGGTCATCATTGCAATTAATAGGAAGTGATAAGGAAAAGAGGGGTTCACATATAAATATATTATCTTGGACATCTTTTATGATTGTGAAGCACTCATTAAGTATGACATGCTAAAAGAGTTGACGTTGGACAAGGAAGACAACGTAATGGTTTATGTTCTCCGACATCTCAGTTAAAGTATATTGTCATTAACCTTCCAAACATGTTGAGCTTGCCTTTCCCCCTCATGCTAGCCAAATTCCTTGCACCAAGTAGAGATACTACTTGTGCTTCCAAATATCCTTAAACCCAGTTTTTCCATGAGAATCCACCATACCTACCTATGGATTGAGTAAGATCCTTCAAGTAAGTTGTCATCGATGCAAGCAATAAAAATTGTTCTCTAAATATGTATGACTTATTAGTGCAGAGAAAATAAGCTTTGTACGAACTTGTTGTGGAAGTAATAAAAGCGGCAGACTTCATAATAAAGGTCCACATACAAGGGGCAATATAAAGTGACGTTCTTTTGCATTAAGATTTCGTGCATCAACCCTAAACGCGCATGACAACCTCTGCTTCCCTATGCGAAGGGCCTATCTTCTACTTTATGTTTTTACTTTATGCTTGAGTCAAGGTGATCTTCACCTTTCCCTTTTTCATTTTATCCATTGGCAAGCTCTTCGTGTTTGAAAGATCATGATATATATACATAAACACTATTCTGATCACGGGATCAGAATAATATTCTGATCACAACTTGAATTGCCTGAGTAACGCGCCTGAACTTCTCTTTGTACGAACCCGACCTTCGGGCTATCTTCACAACCGTGCCTTCTACCGCGAGTTTTTCTGGTTAGTCGTGTTCCATGTGATGTGAGTGTGATTTTCAAATGATTTTTAACAACTAAATACTCGTTTTAGATAGGAATCTCGCTCATAGGCGGATTTTGCACTTGGGTCGTGAAGAACTCGCGTTTTTTTGCGATTTTACTGCCCGAGTTGTTCGACTTGAACTTCCCCCTGTGCTAGGTTGAACTTCCCGCAACATTGACCAAATAGGGCTTGCTATATACCGTTGGAAAGCTATGGACACGAGTATCATGACCCAAGTTAAATTTTTGACAAAATGTAAGCGGTTGAAGAGCAGTTTTGAAAACCGTTTTTTCTTCACACAAAAAACATGAATCATAATTTCGATCGCATTTCTAAACTGTTTATTGGAATGAGGCATATAATATGGCGTTGGAAAGCTGCTGCAAAACCGCTCCTTTCACATGTTGAAAGTTTTTTCTAATTCCCTATGGTTAAAGAGTAATTTGAAAAAACCTAAAATTTCGTAAACCGAACAGCTGAGTTCGTTTTTTCGATGTCATTTCTAAACGGCTAATCCAATGGAGGTATATGATATGGCGTTGGAAAGCTTATGAAAATGCGCTACTTTTTCATCTTGAAAGTTTTTTTTCTAATTTTGAATGGTTTAAGAGTAATTTAGAAAATGGTCCAAGTCCTACCGAGTTCGTATTTTCGAGCTAATTTTTTAACCGTGCTTCCGAATGCAGCAAATGATATGGCGTTGGAAAGCTTGAACAAATGCGAAACTTTTTGGTATGTATTGTTTCTCCCAATTCTTTATGGTTTTAAGTCAGTTTCAAAAATGGTGAAAAACGTATTTTCGCCGTAATTTCTACAAACTTTATCGGAATTGTGCAAATAATATACCATTGAAAAGCTACGGAAAATGCGAAACTTTTTCATGTTGATGGTTTTTTCTGATTCCTAGCCGTTTTCAAGTAATTTTGAAAATGGCAGGATCATTCGTTCTGCCTCTACCGCGAAACAGATTCTTCAAAAATGCATCGCGTGAAGAACCTGAACTTCTCGGTGCGTGTACCTGAACTTCACTCTGTTTTTCATGTGATTTTTTTGCTCGTATATCTTCATCCACTGCTCGTAGCTCTCCATCGCACTCACGGGAATTGAGCGGGTGATATACCGATGGAAAGCTGCTGTAAACCACAACTTTCCCGTGTTGATCATTTTTTCATACTCGCGACGATTTTGAAAGTTTTTCATCTGAAATTCATTTAGCGTAGTAGTTGAACTTCCTGCTGTTTTCACGTTGAACTTCTGGGACGTATTTTTGTTTGTAATTTTCTCATCCATTCGTAAGTGTTACACAAGTAATATTCCTTTTGTACAAACATCTCTCACAATAAATTTTTTAACTTTCTCCGACCAAGGACTTGAACTTACACAAATGATATTACCATTGTTTCGAGGTAAATTAGAAAATGGCGAGATCATGATTTCTGCGTTCATTGTGAACGGAAATGCACTGCGTGAAATAGTTGAACTTCTGGAGCATGTCTGTTTGAACTTCACTCTGTTTTTTGACGTGATGTTTTTCGCCCGTAATTCTCAAACCACTTACCGTAATTGAGCAAATGATATACCAATGGAAAGCTATTAAAAACACGCAACTTTTTTGTGTTGATGAGTTTTTCATACTCGCAACGGTTCAAATTATATTTTTGAATGCGTAAAACAACGTCTTTTTTGCCTGTTTTTTACATGTAACTGAAGCTCGGACGTCTCACACTAGAGATCTCGAACTTCACCGGGAGTAGCACGTGAACTTCTAGAAACAAAATCTTTTAAGCTTTTTGTTTTTCTATTCTCATTTTCCTATCTGAAACGCATTTCGTGTAGTAGTTGAACTTCCTGCTATTTTTGTCTTGAACTTCTGTCATGTATTTTTGTTCAACCTCTCTCACAAGAATTTTTTGGACTTCCCCGGACAGAGCACTTGAACATCTAGCAACAACTTTTTTAGAAGTTATTTTACTTTTGAACTTCTTGTCTCCATTCTTTAATAACAAGATAAATCTGAGTTTTCTGTAATCATCAAACTTCTGCATCTTTTTAATTTGGACTTCCTTGTTTTATTTCTTAATTTTTTTCTATGAAATTTTGAAGCGCTCTATTTTTAAAAAGTTGAACTTTTTTTGTTTTCATTCTTTAATAATGAGGGAAATCTGAATTTTCTATAATCATCGAACTTCTTCATCTTTTTAATTTGGACTTCCTATTTTTTTCTTAATATTTTTAATGAAATTTTGAAGTGCTCTATTTTTAATAGTTGACTTCTTGTTATTTTATTTTTGAACTTCTTGTTTCCACTCTTTATTATTTAATAAAGAGGAAAATCTGAGTTTTCTATAATCATCGAATTTCTCCATCTTTTTAATATGGACTTCCTGTTTTATTTCTTACTCTTTTATGAAATTTTAAAGTGCTCTATTTTTTAAAAGTATAACTTTTTGTTATTTTATTTTTGAACTTGTTGTTTCCATTCTTTAGTAACGAGGAAAATCTAAGTTTTCCATAATCATCGAACTTCTCCATCTTTTTAATATGGACTTCCTCGTTTTATTTCTTAACCTTTTTTATGAAATTTTGAAGCGCTCTATTTTTTAAAAGTTGAACTTCTTGTTTTTTAATTTTTGAACTTCTTGTTTCCATTCTTTAATAACGAGGAAAATCTGAGTTTTCTATAATCATCGAACTTCTCCATCTTTTTCTTCCGTATGTGGTACACGTGAACTTACTAACTTCTGAAACACGAACTTCACATGCTATTGAATTTCAAGAAAATTACACACAACAATACACATACACTTCGTGTGCTACATGCATTTACACAAAAACAAATGAACACATCTGAAAGAGCACAAAGTTCTCAACGAAGAGTTCAAAATATAGAGTGAAATTTTTCCACAAGAAATGTTGGACATTTTGGTAGGTGAACCTGTACAGTTTTTCAATTGGTTTGCACGTTGAACGGCCTCATCATTACAAACTGAACTTCTCTTTTTCTTTTCTTCTAATAAAAACACACACTGTAAAGGAAATATAATTTTTTTGCCATCCTTGGTGGAGAACATCTCTTTCCATATAGAAATCGAGATGCATGTCATCTCATTTTCTATAATTTTTCTATTCTTATGATATTCCTATCATATGAACCAAATTTTACTAATTAAAGTGATTGAGATTTACTAGATTTTTAGATAGCTGAAATTTAGCAAAACCATTCCTATTTCATCATGCAACAATTACGGTCGGAATTACTAGCGGTCAAATGGTACCATAAAAACGATGTAAATGTCCAGAAGGACGAATGTTTGTATCTGGGCAAGCATACAATGCGCGGATGGAGTGTCATCTCTTGCAGGCTAGTGCATTCAAAGGACATAAACATCACATATTTATGAGCAGCTGGTGAGGCATGCATTAATAGGAAACTGGATCCAATCCTTTGAACCCTATGGTGTCCGATCCATTGCATCACAAGGGGCAATGGTTTTTGACTCGCTTTTCATCTGGACATACTCAAGAAAGCTCGAGACGCAGCTCTTGGCGCTAAAAGTTTGTGAAGCAGCCACAACTACTAACCGCCATGAATATGTCCATGAACACGCATGCTAGCAACAGAGAGAGCACAACAAGGAAAAAAAATAAAGAATATGAAAGTATGGTCAATGGATCATCTCAGCAACAAATATACAACACGTTAATGGAGTACCGGATCATCATCGATTAGTTTTGGCAACTGTACAATCATTCCATACTAACGGAGGTGCAACAAGTTCAGAGTGTGCAAGCAGAAAGGAAGAGGTTCAGAGAAAAAGAACGACACTTGGTCATGCTGTGGAGGCGTCCTGCAGTCCATACTTGTCTGGAGCAGCAGTAACGAGGACGCAACTAGAGAAGGCCAACGGAAATTTTGCAAACAACACTCCTCGCCAGAGCACACGCTTTGTTCTCCTCAAGTACCTGCTACTACTACTGCTCCTCGTTGGATTTGGGCACAGCCAACCTGAGGACCAACAACAACAGTAGCACAGGTGGGTCTGGACTACTCATAGCTCGTGGTGTGCCGCTGCAATCCCTCCATGGAGATAGCTCTTGAGCGCCTCGACCAGGGCATCATGAACTGCAGCGCGCAGGAGCCTGCCGCGACAAGAGGAGAGGCATGGTGGGGCTTGGCCAGCTTTTGTGTTCCGCCAAGGTCCACGACCGCCGGACAGCTTGTTGGCTGCCGGGACTCGGTGGCCGCACGGAGATGGATGCCGGCGGCCGGAGAGCCGGAATGGGGCGGCGGCGGGGGGTGGTTGCCGCCGCGCCGGCTGTAGGTGGTGGACCTCAGTGGCAGCGGCGCGCACGACCAGGTGCAGGTCGGGACTCCTCCCAGCTGCAGGTCGAGACCTCCCCCATCTGCAGGTCGGCCGAAGGGATGGGGAGGCGGTGGTTGGTCGGGAGGCGAGGGGGACGGGGTGGGGACGCAACGGTTGGCCAGAGGGCCCGCAGGAGGTCGGGGAGGTCGCTGTCTCCCATGGCCATGGCGGGCTCCTCTGCTGACGAGGCCGCCGTCGCTGGAAGAGAAGTTGGGTGAGGCCGGGGGCAGCCTAGGTGGCAGCGAAGGGGCGGCGTCGTACCACAGGTAGACGGCGGGGCCGCACGCCAGCGTTTGGTGGTCGCTGGCGGTGGCGGGATCGGTGCCTGGTGGATCCAGGGGAATGAGGAGGCCCAGCGACCGGATCCAGGGGCGGAGACAGCCCGGCGGCCGGATCCGGGGGCTGAGGCGGCGTGGAGGTCGGATATGGGGGCGGGGCAGGGGCGAGGCAGGGTCGGCCATGGCTGCCGGTGGTTGTGTGCGGGGGAAGGTGGAATCGGGGTGAGATAGAGCACGGGGGAAGAAGGTGGGTGCGTTTTTTTTCTTTGTCGCATCCGGTTCAGAAGTTGGGGATGATCTCATTGGGCCTTATATCGTGATCCAAATAGTTATTCTAATCCCGGGATTAGAATAGTGCTACTATATATATGTGTATATATGTGTGTATATATATATAGTAGCACTATTCTAATCCCAGGATTAGAATAACTATTTGGATCACGGCGCGCCCTATATAGGCCCGAAGAGGCGTTCCCGAACTCCTGAGAAACCCACCCGACCGGTCAAAGAAAAAAACCCACCCCACCCACTTCCCACGACTCCCTCCACTACCCTCTCTCGATCCCATCTGCACACTCCTCACGGCATCGCGCTGCCGCCGATGAACTTCTCCCGATCCACCACCGCCGCCCCGCATCCCGTCGGCGCGCCTAACTCCGGCCACCTACTGCCGCCGCCGCGAGCGGATCCAGCGCCGCGCCATGTCCGGCCGCCCCTTCTTCCCCAGCGTGCTGCCGTCACCAGAGCGCCCCCCTGCCCATGGGTCCCGCCGCCGGTCTCCACCTGCAACCCCGCCGCCACCGCCCCCCGGACCCAACTGCAACTCCGGCACACGCCTCGGATCCGGCCGCGGCGCCGCCCCCCACCGCAGGATCCAGCCGCCGCCCGAACCGCAAGATCCGTCCGCTGCCCCCATCCAGCCGCCGCGATGTCACCGTCCATCGCCCGGTGGTGCAGTGCGGTGCGCCCTTCCCTCCCCTGCGATGCGCCCTTCCCTCCCGTCCGACGCGAACTTCTCTCAACGCCGCCTGCGACCTTCCCTCCCCTTCGGTGCGGCCTGCCCTCTGCTCCGGCGCGCCCTCCTACTCCTCCTCCACGTGCGGCATGAACCTGGGCTTCGACCGCGAGCTCATCGGCCCGCCCATATACTTCAGCCTCATGGGCGACGGCCAGCCCATCGGAAGCTACGACGACATGTGGCCGGCTGGTGCGTCAAGGTAACTATAACTAAACTAAACACACACATTGTCTTTGAGTTTGGTCCGGCTATTACTGAACTTTTACTGAATAATTTGTGTATGTGTGTAGGTGATCTGCGACCACCTTGGGCTAGGAGTCAAGACGGTGCTGCCCTACATCTGGCACAACAAGGCCAGCAACCCGTTCGTGAACCTGAAGGAGTACAAGGGCATCTTCTGGCAGGAGGACATCATCCCCTTCTCTCTAGGTCGTGAAACTGACAAGGAATGCGACACCGTGCAGAAGTGCTACATCTCGCTCTTGCAGCAGGTCAAGGAGAAGCTCGGCAAGATCGACCCCTACTTCATCAAGCTTGCCGATGCCATGGTCACCTGGATCGAGGCCCGGGACATGCTCAACTCCAAGGAGGCCGACACCAATGGCAAGCTCAAGGGGAAGTAGATCGAGATCGAGGGAGAGAACCTTTTTTGCATTAGCATACTGAGCAGGCGGTGAGGCGGCGTATGCCGGTTTCATCAGTTCGTAGGTTCAATGCGTGCATCAGGTATTTAGGTTCAGGCTGTTGTGTACTACAAAACATTAGCTGCCTGTATGTGAGAAAACCATGTTGTTTCTTCTTTTGTTTATGTGAGAAAACAAAAATGTATTTTAGAAGTTCATTTATTATTTCCCCAAAAGTTCATATATTACTACCTGTATGTATTTTGACATTTCACAATAACTGACAAGAATTGCGGCTGGATAGAGCGGCAAAACGATGGTACACCACTCAAGCAGTGCATCATCGGCGGCCGCGTCGTCATCCTCGGCAGCAAAAAGCAGTTTAACTGAAGTTCAATTCGTACACTACTAGCAGGTCAACTACAGCAGCAGCAGAGTTCTTAGCGTCTTCTTCCTAATTTCCCCATGTGAAAATCTATAAAAAGGAAGGAACAGTCTCCTTCTGGCTCAGCCATCGGTGATCCCGTTCGTGCTTCTCCTGCAGACCAAGTCGAACTTCACCAAAAACTAGAAAAAGATGTGCACGTTCGTGCTTCTGCTGCAGACCAAGTCGAACCTCACCAAAAACTAGAAAAAAGATGAGCACGTTCGTGCTTCTCCTGCAGACCAAGTTGAACTTCACCAAAAACGAAAAAAAAGATGAGCACGGATGCGTGTTGATGTCTGTTGTGTTATCCTGCTGACCAAGCAATTCAAAAGGAGCAGGTGGTTTTGTTTGCCTAAAGTACAAACATAAAAACATTCGATTTTGATTCTCTATAGTTATTCCCCCTAACTCGAGGGAGCACTAACTGTCCAAATATGTTCTCTTATACCTTTTTATGTTCAAAGTGTGGTGAGGAATGAGAGGTATAGTATGTCTTTTTTTATATGAAAAATGTTCGTATAGCAACAAGCAGGAAACAATTGGAACTATGTCCTTTTGTTTGATTGTTTCTGTATTTGGCTTATGAAAAAATTTACTTGAGTTCCGTCTAGAAAATTTTGAAAATTTCAAGTTGTAAAAAAGTTAAAACTTCAAATAGTAAATAATAATAATCATATTTCCATGTTTCTAATAAAAAGAAACGAAGACGTTGTAATAAAAAAAAGAGTTTGATGTTCACGCGCGAGGCCTGGCCGCGGTGTCGTCCTGCTCGGACGCCGTCGTCGTGGAAGATGACCATAGTATTGTGTGTAATGCTTGCACACAGTGTACTAGCACATAGTGTTGTGTGTAATACGAATTCGTGTTGCACTGTGCATGTATATTCTTGTGTAATTTTTTGCTTTTCGAACATGAAGTTCATGTTTCAGAAAAAACTAAGTTCAGAGGTATCACATAACAAAAATTTTCATCCAAAAAAACCCGAAGGTCATTAGAAAATGCATCTCAAACAATTTTGCAGAAAAGATTTCACTGTTAAAATAAACCTAGAAGTTCAAATTTAAAAACGGAGCGGCTCGATGTCTATCAAAAAGTAGGATTTTTTCCGTTACTAAAAGAAATAAAACCAGGAAGTCCAAATTAGAAAGATGGGAGAAGTTCGATGATTATAGAAAACTCACATTTCCCTCGTTATTAAAGAATGGAAAACGAGAAGTTCAAAAATTAAATAACAAGAAGTTCAACTTAAAAAAAAACCAGAGCGCTTCAAAATTTCATAAAAAAGATTAAGAAAAAAAATCAGGAAGTCCATATTAAAAAGATGAAGAAGTTTGATGATTATAAAAAACTCAGATTTTCCTCGTTATTAAAAAGTGGAAACAAGAAGTTAAAAAATAAAAAACAAATAAGTTCAAATTTTAAAAATAGAGCGCCTCAAAATTTGTAAAAAAAGGTTGAGAAATTCAGATTAAAATTCATAAAAAATTCAGATATTTTCACGTAACCGAGAGAATTTCAGATTAATATCTGTCAGAAGTTCACGTACTATATAGTGTGCATTTTGTATTAAAAAAAATAAAAAACAAAGACAAAAAGTTTTGTTGCTAGAAGTTCAAGTGCTCGACTCGAGAAAGTTCACAAACTCTTGTGTGGGAGAGGTTGAACGAAAATACGTGACAGAAGTTCAAGGTGAAAACAACGAGAAGTTCAACTACTGCAAGGAATGCATTTCAAATGAGAATAAAAGTATAGAAATTTAAAAGCTTAAAAGGTTTGTTGAAGGAAGTTCAAGTGCTCTGTCCGTGGAAGTTCAAAAATTCTTACGAGAGAGGCTCATCTTGTATTTCCATGTTCAATTTTTTCCGTATAAAAATTGAATACAATTCTTTATTCAAAGTATAAAAAGGTGAAGTTCAAATTGAAATAACACAGAAGTTCGAAGTTTATTAAAACCTAGGATTTACCTTTTCAAAAAATAAAAAGCACAGCGCCATTTTTTGCACTTTTGAAAACAATCTCATATACGTAAACATGGTTGCTAGAAGTTCAAGTGCTCAACGAGGGAAAGTTCAAAAAATTCTTGTGAGAGAGGTTCACAGTGTATTTAGATGTCCAAATTACATAAAAAATATGTTTTTTTGTGTTTTAAAATAATTCTCTCAAACCAGAGAGAAGTTGAAAAGTGATAACAACCGGAAGTTCACGTACTACATGGTGTGTATTTCATACAAGAAAAATACAAATAAAGTGAAACAGAGTGAATTTCGAATAGACATGCCCAGAAGTTCAACTACTTCACGCAGTGCGAAAAATAGCATGTCAAAAAATAGCACGTCAAAAACAGAGTGAAGTTCAAACAGACATGCCCCAGAAGTTCTACTACTTCACGCAGTGCGTTTCCGTTCGCAATGAACGCAGAAATCATGATCTCACCATTTTCTAATTTACCTTAAAATGGCAGGAATATTAATTTTTGTAAGTTCAACTCCTCGGTCGGAAAATGTTAAAAAAATATTGTGAGAGAGTTTTGTACAAAAAGAGTATCATTTGTGTAACACTGGCGAAATGGATGAGAAAATTAGGAACGAAAATACGTCACAGAAGTTCAACCTGAAAACACAGGAAGTTCACCTACTACACTGAATGAATTTCAGATGAAAAACTTTTAAAATCATCGCGAGTATGAAAAAATGATCAACACGGGAAAGTTAAGTGCTTACAGCAGCTTTCCACCGGTATATGACTTGCTCAATTCCGGTGAGTGGATGGAGAGTTACGAGCAGTGGATGGAGACCTACGAGCAAAAAAATCACGTGAAAAACAGAGTGAAGTTCAGGTACACGCGCCGAGAAGTCCAGGTTCTTCACGCGGTGCATTTTTGAATAATCTGTTTCGCGATAAAGGCAGTACGCATGATCTCGCCGTTTTCGAAATTACTTGAAAACGGCTAGGAATCATAGAAAACCATCAACATGAAAAAGTTTCGCATTTCCCGTAGCTTTTCAGCGGTATATTATTTGCCCCATTCCGATAAAGTTTGAAAAAATTACGGCGAAAATATGTTTTTCGCCATTTTCGAAACTGACTTAAAACCGTAAAGAATCGGGAGAAACCATACATACCAAAAAGTTTTGCATTTGTTCAAGCTTTCCAACGCCATATCATTTGCTATATTCGGACGCACGGTTAAAAAATTAGCTTGAAAATACAAACTCGGTAGGACTTGGACCATTTTCTATATTGCTCTTAAACCATTCAAAATTAGAAAAAAAAAACTCTCAAGATGAAAAAGTAGCGCATTTTCATAATCTTTCCAACGCCATATCATATGCCTCCATTGGATTAGCCGTTTAGAAATAACATCGAAAAAACGAACTCAGCTGTTCGGTTTACGAAATTTTACGTTTTTTCAAATTACTCTTTAACCATAGGGAATTAGAGAAAACTTTTAACATGTGGAAGCAGCGGTTTTGCAGTAGCTTTCCAACGCCATATTATATGCCTCATTCCGATAAACGGTTTAGAAATGCGATAAAAAATACGATTCACGTTTTTTGTGCGAAGAGAAAACGGTTTTCAAAAGTGCTCTTAAACCACTTACATTTTGTCAAAAAATTAACTTGCGTCATGATACTGGTGTCCATAGCTTTCCAACGGTATATAGCAAGCCGCATTTCGGCAATGTTGGCGGAAGTTCAACCTAGTTCATAGGGAAGTTCAACGTACTATTAGCGGGGCAAGTCAGGTTGTGATCAGAATATTATTCTGATCCCGTGATCAGAATAGTGTTTATGTATATATATATATATATATATATATATATATATATATATATATATATAGGGTGGGTCTATTATGATAACACCCTTAAGAGTCTTATTCTGCACATCAACCGGGCTTATTCTGCTAACAGCCGACGCAAACCCCGCGCAGAAAAAAATGAAAACCCACCCCACCGGCGCTTCTTCCCCACTCCTCCCTCGATCCACTCCACCTTCCTACCACGTCCCACCCCCAGATCCACCAACCCCCATTGCCGCGCGCCATGCCCAGGCCGGCCTCCCCCCGGCGCTCTGCCCAACTGCCCCACCTTCTCCGGCGCTCCCGCCCCGCCCTCGCCGCCTCCCCGCCCGCGAGCAGCCCGCCTCACGATGTGCCGGCTGGAGGGGCACTCGTTCCGCGCCAACCCACTAGCACCGCCAGGGCCCCGGCCGCCCTCCCGGCCCACTCCCGAACGCCGCGGCCTCGCGGTGGATATGGACAACCACGATAGCGGCCTCGCCCGTTCCCCTCCTTCCCTCGACGCCCATGGAGCCATGGTGGCACCCCCGCCTCCCGATGTGTGCTGGAGCGAGGTGGCCGGCGAGCTGCCTCCTCCTGGCGTGGTCAGGCTCCATGGCCAGCGGAAGAACATCGCGGTGCTGCCGGGCTGCTCGGCTCCGCCCTATCCCCCACAACCGTAGCCTCCTACGACACTCCAGGCAACGGGATCGAGCCATCCCATGTCAGATCCCACCGCCACGTTCCCTGCAGGTGAGCGGCAGAGGGATCCAGTGCGCGCGGTTCCCACGGCTCCCCGTCACATCCTCTCTCTGCGCATACTGCTGTCTGGCCGCCGCCCTTCACTTCCTCTAGATCCCATCGCTGCCGCCCCTTCCTGGCCTGCCCAACGCCTCCACAGCATCGCTTCCACTCGTGCACGCAAAAAATGTGCAGCTCGCCGACCATGGCAGTGCAGCTCACGGGTGCGCGTGATGCGGTCCTCTTTCCTCTCTGCAGTACTCTTGTGTTCATCCACCCCGGTTTGAGCCTCTATGCATTTTTTTCATTCTTCTGACGCAGTTCGGTGATCTGGCTGGTGCGGCTCACCATTGCATGTGTGTGTTCAGTTTTGCGGTGCCTCGCCTTGGTGCTCCTCCACTCCACGTCCATTTGTTTTCAACAGTGCAGTGCTCCGCTGATGTGTGCTGGAGCGTGGTGGACGTACCATCAGGTACAGAAAAAGAGATGCACAGATCAAATTATTCATTGTGGTTTCTCTTCGTTGCAGGTCAGTTGGATCGCCGATGCAGTACCCAACCAGCTCATCCCTTTGCCGTGTAGTTCGCCGTGGACCACTGATTTTTTGGCTTCGTCCGGTCCAGCCACCTCCAAAAATTTGGTGTGAATCGGGTGTGTTTTGGTGCAGTACGACGTGTACAGGTTGAAGTTCTTTGTTTGGCGCAGTTTGATTGCACGCAGGATTTGCAGCAAAAACCTTGGCAAATTTGTATGGTTGCCCTGATGCAGTCCACTCGCCTCGTCCGTGCAGTGAATATTTCATTATTAACCCAAAAAAATATGCAGTGCACTACCGGAAAACCAAAACTCTGTTAGAGAAAAAAAAAAAGAAAAATGCAGTGCACTCCGGTCTTTAAAAAAGTCCGCTCCGAAGGACTTTGTAGCACACTCTTGAAATTTTTTAGTCCGACAAAAGAAAATCATGAAGTGCGCTTGCTCGTCCGATGCAGTGTGGTTTTTCGTCTGAAGCAGTGCACTCCACCTCGTTTGGGAAAATTTACGTCCCACAAAAAAAACCATGCAGTGCACTTGCCCATCTAATGAAGTGCGGTATTTCGTCTGAAGCAGTGCGCTCTTCTTTCCCCGTCCGAGAAAAAATACGTCTAAACAAAAAGAAACCATGCAGTGCACTTGTCCATCTAATGAAGTGCGGTATTTCGTCTGAAGCAGTGCATTGTTCTTTCCTTGTCCGAGAAAAAATACGTCTAAACAAAAAGAAACCATGCAGTGCACTTTCCCATCTGATGCAGTGCGGTATTTTGTCTGAAGCAATGCGTTCTTCTGTCCGATGCAGTAAATATGACGATTTTGGTCTCGCGAAGAACAGAGTGTCCGTTTTTCGGTAAAATCAAAACTACTCTTAAACCGTAAGGAATTAGAGAGAATGTTCTACATGAAAAAGTTGTGTCTCATCGATATCTTTCCAACGGCATATGATTTGAATTATTCCGACCAATCGTTCGTAAAAATTTCGCGAAAAAACAGCCGCTGCCTCTCAAAGTCAGCCACACGATTTTCAAAATTAACTAATAACCGTAAGGAATCTCAAAACTATTTCAACATATGAAAATTGCGCCTTGTCCGTAGCTTTCCAACGGCGTATCATACGTCTCGTTTCTACAAACGGTTAGAAAACTGGAGCTAAAACAGTAACGAAAATTTCAAATTTTTTGAAAAACAGAGTTCCGCAATTTAGTAAATTTGAAACTGCTCTTAAACCGTAACGAATTAGAGAAAAATTTATATATGGAAAAGATGTGCCTCGATGATATCTATCCAACGGCGTATCATTTGCTTCATTCCGACAAGCAGTTTAGAAGAAATCACCAAAAAACGCTCGCTGCCACTCGTCATGGGACGCGCCAATTTCAAAACTGCTCTTAAACCGTGTGGAATCTCGAAAAGTGTTCAACATGTCGAAGTTGCGCCTAATCCATAGCTTTTCAACGGTATATTACACGCCTCATTCCGATAAACAGTTAAAAAATTAGAGCGAAAACAGTACCAAAAAAATAACGCGTGCAGTTTTTTTTTTGACGAGAAGTTCATTCGTGTGAGTACTGTAGCACACTTGGTTCAAAGAATGACGTGCACTTTCGTTCAGCGTGCGGTGCGGAAGTGGTGTGCAGAATAGTTATTCTGCTAATATTAGCAGAATAGACCGTGTATATATATATATATATATATATATATATATATATATATATATAGCAAAAGAGCCCGTGCGTTGCAACGGGAGAGAAAACATAACACACGCTCTTAACTCAACAACCATCACTCAAGACCACAATAGGTCCATCTCCTTTATTTTTGCGAGGCATCATATTTGTGTTGCCGCTTATCCTTCTTCTCACCCTCGCCGGCGATGGCCTCGGTGTTCACACAAAACAACTAAAAATGTGTGTTGAATATGGTTAATCCTAAGGCGTCTCTCTCTCTCCCTCTCCCTCTCTCTCTCTCTTCCTCTCTCTCTCCCTCACTTTCTCTCACTCTCGCGATATGGTTATAGTGGGGTGCTTATTTGCAATCCGGATCGCCGCCGGTATGAAAAAACGAATATTGCACTATAAATTATAAGTTTGCTTCCATAATAATATTTTAAAAATATTTAACAGGTAAAATTAACATCATATTTAGATTCTACACATTTTTCTAATAAAATTTTATATATAATATGTTAAAATCGAAGTTACGGTTTAAAAGATACAGATAATTTAGAAAATCATTTGGTTTGACTCAAATATATTCCAAAATAATATTTAAAAATACTTAACAGGTAAAAATAATCTCATATTCGTATTCTACATATTTTTCTAATCAAATTTCATATATAACTTGTTCAAATCGGAGTTACGGTTTAAAAGATATGGATGATTTTGAAAAGCATTTGTTTGACTTAAATATGATACGCGGATGAATTATCTAAACATCAGGGGGTTTTCGAAAAATGTAAAATAGCGGTTTGGGTGTGACTTAAATCCAGACGGCGGGTTGATTTCAAGAAAAGACAGGGACTTTTGTGTAAAATATAAAGATAACGATTCGTTTTAACTTAAAGCAGAAGTGTGAGTTGAATTCTCTGAAACAGAGGGACTTTTCTAAAAAATGATATGACAGACGAAAGAAACCCAATTTGCTGGGCCATAGTGCACCGACAGGTGGGCTTTTTCCGTTGGGCCAAAACGGGTGGTAAGTAACTAAACAAAATAGCGTATGTGAAATTAATTGAAGCGGGACCAAACGAAGCGGGATGAAACCAAGAATATCACCTTCCTTTAATAGTAGGTATTATTAATAGCATAAAGGCATGTGCGTTGCAGCGGGAGAAAAGAAATCCTCTCATATCGCTAGATGGATGCGTGGCCGGTTGGCAGGTTATGAGATCGAACTCTCCCATGGACAGTTTTACTTTTTGCCAGCTCTCCGGACCTGGGCCATAGTGCACCGACAGGTGGGCTTTTTCCGTTGGGCCAAAACGGGTGGTAAGTAACTAAACAAAATAGCGTATGTGAAATTAATTGAAGCGGGACCAAACGAAGCGGGACGAAACCAAGAATATCACCTTCCTTTAATAGTAGGTATATATATATATGTATATGTATATATATAGGGTGGGTCTATTATGATAACACCCCTTAAGACCTTATTATGATAACACTTTCGCTTATTCTGCTAACAAAAACGAACCGCCAGACCAAACAAACAGAACCTACTACTAGGCACTAGCCCACCCACGAATCGGAACCCACCACCCACCTCACCCCACCACCCATTCCCCCAGCCCACCTACAGGTCCCGACCCCAACCACAACCACAACCTCCCACCTCCCACCGCATCTTCCCCTCCACCTCCCGTCGTGCTCGCCGCCCCGCTATGCGCCGACGCGCCCCTCCTCTCTCACGTCAAGCTCCCCCCGCCATCAGGGTCCTGTACCAGTTTGGCGTGCCGCCGGGAGTTCTCCTGGCACGATTTCCCTTCCTCCCCGTTGTTCGAGCTAGGCCGGACGCAACGGGACTAGATCCGGGCATTCCCGGCCAAGATCCTCCTTCCTTCCCCTGGATCTGGCTAGAGGGGATCCGTGCTACTCCGGCAACCTCGTGCCCCAACACGGCGAGCGCGCCGACACCCACGACCTCCCTGCGTGAAGCCGACGTCAATGCTCCTTCCCAAATCCCTGCGCTCCCAACCCCCTGCACGGCCGCCATGGAGATCGAGTATCGCCTGCATCCGCGCGCGCGGTGGCCTTCCCGTGTGGTTCCCCGCGGTCGCCTGCGTCAGGATCCTTGCTAGCCACGGTGGCCTCCCCGCTGCGCCCTGCCCCATGCTTCCCCAACCAGCCACCCTTGCTGCCACCTTCCACGACGGTCAACCCCCAGTGTCAACGACGGGGATTCATCCCCCCTGCTCACGCACCACCGACAACCCTAGATCCAGTCGCGCGCCGCCACTGTTTTCTACCGCCGATCTGGTTGATGGTCTCCCACCAGCGACCCCCTTCCCCCTCTATGCAGTTCGCTTTTACCTTCCCAGGGCGTAGGTCCCAGCCGCCCACTACATGCAGTATGGAAGACAATGTCGTACAGTTCGCCGTGCTAATCCCATCCATGGTTGTTGCTATTCAAAAGCATTTTGTAGTGTTTTCAGTTTGGCTTGTTCCGTGAAGTGCATTGACACGTTCTTGCAATGCCCCGGCGAGCGCTCTGAACCTTCCTGGTTTGCTTTGCATCATAGGATCTGCCTCCCCCTTTTTGCAGCTCCTTTGATTTTTTTTTGAAGATCACTAAATATTTGTTTGCAGTGCATTATGAGAATCCGTGCCGCTAGCCGTGCTGCTACATCTGAGCGCGAGGCGAGGACAGGCTCTACCGCACCGGGAACCACGGTGTTGTGCGACACCGGCGAAGACCATGGTGGTTCCCTTCTTACCCAACCGCAAGAAGTTGTCGTGTGGCTATGTAATGCAATGCATTTGCCTCGTCTTTGCAGGGAGACAAAAATGTTAGGGAGATGACAATGAAATAATGCGTTTCACTTTCAATGGTGTAGCGGTTCACTGACGTCCAGTGTGAAGTGCAAAAAATGTTAGGAAGACAAAAAAACTCATGTGGTTCATTTGCGGTGGTGTCGCGGTGCACTTATCCCCAATATGGAATACAGAAAAATGATATGGAAACGACACTAAAAAAAGTAATGCAGTGCACTACTCGATGGTGTGGCGTTTCACTTACGCCCGACGTGCAGTGTGGTTCATTTTCTCGTCTGAGAAAAATTTATGCCCGACAAAAGAAATCATGAAGTTCACTTGCCCGTTTGATGCAGTGTGATTTTCAGTTGAAAAGCTGTGCGGTTTTTTACTTGTCTTCAAAAGTTTACATCCCACAAAAAGAAATCATGCAGTCCGCTAGTCCGTCTGATGCAGTGCGGTTTTCAGTCGAAAAGCAGTGCGGTTTTAATCCTCGTCTTCAAAAATTTACGTCCCACAAAAAAGAAACCATGCAGTTCTCTTACCCGTGTGATGCAGTGCGGTTTTTTCATCCGTTGCAGTGCAGTTTTCAGTCGGATGAAGTACCCACGTCGATTTGGGTGTCGCGAAAAACAGAGTGTCCGCTTTTCGGTAAAATCGAAACTGCTCTTAAACTGTAAGGAATTAGAGAGAGTGTTCTACATGAAAGAGTTGCGTCTCGTCGATATCATTCCGACAGCGTATCATTTGAATCATTCCGACCAGCGGTTTGCAAAAATTTCACGAAAAAACAGCCGCTGCCACTCGTCATCCGCCGCACGATTTTCAAAATTAACTTAAAACCGTAAGGAATCTCAAAACCATTCCTACATATGAAAGTTGCGCCTCGTCCGTAAGGAATCTCAAAACCATTCCTACATATGAAAGTTGCGCCTCGTTCGTAGCTTTCCAATGGCGTATCACACACCTCGTTTCGACAAACAGTTCAAAAACTAGAGCGAAAACAGTACCGAAAATTTGAAAAAAATTGAAAAACAGAATTCCGCGATTTAGTAAATTTGAAACTGCTCTTAAACCGTAATGAATTTGAGAAAGATTTATATATGAAAAAGATGCACCTCGACGATATCTATCCAACGGCGTATCATTTGCTTCATTCCGACAAGCGGTTTAGAAAAAAACGTGAAAAAACGCTCAGTGCCACTCGTCATCCGCCGCACTATTTTCAAAACTGCTCTTAAACCGTGTGGAATCTCGAAAAGTGTTCAACATGTCGAAGTTGCGCCTTATCCATAGCTTTTCAATGGTATATTACACGCCTCATTCTGATAAACGGTTAAAAAGTTAGAGCGAAAACTGTACCGAAAAAATAACGCGTGCAGTTTTTTCCGACGAGAAGTTCACTAGTCTCTATTGCAGTGCTCGTCGTCAAAATGATGCAGTGCGCTTCTATTGAGCGTGCAGTGCCGAAGTGGTGTGCAGAATAGTTATTCTGCTAATATTAGCAGAATAGACCGTCTTGCTAAACTGTGCCTGCGCGCATGCTGTTCTATCCTACGCTCCGGCCAGTACGCGTTAAGTAGCCCAAGTTAACTAGGCTGAAGGGTGCACACGATGTGGGGAAAATCGAACGTAACATCTTACACGACTGAAACTGCTCCAGGTTGCTAACTTCCTTTGTGAAAAAAGAATAGTAGTAACAGGTTACCATGCGAAAATCTGCTTCTGAGCTCGAGCTCAGCTGCTCCCACTATCCACACCGATCGGTTTGCATCAGGATTTGTGCGTCTGTCTGTATATTATGTCGTATTTCTCCTTTCCTGGCGCGGTGAATAATATGCAATCATTGCGACCGAGACTTACGCTACCGTCGCAGGACAGAGAGAGGCTGGATGGCTCGGTTTCTTAACTGAGCTAACATCGTCCTGGGGACAGATATAGCGTTGATGGCTCGCCGCTTTATCTGAGCCACCCTGAGCCGTATGAGCTAAATTCTCACATGGACGGCGTCAACTCGTCTGCAAACATGAATTAATTGCCATGCTATCAGCCCATCTGCCCGACCATCTCATTTACTTCCCCCCATCCCCCCTCCCACATCTCTTGTGCTCACACACATCCTGCTCCGTCCTCGTCTCCGGCAACATGTCCGCTTCATCCTCATCATCTCTACCCGTCCCGGCGGACTGGCTGCTACCCCTGATGGCATGTCCACTCTGCGGCGATGAGTTAGTGACGGCCGTCGCAAGGACTGGAAACAATGTTGGGCATCGATTCTACAAGTGCATCCGCTATGATGTAAATACTTCTTTATCCGATCTTTGCCAGTTTTTCCTTATTGAATCAAGTTTTCGCACATATGTCACCGGTCTGAACTAGTCGCCCCTTGAATGTTCTTGCAGTCACGGCAGTCGTTTCTTCGAGTTCCAGCGTGCGTACTGCAGGAGGATGACCCATGAGCAGATCCTGGATGTGCAGCACCAGGCCGGATGGCACCCACCCGGGTTTGGATTCGCCCCCCAGCAGGGCAATGGTCCTGCTCAGCTGGTTCCTGCTGCGATCCAGCACCAGATCCAGGCACAGATTCAGCCGCATGCGCAGGCGCAGATGCAGCTGCCTGCGCAGCCGCAGATGCAGCCGCAGCTGCAGATGCAGCCGCAGCCGCAGATCCAGGCTTCGATGCAGCAGCTCCCCCCGGCGGGCAACAATATGGTAGCTGACGCTGGAAGGCCTGCTGCCGGAGTCGGAGCAGCTTATGGCACACAAGGCCTAGCTGCAGTCGCCGTTCTTATGGCAGCAGTGAACATCATGCTTACTGTTCTGGTGCTAATGGTTGTGTTAGCTAAGTAATGTCTGTAGGTTTGCTAGGGCACTCCTTAATTAATAGCTAGCTATGCGCGCTATGCAAGTTCTAAAATTTGTAGCGTAAGCAAGGGTGGCTCCCTTTTACCGCTAAGCCTGTTTAAGACGACGGCCTAGATTTTACAGCTGTTGTGCTAATCAACATCCAAATATGTAATGCTTTGTCAGACCTGAATTAAGCTCCCACTATTATATTATTTGGCTGGTTTCAGATTGTATTATTTTTTACATCTCCTATGCAACGGGGTTTGTTTACCTGACACTCTCATTAACATATAATGTGTGCGAATCAGCACCTAAGAGGAGCTGCCATGTTGTCTAACATCAAAGCATGCATCACGCCCATCTAACCCACTCAATCTGTCCGATCCAACTGTGACATATCAACGTCTAGTAGAGGTTCACCGCTTTGTTAAGCCAACACGTCCCAGTCCACGCGTCGCCCCCCGCCGCACCGTTTCCCTTGTTTTTTTCTTTTCGCGGGGGTACAACCGTCATTTCTATTGAGCATGCATTATATCCCTATCTCACGGTTTCACCCACACCAGCACTCATGTCCTGTCCATGTCGTCCCAACCTGCCGCCGGAGAGCAGTACCAGCTAATCTACGGTTCGCTCCCGGCGCAAATTCACCCCTGGCTTGATTCGCTGTAGCCATCACCACCATGGTAAGCTGCAGATTTTGCCTCGTTTTTTTATCCAGTTATTTAGATCTAGTTCCATAGAGCGATTTGCCTGGATCTGAATCTTGTGCGGGTTGAAACTTCCATTCCTCCCTTTTTTTCTTGCTTGTAGGATGATAGTAGTTCACAGTCCGACAGCTGTGGAGCAGGCGACGCTCGTTATGGTAAGGACGTCGCTCACGCTGCTGCGCCTTGCCCTGTTGCTCACCCGGAGGGCTCATCTTCAACTGCTAAGTCGGCAGATCCACCTACGCCAACATCACGCATCTCCGTCAAGCATGCAGCTAGTGTCATTCAGAAGTTTGACGACTACAAGAAATGGTTAGTAGAGCAGATTGGGTTTGGGGGTATGCTGAAGCTCCCAGCCGTGCAGAAGCTGAGTTTGAAGTGTAGCGCCTGGATAATGAGTAGAGTCAGCGTGAGCCGTAGGGAGATTAAACTTAGGGATAACAAGGTACTCAGGTTTTTCCCCGAGGATGTCCACAAGGTTTTTGGGATCCCATGCGGTCACCGCAGCATGAAAGGCAGGGATGCAATCATCAATCCTGAAGCTGTTCATTTCATAAAGACAACACTTCAAATGGATAAAACTGGAGTTCATAGCTTGCGGGCTGCAGAAAATTTCTTGTTGCGCGATATCAATGAGAATTCAAGCAAGTTGGAGAAGGATTGTTTCCAGATTGCTTTTGTTATCTTTGTTATGGGTCATGTACTAGCACCAACTACTAAGCACAACTACGCCACCATCGACTACTGGGGGGCGATTGCAAATACGGAGGCCATAGTTCAGTTCAATTGGTGCGAGTATGTACTAGTACAACTTCTGGACGCAGTCAAGAAGCTGAAGAGTGACATGCTGGCCAACAATCAGACCACCAATCTAACGGGCTGCCATTTTTTCTTCCAGGCAAGTGATTATTTTAGCACAGAATCGCAACGTTTCCAAATGAGACGATGCACAGCAAGTTATGTCAGATTATGTTTTTGTTATACGTTCCATTGACCGACATGTCTTTTACTACGCAAATTTTCTTGTTGGACAACCTTGATCTCGGCATTTTCAACAAGCCTCATAACGTGATCCCACGGATATCTGACTTTGACCCTGAGTCATTTCGTAAAATGATGATTATGGCCGCTGATCCAGTGAAAGGAGTTACTTCATATTCTCATGCAAATGTACTACATTTTTTATGGATAAACACACCTTTTTTTACGATATTCTCTGATGTTTTAGTTGAAAATTTAAAAATGCTAATCCTGCCACCATGATTTTTTATCTACCACAGCTTAGAGATGCGGCGACGGTCTGCTACACACGGCAGAAGTTCCCCTCATCTATTCCATCGTCATCAACGAGCAGAAGGCCGCCGAGGGGATGTGCCACGCCTGCAATAGGAACCCTTCCATACACAACTCCCCTACCAGATCGCGACGCTGGCCATCAGATTAACACTAACGCAGCAATGCCATCTTCTGAAGCTCCTGGTCTAATGGAATTTGCAAAGTACTTGCATGAGAAGTACCCACATCTTGTATGTCGTCCATCATTTATGCTTTTGTTACTTCTACACTTCTTAATATTTTTTTCTCGCCTTGAAACTAAGCCTCGTGTTTCGGCTTTGCAGGTATCGAACGAGATCACAATGATTATGAAACAACAGTATGCAAGGGGCCTTATGCAGTTGACACAAGCCAGCAATTCAATCCAGCAGGCGTTGTTACAAGCAAGAAACGGTTTGCAAATGGATATGTACAAGTTTTCGGACCAAGTTATCAACTCAGTTTCTAACCGCTGTGTGTGTTGCCGTGTGCGTGGTTTCACTGACTGCCCTGCCTCAGGTCGTAATAAAATCCCATTCATGTTATCCATTATATGCCTGTGTTATCCCTCCATATGCCACGTAACATACTTTTTTTGTTTTCCATCTCATTAGGCACTGCTAATTCCAAATCGGTACGGTTTACCACGCCGGTTGCTCACAAAATTCAGGGTAAAAGGCTAGAACTATCTGAATCCGAAGGTTAGTCTCCACTTGATATTCTGTCTTTGTTTCTGTATTATATTCTAGCCTTTTCTATAACTGTTTTTACTACAAGCAACGGAAGTTCTGCAAATTGATACGTATAATTTGTCAGCCCAAGTTATCAAATTAGTTTCAACGAAAGGTCTAGCCTTTGCTTGTGCACGTCGCCGTGTGCGTGGTTTCTAGTTTTTTCGGATCTCAGATCACCTAATACTCACGCACCTTTTCCACTTAATTGTTACAGCTACATCGCCTGTCGCACAGAACGTGTCTTCGCGCAAGCGTTCCGCCAATATGGATGACTCCATGTCTAGCAGCAAAAAAACTACGTCAGCAGCTTCTTTCAATGTCATCAATCACTTCAAGTCTTGCCTCATGTCCATCGCTGAAATGTATGCCGACCTTCCTGCCAACCCCCCTATAATTGTATTCGGGCAATGTTCCAACAACCTTCAGAAGAGGAAATACATATTCCAGCACGGCTTCGCAACTGATCCGTGGTGCAAGGGAGTTGCGCCGCATCCCCCACATCCACCAACAACGGACATTATTGCTGCCCATTTTCTGGAGCTGTCACAGCAAGATCTCTCGAGGTGAGTCCTTTCCATCCGTGTGGCGCTCCTTTTTGTTCAATTCTCGACAGTCGCGCTACTTTTCATTCATAAACTTTCTCCATATTTTTGCAACAACATATATTTCAATGCTGAATCTCATTGCCCAACATGTTGTCCAACCTAAGTATACTTTGTCATAAGCAGGCACTACATTGTACACGCCAGTCCCAGGCCTATCCGCTTTACTTGGATGGCTATGCTTGATCAGCTAATTGGATCGCGCCCCCTTCACCATGAGCTTGCCTCTATAATCATGAGAAGGTATTCTCAGTCCGATCAGGAAGCCAATTCGGAGTGCCCCTACATGAATTGGAGGCACAACATGGAACCTGAATTTGCGGTATAACAGCCACTCACACGTTTGTCGTGTAATTTTGTATTTACCTCTTGTTGTCAAGAAGAACATAATGACACTGGCTGTAATCATGTTTTTTTGCATGCAATTTTCTATTCAAGACCATCATTCTCGTTGACCATGAATACTTGACAAACATATCAATTCAGAAGCAGCTTGTTGGAAACGACATCCCATACGACATTACATCATGCCAGATGGTACGTTTACAAATAAATTCCCCCAATCCCAGTTTTATGCTATACTACCCTTCATTTTTGCTGGCTTCCTATTTCAATAAACAATCCCCCTTGCAAACTTCTATCACTTAAATGTATGATTCAGTTCAAACACCTGTGTTCTTGTCTCAGTTCTTCCTGCATGTCCCACTCGAGGACGGCTGGATAGTGATCATGTGGGACATGATGTCAAGGAGACTCCATGTACTCGACCCGCTCATCAGGGGTGAAGGTCCACACGACGCAACGAGAGATAAGCTCGAGATGGTTGTCTGGAAGCTACATCATGCACTTTTCCAATGACTTAATGAGTATTATGCTGGGTGGCCAACGCAAGACGGACAGTGGGCTACCAAATACCCCGTAATAGCTCAAGAAACCTTTTGCAGGTAAGATTTTTTTAATGCTGCTCATCGCTAATTCAGTGCAATACATTACTTGCTACCCTGCTCCAGTAGTTTTACATTTGTTTATGAACTGAAACATTTTGGCTAACTTACGAACAGAGATGAAACTGGTGGGTGCGTACTCCATATAGTCAGGCACTACGATGGCCAGAAGCTCAAAATACCTCTGACCAAGGTTACCTTTTTTTCCCTATTCTTTCATTTTTCTTCTTTTATGATTTTAGATCCACTGTAGTCGTTACGCCTCCAGCAACGTTGATTTATGTATCACATCCTGATGAAAATACACTCTCCCGTTTTTTTGGACAGTTCAATGCTGCCAGAACTAAAAGGCAAGCACTTCATGAGTGCATCAAGCTGCAGGGGAACTCATCAAAGTTGGTGCATGAGGCACTCTGGACTGTCCTGGCACCAACGGACTCATGGGTTGATTCAATCCATTCCGGGTAAAGGGCACATCGATTTAAGTTTTAAATAATTTTATCAATGTGATGTGTGCGGTACCAGCTGTCACATTTGAACCTGCGAACCTAGTTCTTTGAATCATGTACCCTAAGTACTTTTTTCTTCCATTCACCAAGAACCAGGGACCCAATGTATGTAACGGCCGCCACCGTTGCGTTCAGCCATGCTCGTTTCGTAGTTTTTCTGTCAGCAACTAACTTGTTTTAATATAATACGGACCATTTGTCTTAGCTATTCAATCGTCCAACGTATATTCCCTTTTAATTGCCAATACCTTTTTTATCTAGCGAAGTATGTGCATCCATATTGTTAGTTATAGCATTTTCCTGAAACACCTGACTATGTTACCTCATCTTCTATGAGACGTTGCCTCAATCAAAGCTCACGAGCGACACACAAAGTTCAAATTTCTTAGTGCCGTAAGGTTGCACGATCAAACCTTTTTCAGGTGACGTTGTATCACCGAACCATAACATTCCATCTTATGGCGGCAGCACAGAAAAACAAGAATAAAAAATCATGTATAATCCCGGGACACTTAGTATCCAACTGGACAGTCTCGACTATTTCAAGTCTTGCAAATTCGATCCGCGCCTTTTCCCCCACTTTGCATCGAAGTTCATTACTTGCCCAGCACGTGAAGTCCTAACCATGAACTAAAATTATTCATGCTCTCATAGCACGCAGCATCAATGTGTCCATTTCCTACATACATTAAATTTTACCTTTTTCCTAATTGCCTAGAGCAACTACGATCACTTTGATATTAATGTAGGACTCCGAAGTACTATGTTTTGCCGACAAGACCGTATGATCTGCAATGAGGTATATTAAGCATGTTTACTCGGCCACAATCGTCAATGAAGTTTGGCTCACTTACTAGTCCACACTGCAGTGTCCCAAGCCCCGAAGTTCTGACTCTTTGTTTTATTTTCACTATATTTTTGACGCCAAATGCTACTCAAGTGGAAACATATTAGTTCTTACCCAGGGATTTTCTTTTGACGGGGCAATTTTTGCAAGCCACCAAGTTTACTTAAGTGGAGTTATCAGCTTTGCAGCCATAAAGTTATGAACTCGTTCAACCATTCCGTGTCGCGCAGCCATAATGTATTTACGTCAACTACAATTCAACAACTCTTGCAAGCTCGCACAACTAAAATCCACAAGGCGCAGGTGTGAATTCAGATACTTAGTGCATACATACATCACATTCGTTCCACTTAGGTCTTAATCGCTACTTAGGTTTTACATACCACTTGTTCCGAATTACACCCATACATCGCTCACATCATGCTACGTTTTTGCAATCCATGGGACCATACTCGAACCAAAACGATACGGCGACGCACTCGATGCAATTTTAGCAGTAACACGATGACTAGCAGAAGGCCTTCTCAGGCTGCGTTCGCTCTTACGTAGTCACCCAAACCGCACTGTTGCTCCTCAATCTATGATCACGTCGTACACGAACTCTGGGATGTCCCCTTTGTTCCCTTTCATTTTCACAATCTCGTACGCTAGCTTCGCCCGTAGACGGTCTATCTGCACCTAAATGCAAGCAACCAAAGCAGCATCAATTTTAAATTTTTTTCAATTGTGGACTGAATAACTTAGATATCTTCATATGGATTTTTGCACCAGGCATACACATTTGTTTATTTGCAAGAACTAACCTGGGTCAGCGATGAACGGAGGTACAGCCTGGTGAACTCAGTGTAGTAGTGTGCGATGTAGATTCCACTTTCCTCACTGGCATTTTAAGTTTTTTTGTCAGCACTCCATAATTAGTAAACTGCAAAGTTTATAATGCACTCATCCGATGGGGTGGGGGGTGGGGTGGAGCGGGGGGTGAGCATACCTGCTGCACGGCGCATGCTGTGCCACTAGTGGATACTTGAATGACCATCCTTCGGTTTCAATCAAGCCGTTGCCGTAGAAATTGTTGAAAAGAGAACAGAACCTCCTATGGAATTTTTTTGCACAGCCTTCATGTTTGATTTTCATCTCATCCATTTCATCTGTCTCGGATGGGTCCAGGACCATCACCGTTTTTTCATCCTTATCCAGCAAGTACATCGACCAACAGTCCATAAAATCGACTGGAAACCATAACTGTCCACCAATATTTGTTGTCAGTTATAGGTTAAGACAATAGTTTATAATAGTTGGGCGTCGAGCTGTTAGTGCAAATTCACCTTTTTTAGCCAGTCGATCCTGTACCCAGCCTTATCTGAATTCATCATATCCTCGATGTAACCCCAGTCAGTTTCTCCATCATCCCTGCAGACCTCATCCTGTAATTTCAAAAGTACAGATTTTATCAGTGTTGTCCGATAGTATAGTTACTATTACTCACATCCAGTACCAACTTTTCAAGTTGTAGTTTTACTCACAACAAATTTGGGGTCGAACAACCCTCTGAATCTATCCATCCACCCGCGGTATATGACATCTTTCTCGCGCAACATGTGTTGAACACACCTCCACATGTTCATTGTTATCTCTCCTCTTGGCGTCAATTCATCCTTGATATCTTGCCCAGATGCAACTGCAAGTATTGGATCGTAGTGCTTAACCCATTTCCTGCATAGAAATGTTGTTACATTTATCAGTATTTTTTTTCTGCTTATGCACCGAAAGAATGAGGCCAGGAATTTTAAATGCTTACCTATTCAGTATCGGTCCTTCGCATGCAAGCAAATTAGATATGAATTTCAAAATGCTTTCATCGCTGGGCTCTGAATGGTTCAACCCAACTGAGGGGGGGTACTTATCACCCCAATCTTTCCTGTCAGTTGTATTCACAGTTTTGTGTGCATCAATATGCGATGGATTATGTGTCTCCCCCCTGCTGCTAACTGTGTGTTTGATGCCACACTTCCGCAGATATTCCAGGACAACTTGTTGGAACCTTATCAGTGTAACAGCGCTCCCAGTCTCGAAACGTTTTGCTCTACCCTGGCCGTCACCGCCATCTGTGCGTCATAGTCACGTGCAACAATCATTAAAAGGGACAACGAAATTCATACTGAGATATCAGGTTCACATTTCTGGCGATTTACCTCCATCTTCCCGACGGAAAGAAGGACCAGGATGGCAGTTTGTTTGCACATCCAACACATGTGCTCGAGCTGCTTCTTGCTGCTCTGTATGGTTGACGCCCCTGGCAGCTGTAGGAGGTGCTGCAATTGCTTCCGACGAGCTCACATGGCGTGCATTACTCCCATGTGCAGTTGTAGTTCTTTTTCCACCCTCGTTGGCACTGCTACAACTGCGAAGGTACTTGAGGACAGCTTGTTGTAATGTCGATGCCTTACCACCATCTATAGAGGACAATCCGTTTCGACGAGCTTCACCGTCATCCGTATCTGTGTCAGACGACCAAGTCATCAGTTTATACTAGGGAATCAAATGAATGACAAGAGGCATACACTAAATGCAAGCTATGCTTTTGCGGCAATCACCTCCATTATCACGATGAAAGGAAGGACCGGGACGACAGGTTGGAGCAACACCAAAGGCATGTGATCGGGTCCTCCGTTGCTCAAGGGAACGTTCCCTATTCCCATCACGTTCACCATCTGAATTGTCATCAACACCATGCCAGCCTAGCAAGATGAGCCCGTTCAATGGTGGGTCTTCGTCCAACTCATCTCCTTCCCGTCCGCTTCCAACTACAAGCACGGCTGCAACTTGCACAAAAACCAGGTTAGTTATCGACAGTATTGTATAAATTTTTTGTTTCAACTGAAAACAACATGTTTAATACAGATATGGTAGTAGTAATCACCTCTTATCCACGCGATCCACCGGATGCATGTGTTCCAGGAAGCTAGAAAATTAGTTCTGTTATTCAATCCCACTAAATCTGATCCATCATCAGTTTGCTCAACTTCTCCCATGTAGTCGGTCGGCACTTGTGATGCCACGGCAAGGAACTCTTCATCCAAGTCTGAAACACACACAATCTTGGTGAACATCTTGCGAACTATTTTATTACACATATATTATTTAAACATCATACCCGTTGATTCATCTTCATCTATTATGTATTCAGTAGGCACCCCTGGTGGTACATCTGATGACTCGTCGTCTGCATCTGCACAACCAGGTCAGAAATTTACTTGCACGGAATCAAAATGTTAATTGCCTTCGTACTATACAATACGTGAGCTTAGCAAACAATTACCGTCCTCATCAAACATTGGCAGTAGATTCCTTCCGTCTATGTTGTTCAGATTCTCACAAAACGGACTGCATCTTGCCGCTGCCTGCTCACTTGCATTCACAAGCGCTATTAGGTTGCTATCATCTACAATCATCTCCCCTAAAGCCGGAACACCGTTATGCTGGCGGTCTTCCTGGCTGCTATGTTCCAGCTCTTCCCAGTTTATGCGATCATCATCAGCTATCTGTGCCGTGTTTCCCCCATTTCCATCAACCTCCGTTCGATGATCTGCATGATTGAGGATTTAAATGCCATAGTATTTCAGATAGCATCCCAAAATAAATTCGGAAAGCCCCACTGCATCATTTTTTTAAAAGAAATTACCTTCTTTGTACCCATCCACCCCTAGGTCTGAGAGCATCATCCGAGCCTGCTCAAAGATGCCTGCGTGCATGCAAGCAACGTGCTTCATATTATGTCATCCTTCACCCATGAACTTAAACAAGAACGTTATGTACCTTCAAAAAGTTCTGGATTGCCAATTGCTTGTTCTACCACAGCTAGTGCGGCGGCAGATAAGCTCCGCACACGCTCCCTCCTTTCTGGGTCTGATTTCCCATCAGCACGCACATCAACTTCGGCAGATGATGATCCTCTACGAGATGGTAGAATTCCATGAATTGCACCATCTGTCCAAAGCAGCGAAACACAAATTATAGGCCGAAACGCATTACTGCCGTTTGGTTCATACTTGCATTTTCAACTTAGTACATTCATAAAGTTTCTGAACTCACATTCAAGGTTTGCTTTCGCTTGAGCCTCGAGTTCTTGTAGTTCGGCTCTGAGGTAGTCCCCCCTGCTACGAAGCATTGCAGCACTCCACGAGCTCTGAGCGGAGTCTCGTGCCAACGGTTGACAATGTGTTACCACCGTTGCTAATCCTAGGCTGTAGCCGTTGCCTAAGCCGGTTCATGCTACGTGGTCCTGTAATGTTTCCAATCATATCATCAGGCTAAAAAAATTTAACAGTATATCTGTCGGAAAAATGGAACGTCCGCTAACATTTTTAGTGTCCACACACACTTATATTTACTTACCTGTAACGCGGGATCGGCCTACATCATCTCCAATTGTAATCCTAGTGGGCGCGTTCTGTACTAGGGTGGGCCTTCCTGCAAATTTTTTTGAGCAATTTAGTACCGACACATTACGGACATCCTTCTCGCTTTGTATGCTGCTAATGTAAATACAACTTCTACAAACCTCTCCTATCAGCCCTCGTCAAATTAAGGCCTAGTCGAACACTTGGGTCCATCGGTTCATCATCGCTATCGCTGTCTGATGCGTCTGAACTTTCTTCTGCTATACCTTTTCCTTTGCCATCAGCTTCTCTCGCTGCGGGCCTCCGCACTGAATTTTGGTTTTGCCGTTCTGCTACTTGCATTTCTCCACTCATATTGATGGGTTGTTCGTAGCGTGTTGCTCTGCTGCCGCAGCCTTCAAGCTGGTGTGCTGCTCGCAGCGCCTCCAGTTGCTCTGTTTGCATCAAAAAGACAGTAAATAGTTTGTGAGCAAGTTTATTTCACGAATCAATATATTTATTTTCTACAACGCAATACTAATGCTGCTGCCTCTCTTACCTGGATGTCGCAGGATTCCTCGAGGCCCCCCAACCACAGCATGCCAGCCATTGTTAACCTGGTCGAATGCATCAGCATGCCTTGTCTGCCGGATAAAAACACACCAAGTTAGAGCGAATATCAGTCTCCACGATCGCGAACTCGATTTTTCAAAGCTTTGCATTGTTACTATGTGCTACTTAATTGCAAAACTACAAAACCTCTTACAGTGAATATAGTTGGGTACTCTCTTGTAAGGTAGATTAGCCTCCTGAACGTCGGCCCTGTGTAAACGCTGATGCGGGGGAGGGTGTACGGCTCTACACTATCTGGCCCGAAATCCATCCAGTCGAAGAACCATGGCTGCAAACAATCAAGGGGGAACAATTAGTTACATACCTATCAAATGCAGCACGCTAGATGGTTCATGTTAAGACAAGGCATGTTTTTGGTCACACTTACAATGAGAGCCAAATGGCACCCGCCAACGATTAGAGTTCTGACCCCAGCTGCTAGATCTCTGTGTAGTTTTTTGACAGCTGATCTGATGATCTCAAATACCCAATCTGCTAGATCGAACTCGCCAGTACCACGATGGCATAGGACACACGCTAGCAACTCCCAATTGATCGACGTGTACGACTGTCTGGGGCCAACATATGTACCTCCGGCTAACAGCGAGAACGCAATCTCGAAAGCCCTGATTTGATGTGGGTACACACCAGTGCTCATAATACTACTTATAGCATCAGCAACTGCACGAATAGTCAATCCCCCATCCCTGGCATGGCTCCTTGTCTCTATTCCAAGAATTGTTCTGATTCTCAGAGCTAAATTCTGCCTTTCTTTGGCTTTCAATTTAACCAAACTCACTTTAGGGCCACTGTTTCTCAGACCCAATGTTCTGACGATGGATCTGGGGGTGAAGTATCGAATCTGGCCGTCAGGAAAGGTGAAGCTCATGTCTTCCCACCTAAATCTACTAAGTAGCCAGGCGTAGAACCTCCTGTCGGCCTCACCATCAAATGCAGTGGTTAACAAGCTTGCCATGCCAGTCCTATGAACTACTCCGTAGTACCTCATACCTAAGCGCTGGATCTGATGGCAGTTCCAGGTACATTTAACCACCCTACCACACAGCAAGTGACTTTCTGCAAAAAGGACTGGAGGCACTACTGGAATCACTTCCCCACCAGCGGCTGTATCTCCGGGCACAAGAACGAGCGTACGCCTACGCCGAGATCTGCGCATGTACAGACCCTCTGTCGTGTTGTCACTGACCAGACCCCGTCTCCGTTTCCGTCCAGCAGGGCCGACCATCTCTGCTCCCTCGTCCGCCGCATCCTGTATCAAAAATTTGACCCAGCCTCACAAGTCAGCCCTCCTTTTCTATATGAATCAATGAAAGTCAAATGATAAATATTAGGAAAAGACGGAGCAAGCAGATGGCAACGCAGCTGTACGCCCAAACCCTTTTCTATATACCAAAATAGCTTACCGATGCATTGGGGGCGGCGAGTGGAGTGCCGTCGCCACCGGCGGCGTCGCCATCGATGGATCCTTCCATTGGGCCACTGGATCGTGGCTTTTTCTTCTGTCCGTCACCACCACCTTGTCCACATGGTAGATTCCTTTTTCGTGGTGGATCCGGTGGTTCCATGCTCACTAAACTAGAAAGGCAATCATGGATGGGGGTTAGAAAAAACCACCAACCAGCAGAAATCCACTCGCATAGCCGAGGTGATGGATATCAAAAAAGCAAGCCAGAAAAGCAGCGCCTCCACCTACTGCATTGACATATGGAGAAACCTAACCTCTTGCTGCTTTGGCGCCGGCGCAGATGAACCAGTCGCCATCTTCACCAGCCGGACTCCAGATCTGGTTTGCCTTGAATAGTGTCTACGAGATGTGGTGGGGATAGAGGTGCGGTGGGAGAGGACGAAGTGAGCAGTGGTTGCTGGGGGAGAAAGTAGTAATACTTTCGCTGGGGGTTGCGAGCTACGCCCTTGTAATCGAGGCGTTGAGCTGTCTCTCGGTCGCCCACAGTGACTAGTCAAGTCACTTTTACTGCTAGCTGAACCGCGCCGCCCAAGTCTACTTTACCCCCACTTTTTATCATTATGCCCAGTTTCCTTTTTTTTGAAATCCCTTCGTTGCGGAACCGCGTTACATCATGGACACGGTCGTTTTTGGGTGCGTTCTTATCTGCTGTGCACTTTATCATTTGTACATCAAATGTTATTCATATTAGTGGCTGCACGTAGATATGATCCCATCGTGAAATATCACCTCTCACGGAGAGCAGATGCGCACTTTTTTTAGTTACACATCTGCTTATTAGCGTGGCCCATCTGAGGCCGCATAATAAATTCGCTAGCGAGGGCATAGGAGATGCAGCCGTGTACTTGGCTCCGCATGGACAGACGCTTTGCTATCTGAACTGCCTCCGGCAGGAACAGTACAATCACTGCTCGACGCGGTCCATGCCAAAAGGAGAGAATAATGGGCAGTGCCGGGTTGCCTCACCTGCATGTCTGGGTGGACACGGCATGCATGCGGACCACCACCAACCCCCCATTTAATATTCTTGCCCGTTTTTGGCTTCCTTGATGCTCCGGCTGCCTAATCCACAAGTTACTAAACACTCCTCTCAAAAGACCTACTCATCTTATTTTCCACGTCAAGTATGAATACTCAATCGGTTGCATAATGCATATTACACTCATGTTTTAAATTCATTTTTTTTTATAATTTATATTTTCGACATTCTGCAATTTTATTGAATCGAAATAACTTGTTTGGAAAAAATAGGAAAATACTGATTTTTTGCCACTCGGGGAAATAGCACGCTCCTGAAAGTGACCACACATTTTCATTATTGAAACACAGACCATTGGAAATTGACACAGTACAGTGGATGATTCATAAATCTACTAACCGAAACCCAGTACTTAGATTGTACCGCTGCTAGAACTACTCTATCGTGCGGCGTCTCTTACTGAACCGGCTGCTGGTTCCATCCTCATCAAAAGAATCTTCCCCCTCCTCGCCAGCTTCAAATGGATCGTAATCGCCGAATCCTTCCTCCATTGATTCTTCTTTTTCCCGCGCCCCTTCTACTTGGGTTAGTGTCAGAGACATGCGCATATCCCCTTGGACGACATCGCCCTGCCAATAGAGATTGATGGCATCCGAATTTACATTTTATCTTCACTGCACTCTTATTTGTTGTTCAGAGCAGCGCAACTCACCTCCACATTGCCGTCGTCGTCTTCGCCCGCCATACCCGTGGTGCTCCACGCGCTAGTTGCTGAATTATCAAGGGAAGGAGACGACGGCTGCAGTACCTGAAAACACATTCCGAAACCAAGCGGTCGAGATTTTATCCTTACAACGGATCGGAGACGAGCCAGAAACGCACTGCTGGGTTGGAACACTTACCAGACCAGGCAACATCAGTGAGGCGTCGCCATCTTCACCTCTCGTCGTCCCACTAGCCCCTGATTCAGCGAGAGAGAGGCCCATCGGATGCAGGGGAGTGTTTTTTCTTCAAATCAAACTGAGCTAGTAGTGCAAGGAGTAGGCTAAGGAAAGCAGCTCGCCCGTCGCCCCTATTTTTATAACACAACCCGCTGACGCAACAGGGCGCCTATACCTGCAGTTACTTCGTCGATTTTTGAATTTTGAATCCTGGAGAAGGGCGGGCAGACCAACACGCGGCCGACGGATGCATGTTGTCCAAGTGTCGGCACGCAACACGTTTTTTACATGCCATGAAGATACCGAAAACACAAAGGCCTCAAGTTCTGAACCACGATACTTCCCCGGTTCAGCATCACATTCAGTTAAAATGGCCTTCTGAAGCTGCGCCCCACTCGAAACATATTCAGTAAATCATCACAATCCATTCAAAGCACACTACAAATGGTACAGCAACTGTGATTTCAGTTTTAGCTCAGCTATCAAATAGACATGACATCCTACCCAAATTATATCCGATTCAAACGAATATGTTTCCAGATATCAAAAATTGCGCCAGAAAACAAAGTATGTTAGCAGACCTAAATGTCTCTCGCGCTTACAAGAGCGACACAGTTATTCTAAAAAACATTGGAACTACAAAATTATTCGTGAAACGATAAATTCTTACACGTGTTTAAAGACACAAGTGACCATTGCTGAAAACATGAACAGTTTATATCAGACCAAATTACATTTTCTTCCCACAGCATCACCCCTTTTTTTCTCCTTGCCTCATGAACGCAATCTCAGGAAAATGAGATACATGACTCACGGAAAAAAATAAATCAGAGTCATCGAATGGAAATTGCACTGCTCAGCTCTCGGCAAACTCAAGAGGCCTCTTGCATGTGTTCCGCTGGTGCCCCTCTATTCCGCAGTTCTTGCATTTGCTGGGCTTCCGCAGCTTCTTCGGAGCATCCCCTCGATCTGGACATGTCGTCCTCTTGTGCCCATCGCGCCTGCAAATGCTGCAGAACCTGGTTCTCTTACTCAGCCCTTCATATGGTGCCTTCTCCCTGCTGCTTGTCGGCCTGCCAGCACCTCTACGCTTTTCCGGAGCTGCAAGGCAGTGAAGTTCATTCATGCCCACAGAATTCACAACACTGTTGCATTGCTCAGCCTCCTGAACTGCATTAGCATTTTGTCCGTTGCACGTTGCACTAGCATTTCCATTGTCATTTAGACGATCCTCGAATGCCAATCCATCACGCACGGCCGCCAGAGGTGCTCCACCCTGCAGCAGGGAGTCTAGTCCAGAATTCATGTAGTCATAGCATGCAGCACTTGCATCCCCCATCCAAACAGCTTCCATGGCTTTAAAATATAATGTTGAATGCCTATACGTGAAAGACAAATTATGCGATTTGTCTTTCTGGTACTGAGCCAGGTGCTCCGATAGTACATCTCTAGCATCTTTTGTCCACCTTTTCAAGATATGATATTTAGGGATTTCATCAAGATGTAGAATCTCCATCATCTACATTTTTCCACAAGCCACAAGTGCTGATGAGACATTGCCTTCTTGTGTTGGTTGCAACAAATAAAACGTCTACATCAATGAAGTTTCACAGCTTACCCGCAGAGCATGGCAGCAAAGCATGCCTGTGTGCTCAAATTGACCACATTCGCACGTGAATATGGTTCTGTCTTCGTTAATTGTTACTTCATACTCCACCCTGCTCCACTTCTCTTGTTTGGCTGCATTATTGTGAGTTGTTATATATTTCCTCATATTTTCTTTTTCAGTAACATTGTATGCAGTTGCTTCTATTAGTAAGCGTCCAAATTCCTCAAACATATTCCTTGTATATATTTTGCTTGCATGCCGCTCTATTGCAAGGTTTGTCCGCCGCACTGCGCCGCCCTGTCACAATGGAAGCATTCATATGAATGAGATTAGTTAGTTCTTATAAATCATTAAAAGCTAAATTCGATCAACCAAGATGGTAGGAACTTATTTACAATCATTGTTCTCTTCTCCTCGTAGCTTTCATCATGCTCATGGTCAAACTGAAGCCTCATGTATTGACGGACGAAAACGTGCATCGGGCTGGCGGGGGGCATGTATGACTTCAGCATGTGGTTTGCACTCTCACTCCGCTGTGTACTTGTCATCTTTGCGCAGAACACTCCTCTGAAATATGGTTTTGCCCATTTATGTCTTGCCTCATATATTTGTGTCATGTAGTCATGTCCCCTCAGATTGTACTTATCAAGCAGGCCGGCCCATGCTGTTTCAAATTCCTCTTCAGTTATCATGTGATTAACAACTTTGTGAAATTCAGACTGGAAATCACTCTTCTTCGTGTAAAGCGGCCCAAGTGTTTCCTTCGCCTTCTTCAGAACATGCCACTTACAGCATCGGTGCACAGTGTTTGGATAAATTTTCTTGATTGCAACCTCCATAGCTCTGCATTGGTCTGCTCATTGGAAAAAAAATCTGAATCAGAACTAAAACATTGAATAAACGGTACACAGTTCGTCCGTATCATATTATCATTTCATAGTGCATTTTTTCATTCATTTGCAAAATGAGTTGGGATACAAACAACTTATCTAAAGCCAAGGGAGATTTAGTGATCAATCATTCACCTGTGAGTATTGTCTTTGGCGCAGGTCCGCCCATCATGCGAATGAATTCTGTAAACACCCATTCTAAGCTTTCCTATTGCTCGTCACGCATCAAAACTCCTGCCAGGATGATACTCTGATAGTGATTGTTAACTCCAACGAAAAGACCGAATGGCATGTCATACAGATTTGTTCTGTACGTGGTGTCGAATGTCACCACGTCGCCAAAGAACTTGTACTGCATCCTGCTGCTCCCATTTGCCCACATGAGATTCTTCACCTTGCTGTCCTTCTCAGCCAGAACCACAGAGGATAAGTCAGGGTCCTTCGACCGGATGTCGGCGAACACCTGCAGTGTCTTCCGTACATCATCTTCGGCTTGCTCGCGACTAATCTTACCACAAATGTTTCTGAGTGTCCTTTTAGTGAATGGAACCTTTTCAACCGAACCAAAGAAGCTACCAATTATGTTGTAAACCTTGCCTAGGTTGACGTTGTTCTCCCGCAACTGCCTTATTAAGTCTTTGGTGTAGACGTCTATGTGCTTATGTGATGGCCAGTGCACTTTTTCTCCCATTGTAAGCGACATAGAATGATTGTGGCTCGCCCGGTGCTCCGTTATGTACCAACTGTTGTCCGACAAACGAAGCAGTCTGATTAGAGCCGGGCACTCGCACCTGCATGACCTGCTATTCTCGGCATCTGGTTTACCCTGCATGTGATACATTGAATTAATTCCAATACCATCCAAGCAATTTCGTATACGCATCCAAACTCAACTTGTAACCTACTTCTCATTTTAGCATTAAGTTAAAAGCGAACTCACCGAACAACCACATACTATTTCCTGCATGGTTTTCGTCCTCTCAGCATTTAGCCTGCTTTTTCCATATCTTATTCCGAATCCAATTTCCCAGGAATACAAGTTGTAGAAATCATACGCCTCACCTAGCGAATCAAAACTAAGACCTAGCTCAGGATGCACCACACTCTTGTCCGGTTGCTCGGCATATTTGCGCATTGATAGCTCCAGGGCGCTCATCCTAGATGGACAAGGCACACGGTCGGGTGGCGCACTCCCGAGACGGAGCCTGAAACATTTTTCAAAATGTTAATATGTTGAAATGTTTGAAAGACATTAACACGGCATCAAGTGACAGGCCTCCCACTACATTCGTGAACATGTTAAACTATCAACGTCTTTCTCGTAACCATTTTTTTCCTGATTTCCAAAGGCAAATCACAGTTCATCAACCATCATGCTTACAACACCAAATTTTTACAAACAACAGATGTTCCTTGCTGGTTTACTAGGATATCTTCCCATTTATCTATTTCAGAAAGCTTTTGGTCCGACAAGTAAATTTTCCTGTCCCACAGCACGCATACTCAAGGGGTTCATCCTATCAATATCAATCAGAATATCTATCCTGCGTATACTTGCGATGGCAGTAACACTAGATTCAGTAGCCTCACCTTTTAGTCCAGCCGGGGGCCTGTGGATTTACCCTGCCAGTCGATTGGGCAGACCTCGTCGAAGATTCCTCACGTCTACGTTGGCCGCCCACCTGCCCCTCGGTGAGCAAACCATCTCCCAACATCTCAGCTGTCGCAGAATCAACATCCGCTTGGTGAACATCCGGGTTAGCAGTAACCTTATCCAGTAGGTACATCAGCGGGACTGGATCTGGGTGTTCAAGATTGTCGGCATACTCCTCCCGCACCGGGAACCTGCATACACAACGGCATTTCAGGCTCAAAAGATTTTCGCATCCTTCTCTCAGAATGCATATCTAGGCTAGTCTGCTTGGAGAAGAACATAACAGATCTGCACGGAAACGAACCTGTCGACCGCATCAAGTAGGAATTCCATTCCCTCGCTCTCCTCCCGCATTCAAGGCGACGGTCAAGCACCGTTGACGGCGGGGGCCGCGCCAGCCCGCTACAGCAGCCTCGGCGAACTCTATCCTGTCTTCTTCTTCCACGGCGGCGAGGGGTGTCTAGAATGAACCACCGGAAGGGAACAATGTTTCCATCCTTTTTTTAATAACATGCGCACAGGGGGGTGCCCCGCCGGCCAACAACCGGCTCAGACAGCGTACTCCATCATGGACCCATTATCTGATCCAGGCCCAGACAAAAAAACTAACGTACTGGTCCACGGCCTATTATAGAACGAACGTTCCTAGTCCACGGCCCATTCCGAGAAGCCGCGACGTCCGTCCCAACCCTCTGGGCCACCCCCACTTGTGGAGCACTGTTTGCTACCGTATTGACACGGTATCTTTATTTTCCAACATTCGCACCGGACAGGCCAGCTGGCTTTTTCCAGATCCCCAGGCTGCAGCGAACGACCCAGATAATGGGTGCAGCTGAGCTCGAGCTCCAAATCGACGCACTCGTTACCATGCGCTAATTAACATAGCCATCCCTCACACGCCTACATTTCACTTCATCGTAATTGTCCATTGTAACATCGTAAAAATGCCTAGCCCAACTGTTAATTCCTGCCATCAGTAATCATGCATATATGATCTAGTAAACATGTTACTATCAGTATTATGGCACTAGTAAATGGCCCTTATGAAGTTGTAATAGATTACCATCATGGTTAAATTTTGTTCCCACGCCCCCATGATTGTAGTAATGCATTACTACATATATCAGCCTGGATCAAAGCATCTTTGACTTTTTTTTCGTCTTTTTTGCATTACCATCCACAATGACCATCTAGTAATGTGTTACTGCACGTCTCAAGAAGGTTTTACTATGATTAGGGATGAAACCATAGATATCTCCCATCCCTGTAAAAAACTAGGTTCATTACCATCTATAGTTAATCTATTACTAGCAATGAATAGTTCCCAAATTCAGGACGTCGCGGAGCAACACATGGTAACGGGATTAAATGTGTTACTTTCTTTTACACATACCATTACCCTCAAACATTCTTGCTATATATATATATATATATATATATATATATATATATATATATATATATATATATATATATAGGACAAGGACAAATTTTATCTACAAGCAGTGGTAGTTACCACCTAATTGTTTGACCTCCACGTGTCCCTCAAGCCGTAGCACCAATTGGGTTGGTGGGTGCCAAAAAACCCGTTAGTGTTCAAGCCTAATTTAATCATTTAGTTAAAATGTTTTACCAGCCAACTATTAGCAACAACCTGCTAATTTCAGGGCTGCATGCAGCAGACCTCACCGAATGGATAAGTGCGAGTAGCTATCCACTAGGAGACATTGATTTTAAAACAACCTAGCTGGACACGTACTGCCCATACAATGTACGTACACATTGATGTAAAAAATGCTTATTATATGCGTGCTCCTTAAAAACAAAGAGATCATAGTTCTATATGTGCTCCAAAACTTAAAAGTATAGACACAATATTTTCCCAGTGTTCTGATTGTCCATAATGTATACTCAAAAATTTAATCCTAGAATGTATACTTGCTATTTAGATGGAGTATGAAGTATGGAGTATGGAGTATGAAGTATCAAGATGCATGTACTTCATAGTAAATGAGTGTGCAAAAAAATATGGAGTATGCCGAAGAGCCAAGAATATAGTATGGAGTAACCCTAAAAAAAATAGTATGGAGTATGAAGTACGTGGTATGTACTTCATAGAAAAAAAATATAGTATGGAGTACCCCCGCAAAAATAAAATAACAGTATGAAGTATCATAAAAAGAGGATAGTATGTCGTATATCTCATTGTACAAAATATGGAGTATATTTTTTTAGAAAAGGAAATATGGAGTATATATAAATATCAGTATGTCACGTTGATGGATACGCTAAATACAAATACATTCATGGCTTCATGGACTCCTGAGCGGTTGGTTTGAAACACCATATACACATGTTGTTTCCATCAATGCATGTACGCATGTTCTTCCTTCTCATATATCGCCATCTCTTACGATGGAGTATATACTATGAGTATATGTACATCGCCGTCGTCGCCGCCGCCGCCGTGCTGGAGCAGTCACATGTCGGCCATAAACAGTATTGCGACGCAGCCGCCGCTCGCCTCGCCGGTGAGCCATCCGAGATGTGCGGTAGTATGTAGTCGTCTCTGCTACCTCATAGAGTAGTCTCTCGTCGGCGTGTGCAGCCGTAAATTGTTGTCACCGTCGCCGCACCATAACAATCTTATATTGGTGGTCGTTGCGCATCGCAATCTTACACGACAGATGTGTTTTTCTAGATGCATGGTTGATGTATCGGCTAGATGAACGCCTTGGAACATGGTCCTAATCCATGATCATAAAAAATCTGATTATATTATAAATCGACTAGGAGGAATATTAAAGATTGGGTCCTCTGGATGAATACGTTGGAACATACATCCATGCTCCTAATCCCATCAGCCATCAACGTTGCCCGCGACCCCTGTATAAGAATGGAAATTAGGAACAATTAACAATCGATTTACACGGTATTTGTGTAGATGCATGTCGCATACCTTCTGTCTCTAATGATTTTTCCAGATCCAGCTTTACGTGAAGATTTTGACCGAGAAACATGGAGAGAGAGAAAGAGCGCTCTGAGAGAGAGAAAGGGATTAGCGTTGCATGGTTTTATGTCAAGCGATATACGGGGCTAGCCCAAGAAAATAGGAAGGTGGAGATCCGAGTGGAAAATATATCCTTCTTTATTTTACCCGCAACCCGTTAGGAGCCGCACACATCTCAAGCAATCAGACGGCAAAAAAGATGAAGGTAACTACCACCTAATGGTAGGATGTATTTTCCCTATATATAGTATCACTACATATAGGGTCGCGCTATTCGTCACCCTGGGTGAGGAATAGTTATTCTTCACCCCCCCTCTATTTTAACATCAATTCACCGTAATTTTACATTCCGTAAATTTTGTCTTATTTCAGACGTAAAAAGAGAATGTAATAAAATACATAATCACCGTAAAATATATTTTATATTACGTAAATTACAAAAGTAAAAAACATAGTGTAAAATGTACACAAAATGTAATTTTTCTGGTCTTCTGACCTTTTTTTATGCCAAATTTTACATAGTGAATCAATATGATTGTAAGTATTTGTATTTGAAACATAATTTATTTATGAAATGATGGTAAGATTACCTCGGGTGAAGAATAACATATTCTGCACCCTGGGTAATGAATAGTATCACTACATATATATATATATATATATATATATATATATATATATATATATATATATATATACATACGGTCTATTCTGCTAATATTAGCAGAATAACTATTCTGCACACCACTTCGGCACTACACGCTCAACAGAAGCGCACTGCATCATTTTGACGACGAGCACTGCAATAGAGACTAGTGAACTTCGTGTCGAAAAAAATTGCACGCGGTGTTTTTTCGGTACTGTTTTCACTCTAATTTTTTAACCGTTTATCGGAATGAGGCGTGTAATATATCATTGAAAAGCTATGGATTAGGCGCAACTTCGACATATTAAACACTTTTCGAGATTCCACACGGTTTGAGAGCAGTTTTGAAAATAGTGCGGCGGATGACGAGTGGCAGCGAGCGTTTTTTCACGTTTTTTTCTAAACCGCTTGCCGGAATGAAGCAAATGATACGCCATTGGATAGATATCGTCGAGGCGCATCTTTTTCATATATAAATCTTTCTCTAATTCGTTACGGTTTAAGAGCAGTTTCAAATTTACTAAATCGCGGAATTCTGTTTTTCAAGTTTTTTAAAAATTTTGATACAGTTTTCGCTCCAGTTTTTGAACCGTTTGTCGGAACGAGGCGTGTAATACGCGGTTGGAAAGCTACGAACGAGGCGCAACTTTCATATGTTGAAATATTTTTGAAATTCCTTACGGTTTTAAGTTAATTTTGAAAATCGTGCAGCGGACGACGAGTGGCAGCAGCCGTTTTTGGCGAAATTTTCACAAACCGCTGGTCGAAATGATTCAAATTATACTCCGTTGAAAAGATATCGACGAGGCGCAACTTTTTTATGTAGAACACTTCCGCTAATTCTTTATGGTTTAAGAGCAGTTTCGATTTTACAAAAATGCGGATACTCTGTTTTTTGCGACACCCAAATCGTCGTGTGCACTGCATGAGACAGATAGTGCACTGCTTCTTACTAAAAACCGCACTGCATCTGATAGACTGAAAATTGTCATGCGTACGCGATGAACAAAGTGCACTACTTCAGACAGATGAGTGCACTGCTTTAGACCGAAACCGCACTGCATCAAAACGGAGTGAAAATCATCGTGTGTACGCGACAAACGAAGTGCGCTGCATCAGACAGATCAGTGCACTGCTTCAGACCGAAACCGCACTGCATCAAACAGACTGAAAATCATCGTGTGTACGCAACAACTAAGTGCACTGCAACTCCCAATGCAATTTTACTTTCGTGTGCACTGCAATAAGGGAACAACAAAGTTTTTTAAATGCATTTTTGTTTGAAATGAACTGTACTGAAGAGTCCTTCGTAGTGCACTTCTTTTTTTACCCAAGTGCCATTTCCTTCATGTTTTTTTACAGCAGTACAACAACAGAGTGAATTGTATGAAAAAAATTCAACGTTTTTGTTGTTTTTTTGGCAACAAGGGGACTACATTTTTCTCATGTTCCAAATCTGCACACAACTCGAATATAGGTTCCGTTGTCGAGAGTAAGAAACTACCTGGTTTCTCTTTCCCCATTTTTACAAACTGAATCAAAGTGATAGACTGCACGACCACGATTACAGAACTTCAAAAGTATCTTAAGTGGTCGGACAAGAGCCCCGTCGACTGGTCGGGACGAGCAAAAGTGGGTTGCAAAATAGACTAGCAAAAGTGGGCTGCAAAAAATAGAGCCAAACTACACGAAGAGGTGCATTGCACTACATCAACAACAACCAAAATTCTGGAATGGTTGCTACGCCTATCGTTGATGCGTACTGCACGACATCCGCCGCTAATTCACGGGCGCCCAACAGCAGTGCACTCGCGGGCATGTGGGAGGAGGCCAGCGGACTGCACCGCCTATCTTTTTCTTCAAAAAGAGAGTAAAATGAACCTCAAGCGCAAAAGAATAGTGGACTGCATTTGCACATTTATTTATCTTCAGAAGAACAGAGAAAACGCATGGATGAGGGGCAACTGCTCTGCAACGCGTGAAACAACATTGCACGCGCCGGTGCACTGCAAGGCCGGGGCGGTTGGGCTGCAAATGGAGGAGGGGCAGCTCATCGGGGGCTAAAAAATGGGAGTCATCGCCGCCTTCCCACCTCGGAGGAGCTGCAGTGCACTTGTATCCATCGAACAACACACACACGAGCAAGGAACTTCATTGCGTTTGCCCACTTGTCCGAGCTGCGCGGCGGTGGTCGTCGGGCTTCATGGTTGTAGGAGATGAGGGGGCCGGTGAGCTCGAAGGGAGAGGAGGTCGCATGCTGCGACGGTTGGCAGGGGGTCAGGGGATCCTCTCCTTCGCATCTCTGGCATGTTGTAGGAGCAAGGCGTGGCGGTTCCCAGCATGCCCCAACGCCGGAGGTGCTCGCGCGTAGATGGCCAGTGTGGCTTCGGTGGCGGCGCAAGATCCGGTGCTATTGGTCGTGCCCAGGCCGGTGGCCGCCGGATCCGGTGCTATTGGCCGTGCCCAGGCTGGTGGCCGCCGGATCTGGTGGTGATGGCCGCGTTCGGGGCTTGTGGCGGCCGGATCGCTGTGGGATCCGAGCGGGAGGAGGAGGAGGAGGCGGGGCCGCGACGGGCTGGAGGAGGAGGCGGGGCCGCGACGGGCTGGAGGAGGAGGCGAGGCGGCGCCGGCCTGGAGGAGGAGGAGGTGGGGTGGCGCCGTCCTGGAGGAGGATGGGGCGGCGCAGCGCGGGCCGTGAGGAGGAGGGGGCGGGGCGGCGCCGGCCTGGAGGAGTAGGCGGGGCGGCGCTGGCCGTGAGTTGGATCGGGGCGGGGGGCGCGGCGGTGGGTTGGTGGATCGGGGCTGGGGCGTGGGAGGAGGAAGGTGGAGGGGATCGGGGGAGGAGTGGGGGAGGTGGACCGGTGGGGTGGGTTTTTTTTCTGTGCGGTTCAGATGCGACGTCAGGTCGGTGTCGGTTAGGTGGGGTGTTAGCAGAATAAGAAAGTGTGTGCATAATAAGGTCTTAAGGGGTGTTATCATAATAGACCCACCCTATATATATATATATATATATATATATATATATATATATATATATATATATATATATATATATATATATATCCAATTGGATGTAAGTTAGCATGGGCTATTATTCTTGACATCACCTAAAGGTGAATACGTTAGGAGGCAACACAATAAGCCCCTATCTTTCTCAGTGTCCGACTGAAACTCTATAACCACAAATATTGCGTGAGTGTTATCAATTATAAGAGACTACGTGATAGTTGAGTATGTGAGCTTGCTGAAAAGCTCTATTATTGACTCTTTCTGATGTTACGATAAATTGTAATTGTTTCAATGACTTAGATTATAGTTTGTTAGTTCCCAATGAAGTTTTTCAACCATACTTGATATTGTGAATTGCTTGTTACTTGAGCATAGGAATTCATATGACAAAATCTATTTATGTTGTTGTTATTAGAATGATCCTGATGCCCTCATGTCCGTATTTTATTTTTATCGACACCTCTATCTCTAAACATGTGGACATATTTTTTGATTTCGGCTTCCGCTTGAGGACAAGCGAGGTCTAAGCTTGGGGGGGTTGATACGTCCATTTTGCATCATGCTTTTATATCAATATTTATTGCATTATGGGCTGTTATTACACATTATATCTCAATACTTATGGCTATTCTCTCTTATTTTACTAGGTTTACCATGAAGAGGGGGGATGCCGGCAGCTGGAATTCTGGCTGGAAAAGGAGCAAACATTGGAAACCTATTCTGCACAACTCCAAAAGTCCTCAAACTCCACGAAACAACCTTTTGGATTTAATAAGAATTTATGAGCGAAAGAAATAGGCCAGGGGGCCCACACCCTGTCCAGGAGACAGGGGGCGCCCCCCTATAGGGCGCGGCCCCCTATCTCCTGGGCCCCCTGGTGGGCCTCCGGCGTCCATCTTCTGCTATATCATCACTTTTACCCTGGAAAAAAAATCGTGGGCAAGCTTACGGAACGAAACTCCGCCGCCACGAGGCGGAACCTTGACGGAATCAATCTAGGGCTCTGGCGGAGCTGTTCCGCCGGGAACACTTCCCTCCGGGAGGGGGAAATCATCACCAACGATGCTCTCATCGGGAGGGGGTCAATCTCCATCAACATCTTCACCAGCACCATCTCCTCTCAAAACCCTAGTTCATCTCTTGTATCCAATCTTGTCTCAAAACCACAAATTGGTATCTGTGGGTTGCTAGTAGTGTTGATTACTCCTTGTAGTTGATGCTAATTGGTTTACTTGGTGGAAGATCATATGTTCAGATCCTTTATGCATATTATTACTCCTCTGATTATGAACATGAATATGCTTTGTGAGTAGTTACGTTTGTTCCTGAGGACATGGGTGAAGTCTTGCTATTAGTAGTCATGTGAATTTGGTATTCGTTCGATATCTTGATGAGATGTATGTTGTCTTTCCTCTAGTGGTGTTATGTGAACGTCGACTACATGACACTTCACCATTATTTGGGCCTAGAGGAAGGCATGGGGAAGTAATAAGTAGATGCTGGGTTGCTAGAGTGACAGAAGCTTAAACCCTTGTTTATGCGTTGCTTTGTTAGGGGTTGATATGGACCCATATGTTTAATGTTGTGGTTAGGTTTACCTTAATACTCCTTTTTGTAGTTGTGGATGCTTGCAATAGGGGTTAATCATAAGTGGGATGCTTGTCCAAGTTAGGGCAGTACCCAAGTACCGGTCCACCCACATATCAAATTATCAAAGTACCGAACGCGAATCTTATGAACGTGATGAAAACTAGCTTGACGATAATTCACAATGTGTCCTCGGGAGCTCCTTCTTCATTATTAGAATTTGTCCAGGCTTATCCTTTGCTACATAAAGGATTGGGCCACCTTGCTGCACTTTATTTACTTTTTGCTCGTTACTATTTATCTTATCACAAAACTATCTATTACCTACAATTTCAGTGCTTGCAGAGAAAACCTTACTGAAAACCGCTTATCATTTCCTTCTGCTCCTCGTTGGGTTCGACACTCTTACTTATCGAAAGGACTATGATAGATCCCCTACACTTGTGGGTCATCAAACCACCGCTCACGGGGCGGTGGACAGCCACCTCCTTATATATATATATATATATATATATATATATATATATATATATATATATATATATATATATATATATATATGGTGGACACTCCGAAGGAAACCAATGGCAACGAGGCAACGGAGGGTAACCCTCAGGGAGAAAAGCAAAGCATGGGCATCGTCGGCGCCGCTCCAAGCCCCGCCACAGCAATACTGGCTCAGGAGACGAAAACAATCCGGATGGTGCCGAAGAGGAATACAACCCTGATCAGCCTGCCTTCGAGCAGGTCGAGCGGGAAGATGGGCAGGTCAGCCCAGACGAACAGGCGACGGACGGATATCCGGAGGAGGACAACTACATGCCCCCCTCCGAAGACGAGATTAGCCTCGGCGACGACGAGTTCGGCGTGCCTGAGGATCCTGTGGAGCAGGAGCGCTTCAAGTGTCGGCTTATGGCCACAGTGAGGAGCCTGAAAAAGAAGCAGCAGCAACTCCAAGCTGATTAAGACCTGCTCACAGACAGATGGACTGAAGTCCTGGCAGCCGAGGAATACGGACTCGAGCCCCACACGGCTGACCGGCCACCTAGTGGCCGGGATAAAACGGCATATCAGCCCGAATACTAGCCCGCACCCCCACGCCAATACACACGGCCCGGGGCAATAGGCAAGACCTGCAAGATATACTGGAAAACAAAGTAGGACAGCCAAGATCGATCTACGGATCGCGGGGGCGCGCCCCAACACGCGACGATGACCATCGCGCCGGATACACCATCAACAAGTCCGGCCGGGCCGAACACAGCCACCCAGACCAATTCGAACTGCGTAGCCACATAGCCCGGCACAGAGGCGCCACGCACCCCCTCTGCTTCACTGACGAAGTGATGGATCATGAATTCCCAGAAGGGTTCAAACCCGTAAACATCGAATCATACGATGGCACAACAGAACCCACAGTATGTATCGAAGATTTCGTTGTCCACATTCACATGGCCCGCGGAGACGATCTACACGCCATCAAGTATCTTCCCCTTATGCTCAAAGGACCTGCCCGGCATTGGCTAAACAGCCTGCCCGCAAATTCCATTGGCAGTTGGGAAAACCTGGAAGACGCGTTTCTCGACAACTTCCAGGGCACATATGTGCGACCACCGGACGCTGATGATTTGAGCCACATTACTCAACAGCCCGGAGAGTCAGCCAGGAAATTCTGGACTCGGTTCCTAACTAAAAAGAACCAAATAGTCGATTGTCCGTTCGCCGAAGTTCTGGCGGCTTTTAAGCATAATATCCGTGACGAGTGGCTCGCTCGACACCTCGGCCAGGAAAAACCCAAGTCCATGGCAGCTCTCACGACACTAATGACCCACTTTTGCGTGGGCGAGGACAGCTGGTTGGCTCGCAGCAGCACTACGCCACATTCAGGCACTTCAGATGTCCGTGACAACAGCGGCAAGCCACGGCGCAACAGACATAAGCGAAGGAACAACAGCGACAACATTGAAGACACGACAGTCAACGCCGGAGTCAGCGGATCCAAATCCGGTCAGCGGAAGAAGCCGTTCAAAAGAAACAATCAGGGACCGTCCAGTCTGGACCACATACTTGAACGCTCCTGCCAAATTCATGGCACCCCGGACAAGCCAGCCAACCACACCAATAGAGACTGCTGGGTGTTCAAACAGGCCGGTAAAATAAACGCCGAAGACAAGGACAAGGGGCTGCACAGCGACGATGATCAGGAGCCCCGGCGTCCGAACACGGTGGGACAGAAGAAATTTCCTCCCCAGGTGAAAACGGTCAACATGATCTACGCCACCCACATTCCCAAGCGGGAATGGAAGTGAGCACTACGGGACGTCTATGCGATGGAGCCCGTCGCCCCCAAATTTAACCCATGGTCAGCTTGTCCGATCACCTTTGATCGTAGGGATCACCCTGCCAGCATCCGTTACGGCGGCTCAGCCGCATTGGTCTTAGACCCAATCATCGACGGATTCCACCTCACGCGAGTCCTTATGGACGGCGGCAGCAGCCTGAACCTGCTTTACCAGGACACAGTGCGCAAAATGGGCATGGACCCTTCAAGGATCAAGCCCACCAAAACCACCTTTAAAGGTGTAATTCCTGGAGTAGAGGCCCGTTGCACGGGATCTATAACATTGGAAGTGGTCTTCGGATCTTCGGATAACTTCCGAAGCAAAGAGTTAATCATCGATATCGTCCCTTTCCGTAGTGGTTACCATGCACTGCTTGGACGAACCGCATTCGCTAGATTCAATGCAGTACCACACTATGCATACCTCAAGCTCAAGATGCCAGGACCGCGCGGGGTCAACGGAAACATGGACCACTCTCTCCGTACAGAAGAGCATACGGCAGCCCTCGCGGCAGAAGTACAATGCGGCCTCCTCCGACAAACCACCAATCCGGCGACTAGCAGTCCCGCCTCCGCTCAAGCCCCATCAAAGCAGCATTCGTGCCACGCGTACACAATTACGCACTCAAAATACCATGGGCATAGGCGGAGGCGCAGCAGTCAACAGTGCGGCATAACCGCAACATACCTTCATAACCTTCCCTTTTTATCTTTCAGGACACTGCTTTAGTGCAGCCTCTTCAGAAGAGCCGGATTGTCGGACTTACACAGGAGAGAAGACCAAGGAGGCAACAGGCTTTGCACACAAAAGGAAATACCCAGGTGGAATCTGTTCACGGTCGTTATACCTATTTTATATACCTACATGCAGCCTGCCCTTGGATAGGACATGTTAAATAGTCCTATTTACTTCTGCTTAAACGCAACCATTGTAAACATACGCTTAAACGTATTATTCATCAATGGGAGATAATATATAGCGTCAGCTTATTATTCCTATTCGCGCATTTTTCTTGCAAATATTTATTTAATATTGCATCCGCACACCTTGGTACGATCAGTTTGCCAGGGGCTTCCTATGGCGCCTCATAATACGGCAAAACAAGTCCGAAAACTTTCAACAGTGCGGCACCCCGAACTTATAGCACTATATGCATCAGCTCCGAATCACGTCTTGGGTCAATAGTTGGGTTTGCCCGGCTCCCTTATTTTGGTACCTTACGTTCCGTTATATCGGCTAAGGTAGTGCAGGGAGAACTACTGCGATTGTGTCCCGGTTCTTCCGGACGAGCACCTCAGTAGAGAAAGCCGAAAACTGACCGGCATGATGCGGTGAGAGCTGGTCACTGTTCGAGAGGTCTTAAAATCCTTAAAGATCTTTCCCGCTTTAGGCGAGGAATCGGCCTCGTCCGATTTAGGCGTATATAGCGCCCCAATTCGGCCCTCCGAATTCTAGGGGCTTCGCCGAAATTTAAAATTGTAGACTTCTATGGCTAAGTGAAAGTTATAAAGCCGCATAGTCCGATTGCCTTATTCGCTGCGCCAGATACCTCCTTAAGGGACCAAAAATTTGGATAAAGAGTATCCGGGTTTTTCCAGGAACACCCCGGTACTAGTTACATGGGGGCGGAAGCCGACGACTGGCCTACTTTTAGAATTCTATAAACAGCCGCACAGAAGGTAATATTTTAAATCAAACAGCGCTACATAGCGCAAGTAACTTCGTCTTTATATTACAACAACGACAGAGGTACATTTACTCAAGGATTGTGTCCTTGGTACATTCATCGGCCACGAGACGAGCGCCCTTCATAATGCCATCGTAGTATTTCTCGGGATAGCGATGCGCCTTGCCCTCCGGCGGCCCGTCCTTCACCAGCTTCTCCGCATCTAGCTTGCCCCAATGCACCTTCACGCGGGCAAAGGCCCGGCGGGCACCCTCAATGCAAACAGATTGCTTGATAACTTCAAGCCGCGGACAGGCATTCACCATCCACTTGATCAGGCCGAAGTAGCTAGTGGGCAAGGGCTCACCAGGCCACATCCGGACTATGAAATCTTTCATAGCCACTTCGGCCGCCCTGTGGAGTTCAACCAACTGCTTCAGTTGGTCACTCAGAGGCATTGGGTGTTCGGCCCCAGCATACTGAGACCAGAATAGCTTCTCCGTCGAGCTCCCCTCCTTGGCACGGTAGAACTCCGCGGCATCTGATACGCTGCATGGCAGATCTGCGAATGCCCCTGGAGAGCTCTGAATTCGGGTAAGTAAAAGAAACGCCTCCTCCACATGTTTGCTTTGCATAAAGAATGTCTTACCCGCCGCTATCTTCTTGGCTGCCTGGATTTCCTGCTATGCCTTTTCGGCTTCGGCCTTGGCGTATTTCACACTTGCAAGGGCCTTCGCAAGCTTAGTCTCTTTCACCTTAAGATCATGCTCCAAGGACTCGAACTTCTTGCCGAGCTCCTGGAGCTCTTGCTGTACCTTGCCCACTCTAGCATCCTGCTTCTTGCGCTCCTTGCGCTCCAAGGCCGCCTTGTCTTCGGCCTTGGACAGCGCCTTCTTTAGAAACGCCACTTCGGTAGTGGCCCCTATTACAAAGTCACGGCGCTTTGTCATTAGAATAACCAATTTTGTCTATCCTTCATTATATGCGAATGGGGTATTACTCACCTTTGTTCTCTTCGAGCTGCCTCTTCGTGAGGCCGAGCTCTCCCTGCACCTGCTCTAGGTCCCGTTTTAGTCCGGCGACCTCGGCTATGCAGATAGCAGCGGCAAGCAGCACAGCCTGCTTATTCACATGCACACTTACTATTAGACTCCTGCGGATTATAATTGACCCTCTGTTCGGCTTTTCTTTCCGAACACCAAACAGAGCATCAGGGGCTACTACCTATCGGGTGGTAATTTCACACATCTTTATTACTTACCTCAAAGCCTGTTAGGAGGCTGGTGCAGGCTTCGGTTAGTCCGCTCTTGGCAGACAGAACCTTGTGAATCACCGCACTCATAAGAGTATGGTGCTCTTCATCCATGGAAGCTCCGCGAAGCGCTTCCAGCAGACTATCCGACGCCTCTGGCGTAACGGAAGTCATCGGCACGGACGGCTCGCCCTCCCCAGGGAGGGGATGCCTGCCCGCATCCGGAACCGTCGAAGGTTCCGGCACAGTATCCGGCTAAGATCCCGGCTTGGCTCTCATCAGCACGATCCGCGGGGATCTTGAACCCCACGTGTCCGACGTCTGGAATTCCACCTTGGGGCGTCTCCAGAGTCACCTCCTCTCACTCTGGGAGCCTTTGGGACAACACCTCTGTGTCATCCGTAGGCTGAGGAGTAGTGGCCGTCGGGAGCGAGTTCATCACTGAATCGCTCAGGGACCCATCCGAAGACGATACCTCGGGATGGACCCTGGCCTGACTGCATATATGTTCGGCGTTATAACAAGACTATGAAGCAAAATCACAATAGAGTGCGGATACTTACGATCGTGCTAGGGGCTTCCCCCTAGGCAACCACCCCTCATCGCTATAGGCGGCCGTGGTGGAGTAGTCCGAAAGGGAGGCCTTTCCCTTCTTGGACGTCCCAGCCTCCCCCTCCGGGGAGGCTTTCCTCTTTTTCTCCTCCCCAGTGCGGGGAGGCAGAGTTTCTTCTTGTTTCCCCCCGCCTCCGCGGGAGGAATCTGCCTCGTCGCCGTCGGACGACGAGGGTATGATGGCCTTGCGCCGGGGGCCTTTCCCGGCCCCCTGGTCCGCTTTCTTAGGCCCCCCCATCCTCTCCGGATGGGGCGGCCCCTTCCTCTTCTTCCTCCCCTTTGGGGGAGGAGTGTGCCTCGTCGTCTTCGGACGAGGCGCCCGGTACGACCTTACGCCGGAGACCCTTCCTGGCCCCCAGGGCCTTCTTTTCCGGTGCCTTGTAGGGCGCCGGGACTAGCATCTCCGTCAGGAGAGCATCGGTTGGACCTTCTGGCAGCGGAGCCGGACAGTCAATCCGCTCCGCTGTCTCCACATAATCCTGATCAAATATACACAATTACTTAAGACTCCCCCATGAATATATTGGGAAAAACTGAATCCGGTGGTAGTCAGAAAACTCACCGGACGAGGAGGCCGCGCGGCATGAAGTCCACGGTCCTCGGATGTGGAAGGAGGTACTTCGGAGGCCTTGAATAGCGCCTTCCATGCGTCTTTGTGCGTCATGCCGTAGAGCTTCCGAAGCGTCTAGTGTTCGGCCGGGACGAACTCCCACAGATTAAATACCCGTCTTTGGCACGGAAGAATCCGGCGGACGAGCATGACCTGGATCACGTTGACAAGCTTGATGTTCTTGTCCTTCATATTCTTGATACAGTTTTGGAGTCCGGTCAGCTCTGCTGGTTCGCCCCAGGCCAGGCCCTTCCTTTCCCAGGAGGTGAGCCGCGTGGGGGTTCTGGATCGGAACTCGGGGGCCGCCGCCCAGTTGGCGTCGCGCGGCTCGGTGATGTAGAACCACCCCGATTGTCACCCTTTCACGGTCTCCGTGAAGGAGCCATCAAGCCAGGTGACGTTAGGCATCTTGCCCACCATGGCCCCTCTGCACTCTGCTTTCTGGCCGCTCACGATCTTCGGCTTCACGCAGAAAATTTGTAGCCACAAGCCAAAGTGAGGCTTGATGCGGAGGAAGGCCTTGCACACGACGATAAACGCCAAGATGTTGATGACGAAATTTGGGGCTAGATCATGGAAATCTAGCCCGTAATAGAACATGAGCCCGCGGACGAAGGGGTGAAGTGGAAACCCCAGTCCACGGACGAAGTGGGCGAGGAACACGACCCTCTCGTGGGGTCCCGGGGTTGGAATGACCTGCCCGTCGTCCGGTAACCGGTGCGCTATGTCTGCGGCCAAGTATCCGGCCGCCCGAAGATTCGCGATATGCTTCTCCTTCACGGTGGAAGCCACCCACTTGCCTCCTTCTCCGGACATGTTTAGCTGTGCGGAGAAGACTTGGACTAGGGCGCTGGAGCTCGAGGAGGCAAGGATGAGCAAAGGAGATGGAAGGCGTGGGTGAAAATGGGGAGTCCTTATCCCTTTATAAAGGCGACGAAAGCGGTGCGCCTCCCCACTTGCCCGTTGAGAATCGCTTACTTCCCAAGTGCCATGATTGATGGCGCGGTGGGATTACCCATACCCGTATTGATGAGAATCCCGTGATAAGAGGACACGATCTCTGTTTTGACAAGACGTGTCAAGGAAACTGCCTCGCAATATGCGCTATGGCTGATTGTGGGAAAACGGTTCGAATAATGACCCGACCATAATGACATGTCACGTTGTCTAAAAAAGTTGTCAGCAGATTACATTTGTGAAATATCATTCTCTCTACGGTGGTATGTGAAGATCATTTTGCAGATCCGGACACGGTTTAGGTGTTCGATAAATTACTTTGGAGTATTCGGAGAAGGAACCCGCCTTGCAATGCCGAAGACAAGACTGCGCGCCGGACTCATTGTCATTGAAGCCCGGTTCAGGGGCTACTGAGGGAGTCCTGGATTAGGGGGTATCCGGACAGCCGGACTATACACTTTGTCCGGACTATGGGAGCGTGAAGATACAAGACTCAAGACTCTGTCCCGTATCCGGATGGGACTCTCCTTTGCGTGGAAGACAAGCTTGGCGATCCGAATATTATATTTCCTTCCTTGTAACCGACTCCATGTAAACCCTAGCCCTCTCCAGTGTCTATATAAACCGGAGAGGTTGGTCCTTAGGGGCACGATCACAATCATAATCATCATAGGCTAGCTTCTAGGGTTTAGCCTCTACGATCTCGTGGTAGATCTACTCTTGTACTACTGATATCATCAATATCAATCAAGCAGGAAGTATGTTTTTACCTCCATCGAGAGGGCCCGAACCTGGGTAAACATTGTGTCCCTTGCTTCCCGTTACCATCAGCCTAAGACGCACAGATCGGGACCCCCTACCCGAAATCCGCCGGTTTTGACACCGACAGAGAGCTCCAGGTTTTTCGGAGGAAAAAACTCGATAATGTCAACCTACATACAATTGGCCGGTGCACTAGGCTGGGTTACAACAGTTTTGGCAACCTACGTACAATTGGCCTAAAAAAAGTACAATTGGTCAATCCACTCAGAAAAAACATGTGCAATTGGCTAAAATCGCTAATTAAAGGCATTCCTTGCAGAGGTCACTTTCACCTTCTCAAGCTTTGATAAGTGGTGCACTGTCCGTGCATCACTTGTCTATTGTCTTGATTTTTTTTTAAACATTTTATCTTTTGAATCGTGCGTCCAAATACCTAACGGGTTTCATTGCTGAATTTCTTACGTCGAGATCTTTGAAATTAGATTTCTTGTTAACAAATTTCGATGAACTTTTTTCACAAAAAAGCCGGAGCTGGAAGCACATTTTTTTCTTCATGAACTTCTTTCACCAAAAAATTTTCTTCAGTTATTTCCTCTGTGCCTCCACGAGATGCAAATCTATATTTACCGTGTAAGCAAAAAAATCGCCTATTTTCATAATTTTTTTCCTTTCCGAGAAGCAATCACGTAAATAAATATGTGCCTCCACGAAAAGCAAATATGTGCTTGTGGAAGCAAACAAATGGCGCAAAAAAACATGACTTTTTCCCTTTTCCGAGAAGCGCATCGCGTAAACAAATCTGTCCGTGCTTCTCATGGAAACAAAAACACACACAAAAATATCATGATCTTTCCCCGTTTTGAGAAGCACATCGTGTAAACAAATCTGTGTCTCAACGAAATTCATGGTCTTTTCCCTTTCCTGCTTCCCGCGGAAGCAAATCCATGCCTACACAAGAAGCAAATATGTACTTTTTGTGAAAAAAATAGCGCAAAAGAATATTTTTTTTCATTTTTGAGAAGCCCAACTACAGCTATGCTTCTCGCAGAAACAAATTTGTGTCTCCATGAGAACACATGGAAGAAAAAGGAAATTGCGCTTTTTTCTTCAAGATTTTGTTCTTTTTCTCGAGTGCTTCTTGCGGAAGCAAATATGTGCTTCTCGTGAAAGTAAATATTAAATCATGCAAAAAAATCATGATTTCTTTCCTCTCCGAGAAGCACTCGCAGAAGAAAATCCGTGTCTCCGCGAGGAGCAAATTTGTACTTCTCGTGGAAGCAAAAAAAAAATTGCATGAAAAATAAATTCATATTTTTTTCCTTTCCTAGAAGCACAATGCTTCTCACGGAAGCAAATCTATGCTACTTGTGGAAGCACAACTTTTTCACGCAAAAAGTGAAATTCAGGAAATTTTTCTCCAAAACCTAGGAAAGGTGGTCTTAAACCGAAAATCAGAAAACCCGAAAAAACCTATCTAAAACGAAAACATGTGTACAGAAAAAAAAAACGAAAACCAAAGGGAGTCCCAGCACATGACACGTGGCGGCAATCGGGCATATCTGTTGATGGGCTTTTAACTCACTGAAATGACCCTTGCGAGGCCCCAACATGGGGTACCCTTTAGTTAGTTGCTCTCATAGCCCTAAAAAAACTTGCTCTCATAATTGGCCATTTTTCTCAAAAATGGAAAAGAATGTACAAGTGGACCGCCAGCTTTTAGAATGGTGGCATATAGATACAAATGTCACGTGACAAAAAGTAGTTTGAGACATCTACATTGATTTTTCTCTCCCCAATGCAAGCTACCACTAGTGGGCCGCATCAATTTATAGAAAATATAGACTTCCACCACACATGCTTCTCTACTCTTTACTTCAACTTTTCCAGCTTTATGCACCAGACCATAATTTTTTTACCAAGCACCCGCCTTCTGCAGAGGATCTCGATGCTCCATCAGAACCTACTTTTTTTTTCATCCCATCCTATATGGCATGCGAGGCATCACCCTGGGGCTATGCATTGACCATGCCCTTAATCCCTTATGAATCATGCGTGTTCTGGACGTGCTCACGAGGTGCTCCTATACAACGTCTTATGTGAGAGCTCGTAGTCATCGGTCCCTGTGTCAGGTAACTAAGACAATGCCCGCAGGCCCCCTTGGGTGAGTAACCCAGGAACACGAGCTGAGTAGCTCACTCGTCAAAGCGCAAGCGCCTATCGCTCTTTGTGGTTAGCCTTGTCGACCATTGACTTTTGAGGAAAAAACATGTGCTTATTTTTTTTAATCAGAAAAAGTCATGGATTCGGAAAAAAGTTGAAGACTCCAAAAAATTAGCGAATTTGAAAAAAGTTCACCGATTTGAAAACTGTCTACAGCTTTGAAAATGTTCACGGATTGATTTTTTTACAGATTCAAGAAATGCTCATGGATTTTAACAAAAAAGTTTACTAACTAAAAAAATGTTCACAAATTTTATAAAAATCACACGTTTAAATAGGTTCACAAATTCAAAAATATGTTTACAAACTTGAAAAAAAAAGTGCATGAATTTGAAAGAATGTTCATGAATATTAAAAATTTCATGGATTTGACAAAAGTTTATGCACTTGAAAAAAGTACACGAATTTGGAAAAAAAATTCATGGATTTGGAAAGTTCACAAACATCAAGAAACTTCAGAGATTTGAAGAAGTTCACGAATTTTGAAAAGTTCAACAGTTTGAATTTTGAAAAGAAAAGGTAGAAATCCAAACACGAACCGGTAGAAAAACCCATAGAAAAAAACGTAGAAAGAAACCAAACTTATAGAGGTGTGTATAAGCGATGGGTCGGCCCACTTATAGAAAACCTATGTATGCTGAGGGGGGGAATCCTATTTGGCGCTTATGCGCCCGCTCGCAAACCGGCGCCTGCAGGGCGCGGCTAGTTGGGCCCGGCCCATCTTCCGCTTCCTTTATAGAAAAAGCTGATAAAAAAAGCATTGTTTGCCGGATTCGAACATAGGTTCACAGAACAATGCAACAACCACTAGGATAACGACCCGCTTCTGATAGTTTATTTCGTTTTTCTCTTCTTATTCTTTCCAAAGATCGCGATGCCCGCATATTTTTTTCTTTTTCTTGTTTTTTCTCTGTTTCTCTTTTGTTTCCTTTTTCTTTTGCAAATGTGCGACCATTTCTTAATTTTATTTTTATGAATCAGTGAACCCTTTCTAAAATTTGTGAAATTTTTTGAGAATTGATGAACTTTTTCAAAATGGATGAACTTTTTTCAATTTTAATGAACTTTTTTTCAAATCCGTGAACTTTTTTCAAAACCCAGTGAACTACTTTTTCAAAATGGATGAACTTTTTTCAATTTTAATAAACTTTTTTTCAAATCCGTGAACTTTTTTCAAAACCCAGTGAACTACTTTTTCAAAATGGATGAACTTTTTCCAATTTTAATGAACTTTTTTTCAAATCCGTGAACTTTTTTCAAAACCCAGTGAACTACTTTTTCAAAATGGATGAACTTTTTCCAATTTTAATGAACTTTTTTTCAAATCCGTGAACTTTTTTTAGAATCAGTGATTTTTTTCAAATCCGTGAACTTTTTTCAAAACCCAGTGAACTTCTTTTGAATTCGTGATTTTTTTTCATTCAAATTGGATGAACTTTTTTCATAACCTCGTGAACTATTTTCAAATTCGAGATTTTATTAATTCAGAAACGATGAAAGTTTTTTCAAGTCAATTAACTTGTACTGAAGAAAGGGTTAAGTAGATTGTTTCCTCACTGTACGCAAGGAAGTCCAGCGTGGCCTAGTGGTTAGCACTTTGTGTGGTTGACGTGGGCGGTAGGAGTTCGAGACCCGCTTCACCTTTTTATTCTGTAATTTTTTCATCGCGTCAGATTTTTGAGCAGATTTCTCGCCGGCCCGCTACACCTCGCAGGCGGCCCGCTATGCCGCGGCTGCGAGCGCCAGCAGCGCTAACGGGCGCTTAAAGCGCTGAGTAGGAGCTCCCCGCTGAGGGTGTGCGCCATCTACCATTTAGCCAGCCCTTTGTACCCCTTTGAATTTTGCTTCGAATTAATTAAAACGTGGGGATTCCTTAAAAAAAGTAAATTATCTGTACCTAAAAAAAATCTACCCTTTAGCCTATAAATGGCGCACCAGGCGTACACCTCGTAAGAGCTGGTGCGCCACTTGTATGAACCTTTCCAGATCTGCACCCTTTCCAGATCTTTGATCGTCCGGGTTTCCAACCACCTCTTGCCGTCTCTTGCTTCTCACCCGGCCGTCCAAGTCTGCTCACGTTGGTGCCCTGTGCGCCCTTCCGCCTAAACCATAGCTCCCACCTCCGGCGACGTCCGGTGCCTCTTCACTCTTCAGTGGCAGGAGTAGCTCCCATTCTTGCGGTGGTGGTTCTGGCCTCCAACCTAGCTTCCTCATCTCCAACTCTGGCTCCGACGGCTTGGGATTGCTCAAACTTTGACCAAGGCGAAATCCTTGCTCGACTCATCGATGTTGGCAACATCGACACCCGCGGGTTCCGTCCCCTTCTTGGAGGCGCTGCCATGCATGGCCGTTAACTATGTCCCTTTTTGAGCATCAGGGAAAACATTAGGTCTGGTTTTTTTTCGGATCGAGTGGTGACAGCATCTCGGCGTCATTCTCCTTCGTGAAGGTGCTGTCTTGTTTGCTCGCGGCATTCTTGGTGGTGGATCTGGAGAAGTTGGTCGTCATGGTTTGTTTTGGTTCGGGTTGCTTCCCTAGGAGGCGAGCTTTGCCGTGTTGTTTTCTCTGTTTTGGGCCGAGTATCACTTGTCCTTCTGCTCTTGGCACCATGTTCACGCCTTTTACGTTCCCGGCATGCGTTTTGTACCACCTCTTATACTCACTCTTAACTTCTTCCATCAATAAAATGATATGCAAAGTTTTGTTTATTCATGACAAAAAAAAAATATTCCGGCTAGCTTGTGCGACCCACTGAATGGCTTGCGAACTTGCGGTTCCACATCGATCACACGGAAGCAAGATAACCATGACAAACATGAGCATCTTGCGTGCACATTTGGAGCTACATTACGGCAGCTTGTCATGTACTACTACCGTTCCCTGCTCATCGTTGTCGTTGGAGGACCCCCAAGTCGATCTTGCTTGAACGGAAAGGGCATGACACGGCACAACTCCATCATCATTGATCAATGATGGTCACCGGAAAAAGGTTTTCCTTTGTTGTGGCAAGGCCGACACATGTCCGAACTGAAAGTTGAATTAATGTGCGTGGCGACCTACTGTCCTGGTAATTCAGTTGCCCATTTGCTGGCAAAAACTTGCACGGTAAACTTTGGTCTATATATGCACTGGTCGATGCGTGCTATGCACGCTGTCCTACCGGATGCAAGTCACAAATAATGGACTGTGAACTGTAACATACGGCACCGGTTTTTCTGGAAAGCACTGATCAATAGGGTGAAGGTCGGTACCTGCAGGGATCCTGGACCATGTGAAACGCTAAAACCGTGGAAAGTGATCACACCTTTTCAGTTCACCAAACCCTCCCGCATGCATCCAGTGCACTACTACTGGACTGCTCCTCATCAAAATGTGGCAAGCAACCCATGAATCCATGATGTTTTGCCCCAAGAAACAAGCGAACAGAGCCCAAGCAAGGCAACGGCAGGAGATAGCTTGTCTTCCTTGCCACCCCATGCACTATATAGTACACTCTCTCTGGTCCTGAGCGTTTTACCTAGCCAAGCGAGCTGAGACTGCAAGGCCAGAGCCCAGAGGTATGTACAGGCTCGACGCGGTGGTCGCCGTTGCGCTCATTGTGCTGACAGCGGCGTGCACGTCGGCGGCAGGAGACGGGCGGCAGGTGGAGAAGGGAGGAGGCGATGCAGCGCGAGGAGAGGTCACCTACGACGGCAGGGCTCTGGTCGTGAACGGCACGAGGAGGATGCTCTTCTCCGGGGAGATGCACTACACCAGAAGCACGCCCGAGGTAACCGCTTCCTTCTGCATTCTGATGCCGTTTCTGCTCTGCGTTTCTGTTTACCTTCTTGACTGAGTTTTACTAGTAATCAATTTAGCATAGCTGGTTCTGCTTGCCAATTCATACCACCTTCTGCTAATGCGACGCCCAGTGATGCCATGCCATGGTGGCCTATGGTATGGGGCGGTGTAATAACCAGTGAAAAATACTTGTTCAAACGACGGCGTCTTCCGGCCACGGCCAAGGAAGGGCGGCTGCCATCCCATTGATTGTTGATCACCGCAAAGCGGGAAACTGATGAATGAATGTTGGTTGAGGTAAATTGGTGCGGCGGTGCTCCGCCCTCCTTGGTCACCGCCCTATTCATTTCCAACACGAATGGCTTGCCAGTACTGTTTTGGTCCGTCACTGATAACAAACAACGCTTGTTGGAGTTTTGATTGGTGCGTGCACGGTTAATATACCGGTGCATGCATCCAGTAGTTGCGTCGGCGTCGTGTACGTAACTGATGCCGCATGCGGTTTCCGTAATGCCATGGACGAATGAACTGAACGCCTCATACGAATACACGCTGATGCGCGGCATGCACAGCACAGCCACAGCCCACAGCCACGCTGAAACAATGACCATTAATATCTATATCAGAAAAAAAAACTTAGATTGGATTCTTGAAAATCATGTAAGATTTTTTTTTCTTGAATAGTATTTTCTCAGTATACGATATTATTTCGTTTAATAAATATAATGTGATAGAAATTAATTGTCCAAATCACGTTTCGAAGATCATTCCGATTCCAAAACAGCAAATTCGAGAGGACCAAATAAAGCAATTTATACACATCAATTAATCCTGATCGTGTGAGGTTTTCGCCGAAACTATACAGACCATGCATCCATTTCTTTGGAGCAGAATTACGAGCATGCATTAACCCAGTACGAGAGAAATCTCTTTTTTTTTTGTGAACTGAAATCTATTGAATTGATTTTACTCGTGCATGGGTATGTCTAAGACAATTGAGGCTTCATTACCGATTTACTATACTCCAAAGAAACCAGCAAAAAGACAAGCCAAACTTTACTACCGGGCGTGCATAGCGGATCCGGCTTGCCTACTCCCTTTCCATGCTCCCATCCGTGCTCCCACTTCATCCTACGGCTGTCTTTTTTCCTTTCCTTTTTCTAATCTAATCATCTCCCCCCCTGATTTTAAGGGGGTGGGGCCGGGCCTTATTTTGTTCCAATCAAAACAAGCCACGTACGCGGGAGCACGAATGGGCACACGGCGGGGGAGCAGGCAAGTCTCGTCCGTGCATAGCAGCCCATCGCCAGCACACGTTTCCTTTTTCAACTACCTGCGCAAATACTTGCCAAGCATGCGCATGTCGCCTCCATAAATATATATCGTAACTAGGCTGAGGAGAACCTCAAGGAAATTTAGGAAAATTCAACAACTATCAGCTAGCGGTCGACGACGTCGCGAGTCATGGCCATCGCGATGGTGGTCGCCATGCTGATGGCGTGCGTGTGTACTACCGCGGCGGCGGGAGGCCGGCGGGGAGGGGAGGGAAAGGAGGTCAGGTATGACGGCAGGGCTTTGGTGCTGAATGGCACAAGGAGGGTTCTGTTCTCCGGTGAGATGCACTACACTAGAAGCACCCCTGAGGTAATTGTCCAGCAGGACTTTGGCCTTTGGGTACATTTTGCAAAGCTTTCACCCTCCTGATTTGATCATGGTGTAGTTTTCAATGGTATAACGGGACTCCAATTGTCTAGTTTTTTTTACAGTACTTCGGTTGTCTAATTTTTTGTTTGACCGATATGGAGGTCATAAGGTTTGCATAGCGAAGTTCTTTTCAGTTTTTTTAGGGAAAGTTTGTTTTTTGTTCTGTTCAGATAGGATCAGCTCTCGCCTGGGATCTGTCTCCTATAGAATTTGAACCCTTGGTGGGTTTTAAAAAAAAAGAATTGAACTCCTTTTTTTTCTGAGTGGATTTGAACTTTTGAACTCCTGGTGGATTTGCCTCCGTCGCACGCAGGTCAGTAGCCTAAGTACGACGGGCCTAAAGCACAACTTGGTTCAGAGTTAGGACTTCATTTCATGGGCTCTTGTTCTCATAGGCTCGCCTTTCTTGGCCACATACGGCTTACATCGCCCAACATAAACACCACGAGGACTTTGCCCACTGTCAGCCCTCAAAAAAAAATAACTTTGCCCATCATCCTGCCCCGCGCACGTCATCAGGAGTTCAGGACCATGAAACTTTTCTGAAAGAAGCTACTATAGGTTGAAAATGGACCAATATTTTGGTAGCTAGAGAATTAAGATACCCACAGTTACCAAGTACTTCCATCCAACTATGACATACTGCAATATTTGTTTTACCTGTGTGATTAGTACTCCGGCTGTCATTTCATCTACCTCTGACATCCTCAGCAAAACATTACTCGCTTTACAAGTAATAATTCCCCTTGGTAAACCAATATCAAACTGGCACAGCTAAAAGGCCACTGGTGCAATTTTGAGGCGTACCTCATAGTTCAGGCCTTCAGGGATACTAGGCAATAAATGGACCGCACAATCACACAAGTAGAGGGAGGGAGGTAACTCTTCAAAGTATCTGTCGAGTAGAAAAAATGTCGATCCTCTTCCAGACATGAGACAAAGGTCAACTCTTAGGCAACGTTTGAACTGAACTTCCATACTGCTTCCTAGCTTGGTGCAATTCTCTGATTAGCTACTTCTTCTGATTCATCACCAAATCAGTTTGTGCGTATTTCGATTGACAGATGTGGCCAAAACTCATAGCGAACGCCAGGAAGGGTGGCCTCAATGTTATACAAACGTACGTCTTTTGGAATGTTCACGAGCCTGTCCAGGGCCAGGTAGGTGTCCTTTCAATTCAAAATATGCATAAATACGACTGTCAAAGGGAAAACTATTTAGTAAATGAGTTGTTCATTACTGATATATGTTTCACTTGTATCATCACATCAGTATAACTTTGAGGGAAGATACGATCTCGTGAAGTTCATCAGAGAAATTCAAGCTCAAGGCCTCTATGTAAGCCTCAGGATTGGACCCTTTATAGAGGCAGAATGGAAATACGGGTATGGATACATATTTTATATCTATATCTATACTACTTATAGAGATACGGATTAAGCTGGGATACCTTCATCTGAACTGTCCGTAGATGTTTATTCAGTTTTATAAATCTGAATCTAATGGTTGTTTGCAGAAGTGACTCTCATTCCTAATCACTTCTATGTTAACTTCCCCTTGATTAGTCCCCAATTTTCAGTATTGTTACCTCCTAGTTGCAAATTTATGGATAACAATTAAGCGCATGCTAAATACTAGAACCTTTTTTCTGTCAAGAGATAAATGTGCATTGCACGCGTGCAGTTGTTACCATAGATAAGCATCTTCCTATTTGAAATGTTTCACGGAATACAAATCTCTACACTGAACTGTTTCATACGAGTGCACATACCTACAACAACAACAACAACAACAACAACAACAAAGCCTTTAGTCCCAAGCAAGTTGGGGTAGGCTAGAGGTGAAACCCATAAGATCTCGCAACCAACTCATGGCTCTGGCACATGGATAGCAAGCTTCCATGCACCCCTGTCCATAGCTAGCTCTTCGGTGATACCCCAATCCTTCAGGTCTCTCTTAACGGACTCCTCCCATGTCAAATTCGGTCTACCCCGCCCTCTCTTGACATTCTCCGCACGCTTTAGCCATCCGCTATGCACTGGAGCTTCTGGAGGCCTGCGCTGGATATGCCCAAACCATCTCAGACGATGTTGGACAAGCTTCTCTTCAATTGGTGCTACCCCAACTCTATCTCGTATATCATCATTCCGGACTCGATCCTTCCTCGTGTGGCCACACATCCATCTCAACATACGCATCTCCGCCACACCTAACTGTTGAACATGTCGCCTTTTAGTCGGCCAACACTCAGCGCCATACAACATTGCGGGTCGAACCGCCGTCCTGTAGAACTTGCCTTTTAGCTTTTGTGGCACTCTCTTGTCATAGAGAATGCCAGAAGCTTGGCGCCACTTCATCCATCCGGCTTTGATCCGATGGTTCACATCTTCATCAATACCCCCATCCTCCTGCAGCATTGACCCCAAATACCGAAAGGTGTCCTTCCGAGGTACCACCTGACCATCAAGGCTAACCTCCTCCTCCTCACACCTAGTAGTACTGAAACCGCACATCATGTACTCGGTTTTAGTCCTACTAAGCCTAAACCCTTTCGATTCCAAGGTTTGTCTCCATAACTCTAACTTCCTATTTACCCCCGCCCGACTATCGTCAACTAGCACCACATCATCCGCAAAGAGCATACACCATGGGATATCTCCTTGTATATCCCTTGTGACCTCATCCATCACCAATGCAAAAAGATAAGGGCTCAAAGCTGACCCCTGATGCAGTCCTATCTTAATCGGGAAGTCATCAGTGTCGACATCACTTGTTCGAACACTTGTCACAACATTATCGTACATGTCCTTGATGAGGGTAATGTACTTTGCTGGGACTTTGTGTTTCTCCAAGGCCCACCACATGACATTCCGCGGTATCTTATCATAGGCCTTCTCCAAGTCAATGAACACCATATGCAAGTCCTTCTTTTGCTCCCTATATCTCTCCATAAGCTGTCGTACCAAGAAAATGGCTTCCATGGTCGACCTCCCAGGCATGAAACCAAACTGGTTTTTGGTCACGCTTGTCATTCTTCTTAAGCGGTGCTCAATGACTCTCTCCCATAGCTTCATTGTATGGCTCATCAGCTTAATTCCACGGTAATTAGTACAACTCTGAACATCCCCCTTGTTCTTGAAGATTGGTACTAATATACTCCGTCTCCATTCTTCTGGCATCTTGTTTGCCCGAAAAATGAGATTGAAAAGCCTGGTTAGCCATACTATCGCTATGTCCCCGAGACCTTTCCACACCTCAATGGGGATACAATCCGGGCCCATCGCCTTGCCTCCCTTCATCCTTTTTAAAGCCTCCTTGACCTCAGACTCCTGGATTCGACGCACAAAACGCATGCTGGTCTCATCAAAAGAGTCGTCCAGTTCAATGGTAGAGCTTTCATTCTCCCCATTGAACAGCTTGTCGAAGTACTCCCGCCATCTATGCTTAATCTCCTCGTCCTTCACCAAGAGTTGGCCTGCTCCGTCCTTGATGCATTTGACTTGGCCAATATCCCTCGTCTTCCTCTCTCGGATCTTGGCCATCTTATAGATGTCCCTTTCGCCTTCCTTCGTGCCTAACCGTTGGTAGAGGTCCTCATACGCCCGACCCCTTGCTTCACCAACAGCTCGCTTTGCGGCCTTCTTCGCCATCTTGTACTTCTCTATGTTGTGTGCACTCCTATCCAGGTATAGGCGTCTAAAGCAATCTTTCTTCTCTTTAATCGCCTTCTGGACATCATCATTCCACCACCAGGTATCCTTATCTTCGCTTCTCCTTCCCCTGGACACTCCAAACTCCTCTGAGGCCACCTTACGAATGCAAGTCGCCATCTTCATCCACACATTGTCCGCATCCCCTCCTTCCTCCCAAGGGCCCTCCTTAATGACCCTCTCCTTGAACGCCTGAGCTACCTCCCCCTTGAGCTTCCACCACTTCGTTCTAGCGACTTTAGCCCGCTTATCCCGCTGGACACGAATCCGAAAGCGGAAGTCAGCAACCACCAGCTTATGCTGGGGTACAACACTCTCTCCAGGTATCACCTTACAGTCTAGGCACGCACGCCTATGTTCCCTTCTCGAGAGGATGAAATCAATCTGGCTAGAGTGTTGGCCACTACTAAAGGTCACCAGATGTGATTCTCTCTTTCTAAAGAGGGTGTTGGCTACAATCATGTTGTAGGCTAGAGCAAAGCTTAAGACATCTTCTCCTTCTTGATTCCTGATGCCATAGCCAAAGCCCCCATGCGCCCCTTCAAAACCTGTGTTAGATGTACCCACGTGGCCATTGAGGTCTCCTCCTATGAAGAGCTTCTCACCAATCGGTACACTCCTAACCATGTCTTCCAGGCCTTCCCAGAACTCCCTCTTGGTGTTCTCATTGTGGCCTACTTGCGGGGCATACGCGCTGATAACATTGAGAACCAAGTCCTCAACTACCAGCTTGACCAGGATAATCCGGTCCCCACGTCTCTTGACGTCTACCACTCCATACTTGAGGCTCTTGTTGATCAAGATGCCTACGCCATTTCTGTTTGCAGCCGTCCCCGTGTACCATAGCTTGAAGCCGGTATCCTCCACCTCCTTCGCCTTCTGTCCTCTCCATTTGGTTTCTTGGACGCAAAGGATATCAACACCTCTCCTCACCGCTGCATCAACTAGCTCCCGAAGCTTCCCTGTCAGAGACCCTACGTTCCAGCTACCTAAGCGAATCCTCCTAGGCTCGGCTAGCTTCCTTACCCTTCGCACTCGTCGAGTCAAATGCGAAGACCCTTGCTCATTTTCCACTACATCCGGGCGCCGATGTAGCGCGCCACTAAGGATGCGACGACCCGATCCTCGCTCACTTGCCACCGTATCCGGATCAAGATACGGCGCGCCACCTGGGGGGTGACGGCCCGGCCCTTGCCCATTTTCCACCACACCCGGGTTCCGATGTGGCGCGTCGCTGAGAGGGTTACGCCCCAACGAAAATCTTTTGGGTTTCATCTCCATAAGAGTGGCTGAGTTTTTACGTTGGCTCGCCAAGCCTATCACAACCCTCCTCCTTTACCCGGGCTTGGGACCGGCTATGTTGAGACAACATAGGCGGAGTTACGAGTGCACATACCTAATTGGATAAAAAGTAGTACCTGAACAAATGCTGGGTATCTTGTGTTCATGCAGAGGGTTTCCATTTTGGCTACATGATGTTCCAAACATCATCTTCCGAACAGACAATGAACCCTTCAAGGTAAATAATATTTGAGATGGCATTCTAAGAGTCTGTAACATGAAAAACTCTGAACTGTGACTGGTGATTTCAGAGTTTCCGTTTTGCAGAATCCTACAGAAACACTACTAACATGATTTCAGGCTGGTTATCTTTAACATGGTAAATTATATGTTTTTGTCCGCGCAGCAACATATGCAACGATTTGTCACACAGATAGTAAACATGGTGAAACACAAAGGGCTGTATTACCCACAAGGAGGTCCAATCATCATTTCTCAGGTTAGGAAAATTAACTTGAATTAGTGGCTGTGTTAAGTTCTTCATTATGTAACTAAATAAGTCGAAACACAGATTGAGAATGAGTACCAGATGGTTGAGCCTGCATTTGGCTCAGGAGGCCCACGTTATGTCCGTTGGGCAGCTGAAATGGCTGTAGGTCTCCAGACAGGTGTTCCATGGATGATGTGCAAGCAAAACGATGCCCCAGACCCAATTGTTAGTGTTCATTATTATATTGTTTCACCTGATTGCACCACATTAGCCAATAATTCATATCAGTTTGACAGTAAGTTCATGACTAGATTAATACCTGCAACGGGCTCATCTGTGGAGAAACATTTGTAGGACCAAACTCACCTAGCAAGCCTGCATTGTGGACAGAAAATTGGACAACTCGGTATGTTGCAATCTCACAGCTCACTTGGTTTTGGATCTTCTCATTCTGATGGAAAGAAAAGTCTGATGGTCAATTCTTAATGTGTTCAGCTACCCTATATATGGTAATGATACAAAGTTGAGATCTACAGAAGATATTGCCTTTGCAGTTGCACTTTTCATAGCAAGAAAGAAAGGAAGCTTTGTGAGCTACTACATGGTACAGACTTCGTAAAAACACTTCAAAAGTTTCCCCAGCATAATCACTTCTAAATTCTCTCTTGTTGGTTATGACACAGTACCATGGAGGAACAAACTTTGGTAGGTTTGCCTCTTCATATGTAACAACAAGTTACTATGATGGAGCTCCTCTAGATGAATACGGTAAATACTTCAAACAGAGTCAAGGTATGCTAGAAGGATTCACATATAGCAGTAACTAACAAACTTACCTTTACTGTATCCAGGTCTAATATGGCGACCTACATGGGGCCATCTCAGGGAACTGCATGCTGCAGTAAATCTATGTTCAGAACCATTACTGTTCGGAACATACTCCAATTTTTCATTGGGCCAAGAACAAGAGGTAAAACAACACAGCGTAAAACAATATCATTTTATTCAATTATTCTAGCAACATAAGCATGATTTATGACGTACTCCAGGCACATATCTTCGAAACAGAATTGAAGTGTGTGGCTTTCTTGGTCAACTTTGATAAGCATCAGTCACCAACAGTAGTATTCCGTAATATATCTTTCCAACTGGCACCCAAATCCATCAGTATTCTATCAGAGTGCAGGACGGTGGTATTTGAAACAGCCAAGGTATGTGACCTATTGACATATATTCCTTCAGGACCCAGCCGTTTTCATCACAGGCAAATGCCATAACCTCTTGTTATGATATTTCACTATTAATTTCCATCACAGGTAAATGCTCAGTATGGGTCAAGAACAGCCAAAGTAGTAGAGTCTCTTAACGATATTCATACATGGAAGGCATTTAAAGAACCAATTCCTGAAGATATAAGCAAGGCCGTGTACACTGGAAACCAACTCTTTGAACATCTCTCAATGACAAAAGATGAGACAGATTATCTCTGGTACATTGTCAGGTAAGAAAATTTCCTCAAAGGAGTTTTTGTTCATCATTCGCATTTACTTATTTAATTATTTCGATTCACTATGCTAACTGTATTGCTTAAATGCAGCTACGAATATAGACCAAGTGATGATGGCCAGCTTGTGCTTCTTAATGTTGAGTCACGAGCACATGTATTGCATGCTTTTGTCAACACTGAATACGTAGGTTAGTATCCTATTAGATAAATTATGATTTTATCAAGCTTCTTCATATATAATTTTGTGGAAAGCAATAACAAATGCACAATATTCATCATATACACTATTCAGATTATGCTATCTTCTAAATCAATCTACAACTGATGAGTTATGTTATTGCTAATCGCACTTCACTCATGTGTATCAGGGAGTGTGCACGGGAGTCATGATGGACCTGGCAACATAATTCTCAACACGAATATTTCTCTAAAGGAGGGGCAGAACACCATATCATTGCTAAGTGTAATGGTTGGATCACCGGTATAGTTCCTATGAGCTGCCCCGGTAATATAATTTTTTTACAAAAGAAATTAATAGAAGGGAACCAAGATTTCCTAAAAATGGGTCCTTTTATCACAATATATATGGCCCCGAACTGTCAATGAACCAGGAATATGCTTATTCTCTTGGTTGCAACAACGTAAAAGGAGCAAATGTGTTAAGCGTGGTTATACTGGAGCTCGAGTACAACAAATTTCAAGCATACATAGTTCTAGAAGTGTATCAACTAGCCATTTTATCATAATTGCACTCTTTTAATTGGAAGGACTCCGGCGCTCACATGGAAAGAAGAAGCTTTGGAATTCGTGAAGTGAGCATACAGCAAGGACAACAACCACTACATCTCCTCAACAACGAACTATGGGGGTACCAGGTAATTCCAAGTCAACTAATTGCTAATTTGGAATGTGAGATGGGGATGAATATAAAGCTCTCAAAGTTGATCTGACAGACTAATCGCAGGTTAGCTTATATGGAGAAAGGAGTAGAATCTACACACAAGAAGAATCAAGCAGTGTTGAATGGACAGAGATCAACAATTTGACATATCATCCACTTACTTGGTACAAGGTACATAAAACCAACTAGTTCATCACCTTGTGCTAAATGTCCACTTTATACAACAGTATACTATACATTGCACCATTTGTTGTGTGACCCAGACAACATTCGCCGCACCAGTGGGCAATGATGCGGTGGCACTGAACCTCACTAGTATGGGCAAGGGAGAAGTATGGGTCAACGGGGAGAGCATTGGACGGTACTGGGTCTCCTTTAAGGCCCCAAGTGGACAGCCCTCTCAATCCCTGTAAGCCTAGCTAGCTCCAACTCTCAGCCTCTTTTCTCAAACTCTCATCTCCCCTGTGACCAACCATACAAACAATATCTCACTGGCATTGCATTTCTGAACTATGAAGGTATCACATTCCACAGCACTTCCTGAAACCTACAGACAACCTCCTTGTTCTTGTTGAGGAAATGGGAGGCAATCCGATAGAGATAACAGTGAACACGGTGTCCATCACAACAGTGTGTGGAAACGTGAATGAGCTCTCGTCGCCGGCTCTCCATACGCAAGGGAAGGATCCGGAAGTACGTCTACGGTGCCAAAGGGGCAAACACATCTCAGCAATTGAGTTTGCGAGTTATGGGAATCCTGCAGGCGACTGCACAACATTTTCAACTGGAAGTTGCCATGCCGTGCTGTCGGAATCCGTTGTAAAACAGGTAATATCTATAACCAATATGATGAACTAATGTTACAATCTGCTCCCTTATTAACAACATCCAACTATTTATTCTGTTCTTTCAGGCTTGCATAGGTAAAAGGGGTTGCTCTATTCCGGTATCTCCTGCCAAGTTTGGGGGTGATCCGTGCCCTGGGATCCAAAAATCCCTTCTAGTTGTTGCGAATTGCAGATGATACCATACATACACACATTAAAAGAAGTAAGGTTAATGGCCGCTAAATCAGCAGAAAGCCAGAATTGGACAGATTGAGGGTAGGTTATACAGATCCGTTGCTTTAATCCAAGCAATCCGATAGATGTATGTGTAACTCACCCCAAACCAACAGATACATCATTCTTTTGTGAATGGAAAATATACAGGATCCCTTGCATTTCGAGCGTCCCATCGCTACGACAATTTGGGTGAAACGATGATTGGAACAGAATGCAAAAAACATAGACTGGTGCTAGGGCGTCGTAGTACGGAGAGGGTTTGAACTTACAGAAATCGTTCGGAAATGTGCTCGGATTCGCGATGTAGCCTGTTGCCCCGACCACGATGGCCGCGGCGGGTCGAAGATGGCCGCTGCGATCTCCGCCGCAGCTCATCCTCCGGTGACGACCCTCCCTTCAGAGATCTCCCAACTCCCAACCCTAAAGCTAACTCCGGCGAGTTCTCCGGTGAGGCCTCCTGTCCCATAAGGCCATAACGAAACACAAGAAAGAGAGAATGCAACTTCCCGTCATGGGCTTGGGCTTAATCGCTTAAGCATGGGCAAGCGAGTGGTCAAAAACCTGGCCCGATAGGCCGGCACTGCCCGGCGTGGGCTATACGTGCCAGGCACGGCACGGCCCACCCAGCCACGCCAAACTACGCGGTCTATAGGCAGATCCTACAAAATCACCGAAGATTCTTAAGAAAAAAAAATCCCTGAAAGGAGTATTCTTTCCAAAAATGCTACTCCCTCCGTTTCAAAATAGATGACTCAATGTTGCACTAACTTTAGTACAAAGTTGGATCATCTATTTTGAAACGAAGGAAGTAGATTGTGACAAGTGTCATGTTGCATGTGTGTCACTTGTTCCAACTTGAAAGTTTCTCTTTTCTTGTACATTCGTTTATTCAAAAATCTTAAACTGTGTGTGCAAATCTTGAATCATTTTCAATGTTGGGTTTTCTCGTGTTGAGATTTTAAAACTAGATACCATGTTGATAGGTTTTGATGGATTTTTTCACGAAAAAACAGAACCGGGTGCATTTTTTTTTGAGAGGCACGTCCGTGCCTCTCGCAAAAAAAAACATGTTTTTTTGAGAGGTATAGATTTACTTCTCATGGAGGCACGCCTATGAGAAGGCACGCCTCTAGGCGCGCCTCCATAAGAAGTAAATCTATACCTCTGACAAAAAAACGCGTTTTCCCCTTTTTCGAGAGTCACAATCATGCTCTCGGGGAAGCAAATCTATGCCTCCATGAGAAGTAAATTTGTGCATCTCGCAGAAGGAAAAAACACATTTTTTTCCCTCCTTTCCAACAGGCGGGACCGTGACTCTCGCGGAAACAAATTCATGCCTTCACGAGAAGTAAATTTATACCTCTCGTAGAAGAAGAAGAAGAAAAAAATCTGTTTTCCCTTTTTCGAGGGGCACGATCATGTATTTCACTGAAGCAAATTCGTACCTCCACGAGAAGTTAATCTATGCCTTTCATAGAAGAAGAAAAAAAATCGCGTTTTCCCCCTTTTCGACAGGCAGGACTATAACTCTCGCGGAAGCAAATCCGTACATCCACGTGTAGTAAATATGTGCCTCTCACGGAAGGAAGAAAATGTTTTTTCCATTTCTGAGCGGCGCGGCCATGCCTTTCGCAGAAGTAAATTTGTGCCCCCCAGGAGAAGTAAATCTGTGCCTCTCACGTAAGGAAAAAAACACATTTTTTTTATTTTCATGCGACACTACCATGCCTCTCGCAGAAGCAAATACGTGCCTCCACAGAAAGTAAATCGGTGCCTCTTGCGAAAAAATGTGTCTTTCGCACAAAATAAAAAATATATTTTTTTGTTAAAAACCTAAGAAATCTTTCGCACAAAATAAAAAAATTGTTTTTTTGTCAAAAACCTAAGAAAAATTGGGGGGGGGGAACCGAAAAGTCAAAAAAACCAAAAAAATGCGTTCAGAAAAAATCAGAGAGAGCATCCAGAGCGCGACACATGGCGGCGGTTAGAATGCACCATGTGGCGCACTCCTAGCCCATCCGAAATGACCCGTGCGGGGGCTCCCGAAGAAATACTCCTCAATTAATTATTCTCCAGATCCTATTTGGCGCGCGGGTCGCTGCCAAGCGACTCCGCGCCCACCCCCATGCTTGAAACTGCCTAGGTTTGCGCTGGCCCAACTAGTTGTTTTCAATTTTGGTAAGGTTTTAGAACATTCCCAAGCCGGTATTTTTTTCCATCTCCTTTTCTTTTTCTTTTTTATTTCATTTTTATTTTTAAGTTTTATTTTATTTTTTAATTTCCCCTTTTTTGTGTTTTCTTTCCAAATTCACAAACATTTTCTGAACTTGGGGAACATTTTTTCATTAAATAGGTGAACATTTTTTGAAATTTACTTTTTGAACATTAAAATAAAAAATCTTCATTACATTCAAAAACACATTCATAAATTTTATATTTTTATATTGAATTTAGAAAATGTTCTCAAACTCGAAATTTTCTCATAATTTTCAAAAAATGTTCATTGAATTTAAAATTTGTTCATCAATTTTATAAAAAAATTGTTGAATTTAAAATTTGTCATTCAAATAATAAAATCTTCTAAATTCAAAAAAGTTCTTCCAAAACTCGAATTTTGTACATCAAAATACAAAAAAACATGTTCAGCCAAAATTCAAATTTTGTTCATCAAAATACAAAATATTTCCATCAAAATTCAGAAATTATTCGTTTTCCAAAAAATGTAAACTTTTTCTGAATTCGTGAACATTTCTTTGCGTTTGTGAACTTTTTTGAATTAAAAAAAATTTCCCAGTCCGGACTTTCTTAAAGAAGCAAAAAACAATAACATGAAACAAAAAAAACAAGGGAGACTGTCCTACACCTGGGAAGTCCTAAGGTCACACATGGGATTGAGGGGGGGGGGGGGGGGGGGGGGGGGGGGTAGGGAGGGGCATGCGTTGCCTTCTTTCCCAGCGCTCTGGTCGTTGTATTGGAGCTCCCCGGTCTGTACCTGATCAGGGTACCGCAAGCATTGAGCGTTTTGTCTTTATCATTTTTGCTTTATGGTTTTAGTTTTACTTATATTTTAAACTATTCTAAATCTATCTACTATAAAAATCATATTACATACAGAAATGAGGAAATATTAATTGTGCATTTGAAAAATGTTAAACATGTATGAAAAAATGTTTCTAATGTATAAAAAAAGTAGAATGTGTATGGAAAAGTAGACATAAAAACTATGATTTTTTTAATCATGTATGTAAAAAATGTTAATCATGGATAAAAAATATTCTTGATGTATACAAAAAATGTGTGAAGTGTATGCAAAAGAGTAGACATCAAAACATATATATGAAAAAAAAGTTAATCATGAATAAAAATGTACTAAAATGTTTCAAATGCATATGAAAAATGTTGATTGCGTACAAAAAGTTTAGGAGATTTAAAAAATGTTCACATGTTTCAAAAAAAATGTGTGTGATATACAAAAATGGTAAATCATGTATTTGGAAAATGCTAAACATATACCAAATATGTATTTCAGATGTGTATACAAATGTAGACATCAAAGATGTATTTGAAACAAATGTTAATCATTGCATTTGAAAATACTAATAATGTATTAACAATTGTTAAATTTGTATATAAATGTAATGTTCTTGTCTTCTTGACGTATATGAAAAATGTAGACAAAAGAAACATTTGCTTTTTTTTTTGCATATTTACTACCTCTGCCCGGGGTTAAAAGCCCAACGAGCCTGTACACTAGGACCAAGGCATGCATGCGCTTTGGCAGAAATTAACCGCATGCACCGGTTTCGGCGCAATTAAGGCTAGTCATAGTGGGAGTAACATAAGTAGTAACATAGATGCCACATAAGCAAAAAAGATGATGTGTCATGTAATTAAAGAGGAGAGAGACAAATAGAGGAACATAATATGTTACCATCACATAGCGGTTTTCAATACAAAATGACTCTAGAAAGCAATAAATGAAGATATGCATGTTACTACACCTATGACACTTTCCACTATGAAGGTGGTAACATGGACTAGTAACATATGTATGTTACTAGTCTAAGTTACTCCCCACTATGACTAGCCTAACTGCAATTGTTTAAGTGACTGCATGCAGGCGATTGGCTGTAATTGTTTGAATGCACTATTGGTAGTAGCAAGTGTATATGGCTACATGCACTCAACGATAATTAAAGCAGCACACTGCACATACTCATCGATTTAACTGCCATGGCCTTGTAAATCTGTATAGCTTACAATGGCTCGCCAGACCTCTAATCGGGTAGTTTAAAAATAAATATTTCATGTGTACATGGGAAATGTACATTGAAAACTGGAGGGAAATTATACAAACAACACATAGAAAAAAAGTCAATCTAAAAGGTTCTAAAACCAATGGAAACCATAAAGAAAAAAACATCTAAAATGAAAGAAAGAACCCGAATAAAAACTAAATAAATCCAATGAAAGATAAAGATAAATAAACAAAACCAAAGAAAATCAATGAAAACCGAAGAAAGAAAGTAAGAAAAAGAAAGAAAAGAAAAAAACAATGAAAAGCAAGAAAAAAGAAACCAATAAACAAAAAAACTGACGTTACACGAAGAAAATAGAAAAACTAAGGAAAACCAGAAAAATAAAAGAAATGATTAAATGAAAATGGAAAAGGGAAAAAAATAGATAAAACCTAGGCATAGCGAACGTACATCAAGCAAATAATAGTGAGCAAATCCCTACGCTAATGGGTCGGCCCGCGATGCGCATGAAGCGAGAGCTCCTTCCATCTCGCTATAAGCGAGATATAGTTCACCCAACCACAACCCTCATATTAAACGGGCCAGCATGGAGGCACGTTAGGCAGGTCGGTAGACTTTGCCCGCGTGGCCAACCGAGGCATGTTTCATTCAACTACCTCCCAAGGATGCTGATTTTTGAAAAAAAAATTCAAAAAATTTGTTGAAAAAAGGAGAAAAAAATACAAAAAGTGAAAAAATGAGGTAAAGTGTCATCATGTGAGATAAATATTGGCTTTATTAGTGGCTGCCTCATTAAAACCTTCCATCCATGGGAAGTAAAAGAGTACAAATTCACGTTCCTGATTACAAAAGGAAAAAAATAGTAAAAAAGAGAAAAAATACAAATACTACAACTACACGGTCTGTCTCCCCATAGTCCCCTCGTCCTTCTTGACGTGTGGCAATTTGTGCCTACTCGGGTGGTTTTTCCTTCGTGCCCTCACATGTGGAATACAAGTTCCCACATCTTTTGCATCTAGCTTTAAGCACGTTGACACCAACCTAGCTGTAAGCACGAGTATTGCGTCGAACACGTCCAATGAGTTGGAATTGGTTGAGATCATCCATGTTTGAGTGTGGAAAATGAGTGGGGTGGGCAGCCCTTTTACTAACAACACACCTTGTGCTAATATGGAAAGCACCGGATATGTAACATTGTGGTCATGCCACTACTGCAGTAAGTCGAAGTCGTCCTCATCATCTTCATTAAAGCTGACTTAATCATTGTTGAGGTACCCCACTAACTTGCTGCCACCTCAAAGTACATTCGTTGTTGCTGCCTTGGAAGAGCTCGGGGTAGAGGATGAAGAACCAAATAACTTGCTCCATGCTCCTTTATTTCTTTTCCTGCAGTTGGTGCTGGTGGGGGTCGTTGTGCTCCCCCCAATGGAATACAAGACCCCTCATCTTTTGCACCTAGCTTTAAGCACAAATGTTTCTTCATTGAAGTAGTCCCAACACTTCAAGGTTTTGTGAAGAATCCTTGTACTCCCTCCATTCCCTTATACAAGGCCACAAACTCAAATTACAGGTACCAAGGTAAAATTTAATAACTGCTTCACAAACCAACTTTTTTTCTCGTTAACTGGGATTATTAATATATCCGCATGCATGCAAGGAAGAAATGAGAAGGAAGTACCACAATGTCATTATGACTACATGCATGCAATTATTAAATAAGTTGCTAGTACAAGGAAACATCATTATTTTTTTGCCTCGATTACAGTTAGTGGCCGTGTGGGAAGGGCCCCCCTATCGCCGAGCGTGTGTGCCAGGAGGGCATATCCCCGACGGTTCCTGGGTCGTGTGGGAAGGCCCCCCCTATGGCCCACACTCACTTGGCGACGGTTCCAAATGCCATCGCGGAAAGGAGTTTAAAACCGTTTGTATAGCACCGACGCGTACCAGTGTAGATGCAAAATATATTTTTCATAGTTGTCATGTATAAGGAAATGGAGAGAGTAATACCGATGGTAGTAGGTAGTGCTGATAGTAGTGGAATGGGTTCAAATGGTGATTGTGTATTCTCGTCGGAAGAAGGATAGGTTGATCGACAAACTCGGGTACGTGAATATCAAAATCACTTGCATTGCATTCGAACTGGTTCGAATTTTCCATGTTTGAGCATGGGAAATGAGAGTGGGTTTGAGCGTGAGAAATGGGAGGGGTGAGCAGCCTTTCATAGCAAGCAAAAAGAACTGGCCTTGTGTGGACCAATTTAGCCCTCCAATAGTGAAATATTCAAAATTCAGACTAAACCAACCTAAATAGCCACTACCCCCCCAACCTCCCCCTAACTGCTGCCATATCACACACTTCCCCGCTCCTCCTCCAACTGCTCTCTCTCCAGTCCACGTGACATGCGCACGAGAGAGACACCCTCCCCTCGCAGCCTCGCTAACGTGCCATACGGGTCGGGCGTGTCGTGCCGTGTCGACCCGTGTTCTAGGAGTGATGTGTCGGGCTGGCACACATGCCTACCTAGATAACCGAGGCATGACCCTAGTTGGGCCATGCGTCGGGAACGACCATTAAGACACATGTCATGTGGCCCGTCACAGGTTGGGTACATGGGCTATCGGGCCTGCACGCCAGGACCTGCCCATCTAGCCATGTTTGTAAGCAGTAGCGACCGAGCGTCTGCTCATTGGCTTCATTTTGAGAAGCTGCAAATTTTGTTGGCATGACCTTTCCACCATCTAAGACTTGACCAACCAAGTTGTACAAGGAGAGTGTGGTTGTTGAAGAAAAATTTCCGGTTGGTCCAACTGTTGCCATTCTAGCACTGAAAGATTGAGGACCTTGGATCTTGAGACCTTTGTGGTATCTGTTATCGTCTTTCCAGTGATATTCTTATGAACAAAGTTATTCTTTCTATCATGGTGGTGCCATGTAGCGAGAGAGTTTTGTGGCCTCATAGATTTGTTTTCCCAGATCAGGCAAGGATTTTGTTATTGCATCGTGTTGGTTTGGTTTTTTATGGAGTTGGAATCTTTCAGCGATATTATGTTAAAGATCTTGTGGTTCAAGGACCTGCACTTCTAGGGATTATTCTTGGTCCTAGTTCGTTCATTGTTCATAGCTTCCCATCTGTTTGGATGGGTGACTCGAGCGACTTTTAGAAACCATCATTGGTAATCAAGTTCATACAGGTGAATGAGTTGTAGTTTCACCACAATAGTCCAATTGCAGTCTCTTTGTTCATGTCTTAAAACTATTTCACCTTACAAAGACGTGTACCATGGACAATATATCTCTAAGAGATTTCATTGTAATTCTTTATCGTAATAGTTACTTTTGTACTATCTTGGATTTTAGATCCAAAACATTGTACCCGTAATGGTTATGAGTATCAATAAAGTTACCGGTGTTCTAAAAAAAGCCCCATAGAACCATGGACAGAGATATGATGAATGTTTGAATGATTTCCAATAATAAGGGGTAATCCGATTAGTTCTCACTGTTAGCCATACAATCAAGAAAACATATATTCTTATTGACAACAAAATATAGGAAAAAAGTGACCAAAAAGTATTTTTGGAGTTTTACACTCATTTGAAATAGGCATGTATATAATAAAATTCCACCATGAACCCCAAGATTCTCACCCAAAAATATAGTCATGCTCGACACACTTATAGTTTCGTTCCATGGCATGAAAATAACAATGACTTGTTTTTTGACAGAAATACAGTTGTGCAAAGGGACATCTACACATTTCTGCCGATCCGGATAAACAAGAGTTGCGCGTCATTGGTGGAATCCTCGATTGTTTGGGCGATGCTAGTGGTCTTAGTATCAATCTTTGATAAAATCGAAGTATTCTCAGTTCAATGCGAAAATGTTGATATTAACGAGGTTTTACATCACCTTCCCATGCAAGTAATTGGGGTTGCTCCTCCATTTCACAAAGTTGTGTAAAGATGAACATCCAACCACTTATTGATAAAAAGGTCTCGAGACCCAAGGGTTAGAGGGGTAAATTGTTTACTAGGGCCAGCAAAGCTTCCCTCTTGCCAATTGCTTATTATCCACCATTGGAGTATACCACTTTACGATCTTCCTTTTCCCTAAATGTGCGAGGAAAAAGATTGATAAGTTGCAACATGCATTCATATGGAGTGGCGACGGTTGTGAGAATGCAACCGACGGTCGCCCCCTCATAAATTGGTCGTTTGCATATCCTCCAAGGGGACTCGAAGGTCTCAGCGTGCTTGATTCAGAATGCTTTGGAGAGCGCTTTCCCTCCTTTTGGCCGTTTTTACAATGGGCTGCTCCGGGACGATATTGGATGTACCGTAGCTCCCATTTGATAAGGTTGACATGGAGCTTTTTTGTAAGGCTACCAAAGTAGTGGTTGGCGATGGTATTTGTGCCAGGTTCTGGTACGACCGTTGGCTAGATGGTTGCTCCCCAAAGGATATTGCCCCATCCTTGTTTTTCCTTACGAGAGACACAAGCGTATTTCATCCTCCATGCACTTCAGAATAATTGCTTAGCGAGATCTTTTCGAAACTTCAGTTCCACTTCTCGGATTTATGACTGTGTTGCCATTTGGAGTGCTCTCCAATCGTGCATTTGGACCCAGGCATGCTAGACTTCATCTGTTCGACGGCCTCGGGCGATGGGTATTATTCTCCTGGCTCAATGTATAGGCTACAATTTGAGGGGGTGATGTTGCTCTTCGATGCTAAGAAGGTTTGGGGGCTAGGGTGGGTCCGAAGTGTAAGTTTCTTTTTTGGCTTTTCTCCATAGGAAATCCCTCACAGTTGATTACCTCACCTTTCGAGGGTGACCTTATGAGGAGATTTGCGCTCTTTGATCTTGCTAGCATTGACTTGTGCTTCTTGTGTTTGCTAACAGTAAGTTACATGCAGGTTTTAGTACCAGTCACCATAAATTGCTCGCTATCAAACCTTAACTTGCACACATGAATGGTGTGCAACTTTGGTGAATCACATGTGGTTTATAGTTTATGATCCAAAGGCTTAAAACATGTTTGGGATTTAAGAAAAACTAACATAGCCTATGACTTGTCTGTCACCTAGTTTTGTATCACTTGTCAATGAAAACAGATTTTCGTAGATTTTCCAATCGAAACGTTTACCCTCTACCGAGACTCTAGATGCACAGATAAATTATTGTCTAAATTCATTAGAATATCGAAATCATGGATTGTCACTCTCCAATGCTCTTACTCAATGGTCATATATCCTGAGGTTATGTCAAGTTGTTTCACCGATATTAACATATAATAAACTCAATCAAACCATAGAAACCGGATTTTTTTTACCATGAGTTAATTCAGTCAGTTAATTTGGTTATAATTACCTAGAACTAGGTGCTGACAGCCTGATAGTGCTATGACATTGACTACAAGAGCGGGCCAAACTGCCATCACATTCCCCTCACCTTTTTAGTTGTCAGAATGATGTAATGTGGCATCTAATCCAGCAGGTGTATGCTGGGTATTATAACAAACATCACTTAATCGACGTCCTAATCCTGCGTTGGCAACCTAATTAGTTTCGGTTACACAAGGAGACATACAACCAAGATGAAAATAATTGTCCAAGATGTCTCCGGTCGGACGTGACGACGCTGGTGCAAGGACAATTAGCCCTTATTGAAGACGTTGTTGTTAAAGAATTCGACTTAGTTGTAAGTGTTAATTTCACATCTTGTAATTATTTATTCGTGGTTTCTTTTATTTTCTACCCTACTCAATAATTAATAAGAATGGTTGTGTGCGTTACATGGACACATACAAGTATCGATCGCACACACACGTTTCTTTTGAAGAAGAAAAGAGGAGATATCCTACAAGAAACCAAGAAATCCCTGTCTCCTTTTTGTAGATTTCCTGTTGGCACCCTGTGGAGCAGGTTGGTTTTCGTGTGTGATCGCGACTAAACTTGCATAAGCGTGGTTTAATCTCCTCAAGCAGATAAGCCCGTGACCTGTAAGCTGTAAGCTGGCTGTGTCGTACCTCATGGATCTGCACCAAGGACTTAAAACTTTAAGTCCCCTTTCAAGCTCGTAATTTCTAGTTGTTGTCGGGGACAAACTGTGACCCCGTACCTACAACTACAAGCAGTGACCCCCTTCTTGGCCCTTCCCCCGCGATTGTCATCTTCTTGTTGTTCTCTATGAAACTCCAATATCTCAATTTTTCAGCAATTTCTGGACACAAAGACAGGGCTTGGAGTCTAGCAGCAACATCTGCCACTTCGTTTTCTTTTCTCAACGTTTTCCTTCTTGTTGCAGGGTGCGAGAGGAAGGGCTGAACTTGGTTTTCCTTCTTGTTACTCGGGCAAAGACAAGGAGATCCAAAGGCTGGTACGTAGTAAAACTTTTGGCCCTACGTACGCCTGTGCGCCGAGACCGATGGACCAGAGGGCAGTGAAGTGAATGATGGCTTCATGAGAGGGTTCGTCTCCGGGTCCCCGATTTACTCCCCCGCCTTCGATCGACATGCACGCAGCCGCACGTGCCTGGATGGACCTCGTAAGGGCGTGCTGCAGGGCGACAGGAGCGAGAGTTACTACTGGCCTGTAATACTTCAGAGTGCTGCAGCCTGCAGATGACAGATGTTACATACATCCTTTTCTGAAAAAAGATGTTACATACATGCATACAGATATTACCCCCGGACGTTACAATCTCACATCGCATTCACATATGATTTTCTTTTGACGGATACCACGTACATGAATGATACATGCATATGCGCAGCTTCTATCCGTAGTGGAGACCAGTAACCAATGCAACTGTGGGCGGGGCCTGCTGATCCAGATCTAGACCAAGCTGTCGACGGGCACAATAAATACAGTCGTTGTACATGTCAGTTAGTACGGATGCATGGAACTATATAACCAAAACTATAACTGTACCTACGTACGTACGATTAATCTAGGCTAGGCTAGGAAGGAAAACTCTTCTTTGGCGTAGCAGATAAACCATGCATGATTACGATCGAGAACACGGCCTGCATCTGCATGCATGGCTCCTTGACGCGCGCATGATGGAGGTCAGGCTGGCGACCATGGCTCGCTAAGCTGATTCATTTCACGTACGTACAAGATTGTCAGTGCATGGAGCAATTAAGTACTGGAGTACGTACGTAGTACGACGACGCGGAAGCAGCTTGTTCATTTTGCGGTCGTAGCTTGACGACGCGGTAGCTTCACTCGCTAGCAAGCGTATGTTCGAAAGTACGTGCACACCATGGCAAACGAACAGCGTCAGAGATGTTCTGAAAGTAGAGCAGTTTAACTTGATGATTGATGACGGAGTATATCTGTTATGATGTACTCCCTCCGTCCGGAAATACTTGTCGGCGGAATGGATGTATCTAGACGTATTTTAATTCTAGATACATCCATTTTTATGCATTTCTGTGACAAGTATTTTCGGACGGAGGGAGTACGAATGTGCTATACGCAGGGAACGTCATAAGAGCATCGTTAATAGTATAGCCAAGAGCTGATTATATAGAGTTGACATGTTACTTGTAGCCAACCTGATAGCCCACTCATACAATAGTTAGGGCATCTTCGACGCCAATTCCTAAACCGGACACCGTATCGGTCCGCAGACCGGTGGGGACCAGTCCACGTACGCAGACGCGGAAGCCGGCCTCGAACCGTGCCCGTATACATTTCAAACATGATTTCAAGAAACTGGACGATTTTCATCAAACACAACGGAATTCAGCAAAGTTCGGCATGCAAATATCTCTAATAAAACAATACTTCAAATTCAATGAGATAATCGGATATTCAACAAGTTTTCATGGATAGATCAAATTCATCGATATTTACTCCTATAAAGGATGGTGAAGTATCCGCCTTCGTGGGCTGCTCGCGGGCGCAGAGAGCCTCTGGCCGTCCGTCCCATGATGGCTTGCCTTGATAGACCACTGTGTCTCGTTCTCCTCCAGAGCCACCTGCAACTCCTCCGTCTGCCACTCCTCGATGTCCACCTCCTCCATCTCCAGCTCACGCTCCTCAATCTTGTGGGTAAGGAGCTCCGTGGCCTCTATCATCGTCTCATCAACGGCCTTCATACCTCCTGGAGGCGAAAAATATGCACAAATGGGAGACGCCTAACCACGGCAGGAACACAAAGAGGAAGCCACCACCATCGAGTAAGCTCAAAGCCGGCGACGCCGAGTGAGCTCAAAGCCAGGGGCGCCAAGTAAGCATGAAGCCGACAACGCCACGTAAGCTCAAAGAATCCCTTGCAAAACGAAGCAAGAGGAAGGAAAATGTGCACCACGTCTGACAAACAACACAAAACATCAAACATCAAATTTCCAGGAAAACTCAACCGACCTAGTAGAAAGACCGAAATACCCTGATGTGTGCCCTTGCCACTGCACCTCTGTCGGCCAGCCCTGTCTACCCGGCTGGCCATGATTACCGGGGGGGGGGGGGGGGGGATTGATAACCCAAAAGTATAGGGGATCGTTTGTAGTCTTCTTCGATAAATAAGAGTGTCGAACCCAACGAGGAGCTAAAGGTAGAACAAATATTCCCTCAAGTTCCATCGACCACCGATACAACTCTAGGCACACATGGCATTTTCTTTACCTAAAACAAGTATGAAACTATTTTGCAAGAATAAAACTATGAGTACTTTGTGGGAATAAAACTATGAATAAATTGCAAGGTAATAAAAGTGGATAGCTTTTGTCAACAAGAAAGTCATTTGTCCCTAGGCAATCGATAACAAGTACCGGTAATTATTCTTGCAATTTTATATGAGGGAGAGGCATGAGCTAACATACTTTGTCTACTTGGATCATATGCACTTATGATTGGATCCCTAGCAAGCATCCGCAACTACTAAAGATCATTAAGGTCGTGAAACCCAACCATAGCATTAAGTATCAAGTCCTCTTTATCCCATACGCAACAACCCACCTACTCTGGTTTAAGCTTCTATCATTCTCGCAACCCACCATAAGCGAATCATGAACGTATTGCAACACCCTATAGCGGAGATCCCTCACGTTTGCGCGAGACAGAGGGCACCGTAGGACAACACCATAAATGAAATATACAATCATACCAACCAAGATCACGATTAACCCATAGGACAAAACGGATCTACTCAAATATCATAAGATAACCATAGATCACTGGAAAACAATATATGGAGCTGAGCACCATGTTTAAGTAGAGATTATAGTGGGGAGAAGGGGTGTTACACCGCTGCATAGAGGGGGAGAAAGTTGGTGTTGACGGTAGCAAGATTGTAGATCGCCGTCACGATCCTAGCCCCGGCGGCACTCCGGCGCCACCGGGAGAGAGGGGGAGAGAGCCCCCCTCCTTCTTCTTCTTCCTTGGCCTCCCCCCTAGATGGGAGGAGAGTTCCCCCTCTAGTACATGGCCTCCATGACGGCGGAGGGGCGGGAGCCCCTCCAAGATTGGATCTCCCTCTCTGTTCTCTTCTGTTTCATGTTCCCCAGATATGGCCCTTCACGGTTTCTTAAATTCCCGGAGACCCGTAACTCCGATTGCGCTGAATTTTTACACAATTTTTTTACATATATCATCTTTCTTGCGCCATAAGAAGTTCCCCAACTGCCTTACGAGGAGGGCATAAGACACCTGGGCCGCCTGGCACCCCCTGGCGCACCCTGGTGTCTCTTGGGGGCTGTGGGCCCCCATTTGCGTTGATTCCACCTCCCCAAAATCACATATATTCCAAAACAATTCTCCCTAAGTTTTTATCGCGTTTGGACTTCGTTTGATATGGATTTTCTGCGAACCAAAAAAATTCAACAAACAGGAACTGGCACTGGGCACTGGATCAATAGGTTAGTCCAATAAATAATATAAATTGTTGCCAAAAATATATAAAAGTTGTATAATATTGGCATCAAACAATCAGAAATTATTGATACGACGGATACGTATCAGGCATCTCTAGCCATCTAGCCTTCTCGGTCGAGACAGTGAGCCCTCTCTATGGCTAACAGTGGCCTCGGGAGGTCAGAGAAGGAGAAGGCATTGACTACACGAAGAAGCCTTGCCCTAGTAGCACGGGCCAGAGGTGTGACATCGACACACAGGTCACCTCCCAATGATGGTGTCCCTAGGTGCAGCTGGGCGGTCCACCTGTCATGGACAACCCAGTCGGATCACCCGGGTGCGAGCCATCCGGGCAGATCGTATGGCTCACATCACTCCCGAGTAGCCCTCGCGCAAGCTACTGTGGGACAGATAACCAAGTGGCTCTCTCCTCCCACAAGGCACCTAGGAAGGCGGGTCCACCGCATGACGGTCTCGGTCCACCCATCATCGACCTGTCGGCTGGCTTTAGTGATTGCATCGTCGGTCCACCTATCATGGGCGCATGCCTACTGTAGCGACCGCACACCCTCGATTCACCCGTCATCAACCTTCCAGCCGAGTCGCCTGGGTGCGAGTCATCCGGGCAGATCGGACAGCTCCTATCGGCCCCGAGTAGCCCTTGCGATCCGTCGGTAGAGCATAGACGCGGGCTCTCGCGCCTCCATTACTTCGAGCGTCAAGACGACGAGTTTGGCCTAGTGACACGGAGCCTGAAACCAATGATGTGTCGTCCAGAAAAGTTTCCAACATCTCGTCCGACATCGGCAAGGTATAGGGTGGCACGCCGGCAGCTATGTTCAAGCCACCATCAAGGGTGGAGCCGACTAAGCTTATTAGGAAGCAACCATGCTACCCCACTAGAAAAATGGTATCCGACACCGAGTAGGTTAGTGAACTGAGTCCCTCTTTAGTGGTTTTAAGGGTTTTGCAATGGTTTGTAATATAACTGCTTGAACAAATTAATGAACTAAGTCCCCCGTGAAAGCCTTAAAGGATTTCACAATGGTGTGTGATGAAATTGCTTAAACAAATGTTTTGGTTTGGTAAGGACTTGTGACAGCGAATTCGGCTGCCATGGCAACATAAATGCCCTCTGCAGTGCCATCACCAGGCGACGCCCAAACCCTTCCATGATAGAAAAACTACTTCCATTGAATGGGAAGTGGAGTCTATCACTCCACCTTCCAATCACTACTGCCTACTACACAACTTGTTCTTGCAGACTCGTGTTGGGCCTCCAAGCGTAGAGTTTTGTAGGACAATAGCAAATTTCCCTCAAGTGGATGGCCTAAGGTTTATCAATCCGTGGGAGGCGTAGGATAAGGATGGTCTCTCACAAACAATCCTGCAACCAAATAACAAAGAGCCCCTTGTGTCCCCAACACACCAAATACAATGGTAAATTGTATATGTGCACTAGTTCGGCGAAGAGATGGTGATAAAAGTGTGGTATGGATAGTAAAAATATATTTTTATAATCTGAATAAATAAAAACAGCAAGGTAGCAAACGATAAAAGTGAGCACAAATGGTATTGCAATGCTTGAAAATGAGGTCTAGGATTCATACTTTCACTAGTGAAATCTCTCAACAATGCTAATATAATTGGATCATATAACCATCCCTCAACGTGCGAGGAAGAATCACTCCAAAGTTCTTATCTAGCGGAGAACATAAAAAGAAATAGTTTGTAGGGTACGAAACCACCTCAAAGTTATTCTTTCCGATCAATCTTTCCAAGAGTTCGTACTAAAATAACACCAAGTTATCCTTTTCGACCGATCTATCCAAGAGTTCATACTAAAATAACACCATATGATACACATCAATCAACTCCAATGTCACCACGAGTATCCGTGAGTTCATTATACGATATGCATCAAACAATTTCAGATTCATAATACTCAATCCAACACAAAGAACCTCAAACAGTGCCCCAAGATTTCTACCGGAGAAACAAAGACGAGAACGTGCATCAACCCATATGCATAGATTACCCCAATGTCACCTCGGGAATCCACGAGTTGAGTGCCAAAACATACATCAAGTGTTCTCAAATCCATAAAAGTATTCAATCTGATAACAACGAGATCTCAAAGGGAAAACTCAATTCATCACGACAAGATAGAGAGGGGAAAACACGATATGATCCAACTATATTAACAAATCTCGCGATACATCAAGATCGTGCTAAATCAAGAACATGAGAGAGAGAGATTAAACACATAGCTACTGGTACAGAGCCTCAGCCCTGACGGTGGACTACTCCCTTCTTATCATGGTGGCCTCCAGGATGATGAAGATGGCCTCCGGTGATGCGTTCCCCCTCCGGCAGGGTGCCGGAACTGGGTCTAGATTGGTTTTTCGTGACTATAGAGGATTGCGGCGGCAGAACTTCTGATCTAGGGTTATGTTTGGGGGTTTCTGAATATATAGGATTTTTTGGCATCGGTTTCATGCGAAGATGGGCCTCAGGGGCCCCACTACCCACCAGGACACGCCAGGGGGTGGCGCGCCCTGGTGCCTAGTGGGCAGCAGGGGGCCCCCTCCGGTGGTTCTTTGCTCCAGTAGTTTTCTTTTCTTCCAAACAAATCATTAAAAAGTTTTGTCCAATTCCGAGAACTTTTATTTCTGCACAAAAAACGCCACCACCGTAGTTCTGCTGAAAATAGCGTCAGTCCGGGTTAGTTCCATTCAGATCATACCAAAACCATATAAAATTGTTGTAAACATGGAATGAATACTTCATAAATTATAGATACGTTGGAGACGTATCAGCATCCCCAAGCTTAATTCCTACTCGTCCTCGAGTAGGTAAATGATAAAAGAAATAATTTATGAAGTGTGAATGCTAGCATAGTGCATAAGTTTGATCAATGATAATTTTAGTCACTTTTCCTAGCATCATAACAGCAACTCTTTCTCATAAAACTCATCATGATAAAGTAGCAATCAATTCACATGTTACGGTTCAAACAATGCCTTCTCTTGAAACTTATCAACCTACGTTCTTAGTCACCAAACAACAACAATTCAACTTATTCTCAACAAAGTCTAAGTAAGAGCTCCACATACTCAATCATCATATAGTCTTCTATGATTGCTAGTACTCAAAGCATATTTTCAGAACAAATTGCATCCATCAAACAAAGAGAAAGATAGGGCTTATTGTTTCGCCTCCCAACTCATTTATCATAGAAATAATTGTCACCAATAATAAATGATGATCAAAAATATTTGACTGGCCATATGTGCCTAGATCTTTCCCCACCACATCATGCTTACCAACTAGAGAATAATTGAGGTCGAAATGAGAATCCAAATTACTGACTCTTTGATAACCCACAAGTATAGGGGATCACAATAGTTTTCGAGGGTAGAGTATTCAACCCAAATTTATAGATTCGACACAAGGGGAGCCAAAGAATATTTGAAGGTATTAGTAGCTGAGTTGTCAATTCAACCGCACCTGGAGATTAATTATTGTTGGGGAACGTAGTAATTTCAAAAAATTTCCTACGCACACGCAAGATCATGGTGATGATATATCAACGAGGGGAGAGTGCTGTCTACGTACCCTCGTAGACTGAAGCGGAAGCGTTGACACAACGTAGTGGAAGTAGTCGTACGTCTTCCCGGTTCAACCGATCCAGGCACCGTTACTCCGGTACCTCCGAGTTCTTGACACACGTACAGCTCGATGACGCACCCTCGATCTCCAATCCAGTAGAGGCGCCGAGGGGGAGTTCCGTCAGCATGACGGCGTGGTGACGATCTTGATGGTCTCCTGTCGCAGGGCTTCGCCTAAGCACCGCTACAATATGACCGAGGTGTAATATCGTGGAGGGGGGCACCACACACGGCTAAGGAACGATCAATGATCAACTTGTGTGTGTTCTAGGGTGCCCCCTTACCCCCGTATATAAAGGAGGGAGGGAGGAGGTGGCCGGCCCTAGGGGGGGCGCGCCATGAGGAGGGGGAAACCTACTCCAAGTAGGTTTCCCTCTCTTTTCCTTATCTTATTTGGAGGGGGAAGGAAAGAGTACTAGTATTAGGAAGTAGTACTAGTAGTAGTAATAGGAAGAGGGGGAAGGAGAAAGGAAAGGGGGGGCCGGCCCCCTCCCCAATTCGGATTGGGCTTGGGGGGCGCGCCCCCTTCCCTTGCTCCTTCTCTCTTCCTCCTACATGGGCCCAATAAGGCCCATATACCTCCCGGGGGGTTCCGGTAACCTCCCGGAGCTCCAAACTTCTCCAGAACCTTTCCGGTGTCCAAATATATCCGTCCAATATATCAATCTTTATGTCTCGACCATTTCGAGACTCCTCGTCATGTCCATGATCACATCCGGGACTCCGAACAACCTTCGGTACATCAAAATACATAAACTCATAATGTAACTATCATCGAAACCTTAAGCGTGCGGACCCTACGGTTCGAGAACAATGTAGACATGACCGAGACACGTCCCTAGTCAATAACCAATAGCGGGACCTGGATGTCCATATTGGTTCCTACATATTCTACGAAGATCTTTATCGGTCAAACCGCATAACAACATATTTTGTTCCCTTTGTCATCGGTATGTTACTTGCCCGAGATTTGATCGTCGGTATCCAATACCTAGTTCAATCTCGTTACCGGCAAGTCTCTTTACTCGTTCTGTAATACGTCATCTCATAACTAACTCATTAGTTACATGCTTGCAAGGCTTAAGTGATGAGTATTACCGAGAGGGCCCAGAGATACCTCTCCGACAATCGGAGTGACAAATCCTAATCTCGAATTATGCCAACTCAACATGAACCTTTGGAAACACCTGTAGAGCACCTTTATAATCACCCAGTTACATTGTGACGTTTGGTAGCACACAAAGTGTTCTTCCGGTACACGGGAGTTGCACAATCTCATAGTTGCAGGAACTTTGTATAAGTCATGAAGAAAGCAATAGCAGTATACTAAATGATCAAGTGCTAGGCTAACAGAATGGGTCATGTCAATCACATCATTCTTCTAATGATGTGATCCCACTAATCAAATGACAACACATGTCTATGGTCAGGAAACATGACCATCTTTGATTAATGAGCTAGTCAAGTAGAGGCATACTAGTGACCATAGTTTTGTCTATGTATTCACACATGTATTATGTTTCCAGTTAATACAATTCTAGCATGAATAATAAACATTTATCATGATATGAGGAAATAAATAATAACTTTATTATTGCCTCTAGGGCATATTTCCTTCAGTCTCCCACTTGCACTAGAGTCAATAATCTAGATTACATAGTAATGATTCTAACACCCATGGAGTCTTGGTGCTGATCATGTTTTGCTCGTGAGAGAGGCTTAGTCAACGGGTCTGCAACATTCAGATCCGTATGTATCTTGCAAATCTCTATGTCTCCCACTTGGACTTGGTCCCGAATGGAATTGAAGCGTCTCTTGATGTGCTTGGTCCTCTTGTGAAATCTGGATTCCTTTGCCAGGGCAATTGCACCAGTATTATCACAGAAGATCTTCATTGGTCCCGATGCACTAGGTATGACACCTAGATCGGAAATGAACTCCTTCATCCAAACTCCTTCATTTGCTGCTTCAGAAGCAGCTATGTACTCCGCTTCACATGTAGATCCCGCCACGACGCTTTGTTTAGAACTGCACCAACTTACAGCTCCACCGTTTAATAAAAACACGTATCCGGTTTGCGATTTTGAATCGTCCGGATCAGTGTCAAAGCTTGCATCGACGTAACCATTTACGACTAGCTCTTTGTCACCTCCATATACGAGAAACATATCCTTAGTCCTTTTCAGGTATTTCAGGATGTTCTTGACCGCTGTCCAGTGATCCACTCCTGGATTACTTTGGTACCTCCCTGCTAAGCTTATTGCTAAGCATACGTCAGGTCTGGTACACAACATTGCATACATGATAGAGCCTATGGCTGAAGCATAGGGAACACTTTTCATTTTCTCTCTATCTTCTGCTGTGGTCGGGCATTGAGTTCGACTCAACTTCACACCTTGTAGCACAGGCAAGAAACCTTTCTTTGCCTGATCCATATTGAACTTTTTCAATATTTTGTCAAGGTATGTGCTTTGTGAAAGTCCTATTAAGCGTCTCGATCTATCTCTATAGATCTTGATGCCTAATATGTAAGCAGCTTCACCGAGGTCTTTCATTGAAAAACTTTTATTCAAGTATCCCTTTATGCTATCCGGAAATTCTATATCATTTCCAATTAATAATATGTCATCAACATATAAAACTAGAAATGCTACAGAGCTCCCACTCACTTTCTTGTAAATACAGGCTTCTCCAAAAGTCTGTACAAAACCACATGCTTTGATAACACTATCAAAACGTTTATTCCAACTCCGAGATGCTTGCACCAGTCCATAAATGGAACGTTGGAGCTTGCACACTTTGTCAGCACCTTTTGGATCAACAAAACCTTCCGGCTGCATCATATACAACTCTTCTTCTAGAAATCCATTCAAGAATGCAGTCTTGACATCCATTTGCCAAATTTCATAATCATGAAATGCAGCAATAGCCAACATGATTCGGACAGACTTAAGCATTGCTACGGGTGAGAAAGTCTCATCGTAGTCAACCCCTTGAACTTGTCGAAAACCTTTTGCAACAAGTCGAGCTTTATAGACAGTAATATTACCATCAACGTCAGTCTTCTTCTTAAAGATCCATTTATTCTCAATGGCTTGCCGATCATCGGGCAAGTCAACCAAAGTCCATACTTTGTTATCATACATGGATCCTATCTCAGATTTCATGGCCTCCAGCCATTTTGCGGAATCTGGGCTCATCATCACTTCCTCATAGTTCGTAGGTTCATCATGGTCAAGTAACATGACTTCCAGAATAGGATTACCGTACCACTCTGGTGCGGATCTTACTCTGGTGGACCTACGAGGTTCAGTAGAAACTTGATCTGAAGTTTCATGATCAATATCATTAGCTTCCTCACTAATTGGTGTGGTTGTCACGGGAACCGGTTCTCGTGATGAACTACCTTCCAATAAGGGAGTAGATATAGTTATCTCATCAAGTTCTACTTTCCTCCCACTCACTTCTTTCGAGAGAAACTCCTTCTCTAGAAAGGATCCATTCTTAGCAACGAATGTTTTGCCTTCGGATCTGTGATAGAAGGTGTACCCAACAATTTCTTTTGGGTATCCTATGAAGACACATTTCTCCGATTTGGGTTCGAGCTTATCTGGTTGAAGTTTCTTCACATAAGCATCGCTGCCCCAAACTTTAAGAAACGACAACTTTGGTTTCTTGCCAAACCACAGTTCATAAGGCGTCGTCTCAACGGATTTTGATGGTGCCCTATTTAACGTGAATGCGGCCGTCTCTAAAGCATAACCCCAAAATGATAGCGGTAAATCGGTAAGAGACATCATAGATCGCACCATATCAAGTAAAGTACGATTACAACGTTCGGACACACCATTTCTTTGTGGTGTTCCAGGTGGCGTGAGTTGCGAAACTATTCCGCATTGTTTCAAATGTAAACCAAACTCGTAACTCAAATATTCTCCTCCACGATCAGATCGCAGAAATTTTATTTTCTTGTTACGATGATTTTCAACTTCACTTTGAAATTCTTTGAACTTTTCAAATGTTTCAGACTTGTGTTTCATTAAGTAGATATACCCATATCTACTTAAATCATCTGTGAAGGTGAGAAAATAACGATATCCGCCACGAGCTTCAACATTCATCGGGCCACATACATCTGTATGTATGATTTCCAACAAATCCGTTGCTCTCTCCATAGTTCCGGAGAACGGTGTTTTAGTCATCTTGCCCATGAGGCACGGTTCGCAAGTACCAAGTGATTCATAATCAAGTGATTCCAGAAGTCCATCGGTATGGAGTTTCTTCATGCGTTTTACACCGATATGACCTAAACGGCAGTGCCACAAATAAGTTGCACTATCATTATCAACTCTGCATCTTTTGGCTTCAACATTATTAATATGTGTATCACTACTATCGAGATTCAATAAAAATAGACCACTCTTCAATGGTGCATGACCATAAAAGATATTACTCATATAAATAGAACAACCATTATTCTCTGATTTAAATGAATAACCGTCTCGCATCAAACAAGATCCAGATATAATGTTCATGCTCAACGCAGGCACCAAATAACAATTATTTAGGTCTAAAACTAATCCCGATGGTAGATGTAGAGGTAGCGTGCCGACGGCGATCACATCGACTTTGGAACCGTTTCCCACGCGCATCGTCACCTCGTCCTTGGCCAGTGCTCGCTTATTCCGTAGTCCCTGTTTCGAGTTGCAAATATTAGCAACAGAACCAGTATCAAATACCCAGGTGCTACTACGAGCTCTAGTTAGGTACACATCAATAACATGTATATCACATATACCTTTGTTCACTTTGCCATCATTCTTATCCGCCAAATACTTGGGGCAGTTCCGCTTCCAGTGACCAGTCTGCTTGCAGTAGAAGCATTCAGTTTCAGGCTTAGGTCCAGACTTGGGTTTCTTCTCTTGAGCAGCAACTTGCTTGCCGTTCTTTTTGAAGTTCCCCTTCTTCTTCCCTTTGCCCTTCTTCTTGAAACTAGTGGTCTTGTTGACCATCAACACTTGATGCTCCTTCTTGATTTCTACCTCCACGGCTTTCAGCATTGCGAAGAGCTCGGGAATAGTCTTGTTCATCCCTTGCATATTATAGTTCATCACAAAGCTCTTGTAGCTTGGTGGCAGTGATTGAAGAATTCTGTCAATGACACTATCATCAGGAAGATTAACTCCCAGTTGAATCAAGTGATTGTTATACCCAGACATTCTGAGTATATGTTCACTGACAGAACTATTCTCCTCCATCTTGCAGCTGTAGAACTTATTGGAGACTTCATATCTCTCAATCCGGGCATTTGCTTGAAATATTAACTTCAACTCCTGGAACATCTCATATGCTCCATGACGTTCAAAACGTCGTTGAAGACCCGGTTCTAAGCCGTAAAGCATGGCACACTGAACTATAGAGTAGTCATCAGCTTTGCTCTGCCAGACGTTCTTAACGTCGTCAGTTGCATCAGCAGCAGGCCTGGCACCCAGCGGTGCTTCCAGGACGTAACTCTTCTGTGCAGCAATGAGGATAATCCTCAGGTTACGGACCCAGTCCGTGTAATTGCTACCATCATCTTTCAACTTTGCTTTCTCAAGGAACGCATTAAAATTCAACGGAACAACAACACAAGCCATCTATCTACAATCAAACATAGACAAGCAATGATACTATCAGGTACTAAGTTCATGATAAATTTAAGTTCAATTAATCATATTACTAAAGAACTCCCACTTAGACAGACATCTCTCTAGTCATCTAAGTGATCACGTGATCCAAATCAACTAAACCATAACCGATCATCACGTGAGATGGAGTAGTTTTCAATGGTGAACATCATTATGTTGATCATATCTACTATATGATTCACGCTCGACCTTTCGGTCTCCGTGTTCCGAGGCCATATCTGCATATGCTAGGCTCGTCAAGTTTAACCTGAGTATTCTGCGTGTGCAAAACTGGCTTGCACCCGTTGTAGATGGACGTAGAGCTTATCACACCCGATCATCACGTGGTGTCTCGGCACGACGAACTTTGGCAACGGTGCATACTCAGGGAGAACACTTCTTGATAATTTTAGTGAGAGATCATCTTAAAATGCTACCGTCAATCAAAGCAAGATAAGATGCATAAAGGATAAACATCACATGCAATCAATATAAGTGATATGATATGGCCATCATCATCTTGTGCTTGTGATCTCCATCTCCGAAGCACCATCGTGATCACCATCGTCACCGGCGCGACACCTTGATCTCCATCGTAGCATCGTTGTCGTTTACGCCATCTATTGCTTCTACGACTATCGCTACCGCTTAGTGATAAAGTAAAGCAATTACAGGGCGTTTGCATTTCATACAATAAAGCGACAACCATATGGCTCCTGCCAGTTGCCGATAACTTCGGTTACAAAACATGATCATCTCATACAATAAAATATAGCATCACGTCTTGGCCATATCACATCACAACATGCCCTGCAAAAACAAGTTAGACGTCCTCTACTTTGTTGTTGCAAATTTTACGTGGCTGCTACGGGCTTAGCAAGAACCGTTCTTACCTACGCATCAAAACCACAACGATAGTTTGTCAAATAGACTCCGTTTTAACCTTCACAAGGACCGGGCGTAGCCACACTCGGTTCAACTAAAGTTGGAGAAACAGACACCCGCTAGTCACCTGTGTGCAAAGCACGGCGGTAAAACCAGTCTCGCGTAAGCGTACGCGTAATGTCGGTCCGGGCCGCTTCATCCAACAATATCGCTGAACCAAAGTATGACATGCTGGTAGGCAGTATGACTTATATCGTCCACAACTCACTTGTGTTCTACTCGTGCATATAACATCAATGCATAAAAACCTAGGCTCTGATACCACTGTTGGGGAACGTAGTAATTTCAAAAAATTTCCTACGCACACGCAAGATCATGGTGATGATATAGCAACGAGGGGAGAGTGCTGTCTACGTACCCTCGTAGACTGAAGCGGAAGCGTTGACACAACGTAGTGGAACTAGTCGTATGTCTTCCCGGTTCAACCGATCCAGGCACCGTTACTCCGGTACCTCCGAGTTCTTGACACACGTACAACTCGATGATGCACCCTCGATCTCCAATCCAGTAGAGGCGCCGAGGGGGAGTTCCGTCAGCACGACGGCATGGTGACGATCTTGATGTTCTCCTGTCGCAGGGCTTCGCCTAAGCACCGCTACAATATGACCGAGGTGTAATATCGTGGAGGGGGGCACCGCACACGGCTAAGGAACGATCAATGATCAACTTGTGTGTTCTAGGGTGCCCCCTTACCCCCGTATATAAAGGAGGGAGGGAGGAGGTGGCCGGCCCTAGGGGGGGCGCGCCATGAGGAGGGGGAAACCTACTCCAAGTAGGTTTCCCTCTCTTTTCCTTATCTTATTTGGAGGGGGAAGGAAAGAGTACTAGTATTAGGAAGTAGTACTAGTAGTAGTAATAGGAAGAGGGGGAAGGAGAAAGGAAAGGGGTGCCGGCCCCCTCCCCAATTCGGATTGGGCTTGGGGGGCGCGCCCCCTTCCCTTGCTCCTTCTCTCTTCCTCCTACATGGGCCCAATAAGGCCCATATACCTCCCGGGGGGTTCCGGTAACCTCCCGGAGCTCCAAACTTCTCCGGAACCTTTCCGGTGTCCAAATATATCCGTCCAATATATCAATCTTTATGTCTCGACCATTTCGAGACTCCTCGTCATGTCCATGATCACATCCGGGACTCCGAACAACCTTCGGTACATCAAAATACATAAACTCATAATGTAACTGTCATCGAAACCTTAAGCGTGCGGACCCTACGGTTCGAGAACAATGTAGACATGACCGAGACACGTCCCTAGTCAATAACCAATAGCGGGACCTGGATGTCCATATTGGTTCCTACATATTCTACGAAGATCTTTATCGGTCAAACCGCATAACAACATATTTTGTTCCCTTTGTCATCGGTATGTTACTTGCCCGAGATTTGATCGTCGGTATCCAATACCTAGTTCAATCTCGTTACCGGCAAGTCTCTTTACTCGTTCTGTAATACGTCATCTCATAACTAACTCATTAGTTACATGCTTGCAAGGCTTAAGTGATGAGTATTACCGAGAGGGCACAAAGATACCTCTCCGACAATCGGAGTGACAAATCCTAATCTCGAATTATGCCAACTCAACATGAACCTTTGGAAACACCTGTAGAGCACCTTTATAATCACCCAGTTACGTTGTGACGTTTGGTAGCACACAAAGTGTTCTTCCGGTACACGGGAGTTGCACAATCTCATAGTTGCAGGAACTTTGTATAAGTCATGAAGAAAGCAATAGCAGTATACTAAATGATCAAGTGCTAGGCTAACAAAATGGGTCATGTCAATCACATCATTCTTCTAATGATGTGATCCCACTAATCAAATGACAACACATGTCTATGGTCAGGAAACATGACCATCTTTGATTAATGAGCTAGTCAAGTAGAGGCATACTAGTGACCATAGTTTTGTCTATGTATTCACACATGTATTATGTTTCCGATTAATACAATTCTAGCATGAATAATAAACATTTATCATGATATGAGGAAATAAATAATAACTTTATTATTGCCTCTAGGGCATATTTCCTTCAGTTATCTACAGCAAAGTGATTAGTGGCACAATAGTATGATAGTTTTGATGATAGCAGCAGTAGTAATGGTAACAGTAAGAGTGATAGCAGTGATATTGTAGCAGTAACGATAGCAGTAGCAACAATAGTAACTTAGCAAGAACAATATATTATAAATTTGTAGGCATTGGATCGGTGACTTGTTGGATGATATTCATCATGAGACAGTTACAACCTAGGGCGATACGACACTAGCTCCGGTTCATAAATATAATGTAGGCATGTATTCCGTAAATAGTCATACATGCTTATGGAAAGAACTTGCATGACATCTTTTGTCCTAACCTCTCGTGGCAGTGGGGTCCTATTGGAAACTAAGGGATATTAAGGCCTCCTTTTAATATACAACCGAAACAAAGCATTATCACACGGCGAATACAGGAACTCCTCAAACTAGGGTCATCACCGGGAGTGGTCCCGATTTCTGTCACTCCGGGGTTGCCGGATCATAACACATAGTAGGTGACTATAACTTGCAAGATCAGATCTAGAACATGGATATAATGGTGATAACATAAACGGTTCAGATCTGAAATCATGGCACCCGGGCCCAAAGTGACAAGCATTAAGCATCGCAAAGTCATAGCAACATCAATCTCATACATAGTGGATACTAGGGATCAGGCCCTAACAAAACTAACTCGATTACATGATGAATCACATCCAATTCCTCACCGACCAGCGAGCCTACGAAGGAATTACTCACTCCCGGTGAGGAGTGATAACCCACAAGTATAGGGGATCAATTGTAGCCTCTTTTGATAAGTAAGAGTGTCGAACCCAACGAGGAGCTAAAGGTAGAACAAATATTCCCTCAAGTTCTATCGACCACCGATACAACTCTACGCATGCTTAACGTTCGCTTTACCTAAAACAAGTATGAAACTAGAAGGACTTTGTAGGTGTTGTTGGATATATTTGCAAGAATATAAAGAGAACGTAAATATAAACTAGGGGCTGTTTAGATAAAGACGCAATAAAGTTAGTATAGCGAGTGTGGGAAAAGTGGTGGTAGGAGTTGCGAAATTGTCCCTAAGCGACTACTTTACTAGACCAATAGCAAGTTTTATGTGGGAGAGCCCACTACTAGCATGTCATCCCTGACTTGGAATTCTATGCACTTATGATTGGAACTATTAGCAAGCATCCGCAACTACTAACGTTCATTAAGGTAAAACCCAACCATAGCATTAAGATATGTTGGTCCCCCTTCAATCCCGTATGCATCAATTTCTATGCTAGGTTGAAGCTTCTATCACTCTTGCCCTCCAATACATAGTCCTATCAACATACAACTAACCCTATGGTGTGATCCACGTGCGCGCTCATATGATGGGAACCCCATATGATGGGAACCAAAGGACAGCAACATAACCACAACAAATTAAACCAATCATAGCAATTAACCAATTACCGAAAGGACAACGAAAATCTACTCAGACATCATAGGATGGCAACACATCATTGGATAATAATATGAAGCATAAAGCACCATGTTCAAGTAGAGGGTACAACGGGTTGCGGGAGAGTGGGCCGCTGTAGATAGATGGGGGAAGGTGATAGAGATGTTGGTGAAGATGACGGAGGTGTTGGTGCAGATCGTGGTGATGATGATGGCCCCGGTGGCACTCCGGCGCCACCGGAAGCGAGTGGGAGAGAGCCCCCCTCCTTCTTCTTCTTCCTTGACCTTCTCCTTAGGTGGGAGAAGGGTTTCCCCTCTGGTCCATGGTCTCCATGGCATGGGAGGGGCGAGAGCCCCTCCGAGATTGGATCTGTCTCTCTGTCTCTCTCTGTTTCTGCGTTCTTGATTCTGCCCTTTCACCATTTCTTATATTCCCGGAGATCCGTAACTCCGACTGGATTGAAACTTTGAACACGATTATTTTCCGGATATTAGCTTTCTTGCGGCGAAAGAAGGGCAACAACCGCCTTACGGGGTGTCCATGAGGGTCAGGGGCGCGCCCACCCCCCGGGGCACGCCCCCTGCCTCGTGGGCCCCTCGAGCATCGTCTCGCGTTGATTCCACTTCCCAAAATTCACATTTATTCCATAAAAAATCTTCGTCAGTTTTACCCCGTTTGGACTCCGTTTGATATGGATTTTCTGCTAAACAAAAAACATGCAACAAACAAGAACTAGCACTGGGCACTGGATCAATATGTTAGTCCCAAAAATATTATAAAAAGTTGCGAAAAGTATGTAAGAGTTGTAGAATATTGGCATGGAACAATAAAATATTATAGATACGACGGAGACGTATCAGCATCCCCAAGCTTAATTCCTGCTCGTTCTCGAGTAGGTAAATGATAAAAATAATAATTTTTGATGTGGAATGCTACCTAGCATAATCTTGATCATGTAATATAATCAGGGCATGAATATTAAGACACGAGTGATTCAAACAAATAGTCTATCATTTGACATGAAAGAATTTAATGCTCGAGCATCCCAACAAACAATCATGTCTTTCAAAATATCTATGCTAAAGAATGATATCCCTAAAAAATCATATAGTCTTTTATGCTCTTGTAGGACCTGAGAAGAGGTGTCTAGAGGGGGGGGGGGGTGATTAGACACTTCGTACCAAAGTTGCAGTTTTTAAGTTTCTTTGAGTTTAAGTGGAGTTTAGGCACAATTTCAACATTCACAATACATATCAAGCAAGCATGCAAAGAGTATATGAGCAGCGGAAAGTAAAGCATGCAACTTGCAAGAAAGTAAAGGGAAGGGTTTGGAGGATTCAAACGCAATTGGAGACACGGATGTTTTTGGCGTGGTTCCGATAGGTGGTGCTATCGTACATCCACGTTGATGGAGACTTCAACCCACGAATGGTAACGGTTGTGCGAGTCCACGGAGGGCTCCACCCACGAAGGGTCCACAAAGAAGCAACCTTGTCTATCCCACCATGGCCGTCGCCCACGAAGGACTTGCCTCACTAGCGGTAGATCTTCACGAAGTAGGCGATCTCCTTGCCCTTACAAACTCCTTGGTTCAACTCCACAATCTTGTCGGAGGCTCCCAAGTAACACCTAGCCAATCTAGGAGACACCACTCTCCAAGAAGTAACAAATGGTGCGTTGATGATGAACTCCTTGCTCTTGTGCTTCAAATGATAGTCTCCCCAACACTCAACTCTCTCTCATAGGTTTTGGATCTGGTGGAAAGAAGATTTGAGTGGAAAGCAACTTGGGGAAGGCTAGAGATCAAGATTCATATGGTAGGAATGGAATATCTTGGCCTCAACACATGAGTAGGTAGTTCTCTCTCAGAAAATGTATGCTGGAAGTGTAGGTTCAATCTGATGGCTCTCTCCACGAATGAAGAGGAGGTGGAGGGGTATTTATAGCCTCCACACAAAATCTAACCGTTACACACAATCTTCCAAACTCGGTGGGACCGAATCGTTAAACTCGGTCAGACCGATTTAGCAAATAATGTGACCGTTAGGGTTTTCGATGGGACTGAAATGCAACTCGGTGAGACCGATATGGTTAGGGTTAGGGCATAACGTAATCTCGGTAAGACCAATTACACAAACTCGGTGAGACCGATTTTGGTAAAAAGCTTTCCAGAGAGTTGGTCAGGCAAACTCGGTGGGACCGATTACTCAAACTCGGTGGAACCGATCTTGGTAATAAGTTTCCAGAGAGTTTGCATTGTAATCTCGGTAGTACCGATTGCTCAAACTCGGTGAGACCGATTTTGATAATGGACATACACAGAGAGATTACGATCCCATCTCGGTGTGACCGAGATCCCTATCGGTAAGACCGATTTGCTTAGGGTTTGTGGCAGTGGCTATGACTTTTGGAATCGGTGACGCCGGATAGGAAGAATCGGTGTGACCAATTTTGGCTTTAGGTTTAGGTCATTTGTGGAAGTGGGAAAGTAGTTGAGGGTTTTGGAGCATATCACTAAGCACATGGAGCAAGAGGCTCATTAAGCAACACCTCATCCCTCCTTGATAGTATTGGCTTTTCCTATAGACTCAATGTGATCTTGGACCACTAAAAATGTAAAATGAAGAGTCTTGAGCTTGAAGCTTGAGCCAATCCTTTGTCCTTAGCATCTTGAAGGAGTTCCCACATCCTTTAGTCCATGCCACTCCATTGTTGAACTTATCTGAAACATACTAGATAAAAGTGTTAGTCCAACAAGAGATATGTTGACATTAATTACCAAAACCACCTAGGAAGCACTTGTGCTTTCAATCTCCCCCTTTTTGGTAATTGATGGCAACATACATCAAAGCTTTAGATAAAGATACAAAGAGTAGCAAGTAAAGCTTTGGAAGGACATGTAACAAACATAGACTCCCCCTACATGTATTCAAACGTGTGAATATGGAATGTAGAAGCATGTGAGAGCATAAACATGATAGAGCAGGCAATGTGTTACATGTATCTTGGCCATATGCATCAGAGCAAAGAATGTTGAAGAAAATACCTTCATGCTCATGAGTCCTTCTTGCAAACAATATGTACATCAGCAAGAATTCCTCATACACATGATTGTGATGCATATACTTACCTTGTGGTCTTGAGTTGGCTTAGGATGGAATGAACCTGCGTAAACAAGGTTAGATAACACAGATGCATCTACTAGCTAGAGCAACCAGAAGAAACCACAAGAATACCAAGACTGGGATGACATGTACAGAGTGAGTACTAAGTACCACATTGGATTAGACATGTCCCCAAGAGTAAAGATATACAATGAATTTAAATGATCTCTTTCCCTTAGATGTCTTGCTCCCCCTGAATCTAACATGGGATACTGGGAGAAGATAGGGAACAGAAAATCAGAGCTGAAAGAAAACAGAGCTGACAGATATGAATGATGATCAGAGCTGATGCATGCTAATGCAAATAGGCACAACAGAACATATGAACATGTCTCTCCCCTCAAGAAGACATGTGGACATCTCTCCTCTTGAACACCAAGCATCTGGGATCCTTGAGAAATACTTTCTACTTAAGTATTCTCTCCCCCTGGAGATCTTTCTCTTCCCTTTGAGGGTCTCTCCCCCTAGAAGGTCTCTCTCCCCCTTTAGGAGATGATATCTCTCTCCCTTTAAATGATAAGCTTTGATGTTCTCTCTCTCTCCCCCTTTGACATCAATTTCCAAGAAGGGTCTTCTAGAATCTGTCGAATGGGTTTGGTCCTTGAGACACAGAACAAAGCAGAGATAAAAATGTGATGCTTGTAGAGGACAAGATTCATTGAGTGGAGCTGGATCAGAGGAAACACAGAATTATGTGGCAAACTGTTTTTCCTGTTATGAAATCGGTGACACCGAGTGAGTTGCTTCGGTTGTACCGAAAGGATTCGGTTGGGCCGAAAATAACAAATCGGTGAAACCGAGTTCATCGCAGAGAAAACACTTGTCACCTCAGCTCACTAGACTAGTAAGATCTCACAAAGATTTTCATGGAATTTACTAAAGATGTGCAATGAATTGGAATGCAGAAAATGCAGAACAAATAGAAAGAAAGAAATCTAGATGAAGTTTTTTTAAAGGGGAAACAAATATGCATGAGACAAATGCAAAAACACCGAAAAGAACACAAGAGAACTTCATCTAGAGATGGTCGGCGGCAGAGTCACCTATGTTAGAGTATATTGACTTAGGAGTCAAGTGAGATCACTTGATCATAGGTCATACTCATCGTTTAAGCTCAAAATGGGGTTGCCATTTTTCGTTTAAGCATCTTGATGTATTCACATCTTATTGAGTTGCTTTAGCTCATGACTTGGAGTAAAGCTTCTCTAAGATGGAATGACATACCTTGGTTGGTGGTGTTGTCCATGTAGTTGAACTTGTGTGGGTTGCTCAAGGTGGATGTAGCTCATCAAGAATTTGGAGCACCACTTGGAATTTTAGTCCATCTACCTACATGGGTTAGTTCTTGCAAGGAAGAGCACTTGTATATCCAAAAATGACAATCATGAAGCTCAACATAGAATTTGTCAAAGGATATGTTTGAGTGGTTTCGTGCTTCCTTTTCTTCATCCACCATAGTGTAGAAACTTGGTGATGTAGAGATTGCTCAAGATGTGAGTAGATTACAATCTCATGGAATTTGATTCCACCAAGTACCTACATGGGTTAGATGACATGCAAGATACAAATATATCCAAGACATAAGATATTCATCATAAGAAAAATATCAAGGATTAGTCATAAGCTCATGTCTTGCATGTATCCAATGGAGTTTCTACTCCAAGTTTGAAGCATCAATGATGTTCAATTCTCCTCTTAACCTGCAAAACACTTTCTCATCAAGAGGTTTAGTGAATATATCCGCTAATTGCTTTTCGGTGCGAACATGCTTAAGATCAATGTCACCCTTAGCAACATGATCTCGAATGAAATGATGACGAACTTCAATATGCTTAGTTCGAGAATGTTGCACAGGATTATGACCAATTTTGATAGCACTTTCATTGTCACAAAGCAATGGAACATGTCTCACATATATCCCATAATCTTTAAGAGTTTGGGTCATCCAAAGTAATTGAGCACAACATGAACCATCGGCAATATATTCAGCTTCGGCGGTGGATAAGGATACCGAGTTTTGTTTCTTGGAGGACCAAGACACAAGAGATCTACCAAGAAATTGACAAGTACCCGAAGTGGACTTTCTATCAACCTTGTCTCCGGCATAGTCCGAGTCGGAATAGCCAACAAGATCAAAAGAGGCCCTCTTAGGATACCAAATGCCAAAATTTGGTGTATGGATTAAGTATCTCACTATCCTTTTCACGGCCTTAAGATGACATTCCTTAGGAGCAGCTTGATATCGTGCACACATGCACACACTTAGCATGATATCGGGACGTGAAGCACAGAGTTATAACAATGAACCAATCATAGAGTGATAAACCTTTTGATCAACCGGTTCACCATCTTTGGTCAAGTCATTATGTCCACTAGTAGGCATGGGTGTAGACATACCTTTGCATTCTTGCATATTGAACTTCTTGAATAAGTCCTTGGTGTACTTTGTTTGAGAAACAAAGGTACCTTCCTTAGTTTGCTTGATTTGCAACCCAAGAAAGAATTTGAGTTCACTCATCATAGACATCTCAAACTTCTCCGACATTAGCTTCCCAAACTTTTCACTAAAATGAGGGTTAGTTGAACCAAATATAATATCATCAACATAGATTTGGAACACAAATAGTTCTCCATTAACCCTTTTAGTAAAAAGAGTAGAATCAATTTTCCCAATTTCAAAGCCTTTTTCAATGAGGAACTTGGTCAAGCATTTATACCATGCTCTAGGAGCTTGTTTAAGACCATAAAGAGCTTTGTGAAGTTTGTAAACATGATTGGGTTTCTTAGGATTGACAAAGCCGGGAGGTTGCTTGACATAAACTTCCTCCTCTATTTCACCATTTAGAAAAGCACTTTTAATGTCCATTTGGTATAAGGTGATATCATGATGATTAGATAGGCAAGTAAGATGCGAATGGACTCAAGTCTAGCAACGGGGGCGTAAGTCTCACCATAGTCCATACCTTCGACTTGTGTGTAGCCTTGGGCGACGAGACGTGCTTTGTTGCGAACTACTTGTCCATCTTCATCTTGCTTGTTGTGAAACACTCATTTGGTACCGATGACGTTGTGGTTGTTGTCGGGGGTCTCAACCAATGTCCAAATTTGATTCCTCTCAAAGTTATGTAGCTCTTCATGCATAGCATTTATCCAATCCGGATCTTCCAATGCTTCTTCAACCTTCATAGGTTCACTGCTAGAGATGAAAGAATAGTTTTCACAAAAGTTAGCTAAACGAGTTTTAGAGCGAGTGATTCTCCCGGTTTGAATGTCATTGTAGATTTTCTCGACGGGATGATCTTTAGCAATTCTTGCTCGAACTCGTGAAAGCTTTTGCTTGGGTCTTCGTTGAACATCTTCTTCATCTTGTTCTTCTTCTTCTTGGCCTTCTTCATTGTTGGCGTTGTCGTTCTCTTGTCGTGGTGGAGAAGGAGGTTGTTGACGTTCATCTTGATGCACTTCCTCATTTTCTTCATCTTGGTGTGTCCCGCTTGTGGATGCTTCCGTATCAACTCTTGGTTAACCTTGTTGTGAAGTTGAAGCTTCCACTTGGACGGACGAGTGACTCTCCTTCACCTCCATTGGACGGACCTTGCCAATAGCCAAGTCTTGAATTGCTTCCGAAGGATCTTTGTCTCCTGCATCAATTGGCAATTGCTCTACTTGCGAGCCGTTAGATTCATCAAACTTCACATCTACCGTCTCTTCAACCTTCCGGGTGAAATTGTTGTAGACACGGTAAGTGTGAGAGTTTGAGCCATAACCTAGTAGGAAACCTTCATGAGACTTAGGAGCAAATTTAGAGCGACGATGCTTATCAAGAATGTAGAACTTTGAGCCGAATACTCGAAAGTATCCAACTTGGGGTTTGTTACCGGTGAGGAGCTCGTATGCCGTCTTGCCGAGTAGCTTGTGAAGATACAAGAGATTTGTTGCATGACAAGCTGTCTCAACCGCTTCTGCCCAAAAGTGCTTCGGCGTCTTGTACTCATCAAGCATCGTTCTCGCCATTTCGATGAGCGTCCGATTCTTCCTCTCAACAACTCCATTTTGTTGAGGTGTGTACGTAGTCGAGAACTCGTGTGAAATCCCTTCTTCGTCAAGAAAGGTGTCCACATTTGCGTTCTTGAACTCCATTCCGTTGTCGCTGCGAACCTTCTTGATCTTCACTTCAAATTGATTTTGGGCCTTCCTAGCAAAGTTTTTGAAGATCTTTTGGACCTGCGATTTATCATCGAGAAAGAACACCCACGTAAATCTTGAAAAATCATCAACTATAACTAGACCAAAAGAATTTCCACCGAGACTCTTGTAAGAGTTGGGACCAAAGAGATCCATGTGAAGTAGCTCGAGTGGCCTCCTTGTAGTCATGATGTTCTTCACGGGATGCCTTCCTCCAACTTGTTTACCTGCCTGACAAGCGCTGCAAAGTCTATCCTTATCAAATATGACATCGTTAACTCCAAGGATATGATTTCCTTTAATAAGCTTGTCAAGGTTTCACATACCAACATGACCTAGTCGTCTATGCCATAGCCAACCTTTTGAGGATTTAGCAATGAAGCAAGTTTTAGGTTGAGCCTTTTTAGTGAAATCAACAATGTATAGATCACCTCTACGCACACCGGTAAAGACCATTTTATGATTGTCTCGACGAAACACTTGGCAATCTACTTCAGTAAATAGAACATTGAAACCGAAATCAGCAAGTCTAGATACTGAAAGTAAGTTGTAACCAAGAGATTCAACGAGCATGACATTTTGTATGGAGCTATCATGTGATATGTCCACCTTACCAAGGCCAACCACCTTACCCTTTGAGTTGTCACCAAAAGTGACATACTTTCGAGGACTATCATTATCAGCAAGCTCACGAAACATGTCTTTATCTCTGGTCATGTGATCGGTACATCCACTATCAAGAACCCATTCCTTTCCTCCTGACATATATCCCCGAAGATTTGCCATAAGACCAAAATGTCTCATTGCATCATCAAGATCGAAGTCACTATCATCATCCTCATCATAGTATCCATGTTCAACATCGTCATGTGGTGGATCAAGTCCTAGAGAGGGTGATTCATTAGAATGAGTTTGATAATCTTGCTTATGAACTTTTATGGCTTCGGAAATAATATCACTAATAATACCAACATTTCCTTTGGCACGCATAAGATTAGTAAGCTCAAATAGACGATCACCAAACATAGGATCACTAGTATTCATCTTACTTAAGGCAATATACTTAGGGAGAATTTCATCAAGATTTTTCAAGGAATAATTGGGAAATCGTTCCTCAAGAAATTTCCATATGGTGTAGGCACACTTGAAAGTAGGCAAACATCCAAGCAAGTTTCTAGGCAATCCTCTAATGATAAGTTCGGCAGTTCTAAGATTCCTAATCATGTCAATTGACTCATCATGGGTAGGATGCATAGGATCAACATAAGGTGCACAAGGGCTAGCAATGTACTTGTTCAAATGATATTGATTGAAAATAACAAGCATCTCATTTTTCCACTCATGAAAATACTCTCCATCAAGAATAGGCACTCTATGTCTAAGACTCCCAATAGTAGACTCATCCATCTTCCTCCAATGGTGATTAAACCAAAGCAATGGAGACCAATGCTCTGATACCACTTGTAGGACCTGAGAAGAGGTGTCTAGAGGGGGGGTGATTAGGCACTTCGTACCAAAGTTGCAGTTTTTAAGTTTCTTTGAGTTTAAGTGGAGTTTAGGCACAATTTCAACATTCACAATACATATCAAGCAAGCATGCAAAGAGTATATGAGCAGCGGAAAGTAAAGCATGCAACTTGCAAGAAAGTAAAGGGAAGGGTTTGGAGGATTCAAACGCAATTGGAGACACGGATGTTTTTGGCGTGGTTCCGATAGGTGGTGCTATCGTACATCCACGTTGATGGAGACTTCAACCCACGAAGGGTAACGGTTGCGCGAGTCCACGGAGGGCTCCACCAATGAAGGGTCCACGAAGAAGCAACCTTGTCTATCCCACCATGGCCATCGCCCACGAAGGACTTGCCTCATTAGCGGTAGATCTTCATGAAGTAGGTGATCTCCTTGCCCTTACAAACTCCTTGGTTCAACTCCACAATCTTGTCGGAGGCTCCCAAGTGACACCTAGACAATCTAGGAGACACCACTCTCCAAGAAGTAACAAATGGTGAGTTGATGATGAACTCCTTGCTCTTGTGCTTCAAATGATAGTCTCCCCAACACTCAACTCCCTCTCATAGGTTTTGGATCTGGTGGAAAGAAGATTTGAGTGGAAAGCAACTTGGGGAAGGCTAGAGATCAAGATTCATATGGTAGGAATGGAATATCTTGGCCTCAACACATGAGTAGGTAGTTCTCTCTCAGAAAATGTATGCTGGAAGTGTAGGTTCAGTCTGATGGCTCTCTCCACGAATGAAGAGGAGGTGGAGGGGTATTTATAGCCTCCACACAAAATCTAACCATTACACACAATCAGCCAAACTCGGTGGGACCGAATCGTTAAACTCGGTCAGACCGATTTAGCAAATAATGTGATCGTTAGGGTTTTCGCTGGGACCGAAATGCAACTCGGTGAGACCGATATGGTTAGGGTTAGGGCATAACGTAATCTCGGTAAGACCAATTACACAAACTCGGTGAGACCGATTTTGGTAAAAAGCTTTCCAGAGAGTTGGTCAGGCAAATTCGGTGGGACTGATTACTCAAACTCGGTGGAATCGATCTTGGTAATAAGTTTCCAGAGAGTTTGCATTGTAATCTCGGTAGTACCGATTGCTCAAACTCGGTGAGACCGATTTTGATAATGGACATACACAGAGAGATTACAATCCCATCTCGGTGTGACCGAGATCCCTATCGGTAAGACCGATTTGCTTAGGGATTGTGGCAGTGGCTATGACTTTTGGAATCAGTGACGCCGGGTAGGAAGAATCGGTGTGACCGATTTTGGCTTTAGGTTTAGGTCATTTGTGGAAGTGGGAAAGTAGTTGAGGGTTTTGGAGCATATCACTAAGCACATGGAGCAAGAGGCTCATTAAGCAACACCTCATCCCTCCTTGATAGTATTGGCTTTTCCTATAGACTCAATGTGATCTTGGACCACTAAAAATGTAAAATGAAGAGTCTTGAGCTTGAAGCTTGAGCCAATCCATTGTCCTTAGCATCTTGAAGGAGTTCCCACATCCTTTAGTCCATGCCACTCCATTGTTGAACTTATCTGAAACATACTAGATAAAAGTGTTAGTCCAACAAGAGATATGTTGACATTAATTACCAAAACTACCTAGGGAGCACTTGTGCTTTCAGCTCCCTTTTCTTAACACAAGGTACCCCTCATGCCCATCCCGGTGTCAACCAAGCAATTGGTTCATACTTTTTAACGCGCTTTAGCTTTTTCAACCCTCACACAATACATGAGCGCAAGCCATGGATATAGCACAACATGTGGAATAGAGTATGATGGTGGAGGTTGTGTGGAAAAGACAAAAAGGGAGAAATTCTCACATCGATGCGGCTAATCAATGAGCTATGGAGATGCCCATCAATTGATGTCAATGCGAGGAGTAGGGATTGCCATGCAACGGATGCACTAAGAGCTATAAGTGTATGAAAGACCAAACTGGAAACTAAGTGGGTGTGCATCCAACTTGCTTGCTCGTGAAGACCTCAGGCATTTGAGGAAGCCCATCATCGGAATATACAAGCCAAGTTCTATAATGAAAATTCCCACTAGTATATGAAAGTGATAACTCAAGAGACTCTCTGTATGAAGAACATGGTGCTAATTTGAAGCACAAGTGTGGTAAACGGATAGTAACATTGCCCCTTCTCTCTTTTTCTCTCATTTTTTTATTTTTTTGGTGGGCTTTGATACGTCCATTTTGCATCATGCTTTTATGTCAATATTTATTACATTATGGGCTGTTACTTCACGTTATGTCACAATACTTATGGCTATTCTCTCTTATTTTGCAAGGTTTACATGAATAGGGAGAATGCCGGCAGCTGGAATTCTGGGCTGGAAAAGGAGCAAATATTGAAGGACTATTCTGTGCAACTCCAAAAGTCCTGAAACTCCACGAAACACCTTAAAATAAATAAAGAAAAATCATCGCCAAAGATGAAGGCCAGGGGGCCCACACCCTGCTCACGAGGGTGGGGGGCACGCCCCCCTGGGCGCGCCCCCTACCTCTGGGGCCCCCTGGTGGCTCTCCGATGCCCATCTTCTTCCATATGAAGTCTTTTGATGAGAAAAAATAGGAGAGAACCTTTCGGGACGAGACTCCGCCGCCACGAGGCGGAACCTTGGCGAAACCAATCTAGGGCTCCGGCGGAGCTGTTCTGCCGGGGACACTTCCCTTCGGGAGGGGGAAATCATCACCATCATCATCACCAACGCTCCTCTCATCGGGAGAGGGCAATCTCCATTAACATCTTCATCAGCACCATCTCATCTCCAAACCCTAGTTCATCTCTTGTATCAGATTCTTGTCTCCAAGTCCGGGATTGGTGCTAGTAGGTTGCTAATAGTGTTGATTACTCCTTGTAGTTGATGCTAGTTGTTTTATTTGGTGGAAGATCATATGTTCAGATCCTTTATGCACAATATTACCCCTCTGATTATGAACATGAATATGCTTTGTGAGTAGTTACGTTTGTTCCCGAGGACAAGGGAGAAGTCTTGCTATTAGTAGTCATGTGAATTTGGTATTCGTTCGATATTTTGATAAGATGTATGTTGTCTAACCTCTAGTGGTGTTATGTGAATGTCGACTACATAACACTTCACCATTATTTGGGCCTAGAGGAAGGCATTGGGAAGTAATAAGTAGATGATGGGTTGCTAGAGTGACAGAAGCTTAAACCCTAGTTTATGCGTTGCTTCGTAAGGGGCTGATTTGGATCCATATGTTTCATGCTATGGTTAGGTTTACCTTAATACTTTTGTTGTAGTTGCGGATGCTTGCAATAGAGGTTAATCATAAGTGGGATGCTTGTCCAAGTAAGGGCAGTACCCAAGCACCGGTCCACCCACATATCAAATTATCAAAGTACCGAACGCGAATCATATGAGCGTGATGAAAACTAGCTTGACGATATTCCCATGTGTCCCCGGGAGCGCTTTTCCTATTATAAGAGTTTGTCCAGGCTTGTCCTTTGCTACAAAAAGGATTGGGCCACCTTGCTGCACTTTATTTACTTTTGTTACTTGTTGCTCGTTACCATTTATCTTATCACAAATCTATCTGTTACCACTTATTTCAATACTTGCAGAGAATACCTTGCTGAAAGCCGCTTATCATTTCCTTTTGCTCCTCGTTGGGTTCGACACTCTTACTTATCGAAAGGACTACAATAGATCCCCTATACTTGTGGGTCATCAAGAATCTTTTCTGGCGCCGTTTCCGGGGAGTGAAGCGCCTTTGGTAGGTGGAATTTGGTAAGGAAAAATTTATTTAGTGTGCTGAAATTTTCTTTCACTTGTTACTATGGAAAGTAATTGTTTGAGGGGCTTGTTCGGGGTATCTTCACCCCGTCTGTTTGAGCCAATAGTTGCTCCTCAACCTACTGAACCTACTGAACCTACTGAATCTATTGAAGATGAAACTGCTTTTCAGATTCCTTCGGGTATGATGGAAAAAGTGCTAGCTAACACTTTTGTAGGAGATGGAACAAAGCATCCTGACGAACATCTACGCTTTGTGGATGATATTTGTGGACTATTTAAGCTTGCAGGTATACCCGATGATGCCGTTAAGAAGAAGGCTTTCCCTTTATCTTTGGAGGGAGACGCATTGACATGGTATAGGCTATGTGATGATACGAGGTCATGGAACTATAAAAGAGTGAAACTGGAATTTCATCAAAAGTATTAGCCTATGCATCTTGTTTATCGTGATCGCAATTATATATATAATTTTTGGCCTCGCGAAGGGGAAAGCATCTCTCAAGCTTGGGGGAGGCTTAAATCAATGTTATATTCATGCCCCAATCATGAGCTCTCAAAATTGACAATTCTCCAGAATTTTTATGGTCGGCTTTCTGAAAATAATCGCAACATGCTCGATACTTCTTGTGCTGGCTCTTTTATGATGAAGTCTATTGAATTTGGATGGAATTTATTGGATAGAATTAAACGCAACTATGAAGATTGGGACCTCGACGAAGGTAAGGAGTCAGGTATGACACCTAAGTTTGATTGTGTTAAATCTTTTATGGATACCGATATTTTCCGCAAGTTTAGCACTAAATATGGAATTGACTCGGAGATAGTAGCTTCTTTCTGTGAATCTTTTGCTACATATGTTGATCTCCCCAAGGAGAAGTGGTTTAAATATCATCCTCCCATAGAAGTAAAAGTAGCTGCACCTATTAAAGTTAAAGAAAAGATTGTCACTTATAATGATCCTATTGTTCCTACTTCTTATGTTGAGAAACCCCCTTTCCCTGTTAGAATGAAGGATCATGCCAAAGCTTCAACTGTTGTTCGTAAAAGCAATACTAGGATTTATACACCTCCTGAGCAAGTCAAAGTAGAACCCAATATTGCTATTGTTAAAGATCTCTTGTCTGATAATATTGATGGGCATGTTATTCAATTCACTGGTGAAACTGCTAGAATTGCTAAACCCTGTGATAGAGATAAACATAGACCTGTGGTAGGCATGCCCGTTATTTCTGTTAAAATAGGAGATCATTGTTGTCATGGCTTATGTGATATGGGTGCTAGTGCTAGTGTTATAACCATTGACTTATATAAAGAAAATGCATGAGATTGCACCTGCTAAGTTAGAAGATATTGATGTTACAATTAAACTAGCCAATAGAGATACTATATCTCCAATGGGAATTGTTAGAGATGTTGAAGTATTGTGTGGGAAAACCAAATATCCCGCTGATTTTCTTGTTCTTGGTTCTCCACAAGATAGCTTTTGCCCCATTATATTTGGTAGACCCTTCTTGCGTACCGTTAATGCTACGATAGATTGCAAAAAGAATGTTGTTACTGTTGGCTTGGATGATATGGTTCATGAGTTTAATTTTTCTAAATTTAGTAAACAACATTGTGAGGAAGAATTGCCTAGCAAGGATGAAATTATTGGTCTTGCTTCTATTGTTGTACCTCCTAGTGATCCTTTAGAACACTATTTGCTAGACCATGAAAGTGATATGTTCATGAATGAAAGAAGGGAAATAGATGAATTATTCTTTAAACAGGAACCTATTCTGCAACACAATTTGCCTGTTGAAATCCTAGGGGATCCTCCTCCACTCAAGGGTGATCCCGTGTTTGAGCTTAAACCGTTGCCTGATAATCTTAAATATGCTTATCTTGATGAAAAGAAAATATATCCTGTTATTATTAGCGCTAACCTTTCAGAGCATGAAGAAGAAAGATTATTGAAAACTCTGAAGAAGCATCGTGCCGCTATTGGATATACTCTGGATGATCTTAAGGGCATCAGTCCCACTCTATGTCAACATAAAATAAATTTGGAAGTGGATTCCAAACCGGTTCGTGATCCTCAACGACGTTTGAATCCTAAAATGAAAGAAGTGGTAAGAAAGGAAATACTCAAGCTTCTGGAGGCAGGTATAATTTATCCCATTGCTGATAGTTAGTGGGTAAGTCCTGTCCATTGTGTCCCTAAGAAGGGAGGTATTACTGTTGTCCCTAATGATAAAGATGAATTGATTCCGCAAAGAATTATCACAGATTATAGGATGGTAATTGATTTCCGCAAATTAAATAAGGCTACTAAGAAAGATCATTACCCCTTACCTTTTATTGATGAAATGCTAGAAAGACTATGCAAACATACACATTATTGCTTTGTAGATGGTTATTCTGGTTTTTCTCAAATACCTATGTCGGCTAAAGATCAATCAAAGACTACTTTTACATGCCCTTTTGGTACTTTTGCTTATAAACGTATGCCTTTTGGTTTATATAATGCACCTGCTACCTTTCAAAGATGTATGATGGCTATATTCTCTGACTTTTGCGAGAAAATTTGTGAGGTTTTCATGGACGATTTTTCCGTCTATGGTTCCTCTTTTGATGATTGCTTGAGCAATCTTGCTTGAGTTTTGCAGAGATGTGAAGAAACTAATCTTGTCTTGAATTGGGAAAAGTGCCACTTTATGGTGAATGAAGGTATTCTTTTGGGGCACAAAGTTTCTGAAAGAGGTATTGAAGTTGATAAAGCCAAGGTTGATGCTATTGAAAAGATGCCATGTCCCAAGGACATCAAAGGTATAAGAAGTTTCCTTGGTCACGCCGGATTTTATAGGAGGTTCATCAAGGACTTCTAAAAAATCTCTCGGCCTCTGACTAATTTATTACAAAAAGATGTACCATTTATCTTTGATGATGATTGTGTAGAAGCATTTGAAATACTTAAGAAAGCATTAGTCTCTGCACCTGTTGTTCAGCCACCTGATGGGAATTTACCCTTTGAAATTATGTGTGATGCTAGTGATTATGCTGTAGGTGCTGTTCTAGGGCAAAGAGTTGATAAGAAATTGAATGTTATCCATTGTGCTAGTAAGACTCTAGACAATGCACAAAGAAATTATGCTACTACCGAAAAGGAACTTTTAGCGGTTGTATTTGCTTGTGATAAATTCAGACCCTATATTGTTGATTCTAGAGTGACTATTCATACAGATCATGCTGCTATTAAATATCTTATGGAAAAGAAAGATGCAAAACCTAGACTCATTAGATGGGTTCTTTTGCTTCAAGAATTTGATTTACATATTGTTGATAGAAAAGGAGCTGAGAACCCCGTTGCTGACAACTTGTCTAGGCTAGAGAATGTTCTTGATGACCCACTATCTATTGATGATAGCTTTCCTGATGAGCAATTAAATGTCATAAGTACTTCTCGTAGCACTCATTGGTATGCTGATTATGCCAATTATATTGTTGCTAAATTTATACCGCCTAGCTTCACATACCAACAAAAGAGAAAGTTTTTCTATGACTTGCGACATTACTTTTGGGATGACCCACATCTTTATAAAGAAGGAGTAGATGGTGTTATTAGACGTTGTGTACCTGAGCATGAACAGGAACAGATCCTACGCAAGTGTCACTCCGAAGCCTATGGAGGACACCACGCTGGAGATAGAACTGCACATAAGGTATTGCAATCCGGTTTTTATTGGCCTACTCTCTTCAAGGATGCTCGTAAGTTTGTTTTGTCTTGTGATGAATGCCAAAGAATTGGTAATATCAGTAGACGTCAAGAAATGTCTATGAATTATTCACTTGTTATTGAGCCATTCGATGTTTGGGGCTTTGATTATATGGGACCTTTCCCTGCCTCTAATGGTTACACTCATATTTTAGTTGTTGTTGATTATGTTACTAAGTGGGTAGAAGCTATTCCAACTAGTAGTGCTGATCATAACACTTCTATTAAAATGCTTAAAGAAGTTATTTTTCCGAGGTTTGGAGTCCCTAGATACTTAATGACTGATGGTGGTTCACACTTTATTCATGGTGCTTTCCGTAAGATGCTTGCTAAATACGACGTTAATCATAGAATTGCATCTCCATATCACCCGCAGTCTAGTGGTCAGGTGGAATTGAGCAATAGAGAGCTCAAATTAATTTTGCAAAAGACTGTCAGTAGGTCTAGAAAGAATTGGTTCAAGAAACTGAATGATGCATTATGGGCCTATAGAACTGCGTACAAAAATCCTATGGGTATGTCTCCGTATAAAATGGTTTATGGAAAAGCATGTCATTTACCTCTCGAACTAGACATAAGGCATATTGGGCTATTAAGGAGCTCAACTATGATTTCAAACTTGCCGGTGAGAAGAGGTTATTTGATATTAGCTCTCTTGATGAATAGAGAACCCAAGCTTATGAAAATGCCAAGCTGTTTAAAGAAAAAGTTAAAAGGTGGCATGATAAAAGGATACAAAAGCGTGAGTTTAATATAGGTGATTATGTATTGCTATACAACTCTCGTTTAAGATTTTTTGCAGGGAAACTTCTCTCCAAATGGGAAGGTCCTTACGTTATCGAGGAGGTCTATCGTTCCGGTGCCATAAAAATCAACAACTTTGCAGGCACAAATCCGAAGGTGGTGAACGGTCAAAGAATCAAGCACTATATCTCAGGTAATCCTATAAATGTTGAAACTAATGTTATTGAAACCGTAACCCCGGAGGAATACATAACGGACACTTTCCAGAATGTTCCAGACCCCCAAAAGGAATAGGTATGTGGTACGGTAAGTAAACCGACTCCAAAACAATTTTTAAGGCAATATTTCTCCGTTTTGGAATATTTAGAAAAATAGAAAAATAAGTAGCAGTCCGGGGAGGACACGAGGCCTCCACGAGGGTGGAGGGCGCGCCCTACCCCCCTGGGCGCGCCCCCCTACCTCGTGAGCACCTCGTGTGCCCTCCGGACTCCGTTTCCTTGGACGATACGTATTTTGGTCGGTAAAAAATCATTATATATACTCCCGAAGGTTTTGACTCTCGTATCACGCGAATATCCTCTATTTTTTTTTCGAGCTGTGCTGCTGCAGATAAGAGCAAGATGTCTTCTCAAGAGTCAGTCGGGGAGAGCCGGGTATATAACCCGGCACCGGAACCAAGGGGGAACAACGATGCTGACCACTTTGGGCCAGCAACAGAGGAAGAGATGGAGGCTGACCTGATGAGGGTAGATGCCATGGAAGCTCAAGAAGTCACCTCTCGCCTCCGAGCTGGGTTTACGATGGGGGAACTACAGAGCTCAGCTATTCCAAACTTGGTTATCCCTTCCAATGTTAAATTTCTTTCCTATGAAAATATGAGGAGAAGTATCTCTGGTTCTCCCGCAGCTATGCAACACCCTTGGGTGCAAGGAGCTTTAGCCGTTACAGGAAAGCTTCGCAAGGAAATAATGGACCTCAAGCAGCAGGTCAATAAGCTTGAGGAGGAGAACCGTATTCTGAGGGGGATCATCGCCAAGAATATTACGCCAACAACAAAGAAGGAGACATAATCATCTGGGTATGGGCACTCCCCTTGGCAACTGCCAAGCTTGGGGGAGGTGCCGTGGTATCGTATCACCATCACAACTCCTATCTTTACTGTTTTTCTTAAGTTCGATCCTATTAGTAGTATCTTGATTTAGTAGAATAAAGTCATGGCATGATCTAGTTTTGAGTTTTGCTTTATGATCCTTCTTTGTAATCGAGTCCGTGAGCTATATAATAAAGATTAGTGTTGAGTCAAGGGCTTGAGTATTTTGACATGATCTTGGGTGATTAGAAGAAAAAGAATAAAAAGAATCAAGAGTTCATATTGATCTTATTGAAAGTAATGACTTCACATAGAAAGAGTATGATGATTTAAAGTTGTTGGGAGTTGGCAAATATAGCTTTGGTCATCGTGGCAATTAATAGGAAGTAATAAGGAAAGAGAGGTTTCACATATAGATATATTATCATTGACATCTTTTATGATTGGGAGCACTCATTAAAATATGACATGCTAAAGAGTTGATGTTGGACAAGGAAGACAACATAATGAGTTATGTTTTCTTATATCTGAGATAAAGTATGTTGTCATGGTTCCTCTACCGTGTTGAGTTTGCCTTTCCCCCTCATGCTAGCCAATTCTCAGCACTAAGTAGAAATACTACTTGTGCTTCCAAATACCCTTAAGCCAGTTTTGCCATGAGAGTCCACCATATCTACCTATGGATTGAGTAAGATCCTTCAAGTAAGTTGTCATCGGTGCAAGCAATAAAAATTGCTCTCTAAATATGCATGACTTATTAGTGCAGAGAAATAAGCTTTGTACGAACTTGTTGTGGACGCAATAAAAGCGACGGACTGCATAATAAAGGTTCACATGCAAGGGGCAATATAAAGTGACGTTCTTTTGCATTAAGATTTTGTGCATCAACCCTAAACGCGCATGACAACCTCTGCTTCCCTCTACGAAGGGCCTATCTTTTATTATTTTCCTCTACCTTATGCAAGAGTCACGGTGATCTTCACCCTTCCTTTTTCATTTTATCCTTTAGCAAGATCAGCATGTTGGAAAGAACATGATATATATATATATCTAATTGGATGTGGGGGAGCGTGAATTATTATTGTTGACATTACGCTTGAGGTAAAAGGTTGTGGGGCAAACTGTACGCCCCTATCTTTCTCTGTGTCCGATTAAAACTCTGTAACCACAAGTATCGCGTGAGTGTTAGCAATTATGAAGGACCAAGTGATAGTTGAGTATGTGGACTTGCTTTTCAGCTCTGACATAGACTCTTTCCGATGTTATGATAAATTGCAATTGCTTCAATGACTGAGATTATAATTGTTGGTGCCCAATAAAGTTTCTGATTCATATTTTGGCTCTGTGAAAAGATCATCACTAGAACATAAGTAATCATATGACAAAATTTATATATGTTGCTGTTATGAAGTAATCATGATGCCTTCATGTTCGTATTTTATTTTTATCGACGCCTCTACCTCTAAACATGAGGACATATTTATTGTTATCGGCTTTTCGCTTGAGGACAAGCGAGGTCTAAGCTTGGGGGAGTTGATACGTCCATTTTGCATCATGCTTTTGTGTCAATATTTATTGCATTATGGGTTGTTATTTCACGTTATGTCACAATAGTTATGGCTATTCTCTCTTATTTTACAATGTTTACATGAAGAGGGAGAATGCCGACAGCTGGAATTCTGGGCTGGAAAAGGAGCAAATATTGAAGGACTATTCTGTGCAACTCCAAAAGTCCTGAAACTCCACGGAACACCTTAAAATAAATAAAGAAAAATCGTCGCCAAAGATGAAGGCCAGGGGGCCCACACCCTGCTCACGAGGGTGGGGGGCGCCCCCCTGGGCGCGCCCCCTACCTCGTGAGCCCCCTGGTGGCTCTCCTATGCCCATCTTCTCCCATATGAAGTCTTTTGATGAGAAAAAAATAGGAGAGAACCTTTCGGGACGAGACTCCGCCGCCACGAGGCGGAACCTTGGCGGAACCAATCTAGGGCTCCGGCAGAGCTGTTCTGCCGGGGACACTTCCCTCCGGGAGGGGGAAATCATCACCATCGTCATCACCAACGCTCCTCTCATCGGGAGAGGGCAATCTCCATCAACATCTTCATCAGCACCATCTCATCTCCAAACCCTAGTTCATCTCTTGTATCGAATTCTTGTCTCCAAGTCCGGGATTGGTGCTAGTAGGTTGCTAGTAGTGTTGATTACTCCTTGTAGTTGATGCTAGTTGGTTTATTTGGTGGAAGATCATATGTTCAGATCCTTTATGCACAATATTACCCCTCTGATTATGAACATTAATATGCTTTGTGAGTAGTTACGTTTGTTCCCGAGGACAAGGGAGAAGTCTTGCTATTAGTAGTCATGTGAATTTGGTATTCGTTCGATATTTTGATAAGATGTATGTTGTCTAACCTCTAGTGGTGTTATGTGAACGTCGACTACATAACACTTCACCATTATTTGGGCCTAGAGGAAGGCATTGGGAAGTAATAAGTAGATGATGGGTTGCTAGAGTGACAGAAGCTTAAACCCTAGTTTATGCGTTGCTTCGTAAGGGGCTGATTTTGATCCATATGTTTCATGCTATGGTTAGGTTTACCTTAATACTTTTGTTGTAGTTGCGGATGCTTGCAATAGAGGTTAATCATAAGTGAGATGCTTGTCCAAGTAAGGGCAGTACCCAAGCACTGGTCCACCCACATATCAAATTATCAAAGTACCGAACGCGAATCATATGAGCGTGATGAAAACTAGCTTGACGATATTCCCATGTGTCCTCGGGAGCACTTTTCCTATTATAAGAGTTTGTCCAGGCTTGTCCTTTGCTACAAAAAGGATTGGGCCACCTTGCTGCACTTTATTTACTTTTGTTACTTGTTGCTCGTTACCATTTATCTTATCACAAAACTATCTGTTACCACTTATTTCAGTACTTGTAGAGAATACCTTGCTGAAAACCGCTTATCATTTCCTTCTTCTCCTCGTTGGGTTCGACACTCTTACTTATCGAGAGGACTACAATAGATCCCCTATACTTGTGGGTCATCAGGCTTCTTTGGCCTCTCTTTTTTATTTGGGCTTCTTTGCCCTCTTTTACTTTTTTTTAAGTCCTGAGTCTCATCCCGACTTGTGGGGGAATCATAGTCTCCATCAGCCATTCCTCACTGGGGCAATGCTCTAATAATGATGATCATCACACTTTATTTACTTACAACTCAATATTACAACTCGATATCTAGAACAAAGATATGACTCTATATGAATGCCTCCGGCGGTGTACCAGGATGTGCAATGATCTAGCATAGCAAAGATATCAAAAAACATACAAGCCATGAAAACATCATGCTAGCTATCTTACGATCATGCAAAGCAATATGACAATGAATGCTCAAGTCATGTATATGATGATGATGGAAGTTGCATGGCAATATATCTCGGAATGGCTATGGAAATGCCATAATAGGTAGGTATGGTGGCTGTTTTGAGGAAGATATAAGGAGGCTTATGTATGATAGAGCGTATCGTATCACGGGGTTTGGATGCACCGGCGAAGTTTGCACCAACTCTCGAGGTGAGAAAGGGCACTGTACGGTACCGTAGAGGCTAGCAAATTGCGGAAGGGTAAGAGTGCGTATAATCCATGGACTCACATTAGTCATAAAGAACTCATATACTTATTGCAAAATTTTATTGGCCCTCGAAGCAAAGTACTACTACGCATGCTCCTAGGGGGAGGTTGGTAGGAGTTAACCATCACGCGCCCCCGACCTTCACACAAAGGAGGACAATCAAAATACAATGCGCGCCAATTTGGTTACATAGTTAGGAGACCATACGTGCATGCTTCGGGAATCACAAACCTTAACACCAATATTCTTACTAAACAAAACCATTTACTAGAACCTCCCACTTATTATCATCTCTAGATCGTAAAACTATTGCAAGGAATCAAACATATCATATTCAGTGATCTACAAGTTTTATGTAGGATTTTATGACTAATCATGTGAATGACCAATTCATGTCATCTCTCTAAATAGATATAAGTGAAGCAAGAGAGTTTAATTCTTTCTACAAAAGATATGTCCACGCTCTAACAAATTTAAGTAAAGCAAAAGAGCTTTCTACAAATGGCGGTTTTCTATGTGAAGAGAAACACGCAATCCAAACTTCAAATGATATAAGTGAAGCACATGAAGCATTCTATAAAGCCATACTCAAAATATTTAAGTGAAGTGCACTAAGCATTCTATAAATCAACCATGGACTATCTCATACCAGCATGGCGCATAAAAGAAAAGTGAAAGCTAAATGCAAAAGACGCTCCAAGATTTGCACATATCGCATGAACGAAACGAATTTGAAAACATACCAATACTTGTTGAAGAAAGAGGGGATGCCTTCCGGGGCATCCCCAAGCTTAGATGCTTGAGTTTCCTTGAATATTTACTTGGGATGCCTTGGGAACCACCAAGCCTTAGCTCTTGCCTCTCCTCCTTTTCATCATATCGAGACCTCCTCGATCTTCGAACACTTCATCCACACAAAACTTCAACAGAAAACTCGGTAAGATCCGTTAGTATAATAAAGCAAATCACTACTCTAAGTACTATTGCAAGCCAATTCATATTTTATTTTTTCATTGTAGCTACAGTAATATAACTTTTCCATGGCTTAATCCACTGATAGAAATTGATAGTTTCATCAAAACAAGCAAACTATGCATCAAAAACAGAATCTGTCTTAAACAAGACAGTCTGTAGTAATCTGAACATTAACCATATTTCTGGTACTCCAAAAATTATGAAAAATTTAGTAAAAATAAACAATTTGTATATAAAGACAGTGCAAAAAGTTTCATAACTGTTTGACGTTCCAGTAAAAAATGTAAAATCGCGCACTACAAACAAAGTTTCTGTCCTGCACCGCACAAACCAACAAGCATTGTAAACATCCTAAAGGCAAACCTTGGCACATTATTTTTATTATATAAACTTTATAAAAGCACACAACAGAAATAAATGACTCTCTATAACTTCCGAGTTGTCTCCCTGGCAGCGCTTTCTTTAAAGCCATTAAGCTAGGCATATAGTGCTCAAGTAATGGATCCACCCGGATCCCAAGGTATATCAAAGCCAATTTTAATTAACAATGATTTGTGATTTAATAGTGAGCACAAAGTAACATATATCATGCAACAACGAAGTCTAACTCTCTTCCTATGCATCATCATGTCATAAAAGAACAATTCATGTACACATAGTAAAGGCCAATGCATAGTATAAACAGTTTCTTGCAATTTATCATATTGGAAACATGGAGAGGCGGAGATGTAGTTCCTCTCACATAATAATTGCAAGTAGGAGCAGCAAGCACATGCATATTATATCTGTAGTAGTAAAACGCAACTCATCAATATAATCCTTAATAAGCACAAACTTCTCCAATATAATGTAGTCGGGAGAATTCAAAAAGATAATAGGACTATCATGCGTGGGTGCAATAGCAACAATTTCATGTTTAACATAAGGAACTATAGCAAGTTCATCTCCATAAGCATCATTCATATTGGCATCATGGCCACAAGCATAGCAAGCATAATCAAAAAGGGGTATTTTAAGAGAATCAATAGGATCATAACAATCATCATAGCAATCATCCTTCGGTAAGCACGAAGGGAAATTAAACAATGTATGCGTTGAAGAGTTACTTTCATTAGAAGGTGGGCACGGGTAGCTAATCCGCTCTCCCTCCTTTTGTTCTTCGCTCTCCTCATCATCTTTTTCATCCAATGAGCTCACAGTTTCATCAATTCCTTCTTCCATAGACTCCTGCAAAATATTAGTCTCTTCTTGGACAGCGGAGGAGTCCTCAATATATGGTTTAACATAGGCATTAGAAGCATAATTATCATAACAATACTTAAGTATGGAAAAAAATTTAGATTTGTAAAGAGTAGCATCATATTTTCCAATCAACGAAGCAATTTCATAAGCACCCTTAAAAGCAACAAATTCTTCAATTTGTTGAACATCATAGTAATTATAAACACCCTTAGCATACGAAGATACGATTCCATTATCACTAAATTCACATTGGTAGGGAAGGTGTTTCTTAGGGTCTTCAGAACAACAAGTAAAATCATATATTTCACATAAATTTCAAGCATAGCATTGCAAATGATGAATTTGATCCAGTAAAAGTTTCCCTTTTTCAGATATGCGGTGTCGCACATAACAATCATGCTCATCTAAAGATTTGCCCTCAACTAAGCTAGTTGGGGTTTCAGCACGAGCACATAGGGATCGAAGATGATCCAAGTACAAAGCTTCAGGAGTGTGATAGATTTTGAGTGGTTCTTCAACCATTGGTGTAGTAGGTACAACTAATTTTTTGGTATTTTGCGTTTCCTACCCATAACTAAAGATAGAAAACAAGAGCACAAAATAAAAACTACTTAGTGATAAAGCAAACAAGCACACACGAGAATATTCACCCCACGCTATTGCTCCCGGCAACGGCGCCAGAAAAAGGTCTTGATAACCCACAAGTATAGGGGATCACTTGTAGCCTCTTTCGATAAGTAAGAGTGTCGAACACAATGAGGAGCTAAAGGTAGAACAAATATTCCGTCAAGTTCTATCGACCACCGATACAACTCTACGCATGCTTAACGTTCGCTTTACCTAAAACAAGTATGAAACTAGAAGGACTTTGTAGGTGTTGTTGGATAGATTTGCAAGAATATAAAGAGCACGTAAATATAAACTAGGGGCTGTTTAGATAAAGACACAATAAAGTTAGTATAGTGAGTGTGGAAAAATTGGTGGTAGGAGTTGCGAAATTGTCCCTAAGCAATTGACTACTTTACTAGACCAATAGCAAGTTTTATGTGGGAGAGGCCACTGCTAGCATGTCATCCCTAACTTGGAATTCTATGCACTTATGTTTGGAACTATTAGCAAGCATCCGCAACTAATGTTGGTGAAGATGACGGAGGTGTTGGTGTAGATCGCGGTGATGATGATGGCCTCGGTGGCACTCCAGCGCCATCGAAAGCGAGGGGGAGAGAGCCCCCCTCCTTCTTCTTCTTCCTTCACCTTCTCCCTAGGTGGGAGAAGGGTTTCCCCTCTGGTCCATGGTCTCCATGGCGTGGGAGGGGCGAGAGCCCCTCCGAGATTGGACCTGTCTCTCTGTCTCTCTCTGTTTCTGCGCTCCAGATTCTGCCCTTTCACAGTTTCTTATATTCCCGGAGATCCGTAACTCCGATTGGATTGAAACTTTGAACACGATTTTTTTCCAGATATTAGCTTTCTTGCGGCGAAAGAAGGGTAACAACTGCCTTACGGGGTGTCCACGAGGGTCAGGCGCACGCCCCCCTACCTCATGGGCCCCTCGAGCATCATCTCACCTTGATTCCACTGCCGAAAAGTCACATTTATTCCATAAAAAATCTTCGTCAATTTTTATCCCGTTTGGACTCTGTTTGATATGGATTTTCTGCAAAACAAAAACATGCAACAAATAGGAACTGGCACTGGGCACTCGATCAATATGTTAGTCCCAAAAATAGTATAAAAAGTTGCCAAAAGTATCTAAGAGTTGTAGAATATTGGCATGGAACAATCAAAAATTATAGATACGATGGAGATGTATCAGGGAGCATCATGGAATTGGCGATGGAGATGGGTTGGTGATGACGAAGTACGAAGATCCCCCTCTCCGGAGCCCCAAACGGACTCCAGATCTACCCTTCCAAGGAAGAACAGGGCCTGGCGGCGGCTCTGTCTCAAGGATCACGATAATTCTTTCTCCCTTATTTTTTCCTGGAAATATGTGATTTTATAGTATCAGGGGGGCATCTGCGGGGCCACCAGGTGGGTACAACCCATCTGGGCGCGCTAGGAGAGGGGAGCGTGCCCTGGTGGGTTGTGCCCACCCAGGTGCCCCTCTCCTGCATGTCTTGGCCCCATAAATTCTTATTATTGATATAAAAAATCCTCACAAAGTTTTGTTCCATTCCAAGAACTTTTATTTCTGCACAAAAACAACACCATGGTAGTTCTGCTGAAAACAGCGTCAGTCCGGGGTTAGTTTCATTCAAATCATGCAAATTAGATTTCAAAACAAGAGGAAAAGCGTGAGAAAAAGTAGATACGTTGGAGACGTATCACTCTTGCATAAAAGTAAATACTAAAAAGTAAAATGTAGATCCTTCACAGAGGGAAGCAGAGGTTGTCATGCACTTTTTTTTGGATGCGCAAGCTCTTAACGCAAAGGAACGTCACGTTATATTGCCCCTTACAATAGCAACCTTTATTATGCAGTCTATCGCTTTTATTACTTTGCCATCACAAGTTTGTACAATGCTTATTTTCCGTTACAATAAAAGATCAAACATATTTAGGAGCAATTTTTATTGCTTTATGCACCGATGACAACTTACTTGAAGGATCTTATTCAATCCTATATGGTGGACACTCATGGCAAGAAACTGGGGTTAGGAGTTTTTGGATGCACAAGTAGTATCTCTACTTAGTACGAGTTTTTGGCTAGCAAAAGATTCTAAGCAAGCACCATATGTTGGAGGATCCATAATAATATAACTTCTATGCAAATATACACAACCATAACTCATTACATTGTTTTCCTTGTCCAACTTCAACTAATTTGCTCAAGTTTGAAAATAATTAATGGGTATTCACAATCATAGAAGATGTCCAAGATAATCTATTATGTGAAAGTTCTCTTCCTTATACTAATCATTCATGAATTGCTTGTATGACCAATATTATGATTGTCAAGCTTCAAAAGATTTCACTTTCTGAACCCGATGTGAAGCTACTACTAGGTATGATACAAGCATATGAACCACATACAATTTCAAATTCATGCTATTCAATTCATTCAACCATTTACTCTTAGGATATAAGTGAAGCACGAGAGTAAATGACAAACTACTCCAAAAAGATATAAGTGAAGATCAAATGAGTAGATAAGTAAATGGGCAGTCATTTGAGGACTCTCTCTTATTTAGAAACTTTTAGATCTAAGTATTTTATTAAAACAACAAGCAAAACAAAATAAAATTACATTCCAAGAATAGCACAACTCATCTGAAGAAGCATAAACTTAGGCTCAACCGATACTAACTGATAATTGTTGAAGAAGAAAGGTGGGATGCCTACCGGGACATCCCCAAGCTTAGATGCTTGAGACTTATTGGAATATTATCTTGGGATTCCTTGGGCATCCCCGAGCTTGAGCTTTTGTGTTTCCCTAAATCTTAAAAACATCATCCACACAAAATTCAACAAGAACTCGTGAGATACGTTAGTATAAATAATTGCAACACCTTATCATTCTCTACTGTAACAAATCACTAAAATTATAATTTAACATTGCATACTAAATGCCTCTGCATATTTAATACTCCTATCCTCAAATAGAATCATTAAACAAGCAAACATATGCAAACATAACAACAATCTTTCGAAACACGATAGTCTCTAAAGAATGCAAGAAGATTCATATTTCTCTAACTCCAAAAATTCTGGAAAAAAATTACCACACTGTAGAAAGTTTATCATAGCTTATTGTGCAAAAAAATCAACATTTTTATCACATTCTGACTTTTCTCAAGAATTCACGCACTAGTGTGCAACTTTATGTTTTCAAACAACCACATATAGACTTGCAAAATAAGCATGGCAAAGTCTATACTTGAAATTTTTATTGAAGTAAAAGATACAAAACATTATTGTAAATAACAAAAAGCAAATCCTAATAAAAGAAAATGATGCTCCAAGCAAAACACATATCATGGGACGAATGAAAATATAGCTCCAAGTGAGGTTACCGATAATGTTGGAGACGAAAGAGGGGATGCCTTCCGGGGCATCCTCAAGCTTAGTTGCTTGGATATTCCTTGAATTTTACCTTAGGGTGCCTTGGGCATACTCAAGCTTAGGGTCTTGTCACTCCTTATTCTCCTCATATCGATATCTCACCCAAAACTTCGGAACTTCGTAAGATGCGTTAGTATGATAAAGAGCAAATCATTCAATTTGGTACTGTCAAGACAAGATCCATAATTGTTATCACACAATGCCTACTGTACCCTATCATTTCTACAATTTATATTGACCAATATAAGCCATAGAAACTATAAAACAAGCAAACTATGCATTGAAACCAGAATCTGTCAAAAATAGAACAACCTATAATGACCTGAACAAGGACTATACTTCTGCTACTCCAAAAGTTCTGAAAAAATAGGACAATGTAGGGAATTTATATATCAATTGTCTGTAAAAATTCAGAGCAAAAACATGTTTATGTGAATTTTCAAAATTACAGAACTGGGCGTAAAAGTTTCTATTTTTGCACAGAATCAAATCAACTATCATCCACACTACCCCAAAGGCTTTACTTGGCACTTTATTGAGACAAAAGCTATAGACATGATTACTACAGTAGCTTAATCATGTGAACACACAAAAACAGTAGGTAATAGTGTTTAGTTGTCTCCCAACAAGCACTTTTCTTTAATGCCTTTTTAGCTAGGCATGATGATTTCAAAGATGCTCTTATTAAAGTAAAGAATTGAAACATAACGGGAGCATCATGCATCACATGATAAGCACATTTAAGCCTAACCCACTTCCTATGCATAAGGATTTTATGAGCAAACAATTTATGGGAACAAGAATCAATTAGCATAGGAAGGCAAAACAAGCAAAACTTCAAGATTTTCAACACATAGAGAGGAAACTTGATATTATTGAGATATGTAAAAGCATATGTTCCTCTCTCATAATAATTTTCAGTAGCATCAACAATATATCTATCACATAAAGCATTATTTTCATGATCCACAAGCATAAAAAATTCATTACTCTCCATAGAAGCAAATTTATTCTCATGAATAATACAACAAAATAACTATCATGTGATTGAAAATTTATTCGGGGCACACATAAGTTTTTACTGGCGCTGCAAGATTGATCATTGAGCTTGGCATAGGTTGATTCCACTTATTGATTTCTTCATTTCTTACTAAGGGAAAATTACTACTTGATGCAAAACTCTGGGGTTGGAGGCCCAACAACTATTGCTTAGCGATAGTTCCTCGAGTAGCATTATCCTTGCTAGTTACGAAAACATATTAAAATAAAACATGACTAGAATTGCTTTTTGTATTTTTGAAATAAGTATTAACTGCATTTAAAAGTGGTTTGGAGAGTTTACTTATGTAGGAAATTGGACCGAGGTTAATAGGTTCACTAGTGGAATCTTCATAACAACAGTGAAACATATATATAAGTATAGATATGTTTAATGATAAATAAAACATTCATGTCATATATCATCATAATTTGGAATCTTGCATCTAGGCAATACATAATAAGGATTACACTTTTGGCAGGTGTCTTGCTCGATATATATTCATGCTTGAATAATATTGTTGGACTTTTTGGAGTTCGAGAAGGTCGTGTACCAACAAATATTAAAACATGGACTACCTTCTGGCTAATAATTAGTAGATTTCTTCAATAAAAATAATGTTTTATATAAAAAATTGGTTGGAATAAGCACGCCAATTTAAAAAAACATAGATAAATTTAGGACGTATCAGTATTCCAAGCATAATCCATGCTCGTCCACAAGCTCTGTCGCCCTTCTTTGAGCTTGCTATGCCTAGTCCCCGTCATGTCTCTCCCTGGTCTTGTCTTTCCCACAGTGAGGCCATTAATGTGGCCATTGTGCTTTCAACCGTTGACTTGGGCAGCCATAGGCCTCCAAGGAGCTTCGTCATAGGTCATGCTCATCCTACTAGGAGAGAGCATCAAAGTAAGAAGTGAAAGGGTGAGTAGAGAGAAGGAAATTGAAAGAGACAATGACGGGTGGACTTCATTTGTCACTGGCTATGCAAGAAATTATTGGAACCGTGATATTCAGATTTGCTAGAATGGCAACTTCTGAGAAATTATTGGAAGGTTCCCAATAACTAATTTCTGTGAGTTAGCTTTTCAGTTTTGTTGGAGTTTATATCTTCCTTTCGACGAAAATTTAACCTATATCTCTGATTTGTGATGTTCGTACACAACCACTGAGTCGCACGCCAAGCTTTGAAGTGTGGCAGTCTCATCCGCGTTTTTGTGTGAAACATCAGAAGCTCCATTTTAATCAAGAACCAACATTACAAGATCACCCCTAAAAAGAAAGAAAAAATACATTCAAGTCCTCGAGGAGTCCTCCATTTGCTATCCCCACACATATCAATGGTGTGTCGATGTCGCAAGCACTAGAGTTCTACGCCATCGCCAGAACAAGAAAGTAATGTCCACGCATGCAACCATGATGTCACTAATCTCTGTTGGGAAGTGTCGGCGATGTCCATCCCGAAGTATCCACGACTTGGAAAAGAAAACAATGTTGGGTCGAGCACACCTAGATGTTTGCTCGAGTCGACATAATAATCAAATCGGCGTTATTGCCGCGAAACAACACCGGCCCGACAAGGCACAACTGTCTCCCATTGCTTCCACCGAGGGAAAGTAACTTGTCTATCCCATCTTGTCGCTAGATCCGATGGTGAACACACTGCCACAACCAAAGAAGAACCAGAAGGAGATCTAAATTAGCATCGATGCCACCACCGCCGAAAGGGCTGAGAATGATAGACAGTGAAGACCTACTTGTCCACCTGATCTTGTCACTAGATCTGATGGCACATTCACAATCGGGGCTAGAGAAGTCGGGTAAACAATTATCAAACATCACCCTGCCAGAAGGGCTGAAGTGGCGAACCGGCCGAGACATGCCTAATGCTCCAAGGCAGAGAAGGATAAGGCAGAAAGTCACCTTCTCAGTCCGAGTTCAAATGGGCTTGGGTGAACAGTATAATAAAAAGTAAAAAAGAATTCAAAAAAATCTGAATTTTTTGTGGCAAACATTGACAAATGTTCTAAAGAGCTTGAAAATTTTCATCATGAAATCACATTTGTGCAAGTCATCGCAAAAAAAAATCAATGCTTCAAAATGCTTTCAAAAGTAGCATTTTAAAATGTGATTCCGCAATTAAAGCTTGCAAGCTCTTAGAACATTTGTCAATGTTCGTCAAAAAAAATATTTTTTAACTTTCACCCGAGTTAAAAAATGAGCTCAGGCTGAGAAACTCTGTGGCCGGATAAGGCCAATAATCTACCGGGAGGAGGGGCAGTGGCGTGGAAACTATAGATCACCTAGGATTGAGGTTTTTTTATTTGGGATTCTCTGGTCCTGCCTACACTTGGACTAATAGAAGATTTTCTTCCAGACCCACTTATGAAAGGCTTGATAGAGGACTTGTTAATCCTGATTGGTGTGATGTGTTTCTGTTCACTAAGTGCTTAATCTTTCCATTATTCTTAGTGATCATGCTCCCATTCTTATTACAACTGAAGGAAAGTACAATAAGCCTAGGCAAACCTTCAGTTTGACAATTGGTGGCTACAAGAAAATGATTTCCAATCTTTTGCTAAGAACGCTTGGAATTCTGTTAGGAATAGAAATTTCTCTGGTCATACTAATAATCTTGCAGGAGCTTTGAAAGTTTGGTGTAAAAAGAAAAAAACCTATACATCAAGAGCTATCAAACTTGGAGGAGCAAATCAATAGTATACAAATGCATCCGCTCTCTACAGAAACACCAAGTTTTTTCATCATGATGTTCTTAAAAGAAGAAACAGGAATATTATCGTCTCCATAAAAGATGAGAATAAAAACATTCATTTTAATCCTCAGGATACTGCAAATACCTTTGTTAATTATTTCAGATATATTTTGGCCTCCCCTAATGTGAATTTTCCCAGACCCTTTCTTGCTTCCAGTCCTCCTCTAGAAAGCAATGATTATACACATAGCATCCCAGGTAAGCAGGAAATCTTCAACACACTGAAGGACATGAAGCTCAACGCCGCTCCCAGGCCAGATGGATTCAATGTTGAGTTCTACATTGCCACATGGAGCTGGATAGGGGATGATGTCACCGCTATGGTAAGAATTTTTTACCAAACAGGTATAATTCCACCTCATATTAGTGATACTCACATTGCTTTAATTCCTAAGAAGCTTGTTCCATAAATCCCTTCAGATTATAGACCTATAAGCCTTTGCAATGTAATCTACAAGATCATATCTAAAACTTTGGCGAACAGATTAAAGCCTCATCTCCCTGACTATATTGATCTAGCCCAACAAGATTTCATCGAGGGTCGACGTATTTCCAACAATATTATCTTAGCCCAAGGGATCACCCATTCCTTTGCTCTTAAATCTTGGAATCAGAAAGCATTTTTTGCTCCAAATAGATTTGGCTAAATCTTTTGATCATCTTGAATGGAATTTTATAGTCTCTGCTCTTTCACGCAAAGGGTTACATCTCATTTCATAAACCTGGTTTATGCTTGCATTTCTTCCCCGATGTTCTCTGTCATTATCAATGGCCATCCTTTCATGAATTTTCGTAGCAGCAGGGGTATAAGACAATAAGATGTCTTTTATCTCCTTATTTGTCTCGTCATTTCTATTAATGAGCTTCTTTGAGCCTACAGGATGCTATGGTCCAAAATCACTTATCTGGTATTTCTCTTGGACCAAATTGCCCTCCTATTCATTCGATTTATTTTGCTGATGATTTGTTAGTTTGTGGTAGTGCAACTGTGCAGGAAGCGAATCAAATGGCCCACCTAATCAGCCAATTCTACTATCGATCTGGTCAGACTCCGAACTGGGATAGATCTTCTATTCTTTTCAATGCAAATGTGCCTCAGTCTTTAGTCCAACAAATCTTGCATATCTTCCTTGTTCCTCTTATTGATTCCCGATCTACGCATTTTGGGCACCCTCTAATCCTCCCAGCAAAAAATCAAGCATCTGCCTACGGTTTTGTTTATGACAAGTTCAAGAATAAGCTCCCTACTTATAAAGCCGATAAGTTGTCTCATGCAGCTAGACTTGAGCTCATCAACTATGTTTTTGCATCCATTCTTGTCTATTATATGTCCAACATTCTTTCCTCAAAAAGATTCCTTGCTAAAATCACAACTGTCATTCGTAACTTCTGGTGGGTGGGTGTTAGAGAGGAATCTAGTGCTAAATCTTTATGCCTTAGAGCTTGGAAAGACATCTGCACACCTAAAGAGGAAGGAGGGTTGGTAATCAAAAACATGTTAGCCACGAATCAGGGGCTTCTTCTTGCTGCTGCTTGGAGGCTTGTAGACAATTCAGATAATCTCATAACTATGCGCTTTTCTATCAATTGCTCGACAGTAATTTGTTCACCCACCGTAATACTTATGCTATCTTGAGAGAAGCCTCTAGTGAAACATATGGCCCCCGGGTCTATCTCTTATCATATTTTCTTTCAATCTACCTTTATTTGCATCTTTACTTTTTGCATCTATATTATAAAATACCAAAAATATATTTATTTTATCATACTATCTTTATTAGATCTCACTTTCGCAAGTGGCCGTGAAGGGATTGACAACCCCTTTATTGCGTTGGTTGCGAGTTCTCAGTTTGTTTGTGTAGGTGCGTGGGACTTTTGAGGAGCCTCCTTGGTTCTCAAAACTGAGGGAAATACTTACACTATACTTTGCTGCATCACCCTTTCCTCTTCGAGGAAAACCAACGCAAGCTCAAGACGTAGCAAACCCCCATAATTTTTTATGAAAGCAGGGACATTCTCTGTTGGACCCTCACGACTTCAGGGAAATGCAACTCCAAGAGTACTTATAAGTTGTGCTTGCAACAAATCAGCTCGGTGCCCGGTAATCAACCAAGACAGGTAACTCCTACTATTAAAAACATTATGTCGCAAGTGTGGAAACAAAAAACAATGGCCCCACAAGTCAAAACATTTGCTTGGCGACTACTTAGACGTGCTATTCCTACAGGTGCTAGAGCTAGCAGATTTTCCTCTCATATTTCTTTATCTTGTGCTAACTCCGCCTATGTTGTCTCAACATAGCCGGTCCCAAGCCCGGGTAAAGGAGGAGGGTTGTGATAGGCTTGGCGAGCCAACGTAAAAACTCAGCCACTCTTATGGAGATGAAACCCAAAAGATTTTCGTTGGGGCATAACCCTCTCAGCGACGTGCCACATCGGAACCCGGGTGTGGTGGAAAATGGGCAAGGGCCGGGCCGTCACCCCTCAAGTGGCGCGCCGTATCTTGATCCGGATACGGTGGCAAGTGAGCGAGGATCGGGTCGTCGCATCCTTAGTGGAGCGCTACATCGGCGCCCGGATGTAGTGGAAAATGAGCAAGGGTCTTCGCATTTGACTCGACGAGTGCGAAGGGTAAGGAAGCTAGCCGAGCCTAGGAGGATTCGCTTAGGTAGCTGGAACGTAGGGTCTCTGACAGGGAAGCTTCGGGAGCTAGTTGATGCAGCGGTGAGGAGAGGTGTTGATATCCTTTGCGTCCAAGAAACCAAATGGAGAGGACAGAAGGCGAAGGAGGTGGAGGATACCGGCTTCAAGCTGTGGTACACGGGGACGGCTGCAAATAGAAATGGCGTAGGAATCTTGATCAACAAGAGCCTCAAGTATGGAGTGGTAGACGTCAAGAGACGTGGGGACCGGATTATCCTGGTCAAGCTGGTAGTTGAGGACTTGGTTCTCAATGTTATCAGCGCGTATGCCCCACAAGTAGGCCACAATGAGAACACCAAGAGGGAGTTCTGGGATGGCTTGGAAGACATGGTTAGGAGTGTACCGATTGGTGAGAAGCTCTTCATAGGAGGAGACCTCAATGGCCACGTGGGCACATCTAACACAGGTTTTGAAGGGGTGCATGGGGGCTTTGGCTATGGCATCAGGAATCAAGAAGGAGAAGATGTCTTAAGCTTTGCTCTAGCCTACAACATGATTGTAGCTAACACCCTCTTTAGAAAGAGAGAATCACATCTGGTGACTTTTAGTAGTGGCCAACACTCTAGCCAGATTGATTTCATCCTCTCGAGAAGAGAAGATAGGCGTGCGTGCCTAGACTGTAAGGTGATACCTGGAGAGAGTGTTGTACCCCAGCATAAGCTGGTGGTTGCTGACTTCCGCTTTCGGATTCGTGTCCAGCGGGATAAGCGTGCCAAAGTCGCTAGAACGAAGTGGTGGAAGCTCAAGGGGGAGGTAGCTCAGGTGTTCAAGGAGAGGGTAATTAAGGAGGGCCCTTGGGAGGAAGGAGGGGATGCGGACAATGTGTGGATGAAGATGGCGACTTGCATTCGTAAGGTGGCCTCGGAGGAGTTTGGAGTATCCAGGGGAAGGAGAAGCGAAGATAAGGATACCTGGTGGTGGAATGATGATGTCCAGAAGGCGATTAAAGAGAAGAAAGATTGCTTCAGACGCCTATACCTGGATAGGAGTGAAGACAACATAGAGAAGTACAAGATGGCGAAGAAGGCCGCAAAGCGAGCTGTTGGTGAAGCAAGGGGTCGGGCATATGAGGACCTCTACCAACGGTTAGGCACGAAGGAAGGTGAAAGGGACATCTATAAGATGGCTAAGATCCGGGAGAGGAAGACGAGGGATATTGGCCAAGTCAAATGCATCAAGGACGGAGCAGGCCAACTCTTGGTGAAGGACGAGGAGATTAAGCATAGATGGCGGGAGTACTTCGACAAGCTGTTCAATGGGGAGAATGAGAGTTCTACCATTGAACTGGACGACTCCTTTGATGAGACCAGCATGCGTTTTGTGCGGCGCATCCAGGAGTCTGAGGTGAAGGAGGCTTTAAAAAGGATGAAAGGAGGCAAGGCGATGGGCCCTGATTGTATCCCCATTGAGGTGTGGAAAGGTCTCGGGGACATTGCGATAGTATGGCTAACCAAGCTTTTCAACCTCATTTTTCGGGCAAACAAGATGCCAGAAGAATGGAGACGGAGTATATTAGTACCAATCTTCAAGAACAAGGGGGATGTTCAGAGTTGTACTAACTACCGTGGAATTAAGCTGATGAGCCATACAATGAAGCTATGGGAGAGAGTCATTGAGCACCGCTTAAGAAGAATGACAAGCGTGACCAAAAATCAGTTTGGTTTCATGCCTGGGAGGTCGACCATGGAAGCCATTTTCTTGGTACGACAACTTATGGAGAGATATAGGGAGCAAAGGAAGGACTTGCATATGGTGTTCATTGACTTGGAGAAGGCCTATGATAAGATACCGCGGAATGTCATGTGGTGGGCCTTGGAGAAACACAAAGTTCCAGCAAAGTACATTACCCTCATCAAGGACATGTACGATAATGCTGTGACAAGTGTTCGAATAAGTGATGTCGACACCGGTGACTTCCCGATTAAGATAGGACTGCATCAGGGGTCAGCCTTGAGCCCTTATCTTTTTGCATTGGTGATGGATGAGGTCACAAGGGATATACAAGGAGATATCCCATGGTGTATGCTCTTTGCGGATGATGTGGTGCTAGTTGACGATAGTCGGACGGGGGTAAATAGGAAGTTAGAGTTATGGAGACAAACCTTGGAATCGAAAGGGTTTAGGCTTAGTAGAACTAAAACCGAGTACATGATGTGCGGTTTCAGTACTACTAGGTGTGAGGAGGAGGAGGTTAGCCTTGATGGCCAGGTGGTACCTCGGAAGGACACCTTTCGGTATTTGGGGTCAATGTTGCAGGAGGATGGGGGTATTGATGAAGATGTGAACCATCGAATCAAAGCCGGATGGATGAAGTGGCGCCAAGCTTCTGGCATTCTCTGTGACAAGAGAGTGCCACAAAAGCTAAAAGGCAAGTTCTACAGGACGGCGGTTCGACCCGCAATGTTGTATGGCGCGGAGTGTTGGCCGACTAAAAGGCGACATGTTCAACAGTTAGGTGTGGCGGAGATGCGTATGTTGAGATGGATGTGTGGCCACACGAGGAAGGATCGAGTCCGGAGTGATGATATACGAGATAGAGTTGGGGTAGCACCAATTGAGGAGAAGCTTGTCCAACATCGTCTGAGATGGTTTGGGCATATTCAGCGCAGGCCTCCAGAAGCTCCAGTGCATAGCGGACGGCTAAAGCGTGCGGAGAATGTCAAGAGAGGGCGGGGTCGACCGAATTTGACATGGGAGGAGTCCGTTAAGAGAGACCTGAAGGATTGGAGTATCGACAAAGAGCGAGCTATGGACAGGGGTGCGTGGAAGCTTGCTATCCATGTGCCAGAGCCATGAGTTGGTTGCGAGATCTTACGGGTTTCACCTCTAGCCTACCCCAACTTGTTTGGGACTAAAGGCTTTGTTGTTGTTATTGTTGTTGTTGTATTTCTTCATCTTGTGCTAGATGTGATACAGAGGAAGTTGATCTTCATCTTTTTGCAATTTTGCCAGAGCAGCTTGGTTTGGGCAACCTTGGTATATTAAATCAGGAAAGACTCTCAAGGTCAACAACATATTCAACAAGGCTCCACTCTAAAATCTGATTTAGCAATTGCAGGTACCAAGATATTCTCTGATGCTTCTTGGCAGAAGGAAAATATCCAAGGAAGGCGAAATTGCCCGGCAACTAGCATCGGAGTACACATCCAAATTCCTGAAGGCCAGTCAAATCGAGAAATCATGATTCAGGCATCTACTGACTCGGTCCAATCGCCGGTCATTGCTGAAGTTGTTGGTCTCCAGTTTGCCGCTAAGATTGCTTGCAGGTTTCAACTCAAACAGGTTTCCTTCTTGACGGACAACCTCTCCTTGGCAAAGATGATTGCCTCAAGAGACATCAGTGGTTCCAAGATCACCTAGAGATGCAGACAACCAATTAGCAATTTCATACATGCCACTTCTCATATTCTTACTACTGTCTTCCACATCTCTAGGAACAACAATGAAATTGCTCACAACCGTGCTCATCAGGTTCTCAACTCGAGAGTAGAACCTGTTTTTAGTTGCGCTCATTCTGCTCATACTGAAACTTCTTGCCCTGTTCTGCAATCCTTCCTTGACTTTTATGAGCAAGGTTATGTAATTCATGTTGTACACTGTCTATGAGTTGAATGAAAATTTAGCGCTTGATGGTGCCTTACCTGTGTTAAAAAAAAACTAGGATTGTCTGAAAAAAAGATCACCGTGGGGGAGAAAAACTGAACCGCTATAAAACTTAACCGCTATAACTCGTTTCTCATCTGCATTTTTTTAGTCGGAATCTGCATTTCACTAGCGACGGTTCTTTCCCGCGCCCATTGGAAGAGCGCGTGTGCTCCCGTACATGCGCGGCCAAATAGGTACAGTCGTCAACGTACGTACGCACGTACGTACCCTGTTGCTTTGCTGCACGAGGCCGTAGCTCCTGGATCTGCATTTTTGACAACTCTAGGTAGATGATCCATTTCCCCATCAAGCTCTCGTCCATGTGTGCGACCCAGATCGTGGCCCTTGGCCTACATGTACCTCCACTCCCGCACCAGCAACCAACCCCGTCACCATCGCGCCCCTCTCCCCTCGGGTCCAAATATCCATCCCTACATAGAAGCCACGCATCTCGCGCTCCGTTTCCCCATTATAGCAGAGCACTGAACAGGTCGCAGCGCCCCCTCCCGAATCCTCTCGCTCGCTCACTCCACGCCTGCGCGTTCCTTGGCTGGCCTCGCACGTCGCCGTCCTCCTCGGCGACAGCGCTCCTCGCAGGCGGCGGCAATGGGGAACCCGCCGGAGCTGTACTACCAGCTGCTCAACATCACCAGGGACACGCCCCCGCAGGAGATCAGGGCGGCCTACCGGTGCCTGGTGCGCCAGTGGCACCCCGACAAGCACCCGCCGTCCTCCAAGTCCGAGGCCGAGGACCGGTTCAAGGCCATCACCCAGGCGTACGAGGTGCGTTGCGTTGCGTGATCGCCGATCGAGCCGGCGCGCTCCTCCTGTCTCCTGTTTCGAGTTTTTGACGCTTGCATTGCGGGTGGCCGCCGGCCTTCGCTGTCCGCAGGCTCTCCTGGACCAGCAGGAGAACAGGGCGGTGCTCCGGGCGCGCAACGCCGACGAGGGCAGGAGGAGCTGCGCTAGGCCCGAGGAGCGCGTTGGCGGCAGCGCGGCGGCAATGGCGCGGGCTCCCGAGAGGGCAGCGAGGACGACCGCCCCACCGCCGCCGGCGCGGGGGTCCCAGAAGGTGTACAGCTCCACTGACATCGGCGGCGGCGGGCGGCGCGCGTTCGCCGAGTTCTCCAGCTACGTGGTGCGCAAGGCGCCGCCGCTGGAGCGCAAGGTGGAGTGCACCCTGGAGGAGCTCTGCGCCGGGTGCAAGAAGGAGGTCAAGTACACCCGCGACGTCGTCACCAAGAACGGGTAAGCCATCACGCCACGATGACGTGGAACCGTACACAAAAGAAACATCCATATCTCCAGATCTGTCACTCACCTGAGACAACATCATTGCCGTTTATTCACAGTCCCTTATACTATCACTGTATATGATAGTAACAGTATCACACCGCAGTATGCATGCTATCAAAGTATTTTGGATAAAAAGTAGGTTTTATTCACTCAAAATGAAACATTAAAGAGGATACAAACACAATGAACACACGCATGGGGACTCTGCATAGCTAAGATTAATTTACGACTGTCTTTTCATTAACAAATTCAGTTTATATCTGTGGTTAGACATCCATGTAACATATAAAAGAAAGAGCGTGTCAGGCTATAGATTCAGATGAATGTGCGTGTGCCTACTTGATGATGGGCAAGAATAATCTTGGTACGGTTTAACATGCGGTCTAGACAATGCTTGCTTGAAAGCTCAGGCTAGACAAACAGAGCTGTTAAGTACTGTGACACCAAATCAGCTTTAGTTTATGTGGTGTACCTTCTAAGAAATAGGTGTTCAAATAGCGATCTGCTCAACCCACATCAAGGGACACACTTAAACACAGGACACTGGTAGTCTGGTACAGTTTCAGACTTTCAGGCCATTGGCCAGTTTCTCCAGCCGGGCACAGACTGCATTAATCACTAAATTACATATGCTAGAGATGAAATGTTTAGCCCCCCTATGGTTGTCTGCAAGATGATTATCCTCACTAACCACTAAGAACTAACTACAATATTATGCCACAATTCAGTAGAAGATTCTTAGGCAGGTACTCCCTCTGTAAAGAAATATAAAAGCGCTTAGATCACTAATTACTTAAGAGGCAGTACTAGCATACTTGTAATGTGCTACTAAGAACTCATGTTTGGTTGAATACCTCTATTTTGGAGGCTATCACCTGTCGAAATGCGTGGGGTGGTCCTTCAGGGGCAGGGCATTAGGTGGTGTGTAATTCATGTATGCTGCCTGCATGTGAGGATGCTGGCCTATCTAGCTGGTACCGGAGAGAGACAGTGACTCTATTCGTACCACCTGATCGCATTTTTTACGCTACTGACCAGTGACCATGGCCTGCATGATTTGGTCCCTGACTGGCAGGCTGATCGCCAAGAAGGAGGTGACGCAGATCATCCGGGTGAAGCCCGGCTGGAAGAAGGGGACCAAGGTGACGTTCGAGGGCATGGGCAACGAGCGCCCCGGCTGCCTCCCCGGCGACGCCGTCTTCACCGTGTCGGCCAGGAGGCACAAGGCGTTCAAGCGGCAGGGCGACGACCTGGTGCTCAAGGCGGAGGTTCCGCTGGTGAGCGCGCTCACCGGCTGGTCCTTCTCGTTCCGGCTGCTCGGCGGCGAGAAGGTCAGCTGGTCGTTCCGCGACGAGGTCATCCGGCCCGGGTACGAGAAGGTGGTCAGGGGCGAGGGCATGCCCGTCGTCGGCGGCAAGAAGGGCGCGCGCGGGGACCTTCGGGTCAAGTTCGACGTGGTGTTCCCCAAGAACCTCACCGACGAGCAGCGGAGGGGCCTCGTCGAGATCCTGAGGGGCTGCGCCTGAAGCCCTGGACCGAGAGCAGAGCAGCCTGCCGGAGAGTGAAAATTTTGTCGCGCGGTCATGTTAATACACTTTGGGACGGAACAGAGCTGATCGATGATGTCCTTGTACATAGAGATTTTGAATATGAGATGTGAGCGACCCTCTTGGTTTTGCAGATGGAAGGATCGATAATACACACATGGACGGTGGTTGCAACTTGCATGGGCAATGATTTTTGGCATTTTACTTCTTCGTTCACATCGCTTCATTAATTCCCTTTTGAAGCCTAGCTGCGTCCTTTGGGGCGAACAACGGGCCGCGCAAGCAAATGGCTGGGCAGGTATGCTGCTTTTCGCCGCTATGAACATCTTGTATCGTGTGATAACATTTTTGGTGCTGCCTGGCTAGAGCAACTCTGTACACCATCTCAAAACACTTACCCCCCTAAGAATTTCTTCGTGTTATGAGCGTGGAATCTAACCCATTCCCAAAACTTAAGTTATAAAAGAGATTCTTTTTGCTAAACAATCTTCTTTTCAATATAAGGGAGTGCTTAGAACTTATCTAGATGAGATATAGTTTGGTCACATTCACCTGAATCTCTACTCCTAAAGGGGGAGTTGTTAGTTTCGCCTCACTCCCTCCAACCCCTTGGCAAACCCTGTGTTACGCCTGCGAGCGTCTTACAGACGACCTTTCGCTCAAACACAAACAATTTAGATGTGCTCATTTGACGCATGCATTAACTCACTCAAATCGGCCCTTTCCCAAAACAGCTTCATGCATTAACTCATTCAAATCAAATCTTAAGAAAATATCAACTAAATCCAAACTTTTCTTGCCTTCCACTACTCATACTCAAATCAAATTAAATCTTACCAAAACATCAGATAGTCAAAGTTGGCCGGCCCATTTGACGCGTGTGCGCGTTTTTATTTTTCGTGTTTCCTATGTTCCATTTTTTGTTTTCTTTTTTCTGTTTCATTTTTTCTATGATCAATATGTTGGTTTGCTCGGCATAGTAACAGAATTGGGACAGACTTGTACACCAAGGTGAGTTAGTATAGTCGCCTTCATTCCGATTAACCACCCCCATTGATTTTTTATCCCACCAATTTATTTGAACTGGTTTTTAGCCCACAGATCTATTTATCTCTATTCCTAAAGGAGAGTTGGTAGTATCGCCTCACTCCCTTCAACCCCTCAACAAACCTTATGTTACGCCCGTGAGCGTCTTACAGACGACTTTTCGCTCAAGCGCAACCAATTTAGGCAGACCCATTTGACACGTGCATTAACTCAATCAAATCGGCCCTTTCCCAAAATAACTTTATGCATTAACTCATTCAAATCAAATCTTAAAAAATATCAACTAAATCCAAACTTTCCTTGGCTTCCACTACTCATACCTAAAATCAAATTAAATCTTACCAAAACATCAATCATAGTCAAAGTTGGCCGGCCCATTTGATGCGTGTGCGCGTTTTTATTTTTCGTGTTTTCTATGTTTCATTTTTTGTTTTCTTTTTTCTGTTTCATTTTTTCTATGATCAATAGGTTGGTTTTTGCTCGGTATAGTAACAGAATTGGGACAGACTTGTACGCCAAGGTGAGTTGGTAGGGTCGCCTCCATTCTGATTAAACCACCCCCATTGATTTTTTTTATCCCACCAATTTATTTGAACGGGTTTTTAGCCCACTGATCTAGTTATATCTATTCCTAAAGGGGAGTTGGTAGTATCGCCTCACTCCCTTCAACCCCCCAGCAAACCTTATGTTACGCCCGCGAGCGTCTTACAGACGATTTTTCCTCAAGCGCAACCAATTTATGCGGGTCCATTTGATGCGTGCATTAACTCAATCAAATCGTCTCTTTCTCAAAACAACTTCATGCATTAACTCATTCAAATCAAATCTTAAGAAAATATCAACTAAATTCAAACTTTCCTTGGCTTCCACTACTCATACCCAAATCAAATTAAATCTTACCAAAACATCAATTATAGTCAAAGTTGGTCGGCCCATTTGACGCGTGTGCGCGTTTTTATTTTTCGTGTTTTCTATGTTTCATTTTTTTTTCCTTTTTTCTGAACCATTTTTTCTGTGATCAATAGGTTGGTTTTTACTCGACATAGTAACAGAATTGGGACAGACTGGGGGCGTGTTTGGTAGCCTTGTGAGCCGGGCCTGGCTAGCTCAAGCCTGACTAAACGGAGCCTGGGTGAGGAAAACAGGCAAAAAATCGACATATGCACATTGTTTGGTTGCCTGCATCTAGGCCTCTCGCATTAAGGGATCAATTTTGGCTTAGTGTTTGGTTGCCTGCATTGGCTCAGCTCACCCAACTACACGGTGTTTGGTTCCATGCAATAGTTGTTGTCTGGTAACCTCTTCGGCGAGGTGGTGAGGTTACCAACACACAGTGGCGTAAAGAAAAAATTGTACACACACAACAAAAGATAGTTGTAAACCATAACTAATTGCAGTTTAAATAAAATGCCACACTTAAACATATCAGTTCAAACGCAAAGCAGTACGATAAGAACTAAACCAGCTGGAGCATAGGAAGGGCAGTCCTAGACGTTCAGGGCGAAGGCGTCGTCATGCTTGCCGCACTTGGTCACCACTTCAATGCCTTCGTCGTCAAAGATGATGACCTTGAGCGTGTCCTGAGTGAGCAGGTTGAACATCAGCATGTAGCCGATCCTGATCTGATGGACGGCGACGAAGGGGGCCCAACCTTGATCGAGGATCACCCTGCCGTCCATCAGGCAGACATCAACCTCCACGAGCAGTCGTGTTGATCCTCAGCTTGAACTCTTGCGGCACCACCGTAAAGTTTTTGGTGAAGTCCAGAGGCATTGGGATGCACTCAAGATGAGGGGCAAGGATCACCTTACAGAAGTGGGTTGGACCTCCATCCTCTTGGTAGTGGTCATAGTTATGGCGCTCGTCGCTAGGGGCTCCTCTTGCACAACGTCCTCATCAGTGACCACCTCCTCAGGCGTGGTCGGCACAACCTCCTTGCCTTCTCCATGGGGCGGCACCACCTCCTTGCCCTTGTTGCCCATGTCGGTCTGCATTACGAAGAGAGCGCATTATGAAGGGCACACTAAAGTTCTGAGGTTGATAACAATTAAAAGTTATCGTCCATGACCCCTTTATTTACCCATTGATATGTCTCCAGCGTATCTATAATTTTTTATTGTTCCATGCTATTATAGTATCAATCTTGGGTGTTTATTATACAATTATATGCAATTATATATAACATTTCAGGGACTAACCTATTAACTTAGTGCCAAGTGCCAGGTTTTTTTTGCCTATTTTTTGTTTTCCAGGAAATCAGTACCAAACGAAGTCCAAATGCCACAAAACTTTTTGATAATTTTTTTCTAGACATAAGAAACACTATAAGCTTCGGGAGGAGACCAAAAGGCAAAGGAGTGGGCCACGAGCCACCAGGGCACGCCCAAGGGGGTCGGCGCGCCCTGGCGCCTCGTGGGCCTCTCATTCTTCTGTTTAACCTAATTCTGACTCTATAAGTTCTCTAAAATCGAGAAACCAATAGAGAGCCACCCAAAATACTTTTTTCGCTGCCGCAAGTTTCTATTCACGTGAGATCCCATCTGGAGGCCTTTTCTGACACTCGGCGGGAGGGGGAATCGATCATGGAGGGTTTCTACATCAACCTTGCTGCCCCTCCGATGATGTGTGAGTAGTTTACCACAGACCTACAGGCCCATGGCTAGTAGCTAGATGGCTTCTTCTATCTATTTGATCTTCAATACAATTTTCTCCTTGATATTCTTGGAGATCAATTGGATGTAATACTTTTTTGCAGTGAGTTTGTTGGGATCCGATGAATTGTGGGTTTATGATCAGATTATCTATGAATATTATTTGAGTCTTCTCTGAAATCTTTTATGCATGTTTCTTATAGTTTTATATTTCTCTCTGATCTATCCATTTGGCTTGGCCAACTAGATTGATTTATCTTGCAATGGGAGAGGTGCTTTGTGATGGGTTCAATCTTGCAGTGCTCAATCCCAATGACAAAAGGGGATATGACACGTATTTGTATCGTTGCCATTAAGGATAAATGATGAGGTTTATTCGTATTTATTGGATTTACTTTGTATACATCGTGTCATCTTGCTTAAGACGTTACTCCATTCTTTATGAACTTGATACTCTAGATGCATGCTGGATAGCGGTTGATGTGTGGAGTAATAGTAGTAGATGCAGGTAGGAGTCGGTCTACTTGTCTCAGACGTGATGCCTATATACATGATCATTGCCTTGGATATCGTCATGATTATTTGTTTTTCTATCAATTGCCCAACAGTAATTTATTTACCCACTGTATGCTATGTTCAAGAGAAAGCCTCTAGTCAAAACTATGGCCCTCGGGTCTATCTTTATCATATATTAAAATCCAAAAATACCTTGTTGCAATTTTATTTACTTTATTTTTTTTGTTTTTTTATCTATATATCACTACGAGATTTGATCCTTACAATTAACCACCAAGGGATTGACAACCCCTTGTTTGCGTTGGGTGCAAGTATTTGTTATTTTGTGTGTAGGTACTACTAACGAGGTGTTGTGTGGTTCTCCTACTGGATTGATAACCTTGGTTCTTAACCGAGGGAAATACTTATCTCTAATGTACTGCATCATCCTCTCCTCTTCGAGGAAATCCCAACGCAGCTCACAAGTAGCACGAAGATTTTCTGGCGCCGTTGCCGGTTAGACATCATCAACATCTATCAAGTACCATCTCATAAACTTTCATCTCCTTGTATTTACTTTATTTGCCATTTGCCTCTCATTTTTATCTCCCCCACTTCTAAAATGCTTCGCAAAAACACAAAAATATTTTCCATTTTTTTGTTTTTTTGCTTGTTTGCTTGCTTGAAGTTGTTATCATGTCTGAATTCGTTATCGAAAAAAGTGAGGACGGTAAAATCCCTATGGTTGAAATTCCCTCAAATTTGGATGCTAAAACTTTTGTGATGGGAAGTGGGAACATCATAGGAAAAAGCATTATTCATGAATTCTTTAATTGTACGGGAACTTTGGTTTGTGATGATATTCCTCTTCTTAAAGGAACCAAATATCATGTCGAAGATATTTCCGCACTAGTTCTTAAACTTGAGAGAAGATTTATTTGCACTCATCCCACTTTGCAAAGATTGTTTTGTGAGTTGCCGGTTATAAATAATCCTAAGGCTAAAAAGGTAGCTACCCTCATCCTCGTGAATGAATTTGATTACATAGTGCGAGAAGCTCGAGAGATGTTTGATTTTTATGGTATGAGTCATCAAAAACCGGTGACTGATGAGATTTTACATAATGAGGATTACTTGTTGAGTTATTTATTTCGTGATAACCACACTTTTGATGAGAGTACCAAAAATGAAGTTCCTCCTTTAAACATAATCCAACAAGTTTTCGATGGAATTAATAAACAGTGCTCTTGCATCATAAAAGGGAACCAAGAAGGGTTTGAAGATGGTCATAAAATTTTGGTTGATGATGTGTTCCATGTTGTTTTTGAAAATCCTTTGATAAAGACACGTCTTTAAATGGAAAAATTAAAGATGACAAGAGTTGAAACTATGCATTATGCCTAGCTAGGGGCATAAAATAATAGCGCTCATTGGGAGGCAACCCAATAATTATTTTATTTTTCTTGTTTCTTTTCCTATTTTTTTGGTGTGCACACAATTATGCTACTGTTATGGTTGTGTTTTTGTGTTTCAATTAATGTTTGTGCCAAGTGAACCCTTTGGGTTGATTTGGATGACAGTTGATTTGATTCTGTGAAAAAACAGAAACTTTTTTTGCCCAGTTCTGGGATTTTGTAAATTCACCGAAACGTGATTTTAATCTAATTTTTTACACATTATTGATATACAAAATTCCCATGTTGTCATAATTGTTCAGAATTTTTGGAGTTACATAAGTATGGTCAATCTTCGAATTACTACAAACTGTTTTGTTTTTGACAGATTATGTTTTCCTTGCACTATTTGTTTTGATGAATCTATAGATTGTATCGGGGGTATAAACCATGGTGAAGTTAGAATACGGTGGGTATTATGCAATAATAAGATATGAATGGGTTTACAACAGTACTTAAAGTTTGTGATTTGGTTGTTATACTAATGGATCTCACGAAGGTTTTTGTTGAGTTTTGTGTGCTGAAGTTTTCAAGTTTTGAGTGAGATCACGATGGATGAAGGAATAAGGAGTGGCAAGAGCCTAAGCTTGGGGATGCCCGAGGCACCCTAAAGGTAATATTCAAGGACTCCCAAGCATCTAAACATGGGGATGCTCTGGAAGCTCCTCTTTCTTCTACCAACTATCGGTGAGCTATATTTTTATCCGTCACATGATATGAGTTTTGCTTGGAGTATCGTATTTTATATGAGTCTTTGCTTTGTTTGCTTTTTAGTTTGCCACAATCATCTTTGTGTACACACCTTTTTTAGAGGGACACATATTATTCGTGATTTGTTAGAATACTCTATGTGATTCACTTATATCATTTGAGCTAAACAGTTGCTCTAATACTTCACTTATATCTTTTAGAGCACGATGGTGGTTATATTTTAAAGAAATAGTTGCACTCTCATGCTTCACTTATATACTTTTGAGAGTTGATAATAGTAATTGCAATATGCATAAGTTATATATGAATTTGGTCCTAATATGATAGGTATTCAAGAGGGATATAATAAAAAAATCATGTAGATCACTGAATATGATAAGTTTGATTCCTTATAATAGTTTTGCGATATAAAGGTGGTAATATGTGGGTTATGCTAGTGAGTAATAATGGTTTAGCAAAAATATTGGTGTTAAGGTTTCTGATTCCCGAAGCATGCACGTATAGTCTTTCATTATGCTAAGAAGTTGGAGCATGATTTATTACTGATTGTCTTCCTTATGAGTGGCCGTCGGGGACGAGTGATGGTCTTTTCCTACCAATCTATCCCCCTAGGGGCATGCGTAGTAATACTTTGCTTCGAGGGGTAATAAACTTTTGCAATAAGTATATGAGTTCTTTATAACTAATGTGAGTCCATGGATTATACGCACTGTCACCATTCCGCAATTTGCTAGCCTCTTCAGTGTCGTGCATTGCCCTTTCTCACCTTGAGATGTGGTGTAAACTTTGCCGGTGCATCCCAACCCCGTGATATGATACGCTCTATCACACATAAGCCTCCTTATATCTTCCTCAAAACAACCACCATACCTACCTATTATGGCAATTCCATAGCCATTCCGAGATATATTGACATACAACTTCCATCATTCCGTTTTTATGACACACGTCATCATTGTCATATTGCTTTGCATGATCATATAGCTGACATAGTATTTGCGGCTCAGCCACCATTCATCATTTTTATACACCTTACGCTAGATAATTGCAGATCCTAGTACACCACCATAGGCATTCATATTCATATTTTGTTCTAGTATCGAGTTGTAAGTAAATAGAAGTGTGATGATAATATTCATTATTAAATCATTGTCCCAAGTGAGGAAAAAAGAGGCCGAAAAGAACTCAAGAAAAAAAGGGAGGCCAACAAGAGCCCAACAAAAGTATGAGAGAAAAAGAGAGAAGGGGGAATGTTACTATCCTTTTCCACACTTTTTCTTCAAAGTAGCACCATGATTTTCATATAGAGAGTCTCATATGCCTTCATTTTCATATAACTAGTGGGAATTTTTCATTATATAACTTGGGTTGTATATTCCAATGATGGGCTTCCTCAAATGCCCGAAGTCTTCATGAGCAAGCAAGTTGGATGCACACCCACTTAGTTTTCTTTTTGAGATTTCATACACTTATAGCTCTTAGTGCATTTGTTGCATGGCAATCCCTACTCCTTGCATTGACATCAACCGATGGGCATCTCCATAGCCCGTTGATTAACCTCGTCGATATGAGACTTTCTCCTTTTTTTATTCTCCATATCAACCTTTATCATCATACTCTATTCCACCCATAGTGCTATATCCATGGCTTGTGCTCATGTACTGTGTGAGGGTTGAAAAAGCTGAAGCGCGTTAAAAAGTATGAACCAATTGCTCAGCTTGTCATCGAGGTTGTGCATGATAAATACTTTGTGTTAAGAAGACGGAGCATGACAAGGCTATATGATTTTGTAGGGATAACATTCTTTAGCATTGATATTTTGAAAGACATGATTGTTTGTTGGTATGCATTATTATTGTTGTTGTTATGTCAAATTATAGACTATTGCTTTGAATCATTCGGATCTTAATATTCATGCCACAAAAGAGGGATTACATGATGAACATGTTAGGTAACATTCCACATCAAAACTTCTATTTTTATCATTTACTTACTCGAGGATGAGCAGGAATTAAGCTTGGGGATGCTTGATACGTCTCCAACGTATCTATAATTTTTGATTGTTCCATGCTATTATAGTACCAATCTTGGATGTTTATTATGAATTTATATATCATTATTTGGGACTAACCTGTTAACTTAGTGCCAAGTGCCACTTACTGTTTTTTTTGCCTCTTTTTGGTTTTCCAGGAAATCGGTACCAAACGAAGTCCAAATGCCACGAAACTTTTTGATGATTTTTTTGGACATAAGAGACACTATAAGCTTCGGGAGGAGACCAAAAGGCAAAGGAGTGGGCCACGAGCCACCAGGGCACGCCCAAGGGGGTCGGTGCGCCCTGGCGCCTCGTGGGCCTCTCATTCTTCCGTTTAACCTAATTCTGACTCTATAAGATCTCTAAAATCGAGAAACCAACAGAGAGCCACCCAAAATACTTTTTTCACTGCCGCAAGTTTCTATTCACGTGAGATCCCATCTGGAGGCCTTTTCCGACACTCGGCGGGAGGGGGAATCGATCATGGAGGGTTTCTACATCAACCTTGCTGCCCCTCCGATGATGTGTGAGTAGTTTACCACAGACCTACAGGCCCATGGCTAGTAGCTAGATGGCTTCTTCTATCTATTTGATCTTCAATACAATGTTCTCCTTGATATTCTTGGAGATTTATTGGATGTAATACTTTTTTGCAGTGAGTTTGTTGGGATCCGATGAATTGTGGATTTATGATCATATTATCTATGAATATTATTTGAGTCTTCTCTAAAATCTTTTATGCATGTTTCTTATAGTTTTATATTTCTCTCTGATCTATCCATTTGGCTTGGCCAACTAGATTGATTTATTTTGCAATGGGAGAGGTGCTTTGTGATGGGTTCGATCTTGTGGTGCTCAATCCCAGTGAAAGAAGGGGACATGACATGTATTTGTATCGTTGCCATTAAGGATAAAATGATGTGGTTTATTCATACTGATTTACTTTACTTTGTCTACATCATGTCATCTTGCTTAAGGCGTTACCCCGTTTTTATGAACTTAATACTCTAGATGCATGCTAGATAGTGGTCGATGTGTGGAGTAATAGTAGTAGATATAGGCAGGAGTCGGTCTACTTGTCTCGGACGTGATGCCTATATACATGATCATTGCCTTGGATATCGTCATGATTATTCGCTTTGCTATCAATTGACCAACAGTAATTTATTTACCCACCGTATGCTATGTTCAAGAGAGAAGCCGCTAGTCAAAACTATGGCCCCGAGGTCTATCTTTATCATATATTAGAATCCAAAAATACCTTGTCGCAGTTTAATCTATTTTATTTTTTTGTTTATCTATCTATCACTACGAGATTTGATCCTTGCAATTAACCGACAAGGGATTGACAAGCCCTCGTTGGGTGCAAGTATTTGTTATTTTTTGTGTAGGTACTACTAACAAGGTGTTGTGTGGTTCTCCTACTGGATTGATAACCTTGGTTCTTAACTGAGGGAGATCATTACATCTACTATACTGCATCATCCTCTCCTCTTCAAAGAAATCCCAATGGAGCTCACAAGTAGCACCCATCCTCACGGTCACTACTTACCCACCATCTCACTTGGTCATCTCTCTATCTCTCACTCTTCCTCCTATCTACAACCATGAACTCCAACAGCAACTCAAATCCCATCCCCAACGCCTTGGGGCATTGGATAGAGGGATTTCTTCCTTGGGTGCTCACATGGTGACCGCAAAAAGTTTGAGAACACCATGGAAGTCTGCTCCAACTTCACCATCATGGCAGACATGCAGAAAGAGTTGGACGTGGTGGTGAAGAAGGCGACGCCAAGGGAGTTGAAGACGTCGATTCCTGACCCAACGAAGGGCGCTACGTCAGTCGTCATCCTTCACCGGGCCATGAATCAGGCTGACTCTGGTGACGCTTGACAGATGTCAAGGTGGGCCAAGTACAGAGAGTACAAGCGTTCTCGTGACCATTGTGTCGCAGCGTACTTCATGACAAGTACTATGGTGGCGGTGGAGGAAAAACAAGAAGCAGTGACCAATGAGGTGGAAGAAGAAGTTGCGGCGGCGTTGGTTGTAAGGGCGCTGGAGCCAAGACACCGAAGCATGCCAATCGACCTCGACTCCAGCGAGGAAGAAGAGATGGTGGTGCAGCTTAAGGAGAAGAACAATGGCAAGGGCACCCGCTGCTCCAAGTGCCTTGAGGGTCGCCAAGGCTAAGATCTATGACTACTATGTAAGATTTACCCCCAATACTGCCTCACCTTGTACCCAATCCCGATTGGTAACCTCAAATCTATCGATACTATGAACTCATGATGATGTTATGATCACTCCTATGGAAATTGACACCGACTCCCCATTCCCTTAACGGATCGAACCTAAACGTGTATCGAATGCGAATGAGTACGTGAGGAGGTGAAAAAAGTGCTTACCGCCATTGTCTTGCCAGAGGTGATGATGCGGATGCCGGTGTAGGGGCCGGTTGTCGCCTTGCTATTCTCTGAACTGCTTCACGCCGCTGCTGCTACCGCTGTCGGTGAGAGTGGGCATAGGGGAGAGGGAAGAAGGAGCGGTGAGGGTAATAACTATGATGCTTCGGGAGGCAAGGCGGCTTCACGAGCGTGGCTCAACGCGTGCAGTCCCTGCTACCCACGTGCATCGCGCGGCTGGCTCTAGAGAAACTGCCGATCCGAGCATTCCGAGCGAGACATGCCCAGAGTTGCTTTAAAGTTTGTGCGATGCAGGCCCAATAGTGTATGCAGACAACCAAACGGGCCACACACTTCCCTCGTGGGACTGGTTGAGGAAAATGCAGGCAACCGATCACGTCCTTGTACGCCAAGGTGAGTTGGTAGGGTCGCCTCCATTCCAATTAAACTGCCCCCACTGATTTTTTTATCCCACCAATTTATTTAAACTGGTTTTTAGCACACTAATATATTTAATTCGATTTTTATCTACCAAATTTAGAATATTGTTGTGGAAATCAATGAATCACTATGATCCCTAATCAATCTTTAAAGACCAAATCTATGAAAAGAAATCAATGTTTGATAACACAAGACACATTTATGGAAAGGAATCAATATCAAATGCATCATGGATGCATTCTTAAATTCCTTGATTAAAGTGTTTTTAGCTCTTGATATTTTATTATGGTTATCAATATATCCATTCACATATCATTGTGATAAACATTTTTTGTTGGGAGAAAAAAAGGAATATAAGTATAGTGATTTGCCGGTAAAAAAAGTTGCAAAGGCAGCCTTGTGTGCACGAAGATTTTGAATATTTATGTGATATACAATTGTTGAATTACTAAATATATATGCCCTCATTATTGCACGCGGGCAATTAACTAGCATCAATCATAGGTTACTTGAAGTGTTAGTATTATGTTTTGTTACAACAATTTAGTTGAATCTATCATTGACGTGAGATTATGTGGGGTGTCCACTTGTCCCGTAAAAATATATGTGGAAACATGTGGACCTCCTACTTATATTATGCCACAGATGTGGATGTGGATTTGGATGGGGGTTGGGGTAGTTATTCTCAGTTACCACTATCTGAGCGGAATAATTTTCCTACTTCAGAAAATGTAACAAAATGTATTTCAATAGAGATGGGTTTACAACAAATTGCATGTGTGAGCAATTCACATTATTTTCATCAAGTCTGTACAATTATTTAGTTAGGATGGAAGAATAAATGCATTGCTTTGTTGCTTCAAGAGTTAATAACGGACACAGTGGCATATCAGTTGCACGCCTAACAATGGACATCATATTTTTGTGGAATGCACGACATTCAACTGCATGTTACAACGCGTGGCAATGGCTCAGGAGACATTGGATCCGCCTTCTTTTCTCGGGGAGGTCACAGGCGGTGCCACTGTTCAAGATATCTTCCGATATTCCGATAAATCGGCTGATTTATCGCTTACCGATGTCTGACCGATAAGATAAATTGACCAATAAATCAGCCGATATGGCGATAAATCGGACGATATGCCGATAAAATGGCCGATTTACCCCTTATCATGGGTCGGCGGATAAGTTCCCGATAAGCGATATCCCCAACATTGGGCGGTGCACGCCTTCTACCCCTTGATGGGTGTGACGCCCGGATAATCAAGCTACAGTAAACCTCTGCTAATGATGCCACGTCACCTCGATTATTATTGCTAATCCCCCGTTGGATCAAAACTGTTCAAATTCAAATTTGAATTTTTGTCAAACATCAAAAAAAATTCAAACATTAAAGTAAAATGTTCGAAGTGTGCCAATTAATGCCTAGGTATTTATGGTGAAGGAACCACGTTTTTACATGATGTCTAAATAATTGAAAATGAATTAAAACAGTAGAGAAAATAAAGAAAAAGGAAAAGAATAAAGACAGAAAACAAAACTACAAAATAAAAATAAAAAGAGAAGAGGCCCCCTGGCCAACTGGGCCAAACGGCCCAGCTGGCCGACCCACTGGCCCAACCGCCCCTCCCTCCCGAAACCCTAACCGCTCCACAACCCCCACTCCGCACTCCCTCCACTCCCCCCATCTGGATGGGGGCTGCGACCCCGTCACCGTTCGCTACCTCCGGCACCGCCTCGCCACCGCCGCTGGACCACGTCATCGTTGCCTCCTCGCCCCTCCTCTCCCTCGCGCGACGCCCTCCTGAAGACGCGGCCACGCCACGACGCCCTCCTGAAGACGCGGCCACGGCACGACGCCGTTGCCGTCGCTCGGAGCCACCTCGCCGGGCTGCCTCCCCGTCCCGACACCGTCATCCCCGTCGCCCTCCACGACCCCCGTTGCCCTGGACCCTACGCCCCCCCCCCCCCCCCCCCCCCCCCCCCGTGAGCACCTTCCTCCTCTTCCCTCACCCGTGCTCGGCTCCGGCCAGTCCCGCGCTGGCCAACTGCACCGGCCGCGCCCGTGGCCTCGCGCGCCCGCGCCGGCCCCGCTCGGCTCTGCCCGATCGCGCCGCCCTCACCCGTCGTCTGTCCCGCCCCGTCTCTGCCCGCTGGCCGCGCCCTGCTTCGCGCCTCGCCCGCTTCTGCCGCTCGCCCGCACCCGCAGCGCTACTGCGCCCGCGCTCGCGGCGCCCGTGCCGCGCTGCGCCCTGCTGCCATGCCGCGCGCTGCCACTATCCTCTGCCGCCGCGCCCAGCCACCGCAGCTCCGCCCCTTCTGCGTCGCGGCCTTGCACAGCCCCGTGCGGCCCCGCTGCAGTTGCCTACCGCCCCGCGCCCGCATGTCCACTCGCAGGCCCGGCCGTGCCCCCAGGGCCGCCGCCCCCGAGTTCGCTTGGCTCCGCTAGCGCCTGTAATCCGCTGCCCGCACGTCCGCTAAGTCTCTGTGGCTATGACGAGTGGGCCCCGCCCCTGAACATTTTAGAAAAAATGAATAAAAATATATAATTAGAAAAGTAAAAAAATAATAATTAGTTAATTAATTAACTTATTTAATCATGTTTAAATTAACCTAATAACAGATTAACCTAATTAAATATTGGTAATTAACCTAAGTCTATGACCAGTGGGACCCACGTGTCAGTTTGACCAGTCAACCCCTCTATTGACTGCTGACATCATGTTGATGTCATGCTGACGTCATGCTGATGCAATAATGCTAATTTCAAATTAATTTAGTAATAATAATTTAGAAAATGATTTAAAACTTTAAAAATTAATATAAAATAATTCGTAACTCGGATGAAAAATACTTTGTACATGAAAGTTGCTCAGAATTTCGAGACGAATCTGGATATGCAGCATGTTCGTCCGCCACACATCCCTAGCATAGCAAACACGCAACTTTCCCCCTCCGGTTCGTCTATCCAAAAATGCAAAACACCAGGGATACTTTCCCGCCTTCGTCGGTACCGCCTACCGCCGCGTTAGGGCACACCTAGCACCGCTCATTGTCATGTCATGCATCGTCATGCTTATGTTTGCATTGTATTTATTGTTTCTTCCCCCTCTTCTCTCCGATAGACTACGAGACCGACGCTGCTGCTGCCCAGTTCGACTATGGAGTTGACGACCCCTCCTTCTTGCGAGAGCAACCAGGCAAGCCCCCCCCCCCCCTTGATCACCAAATATCGCCTATTCTTTCCTCTACTGCTTGCATTAGAGTAGTATAGCATGTTATTGTTTCGGTTGATCCTATTCTGTTGCATAGCCTGCCATTGTTGCTACACCCGTTGATACCTTACCTGCAATCCTAAATGCTTAGTATAGGATGCTAGTTTATCACCCGTGGCCCTACATTCTTGTCAGTCTGCCTTATTATACCATCGGACCGTGATCACTCGGGAGGTGATCACGGGTATATACTATACATACGTATACTATACAAATGGTGACAGAAGTCGGGTCGGCTCGTAGAGTACCCGCAAGTGATTCGGATATGGGGGCTAAAAGGGCAGGTGGCTCATCCAGGTAGTGGTGGGCCTGGGTTCCTGACGGCCCCCGAGTGCTACTTTGAGGTGGAGCGACAGCGCAGGTTGAGACCACCTAGGAGATAGGTGGGCCTGGCCCTGGTCGGCGTCCGCGGTTACTTCAAAATAATACGCTTAACGAGATCTTGGTATTTGATCTGTGTCTGACCACTGGCCTATACGCACTAACCAACTACGCGGGAAGAGTGGGCACTCGACGTTGTGGTATCAATCGAAGCCTTCTCGACGTCAGCGACTGAGCGGCGCGCGCCGGGTTGGACCGCATAACGCAACTTCCTTTCTAATGGAGGTTGCTAGGTCTGCTCACCGTCCGTGTACGCAACATGCAGGTGTGCAATGGGCGATGGGCCCAGACCCCTGCGCGCATAGGATTTAGACAGGCGTGCTGACCTCTCTGTTGTGCCTAGGTAGGGCGGCGGTGTGTTGATCTTCCGAGGCCAGGCATGACCCAGGAAAGTGTGTCCGGCCAGAGGGATCGAGCGTGTTGGGAAATGTGGTGCACCCCTGCAGGAAAGTTTATATATTCGAATAGCCGTGTCCCTCGGTGAAAGGACGACCCGGAGTTGTACCTTGACCTTATGACAACTAGAACCGGATACTTAATAAAACACACCAAGACACGTTCCAGAGACAACCCGGTGATTGCTTTCCCACGGGGCGACGAGGGAAGGATCGCCGGGTAGGATTATGCTATGCGATGCTACTTGGAGGACTCAATCTACTATCTTCTACATGCTGCAAGACGGAGGCTGCCAGAAGCATAGTCTTCGATAGGACTACCTATCCCCCTCTTATTCTGGCATTCTGCAGTTCGGTCCACCGATATTGCCTCTTTACACATATACCCATGCATATGTAGTGTAGATCCTTGCTTCCGAGTACTTCGGATGAGTACTCACGGTTGCTTTGCTCCCTCTTTCCCCCCTTTTTCCTCTTCTTGTCGGATGCTGTAACGAGACGTTGGAGCCCAGGAGGCAGACGCCACCGTTGACGACGACTCCTACTACACTGGAGGTGCCTACTACTACGTGCAGGCCGCTGACGACGACCAGGAGTAGTTTAGGAGGATCCCAGGCAGGAGGCCTGCGCCTCTTTCAATCTGTATCCCCGTTTATGCTAGCCATCTTATGGCAACTTGTTTAACTTATGTCTGTACTCAGATATTGTTGCTTCCGTTGACTCGTTTATGTTCGAGCACTTGTATTCGAGCCCTCGAGGCCCTGGCTTGTAATATGATGCTTGTATGATTATTTTTACCTTTAGAGCTGTGTTGTGATATCTTCCCGTGAGTCCCTGATCTTGATCGTACACATTTGCGTGCATGATTGGTATACGATTGAATTGGGGGCGTCACAAGTTGGTATCAGAGCCGACTGCCTGTAGGAATCCCCCTTACAAACTCCTTGGCCGAAGTTGAGTCTAGTCATTGAAAAAGTTTTTACTAACTTGGCTGTGCGACTTACGGGCCTATGTCGCCATTAGATGGTATTAGGATCTTCTACTCCTCGTCTATGCTCTAGGACTCTGATCTCTCTTCTATTCGTGTTAAATGATTGTGCTAATCTAACTCTAAGTTCTCGTAACTATTTCTCCTGAAGAGCCCTCATTCCGAAAGATCACCTGCTTCGTCAGAAGATTCTGAGGATATCCCTCGATATTTTCCCGAGACCCTTGTGATCATCGCCTTTGCAATTCACTGCCACCGATATATCCCTATGGATATCTGCATGCACTTGTCATTCTCATGATCATTTCTTGTCGCTCTTGTTGTTACAAGATGCCTCGACCTGTTCTCCGTTGCCCCGAGAATCCTTTGAGTTTACTGTCTTGCAGTTTTATTTCGCATGAAACCCTTACAGTTTTTTCCTCACATTTATCAAGGATCCGTTCTTCTCAATTGTTCCTGTGTCTCACAAAATTCTTTGGAATACTTTTCGATCTTTCGAAAATCCTCTGCAGCATGTTATTCCTGAAACTCTTGTCTGCTTGCATTATGGTTAATTCCATATGACTAGTAGTCCTCGTTAACATCCCTTGTCATAGTCACTTTGAGCCTATTGATTCAATGTGTGCGTACGCACACAGTCATTAGTTTATCCTTTTTTGTTAAATTATCTTTCCAGCTCAGGCGTCATTCCGGACATGAGTTGGTTCTCGGCAATTCAAACCTTTATTGATTGCCCAACTAAGTGTTTTGTTCAACTTATCCAACCTTGATCAGAGCGTCTTCTTCTCATCCTTCGTTTTGGAAACCATAATTTTTTTTTCTATTTAAGTATCAGACTAGTCAGGTGATTCTTGAATCTGATGCCTCTGCATTCTTCTTCCTTTGAGTGAGTACCGATACCCACATCAGCTCCGTTGTGGATCGCCCGATCCATTGTTGGATTGTTATCCGACAATGTCCTTCATATTCAATCACCTTGTGAGTCCTTCCCCTGATACATAATGCCTTTGGTAAATTGTATCCTCTGCTTGGCCAACCATGCTCTGCTTTCGAGCTTGTGTATTTACTTTTGAAACTTGTGGTATATGTTAGTAAGATGCCCGATGGGTTGAACCTATGCCTTCCCCTAATCTGTGAGAACCCGAAAGTTTTCACAAGTCATACTCTTTCGGTGTTCTACCAAATAAAATTCCAACATTACCGTTTTATCAAAACGAGAGGTGAATGAAATGATATGCATTAAAGAAGTGGAAGTCGACCTTGAACTTTTTGTTCATGCCCATGAAAGTGATGTAGACCGTCTCGGAAGCTTCTTGCAAAATGATTATCTAGCTGTATGATTCTTTCGGTATTCTTGAATTGATTCGTTATAGTTATGGTTCCGACCATGTTGTCCTGATCTAATATATCTGATGGGAATTCATTCCGGTGCCTTGTCTATTTTTGGCAAGGTTGAAGTATCTACTGTCACAGGTCAATGACCCGGTTCTACTTCTATCATGTTCTACCATTGAGTATTACCCCCGGTATCTCAAAGATGTCTTGCCATTGCACCACATCTCACTAACTTTGTTGAAGTAATGTCTTTCCTTTTCGTAATCACTCTACGGGTTCTGGGTTGTTATCAACCGAGGACAACGACTAGTGAAATTATTCTGCACTACAAATCAAATACCCCTATTATTTTTACTGGGAAATTCTGAACCCAATCTGGTCATTCCTAGACTATCGGTTGCATCCTGGTCTTGCTATCTTTAACTATGTTACCTCATCCTTCTCTGGTGCATGAATTCTTTAGTGTGTGAGCACGACCTATGTCAAGCTTACAACATCTTGTTGCTTGTCTTGAAAGGCAACTTTGGTTCCGAGCTTGCATCTTATATATTGATCCTATAACTTGCCACTTCGTCATTTCCTTGCATTGTTGTTTGATTGCATCCTCTTGAAACCTCCCGGCAAATGTGTCGGATCACCTTCTACACTTGGACTTCTTTCGAGATGTCATTTGTGTTCATGATGAGAAATACCCTTCTTTCCCTCGATGATTTTTGTTATCATCGACAACACCCTTGACTTCCTTTCATCGTGAACTTGTCCACATTATGAATGCAACTTGCTCTCCAGCTAGTGTTGTGTTCTGCCTTGAAGTATTACTGTCTTTTATGTCGAGAATGTTGTGGGGATTGCTCCATCTCTTAGAAATTCTCGATATGATGATACTTCTCACCATCACCATTCTTCCTTGGTCCCCGTGTTGTTTTTAACCGGGATACCAATATACTAACGATGCTGCTTGAGTTCTGTACTTCTAGCAACCCTATTGCTTTGAAGTTAACGATCGACAGTTCATTCTTAGACTGTTGGTTATTGGATCGTCACTCTAACATTGATCTTGCTGCCTAAGGTCATATTTCAGGCACACCTTTCAACTAATGATTGATGGTGTATGTTTTCCTCGGGCATACAACATTATATCATTTGAATTGACAAGTGTCATCTTCTTGTTCACATTATTGTGGAATCCATCCGTTTGAAATTATCGATGAATTGTCGCTGAGAACATCAGCCACCTCCTCCTCCTCTCCTTGGTTTAATGATGAACTATTGTTTCAGGAACCCGCTCCCATAGTTCATTTCCTGATAATCTTGAGATGTCATCTCGTCAATTTGTGTCACACCTTTTCTCCTCGGGCATCCTGAGTTTGAGGTATCTTGACACCAATCATATCTGAATCTCGGTCAGATATGATGATTGGAACATATATCAAAGATTTATAACATTGGTCTTTGTATGACCCGGTAAGATGATGTCATGCCTAACACACCTGACCGGAGGACCTATTGTCATAGTTTCCCTTTTCAGCAAGGCAATCCATTCTTCCATGAGGAAACTGTAAGCTTATTCTACAAGTTGTTCCTGATGAATCCTTTGTATATCCAAAGCCTGACCTTTGCTTAAAGACCATGTCAATGCTATCTCGAAGCATGTTTGGGGTACTCCGATCTTTGATAAGAACATTTAAGCACCATGCTAAAATTTCTTTATCAATTTGTATGGGTAGTGTTATGAAATTCCTCTCCCCTTACCTAAATGGTTTTCTACTTTCTATCATGTCAGGGATATCATGCTTTGCTTGTCCTTGTGGAGGATATCCCCCTGAAATATGTGTATGAACAAATTTTCCTTTCCATTGGTTTGATTAGACTGATAATCACATTTTCCTTTCCATTTGTTTGTTTACCCTTTCTGGAGATCTACACATAATCTAAGCAGTAATAATTCTCTGCTTATGTAACACCCCAGTTGTACAACTCTGCCAGTAAAACCTTGTTACTATTGTTGAGGACATTTCGGTAACCACCGATGGACGAGAACTTTGCCTATTGGTCCGCCTCGTTCAATGAACAGGAGAATGGTTCTCTTTGTTCCTCGCCCTTGGTACCGATGTTGTTGCCAACATAACTGACAGGCTATCCTCTGGCATGCCTTGCTAACATGATCGTGCAAGTCGTCACCGCCTTCCTACTTTTAACCCACATGGTGGGCCCATAACCCACAGTTCCACAGGATCGAAACCTGACTCTCATGTACACTCCCTGTTCCCAAGGTTATTCCTCGCGCATGGCCTCGTATGAAATTCACGAGTCACTTTCCGAGAGATCATCTATTCTGGTATCAGACACATTACTTATTCCCGTTGCTTTGAACCCCTTTCATGCCCTATTTCAGGCAACGAACGATTGTCTATCGGCTTGAAGCTTCCCATTATACCTCCTTACTTTGCTCTTGATATTTTCTTAAATTTCAATTCGAGAGATACTTTCGCCACCTTCCTCGATGTTATCGACCAGATAGTCGACCTTGCAGAGGTCTGCTCTCCCGGAATACCCCTTTATTCTTTCGTAAGAACGATAGAGTTCCCGAAGAAGGGATGCCGACTTCATCATGATGACTTGAAGAAGAGTAATATAGACATCAATGTAATGGATCGACCTCTTCGAGAAGAGCAACCAAAGACGAGAAGATTCGTTAGGATTTCGTAACTACAACTTTCCCCCTTACACCCCTCTTAAACTCAGGACGAGATTTATTATAGTGGAGGAGAATTGTGATGCCCGGATAATCAAGATACAGTAAACCTCTGCTAATAATGCCACGTCACCTCGATTACTGTTGCTAATCCCGCGTTGGATCAAAATTGTTCAAATTCAAATTTGAATTTTCGTCAAACATCAAAAAAAATTCAAACATTAAAGCAAAATGTTCCGAGTGTGCCAATTAATGCCTAGGTATTTATGGTGAAGGAACCACATTTTTACAGGATGTCTAAATAATTGCAAATGAATTAGAACAGTAGACAAAATAAAGAAAAAGGAAAAGTATGAAAACAAAAAACAAAACTACAAAATAAAAATAAAATGAGAAGAGCCCCCCTGGCCCACTAGGCCAGACGGCCCAGCTGGCTGACCCACTGGCCCAATCAGCCACCCCCACTCCCCTTATTCCCCTCCCCCCTGAAACCCTAACCGTTCCACAAACCCCACTCCCCACTCGCTCCACTTCCCCCCCGATCTAGATCGGGGGCTAAGACCCCGTCGCCGTTTGCTACCTTCGGCGCCGCCCCGCCACCGCCGCTGGACCACGTCGCCATTGCCTCCTTGCCCCTCCTCTCCCTCGCGCGACGCCCTCCTGAAGATGCGACCACGCCTCGACACCGACCCGACGCCGTCGCCGTCGCTTGGAGCCACCTCGTCGGGCTGCCTCCCCATCTCCGACGCCGTCGTCCCCGTCACCCTCCTCTACCCCCGTCGCCTTGAACCCTATGCCCCCCTCCCCCCCGTGAGCACATTCCTCCTCTTCCCTCACCCGTGCTCGGCTCCGGCCAGTCCCGCGCTGGCTAACTGCGTCGGCCGCGCCCGTGGCCTCGCACGCCCGTGCCGGCCCTGCTCGGCTCTGCCCGATCGTGCCGCCCTCGCCCGCCGTCCGGCCCGCCCCGCCTCTGCCCACTGGCCGCGCCCCGCTTCGCGCCTCGTCCGCTTCTACTGCTCGCCCGCGCTGCGCTGCACCCTGCTGTCGTGCCGCGCGCCGCCGCTCCCCTCCTGCGTCGTCGCTGTCCTCTGCCGCCCACGCCCGGCCACCGCAACTCCGCCCCTTTCGCGTCGCGGCCTCACACAGCCCTGCGCGGCCCCGCTGCAGTCACCCACCGCCCCGCACCCGCATGGCCCACTCGCTGGCCTGGCCGTGCCCCCGCCGCCTTGGCCGCTGCGACTGCGCCCATAACCCGCTGCCCGCACGCCCGCTAAGCCTCTGTGGCTATGACGAGTTGGCCCCGCCCCTGAACGTTTTAGAAAAAAATGAATAAAAAAATATATAATTAGAAAAATAAAATAATGATTAGTTAATTAAGTAACTTATTTAATCATGTTTAAATTAACCTAATAAATGATTAACCTAATTAAATACTAGTAATTAACCTAAGTCTATGACCAGTGGGACCCACATGTCAGTTTGACCAGTCAACCCCTCTGTTGACTGCTGACGCCATGCTGATGCAATAATGCTAATTTCGAATTAATTTAGTAATAATGATTTAGAAAATGATTTAAAACTTTAAAAATTAATATAAAATAATCCATAACTCGGAGGAAAATACTTTGTACATGAAAGTTTCTCAGAATTTCGAGACAAATCTGGATACGCAGCCCGTTTGTCTGCCGCATATCCCTAGCATATCAAACACACAACTTTCCCCCTCCGGTTCATCTGTCCGAAAATGCGAAACACCGGGGATACTTTCCCGGATGTTTCCCCCCTTCGCCGGTACCACCTACTACCGCTTAGGGCACACTGCTACGTCTCGAGCTTGCGTTGGTTTTCCCTGAAGAGGAAGGGATGATGCAGCACAGTAGCGTAAGTATTTCCCTCAGTTTTTGAGAACCAAGGTATCAATCCAGTAGGAGGTCACGCGCGAGTCCCTCGTACCTGCACAACACGATAGCAACTCGCAACCAACGCTTAGGGGTTGTCAATCCCTTCACAGTCACTTACGAGAGTGAGATCTGATAGAGATAATATTTTTGGTATTTTTGATAGATAGATGTAAAGTAAAAAGTAAAGGCAAAGTAAAAACAAAGCAAGTAAATAAAGTGATATAGATTGATATGATGAGAATAGACCCGAGGGCCATAGGTTTCACTAGTGGCTTCTCTCAAGAGCATAAGTGTTCTACGGTGGGTGAACAAATTACTGTTGAGCAATTGACAGAATTGAGCATAGTTATGAGTATATCTAGGGAATGATCATGTATATAGGCATCACGTCCGTGACAAGTAGATCGAAACGATTCTGCATCTACTACTATTACTCCACTCATCGACCGCTATCCAGCATGCATCTAGAGTATTAAGTTCAAAACAGAGTAACACTTTAAGCAAGATGACATGATGTAGAGGGATAAATTCATGCAATACGATAAAAAACCCATCTTGTTATCCTCGATGGCAACAATACAATACATGCCTTGCAACTCTTTCTGTCACTGAGTAAGGACACCGCAAGATTGAACCCAAAGCCATGCACTTCTCCCATTGCAAGAACTACCAATCTAGTTGGCCAAACCAAACGGATAATTCGAAGAGACTTGCAAAGATAACTCAATCATACATAAAATAATTCAGAGAAGAATCAAATATTTTCCATAGATAATACTGGATCATAAACCCACAATTCATCGGTCTCAACAAACACACCGCAAAAAGAAGATTACATTGAATAGATCTCCACAAGAGAGGGGGAGAACATTGTATTGAGATCCAAAAAGAGAGAAGAAGCCATCTAGCTACTAGCTATGGACCCGAAGGTCTGAAGTAAACTACTCACACTTCATCGGAGGGGCTATGGTGATGATGTAGAAGCCCTCTGTGGTGAATGCCCCCTCCGGCGGAGCTCCAGAACAGGCCCCAAGATGGGATCTCGTGGATACAGAAGGTTGCGGCGGTGGAATTAGGTCTTTGGCTCCTGTTCTGATCATACGGGGATACGTAGGTATATATAGGAGGAAGGAGTACGTCGGTGGAGCTCCGAGGGGCCCACGAGGTAGGGTGGCATGCCCTCCACCCTCGTGACCTCCTCGGAAGCTTCTTGGAGTAGGGTCCAAGTCTCCTGGATCACGTTCGGTTGGAAAATCACGATCCCGAAGGTTTCATTCCGTTTGGACTCCGTTTGATATTCTGTTTCTTCGAAATACTAAAAAAGGCAAAAAACAACAATTCTGGGCTGGGCCTCCGGTTAATAGGTTAGTCCCAAAAATAATATAAAAGTGGAAAATAAAGCCCAATATAGTCCAAAACAGTAGATAAAGTAGCATGGAGCAATCAAAAATTATAGATACGTTGGAGACGTATCAAGCATCCCCAAGCTTAATTCCTGCTCGTCCTCGAGTAGGTAAATGATAAAAAAAAATTATGCGGAGTGATACTTTGGCATAATTTCAATGTAAATCTTCTTAATCATGGTATGAATATTCAGATCCGAAAGATTCAAGACAAAAGTTCATATTGATATAAAATAATAATACTTCAAGCATACTAACAAAGCAATTATGTCTTCTCAAAATAACATGGCCAAAGAAAGTTATCCCTACAAAATCATATAGTCTGGCTATGCTCCATCTTCCCCACACAAAGTATTTAAATCATGCACAACCCCGATGACAAGCCAAGCAATTGTTTCATACTTTAACATTTTCAAAACTTTTTCAATCTTCACGCAATACATGAGCGTGAGCCATGGATATAGCACTATATGTGGAATAGAACGGTAGTTGTGGAGAAGACAAAAAGAGGGAAGATAGTCTCACATCAACTAGGCGTATCAACGGGCTATGGAGATGCCCATCAATAGATATCAATGTGAGTGAGTAGGGATTGCCATGCAACGGATGCACTAGAGCTATAAGTATATGAAAGCTCAACAAAAGAAACTAAGTGGGTGTGCATCCAACTCGCTTGCTCACGAAGACCTAGGGCATTTTGAGGAAGCCCATCATTGGAATATACAAGCCAAGTTCTATAATGAAAAATTCCCACTAGTATATGAAAGTAACGAAATGAGAGACTCTCTATCATGAAGATCATGGTGCTACTTTGAAGCACAAGTGTGGTAAAAGGATAGTAGCATTGTCCCTTCTCTCTTTTTCTCTCATTTTTTTTATTTGGGCCTTTTCTCTTTTTTTTATGGCCTCTTTTTTTTCGTCCGGAGTCTCATCCTGACTTGTGGGGGAATCATAGACTCCATCATCCTTTCCTCACTTGGGACAATGCTCTAATAATGATGATCATCAGACTTTTATTTTCCTTACAACTCAACTATTACAACTCGATACGTAGAACAAAATATGACTCTATATGAATGCCTCCGGTGGTGTACCGGGATATGCAATGAAACATGAGTGACATATATGGAAGAATTATGAAAGGTGGCTTTTGCCACAAATACGATGTCAACTACATGATCATGCTAGCAATATGAAAATGATGGAGCGTGTCATAATAAACGGAACGGTGGAAAGTTGCATGGCAATATATTTCGGAATGGCTATGGAAATGCCATGATAGGTAGGTATGGTGGATGTTTTGAGGAAGGTTTATGGTGGGTGTATGATACCGGCGAAAGGTGTGCGGTATTAGAGAGGCTAGCAATGGTGGGAGGATGGGAAAAAGTGCGTATAATCCATGGACTCAACATTAGTCATAAAGAACTCATATACTTATTGCAAAAATCTAGAAGTTATCAAAGCAAAGTATTACACGCATGCTCCTAGGGGGATAGATTGGTAGGAAAAGACCATCGCTCATCCCCGACCGCCACTCATAAGGAAGACAATCAATAAATAAATCATGCTCCGAGTTCATCACATAACGGTTCACCATACGTGCATGCTACGGGAATCACAAACTTCAACACAAATATTCCTTAAATTCACAACTACTCAACTAGCATGACTCTAATATTATCACCTTCATATCTCAAAACAATTATCAAGCATCAAACTTATCTTAGTATTCAACACACTCAAAAGAAAGTTTCACATATCTTGAACACCAAGTATATTAACATTAAGCAAATTACCATGCTATTAACGACTCTCAAAATAACTAAGTGAAGCATGAGAGATCAAGTTTCTTTAGAACAAATCCACCACCGTGCTCTAAAAGATCTAAGTGAAGTACTAGAGCAAAAATTATCAAGCTCAAAAGATATAAGTGAAGCACTATGAGCAAAACTATCAAGCTCAAAAGATATAAGTGAAGCACTATGAGCAAAACTATCAAGCTCAAAAGATATAAGTGAAGTACATAGAGTATTCTAACAAATTTCAATTCATGTATGGCTCTCTCAAAAGGTGTGTACAGAAAAGATGATTGTGGCAGACTAACAAGCAAAGACACAAATAATACAAGACGCTTCAAGCAAAACACATATCATGTTGGTGAATAAAAATATAGCTCCAAGTAAATTACCGATGGAAGTGGACGAAAGAGGGGATGCCTTCCGGGGCATCCCCAAGCTTTGAATTTTTTGTGTCCTTGGATTATCTTGGGGGTGCCATGGTCATCCCCAAGCTTAGGCTCTTGCCACTCCTTGTTCCATAATCCATCAAAAGAATTCACCCAAAACTTGAAAACTTCACAACACAAAACTCAACAGAAATCTCGTGAGCTCCGTTAGAGAAAGAAAACAAAAGACTACTTCAAGGTACTGTAATGAACTCATTCTTTATTTATATTGGTGTTAAACCTACTGTATTCCAACTTCTCTATGGTTTATAAACTAATTTACTAGCCATAGATTCATCAAAATAAGCAAACAACACACGAAAAACAGAATCTGTCAAAAACAGAACAATCTGTAATAATCTGTAACTAACGCAAACTTCTGGAACTCTAAAAATTCTACCAAAATGGGAAGTCCTGGAAAATTTGTTTATTGATCACCAGCAAAACGAATCAACGCAAAAGCACTCTCCAGTAAAACATGGCATCTAATCTCGTGAGCGCTAAAGTTTCTGTTTGTCAGCAGAATCAAATCAACTATCATCGTAGGTTATCCTATAGGTCCTACTGGCCACAAACACTAATTAAAACATAAAACCACATCCAAACAGAAGGTAGATGGCTTATTTATTTCTAAACAGAAGAAAAAACAAAAAACACAAAATAAAATTGGGTTGCCTCCCAACAAGCGCTATCGTTTAACGCCCCTAGCTAGGCATAAAAGCAAGGATAGATCTAGGTATTGCCATCTTTGGTAGGCAATCCATAAGTGGATCTCATGATAGATTCATATGGTAATTTTATTTTCTTTCTAGGGAAATGTTCCTTGCCTTTGTTTAAAGGAAATTGGAATCTAATATTCCCTTCCTTCATATCAATAATTGCACCAATCGTTCTAAGGAAAGGTCTACCAAGAATAATAGGACATGAAGGATTGCAATCTATATCAGGAACGATAAAATCTACAGGCACATAATTCCTATTTGCAACAATGAGCACATCATTAATTCTTCCCATAGGTTTTTTAATAGTGGAATCCGCAAGATGCAAGTTTAGAGAGCAATCATCAAAATCACAGAAGTCTAGCAAATCACATAAAGTTTTGGGAATAGTAGAGACACTAGCACCCAAATCACACAAAGCATGAAACTCAAAGTCTTTAATTTTAATTTTAATAGTAGGTTCCCACTCATCATAGAGTTTTCTAGGGATAGAAACTTTCATCTCAAGTTTTTCTTCATAAGATTGCATCAAAGCATCAACAATGTGTTCGATAAAGGCCTTATTTTGACTATAAGCATGAGGAGATTCTAGCATGGATTGCAACAAGGAAATACAACCAATCAAAGAGCAATTTTCATAATTAAATTCCTTGAGGTCCAAAATAGTGGGCTTAGCAACATCACGGTTTTTATTTATTTCAATCCCACTTTCATCAATTTCATCATCAAGATCTAGAAACTCCGAATTCTTAGAACGCCTCCTAGGTAAAGGAAGATCATATTCAGATTCATCAAGATTCATATTGCAAAACAAAGATTTGATAGGTGACACATCAATAACTTTTAGATCTTCATCTTGATTTTCATAGGGATTAGAAGAACACGCTTTCATATAGGCATCTTTGGAAGCACGCATCTTAGCGGTTCTTTATTTGCACTCATCAATGGAAATTCTCATGGCTTTGAGAGACTCATTGATATCATGCTTAGGAGGAATAGATCTAAGCTTTAAAGAATCAATCTCAAGAGAAATTCTATCAACATTCCTAGCCAAATCATCAACTTTAAGCAATTTCTCTTCAAGCAAGGCATTAAAATTCTTTTGTGAATTCATAAACTCTTTAACACTACTCTCAAATTCAGAGGGCATCTTATTAAAATTTCTATAAGAGTTGTTGTAGGAATTTCCATAATTGTTAGAAGGATTACTAGGATAAGGCCTAGGATTAAAATTCCCTCTATAAGCGTTATTTCCAAAACTATTCCTACCAATAAAATTCACATCCATAGATTCATTATTATTCTCAAGCAAAGTAGATAAAGGCATATCATTGGGATCAAGAGGAGTATTTTTAGGAGCAAACATCTTCATAAGTTCATCCATCTTTTCACTCAAAACATTGATTCCTTCTATAGCATGCACTTTTTTACTAGAAGATCTTTCGATATGCCATTGAGAATAATTAGCCATAATATTATCAAGCAATTTTGTAGCATCTCCTAATGTAATTTCCATAAACGTGCCTCCCGCGGCCGAATCTAAAAGATTTATAGAAGCAAAATTCAATCCGGCATAAAATTTTTGTAGGATCATCCATAAATTCAAACCATGAGTAGGACAATTGCGAAGCATCAATTTCATTCTTTCCCAGGATTGGGCAACATGCCCATGATCAAGTTGTTTAAAATTCATGATATCGTTCCTAAGAGTGATAATCTTAGCGGGAGGAAAATACTTAGAGATAAAAGCATCTTTGCACTTGTTCCAAGAATCAATACTATTTCTAGGCAAAGATGAAAACCAAACTTTAGCACGATCTCTAAGTGAAAACGGAAATAACTTTAATTTGACAATATTGTTATCCGTATCTTTCTTCTTTTGCATATCACACAAATCAACAAAATTGTTTAGATGAGTAGCGGCATCTTCACTAGGAAGGCCGGCGAATTGATCTTTCATAACAAGATTCAGCAAAGCGGTATTGATTTCACAAGACTCATCATTATTAAGAGGAGCAATCGGAGTACTAAGGAAATCATTATTATTGGTATTCGAGAAGTCACACAATTTGGTATTATCTTGCGCCATGGCAACAAGTAATCCAACACACAAGCAAACAGAAAGGCAACGAGAAAAGGCAAACGGGAAAGAGAGGAGGAGATTGGGAAAGAGAGGGCAAATAAAACGGCAAGGGTGAAGTGGGGGGAGGAAAACGAGAGGAAAATGGCAAATAATGTAATGCGAGAGATAGGGATTGTGATGGGTACTTGGTATGTTGACTTTTGCGCAAGCCTCCCCGGCAACGGCGCCAGAAATCCTTCTTGCTACGTCTCGAGCTTGCATTGGTTTTCCCTGAAGAGGAAGGGATGATGCAGCACAGTAGCGTAAGTATTTCCGTCAGTTTTTGAGAACCAAGGTATCAATCCAGTAGGAGGTCACGCGCAAGTCCCTCATACCTGCACAACACGATAGCAACTCGCAACCAACGCTTAGGGGTTGTCAATCCCTTCACGGTCACTTACGAGAGTGAGATCTGATAGAGATAATATTTTTGGTATTTTTGATAGATAGATGCAAAGTAAAAAGTAAAGGCAAAGTAAAAACAAAGCAAGTAAATAAAGTGATATAGATTGATATGATGAGAATAGACCCGGGGGCCATAGGTTTCACTAGTGGCTTCTCTCAAGAGCATAAGTGTTCTACGGTGGGTGAACAAATTACTGTTGAGCAATTGACAGAATTGAGCATAGTTATGAGTATATCTAGGCAATGATCATGCATATAGGCATCACGTCCGTGAAAAGTAGATCGAAACGATTCTGCATCTACTACTATTACTCCACTCATCGACCGCTATCCAGCATGCATCTAGAGTATTAAGTTAAAAACAGAGTAACACTTTAAGCAAGATGACATGATGTAGAGGGATAAATTCATGCTATATGATAAAGAACCCATCTTGTTATCCTCGATGGCAACAATACAATACGTGCCTTGCAACTCTTTCTGTACTGAGTAAGGACACCGCAAGATTGAACCCAAAGCCATGCACTTCTCCCATTGCAAGAACTACCAATCTAGTTGGCCAAACCAAACGGATAATTCGAAGAGACTTGCAAAGATAACTCAATCATACATAAAAGAATTCAGAAAAGAATCAAATATTTTCCATAGATAATACTAGATCATAAACCCACAATTCATCGGTCTCAACAAGCACACCGCAAAAAGAAGATTACATCGAATAGATCTCCACAAGAGAGGGGGAGAACATTGTATTGAGATCCAAAAAGAGAGAAGAAGCCATCTAGCTACTAGCTATGGACCCGAAGGTCTGAAGTAAACTACTCACACTTCATCGGAGGGGCTATGGTGATGATGTAGAAGCCCTCCGTGGTGGATGCCCCCTCCGGCGGAGCTCCGGAACAGGCCCCAAGATGGGATCTCGTGGATACAGAAGGTTGCTGCGGTGGAATTAGGTTTTTGGCTCCTGTTCTGATCATACGGGGATACGTAGGTATATATAGGAGGAAGGAGTACGTCGGTGGATCTCCGAGGGGCCCACGAGGTAGGGGGGCGCGCCCAGGGGGTGGCGCGCCCTCCACCCTCGTGACCTCCTCGGAAGCTTCTTGGAGTAGGGTCCAAGTCTCCTGGATCACGTTCGGTTGGAAAATCACGATCCCGAAGGTTTCATTCCGTTTGGACTCCGTTTGATATTCTGTTTCTTCGAAATACTGAAAAAGGCAAAAAAACAGCAATTATGGGTTGGGCCTCCGGTTAATAGATTAGTCCCAAAAATAATATAAAAGTGGAAAATAAAGCCCAATATAGTCCAGAATAGTAGATAAAGTAGCATGGAGCAATCAAAAATTATAGATACGTTGGAGATGTATCACACACCTAGCACCGCTCATTGTCATGTCATGCATCATCATGCTTATGTTTGCATTGTATTTATCATTTCTTCCCCCCTCTTCTGTCCGGTAGACTACGAGACCGACACTGCTGCTGCCCAATTCACTATGGAGTTTACGACCCCTACTTCTTGCCAGCGCAACCAGGCAAGGCCCCCCCCCCTTGATCACGAGATATCGCCTATTCTTTCCTCTACTGCTTGCATTAGAGTAGTATAGTATGTTACTGATTTGGCTGATCCTATTCTGTTGCATAGCCTGTCATTGTTGCTACACTTGTTGATACCTTACCTGCAATCATAAATGCTTAGGATAGGATGCTAGTTTATCATCTGTGGACCTACATTCTTGTCAGTCTGCATTGCTATACTATCGGGTCGTGATCACTCGGGAGGTGATCACGGGTATATACTATACATACATATACTATACAGATGGTGACTAAAGTCGGGTCGGCTCGTAGAGTACCCGCAAGTGATTCAGATATGGGGGCTAAAACGACAGGTGGCTCCATCCAGGTAGTGGTGGGCCTGGGTTCCCGACGGCCCCTGAGTGCTACTTTGAGGCGGAGCGACATGGCAGGTTGAGACCACCTAGGAGACAAGTGGGCCAGGCCCTGGTCGGCATCCATGGTTACTTCAAAATAATACGCTTAATGAGATCTTGGTATTTGATCTGAGTCTGGCCACTGGCCTATACGCACTAACCAACTACACGGGAACAGTTATGGGCACTCGACGTCGTGGTATCAGCCGAAGCCTTCTTGACATCAGCGACTGAGCGGCATGCACCGGGTTGGACCGCGTAAAACAACTTCCTTTGTAATGGAGGTTGCTAGGTCTGCTCACCGGCCGCGTACGCAACATGCAGGTGCGCAATGGGCGATGGGCCCAGACCCCTGCGCGCATAGGATTTAGTCCGGCGTGCTGACCTCTTTGTTGTGCCTAGGTAGGGCGGCAACATGTTGATCTTCTGAGGTCGGGCATGACCCAGGAAAGTGTGTCCGACCAGAGGGATCGAGCGTGTTGGGAAATGTGGTGCACCCCTGCAGGGAAGTTTATCTATTCGAATAGTCGTGTCCCTCGGTAAAAGGACGACTCAGAGTTGTACCTTGACCTTATGACAACTAGAACCGGATACTTAATAAAACACACCCAGACAAGTTCCAGAGACAACCCGGTGATCGCTTTCCCATAGGGAGACAAGGGGAGGATCGCCGGGTAGGATTATGCTATGCGATGCTACTTGGAGGACTTCAATCTACTCTCTTCTACATGCTGCAAGACGGAGGCTGCCAGAAGCGTAGTCTTCGATAGGACTAGATATCCCCCTCTTATTCTGGCATTCTGTAGTTCAGACCATCGATATTGCCTCTTTACACATATACCCTTGCATATGTAGTGTAGATCCTTGCTTGCGAGTACTTTGGTTGAGTACTCACGGTTGCTTTGCTCCCTCTTTTCCCCCTTTTTCCTCTTCTTCTCGGATGCCGCAACCAGATGTTGGAGCCAGACGCCACCGTCGACGATGACTCCTACTACACTGGAGGTGCCTACTACTACGTGCAGGCCGCTAACGACAACCAGGAGTAGTTTAGGAGGATCCCAGGCAGGAGGCATGCGCCTCTTTCGATCTGTATCCCAGTTTGTGGTAGCCATCTTATGGCAAATTGTTTAACTTATATTTGTACTCTGATATTGTTGCTTCCGCTGACTCGTTTATGTCTGAGCACTTGTATTTGAGCCCTCGAGGCCCCTGGCTTGTAATATGATGCTTGTATGATTTTTTTTTTACTTTTAGAGTTGTGTTGTGATATCTTCCCGTGAGTCCCTGTTCTTGATCGTACACATTTGCGTGCATGATTAGTGTATGATTGAATTGGGGGCGTCACAATGGGGGTGGTGGATCGGCACGAACACATGGGCGGGGGGAGGAGGGGATCAGTGCAGAGAGTGGGGAGGTTGACGTGGACTCCTCCTTGGCGGTCTGTGGAGAAGTATGGTGAGGTGGGCGTCACCCGGTTTTAAAGGAGATGGCGCCTGGCGAAGATGAGGTGGGCGTTGAGGGAGTCCTGGATTAGGGGGTCCTTGGATAGCCGGACTATGTACTTATGCCGGACTGTTGGACTATGAAGATACAAGATTGAAGACTTCGTCCCGTGTCCGGGTGGGACTCTCCTTTGCGTTGAAGGCAAGCTTGGCAATTCGGATATGTAGATCTCCTTCTTTGTAACCGACTCTATGTAACCCTAGCCCCCTCCGGTGTCTATATAAATCGGAGGGTTTAGTCCATAGGATAAGAACAATCATAATCATAGGCTAGCTTCTAGGGTTTAGCCTCTATGATCTCGTGGTAGATCAACTCTTGTAATACTCATATCATCAAGATCAATCAAGCAGGAAGAAGGGTATGACCTCCATCGAGAGGGCCCAAACCTGGGTAAACATCGTGTCCCCCGCCTCATGTTACCATTAGCCTTAGACGCACAGTTCGGGACCCCCTACCCGAGATCCGCCGGTTTTGACACCGACATTGGTGCTTTCATTGAGAGTTCCACTGTGCCGTCATGGTAAGGCTTCATGGCTCGCCTTGTTGTCAAGGACAACATCACCTCTGGGGGAGCCCTGGCTGTAGGCCAAACTCTCCGACTAGGCGGCTTCATCATGACCGCCCGTTTGGCCGTCGCGCCGACGATGACTTTTCAGGTCATCAAAAACATCCTCCACGTCAGCTCGGAATTCATTGAGCAGATGGATCCAATGGAGCTCTCCTCCTTGAACGAGCTCTTGGATTGCATCGCCGCCCTGGGAGTCGCTACGGACTATGATTGGATCGGGCTTAAACCCGACCAAAGGGATATTAAATCTCCGCCGGTCACCCATCAGATAGCGGTGGTGGAGGAGCAATGCAGCGGTTCTTCCTCTATTTTTGCGGACGAACTATGTCCGGATTCCCGAGCTCTCCGAGTTGGATACCCATCTACGGGAGGACATGGCCCAAGCTCCGAACCTAGAATTGGACAATGGGCCAGAAAAATTGGGCAACATCCCAGAGCCCGAACGGCCAAGCTCGGAAGCTCCTCTGCCCCTGGGTCTTAGATCGGGTCAGGGTTTGGACCTAAATCTACCCACCCACCTAGACACAAGTGATCTTTCCCACATTAGACAAGAGCCCCAAGAGTCAGTACATCACTTCTGGGCCAGATTCCTCCTTGTAATGAGCAAGGTCAAGGACTGTCGCGAGGAAGACGCAATTTCATTCTTTTGCAAAAATTGCACGGACAGGGGAATCCTCAATGCCATAAGTCGCCATGACATAGCACACTTCGCTGACTTGCCGGCCATAGTACAGAAGTACTGTGCGATGGAAAGCGCCTAGAAAACCCAAACAAAATTCTGGGATCCTCCGGCTCTCACTAAACCCCTCGTCTGAACTAAAAGGATGCACTCTCGCAAGTCACCCGATCCAATTACAAAGAAACCAAAGCCCACTACAGGGCGTGGAACCGTATTGGAGGGATGGCTCAATCGGCCATGCAAAATTCACAGTACATCGGATACCATACCAACACACAGCCTTAGAGCATGTTGGATACTCCTGCAGGTGGCCAAGAGCGGCGAGGATCTCCTCATCAACAATACCGCAGAGCACCATCCCCCAGAAAATAACAATACCGTAATAACAATCTTCGAGACTTTTGCCTCAAATAATAGGCACAAGCGAGCACTCCGCAGCCTCACTGAAGTCTGCCACATTGCAGCAATAAATCCATGGAATGGCACGGCCATAACCTTCAATGCTAGTGACGAACCTCAATTCCGAACAGTCCGAGCACCAGCCGCTTTGGTCCTCACTGAAGTCTGCCACATTGCAGCAATAAATCCATGGAAGTGCTCATGGACGGTGGCAGCGGATTAAACCTCATGTACGAGGAAACTCTTAACAAAATGGAAATAGACAAGAACCGCATTAAGCAAAGCAGCACGACCTTCAGAGGAATCATCCCTAGTCGGGAGGCACGATGTGCGGGAAAAATCACACTAGATGTGGTATTCGGCACGCCAGAGAATTATAGGTCCGAAGAAATCACATTCCAAGTGGCCCCGTTCTGTAACGGATACCACGCCCTTTTAGGGCGGGATGCATTCAGGAGCTTCCAAGCTATACCCCATTACGGGTACATGAAGCTCAAGATGCCCGAGCCCAACGGAATCATCACTCTAGCTAGTGATCCTGACATAGCACTCCGCCCCGAAAATAAAACCGCCGCACAGGCCCTTGAGGCATTATCCGAAGCCCTCGCGGCCGAAGAACTAACTGCGCTGCGCTCCACAGTGGACAGGGACGACGTGATACTCGACAAACGACCCAAGTCCACCTCTTTCAAACCAGCGGACGAAATAGTTAAATTCCAGGTCCACCCAATGGACCCCACAAAAACAGCATCCATCGGGGCACAGCTGAACCCCATAATAGACGCCGCACTACGGGAGATCTTGCGCGAGAATTGGGACATCTTCGCCTGGCATCCTTCAGACATGCCAGGTATCCCATGCACACTGGCCGAGCATAGCCTAAACATACTGAAGGGATACAAGCCGGTCAAGCAGACTCTTCGGCGTTTTTCGGAACCTAAGGACAAGCCATGGGAGAGGAGCTAGCCAAGTTACTCGAGGCAGGATTCATCAGAGAAATAAAACATCCGGACTGGCTAGCAAACCTGGTGATGGTATCTAAGAAGGACAAATCCTGGCGCCTATGTGTCGATTTCAAGGACCTCAATAAGGCTTGCCCCAAGGATCCCTTCCCCCTCCCCCGCATCGATCAAATCATCGCTACTACCGCAGGACATGACTCATTGTGCTTCCTCGACGCATACTCCGGATACCATCAAATCAAGATGGCGGAGTCCGATCAAGCCGCAACGGCATTCATCACTCCATACGGCCCCTTCTGTTTTAACACCATGCCTTTCGGGCTCAAAAACACCGATGCAACCTATCAACGCATGATTCAGACATGCCTGGAAACACAAATCGGCAAAATAGTGGAGGCATACGTAGACGATGTGGTCATCAAAACCAGACACGTCGAATCCTTAATAGACGACTTGAGGCTTACGTTCGACAACCTCCAAACATATGACATCAAGCTCAATCCAGAAAAATGCGTTTTTGGCGTGCCTGCCGGAAAGCTCTTGGGCTTCATCGTTTCCAATAGAGGAATTGAAGCAAATCCGGCTAAAATCTGAGCTCTATCACGGTTGGCTACCCCAACACACCTCAAGAAAATCCAGAAATTAGCTGGATGTGTGGCTGCCCAAAGCCGCTTTATCTCCCGATTGGGAGAAAAGGCACTACCTCTCTATCGCCTTCTTCGACGCACCGGACACTTCGAGTGTACGGATGCGGCTACGGCCGGACTGGAAGAAATAAAGGCCCTCTTGGCCAGCAATCCAATCCTGGCCACGCCAAATATCGGTGAACCCATGTTGTTATATATAGCTGCAACACACCAGGTTGTAAGCGCAGTGCTCGTCGTCGAATGAGAGACGGACGGACATAAGTTCCCGCTTCAAAAGCCAGTATACTACGTATCCACTGTCCTCACTCCATGCAAGTCACAGTACCCACATTATCAAAAGATAGCATACGCGGTCTTCATGGCATCCTGAAAACTACGACACTACTTTCAAGAGTGTTCAATCACGGTGGCCTCTGAAGTACCACTCAACAATATAATAAATAACCGCGACGCCATGGGCCGGATTGCTAAGTGGGCTATCGAGCTCCTCCCATTCGACATCACATACAAACCACAGCGAGCCATTAAGTCGCAAGTACTGGCTGACTTTCTCACCGAATGGACAGAAGCCGAACTCCCTAAAGAGTACGGCACATACTCCAATTGGATCATGCACTTTGACGGCTCTAAGATGCTGACAGGTCTGGGAGCGGGTGTTGTCCTGACATCCCCCACCGGAGATATAGTCCAGTACGTACTCCAAATATTATACACAGACCAACAATGCAGCCGAATACAAGGCTCTGTTGCATGGTCTCTGGATGGCAGTCTCCATGGCCATTCAACACCTAGAAGTGCGCGAGGATCGAACCTCAGAATATCTCAAATAAATGGAGACATTGACACCAAGGACCCAAAAATGGCGGCTTACCGCAATGCCGTCCTCAAAATGTCAGCTCGGTTCGAGGGGCTCGAATTCCACCATGTGGTTCGAGAAAACAATCAAGAGGCGGATATCCTCGCCCACATCGGCGCTAAGCGCGACCCCGTCCCACCTAATATCTTCTTGGAAAGGCTGTTCAAGCCATCTGTGGCGTGGGAAGGGGAGACCAGCAATAACAGCCCGGATCCGACCACAACCCCAGATCCCGAACACTCTGACATAATCGGAGGCTCCGCCACCGAAATAACACTTTCGGCCCACGTGATTATGGTTGTCATCGCACCATGGACAGAACCCTTCTTAGCCTACCTAAATAGGCAAGAACTCCCTTAGGACCAAAATGAGGCACGTTGCATTGTGCGGCACTCTAAAGCCTACAAGGTTCATGAGGGAGAGCTTTATAAGAAAAGCGCTACCGGAGTACTCCAACGGTGCATCTCCGAAGAGGAAGGACGACAGCTTTTGGCCGAAATTCATGCTGGAGTCGGCGGCCACCACGCCGCAACTCGGGCCCTTGTAAGTAAGGCCTTCCGTACAGGTTTCTACTGGCCGACAGCCTGAGTAGACGCACAGGACCTCATCCAACATTGCGTCGATTGCCAGCTTTTTGTAAATCAAAGCCATATTCCACCTACCGCTCTCCAAACAATCCCCATAACTTGGCCCTCTGCGGTCTGGGGGATCGATATGGTTGGACCCATTAAAGGAGGAAGCCATAAGAAAAAAATACTTGTTGGTCATGGTGGATAAATTCACCAAATGGATAGAAGCCAAACCAGTTAAAACGGCCGAATCCGGACCAGTGATAGACTTCATATCAGGGGTCGTACACCGTTACGGTGTCCCCCACAGCATCATCATCGATAATGGCTCCAATTTCATAGCCGACGAGGTGAAAACTTGGTGCGGCAATATGGGCATCAAGCTCGATTACGCCTCCGTCTATCACCCCCAAACAAACGGTCAAGTCGAATGAGCAAATGGTCTTATTATGAGCGGCATCAAACCCAGACTAGTGCGAGCTTTGAAGGAATCAAATACGCACTGGGTCGAGGAGCTCGACTCTGTACTATGGGGGTTGCGGACCACGCTGAGTCGCACTACCAGATACACACCATTTTTTATGGTGTACGGCGCAGAGGCGGGATTTCCCTGCGATATCATTCATGACTCACCTCGAGTGCGCATGTACGAAGAGAGAGCAACCGAGCTTGATCGGCAGGACAATTTAGATGCCCTGGAGGAGGAATGTGACATCACAAAAGCCCGTTCTGCATTCTATCAGCAACAGGCTCGAAGGTATCAAAGCAGAGAAGTACGGGCCAAAACTTATAACGTTGGCCCTTCATCATCGACAAAATTCTCACCGGAGGAGCGTACCGTCTGCGTGACGCATCTGACAATCGACTCGAGCCAAACCCATGGAACATGGCCAGACTCTGAAGATTCTACGCCTAGTGCTAGACTCTGTGTTCGTCTCCTTACCTCCGCCTTTTTTTATATCCGCTTTCTTTCTTTCTTCCTTCCTTCCTTTTTCTTTATGGCCTTAAAAGCTTAAAGTGTGTCTTGACTACACAACCTTGACGCGCCATGCGCGCTCATTATACCTGGGGGCTTCTCATACAGAAGCTTAATATAATTATCTCCCGGGCTTTATGCCCACTACATATGTGTCGCTTCTCCATATGTACCTTTTTTCGCCATTACATGCATTGATATGACATAAGTTTTGGCCAAGCTGGGTTGCCTGGCTCCTGTGTTTATGCCCTCGTTCCCGTTAGTTCGGCTAGGGCATAAGGGGAGCACCTCTGTGATTGTTACTACCGGGTCAGGCGGATGTGTACCTCAGACTGGGTGAAGCCGAAAGCTAGCGTTCTTAAGGGAATATTCGGTCGGTGAACAAAAGATGTTTCTTACCAATTGCAATACATGCCCCCAGATGTTTATATCCTGTGTCTCTTTTTGCGGTTCGGACATGCACATTAATGCATGCGTGCCCAGGGAAAGGAAATATTAACGGAACTATTCTCCCTGGAAGATGTTTCTTACTATCCATGTAATATAACATAGCTAGTTGGGTACTTGTCTGTTCAAGCACTGATGACCACTACGCCTGGTTTCCACACGTACCCCGGTTTTTACATAACTGAGCAGGTATTCAGATACACTCTAGACTGTCGGGTCCGGAGGTTGAAGCGAAAAGGACCGCCATGACAAATGATTTACAATCCAGCTAGGGATAAAATATGTCATTTGAAGTACACACTCACTTAGACTGACTAAATTCTTCTTCTATACCATCCAACAGGTTGTCTAGCCTACAATCCTATTGGAAATACTTTGCGGCTAAACCTACCTGGTCATATACCAGACTAACGGGGATCTCTTTCCCATCCGACCCTACAGGTCCGACCTTGGTGTATGGCGTCTTCACCATGGCCCAGGCTTCCCTTGCACCTTGTCGGCTGGCCGATATCTTCCATAATTGGAAGCGCCGCCACGCTCCCTTGAGCATCTCTACAAGCTCCCCCATGCCTCCTGGCAGGGAGGCGGATGACCACAAGGCCTGGGCAATACCCTGCATCACTTGCCGAACTTGCTCGTGCAGTTGTGAGAGCTCTTGCAGAAGATCGCCTGCAGATCCGGGCATCTCCTCTTCGGGATGACCTGTCAGCATACCTACAAACATAACTCTATTAGCCCGTTTCTTCGCCGAACTTTATAAAGGTTTGTTCGAGCACTTACTAAAAATGTCGCGTCAAAGCCTCTTATTCTCCTTCACGGAATCAGCATGTTGGGCTCGAACATCTTTTAGTTGAACGCCCAGCCGGGTATGGGCATCCCAGAGATCATTTTTCTCTCGAATGACCCGTGTAAGCACGCGCTCGCCAGCCTCTAGCTATTGTTGAGCATGTTGCTCATCCCCCAGTACGATCTCCGGATTACCTCCGGGATTGTCTGCAGAATCTACTATTAGATTTGCATGCATGTCGAATATTAACTGGTACATGTCATTACATTCTTTTCGATCAAGACAAGTATTACCAGATGAGGCATTCTTGGACTTCTCCATTCCGGCAACTGCGGCCCGTAGCTGGGCTTTGCACTCCTCCAGCTCTTGAGACAACTGGGTATTCTTCTTCGTAAGAACATATGCATACAATGATCCCTAAATCAGTTGTGCCAACTGTTTTAAGTCTCAGGGGCTACTAATATACATAATTATCAGATTTTCTTACCCGTATATCCTTTACATACTGGTCCGTGGCTCTAGCGAGGCCATCTTGAGCAGCTCGGATGTACGCGTCACCTGAATTGAAGGCATTGAATGCCTCTTCGGAGAAATTAGGGTCACGAAGTACGGCCCGTCGACGCTTGTGATTCATGGTGCTCTCCACTTCGGAATTTGTAGCGGACATTCTATCCGCATCCTCTGTAGGAGGACCGTCCGGCGTTGTCCCCACGTTAGCCTCCGCCCCTGAGTCTGGCTCTGGAGTTCGGCGGGTGGAGGCGTGGCCGGCAGGCTCTCCAGGCCCAGTCCGGCGAGCATTTTTTCTGCCAGGGACCACGGACATTGTTATATTTTAAAGATGATAATCACGGAGCAGGTTTTTAATCATACCTCTGCAATGGTGTCTCGGTCCTGACCGCCTTCCTTTTAAGCATACCCGGCTTTGGTGCCCCTTGTTAACGAGTCACCGCGGGTTCGTCACGGCGCCCTGACGGCCTTCCCTATAAAACACAATACATGTGTGGTGGGTAAGGCGCAAATAAGGGATCCATCTCGGAGGTTAGGACTCTGGTTTTACTTACACGTGATGCAGGGAGCAGGCCGGGATAATCAGCTATGATGGCCACAAAGGCACCATCACAGCTTAACTGGTAAAACGTCCTATCAACGAGCTCCACAAATATGTCCGGATCTTCTTCGAGTCCGGGGTCGAGGGCCCGGTCAGGGTCCTCTGGCTGGGGAGACAGGCTGTGCACCTCCCTCACAGCTTTTCGTTGTTCCTGCTATGGATTAGCAAGGTAAATATTTGTGATGAAGAATGCAGGAATGAATGGAGTTGAGGAAAAGATAGCAGCTCACCCAGCTTGGGGGGTTGTACATGGAAAATCCATCCCGCGGCTTAATGCAGAGAAATTCCTCTTCTTCTCCTTTATACAAATCGGATAGTATTTTTGCCAGAGCGGTGGCGGAGTCCGGACCTTTATGACCACAGCGAGTGGCATCGTCTTCTCCATTGAAGTGCCACATGGGTTTCCCCCGATATTGAAGTGTTTGCACCCCCTGCATTATGCAAATTGACATAACCTCGATTATTGTTAATCCTGATTTGGCCAGCATTTTTATCCGGCCCATCAGATAAAGGACCTCTCTGTTATCTTCCTCCTGGGGGCTCCGGGGATGCCAGCTATGGTGTTTCTTTAGTGGGGCATTGGCAAACTCAGGAAGACCCATTCGAATAGGGTCCAGAAGTAGACGTCGTCTATATAAAACCACTCCTAGGGCCAGTCTTCGGATGTCTTCTTTGGAGTGCCGGACAGGTATCTGGTTCGGCGATGCGCCATATTTCGACTCTGCCCACTTGATATATTGATCCCTCCTGATTGCGAGGGACAAGGCAGAGTAGCCTCCTCCATAGCTCGAAATGAGCTTCACATCCCAAAAATAGCTCGCAAAGGGCGACATAACCTGCGATGTGCAGTATGGAAGCAGGAGTGAAATTATGCAGCTGGAGGCCGCACAACTCCAGGAGCCCGTGGAGGAACGGATGGATTGGAAATCCGAGGCCCCTCAACAAGTAAGGGACAAGGCATACTCACTCCCCCTGGATGGGGTGGGGAAATTCTCTGCTTGCTCCCCTCCATCGTAAGTGGCTAGTTCGGCTCGGACGGGGACAAGGTATGCAGGTGGGAGAAATCTCTGGGTCTGCAACTCTACCAGTTGGCCATGGGATACAGAACACTTCTCCCAATCCCCAGGCTTAGTGATATGGGAGCGAGAGGAGGAGCTGCGGCGGCCGGCCATGATGGGATGGCTTTTTTCGGGCGCGCTCTGATGAATCCTCACTTGGGGAAGAAGGTGTGATTTGGATCTAAAGGTCCCCGTCTCTTTAATAGATGATTTACTAACATGGTCAGGAAGCAAATGTAAAAAATGCCCTGACTTCTCGCATTCGCTCGACACGTGGAGATAGCCATTATTAAAGTATACAAGCCAAGGAGTGCAACATTAATGGGAGGCCGGACACTACTCGTTACAACAGGTACCCTGGATTTGGAGAAGAACCCGTCTTGCAATGCCGAAGAAAATCTACGCGCCGGACTCATCGTCATTGAAGCCTGGTTCAGGGGCTACTGAGGGAGTCCTGGATTAGGGGGTCCTCGGATAGCCGGACTATGTACTTATGCCGGACTGTTGGACTATGAAGATACAAGATTGAAGACTTCGTCCCGTGTCCAGGTGGGACTCTCCTTTGCGTGGAAGGCAAGCTTGGCAATTCGGATATGTAGATCTCCTTCTCTGTAACCGACTCTGTGTAACCCTAGCCCCCTCTGGTGTCTATATAAACCGGAGGGTTTAGTCCGTAGGACAAGAACAATCACAATCATAGGCTAGCTTGTAGGGTTTAGCCTCTACAATCTCGTGGTAGATCAATTCTTGTAATACTCATATCATCAAGATCAATCAAGCAGGAAGTAGGGTATTATCTCCATCGAGAGGGCCCGCACCTGGGTAAACATAATGTCTCCCGCCTCTTGTTACCATTAGCCTTAGACACACAGTTAGGGACCCCCTACCTGAGATCCGCCGGTTTTGACACCGACAGGCGTCATCCAGTTTTAAAGGAGAGGGCTCCAGCGAGAAATGTCCCGCTACGATGGGAAACCGAGCGGGAAGGGGAGGGTCCGGCAGGAAAAGGAAGGGTGTGTCATGGGGGTGGGTATGTTGTGTTGGGCCCATATTTTGGATATAACATGATGGATAGGCCGGACATCCACGTTTACGTCAAGGCGGGGGATCATGGCGGAGAGCGCAGCAGGTGGCGGATCAGCATGAACATGAGGGGAGGGGATCTAGGTGAAGAGTGGGACAGTTAGCGGGGGACTCCTCCTTGGTGCTCTGTTGAGAAGTATGGTGTGAAGGAGAGAGGGCGACATGGAGAAGAGGAGGTGTGCCCAACAACAGACCTCATATTTTTGTGGAATGCATGACATTCAACTATATGGTACAATGTGGAAATGGCTTAGAGACATTGGATCTATCTTCTTGGCTCGGGGGGGGGGGGGGTCACGGGCGATGCATGCCTCTTACCCCTTGATGGGGTGGCGAATCAACACGAACAATGGGGAGGGGATCAGGGCGAAGAATGGGGTGGGGATCAGGGTGAGGTCTATTGTGACCTTAGCTCAAGAGGAATACGGTGAGGACTAAGTGCCCTCTGAGTTCATCTCAGTCGCCTCAACCCGGCGTACAATTGATATAGCAACTCGAACTGGTCTACCAAACTGATGTGTCTTCATCGAGCCTACTTAGTTTCAAATTCCTCACTCTTACCTTACGTATTTTCGCTGTGGAAAAATTTGTGATCTACCTTCTAAAGAACTTGAACTAAAGGCTTTCATCATGTTGTTTTCCATTTCTTTAGTTCATCTTCCTCATGCTTATATGCTTGTATGATTGCATGTTCTTCATCTGTATGTATCATGTATGCATGCTTTCTGTTATTGTAATGATTTAGTTCCCTCGTGTTTCTATTTCTTCACTATCTTCGTCAAGTTCATCAGAGTTTGACGAATTTCTAAACATCTCCCATTCACCCCCCCTTTGGGAGTAAAGTTGTGCTTTCAATTAGTATCAGAGCAAGGTACTCCATTGTTCTGTGTGTTTTTGGTTTAACCACCTAGAGTTTTAGTTATGCCGACCGCAAGTATGATCAAGGTCTCCGCTGCGTGCTCCATCTTCGATGGCTCAGACTATCCCTATTTGAAGAACTAGATGCACATGCATCTTGAGGCAATTGACAATGACCTTTGGTTCGTCATTGAGAATGGTGTTCCCATTGTTGCTCCTAGCATCAATGTTGCAGACGTGAAGAGATTCAAGCAACTCGACTCTTAAGAGAAGAATATCATATGTGGGCATATGAACAAAGGACAGAATGGCAGAGTGCACTGGAAACATCATAGCTTATCTGCGATAGACTCTCCAAGGTCAATGAAGGCGTTTCCACTCAACATGACTCTCGAGTTGATGTTCTTCGCAATCTCTTCAACCGCTTCAAGAGGCTCGGCAACGAAAATGTTTAGTAAACTTTCGACCGCCTCACTGATATCTTCAATGAGTTTCAGGCTCTCGGTGTTGCTGACATCACTAACCACGAGGCGGTGAAGAAATTGCTAAGGTCCCTTGACAGTTCCTTTGACACCTTGACCCTTATGATTCAAGAGCGTCCCGATTACAAGTCACTCGACCTGGCTAATATTCTTGAGAGGCTCAATACTCATGAATTTCAACAAGTTGAGAAGAGAGATATGTATGGTCCCAGCTATGGATGACTGAGGGAGTCCTGGACTAAGGGGTCCTCGGGCGTTCAACCTATTGACATGGGCCGGACTGATGGGCTGTGAAGATACAAGACCAAAGACTCTCACCTATGTCCGGATGGGACTCTCCTTGGCATGGAAAGCAAGCTTGGCGTTCGGATATGTAGATTCCTTTCTCTGTAACCGACTTTGTACAACCCTAGTCCCCTTCAGTGTCTATATAAACCGGAGGGCTTAGTCCGTAGAGATAATCACAATCATACAGGCTAGACTTCTAGGGTTTTAGCCATTATGATCTCGTGGTAGATCAACTCTTGTAATACTCATATTCATCAAGATCAATCAAGCAGGAAGTAGGGTATTACCTCCATAGAGAGGGCCCAAACCTGGGTAAACATCGTGTCCCCCGCCTCATGTTACCATCAACCTTAGACGCACAGTTCGGGGCCCCCTACCCAAGATCCGCCGGTTTTGACACCGACATTGGTGCTTTCATTGAGAGTACCGCTGTGATGTACAAGACAGGATTCATGGCTCACCTTGTTGTCAAGGACAGTATCACCTCCGGAGGAGCCCTGGCCCCAGGTCAAACCCTCCGGCTGGGCGGCTTTACCATGACCGCCCTTTCGGCCGTCGAGCCAACGATGACTTCTCGGGTCATCAAGAATCGCCTCCATGTTCACTCTGAACACTCCAAACAAATGGATCCGATGGAGTTGTCGTCTTTAAACTAACTCCTTGATCGCATCGCCGCCCTGGGGGTCGCTACAGACTATGACCGGATTGGGCTTAAACCCGATGAGAGAGAAATCAAATCTCCACCGATCACCCATCAGGTAGCGGTAATCGAGGAGCAAAACAACAACTCTCCCTCTATATTGAGGATGAACTATGTTCGGATTTCCGAGCTTGAAGAGCCAGATACCCGTCTATGGAACAACATGCCCTGTCCTCCGAACCTAGAATCGAATGACGGGCCTGAAAAATCAGTTAATATCCCGGAGCCCGAACTATTAAGTTTGGAAGTTTCTCAAACTCCGGATCCCAAATTGGGTCAGGGTTCGGACTTAAATCCACCCACCCGCCCAGATACACGCGATCTTACGTACATACGATAGTGGTCTCAAGAAACGGTCCACCACTTTTGGGCCAGATTCCTCCTTGTCAAAGAAAAGATCAAAGATTGCCGCGACGAAGACATGATCTCACTGTTATGCAATAATTGCACGAACGAGGGAATCCTCAATGCCATTAACCGCCGTCTGGTATTACACTTTGCTGACTTGGCAACCATAGTACAGAAGTACTATGCAATGGAAAGCGCCTGGAAAACTCAGGCAACTCCTTGGGAGCCACCAGTTTCCACTCAACCCCTCGTCCGGCCAAAAAGGATGCACCCTCGTTGGTCGCCCGATCCAATAGTGAAGAAATCGAAGCCCATCACGGGGTGCAGAACCGTTCTGGAGGGATGGCTCGATAGGCCATGCAAAATACACACAACACCGGATACCATACCAACCCACAGCCTTAGAGCATTTGGATACTTCCGCAAGTGGCCAAGAGCGGTGAGGATCTCCTCACCAAAAATACCGCAGAGTAACACCCCACGGAAGAAGACGACCTCAGGGTATCGACGGTTGCTACGTCTTGAGCTTGCGTTGGTTTTCCTCGAAGAGGAGAGGGTGATGCAGCAGAGTAGCGTAAGTATTTCCCTCAGTTTTTGAGAAGCAAGGTATCAATACAGTAGGAGGCTCCTCAAAAGTCCCACGCACCTACACAAACAAACTGAGAACTCGCAACCAACGCAATAAAGGGGTTGTCAATCCCTTCATGGCCACTTGCGAAAGTGAGATCTAATAAAGATAATATGATAAGATAAATATATTTTTGGTATTTTATAATATAGATGCAAAAAGTAAAGATGCAAATAAAAGTAGATTGGAAGAAAATATGATAAGAGATAGACCCGGGGGCAATAGGTTCCACTAGTGGCTTCTCTCAAGATAGCGTAAGTATTACGGTGGGTGAACAAATTACTGTCGAGCAATTGATAGAAAAGCGAATAATTATGAGATTATTTAGGCATGATCATGAATATAGGCATCACGTCCGCAACAACTAGACCGACTCCTGTCTGCATCTACTACTATTACTCCACACATCGACCGCTATCTAGCATGCATCTAGAGTATTAAGTTCATAAGAACAGAGTAACGCATTAAGCAAGATGACATGATGTAGAGGGATAAACTCAAGCAATATGATATAAACCCCATCTTGTTATCCTCGATGGCAACAATACAATACGTGCCTTGCAACCCTTTCTGTCACTGGGTAAGGACACCGCAAGATTGAACCCAAAGCTAAGCACTTCTCCCATGGCAAGAAAGATCAATCTAGTAGGCCAAACCAAACTGATAATTCGAAGAGACTTGCAAAGATAACTCAATCATACATAAAAGAATTCAGAGAAGATTCAAATATTATTCATAGATAAACTTGATCATAAACCCACAATTCATCGGATCTCGACAAGCACACTACAAAAAGAGTTTACATCGAATAGATCTCCACAAGAGAGGGGGAGAACATTGTATTGAGATCCAAAGAGAGAGAAGAAGTCATCTAGCTAATAACTATGGACCCGTAGGTCTGTGGTAAATTACTCACAAGTCATCGGAGGGGCAAGGATGTTGATGTAGAAGCCCTCCATGGTCGATTCCCCCTCCGGCAGAGTGCCGACGAAGGCTCCAAGATGAGATATCGCGGATACAGAAGGTTACGGTTGTGGAAATTGTGTTTCGACTGCCCCCTGGATGTTTTTGGGGTACGTAGGCTTATATAGGAGGAAGAAGTACGTCGGTGGCTGCCCGAGGGGCCCATGAGACAGGGAGCGCGCCCTATAGGGGGGGCGCGCCCTCCTATCTCGTGGGAACCTCTGCTGCTTCTTGACTTGCATTCTAAGTCCTCTGGATCACGTTTGTTCCAAAAATCACGCTCCCGAAGGTTTCATTCCGTTTGGACTCCGTTTGATATTCCTTTTCTTTGAAATACTGAAACAGGCAAAAAAACAGCAATATGGGTTGGGCCTCCGGTTAGTAGGTTAGTCCCAAAAATGATATAAATGTGTAAAATAAAGCCCATAAACATCCAACAAGGGTAATATAATAGCATGGAACAATCAAAAATTATAGATACATTGGAGACGTATCAAGCATCCCCAAGCTTAATTCCTGCTCGTCCTCGAGTAGGTAAATGATAAAAAGATAATTTTTGATGTGGAATGCTACCTAGCATAGTTCTTAATGTTATTTTCTTTATTGTGGAATGAATGTTCAGATCCAAATGATACAAAATAAAAGTTCATATTAACATGAAAATGGTGAAACTTCAAGCATACTAATCAAAGTAATCGTGTCTTCTCAAAATAACATGGCCAAAGAAAGTTATCCCTACAAAATCATATAGTTTGGCTGTTGCTCTATCTTCATCACACATAGTATTTAATCATGCACAACCCCGATGGCAAGCCAAGCAATTGTTTCATACTTTAATAATCTCAAACATTTTCAACTTTCACGCAATACATGAGCGTGAGCCATGGACATAGCACTATATGTGGAATAGAATGGTGGTTGTGGAGAAGACAAAAAGGAGAAGATAGTCTCACATCAACTAGGCGTATCAACGGGCTATGGAGATGCCCATTAATAGATATCAATGTGAGTGAGTAGGGATTGCCATGCAACAGATGCACTAGAGCTATAAATATATGAAAGCTCAACAAAAGAAACTAAGTGGGTGTGCATCCAACTCGCTTGCTCATGAAGACCTAGGGCACTTTGAGGAAGCCCATCATTGGAATATACAAGCCAAGTTATATAATGAAAAATGCCCACTAGTATATGAAAGTGACAACATATGAGACTCTCTATCATGAAGATCATGGTGCTATTTTGAAGCACAAGTGTGGAAAAAGAGATAGTAGCATTGTCCCTTCTCTCTTTTTCTCTCATTCATTTTTTCTTTCTTTTTTTCTTTTTTTCTCTTTTTTTCTTTGGCCTTTCTTTTTCTTTTTCTTTTTGGCCTTACCTTTTTTCCTTTTTTTTCTTTTTTTTCTTTTTGTAAAGTCCAAAGTCTCATCCCGACTTGTGGGGGAATCATAGCCTTCATCATCCTTTCCTCACTGGGACAATGCTCTAATAATGAAGATCATCACACTTTTATGGATTTACAACTCAAGAATTACAACTCAAAGCTAGAACAAGATATGACTCTATATGAATGACTCCGGCGGTGTACCGGGATATGCAATGAATCAAGAGAGACATGTATGAAAATTATGAAGGTGGCCTAGCCACAAATACGATGTCAACTATATGATCATGCAAAGAGCAATATGACAAAAGTAATGCATGTCATATGAACGGAACGGTGGAAAGTTGCATGGCAATATATCTCGGAATGGCTATGGAAATTCCATAATAGGTACATATGGTGGCTGTTTTGAGGAAGATAAATGGTGGGTGTATGGTACCGGTGAAAGTTGCACGGCACAAGAAAGGCTAGCAATGATGGAAGGGTGAAAGGGTGCGTATAATCTATGGACTCAACATTAGTCAAAAGAACTCATGTACTTGTTGCAAAAATCTAGAAGTCATCAAAAACCAAAGTACTACGCGCATGCTCCTAGGGGTATAGAATGGTAGGAAAAGACCATCGCTCGTCCCCGACCGCCACTCATAAGGAAGACAATCAATAAATAAAATTGTGCTCCAACTTCATCACAAAGCGGTTCACCATACGTGCATGCTACGGGAATCACAAACTTCAACACAAGCATTCTGTAAGTTCATAATCACCCAACTAGCATGACTTTAATATCACTACCTCCATATCTCAAAACAATTATCAAGCATCTAATCGATCATAGCATCCAATTCACTTTCTATGATAGTTTTCATTATACCCAACTTGGATGCTCATCATTCTAGGACCAACTTTAAAACCATAGAAAATACCATGCTGTTCTAAAAGACTCTCAAAAAGATATAAGTGAAGCATGAGAGGCTAGTAATTTATTCAAAATTAAGACACCACCGTGCTCTAAAAAATATAAGTGAAGCACTAGAGCAGAAACTATCAAGCTCAAAAGATATAAGTGAAGCACAAAGAGTATTCTAGCAAATTCTAATCAAATAGGCTTCTCCCAAAAGGTGTGTACAGCAAGGATGATTGTGTTAAACTAAAAAGCAAAGACTAATATAATACACAACGCTCCAAGCAAAACACATATCATGTGGCGAATAAAAATATAGCTCTAAGTAAAGTTACCAATGAACGAAGACGAAAGAGGGGATGCCTTCCCGGGGCATCCCCAAGCTTAGGATTTTGGCTATCCTTGAATATCTTGGGGTGCCTTGGGCATCCCCAATCTTAGGCTCTTGCCACCCTTTATTCCATAGTTCATACAAGCTTTACAACACAAAACTCAACAGGAAATCTTATAAGCTCTGTTAGTGAAAGAAAACAAAACCACCACATAAGGTACTGTAATGAACTCATTCTTTATTTATTTTGGTGTTAAAACTACTATATTCCAACTTCTCTATGGTTTATAAACTATTTTACTAGCCATAGATGCATCGAAATAAGCAAACAACACACGAAAAACAAAACCTATCAAAAACAGAACAGTCTGTAGCAATCTGTAACTAACGCACACTTCTGGAACTTTAAAAATCCTACCAAAATAGGAAGTCCTGGACAATTTGTTTTTGATCAGTAGCAAAAAGAATCAACGCAAAAGCACGTTCCTGTGATTTGACAAAATTATATTCATGCGCGCAAAGTTTCTGTTTTTCAGCAGAATCAAATCAACTATCATCATAGGTTATCCTATAAGTTCTACTTGGCACAAACACTAATTAAAAGATAAAAACACATCTAAACAGAAGGTAGATGAAAGATTTATTACTAAACAGGAGCAAAAACAAAAAAACATAAATAAAATTGGATTGCCTCCCAACTAGCACTATCGTTTAACGCCCCTAGCTAGGCATAAAAGCAAAGATAGATCTAACGAGTGCCATATTTGGCACTAAATTCATAAGTAGCCCGCATGATAGATTCACAAGGTAATTTGACTTTCTTTCTTGGAAAGTGCTCCATGCCTTTCTTTAATGGAAATTGGAATCTAATATTCCCTTCCTTCATATCAATAATCGCGCCAATCGTTCTAAGGAAAGGTCTACCAAGAATAATAGGGCAAGAAAGATTGCAATCTATATCAAGAACGATAAAATCCACGGGCACCAAATTTCTATTTGCAACAATAAGAACATCATTGATCCTTCCCATTGGCTTTTTAATGGTGGAATCCGCAAGGTGCAAATTTAAAGAGCAATCATCAAGATCATGGAAACCTAGAATATCACATAAAGTTTTCGGAATCGTGGAAACACTAGCACCCAAATCACACAAAGCAAAACACTCATGATCTTTAATTCTAATCTTTATAGTAGATTTCCACTCATCATTAAGTTTTCCAGGTATTGAAACTTCCAAATTAAGTTTTTCATCATAAGATTGCATCAAGGCATCAACGATATGTTTGGTAAAAGCTTTATTTTGACTATAAGCATGAGCAGAATTAACAACGGATTGCAACAAGGAAATAAAACCTTCTAAAGAACAATTATCATAATCAAATTCCTTGAAATCCGAAATAGTGGGTTCAATGTTATTTGAAGTTGTGGCTTCTCCAATCCCAGTTTTACCAAATTTAGCATCAAGATCTAAAAACTCTGAATTCTTGGGACGCCTTCTAGGCAAAGTTGATTCATCATCATTCCCATAATCATCAAAATTCATATTGCAAAACATAGATCTAATAGGAGACACATCAATAACTTTAAGATCCTCATCATTATTTTCATGAAAACTAGAAGAACACGCTTTTATAAAGCTATCTTTTTTAGCACGCAATCTAGCGGTTCTTTCCTTACACTCGGCAATGGTGGAAATTCTCATTACTTTGAGAGACTCATTGATATCATGCTTAGGAGGAGAACATCTAAGTTTAAGAGAATCAACATCAAGCGAAAGTCTATCAACGTTCCTAGCCAAATCATCAACTTTGAGCAATTTTTCTTCAAGCAAAGCATTAAAATTCTTTTGAGAAATCATAAATTATTTCACACTATTCTCAAAATTAGAGGGCATCTTATTAAAATTACCATAAGAATTATTTTAGGAATTTCCATGATTATTACAGGAATTACTAGGGAACGGTCTAGCATTAAAGTTTCCTCTATAAGCATTGTTTCCAAAACTATTCCTACCAACGAAATTCACATCCATAGATTCATTATTATTCTCAATCAAAGAAGACAAAGGCATATCATTGGGATCAAGAGGAGTATTTTTAGTAGCAAAAAATTTCATAAGTTCATCCATCTTTCCACTCAAAACATTGATTTCTTCTATAGCATGCACTTTTTTACTAGAAGATCTTTCGGTGTGCCATTGAGAATAATTAGCCATAATATTATCAAGAAGTTTTGTAGCATCTCCTAACGTGATTTCCATAAATGTGCCTCCCGTGGCCGAATCTAAGAGATTTCTAGAAGCAAAGTTCAAACCGGCATAAAATTTTTGTCTGATCATCCATAAATTCAAACCATGAGTAGGGCAATTGCGAAGCATGAATTTCATTCTGTCCCAAGATTGGGCAACATGCTCATGATCAAGTTGTTTAAAATTCATAATATCGTTCCTAAGAGTGATAATCTTAGCGGGAGGAAAATACTTAGAGATAAAAGCATCTTTGCACTTGTTCCAAGAATCAATACTATTTTTAGGCAAAGACGAAAACCAAACTTTAGCACGATCTCTAAATGAAAACGGAAATAACTTGAATTTGACAATATTGTTATCTGTATCTTTCTTCTTTTGCATATCACACAAATAAACAAAGTTGTTCAGATGAGTAGCGGCATCTTCACTAGGAAGTCCGGCAAATTGATCTTTCATAACAAGATTCAGTAAAGCAGTATTGATTTCACAAGACTCAAGATCATTAAGAGGAGCAATAGGAGTACTAAGGAAATCATTATTATTGATATTCGAGAAATCACACAATTTGGTATTATCTTGCGCCATGGCAACAAGTAATCCAACACACAAGCAAACAGAAAAAAGGGCAAACGAAAAGAGAGGAGGAGATTGGGAAAGAGAGGGTGAATAAAACGGCAAGGGTGAAGTGGGGGAGAGGAAAACGAGAGGCAAATGGCAAATAATGTAAATGCGAGGGAGATGAGTTTGTGATGGGTACTTGGTATGTCTTGACTTGAGCGAAGACCTCCCCGGCAACGGCGCCAGAAATCCTTCTTGCTACGTCTTGAGCTTGCGTTGGTTTTCCTCGAAGAGGAGAGGGTGATGCAGCAGAGTAGCGTAAATATTTCCCTCAGTTTTTGAGAACCAAGGTATCAATCCAGTAGGAGGCTCCTCAAAAGTCCCACGCACCTGCACAAACAAACTGAGAACTCGCAACCAATGCAATAAAGGGGTTGTCAATCCCTTCACGGCCACTTGCGAAAGTGAGATCTAATAAAGATAGTATGATAAGATAAATATATTTTTGGTATTTTATAATATAGATACAAAAAGTAAAGATGCAAATAAAAGTAGATTGTAAGCAAATATGATAAGAGATAGATCCGAGGGCAATAGGTTTCACTAGTGGCTTCTCTCAAGATAGCATAAGTATTACGGTGGGTGAAGAAATTACTGTCGAGCAATTGATAGAAAAGCAAATAATTATGAGATTATCTAGGCATGATCATGTATATAGGCATCACGTCCGCAACAAGTTGACCGACTCCTTCCTGCATCTACTACTATTACTCCACACATCGACCGCTATCCAGCATGCATCTAGAGTATTAAGTTCATAAGAACAGAGTAACGCATTAAGCAAGATGACATGATGTAGAGGGATAAACTCAAGCAATATGATATAAACCCCATCTTGTTATCCTCGATGGCAACAATACAATACGTGCCTTGCAACCCTTTCTGTCACTGGGTAAGGACACCGCAAGATTGAACCCAAAGCTAAGCACTTCTCGCATGGCAAGAAGGTTCAATCTAGTAGGCCAAACCAAACTGATAATTCGAAGAGACTTGCAAAGATAACTCAATCATACTCCCTCCGTTCCAAAATAGATGACTCAACTTTGTACTAACTTTAGTATAAAGTTGGGTCATCTATTTTGGAACGGAGGGAGTACATAAAAGAATTCAGAGAAGATTCAAATATTATTAATAGATAAACTTGATCATAAACCCACAATTCATCGGATCTCGACAAGCACACCGCAAAAAGAGTTTATATCGAATAGATCTCCACAAGAGAGGGGGAGAACATTGTATTGAGATCCAAAAAGAGAGAAGAAGCCATCTAGCTAATAACTATGGACCCGTAGGTCTGTGGTACTACGCACAACTCATCAGAGGGGCAAGGATGTTGATGTAGAAGCCCTCCATGGTCGATTTCCCCTCCGGTAGAGTGTCGGCGAAGGCTCCAAGATGAGATCTCGCGGATACAGAAGGTTACGGTGGTGGAAATTGTGTTTCGTCTGCCCCCTAGGTGTTTTCGGGGTACGTAGGCTTATATAGGAGGAAGAAGTACGTCGGTGGCCGCCCGAGGGGCCCACGAGACAGGGGGCGCGCCCTATAGGGGGGGCGCGCCCTCCTATCTCGTGGGAGCCTCGGCTACTTCTTGACTTGCACTCCAAGTCCTCTGGATCACGTTTGTTCCAAAAATCACGCTCCCGAAGGTTTCATTCCTTTTGGACTTGTTTGATATTCCTTTTCTTCGAAATATTGAAATAGGCAAAAAAACAGCAATATGGGTTGGGCCTCCGGTTAGTAGGTTAGTCCCAAAAATGATATAAATGTGTAAAATAAAGCCCATAAACATCCAACAAGGGTAATATAATAGCATGCAACAATCAAAAATTATAGATACGTTGGAGACGTATCAACGGTCTTCGAGACCTTCGCCTCAAACAATAGGCGCAAAAGGGCACTCCGCTGCCTCGCCGAAGTATGCCAAGTAGCAGCAATAAACCCCTGGGACGACACGGCCATAACTTTCAATGCCGGTGACGAACCAAAGTTCAGGACAGTTCGGGCACCAGCCGCTGCGGTCCTCAGTCCAATCGTGGACGGCTTTCGGCTTACCAAAGTGCTCATGGACGGCGGCAGCGGACTAAACCTCATTTATGAGGAAACTCTCAACAAAATGGAAATAGACAGGAGCCGCATTGAGCAAAGTAGCACGACCTTCCGAGGAATCATTCCCAGTCGGGACGCGCGATGCGCGGGAAAAGTCACACTGGATGTGGTATTTTGCACGCCGGAGAATTGTCGGTCCAAAGAGATAACCTTCCAAGTGGCCCCTTTCAACAGTGGATATCACGCCTTATTAGGGCGAGATGCATTTACACGCTTCCAAGCCATAGCTCATTACGGGTACATGAAGCTCAAGATACCCGGGCCCAATGGTATTATCACTCTTGCCAGTGATCCAGACATAGCAATCCTTGCCAAAAACAAAACCGCGGCCCTGGCCCTCGAGACATTGTCTGCAGCCCTCGTGGCCGAAGAATTAACCACACTATGCTCCACGGTGGACAGGGACGACGTGATCCTGGAGAAGCGACCCAAATCCACCTCCTTTAAACCAGCATATGAAATAGTCAAATTTCAAGTCCACCCGACGGAGCCCGAGAAGACAGCATCCTTCGGGGCACATCTGGACCCAATGGTTGATGTCGCGCTATGAGAGTTCTTGTGCGAGAACTGGGACATATTCGCCTGGCACCCTTCTGATATGCCGGGAATCCCACGCAGGTTGTCCGAACACAGCCTCAACATACTGAAGGGATACAAATTGGTCAAGCAAACATTGCGGCGCTTTTCCGAGCCCAAATGACAAGCTATGGGGGAGGAGGTAGCCAAGTTAATCGAGGCCGAATTCATCAGAGAAATAAAACACCCGGACTAGCTGGCAAACCTGGTGATGGTGCCAAAGAAGGATAAATCCTGGCGCCTATGCGTCAATTTCAAAGACCTCAACAAGGCCTGCCCTAAGGATCCATCTCCCCTCCCTCGCATCGATCAGATTATTGATGCTACAGCTGGACACGACTCACTGTGTTTCCTCGACGCATACTCCGGATACCATCAAATCAAAATGAAGGAGTCCGACCAAGCCGCAACAGCATTCATTACCCCATATGGGTCGTTCTGCTTCAACACTATGACCTTCAGACTTAAAAATGCCGGCGCCACCTACCAACGCATGATTCAAACGTCCCTGGAGAAACAGATCGGCAAGACAGTTGAAGCGTATGTGGATGACGTCGTCATCAAACTAGGCACGTCGAGTCATTAATAGACGATCTGCATCTCACATTCGACAACCTCCATACATATGACATCAAGCTCAATCCGGAAAAGTGTGTTTTCGGTGTTCCCACTGGAAAACTGCTGGGCTTCATCATTTCCAATAGAGGAGTTGAGGCAAACCCAGCTAAAATCCGAGCTTTGTCACAGTTGGCTACGCAGACCTTAAACAAGTCCAAAAACTAGCTCGATGCGTGGCAGCTTTAAGCCGCTTTATCTCCAGACTAGGAGAAAAAGCATTGCCACTTTATCGCCTTGTCCGACGCAGCGATCACTTTGAGTGGACGGACATGGCAATGGCCGGACAGGAAGAAATAAAGGCTCTTTTAGCGAGCAACTGATAACCCACAAGTATAGGGGATCGCAACAGTTTTTGAAGGTAGAGTATTCAACCCAAATTTATTGATTCGACACAAGGGGAGCCAAATAATATTCTCAAGTATTAGCAGTTGAGTTGTCAATTCAACCACACCTGGATAACTTAGTATCTGCAGCAAAGTATTTAGTAGCAAAGTAGTATGATAGTAATGGTAAAAGTGGCAAAAGTAAAGATAGCAGTTTTGTAGTAATTGTAACAGTAGCAACGGAAAAGTAAATAAGCAAAGCACAATATGTGAAAAGCTCATAGGCATTGGATCAGTGATGGATAATTATGTCGAATGCGATTCCTCATGTAATAGTTATAACATAGGGTGACACAGAACTAGCTCCAATTCATCAATGTAATGTAGGCATGTATTCCGAATATAGTCATATGTGCTTATGGAAAAGAACTTGCATGACATCTTTTGTCCTACCCTCCCGTGGCAGCGGGGTCCTAGTGGAAACTAAGGGATATTAAGGCCTCCTTTTAATAGAGTACCGGACCAAAGCATTAACACATAGTGAATACATGAACTCCTCAAACTACGGCCATCAACGAGAAGTATCCCGATTATTGTAACTTCGGGGTTGTCGGATCATAACACATAATAGGTGACTATAGACTTGCAAGATAGGATCAAGAACTCACATATATTCATAAAAACATAATAGGTTCAGATCTGAAATCATGGCACTCGGGCCCTAGTGACAAGCATTAAGCATAACAAAGTCATAGCAACATCAATCTCACAACAAAGTGGATACTAGGGATCAAACCCTAACAAAACTAACTTGATTACATGGTAAATCTCATCCAACCCATCACCGTCCAGCAAGCCTACGATGGAATTACTCACGCACGGCGGTGAGCATCATGAAATTGGTGATGGAGGATGGTTGATGATGATGACGGTGATGAATCCCCCTCTCCGGAGCCCTGAACGGACTCCAGATCAGCACTCCTGAGAGAGATTAGGGCTTGGCGATGGCTCCGTATCGTAAAACGCGATGAAACTTTCTCTCTGATTTTTCTCTCCATGAAACGGAATATATAGAGTTGGAGTTGAGGTCGGTGGAGCATCAGGGGGCCCACGAGACAGAGGGGCACGCCCAGGGGGAGGGGACGTGCCCCCCACCCTCGTGGACAGGGTGTGGCCCTCCTGGCCTTGATTCTTTTGCCAGTATTTTTCATATATTCCAAAAGGTATCTCCGTGGATTTTCAGGTCATTTCGAGAACTTTTGTTTTCTGCACAATGAACAACACCATGGCAGTTCTGGTGAAAACAACGTTAGTCTGGGTTAGTTTCATTCAAATCATGCAAGTTAGAGTCCAAAACAAGGGCAAAAGTGTTTGAAAAAGTAGATACGTTGGAGACGTATCAACTCCCTCAAGATTAAACCTTTGCTTGTCCTCAAGCAATTCAGTTAACAAACTGAAAGTGATAAAGAAAAACTTTGACAAACTCTGTTTGCTCTTGTTGTTGTAAATATGTAAAGCCAGCATTCAAGTTTTCAGCAAAGATTATAAACTAACCATATTCACAATAACACTTAGGTCTCATGTTTACTCATATCAATGGCATAATCAGCTAGCGAGCAATAATAATAAAACTCGGATGACAACACTTTCTCAAAACAATCATAATATGATATAACAAGATGGTATCTCGCTAGCGCTTTCTGAGACTGCAAAACATAAATGCAGAGCACCTTTAAAGATCAAGGACTGACTAAACATTGTAATTCATGGTAAAAGAGATCCAGTCAAGTCATACCCAATATAAACTAATAGCAATGCATGCAAATGACAGTGTGCTCTCCAGCGGGTGCTTTTTAATAAGAAGGTGATGACTCAACATGAAAGTAAATAGATAGGCCCTTCGCAGAGGGAAGCAGGGATTTGTAGAGGTGCCAGAGCTCGATTTTAAAATAGAGATGAATAACATTTTGAGCGGTATACTTTCACTGTCAACGCAACAACTATGAGATCTCGATATCTTCCATGCTACATACATTATAGGCGGTTCCCAAACAGAATGGTAAAGTTTATACTCCCCCCACCAACAAGCATCAATCCATGGCTTGCTCGAAACAAAGAGTGCATCCAACTAGCAACAGGCCTGGAAGAGTTTTGTTTAATTATTTTGATTTGCTTTGATCTTTTTGATCATGGGACTGGGCATCCCGTTTACCAGCCATTTTCTCGTGAATGAGGAGCGGAGTCCACTCCTCTTGAGAATAACCCACCTAGCATGGAAGATACAGACAGCCCTAGTTGAAACATGAGCTGCTCGAGCATACAAAACAGAATTTTATTTAAAAGTTTGGAGTTTGGCACATACAAATTTACTTGGAACGGCAGGTAAATACCGCATATAGGAAGGTATGGTGGACTCATATGGAATAACTTTGGGGTTTATGGAGTTTGGATGCACAAGCAGTATTCCCGCTTAGTACAGGTGAAAGCTAGCAAAAGACTGGAAAGTAACCAACTGAGAGAGCGACAATAGTCATGAACATGCATTAAAATTAATCAACACCGAGTGCAAGCATGAGTAGGATATAATCCACCATGAACATAAATATCGTGGAGGCTATGTTGATTTGTTTTCAACTACATCATGAACATGTGCCAAGTCGATGTTGATTAATTTTAATGCATGAACATGCATTAAAATTAATCAATTCATTCAAAGAAGGATACCACCCTATCATACCGCATCACAACCATTTTAATAGCATGTTGGCATGCAAGGTAAACCATTATAAACTCATAGCTAATTAAGCATGGCATTAGCAACTATAATCTCTAATTGTCATTGCAAACATATTTATTCATAATAGACTGAATCAGGAACGATGAACTCATCATATTTACAAAAACAAGAGAGGTCGAGTTCATACCAGCTTCTCTCATCTCAGTCAGTCCATCATATATCATCATTATTGCCTTTCACTTGCACAACCGAACAGTGTGGATGACAATAATAGTGCACGTGCATTGGACTACGCTCGAATCTGCAAGCATTCAATTCAAGGTAGAAGACAAAGTAATATGGGCTCTAAGTTAAATAAACAATCATGCAAATGAGAGCCGCTAAACATTTTCATTATGGTCTTCTCCTCTCGACCCCCAAAGGAAAGAAAAGAAATAAAACAATTTACACGGGAAGGCTCCCAACAAGTAAAAGAAGAATGAGAAATCTTTTTGGGTTTTCATTTAATTACTACTACAAGCATAGAAATTAAACTAACTAATTTTTTGGTTTTTCTTCTTAAGGTTTATCAAACAAACAAGAAGAAAGCTAGAAAAAGGAAATAAACTAGCATGGATAATACAATGAAAGAGTATGAGCACCGACAACTAGGATAGTGTGTGAACATGAATGTAAAGTCAATGAGAAATACGTACTCCCCCAAGCTTAGGCTTTTGGCCTAAGTTGGTCTATGACCAAGGATCACGGCTACTCTCCCCGGTGTACTGAGGAGTGTTATCTGGGTACCACTGGCTGGCGATCTCCTCCGGATACCACTGATAACAGGATGGACGATAAGGGTCCACTGGTGGTTCCGGCTCAGGCTCTGGTGCTGATGTCTGGCCTCTGTGCGTGTACACGGCCTTCGGCAACACTAGGTAATGGCATGCAGTTAAATCAAACAAAGAAGGTGCAGGCAGGGTAATAATCTCATTATGTTTCTTACTAAATCTCAGGTTATACAGGAGCATCTTATCATCATTGTCAACGATAAATTCGTGCACTACCATGCTCCTATAATCTAAAAAGGTAAGAGGCAGCAGTGTCTCCTCTTTCTCATCATGCCTAATAGGTATCTCGAAATGTTTAGCAAGGCGTGCAGCATAGATACCTCCAAAGATGGGGCCCTTTGTATAGTTTAGGCTTAACCGTTTAGCAATAACGGCCCCATACTAAAAGTGTTATCACCGAATAAGGCATGGAGCAGAATAATAATATTAGGAACACTGAAGTTTCCACTATTTCCACGACCAATTAAGCATCGACTAGCAAATATGGCAAAGTAGCGTAAAATAGGAAAGTGTATGCTAGTGATTCTCGCATCGGAACCCTTCTTCAATTCCCCTACAGTAATAGTGTCAATAAAACCATCCACATCTTTACGATGTGGTTCATCTAAGCTGCCCTCAAAGGGTATTCTACAAGCCATGCAAAAATTACGTAATGACATTTCCTTAGCCTTGTCGTATAAATGAAAAGATACTGAAGGAGGTGAATTTTTAGGATAATAGTAAAAGTTTTGCACGAAAGTATTGGTAAGTAAGAGATACTGTTATATCCGGTCGTGGAGGAAGTCGGTGAGGCCCGCATTTTCAGCCAAAGAATAGAAGTCTTCATAAATCCCGGCTGCTCTCAGAAAATTATCACAAGGCCATTCACACGGCTGTACTTCCGCTACACGAGGAAGATTATACTTGGCCTTTTCTTTCTCCTTAGCTTTCTTATCCTTGGAGCTTTGACTAGAAGAGCCCCTTAATAATCTCCTCATCATTTTATGAATTTTTTGAAATTTTTAGTAACTTCAAAATAAAAGTGAATCAAACTAAACAAGATTGATAGCAACTACTCCCACAAGTGCCTAGAGCCTATATCATGCATTAGAATTACTTGGGACCTCATAAATTTGACATGCAAGCTCAAGAATAGGGTCGCCTAGGCAGCAAAAATTTGCAATGAATAAAGCACTAGAACAAAAACTAATTGGACCAATGGAGGAGTCACATACCAAGCAACAATCTCCCAAAACAGTTTTGTGAATGGAGCTTTGAGCAAGGAGATCAAAAATCACAGCAAAATGAGCTAGAACTCGTGCTTGAGCTGGATGGGGATTTTTTTGGGAGGAAGATGGAGTGTGTAGGTGCAAGAATAAGTGGAGGGGGGACACCATGGGCCCACGAGGCAGGGGCACGGCCAGGGGGAGTGGGCGCGCCCTGGACCCTCGTGGCCAGGTGCTTGCCCCCTGCTGTGTTCTCAGTGCCTAAAATCCCCAAATATTCCATAAAAAATCATACTAAATTTGCAGGGCATTTGGAGAAATTTTATTTTCGGGATATCTTTTATTGCAAGGATAATTCAGAAAACAGACAGATAATACTATTTTTGCTTTATTTATTCTAAATAATAGAAAGTAAAAAGAGGGTACATAAGGTTGTGCCTTCTAGTTTCATCCATCTCATGATCTTCAAAAGGAATCCACTAACAAGGTTGATCAAGTCTTGTTAACAAACTCATTCCGAATAACATGGAACCGGAGAAATTTCGAATAACACTAGGTTACCTCAATGGGGATATGAACATCCCCAACAATAAGAATATCATACTTTTTCTTGAGAGTAGGAAGAGGAAATTCAAAACCTCCAAGAATGATAGTCGGAACTTTTCCAATGGAATTGATACTATGAACTTGAGGTTGTTTCCTCGGAAAGTGTACCGTATGCTCATTACCATTAACATGAAAAGTGACATTGCCTTTGTTGCAATCAATAACAACCCCTTCTGTATTCAAAAAGGTTCTACCAAGGATAATCGACATACTATCGTCCTCGGGAATATCAAGAATAACAAAGTCCGTTAAGATAGTGACATTTGCAACCACAACAGGCACATCCTCAAAAATACCGACAGGTATAGCAGTTGATTTATCAGCCATTTGCAAAGATATTTCAGTAGGTGTCAACTTATTCAATTCAAGTCTACAATATAAAGAGAGAGGCATAACACTAACACCGGCTCCGAGATCACATAAAGCAGTTTTAACATAGTTTCTTTTAAGGGAACATGGTATAGTTGGTACCCCTGGATCTCCAAGTTTCTTTGGTATTCCCCCCTTAAAAGTGTAATTAGCAAGCATGGTGGAAATTTCAGCTTTTGGTATCTTTCTTTTATTTGTAATGATATCCTTCATATATTTAGCATAAGGGTTTACTTTAAGCACATCAGTTCAGCGCATAAGTAAGAAGATAGATCTAATCATTTCAGCAAAGCGCTCAAAATCCTCATCATCCTTTGTATTGGATGGTTTAGGAGGAAAAGGCATGGGTTTCTGAACCCATGGTTCTCTTTCTTTACCGTGCTTCCTAGAACCAAAATCTCTCTTATCATAACATTGATTCTTTGATTGTGGGTTATCAAGATCAACAGCAGGTTCAATTTCTACATCATTGTTATTGCTAGGTTGAGCATCAACATGAACATTATCATTAACATTATCACTAGGTTCATGTTCATCACCTGATTGTGTTTCAGCATCAGAAATAGAAATATCATTGGGATTCTTAGGTGCGTCTACAACAGGTTCACTAGAAGCATGCAAAGTCCTATCATTTTTCTTTTTCTTCTTTTTAGAAGGACTAGGTGCATCTAAATTATTTCTCTGAGGATCCTGCTCGATCCTCTTAGGGTGGCCTTCAGGATACAAAGGTTCCTGAGTCATTCTACCAGTTCTAGTAGCCACTCTCATGTTTATTATTTAGTTCATCGAGCAAATCACTTTGAGCTTTAAGTACTTGTTCGGATTGAGTGGTAACCATAGAAGCATATTTTCTAATGAGTTTAAGTTCACCTTTAACTCTAGCCATATAATCACTCAAGCGTCCTATCATAAAAGCATTACTCTTTAATTCTCTACCAACATAAGCATTAAAACTTTCTTGTCTAGCCATAAAGTCATCAAATTCATCTAAACATGGGCTAGGAAATTTAATAGACGGGATTTCAACTTTATCATATCTATAGAGAGAATTTACCATTACTACCTGTGTTGGGTTATGAAGACAATGTGTTTCTTCAAGAAGCGGTATATTAAGACCATGTATTTCTTCAATAGGAGGTAAATTCTTAACACCTTCAGCTTTAATACCTTTTTCTTTCATTGATTTCTTTGCCTCTTGCATATCTTCAGGAATGAGAAATAGAACACCCCTCTTCTTCGAAGCTGGTTTAGGAGTAGGCTCAGGAGTTGGCTCAATTGGCTCAGGAATTGGCTCAGGAAGATTCCAATTAATTTCATTAGTCAACATATTATTCAACAGTAATTCAGCTTGGTCGACTCTTCTTTCCCTAAAAACACAACCAGCACAACTATCCAAGTGGTCCTTGGAAGCATCGGTTAGTCCATTATAAAAGATATCAAGTATTTCATTTTTCTTAAGAGGATGATCAGGCAAAGCATTAAGTAACCGGAGAAGCCTCCCCCAAGCTTGTGGGAGACTCTCTTCTTCGATTTGCACAAAATTATATATTTCTCGCAAGGCAGCTTGTTTCTTATGAGCTGGGAAATATTTAGCAGAGAAGTAATAAATCATATACTGGGGACTACGCACATAACCGGGATCAAGAGAATTAAACCAAGTTTTAGAATCACCCTTTAATGAGAACGGGAATATCTTAAGGATATAATAATAGTGAGACTTCTCATCATTAGTAAACAGGGTGGCTATATCATTTAACTTGGTAAGATGTGCCACAACAGTTTCAGTTCATTGCCATAAAAAGGATTGGATTCAACCAAAGTAATGATTTCAGGATCAACAGAGAATTTATAATCCTTATCAGTAACACAGATAGGTGAAGTAGCAAAAGCAAGGGTTATGTCTCATTCTAGCATTAAGAGATTGCTACTTCCATTTAGCTAATAACTTCTTAAGATCATATCTATCATTGCAAGCAAAAATAGCTCTAGCAGCTTCTTCATCCATAAAATAACCCTCAAGAACAACAGGCAATTCATACTTAGGGGGAGAACCTTCATCATCACTATCATCAATAATTTCATCTTCAATAATTACGTTCTCTCTAACCCTAGCAAGTTGTTCATCAAGATATTCACCTAATGGCACAGTAGTATCAAGCATAGAAGTAGTTTCATCATAAGTATCATGCATAGCAGAAGTGGCATCATCAATAACATGCGACATATCAGAATTCAGCAGTAGCAGGTTTAGGTGTCGCAAGCTTACTCAAAACAGAAGGAGAATCTAGTGTAGAGTTAGATGGCAGTTCCTTACCTCCCCTCGTAGTCGACGGAAAAATCTTAGTTCTTTCGTCTTTCAAGTTCCTCATAGTGATCAGCAGATATAAATCCCAAGTGACTCAAAGAATAGAGCTATGCTCCCCGGCAACGGCGCCAGAAAATAGTCTTGATAACCCACAAGTATAGGGGATCGCAACAGTTTTCGAAGGTAGAGTATTCAACCCAAATTTATTGATTCGACACAAGGGGAGCCAAAGAATATTCTCAAGTATTAGCAGTTGAGTTGTAAATTCAACCACACCTGGATAACTTAGTATCTGTAGCAAAGTATTTAGTAGCAAAGTAGTATGATAGTAATGGTAACAGTGGCAAAAGTAAAGATAGCAGTTTTGTAGTAATTGTAACAGTAGCAACGGAAAAGTAAATAAGCAAAGCACAATATGTGAAAAGCTCGTAGGCATTGGATTAGTGATGGATAATTATGTCGGATGTGATTCCTCATGTATTAGTTATAACATAGGGTGACACAGAACTAGCTCCAATTCATCAATGCAATGTAGGCATGTATTCCGAATATAGTCATACGTGCTTATGGAAAAGAACTTGCATGCCATCTTTTGTCCTACCCTCCCGTGGCAGCGGGGTCCTAGTGGAAACTAAGGGATATTAAGGCCTCCTTTTAATAGAGTGCTGGACCAAAGCATTAGCACATAGTGAATACATGAACTCCTCAAACTACGGTCATCACCGAGAAGTATCCCGATTATTGTCACTTCGGGGTTGTCGGATCATAACACATAATAGGTGACTATAGACTTGCAAGATAGGATCAAGAACTCGCATATATTAATGAAAACATAATAGGTTCAGATCTGAAATCATGGCACTCAGGCCCTAGTGACAAGCATTAAGCATAGCAAAGTCATAGGAACATCAATCTCAGAACATAGTGGATACTAGGTTTCAAACCCTAACAAAACTAACTTGATTACATGGTAAATCTCATCCAACCCATCACCGTCCAGCAAGCCTACGATGGAATTACTCATGCACAGCGGTGAGCATCATGAAATTGGTGATGGAGGATGGTTGATGATGACGACGGCGACGAACCCCCCTATCCGGAGCCCCGAACGGACTCCAGATCAGCCCTCCCGAGAGAGATTAGGGTTTGGCGGCGGCTCCGTATTGTAAAACGCGATGAAACTTTCTCTCTGATTTTTTTTCTCCATGAAACGGAATATATAGAGTTGGAGTTGAGGTCGGTGGAGCATCAGGGGGCCCACGAGATAGGGGGCGCACCCAGGGGGAGGGGGGGCGCCCCCCACCCTCGTGGACGGGGTGTGGGCCCCCTAGCCTTGATTCTTTCGCCTGTATTTTTTATATTTTCCAAAAGTTATCTCCATGGATTTTCAGGTCATTCAAGAACTTTTTTTGCACAATAAACAACACCATGGCAGTTCTGCCGAAAACAGCGTCAGTCCGGGTTAGTTTCATTCAAATCATGAAGTTAGAGTCCAAAACAAAGGCAAAAGTGTTTGGAAAGGTAGATACGTTGGAGACGTATCAGTAACCCAATCCTGGCCACACCAAACATCGGCGAACCCATGTTATTATCCATATCGGCAACACACCAGGTCGTGAGTCCGGTGCTCGTCGTTGAACAAAATGAGGACGGACACAAGTTCCCGCTACAGAAGCCGGTATACTACGTATCTACTGTCCTCACACGATGCAAATCCCGGTACCCTCATTACCAAAAAATAGCATACGCGGTCTTCATGGCATCTCGGAAAGCTATGATACTACTTTCAAGAGTGCTCAATCACGGTGGCCTCCGAAGTACCACTCAATGACATAATAAACAACCGCGATGCCACAGGCCGGATTGCCAAGTGGGCCATTGAGCTCCTCCCATTCGACATAACATACAGACCGCGTCGGGCCATTAAATCCCAAGTACTAGCCGACTTCGTCGCAGAATGGACAGAGGCCGAACTCTGTAAAGAGTAGGGCACATATTCCAACTGGGTCATGCACTTCGACGGCTCCAAAATGCTGGCAGGCTTAGGAGCGGGCGTTGTCCTAACATCCCCCACTGGAGATACAGTTCAGTACGTACTCCAAATATTATACACAAACTCAAACAATGCAGCCGAATATGAGGCCTTATTGCATGGTCTTCGGATGGCTGTCTCCATGGGAATACAACGCCTGGAGGTGCACGGGGATTCAAACCTCGCAATATCTCAAATAAATGGAGATTTTGATGCCAAAGATCCGAAGATGGCGGCTTACCGTAATGCCGTTCTCAAAATGTCGGCTCGGTTCAAGGGGCTCGAGTTTCATCATGTGGCTCGAGAAAGTAATCAAGCGGCGGATGTCCTTGCTCGCATCAGCGCCAAGCGCGACCCTGTCCCACCTAACATTTTTCTGGAAAGGCTCTTCAAGCCATCCATGGTGTGGCAAGGGGAGAGCGGCAACACCAGTCTGGATCCGACTATAACCCCAGATTCCGAACACACCAATATCATCGGGGGCTCAGCCACCGGAATAACACCGCCGTCCCATCTTATCATGGCAGTCATTGCCCCATGGACTGAACCCTTCTTAGCCTACCTTAATACGCGAGAACTCCCTGAGGATCAGAATGAGGCGTGCTGCATTATCCGGCGCTCGAAAGCCTACAAGCTTCACGATGGAGAACTCTACAATAAAAGCGCTACCGGAGTACTTCAAAGATGTATCTCCGAGGAAGAGGGGCAACAGCTCTTGGCTGAAATTCATGTCGGTCTTGGTGGTCACCACGCTGCAGCTCGGGCCCTTGTAAGCAAGCTTTCTGTACAGGTTTCTATTGGTCAACGGCCCGAGCAGATGCACAGGACCTTGTCCAACGTTGCGTCGGATGCCAGCTTTTCGCCAACCAAAGCCATATGCCACCCACCGCTCTACAAACAATCCCCATCACTTGGCCTTTCACGGTCTGGGGGCTTGATATGGTCGGACCCCTTAAAGGAGGAAGTCATAAGAAAAAATATCTGTTGGTCATGGTGGATAAATTTACTAAGTGGATAGAGGCCAAACCAGTAAAAACGGCCGAAGCCGGACCAGTGATAGACTTCATATCTGGTGTTGTGCACCGTTATGGTGTTCCACACAGCATCATCACCGATAACGGCTCCAATTTCACAGCCGATGAGGTGAAAACCTAGTTGTTAATCTGGGCATTAAGCTCGATTACGCCTCCGTCTATCACCCGCAAACAAACGATCAAGTCGAACGAGCCAATGGTCTTATTATGAGCGGCATTAAGCCCAGACTAGTACGGTCTTTGAAAGAATCAGACAAGCACTGGGTCAAGGAGCTCGACTCCGTACTCTGGGGGTTGCGGACCACGCCCAATCGCACTACCGGATATACACCTTTCTTCATGGTGTACGGCGCAGAGTTTGTGTTACCCTGCGACATTATTCATGACTCACCTCGATGTGCATGTATGAAGAGAGAGAGGCCGAGCTTGATCGGCAGGACAACTTAGATGCCCTGGAGGAGGAGCGCGATGTCGCAAAAGCCCGTTCCGCATTTTATCAATAACAAGCCCGCAGATATGAAAGCAGAGAAGTGCGGGCCAAGACTTATAATGTTGGCGAACTCGTTCTACGCTTGTCGGATAAGAAAAAGGACAAACTCAAGCCCAAGTGGGAGGGTCCCTTCATCATTGATGAAGTTCTCACTGGAGGAGCGTACCACCTGCGTGATGCATCACACAATCGCCTAGAGCCGAACCCATGGAACGCGGCCAGACTCCGAAGATTCTATGCCTAGCGCCGAACTCTTTATTCGTCTCCTTCTCCCTTTTGTTTCCATTATTTTTTCCCTCTATTTTTGCTTTTTCTTTTTTGTTTAGCCTTAAAGCTTTCGTGCGACTAAACCATGCACCTACAACGTACATATCCTCAAATATGTACAGCCATTATACCTGGGGGCTTCTTATACAGAAGCTTATTATTATTATTTTCCGAGCATTAAGCTCACCACACATGTGTCTTTTCCTCGTATGTACCTTTCCTTCGCCATTATATGCATCGATATGACTTAAGTTTTGGCCAAGCTGGGTTGCCTGACTCCTGTGATTATGCCCTACGTTCCCGTTAGCTTGGCTAGGGCATAAAGGGAGCACCTCTGCGATTGTTACTGCCGGGTCATCTGGATGTGTGCCTCAGACTGGGTGAAGCCGAAAGCTAGCGTTCTTAAGGGAATATTCGGTCGGTGGACTAAAGATGTCTTTTACTCATTACACTATGAACCCCCAGATGTTATGTATACTGCGGTTTTTCAATCATAGTTCGGGCATGCATGTTAACGCATGCTCACCCGGGGAAAGGAACCCTTAACGGAACTATTCTCTGGAAGATGTTTCTTACAATCACAATGTAATATAACATAGCTAGCTGGATACAACTTGTCTGTTCAAGCAACTATGACCCCTACGACTGGTTTCCACGCATACCTCAGTTTATTTTGCTGCTCAGGTATTCGGAAACACTCTGCACCTTCGAGTCCAGAGGTCAAAGCGAAAAGGTCTGCCATGACAATCATTTTACAATCCGGCTAGGGACAAATATGTCAAGGAAAGTACATAGTCACCTGGACTCAAAAATTTCCTCTTCTATGCCGTCCAATAGGTTGTCTAGCTTACAACCCTATTGAGAATATTTTGCGGCTACTTCCACCTAGTCATATACCAAATTAACGGGAATTTCTTTTCCATCTGACCCTAAAGGTCCGACCGGGCCATATGATTCAGATCAAGCTTGGTATACCGTGTTTTCACCATGGCCGAGGCCTCTCGCGCACCTTCCCGGCAGGCCGATATCTTCCATAATCAGAAACGCCACCGCGCACCCTTAAATAGTTGTACAAGCTCCTCCATACTTCCTGGAGGGGAGGCGGATGGCCATAAGGCCTTGGCAACACTTCGCATCACCTGCCGAGCTCGCTCGTGCATTTGCGACAGCTCTTGTAGCAGATCGCCCGAAGATCCGGACATCTCCTCTTCGGGACGGCCAGTCAGCATACCTACAGACATAACTCTGTCAGTTCCTTTCCTCGCCGAATTACACGGAGGTAAGTTTGAACACATACCAAATATGCCGCCTCGCAGCCTCTTATTTTCCTTCACGGAGTCAGCAAGCTGGGCCCACACATCTTTCAGGTCTTCGCCCAGCTGGGTGTTGGAACCATGGAGTTTGTTTTTCTCCTCCCTGACCCATGTCAGTATACGTTCTCCCGCGGCCAGTTGCCTTTCGGCTTCTTGTTCACCCGCTTGTGCGACTTCCAGTGCCTCTACCGGATGATCTGACAATCCTGCCATAAGATATGAAACTGTGTAGCATTGCTGGTATATAATTCTGTTTTTCTTGATAGAGGGACACTTTACCAGGTGATGCCTTCTTGGATTTCTCCAGTCTGGCTGTCATAGAAGCTAGCTGGGTCCAACACTTTTCTAGCTCTTGAGACAACAGGTTGTTCTTCTTCGTAAGCACCTGGTTTCACAATGATCCTTAAATCAGCTGAATCAACTGCTTCAAGTCTCGGGGGCTACTGGTATATGATGTGAGCTCACCCGCATATCTTTCAAATATTGGTCTGTGGCTCTGGCAAGCCCGTCTCGAGCAGCTCGGATGTATGCATCAGCCGAGCTGAAGGCATTGAATGCCTCTTTGGTAAAGCCGGGGTCGCAAAGAGCGGCCCTCCGACGCCAATGGTTCATGACGCTCTCCACTTTCGAGTTTGTGATGGATACATCATCCAAATCCTCTGCCAAAGGACAATCCGGCGGCACTCTCGTATCAGCCCTCATTGTTATGACAGGGTCTGGAACCTGGCTGTTGAGAGGGTGACTGGCATGACTCCCGGACATAGTCCGGTGAATGCTCTTCCTGATAAGACACGAACGGATAATGTCACAGTTGGATGTGACTGCCAAAGGGCATATCTACAAAGCCATACCTTTTTTATGACGGCTTCGATGTGTCTTCGCTTGCCTTCCTCTTCAAAAGCTTGCCCAATGCGGGAACCATTCTCTTTGGAGTCGTCTATGGTGCAGGACGTCGCGCCGAGCGCCTCCCCTTTGGAGCACGAGATAGTGCAGTGGGTGAGGCAGAATGAGGAAGTTCTTTCGGAGGAGATGTCTCCTGATTACTTACGTGTGAGGCAGGAATAAGACCGGGATAGTCGGCGGTGATGGCCACTTCCGTGGTGTCATAGCTCGCCTGGTAGAACACCTCATCCTCGAGCTCCACGAATATATCTGGATCCTCTTCGAATACGGGGTCAAGGTCCTAGGTGTGGTCCTCTGGCTGTGGGGCGGGGCTGTGGAGCCCCTTGGTGATCTTCCACCATTGCTGTTACAAATGGACGGATTAATGTCCATGGAAAGTGACTCAGGGAGTAAATTGAGTAGAGTAGTGGGATTGGAACTAACCCATCTAGGAGGATTGTACATGGAAAATCCATCTCGGCACTTAATACGAATGAATTCCTCTTTCTCCCCTTTGTATAGTTCGGCCAGTATTTTGGCCAAAGCGGCGGGGGTATTTGGACCCTTCTGACCGCAGCGGGAGGCGTCATCTTCCCCATTATAGTGCCACATGGGAAGCCTTCTGTATGGGAGTGGTTGAACCCCTCGTACTATGGAAGTTGCCATTACCTCGACTATTGATAATCCGGATTGGGCGAGCGTCTTTATCTTGCTCATCAATTGACGGACTTCCGTGCTATCTTCCTCCTCGAGGCTCCGAGGGCACCAGCTGTGGCGCTTCTTCAATGAAACGCTTGAAAAATCGGGAAGACCCATTCGGACTGGGTTAGGAAGGGAGACGTCCTTGATATAGAACCATTCGGAAAGCCACTCTTCGGATGCCTTCTTTGGCGTGTCGGACATGTATCCGGTCTCGGCGATGCGCCATACCTCGGCTCCGCCCACTTCAAATATTGATCCCTCTTGGCTACGGGGGACGAGGCAGAATAGTTTCCTCCAAAATTCAAAATGGGCCTCACAACCCTGGAATAGCTCACAAAGAGCAACGTAACCCGCGATGTGCAGGATGGAGGCAGGAGTAAAATTGTGCAGTTGGAGGCCATAATACTCTAGAATCCCTCGGAGGAACGGGTGGATTGGAAATCCAACGCCTCTCAACAAGTAGGGAATGAAGCACACTCGTTCCCCCTGGATGGATTGGGGAAATTCTCCACCTGAGCCCCGCCGTCGAAGGAAGCCAATCCTGCTCGAGCAGGGACTATCCGCGGGGGGAAGAAATCCCTGTGTCTGCAACTTCACTAGCTGACTATGGGATATGGAACATTTCTCCCAATCGCCTTTTCTAGGGTCGTGGGGACGGGAGAAAGAGCTGGGAGCGCTAGCCATGTTGGAATGGTTTCTGCTCGCAAGCTCTGATGATTCCTCGCTTGGTGTGGAATGGATCTGGAAATCACAATCTCTTTAAATAGACGCCTTTCTTACATGGTTAGGGTGATATGTGCAAAAATACCTTGACCTCTCATATTCGCTCGACACGTAGAAGCTGAAGTCATGAAGGTGTGGAAGCCGATGGGCACGACATTAAATGGAAGGCCGAATACTACTCTTTAAGTCAGGTACTTTGAAGTAATCGAAGGAGGAACCCGCGCTGCAATGCCAAAGACAATCTGCGCGTCGAACACATCGTCATTGAAAGACTAGTTCGGGGGCTACTGAGGGAGTCCTAGACTAAGGGGTCCTCAGGCGTCTAGCCTATTGACATGGGGCGGACTGATGGGCTGTGAAGATAAGACCAAAGACTCTCGCCTATGTCCGGATGGGACTCTCCTTGGCGTGGAAGGCAAGCTTGGCATTCGGATATGTAGATTCCTTTCTTTGTAACTGACTTTGTACAACCGTAGTCCCCTCTGATGTCTATATAAACCGGAGGGCTTAGTACGTAGAGATAATCATAATCATACAGGCTAGACTTCTAGTATTTTAGCCATTACGATCTCGTGGTAGATCAACTCTTGTAATACTCATATTCATCAAGATCAATCAAGCAGGAAGTAGGGTATTATCTCCATAGAGAGGGCCTGAACCTGGGTAAACATCATGTCCCCCGCCTCCTGTTACCATCAACCTTAGACGCATAGTTTGGGACCCCCTACCCGAGATCCGCCGGTTTTGACACCGACAACGACCCCGCGCTATGAAAGCAAAAGAAAAAGCCAAGGCGATTTCTTCATTTGGAGAAGAATTATCTGACTGCAGTTCAAATGGTGCTGAGGAAATTGGCAGAGAACTGGCTATGCTTGTGAGGAAGTTCCAGAAGTTTTCCAAGAGGAATCACTTTGGAAAGTCTTCAAAGTATGACTCGAAGAACACCAGAAAATCTTCTGCTTGGGACTACAATAAGAGAACTCACCACAAATGCAAGAAGCTAGCCACTACATCGCTGACTATCCTCTCTGGCAAAAGGGCTTAAAGAAGAAGAAATCTAGCATATATGATGACTCTGATGACAAAAGAATAAATCCTCAAAGTCTTCATCAAAATCTTCATCGCGCAAGAAAAGCAGCTCAGGCAGAGCTAGTGCATCCATTGGGAAGCAGATGAATTCCGAGGAAGACTCTGATCAAGAGGAATCTGAGGAATCTGAGGAGGAGTCAGACTCTGGTGTGGCGAGCCTAGCTTTTGCTACTGAGTTCGTCAACAAGTCCATCTTCAACCCTGAAGGCAATGGTGACTCCACCAACAATGAGGATTGCACTGACGACTACACTCCCACCTATTGCTTCATGGAAAGAGGTGCAAAGATAACCTCACGAGAAGCTTACTTTAATCCTTCAATGATGACAACACTAAGTGTGAAGCTAAGCTTAGCTATAAGAAACTTTCTAAAATTGCAACTGAACAACAAACTGCTATGGAAAAGATGCAAAAACTGCTAGACAAAAGTGATGATATGTTAGATGAGGAAATGGATCGTAGTCAAGCATTGTATGAAGACCTCTTAAGTCAAATCATGATGAACTTAAAAGTCGTCATGTGGCCCTCTCAGCCGAACATGAGAAGTTGTCCTATGAATTTCTTCAAACCAAGCAAGATCTCGGGAAACTGAGAGTGTCGTGTGATGATCTTTAGAAAGAGAATGATTCATTACTTGCCCAACAGAGTAGTACCGCTCAGGAAGAATTTGTTGCACCATGCTTAAAATGCCTAGAACATGAAAATGCAAATTCTTCAGCTGAATGTTCAAATGCTTCAGTAACTGCAATATCTTCAAATGTTTTTGTGGTTTCAATCCCCTCATCTCAGGAGACCACAAGTGTTACTAGAAAAATGCAGGTCTAAAGGAATTGTATGTTACATGCATGTATAAAAGTGTCAAAGGGCACCAAACTCTTTGTGATGTGCTCAAAAAGCAGGAACATGAACCCTAGGAAAGAGGGTATTGCTTTTGAGAGAAAGCTCAATGCCGATGGATCATATTGGAAACCTGAGCAGTATCCCAAAACACATGGGTTTCTGCAAAAGGTCCTCTAGTTGATCCATCCACTTTATCTGGTCACAACTATGATACTTCATATTCTTCAGATGAGTCAATTGACTCTAACTACAAATTATTCGAAAATCATAATGGTGAAGTATTTGCCAGATTTGTTGGTACTAACTGCACGAATGGTTCCCCTGTGAAGAAAATGTGGGTGCCCAAAAGGTTTCTGAAAAGTCTTCAGGTGAATGTCATCATGAAACCACCGATGAAGAAGAAAAATGCCAGGGCAAATTCTTCACATGGACCAAAGTCGTCAAACGAACGCAAAACCACCTATCATCGTGCTAATGCTTCTGTTTCGCAGGGAAACAAATAGAGATTTGATGAATACAACCTCCATCTAGGTTTAAAAGGCCCTTGAGCCAGCACACCTCGTCCTAATTTGTAAGGCCCCATGTGTATTAGCGTGGTGCATGCAAGCATGGGAGAGGAAAAGGCTGCTGCTAATTGGGCGCATGCAAGTAGGTCAGAGAACGCATGCATGTAGGTGAGAGAAATTTGTGTTGATGGCTCAGCTTGCAAGCCATTCATTGGATGCATGTAAAGAGGAGAGAGGATCACTACCAGCTTGTGAGGAGTTCCAAGAATCATACTATTAAAATAGACAAGCGTCTTGGTTCCGGAGCTATGGCTTAAGGGCCCTTTAAACCCGGACGGAGGTAGTATGTGCATTATTCTTCAAATCACTATGTGCCCAAAACTTCAAATAATTTCTATGCATATTATTTTGAATATCATACCCCCCCCCCATGAAGAGAAGTGCATATTCGTCAATGCCTAAATTCTCCATCAATGCACTACGTTACATTTCTTCTCATTCACCCATATTGATGTGGGTGGCTAAGAACAAGAACTAATCTCTTCTACATGGTCAGGTCTTCAAACAACTACAACCAGGGCGAATGCACGTACAGGGTCATGGGGCAAATGCCCCCACTCGATTTTTTGGGCCACTTATACCTCACTTCAGATATGTGGCTTTGCCCCTGCTTGGCCCAAAATATTTGCCCCCACTGGCCTGGCTACTTCTCTACTGTTCTGTTATATAAAGCCCAGCCCATCTTCTGTTGTGTGGGAAAAATATAGCAGCGGAGGAGCCCATCTTAGAGAGATTGAGAGAACACACGAGGCAATGCATACGAGCAGGCTCAAGTCAGTAGAAGCGTACGCGTTCGTCAAACAAAAAGAAAACCATATCGTTCGTCCACCACCTGGCTTCTCGCACGACCGCCAAAACAAAAAGAAGCCGCCACCGACGCCGCCGGACTCCAACTATCAACCTCGATCTGCAGTTCAACACGTACACGCCGAGTGACCAATCGGTCGGCCGGGTTGCCGTCCCTAAGGAGAAAAACTGAAAAAGACGTGCGCCACTCATCGGCCCTAGGTTCAGTTTTGATATTTCCCTTCTAATTTTCAAAGTATTAGTCTATTCTGATTCCATGTTTAAAAGGTACAAGTTGGAAATTAGGTTGACTCAATCTAGCTTCATATAATTCCATATGAATAAGTTTAACCACTCCTCAAACCCTAGGTTCAGTTCTGCTGGGAGTAGAATAAAATATATAGACTATAGTACTATACTAACTTGATGTATGCCAATTTATGTATCATTTAACTATTTAGCAATGCCAGGAAAGCTAATGGAGAGATATTTTGCAAAATTCCCAACTGGTAGTATGCCTGAAATAGTTGATTTGGACAAGCTTACTTGGGATCCATCTAAAAGAAAGAGACTGGCAGATTATAATATCAATCAACATGAGGAGATTAGGAGAAAGTACCTGACATGGGGGGCTTATCAACCTTGTCCAGCCAAGTTTCAACCCAGGTTGATTGGTAAGAGTAAGCAATATTTCAATCCTGAATGGTATGATCTGCATCATAATTAGCTAGAGTACAATGAGGTAGAGGATAGGGCATATTTCTTGTATTGTTATTTGTTTAGAGGCAACATTAAAGGTCACAAACCTGGGCATGATTCATTTGTGGTAGATGGCTTTGTCAATTGGAAGAAGGCAGTAGAGAGATTTGTGACTCATGTTGGTGATCGTGATAGTTTTCATAACAATGCACTTAAGAATGGTGAGGATCTGATGAAAACAGAACAATCAATCCTTGTAGCCTTGCATAAACAGAGTGAACTTGAGAAAAATGAGCATCTTATCCGGTTAAATGCTGCAATTGATGTATGTAGATACTTGTTGCATCAAGGACAACCGTTTCGGGGCCATGGTGAGTCAAAAGAGTCTAAAAATAAAGGAAACTATCGGGAGTTGATGGACTATACAATTATGCACAATGATGTTATAGCCAAGGCATTCAAAAATGCCCCAGTTACTAATCAGTTGTTGTCTTCAACAATTCAAAAGGATATTATCGAGTGGTTTGTAGAAGAAGTATTGAACTGTATTTTGAAGGAGCTTGACAATGGCGTGTTCGGCTTATTAGTTGATGAATATCGTGATATTTCCGACAAAGAGCAAATGGTAGTGGTTATACGTTACATTGATACGCATGGACTGTCAAATGAGAGGTTTGTTGGTGTTCTTCATGTGGAGGAAACACCATCTGCTTATCTCAAGTCTAAAATTGATTTTATAATTGCAAAGCTTGGTTTGAATCTGCAACAAGAGAGAGGACAAGGTTATGATGGAGCGAGCTATATGGCAGGTGAGTTTAATGGTTTGCAAGCCAAGATTGTAAGGAGAACAGTTCAGCTTATTTTGTACATTGTTTTGCTCACAAACTTAACTTGGTTGTTGTGGCCATTGAAAAAAAGATACTTGATGTTGGCGATTTTTTTGGTATGATATCATTGTTGGTGAATGTCATTGGATCATCTTGCAAGAGAAAGGATAAACTAACCATTGAGAAGAACTAAGGAAAGAGATTGGTAAGGGAGAGATTGCTACAGGATCATGATTAAACTAGGAGCTTTCTCTTCAGAGACCAGGTGATACTAGATGGAATTCTCACTATACCACTTTGTTGAGTTTGTCTAAGATGTTTCCCTCTATGATAAAAGTACTAGAATATGTGGAGGAAGAGGGTTCAGATGCTACTAAGCAACGTCAGGCTAGTGGTCTTTTAAAATATCTCCACTCATTTGATTCTGCATTCTTTCTACATATGATGATGATTATATCATCTTTAACAAATGGGCTAACAAAAACCTTTCAAATAAAGGGTATGGACATTGCTAAAGCTATATCAGATGTAGAATCTGTTAAGCGAGAGCTAGATAAGCTTAGATTTGAGCATGAATGGAATTCTCTCCTGAGCAAGGTACGTTCTTTTTGCAACAAGAATGATATTTCTGTTATGGACATGGAAAAGGAGTATGTAAATCCAAAGAAGCCAAGGCAAATGACTGGCATTAATAATGAGCATCATTATTAGGTCGACTATTTTTTTGCTGTTTTGTATTAATTGGTAGAAGAACTAAACCGAAGATTCAATGAGGTAAACAATGAGTTGCTTTGTTGTATGTCTGCTTTCAACCCAAGTTGTCAGTTAAGTCACTATGATGATGAGAAGCTGATGAAGCTGGCTAAGTTCTATCCTAATGACTTTAGTGATAACGAGTTGGACCATCTTGAGAAAGAGCTTTGCCTCTACATAGATAATGTACGCAGTGATACAAGATTTGCTAGTTGGAAACTATCAATGATCTGGCTAAACTGATGGTGTCTACAAAGAAGCATCTTTCTTATCATTTTGTCTATCTACTTTTAAAGCTAGTACTGACTCTTCCTGTTGTCACTTCAACTGTTGAGAGATGCTTCTTGGCGATGAAGCTTGTGAAGAATGCTTTGCGTAACAAGATGGGTGATGATTATTTGAGCAATAGCCTTATTTGCTTTGTGGAAAAAGAAATGTTGGATACTATTCCTAATGAGGTGATAGTTAAACGCTTTCATGCAAAAAATTGTCTTTAGATGAAACAGAGTAGGTAATGTGCTCACTCTTTTAATTTCATCTATCAATGTTTACATTCTGTCTATGTTTAAAACTGAATTTTTTTTCATGTAGCTTGAAGGCTAGAAATAAGAGACACAACAACAAAAGGAACGTCATACCCATATTTCTCAAGTTATTATGTCTTAAGTGGTTAGTTTACTTTTATTTTGGCATTGAACGTATCATAGTTATGTGTGTGATGACATTATCTTATAATAAATTATATGATTTTGCTTCGTCGACACTATATGTATGCTTGTGTGGTTGGTCCTCGAAATTATCTACCCATTAGTTCGTATACATGTTTCTAGAAAAAAACTGTATACCTCTGCCCCCACTAGTTTTTTGTCCTGGCTCCGCCCCTGACTACAACTGTCTGATGAATTTGCTGAAGACTTGACATATGCTTGTTGGGATCAAAGCTACTCATGATAAAATGAGTCTTTCATTTCACACATCCATTATGATGCTAGTTATAATCTGTTGATGAAATTCACTTACGAAATTTATCATTATATTCTTCACTCTAAAGTATATGAATTTGTAGGTCGAACTAATGCTTCTACAGGATGACACACCAAAAGCCAATGAGTGGGTCCTGGACAGTGGCTGCATGAATCATATGACTGGTGATAGGAATCTCCTCACCATTGCTCCCCTTACTTTGTCTTATCTGAAGCATATCACCTACGCTGATAAAGGAAAAATCAAGGTATTGGGTCTAGGTAAGGTTGCTATCTCAAAGGATCGACACATGGAAAAGGTAATGGTTGCTGAGTCCCTTGGATATAACCTCATGTATGTATCAATGTTTTGTGATCTTGATATGATTGTCATCTTTGGAATAAATGCATTGTGCTGATGGAATCTGACAAATCTAGATGGTTAGATGTCATTTTCTTCAGAGACCAAGAGTGATTGTGGTTCTCGAAGAAGTCTATGAAGGTTCGGAGATCACCTCAAATATCTACCACGAGTAATCGACATTAGTTGACGAATCAATTGTCGAGGAGAATAGGTGAATAGAGTTTATCTTCTGTGTTAAATCACAACACCTCCAACCAGACGTAGTCCTTGTGTGGAAGGACGAATTGGTCTATCAAATTCCTGGTCTCCACCAAGCTTTACTGGTTATTACTTCACTCAATTTCATTCGATTTACCCTGTGTCGTGTCAAAACCGGCAGATCTCGGGTAGGGGGTCCCGATCTGTGCGTCTAAGGCTAATGGTAACAAGAGGCAAGGGACACGATGTTTTACCCAGGTTCGGGCCCTCTCGATGGAGGTAAAACCCTACTTCCTGCTTGATTGATCTTGATGATATGAGTACTACAAGAGTTGATCTACCACGAGATCGTAGAGGCTAAACCCTAGAAGCTCCGGTTTATATAGACACCGGAGGGGGCTAGGGTTTACACAAAGTTGGTTACAAAGAAGGAAATCTAATATCCGGATCACCAAGCTTGTCTTCCACGCAAAGGAGAGTCCCATCCGGACATGGGATGAAGTCTTGAGTCTTGTATCTTCACGGTCCAACAATCCGGCCAAAGTATATAGTCCGGCTATACAGATACCCACTAATCCAGGACTCCCTCAGTAGCCCCTGAACCAGGCTTCAACAACGATGAGTCCGGCGCGTAGTTTGTCTTCGGCATTGCAAGGTGGGTTCCATCTCCGAATACTCCAAAGCATCTGTTGTGATGAATAGTGTCCGGCTTCCCATCAATGTTGTACTCCTCGGCTTTTGTGCTTCATCACATTTGCCACCCCGGCCCTGCAGGCAAACCGTCTATTTGAAGGGACGAGAATCCTCAAATCCAAACCTCACCCTCTTCCCTTGAGCAAGCATCCAACAGAGCGCTCCCGGAAAGAACCATTCCAACATGGCCATCACCGCAGCTCCTCCTCTCGCTCCCTCAGCTCTAAGACAGGTGATTGGGAAGAGTGTTCTGTTCCCCAAAGCCATTTAATAGAGTTGCAGACTCAAGGGTTTCTTCCACCAGCATTCATGGTCCCCGTCCGAGCTGGACTAGCCACCTATAATGGGGGGAGCAAGCGGAGAGATCTCCTAATCCATCCCCAGGGGAGTGAATATGCCTCATCTCGCATCTGCTAAGAGGCGTCGGGTTTCCAATCCACCCATTCCTTTGCGGGCTCCTGGAGTTCTATGGCTTCCAGCTGCACAACTTCACCCCTGCCTCCGTGCTGCATATCGCGGGATACGTCGCCCTTTGTGAATTATTCCTGGGCTGTGAGGCTCACTTCGGGTTATGGAAGAAGTTGTTCTGCGTTGTCCCTCGCAACCAGGGGGAATCCATATGTCAAGTGGGCGGAGCCGAAATATGGCGCGCCGCCGAGACCGTATACCTGTCCGGCACTCCCAAGAAGGCACCTGCAAACTGGCCCCCGGAGTGGTTCTATGTTGATGATGTTCCCCTTCTGGATCCAGTCCGGATGGGCCTCCCTGAGTTCAATAGCGCTCCGCCGAAGGCACGCCGAAGTTGGCGCCCTCAGGGCCCCCAAGAGGAGGATACCAGAGAAGTACACTTCCTGATGAGCAGGATAAAAATACTGGCCAAATCACGGCTGTCAATAGTCGAAGTTATAGCAATATGCATAATGCGGGGGGTGCAACCACTTCAATATCGTGGGAAGCCCATGTGGCACTATAATGGGGAAGATGATGCCACCCGCTGTGGTCGTAAAGGTCCGGACTCCACCACTGCTCTGGCGAGAATATTGTCTGATTTGTATAAAGGAGAAGAAGAAGAATTCCTTCATATTAAACCGCGGGATGGATTTTCCATGTACAACCCCCCAAGCTGGGTAAGTCGTCACTCTCCCCCACTCTATTCATTCTGGTGCTCTTCATCAAAATTATTAACCTCGATACTTCTGAGCAGGAACTGAGGAGGGTTGTGGAAGGATTCAACAGCCCCTCCCCGCAGCCAGAGGACCCCGGAAGGGCCTTCGATCCGGGACTCGAAGAAGACCCGGATATATCTGTGGAGCTTGTCGACGGGACATTTTATCAGGCCAGCTGCGATGGCGCCTCGGTGGCTATTGTCGCCGACTATCCCAGACTGCTACCTGCATCGCGTGTAAGCAAAGCCGAAACCTTATCCTCTGAAGAGGATTCCTTTCCGATACCATGCCTTATGCCTAAAATATCGTATTTTTGTAGAGACGACCATCGGAACGTGGCGCCGAGCCCTTGGGGGCTCGTCAGCAAAGGGCGTCCGGGTCAGGCAGGCTTAAGAGGAAGGTGGTTAGGGTTGAAACGCCATTACAGAGGTACGGTAAGAACCTGCTCTATGATTATTGTGTTTGAAATGTAACAGTGTCCTTCGTATTCTGGCAGAAAGAGGAGTCGCTGGACTATATCCGGAGATCCTGCCGATCACGCCTCCACCAGCCGGATTCCAGAACCGGCTTCAAGAGAGGAGGCCACTGCGGGGCCAATGCCGAATTGTCCTCCGATAGAGGATGCAGATATGCTCTCCGCCACGAATTCCGAAGTAGAGAGTGCCATGAATAATCGGCGCCGGCGGGCCGTACTTCGCAATAGCATCTTTTCTGAAGAGGCATTTAATGCTTTCAATTCGGGAGACGCATACATCCGAGCTACTCAAGGCGGGCTCGCCCGAGCGATGGTATGCAAAAGATATACGGGTAAGGAAATTTGATAAGCATGTGTAGCAGTAGCCCCTGAGACTTGAAACGGTTGGGACAACTGATTTAAGGATCATTTTATGCATAGTTTCTTGTAGATAAGAATACCCAATTGTCTCAAGAGCTGGAGGAGTGCAAGACCCAGCTGAGGGCCGCGGTTGCCAAACTAGAGGAATCCCAGAGGGCCTCATCTGGTAAAATTTGTCTCAATAGAGAAATTTTAAAGGAATATACCAGTTAGCAATTGGCTTGCTTCATAAGTCTAACAGAAAATTCTACAGACAATCTTGGGATGAATCCGGAGATCGTAAGAGATAGCGAGTCGCATCTCCAAAGACAGCTGAAGGCTGGCGAGCATGTGCTTACGCAGGTTAGGCGGGAGAAAAACAATCTCCAAGATGCCAACGTCCGGCTGGGCGTCGAATTATCAGATGTTCGAGCTCAGCTGGTGGACTCCATGAAGGAGAACAGAAGGCTTCGTCGCGGCATTTACAGTAAGTGCCTAGATGAACTGCAGTACAGTTCGGTGAGGAAGCATATTAAAAGAGTTTTATATCTGTAGGTATGTTGACAGGCCGTCCTGAAGAGGAGATGCTCGGATCCGCAAGCGATGTACTACAAGAACTCTCACAGCTGCACGAACGAGTTCGGCAGGTGATGCAGGGTATTGCCCAGGCCTTGTGGCCATCCACTTCCCTGCCAAAAGGCATGGGGGAACTCGTGGATATGCTCAAAGGAGCACGGCGGCGCTTCTGGTTTGGAAGATGCCAGCCTGTCGACAAGGTGCAAGGGAAGCCTGGGCCATGGTGAAGACGCGCTACACCAAGCTTGACCCGAACCATATGGCCGAAGTCGGACCGGCGGGGCTAGATGGGCAAGAAAGTCCCGTGAGTCTGGTGTATGACCAGGTAGCGTTATCCGCAAAGTATTCCCAACAGGATTGTAAGCTAGATAGCCTGTTGGACGGTATAGAGGGGGAATATAGTCAGTCCAAGTGACTATGTAATTTAATGGACATACGTAGTCCCTAGCCGGATTAAATCATTTGTCATGGCGGATCTTTTGCTTCAGCCCCCGGATCCGACAGTCCGGGGTGTATCCGAATACCCGCTCAGTTATGCAAAACCGGGGTATGCGTGGAAACCAGGCATAGGGGTCATAAGTGCTTGAACAGACAAGTACCCATCTAGTTATGTTATATTACATGGGTAGTAAGAAACATCTTCCAGGGAGAATAGTTCCGTTAGGGGTTCCTTTCCCTGAGTACACATGCATCGATGTACATGTCCGGACTGCGAACATAAGTGCAGGATTCAAAACTTCTGGGGATTCACGTTGGAATAAATGAAAGAAACATCTTTTGTTCACCGACGGAATATTCCCTTAAGAATGCTATCTTTCGGCTTCACCCAGTTTGAGGTACACATCCGGCTGAACCGGCAATAACAATCGCAGAGGTGCTCCCCTTATGCCCTAGCCGAATTAACGGGAACGTAGGACATAAACACAAGAGCCAGGAAACCTAGCATGGCCACATCTTAAGTCATATCGATGCATATAATGGTGAAGAAAAGGCGCTTATGGAAAAAGAACGCATGTGTGATAGGCAAGAAGCCATGAAAGTAATTATATATAGCTTCCGTATAGGAAGCCCCCAGGTATGGTTTACACACGTGGTGCGTCCGGAGTGATCCGAGCATCCACACTGTATTGAATACTTTGTGTGAAAAAGAAAAAAGGGCGAGAAAGTAAAAAGGGGAGGAACATAATTAAAAGAGCGGGGATAAGGAGACGAACACTGGGTTCGGCGCTAGGCGTAGAATCTCCGGAGTCTGGCCACGTTCCATGGGTTCGGCTCAAGTCTGTTATCGGATGCATTACGCAGGCGGTACGCTCCTTCGGTGAGAACTTTATCAATAAGGAAGGGACCCTCCCACTTAGGTTTGACCTTGTCCTTCTTCTTCTCCGATAAGCGTAGAATGCGTTCGCCAACGTTATAAGTTTTGGCTCGCACTTCTCTGCTTTGATACCGCCGAGACTGCTGCTGATAGAATGCGGAACGGGCTTTTGTGACGTCGCGCTCTTCCTCCAAGGCATCTAAGTTGTCCTGCCGATCTAACTCGGCTTCCTTCTCTTCGTACATGCGCATGCGAGGTGAGTCATGGATTATGTCGCAGGGTAGTACTGCTTCTGTGTCGTACACCATAAAAAATGGTGTGTATCTGGTGGTGCGATTCGGCGTGGTCCGCAGCCCCTAGAGTACGGAGTCGAGTTCCTCGACCCAGTGCGTGTCCGATTCTATCAAGGACCGCACTAGTCTGGGTTTGATGCCGCTCATGATGAGACCGTTTGCGCGTTCGACCTGGCCGTTTGTTTGGGGATGGTAGACGGAGGCGTAATCGAGCTTAATGCCCATGTTGCCGCACCAAGTCTTCACTCCATCAGCTGTGAAGTTTGAGCCATTGTCAGTGATGATGCTGTGGGGGACGCCGTAACGGTGTACGACCCCTGATATGAAGTCTATCACTGGTCCAGATTCGGCTGTTTTAACTGGTTTGGCTTCTATCCATTTGGTGAACTTGTCTACCATGACCAGTAAGTATTTTTTCTTATGGCTTCCCCCTTTGAGAGGTCCGACCATATCCAGCCCCCAGACCGTGAAGGGTCAAGTAATGGGGATTGCTTGGAGAGCGGTACGGGGCATGTGGCTCTGATTAGCAAAGAGCTGGCAACCGACGCAGTGTTGGACAAGGTCCTGTGCATCTGCTCGGGCTGTCGGCCAATAAAAGCCTATATGGAAGGCCTTGCTGACAAGTGCCCGAGCCGCAGTGTGGTGCCCACAGAGCCCGGCATGGATTTCAGCCAGGAGTTGCCGCCCTTCCTCTTCGGAGATGCATCTTTGGAGCACTCCGATCGCGCTTTTCTTATAGAGTTCAACCTCATGGACCTTGTAGGCCTTGGAACACCGCACAATACAACGTGCTTCATTTTGGTCCTCGGGGAGCTCCTGCCTATTTAGGTAGGCTAAGAAAGGCTCGGTCCACGAGGCGATTACAACCATGATTTCGTGGGCCGAAGGTGTTATTTCGGTGGCAGAGCCTCTGATTACGTCAGATGGTTTGGAATCTGGGGTTGTACTCGGATCTGGATTAGTATTGCTGGACTCCCCTTCCCATACCACGATGGCTTGAACATCCTTTCCAGGAATATGTTAGGTGGGACAGGGTCGCGTTTAGTGCTGATGCGGGCGAGGATATCCGCCGCTTGATTGTTTTCTCGAGCCACATGGTGGAATTCGAGCCCCTCAAACCGAGCTGTCATTTTGAGGACGGCATTACGGTAAGCCGCCATTTTTGGATCCTTGGCATCAAAATCTCCGTTTATTTGTGATATTGCGAGGTTTGAATCCTCGCGCACCTCCAGGTGTTGAATGCCCATAGAGACTGCCATCCAAAGACCATGCAACATAGCCTCGTATTCGGCTGCGTTGTTGGAGTCTGTGTATAATATTTGGAGTACGTATTGGACCGTGTCTCCAGTGGGGGAAGTCAGGACTACGCCTGATCCCAATCCGGCCAGCATTTTAGAGCCATCGAAGTGCATAATCAAATTAGAGTACGCGTCGTACTCTTTAGGGAGTTCGGCTTCTGTCCATTCGGCGATGAAGTCAGCCAATACTTGCGACTTAATGGCCCGTCGTGGTTTGTATGATATGTCAAACGGAAGGAGCTCGATGGCCCATTTAGCAATCCGTCCCGTGGCATCGCGGTTGTTTATTATGTTGTTGAGTGGTACTTCGGAGGCCACCGTAATTGAACACTCTTGAAAGTAGTGTTGTAGCTTCCGGGATGCCATGAAGACCGCGTATGCTATCTTTTGATAGTGTGGGTATCGGGATTTGCATGGGGTGAGGATAGTGGACATGTAATATGCCGGCTTTTGGAGCGGGAATTTGTATCCGTCTGCTTCTCGTTCGACGACGAGCACTGCGCTTACAACTTGATGTGTTGCAGCTATGTAAAATAGCATAGGTTTGCCAATATTTGGCGCTGCCAGGACTAGATTACTGGCCAATAAGGTCTTTATTTCATCCAGTCCGGCCGCGGCTGCATCCGTCCACACGAAGTGTTCGGTGCGTCGTAGAAGGCGGTAAAGAGGTAGTGCCTTTTCTCCTAATCGGGAGATAAAGCGGCTTAAGGCAGCCACACATCCAGCTAGTTTCTGGTTATGCTTGAGGTCTGTTGGGATAGCCAACTGCGACGAAGCTCGGATTTTTGCCGTATTTGCTTCGATTCCTCTATTGGAAACAATGAAACCGAGCAACTTCCTGGAGGGTACGCCGAAAACACATTTTTTCGGGTTTAGCTTGATGTCGTATGTTCGGAGGTTATCGAACGTAAGCCTCAAGTCATCTATTAGGGTTTCGACGTGTCTTGTTTTTATGACCACGTCGTCCACATATGCCTCCACTGTTTTGCCGATTTGCTTCTCCAGGCATGTTTGAATCATGCGCTGATAGGTTGCGCCGGCATTTTTAAGCCTGAAAAGCATAGTGTTGAAGCATAAAGGACCATATGGCGTTATGAAGGCCGTTGCGGCTTGGTCGGACTCTGCCATCTTTATTTGATGGTATCCGGAGTATGCGTCGAGAAAACATAGTGAGTCGTGTCCTGCAGTGGCGTCGATGATTTGGTCGGTGCGAGGGAGGGGGAAGGGATCCTTGGGGCAAGCCTTGTTGAGGTCTTTGAAATCGACGCATAGGTGCCAGGATTTGTCCTTCTTTGGTACCATTACCAGATTTGCCAGTCAATCCGGATGCTTGATATCTCTGATGAATCCGGTCTCAAGTAGCTTGGCTAGCTCTTCTCCCATGGCTTGCCGTTTAGGCTCTAAGAAGCGCCTAAGATTCTGTTTGACTGGCTTGTATCCTTTCAGTATATTGAGGCTGTGTTCGGCCAGCCTGCGTGGGATGCCCGACATGTCTGAAGGATGCGAGGCAAAAATTTCCCAATTCTCGCGTAGGAAGTCTCGTAGTGCAGCATCCATTGTGGGGCTCAACTGTGTCCCGATGGAAGCTGTCTTCGTGGGGTCCGTTGGATGGACCTGGAATTTGACTATCTCGTCTGCGGGTTTAAATGAGGTGGACTTGGGTCGTTTGTCGAGTATCACGTTGTCCCTGTCCACTGTGGCACGCAACATTGTTAGTTCTTTGGCCGCTAGGGCTTCGGATAATGCTTCCAGGGCTAGTGTTGTAGTTTTATTTTTGGCGCGGAGTGCGACGTCCGGATCACTAGCTAGAGTGATGATTCCGTTGCGTCCGGGCATTTTAAGCTTCATGTACCCGTAATGGGGTATAGCTTGAAAGCTCGTGAATGCGTCCCGCCCTAAAAGAGTGTGGTATCCGCTGCTGAAAGGAGCCACTTGGAATGTGATTTCTTCGGACCTGTAATTCTCTAGGGTGCCGAATACCACATCGAGTGTGATTTTTCCCGCACACCGTGCCTCCCGACTAGGGATGATTCCCCTGAAGGTTGTGCTGCTTTGCTCAATGAGGCTTTTATCAATTTCCATCTTGTTGAGTGTTTCTTTGTAGATCAAGTTTAACCCGCTTCCGCCATCCATGAGTACTTTGGTGAGCCAAAAACCATCAACGATTGGGCTAAGGACCAAAGCGGCTGGTGCTCGGACTGTCTGGAATTGAGGTTCGTCACTGGAACTGAAGGTAATAACAGTGTCGCTCCACGGATTTATTTTTGCCACATGGCAGACTTCAGCGAAATTCCGATGAGCTCGCTTGCGCCTATTATTTGAGGCCAAAGTCTCGAAAACTGCCAGTACCGCATTGTTGTCTTCGGCGGGATGTTGCTCTGCTTTATGGGTTACAAGAAGATCCTCACTGCTTTTTGCTACCTGCCGGAGTATCCAACATGCTCTAAGGCTATGCGTTGGTGTAGTATCTGGCGTGCTGTGAATTTTGCATGGCCCATTGAGCCATTCTTCCAATACGGTTCCACACCCTGGAGTGGGCTTTGGTTTATTGGGAATTGGATCGGGTAACTTACGAGAGTTTTTGATGCGGAGCAACCCTCGACTACTCGCACCAACACTCCATCACCACCGCAAGCACCAAGTGGACCTATGACAAGAGCACGTGCGCGCGCCATCGAGAACGAGGTGAACTCCTTCCTATTCAAGTCTCGTTTGGATTCGTGCGAGGATTGGATTCTACCTCAAACGGAAACATTGCTCACTCTTAGGTACGAGGAAGATGACCGTGAGAAGGAGAAGGTGGAGATACGAGCAACCATGGAGCAAGAGAAGGAAGGAGAGGCCAAGGAGAAGAAAGGGAAGAAGCTCCTGGACACCCCGGGTGCCCGGACGGAAGGATCTCGGGTGCCCGAACTCTTAGACAAGGGGAGGGCCAAACCACTCTGGATGCCCCGGGTGCCCGGCCTCTGCCCAGGCCACGCCCCAGCCGGCCCCGGGTGCCCGGCCCAACACGCCCAGCCGGCCCCGGGTGCCCGGCCAACCAGCCCCGGGTGCCCGGGCCTCCACTTGGTCACGCCCAGTCGTCCCCGGGTGCCCGGCCAGCCAGCCCCGGGTGCCCGGCCCAACACGCCCAGCCGGCCCCGGGTGCCCGGCCAACCAGCCCCGGGTGCCCGGGCCTCCACTTGGTCACGCCCAGTCGTCCCCGGGTGCCCGGCCACCCCGCCAGGCCACCTCCAGCGCTACCCTGGGTGCCCGGGACTTGGGCCCCCGGGTGCCCGGCCTCCCGCCAGCCGGCCCCTGAGCAGTCCGGGTGCCCAACCCAAGTTGCCCGGGTGCCCGGCCCCCTTCGTCCAGCCGCACGTTTATGGCCTTTTTGGCCTTTTACCCCTCTCTTCTTGACTACTTTCGCCCCTAGACTATATAAGGACACCTCCTAGGTCATTTGTAGGGTCAACAAAGTATTAGACTAAATCTTGTGAGCTTTGCTCCTTGTATCCCCTCCTCTTTGGAGATCAAGCCCCCACCCAGGGAAGAATCCTTTGTATTGTCAAGGCCTCCTCTTGGAGAAGATCATCAAGACCTCACCTAATGGGAAGAACTTACCTAGTGCTACTCTCCTTGAATTGATCTTGTAATCTTGTGGATCTCATGTATGCTCCTCTAGTGGATGTGATATTTGGGTTTTTGAGAGTTTTGTTCTTGTGTTCTTGAGTGTTTTCCTCCTTTTCCCCTCCAAGTGTGAAAAGATCCAACCTAGGGTTTGACCCTACAACATCTTGGTATCATGAGCAAGGTTTATTCACATCTTGGAGTCCCATCCCCCATTTGCTAGCTTGATTTTGTTGTTTTTCGTCCAAATCCGAAAATCCCCACAAAAATAGCCCCAAAAAATTTTCTTGCGGTTTGTTGGATCTTGTGAGATTTGGTTGTTTTGGTCCATGGATTTGATGTTTGGCAAGTGGATCTAGCCACTCGCAAACAATCCCCACCCTTCCCACCACGAAATTCGTGGATTTTTGCTTTTTCCCCAATTATTCCGCCCAACCCGAAGACCACCGGGTGCCCGAACCTCGAACCCCCGGGCACCCGCACCTCGCCCAGCCACCCCCGGGCACCCGCACCTCACACCCCCGGGCGCCCGCACCACCCCAAATCAGCCCACTACCAACACCATTTTGACCATAACTTCCACCTCCCAAGTCTGTTTTTCGTGTTCTTTTGCTTGTCTAGAAGCTCTTGACATCCCCCATCCACTCGTCCCACTACCACCACCATTAGCCCCCATCCAAAAAATCATCACAAAAACACCCACCTTCCGCATTTGACTGATTTTGTGTTGCCATTTGCGTTTCCTAAGGTGTTTCGGCTACTTAGGAGCGTGTGACATCGTCCTCACCATCATCGACTCGGAGTCATCTTCATCGCTAACCGTAAGAAAGGACGGTAACCTTGACGACACTTACTCCTTACCTTGCTTTTGCATTGATAGCCCGAGCCTCTTTGCGTTGCTTACCCATTGAGACTACAAGTTGATAATTGCCGGGCCACGCTATTGTGCACCATAGTGATCGTGTTATCATCTTTGTGCCATAAATCTCCCCCGTGCATATACATACTTGTCTCATATCATACTCGGCTCGAGCATCAAGCATAGAAAAGAAAGAAGAAAAGCTTTTAAGCAAAAGAGGAGAAACAAAGAGCTTGTAAGCAATAGAGTTGAGCCACTTGCATACCTATATCATCTTGGTCATCGCATATATACCATAGTTGGGATTGAAGACGACACGGTTCTCTCATAGGTAGGTGCACAAGCGTATCTGGCCCATTTGAGCAATCGAGCTAGTGTCTCTCGAGCATTCGCACAACAAGAGCATTTTCCGTGGTTCCACATTTTGAGCTCACTCCTTGGTTGTGCGGATCCCATCTATCTTTCGTGCGTGTGTACCTAGTGATACCTTTGGGTTTGATCTATTTGCTTTACTTGCATTTTTGTGAACCTTCTCAACCTTATCGATATCTTGACTAACATTTGCTTGAAATTTTGCCACCATCCTAACCGAGCTACTCCATAAGCCTCTTACTTGTAGGTGTGAGAAACAAACCCGGTTCCAGTTCTCGTATTGTGGCATTACATTGAGTGACACTTGTTACATCTTCAATCCTCGGAGAAGGTAACTTTGGTATTGTTCTCTCATTTTCCTACTCACCCCACTTGGTTATGATGGATAGGCCAAACTCGTCGTCGAACCCACTTTTCGAGGAGCAAGGTAATGATTCCGGCTACGTCTCCAAGAACCACTTCTTCATTGCGCAACGAGCGCTTCATCAAGGTGAACGCTTGGAACAACTTGCCTCCGACCTTCGCCAAAACATCGACGACAAATTCAACACACAAATGGAAGAGCTCTGCAAGATGATCGTTCGACGCCCGTCTTCCTCATCGGCTTCTTCAAGACGGTGCCACTCAAGTCACCGTACAAGTCGGCAATCTTCGGACTACTCCTCTTATGATGCAAGTCCACCATGAGCTCGCCCTCCTCGACGTGATCATCATCAAGATAACCAAGCTCAAGAAAATCCATTCCATGGCAATGGCTTACAAGACCAAGTTAGAGCACGTGAACAGATGAGACACCAAGTCCCTCATGGAGCAATGGAGCAAGAGCAAATACCTCCACAAGTACCACGTCAAGCCCCTCAAGACGGTGATGCACTTCGACAAGCACAAGAGCAACGTGAATCACAAGCCCTCGATCATGAAGCTCAAGCACTTGAAGCACAACAAGATCTACGCGAGGCCACTAGAGCCGCTGAAGTCCACAACCGCCAAGTGCGAGAACAAGAGGAAGCTCTTCGTCGCGAGATACAAGAAGAAGTCGCCCGATGCGAAGAATAACAAGAAAGGCGCAACCAAGCGCACATTCCTCGCCCTCCTCCAAGACAAGAGCGACACCAAGTGGAACAAGTGCTTCAAGACCCTCCTCCATGCCAAGAGCGACATCACGAGGAACGAGCATTTGAGGACTTTCCAAGGCAAGAGAGATATCACAACCACTATCAAGATTAAGAACTCCGCTACGGCAAGCTCAAGTTCACCATGCCAAAGTTCTTCGGAAGCAATGATCCTGAAGAATATCTCTCTTGGGCATTGAAGGTGGACAAGATTTTTCGCCTCCACAACTATGATGAAGAAAAGAAGATTGCCATGCCCTCCCTCGAGTTCCAAGACTACGTCCTCATTTGGTGGGAACAAGTGATAGAGCGACGACATACAAGAGGCGAACCACCAATCACAACTTGGGAAGCCATGAAGGAAGTCATGAGAGCCCGCTTTGTGCCTACTCACTACACTCGAGATCTTTTCAAGAAGTTGCAACTCCTCAAGCAAGGCACCAAGACGGTGGAAGAATACTACCAAGAATCGGAGATTGCCATGATACGAGCCAATGTCAAGGAAGATGACGAGCAAACAATGGCACACTTCTTGAACGGCCTCAACCACCCAATCAAGCGGATCTCCAACTTCCAACCATACTCCAACCTTCTTGAGCTAGTTCACCAAGCGACCAAGGCCGAGCGACAAGTGCAAGATGACTTCAAATACGCAAAATACTCGTCCAAGACCTACGGCTCCTACTCTCAAGCTCCTGCGACTTCGGCACCTCCTACATCAACTCGAGCATCACCAAGTACCAGCGACAAATCAAGTTCCAAGCAAGTGGCACCTTCCTCGACTCGTCCTCCGGCAAGCACCTACAAATCTCCTTCATCTTCGGCGCCTTCCGATGATCCCGTCAAGACAAGTTCAATAAAGTGCTTCACATGTGGCGGCCGAGGACACAAGTCCTTCCAATGCACCAACAAGCGAACAATGATCTTCAACGGTGACGGCACATATGACTCAATGAGTGAAGAAGAAATGGAAGCCATTGAGCACGTGGCCATGCACCGGCGCATGAACAAAGATGAAGATGACCAAGTCTTTTGTGACAACGATTCAAGTCCCTCTCTAGTGGTCTCCAAGGTCTTGACGCTCCAACACCACCAAGAAGAAGACCAACGGTGCCACATCTTCCACACCAAGGCCGGCATCAATGGAAGGTCCGTCAAGGTCATCATCGATGGAGGTAGTTGCCACAATTTGGCAAGTGAAGAACTATGCTCCAAGCTTCAATTGGTCAAGAGGAAGCATCCGCACCCTTACAAGGTCCAATGGCTAAGTGACTCCGGCACTATCCGAGTTGAGCATACGGTCCAAGTCTCCTTCAAAATTGGTGCATATGAGGACACTTTGGAGTGTGATGTGGTCCCAATGACCGTTTGACACCTCCTTCTTGGTCGACCATGGCAATTTGACCGTGGTGTCATCCACAATGGGCATACCAATCACTATAGCTTCAAGATGAAAGGGAAGGAATATGTGCTACGACCTATGTCTCCTAGTCAAGTGATAGCCGACAAGAAAGCCACCCATCATGGAGAGAAGAGTGAGAAAGTAATCCACCCAAACGTGAGTGAGAGCCACAAGCCATACTTGAGCGCCTCTTCGCCTAGAGAGAAAAACCTCATACTATTTTCCACAAAAAGTGAGATGAGAGAAGTGTGTGAGAACCCATCGAGTGTGATGCACTTTGTCCTTGTGTGCAAGGATGGAGAACCAAAAACTAACACCTCTCATGAGGTACCTTTGGTGTTTCAATCTCTTTTGCAGGAATTTCAAGATGTTTTCCCCGATGAGCTACCTCCGGGTCTACCTCCTCTTCGACGCATTGAGCATCGAATCGACCTCATCCCCGGCGCACCTCTTCCAAACAAGGCTCCCTACTGCGTAAACCCCGAAGAAACAGAGGGGATCCAACGGCAAGTACAACAACTCATCGACAACGGTCATGTACATGAAAGCTTAAGCCCTTGTGCCGTTCCCGTTATACTTGTGCCCAAGCAAGATGGTAGTTTTCGCATGTGCTCGGATTGTAGACCTATCAATGCTATTACCGTTCGTTATAGACATCCCATTCCTCGCTTAGATGATATGCTTGATGAACTTAGCGGTGCCACCATTTTCTCAAAAATTGATCTGAAAAGTGGTTATTATCAAATCCGCATACAAGAAGGTGATGAATGGAAAACTGCTTTCAAAACTAAATTTGGCTTGTACGAGTGGTTGGTTATGCCTATGGGTTTATCGGAAGCTCCCGGTACTTTTATGCGTCTTATGCATTTTGTGCTTCGACCTTACATTGGAGTTTTCGTTGTGGTTTACTTTGATGATATTCTTGTCTTTAGCAAATCCATGAAAGAGCATCTAAGTCATGTTAGGGCTGTTTTACAAACTCTTCGCAAGGAACGTCTTTATGCCAACATGAAAAAGTGCACGTTTGGAGTTGACAAGCTTGTTTTCTTGCGATTCATTGTTTCTTCCAAGGGTGTACATGTTGATGAATCTAAAATTGAAGCAATTAAAACTTGGCCCCAACCCACCAATTTGCAACAAGTGCAAAGTTTTCTTGGCCTTGCAGGTTTTTACCGTTGCTTTGTGAAAGATTTTAGCACTATTGTCGCTCCTTTGCATGCTTTGAGTAAGAAGAACGCTCCTTTTGTTTGGGGACCTTTGCAATCAACCGCTTTTGATGAGCTCAAGTCTTTGCTTACCCATGCTCCGATTCTTGCTTTACCAAACTTTGACAAAACTTTTGAGGTTCATTGCGATGCAAGTGGTACCGGAATTGGCGGAGTTTTGATGCAAGAAAAATGAGCTATTGCTTATTTTAGTGAAAAACTTTCCGGTGCTCAACTTAACTATCCCATCTATGACAAAGAATTGTTTGCATTAGTGCGTGTGTTACATGTGTGGGAGCATTACCTTAGACCACATGAGTTTGTCATACATACCGATCATGAAACACTTAAATACCTCAAAGGTCAAACCAAGTTGAATAAATGGCATGCTAAATGGAGTGAATTCATTGAATCTTTTCCCTATGTGATAAAGTACATTAAGGGCAAAGAAAACGTGGTGGCGGATGCCCTTTCCCGCAAATGCATGTTACTTACTCAACTTGAATTGAATGTCATTGGATTTGATCATACCAAAGATTTGTATGAGGGTGATGTGTCTTTTGATACTCCTTATGCTAAGTGTGTGATGCATACTTCTTGGGAAAGATATTATATCAAAGATGGTTATCTTATGAGAGCTAACAAACTATGCATTCCCGAGTCTTCTCTTCGTTTGCTCCTTTTGCAAGAGGCTCATGGAGGTGGACTCATGGGACACTTTGGGCGCGACAAGACTTTCGCCACGCTCTCCAAGAACTATTATTGGCCCAAGATGTTTCGCGATGTCGCCCGCTTCACCAACCGGTGCTCTACATGTTGCAAAGCTAAGTCACACTCTCAATCCCATGGTTTACATATGCCTTTACCTATTCCACATCAACCTTGGGAAGACATTACCATGGATTTTGTGCTTGGATTACCTAGGAGTCAAAATGGCAAGGATTCCATTTTTGTTGTTGTGGACCGTTTCTCTAAAATGGCTCATTTTATCTCATGCAATAAGATAGACGACGCTTCACATGCTGCCAATCTCTTTTGTAGGGAAATCTTGAGGTTGCACGGCGTGCCAAAGACAATTGTGTCGGATCGAGACGTCAAGTTCTTAAGCTACTTTTGGAAGACACTATCCGCCAAGCTCGGGATCAAGCTACTATTCTCCACGGCATATCATCCTCAAGCCGATGGCCAAACGGAAGTCACCAACCGGACGCTTTCGACTCTCCTACGTGTGTTGATCAACAAGAACATCAAGGAGTGGGAGGAGTGCCTACCCATCGCCGAGTACGCCTACAATCGTGCAAGACACTCTACAACCGGCAAGTCCCCCTTCGAGGTCGTCTACGGTTTCAACCCTTTGTCGCCATTGGACATCCTTCCTCTACCGCTTCAAGAATGAGCAAACATGGACGCAAGTGCAAGAGCCGCTACCTCAAGAAGATGCATGAAGAAACACGTTCCACGATCGAGCACCAAGTGCAACGCCTCATCGCCAAGCTCAACATCAACAAGTCTCCGATGGTGTTCCAACCGGGCGATCAAGTATGGATACATCTCCGCAAAGACCGCTTCCCCAAGGAACGCAAGTCCAAGCTACTACCAAGAGCCGACGGACCATTCAAGGTGATCACACGCTACAACGACAACGCCTACAAGGTCGACATCCCACGCGACAAGTACAACGTTAGCGACATCTTCAACGTCAAAGACTTGGCCAAGTACCATGGTGATGAAGAGCACGATCCGTGGACGGATCTCTCCCAAGGGGAGGAAGATGATGCGGAGCATCCCTCGACTACTCGCACCGACACTCCATCACCACCGCAAGCACCAAGTGGACCTATGACAAGAGCATGTGCGCGCGCCATCGAGAACGAGGTGAACTCCTTCCTATTCAAGTCTCATTTGGATTCGTGCGAGGATTGGATTCTACCTCAAACAGAAACATTGGTCACTCTTAGGTACGAGGAAGATGATCGTGAGAAGGAGAAGGTGAAGCTGCGAGCAACCATAGAGCAAGAGAAGGAAGGAGAGGCCAAGGAGAAGGAAGGGAAGAAGCTCCTGGACACCCCGGGTGCCCGGACAGAAGGACCCTGGGTGCCCGGACTCGAAGACAAGGGGAGGGCCAAACCCCCCTGGACGCCCCGGGTGCCCGGACATCTTAGCCCCGGGTGCCCGGCCTCTGCCAAGGCCACGCCCCAGCCGGCCCCGGGTGCCCGGCCAGCCATCCTCGGGTGCCCGGCCAACCAGCCCCGGGTGCCCGGGCCTCCACTTGGCCGCGCCAAGCCGGCCCGGGTGCCCGGCCTCCCGCCAGCCGGCCCCTGAGCAGTCCGGGTGCCCGGCCCAAGTTGCCCGGGTGCCCGGCCCCCTTCGTCCAGCCGCACGTTTATGGCCTTTTTGGCCTTGTACCCCTCTCTTCTTGACTTGTTTCGCCCCTAGACTATATAAGGACACCTCCTAGGTCATTTGTAGGGTTAGCAAAGTATTAGACTAAATATTGTGAGCTTTGCTCCTTGTATCCCCTCCTCTTTGGAGATCAAGCCCCCACCTAGGGAAGAATCCTTTGGATTGTCAAGGCCTCCTCTTGGAGAAGATCATCAAGACCTCACCTAGTAGGAAGAACTTACCCAGTGCTACTCTCCTTGAATTGACCTTGTAATCTTGTGGATCTCATGTATGCTACTCTAGTGGATGTGATATTTGGGTTTGTTTGAGAGTTTTGTTCTTGTGTTCTTGAGTGTTCTCCTCCTTTTCCCCCTCCAAGTGTGAAAAAATCCAACCTAGGGTTTGACCCTACAACAGTTTCCCTTTTGGCTCGGACAAAGGTTTTAGTGAGAGCTGGATTATCCCAAAATTCTGTTTGGGTTTTCCAGGCGCTTTCCATCGCACAGTACTTCTGTACTATGGCTACTAAGTCAGCAAAGTGTGCTATGTCACGGCGACTTGTAGCATTAAGGATCCCTTTGTTCGTGCAGTTTTTGCAGAAAAGTGAGATTGCGTCCTCCTCGTGACAGTCCTTGACTCTGTTTAGCACAAGGAGGAATCTGGCCCAGTAGCGATGTACTGTCTCTTGGGGCTCTTGTTTGATATGGGAGAGATGGTTTAAGTCTGGGTGGGTGGGTGTAGCTGAATCTGGATTCTGATCCGATCTAACGCCCAGGGACAGAGGAGCTTCCGGGCTTGACAGCTCGGGCTCCGGGGTGCAGCCCGATTTTCCCGGCCCGATACCCGATTCTAAGTCTGGGGTCTGGGTCATGTCCTCCCGCGAGCGGGTATCCGGCTCAAAGAGCTCGGTAATCCGGACATAATTCGTCCTCAAAGTAGAGGGATAATCCATGTGTGGCTCTTCCACTACCGCTATCTTGTGGGTGACCGGTGGGGATTTAATATCCCTTTGGTCGGGTTTAAGCCCAATCCGGTCACAGTCTGTAGCGACTCCCAAAGCGGCAATGTGATCCAAGAGCTCGTTAAGGGAGGAGAGCTCCATTGGATTCATCTGTTCGGCGAGTTCCGAATTGAAATGGAGGCTATTTTTTATGACCCGGTCATCGTCGGCGCGGAAGCCGATCGGGCGGCCATGATGAAGCCGCCTAGTCGGAGAGTTTGGCCTACCGCCAATGCTCTCCCAGAGGTGATGTTGTTCCTGACAACAAGACGGGCCATCGAGCCTTACAGTGACGACACAGAGGAACTCTCAATGAAAGCACCAATGTCGGTGTCAAAACCGGCGGATCTCGGGTAGGGGGTCCCGATCTGTGCGTCTAAGTCTAATGGTAACAGGAGGCAAGGGACACGATGTTTTACCCAGGTTTGGGCCCTCTTGATGGAGGTAAAACACTACTTCCTGCTTGATTGATCTTGATGATATGAGTATTACAAGAGTTGATCTACCACGAGATCGTAGAGGCTAAACCCTAGAAGCTAGCCTATGATGATTATGATTGTCCGTCTAAGGACTAAACCCTCCGGTTTATATAGACACTGGAGGGGGCTAGGGTTTACACAGAGTCGGTTACAAAGAAGGAAATCTAATATCCGGATCGCCAAGCTTGTCTTCCACGCAAAGGAGAGTCTCATCCGGACACGGGACGAAGTCTTGAGTCTTGTATCTTCACGGTCCAACAATCCGGCCAAAGTATATAGTCCGGCTGTCCGGATACCCCATAATCCAGGACTCCCTCACCCTGCCTGTATGATTACAATCATGTGATGTTCATCGATGACTGTGTTTCGTTTTAGTTAGGTAGTTTACCTTCACTCACTGTTATCAGTTATCCTGTGTTCTGAGAGTTTTGAAGGTTCTGAAAGAAACTTTAAAACTCCCATTCACCACCGCTCTGGTAGACATACTTTATTCCTACAAGGAGTAATTCCCGGACACTTTAATTCTTGTCACAACACTCTTGCGGTATTTTCACTATTGCATTGCTTTTGCTTTGAACTCGATAAACCTCTATAAGAGGCAAATACATTTCCCATCTCTTTGTGGGATCGACACTCTTAATTCAAAAATGCTACAACTCAACCATGTGCACTTGTAGGACATCAAGTATTTTATTGTGCATGAGTTCAAAAATTTGGCCACAATTTTGTCAACATAACAAGGTATTATGTTAAAAGGAATGAGATAACAGGAAGGATCTTCAGAGTAGGCGAATGCTTAGGTTTTTAGGTAGGATTGGGCAGAGGTGTATATGAGTTGGCTATCCTAGAAAGAAGAAAACTTCCATAGGTGCTGTCGGTGTCAAAACCGGCGGATCTCGGGTAGGGGGTCCCGAACTGTGCGTCTAGGCGGATGGTAATAAGAGACAAGAGACACGATGTTTTACCCAGGTTCGGGCCCTCTTGATGGAGGTAAAACCCTACGTCCTGCTTGATTAATATTGATGATGTGTATTACAAGAGTGGATCTACCACGAGATCAAGGAGGCTAAACCCTAGAAGCTAGCCTATGGTATGATTGTTGTAATGGTTGTTGTGTCCTACGGACTAAAACCCTTCGGTTTATATAGACACTGGAGAGGGCTAGGGTTACACAGAGTCGGTTACAATGGTAGGAGATCTACATATCCGTATCGCCGAGCTTGCCTTCCACGCCAAGGAAAGTCCCATCCGGACACGGGATGGAGTCTTCAATCTTGTATCTTCGTAGTCTTGGAGTCCGGCGGACGATGATAGTCCGGCTGTCCGGACACCCCCTAGTCCAGGACTCCCTCAGTAGCCCCTGAACCTGGCTTCAATGACGATGAGTCCGGCGTGCATAATGTTCGGCATTGCAAGGCGGGTTCCTCCTCCGAATAATCCATAGAAGATTGTGAACACCAGGATAGTGTCCGGCTCTGCAAAATAAATTCCACACTCCACCGTAGAGAGAATATTATGTACACATGTTCAATCTGCTGACGTATCTTGTGGCGTGACGTCACGCCACTACCAAGCCTTTACTTGAATCGTTTTTTATTATACCACCTCAGCGCGTCTAGCGAAGCAGTTTCCTTGGCATGTCTTGTCGAAGCAGAGATCGTGTTCCCCTTATTCCGGGATCCTCATCAATACAGACGTGGGTAACCCAACCGCGCCCGTCACCACGCCCCCTCTGTCGAAGGCGAGTCCCGAACGGTCACGGAGACGGCTCTTGGTATTATCCTTCTTTATAATAGGACCAAGGCTCGTTTCTTTTCTTCAATCCTCCATCGAATCTTCTCCTCGCTCCAAGTTCCAACACCCAGAGCCCCAGATTCGTGTGCTTCGGACCTTCAACAATGTCCGGTTCCGACCTTTAGGGCCGGTGGATGCCCTCCTCCGTCACGGAGGAGGTCGTGCTAAAGCTGCGAGAGGCCAAGTACCTGTCTTATGAGATTTCGCACAGGGTGCCCACCGAAGGGCAGGCCATACCCGGCGAGCCTGGCGAGTACGTCATCTTTGTATCCCACCTCCGTCGGGGTTTAGGCTTCCCGACGGATCCTTTCGTGAGAGGGCTCATGTTCTACTACGGGCTGGATTTCCATGACCTGGCTCCGGAGGCCATCCTCCATATTTCCGCATTCATTATCGTCTGCGAAGCCTTCCTCCGCGTCACCCCCCACTTCGGCCTGTGGCTGAAGACCTTCAATGTGGAGCCGAAGACGATTGGGGGGCGTCAAGCAGAGTGCGGCGGGGCGGCCATAAGCAGGAGGGCCGATGCCCTGTGGCCCGAGGGCTCCTTCCAAGAGGAGCTCGGCTTGTGGCAGCAGGAGTGGTTCTATATCACCGCTCTGAAGGGCAGCAGGCAGAAGCCGCCACCCATATTCCGCTTGGGACCTCCTCGACGGTTGATGTCGTGGGTCAACCAAGGGCTCAACTGGGGTCCGTCAAAAGACGTGCCCCTACTGCAGGGCCGGATTCGAGACCTCCAGGCGAGGGAGATCAATCTGGTCGTGGTGATGCAGGTTATGCTAATTAGGCGTCTCCTGCCCTGCAAACGCCGTCCTCTCCGTCTATGGGAGTTCAATCCGGAGGGACCACGGATTATCCAACACTTTATGGGTACGACACCCGTGGAGATGTAAAAGTTATTCTTCGGACCGCAGGCGGCGTGTCCGGAATTGACCGAGGATGCCGGCCTAAGCTGCAATCGCCCGGATACTCAAGTAAGTAGCCCAGTGTTCGGACATACCATTTGTTTGCTTTTCTACAATTCGCCTTTTAACCCGTTATCCAGCAACAGGAGTGGATAGCGCAAGCAAAGCTGATACGGTGTCCGGCCCCCCTTCCCGAGACCGCGCCGGATCCCGTGTTGGTTAGGATGTTGGAGGTTGCGCCTTCAGAAGAAGGCGAAGAGGAAAATAGAGGAGCTACCGCCTCGCCCAAGGGGGCGCTTGAAGAAGGAGGGATCGAGAATCCCTCCCTCCAGGGGGAGAAGAGGATCGCCTCCGAAGACCCGGAGGCCAAAGCCCCTAAGCGGGGGAATAAATCTTCACCAGAGGGTCCTGCGTCCGGGGAGGTCCCGGCCGCACAGTCTTCTCTAAAGAATCAGCCCTCCAGCGAGCCGTGAGTAGAAAAGGGGGAGTTCATTAATGAGAAATATCCCTATTTGTGCTTCTGAGGATAACCAAAATTTTTACCTTGTAGTTCGGATCTACGACCTTCTCAGATGAGCTCGTCTTCGGGGGATCTTCGTCCGGAGATGATGGAGAGCGAGACGCCTCCATCTGCTGCACCGTCGGATAGGGCGGACGAGCCTGAAGTGTCGTCACGGAGGGTATCCCCGAGCCTGGCAGAGCCGAAGAGTTCGGCACCGACTAGTGTTCGGCCGGGGGAGCTGAAGGATCTGCTTGGTAGGGCGTCCATCTCAGAAGACCACCGTGCATTGATGAGTGCGGTGATTGGAAGGATTTCGTCCGTCGAAAGCGGATTGCATAATGCCGTCAGGAGTTTACTGGCGGGGTTTAAGGTACGTAAAAACGACGCACCTTTTTGACAGTTTTGCACATGAAAGTGCGCCCTGTATAGATAGTAGCCCCTGAGACTCGGTAGGTTGTCGAAAGCGACAGCGTGCCGAGGATCAAAATCGCAGGTATTGAGTGTCGCCTTTCCTATGCAGGTGGCGGATAGTCCGGGGGCTAGCCGGACTGATGGAGTTGCTGAATTAATGCGGCAACTCGATGTTGCAGATGCGGACATCGCGCTAGTCAACAAGCGACTTGACGAGTCGCAAGGTAAATTGTGTCTCTGCAGTCACCTATTAAGGGAGCAAAAGCCCACCTCTTACAATATTTATGCTTGACGCAGATGGTGCTGCTGTTGTGGAGAGCCTTCGGGCAGAACTTGCTCAAGCCAAGGAGCAAGCCAGAAGGAGTGATGCGGCTGCCTCGAGGGCGGCCGAGGAGTTAGAAGCCGAAAGGGCTGCACACTGCCGAAGCAGGGAAGAGATGACCGAATTGGCCGTTAAATTGAAGGATGCTACCGACCGCAATGAGGCTCATGAAAAGGAGCGCCTATCGGAGCGACAAGACCTGGGGAAGGCCACCGCCGAAGCCAAGGATGCCCGTTCTGCAATGCGGGCTATAAAGGAGGAGTTGCGTCACGCCGGAGACATTGTGGCTGGCAAGCCTTTTCTGCTACGCCGCAGGTTTATGGATCCAAAGTATGCCCAGCTTGGCCAGCTATGGGGTCCGGAGGATCCATATATGGACTTAGCGGCGAGTGCGGCGGATGCCGTTGTGCACTTCCGAAGTCAGAAGGATCACAAGATGGAAGAGCTATTTTGGTCTCAATTCCATAGTCCGGATCGTTCACTTCCGCTGACCGATCGGTTGGCCGAATGGGCTGGCTGAATAGGTTGTCCGGACTTGCCATGACGGATATCGTGACTCATGTCTGGCCGGAGAGGCCCAAGCCGACGAGCTATTTTGGCTTATTGCAGCAGTTTCTTGGGGCGGTGCCGCATATCAAGGTGATGAAGCGGTCGGCCTGCATAGAGGGTGCGCGGATGGACCTTGCCCGTGTGAAGACACATTGGACAGAGATGGATGCCACCGCTGTTGCGACCCAGGGTTCGGACGAGAGCCGATTACCCGCCGAGCACTATTTTGGGGAAGTTATGCGTGGTGCTCGTGTAATAGAGTCGCAGTGCTCGAAAAATGTCACGTTCAAATGAACGTTTTATTTTGTAAAACAATGGTTATGATGTAATCGCTTTTTATACTTGTGCGTTCAAGTATTGGAATATCTCCTATGCGGCCGTTTATGTATACGTGTGAACCTGAAAGATGGCAGTCTTCGGCTTCAGCCCCCACGCACAAGGTGCGGGGGTGTTCGCAAAAAATAGCGCATTTTCACACTTAATCCGACGTCTCGGTCCTGTTAAGGAGGTGGTAGCGTAGCAAACGAGGCAACCGGACTATGATGCTTTATCACTTTCACTTAGCCATTGGAGTTCGAGGGTGGGACTACGATATCGCCCCTGGGGGCACCGCGCTCTCCGAATTCGGGGCGCGTGTGTGCCTGACCGGGAAACGGTCCTTCATCAAAGCGGAGGAATTCTAAACATTCCGGTGGTCGATCGAGTGGTTGACCAGTCTCGCGCTGTATCATGACAGTCAGTTTTCGGCTTTCTCTACTGAGGTGCTCACCCAGCCGAACTGGGGCACAATCGCAGTAGTTCTCCTGGTGCCGCGTTAGCCGATGATACGGAACGTAAGGCAGCAAAACACAGGAGCCGGGCAAGCCCAACATTTGACCAAAGACATGATTCGGAGCTGATTCATATAAGGCCTAACTCGAGACGCCGAACACTCCCTAAGGTGTTCGGTCTTTATAATAATGGGCAGAACAATGTCCTAAACCCCTAGTGTCCAGGTACGGGCGAGGTCTTCTGACGCGGCCGATGCCAAAACGTCAGTCTCCACTCTGGTTATAATGAAAAGCCAGGGGAGTATAGCAACAAGAGATAGTAAAAAAGGTTTACTCAGGGTCTTAATCTGAAAAGAATCCTTGCGACGGGTCCCTACTGCACGTCTGCGCCTGTGTCTCCGTTGTGCCGTTATCCTGGACGGGTATGCACGTTGTTCATCTATAAAAAGAGAGGAACTTAGTTTGAAAGGAAATCGTGCGAAAAAGTGCATGAAAAATATTATTAAATGAATAAAGCGGAGTCTATATTAGCTCATTATTGCTTATACGCACAGCCCCTTGTGAAGGGGTGTGCGGCTAGGGAGCCCCTAGCTTATTTATGTCGGACTCGTCTAGCCGTGTCCGGGGTCTTTGAATGACCCTCTTAATGAAATGATGCCACGTGGACTGGGCATTTTAAGTGTAAGAGACGCGTAATGTGGTATGGCGTTAAAGCGGACAAAAGCTTCACGTCCCAATAGTGCTTGATGGCTACTTTTGAATGGGGCGACATGAAAGATTAGTTTTTCGCGTCGGAAGTTGTTCGGTGACCCGAACACAACTTCTAGTAATAGGGAGCCTGTGCGCTTGGCGTAAGGGCTTGGTGTCACTCCTTTAAAGGAAGTGCGGCTATGTCGAATTGTAGTAAGGTCTATCCCCAACTTGCGGATTGTGTTCGGATATAGCAGGTTTAAATCGCTGCCGCCGTCCATCAGGACTTGTGTAAATTGTAGTCCGTCGATTATAGGATCCAATATCAGAGCAGTCCATCCTGCATTTCAAACACTTCTGGAATAATCAAGGTGGTCAAAAGTGATTGGTTTTGACATCCAATCTCGAGGTTCCGCTGGGGTGGACCGTGCGAGACCCATCTTAGCGGGTGCCACATTGTTTTTCCGTATTATCACATGAAGTGAGTTTACTGCTTTGACTTCTTGTGGGAAAATCTTTTGTTTTCCGGTGCCCTGCTGGTGGGGTTCGTCATCGTCCTCGCTTGGTGCGTCGAGCCCCTTGTGTTCGGCGTTGAGTCGGCCGGACTGTTTGAAAACCCAACAATCTCGGTGGGTGTGGTTTGCAGGCCTTCCGGAGGTACTGTGGATTTGACATATCCGATCCAAAATTTTGTTTAAGTTAGATAGCTCGTCACTGTTGTCCTTAAGAGGCAGTGCTTTGTTGTTTGGCCGCGAGCTTTTGAATCCGGCGTTGACCGCCGTGTTCTTTGGGCTTTTCTCTTTATTCCGGCGCTGATCTTTTCTGCGCCGTGATTTTCTGTTTCCATCTCTGATCTCGGATGTACTTGGGTCGCTGGTGCTGCATCTTGCTAGCCAGCTGTCTTCCCCCGCGCAAAAGCGGGTCATGAGGTTTGTTAGCGCGGACATTGTCCTCGGCTTCTCTTGGCCGAGGTGTCTGGCGAGCCATTCGTCTCGGACGTTGTGTTTGAAAGCTGCTAAGGCTTCGGCGTCCGGACAATCGACTATTTGGTTCTTTTTAGTAAGGAACCTGTTCCAGAATTTGCGCGCTGACTCTTCGGGCTGTTGAGTTATATGACTTAGATCGTCTGCATCCGGAGGGCGGACATAAGTCCCTTGAAAATTTGCTCTAAACGCGTCCTCAAGCTCTTCCCAACTTCCAACAGTGTTTTCTGGGAGGCTTTTGAGCCAATGCCGAGCTGGCCCTTTGAGCTTGAGGGGTAGATATTTTATGGCATGGAGGTCATCTCCTCTAGCCATGTGTATGTGTAGTATATAGTCCTCTATCCAGACTCCCGGGTCTGTTGTTCCGTCGTAAGCGTCTATGTTTATGGGTTTAAACCCTGCTGGGAATTCATGATCCAGCACCACATTGGTGAAACATAGTGGGTGTGCGGCGCCCCTGTATTTGGGTGTACCGCTATCTTCGAACACTTGGCGTGTTGTGTTGCTTCCCGGGGCCCTCTTTTTTGGCCCGTAAATGGGCCTGGCTGGGTCATCTATTTTCCCAGGATCATGGGCCGGCTTGTGTGCGGCGCCGCTTATAGTTTTTGGCCTATCATCTGGCCGTCTATCCGGCCAGGCGGCCTCTTTGTTTTTTGACTGTGGGGGCTCTATGGCTTCCTCGTCGAATTCTGGCAGCAGCTTGCGCTTCGGATAGCTCTTTGATTGATGGCCATTGCTGTATTTGTCTGCGGTTTTGAGCACTTTGCTCCACCTCATTCTGAGTATGTCTTCCGCTGTTTTGAGCTTCCGTTTTTCCTTCTTCAGACTTCTTGCAGTGGCGACGAGTCTTTTGCGAAGGCTCTTATTCTCCGGTGGTGTGTCCGGCGTGAGGTCGTCTGGACTGTTGGTTTCGCCGGGCATGGATTGATTATCCGATTCGTCCTGTTCGGACGGTTGCTTGGCTGCATGTTCGTCGTCCACTGGTTTGCCCTGCTCTATTGCTGGGTCATTAGGAGCGCTGTTGTTGTCGAGGCGGGACTTAGGGCGGCATCTGCGTCGCCGTTTTTGTTGTTTATCGGCGGGATTATCCTTTGCCGCGCCCCGTTGGTCCTTGTTATCGCTTCCTTTCGGGGTATCCACCATATATACATCATGGGTTGCGGTGGCCCTCCAGTGCTCTGTGAGCGCTGGTTCTTGATCGTCTCCGGCATCGTCGTCCATACCGTCGATGTCTTCGGAGTCGTAGTCTAGCATGTCGGTTAGATCGTCGACAGTGGCTACAAAGTGGGTGGTGGGTGGGCTTTGAATTTCTTTGTTGTCCGCATCCCAACCATCCTGGCCATAATCCGGTCAGGGCTCTCCAGATAGCGAGAGATGCTTTAGCGAATTTAGGATGTCGCCAAAGGGCGAGTGCTGAAAGATGTCCGCAGCGGTGAACTCCATGATCGGCGCCCAATCGGATTCGATTGGCAGGGGTGCAGGAGGTTCGGAGTCCGGCAGGGAGTCCGGCACCTCGGAGTCACGAGCTTTATAGGGGACAAGGTCAGTGTTCGGCTCCATCGCCGCGGATGTTGCGGCTCCCGAGGCGGCGTCCAGCCACTCGTCCTCGATCTGCGTGATCGGCTCCGAACTATGGGTCGGAGCGGATTCATGTGCGGCCTCCAAGGCACTATCCAGCGGCAGAGCTAGATCGTGCCCATCGCGATAGTGCGGCACGCTCGGCTTCGGATCGGATCCATCGAAGATCAAGTCTCCGCGGATGTCCGCCGTGAAGTTTAGGCTTCTAAATCTGACCTGACGGCCAGGGGCGTAGCTTTCGATCTTCTCCAGATGGCCAAGTGAATTAGCCCGCAGTGCGAAGCCGCCGAATACGAAGATCTGTCCGGGAAGAAAAGTCTCACCCTGGACGACGTTGTTGTTGATTGAAGAAGCCATCGAGCCTATCGGTGACGACACAGAGGAACTCTCAATGAAAGCACCAATGTCGGTGTCAAAACCGGCGGATCTCGGGTAGGGGTCCCGAACTGTGCGTCTAGGCGGATGGTAACAGGAGACAAGGGACACGATGTTTTACCCAGGTTCGGGCCCTCTTGATGGAGGTAAAACCCTACGTCCTGCTTGATTAATATTGATGATGTGTATTACAAGAGTGGATCTACCACGAGATCAAGGAGGCTAAACCCTAGAAGCTAGCCTATGGTATGATTGTTGTAATGGTTGTTGTGTCCTACGGACTAAAACCCCCCGGTTTATATAGACACCGAAGAGGGCTAGGGTTACACAGAGTCGGTTACAATGGTAGGAGATCTACATATCCGTATCGCCGAGCTTGCCTTCCACGCCAAGGAAAGTCACATCCGGACACGGGACAGAGTCTTCAATCTTGTATCTTCGTAGTCTTGGAGTCCGGCGGACGATGATAGTTCGGCTGTCCAGACACCCCCTAGTCCAGGACTCCCTCAGGTGCAGATACAAAAAATCTATTTCCACTAGTGTTCCGCCGGAAAATGCCGTTTTGCTCCAATTTCCTTTCTATGTAAGAAACAAGTGTGGATATGGAAATTCCATTTTTGTTAGTGTTTCGCGGGAAAACATCGTTTTGGTTGCATTTCCTTTTATGCAAGAAACTTTGCGCTTCACTTTTGTTCCATAATTTTTCATTTTCGTTTCCATATTTATCCTTGTCTTCCATATTTCAACGGTTTCTTCCATATCTCGCGGGACGAAAAATTTCCATTTCGTTTTCATCTCTATCCACCTTACCATAGCTCAGGGCCGCTGCCCTGGCATCCGGATCCCGTCAAATTCCCTAGGAAATAACTATAAAAAGGCAAGCATTGCTGGGGTTCTTTCTTTTTCCAAGTGAACCCACTCTTGAAACCCTAGCCGCCACAACTCCGTCTCTTCCTCACCAACGAGGCCACAGGCCCCCTCTACCGATTGCCACTCCGGCGGCAGGAGGGGGTGGGATCCCAGATCTCCATTGCAACACTGTCGTTAGATCTCTTAGGATTAGATTTCGGTTCCACAGCGTGACACTATGGTGGTGATGGCGGAACTGTGCAGATCCAAATAAGATTTCCGCGACTCTTGGCCCACTCGTCGACGGCGATCTTGTCGGCGGCCTAGAGGACGGTGGGGATAGTCCAGTCACTGTTCTTATGGAGTAGTTGATCTGATTGTGTCTGCGTGTTATGTAGGTGGTCTTCAAAGGTGTCTTCCGACGGAGTGGATGCCGTCCCTCGCGTCTTGGTCCTCGAGCTCCTTCTTTGACCGACGACATTCAGACAATTTTGGTGTCGTCGAGGAACTTGTCAGGTTATCTCTCCTTGAGTATGTCTGATTATATCTCCCAGAATATGTCTAGTCGGATCTGGGTGGTCATCCAACCCATTCACGGCCTTCTTCTCCGCAACGATTATCTGTTTCCCAGGTCGTTGTCACCGGCATGTTCTAGCTCCGACCGACTCCCTGACTACTGCATCAACAACGTGTCCTTAGATATGATGATGTATCAGAGGTCCAATGGGGCGGCAACGACAACAGGCTTCACTCATGACGCGCCGCCGCCGCGGCCGACTGGAGGAGGAAGATGTCATGGATCTCCACAAGGACCGGTGTGGTAAGATTTTATCTTGGAGTAAAATGCACTGATGGTCATTAAACTTATCTCATAAGTTTATTTTGGTCACTGTACTTAAGAATACAGTCAATACGGTCATTATATACGTGATGAGGTGATTATACGGTCACTGTCAGATCGTATAGCTCTGTATCCATTCATTTTGACCGGTCAAACAATCCACTTGGCGCCTTGTCAGATCAGTTTTCTCTCTCTGCCATGCGGGTCCCACCTGTCATTCATGGAAGAAAGAAGTTGAACAAAAATAAAATTATGCACAAGTGGGGAATCGAACCCTAGACCTCACGCTTTACTGGCAGGCAGGCTAACCGGCTACACCTGACTCAAATTGTGATTAACTAGTGGCAAGTTTAATTTTCTAGTATCAGTAGCGGCACACGCATGAACCATGCAGTAGCGGCACAAGCATGCAGCGCGCAGTACACTAGCACGGACTCAGGTCGCACGGTCGCCTCTATCGCCGCCAAGTTCGCCCTCGTGTAGTTCCTCGTTAGCGCTTGCCGCATCGTGGTACCGATCGATGCCGGCCGATGCAAAGGAGCAGCACGGGATAACGTGGCACGACACATACCAACTTCATCTGCATGAGATGACATGGCCATCAATGATGACACCCACACCCGGTCAATCTACTCGCCTTGTGCACACATTGTCGTGCGGCTGCCCCAATACGACCCTGCGGGCTCAACTTCGTCGCCGGTCCCCGGTGTGTGCGTGCCGTGTGCTAACTAGTGTGTGTCTGCCCACTGCGTGCTAGTGTGCGACAGTGCGAGTGCATGCATGCATATTGTGTGCATGTTACACAGGGCTGCATTATTTTTGTTTGACTCATTTCTTCCACCCAATGGCAGGTAGGACCCGCATGACGGGCGCCAAGTGGATTGTTTGAACGGTCAAACTGGATGGATACGGAGCTATAGATATGACAGTGACCGTATAATCATCTCATTACGTATATAATGACCGTATTGACCGTATTCTTAAGTACAGCGACCAAAGTGAACTTATACGGTAAGTCTAATGACCTACAATGCATTTTACTCTTTTATCTTGTTAACAGCAGCGAACAAGCGCCCACCGATACCTAGGCCCATTCACTGCTCAGCCGCCCGAGTCCACCGAGCCGCCTCGGTCGCGGCGTCGGCAGCCGAAGCCGAACCGTACCGTCTCCAAACCACCTGCTAGAAATAGCGCCCAAACGCCGTGAGCCACCAACCCCCTTCCCTGTGAGCTCGTGCGTCGCGCAGTCGTCGTGTGGTAGTCGCTTCGCCCGCTTTGCTTCCCCCGGTTGGACTCCTTCCTCCGCGTCCGCCTCCCCAGATCCGGTCCCTATGGCGAGGAATCCGGGCTGCGCCGTCTACATAGGTGAGATCCCAGCCCTAATCGTGCGGTGCGGCTCTCCCTGCGAGTTTCCCCCAATTTTTTATGGCCCTCCTGGTGGTTCGGCTTGGGATTGAGGGGGGAATTCGCTCTGTTTCGTCCGAAAGTTGACGCCTTTGCGGCCGGTGCTCCTAGTGATGTGCCCTAAGTTGTTACTTTTCGGAATTGCTGTCGTTGCCCCGCAAGCAGGTTCAACCAGATTGCGCGCTGTAGATGTTTTGATGAAGCGGGATTTCGCCCCCTTTTCGATTTGGCTGGCGTAGATTTACGCTCTATCACCGTAGCTTAGATAGTACTCATGTGTTGATACTCCAGCTTTTAGATACTACTCTATGGATTAATTGATTATTAAGCTTGTACAGTCGGTGATTGCCTCATGTGTTGCTGTACCTAGCTCCTAGATTCGGAATACGAATCGTTCGCTGTACTATGTTTACTTGTATATTGGCAGGTTAATTAACTTGAACATGCTGATTTCCTTGTGCAACAATCATTTCTTGGTGTTATGGCTCTGTGTGGTGCTTTCAATTGAAATTATGTAAGCATGCACATAGTGAAAATCAGCATAAGCATATGCCCGCAAAACCAAATCTAATAGCAAATTGAGTCTGCTTAGTAAATGCATTATCAAGGGTTTAGATGTGTGAATGATTGTTGTGAGATTTATGACAATCATGGATTTAATGTTATGCTTTATGGGGCTAGCCATAGAGGGCCTATTTTAGTAGCTGACAACTTTGTGCACCGAGAGGAATTCACCACAGCTTCACTAACTATGGTTCTTGAAAGACATTGTTGTAAGATAGAAATGAACATGCTTTTGTATCAGGGTATTCAGGGGTTTTGTTTACTGTTAGGCTGTTGCAGATCCTCTAGTTCTGCTAGTAGACAGATTTATGTTTTTTCATAGTTGGCACTATTGCAGTACCCAAGTTCTGCTATTTTTCAATGATTGTTCTTGTCCCACTTTGCCCCTCTTTTTGCATGCCTTAATATATGTTTTCCATGGTTGACACTGTTGCAGTACTCTAGTTTCGCTATTTTTCAATGATTGTTATTGTTCCACTTTGCCTCTCTTTTTTCCATGCCTAAATATAACGAAGTAATCACCAGTACTGTATTAATTCTTCAACTGTGTATTTGTTAAATAGGTAACTTGGATGAAAAGGTCTCGGAGAGGGTTTTGTATGAGATTCTTATTCAGGTAGGTCGTGTAGTAGACTTGCACATACCCCGTGACAAGGAAACTAGTCGACCAAAAGGTTTTGCTTTTGCTGAGTATGAAACAGAGGAGATTGCCCAGTATGCTGTTAGGCTGTTTTCTGGCCTTGTTCGGCTTCACAATAGAACACTTAAATTTGCGGTGCGTTCTTTTTTCTCCCTGGTTATTTAATTTGTTGTAGTATAGATTGCAGTGTGTTGTTCTTATGGTATGGTGAGTTACATTCTCTGTGATCTGGGCCCAATCCAATACCTGAGGTTCTTGCCATTACTAGATTTCTATTTATATATTTATTTAAGAATCAGTAGCCAAAGACTCAACCCTGAAATTATGCCCTTTATTTTTGGCAGATCTCTGGGCAAGACAAGGCCTCTTCAAATGTCAATGTTCCTGTAACACCTAAAATGAACCCTATGCCACTACCAAATCCACCTCAACCAATGAGATTTGGTGATACTCCTGTGTCACAACATAGAGTGGTAAATGGTAGGATTGCAGGCCATGGTGTTTCTCCAAATCATTCTTATGATTTCCATTCCCAAGGTGAGAGAGTTTCTTTGGCCATATGAAATATGAGATATTTAATGTGAATTTTGTATTAAATCTGACAATTCCTTTTTTTCTCCAGCATCAAGTGGGGTAGCAAGTAGAGGATTAAATGATGGTACATATGAGTATAGTAGACGTGTATTTGGTTCTGTTCTGAATGATGCCAGCCGTCGAGCTGACAGACAACCAGTTCCATACCCGTCCTACTAGCATACTGTGCTCCAATGAATGAAACATCGGCCAGTGCAGCCATTGTTGTCTCAGCCCTTCCGTAGTGTCACCTGGGTACTTGCCATTACATGCATGTAAATATGGCTTATGGTAGTGAATGTGCGTGTCTGTCTGGTTGTTCTGTTGTTTTCTGCATCGTATGGAGGCCTGTTGCTGATGGTTAGGTTCCATGCCTTGTCTTCCTGATAGGTTATTGCCTCCACTAATGTCGCTGTAGTACCTTCCCTAGTCATAGGGATTGGGTTGATGGGGTTGCAATATTCTCACTTCAAAATATGTGAACTAGTATGTTATTTGTTGTTTGTCATGTCAGTTGGATCTGTATTATGTTGGGACATAAAAGGGTAAAGAAACCCTACAAATCTGCCATCTATCTTTAAACTTATCTATAATTGTTTGTTGTTGATGACTTGTTTGCTTGAGCAGTATTTGTACGATAGCCTCACTTTGGTCCAGCATTGGCTACCTCTTGTTCTCGAGTAGTCGAGCTGTACATGTTCGATTACTTGCTGCTGAGGTGCCACAGCTGTGATTTCCTGGTATGGTTTGCTGTTCTTGTTGGCTGTATGAGGAAAGTTTTGCTACTTGATTTTTCAACCGGTACCATTTGTAATATTCTTTGGTGGTGCATTTGCTGAGTTACAAATATATCAGTGGCCCGTTTTTACTCTGAGAATTTCACAACATATATCAGAACCATCTGCTAGTCACTCATCATTCATAATGATAGAGCTGCACCATTGAGCTAGTTGGTCTGAAACCATTGAAGATGTTAGCCCTGTTAGCTTGTGTAGCTTGTTTATGGAGGAACCCCTGGAATTCATGTGGAATTTATCAAGTCATGAACTGCGGTGCTGAACTCAAATTTCATCAAGTGGCTAATTTTGAAAGCCAGCTGATTTAAAAGTGACTTGCAGTGCAGGGGACGTTGCATTGCTGTAGGTAGAACCATCATTTAGATGTAAGCATTGGTTTCTATGGCTACACGTGCTGCTTATTGTGGCTTAAAGTGCAGTATGTGGGCATAGTATAGTTCACTTTTGACAATTTTAAATGATGTGTCACCTGTTGTGGCTTATAATCCTATTCTTTTTCTGTACGAGCTTTGTTTTTCCTATTTACCTGTTGATATGCAGAGGAACTGCACAAAGCTAGACTCTACTTCATTGGCGATTGCTTCACCTCATCAGATGGTGATGGCTGTTCGAAATGAGTTGAACTTCTTTTCTTTGAGCTCCTTTATCATATGCAGCCAAACTGTGGAAGTGCACATGGTAGCATCCATTCCAGATGTGCTTGGGGACCGCTTCATATCTGGTGAGGTGGTGGTGCTGCATCTGCTGTTAGAAATGAGTTCATCTTGCCACCCGTGGCTTGCAGTGCTGCCTGGATGCCATGGAGTTCAAAATCATGGCGTGCATGGAAGAACTGGCCGAGGTGCTCGGGTGGATGGCGTGCATGGCAGACTTTGCATGTTGTATACGAGTAGGTTCAAAAGTCCTGATCTAAGTTATTTAGCTAACCCTATGTAAATAAACTCTTTGGTGAAAAGAAATCTCTCTTTCTCGCACGAGAAGGGAAATGAATTGAATTCATTCGTGCTTTTACTCTTTCGTGTTTCGTTTGGAACCCTATGCAAGCTCGGTCAGCTATAGTCGAATGATACGACAAGTGAGTACTCGTAGTTAGCACGCCAAATCCACGGAGTTGTGCTCGGCAAATCATGCGCTGTTTTCTTTGTTGGCATACATCGCCTCGCACTCGTCTCCAATGCCTTGCATCAAAATGGACACCTCAAATGAACGTTCCGCACAAGTATCAAATGCACAAGCATTGTCGTTGCCCGATCAACCCAGTGTATCAAATGTCCTTCCCTTTTTCAACAAAATATAAAACTAAACCAGATGTATGTCATGCAACCTCACTTTTTTCTTGAAAAGAGGAATATATTAATATCAAGTAGATACCAATTACACCCAGCCTCTGCACAAACAAGATGCGTAAAAACATCCACGATGCACATAACCAAAAAAGAAAGAAAAAAACGACCCTGCCACGGTGATAACTCGCAGTAGCAGCACTCTAACCACCATCAAAGACAGCACCCGGAAGAAGGTTCTCTAAAAGCAACGCCTTCAGGAAACAATGCACAAGCGTTGTCGTTACCCGATCAAAGATCGTAGATTTTCACCGTGAAGAAAGACCGTGTTCCCAAAATAATGCCTTCGACAAGGTCACTACCAGGCACAACCAATAAAGACCAGACCTTGGGTTTTCACCCTGGAAATCACGCCTCGGTACTCAAAGGAGCACCACCAACAAAGAAGTCCTCCAATGCTGCCGCCCCCACTTGCGGAGGCTACTACTACAAGTCACATGCCACCTGTCTCACAAGAACTCGTGCCCGGTCTGGACGGGAGCATATCCCGCATGCCAAGTTGGAACAACTGCCTGTGAAGCAAAGTCTTCATCGCATTCAAGACCCCACCTTCGCCATTTACAGGTCCTCCAATCACGCCATGGCATTCTCCGCATGTGTTGAAACCTAAAAAAATCTTGGTGCGGACAACATGTCCCAAGGTGTCAACAAAAATAAAGCTTCGCGATACCCCGGTGAAGCTGGTTATGCTGTTGTTGCGGGTGCACACGACCGGCCCCTATCCAATCAAGGAGTCCAAAGAGCGCCATATACACCAACCTTGCTTTTCTTCGAAGGAGAAGTCCAGAACTCGTCGATGCCAGATCAAAGAGGACTGCTTTCACGCGGACCCCGCCACACAACTCGTGCGTAGTACCCCAGCACACCCACCACACCGAATCCGTGGCCCCGCTCGCCGCAGAGAGTAGAGACCAGATTCACCGCCGATGGAAGGCCACGACTAGGGTCTCCGCGGCCATCCAAGCCGAGGTAGATGAAGCCACCGTAGCCCGACGCTGCCCTCATGACTAGTGGACGGACGACATGACACACATGCCTTGGGATGGCACCGCAGGCAGCGGTCAACCCCGCCAGAACAAGAAGCGAACACAATAGGACCACCTTTCGGCCGCGAGCACCACCGCCTCCCACCACACCAGAGCACGAGCGTGCACGCGGAGGAGCGACGCGCCCCCACCGCCGCACAAGCCCCCGCTCACCGCCGAGCTGCTCCGGCACGCCATGCCCCCCCCCCCCCCCGCCCCCGGATCCGCGTGGGAACTTTGCCCAATAGAGGCCATGGGGCGGCGGTGAGGGGATGGAGAAGAGGGAGGGGGCTTCCTGATGTCTACTACGCAACTTATTCTTGTAACTCGTTTTGGGCCTCCAAGCGCAGAGTTTTGTAGGATAGTAGCAATTTTCCTCAAATGGATGACTTAAGGTTTATCAATCCGTGGGAGGCGTAGGATGAAGATAGTCTCTCTCAAGCAACCCTGCAATCAAATACAAGAAATCTCTTATGTCCCCAACACACCCAATACAATGGAAAATTGTATAGGTGCACTAGTTTGGCGAAGAGATGGTGATAAAAGTGTAGTATGGATAGTAGATATGAGTTTTTGTAGTGCGAACAATAAAATACAGCAAGGTAGTAAATGATAAAACAGAGCACAAACGATATTGCAATGATGGAAAACGAGTTCCTATCAGCGGAGAACAAAAGATAGAAATTGTTTATAGGGTACGAAACCACCTCAAAGCTATCCTTTCCGATCAATCTATCCTAGAGCTCGTACTAAAATAACAGCAAGCTATTATTTCCGATCGATCTAATCAAGAGTTCGTACAAAAACAACACCATACGATGCACATCAACCAACTCTAATGTCACCTAGATACCCCAGTGTCACCGCGAGTACCCGTGAGTTAATTATATGATATGTATCAAACAATTTCAGATTCATAATACTCAATCCACACAAAGAACTACAAGGAGACCCCGAAGTTTCTATCAGAGAAAAGATAATAAAAACGTGCATCAACCCCTATGCATAGATTACCCCAAAGTCACCTCGGGAATCTGCAAGTTGAGTGCCATAACATATATCAAGTGAATCAAAATAATACCCCATTGTCACCACGGGTATTCATATGCAAGACATATATCATGTGTTCTCAGATCTGAACATTCAATCCTACAAGACAAAACTTCAAAGGGTAAAGACTCAATTCATCACAACAAGTGTAGAGAGGAGAGAAACATCACATGATCCATCTACATTAACAAAGCCCATGATACATCAAGATCGTGACATCTCAAGATCGCGTGCGCGTGCGAGAGAGAGATTAAACACATAGCTACTGGTACAAACCCTCGGCCCCGAGGGTGGACTACTCCCTCCTCATCGTGGTGGCTGCCGGGATGATGAAGATGGCCACCGGTGATGATCTCCCCCTCCGGCAGGGTGCCGGAACGGGCTCCCAATTGGTTTTCGATGGCTAAAGAGGCTTGCAGTGGCGGAACTTCTGATCTAGGGTTATTTCTGATGGTTTCTCTATTTATAGGAATTTTTGGCATCGGTCTCACGTCCAGATGGGCCTCGAGGTGAGCACGATACACCGGGGCACGGGCAAGGGCCCAAGCACGCCCGGTGGGTTGTGCCCTCCTTGTGGCTCTTCTGGCCCTCCCACGAAGCTTCGGGGGTCTCTTTTGTTCAAAAAAAATCGTCAAAACGTTTTAGCTCATTTGGAGAACTTTCATTTCTGCATAAAAAACAACACTACGGTAGTTCTGCTGAAAACAGCGTCAGTCCGGGTTAGTTCCATGCAAATCATACCAAAACCATATAAAATTATTGCAAACATGGCATGAATACTTCATAAATTATAGATACGTTGGAGACGTATCAACATCCCCAAGCTTAATTCTTACTCGTCCTCGAGTAGGTAAATGATAAAACAAATAATTTATGAAGTGTGAATGCTAGCAAAGTGCACAAGTTTGATCGATGGCAATTTCAATCACTTTTCCTAGCATCATAACAACAATTCTTTCTTATAAAACTTATTATGACCAAGTAGCAACCAATTCACATGTTAAGGTTCAAACAATGATTTCTCTTGAAACACAACAACCTATATTCTTAGTCACCAAACAATTGCAATTCAACTTATTCAACAGAGTCCAAGTAAGACCTCCACATACTCAACCATCATATAGTCTTCTATGATTTCTAACACTCACCGCATACACATGAGCAAAACGTTTCAACCGGACACATAGAAAGATAGGGGCTTATAATTTCGCCTCCCAACGTACTTACTGAAGGAAATATGCCCTAGAGGCAATAATAAAGTTGTTATTTATATATGTCCTTATATCATGACAAATGTTTATTATTCACGCTAGAATTGTATTAACCGGAAACTTAGTACATGTGTGAATACATAGACAAACAGTGTGTCACTAGTATGCCTCTACTTGACTAGCTCGTTAATCAAAGATGGTTAAGTTTCCTAGCCATAGACATGAGTTTTCATTTGATGAACGGGATCACATCATTAGAGAATGATGTGATTGACTTGACCCATTCCGTTAGCTTAGCACTTGATCGTTTAGTATGTTGCTATGGCTTTCTTCATGACTTATACATGTTCCTATGACTATGAGATTATGCAACTCTCGAATACCGGAGGAACACTTTGTGTGCTACCAAACATCACAACTTAACTGGGTGATTATAAAGGTGCTCTACAGCTGTCTCCGATGGTGTTTATTGAGTTGGCATAGATCGAGATTAGGATTTGTCACTACGATTGTCGTAGAGGTATCTCTGGGCCCTCTCGGTAATGCACATCACAATAAGCCTTGCAAGCAATGTGACTAATGAGCTAGTTACGGGATGATGCACTACGGAACAAGTAAAGAGACTTGCCGGTAATGATATTGAACTAGGTATTGAGATACCGGCGATCGAATCTCGGGCAAGTAACATACCGATGACAAAGGGAACAACGTATGTTGTTATGCGGTTTGACCGATAAAGATCTTCGTAGAATATGTGGGAGACAATATGAGCATCCAGGTTCCTCTATTGGTTATTGGACGGAGACATGTCTTGGTCATGTCTACATAGTTCTCGAACCCGTAGGGTCCGCACGCTTAACGTTCAGTGACAATCGGTATTATGAGTCTATGTGTTTTGATGTACCGAAGGTAGTTTGGAGTCCTAGATATGATCACGAACATGAAGAGGAGTCTCGAAATGGTCGAGGAATAAAGATCGATATATTGGATGGCTATGTTTGGACGTTGGAATGGTTCCGGGTGAGTTCGGGCATTTACCGGAGTACCGGGAGGTTACCGGAACCCCCCGGGGAGTCAATGGGCCTTATTGGGTCTTAGTGGAAAGGAGGAGGAGGCGGCCAAGGTGGGGGCACGCCCCCCAAGCCCAATCCGAATTGGGAAGGGGGCCGTCCCCCCCCTTTCCTTCTCTCCTTCTCCCCTTCCTTCCCTCTCCTACTCCAACAAGGGAAGGGGGAATCCTACTCCCACCGGGAGTAGGACTCCTCCCTTGGGTGCGCCTAGGAGGCCGACCCTCTCCCCCTCCTCCACTCCTTTATATATGGGGGAGGGGGGCATCCCATAGACACATAAGTTGATCATTGATCTTTTAGCCGTGTGCGGTGCCCCCCTCCACCATAATCCACCTGGGTCATATCGTTGCAGCGCTTAGGCGAAGCCATGTGCCGGTAGCTTCATCATCACCGTCATCACGCCGTCGTGCTGACGAAACTCTCCTTTGACACTCTGCTGGATCGGAGTTCATGGGACGTCACCGAGCTGAACGTGTGCAGATCGCGGAGGTGCCGTACGTTCGGTACTAGGATCGGTCGATCATGAAGACGTACGGCTACATCAACCGTGTTTTAATAATGCTTCCGCTTTCGGACTACGAGGGTACGTGGACAACACTCTCCCCTCTCGTTGCTATGCATCACCATGATCTTGCATGTGCGTAGGAATTTTTTGAAATTACCACGTTCCCCAACAGTGGTATCAGAGCTAGGTTTATGCGTAGATGTTATATGCATGAGTAGAACACAAGTGAGTTGTGGGCGATAATAGTCATACTGCTTACCAGCATGTCATACCTTGATTCGGCGGTATTGTTGGATGAAGCGGCCCGGACGGACATTACGCTTACGCTTATGCGAGACTGGTTGTACCGATGTGCTTCGCACACAGGTGGCTGGCAGTGTTAGTTTCTCCAACTTTAGTTGAATCGAGTGTGGCTACGCCCGGTCCTTGTTGAAGGTTAAAGGGATAATTAGATCTATGCCCCTAGTTGTGTCCCACTCATTTGTTTTACCCCTAATTCCCAAAAGTCACCGGTTCTGTCCAAGTCACTTTGCTCCTCTTATGCTTTTGCCCTTTGACCCTTTGACCCTCAGTTTGAAAACTTCATAACTAATTCATACTAAATCAGAAAAATGCAAATAAGATACCAAAATGTCCAGAAAAACATCACCTATATGTCAGTGTCATTTGCATTCATAAAAAAGGTGTTGGAAAGTGCACATCCGAGTTTTAGCTATTTTGGTACCACCATGAATAGTAAACTCTAAAAAAATTCAAAAAATATGGTGGTAAAGAACAACAAATGTTCTAAGTGCTTGCCAAGTTTCATTAGGGAACGACATTCATGGAAGTTGTGGCAAAAAAAAATCTATTTTGGAGTGTTGATTGTTTTTTTGCCGCGGCACCCACGAATGTTATTCCCTGATGAAACTTGGCAGGCACTTAAAACATTTGTCATTCTTTGCCACCAATTTTTTTTGAATTTTTTGAAATTTTTTAGATTTTACTATTCATGGTGGTAGCATAAGAGCTAAAACTCGGATGGGCACTTTCCAACACTTTTTTCATGATTGCAAATGACACTGACATATAGGTGATGTTTTTCTGAACATTTTGGTACCTTATTTGCATTTTTCTGACTTAGTATGAATTAGTTATGAAGTTTTCAAACTGACGATCAAACGGTCAAAGGGCAAAAGCATAAGAGGAGCAAAGTGACTTGGACAGAACCGGTGAGTTTTGGGAATTAGGGGTAAAACAGACGAGTGGGACACAACTAGGGGCATAAATCTAATTATCCCAAGGTTAAAACATCACATACTTGACGAAAAATTGTTGTGGTTTTGATGCGTAGGTAAGAATGGTTCTTGCTAATCCCGTAGCAGCCACGTTAAACTTGCAACAACAAAGTAGAGGACGTCTAACTTGTTTTTGCAGGGCATGTTGTGATGTGATATGGTCAAGACATGATGCTAAATTTTATTGTATGAGATGATCATGTTTTGTAACAAAGCTATCAGCAACTGGCAGGAGCCATATGGTTGTCGCTTTATTGTATGCAATGCAATCGCCCTGTAATTGTTTTTACTTTATCACTAAGTGGTAGCGATAGTCATAGAAACAATAGTTGGCGAGACGACAACGATGCGACGATGGAGATCAAGGTGCCACGCCAGTGACGATGGTGATCATGACGGTGCTTTGGAGATGGAGATCAAAGGCACAAGATGATGATGGCCATATCATATCACTTATATTGATTGCATGTGATGTTTATCTTTTATGCATCTTATTTTGCTTAGTTTGACGGTAGCATTATAAGATGATCTCTCACTAAATTTCAAGGTACAAGTGTTCTCCCTGAGTATGCACCGTTGCGAAAGTTCGTCATGCTGAGACACCACGTGATGATCGGGTGTGATAAGCTCTACGTTCACATACAACGGGTGCAAGCCAGTTTTGCACATGCAAAATACTCGGCTTAAACTTGACGAGCCTAGCATATGCAGATATGGCCTCGGAACACTGAGACCGAAAGGTCGAGCATGAATCATATAGTAGATATGATCAACATAGTGATGTTCACCATTGAAAACTACTCCATCTCACGTGATGATCGGACATGGTTTAGTTGATTTGGATCACGTGATCACTTAGATTATTAGAGGGATGTCTATCTAAGTGGGAGTTCTTAAGTAATATGATTAATTGAACTTTAATTTACCATGAACTTAGTACCTGATAGTTTTTTTGCATGTATGTGTTGTTGTAGATAGATGGCCCGTGCTGTTGTTCCGTTGAATTTTAATCCGTTCCTAGAGAAAGCTAAGTTGAAAGATGATGGTAGCAATTACACGGACTGGGTCCGTAACTTGAGGATTATCCTCATTGCTGCACAGAAGAATTACGTCCTGGAAGCACCACTAGGTGCAAGACCCGCTGCAGAAGCAACACCATACGTTGCGAACGTTTGGCAGAGCAAAGCTGATGACTACTCGATAGTTCAGCGTGCCATGCTTTACGGCTTAGAACCGGGACTTCAACTATGTTTTGAACTTCATGGAGCATATGAGATGTTCCAGGAGTTGAAGTTAATATTTCAAGCAAATTCCTGGATTGAGAGATATGAAGTCTCCAATAAGTTCTATAGCTGCAAGATGGAGGAGAATAGTTCTGCCAGTGAACATATACTCAAAATGTCAGGGTATAACAATCACTTGATTCAACTGGGAGTTAATCTTCCTGATGATAGTGTCATCGATAGAATTCTTCAATCACTGCCACCAAGCTACAAGAGCTTCGTGATGAACTATAATATGCAAGGGATGAACAATACAATTCCCGATCTCTTCGCAATGCTAAAGGCTGCGGAGGTAGAAATCAAGAAGGAGCATCAAGTGTTGATGGTCAACAAGACCACCAGTTTCAAGAAAAAGGGTAAATGGAAGAAGGGGAACTTCAAGAAGAACGGCAAGCAAGTTGCTGCTCAAGTGAAGAAACCCAAGTTTGGACCTAAGCCTGAGACTGAGTGCTTCTACTGCAAGGGACTGGTCACTTGAAGCGGAACGACCCCAAGTATTTGGCGGATAAGAAGGATGGCAAGGTGAACAAAGGTATATGTGATATACATGTTATTGATGTGTACCTTACTAATGCTCGCAGTAGTGCCTGGGTATTTGATACTGGTTCTGTTGCTAATATTTGCAACTCGAAACAGGGACTATGGATTAAGCGAAAGGACGAGGTGATGATGCATGTGGGAAATGGTTCCAAGTCGATGTGATAGCGGTCGGCATGCTACCTCTACATCTACCTTCGGGATTAGTTTTAGACCTGAATAATTGTTATTTGGTGCCAGTGTTAAGCATGAACATTATATCTGGATCTTGTTTGATACGAGATGGTTATTCATTTAAATATGAGAATAATGGTTGTTCTATTTATATGAGTAATATATTTTATGGTCATGCACCCTTGAAGAGTTGTCTATTTTTATTAAATCTTGATAGTAGTGATACACATATTCATAATATTGAAGCCAAAAGATGCAGAGTTGATAATGATAGTGCAACTTATTTATGGCACTGCCGTTTGGGTCATATTGGTGTAAAGCGCATGAAGAAACTCCATTCTGATGGACTTTTGGAATCACTTGATTATGAATCACTTGGTACTTGCGAACCGTGCCTCATGGGCAAGATGACTAAAACTCTGTTCTCCAGAACAATGGAGCGAGCAATAGATTTGTTGGAAATCACACATACTAATGTATGTGGTCCAATGAATATTGAGGCTCGCGGCGGGTATCATTATTTTCTCACCTTCACAGATGATTTGAGCAGATATGGGTATATCTACTTGATGAAACATAAGTCTGAAACATTTGAAAAATTCAAAGAATTTTAGAGTGAAGTGGAAAATCATCATAACAAGAAAATAAAGTTTCTACAATCTGATTGTGGAGGAGAATATTTGAGTTATGAGTTTGGTTTTCATTTGAAACAATGCGGAATAGTTTCACAACTCATGCCACCCGGAACACCACAGTGTAATGGTGTGTCCGAACGTCGTAACCGCACTTTATTAGATATGGTGCGATCTATGATGTCTCTTACTAATTTACCGCTATCGTTTTGGGGTTATGCTTTAGAGATGGCTGCATTCACGTTAAATAGGGCACCATCTAAATCCGTTGAGACGATGCCGTATGAACTGTGATTTGGCAAGAAACCAAAGTTGTCGTTTCTGAAAGTTTGGGGCTGCGATGCTTATGTGAAAAAGCTTCAACCTGATAAGCTTCATGTCCTGATTCCCGAACCCTCCATGCCGGATTCCCGCGGAGGGACGGAATTCGATCGAGCATCAAACTTAAAATCATGCATCGCCCCAGACTCGCTGGATTGTCCCCAGCAAAACACACTTCCGAATTCGGAAACCCCTTGGCCTTTGAGCCTCAAGATGGGCAGGGATCCGGATTTTATTCCACCCACCCGCCCAGACATATGCGATCTATCTCTAATACGACAAGAGCCTACAGAAACAGTACATCACTACTGGGCCAGATTCCTCCTGGTTATGGACAGGATAAAGGACTGCCGAGAGGAAAACGCAATATTAATCTTCCGCAATAACTGCACGGACAAGGGAATACTAAATGCCATTGATCGTCGCAAAATTACGCATTTTACCGATCTGGCGTCCATTGTACGAAACTAGTGTGCGATGGAGAGTTTCCGGAAAACCGAAAATCAATTTTGGGATAATCCGGCCCCAAACCCAGTCCGCAGTAAAAGGGCGCCTTACACTCAGGCCCCAGATGCAAAAACGAAAAAACAAAAACCCAATCAGGGAAACGGAACCGTACTGGAGGGATGGCTCGATGGACCCTGTAAGCTTCATAATACAGAGGGAGCCGTCCCAACTCATAGCCTTCGAGCATGTTGGATATTACGGCAGGTGGCCAAAAGTGGCGAAGAGCTTCTAGCTCCGGGAAACCACTCCAACAATACCAGCACGGTATCAACAGTCTTCGAGACTTTCGCATCAAATAATATGCGAAAACGATCAATCCGCGAACTCGCCGAAGTCTACCAAGTAGCAACAGCAAATCCATGGAGCGACACAGCCATTACCTTCAATGGCAGCGACGAGCCCACATTCCGAACAACCAGAGCCCCAGCCGCACTGGTACTTAGTCCCATAGTGGACGGCTTTCGACTGACAAAAGTCCTCATGGACGGCGGCAGCGGACTAAACCTCATTTACGAGGAAACTCTGTGAAAAATGGAAATCGATTGGAGTCGTATTGAGCGAAGCAGCACAACCTTTAGAGGAATAATCCCTAGCCAGGAAGCGCGCTGCACCGAAAAAATCACACTCGATGTGGTGTTCGGCTCTCCGGACAATTACAGATCCGAAGAAGTCACGTTCCAGGTGGCCTCGTTCAGCAGTGGATATCACGCCATATTAGGACGAGAGGCAGTCACAATTTTTCAAGCAATACCTCATTACGGGTACATGAAGCTTAAAATGCCTGGGCCCAGCGGAATAATCACTCTCGCTAGTGATCCGGACATAGCACTCCGCGCCGAAAACAAGACAGCCGCACTAGCCCTCGAGGCACTATCCGAAGCCCTAGCGGCAGAGGAACTCACCGCGCTGCGCTCTACGGTGAACAGGGACGATGTGATACTCGATAAAAGATCCAAGTCCACCTCCTTCAAACCAGCAGAAGAGATAATAAAATTCCAGGTCCATCCAACAGACCCAACAAAGACGGCCTCCATTGGGGCACAGTTGAACCCCGAAGTAGACGCCGCACTGCGCGAATTCCTTCGGGAAAATTGGGATATCTTCGCCTGGCATCCTTCAGACATGCCCGGAATCCCTCGCAGGTTGGCAGAACACAGCCTCAACATCCTAAAAGGATTCAAGCCAGTCAAACAGGCTCTTCGATGATTTTCCGAGCCCAAAAGATAGGCAATGGGAGAAGAGCTAGCCAAACTATTGGAAGCCGGATTCACTAGAGATATCAAACATCCGGACTGGCTAGCAAATTTGGTGATGGTACCAAAGAAGGATAAATCCTGGCGCCTTTGTGTCGATTTTAAAGACCTCAATAAAGCTTGCCCAAAGGATCCCTTCCCTCTCCCCCGCATCGATCAAATTATCGACGCCACAGCAGGGCACGATTCGTTGTGCTTCCTGGACGCATACTCTGGCTATCATCAAATCAAGATGGCGGAAGTAGACCAAGCCGCAACGGCATTTATCACTCCATATGGACCATTCTGCTTCAACACGATGCCCTTAGGACTCAAAAACGCCGGTGCAACATATCAGCGCATGATTCAAACATGTCTGGCCACCCAGATCGGCAAAACAGTCGAGGCATACGTAGACGACGTAGTCGTCAAAACAAAACACGTCGAAACTTTAGTAGACGATTTGAGGCTCACATTCGACAACCTCAGAGCATATAACATCAAGCTGAATCCGGAAAAATGTGTTTTCGGCGTACCAGCCGGAAAGCTGCTGGGCTTCATCGTATCCGGTAGAGGAATTGAAGCAAATCCGGCCAAAATCCGAGCTCTGTCACAGTTGGATATTCCAAAAGACCTCAAGCAAATACAAAAATTAACAGGATGCGTGGCAGCCTTGATCCGCTTTATCTCCCGTTTAGGAGAAAAGGCGTTGCCCCTCTATCGCCTCCTCAGGCACACCGAACACTTCGAGTGGACGGATGCTGCCACTGCCGGACTCGAAGAAATAAAGGCCATACTGGCAACAAATCCGGTCCTGGCTGCACCCACTCTGGGCGAACCAATGTTGTTATACATCGCAGCAACACATCAAGTTGTAAGCGCAGTCCTCGTCGTCGAACGAGCGACAGAAGGGCATAAATTCCCTCTTCAAAAACCAGTGTATTATGTATCCACTGTGTTAACCCCCTGCAAATCCCGTTACCCGCACTATTAGAAGATAGCATATGCGGTGTTCATGGCATCTCGAAAGCTCCGACACTACTTTCAAGAGTGCTCGATAACAGTGGCCTCTGAAGTACCACTCAATGACATTATAAATAACCGCGACGCAACGGGCAGGATAGCAAAATGGGCCATTGAGCTCTTACCATTCGACATCACTTATAAACCTCGACGAGCTATAAAGTCACAAGTTTTGGCTGACTTCGTCACCGAATGGACTGAAGCCGAACTCCCTAAAGAGTACGGCGCATACTCCAATTGGACTATGCATTTCGACGGCTCCAAAATGTTGGCCGGACTGGGGGCTGGCGTCGTACTGACGTCCCCCACCGGAGATACAGTCCAGTATGTACTTCAAATAATGTACACGGACTCCAACAATGCAGCCGAATACGAGGCCCTGTTACATGGTCTCCGGATGGCGGTCTCCATGGGCATTCAACGCCTAGAGGTGCGCGGGGACTCAAACCTTGCAATATCCCAGATAAATGGAGACTTCGACGCCAAGGATCCGAAAATGGCAGCATATCATAACGCTGTCCTAAAAATGTCAGCTCGGTTTGAAGGACTCGAATTCCATCACATAGCCCGAGATAATAACCAAGCGGCCGACGTCCTGGCACGCATTGGTGCGAAATGTGATGCTGTCCCTCCAAATATCTTCCTGGAACGGCTCTTCAAGCCATCCGTATTATGGGAAGAGGAGCCCGGTAGCTACAAACCGGAGAAAACCGCACCAACTGGTGATTCGGCAGACAACATAACACCTTCCGCCCACGTCATAATGGCGGTAATCACCGCGTGGACAGAACCTTTCCTAGCCTACTTACTTAGGCAGGAACTTCCCGAAGACCAAAATGAGGCCCGCTGCATAGTCCGGCGATCGAAGGCCTACAAGGTCCATGAGGGAGAACTTTATAAGAAAAGTACCACCGGAGTCCTTCAAAGGTGTATCTCCGAAGAAGAAGGGCGAAACCTCCTGGCTGAAATTCATGCCGGACTAGGCGGACACCACGCAGCAGCCCGGGCCCTTGTAGGAAAGGCATTCCGTACAGGGTTTTATTGGCCGACGGCTCGGGCAGACGCACAGGACTTGGTCCAGCGATGCGTTGGTTGTCAGCTCTTTGCTAATCAGAGCCATATGCCACCCACCGCCCTCAAAACCATACCCATTACCTGGCCGTTCGCGGTCTGGGGGCTTGACATGGTTGGACCCCTTAAAGGGGGAACCCACAAGAAAAAGTACCTATTGGTCATGGTGGATAAATTCACCAAATGGATAGAGGCCAAACCAGTCAAAACGGCAGAGTCCGGACCAGTGATAGACTTTATATCAGGGGTGGTACACCGTTACGGTGTCCCCCACAGCATCATCACCGACAACGGCACGAACTTCACAGCCGACGAGGTTAAGTCATGGTGCAAAAATATGGGCATCAAGCTCGACTATGCGTCAGTCTATCACCCTCAAACCAACGGTCAAGTGGAAAGGGCAAATGGTCTAATAATGAGCGGCATTAAACCCAGACTAGTGAGGTCACTCACTAAATCCGACAAACAATGGGTCGAGGAGCTCGACTCCGTACTCTGGGGGCTGCGGACAACGCCTAACCGAACTACCGGATTCACACCATTTTTTATGGTATACGGCGCAGAGGCAGTCTTGCCCTGTGACATTATTCATGACTCACCTCGTGTGCGCATGTATGAGGAAAGAGAGGCCGAGCTTGATCGGCAGGACAGCTTGGACACATTGGAGGAAGAACATGACGTCGCGAAGGCTCGTTCCGCATTCTATCAGCAGCAGGCCCGAAGATATCAAAGCAGAGAAGTACGGGCCAAGACTTACAACATTGGTGAACTAGTTCTACGCCTGCCGGACAAGAAAAAGGACAAGCTCAAGCCCAAATGGGAGGGTCCCTTCATCATCGATCAAGTACTGACCGGCGGAGCGTACCGTCTACGAAATGCGTCGGATCACCGACTCGAGCCGCACCCATGGAACGCAGCCCGCCTCCGACGATTCTATGCCTAGCGCCGGACTAAGAGTTCGTCCCCTTCCCCCGTCCAAACTTTTACACTTCGGCTGTCTTTTGTTTCTCTTTTTATCCTTCTCATTTTAAAAGCCCTTTCGGGCCTATTTTTGCATTCTTTGCATACGCATGATGTGCCCTCCGCACTCATTATTCCTGGGGGCTTCTTTTACAGAAGCTCCATTATATGCATGATGTGCCATCCGCACTCATTATCCCTGGGGGCTTCTTTTACAGAAGCTCAATTATACGGGTTTTATACCCATCACATGTGTCAAGCTTCCACATGTACCTTTTATTCGCCATTATATGCATCGATATGACTTAAGTTTTGGCCAAGCTGGGTTGCCTGGCTCCTGTGCTTACCCCTACGTTCCCGATTGTTCGGCTAGGAGGTAAAGGGAGCACCTCTGCGATTGTTACTGCCGGGTCAGCCGGATGTGTACCTCAGACTGGGTGAAGCCGAAAGCTAGCGTTCTTAAGGGAATATTCGGTCGGTGACTTAAAAGATGACTTTTTACCTATTTATCTATCTGCCCCCAGATGTTTTACTGCTTTCTTTGCAGTCCGGACATGCACTTTAGGGCATGCCTCCTAGCGAAAGGAACCCTTAACGGAACTATTCTCCCTGGAAGATGTTTCTTACTAACCATGTAATATAACATAACTAGTTGGGCACTTGTCTGATAAAGCACTAATGACCCCTACGCCTGGTCTCCATGCATACCACGGTTGTTTCTTAACCAAAAAGGTATTCGGACACACTCCGGACTCTAGGGTCCCGAGGTCGAAGCGAAAAGGTTGGCAGAGACAAACGATCTACAATCCGGCTAGAAGGCATTTCACATGTCACTTTAAAGGATAACATACATTGTCAAATTTATTGATTGTATTCCTCCTCAATCCCGTCTAACAGGCTGTCTAGTTTACAGTCCTGTTGGGAAAATTTAGCAGCCAACTCTACTTGGCTATACACTAAACTCACAGGGATCTCCTCCCCATCAGGCCCCACCGGTCCAACTTCGGCCATGTGGTTGGGATCTGCCTTCTTGTACCGCGTCTTCACCATGGCCCAAGCCTCCCTCGCACCTTGACGGCAAGCCGAAATCTTCCACAAATGGAAGCGCTGCCGCACTCCCTGCAGCTTCTCCGCAAGCTCCCCGAGGCCCTCGGGTAGGGTGAGGGCTGGCCACAAAGCCTGAACGACGCTGCTCATTGCCTGCCGAACTCGTTCGAGTAGCTGCAACAGTTCGGGAAGTTGATCACCCATTGATATGGGCATCTCCTCTGCAGGACGACCCGTGAGTATACCTACAAGACATATCATGTCAAAACGCTTCCTCGCCGAACTCTTCTTTTCAAAAGAGTTCGCTCAAGCACTTACTATAAATGCTGCGACGAAGCCGCTGATTCTCCTTAACAGAGCCGCACAGCTTGGCCTGTACGCCTTTCAGCTCTTCTCCGAGCTTGGCGTTGGCATCTTGGAGCTTGTTCCTTTCCTGCTGAACTCTATTCAGCACACTCTCGCCGGCCTTTAGCTGGCGTAGCAATGCTTGCCTGTCCGGATCTTGTCCGGCGGTACCTGCAAATGTCATTATTAGACTCGCGCGCACGCCGCACAGCGCTTATATTTATTAATAAAAATGTGTTACCAGGAGGGGTCTTTCCGCCTCCTCCTGTGGCAGCAAGTGCGGCCTCAAGTTGGGCCTTGCAAACTTGCAGCTCCCGAGACAGCTGGGTGTTCTTCTCGTTAAGTGCCTGAAATTTATAATGATCCTTAAATCAGTTAGCATAACTAATTTAAGTCTCGGGGGCTACTGGTATATACAACCATTAAAATTCCCTTACCCGTATGTCTTTCACATACTGCTCCGTGGCTATGGTAAAACCATTTTGAGCAGCACGGAGATGCGCGTCCCCTGCGTTAAAGGCATCCAATGCCTCAGGGGAAAAGCACGCTTCTTGAAATACTGTCCGGCGGAGCCTATGGTTCATGGCGCTCTCCACCTCAGACTTGGTGGCGGACAGTCTGTCGGTATCCTCCGTTGGAGAAGGATCCGGCTCGCGTCTTGCGCTTGCCTTCCCCTCCAGGCCGGGCGCTGGGGCCTGCCGGTGTTGGTCGGATTGGCAATTCCTGCGCTCGCAGTCCGGCGAGCGCTTTTTCTCCTACAAAAATCATGGGCACTTAGACGTTTCCTCGGAACGTTGCTCTAAAAATTCAAATACGAGCTATACCTTTGCGGTGACGTTTTCGTCCGCACTACACTCCTTCTCCGCCTGCTGGTTCGGACTGACCTCTGTTGGTCGGCCGCCGCGGGCTCGGCTTCCTGCCGTAAAGGCGCTTCCTGCAAAACACCATCGTTTGCGAAGGTCAGAAATGGGCAGGGATGAGATAGTGGTGTCCGGACTTCGGTCGCGGTCACCTGGGAAGCCGGACTTAGTCCGGGGTAGTCCGCCGTAATGGCGACCAAAGCATTGTCTATGCTGAGCTGGTGATACACCCCGTCGATCAGCTCCACCTTGATATCCGGGTCCTCCTCGGAGGCCGGACCCAGGATCCTTCTGGATCCTCGGGTTGCGGAGCAGGACTTACCATGTCCTCCACAATCCGGCATAGACCCTGCGCCGAAGACATAATGTAAGAAGCTTAAACTTCGAAAGCATGGGCTGGGCCCTACAAGGTGTTCACTTACCCATCCTCTGGGGTTGATCATGGAGAACCCATCCAAAGGGTTCGTTCGAAGGAAGTCCTCCTTCTCCCCCTTGTACAGGCTGGACAGGATCTTCACCAGATCCTCGGTCGAATCCGGCCCTTTGCGGCCGTGCCGGGTAGCATCGTCTTCCCCGTTGAAATCCCACATAGGGTGGCCTCTGTATTGCAGTGGCTGTACCCCTCGCTTGATGCATGTCGCCATGACTCCAATCATGGTCAAGCCAGAATGAGCCATTAATCTTATCCGGCCCATCAAGTAATGGACGCTCTTGTCTTCCTCCAATCGGGGGCTCCGCGGGCGCCAGCTGAGGCGTTTCTTCAAGGGAGCAACATTAAACTCCGGGAGGCCGATCCGAACTGGGTCTGGCAGCGGAGCGTCTTCTATATAAAACCATTCCGAGGGCCAGTCTTCGGTTGCCCTCTTGGGAGTGCCGGATAGGTATCCGGTCCCGGCGATGCGCCATATTTCGGCGCCGCCTACTTGATATATGGACCCCTGGTAAGAACGGGGTACGAGGCAAAACAGCCTCTTCCACAATGCGAAATGGGGCTCAATGCCCAGGAATAGCTCACAAAGATCTACGTAGCCCGCGATATGCAGAACAGAGGCGGGCGTGAGGTGGTGGAGCTGGAGTCCGTAGAACTTCAGGAGCCCGCAGAGGAACGGATGTATTGAAAATCCGAGTCCCCTCATCAGGTAAGGGACAAAACATACTCGCTCCCCCTTATTGGGGCTTGGAGTGTCCTCCGCCTGTCTCCCACCTTGATAAGTAACCAGTCCGGCCCGGACTGGGATCATAATGGCCGGAGGGAGGAATCCCCCCGTTTGGAGCTTCTCGAGCTCGTTGTGAGAAATAGAGCACCTCCTCCAATTCCCCGGCGGTGGGCTAGGAGCGCGTGAAGAAGAGCTGCATTGACGATCCATGGTGGAATGGACTTCTAGGTCAAAGGCGCTTCGATGGAGTATTCACGGGAGGAAGATGGTGTGGTTTGGATCTAGAATTCTTGCCTCTTTTATAGGTGGGCGACTCGCACAGTTTGGGGGTGAAATGCAAAATACACCCTAGCTTTTCGCATTCGTGCGACGCGTGGAAGAAGGCCATTATTTGGCGTAGAAGCCGAGGAACACAGTATTCAAGATGAAGCCGGACACTGTTCGGCAGGTACATGGAATTTGAAGAGAGAACCCGCCTTGCAACGCCGAAGACTATAAACGCGCTGGACTTATCGTCATTGAAGCCTGGTTCGGGGGCTATTGAGGGAGTCCTGGACTAGGGGGTGTCCGGACAGCCGGACTATCAATGTCCGCCGGACTATCAAGACTACGAAGATACAAGATTGAAGACTCTGCCCCGTGTCCGGATGGGACTTTCCTTGGCGTGGAAGGCAAGCTTGGCAATACGGATATGTAGATCTCCTACCATTGTAACCGACTCTGTGTAACCCTAGCCCTCTCCGGTATCTATATAAACCGGAGGGCCTTAGTCCGTAGGACAACATACATTACAACAATCATACCATATGCTAGCTTCTAGGGTTTAGCCTCCTTGATCTCGTGGTAGATCTACTCTTGTACTACCCATATCATCAATATCAATCAAGCAGGAGTAGGGTTTTACCTCCATCGAGAGGGCCCGAACCTGGGTAAAAAACATCGTGTCCCTTGTCTCCTGTTACCATCCGCCTAGACGCACAGTTCGGGACCCCCTACCCGAGATCCGCCGGTTTTGACACCGACAGGCATGAATCGATAGAGAAAGACATGTATAACAAAACATCCTTATTGAACACCTCCAGATTATGCATAGAATGACTTGTAGCAGCAGGTTTACATAGCAACAAAATATAACAAAATCAGTCAGGAAAACAGCAACTGCAAGTACCCCACCTAGCAAGCTTGATGCACTCAGTACAGGACTCACAAAAATACATGGATAGCACCCCTGGAAATATGGCATGGCATAGATCAAAACACATGTAGACATCAACCTCATAGGACACACACATCAAACATGGCAAAAATGACAAATGAGCATGTTATAACAGTTTCAGCAGATTAACATCACATAGCACTCTTGCGATGATGATTAGGGCATCAAGATGAGCTCAAATGAAAATGATGCAATGGAACGAAATTTAGTACTCGTTGATGCGAACAATTTGACATATTACACGCATGAAATGGAGCAGTATGCAGGAAGTTATGATGCGTTGAACATGGCATGATTATGCAAAATATAGGGACTTGGTGAAAATCAACCTCGCGAAAAAGTCAACGGGTCGGAGTGGATCGGGGCGGGTCTGGCGCGGACCCGCGAGAAGGACCCGGGCGGCCGCGGAATCTGGCCCGGACACCGAGGAGGCGCGGGATCCGGCCGGCGGGGACCTTCCCTGGCCGGGATCTCGCCGGCGGCGAGAGGCTTCGGCGGCGGAGGCCGCGGGAGGCACCGGCGACGGCGGGGCTGCACGGGAGGAGGCGAGGCACCGGCGGGGCAGGACGGAGGCGCGCGGCGGCGCGCGGCAGCGGTGCACACCGGCGAGGCGGCGTCGCGGGGCCTGCGGGCGAGGCGCTTGTGGCGCGGCCCAGATGCGGCCCGGGGCGGGCCGGCCTCGGGCCCCGGCAGGCTGGCGGCGGCGCGGGAGGCTGGGGCGCCACGTGGCGAACGCGGGTTGGCCGCGGGGCGGCTGGCGGCGAGGTGGCGGCCTCCGATTCGTCGGAGCGACCTGGCGGCAGCGGTGGACACGTCCGGCGCGGAGGCGGACATGTCCGGCGGCGGGGAGGAGTTTGGCTAGGGTTTGGACTGCACGAGATTTCGGGGGGGAGAGGCACATATATATAGGTAGAGGGAGCTAGGAGAGTCCAAATGAGGAGCGGTTTTCGCCCACACGATCGTGATCGAACGACCGAGAGCATGGAGGGGAGTTTGCTAGGTTTTGGGCCACTTTGGAGGGGTGTTGGGCTGCACACAAAAGAGGCCTTTATGGTTACCCGGTTAACCGTTGGAGTACCAAACGACCTCCAAATGGCACAAAACTTGACAGGCGGTCTACCGGTGCTATACCAAGGCCGCTTGGCAAACCTCGGGCCATTCCGAGAACTTTTAACACCCGCACACGAAAAGAGGCAAACGGGGGACGCCGGAGGACATAGGAGTGCCGGATTGCAAAAACGGACAACGGGGATGCAAGAGATGAACACGTATGAAAAATGAGATGCACATGATGACATGATATAATGCAGCACGCAAGCAAATTACATGGCAAGGATGGCGAATAACTGGCGGACACCGGGCATATCGAATCCGGGGCGTTACAACACTCCTCCACTAACAAGAGATCTCGCCCCGAGATCTTAGGACCAAGACGGAATGGAAAAGGGGATGAGGTGAAACAAGAGCTTAAGAAAAGAAGCAAAGAATCGAGAGCACTCGAGAAGAAGAGAGGAATGACGAGAATGACGAGAATCGAAAGCTCATGGCATCAGATAGACTATGAAACCACTCCGGTTAGAACAAGATAGGAAACAAATAAGATCGAAAGGATTTAGGAAGCACTCCGGCTGAAAATGGAAGGAATAGAACAAGAACTAGAGAGGATGGAATGATAATTGACGAGAGGAACAACGCAAAGCCTCCGGAAGAATTGGAAGAGTTGAATAAAAAGAATGGAGAAGGAAATGACAACTTGTGCCACGAATGAAATAGAAAGCATCTTTAGAAGAAAGGATTGAACGGAGTTGTTGAGAAGATCAACAACGAAAGAATAAGCTTGTTGTGGTCTTGTAGGTAACATCTCAAGATCATAAGGTGATAACCGGCCACAAACGGAAATGATTGGATATCTGAGAAGAACTAAGAAATGCAAAACTCCATTTCAAAAGAAAACGGAGAATTAATTGCACTTCGAGATGCGAGAAGAAAAGATACTAGAACTCCTTGAACAAGAATCTTGATGAACTCTTGAGGAATGAATTAAATCATGAAGAACCACCATGAAGAACTCCGGTGACAAAAAGATGATGAGATAGAATTCAAGGATGGAAAGAATAAGATTAAGGCCCTGCGATGATTTAGATGGAGGTTCTGACGAAATGGCTGAGGAAAATTTGAACTCCGGAAAAGAAAAGATGAAACACTTGGAACTAGAATTTATTCATCAAGAACAAACTCCGAAGGAAGGGATTACTCACTTGGATGAAATAAGAATAAGATTTATTATATGCTTATCCTTCATCAAATTAATTGATGACAAGCAATGGATTTTTGCATACTACTTATTCTTCTTGAAAAGAATTAAGGGGGGTATAGCACAAAACTTGAGAAAGTCTTCATGAACCACCGGTAGGATTCGAAAGAACGAATGGATTAAAATGATAAACAAGGAAAAGAATCTTGAATGAACCACCGTTAGAAATCGGAAATGACTAATGAAAGAGAATGAATCACCGGGAAGAATTAGAAGAACCAATATGCTAGAGGGGATTTAGATGCAAAAGTACAAAGAGATCATGAGCTGATTAAAGAACACTTGAACGAAGCACCGGGATAATTGGATAATAGTAGCTGAAATGAGAGGACGAAGAATTTCTTCTGGAATGATGGCCTCTGGTGGAAAGAAATGGAAAAACAACTCCTGACATACTCCGGATGGGTAAGAAAGAATATCTGACAAATGGAATAGTTCGAGAGGATAATATGAAGCTAGAACCACGAACCTTCGAGAGAACGGACAAGATTTAGAGGAAAAGCTCTTCTTCGGTCTTCAAATGACGACGAGAAACACCACCAAAATTACTGAGATACACCGGGATAATGATAAGCGAAGAGGTTGAGCCAACAATGAAAAGAATTTGAACGAGATCTTGGAGAAGGCATGTGACTGATGGGATCCATTCTTACGTCACACTTAATAGGAGTTTGAGAATAGCTCCGGGAAATTAGAAGAGTCAGGTAAGATCCTGGGAAAAGACCTGTGGGTTAGGGCCCACTAAAGAGAAAAACACCGTTGAAAAAGGATTGTTGACCAGATAGATGATGCACCGGAACAATTGAAATATTTGAAAGAGGTGACAACCTCGAATTAATTCAAACACAGACAAATCTCCTGAGATGTCTTCCGAACTCCGGAATGATAAACTGGCGAGAGGCGAACGAGCAGGGAAAACACTTGAGCCAAAGAAAAGAATATGATCAACCCGAAAAACTTGAATTGACTCCTCCGGAAAAAAAGAGATGAAGAAAGTCAAACGAGACGAGAATTCATCGGTTGAAATGATTGAGGGAAGATTGAAGAGGCCCCACATGAATGAAATAGCTTCTCGAATAGATGCTCAGACTCCGGGAAGAAGAGGGTGGGAGGGCGGGAAAACAAAGGCAACTCGGAAGGGGAAACCGACGAATACTTGAAGAGAATCACCGGTTGAAATCATTGAGGACAGAAAGCAAAGACTTCGCACGAGTATGATGGATACTCGATTATAGGCTCCGGCTCTAATAAGAAAAAGGGTGGGCGGGTGGGAAAGAAAAACAATTGAGGATTGAACTCAAAGATGAAGAGGCTCGAGATGACTTGACGAGAAATGCACCGGATGAAAAGAGCTGAGGAACAACGATCGGAAAACCAACTGCGTGAACCTAAAGAAAAAATTTGAAGGGAAGAGGAGTAGTTCAAAACACCTACGTCAAGATTCCTCACCAAAGCGACGAAGGGGCAGAGGAGTAAAAAGAATTCCTACTCTCCAATATAACTAGACTCCGAAAACAGTTTTTCTTCTAGACTCAACAACGGCCAAACTACACGATCAATCAAGGGGGCTCCTAGGGTCGGTCGAGGCTCTGATACCAACTTGTCACGCCCAATATGCGACCCTATCCAAAAGGAACTCGAAGGTCCCACCAAGGATAGACCCGCATATTGAAACGCTTTTGCAAGGTGGATATCATTACATCAACATTACATAATAGATGGGGATACATACAAAAGGGCATACAATGCCACACGAATACAACATCATCTTACAAGAGATCAACATCCGACTACGGATGGAACACAAACAGAAACTCAAACGACATCCACCCTGCTAGCCCAGGCTGCCGACCTGGAACCTATCCCCTGATCGAAGAAGAAAACAGAAGCAAAACTCCATAACAAGCAAACATCGATCTCGCGTCATGATCATCGCATAACTTGTACCTGCAACTGTTGTTGTAGTAATCTGTGAGCCACGAGGACTCGGCAATCCCATTACCATGGGTATCAAAACTAGCAAAGCTTAAAGGGAAAGGAAGGGGTAAAGTGGTGAGGTTGCAGCAGCGACTAAGCATATATGGTGGCTAACATACGCAAATAAGAGCGAGAAGAGAGCAAAAGGAACGGTCGTGAAGCTAGCAATGATCAAGAGGTGATCCTGAACTCCTACTTACGTCAAGCATAACCCAAAGACCGTGTTCACTTCCCAGACTCCGCCGAGAAGAGACCATCACGGCTACACACGCGGTTGATGCGTTTTAATTCGGATCTGGTGTCAAGTTATCTACAACCGGACATTAACAAATTCCCATCTGCCACATAACCGCGGGCACGGCTTTCGAAAGATAATACCCTGCAGGGGTGTCCCAACTTAGCCCATGATAAGCTCTCGCGATCAACGAAGGATATTCCTTCTCCCAGGAAGACCCGATCAGTCTCGGAATCCCAGTTTACAAGACATTTTGACAATGGTAAAACAAGACCAGCAAGACTGCCCGATGCGCCGACAATCCCGATAGGAGCTGCACATATCTCGTTCTCAGGGCAACACCGGATGAGACAGGCTACGAGTAAAACCAGACCTCGAGTTACCCCGAGGGGGGCCCCGCAGGCGGCTCGGTTCGGACCAACACTTAGACAAGCACTGGCCCGGGGGGGGGGGGCTAAAATAAAGATGACCCTCGAGAGAGCGACTCCCAAGGGAAAAGTAGGTGGTGGTGAGGCAAATGGTAAAACCAAGGTTGGGCCTTGCTGGAGGAGTTTTATTCAAAGCGAACTGTCAAGGGGGTCCCATAAATCACCCGACCGCGTAAGGAACGCAAAATCTAGGAAGATAACACCGGTATGACGGAAACTAGGGCGGAAAGAGTGGAACAAAACACCAGGCATAAGGCCGAGCCTTCCACCCTTTACCAAGTATAGATGCATTAATAATATAAGAGATATGTGATATCCCAACATAACCCTGTCCACCATGGAGCAATCTTCAACTTCACCTGCAACTAACAACGCTATAAGAGGGGCTGAGCAAAGCGGTAACATAGCCAAGCAACGGTTTGCTAGGAAGGGTGTCAAGGTTAGAGGTTCATGGCAATTTGGGAGGCTTGAAGAACAAGTGATAGGAAGCGCAGCATAGCGATAGAACGAAACAACTAGCATAGCAATGATAGTAGTGAGATCCAGGGTAGCGGTCATCTTGCCTGAAATCCCGCAAGGAAGAAGAACGAGTCCATGAAGAAGATGAAGCCACAAAGACGAACCACACGTAGACGAAGGAATCCTCACGATCGCAACGAAACGGGAACTATCGAGAAGAAGCACACAACATGGTAAACACACCACACATGACAAGACATGATGCACAACAAGCATGATGCATGAGAAAGCTAGATGAGGCTACTCATGGCAAGAGATGATGCAACCAAGAACAACACATCAAGGCAAGTTTAAATGAGGCCGGAAACAACATATAACAATTCCGGTAAGTCCTCATATGCATATTTCGAAATTGGTCCAGAACTGAATAAACATCAAGTTGAAGTTGTTAAACAGCAAGTTAAGATGCACCAATATGATCTACACGAGATTCTAGTCAAGTTACATATAAAGTTCATTTAATTCGGAGCTATGGCCTAGAAGATATGAGCAAATCAAGTTAAACATGGCATTGGTGCAAAATGCATACAAACATCAAGCAAACACCTCAAAACAAGGATGCAACATGATAATATGAAACTACATGCAAAATCAAGCAAGTTTCATATAGATCACACTCAAAACGGAGCAACGGTTCAACACATACACTCTATACAAGACATAACAACAATCTGTCCATAACAGCAACTAGGCATCTTACAAGCATCAAAACAACAAGCTACAGCACCCCAACATAAGAACAAAAGGCATAAGCATCAAGTACAGGTAAAGCATAACAAAACATGAACACTGAGCTATCTTCAGAAATCACTAGAACATGCTCAAACACACATGGAAAGATTGCAAATAATAACAGTTTCAGACTTATCAGGAAATAACATCAGGTTGCAATGTTTAGAGCTATCAAACAACATGCTACAGGAACTTATCATGGCAAACAAAGGCATAGAATGAATCTACTAAAAGCATAGAACAGAAGTCCCTTACTGACCATGAGCCAAAAAAGATCAGAAGATAAAATGGCACCCATTTAAACATGGCAAATGATATGACAGATTCATACATGGCAGGAACAACAATAAGTAGGCATGTTGGTGAGCTTGAACCACTCACTACAGAGCAATACATGGCATGGAAAGGCAACCAACAGTAAGAAGACAAGTTTATGAAGCTAAGCATGGCAATAGCAAGTTCATAGGGCGCATGGATCACTAGACAAGCACATGGCCAAAACTGAACTTCATGTTAACAGGCTGACAGCAACATTATTTAGCAACTTTGGAGCAAGATAACAACAAGCTACAGCAAGCTATAAATGCAACCAGGGGCATGAATCGATAGAACAAGACATGTATAACAAAACATCCTTAGTGAACACCTCCAGATTATGCATAGAATGACTTGTAGCAGCAGGTTTACATAGCAACAAAATATAACAGAATCAGTCAGGAAAACGGCGACAACAAGTACCCAACTTAGCAAGCTTGATGCACTCAGTACAGGACTCACAAAAATACATGGATAGCACCCCTGGAAAGATGGCTTGGCATAAATCAAAACACATGTAGACATCAACCTCATAGGATGCACACATCAAACATGGCAAAAATGACAAATGAGCATGTTATAACAGTTTCAGCAGATTAACATCATATAGCACTCTTGCGACGATGATTAGGGCATCAAGATGAGCTCAAATGAAAATGATGCAATGGAAAGAAACGAAGTACTCGTCGAGGCGAACAATTTGACATATTACACGTACGAAACGGAGCAGTACGCAGCAAGTTATGATGTGTTGAACATGGCATGATTATGCAAAATACAGGGACTTGGTGAAAATCAACCTCGCAAAAAAGTCAACGGGTCGGAGTGGATCGGAGCGGGTCCGGCGCGGATCCGTGAGAAGGACCCGGGCGGCGACGGAATCTGGCCCGGACGCTGAGGAGGCGCGGGATCCGGACGGCGGGGGCCTTCCCCAGTCGGGATCTCGCCGGCGGCGAGAGGCTTTGGCGACGGAGGCCGCGGGAGGCACCGGCGACGGCGGGGCTGCATGGGAGGAGGCGCGGCACCGGCGGGGCAGGACGGAGGTGCGCGGCGGCGCGCGGCAGCGGTGCACGCCGGCGGGGCGGCGGCGCAGGGCCTGCGGGCGAGGCGCCTGGGGCGCGGCCCAGATGCGGCCCGGGGCGGGCCGGCATCGGGCCCCAGCGGGCTGGCGGCGGCGCGGGAGGCCGGGGCGCCACGTGGCGAACGCGGGTTGGCCGCGGGGCGGCTGGCGGCGAGGTGGCGGCCTTCGATTCGTCGGAGCGACGTGGCGGCGGCGGTGGACACGTCCGGCGCGGAGGCGGACATGTCCGGCGGCGGGGAGGAGTTTGGCTAGGGTTTGGACTGCACGAGATTTCGGGGGGAGAGGCACATATATATAGGTAGAGGGAGCTAGGAGAGTCCAAATGAGGAGCAGTTTTCGCCCACACGATCATGATCGAACGACCGAGAGCATGGAGGGGAGTTTGCTGGGTTTTGGGCCACTTTGGAGGGGTGTTGGGCTGCACACAAAAGAGGCCTTTACGGTTACCCGGTTAACCGTTGGAGTACCAGACGACCTCCAAATGGCACGAAACTTGACAGGCGGTCTACCGGTGCTATACCAAGGCCACTTGGCAAACCTCGGGCCATTCTGAGAACGTTTAACACCCGCACACGAAAAGAGGCAAACGGGGGACGCCGGAGGACATAGGAGTGCCGGATTGCAAAAACGGACAACGGGGAAAAAGCTCGGATGCAAGAGACGAACACGTATGCAAAATGAGATGCACATGATGACATGATATAATGCAGCACGCAAGCAAACTACATGGCAAGGATGGCGAATAACTGGCGGACACCTAGCGCATCGGATCCGGGGCGTTACACCCTTAGTGCAAAAGAACGTCACCTTATATTGCCCCTTGTGATAGCAACCTTTATTATGCAGTCTGTCGCTTTTATTCTTCACCATCACAAGTTCTTACAACACTCAATTTTCTCTTACACTAAATGATCTAACACTTTTAGAAGCAATTTTTATTGCCTTATTGCACCGATGACAACTTACTTGAAGGATCTTGCTCAATTCTAGGTAGGTATGGTGGACTCTCAAAACAAGATTGGGTTTAAGGATTTTTGGATGCACAAGTAGTATCTCTACTTGGTGCGGAATTTTTGGCTAGCAAAGATAGGGGGAAAGCACCACATGTTGAAGGATCTATGACAATATAACTTCTATGTGAATATGAACAAACATAAATCATTACGTTGTCTTCCTTGTCCAACATCAACAATTTTGGCATATAATATTTTGATGGGGGATCACAATCACAAAAGATTTCCAAGATAGTGTATTTGCATGTGAAAGTTCCCTTCCTTCTACTAATCATTCGTGAATTGCTTGTATGACCAATATTGTGGTTGTCAAACTTCAAAACATTTCACTTTCTGAATCCAATGTGAAGCTACCACTATGCATGATATGAACATGCACTTTCAACTTCATGATATTCAATTCATTCAACAATTTACTCATAGGTTATAAGTGAAGCACAAGATTAAATGACAAGCTACTCCAAAAAGATATAAGTGAAGATCAACTGAGTAGTTATGTAAATGGGTAGCTATTTGAGGACTCTCTTTTATTTAAAACTTTCAGGTCTAAGTATTTTATTAAAATATCAAGCAAAACAAAACAAAATGACATTCCAAGCATAGCACAACTCATGTGAAGAACCAAAAACTTAGGATCAACCGATACTAACCGATAATTGTTGAAAAGAAAGGTGGGATGCCTACCGGGGCATCCCCAAGCTTAGATGCTTGAGACTTATTGAAATATAAATTTGAGATGCCTTTGGCATCCTCAAGCTTGATCTTTTGTATCTCCTTAATTCCTCTCATATCACGGTTTCCCTAAATCTCAAAAACTTCATCCACACAAAACTCAACAAGAACTCGTGAGGTAAGTTAGTATAAATCAGTACAAAACCTTATCATTCTCTACTGTAGCAAATTAATAAAATTATTATTTAACATAGCATACTAAATGACTCTGCATATTTAATACTCCTATCCTCAAATAGAATCATTAAACAAGCAAACATATGCAAACATAACAGCAATCTGCCAAAACAGTATAGTCTGTAAAGAATGCAATATTCATCATAATTCACTAACTCCATAAATTATTAATAAATTACCACACTTTATAAAATTTATCATATTTTATTTTGCAAAAAGTTTCAGCCTTTTATCACATTCTGACTTTTCTAGGGAATTTTTGCAACGTCGATAAACTTTCTGTTTTGAATCAGCAACTCATATACTTGCAAGATAAGCATGGTAAAGGCTATCATTGACACTTTTATTGAAATAAAAGATGCAAAATATTATTATAAATAACATCAAGCAAACAACAAAATAAATTGATGCTCCAAGCAAAGCTCATATCATGTGACGAATAAAAATATAGTTTTAAGTAAAATACCGATGGTCGTTAGAAGAAAGCGGGGATGCCACTCGGGGGCATCCCCAAGCTTAGTTACTTGGATCTTACTTGGATATTAACTTGGGGTGCCTTGGGCATCCCCAAGCTTAGGGTTTTGTCACTTCTTATTCTCCTCATATCGACATCTCACCCAAAACTTGAAAACTTCCATCACACAAAACTTAACGGAACTTTGTGAGATAGGTTAGTATGATAAAGAGCAAACCATTTCACTTTTGGTACTGTCAAATACAAGATTCTTAATTGTTTACGCACAATTCTTACTATAACATATCATTTCCACATTTTATATTGAGCAATATAAGCCATAGAAACTAGAAAACAAGTAAACTATGCATTGAAAACAGAATCTGTCAAAAACAGAACAGTCTGTAGTAATCTGTACTCAAACCATACTTCTGCTAGCCCAAAAATTATGAAAAAACTAGGACCACGTGAGCAATTTGTATACTAATCTTCTGCAAAAATAATCAACTCAAAAACACTCTTCTGTTAAAAATGAGATTTATTTTTGTGAGCGCAAAAGTTTCTGTTTTTCAGCAAGATCAAATCAACTATCACCCAACATGATCCCAAAGCTTTACTTGGCACTTTACTGAAAAAAAACAATAAAACATGATTAATACAGTAGCATAATCATGTGAACACACAAAAAGAGTAGATAAAAGTGTTGGGTTGTCTCCCAACAAGCGCTTTTCTTTAATGCCTTTTAGCTAGGTATGATGAGTTCAATGATGCTCGCATAAAAGATAAAGATCGAAACATAACAAGAGCATCATGAATCATAAGTTCCTCTATCATAATAATTTTCAGTAGCATCATGCATAGATTCATCTGTATAACAATCACATAAAGCATTCTTTTGATGATCCAAAAGCATAAAAGATTTATCACTCTTTATGGCATACATGTCATCATAATAATCATCATAAGTAGCAACTTTGTTCTCATAATAGTCAATTGAGACCTCTTCCAAAATAGTGGATGTATCACTAAATAAAGTCATGACCTATACAAATACACTTTCATCAATATTGTAATAATATTCAACACCCTCCAAAATAGTGGGATCACTACTACCTAGAGTTGACACTCTTCCAAACCCACTTTCATCATTGTAATCATCATAAATAGGAGGCATGCTATCATCATAATAAATTTTCTTATCGAAAGTAGAAGGAATCCAAGGATCATATTCATTATGCAAATCATCCCCAAGCTTGGGAAAAGCATTATTTTCAGCAAATAAATCTTCAAAGATTTCATACTCATCAAACATAGCATCCCCAAGCTTGTGGTTTTGCATATCATCATAATCATTCTTATCAATAGCATGAATGGCACCAATAGTATAGCAAGCATTATTATCATATTCTTCCAAGCAAGTGCCAAAAAGATCTTTAAGGTCATAAGAGACATCATTGTCTTCCCAAGCATAATCATTACAACAAGTATTAGGCATCACAAAATCATACTCAATATCATCATCCTCCATCAACATATTTGATTCACTTTCATGAGGCACAATGGTGATAGGAGCAATATTACTTGGGAGAGTTACCTTTTTTCCTCTACTTTTCCTTCTTTCCTTTTTCTTATTCACCACCTCACGTGTGGGTTTAATCAATTTATTCGAGCTTCTTGTTGAAGAGATTGATTGGATAGGAAGCTCCTCCTCGTTACCTGATTCATCATAAGAAACACTAGGAGGGTATTGGGAAATATTTTCCCTTTCATTAGTACTCTCTTCATATTCTATTTGTTTTCTTGTCTTTAGATATTTGGCAATATAAGGATTCTCAATGCAACTTTCCGCACAAAAAACTATAAATTTCCTCCAGATCAAAATCAAGAAATCTATTGAGATTAAATTTTGGAATACCCTTAGTTATACGTTCCATTTCTTCATACCCCAAAAGAAGACTAAGCTCTTTATGATGCTCAAGGGTAATCAAGTTATCACAATTTTTGGACACGATTTGATCATGAAACAAATATCATTGGAGATTTAAATGACCACGTTCATTGCAATGTTCACAAGGATGGGGAAAAATATTAAATCTTTGAGCACAATCATCTAGCCTCTCTTGCAACTTTTTCATTTCTAAATATTTATGCTTCTTACAAAATCTATCTTCCCTTTTTGGCGTGTGTGTGCACTCCCAATTTACTCTGCAAAATTTGACATTCTTATAGGAGACATCATTATCATGGCTAGAGCAATCATCATTAGCATTTTGGATATTCAAATAATTCATACTAACAACATTGCAATCATGCTCATCATTCAAATAATTTGTGCCAAATATTTTATTGACTTCTTCTTCTAACAATTGAGCACAATTTTCCGAACCATCATTTTCAAGAAAGACATTATAAAGATGATCAATAATATGATGCAACCTCAACTCCATTTTTTATGTAGTTTTCTTTTATAAACCAAATTAGTGATAAAACAAGAAACTAAAAGATTCGATTGCAAGATCTAAGGATATACCTTCAAGCACTCACTTCACCGGCAACGATGCCAGAAAAGAGCTTGATGTCTACTATGCAACTTATTCTTGTAGACTCTTGTTGGGCCTCCAATTGCAGAGTTTTGTAGGATAGTAGCAATTTTCCCTCAAGTGGAAGACCTAAGGTTTATCAATCGTGGGAGGCGTAGGATGAAGATAGTCTCTCTCAAGCAACCTTGCAATCAAATACAAGAAATCTCTTGTGTCCCCAACACACCCAATACAATGGCAAATTGTATAGGTGCACTAGTTAGGCGAAGAGATGGTGATAAAAGTGTAGTATGAATAGTAGATATGAGTTTTCGTAGTGCGAACAATAAAAAACAGCAAGGTAGTAAATGATAAAATGAAGCACAAAAAGTATTGCAATGATGGAAAATGAGGCCTAGGGTGCATACTTTCACTAGTGCAATCTTTCAACAATGCTACCATAGTTGGATCATATGATTATCCCTCAAAGTGCAATAAAGAATCACTCCCGAGTTCCTATTAGCGGAGAACAAAAGATATAAATTATTTGTAGGGTATGAAACCACCTCAAAGCTATTCTTTCTGATCAATCTATCCTAGAGCTCGTACTAAAATAACAGCAAGCTATTCTTTCCAATCGATCTAATCAAGAGTTCATACTAAAATAACAACATATGATGCATATCAACCAACTCTAATGTCACCTAGATACCCCAATGTCACCGTGAGTACCCGTGAGTTAATTATATGATATGTATCAAACAATTTCAGATTCATAATACTCAATCCACATAAAAAACTACAAGGAGACCCCAAAGTTCCTATCGGAGAAAAGATAATAAAAACGTGCAACAACCCCTATGCATAGATTACCCCAAAGTCACCTCGGGAATCCGCAAGTTGAGTGCCATAACATATATCAAGTGAATCAAAATAATACCCCATTGTCACCACGGGTATTCATATGCAATACATATATCATGTGTTCTCATATCTGAACATTCAATCCGACAAGACAAAACTTCAAAGGGTAAAGACTCAATTCATCACAACAAGTGTACAGAGGGGAGAAACATCATATGATCCATCTATGTTAACAATGCCCATGATACATCAAGATCGTGACATCTCAAGATCGCGCGTGAGAGAGAGATTAAACACATAGCTATTGGTACAAATCCTCAGCCCCGAGGGTGGACTACTCCCTCCTCAGCGTTGTGGCCACCGGGATGATGAAGATGGCCACCGGTGATGATCTCCCCCTCCGGTAGGGTGCCAGAACGGGCTCCCGATTGGTTTTCGGTGGCTATAGAGGCTTGCGGCGGCGGAACTTCCGATCTAGGGTTATTTTTGATGGTTTCTCTATTTATAGGAATTTTTGGCATCGGTCTCACATCCAGATGGGCCTCGAGGTGAGCACGATACACCGGGGCACGGACAAGGGCCCAGGCGCACCCCGGTGGGTTGTGCCCTCCTCATGGCTCTTCTGGCCCTCCCACGAAGCTTCGGGGGTCTCTTTTGTTCCAAAAAAATAATCAAAAAGTTTCAGCTCATTTGGAGAACTTTCATTTCTACACAAAAAACAACACCACGGTAGTTTTGCTGAAAACAACGCCAGTCCAGGTTAGTTCCATGCAAATCATACCAAAACCATATAAAATTATTGTAAACATGGCATGAATACTTCATAAATTATAGATACGTTAGAGATGTATCACTTCCGTGCACGGGCGAGACACACTGCCGCTTGAGTCGCCCTGGGGGACAATGCCGGGGCTCCTGAAAAAACAGATCGAGACGCAAATTCATCGATCAATAGTTATTACATTAAATCTTAATAAAGACAAAGAATGTTCAACAAGTTACTAAACTTCATCAAGCCCAAATTCAACCACACTCCTCGAAAACAGCCTTCGTCCCAAGCTTTTTCTCCTTGAGCTTGAGCTTCTTCATCGACGCATTTTGTTCACCCAGATGGGCTCCCCTTGAGCTTCATAAAAAATGAGTCAAAGTGAAGGACCTACCCTACGTCCTTTGGTACATCACGACAGCGTGTGCGGGCTACACAATGACATGATCATCAAGTTGCAACATTAAGTGAATCAAAGAATTGACCAACACATAGAGTAATAAGAAGCAAAACTCATGATCTCCATGATTGATCCGTTGGACAGATTCTTTCACTTGTACAATCACAACACAATACTTCTTGATGACACTTGAAATGGTGTACCATCGGTGGAGTAGCGACTTCGTATTGCAATCATGGATCACATCCAAATTATAGGGTGTGTAGTGTTTGTGCTCATGAAACCAAGAATGCACATGTGTTCAAAATATCATGCCCTTTTGCATCATGCCTACAAACCCCACACTTGTGGCCAACCATGTGTCACACAACAATGCATCCTTCATCACTGAGTACGCCACCATCGTGCTTGCTTCATGTTAAACAAGGAGAAAGTAAAACAAATCTCAATGATATTTGGCCGAACACTTGCTGGGCGTGGTGTCCACCATGGACTGCGTCGGCAAGGGGCAGTCGACATTTGGACTGCGGAAGGATCCGGGGTGCAATGGCGGCAAAGTACAATGCGCCTGGTGATGACCCGCAAGTATATGGGATAGTTGTAGCCTCTTTCGATAAGTAAGAGCGTCGAACCCAACAAGGAGCTAAAGGTAGAACAAATACTCTCTGAAGTCCTGTCTGCCACTGATACGACTCTATGCATGAGGGAGTCCTGGATTAGGGGGTATCCGGACAGCCAGACTGTGTACAACGTCCGAACTATTGAAGCGTGAAGATACAAGACTCAAGACTTCGGCCCGTGTCCGGATGGGACTCTCTTTGCGTGGAAGGCAAGCTTGGCGATCCGGATATTATATTTCCTTCCTTGTAACCGACTCCATGTAAACCCTATCCCTCTCCGGTGTCTATATAAACCGGAGAGGTTGGTCCTTAGAAGGCCGATCACAATTACAATCATACCATCATAGGCTAGCTCTTAGAGTTTAGCCTCTACGATCTCGTGGTAGATCTACTCTTGTACTACCCATATCATCAATATTAATCAAGCAGGAAGTAGGGTTTTACCTCCATCGAGAGGGCCCGAACCTGGGTAAACATCTGTGTCCCTTGCTTCCTGTTACCATCAGCCTCGATGCACAGATCGGCCCCCTACCCGGGATCCGCCGGTTTTGACACCGACATTGGTGCTTTCATTGAGAGTTCCTCTGTGTCGTCGCTATGGGGCTTGATGGCACCTTCAATCATCACCAACGACGCAGTCCAGGGCGAGACTTCCCTCCCCGGACAGATCTTCATGTTCGGCGGCTTCGCACTACGGGCCAATTCGTTTGGCCATATGGAGTAGATCGACAGCTATGCCCCTGGCCATCAAATCAGGTTCGGAAACCTGAACTATACGGCGGATATCCGCGGAGACTTGATCTTCGACGGATTCGGGCCAACGCTAGGAGCACCGGACAGTCACGACGAGCATGGCCCGAACCTGCTGTTGGACAACACTTGGGACATTACCCCTGCAGTTGCCCCGGACTTAAAGCCGGAGCAGACTGCATTGCCTGGGGACGAAGGGATGGACCCCGCCTCGTAGGTCGTACCCTCATCGGTGGTAGAGCCGAACACATACCTCACTTCTGAGGAAGCCTGTGACTCCGGACCCCCGGATTTGTATCCGGATGTAGGTTCCGGTCCGTGCATTCCCGAGCCCACCGAGCCTGGTTGGGCTCCGGTAATGGAGTTCACCGCAGCGGACATCTTCCAGCACTCGCCCTTCGGCGGCTTGCTGAACTCATTAAAGTCTCTCTCTTTGACAGAGAATTCCGGGCCGAACTATGTCCGGCTCGAATGGGAAGCAGGCGGCGAAGAAATTTGTTACCCACCCACCACCCACTTCATAGCCACGGTTGATGATTTAACCGACGTGCTTGACTTCGACTCCGAAGGCATCGACGGTATGGACGACGATGCAGGAGAAGATTCAGAATTTATGGGGAACTGGACTTCCGCCTCGTCACACGACATATACATGGTGGATATGCCCAAGGAGGACGGTGGTGACAATCCGGAAGATAAAACCCCCGGGCAAAAGCCAAAGCAACGGCGCAGACGCCGTTCCAAGTCCAGCAACAGTAAAACGTCAGCAAGAGCGCCAGAAGGATCGATACTCCGGTCAACCCCAAAGGCAACAACGACCATACGAAACCAGGATGGAGCAGGGCGAACCAGGTCACGCCAAACACAGCTCGGAGCAGACGCCCGAGGACAATGATCCAGTGGGACGGGTTCATCAAACCGCCCCAGGACAAGAAGACAGTCCGGACGATGATGCATTCATCATTCCGGAAGAATGCGTGGAACGAGATAACCTCCACAGAAAGCTTATGGCCACAGCAAGAAGTCTGAAGAGGCAGAAGCAACAGCTTAAAGCCGCACAGGAACGCTCAATCGCAGATGGAACAAAGTGATAGACACTGAAGAAAGATATGGCGATGATCGCCACACAAAGAGCCACCCAAAATGTAAGCTACTGCCAGAATTCGACGACGAGGCTGTTCCACCAAAGAATAACACGACCAGGAGGCAAGACGTACCACTTTATAACCGCACAAAAGCAACTACCGAAGACGCGCATGATCTACATGAGAACCTAGATAAGAAAGCCGGCGCAGCTAGGTCCATCTACGGATCTAAAGGACACACCCCGGCGGGGGACTGTGGTTGTCAAAACAATTATGATAACCAAATACCAGTTTGGAATAAACACTGGACACAACAACAGCCGATGGCATGCTAGAACACGTCCAGATACAGAGGGGATGCTCACCCCCTGTGCTTCACCGAAGAGGTACTGGACCACGAATTCCCACAGGGCTTTAAACCTGTGAACATAGAGGCATACGACGGAACGACAGACCCAGGGGTCTGGATCGAGGACTTTATCCTACATATACATATGGCTCGTGGGGATGACCTCCACGCCATCAAATACCTCCCCCTCAAACTAAAGGGACCAGCTCGGCACTGGTTGAAAAGCCTCGCCAAAAATTCAATTGGGAGCTGGGAGGAACTCGAGGACGCTTTCATTGCCAATTTTCAAGGGACTTATGTCCGGCCTCCGGATGCTGACGATCTAAGTCACATAATCCAACAACCCAGAGAGTCCGCCCGCAAGCTTTGGAATAGATTCCTCACTAAGAAGAATCAAATTGTTGATTGTCCGGATGCCGAAGCTTTAGCAGCATTCAAACATAGCATCCATGATGAGTGGCTCGCCAGACACCTCGGCCAAGAAAAGCCTAGGACAATGGCAGCCCTAACAAGCCTTATGACCCGCTTTTGCGCGGGTGAAGACAGCTGGCTAGCCCGTAAAGGCACCTGCGTACGCAACACATCCGAATTAAGGGATGGCAACAGGAAGCCATGGCGTAATAAAAAACAAACGCCAAAACAAGGAAGAGAGCCCGGATAACACAACGGTTAATGCCGGATTCAGGGGCATTCGACCTAACCCGCAAAATAAGCCATCTAAAGGCAGTAAAGAGGGACTGTCCGGTCTGAACAGAGTCCTGGACAGACTATGCCAAATCCATGGCACCCCCGACAAACCTGCAAACCACACGCATAGAGAGTGCTGGGTCTTCAAGCAGGCCAGCAAACTAAATGCCGAACACAAGGGAAGGGAAACACCAAGTGAAGACGAGGATGAACCTCGCCAGCCGAACACTGGGGGCAGAAAAAATTCCCGCCAGAGGTTAAAATAGTGAACATGATCCACGCGATTCGCACATCCTCGAGAAGGCACGAACGCGCCCATAAAGACACGCGTGATATAGAGCCCATCATACCCACACCTAACTACTGGATGTCTTGTCCAATCACCTTCGATCACCTGGACGACCGAACTAGTATTCGGCGCAAAGGATCAGATGCCTTGGTGCTTGACCCAATAATCCACGGATACCATCTCACCCATGTCCTCATGCACGGTGGCAATAGTCTCAATTTAATATATGAGGACACTGTCCGCAGGATGGGGATAGAACCATCCAGGATCAGTAAAATCAACACCACCTTTAAAGGGGTGATACTAGGCATTGAAGCCTACAGCAGGGGCTCCGTCATACTAGAGGTAACATTCGGCTCTCCAGGCAACTCTAGAAGCGAAGAACTACTCTTCATCATCGCACCCTTCCAAAGCAACTGTCATGCATTGCTTGGAAGAACGGCCTTCGCCCGCTTCAACGCATTGCCGCACTATGGCCACCTAACACTCAAGATGCTTGGTCCATGTGGCGTCATCACTGTTAGCGGAATAACAGAGCGCTCTTCACGCGCAGAGGAACATGGGACGGCCCTAGCGGCCGGACTATAAGCGGCCTCTAACATAAAAAAAAGACATGACTGGTCGTTAAGACCACAAACACGGTTAGACGAGTCCGACAGCCCATATTAAACCAGGGCACCGTATATATAATCCCATAGCGGACACCAGGGGCTATAAATACAGTCCCACACTTGGCTCAACCTTATGGGCAGGCCAACATCTTACACTTTTACTATCCATCGCATACTTACGTTGTACTCTCCTACGAGTTTTCTTTTTCCACAGACAACGTTCGTGAGATACCCTTACAGGATACGGCACAACGGAGACAAAGGCGCAGACATGCAGCAGGGCCCCGTTCAACAGGTTTCTTTGTAGATTAAGCCCCTGTGTAAACCTTTTTACTGCCTCCTGTTGTTTAACCATCCCATGGGTTCTATACCCACAGAGGATACTGCCGTTTTTGGCATTTCGCCATGACAGATCAACACACGTACCTGGAAACACAGGGTTTATAATGAATGGGCATTCTAGAGCTCATCATCGGTTATAAAGTCCGAATACCTTCGGGAGTGTTCGGCGTCACGAGTTTGGCCTTATATGCATCAGCTCCGAATCATGTCTTTGGTCAAATGTTGGGTTAGCCCGGCTCCTGGGTTTACCGCCTTACATTCCGTTATTATCGGCTAGGGTGGCCAAAGGAGAACTACTGCGATTGTGCCCCGGTTATTCCGGATGAGCACCTCAGTAGAGAAAGCCGAAAACAGACTGTCATGATACAGCGAGAGACTGGTCAACCACTCGATGACTCACCGGAATCTTTAGGATTCCTCCGCATTAACGAAGGGCCATTTCCCGGCCAGGTACATGCGCGCCCGTATTCGGATGCACGCGAAGGTACCGGGGGCTATATAGTAGCCCCACGTTAGAATCCCGTGGCTAAGCGAAAGTGTTACATCTATATAGTCCGGTTGCCTAGTTCGTCATGCGATCACCTCCTTAATGGACCAAGACGTTGGATCAAGTGTGATTAAAGCATATTTTTTCACGAACACCCCCGCATTGTCTGCGTGGGGGCTGAAGCCAACGACTGCTAACTTTTGGGTTACATATTTATATATACATATATATAAACGGCCGCACAGGGGAAATAATCATATTCGCAGATAAATAGTATAAATCTAGCCTCATAACCAAAATAAACATTGTTTTTACAATGATTTTTGTTCATCATTCGAACAAGACATTCTTCGAGCACTGCGCCTCTATTAGGCGGGCACCTTCTGTGACCTGCGCCAAGTAGTGCTTGGCTGGATATTGGACCCCCACCGGATCCTGGCACGCTATAATGGTGGCATCCATATCCGTCCAATACTCTTTAACGCGGGCAAGGGCCATCCGCGCACCTTCTATGCATGCCGACCTCCTCATGGCATCGATCCAAGGCACGGTCCCAAGGAACTGTTGCACCAAACCAAAGTAACTGTCTGGCTTAGGCCCCTTCGGCCAAAGATGGTCTATTACAGACCGCATTGCAAGCCCGGACAGCCTGTGAAGCTCCGCTACAGCAGCCATCTTATCACTTAACGGCAGCGGGCGAGTGGGAGCATTGAACTGCGGCCAGAAAAGCTTCTCCACTTCCTTCTCACCCTGATCTTTGAAGAACTCGACAGCATCAGCCGTACTCTTCGCCAGATCCGCATATGCGTCAGTAGGACTCCAGCGTCCATCCAGGGGAGCATACTTCGGATCAAAAAACTTCGTCCGCAGCAAATAGGAGCCTCCAGCCGCGATTTTACCGGCCTGTTGAAGCTCCTCCCGCGCCCCCCTGAGCTCGGTCTGTATCACCTTTGTGGCATTAAGTGCCTTGTTCAGGTCGGTTGATTTATCCTTATGCTCCTTTTTGAGGAGCTCATACCGGTCAGCGGCATTTTTTAACTCCAAAGCCATTTCGGCTATCTTTTCCTCGCTTCGGCAATGGGCAGCCTGTTCGGCTCTCAATCCCTCGCCCGCCTTTAGGGTAGCCGCATTGCTCACCCGAGCTTGCTCCTTGGCTAGAGCAAGTTCCGCCCTCAGGGCCTCCACGGCAGCAGCACCATCTGCAGTCCAAATATATTACATTAACGTATGCCACCTTCACATTTTCCTACACAAAGGAAGACAGGGCACATACGTTGTGATTTATCCAGCCACTCATTCACGAGCGTGATATCAGCATCAATCGACCCAATTTGCCTCGTCAGTTCGGCAACTTCAACGGACGGGCCAGCGGCCGGATCCACAGGTACCTGCACATATTTACAACACAAATTATTGGTTTATGATCCCCCGTTTGCCTCCTAGGGCGGGCAACCAGAGTCTCAGGGGCTACTATCTATATGGTGTATTCTTCACTACATACCTCGAAGCCTCTGAGCAGGCTTGTAAATGCTTCATTCAAACCGCCGGTGGCGGATGAAATCTTCTGGAGCACCGCACTCATTAATGAGCGGTGCTCCTTCGAGAGCACAGCTCGCTCCAGTAAGCCCGTCAGTACGTCCGGCCAGACATTGAACTGCGCCGGACCCTTCTCATCACCACTCGTGGGAGCCAAATGCCCCGGGCTCAAGGGGGCTGACGCATTGACTTCCGGCTTCGGCAGATTCGGACTCCTCCGTGACGACACCTCGGTGTCGCCAGCTTCATGAGCCGTAGAGGTAGGTGGGGTCTCGCTCTCCATCATCTCCGGAGGAAGATCCCCCGAAGACGAACTCTGTCGAGAAGAGCTGCTCGCCGGACTGCAAAAAACGAATCCTAGTTATTGATCTAGGAGAAGCACAGTACCTTCAAATTAACGATTGACTTACAGCTCGGTGGAGGGCTGGCCCGTTGGAGGGCATGGCGCGTGAGGGTGCCCGTCAGGGCAAGGACCCCTGGGGATGTCTTTTTCTCTGATTTGAGCATCTCCGCCTCCAAGTTTTCGGAGGCTGCCCTCTTCTTCCCGCGCGGGGAGGAGGCCTTAGCCTCCCCTTCCCGACTATCCTCCTTAAGGGAGGTAGCAATCCCCCCGGTTCGGATGCGTAGCACATGGAGTTCAGTTTCTTCGCTCTCCCCCTTGTCTTTCCCCGAGGGCATCCTGCTGAGTACCCAGTCAAGCATCTTGGCCATCATGGGACCAGGCGAATCTTTGGGAAGTGGCACCGGAGACCTGATTCTCTCCGCCTTGCTGAGCCATTCCTGGATGCGGATAATTTTCAGAATAAACAGTCATGAAAAATACAAAACAGGGTGTCCGGTATCAAGGCTACTTACTTGGGTATCTAGGCGATTGCAGCTTAGGCCCGCATCCTTGGTGGTGTCCGGACACTTTACTTTTTGTCCGAAGAATAATTTGCACATCTCTTCGAGCTTCAAGCCGAAGAAGTGCTTAACAGTCTGTGGACCCTCCGAATTGAACTCCCACATCCGGAGAGGCCGACGTTGGCACGGCAACATCCGTCGGATTAACATCACTTGCATTATGCTGACGAGGTTAATGTCCCTCTCAAGAAGCTCCCGGATGCGATTCTGCAGTACTGGTACATCACCAGCGGGCCCCCAATTCCGTCCTACATCTGCCCAAGATGCCAACTGTGATGGAGGGCCCGAGCGGAACTCGAGGGCAGCCACCCACTTTGTGCCTCTGGGAGCCGTGACATAAAACCACCTCCATTGCCATACATTGGATACTTCTGGGAAAGAACCCTCTGACCATGGGGCATCGGCGTTTCTGCTTATTACGGCACCTCCGCACTCCACATGTCGCCCCTCGATCATCTTCGGCATCACATTGAAGGTCTTGAGCCATAAGCCGAAGTGTGGGGTGACGTGGAGAAAAGCCTCGCACACGATAATGAACGACGGGATATGGAGGATAGCGTCTGGAGCTAGATCATGAAAATCCAACCCATAATAGAACATGAGCCCCCTCACAAAGGGATCGAGGGTGAAGCCCAAGCCATGGAGGAAGTGCAGGACAAAAACGACACACTCATTAGGCTCCAGTGTGGGGATGACCTGCCCTGGAGCAGGAAGCCTGTGTTGGATGTCGGCGGTCAGGTATCCGACCTCCCTAAGCTTCGCATTGTCGTCCTCTTGAATCTAGGAGGCCACCCACTGGCCTTGAGGGATGGATCCGGACATGTTGGAGGATCTGGGGTGTTGAAGCTTGGGTTTAGGGTGTTAGAACTCGAGGTGCAAGAAGGCACGAGGAAGGTGGAAAAGAGGCATAGGCCTCGACCCCTTTTTAAAGGGGATGTGTATCAAGAGTCCTGGGTGTGGCCGTTTGAGGCTTATCTAAAAATGCACGGGGAAATACCAACGGCCGTCGTGTGGTCGCGCACGCCCATATTAATGGAAAATCCCATAATAAGAGGAACACGATGTCTGCCTCGACGGGATGTGCCAATAAAACCGCCTCATAATACGAGTCGAGGTGGGGTAAGAAATGCCGGTTTGCGTTGGACCAGGCCACGATGCAAGGGAACGACGCCCGAAGATTGCCAGCAGATCGGGTTTATGCTATGTGAAAACCATCTTGCAGATCCGGACACGGTCTACGTGTTCGCTAACTACTTTGGAGTATTCGGAGAAGGAACTCGCCTTGCAATGCCGAAGACAATACTGCACGCCGGACTCATCGTCATTGAAGCCTGGTTCAGGGGCTACTGAGGGAGTCCTGGATTAGGGGGTATCCGGACAGCCGGACTGTGTACAACGTCCAGACTATTGAAGCGTGAAGATACAAGACTCAAGACTTTGGCCCGTGTCCGGATGGGACTCTCCTTTGTGTGGAAGGCAAGCTTGGCGATCCGGATATTATATTTCCTTCATTGTAACCGACTCCATGTAAACCCTAGCCCTCTCCGGTGTCTATATAAACCGGAGAGGTTGGTCCTTAGAAGGCCGATCACAATTACAATCATACCATCATAGGCTAGCTCTTAGGGTTTAGCCTCTATGATCTCGTGGTAGATCTACTCTTGTACTACCCATATCATCAATATTAATCAAGCAGGAAGTAGGGTTTTACCTCCATCGAGAGGGCCCGAACCTGGGTAAACATCTGTGTCCCTTGCTTCATGTTACCATCAGCCTCGACACACAGATCGGGACCCCCTACCCGAGATCCACCGGTTTGGACACCGACAACGCATGCTTGACGTTCGCTTTACCTAGAACAAGTATGAAACTAGAAGTACTTTGTAGGTGTTGTTGGATAGGTTTGCAAGATAATAAAGAACACGTAAATAAAAAGTAGGGGCTGTTTAGCTAAATAAACAATAAAGTAAATATAGCGAGCGTGGAAAAGTGGTGGTATGAGTTGTGGAATTGTCCCTAAGCAATCGACTATTTTACTAGACCGATAGCAAGTTTTATGTGGGAGAGGCCACCGCTAACATGTCATCCCTGACTTGGAATTCTATGCACTTATGATTGGAACTATTAGCAAGCATTCGCAACTACTAACGTTCATTAAGGTAAAACCCAACCATAGCATTAAGATATATTGGCCCCCCTTCAATCCCGTATGCATCAATTTCTATGCTAAGTTGAAGCTTATGTCACTCTTGCCCTCCAATACATAGTCCTATCAACATACAACTAATCCTATGGTGTGATCCATGCACGCGCTCATATGATGGGCACCAAAGGATATCAACATAACCACAAGCAAATTAAATCAATCGTAGCAATTTATCAACCCCAATAGGACAACGAAAATCTACTCAAACATCATAGGATGGCAACACATCATTGGATATTAATATGAAGCATAAAGCTCCATGTTCAAGTAGAGGGTACAACGGATTGCGGGAGAGTGGACCGCTGTAGATAGAGGGGGGAAGGTGATGGAGATGTTGGTGAAGATGGCGGAGGTGTTGGTGTAGATTGCGGTGATGATGGTGGCCCCCGGCAGCGTTCCGGCGCCACCGGAAGCAAGGGAGAGAGAGACCCCCTTCTTCTTCTTCTTCCTTGACCTTCTCCCTAGATGGGAGAAGGGTTTCCCCTCTGGTCCTTGGCTCCCATGGCTTGGGAGGGGCGAGAGCCCCTCCGAGATTGGATCTATCTCTCTGTCTCTCTTTGTTTCTGCGTTTTCAGATTCTGCCCTGGCACCGTTTCTTTTATATCCAAAGATCCATAACTCCGATTGGGGTGAATCTTTTGCCCAGATCTTTCTCATAAAATTAGCTTTCTCGCAGCAAAAGAAGAGCATCAACCGCCTTATGGGGGTCCCAGGAGAGTCCAGGGCGCGTCTGCCTCCCTGGGGCGCACCCCCTATCTACTGGCCCCCTCGGGCACCATCTCGCGTTGATTTTACTTCCCAAAAATCACAAATATTCCAAAATAATTCTCCCTCCATTTTTATCCCTTTTGGACTCCATTTGATATGGGGTTTCTGCGAAACATAAAACATGCAACAGACAGGAACTGGCACTGGGCACTGGATCAATATGTTAGTCCCAAAAATAGTATAAAAAGTTGCCAAAAGTATATGAAAGTTGAAGAATATTGGCATGGAACAATCAAAAATTATAGATACGACGGAGACGTATCAGCATCCCCAAGCTTAATTCCTGCTCGTCCTCTAGTAGGTAAATGATAAAAAAGATAATTTTTGATGTGGAATGCTACCTAGCATAATCTTGATCATATGTCTAATCATGGCATGAATATTAATACACGAGTGATTCAAGGCAATAGTCTATCATTTGACAAAAAAACAATAATACTTCAAGCATACCAACCAAGCAATTATGTCTTATCGAAATAACATAGCCAAAGAAAGCTCATCCCTACAAAATCATATAGTCTGGCTATGCTCCATCTTCATTACACAAAATACTCCCATCATGCACAACCCCGGTTTCAGCCAAGCAATTGGTTCATACTTTTTAACGCGCTTCAGCTTTTTCAACTCTTACGCAATACATGAGCGCAAGCCATGGACATAGCACTATTGTGGTATATGGTGGTGGTTGTGAGCACAAAAAGGGAGAAGATAGTCTCACATCAACTAGGCGTATGAACGGGCTATGGAGATGCCCATCAATAGATATCAATGTGAGTGAGTAGGGATTACCATGCAACAGATGCACTAGAGCTATAAATATATGAAAGCTCAACAAAAGAAACTAAGTGGGTGTGCATCCAGCTTGCTTGCTCACGAAGACCTAGGGCATTTTGAGGAAGCCCATCATTGGAATATACAAGCCAAGTTCTATAATGAAAAATTCCCACTAGTATATGAAAGTGACAACACAAGAGACTCTCTATCATGAAGATCATGGTGCTACTTTGAAGCACAAATGTGGAAAAGAGATAGTAGCATTGTCCCTTCTCTCTTTTTCTCTCATTCTTTTTTCTTTTTTTTCTTTTCCTTTTTTCCTTTTTTTCTTTGGCCTTTCTCTTTTTTTGGCCTTTCTCTCTTTTCTTTCCTTTTTTTATAAAGTCTGAAGTCACATCCCAACTTGTGGGGGAATCATAGTCTCCATCATCCTTTCCTCACTTGGGACAATGCTCTAATAATGAAGATCATCACACTTTTATTGATTTACAACTCGAGAATTACAACTCAAAACTAGAACAAGATATGACTCTATATGAATGCCTCCAGCGGTGTACCGGGATATGCAACGAATCAAGAGCGACATGTACGAAAATTATGAGGGTGGCCTTGCCACAAATACAATGTCAACTACATGATCATGCAAAGAGCAATATGACAATGATGGAGCGTGTCATAATAACGGAACGGTGGAAAGTTGCATGGCAATATATCTCGAAATGGCTATGGAAATGCCATAATAGGTAGGTATGGTCGCTGTTTTGAGGAAGGTAAATAATGGGTTCATGATACCGGCGAAAGTTGCGTGGCACAATAGAGGCTAGCAAAGTGGAAGGGTGAGTGTGCGTATGTCCATGGACTCACATTAGTCATAAAGAACTCATATACTTATTGCAAAAGTCTACTTGCCCTCGAAGCAAACACTACAAAAAAAAGACACATCCGTGACATTTTGGGCCGAACAAATTTTTTTTTCTGTCATACATATGACACTTCTATGAAGATAATTGTGACAAAACCCGGTATCATCATAGATGTGGTGGGCTCCTACTTACAACAACAACAACAACAACAAAGCCTTTAGTCCCAAACAAGTTGGGGTAGGCTAGAGGTGAAACCCATAAGATCTCGCAACCAAATCATGGCTCTGGCACATGGATAGCAAGCTTCCACGCACCCCTGTCCATAGCTAGCTCTTTGTCGATACTCCAATCCTTTAGGTCTCTCTTAACAGACTCCTCCCATGTCAAATTCGGTCGACCCCGCCCTCTCTTGACATTCTCCGCACGCTTTAGCCGTCCGCTATGCACTGGAGCTTCTGGAGGCCTGCGCTGAATATGCCCAAACCATCTCAGACGATGTTGGACAAGCTTCTCCTCAATTGGTGCTACCCCAACTCTATCTCGTATATCATCATTCCGGACTCGATCCTTCCTCTTGTGGCCACACATCCATCTCAACATACGCATCTCCGCCACACCTAACTGTTGAACATGTCGCCTTTTAGTCGGCCAACACTCCGACGCCATACAACATTGCGGGTCGAACCCCCGTCCTGTAGAACTTGCCTTTTAGCTTTTGGGGCACTCTCTTGTCACAGAGAATGCCAGAAGCTTGGCACCACTTCATCCATCCGGCTTTGATTCGATGGTTCACATCTTCATCAATACCCCCATCCTCCTACAACATTGACCCCAAATACCGAAAGGTGTCCTTCCGAGGTACCACCTGGCCATCAAGGCTAACCTCCTCCTCCTCACACCTAGCAGTACTGAAACCGCACATCATGTACTCGGTTTTAGTTCTACTAAGCCTAAACCCTTTTGATTCCAAGGTTTGTCTCCATAACTCTAACTTCCTATTTACCCCCGCCCGACTATCGTCAACTAGCACCACATCATCCGCAAAGAGCATACACCATGGGATATCTCCTTGTATATCCCTTGTGACCTCATCCATCACCAATGCAAAAAGATAAGGGCTCAAAGCTGACCCCTGATGCAGTCCTATCTTAATCGGGAAGTCATCGGTGTCGACATCGCTTGTTCGAACACTTGTCACAACATTATCGTACATGTCCTTGATGAGGGTAATGTACTTTGCCGGAACTTTGTGTTTCTCCAAGGCCCACCACATGACATTCCGCGATATCTTATCATAGGCCTTCTCCAAGTCAATGAACACCATATACAAGTCCTTCTTTTGCTCCCTATATCTCTCCATAAGTTGTCGTACCAAGAAAATGGCTTCCATGGTCGACCTCCCAGGCATGAAACCAAACTGATTTTTGGTCACGCTTGTCATTCTTCTTAAGCGGTGCTCAATGACTCTCTCCCATAGCTTCATTGTATGGCTCATCAGCTTAATTCCATGGTAATTAGTACAACTCTGAACATCCCCCTTGTTCTTGAAGATTGGTACTAATATACTCCGTCTCCATTCTTCTGGCATCTTGTTTGCCCGAAAAATGAGGTTGAAAAGCTTGGTTAGCCATACTATCGCTATGTCCCCAAGACCTTTCCACACCTCAATGGGGATACAATCAGGGCCCATCGCCTTGCCTCCTTTCATCCTTTTTAAAACCTCCTTCACCTCAGACTCCTGGATGCGCCGCACAAAACGCATGCTGGTCTCATCAAAGGAGTCATCCAGTTCAATGGTAGAACTCTCATTCTCCCCATTGAACAACTTGTCGAAGTACTCCCGCCATCTATGCTTAATCTCCTCGTCCTTCACCAAGAGTTGGCCTGCTCCGTCCTTGATGCATTTGACTTGGCCAATAATCTTTTGGGTTTCATCTCCATAAGAGTGGCTGAGTTTTTACGCTGGCTCACCAAGCCTATCACAACCCTCCTCCTTTACCCGGGCTTGGGACCGGCTATGTTGAGACAACATAGGCGGAGTTGGTGGGCTCCTACTTCTATGACAAAGAATCATGACAGAAAATGGGCTTTTCGTCCTAGGCGGGACGGAGACGCAGCTGCATGACATTCTTTGGGCCGTCCATGACGGAAAAAACCGTGGTAGAAGCGAGGGGGAGGAAAATTTCGGGGAGTTGTCGGTTACAGTGGGAGGTCGGGGGCGGAGCGATGCGCGTTTCTCTCGTACGTACGCGCGTGTGTGCGAGGCATTGGCTCTAACCGAAGCCAAGCGAGGCGTTGGGCTCTAACTGAACCCGAGCGATTGCACTGCAGGCTACGCGTTACTGAACCCGAGCGATCAATCGATGGCTGTTAACTGAACCCGATGGAGCGATTACTTCGCTACTGCTTCTAACTGAAGCCGACCGATGCTGCCTCAGTGAGCGTTGTAGGGGGGTTGGATGAACAGTGAGCGGTGGCGTTGCCTCTGGATGAACAGGAACCCGTGGTGTGGAGGGCTGGATGAACAGTAGATGGTGGAGGGGTGGCCGTGGAGGGGTGGTTGAACAGGACCCCGTGGTGTGGAGGGCTGGATGAACAGTAGACGATGGAGGGGTGCCCGTGGAGGGGTGGTTGAACAGTAGCCGGTGGAGTAGCGCGTGGTGGAGGCTGGATGAACAGGAGCCCGTGGAGGCTGGAAGAGGTTGGCGGTAGCCCGTGGAGGCTGGAGGAGGTCGACGGTAGCCCGTGGAGGCTGGAGGAGGTCGATGGTGGATATGAACAGTATCCTATGGAGTCCTGTTTTGCGGTACGCCACACCCCTCCTGATGAACAGGACCCCCGTTTCGACCGTAGGAGGTCCGTTTCGTCCGTTTTGCGGTACGACACACCCCTCTCGATCAACAGGACCCCCGTTTCAACCATAGGAGGTCCGTTTCGTCCGTTTTGCGGTACGCCACACCCCTCCCGATCAACAGGACCCCCGTTTCGACCGTAGGAGGTCTGTTTCCTCTATTCTGCGGTACGCCAGGCCTCGTTTCCATCGCCTGTTCCATCCAAGCCGGTTGGCTCCCACGCGTTCCGTTGCCTCCCGATGAACACGATGCATTCGTTGCCTCCCCATGAACACGACGCATTCCGTTGCCTCCCCATGAACACGACACATTCCATTGCCTCCCCATGAGCACGTTGCATTCCGTTGCCTTCCCATGAACACGAGCCCTCGCCGTACATATGCACGACTAGGCGTTCGAGACCCTGCCTGTATGTACACATACATGGCCATATTTTCTTTCTTGCACCCAGGCCGCTGTACGTACGTGTACATGCTACGTGCGCGCCTCTACTACGTACAAGTTCGCGACCAGAATGACAACGCTATGTACGCTTCGACCAGGTGGGTCCCGACTGTCAGGCAGTTCCTTGCGTGCAAAAATGTAGCTGGTGGGTCCCAGCAGTCATAGGGGCGAATCATTTTTTTTTCCCGGACGCACTTCCTTTGCGTGCGAAGATGTAGCTGGTGGGTCCCAGCAGTCAGGGGGGCGAATCGTTTTTTTTGCCCGGACGCACTTCCTTGCGTGCGAAGATGTAGCTGGTGGGTCCCAGCAGTCAGGGGGGTGAATCGTTTTTCTTTTGCCCGGACGCACTTCCTTGTGTGCGAATGTGTAGCTGGTGGGTCCCAGTAGTCTGGAGGGAAACGTTTTTTTCGCGAAATATGGTGGCCCGTCCGGTGGGTCCCCGCTGTCAGGTGGAGGAATAATTATTTTGCACGTAATAAGGAGGCACTTCCTTGCTGCGGCCGTGGACCCGGCTATCATCCTCTCCACCTACAGTCCACGTCCGATGGAAGCCGTTCGTTGACCACGCCGCACCGAGAGCACCAGGGCGGTGGACGATGGCGAGGCCTAGGAAGGGGACGACGTGGAGCCGGGGAAGACGCGGCAGTGGATGCCCACGCGTAGAGGAGTACGAGGGTTCACTGGTTCGCTGCGGTGTGAGGCTGCCGTCGCCGCAGAATAACAGGGGGTGTGGGTGAGTAGAGGGATGGCCTGGCCAGTGGTGGGAGTAGTAGGGGGCGGTGAGGCTTCCGCCGCATCGCAGCCGGCCACGGGAGGCAGGAGCACGAGGCACGACCGGCGCTGGTTTGGGCGGCTGGAGCAAGAAGACCAGAGGTTGAAGAAGCACTATGGCCTTTGGATGGACATCGTACGGTCACTGGAGCTAGAATCGTGCATATTGACTAAGTTGACAAAGCCCTCCGTCCCCGTCAACTTAGTAGGCCCACAAGTCAGCCTGCCACTATACTGGGTCCTAGCTAACAGGGGGAGTATTCATTTTTTTGTGCGTAATAAGGAGGCACTTCCTTGCGTGCGAAGATATAGCTGGTGGGTCGGAGCTGTCAGCGTCGGTAACGTTTTTTTCGCGAAATACTGAGGCCCTTTCGGTGGGTCCCTGATGTCAGGTGGACGAATCATTATTTTGCGCGTAATAAGGAGGCATTTCCTTGCGTGCGACCATGGACCCAGCTATCGGCCTCTCTAGGTACAGTCCACTTCAGATGCATGTCGGTCGCTGACCACGTTGACCAGGCCATGCCGAGAGCACTAGGGCGGTGGACGACGGCGAGGCCTAAGAAGGGAACGACACGGAGGCAGGGAAGACTCAGCAGTTGTTTCCCACGCGGAGGGGAGTACGACTGAACGAGGGTTTACTGGTTCGTCTGCCGTCGCCGGAGAATAACAGCAGGTGTGGGTGAGTAGAGGGATGGCTAGGCCAGCGATGGGAGTACGGTGGGGCGGTGAGGCCTGCGCGACAGCACAGCCGACCGCAGGGAGGAGGGAGCAGGCAGTCCCGCTGGCGCTTGTTTGAGCGGCTGGAGCAGGAAGAGCAGAGATTGAAGAAGCACGACGGCCGTTGGATGGCCATCCAACAGTCACTGCTTGTGCGTCAACCTTTTATTTCGGAAAGCCTCAAATCTGTGGAAAACAGCATACAGCCCATCTGCCATTATTTTTAATAATTTATAGCCGATTTGCTAATTTTTAAGGTTTTTTTGGAGCCCATATTCTTTTTATTAGCATTACAGCCCATATTGTGGCCACGGTTAAAAACTTATACGAAATTTTGCATATTTCGGTGCGGTCCAAACTGTTTTTAATCCCGAAATTTCAAATCAACATTCAAACTGATTTTAAAAATAAATGTACATCAATATAAAATCCAATAAATTCTCCACGCATAAAAATTAATGTAAATCAAAATCTCGAAATGAAAAAAAAAGATATTTGAAACTAACTGCCGGTTTGATGTTTTTTAAAAATGTACAACCCATTTCTCATTACTGATGGGCCATTTTCTCGGCCAGCCGAATGAAAGCTCTCCTCGTCTTGAAAGACTTGCAGCCCAACAGGCCTGACAAAGCGACTTACTTGGCAAATCACAAAAAAACTGGGCTGTGGCCGTGGACCCAGCTGTCAGCCTCTACATGTACAGTACTCTCTCGATGGAATGTCGTTGACCACATTGACCACGCCGCGCCGAGAGCACCAAGGCGGTGGACGACAGCGAGGCCTAGGAAGGGGACGACGCGGAGCCGCGGAAGACGCGGCAATGGATGCCCATGCGGAGAGGAGTACGAGGGTTCACTGGTTCGGCTGCGGTGTGAGGCTGCCGTCGTCGCAGGGCCTGGCTAGTGGTGGGAGAGTAGGGGGTGATGAGGCCTCAACGGCAGCACAGCCGACCACTAGAGGCAGGAGCAGGCGGTCTCCCCGGTGCTGGTTTGGGCGGCTGGTGCAAGAAGAGCAGCGATTGAAGAAGCAGCAGGACCGTTCGATTCAAATCCAATGGTTACTGCTGCTAGAATCGTTTGTTGACTAAGTTGACAAGCCCTGCGTACGCGTCAACGTAGTAGGCCCACAGGCCAGCGGAGGGACTAGGGTGGTCCCGGGAAGCCTGCGCGGCATCACAGCGGGCCACAAGAGGAGGGAGCAGGCAGTCCCGCCGGCGCTAGTTTAGGCGGCTGGAGCAGGAAGATCAGAGATTGAAGAAGCACGGCGGCTAGAATCATGTGTTCACTGACAAAGCCTTGCGTAAACAAGTCAGCCTCGAAATCTGTGGCGTGTACAGCCCATTTGCTATTATTTTTATAATTTTTACTCATTTTCTAATTCATATGGAATTTATTGCAGCCCGTTTTCCATTTTTTGAATTGCCGGCCATTTTCTGGTCAGTACCAGGGTCAAAAAATTAACTAAATATGTGGGAAATTTTTGCTGGGGAACGAAATATTCTTAATCCAAAAATTAATAGCCATACTAAAACAAATTTATAAATGAGTTAGTACTATGTCATGTTAAATCCAATGAAATAAGTATAAGATATCAGTGAAGAACAAAACTAAAAAAAACTAATATCCCATTTGCTCGTCTTGAAAGATTTGCAGCCCAGTAATTCGGAGAAAACAAATAGGCCTAGCTTGGGTATTCTTCAAAAAGAAATACCGGGCTACCTATTTTCCCAAAGAACTGGTGCATGAGCATTTAGCTTTATTTATTTATTTACTTATTTATGTTTAGGGGACCATGAGCATGTACCTGGGCTGGATTCATGTGAGAGCGTCCCTTCCAGTTAATTACGGGCTTCTCTATTCGGCCTTCATGAGTGGGCTGCATGTTATCAACAAGTGGAAAATGTGTTCTGTACGAAAAATAGTATGAGCTACGTACGGTACGGGGCACTAAACGATCGAACCGTGCAACGACTTCCAAAACATTGTGTTTGTCGTTCTAACAACACATTTATATTCAACCAACAGACGAAATATACTACTGATTGTACATTGAAAATAGCAGCAGCAGCAGCAACCAGGGCTGGGGGTGCAACAGAAGCAGTAAGCAGGCCAGAAGAGTGAAGACGCAGCTCTCTCTTCCAAACCAAACATCAGCCATCATTACAAAAGGGCTACCAAAAAAGAACAAGTGTATGCATCAAACTAAATAAAGATCCTACTACACCAAGTGTACGCATCTAACTAACTGGCTCAGTTAGACGTTACTATTTATTAAGCTGTGAAGATTGGCTGACGGCTTGAACCAGATGGGTGCCTGACGGGGAAACTCTAGCCAGCAGGTCGAAGTCTGATACTTGCGACCCTCTCTCCTACTTTGGGCTGCAGAGCGTGGTGGCACATATCAGGGTATGGTGCATGCAGAGACGCATGGTATGCTGTGTACACACAGTTTTGCCTGATGAACGAAACCGCGTTGCCATCATGATCCTTGCCGTCGGTTATCTCCTGGTTAATTGGATAATTCAGTCCGACAAACAGAGAGTGTGTGCCAAGGCTACATACCAGCCTCCAGTCAAAAATTCCTGAAGGCCCAGAGAAGCTGGGATCCTGCTCAAAGACCTTGCAGTGACTGTGATTGTATTCCGCGAAACAACACGTCCGGTACGTGCAAACGGTCATCAATCTTCCGCCGTCGTCTGATCGAGCCAGGAACCACCTGCAACTGCCATGCCGCTTTTCTTTGAAAGGTTCTGGGATTAGGAAGGGTAGGGACACCAGACAGCCTACAACATCATATCAAGTTGGAGTCAAATAAAAAAGGGCTCTTGATTTAGTCAATCTTAAGAACAACATGTTATGAGCATGAATATTATTTCAGTAAATGTTGACAGTAATATAAGCAAGCCATCGTGATATCATAGGAAAGTAACATACTGCTCTAACAGCCGTTTGTAGTGATGACTAGAGTAGGCCAGCAATACGTCCAGCCATAGAAGGAGTCGACAGCGTAAATGAAGCCCTTGTGTTCAATGGCATCAGAGAACCATGGAGGATGTATGATCCTGTGATGGACATGCAGATTTATCCACTTACCGCAGTGACCTGTCAGATTGGCGAGACCGCGGTTGAAGAACGCAATTAGCCTGAAATCTTTATAATTCCCAGATCTTGTGGGCACTTGGCAGATTACAACCTTGAGCAAATCAAACTTGGTATCATGTTGGCTACTGTAAGATTCCGAGTATTCTGGGCCGCGGTGCCAAAGCAGTGCAGTGTTAATCGAAAGTAGGCTGATCAATCGCCGAGTGTAGACCTCAACAAGCATCCAGCTGCCGCGACCGTCGACGAGCACCATCCAAGACGTGTTCATGCCGACCCAGTACATACCGTTAGTGTAGCTGAGGCTGACGGGGATCGGATCGGAGTGAAGGGGGTTGATACTCGCCACCCTACGATCGTTATGCTGCGTGACATGCCGTTTCTGAGGATCAGGCGACATCAACAAGCAAGGAGCTGTCTTAAAAAGCTCCGGCCTGAGGGCTTTGAGTAAACGGTACAGCCCCGACGAGCATGCGGCGAGCGGCATGGTACTGAGATTGTCCACACGTGAAACAATGAGCTTGATTACCTCTGTGGGGAGCGAATTCCAGCCACTCTTTCGGCGGACGCTGCTCGGTTCTGCCATCGTTAGTGCTTGGGTTTCGGACGAGGGGGGGAGGCGCCTTAGCGGGGATGGAAGCTTGGACGAGATTATGTGCGGACAAAGATGGAGAAGCGAATATGTGCTGCGGGAAGTGGACAGGTGATGATGACTACAGCACGCCGCTTGACTTACGAGACACATACCAGCAGCGTAGGGTCATATCGATGCCAGACAACTTGCTTGAGTGATCACAGTACTGGTACTCCCTACAGTACCTACTACAGTACTATGCCCTAGCTTGCTAGAGTAGAGTAGTAGAGTAGGACTCTGCTCTACTACTAGCACCGGAGGAGTAGTATATTCTAATCTAAAATAGTTACAAACTTTGATGCCCGATCGTGGAACGACTACGAACCGTGCTCAAAGACCGTGTCTACGTGGTGTTTAGACTTATATGCAAAAAAATAGCAAGATGCCCGTGCATTGCACGGCACACCATCATCACCAACTCGGTTTTTTCTCTACTCCTACTCCTATAAAAGACTCAGTTGGTGATGATGGAGGCGAGGATGCTTGTTCAGCCGGGCGTGCAGCGGACGGCGCAGTACTATTCGATTTGTTATAAAAAAAGTACTTGTAGAGATACAGACATAGGGAGGAGCACGAGGTAAGACCTTATCTGTAAATGTGGAGAGAGGTGCGGGTATCTTTTGTAAAATTGTCATAGTTGGCTTTATATCCGTCAGATATAGATCGGACGGTCTATATTACAAGATGGCAGGCAAACCATCATCACCAACTTGGTTTTCTATAAGAGTAGATATATATAGATATAGATAGATAGAGACTAGGGAGTACTAGTAAGGACACCATCTACTGCTTCATGTGCTACTCCTGCGCTCCATTCGGCGGCTGCAACGTCCCATACAGCCACTCCCTCCTGCGCTCCATTCGGTGGGTGCTGTTGAAATCTGGGGAGCGCACTCTCGCGACTGCTGGCAGCCACGACTTCACCGACGACGACTTCTTCCCCAACCTCGGCAACCTCTTCCTCAACGACATGGGCGACAACCTCAACACCAACGGTGCTGCTCCCGTTGCACCGTATGTGTTTCTGTCCTTCCTGTCCGAAATCGTGGTAGAATTCATGTTTCTACTCTGTATCCTACTACTATGCTAGTCCACATGATTAGTTTCATCTCTGTTATAGCCGTCATGATTTATTTTGTGCTTATTCGGATTAAATCTTGTAGTAACTTGCTCACATCTTCAACTGGCGCAACGTCCCCTACAGCCACTCCCGTTTCATGGACGGCCTGGTCGATGCCTCCAAGGAGCCCTTCGTCCACTACTATGAGTGCCCGATGCCATTTTGTGGCTCGCCGGCGGACATGGTGCATCACCTCACGGAAGCGTGCAGCGGTCACTGCTGGCCCTTGGCAGAGAACATCAAGTACGACACGTGCTACCCGTTCACCATGCCGGAGTCGCTGGAGGATCACCGCCGCCTGCTAGTCTCGGAGGAGGACGGCAACGTCTTCCTCTTAATCGTGCGCACCGGCGAGGCCCGCGCAGGCCGCCGCCCCGTCTTTGTAGCGTGCGTCAGGGGCGTCGCCACTGATGCTGACACTGACACGAGGCAGATGTACGGGTGCAAGGTCAATGTTACTACCCCTCCGGGTCACGTGGGCGGCGAAACCGGCCTCATCGGACAGACTTGGAATCTGAGGAGCTGGGACTATCCCGCCAATGTGGACTTGGAAAACCCATGGCATCCGTTCTATCCTTTACTCGCCGACTCGGTGCACGGGGACTCCAAGGAGGTTCACCTGGACATACGCATTATCAAGTGCACTTAGAAAACATGTAGTGTGTGTGTGGGCGCTTATAGCCCGTGTCTTTGCTGCTTTTGATTCTGTAAGCTTGTCGTTAAACTTGAGTGGCTTTCGCCGCAGTCCTTCCTTTGAACTGCTCCTCTTAGTGAGCTGATGTAAGACACTTTGGTTTACATTTGATAATGGAACCGGGGAGGAGCCTCCCTGTTCTTCTAAAAAATACGCATTATCAAGTTAAATGTTGATCATTAGTCTTCGCTCAATGTAATCCGCTGTTTAAGCATGTGGAGACTTCCATGCAGGATCTTGCTCTATTGGAGTATCGCGCATGAATAAAAGTGTATCTGTTTATGGTTTAGTCTAGAATCTTCCATGTATGAATTTTTACTACAGTACTGGTGAAAGACTTACGATGAACCATTTCTTACATCTCCTCTGCCCCCTTGCGAGTCATCCTGATTTAATCCCTCCGTCTAGGTGTATAATGGCATGGTTAATATTACTTAATAGTATAGCGAACTATTGACTATAAGAAAGTGCCATGTCATCTGTAGCCAACATGTATAACAATCGATACTCAAAAACTAATTCTTAAAGATCATTTCTTGCAAAGAACAATAAGTATTATTTCTTCACAAGTTTTGGATGCAGGTTGAACATTTGAACGCTTTTGTTTGCAAAATATACCTTTTTATCTATTTCACCTGGATGTTTGTGAGCTCTAGAGATGAGATAATATCCGAAGAAACCTATCGATATCCATTACACATGAGATGACCCCCACATCCTTTGTCAAAATAAACAACTCCCCTATCAATGCATTTCACTCTTCGGTGCAACACACAGGCACCTTACTACTATAGATTAGTATGACCAAAAATTGAACTAACATTATATATAGTACGACAAATACTGATGCATGTCACCTAAAATTATATCATTCAAAACTATGTTCAAATATGAATCCAACGATATAGTTTTTGTTGACATGCACTAACATTTTGTCAGTTAAATCTTCAGTCAAATTCAATGGGGGACTAATAAACCACGACCGATGTAGTACAAGTGTAGAGGGCGGTGCTGCATGGAAGTCTCACCTCTCACCCCGCTCGTGGCGTGGCAGTAAAGCCGTCATATCACAAAACCCAACCACTCCCAGTAATAAATGGCCTGGTAAAATAAACGGACAAGCAACCATCACATCCCTCCGTGTTTTTTGCATTTCATCTCTCTGCATTTACTTTCTCTGGTTCATCTCCCATGCTCGATCCCTAGCTACTACTCCTAGGGCCAGTTCTTTTGGCGGCTTCCCCAGCTTTTCCCACAAGACTAGTCACAATGGAGAGTAACAATAAGGCGCCTCACTCATTTATTTGGGCTTCTAAACTACTACTCCGTCCTGGTTTATTCCTCACCATTGTAATTTGTGCTAAATTTTGACCAAATATTTAACTGATAAAATGTTACTCAAAACACTTAGGCGCGGTGCATCTAGGTGTGTAAGTCATCTTACGAAAACCAAATAATCCGAAAACACTTAGGCGCGATGCATTAACTTCTACCTTGTTTCTTGGTTCTTGATATATCAAGCAATAAGAGATAAAGAGTGTGCATGCTTTTAATGACTTGAGATATCAAACACGACATGCAGTGGTTAGTTCATTGCATGCAATACTATTAATTAGCAAATAAACAATAATGTTTCTCGTTTTCTTCTCCTCCTTGGTCACGGTGCACAGAGAAATAACCACAGAGAAGGAAGCTAAAAGTAAACAATCAAACAAGCATTTTTGCATTTGTTTTGCATTGAATCGTTTCACAAGCTTGAATAGTGCTGTTTTTCCACTTTTACAAAAACCGCATCGTAATGTTCAAACGTGCATTTGCACATACATAAGTAATAGTAGTACTCCCTCCGTCTAGGTGTACAAGTCTTCCCTCCTTCTTGGTCACCGTGCACAACCAAATATGACTTATTGACCTGGACGGAGGGAGTAGCACAGTCTGCAAGCATATATCGAGAGAGACGTGTAGTCCGATAGTATATAGTAAAGTTTGTGCTATATGCACGTACTTGCAAAATGCGTAATAATACACAACGTTTCCAAACTTTCCCTTTTACATACGTAATTAAGGACGCTAAAAATTCCTGAACGTTCGGGATTTATCATTTGCGTCCCAAAACTAATGAGATCGCCTTACGAAACAAAAATTATACTCCTCCTAAAAGCCACGACGCTCGCAGGAGCGCTTGCGGCGCGCCACGAGTGCCCTGGTGCGCGGCCGTTTCCCAGTGCACCGATACAACGCCTCTTCCTCAGGCTCGCAACTCGCAGGTGATGATTGGCGGCTTGCCGGCGGGCGAGTGCGATCTCACTGGTGTGGTGATCCGGCGCCAACAGGTACTCCTCCTAGCTGGAAGTGTGCACCCGGTCCACGTACCGCCAAGCATAGATGAGGCGCTTGGGCCCGACTGCACTCAGGGCGTCGGCACGGGCGTCCTCCGCCACCCTCACGGCCCTCGCACGAGCCTTCTGCCAAAGAACTAATTGCTTGACTCTCTCGGACGCGACATAGATCTCCCAGAAAGCTTGTTGCGCGGTGCGCTTCTCTTCCTCGGCCTTCTTCTCTGCCTCTATTTTGGCGCGCTCTGCTGGAGGCAAAGTCTCCCACAAGGCGACATCCATTTCTTTCCAAAGCTCCTCAAGGCTGGGGGGCTCGGCGGGTGGCGCGGCGTTCTCCTCGTAGCGGGGAGCCGACGCGTCCACCGACGTGCGTGCCGGCGAGATTGAGAACGCCGACGCGTCCACCTCGACGCGTCGCGGCGAGGAGTGGAACACCGACGCGTCCTCCTCGACTAGTGGCGGCGAGGAGCGGAACACCGACGCGTCCTCCTCGACTAGTGGCGGCGAGGAGCGGAACACCGACGCGTCCTCCTCGACTAGTGGCGGCGAGGAACGGAAAGGCGACGCGTGACCGTCTGCGCGGTGTAGCGAGGGGCTCCTAGGGCTTGGGAGGGGAGATGCCATGGTGGTCGACGTGAGAGGGAGGGGGAGGAGATAGCGATGAACATGAACGTGAGGGGGAGGAGAAAGCGATATCGTGGGAGGCGTAGTATTTATAGCCAGCAATGGCACACCTACGTAAGATATGGACTGAGTTGCACTGACTTAACTGCAGGTCCAGTTGCGTCACTGACATGTGGGCCAGTACACTGCTGGGCCCGTATGTCAGTGACCCAATGCACCTGAAGTTAAGTAAAAGCTACGTGGGCATATTTGTTGGAGTGAATTACGGGGGAGCGAAGGGGTGGAAATATTGCTGGTCACAACGGATTGGACGAGCGTGGGGGGAGGAGAGTCATGCATGCAGATTTTTTCACACGGGGTGGAGTGGTGGGACCGCCGGAGGGAGAAGGAGAGTTTGGCAGGCATATTGTTTCCACACATGGAGAGTAAGATTAAGAGATGAACGGGCTTCCTGCAGGTATGGGGAACGGTGCATAATAAGTCATCTTGCATGCCGGGCTAGGTATAGTCTCAAGTCATTAAAAACATACACACCCCACACATGTTCATATTTCAAGGTGCACTAAATTATTGCATGCAATGATTAAGGCTGGCCATCATGGTGGTATCTTAGCTGGTAGTATGATGCACACGGGAATAGCAAACATGCTGATGTGGCAAAGAATTAAAGAAGAGAGGGGGGTTAGACTAACTAGTGTTCATGCATGCATTGGTAAACACATTTTTTTGTGAAGAACGATAGCATTAGTTGAGTACTTTTGCAGACTTCAAAAACTATTCCACCGCCTCTACTATCTTGCTAAGAGTAGGTGAAATTTTTGAGTCGATCCCTTTAAACTAGAAGGAAGGTAGTGGTACTCTAATAGCTAGGTGTGTAAGTCATCTTACAAAAACCAAATAATCCCAAAACACATAGGCGCGGTGCATTAACTTCTACCTCGTTTCTTGTTTCTTGACATATCAACCAATAAGAGATGAGGGTGTGCATGCTTTTAATGACCTGAGACTATCAAACATGACATGCAGTGGTTAGTTCATTGCATGTAATACTATTTAATTAGCAAATTAACATTAATGTCTCTCATTTTCCCCTCCTCCTTGGTCACGGTGCACAGCCTAAGATGACTTACTCACCTAGACGGAGGGAGTATCAACATTCACAATGTCAAATCAATATTTTTACACTCATTATAAAACGTAGTTCTTATACTCATTATAATCAGTATTGTAGATATTGATATTTTTAGTATAAATTTGGTCGTGGGATTTCATTGATGCCTGTCAAAGTGTGGAGGAAACGGAGCTTAGGGCTTGCATTGCTGGTCTCTACATAGGTATTTCTCTTCATAATCCTGTAATTTTAGAGACTGATTGCACTTTTGTGGTAGCGTCTCTTGCATCGGGGGACAATGACAGGTCTGCTATGTGTGACCTGAAGATGAAAGCGTTGAGCATCTCGAAGTTGATCAACAATCTTCAATTGTCAAAGATTAGCCGTTCAGCCGATAAGGTGGCACACTTAATCGCTAAGTATAGCTTTGACAATAGATTAGATGGTATTCTTGTAAATAATGTACCGCCCTGTGTGGTGAATATTGTATCAAATGAGTGTACTGGTGTGGCTGGTTAAATAATATAAGGTGGTGTTTAAAAAAAGTATATATTTGGTCAAACACTTTGCAAACGGTTGACGGGAGTAAAAAGGACCAGAGGGAGTATCATGCATGCAGAGTAGGCAAAAAAAAATTGCTCATTTTTAGCCGGTTGAAGTCTCAAAGTGCGCGACCGTGCGAGGGAGGCGAAGGTTGTGGGAGGCACGACGGTTGACGGAATTAAGTGAAGTTACATCCACGCGCCGGCATGGCGTGCGAACAGGTAGAAGCTATATCGTCAGGCCTATGATATGGGTCTAGTAGACATGACATCTAGTGGGTCCCGCATAGTTCTCGAGAACTCTTTGGGGGCTTGCAGCCGTTTATCCACCGGGCAAGCCAGCAACCCCACGCCGTTCGCACGCCCTACTCGTCCTTGTCTTCTACCTCACAACAGTTCGCTCCCAGTCGTCCCGTCCTTTCACATTAGTTCGCTCCCAGTTTTTGCGGGGTACAACAGTTCAATTTCTCCTAACCCACCTCCAAAATCCATGGCCTCCCAAATCTCCATGGTCACCGCTGAGTACCAGGTTAGAGCCATCACCGGCGATCAGTTCATCGTCATCTACACACGTGGATCTGCGACGGTGAAAGCATGGCTTGCTCGCTTCCTACGCATGTTCAACAGTTCAACGGATGAGTGGGTCGCTGGGCTAGATGTTGAGTACACCACAGTCCTGGGACGCGAGAAGGATCTAAAGGACGAAGAGAGGAAGAAGCCCGCCGTGATCCAGGTTTGCATACATAACGTTTTTTTGGTTTACCACATATGCCATGCCGATGTTGAGTGCCAGGATTTTAAGAACTTCCTCATGGACAAAAGAGTGAAATTCGTTACTGTAGGCTTTAAGAACGACAAAGAAGTCCTGCGTCGGATAGGTCTCGTTGTAGGCCAACCCTTCGATCTCCAGAAGGCAAGCCTGGTGTCCTCCTCTCAACCTTCAATGCTGACCCTGGCAGCAGCCATGATTGATCCTTCGTACGCTAAACTGAAGAAACCTCATCATGAGTTTCATCATGCATGTGAGTCGAAGACATTAGATGAAGATCACATCCTGTACGCAGCAATGGATGCCTACCTTTGTTTAAATATCTATATGGGTTGGATGAAGAAGCAGAGCCCAGTGTCCGGTTCAAGCAAAGAAGCGTCGGCGAAGAGGAAGAGGGACGAGGACAAAGTCGAGGACGTGGACTCGGACTCTGAGTAGGTGGCAGTGCCGTCGCTCATGCTGGTTCTACTGCAGTGTCAAGCTGACTAGTTGCTTAGTTTATTTTCAAGGGTGTGTTGTGCTGAGGCCCCAGCAGAACTATGTTTATGTTCTTTCTCGTTATTTGAACTGTTTAGTACGTAGAGTAGTACTAGTACTATGTCTTACTACTGTTCTTCTTGCAGTTGGTACTACTGCTTGTACCTTCGTGTTCCCACTGTACTTAATACGTTCGTACTAGTAGTATAATTTGGGTCAGTCGATTTGTGAAAGAAGTTCGACGGAGCGAAAGAAGAAGACGACAAAAGAGGTGGAAGAAGCCCTTCTAGCCATCCATGTTGCACCAAACGGCTCACATGAGTCGACTGACCCAAATTGCTCCTTCAAATTACAGGATCCGCGTGGCATTCAAGGTCTCGAAGGTAGATTCCACGTCCACACCCGGTTTGCGGGCTCGACGCGTGCGCTACTGGCTTCCGCCGTGACAGCCACCATGCGCGCCTCCTCCGCGTGGGCGGAGATGACAATGACACGCTAGTTCCTCCTCGCCGGCGTGCTGGAGCACGCGCTCGTCCTCCTCTTTGTACGCTGCGTGCATAGACGCGGCTCCACCAGCTGCTCGCGTGCTTGGCAGTGCGGCGGCATGGCGAGAAGGGACTGCAGACGACGTGAGCGGGCGAGCCTTCGGCTTCATGGCACAGGGATGGCGGCGACGACATATTGATGAGTGCGCGTATGGGAGCTTACTTTAGTTTTATATGAGGTTGGTCAAACTTAAAAAAACCCGTACTAGTACACGTAAACATTAGACTTAGGCAACGCTTTTTTTTGAAGTTAGTACCACAACCACAATACAGAATCCTGTGCAAGCGCGTGAACCGCGGCCGCGCGGTCAATCGAATGGTGCGTCACCGTGTCGCGCTCGAAGGACATCCACCAAACCTTTTTGTGTGTGTGAAAACAATCCTCGAATATTACTCAACTTTTTTTCCTAGATAAGTTCTTGACGCTGCAATATTTCCATATATTTGAAATTAGCTCCAGTTTGTGTTTATTTGGATTTGGACGTTTTAGGTGCGCCCTAGTTTTTTTAATACTTATTTTGTGTGTGTGACTGAGAGAGAACGTGTGTATGTTTCCATATGTGTGTTGTGGCGGAAGGGCAATGTGGAGACGTTGTGCGTGTGATACAGACATAGAGAGGTGTGAATGTGCAAACGTTCATGCATGAGTGAGACATAGACAGATGCCGATACGTTGTGTATACATGAGAGAACGGTCTTCTAGTTTACTTGTGTGTGTGTGTGTGTGTGAGAGAGAGAGAGAGAGAGAGGATCATCCATAACACAACAACCATCTCTCTCGATTCGTCCGTCCCTCGCACGATCGCATGCAACATATGCATCAACACGCACATTTTGACACCCTCACTCGGCCCCTGCCCACCTCAAGGCCCGCGCAATCTCTTCGTGAATACCCATTTCTCTCCTTAGGTTTGTTTTCGCTCAATATCTGACACACACACACACACGCATACACATGCACACACACACACACGCAGCACAACACACACACACACACACACACACACACACACACACACACACACACTCCCCCGAGCACACAATTCATCCCCATCCAAGGTTATATGGCGACCACTCTCGCTTGTGCTTCTTTGCACCCCAACATGCACAACACCTCAATCTTCAAAGAGGGCATCGAGCAGATCGAAGACGGCGACCACACCGCGCTAGAGAATGCGGGGTCATTTGGAAGCAGGGTGATGTGATGACGGTTGACTGACTCCTCCCCCCCACCCTCTCTCTCTCTTGCACAAAATTACCAATCCCTCTCTCCCCCGCACAAAATTGTCAATCCCTCAACCCATGAGATCCTTCCCCTCTCGTCCATGTTTTTCCAGCTCTCTCATCAAATATGTTGTCTCTTCTCCTTCCACGTATACAGAATCACGTATATTACATGTCTCCATCTTTCTCACAGACCTAACTTCTTCCTCTCTCTTTATCTCTCTCTGTGTGTGTGTCTCGTTAGGTTTCTCTCCTACTCTATCGTCCACATACATACAATCTTTCCCGCCCTATCTGCTCCATCTTCAAAAGCTCTCTCTGCACGTTTCATTCACACAATGGGATATGTCAAAATGTTGCTTCTATAATGGCTGATGTAGAGTTTTGGTTGTTTTTGTTGCATCCTACAAAGTAATAACTATGAAATGCATTTAGATTCTCATTTGACTGGGATTATGTGAGTTTGAGCATGTTGTGAAGTACTATAGACCTTGTATACATCTTGGGATTCGACAATGATTGTAACTATTGAATTGTATAGACCATTACATTCGAAGTCAATAGCCTAATATATTTATTTCACAATTTCAACAAATGATTAGTTCACTACAAACTAAGAAAACAAATGTGTACTCCCTCCATTTTTATTTAAGTCCGCATATTAGCATTGGTCAAAGTCAAGTTTTGTAAACTCTCAGAAAGCTTATAACAAAAAATATTAACATATACAATAACAAATAAATACCATTAGATTCATTATTGAATGTACTTCCACATCATACATATTTGTTATGGTAAATGTTTATATTTTTATATAAACTTGGTCAAACTTTAGGAAGTTTGACTTCGGTCAAACCTAATATGCAGAGTTTACTACTACTACTGGCTAGTTGCTTAGCCGAATCACTCAACACGCCACACGGGGAGTCCAGTGTCCAAAAATTTTGAGGTCGGCGGGAAAATCTCCCGCGACCCTGATTCAAGCAGTGGGAAGTTACCATCATAGCCTTCGGAACAGGCCTACGTACGACGCTTGGTAGGGGGCTGTTTTCGTAACTTCAGGTTCACCCTACCCAGCTAGCCCCACCCCGGCACCCAGAGTAGTACACCTGAATACTCCCCATTTTCTATCCCCACCGCAAAATAGACTTCTCCACGGCACCGCAGCCTTCGTGCTCCTCCCCTTTACATTGGCGCACTTGTCCACCGCAGCGCATCTGCCTCATCGACGACCTTGTACGCCGCACTGGAGCCGGTCCACCATCATCGTCGTAGACGGAGCCTCTTCCCCGGCATCGTCTTCCACGGTCCTGGATCTGCTTCCCGGAAGTCGACGCCAAGCGCAGAAGTACCACCGTCGTGGATAATGAACTGACTCCCATTGCCGACCATGACTCACAGAGGCCGTCGCGACCATCGTTCTCCTCCTTGATTGGTAATGTGTGTATTGAATCACCTAGTAGTACATGTGTAGTTCCAATTTTGTTCATACCTACCCTTCAATTTTCCTGGGTGCTATTGTTCCCGTAAAAGTAATTGGTTATAGCCTCCATTGTCCAACAGAATATCAACTTTCCTGTATCGCGCTGTGCTTGGGTAGGTTTTTCATCTGCAACCAGCAGTGTGGCAAATGATGGAAAGGTTTTTAGAACTAGCAAGATTCCCATGCGTTGCACGCATCAAGATGGATTTGTATGTGTAGTTTATCTTGTGGGAGAAAAGGATGAACGAGGGAAGGCCTTATTTGCAAATCTGGAGAGGGGTATGGGTATCTTTTTGCAAAATTCCCATTTGTTTCCTTCCTATCTGTCAGATATAAATCGGACGGCCTATATTGCAAGAAAAAAAAGTATAGAGAAAAAAAAGTAGACAGTAAAGGAAGTAGAGATAAATATTAAATATAAAATAAATATAACCGTAGAGAAGAGAGTAGAGATAGCAGAGACGTCGGGAAAGGATCGCGCGCGCGCGGGAAAAAGCGGCCGGGCGTGCGCTAGTTTTGAAGCGCGGCGTCCGGCGCGCTTTATAAAATCCAATGCCCTCCCACTGCTCTGTGCCTTGCCACCGCTCTGTGCCTCGCCACCGCTCTCTCCCCGCTCTTTTTCGCCTCGCCGCCGCCACGCCACCATGCCGCCGCGTCACCAGGAAACTTGGGGATACCGTGGCGTCCGCGCGCGCCCCTCCGGCGGCTTCTCCACCGAGATCCGGTTCCGCGGGATGCGCCTCGGCCTCGGCAATTTCGACACCACCACCAAGGCCGCCCGCGCGTACAACGCGGCGGCGTGGCGCTTCCGGTAGCCTCATAGAACATTGAACTTCCCCAACGTGCCGACGCGGGAGCGGGCGCAGGAGCTCGCGCCTCTGCCGCGGCTTAGCACCAACGAGGATCGTCGTGACAACCGGAGGCGGGAGCACCGTCTCGGCATCACTGAGATGGAAGAGGAAGCCATTGCGCTGTGGCGCCAACACTTCCTGCAGGACATCATCAACGAGCGCGAGTTCTACGCGCAGAGGAGGGCGGAGAGGGACAAGAGGAGGGCGGAGCGAGCCGCCTATCGCGAGGACAAGCGTAGGCGAAAAGCAGACGCTCAATTCAACATGAGGCTAGGAGCAGCGTTGCCCTGGGAATCCGACGACGATCAGTATCTTCACGCCTACAGTCAGACGTCGGAGGAGGACATCACCGAGGAGCAGTCGGACGACGAGGAGTAGTTGAATTATCTTTTTTGTATCTATCTATGCTGAGAACTATCCTCTACTCTCTAGTATCTACTTCTCGATCTCAGCACTGTAAACGCTTTTTTAAAGCGCCGCGCGTTGCAATTCTGTTGGAGATGCTCTAACATGGCAGATGAGTGCTTTGATGTTACCCACAAGATGCGCGAGTATTACTAGTAGTATTTTTCTTGCCATGTTGAGATTTTGAAACCACGAGTGTGAACATGCAGAGGAGCAATGAAGACCAAACACGGGATATTCGGGACATCTTCAAGGAGCGTGGCAAGTTAAAGAGGAGCTGCACCAAACCTGTAAAACGAGCTTTGGTAAGTAACACCCTTTCAATTACTTTCGTTTAGCCTCGTGTTCTTCGATGTGTATATGTTGTAGTTTCTGTTTCTCTTAAGCGTGGTGTTCTTCGATGTGTAATAAGAAGAGTCTTAATCGTCCTAATGCTTTCGTTTTTAACTTGATGTAGGAAGTGGGTGTTCTCACCGTGTAGTCTGTTTTTATATTTCTTTTCCTTTTGAATTCACTTCTCCGTGTTCTGTTTATCTGGCTTCTACTAAATGGATCTAGGTTTCTCTGAGTGTTGATCTAAGAAAGAAGTAACTTCATGTCAGGATGCAGTTCCTATGAGGAGGGAAGTATGGTCAACCTCGAGATCATGTTTCCAAAATGAGGCTGGATTACACACAAGGTGGCAGTTCCCTAATGATGATGGATTAGACACAAGGTGCAAATTCCCAGATGATGCTGGATTACACACAAGCCAGGTGGAGTCGTCAGCTGTTCGTGTCCTCGTGGCATTAGTAAAGGCTGAAAGAAAGCGTGCAACAGCCCTTGAGAATGTAGCTGAGTTCCTAAAGAAGCGAAAAGAGAAATCGGATGCTCTCTTCACCCAAGCCAAAGAAGAGATGGAAGAAGCCAGAAATAAACTAGTAGAGGCAGAGCAGGCTAGGTGTCTCCTGCTATCTAAAACTGTTGTCAATACAAAATTTCCTTCATAATAGCTAGGTTCAAATGTTTATCCAGTCGGCATGCCTGTTGTGATGTCTGTGCATCTACTGATGTGGCACAAAATGTTTTTTTGGGTCATGTAATAACATCAATTACTAACAATAAAAGACGAAGCATTGGACATGGTATAGTTCACGCGCAAGCCCGACATTCCAAGTCCAACTTCCACATCAAACTCATGTTCATAGATATCTGCACATTCATACATATTGTCCACAACCATGATTCACTTCAAAGCTAAAAAAAATGTGAGGAGAGTTATAAATAAAGAAAAACCTCTACTAGTTCCTGCTACCAGTGCGAGCACAACAAGTCAAGACCATGCGTAAATTAATTATATTTTAGTCATTTTTTGTGTTCTAAAATGCCTGCCGGCTCGCGGAAGGACGTGTTGCCGGCACACGCACGGATTCAAAGAAGGCAGGCGGGGCAGTCTTAAGCTGGTTGCACGCGGCTAGAAGGCGTGCTTAGCCGGGACTGCAGCGAGTGCGGCCCTCTTGGCCGGCGCGCCGGTTCAATGCCTGCGCTATGAGAGGTCACGTCCGTGTCAGAGCAATCACTCCCTCCAGTCCTTTTTTGTTTGGGTATAACAAAATCTCGTTTTCCATTCATATTTTACAAGTAAAACTCGTGGACAAACTTTGACCCAAAGTACGATGGGGACTAGTAAACCAGAATGGAGGTAGTAGTTTTTTTAATCAAAGAAGGGTTTCCCCTTCCGATTACTGAAACCAGCATCTAAATCTAAACCATAGGATTTGCCCTAGAACTACCAGGTTCAACATCTCATAACATAAACCCATACAACCATACGCCAAGGAGGTACGTAGTACTATGAATTCCATTTTCGCTCCATACAAATCGTTCTAAAAACTACTTACTACTTATAACGTGCCATTTAAAATTGGAACTCTTAACCCCACTAAAAAACGATATTTTAAACGTGGCTACTCGGTCTGTGGCAACTGGCGAGCCACCGCGCTCCAAGTCGTTCACCTGTGGTCCCGACGATCAACTCCTACAAAGGTGCTCCACCACGTACCCGGTACCCGCGAATGCAGCAATCATGCACCTAGGGTTTTATGGTTTATTTGTTAACGTCGCCTTTACGTAACACTCATGTGTGCGAGATAGCGAGAGGCCGACTGCGTGCGTGCGCCTCTTCTCTTCGTATATGTACTCCACCGTTTGTCTGGTGTCCAAAAAATTATAATAACTACTAGCAATGTGCCAATGCGTTGCCACACGATCAAAGTAGATTAATACATATTCACCGATTTGATAGAAAAAAAGTCTAGTTTTGAAATACGTATATCACTAAAAATATGTTATGTTTCACTCAATATATATTCCTTTGGCGGTTTTGATGAGATAAGGGAGGCATGTTGTTGGTTTGAAGATTCGAGAAGTGGAATATGTCTAATTTCTACTCTTACTAGCAAGATGCCCGTGCGTTGCACGGAACATCAAAATCTCGTGGGAGAAAAGGATGAACGAGGGAAGGCCTTCTTTGCAAATTTGGTGAAGAGTGTGGGTAAATTGCCATATTTTCCTTCCTATCCGCCAGATATAAATCGGACGACCTACATTGCAGGATGGCAGGCCCACCATTATCACCAACTCTATTTTTTATCCCTACTCTTATAAAAGCATTGTCGGTGATGATCGTGTGCCTGCCATCCTGCAATATAGGCCGTCCGATCTATATCTGATGGATAGGAAGGAAACTATTGCAATTTTGCAAAAAGATACCCACACCCCTCTCCACATTTGCAAATAAGGTCTTCCCTCGTTCATCCATTTCCCCCACAAGATAAACTACTCATACAAATGCATCTTGATGTTCCGTGCAACGCATGGCATCTTGCTAGTTGTTGCAAAAAGCCCATGTGTGTGTGAGAGAGAGGGAGAGTGGAGGAGGACGGAGTGCATGTGTGACAAAGACACAAGTAGTGTGTGTGCGATAGGTATCAGCTTAAAATGAGGCGATAGTGTGTGTGTGCACGATCGAGAGGGTGTGTCTCAAGAAGGAAAGAAAAAGCTACATAGATATAAGGAGCGAGAGAGAGCCATGTATGCGATGGTGGAAGCATGAGTGTGCGGGTGTATAAACCTATCTAGAGGCTAGCTAGTCGATAAATGCTTGTGAGAGAAATACGAGTCGGGCTGCGAAAGCAAGAGTTTTGTGTGAGAGAGAGAGAGACGGTAGTCGGGAAGGGGGGTGGAAGCAGGAGTTGTGTGTGTGTCTGTGAGAGAGAGAGAGGAGACGGTAGTCGGGGTTGTCTGATTGGTGTCAGTCTGGGATGGAGACGAAAAGGAGACAACAACAAATGTTGTGTCTACAGGAGAGAGAGAAAGAGTAATTTTAGTGGTATGAGTCATATGTAGAGACATATAGGGTGTGTGAGAGAATCCCATAGAGAGAAAGACAAAGTGAAAGACGAGTGGAGACTGTGTGTGTGGCGGTGAAAAAGAAAGCTTAGGTACTAAGTGATACCAGAGAACAGTAGAGACGTGAGAGATAATGAAAACCGTGTAATGTATAATGATAGGGAGAGTGTGACACTTCTCAAGGGAGACGTCGAGAGACCAGGTTTGCGAGGATAGGAGAAACATGAAGTGAGCGTGCGGGTGAGCTGGAGAAAAGAGAGTGATGGCTACCTGAAGGAGCATGCATGCGAGAGAGATGGGCGTGAAAGGAGTGAACAAAAAAGGGATTCAAATATTTGAATTCGAGATGATGATACATGTAATCCATACTCGAACCAAAATTGATCTATCAAACATGCATACTCATATGAATTCACGCACATCTATGTTATTTAATATGTAGATATTACTGATCCATACATTTTAATAGAACATAATTTGGTTAAATTTTTTCGAATTCAACCTTAAGATTTCGAGATCGTTGTATTTATAAATCATATTATACATATAAAGGAGCAGAATTCTTTGTTGTGCTTTTGAAAGTATTTATGTAAAAAAAATGATGTATATAGAATGTAATTCCAATTGAAAATGTATCCCACACGAAAAAAATAGTAGAATACAAACAGGATTCGAATTGAGTTGGCATGGTAAACGTGCACTGTGCAAAATTCGAACAGAGCGGGGAAAGTCGCAGTAACCGCCCGAAACCAAAATCTGCGAGATGGAAATCACTACTGCCTATCCCTGCCGCGCAAAGCCTATCTGCTGGATTTCTATAGGTTTTGATAGGGGTAGGTTTGTAATTTCACCCAAACGTGACGTAACCGCCTCTCACCCGGATTCATACATGGTGGGCGCCAAAACACAGTGTGCCCTCGGCCGAAATCGACTCCCTCCCCGATTCATATTCATACACGGTGGGCGCCAAAAACAAACTCTCGTCGGCAAATATTTGGTGTATGTGAGATTACCGTCCTATCCCCAACCGACTAATGTTGCTGTGATATATTAGAAATTTGAAACAGGAGCTAAGTTTTTAAATTTCCTCGCATTTGAGACAAGCGCGCCCTGACTACATGGTTCCCCCCTTCCTCTCTACCTCCCTTTTCCCCATTCGTACTCCGTGGGCGCCAAAACACCCTCTCCACCCCACCCTCCTCCGTCCGCCGCCGTCCGCCACCCCATCCACCGCCGTCCTCCTCCACCATGCCGGAGCTGCTACCCCGACACCGCCGTCCATTACAAGAGATCGACCTCTCTCATCCACGCCTTCGGACCGGGATCCTTGCATCCCATCCTCTCGCTTCATCCCCGCCGTCGTCCACCTTGTCGGTGCCGCTCCTACGACCGTCTCGTCCACCGCGCCCCGCCGCCACCGTCTACCCTCCTAGATCTGCTTCCATGCCGCCGACAGCCATCGCTACCGCAGCACCGTCAAATTCTCACCAGATGCGTACACGGCGCCGCACCAAAGGCGGTACTCTTTTGTATCTGCTCAACTTATTTATCGCAGCAAGAAAATAGATCGCCACTGCTTTACTCTGATTTCTTGTCCTTGTTGCGAAGTTGCCTTTGTCCGGTTTGCACCTTCAGATCCGCCATGGCACGCTCAACACTATACTCCCAATGCTTATGGTTTTCCCCTTTTATATTCCACACTAGTTAAATCACAGTAGACTAAATTTCAAAATTGGGTCAGTCGATTTTTCAGAGCTCGTCGGAGTTCGCCGGTGCGATCCAAGGGGCTCGGGTGGGGGTGGCGGAGGAACACAGGCGGTGGGGGCCGGTGGTCCGGCCGGCGGCCCGTGCGGTGTTCTGTATGGGAAGAATCACAAACGAGGAAGAAGAAGGGTTAGGAGACGTAGGATCTTCATCCAACCGCCTGAAATGGTCGAGAGACAGCTGGGAGTTGCATTCTTAATGCGCTCTAGTTCATCATGTGTGGGCACTGCGCAACCAACATTTTATTATCCAAAATCTGCTTGCTCTTCTTTACCATGTTCGATAGAGCTGTGACACAAAACGTAGGACCGACTCCAGCAGACTGTACCCATACTTTACTGGCCACACCACTAGCCCCACCACATAGGACCTGCACTCCAGCAAAAGGTATATCGATTTCATTTGCCATAGCACCAGCTGTACCACAGAAAAATCCCACTGCAGCAAAAAGTACAGCAAGTCCACCGGCCGAAGACCTATCCCAACTGCAGAGACGGCCAATTCTTGCAGATTGGAACCCCATTCCATTTATTCCCAGTTTAAAAGACAATGCTTTCAATGTTGTTAGGGACTACGTGCATATATTCCCATCATGGGAGGATTATTGTGAAGACAAACACCATTTTCACATCTTCCTGTCCAACTTACGTGTAAGTGCTATTATTCATGGTTATTATTTTCCTGTTTTCTGCTGATTGAACACATCAATGATTTACATTACATTGTTGTAACTAGGCGAGGGTCAGTCTGGATAGTCATGACGAGGAAAGCTTGCTTGTGCTTTTCAAGGAAGCATTGCAGCAGTATCGGTGTTACCTGAGGAAATCACACTTTGGTGGCAAATCTATAAACGAATTTCCAGTGAAGTCTCCTGTGCTAAATTTAGAAGACATTGAATGGAAAAACATTGTTATGCACTGGTCTCGTTCCCAGGATGAGGTACTGTCTATGAAATCACATTACAATTTGAACTTCTACTTTTCCGCATGTGCCTTACGGATCTTGTTTGCAGGAAATCTGCTCGAAGAAGAATTCCGGTTCGAAAAGAACTACAGGATATTGCAAATATGCTGCCCGCTGCTTTGCTCTTGTTAGTACCTGTTGTCCTGTATCACTGTACTTGCATACATACCTGGTTCATTATGTGGCAGCAGTATGCATGATAGCTTGCTTATCAATTGTTCGCTCCAAATTCTTCAGTATCCAATGCTAATGTTTTTTTAGCTCTGCATTGTTCTTGTAAGTACATGCTGTCCTTTATCAGTGTACTTATAATGACAGGTAGTTGTTCATGTACCATCACTCTGCAGCTTATTTTCCTTTGCACTCCATTTTCCACACATCAGATCTATATTTACTCTTACCATAAGGTTGGTACTGAAGAAGTTTAGCTGTGCATTGCTCTTGGATGTACCTTTTGCCTGTATCGCTGCACTTACATTTATAGCTACTTGGTTATGTAGCATCACTCTTCATCTTATCTTAAATATTCTCCATTTTTTCGTATATTATCACATCTATATTTACTCTTAACAAAATGTAGAATAAAGACAATGCTTATGAAGAAGATTCTGTGGTAAACTTCTTGAATTGCCCCCCCATCAGCATGGACAAGGCCTTTATAGAGCCTGTCTTCACCAATAATGTAAGTTTGTCCATCTCAATCCTTCAAACTTTGTTGTATATATTTGGTTAGGCATGAATGCAACAGCTGTTTATTTTTGGTGTTTGCATCAAATTGCATGTTTAAAGTTTATTATGTACTCCCTCCGTTCCAAAATAGATGACCCAATTTTGTACTGAAGTTAGTATAAAGTTGGGTCATCTATTTTAGAACGGAGGGATTAGTTCATAAACAAAAGTTTGTCCTTTCTCAATTTAAGTTTTCAGTTGTACAACCAAGTTCCTTATTCATACCATGTAAATTAAAGTATACAGAGCAAGTGATCTTCTTTTGCACTACATGTATGCTTCTGTTCTTCATCCGTAATCCAGTGGTGTGGTGAACCTACCCACTACAGTACAATGTCATATTTTACAATGTCTTAACTATGAACAATGTAATATCATTCTACTACTCCCTCCGTCCGAAAATACTTGTCATTGAAATGGATATATCTAGATGTATTTTAGTTCTAGACACATCCATTTTGATGACAAGTAATTACGGACGGAGGGAGTATTATTTAAACCGTCTCTTTATTTGCCAATCTGAAATGGGATAAATTGACAGCACACTAACCATTGATACTTATGAGTTCTTGATCTGTAATCCAGTGGTGTCGTGAAGCTGCCAACTCCTTCACAATGTCATTTCCTGCCATGTCTTGACCTGAACAATACCATATTGTGTTAATGCAATTTTAAATTGTGTCACTTTATTCGTCAGTAAGAAATGTGATGAATTGTCAGCACTGATACTTTTATGTGCAAAACCGGTCATCTGTCTGCTTGTTTATCTTTCAGAGTGAGGAAGATTTAAGCGTTGAACAAGCACAGCCTCATCATCTTGCTCAGCTGCTTGCGCTGCAGCTCCCTAGCAGGGCTAACCTTTCTTGAACTCTATTGAAGTGCTGTCGGTTTTCTATATTATTTTGTCGGTGTGTTTATTTGCACTGGTTGCGATCTTTGATGCCCAGTGTATGTAATCTGCTATCTGCTTGTGCTTTATTATCATAGTGGCGAACTTTGATGCCCAGTGGATGTAATATGCTGTAATTTCTTTATTGTATAGTCTAGGTTTTTTCTTATTCACGATGCTGCAGTTATTTTACTATCTTCGCAGTAAACCGACCAAACCGTAAAATTACGGTACATAATCGGGCCGTCATGCAATCACGATGTAGGTTGGGCCTGAAATGTGCCGAATAGCTGATGGGCCGGCAGCCGCCCGAAATGAACCCCGGCCCATGATTGTGCGAATCAAATCACGGGCTTTTAACAGGCCAAAATTGTCTCGGTCCTTGTTTGGCCCAATCAGATATCGGCTGCGAGCAGGCCGGATGCAAACCGGGCCGTAGTTAGGCCCAACTATATGACGGGCATTTAACATGCCGAAATTAATATAGTGCCGAAATGTTAAACGGGTCCTTAAGAGGCCAAAACTAATGTTAGGCCGAATTACTAACTGGGCCTCTAACAAGTGGGCCCAAAAGCATAGTTTCCAGTTGACGTGCCGAATCTGATATGGGCCATAATTGAGCCCATAGCCTCTTAAAGGGTCGTACCTGATCTGGGCCGTAATTTGGCCCAGAACGTGGTAGGCTTTTAACGGGCCGGATCTCATATGCGCCACTATTAGGCCCGGAACGTGGCAGGCCATTAATGGACCGAATCAAATATGGCCGGCATTTGGCCCAAAACATGGCAGCCAGTTAATGGGCCGGCCTACTAGGGCCCTCAAATTCTTGTGGGCCTACAGCTGGGCCGGCCCGTTAATGTTGGCAAAATATCGTGGGCCTTTAGCCGGGCCGGCCCATTATGATCCGCAAGAATCTTGTGTGACTTTACCTGGGCCGGCCCATTATGGCAAACAAAAATCTTGTGGGCCTTTACCTGGGCTGGCCCATTATGGCCCGCGAAATCTTGTGGGCCGTTAGCTGGGCCAGCCCATTATGCCCTACAAAATCTTGTGGGCCTTTAGCTGGGCCGGCCCATTATGGTCTGCAAAATCTTGTGGGCCTTTAGTTGGGCCGGCCCATTTAAACTTGATGGGCCGGTCCACGTGTCAACATATCATAGGCGCGTCTCGCCCATTGGATGAGTGACACCTGTGCCAGCGCGGACCTGACACGTGTCACCTCCAGCCAATGATGATTTTACACATGGAAAATCCCCATTGGTCGGGGCTGTTAACGGGTTATCGGATCCAAAATCCGACCCGATAGCTTAACAACGTTCCGTTACGGTGGATGCCACGTGTCGGTCACCCTTGACGAAAGCACTTCTGTGACACGCGATTTATCATCATGGAAGTGGACACTTCCGTGATGATAATTTTGGTAATGTGATGGAACACTTCTACGACAGCACAGATATGACTATCTTGATTCTGTCATAAATTTGTCATGGATGTACATGCATGACAAAAAACGCGACCTACTGTGACAAACACGTATCATCACGGAAGTGTACTTTTTTTGTAGTGAAAGTACTACTACGCATGCTCCTAGGAGAAGGGTTGGTAGGAGTTAACCATCGCGCGATCCCGACCTCCACTCAGAAGGAAAGCAATCAAAGAACACCTCATGCTCCAACTTCGTTACATAACGGTTCACCATACGTGCATGCTACGGGACTTGCAAACCTCAACACAAGTATTTCTCAATTTCACAATTACTCAACTAGCACGACTCTAATATCACCACCTTTATATCACAAAACTATTGCAAGGAATCAAACATATCATATTCAGTGATCTACAAGTTTATGTAGGATTTTATGACTAACCATGTGAATGACCAATTCCTGTCATCTCTCTAAATAGATATAAGTGAAGCAAGAGAGATTAATTCTTTCTACAAAAGATATGCCCACGCTCTAACAAATATAAGTGAAGCAAAAGAGCATTCTACAAATGGCGGTTTTCTATGTGAAGAGAAATAGGCAATCCAAACTTCAAATGATATAAGTGAAGCACATGAAGCATTCTATAAAGCCATACACAAAAGGTATAAGTGAAGTGCAATGAGCATTCTATAAATCAACCAAGGACTATCTCATACCAGCATGGTGCATAAAATAAAAATGAAAACTAAATGCAAAAGACGCTCCAAGACTTGCACATATCGCATGAACGAAACGAATCCGAAAAACATACTGATACTTGTTGAAGAAAGAGGGGATGCCCCGGAAGGCATCCCCAAGCTTAGATGCTTGAGTCTCCTTGAATATTTACTTGGGGAGCCTCAGGCATCCCCAAGCCAGAGCTCTTGCCTCTCTACCTTTTCCTCATATCGAGACCTCCTCGATCAAACACTTCATCCACACAAAACTTCAATAGAAAACTCGGTAAGATCCGTTTGTATGATAAAGCAAATCACCACTCTAAGTACTGTAGCAAACCAATTATTATTTTGTTTTTGCATTGTGTCTACTGTAATATAACTTTTCCATGGCTTAATCCACTGATAGAAATTGATACTTTCATCAAAACAAGCAAACTATGCATCAAAAACAGAATCTGTCAAAAACAGAACAGTCTGTAGCAATCTGAACATCCACCATACTTCAGGTACCCCAAAAATTCTACCAAAATTAGGAAAAATAAACAAGTTGTACAGCAAGACAGTGCAGAAAGAATCAGAACCATTTGCCGTTCCAATAAAAAAATGTAAAATCGCGCACTATAGCCAAAGTTTCTGTCCTGCACCGTACAAACCAACAAGCATTGTAAACATCTTAAACGCACACCTTGGCACATTATTTTTATAATACAATGGAATTACAGAAGGGGATAATTATTTTTGATGAAAAGTTTCTGTAATCAAGATTCACAAAGTTTCCATGAGCATGAACAAATTTCAAGGCTAGCTCCCACTTCAACAATGCTTGTCTTTCTCACTTTCACTTTCCTTTTTGAAAAGTTTTGGGTTCCCCTCTTTATTTTTGTGTTTTGAAACTATATAAAAGCACTCAACAGAAATAAATGACTCTCTAAAACTTCCGGGTTGTCTCCCTGGCAGCTTGCTTTAAAGCCATTAAGCTAGGCATATAGGGCTCAAGTAATGGATCCACCTGGATCCCAAGGTATATCAAAGCCAATTTTAATTAACAATGATTTGTAATTTAGTAGTGAGCACAAAGTAGCATATATCAAGCAACAACGAAGTCTAACTCTCTTGCTATGCATCGGCATGTCATAAGAGAACAATTCATGCACACATAATAAAAGCCAATGCATAGTATAAGCAGTTTCTTGCAATTTTATCATATTGGAAACATAGAGAGGTGGAGATATAGTTCCTCTCTCATAATAATTGCAAGTAGGAGCAGCAAGCACATGCATATTATATCTATAAAAATCATCATGTGCAATGGTAGAATGCAACCCATCAATATAATCCTTAATAAGCACAAACTTCTCCGATATAGTGTAGTTGGGAGAATTCAAAACGATAATAGTACTATCATGTGTGGATGCAATAGCAACAATTTCATGTTTAACATAAGGAACTATAGCAAGTTCATCTCAATAAGCATAATTCATATTGGCATCTTGGCCACAAGCATAGCAAGCATCATCAAAAAGGGATATTTCAAGAGAATCAATGGGATCATAACAATCATCATAGCACTCATCCTTCGGTAAGCACGAAGGGGAATTAAACAATGTATGAGTTGAAGAGTTACTCTCATTAGAAGGTGGGCACAGGTAGCTAATCCGCTCTTCCTCCTTTTGTTTTTCGCTCTCCTCATCATCTTTTTCATCCAATGAGCTCACAGTTTCATCAATTTATTCTTCCATAGCTTCCTGCAAAATATTAGTCTCTTCTTGGACAGCGGAGACTTTCTCAATATATGGTTTAACATAGGCATTAGAAACATAATTATCATAACAATATTCAAGTATAGCAAAATTTTCAGATTTGTAGAGAGTAGCATCATACTTTTCAATCAAAGAAGCAATTTCATAAGCACCCTTAAAAGCAACAAATTCTTCAATTTGTTGAACATCATAGTAATTATAAACACCCTTAGCATACAAAGATACGATTCCATTATCAATAACCTCACATTGGTAGGGAAGGTGTTTCTTAGGGTTTTCAGAACAACAAGTAACATCATATAATTCACATAAAGTCCAAGCATAGCATTGCAAACGATGAATTTGATCCAGTAAAATTTTCCTTTTTCAGATATACGTGTCGCACATAACAAGCATGCTCATCTAAAGATTTGCCCTCAAGTAAGCTAGTTGGGGTTTCAGCATGAGCACAAAGGGATCAAAGATGATCCAAGTAAAAAGCTTCAGGTGTGTGATAGATTTTGAGTGGTTCTTCAACCATTGGATCAGTAGGTACAACTAATTTTTTTTGGTATTTTGCGTTTCCTACCCATAACTAAAGATAAAAACAACTAAGAACAGCAAATAAAAATTACTTAATGATAAAGCAAACAAGCACACACGAGAATATTCACCCCACGCTATGACTCCCCGACAACGGCGCCAGAAAAAGGTCTTGATGACCCGCAAGTATACGGGATAGTTGTAGCCTCTTTCGATAAGTAAGAGTGTCGAACCCAACGAGGAGCTAAAGGTAGAACAAATACTCTCTCAAGTCCTATCTGCCACTGATACGACTCTACGCACGCTTGACGTTCGCTTTACCTAGAACAAGTATGAAACTAGAAGTACTTTGTAGGTGTTGTTGGATAGGTTTGCAAGATAATAAAGAACACGTAAATAAAAAGTAGGGGCTGTTTAGATAAATAAACAATAAAGTAAATATAGCGAGTGTGGAAAAGTGGTGGTAGGAGTTGTGGAATTGTCCCTAAGCAATTGACTACTTTACTAGACCGATAGCAAGTTTTATGTGGGAGAGGCCACTGCTATCATGTCATCCCTGACTTGGAATTCTATGCACTTATGATTGGAACTATTAGCAAGCATCTGCAACTACTAACGTTCAGTAAGGTAAAACCCAACCATAGCATTAAGATATATTGGTCCCCCTTCAATCCCGTATGCATCAATTTCTATGCTAGGTTGAAGCTTCTGTCACTCTTGCCCTCCAATGCATAGTCCTATCAACATACAACTAACCCTATGATGTGATCCACGTGCGCGCTCATATGATGGGCACCAAAGGACAGCAACATAACCACAAGCAAATTAAATCAATCATAGCAATTCATCAACCACCAATAGGACAACGAAAATCTACTCAAACATCATAGGATGGCAACACATCATTGGATAATAATATGAAGCATAAAGCACCATGTTCAAGTAGAGGGTACAGCGGGTTGCGGGAGAGTGGACCGCTGTAGATAGAGGGGGGAAGGTGATGGAGATGTTGGTGAAGATGGCGGGGGTGTTGGTGTAGATCGCGGTGATGATGATGGCCCCCGGCAGCGTTCCGGCGCCACCGGAAGCAAGGGGGAGAGAGCCGTCCTTCTTCTTCTTCTTCCTTGACCTTCTCCCTACATGGGAGAAGGGTTTCCCCTCTGGTCCTTGGCTCCCATGGCTTGGGAGGGGCGAGAGCCCCTCCGAGATTGGATCTATCTCTCTGTTTCTGCGTTTTCAGATTCTGCCCTGGCACCGTTTCTTTTATATCCGGAGATCCATAACTCCGATTGGGGTGAATATTTCGCCCAGATATTTCTCATAAAATTAGCTTTCTCGCGGCAAAAGAAGAGCGTCAACCACCTGATGGGGGGCCCAGGAGAGTCCAGGGCGCGCCTGCCTCCCTGGGGCGCGCCCCCTATCTCCTGGCCCCTTCGGGCACCGTCTCGCGTTGATTTTACTTCCCAAAAATCACAAATATTCCAAAATAATTCTCCGTCCGTTTTTATCCCTTTTGGACTCCGTTTGATATGGGGTTTCTGCGAAACATAAAACATGCAACAGACAGGAAGTGGCACTGGACACTGGATCAATATGTTAGTCCCAAAAATAGTATAAAAGTTGCCAAAACTATATGAAAGTTGAAGAATATTGGAATGGAACAATCAAAAATTATAGAAACGACGGAGACGTATCCCCTGGGTGGAGCACTGGTGGTCCGTCACGAATCGGGGGATGACCGAAGTAGTGTAGAGGCGGCGGTGGTCTTGGTGGATGCAGATATGGAGCAAAAGGGAATGAGCAAAGTGGGAGAATAGGGCTGTTCAGAAGGGTTTTGGGTGGGCCGGGTGTGTCGAAGTCTGATGTAAGTACCATCCACCCCCCACCCCCCCCCCCCCAACACACACACACAAGCTTGCTTTTGTTTGGCAGAGTTCGTACATGTAGACCGGTCCGCGGATGTTTGATACACGGTGTTGGATGGCATGAAATGTTCGGACCACATTATCTTGAGGTTTACGGATGGTTTGATGCACAGCTTTGGAGAGGCCCTTGGAGGCTTAATCAAAACATAGGTGAATCACTCATCAAGCATGCATAAACTACTCGGCCAATCAACAACAATAACAAACAATGCACCGTTATCCAGCAGATCATTCACTGGCAAAAAACAACAACGAGTAGGGGTCTTTTCTTCGAGGCCTCAGCGATCGTTTTGCTTCCCCCTCGGCAGCCTGTTGTTGTGAGCTCCTTCGCTCGCTGGCTCACACTGGCAGCATGAGGTCCCTCACACAAAGGGCCTTGCCTGCCAACTGAACCGTTTCGCCCGTGCAGGGCGCAGCGCTGGGACTCATGCATGGGTGGGATAGATAGCCGGCGTTTTCGGCGTCGGCTCCAGCGCCTCTTTAGTCTTCAGCCGTGGAGACAGAGGCAGCTCTTCTTCCTTTCAGTAGTGTTTGAGCAGAGCCACCTCCATCCAGCAAGAACGCCTGCAGAGCGATGATGGTTTGTGCAATGCAGTCGAAGCTGGCCTGAGAAAGTGCACTGCTCACGCGTGTGTGTGTTTTGTCTGAATCCAGGCGCTGAGCGAGAGGCAGCCGCAGTCGGAGAAGAAGGCCCCGCGGGCGAGGCCCATGTCGGGGAAGGCGGTCTTCGTGCTGTGCGCCACCAGCTTCTTCGTGGGGCTGCTGCTCAGCGGCCGGATGACGGTACTGTCTCCCCCGGCGTCGGGCAGCCACGGCGGCTCGAGGATCGCCCTCTTCTCCGACGACGACTGCGAGCACAGGCGTGTAAGTGTCACTAGCGTTCGATCACACCATTTTTCCGTTCGCTCGACGCAAGCACACCACCACGTACGTACATTGTTGTCGATCCTGCATGCGGCGTGGTTGATCGTTCATTCTGTCTTCTTTTTCAGAAGCTGGAAGAAGAGAGCAACCCGAACGATGTCATGAACGAGGTGTCACGAACCCACCAGGCCATTCGGTAATAAGCACGTACAGATATTTTTGTCCTGACAATCAAGCCATTCAGTATACTGATTTTTCTGTATGCGTGTATGTGGTGGTGCAGGTCTCTGGACAACTCGGTGTCGTCGCTGGAGATGGAGCTGGCGGTGGAGCGCGCCAAGAGGAACGGCGGCCTGGGCGCGGCCGTGCCGTCCAAGGGCCTCCCGAAGGTGTTCGTTGTGGTGGGCATCAACACGGCCTTCAGCAGCAAGAAGCGGCGCGACTCGCTCCGCGACACCTGGGTGCCCCGGGGCGACAAGCTCCGGCAGCTGGAGAAGGAGAAGGGGGTGGTGGTGCGGTTCGTGATCGGGCACAGCGCCACGCCCGGCGGCGCGCTGGACCGGGCCATCGACGTGGAGGAGGCGGAGACCAGGGACTTCATGCGGCTGGACCACGTGGAGGGCTACCACGAGCTGTCCTCCAAGACCAGGATCTACTTCGCCGCCGCCGTCGCCACCTGGGACGCCGCCTTCTACGTCAAGGTCGACGACGACGTGCACGTCAACCTAGGTATAAGCAAGTATGTTTGGGTACGGAGGGTTTGTACGTACCGTGGCTCCATCGAGCTTAGTTGTGTGGTGGTTGTGCGTGCAGGGATGCTGACGAACAGGCTCGCCAGGTACAGGACGACGCCGAGGGTGTACGTGGGGTGCATGAAGTCCGGCCCGGTGCTGTCGCAGAAGTAATCTAATCTAGTGCACCGAACTGAATAGATTGATTATTGATCGTCGTTTTGCCATGTCATTTTAACTGTGATCTCTCGCCATGGGTGTCTGTGGCTGCAGGGGCGTCAAGTACCACGAGCCGGAGTCGTGGAAGTTCGGGGACGAGGGGAACAAGTACTTCCGCCATGCCACGGGGCAGATCTACGCCATCTCCAGGGACCTCGCCTCCTACATCTCCATCAACCAGTAAGTACAATCTACAGTACATCCTAGGGTAAATGATCTTGTAAATTGACGTTGTTGGCTGATGATTTTCGTTGTACGATGATGGATGTGCAGGCCGATACTTCACCGGTTCGCGAACGAGGACGTGTCGCTGGGCGCGTGGCTCATCGGGCTCGAGGTGGAGCACGTCGACGACCGGAGCCTCTGCTGCGCCACGCCCCCTGGTACGCACAGTGTCTCCATAGTTTCAATTAATCTAAACGGTGCTGAAGAGGATGGCCACTAATCCTCTTTTCCTCCGGTGTACGTACGTGCAGACTGCGAGTGGAAGAAGCAGGCCGGGAACGTGTGCGCGGCGTCCTTCGACTGGTCCTGCAGCGGCATCTGCAAGTCCGTCGACAGGATGAGGGCCATCCACAGCGCCTGCGGCGAGGGCGACGGAGCCGTCTCCAACTTCGCCGCCGCCTGATCCGCCTCCTCCTCCCCGTGATGTCGACCAAGCCTTGTTACATGCTTTGTTTTTTGTCAGACTTAAAACTATCATCAGAGAAAGGAACCAACTGTGGTTTCCAGCCGGCAGGTAAACCGTAGAAACGTAGCGGCGTTTTGAGAACAGAGCATCTGGTGGTTTGGTGATCGAACAGAAGGTCATGTCCTTTTATTAGGCTTTGGAGGTTGCAAGGCTTAGCTTTTACCAAGGTTAATCATTTGTATGTCCGTCGTTAGGATTCCAAGCCAGTGCTTAGCAACTTGATTCTATAAATCATGCAAACTGCCGTGGGCGAAATCGATGTCAATTATCTTTTCTTTTTGCGGGGGAAATCGATGTTGATTATCACTTGCCACCATGCTTTTGTTGTGACCGCACCACCTCGCCTTCTGATCAGTCATCACACTTGGTTATGATCCTTCGAAATTCGAAGGACCGTTTGGTCCGCTATCATCAACCAACCTACCTACCTTCGGTTTTCGCCCGGTTTTCCGTAAATTAACTGGGTAATTCTCTTCTTCTTAATTAATCGATGAGGCAAATATTTTTGCCTCCGTTTTGTAAAAAAATCAACCAACCTACCTTTGCTTATTTTATTTAACGCGTATAAACAATCGTTTTTTATTGTGACATATTTATGTCTGTCAATCCAAAATGTCCACGATATTTTGCTCCCCAAAAGATGTGTTTTCCAACCAAGTGCCTTTCCAAAACCTCGTTGATGTAAAAACGGTGTCGAACGGGAAGAATAATTGTTTCAGCTTCATCGGTCTGGCCCATGAAATGCTAGTCCCCAGGTTTCTAGTTAGGCCAGTTCATTTGGGGGTTACAGCTGACTATGGAAATAAATTGCCCACTCCCCTGCTTATTTAGAATTCCAACCTAAGATTTTATTTTAGAAACCTACTAGTTAACCCTTAATTACTAGACTTTTGAGCACACATGTTTATTAGGATTGAGCTACTGCCAAACCGCATCCTCGTTAGTTCATACAACTATTTAACGAGCAGGGGATCATCAACCTAAAGTTATGACATCTCAATGGTAGAGTTTTCTTGACATGGACTGAACAAAGACATAGACATAACCAAGCCGAATCCAAATATAATTATAAGCACAACACTAATATGCCTAAGGGATGTTGTATCCATATGTAAATATGATCCATATTGTCTATCTACACTAGTAGAAAAGGGGGCAATAGTCCAGGCCGGTCCAGCCCATTAGTCCCGGTTCAATCCAGAACCGGGACCAATGGGGGCATTGGACCCGGTTCTTGAGCCGCGGGGGCCGGCCGGCCCACGTGGGCCATAGGTCTCGGTTCGTCTGGACCTTTTGGTCCCGGTTGGAGGGACGAACCGGGATCTATGGGCCTCGCTCCTGGTCCACCACCATTGGTCCCGGTTGGTGGCACGAACCGGGACCAAAGGCAAACCTTTAGTCCCGGTTCGTGCTATCAACCGGGATCAATGGTGGTGCCTATATATACCCCCTGCTCCCGAGCAGAGCACTCCCAGTGCTCTGTTTTTCGTGGCCGGCGAGGGGAGAGCTTTGTGGTGCTCTAGCTCACCTCCTATGCACACGAGGTGTTCGATGGAATGCCCGAGGCACACTACTTAAGCTTTCTCCCCTCCAAGCTCGACCGCCAAGCTCCATTTTCCTCAATATTTGTCTAGATTTAGCGGTCCGTCACGCCCCGTCCCCGTCTTCACCGTCGTCGATCACCCGCGCCGATCTCATCGCCGGCACCACCGTGGTGAGCCTCTTGTTCTTATCTTCTTTCTGAAAGGAAAAATATTCTTACTTGTATGTTTAGATAGATACTTGTATTATTTTCTTACTTTTATTATTGCATCTTATATAGTGCGATGGTTTTGGTATCCGCCCCCGTCAGCCCTCGTCCTGTCTATGATTCGGATGTGGTATATATTATCTTTTCATAACTATTGGTTCATTTATTGTTTATGACAATTATGCCGACCAACGTGACATAGATTTTATTTATCTAGGAGGTTGTTGAACCGGAAATTCCAACCGACCCTATTGTCGAGAGGTTAAATTTAGTTGAAGAAGAAAACAATTTCTTGAAGGAAAAAATTAGAAAAATTGAGGAGGAGAAGATGATATTGGAGTTGCATGTTGCAGATGTCATCGATGATCACAAGATCAAGATGGATGCAATGCGCTTGAAGATTAGAAAGATTAGAAAATATGCCATTCATACCGAGGCTTGGTATCATTATGCCGTTGGATCAGTTGTTACATTGGTTGCGATTATGATCGCATTTGTTTTCGCATTGAAATGTTTTACATAGTTTCAGTGTATGGTTTAATTAATTTAGATGCTCTGCAGAGCTTTATGTTGTTAGATGAGAACTATGTATGTACTTTGGTTTTAATGTGATGATGAACTTCTATTAATTTGGTCACTTCATTATATAATGCACGCAGATGAACCGCCAATAGATGTACGGTTCAAGACACACCTCCGAGTACATTAAGGGCGTGCATGATTTTCTCGAAGTGGCTGAGGCAAACAAGCAGAATGGTTTTATGTGTTGTCCATGCCCTATATATGGGAATACGAAGTCTTACTCTGACCGGAAAATTCTCCACACCCACCTGCTTTACAAGGGTTTCATGCCACACTATAATGTTTGGACGAGGCATGGAGAAATAGGGGTTATGATGGAAGACGGCGAAGAAGAAGAGTACGATGACAACTATGTGCCCCCTGAATACGGTGATGCTCCTGAAGATCAAGAGGAACCAGACGATGTGCACGATGATGCTGCAACGGGCGAAGCTGCTGAAGATCAAGAGGAACCAGACGATGTGCCCGATGATGATGATCTCCGCCGGGTCATTGTCGATGCAAGGACGCAATGCGAAAGTCAAAAGGAGAAGCTGAAGTTCGATCGCATGCTAGAGGACCACAAAAAAGGGTTGTACCCCAATTGCGAAGATGGCAACACAAAGCTCGGTACCGTACTGGAATTGCTGCAGTGGAAGGCAGAGAATGCTGTGCCTGACAAAGGATTTGAGAAGCTACTTAAAATATTGAAGAAGAAGCTTCCAAAGAATAACGAATTGCCCGACAGTACATACACAGCAATGAAGGTCGTATGCCCTCTAGGATTGGAGGTGCAGAAGATACATGCATGCCCTAATGACTGCATCCTCTACCGCGGTGCGTACAAGGATCTGAACGCATGCCCGGTATGCGGTGCATTACGGTATAAGATCGGACGAGATGACCCTGGTGATGTTGACGGCGAGCCCCCCAGGAAGAGGGTTCCTGCGAAGGTGATGTGGTATGCTCCTATAATACCACGGTTGAAACGTCTGTTCAGAAACGGAGAGCATGCCAAGTTGATGCGATGGCACAGTGAGGACCGTAAGAAAGACGGGAAGTTGAGAGCACCCGCTGACGGGTCGCAGTGGAGAAAAATCAAGAGAAAGTATTGGGATGAGTTTGCAAGTGAGCCAAGGAACGTATGGTTTGCTTTAAGCGCAGATGGCATTAATCCTTTCGGGGAGCAGAGCAGCAATCACAGCACCTGGCCCGTGACTCTATGTATGTATAACCTTCCTCCTTGGATGTGCATGAAGCGGAAGTTCATTATGATGCCAGTTCTCATCCAAGGCCCTAAGAAACCCGGCAATGACATTGATGTGTACCTAAGGCCATTAGTTAGAACTTTTACAGCTGTGGAATGGAAACGGTGTACGTACGTGGGATGAGCACAAACAAGAGGAATTTAACCTAAAGGCATTGCTGTTCGTGACCATCAACGATTGGCCCGCTCTCAGTAACCTTTAAGGACAGACAAACAAGGGATACCACGCATGCACGCACTGTTTACTTGACACCGATAGTATATACCTGGCAAGCTGCAGGAAGAATGTGTACCTGGGCCATCGTCGATTTCTTCCGACCAACCATCAATGTAGAAAGAAAGGCAAGCATTTCAAAGGCGAGGCAGATCACCGGAAGAAGCCCGCCATGCATACCGGTGATCACGTACTTGCTATGGTCCATGATTTACACGTAATCTTTGGAAACGGTCCCGGCGGACTAGCTGTTCCGAGTGACGCTGGGGGACACGCACCCATGTGGAAGAAAAAATCTATATTTTGGGACCTACCCTACTGGAAAGACCTAGAGGTCCGCTCTTTGATCGACGTGATGCACGTGACGAAGAACCTTTGCGTGAACCTGCTAGGCTTCTTGGGCGTGTATGGGAAGACAAAATATACAGCTGAGGCAAGGGAGAACCTGCAACGTTTGCACGAAAAAGACGGCATGCCTCCAAAGCAGTATGAAGGTCCTGCCAGCTATGCTCTTACCAAAGAAGAGAAGGAAATCTTCTTTGAATGCCTGCTTAGTATGAAGGTCCCGACTGGCTTCTCGTCGAATACAAAAGGAATAATAAATATGGTAGAGAAAAAGTTTCAGAACCTAAAGTCTCATGACTGCCACGTGATTATGACGCAACTGCTTCCGGTTGCATTGAGGGGGCTTCTACCGAAAAACGTCCGATTAGCCATTGTGAAGCTATGTGCATTCCTCAATGCAATCTCTCAGAAGGTGATCGATCCAGAAATCATACCAAGGCTAAGGAGTGATGTGGTGCAATGTCTTGTCAGTTTCGAGCTGGTGTTCCCACCATCCTTCTTCAATATCATGACGCACGTCCTAGTTCATCTAGTTGACGAGATTGTCATTCTGGGCCCCGTATTTCTACACAATATGTACCCCTTTGAGAGGTTCATGGGAGTCCTAAAGAAATATGTCCGTAACCGCGCTAGGCCAGAAGGAAGCATCTCCATGGGCCATCAAACAGATGATGTCATCGGGTTTTGTGTTGACTTCATTCCTGGCCTTAAGAAAATAGGTCTCCCTAAATCGCGGTATGAGGGGAGACTGACTGGAAAAGGCACGCTTGGAAGGGACTCAATAATATGCAGGGACGGATATTCTTGGTCTCAAGCACACTACACAGTTCTACAGAACTCTACCTTGGTGACCCCGTATGTCAATGAACACAAGAACAGTCTGCGCTCCAAACACCCAGAACAGTGCGACGACTGGATTACATGTGAACACATCAGGACTTTCAGCAGTTGGTTGGAAGCACGTATCAGAGGTGACAACACTGTTTGTGATGAGCTGTACTTGTTATCCAGGGGACCATCTTTGACTGTATTGATTTGGAAAGGATACGAGATAAATGAGAATGCATTTTACACGATTGACCAAGATCAAAAGAGCACCAACCAAAACAGCGGTGTCTGCTTTGATGCAACAACCGAGAGGGGAAAGGACACATATTATGGTTACATAGTGGACATATGGGAAATTGACTACGGACATGATTTTAAGGTCCCTTTGTTTAAGTGCAAATGGGTCATTCTGTCAGGAGGCGGGGTACAGCTAGACCCATAGTACGGAATGACAACAGTGGATCTAAAAAATCTTGGGTACACTGACGAACCGTTCGTCCTAGCCAATGATGTGGCACATGTTATCTATGTGAAGGACATGTCTACCAGACCGAGAAAGAGAAAATATAAGGAAGCGAATACATCATATGATGAGCCAAAGCGCCACATAGTTCTTTCAGGAAAAAGGGACATCGTGGGAGTGGAGGACAAGACAGACATGTCTGAAGATTATGAAAAGTTTCATGAAATTCCTCCCTTTAAAGTCAAGGCTGACCCCAGCATCCTGATAAACGATGAAGATTATCCATGGTTACGGCGCAATAAGAAAATGACACAAGCGAAGAAAAAGTGAAGACTTTCTCCCGCAACTATTATGATGATACCATGCCAACTTTGTAACTGACGAGTATGATACAACTGTCCGTTTTGTACATGCACATGCTATGTGTGGGTCAATTTATGATACCATGCCAACTTTCAACTTTTTCAGAGTTCATTTGAAATGCTTTAATGTCTTATGGTTCGGCCCTCATAATAATTAAAAATAGCAACAATAAGTATTTTGTTGTAAGTAGAAACAAAATAAAATAAATAAAGCAAGAAAGAAAACAAAAAAACAAAAAAAGTGGAAAGTTTATAATTTTCCTAAAACTAAAAGCAAAAAGAACTAAAAAATAAAGCAAAAAACAAAATAAAATAAATAATGCAGAAAAAAAACAAAAAAAACAACAATAAGTATTTTGTTGTAAGTAGAAACAAAATAAAATAAATAAAGCAAGAAATAAAACAAAAAAAAGGTGTTTTCAAATTTGAAAAGTAATGGCACTAACAGAAAGTTTATAATTTTCCTAAAACTAAAAGCAAAAAGAATTAAAAAATAAAGCAAAAAACAAAAGAAAATAAATAATGCAGAAAACAAAACAAAAAAACTGGAAAAAATAAAAATAGCAACAATAAGTAAAGAAAACAAAAAAACAAAAAAAATGCCACCTACTGGGCCCACACGGCCTGAATACGACTTGAATCCCTACTTTGGGCCAGGATTCAGGCCCGCAGAAGGCCCAGAAAGCCCATCAGGCAAAGCAGTAGCTAGTAGGCCCGTAAGCCTGCAATGGAGAGGAGTTCGAGAGGGGTGCGGCAGTGGGGCTTATAAACCACTGCGTGCCCCTCTCAACTAGCGAGGTGGGACTAAACTTTGGCCCCGACGCGGGCAGCACAGGGGCCTTTGGTCCCGGTTGGTGGCACCAACCGGGACTAAAGGGGGGGGGGGCATTGGTCCTGGTTGGTGCCACCAACCGGGACTAAAGGCCGCAGCTTCCCGCCCTTTGGACTGCCGAAAAGAGGCCTTTGGTCCCGGTTGGTGGCACCAACCGGGACTAAAGGGGGCATTAGTCCCGGTTTGTGCCACCAACCGGGACCAATGCTCCTTGTATATAAGTAGCACTTCGCAGTTTTGCAGAGTTCATCGCCACCAGTTGCCCCCCGACGATGCCGAGCACATCGACGCCGCCAGGCTGCCCCCACGCCGCCCGCCGTCCCCGCCCCCGCCGTCGCCGTCGCCGTCGCCCGCGCCCGTCGTCGTCGCCGGCCTCCCCGAGCCCGCGCCGTCCTCCCCGAGCCCGCGCCCGCCATCGTCGCCGCCAGGCTGCCCCGTCGCCGTCGCCCGCCCCCGCGCCCCGCGCCCCGAGCCCCTGCCCCGCCGCCGTCGCCCGCCCCCGCGCGCCACCACCGCTGTGAGCCGCCGCGCCGCACCGGCTCTATTTTTTTTCATTTTTATTAGTTTAATTTTTTTTTTCAATGTATATATATGTGTATGTATGTGGCTATATATATATGCGGCTCTGTTTTTTTCATTTTTATTAGTTTAGTTTTTTTGTTCATATATATATAATGTATATGTATATGTATGTGGCTATGTGTATGTAATGTTCAAAAATTGTTCAGAGCATGTTTTTGTTCATATATGTATTTATTGTTCATATGTGTATTTATTGTTCATGTTTTTTTTTCTGTTCATAGATTTTTTTTGGTGATATTAATTATTGTATAATATGCAAATGTTTGTATATTCATATGAACAATGCATTAGGCAAAACCTTTGTTTTTTCGAAATTTTGCTATTTGAACATTTTTTTTAAAACAAGCAATACTAAAAGAATGAGAGGAAAAAGGAAAATAAGAAGAGGAAGAAAAGAGAAAAAGAGGAGAGGAAGAAGAGGAGAAATAAATAAGAAGAGGAAAAAATAAGAAAAAGAAGAGGAGAAGAAGAAAGGAATAGAGGAGAAAGAAGAAATTCTATTTTTTCTTCTTTCTCCTCTATTCCTTTCTTCTTCTCCTCTTTTTTTTTCTTCTTTTTTTTCTTCTTCTTCTTCCTTCTTCCTTCTTTCTCTTTTCTTCCTTTTCCTTAATTATTTTCCTTTCTCGAGGGAGAAGAAGAAAAAGAAGAGGAGAAGAAGAAAGAAAGGAATAGAGGAGAAAGAAGAAACTTCAACACGAGCTAGGGGGTGGTACCGATACCCCCTCCCCGATAACTCTCGAGGACACCCAAACCCTAAAGAGGAAACGATGTTGGTCTCCTACCCCCTCCCCCCGCGCCCCTACCCGACAAATTAACTCTCTCGAGGCCACCCAAATTTATCAAGTTGAAAGAGCGTTGTCGTCGAGGCCACCCCAAACCCTTGAAGCGTTGTGTCGAGGCGACCCCAAACCCTAGAGAAGCAGCGTCGAGGCCACTAACATGATTCCTTATTGTGATTAGCTAGCTAGTTCTACGTTTGCCACTAATATATATATCTATCCATCTGTACCATGTTTGAATAATAATTGACATGTTGTAAATATTTGCAGAAACTATGGAGCACTCCCGAGACGAAGAAACAGAAGCGATGTTGGGGGACATAATCGCAAATGGAAGTGATGATGTTGCGTCATTTCTCATCGACACCGATGGTCAGCTGGAAGGACCAGATGAAGAAGAGGGCTATGTTAGGGATGGCTTCGACCCATTAATGCCGGTACAAGAGGAGGAGTATGTTCATGATGCCTCCAGTGACACAATAGAGGTACAAGGAGACCGTGCTGACTGCTCCGGTCACCGAACCGAGTCCGGCCAGGTATATATATATTAGTTAAGCCCGTGCTGACTAGTTAATTGATGCATCCATTGTTTTGGTATATGTACACATATTAATTTCTGTCGTCTTTCTTCCTTATAATTTCTAGCCCTCCAGATCGAGCACAACTTCGGTAAGGATACGAGGCCCGAAGAAAAAGTTGAGCTCGGATGAAAAGTTTGAGATCATAGAAATCGCACCCGACGGCGAACCAATTGAACCCATCCGGACAAAGCGCGCATTTTCTGCTCAGTGCGGGGTTCTTGTTAGGGACAAGATCTCGATCAGCATCCAGCAATGGTATAAGCCTGCTAAGGATGAAGACGCTAAGGTGTCTTATGTCAATGATATGCAGAAAGAAGATCTTTGGACTGAGCTGAAGGCAAATTTCACCCTACCGCCAGAGGAGGATCCGGAGAATCCAGTTAAAGAGAAATTAATCAAGTCTTGTGCTCTTAAGAAGATGGCAAGCCTAATGAGGAGGTGGAGGAAAGAGCTGAACCAGTTTGTCGAGAAAAAAAAGACACCAGAATTCATCGGCAAATATGAGAAGATCAAAGATCACTGGCCCGCATTTGTGGCCCACAAGACATCGGAAAAGAGTAAGAAGATGTCGGAGACAAACAAGAAAAATGCTGCGAAGAAGAAGCTTCACCATGGCACGGGGTCAGGTGGCTACCTCAAAGCCCGGCCTAAGTGGTCCAAGGCTAAGCATGATCTGCTTGAAAAAGGGATCGAACCAGAGACAATTGCGCTGGCCAGACCGTTGCCGGACTTGGTTCTTCGGGGCTGGCGGAACCTTGGACCCTGTAACAGGGAAGTGTCAGTGGACGGACGAGCAACTGCAAACACCAGTCAAGAACCTTCGACACTATATCGATGCAGCGCAGCGAGGGACGTTCCTTCCAAACAGGGAGAAGGACGAGCTCACAATGGCCCTTAGGAATCCCGAGCACCCTGGACGGACACGAGGCACGCCAGGCTCCCTTCCGTGGAAGGTTGGTTTTCCGGACGCATGGGGTTACAAAACCCACGAGAGGAGGAAGAAACTGGAGCAGGACCAAATGCAGGCGCTGCTTGGAAGGGTAATGGGGCTAGAGGATCGAGAAGAGGAACGAGAAGCAGCAGGTCGCAACAAACGACATGCCGAAGCTTCCCCCGAAGCTACCCCGCGATCTCAGCGGAGAAGCAGCGTGGCTTCCACCGAGCTGCTTTAGCTGGAGCATGTCTTGACGGCTCCTGCCAGCTATCCCGTGGATGGTATCACGGAGTCTCAAAATTGCCACATTATGGCGCGATGGATGAATTTCAAGGTCAAGGCGGCTGTTGGCCAAGTTTATCCTAGTGGACCCGGCACAACTTATCACTGCCAGCCGATTCTAGAAGGATTTGCTAAGGTGATGGTGGATGAAATAACAGAGGGATTTGAGGACCTCGCGCTTGAGCACCCTACCGGTGAAGGGGAGACTAGGCTGGGTTCTGCTCTGAAGACTCCATGCCTATGGCGGAAGGAGCCCATCAACCTTTTGAACTGGACGCCTCCGCCTCCTCCTCCTCCTCCGGCGAGTCAGGGCACTCCGCCTCCTCCACCGCCTCCTCCTCCGGCGAGTGACGATCAGGGCACGCGTGGCGGCACTCCGCCTCCTCCACCGCCTCCTCCTTCGGCGAGTGACGATCAGGGCACGCATGGCGGCACTCCGCCTCCTTCTCCGGCGCGTGGCGGCACTCCGCCTCCTCCTTCTCCGCCTCGCCAGCAGGGGCAGAAGAGACCCGCCGCCGCCCCGGCTGCTCCGGCGCGTCGTAGTCCTTCTCCTCCGCCTCGTAAGCAAGCACTAAAGAAGACAGACGCCGCAGCCGCTCCGTCTGCTCCAGCGTCTAGCAGCACAAGAAGAGGAGAGAGGCAATACAGATACGGTCCACCTCTAAAGCCTCTAGAGAAGTTACCGTACGAGTGGACCGAGGAGGAAAACAATACGATCGTGCAGACCCACGTGAAGGAGTTCTTTGAAGGGGTGAAAGCAAAGAGACATCCACCTCCGGAGGAGAAGGTAGATCCAGTGAAAGCAAAGCGCACTCTCGATGCCCTGAGGAAACCACCAAAGTCTCCGCCGAGAACCAACTATGAGCGCATTACTGAACAGACATATCTCCAAGCCAAGCGGTCGGGAACTACTGTTAGTGATAAAAGGTCAAAAGAACAACGAGCAAAGGGGAAAAAAATTGCCCAGCTCGGCGAACAAGCACAACAATTGTGCCCCCCGCTCAATGTGTCTAATCCTCTGGGGATGGTGGCCGGTTATGGCAATCTTGAAGATTACCTGCCTGACGATGCACTTCCTGATTTCATGGAGGTGGACGTATTCAGATACGAGTACGGGAAGCCTCTCGTCAAAGATGAAAAATCTCTGACAACAATGATGCGAAGATTCCATAGTTGGTATATGAAAACCTGCAGAGAGTCTGAGGGGACGAACAGTTTGGATCTGAACATTAAAGAGGAGCACGACCTCGTTACAAATGATCTGTTGTGTGTTCCATTTGAGGAGTTCTTCGAGTTCTTCAATCAGAAGGCCCTCGATAAATTAGTGGTCTTTGGCTACTGCCTGTAAGTACTATTTCTGTTGTTAAGTCTCTATATATAGCTCGGCTCTTTCATTGCATGTATTTATAATTAATTATCCTCAATATATTATGCAGATTGAAGATCGTCGAGTGCAAAAAAAATGAAATCTATGATATTGGGTTCATTAACACAAATATCATAGATGTATTTCTGGTTAAAAACCACGTCGAAGAGGTCGAGGACAACTTGCTACAATCGTTGATCAAAAATCAAAACAAAGATACCATACTCTTTCCTTACAACGGCCCGTGAGTGTTACTGTCGTGTGCATATTCGGTTTCCCTTATTACTCGAGCGAGAGGTTAATGTAATTGATGAGTTATACATGCGTGTGCAGGTACCACTATATTATTCTGGAGATTAAGCTTGAGCGTGGACTAGTAACCGTCTTAGACTCCAGACGGAAAGATCCCAGCACCTATGCGGACATGACTTAGATGCTCAGCAAGTAAGTTCAATCGATCATTATCGCACCATATCGGCAACTTTTTGTTCATTTCCTGATATCTCAAGTAATAATAATAATTTTCTTTGTCTTGCAAGGTTTGGAAATAGTTCACCGCACAAGCTCCGGGACTGCCGAAGGAGCTGCGATATGTATACCCGAAAGTAAGTACTACTGGCTAGCTAGTTGCGCGCATCTCCCGTTGATTCTATAGTTATACTTTCATCAATGCCATTTATAATGCTTCATTATCAGTTTGATTGACCTCTATTTCTCGTAAAGTGCTTATGGCAGGAGGAAGGGAATGATTTCTGTGGATACTATGTGTGCGAGTTCATCCACAACGCGACTTTGAAAAACAAGCGGGGCTACTCTAGAAGACAATATGAAGTGCGTAAGCAATAATATTCACAATTTCATTTTATTACACCATCATTTCTGTTGAGTTTCATTCATATATATGTATTAATTAACCCCCTTCTTCAAATTAATTAGACGTGGCAGATGCGGGATGAACTCCTACCACCAGATCGCATGAAAGCAATTCAAGAGGAATTGGCGGGATTCTTTCTTGAACACGTCATCAGTAAAGCCGGAGAATACCATGTGGAACTTGATTTCAAATGCTAGGGGTTTGTAATTAATAGATCTTATACATATTGTACATGTATGTAGCCAGTAAAAAACTTGTTGTTCGACCAATCTCTCGGAGAAGGAGAGGTCGATCGATCACTTCTCTCGGTATGCATGACGAACTTCTGTACTGAATGGTTCTCTCGATCACTTATGTATATATACTACGTAGCGTCGACCAAGCACGGACATAAGAGAGGACACTTCTCTCTATTAATTAGCTAGCTAACACAATATACGAAACACCTAAATTAACCCCCCAAAACCCCCAACCCCCCTCCTTTCAAAAAAACCCCAGCCACTGGAATGCAGACGCGTGGATGCCTTTTGGTCCCGGTTGGAGCCACCAACCGGGACCAAAGGCCCCCTGACTGGGCTCGGCGCACAGGGCCACGTGGAGGCACATTGGTCCCGGTTCGTGTTTGAACCGGGACTAATGGGTTGAGGTATTAGTAACGACCCATTAGTCCCGGTTCCTGAACCGGGACTAAAGGCCCTTACGAACCAGGACTAATGGGTGGTTTTCTACTAGTGCTAGACACATTAAGCATATGCTTTAGCTATGGTTTTCCTTTCCTCTTGTTTGAACCGATCTATGCCTTATTATTCCGCACAAAAATATAACCATGCTTTGGTAAAAAAATGATTTGTACTGGCACATCAAAGACTTCTGTAATTCTAGAATGGCATATCCGTAGTTGTGGCGCCATCATCCCTTAGAAAATGTACTATTCTAACAACTTTTGTGAAGGTTAGATACATAATGGAGGGTGTTTTCATTCTTCATGGATCACAAGACTTTGAATAGTTTTCACACCATAATGAAGGGTGTTTTCATTCTTCATGTACTACTAAAAATAGATTTTGTGGAGGCTCACGATGAAATTGGATGGCCTTCTCTCTCTCTCTCTCTCTCTCTCTCTCTCCAAATGGTACAATTTAAAGGCTTTTCTATTAAGTGGTGTGTCATGGGGACGATTAGAGGGGATATGTATGTATTAAGATGAGTGTCACCATAGGGCTATACTTTTAAACTTTCAAAGGATTAAGGCAGGGTGGCTCTTTGTCTCCTTTGCCTTTTGACCTCGATGCTAATGCCCTAGAGTTATTAATGAAGATACCAGAGACAATAACATTACTAGAGGCTTGATGAGTGAATATACTAATGGTGGTATCATGGTTGGAAAAAAAACTCTAGGCATGGCAGTTGGCCTTCTCCTAGCGCATAGGTGGCGTTTAAGCGCCCTAGGCACAACCTAGGTGGACATACCATTTTGGTTATCAGGGTTGTTGGGGGACGACCCCCGGGTAGTCCCAAGATGGCAAACGGCGCTTCGAAAACATCGGGGCTAATGCCCCTCGGTCCGGCACCCCGGCCGGCTCGCCAACCCGGGTAGCCTCACCCGCACCCAATAACATTTCAAGACATCGGGACTAGCAAAGCCCCTCATGCCGACTAGCCACGTGGCCGGCTCCCTGGGCCGGTTAGGAGCACGCGGCCGGCTTCACTACAAAAAAAAAGACACATCCGTGACATTTTGGGCCGAAGGAAATTTTTTTCTGTCATACTTCTGACACTTCTATGACGATAATTGTGAAAAAACCCGGTATCATCATAGATGTGGTGGGCTCCTACTTCTATGACAAAAAATCATGACAGAAAATGGGCTTTTCGTCCTGGGCGGGCCAGAGACGCAGCTGCATGACATTCTTTGGGCCGTCCATGACGGAAAAAACCGTGGTAGAAGTGAGGGCGAGGAAGATTTCGGGGAGTTCCAGGTTACGGTGGGCTGTCGGGGGCCAAGCGATGCGCGTTTCTCTCGTACACGTATGCGCGTGTGTGCGAGGCGTTGGCTCTAACTGAACCCGAGCGAGGCGTTGGGCTCTAACTGAACCCGAGCGATTTCACTGCAGGCTACGCGTTACTGAACCTGAGCGATCGATCGATGGCTGTTAACTAAACCCAATCGAGCGATTCCTTCGCTACTGCTGCTAACAGAAGTTGATCGATGCTGCCTTTGGGATGAAAAGTGAGCATTGCGGGGGGGGGGGGGGGGGGGGGGGGGTTGGATGAACAGTGAGCAGTGGCGTTGCCTCTAGATGAACAGGACCCCGATCGATCGAGCCGGTTGGGGCTGGATGAACAGGACCCCATGGAGTGGAGAGCTGGATGAATAGGACGACCCCGTGGAGGGCTGGATGAACAGTAGACGGTGGAGGGGTGCCCGTGGAGGGGTGGTTGAACAGTAGCCGCTGGAGTAGCGCGCAGTGGAAGCTGGATGAACAGGAGCCTGTGGAGGCTGGAGGAGGTCGATGGTAGCCCGTGGAGGCTAGAGGAGGTCGACGGTGGAGATGAACAATATCCCGCGGAGTCCCGTTTTGCGGTACGCCACACCCCTCCCAATGAACATGACCCCCGTTTTGACCGTAGCACTCCACACAAGTCCGTTTCGTCCGTTTTGCGGTACGCCACACCCCTCCCGATCAACAGGACCCCCGTTTCGATCATAGGAGGTCCGTTTCCTCCATTTTGGGGTACGCCAGACCCCTCCCGATGAACAGGATCCCATTTCAAACGTGGCCGGTCGAACAGAAGGCCGTTTCCTCCGTTTTGCGGTACGCCAGGCCTCGTTTCCATCGCCTGTTCCGTCCAAGCCCTCCCGGTGAACACGACGACGCATTCCGTTCCGAACTAACCGGTTGGCTCCCCATGAACACGACGATGACGATGTTTCTCCGTTCCGACCCAGCCATGTACACGAGCCCTGGCCGTACGTATGCGTGAGTAGGCGTTCGAGACCTCGCCCGTATGTATGTACATGGCCGTATTTTCTTTCTTGCACCCTGGCCGTTGTTCGTATGTGTACATGCTACGTGCGCGCCTCTACTACGACACATGCATGCCTCTACATCGACCAGTATGTACGTACACGTTCACGACCAGAATGACAACGCTACGTACGCTTCGACCAGGTGGTTCCCGACTGTCAGGCACTTACTTGCGTGCGAAGATGTAGCTGGTAGGTCCCAACAATTAGGGGGGCGAATCGTTTTTTTTGCCCGGATGCACTTCCTTGCGTGCGAAGGTGTAGCTGGTGGGTCCAAGCAGTCAGGGGGGCGAATGGTTTTTTTTCGGACGCACTTCCTTGCGTGCGAAGATGTAGCTGGTGGGTCCCAGTAGTCAGGGGGGCGAATCGTTTTTTTCGGACGCACTTCCTTGCGTGCGAAGATGTAGCTGGTGGGTCCCAGCAGTCAGGGGGCGAATCATTTTTTTCATGAAATACGGTGGCCCGTCCAGTGGGTCCCCGCTGTCAGGTGGAGGAATAATTATTTTGCGCATAATAAGGAGGCACTTCCTTGCGGCTGCCGTGGACCCAGCTGTCAGCCTCTCCACATATAGTCCACGTCCGATGGAAGTCGTTCCTTGACCACGTTGACCACGCCGCGCCGAGAGCACCACGGTGAAGCCTAGGAAGGGGATGACGCGGAGCCGGGGAAGACGCGGCAGTGGATGCACACGCGAAGAGGAGTACGAGGGTTCACTGGTTCGGCTGCGGTGTGAGGCTGCCATCGCCGCAGAATAACAGGGGGTGTGGGTGAGTGGAGGGATGGCCTGGCCAGCGGTGGGAGTAGTAGGGGGCGGTGAGGCCTCCGCGGTAGCACAGCCGGCCACGGGAGGCAGGAGCAGGCGGCACGACCGGCGCTGCTTTGGGCGGCTGGAGCAAGAAGACCAGAGGTTGAAGAAGCACGACGGCCGTTGGATGGACATCGTACGGTCACTGCAGCTAGAATCGTTTATATTGACTAAGTTGACAAAACCCTTGGTACGTCAACTTAGTAGGCCCACAGGTCAGCTTCCGAAAGGGTGTGCCCCAAATGTCAGGGGGAGGAATCATTTTTTGGGCGGGTGAAGCTAGAATATCCGAGATTGAAGAAGAAGCACAGCATCCGTTGGATGGACATCCAACGACCACTACTGCTAGAGCCGTGTGTTGACTATAAGTTGACAAAGCCTTGCATACGCGTCAACTCCTTTTTTTAGGGTATGCGTCAACTTAGTAAGGTCAAAAGTGTGTGGCAGAGAACTTATAGCCCATTTGAGATTTGTAAGAATGTGCAGCCTATTTTTGAATTCTAATGAAATTTACTACAGCCCATTTACAGTTTGTTAAAAGTACAACCCATTTCAACCAACCGTTCAAAACAGAATTCAATAAAATTTCCCACATTTAGATGGGATCCGAAATATTTATCCCGAAATTTCTAGTCAGATTAAATACAATTTCAATATAAATTTATATTACGTAAAAATCCAAGGAAACATTGCACTCACAACAATTAATGAAATTAAAATTTTCAATATCCAAAACTAATATTTTATAAAGTAATTACGTGTTTGGTGCATTGTTTTATAGTTACTGCCCAATTTTTATAATTACATCCCATTTATTATTTCTTAAAGCCCATTTTCTTGTTAAGCCTAATGCATCCCTCTTAGGAAAGATTTGCAGCCCAACGGGGCGGAGAATAACAACTTGACCTTGCCTGGGTATTCCTAAAAAAAAGTATAGCTGGGCTAGCCATTTTCAGCTTGAAAATAATTAATATCTGGGCTGGATATCTGGCCTGGGCTAGAAGGGCCACAGCCCCCCAGTTAATACCTGCGGCGATGTTTTCGTTGTTGTTCAGAGGAGAAAAATTAATATCTGGGCTAAGGCCCTGTTCGGAGTCACTCCAACTCTTAAAAATACGAGAAGCTGGAGCATCCGTTTCCTAACTCCGTGCTTTTAAACTCCAGCTCCGGGAGCGGAGTGACGGAGTGGCGGGTCTCTGAACAGGGCCTAAACATCAAAAAACTCTGCAGTGCTCACACCTCAAAAACACAAGTACTGCTCGAGCTACTTGGTCCCAGCCGTCGGCCACTTCTTGTGCAATTCTCTCGTTTATTGACTACTCCCTCGTTTCCGGTTTATAGTGCTCAATTCAAAAATCTCACCAATCAAGGTAGATGGCAAGTGGTGGAATACTTTTTATAATTTTGCAAAAGCACCTAATTAATGCTCTTGTTATCCTCAAAAAAATTATGTTTATCAATGCATTAATTGCAATGCATGCATGCATAAAGTACATGCATTGGTCAATTTTCTCTTAATACTTGCATGCAATGATTTAATGCACATTGGAATCTGAACACGTGATGGAAAACAACCAAATTGAGCCTTATAAAATGGAAAAACTATAATTTTGAGATAAGCCCTATAAACCAGAAAGGAGGGAGTACATAGGTTGACAATAGTGTGGGACCGTGATGTCAGGAAACCAGGAGGAAGCAAAATAAATTATAGCTATATATATATATATATATATATATATATATATATATATATATATATATATATATATATATATATATATAAGGAGGCACTTGCGTATGTGAGGCTATGGCCCTGGTGGGTCCCCATTGTCATCCTCTCCAAGTAAAGTCATTTCCTCGCCCGTGCGCGCTTTTCGCCCGAAACAGTCAGCGCCGCCCGCTCCGCTTCCCGGTGTAGGCAATTGCTCCGCCTTCAAATGACACAGGTGCCGTCCGTCCGTCCATCTGTCACCCACATTAATGATACGCGGTTGCCGAGGCGGCTACTCCGGCGCCACACGTCCGTCCCTCCGCCACCCACCATTGCTACATAAATTGCTGCGCCGGCCATAGCCGCAGTCATCCGCATCCGTTCCCTTTCTCCTGTCCACACCACTACTGCCCACCATGGCTTCCTCGCGCTCCAGCGCTCTTTGGGACGGGTAGACGGCGGACCACAAGGAGATGGCAGCCATTGCTACCGACCGGCTGGCCGATAGGCAGCCGGAGGAGGAGACGTCCCAATGGAGAACATGGTAGTCGATGATCCGGCGCCAACCCCCTCCTCCGCGCCATCCTCGCTGGTGCATTGCACCATGACCATCGGCGAGTCCCGTGCCCAATATATGGACACGGTGAGGCAGATGCATGAGGAGCAGTTCCGGGAGGTGCAGGCCGACGCCGCCTACAACCATCATCTCCTCCAGGAGCACCTCCATGCGGAGGAGCAGATCACCGCGGAGCGGGCGGAGCAGGAGGCGCTGCTCAACTCGTACCGCTCCGCCCACGAGGGCCGCCTCAAGCGCTGGTGGTACCACATGCGGGTGGCGGAGGCTGCGCCCGCCTACAAAGAGGGCGATGAAGCGGGCGAGGCGCTGTTCGGCGAGACCGAGGATGAGGCAGAGGACAATGCCGGCTCCGCCGAGTGCCCGCTCCGCTGGCGTCGACGAGGCCCCGCGGCGCCAACAACGAGGCAGAGGACACCGCCGGCTCCGCCGAGGCCCCACCCCGCCAATAACGAGGCAGAGGACATCGCCGGCTCAGCCGAGGCCCCACCCTGCCGGCAACGAGGGGGAGGATTTCCACCGCTCCGCCGAGGCGCCGCCCGCCGGCAATGAGACAGAGGACATTGTCGGCTCCGCCGAGGCCCCACCCCGCTGCCAACGAGGCTGCGCCACATGGAAAACGAGGAAGAGTGTAGAACACGGTAGGTCACCACCGCTCGGGTCCAAGTAAGGCCACCACTGCTACCCTCCGGTTGAAGCCAAGCTAGGCGGGTTGACCATTGATAGCCGGTTAGCTTCTTGCGGCGACGTGGAGTCGGAGAGCTGTGCTGGAGAAGAACGCTGCTTCTACTTAACTGCTAGTGCAGTTGCCTGGCTGACACGTGGGCCCGACAGGCCACATGTCAGTTACGCAACTGCACCTGCAGTTAAGTCACCGAAGTTTCTGTTCGGCTCAGCGGGACATAGGTGGGTAGCTTCGGTTAATTAATTATACCTCCAGCGCGCCCCTTTTAATTGAAGAATGTATGAAATGTAATGAAATCCGGCATGTTTATATGAAATCCGACAGTGTATGAATGAATTTATTTCGATTAGTTCGAATTCCTGTATCACTGGCATTGGATGTACATGCAAAACAATACGTACTAGCATTATTCCCAGGGTGATCACCTCGTTTGCAGCAGTTTCACATGTACTCCCTCCGGTCCTTTCTAGTCTGCATACAAGTTTTGTCTGTAGTCAAAGTATCTCTACTTCGACTAATCTTATACAAAAAAGTATGCACTTTCACAATGTGCGAAGTAAAAAGGAACATAAGGAGTACAAAGAGTTTGAGCAGCTTTTTAGTGTTTCTGTACATTGCAATCAAACACACAGGGCTGGCAATTCATAGAGAACATTCAAAACAATCGATGATTATGCATCTCAGCGACTGACATGTCAGAGGCAATATTTACTTCACAACTAAAGAATAAAGAAAAAATTGATCGACGCTGCTGACAGCAAAGGGCGTCCCATTCAAAAATATCAAACGCATGTCTTGCTAAAATCAATGAGCAACATTTGACAAGGTTGTCCCATTAAAATCAAATGCCTACGATTGTGGAATGGGCAGGGTTTGCCATCAGTTCAGAAATTGACATGGCACCTCGTGCTAAATAAACCAGCTATTCTTTTTGTGCAGTTCCACCAAAATCAACCAAATTCGCGCGTAGCTTGTATGATTTCGTCCTTATATGTTGCAATGCCTTGAACTTATCGGCACCTCCTTTCTTGTGGTGGAAATGAATGATTTGATGTATTCATGAACATTTTGTGCAGTTCCCATTAAAATCAAGTTGAGCACCCCTGTTTGCACAAATACAAAAAAAGTGATGAGTATAAAGCAAACTGTACTATGAATTGATAGTTTAAACAGGCACCTACATGGTCCATGTAGAGCACACTTTTAGAAAAATGGAACTCACCAGAAAGAATCCTAGAACAACATTGTACTCATGCATCACAGCAAAAAAAAAATGGAGATTTGTCAGTCCTTCTAAGCTGAAGTTAGTTTGGTCTTGTGGGGAGTAATGTAACCATCCTTCAAATGCTTCTTCTGATGAGAAGATGGACAGGGCTTCTTCATCCTGGCATAATCGAAACTAGTCCCTTCACGTACTCCATATTCTTCTTCAGAGGAAGATGATCCTGTTGTGCAAAGACAAGAGGACTACTAAATGCTAGCATCCCTGTTTGCTCGAAAAAAGGAAAGGAAATATTTAAAACAACACAGATGAAGCACTTCTCAAGGACAATACCACTTTTTCACGAAAGTATCTAAACAGTAGCACAATACCAATAGAGATGACAAAGCTCAATCATATGGATGAAATCAGTGGGCGAGTACCAACCTTTGTCAGGAGGCTTATTGTGTAGAGCATACAGATGAAGCACTTCTCCGGAACCATCTGTTGCTATCTATGGTGGTGGCCATGCTTACTATATACTCCTCGATTAGTTTAATGTTTCCAACATCTTCTTGTGCAGTCCACTAAAATATATGGTATCTTCAAAGAAGATCCCTGTTTGCACAAGTAGAGATAATTACGTATTACATTAAGAGTGGCATCAAATCAGTGGCAAAATAATTGCTCGTTCCAGCCATAACAATAAATTAAGATGCAAAACTATATCATTACTTGTGTCATCACAGTTCCAGTGCTTCATTACAACACCGGGAGTTGATTTTTGTTTTTCTTCCGCTTGTTCTTCCCCTTCATCACTTGGTTTAATAACAGACAAGCTTTGCCTTCAATGTAAGATTTGGCATGTCAATTAGGGAGCACAAGTATAGTACTAAACTTAATTTTCTGATGAAAGTGGCAAAATACAGGCCAACAGTTGTGAAATATCCTTATCTTACCTCAATGGGATATTATGGTGCACATACATATTGGAAGTCTTGTCTCCATTTGTGCAGTTCACTAAAATCAAGCAACATTATCGTACAAGTAGCACAACATATGAAAGCACACTGCAGAATCATGTGAAAGAAGGCTAGTACTGACCTCTCATGATGCGGAATTCAAACAACTCACAAGAAGAAGATTTGAACCAAATTTGCCAACACGGATAGGAAGTAAGATCTCCTCTTGTGCAGTTCCACTAAGATCAAGCAATCAAGCAACATTGTTGGTGTGACATTTTGGTTGAACTGCACAAAACACTCTTAAAACAAAGTGTTTTGTGTGGTGCAACAAAAGTTCACAATGGCAACAAGGTGAAGTAGATAACCCTGTTTACATAGAGGTGCAAAGGAAACAGTTAGTGGTCAATAATGGTGGATGACACAGAAGCCAACAAAAAGAAGCATCTATCTTATCTAAATGGGAAAGAGAGCAAGACAGTAGCATTTCTCAAACGGTGGCATTGATTAATATTAACATAGAGATTATATTAACAATAAAATTCGTTAAACATGTAATTTGCTTTTAACTGTGGCATTGCATCAATTTTCCAGCGGCATTATTAGAGGGTGTTTGTTTACAGGGACATTTTGCTGTAGGGACTAAAAAACTGTGTGTCTGTCCCATCTAAACCAAAAAGGAGGGACTTTTAGGGACTAAAAGTGGGCATTTGGGACTAAAGAAAGAAGACCCCGAGGGAGTCTTTTTGGGACTTTTTCCAACAGTTGCCCCTGCCACGCATCGCACCTTGTCTCTATTAGTTCATTACTAGGGGTAACATGGTCTTTTAGCATGTCATTTAATAACCTCTAGTCCATGTTTAGTCCCTGGAACCAAGCAAGTAGGGACTAGGGAGTTTTTAACCAAACAGGGCCTTAGATCAACAACATCTAATGAGTTGCAAGGGACAGTGGACGCACCAGCACCATGTGCATCTACCGATGTGCTGTGGTCATGCACAGTCTGTTGCAACAAAGAACAAACAACCAAGGAGCATATTTGTGTTGGTCCCAGTTTTGTTATCTTTAGACACCTTTCCCTATGTGAGCGCAGCAAATCAAGTCCTGCTCAAACTCTATAGCATTGTCTCCCAAAACAAAAGATCAGTTTGTTACAGATGTGTGTACTGCATTTGTCATTGTTTTCCCTTTTCGACCAACATAGGTGCTGGATAGCCAGTCTGTACTAGTACTTTTGCCACTTCCTTTCCTCTTTGAACCACGTCCTAAATTTATGCGATACAACTTTCCCCACTACTTTCCCCCATTCCTTTCCTCTTTGAACCACGTCCTAGATTCATGCTATACAACTTTCCCCTTTCATTTCCTCTTTGAACAACGTCCTAGATTCATGCTATATACATCTTTTCCCACTACTTCCCCCCACTCCTTTCCTCTTTGAACCACATCCTAGATTCATGGTATACATGCAGCTAGAGTAATGCATGTGGAGTAAGTAAATTATACCTTAAGGTTCTTGGGGCGTGGTTCGGTGGGCGACAGGAAGGCGGCGAAGAAGAAGGGGTTGGAGGCCCTCCCGCGCTGCCGCTGGGTGAAAGTGAACAGCTGCGCTGGTAGTGGATTCCCTCCCTCGCCAACAGCGACAGCGTTAAGCCCCCTTCCCTTCCCGACGGACGGATCCCGCTGGTTCTTTGAGCAGCAGTGAGAGGAGAGAGAGGCCAACAAAGTCTTGTTTAGATCTGGAGAGGGCGAGAGAGTGTGAAGAGAGCAATTACAAGAGCTGAGGCTCCACCGTGTATATATATACTGGAGAGAGAGTGTGAAGCGTGCAAACCCTAGAAAACAAGCGCCGAGGCTGCAACTTATACGTGATGAGGTGATTATATGGTCACTACGAGATCCTATAGCTCCGTATCCATCCATTTTAACCAGTCAAAGAATCCTCTTGGCACAAATTATGCTCAAGTGTAGTTATCGAACCCGAGACCTCAAGTTTGATGAGCGAACAGGCTAACCAGCTACACAACCATCCTGTTATGTTCAACGAGAGGAAACTAACCTTTTATACATTCATGCATTCGTGTGACAAGCATGCCGTGTTTTTTTGTGTGTGTGTGTGGGAGTCATTGGGATTTCAATCATAATCGTGTCATGTGGCTTTGGTGGTAAGACTATCCAGAGTGGTGCAGAAATAATGCAGCCTTAGTCACCTTACCTCTCTCCACGTAGTATGTTGGGTCCCACCAGTCAGAGGGTGAAACAAACAAATTAATAAGAAAAATTAAAAGCACAAGCGGTGTATCTTACCTCACACATCTCGCTACTGCTCGGGAACACTGTCCAATTGATCCCTCTGTTCGCTCACGTACTATTTTCAGTGAATCCTTATTATAACATGCACACAATTTTGGGCACTTGTATTCGACTTAAGTCAGTGTGCCACCGTATCTCGTATACTTACTACTCCCTCCGTCTAGGTGTAGTAAGTCACGTTAGAAGGTGCAACGGGACCAAGGTGCGTGCGTGTGCGTGCATGCGTGCATGTGTGTCTGTGTGTTTAACAACATGTGTGTGTGTGTTAGAGAGAGCGATAGATCGACCTAATCCTATAGAGAGATGGTGTGTAGTGTACGATTTTAGCCACGAGAGTCGGTGCATCCTCTCGTTTCCGGGCGTGTCCGGTAGGGACATGCAGACAGCTGCCACGCCCGCTCCTGACCAACCTGGCCCACCAAAAGCCCATCCATCACCCCCGCGCGCTTCCCGCCCGAAACGGTCAGAACATCTCCAAAAAATAGGTGCCGAATTCATGCCCGGGCAGAGCAGACGTGACCTCTCACTGGCGCAAGAGAGATGGTTACTTCGTCCGTCCAACTTACTGCTGGGTCTATGTGATTTGACAGCTCATTGGTCTTTATTACTGAGGTGGTAGGACTGCTGGATGTCCCATGCTTTCGGCGAAAGGAGGTACTACTAGATTACAATTTTCTCCATTCTTACAGCGGAGGAGTGCAAGAGCAGTGAAAACACGCAGGCTCAGTGATTACATGGACCACCTCACACTATCACCGTGTGACACCTAACTCTTTACACAGTAGTCCATCCGTTCCTAAATATTACTAGATGAGTCCCCGCGCATTGCCGCGGAACAGCCGTATATCTCTCTGCGCAAAATTATCGATTTCATAGAACTAAAAAAACTCTATAACTGCATGACAAATGTGGTAGCCAAACTAAATAAACTCCCATCATCATTTAGATCATCCCACGTAAGTAAAAAAGATTAGCCAACTCCTACTGCATAATGGGATTATATTTTTCTTTTTGACATGTTAATGGGACTTAAAAAGCTCACTTACATGCATGCTACCGGTGCATGCTTGCATGCAGACATGTTGATGTGATTTAAAACCCACTCACATGCATGCCATGGTATTTCTGCATGCTTGCATGTGGCTTAGTGCGGAGCCTCTGCTACGTCTCGAGCTTGCGTTGGTTTTCCCCGAAGAGGAGGGGGTGATGCAGCACAGTAGCGTAAGTATTTCCCTCAGTTTTTGAGAACCAAGGTATCAATCCAGTAGGAGGTCACGCGCAAGTCCCTCGTACCTGCACAACACGGTAGCAACTCGCAACCAACGCTTAGGGGTTGTCAATCCCTTCATGGTCACTTACGAGAGTGAGATCTGATAGAGATAATATTTTTGGTATATTTGGTATAAAGATGCAAAGTAAAAAGATAAAGGCAAAACAAGTAAATAAAGTGATGGAGATTGATATGATGAGAATAGACCCGGGGGCCATAGGTTTCACTAGTGGCTTCTCTCAAGAGCATAAATATTCTACGGTGGGTGAACAAATTACTGTTGAGCAATTGACAGAATTGAGCATAGTTATGAGTATATCTAGGCAATGATCATGTATATAGGCATCACGTCCGTGATAAGTAGATCGAAACGATTCTGCATCTACTACTATTACTCCACTCATCAACCACTATCCAGCATGCATCTAGAGTATTAAGTTATAAATAGAGTAACGCCTTAAGCAAGATGACATGATGTAGAGGGATAAATTCATGCAATATAATAAAAACCCCATCTTGTTATCCTCAATGGCAACAATACAATACGTGCCTTGCAACTCTTTCTGTCACTGAGTAAGGACACCGCAAGATTGAACCCAAAGCAATGGACTTCTCCCATTGCGAGAACTACCAATCTAGTTGGCCAAACCAAACGGATAATTCGAAGAGACTTGCAAAGATAACTCAATTATACATAAAAGAATTCAGAGAAGAATCAAATATTTTCCATAGATAAATTGGATCATAAACCCACAATTCATCGGTCTCAACAAACACATCGCAAAAAGAAGATTAGATCGAATAGATCTCCACGAGAGAGGGGGAGAACATTGTATTGAGATCCAAAAAGAGAGAAGAAGCCATCTAGCTACTAGCTATGGACCCGAAGGTCTGAAGTAAACTACTCACACTTGATCGGAGGGGCTATGGTGATGATGTAGAAGCCCTCCGTGGTGGATGCCCTCTCCGGCGGAGCTCCGGAATAGGCCCCAAGATGGGATCTCGTGGATACAGAAGGTTGCGACGGTGGAATTAGGTTTTTGGCTCCCTCTCTGATCATACGGGGATACATAGGTATATATAGGAGGAAGGAGTACGTCAGTGGAGCTTCGAGGGGCCCACGAGGCAGGGGGCGCGCCCAGGGGGGAGGGGCGTGCCCTCCACCCTCGTGACCGCCTCGTGGCTTTCTTGACGGAGGGTTCAAGTCTCCTGGATCTTATCTGATGAGAAAATCACGTTCCCGAAGGTTTCATTCCGTTTGGACTCTGTTTGATATTCTGTTTCCTCGAAATACTGAAATAGGCAAAAACCAGCAATTCTGGGCTGGGCCTCCGGTTAATAGGTTAGTCCCAAAAATAATATAAAAGTGGAAAATAAAGCCCAATATAGTCCAAAACAGTAGATAAAGTAGCATGGAGCAATCAAAAATTATAGATACGTTGGAGACGTATCAGGCATCCCCAAGCTTAATTCCTGCTCGTCCTCGAGTAGGTAAATGATAAAAAGAGAATTTTTGATGCGGAGTGATACTTTGGCATAATTTGAATGTAAATCTTCTTAATCATGGTATGAATATTCAGATCCGAAAGATTCAAGACAAAAGTTCATATTGACATAAAAAATAATAATACTTCAAGCATACTAATCAAAGTAATTATGTCTTCTCAAAATAACATGGCCAAAGAAAGTTATCCCTACAAAATCATATAGTCTGGTTATACTCCATCTTCCCCACACGAAGTATTCAAATCATGCACAACCCCGATGACAAGCCAAGCAATTGTTTCATACTTTAACATTTTCAAAACTTTTTCAATCTTCACGCAATACATGAGCGTGAGCCATGGATATAGCACTATATGTGGAATAGAGTGGTGGTTGTGGAGAAGACAAAAAAGAGGGAAGATAGTCTCAATCAACTAGGCGTATCAACGAGCTATGGAGATGCCCATCAATAGATATCAATGTGAGTGAGTAGGGATTGCCATGCAACGGATGCACTAGAGCTATAAGTATATGAAAGCTCAACAAAAGAAACTAAGTGGGTGTGCATACAACTCGCTTGCTCACGAAGACCTAGGGCGTTTTGAGGAAGCCCATCATTGGAATATACAAGCCAAGTTCTATAATGAAAAATCCCCACTAGTATATGAATGTGACAACATGGGAGACTCTCTTCATGAAGGTCATGGTGCTACTTTGAAGCACAAGTGGGGTAAAAGGATAGTAGCATTGTCCCTTCTCTCTTTTTCTCTCATTTTTTTATTTGGGCCTTTTCTCTCTTTTTTTATGGCCTCTTTTTTCTCTTTTTTTTCGTCCGGAGTCTCATCCCGACTTGTGGGGGAATCATAGCCTCCATCATCCTTTCCTCACTTGGGACAATGCTCTAATAATGATGATCATCACACTTTTATTTTTCTTACAACTCAACAATTACAACTTGATACTTAGAACATATGACTCTATATGAATGCCTCCGGTGGTGTACCGGGATATGCAATGATTCATGAGTGACATGTATGAAAGAATTATGAAAGGTGGCTTTGCCACAAATACGATGTCAACTACATGATCATGCTAAGCAATATGACAATGATGGAGCGTGTCATAATAAACGGAACGGTGGAAAGTTGCATGGCAATATATCTCGGAATGGCTATGGAAATGCCATAATAGGTAGGTATGGTGGCTGTTTTGAGGAAGGTTTATGGTGGGTGTATGATACCGGCAAAAGGTGCGCGGTATTAGAGAGTCTAGCAATGGTGGAAGGATGGGAAAAAGTGCGTATAATCCATGGACTCAACATTAGTCATAAAGAACTCATATACTTATTGCAAAAATCTAGAAGTTATCAAAGCAAAGTATTACGCGCATGCTCCTAGGGGGATAGATAGGTAGGAAAAGACCATCGCTCGTCCCCGACTGCCACTCATAAGGAAGACAATCAATAAATAAATCATGCTCCGAGCTCATCACATAACGGATCACCATACGTGCATGCTACGGGAATCACAAACTTCAACACAAGTATTCTTTGAATTAACAACTACTCAACTAGCATTACTCTAATATCACCATCTTCATATCTCAAAACAATTATCAAGCATCAAACTTATCTTGGTATTCAACGCACTCAAAAGAAAGTTTCACATATCTTGAACACCAAGTATATTAACATTAAGCAAATTACCATGCTATTAATGACTCTCAAAATAATCTAAGTGAAGCATGAGAGATCAAGTTTATTTAAAACAAATCCACCACCGTGCTCTAAAAGATCTAAGTGAAGCACTAGAGCAAAAATTATCACGCTCAAAAGATATAAGTGAAGCACTATGAGCAAAACTATCAAGCTCAAAAGATATAAGTGAAGCACATAGAGTATTCTAATAAATTTCAATTCATGTATGGATCTCTCAAAAGGTGTGTACAACAAGGATGATTGTGGTAAACTAACAAGCAAAGACACAAATAATACAAGACGCTCCAAGCAAAACACAGATCATGTTGGTGAATAAAAATATAGCTCCAAGTAAATTACCGATGGAAGTGGACGAAAGAGGGGATGCCTTCCGGGGCATCCCCAAGCTATGACTTTTTGGTGTCCTTGGATTATCTTGGGGGTGCCATGGGCATCCCCAAGCTTAGGCTCTTGCCACTCCTTGTTCCATAATCCATCAAAAGAATTCACCCAAAACTTGAAAACTTCACAACACAAAACTCAATAGAAATCTCGTGAGCTCCGTTAGAGAAAGAAAACAAAAGACTACTTTAAGGTACTGTAATTAACTCATTATTTATTTGTATTGGTGTTAAACCTACTGTATTCCAACTTCTCTATGGATCATAAACTATTTTACTAGCCATAGATTCATCAAAATAAGCAAACAACACAGGCAAAACAGAATCTGTCAAAAACAGAATAGTCTGTAGTAATCTGTAACTAACGCAAACTTCTGGAACTCTAAAAATTCTACGAAAATAGGAAGTCCTGGAAAATTAGTTTATTGATCCGCAGCAAGAAGAATCAACGCAAAATCTCTCTCCAGTAATTTATCATAACTAAATGCGTGCGCGCAAAGTTTCTGTTTTTCAGCAGAATCAAATCAACTATCATCGTAGGTTATCCTATAGGTCTTACTTGGCACAAACACTAATTAAAATATAAAACCACATCCAAACAGAAGGTAGATGGATTATTTATTGCTAAACAAAAGCAAAAACAAAAAACACAAAATAAAATTGGGTTGCCTCCCAACAAGCACTTTCGTTTAACGCCCCTAGCTAGGCATAAAAGCAAGGATAGATCTAGGTATTGCCATCTTTGGTAGGCAATCCATAAGTGGCTCTCATGATAGATTCATATGGTAATTTTATTTTCTTTCTAGGGAAGTGTTCCATACCCTTTTTTAAGGGAAATTGTAATCTAATATTCCCTTCCTTCATATCAATAATTGCACCAACCGTTCTAAGGAAAGGTCTACCAAGAATAATAGGACATGAAGGATTGCAATCTATATCAAGAACGATAAAATCTACGGGCACATAATTCCTATTTGCAACAATAAGGACATCATTAATTCTTCCCATAGGCTTTTTAATAGTGGAATCCGCAAGATGCAAGTTTAGAGAGCAATCACCAAAATTACGGAAATCTAGCAAATCACATAAAGTTTTGGGAATAGTAGAGACACTAGCACCCAAATCACATAAAGCATGAAACTCAAAATCTTTAATTTTAATTTTAATAGTAGGTTCACACTCATCATAGAGTTTTCTAGGGATAGAAACTTTCATCTCAAGTTTTTCTTCATAAGATTGCATCAAAGCATCAACAATGTGTTCGGTAAAGGCCTTATTTTGACTATAAGCATGAGGAGATTCTAGCACGGATTGCAACAAGGAAATACAACCAATCAAAGAGCAATTTTCATAATTAAATTCCTTGAGATCCAAAATAGTGGGTTTAGCAACATCACGGTTTCTATTTATTTCAATCCCACTTTCATCAATTTCATCATCAAGATCTAGAAACTCTGAATTCTTAGAACGCCTTCTAGGTAAAGGAAGATAATATTCAGATTCATTAAGATTCATATTGCAAAACAAGGATTTAATAGGGTATGCATCAATAACTTTTTGATCTTCCTCTTGATTTTCATAGGGATTAGAAGAACACGCTTTAATAAAGGCATCTTTGGAAGCACGCATCCTAGCGGTTCTTTCCTTGCACTCATCAATGGAAATTCTCATGGCTTTGAGAAACTCATTGATATCATTCTTAGGAGGAATAGATCTAAGCTTTAAAGAATCAATCTCAAGAGAAATTCTATCAACGTTCCTAGCCAAATCATCAACTTTAAGCAATTTTTCTTCAAGCAAAGCATTGAAATTCTTTTGTGAATTCATAAACTCTTTAACACTACTCTCAAATTCAGAGGTCATATTATTAAAATTTCCATAAGAGTTGTTGTAGGAATTTCCATAATTATTAGAAGGATTACTAGGATAAGGCCTAGGATTAAAATTCCCTCTATAAGCGTTGTTTCCAAAATTATTCCTACCAATAAAATTCACATCCATAGATTCATTATTATTCTCAAGCAAAGTAGATAAAGGCATATCATTGGGATCAAGAGGAGTATTTTTAGGAGCAAACATCTTCATAAGTTCATCCATCTTTTCACTCAAAACATTGATTTCTTCTATAGCATGCACTTTTTTACTAGAAGATCTTTCGATATGCCATTGAGAATAATTATCCATAATATTATCAAGCAATTTTGTAGCATCTCCTAACGTCATTTCCATAAACGTGCCTCCCGCGGCTGAATCTAAAAGATTTCTAGAAGCAAAATTCAATCCGGCATAAAAATTTTGTAGGATCATCCATAAATTCAAACCATGAGTAGGACAATTGTGGAGCATCAATTTCATTCTTTCCCAAGATTGGGCAACATGCTCATGATCAAGTTGTTTAAAATTCATAATATCATTCCTAAGAGTGATGATCTTAGCGGGAGGAAAATACTTAGAGATAAAAGCATCTTTGCACTTGTTCCAAGAATCAATACTATTTTTAGGCAAAGACGAAAACCAAACTTTAGCACGATCTCTAAGTGAAAACGGAAATAACTTCAATTTGTTATCCGTATCTTTTTTCTTTTGCATATCACACAAATCAACAAAATTGTTTAGATGAGTAGCGGCATCTTCACTAGGAAGGCCGGCAAATTGATCTTTCATAACAAGATTCAGCAAAGCGGTATTGATTTCACAAGACTCATCATTATTAAGAGGAGAAATCGGAGTACTAAGGAAATCATTATTATTGGTATTCGAGAAATCACACAATTTGGCATTATCTTGCTCCATGGCAACAAGTAATCCAACACACAAGCAAGCATAAAGGCAACGAAAAAAGGCAAACGGGAAAGAGAGGAGATTGGGAAAGAGAGGGCGAATAAAACGGCAAGGGTGAAGTGGGGGAGAGGAAAACGAGAGGCAAATGGCAAATAATGTAATGCGAGAGATAGGGATTGTGATGGGTACTTGGTATGTTGACTTTTGCGTAAGCCTCCCCGGTAACGGCGCCAGAAATCCTTCTTGCTACGTCTCGAGATTGCGTTGGTTTTCCCTGAAGAGGAGGGGGTGATGCAGCACAGTAGCGTAAGTATTTCCCTCAGTTTTTGAGAACCAAGGTATCAATCCAGTAGGAGGTCACGCGCAAGTCCCTCGTACCTGCACAACATGGTAGCAACTCGCAACCAACGTTAGGGGTTGTCAATCCTTCACGGTCACTTACGAGAGTGAGATCTGATAGAGATAATATTTTTGGTATTTTTGGTATGAAGATGCAAAGTAAAAAGATAAAGGCAAAACAAGTAAATAAAGTGATGGAGATTGATATGATGAGAATAGACCCAGGGGCCATAGGTTTCACTAGTGGCTTCTCTCAAGAGCATAGATATTCTACGGTGGGTGAACAAATTACTGTTGAGCAATTGACAGAATTGAGCATAGTTATGAATATATCTAGGCAATGATCATGTATATAGGCATCACGTCCGTGACAAGTAGATCGAAATGATTGTGCATCTACTACTAGTACTCCACTCATCGACCACTATCCAGCATGCATCTAGAGTATTAAGTTAAAAACAGAGTAACGCCTTAAGCAAGATGACATGATGTAGAGGGATAAATTCGTGCAATATGATAAAAAACACCATCTTGTTATCCTCGATGGCAACAATACAATACGTGCCTTGCAACTCTTTCTGTCACTGAGTAAGGACACCGCAAGATTGAACCCAAAGCCATGCACTTCTCCCATTGCAAGAACTACCAATCTAGTTGGCCAAACCAAACGGATAATTCGAAGAGACTTGCAAAGATAACTCAATCATACATAAAAGAATTCAGAGAAGAATTAAATATTTTCCATAGATAAGTTGGATCATAAACCCACAATTCATCGATCTCAACAAACACATCGCAAAAAGAAGATTAGATCGAATAGATCTCCACGAGAGAGGGGGAGAACATTGTATTGAGATCCAAAAAGAGAGAAGAAGCCATCTAGCTACTAGCTATGGACCCGAAGGTCTGAAGTAAACTACTCACACTTCATCGGAGGGGCTATGGTGATGATGTAGAAGCCCTCCGTGGTGGATGCCCTCTCCGGCGGAGCTCCGGAACAGGCCCCAAGATGGGATCTCATGGATACAGAAGGTTGCGGCGGTGGAATTAGGTTTTTGGCTCCCTCTTTGATCATACGGGGATACGTAGGTATATATAGGAGGAAGGAGTGCGTCGGTGGAGCTTCGTGGGGCCCACGAGGCAGGGGGCGCGCCCTCCACCCTCGTGACCGCCTCGTGGCTTTCTTGACGGAGGGTCCAAGTCTCCTAGATCTTATCTGATGAGAAAATCACGTTCCCGAAGGTTTCATTCCATTTGGACTCCGTTTGAGATTCTGTTTCCTCGAAATACTGAAATAGGCAAAAAACAGCAATTCTGGGCTGGGCCTCCGGTTAATAGGTTAGTCCCAAAAATAATATAAAAGTGGAAAATAAAGCCCAATATAGTCCAAAATAGTAGATAAAGTAGCATGGAGCTATCAAAAATTATAGATACGTTGGAGACATATCAGCCTCTCAACGTCTAGATCAGACGGCTATTATGGACTGATTTAGTTCATCTAACGGCTACACTAATTTTGATGATGTGTATCAAGTAGGGATGAAAATGGATTGGAAACTTTTCGCTTTTCCGAAGGAAAAGTGGAAATGGAGGGGAAATATGGGAACTGAAACGGAAATTTGCAAAACGGAAGTGGGAATGAATTTTTTTATGCGGAAACGGAAATAAAAATGGAATGTTGTTTTCCGGTGGAACAGGCATGGAAACAAAATGTTCCGTTTCCGTGAATATGGAATTTTTGTTTTGATTATAGACCTATGGCTGCTTTTTATATCAACCACACCAAACAACGCACAATGAAACAATGAGTACAATGAATCATTTGGGGCCCAACTTCTACTACCACGCATGTAGTCAGCTTGACCCTCTATGCAATTGTCCAGTACTATTACAACACTACGCTAAGTTGCTAACATAATGATATTATTTTGTAGCCATGTTAATAATTCATTAAATTTGTTTGTTTTTTGTGTTTATTTCTCTATGATTCAAGGGGTTTTTAAGTTCCGGTCAACACCCACTTCTGTTTCCGTGTCTGCTTTGTATTCGCTTTGTGTCCATTTCCGGTAGTATCTGTTTCCGTATTCATTTCCGAGGTTTCTGTATTCGTTTCCGCTTTTGCAAAAATATATGAAAACAAATGTGGTAGCACTCAGTTCTGTCCGTTTCCGCTCCGTTTTCATCCCTAGTCTCTAGGAGAGGATAGAGAATTCCTAGTAGTGGGGGCTAGCTATTACTAGTATATAAGTCTTTGTAGAGATTCCACTAGGTGAACTACATACGGAATAAAATGAATGAATCTACACTTAAAATGCATCTATATACATCCGCATGTGGTTCATGGTGAAATCTTACAAAGACTTATATTTAGGAACGGAGGAAGTACTAGTATAGTATGTACCGTAATTTATCAGCGAGATAAATTTGTACAATGCTATGAAGCCTCCAGCTTCTGTTACGTGTATCTTGCGTCCAAGGTTGCCCGTTGCAACATTTCATCAAATACAAAGGAGACTAACATGCATGCTATTGCATCTCAATGATTGACAGATCATAGCAAATATGTACTCCCTCCGTTCCAAAATAAGTGTCTCAACTTTGTGCAAACTTTAGTACAAAGTTGTACTACTACTAAAGTTAACACTTATTTTGGAACAGAGGCAGCTAAAGAAAAAAAGATCCATGCAATCCCTAGCCCTTGAAACGTGAACCCTAAGCAGGCTTCAATTTGCTGGCAACGTTCGAGCTTCCTAATAAATGAAGTTTGCAACCTTTTGACCATCGGATCATTTTGTGCAGTTTCACCAAAATCAAGATGAGCATCCCTGTGGCAAAGAAATTGAAGAAGCGTGAGTAGAATAAGATTACTGGGACTAGTTGATGAGGCATAAACTCATCACAAATACAGTACGTAGAAGCCAGTAGAGGTATGTGCGGGGCAAATAAGTAGAGAAATATCCACAGGGAGTGATGTGGGCAGCTGGAGCAGTGGTGCAAGCCGGCTGTAAAGGGAGTTGTACCTGAGGGACGTAGCTCAACCTTGAGGAAGGTGGCGGGAGGCGGCAACTGCCCACGTCACGGCAGTGAGTAAGGGATGAAGGCAACCTCACCGGCTTTGTGAGAGAGAACGGCGGGGACCCCTGATCGGGACGTGCCGACAGTGGGTTTTCGCCGTCGGCGACAGCGACCGCATCTACACTAAGCATCCACCCCTTCCCCCGGCGGACGTGATCCGCCGGGATGTTAGAGATGTGGCCACAATTGTTTTGCGCGAAAGAGTGTGAAGAGAGAAACCCAGCAAGCAATCGTGTAGGCTGGCCCGTCCTGACTATGTATATAGTGGAGCGGTTTCCTTTTCTCTCCATATGAACCTATCATATTGCGTACGTGCCACTGAAGAAAAAAAACTTTATTTATAAATGACGCGGCACCTACTACTCGTTCTCCTATAACCTTGCGCTTGGCATCTCCAAAATATTAACCTTGCGATTGGCTCTTCGCCTCTTCGGGAAGTCGAGCAGTAATGCTAGTGTAGTATATATCGTTCTAGCTATATGAGACTGAATGAATTGCTGCAGGTCCACCACATGGGCGAGGGTCGAGGGGTGAGGGAGAGTGCTACAAATGGAGCAAAATGAGTGAATCTACACTCTAAAATACGTCTATATAGATCAGTGTTTGGAGTATGTACTAGTAGTTCATATTGAAATCTACTAAAGGACATACATATTCCAAACAATATGATATAATCTCTATAACCAAGGTAGTAGGGACGAGGAGTAAACGGAGGGAGTAGTAAATTTTTATCCTCGTCCTGCGAGCCACCGCGCGCATGGGCGAGGGAGCGGGCGTATGGCGGAGCAAGCTTCACCTCATCATGCGAGCCACCACGCCCGTGGGCGGGGGAGACGACATACTAAGCAAGCTTCTCCTTGTTCTGTGAGTTGACGGGACACATCAAAAGTACTCCAATGTATAGAGCCTTGCCTCTAAGGTAGGCCCCACATGGTTTGCCTCTTTTTTTAATTTACATAACGCGTCAAGTCGCAATTTGCTTGTTCACCCGTGGTAGACGATCCTCCCTCCACCAAGTGGACAACCAGTACACGTGCCAAATTACCACGCGGGCAGCCTTTTTCATACAGAAATGAGCTCCACTGTGTACCCACGCGGGTGTGGTTGGGAAAGAGACGGGAGTACGAGCGCCGTGCATGAACCTCTTCTCTTCGTGCATGTCCCCCACCTACGTGGGTGGGTGTGAGAGATACAAACCGCGTTCGTGAGTGTTTTTTGTTTTGGGGTGGGGGTGGGGTGGGGGGTTGATTTCGTGAATTATTTGTGGGAATATGTGTCGATGACATCTCAAACAAAATTTTGCATGCAATGTGTGTGAAATGGAGGCCTATCCATATCACATATAGAGGGTCGGGTAATCTACGAGAAGAGAGGGAGGGGTCATAGCTATCGATAGAGTCGAAGAGAGGATCAAGTGGGTGGGTGCGAGATCGATGAAGAGAGCCATCGAAATTATGTGTGTGTGCAAGTCAAAGATATAGGGCGACTGGCCTATCGGAACGTTAGAGGGCACATATCAAGTTTGTGTGTGGCAAGGAGACATGACTAGAGCGCTCGATGTATTGGTGTGTGTGTGTGTGGGGAGGGGGGAGGGGAGTGGGGGGAGGGGTAGGCAGAGGCCTAACTATAGAGGTAGAATGACTCGTATATGTGTTGAGAAGGAGAGACCCAGCTATGTCTTGAGGGAGATCGGTCGACATCCATACATAACTGAAGGACGGGAAATATGATGGGACAGAGAGAGAGAGAGAGAGGGGTAGAGTGCTGGATGGGTGATGGAGTTGCTTCTCGAAGATGGTGGGAGAGGCCTACTAGACAAACTGAGGGTGGAACTGCAATGTTATCAATAAGAGTGGGGATGTATTTCTGTGTGTGCCTGTGTGTGATAGATCTGTCGAGACACATCCATGGATGATGAAGGGGAACCATGTGTTTGGTAAGAAAACCTAACTAGATCGGTAGATCAATTGTTGTTTGTCGGAGGAAGGGAGAGACACAACTAATGAGGTAGATCGATCGACGTGTGGGTAAAAACGAGTTATAAGGACCTAGCTAGCTATATGTATAGCGAGAGATCGGTCGGTGTACGTCCATTTGTTAGAGGCAAATAAGGCCCAGCGAGACGGATAGACAGAGAGAATGGAGCTAGGAGGTGGTGCGAGAGGCCCAGCTACTAGCTAGATAGGAGGAGGAGTGTGTGGTTGTGAGATCGATGAAAAGAGGGGCGAGAGTTTACACGTGTGTGTGACCGTATGAGAGACACGAGGCAAGGACACATAAAGGAGGAGATTGAAGGTGTGTGTGTATGTTGTAGGTAGGCATCGCTGGAGAGGTTTATCGATCGGTGTGTGTCAGAAAGGAGTTGTAGAAACTGTGGGAGAACGACCTAAAGAAAAAAAATGAATGTGCCTGGTGGACAGAATGCCGAGGGAGGGGGAGGGCGAGGAGGGCGTGTGCATGCATGAGAGAAAGATAGTGGTAGCTACAAAGGTTAGAGGATTGTGTGGGTGTAAGAGACTAACAAAGATCATAATTTGATATGAAAGCAGATTCATATATTTGAATATGAGATCATAGTGTTTTAAACATATGCATGCATGAATATAGCGGTGATACACGTGCTGTGCACATGTTATACCATAATGTGATAATGCATGGCTTTTGCAACTCACAGCTAAATGCCGAACAATCTAAACCATACTATACATCAAACAATCTCACATTTTATTTGAATTTGTTATAATGTGTGGCGTTTGCAGCTTACAACTAAATATCGAACAATCTAAACAATACTATATATATCGAACATTCTCACATTTTATTTGAATTTGAGGTAATGTGTGGTGTTTGCAACTCACATCTAAATACTTGTAGGCGTAGGGGGCGGGGCACCATACATAATGTGATAAACACATTATACATATGAGATATGGTTTAGATTATGAAGATCTAGCTAGAGCTAGAAATGTAATGTGATTTGAAATCAATGATACGTCTCCAATGTATCTATAATTTTTGATTGTTCCATGCTATTATATTACCTCTTTTGGATGTTTATGGGCTTTATTTTGCACATTTATATCATTTTTGGCACTAACCTACTAACCGGAGGCCCAACCCGTATTGCTGTTTTTTTGCCTATTTCAGTATTTCGAAGAAAAGGAATATCAAACGGAGTCCAAACGGAATGAAACCTTCGGGAGCGTGATTTTTGGAACGAACGTGATCCATAGGACTTGGAGTGCAAGTCAAGAAGCAATCGAGGCGGCCAAGAGATAGGAGGGCGCGCCCACCCCCTCTAGGCGCGCCCCCTGTCTCCTAGGCCCCTCGGGGGTCCACAGACCTACTTCTTCCTCCTATATATACCCATGTACCCCGAAAACATCTAGGGAGCCAACGAAAAACAATTTCCACCACTGTAACCTTCTGTATCAGCGAGATCCCATATTGGAGCCTTCGCCGGCGCTCCGCCGAAGGGGGAATCGACCATGGAGGGCTTCTACATCAACACCATAGCCCCTCCGATGAGTTGTGAGTAGTTTACCACAGACCTTCGGGTCCATAGTTATTAGCTAGATGGCTTCTTCTCTCTTTTTGGATCTCAATACCCCTCTCTTGTGGAGATCTATTTGATGTAACTCTTTTTGCAGTGTGTTTGTCGAGATCCGATGAATTGTGGGTTTATGATCAAGTTTATCTATGCGAAATATTTGAATCTCCTCTGAATTCTTTTATGTATGATTGAGTTATCTTTGCAAGTCTCTTCGAATTATCAGTTTGGTTTGGACTACTAGATTGATCTTTCTTGCCATGGGAGAAGTGCTTAGCTTTGGGTTCAATCTTGCGGTGTCCTTACCTAGTGACAACAGGGGTTGCAAGGCACGTATTGTATTGTTGCCATCGAGGATAAAAAGATGGGGTTTATATCATATTGCATGAGTTTATCCCTCTACATCATGTCATCTTTCTTAATGTGTTACTCTATTCTTATGAACTTAATACTCTAGATGCATGCTGGATAGCGGTCGATGTGTGAAGTAATAGTAGTAGATGCAGGCAGGAGTCGGTCTACTTGTCGCGAACGTGATGCCTATATACATGATCATGCCTCGATAATCTCATAATTATTCGCTTTTCTATCAATTGATCGATAGTAATTTGTTCACCCACCGTAATACTTCTTGAGAGAAGCCACTAGTGAAACCTATGGGCCCGGGTCTATCTTTTATCATATAAGCTTTCAGTCTACTTTTATTTGCATCTTTACTTTTGCAATCTATATTATAAAATACCAAAAATATATTTATCTTATCATACTATCTCTATCAGATCTCACTTTGGCAAGTGGTGAAGGGATTGACAACCCCTTTATTGCATTGGTTGCGAGTTCTTTGTTTGTTTGTGTAGGTGCGTGGGACTTTTGAGGAGCCTCCTAATGGATTGATACCTTGGTTCTCAAAAACTGAGCGAAATACTTACGCTACTATTGCTGCATCACCCTTTCCAATTCAGGGAAAACCAACGCAAGCTCAAGACGTAGCAAGAAGGATTTATGGCGCCGTTGCCGGGGAGGTCTTCGCTCAAGTCAAGACATAACAAGTACCCATCACAAACTCATCTCCCTCGCATTACATTATTTGCCATTTGCCTCTCGTTTTCCTCTCCCCCACTTCACCCTTGCCGTTTTCTTCGCCCCTCTTCCATTCAATCTTGTGTCTCCATGTGCCTTCTTTTTGCTTGCATTTTTGCTTGCTAAAAGTTTATGGATCCTCATCCACTTGCTAATCTTTTTAAGAGATCCAATTATGACGAACCAATTTCTAGTGATTTGAGTGCACTAGATTATCTTTATGAGGTTTTGCTTGAAATTCGTAAATCTGAAAATTGTGATGAAGAAACTTATGAAGAGATTCACGATAGCTCCTTGAATAAAAAGCATGATTGCAATGATTTTACTATACATTCTCCTGATGTCAATTGTGCTAATAATATGCAAAACCCTAAGCTTAGGGATGCTAGTTTTGCTATGTCTACTACTTGTTGCAATGATCATGATTGGGGTGATTCTTCTTATGATCTTGAAAATTTATTTAAGCCCCATGATGAATATGAGATTGATAATAGTGTTTGCAATAATATTGAAAGTGGGTTTGGAAGAGTGTCAACTTTAGATCCCACATATTTGGAGTATGTTCAATCTTATGATATTTTTGATAAAAGTGGATTTGGAGAGGTCATGACTTTAGTTAATGTTAATCCCACTATCTTGGAAGAGTGTCAACTTTGCATGCATATGGATTATGTTGAGAATATGTTATGTGATAGCTATTTTGTTGAATTTCCTTATGATCCTATATGTAATTATTATAAGAGAGGAAAATATGGTTGTAGAAATTTTCATGTTGCTAAATTACCTCTCTTCATGCTGAGATTGCTATTGTCTTCTTCCTTGCATATGCTAGTTTTTGCTTGCCTTGATAATTTGTTTGCTTATTAAAAACCTATACATAGGAAGTATGTTAGACTTAAGTGTGTTTGTCACATGTTTTATGATGCTCTATTTATGCTTCAATTCTTGTCTTTCATGTGAGCATCATTAAAATTATCAATGCCTAGCTAAAAGGCTCTAAAGAAAAGCGCTAGTTGGGAGGCAACCCAGTTTTATTTTTGTTTTTTGTTTTTGTTTCTGTTTAGTAATAAATTTTGCATCTACCTTCTGTTTAGATGTGTTTTTATGTTTTAATTAGTGTTTGTGCCAAGTAGAACCTATAGGACAAACTATGGTAATAGTTAATTTGATTCTGCTGAAAAACAGACACTTTGCATGCACAAAATTAGTTTTGTTAAATCACAGAAACGTGCTTTTGCATTGATTCTTTTTGCTTCTGATCAATAGACAAATGTCCCAGGACTTCCTATTTTTGTAGGATGTTTAGTGTTCCAGAAGTTTGCGTTAGTTACAGATTGCTACAGACTGTTCTGTTTTTGACAGATTCTGCCTTTCGTGTGTTGTTTGCTTGTTTTGATGCATCTATGGCTAGTAAAATAGTTTATAAACCATAGATAAGTTGGAATACAGTAGGTTTAACACCGAAATAAATAAAGAATGAGTTCATTATAGTCCCTTATGTGGTGGTTTTGTTTTCTTTCACTAACAGAGCTTATGAGATTTCCTGTTGAGTTTTGTGTTGTGAAGTTTTCAAGTTTTGGGTAAAGATTTGATGGACTATGGAATAAGGAGTGGCAAAAGCCTAAGCTTAGGGATGCCCATGGAACCCCAAGATATTCAAGAATAGCCAAAAGCCTAAGCTTGGGGATGCCCCGGGAAGGCATCCCCTCTTTTGTCTTTGTTCATTGGTAACTTTACTTGGAGCTATATTTTTATTCGCCACATGATATGTGTTTTGCTTGGAGCGTCGTGTATGATATTAGTCTTTGATTTTTGGTTTTTCCACAATAATACTTTCTGTACACACCTTTTGGGAGAATCCTACTTGATTGGAATTTATTAGAATACTCTATGCGCTTCACTTATATCTTTTGAGCTAGATAGTTTTTGCTCTAGTACTTCACTTATATCTTTTAGAGCATGATGGTGGCTTAATGTTGTAGAAATTGCTAGTCTCTCATGCTTCACTTATATTATTTTGAGAGTCTTTTAGAACAGCATGGTATTTGCTATGGTTATAAAATTGGTCCTAGAATGGTAGGCATCCAAGTTGGGTATAATAAAAACTATCATAGGAAGTGAATTGGATGCTATGATCAATTTGGTACTTGATAATTGTTTTGAGATATGGAGGTAGTGATATTAAAGTCATGTTAGTTGGGTGATTATGAATTTAAATAATGCTTGTTTTGAAGTTAGCAAGTCCCGTAGCATGCACGTATGGTTAAAGTTGTGTAACAAATTTGAAACATGAAGTGTACTTGGATTGTGCATCCTTATGAGTGGCGGTCGGGGACGAGCGATGGTCTTTTCCTACCAATCTATCCCTCTAGGAGCATGCGCGTAATGCTTGGTTTTTGATGACTTGTATATTTTTGCAATAAGTATATGAGTTCTTTTGGCTAATGTTGAGTCCATGGATTATACGCACTTTTACCTTTCCATCATTGCTAGCCTCTTCGGTACCGTGCATTGCCCTTTCTCACCTTGAGAGTTGGTGCGAACTTCGCCGGTGCATCCAAGCCCCGTGATATGATACGCTCTATCACACATAAACCTCCTTATATCTTCCTCAAAACAGCCACCATACCTACCTACTATGGAATTTCCATAGCCATTCCAAGATATATTGCCATGCAACTTTCCACCGTTACGTTTATCATCATGACACACATTACTTTTGTCATATTGCATTGCATGATCATGTAGTTGACATCGTATTTGTGGCAATGCCACCATGCATAATTTTTCATACATGTCACTCTTGATTCATTGCACCATCCTGGTACACCGCCGGAGGCATTCATATAGAGTCATATCTTGTTCTAGTTTTGAGTTGTAATTCATATATTGTAATCAATAACAGTGTGATGATCATCCTTATTAGAGCATTGTGCCCAAAAAGAAAAAGAAAAAGGCCAAAGAAAAAAATAAAGGCCAAAGAAAAAAAGGAAAAAAGGAAAAAAGGAAAAAAAGAAAATAAAAAAGGGGTAATGTTACTATCTCTTTTTCCACACTTGTGCTTCAAAGTAGCACCATGTCCTTCATATAGCGAGTCTCATATAGTGTGCTTCAAAGTAGAACCATGTTTTTCATATAGAGAGTCTGATATGTTGTCACTTTCATATACTAGTGGGAATTTTTCATTACAGAACTTGGCTTGTATATTCCTACGCTGGGCTTCCTCAAATGCCCTAGGTCTTCTTGAGCAAGCAAGTTGGATGCACACCCACTAGTTTTCTTTTGTTGAGCTTTCATTCATTTATAGCTCTAGTGCATCCGTTGCATGGCAATCCCTACTCCTCATGTTGACATCAATTGATGGGCATCTCCATAGCCCGTTGATTATCCTCGTCAATGTGAGACTTTCTCCTTTTTTGTCTTCTCCACACAATCCCCACCATCATATTCTATTCCACCCATAGTGCTATATCCATGGCTCACGCTCATGTATTGCGTGAAAGTTGAAAAGTTTGAGATTATTTAAGTACAAAACAATTGCTTGGCTTGTCATCGGGGTGTAGAATTTGGGAACATTTTTGTGTGACAAAAATGAAGCATAGCCTAACTATATTTGTAGGGATGAACTTTCTTTAGCCATGTTATTTTGAGAAGACATGATTGCTTTGATTAGTATGCTTGAAGTATTACTATTTCTTTTATCAATATGAACTTTTATTTTGAATCATTTGGATCTGAACATTCATGCCACAATAAAGAAAATTACATTGAGAATTATGCTAGGTAGCATTTCACATCAGAAATTCTGTTTTTATCATTTACCTACTCGAGGACGAGCAGGAATTAGGCTTGGGGATGCTTGATACGTCTGCAACGTACCTATAATTTTTGATTGTTCCATGCTATTATATTACCCCTTTTGGATGTTTATGGGCTTTATTTTACACATTTATATCATTTTTGGGACTAACCTACTAACCGGAGGCCCAGCCCGTATTGCTGTTTTTTTTGCCTATTTTAGTATTTCGAAGAAAAGGAATATCAAACGGAGTCCAAACGGAATGAAACCTTCGAGAGCGTGATTTTTGGAACGAACGTGATCTAGAGGACTTGGAGTGCAAGTCAAGAAGCAATCGAGGCGGACAGGAGATAGGAGGGCGCGCCCACCCCCTTTGGGCACGCCCCTTGTCTCCTGGGCCCCTCGGGAAGCCACCGACCTACTTCTTCCTCCTATATATACCCATGTACCCCGAAAACATCCAGGGAGCCAACAAAAAACAATTTCCACCGCTGTAACCTTGTGTATCCGCGAGATCCCATCTTGGAGCCTTCGTCGGTGCTCCGCCGGAGGGGGAATCGACCACGGAGGGCTTCTACATCAACACCATAGCCCCTCCGATGAGTTGTGAGTAGTTTACCACAGACCTTCGGGTCCATAGTTATTAGCTAGATGGCTTCTTCTCTCTTTTTGGATCTCAATACAATGTTCTCCCCCTCTCTTGTGGAGATCTATTTGATGTAACTCTTTTTGCGGTGTGTTTGTCAAGATCCGATGAATTGTGGGTTTATGATCAAGTTTATCTATGAGAAATATTTGAATCTCCCTGAGTTCTTTTATGTATGATTTAGTTATCTTTGCAAGTCTCTTCGAATTATCAGTTTGGTTTGGCCTACTAGATTGATCTTTCTTGCCATGGGAGAAGTGCTTAGCTTTGGGTTCAATCTTCCAGTGTCCTTACCCAGTGACAGCAGGGGTTGCAAGGCACGTATTGTATTGTTGCCATCGAGGATAAAAATATGGGGTTTATATCATATTGCATAAGTTTATCCCTCTACATCATGTCATATTTCTTAATGCGTTACTCTATTCTTATGAACTTAATACTCTAGATGCATGCTGGATAGCGGTCAATGTGTGGAGTAATAGTAGTAGATGCAGGCAGGAGTCGGTCTAGTTGTCGTGGATGTAATGCCTATATACATGATCATGCCTAGATAATCTCATAATTATTCGCTTTTATATCAATTGCTCGATAGTAATTTGTTCACCCACCGTAATACTTCTTGAGAGAAGCCACTAGTGAAACCTATGGCCCCCGGGTCTATCTTTTATCATATAAGCTTTCAGTCTACTTTTATTTGCATCTTTACTTTTCCAATCTATATTATAAAATACCAAAAATATATTTATCTTATCATACTATCTCTATCAGATCTCACTTTCGCAAGTGGCCGTGAAGGGATTGACAACCCCTTTATTGCGTTGGTTGCGAGTTCTTTGTTTGTTTGTGTAGGTGCGTGGGACTTTTGAGGAGCCTCCTAATGGATTGATACCTTGGTTCTCAAAAACTGAGGAAAATACTTACGCTACTATTGCTGCATCACCCTTTCCTCTTCAAGGAAAATCAACGCAAGCTCAAGACGTAGCAATCAACATAAAGTGGATTCAAAAAATCAAGTTCGAGTTCATATAGTACACATAGTTCATATGTAACTTGAGACTAATCATGTGGTGTGCTGTGAAGATAATACACAAACGATGGTTTAACTTGACAATAATGATGATTGTAGATCTTATTAAAACAGAGAAACAAATTCAAATGCTTTGACTTCAGAACAATCATTACTGTAGATCTTATTCAAATAGAGAAACAAATTCAAATTTAGTTCATATTGAAGCGGTAGTATATACGTTTGGAATGCACTAAAACGTTCATTTGAGTAGTAGGTTTCATGCATTATACACATAGCAAAATATTTTAATTGAACATAACATGAATTCAAAGTTTTGAATGACATTTGTAGTGCGCATTGATTTGGTACAGTACACGTTAGGCTTGTCCGGAAATTTTAACCCGTGCCCTGTTAGCCCAAAATATTTAAGATATATCTTTGTCTCATCGTGCTCCGACAACTCCCTCCATCTCAGCCCGCGCCTTGCTATTCTGAAATTACAACACGCGCGAAAACTCCCACCTCCTGTGAAATCCCGACACGTGAAATGCCCGTGGTACCCCTGAACCGAAAGAACCGCCTCAAATCGGTGGGGTACTTTCGTAACTTACCCCACACTAGAAGAACGCCCGTGCGTTGCAACGGGGCCACATTAACTTTAAGAGTTCAATATTACGACATTTGCGACCTTTTTTACCATCAAATCCTCACACACACAGACACACACTCTCCCTCCCTCTTCCTCACTCTCTATCCCCCTCTCCCTCTCTCTCTAACACACACACATATCCATCTTATTGGGTACGGGACCATAATCCATCTATTTCACACATACACGCTAGTGCATAACAATATGGATTATGTGTATTATATTTGCCACCAGAACTGAGGGAATTAATTTCATGTAAATTGACCAGCCACAGCTCCAAGAATACGCGGACGAGGTGGCTCGGGTCGGCGTCGGCGCCGTCCAGCGTGGGCCACGGGCCCGCTTCCAAGTGCACGTGCAATGCGCGTCTTCACGGATATTATAACCAGATGTGAGAAATCACATGCATAGAAAAGACATTCTGATAGCAATCCAAATACCATACTCAATTGAATACCTAACCTGGACAATACTCTTATTTCTATGTGCTAGAAAAAATGGAATAGCAAAAGCTAAGTATGCCTACATACGCTCAGATTATATATAAGAATCTTGGGTGAACAATTGCAACAAAGCACTAAGCAGCGATAAATTTAAATAAAAAATCCATCAACTATGCAGGCAGCAGGCTTGTTACAACATAGAGAGATAGGAAAATGTCACCTCCAGTAATGTAGCGCAAAGGAGTGGAACGAAGCATGAATGAGCGGTTGTCTGTTCTTCTCCATGTACATGGATCAGCAGTAGAGGCCAAGTATATAAGTACTTGACTGAACTCCACTCTTCGTGTACGGAGAGCCATGTCACCTTCTCGCCCCTGCAGCATGGGAGGACGGCTGGTTCACGTGACCCTCCAGCTGGGGGATCCATGGTGGCTGACCGTCGAGCTCGAGGCAGAGAAGTTGAGGGAAGCAGTGGCGAGATCCATGCCGGCCAACTAGGCAAAGAGGAGGCCGTCGGGGAGGGACACATCGGCAAGATCTGGTCACCACGCGACCTGAAGAGCAACAGTGATCTCCACAAGCTGTAGGCCGACGGCGTGCTCCATCCCCTGCGATGGGGTGACCATGGCGGTGGCCACAGCTCCTCATGCTCGCCTCGATCTCGGAGACACACCCTGAGTGTAGGAGGCAGCAACGACCTCGGCGAAATCATGGCCTCCATCCCGGAATGCATGAAGGACCTCGGCCCCGTCGCTACTCCTCCCGCCGTAGCCGCACGGGGCAGCGGAACCTGGGTAGGAGGGCAGGCGGCGTCGCTTCGGCTGACGGCAGGGAGCAGCATTGATTTCGGGTAGGTGGCATCGCGAGGACGGCCGCGGCCGCGGGGAAGCACCCCGATCATGCTGCCAGGCCAATCCTTCTCCTCCGATCCCCTATCCCCGAAGATTGCACCGCCGCCCCGGTCGTGTTGTTTCCATATATTATGCCATTTTTCCTGTACCTAAACAAACGCGGGCGAGCGGATGGCAGAGTTTTGGTCCGCCCTCTAAAATTGCTAAACGCACTTTTGGTGAGGATTATTGTTAATAAATGAATTCAATCATGTGGCTCTAAATAAATGGATTCAATCATGTGACTCTAATTACTTCGGATTGTTATGTGCACACTAAGCGGGGTCCAGTTAGGAAAGAAAATGTTTTCTAATTAAAGTGATTGAGTGATTTAAGGTAAGGTTAATTAATTTAGATTTGATTTTTAGTGATTGTTAGTAAAGTATGATGCATCTTTAAAATCTTTTATTTGTTTCCTTAAAATCTATTATTTGTTTCCTAAAGAAATTTGCAATAATGGGAGGTATCGGTTGATTTGGATAAGTTAGTAAAGTTAGATCCGTGATTGTGTGTATGTTTGGAAAGTGCTGATTTGCAAGGAAAGAGCTGAGGGGTAAATAAACCAGTGAATAAGAAACCAGCATCGAAAAAAATCTACGATGGTTAACCTAGGAAAAAAACCCGGACGAAAGTGGCGGGACGAAAATTGACCGGCGGAGACTACCAACTGCTCCATTAGGAGTAGAGATTTTGGACAAGTGCATCCCTAAGCCATGGTTCCCCACTGCCATCCCATCCGCCCACCCATTCGTACACCGAGGCCGCGAAAACCACGATGAAGCCCCACACCCTGCTCTGTCCGCCACCCAGACGGAGCCTCTTCCCCGACGACGTCGTCAACAGCAACACCTCGACGTCCCTCATCCACCGTACCGGATGAGGATCCGTCGTCGATCTCGTCATCCCGCCGGTTCAGCCACCCCGTCCTCCACCTCCAAGGAGCTGCCCCGATGTTCCCCTCGTCTTTCGCGCCACCTCCATTCCCACACCGCCGTGTTCACCTGCACCACCGGAAGAGCATCATCATCACCGTTTCCTCGGATGAAGCTGCGGCCTAATCGGCGCCACCAAAGAGGTTGTACACTAATCGCCGCATTTTCTTCTTGATTTGATCTCACGATGCTGCCGGTGCTCGTTCCCGAGCCGACACGGCGCGGCTCCATCCACGGCGGCGTCGCCGGCCACTTCCTCCACGACGTCGCTCCCTCGGCGGCGACGTCCACATCAGTAGGAGCTGCTGCTGCTTTAGCTCTCGCTCACGCTGCTGCTCTGCTCTTGCTCTTGGTCCCTTGCTTGGTCTGCTCTTGCTATTGCTCTTGCTCGCGCTGCTGCTCTCGCTCTTGCTCTTGCTTGCGATGCTGCTCCGATTTAGCTACACTTCAGTCGACTGAATCGACTTTTGGGTCAGTCGATTTTCAGAGGGTGGGGGGGGGGGGCTCACCGGGGTGAAGGAAGAACAAGCCGCAGCGGGGAGTGGGGCTCGCCGGAGAGGTACCCCACTATGTATCTTAGGGTTCAGGGTGGGGGCGGTGGTTGCCGGCGGTGGTGGGGCGGTGGCATGGGGATTGCCGGAGGAAAAGCTCGGCACGGGGGGGGGGAGCTAGAGGGATGGCCGGGGCGGCGGCGGACCGGTGGTGGGGAGTGTTTTCGGGGCGGGCAGGGCGGCACATAGCCGGCCGCGAGCGGCGGGGGGCTGCTGTTTGGCCGGTGGTGGCTGGCGGCTCAGGGGGGTGGAGGTTGAAGATGAACTGCATGCCCTTGATTTCGTATCCAATGACTGCAAAATCGACTGACCAGAGATGAAAAAGTCAGTCGACCGACGTGTAGCCTCACCTTGCTAGTGCATTCAGTTTCGACAGCAAAATTCAGTTTCGACAGTTAAGTTCAGTTTCGACAGTTAAATTTAGTTTCGACACTTAAGTTCAGAGATGAGCGGCTGATGTATTTTACATCTAGCACTTTGTGGTTATGTATTTTACGTCATGTATTGGAGATGCTATTAGAATTCCACTCAGGTTAACATTGTCTCTCTTGTCCTGCTTCAGCCTCGGCGTCATACAACTCACCGGAGCTGCTCCAACAACGAAACCCTCCATCACAGCGGAGCAGTACCTCAGGCTCCATCTCTAGATGCCTAAGATCTTCTTCCCCTCCTCCGACAGCCAAGTCAGCCGGAGCATCCTCATCGGCCAACCCAATCACGCTGAGATCGACATGGCTTCGCCAAAGAGGTTGTACACTTGTTGCATCTCTTTTTTACTCTACATATTGTCCACTGAGCACACGGATTTGTTCCTTTAGTGTCTCCTTGAAAGAAAAAACATAAGAATTTTAATTTTCACTTGTCCTCCTTTTCAAATTCCTATTCATGAAGCACAAGACTAAGAGATAGTAGCATAATGGCATTATAACCGTACATTTTCTTGTGGTTTGACTTAATCTCACCATGCTTATTTGCATCCTGTGATCTTCCAATTATTGTGAATCAAACACCCAGATTGGCAGAAATCATGTGTTTTTAAATTCTCTGTTTTGCACGTGCATTCCTATCCTATTCCTGTCTATTTCCTATCCCTGCATTGTTGGAATCCTCCAATTCAAACGAGCCTTGCAGAATTACTTCTCTTACAGATAGTTGTCAAAGAAAACCTTGCGTGGTTTGTCCCGCTCCTGCTGCGCCGTCGTCCACCCCAGCTCAGTTGCTCCAACGACAGAAGGGTCCAGCACAGCAGGGATCCAGCCTCCAGACTGTCTTTTGCCGCCTTAGATCTTCTTCCCCGCCGCCGGCACCCATGAAAACTGCATTACCATCATCAACCGAGCAGATGACCTCGAGGACTACACGGGTCCACAAGAGAGGTCGCACTCTTTCATGTCTGCTTACGTTATGCATCGCTTAATATTACATGCTACTTCATCATCCTGTTCACCGATTAGACTCTGAGTCAGCTCCAAACTAATGGTCAAACTTGAGTTTTTAAATGGTTGTGGGGTACATATCGGGGCCGCAATCAATAGTATCTATCTGCTATCTAGTTAATCTCCGGTGTCTACTATGAGTTTCATGTTGGGTCGGAAACAAATAGTAAAGAAGCCATTATCTGTATTTTTTAACTGAAGCCATTATCTGCCTGCTATTATTGGTTTTGGGTCTATCCACAGGTTGCTACCATCACTTTGGATTTCTGCATGCACTCCTTACATAATCTCACTATGTTTTATTCCTATGCATGACAGTTATTGTAAACAATGGAACTGAACATGTAGAGCACAAGAGACGAGCCTTGCGTGGCAATAAAACTCCATGCAGACGTCGCTCCATGGTAGGTGGAAAGGCAGCCCCCTCCATGCATTTCGGATTGTAATCGAGAGGAAGATATCTGTTCCGAGGGGGATTCAGAAGGAGAAGACAACAACTATTTACCCCCCTGAGGTCTTTGCTCTAACTTGGCATGCTGATGTTGGTTATATCATGCATATGGTGTCTTGCATTGCTTACTTTATACTTCAAATATGTCATCTGCTTAGTTTAGACATCCTTTGTGCGAATGCCATCTGTTTAGTTTATTCATCGTTTATGTGAATTATGCAACACCATCTTGTTTAGCCAGGCATCATATATGTGAATTTTGCAATGCCATCCTGCTTAGCCAGTCATCTTATATGTAAATTATATCAGGCCATCCTTTTTTTTCGTTACATATTACATTTGTCAACAATGTTAGTACATTCAACTGCTCTTCGTGTACATCAGCCATTTGACACGGTGATGGCAAATTCTGGAGTGAAAACAAGGTCTTCAGAGCAGACTATGCTATCTGACGAAGCTCATATCTCGCTAGTTACGGATGGCTCCTCAAAGGAGGATTCAGAGACAGATGAACAGTCCTATTCCCCCCGTGAGGTGTATGCTCTAACTTGGTAGGGTTATGTTGCTCATATCGTGCGTATGGTGTCTCACATTGCTATGTAATTTGATTAGTTTAGACATGCTTTGTGTGAATGCCACCTGTTCAGTGTCTAATTACCATATATGTGAATTATGCATTGCCATCTTGTTGCAAGACATTATATATGTGAATTATACAATGCTATCTTGTTGCAAAGGCATTATATATGTGAATTATGCAATGCCATGCTGTTTTAGCCAATCATCATGTATGTGAATTATATCATGCTATCATTTTTTTGTATTACGTGTTCCATTTGTCGACAACGTTTGTATATTCAACTACTCTTCCTGTGCATCGGCCATTTGAAGCGGTGATGGAAGTATCTGGAGTGAAAACAAGGTATTCAGAGCAGACAATGCTACCTGTTGAAGCAGACATCTTGCTGGTTATAGAGAGCTCCTTAGAGGAGGATTCAGAGACTAATGACCAGTCCTATTCCCCCCCTGAGGTCTATGCTCAAACTTGGCAGGGTTATATTACCCATGTCATGCATGTTGTCTTGCATTGCTTAGTTTTTACATCATATATGGATTGCCATCTGCTTACTTGCTTACTATATAAATCATATATTTGAATTATATCATGCCATCATGTTTACATAGTACATACACATCATCTATCTGAATTATGGCATGGCAACCCATTTAATAAAGACATCATATAGTTATATCATCTCATCCTGTTTAGTGTTTACAGTCATCATATTTTGAATTATGGCATTCTATCCGTGAATGTATGTGAATTATGGCATGCCAACCTATTTAATAAACACATTATATAGTTATATCATGTCATCCTGTTTACATAGTCTCATATTTTGAACTATGTCTTTCATATTTTTTAGTTAGCCATCATAATGTGAAATTGTGTCATGCTATCCTGTTTAGTTAGCCATCATATATGTGAAATTGTGTCATGCTATCCTGTTTGGTTAGACAACATAAATATGAATTATTTCATGCTCTCTTTTATGCCCCACTATCCATTGCACCTGTCTATCATACAATGTCTATACTTTCAATAAATTTTCTTGTTTATCAGCCATTTGAATTGGAGAGGGTGATGGCATTATCTAAGGGAGTAACAACACGGTCTTCAGAAAAGATAGTGCTACCAGTTGATGTAGATAGAACCATGGTTGTACTAGCCTAAGGACCAGATCCACCACACATAACCCAGACTCTCGCAGATTGTACCCCTACCCAGTTGGGCAGAGAACCAGCTACACCCCTTCTAACCCCAACCCCGACAGATAGTAACCCAGTTCCAGTTGACACATCACCGTCTCCACCACAGAGCACCCAAACACGAGCAGTTAGTAAGGGAACTGCAGTGCCCAAAGCACGAGGACCACCACTCCGAATCCCAACTCAACGCTTAAAGGAGAAGAAGATTTGTTCTCAGGTCAGGTTCTGTAGCTATGGTTCATACTCCTTTGCTCTTGCATTACTGTATTTACTCATACCAACTATTTTCAAATTTGAAGGATGGAATTGAAACTCCAATGGTGCAACAGGTATGTTTTAAACCTGTTTCTTTAACTGCTTTGCTGTTGTAACCTGCTCTATGTTGATTTCAGTTTCAATTGAATAAACAGTTATGTTCTCATGTCATGCACATTACAAGTGTTGTTATTTCTCTATAGCTTCCCACACTTATATTCTGTCTATTCTGCTTTGTCTTGAACAAATATTATTTGAACTGTGTCTCTATCTTGATTTGGCAACAAAAACTAGAATGATATAGACCATAAAGTGACCATGGTACATAGATATATGTTTGTTTCATGCTGTTATCCTGTCCACTTTACTGCTGAACTCATTTACCAAAATGAGTTTCATATACAACATGGTAAACATGTGATGTTCTACTTGTTTCTCTTTTAAAATGCGGACAAAATATTGGAGAACAGTACCGCATTATCCAATGGTAAAGGAAGTAATGCAGATAAGGTTCAAGATAGTGAGACATCCCTGTTGGTCTCCAAGAAAGCTGATAAAAACTATCTTGACGACAGTGAGAGAACCCAAAAGTCCTGTCTTGATGTAGTGTTCGAGTTACTGGCCACTACTGCTGGCACAAGCTCTTCGAACTCGCTGCCTGAATCAGTTCGTCTTCTTGAGTCTCAACTTCAAGTTGAAAGACATCGATTAGATGTACTGTGACAGGAAGCTAAAGGACTGAGGAAGTCCCTGCAGAATTCAGATGCATATTTCCTGGTGCAACAGCAAGCGCTGGAGGATTTAAGTGCCAAACAAGAGAAAGTTAATAAGCTTGCTAAGCATCATGCCAGCATTATGGGTACCCAGGATATTGTTTCTTGAGATCTTCTGAAGTGGTTTCAGTTCTGGATTTGTTTTGCTGCGACATTTATTTGCGCTGGTCGCCAACTTTGACAACCAGTGTATATGATATACTGCTTTGTTCCCTATATTTGCATTGGTGGCGAACTTTGATGCCTAGTGGATGTAATATGTGTAATAGCCGTGATAGCCTAGCGTTAGTTGCTTGCTTATCTATTTCCTTGTTGTCTTTTTTATTTGTTTGCTTGTAGTCATGGCAGTTCTTTTTCCGTGTTTGCTAGTGGCTGCAATAACCTATTTTTTAAAACTAGGCCACAATAACCATGGGCTAATATTTACTGTAGTGACACTGGGCCTCCTACGGGCCGTAGAAATAGTGGGCCTTCTACGGGTCGTAGAAACAGTGGGCCTTCTACGGGCCGTAGAAACAATGGGCCTTCTGCAGGCTGTATCATCAATGGGCCTTATACGGGCCGTATGATAGATTGGCCAAACATGAGCCAAACGGACCATATTATGGCCGTAAACGGGCTAGAGTTGGAATCGTCCGTTCATGGGCCGACCATAATGGCCAATCGTTAATAGGCCGTATTTGATGACGCTATGAAAATAGCCCAACTTATTAACATACCACAAATGGGCCGACTGTAACCACGGGCTGAATTTGGCCCACAAGCAGAAAATGACAGTAACGGGTCGTAAGTAAACGAATGCTGGAAATGAGCCCAAGAATAAATGGGCTCTGAGAAAGCCGAAAGATAACATGGGCTGGAAACGGCCCAACGGAATAACGGGTCGTTAATGTGTAAGTGCATCTAGTGCCCCTTAGTGATTTTGGTGTATTGAAGACTTATAGGTTAAGGGACTGATGCGTTTGTGAGTGTACACAGGTCTATAAGTCTATGAGGAGTGTGATATTTACAGATAAAGTCAACTCCTAAAAATGAAGTTCTTCGACTGAAGACTTTGATATTCTGAAGACTTTCTGAAGACTTTGAAAGTGAAGAAATTGGTGTGACCTTGAAGACTTGGTATTCATTCGAGGAACATGAAGCGTGAAGACTTTTGTTTTCGTAGTTTCATTTTCTCTTTCTTGAGTCATAGGAAACACCGTACTGTTAAAGGGGGTCGAGGAAATACTAAGGAAAAATTTCCATGTGATGCTCAACTCAAAATCCTACACCTACCAATCCCTTCGAGTGAAGCCATTGGAAATCTCATATAGTTCAATCAAGTTCTTCAGTGACAGAGACGCAGTTCTTCTGGTCACTGATGACTTTGCTCTGACTGAGGAGTTAGGAATTCGCCAGTGCGAATTGCCTACACAGTGAGGAACATGATAGCCCCGAGGAATTTGAGAGTCAAATTTCCGACCGTTGCTGTGCTGCGCGCCGGCTGTCCAAAATATCTTATCCACCTAACAGTCATATCATTGAAGGGCATTTATGTCTTATCATGTCGGGCTGCTCCCTAGGCTATAAATAGCCGCCCCCTACAACCACTAGTTGGTTGGCTGCTCTGAGAGAACTTGACACTTGTCATTTGAGAGCAACCCATCCTCCGAGGACTTTGAGCGAAAATCATCAAGTGAGGAAAATCCCAAAACCAAACTCCCACAAACCCAAAGTGATTGAGCATCACTGAAGAAATTGATCCCGCATGGATCCGACGCTTGTTACCTTTGAAGACTGTGCTTCTTCTAGACGGTTAGGCGTCAAGGTCTAGAGCATCCAAGAGGAATTGTGGATCGCCGAGTGACCAAGTCTGTGAAGGTTTGGAAGTCACCTGAAGACTTACCACGAGTGATTGGACGAGACCTGCGTGGTCTTAGTTCAAGGAGAATACGGTGAGGACTGGGTGTCCTGAGTTGCGGCTCAGAGACTGGGTGTCCGGGACTGCGTGTCCTCGAGTTTAAATACTCAGCCGCTCCAACCAGACATACAACTGAGACAGCAGTTGGAACTGGTTTACCAAATCATTGTCTTCACCAACTAACTGGTTCTATCTCCTCAACCCTTTCATTTCCTCATTACTGTGTTGAATGTTGTTCATATCTGTGCTTGAAGACTTTGACTGAAGACTTTCACAAATTCCTCAGTTCAATTTCTTCAGTCTGTTTGTCTTCATCTTGTTATCCTGTGTTTACGCTTTCTGTACTCGGTGCTTGTCTTCATTTCATCATGATGACCATGCTAGTATCCTGTTATGTTTACTTCTGTGTACTTATTCCGCTGCAAGTAGTTCTTCGCTAAGGAATTTCCTCACCAGCAAATTCCTCAGTGAAGAATTCATAAAAATCACCTATTCACCCCCCCTCTAGTCGATATAACGCACTTTCAATTGGTATCAGAGCAAGGTACTCCCTTGTTCTGTGTGATTTTGGTTTAACCGCCTGGAGTTTTAGTTATGTCGACCGTAGGTATGATCAAGGTCTCGGCTGGGTGTCCTACCTTTGATGGGACGGACTACCCCTTTTGGAAGAACAAAATGCGAATGCATCTTGAGGCAATTGATAACAATCTCTGGTATGTTGTGGAAAATGGTGTCCCCTCTGTCACTCCCTCACTGAGCGCTACCGATGTGAAGAAATTCAAACAACTCGATTCCCAAGCGAAGAATATCATATGTGGTCATCTGAGTAAAGGACAATATGGAAGAGTGAGTGCTTTGGAAACTGCTAAGCTTATCTGGGATAGGCTGTCCAAAGTGAATGAAGGAGTCTCAACTTAGCGTGACTCTCGAGTCGATGTTCTTTGGAATCTCTTCAACCGCTTCAAAAGACTCGACAATGAGAATGTCCAACAAACCTTTGATCGCCTCACTGACATCTCAAATGAGCTTCAAGCCCTCGGTGCCACTGACATCACTGATCATGAAGTGGTAAAGAAACTATTGAGATCGCTTGATTCCTCATTTGATACTCTGGGACTGATGATACGAGAATGTGCTGACTACAAGTCGCTTGATCCTGCTGATATCCTCGAAAGGCTAAACACTCACGAGTTCCAGCTTGCTGAAAAGAGAGATCTCTATGGTTCAAACTATGGCAAACCACGTGCCCTGAAGGCCAAGGCTGTGTCTGACTTTGAATATGAGGATTCTGGTAGTAGCCTTGGTGATCCTGAAGAATTGAGCCAGGAGCTAGCACTGATCGTGAAGAAATTCCAGAAGTTCTCAAGACGTGGTCGCTTTGGAAAATCCTCAAGAAGCAGTGATTCCTCATCCAGTGACTATAAGAGAAGGCTGTGCCACAAATGCAAGAAACCTGGTCACTATATCCAAGATTGTCCTCAGTGGGAAAAGGAAATGAAGAAGAAGAAATACAATGATTACAGTTCTGATGATGCAAAGAAGAAGAAGAAATCATCAAAATCTTCATCATCAAAATCCTCAAAGTCTTCATCTCACAAGAAGAGCAGCTCCAAGAAGGCTCGGGCATTCATTGGCAAGGAAATGGACTCTGAAGCTGAATCTGAGGAAAATGATGAAGAGGAGGCATCTGAAGAATCTAAATCTGGTGTGGCGAGTCTGGCCGTCGCTACTACTTTCGTCAGCAAGTCCATCTTCAACACTGAAGAAACTGACTCCACCAACAAGCCTGATGAAGATAATGATGGCTACGCTCCCACCTATTGCTTCATGGCGAAAGGTGCTAAGGTACTCAAATACAACTCCTCTGAATCTAGTGAAAATGAATCTGATGAGGATCTTAAGCCCAGCTACTCTAAACTTGCTAAGATCGCTGTAAAACAACAACGGGCTTTTGAAAAGGTTCAAAACATGCTAGATAAAAGTGATGATATGTTGGGTGAAGAAATGGATCGCACTAAAGCCCTGACTGAAAATCTTCAGAGACTTCAGTCTAGGTTTGATAACCTTCAAGGTCATCATAACGCTCTCTTATCTGATAATGAGAAACTTTCTTATGAATTTCTTCAAGAAAAGCAAGATCACGAGAAGCTTTCTCTTGAATCTCTTCAAAGAAAGGAAGATCTTGAAAAGCTAAGAGTGTGTTATGAAGATCTTCAGAAGGAGCATGATTCATTACTAGCTCAACAAATCAGCGCTTCTCAGGAAGAATTTGTGCCTCCATGCTTAAAGTGCATTGATCGTGAATCTGCTAATTCTTCACCTGAATGTTCAAATGCTTCAACTGTTACAAATTCTTCATCTGCCTCTGCTATCACTAATTCCTCATCTGAGGACATTGCTAGTATCACTGATAATGCAGGGCTGAAGGAATTGTACATGACAGGCATGTACAAAAGCCTCAAAGGGCATCAGACACTTTGTGATGTGCATAAAAAGCAGATCCTCAACAGAAACACTAGGAAAGAGGGTATTGCCTTTGAGAAGAAACTCAATGCTGATGGAACATATTGGAAGCCTGAGCAGTACCCCAAAATCTCATGGGCTGCTGCAAAGGGACCTCCAGTTGATCCATCTAACTTATCTGGCTTTACATGTGAATCTCCTCATTCTTCTGATGAGTCATTTGACTCCAACTATAAACTGTTCAAAAATCAGAATGGTGAAGTGTTTGCTAGATATGTTGGCACTAACTGCAGGAATGGTTCCCCTATGAAGAAAATCTGGGTTCCCAAAAGTTATGTTGAAAGTCTTCAGGTGAATGTCCTCATGACACCACCTGTGAAGAACAGGAACCCCAGATCAAATTCTTCATATGGACCAAATTCTTCATATGGATCCAAGTCCTCATACGGACCAAATTCCTCACGTGGATCAAATTCCTCAAATGGATCAAAGTCCTCATATGATTATCATCGCGCTAACAACTCTGTCTCGCAGGGTAGAGCTAAGGGCTATGAATATGCGCATTATTCTTAAAACCATTATGTTCATAAGTCCTCGAAGAATTACTCTGCTTATTCATATGCTTACCCTAACCCCTCTTATGTGAAACGAAATGGTTTGGCATCTTTGCCACCATTTTCATATGGTGCTTGCAGAGTGATGAATTCTTTGCCACCCCTCCAGATGTGGGTGGTGAAGAAAAAGAACTAATCTCTTATGCAGGGTCAGATCTCCAGATGTGCTTTAACGTTTGAAGAATTTGCTGGGGACCTGACGAAATTGCCTGAAAGGACGCAGGCGAATCATGATGAAATGAACTTTCATTTCACACGTCCTCATACTGCTATATCTGTTTACTGCTTGATGAAATTCATCTGATGAACTTGATATCACCTTATATCAAATGGATGTGAAAAGTGCATTCCTCAATGGTAAGCTTGAGAAAGAAGTATATGTTGCTCAACCCCCAGGTTTTGAAGATCCAAAGAATCCTGACAAAGTCTTCAGACTCAATAAGGCCCTGTATGGCCTCAAGCAAGCCCCTCGGGCGTGGTATGATACATTGAAGGAATTCTTCGTGAAGAATGGCTTCACACCCGGTTCACTCGACCCTACTCTATTTACTAAATCTTATGATGGTGAACTGTTTGTGTGCCAAATATATGTTGATGATATTATCTTTGGCTGTACTGACCAACGTTATAGTGATGAATTTTCCTATATGATGAGTGAAGAATATCAAATGTCTATGATGGGAGAGTTGAAATTCTTCTTAGGTCTTCAAATCCGTCAGCAGCGCAATGGCATATTCATATCTCAGGAGAAATACCTCAAAGATGTACTGAGGAAATTTGGCATGCAAGATTGCAAAGGCGTCAAATTTCCTATGCCCACAAATGGCCATCTATGCACTGATGAAAATGGTATTGACTTCGATCACAAGGTATACCGCTCCATGATTGGTTCTTTATTGTACTTATGTGCATCTAGGCCAGATATAATGCTTAGTGTTTGCATGTGTGCCCGATTTCAAGCTGCACCGAAGGAATCACACCATAAGGCTGTGAAGCATATTCTTCGATATCTAGCTCACACACCAACACTAGGATTATGGTACCCCAAGGGCTCTGCTTTTGATCTCATTGGATATTCTGACTCTGACTATGCTGGTTATCGTGTGGACCGCAAGTCAACATCTGGCACTTGTCATTTCCTCGGACGATCTTTGGTCTGTTGGTCCTCGAAGAAACAGAACTGCGTATCACTGTCTACTGCTGAAGCTGAATACATTGTTGCTGGCTCATGCTGTGCTCAACTGCTTTGGATGAAGCAAACCCTCAAGGACTATGGCATCAACGTGAAGAATGTGCCTCTCCTCTGCGACAATGAGAGAGCCATCAAGATTGCTCACAACCCAGTTCAGCACTCGAAGACAAAGCACATTCAGATTCGTCATCATTTTCTTCGTGATCATGTGTTGAAGGGCGACATCTCCATCGAGCATGTGAAGACTGAAGAACAGCTAGCTGATATCTTCACTAAGCCCTTGGATGAGAAGAGATTTAGCAAGTTGCGGTGTGAGCGAAATATCTTAGAATCTTCGAATGTTCTTTGAAAAGGACAACATCCTAACCCTTATGCAGAATTGATGACTTAGATGTGCAACACATGAAGAAACATTTTTCTTCAATCAATGAAGAATAACACTCTAAGTGTGAAGAAATTAATGAAGAATTTGATTCTCAGAACCCTACGACAATTGTACGCGGTGTCTGAAATCATCATTCTTATACGGTGGGTTGTGCCACCACAAAAAGTTGAAAATCTTCAATTGAGTTTTTCCTCAGTTTTTGAAATTCTTCAGTTTTTCAAATTCTTTAACTTTGCAAAATCTTCACGGTTTCCGTCGTTTTTCTTCATTGGCTATATAGATATATATGAGTTATGTCCTCTACAGCATTCACTTATGGCTATTTCTTCAAATTGTGATTTCTGCTAAGTGAATGTGATCGGACCCTTCCCCCTCTATGCTTTACTCAACCCAATCTATTCACAAATTCTTCATGTGCGTTCTATTTGAAAACCGTTCAAAGTCTTCACTGTGTCCTTGACAGCTGGAGAAATTGTGAACGAAACTTTAAAACAAATCTTATCCAGATTTTCGGTTTTACCGCTCAAACCGTTCCGCATCCCACGATGCATTATTATAATCACCAACGATCTTACACGATCTCATCTGCGCAGTACATGGGTGACACATGTCGCGTGAAGGAGAAAGGGCAGGGGCATGTTCGTCCCAAAATCTTCGAGCGAACAGTTTTTACCGTGGCTATAAATACCCCTCTCCCCTTCCTCACTTCATTTACTCCGCTCGGTCGCTGTCTCTCGCTCGAGCTCCTCAAACCCTAGCGCCACCGCTACTCCATCGCCGCCGGTGAGGAAGAGCTTCACTGCCTCGACCTCGTCGCCGTCGTACTCGCGCCGGCTGCGGAAATCTTCACTACGCCGCCGCCAGAGCTGTCTCCCTCTGCCAAGTTAGGGCGTGGGAGATCTAACTTGACGAACTTCACCGCCGTTCATCTCAGTTCGTCGTGTTCTTCAGTTCGGGTAATTAAAAGTTACTTTTATTACTCGCTTTGATTCTTAAACTTTTCTAAAAATCTTCAAAGGTGTTTTATTCTTCAAATCTTCACATATGAACACCTCACACACTGTATGCTCTTGATCCATATCTCTAAGCACTCATTTCTTCAAGATTACTCAATTGTGCGGATTTTCGATCTGTACAACTCTGGAACCTAAGACAAGAACGCTTTGTGAAATTCGTCAAGGCTCAACTGGTCAAATTCCTCAAAAGTGTCGTTTCGAAAAATCTTCTGAGAACGCATATGACCTCTCCAAATTCCTCGCACCTACACTCTGTTCACAGGTACTCATGTTCGCTGCTGAATCACTAGGTTCTCATCAACTTAACTCATTTGCAGCGTTCCTCGAAGAAAAATTGCATACTTCTTCAGAGTGTTCAATTGTTCAAATTCCTCATCTAAAGAAAATGGCTGAAGGAAAGAGACCGCAGAAAGGAGGAAAGAAACCGGAGGTCATGGCTGCCTTCGAGATCCCTGATGAAATATACAAGGATTATTGCACACCTGATGAAGCCAAGTTTGGCAAAGAAAACAAGAATCAGCGCAAGGTGCGCATTCAGAGTGTCGGTGTACTAAAGTAGGGGTACCTTAGTATCCCGAACTTGTGCACGGGCAGTCGCAGCACCCCGCGGCAAGGCTTGCCGGGTGACCGCCAAGATCCTCCATAGTTCCTATTGGTGCCATTCAAGAACAAAGTGTTTTAACTAAGAAGACAATGCCCCGGCAAGAGGAGCTTGCCAGGAAGGACAAGGCCTCGGCAAGAGGAGCTTGCCGGGAAGGCCAACCAAGGCATTTCAAGAAACTTGCCGCGATGCACCGCGAGTCCTGGCAAGACCCGGCGAGCAACGAGCTTCCGGGCGCGACAAGACAACGACCGCGGCAAGGCGCTTGCCGCGGCGAAGCCACCACTCTGTACCCACGCTCCAGCGCATCCGTCGACGTGTCGCCGCGGGACCATTCCAGGCGCACGTGGCGGGAAGCTGTGCAGCCAAGCGGTGCGAGGTGGCGAGTGGAGATGACGAGAAGGCCATCGTGGCGAACGGTGGTGCCCCTAACGGTCGCTTTTCTGCACTGTTGGGCGACGCGGACGGGCATTAAATGCTCTTGTCCCCTGCCGTCAGAGTTAGGTAGGGTGCACTGTAGAGGCAGTTGTACCAACCCCTCTTTTTACATTTGTACCCCTGTCTGCATTGCCACCTGTCGGTGACCCCTTTAGCCTATAAAAGGAGGCCCATGCGCAACGTAGAAGGGGTTCGACTCATTCGAAACTACAGAACGCTCACGCTCTCGAGCAAGAACACAATACAACCACAAAGCAGCAGTAGGAGTTTTATCTCTCCGGAGAGCTCCGAAGCTGGGTAAAATCCCTCGCGTGCTTCGCCTCGATCCGCTCTTCGTGCGCCCTCCGCTCCCTGCCGGACCGAAAAGGGGCCCTGCCCCATAGGTGTTCGTTTCCCACGACATATTTGGCGCGCCAGGTAGGGGGCGTCGAGGTTGTGTGAACCCGATCCGGCGTTCACGCGAGCCAGTTCATCGACATCTTCATCGACATGCCACCGAAGAAGAAGGCTTCGGAGGTGGCCGCTCCGTCCGCGTCGATCCACCGCCACTGGAGCAAACGGGCGGTGGGGTAGACGCCGGCGGAGGAACGGGCGCCGACGGGGGAGCTCACGTTGTTACCAGATCCAAGGACAAGGCCCCGCAAACTTCGGCGTCCGTACACGCACCGCGCCCATCTCAGGAGGCACGGGACCGACAACATCATGGTGCTCGCAGCATCGTACTCGCGTTGGAACAAGGCCAAGCTGCTGGATCTCGGGACGCTCAAGGCCAGCATGCACGCCAACATGTTGGCACGAGCACGGCACGGTCGCCTGGATGGGATGGTGCTCCTTCTAACACTGTTAGAAGTTTGAGCATATCCCGCTCCTCGCGTCGTTCGCCCCCGCCGCCGAAAACTCCAGAAGAAGCGTTGGCCCGAGCCCAACTGCTCCTAGACTACCCTCCAGCGCCGGACAAGATCGACGATTGGAGGGTCACCATTCAGAGCCTCATCGGCTTCGCCAACGGCGACACTCCCCGGCAACCGAGCACATCGAAGCCGCGGCAAGACGCCCAGGCGCGAGCCGGTGACGACAAGACCAGTGGGGGTGCAACCACTGTGCACTCCCCACCCCGAAGGCCAAGATCGCCGACTCACCGGGTCAACCTCGACACTGATTCCACAGCGTCATCAGATCCGCGAGCTCGTCGTGATCAGCGCCAAGTTCTTCAAGAACGGCAACAAGAAGATGCTCGCACCCGCATCGAGCGTCGGAGAGAAGCGCGGCGTCAGTCAGACCAGCGCGCTGGGCCCGCTATTGACATGCATGCGCCAGGGGAACCAGGCGACTTGCCGTACGCAGTAGGTTGTCCTGCGTTTACTCATGAGCTGCGGCAAGTCCAGTGGCCCAGCACAAAGAACTTCAAGCCAGATGTACCCGAGAAGTACGACGGCAGGCTGCATCCGTCCGAGTTCCTCAGCATCTACACCATCGCGGTGCAAGCTGCCGGGGGGCGCGACGAGAAGATCCTCGCCAACTACTTCCCGCTGGTGCTCAAGCCCAACGTCAGATCTTGGCTCATGCACTTGCCGGACAACTCCATCTCCTCATGGGCAGATCTGTGCCATCAGTTTGTCGGCGCCTTCACAGGCGGCCAAAAGCCCCATGGCCAGGAGAGCGATCTTCATCTGCTCGCCCAGAAGGAAGGAGAGCCTCTGCGCAAGTACATTCAGAGATTCAGCCAGGTGCAGCGCAACATCCCGGACGTCCACCCTGCTGCAGTTATCAGCGCGTTCCATCAGAACGTGCGAAACCGCAGGATGAGGGAGGAGATGGCGATGTGCAAGATTAGAGACGTCAGTGAGCTATATGCCCTGGCCGACAGGTGCGCACGTGCTGAAGAGGGGAGGAAACTCCCCGGAGAGAATGCAGGAGCAGAAGGGTCTGACAGTGAAGATGCCGCCCCGGCAAGGAAAAACCGGCGGCGGAACAATAGGAAGAGGAAAGCAAAAGATGTGCTAGTCGTCGAGCAGTCCGGCAACGGAGGTGGCGCCGAGAAAGCCAAAGCTGGTAACTCCGGCGAGGCTGTGGCGGCCGCCGACAAGCAAGACGGCTCCGGCAAGCAGTACTGCAAGATCCACCGCACCAAGGGCCATGATCTCCAGACCTGCAAGAAAGTTGAGCAGCTTGTTGAACTGTAGAAAGCTGAATACTAGCGACGCGACAAGGAGAAGGCCCAAGAAGGTGGTGGAGGATCCGGCAAGAAGCGTCCCGGCCGGGGAGGGCGCCGCGGCAAGGCCAAGCAGCGGCAAGGAGACATGCCTCCCCGCGGCCGCGACAAGGATGAAGACGAAGACGAAGATGAAGAAATGGATGAGGATGAGGCCGACGAGCAGGAGTTTCAGAAAGCAACAGAGGTTTTGTGCGTCGACGGCGGTGCTTCTCTGCATACTTGGCACCGCCAACTCAAACAGTGGGTGCGGGAAGTTAATGCAGCAGAACCATCAGTTGAGTCGCGCAAGCCTCTGAAGTGGTCCAGCACGCCTATCATTTGTGATGTTGAGGATCACCCTGATCGCATAACTGCGGTCGGGTGCTTGCCGATGTTGGTTTCACCAACTATCCGCAACCTCAAGGTCACAAAGATGCTGGTTGACAGCAGGGCCGGCTTGAATCTGATCTCCTCCGCGGTACTCAAGAAGCTCCAGATCCCTGACAGTGAGCTCGAAGAGACCGGCACTTTCCAAGGAATCAACCCGGGAAGGAGCAAGCCGAAGGGGAAGATCACGTTGCCAGTAACATTTGGCAGCGAGCTGAACTTCAGAACAGAGAAAGTCACCTTCGACGTTGCTGATTTCCCATTGCCCTACAATGGGATACTCGGCCGTCCAGCGCTCGCCAAGTTCATGGCAGCCTCTCACTATGCCTACAACGTGCTCAAGATGCCAGGTCCGATAAGTGTCATCTCTGTCCCTGGCGACAAGAAGGATGCCCTTATCTGTACCGACAAGATCTACCGAGAAGCAGCAGCCGCAGCAGATCGCAAGACACTTGCCGCTGAAGCTCCCGGGGGGAAGAAGAAGACCAAGTCCGGCAAGAGCTCTGATGCCCACTCCGGCAAGCGCACCGTCGAGGATGCACCATCGAGCTCCACCGGCAAGTGTAAGAAGGCGAAGGCAGCTCCGCCAGAGACCAAGAAAGTGGCCGCCAAGGAGGACGGCGCTGGTGGTACCTTCACCATCAGTGCCACGCTCGATCCTAAATAGGAAAGCGCGCTCGTTGCTTTCCTGCGGGCGAGTGTCGATGTGTTTGCATGGCAACCATCTGACATCCCCGGTGTTCCCAGGAAAGTAATTGAGCACCACCTTGCCGTCTGTCCTCACACGCGGCCCGTCAAGCAAAAAGTCAGAAAACAAGCAGTGGAGCGCCAAGAATTCATTGCAGAAGAAATCAAGAAGTTGGAAGCAGCAGGCCTTGTCCGAGGAGTGCTCAATCCTACGTGGTTGGCCAATCCTGTAGTCGTGCGCAAGGCGAACGGAAAATGGAGGCTTTGTATTGACTTCACCGATGTTAATAAAGCTTGTCCCAAGGATCCATTTCCCTTGCCGCGCATTGACCAGATTGTTGACTCCACGGCAGGATGTGATTTGCTTTCATTTCTTGATGCATATTCAGGATATCATCAGATCTTCATGGCAGAAGAGGATGAGGAGAAAACCGCATTCATTACTCCATGTGGCACATACTGCTTTGTACGAATGCCTTTCGGACTAAAGAATGCTGGTTCAACATTTGCAAGGGTAGTCCACGAAGCTTTTGAGCCACAGTTGCACAGAAATGTAGAAGCTTACATGGATGACATCGTGGTCAACAGCAAAGACAGAGCAACTTTGATCCAGGATTTGGACAAGACCTTTGCAAATCTGCACAAGATCAACCTCAAGCTCAACCCCGAGAAGTGTGTGTTTGGAGTCCCTTCCGGCAAGCTTCTCGGGTTCTTTGTATCTCAGCGGGGGAATGAAGCCAATCCCGACAAGATCAAGGACATTGAGCAGATCGAAGCACCGAAGCATGTCAAGGATGTGCGAAGGCTTGCCGGCTGCGTAGCTGCTCTCAGCAGGTTCATCTCTAAGTCCGCGGAGCGTGCCCTGCCATTTTTCAAAATATTGAAAAAGGCAGGTCCAATGAAATGGACTCTGGAAGCGGAGGCTGCGCTCCAGGACTTGAAGAGATACCTGTCCTCCACTCCAATACTTGTCGCACCTAAGCCACAAGAGAAGTTGCTGCTATATCTAGCGGCAACCAATCAAGTGGTTAGTGCTGCGTTAGTAGCGGAAAGAGAGGCGGATGATGAGCCAGCAACCACGGCAAGCACATCCAGCGACAAGCAGGGGGCTTCCCCGACAAGCTCTGGTCCCGACAAGGATGAATCTGTACAGCCACAAGAAGAGAAGCAGAAGAAAATGGTGCAGCGCCCAGTTTACTTTGTCAGTTCCCTTCTGTAGGGGGCTAGGTCAAGGTACTCTGGTGTGCAAAAATTACTTTTCGGCCTTCTCATGGCCTCGAGAAAGCTGCGCCATTACTTTCAAGCACATGAGATCACAGTTGTCACTCGCTTTCCGTTGAAGAGGATACTGCAAAATCCAGAAGCAACAGGCAGGATTGTCGAGTGGGCACTGGAACTGTCAAGCTTTGGCCTCAAGTTTGAGAGTACTTCAACTATCCAAAGCCGAGCATTGGCAGAATTCAGAGCAGAATGGACGCCAACACCTGATGAAGAAATTCCAGAGACGAGCATCCCCGTTGAGGAAGCAAGCAAAGAATGGATCATTTACTTTGATGGTGCCTTCTCGCTGCAAGGCACCGGTGCGGGCGTGTTACTTGTTGCACCCACCGGAGAGCACCTCAAGTATGTGGTCCAGATGCACTTTCCCAAGGAGAAAGCAACAAACAATATTGCAGAGTATGAAGGTTTGCTTGCCGGACTTAGGATTGCGGCAGACCTTGGGATCTTGAAGCTTATTGTTAGGGGTGACTCGCAGCTTGTCGTCCGCCAAGTAAACAAAGATTATCAGAGTCCGTTGATGGAAGATTACATCGATGAAGTAAGAAAGTTGGAAGAGCATTTTGACGGCTTGCAGATGGAGCACGTTCCGAGAGCCCAGAACGACATTGCCGATGGCCTGTCAAAATGCGCTGCATTAAAGCTACCTGTGGAACCAGGGATCTTTGTGCTCAAGCTAACTCAACCATCTATAACACCATCAACTGGACAGAGCAAGAAAAGGAAGTTGGTTTCCAGTGACTACTTTCCGGCAGAGCTCCCCGAAGCCGCCGCCAAGAAGGTCCCCAAGATCAACACCAAGAGTGCTGAGGAGCAGTCTGCTCCGACAAGCCCTAGGGTTTGTTTCGTTGAAGCGGACGCTCCCGACGAGTTTTGCTCCGGCAAGCTTGCCGGGGGACATCAAGCTCCGGCTGAGCTGCAGATTCTTGTCGTGGAAGCAGATGTTCCCGCAGCAGCATTTGTGCCTTTAGTCCTTGTTGTCGAGCCGCAAGCTCCGGCATGGGCGCAGCAGATTGTCCGTTTCCTTCAGACAGGAGAACTTCCCGAAGAGCAAGAAGAAGCGGAGAGAGTAGCCCGGCAATCAAGTATGTATCAGTTTGTCGACGACATACTGTACAGAAGAAGATTCAACGGAGTGAAATTGAAGTGCATTCCCCGGGAAGATGGACAGGAGCTGTTGGCGGAGATACATGGAGGCATATGTGGTCACCACATTGGCGCAAGAGCACTTGCCGGCAAAGCATTCCGGCAAGGTTTCTTTTGGCCCACAGCCCTCCAGGATGCAACTGCACAAGTAACCAAGTGTGAAGCGTGCCAGTTCCATTCCAAGCAGATACACCAGCCAGCTCAAGCTCTCCAGACGATACCTTTATCCTGGCCATTTTCGGTCTGGGGGCTCGACATCCTCGGCCCCTTTCCCCGAGCTGTCGGGGGCTTTGAGTACTTGTACGTTGCGATCGACAAGTTCACAAAGTGGCCGGAAGTGGAAGCAGTGAGGAAGGTGACAGCACAGTCAGCAGTCAAGTTCTTCAGGTCGATTGTTTGCCGTTTCGGAGTCCCTAACAGGATCATCACCGACAATGGTACACAATTTACGAGCCGCACCTTCATGCGGTACGTCCAAGATCTTGGCGCCAAGGTCTGTTTCGCTTCTGTTGCTCACCCGAGAAGCAATGGTCAAGCGGAGAGGGCAAACGCTGAAGTGCTGCGCGGGCTCAAGACCAGAACTTTCGACAGGCTGCACAAGTGCGGAAAGAACTGGATTGAAGAGCTGCCGGTGGTTCTTTAGTCGATCAGGACGACGCCAAATCGAGCCACTGGCCAGACGCCTTTCGCTCTAGTCTATGGAGCAGAGGCAGTTCTCCCCACGGAACTCGTATACGGATCGCCTCGAGTGCTCGCTTATGATGAGCTTGAGCAAGAGCAGCTGCGGCAAGATGACGCGCTACTCCTTGAGGAAGATGGTCTTCAGGCTGCAGTACGAGCTGCTCGATACCAGCAAGCTTTGCGTCGCTACCATAGCCGGAAAGTCAATGCCAGAAGTCTCGAGGAAGGCGACCTTGTTCTTCGGCGCGTTCAATCCGCCAAGAATTCCAGCAAGTTGACGCCGAAGTGGGAAGGCCCTTATCGGGTAAAGCGAGTCACTAGGCCTGGCGCTGTCCGCCTTGAGACCGAAGATGGCTTTCCGGTGAGCAACTCCTGGAACATTGAGCATCTTCGTAAGTTTTACCCATAAGGCGCGGTTGCCGGAACCCGTTCCGGCAACCACCTTTTGTACAAGCTTTGCCACTGTTGCATGTAACCCTTTGTACAAAGCCGGGCGCAGATCCCGTGCATAAATAAAGATCATATGCTCCGCACATCTTGTCAAATTTCATGCTTTTTTCTTTTTTGCATATATTATCTGACACTTTGTGCAGCACTTACCCCCGGTAAGCAATAACGAGCCTTAAGGCTCCATATCTTTATTTTCTCTTCTTTCTTTTTCTCAAGAAAGGAAGGTTCCCTCGCCCACAAGTTTACCGGGGGGAAGGAGGAGATAATGGTGTGGACCAGAAGTCGTTCAAGAAAAGTATCGCCTTGCCGGGACGCAAACGACAGAAAAGCTAAGTTGCCAAAGTTTGAGCACAATCAGTTTTAAAAATTTAAAGTTATCTTCCTCGAACGACCGTACTTTGTATGGAAAACCTGTGTGCGGAGGAACCAACTCGTAGCTAGTTGCAACCTTACTTTGTTTCGAGTCCGCTCAACAACTTAAGTGTGCTGCAACTAGTTGCGACAAGGTTTCTTGCCGGAAGCGACACCGCCTGCAGGCTACTGATGTTCCGCACTCAGCGCTCGTGGCAAGGGTGCCTGCACCGGCAAGTTCCCTGAAAGCGTAGGGTAGAAAAACATACAAAGGAAGGAATCAAGTAAAGGAAATAACATAGCAAATACTGCCCAAGATAAAGTTATATTACAAAAATGACTTGCCGCGCTCTAATAGATTGTTCCCGTAACATGTTTGGCAGCGGCAAGAAAAAGGAGAAAACACGCAGCCTAATCTACGCGGCCGCCATCAACCCTCCTGACTTCATTCACCTTGTCCACAATGGGGGCGACAAGGGCCTTGAGCTCTTCAAGATCAGCACCCGCCGGCAGCTTCTTAAGGACGTTGGTGAGGTTGAGGCCCGGATTGCGGAAGAGCACCTTCACCAACACCTTCTGCAGAACTCTGACGCAGATTGCGCGTGACTCGTCAGCCAGCTGCTTTGGGATCCTTTCCCGGAGTTGCTGGAGAGCCGTCGCCACGCCCTTGAAGAACAGAGTGAGCTTGGCGCTGGGCTGGAGATTCTCGTCGGAGGAGTACCCGAAGCCCGCCATGTCCAGTTGCACCAGCTCCTCGTTGATGACTGCAGCAATGTTTACGAGGCCCTCTATCCAGAGCTCCACCATAGCCCTGAAGGTGTTTTGAGTCTCGGCGGCCCTCGTCAGCAACTCTTTGTTGGCCTTGATCTCCTCCTTCAGGTCAGCCTCCCGCTTCTTAGCGCCGTCCAGCGTCTCAGTCAGTGTGGCCAGCTTCAACTCCAGATCAGCATTTGAATCCTTGGCGGCACTCAGCTCTTTGCCCCTCTCGAGGAGACGACCCTACAGCTCGCCATGGGCAAGGGCGTCCTTCTCACGCTCGCGCTGGAGCGCGGCAAGCTCTTCGTTCTTCGTCTTGAGGGTGGCTTCTAGCTGCATCACCTTCACCTCCAGCTCTTTCTTGGCGGCCTCGGTAGCTGCAGCAGCATCTTTCGCTTCCTTGAGGGACCCGCCAAGTGTCTCCTCGCGCGCGGCAAGCTCCTCCTCATAGTTGTCCAAGTTAACCTTCCGCTGTGTCAGCTCGCCTTCTCGCACGGACATCTCCTCGGCGGCAAGCCGCTGCTGCTCTTCGGCTTCAGCCTTCTCGAGGAGGAAGGCCTTCCGCACCTCGGCAAGCTGCGCCCTCTCCTCCGTGATGGACCGGAGGGCCTCTTGGTTGCGGCTCTGGAGCTCCTCCGCATGCTTCTCTACGTCCACTCCCACCTGCGCGACAAGCGCTTCCCGAGACTCCAGCTTCGCTTGTCGGGCGCGATAGAGCGACACCAACTTCCGGAGTAGCTGCTCCTCCTCAGACTCGCCGCTGCTGCTGCTTGGCGCGTCAACCACTGTCAGCCCAGCAGAGGCGAGCACTTCTCCGTCAAAAGCCTCTCCCTCGACCGGCGCCCTGGAGCTTGACGCCCAGGGAAGCTTGATGAAGACACCGTCGCCGGCCTTCAAGTAGGCGCCGGGCTGGGGCTCTTCGGAGCCTGGCGCTGCGTCAGCGGCGGAGGGATCGGCGGTCGGCGTAGCGCCTTGCGCTCCTGCGGCCCCTGGGTCGTCAGTGCGATCGCCAGACCCCTCGCCCGCTCCTGCGCCAGCAGCCTTGGCGGCCTCTTCGTCGGAAGGATCATCAGCGCCGGCCTCTTCTTCGGTGGCAGCGGCATCGTCAGTGTTGCCGCGCACGTTCTCCTCGCCGGTGGCATCGGTCTCCATCGGCTCCGTGGAGGGAGGATCTGAAGACAGGAAGAGGGAGAAAAAGTCAAGCAAATATCCAAAAAAGAAGATCAGAAGAAGAAAAACCCAAGGGAAGTTTCCTGACAAGAAGGATTACCTGTGCTGGGCTCTGTAATCATGGGCACCACTGCCGGGGGATCACTGGTCCCGTCCCTTGCCGGAGAACTGCCCCTTGCCGGGGACCTCTCCCTTGCCGGAGAGCGCTCCCTTGTCGGGGAATCATCCCTTGGCGGCGTAGTTGAAGCAGATAGCACCTCAGGGGCGGCCTCTGCTTGTTCCTGGTGAACCTGTTCTGCTCCTACACAAGCAAACCAACAATCAAGATATCAACAAGAAAAGAGCACCCATGCGCGCCCCACAACAGGAAGTGAACAAATACTTACGCTGGGGGCTGCGCTGGGGGCTGCTTCGAGGAGAGATTGTCGGGTCCGACAAGGTGGTCTCGGACGCGCCCTCTGTTGTCACAGTGGGATTGTCCTCGATGACAACCACGGGGACCTTGGCCCTCTTCGCCGCTCTCTCGGCCAGAGTCCTGGAAAGGAACAAGGTTCAGAGGGAAGCAGATCAGATACAAGACAAGAAACAGCAAGAATCGAAGAAATATAAGTACAACAAGAAGAAAGTCTTACTCCTCCTCCTCTTCTTCCTCCTCGTTGGAGCTCATCGCGGAGAGGTCGATGTCCGGTACTCTTTCAGCGCGATGAGGCGGAGGAGTAGGCTCCCTTGGATGCTTGGCGGGAGCTGCGACAGGATCAGAAGTGGCGGCTCGAGAGGGCCCCGCTCCAGTTGCCGGCACGGCATGAGATGCTCCCGCGGCAACGGTGCTTGTCGCGGTGGAGCGTGTCCCGCGGCGCGGCGGTTGTTGGCCTGCCTGCCGCCCTGCTATGTCTCCAGTCCTGCGGAGGCGCCTTCTTGGTTGAGCTGGGGGCTGCGCTGGGGGCTCCGCCTGCGGCAAGCTGCTCGAAGACGGCTGGCCGCTTGCATCCTCGGCGGGCTCGCTCGTTTCAGCTTCGGGCTCTCCCTCGCCGACGACTTCCCCGACAAGCTCTTCTCGATTGGCAAGGCTTGCCACCTCGGCCGCCTCTGCCTCCTCCACAGTGAACCCAAATTCACCCGTGGCGGCGGCCGCCGCCGCCTCTTCCGCCCTGGTGGCGATGCGCCACATCTCATTGTCGGTGGTGTCGCGGGTGAGGAGCCTCTGCTCGTCGGCACGGACCGCTACCTCCACCAGGTCGTCGAAGAATTGCTGCACGACGTCGTCGGCGGGCTCCTGCCAAGTTGGGATAATCCCATGCGAGTCGCACTCCGGCATCATTGCGCGGATGCGATCGAGCTGGGAGTTGTTGCACAATGGGACGACGCCCTGCGGCAGCCTGAACCACTCGGGATGGTTGGGGTCGTGCTTGAACAGTTCCTTGAGCATCCCATCCAACTCCAAGACAGTAAAATTAAAATTGAGGCCTGGGCGCAGCCTCATGATATCCGCCGGACCCCCGAATAGCCAGGCGGGTCTCCCCCTCTCCTGCAGAGGGGCGATACGGCGGCGAAGAAAGTCCGCGCCAACAGCCCCTACAGTGAGCCTGGCAAGCCTGAGCCGCAAGATCCGGGTGGTGGCGATCTTCAGCCTAGCATCGTCCGCCGCCAGGGCGCTCCAATCGCCGCCGCGCACTACTCGGGCTTGGCGCAAGTTGGTGAATGGCTGCGGATCCTTATCGACAATCCAACACCATTCCGCTCTCCACCCCTCCCATTTGCTACGGAGCTCCCCCTCCAGATAGACCTCCTTCATACTGGCTCTCGAGATCCAGGCGATCCCGCCAGATAAGGGCTCTCCTTTCTCGACCCGGGGCATGAAGTAGTGGCGGAAAAGGGCTACGTTTGGGTGGATTTCGACGAAGTTCTCATAGAGATGTGCGAAAACTGCCATGGTCAGAACGGCGTTGGGGGTGAAATCGAGGAGATGGAGCCCGTATGTGTTCATGATGTCACAGAAGAAATCAGAAAAGGGCGGGCAGAGCCCGCAATAGAAGAACAGTGCGAAGAAGGGGTATCCTTTTGGACACCGTTTCGAAGTAGAAGCTTCGGCGGAGAGTACTTGCGTGCGCGGATGCGCCCGCGTCTCCGTCGACCAGAAGAGGTAGAACCATTCCCTCAGCTCCTTCGCGGAGAGCTCAAGGGGGAAGAGTGCCCGCTCCTTCCGTAGCACCTCAAGCCGCAGCGCCTCGGCCGACTTTGCACCCTTCCCGGTCTTCGGAGCCATGACGGAGGCGGTGGGGGAGGGCGAGGGCGTTGGCGGCGACGGCGGCGGTGGGAGGCGGAGCGCTGCTCTCTTTCGGCTTTGGAAGCGGAGGGGAGCGGCGGAGATTTCTGAGGATGGAACCGCAAGTGGCGAAGGTGGGGGAACGGCCCCTGTTTCCCCTGCTTATAAAGAGGAGAGGGCGAACGTTACGCTTCCTCCGAATAAAGAATTACCCACGATCTCTCCCACGATGCCGCATTCAACGCGTGCCGTTACGGGAGGGCGCGGTGGATACGGAGTCAGATAAGGCGTGGATCCAGGCCGCGTGTGCCCGTGCCCTGTTTTGGGCCTAGCCCAACAGCGCTCGGCACCGTGTATGGCCCAGGCCCGGGGGCTCCTGTCGGTGTACTAAAGTAGGGGTACCTTAGTATCCCGAACTTGTGCACGGGCAGTCGCAGCATCCCGCGGCAAGGCTTGCTGGGTGACCGCCAAGATCCTCCATAGTTCCTATTGGTGCCATTCAAGAACAAAGTGTTTTAACTAAGAAGACAAGGCCCCGGCAAGAGGAGCTTGCCAGGAAGGACAAGGCCTCGGCAAGAGGAGCTTGCCGGGAAGGCCAACCAAGGCATTTCAAGAAACTTGCCGCGACGCACCGCGCGTCCCGGCAAGACCCGGCGAGCAACGAGCTTCCGAGCGCGACAAGACAACAACCGCGGCAAGGCGCTTGCCGCGGCGAAGCCACCACTCTGTACCCACGCTCCAGCGCATCCGTCGACGTGTCGCCGCGGGACCGTTCCAGGCGCACGTGGCGGGAAGCTGTGCAGCCAAGCGGTGCGAGGTGGCGAGTGGAGATGACGAGAAGGCCATCGTGGCAAACGGTGGCGCCCCTAACGGTCGCTTTTCTGCACTGTTGGGCGATGCGGACGGGCATTAAATGCTCTTGTCCCCTGCCGTCAGAGTTAGGTAGGGTGCATTGTAGAGGCAGTTGTACCAACCCCTCTTTTTACATTTGTACCCCTGTCTATGTTGCCACCTGTCGGTGACCCCTTTAGCCTATAAAAGGAGGCCCATGCGCAACGTAGAAGGGGTTCGACTCATTCGAAACTACAGAACGCTCACGCTCTCGAGCAAGAACACAATACAACCACAAAGCAGCAGTAGGAGTTTTATCTCTCGGGAGAGCTCCGAAGCTGGGTAAAATCCCTCGCGTGCTTCGCCTCGATCCGCTCTTCGTGCGCCCTCCGCTCCCTGCCGGACCGAAAAGGGGCCCTGCCCCATAGGTGTTCGTTTCCCACGACAGAGAGGATTGAACGAAGATGGGCACGAGAATGGAGGGAATATCGATATGTTACTCCAAAGTACATGAAGCAATTCGCCTTAAATCCTCCATGCCCAAGAGCTCCATTGGCACCTGGCCAAGTAGCTGATCCCACCAGCATCAAGCGTGGTGAGGACTTTCCTAAAGAATGGGCTAGGCGTCAAGCAAAACTGGCAAGACAAGCCAAGGAGGCAGTGAGGAAATTCAATGAGGATTCTGCCGCCGCTGCTGCTGCTGAGACCTCGGTCAAACCGAGGAAATCAATGCCGAAGAAGCCTGCTCGTAAGCCAAGTGCTTCACCTTCAGCGCCCTCACGGCCAAGTTCCTCAGCTGCGCCCTCACGGCAAATTCCTCAGAATACTACTGCTCCACCAAAGTCCTCAGCAGCTCCCTCCAAGTCCTCAACTCCTGTGCATCTAGCTAAATGCCAAAGGACTCAGGGTTTCTCAATTGCTTCTGGTGTCTCAGCAAGTTCCTCAACTGCACCAATGTCCTCATCAGGCCCCTCACTATTGAAGACAAAAGCAACAGCTGGACGCGGTCCTTGGCCAAGTCCAAGGAAGAAACAGGTTGCATTCCAAGTGCCCTCTGAAGATGAGGCCTCTGATGAAGAACTTGCAGAAATCATTAGAGACAGACAAGCAAAGGCCGCTAGAGCCAAAGGCACATCTGTGCCACTGCTTTTGGATCTGAAGAAGATCCTTGACTACATTGACCTCTGGCACCAGGATCCAAACACTCCAATGCCTGATCTGCCTCTGACTCCTGGTCAAAGTCACATGCTGACCCATTTCATCTCTCAAGAGAAATGGAAGTTTGAAAAGGCTCGTGAGATAAAGAGAGCTCAAGCTAGAAAGGAGAAGCTTCTGAAGAAGAACGTTGTCAGACTGACACCTGAAGAACTTCTCAAGGCTCAATCTGAGATCCAAGCCCTCATCAAGGACTTCGATGCATACAATGCTGATTGGCAAGGAGCCAAAGTGCGATTCGTCAATCTGACAAAGAAAATGTCAACTGTTGCAACCCCGTCGCAACAAGAAAATCCTCAGGCTACAGACTCTGCTCAGCCTGCTGAAGAACATGCCAGCACCGCTGATGACTTTCAGCCTGCTGATGAAAACACAAGTTCCAGGGCTGATGACTCCATTCCAGCCGCTGAAGAAATTGCCAGGACATCCACTAGTGGTGCGCCTGAAGAATCTGAAGAGATCAGGGCAACTGCACCAGTCCTCAGCTCCTCCCGCGCCAACACCAACTCCTATTCTTCCTTCTGCCTATGAAGTGAAGAAGACCAAGGCTGCAGAGCGAGCTGCAGTGAAGAAAAGGAAGGCATCAGCTGCGTCAAATTCTTCGGCTACGAAGAAAATGAAGCCAATGACCAGCTCTCTTGAAAATCCTATTGATGCCGTTCCGATTTCCTCCATGTCATCAAAGGAAATTGTTCCTTATGGAGAAGACTACAAGATCCCAAGCGGATCTGATGAAGAAAATCATTCTGCTACTACGACAGAGCAGTTTGATGAAGAAATTGAAGTGGAAACATTCCCTTCATCGCCAGTCGTTTCCTCACATATGCCTCAGTTCACAGCTGAAGAGGCTGGTGTTGAGGAAATTGAAAAAGAAGATGAAGATGTGGATATTGGATGCACTACACAAGTGATGAATGATGACTTTTGGGAAAGTCAGCATCCCAATACTCCTCTCTTCACTCCTATTCAACAGATTCCTCAGTCCCCGGCTACAACTGTTCAAATGGGCTCTGAAGAAACTCATCCCACTTCATCTGTTCATGAAGAAATACCAGCCGCTAGTGCTGAAGAACCTGCTGCTGTTGATCCTCAAGTTGCACAAGAAGAGGAACCAGAAATTCCTCAGCCTGCAGTACCTGAGCTCATGATTCCGGAGGTTGTGCTGCAAATCACTGATACTCCTCTGCCCAAACCGAAGAATCCGTTCTCAAGCAAGCAAAAATTCAAGGCTGAAGACTTCTTTTCTGAGCATGTGTTCTTCACTGATTATAATCCATATGACTCTGCTCGCATAAGGAAGAGGCGTTTCTGCACTGCTACTCAAGCCAACTTCTATTCCTCAGTGCTTTTTGACAAGGACAAAATCTTTGATCATGAGCATATTCCTCATGTGGATATGGAATCTCTGCCGTGCTTCGAGCCAGTCCTCAGAGTTATTCACGATGCAGGACTACTGAACTTCTGCACTGATATTTGTGATTGGAATGAAGAACTCATTCTTCAGTTCTATGCCACACTGCATATCACCGGAGATGCTGAAGATATCAATTCATGGGTGCTGGATTGGATGACCGAAAACACTCACTATAAGGCACCAGCAACTGAATTCAACTTGGATACCATGAGGCGGGCCTTGGAAAGTTTTTGAATAAGTAGGGGGAATTCGTAGATCCTCCAAACGTAGAGCTTCGTGTCCTTCCTCTTGATCCTCCCCATGACAGTGCACGTTGCATCTACAATGACCGTGAACTGACAAATCATTATATGCAAGTGCTCATGAAGCCTTTGAAGCCAGGGCAGGCCCCACGAACCAAATTCCTCGTCAAGGAATTGCTTTATGTGCTCCGGACTGTCTATCGAATCCTGACAAAGACAATGAGTCCAATCAAAGGCCACGACTCAAATGATGAAGATGTCGTTGGCATCATGAAGAACATGCTTTTCAACATCATTCATGGCGTTCCCGTCAACTTCCATGATTTCTTCATGAGGACTCTAGCCAATGTTGCTATGTCACCTTTCGAGCTGAAGCCCTATGCGCCTTGGATTATGAGATTCATAAGGGCAAGATCTTCACTGAATTACAAGGCTGACACTCTGAACCATGGTAGCTACTTGCCTCCCATTGAAGTCCTCAAGCGAACAGTTTCATCATCTGATGATAAAGGCAAGGCAGCTGTTGTGATCGATGAAGGCACTCGTCCATTGGATGGTCAATTTCGTCTGGCTACATCTTACTCCACCAATGATGATTCTGCCACTCATGACACTGCCGCAAATACCTCAGCGAAGCAAAAGCCTCAAGCCACAGCACCCAGGGTGATGACTGACCATGAGTTACTCCTCAATCTTCATCAGAAGGTTGATCGCAATCACAAATGGGTGAAGCGTCAGTTTGTTGCAATTCTTCACAACATGACCTCAACACATAATGCAGTGAAGAAAAACCAGTATCACCTTCATGAAACCCTCAACCGCACCTGGGCTGTTCTCACTCATGTATATTTCGCGGAAGAACTGAAGACTATGGGTCTCCAGGAAGCATTTGACTGGTCTGCACCACCTCCGAAGAAATTCAAAAGAGTCAAAGTTCCTGATCTAGTGGCCAGCTCTTATTCTTCATTGCGTGAAACTGATGAACATGAAGATTTGGACGACATTGCGGCAGGCCCTACTTCAACAAACAACCCCAACAACGCTGGCGCTCCTCCATCGACTTGAAATTCTTCAGGGGTGTTAGTCCTCAGTTTCAATCCTTTTGGTCATTTGATGACAAAGGGGGAGAAATCTGAGTTAGTCTTGAAGCGGGTTTATATTATGGGCGTTTTGTTAAGTTACAACTCTCGTTCTTTCGAAACCTTTTACTGGATCGAGTTGTAATCTTAAACCCGATGGTGCCCTGATACTTTTCAACGGTGCATGGTGCTCTGATACTTTTGATGCACTGTGCTCTGATACTTTTGATGTGATATTCTGCATGCTTATTCCTCGTTAATATTATTGCACGCATGTTGAATCTCATCAGGCACCATATTTCATCATGCATTTCAAATTCTTCATATTATATATCAAATGCGTGTATGAATTACAAGATATAGGGGGAGATCTCCATGATTCAAATTCTTCAAATATGCATTGCCTCAAAAGCAAATTCCTCTCTATGCACATATTCAGGGGGAGTTCTTCTATATCTTGCAATCAAATTCCTCAATATCAGTATTTACACTTCATATATTTATCCCCGTTAAAAACTTAACCTATGTTGTCATCAATCACCAAAAAGGGGGAGATTGTAAGTGCATCTAGTGCCCCTTAGTGATTTTGGTGTATTGAAGACTTATAGGTTAAGAGACTGATGTGTTTGTGAGTGTACACAGGTCTATAAGTCTATGAGGAGTGTGATATTTACAGAGAAAGTCGACCCCTAAAAATGAAGTTCTTCGACTGAAGACTTTGATATTCTGAAGACTTTCTGAAGACTTTGAAAGTGAAGAAATTGGTGTGACCTTGAAGACTTGGTATTCATTCGAGGAACATGAAGCGTGAAGACTTTTGTTTTCGTAGTTTCATTTTCTCTTTCTTGAGTCATAGGAAACACCGTACTGTTAAAGGGGGTCGAGGAAATACTAAGGAAAAATTTCCATGTGATGCTCAACTCAAAATCCTACACCTACCAATCCCTTCGAGTGAAGCCATTGGAAATCTCATACAGTTCAGTCAAGTTCTTCAGTGACAGAGACGCAGTTCTTCTGGTCACTGATGACTTTGCTCTGATTGAGGAGTTAGGAATTCGCCAGTGCGAATTGCCTACACAGTGAGGAACATGATAGCCCCGAGGAATTTGAGAGTCAAATTTCCGACCATTGCTGTGCTGCGCGCCGGCTGTCCAAAATATCTTATCCACCTAACGGTCATATCATTGAAGGGCATTTATGTCTTATCATGTCGGGCTGCTCCCCAGGCTATAAATAGCCGCCCCCCTACAACCACTAGTTGGTTGGCTGCTCCGAGAGAACTTGACACTTGTCATTTGAGAGCAACCCATCCTCCGAGGACTTTGAGCGAAAATCATCAAGTGAGGAAAATCCCAAAACCAAACCCCCACAAACCCAAAGTGATTGAGCATCACTGAAGAAATTGATCCCGCGTGGATCCGACGCTTGTTACCTTTGAAGACTGTGCTTCTTCCAGACGGTTAGGCGTCAAGGTCTAGAGCATCCAAGAGGAATTGTGGATCGCCGAGTGACCAAGTCTGTGAAGGTTTGGAAGTCACCTGAAGACTTACCACGAGTGATTGGACGAGACCTGCATGGTCTTAGTTCAAGGAGAATATGGTGAGGACTGGGTGTCCTGAGTTGCGGCTCAGAGACTGGGTGTCCGGGACTGCGTGTCCTCGAGTTTAAATACTCAGCCGCTCCAACCAGACGTACAACTGAGATAGCAGTTGGAACTAGTTTACCAAATCATTGCCTTCACCAACTAACTGGTTCTATCTCCTCAACCCTTTCATTTCCTCATTACTGTGTTGAATGTTGTTCATATCTGTGCTTGAAGACTTTGACTGAAGACTTTCACAAATTCCTCAGTTCAATTTCTTCAGTCTGTTTGTCTTCATCTTGTTATCCTGTGTTTACGCTTTCTGTACTCAGTGCTTGTCTTCATTTCATTATGATGACCATGCTAGTATCCTGTTATGTTTACTTCTGAGTACTTATTCCGCTGTAAGTAGTTCTTCGCCAAGGAATTTCCTCACCAGCGAATTCCTCAGTGAAGAATTCATAAAAATCGCCTATTCACCCCCCTCTAGTCGATATAACGCACTTTCATAATGGGTATAAGGTGATTCACTGTTCATTACGGGCCAGTTTCACCACGGGCCGTTAATGGGTGTAAAGTGATACACTGTTCATTACGGGCCAGTTTCACCATGGGCCGTTAATAGGCCAAGAGTTAAAAAGGGCCTCATATGGGCCGAAAGACGTCATGGGCCATACATGGGCCAGAAGTGAAAACGGGCTGGAGTCATATTGGATTGCCCGGATGACGCTACTGGGCCTAATTCGGATAGGGCGTAACGGGCCTTGGGTTAGCAGGCTGTAAATGGGCTATATGCGGACAGGCCATTAACAGGCTTTCCATGGGTCGGTCCGCCACCTTTTGACCAAGTCAAATAGGTCGGCCTTTTCACAGGAATGGGCCTCTGTTGGGCCGTGCCACGTGTCGACGTATCATAGGCGCCTTCTGTCCAATGAGTGGATGACATCTGTCCCAACGATGAGCCGACACGTGTTTCCTCCAGCCAATGATGATTTTACACGTGGAAAATCCCCATTGGTCGGGGCTGTTAACGGGTTATCAGATCCAAAACCCGACCCGATAGCTTAACAGCGTTCCGTTACGGTGGATGCCACGTGTCGGTCACCCTTGACGAAAGCACTTCTGTGACCCGTGATTTACCGTGATGGAAGTGGACACTTCCGTGATGATAATTTCGATAATGTCATGAAACACTTCTACGACAGCATAGGTATGACTATCTTGATTCTGTCATAAAATCTTCATGGATGTACATGCATGACAAAAAACGTGACCTATTGTGACAAACACATATCATCACGGAAGTGTATTTTTTTGTAGTGCTTCCAGAAGACAGCGCACTCATAGAGGGCGGCTTTGGGGGCGGGCCGGCTCCCAGCAGCCGGCCCCTCCTCCTCGGAGTCTGCACTCACCCACCATGACGAGACGGGGCGTGGCTACATTGCCGCCTGCTCCTCCGAATCCCGGAGGGGCTTGGCTACAACACACTCTGACCAAGTGGCCACCTACCCGCACGGCGCGGGCCTGTAGCTATATGGCGCGTGACGCGGCCCTCGTCAGCAAGGACCATACTACAGTAAACGGCAATCAGCATGGCCCGCAGGCGGCGGGCCCTACCTGTCGGCCAGATTCTCGGCAGCCGGTAGGGCCCTCCAGAGGCGGGCCCCAGCAGCCGGTGGAGAACCCGGCGACCTTAGACACAGATGCCCGGGTCCTACACCCGGCCGTATTACCATTGTACCCTTGGGGGGTTGGCCTATAAGACCTCCCGGAATCACCCATGCAAAGGGTTCAGCTCTCATTCCACACACACACCATAGCAAGGAGAAGAGGGAGAGCTCTACCCTTCTTCCTCCTCTAGCTACACAGCTCCAGGAGCAACTCTATACTTCTACATATACACTGCATATATCATCATACATGCATGAGTAGGGGTATTATCTCTTCGGAGAGCCCCGAACCTGGGTAAACCACCGCGTGCTGTTTGCCCAATCCGTCCCCGGATCTCCACTACAGCCTTGCCCTCACCTTAAGCCACCCCGTGGCATCTGTCATCTCGCGAACTCACTGTGAGATAACCATGACAGTTGGCGCCTACCGTGGGGCCAGCTGCTGCTGGAACCGCGGTCCGGGCGGGACCCTTTTCATCATCGTCACCGTGGCGTCACCGTCGTCTCTCCGGTAGCGCTCGGGGGCTCGACATCGACACGCCCCAGGGGCGGTCGCACGGGACGACGCATCCTTGTCATCGGCATCACCCTCTTCATCACCACCACAGCGATATCGCCGTCGTCTGCGCGCTACATCTCGCTCCGGCCATTCCGGCTGTGCGTTGTCGCACCTCCAACGCACGAGCACACCCACGCATGCGGGTCCTACTCGCATGCTGCTCTAGCCCTTGCACGTCCGCCCATGCCGGCCCGGCCGCCTCGCGCCACTTCGTCCACCGCTCGTGCACTAGCTCTCCCCGTCCAGTTGTGCCGCCCGCGCGCGCTGCTCTACCTTGCTCCGGCTTCGCGTCGTCCGCTGCGCGCCCTCGCGAGCTCTGCTTCGGGCCGTCTCCATGCCCGAATGCATCTCCAGCATTCTACGCGCCCCCATGCACATCGGCCTTCCCCTACCGCACCCTCCACCAGCTCCGGCTCGTGCCTTCGTCCACGCCCCTGCTGCGTCGTGCGTGCTCTCTGTTCCACCTCGACCAGCTCCGTCTCGCCGCTATTCCTGGCCGCTCCCTGTAGCTTCGCCGGCTCCACGCCTGCTGGGTCCGCCGCTGCGCCGGCTCCGCCCGCATCCCTGCCTCCCCCGCATGCGCGCATGGCCCTGGGACGGCTCCCCGGTGCCGCCTCGCCTCGCGTTCGTCGGCTCCGCGCGCCAGGCGTGCCGCCTCCGCCTCGCCTCAGCCCGGCCGCACATCCAGACCTCTCCGTCGAGCTTCGCCCGTCGCCGGGGGCCCCGCGGCCGGCTCCTCCCCGCCTGGCGCCGTCCCGCGGCTCCGCCAGCTCGCCGGCCCCCGAGCCCGGCCTCCTCCTGCGCCCACCGGCTCCGGCCCCCGCTGCCGCTTTGGCTATGGCCGGGTCGCCTCCGCCCACAGCCGATCTGCGCCTGCCGAGTCCCCCGTGCCGTCTCCCGCGCCCGGCTGCCTCCACGCTCAGATGCGCTGGCTCCTAGCGTTGGCCCGGCCATCCTGCACCGCCTGGCCTCCCATCCGTGATGATCCGCTGCGTTGTCCGCACTCCAGCCCGGCACCACGTGCTTCGGGCCTCCTCCGCCCTGGTCCACCCGCGTTCGGCCCCCGTTGGCCACTACACGCGTGGCTTGGCCCCGCTCCGGCACCCCGCCTCAGCCCCTCGCGTGCGCTTGCCTGTCCGACTCTGGGTCGTGGCCGCCGGCACAGCCCGGAGGCCATCCCCGCTCCCTCACTCACGCCTCGGCCGGCCGGCTCCGCCTTTGCCCGCTGCCGAGTTCTCCGCCCTGCCGGCTCCCCGCGCCGGGTCCGGTCCCCTCCCGCGTCGCCTCGCGTGCCCAGCTCCGCCGGGCTGCCTTCACGCCCATGTCGATTCTGCTCCAACTGGTTGCTGGCTCCCCACGCCGGGTCCGGCCTCCGCGCCTCTCTCGCCTTCTCCGCGCCGATCCACCCGCCCTTGGCCGGCTGCGGCTTCGACCCGCTGCCGGCTACACTGTCCAGGCCGACTGTAGCCACGGTCGCTCGGCCAGCAACTGCCGCGCACCAGTCTCGGCTCCTCCCGCGTTCGGCGTCCGCCTGGCCTTGATACGTCCATTTTGCATCATGTTTTCCTACTGTTATTTATGATGTTTTTATGCATAATAATGATTTTTGGAGTAATTCTAATGCCTTTTCTCTCATAATATGCAAGGTACACACAAAGAGGGAGAATTCCGGCAGCTGGAAATCTGGACCTGGAAAAGCTACGTCAGGCTACCTATTCTGCACAACTCCAAACAAGCTGAAACTTGACGGAGATTTTTTATGGAATATTTGAAGAATATTGGAGCAAATAAGTACCAGAGGGGGCCCACCAGGTGGGCACAACCCACCTAGGCGCGCCAGGGAGCCCAGGCGCGCCCTGGTGGGTTGTGCTCACCCAGGCCCACCTCTGGTGCCCATCTTCTGGTATATAAGTCATTTTGACCTAGAAAAAATAAGGGGAGGACTTTCGGGACGGAGCGCCGCCGTCTCGAGGCGGAACTTGGGCAGGAGCACTTTTGCCCTCCGGCGGAGCGATTCCGCCGGGGGAACTGCCCTCTCGGAGGGGGAAATCACCATCATCATCATCACCAACAACTCTCCCATCTTGGGGAGGGCAATCTCCATCAACATCTTCAACAACACCATCTCATCTCAAACACTAGTTCATCTCTTGTATTCAATCTTGTTACCGGAACTATAGATTCGTGCTTGTGGATGATTAGTAGTGTTGATTACATCTTGTTGTTGATTAATATATGGTTTATTTGGTGGAAGGTTATATGTTCAAATCCAATATGCTATTTAATATCCCTCTGATCTTGAGCATGATCATCATTTATGAGTAGTTACTTTTGTTCTTGAGATCACGGGAGAAATCATTTTGCAAGTAATCATGTGAACTTGATATGTGTTTGATATTTTGATAGTATGTATGTTGTGATTTCCTTAGTGGTGTCATGTGAACGTCGACTACATGACACTTCACCATATTTGGGCCTAAGGGAATGCATTGTGGAGTAGTTATTAGATGCTGGGTTGCGAGAGTGACAGAAGCTTAAACCCTAAGGGACCGATTGGATCCAGAAGTTTAATGCTATGGTTAGAATTTATTCTTAATACTTTCCTCGTAGTTGCAGATGCTTGCGAGGGGGTTAATCATAAGTAGGAGGCTTGTTCAAGTAAGAACAACACCTAAGCACCGGTCCACCCACATATCAAATTATCAAAGTAGCGAACACGAATCAAACCAACATGATGAAAGTGACTAGAAGAAATTCCCTTGTACCCTCAAGAACGCTTTGCTTACTATAAGAGACCGTTTTGGCCTGTCATTTGCCTCAAAAGGATTGGGCTACCTTGCTGTATTTTTGTTACTACTATCATTACTTGCTCGTTATAAATTATCTTGCTATCAAACTACTCTGCTACTTACAATTTCAGCACTTGCTGACATTACCTTACTGAAAACCACTTGTCATTTCCTTCTGCTCCTCGTTGGGTTCGACACTCTTATTTATCGAAAAGAGCTACAATTGATCCCCTATACTTGTGGGTCATCAGGCCTCCCGCCCGCAGGCCGTCTGCCCCGGCCGTCCGGCTGCTCCGCGCCTAGCCACACCTCCGATTCCTGCGCGCTGCCAGCTGCACAGCTCTGTGCCCGTCTTGCTCGCTGCTTCCCGCGTGCCGGCTACTAGCTAGGAGAAGGAGAGGTCGATCACTTCTCGACCAATCTCTCGAAGGAGAGGTCGATCACTTCTCTCTGTATATGTTCATGACGATCTTCTGTACTTAATGTTTTTTCCCCTCATTTGCTTACTAGCTAGCGTGTCGAGTCCTTTCTATACGTATAGTACGTAGTGTCGACCAAGCACGGAGATAAGAGAGGACACTTCTCTCTATTAGCTAGCTAACACAATATATGAAACCCCTAAATTAACCCTACAAAACCCCCCAACCCCCCAACCCCCCCCCCCCTTTCAGAAAAAAAACTAAAGCCCTAGCCCCTGAACTGCTGATGCGTGGACGCTTATTGGTCCTGTTTGGTGCTACCAACCAGGACAAAAGGCCCCCCCGCCTGGGCAAGCCGCAGCGGACACGTGGAGCCCCATCTGTCCCGGTTGGTATGAGAACCGGGACTAAAGGTATTGGGCTTTAGTACCGACCCTTTAGTCCCGGTTTCCGAACCGGAACGAATGGGCCTTATAAACCGAGACAAATGGGCCTTTTTCTACTAGTGTTATCCAATAGGTCATCAGCTTAATCATAGTCATTGGACCATTATACATTTTGTTATAAAAAATAATCCCATTCTTACATATCCAAATAGTCCAAAACATTGCAGCCACTTCAATCAGGACTAATTTCTTATCTGCCTTTCTAAAGGTTTTGATCCATCTCCCCAAGCAATCTTCAATCGAAGAGGGGATAGATCTCAACCCAAAAGTGCATTTAAGTAAGCTCCAAATAATGTTCCACAGATATTCATGTTCACAATAATGTGAATATTCATAAAACATTACATTTATTTCTGATTCACTTTGAAGTAAAGACGCATTTGCTAGGCCACTGTGCTGATCGCTAAGAATATCAAAACCATTGATTAAAACATCATGCCCAGCCCCAAGTGATTCATCAAGAATGACACCATAGTTATGAGCTCCCCTCCATGGCAGAGCTGATGCACATGCGTGCTCCCCCGGCCCCTGCACGCCACGAAAGTCAGCATCTCCCCCCACACCCCCATCACCACCTGCCATCTGGTCTCCTCATCCAACTTCTTCAGCTCCGTTGCCAGCATGCACGCGTCGAACAGCACCGACCTCCTCTCGTCGGTGTCCTTCTCGGTGCAGGGCTTCGCGGCCACCGTGACGTCTCCGGTCATGTGGCTCAGCAGCATCCTGCAGGCTGCGTCGTGCGCGAGGACATCGGAGTGCCTGACGCCGATACACTCGAAGAAACGGCGCGTCTCGGCGCAGGTGTCCCTGTACCGTATGAGCCCGATCCCGGCGACCGCCGACAGCATGTCCGACTGCTTGATGAGCAGGTAGAGCATGTACTCCGACAAGCACTTGCTGGTTCTCCTCATGTCGACGAACCTGATCCCCTTGTCTGGCGCCGTGACGGCGGGATCTTCCACTTCCGCCAAGCATAAGTCCGTGGCGACGTGCCACAGCAGCAACGACTCGTCGAAGGCCTTGGTGACGCTGTCCCGAATGGTCATGCTGCCTTGCTCCGGCAGCTTCTGATAAATAAAGCCCATGCCTCGAAGCTCGCACGCCTTCCTGATTTCGTCGACGCTAGTGGCGGACAAAATCAAAGAGGTACTTGTGCCCTCCAGCTCTGGTGCTGAGGGGTTCGCACTTGACGAAGATGAAGTCTTCAATCATCACCCTTACTCGGAGAAGGTCGGCCGCATTTACCATTCGCCACAACACTCGCGGGCTGAGGAAGCTGATGCCTTTCTCTGGTCTGCCGAGGCTGTAGCTGATGAGGTTCATCTGTGTGATTGTCTCCGACCACCGTCGCGCCGGCCGCCACAGCTGCTTGATCCTCCTGGCTGCACGCACCACGAGCCACGCAAAGCGGCCGGAGCAGCGCTCGAGGAAGACAATCGTCCAGTTCGAAAGGACCAGCATGGCCAGCGCGGCCGCGTCGAGAACCACGGCGCCTATGAGCAGCGCGTAGGTGATGCCGACATCGACGGGCAGAATGCTCCGCTTGTCAATGTGGATGAAGAGCAGGAGCGAGGCACCAAGGCAGCAGGAGCAGATGAAGCGGAGGGCGTAGCCGGTCTTTGTGTGAATGACCGGAGCCTTGGTGTACTTGATGTCGTACAAGAAGTGGAGCTCCGCCCCCACAACCTCAAATGCCTCGGTGCTGTCGGTGCGCGCGAGGAAGAAGTCGTAGCTGATCCTCCGCTCACTGACGAAGCTGAGGATGAGGTTGACATACAAGAAGCGGAAGATGCGGAAGAACTCGTAGCCTTGCGCCTCCACGCTCATCATGTTCTCCAGGTCCTTGGCACTGCCATGTCGACGCCGGGTTCCTTGAGGGACACCGAAGACGTTGATCTTCCGGTTGGCGTACTCGGGGCCAGGGTTGGGCTCAACGCACGCGAAGTAGAGCGAGTAAGTGCGCTCGCCGTACTTGATGATCCCCACCACGAAGGACGGTGGCCAGGACCACAGGGTTGCCGCGTCCGGCGCAGAAGAAGACGATCGCCGCCGCAGCCAGCTCGAACAGGAGCCCGACTAGGTGGCGGATCCAGAGCTCGTTGTCCGCGAGGGAGTAGGAGGTGATGGTGTCTGGCCCGCCCAGGTGGAGCAGCAGGAAGGGCGCCCAGAATGCGAAGATGGTGGGGCTGGTAATGCCGCTCTCCGCGCTGTTGACGGCAGTGGAGCTTCCGCCGCCGATGTTGCCCAAGTTGTTGAGCAGGAGCCCGAGGGCCAGGTCGGCGACCCAGTCGGCGAGAAGGTAGCAGGACCAGACGATGAAGCGAGGGATTGAGGAGGAGGAGCGCCGGCGAACTGGTGCGACGAAGATTAGCAACACCTGCAGGACAAGGCTGACCAGCACCGCGATCCTGATCTCCCAGTTGCTGTGCTGCTGCAGCACCGGAGGGTTGAAACCCATTGCTGAAATATGAAGCTCAATGATAATGTCCTCGAAAAAGAGAGCTGTGGAGATTTTTCTCGCACAAAATGCACTACAATGTAGACGCACACACAGCAAGATAGGGAGAAAGAGAGATATCAGACCTTTGTTTTGTTTCTCCTTTGGAGGAGAATGAATTCCTTCTGGTTGGTCTCAGGCTCGTAAAAAATCAGTGGCGGTGTCTAGTTCAATTCATGCCTATATGATCTACGGAGTACTTACAATGGTGTGGGCATTATAACGAGTCCCATTTTCTAGAAGGGAAAGGAATAAAAGAAGACGGACCCGCGCTTCTGTACTATATACCCCGGCTTTGGTTAGCAATCATTTAGGAGAGTGACCCACACATTTACGCGGCTAGATTAATAATTTTATAAAATGATATTTTACATTCTAACACAGTCTTAGATGCACAGCTTCAACGGTTATTTTGTACATATACTATGCTAGGGCAAATATGTGACGAATGGTTGCATGCAATTCTTGCAAAAAAATTCTTAGAAAATACATATTCTCTTGTAAAATGTAGATTCTCTTGCAAAAGAAAATTGTAAAAAAACTTCTTGCAATATACAGATTCTTTTGTAAAATTTCCATGCATGCATTGTTGCTGGGATGCGAGGATTTATGGTAGCATGCATGACAGTACATAGCTTTTTTTTTGAGGGAAATGACACTACATAGCTTATGGCAGGTCGCATGCAGAGAGAGGACGTTCATGTCAAACACACATTGGTCCAGGACATGAGAGGGGCCCGTGCAGCAGCAAGTATTCCTCTAACTAGGGAAACATCAAATTAATACATATATGTGGCCCCCCAACAGGGAGTTATTTCTCGGCCCATCTGATGCACGCAGAGTACAACCCGTGCTAAAAAAAGGACCTTCGTTCCAAAATATAGTTAGACCGACGGCCACAAACCCGTCTCAAAAGGGCCTTCGAGTCATACTATGAGGCAGATAATTGGCAGCCCGGGAGCTCCCACAACATCAGCCGGGCCCACCCCGACCCTACATATATCCCCTCGGACGAACCCTAGACCTCACTTCACTTCACTTTCTCCGCCCTCTTCTCTTCCCAATCCGTCCACTCCTCTTCCCAAGCCGATCCATGGTTGATGACCGCAACAACTCCGGCTCCAGTGGAGACGAGAGTCGTCGACGTCGATGTGGTCGCTCTCCGCATTGCTTTGCGCCGCTCGCGTCTTGATCAGGGCGGTAGCAGCGAAGGCAGCTCACGGAGCGACGTGACGCCCCCCTTCACCCTCCCGTCCGGCACGCAGCATCGGTGGGACGGCTGTCTGCTCCGTCCCACTCTAGGTACGCCGCCCCGTCGCCACCCCGTTCATTGTGCCTCCGGAGGGAGTCCACGGGCACCGTTGGGTGCTTGAGGCGCGGGCCGCACGGCGTGAGCGCCAACGCGCGAGGGAGGCCATGGAGGCAGGCGACGCATCGGGCACTCACGCGTGCGCCGATCGATCCCGAGGACGTTCTCATTGCATCCGTCCTCTCGCGCTCCCTCACAACGGCGAAGGGGGATGCATGACGGTGATATGTCTCCTAGGTATTTATAATTTTTGATTTTTCCATGCTATTATGTTATCAATCTTGGATGTTTTCTATGCATTTACTAGCAACTTTATATCATTTTTTGGGACTAACCTATTAACTTAGTGTCCAGTGACAGTTGTTGTTTTTTGCTTGTTTTTTACTTTGCAGAATATCAATACCCAATGAAATCCAAATGCCACGAAACTTTTTGAAGATTTTTTCCATGACATAGAAAAACATTTATTCAAACATTTGCTATAATAGATGTCATTTCTTTACAATGTTTTGACTTTTGAACATGGCATGTACATTCATATTTTCGCATAAACCATACATTTCACTGTGTCTTTTGAATTGATTATGAAATTCATCATTTTTAGTGGGTGGTTACCTCAATACCTCCGACCAAAAAAGTTTCTACTTTTCTAGTAGCCCTAAAATTTGAGAACCACATGAAACATGACAATCCAACAGCAGGAAGGCAAATCCAACGGCAGAAGGAGCTTGGCGAGGACGGCGGTGGTAGAATCCGACAACAGTTGAATTCGATTCACGAAACGCGGCGCATGAGCGGCGTGGTTTTAGTGGCATTATTGATCCCTCTTTTCATGCTACAAGGGACGGAGCCAGGATTCAAACATAGGGGGGGGGGGGGGTACAATTTTTTTTGCCTCTGATCAATGTAAAGACTCGTAAAAAACATACCGAGACAGTCTAGGTTTTTTTTTTGCGAGGGAGACAGCCTAAATCTTCATCAGAACATGTGTCTTCTCTGAGCAATTTCAATTTTTTTTCTCAAAAGTTATCATAAAGCAAATGGCGAAGGCAATTCACATGTTAATTAACTTAATCTTTCTTCTACTACATGATGTGATAAACAATGCAAAACCTTGTCCCATGGGTAAAGGGATATATTCCCTAATTAATCTGTTATTCTTATATAGTTACCACGGTTAGAATTGTGTAGTGCTGAAGCCATAGATTAATCTGATTTAGGAAGGCAAGCAAGGAATAGCTAACGAGAATGAGAAACGAGAGTAACCTGAACCCCCTTTTCCTTGCTCGCCACTTCTCAATCCGGTCACGGTCGGGCGGCCGCGCGTCCGTGCAAGGATGGCCCTCGCCCCTCATGAGCACACACGACCTCGTGCGTTCAAGGATCTGCCGCTCAGACCAAGCTATCTCAAAAAAGGATCGCCGCTCAGGCTCAGATTGAAACGCGTTGGTCAAGAACTTTTTTCTAGGTATACCTGGCCAAACCTCGGGCCGGGCCGGGCTTCGGGCCGGGCCTAGCCAAACCCGACACAAAAAACCCAGGCCCGGACCCGGCCCGGCCCGGCCATCGGGCCTGTGTTTTTGGGCCCGAGCCCGGCCCGAGCATGTAAAAGCCCGTCGGGCTTCGCGCCGGCCCGACCCGATCTTCAGAAAAATGCAAAAACGACGGGCCCGGGCCCGGCCCGTCCCGGCCTTCGGGCTCAAAAACTAGGCCCGAGCCCGGCCCAGAGGCAGCGTCGGGCCGGGCTGGGTCGGGCTTTTTCGGGTCGGGTCGGGACTAGTTGGCGCTGGTCAAGAACTACCCTAGACGACTAGACCTCAGCGACACGCATCGGACGCATAAACGATCATGATCTGATGTCCCTTTTGCCGGGCCTGCTGCGGGCGTGCTAAAAGATGGGCTTGGTGATTTTGTTGGGCTTCACGTCGTTGAGGGGGGGGGGGGGGGGGGAGGGGGGGTAGCGAAATACGAACCTTTTCCTGCTAGCTTGTTAACCGCTAACGAGTAAAATGATATCGTTGTGGGGGGGGGGGGGGTGGTGGTGGTGGTGGTTCTAACACCCCTCGCCCCCCCTTGGATTCGTCCCTGCATGCTACAAGAAGTAGTAGAAAAACCCACCTTCTATACAGGTGTTCCTCTTCCTCAACTAACTAGCAGTATGGTACTAGATTTACACATTTGCCATGCAACTTAAATGGATCTTTGAGATTCTGGAATTTGAATTGGGCCGAGATGCAAAATTTAGTTGACGAGGCCTGTAAAATCTACCTTTGCTTGTTATTTGGCATAAATCACTGGTGTACCTATGAAATACTAGTTAAAAAGTACCCCTTGCAAAGGTCACCCCATCTTTTCTCGTGGTGACGACAAGTGGTGTATCGCATTTGCGTCACTTGTCGCACTAGCGAGTTTTGGCAGAATTTATTTGCATGTGCGGGGGGACGGGGTGGGTTTGTTCATGTTTTTTGTAGATTCATTTTAAAAAATATATCTCTTAAACAGTGTATCCAAATTATAAACCGTTTTCACCGTGTGTTCCCTGTGTTGTTATTTTCAAAACTAGCGCTCATTTTGATAGATTTCAAGATTTGTGCATTCAAAACTGAAATAACATGTGCTTACAAGCTACACTAATATGTGTTTCCAAGTAAAACAAGTTGTGTTGCCGGGTGAAGCACAACCGTGTTCATGCGAGGAAGCACACGCTGACAAGTGTGCTTCTCAAGTGAACTAATCACTCGGGACTTGTGTTAGTTTTTGTAAGTTGGTACAGTTAGGCTAAGTCCAGACCATCCCAATCTTTTTCCAAATTTTGAAGTTTTTTTATCAAATTCTTGATTATTATTTTCAAATACATGATTTTTGTCAAAGTCACGGATATTTTTTAAATTTGTGAACTTTTTTAAAAACCCGTAAACAACATTTGATATCAAAACTTTCTTCAAAAGTATTATAAAAACCAGCCCCTATTGAAGTTGCTCCAGGTAAAGGTTCATTCGGTAGGTTGCTGAGTATGGAGAAAATAGAGAGCCTTGCGCCGCTGCTCGCTCCGAGCCCGGCGGCCACCGCATAACGCCGCTGTTCCCTCCGAGCCCGGCGGCCACCGCATAACGCCGCTGTTCGCTCCGAGCCCGGCGGCCACCGCATACCGCCGTTGCTCGCTCTGAGCACGGCGGCCACCGCCTTTCACCGTTGCTCGCTCTGAGCTCCGCAACCGCAAACCCTAGCCCATGGCTGGCGACCTCAGGTACTCCTCGTCCACGGCCGGTTGGCTACCTCAGGTAGACATGCACTTCGTGATGCTAACGAGTTGAGCTCTTTGACCCTCTCTGCTTTGTTTGATCTCATCAAGTCCACGCTAACTTGCACCCCTCTCCGCTATCATTTAGTTGCATTCTGCTTCCGCCCACCTTGCTACCAGTTGCATCATGCATTTCTTTTCATCTCTTGCATTTAGCTGCACCTGCATCTCTTTTCGCTTTGAGCTACCTCGGCCCTCCTGCTTCTTCTTCCCCCGTACGCGGCTAGTACGCAGTTAGTTGCATGCTGTTGCTTTGCGCGACTAGTTCGTTCGCGCGATCGGGCCTCTAGCTACGCGTGCCCGCTGGACGACGAGGGCGCCATGCGGCCACCTGATGAGTTGGGTGTTCGCTTTGAGGATCGCATGCTAGCCCTGTATGGCTTTGGTACGGTTGCGCCCGTGGCTGGCTCCCGCCAGGCCTCCTTCCTCGCCGGCCACCTGCTCACCTCAGGAGTTTTTTGCTCGCCGGAGTTCTTTGCAGGCCTCCTCCATCACTGGTTTGGCGGCTCTCCGGCCGGCTTCTGGGTCCGGCCGCTGACCGTTGGGCATTTTGAATTTCAAGTTGCCCATGCAGGTGTTGCATGGGAGATTGTGCGACGTGGTGCATGGCGCTGGGGCGCTCTTGCTGTCAGCTTCTCTGTACGCCCACGACCCACTCGATGCCCCTCGCGTGCATTGGGCTGTCCCGCCATGCACGCTGCATGCCCAGGTCTCCCGTCGATTCTAGGACCACACCCATGCTCGTCTCTGAACCACCCCCCCCCCTCGCAGGACGTGCGCGATCGATGCCCTCCGGGTTTTCTGCGATCTGCCGTGAGCAAGGCCGCCGGGTTGCATGCCCCATGCAACCGCAATCATGCCCACCTGACTTAAATCCTTCTGCCACGCTGGTAACCGAACACCTCCGCTAATCAGCTTGCCCCGCAAGCGGGCACGCCGAAGACACGCGACCACCCGGACGAGTAGATGCTGACGACTGTTGCGATTACCAACCTAATGGCACAGCAGTTCATCGTCATAATTCCTACCTGCAGGCCCTCCTGTCTAATCTAGTCCCTGGGTAGCGCGCCTGTGCTGCACCTCGCCCCAAGACCAATGCTGCAAAGCGCTTCACAAAGCCAAAAGATCTGCATCTTAGATGCTTTAGATGCCTTTCTTACAGCCACTGAAGAAAAGATTGCCGTGATCCCATTGTTTGTTGGTCCTGCCGACAAGTGGGCCACACTGCCTCCCTTTGCCATGCCCACCACCCTGAGAACCAACGTAGCCTCCCGGCTCCTCGCACCTCAGCCCCGACTACTTATAGCAGCCAAGAGCGTCTCCCACAACACAACGCCCCCAAGCCCCCCAACCCTCCTTCCTAGCGCACCACCAACCTTGCTCCAATGAGCTCATCCCCTTCACCGCCATGGAACCAGTCGTACGCGGACGCCCCACCTTCCTTGATGTCCACTACCCCTCCTCCCCGACCAGAATGCCCTAGTTTGCCTAGTCAACATCACCCCACCCCTACCCGGCTACCTTCCATGGCTTAAGCGCCTCTTCCGCGAACGTCTTCGCATCACGGACGTGCGCTACGCTGGCTGCACCACGGGCACTGTCTATGTCGTCTTCCTCCGGGAATCGGAACAGGCAGCAGCCATGTCTGCCAGTCCTATCGAGACCGGCACTCGCCATGTCGACATCCTCCCCCACAATGCCGGAGACAACGCCTTCACCTTCTCCTTTCGCCACATAGTCAGCCTCTCTCTTGAAAAAATGCCGCTCGAGCTGTGGGATCGCAAAGGAGTCTCGACCAGCGTAGCTGGCTTTGCAAGTCTCCTTGGTGTCAATCACCTTTGCCTCCATGGGAACGATTTCTCATGCATCCTCGTGCTAGTAAAGGTTGAAGCCCTTCAGCATATTCCACACCACCTTGCCTTCCACCGCATCGATGGGGCTGGCATCTATGCTGACGTCCTTATCAACGAGATATGGGATGTGGCCCGCACGCTAGGCTCCCCCTCCTCACCGCCCATGCCACCTAGCTCCTTCCCCAAGGAGGACGGCTATGCCCCACCCCGTGGCTACCGCCGCGGGCATGCTAATCCGAGGGCCATGCGTGCTACGAATGAGAGCATGTCAGACCGTGCCTTCCGAGCTTTCCAATACCCACACTTCGCCACCTTTGGCGACTCCATAGCCATGCTCAAAATCTCTGCAAAACCCACGCTACGCAAGCCCACCACCTTTACCATCCCCACCATCCAAGAGATCGCGCATGAGGATGAGGACCGCCTTTGCCTCAAGCCTGTGCTGCTTGCTGCGGAGATAAGGCGTCCCCATGCTCTGGCAGCCTTCGATGCTGACACCCTAACCTACACCTTCTCAGTTCGCCTGAGCAATTACCGAACCACGTCCGGGGTTGTTATGGTTGGGCAGGCCACCACTAACCTTGGTCACTTCCCTTGCTTCGACCTCAACCTTGAGCGCACCGAGCATCTTAGCTGTCGCTCCATCCTCTTCAAACTTTGGCCTAAAACTATCGCGGGAGAGTTCTGCCCCCACACCCTGCCCTTACTGCCCTCCGTTGAGTGCAAACACCCGCCAAAATCCTTCGTCCCACACTCCTTGGTGCCAGATGTCGGCCCGCTGCTCTCCCTCGATTCTACACAAGCCATCCCAGCACTTAATTTGCCTCTGGCCCAAATTAGGGTCCAAGCCCACCAGGTGCTCATCTCTAGGCCTATATGCACTAGGCCCATCCGGCCCATCCCTGGACCTTTCGTCGGCCTGCTACCCACCAACTTCATATCCCCTGTTTCCTGCACTGACATGGAGCATGGAGCTTGCGCTATCCTGCCGCCGCAAATCGCCGCTAGGTTCTGTCACTGCGGCACGCCGCCACCTGAACCCGCTGCGGCCGAAAGGCGCTCCTCCCCAGCCATCATGCAGCTCCTGGAGCCCGCGGTGATCTCTATCTCTGGCGATCTGCCCGTGCCGGCTGCTGAGCAAGAGGGGGCTGCGCAGGAAGCCGCCGATCCAGATCCTGCTGCCGCCACGGAGGGGGGTGGGGACGGGGGCACGGCTGAGGCTGGACTTGCCACGGCTGCCTCTCCACGCTGCAGCTCGCGCATCCAGAAGCTCTATGACGGGGCGCGGATGGCTCTATGGAGCGCGCCTCCAAGCGCAAGGCCAACTCTAGCGCATCTGACAGTGCCACCCCCCGTCACCGCCCGACGAATCAGCAGAAGAACAAGATGCTGAGGGCGGCAGACATCGTCGAGCTGCCGCTCAAAGACACCCCCGGCCGCTCACCAGGGGCAAGGCCAAGCTCCTCGCGCAATGCTGCGACCTCAATGCGGATCTCGTCCTCTCTGACGCGTGCCACTCCGACGACACGGGTGGTGCCTCTACTTCCTCCGAGTCCAGCAGGTCCACACATGACTAGGCTCCCCGTCGTTGTCGATCGCTCGAAGGATCCTAGTGACAGCATGCTAGCTAATGCAACCCCGTGTACCGCCTATGTTTTAGTTCAGCACCATCATGTTTCGCCCTTTGAGGCTTTGTACCTGCATCGTAGTGCATGTTTACCTTTCAATCAGTACCTTTCCCTCTTCTTAGCTCATGTAAGCTCCTTTGAGCGCCACAACTGCTATGGCATTGCAATGAGATGTATTTCCTTCCCATATGCGTATTTCTAGCTGGAATGTTAGAGGACTTGGTGATTCTGACAAATGCTCACTCGTCAAAGATGCTCTCTTGGCTAGTAGATCGAGTGTAGTTTGCTTGTAGGAGTCCAAGCTGCAAGAGGTAGACCGAAGGAAGGCTGCGGCCTTTCTCCCACAATGCCTGTGGAGTATTGTTTATATGCAAGCGTCGGGCTCTTCGGGTGGAATTATTGTGGCCTGGAATGATGATGATCTACAAGGGACTGAGGTTGCCAAAAACAGGTTCTGCATTACCATACAACTCCAGTCCAGGAGCAACAATGTCTGTTTTTCTCTTTCGGCCATCTACGCTCCTTGTGACGACAGAGAAAGACCCCTTTTCTTTGATGCTATGAATGAGATGACTGCTGCAATCACTGGACCCTGGATTTTGCTGGGGGATTTCAACATGTACAGATTTGAACATGAAAAATCACGGGGCAGGAGAAACTGGGCACTCATGGAGACTTTCAACTCCTGGATAAGAGAACATGCATTAGATGATGTGGATATTGCTAACCGCAGCTTCACCTGGTCTAACAAAAGGGAAGAACCAACACTCGTCAAGTTGGACAGAATCCTTGTTAATGCCGATTGGAACTTGAGCTTTGCGGACACCATAGCCACGGCCCTTCCAGCTGTTACATCAGATCATGTTCTTTTCACCGTGGACTGCAGCAGAGAGGCACCCAAGTGCCTGTTCTTCAGGTTCGAAAACCACTGGCTGCAAATGCAAGAGACACGCGAGCTGATTAGCACATGTTGGCAAAAGGGCAGTAGAGTGTTCGCTTCAGCGTCTTCTCTCTTTAACTTCAAGTTAAGGAGGCTTAGGGCTGTAGTAAAGAAGTGGAAAAGGACCAAGAAGCCAATGCAGCAAACCCTTGACAACTGTAAACATGTTATCCAATTTCTGGATGCAGTTGAGGAGAGAAGACAACTATCCAAGCTAGAGTGCACACTCAGGAATCATGCGCGTGAGAAAGCACAACAGCTTATTCTTTGGAAGACTATGGCATGGAGGCGTCGTGCGAAAATTAGGGGCTGCACCCTCAGTGATGAAAATACAAGGTTCTTCCACGCCGCGGCCAACCAACATCACAAGAAGAGTAAAGTGCGGCTGCTGATCAAAGAGGGGATCCAGTTCTTTGGTGAACAAGACAAGTTGCGCATTGCAACAGAGTACTATCAGGAACTGCTTGGGCAACCATCCCCATCCATGCCAACGATTGACCTATCCGAGCTATATGCTTCATCTAATTTAAGGGCGCTGGAAGAACCTTTTTCCTGGGCCGAAATTACTGCTGCAATACAGAAAAGTCCTAACAACAGGAGTCCAGGACCTGATGGTTTTACTAACGAGTTTTACAAATGTTTCAGAGAGCTTTTGAGGGAAGAGCTGATGCGCTTCTTCCAAGAGTTTTATGAGTTTAGCAGCAACCTGAATGGTATTAATGTCGCCAACATTGTGCTCATCCCCAAGAAGGACTGCCCAACAGACATTAAAGATTTTCGGCCAATCTCTTTGGTACATAGCCTGCCCAAGCTGCTTACCAAAGTGCTCGCTACACGGCTACAATGACTCATTCCGGCCATGATTCATCAGCTACAGTCAGGCTTCTTGCCAGGTAGATGCATTATCGAAAACTTCGCACTGGCGGCAGAGTTAGTGCAGCAAGCATCCAGGAGAAAGAAGCCTATGATAGGACTGAAGCTGGATTTCCGGAAGGCTTTTGATAGCGTTAGTTGGGAAGCTCTACAGCAGGTTTTTACAGCAAGAGGATTCGGAAGTCGTTAGACTAATTGGCTTTCCCACATCTTCAACTCCAGCTCTTCCCAAATCCTTCTTAATGGACAGCTTGGAGAGAAGATTTACTCCAAGTGTGGCATCAGACAAGGAGATGCAATATCGTGTACCTCTTCATTCTGTTGGCGGATGTTCTACAACAGCTATGCCACAAGGCACACCAAGCTGGCAGGCTACAACACCCGCTTGGAGTAGAGGGACCTTACCCTGTTCTGCAATACGCAGACGACACACTTCTGCTTATACAAGGAAATACACAGCAGGCCATCATTATAAAGCAGATACTGGACTCGTTCTCGGCTTTCAATGGACTCACTATCAACTTCCATAAGAGCTCCTTTGTCCCCATCTGCGTGGATCCGACGGTCTGCCAGGAGATTGAGCAAGTGTTACAATGTCAGTCCTCTGCCTTCCCATGCACCTATCTGGGTTTACCATTATCTGCACACAAGATTACCCATGGACTGCTAATGCCGGTTATTCACAAGGTAGACAAACGTCTGTCAGGCTGGTTGGCTACCTTCCTATCCTGGGGGGGGGGGGGGGCTAACTCTGATCAATGCAGTTCTAGCAACGATACCAAGCTACTTCATGGGCTGCTTACTATGGCCAAAACAGTCTCTACAGCAGCTTGAGTGGATCATAAGGGGGTTCCTTTGGCAAGGAAAGAACCAAGCAAAGGGGGGACAGTGTCTTGTGGCATGGGATTATGTGGTTATGTCACAGAAAAACGGAGGCTTGGGGGTACGAGATCTCGAAGCACACAACAGGGCAATGATATGCAAAACATTGACTAGGATACTACATTCAAGCAACGTACCGTGCTATCAGTGGTTTGCCTCAACATATTGCCACACAGAACTACCACTTACAGCATGTAGTACAGATACTGCGATATGGCGATGCTTCAGATCATCGCTGCAGCTTGTTATTCAGACAACCAACTGTGAGCTCGGGGATGGCAAGACGATATCCTTCTGGTTTGATCATTGGATGGAACCCGGACGACTCTCTCTGTACTTTCCGACCCTGTTCACGTTCTCCAGAGCCGGGTACTGCACTGTCGCTTCACAGTACGATAACGGCGTTTGGATGATACAGCTGCATCCCAACCTATCCTACACCGCCTCGAGGGAGCTGGAAACGCTGATGGGCCTCCTGATTGCCATCTCACCCACCCCTAATGCACCGGACATCAGGAAGCCAATGTCGCTGGATAGCAAGCTATCAACAGCATATTTCTATCGGCTACTCACCTTCAGAGGCATAGATTGCCCCTCGGGCCCATACATCTGGGATCGTATTATACCCAAACGACACCGGGTATTTCTATGGTTGGCCATCAGGGACAGGCAAAACACTGGGGATAACATGGTCAGGAAGCAATGGACAAGAATTGCAAATCACAACGGGTGTGAAATGTGCCCGGCAGCTGAGACCATGCACCACATTCTACTCAGATGCAAGCTAGCACACGCTGTTTGGGCCAAGACTGGACTTCTGGACTCGGCCACATCTGCTCAAACTACTGCAGGCTTCATGACCTCGGAGGCAGCAAGGGAAATGTACGGAACACTTTGGCACGTTCTCTTTGCTGCAGGTGCAATGGCACTTTGGGATGCCAGGAATGCACGAGTGTTCCACAGCGTTTATTGGACAAATGCAAAGGTTACCACGGAAATTTCTCAGCTACTTATGCTATGGAGATTGAGAGCACCAGAAGGAAATGCAAGGGAGGTCATAAGCTCATGGGCTAATGTCATGATGCAACAGTAGTTTATAGCCCCTGTCTTTTCCTCCTCTTTCTTTTTCGCTTTCACATCCAGGCTTGGCAACGACCTGCTGCACATTGTGTGCAGCGTTTACGTCGCCTTCATGTAAAACGACTCCGGTCTATCGGGCTACGGCCTGTTTTGAATGCATAAGGTAGAACAAGATCTACCTTTTCTTTCAAAAAAAACCAGCCCCTATTCTGTAGGATTGTAGACCAACAACAGATTTTTTATTCTTTAAAAAGTATGACAAAAACCAGCTAGCGAGCCGGGCGGAGTGAGCAGGGCGAGATTGGGCCGCGGCCCGCAGACATTCGCACAGAGCTAGCTTGTTAATTCGAAATCACTAATTGAGGACTATATTTCAAAGATCATTCCCACCTTCTGAGATGGCGACAAATGATGTGTTGCATGTGCACCACTTGTCGCAACCTGAGAGTTTTTCCTTTTTTCTTAGATCGGTTTATTCAAAACATTTTATCTTTAAATCGTGCGTTCAAATCTCAAACCGTTTTCACCATTGGATTCCTCGCGTCGAGGTATTCAAAACTAGATTGCATGTTGATAGGTTTTGACGATATTTTTTTCATGAAAAAACTAAACAAAAAAACCAAACCGAGAGTACGGGTTTTTTACCTTTCTGAAAGAGGCACGCCGGTGCCTCTCGCGAAATCTCAACCGTGCTCTCGTAGAAGCGAAACCGTGCCTCTCGCGAAAAAAATAAGTTTTTTCCGCTTTCGAGGAGGCACGGCCGTGTTTCTCACGAAAGCACAACCATCCTCTCGCGGTCGCGAAAGAAAAAAAACAAAAAACTCGTTTTTTTCGTTTATGAGAGGCACAGCCGTGTCTCTCGTGAAAGCACAACCGTGCTTCTCGCGGAAGCAGAACCGTGCCTCTCGCAGAAGTAAAATTGTGCCTCTCACGGAAACAAAACAACAGAAAACACATTTTTTTCGTGTCCAAAAGGCACGGCCGTGACTCTCGCGAAAGAAAAAAACGTGTTTTTTCGCACAAAATATTTTTTTGATTTTTTTGATCCAAAAGCTAAGGGAGACCAGTGGGAATCCGAAACGTCGAAAAAACCCAAAAAACATTTAAAAAGCTGAAAACGTGTGCGAAAAAATAAAAAAAATCCGGAGAGAACACCCAGAGCGCGACACGTGGCGGGTGGTTGAGAGAGCGCCAAATGACGCTGATTGTTGTGAGGCTCCTGAAGAAGCGCTCGTCAACTAGTTGCTCCCTAGGAAGGGCCTCTGAGCACATATCTAATGTTTCTTTTTCTAGTGGGCATACATCTAGAAATGTTATCTGGCGAACGGAAGGGGGCGGCAAGCGACTCAATCCTGGACGGCCCAAACTTGGCTAGAAGCCCCATAGGTTAATGGATTAAACCTGCTGAGCCGGAGTACTGATCCTGGCGGCGATCGATTAATGAAATCGACTAGCTGAGCTGATCCTAACGACAGCTCTCTTATCTAATCCATTTAGTTAGCGCTACTGCCGTTGATGGTGCGTTGCTTGTTGTCCTGTATAGTGTGCTTTAGTGTGGGCGGCTGGTTGTATGTAGCTTTCTGGTCTCGGATAGATATGGGAATGGGATGCGCAACCATGAAGAGTTTTGCGGAGACGAGACCTTTACGGCTGAGCTACGTCGTGTCCTTGTCCAGAGTTCTATCCCCGTCTCAAGAGCCTATCTGGATTGCTGACCGCACACCATCTTATAGCAACTTTAACTGGACAACCCAGTTCGTCCGTCCACATTCATTTGGGTTGCCGAGGACCATAACATCGGCCTAACGCACAGACCCAATCTCAAAATGCGCTTGCTTCATGTCCGCGCGATTCATGACGCGAAGCGGACGCGCCGCGCATCCTTTGGTGTCCGTCATGTACCACATGGCGGTCGGCCAACCGCCGAACGCGGTCATATTAATAGTGGCCACCGACACCAGGCCCATGCGTCAGCCAGTGGAAACGTCGGGGGGCCGTCCTTTTTTAATCCACGCGTGCAGGGGTGGCCTCACCCACTTCCACTACCCTAGCAATGGGGTTGCTCAGTGGCAATGGTCCCGGCAACAGCAAGGGGAAGTTCACCCCCGGCGGTTCTTTCTCCCGCGCTCTTCCTCCTCCCCCTCGGCCGGCGCCTGCCCGCCCCGCGAGGCAGCGTCTGCACATCCCGGTGCACCAAGCGCGGTAGCACTGGGAGTTCAGGCAGCCGCTGTCGTACCCCGACGTCACGCTGCCGCACGACTGGCACCTCGATCCGCAGTGGATCCTGGTGCCGATGGTGCCACGGGGGCACGCTGAGGAGGTGCGCAGGCCTGGTTGCCGCTCACGCCGGAGCAACAAGGGATGCCGAAGTACATGGCAGACTCTCCTCATTGGGAGGTCTGGTTTGCCCTCGAGCACGAGGAGCAATGGCGGCTCGGCGTGCAGCACCACCACGTCGATCCCCGCTTCCCCCAGTCGTCAAGCCAGAGGAGCGAGAGGAGGAGGCTGCCTACCAGTCGGCACTGGCAGCGGCCTTGGAGACCTCCATCGAGGAGGAGCGGCTCAAGGCTGAAAGTATCGAGAAGAGGGGTCTAGAGGGGGGTGATTAGACCCTTCACAAGTAAAAGTGGCAGTTTTTAGTTTCTTCAAGTTAAGGTGGAGTTTAGCATAAATTAATGAGCACACAATACATCTCAAGCAAGTATAACAAGAGTATGAGCAGCGGAAAGAGTAAAGCATGCAATTTGCAAGAATGTAAAGAGATGGGATTGGAGTGTGCAAACGCAAAGGAGACGCGAAGATTTTTGGCGTGGTTCCGATAGGTGGTGCTATCGTACGTCTGCGTTGATGGCAACTTCAACCCACGAAGGGTAACGGTTGCACGAGTCCACGGAGGGCTCCACCCACGAAGGGTCCATGAAGAAGCAACCTTGTCTATCTCATCATGGTCATCGCTCACGAAGGACTTGCCTCACTCGGGTAGATCTTCACGAAGTAGGCGATCTCCTTGCCCTTACAAACTTCTTGGTTCAACTCCACATCATGTCGAAGGCTCCCAAGCGACACCTAACCAATCTAGGAGACATCACTCTTCAAAAATAATAGACTGTGTGTTGATGATGAACTCCTTGCTCTTGTGCTTCAAATGATAGTCGCCCCAACACTCAACTCTCTTTCACAGATTTGGCTATGGTGGAAGAAGGATTTGAGTCGAAAGCAACTTGGTGATGAGGACACCACAACCATTGACAAGTCTCCAACAATTATAGGTCCAACCATAAGAAGTCGCGACAAACAAATAAGTGACCAGGTGAACGCTAACTTAAGTTTACATTGTAACCTTGATGACACAACTATGCTTTCATCCCCATTGTTGTTGGTTGAACTTAGGTATAACACGGAAGCAATCCAACAACCTATGAGCTCTTGAAACAACCGGTTCGGAGGAACAAGTTTGAAGAAAACATGTTTCAAGTGAAGCTGATGCTGTCATATTTTACCTTCGATGTTTCATTGTGGCACACCCATGTGGTGGAGAGACGGGGACATAGGGGTACATCACGAGGAGCTCCATCAAATTATCTTTCCAATTCAAAAACCCTCACATCATTTGGAGTTGTGAGTCAAAAGTACTAGTCATTCTCGTGGAAGGTGTCCAGGCTGTCAGAGCTTCGCAAATTTCCGAGGAGCTCTCCAACAACTCCCAAAGTTGACTGCTTATTTCCCCAAGGAAGCCATGCAAACCTGCTTACTTTTGAAACCATTTTCACACCTAGCTAAGGGGGGTTGTCCCTGCTATAAAACCCCATCTCCCCCGTCCTCTTAAACACCTTTTGTCAAACAATTCAGCTACAAGCTTATGCAGCAAGACGGCTAGAAAGATCCGAGAGATCTGGCTACCTTTGCTTTTGTGAGTTCATTCGGATTCGCGAGAAGGAGCCTCTGGCTCCCCCTAGTTCATGCTCTACGGTTCCAGCCATTTTGTGTGGATTAGTCCCGATTTGTGTTTTTGCGATTGTTCGGACAGTGGGTTGGAGTTCTTGTAGCTTCGGTCAGCCATCCCCAGCGTACGGGTTGCATCCAACCTTGGCAGGTATAAAGCTAGTTATCCCGGCTGCTTGCAGCTAGTTATCCCTCCCGATTCAATCCTACGACGTGAAGATCGGGCCACCCTTGGGCGTGAACTCGTTTATCGGGTTCCCACCTATCATCTGGCATCAGAACTTTCATTGACACGTTAGGATCTGTTATCCAAGTTTATCTTGCTATCATCCCCTTAGATCGAGTGTTTTGATGCTATATTTTATGTCCTAGAAGTCCAAAGCCCCACCAAAAATAAATGCAAGCCTTGTTGGTGTTGAGATCTTGTTGTTGCATACCTTGCATGTTCTTCATCTTTTAGATCCGCACCAAGTTCATCTTCGTAATTGCTTTCAGATTTGGTTGTTGTGCTTTGGAAAAAGAGAGAGAAAAAAAGAGTGGCAAAAAAAATCAAAGAAAGAAAAAACGAGTGGCAAAAAATGTCAAGAGAGAAAAAGAAAGTGTTGTGTAAGATCCAAAAGTTTCAGCTTGGTAGAAAAATTCCGAAGCTTGTGTGTTGTGTGTTTTCAATCTTGGTGCAAAAGTGCAGAAGATCTATCCCCATATTTTCTTGGTTTGCATCAACTTGATTTCAGTACAAGCCCCTTTTTGTTTACCCCACCGAGCTCCAGCAAAAACCGAAGCTAGTTCTTTGATCCCTGTCTTTCAATCGCTTTAACACATCCGGGGGAAGCACAATCTGATGTGAACTCATAAGAACATTGGTGAGTAAGAGGTGAGGTTGTGTGATTCCACAAAATTATCCTATTCCACTTTTGGCCTTACTAACATGGCAGGATCTAGATCAAGTGTTCATCGAGAAAACCATGGGGAAGAAGATGCCCCGATCAAACGTGCTGATTTTCAGGAATTATGGAAGATGGTTCGAGAGCTTGGAAGGATGTTTCACGAGTGACCTCCAGCAGGTGGCGATAGGGTTCGACACCGACAACACCCTATTGACCCACTTGAGAAAGTTGGGAATGAGAATTATGTGCATGCTGCTGTTGACGGTGCCTTGGAGGATGATAACAATAGCCATGGTGGACATGTGGCTGCTGCTCGTGGGGGTGGTGCTGCTGCTCATGGAGGGCAGCGAGGAGGACAACTTTGAGGGCGAGGCCATGGGCCTCGTGGGCACTACTATGACCCTCGTGAGCGTGTTTCTCATGGTCATGGAGATGATTTTAATGATTATGATGGAGTCCCATACCGTCGTGCTGCTGAAGATGGGCGTCATGCAGAACATCGGGACTGAGTTGGTCGAGATGACATAGCAAGAATCAAGTTGCACATCCCCAAGTTCACAGGAAGGGAGGATCCCATTGCATATTTTGATTGGGAAGAGCAGTGTGATCAGATTTTTCATATCCATAAGCTTGCTAATCCGAAGAGAGTAAACCTTGCTTGTGTTGGGTTTTCTGGTTATGCACTCACTTGGTGGAATCAACTACAAGAAAATCAGTTGCTGCTAGACCGTGACCACATTGACACTTGGGAAGAGATGAAACAAGCCATGAGGCCAAGGTTTGTTCCTTCACAATATAAAAGAGATCTCCAGAACAGATTGCAGCGCCTCAGCCAAGGTACGCGCATGGTGGATGAGTACTATAAAGAGATGGAGTTACTGCTCGTTCATGCTCGTATTCATGAAGATGAGGAGTCAAAGATGGCAAGATTTCTACATGGTCTCAACAATGAAATTTCTGATTTTGTGGAGATGTTTCCCTATAACACTCTACAAGATATTCTGGAGCAAGCAAAGAGCACGGAGAGGAAGGTACATCGGAGTGGTCATGGATGGATGTCTCATAACCGCACCACTACACCATGGAAAAAGTCGCAGCCGAGTGCTTCTCATGGCGGTTCTCAGTTTCAACATACTTCACATCCTACTGCCACCCGGTGAACAATGGCTTCATCGGCATCGTCATCGGCTCCTAGGAATGTTGACAAGCATGCTCCTTCTGCTGCCGGGAGTACCTCTAACCCCACGGCTATACCATGATCTCGAAGCTCAGATATTGAGTGTTGGAAGTGCAAAGGGCATGGTCACATTTCTTTTGAATGTCGAAACAAGAGAGTTCTATTTATCAATGTCGGGGGAATGACCCCCGGGTACCCCAAAGACGGCTAAACAATGCTTCAAGACATCGGGGCGTCCAACGCCCCTCGGTCCGGCTGCTCCAGCCGGTTCACCACCCGGCCACTCCAGACGGCAGTTGGACGGGCTGCCTGCCCGTCTAGGCCGACTGCTCCTCCGGTCGGCTGCTCCGGTCGGCCTGCTACACGAAGTCAACCGTAGCATCAACCCGACACCGACAAGACGGCCGTACCTGGCACTGTTGGCGAATAGTAGAACACTATGCACGCGTCACCTCAAGCCATCATGTATAGTGTCACTTGTCCCTGGGCACTATTTATGAAGTGACCCAGGAGACAAGCATGACACCCTTACCATGCCCCCATGTCCACCACATAGCTTACATGCTAAGCTAGCCACACTATATAAGCTAGCTAGCCATCCATCCATCTATATGCTCACGCATGAGCACTCACGGGAGCACCACACTCCCACGGCCACACATGGCAAAACTCATGTGCCACACTAGCTAGCTAGCTCTCATCTACTGCTTCATCCAGATACAGCTCCAGGAGCAACTCTGTACCAAATATATCACATACATACAAACATGCAGGAGTAGGGGTATTATCTCTCTGGAGAGCCCCGAACCTGGGTAAACCACCGCGTGCAACTCGCATACCCGTCCCCGGATATTCCACGGCAGTCTTGCCCTCAATTCAAGCCACTCCGTGGCATCTGTCATCTCGCGGACCCCCCTGCCGACTGACGCGAGAATACCACGACAGTTTGGCGCCCACCGTGGGCAAGCTGCCACTGGAACTGCGGTTCGGGCGGGACCCTTTTTCATCATCGTCACTGCGGCGCCGCTCGCCTCTCCGGCCGCGCTCGAGGGCTCACCATGGACTCGCCCCCGGGATGGCATTGCGGAGCGGTGCATCCTCGTCGTCGGCCTCGGCCTCTTCGTCACCACCGCTGCGACAACGGCCGTTCGTCCGTGCACGCGCCGTGCCGCGTCGCTTCGGTCGGCCGCATCCATCCACGCGTCGCTCACGTCCGCTCCCTTGCACGCTGCGTAGAGCTCCGGCCGAAACGCGCGGTCGCTCCCCCATACGCTAGCAAGCAAGCCAGATACACACTCATGTCCAAGCTAGCTAGCTACCTTTCGATTGGCTCCGCTAAGCAAGCTAGCTAGCTACCTTGGCCCTTGTTCACGCAGGCGGGCAGCCTCGTGGGCGTCCTTCTCCGCTCGCCCGTGTTCCAAGCCCGCACCATGCATCTGCGCCTCCTCCCACTTGCCAGAGAAGGCAGAAGTGCCTCTCCTCCTTGCTTCGCCCCTGGTGAGAGCCGCACGCCAACGAGCTCCTGTAGATCGTTTTCCTCGTTCGGCCTCCTCTGAAGTGACGGGCCTGGTCGTCCTGCTCCGGCCAGTTGCGCCGCTCTGCCCCCACGCGCGGCTCCCGCCCGCCTCCGCCGCCCTCTGCTACAACCTGGCCGTGCCGCCTGAGGGAGTCCTGGATTAAGGGGTCCTCGGGCGTCCGGACTATTGACATGGGCCGGACTGATGGGCTGTGAAGATACAGGACTGAAGACTCTCTCCCATGTCCGGGTGGGACTCTCCTTGGCATGAAAGGCAAGCTTGGCGACCGGATATGAAGTTTCCTTTCTCTGTAACCGACTTTGTATAACCCTAGTCCCCTCTGGTGTCTTTATAAACCGGAGAGTTTAGTCTGTAGGGCAGAATCATAATCATACAGGCTAGACTTCTAGGGTTTTAGCCATTACGATCTCGTGGTAGATCAACTCTTGTAATACTCATATTCATCAAGATCAATCAAGCAGGAAGTAGGTTATTACCTCCATAGAGATGGCTGGAACCTGGGTAAACATCGTGTCCCCCCGCCTCCAGTTACCATCAGACTTAGACGCACAGTTCAGGACCCCCTACCCGAGATCCGCCGGTTTTGACACCGACATTGGTGCTTTCATTGAGAGTTCCGCAGCGTCATCACCAAAAGGTTTGATGGCTCCATCAATCATATACAACAATGCGGACCTGAGGGAGGTTTTCCTCCCAGGCCAGATCTTTGTGTTCGGCGGCTTCACACTGCGGGCCAACTCATTTGGCCCTCTAGAGTAGATCGATAGCTACACCCCAGGTCACCAGATTAGTTTTGGGAATCAGGACTATGTCGCTGATATCCGAGGAGACTTGATCTGCCAAGGATTCGCGCCCCCAACCCCTGCTCTGGCCTTAGATCCGGAGCGCATCGCTAGGTTCGAAGATGAGCTCCCTGAGCTCGTCGGGCTATCTGCGGCTTTTAGGCCCTTCGTGGGAGAGCCGGAGGAAGTAGTGTCGCTGGCAACCATCATGAAGCCGAACCCCCCTCTGGACACTGGCTCCAAATCTTCGAAGCCAACACTGTGCGAGTTCGGCCAAGGAGTCTCCTTCTCGCCGCACTCACGGACTCCCTTCTCTCGGGCCAAACCTCGCCTTTAAGCGAGGCCCTGGACTTGATGTGATCCCTCGTCATTACAGAGGAGCAACGTCCGAACTATTCTTAGCCCGGACTAGGGGCTGAGGGCATGGGATTTTACGTCCCACCCACGACCCACTTTATAGCCAATATCAAGGACTTAACAGACATGCTCGATTATGACTGTGAAGACATCGACAGTATGGACGACGATGCCAAATAAGAGGAGACCCAAAACCCACCGTTTACCTGACACGGGACAGCCACCTCTTCGTATGATGTGTACATGGTGGATGCACCCAAAGAGAATAACGACGACAATGAAAAGGATCCAGTCAAGGATAATACTCCTGAGATACAGGCAAAGCGCCGGCGTCAGCGGCGTTGCTCTAAACCACGCCATGGAAAAAACAACAATACCAGCACAGGAGAAAATAATACTCCGGATAACGCCGAAGACAACGAAGACCCCGTTGAGCTAACCTCCGAACAGGACGAGCGTGAAGATGGGCGAGTTAGCCTTGATGAACAGACCATGAACGAAGACTCGGAGGGCAGTGACTACCTTCCGCTCTCCGAGGACGAGGTGAGCCTCGGCAACGAGGATTTTATCGTGCCTGACGAACCTCTCGAGCAGGAGCGCTTGAAGAACCAGCTATTAGCCACTGCAAGGAGCCTGAATAAGAAGCAGCAGCAGCTTCACGCTGATCAAGATCTGCTCAACAATAGATGGACTAATGTCCTAGCAGCTAAAGAATATGGCCTCGAGCGCCCAACCAAAAGTTAGCCGAAGCGCAAATTGTTACCCCATTCGATGATGAGGCGCCGGAGCCCGTCCTACCAGTGCATAATGCGGCTGACCGACCACCATGTGGCAGGAACAAAGTGGCAGCCCAAGCCGAACACCAGCCCGCACTACGTCGCCATAAAAACAGAGACACAACAGCTCGGGGATATACATATGACCTACGACATGACCTGGAAAACAGAGCAGGTTGGACCAGATCGATCTATGGATCGTGGGGGCGTGCCCCGACGCGCGATGATAGCCACCCGGCTGGACGTGACAAGTATAACCACATCCGTGCTGAAAACCGCAGATGAACTCTATCCGAGCAACGTCGCGACTTGACTCGATATAGAGGCGCCGCACACCCCCTCTGCTTCACTGATGAAGTAATGGAACACGAATTCATGGAAGGGTTTAAACCCATGAATATCGAATCATACGATGAAACAACAGACCCCGCGATATCGATTGAAGATTTCCTCCTCCATATCCACCTGGCCCACGGTGATGACATCCACGCCATCAAATACCTCCCACTAAAACTAAAGGGGCTAGCGCGGCACTAGCTGAATAGCCTCCCTGAGAACTCCATCGGCAGCTGGGAAGATTTGGAAGGCGCTTTCTGCAATAACTTCCAAGGTACATATATTCGGTCTCCGGATGCCGATGACATAAGTCACATTATCCAGCAGCCCGGGGAGTCTGCCAGGAAGCTCTGGACTAGGTTCTAGTCAGAAAGAACCAAATTGTCGATTGTCCGGATGCCGAAGACCTCCCTGCCTTTAAAAATAGCATCCGAGATGAGTGGCTCACCCGCCACCTTGGTCAAGAAAAACCAAGATCAATGGCTGCCCATACTACTCTGATGACCCGCTTTTGCGCGGGAGAAGACATCTGGCTCGCTTGTAAAAGCAATATCACTGATGATCCCGGTACTTCCGAAGTTCGAGATGGCAACGGCAAGCCACAACACAATATACACAAGCATCACAATAACAATGAAGGAATGCAAGACGCGGCGGTCAACGCCGAATTCAGTGGTTCCAAACCCGGTCAACGGAGAAAGCCATTCAAGGCAAACAGAGATAGACCATCCAATTTAGACAAGATACTGGATCGGCCCTGCCAGATGCATGGCACCCCCGCTAAACCGGCCAATCACACCAACAGGAGCTGTTGGGTTTTTAAACAAGTCGGCAAGCTTAATGTTGAACACAAGGTGAAGGGGCCGCCCAGTGACAGTGACGATGAAGAGACTCAACAGCCGAACACCGGGGGTCGGAAGCAATTTCCCCCCGAAGTAAAAACAGTGAACATGGTATACGTGATGCACATCCCTATAGGGGACTACAAGCGTGCACTACAGGATGCCGGTACCATAGAGCTAGCCTCCCCAAAACCAAGACAACGAACGGCCCGCCCGATCACTTTTGATTGCAAGGACCACCAAGCCAGTATCCTTCACGAAGGTCCGGCAGCTCTCATCCTCGATCCAATTATCGATGGGTTCCATCTCACGAAAGTCCTTATGGACAGCGGTAGTAGCCTTAATCTACTCTACCAAGACACTATCCGCAAAATGGGTATTGATCCTTCAAGAATCGGGCCCACCACAACTACCTTCAAGGGACCAATATCCGGCGTAGAAGCTCATTGCATGGGCTCGATTACACTGGAAGTTGTTTTCGGCTCGCCGAGCAATTTTCGAAGCAAAGGCTTGACCTTCGATATTGTCCCGCTCACAGTAGCTATCATGCACTACTTAGGCGTACCGCTTTTTCTCGCTTTAATATGGTCCCACATTACACCTATCTCCAACTCAAGATGCCCGGTCCACGCGGCACCATCATGATAAATGGAAATACTGAATGCTCCCTCCGTACAGAAGAGCATACTACGGCTGAAGTATCAAGCGGCCTTATCAAGCCGCACATTTCATCGGCCATCAAGCCTCCGGTCTCCATTAGACATGACCAATCAATCTTAGAGCTGAATTAGCAGTTCGGCCTCTGCCGTCCGCCCCGCATGAGCTGCGAAGTCTGTCCCGCACACATAATTATACACTCAAAATCCCCTGGTCACCGGCGGAGGCACAACGCGGACAAACCTATGACACTAGCCGCACCATCATATTCCTTTTCTTTTTCTAACCATTTTTTATCTTTTACCACAGGTGACTATATTTGCTAAGAAGTTCTTTAACCAAGGCAAGGCAACGCAGACGTGCAATAGGAGGTCCAAATGTTTTTTGTAAGACCGCATTCTTTATTTCAAACCTGTAAAGTGCCCTTTTTCTCAGCATTCGACACCTCGTCATACATTGCCAGGGGCTCGATATGGCAACATATTAGTTGTCGACAAAGTCCGAACAACTTTAAAGCACACTTCTGGGTCACGAGTTTGGCCTTATATGCATCAGCTCCGAATCATGTATTTGGTCAATAGTTGGGTTGCCCGGCTCGTGTGCTTACTACCTTACGTTCCGCTCTATCGTCTAGGGTAGTAAAGGGAGAACTACTGCGATTGTGTCCTGGTTCGTCTGGATGAGCACCTCAGTAGAGAAAGCCGAAAATTGACTGTCATGATGCGGCGAGAGATGGTCAACCACTCGATGACTCACCGGAATCTTCATGATTCCTTTCGTATCATACGAAGGACCATTCTTCTGGTCACGTATGTCAACGCACCATATCCGGATAACCGCGTACATACCAGGGGCTATATCGTAGATCCACCGTCAAACTCCTATGGCTAAGTGAAAGTGTTAAAGCCCTATAGTCCGATTGCCTGGTTCGCCGCATCGACATCTCCTTAATGGACCAAGATGTTGGGTCAAGAGTGATCAAGTGCTTTTCCGAACAACCCCGCGTTATACGCGAGGGGGCAGAAACCGACGACTGGCAAACTTTCAGATTATACAAAAAATGGCCGCACAGGAGGCACTAAAAGCTTTTAAGGCAAAAGTATAAAAACATAGCCTTAAATATATCATAATATTGTTTTTACAATTTCAGTACACTTCACTCGAACATAATATCTTTCGAGCACTGACCCTCTATCAAGTGGGCACCCTCTAGGACATCTTCAAAATAATGTTCTGGCGTGTGATGGTCCTTGCCCTCGGGTGGACTTTCCGCTGCAATATCGGTGGCCTTCATCTTCACTCAGTACGTCTTGACGCGGGCAAGGGCCATCTATGCACCTTCTATGCATGTTCACTGCTTAACAGCGTTGATATGCGGCACCGCATCCACAAGTCACCGCACCAAACCGAAATAACTATTTGGAATTGGCTCAGTCGGCAACAGCCGGACTACGATGTCCTTCATGGCAGATCCGGATAACTTGTGGAGCTCGGCCCACAGGGCCATCTGTTCGTTCAGCAATAATGGACGCTTTGGCATGCTGAATCGCGACCAGAACAGCTTTTCCGTCGCATGTCCTTCTTGTGCTTGAAAAAACTGCGTCGCATCGGAGACATTCTTCGGAAGTCCAAAAATGCGTCCGGAGAACTCCACATCTGATTAAGCGGAAAATACTTCGGATCACCGAATTTAGTTTGTAATAAGAAGGGGTTACCAGCCGCGATCTCCCCAGCTTGTCGGATCTCCTCACAAGCCGCTCTAGACTCAGATTGTGCTTCTCTCGCCTATTGTAAGGCCTTGTCAAGATCAACCGCTCTGGTTTTGTGAATCTTCCTCAAGAAAGTAGCATCGGCCACTGGCATCCTTTAGCTGGAGTACCATAGAAGATATTCTCTCCTCGCACTGGCGCCGAGCAGCCTGTTCGGCCTTTAATTCAGTAGCTGCCTTTTCGGCAGCCGCATTGCTCATCCTGGCCTGCTCCTTGGCCCGGGCATACTCAGCCCGAAGGGTCTCATCTACGGCGGCACCATCTACAGTTATGCATATCCCAGTACACAATTCTCAGCGTCATGCTCATATCATAGTACTTGCATATACTGAGTGCCCCAAAGACATACCTTGCGCCTCGTCGAGCCGCCTGTTAATAAGCGTGATGTCATCATCCACCACATCAACTTTCTGCTTCAGATCTGCAATCTCTGTAGCTTGGGCAGTCACCACGGATGTAACAGCCTGTGTTTCAATTAGTCAGATCATTCCCTAGGCATATCTTTCTTGATCCTCTGATTGCCTCCCTTTGGACGCCAACCAGAGTCTCAGGGGCTACTATCTATACACAGGCGCATTTTGAATTTATACATTACATACTCGAAGCCTCTTATCAGGCTTGTAAAGGCTTCATTCAATCGTCTTTTTGCGGACTGAACCCTCTCAACCACCGTACCCATCAAGGTACGATGTTCCTCTGAGACGGACGCATGTCGCAATGTGTCCATCAATGTATCCGGCGCCTCCGGATCTGGAGCAGATCGCACCGTCCCTCGGAAATCGGATAGTCCGAGGCCTTTATTGTTGGTCCCCATATGGGCCGCACACTCCGGACCATGGACGACCGGAGTATCACCTTCGGGCCCGGTCTTCACTATCCCTCGCACCGCTTTCTGATCGGGAGAGATCCTCCGGGATGACACCTCGGTGTCGTCTGCCTTATCGGGCGGGGAGATCTGAGGAGGAGTCTCGCTCTCCATCATCTCCAGAAGAAGATTCCCCGAGGAGGAGGACTGTTGAGGAAGGCTGCATGCCGGACTGCAAACATATATTTTAAATATTACCTTTGCAACTAGGAAAGAACAGGATATGTTTAAAACACCCTTGTTCACTTACGATTCAGCTAAGGGACTGCGTGTCAACGTCACCTCCCGAACTAGAACCCCCTGACAAGGATATCTTCCCCCACTTAGAATCCTTTATCTTCAAGTCTTCGGAGGCGGTCCTCTTCTTCCCATGAGGAGAAGGGATGTCAGTTTTTCCTTCCCTTCCAGCTTCAGAGAGGGAGTTTCAATCTCCCCGGACAAGGTGCCTGGTGTACCTCTAGAATGCAGGCCACCTTGGGCCGTCTTGCTCTCCTCCTTGTCTTCCCTCGCCGACACTTGATATGGTGCTGGAGCCAACATCCTTGTTAGCACCGGATCAGCTGAGTCTTCGGGAAGAGGGGCCGAACACCTAATTCTCTCCGCCTTCTTTATCCAGCCCTGGCCGAGAATTTTCTCAGTATATTGTTATGAGGAATTTGACTAAACTGTGTTCGGGGGTTGAGTGCTTAGTGAGGTATCCGGATGATCGCAGTCAAGGCTGATGTCTTCTGTAGTATCCGGCCACTGTTTTCGTGTCCTAAAGAATAATTTCCACATTTCTCTGAGCGTCGTGCCGGAGAAGTGCTGAAGGGTTCATGGTCCTTCTGGATTGAACTCCCACATGCGGAGAGGCCGTTGTTGTCACGGTAGGACCCGACAGACCAGCATTACTTGGATTACGTTGATGAGACCGGTGTCCTTTTCAATGAGGATCCGAATGCGGCTTTGCAGTGTCCGCACTTCATCAATGGATCCCCAGTCTAGCCCCTTATTAATCATGATGCAAGCTGTAGCGGAGGGCCAGATCAGAACGCCGGTGTAGCTGCTCACCTGGTACCACGGGGTTCAGTGATGTAAAACCACTCCTGCTGCCACAGGTTGGAAGTTTCTATGAAGGATCCCTTTGGCCAAGTAGTATTGGCGAGTTTGCTCACTGCAGCACCACCACACTCCACCTGTTTCCCATCGACTACCTTCGACTTCACATTGAAGGTCTTGATCCATAAGCCAAAGTGTGGGGGCATACGAAGGAAGGCCTCGCACACAATAATGAACGCCGAAACATGAAGAAAGGAGTCCGGAGCTAGATCGTGAAAATCTAGCCCGTAATAGAACAAGAGCCCTCGAACGAAGGGATGAAGAGTGAACCCTAGCCCCCGGAGGAAGTGGGAGATGAATACTACCCTCTCGCCGGATCTGGGAGTAGGAATAACCTGCCCTTGAGCAGGAAGCCTGTGGAGGATTTCCGCAGTCAGGTATCTTGCCTCCCGGAGCTTTGCTATATCCTCCTCTGTGACAGAGGAAGCCACCCACCGGCCATGAGGGCTGGGTTCGGACATGGCTAGGAAGCACGAAGCAATTAACTCGAACCTTGGGTGCTGGAACACGAGGTGGGAGAGGTAGAGGAAAGGATTGGCATAAAGGAAAAAGAACGAGTCTTAACCCCTTTATAAAGGCGATGAATCTCAAACGCCCCCTCTTAGGCCTTAAAACCTGCCTATTCCCAAGGAATCGTGCCAATAGAACGGTTGGGGTTACCCACGCCGTGTTGATGAGAATCCCGTAATAAGGGGAAATGATCTCTGCTTTGACAAGACGTGCGAATGAAACCGCATCTCGAAATTTGAAGCGGCAGGCTAAAAAACGGTTCAAATAATGGTTGGACGGCGATGTGATGTTACGCTATAAAAAGTTGTCAGCGGATTGGACTCGTGAAATATTATACTCTCTATGGTCATGTGTGGAATTTGTTTTGCATAGACGGACACATTTCTTGTGTTCGCAGACTATTTTCGAGTATTTGGAGAAGGAACCTGCCTTGCAATGCCGAAGATAGTCTGCGCGCCGGACACCTCGTCATTGAAGCCTGGATTAAGGGGTCCTCAGGTGTCTGGACTATTGACATGGGCCAGACTGATGGGCTGTGAAGATACAAGACTGGCCCATGTCAATAGTCTGAGGGAGTCCTGGATTAAGGGGTCCTCGGGCGTTCGGACTATTGACATGGGCCAAACTGATGAGCTGTGAAGGTACAAGACTGAAGACTCTCTCCCGTGTCCGGGTGGGACTCTCCTTGGCGTGGAAGGCAAGCTTGGCGATCGGATATGAAGATTTCTTTCTCTGTAACCGACTTTGTATAACCCTAGTCCCCTCCGGTGTCTTTATAAACCGGAGGGTTTAGTCCGTAGGGCAGAATCATAATCATACAGGCTAGACTTCTAGGGGTTTAGCAATTACGATCTCGTGGTAGATCAACTCTTGTAATACTCATATTCATCAAGATCAATCAAGGAGGAAGTAAGGTATTACCTCCATAGAGAGGGCCCGAACCTGGGTAAACATCGTGTCCCCCGCCTCCTGTTACCATCAGACTTAGACGCACAGTTCGGGCCCCCCTACCCGAGATCTGCCGGTTTTGACACCGACACCGCCTGGCTGTCCTCTTCCTGCGCTTAGCCGCGTCCCGCGTGCTGCCCCGACACAGCGGCGCCCGTCCTCGTGTGTCCTCCGCGTGCGTGCCCCTGCAGCGCCACGTCTCCTCCTACACCACCAGTGCCCCGCACCACCTCCCCGCAGCTCCCGCGCAGTGCACCCGGCTGCATGATCCTCGATGACGCCGCATCGCCCCGGCCTAGTGCAGCAACCGCTCCGGCTCCCGCGGCTGTGCGCCCGACCTGCGCAGCTCGCCGACTCCGGCCCCGGTTGCACCGGGCCAACCTCACGTCCGCCGTGCTGACCGCGTCGGCAGGCTCCCCCGCTCCTCGCGCGCCGCCGAGCTACGCCCTCGCCAGCGTCGGCCCAGTCGTCCGCGCCGGCTCCGCCGCCTCACTACGCCGACTTCAGCTCCGTGCTGCTCGCATCCCGGACCGGCTCCAACATGCGGCTCCGACCCTGCATGCGCCGGCTTCGTGCACGCTATCCAGCTTGTCGTCTCGCACCGCCGCCCCACGCCTCAGTCCGGCCTCCTCATCCTGCGCCACCTCCGGCTCGCGGCCCCTCCCGGCTTGCCGGCCGGCTGCCCGTGCCGGGCACGCCCTCTGCTCTGCCTGACCTCCAGCGGCTCCCGCGCGGCCACCGGCTCCAGCTCCCATGCGCGCCGGGTCCTCCGCTCTAGCTGCCTTGCTCCTCGCCAGTAGACGGCCCCGCTCCAGAGCACCCCCTCAGCCGGCTTCGCCATCTCCGCCCGACCTCCTGCTCCCCGCAGCGCGCGTCCTAGGTACCCCTATCCACGTGCACCGCTGCTGGCGACCGGACTCCGCGCCGCTCCTGCTCGCACCGACACCGCTATCGCGCCGCGTCCCGGCCTCCGACTTCTACCGCAACCCGGGCACCGCCTGGTGCCGGATTCCCGCCGTAGGCTGGGCGTGCCAGCCGGCGTCCACCGCCTCCCGCTCCTGCTGGCTGCTAAGGTAGAGAAAAAGACAAAAAGTAGAAAAAAAGCGGGGTCGGCTGCCTGCTTGGGGCTAGCTTGGAAAGTAAGGGCCGGGCGTCGACTCAGCTGTAAAAAATGTGGGAAGCCGACTGCCCACAGCCGACTGGCAGAAAAAAAAGATGCGAGCCAACTGCTCGCTTCCAGACGGCCAAAAAAGAGAGTCCGGCTGCTACAGCTGGCTAAAAAAGGAAACACTGCGTCCGGCTCGAGAGAAAAGAGTCAGTCTGGCCGCAGAGAAACACGTCAGAAAAGAAAATTGTGTCCGGCTACCCACAGCCGGCAAAATAGAAAAGAAGGAAAAGGCCGCTGCCAGACGCCTTGACGCCTGGCCGGCTGCTCAAGGCCGGCTCCACCGCCTGGACGGTCTAGCCTGACCGGTTGGGACCTCCCTTTGAGCACCTAGAGGCTCGAAGGCTACACCCACCGGGTGCGCTGGCGCGCTCCGCGAGCGTCGTGCCACGCCGGCTGTCTTCGTCAACTGCCGCCTCGTTTGTATTATAGCAATGTGAGCTCCTCACCCGCATATTTTTGCACCGTGTGCAAACCCGGATAACCCCGAGCGACACTCGGGGATTACCTCCGCCTTTATTTGACAGTTGCACCACTGTTCGCCTCGGCACCAACCATAGTTGGCCCGGAGGCTGGCCGCTTAGTAGCGTGCGTGGTATCAAAGGCTTACTCTTCGTCTTAGCTACAGACTGCAGTGCGGCTGTCCGGCAAGCAAGAGCAAACGCCAGAGGCCACCCACGCGAAACACGTCCGAGGAGAATGTGCTCAGTCGAATCTGCCCCCAGAGTCTGAGTACTGTGCGCTTCACTCCGCGTCCCACTCTCAGCCACAGACCGCTGTGCGGCTGTCCAGCTAGCAAGAGCACAAGCCAAAGAGCGGAGGGAACATGAAAAAGACTGAAGGTGGCTCGGATGAAACTGAGTTGGCACCCTCCGCATAAAACTTGCAATGCTAAAAGCAAACAATTGATATATCTGCGCGGACTAACTTTGTCTTTTGCATGATCATCTTCGAGGGGAACCCCCTCCTTGCCTGAAGGCTCAGAGGCTGGTTGCAGGCCCGACGCCAGCTACAACCGGCATCACACCGCCTGCTTCATCTGCAGCATAAACCCTCCGCCCGACTCTTCGAGTCGCCCAGAGGCTCAGAGGCTACACCTAGAGGGTGTGCTGGCACGCCCCCACTGGAAGCAAGCTGAGCCAGCTGCAGCCCGCAGCCGGCTATCATCAATGACATCAATCGGCGGACTCCGCGTCCGCGGCCGACAGCATCAGTCGGTGGACCCCACGTCCGCGCTTGACAACATTAGTCGACGGACTCCGCATCCACTCCCGACAGCTTCAGTCAGTGGACCCCGCGTTGGCGCCCGACGACATCAGTCGGCGGATCCCGCGTCCGCGCCCGATAGAATTAGTTGGCGAACCCTGTGTCCGTGCCCGACAACTTCAATCCGTGGACCCCGCGTCCGCGCCCAACAGCATCAGTCGACGGACTCCATGTCCGCGCCCGACAGCATCAGTCGGCAGACCGCGTCCGCGACCGGCAGTGCCCCGTGCCCATCAGCCGGCGGACACCATGGCCGCGCCCGACACCCTCGCCACTGTCATCGGTTTCGTCATCAACAACAAGACCCTCCGTCCAACTTTTCCAAGTTGCTCGTAGGCTCGGAGGCTACACCCAGTAGGTGCGCTTGCGCCCCCACTTGGAACATGCCGCACATGTTGCACGCCCGCCACCAGCTGCAATCGGCCCCTCGACGCCATCGTCTGCACCAAAAACCGCGAAAAGCCTCCGCTCAACTTTTCCAAAGTTGCCCAGAGGCTAGGAGGCTACACCCAGCTGGTGCGTTTGCGCGCCCCCACCGGAAGCAAACCGCGCCAGCTGCCGTCCGCAGTCGGCCGTCATCAGCATTTTCTACATCGAATCCCACTAAAAAACCTCCGCCCAACTTTTCCAAGTTGCCCGGAGGCTCGGAGGCTACTGTCAGGGGAATGACCCCCGGGTACTGTCGGTGTTCTCAGAACGGGGGTCCCCAGACCTTCCTACCCGCGGCCTGCTGCGTGGCTCAATTGGTGGCCTAGTACGGCCCATATTCATCAACCAAACGCTCAAGATCCTCACGAGGGGCCAAGCCTCGCGGGGCGGATGACACAAGGCCTTCTCAGGAATGGCCTCGCCAGGCAGGCTCGCGAGGAGGCGGAGAGATCAAGGCAAGGGGTACCTCGCGAGGTGCTCATGATACAAGCCATGGCGATCAAGATCAGGCGGGCGCCAGGCGGGCGCTAGCCCATGCAGTGTTCTCGTTTCCTCTTTGTTGCAAAGGGGGAAAGCGCAGGCACGGAGTACCGAGGCATCAGACAAAGGTTCCATGTCGGTGCAACGAGATCAAGACCAGTAGAGCGGCAGGACGGAGATCACCGTGGAGCCCAAGACGGCGTCATCACTAGCACCTTTGGCAGTCGAAGACCACCTTTAGTCAGGATAGCTTGTATTAGTTGTCCCCTTTCAAAATGGCCGTTCTTGGATCCCTTCCCGCTCAATATTTGGGAAGAAGGCCAGGGCCTCTATATGTAGAGCTAGCCACCACAGTAGAGGGCATCTCATCCAGAGACAGGGAAGTTCATCCGCACACCACACCACCACAAGAACAACTCTTCTCGCGAGGCTGCTCTTCCTCTGTACTATTCATCATCAGCCCAAGAGGCAATCCACCACACCACACACTGGATTAGGGTATTACACCACAACGGAGGCCCGAACCAGTATAAACCTCGTGTCTCTTGTGTTGTTCATCAATCTAGCTGAGGGATTGCGGCGAGGCTGAGGGCGTGTATCGGTAGGAGAAGATCTTCGTGCGCACCCTAGTGTTTGAACCTTAAGGGTTTTGCCGGAACCCGATATCTGACATTTAGCGCGCCAGGTAGGGGTGCGCTGGAATCTTCTTTCCGCCGATCTGCGTTCCACTGCTTCGTCGCATCCATGTTCGGCGACCCGACGACCAACGACGACCGCTGGGCAGCATGGCCAGCTCGTGCCACGCCGCGTGCCCAAGGTGACCTCAACCCCGCACCCCAGGCAGCCCGTGCACCGTAGAACGCTGCGGGGCGCGGGCGACGCGGTCAAGCACTGCCTGCCCTTACTCTGCGGCAGGTGCGATCAACTGCAAGGGCCTCAAGCCACGCCACGGCCACTGTGCCGCACACCCGACGGGAGCAAGCAAACATGAGGGCCGCGCTCACTTTAGCTCGGAAGCTGATGCAGTGCAGGTTGCAGGAGAGCGGCCAAGACATGTTGCTGGAGCACGTTTCAGAGCTCCTGGATGCTGCGGCCTCGGGGGCACCGCCTTTCTGCTTCCAGCTTCCACCCCAGGCCCCTGTCGGATCACGCAGCGGACCTCTCCACGCCCGCGCGCCCGAAGGCTTCATTGACACCGGCTCAAGCATCGACGCCGGGCACCAGGCCGCACCAGCACCACCTCCGATGAACGAGGCCATGCGCATAGCCGCCTACGGCCCGGGCGGACCGCTGCCCTACCATCCTCAAGACGGTGCATTGGGACAGGCCACATGGAGCGTGGGGCACTACGGCGAGGTCTTCAAGGCGGCGACCTTGGAGGCTTACGTGCCCCGCATGGTGGATCGGGAGTACGCGCTGGAAGACGACCCCGACTCGTTCCTTGGGTCAGGCTGGTAGGAAGAGACGCCGAAAGCCGAGCCTTTTCAGGAGCCTCAAGAAAGCCTCACCAACTGCGCTGGCAGCAACAGCTACCGGGTACCGCTAATTTCTCAGGAGCAAGCTTATGCTAACCATGGGTCGCAGGAAGTTCAGGTCACTGCAGCGGAAGGCAGCCCCAGCTCAGCGGCCTCCCTCCCGCCAGGAGGAGCGCACTGGGGGCTGCAGGAGAGGGGCCGGGAGCCAGGCCCCTCCCTACGGCGCATCGAGCAAGGCATTCCCCGGAGGTAGGCCCTCTGCTGGGGAGGTGCTGCAAAGCCTACCCCCGGTAGAGGACCCGTGGTCGCCGGGGGAACCGCTGGCGTCCCCTTTGCCCCATTGACGTCGCCCTTGGTCTCCAGCCGCCATCAATGGTGGTCGAGGGTGGTGCAAGGTGGGCCCCTCATTTGGCGATATGAAGCAAGGCACAGTGCCTGTGAAGAAGGCCCAGTGCCTGTGAAGCTCGCCGCCCGTGACACTCTCAGAAATAATGAGTTGGGGCTGTACACGCCCCGGAGTCTCCGGAGAGCAGCCCTCGGGCCTCGGGGGCTCCCTCCCATGCCCAGTGGTAGCACTTAGCTCCGCGCTGGTGAGAAGACGTCGAATACTAGACTAGGTGCCGGACCCAACCTTTTGCTTTTTTCCTCCCTTTCCGTGGTCGAGCTTCCTTGCTTCGGATTTAAGTTGAAGTTGAATTTGCATTTGCATGTGCCGGGGGGGGGGGGTGTCTTGTCTTGTTTGTGTGATTTCTTGTGTTCTGGATTCTGCCCTGATTTGGAATTTGCACTAGCTGCCTCCCCCTTGCGAGCCTCTCCCGGGCGGGGCTGGGCGAAGCACACATGTCCCGCGCGCATGCCGAACCGCGGCCGACACTCGCTCTCACAAGGCCTTCACGACCTGGACAACAGGCCCCTCAGGGGACCCTCGGGGGCTCACGGCCTCGCGAGTCTATTCAAGATATGTCCTGGCTAAAGGTAAACCACAACAAGCTCACCGCAGGGCCCGTAGAATCATGTTGGCGCATGTTCAGCATCATTCCTAAAAGCACATGGACGACAATCTTTTTACATGAGGGGCTTCCCCTCCCAAAATGCTCTTACAACCTTTGGGGCCGCGCCTGAGCTTTTTTATGCAGGATAAACAGCAGAGAAACACAGGATCAGTCAGACATATCGCTCACCGCAGCCTCCTGGTCGCCTCCAGAGGCATCGCCGGCGCTGGCGCTGTCGCTGTCGCTGGCATCACCATCGCCAACATTGGCGCCACCATCGACCATGTCGCCACCATCCGCCGCGACTACCACCCCGTCGTTGTCAAAAGCAAAGGCCCTAACAAGCGCATCCACGTTGTCCTCCACCCATCGCGCCAGGTCGCCCCGAATGGCTTTGGGCACTGGGGCGATGACAGCGTTCTGAACATGGCTGAAGGCGCGGGAAAATGCATGCCCGAGCAGGCTGCAGCTCCTCTCCTCGACAAGCTGGTTAGCTCTCTTGGAACGGTTCTTCAAGCACGTCACCACGTCAGTGAAGAAGCAGAGATGACTGGTGTAGTTGGTAGCGTGGGGATGCGGGGAGTTCTCATTGCAGATATTGCCCAGGGCCGTGTTGGCCCTGTTCCTGAGTTCCTGGAGCTTGGAGCCATGCATGTGCTCCAGCGTTTGCCATTCAAGCACTACCTCTCTGTTTTGCCGCACAATGGATTCGGCGTCGTCAACCCGCTGCTAGAGAGGAAGCAGCTCGGCCCGGGCGGAGGCAAACTCAGTCTGCGCTGAGACCAGGGTGGCTGCGGCGGCCTCCTCGCGCCGCTCCGCTTTAGTCAGCTTGGACCTAAGAGCGGCAGTCCTGCCCGCAGCCTCGGCTTCAATCAGCTCCAGCCTCTGGTCATACCTGCGCACAAGCTCTGCGCGGGCTTCTGCCACGCGGCGGTCGACCTCTTCTTGAACTCGAGCCTCGCGCGCGCCAACATCATCCTCCGCCTGAGTAACCTGGCGCTCCCTCGTCTCCAACCGCTCAAGGTCAAGATTGCGCTCAGCGGCCTCCAGTGTCAGCGCTTCCTCGCATGTCCGGAGCTCCTCGTCGACAGGCGTCCCCTTCAGCGACGCAAGGGCAGCCTAACACAGCTCCACCTGCTACTCCAAGGAGGCGCTCGAGGCTTGGAGCTCCCACGCCCGCTTCTCCGCGACCTCGCGACGATAATCTGCTTCCCGAGCCTCCTCCAGAGCCCGGGAGCAGGCCTCTCGAGAGGCTGACAGGGACGCCTCGGCCTTCGCATTCTCATGCTAGCGGCTAGTGGCACGCGAGGTTGATGTCCACCTTCAGCTTGCGTCGCTCCTCAATCAGCCGCAAGCCCTTAGCTTCAAGGCTCGCGTCCATGCCCGCAAGCTCTTCACCAAGCTGGCCCATCTAGTCCATCACCTTCCGGAGGAACTCGCGTCGAACGACACTCCGTTCGCGCGCAAGCTTGAGCACACTGTTGATGTCGTCCTCCGCCGCCGGCGCTGTCGGTGGGCCCTGAAGTGGTTCGCCCCCTCTTGGCAGGGGGCTGGGGGCTGGCGCCCCCACTATCCCTGGCTGGGCCCCGCAAGGGAGCCGGACCTGCGTAGGCTCATCCTCTGAAGAAGAGCCAAGGATCAACGCTAACCATTCACCGTCCACGACCAGAGGTGGAGCCCTGGGCAGGCTGACTGCTCTCCAGGAGGGGTCGTGAAGCAAAGGTGGCAAGGGCACGGGCTCAAGACACCTTGTGAGCAGACGTGCTTCTCCGGCTAGCCCCGCATTAGGGGCAACATGCAGGCTCGGGACACTCAAGGCCAACGTTGAAGGAAGGGCCGGAGGAGGTTGCTTCTTGGGAGACTCCGCAGGCTTGATAGGAGGAATCCTGAAGAATCACAGCCAGGAAATGGAGGAGCGATTGAAGGATTATAAGAATGAGGTACTTACTCGTCTATGGCAAAGTACTTCCTATGCTTCAACGGTCGGAAGGTGCGACCACTGGAAGACTCCTTTCTCTTGCGGAGTGCGGCGAAGTCCACGCGGAACCGACCCAGGCGCTCGACGTGAGGACCAGCGCACGGCACGGATGGAGAAGCACCCAGGCGGCCGACCTTAGAGGCGCCAGGCTGATGGGAACGATCAGGCAACACCTCCCGATGGCACGCCGAGGCCTCAGGAGCTCCGGCCTCGGGAGCCACGGGGTGTGTCCCCCCATCGACGACCGCCTCAGGGCGGGCTCCACAAGCTCCGGAGGATGACGCTTCGGGAACCCCGTGCAGCGTCGGCGCCACGACACCCGAGCCTCCAGCCTCAAGTGATGCTTGCCTCCATGCGCCCACTCTTGGGGCAAGATCGGTGTTGCCGGCAAGGAAGGGAGCCATGGCGACAGGATTCTCGCGAGGCCCTGCAAGGCCAGCCTGACGCAATCCCCATTCGTCGAAGAGAGGCATCTGTCCCGCGAACTCAGCTCTGTTCGGGCAGAGATACAAGAGGTTGCCCCCGTGCCGTACATCGCCCAGCGAGGGGTCGCCAGTCAAGACCTCAAGCACCATCCTCAGTGTTTTGGGTGCAAGATTCGTCTGCTGAAGTCTCACGCGGTCCCGGATGGTGTTCAGGCCCCACATCGGTCGAGAATGGTGCTGGAGAGGAGCAATGTGACACTGGAGGAACTCCTTCACCACCCGAGGCACAGTCACGCCGAGATCTCTCAACCTCCTCACACGGTACCAGACAAAGGAGAGCTGGGGGCTCACGAGCATCTCGTGGCCCCAGTAGGGATTGGGAACAGTAGGCAACTACGAAGGTGAGAGAAGAGGGCTAAACACTCCGACATCCACATACAGCCACCGCGTCCGGAACCCGCTCGTGGATGGCGGGAGGTTAAAATCAATCCCCAAGGCAGCCGTCTTCTCCACGGCCTGGAAGCTCACGCACCCCGAGCACTGTGAGGGGTCGGTCAGGCGCAGCGAGAAGAAGTGGCGCAACAGGGCAACGGAAGGAGCAATGCCCACCATGGCTCCGCAAACAAAGGCGAAGATGGCAAGGAGGGTAACAGATTGGGGATCAAGATGCATCATATGGATCTGATAATGGGAAAGCACTACATTGAAGAAGGCGGAGAAAGGGGGAACCAGGCCAGCCCACAGGGCGTCGACGAAGAACCGTACCTCGGTGACTGTCCTGTCAATGGAGGCGTGGGACGCATGTCAGGCCATCGTCTTTCCACACTCGTTGAAGCTGGTAGTGAGCGCATGGCAGACCTTGCCTAGGGCCTCCAGTTTGAGCACCAGCAACCGGCCGACGACAGGCTCGATTGTCGGGGACGAACTGGATGGGGACAGAGGCTTCTTCCCCTTCTCCTTGCTATATGGCGCAGATGGCAATGGTAGGAGCAGAGCTCAAATCGGATTGGGAGCGGAAGCAGAGGTTCGAGGAAGAAGGGGGAACTGGAAGCACGTGGGCAGTGAGGAGGAAATAACTGTGTAAAGCGCCGTGGCTGCCTAGCCAGGCGGATATTGGGGGAGCATGGGGAAGTGGAGAAGCCCATGTCCAATCAGTCGCCATGCGTTGACCAAGCCACAGGCTGTGAGGGCCCGCGGCGCTTCGTACTTGCCCTTTAGCTTCGCTGCTAAGCCAAGTCCGAGCGTGCCTTGGGCCCGGGGGCTACTGTCGGCCTTCTAGGAACAGGGTTCCTAGACCTGCCTGCGTGCGGCCTCTTGCGTGGCTCAATTGGTGGCCCAGTATGGCCCATCTTCATCAACCAAACGCTCAAGACCCTGGCGAGGGGCCAAGCCTCGCGGGGCGGACGACACAAGGCCACCTCAGGAGTGGCCTCGTCAGGCAAGCTCGTGTCGGGTGGTAGGAGCGACATATGCCAACGGGTGGCTTATCATTGTGGGAGCCAATAAGACGTCGCCGGTGCCTGGAAATGGGATGAGGCGAAGACATGCACGCTGGCGATTCTTACCTAGGTTCAGGGCTCTCTATGGAGATAACACCCCTAGTCCTGCGTTGCGGGGTCTCCGCATGATCACTAGATCAACAAGTGGCTACAAGAGGCTCCTTGAGCTGTTTGGCGAGAGGAAGAAGAAGGGCAAGGCTAGATCTCTTCTCCCCTCAATGTTGTGTCTAAAACTATCAGAGTCTCACTGTCGGTGTCAAAACCGGCGGATCTCGGGTAGGGGGTCCCGAACTATGCGTCTAGGCGGATGGTAACAGGAGACAAGGGACACGATGTTTTTACCCAGGTTCGGGCCCTCTCGATGGAGGTAAAACCCTACTCCTGCTTGATTGATATTGATGATATGGGTAGTACAAGAGTTGATCTACCATGAGATCAAGGAGGCTAAACCCTAGAAGCTAGCCTATGGTACGATTGTTGTAATGGTTGGGTGTCCTACGGACTAAAACCCTCCGGTTTATATAGACACCGGAGAGGGCTAGGGTTACACAGAGTCGGTTACAATGGTAGGAGATCTACATATCCGTATTGCCAAGCTTGCCTTCCACGCCAAGGAAAGTCCCATCCGGACATGGGACGAAGTCTTCAATCTTGTATCTTCATAGTCTTGGAGTCCGGCTGACGATGATAGTCTGGCTGTCCGGACACCCCCTAGTCCAGGACTCCCTCAGTAGCCCCCGAACCAGGCTTCAATGACGATAAGTCCAGCGCGTATACAGTCTTCGGCGTTGCAAGGCGGGTTCTCCTCCAGATTCCATGTGCTTGCCGAATAGTGTCCGGCTCCCTCGCAAATGTTGCGCTCCTTGGCTTCCACGCCCAATAATGGCCTTCTTCCTTGCGTCGCACGAATGCGAAAGGCCAGGGTATCTTTTATGTTTTACCCCCTAGCTGCGCAAATAACCTGCCTATAAGAGAGGCAAGGATCCAGATCCAAACCACACCATCTTCCTTCCGCGAGTACTCATCGGAGCGCCTCTCACCAAAAATCCATTCCACCATGGACCATCGACGCGGCACCTCCTCTCGCGCTCCCAGCCCTCAGCCAGGAGATTGGGGGAAATGTCCTGTCCCGCACAGCGAGCTGGTGATGCTCCAAGCGGAGGGATATCTTCCTCCAGCCTATATGGTCCCGGTTCGAGCTGAGCTGGCCACCTACAAAGGTGGGAAGCAAGCGGAGGCCACCCCAAGTCCCAATAAAGGGGAGCGGGTATGCTTCGTCCCCTCTCTGATAAGGGGGCTCGGATTTCATGTACATCCGTACCTCCGCGGGCTCCTGGAGTTCTACGGACTCCAGCTCCATCACCTCACACCCGCCTCTATCCTGCATGTTGCGGGTTTCGTAGCTCTTTGCGAGCTATTCCTGGGCATCGAGCCCCACTTTGCGCTGTGGAAGAGGCTATTCTGCCTCGTACCCCGCTCTCATGGGGGGTCAATATATCAAGTGGGCGGTGCTGAAATATGGCGCATCGCCGGGACCGGATATCCATCCGGAACCCCTAAGAAGGCGTCCGAAGACTGGCCTTCAGAATGGTTTTATGTAGAAGACGCTCCACTGCTGGACCCTGTACGGATCGGTCTCCCGGAGTTCAGCAATGCTCCTCTGAAGAAACGCCTGAGTTGGCGCCCGCGGAGCCCTCGGCTGGAGGAGGACAAGAGCGTCCATTATTTGATGGGCCGGATAAGGTTACTGGCCCATTCCGGACTGACCATGATTGGAGTCATGGACACGTGCATTATGCGGGGGGTGCAGCCGCTGCAATACAGGGGCCACCCCATGTGGGATTTCAACGGGGAGAATGATGCCACTCGTCATGGCCGCCAAGGGCCGGGATCGGCCAAAGACCTGGTGAAGATTCTGTCCGGCCTGTGCAAGGGGGAGAAGGAGGACTTCCTCCAGACGAGCCCATTGAATGGGTTCTCCATGAACAACCCTCGGAGTTGGGTAAGCGGACGTTTATTTATCCGACCCATGCTTTCAAAGTTAAGTACCTAACCTTTGTGGTTTTTGACGCAGGATCTGCGCCGGACTGTGGAGAGCATACATAGCCCAGCCCCGCAGCCCGAGGATCCAGAAAGGTCCTTGGATCCGTCCTCCGAAGAGGATCCGAACATAAAGGTGGAGCTAATTGACGGGGTGTTCCACTAGCTCAGCATGGATAATGCTCTAGTCGCCATCACAGTTGACTACCCCGGCCTATCTCCGGCTCCCCAGGTGATTGTGACTGAAGTCCTGTCACCATTATTTCGTCCCTGCGTATTTCTGACCCGCGGCGGCCTCGCAGGAGGTACCTTCAAGGCGGGAAGCCGAACCCGCGGCGGCTGACCCATAGGGATCAGTCCGGCCCCGCAGGCGGAAGAGGGGTGCGGTGCAAATCGAAACGTCACTGCAACGGTATAGCTCGCGACCATTGTTTAGGACATAGTTCCAAGGAGGTGTTTGACTGCTCATAACTTTTGCAGGAGAAAGAGCGCTCGCCGGACTGCGGGCGGTGAGGTTGCCAACCAAGCCTCTGGCAGCCAGGCTCCAACACCTGGTCTGGAGGGGGAGGCGAGCGCAAGGCGCGAGCCGGATACTCCTCCAACGGAGGACGCCGACAGACTGTCCGCCACCAAATCTGAGGTGGAGAGCGCCATGAACCATAGGCGTCGCCGGACAGTTTTTCGTGACGCGTGCTTTTCCCCTGAGGCGTTGAATGCCTTTAACGCGGGGGACGCGCACCTCCGCGCTGCTCAAGATGGTTTGACCAGAGCCACGGAGCAGTATGTAAAAGACATACGGGTAAGAGATTTTAATAGTTGTATATGCCAGTAGCCCTCGAGACTTAAAGTAGTTAGGGTAACTGATTTAAGGATCATTTGATATACAGGATCTTACAGAGAAGAATACCCGATTGTCCCAGGAGCTACAAGAGTGCAAGGCTCAACTTGAAGCCGCACTCACTGCCGCAGGAGGAGACACTAAGACCTCTCCTGGTAACACATTATTTCAAAAAGATAAGCGGTGTGCGGCGTGCATGTAAATCTGACACTGATATTGCAGATGTTGCCGGACTAGATCCGGACAAGCAACACCTACTACGCCAGCTGAAGGCCGGCGAGAGGGTGCTGATGAAGGTACAGCAGGAGAGGAATAAACTCCAGGATGCCCACACCCAGCTTGAGGAGGAGCTGAAAGGTGTTCGGGCCGAGCTGTCTGGCTCTGTGAAGGAGAATCAGCGGCTTCGTCGCGGCATCTATAGTAAGTGCTTGAGCGAACTCCTTTGAAAAGAAGAGTTCGGCGAGGAAGTCAATTGACAGAAATATGTCTGTAGGTGTGCTCACAGGTCGCCCTGCGGAGGAGATGCCCGTATCAACGGGTGATCAACTTCCCGAGCTGGTGCAACTGCTCGAACGAGTTCGGCAGGCGATGAGCGGCGTCGTCCAGGCTTTATGGCCGTCTCTCTCCCTACTCGAGGGCCTTGGAGAGCTTGCAGAGAAGCTTCAGGGAGTGCAGCAGCACTTCCGATTATGGAAGATATCGGCCTGCCGCCAAGGTGCCAGGGAGGCCTGGGCCATGGTGAAGACGCGGTACAAGAAGGCGGATCCCAACCACATGGCCGAGGTCGGGCCTGTGGGGCCCGATGGGAAGGAAATCCCTGTGAGCTTAGTGTACGGCCAAGTAGAGTTGGCCGCTAAATATTCCCAACGGGACTGTAAATTAGACAGCCTGTTAGACGGGATTGAGGAGGAATACAGTCAGTCGATTTGACAATGTATTTGAAAATGACATGTAAAATGCCTTCTAGTCGGATTGTAGATCGTTTGTCTTTGCCAACCTTTTCGCTTCAACCTCGGGAGCCTAGAGTCCAGAGTGTGTCCGAATACCCTCTCGGTTAAGAAACAACCGGGGCATGCATGGAGACCAGGCATAGGGGTCATTAGTGCTTTATCAGACAAGTGCCCAACTAGTTATGTTATATTACATGGTTAGTAAGAAACATCTTCCAGGGAGAATAGTTCCGTTAACGGTTCGTTTCGCTGGAAGGCATGCCCTAAAGTGCATGTCCGGACTGCAAAAAAAGTAGGAAAACATCTGGGGGCAGGTAATAATATGTAAAAAATCATCTTTCGAGTCACCGACCAAATATTCCCTTAAGAACGCTAGCTTTCGGCTTCACCCAGTCTGAGGTACACATCCGACTGACCCGGCAGTAACAATCGCAGAGGTGCTCCCTTTACCTCCTAGCCGAACAATCGGGAACGTAGGGGTAAGCATAGGAGCCAGGCAACCCAGCTTGGCCAAAACTTAAGTCATATCGATGCATATAATGGTGAACAAAAGGTACATGTGGAAGCTTGACACATGTGTTGGGCATGAAGCCCAGATAAGTAAGCTTCTGGTAAACAAGCCCCCAGGTATAATGAGTGCGGATAGCACATCAAGTGTGTGCGAACAATGCGCAAATAGGCCGCTAAGGGCTTTTTATGAAGGAGGTGAGAGAAAAGAGGAAAATAAAAAAAGACGGCTGGAGTGTAAAAATATGGACGGAGGAAGGAAATGAACTCTTCGTCCGGCGCTAGGCGTAAAATCTTCGGAGGCGGGCCGCGTTCCATGGGTTCGGCTCAAGTCGGTTGTCCGACGCATTTCGCACACGGTACGCTCCGCCGGTCAGGACTTGATCGATAATGAAGGGGCCCTCCCATTTGGGCTTGAGTTTGTCCTTTTTATTGTCCGGCAGGCATAGAACTAGTTCGCCAACATTGTAGGTCTTGGCCCGTACTTCCCTGCTTTGATATCTTCGAGCCTGCTGCTGATAGAATACGGAACGAGCCTTGGCGACGTCGCGTTCTTCCTCCAATGCGTCCAAGCTGTCCTGCCGATCCAGCTCGGCTTCTCTTTCTTCGTACATACGCACGCGAGGTGAGTCATGAATGATGTCGCAGGGCAAAACTGCCTCTGCGCCGTATACCATAAAGAATGGTGTGAATCCGGTAGTACGGTTGGGCGTTGTCCGCAGCCCCCAGAGTACGGAGTCGAGCTCCTCTACCCAGTGCGTGTCAGATTTCGTAAGGGACCGCACTAGTCTGGGTTTGATGCCGTTCATTATTAGACCATTTGCTCGTTCCACTTGACCGTTGGTTTGAGGATGATAGAATGAAGCGTAATCGAGCTTAATGCCCATATTTTTGCAGCATGATTTAACCTCGTTGGCCGTGAAGTTCGTGCCGTTATCGGTAATGATGCTATGGGGGACACCATAACGGTGTACTACCCCGGATATAAAGTCTATCACTGGTCCGGACTCTGCCGTTTTAACTGGCTTGGCCTCTATCCATTTGGTGAATTTGTCCACCATGACCAATAGGTACCTTTGCTTGTGGGTTCCCCCTTTAAGGGGTCCAACCATGTCAAGCCCCCAGACCGCGAACGGCCAGATAATGGGTATAGTTTTGAGGGCGGTGGGTGGCATATGGCTCTGATTAGCAAAGAGCTGACAAACCGACGCATCTTTGGACTAAGTCCTGAGCATCTGCCCGGGCCGTCGGCCAATAAAATCATGTACGGAAGGCCTTGCCTACAAGGGCCCGGGCTGCGGCGTGGTGTCCGCCTAGTCCGGCATGAATTTCAGCCAGAAGGTTTCGCCCTTCCTCTTCGGAGATACACCTTTGAAGGACTCCGGTTGTGCTTTTCTTGTAAAGTTCCCCCTCATGGACCTTGTAGGCTTTAGATCGCCGAACTATGCAGCGAGCCTCGTTTTGGTCTTCGGGAAGCTCCTGCCTAATCAGGTAGGCTAGGAATGGTTCTGTCCACGGGGCAATTACTGCCATTATTTCGTGGGATGAAGGTGTTATTTCATCGGCTGAGTTGCCGATTATGTTAGATTGTTCCGTGTTGGGCGGTGCGGCTGCTTCCAGGTTGTTATTTCCGGACTCCTCTTCCCATAGTACGGATAGCTAAAAGAGCCGTTCCAGGAAGATGTTTGGAGGTACAGCGTCGCGTTTCGCACCGACGTGTGCCAATACGTTAGCTGCTTGGTTATTAGCCCGGGCTACGTGGTGGAATTCAAGTCCTTCGAACCGGGCTGACATTTTTAGGACAGCGTTACGATAGGCTTCCATCTTCGGATCCTTGGCGTCAAAGTCTCCATTTACTTGGGATATTGCGAGGTTTGAATCCCCGCGCACCTCTAGGCGTTGAATGCCCATGGAGATTGCCATCCGGAGGCCATGTAGGAGGGCCTCGTATTCGGCTGCATTGTTGGAGTCCGTGTACATTATCTGAAGTATGTATTGGACTGTATCCCCGGTTGGGGATGTCAATACGACGCCAGCCCCCAAGCCGGCCAACATTTTGGAGCCATCGAAATGCATAGTCCAATTGGAGTATGCGCCGTACTCTTTAGGGAGTTCGGCTTCAGTCCATTCAGTGACAAAGTCAGCCAAGACTTGCGACTTTATGGCTCGCCTAGGTTTGTAAGTTATATCAAATGGTAAGAGCTCAATGGCCCATTTTGCAATCCTGCCCGTCGCGTCGCGGTTGTTTATAATGTCGTTGAGGGGTACTTCGGAGGCCACTGTTATCGAACACTCTTGAAAGTAGTGTCAGAGCTTCCTGGATGCCATGAACACCGCATACGCTATCTTTTGATAGTGCGGGTAACGGGACTTGCAGGGAGTTAAGACAGTGGAGACGTAGTACACTGGTTTTTGAAGAGGGAATTTATGCCCTTCTGTTTCTCATTCGACGACGAGCACCGCGCTTACAACTTGATGTGTTGCCGCGATATATAACAACATTGGTTCGCCCAAGTTAGGCGCAGCCAGGACCGGATTTGTTGCCAATATTGCTTTTATTTCTTCGAGTCCGGCAGTGGCAGCATCCGTCCACTCAAAGTGTTCGGTGCGCCTGAGGAGGCGATAGAGGGGCAATGCCTTTTCTCCCAAACGGGAGATAAAGTGGCTTAGAGCCGCCACGCCTCCAGTCAATTTTTGTATTTGTTTGAGGTCTTTTGGAATGTCGAGCTGTGATAGAGCTCGGATCTTGGCTGGGTTTGCTTCAATTCCTCTACTGGGTACGATGAAGCCCAGGAGCTTTCCGGCTGGTACGCCGAAAATGCATTTTTCTGGATTCAGTTTGATGTCATATGCTCGGAGGTTGTCGAATGTGAGCCTCAGATCGTCTACTAGGGTTTCGACGTGTTTGGTTTTGACGACTACGTCGTCTACGTATGCCTCCACTGTTTTGCCGATCTGGGTAGCCAGACATGTCTGGATCATGCGCTGATATGTTGCCCCGGCGTTCTTGAGCCCGAAGGGCATTGTGTTGAAGCAGAATGGTCCATATGGAGTAATGAATGCCATTGCGGCTTGGTCTGCCTCCGCCATCTTAATTTGATGGTAACCGGAGTATGCGTCAAGGAAGCACAATGAATCGTGCCCTGCAGTAGCATCAATTATTTGGTCGATGCGGGGAAGAGGGAAGGGGTCCTTTGGGCAGGCCTTGTTGAGGTCTTTAAAATCGACACATAGGCGCCAGGATTTATCCTTCTTTGGTACCATTACCAGGTTTGCCAGCCAGTCCAGATGTTTGATGTCTCTGATGAATCCGGCTTCCAGTAGTTTGGCTAGCTCTTCTCCCATTGCCTGTCTTTTGGGTTCAGAAAATCGCTGAAGAGCCTGTTTGACTGGCTTGAATCCTTTTAGGATGTTTAGGCTGTGTTCTGCCAATCTGCGTGGGATTCCTGGCATATCTAAAGGGTGCCAGGCAAAGATGTCCCAATTTTCTCAAAGGAATTCTCGCAGTGCGGCATCTACATCAGGGTTCAACTGTGCCCCGATGGAGGCCGTCTTTGTTGGGTCCGTTGGATGGACCTGGAATTTGACTATTTCATCCGCTGGTTTAAAATACATGGACTTGGGTCTCTTATCGAGTATCACATCGTCTCTATTCACCGTAGAGCGCAGCACAGTAAGTTCCTCCGCCTCTAGGGCTTCGGATAGTGCCTCTAGGGCTAATGCGGCTGTCTTGTTTTCGGCGCGGAGTGCTATGTCCAGATCACTAATGAGAGTGAGTATTCCGCCGGGCCCAGGCATCTTAAGCTTCATGTACCTGTAGTGGGGTATTGCTTGAAAAATTGTGAATGCCTCTCGTCCTAATATAGCGTGATATCCGCTGCTGAACGGGGCCACTTGGAATGTTACCTCTTCGGATCTGTAATTGTCCGGCGAGCCGAACACCACATCGAGTGTGATTTTTCCTGTGTAGCGCGCTTCCCGACTGGGGATTATTCCTCTAAAGGTTGTGCTGCTTCGCTCAATGCGGCTCCGGTCTATTTCCATTTTTTGAAGAGTTTCCTCGTAGATGAGGTTTAGTCCGCTGCCGCCATCCATGAGTACCTTGGTAAGACGAAAGCCATCCACTATTGGACTGAGGACCAATGCGGCTAGTGCTCGGGCTGTTCTGAACTTAGGTTCGTCGCTGGCGTTGAAGGTGATGGTCGTGTCGCTCCATGGATTTGTTGTTGCTACTTGGTAGACTTCGGCGAGGCTGCGGATTGTTCGTTTTCGCATATTATTTGATGCGAAAGTCTCGAAGACTGTTGACACCGTACTGGTACTGTTGGAGTGGTTTTCCGGGGCTAGAAGCTCCTCGCCACTTTTGGCCACCTGCCGCAATATCCAACATGCCTGAAGGCTATGTGTTGTGGTGGAGCCTTCTGTACTGTGAATTTTACAGGGTCCGCTGAGGCATCCCTCCTGTACGGTTCCTTGCCCTTTATGGGGTTTTGCTTTTTGCTTTTTGTACCTGGTGCCTGAGTGTGCTGCACCCTTTTGTTACGGATTAGGGTTGTATTCGGGGCCGGATTGTCCCAAAACTTAGTTTCGGTTTTCCGGAAACTCTCCATCGCACAGTACTTTCGCACTATGGACGCCAGGTCGGAGAAGCGTGTAATTTCATGGCGACTGACGGCGTTCAAGATTCCCTCGTCCGTGCAATTATTGCAGAAAATTGAAATTGTGTTTTCCTCTCGGCAGTCCTTTATCATGTCCATAACCAGGAGGAATCTGGCCCAGTAATGATGTACTGTTTCAGCGGGCTCTTGCCAGATTTGAGATAGGTCGCATATGTTTGGGTGGGTGGGTGGAATTAAGTCCGGAATCCTACCCATCTCGAGGCTCAAGGGCCAAGAAGTTTCTGAATTTGGAAGCTTGGATCATTGGATGTTGTCCAACGAGTCCGGTCCGATGCCTGACTTTAGGTTCAGTGCTTGATCGAAGTCCGTCCCCCCGCAGGAATCCGGCATGGAGGGTTCGGAAGCCCGGACATGACTAGTTTTCAATCTAGGAGAAGAGTCACCGCATTGTTCATCTACCACCACGACGTGGTGGGTGAGCTGGGGAGAGTTAATCTCTCTCAGATCGGTTTTAAGCCCAATCTGGTTGTAGTCTGTAGCGACTCCCAGGGCGGCGATGCAATCCAAGAGCTCGTTTACGGACGAGAGCTCTATTGGATCCAACTGCTCGGCGAATTCCAAGTTGACGCGAAGATTGCTTTTGACGACATGGGAGGTCGTCGTCGAAGTGGTGGCCGAACAGGCGGTAATGAGAAAAGCACCCAGCCGGATAGTTTGGCTAGCGGCCAAGGCTCCTTTGGCGAAGATACCGTCTTTAAAGACGAGAAGAGGCATCCTTCCTATCAGTGATGGCACAGAGGAACCCTCAATGAAAGCACCAATGTCGGTGTCAAAACCGGCGGATCTCGGGTAGGGGGTCCCGAACTGTGCGTCTAGGCGGATGGTAACAGGAGACAAGGGACACAATGTTTTTACCCAGGTTCGGGCCCTCTCGATGGAGGTAAAACCCTACTCCTGCTTGATTGATATTGATGATATGGGTAGTACAAGAGTGGATCTACCACGAGATCAAGGAGGCTAAACCCTAGAAGCTAGCCTATGGTACGATTGTTGTAATTGTTGGGTGTCCTACGGACTAAAACCCTCCGGTTTATATAGACACCGGAGAGGGCTAGGGTTACACAGAGTCGGTTACAATGGTAGGAGATCTACATATCCGTATTGCCAAGCTTGCCTTCCATGCCAAGGAAAGTCCCATCCGGACACGGGACAAAGTCTTCAATCTTGTATCTTCATAGTTTTGGAGTCCGGCTGACGATGATAGTCCGGCTGTCCGGACACCCCCTAGTCCAGGACTCCCTCACCCACCCTTTTCTTGGGTGCCCTGGGGGGTTTATATAGGCCTACCCCCCAGGGGTACAATGGTAATCCGACTGGGCATGGGCCCTAGCCGTCAGTGTCTACGTTCGCCGGCTTCTCCGCCGACCGCTGGGGCCCGCCGACTGCCGGCCTCCTGGTCGACAGGTAGGTCCCACTGCTTGGGGGTCATGTCGGGGGCTGGTTACTGTTGCCTCACTCTTGATGACGAGGGCTTTGTCGAGGTAAGCATGGCTACAGTGCCGCCACCTGGCGGGTTCTCACTGTAGCCTTACCTCGTCTTGTCTCCTTAATGGTGCGCATACTTCGAGGGAGGGAGCGAGCTGGCTGGTGAGAGCCGGCTACATCCCAGGCTGACTAGGGGAAGCATGGCCGCCTTCGGGTGTCTCTCTGACCGAAGGGGCCCGCCGCCTGTGGGCCGTACTGATAGCCTGTCGAGGGTGGCGTCATGGTCAGCATGGCAACAATGCCCCGCCGGACGGGTCGTGGCTACCCCGTACGGCATACTGTGGCCATGCATGCACCGGGATTCGGGGATGGCAGGCTTCACTGTTGCCACGCCCAATCCCATCTCCGTTAAGTGGGTGCAGACTTTGAGGGCACGATCTTGGCTGCCTATCGGGGGCCGGCTTCTTGGAGTCGGTCATCTCGTGGTCGGCTTCTTGGAGTCGGCCCTCTCGCGGCTTTCTTCATGAGGGTTCAGGGCCGGGCCACCTTCCGGTAGTCGGCTTGTGAGACAGCCGGACGGGGGAAGGTGGCCCCATGTCTTGGGTGCTTGAAGGCTCGGCTAGGCTACCCGTGGTCATTTACTCCGACAGTAGTCCCCAAAGTTGGTTGGGCTTCGTGGCTGAAAGGAGAATGAGAAGCTCAATCAACTTCCTATCCCAAAGAGCCGGCAGCTAGGAGCCGGCATTGCTCATGCGTGCCGTCTCGGCGAAGTCTTTTTTGAAGTCTGAAGGTGGGAACCAACTGGCGCGCAAGCCAGGCTGCGGGCTGGCCGCCCGCCGCCTGCGCGCCACATGGCACCCTTCGGCTGGAAGGGCCTACCAGCCCACGCGCGTGAAGGGATGCCGCCACAGACCAGGGCCCGCCACTTCCATGCCTCGGCCCATGTGTGGATCTTCTGTGGCCCAAGCGGGCTGCTCGCCTTCCGGCGGCAGTTTCCACACGTCGTCAAGGCGCGATAATCACGGGGCGTGGGGGAGTGGGCGCAGTTAATCCCACGTCCCCCCATGCCTCGCCTCCTCGGCTTCGCCGAGCGAGGCTATAAGTAGGGGGAGGAGGGGAGCGGCAGACGCTCGCACGCTCACCCTCGCTCCGCTATTTTCTTCCTCTTCCTTCTCTCCGTCGCCGCAGCTGCTCGCCATCGCGCTGCCCCTCCGTCAACCTTTCCGGCGCGCCGTAGCTTCGCCGTTGCTGCATCGCGCGCCCTTTGCCGTCGCGCATCTCCCGTCGCCTCTTCGTCCTCATGGCGCGGTCCAGCTCCTGGGACGGCTCCAACGTCCATGAGGACCACGTCGACTTCCTCCGCAAGACGCGGCGGTTGCCGGGCAGAGATTACGCGCGGGTCCATCTCGCGCTGGAGAGGGAGATCTCGCCGGCGCCGGAGGAGGACCAGCGGGTAATCTTCCGCTCACACTGCCTACGCGGCGTCGGCCTGCCAGCGAGCAGCTTCTTCCGCTCGTTCCTCGAGTTCTATCATCTCCAGCTGCACCACCTTACTCCAAACATGGTGGTGCTGCTGTCGGCCTTTGTCACTCTGTGCAAAGGCTTCCTCGGCGTCCTCCCCACCCTCGAACTTTGGGGGGAGTTCTTCCAGTCCAAGCTTGGTACCGTTGTCGCGGGCATGCCTGCCCCATGCAGTGCCTTCATCACCGTGCGGAGATCGATGGGTAACAACCTGTTTCCGCCCATTGTGCTGATCCAGTCGGTGAAGCTCTGACAAAAATCTTACTTCTACGTGAAGAACGTCGCTCCGCAAGGCGACTTCGTCAATCTGCCGGCTTACGTAGCCGGCCCGCCAGCTGGGAGGCAGCCTTCGTGGTCCTACCGAGCCAGGTCGCTGACTCCGGCTGGGGCTGGCGCCGTTGCCCAGCTCCGGGTGCTGGTCCAGTCGGAAGGACTGCCGGGTATGACCTGATAGCCACCTTCGTGGAGCGCCCGGTGCTCCTGCTCCAAGGCCGCCCTCATATGATTTGTCAGATGAGCGGTCGCTTCGACCCAACTCGACTAAGCACCAAGGACATGCCTCACGACGAGGTATCTTATATGGTGAATTACATCACCAACTGCAAGCTCACCAAGGAGTGGCGGTTCGGCAAGGAGCCGTATTCTCGCGCCAATCCCCCGCCTATGGTAAGCCTTCCTTCTTTTCTTCTTCTTTTGCTGCCGAGTTCTCACTGGCCGGCTCCTGACCAGTCGTCTTGTTTGTAATCAGAACCCCCTCCTTCATCCGGCGACCGGAACCGCGGGGGCGGAGCGCCAGTTCGCCCCCGACCGTGCGACGGACGACTTGGACGACCCCGACTTGGGGGCGGCCACCCAAGACGACGACGTCGTAGGGGGAGGTGGCAAGGCAGGTGGCTCCGGGCTCACCGCCGGCTTCGAGGACTGGCCGGATGATGACGAGGCCGAAGCTATTCCGCGCCGCCAGCCAACATCCAATCATCAAGGCACAGGCTCATCTGCCGTGCCGGCTGTTTGGGGCAGCGCGTAGAAATGCCGCATCATGCCGGCTCTCTTCGGCAGTCGGCCAAAGAAGCCCAAGGGCTCTGCGGCGGCGACCAAACGGTAAGAAGCGGCCGCGAAGGCAGCCCGCTTCCGCAAGGTGGTGAAGCAGCCGCAGGCAGTTTCGGCATAAGTGTTAATTCTCTCACGCCTTTATTTTTTTCTCTTCGGTTGGCGTTCTTCTAAGCCTTTCCTTGACTTATCAAATAGGGCTCTGCTTTCTCTCGAGCGGACTACTGTCGCGTCCATAGTCGGAGGGGTGGGAAGATCTGCAGGCTCCCGCCGCGTGGACCCCCGTGCCGAGCTCCTAGCGGCGACGGAGCGGAACGCGCGGGAGGCGTGGGAGGAGCGGGAGGCAGAGGAGCAGAGGGCGGCCGCCGCTAGGGCGGCTCAGGAGACGACGGAGGAGTCAGCAGAGGCGCAGGCCGACGCGGCAGCCAAGGCTCAAGCGGAGGCCGCGGCCGCGAGAGGGCGGTGGAGGCCCTGCATAGCCAGCCTCCATAGCTCATCATCCCCCTCCGCGCCATGGCCCCCGATATCCCAGTGCCCCCGCTAGAGGAAGCTGGCCGCGACCAACCGGCGATGGAGAGGGAGGAGGGCGACATAGTCGTCCCTGAGGGAGAGGCGGTACCGCCATCGTCTGCTCGAACGGGCCAAGGCGGCCGGCCTGAGGCGCCGCCTGAGTAGCCGGCTGGAGGTGAGCCGACTGTGAGGGCGGATCTTGTGGTCCTGTCGTTGTCTTGTCGGCGCGCAGGGAAGGCAACCTCAGAGCCGGAGCCGCAGAAGGCCGCGGGCTCCAGCTTGTTGGCCCAGGATCTGGAGACGGCCAACATCAGCTCGCAAGGGTGGACGCCGGGCGGTGGGACGGCTGTGTTGAATGTGGCGGCGCAGGACGTCCAGAGCCGGCTTCAATCCCAGGCCGCCGCACTGAAGCAGTATACTCAAGAGTTTCTTGCAACGCGGTCGGCCATTCGGGTGAGTCTTATCGCTTTTCGTCGATTGCTCTTGATTTCTTCTGTGGGGGCGCATCAGCGCACCCACTGGGTGTAGTCCCCGAGTTCCGAGTCGGTTGTTGAGCAGGAAGCTTGGAACTTCTTAGTAGACTTTGATTGATGTCTTGTTCTTATTCGCACCTTTGTCCTATTTGCAGGACTATCACAACCCCCACGCGGCTACGTTCAACTCCCAGGCCCGGGAGATGAATGAGAAGACCGCTGATCTCACTGAGAGCCAGAGTAAGTGCTTAATTTTTTATCTCATGTGGGGGCGCGTCAGCGCACCCACTGGGTGTAGTCCCCGAGATTCGGGTCGACTGATGACGCCATGTACCTAGGGTAGGGTCATGGACCTGTCCAAAGTACCCTCCCCTAGGACATCTCTAGAAGAAACTACCTTTTAATCGACCTGGAAGGATCCCACTCGACGGACACGAAGACATTCGACCATGAAGCCACTCACTCGACCACCAGGAAATCTAGGGTCACTCTGCACCCAAACGGTCTGTTATTAAGTAGTCTTTATGGTCATGATAGCACGTTATGTAGGGCGTTACCAGTAACGCCAGGCCTTAATGTACTTCAAACCCTGCATAACTGAGGGCCGGAGGGGTCTGGCAGACTCTATATAAGCCACCCCCTCCTCAGTGTAAAGGGTTCGCACCCCTGTAATTCATACGCATATAATCCAGTCGACCGCCTCCGGGCTCCGAGACGTAGGGCTGTTACTTCCTCCGAGAAGGGCCTGAACTCGTAAATCTCTCGCGTATACAACTACTCCATAGCTAGGATCTTGCCTCTCCATACCTACCCCCTATTCTACTGTCAGGCTTAGAACCACAACAGTTGGCACCCACTGTGGGGCCGGTGTCTTAGCGACTTATTGGAGAAGTTGCAATCGTTCCGACTACCTTCATCATGGTTTTTGGCGGAGTTTTGGTTGAGGGCCGCGACATCCGTCTCGGCGCGCTCACGTTCATCGCCGATGACTCCGCTTGGATTCAGGAGGCTCCACTTGACACCGATGCGCTCCCAGTTCGCGGGGCAACGCACTTTCGCGCGTGTGTCCGCGGTGTCCTCCTGCGGCAACCGTCGGCCCCGTATCGGTCGACTCCTGTGTCGTGCTCCCTCCCCGTCTCCCGCCAGCGCAAGCGCTCCGGTCGGTCGAGACTTTAGCAGTGGGTGAGGCACGCCGTGGCCTGCCAGTTGGCCACACCCCAAGTCGCGGCGATCGAGCCCGACGAATCTCTCTACGGCCTGTTCGACCTGTCGACTGGCTCCGTAGAGACTGCATCCGAGTGCGACAGCAGTGATCTAGCGGCGGAGGTCCTGATGGTCAATGGACCGCGCAGCCCTCCCGGCTTCCCTCGTGCCAACGGGGGAGACGGCAAAGGCGACCCAGCACAGGTCCACGAGGAGTATCGACCTGAGCCACTCACTTCCTTGCAAAGATAAGATCTTCGCCGCCGGAACATGGATGCGCTCCATACTCCAATCGTTGGAGAAACCCCCGAGGCTCGTGCCTTGGAGGACGCGCGTTTGGCCAACTTGGCTGAGCACACTTGACTGGAGAACCTCCAGCGAGCACTCGACGAGCGCGCACGGCACCGAGTTCCAGACTCCAGTCGATGTCAACTCTTTCCACCATCGACTCAGGTATATCGAACTCCGATTTAGAATCTAGCGGCTGCGGCCCGTATAGCAGAGTCGATTCAGCCCTCCCAGTCAGAGGCTGGCAGAGGCTTGATGCAGATCAGAGATTTGCTCCGGGCAGCAGGAGATCAGAATTCAGCTGTATCGCAGTCGCGAAACCGGATTCACAGCAGATCTGTCACTGCGAATACAGTCCAGTCAGCCCAAAGCCCGAGATCGCCCCCGAGGCGTGAAGGACGTGGAGGTCGGCGTGATTAGTATGATGACAGATTTGATCGCAATGATCGACGTCGAGTTCCCACTCCCCCCAAGGGGTGGGTCGTACGCTCCTCGACAGCAAGATGACATACGTCAGCAAAGTGTTGGGCGAAGGGTTCCAGTCGACCCCAGAGAACCAGGCTTTGACGCGAGATCCATTATCGTGCAAGGTCTGGTCGACCGGAACAGAGCTCACCAAGAAGGCCATGACAGAGATGTGCCCACCAGCAGCCGAGTTCATGTCTCAGGACCAGAGTGTTTTAGTAGAGCCATCAGGGCTGTGGAGATTCCTCCCAATTTCAGGCTGGCGACTGGAGTTAGTAAGTTCACTGGTGAGGCCAAGCCCGATACTTGGCTTGAGGACTACCGAGTGGTGGTTCAGATTGGCGGCGGCAACGATGAGGTGGCCATGAAACACTTACCTCTCATGTTGGAGGGCTCAGCCAGGGCATGGCTGAATCAGTTGGCACCTAGCAGCATTTACACTTGGGAAGATCTTGCCCGAGTGTTCGTCAGGACATTTGAAAGAACTTGCAAGCGACCATCAGGGTTGACAGAGCTGCAGGTTTGTGTGCAAAAGTCGAATGAGACTCTGAGAGATTACATCTAGAGGTGGATCACATTGCATCACCCGGTGGAGAATGTATCTGATCACCAAGCAGTCTGTGTCTTCAAGGAAGGCGTTAAGAACAGGAAGTTAAGTTTGAAGTTCGGTCGGACCGGAGACATGACTCTGAGTCAAATGATGGAGATTGCCACCAAATATGCCAATGGTGAAGAAGAGGATCGGCTCCGGAGTGGCAAGTACAAGCCGACTGCTCATGAAACCGGAGGAGGGAACTCCAGTCGGAAGCAGAAGCGGAAAGCCGAGCCAGCTGCTCCTGGAGAAGCCTTGGCCATGACTCAGGGCAAGTTTAAAGGGAAGCCCAAAGGATCTTGGAACCCCAAGAAGGTGAAGGACAAGGAAGGAAACGACGTGATGGATTTGCCATGCTACATCCACACGAAGAAAGACGAGGAGGGCAACTTCATTTACTCGAAACATACCACTCGCCAGTGCCGACTCTTAATCCAGCAGTTTCAGGGGAAACAGCCCAAGGATAAGGAAAAGGAGTCGGACAGGGTTGAGGACAAAGAGGACAGTGATGGAGGATACCCCCATGTCAATTCCACCCTGATGATTTTTGCTGATGTTGAGAGCAGAAGTCGATTGAAAGTTATCAACCGTGAGGTGAATATGGTTGCTCTGGCAACACCCAGTTATCTGAAATGGTCTCAGACCGCCATCACATTTGATCAGTCTGATCATCCGACACACATAGCCACCCCTGGGAGGCAGGCTTTGGTGGTCGACCCAGTCGTCGAAGGCACTCGACTAACTAAGGTTCTGATGGATGGTGGCAGCGGCCTAAATATATTGTATGCGGAGATGCTTAAGGGAATGGGCATTCCGATGTCCAGACTCAGTACCAGCAACATGAGTTTCCATGGAGTCATTCTTGGGAAGAAGGCTGAGTCACTCGGCCAAATTGCTCTTGATGTGGTTTTCGGCGATTCAAAGCATTTCCGCAAAGAAAAGTTAACATTTGAAGTTGTGGATTCCAGAATGCTTATCATGCTATTTTAGGCAGGCCAGCTTATGCACGATTCATGGCTCGACCGTCTTACATGTACCTCAAATTGAAGATGCCTGGTCCCAAGGGTGTGATCACCATCACTGGCAATCGGAAAAAGGTAGAAGAGTGCTTTCAGAAGGGCTCAAAGATCGCCGATGCTCAGATAACAGTGGTGGAGCTGCAGGAATACCAGAAAAATGCACATCCGAGTGATTTATTGCGGGCCAAGAAGCCCACAAACAGAGTCAGTGTTCCAGTCGTCTGGAGAGACGAAGCCCGTTCACATTCACCCGACCGACCCCAGTGCTGCTCCGACTCATATCTCCACAACACTCGACTCTAAATAGGAAGAAGCGCTCATCTAGTTCCTCCGTGAGAACTGGGACATGTTCGCATGGAAGCCTGCTGACATGCCGGGTGTTCCCAGGGGGCTGGCTGAGCATCGTCTACGAGTCGACTCAAAAGTGAAACCTGTCAAAGAACATCTTCGACGGTCCGCCGTCTAGAAGAGAAAGGCCATTGGCGAGGAGGTGGCTCGGCTCCTGGCCGCAGAGTTTATCCGAGAAATTTACAACTCCGAGTGGCTTGCCAATGTTGTCATGGTCCCCAAGAAGGACAAGTCACTTCGCATGTGCATTGATTTCAAGCACATCAATCGGGCCTGCCCGAAAGATCATTTTCCTCTCCCCCGCATCGACCAAATAGTCGACTCGACTGCAGGATGTGAGCGCCTGTCTTTTTTAGACGCTTATTCCGGTTACCATCAGATCCGTCTGTATGGACCCGCGAGATCAAACCAGCTTTCATCACTCCATTCGGGTGCTTCTGCTATGTCACCATGCCATTCGGCCTCAAGAATGCCGGAGCCACCTTCATGAGGATGATTCAGAAGTGTTTACTCACTCAAATCAGTCGGAACGTGGAAGCATACATGGATGATATTGTGGTCAAATCACGGAAGGGTTCCAACCTGTTGGCTGACCTCGCTGAAACATTTGCCAATCTCAGGAGGTATGATATCAAGCTTAATCCATCAAAGTGCACATTCGGAGTTCCTGGCAGAAAGCTACTCGGTTTTCTCGTTTCCAAACGAGGAATCAACGCCAAACCAGAAAAAGTTGGCACTATACTCCGAATGAAACACCTCGTGCGTGTGCACGATGTCCAGAAGCTTACTGGATGCTTGGCCGCGTTATGTCGATTCATCTCTCGCCTCGGTGAAAAGGCATTGCCTCTTTACCGACCGATGAAGAAGTTAGACAAGTTCGAGTGGACTCCAGAAGCTGATGCAGCGTTTGCAGAGCTAAAAGCTCTGCTCTCCACCCAGCCGGTGCTTGCTGCTCCAATCAGCTAAGAGCCTTTGTTGCTTTACATTGCAGCCATAGGACAAGTCGTCAGTTCAGTACTTACGGTCGAGCGGGAAGAAGAAGGGAAAACCTTCAAAGTTCAGCGCCCAGTATATTATCTTTCCGAAGTGTTGACCCCATCTAAGCAAAGATACCCTCATTATCAGAAGCTTGTATATGGGATTTACATGACCATGAAGAAGGTTGCTCATTATTTCTCTGATCATTCCATTACAGTCATTAGCGACGCCCCATTATCAGAGATTCTGCACAACAGAGATGCAACTGGTCGAGTGGCAAAATGGGCGATTGAACTCCTTCCCCTTGATATCAAGTTTGAGGCAAAGAAAGCCATCAAGTCCCGAGCTATAGCAGATTTCATCGCCGAGTGGATTGAACAGCAGTTACCGACTCAAGTTCACTTGGAACACTGGACCATGTTCTTTGACAGTTCTAAGATGTTGAATGATTCCGGTACTGGGGTGGTATTGGTTTCCCCCTGAGGAGATAAGCTCAGATATGTACTCCAGATCCACTTTGATTCCTCCAACAATGAAGCAGAATACGAAGCACTTCTATATGGGTTGCGTATGGCCATTTCACTCGGCGTCCATCGCCTTATGGTTTATGGCGACTCTGATTTGGTGGTCAATCAGGTGATGAAGGAGTGGGACGTCAGAAGCCCAGCTATGACTGGTTACTGCAATGCAGTGAGAAAGCTTGAGAAGAAATTTGAGGGGTTAGAACTCCATCATATACCCCGATTGAAAAATCAAGCGGCTGATGATTTGGCGAAGATAGGTTCCAAGAGAGAAGCCATTCCCAGTAATGTGTTTTTGGAGCATATCCATACTCCATCAGTTCAGGAAGATCCTTTTACCGAAGAAGCTCCATAGCCAAAAAGTGTCACAGATCCGACTGAAGTTGAAGTTCCAGCAGTGGTCGACCTAATCATGTAAGCTTTGGTCATCACTCCCGACTGGACAGAGTCGTACATCGCGTATATCTTAAGGAAAGAGCTCCCGGAGAATGAGGAAGAAGCTCGACAGATCGTCCGTCGATCCAAAGCCTTTACCGTAATAAAGGGACAATTGTTCAGAGAAAGTGCGACTGGAGTCGGTCAGAAATGTATAACGCCAGAAGAAGGTCGGATTATCCTTGACGATATGCACTCGGGGACCTGTGGCCATCATGCGTCCTCTCGGACCATTGTGGCTAAAGCATACCGAGCGGGATTTTACTGGCCAAGAGCAAATGAAATGGCAAAGGAGATAGTCGACAAGTGTGAAGGATGTCAGTTTTACTCCAATCTATTGCACAAACCCGCCTCAGCCTTGAAGACCATTCCACTCGTCTGGTCCTTCGCCGTTTTGGGGTTAGATATGGTTGGACCGCTGAGAACTGGCAGAAGCGGCTTCACTCACTTGCTGGTAGCAGTCGACAAGTTTACCAAATGGATTGAAGCTAAGCCTATAAAGAATCTCGATGCTAGCACTGCTATCAGTTTCATTAGAGAGTTGGTATTCGGATATGGAGTTCCGCATAGCATCATCATTGATAATGGGTCAAACTTCGATTCTAAAGAATTCAGAGCCTTTTGCTCATCTCAAGGCACACGAGTCGATTATACTTCAGTCGCTCACCCGCAGTCGAACGGACAAGCAGAACGAGCTAATGGTCTAATTCTCAAAGGGCTGAAACCCCGACTGATGCGCGATCTCAAGCATGCAACAGGCGCATGGGTCGACGAACTTCCGTCAGTACTTTGGGGATTAAGGACCACTCCTAATCGGTCGACTAGGAGAACTCCGTTCTGCTTGGTATATGGAGCTGAAGCAGTCTTGCTGAGTGACCTGCTTCACAATGCACCTCGAGTCGAACTCTACACTGAAGATGAAGCAGAGCAAGCCCGACAGGACGTAGTCGACCTTCTAGAAGAAGAAAGAGAGATGGCCATGATCCGATCGACCATCTATCAACAGGACTTGTGTCGCTTCCATGCTAGAAATGTGAAGAGTCGAGCCTTCCAAGAAGGAGATTTGGTTCTCCGAGTGGATCAGCAGAAGCAACACAAGCTTGCTCCTACTTGGGAAGGTCCCTTCATCGTCACCAAAGTTCTCCACAATGGAGCGTACCGCCTTTACAATGTCGATCACCAGATTGACGAGCCCCGAGCTTGGAACGCGGAGCTGCTCCGCCCCTTTTATACTTAAGTATTCACTCGGATGAGATGTAATAAAAGTACTTCTGTAGTTTATTTATCAAAGACAAGAGTGTTATAATTTTCCCAGTGATTGTTGTTACTTTTGTTTACATGAGAAGTCCCCAAGTGGGTGGCTTAGCTGCGAATCCGTTTCGCCTAAGTTTGTAAAAAAACATCCTTGCCGAGTGGTGAGCTAGTCTCCCACTCGGGGGCTTAGCTGCGAATCTGTTTCGCCTAAGTACTTCTAAATCCTACCGAGTGGTGAGCCAGCCTCCCACTCGGAGGCTTAGCTGCAGTCCAAGTACTCGCCTAAGTTCAAAAAAATCCTACCGAGTGGTGAGCCAGCCTCCCACTCGGAGGCTTAGCTGCAGTCCAAGTACTCACCTAAGTTAAACAAAATCCTGCCGAGTGGTGAGCCAGCCTCCCACTAGGAGGCTTAGCTGCAGTCCAAGTACTCGCCTAAGTTTAACAAAATCCTGCCGAGTGGTGAGCCAGCCTCCCACTTGGGGGCTTAGCTACAGCACGGTGCTCGCCTAAGTACTTAATACAATGTGCGTTTCGCAAGGAGGACAAGGTGCAGGTCGACTGCTACCTTCTCCTTCCGAGCTACGCCACAAATACAATGTGCGCTCCGCAAGGAGGACGAGGTGTAGGTCGACTGCTACCTTCTCCTTCCGAGCTACGCCACAAATACAATATGCGCCCCGCAAGGAGGACGAGGTGCAGGTCGACTGTTACCTTCTCCTTCGGAGGTACGCCACAAAAAATCCTACCGAGTGGAGAGCAAACCTCCCACTCGGGGGCTTAGCTGCAGCCTAGTGCTCGCCTAAGTTTTTGAAAATTCTAACGAGTGGAGAGCAAACCTCTCACTCGGGGGCTTAGCTGCAGCCTAGTGCTCGCCTAAGTTTTTGAAAAATCCTACCGAGTGGAGAGCAAACCTGCCACTCGGAGGCTTAGCTGCAGCCCAGTGCTCGCCTAAGTTTTTGAAAATCCTACCGAGTGGAGAGAAAATCTCCCACTCGGGGGCTTAGCTGTAGCTCAGTGCTCGCCTAAGTTTTTGAAAATCCTACCGAGTGGAGAGCAAACCTCCCACTCGGGGGCTTAGCTGCAGCCCAGTGCTAGCCTAAGTATGAGATTCATTCCGCTCTGCAAGGATGACGAGGTGCAAGTCGACCGCTACCTTCCCCTTCAGAGCTCCGCCACAAATACAATGTGCGCTCCATCCCGATCCGCAAGGGCGCAAGTCAACTGCAATATGTGCTTCATTCCTAGCTGCAAGAGTGCATCACAAGCACTAGCATATATTCCTAGCGAAGAACAATGTTCGTTCGAAGACAAATACAAACATATTCAACGACAAACCCAAGTTCAGATAGCATCCTACGGATCCAGAAGTGCTCAGGCACCGAGCCTGTTAAAGTTTACCGGTTACAAAAACCACTCGGCATTCCGAGGCAAATTTAAGGCATCAAGCATAGAAGCTTTTTACTCCTCCGGTGGAGGACTGGAAGGCGCGACAAACTCGTCCAGGTCGATTCCATCTGCAATCCAAGTGGCAGCAGCAATGAAGGTCTCCATGAAAGATCGGAAGTCATGCTTCTTGGTATTGGCCACCTTGAGAGACGCTAGCTTGTCCTCTCGCGCGTCCTTCCAGTGAACATGGACCAGAGACAGAGCAACATCAGCATCACACCTGGCAGAAGACTTCTTCCATTCTTGCACTCGACTTGGAACTTCGTTCAGTCGAGTCATCAGAGACTCGAGGTCATTCTGAAGTGTTTCCCCCGGCCAGAGTGTTGTGTCGATGCGCGATGTTGCAACCTTCGGTCTAGCAAGATAGTCGACCACAGCAGCAACACGAGACTCCAGTCAGAGTACGTTCATGGCGGCTTCATCCTTCACAGGAGAGTTGATGGGATCCAGGCTTGTCTCCACTCGACCAGTCTCTCCCTCAAAGTTTTGGTAGAATTCTGTAAACACAACCCAAAGATAAGCCAGCAGTTTTGTGGAAAGTCCATAATTACAAGCCAGTCGGATATAAGGGATTACCTTCAAGCATGAGGAATAACTTCTTGGCGAGCCCTCCCAGATAAACCTCTAGATCATTCTTCTTTCCTGCTAGTTCACTAGCCTTGTCGCTCAGGGCTATCTTGTCATTCTTCAGTCGACTGACCTCCTTGTTAGCCATGTCAAGAGTAGCTTTCAGATTGGTATTCTCCTCTTCAAGTTTGCTGATTGAAGCCAGCTTTTCTTCTGTGAGTTTCGTCTTGTCCGAAGCCGCTTTCTGTGCCCCGGCGAGGTCAAGGTCCTTCTTCAGAGCATCCTTCAGTTTATCTGCAAAATGACAGTGAGATCAGACTCAGGAATGGACAAGAAATAAGGGCAGTCGTCAAGGTTCTCACCAAACATACCTTTTGCCTCCTCCTTCGCCTTCGTGAAGTTCTCCTGGACAAGCTTCAGATCAAGTTGGAGCTGGATATGCTTGTTCTCCAACTCAGTATAACGAGTCACAAGCTCACAAGATTTCTGCGAAAGATCAATCGACAGACATCAAAGATAGGTCACTTTCGAGTGACTAAGAGAAAAATCGTAGCATTTCTAAGACTACAGCCGAATCAAAATATTCAACTGTAGTCTCGGGGACTACACCCAGTGGGTGCACTTAGCGTGCCCCCACTGGTTCTATCGGCTCGGGTCGATCAGTCGACCAAAAGAGACAAAAAGGCTAACTTCCAGCAGTTAGCCGCAGTTTCAAAAAAAATGTTCTTCAGACCATAGTCGATTGCCAGCAGTCAACCACGGTCTCGGGGACTACACCCAGTCGGTGCACTCAGCGTGCCCCCACTGGTTCCATGATTCCATTCGACCAGATCGAGTGGAGAAAGTAAAGAGAAAAGGTTCAAGGTATAAAGACTATAGTCCACTGCCAGCAGTCCACCATAGTCTCGGGGACTACACCCAGTGGGTGCACTCTGCGTGCCCCCACCAATCCAGATATTCAATCGACACACCTAGTGGGTGTACAGATACTAAGATCTTCAGAAAGAAAAGTTTTTAGGTGCCATATCCTAACAGAACAAGCAGTGATCAACTAACCTGGACATTGCTCTTAAGGGCTGAACTTGCATCATAAGCTGCTTGGCTGGCGTCTCGGATCGCCTTCACCTGCTCCATCATGACCCCCGCCTGGCGTATAGCTTCTTTAGCAGTGCCTGCTTGGTCCTCTGGGACGTGGTGGGTGGAGAAAAGGGAAGGCAGATCAGCACTCGACGACGAAGGGCGAGCACTCGTCAGCGGCACAACAAAGGAGATGGTAGTCCGAGTGACGTTGCCCCCCTCCAGAACCAGCGTCTCAGGTGCTGATACAACCTGAGCAGTCTTGCCAGCAGACGTTTTCCTGTTCCTCCTCTGCCTCAGTGGCTCCTCATCGTCATCATCAGGGAGCTCAATGATGATATTAGGTGGAGCTACATGAAAGATTCAAAGTTAAAAATGAAGATCCAATCGACCGAAAGCGAAACTACAGAAATCATACCAGGGTTGGAAGTGGCAGCATCCTCCATTTCTTGATCTTCATGTCTGGCTGAAGTCTTAGAAGTAGCAGCACTGTGATTTCAGAAATCAGTCGGTCAGCGAACGAGTCGACCAAGAGTGTATCCCTATTAATTAAGAAAACACAAGTTCTGCCATTACCCGGAAATAGTGGGAATCACCATCCTCATCTTCGGCAGAGCCTTCGTCGGTTTTGATGACGTTGCTCGGGGTTGCTTCGATGCTTTCTCAGTTGGCACCGGAGAGGTCGTCCGAGGACGTTTGGTCGATTGCCAAACAGGCACGGCCGCCTTGCCACGCTCGACTGCGGGGTCATGGGTGAGCTTGGATCGTCTTTCAGTACGGGGAGGCTCGAGTTCCTCCTCCTCTTCCTCCTTCTCTTCCTCATCAGAGCCGGCATCTTCTTCATCCTCCTCGCCATCGGATTCCCACTCCTCCTGACTTTCACCCCCGCTCCCTTCCTCCTCCTCGGTCTGTTCTTGCGCCCCGTTGGGCATCGAGTACATCTCGGTTGTGTCCTGGAAGACAACAAACAAGACAAAAGTCAGTCGACTGAATTGTAGCAAGACAGAATGAAGGAAACAGGATCATGGTCGGAGATACGTGATCAGACCTTGTCTGGTTCATATGAATGGTCGAGTGGCGGGATCCTCCTGTCTCCGCGGGGGTTATCTTTGTTCCCTGTGATGGCAGTCATCCACCTTTCCAGTGTGGCATCGTCGACCTCCTTCGGGTGGACCCGAGTGGTGCCTTCGGTACCAGAGTACATCCACATCGGGTGGCCTTGATATTGAAGTGGCTGAATGCGCTGTCGAAGGAAACCCTCCAGAAGATCCATGCCAGTCACCCCGTCACGGATGAGCTAGACTACACGCTCTACCAACACCTTAACCTGAGCCTTCTCCTCCGGGACCACCTTCAGAGAGGACGGCTTGTTCACTCGGTCCATGGAGAAAGGAGGGAGTCCAGTCGACTGTCCTGGCGTTGGCTGGTCTTGGCAGTAGAACCAGGTCGACTGCCACCCTCGGACTGACTCGGGAAGGATCATGGCTGGAAAAGCACTTTTACTCCTCATTTGAACCCCAAGACCGCCACACATCTGGATTACTTGGGTTTTCTCATCACTCGGATTAGCCTTTTTCACCGTCTGAGAGCGATAGGTGAAAATGTGTTTGAAAAGGCCCCAATGCGGCCGACAACCCAAGAAGTTCTCACACGAGGACACGAAAGCGGCAAGATAGACGATAGAGTTGGGAATGAAGTGGTGGAGTTGTGCCCCAAAGAAGTTCAGAAATCCTCGAAAGAAAGGGTTGGGCGGTAGAGAAAATCCGCGGTCGACGTGGGTAGCCAAGAGGACGCACTCACCCTCCTAAGGCTTCGGCTGCCACTCGTTCCCCGGGAGCCTCGCTGATCCATGAGGGATCAGTCCCTCATTAGCCAGGTCGTCGAGGTCTTTCTGGCGGATGGTCGAGCGGATCCAGTCTTCCTGGATCCAGCCTTGCGGCAGACCGGCCCGCGACGAGGATCCGCCCCGACTGGTCGCCCTCCCCTTTGCCTTCGCTGTCGCCTTCTTCGCCCGCTCCAAAGCCACCGTCTTCTCTTTCCCCATCATCGCCGGCGAAGCAGGCACAGAGAAGCAACGCTGGGACGGTGGCGAATGCAGCAGGTGAATCTAAGGAAGAGGGAGGGGAAAATGAGGGCGCACTGTTCAAAAAACCCCCGTCCGGCACCTTATATGGAGTCCCTTCCGAGTGGCTGACTGGTAGGCCCAGACTATCCTGTCAAATCCCGCAACGGCCGCTCACGCGATACATGGCGAAAAAGGTGGCGCAAAGATCGAGGCGTCCCTGCCTTATCCTGTCCGAGTACTGCGGCTTCCTCCGCCTCGCACGCTTCCCGAAATTCGGATCCCGCTATATCCGCGAACAGCAGAGCAACTTGTCATACCGGAGATTTCCTCTGATCTGTCGCTCGGAAATCTCCAAGCACATAGAAGTCACTCGACAGATACAAAGAATGGATCAAGGCGACTGAAAAAGAAGTTGATGCCATCGATTAAAGTCGTCAATCCTGAACAAGACACACTCATAGCACGAAAAACAGGTCGGAAGAATCCTCAACTCCTTCCTCACTCGAACCTCGATCCATTCGGGGGCTAATGATGACGCCATGTACCTAGGGTAGGGTCATGGACCTGTCCAAAGTACCCTCCCCTAGGACATCTCTAGAAGAAACTACCTTTCAGTCGACCTGGAAGGATCCCACTCGACGGACACAAAGACACTCAACCATGAAGCCACTCACTCGACCACCAGGAGATCTAGAGTCACTCTGCACCCAAACGGTCTGTTATTAAGTAGTCTTTATGGTCATGATAGCACTTTATGTAGGGCGTTACCAGTAACGCCAGGCCTTAATGTACTTTAAACCCTGCATACCTGAGGGCCGGAGGGGTCTTGTAGAATCTATATAAGCCACCCCCTCCTTAGTGTAAAGGGTTCGCATCCCTGTAATTCATACGCATATAATCCAGTCGACCGCCTCCGGGCTCCGAGACGTAGGGCTGTTATTTCCTCCGAGAAGGGCCTGAACTCGTAAATCTCTCGCGTATACAACTACTCCATAGCTAGGATCTTGCCTCTCCATACCTACCCCCTATTCTACTATCAGGCTTAGAACCACGACACCGACTGCTGAGCAGTCGGGTCGGATCTTTCCTGACGACTTCTTCCTTATTGCTTTTTTCTTCTTCTTCATATCTGCAGGGGCCAATGCCGACTTGAGGGAGCAGCTAGGTGGGGCCCAGACCGCCCTTCGCGCCAAGGAGGCCGAGTACAACGCCTTGTCTCAGGAACGTGATCACCTGGCCAAGAAACTGGCCGACCAGGAGGAGAACCACAAGGCGGCCCTAAAGACGGCGCAGGACAGCGAGGCCGCCCTCAAAGCCGAATATGAAACCGAAGCGGCGAGCTGGGCCGAGGCAAGGCAGGCGCTGCGCAAAGGCTATAGCCGGATTGAAGATTTGATTGACGGTAGGCCGCCTTCTTCTTCGTCCCTTTGCTCGCCCCTGTCATCTAGTCTATCTTCTGATTTGTTCTACTTCTTTCTTCTTTGTGCAGATTACTTCCCAAGTTACTTCGTTGCCGCCAACCAAGCCATCGAAGCTCACCGTGAAGCCTGACGGCAGGCTGGGGTTGAGATTGCACCGGATGCCAGGCGGTCGCTTGAAGAATAGCTTCTGGCGATTCAAGCCCGCCTCCAGCCGGCTTACCGCATGCTCCGCCGTCTTCAGCGTGCCGGGGCGCAGGTGCTGGCTGCCCTCTGGCCCGGTGAGGTGGTTCCCCGCACCCCCAGTCGGACTGCCAACTGGCTAGAGGTGGCAGTCGGCCGCTAAGAGGCCTGGAAGGCTTCTGCAGCCTCACCCTGATCGTGCCTCTAGCAATGAGGCACGTGCAAGCACGCCGCCTGTAGCAGGTGATGATCGTGCCGAGACTCGTCAGCCGTCCACTCCTCCAGCCATCGCTGCCATCTCCACCAACCTGCCCGACTCGCCTGTTGCTCCCTTGGCCTGATTCGCCGTCTTTAGTTTCCTGCTCGTTACTCTTTGAACAACTTTTTATTAAATTTGCGCAGTTCCACCCACTGGGGGTGTATTCAAACTATGTTGAATGCTGGCCTTTTGAAGGCCTTTTGTGTAAATATAATCATGCATGTGCTTGGCTTCCGTTCATACTTGCTTTTCATCCTTTGGTTGTTTTCTTTGTCGCCATCCCTTGGTCGCCGCCTTCCCAGCCGGACAACTGCTCTACAGTCTGTGGCTGGGGAAGGGCTTGGCCGTCTGGGAGGACAAGTACTCGAGCTCTGTTAGATTGTAGCAAGGTGAATGGGAAGCCGGCCAGCCAGCTGCTCTGACAGCCGGTTGGCGGGGTGGGAGGCAGGCTTGTATTATATAAGTTCGTTATCCATAGCCGTTTTTCATGTGGGCATCCTTTCCTGCCTTTGGCTCTTGCCAGTCGGACAGTCGATTCTTCGAGCTGCGACTTTCAACAAGAGAGGGCTTGGGTGCCGACACACTACTTGTTTGACTGCATGTAGAACTTGAATATAACCCAAGGCGGCAAGTCCCCGGGCCGACTGATCGAACCCGGTGCCGTACGAGAAAAAGAATGTAATAACATAATTATAGGCATGATACTCATCATTCATAGATAAAAGAGGGTAGTCCCCGAGTGCTCCTCGGGGGGCCCATTGTCTCGTACTTAATACAAAAGGTAGCGTGGTACATACTGCATTTTAACTGTAAAATCTTCGGAGGAGATTGGCGTTCCATGGTCGTTCTGACTCCTTGCCGGAATCATCTCTCTTGCGTGCCTTCGGCTTCTGCGCGTCAATCAGGTAGTAGGAGGCGTTGCCTAAAGCCCTGCTGATGACGAAGGGGCCTTCCCAAGGGGACAAGAGCTTGTGCTGGCCGGCTGTTCGCTGGATCAGCCGGAGCACAAGATCGCCCTCTTGGAAGGATCTTGGCTTGACCTTCCGGCTGTGGTAACGGCGTAGACCCTGCTGGTAGATGGCGAACCAACTGAGGGCTAACAGCCGGCCCTCTTCCAGCAGGTCGACGCCGCTTTCTCGTGCTTCCTTGGCCTCCGCCTCCATGTACATAGTGACCCGAGGTGAGTCGAACTCAATGTCAGTTGGGATGACATCCTCGGCACCATATACGAGGAAGAAAGGGGTGAAGCCGGTTGACTTGTTTGGGGTAGTGCGCAAGCTCCATAGGACGGTCGGTAGCTCGTCGAGCCAATATCCGGCCGAACGCTCCAGTGGCACGACCAATCGGGGCTTGATGTCGGAGAAGATGAGGACGTTTGCTCGCTCGACTTGGCCGGTTGACTGCGTGTGGGCAACGGATGCTAAGTCCAGTCGGATGCCCTGTGTCGCGCAGAAACGTGCCAGTGCTCCCTTGGCAAAATTCATGCCGTTGTCGGTGATGATGCTATGTGGTATGCCATACCGGGTTGTAATATCTGCGATGAATGTCACGGCAGTCGGCCCATTCAGTTTCTTGATCGGCTTCTCTTCAATCCATTTGGTAAATTTGTCCACAGCGACGAGCAGATGTGTCATGCCGCCGCGCGCCATCTTGAATGGGCCCACCATGTCCAGTCCCCAGACGGCAAAGGGCCAGGTGAGGGGAATGGTCTTGAGTGCGGAAGCTGGCAGGTGTTGCTTGGAGCTGAAGACTTGGCACCCTTTGAAGTGTTTGACTAATTCCTTGGCGTCGTCCGAAGCAGTCGGCTAGAAGAATCCATGGCGGAAAGCTTTGGTGACGAGTGATCTTGAGGCCGCGTGGTGGCCGCATTCGCCTTGGTGGATATCCTGGAGGATTGCTATGCCCTTCTCTGGCTCGACGTAGCGCTGGAAGACTCCAGTGACGCTGCGCCTGACGAGCTCTTGGTTCACTATTGTGTATGCTCTGGCTCGGCGTTGGACTTGTCCTGCCGAGATCTCGTCAGTCGGTAGCTCTCTGTTTACAAGGAAGTTGAGGATGGGTTGGGCCCATGATGGAGCTGTGACTTCTTCTATTGACAAAACGGCTACTGCGACCCAGGCGGGTGGGCTGGGTGGTGAAGAGTTGGAGTCGGCCACCGCCTGTTGTGTCGATGCAGTCCCCGGGCCGACTGTAGTAGTCCCCGGGCCGGGTTCTGAAGTCCCCGGGCCAGGTTCGACTATAGCAGTCCCCGGGCCGCCTGTTGAAGTCCCTGAACCGCCTTTCGAACTCCCCGAGCCGCCTGCTTGGTTCCCCAAGCCAGATCCGACTACGTCGGGGTCAGGCGGCACGAAGATGGAATCGGATTTTGGAGATGGCTTGACAGACGGCTTGAGGAGGCGTTGGAGAGATACGCCGGTTGGTATAGCTTGTCAGGTGGATCCTATTCGTGCCAGGGCATCTGCTTGCTCGTTGTCGGCCCGTGGCACGTGGAGGAACTCGCATCCTTCAAAATATCCGCTGAATTGTTGAACGAGGAAGCGGTAGCTCGCCATGTTTGCGTCCTTGGCATCCCAGTCGCCAGATGATTGCTAGACTACCAAATCTGAGTCACCATAGCACAGGATCCGGCGGATGCCGAGTTCTTTGGCTAGCCGGAGCCCATGTATGAGTGCCTCGTACTCGGCCACGTTGTTGGAGGCGGCAAAATGAATTTGCAATGTGTATCTGAGCTTGTCGCCCTTGGGAGAGGTGAGGACGATGCCGGCTCCCAAGCTGGTGTGCATCTTGGATCCATCGAAGTGCATCCGCCAATGAGTGGAGTCGGGGGCCGGCGGTGGGTACTGGGTCTCGGCCCAGTCGACAAGGAAGTTGGCCAATGCCTGGGACTTGATGGCGGTGCGAGGCTGCTAGAAGATTGTGTAAGGAGCCAGCGCAATGGCCCACTTTGCCACTCGGCCGGATGCATCCCGGCTGCCTATGATCTCGGCGAGCGGGGCAGTACATACGACCGTGATGGGGTGCTCTTGAAAGTAGGGCTTGAGCTTCTTGGTGGCGAAGTACACACCATAGCACATCTTCTGATAGTGTGGGTAGTTCTACTTCGAGGTGGACAATACTTCACTCAGATAATATACAGGCCTCTGGACTAACTGAGCTCGGCCTTCTTCTGGGCGCGGAACCATGATAACAGTGCTGACCACCCGACTAGTGGCGGCAATGTAAAGGAGCATGGGCTCTTTCTCAGTCGGTGCCGCCAAGACAGGCGGCGTGGCCAGCATCTTCTTTAGCTCGTGGAAAGCTTGGTCCGCTTGGTCATTCCACTCGAAGTGAGTGGATTTCTTCATGAGTCGGTAGAGGGGGAGAGCCTTCTCTCCGAGCTGGCTGATGAAGAGGTTGAGGGAGGCCAGGCATCCGGTAAACTTTTGGATGTCTCGCAGCTTGGTAGGAATCTCCATTCTCTCTATGGCCTTGATCTTCACCGGGTTGCATTTGATGCCGCGTTCGGAGACCAGGAAGCCTAGGAGCTGTCCGGCTGGTCCTCCGAACACACATTTCTCGGGATTGAGCTTGATCTGAAACCGGCACAGGTTTTCAAATGTCTCTCTGAGGTCTTCCAGCAAGGTGCCGCTCTTCTCCGTCTTCACCACAATATCTTCTACATAGACGTGGGCATTTCTGCCGAGCTGCTTGAGGAGGCATTTCTGCATGCAACGCTGAAAAGTGGCACCGGCATTTCAAACTGAATGTCATCGTCAGGTAATAGAAGCTCCGAATGGTGTGATGAAGGCGGTCTTCAGGCGGTCAGCTGGGTCCAATTTTATCTGGTGGTAGCCTGAGTAAGCATCCAAGAAACTCAACAACTCGCATCCGGCTATGGAGTCTATCACTTGATCAATCCTTGGCAGAGCAAACAGATCTTTAGGGCAGGCTTGGTTGAGGCTGGTGTAGTCAATGCACATGCGCCACTACTTGTTCTTCTTCAACACCAGGACCGGGTTGGCAAGCCATTCTGGGAAGAACACCTCCATAATGAAGCCGGCTGCTAGAAGCCGGGCTATTTCTTCTTCGACAACTCTTCTCTTCTCTTCCGACAAGCGGCACAGGGGCTGCTTGACCGGCTTGGCGTTAGATCGGACATGTAGCTTGTGCTCGGCGAAATCCGTCGGGACACCTGGCATGTATTTGGCAGACCATGCGAAGATGTTCCGATTCTCACGGAGGAAATCGACGAGCTCGCTTTCCTATTTGCTGCCAAGGCTAGTGCCCACGACAGCGTGCCTATCCGGGTGCTCCGGGTCCAGAGGTATCTTCTTTGTTTCTTTGGCTGGCTGGAAAGAACCTTGAGCATCATATTCCTTGGGGGCGGGGGACAGGGCCGGCTGCTTGCCAGCCATGGCCACGACTCGATCTAGCATCTTCTTCTCTTCAGCAATCACGAGGGACTCGGCCAGCCGGCTGCTAGCTGCCGCACACTCAGAGGATTTCTTGTAGTCTCCGGCTATGGTGATGATGCCATTGGAACTCGGCATATTCATCTTGAGGTAGGCGTAGTGGGGCACAGCCATGAACTTGGCCAGAGCAGGCCGGCCAAGCAATACGTGGTAAGGGCTTTCCAGATCCACTACTTCAAACCATATCGCTTCTCGGCGGAAATGATCCTTGTCTCCAAAGAGAACATCTATCTTGATCTTGCCGATTGGTGAGCAGGACAGGCCGGGTACGATGCCGTGGAACACAGTCCGACTAGGCATGAGCTGCTTCATCTTGATGTTCAGCTTCTCCATGGTGTCACGGTATAGTATGTTGATGTTGCTCCCGCCATCTATCAGCATGCGGGAGAAACAGGCAGCTCGCCTTTCTGTCGCGTGGGCAGCGTCCAAAACTAATGCATAAGAGCCGGGAGACGGCATCACTTCTGGGTGATCGGCCCGGCTCCAGTTGATAGGCTTCTCCGACCAGTGCACGAACTCGGGGTGGTGTGAGGCGACCGCGTTGACCTCTTGGTGCTGTCGGCGCCGGCTGTGCCGGTCTTCAGGCTGGCTTATAAAGACGACGTAGGCGGCATGCTCGTCAGGGAACTCGTCTTGAACATCCCCGACCGCTGGCCGAGCGGCCGGCTGCTGAGGGGCTGGAGGCAGCTGGCCAGCAGGCGGAGGCGGCACCAGCCCTTCGCCTTTGGAGATTTGCGTGAGCCAATGGCACTTCTGAGTCATGTGGTTGGAGGCCTTCGCGCCGCTGTGGAACTTGCAGGGGGCATCAAGGGCTTGCTCGTAGGAGAAAGCCGGCTGCCAAGCCGGCCTGCCGCCCTTCTGCTTCTTGGGCGCGGGCCGCCCTTCGGGCTGTTCGTCTTCGACTGTGGCCACCTGCCGACTGGTGGAAGGCGGCATAGGGGCCTTGCGCTTGTTGTCGTTCTGGTACGGGCGTCGGCTGGAGTCCCCAGCTGGCGTCTTGGGAGCCGGAGCGAGCACCTTCCCGGAGGCGTCTACTCGGAGCTCGGTCTTCATTGAAGAGTCGGCCATGGCATACTTGTTTGCTATGATCAGCAGCTCGTCGAGGGTAGTCGGCTCATCTTAGAGGAGTCGGTGCTTGAGGAGGGTGCCTTCTCGGCACCCGGCAATGAAGTATTCTATGGCTTGAACCTCGTGCACCCCCTCGGAAGAGTTGCGGAGCTCGGCCAACGCGTGAGGTAGTTGCGAGTTGATTCATTGGGCCCTTGAACACACAAGGAGAGCTGTCGGGGCTTGGGAGCCCATTTGTAGGTGCTGGTGAAGTTGCGGATGAAGGCTTCTGTGAAGTCTAGCCAGCTGTTGACGCTGTAAGGCTTGAGGTTGTTGAGCCAAGTGCGCGCCGTGCCTTGGAGCATGAGGGGGACAAATTTCACGGCAACACACCTATTGCCGTCTGCTATGCGAACTGCGGTGGAGTAGTCGATCAACCAATCTTCCGGCGTCACGGAGCCGTTGTACTTGGGCGTGTCTCTTGGGAGCGAGAACCCTTTGGGGAAGGGCTCGTCGCGGATGCGGGGGCCAAAGCAAGGCGGGCCGACATCGTCTTCTTCTTCTAGCGCCAGGGATTGCGCTAGGCGGTCGATCCGAAGGCGGGCATCATTTTCGCCGACTCCTTCGCGACGGCCTAGTCAGACGCTGAGAGTCTGATGCATGACAGGTGGCGGGGTGGGGTATCTCTCCCCACGAGGCGGAGGAGGAAGCGGATTGCCTCGTCGCTCCACAGCTCGAGGGCGGCCTTCTGCATCGCGCTCGATGGTGATTCGAGTCCGACTGCGACTAGCAGCCGGCTCCTTTTCTTGCCTTGTGCGGGCGCCGCCCGTAGTCGGTGTTCGTGACATTGCACCGTGCTCTCGGCGTGGGGGGGAGGCGTCCAGCGCGGACGCCGGCTTCATGCCGCTCCGCGGCCGCGTCGATCAGGTACTGGATGCGTCTAGCCATGTAGGGGAGCTCGTCGCCCCCCAGTCCATTCAGCTCGTCTATGATCGACTGAGCGGCGCGTAGGTTCTTGAGAGGTGTGGCATAGACTGGGCGGTCCGCTCCCAGCATGTCGGCGATGGCCGCGCCGCGCTTCTTGACGACGCTGGCCCGGCTCGGCCCGTCGGGAGGCAGCGTACCAAAGGCGGCGCGGTCGACTTCGTGCTGGTGAGCCTCAGTGAGGCGTCTCATGGTGGCTATCTTCTGGCCCTCCACAATGAGGGCGAGGTGGCGTGCCTCCAGCGTCTCGGCGTCGGCGTCGGACGGGATGGGGGCGGACAAGTCGTGCAGCGCCACTTGCAGGGCGTCGTGGGCGTTCTCGCCAGAGGCGACGCCGTGGATGATGACTAGCACCTCAGTGACGGTACTGCCGCCGCTGTCGGCTCGAGGGAGAGGGTCATCGAAGACCACCACGTTGGTGGGGAAAGCGTCGAGTGATGCCGTGTCGGAGTCGACAAGCATCTGGTCGGTGGAACCAACCGACTCCAAATCCACAGCAGGCTCGCTGGAGACATGGAGTTGGTCGAGGAGGCTGAGGAGGCAGCTCCCGGGGCAGCCCGTGCCTGCGTCGGATGCGGGCTCGTCGGAGATGCTGGCCTCGTCAAGAAGATCGGCGAGGCAGCTCTCCGTGCAGGCGTCGTAGACACCTTGCAGCGTGTCGGGGCAAGCGCCATCGGGCGTGCCGGGCTGGCTATGCTCGCTGGGAAGGAAAAGGATTCCCATCCAGAGCAGGTCTCCGGACGACGGTGCACCTGGCCCCATGGTGGGCGCCAAATGTCGGGTGGTAGGTGCAACATATGCCAACGGGTGGCTTATCATTGTGGGAGCCAATAAGACGTCGCCGGTGCCTGGAAACGGGATGAGGCAAAGACATGCACGCCGGCGAATCTTACACAGGTTCGGGGCTCTCCATGGAGATAACACCCCTAGTCCTGCTTTGCGGGGTCTCCGCATGATCACTAGATCAACAAGTGGCTACAAGAGGCTCCTTGAGCTGTTTGGCGAGAGGAAGAAGAAAGGCAAGGCTAGCTCTCTTCTCCCCTCAATGTTGTGTCTAAAACTATCAAAGTCCCACCCTTTGCATGGGTGCCCTGGGGGGTTTATATAGGCCTACCCCCCAGGGGTACAATGGTAATCCGGCTGGGCGTGGGCCCTAGCCGTCAGTGTCTACGTTCGCCGGCTTCTCCGCCGACCGCTGGGCCCCGCCGACTGGTGGGCCCCGCCTGCTGCCGGCCTCCTGGTCGACAGGTAGGTCCCACTGCTTGGGGGTCTTGTCGGGGGCTGGTTACTGTTGCCTCACTCTTGATGACGAGGGCTTTGTCGAGGTAAGCTTGGCTACAGTGCCGCCACCTGGCGGGTTCTCACTGTAGCCTTACCTCGTCTTGTCTCCTTAATGGTGCGCATACTTCAAGGGAGGGAGCGAGCCGGCTGGTGAGAGCCGGCTACGTCCCAGGCCGACTAGGGGAAACGTGGCCGGCTTCGGGTGTCTCTATGACCGAAGGGGCCCGCCGCCTGTGGGCCGTACTGACAGCCTGTCATGGGTGGCGTCATGGTCAGCATGGCAACAGTGCCCCGCCGGACGGGTCGTGGCTGCCCCGTACGGCGTACTGTGGCCATGCATGCTCCGGGATTCGGGGATGGCAGGCTTCACTGTTGCCACGCCCCGTCCCATCTCCGTTAATTGGGTGCAAACTTTGAGGGCACGATCTTGGCCGCCTGTCGGGGGCCGGCTTCTTGGAGTCGGTCATCTCGTGCCCGGCTTCTTGGAGTCGGCCCTCTCACGGCTTTCTTCATGAGGGTTCAGGGCCGGGCTGCCTTCCGGTAATCGGCTTGTGAGACAGTCGGCCGGGGGAAGGCGGCCCCATGTCTTGGGTGCTTGAAGGCTCGATTGGCCTGTTATTTTTTGAAGAGCCAGGGGGAGCCGGCTAGGCTACCCGTGGTCATTTACTCCGACAACTCGGGAGGAGGCGGAGAGATCAAGGCAAGGGGTACCTCGCGAGGTTCTCATTTCACAAGCCATGACGATCATGACCAGGCGGGCGCCAGGCGGGCGCCAGCCCGCGCAGTGTCCTCATTTCCTCTTTGGTGCAAAGGGGGCAAGCGCAGGCGCGGAGTACCGAGGCATCAGGCAAAGGTTTTGATATCGGTGCAACGAGACCAAGACCAGCAGAGCGGCAGGACGGATGTCACCGTGGAGCCCAAGACGGCGTCATCGCCAGCACCTTTGGCAGTCGAAGACCACCTTTAGTCAGGATAGCTTGTACTAGTTGTCCCCTTTCAAAATGGCCGTTGTTGGATCCCTTCCCGCTCAATATTTGGGAAGAGGGCCAGAGCCTCTATATATAGAGCTAGCCACCACAGTAGAGGGCATCTCATCTAGAGACAAGGAAGTTCATCCGCACACCACACCACCACAAGAACACCTCTCCTCGCGAGGCCGTTCTTCCTCTGTACTGTTCATCATCAGCCCAAGAGGCAATCCACCACACCACACACTGGATTAGAGTATTACACCACAATGGTGGCCCGAAACAGTATAAACCTCGTGTTTCTTGTGTTGTTCATCGATCTAGTTTAGGGACCGCGGCGAGCCTGAGGGCGTGTATCGGTAGGGAGAAGATCTTCATGCACACCCTAGTGTTCGAACCTTAAGGGTTTTGCAGGAACCCGATATCCGACAGGTACCCCAAAGACGGCCACACAACGCTTCAAGACATCGGGGCGGACAACGCCCCTCAATCCGGCTACTCCGTCCGGTTCTCCACCCGGCCGCTCCAAACGGATGTCGGGCGGGCTGCCCGCCCGTCTAGGCTGATTGCTCCTCCAGCCAGCTGCTCCAGTCGGCTTGCTATGCGAAGTCAACCGCAGCATCGACCCGACACCGACGAGACGACCGTACCCGGCACTGCTGGCGAATAGTAGAACACTATTCACGTGTCACCTCCAGCCATCATGTATAGTGTCACTTGTCCCTGGGCACTATTTATGAAGTGACCCAAGAGACAAGAATGACACCCACACCATGCCCCCATTCCACCACATAGCTTACATGCTAAGCTAGCCACACTATATAAGCTAGCTAGCCATCCATCCATTTATATGCTCACGCATGAGCACTCACGGGAGCACCACACTCCCACGGCCACACCATGGCAAAGCTCATGTGCCACTCTAGCTAGCTAGCTCTAAGCTACTGCTTCATCCAGATACAGCTCCAGGAGCAACTCTGTACCAGATATATCACATACATACAGACATGCAGGAGTAGGGATATTATCTCTCCGGAGAGCCCCGAACCTAGGTAAACCACCGCATGCAACTCGCACACCCGTCCCCGGATATTCCACGACAGTCTTGCCCTCACCTCAAGCAACTTTGTGGCATCTGTCATCTCACGAACCCCCCTGCCGACTGACACGAGAATACCACGACAATGAATGAACAAGGTGAATGGGAATCTGAGAGTGAACATGAAGATAGTGGAGCACCAGGTGATCATGAGGATGAAGCTGATGAGAAGAGTGCTTGTGATATTCAGGCTTACATGAGAGATTGCTTTGTTTCCCGTCGTGTGCTTTGTGTCAATGTAGCTAGAGAAGAGAAAGGGCAGCGCCATAATATTTTTCACACCCATGGCACCATCAAGGACAAGGTTTTTAGAATTATTGTTGACAATGGTAGCTGCAACAACATTGCAAGTTCAGATTTGGTAGAGAAATTGGGACTGAAACAAAGAAGGCACCCAAGTCCATATAAGATGCAATAGCTGAATGATTGTGGTACACTTCGAGTAAGCAACATAGTCACCGTTCAGTTTTCCATTTGGAAGTACTGAGATCAAGTGGAATGTGACGTGGTGCCAATGCAAGCATGCCAATTGCTGTTGGGAAGACCTTGGTTGTATGATCGTGATGTGCAAATCAGCGGCCGTGCTAATCGTCTCTTGTTCCAATATGAGGGAGAGCGCATGTCTTTGCTCCCTTTGACACCCGAAGAAATATTGATGGATGATCTGAAAAGGAAAGAGAGAGTGAGCGAGAAACAATTGAGTGACATCCACCAACATAGTGAGCAAGAGAATCCAAAGCCAAATAAAACCCCACAGCTTAAATTGACCAAGACGTGGGGAAAACAGGGATTAGTTATGATTGCTAGGATAAGGGACATGAGAGAGAGTTGAGAGAACCCAATTCCATGTTCTTTGTACTTTTGTACAAGGACAACTTTGTTTCTACTAATGAATTAACCTCCACCACTCCTAGTGTTGTTGTTGAAATTTTGCATGGGTATGAAGATGTGTTCCACGAGGAGATACCATCGGGGCTGCCACCACAAAGAGGCATTGAGCACCAAATGGATTTGGTTCCATGAGCCCCATTGCTGAACCGACCACCATACCGCACAAACCCGGAGGAAACCAAGGAGATTCAGTGGCAAGTTGAAGGCCTACTAAGCAAAGGTTATGTAAGGGAAAGTCTCTCTCCTTGTGTTGTACCCGTTCTTTTAGTACCAAAAAAAGATGGATCTTCTCGAATGTGTTGTGATTGTAGGCCTATTAACAACATCACCGTGAGGTATAGGCACCCAATACCTAGGCTTGATGATATGCTTGATGAACTTAGTGGTGCCACCATCTTTTCTAAAATTGACTTGCGAAGTGGTTACCACCAAATAAGAATGCGAGAGGGTGATGAATGGAAAACTGCTTTCAAAACAAAATCTGGTTTGTATGAGTGGTTAGTTATGCCATTTGGATTGACAAATGCACCTAGTACCTTCATGAGATTAATGAATCATGTGCTTAGAATGTTCATTGGCAAGTTTGTGGTTGTTTACTTTGATGACATCCTGATTTATAGCAAAACTTTGGATGAACATGTTGAATCCATCCGATATGTGTTTGCTGTCCTAAGAGACGAGAGATTATAGGAAAAGTGCATATTTTGCACAGACATAGTTGCATTTCTTGGCTTTGTTGTTTCAGGTAAAGGTGTGGAGGTAGATGAGGACAAGGTCAAAGCCATCTGTGACTGGATGCCTCCACAAAATGTAAGCCAAGTACGAAGCTTTCTTGGCCTTGCTGGTTTCTACCACCGGTTTGTGAAGGACTTCAGCACCATTGCTGCCCCAATGAATGATCTAACCAAGAAAGATGTTCCCTTCAAGTGGGCTAACGCACAAGAGAAGGCCTTCCAAGAGATGAAAGAAAATTGACATCTACACCATTGCTTGCACTACCCAACTTTGGTAAGACTTTTGAAATTGAATGTGATGTAAGAGGTGTGGGTATTGGAGGGGTACTAATGCAAGAAGGTAGGCCTATTGCATAATTTAGTGAGAAACTAAGTGGCCCAACTCTAAATTACTCAGTTTATGACAAATAATTATATGCACTCGTGAGATCTTTGGAAACATGGCAACATTATTTCTGGCCTAAAGAATTTGTCATACATTCTGACCATGAATCTTTAAAGCACCTTAGGGGACAACAAAAAATGAACCGTAGACATGCAAAATGGAGTGAATTCATAGAATCTTTTCCCTATATTGTAGAGTACAAGAAAGGAAAAGATAATGTTGTTGCTGATGCTTTGTCTAGACTCCATATTTTACTCTCACAACCTGATACTAAAATTCTTGGGTTGCAAAGCATTAAAGAATTGTATGTCAATGACCCATATTTTGTTGAACCACACTCAAAGTGTAGTGAGGGAAAAGGGTTGGAAAAGTTTCACTTGCATGATGGATTCTTGTTTCGAGCTAACAAATTGTCCATCCCAGATTGCTCTGTTCATTTGTTGCTTTTGCAGGAGGCTCATGCTGGTGGTCTCATGGGACATGTTGGAGCAAAGAAAATTGAGAATGTGCTGATTAACCATTTCTTTTGGCCAAGAATGAGGCGTGATGTTGAGCGCTACGTGCTATGTTGTGAGATCTGCCGCAAAGCTAAGTCACTTCTAAACCCCGATGGACTTTATACGCCTTTATAAATTCCTAGTACATCTTGGGAAGATATTTCTATGGATTTTGTTCTTGGATTACCGCGCACTAAGAGACGGAGTGATTCAGTTTTTGTGGTGGTTGACAGGTTTAGCAAAATGGCTCATTTTATTCTGTGTCATAAGAGTGATGATGCTTCACACATTGCTGATTTGTTTTTCAGGGAAGTCATGCGGCTACATGGAGTACCACGCAGTATTGTTTCAGATCGTGACACCAAGTTTTTGAGCTATTTTTGGAAAACATTGTGGGCAGAGCTAGGAACAAAGCTTCTCTTTTCCACTACCTGCCACCCACAAACGGATGGACAAACTGAAGTTGTCAACCGCACACTATCCATGATGCTGAGAGCAGTTTTAAAGAAAATTTTGAAGATGTGGGAAGAGTGTCTCCCCCACGTGGAGTTTGGATACAACAGGGTGGTACATTCGACCACTAAACTTTGTCCTTTTGAAATTGTTTATGGTTTCAAACCTGCTGCTCCCATAGATCTTCTGCCTTTATCATTGCAGGAGCGAACAAATCTTGATGCAAGTAAGTGTGCTGACTTCGTGAACAAAATTCATGAGAAGACCAAGGAAAATATTGAGAAGATGACTGAACAATATGCAAAACGAGCAAACAAGGGAATAAAAAGGTGTTGTTCGAAGAAGGTGATCTTGTGTAGGTACACTTGTGAAAGTATCGTTTCCTAGATCAACGCAAATGCAAGTTGCAGCCACATGGAGAAGGTCCATTCAAAGTGCTTGCGAAGATCAATGACAATGCCTAAAAGATTGACCTTCCGATGGATTATGGTGTTAGTCCAACTTTCAATGTGTCTGACCTATCTCCATACTTTGGACCATCAGAGTCAAGGACGACTCCTTTTCAAGAGGGGGAGGATGATGGGGACACCACAATCATTGACAAGTCTCCAACAATTATAGGTCCAATCACAAGAAGTCGCGCTAAACAAATAAGTGACCAGGTGAACGATAACTTAAGTTTACCTTGTAATGTTGATGGCACAACTATGATTTCATCCCCATTATTGTTGGTTGAACTTAGGTATAACATGGAAGCAATCCAACAACCTATGAGCTCTTGAAGCAACCGGTTTGGAGGAACAAGTTTGAAGAAAAGAAGTTTCAAGTGAAGCTGATGCTATCAAATTTTACATCTGATGTTTCGTTGTGACACACCCATGTGGTGGAGAGACGGGGCCATAGGGGTACATCACCAAAAGATCCATCACATTATCTTTCCAATGCAAAAAACCTCACGTCATTTGGAGTTGTGAGTCAAAAGTACTAGTCATTCTTGTGGAAGGTGTCCAGGCTGTCAGGGCTTTGCAAATTTCCGAGGAGCTCTCCAACAACTCCCAAAGTTGACTGCTTATTCCCCCGAGGAACCCATGCAAACCTGCTTACTTTTGAAACCATTTTCACACCTAGCTAAGGGGGGTTGTCCCTGCTCTAAAACCCCATCTCCCCCATCCTCTTAAACACCTTTTGTCAAACCATTCTGCTACAAGCTTATGCAGCAAGACGGCTAGAAAGATCCGAGAGATCTTGCTACCTTTGCTCTTGTGAGTTCATTTGGATTCGTGAGAAGGAGCCTCTGGTTCCCCCTAGTTCGTGCTCTACGGTTCCGGCCGTTTTTTTGTGGATTAGTCCTGGTTTTTGGTTCTGCGATTGTTCGGGCAGCGGGTTGGAGTTCTTGTAGCTTCGGCCAGCCATTCCCAAAGTATGGGTTGCATCCAACCTTGGCAGGTATAAACCTAGTTATTCCGGCTGCTTGTAGCTAGTTTTCCCTCCCGATTCGATCCTACAACGTGAAGATCAGGCCACCCTCGGGCGTGAACTCATTTATCGGGTTCCCACTTATCACTTGGGGAAGACTAGAAATCAAGGTTCAAATGGTTGCAATGGAATCTCGTGATCTCAACACATGACTAGGTGGTTCTCTCTCAGGAAATGGATGGTGAAAGTGTAGGCATGTTCTGATGGCTCTCTAACAAATGAAGAGGGGTGGAGGGGTATATATAGCATCCACACAAAATCCAACCATTACACACTTTTAGTCCATCTCAGTGGCGCCGCTTAGTAAACTCGGTGGCACCGATCTGTACAATAACATGAACATTAGGAATCTCGGTGGGACCGACTGGAACAACTCAGTGGGACAAATGTGCTAGGGCTTAGGGCAAACTTCATCTCGGTGACACTGATTGCATCAACTCGGTAAGACCGAAGTGGAGCAATAAGCAACAGAGAATATGTCAAGCCAACTTGGTGGGACCGATTGCAACATCTCGATGAGACCAAAATAATCACAACAAGACACAGGGAGTTTGCAAGGCCATCTCGATGAGACCGAGATATGTATCGGTGTGACTGAATTGTTGGCGTTTCTGGCAGTGGCTAGTGGCTATCAGATGAACTCGGTGGATCCGGGTAGAAAGAATAGGTGAGGCTGAGTTTGGAATCTAGGTTTGGACATATTTGGAAGGAGAAAGTGGCTGAGGGTTTTAGAGCAATATCACTAAGCACTTTGAGCAAGTAGACCATTAAGAACACCTCATCCCCTTTTAAAAGTATTGGCTTTTGTATGCACTCAATGTAATCTTGGATCACTAAAATACAAACCAAGAGTCTTGAGCTTTTGACAATCTTTGTCCTTAGAATCTTGAAGGGGTTCCACATCCTCTTGTTCTTGCCACACCACTGTTGAACTCATCTGAAGTATACTAGATGAAACTATTAGTCCAACAAGAAATATGTTGACCTTAATTACCAGAATCGCCCAGGGAGCAGTTGTGCTTCAATCTCCCCCTTTTTGATAATTTATGACAACACACATCAAAGCTTCAAGTAAATGATATGAAGAGTATTAAGTAAAGCTTTGGAAGAACATGTAACATGCATAAGCACCCCCTACATGTGTGCAATCATGTAAAGATAGGAATGAACAACATGTGAATGCACATCATGACAAGGCAAGAAATGAGTTACGTGTATCTTGGCTATATGCATCAGAGCAAAGAATTAAGTGTGATGTACCTTCATGTTTATGAATCCCTCTTGGAAACAAGATGTGAAGAAGTAAGAAATCATCATACACATGAGTGTAATGCATATGCTTATCTTGTGGTTCTTGAGCTGATTCTTGAAGAGGCAATCTTGAGAAAACAAGGTTAAATAACACAAGAAAACTCCAAGAAAGAAAGATTCCAAGATCCACAAGAATACCAAGACTTGGATGACATGTAATAGGTGAGTACCACAGAGTGAGTACTTCTTTCAAATTTAGACATGTCCCCAAGGACTTAAGATTTGCAATAAGTTCTAAGCATTTTTTTCTCCCCTTAAGCATGGACTCTTTCTCCCCCTCAACATTGGATAATGGGAGAAGGTAGGGTGCGATAAAATTAGAGCAAAAATGCATAAATCAGAACAAAAATGAATGAGATCCAAAAAATACTACTCTCAAAACAAATAGTAACATGTCTTTCCCCTCTCAAAGACATGTGACTTCTCTCCTCTTATAACATAGCATCTCTCTTCCTTTCTTAGAAGAGTTTTGTAAGAGTAGGTTTTGATGTGCTCTCTCTCCCCCTTTGACATCAATTTCCAAGAAGGGTATCTTTCATGAATGTTAGTCAAGTGAGTATGATCCTTGAGAGACACAAGCAAGCATAATGTAGCTCATGATGCAGACAGAGGAAAAGAAGCATTGAGTGGAGCTGAATAAGATAGGCAATATGAGATGATAGGAAAAATGGTCTCAGCAACGAAATCGGCTGCGCCGACCTGTTTCAATCGATGACTCTGAGATAGCAGAGCTACTGAAGGTGCTCATCAGTGAGACCGAGGTAGTCCATTTTGGTAGAATCGATGAACTGTTGCTCAAGTAGACTTTGTGCTTCGGTCTGGCTGATGGGGTTGGATCGGTGACACCGAGCTTAATACAGAGGAAAAAAATTGTCAACTCAGCTCACTCGCAAAAGAACTTTCACAAAGATTTACAAGGAATTAGATAGGATTTGCAATTAATCAGAAAGAGATACAACACAGAAAATTTAAAAGATCTAGATGGAGTGCAAAGAGAAAGCAACTAAGAAGAACACTAGAGAACTTCATCTAGAGATGGTCGGTGGCATAGTCACTTATGTTAGAGTATATTGACTTAGGATTCAAGTGAGATCACTTGATCATAGGTCATACTCATCGCTAATCTCAAAATGGGGTTGCCATTTTTCATTTAACCGTCTTGATGTATTCTCATCTTGTTGAGTTGCTCTAGCTCATGTCTTGGAGCAAAGCTTCTCTAAGATGGAATATCATACCTTGGGTTTGTTGTTGACCTTAGTCATGGAGTTGAAGTTGTGGTGGATGCTCAATGTTTATGTAGTCCCTGAAGAGTTGGCAGCATCGCTTGGAATTTTAAGTTCATCTTCCTACATGGGTTAGTTTATCCAAAATGACAAAAGTGAAAATTTATCATATGGACATTGTCAAGGGATATGTTGAGTGTATATTTGTTCCTTGATCACAACAACCAAAACATAGATACTTGGTTATGACAAGATTGCTCAAGATATGAGTGTGGTGCAATCTTGTGGAATTAGGCTCATCCAAGTACCTACACGGGTTAGATAACATGCAAGGGTGCAAATGTATCCAAGACAAATGATCATCAACATAATAGAAATATCAAGGATTAGTCAAGTAGGCTCATGCCTTGCATGTATCCAAAAGAGTTTCTACTCCAAATTTGAGGCATCAATGATGTTCAATTCACCTCTCAATTGAAAAAATATCTTTTCATCAAGCGGTTTAGTGAAGATATACGCTAATTGCTTGTCGGTATGAATATGCTTAAGATTGATATCTCCCACAGGGCCCCTCTGGTGCACTTCTTGGACCTCCGGGGTGTCTTCTGGGCAGAAAATATTCTCCAAGAAAATTCATGGCATTTGGACTTCATTTGGTATTGATTTTCTGCGAAGTAAAAAAACAAGCAAAAAATAGAAGCTAGCACTGGGCACTATGTCAATAGGTTAGTCCCAAAAAAATGATATAAACTATCTATAAAATGAATATAAAACTTCCAAGATTTATAATATAACAGCATCGAACAATAAAAAATTATAGATACTCTGGAGACGTATCAGACACATGGTAAAGTTAATCCCAAATCCTATAAAGGAGATGAGGTCTTAATGATCTAGAGAGATCCTTCCCACAAGGGGGTCTTGAATTCCTAAGGATCTTCTCCAATGGAGGTCTTGAATTCCAATGGAGTCTTCTCTCTCTCAATAGGAATCCCACAAGGGGAGGTACATGAGCTAAGCTCTAATGTCTAGATCTATTCTTAGCTATCTCTAAATGGAGGAGGAGGAGGAGTATATATAGGTCCAAGGCATGAAGGGGTAAGGAGGGACAAAATGGTGATACATGGGCAAAGTCGAACAGCCACACACATGAGGCCCCGGGCGCATGGGGTAAGTGGAGACCGTGCGCACGGGGTGTCTAGTGACCTGATGCGATGGGGTATCCTGAAGCTTGTTGTCAGATGATGTCTACTATGCAACCTTCTTCTTGTAGACCTTGTTGGGCCTCCAAGTGCAGAAGTTTGTAGGACAGTAGCCAATTTCCCTCAAGTGGATGACCTAAGGTTTATCAATCCGTGGGAGGCGTAGGATGAAGATGGTCTCTCTCAAACAACCCTGCAACCAAATATCAAAGAGTCTCTTGTGTCCCCAACACACCCAATACAATGGTAAATTGTATAGGTGCACTAGTTTGGCGAAGAGATGGTGATACAAGTGCAATATGGATGGTAGATATAGGTTTTTGTAATCTGAAATTATAAAAACAGCAAGGTAGCAAGCGGAAAAAGTGAGCGTAAACGGTATTGCAATGCTAGGAAAGAAGGCCTAAGGTTCATACTTTCACTAGTGCAAGTTCTCTCAACAATAATAACATAACTGGATCATATAACTATCACTCAACATGTAACAAAGAGTTACTCCAAAGTCACTAATAGCAGAGAACAAACAAAGAGCTTATTGTAGGGTACGAAACCGCCTCAAAGTTATCCTTACTGATCGATCTATTCAAGAGTCCTTAGTAAAATAACATGCAGATATTCTTTCCATTCGATCTATCATAGAGCTCGTACTAGAATAACACCTTAAGACACAAATCAACCAAAACCCTAATGTCACCTAGATAATCCAATGTCACCTCAAGTATCCGTGGGCATGATTATACAATATGCATCACACAATCTCATATTCATCTATTCAACCAACACAAAGTACTTCAAAGAGTGCCCCAAAGTTTCTACCAGAGGGTCAAGACGAAAACGTGTGCCAAGCCCTATGCATAGATTCCCATGGTCATGGAACCCGCAAGTTGATCACCGAAACATACATCAAGTGAATCAATAGAATACCCCATTGTCACCATGGGCATCCCACGCAAGACATACATCAAGTGTTCTCAAATCCTTAAAGACTCAATCCAATAAGATAACTTCAAAGGGAAAACTCAATCCATTACAAGAGAGTAGAGGGGGAGAGACATCATAAGATCCAACTATAATAGCAAAGCTCACGATACATCAAGATCGTGCCAAATCAAGAACACGAGAGAGAGAGAGAGAGAGATCAAACACATAGCTACTGGTACATACCCTCAGTCCCGAGGGTGAACTACTCTCTCCTCGTCATGGAGAGCGCCGGGATGATGAAGATGGCCATCGGTGATGGATCCCCCCTCCAGTAGGGTGCCGGAACAGGGTCCCGATTGGTTTTTGGTGGCTACAAAGGCTTGTGGCGACGGAACTCCCGATCTAGGTTATTTTCTAGAGGTTTCTGTATTTATAGGAATTTTTGGCGTCGGGGACAAGCCAGGGAGGTCTTCGCACTGTACACGAGACAGGGGGCGTGCCCAGGGGGTGGGCGCGCCCCCCACCCTCGTGGCCAACCCGGGACTCTTCTGGCCTAACTCTTTCACTCCATGGGCTTCTTTTGGTCCATAAAAAATCATCAAAAATTGGCCCGTCAATTGGACTCCGTTTGGTATTCCTTTTCTGTAAAACTCAAAAACAAGGAGAAAACAAAAACTAGCACTGGGCTCTAGGTTAATAGGTTAGTCCCAAAAATCATATAAATGCATATAAAACATCCTAGATGGATAATATAATAGCATGGAACAATCAAAAATTATAGATACGTTGGAGACGTATCAAGCATCCCAAATCTTAATTCCTGCTCGTCCTCGAGTAGGTAAATGATAAAAACAGAATTTTTGATGTGGAATGCTACCTAGCATAATTCTCAATGTAATTTTCTTTATTGTGAAAAGAATATTCAGATCCAAAAGATTCAAGATAAAAGTTTAATATTGACATAAAAATAGTAATACTTCAAGCATGCTAACCAAGTAGTTTGTGTCTTATCAAAATAACATAACCAAAGAAAGCTTATCCGTACAAAATCATATAGTTTGGCCATGCTTCATTTTCGTCACACAAAATGCTCCCATCATGCACAACCCCGGTTTCAGCCAAGCAATTGGTTCATACTTTTTAATGCGCTTCAGCCTTTTCAACCCTCACGCAATACATGAGCGTAAGCCATGGACATAGCACTATGGGTGGAGTAGAGTATGGTGATAGGAATTATGTGGGAAAACAAAAAAGGAGAAAGTCTCACATTGACGTGGCTAGTCAACGGGCTATGGAGATGCCCATCAATTGATGTCAATACGAGGAGTAGGGATTTCCATGCAACGGATGTACTAGAGCTATAAATGTATGAAATCTCATCAAAAAGAAACTAAGTGGGTGTGCATCCAACTTGCCTGCTCACGAAGACCTAGGGCATTTTGAGGAAGCCCATCATTGGAATATCCAAGCCAAGTTCTATAATGAAAAATTCCCACTAGTATATGAAAGTGACAAAATAAGAAACTCTCTATCATGAAGATCATGGTGCTATTTTCAAGCACAAGTGTGGAAAAAGGATAGTAACATTGTCCCTTCTCTCTTTTTCTCTCATTTTTTTATTTGGGCTTCTTTGGCCTCTTTTTTCTCTCTCTTTTTTCTTTTCTCTCCCCCTTTTTTCGTCCGGAGTCTCATCCCGACTTGTGGGGGAATCATAGTATCCATCATCCTTTCCTCCCATGGGACAATGCTCTAATAATGGAAATGATCACACTTCTATTTATTTACAACTCAAGAATTACAACTCAATACTTAGGACAAAATATGACTCTATGTGAATGCCTCCGGCGGTGTACCGGGATATGCAATGAATCAAGAGCAACATGTATGAAAGAATTATAAAGGTGGCTTTGCCACAAATACGATGTCAACTACATGATCATGCAAAGAAATATGACAATGATGGAGCGTGTCATAATAAACGGAACGGTGGAAAGTTGCATGGAAATATATCTCAGAATGGTTATGGAAATGCCATAATAGGTAGGTATGGTGGCTGTTTTGAGGAAGATGTAAGGAGGTTTATGTGTGATAGAGCGTATCGTATCACGGGGTTTGGATGCACCAGTGAAGTTTGCAGCAACTCTCAAGGTGAGAAAGGGCAATGCATGGTACCGTAGAGGCTAGCAAATTGCGAAAGGGTAAGAGTGCGTATAATCCATGGACTCACATTAGTCATAAAGAACTCATATACTTATTGCAAAAGTTTATTAGCCCTCGAAGCAAAAACTACTATGCATGCTCGTAGGGGAAGGGTTGGTACGAGTTAACCAATGCGCGATCCCGACCTCCACTCATAAGGAAGGCAATCAAAGAACACCCCATGCTTCAAATTTGTCACACAACGTTCACCATACGTGCATGCTACAGGACTTGCCAACTTTAACACAAGTATTTCTCAACTTCATAATTACCCAACTAGCATGACTCTAACATTACCACCTTTATATCTCAAAACAATTATCAAGTATCTAATATATCATAGTATTCAATGCACTTTATATGGAAGTTTTTATTTTATCCCTCTTGGATGCCTATCATATTAGGACTGAATTCATAACCAAAGCTAATTACCATGCTTTTATAAAGACTCTCAAAATAATATAAGTGACGCATGAGATTTCATCGATTTCTTCAAAATAAAACCACCGTCGTGCTCTAAAACATATAAGTGAAGCACTAGAGCAAACGACAAACTACTCCGAAAGATATAAGTGAAGATCAGTGAGTAGTTGAATAATTATGCAACTATGTGAAGACTCTCTAACATTTAAGAATTTCAGATCTTGGTATTTTATTCAAACAGCAAGCAAAACAAAAGAAAATAAAATGACGCTCCAAGCAAAACACATATCATGTGGTGAATAAAAATATAGCTCCAAGTAAAGTTACCGATGAATGAAGACGAAAGAGGGGATGCCATCCGGGGCATCCCCAAGCTTAGGCTCTTGGTTGTCCTTGAATATTACCTTGGGGTTCCTTGGGCATCCCCAAGCTTAGGCTCTTGCCACTCGTTATTCCATAGTCCATCGAATCTTTACCCAGAACTTGAAAACTTCACAACACAAAACTTAACAGAAAACTCGTAAGCTCCGTTAGTATAAGAAAATAAATCACCACTTAGGTACTGTTATGAAGTCATTCTAAATTCATTTTGGTGTAATATCTACTGTATTCCAACTTCTCTATGGTTCATACTCTCCGATATTACTCATAGATTCATCAAATTAAGCAAACAATACATAGAAAACAGAATCTGTCAAAAACAGAACAGTCTGTAGTAATCTGTATCATTCGAATACTTATGTAACTCCAAAAATTCTGAAATAAATTGGTGGACGTGAGTAATTTGTCTATTAATCATCTGCAGAAAGAATCAACCTTAAAGCACTCTCCAGTAAAAAAATGGCAGCTAATCTCGTGAGTGAAAAAGTTTCTGTTTTTTACAGCAAGATCGCATAGACTTCACCCAAGTCTTCCCAAAGGTCCTACTTGGCACAGACACTAATTAACATCAATGAATTATTTATTACTAAACAGGAGCAAAATCAAAGGACAAAAGTAAAATTCGGTTGCCTCCCAACAAGCGCTATCGTTTAACGCCCCTAGCTAGGCATGATGATTTCAATGATGCTCACATAAAAGATAAGAACTGAAACATAAAGAGAGCATCATGAAGAATATGACTAGAAAATTTAAGTCTAACCTACTTCCTATGCATAGGGATTTTGTGAGCAAACAATTTATGGGAACAATAATCAACTAGCATAGGAAGGCTAAACAAGCATAACTTCAAAACTTTAAGCACATAGAGAGGAAACTTGATATTATTGCAATTTCTACAAGCATATATTCCTCCCTCATAATAATTTTCAGTAGCATCATGAATGAATTCAACAATATAACCATCACATAAAGCATTCTTTTCATGATCTACAGACATAGAAAATTTACTACTCTCCACATAAGCAAATTTCTTCTCATGAATAGAAGTGGGAGCAAACTCAACAAAATAATTATCATATGAGGCATAATCCAATTGAAAACTAAAATCATGATGACAAGTTTCATCGTTATTATTATTCTTAATAGCATACAAGTCATCACAATAATCATCATAGATAGCAACTTTGTTTTCATAATCAATTGGAACCTCTTCCGGAATAGTGGATTCATCACTAAATAAAGTCATGACCTCTCCAAATCCACTTTCATAATTTTCACAATAATATTCAACATCCTCCAAAATAGTGGGATCATTACATCCTAAAGTTGACACTCTTCCAAACCCACTTTCATCAGTATAATCATCATAAATAGGAGGCATGCTTTCATCATAATAAATATTCTCATCAAAACTTGGGGGACTAAACATATCATCTTCATCAAACATAGCATCCCCAAGCTTGTGGCTTTGCATATCATTAGCATCATGGGTATTCAAAGAATTCATACTAACAACATTGCAATCATGCTCATCATTCACATATTTCATGCTAAGCATTCTATGTAATTCTTCTTCTAGTACTTGAGCACAATTTTCAGAATCCTTATTTTCATGGAAGACATTAAAAATATGAAGCATATGAGGCACCCTCAATTCCATTTTTTTTGTATTTTTATTTTATAGACTAAACTAGTGATAAAACAAGAAAGAAAAAGATTCGATTGCAAGATCTAAAGATATACCTTCAAGCACTCACCTCCCCGGCAACGGCGCCAGAAAAGAGCTTAGTTGACGGGGTGTTAGTGCCGCTTACCTAGCCTCCCCGGCAACGGCACCAGAAAAGAGCTTGATGTCTACTACGCAACCTTCTTCTTGTAGACGTTGTTGGGCCTCCAAGTGCAGAGGTTTGTAGGACAGTAGCAAATTTCCCTCAAGTGGATGACCTAAGGTTTATCAATCCGTGGGAGGCGTAGGATGAAGATGGTCTCTGTCAAACAACTCTGGAACCAAATAACAAAGAGTCTCTTGTGTCCCCGACACACCCAATACAATGGTAAAATTGTATAGGTGCACTAGTTCGGCGGAGAGATGGTGATACAAGTGCAATATGGATGGTAGATATAGGCTTTTGTAATCTTAAATTATAAAAACAGCAAGGTAGCAAGTGGTAAAAGTGAGCGTAAACGGTATTACAATGCTAGGAAACAAAGCCTAAGGTTCATACTTTCACTAGTGCAAGTTCTCTCAACAATAATAACATAATTGGATCATATAACTATCCCTGAACATGCAATAAAGAGTCACTCCAAAGTCAGTAATTGTGGAGAAAAAAGGAAGAGATTATTGTAGGGTACCAAACCACCTCAAAGTTATCCTTTCTGATCGATCTATTCAAGAGTCCGTAGTAAAATAACACGAAGCTATTCTTTCCATTCGATCTATCATAGAGTTCGTACTAGAGTAACACCTTAAGACACAAATCAACCAAAACCCTAATGTCAACTAGATACTCCAATGTCACCTCAAGTTTTCGTGGGCATGATTATACAATATGCATCACACAATCTCAAATTCATCTATTCAACAACACAAAGTACTTCAAAGAGTGCCCCAGAGTTTCTACTTGAGAGTCAAGACGAAAACGTGTGCCAACCCCTACGCATAGATTCCCAAGGTCATGGAACCCGCAAGTTGATCACCAAAACATATATCAAGTGAATCAATAGAATACCCCATTGTCACCACGGGTATCCCACGCAAGACATACATCAAGTGTTCTCGAATCCTTAAAGACTCAATCCAATAAGATAACTTCAAAGGGAAAACTCAATACATTACAAGAGAGTAGAGAGCGAGAAACATCATAAGATCCAACTATAATAGCAAAGCTCGCGATACATCAAGATCGTGCCAAATCAAGAACACGAGAGAGAGAGAGAGATCAAACACATAGCTACTGGTACATACCCTCGGCCCCGAGGGTGAACTACTCCCTCCTCGTCATGGAGAGCGCCGGGATGATGAAGATGGCCACCGGTGATGGATCCCCCTCCGGCAGGGTGCCGGAATAGGGTCCCGATTGGTTTTTGGTGTCTACAGAGGCTTGCGGTGGCGGAACTCCCGATCTAGGTTATTTTCTGGAGGTTTCTGTATTTAAAGGAATTTTTGGCATCGGGAACAAGTCAGGGAGGTCTCCGGGCTGTCCACGAGACAGGGGGCGTGCCCAGGGGGGTGGGCACGCCCCCACCCTCATGGGCAGCCCGGGACTATTTTAGCCCAACTCTTTCACTCGAGGGGCTTCTTTTGGTCCATAAAAAATCATCAAAAATTGGCCCGTCAATTAGACTCCATTTGGTATTCCTTTTCTGTAAAACTCAAAAACAAGGAGAAAACAGAAACTGGCACTGGGCTCTAGGTTAATAGGTTAGTCCCAAAAATCATATAAATGCATATAAAACATACTAGATGGATAATATAATAGTATGGAACAATTAAAAATTATAGATACGTTGGAGACGTATCATCAGCCTTCTCGTGGACGCCCATCGACGCATGTGGAACCTCGTCTTCTTCTTGACGGTTCCTTCTTCGCTTCCAAGCTTCCCTCCAAGATGGTGTAGTTGTACTCTTCCGCATGAACTCGTCCTCGCTATGTGCTAAGCTCCGACAATACCTATATGAATGCACACGGGAGGAATGTCAAGTAGTATACCATCCTTGAAGGGGTCAAGTGAACACGTGTAAAGGAGATGATTGACTTTTATGCATCTGAAGTAAATGTGGCACGTGTCACTTGCCAAACGAACTCTTGACATAGTGATGTCCGTAGGATGCTCCGCATCAGTATGTGTGGACCGGCCATCTACGGGAGTGGGTCAACACCCCCCCCCCCGGTTTGGCTCGGTGCGACGCCGGTGCAGAAGGCCGCCTACCTCAAGCATTGGAGGCAGTGCGCTGGCGGAGGAGCGCGCCGACGGTGAGCAGCGCATACAGAGGGAGCATGAGGAGGAGGAGAGCTTCTAGAATGAGTAGGAGGAGCGCGCCCGCCTCACCGTGTTGCTGCCGCCGCAGGAGGCAGCCCCGACTGCCTATCAAGCCGCGTTTGGCTGGGCTGGGCCACCTCCCGTCTTCATTGACCTCACTGGCGGTGACGATGACGGTAAGGGCAAGGGAAAGGTGGACGACAAGGGCAGCGTGTGGGTGGTTTTTTATTTAATTAATGTTTAAGAGGACATTGGGCAGCGTTGACCGGCCAATTATGTTTAATTATATTTTCCTAAATTTATTTCGGCCACCGGGCCAAAATGGGTATGCCTCTCGTTGGGCGCACCTGCGACCCAAAACAAAAGGCGGACGCACACATCCGCCTGGCCAACCCAAACGGATAAAAAATGGACGAAGCGCGCATCCGTTTGGGTCGCCCGGTTGGATTTACTCGTATGATCCAATACGACCCAAATTTTATAGGTGGATTATACTAACATTAAATATTCTACCACTCCTCCTGGGTCACTCACGTGAGCGACCCCGTAAGCCACAAACCCTAGCCCACAAAAAATCCATGCCCTTGTCTCCCCCGTCCGGCCGGACCTAACCTCCAAAGGTGGCGGGGGTAGTGTGTCGCGTCCCGACAGACCTCCTGCACACGGAGGAGTGGCGACTAGATTCAGTAGCGCACGATGGAGGTGCGCAACAGTGTGGCGGAGTATGGCCGAGAGTTGCAGCTGAGCTAGGAGGGGAGGCACGGTGGATGTGCTGGCGCGCTTAGGTGAACTTCTTGGTGTCGGCGCGGAGGTGGCTAAAGCGTGATATCCATGGGCGGAGGAGGCTGTCCTGGGCTGTGGCAGCAACGATACTGTGGTGGGAGGTTTGTCGATGGTTCAGGCGGCGGGTTAGGATTGCCTGGTGGTGACGGTGTAGAGTTGACGGTTGGTCATGGCGCGAGTTAGATCTTGCCCCCATTCAGGGCTCGTTTCACATGTTGGGGCCATGGTCATGGTGTGGTTGTCCGCCTGGAGTTAATGTGTTAGCTGTCGGCGGTGATAGCGCCCGGGAGAGTGCGCCTGGAGATTGATGGCTCGGGGTTGCGGGCTCTGGGTTGTACTGGCTATGGGATGTTGATGTAGGGTAGAACCCTATGAGGGAGTCCGGGATTAAGGGGTCGTCGGACAGCCGGACTATACACTTTGGCCGGACTGTTGGACTATGAAGATACAAGATTGAAGACTTCGTCCCCTGTCCGTATGGGACTCTCCTTTGCGTGGAGGGCAAGCTTGGTGGTTAATATATGAATATTCCTTTCTCCGTAACCGACTTCGTGTAACCCTAGCCCCCTCTGGTGTCTATATAAACTGGAGGGTTTAGTCCGTAGAACAACAACAATCATAGCCATAGGCTAGCTTTTAGGGTTTAGCCTCTTTGATCTCGTGGTAGATCTACTCTTGTAATACTCATATCATCAATATCAATCAAGCAGGAAGTAGGGTATTACCTCCATCGAGAGGGCCTGAACCTGGGTAAATATCGTGTCCCCCGCCTCCTGTTACCATTAGCCTTAGACGCACAGTTTGGGACCCCCTACCCGAGATCCGTCGGTTTTGACACCAACATTGGTGCTTTCATTGAGAGTTCCACTGTGTCTTCATCGTAAGGCTTGATGGCTCCTTCGACCGTCAACAACGCAGTCCAGGTAAAAAAATTCTCCTCAGACAAATCTTCGTATTCGTCAGCTTCGCACTGCGGACCAACTTGTGTGGCCATCTGGAACAGATCGACAGCTACGCCCCTGGCCATCAGGTCAGGTTTGGAAGCTTGAACTACACCGCCGACATCCATGGAGACTTGATCTTCGACGGATTCGAGCCTATGACGGCTGCACCCCGCCACATAACCTAAATCTGTCATCGGATGGTGTGCAGGAGATTGCACCTGTAACCGCACTGGCCCTAGATCCAGAGCAAAGCGCGCCATCCAAGGGTGGGAGTCTCAACCCCGTCACGGAAGCCACGGACGCAACGGTGCTAGAGCCGAACATAGAGCGGACCTCCAACGAGGCCTGTGTCACCGGAACCTCGGACTTGTATTCGGCCATAGGCTCCAAACCGCATGAATCCGCACCCATCGAATCTAACTGGGCACCGATCTTAGAGTTCAGCTCCGCGGACATCTTCCAACACTCACCCCTAGGCAACGTGTTGAACTCATTAAAGTCCCTCTCCTTGTCAGGGGATTCCTGGCCGAACTATGTCCGGCTTGAATGGGAAGCGGACGACGAAGAGGTTCGTTGCCCACCCACCACCCACCTGATAGCCACTGTCATTGATTTAACCGACATGCTTGATTTCAACTCTGATGACATCGACGGCATTGACGACGATGCCGGAGAAGAACAGGAACCACCGCCCACAGGGCGCTAGAGAGCCACCTCCTCATACGACATATACATGGTGGATACACCCAAGGAAGACAACGGCGATGACAAGGAGGACCCAGCTGATGATAACACTCCTGGAAAGCAGCCAAAGCGCTGACGTCAACGGCGCCGCTCGAAACCACGCCATGGTAAAAATAGCGATACCGGCACAAGGGGGAATAACACCCCGCACGACGCCAAAGACAATAAAAAAGCCGCGGACCCAGCAATGGAGCTAGACGAGCAAGGTGATGGCGAACACAGTCTGGGGCCCCTGTCCATTCTCAACGACGCCGAATACCCCAATTATCAACTCGCCTCTGAAGAGGAGAGCAGTCGGGATTACGGTGCATTCATCGTCGTGGAAATTTTTTTTTGAACAAGAGCACCTCCACCAAAGACTCATCGCCACCGCGATGAGCTTGAAGAAGCAGAAGCAACAGCTTAAAACCGCACATGAGACGCTCAATAATAAACGGAACAAAGTGCTCGACACTGAGGAAAAATTCGGCGGTAATAGCTAATCAAACGCAAACTGCTGCCTGAATTCAACGATGATGCTATCATGCCCATACCACCGAATAACAATACGGCCGATCAGCCAGGCCGACCACGTCGTAATCGAGGCTGAGCGGCCAACAACACCGCAACCGCACCCCTTACCAATGAAGGAAAGGAGGTCGCAACCCAGCTCCAGAAACATGATTTACGTGAGGACCTAGACAAAAGAGCTGGCAGAACCAGGTCCATTTATGGATCCAGGGACCAGGGCCATCAAATCAAATATGCAGGTAACTTACCAGTTCGGAACCAACACCGAACACTTCAACCGTCGGGCCCGTGCTGCGACATAGCCAAATACAGGGGTGCTGCACACCCCTTGTGCTTCACCGATGAGGTGGTGGATCATGAATTTCCAGAAGGGTTTAAAGATGTGAACATCGAGGCATACAACGGAACGGCAGACCCTATGGTCTGGATAGAAGACTTTATTCTTCGTATCCATATGGCCCGCGGAGACGATCTCCAAGCCATCAAATACCTATCCCTCAAACTAAAAGGACCAGCTCGGCATTGGCTGAAAATCCTCCTCGAAAATTCCATTGGAAGCTGGGAAGAACTTGAGGACGCTTTCAGGGCTAATTTCCAAGGGATCTATGTCCGACCTCCGGATGCATACGATATCATCACATAACCCAACAACCCAGAGAGTCAGCACGTAAGTTTTGGAACTGGTTTCTCACTAAGAAGAACCAAATCGTCGATTGTTCGGACGCCGAAGCCTTAACAGCTTTCAAACACAGTGTTCGGGACGAATGGCTGGCCAGACACGTAGGCTAGGAAAAGCCAATAACAATGGCAGCCTTAACTACACTAATGACCCGCTTTTGCGTGGGAGAGGACAGCTGGTTGGCCCGTAGTAGCACCAGCGACCCTGGCACATCTGAAGTTAGGGATGGCAATGGAAATCCACAATGAAATAAAAACAAATGTCGGAACAACGGAGAAAGCCCAGACAATACAGCGGTAAACGCCGGATTCAGGGGCTCCAGACCCGGTCAACGGAAAAATTCATTTAAAGGAAGAAGAGATGGTCCGTCTAGCCTAGATAAAATCCTCGAAAGATCCTGCCAAATTCATGGCACCCCCGACAAACCAGCTAATCATACCAACAGAGAGTGTTGGGTCTTTAAGCAGGCCGGCAAGCTCAACGCCGAACACAAGGGGAAGGGACCACAAAGCGAAGACGAGGACGAATCTCGCCAGCCGAATATGGGGGGACAAAAGAAATTTCCACCAGAGGTCAAAACAGTAAACATGATTTATGTCACTCATATCCCAAAGAGGGAGCACAAATGCGCATTCCGAGACGTATATGCTATAGATCCTGTCACCCCCAAATTCTACCCGTGGTCGGCCTGTCCGATCACTTTTGATTGCAGGGATCATCCGGCTAGTATCCGTCACGGGGGCTCTGCTGCCTTAGTACTCGACCAAATAATCGACGGATACCACCTCACCCTAGTCCTCATGGACGGCGACAGTAGCCTCAATCTGATATATCAAGACACTGTCCGCAAGATGGGGATAGACCCGTCAAGAATCAAACAAACCAGCACTACCTTTAAAGGAGTAATACCAGGTGTAGAGGCCCGCTGCACGGGCACCCTAACACTGGGCGTCATCTTCGGCTCCCCCGACAACTTTCCAAGCGAGGAGCTAATCTTTGACATTGCTCCGTTCTGAAGTGGCTATCACGCACTACTTGGACAAACGGCCTTCGCCCGTTTTAATGCAGTTCTTCACTATGCTTATCTTAAACTCAAGATGCTTGGACCATGTGGCATCATCACGGTGGGAGGAAGCACAGAGCGTTCTCTTCATACAGAAGAATACGTGGCGGCTCTAGTAGCCGAAGCACGAAGTGGCCCTTTTTAAGCTGAACAGCTCATCGGTCCTCAAGACCATGGACACAGCCAAACGTGTTCGATGTACACCTACGTGTAAAAGCTTAGTTAAACATGCGCTTGTTTAGCACCACTACCCCTAGAGATCGCCCCATAAGAGGACTATATATATACTTTCCTGTATACATAAATGTACACTCAAAAATTCCATGGGTAGCGCTGGGGACACCCTGCACATAATAAGTCCATAGTTCGGCTTGACCCTATTTGAACTCAAGAAGCTATAGTTCACGGTTCATCGAAACCAACAAATTATACCCACGGTCGTACCAGACTTTTTTCACCTGGTTCTTTCTTTTCACAGATAGGCCATCACGATATACCCTTTAAGGACACGACACAATGGAGATAAAGGCACAGACGTGCAGCAGGGCCCCGTTTCAAGGTTTCTATTTAGACTAAGACCATGTGTAAACCTTTTTTCTCATTTTCATCTCTTGTTGTTATGCACCCTTTTTGCATACAAAACGCCCTGGATATGGGCAGTACTTGCAAACTTATGATTCGCCGTACTAATATGGATGTGATAGAAGCGGCCAAGCAGTGTGCTTTGAGAACTATATTCTCACCACAGGCGCTCTCTCCTCACGTCGGGTCGTTGCACGTGCCTCAAATTTAGGGTTAATTATCGGGGGCTGTACCCAGCCCGGTACATATTGAAAAGTCCGAATACCCTCGGGAGTGTTCGGCGTCGCGAGTTTTGGCCTTATATGCATCAGCTTCGAATCATGTCTTCTGTCAATAGTTGGGTTTGCCTGGCTCCTGTGTTTGCTACCTTATGTTCCGTTTTATCGGCTAAGGTGGCCAAGGGAGAACTACTGCAATTGCGCCCTAGTTCATCTGGATGAGCACCTCAGTAGAGAAAGCCAAAAAGTGGCTATCATGATAAGGCGAGAGCTGGTCAACCACTCGATGACTCAGCAGAATCTTTGTGATTCCTCCACATTAACGAAGGACCAGTTTCCTGGTCATGTATGTAAACGCTCCATATTCGGAAAAACGCGAACATACCAGGGGCTATATAGTAGCCCCACCATCAGACTCCTATGGCTAAGTGAAAGTGTTAAAGCTCTATAGTCCAATTCCCTAGTTCAAAGAACTAACACCTCCTTAAAACGGACCAAGACGTTGGGTCAAGTGTGAAAAGTGCTTTTCCGAACACCCCCATGTCATACGTGAGGGGGCTGAAGCCGACGACTGCAAACTTTCAGGTTACATACATATATACATAAACGGCCGCACAGGTGGCACTAAAATACTTCATGGGCAAAAGTATAAACACAACCTTCATTATCATAAGCATTGCTTTTACAATTCGGATACATGTTACTCGAACATAACATCCTTCGTGCACTGACCCTCTATCAAGCGGGCACCCTCTAGTACTTCTTCAAAATATTGATTTGGCGTGTCCTTACCCCCGGGCGGACCCCCCGTTGCAATATCGGTGGCCTTCATCTTTGCCCAATACATCTTCACTCGGGCAAGGGCCATCCGCGCACCTTCTATGCATGTTGATCGCTTGACAGCGTCGATATGCAACACCACACAAACAAGTTGCTGCACCAAACCAAAATAACTGATCATGGCAAGTCCGGATATCCTGTGGAGCTCGGCCCATTCGACCATCTGCTCATTCAACAGCAGCGGACGCTTTGGCATGCTAAACTGCGACCAGAAAAGCCGTTCTGCTTCATGGCCTTCTTGGGCCTAGAAAAACTGCGTCGCATCAGAAGCACTCTTTGACAAGTCCAAATATGCATCCGAAGAGCTCCACATTTGATCAAGCGGGGGAATACTTCGGATCGCCGAACTTAGTTCGTAATAAAAAAGGCTTTCCAGCCGCGATCTCCCCAGCTTGCCGGATCTCCTCCCGTGCCGCCTTGGCCTCCGACCGGGTTTCCTTTGCCGCTTGTAAGGCCTTCTCAAGGTCAGCCGCTTTTTCTTTGGTCTCTTTCTCGAGAAGCGCATATTTGTTAGCGGTGTCCCTTAGCTCAAGCGCCATGTGGGAAATTTTCTCCTTGCTCAAAAGATGAGCAGCCTGTTCGGCCTTTAATTCACCAATCGCCTTCTCGGCAGCCGCATTGCTTATCCTGGCTTGCTCCTTGGCCCGTGCAAGCTCAGCCCGAAGGGCCTCCACGGCGGCAGCTCCATCTGTAGTCAAGCACATTATAAATTCCAGCACCATGCTCTAATTTATACGCACTGACCGCCCAAAATACATACCTTGCGCCTCATCATGCCGCTTTTTCACGAGCGTGATGTCATCATCTGCCACATCAAGTTGCCGCTTTAGTTCGGTAAATTGAGCAGCCCGGGCAGTGTCCGGGGCTGCAGCCGCCTGTGTACAATTCGACACAATTATTACCTGAGCATATTCATTTGATCCTTCGATCGTCCCATTTGGAAGACAACTAGAGTCTCAGGGGCTACTATCTACACACAGTGCACATTGCGTTTACGGCACAAAAAAGGAGGCTAAATTACTTACCTCAAAGCCCCTTAGCAGGCTCGTAAAGGCTTCATTCAATCCGCTTTTTGCGGATTAAATTCTTTCAATCGTCGTACCCATTAAGGTACGATGTTCCTCTGAGATAGGCATTCGCCGCAGGAGACCCGTCCATATGTCCAGCTATACATCGGGCGATCCGGGATTTTGTCGGTCTCTCTAGGAGCCGAACACCCCGGATCTCGGGCAGTTGAAGAATCATCTTCTGGCATGGCGCTCCTTCGCGGCTCGGGGGAGGTCCTCCGGGATGACACCCCTCGGGGCCGTCCGCCCTATTGGGCGGGGAAGTATGAGGCGGCGTTTCGCTCTCCATCATCTCTGGAAGAAGATCCCCCGAAGATGAAGATTGTTGAGGGAGGCTATAGGCCGGACTGCAAAACATACGTTTCAAAACGTTGCCCTCACAAACGGGAAAAGAACGAGGTATGCTTATTAAACACCTTTTGTTCACTTACTATTCGGCTAGAGGCTGGTCCACTTATGGGCACTGTGCGGCAATATCGCCTCCCGAACTCGGGCCCCCCGATAGGGATTTCTTCCCTCTCTTGGAAGCCTATGCCTCCAGGTCTTCAGGAGGGGCTCTTTTCTTCTCGAGGGTAGAGGGAATGTCAGATTCTCCTCCCAATTCACCCTCTGGCACGGTAGTTATGACTTCCTCAGATATAGTGCGTGATACACCTCCGGTATGAAGGCCGCTTTGGGCCTCTCCACTTCTCTCCTTTCCTTCCCTCAATGGCACTTGATATGGTGCCAGAGCCAGCATCCTGGTTAACACTGGGTCCGTTGAGTTTTTGGGAAGAGGGGCCGAACACCTGATCCTCTCCGCCTTCCTCACCCAGCCCTAGCAGAGTATAGTTTTCTCAGTTTTGCTATGAGAAACTTAAAAACGTGTTCGTAAACAGAGTACTTACTGGGGAATCCGAATGGTTGCAGTCGAGGCCTGCATCCTCTATGGTGTCCGGACAACTTTTTCGTCATCCGAAGATTAATTCATACATCCCTTCAAGCGATGTGCCAAAGAAGCGCTGAATAGTTCGCGGTCCTTCCAGATTGAATTCCCACATACGGAGAGGTCGGTGCTAGCATGGCAGGACCAGAAGGACTAGAATAACTTGAATCACCTTGACAAGGTCGACGTCCTTCCTAATAAGTTCTCGAATGCGGCTTTGCAGTATTTGAACTTCATCTAGCGATCCCCAGTCCAGCACTTTGTTGACCCATGATGCAAGCTGTGGCGGAGGGTCGGATCAGAAGGTGGGTGAAACCACCCAATTATTGCCACGAGGCTCGGTGATATAAAACCACTCCCGTTGTCAGTGTCAAAACCGGCAGTTATCGGGTAGGGGGTCCCCAAACTGTGCGTCTAAGGCTAATGGTAATAGGAGGCGGGCGACACGATGTTTACCCAGGTTCGCGCCCTCTCGATGGAGGTAATACCCTACTTCCTGCTTGATTGATCTTGATGATATGAGTATTACAAGAGTAGATCTACCACGAGATCAAAGAGGCTAAACCCTAAAAGCTAGCCTATGGCTATGATTGTTGTTGTCCTACGGACTAAAACCTCCGGTTTATATAGACACCGGAGGGGGCTAGGGTTACACGGAGACGGTTATAGAGAAAGGAATCTTCATATAGGTCCTCGGACAGCCGGACTATACACTTTGGCCAGACTGTTGGACTATGAAGATACAAGATTGAAGATTCCGTCCCGTGTCCGGATGGGACTATCCTTTGCGAGGAGGGCAAGCTTGGTGGTTAATATATGAAGATTCCTTTCTCTGTAACCGACTCTGTGTAACCCTAGCCCCCTCCAGTGTCTATATAAACCGGAGGGTTTAGTCCGTAGGACAACAACAATCATAGCCATAGGCTAGCTTTTAGGGTTTAGCCTCTTTGATCTCGTGGTAGATCTACTCTTGTAATACTCATATCATCAAGATCAATCAAGTAGGAAGTAGGGTATTACCTCCATCGAGAGGGCCCGAACCTGGGTAAACATCGTGTCCCCCGCCTCCTATTACCATTAGCCTTAGACGCACAGTTCGGGACGCCCTACCCGAGATCCGCCAGTTTTGACACCGACATCCTAGATGCCCGATCTTTCACGATTGGAGGGGATCCTACGAAGAACACAAAGAACACGAGTGGGAAAACAAGGGGAACACGAGGGGAAACACAAGAAAAATCACTCAACCAACAAGATCCGGTCACACATATGCTAGATCCTCGAAACACAAAGAGTGATACACAATTCAAGGTCAACAAAGGACGATACAAGAGGTCTTCTTCGTGAGGAGGTCTTGAAGGATCTTCCCGTAATGGGGTCATGAATCCGCTTGGGGGATCTTCTCCGAAGAGGTCGTGAGCTCTGAGGATAAGTAACCAAGTGGATGAGCAAAGCTCTTTCTCAAATATGAGCTAAACCAATGCTAACCCTAATACGGACCTAGGGGATAAGTATATATAGTCCAAGGGGTAAGTGGGAGATACATGGGGTGAAACCCCTTTCACTGCATGCAGGCAGGGTGGTTGTACCAGTCATGGGGGAGGTTGAACCACTGGGAGCTCAGGTGCTGGCTCCTAGAGGTGTTCACGGAAGGGGGTAGCGGTTGTACCGGTGTTTGGAGCTGTTGTACCGATCTTCTGGCTATTACGGGGATAAACCGGTGCTGTATCAGCCTTGCACTGCTCGATTACAGAAGATGGACTGGTAGTTGGGCAGTGGTCGAGCGGTTGTACCGCTCGGGCGGTACATGGGCAGTTGTACCGGTCCTTGTGGGTTGGGCAGATTGTCTTCATGCTCTCGATGTCCATCTTGCATTGTAACTTCTCCTTGGTTGCTTCCTTGGTACCTAAGCACACAAAGAATCTCCATTTGAGGTAGTAGCCATGTCTCAAGTGGGTCAAAGGGGAGTTCAACAAGGAGAGAGTTGACCTCATTTTCAATAGCTCTCGCACGGGCTCGTGTCATTGGTCCAAGTGGTGTCGTGGGAGACGAAGGTAGGTCCATGGGGATGACCGTAGGATGCTCCGCATCATCTCTCTTCCCCCCTTGGGAAAGATCCGACCTTGGATCAAAAGCCTCATCACCATGGTAGGGAGAGAGATCCTTGAGGTTGAAGTTGTCACTCACATTGTACTTGTCGCGTGGGAGATCGATCTTGTATGCGTTGTTGTTGTAGCGTGCTAGCACCTTGAATGGTCCGTCGGCTCGAGGTAGAAGCTTGCAATTGCATTCGTTGGGGAAGCTTTCCTTGCGAAGCTGTAGCCACACGAGAGCTCCAACATCGAATATCACGGGTTGCTTGTTGATGTTGAGCTTGGTCGCGAGTCGTTGTACATGGCGCTTGATGGTGTGCCTTGTATCTTCATGCATCTTCTTGAGGTAGGTCACTCGTGCACTCGCGTCCATGTTGATGCGCTCTTGTAGCAGTAAAGGGAGAATGTCCAATGGGAACAGCGGGTTGAAACCGTAGACAACCTCGAAGGGGGTGTCGGTGTCAAAGCCGGCGGATCTCGGGTAGGGGGTCCCAAACTGTGCGTCTAGGCGGATGGTAACAGGAGTCAAGGGACACGATGTTTTTACCCAGGTTCGGGCCCTCTCGATGGAGGTAAAACCCTACTCCTGCTTGATTGATATTGATGATATGGGTAGTACAAGAGTGGATCTACCACGAGATAAAGGAGGCTAAACCCTAGAAGCTAGCATATGGTATGATTGTTGTAATGGTTGTTCGTCCTACGGACTAAAACCCTCCGGTTTATATAGACACCAGAGAGGGCTAGGGTTACACAGAGTCGGTTACAATGGTAGGAGATCTACATATCCGTATCACCAAGCTTGCCTTCCACGCCAGGGAAAGTCCCATCCGGACACGGGACGAAGTCTTCAATCTTGTATCTTCATAGTCTTGGAGTCCGGCCGATGATGATAGTCCGGCTATCCGGACACCCCCTAATCCAGGACTCCCTCAGTAGCCCCTGAACCAGGCTTCAATGACGATGAGTCCGGCGCGCATATTGTTCGGCATTGCAAGGCGGGTTCCTCCCCCGAATAATTCATAGAAGATTGTGAACACCAGGATAGTGTCCGGCTCTGCAAAATAAATTCCACATTCCACTGTAGAGAGAATAATATGTACACAAGTTCAATCTGCTGACGTATTTTGTGGCATGAAGTCATACCACCACCAAGCCTTTACTTGAATTGTTTTTTATTATACCACCTCAGCGCGTTTAGCAAAGCGGTTTCCTTGGCACGTCTTGTCGAAGCAGAGATCGTGTTCCCCTTATTCCGGGATTGCCATCAATACGTACGTGGGTAACCCAACCGCGCCATTGATGGTGGCGCTTGGGAGATAAGCGAGTTTTACCAGGCCGGTGGGGACGCATAGTCTTCGTCCGCCCATATATAAGGGGATAAGGATCCACCTTTTTTACCTACGCCTTCTTCCTCCTTTGCTTATCCATCTCCGCGCACTCGAGCTCCAGCGCCCAAGTTCGCACATCTCGCCTCAACCTTCTCCAGCCATGTCCAGAGCGGGAGGCAAGTGGATGGCTTCCTCCATTACGGAGGGGCACATCGAAAAACTGTGCAGTGCCGGATACCTGTCCAGCAACATCGCGCACCGGCTGCCCGACAAGGGGCAGCTCATCCCCACCCCCAGGCCCCATGAGAGGGTCGTATTCCTTCCCCACTTCCTCCGCGGATTGGGCTTCCCACTTCATCCCTTCGTCCAGGGGCTCATGTACTACTACGGCCCGGACTTCCACGATCTGGCGCCAAACTTCATCCTCAACATCTCGGCGTTTATCGTCGTGTGTGAGGCCTTCCTCTCCATCCAGCCCCACTTCGGCTTGTGGCTAAAAACCTTCAACGTCAAGCCGAAGGTAGTGAAGGGCGTCCAAGCGGAGTGCGGAGGCGCCATGGTGGGCAAAATGCCCAACGTCCTCTGGCTCGAGGGCGCCTTTGTGGAAACCATCAAAGGGTGGCAATCGGGATGGTTCTATATCACCGAGCCGCGTGACCCTAAATGGGCAGTGGCCCTCGAGTTTAGATCTGGTACCCCCATGTAGCTCACCTCCTGGAAAGAGAAGGGCTTGCTATGGGGCAGTTCGGAGGAGCTGATCGGACTCCAGTCCTGTCTCCAGACCTTGGTGAACAAGAAGCTCAAGCTTGTCAACGTGATCCAGGTCATGCTCGTCCGCCGGATTCTCCCTGCCAACAACGGGCCTTCAATCTGTGGGAGTTTGATCCGGCACAGCACCGGACCCTCAGTGGGCTCTTCGACACAACGTACGAAGCTGCCTGGAGGGTGTTGTTCAAGGGGGGAGAAGCCCCTGCATCCGCGACTGAAGACCGCAGATTCAGCACGAAACGCCCGGCCGGTGCGGTAAGATAAGTTATCCTTTATGGGACATTTATTTCTTTCATAGTTTGACTCTATTGCGGGATCTAAAATTCCCAATGCCTTTAACAGGACTGGCAGAGGACGTCTGGACAGGTTAACTGTCCGGCTCCCCTCCCCGAAGACCCAGCGGATACCCGTTTAACGGGGCTGCTAGTCCCGACACACTATGTGGTGCCGGAGAAGATGGCCAAGAAGAAGGCCACGGGAACCCGAAGGAGTTCCCGGCACCAGGTGGTATCGGACTCATCGTCCGATGGCTCCGAGGCGGACTCCTCCCCCGAAGACGAGGAGGAGAAAGAGGACTCTCCCCAGGAGGGGGGAGAGAGGAAGAGGAAGGCTTCCCCAATAGGGGAGGCCGAAGGGTCCAAGAGGGGAAGGACCCTTCCTCCGGACAGCTCCGCCAACGCCAACGTTGGCAACGAAGGGTTGCCCTCAAGGGCCAAGCCTCCGGCAAGATCGTAAGTATCTGGATCCCTGAATAATTTATAATTTCTCTTTTGTGCCACATAGTGTCCTTCTAATGCCGCACACTACCTGTAGTCCGGCCGAGGAGGATCTTCCCGCTTCATCCAGCGGGTCCTTGGCTCCGTCGGATGTAGATTCCATTCCGACCGCCTCCAACCCTCGCGATGCTGAGGACGCCGAGGTGGGATCCCAGGGGGGAGACCAGCCAAGAGGGGGAGGCTCCGGAGGTGCCAAAGGGCAACCTCCCGGACTTGGTGCCGGACTCCGCGCCGGAACCCGCAGTGGTTCTGGAGTCCTGCAGGCGGCCCCTTCGTAAGAAGGGCAAGGCCGTGACACCGGTAGCCTCCGTCCAACCGGAGGCGCCGGACAACTTGTTGGAGGCGCTCAACGGTGCTTCCATCGAGGAAGAACACCGCACTATCATGCGTGCGGTGATTCAGAAGGTTCAGCTCGCCAAGAGCGGGCTGACCGAAGCCTGCAGCAGCCTTCTAACAGGCTTTGAGGTAAGAAGTTTTAAAATATTTAATGTAATACCCCACAGACAGTAGCCCCTGATGCTCGGTTCGGTGTTCGGAAATAAAAATCGGATTGAGGATCTATGAAAGATATACGCAGGAGTTCTAAAAATTATGTCAATATGGGTTTGCAGGCTGCGCTGCTAGCCTCTGCCGCACTGACTGCGGAGGTCGATGCTTTGAAGCAGAACCTCGAGCGGTCCGAGAACGAGCTCGGCCTTGCCAAGAAGCAGCTCGAGGACAATGAAGGTGAGTAACACCGTATTAAATTTGTACCTTACAGAAAAGGATTTTGGTTGCAATAGAAATAACATGGATAATGTGGGTACTGCAGGGGCCACGAACGAGGTGGCAACCCTGATGGAGGCCGTGTCTGCGGCCGAACGTAATGCGGCCGCAGAACGAGCGGAGCGAGAGAAGCAGGAGGCGCGGATGGCGGAGGTGCGGCAAGAGCTCCAGGCTCTCATGGAAAAGCATGAGAGTTTGGAACGCGACTCGAAGACTCGAGAGTCCGAGCTTGCCTCGGCTCTTGAAAGTGCCAAAGCCGCTAAGGCCGAGGCCCATAAGGCCCTCCAAGAGATTGAGGCGGTGAAGAAAATAGCGGCGGGTAAGGCATTTTTCATGCAAAGCAAGCATGTGAATGTGAATTACCTGTTACTTACCCGAATTCGGAGCTCTCCAGGGGCGTTTGCAGATCTGCCTCGCAGCGTGTCCGATGCCGCCGCATTCTACCGGGCCGAGGAGGGGATCTCAATGGAGAAGGTCTTCTGGTCTCAGTATGCTGAGGCCGGACATCCGGTGCCCCTTAGCGACCAGCTGAAGCAGCTGGTCGAGCTCCATAAGGTAGCCGAGCAGGCCATGAAGGGCCTCATAGTCCGGCTATGGCCTGAAGAGGCCATGCCTGGGAGCTACTTCGGCCTCGTGCGGCGGTTGGTGGATGCATGCCCCTGGGCGGAAGTCATCAAGTGCTCCGCCTACATTGAAGGTGCCCATCGGGCCCTTGCCCTCGCAAAGGTGCACTGGGGCAGGCACGGATGCGCCGCCGGCGGGCAAGGAGTATCGTACGCCCGAAATGTACTATAAGAGTGTCCTGAAGGGTGCCCGCAAGATTGCAGATGAGTGCCCCAAAGATGTAATTTTTGAGTAAACTCGCAATGTGTTATCCTGCGCGCTGAAAACTTTGTTCATATGCGCTAAGCAACACTTATTGATTTAAAATATTACCTTCTGTGCGGCCATTTATCAAATCTGAGAGATGGCAAGTCGTCGGCTTCAGCCCCCATGCCACGAGTGCTGGGGTGTTCGGGATAAACTTGAGCGCTCTTGTTCCCATTTTTGGGTCCATCTAGGGAGGCACTCAACACAACGAACAAGGCAACCGTACTTATAATGCTTGAACACTCTCACTTAGCCATAGAATTCTATAATTTTAAATTTCGGCGAAGCCCCTAGTGTTCGAAAGACCGAGTTCGGGGCGCTATCCACGCCTGGGCCGGACGAAGCCGGTTCCTCGCTCTAAGCGGCATAAGTCTTTAAGGACTCGAAAAGACCTCTCGAACAGCGACCAGGTCTCGCCTTATCATGATGGTCAGTTTTAGCTTTCTCCACTGAGGCGCTCGCCCAGCTCAACCGGCACAATCGCAGTGGTTCTCCTAGTGCTACCTTAGCCGATAGAACGGAACGTAAGGTACCAAAACATGGGAGCCGGGCAAACCCAACTATTGACCCAAGACATGATTCGGAGCCGATGCATATAATGCTATAAGTTCGGGGTGCCGCTCTTGTGAAAGTGTTCGGACTTATCACACCATAATGCGGGGAACATAAGCCCCTGGTGTATTCGGCCGTACCAAAGTGTACGGATGCAAGATGTCATAAATGAACATATAAAAACAAGAGGAATGCAATTATAAACAAAAGTGATGTATTGTTTATTCAAGGAATTCTGCTATGAGTGCAGAACGATACAAATAGTGCGGTAAGCAAGGGTTTGGACTATTAGACATGTCCCCCTCTAGGGGTAGGCTGTGGAATGGTGTATTAAATAGATTTAATGCTCATAATGGAGACCACCTGAGTGCTCGTTGTAGCCATTGTCCCTCCCTGGCTGTTGCATCATGAGTTCGGCAGATCTACTGCCGGACAGGGTGAGGGAGTCCTGGACTAGGGGGTGTTCGGACAGCCGGACTATCAATGTCCGCCGGACTCCAAGACTACGAAGATACAAGATTGAAGACTCGGGCTCGTGTCCGGAAGGTACTTTACTTGGCGTGGAAGGCAAGCTTGGTGATACGGATACGTAGATCTCCTACTATTGTAACCGACTCTGTGTAACCCTAGCCCTCTCCGGTATCTATATAAACCGGAGGGCTTTGGTCCGTAGGACAACATACATTACAACAATCATACCATAGGCCAGCTTCTAGGGTTTAGCCTCCTTGATCTCGTGGTAGATCTACTCTTGTACTACCCATATCATCAATATTAATCAAGCAGGAGTAGGGTTTTACCTCCATCGAGAGGGCCCGAACCTGGGTAAAAAACATCGTGTCCCTTGTCTCCTGTTACCATCCGCCTAGACGCACAGTTCGGGACCCCCTACCCGAGATCCGCCGGTTTTGACACCGACATTGGTGCTTTCATTGAGAGTTCCTCTTGTCGTCACCGATAGGCTTGATGGCATCTTCAACCTGCAACTCTGTCCTGGGTGAGACTTTCCTCCCCGGACAGATCTTCGTATTCGGCGGCTTCGCACTGCGGGCCAATTCACTTGGCCATCTGGAGTAGATCGAAAGCTACGCCCCTGGCCGTCAGGTCAGATTTGGAAGCTTAAACTTCACGGCCGATGTCCGAGGAGATTTGATCCTCGATGGACTCGAGCCACGGCCAAGCGCACCGCACTGTGACGATGGGCATGATCTAGCTCTGCCGCCGAACAGTGCTTTGGTGGCCGCACACGAATCCGCTCCGGCCATTAGTCCGGAGCCGATCGCCCAGATCGAGGGCTGGTGGATAGACGCCGCCCCGGGGGCTTCAACATCCACGGCGATGGAGCCGAATACCAATCTTGTCCCCTGCGAAACTCGTGATTCCGAGGCGCCGGACTCCTCGCCGGACTCCGAACCTCCCGCGCCCCTACCAATCGATTCAGATTGGGCGCCGGTTATGGAATTCACCGCCGCGGACATCTTTCAATGTTCGCCTTTCGGCGATATCTTAAACTCACTAAAACATCTCTCGTTATCAGGAGAGTTGGGATGCGGACGACGAAGAAATTCACCGCCGCGGATTATGGCCAGGATGGTTGGGATGCGGACGACGAAGAAATTCAGAGCCCACCCACCACCCACTTTGTAGCCACTGTCGACGATTTAACCGACATGCTAGACTACGACTCCGAAGACATCGACGCTATGGAAGACGATGCCGGAGACAAACAGGAACCAGCGCCCACAGGGCACTGGAAGGCCACCTCGTCATATGACGTATACATGGTGGATACCCCAAAAGATGGGGACGGCGAAGGAACAGCGGAGGCAGATTCCTTAAAGAAACAGCCCAAGCGCCGGCGTCAGCGGTGCCGCTCTAAATCTCGCCACAGCAAAAACGGAGATTCTGGCACAGGAGATAATAACACTCCAGAGAGTGCCGAAGACAATCCCCTCCCGCAAGACTCAGCGCAGGAGGATGCAGAAGCAAGCCCTCATGAGGGGGCGGTAGATGAAGAGGTTGAGGATCATGATTACATGCCTCCCTCCGAAGACGAAGCAAGCCTCAACAATGACGAATTCGTCATACCCGAGGATCCCATTGAACAAGAGCGCTTCAAGCGCAGGCTTATCGCCACAGCAAACAGCCTAAAGAAAAAGCAACAGCAGCTTCAAGCTGATCAGGACCTGCTGGCCGATCGATGGACCGAGGTCCTCGCGGCCGAAGAGTATAAACTCGAACGTCCCTCCAAAAGTTACCCAAAGCGCAAGCTGCTCCCCCGATTAGAGGAGGAAGCATACATACATCCATCACGAGCGCACGATATGGCTGACCGACCACCCCGTGGTCATGACAGAGAGGCATCCAGGCCCCCAGCCAAGACCATACCCCGGCATCGCTCCAAAAGTACGAAGCCAAGAGGGAACGCGCTGGACTTGCGAGACATATTGGAGGACAAAGCAAGGCAATCCCGATCCATCTATGGATCACGTGGGCGCCCTACGACCCATGACGAATACCGTCGTGCCGGATACAATAACCCCGGCCGGGCCGAACACAGCAGACAGCGCTCTCTCGAGCTGCGTTGCGATATTGCTCAATATAGGGGCGCCGCACACCTGTTATGCTTCACTGACGATGTAATGGATCATCAGATCCCCGAAGGGTTTAAACCCGTAAACATCGAATCTTACGATGGCACAACAGACCCCGCGGTGTGGATTGAAGACTATCTTCTCCACATCCATATGGCCCGCGGCGACGATCTCCACGCCATAAAGTACCTCCCACTCAAGCTTAGAGGACCAGCTCGCCATTGGCTTAACAGCTTGCCCGCAGAGTCAATTGGGTGTTGGAAGGACCTGGAGGCCGCATTCCTTGATAATTTCCAAGGCACATATGTGCGACCACCAGACGCCGATGACCTCAGCCACATTACTCAGCAGCCAGACGAATCGGCCAGGCAATTCTGGACACGGTTCTTGACAAAGAAAAATCAAATCGTCGATTGTCCGGATGCAGAGGCCCTTGCACCCTTCAAACATAATATCCGGGACGAATGGCTAGCCCGGCACCTCGGGCAGGAAAAGCCGAAATCCATGGCAGCCCTCATATCGTTAATGACCCGCTTTTGTGTGGGAGAGGACAACTGGCTAGCCCGCAGCAACAATCTCCGTAAAAATTCTGGCAGTCCAGATACTAAGGACAACAACGGCAGATCACGTCGAAATAAAAACAAGCGCCGAATTAACGGCGATGATAAGGAGGATACGGCAGTCAATGCCGGATTCCGAAGCTCTAAACCCGGTCAACGGAAGAAGCCATTTAAAAGAACCATTTCGGGTCCGTCCAATTTGGACCGAATACTCGACCTCTCATGCCAGATACGTGGCACCCCTGAAAAGCCAGCTAACCACACCAATAGAGATTGCTGGGTATTCAAGCAGGCCGGCAAGTTAATTGCCGAAAACAATGACAAGGGGCTAAATAGCGACGACGAGGAAGAGACCCGGCCGCCGAACAACAGAGGACAGAAGGGTTTTCCCCCACAAGTACGGACGGTGAATATGATATACGCGACCCATATACCCAAGAGGGAGAGGAAACGCGCACTAAGGGACGTCTATGCGATGGAGCCAGTCGCCCCAAAGTTCAACCCATGGTCCTCTTGTCCGATCACTTCCGATCGAAGAGACCATCCGACCAGCATACGCCATGGCGGATTCGCCGCATTGGTCTTAGACCCAATCATCGATGGGTTTCACCTCACGAGAGTCCTGATGGATGGCGGTAGTAGCCTGAACCTGCTTTATCAGGATACAGTGCGCAAAATGGTCATAGACCCATCAAGGATTAAACCTACAAAGACAACCTTTAAAGGTGTCATACCAGGAGTGGAAGCCAACTGTACAGGCTCAGTCACACTGGAAGTGGTCTTCGGATCCCCGGATAATTTCCGGAGCGAAGAGTTAGTCTTCAACATAGTCCCGTTTCGCAGCGGCTATCACGCTCTGCTTGGACGAACCGCGTTTGCGAAATTCAACGCGGTGCCGCACTATGCATACCTAAAGCTCAAGATGCCAGGCCCTCGTGGAGTCATCACGGTCAATGGAAATACGGAACGCTCCCTCCGAACGGAGGAACACACAGCGGCTCTCGCGGCAGAAGTACAGAGCAGCCTTTTAAGGCAATTCTCGAGCCCGGCCGTTAAACGGCTGGATACAGCAAAGCACGCCCGGAGCAATATCAACCAAGACCACCTGGCGCGATCAGAGCACGCGTAGCAATGCGGCCCCAACCCTCGCCACGTATGATCGCAAGAATAACACTCCGCGTACATTATTACGCTTTGGAGATACCATGGGCACAGGGGAGGGGGCACGATCACAACGGACCCAGAGTGTGGTTCGACCACACCAGGGGCTCGCAAATGTGCCTCTTTTTTATTATTATTTTTCTTATTTTTTGTACACAGGACTCTGTTAACCAGAAGCCCTGTCCGGCGGTGAACCTGCCGAACTCATGATGCAATAGTCAGGGACTAAAGAAGGCCGCGTCGAACACTCAGGTGGTCTCAATTACGAGCATTAAATTCGATTATATACACCAAATCCGCAGCTCATCCCTGGAGGGGGACATATTTATTTAGTCCAAATCCCTTGCTTACCACACTATTTGTATCAGTCCGCTCTACTAGCAGACTTTTTCTTTCATTAATAATGCAGCACCTTTATGATCGCAATTGCATTACATTTTTTATATACGTTCATTATATGACATTCCGGCACCCATATATTTTTGGTACGGCATAATACACCAGGGGCTTATGTTCCCCGCTTTATGGTGTGATAAAGTCCGAACACTTTAACAAGTGCGGCACCCCGAACTTATAGCATTATATGAATCGGCTCTGAATCATGTCTTGGGTCAATAGTTGGGTTTGCCCGGCTCCCATGTTTGGCTCCTTACGTTTCCGTTCCGTCGGCTAAGGTAGCACTGGGAGAACCACTGCGATTGCGCCCCGGTTGATCCGGGTTAACGCCTCAGTGGAGAAAGTTAAAACTGACCGGCATGATAAGGCGAGAGACTGGTCGCTGTTCGAGATGTTTTTCCGGGTCCTTAAAGACTCACGCCGCTTCGAGCGAAGTTCCGGATTATGTCCGATGAAGGCGTGGATAGCGCCCCGGATTCAGCCTTCCGAATACCAGGGGCTTCGCCGAAATTTAAAATTATAGAATTCTATGGCTAAGTGAGAGTGTTCAAGCATTATAAGTCTGGTCGCCTTGTTCGTCGTGTTGAGCGCCTCCCTAGATGGACCCAAATATGGGAACAAGAGTGCTCAAGTTTATCACCGAACACCCCAGCACTTGTGGCTTGGGGGCTGAAGCCAACGACTTGCCATCTCTCAGATTTTATAAACGGCCAAACAGAAGGTAATATTTTAAATTAAACAAGCGTTGCTCATGGCGCATATGGACGAAGTTTTCAGCGCACAGGATAAATACACAGCGAGTTCACTCAAAGATTACATTTCGGGAGAACTCATCTGCAATATTGCAGGCTCCCTTCAGGACAATATTATAATACTTCTCCGGCGTGCGATACTCCTTGCCCGGTGGCGGTGGATCCGTGAGAAGCTTCTCCGCATCCAATTTGCCCCATTGCACCTTTATGCGGGCAAGGGCCCGACGAGCACCTTCGATACAGGCGGAGCGCTTGACTACATCCAGCCTAGGGCATGCATCCACCAGCCATCGCACGAGGCCAAAGTAGCTACCAGGCATGGCCTGTCCAGGCCACAGCCGGACTACGAGGCCCTTCATGGCCTCCTGAGCTACTTTGTGGAGTTCGATCAGCTGCTTCAGCTGGTCGCTTGGGGGCACCGGATGGCCGGCCTCAGTATACTGAGACCAGAAGACCTTCTCCGTCGAGCTCCCCTCCTCGCCATGATAGAATGCGGCGGCATCATCCGCACTACGCGGCAGATCTGCAAATGCCCCTAGAGAGCGCCGAATTCGGGTAAGTGTCCGGTAGTTCACATTAACATGCCTGCTTTGCATGAAAAACGCCTTACCCGCCGCTATCTTCTTTATGTCCTCAACCTCCTGAAGGGCCTTCTGGGCCTCGGCCTTGGCGGACTTGGCACTTTCGAGAGCCAAGGCAAGCTCGGACTCTCGAGTCTTGGAGTCACGCTCCAAACTCTCATGTTTTTCCATGAGAACCTGGAGCTCTTGCCGAACTTCCGCCACCCGCACTTCTTGCTTTTCTCGCTCAGCCCGTTCCGCGGCCGCATTGCGTTCGGCCGCGAACACAGCATCCTTCAGGGTTGCCACCTCGTTAGTGGCCCCTGCAATGCACATATTATCCTTGTCAATTTTATTCGCAACCAAAATCCTTTTCTGTAAGGTACTTATTCAAAGAGGTGTTACTCACTTTCTTTTTCCTCGAGCTGCTTCTTTGCCTGGTCGAGCTCTTGCTCGGACCGCTCGAGATTCTTTTTCAGCACGTCAACCTCCGCTGTTAGTGCGGCAGAGGTCAGCAGTGCAGCCTGTAAACCCATATTGACATATTTTAGGCAACCCTGCGTATATCTTGTTATAGATCCTTAGTCCGGCTTTTCTTTCCGAACACCGAACCAAGCATCAGGGGCTACTGTCTATGCGGTATTATATTACATAATTTTAACTTCTTACCTCAAAGCCTATTAGAAGGCTACTGCAGGCTTCGGTCAGCCCGCTTTTCGCGAGCTGAACCTTCTCAATCACCGCGCTCATGATGGTGCGGTGTTCTTCCTCGATGGAAGCGCCTTTAAGCGCTTCCAGCAGGTTATCCGGCGCCTCCGGTTGGACGGAGGCCGCCGGCGTCACGGTCCTACCCTTCTTTCAAAGGGGCCGCTTGCCGGACTCTGGAACCACTGCGGGTTCCGATGTGGAGTCCGGCACGAAGTCCGGGGGGCTGCCTGACGGTGCCTCCGGAGCCTCCTCCTGATGGGTCCCTCTTTGGGATCCCACCTCGGCGTCCTCGTTGGCGCGTGGGGTGGAGTCAGTCGGGATGGAATTCACATCCGACGAGGCCAATGACCCGCTCGATGAGTCGGGGAGATCATCATTGGCCGGACTATGGACAGAATGCGGCGTTAGAAGGATACTTCGCGACATAAAAGAAATTATACATCAAGGATCCGGATACTTACGATCTTGCCGGACATCTGGCCCTTGGAGGCCGCTCATCCTCACCAACGTTGATGTTGGCGGAACTGTCCGGGGGGATAGTTCTCCCCCTCTTGGACCCTTCGGCCCCCCCGATGGGGGAAGCCTTCCTTTTCTTCTCTCCCTCCTCTGGGAGAGAGTACTCCTCCTCCTCGTCTTCGGGAGAGGAGTCCTCATCGTCGTCAGACGCCTGATTGCGGGAACTCTTTCGAGTCCCCGCAGCCACCTCCTTGGCCTTCTTCTCCGGCACCACGTGCGGTGCCGGAACCAGCAGCCCTGTTAAGCGGGCGTTCGCTGGGTCTTCTGGCATGGGAGCCGGCTGATAAGCAGCTTGGCCTTCTCCATCCATTCCTGTCAAAGGAAGAGGCAGATTGAAGCCTCACTAGAGTCAATCTAATTATCACAAGTGTCCCGTAATGGGGTCTAATCACTTACCTCGTCAGTTGGATTCTGCGAGCTGAATCCGCGGTCTTTGGTCGCGGACATAGGGGCTTCGGCGCCCTTGAACAGCACCCTCCAGGCGCCTTCGTATGTTGTATCGAAGAGCCCGTTTAGCACCTCGTGCTGTTTCGGATTGAACTCCCACAAATTAAATGCCCATTCTTGGCATGGGAGGATCCGCCGGATGAGCATGACTTGGACCACGTCGACGAGCCTGAGCTTATTGCTCACCATCTTCTTGATACATGCTCGGAGTCCCGTCACCTCCACCGGATTCCCCCATTGCAAGCCCTTCTCTTTCCAGGAGGTGAGCTGCATGGGGATGCTTGATCTAAACTCGGGGGCCGCCGCCCATGTGGATTTGCGCGGCTCGGTGATATAGAACCACCCCGATTGCCACCCCTTGATGGAGTCCACGAAGGTCCCTTCTAGCCAAGGGACGTTGGGCAATTTGCCCAACATAGCACCTCCGCATTCCGCTTGCGTACCCTTCACAACCTTCGGCTTGACGTTAAAGGTCTTGAGCCACAGGCCGAAGTGGGGCCGGATGCAGAGAAAGGCCTCGCACACGACGATAAACGCCGAGATGTTGAGGATAAAGTTCGGCGCCAGATCATGGAAATCCAGGCCGTAGTAAAACATGAGCCCCCGGACAAATGGATGGAGCGGAAAGCCCAGTCCGCGGAGGAAGTGGGGAAGGAAGACGACCCTCTCATGAGGCCCGAGGGTAGGGATGAGCTGCCCATCATCGGGCAGCTGATGCGCGATATCGCCGGAAAGGTATCCGGCGCTGCGCAGTTTGGTGATGTCCTCCTCCTTGACGTTGGAGGCTAACCATTTGCCTCCCGCTCCAGTCATATTCGGAGAAGGTCGAGGTGAGATGCGCGAGTTCGGGCGTTGGAGCTTGAATTCGCGGGGATTGATAAGCAAAGGAGGAAGAAGGCGTAGGTGAGAAGGTGAATCCTTATCCCTTATATATAGGCGGACAAAACTATGTGTCCCCCACCGGCCTGGTAAAACTCGCTTATCTCCCAAGCGTCACCGTTGATGGCGCGGTTGGGTTACCCACGCACGTATTGATGAGAATCCCGGAATAAGGGGAACACGATCTCTGCTTCGATAGGACGTGCCGAGGAAACCGCTCTGCTGATGCTGAGGTGGTATAATGATTCAAACAAAGGTCTGGTGGCGATGTGATGTCGCGCCGCATAATACGTCAGCAGATTGAACTAAGTGTACATTTTATTCTCTCTACGGTGGAATGTGGAATTTATTTTGCAGAGCCGGACACTATCCTGGTGTTCATTATCTTCTCTGGATTATTCAAGGGAGGAACCCGCCTTGCAATGCCGAACATTATGCACGCCGGACTTATCGTCATTGAAGACTGGTTCAGGGGCTACTGAGGGAGTCCTGGACTAGGGGGTGTTCGGACAGCCGGACTATCAATGTCCGCCGGACTCCAAGACTACGAAGATACAAGATTGAAGACTCCGGCTCATGTCCGGAAGGTACTTTACTTGGCGTGGAAGGCAAGCTTGGCGATACGGATACGTAGATCTCCTACTATTGTAACCGACTCTGTGTAACCCTAGCCCTCTCCGGTATCTATATAAACCGGAGGGCTTTAGTCCGTAGGACAACATACATTACAACAATCATACCATAGGCTAGCTTCTAGGGTTTAGCCTCCTTGATCTCGTGGTAGATCTACTCTTGTACTACCCATATCATCAATATTAATCAAGCAGGAGTAGGGTTTTACCTCCATCGAGAGGGCCCGAACCTGGGTAAAAAACATCGTGTCCCTTGTCTCTTGTTACCATCCGCCTAGACACACAGTTCAGGACCCCCTACCCGAGATCCGCCGGTTTTGACACCGACACAGGGCCTCTGGTAAACGGAGTCCTGTGGAGAGAAAAAAAAGAAAGAAAAAAAGTGACACACGTGGGAGCCCCTGGTGTGGTTGAGCCGCACTCTGGGCCTGTCGTGGTCGTGCCCCTCCCCCTATGCCCATGGTATCTTCAGAGAGTAATGATGTACGTGAAGAGCTCGCCTTGCAATCATGCAAGGGCTGGGGTTGGGGCCGCATTGCTACGCGTGCTCGGAACATGCCAGGTGGTCTTGATGTATGTTACTCCGGGCGCGTTTAGTCATGTCCGGTCGTTTAACGGCCGGACTCGAAAATTGCCTTAAGAGGCTGCTCTGTACTTCTGCCGCGAGAGCCGTTGTGTGTTCCTCCGTTCGGAGGGAGCGTTCAGTGTTTCCGTTAACCGTAATGAATCCACGAGGGCCTGGCATCTTGAGCTTGAGGTATGCATAATGCGGCACCGCATTGAACTTTGCAAATGCATGATAGCCACTGCGGAACGGGACTATGTCGAAGATTAATTCCTCGCTTCGGAAATTATCCGGGGATCCGAAGACCACTTCCAGTGTGACTGAGCCTGTACAATTGGCCTCAACACCTGTTATGATGCCTTTGAAGGTCTTCTTTGTAGGTTTAATCCTTGAGGGGTCTATGCCCATCTTGCGCACTGTATCCTGATAAAGCAGGTTTAGGCTGCTGCCGCCGTCCATCAGGACTCTAGTGAGGTGAAATCCATCGACGATTGGGTCTAAAACCAATGCGGCGAATCCGCCAAGGCGGATACTGGTGGGGTGGTCCCTTCGATCGAAAGTGATCGGGCAAGAGGACCATGGATTGAACTTCGGGGCGACAGGCTCCATCGCATATACGTCCCTAAGTGCACGCTTCCGCTCCCTCTTGGGTATGTGGGTTGCGTATATCGTGTTTACCGTCCACACTTGTGGGGGGAAACCCTTCTGTCCTCTACTGTTCGGCAGCCGGGTCTCCTCCTCGTCATCGCTATGCAGCCCCTTGTCATTGTTTTTGGCAATTAACTTGCGTGCCTGCTTGAATACCCAACAATCCCTTTTGGTGTGGGTAGCTGGCTTTTCGGGGGTGCCATGTATCTGGCAAGAGCGGTCGAGTATTCGGTCCAAATTGGACGGACCCAGAGTGGTTCTTTTGAATGGCTTCTTCCGCTGACCGGGTTTAGAGCCTCTGGATCCAGCATTGATTGTCGTATCCTCAGTGTTATCGCCGTTAACGCGGCGTTTGTTTTTGTTGCGATGCGACCTGCCATTGCGGTCCTTCCTGTCCGGACTGCCAGAATTTTTGTTGAGGTTGTTACTGCGAGCTATCCAGCTGTCCTCTCCCGCACAGAAGCGGGTCATGAGTGATGTGAGGGCTGCCATGGATTTCGGCTTTTCCTGTCCTAGGTGCCGGGCCAGCCACTCGTCGCGGATGTTATGTTTGAAGGCTGCGAGGGCCTCTGCATCCAGACAGTCGATGATTTGATTTTTCTTTGTGAGGAACCTTGTCCAGAATTGTCTGGCCGATTCGTCTGGCTGCTGAATTATGTGGCTTAGGTCATCAGCGTCTAGTGGTCGCACATATGTGCCCTGGAAGTTGTCAAGGAATGCGGCTTCCAGATCCTCCCAACACCCAATTGATTCTGCTGGCAAGTTGTTAAGCCAATGCCGAGCTGGTCCTTTAAGCTTGAGTGGGAGATATTTGATGGCGTGGAGATCGTCACCACGGGCCATATGGATGTGAAGGAGGTAGTCTTTGATCCAAACCGCGGGGTCTATTGTGCCATCGTAGGATTCAATGTTCACGGGTTTAAACCCTTCAGGGATTTGATCCATTACTTCATCTGTGAAGCATAGTGGGTGTGCGGCGCCTCTATATTGGGCAATATCGCGACGCAGCTCAAGAGAGCTTTGTCTAGTGTGTTCGGCCCGGCCGGAGTTGCTGTATCCGGCGCGACGGTAGTCGTCGTTGATTGTGGGGCGCCCACGTGATCTGTAGATAGATCTTGATTGTTTTGCCTTGTCCTCCAATATGTCTCGCAAGTCCGGCGCATTCCCTCGTGGCTTCGTACTTTTCGAGCGATGCCGGGGTACAGTCCTGATGGAGGGCCTAGATGCCTCTCTGTCGCGGCCACGGGGTGGTCGGTCTGACGTATTGTGTGCTGGTGATGAAGGTTTGTAAGCCTCCTCCTCTAATCGGGGGAGCAACTTGCGTTTTGGGTAGCTTTTGGAGGGGCGTTCGAGTTCATACTCTTCGGCCGCAAGGACTTCCGTCCATCTGTCGGCTAGCAGGTCTTGATCAGCTTGAAGTTGTTGCTGCTTTTTCTTTAGGCTATTTGCCGTGGCCATAAGCCTACGTTTAAAATGCTCTTGTTCGACGGGATCCTCGGGAACGACAAATTCGTCATCGTTGAGGCTTTCCTCGTCTCCGGAGGGAGGCATGTAATTGTCATCCTCTATCTCCTTATCTGTCGCTCTCTCATGAGGGCTGGCTTCTCCGTCCTCCTATGCTGAATCTTGCTGGAGGGGGTTGTCTTTGGCACTCTCTGGGGTGTTATTATCTCCGGTGCCGGAATCTCCATTCTTGCTGTGGCGGGATTTAGAGCGGTGCCGCTGATGTTGGCGCTTGGGCTGTTTCTTAGAGGAATCTGCCTCCGCTGCTTCTTCGCCGTCCCCATCCTTTGGGGTGTCCACCATGTATATGTCGTATGACGAGGTGGTATTCCAGTGCCCTGTAGGCGCTGGTTCTTGTTCGTCTCCGGCATCGTCGTCCATACCGTCGATGTCTTCGGAGTCGAAGTCTAGCATGTCGGTTAGATCGTCGAAAGTGGCTACAAAGTGGGTGGTGGGTGGGCATCGAATTTCTTCGTCGTCCGCATCCCAACCATCCTGACCGCAGTCTGTCCAGGGCTCTCCTGATAACGAGATATACTTTAGCGAATTCAGGATGTCGCCAAAGGGTGAGTGCTGAAAGATGTCCGCAGCGGTGAACTCCATGATCAGTGCCCAATCGGATTCGATCGGCAGGGGCGCAGGAGGTTCGGAGTCCGGCAAGGAGTCCGGCACCTCGGAGTCACGAGATTTGCAAAGGACAAGGTCGGTATTCGGCTCCATCGCCGTAGCAGTTGCAGCTCCCGAGGCGGTGTCCAGCCACCGGTCCTCGATGTGCGCGGACGGCTCCGAACTATGGGTCGGAGCGGATTCATGTGCGGCCTCCAAGGTACTGTCCGGCGGCAGAGCTAGATCATACCCATCGTGACAATGCGGCACGCTCGGCTGTGGCTCGAATCCATCGAAGATCAAGTCTCCACGGATGTCAGACGTGAAGTTTAGGCTTCCAAACCTGACTTGATGTCCAGGGGCGTAGCTTTCGATCTGCTCCAGATGGCCAAGTGAATTGGCCCACAGTGCAAAGCCGCCAAACACAAAGATCTGTCCGGGGAAAAAAGTCTCACCCTGGACGGCATTGTTGTTGATTGAAGAAGCCATCAAACCTATCGGTGACGACACAGAGAAATTCTCAATGAAAGCACCAATGTCGGTGTCAAAACCGGCGGATCTCGGGTAGGGGGTACCGAACTGTGTGTCTAGGCGGATGGTAACAAGAGACAAGGGACACGATGTTTTTACCCAGGTTCGGGCCCTCTCGATGGAGGTACAACCCTACTCCTGCTTGATTGATATTGATGATATGGGTAGTACAAGAGTGGATCTACCACGAGATCAAGGAGGCTAAACCCTAGAAGCTAGCCTATGGTATGATTGTTGTAATGGTTGTTCGTCCTACGGACTAAAACCCTCCGGTTTATATACACACCGGAGAGGGCTAGGGTTACACAGAGTCGGTTACAATGGTAGGAGATCTACATATCCATATCGCCAAGCTTGCCTTCCACGCCAAGGAAAGTCCCATCCGGACACGGGACGAAGTCTTCAATCTTGTATCTTCATAGTCTTGGAGTCCAGCTGATGATGATAGTCTGGCTATCCGGACACCCCCTAATCCAGGACTCCCTCAGGGGGACTTGCCGGTAGTTGAATTTCTTACTCGGTTGTAAGCGTACTCGGCGATAGGTAGACACTCCTCCCACTCCTTGATGTTCCTCTTGATCAACACGCGTTGTAGAGTGGATAGCGTTCGGTTCGTCACCTCTGTTTGGCTGTTGGTTTGAGGATGGTATGCCGAAGAGAACAAGAGCTTGATTCCGAGCTTAGTGCATAGAGTCTTCCAAAAGTAACTCAAGAACTTGACGTCGCGGTCTGAGACAATCATCTTTGGGACACCATGGAGGCGCAAGATTTCCCTAAAAAAGATTTGCAATATGTGAAGCATCGTCTATCTTGTTGCATGGTATGAAATGAACCATCTTAGAGAATCGGTCCACAACAACAAACACGGAATCTTTGCCATTTCTAGTTCTAGGTAAACCAAGCACAAAATCCATGCTAATATCTTCCCATGGATTATATGGAATTGGAAGGGGCATATAAAGACCATGGGATTGAGCCTTTGACTTAGCTTTGCGACATGTCGAGCATCGAGTGGTGAAGCGTGAGACGTCACGGAACATCTTGGGCCAAAAGTAGTTCTTGGAGAGCGTGGCGAATGTCTCGTCACGTCCAAAGTGTCCCATTAGTCCTCCTCCATGAGCCTCTTGCAAAAGTAACAAATGAAGAGAAAACTCGGGGATACATAGTTTGTTAGCTCTCATAAGATAATCATCCTTGAGGTAATAGCGTTCCCAAGATGTATGCGTCAAACACTTGGCATAAGGAATAGCAAAAGTAGGATCATGCTCATACAAGTCTTTTATGTGCTCATAGCCAATGACATTCAATTCAAGTTCAGTGACAAGCATGCATATGCGGGAAAGAGCATCCGCCACAACATTTTCCTTACCTTTGTTGTACTTGATGACATACGGAAATGACTCAATTATTTCACTCCACTTAGCATGACGTTTGTTCAACTTAGTTTGACCCTTAAGATACTTAAGCGTTTCATGATCGATATGAATGATAAATTCATGAGGGCGGAGATAATGTTACCATTCACGCAAAACTCGCACTAAAGCATGGAGCTCTTTGTCATACATGGGATAATTCACTTGCACTCCGGAAACTTTCTCACTAAAGTATGCTATGGGGCGATTTTCTTGCGTTAACACACCTCCTATGCCATTACCACTAGCATCGCAATGAATTTCAAAAGGTTTGTCAAAGTTGGGTAATGTAAGCACGGGAGCATGAGTAAGAAAATTCTTTACCTCATTAAATGCGGTATCTTGGGATGGTCCCCAAACAAATGGCGCATTTTTCTTACTCAAGGAATGCATAGATGAAGCAATGGTGCTAAATTTTTTCACAAATCTACGATAGAAACCGGCTAAACCAAGAAAACTGCACACTTGTTGCAAGTTGGTTCGTTGGGGCCAAGTTTTAATAGCATTGATCTTAGATTCATATACATGAACACCCTTAGAAGACACAACGAAACCCAAGAAAACAAGCTTATCGACACCAAAAAGGCATTTGTCCATATTAGCATAAAGTCGCTCTTTCCTAAGGGTTTGCGACACGATTCTAAGATGGATGACATGATCTTTGAGGGATTTGCCAAACATAAGAATATCGTCAAAGTAGACCACACCAAATACACCAATATCGGGTCTAAGAACAAAATGCATGACTAGCATGAAAGTACCGGGTGCTTCGGATAAACCCTTTGGCATAACTAGCCATTCACATAAGCCACATTTGGTCTTAAATGCGGTTTTCCATTCATCACCTTCTTGGATGCATATTTGATAGTAGCCACTCTTAAGATCAATCTTAGAGAAAATGGTGGCTTCGGTAAGCTCATCTAGCATATCATCTAAGCGTGGAATAGGGTAACGATAACACACGGTAATAGAATTGATAGGACGACAATCGGAACACATGTGAAATGTACCATCCTTCTTGGGAACAAGGATTACCGGGATGGCACAAGGGCTCAAGCTTTCACGTAGATGACCGTTGTCGATGAGTTGTTGTACTTGCTGTTGGATATCCTTAGTTTACTCGGGGTTGAAGCGGTATGGAGCCTTGTTAGGAAGAGGTGCTCCGGGGATGAGGTCGATTTGGTGTTCAATGCCTCATCGTGGAGGTAGACCCGGAGGTAGCTCATCGGGGAAAACATCTTGGAATTCCTGCAAAAGAGAAGACAACACTAAAGGTAGATCGTGAGAGGTGTTAGTTTTTGGTGCCTCGTCCTTGAACATAAGGACATAGTGCATAACACTTGATGGGTTCTCACACACTTCTCTCATCTCACTTTTGGTGGAAAATAGAACTAGATTTTTCTTGTCGCTCACCCTGGAGGCACTCGATTTTGTCTTGTGGCGCTCACTCTCTTTTGGGTGGGTCACTCTCTCACTCTTTTCTCCACGATGGGTGGCTTGCTTGTTGGTAATCACTTGACTTGGAGACATAGGTCGTAGCACATACTCCTTTCCTTTCATCTTGAATCTATAGTGATTGGTACGCCCGTAGTGGATGACGCTGATAATCCCCAAGTGCAGGGAATCATCATAGCAATTCCCAAAGGTGGAAGTGATAAGTATGGAGTGTCGAACCCACAAGGAGCTAAAGGTAAGATCAATATTCTCTCAAGCTCTATCTGCCACTGATACGACTCTACAGGCACTGAACGTTTGCTTCCAACTAGAAACAAGAAATAAAACTGTGTTGTGGGTATAAAGAGGATAACTTTGTATGATATCGGAGAGCTAAAATATAAAAGTAGGTGTTGTTATCATAAAGTTAGAATATATTACTAAATAATATAAATAGCGAGTGTGGAATAATGATGGATCGGCGTGCGGAATTGTCCTAGGCAATTGTTAACAAGACCGGTGATCACTATTGAAGTTTCATATGAGGGAGAGGCATAAGCTAACATACTTTCTCTACTTGGATCATATGCACTTATGATTGGAACTCTAGCAAGCATCCACAACTACTAAAGATTAATTAAGGTAAAACCCAACCATAGCATTAAAGCATCAAGTCCTCTTTATTCCCATACGCAACAATCCCTCTTACTCGGGTTTGTGTTTCAGTCACTCACCAACCCACTATAAGCGAATCATGAACGTATTGCAACACCCTACAGCGGGAATCCCTCACGCTTGCGTGACATGGAGGGCACCATAGGATAGCATCAAAGTAAAACATACAACTCATACCAATCTAGATCATCAATCAACCCAAAGACAAAAGATATCTACTCAACAACATAGGATGGCAACACATCATTGGATCATAATATGTGGCATAAAGCACCATGTTCAAGTAGGGATTACAGCGGGGTGCGGGAGAGTGGACTGCGTAAAAGAGATGAGGACGGTGATGATGATGGTGATGTTGATGAAGACGATCACCGCGGCGATGATTCCCCTCCCGATGGCACTCCGGTGCCACCAAGAGGGAGGAGGAGAGGTTCTCCCCCTTGTGCTTCCTCCTCCATAGCTTTCCCCCTCTGGTCCTTGGCCTTCATGGCACTGATGGCCCCTCTGAGATCCTCCTCATTGGGTTTCGGTGATGATGGCCCCCTCCGGCAGGGTGCCGGAGAGGGCCTAGATTGATTTCGGGTGCCGGAGAGGGCCTAGATTGATTTCTCATGGCTACAGAGGCTTGCGGCGGCGGAACTTCCGATCTAGGTTATTTCCCGAAGGTTTCTGTATTGATAGGAATTTTTGGCGTAGGTTTCACGTCAGGGGGGTCTCCGGGCTGTCCATGAGATAGGGGGGCGCGCCCTAGGGGGGTGGGCGCGCCCTAGGGGGGTGGGCGCGCCCCCTACTCTCGTGGGCAGCCCGAGACTCTTATGGCCCAACTCCGATGCTCCGTGGTCTTCTTTTGGTCCATAAAAATCATCAAAAATTGGCGCGTCAATTGGACTTCGTTTGGTATTCCTTTGCTGTAAAACTCAAAAACAAGGAGAAAACAGAAACTGGCACTTGGCTCTAGGTTAATAGGTTAGTCCCAAAAATCATATAAAATGACATATAAATGCATATAAAACATCATATATGGATAATATAATAGCATGAATACTTCATAAATTAAAGATACGTTGGAGACGTATCATCATCCCCAAGCTTAATTCCAGCTCGTCCTCGAGTAGGTAAATGATAAAAGAAATAATTTATGAAGTGTGAATGCTAGCTGGTGCACAAGTTTGATCAATGATAATTTCAATCACCTTTTGTAGCATCAATATGTGTCATAATAGTAGCTTATTTCATAAAACTTTTCATGATCTAGTAACAATCTATTCACAATGTCAAGTATGGTTCAGAAACTTCACTGAGAACTAACAAACTATAATCTCAGTCATTGAAGCAATCGCAATTTATCATAACATCAGAAAGAGTCAAGAATAGAGCTTTTCAGCAAGTCCACATACTCAACTATCATATAGTCTTCTACAATTGCTAACACTCACGCAATACTCGTGGTTATGGAGTTTCAGCCGGACACTAAGAAAGATAGGGGCTTATTGTGTTGCCTCCCAACGTATTCACCTTTAGGTGATGTCAACAATAATAGCCCATGCTAACTTGCATCCAATTGGATATATATATCATGATCTTTCAAACACGTGGAGCTTGCCAAAGGATAAAATGAAAAAGGGAAAGGTGAGGATCACCTTGACTCAAGCATAAAGTAAAAACATAAAGTAAAAGATAGGCCCTTCGCAGAGGGAAGCAGAGGTTGTCATGTGAGTTTAGGGTTGGATGCATAAAATCTTAATGCAAAAGAACGTCACTTTATATTACCCCTTGCATGTGGACCTTTATTATGCAGTCCGTCGCTTTTATTGCTTCCACAACAAGATCGTACAAAGCTTATTTTCTCTGCACTAATAAGTCATACATATTTAGATAGCAATTTTTATTGCTGCAACATGACAACTTACTTGAAGGATCTTACTCAATCCATAAGTAGGTATGGTGGACTCTCATGGCAAAACTGGATTTAAGGATATTTGGAAGCACAAGTAGTATCTCTACTTGGTGCAAGGAATTTGGCTAGCATGAGGGGGAAAGGCAAGCTTAACATGTTTGGAAGGTCAATGACAATATACTTTAACTGAGATGTGAGAAAACATAAACTATTACATTGTCTTCCTTGTCTAACATCAACTCTTTTAGCATGTCATACTTAATGAGTGCTTCACAATCATAAAAGATGTCCAATATAATATATTTGTATGTGAACCTCTCTTTCCTTATCACTTCCTATTAATTGCAACGATGACCAAAACTACGTTTATCAATACTCAACAACTTTTATGCCTCATACTTTCTATATGTGAAGTCATTACTATCCATGTTATAAGCATATGAAACATATAGAAATTCAGATTTATGACATTCAATTCATTCCCCCATTTACTTATAGGATATACATGAAGCACACGAGTAAATGACAAACTACTCCAAAAGATATGAGTGAGGGACACTGAGTAGTCAAATAATTAACTAGCCATGGGAGAGTTCCTTTTTTATTCAATATTTCAGATCCAATGATTTTATTCAAACAACGAGTAAAATATAAAATTCGCTCCAAACAAAACACATATCATGTGACGAATAAAAATATAGCTTCTAGTAAGATGTACCGATAGTTTTGAAGACGAAAGAGGGGATGCCTTCCGGGGCATCCCCAAGCTTAGGCGCTTGAGTCTTCCTTGAATATTACCTTGGGGTGCCTTGGGCATCCCCAAGCTTAGGGTCTTTCCACTCCTTATTCTCCTCATATTGATATCTCACCCAAAACTTGAAAACTTCAATCACACAAAACTTAATGGAACTTCGTGAGATAGGTTAGTATTATAAAGAGTAAACCATGCACTTTGGTACTGTAAAAGATAAGGTTCATAATTGTTTTCACATAATTCCTACTGTACCATATCATTTCTACAATTTATATTGAGAAATATAAGCCATAGAAACTAGAAAACAAGCAAACTATGCAATGAAAACAGAATCTGTCAAAAACAGAACAGTCTGTAATGATCTGAACAATAACCATACTTCTGCTGCTCCAAAAATTATGAAATAAATTGGTGGACGTGAGGAATTTGTCTAATAATCTTCTGCAAAAAGAATCAACTCAAAAGCACTCTTCTGTAAAAAATGACAGCTAATCTCGTTAGTGCAAAGTTTCTGTTTTTACAGCAAGATCACATTAACTCTCACCCAAGTCTTCCCAAAGGTCTTACTTGGTACTTTATTGAAACAAAAGCTATAAAACATGATTACTACAGTAGCTTAATCATGTAGACACACAAAAACAGTAAGGGTAAATATTGGGTTGTCTCCCAACAAGCGCTTTTCTTTAATGCCTTTTAGCTAGGCATGATGATTTCAATGATGCTCACATAAAAGATAAGAGTGGTAACATAAAAAGAGCAGCATGAAGAATATGACTAGCACATTTAAATCCAACCCACTTCCTATGCCTAGGGATTTTGTGAGCACACAATTTGTAGGACCTAGAATCAACTAGCATAGGAAGGCAAAACAAGTTTAACTTCAAAACTTTAAGCACATAGATAGGAAACTTGATATTATGGCAACTCCTACAAGCTTATATTCCTCCTCATAATAGTTTTCAGTAGCATCATGGATAACAACTTTGTTCTCATACTCAACTGGAACCTTTTCCAAAATAGTGGAGTACTAACTAAAGTTGACACTCTTCCAAATCCACTTTCATAAATATCACACTAAGGTTCAACACCCTCCAAGATAGTGGGATCACTAATTCCTAAAGTTGACACTCTTCCAAACCCACTTTAAATTATAGTATTATTCATACTCCAAAAGATATAAGTGAAGTTCCTGGAGCATTCTACAATTAATATAGACTAGCCAATATCGAAGCTCAAAATATATAAGTGAAGCGCACGAAGTATTCTATAAATCAATGAAGTGCTATCTCGTACTAGCATGATTCTTAAAGAAAAGTAAAAACACAAGGGACACAAATCATGTGAACAAAACAAAAACCGAGGTATACCGATATCTGTCGGAGAAGAAAGATGGGATGCCAACTGGGGCATCCCCAAGCTTAGATGCTTGAGTATCCTTTAAAATATTTACTTGGGGTGCCTTGGGCATCCCCAAGCTTTAATTATTGTCTCTCTTTATTCTTCTCACATCGGTAACTCCTCGTTCTTCAAACACTTCATTCACAAAAAACTTAAACAAAAACTTTGTGAGATCCCTTAGTGTAATAAAGCAAACTACCACTTTAAGGTACTGTAATTAACTTATTCTTTATCTAATTTGGTGTTAAGCCTACTGTATTCCAACTTATCTATGGTTCATACCCTTACATACTAGCCATAGATGCATCAAAATAAGCAAACAACACACGAAAAACAGAATCTGTCAAGAACAGGACAGTCTGTAGTAATCTGGAAGTTTAGTAAACTTCTGTAACTCCAAAAATTATGAAATAAATTTGAAATTTTGAAAAATTTGCACAGAAGTAATGTGCAAAAAGTTTCAGACACACTTGACTTTCCAGTAAAAAATGTAAATTCATGCACTACAGCTAAAGTTTCTGTTTTTGTTCCGCACATAGTAAGCAAGCAATCTTATCATACTAAAACCAAAGCTTGGCACATTGTTTTTATAATACAATGGATATATACAAGGGGATAATTATTTACAGAGGAACTTCCATGAAAAATTCTACATTGTTTCCGTGAGCATGAACACACGTGCTCAAGGTCGAACCTCACTTCTTCAATGCATAACTTTCCAATCACTTCTCTTTTTGAAAAACTTTTTTAGGCATGAGAGGCAAGTAAATATTTTTTTGGTATTTTCATTCTTTTTAAAAAAATTGGTTTGTTTCACCCACAACTAAACAGAAACAAAAAGGAAAAACAAAATCTACTTAGTAAAGAAAGCAAACAAGCACACATGAGAATATCAACCCCACACTATTGCTCCCCGGTAACGGCGCCAGAAAAGAACTTGATAATCCCCAAGTGCAGGGAATCATCGTAGCAATTCCCAAAGGTGGAAGTGATAAGTATGGAGTGTCGAACCCGCAAGGAGCTAAAGGTAAGATCAATATTCTCTCAAGCCCTATCTGCCACTGATACGACTCTACGTGCACCGAACGTTTGCTTCCAACTAGAAACAAGAAATAAAACTGTGTTGTGGGTATAAAGAGGATAACTTTGTATGATATCAGAGAGCAAAAATATAAAAGTAGGTGTTGTTATCATAAAGTTAGAATATATAACTAAATAATATAAATACCGAGTGTGGAATAATGATGGATCGGTGTGCGGAATTGTCCTAGGCAATTGTTAACAAGACCGGTGATCACTATTGTAGTTTCATATGAGGGAGAGGCATAAGCTAACATACTTTCTCTACATGGATCATATGCACTTATGATTGGAACTCTAGCAAGCATCCGCAACTACTAAAGATTCATGAAGGTAAAACCCAACCATAGCATTAAAGCATCAAGTCCTCTTTATTCCCATACGCAACAATCCCTCTTACTCGGGTTTGTGTTTCAGTCACTCACCAACCCACTATAAGCGAATCATGAACGTATTGCAACACCCTACAGCGGGAATCCCTCACGCTTGCGCGACACGGAGGGCACCATAGGACAGCATCAAAGTAAAACATACAACTCATACCAATCTAGATCATCAATCAACCCAAAGACAAAAGATATCTACTCAAAACATCATAGGATGGCAACACATCATTGGATCATAATATGTGGCATAAAGCACCATGTTCAAGTAGGGATTACAGCGGGGTGCGGGAGAGTGGACCGCGTAAAAGAGATGAGGATGGTGATGATGATGGTGATGTTGATGAAGACGATCACCGTGTTGGGGAACGTAGCATAAATTCAAAATTTTCCTACGTGTCACCAAGATCTATCTATGGAGAAACCAGCAACGAGGGGAAGGAGAGTGCATCTACATACCCTAGTAGATCGCTAAGCGGAAGCGTTCAAGTGAACGGGGTTGATGGAGTCGTACTCGTCGTGATTCAAATCACCGATGATCCTAGTGCCGAACGGACGGCACCTCCGCGTTCAACACACGTACAGCCCGGTGACGTCTCCCACGCCTTGATCCAGCAAGGAGAGAGGGAGAGGTTGAGGAAGACTCCATCCAGCAGCAGCACAACGGCGTGGTGGTGATGGAGGAGCGTGGCAATCCTGCAGGGCTTCGCCAAGCACCTACGGGAGAGGAGGAGGTGTCACGGGAGGGAGGGAGGCGCCAGGGGCTCAGGTATGGATGCCCTCCCTCCCCTCCACTATATATAGGGGCAAGGGAGAGGGGGGAGGCGCAGCCTTGCCCCTTCCTCCAAGGAAGGGGTGCGGCCAAGAGGGGGAGGAGTCCATCCTCCCCAAGGCACCTCGGAGGTGCCTTCCCCCTTTAGGACTCTCCCCTTTTTTCTTCTCTTGGCGCATGGGCCTCTTGGGGCTGGTGCCCTTGGCCCATGTAGGCCAAGGCGCACCCCCTACAGCCCATGTGGCCCCCCGGGGCAGGTGGCCCCACCCGGTGGACCCCCGGGACCCTTCCGGTGGTCCCGGTACAATACCGATGACCCCGAAACTTGTCCCGATGGCCGAAATAGCACTTCCTATATATAATTCTTTACCTCTGGACCATTCCGGAACTCCTCGTGACGTCCGGGATCTCATCCGGGACTCCGAACAACTTTCGGGTTACCGCATACTAATATCTCTATAACCCTAGTGTCACCGAACCTTAAGTGTGTAGACCCTACGGGTTCGGGAGACATGCAGACATGACCGAGATGACTCTCCTGTCAATAACCAACAGCGGGATCTGGATACCCATGTTGGCTCCCACATGTTCCACGATGATCTCATCGGATGAACCACGATGTCAAGGACTTAATCAATCCCGTATACAATTCCCTTTGTCTATCGGTACGATACTTGCCCGAGATTCGATCGTCGGTATCCCGATACCTTGTTCAATCTCGTTACCGGCAAGTCTCTTTACTCGTTCCATAACACATCATCCCGTGATCAACTCCTTGATCACATTGTGCACATTATGATGATGTCCTACTGAGTGGGCACAGAGATACCTCTCCGTTTACACGGAATGACAAATCCCAGTCTCGATTCGTGCCAACCCAACAGACACTTTCGGAGATACCTGTAATGCACCTTTATAGCCACCCAGTTACGTTGTGACGTTTGGTACACCCAAAGCATTCCTACGGTATCCGGGAGTTGCACAATCTCATGGTCCAAGGAAAAGATACTTGACATTAGAATAGCTTTAGCATACGAACTACGATCTTTGTGCTAGGCTTAGGATTGGGTCTTGTCCATCTCATCATTCTTCTAATGATGTGATCCCGTTATCAATGACATCCAATGTCCATGGTCAGGAAACCATAACCATCTATTGATCAACGAGCTAGTCAACTAGAGGCTTACTAGGGACATATTGTGGTCTATGTATTCACACGTGTATTACGATTTCCGGATAATACAGTTATAGCATGAATAAAAGACAATTATCATGAACAAGGAAATATAATAATAATACTTTTATTATTGCCTCTAGGGCATATTTCCAACAGTCTCCCACTTGCACTAGAGTCAATAATCCAGTTCACATCGATATGTGATTAACACTCAAGGTCACATCCCCATGTGACTAACACCCAAGAGTTTACTAGAGTCAATAATCTAGTTCACATTACCATGTGATTAACACTCGATGAGTTCTGGGTTTGATCATGTTATGCTTGTGAGAGATGTTATAGTCAACGGGTCTGAACCTTTCAGATCCGTGTGTGCTTTACAAATCTCTATGTCATCTCCTAGATGCAGCTACCACGTTCTATTTGGAGCTATTCCAAATAACTGTTCTACTTGTAGCTATTATAAATTGTTGCTCCATTATACGTATCCGGTATCTCTACTCAGAGCTATCCGGATAGGTGTTAAGCTTGCATCGACGTAACCCTTTACGATGAACCCCTTTACCACCTCCATAATCGAGAAAATTCCTTAGTCCACTAGTTACTAAGGATAACTTTGACCGCTGTCCCGTGATCCATTCTTGGATCACTCTTGTACCCCTTGACTGACTCATGGCAAGGCACACTTCAGGTGTGGTACACAGCATAGCATACTGTAGAGCCTACGTCTTAAGCATAGGGGATGACCTTCGTCCTTTCTCTCTATTCTGCCATGGTCGAGCTTTAAGTCTTAACTTCATACCTTACAACTCAGGCAAGAACTCCTTCTTTGACTGATCCATCTTGAACACCTTCAAGATCATGTCAAGGTATGTGCTCATTTGAAAGTACCATTAAGCGTTTTGATCTATCCTTATAGATCTTGATGCTCAATGCCTAAGTAGCTTAATCCAGGATTTCCACTGAAAGACACTTTCCAAATAACCCTATATGCTTTCCATAAATTCTACGTCATTTCTGATCAATAATATGTCAACAACATATACTTATCAGAAATTCTATAGTGCTCCCACTCACTTCTTTGGAAATAAAAGTTTCTCATAAACTTTGTATAAACCCAAAATCTTTGATCATCTCATCAAAGTGTATATTCCAACTCCGAGATGCTTACTCCAGTCCTTAGAAGGATTACTGGAGCTTTGCATACTCATTAGCATCTTTCAGGATTGACAAAACCTTCCGGTTGTATCACATACAACCTTTCCTCAAGAAAATCGTCGAGGAAACAATGTTTTGACATCCTATCTGCAAGATTTCATAAATAATGCAGTAATCGCTAATATAATTCCAACAGACTCTTAGCATCTCTACGAGTGAGAAAGTTTCATTGTAGTCAACTCCTTGAACTTGTCGGGAAACATCTTAACGACAAGTCGAGCTTTCTTAATGGTGACATTTACCATCATTGTCCGTCTTCCTTTTAAAATCCATATGTACCCAATAGCCTTACGACCATCAAGTAGTTCTTCCAAAGTTTACACTTTGTTTTCATATATGGATCCTTTCTCGGATTATATGGCTTTGAGCCATTCGTCGGAATCCGGGCCCACCATCGCTTCTCCATAGCTCGTAGGTTCATTGTTGTCTAGCAACATGACTTCCAAGACAGGATTACTGTACCACTCTGAAGCAGTACACATCCTTGTCACCTTACGAGGTGCGGTAGTGACTTGATCCGAAGTTTCATGATCACTATCATAAGCTTCTACTTCAATTGGTGTAGGTGCCACAGGAACAACTTCCTGTGCCCTGCTACACACTAGTTGTAGTAATGGTTCAATAACCATATCAAGTCTCCACCATCCTCCCACTCAATTCTTTCAAGAGAAACTTTTCCTCGAGAAAGGACCTGATTCAAGAAACAATCCCTTATTGATTTCGGATCTGAGACAGGAGGTATACCCAATTGTTTTGGGTGTCCTATGAAGATGCATTTATCCGCTTTGGGTTCGAGCTTATCAGCCTGAAACTTTTCCACATAAGCGTCGCAGCCCCAAACTTTTAAGAAATGACAGCTTAGGTTTCTCTAAACCATAATTCATACAGTGTCATCTCAACGGAATTACGTGGTGCCCTATTTAAAGTGAATGTGGTTGTCTCTAATGCCCAACCCATAAATTATCGTGGTAATTCGATAAGAGACATCATGGTATGCATCATATCCAATAGGGTGCAGTTATGATGTTCGGACACACCATCACACTATGGTGTTCCAGGCTGTATTAGTTGTGAAACAATTTCCACAATGTCTTAATTCTGTGCCAAACTCGTAATTCAGATATTCATCTCTATGATCATATCATAGATATTTTATCCTCTTGCTACGACGATCTTTCAACTTCACCCTGAAATTACTTGAACCTTTCAATAATTCAGACTCGTGATTCATCAAGTAAATATACTCAACATCTACTCAAATCATCTGTGAAGTAAGAACATAACGATATCCACTACATGCCTTAGCACTCATTGGACTGCACACATCAAAATGTATTACTTCCAACAAGTTGCTTTCCAGTTCCATTTTACTGAAAACGAGGCTTTCAGTCATCTTGCCCATGTGGTATGATTTGCATGTCTCAAGTGATTCAAAATCAAGTAAGTCCAAACGGTCCATTTGTATGGAGTTTCTTCATGCATATATACCAATAGACATGGTTCGCATGTCTCAAACTTTTCAAAAACGAGTGAGCCCAAAGATCCATCAACATGGAGCTTCTTCATGCATTTTATACCAATATGACTTACGTGGCAGTGCCACAAGTAGGTGGTACTATCATTACTATCTTTTGGCATGAACATGTGTATCACTACGATCGAGATTCAATGAACCATTCATTTTAGGTGCATGACCATTGAAGGTATTATTCAAATAAACAGAGTAACCATTATTCTCCTTAAATGAATAACCGTATCGCAGTAGACATAATCCAATCTTGTCTATGCTCAACGCAAACACCAAATAACCATTATTTAGGTTTAACACCAATCTCTTTGGTAGAGGGAGCGTGCGATGCTTGATCATATCAAGCTTGAAAAAACTTCCAACACATATCGTCAGCTCACCTTCAGCTAGTCTCCGTTTATTCCGTAGCCTTTTGTTTCGAGTTACTAACACTTAGCAACCGAACCGGTATCTAATACCCTGGTGCTACTAGGAGTACTAGTAAAGTACACATTAACACAATGTATATCCAATATACTTCTATCGACCTTGCCAGCCTTCTCATCTACCAAGTATCTAGGGTAATTCTGCTCCAGTGGTTGTTCCCCTTATTACAGAAGCACTTAGTCTCGGGTTTGGGTTTAACCTTGGGTTTCTTCACTAGAGCAGCAGCTGATTTGCCGTTTCATGAAGTATCCCTTCTTGCCCTTGCCCTTCTTGAAACTAGTGGTTTCACCAACCATCAACAATTGATGCTCCTTCTTGATTTCTACTTTTGTGGTGTCAAACATCGCGAATATCTCAAGGATCATCATATATGTCCCTGATATATTATAGTTCATCATGAAGCTCTAGCAGCTTGGTGGCAATGACTTTCGGAGAAACATCACTATCTCATCTGGAAGATCAACTCCCACTCGATTCAAATGATTGTTGTACTCAGACAATCTGAGCACAGGCTCAACAATTGAGCTTTTCTCCCTTAGTTTGTAGGTTAAGAAAATCGTCGGAGGTCTTATACCTCTTGACGTGGGCACGAGCCTGAATTCCCAACTTCAGCCCTCGAAACATCTCATATGTTTCGCGATGTTTCAAAAATGTCTTCGGTGCCTCAATTCTAAACCATTTAACATTACTGAACTATCATGTAGTCATCAAAATGTGTATGTCAGATGTTCGCAACATCCACAGACAACGTTCGGGGTTCAGCACACTGAGCGGTGCATTAAGGACATAAGCCTTCTATGAAGCAATGAGGACAATCCTCGGTTTACGGACCTAGTCCGCATAATTGCTACTATTAACTTTCAACTAAATTTTCTCTAGGAACATATCTAAACAGTAGAACTGAAGCGCGAGCTACGACATGATTTGCGAAGACCTTTTGACTATGTTCAGGATAATTAAGTTCATCTTATGAACTCCCACTCAGATAGACATCCCTCTGGTCATCTAAGTGATCACATGATCCAAGTCAAACTAGGCCGTGTCCGATCATCACGTGAGACGGACTAGTCATCATCGGTGAACATCTTCATGTTGATCGTATCTTCTATACGACTCATGCTCGACCTTTCGATCTCTGTGTTCCGAGGCCATGTCTGTACATGCTAGGCTCGTCAAGTTAACCCTAAGTGTATTGCATGTGTAAATCTGTCTTACACCCGTTGTATGTGAACGTAAGGATCTATCACACCCGATCATCACGTGGTGCTTCGAAACGACGAACTGTAGCAACGGTGCACAGTTAGGGGAGAACACTTCTTGAAATTGGTGTAAGGGATCATCTTATTTACTACCGTCGTTCTAAGTAAACAAGATGTATAAACATGATAAACATCACATGCAATCAAATAGTGACATGATATGGCCAATATCATTTTGCTCCTTTTGATCTCCATCTTCGGGGCTCCATGATCATCATCGTCACCGGCATGACACCATGATTTCCATCATCATGATCTCCATCATCGTGTCTTCATGAAGTTGTCTCGCCAACTATTACTTCTACTACTATGGCTACCGGTTAGCAATAAAGTAAAGTAATTACATGACGTTTATGTTGACATGCAGGTCATAAATAAATTAAGACAACTCCTATGGCTCCTGCCGGTTGTCATACTCATCGACATGCAAGTCGTGATTCCTATTACAAGAACATGATCAATCTCATACATCACATATATCATTCATCACATCCTTTTGGCCATATCACATCACATAGCATACCCTGCAAAAACAAGTTAGACGTCCTCTAATTGTTGTTTGCATGTTTTACGTGGCTGCTATGGGTTTCTAGCAAGAACGTTTCTTACCTACACAAAGACCACAACGTGATATGCCAATTGCTATTTACCCTTCATAAGGACCCTTTTCATCGAATCTGTTCCGACTAAAGTGGGAGAGACTGGCACCCGCTAGCCACCTTATGCACCAAGTGCATGTCAATCGGTGGAACCTGTCTCACGTAAGAGTACGTGTAAGGTCGGTCCGGGCCGCTTCATCCCACAATACCGCCGAATCAAGATAAGACTAGTAACGGCAAGCATATTGAACAATATCGACGCCCACAACTACTTTGTGTTCTACTCGTGCATAGTAACTACGCATAGACCTAACTCATGATGCCACTGTTGGGGAACGTAGCATGAATTCAAAATTTTCCTACGTGTCACCAAGATCTATCTATGGAGAAACCAGCAACGAGGGGAAGGAGAGTGCATCTACATACCCTTGTAGATCGCTAAGCGGAAGCGTTCAAGTGAACGGGGTTGATGGAGTCGTACTCGTCGTGATTCAAATCACCGATGATCCTAGTGCCGAACGGACGGCACCTCCGCGTTCAACACACGTACAGCCCGGTGACGTCTCCCACGCCTTGATCCAGCAAGGAGAGAGGGAGAGGTTGAGGAAGACTCCATCCAGCAGCAGCACAACGGCGTGGTGGTGATGGAGGAGCGTGGCAATCCTGCAGGGCTTCGCCAAGCACCTACGGGAGAGGAGGAGGTGTCACGGGAGGGAGGGAGGCGCCAGGGGCTCAGGTATGGATGCCCTCCCTCCCCTCCACTATATATAGGGGCAAGGGAGAGGGGGGAGGCGCAGCCTTGCCCCTTCCTCCATGGAAGGGGTGCGGCCAAGAGGGGGAGGAGTCCATCCTCCCCAAGGCACCTCGGAGGTGCCTTCCCCCTTTAGGACTCTCCCCTTTTTTTCTTCTCTTGGCGCATGGGCCTCTTGGGGCTGGTGCCCTTGGCCCATGTAGGCCAAGGCGCACCCCCTACAGCCCATGTGGCCCCCCGGGGCAGGTGGCCCCACCCGGTGGACCCCCGGGACCCTTCCGGTGGTCCCGGTACAATACCGATGACCCCGAAACTTGTCCCGATGGCCGAAATAGCACTTCCTATATATAATTCTTTACCTCCGGACCATTCCGGAACTCCTCGTGACGTCCGGGATCTCATCCGGGACTCCGAACAACTTTCAAGTTACCGCATACTAATATCTCTATAACCCTAGCGTCACCGAACCTTAAGTGTGTAGACCCTACGGGTTCGGGAGACATGCAGACATGACCGAGATGACTCTCCGGTCAATAACCAACAGCGGGATCTGGATACCCATGTTGGCTCCCACATGTTCCACGATGATCTCATCGGATGAACCACGATGTCAAGGACTTAATCAATCCCGTATACAATTCCCTTTGTCTATCGGTACGATACTTGCCCGAGATTCGATCGTCGGTATCCCGATACCTTGTTCAATCTCGTTACCGGCAAGTCTCTTTACTCGTTTCGTAACACATCATCCCATGGTCAACTCCTTGATCACATTGTGCACATTATGATGATGTCCTACCGAGTGGGCCCAGAGATACCTCTCCGTTTACACGGAGTGACAAATCCCAGTCTCGATTCGTGCCAACCCAACAGACACTTTCGGAGATACCTGTAATGCACCTTTATAGCCACCCAGTTACGTTGTGACGTTTGGTACACCCAAAGCATTCCTACGGTATCCGGGAGTTGCACAATCTCATGGTCTAAGGAAAAGATACTTGACATTAGAATAGCTTTAGCATACGAACTACGATCTTTGTGCTAGGCTTAGGATTGGGTCTTGTCCATCACATCATTCTTCTAATGATGTGATCCCGTTATCAATGACATCCAATGTCCATGGTCAGGAAACCGTAACCATCTATTGATCAACGAGATAGTCAACTAGAGGCTTACTAGGGACATTGTCGGTGTCAAAACCGGCGGATCTTGGGTAGGGGGTCCCGAACTGTGCGTCTAGGCGGACGGTAACAGGAGACGAGGGACACGATGTTTTTACCCAGTTTCGGGCCCTCTCGATGGAGGTAAAACCCTACGTCCTGCTTGATTAATATTGATGATATGGGTAGTACAAGAGTAGATCTACCACGAGATCAAGGAGGCAAAACCCTAGAAGCTAGCCTATGTTATGATTGTTGTAATGTATGTTGTCCTACGGACTAAAGCCCTCCGGTTTATATAGAAACCGGAGAGGGCTAGGGTTACACAGAGTCGGTTACAATGGTAGGAGATCCACATATCCGTATTGCCAAGCTTGCCTTCCACGCCAAGGAAAATCCCATCCGGACACGGGACGGAGTCTTCAATCTTGTATCTTCGTAGTCTTGGAGTCCGGCGGATATTGATAGTCCGGCTATCCGGACACCCCCTAGTCCAGGATTCCCTCAGTAGCCCCCGAACCAGGCTTCAATGACGATAAGTCCAGCGCATTTATAGTCTTCGGCGTTGCAAGGCGAGTTCTCCCTTCAAATTCCATGTACCTGCCGAACAGTGTCCGGCTTCATCTTGAATACTGTGTTCCTCGGCTTCTACGCCAAATAATGGCCCTCTTCCACGCGTCGCACGAATGCGAAAAGCCAGGGTGTCTTTTGCATTTCACTCCCCAATTGTGCGAGTCGCCCGCCTATAAAAGAGGCAAGAATCCAGATCCAAACCACACCGTCTTCCTCCCGTGAATACTCCATCGAAGCGCCTTTGACCTAGAAATCCATTCCACCATTGATCGTCAACGTGGCTCTTCTTCACGCGCTCCCAGCCCACCACTGGGGAATTGGAGGAGGTGCTCTATTTCGCACAACGAGCTTGTGAAGCTCCAAACGGGGGGATTCCTCCCTCCGGCCTTCATGATCCCAGTCCGTGCCGGACTAGTTACTTATCAAGGTGGGAGACAGGCGGAGGACACTCCAAGCCCCAATAAGGGGGAGCGAGTATGTTTTGTCCCTTATCTGATAACGGGACTCGGATTTCCAATACATCCGTTCCTCCGCGGGCTCCTGAAGTTCTACGGACTCCAGCTCCACCACCTCACGCCCGCCTCTGTCCTGCATATCGCGGGCTACGTAGCTCTTTGCGAGCTATTCCTGGGCATTGAGCCCCATTTCGCATTGTGGAAGAGGCTGTTTTGCCTCGTACCCCATTCTCACCAGGGGTCCATATATCAAGTGGGCGGCGCCGAAATATGGCGCATCGCCGGGACCGGATACCTATCCGGCACTCCCAAGAAGGCGTCCGAAGACTGGCCCTCGGAGTGGTTTTATATAGGGGACGCTCCGCTGCCAGACCCAGTTCGGATCGGCCTCCCGGAGTTTAGTGCTGCTCCCTTGAAGAAACGCCTCAGCTGGCGCCCACGGAGCCCCCGATTGGAGGAAGACAAGAGCGTCCATTACTTGATGGGCCGGATAAGATTAATGGCTCATTCCGGCTTGACCATGATCGGAGTCATGGCGACATGCATCAAGCGAGGGGTACAGCCACTGCAATACAGAGGCCACCCCATGTGGGATTTCAACGGGGAATATGATGATACCCGGCACGGCCGCAAAGGGCCGGATTCGACCGAGGATCTGGTGAAGATCCTGTCCAGTCTGCACAAGGGGGAGAAGGAGGATTTCCTTCGAACGAACCCTTTGAATGGGTTTTCCATGATCAACCCCAGAGGATGGGTAAGTGAACACCTTGAAGGGCCCAACCCATGCTTTCGAAGTTTAAGCTTCTTACATTATGTCTTCGGTGCAGGATCTACGCCGGACTGTGGAGGACATGGTGAGTCCTGCTCCGCAACCCGAGGATCCAGAAGGATCCCCGGATCCGGCCTCCGAAGAGGACCCGGATATCGAGGTGGAGCTGATCGACGGGGTGTATCACCAACTCAGCATAGACAATGCTTTGGTCGCCATTACGGCAGACTACCCCGGGCTATGTCCGGCTTCCCAGGTGACCGCGACCGAAGTCTGGACACCATTATCTCATCCCTGCCCATTTCTGACCTTCGCGAACGATGGTATTTTGCAGGAAGCGCCTTTACGGCAGGAAGCCGAGCCCGCGGCGGCCGACCAACAGAGGTCAGTCCGAACCAGCAGGCGGAAAAGGAGCGCAGTGCGGACGGAAACGTCGCCGCTAAGGTATAGCTCGTATTTGAATTTTTAGAGCAACGTTCCGAGGAAACGTCTGAGTGCTCATGATCTTTGTAGGAGAAAAAGCGCTCGCCGGACTGCGAGCGCAGGAATTGCCAATCCGACCAACACCGGCCAGGCTCCAGCGCCCGGCCTGGAGGGGGAGGCAAGCGCAAGACACAAGCCGGATCCTTCTCCAACGGAGGATACGGACAGACTGTCCACCACCAAGTCTGAGGTGGAGAGCGCCATGAACCATAGGCGCCGCCGGACAGTATTTCAAGAAGCGTGCTTTTCCCCTGAGGCATTGAATGCTTTTAACGCAGGGGACGCGCATCTCCGTGCTGCTCAAAATGGTTTTACCAGAGCCACGGAGCAGTATGTGAAAGACATACGGGTAAGGGAATTTTAATGGTTGTATATACCAGTAGCCCCCGAGACGTAAAGTAGTTATGCTAACTGATTTAAGGATCATTAGAAATTTCAGGCACTTAACGAGAAGAACGCCCAGCTGTCTCGGGAGCTGCAAGATTGCAAGGCCCAACTTGAGGCCGCACTTGCTGCCGCAGGAGGAGACGGAAAGACCCCTCCTGGTAACACATTTTTATTAATAAATATAAGCGCTGTGCGGCGTGCGCGCGAGTCTAATAATGACATTTGTAGGTACCGCCGGACAAGATCCGGACAGGCAAGCATTGCTACGCCAGCTAAAGGCCGGCGAGAGTGTGCCGAATAAGGTTCAGCAAGAAAGGAACAAGCTCCAGGATGCCAACGCCAAGCTCGGAGAAGAGCTGAAAGGCGCTCAAGCCGAGCTGTCCGGCTCAGTTAAGGAGAATCAGCGGCTTCGTCGCGGCATTTATAGTGAGTGCTTGAACGAACTCTTTTGAAAAGAAGAGTTCGGCGAGGAAGTATTTTGACATGATATGTCTTGTAGGTATACTCACGGGTCGTCCTGCAGAGGAGATGCCCATATCAATGGGTGATCAACTTCCCGAACTGTTGCAGCTACTCGAACGAGTTCGGCAGGCAATGAGCGGCGTCGTTCAGGCTTTATGGCCAGCCCTCACCCTACCCGAGGGCCTCGGGGAGCTTGCGGAGAAGCTGCAGGGAGTGCGGCAGCGCTTCCGTTTGTGGAAGATTTCGGCTTGCCGTCAAGGTGCCAGGGAGGCTTGGGCCATGGTGAAGACGCGGTACAAGAAGGCGGATCCCAACCACATGGCCGAAGTTGGACCGGTGGGGCCCGATGGGAAGGAGATCCCTGTGAGTTTAGTTTATAGCCAAGTAGAGTTGGCTACTAAATTTTCCCAACGGGACTGTAAACTAGACAGCCTGTTAGACGGGATTGAGGAGGAATACAATCAGTGAATTTGACAATGTATGTTATCCTTTAAAGTGACATGTGAAATGCCTTCTAGCCGGATTGTAGATCGTTTGTCTTTGCCGACCTTTTCGCTTCGACCTCGGGACCCTAGAGTCCGGAGTGTGTCCGAATACCTTTTTGGTTAAGAAACAACCGTGGTATGCATGGAGACCAGGCGTAGGGGTCATTAGTGCTTTATCAGACAAGTGCCCAACTAGTTATGTTATATTACATGGTTAGTAAGAAACATCTTCCAGGGAGAATAGTTCCGTTAAGGGTTCCTTTCCCTGGGAGGCATGCCCTAAAGTGCATGTCCGGACTGCAAAGAAAGCAGTAAAACATCTGGGGGCAAATAGATAAATAGGTAAAAAGTCATCTTTTAAGTCACCGACCGAATATTCCCTTAAGAATGCTAGCTTTCGGCTTCACCCAGTCTGAGGTACACATCCGGCTGACCCGGCAGTAACAATCGCAGAGGTGCTCCCTTTACCTCCTAGCCGAACAATCGGGAACGTAGGGGTAAGCACAGGAGCTAGGCAACCCAGCTTGGCCAAAACTTAAGTCATATCGATGCATATAATGGCGAGTAAAAGGTACATGTGGAAGCTTGACACATGTGCTAGGTATAAAACCCGTATAATTGAGCTTCTGTAAAAGAAGCCCCCAGGAATAATGAGTGCGGATGGCACATCATGCGTATGCAAAGAATGCAAAAATAGGCCCAGAAGGGCTTTTAAGTGAAAAGGATAGAAAGAGAAACAAAAGACAGCCGAATTGTAAAAGTTTGGACGGGGGAAGGGGACGAACTCTTAGTCCGGCGCTAGGCATAGAATCGTCGGAGGCGGGCTGCGTTCCATGGGTTCGGCTCGAGTCGGTGATCCGACGCATTTCATAGACGGTATGCTCCGCCGGTCAGTACTTGATCGATAATGAAGGGGCCCTCCCATTTGGGCTTGAGCTTGTCCTTTTTCTTGTCCGGCAGGCGTAGAACTAGTTCGCCAACGTTGTAAGTCTTGGCCCGTACTTCTCTGCTTTGATATCTTCGGGCCTGCTGCTGATAGAATGCGGAACGAGCCTTCGCGACGTCACGTTCTTCCTCCAATGTGTCCAAGCTGTCCTGCCGATCAAGCTCGGCCTCTCTTTCCTCATACATGCGCACTCGAGGTGAGTCATGAATAATGTCACAGGGCAAGACTGCCTCTGCGCCGTATACCATAAAAAATGGTGTGAATCCGGTAGTACGGTTAGGCGTTGTCCGCAGCCCCCAGAGTACGGAGTCGAGCTCCACGACCCATTGTGTGTCGGATTTAGTGAGTGACCTCACTAGTCTGGGTTTAATGCCGCTCGTTAGTAGACCATTTGCTCTTTCCACTTGACCGTTGGTTTGAGGGTGATAGACTGACGCATAGTCGAGCTTGATGCCCATATTTTTGCACCAGAACTTAACCTCGTCGGCTGTGAAGTTCATGCCGTTGTCGGTGATGATGCTATGGGGGACTCCGTAATGGTGTACCACCCCTGATATAAAGTCTATCACTGGTCCGGACTCTGCCGTTTTGACCGGTTTGGCCTCTATCCATTTGGTGAACTTATCTACCATGACCAATAGGTACTTTTTCTTGTGGGTTCCCCCTTTAAGGGGTCCAACCATGTCAAGCCCGCAGACTGCGAACGGCCAGGTAATGGGTATGGTTTTGAGGGCGGTGGGTGGCATATGGCTCTGATTAGCAAAGAGCTGACAACCAACGCATCGCTGGACCAAGTCCTGTGCGTCTGCCCAAGCCGTCGGCCAATAAAATCCTGTACGGAATGCCTTTCCTACAAGGGCCCGGGCTGCTGCGTGGTGTCCGCCTAGTCCGGCATGAATTTCAGCCAGGAGGTTTCGCCCTTCTTCTTCGGAGATACACCTTTGAAGGACTCCGGTGGTACTTTTCTTATAAAGTTCTCCCTCATGGACCTTGTAGGCCTTCGATCGCCGGACTATGCAGCGGGCCTCATTTTGGTCTTCGGGAAGTTCCTGCCTAAGTAAGTAGGCTAGGAAAGGTTCTATCCACGCGGCGATTACTGCCATTATGACGTGGGCGGAGGGTGTTATGTCGTCTGCCGAATCACCGGTTGGTGCGGTTTTCTCCGGTTTGTCGCTACCGGGCTCCTCTTCCCATAGTACGGATGGCTTGAAGAGCCGTTCCAGGAAGATATTTGGAGGGACAGCATCACGTTTCGCACCGATGCGTGCCAGGACGTCGGCCGCTTGGTTATTATCTCGGGCTATGTGATGGAATTCGAGTCCTTCAAACCGAGCTGACATTTTTAGGACAGCGTTGCGATATGCTGCCATTTTCGGATCCTTGGCGTCGAAGTCTCCATTTATTTGGGATATTGCAAGGTTTGAGTCCCCGCGCACCTCTAGGCGTTGAATGCCCATGGAGACCGCCATCCGAAGACCATGTAACAGGGCCTCGTATTCGGCTGCATTGTTGGAGTCTGTGTACATTATTTGAAGTACATACTGGACTGTATCTCCGGTGGGGGACGTCAGTACGACGCCAGCCCCCAGTTCGGCCAACATCTTGGAGCCGTCGAAATGCATAGTCCAATTGGAGTATGCGCCGTACTCTTTAGGGAGTTCGGCTTCAGTCCATTCGGCGACGAAGTCAGCCAAAACTTGTGACTTTATAGCTCGTCGAGGTTTGTAAGTGATGTCGAATGGTAAGAGCTCAATGGCCCATTTTGCTATCCTGCCCGTTGCGTCGCGGTTATTTATAATGTCATTGAGTGGTACTTCAGAGGCCACTGTTATCGAGCACTCTTGAAAGTAGTGCCGGAGCTTTCGGGACACCATGAACACCGCATATGCTATCTTCTGATAGTGCCGGTAACGGGATTTGCAGGGGGTTAACACAGTGGATACATAATACACTGGTTTTTGAAGAGGGAATTTATGCCCTTCTGTCGCTCGTTCGACGACGAGGACTGCGCTTACAACTTGATGTGTTGCTGCGATGTATAACAACATTGGTTCGCCCAGAGTGGGCGCAGCCAGGACCGGATTTCTTGCCAGTATGGCCTTTATTTCTTCGAGTCCGGCAGTGGCAGCATCCGTCCACTCGAAGTGTTCGGTGCGCCTGAGGAGGCGATAGAGGGGCAACGCCATTTCTCCTAAACGGGAGATAAAGCGGCTTAATACTGCCACGCATCCTGTTAATTTTTGTATTTGTTTGAGGTCTTTTGGAATATCCAACTGTGATAGAGCTCGGATTTTGGCCGGATTTGCTTCAATTCCTCTACCGGATACGATGAAGCCCAGCAGCTTTCCGGCTGGTATGCCGAAAACGCATTTTTCCGGATTCAGCTTGATGTCGTATGCTCTGAGGTTGTCGAATGTGAGCCTCAAATCATCTACTAAAGTTTCGGCGTGTTTTGTTTTGACGACTACGTCGTCTATGTATGCCTCGACTGTTTTGCCGATTTGGGTGGCCAGACATGTTTGAATCATGCGCTGATATGTTGCGCCGGCGTTTTTGAGTCCGAAGGGCATCGTGTTGAAGCAGAATGGTCCATATGGAGTGATAAATGCCGTTGCGGCTTGGTCTGCTTCCGCCATCTTGATTTGATGATAGCCAGAGTATGCATCCAGGAAGCACAACGAATCGTGCCCTGCTGTGGCATCGATAATTTGATCGATGCGGGGGAGAGGGAAGGGATCCTTTGGGCAAACTTTATTGAGGTCTTTAAAATCGACGCAGAGGCGCCAGGATTTATCCTTCTTTGGTACCATCACCAAATTTGCTAGCCAGTCCGGATGTTTGATATCTCTAATGAATCCGGCTTCCAATAGTTTGGCTAGCTCTTCTCCCATTGCCTGTCTTTTGGGCTCGGAAAATCGTCAAAGAGCCTGTTTGACTGGCTTGAATCCTTTTAGGATGTTTAGGCTGTGTTCTGCCAACCTGCGAGGGATTCCGGGCATGTCTGAAGGATGCCAGGCGAAGATATCCCAATTTTCCCGAAGGAATTCGCGCAGTGCGGCGTCTACTTCGGGGTTCAACTGTGCCCCAATGGAGGCCGTCTTTGTTGAGTCCGTTGGATGGACCTGGAATTTAATTATCTCGTCTGCTGGTTTGAAGGAGGTGGACTTGGATCTTTTATCGAGTATCACATCGTCCCTATTCACTGTAGAGCGCAGCGCGGTGAGTTCCTCTGCCGCTACGGCTTCGGATAGTGCCTCGAGGGCTAGCGTGGCTGTCTTGTTTTCGGCGCGGAGTGCTATGTCCGGATCACTAGCGAGAGTGATTATTCCGCTGGGCCCAGGCATTTTAAGCTTCATGTACCCGTAATGAGGTATTGCTTGAAAAATTGTCAATGCCTCTCGTCCTAATATGGCGTGATACCCACTGCTGAACGAGGCCACCTGGAACGTGACTTCTTCGGATCTGTATTTGTCCGGAGAGCCGAACACCACATCGAGTGTGATTTTTCCTGTGCAGCGCGCTTCCTGTCTAGGGATTATTCCTCTAAAGGTTGTGCTGCTTCGCTCAATACAGCTCCAATCGATTTCCATTTTTCGCAGAGTTTCCTCATAAATGAGGTTTAGTCCGCTGCCGCCGTCCATGAGGACTTTTGTTAGTCGAAAGCCGTCCACTATGGGACTAAGTACCAGTGCGGCTGGGGCTCTGGTTGTTCGGAATGTGGGCTCGTCACTGCCATTGAAGGTAATGGCTGTGTCGCTCCATGGATTTGCTGTTGCTACTTGGTAGACTTCGGCGAGTTCGCGGATTGATCATTTTCGCATATTATTTGATGAGAAAGTCTCGAAGACTGTTGATACCGTGCTGGTATTGTTGGAGTGGTTTCCCGGAGCTAGAAGCTCTTCGCCACTTTTGGCCACCTGCCGTAATATCCAACATGCTCGAAGGCTATGTGTTGGGATGGCTCCCTCTGTATTATGAAGCTTACAGGGTCCATTGAGCCATCCCTCCAGTACGGTTCCGTTTCCCTGATTGGGTTTTTGTTTTTTCGTTTTTGCATCTGGGGCCTGAGTGTAAGGCGCCCTTTTACTGCGGACTGGGTTTGGGGCCGGATTATCCCAAAATTGATTTTCGGTTTTCCAGAAACTCTCCATCGCACAGTACTTTCGTACAATGGATGCCAGATCGGTGAAGCGCGTAATTTTGCGACAATCAATGGCGTTTAGTATTCCCTTGTCCGTGCAGTTATTGCGGAAGATTGATATTGCGTTTTCCTCTCGGCAGTCCTTTATCCTGTCCATAACCAGGAGGAATCTGGCCCAGTAGTGATGTACTGTTTCTGTAGGCTCTTGCCGTATTAGAGATAGATCGCATATGTCTGGGCGGGTGGGTGGAATAAAATCCGGATCCCTGCCCATCTTGAGGCTCAAAGGCCAAGGGGTTTCTGAATTCGGAAGTGTGGTTTGCTGGGGACAATCCAGCGAGTCCGGGGCGATGCATGATTTTAAGTTCAATGCTCGATCGAAGTCCGTCCCCCCGCGGGAATCCGGCATGGAGGGTTCGGGAATCCAGACATGAATTGTTTTCAACACTGGCAAAGAGTTGCCCTATTGCTCCTCTACCACTGCTATGTGGTGGGTGGCCTGGGGAGAGTTAATCTCTCTCAGATCGGTTTTAAGCCCAATCTAGTTGTAGTACGTAGCGACTCCCAGGGCAGCGATGCGATCCAAGAGCTCGTTAACAGACGAGAGCTCTATTGGATCTATCTGTTCGGCAGCTTTAGGGCTGACGCGAAGATTGCTTTCGACGACTTGAGAAGTCATTGCCGAAGCGGCGGCCGGACAGGCGGTCATGAGAAAACCACCAAGCCGGATAGTTTGGCCGGCGGCCAAGGCCCCTCCGGCGAAAACACCGTCTTTGAAGACGGGTGGAGGCATCCTCTCTATCGGTGACGACACAGAGGAACTCTCAATGAAAGCACCAATGTCGGTGTCAAAACCGGCGGATCTCGGGTAGGGGGTCCCGAACTGTGCGTCTAGGCGGATGGTAACAGGAGACGAGGGACACGATGTTTTTACCCAGGTTCGGGCCCTCTCGATGGAGGTAAAACCCTACGTCCTGCTTGATTAATATTGATGATATGGGTAGTACAAGAGTAGATCTACCACGAGATCAAGGAGGCAAAACCCTAGAAGCTAGCCTATGGTATGATTGTTGTAATGTATGTTGTCCTACGGACTAAAGCCCTCCGGTTTATATAGACACCGGAGAGGGCTAGGGTTACACAGAGTCGGTTACAATGGTAGGAGATCCACATATCCGTATTGCCAAGCTTGCCTTCCACGCCAAGGAAAATCCCATCCGGACACGGGACGGAGTCTTCAATCTTGTATCTTCGTAGTCTTGGAGTCTGGCGGATATTGATAGTCCGGCTATCCAGACACCCCCTAGTCCAGGATTCCCTCAAACATATTGTGGTCTATGTATTCACACGTGTATTACGATTTCCGGATAATACAGTTATAGCATGAATAAAAGACAATTATCATGAACAAGGAAATATAATATTAATACTTTTATTATTGCCTCTAGGGCATATTTCCAACACACCGCAGCGATGATTCCCCTCCCGATGGCACTCCGGTGCCACCAAGAGAGAGGAGGAGAGGTTCTCCCCCTTGTGCTTCCTCCTCCATAGATTTCCCCATCTGGTACTTGGCCTTCATGGCACTGATGGCCCCTCTGAGATCCTCCTCCATGACCTCCGGTGATGATGGCCCCCACCGGCAGGGTGCCGGAGAGGGCCTAGATTGATTTCTCATGGCTACAGAGGCTTGCGGCGGCGGAACTTCCGATTTAGGTTATTTCCCGAAGGTTTCTGTATTTATAGGAATTTTTGGCGTAGGTTTCACGTCAGGGGGGGGGGTCTCCGGGCTATCCACGAGATAGGGGGCGTGCCCTAGGGGGGTGGGCGCGCCCCCCACTCTCGTGGTCAGCCCGGGACTCTTCTGGCCCAACTCCGATGCTCCGTGGTCTTCTTTTGGTCCATAAAAAATCATCAAAAATTGGCACGTCAATTGGACTCCGTTTGGTATTCCTTTTCTGTAAAACTCAAAAACAAGGAGAAAACAGAAACTGGCACTAGGCTCTAGGTTAATAGGTTAGTCCCAAAAATCATATAAAATGACATATAAATGCATATAAAACATCATAGATGGATAATATAATAGCATGAATACTTCATAAATTTTAGATACGTTGGAGACGTATCAGACGCCTCGGTCAAATTGGTATGGTCGACCAAGAAGGAGGTGGCAAACGGACATCGGGATGACATCACACTCCAAAGTGTCTTCATATGCTCCAATTTTGAAGCAAACTTTGACCGTATGCTCAACTTGGATAGTGTCGGAATCGCTTAGCCATTGAACTTTGTAGGGGTGGGGGTGCTTCATCTTGACCAATTGGAGCTTGGAGCATAGTTCTTCACTTGCCAAGTTATGGCAACTACCTCTGTTGATGGTGACCTTGACGGACCTTCCATTGATGTCGGCCTTGGTACGGAAGATATGACATCTTCGGTCTTCATCTTGTTGATGCTGAAGAGTCAGAACCTTGGAGACGACAAGAGCGGGGCTCGAATCTTCATCACAAAAGACTTGATCATCTTCGTCTCCGTTCACGCGCCAGTGCATGGCCACTTGCTCAAGGGCTTCCATCTCCTCTTCACTCATGGAGTCATAGGTTCCATCGTTGTTGAAGATCATGGTGCGCTTGTTGGTACACTCAAAGGACTTGTGGCCTCGGCCGCCGCATGTGAAACACTTGATGGAACTTGTCTTGACAGTCTCATCAGTGAGAATAGATGATGAAGCTCGCGGCTTGAAGTTTCTTGTAGTAGAAGGACGACTTGAGGTTGTCGAAGTTTTCTTGTAACTTCACTTGTCGCCGTTGCTTGTAGATGGCTTGGTTGAGGCAGAAGGTGTTGGAGTCTTAGAAACTTGGTTGTTGGAGAAGACGTAGCTCTTGGACGAGTACTTGGCGTACTTGAAGTCATCTTGCACTTGACATTCCACTTTGATAGCTTGATGCACTAGCTCAATGAGGTTGGAGTAGGGTTGGAAGTCAGCAATCTTCTTGATGGGATGATTGAGTCCATTCAAGAAATGGGCCATAGTTTTCTCATCATCTTCCGTGGCATTGGCTCTTATCATGGCAATCTCCATTTCTTTGTAGTATTCTTCAACGCTCTTTGTTCCATGCTTGAAGAGTTGGAGTTTCTTGAAGAGGTCGCGGTTGTAGTATGTTGGCACAAAGCGTGCTTACATGACATCCTTCATTTGATCCCATGTGGTGATTGGTGGTTCACCTCTTGCTTCTCGACGCTCAAGGACTTGTTCCCACCATATGAGCACATAGTCCTGGAACTCAAGGGATGCCATAGTGATCTTCTTCTCTTCCTCACAGTTGTGCAAATGAAAGATCTTGTCACCCTTCAATGCCCATGAAAGGTATTCTTCGGGATCATTGCTTCCGTTGAACTTGGGCATGGTGAACTTGAGCTTTTCGTAGCATTGCTCTTCATTGTGTTGGGGTCGAGGGTGATGATGACTCCCTTGACGTGGATGAATTTCAACCTCATATTGCTCTTGGCGTGGAGGATTTCCATAGTCATCATGCTCTTGATGAACTAGAGGTTGTGGAGGAGCTTGTCGAGCTTGTGGAGGGGCTTGAGGAACTTGACGATGCACTCTTGCTTGATAGTTCCTCTCTTGGATTTCTTCGCGAAGTTCTTTCTCTTGACTGCAGGGGTGAAATTGGGCCTGGGGCAACTGGGGCTATAGCCCCAGGTGTGTCCCAAGTAGCACCTATTAGCAAGAGTGTTTTTTTCAAGAATTTTAGACTTGGTAAAGGCCCAGCCCCAGACGTGCAAACCCAGCCCGAGCCAGCCCATACTTAGAAATTCATCTCGACGAATGGTTGTCATAGCTGGCCCAACTAAACTCACCTAAGTGTACTTAGCCCAACTGACCTTTCCATCTCTTTGTACGGTTGCCAAAAAAACTCCAATCATCTCGATTGTCTCCCTGTTCGCAGATTCCCTTTGCGCCGCCGTCGTTAGCGTAGAAGCCCTCGTTCGCACGCCGTGTCATCCTCCTCTATTCCCCTAGACAGATCGGACCTCCAGACGGGGCGGCTGGCGCTCGTATCATCTCACCTGGAGCAGCCACCTCAACTTTACTGTTCTGCTTCAACTCCTACTAAATTACAGTGCATGCACAACCTTTTGGATCGGTAATTCTAGTTTGTATCATCTAAAATTTAGTTCCCTAGTTTCTCTGCGTCAGTCAGAAATTAACGAGTTGATGATGTCAATTGTATTACTTTAGTCAATTTTCTTTAGTTAACAAGTTCTCAAAATTTCTATCAAGTTAACTTAACCTATGTCCATATTCACTATAAAGGACTTAGGTCGATACCTAGTGTCCTGATTTTACATACTCACTTTTATGTTTATACTACAAATCCTTCTATGATTGCTAATAAAGAAACGATGGGCTCAAATGAATAAAGTCTTCACTAATTTGGTATCAACTTTCGCCACACTACGTTAAATTGTTCATACGTTTTCACCAAATTTTCTCTTGTGATAAGAATGAATTTCATTTTTCATTATATTGTGTGATTATTTGGTGTATTTCTGAAAAAGATTGGTGCGTGTGATTTTAGACGTTATTTATAGCCGCTTAGTTTTAGCCCTGGGCATTGAAAAATCCTAGCTCTGCCTCTGCTTGACTGCGTGTATCTTGGTTGCGGTTGGCGATGGCTCGACTTAACTCTCGAAGGGCATGTTGCGCCTCAAGTGCTTGTGCTTCACGTTGTTGTTGAAGACGTTGAGCCTCGTCATCTTGTTCGTCTTGGTGTTGGTGCGCTCACTCTTCCTCTTGGTGACTTTGATGTTGCCTTTCTTGTGCTTGTGCAAGTGGTTTTGGTAGTGACGATGTGCTTGCTCGCTGAATTGCTCTTGTGGATGATTGCCATGTAGAGGATTGTGAGTTGCTTGACGGTCTTGGCATGCGGCTCGACGTAGAGTGTTCGATGTTAGTGTACTTGAGCCGGAGAGGGTGTCGTCGGAGTGTCGACTCGAGTGGCTACGTCTTGAGTAGGACGGAGTGGTAGAAGAGCGGTTTACCAACAAGGCACAAATCTCGTCCATTCTTGCATCGTTTTCTTGTTTGTGTGCATCGAGCTTGTTGTCGAAGTAGTCTCTTGTTCGTTGCTCCGAAAGTCGCAAGTCGGTGGCGAGATTCTCGATGCGGTCGCTCACTGATTGTTGTTCTTGATGCAAAGCTCGTTGTGCACCGAAGAGGTGGCTCTTGGTGACATAGCATGACATGTCATCGTCTTCCTCGATGAAGAGTGGGTTGGTAGAAGAACTTGGCCTATCCATAATTCCAAGCAAATATGTGAGTGGGAGAAAGAGACGAACTTATACCAAATGTTCCTTGACCGATGTTGAAGTTGGATCAATGATCACTCAAATGTGGAACAAGGAAATAGCACAATTGGTACCAATTCTTGTCGGTTCTTACACCTACACAAGTAAAAGCTTATGGTGGAGCTCGGTTAGGATGGTGGCACAAAATTTGATGCAATTGTTAGTGAGCCTCAATAATGTTGGAAAATATTCACAAATTTGCAAATGCAACAACTAGACCAACCAAGTAGTGGTACACGGAAACACTCACGCAAATAGATAAGTGGGGTCGTGCAACCAAGGAATGAGCCAAAATGTGGAGTCCATGAAAATGCTCTTTTTGCACAACACTAGAGAGACGCTAGCACGATTGCACAATAGGTGGATATGAACTTGTGCACAACCTACTAAGCAAAAATGAAATGACTTCTATCCCAAGTATGCTATATGTATGGTGTTCCAGTAATATGATCCAAGATGAAAGAGTATGATAATCTTAATGTAGTTTGATGCTATGGTTCTTGCTTAAATGCTCTTTGCTTATATTTTCCTTTTGCTTAAAAGGTTGTTTGGCTCTTTCTCTTTTGAGCTATTTTCTCATCCAAAACTTCACGAACCAAGATAGCAATTGTGTATGCAATGACAACTTTGTGACACAAAAGATGACACCAAGATATGCACCACGGTGATATGGTATGGATGCTATGGGAAGTATGATCACTACTGTGCACAAGTAACGTTGCCAGCAATACTCAAATGTCTAGTCTCGATAGGTAAGGTATGCAAAATGGGCCATGGGGTTATCAATGCAATGGCAATGTGAAGACAAAAGATGTCGTCGAAGTTACCGTCGAGGTAGTCATTTGTAAGCAAGGACGGTTGTTGGCGATGACAAGTCCTTGACAAAGATGAGCGGTGGTGATGTTGATGTCGAACCGTACCTATATAGCTGAAACACAATAGGACACGGGAACCACAACTCAAATAACCACAAATACTATAGGAAACAAAATGGGTTAAGTTGCGGAAGTTGGTGGTGGTATAGTGGATGATGTGGTGAAAGCCCTAAGCAAAGATGCCAAAGTTTGGAAACTTTGATGGTGTCAAATGATGTTGGAATATATCTAAGTGGATGGGGAATGTCAATAGCTTCTCAACGAGCTAAAGAACGCGAAAATCGAACTCCAAATGTGGAAGTTATGGGGAAAGCTGTCAAGCATCCGAAGCTGAAACTGGGAGTAGCGGTTGTACAGCTTGGAAGGGCGCTAGTACTGCTTGTGGATCCCAGCAGTAGTACCGCATGGTGAGGGTGGTAGTACCGCTTGTGTCGTGAAAACTCTGAGATCCGAAACGGGTGAAATTAGGGCGGAAATGGATGATTTCGGGGGGGAAATTGGGTGGATTTCGTGGATGGAGATAGGTGAAACTTGAGGGAGAGCTATATCCACTCGTGGCAAAGCAAATCCATGGATCAAATCCAACAAAACTTCATCACACCAATAACTCAGAAAAAATTGCAGCTATTTTTGGTGAGGATTTTCAAAATTGGGGAAGAACACAACAAAATTAGGCTAGAAAAAGAGAGTGGGGGCTCCAAAATCATGATCAACGTGGCTCTTGATACCAAAGATGATGAAGGTAGAACCCTAGATGCCCGATCTTTCACGATTGGAGGGGATTCTATGAAGAACACGAAGAACACGAGGGGGAAAACGAGGGGAAACACAAGAGAAATCACCCGACCAACAAGATCCGGTCACACATATGCTAGATCCTCAAAACACAAAGAGTGATACACGATTCAAGGTCAACAAAGGACGATACAAGAGGTCTTCTCTATGAGGAGGTCTTGAAGGGTCTTCCCGTAATGGGGTCTTGAATCCGCTTGGGTGATCTTCTCCGAAGAGGTCATGAGCTCCGAGGAGAAGTAACCAAGTGGATGAGCAAAGCTCTATCTCAAATATGAGCTAAACCAATGCTAACCCTAATACGGAGCTAGGGGGCAAATATATATAGTCCAAGGGGTAAGTGGGAGATACATGGGGTGAAACCCCTTTCACTGCGGGCAGGCTAGGCGGTTGTACCGGCCTTGGGGGCGGTTGAACCGCCGGGAGCTCAGGTGCTGGCTCCTGGAGGTGTTCACGGAAGGGGGTAGCGGTTGTACCGATGTTTGGAGCGGTTGTACCAGTCTTCTGGCTGTTACGGGGATAAACCGGTGGTGTATCGGCCTTGCACCGCTCGATCACATAAGCTGGACCGGTAGTTGGGTGGTAGTAGAGCGGTTGTACTGCTCGAGCGGTTGTTGGGCGGTACATGGGCGGTTGTACCGGTCCTTCTGGGTTGCGCAGATTGTCTTCATGCTCTCGATGTCCATCTTGCATCGTAACTTCTCCTTGGTTGCTTCCTTGGTACCTAAGCACACAAAGCATCTCTGTTGACGTAGTAGCCATGTCTCAAATGGGTCAAAGGGGAGTTCAACAAGGAGAGAGTTAACCTTGTTTTTGATAGCTCTCACACGGGCTCTTGTCATTGGTCCAAGTGGTGTCGTGGAAGACGAAGGAAGGTCCTTGGGGACGACTGTAGGATGCTCCGCATCATCTCTCCCCCCCCCCCCCCCTTGGGAAAGATCCGACCTCGGATCAAAAGCCTCATCACCATGGTAGGGAGAGAGATCCTTGATGTTGAAGACATTGCTTATGTTGTACTTGTCGCGTGGGAGATCGATCTTGTATGCGTTGTTGTTGTAGCGTGCTAGCACCTTGAATGGTCCGTCGGCTCGAGGTAGAATCTTGGACTTGTGTTCGTTGGGGAAGCTTTCCTTGCGAAGGGGTAGCCACACGAGATCTCCAACGTCGAATATCACGGGTTGCTTGTTGATGTTGAGCTTGGTCGCGAGTCATTGTACTTGGCGCTCGATGGTGTGCCTTGTATCTTCATGCATCTTTTTGAGGTAGGTCACTCGTGCACTCGTGTCCATGTTGATACGCTCTTGTAGCGGTAAAGGGAGAATGTCCAATGGGGACAGCGGGTTGAAACCGTAGACAACCTCGAAGGGGGACTTGCCGGTAGTTGAATGTCTTGCTCGGTTGTAGGCGTACTCGGTGATGGATAGACACTCCTCCCACTCCTTGATGTTCCTATTGATCAACACGCATAGTAGAGTGGATAGCGTACGGTTCGTCACCTCCGTTTGGCCGTCAGTTTGAGGATGGTATGCTGAAGTGAACAAGAGCTTGATTCCGAGCTTGGCGCATAGAGTCTTCCAAAAGTAACTCAAGAACTTGACGTCGCGGTGCGAGACAATCGTCTTTGGGACTCCATGGAGGCGCAAGATTTCCCTACAAAAAAGATTTGCAATATGTGAATCATCATCTATCTTATTGCATGGTATGAAATGAGCCATCTTAGAGAATCGGTCCATAACAACAAACACGAAATCTTTGTCATTTCTAGTTCTTGGTAAACCAAGCACAAAATCCATGCTAATATCTTCCCATGGATGTTATGGAATTGGAAGGCGCATATAAAGACCATGGGATTGAGCTATTGACTTAGCTTTGCGACATGTCGAGCATCGAGTGGTGAAGCGTGAGACGTCATGGAACATCTTGGGCCAAAAGTAGTTCTTGGAGAGCGTGGCGAATGTCTTGTCGTGTCCAAAGTGTCCCATTAGTCCTCCTCCATGAGCCTCTTGCAAAAGTAACAAACAAAGAGAAGACTCGGGGATACATAGTTTGTTAGCTCTCATAAGATAATCATTCGTGAGGTAATAGCGTTCCCAAGATGTATGCGTCAAACACTTGGCATAAGGAATAGCAAAAGTAGGATCACACGCATACAAGTCTTTTATGTGCTCAAAGCCAATGACATTCAATTCAAGTTTAGTGACAAGCATGCATATGCGGGAAAGAGCATCCGCCACAACATTTTCCCTACCTTTGATGTACTTGATGACATAATGAAATGACTAAATGAATTCACTCCACTTAGCATGACGCTTGTTCAACTTAGTTTGACCCTTAAGATACTTAAGCGCTTCATGATCGGTACGAAGGATAAATTCATGAGGGCGAAGATAATGTTCCCATTCACGCAAAACTCGCACTAAAGCATAGAGCTCTTTGTCATAGATGGGATAATTGACTTGCGCTCCGGAGAGTTTCTCACTAAAGTATGCTATTGGGCGCTTTTCTTGCATTAACACACCTCCTATGCCATTACCACTAGCATCGCAATGAGTTTCAAAAGGTTTGTCAAAGTTGGGTAATACAAGCATGGGAGCATGAGTAAGCAAATTCTTTAGCTCATTAAATGCGGTATCTTGGGATGGTCCCCAAACAAATGGCGCATTTTTCTTACTCATGGAATGCAAAGGTAAAGCCATGGTGCTGAAATCCTTCACAAATCTACGATACAAACCAGCTAAACCAAGAAGACTACGCACTTGTTGCAAGTTGGTTGGTTGGGGCCAAGTTTTAATAGCATTGATCTTAGATTCATCTACATGAACAACCTTAGAAGACACAACGAAACCCAAGAAAACAAGCTTATCGACAAAAAGGCATTTGTCCATATTAGCATAAAGTCGCTCTTTCCTAAGGGTTTGCAACACGGTTCTAAGATGGGTCACATGATCTTGGAGGGATTTGCTAAAGACAAGAATATCGTCAAAGTAGACCACAACAAATACACCAATATAGGGTCGAATAATAAAATGCATGACTCGCTTGAAAGTGCCGGGTGCTTCGGATAAACCCATTGGCATAACTAGCCATTCATATAAGCCAAATTTGGTCTTAAATGTGGTTTTCCATTCATCACCTTCTTGGATGCATATTTTATAGTATCCACTCTTAAGACCAATCTTAGAGAAAATGGTGGCTCCGCTAAGCTCGTCTAGCATATCATCTAAGCGTGGAATAGGGTAACTATAACACATGGTAATAGCATTGATAGGACGATAATCGGAACACATGCGAAATGTACCATCCTTCTTGGGAACAAGGATTACCGGGATGGCACAAGGGCTCAAGCTTTCATGTACATGACCGTTGTCGATGACTTGTTGTACTTGCCGTTGGATATCCTTAGTTTCCTCGGGGTTGACGCGGTATGGAGCCTTGTTAGGTTGAGGTGCTCCGGGGATGAGGTCGATTCGGTGTTCAATGCCTCATAGTGGAGGTAGACCCGGAGGTAGCTCATCGGGGAAAACATCTTGGAATTCCTGCAAAAGAGAAGACAACACTAAAGGTAGATCCTGTGTTAGTTTTTGGTGCCTCGTCCTTGCACACAAGGACATAGTGCATAACACCTGATGGGTTGTCAAACACTTCTCTCATCTCACTTTTGGTGGCAAATAGTACTAGATTTTCTTGTCGCTCACCCTGGAGGCACTCGATTTTGGCTTGTGGTGCTCACTCTCTTTTGGATGGGTCACTCTCTGTCACGCCCAATATGCGACCCTATCCTAAAGGAACTTGAAGGTCCCACCAAAGATAGAAGCGCATATTGGAGACCCTTTTGCAAGGTGGATATCATTACATCGTACCATTACATAATAGTTGGGAATACAAGCAAGAGGCATACCATGCCACACGAATACAACATCATCATACATAAGAGCAACATCCGACTACGGATGAAACACAAACAGAAACTCAAACGACATCCACCCTGCTAGCCCAGGCTGCTGACCTGGAACCTATCCCCTGATCGAAGAAGAAGAAGAAGAAGAAGAAGAAGAAGAAGAACTTCAAAACAAGCAAGCATCGCTCTCGCGTCATGATCATCGCATAACCTGTACCTGCAACTGTTGTTGTAGTAATCTGTGAGCCATGAGGACTCAGCAATCCCATTACCATGGGTATCAAGACTAGCAAAGCTTAATGGGTAAGGAAGGGGTAAAGTGGTGAGGTTGCAGCAGTGGCTATGCAAAGTATGGTGGCTAACATACGCAAATAAGAGCGAGAAGAGAAGCAAACGGAATGGTCGAGAAGCTAGAAGTGATCAAGAAGTGATCCTGAAACTACTTACGTTCATACATAACCCAAAAACCATGTTCACTTCCCAGACTCCGCCGAAAAGAGACCATCACGGCTACACACGCGGTTGATGCGTTTTAGTTAAGTCAAGTGTCAAGTTCTCTACAATTGGATATTAACAAATTCCCATCTACCACATAATCGTGGGCACAGCTCTCGAAAGTTTATACCCTGCAGGGGTGTCCCAACTTAGCCCATCACAAGCTCTCACGGTCAATGAAGGATATTCCTTCTCCCAGGAAGACCCGATCAGTCTCGGAATCACGGTTACAAGACATTTCGACAATGGTAAAACAAGACCAGCAAAGCCGCCCGATGTGCCGACAAATCCCGATAGGAGTCACATGTATCTCGTTCTCAGGGCACACCGCACAAGTCAAGCTACGTGTAAAACCAGCCCTCAAGTTTCCCCGAGGTGGCCCCGCAGGTTCCTCGGTTCGGACCAACACTTGAAGGAGCACTGGCCCGGGGGGTTAAATAAAGATGACCCTCGGGCTCCAGAAACCCATGGGAAAAAGGCTTAGGTAGGCAAATGGTAAAACCAAGGTTGGGCCTTGCTGGAGGAGTTTTATTCAAAGCGAACTGTCAAGGGGTTCCCATAAATCACCCAACCGCGTAAGGAACGCAAAATCAAGGAAAACTAGGGCGGCAAGAGTGGAACAAAACACCAGGCATAAGGCCGAGCCTTCCACCCATTACCAAGTATATAGGTGCATTACTTAAATAAGAGATATTGTGATATCCCAACATAATCCTGTCCCTCATGGAGCAATCTTCAACTTCACCTGCAACTAACAACACTATAAGATGGGCTAAGCAAAAGTGGTAACATAGCCAAGCAACGGTTTGCTAGGAAGGGTGAAAAGGTTAGAGGCTGACATGGCAGTTTGGGAGGCTTGATGAACAAGTGATAGGTAGCGCAGCATAGTGATAGAACGAACCAACTAGCATAGTAATGATAGTAGTGAGATCTAAGGTGACAGTCATCTTGCCTGAAATCCCACTAGGAAGAAGAACGATTCCATGAAGAAGATGAACGGGCGAAGTCGAACCAAGCATAGTCGAACGAATCCTCACGATCGCAACGAAACAGGAACTATCGAGAAGAAGCACAACCGGAAAGAAGCAAGCACCACGGTAAACACACAACACATAAACATGACATGATGCACAACCAAGCATGATGCATGACAAAGGCTAGATGAGGCTATTCATGGCAAGAGATGATGCAAACAAGAACAACACATCAAGGCAACTTTAAATGAGGCCGAAAACAACATATACCAATTCTTGTAAGTCCTCATAAGAAAATTTCGAAATTGGTCCAGATCTGAATAAACCTTATGTTCAAGTTGTTAAACAACAAGTTAAGATGTACCAAGATGATCTACACAAAATTCTAGTCAAGTTACATATAAAGTTCAATTATTTCAGAGCTACGGCCTAGAAGATATGAGCAAAACAAGTTAAACATGGCATTGATGCAAAAGGCATTCAAACATCAAGCAAACACTCTCAAAACAAGGATTCAACATGACAAGATGAAACTACATGCAAATCTAAGCAAGTTTCGTATAGAGCATGCTCAAAATGGAGCAACGGTGCAACACATACACTCCAAACAAGATATAACAACAATCTGTCCAGAACAGCAACTACGCATCTAGAAAGCATCAAAACAATATGCTACAGCACATCGACATGAAAACAAAAGGCATGAGCGTGATGTACAGGTAAAGCACGACAAAACATGAACACTGAGCTATCTCCAGAAATCACAAGAACATGCTCAAAAGGTCATGGCAAGATTGCAAATAACAACAGTTTCACAGACTTGGCAGAAATCACTGGACATGGCAGAAATAACATCAGGTTGCAATGTTTAGAGCTATCAAAAAACATGTTACGACAAGCTATCATGTCTAAATAGAGCATAGCATGCTAACACTAAAGACAAGGACCAAAACTCCCTTACTAAACTAATTCTAAAGATCAACAGAAAAGATGGTAGGATCCATGCAAACATGGCAAGTGATATGACAGATTCAGACGGTCAAAATAACAGCACATGGCAGGAACAATGATAAGTTGGCATGTTGGTGAGCTTGTACCACTCACCACAAAACATTTCATGGCATTTGAAGTAAACCAACAGTAAGTATACACATTTATGGAGCTAAACATGGCAATAGCATAGTCATCGGGTGCATGGATCACTAGCAAACCACATGGCAAAACTGAACTTAATGTTAATAGGCTGACAGCAACATTATTTAGCAAATTGAGAGCAACATTACGACAAGCTAAAGCAGGCTCGAAATGCAACCAAGGGCACGTATGGATAGAGCATGCCATTTATAACAAAACATCCTTAGTGAACATCTCCAGATTATGCACAGAATAACTTGTAGCAGCAGGTTTACATAGCATCATGATATAACAGATTCAGCCTAGCAAAACAGTAACAACAAGTACCCTACTTAACGAGCTTGATGCACTCACTACAAGACTCACAAAATACATGGATTGCACCACTGTAAATATGGCATGATGTAGCTAAAAACTCATGTAGACATCAAGCTCATAGGATGCACATACAAAATGCAATGAAAAAGACAAAACAGCAAGTTCTGTTAATAGACAGTAGTTAACATCATATAGCACTCTTGCAACAATGATTAGGGCATCCATATGGACTCAAATAAGCATGGAACAATGGAACAAAATGAAGACCATCTCACGATGAACATTTTTATATATCATGCACTCCAATTGGATCGCCATGCAAAAAGTTACAGCCTCACGAACATGCACACATAAAGATAAAATCCTGGGACTTGGAGAAATTTTACCCCGTGAAATCTGGACGAGGAAATCCAGGGATGGAGGGATCCGGACACGGTGGATCCGTTTGGTTGGGCGTCCTGGTGGATCTCATCCACCTTGCAGGTTCCGGGCCGGATCTCGCCCGATCCGGCCAGAGTTTTCGCCAGAGACGGACAGACTTGCAGGGGATGGTGGCCGGAGTGGAGAGGAGCAGGGAGCGGCGGTGCTCGAGGCACAACCGGAGTTGGCGGGGCACAGGGGAGGTGGCATGGCCGGAGTTGCCGAGGCCGAAGTTGGCAGGGCGGTGGAGGTAAGGGGCGACAACGAGAGGGCGGCGCTATGGCGGCGGGGAGATGCGGCAGGGAAGGCGGCCGGCGGACAGACGGCGAGGAGGCGGAGCGCGGAAGCGCTGGGACGGCGGATGGGCACGGCGCGGCGAGGGGGTCCGGTGGCGGCGACGGTGAACGGGCGGCGGCGAGCAGAGGCGAGGCACGAGGTGGCCCGCGTCGGAGCGGGCGGCGCTCGGTAGCCGGCGGCGGGGTGAGGCGCGGAGGCTCGGGCGGCGGGGCACGGCCCGATTTCGGCCCACGGCGGGCTGGATCTGGGCTGGAGTGGGCCGCGGCGGCAGGGACGGTGCGGCGGCTGGACGTGTCCAACGACGGCCATGTCTGGCAGCGCGGAGGGAGGTGGAGCTAGGGTTAGGATAGGATTTGATCCGAAAATTCGGGGGAGGAGACTAATTTATAGATAGAGGGAGCTAGGAGAGTCCAAATGGGGAGCGGTTTTCGCCCACACGATCACGATCCAACGACCGAGAGCATGGGTTGTGGTGAAGGGGGCTGGGATGCAAAGAAAGAGGGGTTTCGGGCTACGCGGTTAACCATTGGGGCATCGAACGACCTCCAAATAGAACGAAAATTGACAGGCGGTCTACTGGTGATGTACCAAGGCCACTTGACAAATCTTGGCCCATTCCAAGAACATTTTTATCCCGCTCACGAAACAAGGTCTAAGAGGGGTGACGGGGCACGTGCGAGTGTGGTTGGGCTCAGAACGGCTAACGGAGAGAACTGGGAGGACCCGAACGGATGCAAGTTTTGAAAAACATGCAGATGAAATGCAGATGATGACATGGCAAAATGCAACACGCAAGCAATGACATGGCAACAACGACAAATAGCTGGAAGACACCTGGCGCATCGGTTCTGGGGCGTTACAACTCTCCTCCACTAACAAGAGATCTCGTCTCGAGATCTTAGGACCGAGACGGAAGGGAAAGAGGACGAGGTGAAATAAGACCAGAAGAAAGAAGAGTAAGAAAGTCGAGCGAACTCGGGTAGAAAAGAGGAATGACGAGTATGAAAAGAATCAAAAGCTCATGGAAACAAGATAGACTCTGAAAGCACTCCGGTTAGAACAAGATAGAAAAGGAATAAGAATGAAAGAATTTGGACTGCACTCCGACTAAAAATGGAAGGAAAAGAACATGAACTTCACAAGACGGAATGACACTTGGCGAGATGAACACGCAATGTCTCCGGGAGAATTGAAATAGTGGAATGAAAAGAACTTAGAAGGAAGGGTTGAACGGAGTTGTTGAGGAAAACAACAACAAAAGAATAAGCTTGTTGTGGACTTGCCAAAAACATCTCAAAACTTGAGGTGAAATTATACCACAACCAAATGTCTGAATAGGTGAGAAGAACGAAGAGATTCAAACTCCACTCCAAAAGAAAACGGAGAATTATTTGCACTTTGAGATGCGAGAAGAAAAGATACTTGAACTCCACCAACAAAATCTTGATGAACTCTTGAAGAATGAATTAAATCATGAAGAACCACCATGACGAACTCCGGTGACAAAAGGATGATGTCAGAGTAATGGGCCACGGGTAGCCTCACCCGAGTCCCTGGATTTATCAAGACTTTGGGCCAGCTTCGCCTTACTGTGCCCCATGCTGAAGCTCCGCCCTCTGGAGGCTGGCTTGCTCAATGGCCGGCCACCAGAGGGCGACCAACCACCAGTAGACGGCATCGCGAGCGGTCGGCTCTAGCCAGCCGGCCTCTAGGGAAGACGGCATCGAGCAGGCGGCCACCGCGCGCCCTCAGTGTTTGTGCCCCCATCAAGAGGACGAGATGGGGCGTGGCTACAGTGAAGCCCCCACCCCCGAATCTTGGGATTGGCGTGGCCACAGTATCCCGTACGGGCGGAGATCTCCGCACGGCGTGGTACTGTTGCCAATCTCCCTTGACGTCACTTTGTGCAGGCGGAGCCCTTCTCCCCACGACGGCCTGTCAGCACGGCCCGCGGGCTGTGGGCCCTACCGGGCAGTGACATCCCAGAAAACGGAGCACGCCGAACCAATCAGACCAGGAGAGGGGCGGCCTCCAGCAGGCGGCCGTCCCCTCCCTCAAAGCCCGTGCACCAATAACCTGATGAGACCAGGTGTGGCTACAGTGATCTCCCACCAGGCGGCGGGACTGTAGCTACACAGAGATGACCAAGCCAACGTCATTAGCAGCGTGGCTACAGTGAGCAGCCACCAACCAGACCCGCCAGCTGCGAAGGCGGCCTGTCGGCTCTGTACCAGACCGGTCGGCGGGGCCCACCAGGCGGCGGGCCCCAATAGTCGGTGGAGAAGCCGGAGGCTGGAGATGCTGACATCCGGGCCCAGCAGCCGGCCAGATTAACATTGTACCCCTGGGGGGTAGGCCAATATAAACCCCCCAGGGCACCCATGCAAAGGGTTCCCACCCCATTAGACCTAGCCACATTCCTAGAGGAGGAAGGAGCTAGCCTTGCCTTCTCCTACCTCTAGCATTCAGCTCAAGGAGCAACTCTGTATCACTTGAGCCTATAGTGATCATGCAGAGACCCTGCAGAGCAGGACTAGGGGTGTTATCTACTAGGAGAGCCCCGAACCTGGGTAAAGTACGCCGGCGTTCGTGTCTATGCCTCATTCGCTTCCGGGCACCGGGGACGTTCTACTCGCTCCCACCATGATAAGCCATCCTTTGGCATATGTCGCACCCAATCCCCAACATTTGGCGCCCACCATGGGGTGAGGTGCACCATCTCCCGGAGACCTGCTCTGGACAGGAACCTTGTTCCTTCCTGGCGAGCGAAGCCAGCCGAGCACGCTCGACGGCGTCAACCTCGACGCCCTGCATGGCGCGGAGATCGCCTGCGCAGCGAGCTGCCTCGCCGACCTCGTTGGCGAGATTCACTTCTCCGACGAGCCGGCCTCTGACGCGGGAACCGGCTGCCCCGAGAGCCGCCTCGTCAGCCTCCTCGACCAGCTCCACGTCACCAGCGAGCCTGCTGTGGACCTGGGTCTGTTGGCTCCACCGACCCGATGATCGTTGACTCCAACATGGCGTCGCTTGACGCATTCCCCACCAACGTGGTGATCTACGACGAGTCGCCTCCTCGTGAGCACAGCGGCGGGAGCACCGTCACGGATGTGCTCGTCATTAAAAGTGGCGAGCGCTCCAACGGAGATGCTCGAGACCCACTCGATGCAGCGCTGCGAGACCTAACGGCGCCCATCCCAGAAGATACAGATGCTGAGATGCTGGAGGCACGCCGCGTCTAGCTTCTCGAGAGTGCTAGCCGACTTGCCAGCATGCGACGCCTCTCGGATGCCTATCGACGCGAGATGGACAGAGTGGTCGGCCAGTACGCCGGCTCCTGGGGGGCCTAGCCGCATTGGCCCTATCCGGCAGCGTGGTGGGACCATCGCCAGCATGTTCGGGGCAGAACGCCCCATCTACGCCACGCCTGCAGAGAACATCCAGGCCACCCAGGCGGTGATGGATGAACTGGACAAGTACGAGGGCGACGAGCGTCGCCACATGACGGATCGAGTCTAGCAGCTCCTAGACGCGGCCGCCGCGTTGCATGAAGCCGGCTGCCGCGCTGAAGAGTCCGCCCTGCGGAATGAAGAGCCGCTCCTTCGCCAAGATCACGGCGTGACATCCCGGACGCCGACTGGTGGCGCCCGTGGAAGACGAGGCAATGAGCCGGTGCTAGCCAAAGCCGGACTCACCTTTCCATCGAGCGTGATGAAGACGGCCGCCCTCGAGCGGTGGAGCGCCGAGGTGATCCTCCGCCTCCTCCGCCTCGTGGAGAGAGACATCCCACTCCGCCGCCTGTCACGCACCCGACACTCGGCGACCGCCTTGGCCGCCGAGAGGGAGTCGGAGAGAACGACGCCCGCCATCGGATCGACCACCTCAACCGCTCCCTGGCGCTAGAAGAAGAAGACACGCTGGGCCCGCCCTGTTTCGGCCCATGAATCCGAGATGAACCCCTTCCCAAAGGGTTCACCCTCTCGCGACATACGCCCAAGTACACCCGCTCCGTGAAGCCGGAGGATTGGCTGGTCGACTACTCAACAGCTGTTAGCATAGCAAACGGCAACAAGCGCGTTGCCGTGAAGTACGTCCCACTCATGCTTCGGGGTACAGCCCGAACATGGCTCAACAGCTTGAAGCCCCGCAGCATCAACAGCTGGGTTGATTTCACCGAGGCTTTCATCTGCAACTTCACCAGCACCTACAAGCAGCCTCCCAAGCCCCGACAGCTCTCCTTGTGCGTCCAAGGGCCCACAGAATCGACTCGCGACTACCTCACGCGCTGGGCCGAGCTGCGCAATTCCTGCGAAGGCGTGCACGAGGTGCAGGCAATCGAGTACTTCACCTCCGGGTGCCGAGAGGGCACCCTCCTCAAGCATCGACTCCTCTGGGACGAGCCTGAGACGCTGGACGAGCTACTAATCATCGCTGACAAGCATGCCACGGCTGACTCCTCCATGAAGGCAGAAATCCTAGTTGATGCATCTGGCAAGGTGGCACCTCAGGCCCCTCGTACTCCGGCTGGCGACACCAATCGGCGACAGCAACCAAGCGACAACAAGCGGAAGGCCACTCAGCCGGCTTCCACCAGCCGGCAAGTGGCGACAATTGAGGATCAGCAGCCGGAAGGACAACCGGGACCCAAGCGGCAGAAGGGCGGCAATTCCAATTGGTTGCCCGCCTTCTCTTATGAACAAACCTTAGACGCACCCTGCAAGTTCCATAGCGGCGCAAAGCCATCCAACCACACCACTCGGAAGTGTCACTGGCTAGCCAGAATCGCCAAGGGAGATGGACTCCTGCCTCCTCCGCCTGCCGGACCATCGCCTTCTCAGCCCCAGCAGTCGGCGGCCCGACCAGTCGGCGCCATACAAGACGAGTACCCTGAGGAGCACGGAGCTTATGTTGTGTTCACCAGTGTGGCCGATGACAGACGCAGCAAACGGCAGCAACAACAAGAAGTGCAGGCAGTGGCCTCCAGTACTCCAGAATTCATGCATTGATCTGAGAAGCCTATCAGTTGGAGCAGGGCCGACCACTCGAAAGTGATGCCTTCCCCGGGTTCATATGCCCTGGTCCTAGATGCAACCTTTGCAATGGAGAGGCGGGCAGCGCGTTTCTCCAGAGTCTTGATAGATGGCGGTAGCAGCATCAATATCCTGTACCATGACACAATGGAGAACTAGGGAATCAAGCAGAAGCAGCTCATCCCCAGTCAGACTGTATTCCATGGCATAGTCCCTGGCCTTTCCTGCTCACCAATCGGCAAGACCCAGATTGATGTTCTCTTTGGAGACAAGAATCATTTCTGCCGTGAGCCAGTGTGTTTTGAAGTGGTGGACCTCGAAAGCCCCTACCACGCACCGCTTGGCCGACCGGCTCTGGCCAAGTTCATGGCAGTCCCCCACTATGCTTACCTCAAGATGAAGATGCTGAGTACCAAGGGGATCCTGACCGTAGTCGGAGACTACGAGAAGTCGGTCGCTTGCACCGCAGATAGCAGCCGGCTGGCCGAGTCCCTCGTGATTGCAGCTGAGAAGCGACTCCTTGACCGGGTGGTGGTGTTGGCAGGCAAGAAGCCGGAAATGTCACCCATCCCCAAGGAGTCGGAGGTTGAGGGCTCGTTCAAGCCGGCCAAGGAAACCAAGAAGATACCCTTGGACCCGGAGCACCCGGAGAGGCATGCTGTCATAGGTGCAAACCTTGACAGCAAATAGGAAAGCAAGCTCGTCGATTTCCTCCGTGAGAATCGGGACATTTTCGCATGGTCTCCCAAAGACATGCCGGGTGTTCCAACGGATTTCGCCGAGCACAAGTTACATGTCCGACCTGCAGCCAAGCCGGTCAGGCAGCCCTTGCGTTGCCTGTCAGAAGAGAAGAGAAGAGTTGTCGGAGAAGAGATAGCCCGGCTTCTAGCAGCCGGATTCATCATGGAAGTATTCTTTCCAGAGTGGCTGGCCAACCCAGTCCTAGTGTTGAAGAAAAACAAGCAATGGCGTATGTGTATTGACTATACCAGCCTCAACAAAGCTTGCCCCAAAGATCCTTTTGCTCTGCCAAGAATTGATCAAGTGATAGACTCCACAGAGTTGGTCCAAAAGTGCCAAGGGTGCCAAAGATTCCGCTCCAAGCCTCATTTGCCAGCTTCTGCACTCAAGAATATTCCCATTGCTTGGCCCTTTGTTGTTTGGGGTTTAGATATGGTGGGGCCATTCAAGACAGCCCATGGCGGCATGACTCATCTGCTTGTCGCTGTGGACAAGTTCACCAAGTGGATAGAGGCCAAGCCAATCAAGAAACTGAATGGGCCGACTGCTGTGACCTTCATCGCTGACATCACCACTCGATACGGCATACCGCATAGCATCATCACCGAAAATGGCACAAACTTTGCCAAAGGAGACTTGGCTTGTTTCTGCGCGACGCAGGGCATCCGACTAGACTTAGCATCCGTTGCCCACCCGCAGTCAAACGGCCAGGTTGAGCGAGAAAATGGCCTCATCTTGTCCGGCATCAAGCCCCGACTGGTCGAGCCCCTTGAGCGTTCGCCGACTGCTGGCTCGATGAGCTGTCGGCCGTCCTCTGGAGCCTGCACACAACTCCGAACAAGTCGACTGGCTTCACGCCCTTCTTCCTCGTCTACGGTGTTGAAGTTGTCATCCCGACGGACACAGAGTTCAACTCCCCGCGAGTCACCATGTACATCGAGGCGGACGCCAAGGAGGCGCGAGAAGACGACGTCGACCTGCTGGAAGAGGGCCGGCTGTTGGCGCTCAGCTGGTCCGCCATCTACCAGCAGAGTCTGCGCCGATACTACAACCGCAAGGTGAAGCCAAGATCCTTCCAAGAGGGAGACCTTGTGCTCCGGCTGATCCAGCGAACAGCCGATCAGCACAAGCTCTCGGCGCGTTGGGAAGGCCCCTTCATCATCAGCAAGGTGCTGGGCAACGACTCCTACTATCTGATCGACGCTTAGAAGCCCAGAGCACGCAAAAGAGATGATTCAGGCAAGGAGATGGAGAGGTCGTGGAATGCAAACCTCCTTTGGAGATTTTACAGTTGAAAGCAGTATGTACCATGCTACCTTTTGTATTATGTACAAAGACTCCGGGGCCCCCGAGACGAACTCGGGGACTGCCCTCCTTTTATCTAGATGATAAGTGTTATGCCCATGAGTGTGTCTCTGTTTTATTATTTCCGCCTGGCACCGGGTCGACCAGTCAGCCCGGAGGTTTGCCACCTTCTACTATAAGCCGCCTCCTGCAGCCGGACAAGTAATGTGTTGGCACCTAAAACTTCTTCTGTCAGAAGCCACAATTTGTAGAGCGACTGCATGGCGGGCAGAGGCGGCAAGACAGTGCCCACATGAAAAATGGTTAAGGAAAAAGCACATATAGCCGAGGTCGGCACCATACCTGCCCGGCCAGCTGCCGAGCAGTCGGCCGGCCGGCCTCTACCTTCCTTGCAACAACCTCCAAACGGCTAAGTACTTGCCCTCCCACAAAAAAGCTAAGTACTCAAACCAGCCGCAGTCCGCAGAGTGGCTGCTTGGCTAGCAAGAGGATAGCTAAGGGAGGGCGGCAAAGGAAAAAAGCAAGGAGTACACACAAGGAAAGTCAGAGATCGGCAGAACAAAGCATAAAGTTGCGATAGAATATTTACATAGATAAATGCCCATCGGCCGGCATTCAGCAAAGTTTAATATACACCCCGCGGGTGGAATTGTGCGAATTCAACAAAGATGTCCAGACCAAGCAAGCAAGAAAAGGAAAAGATAAACACCCTAGGGAGCAGCGGAGGACTCCGGCTGGGCGCTGGGGTCGACGGCGCCAGTTGGTGTGACAGACGGCTCCGTCTGGACGCTGGGGTCGGCGGTGCCAGTTGGTGCAGCAAGCGGCTCCGGCTGGACGACGGAGTCAGCTGTGCTGGTTGGCACGGCAGGCGGCTCCGGCTGGACGTTGGGGTCGGCGGTGCCAGTTGGTGCAGCAGGCGGCTCCGGCTGGATGACGGAGTCGGCTGCGCTGGGTGGCGCGGTAGACGGCTCTGGCTGGGCGCTGGAGTTAGCGGCGCCAGTCGGAACGGCGGAGGGCTGGATGGTGGAGTCGGTGGCGTCTGTTGGAGGAACGGGCGGCTGGTCGGTCACCACCTGGCCGCCCCCAGCAGTGGTCAGCGCTTTGGAGCACGGGTCGTTGCTTGAGGCCCGGTCGGGGTGGGGCTGATCATCCGCACCAACCTCCAGAATGTCAACGTCGCTATCCTCCTCCTCCTCCTCCTCCTCCTCCTCCTCATCCTCCTCCTCCTCCCCCTCCTCCCCTTCATTGCTGGAGTCGATGACTTCCTCCGAGTCCTCGATGTCCTCCGGGTTCAGCCCGAGCCACTCCTGCGGCGCTTCGGCGCCTTCCTCGACCACCTCTGGAACGAAGATGCTGGTGTTGGTGAAGTCGGCGATCGCCGCCGCCCTGTTGATAAGCTCGGCCTCCACCACCGCCAGCTCCTCCTGCGCCTCCAGCCGGAACGTGGCCAACTGGGCTAAGTCTAGCCCAGGATACCACGCCTTGATGAACTCAAGGGCGCCGCACGCTCCTGCCCGGGCCGCAGAGCCCTTACAGGCATCCAGGCGACCGACCGCCACCTCCAGCCAGTCGGCGGTCCGGCTTCAAGTGTGCGGAGCCGGCAAGCCCGGCCAGAGGGAGGAAATCGCCTGGGCCCCGACGCGCTGAAGACGGTGCAGCACTTGATGGGAAGGCCGAGGACAGGCCTGGATGCTGAGGATATGCTCGTTGAGGGTCCGGGGGGCATCAGCAGCAATCTGCGCGCCTTCCGCCCTCCGCTCCTCGCGCTGGGCCTCGATGACTTGGCTCGCAGCAACGGAGTGACCCACGAAGAAATCTGCTCGGACGGAAGGCAAGGGAAAACAAAGTCAAAAACAAGCAGTCGGCTTCGAAAATACTGGCAGCTCAAGACAATGAACAAGAAGAATAAAACTCACCATCGACCAAGTCCTCGATGCTGCTGAAGCAGGCTGTCGTCTATGCCTCCTTGTCGGCCCAGGCGGCGCGCTCGGTTTCAAACTCGGCGAGGAGATCGGCCTCCCTCACATTCGCCTCCCACTGGGCCATCTTGAGAGCCTCCGTCTGCTCGGCGAGCTTGGAGACTAGCCGGTCCCGCTCCTCGGTCAGCTTGCTGCACTCTGCCTCCTTGCCGCGCAGAGCGGTGTTGGCTTCTCCCAGCTGCTGCTGCAAGGCGGCGTTGGCCTCTAAAAAAAGGGAAAGAAGAGAGAGCAACAGTCAAGAAGACAAAGAGGGATGCAGTTCCCGGGGAGATCCAGCCCGACTGCTCAGCAGTCGGCCCGAATCTCGGGGACTACAGCCCGCGGGCGCGCCATCGCACCCCCGCAGAGAAGAAGTATATAAAGAAAGAAACACTGAGGAGATTCGGCCTGACTGCTCAGCAGTCGGCCAGAACCTTGGGGACTACAGCCCGCGGGTGCGCCAGCGCGCCCCGCGAAGAAAGGAAGTCGGAGCTTACTCCGGCTCTCGGAGAGATAGGCGGTCTGCGTCTCTAGCTCCCGAACCCGGGAGTTGAAGAAGACAGCGCGAAGATTGTGGTAGTCCTGCAGAAGGGATATCAGACAAGTCAACATTTGATACATACAAGTTAAAGTTCTGGACCGCCTGCTCAGCAGCCGGCCCGAAACTTGGGGACTACACCCAGTGGGTGCGCTAGCGCGCCCCCACGAAGAAAATAAGAAGATCAAGGGAAAAAATGGAAAGGGAAGGAAACTTACGCGGATGGCTGCCCGCGACTCCAGGAAGGCTTCGTTGCAGCGCTTGAGGGCTTCGCCTTCAGCCCGGAGCTTGGCCTGGACGTCAAGGGACGCCTGGTTCAGGGCGCCCATCCCGCCCCCGTGTATCCAGCCAGTAGGCGCGGCGCTGGTCACCTTGGTGTCGGGGACCGATGAGCTCGTAGCACCGACCTCCTGTGGCGGCGGTAGCGCGTGGGTGTGCGGACCTCAGGAATCAAGTCCCTTACCACCGCGTTGCCGACTGGTGGCACCGGCGGCTCGGCCGGCTGCTCGTCCTGTGTTCCGCTAAGCGGTGGCGGCGGCGGCACGAGGATGTCCGGCATGGCCACGTCGCCGCCCTCCCGCTCCCGGATCGGATGCTCGTCGCCAGCTCCCCCAGTCGTCACCTCAAACTCAAACGGAGCAGCAGCGGCAATTATGGAGGAAAGAGCAGAGGAAGAAGGAAGAGTGGGAGGGGGCGCGCAAGCTTTGCCGCACCTCTCCCTCCCCCCTACTTATAGCCCCCAGGCTACGAAGCCGAGGGGCGGGGCGTGGGTCGTGGGATTAACTGCGCCCACGACCCCCATTTACCGCGCGCATTCACCACGCCTCGAGCGGTCGTGGGAATTGCAACCGCCCCCCTCGGCACAGCAGATCCGCCCGGGTGCCGAGGCGCGGTAGTGGCGGGCCCTGCCCACTGTCACGTCCCATCAGGGGCGTGGGGTGGCAGGCTGGCCGGGCTGGCGTGCGCTGCGTGGCATGTCTATGGTGGGCGGCGGCCCGGGAAGCTTAGCAGGCACGCCACCTGCTTTCCCGCCTTGAAGTTCAAAATCGACCAAATAGTCCCGCCTAGGCGAGGCCGGCTTCAGCAGTCGGCCAACTGCAAGGCGGATCAACGCTCTCCCGGAGCTCGATGAGGGGGAAAGCCGCTGAGACTTCGCGGCCACTCGACCATAATGCCTCACTGGCTTCGGGGACTACTGTTAGAGTAATGGGCCACGGGTAGCCTCACCCGAGTCCCTGGATTTATCAAGACTTTGGGCCAGCTTCGCCTTACTGTGCCCCATGCTGAAGCTCCGCCCTCTGGGGGCCGGCTTGCTCAATGGCTGGCCACAAGAGGGCGGCCAACCACCAGCAGACGGCATCGCGAGCGGCCGGCTCCAGCCAGCCGGCCTCTAGGGAAAACGGCATCGAGCAGGCGGCCACCGTGCGCCCTCAGAGTTTGTGCCCCCATCAAGAGGACGAGATGGGGCGTGGCTACAGTGAAGCCCCCACCCCAGAATCTTGGGATTGGCGTGGCCACAGTATCCCGTACGGGCGGAGATCTCTGCACGGCGTGGTACTGTTGCCACTCTCCCTTGACGTCACTCTGGGCAGGCGGAGCCCTTCTTCCCATGACGGCCTGTCGGCACAGCCCGCAGGCTGCGGGCCCTACCGGGCAGTGACATCCCAGAAGACGGAGCACGCCGAACCAATCGGACCAGGAGAGGGCCGGCCTCCAGCAGGCGGTCGTCCCCTCCCTCAAAGCCCGTGCACCATTAACCTGATGAGACCAGGTGTGGCTATAGTGATCTCCCACCAGGCGGCGGGACTATAGCTACACTGAGATGACCAAGCCAGCGTCATTAGCAGCGTGGCTACAGTGAGCAGCCACCAACCAGACCCGCCAGCTGTGGAGGCGGCCTGTCGGCTCCGTACCAGACCGGTCGGCGGGGCCCACTAGGCGGCAGGCCCAGTAGTCGGCAGAGAAGCCGGAGGCCGGAGACGCTGACAGCCGGGCCCAGCAGCCAGCCAGATTACCATTGTACCCCTGGGGGTAGGCCTATATAAACCCCCAGGGCACCCATGCAAAGGGTTCCCACCCCATTAGACCTAGCCACATTCCTAGAGGAGGAAGGAGCTAGCCTTGCCTTCTCCTACCTCTAGCATTCAGCTCAAGGAGCAACTCTGTATCACTTGAGCCTATAGTGATCATGCGGAGACCCCGCAGAGCAGGACTAGGGGTGTTATCTCCTAGGAGAGCCCCAAACCTGGGTAAAGTACATCGGCGTTCGTTTCTACGCCTCATCCCGCTTCCGGGCACCGGGGACATTCTACTCGCTCCCACCATGATAAGCCATCCTTTGGCATATGTCGCACCCAACCCCCGACATTTGGCGCCCACCATGGGGCGAGGTGCACCGTCTCCCGGAGACCTTCTCTGGACGGGAACCTTGTTCCTTCCTGGCGAGCGAAGCCAGCCCAGCACGCCCAACGGCGTCAACCTCGACGCCCTGCATGGCGCGGAGATCGCCTGCGCGGCGACCTGCCTCGCCGACCTCGTTGGCGAGATTCACCTCTCCAACGAGCCGGCCTCTGACGCGGGCACTGGCTGCCCCGAGAGCCGCCTCGTCAGCCTCCTCGACCAGCTCCACGTCACCAGCGAGCCTGCTGTGGACCTGGAGTCTGTTGGCTCCACTGACCCGATGATCGTTGACTCCGACATGGCGTCGCTTGACGCGTTCCCCTCCAACGTGGTGATCTACGACGAGCCGCCTCCTCGCGAGCACAGCGGCACGTGCACCGTCACGGAGGTGCTCGTCATTCACAGTGGCGAGCGTCCGAATGGAGATGCTCGAGACCTACTCGATGCGGCGCTGCGAGACCTAACGGCACCCATCCCAGAAGACGCAGATGCTGAGATGCTGGAGGCACGCCGCGTCCAGCTTCTCGAGAGTGCTAGCCGACTTGCCAGCATGCGACGCCTCTCGGACGCCTATCGGCGCGAGATGGACAGAGCAGTCGGCGGTACGCCGGCTCCTAGGGGGCCTAGCCACATTGGCCCTATCCGGCAGCGGTGGGACCATCGCCAGCAAGTTCAGGGTAGAACGCCCCGTCTACGCCACGCCTGCAGAGAACATCCGGGCCACCCAGGCGGTGACGGATGAACTGGACAAGTACGAGGGCGATGAGCGTCGCCACATGACGGATCGAGCAGCAGCTCCTAGACGCGGCCGCCGTGTTGCACGAAGCCGGCTGCCGCGCTGAAGAGCCCGCCCCACGGAATGAAGAGCCGCCCCTTCGCCAAGATCACGGCGCGACATCCCGGACGCCGACTGGTGGCGCCCACGGAAGACGAGGCAACGAGCCGGCGGCTAGCCGAAGCCGGACTCGCCTTTCCATCGAGCATGACGAAGACGGCCGCCCTCGAGCGGTAGAGCGCCGAGGTGATCCTCCGCCTCCTCCTCCTTGTGGAGAGAGACATCCCACTCCGCCGCCTGTCACGCACCCGACACTCGGCGACCGCCTTGGCCGCTGAGAGGGAGTCGGAGAGAACGACGCCCGCCATCAGATCGACCACCTCAACCGCTCCCTGGCGCTAGAAGAAGAAGACGCGGTGGGCCCGCCCTGTTTCGACCCATGAATCCGAGATGAACCCTTTCCCAAAGGGTTCACCCTCCCGCGAGATACACCCAAGTACACCGGCTCCGTGAAGCCAGAGGATTGGCATGTCGACTACTCGACAGCCGTCAGCATAGAAAACGGCAACAAGCGCGTTGCCGTGAAGTACGTCCCACTCATGCTTCTGGGTACAGCCCGAACATGGCTCAACAGCTTGAAGCCCCGCAGCATCAACAGCTGGGTTGATTTCACCGACGCTTTCATCCGCAACTTCACCAGCACCTACAAGCGGCCTCCCAAGCCCCGACAGCTCTCCCTGTGCGTCCAAGGGCCCACAGAATCGACTCGCGACTACCTCACGCGCTGGGCCGAGCTGCGCAATTCCTGCGAAGGCATGCACGAGGTGCAGGCAATCGAGTACTTCACCACCGGGTGCCAAGAGGGCACCCTCCTCAAGCATCGACTCCTATGCGACGAGCCTGATACGCTCGATGAGTTGCTGATCATCGCCGACAAGCACGCCACGGCCGACTCCTCCATGACGGCGGAAATCCTAGTTGATGCATCCGGCAAGGTGGCACCTCAGGCCCCTCGTACTCCGGCTGGCGACACCAATCAGCGACAGCAACCAAGCGACAACAAGCGAAAGGCCACTCAGCCGGCTTCCACCAGCCGGCAAGTGGCGACAATTGAGGATCAGCAGCCGGAAGGACAGCCGGCACCCAAGCGGCAGAAGGGCGGCAAGTCCAATTGGTTGCCCGGCTTCTCTTATGAACAAACCTTAGACGCACCCTGCAAGTTCCATAGCGGTGCAAAGCCGTCCAACCACACCACTCGAAAGTGTCACGGGTGCCAAGGCACGGTAGTGGCGGTCCCGGCCCACTGTCACGTCCCATCAGGGGCGTGGGATGGCAGGCTGGCCGGGCTGGCGTGCGCCGCGTAGCGTGTCTGTGGCGGGCGGCGGCCCGGGAAGCTTAGCAGGCACACCACCTGCTTTCCCGCCTTGAAGTTCAAAATCGACCAAATAGTCCCGCCTAGGGGAGGCCGTCTTCAGCAGTCGGCCAACCGCAAGGCGGATCAACACTCTCCTAGGGCTCGGTGAGGGGGCAAGCCACTGAGACTTCGCGGCCCCTCGACCACAACGCTTCACCGGCTTCGGGGACTACTATCATTGTAATGGGCCACGGGTAGCCTCACCCGAGTCCCTGGATTTATCAAGACTTTGGGCCAGCTTCGCCTTACTGTGCCCCATGCTGAAGCTCCGCCCTCTCGGGGGCGGCTTGCTCAATGGCCGGCCACCAGAGGGCGGCCAACCAATAGTAGACGACATCACGAGCGGTCGGCTCCAGCCAGCCGGCCTCTAGGGAAGACGGCATCGAGCAGGTGGCCACCACGCGCCCTCAGAGTTTGTGCCCCCATCAAGAGGACGAGATGGGGCGTGGCTACAGTGAAGCCCCCACCCCCGAATCTTGGGATTGGCGTGGCCACAGTATCCCGTACGGGCGGAGATCTCCGCACGGCGTGGTACTGTTGCCAATCTCCCTTGACGTCACTTTGTGCAGGCGGAGCCCTTCTCCCCACGACGGCCTGTCGGCACGGCCCGCAGGCTGCTGGCCCTACCAGGCAGTGACATCCCAGAAGATAGAGCACGCCGAACCAATCGGACCAGGAGAGGGCCGGCCTCCAGCAGGCGGTCGTCCCCTCCCTCGAAGCCCGTGCACCATTAACCTGATGAGACCAGGTGTGGCTACAGTGATCTCCCACCAGGCGGTGGGACTGTAGCTACACTGAGATGACCAAGCTAGCGTCATTAGCAGCGTGGCTACAGCGAGCAGCCACCAACCAGACCCGCCAGCTACGGAGGCGGCCTGTCGGCTCCGTACCAGACCGGTCGGCGGGGCCCACCAGGCGGCGGGCCCCAGTAGTCGGCGGAGAAGCCAGAGGCCGGAGATGCTGACAGCCGGGCCCAGCAGCCGACCAAATTACCATTGTACCCCTAGGGGTAGGCCTATATAAACCCCCCAGGGCACCCATGCAAAGGATTCCCACCCCATTAGACCTAGCCACATTCCTAGAGGAGGAAGGAGCTAGCCTTGCCTTCTCCTACCTCTAGCATTCAGCTCAAGGAGCAACTCTGTATCACTTCAGCCTATAGTGATCATGCGGAGACCCCGTAGAGCAGGACTAGGGTTGTTATCTCCTAGGAGAGCCCCGAACCTGAGAAAAGTACGCCAGCGTTCGTGTCTACGCCTCATCACGCTTCCGGGCACCGGGGACGTTCTACTCGCTCCCACCATGATAAGCCATCCTTTGGCATATGTCATACCCAACCCCTGACAGATGATGAGATAGAATGAAGGATGAAAGGATAAGATGAGCCTTGCGGTGATTTAGATGGGGGTTCCGACAAAATGGCCGAGGAAATTTGAACTCCAGAAAAGAAAAGATGAAAACACTTGGAAATAGAATTTATTCCTCATGAACAAACTCCGAAGAAAGGGATTAATCACTTTGAGTAAATAAGAATAAGATTTATTGTATGCTTATCCTTCATCAAATTAAATTGATGCCAAAATGGATTTTGCATACTACTTATTCTTCTTCAAAAGGATTGAGAAGTGACATATCACAAACTTGAGAAGGTCTTCATGAACCACCAGTAGGATTGAAAAGAACGAATGAATTAATATGATAATCAAAGAAAAAGAATCTTGAACGAACGACCATAAGAATTCGAAAATGACTAATGAAAGAGAATTAATCATCAGGAAGAATTAGAAGAACCAATATGCTAGAGGGGATTTAGATGCAAAAAGAACAAAGAGATCATGAGCTGATTAAAGAACACTTGAACGAAGCACCGGGATAATGGGATAACGGTAGCTGAAGTGTGAGGACGAAGAATTCTTCTGGAACGATGGCCTCCAATGAAAAGAAGCGGGAAAACAACTTCTGACATACTCCAGATGGGTAAGAAAAGGAATATCTGACAAATGGAATAATTTGAGAGGATAACATGAAGCTAGAACCGCGAATCTTCGAGAGAATAGGCAAGATTTAGAGGAAAAACTCTTCTTCGGTCTTCAAATGACGACGGAAAACACCACCAAAATTACTGAGATACTCCGGGAGAATGAAAAAGAGGAAGGGCTGAACCAAAGATGAAAAGAATTTGAAAGCGATCTTGGAGATGGCATCTGACTGATGAAATTCATTCTTACGTCAAACTCGAAAAGAATTAGGAATGGCTCCGGAATAATTAGAAGAGTCAGGTAAGATCCTGGGAAAAGACCTGTGGGTTAGGGCCCACTAAAGAGAAAACACCGTTGAAAAAGGATTGTTGAAGAGATATGATGATGCACCGGAACAATTGAAATATTTGAATGAGGTGAAAACATCGAATTGATTCAAACACAGACGAATCTCCTGAGATGTCTTGAGCACTCCGAAAGGATAGACAGGCGAGAGGCGAACGAGCAGGGAAAACACTTGATCCAAGGAAAAGAATATGATCAACCCGAAAAACCTTGAATTGAATCCACCGGAAAAGAGATGAAGAATGTCAAACAAAAGAGAATTCACCGGTTGAAACAATTGACGAAAGACTAAAGAGGCTCCACACGAATGAAAATGATGGTCGAAAGAGACTCAGACTCCGGGAAGAAAAAGGGTGGGAGTGCGGGAAAAACAAAGGCAACTTGGAAGGGGGAACCGATGAATAACTTGAAGAGAAAACACCGGTTGAAAGAAAGCAAAGGCTTCGCACAAGTAGGATGGATACTCGATTACGGACTCCGGCTCCGAGGAGAAAAAGGGGTGGGCGGGTGGGAAAAATAAAACAATTGAGCATTGAACTTGGCAACGATGAAGAGGCTCGAGTCAACTTGACGAGAAATGCACCAGATGAAAAGAGATGAGAACCAACGACCAAAAAACCAACTGCGTGATCCTAAAGAAAGTTCAAAAGGGAAGAGGAGTAATTCAAAACACCTATGTCAAGATTCCTCACCAGAGCGACGAAGGGGCTGAGGAGTAAAACGAAGCCCTACTCTCTGATATAACTAGACTCCGAAAACAGTTTCCTTCTAGACTCAACAACGGCCAAACTACGAACAATCAAGGGGGTTCCTATGGTCGGTCGAGGCTCTGATACCAACTTGTCACGCCCAATATGCAACCCTATCCTAAAGGAACTCGAAGGTCCCACCAAGGACAGAAGCGCATATTGGAGACGCTTTTGCAAGGTGGATATCATTACATCGTACCATTACATAATAGTTGGGAATACAAGCAAGAGGCATACAATGCCACATGAATACAACATCATCATACATAAGAGCAACATCCGACTACGGATGAAACACAAACAGAAACTCAAATGACATCCACCCTGCTAGCCCAGGCTGCCGACCTGGAACCTATCCCCTAATCAAAGAAGAAGCAGAAGAAGAACTTCAAAACAAGCAAGCATCGCTCTCAACGTCATGATCATCGCATAACCTTTACCTGCAACTGTTGTTGTAGTAATCTGTGAGCCACGAGGACTCAGCAATCTCATTACCATGGGTATCAAGACTAGCAAAGCTTAATGGGTAAGGAAGGGGTAAAGTGGTGAGGTAGGAGCAGCGGCTATGCAAAGTATGGTGGCTAACATACGCAAATAAGAGCGAGAAGAGAAGCAAACGGAACGGTCGAGAAGTTAGAAGTGATCAAGAAGTGATCCTGAAACTACTTACGTTCATACATAACCCAAAAACCGTGTTCACTTCCCGGACTCCGCCGAAAAGAGACCATCACGGCTACACACGCGGTTGGTGCGTTTTAGTTAAGTCAAGTGTCAAGTTCTCTACAACCGGATATTAACAAATTCCCATCTGCCATATAACCGCGGGCATGGCTCTCGGAAGTTTATACCCTGCAGGGGTGTCCCAACTTAGCCCATCACAAGCTCTCACGGTTAACGAAGGATATTCCTTGTCCTAGGAAGACCCGATCAGTCTCGGAATACCGGTTACAAGACATTCCGACAATGGTAAAGCAAGACCAACAAAGCCGCCCAATGTGCCGACAAATCCTGATAGGAGTCGCACGTATCTCGTTCTCAAGGCACACCGGATAAGTTAAGCTACAAGCAAAACCAGCCCTCAAGTTTCCCCGAGGTGGCCCCGCAGGTCGCTCGATTCGCACCAACACTCGAAGGAGCACTGGCCCTGGGGGGTTAAATAAAGATGACCCTCGAGCTCCGGAAACCCAAGGGAAAAAGGCTTAGGTAGGCAAATGGTAAAACCAAGGTTGGGCCTTGCTGGAGGAGTTTTATTTAAAGCGAACTGTCAAGGGGGTCCCATAAATCACCCAACCGCGTAAGGAACGCAAAATCAAGGAACATAACACCAGTATGACGAAAACTAGGGCGGCAAGAGTGGAACAAAGCACCATGCATAAGAGATATTGTGATATCCCAACATAATCATGTCCCTCATGGAGCAATCTTCAACTTCACCTGCAACTAACAATGCTATAAGAGGGGCTGAGCAAAAGCGGTAACATAGCCAAGCAACGGTTTGCTAGGAAGGGTGAAAAGGTTAGAGGCTGACATGGCAGTTTGGTAGGCTTGATGAACAAGTGATAGATAGCACAGCATAGCGATAGAACGAACCAACTAGCATAACAATGATAGTAGTGAGATCCAAGGTGACGGTCATCTTGCCTGAAATCCCGCTAGGAAGAAGAACGAGTCCATGAAAAGATGAACGGGCGAAGTCGAACCCAGCATAGTCGAACGAATCCTCACGATCGCAATGAAACAGGAACTATCGAGAAGAAGCACAACCGGAAAGAAGCAAGCACCACAGTAAACACAAAAACACATAAACATGACATGATGCACAACCAAGCATGATGCATGACAAAGGCTAGATGAGGATACTCATGGCAATAGATGATGCAAACAAGAACAACACATCAAAGCAACTTTAAATGAGGCCGAAAACAACATATACCAATTCCGGTAAGTCCTCATAAGCAAATTTCGAAATTGGTCCGGATCTGAATAAACCTTATTTTCAAGTTGTTAAACAACAAGTTAAGATGCACCAAGATGATCTACACGAAATTCTAGTCAAGTTACATATAAAGTTCAATTATTTCGGAGCTACGGCCTAGAAGATATGAGCAAAACAAGTTAAACATGGCATTGATGCAAAAGGCATTCAAACATCAAGCAAATACTCTCAAAACAGGGATTCAACATGACAAGATGAAACTACATGCAAATCTAAGCAAGTTTCATATAGAGCATGCTCAAAACGGAGCAACGGTGCAACACATACACTCCAAACAAGATATAATAATCTGTCCAAAACAGCAACTAGGCATCTAGAAAGCATCAAAACAATATGCTACAACACCTCAACATGAAAGCAAAAGGCATGGACATGATGTACAGGTAAAGCATAACAAAACATGAACACTGAGCTATCTCCAGAAATCACTAGAACATGCTCAAAAGGTCATTACAAGACTGGGCATGACAGAAATAATATTAGGTTGCAATGTTTAGAGCTATCAAACATGTTACAGCAAGCTATCATGGCAAAATAGAGCATGGCAAGCTAAAGAAAAAGACAAGGAACAAAAATCCCTTACTGAACTAATTCCAAAGATCAACAGAAAAGATGGTAGGATCCATGCAAACATGAAGTGATATGACAGATTCACACAGTCAAAATAACAGCACATGGCAGGAACAACGATAAGTAGGCATGTTGGTGAGCTTGTACCACTCACCAAAAAGCATTTCATGGCATGTGAAGTAAACCAACAGTAAGTATACACATTTATGGAGCTAAACATGGCAATAGCAGAGTCATCGTGTGCATGGATCACTAGCAAAACACATGGCAAAACTAAACTTAATGTTAACAGGCTGACAGCAACATTATTTAGCAATTTGAGAGCAACATTACAACAAGCTACAGCAGGCTATAAATTCAACCAAGGGCACGGATGGATAGAGAATGACATGTATAACAAAACATCCTTAGTTAACATCTCCAGATTATGCATATAATGACTTGTAGCAGCAGGTTTACATAGCATCATGATATAACAGATTCAGCCTAGCAAAACAGTAATAACAAGTACCCTACTTCATGAGCTTGATCCACTCATTACAAGACTCACAAAAATACATGGATTGCACCACTGTAAATATGGCATGATGTAGCTCAAAACTCATGTACACATCAAGCTCATAGGATGCACATACAAAATGCAATGAAAAAGAGAAAACAGCAAGTTCTGTTAACAGACAGCAGTTAACATCATATAGCACTCTTGCAACGATGATTTGGGCATCCATATGGACTCAAACAAGCATGGCAACAATGGAAGAAAATGAAGATCATCTCACAATGAACATTTTGATATATCATGCACTCAAACTGGATCACCATGCAAAAAGTTACAGCCTCGCGAACATGCACACATAAAGATAAAATCCTGGGACTTAGAGAAATTTTACCCCGTGAAATCTGGACGAGGAAATCCCGGGATGGAGGGATCCGGGCACAGGGGATCCGTTTGGTTGGGCGTCCTGGTGGATCTCATCCACCTTGCAGGTTCTGGGCCGGATCTCGCCGGATCCGGCCGAAGTTTTCATCGGAGACGGCCGGACTTGCGGGGGACGATGGACGGAGTGGAGAGGAGCAGGGAGCGGCGGCGCTCAGGGCACGACCGGAGTTGGCGGGGCGCGGGGGCGGTGGCGCGGCCGGAGTTGGCAGGACGGTGGAGGTCAGGGGCGACGGCGGGCGTGCGGCGCACGACGGCGGCGCTATGGCGGCGGGTAGATGCGGCAGGGAAGGCGGCCGAAGGACGGACGGCGAGGAGGTGGAGCGCGGAGGCGCTGGGACGGCGGACGGGCTCGGCGCGGCGACGGGGTCCGGTGGCGGCGACGGCGAATGGGCGGAGGCGAGGCGCAGGAGGTGCGCGGTGGCCGGCCTCGGAGCGGGTGGCGCTCGGTGGCCGGCGGCAGGGTCAGGCACGGAGGCTCGAGCGGCGGGGCGCGGCTCGGTTTCGGCCCACAGCGGGCTGGATCTGGGCTGCGGCGGGCCGCGGCGGCGGAGATGGTGCAGGGGCGACGTGGCGGCGGGCGATTCGTTGGGGGCGGCGGCTGGACATGTCCGGCCGTCGGCAGACATGTCCGGCGGCGCGGAGGGAGGTGGAGCTAGGGTTAGGGTAGGATTTGATCCGAAAATTCGGGGGAGAGGACTAATTTATAGATAGAGGGAGCTAGGAGAGTCCAAATGGGGAGCGGTTTTCGCCCACCCGATCACGATCCAATGACCGAGAGCTTGGAGGGGGTTTGGATGGGCTCATGGGCTGTGGTGAAGGGGGGCTAGGATGCAAAGAAAGAGGGGTTTCGGGCTACACGGTTAACCGTTGGGGCATCGAACGACTTCCAAATAGAACGAAAATTGACAGGCAGTCTACTGGTGATGTACCAAGGCCACTTGACAAATCTCGGCCCATTCCGAAAACGTTTTTATCTTGCTCACGAAACAAGGTCCGAGAGGGGCGACGGGGCACGTGCGAGTGTGGTTGGGCTCAGAACGGACAACGGAGAGAACTGGGAAGACCCGAATGGATGCAAGTTTTGAAAAACATGCAGATGAAATGCAGATGATGACATGGGAAAATGCAACACGCAAGCAATGACATGGCAACAATGATGAATAGCTGGAAGACACCTGGTGCATCGGTTCCGGGGCATTACACTCTCTCACTCTTTTCTCCAGGATGGGTGGCTTGCTTGTCGGCGATCACTTGACTTGGAGACATAGGTCGTAGCACGTACTCCTTTCCTTTCATCTTGAAGCTATAGTGATTGGTACGCCCGTTGTGGATGACGCCTCGGTCAAATTGCCATGGTCGACCAAGAAGGAGGTGGCAAACGGACATCAGGATGACATCACACTCCAAAGTGTCTTCATATGCTCCAATTTTGAAGGAAACTTTGACCGTATGCTCAACTTGGATAGTGCCGGAATCGCTTAGCCATTGAACCTTGTAGGGGTGCGGGTGCTTCATCTTGACGAATTGGAGCTTGGAGAATAGTTCTCCACTTGCCAAGTTTTGGCAACTACCTCATCGATGATGACCTTGACGGACCTTCCATTGATGTCGTCCTTGGTGTGGAAGATATGACATCTTTGGTCTTCACCTTGTTGATGTTGAAGAGTCAAAACCTTGGAGACGATGAGAGCGGGGCTCAAATCTTCGTCACAAAAGACTTGATCATCTTCATCTTCGTTCACGCGCCGGTGCATGGCCACTTGCTCAAGGACTTCCATCTCCTCTTCACTCATGGAGTCATAGGTTCTGTCATCGTTGAGGATCATGGTGCACTTGTTGGTACACTCAAAGGACTTGTGGCCTCGGCCGCCTCATGTGAAACACTTGATGGAACTTGTCTTGACGGTCTCATCAGTTAGAGTAGATGATGAAGCTCGTGGCTTGAAGTTGCTTGTAGTAGGAGGACGACTTGAGGTTGTCGAAGTTTTCTTGTAACTTGACTTGTCGCCGTTGCTTGTAGATGGCTTGGTTGAGGTAGAAAGTGTTGGAGTCATGGAAACTTGGTTGTTGGAGAAGCCGTAGCTCTTGCACGAGTACTTGGCGTACTTGAAGTCATCTTGCACTTGACATTCCACTTTGATAGCTTGATGCACTAGCTCAATGAGGTTGGAGTAGGGTTGGAAGTCAGCAATCTTCTTGATGGGATGATTGAGTCCATTCAAGAAACGGGCCATAGTTTGCTCATCATCTTCCATGGCATTGGCTCTTATCATGGCAATCTCCATTTCTTTGTAGTATTCTTCAACGCTCTTTGTTCCATGCTTGAGGAGTTGGAGTTTCTTGAAGAGGTCGCGGTTGTAGTATGTTGGCACAAAGCGTGCTTGCATGACATCCTTCATTTGATCCCATGTGGTGATTGGTGGTTCACCTCTTGCTTCTTGACGCTCAAGGACTTGTTCCCACCATATGAGCACATAGTCCTGGAACTCAAGGGATGCCATAGCGATCTTCTTCTCTTCCTCATAGTTGTGCAAATGAAAGATCTTGTCGACCTTCAATGCCCATGAAAGGTATTCTTCGGGATCATTGCTTCCGTTGAACTTGGGCATGGTGAACTTGAGCTTTCCGTAGCATTGCTCTTCATTGTGTTGGGGTCGAGGGTGATGATGACTCCCTTGACGTGGATGAATTTCAACCTCATATTGCTCTTGGCGTGGAGGATTTCCATAGTCATCATGCTCTTGATGAACTAGAGGTTGTGGAGGAGCTTGTCGAGCTTGTGGAGGGGCTTGAGGAACTTGACGATGCACTCTTGCTTGATAGTTCCTCTCTTGGATTTCTTCGTGAAGTGCTTTCTCTTGATTGCACGTATCTCGGCTGTGGTTGGCGATGGCTCGACTTGACTCTCGAAGGGCATGTTGCGCCTCAAGTGCTTGTGCTTCACGTTGTTGTTGTTGAATACGTTGAGCCTCGGCATCTTATTCGTCTTGGTGTTGGCGCGCTCGCTCTTCCTCTTGGTGATGTTGACGATGCCTTTCTTGTGCTTGTGCAAGAGTAGCTTGGTTTTGGCGGTGACGATGTGCTTGCTCGTTGAATTGCTCTTGTGGATGATTGCCATGTAGAGGATTGCGAGTTGCTTGATGGTCTTGGCGCGTGGCTCGACATAGAGTGTTCAATGTCGGTATACTTGAGCCGGAGAGGGTGTCGTCGGAGTGTCGACTCGAGCGGCTCTGTCTTGAGTAGGACGGAGTGGTAGAAGAGCAGTTTACCAACAACGCACGAATCTTGTCCATTCTTTCATCATTTTCTTGTTCGTGTGCGTCGAGCTTATTGTCGAAGTAGTCTCTTGGTCGTTGCTCGGAGAGTCGCAAGTCGGTGGCGAGATTGTCAATGCGGCCGCTCATTGCTTGTTGTTCTTGATGCAAAGCTCGTTGTGCACCGAAGAGGTGGCTCTTGGTGACATAGGATGACATGTCATCGTCTTCCTCGATGAAGAGTGGGTTGGTAGAAGAACTTGGCCTATCCATCATTCGAAGCAAATATGTGAGTGGGAGAAAGAGACGAACTTATACCAAATGTACCTTGACCGATGTTGAAGTTGGATCAATGATCACTCAAATGCGGAACAAGGAAATAGCACAATTGGTACCAATTCTTGTCGGTTCTCACACCTACACAAATAAAAGCCTATGGTGGAGCTCGGTTAGGATGGTGGCACAAAATTTGATGCAATCGTTAGTGAGCCTCAATAATGTTGGAAAAGATTCACAAATTTCAAATGCAACAAGTAGACCAAGCAAGTAGTGGTACACGGAAACACACACGCAAATAGATAAGTGGGGTCGTGCAACCAAGGAATGACCCAAAATGTGGAGTCCACGAAAATGCTCTTTTTGCACAACACTAGAGAGACGCTAGCACGATTGCACAATAGGCGGATACAAACTTGTGCACAACCTACTAAGCAAAAATGTGACGACTTCTATCCCAAGTATGCTATATGTATGGTGTTCCAGTAATATGATCCAAGATGATCGAGTATGACAATCTTAATGTAGTTTGATGCTATGGTTCTTGCTTAAATGCTCTCTGCTTATCTTTTCCTTTTGCTTAAAAGCTTGTTTGGCTCTTTCTCTTTTGAGCTATTTTCTCATTCAAAACTTCACGAACCAAGATAGCAATTGTGTATGCAATGACAACTATGTGACACAAAAGATGACACCAAGATATGCACCACGGTGATATGGTATGTATGCTATGGGAAGTATGATCACTACTGTGCACAAGTAATGTTGCCGGAAATACTCAAATGGCTAGTCTCGATAGGTAAGGTACGCAAAATGGGCCATGGGGTTATCAATGCAATGGCAATGTGAAGACAAAAGATGTCGTCGAAGTTACCATCGAGGTAGTCGTTTGTAAGCAAGGACGCTTGTTGGCGATGACATGTCCTTGACGAAGATGAGTGGTGCTGATGTTGATGTCGAACTGTACCTATATAGCCGAAACACAATAGGACACGGGAACCACAACTCAAATAACCACAAATGCTATGGGAAACAAAATGGGTTAAGTTGCGGAAGTTGGTGGTGGTATAGTGGATGATATGGTGAAAGCCCAAAGCAAAGATGCCAAAGTTTGGAAAATTTGATGGTGTCAAATGATGTTGGAATCTATCTAAGTGGATGGGGAATGTCAATAGTTTCTCAACAAGCTAAAGAACGCGAAAATCGGACTCCAGATGTGGAAGTTATGGGGAAAACTGTCAAGCATCCGAAGCTGAAACTGGGAGTGGCGGTTGTACCGCTTGGAAGGGCGGTAGTACCGCTTGTGGATCCCAGCGGTAGTACCGCATGGTGAGGGCGGTAGTACCGCTCATGTCGGGAAAACTCTGAGATCTGAAACAGGCGAATTAGGGCGGAAATGGATGATTTCGGAGGGAAAATTGGGTGGATTTCGTGGACGATGGAAATAGGTGAAACTTGAGGGGGAGCTAGATCCACACATGGCAAAGTAAATCCATGGATCAAATCCAACAAAACTTCATCACACCAATAACTCACAAAAAAGTGGGGCTATTTTTGGTGGGGATTTTCAAATTTGGGGAAGAACACAACAAAATTAGGCTAGAAAAAGAGAGTGGGGGCTCCAAAATCATGATCATCGTGGCTCTTGATACCAAAGATGATGTAGGGTAGAACCCTAGATGCCTGATCTTTCACGATTGGAGGGGATCCTACGAAGAACACGAGGGGGAAAACGAGGGGAAACACAGAGAAATCACTCAACCTACAAGATCCGGTCACACATATGCTAGATCCTCGAAACACAAAGAGTGATACACGATTCAAGGTCAACAAAGGACGATACAAGAGGTCTTCTCCGTGAGGAGGTCTTGAAGGGTCTTCCCGTAATGGGGTCTTGAATCCGCTTGGGTGATCTTCTCCGAAGAGGTCATGAGCTCCGAGGAGAAGTAACCAAGTGGATGAGCAAAGCTCTATCTCAAATATGAGCTAAACCAATGCTAACCCTAATACGGAGCTAGGGGAAAAATATATATAGTCCAAGGGGTAAGTGGGAGATACATGGGGTGAAAACCCTTTCACTGCGCGCAGGCAGGGCGGTTGTACCGGTCATGGGGGTGGTTGAACTGTTGGGACCTCAGGTGCTGGCTCCTAGAGGTGTTCACGGAAGGGGGTAGCGGTTGTACCGGTGTTTGGAGCGGTTGTACCGGTCTTCTGGCTGTTATGGGGATAAACCGGTGTTGTACCGCCATTGCACCGCTCGATTACAGAAGCTGGACCGGTAGTTGGGCGGTAGTCGAGCGGTTGTACCGCTCGGGCAGTTGTTGGGTGGTACATGGGCGGTTGTACCGGTCCTTTTGGGCTGGGCAGATTGTCTTCATGCTCTCGATGTCCATCTTGCATCGTAACTTCTCCTTGGTTGCTTCCTTGGTACCTAAGCACACAGAGCATCTCCGTTTGAGGTAGTAGTCATGTCTCAAGTGGGTCAAAGGGGAGTTCAACAAGGAGAGAGTTAACCTCGTTTTCGATAGCTCTTGCACGGGCTCTTGTCATTGGTCCAAGTGGTGTCGTGGAAGATGAAGGTAGATCCATGGGGATGACCGTAGGATGCTCCACATCAGTTGTGCTGGAGGTGGAAGATGGGCTGCATGCTCTTGACTGTGCGCATGGGTGGTGGACCGCGGTGTTCTGACTACGATGTTGAGGTGATGTGGTTGCGGCGATGTGATCTAACTTGGACAGTGTTGCCCCAATCCGGTCGGAGGGGTTGGAGGCATGTGATGTTACGAACGAAATTCATTCTCGTCGTTGGTCAGTGTCGGTGGCGACGGCTCCCATGTGTGTATTTTCCCTCCTTGGAGGTGTCTCTCAGGTGTGTCGGCATCTTCCCCCTCCCATTGGTGTTTTGTTGTTGTCTCCAGGCAAAAGCCTAGGTTTGGTTCCAAATTGGCGATGGTGGCGTTGTCGATGTCGTTCCTCTGTTGGGAGCATCGTGTATGGAGACACAGTGTGGAGATCTTGTGTTGCCATCCTTTGGTGCTTGTTGTTGCCCCAGGTTGAGCTTCAGGGGTGCTATGTACGCCATCGCTGGTGCATCCAAAACGACGTCTTTCTCAAGACCGACCAAGTCCAGCCACCTACTCGCCAATCTCTTTTAGGAAATCATGGGTGGATGGTGCATTTATTAGGGAAGTCAAGTTGGTGTGTTGTCTTCTGAGGCATCGGTTGTTGCTCGAGACATGGCTTTGTTTTTTGGTTTAGGGTAGGCACCATGTGTTGTGGTTGTAATGTGTGGTGAATTGTTACGATATGCCCTTGATGTGGAGTGTGTGCTACGCTTCTTATTCGTAACGAGTGTAGTATGCTTGCAATTTGTTTCTGTTTTGTATAAAATTATGGTACAAGTGTAGACTTTTTGTAATTTGTTTCTGTCTTCTCTAAAATTATGGTACGCTTAGACATACTCTTAAAAAAAGCCTCCATAATTTGTTTTTTTCTTTCTCATTCAAACACTTTAATTCCCTTCAAATTTAAACGTTCAACACATCAAGAAATTATGCACGTAGTTTTAACAAGTTGCATGAACAAAAGCATTTAACCGGTGATATGTACAAATCACATGTTGCCGACGATTGCAGAACCTCCTCATACTCCAGCGTGTGCATTGTTGAGGTTCCTGAAATGTATGGTCTCCAAAATTCTCATGCCACTGGATCCCTTTCGCTCGGATCCAGCATGACGAGTCGATTTTGCTGGCTATGCGTCGAACCTCCTGAATTTGAAGGCTAAGCGTCTCCATGTTCATCTAAATTTGGAGCGTCTACACCTCAATCTCTTCCTGTCTTCGTCTCCTCTCTTGCATAGCATTCCATCTCATCCTTTTCTCTAGGTTCTTCTTCTCCTCCATCTGGTGTCTAACTTTTCATGCTTCATCTTCTCGGCGAAATCATTTCTTGTCCTCACTAACTCGTTGATATTTTCTTCATCGCATCGACCTCTACTTCTCTCTTGAGCTTCTCCTTTCCTCTCTTCCTCCTGTTGGGCAAACCCGTGGTAGACGCTTGTATGGAACTTCTATGTACATTTTCCCTTTCCTCTTAAGGACCATCATCATCTTCACCGTCGTCCATCTTCGGAGAGGAACTGTTGCTCCTCCCAGTATCGAACCACCATCATCTTTTCTTGTCTTCAACTTCTCCAGTCCTTCCAACAAATTCCAACAATGCTGGAGGCCAAACAAATTTCCCTTCGGCTTGGTCATTTGTAAGTAATGTCCAAAGTAACGCAATTGTGGCAATGAAAAACAACAAAGTTGCTTACATATTGGCCAATTGTGGCACCACTAGGAGGAGCATGCCTCACTAGCTCCAAACAACCCAACCAACGGTTGCACAGATCTTGAACTCTACCCCATCGGTTTGTGAAAGATTTCAGGGTACGATATGTTCTTCGCCCAAGATGATGTTTGAAACGGTACTTGATGCGCTTCTAATACTTTGCACTCGATTGACCTTTCCCGGCGATTGCGTCGAGAGAGATTCTTCCCATGTCATAACAAGAGCAATATCATCATCGGCCTTAAAGTTTTCTTCCCCAAACTGCTTTCTTCCTCGACGAGCCAGAGGCCTCATATTGATCAAATTCCATATCTAGGGCATACACATGATAAAAAGCGGCAACAATGCGGCCTCGAGATCTACATTATTTGTCCCAGAATCACACATCATGCTATCGAGAAACGATTCATTGTTGAGAGTCGATCCCCCCCCCCCCCCCCCCCCCACACACACACACACAAAATTATTGCTAAATTGCATACATTGCATATTTGCCAACAATTTTGCGCGGTCACCTCGCATCCAGTCGAACAAAAAATGTATACTAGGCAAATGATAGTTTTTTTACATCATGGCCATTTCTGATCTGGCGTAGAACTAGGAAGGAGTCCCAGTTTCGCCCGATGTCGGAAGAATCAAGGGCAATAGCGCGGCCCTTCTCCGCATCCTTCTTCAGTCTCTTCGCTAAGGACCAGACCGGTTCAGAGGGGATCCCGCCGCCAAGCTGCGGTAGCATAGGGATCGACAGCATTGTGCCAGTAGGGTGGACGAAGTGTTGGCCTAGGCGGTGGTGGCCGGTCGTCGGAGATAAAGGCAGAATTAAAGTCGTCAGATTTGACTCTATACCGATGAACTAACATGCGGGGGTCGAGGCGGCGTCCATGGTGTCATCCACGAGGACTGGGGGCGGCTGGAAGCGGTCAAATGCGGTGCTGCCACGAGGGAAGGAAGGCAACAACAAGGGTAGTAAGAGTAGAGGGCAGTAAGAGTAGAGTGAGGGAAAATGTTACTCACCCTAAACCGTTTTCAGAATGAAGCACGCTCCAAACAACCCCCAATAGCCCCCAAATATGGAGGGTCGCGGGTAGGTTTGGAGCACCCTCCGAAAACTATGGCCATCGAGGTACCACTCTGCTAGAGTAGTTTTTCGACAAATATAACTAAAATGTCATTATGCTGATCGGGTTGATATGACGACTCCGCTAGAGTTATTGCTCAAGAGAAGATAGCATAAGCATTTTCGATCAAAATCATTGTAACGAGGGTTATTCTGGCGATCGAACTGCTATGGCGACTCTGCTACAGTTGTTGCTTAAGAGAAGAAGCAGTGAAACGGGAGGAAGACGAGCAAAGCAGACGTTCGAACGTTCAAACACAAAACGATCGACAGTTTGGCGCACAATGAAAAACAGTTCAGGCATTCCAACCAGAGAGGGGAGCCCTGGTATGTGAAGAAAACTTGTTAATTCTCAGCCTGGATAACATTTCAACGACAAAACAGCCTGCTAACAAGGCCGCATGGAAGTATCCATGTATTTTTTACATCTCAAGCAAGTTGCAAGTTACTGCCTCCAACTCCAAGGCCCTGAACCGAACCGCTGCAGAACCACCTCAGTCCCATATCGTCGCCGCCTTCTTGGGCGTCTGCATCTCGCTGTACGGCGCCCCGCCGCTCCTGGTGACCGGCCGACCAGACCGGAGCGCTGGCGCCAGCGGCGCAGCCATGTAGCTGCCGCCCCGCGCGTAGCCGCCACGCGAGTCGTACCTCCCGGCCACGCCGGCGTGGTGCGGCACGGGCACGGGCGCTGGAGAGTACTGCGGCTGTGGGCTGCGGTAGGGGTTGTAGCTGCCCTGCGAGAACATGTGGCCGACGCCCGGGTGCACCGGCGAGCCGCTCATGTATCCAGCTAGGCCTCCGGGGCTGTCCCCGGCGTGGTCATGGAAGGGTAGCGGTGCCGCGTTCAGGCCGCCGAGGTTGGGCGAGCTCCGGACGCGCTGCATCCCGCCGCGGAACACGGCCTGCTCCACGATGTTGGCGCGCGGGGAGTTCCCCGCCGAGGCGACGCCGTTGGGCTGGTCCGGGTACGGCGGGCTTCCGTCAGGCGTGCCGGGCACCGAGGCCACGTAGCGATCCCGCTCCGGCTGGAGGAGGTGGTGGTGGTGATGGTAGTGCGGCTGGTTGCGGGCGTAGCTGACGTGGCGCGAAGAGGAGACGGGGGCGGGGACGGCGGCGGCGACCGACGAGGCGGAGACTTGATGCGGCACGAAGACGTAGACGCGGAAACGGGGCGACGCGGACGGCGACCGCTTCGCCTCGAACCGGTCGTACTCGTCGAGCATGTGGGCCAGGTCCTCGTCGCAGGTGACGGACACGAGCACGTCGAGGTCGTCGGAGGAGAGCAGCTGGTACTTGATGGCCGCCACATCCGTCTTGAACATCTCCTCCACCTTCTTCTTCAAATCTGCACGCGGGCGAGACGAGACTTGAGCGCGCCGCGACATTATAAAAGCAGCAAGAAACACACGCATCAACAAGGCATGGACCGGACACGACGTGCGTACCGCGGAAGCGGATGGAGCGGGGCACGGCGAGGACGCGGGTGTCGCCGCCAATGTACTTGAGCGCGCCGTCGGACGGGCGGGGCATGATGCGGCCGCCGAAGCTGCAGAGTATCTTGAAGCGGACGCTGGGGGGCCCTCCTCCTCCTCCTCCTCCACCGCTGCTGACACTGGTCGGGGAAAGGTGCACGTCGTCGTCGGTGGTCGCGCCCTCGGACTCCGCGGCCATCGTCGGCATCGCGTGCTCCATGTCTGGCACGAGCCGGCTGCGTATATATTCTTGCTCGATCGAGGGCAAACGGATATGCTGAGTACTGAATGGACCTGCGCAGGAAAATGCAGTGCTTTAGTAGATGCCACATCTGGTCAATGCGCATCGAATTATCTCCTATATCGACTCCCTATATCGACCCGTCCCGAATTATCCAAGCAAGATGCTCGCCAGTTGCCACTTTCCCATCCTGCCATCTATCTGCAGCGTATGAACACATTTCTTCGTTCTTCGGAGCAGAGTAGCCGGACAAGAACGACGGGTCACTAAAACGGTCAAAAGAAGAAAAGTTTCAAGAAAAGGAAGATTCTGAAAGCAACTGCCACTCTGGTACTCATCAAATCAAGAGGCCTCTCAAATCAAACTAGCGGGCATGATACGTCCCATGAATGAATTGAACAGAGATGTTTAGGGTGGAAAATCGCAATCAATCGCAGTCATTAATTAGAGACAGAACATGGGTGGCATGCCAGCCTTGCAAGTTACGGCCTTCCTTGTATCCAACCGCTACGCCATTATCCTCAGCGCGACCACGAAAAAATCGATCGGTTTTCTTCTTTTGCAAATTACTGTATTACTCTAGAACAAAGGAATCAGAAGAGGAGTCATCAAATCAAGCCAAACCTAAGTGAAATCAAATGGGGCTGGAGAAACCGCCGGGCAGCCGATGAACTAAAGATCCCAAATCGAAACTGCCAGGAGAAACAACCATCGTGAGACGGGGCAGAGAAACAGAGAAGGGAACACGGAAGGGGGAGAGACAAGTAACCGAATGGTAAGGTACTCACCAGAAGGAACGAATGAACGGGGGAAACTTTCTAAAATCCAACCAACCGGGTGGGAGGTCCAGGCGAAGCGAAGACGGCGGACGACGGCCGGCGAGGAGAAGTAGAATAAATTATTGGATTGGATTGGATTCGACTGGGATCGATCGGCTGGATCGAAGGAAGGAGCGGGGCGAGCGAACGAATCCCCCCGGCCACCCACCCACCCGCCGAGGTGCTGCTTATTGGCGCGGGATCGACCGACCTCCCATTCGGGGAGAGGGGTGACCAATCGGGCTTCTTCTTCTTCTTCCCTCTGCGAGGAGAGGAAGAGAGGGATTGGGGGGGAAGCAGGCAGGCAGGCAAGCGAGCGTGGCCGTGCCGCGGATAGGGCGACGGGGGGGTTGATTTCAGGCGGAGGGGGATGGACCGGCCCCTGGATCTGAGGAGGGGGGCTATTTTCGGGGGGCTGCGCGCGGGCCGCTCGCTTGCTAAATCCTGCCTCGTGCCGTGCCGTGTCCCACCGCCTGCCTGTCGGTTACGCACAACCGTCGGGTCGCCAAACTCCCCACTCCGGGTGCGAATATTCGTGTGATAGGGTCAGTCCAACTTTTAAGAAAAATTTGGGTTAGTACAACTTTTTTGAAAAATAAATTTTATTAATTTGAAATAACAGTTTGGCTCAGGATCCTCAAACTAATCGTTAGCTGAAGAAAATCAAGCTAATCTAGCAGGCTCATAGCAATTTTGTTCGCTTCCCTGTTACAATGTTCGAAACTACTAAAAGAAAAAATACAAGCAAGAAAATAACAATCTCAAAAATTGCCCCTCCCACAGGCAGCCTTTTGCGCAAGGGATCTGAATCTTAGCGCCGGAACTTCAGCCGTTAAAACATCTGCACGCCACTCAATTCTCTTGTTTTAAAAAGGTCTTGATCAAAAAACCCTAGGAGGCCGAATCCACCCCCCTCTTTTACTTTTAGCATTGGGGGAAGAGGCATTAACGTATTTACCGTTATAGCACGAATCCCCATGAAAATTTAATAAGCATCTTGAATTGTTCCCTCACGAACCAATTTACGTCTTCCTACCATAAAAACCAGACTGTAATGGCTATCAATTCATGAGCATTCTAAAGACCCAAAATGGAGATATCCTGGCCTGGCAACAGGAGTAAGGACTCAAGGACAGCCTCACCTGCACGATCAATTTCGCATGCTCTTTAACCAGTTTATCCATCCCCAACCTACTACATAAGTCCTTAGCTTTCTGGCATTGAAATAATAGGCGCTTTGTATCTTCTGGCCCATGAGAACAAGATGGGCATTGGGGCAACACTTTCAGATGTTTGTTGGCAAGCATAACACGACATGGGAGAGCGTCATGCAATGTGCGCCAAATAAAGATTAGCCATTGTCGGCCAAGATAATTCGAAATGTTAGACTAAATAGGATGAACATCATTTTGTCCCATACCATTAGTATGTCGAAGTTTACTACCGTGCTGGTAGTCCCATTCCGCAAAATAAGCTGATTGAACAATGAAGTTCCATTCTTTGTGTAGCTCCACACCATAAAATCTGACATTTCATGCAGAGAAATAGGAAGCTCGAGGACCAATTGAGCATCAATTGGCCATAACATTTATCTCATCAGGTCTTCATCCCAGTAAATAGTGACTGGATTAATAAGATCAAAGACCCTTGACAAGCGGTGTCCCCCTCTTGGAGTAATAATTTTCCTATTCGCGCAATTTGGGGTCCATACATCTATCGAAATATCAATATTATGTCCATTGCCCACTCACCAGATATAATCATGCTTCAACGAATTAAATCCCGCTATAATACTTTACCAGGTGAAAGATGGGCCCTTTTTTAAGTTTGCATTCAGCAGATCACCATCAGGAAAATACTTTGCTCTTAAATTGTAGCATATAAAGAATCAAGATTCTCGAGAAGATGTCAAGCTTGTTTTACCAATATCGCGAGATTGAAAGAATGTATATCACAAAAACCGGTACCTCCTCTATTTTTGGAACGCACATCTTCCACCAGGCCATCCGATGCATCCTCTTCTGATTGTCCACCTCACCCCACCAGAAAATGCGACATCATGTCATTGATTCCTTTACAAAAAATCTAGGAATTTGAATAAAGAACATAGCATAGGTGGGGATAGCTTGACAACAGACTTGAGGAGAATTTCCTTCCCTCTAATAGATAGCATTTTTTCTTTCCATCCACTGATTTTCATGATAATACGGTCGATCAGATACTGGAAACATGCAGTCTTATACATACCCACATCGGTTGGTAAACCCAAATATTTATCATTGAGAGTCTCGGTCATGATATTCAAAGTGGTACAAATTTGTATCCTAACTTCGATTTTTGTATTAGGCTAAAAAAGATGCTTGATTTCTAAACACTAACTTTTTGCCCCGAAGCGGCACAATAGAATCCAAAACTAATTTCAAAGCTTCAGCATTATGCGAATTAGCTTTCATGGGGATCAAAGAATCATAGGAAAATAGGAGATTGGTAATAGATTGGGCATCTCTTCACATCTTTACTCCAAAAATATATCCATTCTCCTCTGCATGCGCCAAAAGTGCATTCAATCCTTCCGTACATAACAAGAATAGATAGGGGGGGAGAGGGTCTCACTGTCTTATTCTCTTAAACCTCTTGTAGGCTTAAAACTCTTGGTTTATTTGGCATTAAAGTGAACCAGGTACTCAACCGTGGGAGCACATTGCATAATTAAATTGACTAGATTCACCTGAAATCCAAGTTTTTACATAATTTCCTTCAAGGAAGGCCACTTGACTCGATCATATGCTTTGTGCATGTCAAGTTTGATAGCACGTAAACCCTTTTTGCCATCCCTCTTGTTTTTTATTGTGTGGAAACACTCATAGGACACTAGAACATTATCTGTAATCATTCTTCCAAGCACAAAAGCACTCTGAGTTGGGCTGATAATATCTGGCACAATTACCTTAAAACCTGTGGCTACCATTTTTTGTACGACCTTATACACCACATTACATAGGTTAATTGGTATTAACTGAGTCACCTTCTCTCGTGAATTTACCTTTGGGATCATTAAAATCGCAGTATCATTCTATCCCGGCACGATAGTGCAAGTATTCAACGGGGGTGACACAACGAAATAGCCAAAGGTGTCTTTAGTTCAAGAACGAAGTGGAATGAAATGCCATGAGTTTGTTCCACTAGAATGGGTTGGTTTGTTTTTCTGTTTGGTAGGGCAACTAGGAGGAATGGAACTGTTACAATTTGGTATTTGGTTTTGAAAGATAGAATAGAATGGAATCGTTCGATGAGGCATCAAGCTAAGGCCGTGTCATAAATAGTGGAGGCAGGGTTCCCACCTTTTCCCGTGGTATTCTTTGGCGATATGGTAACGATGATGCTTCAAAGGCGGACTCACACAACGAGATGGTGTAGGTGGTTTGTGGACTGCAGGATGCAACATATGTGACGGTTGTGGAGAAGCTCCAGATAACCTTCTGGGTCATGCTGCACGGGCCGGCCTTCTGGGTCGTGTTGCTTGGGTCAACTTCATCCAAGGCAACGTGATGACGGCTATGGTAAGTGGAGCGATACATGATGTCTTGGCTCCAGATTTGTTGGTGGGGGTGTCTGGGACGTTGTAACCTATAGGTATGTGACTTCTCGAAACAAGTTCCGCTCGATGTTGGTGATGACAACATTTTATGGGCGTTGTTTTTCTTGTTGAAGACATCAATAAGTTGATTTCACACCACTCCCATCTTTGAGACCTTGTCTCTAGAGTGAAAATTGTGAAGAACCTTGTTGTATTGGTGAAGACGGTTTTCTTGGCGGCGTTTCTGCTGATGGAAGCATCGTTTGGAGACTTGACCTTTTGGCGGGAACACCTGGGTTGCTCTGCTGTGGTCTGTCGGGAGCCATCTATGGCGGGGTGAGTGTCGTGTGTGCGGTGGCGTGTATTTGTGCGACGGCGATGGTGGGTGGTTGGATCATTGTTGACATGTGGGCAACATTGTTAGCCATTCTCTTGCTGCCGTTTTTCTGTCTTCAGTGTCGAGACGGTCGTTAGACATGCTTGTGGCTGATGCGACTGAAAGAACTGCTCTTTGATGAAGTTGCGGACGACATCACCAGGTTATGGAAGCGGTTGAAGATGTATGGCGAAGTTGCCTTCATCTTTGATGTGTTTTCTCGGTCTTTTGGCGTCCCATGTATTGTGATGACCTAAAGTTAGTTTAGCTAAGTGTAATAAAGGTTCAAAAAATCGTATGTCGGGTTCATGTCGGTTTGGCTTGAACATATCGGATGTCGGATATCCGGTGATATAACGACCGATATGTAGGTATATCGATTGAAATATATCTACATTTTTTTCCCAATATTCTTGTTCAAAAATGTATTTTTAGTAAAAAAAAATGTATGGTGTCAATGCTCTAGCATAATAAATTTAAATTGCTAATTTATGACTAGTTAATTAATAATATATTTAAGATAGATTCACAAAATCTTCACTTTGAGACTGAGAACAATACGTTACATATGTGTTCCGTGAAACATATGCATGACCTTGAAAATACAATGAAGTTGTAAATACATAATCCTTTTTCACCGCTTTCTGACAAAAAAATGTGCTGCCGGTCTATATCAGTGGGTATATCGGGTCAGATATTGGCCATATCGGATGATACGTGTGAAAATAATACAAAATGAAATGTTATGTTTATATCGGTAGAGCACCAAAACTGACATATCAGCCTATGTCGGTAGTATTGGCCTAGATTTAAAAGCTTGAGTGTAGTGTGTCCTTTGTCAATGTTTTATATGCTGTATATATAATAAACAGAGCAGTTTCAGTCATCATGGCTTCATCTATAATGGAATCCTAATCCTAATGGCTTTCCTTTTACTTATTTTTTTTTCAAAAAGTATCCGTGTGACGCGATCGCGTCCGGGCCGCGTTGTTGACGTGGTTGCGTTGCGTGTTGGCAACTTGGCATGTGCCAGCCCGGTCTGGCCGACCCGACCGGACGTCGCTCGCGCCCGTGCGCCCGACGGACGGCGCCACGCGACGTATTGCGATCGCGTGTCGGCGCCCGGAACGTATGGGCGTGCGTCCTGACGACGGCTCCGGTGATGATTGGTCTATGTGTGAGATCCGCAACGGAACGGCCGAGGGCCGACACGTCTCGGGACCTAGGCCAGGGGAAGAAGGTGCCTCGCGCTGCGTGCCACACGATAGTCGGATGCTGCCTCGGCTCGCACCTCGCGCATCTGCGTGTTTGTTTGTTTGTCCGGAGCGTGTGGTCGACACCGGACTAGTCAAGTTGTCAACAGCCTACCGTTCCATGGCAGATGGCGCTTCAAATTGGCTCATGCGGGATATGTTCCTTTCTCTCTATCATAGTCAACTCCGCTCTCGCCTGCACCTAAGGAAACTGGGAGGACGGGAATTACCTCTAGAGGATATGTGAAGCTAAATATGGACGCCTCCTTTGATCTAGATCTTCTCAAAGGAACTGCTCGTGCAATTATAAGAGATGATAGAGGCGAGTTCATTAACGCAGGTAATTGGGAAATAGATTTTTGTCATGATGTCGTCTCGGCTGAAGCAACAGCCCTGCGATATGGTCTATCTCTAGAACAGACTATTGGATGCAACAAGATTATTGTTAACTCGGACAATATTGAGGTGGTAAACACGATGAATGAAGGAGGGCGATCGGGAGGACCAGCTGCAGCCATCTTTGATGATTGTTATCACATGGCGTGCGAATTTTCGTATACCGCTTTCATGCGGTGCCCTAGAGAGGAAAACATGATTGCCCATGAACTAGCAAATTTGGCTAAGGGGCCTTCCCCTTCATGTAATAGTTTTTTTATGAACCTTCCCCGAACTAATCCCGCTATTGGTTCATGTTGTAACTCTTATATCATCTTAATAAAGTGGGGTGATTTTTGTCAAAAAAAAAACTCCGCTCTCGCCTGCGGCTGTGGCAGCCCGGCAGGTGTATCTTTTGGACCGATTCCATGAAGCACGGATGCGTTTGGTTGGTTTTCCCCTTTGCATACTTGTCACGGGTCAGACTGGTCATGCATATGCATAGTAAAAAACCACCATATGCACATTGCTTGGTTGCCTGCATACTGCTTCCCTGCATCGTAGCACCTACTCTAGTCATTGTGTTTGTCTGTCTACATTGGTTGGGCTCATCTACTACACTCTGTTTGGTTACATATACACAGTGAGGTCTGCTTACCTTGTATTCTACGTGGTGAGCTTACCAACTACACCTTACATATGTTAACATACGTTCCTGGCTACTACTCCTACGTTAACTCCACAAGACAGAGGACGCGTGAGATGCCCTAGCCAGCCATCGCCTACACAAAAAGCTAGGGTTCCTCTGCCTCCCGCCGGTGCCGGCGCCGGTTCGCCCCGTCTCTCGTGGCCTTAGGGGGCGAAGTGGATCCCGGCCCTTGCCGGTGTGGGGCTCTGTTTTAAGATCTTTTTTCAAGGTTTGTTAGGGTGTGTCCTACTCAGGAAGGCGAGACGATGGTGGCTCCCTGAAGATGGAATAAAGGTCTCCCCGCCCAGCCCCCGTTCCGGTGATGCATCTAGCACCGTCGGTGGGCGTGTGGAGGTGTGTCTCCGATGGATCTGTCTTTGATGGATTTGCTCGAATCTGTTCGTCGTTCGTCTTTGTTCGTGTGTCTTCAGGTTGGGTCCTTCTTATCTACACTCTTCATCGGCGGCGGTTGCTGTTCTGGTGCGTTGGTTCTATGGGGCATTAGCACGACGACTTCCCGACTGTCAACTAAAACAAGTTTTTCTCAGCTCCGGCGAGGGAGGGGTGATGACAGCGGCGCGACTTCGGCTCGCTTCAGTGATTGTAGTTGTCGCTAGGTGGTGTATGGATCTGGATGTAATTCTTATTATTTCTAGTGTTCGTTGTACTACCATGATTGAAGATGAATAGATCAAAAGTTTATCCCGCAAAAAAATACACCTTACATACGATCACACCAATAAAACATCACTACAATCACGACAAATTGGCAATGATGATGAAGTTCTTCATCCCACACAGCCCAACTTGATGACCCTTGCCAACTTTGACATTGCTTGCATGCTTGTGCACATACTTGCAGTAAGCATCCACTCTCTACTGCCTAGTCTTAAACCCTTTGTAGGAGTTCTCTGGATAATGGTTGACTTGTTCTTCGTGTGCATCCCATGAAGTGTAAACCCCTGGAACCCTCCATACCACATACCACTTGTCCTAGCATGACGGAAGAGCAAACATTTAAGCGGCGGTACACATGGAATAGATGAAACTTAAGCATACATGATCATAAGGTAGATCAAGTTCATCCTAACTACTATGATGTCATCCTACCACCACATACAAAAGAGAGTGTAATCCTACCACCGTAAGTTTGCCATCAGCGTGAGTGGTTAGTGTCGTGGATTTAACACGGCAGATGCCCTAGCAAAAGGACTTAAGTGTGGAGCCATCGCAACTAGGTTAGCTTGAAGGGGTTAAATGGGACAAAGGACACAAATAGTTTACCCAGGTTCGGCCCCCTCTCAACAAGGTAAATGCCTACTCCTTCTTTAGGTTGTATTGCTTGGGTTTCGATTACCAGGGAGCGAATACGCTTGACCTAGTTCTCGATGAGTTGTTTCTTTAGTTAACCCGCAGCCGGGTCACCCCTCTATATACAGGTTGATGCCCGATGGCTTCCAGAGTCCCGACCGGCTCATATAAAACGTGTTTGGCTCGATATTTAACTAAGCTTTCCTTACAATACAAGTTAAACATATGGCGGCTCATACCCGTGGGCCTCAAATCGTCCCCAGGTCCTGGGCCTTTAGTAAGCTTGCTCTATGAACCGCCATCTTCATATATTCTTGGGCCTCTTCATCTTAAGCCACTGGTGGCATGACCCGGCCCCTCCTAGGTGGGTCATACCCAGTAGTTATATCCCCAACATTGGGCCCCAGGTTGATTTGAACTTGTTCACATCAATCTTCAACACTTGTCTTTAACAGAATCTTCCATCATCAACTTTCATGAACTTGTTATAACCCGCCATGACATCAGCTCACAGAACCACGGTAACCCGCCATGACATCAGGCGCATTAATTACGCACAAACCTAGAATATCTCAACAGATTCTTTTAATGAACCTCTGAAAATCGAGGCGCCCTTATAGCCACATAATCATTTCTTTGGCCTCCTCGATTCCCCCGCATGCCATCTATCCACTGCCTTATATATAGGGACGAGGGGTCCTTCTTTTCATTTTTTACCCTGCTCCCTCGTCTTCGTATTCCTCCACGCGACGCCCTACCAAGCCCGAGCTCTGTCGCCGCCGTCTCCGTCTAGCGTCCTCAACTCCGGCCGCTGCATCGACCTGATTGGACTAGAGCACTGCGGCACACCTCCGCTGTTCATCACGGGCAGTAAGTATTCTCCTTTCCCATAGCAGATCTACCTTAGGGTTTTCACCGTTCGTCGGTGTTCTTCACTGTTCCTTATTTTCTCATCTAGATCATATAGTTTGACCTGAATATGGTACCAAACTTATGCGGTAGCAGTTTAGCATCCCCTTTCAATCAAAGAAAATCCTCCTCTGTACAAAAAATCTCATATGGGCATACGAGTTCTTCTGCTACTTCCACCTTAGGTTTAAAATTTATTTGCATTTTTTGAACTGCTATAGATCCAAAACCATAGCACCAATCTGTGGAATATGTTTGTCCATCACTTAGCAAATCATCACTTATAGATCTGAAATATGGCAACTGTTCGGGCGGCTTCACTGATAAACCGTAACCCGCCATATACCATTAGTCCCCTTTTAAGCCGCCAACATATACTCATAATCTGTATAACCCGACATTGTAATCCGTTTTAACCATGTTGGCTCTTCCTTCTGCCTATGAATTGGCTTTGTATAATGCACTTTATTTTAATCACTGGCCGGTTTAACAACACAATCCTTAACCCGGCAATATTTTCCTTCGTAGTAAAAAATGTCTAAAGCAAAAACTGTCACATCATGCAACTGGGTCGTTTCCCTGGTTACTGAGGAAACATTGGACGAGTATGTCCAAACGGGCGTCTTAGACAAAAAAGATGTCATCCATTGGAGGGTCCCAGGCACATAAACCCCTCCTGAACCCAAGTAAGGTGAAGTAATTATTTTTACCGATCATCTGCTCTGGGGTTTTACCCCTCCCGACTCAAAATTCTTCTGTGATGTGCTGCACTTTTTCAAGCCCCATCCTCAAAATATTGGGCCCAATTCCGTTTCAAACATCTGCAACTTTCAAGTGTTTTGTGAAGTATACCTTCAACAAGAGCCAACTGTAGAATTGTTCAGAGAATTCTATTACTTAAACCGGCAGACTGGGTTCACAGACGGGCCCAGCCAAGAGTTAGGTGGCATTTCAATTCAGAGGCGGAAAGAAGCCACCTTCCCAGACGCCAAACTGCCCAGTCATCCTAAGGACTGGAACCAGACTTGGTTTTACTACCAAGATACTTCTCCAGAAGGGGAAAATCCTTTGTCGGGTTATCGTGAAAACCGGCTTAGCAACAGGCACCCTCTTCTAGAACGGATTAGCACAGAAGAACGGGCCAAATATATGCCCATCTTTTCAAAGATCAAAGCCTTATTGGCTAACGGTTTGACTAGAATGGACCTAGTCCGATGCTGGGTCGTCTGGAGAATTTTGCCCTTAAGCCGCCGCTCCAGTTTAATATGTGAGTATACTGGCAATGTCAAAGACCATCAACGCCACTGTCAGATAGAATTGAATGATGAAGATATCAATGACATGACCAAGACTCTGTTGAACGAGAGCTTGGAAGATTGCAGCAAGACCGACTTAAATCCTTTTTGCACCCTTAACAAACCTCCAGCTGTAAGCATTTGAAATAATTTCTGGTTTACTCAGTTATTCACTTTAAACTGCCTTCTTACAGTCATTTTAATTTTCGCAGGCTGGTTCTCCTTTCTGGAACAAGAAGTTGCAAGATAAGCTAACCAAGAAGACCCGGACAAAGAATAAGGCTCCTAAAAAGCCTACCAAGAAGAAGACCAACCCCTCCGAGTTATTTAACTTGGATGATGACGAGTCAGAGGTAGAACTTGACTCCCTTGGATCATTTTTTGTACATCTTATCGACAATGATCACTATCAGGATGATGCGGAAGGCAACCACGTAGATGGTGAAGAGGTAACTATCCTTTCCTCCGACTTAGAACCTCTGCCAAGACAGAAAGTTTGTCAAGCAAGCCGGAAAGTAAGGTTTTCTCACCCTTTAGCTTAGTTGGATCCCAAATTTATTTTGAAGAAGCAGCAGCATGAAGCTCGCCGCACAACCCGGAATAGCAGCGGTGGGATTTGTTGGGAATGCAGTAATTTCAAAAAAATTCCTACGATCAGGCAAGATCTATCTAGGAGATGCATAGCAACGAGAGGGGAGAGTGTGTCCACGTACCCTCGTAGACCGAAAGCAAGCGTTATGACAACGCGGTTGATATAGTCGTACGTCTTCACGATCCGACTGATCCTAGCACCGAAGGTACGGCACCTCCGTGCGGATCTGCCCACGTTCAGCTCGGTGACGTCCCACGAACTCTAGATCCAGCTGAGGTCGAGGGAGAGTTTCGTCAGCACGACGGCGTGGTGATGGTGATGATGAAGTTACCGGCGCAGGGCTTCGCCTAAGCACTACGACGATATGACCGAGGTGGAAATCTGTGGAGGGGGGCACCGCACATGGCTAAACAATCAACTTGTGTGTTCTAGGGTGCCCCCTGCCCCCGTATATAAAGGAGCAAGGGGGAGGTCAGTCGGCCCCTATAGGCGCGCCCCAAGAGAGGAGTCCTACTAGGACTACTAGTCCTAGTAGGATTCCACCAAGAGGGGAAGAGGGGGAAGGAAGGAGAGGGAGAGGGGGAAGGAAAGGGGGGCGCCGCCCCTCCTTCCTTGTCCTATTTGTACTCAAGGGGAGGGGGCGCGCGGCCTGCCCTGGCCGCCCCTCTCTCTCCACTAAGGCCCATCGTGGCCCATTAGTTCCCCCGGGGGTTCCGATAACCCTCCGGCACTTCGGTTTTATTCGAAACTTCTCCGGAACACTTCCACTGTCCGAATATAGTCGTCCAATATATCAATCTTTATGTATCGACCATTTCGAGACTCCTCTTCATGTCCGTGATCATATTCGAGACTCCAAACAATCTTTGATACATCATATCACATAAACTCATAATACCAATCGTCATCGAACGTTAAGCGTGCGGACCCTACGAGTTCGAGAACTATGTAGACATGACCGTGACTCACTTCCGGTCAATAACCAATAGCGGAACCTGGATGCTCATATTGGTTCCTACATATTCTATGAAGATCTTTATGGTCAAACCGCATAACAACATACGTTGTTCCCTTTGTCATCGGTATGTTACTTGCCGCGATTCGATCGTTGGTATCTCAATACCTAGTTCAATCTCGTTAGCGGCAAGTCTCTTTACTCGTTCCATAATACTTCATCCTGCAACTAACTCATTAGTCACAATGCTTGCAAGGCTTATAGTGATGAGTATTACCGAGAGGGCCCAGAGACACCTCTTCGAAATATGGAGTGACAAATCCTAATCTCGATATATATGCCAACCCAACAAGCACCTTCGGAGACACATGTAGAGCACCTTTATAATCACCCTTTTACGTTGTGACGTTTGGTAGCACACAAAGTGTTCCTCCGGTATTCGGGAGTTGCATAATCTCATAGTCTGAGGAACTTGTATAAGTCATGAAGAAAGCAGTAGCAATGAAACTGACACGATCATAATGCTAAGCTAACGGATGGGTCATGTCCATCACATCATTCTCCTAATGATGTGGTCCCGTTCATCAAATGACAACACATGTCTATGGTTAGGAAACATAACCATCTTTGATTAACGAGCTAGTCAAGTATAGGCATACTAGGGACTATAAGTTTTGTCTATGTATTCACACATGTACTAAGTTTCCGGTTAATACAATTCTAGCATGAATAATAAAAATTTATCATGAATTAAGTAAATAAATAATAACTTTATTATTGCCTCTAGGGATTTCCTTCAGGATTCTCTCCTCTAGCTTACCCAACACGCCGACTCCTCACAAGCGTCGTCCAGAGGTTTCACAGATTTCCGACTTAGCTTTTCCCAAGGCGGGTCTTTTTCGACAACCTCTTAACCCTTCTGATTCAAACTATCAGGGAACCTCTCACTCTTCATCTGGTGATCCCAGTGGGACTCAGGTTCGTCTGTTCAAGACTGTTTCTGGGTGAGAACACTTAAGCCTGCTTGCTTTAACACCTTACTCAATTGGTATACTAATCTCATCACGTGTTTTACTTTCAGTGCTATGGCCAAACCTAGCAAGAAGTTGAAGGTGAATAAACCGGCCGAAGATCCCAAGGTTGCTGACCTGGAAAAATAGACAGTGTCTGAGTCTTTGCATCAAACTTTGGAGGCAGCCATGGATCATGATCCGCCACCAGAAGAGCACCATGTCACCATGGACACCATGAATGTTGACCTGGAGAATGCTAAGTCGCCCAGTCCCGCTCAGCCGGCTCAAGAAACTGAAGATGTAATAGTTACTGGGACGGCTTATACAGCTCCAGGCAACACCACCGTCTTATCCAAACACAATGTCAAAGAAGAAATTTCAGCTGTTGATAAGGGCAAGTGGAAACTAGACTTGGAAAGTTATGCCCAGTTCAATGCTAAGGAAATTCACTCTGGTTATCTAAACAACCTTCACACCAGCCGTGATTTTGAGGCCGGCCTGGTCAACCTCATGAAGGATCATTTTGAGGTAAGCAGTGCAATCTTCTCCATATAAGTATATCTCTACCAGCCGCCAAGTCTACTGGATATGATAGAATTGAATATGTTGTAGACTTTAGATAGCCTCTTTAGCCTTACATTCATGTCATGGCATATTGTAGTTGCAGAATCAAAACGAGTAGCCCCCAAGGGCCGGCTTAATCTACATAGCTGAAACCGGGACTTCAAATTGTAGTTCTCAACTTCGCGTATGTAGCTCCCAAGGGCCGGCTTAAACTGACAAGTTAAACCGGGACTTCACATAGTAGTGCTCAATTTTGCACCTGTAGCCCCCAAGGGCCAGCTTAAACTGACAAGTTAAGCTGGGACTTATCACCATAATTATGAATAAAATCCAAATATGTAGCCCCCATGAATCGGTTTTAATCGTAGAAATTTATCCGGGTCATCATAGAATTTGTCTTCAAAGAGAGCAACGTGCATTAGCCCCCAAGTGCCAAGTAAATACTTGTATTATGCTTGGGACTTTAAATAAGACGATCATCATAACGCCTGAAAGCACAAGTGCTCCCTGGGTGATTTTGGTAATTAATGTCAACATATCTCTTGTTGGACTAATATTTTTACCTAGTATGTTTCAGATAAGTTCAACAATGGAGTGGCATGGACTAGAGGATGTGGAACCCCTTCAAGATGCTAAGGACAAAGGATTGGCTCAAGCTCAAAGCACAAGACTCTACATTTATTTTTAGTGATCCAAGATCACATTGAGTCCATAGGAAAGCCAATACTATTAAGAGGGGATGAGGTGTTGCTTAATGGCTTGCTTGCTCAAAGTGCTTAGTGATATGCTCCAAAGCCCTCAACCACTTTCTCAAATCCACATTTGTCCCAAACCAAAAGTCAAACTCGGCCCTACTGAAACTTTCTATCCGGCGCCACCGAGTTCAGATGACATAGCCACTGCCAGAAACCCTAGTCTTTTCAATCTCACCGATAGGGATCTCGGTCTCACTGAGATGGGATTGTAATCTCTCTGTTTCCTTTCGTAACGTTTTGGTCAAACCGAGATTAGCGATCGGTCCTACCGAGATTGCAATGCAGACTCTCTGTTCCCCTTCGTAACGTTTCGGTCTAACAGAGATGAGCGAATCGGTCCCACTGAGTTTGCCTGACCAACTCTCCGTGTGCCTATTACCAAAATCGGTCTCACCGAGTTTGTGTAATCGATCTCACCGAGATTACATTATGCCCTAACCCTAACCATATCAGTCCCACCGAGTTGACATGTCGGTCCCACCAAAATTCCTAACGGTCACATTATTTACTAAATCGGTCTGACCGAGTTTCATGATTCGGTCCCACCGAGTTTGGTAATTTGTGTGTAACAGTTAGATTTTGTGTGGAGGCTATATATACCCCCTCCATCCACTCTTCATTCGTGGAGAGAGCCATCAGAACATGCCTACACTTCCAACATACCTTTTCTGAGAGAGAACCACCTACACTTGTGTTGAGGTCAAGATATTCCATTCCTACCACATAAATCTTGATATCTAGCCTTCCCCAAGTTGCTTTCCACTCAAATCTTCTTTCCAACAAATCCAAATCCTGTGAGAGAAAGTTGAGTGTTGGGGAGACTATCATTTGAAGCACAAGAGAAAGGAGTTCACCATCAACACACCATTTGTTACTTCTTGGAGAGTGGTGTCTCCTAGATTGGCTAGGTGTCACTTGGGAGCCTCCGTCAAGATTGTGGAGTTGAACCAAGGAGTTTGTAAGGGCAAGGAGATCCCCTACTTTGTGAAGATCTACCCTAGTGAGGCAAGTCCTTCGTGGGCGACGACCATGGTGGGATGGACAAGGTTTCTTCTTCGCGAACCCTTCATGAGTGGAGCCCTCCGTGGACTCGTGCAACAGTTACCCTTCGTGGGTTGAAGTCTCCATCAAAGTGGATGTACGATAGCACCACCTGTCGGAACCACGGATAAAAAATCTCCGTGTCTCCAAATTGCGTTTGCACACTCCAATCCCATACCTTGACATTCTTGTAAATTGCATGCTTTACTTTCCGCTGCTCATATACTCTTGTCATGCTTGCTTGATATGTATTGTGAATGTTAAACTTGTGCCAAAACTCCACTCCAACTTAAAGAAATTAAAAACTGCAACTTTTTTTGCTTAGAGTCTATTCACCCCCCCTCTAGACACCTCTTCTCGATCCTTTCAATTGGTATCAGAGCCTTGTTCTCCATTGCTTTGGTTTAAACACCATTGGAGGAAGATGGATGAGTCTACTTTGGGGAGTCTTAGACATAGAGTGCCTATACTTGATGGAGAGTACTTTCATGAGTGGAAAAATGAGATGCTTGTGATTTTCAATGAATATCATCTGAAAAAATACATTACTAGCCCTTGTGCACCTCATGTTGATCCTATGCATCCTACTCTTGATGAGTCAATTGACATGATTCACAATCTTAGAACTGTTAATCTTATCACTAAAGGGTTGCCTGGAAACTTGATTGGATGTTTGCCTACTCTTGATTGCGCCTACACTATATGGAAATTTCTTGAGGAACGTTTTCCAAATTATTCCTTGCAAAATCTAGATGATATTCTCCATAAGTCTATTGCCTTGAGTAAGATGAATTCCAATGATCCTAAGTTTGGTGATTGTCTATTTGAGCTTACAAATATTATGCGTGCCAAAGGAGATGTTGGAATTATTAGCGATATTATTTCCGAAGCTATTAGAATTCATAAAGAAGATCATCGTCAAACTCATTCTAATGAATCATCCTCTCTAGGAATTGATCCATCACATGACGATGTTGAACATGGATACTATGATGAGGATGATGATAGTGACTTTGATCTTGATGATGCAATGAGACACTTTGGTCTTATGGAAAATCTTTGGGGATACATGGCAGGAGGAAAGCAATGGGTTCTTGATAGTGGATGTACCGATCACATGACCGGAGATAAAGATATGTTTCGTGAGCTTGCTGAAAACGACGGCCCTCAAAAGTATGTCACTTTTGGTGATAACTCAAAGGGTAAGGTGGTTGGCCTCGGTACATGATAGCTCCATACAAAATTTCATGCTCGTTGAATCTCTTGGGTACAATTTACTTTCAGTATCTAGACTTGCTGATTTCGGTTTCAATGTCCTATTTACTGAAGTAGATTGCCAAGTGTTTCATAGAGATAATCATAAAATGGTCTTTACCGATATACGTAGAGGTGATCTTTACATTGTTAATTTCACTAAAAAGGCTCAACCTAGAACTTGCTTAATTGCTAAATCCTCTAAAGGCTGGTTGTGGCATAGACGGTTAGGTCATGTGGGCATGCGAAACCTTGACAAGCTTATAAAAGGAAATCATATCCTTGGTGTTAATGATGTCATATTTGATAAGGATAGACTTTGCAGCGCTTGTCAAGCAGGTAAACAGGTTGGAGGAAGGCATCTCGTGAAGAACATCATGACCACAAGGAGGCCGCTCGAGCTACTTCATATGGATCTTTTCGGTCCCAACACCTACAAAAGTCTCGGTGGAAATTCTTTTGGTCTAGTCATAGTCGATGATTTTTCAAGATTTACGTGGGTGTTCTTTGATAAATCGCAGGTCCAAAAGATGTTCAAAAACTTCACTATGAAGGCCCAAAATCAATTTGAAGTGAAGATCAAGAAGGTTCGTAGCGACAACAGAACGGAGTTCAAGAACGCAAATGTGGACACATTTCTTGACGAAGAAGGGATTTCACATGAGTTCTCGGCTACATACACACCTTAACAAAACGGAGTTGTTGAGAGGAAGAACCGGACACTCATCAAAATGGCGAGAATGATGCTTGATGAGTACAAGACGCCGAAGCACTTTTGGGCGGAAGTGGTTTAGACAGCTTGTCGTGCAACAAATCACTTGTATCTTCACAAGCTACTCGGCAATACGACATACGAGCTCCTCACCGGTAACAAACCCCTAGTTGGATACTTTCGAGTATTCGGCTCAAAGTGCTACATTCCTGATAAGCATCGTCGTTCTAAATTTGCTCCTAAATCTCATGAAGGTTTCCTACTTTGTTATGGCTCAAACTCTCACACTTACCGTGTCTACAATAATTTCACCTGAAAGGTTGAAGAGACGGTAGATGTGAAGTTTGATGAATCTAACGGCTCGCAAGTAGAGCAATTGCCAATTGATGTAGGAGACAAAGACCTTTCGGAAGCAATTCAAGACTTGTCTATTGGCAAGATTCGTCCAACGGAGGTGAAGGAGAGTACCTCGTCCGTCCAAGTGGAAGCTTCCACCTCACGACAAGGTGAACCAAGAGTTGATACAGAAGCATCCACAAGTGGGACACACCAAGGCGAAGAAAGCAAGGAAGTACACTAAGATGAACATCAACAACCTCCTTCTCCACCATGACAAGAGAACGATAACGTCAACAATGAAGAAGGCCAAGAAGAAGAACAAGATGAAGAAGATGTTCCACCCAGATCCAAGCAAAAGCTTTCAATAGTTCGAGCAAGAGTTGCCAAAGACCATCCCGTCGAGCAAATCTACAATGATATCCAAACTGGGAGAATCACTCGCTCTAAAACTCGTTTAGCTAACTTTTGTGAACATTATTAATTCATCTCTAGCCTTGAACCTATGAAGGATGAAAAAGCATTGGAAGATCCGGATTGGATAAATGCCATGCATGAAGAGCTACATAACTTTGAGAGAAATCAAGTTTGGACATTGGTTGAGAAGCCCGACAACAACCACAACATCATTGGTACCAAATGGGTGTTTCGCAACAAGCAAGATGAAGATGGGCAATTAGTTCGCAACAAAGCACGTCTCGTCGCCCAAGGCTAGTCGAAGGTATGGACTATGGTGAGACATATGCCCCCGTTGCTATACTTGAGTCCATTCACATCTTACTTGCCTATGCTAATCACCATGATATCACCTTGTACCAAATGGACATCAAAAGTGCTTTTTTAAATGGTGAAATAGAGGACGAAGTTTATGTTAAGCAACCTCCCAGCTTTGTCAATCCTAAGAAATCTAATCATGTTTACAAACTTCACAAAGCTCTTTATGGTCTTAAACAAGCTCCTAGAGCGTGGTATAAATGCTTGACCAAGTTCCTTATTGAAAAAGGCTTTGAAATTGGAAAAATTGATTCTACTCTTTTTACTAAAAGGATTAATGGAGAACTATTTGTGTGCCAAATCTATGTTGATGATATTATATTTGGTTCGACTAACCCTCACTTTAGTGAGAAGTTTGGAAAGCTAATATCGGAGAAGTTTGAGATGTCGATGATGAGTGAACTCAAATTCTTTCTCGGTTTGCAAATCAATCAAACTAAGGAAGGTACATTTGTCTCTCAAACAAAGTACACCAAGGACTTATTCAAAAAGTTCAATATGCAAGAATGCAAAGGTATGACTACACCCATGCCTACTAGTGGACATCTTGATTTGACCAAAGATGGTGAACCGGTTGATCAGAAGGTTTACCGCTCCATGATTGGTTCATTGTTATATCTATGTGCCTCTCGTCCCGATATTGTGCTAAGTGTGTGCATGTGTGCACGATATCAAGCGGCCCCTAAAGAATGTCATCTTAAGGCCGTGAAAAGGATAGTGAGATACTTAATCCATACACCAAACTTTGGCATTTGGTATCCAAAGAGGGCCTCTTTTAATCTTGTTGGCTACTCCGACTCTGACTATGCCGGTGACAAGGTTGATAGAAAGTCCACTTCGGGTATTTGTCAATTTCTTGGTAGATCTCTTGTGTCTTGGTCCTCCAACAAACAAAACTCGGTATCCTTATCCACTGCCGAAGCGGAATACATTGCCGCTGGTTCATGTTGTGCTCAATTACTTTGGAGGACCCAAACTCTTAAGTATTATGGGATATATGTGAAACATTTTCCATTGCTTTGTGACAATGAAAGTGCTATCAAGATTGCTCACAATCCCGTGCAACACTCTCGAACTAAGCATATTGAAGTTCGTCATCATTTCATTCGAGATCATGTTGCTAAGGGTGATATTAACCTTAAGCATGTTCATACCGACAAGCAATTGGCGGATATATTCACTTAACCACTTGATGAGAAAGTGTTTTGCAGGTTGAGAGGTGAATTGAACATCATTGATGCTTCAAACTTGGAGTAGGAACTCCATATGGATACATGCAATACATGAGCCTATGACTAATCCTTGATATTTCTCTTATGATGATAATCTTATGTCTTGGATACAATTGCACCTTGCATGTTATCTAACCCTTGTAGGTACTTGGATGAATCTAAATCTATGAGATTGCAGCCCACTCACATCTTGAGCAAATCTCTACATCACCAAGTCTCTACACAATGGTGGTTGAAGACAAGGAAGTACGAAACCCTTCAAACATATCCTTTGACAAATTATATATTGAGTTTCATGATTGTCATTTTGGATACACAAGTTCTCTTCCTTGCAAGACTAACTCATGTAGGTAGATGAACTCCAATTCCAAGTGATGCTCCAAATGAACTATATCAACATTGAGCATCCTACACAAGTTCAACTACATGATCACGATCAACACCACCACCCGAGGTATGTTATTCTATCTTAGAGAAGCTTTACTCCAAGTCATGAGTCAAAGCAACTCAACAAGATGTGAATACATCAAAATGCTTAAACAAAAAATGGTAAACCCATTTTGAGCTTAAACGATGAGTATGACCTGCGATCAAGTGATCTCACTTGACTCCTAAGTTAATATACTCTAACATAGGTGACTTTGTCGCCGACCAATTCTAGATGAAGTTCTCTTGTGTTCTTTTCTGTGCTCTTGCATTTGTCTCATGCATATTTGTTTCCCCTTTATTTAAAAAAACTTCATCTAGATTTCTTTTTTGTTTCTTTTTGTTCTGCATTCCCTGCATCCAATTCTTTGCAAATCTTTCAGTTAATTCCTTGCAAATACTTGTGAGATCTTACTTGTCTAGTGAGCTGAGGTGACAAGTGTTTTCTCTGTGATGAACTCGGTCACACCGGTCTGTTGCCTTCGGTCCAACCGAAACCTTTCGGTGCAACCGAAGCACACAGCTCGGTGCCACCGATTTCACTGCAGGAAAGACAACTTGCCACTTATTCCTGCATTCTTTTTTGATCCATCTCCATTCAATGATTCTTGTCCTCTACAAGCATCACATTCGACTTACTGCTTTGCTCTATGACTCAATGAGCAAACCCATTTTTAACAAACATCCAGAAGAGCCCTTCTTGGAAATTGATGTCAAAGGGGAAGAGAGAGATCACATCAAAGCTTAATCATTTCTATAGGGGAGAAAATACTCAGGAGGAGAGAGAGACCCCAGATGCTTGGTGTTCAAGAGGAGAGAAGTCACATGTATTTAAGAGGGGAAAGACATGTTCATATTTGATTGTTTGCATTAGCTCTGTTTCCTTTCTTTGCTCTGATTTACTGTTCCCTATCTTCTCCCAGTATCCCATGCTAAGATTTAGGGGGAGCAAGACATCTAAGGGAAGGAAATCCTTGAATTCATTGCACATCTTTACCTTTGGGGACATGTCTATATCCAATGGGGTACTTAGTACTCACTCTCCACATGTCATCCCAGTCTTGGTACTCTTGTGGTTTCTTTTGTTTGCTCTGGCTAGTAGGTGTATCTATGTTATCTAACCTTGTTTACGTAGGTTCATTCCTTCCTAAGCTAACTCAAGACCACAATGTAAGTATATGCATCACAGTCATGGGTATGAGAATGTCTTGCTGATGTACATACTGTTTGCAAGAAGGACTCATGAGCATGAAGGTACATTTACCATATTCACATCATTTGCTCTAATGCATATAGCCAAGATACATGTAACACATTACTTACTCTGTCATGCTTATGCATTCACATGCTCCTATACTCCATATTTACATGATTGCATACATGTAGGGGGAGCCTATGCATGTTACATGTCTTTCCAAAGCTTTACTTGTTATTCTCTATATCTTTATCTAAAGCTTTGATGTATATTGTCATCAATTACCAAAAAGGGGGAGATTGAAAGCACAAGTGCTCCCTGGGTGATTTTGGTAATTAATGTCAACATATCTCTTGTTGGACTAATACTTTTACCTACTATGTTTCAGATAAGTTCAACAATGGAGTGGCATGGACTAGAGGATGTGGAACCCCTTCAAGATGCTAAGGGTAAAGGATTGGCTCAAGCTCAAAGCATAAGACTCTACATTTTACTTTTAGTGATCCAAGATCACATTGAGTCCATAGGAAAGCCAATACTATTAAGAGGGGATGAGGTGTTGCTTAATGGCTTGCTTGCTCAAAGTGCTTAATGATGTGCTCCAAAGCCCTCAACCACTTTCTCACATCCACATTTGTCCCAAACCAAAAGTCAAACTCGGCCCTACTGAAACTTGCTATCCGGCGCCACTGAGTTCAGATGACATAGCCACTGCCAGAAACCCTAGTCTTTTCAATCTCATCGATAGGGATCTCGGTCTCACCGAGATGGGATTGTAATCTCTCTGTTTCCTTTCGTAACGTTTCGGTCAAACCGAGATTAGCGATCGGTCCTACCGAGATTGCAATGCAAACTCTCTGTTCCCCTTCATAACGTTTCGGTCTAACCCAGATGAGCGAATCGGTCCCACTGAGTTTGCCTGACCAACTCTCTGTGTGTCTATTACCAAAATCGGTCTCACCGAGTTTGTGTAATCAATATCACCAAGATTACATTATGCCCTAACCCTAACCATATCAGTCCCACCGAGTTGACATGTCGGTCCCACCGAAATTCCTAACGGTCACATTATTTACTAAATCGGTCTGACCGAGTTTCACGATTCGGTCCCACCGAGTCTGGTAATTTGTGCATAACAGTTAGATTTTGTGTGGAGGCTATATATACCCCCTCCATCCACTCTTCATTCGTGGAGAGAGCCATCAGAACATGCCTACACTTCCAACATACCTTTTCTGAGAGAGAACCACCTACACTTGTGTTGAGGTCGAGATATTCCATTACTACCACATAAATCTTGATCTCTAGCCTTCCCCAAGTTGCTTTCCACTCAAATCTTCATTCCAACAAATCCAAATCCTGTGAGAGAAAGTTGAGTGTTGGGGAGTCTATCATTTGAAGCACAAGAGCAAGGAGTTCATCATCAACACACCATTTGTTACTTCTTGGAGAGTGGTGTCTCCTAGATTGGCTAGGTGTCACTTGGGATCCTCCGTCAAGATTGTGGAGTTGAACCAAGGAGTTTGTAAGGGCAAGGAGATCGCCTACTTCGTGAAGATCTACCCTAGTGAGGCAAGTCCTTCATGGGCGACGTCCATGGTGGGATAGACAAGGTTGCTTCTTCGTGGACCCTTCGTGGGTGGAGCCCTCCGTGGACTCGTGCAACCGTTACCCTTCGTGGGTTGAAGTCTAAAAGGATCAAGAAGATGTGTCTAGAAGGGGGGTGATTAGACACTAAGTGAGAAAAGGTGCAGTTGAGGGAGTCCTGGACTAGGGGGTGTCCGGATAGCCGGACTATCATCATCGGCCGGACTCCAAGACTATGAAGATACAAGATTGAAGACTTCGTCCCGTGTCCGGATGGGACTTTCCTTGGCGTGGAAGGCAAGCTTGGTGATATGGATATGTAGATCTCCTACCATTGTAACCGACTCTGTGTAACCCTAGCCCTCTCCGGTGTCTATATAAACCGGAGGGTTTTAGTCCATAGGACGAACAACCATTACAACAATCATACCATAGGCTAGATTCTAGGGTTTAGCCTCCTTGATCTCGTGGTAGATCCACTCTTGTACTACCCATATCATCAATATCAATCAAGTAGGAGTAGGGTTTTACCTCCATCGAGAGGGCCCGAACCTGGGTAAAAACATCATGTCCCTTGTCTCCTGTTACCATCCGCCTAGACGCACAGTTCGGGACCCCCTACCCGACATCCGCCGGTTTTGACACCGACAGACGCCGTCCAGGGTGAGACTTTTCTCCCCAGACAGATCTTCGTATTCGGCGGCTTTGCACTGCGGGCCAATTCACTTGGCCATCTGGAGCAGATCGAAAGCTACGCCCCTGGCCATCAGGTCAGATTTGGAAGCCTAAACTTCACGGCTGACATCCGCGGAGACTTGAGCTTCGATGGATTCGAGCCACAGCCGAGCGTGCCGCACTGTCACGACGGGCATGATCTAACTCTACCGCTGGACAGTACCTTGGAGGCCGCACATGAATCCGCTCCGACCCATAGTTCAAGGCCGACCGCGTAGATCGAGGATCGGTGGCTGGACACCGCCTCGGGAGCTGCAACTACTACGGCGATGGAGCCGAATATCGACCTTGTCCCTTACAAAGCTCATGACTCCGAGGTGCCGGACTCCTTGCCGGACTCCGAACCTTCTGCGCCCCTGCCAACCGAATCCGATTGGGCGCCGATCATGGAGTTCACCGTTGCGGACATCTTTCAGCACTCGCCCTTTGGAGACATCCTGAACTTGCTAAAGTATCTCTCATTATCGGGAGAGCCCTGGCCGGACTGCGGTCAGGATGGTTGGGATGCGGACGACAAAGAAATTCAAAGCCCACCCACCACCCACTTTGTAGACACTGTCGACAATCTAACCGACATGCTAGACTACGACTCCGAAGACATCGACGGTATGGACGACGATGCCGGAGACGATCAAGAACCGACGCCTACAGGGCACTGGAAGACCACCTCATCATACGACATATACATGGTGGACACCCCAAAGGATGGGGACGGCGAAGAAGGAGCGGAGGCAGATTCCTCTAAGAAACAGCCCAAGCGTCGACGTCAGCGGCGCCGCTCTAAATCCCGCCACAGCAAGAATGGAGATTCTGGCACCGGAGATAATAAAACCCCAGAGAGTGCCGAAGACAACCCCCTCCAGCAAGATTCAACACAGGAGGACGGGGAAGCCAGCCCTCAAGAGAGAGCGGCAGATGAGGAGGACGAAAATTACATGCCTCCCTCCGGAGACGAGGCAAGCCTCAACGACGACGAATTCGTCGTGCTCGAGGATCCCGTCGAGTAAGAGCGTTTTAAACACAGGCTAATGGCCACGGCGAACAGCCTAAAGAAAAAGCAGCAACAGCTTTGAGCTGATCAAGACCTGCTGGCCGACAGATGGACCGAGGTCCTCGCGGCCGAAGAGTATGAACTCGAACGCCCCTCCAAAAGCTACCCAAAACGCAAGTTGCTCCCCCGACTAGAGGAGGAAGCATACAAACCTTCATCACCAGCGCACAATACGGCAGACCGACCACCTCGTGGCCGCGACAGAGAGGCATCTAGGCCCTCCGCCAGAACCGTACCCCGGCACCGCTCGAAAAGCGTGAAGCCACGGGGGAATGTGCCGGACTTGCGGGATATATTGGAGGACAAGGCAAGACAATCCAGATCCATCTACGGATCACGTGGGCGCCCCACGACCCACGACAACTACCGTCGCGCCGGATACAGCAACTCTGGCCGGGCCGAACACAGCAGACAAAGCTCTCTTGAGCTACGTCATGATATTGCTCAATATAGAGGCGCCGAAGTAATGGATCATCAAATCCCTGAAGGGTTTAAACCCGTAAACATTGAATCCTACGATGGCACAACAGACCCCGCGGTTTGGATCGAAGATTATCTCCTTCATATCCATATGGCCCGCGGTGACGATCTCCACGCCATCAAGTATCTCCCACTCAAGCTTAAGGGGCCAGCTCGGCATTGGCTTAACAGCTTGCCAGCAGAATCAATTGGGTGTTGGGAGGACCTGGAAGCCGCATTCCTTGACAACTTCCAGGGCACATATGTGCGACCACCAGACGCTGATGACCTAAGCCACATAATTCAGCAGCCAGATGAATCGGCCAGACAATTCTGGACATGGTTCCTCACAAAGAAAAAATCAAATCGTCGATTGTCCGGATGCAGAGGCCCTCGCAGCCTTCAAACATAACATCTGCGACGAGTGGCTAGCCCGGCACCTAGGACAGGAAAAGCCGAAATCCATGGCAGCCCTCACATCACTCATGACCCGCTTCTATGCGGGACAGGACAGCTGGCTAGCTCGCAGTAACAACCTCAGCAAAAATTCTGACAGTCCGAACAACAAGGACTGCAATGGCAGGTCGCGTCGTAACAAAAACAAATGCCGCGTTAACGGTGATAACGCTGAGGATACGGCAGTCAATGCCGGATTCAGAGGCTCTAAACCCGGTCAACGGAAAAAGCCATTCAAAAGAACTACTCCGGGTCCGTCCAATTTGGACCGAATACTCGACCGCTCTTGCCAGATACATGGCACCCCCGAAAAGCCAGCTAACCACACCAACAGGGATTGTTGGGTATTCAAGCAGGTAGGCAAGTTAATTGCCGAAAACAATGACAAGGGGCTGCATAGCGATGACGAGGAGGAGACCCGACCGCCGAACAGTAGAGGACAGAAGGGTTTCCCCTCACAAGTGCGGACGGTAAACATGATATACGCAACCCACATACCCAAGAGGGAGCGGAAGCGTGCACTTATGGACGTATATGTGATGGAGCCAGTCGCCCCGAAGTTCAACCCATGGTCCTCCTGCCCGACCACTTTCGATCGAAGGGACCACCCCACCAGTATCCGCCATGGCGGATTCACCGCATTGGTTTTAGACCCAATCATCGATGGATTTAACCTCACTAGAGTCCTGATGGACGGCGGCAGCAGCCTGAACCTGCTTTATCAGGATACAGTGCGCAAGATGGGCATAGACCCCTCAAGGATTAAACCTACAAAGATGACCTTCAAAGGCGTCATACCAGGTGTTGAGGCCAATTGTACAGGCTCAGTCACACTGGAAGTGGTCTTCGGATCCCCGGATAATTTCCGAAGCGAGGAGTTAATCTTTGACATAGTCCCGTTCCGCAGTGGCTATCACGCTCTGCTCGGACGAACCGCGTTTGCAAAGTTCAACGCGGTGCCGCATTATGCATACCTTAAGCTCAAGATGCCACCCTCGTGGAGTCATCACGGTCAACGGAAACACTAAACGCTCCCTCCGAACAGAGGAACACACAGCGGCTCTCGCGGCAGAAGTACAGAGCAGCCTCTTAAGGCAGTTTTCGAGTCCGGCCGTTAAACAACCGGACATGGCCAAATGCGCCCGGAGTGACATACATCAAGACCACCTGGCACGTTCCGAGCACGCGTAGCAATGCGGCCCCAACCCCAGCCCTTGCATGATTGCAAGACAAGCTCCTCGTGTACATCATTACGCTCTGAAGATACCATGGGCATAGGGGGAGGGGCACGACCACGATAGGCCCAAAGTGCGGCTCAACCACACCAGGGGCTCTCACGTGTGTCACTTTCTTTTTTATTTTTCCCTTTTTTTCCACAAGACTCCATTTACTAGAGGCCCTGTCCGGCAGTAGATCTGCCAAACTCACGATGCAACAGCCAGGGAGGGACAATGGCTACGACGAACACTCAGGTGGTCTCCATTATGAGCATTAAATCTGTTTAATACACCATTCCGCAGCCTACCCCTGGAGGGGGACATGTCTAATAGTCCAAACCCTTGCTTACCGCACTATTTGTATCGTCCTGCACTCATAGCAGAATTCCTTGAATAAACAATACATCACTCTTTGCTTATAATTGCATTTCTTTTTTTACATATATGTTCATTTACGACATCTTGCATCCGTACACTTTGGTACGGCCGAATACACCAGGGGCTCATGTTCCCCGCACTATGGTGTGATAAGTCCGAACACTTTCACAAGTGCGGCACCCCGAACTTATAGCATTATATGCATCGGCTCCGAATCATGTCTTGGATCAATAGTTGGTTTGCCCGGCTCCCATGTTTTGGTAGCTTACGTTCCGTTTTATCGGCTAAGGTAGCACTGGGAGAACCACTGCGATTGCGCCCCGGTTGAGCTGGGCGAGCGCCTCAGTGGAGAAAGCTAAAACTGACCGTCATGATAAGGCGAGAGCTGGTCGCTGTTCGAGAGGTTTTTTCGAGTCCCTAAAGACTTATGCCGCTTAGAGCAAGGAACCGGCTTCGTCCGGCCCAGGGGTGGATAGCGCCCCGAACTCGGTCTTCCGAACACTAGGGGCTTCGCCGAAATTTAAAATTATAGAATTCTATGGCTAAGTGAGAGTGTTCAAGCGTTATAAGTCCGGTTGCCTTGTTCGTTGTGTTGAGCGCCTCCCTAGATGGACCCAAAAATGGGAACAAGAGCACTCAAGTTTATCCCGAACACCCCAACACTCGTGGCATGGAGGCTGAAGCCGATGACTGGCCATCTCTCAGATTTGATAAATGGCCGCACAGAAGGTAATATTTTAAATTAATAAGCGTTGCTTAGCGCATATGAACAAAGTTTTCAGCGCACAGGATAACACATTGCGAGTCTACTCAAAAAGTACATCTTTGGGGCACTCATCCGCAATCTTGCGGGCACCCTTCAGGACACTCTTATAGTACATTTCGGGCGTACAATACTCCTTGCCCGCCGGCGTCGCGTCCGTAATAAGCCTCTCAGCATCCAGCCTGCCCCAGTGCACCTTTGCACGGGCAAGGGCCCGACGGGCACCTTCAATGCAGGCAGAGCGCTTGATGACCTCCACCCAGGGGCACGCATCCACCAGCCGCCGCACAAGGCCGAAGTAGCTCCCAGGCATGGCCTCTTCAGGCCACAGTCGGACTATGAGGCCCTTCATTGCCTGCTCGGCTACCTTGTGGAGCTCGACCAGCTGCTTCAGCTGGTCGCTAAGGGGCACCGGATGTCCGGCCTCAGCATACTGAGACCAGAAGACCTTCTCCATTGAGCTCCCCTCCTCGGCCCGGTAGAATGCGGCGGCATCGGACACGCTGCGAGGCAGATCTGCAAACGCCCCTGGAGAGCTCCGAATTCGGGTAAGTAACAGGTAATTCACATTTACATGCTTGCTTTGCATGAAAAATGCCTTACCCGCCGCTATTCTCTTCACCGCCTCAATCTCCTGGAGGGCCTTATGGGCCTCGGCCTTAGCGGCTTTGGCACTTTCAAGTGCCGAGGCAAGCTCCGACTCTTGAGTCTTCGAGTCGCGCTCCAAACTCTCATGCTTTTCCATGAGAGCCTGGAGCTCTTGCCGCACCTCCGCCACCCGCGCCTCCTGCTTCTCTCGCTCTGCTTGTGCCACGGCCGCATTACGTTCGGCCACGGACACGGCCTCCTTCAGGGTCGCCACCTCGTTAGTGGCCCCTGCAGTACCCACGTTATCCTTGTTATTTCTATTGCAACCAAAATCCTTTTCTGTAAGGTACAAATTCAATGCGGTGTTACTCACCTTCTTTGTCCTCGAGCTGCTTCTTGGCAAGGCCGAGCTCGCGCTCGGACCGCTCGAGGTCCTGCTTCAAAGCACCGACCTCCGCAGTCAGTGCGGCAGAGGTCAGCAGCGCAGCCTGCAAACCCATATTGACATAATTTTTAGAACTCCTGCGTATATCTTTCTTAGATCCTCAGTCCGGTTTTTCTTTCCAAACACCGAACCGAGCATCAGGGGCTACTGTCTATGTGGTATTACATTACATATTTTAAAACTTCTTACCTCAAAGCCTGTTAGAAGGCTGCTGCAGGCTTCGGTCAGCCCGCTCTTGGCGAGTTGAACCTTCTGAATCACCGCACTCATAATAGTGCGGTGTTCTTCCTCGATGGAAGCGCCGTTGAGCGCCTCCAACAAGTTGTCCGGCGCCTCCGGTTGGACGGAGGCTGCCGGTGTCACGATCTTGCCCTTCTTACGAAGGGGCCGCCTGCCGGACTCCGGAACCACTGCGGGTTCCGGCGCGGAGTTCCGCATGAAGTCCGGGAGGTTGCCCTGTGGCACCTCCGGAGCCTCCTCCTCTTGGCGGGTCCCCTCCTGGGATCCCACCTCGGCGTCCTCAGTATCGCGAGGAGTGGAGGCGGTCGGAATGGAATCTACATCCGACGGAGCCATGGACCCGCTTGATGAAGCGGGAAGATCATCCTCGGCCAGACTACAGGTAGTGTGCAGCATTAGAAGGATACTATGTGGCACAAAAGAGAAATTATAAATCATGCAGGAATCCGGATACTTACGATCTTGCCGGAGGCTTGGCCCTTGAGGGCCACCCTTCGTCGCCAACGTTGGCGTTGGCGGAGCTGTCCGGAGGAAGGGTCCTTCCCCTCTTGGGCTCTTCGGCCTCCCCTGTTGGGGAGGCCTTCCTCTTCCTCTCTCCCCCCTCCTGGGGAGAGTCCTCTTTCTCCTCCTCGTCTTCAGGGGAGGAGTCCGCCTCGGAGCTATCGGACGATGAGTCCGATACCACCTGGCGCTGGGAACTCCTTCGGGTTCCCGTGGCCTTCTTCTTGGCCTTCTTCTCCGGCACCACATAAAGTGCCGGGACTAGCAGCCCCATTAAACGGGTATCCGCTGGGTCTTTGGGGAGGGGAGCCGGATAGTTAACCTGTCCGGACGTCTTCTGCCAGTCCTGTTAAAGGCATTGGGAATTTTAGATCCCTCAATAGAGTCAAACTATGAAAGAAATAAATGTCCCGTAGAGGATAACAAAGCTTACCTCGCCGGCCGGGCGCTTGGTGATGAATCCGCGATCTTCAGTCGCGGACGCGGGGGCTTCTCCGCCCTTGAACAGCACCCTCCAGGCAGCTTCATACGTTGTGTCGAAGAGCCCGCTCAGGGTCCGGTGCTGTGCTGGATCAAACTCCCACAGATTGAAGGCCCGTTGTTGGCAGGGGAGGATCCGGCGGACGAGCATGACCTGGATCATGTTGACAAGCTTGAGCTTCTTGTTCACCAAGGTCTGGAGACAGGACTGGAGTCCGGTCAGCTCCTCCGAACTGCCCCATAGCAAGCCCTTCTCTTTCCAGGAGGTGAGCTGCATGGGGGTACCAGATCTGAACTCGGGGGCCGCTGCCCATTTAGGGTCACACGGCTCGGTGATATAGAACCACTCCAACTGCCACCCTTTGATGGTTTCCACAAAGGCGCCCTCGAGCCAGAGGACGTTGGGCATTTTGCCCACCATGGCGCCTGCGCACTCCGCTTGGACGCCCTTCACTACCTTCGGCTTGACATTTAAGGTTTTTAGCCACAAGCCGAAGTGGGGCTGGATGCAGAGGAAGGCCTCGCACACGACGATAAACGCCGAGATGTTGAGGATGAAGTTTGGCGCCAGATCGTGGAAGTCCAGGCCGTAGTAGTACATGAGCCCCCGGACGAAGGGATGAAGTGGGAAGCCCAGTCCACGGAGGAAGTGGGGAAGGAATACGACCCTCTCATGGGGCCTGGGGGTGGGGATGAGCTGCCCCTTGTCGGGCAGCTGGTGCGCGATGTCGCTGGACAGGTATCCGGCGCCGCGTAGTTTTCCGATGTGCCCCTCCATAACGAAGGAGGCCATCCATTAGCCTCCTGCTCCGGACATGGCTGGAGAAGGTTGAGGCGAGATGTGCGAACTTGGGCGCTGGAGCTCGAGTGCGCGGAGATGGATAAGCAAAGGAGGAAGAAGGCGTAGGTAAAAAAGGTGGATCCTTATCCCCTTATATATGGGCGGACGAAGACTATGCGTCCCCACCGGCCTGGTAAAACTCGCTTATATCCCAAGCGCCACCATCAATGGCGCGGTTGGGTTACCCACGTCCGTATTGATGGGAATCCCGGAATAAGGGGAACACGATCTCTGCTTCGACAAGACGTGCCAAGGAAACCGCTTCGCTAAACGCGCTGAGGTGGTATAATAAAAAACGATTCAAGTAAAGGCTTGATAGTGGTATGACGTCATGCCACAAAATACGTCAGCAGATTGAACTTGTGTACATATTATTCTCTCTACGGTGGAATGTGGAATTTATTTTGCAGAGCCGGACACTATCCTAGTGTTCACAATCTTCTATGAATTATTCGGAGGAGGAACCCCCCTTGCAATGCCGAACAATATGCGCGCCGGACTCATCGTCATTGAAGCCTGGTTCAGGGGCTACTGAGGGAGTCCTGGACTAGGGGGTGTCCGGATAGCCGGACTATCATCATCGGCCGGACTCCAAGACTATGAAGATACAAGATTGAAGACTTCGTCCCGTGTCCGGATGGGACTTTCCTTGGCGTGGAAGGCAAGCTTGGCGATACGGATATGTAGATCTCCTACCATTGTAACCGACTCTGTGTAACCCTAGCCCTCTCCGGTGTCTATATAAACCGGAGGGTTTTAGTCCATAGGACGAACAACCATTACAACAATCATACCATAGGCTAGCTTCTAGGGTTTAGCCTCCTTGATCTCGTGGTAGATCCACTCTTGTACTACCCATATCATCAATATCAATCAAGCAGGAGTAGGGTTTTACCTCCATCGAGAGGGCCCGAACCTGGGTAAAAACATCGTGTCCCTTGTCTCCTGTTACCATCCGCCTAGACGCACAGTTCGGGACCCCCTACCCGAGATCCGCCAGTTTTGACACCGACATCAGTTTTTAAATTCTTTAAGTTGGAGTGGAGTTTTGGCACAAGTTTAACAATCACATTACATATCAAGCAAGCATGCAAAGAGTATATGAGCAGCGGAAAGTAAAGCATGCAACTTGCAAGAATGTAAAGGGATGGGATTGGAGTGTGCAAATGCAATTGGAGTCACAGATGTTTTTGTCGTGGTTCCGATAGGTGGTGCTATCGTACATCCACGTTGATGGAGACTTCAACCCACGAAGGGTAACAGGTGAGGGAGTCCTGGATTAGGGGGTATCCGGACAGCCGGACTATATACATCGTCCGGACTGTTGAAGCGTGAAGATACAAGACTCAAGACTCCGTCCCGTGTCAAGATGGGAGTCTCCCTTGCGTGGAAGACAAGCTTGGTGATCCGGATATTGTATTTACTTCCTTGTAACCGACTCCATGTAAACCCTAGCCCTCTCCGGTGTCTATATAAATGGAGAGGGTGGTCCTTAGAAGGTCGATCACAGTTACAATCATAATCATCATAGGCTAGCTTCTAGGGTTTAGCCTCTACGATCTCATGGTAGATCTACTCTTGTACTACTCATATCGTCAATATTAATCAAGCAGGAAGTAGGGTTTTACCTCCATCGAGAGGGCCTGAACCTGGGTAAACATTGTGTCCCTTGCCTCTTGTTACCATCAGCCTAAGATGCACAGATCGGGACCCCCTACCCGAGATCCGCCGGTTTTGACACCGACATTGGTGCTTTCATCGAGAGCTCCTCTGTGTCACCGCTGCAAGGCTTGATGGCTCGTCTCGTTGTCAAGGACAACATTACCTCGGGGGGAGCGCTGGCTGTAGGCCAAACTCTCCGGCTTGGCGGCTTCATCATGGCCGCCCCATTGGCGTTTGCGCCAACGATGGCCTCTCGGGTCATCACGCATAAACCAATTCGGAACTCATCGCACAGATGGATCTGATAGAGCTCTCCTCCCTTGATGTGCTCTTGGATCGCATCGCCGCTCTGGAAGTCGCTACGGACTATGACCGGATCGGGCTTAAACCCGACCAAAGGGACATTAAATCCCCGCCGGCCACCCATGAGATAGCGGTAGTGGAGGAACCACACGCAGATTACCCCTCAATTTTGAGGACGAATTATGTCCGGATCACCGAGCTCCCTGAGTCGGACACCTGCTCAAGGAAAGACATGGCCCGGGTCTCGGACTTTGAATCAGGCATTGGGCCGGAGAAATTGGGCAGCACCCCAGATCCCGAGCCGTCAGATTCGGAAGCTCCCATGCTCCTGGGCGCTGGATCAGATCAGAATCCGGATTCAGCTACGCCTGCTCACCGGACTTAGACCATCTCTCCCATATTAGGCAAGAGCCCCAGGAGACAGTACATCGCTACTGGGCCAGATTCCTCCTTGTGCTAAATAAGGTCAAGGACTATCATGAGGAGGACGTAGTCTCACTTTTTTGCAAAAACTGCATGAACAAAGGAATCCTTAATGCTATAAGTCGCCGTGACATAGTACACTTTGCTGACTTGGCAACCATAGTACAGAAGTACTGTGCGATGGAAAGCGCCTGAAAAACCCAGACAGAATTTTGGGATAGTCCGGCTCTCACCAAAACCTTTGTCCGAACTAAACGGGCAAACTCTCATAAGTCGGTCGATCCAATCCCCAAGAAACCAAAGCCCACCCCAGGGCGGGGAACCGTATTGGAAGAATGGCTCAATGGGCCATGTAAACTCCACAGTACTCCGGACACAACACCAACTCATAGCCTTAGGGCATGTTGGATACTCCGGCAGGTTGCAAAAAGTGGCGAGGATCTTCTTGCAAGCCATAAAGCAGAACAACATCCCGCCAACGAACACAATACGGTACTAACAGTCTTCGAGACTTTTGCCTCAAACAATAGGCGCAAGCGAGCTCATCGAAGCTACGCTGAAATCTGCCATGTGGCAAAAATAAACCCATGGAACGACACTGCTATAACTTTCAATGCCAGTGATGAACCTCGATTCTAGACTGTCCGGGCACCAGCCGCTCTGGTCCTTAGCCCAATCGTGGACGGCTTTCGGCTCACTAAAGTACTCATGGACGGCGGAAGCAGATTAAACTTGATCTACGAGGAAAAATCAACAAGATGGAAATTGATAAAGGCCGCAGTGAACAAAGCAGCACAACCTTCAGGGGGATTATCCCTAGTCAGGAAGCGCGGTGTGCGGGAAAAATCACACTCGATGTGGTATTTGGCACCCTGGAGAATTACATGTCCGAAGAAATTACATTTCAAGTGGCTCCTTTCAGCAGCGGATACCACGCCCTTCTAGGGCGGGACGCGTTTACAAGCTTCCAAGCTATACCCCATTACGGGTACATGAAGCTTAAAATGCCCGGACCCAACGGAATCATCACTCTAGCCAGTGATCCGGACATCGCACTCTGCATCGAAAATAAAACCGCAACACTAGCCTTGGAAGCATTATCCGAAGCCCTAGCAGCCGAAGAATTAACAACACTACGGGCCACCATGGACATGGATGATTTGATACTCGACAAGCGACCCAAGTCCACCTCATTTAAACCCGCAGACGAGATAGTCAAATTCCAAGTCCATCCAAAGGACCCCACGAAGACAGCTTCCATCGGGACACAGTTGAGCCCCGCAATGGACGTCGCACTGCGAGACTTCTTACGCGAGAATTGGGACATTTTTGCCTGGCACCCATCGGACATGCGGGGCATCCCACGCAGATTGGCCGAACATAGCCTCAATATACTAAAAGGATACAAACCTGTCAAGTAGACCCTAAGGCGGTTTCCAGAGCCCAAATGGCAAGCCATGGGGGAAGAGCTAGCCAAGCTACTTGAGGCCGGATTCATCAGAGATATCAAGCATCCGGATTGGCTGGCAAATCTAGTAATGGTACCAAAGAAGGACAAATCATGGCGCTTATGCGTCGACTTCAAAGACCTCAACAAGGCTTGCCCCAAGGATCCCTTTCCCCTCCCTCGCATTGATCAAATCACCGACGCCACAGCAGGACATGACTCGCTGTGTTTCCTCGACGCATACTCTGGATACCATCAAATAAAGATGGCAGAGTCCGACCAAGCTGCAACAGCTTTCATAACACCATATGGCCCTTTTTGCTTCAACACTATGCCTTTCGGGCTTAAGAATGCCGGCGCAACCTATCAACACATGATTCAAACATGCCTGGAAAAGCAAATCGGCAAAACAGTGGAGGCATATGTGGACGACGTGGTCATAAAAACAAGACGTCGAAACCCTGATAGATGACTTGAGGCTTACATTCGATAACCTCCGGACATACGACATCAAGCTGAATCCGGAAAAATGCGTTTTCGGCGTCCCCTCGGGGAAACTGCTGGCTTCATTGTTTCCAATAGAGGAATTGAAGCGAATACGGCAAAAATCCGAGCTCCGTCACAGTTGGCTATACCAACAAACCTCAAGCACATCCAGAAACTAGCTAGATGCGTGGCCGCTTTGAGCCGCTTTATCTCCAGGTTAGGAGAAAAGGCATTACCTCTTTACTGCCTTCTTCGGCGCACCGAACACTTCATGTGGACGGATGCAGCCGCGGCCGGACTTGACGAAATAAAGACCTTACTGGCCAGTAATCCAGTCCTAACAGCGCCAAATACCGGCGAGCCTATGCTGCTGTACATAGCTGCAACACATCAAGTTGTAAGCGCAGTGCTCGTCGTCGAACGAGAGGTTGACGGATACAAATTCCCGCTCCAAAAGCCGGTTTATTATGTATCCACGGTCCTCACCCCATGCAAATCACAATACCCACACTATCAAAAAATAGCATATGCGGTCTTCATGGCATCCTGGAAGCTACGACACTACTTTCAAGAGTGTTCGATTACGGTGGCCTCCGAAGTACGACTCAATGAGGTAATAAATAACCGCGATGCTACAGGCCGGATTGCTAAATGGGCCATCGAGCTCCTTCCGTTCGACATAACATACAAACCATGGTGGGCCATCAAGTCGCAGGTACTGGCTAACTTTGTCGCCGAATGGACAGAAGCCGAACTCCCTAAAGAGTATGGCGCATATTCTAACTATATCATGCACTTCGACGGCTCTAAAATGCTAGCGAGATTGGGAGCAGGTGTAGTCCTGACGTCTCCCACCGGAGACACGGTCCAGTACGTCCTCCAAATATTATACACAGACTCCAACGATGCAGCCAAATATGAGGCTCTGTTGAACGGTCTTCAGATGGCAGTCTCTATGGGCATCCAACGCCTAGAAGTGCGCGGGGATTCAAACCTCGCAATATCACAAATAAACAAAGACTTTGATGCCAAGGATCCGAAAATGGCGGCCTACCTTAATGCCGTCCTCAAGATGTCAGCTCAGTTCGAGGGGCTCGAATTCCACCATGTGGCTCGAGAAAACAATCAGGCGGCGGACGTCCTCGCCCGTATCGGCGCTAAACGTGACCCTGTCCCACCTAACATATTCCTGGAAAGGTTGTTCAAGACATCTGTAGTATGGGAAGGGGAGTCCGACAATACTGGCACGGATCCGAACACACCCCCGGATTCCGTACTATCAAACATAATCGGAGGATCCACCACCGAAATAACATCTTCGGCCCACGAAATCATGGATGTAATCGCCCCGTGGACTGAGCCTTTCTTGGCCTACCTCAATAGGCAGGAGCTCCCCGAAGACCAAAATGAAGCACGCTGCATCGTCCAGCGTTCTAAAGCTTACAAAGTCCATGAAGGGGAACTCTATAAGAAAAGTGCGACCGGAGTGCTCCAAAGGTGCATCTCCGTGAGGAAGGGCGGCAACTCTTGGCTGAAATCCATGCCGGACTGGGCGGGCACCAAGCCGCGGCTCGAGCACTAGTCAGCAAGGCCTTCCGTACAGGCTTCTATTGGCCGACGGCCCGAGCGGACGCACAGGACCTTGTCCAACACTGCGTTGGTTGCCAGCTCTTTGCCAATCCGAGTCATATGCTCCCTACCGCTCTCCAAACAATCCCCATAACTTGGCCCTTCGCGGTCTGGGGGCTGGATATGGTCGGACCTCTTAAAGGGGGAAGCCATAAGAAAAAATACTTATTGGTCATGGTGGACAAGTTCACCAAATGGATAGAAACCAAACCAGTCAAAACAGCCAAATCCGGACCAGTAATAGACTTCATATCTGGGGTTGTACACTGATGTGGTGTCCCCCACAGCATCATCACTAATAATGGCTCAAATTTCACAGCCGATGAAGGGGAAACTTGGTGCGGAAAAATGGGCATTAAGATTGATTACGCTTCCGTCTACCATCCCCAAACAAACGGTTAGGTCGAACGGGCAAACGGTCTCATCTTGAGCGGCATCAAACCCAGACTGGTGCAATCCTTGACAGAGTTGGATACGCACTGGGTCAAAGAGCTCGACTCCGTACTCTAGGGGCTGCGGACCACGCCGAATTGCACCATCGATATACACCATTTTTTGTGGTGTACGGCGCGGAAGCAGTACTACCTTGCGATATAATACATGATTCACCACGCGTACGCATTTACGAAGAGAAGGAAGCCGAGTTAGATCGGTAGGATAATTTGGATGCCTTGGAGGAGGAGCGCGACGTCGCAAAAGCCCGCTCTGCATTCTATCAGCACAGGCTCGACGATACCAAAGCAGAGAAGTGCGGGGCAAAACTTATAATATTGGCGAGCTCGTTCTACGCGTACCGGAGAAGAAGAAGGACAATCTCAAACATAAGTGGGAAGGTCCTTCGTGATTGACAAATTTCTCACTGGAGGAGCGTACCGCTTATGTAATGCATCCGATAACAGACTCGAGTCGAACCCATGGAACGCGGCCAGACTCCGGAGATTCTACGCCTAGTGCCGAACTCAGTGTTCGTCTCCTTAAACCCTCCTTTTTAATTATGCCCCCTCCCCTTTCCTTTCTCAACCTTTTTTCCTCTTCACACAAAGTATTCAATACAGTACGGACTCCCGGATCATTCCGGCCGCACTATGTGTGTAAGTAATACCTGGGGGCTTCCTATACGGAAGCTAAAAATAATTACTCTAATGGCTTTTTGCCCATCACATATGCATTTCTTTTCCCATATGTGCCTTTTCTTCACCATTATATGCATCGATATGACTTAAGATGTGGCCAAGCTGGGTTGCCTGGCTCTTGTGTTTATGCCCTACGTTCCCGTTAATTCGGCTAGGGCATAAGGGGAGCACCTCTGCGATTGTTAGTGCCGGTTCAGCCGGATGTGTACCTCAGACTGGGTGAAGCCGAAAGCTAGCGTCCTTAAGAGAATATTCGGTCGGTGAACAAAAGATGTATTCATTTATTACAACATAAATCCCCAAAAGTTTTGTATCCTGCGCCCTTGTTCACAGTTCGGACATGTGCATCATAGCATGCGTACCCAGGGAAAGGAACCCCTAACGGAACTATTCTCCCTGGAAGATGTTTCTTACTATCCCTGTAATATAACATAACTAGTTGGGTACTTGTCTGTTCAAGCACTTATGACCCCTACGCCTGGTTTCCACGCATACCCCATTTTTGTATAACTGATCGGGTATTCGGACACACCCCGGACTGTAGGATCCGGGGGCTGAAGCAAAAAGGTCCGCCATGACAAATGATTTTAATCCGGCTAGGGACTACTTATGTCCATTGAATTACACAGTCACTTGGACTGACTATATTCCTGCTCTATACCATCCAACAGGCTATCTAGCTTACAATCCTGTTGAGAATACTTTGCAACTAATGCTACCTAGTCATATACCAGACTCACGGGAATTTCTTGCCCATCTGGCCCCGCCGGTCTGACTTCGGCCATATGGTTCGGGTCTAGCTTGGTGTAGCGCGTCTTCACCATAGCCCAGGCTTCTCTTGCACCTTGCCGGTAGGCTAACATCTTCCACAATCGGAAGCGCCGCCGTGCATATCCACAAGCTCCCCATGCCATTCAGCGGGAAGCTTGATGGCCACAAGGCCTGAGCAACGCCCTGCATCACCTGCCGAGCTCGCTCGTGCAATTGTGAGAGGTCTTATAGTAAATCGCCTGTAGATGAGGGCATCTCCTCCTCGGGGCGACCCGTTAACATTAGTACAAGCAAAATCCCTTCAATATACTTCCGCGCCGAACTATACTACAGTTCGTCTAGGCACTTACCATAAATGCCGCGTCGAAGCCTTTTGTTCTCCTTCACGGAGTCTGCTAGCTGAGCGCGGACGTCTTTTAGTTCCACGTCCAGCTGTACTTTGGCATCTTGAAGATTGTTCTTCTCCTACCTAACTTGCGTAAGACCGCGCTTGCCAGCCTTTAGCTGCCTTTTGAGATGTGACTCGTCATCTCTCACGCCCTCCAGATTCACCCCGGGATTGTCTGCAGAATTTTCTGCTAGACTTATCATACCAGCCACTTACTAACTGGTGCATCTTCGTACATTTGAGGCAAATGTTACCAGATGAGGGCTTTTGGGATTCCTCTAACTTGGCAACCGTGGCCCTCAGCTCGGCCTTGCACTCCTCCAGCTCCCGAGACAATTGCTCATTCTTATCTACAAGGACCTGTGCATAAATTGACCCTTAAAACAGTTGTTCCAACCGTTTCAAGTCTCAGGGGCTACGGCTATACATGCTTATCAAATTTTCTTACCAGTATATCTTTGGTATACTGGTCTGTCACTCAGGCAAGCCCGCCTTGAGAAGCTCGGATGTATGCATCTCCCGAATTGAAGGCATTAAATGCCTCTTCGGAAAAGATGTTGTGCCGGAGCATGGCCCGTCGGCGCCGGTGATTCATGGTGCTCTCTACTTCAGAATTTGTGGCCGAGAGCATATCCGCGTCCTCTGTCGGAGAACTATGCGACATCGGCCCCGCTTCCGCCTCCTCTCTCGAAGCCGGTTCTGGAATCCGGCTGGTGGAGGCGTGATTGGCGGGATCCCCGGATATAGTCTGGCTACTCCTCTTCCTGCCAGGACATAAAGGGCGCTGTTATACTTCAAATACCATAATCGCAGGACAAGTTTTTGCCTTACCTCCATAGCAGCGTGTCGACCCTTACCGCCTTCCTCTTGAGCCTGCCCGATCCGAACGCCCGTGGCTGACGAGTCCCTAGGGGCTCGGCCCGACCGTCGTCTCTGCAAAAACACGACACTTCAAGGGTAAGGCATGACATCTGAAGAGATTCCTCTTCGGAGGATAGGGTTTCTCGGCTGGGCTTACACGCGACGTAGGTACCAGTCCGGGATAGTCGGCAATAATGGCCACTGAGGCGCCATCGCAACTCGCTTGATAAAATATCCCGTTGACAAGCTCCACAGTAATATCCAGATCTTCTTCGAGTCTTGGATCTAGGGCCCTTCTGGGGTCCTCTGGCTGCGGGGAGGGGCTGGAGATTCGTTCTACGGCCCTCCTAAGTTCCTGATCGAAAATATCGAAGCAGATAATCTCAGTGAAGAACGCCGCAATAAGTGAAGCAGGGAAAGGAATAATGACTTACGCAGTTTGGGGGGTTGTACATGGAGAATCCATCCCGCGGTTTAATGTGAAGGAATTCTTCCTCTTCTCCTTTGTATAAATCGGACAATATCCTTGCCAGAGCAGTGGCGGAGTCCGGACCCTTACGGCCACAGCGGGTGACATCATCTTCCCCGTTGAAGTGCCACATGGGCTTCCCCCGATATTGAAGCGGTTGCACTCCGCGCATTATGCATATTGCCGTAACCTCGACTATCGCCAGTCCGGATTTGGCCAGTAACTTTATCCTGCACATCAGGAAGTGTATTTCCCTGGTATCCTCCTCTTGGGGGCCCCGGGGGCGCCAGCTTAGACGTGCCCTCGGCGGGGCGTTACTGAACTTGGGGAGACCTGTCCGGACTGGATCTGAAAGGGGAACATCGTCAATATACAACCACTCTGAAGGACAGTTCTCTGGTGCCTTCTTGGGAGTGCCGGACAGGTATCCGGCCTCGGCAATAAGCCATACTTCGGCCCCGCCCACTTGACATAGGGATTCTCCCTGGCTGCGGGGGACACGGCAGAATAGCTTCTTCCATAACGTGAAGTGAGCCTCGCAGCCTAGAAATAACTCACCAAGGGCAACGTAGCCTGCTATATGTAGTACGGAGGCAGGGGTAAAGTTGTGCAACCGGAGGCCATAAAACTCCAGGAGCCTGCGAAGGAACGGATGGATGGGAAACCCGACGCCGCTTACCAGATGCGGGATGAGGCATATTCGCTCCTCTGGAGATGGATTAGGAGATCCCTCCGCCTGTTCCCCGCCGTTATAGGTGGCTATTCCGGCTCGGACGGGGACCATGAACCCCGGTGGGAGAAACCCTTGGGTTTGTAACTCTATCAAACGGCTATGAGGAACTGAACACTCTTCCCAGTCCCCCGACATGGAGCAAGGAGGGCGAGCAGAAGAGCTGCGACAACCGTCCATGTTGGAATGGTTTTTCCGGAGCGCTCTATTGGTGCTTGCTCGAGGGGAGAGAGTGAGGTTTGGATCTAAGAATCCCCGTCTCTTCAAATAGACGGCCAGCCTGAAGTATTGGGGGTGGCAAATGCAAAAAAGCCTCGGCTCCTCGCATTCGCTTGACACGTGGAGATGGTCAGTATTGAGGCACTGAAGCCGAGGAGTACAACATTGACGGGAAGCCAGACACTATTCATCATAACAGGTACTTTGGAGTATTCGGAGATGGAACCCGCCTTGCAATGCCGAAGACAAGACTGCATGCCGGACTCATCGTCATTGAAGCCTGGTTCAGGGGATACTGAGGGAGTCCTGGATTAGGGGGTATCCGGACAGTCAGACTATATACATCGTCTGGACTGTTGAAGCGTGAAGATACAAGACTCAAGACTCCGTCCCGTGTCTGGATGGGAGTCTCCTTTGCATGGAAGACAAGCTTGGCAATCCGGATATCGATTTCCTTCCTTGTCACCGACTCCATGTAAACCCTAGCCCTCTCCGGTGTCTATATAAACCGGAGAGGTTGGTCCTTAGAAGGCCGATCACAATTACAATCATAATCGTCATAGGCTAGCTTCTAGGGTTTAGCCTCTACGATCTCGTGGTAGATCTACTCTTGTACTACTCATATCGTCAATATTAATCAAGCAGGAAGTAGGGTTTTACCTCCATCGAGAGGGCCCGAACTTGGGTAAACATTGTGTCCCTTGCCTCCTGTTACCATCAGCCTAAGACGCACAGATCGGGACCCCCTACCCGAGATCCGCCGGTTTTGACACCGACAATGGGTGCGTGAGTCCACGGAGGGCTCCAACCACGAAGGGTCCACGAAGAAGCAACCTTGTCTATCCCACCATGGCCGTCGCCCATGAAGGACTTGCCTCACTAGGGGTAGATCTTCACAAAGTAGGCGATCTCCTTGCGCTTACAAACTCCTTGGTTCAACTCCACAATCTTGTCGGAGGCTCCCAAGTGACACCTAGCCAATCTAGGAGACACCACTCTCCAAGAAGTAACAAATGATGTGTTGATGATGAGCTCCTTGCTCTTGTGCTTCAAATGATAGTCTCCCCAACACTCAACTCTCTCTCTCTCTCTCTCAGGATTTGGATTTGGTGGAAAGAATATTTGAGTGGAAAGCAACTTGGGGAAGGCTAGAGATCAAGATTCATATGGTAGGAATGGAATATCTTGGTCTCAACACAAGTGTTGGTTCTCTCTCGGAAAATGTATGTTGGAAGTGTAGGCATGTTCTGATGGCTCTCTCCACGAATGAAGAGTGGGTGGAGGGGTATATATAGCCTCCACACAAAATCTAACCGTTACACACAACTTACCAATCTCGCTGGGACCAAATTGAGAAACTGGTCGGACCGATTTAGCAAATCATGTGACCGTTAGGATTTTTGGTGGGACCGACATGCAACTCGGTAGGACCGATATGATTAGGGTTAGGGCATAACGTAATCTCAATGAGATCGATTACACAAACTCGGTGGGACCGATTTTGGTAATAAGCTAACTAGAGAGTTGTTCAGGTAAACTCGGTGGGACCGATTCGCTCATACCGGTTGGACCGAAATGTTACGAAGAGGAACAGAGAGTTCACATTGTAATATCAGTAGCACCGATTACGAAAACTCGGTGAGACCGATTTTGGTAATGGACATACATGGGAGATTACAATCCCATCTCGGTGAGACCGAGACCCTATCGGTGAGACCGATTTGCCTAGGGTTTGTGGCAGTGGATATGACATCTAAACTTGGTGGCGCCGGATAGGAAGAATCGGTGGGGCCGATTTGGATTTCTGGTTTGGGACATATATGGATATGAGAAGGTAGTTGAAGGCTTTGGAGCATATCACTAAGCACTTTGAGCAAGACCCTCATTAAGCAACACCTCATCCCCTCTTGATAGTATTGGCTTTTCCTATAGACTCAATGTGATCTTGGATCACTAAAATAGAAAATGTAGAGTCTTGAGCTTGGAGCTTGAGCCAATCCTCTGTTCTTAGCATCTTGAAGGGGTTCCACATCCTCTAGTCCATGCCACTTCATTGTTGAACTCATCGAAAACATACTAGGTAAAAGTGTTAGTCCAACAAGAGATATGTTGACATTAATTACCAAAATCACCTAGGGAGCACTTGTGCTTTCAATATCCCCCTTTTTGGTAATTAATGACAACATACATCAAAGCTTTAGATAAAGATATAGAGAATAACAAGTAAAGCTTTGGAGAGACATGTAACATGCATAGTGTTGGGGATATAACTGCTGAGTGTAAACCAGCCAGGAGGGCCTGGTTCACCCTCGACTATGCCAAAGCCCATGAAGAATCCAGAAGATGGTGAAGTTATTAAAACGAGCTTAGAGGCCTAAAAGCCCAAAGGCGGATTAGGGCCCATAGTGGTAAACCGCCATGACTATGTAACTTGTAATGTAAGTTAGGGAAGGAGAGACCGAACCAAACACTTTGTATGAGTCGGTTTGGATCTCTATAGACCGGCTGGGCATCAACCTATGTATATAAAGGGACGACCCGGCGGCGGTTCAGGGACAAGAGACGACAACTCGAGACTCAGGCAAGCATATTTGCTCCCTGGTCATCGAAACCCAATCAATTCCATCACAACTAGACGTAGGCTTTTACCTTCATCGAAGGGGCCGAACTAGTATAAACTCTCGTGTCCCTTGTCCGGTTTAACCCCTTCGAGTTAACCCGTTGCGATGGCTCCACGACTAAGTCATTTCATGAGGACATCTGACGTGTTAGTTCCACGACAGTTGGCTCCCACCGTGGGGCTATCGCACGATGGTGTCGAGTTCTTGAAGGGCTGCTCTGAAGGACTTAAGGGGTACATGATCGGCCGGATGACCAAGAGTCATCGCGGAAAGCTCTACATCGACGACGAAGGATGGGACCCGAGGCCGGCTCGATCGAGTACGGGTACCGGGTCCCCTTCGGCGGAATTCATGTCTTCATCGCCAAGGTCGGCAAACCAGGCCCTGAGCCGGACATCTGCACCGACCTCGTCGAGACGACTCAGTGTGCGAGTCCAGCCCGGGTTAAGCCCGCCTTGAAGCGTGCGTTTGTAGGATGTGTCCATGGGATCGGATCTGAACCGGTGTCTGAAGGCGAGACGGCCGTATATTCCGACGGCGAGTCATCCACTGGCGAAACTGAGTCCTTGTACCAGATTCATAGCAGTGTGTTCGAAGGATATTCCGATGGCAACAGTATTCCGGACCTCCTTGAACCGCCAAGTCGGGTTGCTGTTTACATGGCTGGAACACAGCCCACGTTGCGGTCTTCATCTACCGCAGCAATGGATACCGGATCAGCAGCCGCGGCAGGAGTCCCGGCACGCCGACCGGCTCAAGTCCTCTCCGGATTGATGGATGCCTAGGCGACCTTGTTAACCACGGCAGTCACCCCGGAGACGCGGGACCAGCACAATGCGGACGTTGCAAAGCTGAAGGACCAAATAACACAGACTAAGGAGGACCTGGCAGCTGAGGATACTAGGATGGCTGAAGAACGGGCCGCTTTGGATGCCCAATCACAGCGGATACAGGTACAGAATTACCAGCTCATGCTGGAATGGACCGCATCAGAGGATGTAATGCGAAGGAAGTACCGGTCTTGTCTGCCGCCGGTTTACGAAGGGTTAAATCTCTTTCAAACGCCAGGCGCTGGGCCGAGCAATCCGACAGCTGCAAACGAGACTGATGCGCCTAGAACAGCTCCGGATCAACTACGGATAGCAGAGCCACCCCGACGAAGAGATAACCCGCTGCAATACGTGTCTACACCACCGGGTCACTTCTCGAGCCCTCTGGATAACATGATTCCCGCAGCATCACGCCTGGCCGCCATTCCGATGGAGGGTGATTCAATAGCAGCAATTGAAACGCGGCGGGCGAGAGACCTTCTTCAAACCACCATGGTGCAGCAGCATGCTTATTCATATAGCCGGGATAGAATTCATTCAACCCCTCATCTGAGCCCAAGCTTTAGCAGGCGTATGGATGAACCGGAGGTGTCTAGCAGCGCGAGGCTCATAATGCTCAAGATGTGGTGGATCATGGCAGGGCACGAAGGGATGCCGCTTTGGGTCGTTATCAGCCCGCCCCGGTTCAGCCAGCAGCGTCAGTTGACCGAGGCACCAGGCTTGCCTTCAGTTCCTGGGGAGTGCCGTGCCTCATCCCGGCTCTCCGTAATGTGCGTCTGCCCAAAGATTTCAAGGGTCCATGCAAAGTACCTAACTACACGGCGGATCAGCCACCTGAGGCGTGGGTTGAGAGTTATGAGATGGCAATGGAGATGCTGGATGTAGATGAAGCGACCTGTGCAAAGTAGTTCACGATGATGTTGGAAGGAACGGCCCATACTTGGTTGAAAAATCTGCTAGCTAATTCCATCGAGTCATGGGATCAATTGAAGGCCCGGTTTATAGCCAATTTCAAAGACACGTGCAAACAGCCCATGTCCATTGTGGATCTGGATGCTGTGTTCAAGGGGAGAACGAGTCAACAACTCATTGGGTACGCCGGGTTTCAGAAGTTTTGCACTCGTCCGACCGGATTAACGCTGGTCAAGTGATTATAACACTGGAGCGCAATTGTCGGTTTCAGTCACTGAAGATGAAGCTGGGACGGCTCAAGCGCCACTGCAACGACATGGGAACCCTCATGGCAGCCTTGGTCAAGTATGCCGATTCTGATAATACCAAGGATCCCGATTCTGATAATGAGAAGCCAGAGAAGGGAAAGAAGAATGGCGGTGCAAAGGGACAGTAGCACAACCAGGAGGCCATGGGAATAATGGTAAGCATAAAGCGGATTCAGATTTTGTGGCTAACGCTAATGTGCAGCATCGTACAAGTAAACCGCCCCAGCGCGGCGGGGCGATGAATCTGGAGTGTTTGTTGAATCAGCCCTGTCCAAAGCATGGGACCAAGGAGGCTCCCGCAACGCATCTCTGGAAGGATTGTAACATTATGAAGGAGTTCAAAAACTTTGATCTTTTCCGGTATGACCAGGGTCCGTCGGGCGGATCAGGTCCAGGTTTTCATGGTGGCGGCGGTTCAAACTCTGGGTTTCAGAATAATCATGGCAACCAGAACAACCAAGGTGGTAATAACCAGCAGAATAATCAAGGGAATCAGCAGCAGTCGGGTTACGAGAGTCACCCAAAGCAGTTGAATGGTGGGCAGTATCATGTATTTACCACTAGTTTGTGCAAGCGTGACCAAAAGCTTCATAAGAGGGCAGTCAATACTGTTGAACCGACAGTTCCATGTTATCTGCGGTGGTCCGAACAGCCTATTGTATGGAGTAGGGAGGATCATCCGCCCCGGTTTGACAATCCGGGTCAGCTGGCTTTGGTGGTGGCGCCTCAGGTGGGAGGCTATAAGTTCACCAAGGTACTCATGGATGGAGGAAGCAGTATCAACATTCTATATTATGAGACCTTTCGTCGCATGGGGTTGATAGACAAGAGTCTTAGAAAGGCCAACACTGTTTTTCATGGTGTGGTACCAGGCAAATCGGCATATCCTATAGGTAACATCGCTTTGGAAGTTGTGTTCGGTGATGAACATGACTCCCGGTCTGAGACATTGACCTTTTAGGTGGTGAGAATCCAGAGCCCGTATCACGCATTGTTTGGGCGACTGGCTTATGCAAAATTTATGGTGAGTGTCGGAGTAATTGGCCACGGGTACCCCGAAGACGGCAAGACGATAATTCAAAACATCGGGGCTAGCAAAGCCCCTCAGTCCGACTGCCCGGCCGCTCCTGCCGGCTCCCCGTACGACTGCGCCGACCAGCCGGCTGTCGACTGCGCCAACCAGCCGGCTGCCGACTGCAGCCTGACCCGACACTGACAAGACATCGACGAGACGGCCATACCGCGATGTCATCTACAGTGTATTTGTCCCTGGGCACTGATTTATAAAGTGCCCCAGGGGACAAGGATGACACCCACCATGCCTTGCTACCATGCCACCACATAGCTTACATGCTAAGCTAGCCATGCCTATATATATGCCATCCATCCATCCATCCAATCCAGGCTCACACTCACGCATGCCCCATGCTCACGCACGGTGGAGCTCTCTCATGCCCACTAGCTAGCTAGCTCATACACACATACGAGACATATACAAAGCCAGATGCCTATGGCACTGACCTTAGATACAGCTCCAGGAGCACTCTGTACCAGATATACCAGATATACTCAGACATGCAGGAGTAGGGGTGTTACCTCTCCGGAGAGCCCCGAACCTGGGTAAGCTGCCGCGTGCTATTCGCATACCCACTCCCGGGCCTATCAGCAGCAGTCTTGCCCTCACACGAAGCCACCTTGTGGCATATGTCGTCTTACACCCCCCGTGAGAATACCACGACAGTGAGGCCTTGTTATATTTACTTACAGCTCAAGATGCCGGGTCATAAAGGGACTATCACGGTTCATGGAAGTCGAAAAATCTCTTTGGATTGCGAGGAAGGTGATGCGGCGTATGCTGAGTTGGTTTGTGCTACAGAGGAGCTAAAGTTTTATAAGGAGAATGTTGATCCGACAGATATGACCCCTCTGAAGAAGCCCACCACTGAGCATGACCCAACCCTGCATTTCAAACCGGCTGACGAGACTAAGCTTGTTGACTTCGTGCCTGGCGATTCATCCAAGCAGTTCAGCATCAGCACCAATCTGGATCCAAAATAGGAAAGCGTGCTCATCGAGTTCATCCGTGAGAACCGGTACATTTTTGCATGGAACCCTTCTGACATGCCAGGTGTACCGAGGGAACTCGCTGAGCACACTCTTAATATTGATCCGAAGTTTAAACTGGTCAAGCAATTTCTTTGTTGCTTTAATGAAGAAAGACGCAAGGCAATTGGGGAAGAGGTAGCCTGGTTGTTGGCTGCTGGGTTTATAGTCGAAGTGTTTCATCCTGAATGGTTGGCTAATCCGGTGCTTGTCCTTAAGAAAAACGGCACCTGGCGTATGTGTGTAGACTACACGGATTTGAATAAGGCTTGCCCGGTCAATCCCTTTGCTCTCCCGCGTATTGATCAGATCATTGATGCGACGGTGGGTTGTGAGCGCCTGAGTTTTTTGGATGCTTATTCAGGATATCATCAGATCATGATGGCAGTTAAGGACCAGGAGAAGACAGCCTTCATCACTCCCTTTGGAGCCTTCTGCTATGTTTCTATGCCCTTTGGGCTCAAGAGTGCCCAGGCAACTTATCAGCGTTGTGTGCAGAATTGCTTTCACACGTAGATTGGGCGTAATGTTCATGCCTATGTGGATGACATTGTGGTAAAATCCAGAAAGAAGGAGACGTTGATAGATGATCTCAAGGCGACGTTTGACAATCTTCGGGTTTACAAGATGATGCTTAATCCGGATAAATGTGTCTTTGGTGTTCTGGCAGGCAAGCTTCTCGGTTTTCTTGTGTCCAACAGGGGCATTGAGGCTAATCGGGAAAAGATTAAGGCAATCACATCCCTGGCCAAGCCGAAGTGTATCAATGATGTTCAGCGTCTAGCAGGTCGGATTGCAGCCCTTAGCCGGTTTATTAGTCGTTTGGGAGAGAAGGCAATTCCTTTGTATCAGATGTTGAAAAAGACAGACGATTTTGTCTAGAGTGACGCAGCCAATGCGGCTTTTGAGGAGCTAAAGCGGCAGTTGGTTGAACCGCCGGTTCTTGCAGCCCCAGTTGATAATGAGCCTTTGCTGTTATACGTGGCTGCCATTGTGCCAATTGTGGTTGAGCGTAAAGAAGCTGGGAAGGAATATCTGGTTCAACGACCTGTATACTACATCAGTGAAGTCCTGATCGAGTCAAAACAATGCTATCCACATTGGCAGAAGTTGGTGTACGGGGTTTTTATGGCCAGTCGAAAACTCAAGCAATATTTTCAAGGCCATCCCATCACAGTGGTTAGTTCTGCTCCTTTAGGCAATATCATTCAAACAGGGAAGCAACTGGCCGGGTTGCAAAGTGGGCGATCGAGCTTGGTCCACACGGTCTAAAGTATGTACCTCGGACAACCATCAAATCTCAGGCCCTTGTGGATTTTATCAATGACTGGACCGAGTTGCAAGCACCAGAAGACAAACCGGATAATACGTACTGGACTATTCATTTTGATGGATCCAGGCAGTTGGAAGGCTCGGGGGCTGGAGTTGTCCTTACTTCCCCTCGAGGTGATAAAATTTGTTATGTCCTCCGCTTGATGTTTGCTTGTACTAACAATGCAGCTGAGTACGAAGCTTTACTCCATGGTCTCCGTGTGGCCAAAGAGATGAACTTAAGTCGAGTTCATTGTTTCGGAGATTCTGATCTGGTGGCTCAGCAAGTTTCTGGTACTTGGGATTAGGATCCACTCATGGCGGCTTACAGGCGTGAGGTGGATATTGTGGCGGGTCACTTCAAAGGGTATCATGTTGAGCATATCGATCGGCGCAAAAACGAAGCAGCAGACGCTTTAAGCCGGCTTGGATCTCAGTGTAAACCGGTACCTCCTAATACCATTTTAGATATCTTGCATAATCCGTCTGTTAAGTTGCCTACAGAAGAGGATTTGGCTGTTCCTGATCCAGAGGCTCAGTTGGTGGCCGCTTTACACGTTGTACCAGATTGGACGGTTCCATATCTGGCGTATATGAACCGGGGCGAGCTACCAAATGATAAAGTCCTGGCTCGACAGATAGTCCGGCGATCCAAGTCCATGGTCATTCACAATGGCGAGTTACACCGCTGTAGCGTTTCAGGCGTATTTCAGCGTTGTGTTTCTCCAGAAGAAGGCCAAGAGATCCTACAAGAAATTCATGAAGGGGATTGTGGTCATCATGCCCGTTCAAAGTCCCTGGTTGCAAAAGCTTTTCGTCATGGGTTTTACTGGTTGACAGATCATGCTGATGCGGAGGATCTGGTAAAGTGATGTGATGCTTGTCAGAAATTTTCACGCAGAGCTCATGTTCCGGCTCAGGAACTACGGATGATTCCTATCACTTGGCCTTTTGCTACTTGGGGGCTTGATATGGTGGGGCCCTTTAAACGTTTCCAGGATAAGAAGACCCACCTGTTGGTGGCAGTTGATAAATTCACCAAGTGGGTTGAAGCGGAGCCTGTCAGCAAGTGTGATGCAGCAATGGCGGTTCAATTTCTCAAAAACATTATCTTCAGTTTTAGCTTTCCACACAGTATTATCATGGATAATGGTACCAACCTTTCCAAAGGTGAGATGGAGGATTTCTGTCAGAGAGAGCACATCCGGCTTGACCTAGCATCTGTGGCGCACCCTCAATCCAACGGTCAAGCGGAGCGAGCTAATCAATTAATTTTGAAGGGTCTTAAACCCCGGCTCATGGTTCCCTTGAAGCGGACGCCGGGTTGTTGGGTGGAAGAATTACCTTCTGTGTTGTGGAGTATCAACACCACCCCCAATTGCTCAACAGGTTACACGACTTTCTTTATGGTCTACGGGGCAGAGGCAGTTCTCCCAAGTGATATACGTCATGACTCGCCCCGGGTTGCTAATTATGTTGAAGCGGACAACGAGCAAGCTCGCCAAGAAGCACTGGACCTGTTAGATGAGAAACGGGATATGGCTCTGGCTCGATCGGCGGTTTATCAACAAGACCTACGGCGTTACCACAGCCGCCGGGTTAGGACACGAACCTTTCAAGAAGGTGACTTGGTGCTTCAGCTCATCCAGGATCAGACTGACATGCACAAGTTATCCCCGCCTTGGGAAGGACCCTTCGTGATCAGCAAAAATCTGCACAATGGATCATACTACCTCATTGACGTTCGAGACAACTCACGCAACTCTGAGGAGGAGACCCGGCGGCCGTGGAACATAGCTCTCCTCCGGCCTTATTACACTTGAGCCATAGACTCTTCTTATGTACATATTTCGACAATATATATATATATATATTATGATCAATAAATAAATCAGCATCCTTGCCCTAAGCGGAGCCTCTGCTGTTTTTTCTCAAATATCCTTTGAGTTACATGGGGGCTTCAGCTGACAAAGCGGAGTACTACCTGTTAAACCAGCTATCATGCCACAACATAGCTTGGGAGCTTCACACCCAAGGGTCCAAAGAGAGTCTGGCTGTTATGGACAACTCAAACATAGGCACCCAATGAGCACAGCTCATCACGTTACTTGGGGGCTCCTTGTGTCAAATACCAAGGAGTTTGAATGGACCCTTGTAGCTGGGTATCGACCCACGGCTTGGAAGCCTGGTATATTTACCTAAAACACCGGGTTAACCTGCCTTCATCAAGTAAGATACTCCTATCCAGGTCATCCTGGCACGGCCCTCCGAACGTTTGACAGTTACTCTCATTGAGACCCCGCACTTGTCAAAGTTAAAACGGTGATTGGTTAGTTGGAGGTCCATCTTAAAAGGCTTTGTTAAATGGTTCAACTCAGTGGCCTGGTAGCCCACAAAAAGCCTCGAATTTGGGCCTGGCAGCCCTCAAAAAGCCTCGATTACACGGTTTTATTTGCGTTTTGCTAAATTTTATGTTAAACCGATTTTCTTGGCCTGGTCAGTCATCTTATTAGCCTGGTATTCTTTAAACCGGCTTGGTCTGCAACTACACGTTGACAGACCTTATTCTTACAACCGGAGTTTATTAACCCGGCCTGGCTTTGATTACCTGTCACCAGCTTTGATCATCTGATGTTTATCATCACCCGGTTTGACTTATTATACGTGGTGTTATACAAGATTACCGATTTGGGTTTTCACCCTTAGTACAAAGTTGATCAGCCAACTAAAATGATATTACATCACATGTATGAATCATTTCATATTTTTACGGTTTGATTATCGATCAGGCCATTATCTTGGGCATTATGACCCGCCCGTGGTAAACCGCCAGGACAATTTCTTTTTATGCAGACATAGGGATTGCATACTATGACATATGAACCAACATTGAAATTAGCATGGCAGATCACATAAAGTATCTTCTACATGATGGCAGCAGATCCAAATAGTTTTTGCTACCCTATTACAAGGCACTCAGAGGCCCAAAATATGGAATTGTTTCACAACGGACAGTTTCTGACATATCAACTGGATTGACGGATTAAGCTTCATCGCCGGGTTGATGTGAAGTAGATGGGTCATCTGGCGTCGGTTCAGCCTCCTCCTCCCCATCCAATGGCTGGAAGTCATTGGTGGTCCAGTCAATCCGGGTTAAGGCCTGAAAGACAGCCTCTTCACTTATAAGCTCCGCCGGATCAACGTCAGGGGTGTAAGTGTGCTTACGGATTGGTGGAACAAGGTTCTGCATTTCAAGAATAACAGCTTCAACCCGTTTGTTGTTTGCGTCATCGAAGGATCGGTGAACCGTCAGGTTAGCCTCTTCTGCCAACTAACTCGCCAGAGGACGCATCTCTCTTGTTACCCGTTTGAGGGCGTCGTTGTCAAATACTTTGACGTTTTCTTGTTCACTGGGGAAGCCCTTGGCTATATCAGCCGGATCAAGGTCGGCTATCCATGCCTTGGCTCGAGTCAGTGCAAATAAAGTGCCAGCCCGGGCAGCGGATCGCTTCAACTCTTCTATCTGCGCTGGTGTCATAGATAGCCGGTCCAGTGTGTCCTTTATCAGTGTCGGAGCCGCATTGTCATAAGAAGTGGCACAGATACCCGTTGGACGCCGGTATACAACTGTTCAATCAACATATATGCGGCCTGGAGTTTCTTCCGCATATCAGAACCCAGATGAGCAATGCGACTACCTATAGCGGTTTAAGAAGTTCATGTTAAACCGGAGAAATTTCAAAGCGAAATATTCATAAAGCCTTGGCAAACAGTGCTTACCAAATATCGCAGAGGTCATGGCATTGACTTGGCGCTTTAATCCAATAAGCTCTTCTATCACCAGTTTAAGACCTGATTCAGCGTCTTCCGCCCGCTTCAGCAATCCGGCCTTTTCGGTATCCCAGTTGGCCTACTCAGACTTGAACCATTCCTTGAGCTGCTCCATGGTGGTTAAGGCGGTTTTCAATTCATCCTTGGCCTTGGTGGTTTCTGCTTGTTGGGATTTTAGATTATCTTGAAGGTCAGCAATTTGCGAGACTTGTTGGTTTATCTCACTCTGCAACAGTAAGAAGAGCATGTCAATATCTTTTGTCAAAGTCCCAAGCATATAACCAGTTATACACTTGGCACTTGGGGGCTAATGCGGATCATTTTTCTGCTGATTATTGAAGTCCCAAGGAAAATACAAGTTTTGATCATGGCACTTGGGGGCTAATGTGTGTTTGATCAGAAATACACAAGGAAGGTTCTTACAGTACAGTATGGAATATACAAAGTCCCGGTTTGACTTTCTAAAGACAAACCGGCCCTTGGGGCTACAATACAATGAAGATACAGAACAAAGATCAAATTGTTCACCTCGTAGCGCTCCTTCATCAGGTTTACTAAACCATCTTCATAATCACAGCTGGTGTAAAGCCGGTTCAAGAATCCGGAGTGAAGGTCTTGAGCAGAGAGATCGACATAAGCTGACAAGTCAGTCTTCCCCTTCCCCTTGCTCATAGCAGTGAATTCAACCTTGGCAGTATGCTTTGATAGAGCAACCGGATTACCAGGGGTGGTATACCCAGTGCCAGTAACAACAACATCATCATCTTTGGCCGAGCTTGATGGATTGACATTTACGGGGCTTGGCGCTTTGGCAGCAGGGCTCGGTGGTTTGTTAGCAGGGCTTGGCGGATTCGCAGTTGAATCCCGTTGATCAACAATTGGACTTGGAGGGGCAGGAGGATGTGAAGTATCAACCTCTACATTCGGTTCAACCTCTGGCGGGTTAGCATCAGCATCTTGGTTTTGCCCAGCAGAGCTGTCTATAGCAACTTCAGGATCTTCGCCATGATGCTCTGGAGTCTTCTCCGGATTAACATCATCAGTAGGGTCGCTGGTCTTGGCTTTCTTACTTAATCGAGCCTTGGCACTACAACATCAAAGGTTAGAATATGGTAGACCGACAAATAAAATAAACAAAATGAGGAGTAATATACTTACCCAGTGACGACTTTGAGAGGAGGCAGCTGAGTGGTTGATGAACCGCCAGACGAGTTGGAAGAGGCCTGGTAATTCGGGTCAGACGGATTGAGTGGGAATCGGAAGAAACCTTTCAAAGGATAACGTTTTTCAGGAGAACAAGTCACCTCTGGACGACGTTTCCGGGTTGGCTTATCTGCTAAACCGGATGAAGTGATTTGCTGACCACTATGCCGGGTTGTGCGACACTCTTCAACTTGCTGTGTCTTCAAAGAAAATTTTGGATCCAAATGAGCAAGGGGGTGAGATTTTTTTACTTTCCGGACTGTGCGGCAAACTCTTTGAACCGGTACAAGATCTGAATCGGAAGAAAGAAGGATTACCTCAACATGTTCTGCGTGGCTGGCCTCAGCATCATCCTGGGAATAGTCATTGTAAATAAGATGTACGAAAAAGGAACCAAGTGAGTCAAGTTCTACCTCAGCGTCTGATTCCTCATCTTCTAGCGGATCAGAAGACTTGGTGGTTTTTTTCTTGCCAGCCTTCTTGGTGGCCTTGGTCTTTGCACGAGGAGCCCGGGCCGGTTTAGTCCGTTTCCAAAAGGAGCTGTAGCCTGGAATTAAGACAAGGAAAGGTTAGTACACAGTTAATACGGAGGCAAATCAGTAAAGTATTCAGGTGAACTTTACCGCTGGCGGTTTATTGGAGACGCAAAATGGAGGCAGCCCGGTTTGGCTGCATGCAGAGATCGGTTCATCAAGCATTTTCTTCACAGATTCAGTAACTTCAAGATCGGTCATTACTATTTTGTGATATCGTTGAGGGTCTTTGACATCGCCAGTATATTCATGCATCAATCCGGGGCGGCGGCTTAAAGGCAAAATGCCCCAAGAAACCCAGCAGCGGACAAGATCAATGCCAGTCAAACCGTTGGCCATCAGAGCCCGGAGCTTGGTGAGTTGAGGTGCAAAGTTCTTCCATTCTGCGGCGGTCAAACGTGAAGGTAATGGGTGGCCGTTGCTAAGCCGGTGAGGGCGATAACCCGGCAAAGGATTTTCTCCATCAGGGCAGTGTTCCGGCAGTAAAACCATGTCTGGTTCCAATCTTTAGGATGGCTATGATGTTTTGCATGAGGGAAGTCAACTTCTTTTCTTTTCTGAATTGAAACGCCACCAAGCTCTGTGTTGGGACTATCTGAAAATTCTGTACGGCGGTTCAGATGAAAGAAGTCCTGGAACAGCTCCACGGTTGGCTCTTCTTGAAGATAGACTTTGCAGAATACTTGAAAGTTGCATATATTGGACACAGAGTTCGGACCAATATCTTGCGGATGGAGTTGGAAGCTTGCGAGGACATCCCGGAATTTTTTTGATCCGGGCGGACTGAATCCCCGGTCTAAGTGTTGCATAAATACAATCACCTCTCCATCTTGAGGTTCAGGTGGACATTCTGATTCTGGAACTCGCCAATGGAGAACCCCTTTTGAGGCTAAAGCGCCCGTGGTGACATAACCATTGATTTGTGTTTCCAGGACGGAACCCAATTGCAAGCAGAGAATTGTTTGGTCATCCCGGAAGAGGGGAACTAAAAGGAAAAATAAATGCCGGTTTACAATTTAACGGTTTAAGGTGTACAATTCAGTGGTAAACCGGAAAATTACTATGCAAGGTTCAGTTGGCAGTTTAAGAGAGGGCTAATGATATATGGCAGATTGGCTATCAAAGGTTAAACCGCCCATAGGCAGAAGGGCCAGGATTCAAAATTTCTGCTAAGTGTTGACAGAAACAGGTTTCACACAATGATCAAATCTATTTGAATCTACCGCACCTCCGTAAAGAAATTTTTTCTGTGATCTATAAAGGCGCTAAACAGAACAAAGAAGTCCGTGCATTCTGTCAAGGGATTCTGTACAAGAAGGAAGGCTTACTAAGTATTAAACGGGATACAGAGTGATTACCGCACGAGATTAATACTACAGTTGAATCAAACAAGCTATGGCAGAAGCGAATACGAAGGAACTAGGGATGAACACCTATGAAAGTAGGTGAAAACAGGAGACCTAAAATTCAGATATAGGGTTAGGAGGAAGAAAGATTACCGGACGCGCAGGACAGTGGAGGAACACTGAAGGTCTCTGGTACAATCAGGTTGATGCAGCGGCCTTTGTTGATGCAGCGTTCGAAGGTCGAAGATGGCGGCGGAGCTTCAGAGCTGGAGTGTCGCGAGGAAGAAGAAGGCGCAGAAGGGGAAAAAAGGGGAAAGGGCCCTCGGGCCTTATTTATAGAGGAAAGACTAAAAGGCAGGCGCGAGAATCAAGGAGCCTGAAACGGCAGAGTGGGCGCGCCTGTCGCCTCGATTTTCAGGATAACCATTAAGTGAAGGGAATCTTTTTTATCTTTTTATACAGAGATGACATCATGATGGACCTTTGCTATATCCCGAAGATGACATCATGGCAGTTTAACAAGATTTATAGGAGAAGACAATCTGGTGGTTTACGAAGATACAAGAGGACGTTTACAATATGTCTTTGAAGATGTTGAAGATTGACATGAACAGGTTCAAATCAAACGGGGGCCTAATGTTGGGGATATAACTGCTGAGTGTAAACCGGCCAGGAGGGCCCGGTTCACCCTCGACTATGCCAAATCCCATGAAGAATCCAGAAGATGGTGAATTATTAAAACGAGCTTAGAGGCCTAAAAGCCCAAAGGCGGATTAGGGCCCATAGTGGTAAACCGCCATGACTATGTAACTTGTAATGTAAGTTAGGGAAGGAGAGACCGAACCGAACACTTTGTATGAGTCGGTTTGGATCTCTATAGACCGGCCGGGCGTCAACCTATGTATATAAAGGGACGACCCGGCGGCGGTTCAGGGACAAGAGACGACAACTCGAGACTCAGGCAAGCGTATTTGCTCCCTGGTCATCGAAACCCAATCAATTCCATCACAACTAGACGTAGGCTTTTACCTTCATCGAAGGGGCCGAACTAGTATAAACTCTCGTGTCCCTTGTCCGGTTTAACCCCTTCGAGTTAACCCGTTGCGATGACTCCACGACTAAGTCCTTTCACGAGGACATCTGACGTGTTAATTCCACGACACATAGGTTCCCCTTACATGTATGCAATCATATAAATATGGAATATCGGAGCGTGTGAATGCATAAGCATGACAGAGTAGGCAATGTGTTACATGTATCTTTGCTATATGCATCAGAGCAAATGATGTGATTATGGGAAATGTACCTTCATGCTCATGAGTCCTTCTTGCAAACAGTATGTACATCAGCAAGAATTCCTCATACACATGACTGTGATGCATATACTTACCTTGTGGTCTTGAGTTGGCTTAGGATGGAATGAACCTGCATGAACAAGGTTAGATTACACAGATACACCTACTGGCCAGAGCAAACAAGAGAGACCACAAGATTACCAAGACTGGGATGACATGTAGAGAGTGAGTACTAAGTACCACATTGGATATAGACATGTCCCCAATGGTAAAGATGTGCAATGAATTCAAAGAATTTCTTTCCCTTGGATGTCTTGCTCCCCCTGAATCTAGCATGGGATACTGGGAGAAGATAGGGAACAGAAAAACAGAACAAAATCAGAGCTCAAAGAAAATAAACAGAGCTAATTCAAACAAATAAATATGAACATGTCTTTACCCTCTTGAAGACATGTGACTTCTCTCCTCTTGAACACCAAGCATCTGGGGTCCTTGATGATTACTCTTTCTCCCCTTGAATATTCGCTCCCCCTATAGATATGATCAAGCTTTGATGTGATCTCTCTCCCCCCCTTTGACATTAATTTCCAAGAAGGGTTTGGTCCTTGAGTCACAGAACAAAGCAACAAGTTGAATGTGATGCTGGTAGAGGACAAGAATCATTGAGTGGAGCTGGTTTAAGAAGAATGCAGAAACAAGTGGCAAGCTGTCTTTCCTGTAGTGAAATCGGTGACACTGAGTTTTATGCTTCGGTTGCACCGAAAGGATTTGGTTAGACCGAAAACAACAGACCGGTGTGACCGAGTTCATCACAGAGAAAACACTTGTCACCTCAGCTCACTAGTCAAGTAAGATCTCACAAGGATTTGCAAGGAATTAACTGAAAGATTTGCAATGAATTGGATGCAGGGAATGTAGAACAGAAAATAAAAGAAAGGAAATCTAGATGAAGTATTTTTTTGAATGGGGAAACAAATATGCATGAGACAAATGCAAGAGCATAGAAAGGAACACACGAGAACTTCATCTAGAATTGGCCGGCGACAAAGTCACCTATGTTAGAGTATATTGACTTAGGAGTCAAGTGAGATCACTTGATCATAGGTCATACTCATCGTTTAAGCTCAAAATGGGGTTACCATTTTTTGTTTAAGCATCTTGATGTATTCACATCTTGTCGAGTTGCTTTGACTCATGACTTGGAGTAAAGCTTCTCTAAGATGGAATAACATACCTTGGGTGGTGGCATTGATCGTGATCATGTAGTTGAACTTATGTGGGTTGCTCAAAGTTGATGTAGCTCATCAAGAGTTGGGAGCAGCACTTGGAATTTGAGTTCATCTACCTACATGGGTTAGTTTTTGCAAGGAAGAGCACTTGTGCATCCAAAATGACAATCATGAATTTCAACATAGAATTTATGAAAGATATGATTGAATGGTTTTGTGCTTCCTTGTCTTCAACCACCATTGTGTAGAGACTTGGTGATGTAGAGATCGCTCAAGATGTGAGTGAGTTGCAATCTCATAGACTTAGATTCATCCAAGTACCTACACGGGTTAGATAACATGAAAGGTGCAAATATATCCAAGACATAAGATCATCAGAAGAGAAATATCAAGGATTAGTCATAGGCTCATGCCTTGCATGTATCAAAAGGAGTTCCTACTCCAAGTTTGAAGTATCAATGATGTTCAATTCACCTCTTAACCTTCAAAACACTTTCTCATCAAGTGGTTTAGTGAAAATATCCGCTAATTGCTTATCGGTGCGAACATGTTTAAGATTAATGTCCCCTTTGGCAACATGATCTCGAATGAAATGATGACGAACTTCAATGTGCTTAGTTTGAGAATGTTGCATGGGATTGTGAGCAATCTTGATAGCACTTTCATTGTCACAAAGCAATAGAACATGTTTCACATATATCCCATAATATTTAAGAGTTTGGGTCATCCAAAGTAATTGAGCACAACATGAACCAGCGGCAATGTATTCCGCTTCGGCGGTGGATAAGGATACCGAGTTTTGTTTCTTGGAAGACCAAGACACAAGGGATCTACCAAGAAATTGACAAGTACCCGAAGTGGACTTTCTATCAACCTTGTCATCGGCATAGTCCGAGTCAGAGTAGCCAACAAGATTAAAAGAGGCCCTCTTTGGATACCAAATGCCAAAATTTGGTGTATGGATTAAGTATCTCACTATCCTTTTCACAGCCTTAAGATGACATTCTTTAGGAGCGTCTTGATATCGTGCACACATGCACGCACTTAGCATAATATCGGGACATGAAGCACATAGATATAATAATGAACCAATCATAGAGCGATAAACTTTTTGATCAACCGGTTCACCATCTTTGGTCAAATCAAGATGTCCACTAGTAGGCATGGGTGTAGTCATACCTTTGCATTCTTGCATATTGAACTTCTTGAATAAGTCCTTGGTGTACTTTGTTTGAGAGACAAATGTACCTTCCTTAGTTTGCTTGATTTGCAAACCAAGAAAGAATTTGAGTTCACTCATCATCGACATCTCAAACTTCTCCGACATTAGCTTTCCAAACTTTTCACTAAAGTGAGGGTTAGTCGAACCAAATATAATATCATCAACATAGATTTGGCATACAAATAGTTCTCCATTAACCCTTTTAGTAAAAAGATTTGAATCAATTTTCCTATTTCAAAGTCTTTTTCAATAAGGAACTTGGTCAAGCATTTATACCAAGCTCTAGGAGCTTGTTTAAGACCATAAAGAGCTTTTTGAAGTTTGTAAACATGGTTAGGTTTCTTAGGATTGACAAAGCCAGGAGGTTGCTTAACATAAACTTCCTCCTCTATTTCACCATTTAGAAAAACACTTTTAATGTCCATTTGGTACAAGGTAATATCATGGTGATTAGCATAGGCAATTAAGATGCGAATGGACTCAAATCTAGCAATGGGGGCATATGTCTCACCATAGTCCATACCTTCGACTTGAGTGTAGCCTTGGGCGACGAGACGTGCTTTGTTGTGAACTACTTGTCCATCTTCATCTTGCTTGTTGCGGAACATCCATTTGGTACCGATGATGTTGTGGTTGTTGTCGGGCTTCTCGACCAATGTCCACACTTGATTTCTCTCAAAGTTGTGTAGCTCTTCATGCATGGCATTTATCCAATCCGGATCTTCCAAAGCTTCTTCAACCTTCATAGGTTCAATGCTAGAGATGAATGAATAGTGTTCACAAAAGTTAGCTAAACGAGTTTTAGAGCGAGTGATTCTCCCGGTTTGGATATCATTGTAGATTTGCTCGACGGGATGGTCTTTAGCAATTCTTGCTCGAAGTCGTGAAAGCTTTTGCTTGGATCTTGGTTGAACATCTTCTTCATCTCCTTCATCTTCTTGGCCTTCTCCATTGTTGACGTTGTCGTTCTCTTGTCATGGTGGAGAAGGAGGTTGTTGACGTTCATCTTGGTGCACTTCCTCGTTTTCTTCATCTTGGTGTGTCCCACTTGTGGATGCTTCCGTATCAACTCTTGGTTCACCTTGTCATGAGGTGGAAGCTTCCACTTGGACGGACGAGGTACTCTCCTTCACCTCCGTTGGACGAATCTTGCCAATAGACAAGTCTTGGTTTGCTTCTGAGGGGTCTTTGTCTCCTACATCAATTGGCAATTGCTCTACTTGCGATCCGTTAGATTCATCAAACTTCACATCTACCGTCTCTTCAACCTTCCGGGTGAAATTGTTGTAGACACGGTACATGTGAGAGTTTGAGCCATAACCAAGTAGGAAACCTTCATGGGACTTAGGAGCAAAGTTAGAACAACGATGCTTGTCAAGAATGTAGCACTTTGAAATACTAGAAAGTATTCAACTTGGGGTTTGTTACCGATGAGGAGCTCGTATGACGTCTTGCCGAGTAGTTTGTGAAGATACAAGCGATTTGTTGCATGACAAGCCGTCTCAACCGTTTCCGCCCAAAAGTGCTTCGGCATCTTGTACTCATCAAGCATCGTTCTCTCCCTTTTGATGAGCGTCCGGTTCTTCCTCTCAACAACTCCATTTTGTTGAGGTGTGTACATAGCCGAGAACTCTGGTGAAATCCCTTCTTCGTCAAGAAAGGTGTCCACATTCGCTTTCTTGAACTCCGTTCTGTTGTCGCTTCGAAACTTCTTAATCTTCACTTCAAATTGATTTTGGGCCTTCCTAGCGAAGTTCTTGAAGATCTTTTGAACCTGCGATTTATCATCGAGAAAGAACACCCACGTAAATCTTGAAAAATCATCAACTATAACTAGACCAAAAGAATTTCCACCGAGACTTTTGTAGGCGTTGGGACCAAAAAGATCCATGCAAAGTAGCTCGAGTGGCCTCCTTGTGGGCATGATGTTCTTCAAGGGATGCCTCCCTCCAAACTGTTTACCTGCTTGACAAGCGCTGCAAAGTCTATCCTTATCAAATATGACATTGTTAACACCAAGGATATGATTTCCTTTAATAAGCTTGTCAAGGTTTCGCATGCCCACATGGCCTAATCATCTATGCCATAACCAACCTTTAGAGGATTTAGCGATGAAGCAAGTTCTAGGTTGAGCCTTTTTAGTGAAATCAACAATGTATAGATCACCTCTACGTATACTGGTAAAGACCATTTTATGATTATCTCTATGAAACACTTGGAAATACACTTCAGTAAATAGGACATTTAAACCTAAATGTTACGAAGAGGCACAGAGAGTTTTCATTGTAATCTCGGTAGGACCGATTACGAAAACTCGGTGAGACCGATTTTGGTAATGGACATACACAGAGAGATTACAATCCCATCTCGGTGAGACCGAGATCCCTATCGATGAGACCGATTTGCCTAGGGTTTGTGGCAGTGACTATGACATCTGAACTCGGTGGTGCCGGATAGGAAGAATCGGTGGGGCCGAGTTGGATTTCTGGTTTGGGACATATATGGATATGAGAAGGTAGTTGAAGGCTTTGGAGCATATCACTAAGCACTTTGAGCAAGAGCCTCATTAAGCAACACCTCATCCCCTCTTGATAGTATTGGCTTTTCCTATAGACTCAATGTGATCTTGGATCACTAAAATAGAAAATGTAGAGTCTTGAGCTTGGAGCTTGAGCCAATCCTTTGTCCTTAGCATCTTGAAAGGGTTCCACATCCTCTAGTCCATGCCACTTCATTGTTGAACTCATCTGAAACATACTAGGTAAAAGTGTTAGTCCAACAAGAGATATGTTGACATTAATTACCAAAATCACCCAGGGAGCACTTGTGCTTTCAAATTCTCCATCAACGTGGATGTATGATAGCACCACCTATCGGAACCACGGATAAAAAATCTCCGTGTCTCCAAAATGCGTTTGCACACTCCAATCCCATCATTTTACATTCTTGCAAATTGCATGCTTTACTTTCTGCTGCTCATATACTCTTGTCATGCTTGCTTGATATGTATTGTGAATGTTAAACTTGTGCCAAAACTCCACTCCAACTTAAAGAAATTAAAAACGACAACTTTTCTTGCTTAGAGTCTATTCACACCCCTCTAGACACCTCTTCTCGATCCTTTCAATGTCATACTGCTTGCCTTTTTGTGTGACAGGCTAAATTGAATATGAAGGAATCTCAAGTTACTGATCTAAAGCAGAACATCCAAAACCAGCAAACTGAAACTTCCAAGGCCAAATCAGATCAGAAGACCGCTTTAGAAGACATTTGTAGCGACCAGACCTCAAACAGTCTGATCTCTGTGCATCAGTGTCATCCCTGGATCAGTAATGCTGACACGCACAGTACTCGAAGGATTTATAACAGAGTAGCAATCACACACTTATTACATCGAATGTCTCCAAAGAGAGCTTATTACAATAAATATGGCTTATTAAGGCCATCTAATAACGATAACAGCGGAAGGCTTGGAAGATAAAGTGAGTCCATCAACTCCAACGGCATCACTGAGTATAGAACCACGATCCTAAGGCATCTTACTCGTCGTCTGAAAAGTCTGCAACATGAACGTTGCAGCCCGAAACGGGTCAACACATGGAATATGCTGGCAATGTAACACATAGAGAGTAATGAAAGAATAATGCTATGCTACATGCATAAATGGCTGGTGGAAAGCTCTTTGGTTACAGTTTTTGCATAAATCCAAATTTTCCCTACTGCAAAGGAATATATTTATTTAACTATCATGGTGGTTGTTAAACATTGAGAATGGTTGACAGCATCCTCAATCCCAATTAAAATATCATCAAAAAACAAACCCAACAATATTAATTAAAGTAACATGTCGAGATTCACATGATAATCCAAGTACTAGATACTCAAAACGTCCATAACCAGGGACACGGCTAATCATGATTAGTTTATACACTCTGCAGAGGTTTGCGCACTTTTCCTGACAGGACTCAATCTCCTCCATTGGTTTTCTCGCACTACATGGTGTTTGAGAAACGAATGACCGAGACATAATCTTTCAGAAGCGCTAGCACCTTATGATGGGTAGACCTGTACACCTACTTTCCCCTACATCTGCTAGTCTACCACTATAAGAGTTCGCGTGAATTAATCAACTATGCTAGAGCCCATAATAGCATGTGGCTGCACACGAAAGTTTCTAGCATGAATAATCTTATGATCCCTTTGAGCCTGGGTGGCGGTCCAAAAACAAACAGGCAATCCTAGAATACCCAGGTACCTCAATCCACGCAGATGTGTATTAAAGTTGCCACCTTAAATAAACCATTAATTAACAATCTCACATCTGTCATGGATACACTCACCCAATCCACGTCTACTAGCATAGCATGGCATAATAAGCAAACGTAGAAGTAACTCCCATGGGTTTGATAATAAAACAGGTAATAGGTACTACCTCATCTACATCCCAAAACCCACATATTAATCAGATCCTAATCATTCAATATTTTGAGGATTGATATAATGCATAAAAACTAGGTAAGAAAAGGGATATGATCAAAGTGTTACTTGCCTTGCTGATGATCCGTGAAACCTAGGGATTCGAAGTAGCAAGCGGCGCAATCCGGGTACTCTAACACAAACAAACAAACAAGCATACAATTAGTACTCATCTAATGCACAGGTAAAACTCAAATAAGAGATCTAACCAGGAAGTTCAACTTAATAATTTCGGTTTGCAAAAAGAATCAAATCAAACGAAGCAACGAAAGTCAAACGGCGAAAGAAACAAGCTTTGTTTACTAATCTGGACCTAAGTCAAATTTTACAGAAGCAAAAACTTGTTTGAGTTGATTATTCGGAAAGAGGGTTTCGAGACAAAACTCTAGGCGCTTGAATCGCCTGATTCCGATAAACGAGCGAAAAGTTATACTAAAATGAAAATCGGATGAGAAATCGCGATCAGAAAAATCGCGGAATAAATCCGAGAAAAAGAAAAACAACGAATAGATTAACGAACGAACGTTCGTTATCTGGATCTAAACGATGAACACGTTCGTTGAAACGAACGAACGAGCGAACGCTCGCTATTTAACCTAAATCACATAAAAAAACCGATCTAATAAAAAACGGATCTAAAAAACCGACGGAAAAACCGAACGGTTTTTCTAAAATAAAACGGCGGCGGCGGCGGCGGGGTCAACCTCGGTGTGCGGGTCCAGCGGCGGCGGCAGCAGGCGGCGGCAGCGGCGCGGGCTGGCGGTGGCTAGGGTTTGGGGCGGCGGCGGGGTCGGGTGGGCTAGGGGTGGCGGCGGCCCAGGGTGGCGATATATAAAGGCCCTGGCCAGGAGAGTCCTGGCCGATCCCGGCCCATAGGCGGTTCGGATTTTTTTTAAAATAATTTTTGCGCAGATAACCAAACGAAATAAATACTAAATAGACTCCAAAAATCCCGAAATAAATTTTCGCCGACTTCTAAAATCAAGCCGGACAAGACGAACATTTATTTGGGGCCTAAATGCAATTTTGAAAAACGCATATTTCTTTATTTGAATTTTTTTATTAAATCCTCATTATTTCTTTATTTTGGGAAAGTCATTTTATTCCCTCTCTCATATTTTTATAATTGAAATAATTGAAGATAGAATAAATAAAATCAAATGATCCTATTTCCAAAATTTGAGAAAATTCAAATATGAAATTTACCAAAATCCCCAACTCTCTGTGTGGTCCTTGAGTTGCGTAGAATTTCTAGGATCGAGACAAAGATGCAAATAAATATGATGTGCAATAATGATCTATTGTATAATATTCCAAATTGAAAATTTGGGATGTTACAAACCTACCCCCCTTAAGATGAATCTCGCCCTCGAGATTCGGGTTGGCTAGAAAATAGGTGAGGGTGGTCCTTCAGCAGATCTTCCTCTCTCTCCCAGGTGGCTTCATCCTCGGTGTGGTGGCTCCACTGAACTTTGCAAAACTTGATAACCTTGCTGCGGTTGACTCGGCTAGCATACTCAAGAATCTTAACTGGTTTCTCCTCATAGGTCAAATTACTGTCCAACTGAATCGCCTCTAGCAGCACTGTATCTCTCAGCGGTATATCAGCCATCTTTGTGTGGCACTTCTTTAACTGAGAAACGTGGAACACGTCGTGAACTCCTGACAATCCCTCAGGCAATTCCAACTTGTATGCAACTTCTCCCATACGCTCCAAAACTTTGTAATGTCCCACAAAACGTGGCGCTAACTTTCCCTTAACTCCAAAGCGCTTAATTCCTCGAAGTGGAGATACACGAAGATAGACTCTATCTCCGACTTCGTAAACTGTCTCCTTGCGTTTTGAATCAGCATAGCTTTTCTGCATGGACTGGGCTTCCTTGAGCCTGTCGCGAATCAACTTCACTTTCCGTTCAGACTCCTTAATCAAATTCGGTCCAAACAATTGGCAGTCTCCAACTTCATCCCACGACAACGGGGTCCTGCACCTCCTTCCGTATAAGGCTTCGAAAGGGGCCATCTTCAAACTGGATTGATAACTGTTGTTGTAAGAGAACTCTGCATATGGCAAATTGTCGTCCCAACTAGATCCGTAATCTAGCGCACAAGCTCTCAGCATATCCTCCAAAATCTGATTGACTCTCTCGGTCTGTCCACCTGTCTGCGGATGAAAAGCTGTACTGAACTCTAGCGTGGTACCCAAAGTTTCGTGCAACTGATTCCAGAACTTTGAGGTAAACTGGGTTCCTCCATTTGATACAATACTCCTCGGAACTCGATGCAGACATACGATCCTGGTCATATAGATCTTGGCCAACTTAGCACTGGTGTAAGTGGTCTTTACTGGGATGAAATGTGCTACCTTCGTCAAACGATCGACTACAACCCAAATCGAGTCATAGCCTGAACGAGTCCTGGGCAATCCCGTGATAAAATCCATGCCTAGTTTATCCCACTTCCATTCGGGTATCGGCAATGGTTGTAACAATTCCGCTGGCTTCTGATGCTCTGCCTTTACTCTCTGACATACATCACAAACTGCTACATACTCCGCAATATCCTTCTTCATTCCGGTCCACCAGAAAGTGTCCTTCAAATCCAAATACATCTTGGTATTTCCTGGGTGAATCGAATACAGCGAATCATGGGCCTCCTGTAGAATCAACTTCCTGATCTCCTGGTCATTAGGCACATAAACACGGTCTTCAAACCATAAGGTATCGTGTTCATCCTCACGAAAACCTTTAGCTTTTCCTTTGCTCATCTTCTCCTTTATCTCAGCAATTTCCTTGTCGGTTTTCTGTGCTTCTCTGATCTTATCCATCAAAGTCGTCTGAATCTTCAATGCTGCTACATAGCCTCTCGGAACTATCTCTAAACATAGCTCACGAAGGTCCTCGGCTAACTCCTTCAGTAACTCCCTGGTCATAAGTGTATTGACATGGCTCTTATGGCTCAACGCGTCGGCTACTACGTTAGCCTTTCCCGGGTAGTAATGCAATCTCATATCATAATCCTTGATGAGCTCCAACCATCTCCTTTGCCTGAGATTCAACTCCTTCTGCGTGAAAATGTACTTCAAACTCTTGTGATCTGTGTACACCTCACAATGATTTCCGATAAGAAAATGTCTCCATGTCTTCAATGCATGCACTACGGCTGCTAACTCCAAATCATGCGTATCATAATTCAACTCATGGGGTTTAAGCTATCGTGAAGCATACGAAACAACTCTCCCCTCCTGGATAAGCACTGCTCCAAGTCCCCGACGTGAAGCGTCGCAATACACCTCGTAATCCTTGCTCTGATCTGGCAGAATCAACACTAGCGAGGTAACCAAACGTTTCTTCAATTCTTGGAAACTGGCCTCACATTCCTCAGTCCAAATGAACTTGGTATCCTTCTTCAACAATTCCATCATAGGTTTTGCAATCTTTGAGAAATTCTCAATGAATCTCTGGTAGTATCCTACCAGTCCAAGGAAACTCCGGATCTCTCCAACTGTTGTTGGTGCTACCCAGTTTGTCACGGTGACAACCTTGGTGGGGTCTACTGCTATACCTTCTCCGGATATAACATGTCCGAGGAATCCAACTTCCTTCAACCAAAACTCACACTTGCTGAACTTGGCGTATAACTGGTGTTCTCTAAGCTTCTCTAATACCAAACGCAAATGCTCCTTATGTTCTTCTTCATTCTTTGAGTAGACCAAAATATCATCAATGAACACCACGACGAACTTATCCAAGAACTCCATAAATACCTTGTTCATCATGTTCATGAAATAGGGAGGTGCGTTAGTCAGACCAAATGACATAACGGTATACTCGTACAGCCCATACCTGGTGGTAAAAGCCGTCTTAGGTATATCCTGCTCTCGAATCTTCAACTGATGGTATCCTGATCACAAATCGGTCTTGGAAAATACCTTTGCTTCTTGCAATCGGTCAAACAGATCATTGATCATCGGCAGTGGGTACTTGTTCTTGATTGTTACTGCATTCAATCCTCGATAGTCAACAACCATCCTCAATGATCCATCCTTCTTCTCCACTAGAAGTAATGGTGATCCACAAGGCGAAGAACTTGGCGAATATAACCTTTATCCAGTAACTCTTTAATCCGCTTCTTAATTTCCTCCAAATCCTTAGCGGGCATCCGGTACGATCTCTTAGATATTGGTCCTGTGCCTGGCAAAAGCTCGATCAAAAACTCGATGTCTCTATCCGGTGGCATGCCTGGCAACTCTTCTGGAAATACATCAGGAAAATCCTTCACTACTGGTACTTCCTCCTGCACAACTCCTGATAAGGAATTTACGTGCATCGTCTTCGGTTCATGTCTTGATACATACTTTATCCTTCTCCCTTCTGGGGTAGTAAGCAAAATCGACTTACTGGCACAATCGATGTTTCCTCCATACATCAATAGCCAATCCATACCCAGAATCACATCTAAACCTTGAGATTCCAAAATGATTAAATCTGAGGGGAAGACATGCTTGCCTATACTCAACGACACTTGAAAACCTCCTCGATTGGCCATATACTCCGCTCCTGATGAGGTTACTAACATGGGTGTTCCTAGAACCTTGGTGGGCAGTTTATACTTATCCACAAATCCCCTTGATATGTATGAATGCGATGCACCAGTATAAAAAAGAACGAGTGCAATAAATGACTTAACCAAAAACTTACCTATTACTGCATCTGGTTGGGCTTCAATCTCCTCCACATTAACGTGGTTCACCTGCCCCCGGTTGAAAGGGTTCGGCTTCTTCCCCGAGCTTCCATTGCTATTTCCATTCTGACCTTCGGGACATTCATTGGCATAATGTCCAGTCTTCTGGCACTTAAAGCAAGTGACTTGACTCAAATCTCTCTTGGCTGGTGTTGAGGGATTGGTACGGTTCTGGCATTGCTTCCTCCATTCCTGTTACCATTCTTGGAACCATTATGGTTGTGTAAGCTACCTCCTCCATGGGTATGCTGGAACTGTCCTCCCGATTTCGGGGTAAAACGTGGCTTCTGCTGAGCTCCAGAATTGTAATTCCCTTGTCCATACTTCCTTTTGCGGTTCTCAATCTGCTATTGCTTCCCTTCAATCATGAGAGCTCTATCTACCAACTCCTGGTAGTTATTGAAACTTGCTACCATCAACTGCATACTTAGCTCATCATCCAGTCCTTCCAGAAACTTCTCTTGCTTAGCTGCATCCGTAGCAACGTCATCTGGGGCATAACGTGCTAGTTTACTAAAGTCATCCACATACTAGCCAACTGTACATCCTCCCTGGTGTAAGTTGCGAAACTCACGCTTCTTCATGGCCATAGCTCCTGCTGAAACATGAGCAGTATGGAAAGCCTGCTGAAACTGATCCCATGTGACAGTGTCTACTAGATAGGTGGCTGTGAAATTCTCCCACCATGATGCTGCGGGTCCTTCAAGCTGATGTGCGGCAAATCACACCTTCTCCGCATCTGTGCATCCTGCAGTGGTTAACTCCCTGGCTGTCTTGCGAAGCCAATCATCTGCAACAATTGGCTCGGTGCTACTGGAGAACACCGGCGGATTCAGCCTAAGAAAACGGGTTAAGTGATCAGCAGGTGGTGGTGGTGGTGGATTGTTGTTGTTGTTCTTCCCCTTATTCTGATTCTGGACTAACAACTGCATCAAGGCATTCTACTGCTGGATCAACTGGGTGAGCTCCAGTGGGAAAGCAAATCCATTGTCACGTCTCGGAGGCATCTGAGGGTTTTAGGAAAAGATGAGAATACAGAATAGAATGAGGTCTAGAGGGAAAATACTACCCATATGCACATGAGACAAAATTGCAATCAAAACACTTCATTCAATCAAGCAGGGGCATACAACAGTCTATCTATCGTTACAAAAGTTCTCAAACTCTACTAGATATATGGAGGGAAATACTACTACTGTTATGGTGGTCTACTAGAAAAACTGCTCCGATGAAGACTCCATGATATCTGCTCCATCTTTGTCAACATAGTCATCATCACTATTGTCCGGGTACGAATCGGTGTCGTCGATGATGATGTAGTTCTCTGGACAAGTGCAATCTTCATCTTCTCTAGTTGCGGGAAATCCCATAAACACTCTTAGCTTCTTCTTCAGATCATCATTCTTCTCTACTAGCTTTGCTATTTTCTCCTCATATCCATCGCGTGTAGACTTGAGTTCTTCCTCCAGTTACGTGATCTTGGTCATGGCCTTCTTCAGATCCATCATGCGTGCACATATCTGGTTCTCCTAGCATCGAATGTGCTGGTTTAACTCCTGGATGAAAGCTGTAATTGATCTGTCCTTCCTGGTGCTGATCATCTCCCATTGCTCATCTCGGCGCCCACAATCTGGTAGATAGTATCCTTAAGCTCCTTGTGGTAAACTTCTCCAATATGTCCCATGGTGATGTGGGCTTCCATGCTCTTTCCTAGACTTCAGGTTGGTGCATCAAAGGAAAACTCTATGGGCTCAGTGACGAGCATGAACATCCTGCCTGGAACTTGAACTTGAATCATCCAGTGCTCCTATTCAGGTAAAGTGGCATTGTAGGTCCCGGTGAAGCTCGGTACTCCGATGTTCAGGTATCTAGTGACTTCCTTCAGGTGTCGTCCAAAGGGTGTATCTTCATCCGGTCGTGTGAACTTGTTCGTTGCATCCGCCATCCTAAAAGAGAGTAGAAAAGATGAGGAGTCAAAAATGAGAAGAGAGAGTAGTGATCTAGGGCTTTAGCTTAGTGGTCGTGTCCTACAGCCAGCGTGTGCTCTGATACCATCTTGTAGCGACCAGACCTCAAACGGTCTGAACTCTGTGTATCAGTGTCATCCCTGGATCAGTAATGCTGACACGCATAGTACTCGAAGGATTTATAACAGAGTAGCAATCACACACTTATTACATCGAATGTCTCCAAAGAGATCTTATTATAATAAATACGGCTTAAGGCCATCTAATAATGATAACAGCGGAAGGCTTGGAAGATAAAGTGAGTCCATCAACTCCAACGACATCACTGAGTATAGAACCAAGATCCTAAGGCATCTTACTCGTTGTTTGAAAAGTTTGCAACATGAACGTTGCAGCCTGAAACGGGTCAGCACATGGAATATGCTGGCAATGTATCACATAGAGAGTAATGAAAGAATAATGCTATGCTACATGCATAAATGGCTGGTGGAAAGCTCTATGGTTACAGTTTTTGCATAAAGCCAATTTTTTCCTACTACAAAGGAATATATTTATTTAACTATCATGGTGGTTGTTAAACATTGAGAATGGTTGACAGCATCCTCAATCCCAATTAGAATATCATCAAAAAACAAACCCAACAATATTCATTAAAGTAACATGTCGAGATTCACATGATAATCCAAGTACTAGATACTCAAAACGTCTATAACCGGGGACACGGCTAATCATGATTAGTTTATACACTCTACAGAGGTTTGTGCACTTTTCCCCACATGACTCGATCTCCTCTGTTGGTTTTCTCGCACTACATGGTGTTTGAGAAACGAATGACCGAGACATAATCTTTCAGAAGCGCTAGCACCTTACGATGTGTAGACCTGTACACCTACTTTCCCCTACATCTGCTAGTCTACCACTGTAAGAGTTTGCGTGACTTAATCAACTATGCTAGAGCCCATAATAGCATGTGGCTGCACACGGAAGTTTCTAGCATGAATAATCTTATGATCCCTTTGAGCCTGGGTGGCGGTCCAAAAACAAACAGGCAATCCTGGAATACCCAGGTACCTCAATCCACCTAGATGTGTATTAAAGTTGCCACCTTAAATAAACCATTAATTAACAACCTCACATCTATCATGGATACACTCACCCAATCCACGTCTACGAGCATAGCATGGCATAATAAGCAAACGTAGAAGTAACTCCCAAGCGTTTGATAATAAAACAGGTAGTAGGTACTACCTCATCTACATGCCAAAACCCACATATTAATCAGATCCTAATCATGCAATAGTTTGAGGATTGATCTAATGCATAAAAACTGGGTAAGAAAAGGGATATGATCAAAGTGTTACTTGCCTTGTTGATGATCCGTGAAACCTAGGGATTCGAAGTAGCAAGCGGCGCAATCCGGGTACTCTATCGCAAACAAACAAACAAGCATACAATAAGTACTCATCTAATGCACAGGTAAAACTCAAATAAGAGATCTAACCAGAAAGTTCAACTTAAGAGCTCCGGTTTGCAAAAAGAATCAAATCGAACGAACCAACGAAAGTCAAACGGCGAAAGAAACAAGCTTCGTTTACTAATCTGGACCTAAGTCAAATTTTACAGAAGCAAAAACTTGTTTGAGTTGATTATTCGGAAAGAGAGTTTCGAGACGAAAATCTAGGCGCTTGAATCGCCTGATTCCAATAAATGAGCGAAAAGTTATACTAAAACAAAAATCGGATCAGAAATCGCGATCAGAAAAATTGCGGAATAAATCCGAGAAAAAGAAAAATGACAAACAGATTAACGAACGAACGTTCGTTATCTGGATCTAAACAATGAACGCGTTCGTTAAAACGAACGAACGAGCGAACGAGCGAACGCTCGCTAATTAACTTAAACCGCATGAAAAACCGATCTAATAAAAAAACGGATCTAAAAAACCGAACGATTTTTCTAAAAAAAACGGCGGCGGCGGCGGGGTCAACCTCGGCGTGCGGGTCCGGCGGCGGCGGTGCGGTCTGGTGGCGGCTAGGGTTTGGGGCGGCGGTGGGGTCGGGTGGGCTGGGGTGGCGGCGGCTCGGGGTGGCGATATATAAATGCCCCGGCCAGGAGAGTCCTGGCCGATCTCGGCCCATAGTCGGTTTGGATTTTTTTAAATAATTTTTGCGCAGAAAATCAAACGAAAGAAATACTAAACGGACTCCAAAAATCCCAAAATAAATTTTCCTCGACTTCTAAAATCTGGCCGGACAAGATGAACATTTATTTGGGGCCTAAATGCAATTTTGAAAAACTCTTATTTTTCCTAAATTAAAATAAAATAGCAATAAAATCCAAAATAAAATCTTATTTGATTTTTTATTAAATCCTCAATATTTCTTTATTTTGGGAAAATCAATTTATTCCCTCTCTCATATTTTTATAATTGAAATAATTGAAGATAGAATAAATAAAATCAAATGATCCTATTTCCAAAATTTGAGAAAACTCAAATATGAAATTTATGAAATCCCCAACTCTCTCCGTGGTCCTTGAGTTGCGTAGAATTTTTTCTAGGATCGAGACAAAGACGCAAATAAATATGATGTGCAATAATGATCTATTGTATAACATTCCAAATTGAAAATTTGGGATGTTACAACATTGAAAAATTGAAAAGGGACTTCAATACTGAAAGAACTGGCTGGGAGACCGAGAAAACAACTCCGTTAAAAAGAGCAGAAAATGTTGAGGCTGCTCTTAAGCCGGTGACTGACGAGTTATCTGGCTTAATGCAGCAAATCAATAACATTACAACTGCCATCTTTGGTAAGTAACAAAATACTTCCCCTTGTATCATCAGTGTATCACAATAATTGGCCGGTTTACCAATATTTTCGCTGATGCAGGTTCCAGAAGCTCCAAACTGGGTCAAGACATGTGCATAATGTTGAAAGCTGTATATACCCTTGTGGAGCAGATGTATAGTGGTGCTCAACGGGCTATTTCTGCTGCCTCTCATAAGAAGCAACCACCTTCCCTTATCAAGGAAGTGTTGGAGAAACTGTCTGTGCTGCCTCAAAGGTTTGAAGAATTAAAGCGATCAGCCGCCGGTGCCGGTACCATCACCGCCCTGAGCCGGGCAAAAGCATGGCAAGTAGAACTAGACCCGGAAGAACTAGCCACCGGCTGCCTGAGTTTAAAAGAAGATGGGTCTTCCTTCAGCACCGAGGACTTCACCAAAATAGTAAGGGAGATGCGTCCCTTAGCAAGCAAATTGGCTGAGGAGACTGATATCTCCAAGTATCATCCAGTTTATGATGTTGAAAACGCAAAGGTGAAGGCACCGGTTCATGAGTCCGTGGACCTTATCCCGCCAACACGTAAGCACACCTTCACTCCTGATATTGACCCATCAAGCCTTATAGATGATGAAGCTGTATTTAAAGCTTTGACTGGGATCAACTGGACCACATCTGACTTCCAGGCAATGGGTGAACAAGAAGAAGAAGAACCGGTACAAGATGACCCGAAAGCTTCAACACGCCAAGACCAGGGCCACTGAACCACGACCTGGCTCTCAACCTACCATATAGAAGTTGTGCGCAGGAAAAACACTTTTTCTTTTGGGCTACATGACACCTTGTAATAGGATAATTGAAAACAATGATCTGCCATGCCATCATCCATGTTTATCTTTATAACACTTGAAACCGCCAATCTTGATATGAAAAGATCTGCCGTCTCTGCTCAGAATATTATCAGTGATACGAGTCATGTTCATCATATTCCCTGCACACAAGCAGATAACATGTGCCCTGGCGGTTTACCCTAGGGCGGGTCATAATGCCCCATAGAAAATTTTACTGGTGGCTAAATAGTCTATAAACAGGGCAGGTTACCAAACCTTGCATACTCATAACAAGTAAATAACATACCTGTGAGATGTTTTCATACTGCCGGCTTACAACACCTGATGCAACAAGGGTAATAGCCCGAAAACCTAGAGCGCAAAACTCAAGTGCACAATCAAACATACTGGCGACTTATCGTCCAAAGCCAGGCCGGGTTATTAAAACCACAGATACGCTCAAATATGAGCCATAAAAATTAAGGCTATATGGCCTAAATCGTTTGAAACCATATGTCAATATGGTACACGAATATGAACCAAAACAATGTTCAAAGAAAATAACAAATATAAAAACAAGGCTTTCATAGGCTGCCAAACCTCAATATCAAGTGTCGTTTAAAGGATCGCACAACCACTAAGTTAATCCTTTATTCAAACATGTAAATAGGGCCTCACATGAACAATCGCCGTTGAACTTTGACAAGTTCAGCGTCTTTATAAGATTGACTGTCAAGAGTACGGCGGGTCATTCCAGGATTACCTGGGCGGAGTGGCCGACATACAAAGGTAGGACAACCCTGATTTTGGTGAATACACCTGCCGCCCAAGCCGATCAAAAGGGTAAATACAGCTATGTTCATTGAACAAGAAGCCCCCAAGTGACCTATCATAAGCCATCAAGGTGGGTTAACCTATCTTTGAACTGCACATTATAGCAAGTTCTCTTTGGTAACCTTTAGACCTGGGCAGAAAGCCCCCAAGTCGTTTGCAACAAAGCGTATAAGCTGGATCAAAGGGTAGTCCAAGCTATGCTCAGTGAGCAGGAAGCCCCCATGTTATTTGTAATAAGGCGTGCAAGCCGTATCAAGAGGGTAGTCATAGCTATGCTCAGTGAGCAGGAAGCCCCCAAGTGATCTTATGAATTGATAATAAAGACTCAGATACTCAGAAATGAAACGACAGAGGCCCTGAATTATCAGGGATGCCAACTTTATTATACTAATCATAATATATACATTGGTAAAAGTATGTACAACACAAGAGCCGGTGGCTCAAGTGTAATAAGGCCAAAGATGAGCAATGTTCCATGGCCGGCGGGTCTCCTCATCCGACATGCTTGAGTCCTTGTGGTCTCGAACATCAATGAGGTAGTACTACCCGTTGTTCAGATTTTTGCTGACCACAAAAGGTCCTCCCCAAGATGGGGATAATTTGTGCATATCTGTTTGATCGTGGATGAGCCGGAGCACCAAGTCACCTTCTTGAAAGGTCCGGGTTTTAACTCGACGACTATGATATCGACGCACATCTTGCTAAACGAGTCGCCGCAAGGTCACACTCCTCATCCTGGAGCTCTAGAGCATCATGTCGTGCCTTTTCATTATCAGCTTCAACATAAGCCGCCACGCGGGGCGAGTCATGATGGATGTCACTGGGAAGAACCGCCTCTACTCTGTAAACCATGAAGAAAGGTGTATAACCCGTGGATCTGTTGGGGGTAGTATTGATACTACAAAGCACTGAAGGTAACTCCTCAACCCAACAACCTGTCGTCCTCTGCAAAGGGACCATGAGCCGGGGTTTTATGCCTCTCAAGATTTCTTGATTGGCTCTTTCAGCTTAACCATTGGACTGGGGTGAGCCACTGATGAGACGTCAAGACGAATATGTTCGCGTTGACAGAATTCTTTCATAGCACCCTTGGACAGATTAGTGCCATTATCAGTTATGATGCTGTGAGGGCAGCCAAAATGGAAAATCACCTTTTTGATGAATTGAACAGCCATCGCCGCGTCACTCTTGCTGACCGGCTCTGCCTCAACCCACTTTGTAAACTTTTCAACAACCACCAAGAGGTGAGTCTTTTTGTCATTGGATCTTTTAAAAGGTCTAACCATATCTAGCCCCCAGACTGCAAATGCCCAAGTAATTGGATTCATCCTAAATTCTTGAGCCGACACGTGAGCTCGTCTGGAAAACCTCTGACAGCCGTCACACTTGCTAACCAAATCCTCTACATCAGCATGAGCTATCAACCAATAGAACCCATGATGAAAAGCCTTAGCCACGAGAGACTTAGAGCCGACATGATGGCCACAATCCCCTTCATGAATCTCTCGTAGGATATCTCACGGCCCTCCTCAGGAGAAATACAACGCCGAAACACCCCTGTGACACTGCATCAGTGCAACTCACCATTAACAATAGTCATCGACTTAGACCGCCGGGTTATCTACCTGGCCAAAGTTTCATCTTCAGGTAACTCACCCCGGGTCATATAAGTCAAATATGGGACTGTCCAATCAGGAATAATATGAAGAGCCGCTACCAATTGTGCCTCCGAGTCAGGGATAGCAAGATCCTCCTCCATATGCAATATAACTCAGGGGTTATTCAAAAATATCAAGGAAAACATTGGGTGGCACCGGCTTACGCTGAGAGATCAGCCGGCTTAACGCATACGCCGCCTCATTTTTCCTATGATCGACATGTTCCACCTGATAACCCTTGAAATGACTAGCAATAACATCAACCGCCTGGCGATAAGCCGCCATGAGCGGGTCTTTGGAATCCCAAGTTCCTGAAACTTGTTGGGCCACCAAATCTGAGTCGCCAAAGCACCTCACCCGGCTTAAATTCATCTCTTTAGCCATCTAAAGACCATGGAGCAAGGCCTCATACTCAGGTGCATTGTTAGTACAAGGAAACATCAACCTTAAAACATAGCAAAATTTGTCACCTCATGGGGAAGTCAAAATAACTCCAGCCCCCGAACCTTCCAACTACCTGGATCCATCAAAATGAATAGTCCAATATGTTTTATATGGCTTGTCCTCAGGCATATGCAGCTTTGTCCAGTCATTGATGAAATCCACAAGTGCTTGAGACTTGATAGCTGTCCGAGGCATATATTTCAAACCGTGGGGTCCCAGCTCAATGGCCCACTTGGCCACCCAACCCGTGGCTTCTTTGTTTTGAATAATATCCCCTAAGGGAGCAGAACTGACCACAATGATGGGATGACCAAGGAAATACTGTTTCAACTTTCGACTAGCCATGAATACTCCATAAACTAGCTTCTGCCAATGTGGGTATCCCTGCTTAGATTCAATGAGTACCTCACTGACATAGTAAATTATCCATTGAACCGGATATTCCTTGCCTGATTCCTTCCTTTCCACCACAACCATTACACTGATGGCTCTGCTGTTAGCAGCCACATATAAAAGTAAGGGCTTCTTATCAATGGGAGCTGCAAGGATTGGCGGCTCATGCAACTTCTTTTTCAGTGCCTCAAACGCCTGATTGGCAGCATTACTTCGTACAAAGTAATCTATTTTCTTCATCATCTGATATAAGGGGACAGCCTTCTCTCCTAGGCAGCTTATAAACGCTCAAAGCCGCAATACGACCCGCCAAGCGCTGGATGTCATTGATAGATGCTAGCTTAGCCAAAGAAGTGATATCTTTGATTTTCTCCAGGTTAGCTTCAATACCTCTCTCCGAAACCAAAAAGCCCAACAGTTTGCTGGCTGGTACACCAAAAACACACTTGGACGGGTTAAGCATCATTTTGTAGATCCGGAGGTTATCAAAGGTCTTCTTCAAATCCTCTAACAAGGTTTCCTTCTTCCTAGATTTCACAACAATATCATCCACATAAGCATGAACATTGCGTCCAATCTGGTTGTGAAGGCAATTCTGAACACAACGCTCATAAGTCGCCTGGGCACTCTTGAGCCCAAAAGGCATAGACACATAGCAGAAGGCTCCAAAAGGAGTGATAAAGGTTGTCTTATCCTGGTCCTTAACTGCCATCTTGATCTGATGATAACCAGAATACGCATCTCAAAAATTCAAACACTCACAACCTGCTGTAGCATCAATGATCTGATCAATACGAGGGAGAGAAAAAGGATCAGCCGGACAAGCCTTGTTAAGGTCTGTGTAATCCACACACATGCGCCAGGTGCCGTTTTTCTTAAGGACCAGTACCGGGTTAGCCAACTATTCAGGATGAAAAACTTCAATGATAAAGCCGACGGCCAAGAGCCGGGCCACTTCTTCACCGATGGCCTTGCACCTCTCTTCATTAAAACAACGAAGGAATTGCTTGACCAGTTTAAACCTTGGATCAACATTAAGAGTGTTCTCGGCGAGTTCCCTCGGTACAACTGGCATGTCTGAAGGCTTCCATGCAAAGATGTCCCGGTTATCATGGATGAACTCGATGAGCGCGATTTCCTTTTTCGGATCCAGGTTAGCATTGACACTGAACTGTTTGGATAAGTCGCCAGGTACAAAATCAACTTTTTTAGTATCATCTGCCAACTTAAACTTCAACAAAGGGGCATGCTCCATGGTTGGCTTTTTCAAGGGCGTCATATCTGCTGGATCAACATTATCTTTGTAAAATTTTAACTCCTTTGTTGCACAAACAGACTCAGCATGAGCAGCATCGCCCTCTTCACATTCCAGAGCTATCTTCCTATCACCATGCACCGTGATGGTACCTTTATGACCAGACATTTTAAGTTGCAGATAAAGATAACAAGGTCGTGCCATAAATATGGCATAAGCCACCCGTCCAAACAAGGCGTGATAAGGACTCTTGATCTTGACCACCTCAAAGGTCAATATTTTAGCCCTGTAGTCATGGTCATTGCCAAAAGCCACATCCAAAGCTATCTTACCCACCGGATATGCTGACTTACCAAGCACCCCCCATGAAAAACAGTAGAAGACAACTTAAGACCTTTGTTAGTCAAATTCATATGGCGAAAAGTATCATAGTAAAGGATATTGATATTACTGCCTCCATCCATAAGCACCTTTATAAACTTGTATCCTCCCACTTGAGGAGCAACCACTAAAGCCAAATGACCCGAATTGTCAACCCTGGGAGGGTGATCTTCACGGCTCCATACGATAGGCTGCTCAGACCACCACAAGTATCGAGGGACCACCGGCTCAACCGAGTTCACTACCCGCTTATGGATTTTCTGATCTCGTTTGCACAAACTCATGGTAAACACATGATATTGGCCACTATTCAGCTGCTTTGGATTGCTCTGATAGTCGGACTGCTGCTGTTGATTCCCTTGATTAGGTTGTTGATTAAAACCGCCTTGATTGCCTTGACCCTGAAAACCAGAATTCGAGCCGCAACCTCCAAAGCCAGGCCCATGAGAGGCGGATCCTGACCCGCCAGGCAGGCCATTATTGTTCTGGAAAAAACCGGAATTTCTATACTCCCTCATGATGAAGCAATCTTTCCATAGATGATTGGCCGGCTTCTCTTGCGTACCGTGCTTTGGGAAAGGCTTATTCATAATTGCTTCAAGGATGAACTTTGGCCCTCCAAACCGGGGTGTTGACGATTTCCCCTTACGATGCTAATTATTCCTCTGCGTGTTGGTATTAGCCACCAAGTCTGAAGCACCGTCCATCTGCTTGCGCTTACCATTATTACCTTGACCCATCGTATTATGCTGCTATCCCTTTGCATTGCCACTCTTCTTCCCCTTGCTAGCATTCTCCTCATTAGACTCAGGGTCCTTAGTAATATCAGAATCGGCATATTTAACTAGAGCCTCCATGAGCTCTCCATATCATTGCAGTGGCGCTTAAGCCGCCCCAGTTACTTCTTAAGAGGAAGGAAACAAAAATTCTTTTCCAACATCAGGATGGCTGAACTGGAGTTGATATTGTCTGATGAATGGATAACGGCCGAGATTCGGCGCACCCAATTGGTTGTTGACTCGCCCTCACCCTGGACACAAGAGTTTAAATCCAGAATCAACATAGGCTGCTTGCACGTGTCTTTGAAATTCTGGATAAAACACGTTTTCAATTCGGCCCACAACATAATGGAATTAGGGGGGCAATCCTTTTGGCCATGTATGTGTCGGCCCATCCATTATCATGGTGAAGTATTTAGCACATGCAGCATCACTGACGTCCAGCATCTCCATGGCTATCTCATAGCTCTCAATCCTGGCCTCTGGGGGCTGATCCACCGTGTAATTAGGCACCTTGCAAGGGGGCCTTAAAATCCTTGGGCAAGTGCTCGTTACGTAGAACCGACACTAAACATGGCACACCAAGGGTTCTAGAGGTCACTCCTGCCTCCACCGACACTGATGGGTAAACCGAAGATTGTTGATGGGCCGCCAACTGAGCCTCCCGACATGCCCTGCCCTAATCCACCAAAGCCTGAGCATCGTTACGAGCACGCGGCTTGTCATGCCTACGAGGCTGGTTATGGTGTCGCTCTCTGCTTGAAACTACTGGCGAATCAATATGCCTGCTATAACTCCGACTTGGACGCGATGTTGAATGAATACATTCATGAATGTATGAGTAAGCCGCCTATTGAGCAACCCCTGTCTGAAGAAGCTCTCCAGCCCTCCGTATCTCCATCACGGCTGGAGACTCACCTTCAACGGGGAGAGACGCCAATCACGTAGTTGCAGCAATCATATTGTCCAAAGGGTTAGAATAATGACCCGACGGTGTCAAAACGTGCTGAGGCGGGGTCAAATTCAAACGAGGCGGGTCTGCAGCACGTGGCTGAACCATCGCTCCAGTTACGGGCGCCTCAACAACCCGGTTTACCCCGGGCGGGTCACTGGTTCCTGTCCCAGGTGTATTGAAAAGGTTCCTAGCCTCAAACTCTGTGGGTAGACGGGTCTGATGCCTCCTCCTCATGATGGTGTTTGAAGCATTCTGGTCTAAGGTGAGCCGGAATGACTCTGCGTGAATCCGCTGTGACGCAACGTCTAAAGCGGCTCGCTCTGTCGCCATCCTAGCATTCTCAGCATTAAACTCCTCCTTGGCTTGAGCTATATCATCCCACAGTTTCAGAACCTCCACCTTGTGTTGTGCTTGATTCTTTGGTGTCACCTCCGCAGTCAATAAGGTCGCCAAAGCCTCCAAGAGCTCGGATAACACTTGAGCCGGTGGGCGCGCAGAGCCTCTCGCCTCGGCCGTCGCTGCAGCCGTTGAAATGGAGGTCATAGCCGCCGCAGTCGTCGAACTGAGCAACGGTTGTGTGCCGGCCAAGAAGATCGCAACCCTGTTCGGCGGCTCATAGGGGTCCGGAATACTATCACCATCGGAACAGCCCCCAAGCCCACCATCTTGCAATTGATATATGGAATTGGTCTCGCTGGTTGAGGACTCATCACCAGAATAGATGGCCGTCTCTCCACCGAACACATATCCTTCCTCAAGATCCACTCCGTGATTAAAACCCACAAAAGCATGCTTCACGATGGCTTGAACCTTGGTGGGTCATGCACACTGAGACGTCTCGACGAGGTCGGTGCAGGTGTCTGGCTCAGGCTCCGACTCACCGATTTTTCCAATGAAGACGTGGATTCCACCGAAGGGGACCCGGTACACGTACTCTATTGAGCCGGCCTCGGGGCCCCAGCCAGCGTCGTCGATGTAGAGCTTGCCATGGCGGCTTTTAGTCATCCGACCGACGACGTATCCCTTGATCCCTGCGAAGTTACCCTTCAAGAACTCGAAACCACTGTGACCACTGTGCACTGGCCCAACGGTGAGTGCCAACTGTCATGGATTTAACACGGTAGAAGCCCTAGCAAAAGGACTTAAGTGTGGAGCCATCGCAACTAGGTTAGCTTGAAGGGGTTGAACGGGACAGAGGACACAGGGAGTTTACCCAGGTTCGGCTCCTCTCAACAAGGTAAAAGCCTACTCCTGCTTTAGGTTGTATTGCTTGGGTTTCGATTACCAGGTAGCGAATACGCTTGACCTAGTTCTCGATGAGTTGTTTCTTTAGTTAACCCGCCACCGAGTCACTCTTTATATACAGGTTGATGCCCGGCGGCTTACAGAGTCTCGGTCGGCTCATATAAAACGTGTACGGCTCGGTATTTAACTAAGCTTGCCTTACAATACAAGTCAAACATATAGCGGCTCATACCCGTGGGCCTCAAGTCATCTCCGGGTCTTGGGCCTTTAGTAAGCTTGCTCTATGAACCACCATCTTCATATATTCTTGGGCCTCTTCATCTTAAACTGCGAGTGGAATGACTCGGCCCCTCCTAGGCGGGTCATACCCAGTAGTTATATCCCCAACAGTTAGTATATACCACCTCACCAAAATATGCAGGGCATCATCAGTGTGTAAGCCCTAGCTACAACAAAATGTACATCGTCATCACCATCACCATCGAGGATCATGCACGCCGTCACCACTGATACGTCTCCAACGTATCCATAATTTTTGATTGTTCCATGCTATTATATTACCCCTTTTGGATGTTTATGGGCTTTATTTTACACATTTATATCATTTTTGGAACTAACCTACTAACCGGAAGCCCAGCCCATATTGCTGTTTTATTGCCTGTTTCAGTACTTCGAGGAAAAGGAATATCAAACGGAGTCCAAATGGAATGAAACCTTCGGAAGCGTGAATTTTTGGAAGAATATGATCCTGGAGACCTGGAGTCCACGTCAGAAGATCCTCGAGGAGCCCACGAGATAGGAGGACGCGCCCCCCTTATAGGGGCGCGCCCCCTATCTCGTGGGCCCCTCGAGCACCTCCCGACCGACTTCTTACGCCTATATATGCCTACGTACCCTAAAACAATCAAAAATCAAGATAGATCGGGAGTTCCGCCGCCGCAAGCCTCTGTAGCCACCAAAAACCTCTTGGGAGCCCGTTCCGGCACCCTGCTGGAGGAGGAATCCATCACGGGTGGCCATGTTCATCATCCCGGCGCTCTCCATGACGAGGAGGGAGTAGTTCACCCTCGGGGCTAAGGGTATGTACCAGTAGCTATGTGTTTGATCTCTCTCTCTCTCTCATGTTCTCTCTCGTGTTTCCTATATGGCACGATCTTGATGTATCCCGAGCTTCGCTATTATAGTTGGATCTTATGATGTTTCTCCCCCTCTACTCTCTTGTGATGAATTGAGTTTCCCCTTTTGATGTTATCTTATCAGATTGAGTCTTTTATGAGAACACTTGATGTATGTCTTACCGTATTTATCTGTGGTGACAATGGGGTTTCACGTGCCTCTTAATGTATGTTTTGGTGACCAACTTGCCGGTTCCACCCATGAACCTATGCATAAGGGTTGGCACACGTTCTTGACTCTCCGGTAGAAACTTTGGGGCACTCTTTCAAGTACTTTGTGTTGGTTGGATGAATCTGAGATTGTGTGATGCATATCGTATAATCATGCCCACGGATACTTGAAGTGACAACGGAGTATCTAGGTGACATTAGGGCTTTGGTTGATTTTGTGTCTTAAGGTGTTATTCTAGTACGAACTCTTTTATAGATTGATCCGAAAGAATAACTTTGAGGTGGTTTCGTACCCTACCATAATCTCTGCGTTTGTTCTCCGCTATTAGTGGCTTTGGAGTGACTCTTTGTTGCATGTTGAGGGATTGTTATATGATCTATCTATGTTATTGTTGTTGAGAGAACTTGCACTAGTGAAAGTATGAACCCTAGGCCTTGTTTCCTATCATTGCAATACCGTTTACGCTCACTTTTATCATTAGTTACCTTGCTGTTTTTATATTTTCAGATTACAAAAACCTATATCTACCATCCATATTGCACTTGTATCACCATCTCTTCGCCGAACTAGTGCACCTATACAATTTACCATTGTATTGGGTGTGTTGGGGACACAAGAGACTCTTTATTATTTGGTTGCAGGGTTGCTTGAGAGAGACCATCTTCATCCTACACCTCCCACGGATTGATAAACCTTAGGTCATCCACTTGAGGGAAATTTGCTACTATCCTACAAACCTGTGCACTTGCAGGCCCAATAATGTCTACAAGAAGAAGGTTGTGTAGTAGACACCAAGCTCTTTTCTGGCGCTGTTGCCGGGGAGGCTAGTTAAATGGCACTCACTCACACCCCGTCAACTAAGCTATTTTCTGGCGCTGTTGCCGAGGAGGTGAGTGCTTGAAGGTATATCTTTAGATCTTGCAATCGAATCTTTTTGTTTCTTGTTTTATCACTAGTTTAGTTTATAAAAGAAAACTACAAAAAAATGGATTTGAGTTTGTCTCTTACGCTTCATCTTTTTAATATCTTTCGTGAGAATGATGGAAAGGAAAATTGTGCTCAAGTGCTAGAAGAAGAATGCATTAAAATGCTTGGTACTAAATCTTTGAATGATGAGCATGATTGTAATGTTGTTAGTATGAACTCTTTGAATATCCATAGTACTAATGATGATTGCACTAGTTATGATGAAAATGTATCCTATAAGCATGTTGATTTTTGTGAGTAGATTGGATTTGCATGGACACACCAAATAGAGAAAATAGATATTGCAAGAGCCATAAGTACTTAAAAACTAAAGGGTTGCAAGAAAGTCTTGATGAGTGTGCCAGAAGATTCAATATTTTTCGCGCTCCTTGTAAACTTTGCAATGAATGTGGTCATTTAAATCTCCAATGCAAATTGTTTTATGATCGAATCATGTATAAAAATTGTGATAGCTTGATTTCCCTTGGGCATCATAAAGAGCTTAGTCTTCTTGTGGGGTATGAAGAAATGAAACGTATAACTGAGGGTATTCCAAAATTTAATCTTGATAGATTTCTTGATTTTGATCTAGAGGATATTTATGTGTTTTATGTGGAGAATTGCATTGAAAATCCTTATATTTCCAATTACATAAAGAAAAGAAAGCAAATAGAAGATGATAAGGATACTAATGAAAGGGAAGAGACTTCCCAATCTCCTCATATTATTTCTTATGATGATTCAGGTAACGAGGAGGAGCTTTCTATTCAGCCAATCTCATCAATAAGGAGCTCAAAGAGGAAGGTTGAACACACACATAATGTGAAGAAGAAAAAGAAAAGAAGGAGCAACAAAGGTAGAAAGGTATCCCTCCCAAATGATGTTGCTCCTACTACTCATTGTGATGATGATAATTGCTATACTATTGGTGCTATCAATATTTTTAATGATGAGAATGATTATGCTTATGATATGAAAGGGCCCAAGCTTGGGGAAGCTATGTTTGATGAGGATGAAATATTTGAGAATATATTTGCTGGAATTAATGTTTGTCCCAAGCTTGGGGATGCTATGTTTAATGAAGATGATATTTTTAGCGTCCCATGTTTTGATATGCAAAGTTGTTATGATGATAGCATGCCTCCTACTTATGATGATTATATTGATGAAAGTGGGTTTGGAAGAGTGTCAACTTTAGGAAGTAGTGATCCCACTATTTTGGAGGATGTTGAATCTTATTGTGATGAATATGAAAGTGGATTTGGAAGAGTGTCAACTTTATTTAGTGATTCCACTATCTTGGGAGAGGTTTCAATCGATTATGATGAGAACGAGGTTGCTACTTACGATGATTATTGTGATGAAACTTATGCTATAAAAATTAGTGATGATTATATTTACAAATCTTGTCATGATTATGATTACCCTTTTTCTGAACATTACTCTTTTAATGTGGAAACAATTTTTAGTGTTCAAGTCTCTTATGATACTCCTACTATTCCGAATGAGAAGAATTTTGCTTATGTGGAGAGTAGTAAAAATTCTATGCTTGTAAATAATGAAAAGAATGATTTAGGTGCTGGTTATATTGTTGAATTCATTCATGATGCTACTGAAAATTATTATGAGGGAGGAATATATGCTTGTAGGAATTGCAATAATGTCAAGTTTCCTCCCTTTGTGCTTAAAATTTTGAAGCTATGCTTGTTTTGCCCTCCTATGCTAGTTGATTATCGTTCCCATAAGTTGTTTGATCACAAAATCCCTATGCATAGGAAGTGGGTTAGGCTTGAATGTGCTAGTCATATGCTTCATGATGCTCCCGTTATGTTTCAATTCTTATCTTTTATGTGAGCATCATTGCCATCATCATGCCTAGCTAGAAAGGCATTAAAGAAAAGCGCTTGTTGGGAGACAACCCAATATTGATCCTTACTGTTTTTGTGTGTCCACATGATTATGCTACTGTATTAATCGTGTTCTATAGCTTTTGTTTCAATAAAGTGCCAAGTAAGACCTTCAGGATAGCTTACGGTGATAGTTGTGTTGATCCTGCTGAAAATCTGAAACTTTTGCACCCAGTAAATTAGTTTTGTTAATTCACAGGAACGTCCTTCTGATATTTTTATTTTTTCTCTGGATGGTACAGAAATTGCTCAGGCCGTCCTAATTTGGTAGAATTTTTGGAGTTCCAGAAGTATACGTTTGATACAGATTACTACAGACTGTTCTGTTTTTGACAGATTCTATTTTTCTATGTGTTGTTTGCTTATTTTGATGCATCTATGGCTAGTATTAGGTGGTATGAACCATAGATAAGTTGGAATACAGTAGATATTACACCAATATGAATTTAGAATGAGTTCATTACAGTACCTAAGTGGTTGTTTTATTTTCTTATACTAACGGAGCTTACGAGTTTTCTGTTGAGTTTTGTGTTGTGGAGTTTTCAAGTTTTGGGTAAAGATTCGATGGACTATGGAATAAGGAGTGGCAAGAGCCTAAGCTTGGGGATGCCCAAGGCACCCAAGGTAATATTCAAAGGACAACCAAGAGCCTAAGCTTGGGGATGCCCCGGAAGGCATCCCCTCTTTCGTCTTTGTTCATCGGTAACTTTACTTGGAGCTATATTTTTATTCACCACATGATATGTATTTTGCTTGGAGCGTCATTTTATTTTGTTAGTATTTGCTTTATTTTATTTAGATTAATTTTTTGCATCTTTAGTTTCAATAAATAAGTCAAGGATAGCCTTTGCCATGCTTATTTTGCTAGTATACTTGTTGCTGTTTGAAAACAGAAAGTTTACCGCTGTTGCAAAAATTCCCTAGAAAAGTCAGAGCATGATATAATGTTGAAACATTTTTCATAATTAGATCTGATAAATTTACTGAAGTGGGAATTTTAGTTCATAATTTTTGGAGTTAGGGAAGTATTGATACTCTTGCATTCTTTACAGACTATACTGTTTTGACAGATTGCTGTTATGTTTGCATTGTTTGCATATGCTTGCTTGTTTAATGATTCTATTTGAGGATATGAGTATTAAATATGCACAGGCATTTAGTATTCAATGTGGAATCATAATTTTAGTGATTTGTTACAGTAGAAAATGATAAGGTTTTGCATTGGTTTATACTAACCTATCTCACGAGTTCGTGTTGAGTTTGGTGTGTATGAAGCTTTTGATAAAAAGAGAAACCATGATATGAGAGGAATTAAGGAGACACAAAAGTTCAAGCTTGGGGATGCCCAAGGCACCCCAAGATAATATTACAAGAAGTCTCAAGAATCTAAGCTTGGGGATGCCCCGGTAGGCATCCCACCTTTCTTCTTCAACAACTATCGGTTAGTACTGGTTGAGCCTAAGTTTTTGCTTCTTCACATGAGTTGTGCTATCCTTGCAATGTCATTTTATTTTGTTTTGCTTGCTGCTTGAATACAATACCAAGATCTGAAATTATTTAATGAGAGAGTCTTTGCATAGTTACATAATTATTTAGCTACTCAGTGTTCTTCACTGATATCTTTCGGAGTAGTTTTGTCATTTGCTCTAGTACATCACTTATATCCTTTAGAGCACGGCGGTGGTTATATTTTGTAGAAATTGCTAGTCTCTCATGCTAAACTTATATCTTTTTGAGAGTCTTTTAGAACATCATGGTATTTTCTATGGTTATAAAATTGGTCCTAGAATGGTAGGCATCCAAGTTGGGTATAATAAAAACTATCATAGGAAGTGAATTGGATGCTATGATCAACTTGATACTTGATAATTGTTTTGACATATGGAGGTAGTGATATTAGAGTCATGCTAGTTGAGGTGATTATGAATTTAAAGTATGCTTGTGTTGAAGTTTGTGATTCCCGTAGCATGCACGTATGGTGAACCGCTTTGTGATGAAGTTGGAGCACAATTTTATTTATTGATTGTCTTCCTTATGAGTGGCGGTTGGGGACGAGCGATGGTCTTTTCCTACCAATCTATCCCCCTAGGAGCATGCACGTAGTGCTTTGGTTTTTGATGAATTCTAAATTTTTGCAACAAGTATATGAGTTCTTTTGATTAATGTTGAGTCCATGGATTATACGAACTCCTTCACCCTTCCACCATTGCTAGCCTCTCTTGTACCGTGCAACTTTCGCCGGTACCAGATACCCACCATTTACCTTCCTCAAAACAGCCACCATACCTACCTATTATGGCATTTCCATAGCCATTCCGAGATATATTGCCATGCAACTTTCCACCGTTCCGTTCATATGACATGCATTACTTTTGTCATATTGCTCTTTGCATGATCATGTAGTTGACATTGTATTTGTGGCAAGGCCACCTTCATAATTTTCATACATGTCGCTCTTGATTCATTGCATATCCCGGTACACCGCCGGAGGCATTCATTTAGAGTCATATCTTGTTCTAGCTTTGAGTTGTAAATCCATAAAAGTGTGATGATCTTCATTATTAGAGCATTGTCCTAGTGAGGAAAGGATGATGAAGACTATGATTCCCCCACAAGTCGGGATGAGACTTCGGACTTTACAAAAAGAAAAAAAGAAAACAAAAAGAAAGGCCAAAAATAAAAAAAGGGAGGCCAAAGAAAAAGAAAAAAAGAAAAAAAAGGAAAAAAGAAGAAAAAAAATAAATGAGAGAAAAAGAGAGAAGGGACAATGCTACTATCTCTTTTTCCACACTTGTGCTTCAAAATAGCACCATGATCTTCATGATAGAGAGTCTCATATGTTGTCACTTTCATATACTAGTGGGAATTTTTCATTATAGAACTTGGCTTGTATATTCCAATGATGGGCTTCCTCAAAAGTGCCCTAGGTCTTCATGAGCAAGCGAGTTGGATGCACACCCACTTAGTTTCTTTTGTTGAGCTTTCATATATTTATAGCTCTAGTGCATCTGTTGCATGGCAATCCCTACTAACTCACATTGATATCTATTAATGGGCATCTCCATAGCCCATTGATATGCCTAGTTGATGTGAGATTATCTTCTCCCTTTTGTCTTCTCCACAACCACCATTCTATTCCACATATAGTGCTATGTCCATGGCTCACGCTCATGTATTGCGTGAAAGTTGAAAAAGTTTGAGATTATTAAAGTATGAAACAATTGCTTGGCTTGTCATCGGGGTTGTGCATGATTAAATACTTTGTGTGATGAAGATAGAGCAACATCCAGACTATATGATTTTGTAGGGATAACTTTCTTTAGCCATGTTATTTTGAGAAGACATGATTACTTTGATTAGTATGCTTGAAGTATTACTATTTCTTATGTCAATATGAACTTTTATTTTGTATCATTTGGATCTGAACATTCATGCCACAATAAATAAAATTACATTATAAATTATGCTAGGTAGCATTTCACATCAAAAATTCTGTTTTTATCATTTACCTACTCGAGGACGAGCAGGAATTAAGCTTGGGGATGCTTGATAAGTCTCCAACGTATCTATAATTTTTGATTGTTCCATGCTATTATATTACCCCTTTTGGATGTTTATGGGCTTTATTTTACACATTTATATCATTTTTGGGACTAACCTACTAACCGGAAGCCCAGCCCATATTGTTGTTTTATTGCCTGTTTCAGTATTTCGAGGAAAAGGAATATCAAACGGAGTCCAAACGGAATGAAACCTTCGGCAGCGTGATTTTTTGGAAGAATATAATCCTGGAGACTTGGAGTCCACGTCAGAACATCCTTGAGGAGCCAACAAGATAGGAGGCCGCGCCCCCCTATCTTGTGGGCCCCTCGAGCACCTCCCGACCGACTTCTTTCGCCTATATATGCCTACGTACACTAAAACCATCAAAAATCAAGATAGATCGGGAGTTACACCACTGCAAGCCTCTGTAGCCACCAAAAACCTCTCGGGAGCCCGTTCCGGCACCCTGCCGGAGGGGGAATCTATCACCGGTGGCCATCTTCATCATCCCGGCGCTCTCCATGACGAGGAGGGAGTAGTTCACCCTCGGGGCTGAGGGTATGTACCAGTAGTTATGTGTTTGATCTCTCTCTCTCGTGTTCTCTCTCGTGTTCCCTCTATGGCACGATCTTGATGTATCCCGAGCTTTGCTATTATAGTTGGATCTTATGATGTTTCTCCCCCTCTACTCTCTTGTGATGAATTGAGTTTCCCCTTTTGAAGTTATCTTATCAGATTGAGTCTTTTATGAGAACACTTGATGTATGTCTTGCCGTGTTTATCTGTGGTGACAATGGGATTTCACGTGCCTCTTGATGTATGTTTTGGTGACCAACTTGTGGGTTCCACCCATGAACCTACGCATAGGGGTTGGCACACGTTCTTGACTCTCCAGTAGAAAATTTTGGGCACTCTTTGAAGTACTTTGTGTTGGTTGGATGAATCTGAGATTGTGTGATGCATATCGTATAATCATGCCCACGGATACTTGAAGTGACAATGGAGTATCTAGGTGACATTAGGGTTTTGGTTGATTTGTGTCTTTAAGTGTTATTCTAGTACAAACTCTTTTATAGATCGATCCGAAAGAATAACTTTGAGGTGGTTTCATACCCTACCATAATCTCTACGTTTGTTCTCCGCTATTAGTGGCTTTGGAGTGACTCTTTGTTGCATGTTGAGGGATTGTTATATGATCTATCTATGTTATTATTGTTGAGAGAACTTGCACTAGTGAAAGTATGAACCCTAGGCCTTGTTTCCTATCATTGCAATACCGTTTATGCTCACTTTTATCATTAGTTACCTTGCTGTTTTTATATTTTCAGATTACAAAAACCTATATCTACCATCCATATTGCACTTGTGTCACCATCTCTTCGCCGAACTAGTGCACCTATACAATTTACCATTGTATTGGGTGTGTTGGGGACACAAGAGACTCCTTGTTATTTGGTTGCAGGGTTGCTTGAGAGAGACCATCTTCATCCTACACCTCCCACGGATTGATAAACCTTAGATCATCCACTTGAGGGAAATTTGCTACTGTCCTACAAACCTGTGCACTTGCAGGCCCAACAACGTCTACAAGAAGAAGGTTGTGTAGTAGACATCAACCACCACCACCAGAAACAACATTAGTAGTGGTGTTTGCCCAGCCAGGTCCTGAGCCAGAGCACCCCGTGGGCGTCTGCCATGGCAACAAACCCAACACCCTGTGCCTTGTTGTCCAGCAGGTGGCTCAGGGCCACCATCAAAGCCCCCGAGCTGAAGCCACCTTGGTCCATGGCGGCGCTGTAGAGGTCAAGGTGGACATCAACCGGCTTGCTCTCCCTGATGGCGGTTGCCACCTCCTTGACGACTTGAGTCATGTTGTTGAAGGCGATGAGCTCTTCGTCCATCAAGCCGCCCTCTCCCTCTTCATGTCAAGCACAGGAACATGAACCCCATCCTTATCAGGACCGTCAAGGGCGATGGTCTCTGACTCCAGGGTGTGGAAAGTTGGGCATAGGCGAACGGAGCGGCTGACCGGAGTCCATGGCATGCTTGCCAATTGCTAGACCAAAGGAGAAGATATGCTGATCAACAAGTAGTTTTAGATGGGTGTGTTGAGGAACTCTGCGTCCTTGGGGTGATCCTTAGAAAGAAACACAACATCGTGGTTAGTTAGACATCACCGTGGTTAGTTGTGATTGTTATGGTACAAAAGCTTAAACATGTGGTCTGTGAACTAAATACGGTGTGGCCTTGGTAGTGCTCTGCCTCCAAAACGATCAAGCAGGTCTCCTGATCCCATGAAGTACCGCTCAGTGATGTCTACTACACAACCTTCTTCTTGTATACATTGTTGGGCCTGCAAGTGCACAGGTTTGTAGGACAGTAGCAAATTTCCCTCAAGTGGATGACCTAAGGTTTATCAATCCGTAGGAGGCGTAGGATGAAGATGGTCTCTCTCAAAAAACCCTACAACCAAATAACAAAGAGTCTCTTGTGTCCCCAACACACCCAATACAATGGCAAATTGTATAGGTGCGCTAGTTCGGCGAAGAGATGGTGATACAAGTGCAATATGGATAGTAGATATAGGTTTTTGTAATCTGAAATTATAAAAATAGCAAGGTAACTAATGATAAAAGTGAGCGAAAGCGGTTTTGCAATGATAGGAAACAAGGCATAGGGTTCATACTTTCACTAGTGCAAGTTCTCTCAACAATAATAACATAGATAGATCATATAACAATCCCTCAACATGCAACAAAGAGTCACTCCAAAGCCACTAATAGTGGAGAACAAATGAAGAGATTATGGTAGGGTACGAAACCACCTCAAAGTTATTCTTTCGGATCGATCTATTCAAGAGTTTGTACTAGAATAACACCTTAAGACACAAATCAACCAAAACCTTAATGTCACCTAGATACTCCATTGTCACCTCAAGTATCCGTGGGCATGATTATACGATATGCATCACACAATCTCAAATTCATCTATTCAACCAACACAAAGTACTTCAAAGAGTGCCCCAAAGTGTTTACCGAAGAGTCAAGAAAACGCGTGCCAACCCCTATGCATAGGTCCATGGGCGGAACCCGCAAGTTGGTCACCAAAACATACATCAAGTGGCACGTGATATCCCATTGTCACCACAGATAAACACGGCAAGACATACATCAAGTGTTCTCAAATCAAAGACTCAATCTGATAAGATAACTTCAAGAGGGAAACTCAATTCATCACAAGAGAGTAGAGGGGGAGAAACATGATAAGATCCAACTATAATAACAAAGCTTGCGATACATCAAGATCGTGCCATAGAGAGAACACGAGAGAGAGAGATCAAACACATAGCTACTGGTACATACCCTCAGCCCCGAGGGTGAACTACTCCCTCCTCGTCATGGAGAGCGTCGGGATGATGAAGATGGCCACCGGTGATGGGTTCCCCCTCCGGCAGGGTGCCGAAACGGGCTCCCCAGAGGTTTTTGGTGGCTACAGAGGCTTGCGGCGGCGGAACTCCCGATCTATCTTCTCCCTCGATGTTTTTAGGGTACGTGGGACTATATAGGAGAAAGAAGTCGGTCAGGGGGTGCTCAAGGGGCCCAGGAGACAGGGGGGCGCGCCCAGTAGGGGGGGCGCCCCCTATCTCCTGGCCTCCTCGAGGATCTTCTTATGTGAACTCCAAGTCTCCAGGATCATATTCTTCCAAAAAATCATGCTACCGAAGTTTTCATTCCGTTTGGACTCCGTTTGATATTCCTTTTCTTCAAAATACTGAAACAGACAATAAAACAACAATATGGGCTGGGCCTCCGGTTAGTGGGTTAGTCCCAAAAATGATATAAATGTGTAAAAAAAGCCCATAAACATCCAAAAGGGGTAATATAATAGCATGGAACAATAAAAAATTATAGATATGTTGGAGACGTATCAAGCATCCCCAAGCTTAATTCTCGCTCGTCCTAATGATAAAACCAGAATTTTGATGTGGGATGCTACCTAGCATAATTCTCAATGTAATTTTCCTTATTGTGGCATGAATGTTCAGATCCAAATGGTACAAAATAAAAGTTCATATTAACATGAAAATGGTGATACTTCAAGCACACTAACCAAAGTAATCATGTCTTCTCAAAATAACATGGCCAAAGAAAGTTATCCCTACAAAATCATATAGTCTGGCTGTTGCTCTATCTTCATCACACAAAGTATTTAATCATGCACAACCCCGATGACAAGCCAAGCAATTGTTTCATACTTTAATAAACTCAAACTTTTTCAACTTTCATGCAATACATGAGCGTGAGCCATGGACATAGCAATATATGTGGAATAGAATGGTGGTTGTGGAGAAGACAAAAAAAGAGAAGATAGTCTCACATCAACTAGGCGTATCAACGGGCTATGGAGATGCCCATTAATAGATATCAATGTGAGTTAGTAGGGATTGCCATGCAACGGATGCACTAGAGCTATAAATATATGAAAGCTCAAAAAAAGAAACTAAGTGGGTGTGCATCCAACTTGCTTGCTCACGAAGACCTACGGCATTTTGAGGAAGCCCATCATTGGAATATACAAGCCAAGTTCTATAATGAAAAATGCCCACTAGTATATGAAAGTGACAACATAGGAGACTCTCTATCATGAAGATCATGGTGCTACTTTGAAGCACAAGTGTGGAAAAAGAGATAGTAGCATTGTCCCTTCTATCTTTTTCTCTCATTTTACTTTTTTTTCTTTTTCCTTTTTTTCTTTGGCCTTTCTCTTTTTTTGGCCATTCTCTTTTTTTTTCTCTTTTTGTAAAGTCCGAAGTCTCATCCCGACTTGTGGGGGAATCATAGTCTTCATCATCCTTTCCTCACTAGGACAATGCTCTAATAATGAAAGTCATCACACTTTTATGGATTTACAACTCAAGGCTAGAACAAGATATGACTCTATGTGAATGCCTCCGCCGGTGTACCGGGATATGCAATGAATCAAGAGTGACATGTATGAAAATTACGAAGGTGGCCCTGCCACAAATACAATGTCAACTACATGATCATGCAAAGAGCAATATGACAAAAGTAATGCGTGTCATATTAACGGAACGGTGGAAAGTTACATGGCAATATATCTCGGAATGGCTATGGAAATGCCATAATAGGTAGGTATGGTGGCTGTTTTGAGGAAGGTAATGGTGGGTGTGTGGTACCGGCGAAAGTTGCGCGGCACAAGAGAGGCTAGCAATGGTGGAAGGGTGAGGTGCGTCAACATTAGTCAAAAGAACTCATGTACTTGTTGCAAAAATCTAGAAGTCATCAAAAACCAAAGCACTACACTCATGCTCCAAGGGGGATAGATTGGTAGGAAAAGACCATCGCTCATCCCTGACCGCCACTCATAAGGAAGACACTCAATAAATAAAATTGTGCTCCAACTTCATCACAAAGCAGTTCACCATACGTGCATGCTACGGGAATCAGAACCCTTAACACAAGTATTTTTCATAATCACCTCAATTAGCATGACTTTAATATCACTACTTCCATATCTCAAAACAATTATCAAGCATCAAATTGATCATAGCATCCAATTCTTTTCTATGATAGTTTTTATTATACCCAACTTGGATGCTCATCATTCTAGGACCAACTTTGTAACCATAGCAAATACCATGCTGTTCTAAAAGACTCTCAAAATAATATAAGTGAAGCATGAGAGACTAGAAATTTCTACAAAATATAACCACCGCCGTGCTCTAAAAGATATAAGTGATGCACTAGAGCAAATGACAAACTACTCCGAAAGATATAAGTGAAGATCAATGAGTAGATAAATAATTATGTAACTATGTGAAGAATCTATCTCATTTAAGAATTTCAGGTCTTGGTATTGTATTCAAACATCAAGCAAAAAAAATAAAATGGCATTGCAAGGATAGCACAACTCATGTGAAGAAGCAAAACTTAGGCTCAACCAATACGAACCGATAGTTCTTGAAGAAGAAAGGTGGGATGCCTAACGGGGCATCCCCAAGCTTAGATGCTTGAGACTTCTTGAAATATTATCTTGGGGTGCCTTGGGAATCACCAAGCTTGAACTTTTGTGTCTCCTTAATTCCTCTCATATCATGGTTTCTCTATTTCTCAAAAGCTTCATCCACAACAAACTCAATAAGAACTCGTGAAATAGGTTAGTATAAACCAATGCAAAACCTTATCATTTTCTACTGTAATAAATCACTAAAATTATTATTCAACATTGCATACTAAATGCCTCTGCATATTTTACACTCCTATCCTCAAATAGAATCATTAAACAAGCAACCATATGCAAACAATGCAAACATAACAGCAACCTGCCAAAACAGTACAGTCTGTAAAGAATGCAAGATTCATCATACTTCCCTAACTCCAAAAATTATGAAATAAAATTACCACTGTAATAAATTTATCATAGCTCATTATGCAAAAGGTTTCAACATTATATCATTCTCTTATTTTTTTCTAGGGAATTTTTGCAACAGCGGTAAACTTTCTGTTTTCAAACAGCAACATGTATACTAGCAAAATAAGCATGGTAAAGGCTATCCTTGACTTTTTTTATTGAAACTAAAGATGCAAAACACTATTCTAAATAAAATCAAGCAAATACTAACGAGATAAAATGACGCTCCAAGCAAAACACATATCATGTGGTGAATAAAAATATAGCTCCAAGTAAAGTTACCATTGAACAAAGACGAACCAAGCTTAGGCTCTTGGTTGTCCTTGCATATTACCTTGGGGTGCCTTGGGCATCCCCAAGCTTAGGCTCTTGCCACTCCTTATTCCATAGTCCATCGAATCTTTACCCAAAACTTGAAAACTCCACAACACAAAACTCAACAGAAAACTCATAAGCTCCGTTAGTATAAAAAAAAACCACTACTTAGGTACTGTAATGAACTCATTCTAAATTCATATTGGTGTAATATCTACTGTATTCCAATTTATATATGGTTCATACCACTTAATACTAGCCATAGATTCATCAAAATAAGCAAACAACACATAGAAAACAGAATCTGTCAAAAACAGAACAGTCTGTAGTAATCTGTATTAAACGTATACTTCTTGAACCCCAAAAATTCTACCAAATTAGGAAGTCCTAAGCAGTTCGTGTACCAATCCATAGCAAAAAGAATCAGATCGTAATCTCGTTTCTGTGAATTAACAAAACTAATTTACTTAATGCAAAAGTTTCTGATTTTCAGCAGGATCAACACAACTATCACAAAAAGCCATCCTAAAGGTCTTACTTGGCACTTTATTGAAACAAAAGCTATAAAACATGATTACTACAGTAGAATAATCATGTTGACACACAAAAACAGTAAAGTTAAATATTGGGTTGTCTCCCAACAAGCGCTTTTCTTTAATGCCTTTCTAGCTAGGCATGATGATGGCAATGATGCTCACATAAAAGATAAGAATTGAAACATAACGGGAGCATCATGAAGCATATGACTAGCACATTTAAGTCTAACCCACTTCCTATTCATAGTGATTTTGTTAGCAAACAACTTATGGGAACAATAATCAACTAGCATAGGAAGGTAAAACAAGCATAGCTTCAAGATTTTCAACACATAGAGAGGAAACTTGATATTATTGCAATTCCTACAAGCATATACTCCTCGCTCATAATAATTTTCAGTAGCATCATGAATAAATTCAACAATATAACCAGCACCTAAAGCATTCTTTTCATGATCTACAAGCATAGAAAATTTACTACTCTCCACATAAGCAAAATTCTTCTCATTCGGAATAGTGGGAGTATCATAAGAGACTTGAACACTAAAATTTGTTTCCACATTAAAAGAGTAATGTTCAGAAAAAGGGTAATCGTAATCATGACAAGATTTGTAAATATAATCATCACTACTTTTTATAGCATAAGTTTCATCACAATAATCGTCATAAGTAGCAACTTCGTTCTCATCATAATCGATTGAAACCTCTCCCAAGATAGTGGAATCATCACTAAATAAAGTTGACACTCTTCCAAATCCACTTCCATATTCATCAAAATAAGATTCAACATCCTCCAAAATAGTGGGATAACTACTTCCTAAAGTTGACGCTCTTCCAAACCCATTTTTATCAATATAATTATCATAAATAGGAGGCATGCTATCATCATAACAAATTTGCATATCAAAACTCGGGATACTAAAAATATCATCTTCATTAAACATAGCATCCCCAAGCTTGGGACAAACATTAATTTCAGCAAATAAATTCTCAAATATTTCATCCTCATCAAACATAGCTTCCCCGAGCTTGGGCTCTTTCATATCATCAGCATAATCACTCTCATCATTAAAAATATGGATAGCACCAATAGTATAGCAATTATCATCATCACAATGAGTAGTAGGAGCAACATCATTTGGGAGGGATAACTTTCTACCTTTGTTGTTCCTTCTTTTCTTTTTCTTCTTCACATTATGTGTGGGTTCAACCTTCCTCTTTGAGCTCCTTATTGATGAGATTGGCTGAATAGAGAGCTCCTCCTCGTTACCTGGTTCATCATAAGAAATAATAGGAGGAGATTGGGAAGTCTCTTCCCTTTCATTAGTATTCTCATCATATTCTATTTGCTTTCTTTTCTATAGGTAATTGGCAATATAAGGATTTTCAATGCAATTCATCGCACAATACAAATAAATCTTCTCTAGATCAATATCAAGGAATTTCTTATGGGTAAATTCTGGAAGGTCCTTAATTAAACGTTTCAATTCTTCATAACCCAAAAGCAAACTAAGTTCATTGTAATGAGCAAGGGAGATCAAATCATCACAATTTTTGGACACGATTCGATCATGAAACAATTGGCATCGGAGATGTAAATGACCACATTCATTGCAAAGTTCACAAGTACGGCAAAGGAAATTTAAATTTTCAGCACTCACATTTAGCCTTTCTTGCAACCATTTAGTTTCTAAATGCTTATGCCTCTTGCAATATCTATCTTCCCTATTTGGTGTGTACTTGCAAACCCAATCTACTCCACAAAAATCGACATGCTTAAAGGAGACATTTTCATCATAACTAGTGCAATCATCATTAGTACTATGGATATTCAAGGAGTTCATACTAACAACATTGCAATCATGCTCATCATTCAAAGATTTAGTACCAAGCATTTTAATGCATTCTTCTTCTAGCACTTGAGCACAATTTTCATTTCCATCAAACTCACGAAAGATATTAAAAAGACGAGGCGTATGAGACAAACTTAACTCCATTTTTTGTAGTTTTCTTTTATAACTAAACTAGTGATAAAACAAGAAACAAAAATATTTGATTGCAATATCTAAAGATATACCTTCAAGCACTCACCTCCCCGGCAACTGCGCCAGAAAAGAGCTTAGTTGACGGGGTGTGAGTGCCGCTTACCTAGCCTCCCCGGCAACGGCGCCAGAAAAGAGCTTAATGTCTACTACACAACCTTCTTCTTGTAGACGTTGTTGGGCCTGCAAGTGCATAGGTTTGTAGGACAGTAGCAAATTTCCCTCAAGTGGATGACCTAAGGTTTATCAATCCGTGGGAGGCATAGGATGAAGATGGTCTCTCTCAAACAACCCTGCAACCAAATAACAGAGTCTCTTGTGTCCCCAACACACCCAATACAATGGCAAATTGTATAGGTGCACTAGTTCGGCGAAGAGATGGTGATACAAGTGCAATATGGATAGTAGATATAGGTTTTTGTAATCTGAAAATAATAAAACAGCAAGGTAACTAATGATAAAAGTGAGCGTAAATGGTATTGCAATGATAGGAAACAAGGCATAGCGTTCATACTTTCACTAGTGCAAGTTCTCTCAACAATAATAACATAGATAGATCATATAATAATCCCTCAACATGCAAAAAAGAGTCACTCCAAAGCCACTAATAGCGGAGAACAAACGAAGAGATTATGGTAGGGTACGAAACCACCTCAAAGTTATTCTTTCGGATCGATCTATTCAAGAGTTCGTACTAGAATAACACCTTAAGACACAAATCAACCAAAACCCTAATGTCACCTAGATACTCCATTGTCACCTCAAGTATCCGTGGGCATGATAATACGATATGCATCACACAATCTCAGATTCATCTATTCAACCAACACAAAGTACTTCAAAGAGTGCCCCAAAGTTTCTACCAGAGAGTCAAGAAAACGTGTGCCAACCCCTATCCATAGGTTCATGGGTGGAACCCGCAAGTTGGTCACCAAAACATATATCAAGTGGCACGTGATAGCCCATTGTCACCACAGATAAACACGACAAGACATACATCAAGTGTTCTCAAATCAAAGACTCAATCCGATAAGATAACTTCAAGAGGAAAACTCAATTCATCACAAGAGAGTAGAGGGGGAGAAACATCATAAGATCCAACTATAATAACGAAGCTCGTGATACATCAAGATCGTGCCATAGAGAGAACGCGCGCGAGAGAGAGAGATCAAACACATAGCTACTGGAACATACCCTCAGCCTTGTGGGTGAACTACTCCCTCCTCATCATGGAGAGGGCCGGGTTGATGAAGATGGCCACCGGTGATGGGTTCCCCCTCAGGCAGGGTGCCGGAACGGGCTCCCGAGAGGTTTTTGGTGGCTACAGAGGCTTGCGGCGGTGGAACTCCCGGTCTATCTTCTCCCTGGATGTTTTTAGGGTACGTGGGAATATATAGGCGAAAGAAGTCGGTCGAGGGGTGCTCGAGGGGCCCACGAGATAGTGCGGCGCGCCCAGTAGGGGGGCGCGCCCCCCTATCTCCTGGCCTCCTCAAGGATCTTCTGACGTGAACTCCAAGTCTCCAGGATCATATTTTTCCAAAAAATCACGCTGTCGAATGTTTCATTCCGTTTGGACTCTGTTTGATATTCCTTTTCTTCGAAATACTGAAACAAGCAATAAAACAGCAATATGGGTTGGGCCTTCGGTTAGTGGGTTAGTCCCAAAAATGATATAAATGTGTAAAATAAAGCCCATAAACATCCAAAAGGGGTAATATAATAGCATGGAACAATCAAAAATTATAGATACATTGGAGACGTATCACTCAGGTCTATGAGTTTGGACAATTGGATCCATCTCGGTCTTCACTTCCATAGGTGGTTGTAGACCTGGGTCGAAGTGACCTCCTGACCACAAAACTCGAACACCCGCCTTACAATAGAGATCAAGTGCACCTCCTTGAGGCCCTTGTCAATCCTCACCTCATTGTCTATGATTTCACACATCTTGTTAAGCATGAACGTTGACAGGAATAGTTGCCCTTTCATGAAGTTCCCTTGCCATCCTTCTTATCCTTGGTGGTTGCCTTTTGAGCAGCAACACTGGGCTCAGCCAACACATATGTTGTAGGCACAAATGGTGGAACCGTACCTGACACCTCGAAAACATCTGAATTGGGAGGCATCTGCTCCTCGATGGGAGGCTGGGAGTCCTTGACATAGGACACTGCAAAATGGCTTTGGGGCACAGTAAGGACCTGACTAAACTGTTGTGTGCTCATGTCGTACAATTTTAAGCACCAATATGTGTGGAGCACAATACACATCGAGCATTCTACGGGCACTAAACATGGACACTATGAACGAGCACTATGTATGGACAGTATGAACAAACACTTCACATGTACAGACGGATCATCCAATTCAACACAACTGCTCAAATCATACCAAGGAGTTCAACAAACTAACACACATACTTGCATACAAGCATATTGCACATCAAGCATACTGCCAATCCATCACTAGTATCTATCAAACCTTGCTAACATGGAAACAACTCCTAGCATGATACAAATCCATCACCACTAGCTGCTAGAACATCACCTTCCCATACAATGGCAGTGTACAATGCAACAAGATGGTCACAGATCTAACACTACCACATGCGCACAGATCTACCTAGAATGAGTACATAGAAGGGGCTGATTGAGCTCAGAAACGTCATCGACGTAGCTTGAAGGAGGCGTGGAACAGGTTGGAGAAGAGGAGGACTCGAGTCACCGCAGCCTTCACCAATGGTCGAAGAAGAAGTGCCGCTTACCTAGCCGCCGGTGTCGATCCGCGTCGAAGGGAAAGCTCGAAAGGGCGGAATGGTGGTGGGAGTTTTTGAGGTGAGGTGAGGCTAGCTATATAGGGTGATCGATTCAGCTGGAGGTGACGCCAATTCCTCCCGCCGCTTTTTTGGAGACACGTGCGAGCTCGTGACATCTCCGTGGATGCACGAGGTCAGCGCTGCGTCCCTCCCCTGCATCGCTCGAGTTTAGCTCGATGGAAACGACCGATTCGGCCATTCCCAATGGGCCTGGCTAAGGTGTGCGTTAAGTTCTATGCTATACGCGAATCTTATATAGCCCAACCAACCAAACATACCGATTTATTCCCGCACGGACCTGGTGGGGTGGATGCGGGCTACCAAACATGTCCTAAGTGTTTCCTTAAGAAAACTAGTAATGTGTGTGTGCAATGCATGTTTACATTAGGCAATATATTAATTACACATGGAAGGATATTATTTATGTGCTAATTATATTATTAGTGCTATATTCTATATGATTTTAATTGCATGCTAAATATGTTGAGCCTTATATTTGGTATGATATTAATTGCACTCACCATTGGAGCACTCTTGGTCGCTGGATTGACCTCGTTTGATGGACGAGATTAGTTGGTTTTTCCCCTGAGGTCTTTTTTATTGGTATAGATATAGATACTATATATGTTAAATTAAATGTTTTCGTGAGAAACTTTTGATCTATTCATCTTCAATCATGGCACTACAAAGAACACCAAAGATAATAAAATTTACAACTAGATCCGTGGACCGCTTAGCGATGAATACAAACACTGGAGCGAGCTGAAGGCGCGCCGCCATCCTCGCCCCTCCCTCACCGGAGCCGGGAAAACCCTGTTATAGTAGACAGTCAAGAAGTTGTCGTGTTAAGACCCCATAGGACCAGCGCACCAGAGCAGCAGCCATGACGGATGAAGGACATCATAGATTGAAGGATCAAACCTATAAAAACCCAAACGAAGACGAGCGAAGACCAGATCCGAACTAATCAAGTGAATACCAACATCGACCAAATCCACGAGATCAGATGGAGACACACCTTCACATTCCGTCTGATGACATTAGACGCACTATCAGGACGGGGATTGTCAGGACCCCGATCCTATGCCACACCGATCTAGCATGTAACACCTCATATCACTTTGCGGCCTCACGCATGGTATTCCCACGGGTGTCGCCTTACCAGGCCCGGGACCGTTTGCGCCTTTTGGCTCATGTATATGATAGTGTCGCTAGCATCCATATGACAAAGAACCCGGGCTGACATGGCTAGTCGTAAACCCAAAGTGGCACTAACTTACAGGGACAGGCATACATGACCCAGCAACGAACGTGTCGGTCATCAGCGAGTGAATCCGGGCTATAGTAGCTGGGCTAGCAGGACTCTGGTAAACCGGGCTGTAGCAGGGTCCCGGTAGACACCGTGTGACATTTCCCCAAAGGGACAGACACAGGAACGAAGAAGGACACATGCCGGCCAGCCTAAGTGTGCCGGAGCAGTAGCAAGCTACCAAGGCTCAGTGGAAGCACTAGGAGACATTTCCCGGTAAGAGAGGCTACCAAGGATAAACAACTAGAGAGTCAGATCCCATACATACCAAAAATTTCAATAACATACACACAATATGCTCGATATGTGCAAATACAACATGGCATCACAACATGACTCTACAACTCAAGTATTTTATTCAATAGGCTCCGAGGAGCGAGATATTACAAACATGGGTCTCATGACCCAACACTCAGAGCATACAAGTCAAAGCACAAGCGGCAGCTTAACATGTCTGAGTACAGACATCTACAAATGAAAAAGGCTGAGAAGCCCGACTATCTACCAGATCCTGCCGAGGCACAAGATCGTAGCTGAGGTAATAAGCTAAACATTGAAGTCCATGCGGAACTACTAGTGAGATTCAAGTCTCTCTACAAAAACATAAAATAGGCAAATATGAGTACAAATGTATCCAACAAGACTTACATCAGAACTATCTACATATGCATCAGTATCAACAAACACTACAAAAAAAGACACATCCGTGACATTTTGGGCCGAACGAATTTTTTTCTGTCATACATATGACACTTCTATGACGATAATTGTGACAAAACCCGGTATCATCATAGATGTGGTGGGCTCCTAATTCCATGTAAATAATCATGACAAAAAATGGGCTTTTCGTCCTGGGCGGGCCGGAGACGCAGCTGCATGACATTCTTTGGGCCGTCCATGACGAAAAAAACCATGGTAGAAGCGAGGGGAAGGAAAATTTCGGGGAGTTGCCGGTTACGGTGGGAGGTCGGGAGCCGAGCGATGCGCGTTTCTCTCGTACACGTACGCGCGTGTGTGGGAGGCATTGGCTCTAACTGAACCCGAGCGAGGCATTGGGCTCTAACTGAACCCGAGCGATTGCACTGCAGGCTACGTGTTACTGAACCCGAGCGATCGATCGATGGCTGTTAACTGAACACGATGGAGCGATTCCTTCGCTACTGCTGCTAACTGAAGCCGATCGATTGGATGAACAGTGAGCGTTGCGGGGGGGGGGGGGGGGGGGGTTGGATGAACAGTGAGCGGTGGCGTTGCCTCTGGATGAACAGGACCCCGTGGTGTGGAGGGCTGGATGAATAGTAGACGATGGAGGGGTGGCCGTGGAGGGGTGGTTGAACAGGACCCCATGGTGTGGAGGGCTGGATGAACAGTAGACGGTGGAGGGCTGGATGAACAGTAGACGGTGGAGGGGTGGTTGAACAGTAGCCGGTGGAGTAGCGTGTGGTGGAGGCTGGATGAACAGGAGCCCGTGGAGGCTGGAGGAGGTCGACGGTAGCCCGTGGAGGCTGGAGGAGGTCGACGGTGGAGATGAACAATATCCCGTGGAGTTCCGTTTTGCGGTACGCCACACCCCTCCCGGTGAACAGGACCCCCGTTTCGACCGTAGCGCTCCAACACAAGTCCGTTTCCTCCATTTTGCGGTACGCCACAACCCTCCCGATCAATAGGACCCCCGTTTCGACCGTAGGATGTCCGTTTCATCCGTTTTGCGGTACGCCACACCCCTCCCGATCAACAGGACCCCCATTTCGACCGTAGGAGGTCAGTTTCCTCCGTTTTTCGGTACGCCACACCCCTCCCGATCAACAGGACCTTGTTCCGAACGTAGGAGGTCCGTTTCCTCTGTTGTGCGGTACGCCAGGCCTCGTTTCCATCACCTATTCCGTCCAAGCCGGTTGGCTCCCACGCGTTCCGTTGCCTCCCGATGAACACGACGCATTCCGTTGCCTCCCCATGAACACGATGCAATCCGTTGCCTCCCCGTGAACACGACAACGATGTTGTTTCTCCGTTCCGTCCCAGCCATGTACGTATGCGCGAGTAGGCATTCAAGACCCTTCCCATATGTACGTATGTGGCCGTATTTTCTTTCTTGCACCCTTGTCGCTGTACGTACGTGTACATGCTACGTGCGCGCCTCTACTACGACACGTGCGTGCCTCTACATCGACCAGTATGTACGTACATGTTCGCGACCAGAATGACAACGCTACGTACGCTTCGACCAGGTGGGTCCCGACTATCACGCACTTCATTGCCTGCGAAGATGTAGCTGGCGGGTCCCAGCAGTCAGGGGGGCAAATCGTTTTTTTGCCCGGACGCACTTCCTTGCGTGCGAAGATCTAGCTGGTGGGTCCCAGCAGTCAGGGGGGCGAATTGTTTTTTGCCTGGACGCACTTCCTTGCGTGCGAAGATGTAGCTGGTGGGTCCCAGCAGTCAGGGGGGCAAATCATTTTTTTTGCCCAGACACACTTCCTTGCACGCGAAGGTGCAGCTGGTGGGTCCCAGCAGTCAGGGGGGAAACGTTTTTTTCACGAAATACGGTGGTCCATCCGGTGGGTCTCCGCTGTCAGGTGGAGGAATAATTATTTTCCACATAATAAGGAGGCACTTCCTTGCTGCGGCCGTGGACCCAGCTGTCAGCCTCTCCACATACAGTCCACGTCCGATGGAAGTCGTTCCTTGACCACGTTGACCACACCGCGCCGAGAGCACCAGGGCGGTGGACGACGGCGAGGCCTAGGAAGGGGACGACGGGGAGCCGGGGAAGACGCGACAGTGGAAGCCCGCACGGAGAGGAGTACGAGGGTTCACTGGTTCGGCTGCGGTGTGAGGCTGCCGTCGCCGCAGGGCCGGGCCTGCGGTGGGAATAGTAGGGGCCGGTGAGGCCTCCGCGGCAGCACATCCGGCCATGGGAAGCAGGAGCATGCGGCACGACCAGCGCTGCTTTGGGCGGCTGGAGCAAGAAGACCAGAGGTTGAAGAAGCATTACGGCCGTTGGATGGACATCGTACGGTCACTGGAGCTAGAATCGTTTATATTGACTAAGTTGATAAAGCCCTCCGTCCCCATCAACTTAGTAGGCCCACAAGTCAGCCTCCCACCAAGGTGGGTCCCAGCTAGCAGGGGGTATTCATTTTTTGTGCGTAATAAGGAGGCACTTCCGGTGGGTCCGAGCTGACAGCAGGGGGAACGTTTTTTTCGCAAAATATGATGGCCCGTCGGGTGGGTCCCAGCAGTCAGGGGCAAATGTTTTTTTCGCGAAATACTGGTGGCCCGTCCGGTGGGTCCCTGCTGTCAAGTGGAGGAATAATTATTTTCCACGTAATAAGGAGGCACTTCCTTGTGGCTACCGTGGACCCAGCTATTAGTCTCTTCACGTACAGTATTCTTTCGATGGAGTTCGGTCGTTGACCACATTGACCATGCCGCACCAAGAGCACCACGGCGGTGGACGACGGCGAGGCCTAGGAAGGGGACAACGCGGAGCCGGGGAAGACGCGGCAGTGGATGCCCACGCGGAGAGGAGTACGAGGGTTCACTGGTTCGGCTGCGCTGCCGTCGTCGCAAAATAACAAGGGGTGTGGGTGAGTGGAGTGGAGGGATGGCCTGGCCAACGGTGGGAGTAGTATGGAGGCGGTGAGGCCTCCGCGGCAGCACAGCCGGCCATGGGAGGCAGGAGCAGGCGGCACGACCGGCGCTGCTTTGGGCGGCTAGAGCAAGAAGACCAGAGGTTGAAGAAGCACTACGGCCGTTGGATGGACATCGTACGGTCACTGGAGCTAGAATCGTTCATATTGACTAAGTTGACAAAGCCCTCCGTCCCCGTCAACTTAGTAGGCTTAGAAGTCGGCTTCCCACCAAGGTGAGTCCCAGGTAGCAGGGGAAGTATTCATTTTTTTGTGCGTAATAAAGAGGCACTTCTGGTGGGTCCGAGCTGACAGCGGGGGGAACGTTTTTTTCATGAAATACGGTGGCCCGTCCGGTAGGTACCAGCAGTTAGGGGGGAAACATTTTTTTCGCGAAATAAGGTGGCCCGTCCGGTGGGTCCCTGCTGTCAGGTGGAGGAATAATTATTTTGCGCGTAATAAGGAGGCACTTCCTTGCGGCCGCCGTGGACCCAGCTGTCAGCCTCTCCACGTACAGTACTCTTCCGATGGAAGTCGGTCGTTGACCATGTTTACCACGCCGCGCCGAGAGCACCAGGGCAGTGGACGACGGCGACGCCTAGGAAGGGGACGACGCGGAGCCGGGGAAGACGCGGCAGTGGAACCCCGCGCGGAGAGGAGTACGAGGGTTCACTGGTTCGGCTGCGGTGTGAGGCTGCCGTCGCTGCAGAATAACAGGGGGTTTGGGTGAGTGGAGGGATGGCCTGGCCAGCGGTGAGAGTAGTATGGGGGCAGTGAGGCCTCCGCGGCAGCACAGCCGGCCATGGGAGGCAGGAGCAGGCAGCACGACCGGCGCTGCTTTGAGCGGCTGGACCAAGAAGACCAGAGGTTGAAGAAGCACTACGGCCGTTGGATGGACATCGTACGGTCACTGAAGCTAGAATCGTTTATATTGACTAAGTTGACAAAGCCCTTGGTACGCTCCAACTTAGTAGGCCCACAGGTCAGCCTCGGAAATGATGCGCCCCAGATGTCAGGGGGAGGAATCATTTTTTGGGCGGCCGAAGCTAAGAATATCCGAGATTGAAGAAGAAGCACAACATCCGTTGGATAGACATCCAACGGCCACTGCTGCTAGAACCGTGTGTTGACTATAATAAGTTGACAAAGCCTTGCCTACGCGTCAACTTATTTTTTTAGGGGACGCGTCACTTAGTAGGCCCACAAGTGTGTGGCAGAGAACTTATAGCCCATTTGCGTTTTGTAAGAATGTACATCCCATTTTTGAATTCTAATGGAATTTACAACAGCCCATTTACAGTTTGTTAAAAGTACAGCCCATTTTCTAGCTAGGACAACGATTAATAATTTCAACCAACCATTGAAGACATAATTCAATAAAACTTCCCACATTTTGATGGGATCCTAAATATTTTTATCCCGAAATTTCTAGTCAGATTAAATATAAATTTGTATTACGTAAAATTCCAAAGAAACATTGCACGCGCAACAATGAAAATTTAAGATTTTCAAAATCCATAAATAATATTTTATAAACTAATTTCATGTTTGGTGCATTTTTTATAGTTACTGCCCAGGTTTTATAATTACATCCCATTTATTATTTTTAAAGCCCATTTTCCTGTTAAGCCTAATGCATCCCTCCTAGGAAAGATTTGCAGCCCAGCGGGGCGTAGAATAGCAAGTTAACCTTGCATGGGTATTCCTCAAAAAGGCGTATAGCTGGGCTAGCCATTTTCATCTTGAAAAAAGTAGTATCTGGGCTGGATATCTGGCCTGGGCTAGACGGGCCACAGCTCGCCCAGTTACTACCCTGCTCTCCTCTAAACAACAACGAAATCATCGCTGAAAGTGCTAGTTATCGACTAGAGGGGGGGTGAATAGGCAATTTTATGTAAGTCTTCAAAACGTGGAAGTTTCGAAGACAAACAATAGAAATGACCTAATTGATATGCAGCGGAAGATAAACTACATCAAGCAAACCATAGTCAAGTATGCAATAATGTGAAAGTACAAAGACTAATAGCAGCTTAGTAGTAAGGATCAGGATGGAAGATAGTATGAAGCCAACCAACGATAGTAGTCAAGCAATGAAGTCAAACAGGTACGACAAATAGGCAATGACTTCACGAAGACAAACTCTACATAAAGGGAGGGAGAGGATAGAACCAGTCACTTGTTGAAGACACAGGATTTGTTGGACCAGTTCCAGTTGCTGGGACAACTGTACGTCTGGTTAGGGAGGCTGAGATTCAACTCAGAAGACCGCGTCTTCACCTTATTCCCCTTGAGCTAAGGACACACAGTCCTCGCCCAATCACTCTGGTAAGTCTTCAAGGTAGACTTCCGAACCTTCACAGACTTCATTCACCGGCGATCCACAATGACTCTTGGATGCTCAGAATGCGACGCCTAACCGGCTGGAGGATTCACAGTCCTCAAGTGTAATAAGTCTTCAGGTCACGCAGACAGAAAGACTTCAGTGATGCCTAACACTCTTTAGCTCTGGGTGTTTGGGCTTTGTCCTCGCAAGGATTTCTCTCTCTCAAAGGCTTCGAGGTGGGTTGCTCTCAAACGACAAAAGCCGTGCACTAACTCTGAGCAGCCACCAATTTATGGTGTAGGGGTGGGCTATTTATAGCCACTAGGCAATCCGACCTGATATGTCCGAAATGACCCTGGGTCACTAAGGAACTGACACGTGTTCCAACGGTCAGATTTCAAACACACATGACAACTTTACTTGGGCTACAAGCAAAGCTGACTCATCCAGCTCTGGATAAGATTTGCTCTCATTGTCTTCGCTCGAAGACATAGGATTTGGGTTGAGCATCACTTCAGTCATTATGACTTTGTTCACTTGGACCCCACTTAACAGTACGGTGGTTCCTATGACTCAACAAAGAAGAAAAAGGAAACAAAGAAACGTCACAGTCTTTGCGCTCCATAGTCTTCACTCAATGTCTTCTCATGTCATAGTCTTCAATATGAATATCTTCACATACCACCATTGTCGTCAATGTCTTCATACATTTTTAGGGGTCATCTCTGGTAGGTAAACCGAATCAATGAGGGACACTACCTGTGTTATCCTGCAATTCTCACAAACGCATTAGTCCCTCAACCAAATTTGTCGTCAATACTCAAAAACCAACAAGGGGTGGCACTAGATGCACTTACAATCTCCCCCTTTTTGGTGATTGATGACAAACTGGTTGAAGTTTTCAACGGGGATAAAGTATGTGAAATTGTAAAGGATAGGGTATTGTCTTCAGAAGTGGCAAAGGCTGCCCCTGAAGATGTGCATATAAGTAATTTGCCTTTGGAATGCAAATGCACATGGCAGGTTGTACTTGTGGAGATCCTCTTCAACTTATGAAGATAATTCATCATGCATGAAATGATATAACTAAGAGAATGACATGCATAATGAAAAATGGACGTCTGCAGAATGATCTAAGTGCAGAAGTTATCATCGCACATGCGGAATTTATCATCGCATCACAAAAAAGCAAATAAGTAGCAGACGACCATCGAGTTCAAGTGTTACAACTCAAAGAACCAAATGTATCAAAAGCGAGAGTTGTAAACACTAGGGAAAATATAAAGCAACCGCCTATACGAACCTGCTTGAAGACTATCAAACTCATATGCTTCTCCCCCTTTTGTCAGTAAGGACCTAAAAGGTTTGAAGACATAGAGAATCTACTCGTTCCCATGAGGATTAGGTGAAGCAGCAGGGTTGTCGTTGTTGTTTGACGGCGTAGACAAACTTGGTGCAGTGTCGATGCGTGCAGAAGTAGGGGGCGGTGAAGTAGCATCGTCTTCATCATCGATCACTTTGGCATTCACAATTTCCGCGGAGGAAGAATAGTCAGAGTCTTCAAGGGATGGAGTTCGACGTAGGACAACATTCCGTGGAGGAGTGGAGTCAAACTTGAATCTTTCAGTGAAGCCATCGTCTTGAAGATCTGCTTTAGCACTGAGCAGTGTCAAACTCTTCCATGATCGCCGACAGGTCTCGTGAGTGACAAAAGCATTCTTGGTGGCAAGATTTCGAATGCGATTGACGTCCACCAAGAGGCTTTGCATCCGTCGCTTGAGCCAGAAGTGATGCTTGTCTTGTTTCTGATGCAGTGCCACAAGAAGTTCTCAATCATTTAGGACGCGAGAGCGCTTCTTAGGCCTTTGGGCAATTGTGCTCTCAGTAGCTTCAGTTTGTGCACGGTGAGGCAGACGAGTGTTCCCAGCCATTGGATAGACACGAGTTACTACTTGGACTCCTTCCATGGGTTGAGTGAAGCTTTGGTGATCAGCATTTTGAAGACAAAGAGGCTTCTTGGCAGGCTCAGGGTATATGGCTTCAACTGACATATCAACCTCTGGTAGAAAGATCAGATGATTGCGAGCAGACGGCTGATAGTTGATAGCAGAGTGTAGCTTGATGAGGCGCATGACCCATGGAGCATAGAATTTTAGGCCAAAAAGGTCAGATCCAGACGCAGCCAGTTGCCGGATGAAGAATTCTTGTGTATTGAAGCTGATGCCATTGAGGATGTAAAAGACCAATGTCTTCATGGCTCCTTCAAGTTTTGCAGCTGATGAATGCCCTTTGATAGGCCATAGAGTTCGCCTGATGATGTGATATATTGTGCGGGGCAGATACTCAAGGTCATCAACAAAGAACTCCTTTGGGTACTCAGCGTCAGGTGGCAGAGGCTTCATCATGCTCAACATCTGGCTCATGTTGGGCTCTGGCTTATGGAAGATGCTCTCCAGTGCATTGCGGTGGAGTTGACAATCAGGTTCGAACAGCTCTCCGGAGTGGGTAGGCCTGTAAGCTCAATGACGTCAAGAGCTTTGGCTTCATGATGAACATTTCCTGTCATCCACTCGAGAACCCATGTCTTTGTATCCCTGTAGTAGCCGCGAATGTGGAGGGTAGCATAGAATTGAAGCAAAAGTTCCTCATTCCAATGTTCTTTGTCTGTCACAAAGCTGAGCAGACCCGCATCACGAAAGCAGTCAAGTGCTTCTTCTAAGCATGGCAGTCCAGCAATGGCTTCAGTGTCGAGGCGCATATGAGGGAAAATGTGCCCTTGATCATACAGAACGCATGAGTAATAGCTTCGCTGCTGATAGCTCCAGAAACGATCAGATGATATTCTTGGCCTTGAGTAGGGGTTCTTTGCTCTGTCAAAGAAGGTGTTGTGGGCTTTTAAGCCATTTGCATTGAAGGACCCTGTAGAGGTGGCAGTACCTGGGAACCTTGGCAGTCTTGGCTTTGGTTTCTGGACCAGAGGCCTATGCTTAATATGATAATCAAACTGAGGACCAGAGGCATTAGGCGGAGGGACCAGAACGGGACATTTGACAGTGATCAGCTGACCATAGCTGTACGCAAGCTCAATTGTATGAGGCCATGGTGGCGGAACAGGAGCAGTGGCAACAACAGAGGCGTCAGGCTACACGACAGATGCTTCAGGAGCAGTTGCATCATTGGCTTCTGGCACATTGGTTGGTACAGGTTCCACAGTTGCTTCAGCCATGACTACATCATTGGCTTCATTTGTGTTGGTGGTGGCAGCCTCAAGATTTTCATCCTCCACTTGATGAGCTGGTGGGTCGGGCACTGACACATTCACTTCAGGAACAGCTTCTTCAGTAATGGGGGGAGTAGGGACACGTTCTTCTTCTTGTTTGTCATCGGCTGATGCAGCCGGATTGTCTTCAGCAGCTTTGGCTTCAGACACGGAGACATTCACAGTCGGAGTGGCTTCTGGAAACACTTGACGTGCAACAGATTGGTGGTGCACTTCTCCTTCTGGAACGCTCGAAAGAGGACCTTGAGGCCTTGGTCCTTTGCGAAGCCTGCGTAATGCTGGCGACGGCTTTGGAGATGGAGTTGGCTGGGCCTCAAAGTAATCCTTTTCTTCTTGCACAGGTGGTGTGACTTGTTGTTGTTGGGGAGTACTCGGGGAGTCTTGTTGTTGTGGGTGATCAGCCCATGATGCATCCTGAGCAATTGGCGTCAGAGGATGACCAATGCTAATGAGTTCGCTGTTCTTGAGAACAAGCGATGAGTGTTCAATCTAAGGAAGAACTTCATCATCTTCAACATTGTCATTGTGACCAATTTCTTCAGCAGCGGTGGGATCAACTGCTGGAATGTCTTCAGCTTCATGAGCCTCTGTGGAAGCAGGCTCACGAACTATCGTCCGTCGTTCTTGGTGTTCAGATGCAGGGCGAACCATTAAGATAGCTTCAACAACTAAGGGCTCTATGGGAGCAGCCCGATCCTTCTTGGTTTTGCGCTTCTTCTTGGAGGGAGCAACATCTGAGGCTTCAGGATTTTTCCTTTTTCTGGCTTCAGCCTCGGCAGTCCTCGTCTTCTTCAGTTCTGAAGTGGTTGACCTGACCTTTGGCTTCGAGCCAGTCATGCTGCTTGGGAAGACTATGCGAGGTTCTTCCTGCCTTGAAGGTGCAGATTGGTCAGTTGATAGCTTCTTCTTCTTTGCAGTCATTCTGGGGTCAATGCCAGGATGACCAAGAGCCTTGCGCTTCTCAGCCTCATTGTAGGCTTGCACACACTTGTCAGCCAGACTCTTCATGCACTCATGAGAGCCTTTAGCTTCTTCGCGCTTCTTGAGAAAGGCTTCTTTGAGCTCGTGCAGCATGATCCTGAAGTTTTTGACATCTTGCACGCTGAGTTTTGCCACATCCTTCTTGAATTGAGCTTTCTCATAGTCGATCTTGTGCTTCAGTTCAACGATGCGCTGAGCAAGAGCTAGCTCAGAAGCAATGGCGCCATTGAAGGAGACACTGAGGCCAATGGGAAGTTGCAGATCTTCAAAGCTGAGATTTGGGGTGTCAAACCACTCATCAATGAAGTTATGGATGATTGCCACATCAAAGAGAGGCAAATCATTGAAGATCTCTGCTTCTTACTTGCTCTTGATCAGTTGCTCAAGAGCATCATCTGCAAGATCTTCATCGCTGGACAAATCAATGTGCTCTTCTCGCAGCATGGCAGCAGGAGTCAATGTCTGATCAGTATTTTTGATGATTTTCTTTTTCTTCTCCGTCTTCATGGAGATAGGTGATAGATCTTCAGACTGCACACTGTCTTCAGGGGGTGTAGTGGCCAGTGGCTTCGCACGTGAAGCTTTTGGAGGAGCAGCTGATCTTGAAGCCTTAGCCTTCTTTGGCTTCTGCGGCTTTGGAGTAGGATCTGGGGCTTCATCAGTGTCAGCATCATCATCAGAATGATCCACTTTGGCACCTTGGACCGAGATGTGAGTGATGAGGCCATCAAGGTTGGAGAAGGGGCCAATGACATTGGGTTCTGCATCACGTGAGCCGTCAGCACGGGGAGCAGAGGGACCAGGGTTGAAGTCTAATCCTAATGACTTCTTGTTTTCCTTAGCCGATGCCTTTGCGTGCTAGAAGTTGCGCTTGAAGAGATTATCATCACGACACCAGAGCAATGACGATGGGTCGACATTTTCAGGCTAAGGTCCACGGACCATACAAGGATAGAAACCCTGTGCAATAGCTTCAGCTCTGTTCTTCGGTGGAAGGCCTCGAAAGAGAATGTCACCCCAAGGACTTTTGATAGCATTCTTCTTAGCGTATTCCTGGGTTACGAACTTGTATTTGAACCATTGTTCAGCCCAATATCGTCGAATCCATTGGATCGTTTCTTGCGCTGATTATAATCCTCTTCAGGATCTGTCTTGTAAAGCTCTGAGAGGTCATCAGGCAAATCTCTTGATGTTCCCCCACGACGCTGTCTGCCACCCTTCCTTACTGATTTCTCTGCAGCCATGAACTTCAAACTGAATGGCTTCAACACGTTCAATGGCTTCAAAGGCTTTTGCTTGCTGGATAAACAAGAACTGGCTTCGGGAGAGTTAATGTGATGCTGTAAGAATTCTGCAAACGAATGCAGACTATGAGAACCAAGGGATTCTCCCACGGACATGTACCTGTGACAGCATTAGAGATGCGAGGGTAGGGGAAGAGGTCATATGCATTCTCGGAAGATTTTGAAGATAAATCAGTTTGAAGACATTGACCTCATGATGCGAAGACATTCACTTATATGTTGAGAGTTGGTTCCAGATTTGTACGAATCCGTGAATAAGTACAAGTGAGGAATCTAACTAGATATGAAGCTTAAGTGAATATACTAGGCAGTATGAGATGCAGACATAATAGATCTAACATTGTATAGGAAGAAACCAATTTTGGTAAATAGGATGAATCTTTGAGGATCAAAAAGATGGTAAAAATAGAGTTGTATTTACCACACGAAGAACTGCTAGATAGCATGAGTAGGAGACCGAGCAGTTCAATCCACCATGCCCTAACTTGGCGACGGAGGACACCTACGACAGCGGTGGAGAGGACGATGTCCGCGGCCGGCGTGAGGATGGCGTCGGAGAAGTCGCGGCAGCTAAGCGCTTTGTCACCGGCGTCGTCGAGAGCTAGCGGTGGCGCTAGGGTTTTGACGAGGTGGAGAGGTGGTAGAAGGTTTTATTTACCGCAGGGGACATGTATTTATAAGGAAGTGTGCGGCACAACGCAATTACGCAGGTGCCCCTGGCGGTTCACATATGAGGGGCACGTGGCAAGCATGCAATATACTCAGAGTTGTCCCTCGTTCCCACGCCCGCCAGGTTTGGGATGGTCGTTCCGGCTTCTCCGGATTTCAAACAATAAGGATGAATCATTTAAAACAGACTTAATGTTTGTCTCTGTGTCTTCTACTGACAAGGACGCAGAGAAGACATTCGACAGTTTCAATAGAATGCATATGATTTGGACAGATAGAGTTTGAGATAGAAAGCATAGAGAGATTAGGGTCCGATCACATTCACTTAGTTCAAAAGATTCAACTAGGAAGACATAGCTATAAGTGAATGTTGTAGAGGATAGAACACTAGTATATATATCAGAAAGCAATCAAATCAACATAGTGAAGAAAATCATGAAGATATGTTGAAATTGAAGACAAACCAAATGCGAAGACATAGCAAAAATAACGCCATGAGTAAAACACTTCAAACAGAGAAATTTGGTGGTGGCGTTACCCACCATATAGGAAGTATTAGACCCAGACACGACGCACAATTATCGTGGCGCTCCGAAGTCAAATTCCACGTTAATGTATTCACACTCAGAATGTAAGTCTTCATTGATTGAAGATATACTTTACTTCGTGTGTTGCACATCTAAGTCATCAACATGCATAAGTGTTAGGATGTGTGCCTGATCACAGGACATTTGAGTATTCCAAGATATTTAGCTCACACCGTAACTTGCAAAACCTTTTCTCATCCAAGGGCTTTGTGAAGATATCTGCCAGTTGCTCTTCAGTGTTGACGTGAATGATGTCAATATCCTTCTTCATGACATGATCTCTGAGAAAGTGATGACGAATTTCAATGTGCTTTGTCTTCGAGTGCTGGACTGGATTGTTGGCAATCTTGATGGCGCTTTCGTTGTCGCAGAAGAGAGGTACTTGTTTCAGATTGATGCCATAGTCCTTGAGAGTTTGCTTCATCCATAGAAGCTGAGAGCAACAAGATCCAGCAGCAATGTATTCAGATTCAGCAGTTGAGAGTGATACACAGTTCTGCTTCTTTGAAGACCAACAGACAAGTGATCGTACCAGAAAGTGACATATGCCTGATGTAGACTTGCGATCCACCTTGTCACCAGCATAATCAGCATCCGAGAATCCAACCAAATCAAATTCTGAGCCCTTTGGATACCATAATCCGAGTGTTGGGGTGTGAGCCAAATATCGAAGAATTCGCTTCACAGCTAAGTGATGCGATTCCTTTGGTGCCGCTTGGAATCGAGCACACATGCAAACACTAAGCATAATATCTGGCCTAGATGCACATAGGTAAAGTAAGGAACCAATCATGGAGCAGTATACCTTTTGATCGAACTCTTTACCATTATCGTCGGGACCTAGATGGTGTTTGGCTGGCATTGGCGTCGTGTAACCTTTGCAATCTTGCATTCCAAACTTCTTCAGACAATCTTTTGAGGTATTTTTCTTGAGATATGAAGATGCCATTCCTTTGCTAACGAATTTGAAGACCAAGGAAGAACTTTAGCTCACCCATGATGGACATCTGATATTGCTCTTGCATTATGTATCCAAACTCATCACTATACTTCTGGTTGGTGCAGCCGAAGATAATGTCATCCACATATATTTGCCACACAAACAGTTCACCATCATATGTCTTCGTGAAGAGTGTGGGATCGAGGGATCCAGGTTTGAAGCCTTTGCTCTTCAGGAAGTCTTTGATCGTACCATACCAAGTGCGAGGAGCTTGTTTGAGGCCATACAGTGCTTTGTTTAGCTTGTACACCATATCAGGATGTTTTGGATCTTCAAAGCAAGGTGGTTGAGCGACGTATACTTATTCTTCAATCTTGCCATTGAGAAATGCACTCTTCACATCCATTTGATATAGCAAGATGTTGTGGTGGTTAGCGTAGGCTAGCAGTATGCGAATAGCTTCAAGCCTAGCCACAGGAGCAAATGTTTCATCAAAGTCAATTCCTTCAACTTGAGTATATCCTTGAGCCACAAGACGTGCTTTGTTTCTGACGACTTGACCATGCTCATCTTGCTTGTTTCGATATAACCATTTTATGCCAATAATGTTATGCTTGCGAGGGTCAGGACGCTTGACAATTTCCCAAACATTGTTCAGCTTGAAGTGTTGAAGTTCTTCTTGCATAGCTTGTATCCATTCAGGTTCCATAAAGGCTTCAGCAACATTCTTGGGTTATGATATTGACACAAAAGAAAAGTGCCCACAGAAATTTGCTAACTGTGTTGCTCTTGAGCAAGTAAGTGGACCAGGTGCATTGATGCTATCAATTATCTTCTCAATTTGTACTTCATTTGCAACTCGAGGATGAACTAGACGAAGACCTTGCTCTTGTTGATTATTGTCATCATTGGGAGGATTGTCTTCAGTCTAAGCATTGTTTTCAGGTTGGTTAGGTGCAGAAATGATAAGTTCCTCTTCAGGCTGTGCTTCAGAAGGCATGATTTCACCAGTTCCCATCAGCTTGATAGATTCGCTGGGCGGAGCTTCGTCTAGTGTACTTGGCAGGAGGTCTCTTTGTGAACCATTGGTTTCATCAAATTGCACGTCCACAGTTTCAACGATTTTGTAGAGATAGAGGTTGAAGACTCTTTAAGAGTGCGAGTCCTTTCCGTAACCGAGCATGAAGCCTTCGTGAGCTTTAGGTGCAAATTTTGACTTGTGATGGGGATCCTTGATCCAGCACCTAGCTTCAAATACTCTGAAGTAGCTGACATTTGGCTTCTTGCCAGTAAGGATCTCATAGGATGTTTTGTTCAAAAGCTTATGGATGTAAACACGGTTGATGACGTGACATGCTGTATCAATAGCTTCAGGCCAGAACTTTCTTGGTGTCTTGTACTCGTCGAGCATTGTTTGAGCCATCTCAAGGAGGGTTCTGTTCTTGCGCTCTACGATGCCATTTTGCTGAGGTGTGTATGGAGCAGAGAACTCATGAGTGATTCCCATTGTATCCAGATAAAGATCAAGTTCGGTGTTCTTGAACTCAGTGCTGTAGTCACTTCTGATATGCTTGATCTTGACGCCATAATTGTTCATGGCTCGATTGGCAAAGCGTCTGAAGACATCTTGCACTTCAGTCTTGTAGAGAATTATGTGCACCCATGTATATCTTGAGTAGTCATCAACAATGACGAAGCCATAGAGACAAGCAGTTGTCTTGAGGGTAGAGTAGTGAGTAGGGCCAAATAAGTCCATGTGTAACAGCTCGAAGGGTTGAGATGTCGTCATGGTTGTCTTCGAGGGGTGCTTTGCCCTAGTCATCTTTCCAGCTTCGCAGGCAGCACACAAATGATCCTTCTTGAACTTGACACCCTCGATGCCTATGACATGCTTCTTCTTGGCGAGTGTGTGTAAGTTCCTCATGCCAGCATGCCCCAGCCTCCGATGCCAGAGCCAGCATTCTGAAGCTTTTGCAAGAAGACATACGGCAAGCTATGGACCTGCCGAGAAATCTACCATGTATAGATCATCTTTCCGATACCCTTCAAAGACTAGAGACTTGTCAGATTCCATTAGTACAAGGCAACGATATTTTCCGAATAGCACAATCATGTTCAAGTCACAAAGCATCGAGATAGACATTAAGTTGAAACCAAGGGATTCAACAAGCATCACTTTATCCATGTGTTGATCCTTTGAGATTCCAACTCTACCTAGACCCAATACCTTGCTTTTACCAGTGTCAGCAAATGTGATGTGACTCTTGTCTGATGGACGTAAGGTTGAGTCCATGAGAAGACTTCGATCACCAGTCATACGATTAGTGCATCCGCTGTCCATAATCCATTCTGAAGCATGAGGTGTCATACCCTACAGTACAGTTAGGGGGATAGGCTTCACCAAGAGTATTGTCAAGCATAAACATTTGACGGGCAAGATGATTATTGAAGCTCAGATCAAGATTAGGACTGATAGGATGAATGGCAAACTATTCAGGAACAAAATACATAGTGAGACCATTTGGGCATTTGATCTTGCGCCCTACAAGATGTTTTAGGTCCCCAGCAATAGCATCAGATGCCTTTGATTTTAGGCTGGAGACCTTTCCCTGCAAAAGAAAGTTAATTCTTCTTAACCACCCACATCTTCAGGGGTGGCTTAGAAGCAATGAGTCTAAGTGCAGCATCTGAGAACTTCAGCTTTGGAGCCCTAGCAAATAGCCTTGCAGGAGATGAATGATACTCATGTGAATAAGCAGAAAAGTCCTTAGTTCTATGAACATAGCGGTTTGAAGACACACGCTCATATTCATAAGTTTGAGTACGGTTTCCCTGCAAAACATTGGCGTTAGGGTGACTCAGGTGAGTCCTCTGCCTGTATGAAGCCTTTGGACCATATGACGCCTTAGGTCTGGGGTTTGTCTTCTTCCCAGGTGGTGTCATGATCACATTCACTGGAAGATTCTCAAGACAGCTTTTGGGAACCCAGATCTTCTTCATAGGTGGTCCATTCCTGCAGTTAGTACCAATATACCTGGCAAACACTTCACCATTCTGATTCTTGAACAGCTTATAGTTTGCATCGAGGGATTCATCAATGATAATGGGATTAGCACAGGTAAAGCCAGATAAGGTGGATGGATCCACTGAAGGTCCCTTTGCAGCAACCCATGTGGTTTTAGGATACTGCCCAGGCTTCCAGTAGGAACCATCAACATTCATTTTCCTCTCGAACCCAACACCCTCTTTCCTAGGGTTTCGGTTCAGAATCTGCTTTTTGAGGACATCGCAAAGTGTCTGATGTCCTTTCAGACTTTTATACATCCCTGTTTCAAGCAATGTCTTCAACCTAGCATTTTCATCAGCAATAGTAGTGGTATCCTCCGCAGAGGTGTCAGTTACCACATCAGTAGTTGAAGACAATGCAACAGTAGTAGAAGTGGAACATTCAGCAACAGAGGTAGCGTTATCACGCTCAAGGCATTTTAGACATGGTGGTTCAAATCCATCCTGAGCGGGACTGATCTATTGATCAAGAAGTGATTCATTCTCCTTTTGAAGATCTTCATGAGCCGCTCTCAATTTCTCAAGCTCTTGCTTCCTTTGAAGATAATCATAGGAGAGCTTTTCATGAGTGGTTGAGAGCGTTTCATGACGACTTTCAAGTTCTTGGTACTTAGCATGAAGAGTTTTTATGTCTTCAACTAATGACTGTGAACGTGTCATTTCCGCGTCCAACAGGTCATCGCTTTTGTCTAACAGTTTTTGAGTATGTTCCATAGCTTTTTGTTGTTCAGTTGCAATTTTAGCAAGTGTTTTGTAGCTGGGTTTGGATTCACAATCAGAGTCATCTTCACTTGATGTTTGAAAGTAAGCATCACGTGATTTTACCTTGGCACCACGTGCCATGAAGCAGTAGGTGGGAGCAGGGTCGTCCTTGTCATCAGCTTCAGCGTTGGTGTGGAAGTCATTGTCTTCAGTGTTGAAGATGGACTTGGCAACATAGGCTGTGGCTAGAGCCAGACTTGCAACGCCAGGGTCGGACTCCTCTTCAGACTCCACCTCCGCCTCCTCAGAAGCAGACTCCTCCTTTGAATCCATCTCCTTGCCAACAAAAGCACGAGCCTTGCCAGATGAGCTCTTCTTATGAGATGAGGACTTTGATGAGGACTTGGAAGAAGACTTTGAAGATTGCTTCTTCTTCTTGTCATCAGAATCATATTCCTTGCTCTTCTTCTTCTTCTTCTTCTCATTGTCCCACTGTGGACACTCAGAGATATAGTGTCCAGGTTTCTTGCACTTGTGACATGTTCTCTTCTTTTAGTCATGAGTGGAAGCTTCATCATTTCTTGAGCTAGATCGTGAAGACTTTCTGAAGCCCTTCTTCTTAGTGAACTTCTGGAACTTCTTCACAAGCATAGCAAGTTCCTTTCTGTAAGTGCATCTAGTGTCACCCCTAGTTGGCTTTGGAGTATTGACGACAAAGTTGGTTGAGGGACTAATGCGTTTGTGAGAATTGCAGGATAACGCAGGTAGTGTCCCTCATTGATTCGGTTTACCTACCGGAGATGACCCCTAAAAATGTATGAAGACATTGAAGATAATGGTGGAATGTGAAGATATTCATATTGAAAACTATGACATGAGAAGACATTGAGTGAAGACTATGGAGCACGAAGACTGTGTTGTTTCGCTGTTTCCTTTTCTTCTTTGTTCAGTCATAGGAACCACCGTACTGTTAAGTGGGGTCCAAGTGAACCAAGTCAGAATGAGTGAAGTGATGCTCAACCCAAATCCTATGTCCTCGAGCGAAGATAATGAGAGCAAATATTATCCAGAGCTGGATGAGTCAGCTTTGCTTGTAGCCCATGTAAAGTTGTCGTGTGTGTTTGAAATCTGACCGTTGGAACACGTGTCAGTTCCTTAGTGACCCAGGGTCATATTGGACATATCAGGTCGGGTTGCCGAGTGGCTATAAATAGCCCACCCCCTACACCATAAATTGGTGGTTGCTCAGAGTTAGTGCACGGCTTTTGTCGTTTGAGAGCAACCCACCTCGAAGCCTTTGAGAGAGAGAAATCCTTGCGAGGACAAAGCCCAAACACCCAGAGCCAAAGAGTGTTAGGCATCACTGAAGTATTTCTGTCTGTGTGACCTGAAGACCTATTACACTTGAGGACTGTGAATCCTCCAGCCGGTTAGGCGTCGTGTTCTGAGCATCCAAGAGTCATTGTGGATTGCCGGTGAACAAAGTCTGTGAAGGTTTGGAAGTCTACCTTGAAGACTTACCAGAGTGATTGGGCGAGGACTGGGTGTCCTTAGCTCAAGGGGAATAAGGTGAATACACGGTCTTCTGAGTTGAATCTCAGCCTCCCTAACCAGATGTACAATAGTCACAGCAACTGGAACTGGTCCAACAAATCCTGTGTCTTCAACAAGTGACTGGTTCTATCCCTTCCCATCCTTTACTTAGAGTTTGTCTTCGTGAAGTCATTGCCTATCTGTCGTACCTGTTTGACTTCATTGCTTGACTACTATCGTTGATTGGCTTCATACTATCTTCCATCCTGATCCTTACTACTTAGCTGCTATTAGTCCTGTACTTTCACATCGTTGCATACTTGACTATGGTTTGCCTACAGTAGTTTATCTTCCGCTGCATATCAATTAGGGCATTTCCATTGTTTGTCTTCGAAACTTCCAAGTTTTGAAGACTTACATAAAAATCTCCTATTCACCCCCCCCTCTAGTCGACACTAGCACTTTCAATTGGTATCAGAGCAAGGTACTCCCTTGTTATGTGTGATTCGGTTTAACCACCTGGAGTTTTAGCTGGGCCAACTGCAGGATTGAGGAACATATCTTGCCCCACCTTTGACGGTCATGAGTATCCCCGATGGAAGGCCATGATGAAGAAGTGACTCATGGCTATGGACAGCGAACTATGGACCGTCACTGAGATTGGCCTTACTGATCTATGCAAGATGGCTGAGGCCGATGACATTCGCAAGTACACTCTACTGAACCTTACGGCAAAGGATGTCATCGGCTCCCATCTGTCCCGAAATCAGTTCAGGAATGTTATGCACCTCTATCATGCGAAGCTAATCTGGGACCGGCTTTCTGAGGTCTATGAAGGTCATTGTACTCGTCATGATCCTTGGTTTGAGGACTACAAGAGTCTCTTAAAGAGATGACTTTTGCACCTGAATCGCCATCATCTTCATCATGCCTCATGGCAAGGGGTGATAAGGTAACTGAATGCTACCTCTCTGAAACTAGTGATGATGAATCAGGTGATGAATTTGGCCCCAGTTATGTCAAGCTTGCTTCCCTTGCCACTAAACAACAAAGAGTCTTGGAAAGGGTTCAAGACATGCTTAGTAAGAGCGATGATATGTTGGGTGAAGAAATGGATCAGTCAAAAGCATTTGCTGAGAGTCTTTAGAGACTTCATTCCAAGTTTGACGCCTTTCAAGATCAACATAATGCTCTCCTGTCTGATCATGAGAAGCTTTCTTCTGAATGTCTTCAGAGAAAGCAAGACCTTGAAAAGATAAGAGTGGATTATGAGGATCTTCGGAAGGAGCGCGATTCATTACTTGCTCAACAAATCAGCGTTCCTCAGAATGGATTTGAACCACCATGTCTCAAATGCATTGAGCGTGATAAGGCTACATCTGTTGCTGAATGTTCCATTGTTGCTACTGTTGCATTGTCTTCAACTACTAATGTGGTTACTGACCCCTCTGCGGAGGATACCACTACTATTGCTGATGAAAATGCTAGGTTGAAGACATTGCTTGAAACAGGTATGTATAAAAGTCTGAAAGGGCATCAGACACTTTGCGATGTCCTCAAAAAGCAGATTCTGAATCGAAACCCTAGGAAAGAGGGTGTTGGGTTCGAGAGGAAAATGAATGTTGATGGCTCGTACTGGAAGCCTGAGCAGTACCCCAAAACCACATGGGTTGCTTCAAAGGAACCTTCAGTAGATCCATCCACTTTATCTGGCTTTACCTGTGCTAATCCTATTATCATTGATGAATTCTTTGATGCAAACTATAAACTGTTCAAGAATCAGAATGGTGAAGTGTTTGCCAGGTATATTGGTACTAACTGCAGGAATGGACCGCCTATGAAGAAGATCTGGGTACCTAAGCAGTACATTGAGAATCTTCCTGTGAATGTCGTCATGACACCACCAAGGAAGAAGACAAACCCCAGACCTATGGCTTCACATGGCCCAAAGGCTTCATACAGATACATGACTCACTTGAGTCACCCTAACGCCAATGTTTTGCAGGGAAATCATACACAGACTTATGAATATGAGCGTGTGTCTTCAAACCGCTATGTTCATAGGACTAAGAACTTTTTTGCTTATTCATATGAGTATCATTCATCTCCTGCAAGGCTATTTTCTAGGGCTTCATAGCCAAAATTCTCAGATGCTGCACTTAGACTCATTGCTTCTAAGCCACCCCTGAAAATGTGGGTGGTGAAGAAGAATTAACTTTCTTTTGCAGAGAAAGGTCTCCAGCCTGTAATCGAAGGCGTCCGATGCTATTGCTGGGGACCTAAAACACATCAAGGATGCATGATAAAATGTCTTACTATACATTTCATATCTGAATCGCTTACCAATCATACTATGAGTCCTAACCTTGATCTAAGCTGTGACAATCCTTGTGTGTGTCAAATGCTTATGCTTCACAACACTCTTTGTGAAGCCTATCCTCCTAACTACACTGTAGGGTATGTCACCAAAAGCTTCAGAATGGATTATGGATAGCGGATGCACAAATCATATGACTGGTGATCGAAGTCTTCTCATGGACTCAACCTTACGTCCATCCGACAAGAGTCACATCACACTTGCTGACACTGGTAAAAGCAAGGTATTGGGTCTAGGTAGAGTTGCAATCTCAAAGGATCAACACATGGATAAAGTTATGCTTGTTGAATCCCTTGGTTTCAACTTAATGTCTGTCTCAATGCTTTGTGACTTGAACATGATTGTGCTATTTGGAAAATATCGTTGCCTTGTACTAATGGAATCTGACAAGTCTCTAGTCTTTAAAGGGTATCGAAAAGATGATCTATACATGGTAGATTTCTCAGCAGGTCCACAGCTTGCCGTATGTCTTCTCACAAAAGCTTCAGAATGTTGGCTCTGGCATCGGAGGCTGGGGCATGCTGGCATGAAGAACTTACACACACTCGTTAAAAAGAAGCATGTCATAGGCATCGAGGGTGTCAAGTTCAAGAAGGATCATTTGTGTGGTGCCTGCGAAGCTGGAAAGTTGACCAGGGCAAAGCACCCCTCGAAGACAATCATGACAACATCTCAACCCTTCGAGCTGTTACACATGGACTTATTTGGACCTACTCACTACTCCACCCTCACAACAACTGCATGTCTCTATGGCTTCGTCATTGTTGATGACTACTCAAGATACACATGGGTGCATATAATTCTCTACAAGACTGAAGTGTAAGATGTCTTCAGATGCTTTTCCAATCGAACAATGAACAATTATGGCGTGAAGATCAAGCACATTAGAAGTGACAATGGCACTGAATTCAAGAACACCGGACTTGATCTTTATCCGGATATAATGGGAATCACTCATGAGTTCTCTGCTCCATACACACCTCAGCAAAATGGCATCGTTGAGCGCAAGAACAGAACCCTCGTTGAGATGGCTCGAACAATGCTCGATGAATACAAGACACCAAGAAAGTTCTGGCCTGAGGCTATTGATACAGCATGTCACATCATCAACCGTGTGTACATCCATAAGCTTCTAAACAAAACATCCTATGAGCTCCTTACTGGCAAGAAGCCAAATGTCAGTTACTTCAGAGTGTTTGGAGCTAGGTGCTAGATCAAGGATCCCCATCACAAGTCGAAATTTGCACCTAAAGCTCATGAAGGCTTCATGCTTGGCTATGGAAAGGACTCGCACTCCTACAGAGTCTTCAACCTCTATCACTACAAAATCGTCGAAACTGTGGACGTGAGATTTGATGAAACCAATGGTTCACAGAGAGAGCTTCTTCGAAGTACAATAGACGAAGCTCCGCCAAGCGAATCTATCAAGCTAATGGGAACTAGTGAAATCATGCCTTCTGAAGCACAACCTGAAGATGAACTTATCATTTCTGCATCTAACCAACCTGAAGACAATGCTCAGACCGAAGACAATCCTCCCAATGATGACAATGATCAGCAAGAGCAAAGTCTTCGTCCAGTTCATCCTCGTGTTGCAAATGAAGTACAAATCGAGAAGATAATTGACAACATCAATGCACCTGGTCCACTTACTCGCTCAAGAGCAACACAGCTAGCAAACTTCTGTGGGCACTTTTCATTTGTGTCAATATCAGAACCCAAGAAAGTTGCTGAAGCCTTTATGGAACCTGAATGGATTCAAGCTATGCAAGAAGAGCTTCAACAGTTCAAGCTGAACAATGCATGGGAATTTGTCAAGCGACCTGACCCACGCAAGCATAACATTATTGGTACAAAATGGATATATCGAAACAAGCAAGATGAGCATGGTCAAGTCATCAGAAACAAAGCACGTCTTGTGGCTCAAGGATATACTCATGTTGAAGGAATTGACTTCGATGAAACATTTGCTCCTGTTGCTAGGCTTGAAGCTATTCGCATACTGCTAGCCTATGCTAACCACCACAGCATCTTGCTGTATCAAATGGATGTGAAGAGTGCATTTCTCAACGGCAAGATTGAAGAAGAAGTCTATGTCGCTCAACCACCTGGCTTTGAAGAACCAAAACATCCTGATATGGTGTACAAGCTAAACAAAGCACTCTATGGCCTCAAACAAGCACCTCGCGCATGGTATGACACGATTAAAGGCTTCCTGAAGAGAAAAGGCTTCAAACCAGGATCCCTTGATCCCACACTCTTCACGAAGACATATGATGGTGAATTGTTTGTGTGCCAAATATATGTGGATGGCATTATCTTCGGCTGCACCAACCAGAAGTATAGTGATGAGTTTGGATACATGATGCAAGAGCAATATCAGATGTCCATGATGGGTGAGCTGAAGTTCTTCCTTGGTCTTCAAAATCGTCAGCAAAGGAATGGCATCTTCATATCTCAAGAAAAATACCTCAAAGATTGCCTGAAGAAGTTTGGAATGGAAGATTTCAAAGGTTACACGACGCCAATGCCAGCCAAACACCATCTTGGTCCCGACGACAATGGTAAAGAGTTCGATCAAATGGTATACCGCTCCATGATTGGTTCTTTACTTTATCTATGTGCATCTAGGCCAGATATTATGCTTAGTGTTTGCATGTGTGCTTGATTCCAAGCGGCACCAAAGGAATCGCATCACTTAGCTGTGAAGCAAATTCTTCGATATTTGGCTTACACCCCAACACTCGGATTATGGTATCCAAAGGGCTCAAAATTTGATTTGGTTGGATTCTCGGATGCTGATTATGCTGGTGACAAGGTGGATCGCATGTCTACATCAGGCACATGTCACTTTCTGGGTCGATCACTTGTCTGTTGGTCTTCAAAGAAGCAGAACTGTGTATCACTCTCAACTGTTGAATCTGAATAGATTGCTGCTGCATCTTGTTGCGCTCAGCTTCTATGGATGAAGCAAACTCTCAAAGATTATGGCATCGACAACGAAAGTGCCATCAAGATTGCCAACAATCCAGTCCAGCACTCGAAGACAAGGCACATTGAAATTCATCATCACTTTCTCAGAGATCATGTCATGAAGAAAGATATTGACATCATTCACGTCAACACTGAAGAGCAACTGGCAGATTCTTCACAAAGCCCTTGGATGAGAAAAGGTTTTGCAAGTTACGGTGTGAGCTAAATATCTTGGAATCCTCAAATGTCCTGTGATCAGGCACACATCCTAACACTTATGCATGTTGATGACTTACATGTACAACACACTAAGTAATGTATATCTTCAATCAATGAAGACTTACGCTCTGAGTGTGAATACATTAACATGGAATTTGACTTCGGAGCGCCACGATAATTGTGCGTTGTGTCTGGGTCTAATACTTCCTATACGGTGGGTAACGCCACCACCAAATTTCTTGGTTTGAAGTGTTTCACTCATTGCGTTATTTTTGCAATGACTTCGCTTTTGGTTTGTCTTCAATTTAAATTTATCTTCACTATGATGATTTGATCGCTTTCTGATATATACATATACTAATGTTCTGTCCTCTACAGCATTCACTTATAGCTATGTCTTCCTAGTTGAATCTTTTGGACTAATGAATGTGATCGGACCCTAATATCTCTATGCTTACTATCTCAAACTCTATCTGTCCAAATCATATGCATTCTATTGAAACTGTCGAATGTCTTCTCTGCGTCCTAGTCAGCAGAAGCCACAGAGACAAACATTAAGTCTGTTTTAAATGACTCATCTTTATTTTCTATATCCGGAGAAGCCGGAACAACCATCCGACATGCCTGGCGGGCGTGAGAACGTGGGACAACTCTGAGTATGTTGCATGCTTGCCACGTGCCCCTCAGATGTGAACCGCCAGGGGCACCTGCGTAATTGCGCTGTGTCGCACACCTCCTTATAAATATCTATCCCCTGCGGTAAAGAAAACCTTCTTCCACCTCTCCGCCTTGTCAAAACCCTAACGCCACCGCTAGCTCTCGACGATGCCGGCGACGAAGCGCTTAGCTGCCGCGACTTCTCCGACGCCGTCCTCACGCCGGCCGCGGACATCGTCCTCTCCGCCGTCGCCGTAGATGTCCTCCGTCGCCAAGTTAGGGCACGGTGGATTGAACTGCTCGGTCTCCTGTTCATCCATCTAGCAGTTCTTCGTGTGGTAAATATAACTCTATTTTTACTGTCTTTTTGATCTTCAAATATTCATGCTACCTACCAATAGTGGTTTCTGCCTACACAATGTTAGATCTATTCTGTCTGCATCTCATACTGCCTAGTCTATTCACTTAAACTCCATATCTAGTTTGATTCCTCACTTGTACTTATTCACGGATTCCTACAAATCTGGAACCAACTCTTTACATATAAGTGAATGTCTTCGCATCATGAGGTCAATGTCTTCAAACTGATTTGTCTTCAAAATCTTCTGAGAATGCATATGACCTCTTCCCCTTCCCTCGCATCTCTAATGCTGTCATAGGTACATGTCCGTGGGAGAATCCCTTGGTTCTCATAGTCTGCATTCGTTTGCAGAATTCTTACAGCATCACATTAACTCTCCTGAAGCCAGTTCCTGTTTGACCAGCAAGCGAAAGTCTCTGAAGCCTTTGAACGTATTGAAGCCATTCAGTTTGAAGTTCATGGCTACAGAAAAATCAGTAAGGAAGGGTGGTGGACAGAGTCGTGGGGGTACATCAAAAGATCTGCCTGATGACCTAGCAGAGCTCTACAAGACAGATCCTGAGGAGAATTATCATCAGCGCAAGACACGAATCCAATGGATTCGACGCTATTGGGCTAAAGAACGGTTCAAGTACAAGTTCGTGACCCAGGAATATGCAGAGAAGAATGCTATCAAGAGTCCTTGGGGTGACATTCTCTATCGAGGCCTTCAACCCAAGAATAGAGCTGAAGCTATTGCACAGGGTTTCTATCCTTGTATAGTTCGTGGACCTCAGCCTGAGAATGCCGACCCATCATCATTGCTCTGGTGTCGTGACGATACTCTCTTCAAGCGCAATTTCCAGCACGCCAAGGCATCGGACAAGGAAAACAAGAAGTCATTGGGATTAGACTTCAACCCTGGTCCCTCTGCTCCCCGTGCTGACGGCTCACGTGATGCTGATCCAAATGTCATTGGCCCCTTCTCCAACCTTGATGGCCTCATCACTTACAGCTTGGTCCAAGGTGCTAAAGTAGATCATTCTGATAATGATGCTGACACTGATGAAGCCCCAGCTCCTCCTCCGAAGCCGCAGAAGCAAAAGAAGCCTAAGGCTTGAAGATCAGCTGCACCTCCAAAAGCTTCACGTGCGAAGCCACTGGCCACTGCACCTCCTGAAGACAGTGTGTAGTCTGAAGATCAATCATGTATCTCCAAGAGGACGGAGAAGAAATAGCAAATCGTCAAGCATACTGATCAAACCTTGACTCCTGCTACTATTCTGCGTGAAGAACCCATTGATCTGTCCAGCGATGAAGATCTTGCAGATGATGCCCTTGAGCAACTGATCAAAAGCAAGGAAGAAGCAGAGATCTACAACGACTTGCCTCTTTTCGATGTGGCAATCATCCATAACTTCATTGATGAGTGGTTTGACACCCCAAATCTCAGCTTTGAAGATCTGCAGCTTCCCATTGGCCTTAGTGTCTCCTTCAATGGAGCCATTGCTTCTGAGCTAGCTCTCGCTCAGCGCATCGTTGAGCTGAAGAACAAGATTGATTATGAGAAAGCTCAGTTCAAGAAGCATGTGGCAAAGCTCAGCATGCAAGATGTCAGAAACTTCAAGGTCATGCTGCACGAGCCTAAAGAAGCCTTTCTCAAGAAGCGCGAAGAAGCTCAAGGCTCTCGTGAGCGCATGAAGAGTTTGGCTGACAAGTGTGTGCTGGCCTACAATGAGGCTGAGAAGCGCAAGTCTCTTGGTCATCCTGGCATTGATACCAGAATGGTTGCAAAGAAGAAGAAGCTATCAACTGCTCAATCTGCACCCTTAGGGAAGGAAGCACCTCGCATTATCTTCCCAAGCAGCATGACTAGCTCGAAGCCAAAGGTCATGTCAACCACTTCAGAACAGAAGAAGACGAGGGCTGCCGAGGCTGAAGCCAAAAAAGGAAGCATACTGAAGCCTCTGATGCTGCTGCCTCCAAGAAGTAGCGCAAAACCAAGAAGAATCGGGCTGCTCCCACAAAGCCCTTAGTTGTTGAACCTATCTCAGTGGTTCACCCTGCATCTGAACACCAAGAACGACGGATGATAGTTCATGAGCCTGCTTCCACAGAGGCTCATGAAGCTGAAGACATTCCAGCAGCTGAACCCACCGCTGTTGAAGACATTGGTCACCATGACAATGTTGAAGATGATGAAGTTCTTCCTCAGATCGAACACAACCTGGTATCATCGCCTGTTCTTACAAATAGTGAACTCATCAGCATTGGTCGTCCTCTGACACTAATTGCTCAGGATACATCGTGGGCTGATCACCCACAGCAACAAGACTCCCCAAGTACTCCCCAACAACAACAACAAGTCACACCACCTGTGCAAGAAGAAGAAGAAGACTTTGAGGCCCAGCCAACTCCATCTCCAAAGGCGCTGCCAGCATTCCGCAGGCTTCGCAAAGGACAAAGGCCTCAAGTCCCTCTTTCGAGCGTTCCAGAAGGAGAAGTGCATCACCAACCTATTGCACGTCAAGTGTTTCCTGAAGCCACTCCAACTGTGACCGTCTCCGTGTCTGAAGCTCAAGCTGCTGAAGACAATCTGGCTGCATCAACCGATGACAATCAAGAAGATGTACGTGTCCCTACTCCCCCAGTACTGCAGAAGCTGTTCCCGATGTGAACGTGCCAGTGCCTGACCCTCCAGCTCGTCAAGTGGAGGTTGAAAATCTTGAAGCTGCCACCACCAACGCAAATGAAGCCAATGACATAGTCATGGCTGAAGCTAATGTGGAGCTTGCACCAACTAGTGTGCCAGAAGCCAATGAGGCAACTGCTCCCGAAGCACCTGTTGTGCAGCCTAAAGCCTCAGCTGTTGCCACTACTCCTGTTCCGCCACCAAGTCCCTATACAATTGAGCAAGCATACAATCATGGTCAGCTAACCACTGTCCGATGGCCCGTTCTGGTCCCTCCGCCTCCTGCCTCTGGTCCTCAGTTTGATTATCATGTTGAGCATAGGCCTCAGGTCCAGAAACCAAAGCCAAGACTGCCAAGGTTCCCAGGTACTGCAAACTCTATAGGGTCCTTCAATGCCAATGGCTTCAAAAGCCACAACACCTTCTTTGACAGCACAAAGAACCCCTACACAAAGCCAAGAATATCATCTGATCAGTTCTGGAGCTATTAGCATAGAAGCTATTACTCCTGTGTTCCGTATGATCAAGGGCGCATTTTCCCTCATATGCGCCTCGACACTGAAGCCATTGCTGGACTACCATGCCTAGAAGAAGCACTTGACTGCTTTCGTGATGCAGGTCTGCTCAACTTTGTGACAGACAAAGAACATTGGAATGAGGAACTTTTGATTCAATTCTATGCTACCCTCTGTCGGTGTCAAAACCGGCGGATCTCGGGTAGGGGGTCCCGAACTGTGCGTCTAGGCGGATGGTAACAGGAGACAAGGGACACGATGTTTTACCCAGGTTCGGGCCCTCTTGATGGAGGTAAAACCCTACGTCCTGCTTGATTAATATTGATGATGTGTATTACAAGAGTGGATCTACCACGAGATCAAGGAGGCTAAACCCTAGAAGCTAGCCTATGGTACGATTGTTGTAATGGATGTTATGTCCTACGGACTAAAGCCCTCCGGTTTATATAGACACTGGAGAGGGCTAGGGTTACACAGAGTCGGTTACGATGGTAGGAGATCTACATATCCGTATTGCCAAGCTTGCCTTCCACGCCAAGGAAAGTCCCATCCGGACACGGGATGAAGTCTTCAATCTTGTATCTTCATAATCTTGGAGTCCGGCGGACGATGATAGTCCGGCTGTCCGGACAACCCCTAGTCCAGGACTCCCTCAGTAGCCCCTGAACCTGGCTTCAATGACGATGAGTCCGGCGCGCATAATGTTCGGCATTGCAAGGCGGGTTCCTCCTCCGAATAATCCAAAGAAGATTGTGAACACCAGGATAGTGTCCGGCTCTGCAAAATAAATTCCACATTCCACCGTAGAGAGAATAAAACGTACACAAGTTCAATCTGCTGATGTATTTCGCGGCATGACGTCACGCTACTACCAAGCCTTTACTTGAATCGTTTTTTATTACACCACCTCAGCGCGTTTAGCGAAGCGGTTTCCTTGGCACGTCTTGTTGAAGCAGAGATCGTGTTCCCCTTATTCCGGGATTCTCATCAATACGGACGTGGGTAACCCAACCGCGCCCGTTGCCACGCCTCCTCTATCGAAGGTGAGTCCCGAATGGTCACAGAGACGGCTCTTGGTATTCTCCCTCTTTATAATAGGACCAAGGCTCGTTTCTTTTTCTTCAATCTTCCACCGAATCTTCTCCTTGCTCCAAGTTCCAACACCCAGAGCCCCAGATTCGAGCGCTTCGGACCTTCAACAATGTCCGGCTCCGACCTTCAGGGCCGGTGGATGCCCTCCTCCGTTACGGAGGAGGACGTGCTAAAGCTGCGAGAAGCCAAGTACCTGTCCTACGAGATTTCGCACAGGTTGCCCGCCGAAGGGCAGGCCATCCCCACCCCCGAGCCCAGCGAGTATGTCGTCTTTGTATCCCACCTCCGTCGGGGTTTAGGCTTCCCGACGGATCCTTTTGTGAGAGGGCTCATGTTTTACTATGGGTTGGAATTCCACGACTTGGCTCCGGAGTCCATCCTCCATATTTCCGCGTTTATTGTCGTCTGCAAAGCCTTCCTCCGCGTCACCCCCCACTTCGGCCTGTGGCTGAAGACCTTCAATGTGGAGCCAAAGATGATCGGGGGGCATCAAGTAGAGTGCAGCGGGGCGGCCGTAAGCAGGAGGGCCAATGCCCCATGGCCCGAGGGCTCCTTCCAAGAGGAGCTCGGCTTGTGGCAGCAGGAGTGGTTCTATATCACCGCTCCGAAGGGCAGCAGGCAGAAGCCGCCGCCTCCATTCCGCTCGGGACCTCCACGACGGTTGATGTTGTGGGTCAACAAAGGGCTCAATTGGGGACCGTCAAAATACGTGCCCCTATTGCAGGGCCGAATTCGAGACCTCCAAGCGAGGGAGATCGATCTGGTCGTGGTGATGCAGGTTATGCTAATTAGGCGTCTGCTGCCCTGCAAACGCCGTCCTCTCCGGCTATGGGAGTTCAATACGGAGGGACCACGGATTCTCCAACACGTCATGGGTACGACACCCGTGGAGATGTACAAGTTGTTCTTCGGATCACAGGCGGTGTGTCCGGAATTGACCGAGGATGCCGGCCTAAGCTGCAATCGCCCGGATACTCAAGTAAGTAGCTCAGTGTTCGGACGTACCGTTTGTTTGCCTTTCTACAATTCGCCTTTTAACCCGTTATCCTTCAACAGGAGTGGATAGTGCAAGCAAAGCTGATACGGTGTCCGGCCCCCCTCCCAGAGACCGCGCCGGAGCCCGTGCTGGTCAGAATGTTGGAGGTTGTGCCTTCAGAAGAAGGCGAAGGGGAAAATGGAGGAGCTACCGCTTCGCCCCAGGGGGCACTTGAAGAAGGGGGGATCGAGAATCCCTCCCTCCAGGGGGAGAAGAGGACCGCCTCCGAAAATCCGGAGGCCAAAGCCCCTAAGCGGGGGAAGAAATCTTCGCCAGAGGGTCCTGCATCTGGGGAGATCCCGGCTGCACAGTCTTCTCTAAAGAATCAGCCCTCCAGTGAGCCGTGAGTAGAAAAGGGGGAGTTCATTAATAAGAAACATCCCTATTTGTGCTTCTGAGGATAATCGAAATTTTTACCTTGTAGTTCGGATCTGCGACCTTCTCAGATGAGCTCGTCTTCGGGGGATCTTCGTCTGGAGATGATGGAGAGCGAGACGCCTCCGTCTGCTGCGCCGTCGGATAGGGCGGACGAGCCTGAAGTGTCATCACGGAGGGTATCCCCGAGCCCGGCAGAGCCGAAGAGTTCGGCGCCGACTAGTGTTCGGCCCGGGGAGCTGAAGGATCTGCTTGAGAGGGCGTCCATCTCAGAAGATCACCATGCATTGATGAATATGGTGATTGGAAGGATTTCGTCCGCCGCAAGCGGATTGCATAATGCTGTCAGGAATTTGCTAGCGGGATTTGAGGTACGTAAAAATGACACACCTTTTGATAGTTTTGCACATGGAAGTGCGCCCTGTATAGATAGTAGCCCCTGAGACTCGTTAGGTTTGTCGAAAGCGACAGCGTGCCGAGGATCAAAATCGCAGGTTTCAATCTTCGCCGTTCCTATGCAGGTGGCGGATCGTCCGGGGGCCAGCCGGACTGATGGAGTTGCCGAACTAAAGCGGCAACTTGACGTTGCGGATGCGGACATCACGCTAGTCAATAGGCGACTTGACGAGTCGCAAGGTAAAAAAAATTCCGCGCAGTCACCTAGTAAGGGAGCCGAAGCCCATATCTTATAATATTTATGCTTGACGCAGATGGTGCTGCTGCTGTGGAGAGCCTTCGCGCCGAACTTGCTCAAGCCAAGGAGCAGGCCAGAAGGAGTAATGCGGCGTCCTTGAGGGCGGCCGAGGAGTTAGAAGCCGAAAGGGCTGCACACTGCTGAAGCAGGGAAGAGATGGCCGAACTGGCCGTTAAATTAAAGGATGCTACCGACCGCAATGAGGCTCTTGAGAAGGAGCGCCTATCGGAGCGAGAAGACCTGGGGAAGGACACCGCCGAAGCCAAGGATGCCCGTTCTGCAATGCGGGCTATGAAGGAGGAGCTGCGCCAGGCCGGAGATATTGTGGCTGGCAAGCCTTTTCTGCTGCGCCGCAGGTTTATGGATCCAAAGTATGCTCAGCTTGGCCAGCTGTGGGGCCTGGAGGATCCATATATGGACTTGGCGGCAAGTGCGGCAGATGCCGTTGTGCACTTCCGGGGGCAGAAGGATCACAATACGGAAGAGCTGTTTTGGTCTCAATTCCGTAGTCCGGATCGTTCACTTCCGCTGACCGACCAGTTGGCCGAATGGGCGGAGCTGAATAGGCTGTCCGGGCTTGCCATGACGGTTATTTTGACTCATGTCTGGCCGGATAGGCCCAATACGAAGAGCTATTTTGGCTTGTTGCAGCAATTTCTTGGGGCGGTGCCGCATATTAAGGCGATGAAGCGGTCAGCCTGCATAGAGGGTGCGCGGATGGCACTTGCCCGTGTGAAGACACATTGGACAGAGATGGATGCCGCCGCTGTTGCGACCCAGGGTTCGGACGAAAGCCGGTTACCCGCCGAGCACTATTTTGGGGAAGTTATGCGTGGTGCTCATGTAATAGAGTCGCAGTGCTCGAAAAATGTCACGTTCAAATGAACGTTTTATTTTGTAAAACAATAGTTATGATGTAATCGCTTTTTATACTTGTGCGCTCAAGTATTGAAATATCTCCTATGCGGCCGTTTATGTATACGTGTGTATAACCTGAAAGATGGCAGTCTTCGGCTTCAGCCCCCACGCACAAGGTGTGGGGGTGTTCGCAAAAATAGTGCATTTTCACACTTAATCCGACGTCTCGGTCCTGTTGAGGAGGTGGTAGCGTAGCAAACGAGGCAACCGGACTATAACGCTTTATCACTTTCACTTAGCCATTGGAGTTCGAGGGTGGGGCTACGATATAGCCCCTGGGGGCACCACGCTCTCCGAATTCGGGGCGTGTATGTGCATGACCGGGAAACGGTCCTTCGTCAAAGCGGAGGAATTCTAAACATTCCGGTGGTCGATCGAGTGGTTGTCCAGTCTCTCGCTGTATCATGACAGTCAGTTTTTGGCTTTCTCTACTGAGGTGCTCGCCCAGCCGAACTGGGGCACAATCGCAGTAGTTCTCCTGGTGCCGCGTTAGCCGATGATACGGAACGTAAGGCAGCAAAACACAGGAGCCGGGCAAACCCAACATTTGACCAAAGACATGATTCGGAGCTGATGCATATAAGGCCTAGCTCGAGACGCCGAACACTCCCTAAGGTGTTCGGTCTTTTATAATAACGGGCGAAACAATGCCCTAAGCCCCTTGTGTCCAGGTACGGGCGAGGTCCTCTGACGCGGCCGATGCCAAAACGTCAGTATCCTCTCTAGTTATCGTGAAAAAAACCAGGGGATTATAGCAACAAGAGACAGTAAAAAAAGGTTTACGCAGGGTCTTAATCTGAAAAGAATCCTAGCACCGGGTCCCTACTGCACGTCTGCGTCTGTGTCTCCGTTGTGCCGTTATCCTGGACGGGTGTGCATGGTGTTCATCTGTAAAAAGAGAGGAACTTAGTTTGAAAAGAAATCATGCAAAAAGTGCATAAAGAAAAATAAATTAATAAATCTGAGCCTGTATTAGCTCATTGTTGCTTATATGCGCAGCCCCCTGTGAAGGGGTGTGCGGCTAGGGAGCCCCTAGCTTATTTATGCCGGACTCGTCTAGCCGTGTCCAGGGTCTTTGAATGACCCTCTTAATGAAATGATGCCATGTGGACCGGGTATTTTGAGTGTAAGAGACGCGTAATGTGGTACGGTGTTGAAGCGAACAAAAGCTTCACGCCCCAATAGCGCTTGATAGCTACTTTTGAATGGGGCGACATGGAAGATTAGCTTTTCACGTCGGAAGTTGTCCGGTGACCCGAACACAACTTCTAGTAATAAGGAGCCTGTGCACTTGGCGTATGGGCCTGGCGTCACTCCTTTGAAGGAAATGCGTCTATATCGAATTTTAGTAAGGTCTATCCCCAACTTGCGGATTGTGTTCGGATATAGCAGGTTTAAATCGCTGCCGCCGTCCATCAGGACTTGTGTAAATTGTAGTCCGTCGATTATAGGATCTAATATCATAGCAGTCCATCCTGCATTCTGAATGCTTCTGGAATAATACAGGTGGTCGAAAGTGACTGGTTTTGACGTCCAACTTCGAGGTTCCGCTGGGGTGGACCGTGCGGCACTTATTTTGACGGGTGCCACATTGTTTTTCCGTAATATCACATGAAGTGAGTTTACTGTTTTGACTTCTTGTGGGAAAGTCTTTTGTTTTCCGGTGCTCTGCTGGTGGGGTTTATCATCGTCGCTTGATGCGTCGAGCCCCTTGTGTTTGGCGCTTAGTCGGCCGGACTGTTTGAAAACCCAGCAATCTCGGTGGGTGTGGTTTGCAGGCCTTCCAGAGGTACTGTGGATTTGACATATCCGATCCAAAATCTTGTTTAAGTTGGATAGCTCATCACTGTTGTCCTTAAGGGGCAGTGTTTTGTTGTTTGGCCGCGAGCTTTTGAATCCGGCGTTGACCGCCGTATTCTTTGGCCTTTTTTCTTTATTCCGGCGCTGATCCTTTCTGCGCCGCGATTTTCCATTTCCATCTCTAATCTCGGATGTACTCGGGTCGCTGGTGCTGCATCTTGCTAGCCAGCTGTCCTCCCCTGCGCAAAATCGGGTCATGAGGCTTGTTAGCGCAGCCATTGTCCTCGGCTTCTCTTGGCCGAGGTGTATGGCGAGCCATTCGTCACGGACGTTGTGTTTGAAAGCTGCTAAGGCTTCCGCGTCCGGACAGTCGACTATTTGGTTCTTTTTGGTAAGGAACCTGTTCCAGAATTTGCGCGCTGACTCTCCAGGCTGTTGAGTTATATGACTTAGATCGTCTGCATCCGGAGGGCGGACATAAGTCCCTTGAAAATTTGTTCTAAACGCCTCCTCGAGCTCTTCCCAACTTCCAACAGTGTTTTCTGGGAGGCTTTTGAGCCAGTGCCGAGCTGGCCCTTTGAGCTTGAGGGGTAGATATTTTATGGCGTGGAGATCACCTCCTCTAGCCGTATGTATGTGTAGTATGTAATCCTCTATCCAGACTCCAGGGTCTGTTGTTTCTTCATATGCCTCTATGTTTATGGGTTTGAACCCTGCTGGAAATTCATGATCCGGCACCTCATCAGTGAAACATAGTGGGTGTGCGGCGCCCCTGTATTTGGGTGTGCTGCTGTCTTCGAACACTTGGCATGTTGTGATGCTTCCTGGGGCCCTCTTTTTTGGCCCGTAAATAGACCTGGCTGGGCCATCTGTTTTCCCAGGATCATGCGTCGGCTTGAGTGCGGCGCCGCTTATCGCTTTTGGCCTGTCATCTGGTCGTCTATCCGGCCAGGCGGCTTCTTTAATTTTTGACTGTGGTGGCTCTATGGCTTCCTCGTCAAATTCTGGCAGCAGCTTGCGCTTCGGGTAGCTCATTGATTGATGGTCATTGCCATATTTGTCTGCGGTCTTGAGTACTTTGCTCCACCTCATTCTGAGTATGTCTTCCGCTGTTTTGAGCTTCCGTTTTTCCTTCTTCAAGCTTCTTGCGGTGGCGATGAGTCTTCCATGAAGGTTCTTATGCTCCGGTGGTATGTCCGGTGTGAGGTCGGCCGGACTGTTGGTTTCGCCCAGATTGGATTGATTATCCGATTCGTCCTGTTCGGACGGTTGCTTGGTTGCATGTTCGTCGTCCACTGGTTTGCCCTTCTCTAACGCTGGGTCATTAGGAATGCTGTCTTTGCCGAGGCGGGGCTTAGGGCGACGCTTGCGTCGCCGTTTTGGTTGTTTATCGGCGGGATTATCCTTTGTTGCACCCCGTTGTTCCTCGTCGTCACTTCCTTTTGGGGTATCCACCACATATACATCATGTGTTGAGGTGGTCTTCCAGTGCCCTGTAACCGCTGGTTCTCGATCGTCTCCGGCATCGTCGTCCATACCGCCGATGTCCTCGGAGTCGTAGTCTAGCATGTCGGTTAAATCGTCGACAGTGGCTACAAAGTGGGTGGTGGGTGGGCTTTGAATTTCTTCGTCGTCCGCATCCCAACCATCCTGGCCATAGTCCGGCCAGGGCTCTCCGGATAGCGAGAGATGCTTTAGCGAATTTAGGATGTCGCCAAGGGGCGAGTGTTGGAAGATGTCCGCAGCGGTGAACTCCATGATCGGCGCCCAATCAGATTCGATTGGCAGGGGCGCGGGAGGTTCGGAGTCCGGCAGGGAGTCAGGCACCTCGGAGTCACGAGCTTTGTAAGGGACAAGATTAGTTTTCGGCTCCATCGCCGTGGAAGTTGCAGCCCCCGAGGCGGTGTCCAGCCACCGGTCCTCGATCTGCGCGATCGGCTCCGGACTAAGGGCCGGAGCGGATTCATGTGCGGCCACCAAGGCACTGTCCGGCGGCAGAGCTAAATCATGCCCATCGCGACAGTGCGGCACGCTCGGCTGCAGCTCGGATCCATCGAAGATCAAGTATTCGTGGATATCCGCCGTGAAGTTTAAGCTTCCAAATCTGACCTGACGGCCAGGGGCGTAGCTTTCGATCTGCTCCAGATGGCCAAGTGAATTGGCCCGCAGCGCGAAGCCGCCGAACACGAAGATCTGTCCGGGGAGAAAAGTCTCACCCTGGACAGCGTTGTTGTTGATTGAAGGAGCCATCAAGCCTATCGGTGACGGCACAGAGGAACTCTCAATGAAAGCACCAATGTCGGTGTCAAAACCGGCGGATCTCGGGTAGGGGGTCCCGAACTGTGCGTCTAGGCGGATGGTAACAGGAGACAAGGGACACGATGTTTTACCCAGGTTCGGGCCCTCTTGATGGAGGTAAAACCCTACGTCCTGCTTGATTAATATTGATGATGTGTATTACAAGAGTGGATCTACCACGAGATCAAGGAGGCTAAACCCTAGAAGCTAGCCTATGGTATGATTGTTGTAATGGATGTTATGTCCTACGGACTAAAGCCCTCCGGTTTATATAGACACCGGAGAGGGCTAGGGTTACACAGAGTCGGTTACAATGGTAGGAGATCTACATATCCGTATTGCCAAGCTTGCCTTCCACGCCAAGGAAAGTCCCATCTGGACACGGGACGAAGTCTTCAATCTTGTATCTTCATAATCTTGGAGTCCGGCGGACGATGATAGTCCGGCTGTCCGGACACCCCCTAGTCCAGGACTCCCTCACCCTCCACATTCGCGGCTACAATAGAGATATCAAGACATGGGTTCTCGAGTGGCTGACAGGAAATGTTCATCATGAAGCCAAAGCTCTTGATGTCATTGAGCTTACAGGCCTACCCACTCTCGGAGAACTATATGAACCTGACTGTCAACTACACCGCAATGCACTAGAGAGCATCTTCCATAAGCCAGAACCCAACATGAGCCAGATGTTGAGCATGATGAAGCCTTTGCCATCTGACGCTGAATACCCAACTGAGTTCTTTGTTGATGACCATGAGTATCTGCCTCGCACCATATATCACATCATCAGGCGAACTCTATGGCCTATCAAAGGACATTCACCAGCGGCCAAACTTGAAGGAGCCATGAAGACTTTGGTCTTTTACATCCTCAATGGCATCAGCTACAATTCCCAAGAATTCTTCATTAGGAAACTTGCTGCGTCTGGATCTGACTTTTTGGCCTGAAATTCTATGCTCCATGGGTCATGCGCCTCATCAAGCGACACTCCTCTGTCAACTATCAGCCCTCTGCTCGTAATCATCTGATCTTTCTACCAGAGGTTGATATGTCAATTGAAGCCATATACTCTAAGCCTGCCAAGAAGCCTCTTTGTCTTCAAAATGTCGAGCACCAAAGCTTCACTCAACCCATTGAAGGCGTCCAAGCAGTAACACACATCTATCCAATGGCTGGGAACACTCGTCTGCCTCATCGTGCACAAACTGAAGCCACTGAAAGCACCATTGCCCAAAGGCCTCAGAAGCGCTCTCGCGTTCTCATTGACCGAGAACTTCTTGTGGCACTTCATCAGAAACAAGATAAGCATCACTATTGGCTCAAGAGACAGATGCAAAGCCTCTTGGTGGACGTCAATCGCATTCGAAATATTGCCACCAAGAATGCATCCGTCGCTCATGAAACTTGTCGGCGATCATGGAAGAGTTTGACGCTGCTTAGTGCTGAAGCAGATCTTCAAGATGATGGCTTCACTGAAAGATTCAAGTTTGACTCCACTCCACCACGGACTGCTATCCTACGTCGAACTCCATCCCTTGAAGACTCTGACTATTCTTCCTCCGCGGCAACTGTGAATGCCAGAGTGATCGATGATGAAGATGATGCTACTTCACCGTCCCCTACTTCTGTACGCGTCGACACTGCACCAAGTACGTATGCACCGCCAAACAACAACGACAACCCTGCTGCTTCACCTACTCATGAGGACGAGTAGATGCTCTATGTCTTCAAACCTTTTTGGTCCTTACTGACAAAAGGGGGAGAAGCATATGAGTTTGATAATCTTCAAGCGGGTTAATATGGGAGGTTGCTTTATATTTTGCCTCATGCTTACAACTCTCGCTTTTGATACATTTGGTTCTTTGAGTTGTAACACTTAAACTCGATGGTCATCTGCTACTTATTTGCTTTACTGTGATGCAATGATAAATTCCGCATGTGCAACGATAACTTCCGCACTTAGATCATTCTGCAGACGTCCATTTTTCATTATGCACGTCATTCTATTTGCTATATCACTTCATGCATGATGAATTATCTTCATAAGTTGAAGTGGATCTCCACAAGTACAACCTGCCATGTGCATTTGCATTCCAAAAGCAAATTACTTATATGCACATCTTCAGGGGGAGCCCTTGCTACTTATGAAGACAATACCCTATCCTTTACAATTTCACATACTTTATCCTCGTTGAAAACTTCAACCAGTTTGTCATCAATCACAAAAAAGTGGGAGATTGTAAGTGCATCTAGTGCCACCCCTAGTTGGTTTTGGAGTATTGATGACAAAGTTGGTTGAGGGACTAATGCGTTTGTGAGAATTGCAGGATAACGCAAGTAGTGTCCCTCATTGATTCGGTTTACCTACCGGAGATGACCCCTAAACATGTATGAAGACATTGAATACAATGGTGGAATGTGAAGATATTCATATTGAAAACTATGACATGAGAAGACATTGAGTGAAGACTATGGAGCACGAAGACTGTGTTGTTTCGCTGTTTCCTTTTCTTCTTTGTTGAGTCATAGGAACCACCGTACTGTTAAGTGGGGTCCAAGTGAACTAAGTCAGAATGACTGAAGTGATGCTCAACCCAAATCATATGTGTTCGAGCGAAGACAATGAGATCAAATCTTATCCAGAGCTGTATGAGTCAGCTTTGCTTGTAGCCCAAGTAAAGTTGCCGTGTGTGTTTGAAATCTGACCGTTGGAACACGTGTCAGTTCCTTAGTGACCCAGGGTCATTTCAGACATATCAGGTCGGGTTGCCGAGTGGCTATAAATAGCCCACCTCCTACACCATAAATTGGTGGCTGCTCAGAGTTAGTGCACGGCATTTGTCGTTTGAGAGCAACCCACCTCGAAGCCTTTGAGAGAGAGAAATCCTTGTGAGGACAAAGCCCAAACACCCAGAGCCAAAGAGTGTTAGGCATCACTAAAGTCTTTCTGTCTGTGTGACCTGAAGACTTATTACACTTGAGGACTGTGAATCCTCCAGCCGGTTAGGCGTCGCGTTCTGAGCATCCAAGAGTCATTGTGGATAGCCGGTGAACAAAGTCTGTGAAGGTTTGGAAGTCTACCTTGAAGACTTACCAGAGTGATTGGGCGAGGACTGGGTGTCCTTAGCTCAAGGGGAATAAGGTGAAGACACGGTCTTCTGAGTTGAATCTCAGCCTCCCTAACCAGATGTACAGTTGCCACAGCAACTGGAACTGGTCCAACAAATCCTGTGTCTTCAACAAGTGACTGGTTCTATCCCTTCCCATCCTTTACTTAGAGTTTGTCTTCGTGAAGTCATTGCCTATCTGTCGTACCTATTTGACTTCATTGCTTGACTACTATCGTTGATTGGCTTCATACTATCTTCCATCCTAATCCTTACTACTTAGCTGCTATTAGTCCTGTACTTTCACATCGTTGCATACTTGACTATGGTTTGCCTACAGTAGTTTATCTTCCGCTGCATATCAATTAGGGCATTTCGATTGTTTTCTTCGAAACTTCCAAGTTTTGAAGACTTTCATAAAAATTGCCTATTCACCCCCCCCCTCTAGTCGACGCTAGCACTTTCACTTTCCAATGTCTTCAGGATCATCAGAACTGCAGTCAGATTCTTCTTCAGATGAGGAAACAACTTTTGCGTTCAAAGCGCAAGTTCGGCCATAGTTGGGACGATAGATATCTCTTTTCTCAGAAAACTGGAACTCATGTGTGTTGAGCCTCTCAAGTATATCAGACGGATCGAGTGTCTTGAAGTCAGGGCGTTCTTGTATCATGAGGGCAAGGGTGTCAAAGGAGTTGTCAAGTGATCTCAGTAGTGTCTTGACGATTTCATGCTTGGTAATCTCAGTGGCGCCGAGAGCACGAAGCTCATTTGTGATGTTGGTGAGGCGATCAAACGTGAGCTGGACATTTTCATTGTCGTTTCTCTTGAAGCGGTTGAAGAGGTTGCGAATAACACTAATCCTTTGATCTCTCTGGGTTGAGACGCCTTCATTGACATTGAACACCCAGTCCCAGACTAGCTTCGACGTTTCCAGAGCACTCACACGACCATACTGTCGTTTGGTCAGATGACCACACGTGATGTTCTTGGCAGTAGAGTCCAGTTGAATGAACTTCTTGACATCAGCAGGGGTGACACCTTCACCAGTTTTGGGAACGCCATTCTTGACGACATACCAGAGGTCAACATCAATGGCTTCAAGATGCATGCACATCTTATTCTTCCTGTAGGGATATTCAGTTCCATCGAACACGGGGCAAGCAGCGGAGACTTTGATTATCCCTGCAGTCGACATAGCTAAAGCTCCAGGTGGTTAAACAGAATCACACAGAACAAGGGAGTACCTTACTCTGATACCAATTGAAAGTGCTAATTATCGACTAGAGGGGGTGAATAGGCGATTTTTATGAAAGTCTTCCAAACGTGGAAGTTTCGAAGACAAACAATAGAAATGACCTAATTGATATGCAGCGGAAGATAAACTATATCAAGCAAACCATAGTCAAGTATGCAATAATGTGAAAGTACAAAGACTAATAGCAGCTTAGTAGTAAGGATCAGGATGGAAGATAGTATGAAGCCATCCAACGATAGTAGTCTAGCAATGAAGTCAAACAGGTACGACAAATAGGCAATGACTTCACGAAGACAAACTCTACGTAAAGGGAGGTAGGGGATAGAACCAGTTACTTGTTGAAGACACATGATTTGTTGGACCAGTTGCAGTTGCTGTGACAACTGTACGTCTGGTTAGGGAGGCTGAGATTCAACTCAGAAGACCGTGTCTTCACCTTATTCCCCTTGAGCTAAGGACACACAGTCCTCGCCCAATCACTCTGGTAAGTCTTCAAGGTAGACTTCCGAACCTTCACAGACTTCGTTCACCGGCGATCCACAATGACTCTTGGATGCTCAGAACGCGACGCCTAACCAGCTGGAGGATTCACAGTCCTCAAGTGTAATAAGTCTTCAGGTCACGCAGACAGAAAGACTTTAGTGATGCCTAACACTCTATGGCTCTGGGTGTTTGGGCTTTGTCCTCGCAAGGATTTCTCTCTCTCAAAGGCTTCGAGGTGGGTTGCTCTCAAACGACAAAAGCCGTGCACTAACTCTGAGCAGCCACCAATTTATGGTGTAGGGGGTGGGCTATTTATAGCCACTAGGCAACCCGACTTGATATGTCCGAAATGACCCTGGGTCACTAAGGAACTGACACGTGTTCCAACGGTCAGATTTCAAACACACACGGCAACTTTACTTGGGCTACAAGCAAAGCTGACTCATCCAGCTCTGGATAAGATTTGCTCTCATTGTCTTCGCTCGAAGACATAGGATTTGGGTTGAGCATCACTTCAGTCATTCTGACTTTGTTCACTTGGACCCCACTTAACAGTACGGTGGTTCCTATGACTCAACAAAGAAGAAAAAGGAAACAACGAAACGTCACAGTCTTCACACTTCATAGTCTTCACTCAATGTCTTCTAATGTCATAGTCTTCAATATGAATATCTTCACATACCACCATTGTCGTCAATGTCTTCATACATTTTTAGGGGTCATCTCCGGTAGGTAAACCGAATCAATGAGGGACACTACCTGTGTTATCCTGCAATTCTCACAAACGCATTAGTCCCTCAACCAAATTTGTCGTCAATACTCCAAAACCAACTAGGGGTGGCACTAGATGCACTTACAATCGCCAAGAAAAAATTTGCAGTGCTCATGCCTCAAAAACACAAATACTACTCGAGCTTCTTGGTCCCAGCTGTCGGCCGCACCTTGTGCAATTCTCTCGTTTATATTGACTACATAGGTTGACAATGGTGTGGGACCGTGATGTCAGGAAACCAGGAGAAAGCAAAAAAATAGTTGTACATAATAAGGAGGCACTTGCGTACATACGGCTATGGCCCTAGTGGGTCCCTAGTGTCATCCAGTCAAAATAAAGTCATCTCCTGAATCCTCATGTTCGTTGACCATGTTAACAATGCTTGGCGCCACGGCGAGCGCAACAACTCGAAGGACAGCGGAGAGGGCCTCGCGGGCCCTACGGAGGTCTGATACAGCGCCCGCTGCTCATTCAAGAAGCCAGGATCATCGGATACCTATGAGCACCTTCGAGAAACTGAGACGGCATGAAACGGTAAGTCCGCGCTTGGGAGCTCTGGTTTATTTCAAACCTGTATTAACATACAAGTGTAATTTACTCGTCATCGGAAGGCCCGAGGTCTTTAAGTAAAACCTGTGGGTTACGCGTGTAATTTGTGAGACTAGTGTATATTTTACGAGCATTGCTATATGGACGACATTACCAGACGATACATGCACGGTGTGTGTATCATGCCATCCATGGGCAAGGCTGAAACAACAGCTAACGGCTGGATTAGAAATCGTCCGAGTGTCGTTCGTCGTTTTTATCGTGTGTGAAGTACTTCCGATATTTTACTAGTCGAAATCGACCAACTAAGCACCTTCGCCTGAGACCATCTACTTTAAATTAGGCTGATCGTAATGGGGGTATCATAGGTAGTATCATGCATGCCAACTAGGCAATTTTGATGAGGTGGCATAAAATTAAATCAAGAAAGATTGTGTTGAGTATCATATTATGATATCGTATCATAATAAATTATATGCTACTATGTGTCATGCATGATAATAAATAAGACTACTTATGATACTACTTTATGATACTATACACTACGGATGTAGTATCATACACTAGTATGATATGCATGATACTAGTATATGATACTTCCCATTACAACCAGCCTTACAAGCGTTAGTTTTACAAGCGGTTTTGGTTGGAAAACGACGATCCAATCACGGCCTAATATCATGAGTTGGTCGGAAGATCATATGGTTTCACATCTAACCTACCCGACATGTCGTATAGGCTATGAATGAAACATCAGACGATGAACTTCTTATGCACGGAAACAATAGAAGAGGATGATCTTCTTAACAAGCAAATCACTGGCATTAGGTCGACATGCAAAACAATACGAAGCATTATTCTCAGGAGGCACGGTGAACAGCTCGTGATGCCGCATGCCACAACATTCCAAGCTCAACTTTGCAATCAAACACAAGGCCTGGCATTACATAGACAATATTCAAAACAAACTCTTAACACAGGAATATCTCAGCAGAGTAACTATTTACTTCTAAACTGAACACAGGAATAGGAAAAAACACTCGACGCTGCTCATAGCAAGGGCGTCCCACTCAAAAATATCAAATGCATGTCTTCTGGCTAACATCAATGAGCAAATTTTGACAAGGTTTTCCAATTCCAATATATTAAACTAACACCTGCTTGCTAACATCAATGAGCAAATTTTGACAAGGTTTTCCAATTCCAATATATTAAACTAACGTCTTCTTGCTAACATCAATGATTAAACTTTGACAAGCTTTTCCCATTCAAAATATGTAATGCCTATGATCGTGTCCTGTCTTAGCTTCTTGTACTTGTTTGGGCACTTTTTGCCCAGGGCACTCCACGTGTTGTTAAATTGCCAATGGTCTCTGCAGACTAGTCATGTCACCAGTGTCTAATAATACTCTGTAAAGATTCTCGATCATTCCTTCTGTAATGTACCGCAACCAGTGACTGCTTCTTTTTGCAAAGTGGAACGACCAACTAGACCCAGTAACGTAGCAGTTTGCCTTGGACACATTGGCTCCTTTTGTGCAGTTCAACTAAAATCCAAGTCGGAATAAAACCAAGCTTTAATTTTGACATCCCTGTAAGCAACAATAGGTATAAGGGAAACAATTACTGAGAAATAACGGTTGATGACTTGTCTTAACGGGAAACAAAGCACGAGAGTAGCAATTCTCCATCTGTGTGATTCATTCATATTGACTGAGACATTATCTTAACAATGCCTTGGTTCAACATGTATAAAGAATGACAAAGCAGAAAAGTACCATTCCTAAAACAATGCAACTGATTCATTTTTAAAGAGACGTTATCTTAACAATACCTTGGTTAAACATGTAGAAAGAACTACAAAGCAGGATAGTAGCATTCCTAACAAGTGTTGCAGTTTTGAACTAAGATTTGGTAGTTAATTAATTCTAAGAGTGGCATTGCTTAATTTTACCAGCGGCATTAGATTAACGAAAAGCATAAACAGTTCCAGGGGAGAGTGGGTGCAACAACAATATGTGCTTCCATCTACTTATAAAGGGGGTGATGCAGAGTTTGTTGTAACAAAGCAACAAGCATCATGTCTGGGTTGGTCCCATTTTTGTTCACTACTTAATGGGAAAAGACAGCAATAAAATAGCTTCAATTCAACATTTATTTAAAACAGTACCAATACAAGTAGCACAACATCTCAGAGCACACTGCACAATCATGTGGATGAAGGCCTGTACTGACCTTTCATGAGAACACCAGGATAAAATACGAATGTGCTAACACGAATAGGAAATCCAATCTCCTTTTGTGCAGTTGCACTGAAATCAAGCAAAGTGTTTTGCGTAGCGAAGCAAAATGTCGCAATAGCAACAAGTTGAATAGATATCATGTGGTTGAGACCAAGATTTTAAACAACTCGACAGGAACACTGGAAACAAATCTTGATCTCCTTTTGTGCAGTTCCACCAAAATTAAGCAAAGTCACCGGTGTGACATTCAAGTTGAACTGCACAAAACACTCTTAAAACATAAGTGTTTCGAGTAGCGAAGCAAAATGTCGCAATAGCAACAAGTTGAATCGATACCCCTATTTTAACAGCGGCAAAAAAGGAAACAATTACTTGCCGATAAAGGAGGATGAAACAAACGGTGACAGAAAGAAGCATCTAACTTATCTTGGATGGAAAACAAAGTAGGATAGTAGCATTTCTAAAACGGTTGCATTGATTCATATTAACAGAGACACTCTCTTGAAACAACATTCGTTAAAAATGTAATTTACTTTTAACAGTGGCACTGCTTCAATTTTCCGGCGGCATTCTTAGATTAACAACAGCAAAATAGCTATATGGGACATGCTAGCACCATGTGCGTCCACACGTATAAATGGATGATGCAGAGTATGTAGCCAAGCAACATATCTGTGTTGGTCCCATATTTGTTCTCTTTGAACTTTTTTCCTATTTGAGGGCAGCAAATCTAGTCCTGCACAAACTACCCGACCCCCCCCCCCCCGCCCCAATTTCTTTCCCTTTTCAACAAAGAGATCGGTTCCTTATAGATGTGTGTACTGGGTTACCCCCTTTTTCCCTTTTTGACCAACAAAGCGGCTGGATAGCCAGTCTATACTACTTTTCCTCCCTCCTTTCCTCATTGAACCATGTTCAAGATTCATGCTCCACCCCACTGCACCTTTCTTTCCTCTTTGAACCAAGACCTAGATTCGACTACAGATAGAAAAAGATCCACATGCAGCTAGAGCAACGACGGTTTCAAATAAACTTATACCTTAGGGTCGTTGTCGGTGTCAAAACCGGCGGATCTCGGGTAGGGGGTCCCGAACTGTGCGTCTAGGCGGATGGTAACAGGAGACAAGGGACACGATGTTTTTACCCAGGTTCGGGCCCTCTCGATGGAGGTAAAACCCTACTCCTGCTTGATTCATATTGATAATATGGGTAGTATAAGAGTGGATCTACGAGGAGGTCAAGGAGGCTAAACCCTAGAAGCTAGCCTATGGTATGATTGTTGTAATGGTTGTGTGTCCTACGAACTAAAACCCTCCGGTTTATATAGACACCAGAGAGGGCTAGGGTTACATAGAGTCGGTTACAATGGTAGGAGATCTACATATCCGTATCGCCAAGCTTGCCTTCCACGCCAAGGAAAGTCCCATCCGGACACGGGACGAAGTCTTCAATCTTGTATCTTCATAGTCTTGGAGTCCGGCTGACGATGATAGTCTGGCTGTCCGGACACCCCCTATTCCAGGAGTCCCTCAGTAGCCCCCGAACCAGGCTTCAATGACGATAAGTCCAGCGCGTATATAGTCTTCGGCGTTGCAAGGCGGGTTCTCCTCCAGATTCCACGTGCTTGCCGAATAGTGTCCGGCTCCCTTACAAATGTTGCGCTCCTTGGCTTCCACGCCCAATAATGGCCTTCTTCCACGCGTCGCACGAATGCGAAAGGCCAGGGTATCTTTTATGTTTTACCCCCTAGCTGCGCGAATAACCTGCCTATAAGAGAGGCAAGGATCCAGATCCAAACCACACCGTCTTCCTTCCGCGAGTACTCATCGGAGCGCCTCTCACCAAAAATCCATTCCATCATGGACCGTCGACGCGGATCCTCCTCTCGCGCTCCCAGCCCTCTGCCAGGAGATTGGAGGAAATGTTCTGTCCCGCACAACAAGCTGGTGACGCTCCAAGCGGAGGGATATCTTCCTCCGGCCTTTATGGTCCCGGTTCGAGCCGGGCTGGCCACCTACAAAGGTGGGAAGCAAGCGGAGGCCACCCCAAGTCCCAACAAAGGGGAGCGGGTATGTTTCGTCCCCTATTTGATAAGGGGGCTTGGATTTCCTGTACATCTGTTCCTCCGTGGGCTCCTGGAGTTCTACGGACTCCAGCTCCATCACCTCACGCCCGCCTCTATTCTGCATATCGTGGGTTTCGTAGCTCTTTGCGAGCTATTCCTGGGCATCGAGCCCCATTTCGCACTGTGGAAGAGGTTATTCTGCCTCGTACCCCGTTCTCACAAGGGGTCCATATATCAAGTGGGCGGTGCTGAAATATGGCGCATCGCCAGGACCGGATATCCATCTGGGACCCCTAAGAAGGCGTCCAAAGACTGGCCTTCAGAATGGTTTTATGTAGAAGGCGCTCCGCTGCCTGACCCTATTTGGATCGGCCTCCCGGAGTTCAGCAATGCTCCTCTGAAGAAACGCCTGAGTTGGCATCCGCGGAGCCCCCAGCTGGAGGAGGACAAGAGCGTCCATTATTTGATGGGCCGGATAAGGTTACTGGCCCATTCCGGACTGACCATGATTGGAGTCATGTCCATGTGCATCATGCGGGGGGTGCAGCCGCTGCAATACAGGGGCCACCCCATGTGGTATTTCAACGGAGAGAATGATGCCACTCGTCATGGCCGTCGAGGGCCGGGATCGGCCGAAGATCTGGTGAAGATTCTGTCCGGCCTGTACAAGGGGGAGAAGGAGGACTTTCTCCAGACGAGCCCGTTGAATGGGTTCTCCATGATCAACCCTCGAAGCTGGGTAAGCGGACGTTGATTTATCCGGCCCACGCTTTCAAAGTTAAGTACCTTACTTTGTGGTTTTGACGCAGGATCTGCGCCGGACTGTGGAGAGCATACATAGCCCGGCCCCACAGCCCGAGGATCCAGAAAGATCCCTGGATCCGTCCTCCGAAGTGGACCCGGACATAAAGGTGGAGCTAATTGACGGGGTGTTTCACCAGCACATCATGGATAATGCTCTAGTCGCCATTACGGCTGACTACCCCGGCCTATCTCTGGCTCCCCAGGTGATTGTGACTGAAGTCCTGACACCATTATTTTCGTCCTTGCGCATTTCTGACCACCATATACAATGGTGTCTCGCATGAGGTACCTTCAAGGCAGGAAGCCGGACCCGCGGCGGCTGGCCAACAAGGGTCAGTCCGGCCCAGCAGGCGGAAGAGGAGTGCGGCGCGGATCGAAACGTCGCCGCAACGGTATAGCTCGCGGTTGTATTTTAGGACGAAGTTCCTAGGAAGTGTTTGAATGCTCATGACCTTTGCAGGAGAAAGAGTGCCCGCCAGACTGTGGGCGTAGAGGTTGCCAACCAAGCCTCTGCCAGCCAGGCTCCAACACCTGGTCTGGAGGGGGAGGCGAGCACAAGGCGCGAGCCGAATACTCCTCCAATGGAGGATGCCGACAGACTGTCCGCCACCAGGTCCGAGGTGAAGAGCGCCATGAACCATAGGCGCCGCCGGACAGTTTTTCGTGATGCGTGCTTCTCCCCTGAGGCGTTGAACACCTTTAATGTGGGGCATGCGCACCTCTGTGCTGCTCAAGATGGTCTGACCAGAGCCGCGGAGCAATATGTAAAGGACATACGGGTAAGAGATTTTAATAGTTGTATATGCCAGTAGCCCCCGAGACTTAAAGTAGTTAGATTAACTGATTTAAGGATCATTAGATATGCAGGATCTTACAGAGAAGAATACCCAACTGTCCCAGGAGCTACAAGAGTGCAAGGCCCAACTTGAGGCCGCACTTGCTGCCGCAGGAGGAAACACAGAGACCCCTCCTGGTAACGCATTATTTTAAAAATATAAGCGGTGTGCGGTGTGCGTGTAAGTCTGACAATGATATTGTAGATGTTGCCGGACTGGATCCGGACAAGCAACAACTACTGCGCCATCTGAAGGCCGGCGAGAGGGTGCTAACGAAGGTGCAGCAGGAAAGGAACAAACTCCAGGATGCCCACGCCCAGTTTGGAGAGGAGCTGAAAGGTGTTCGGGCCGAGTTGTCTGGCTCCGTAAAGGAGAATCAGCGGCTTCGTCGCGGCATCTATAGTAAGTGCTTGAGCGAACTCCTTTGAAAAGAAGAGTTCGGCGAGGAAGTCAATTGACAGAAATATGTCTGTAGGTGTGCTCACAGGTCGCCCTGTAGAGGAGATGCCCGTATCAACGGGTGATCAACTTCCCGAGCTAGTGCAACTGCTCGAACGAGTTCGGCAGGCGATGAGCGGCATCGTCCAGGCTTTATGGCCGTCCCTCTCCCTACCCGTGGGCCTTGGAGAGCTTGCGGAGAAGCTTCAGGGAGCGCGGCAGCGCTTCCGTTTATGGAAGATATCGGCCTGCCGCCAAGGTGCCAGGGAGGCCTGGGCCATGGTGAAGACGCGGTACAAGAAGGCGGATCCCAACCATATGGCTGAGGTCGGACCTGTGGGGCCCGATGGGAAGGAGATCCCTGTGAGTTTAGTGTATGGCCAAGTAGAGTTGGCCGCTAAATACTCCCAATGGGACTGTAAATTAGACAGCCTGTTAGACGGGATTGAGGAGGAATACAGTCAGTCAATTTGACAATGTATTGAAAAATGACATGTAAAATGCCTTCTAGCCGGATTGTAGATCATTTGTCTTTGCCGACCTTTTCGCTTCAACCTCGGGACCCTAGAGTCTGGAGTGTGTCCGAATAACTTCTCGGTTAAGAAACAACCGGGGAATGCATGGAGACCAGGCGTAGGGGTCATTAGTGCTTTATCAGACAAGTGCCCAACTAGTTATGTTATATTACATGGTTAGTAAGAAACATCTTCCAGGGAGAATAGTTCCGTTAAGGGTTCCTTTCCCTGGGAGGCATGCCCTAAAGTGCATGTCCGGGCTGCGAAAAGAGCAGTAAAACATCTGGGGGCAGATAAATAAATAGGTAAAAAATCATCTTTCAAGTCACCGACCGAATATTCCCTTAAGAACGCTAGCTTTCGGCTTCACCCAGTCTGAGGTACACATCCGGCTGACCCGGCAGTAACAATCGCAGAGGTGCTCCCTTTACCTCCTGGCCGAACAATCGGGAACGTAGGGGTAAGCACAGGAGCCAGGCAACCCAGCTTGGCCAAAACTTAAGTCATATCGATGCATATAATTGTGAATAAAAGGTACATGTGGAAGTTTGACACATGTGCTGGGCATGAATCCTTATAAGTAAGATTCTGGTAAAGAAGCCCCCAGGTGTAATGAGTGCGGATAGCACATCAAGTGTGTGCGAACAATTCGCAAGTAGGTCATTAAGGGCTTTAATGAAAAGGGTGAGAGAAGAAAGAGAAACGAAAGACAGCTGAAGTGTAAAAAATTTGGACGGGGGAAGGAGACGAACTCTTAGTCCAGCGTTAGGCGTAGAATCTTCGGAGGCGGGCTGCGTTCCATGGGTTTGGCTCGAGTTGGTTGTCCGATGCATTTCGCAGACGGTACGCTCCACCGGTCAGGACTTGATCGATGATGAAGGGTCCCTCCCATTTGGGCTTGAGCTTGTCCTTCTTCTTGTCCGGCAGGTGTAGAACTAGTTCGCCAACATTGTAAGTCTTAGCCCGTACTTCTCTGCTTTGATATCTTCGAGCCTGCTGCTGATAGAATGCGGAACGAGCCTTGGTGATGTCGCGTTCTTCCTCCAATGTGTCCAAGCTGTCCTGCCGATCCAGCTCGACTTCTCTTTCTTCGTACATGCGCACTCGAGGTGAGTCATGAATGATGTCGCAGGGCAAAACTGCCTCTGTGCCGTATACCATAAAAAATGGTGTGAATCCGGTGGTACGATTGGGTGTTGTCCAAAGCCCCAAGAGTACGGAGTCGAGCTCCTCTACCTAGTGCGTGTCAGATTTTGTAAAGGACCGCACTAGTCTGGGTTTGATGCCGCTCATTATTAGACCATTTGCTCGTTCCACTTGACCGTTGGTTTGAGGATGATAGACTGAAGCGTAATCGAGCTTAATGCCCATATTTTTGCACCATGATTTAACCTCGTCGGCCGTGAAATTCGTGCCGTTATCGGTGATGATGCTATGGGGGACACCATAACAGTGTACTACCCCGGATATGAAGTCTATCACTGGTCCGGACTCTGCCGTTTTAACTGGTTTGGCCTCTATCCACTTGGTGAGTTTGTCCACCATGACCAATAAGTACCTTTGCTTGTGGGTTCCCCCTTTAAGGGGTCCAACCATGTCAAGCCCCCAGACCACGAACGGCCAGGTAATGGGTATAGTTTTGAGGGCGGTGGGTGGCATATGGCTCTGATTAGCAAAGAGCTGACAACCGACGCATCTTTGGACTAAGTCCTGAGCATCTGCCCGGGCCGTCGGCCAATAAAATCCTGTACGGAATGCCTTGCCTACCAGGGCCCGGGCTGCGGCGTGGTGTCCGCCTAGTCCGGCATGAATTTCAGCCAGAAGGTTTCGCCCTTCCTCTTCGGAGATACACCTTTGAAGGACTCCGGTTGTGCTTCTCTTGTAAAGTTCCCCCTCATGGACCTTGTAGGCTTTAGACCGCCGGACTATGCAGCAAGCCTCGTTTTGGTCTTCGGGAAGCTCCTGCCTAATCAGGTAGGCGAGGAATGGTTCTGTCCATGGGGCAATTACTGCCACTATTTCGTGGGCTGAAGGCGTTATTTCATCGGTTGAATCACCGATTATGTCAGATTGTTCTATGTTGGGTGGTGCGGCTGCTTCCGGGTTGTTATTTCCGGACTCCTCTTCCCATAGTACGGATGGCTTAAAGAGCCGTTCCAGGAAGATGTTTGGAGGGACAGCGTCGCGTTTCGCACTGATGCGTGCCAATACGTCGGCTGCTTGGTTATTATCCCGGGCTACATGGTGGAATTCAAGTCCTTCGAACCGGGCTGACATTTTTAGGACATCGTTATGATAGGCTGCCATCTTCGGATCCTTGGCGTCAAAGTCTCCATTTACTTGGGATATGGAGAGGTTTGAATCCCCGCGCACCTCTAGGCGTTGAATGCCCATGGAGATTGCCATCCGGAGGCCATGTAGGAGGGCCTCATATTCGGCTGCATTGTTGGAGTCCGTGTACATTATCTGAAGTACATATTGGACTGTATCCCTGGTTGGGGACATCAATACGACGCCAGCCCCCAAGCCGGCCAACATTTTGGAGCTGTCAAAATGCATAGTCCAATTGGAGTATGCGCCGTACTCTTTAGGGAGTTCGGCTTCAGTCCATTCAGCGATAAAGTCAGGCAAGACCTGCGACTTTATTGCTCGCCTAGGTTTGTAACTTATATCAAATGGTAAGAGCTCAATGGCCCATTTTGCAATCTTGCCCGTCGCGTCGCGGTTGTTTATAATGTCGTTGAGGGGTACTTAGGAGGCCACTATTATCGAACACTCTTGAAAGTAGTGTCGGAGCTTCCGGGATGCCATGAACACCGCATACGCTATCTTTTGATAGTGCGGGTAACGGGACTTGCAGGGAGTTAAGACAGTGGATACATAGTATACTGGTTTTTGAAGAGGGAATTTATGCCCTTCCGTTTCTCGTTCGACGACGAGTACCACGCTTACAACTTGATGTGTTGCCGCGATGTATAACAACATTGGTTCGCCCAGGTTAGGCGCGACCAGGAGGCGATAGAGGGGCAATGCCTTTTCTCTCAAACGGGAGATAAAGCGGCTTAGAGCCGCCATGCATCCCGTCAATTTTTGTATTTGTTTGAGGTCTTTTGGAATGTCCAGCTGTGACAGAGCTCGGATCTTGGTTGGGTTTGCTTCAATTCCTCTACCGGATACAATGAAGCCCAGGAGCTTTCCAGTTGGTACACCGAAAACGCATTTTTCCGGATTCAGCTTAATGTCATATGCTCGGAGGTTGTCGAATGTGAGCCTCAAATCGTCTACTAGAGTTTCGACGTGTCTAGTTTTGACGACTACGTCGTCTATGTATGCCTCTACTGTTTTGCCGATCTGGGTAGCCAGACATGTCTGAATCATGCGCTGATATGTTGCGCCGGCGTTTTTGAGTCCGAAGGGCATCGTGTTGAAGCAGAATGGTCCATATGGAGTGATGAATGCCGTTGCGGCTTGGTCCGCCTCTGCCATCTTGATTTGATGGTAGCCGGAGTATGCGTCGAGGAAACACAATGAATCGTGCCCTGCAGTAGCATCGATTATTTGGTCGATGCGGGGAATAGGGAAGGGATCCTTTGGGCAGGCCTTGTTGAGGTCTTTAAAATCAACGCATAGGCGCCAGGATTTGTCCTTCTTTGGTACCATTACCAGGTTTGCTAGCCAGTCCGAATGTTTGATATCTCTGATGAATCCGGCTTCCAGTAGCTTGGCTAGCTCTTCTCCCATTGCCTGTCTTTTGGGTTCAGAAAATCGCCGAAGAGCCTGTTTGACTGGCTTGAATCCTTTTAGGATGTTTAGGCTGTGTTCTGCCAATCTGCGTGGGATTCCTGGCATATCTGAAGGGTGCCAGGCAAAGATGTCCCAATTTTCCCGAAGGAATTCTCGCAGTGCGGCATCCACATCAGGGTTTAGCTGTGCCCCGATGGAGGCCGTCTTTGTTGGGTCCGTTGGGTGGACCTGGAATTTGACTATTTCATCCGCTGGTTTGAAGGAGGTGGACTTGGATCTCTTATCGAGTATCACATCGTCCCTATTCACCGTAGAGCGCAGCACTATGAGTTCTTCTGCCGCTAGGGCTTCGGATAGTGCCTCCAGGGCTAATGCGGCTGTCTTGTTTTCGGCGCGGAGTGCTATGTCCGGATCACTAGCGAGAGTGATTATTCCGCCTGGCCCAGGCATCTTAAGCTTCATGTACCCGTAGTGGGGTATGGCTTGAAAAATTGTGAACGCCTCTCATCCTAATATAGCGTGATATCTGCTGCTGAACGGGGCCACTTGGAAAGTGATCTCCTCGGACCTGTAATTGTCCGGCGAGCCGAACACCACGTCGAGTGTGATTTTTCCTGTGCAGCGCGCTTCCCGTCTAGGGATTATTCCTTTGAAGGTTGTGCCGCTTCGCTCAATGCGGCTCCAGTCTATTTCCATTTTTTGAAGAGTTTCCTCATAGATGAGGTTTAGTCCGCTGCCGCCATCCATGAGTACCTTGGTAAGGCGAAAGCCATCCACTATTGGACTGAGGACCAGTGCGGCTGGTGCTCGGGCTGTTCGGAATTTAGGTTCGTCGCTGGCGTTAAAGGTGATCGCCGTGTCGCTCCATGGATTTGTTGTTGCTACTTGGTAGACTTCGGCGAGGCTGCGGATTGTTCGTTTTCGCATATTATTTGATGCGAAAGTCTCGAAGACTGTTGATACCGTACTGGTACTATTGGAGTGCTTTTCCGAGGCTAGAAGCTCTTCACCACTTTTGGCCACTTGTCGCAATATCCAGCCTGCTCGAAGGCTATGTGTTGGGGTGGCGCCTTCTGTATTGTGGATTTTACAGGGTCCGCTGAGCCATCCCTCCAGTACGGTTCCGTGCCCTTTATGGGGTTTTTGCTTTTTGGTTTTTTTACCTGGTGCCTGAATGTGACGCACCCTTTTGTTACGGATTGGGGTTGTATTCGGGGCCGGATTATCCCAAAACTTAGTTTCGGTTTTCCGGAAACTCTCCATCGCACAATACTTTTGTACTATGGACGCTAGGTCGGCGAAGCGTGTAATTTCACGGCGACTGACGGTGTTCAAGATTCCCTCGTCCGTGCAATTATTGCAAAAAATCGAAATTGCGTTTTCCTCTCGGCAGTCTTTTATCCTGTCCATAACCAGGAGGAATCTAGCCCAGTAATGATGTACTGTTTCAGCGGGCTCTTGCCGGATTTGAGATAGATCGCATATGTCTGGGTGGGTGGGTGGAGTTGAGTCCGGAACCCTACCCATCTCGAGGCTCAAAGGCCGAGAAGTTTCCGAATTTGGAAGCTTGGATTGTTGGACGTTGCCCAACGAGTCCGGTCCGATGCCTGACTTTAGGTTCAGTGCTTGATCGAAGTCCGTCCCTCCGCATGGAGGGTTCGGGAGCCCGGACATGACTAGTTTTCAATACAGGAGAAGAGTCCAATCTGATCGTAGTCTGTAGCGACTCCCAGGGCGGCGACGCGATCCAAGAGCTCATTTACGAACGAGAGCTCTATTGGATCAAACTGCTCGGCGAATTCCGAGTTGACGTGAAGATTGCTTTTGATGACCCGAGAGGTCATCGTCGAAGCGGTGGCCGAACAGGCGGTCATGAGAAAACCACCCAGCCGGATAGTTTGGCCGGCGGCCAAGGCTCCTTTGGCGAAGATACCATCTTTGAAGACGGGAAGAGGCATCCTTCCTATCGGTGACGGCACAGTGGAACTCTCAATGAAAGCACCAATGTCGGTGTCAAAACCGGCGGATCTCCGGTAGGGGGTCCCGAACTGTGCGTCTAGGCGGATGGTAACAGGAGACAAGGGACACGATGTTTTTACCCAGGTTCGGGCCCTCTCGATGGAGGTAAAACCCTACTCCTGCTTGATTGATATTGATAATATGGGTAGTACAAGAGTGGATCTACCACGAGATCAAGGAGGCTAAACCCTAGAAGCTAGCCTATGGTATGATTGTTGTAATGGTTGTGTGTCCTACAGGCTAAAACCCTCCGGTTTATATAGACACCGGAGAGGGCTAGGGTTACATAGAGTCGATTACAATGGTAGGAGATCTACATATCCGTATCGCCAAGCTTGCCTTCCACGCCAAGGAACGTCCCATCCGGACACGTGACGAAGTCTTCAATCTTGTATCTTCATAGTCTTGGAGTCCGGCTGATGATGATAGTCCGGCTGTCCGGACACCCCCTAGTCCAGGACTCCCTCAGTTGTCGGGATGTGGCAAGGCGTGCAGCGGGAGGTCAGATCTTCCCACACTACGTACGGAAGCAAGGAAGAAGGGGTCGGTGGCCATCCCGCACGGGCACTAGGTGAAAGAGAACAATGCAGCCGGCAGTGGATTGCCTCCCTCGCCGAAGGCGATAGAGTTAACGTTGTACCTCCTCCCCTTCCCGGTGCGACGGGATACGGATGCCTCCTTCACCAGCTGTGAAGGGGGAGAGAGAGAGACAAGAGGCCAACGTAGTCTTGTTTAGATCTGGTGAAGAGAGGGTGAGAGACTGTGAATATAGCAAACCCTAGCAAATGAACACTGAGCCTCCAGCGTGTAACATATATGTATTGCGGCGAGCGTGTGGAGAGTGCAAACCCTAGAGAACAAGCGTTGAGGCTCCTACTTATATATATATATACTAATGTAGTACGGACTGAGCTCCGGTGCCTTCACTCCATCTGCTTTTGGCTGTATGACAGGTGAGCCAGCCACATTTTGGGCCCACCTGTCATAAACCCAAAGGTAGGTGCACTAAGTCAATGAAGCTGCGTCCATATAGTACTCTCGTGTGTATACGACTAATATATAGTGGAGTGGTTTTCTTATTCTCTCCATAATAATTGTTTTAAATTGTGTAAGTACGAAACGAAACTCTTTATTTAATGTATAGTGAAGAAAACTAGTACTACTTCCGATGAACTAACGATCCACGCCCATGCGTCCTAGTCGCACTTCCTGTCCTTCACGTGTGGTACACTACCCTCCCTTAAGTGAACAACCACACATGCACCAAATTATCGGAAACGTGTGAGAGTGTGTACAAATAAAGAATTTTAATTTCAATTACCGGAAAGGTTTGAGAGTATTACAAAGTTTGACTTCAGTCAAATCTAATATGCGGAGTAAATAAAAATGGAGGGCTACTACGTCCATCCGGGTTTTTAGTCCACATCATTTTTTAAATCAAAGTTAATAGCTGGACAAATAAAATTACAGGGGAGCTGGAGACAAAGTTGTGAGAAGGCTTAGAAATCAATACAAAACTTATGCTCTTAGTACCAACGTCGATCCTTCTTCGAGGAAACATTTGGTTCATAGCCAATTGTGTGATAAAATTGCACCAACGTGAAAGACGACTGCGTCTCCAACGCAACCAAGGTGAACTGACGAAGGATATCATCTTTGTGCGTAACAAGCAAAGAGCACTGATGGAAGACAGCTTGTTTTTCAATGAAAATCGACCAGCTTCACCAGCCGGCGCAACCATGAGGCGCAACCATGAGCATCGATAGGTCATCGTGGTGATGCATCATCATTTGGCATCAAGTTTGGGTGAGGCACCTATGAAGTTCGACAAATCCTCACTATGGTCTGTTTCTTCTCAGTAATCAAGCTCGAGGAAGGAAGAACCATGTGGCAGAGGACAGTGAGGCGGAACAACAATGGCCATCCAATTTTGTGCAGTTCCACTAAAATTGAGGAATACATGCCCAGGTATGGAGACACGCATCACTGTTTCCAAAAATATAAAAAAGGGTTAATGAAAAGTACACCAAGAAACAGAAGCATCATAATTATATCTTGATGGGAACTAAACCAGGATACCCGAGAAAAAAAGCATTTCTTCATTTAACTAGTGATAGTACTACCACCATATGGACAATGACCGCACAACCACCATGTATTTTTTGTTGAAACAACATGTATACCTCCACCAAGGCATAAATCAGGACAACTTTTTGAGTGGCATTTTGTCTATAATAGTACTAGTAGGTGATGTTGGACCAGCCGACGAACCCTAGCTACTAATCATGGGGAGCTGGGGAGTAGTCGCATAGAAGAAAACCCGCACGCAGCGACCTGGGGAGCTGGACCAGTACAAGAAGTTATACCTCAGGTGGGCGAGATGTCGTTTAGGCGGGCGGGCGGGATCTGCCCACACAACGGCAGCGAACAAGGGCGCGGAGGATCTTCGTCCGCGCCAGTGCCGGCTCCGAGAGGACGGTGCGCATCCGCTCCCTCCGTCGCCGACGGCGACAACGTCAACGCTGCACCTCCTCACCTCCCACAGCGGACGGGATTCGGCCGGATCTGTGACCACCGGTGAGGAGAGAGATAGACTGGACACTATCATCTTGTTTTGATATGGAGAGGGTGAGAGAGCGAGACGCGAGAAACTCTATCAAACAAGAGGCAATAATGGAGTAAAAAAATCTCTCCATAGTAGTGGTTTTAAATAGAATACGCGTGTTCCCGGAAAAAAGAAACGAAAACTGGCGGACAATTTTTTAAGGGTCTGTCTAGGACACATCTAGATGTGACATAGTTATGTCACATCTAAGTTGATGTCCACTCTGTTTGTGGTCTATTTTTTTGTCCTAGTTTTTTTTGTTTCTTGTTGCTACATTATATACATATGGGAGCTTAGATGTGATATCCTTAAATAACATCTAGATGTGAATTAGACAAACAGATTTTCTAACGTACCAAGAAAGAAATCTCGATAAAACACATGCCCCCGCTTCCAGGTCGCGAGAGTCGTCGCGCACACACACATAGACATAGACTTGCATATTCGTGTTTACATAAAATTCCATTTCCATCTCCATCTCCAATCATATTTGTCCAACTAGCACATTATTTATGTTGTTAATTATATATGCAGCAATATTAACGTACAACATCTCTTGTTTGCGCACGTCCGGACCGCTGCCACGGCCGGTCCTGACCAACCCGAACCCTCTTCATCACTCGCGCATGCTTCCCACCCGAAACGGTCAGTGCCGCATTCATGCCCGGCCAAAGCGGACGCGACCTCTCACTGGCGCCGGCATTGAAGCGGCGCGCCGGCCGAGAGAGCGTCGCCCGCGCCGCTTCCGGGTGCACGCGGCTGCTCCGTGTTCTAAGGTCACAATAGCCGGCTACAACATGCATGTAAAAAGTTCTTGGGAGTCCGTGCTATAGCTAGCTGTCCTCCCCCAACTCGTCAACATCTTCTAGTAGTGCTAGTAGTACTCCATGGCGCGATCCATCGACAAGCAGGCGGGAAAGTTATCGTATACTCGGTTTGCGATGAGTGGCATGCCGAGCGACCGTGTGGGATCGAGCCGTGGAGGAGGGTGAGACACGAACAAGACAGACGTGGTTTAAACGTTGGTTTTGCGTGATGGCGCGATCCAACGAAACGAAGCGTTGGTTTCTCTCCGTTTCCATTTTTTCTCCGGAAAAACGGAAACTTTCCACTCCATTTTCATTCCTATTCCAAGGTTGTCCCGTTACAACATTCCATCAAATACAAAGGAAAACTAACACGCATGCTGATGCATCTCAATGTTTCACAGATCATAGCCAATATTTACTTCACAACTAAAGAAAAAGTTGTGAGAGCGTGTACGAAAGAAAAGCTATTGATGGGGTCACTACAACTTAAACCCTAAACCCTAAACATGATTTAATTCCCTGGCTAGGTAGAACCTGTCGAAGGAAAGACGGTTGGCACCCTCGGATCATACGATGCTTTTGTGCAGTTCCACTAAAATCGACCTGAGCATCCCTGATGGCAAAGATGTTGAAGAAGTGTGATTAGAATAATAGTACTGGCACTAGTTCATGAGACATAAACTCATCACAAGTAGAAGCCAGTAGAAGTAGAGAAAGATCGACATGGAGATGGAGCTACGACAGTGGAGTAAGCCGGCTCCAAAAGGAAGATGGACTACCTGGGACGTCGGGCTATAGCTAGAAGGGCGGTTGGGACGCGGCATCGTCCCATACCGCGGTGACCCCCGATTGGGACGCACCGACTGTGGGTTTTCTCCCTCGCTGATGTCGACCGCGTCTACGCAGAACATTGTTCCCTTCCCCTAGCTGCGGGATCAGGCCCGTTGTTCTATGCTTGTGAAGAGAGCAACCTTAGCAAGCAGGCTTGTAGCTTAGGCTCCTGCTAGTGTATATATAGTGCTTTTCTTTTTCTCTCCATATCAACCATTTTATATTGCGTACGTGTTATTCAAGAGTGAAATGATGGTTGCTTCTTCCGACTAACTTACTATATGATTTGACTGCTCCTTAGTGGCCCCTACACGTACTCCCCCTACGTGTATGCAACAGTCACACGTACACATGGACGCAAAAACGCGCGCGACGCCCTAATGCATGCATGTCCGAGCACATGACGGAACACACACGGTCACGCTAAGTGCTCAACCTACACTTGCATGCACACACATACTCAGTCAGGGTGAGCTAGTGACCGTATAAACACCGGAAAATATATATATTGAGCGCAATGAGCATATTATGAAGTCCATTGACCGTATTTTTACAAATATACAGTGACAGACAGTGTATTTATCTCGTTTGAAATTAATCCATATTAACCGGAGAGGAGGCAGTATGGACTAGCATTACTTGCGCGCGATGGCTCGCAGGACAAGGAGAAACTTTTGACTAATGCAAGCTCTCCCTCGCTCAGGCGGTGGACGTGCAACAGTTAATTCGGTGTCAGATTGCCAGAAGCATACACTATACTACTAATGCTACTATTGTTTGACTTCCCGAATAGGCGAACAACCAAGCGCAAAGTTTACTAGTACTAGTACTACTAATGTAGTCTATAAAGGTACGTACTATACTAGTACTAGGAACCGGATGGAGGAGCGTCTGCACTCTTATTATAATTTTAAAATGTGATAAAGCAATCTTCAACACATTTGGTTCTCTTCGAGGGTTCTCGCATGTGATAATGGAAGTTGATTGCATGGAACACTCGCCACAATTCTCGCTTAATTCTGGCTCATATCCTATTACAAATAGTAGCGCTCGGTAATATTTCCTCTTTTTTTGTTATTCAGCATGTAAACAGGTCAGCAAACCTTGCAGTGCATCTTCGTGCGAACCGTGCTTGCTGCACTTTGAATGTGGCCGAGAGCTGGCTTGATGAAACACCTCGCTTCCTGCTTTTTTTTGACTGTGAACTGTGGGGTAAAACCCCCACAGCATATCAAAACTTTATTAAAGCCAGGCAATAGTTACAACAACATGATTACAAGAAGTAACCGAAAAGAAGGAGAAAACAAAAAGGAAAGGGCAAAAATTAAGGAGGCAAGAAGGAAATCCACTTGAGTAGCTCATCCTTGTATCCAGACTTGATTCTATGCTGCATCAGAGTTATGTCATGCCTGAAAGCTCCTCTCCATTTGTTAAAACTTGCCCTTTCACCTCTGAACACTTTGGCATTTCTGATGATCCAGATATTCCAGCAGGCAATAAATACAACTTCAGTGAAAAATGGCTTATCAAAACTTCTCCTTGCCTGGATGACTAGGTAAGACATTGAAGTTCCAGACGACCAATCAATCTGCAAATAATTCCAAACTCTAACACTGAAATTGCAGTTAAAGAAGAGATGGTCTCTGGTTTCTCTCACTTGCAGGGGACATAGCCTACAAGAAACACCATCATCCATGTGCCAGTGTCTTCTATCAACCATATCCTTGGTGTTTAGTCTGTCCATGGTGAGCATCCATGCAAACACCTTGATCTTGATAGTGCAAGAGGACTTCCAGATCCAGCACAGCAGGGGGTTGAATGTTTCATTCTGAAAAACATGATCATAGAACAGCTTAGGTTTGTGAACCTTTGAAGAACCCTGCCATAACCATACATCCTTACAAGTGCCATCTCTGGTATGGGAGATCAGCATATTTCTTATCCAGTTTAACTCATCAAAAGCTTGAGCAGACAAAGGTAGATGAAAGTGTTGGTATAAGTCAACTGAGTTGAAGATGTCCTTAACAGAAATCCATGGATCCTTGGCAAAAGAGAACAATCTTGGGAATCTAGATTGCAAGGTAGAAACTTCAGTGCCAAGATTCCAGTTATCAGACCAAAAAAGAACGGTGTCCCCAGCATTGACCTGCACCCAGGAGCAGTCCCTAAAATTCTGCAAGACCTTGCAAATATCCTTCCACCAAAAAGAGCCACAAGAAGTTCTTCCCTGGGGCATGCCATCATGATAATATGAGTCCCAAATTAAGGACACCCAAGGGAGATCTTTCCTGTTGAGAAAGTTACTAGCATGCTTAAGGAGCAAAGCCACATTTTGAACACCCAGGTTCAAAATACCAAGACCACCCTTACTTTTTGGTCTACAAATCAAATTCCAAGCAGCAAGAGATGGAGCAGGCTCCTCCCTATTTTTTCTCCACATACATTGCCTTTGAATCCTTTCCAGCTGCTTGAGGATTCCAGCAGGAACAGCCAGGCTGCCCATAAAGAAGATTGGCATGGAAGACAAGGCAGAATTGAGGAACTGTAGTCTCTCACCTTGATTGAGGAAGGAGGAACTGGCAGCCATTCTCCTCTCCATACAGTCCACCAGAGGCATAAAGTCCACCATCTTTGGCCTTGTAGTACCCACAGGCAAACCAAGGTAAGTAAAAGGCATCTTTCCAATTTGACATCCAAAAGCAGAAGCAAGCTCAGTCATGACTGCATTTTCAACATTTATAGGAATGATAAAGGATTTATGGTAGTTAACATCAAGACCTATGGACTGAGAGAACACCAACAGCATCTCCTTCGGAGCTAGAAGTTGCTGTCTGTCAGCAGGGAGAATGATCAAGGTATCATCAGCATATTGAATGATAGGGTAGTCTTGATCATGGCAAGGGATAGGTAGCTTTAGGATCCCCTTTCTGAACATATCATTAATGACAGTTTGCAGAAGATCAGCAGCTATCACAAAGAGAAGAGGAGAAACAGGGTCCCCCTGTCTAACTCCTTTTTTGCAAATAAACTTCCTCCCAGGCACACCATTCAGAAGGACAGAAGAGGTACCAGTGGCAAGGAGCTGCTTCATCCATAAAATCCACTTTTCATTAAAGCCTTTGTGTCTTAGGATTTGGAAGATGGCTTCATGCTCAACAGAGTCAAAAGCCTTCTCAAAGTCCAATTTGAGGATGACAATGGGCCTCTTAGACTGATGGCATTGATGTAGATACTCAAAGGTCCAACCAATGCAGTCCTAAATTATTCTGCTCTTAATGAAACCATATTGATTCTTATGAATGCATTTCATAATTATCCTCTGAAATCTATTGGCAGCCATCTTAGAGAGAAATTTCAGACCCATGCTTGTGAGAGAAATGGGCCTATAATCCCCCACTTCCTCAGGTGATAGTTTCTTGGGTATCAAAGTAATGAAAGAACTATTAATGTTGTCCAGCACTGCAGTCCCCTCATGAAAAGCATGAGCCAGATCATAGAAGTCACTTGATATGATGTGCCAACACCTCTTGAAGAATAGACCATTAAAACCATCAGGTCCAGGTGCTTTATCCACAGGCATGTGCTTGACCACATCATCCATTTCCTCTTTTCCAAAGGGTTCAGTAAGCACATCCAGGCCATCCACTGGAGTTATAAGAGATGCTAAATCAAAACCCATGACAATCCCTCTGGAGGTGCCCATTCTGTTTTTAAAATAGCTCCAAATAATGCCAGCCATTTGATCATGGTCAGAGACCACAGAGCCATCAGGTAATTTAAGACTAGCAATTGAATTTCTCCTGTGCCTCTCAGTGGCCATGGCATGAAAAAACTTGGTATTCTCACCCCCAACCTTAATATACCTGATAGTGCATCTCTTTTTCCAGTACATACAGTGCAGGTGCAAAAGCTTTTCCAAATGAACCTTGACAATTTTCCTGAAATTGAACTCCTGTCTAAACAGGGGCCTCCATTCCTCCAGCTCATCTAAAAGAAAGACCACATGATTACACTTGGTAATTAACAATTTTAACTTGGAAAAATTCATTTGCCATCTCTTAAGGCACATTCTTAGATGCTTAAACTTGTCAGCAATCTGAGCAGTAATGTGTGTCTTCCTAGATGTGGTTAGCCAAGATGATTCCACACAATCCATAAAGCCCTGAAGTTCCAGCCAATAATTTTCAAACCTAAAAAGATTTGATTTTGGTATGGTTGTCTTGATTGAAACTAAACAAGGGACATGGTCAGAGGCTGTCCTGGCTAGAGGCAACACTTCAGTCATTGGGTAGTCAGTGATCCAATCTACTGATGTGAAAAACCAATCTAACTGCTCCAGAAGAGGAATGTCCTGCATATTGGACCAAGTGTATGATCTACCTTTAATTGGCAATTCAAGGAGACCCAAATGTCCAATAATCTCGTTAAATATGAACATATCATTGATGTCCCCGCCAGGTAAGTTTCTATTGTCCATTGACCTAAGAAAATTGAAGTCACCAAGCAATAACCAGTGCTCATCAATGGGGATATTGAGATTATATAGCCAGGTTACAAAATTGTCCCTTTCTTCCCCCTGACAAGGACCATAAACAACAACCAAGGTCCAACTTTCATTATTCTGCCTGGAGGTAAACTTAATCACCATAGCAAATTGCTGAACTTCAATTAAATTTCCAATAAAAACATTCGAATTCCAAACCACAAGAATACCACCAGAAGCCCCTATTGAAGGGGAGCAAGCAAAAGAGTCAAATCTCTTAGGGCAGAAACTTTTGATTGATCTAGAATCGAAGGATGAGCATTTAGTTTCTTGTAGGCAGGCTATAGAGCATTGACTTTCCTCCATTTTCTGTCTGACAGCTCGCTGCCTAGCTTCAGAGTTCAAACCTCTAACATTCCAGCACAACACGTTCCAGTTTCTACATGAATTACTCATTATAACATATACTAGGAAGCATAACCCACATGACACACAATGTCACATGTCCAAAATAACAGAACAAAGTCTGACCCATCACACAGACATAACAAAGTTCATGAGATAACTGACAGGCATAAAACATAAAAGCAGCCAACATAGGGGCCTGCCACACCCAAAAGTCCAGAAGCAGGCTAAACATCAGGATCGACGGATGTAGAAGCAAGTGGGTCCACCATAAGTGCATCCACAGAGAGAAGAGTGGCATCAATTTCCAATTATCTCCCAATTTCCTGAAGCCACGCAATTGGAGTCGCCGGTGGCATTTATTCAGAAGCCTGCTCTTCGGACTGATGGGCCATGAAGGGCTTCGCTCTGGGCTTCTTCTTCTTGGGCTGTATAGCAAGCTCATGAAAAACGGGCTTGAAACCATCCCGCTTGACAGAACTCCTAGTGCAGCGTCTGACGGCAGTATCAACAATTGGTGTTGGAACCAGAGGTTGCCTGGGCCTTCTTGCAGTCGCCACAGACACAGGAGAAATAGACACAGGAGGAACCGCCTGATCAGGTGCAGAATCAACGAACAGGGCTCTAGCGACCGGCCTGACCACTTCCTGATCTTTCCAAGTGAGACGAGGCAAATCCATATCAGAGAAAGCAAAGTCCCAGCTCCGCTTAGACAGAACGACAGGCGACAGAGGCCACATTGAAATTGGCTTGGGGACAGAAAACACCATAGGAGCTTGTAGCATAGCTTCAAAAGATCTTCTCCAAATCAATTCAGGAGGTAGAGGAGGCCCATAAGGCACAGCAGGCATAGCAAAAACTTCCTTAATCACAGGAGGTTGATAGACCACCATGGCCCACTGATCAGGAGCAAACTCCTCATTGAGTACAGGGGCTTCGGGCTGCTCATCCTCAAGAACTACAACAGGCGGCACATTGGCGTCAGCAGCCGAGCTTGGCTGAGCAGATAAATCTACCACCATGGACTCCTGGTCCTGCACAGGTTCAGGGTCAACATCATCATCCCAGTTTCCCCAGTTATCATCAGCAACCTCATGGACCACCGGAGCAGGTGGAGGCACTGCGTTCCATCCCAAAGCAGGGAAAGCAGGTAAGTTGAAAGGGGGCATCTCAGGGAATGGAACACCAGGCACCGGATGTGGATTGCCATTGATAGGCATCCATTCCTCATCTTGCGGCATCTGCTCAGCAAAGTTGGCCCCCAAGATGTATAGAGGAGCAGTCCAAGAAACTCTTGCACCTCCATAGGGTGCAAAATCCATAAACACCACATCACGTGGCACCAGAATGTCTTCCGGGAAGGAGGCAAAAACCAGAGACCTGACCAAGTAAGGATCCTCGCTAACCCAATGATGAAATTTGCCGAAAGTATTGACAGCAGCCCTGATACACTCTGTATTGCGAAGATCTAAAGGAATGCCCAAGAACATGAGAAGGCCCTGACGGAAACCATGAACTCCGCGGTAATTTTCTCCCTCGTCATGCTTCATAAAACGCACAAAGCGATCATTGCCCAATGGCTGCGGCGGTAGCTGCAGCAGATGGAAACGGACAGCAGCATCGCGAAGCTCAAAAAGCCCGACAGAGCGAATCCATGGCTGAGCCGATCTGACAAAAACTCCATGCTCTTGCAACCACTGAACTACAGCCTCTCTAGCACCACCTATCTCATCTGGTTGGGGGATAGGCATTACCTCAGCAAGCATAAACTCCTCATGGCGGCACACAATTGGGGTATGTGGCGAGACGAAAGTTCTTGGAAGGCGATCTTCACCCCCGTCGATGACATGGTGGCCCGCGGGGACATACAGCTGAGGATCCAGATGAAAGTTCGCCATCGGAACCGAGTGCTCAGCCTCCAACGACGGTGAGTGCAACGGCGGAGGAGGGGTTTCAGGCGGCGAGGCAGAGGGAGTCACTACTTTTTGGTGTGTCCTGTCAACTCGCAAAACGAGGAGAAGCTTGCAGGACAAGGTGAAGCTCGCTTACGCCTTTTGACTAATGCAACCTACCCTCGGTGGACATGCATCAGTCCATTCGGTGTCAGATTGTCAGAGGCATACACTGTAGTACCCAACATGCGGAGTACCATGATTGTTTGACTTCACGAAGAGGCGAAGAGCCAAGCGCAGTAGTACGAGTAGTACTACTACTAGAACCGCATGGTGGAGCGTTTGTACTCTTATTTTTTTATCTATGATAAAGTACACGATTATTCCGGAGAAGGGCGGAAAACGGCAGCCCAACATGTAATGAATGATATCGATCAACCAACCATGCTCGAATATATCTTGGCCTCCATGCGAACCCGTCTGTGTGTTCTCGCTCCTCGTCTCTCTCAAGGAACGGCGGGTTGGCTCTTTGCCGTCAATTGAGATCGGTTTGCTCACACTCCTATCCCACATGTCAGTGATATGCCAAGAGGAGGTGCGTTAACTGACTGGCCATACGCGTACTTGGTTTTGAACCTTCATACTACTCCTCCCTCCATCATAGTTTACAGGGCGCGCTTCATTATGATGCATTTCTCTCAATGCATTTCCACCACTAGAGAGACTTTAGACGCGTTTGGTTTAATGCTCAATTAATTAGGGTGTGGTAACCGCAATCAAGTCCACAATTTTCTCTCCATGTACTCTGTACTACTCATACTACGGAGTGGAGTAAGTGCATGCATGTGTGTACCCGGGGTGGAAGCACTGCATGCATGTGTGTACGCATTATTCCCTCTAGTAATAGACGCCGTGCTATAACTACCAATGCTATTTTTCAGGCCGATCGCTAGTCGCTTTGGTCCCACAGATCTTTCTTCTTTTTTCTGAAGTGCGCTGTATAAACAGTGACGGATGGAGTAGTATGAGCGGATTCAAAGAAGAATGTATTGATGGTTGCTTCTTCAGAGCAACTTACAGTGGGAATGGTGGGGATTACGATTTGACTGCTCATTACTCACTATTAATGGGGCGCAACGACCGGGCTGAGTCTCCCATGCAGTTGTGCACTACCCCCTCGATTCTTAAATATACTTTGGAGTATATTTGTCTTTCTAGAGATTTCAACGAGTGACTACTCAAATATTTGTCTTTTTAGAGATTTCAAATGGACTGGCACATACAGATGTATATACATATTTTAGAGTGTAGATTCTCTCATTTTGCTCCATATGTAGTCACTTGTTGAAATCTCTAGAAAGACGAATAGAATATTTAGGAAAGGAGGGAGTACACATACGAAGCAAAATGAGTGAATCTGCACTCTAAAATATGCCCGTTTGAAATTTGTAAAAAGACAAATATTTAGGAATGAAGGAGTATAATTTTGTGCATGGCACATGGACCCGGATGATGAAGAGGCTTCTGGCAATGCTATCAAGCTTCCATCATTTGTTTACATAATTGACGTACTATACAAATAATTTTCCAGTGAGACATGAAATTGTACAATGGTGTGAGCTTTCAGCTTCTGTTTCGCGTGTCTTGCCATCGATGCTCTTTCGGAAACAATAAAAAACTAACTTCCTTGCTAATGCATGTTAATTATTAGCAGATCAGAGCTAATAATTACATCACAACTGAAGACAGAGTTGTGAGAAGGTGTTAAATTAAAATTGATCCATGCTTTCATTGGCAGCAACATCCCCCCAGCTCTGTCTAAATCAACAAGGCATGTTGCGAAAAAAGTAGCTGTCTGGAGCATGCAACATTCCGATCATTTTGTGCAGTTCCACTAAACTAGAGCTGAGCGTCCCTGTTCCAAAGATATTAAGTGTGATTACGATAATAGAGGACTGCTGATGAAACAATAAACACATAAATAGAAGCCGGTCACCTTTGTAGTCTCTCTTAAGACTAACTAGTTGGAGAAGATTAGGCTCGGAGTTGGATGAGGAGGATAGAGCAAAACCAATCTCCCTTTGTGCAGTGGCACTGAAATGTAGAGACGTTACCCATGTGACATTTTAGTACAACTGCACAAAACACTCTTAAGAAAAAAGTGATTTGTGCAGTTCACCAAAAGGTCGCAATAGCAACAAGGTGAAATGGATAGCCCTGTTTGCAAAAAAGAGGTAGAAAGGAAACAATTACTGGCCAATAACAGTTGATGACACATGCGATGACAAAAAAGAAGCATATTCCTTGCCCTAAGGGAAGATAACAACACGGTTGCGTTTGTCTAAAACGGTGTGAGGACGAGAATGCAATATGGAAAGTACGCTGGACGAGCTACGTTTTGGGCAAAGAACTATGGAAGATCCACATGCAGCGACATGGGAAGACGGGCAGTGGAGCAAGGCCGGAGGGGATACCTAGAGGTCGTCGGGATGTAACTAGGTGAGCGGCGGCGGGCAGAATTTGCGAGCAGGTGGCATAGTCCCTGCCGCGTCGGAGCTTGGTCAGAGAGAACGGCGTGTACCGCAGATCGGGATGTGCTGCCTCGGCACCGTCGAACGGAGAAACGATGCACTTCCTCCCTTTCCCCCAGCGGACGGGATGCGGCCGGATCAGTGACCAACGGTGAGAGAGAGAGGCCACTGCACTCCCTTTCCCCCGGCGGACGGGATGCGGCCGGATCTGTGACCAACGGTGAGAGAGAGAGGCCACCGCAGCCTTGTGTGAGATACTCTGAAGAGCGACAAACGAGGCACGCAAGGCTCCATTGTATATAGTGAGCGGACTACCTTTTTCTACATAAAAATCGTTTTATATTCTGTGTACGTGCCATTGAGCGCTATAACTTTATTTAAAAATAACGCGGCAACGCGTCAAGTCGAACTTTGTTTCGTGCAGGCATGGTACACGACCTCCCTAGGTAAACAACCACTACAGGCGTTCAAATTAGCACGTGGGCTGCCATTTCGTAAAGAAATGAGCTCCACCGTGTACCCGCGCGGGTGTGGCTGGGCACGAAGCGTGAGTACATGCACGGGGCACCTATTCTCTTCTTGTATACGTACACCACCTATGTGGGGTTGTGTGAGAGAGATACAAACCTAGAGAGATATAGTGTGTGGGTTCTTGAGAGTTTTTTTTGGGGGGGGCAGGGGGGTCAATCAAAAAATGTAACATATGCAATGTGTGTGAAATAGAGTCCTGGATATAACATATATATAGAGAGGGCGATCCACGAGAAGAGAGTGGAGGTATCACCGGCTTGAGGTGTCCATAGAATCGAAAAGAGGGATGATGTGTGTGTGTGTGTGCGCGCGCGATCGATAAAGAGTGCCATCGAATTTGTGTGTGCCCACGTCAAAGATATAGAGTGGCTGGCCTACTGGAATGTGAGAGGGGACATGTGCAGTTTGTCTTTTTGGCATGGATACCTACCTATAGCGCTCGACTATTGGTGTGTGGTGGGGGAAGAGGGAGGCCCAATTAACTATAGAGGTACAATGGCTGGTATATGTGTGGAGGAGGAGAGAGGCCTACCTCATGTATTAAGGAGATCGATCTGCCTCATGTATTAAGGGAGATCGATCGGTATCGATGCATATCTGCAGGAGAGGAATAAGGTTGGGAGAGAGACAGAGCTAGAGTGTTGGAGGGGTGGTAGTGGAGTTGCTTCTAACAAATGGTGGGATAGGCTTGCTAGACAAATGGAGGGCACGCCCGCAATATCAATAAGAGAGGAGATGGCTGCTTGTTGTCTGTGCACGTGCGTGTGAGTGACGGGTCAGGAGGCATGCACGAATCATGAGGGGGGACGATGTGGCTATGGTAAGCAGACATAACTACATAGAAAGATCAATCGCCCTTTGTTAGAGAAAAGGAGAGACATAACTTGTGAGGTACGTCGATCGATGGGGGGGTAGTTAAAGTCGATCCAGGTATATGTTGGGATATTGATCGGTATACATGCATGTGTGTGTTAGAAGCAAACGAGGCACGAGGAGAAGGATAGAGATAGAGGGATGCATGTAGGAGTTGGTACGAGAGGCATACCATATCGAGCGGGGAGGAGTGTGCGAGTACGAGAACGATGAAAAGAGTGGTGGGAGTGAGGCATGGACGGTGACAAGAGAAGAGGGGAAGCTTGTGTTTGTGCTAGGCACACCTGGCTAGAGAGGCATATCAATCGATGTGTGCCGTAAAGAAGGAGCTGGGGGGGCCTACACACACCGTGGGTGAACGACCTAAAGTGAAAAGACGAATTTGCGCGATGGAGCTAGAGAATGTTGAGGGAGGGTGAGAGGGATGCGGGCGTGTGCATGCACAAGAGAAAGTTAGCGCTAGCCACAAAGATAAGAGGGTTGTGTGGGTGTAAAAGACGAATAGAGATCATATATACTTCATTATAAAAAGCGAATTCGGATATTTGAAGAATTTATCATAGTGTTTTAAACCAACGCATGTGTGAATATATATAACGGTGATACACATGGTGTGTTTATGAACATGTTATACTACATTTAATATATTTTATCTCTACTCTTATAAAAAACGGAGTTGTTGATGATGGTGTGCCTGCCATCCTGCATTATAGGTCGTCCGATTTATATCTAGCGGATAGCAAGGAAACTATGATGGTTGAAGTTGGCAACAATCATGATTGTAGATTCTTATTGAAATAGAGAAACGAATTCAAATTTAGTTCGAATTGCAGCGGTAGTATAGACATTTGGAATGCACTAAAATGTTGGTATGAGTAGGTTACATGCATTATAAAGCAAGCGAAAAAAATTAATCGGACATAACATGGATTCATACTCCCTCCTTCCATCTATATAGGGCGTAATGAGATTTTTAAGACCGCCTTTGACTATTGACAAGATTAATAGTACATGACATGCACAATGTGAAAATTATATCATTGAAAGAACCTTTCACAGACGAAGTTAATGGTGTGCTTTGTGTAAGTTGCATGTCATATATCATTGCTCTAATATTTGGTCAAAGTTAGCATCGAAAAACGCATTAGGCCCTATATAGATGGAAGGAGGGAGTAGCTTTGAATACCATTTGTATAATAAAACGGGGCAAGACTCTCTCTTTGTGTGGTGTGAATAGTTTTATTTTTTTTCGTTTTTCTTTTTGGTTGAGGGAAGTGCGAATTGATTTGGTACGTACAAGTACAATATTACTACACGTTAGGCTTGTCCCTAAAATTCAACCCGTGTCTTGTTATATACCAAAAATTCAAATATCGTGCTCCCAAAACTGGCGCCTTCACAACCCACGCCTTGCTATCCCGAAATTACAACGCGCGTGAAAACTCCCTCCAGCTGCCAAATCCCGACACGCGAAATCCCCCTTCTAACCCTGAGCCGAAAGTGTCGCTAGTTCAAATCGGTGAGGGGTACTTTTGTAACACACCCTACATTTCGGACAAGCGCGTCCCTAAGTCATGCTTCACCCCCTCCCATCGCCCCCTTTTTGCCATTCGAAATCACAGCCCGCCATAACCTCTCCGCTCCAGCTGCGAAACCCCACCCTCCTCCTTCGGCCACGTCATCGCTGCCTAGCCAGAGCCTCTTCCCCAACGATGTCGTCCACTGCAACAGCTCGACGTCCCTCGTCCACCTCCTTGGATGAGGATCCATCGTCCATCTCGTCGTCCCGCCGGTTCAGCCGCCCCGTCCTCCACCTCCAAGGAGCTGCTCCGATGATCGCCTCGTCTATCGCGGCTGCTCCATCCCTACAGCGCCGCCTTAATCTGCTCCACCGGAACCACAACATCCTCACCATCTCCTCGGACGAAGCCGAGGCCTACTCAGCGCCACCAAAGAGGTTGTACACTCATCGCATCGCACCTTCTCCTTAACTCAACCTCCTGGCACCAACGGTGCTCCATCCCGCACCCCCATGGAGTGGCTACCTTGAAGCCGGCGCCGCGGGCGACATCTCCACGGCGGCTCTCCCCCAGTGCGAGGCCCCTTCGGCGGCGGCGTCCATACCAGCCGGATCTGCTGCTGCTGCTCCGGTTCTCGCTCGCTCGCTCGCTCGTGCTGCTGCTCCGGCTCTCGCTCGATTGCTCGCTCGCCCAGCTGCTGCTGCTACTCTCCCCCTCGCTCGTGCTGCTGCTATGCTCCGATTAAGCCACACTTCAGTCGACTGAATCGACTTTTGGGTCAGTCAATTTTCAGGGGTTGGGGGGGCTCGCCGGAGTTAAGGAACAACCACCCGCAACAGGGACGGGGGCTCGCCGGAGAGGTACCCCACTATCTATCTTAGGGTTCAGGGTGGGGGGAGGCCTAGAGGGCTGGCCGGGGCGGCGGTGGCGAGTTGTTTCGGGGCGGCGAGGTGGCGCTGGGGACGGCGGTTCGGCCGGTGGTGGCTGGCGGCTCAGGGGGGTGCAGGTTGAAGATGAACTGCAGGCCCTCCCTAAACTACATGTCAAGTGCCTCTCTGCTACCATTGTGTTCAGTTTCGACAGTAGCATTCAGATTCCACATTAAATTTCAGTTTCGACAGTTAAGTTCAGAGTCAACAGTTTTTACCTCATCTGTTGTAGTCAGGTGGTTTTTGGTTATGTTAATTTTACATTCATTTTACATCATCTATTGGAGATGCTATTAGAATCCCACTTGAGATTGACGATGCCTGTCTTGTGCTGCTTCAGCCTTGACGTCTTATGGCTCACCGGAGTTGCTCCAATGACAGAACGATCCATCCCAACAGAGCAGTGCCCTGGACTCCGTCTACAGATTCCTTAGATCTTCCTCCACACCTCCGACAGCCACCTTTGCCTCAACTGCTTCAGCGACCAACCCAATGATGCTGAGGTTGACACGGCTACGGCAAAGAGGTTGTACACTTGTTGCATCACTTATTACTATACATTCACGTCGATCCATTAGGGCTATTTTGGTTCAACGGAAAAACGTCGATCCACTAGTTGTTACCATCACTCTAAATTTCTGCATGCTCTCCTTACATAATCTCACCATATTTTTTTCGTATGCACGTCAGATATTGTACACAGTCATGCTGAACATGTAGAGAAAAAGAGAAGAGTTTTGCGCGGCAATACAATGTCATGCAGACATCGCTACATGGTGGGTTCAATGGCAAACCCTCCCTACCCCTCTCTAGACTGTAATCCAGAGGAAGATATCTGTTCTGAGGCGTATTTAGACACCGCTGACCACTCCTATTTACCCCCCAAGGTGTTTGCTCTACCTTGGCATGATGATGTTAGTCATATCATGCATATGTTGCCTTGCAGTGCCTACTTTTGACATCATATATGTCATCTGCTTAGTTTAGACATGTTCTGTAATGCCACCTATTTAGTTTCTATATCATATATGGGAATTATGCAGTCTCATGTCTTTTAGCCAGCCATAATATATGTGAAATGTGCAATGCCATCCTGTTTAACCAGGCTTCATATATTTGAATGATATCTTGCCCATCCTTTTCTTCATTACATTTGCATTTGTCGACAATGTTTGTACATTAAACTACTCTTCCTGTGAATCAGACATTTGGGTGGGAGATGGAAAAATCTGGAGTGAAAACAAGGCCTTCAGAGCAGACAGTGCTACCTGTCGAAGCAGATCTCTTGTTGGGTCCCGATAGCTCCTCAGAGATGAATTCAGAGATAGATGATCAGTCCTATTCCCCCACTGAGGTGTATGCTCTAACTTGGCACGGTTATACTGCTCATATCATGCATACGGTGTCTTGTATTGCATAGTTTAGACATCATATACACAATATTCAACACCATGTTCTTAGTTCAGACATCATATCGAATGCCCTAAGTTTAGCATATAAATCACATATGTGAATTAAATGATGCGATCCTGATTACTTAGATAACATGCAGGTGAATTATGTCATGTGATCCTGTTTAGTTATTCATCATATCTCTGAATGATGTTATGCTATGCTATCCAGTTTAGATAGACATCATATATGTGAAATTATGTCATGCTATCCAATTTAGTTAAACAATATACATGTCAACTATTTCATGCCCTCTTTTTTCCACACTATCTATTGCATTTGTCTCTCATACAATGTCTGTACATTCAACTACGTTTCCTGTTTATTAGCCATTTGAATTGGAGCGGGTGATGCCAGTATCTAGTGGAATAAAAACACGGTCTTCAAATAAAACAGTGCTACCTATTGGTGGAGATAGCACCCCGGTTGTACATGCACAAGAACCAGCCCTACCACACATAACCCAAACTCTCGCTGATTGTACCCCTACTGCGATGGACAGAGAACCAGCTTCACCCAATCTAACCCCAACCCCAGCCGATAGTAACCCAGTTCCTGTTGACACAGCACCATCTCCACCACAGAGCTCCCAAACAAGAGCAGTTAGTAAGACAACTCCAGTGCCCAAAGGGCCAGTACTATCACGGTGAACCCCAACTCCACCAGTTAGTACGCCTATTCCTGTGGAGGAAGCACAACCAGCCAGTCGTAGTTTAGCATCTATCGCATTTGATGTTGTTAAATCGTCTGTGCGTATCTTCCCATCTTCGAAATATTATACTGAAGATGAAGGAAAATGCCGGTTGCAGGTGTTTGTCCAGGAGTTATGTGTAAGTAATGTTATTCATGGCAATTACTTTGCTTCGTCCCATACATCCTACCTCCATGATGGTTATAATACAACAAATTTTCCCATTTTTCTCTATAGAGAAGGACCGATTTGGAAACTCATGACGAGGTAACCTGTGCTAATACCTCTACTATCTTCAAGAATGCTTGGTGGCAGTACCGGAATTACCTGAAGAAAATGTACTTCACCGGCAAAGAAACTCATCAAATTCCCTTACGTTCTCCTGAGACAGATTTACGGGACGATGACTGGGAATGCCTTGTTCTGTACTGGTCCCGAACCAAGAATGTGGTAAGGTCTATGAGCTCATTTTCTATTTTCAAGTATTTTATTCTTGCGTCTTACTGTACTCTGTTCATGTAGAACAAGTGCCTAAACCTGAAGAACAACTATTCTAATTTAAGATTCCATTCCTATCATAGTTCAAAAAAGCGTTAGGCGTTAATTGTGCATTTTGCCACCGCCTTGCGCTTTACTGACCAAAGCGCATGTTTATGCGTAGTTATGCACAGATTATGCATAGTTATGCGCAATGCATTTTGCCAACGCCTAGAGCCTAGGCGCGCTTAAGCGCTCGCTTAGGTGCGCCTTTTTTAACTATGATTGCTTTGCTCTTGTATCACTGTATTTACTCATACAAACTTATTTTTAAATTGAAGGATGCAATCGAAACTCCAATGGCACAGCAGGTATGTTCACGCATGTTTCTTTAACAGGTTTGCTCTTATCAATAGCTCTGTTGATTTCAATTTCAATTGTGTATACAGTTGACTTTCATATCATGCACATTACTAGCATCACAACAGAGCCAATAGTGTATTTGTACATGTAGACCCGTGGTACCCATCTGAAATCTTGTTGTGCCGTGTAGTTTCCCACGCTTTGTATTCTTTCACTGCTGCTTTGTCTTGAACTGATATCATTTGAACCGTGTCTCTAATTTGATTTGGCAAGACAATGCTGTGACCATAGGACATAGATATATGTTTGTTTGATGCTTTTATTATGTACTAGTACTTGGAAATAGAAGACTTGGTAGTTTAATCTTGTCCACCTTACTAATGAACTGGTTCACCGAAATGAGTTTCATATTCTAGTACATGCTAAACTTGTTATGTGTCTGCTTGTTTCTTCTTTTAGAATGCTGACAGAATATTGGGGAAGAGTGCCTTATTAAGCAATGGTAAAGGAAGTAATGCAGATAAGGTTTAGGATAGTGACACATCCTTGTTGGTCTCCAACAAAGCTGATAAAATAGCTAAGGAAGACTATCTTGAAGACAGCGAGACAACCCCAAAGTCCTGTCTTGGTTTAGTGTTCGAGTTACTGGCCACTACCGCATGCACAAGCTATTCAAACTCACTGTCTGAATCAGTTCGGTTTCTTGAGTCTCAACTACAAGCTGAAAGACATCGATCAGCTGTGCTGCGACAAGAAGCGGAAGGACTGCGGAAGTCCGTGGAGCATTCAGATGCATACTTTCTGGTGCAACAGCAAGCGTTGGAGGATTTTAGCGCCAAACGGGACAAAGCTAATCAGCTTGCTAGGCTTATTGCCAGCATGGTGGATACCCAGGATAACGTTTCTTGAGCTCTTCTAAAGTTGTTTCAGTTATGCTCTTGTTTTGCTTCCGCGTTTATTTGCATTGGTGGCCAATTTTGACGGCCAGTGTATGTAATATGCTGCTTTGTTCCCTATATTTGCGCTGGTGGTGAACTTTGATGCCTAGTGGATGTAATATGTGTAATAGCGGTAATATGCTAGCCTTAATTGCTTGCTTATTTAATTCCTTATTGTCTTGTTTAGTTGTTTGCTTGTAGTCACTGCAGTTCTTTTTCTGTGTTTTTCTAGTGGCCACAATAGCCTATTTTTGGTAACTAGGCAAAAATAATCATGGCAACACATGGACTGTTGTAACCATGGGCCTCCTGCAGGCCGTATGATCCATGGGCCTTCGTTCGGCTGTAGGACCATTGGCATTCTATACGGGTCGTAGGATCCATCGGCCTTCTATATGGGCCTTAGGGATCAATGGGCCTTCTACGGGCCGTAGGGTCCATGGGCCTTCTACGGGCCGTACTATCCATGGACCTCATACGGGCCGTAGGATCCATGGGCCTTCTACGGGGCGTATCATCATTTTGCCAATCATGGGCCGTACTATTCGTGGACCATAACGGGCCGTTAATAGGCCGTATTTGATAACTCTATGAAAATAGCCCAACGGGTTTTTTTTACATGAAAACGGCCCAACGTATTAATGGTCCGCAAACGGGCCGACTGTAACGACGGGCTGAATTTGGCCCACAAGCAGAAAATAACAGTAACGGTTCGTATGTAACAGAATACTGCAAATGAGCCCAAGAATCAATGGGCCCTGAGAAGGCCGAAAGATAACTTGGGCTGGAATCGGCCTAATGGAATAACGGGCCATAAATGGGTATAAAGTGATACACTGTTCATTATGGGCCAGTTTCACCACGGGCCGTTAATGGGCCAAGAGTTACAAAGGTCCTCATATGGGCCGAAAGAAGTCATGGGCCACACATGGGCCGGAAGTTAAAATGGGCTGAATCATATTGGACGGCCCAGATGACGCTACTGGGCCTAATTCGGATAGGGCGTAACGGGCCCTGGGTTAGCAGGCTGTAAATGGGCTATATGCAAACAGGCCGTTAATAGGCTTTCCATGGGCCGGCCCGCCACCTTTTGACCAAGTTAAACATGCCGGCCTTTTCACAGGAATGGGCCTCTGTTGGGCCGTGCCACGTGTCGCCGTATCATAGGCGCCTTCTGTCCAATAAGCGGATGACATCTGTCCCAACGGTGAGCCGACACGTGTTTCCTCCAACCAATGATGATTTTACACGTGGAAAATCCCCATTGGTCGGGGCTGTTAACGGGTTATCGGATCCAAAACCCGACCCGATAGCTTAATGGCATTCCGTTACGGTGGATGCCACGTGTCGGTCACCCTTGATGAAAGCACTTCTGTGACGCGCGATTTATCGTCATGGAAGTGGACACTTCCATGATGATAATTTTGGTAATGTCATGGAACACTTCTACGATAGCACAGGTATGACTATCTTGATTCTGTCATAAATTTGTCATGGATGTACATGCATGACAAAAAACGCGACCTACTGTGACAAACACGTATCATCACATAAGTGTATTTTTTTTGTAGTGAAAGGGGATGGTGGGGTTTAACTGCAGCAAGCCAGCTTTGACTTGGTGGCTATCCTGAACTACAACTGCAAGTAACTCTTTGGGGTGGCACACATGAGTCCACATATTCACTATATCAATACACCACTATGGATCCGCTCCCGTCTCCCTACGAGAACGCCATCCATAGCACTCACGCTTATCTTGCGTATTTTAGAGTATCCACTTTCACTTGTCTATGAACTGTATAGGCAACCCAGAGGTCCTATACTACGGACGCGGCTATTCGAATAGATTATTTATAACCCTGCAGCGGTGTACTTCTTCATACATGTTTCCACCACTTAGCGTCTGCACATGACATGTGCTCGACAGACTTCAAGCGAAAGTCGACGTGGGTGTAGACCACGACCTACCTAAACACTCAAGTCTCTAGTCCGGGTTTATCGCCTATTTAGGTTCCATCCGCAGGGAGTCCGGCCGAGGTTTCCACATACGGCCCCGAACGATGTGTATAGGGTTTCGCGACACCAAATGGGCGCCCGGCACCCGGCCACGTGCCTACCGCATCATGGCCCACCCCTCGGCTCAGTGCTGCACATGGCCTCCAGCATACTACAAACACCAGAAACTACTTGCAACTCCTGGACAGAGGACTAGGGTGATTAAGAAGTTGAGCAGGGTCATATTTCAGAGCCCAATGCATGGTAGTAGCTGTTTCATGGATCACAAACACAGAACTCAGTTCCTGAGGACAACTTCAATGAGACAACCCACCATGTACTCCTACATGGCCTCTCACCGCTACCTTTACCAAATCATGTTCACACACTTAGCTCACACATGGTAGGACATGTTCATCACATTCCAATTCATCACCGATGAATCAAACCTGACACAACTCTAAGCAATAGCAGGCATTACAAGCAAGCATGAATGAGTAGACACATCAGGGCTCAAACAACTCCTACTCATGCTAGTGGGTTTCATCTATTTATTGTGGCAATGACAGGCCATGCAGAGGAAAAGGGGTTCAGCTACCTAGCATGTAACAGTTGTATCGTTGTTGTCCTAATGCATTAAAAGAGAGCAGAAGCGAGAGAGTGCGATTGTATCAGAATGATAAAGGGGGTTTTGCTTGCCTGGCACTTCTGAAGATAGTATAGTTCTTCATCAGTGTCATCGATCACGTCGTCGGAAACATCGTCTACTAAGAGGGAACAACCACCGACAAACACAAGAGCAACCACAATCAATGCAATGCACATTCATACAAATGATATGTCATATTAAAGTACTGAATTGACCTAGTGCAACAGTTAGTCATATTCATCGAAGTGGAATTCAAACCTATAGCAAATTCCAACTCCAAAACTAATTACCATTTATTTCATAATCATGAATTGTCCTATTCAGTCAGGTTAACTTGTTCAAACATGCATTAAAAAGGTATAGATGGATAGATTGGATTTTTCTGATCATTTTTCATATATAGTTTATTTCATTTGGAGTTACGGTTGAATTACTATGAATTTTCGAAGTTTTGGACATTTTCTGGAATTTCCTGATTATTTTAAAACCAGAAAATCATTAATTGCGCCAGCCTGACATCATCGTGACATCAGCAAGTCAATGGGGCACGCTCCAGTCAAACCTGACGTGTGGGGTCCACACGTCGATGTAACAACTAACTAAAGAGTTAATTACTATTAGATTAAGCACTAACCTAGGTTAATTAGACCCTGGGCCCACAGGTCAGTGTCTTATCTACTTAACCAAGTTAATTAACAGTAACTAAATCCAGCACTAATTAAGCCGGGGCTTGGGCCCACCTGTCAGGGGCTAACCTAACTAACCTAAATAGGATTAGCCCTAACTAATCTAGTTAGCCGCGCGGGGCCCGCATGTCAGTGAGAGGGAGGGGTCAAACCTCTGGTCAGTCGGGGTCAAACCTCGCGAGTCAACACGGTCAACCCGCCAGCGATGACAGAGACGGCGGGGCGGCTCGAAAATACTCTACAGGGCACCATTCGATGCGCGGGTTGCACCTACGGGTTCCTGGGAGTGAGGCGCATCCATTGGTGGTCGTGGTAGGAGCTGTGGTGGTCAGGATCGACGGCGGCAACCAAATCGGTGGTTGCCGGAGTTCGGACAGGTTCGGTTTGGCGCTAGGGGGCACAGCAGGTTGAACGGGTGGGCGTGCCCGGCTCCTGGGAGAGTGATGAGCACGGGGCAAAGCTCGGACGTGGGTGGTAGCAGCTGTGGCCGCGGCGGCAATGAGGCGCGGTGCCGGCGAGCTTCGGCGTCCACCCAACTACGGCCTAGAGGAGGCTGCGAGCAACGTGGTTTGGGGGAGGAGGAAGAGAAGCAAACCTCAAGCATGATGGGAAGGTCAGTGGGCGCGAGGGAGGTCCGGAGCGAGCAGGGCGACGGCCAGCACTTCAGGGCGTTTGGCGTCGCGTGAGTTGACAGAGAGGCATAGGCGACGATGGCGGAGCTCCTGGGCATGTTGGAGAGGCGAGGAGGAGGCGGTAGCCATGGCGGCAGCGAACGGCAGTGACGGTGGCGCTCGGCTGGGAGAGAGAGAACGAGACAGAGAAGGGGAGAAGCACGGGAGAGAGTGAGAGAGGTCCAGGAGGGTGTGTGGCGTCTCCAGGGACGGCCAGGGCGTCGAGGGGGAGCGGCAAGCAGGAGGTGGCCGGGGCGCGTGGGCATGCATGGCGGCCACACGCATCTCATCCTACTGGCGAGAGGTGGGAGATGACTGGCAGCAGCGCTGGGCTGGGCCGGCCAGCTGGACTGCGACAGGTGAGGCCAGGTAAGTCTCTCTCTCTCTCTCTCTTTTATTTCTGTTTTCTATTTTTCTGCAGCTGTTTGGCTTTATTAAAAATACCAGAACCTATTCAAAAATCATGTAACTGCTTGAGAGCACTATTTGGAATATTTCCAGCAGCCATCATTTCAATTCATGATTATTTTGACATTTAAAATAATTTATAGCATTTAAATGTCCAAGTACAAATACTGTATGATTTAATTAATAACCCAAAGTGTCCTAGAAAAGTGTGCACCATTTTTGTCAGAGGTTCTGGACCAAAACAAAAATGATGAACATTTATGAAGGGCATTTCAGGTTCATTGAACCTATTTGAATTCCATTTGGTGTTAGGGTTTGGACATCCCCATTTCAAGTTCATTTGAAAAATAAACATGATGACATGGATGTAGATGCAACTAATTACAAGCAATGATCTAGGGATGTGACAACTCACCCCCACTAAACAAGAATCTTGTCCCGGGATTCAAGACGTGAGGTAAGAAGACAAAGGGGACACTAAGTATCACAAACTTCATGATCCAACTGTCTTCTCGAGGTTCTTGATTTGTTGACTCAAATTGATCTTGAAGTCTTTGCTTTTGAGATCTTCATCCAACACGAGTACAAAAGAGCAAAACATGTCTACATGGATGGATCATCTTAATGATCACAAGATCAACTCACAGGATGAGACGTAGAAACATCTCTCGAGCTGAGACATGAAGCATACATCCAAGGATGGAGTGTAGCAGATGACGAGGGTTCACTAGGTAGACAACAATTCCACACCTAAGAGGGTGGCGAACGGTTGTCAACATAGCAAGAATTTTAGTTGACATGATACCATAGCGAGACACCTCAAAGAAGGTGACTCATGGAACCATTATCTGAGGTGGCAAAAAGAATTACTTTTGATTCAGAGAGCATTGAAACTCTCTATTCCAGCCTAGGCAAAACACAATCGATGGATTTAAGGAGTCTGAGAGAATGACATACTCGGACTAGGATTGGTGATGTGGACTACCTTGTTGAAGACAACGCAAGGATGATTTTGCTTATCGTCGGAAATGGATGGAATCCATGGTAGGACCACTTTAAAAGATGATCCTGGACAGCAACTACTGAGAAGGACAACCCATGGGAAATTGGCACAATGGGGTGCAGGCTGGGAACAAAATGCAAATGTTGGGAATGTTCCAACCATCATATCTGCCTGAGATTCAGATCTGGTTAGAAACAAGATGCTTCAGACTCAACATGTCTGAAAAGAAAAGTTGCAACACAAATCGACGAGATGACGTTGCAAGATTCTCAGGAAATGGACTACGATAGTAGGATCCAAAACAAGAGCTAGTTCTGCTACAAACATGTGGACACACTGTCGCAGACAAGCATGACCACGTAGTAGTCTTATGATAAAACACTACCGAGTTTAGGTGGGGAACCCTCATCGAGGATATCAAAGTCTTTATGCAAGTCCATGGATTAGATCCCAAGCATAGACTTCTCTCCCTTGAACAAGTCAGTCAGTGGCTTGGTGTGCTAGGGATACGTATAGAATAAAGATGATCAGTCTATCAGACCATAGAGTACTTCACACATGCTTGACTGACTTGGGACGATTCCAAAGAAAACAAAAACAATCTTTCTCAAACTCACGACGGCAACTGCCACCAAATGCACGTGAATCAGAGGAAGTCACTTCTTTCATCTGAACATAAGCTTTATGAACGGAACACGAAAGCATTGCTCACAAAGTTTCCAACACTAGCTGGATGTTCAACACGAATCATGAGAAAGATGAAATTGTTGCTGATGGGATCAACAACAATTCATATGGGTTTCTATATAAGTGGAATTCCACAATTATGTGAACAAAGTGATAGCATTGGTCAGACCCAAAAGATATAATGGTGTATGCTCGAGGAAACAACCACGAGTAAGACAACATTACGAACATCGTTGGTTCTGATTTGATTTGACAATAGCCCACACTCAAATCAAGGTTTGGACAAGACAATAGATCCAATCACTGATCATGAGGACCAATTGACGAGCATATCATCTTTCTTTAACACACATACACACGCAAAGATATCCCTTAGGAATGAACTAAGTCGGGTAAGCTTTTATCTTCCAACTCTCCAAGTTGTTGTTCAGCTTATCCAACTAGCTCAGGGGTATCCAACACAAATTCTTGGAGAAAGGGTGGTTACAAGAAACCAACTTAATCACGAGCTCAACATAACAGTCAAGAAACAACCTGGTGATACTTCCGAGAAGATATTAGGAAAATCACGAACCACCGATATGTTACTAAGCTCGAGAACAATCTTGCTTTTCAGGGCAAGACGATATGATCAAAGGATCGAGGGATTGACACAATCCTAACTCATTGATCGAAGAGTGCACCGAAATAAGGACTAGGTAGCACGATCAACCTTAGGGTGATGATTCCATAATCAACATGCTAAGAGTGAGGTTATTGTCCATTTAACTACCAAGCAATGGTGTTGCTAGGAATATAGATTTCACACATCACGATTCACTTGTCGGCACTCTGGTTGTGACAAGACGGAACCGAGGAATGAATAATGATGGCGAGAAGTATCACTACGTCAAGAATCCATAAGAGCTGGTGCCATTCTCATGAAAATCCTAACATAAAGGGGGTAATACTCCAAGGTAGAACAGAATCAAAAGCTGGATTGGCATTTTGATCTGCGAAATACAACTACTTTGACCCAATCCCGGATATGGAAGAGGTACTAGAGTTTGTTTCTCCTAGTCATTCCGGAATAGAATGGCTTGACAGACCACAAGAGTAATAGGCATCGATGAATGAATGCACGCATACCCTTGACTATCAATTGATAGACGAAGGTCGAAAGACAACTAAAGAGGGATAACTGAAAGGAACATACGATTTTCTGAGCTATGGATGCACAGATTAGTATGTCGAGCAAAGCTCAACATATTTCTTTCGGATAACCCATGCGGAGAAGGTAGGACTGGCAGAGTCGCAATATAGAATGGATAACTCATCGAGAGCACTCTTATTGTGATCTCTTGGTTCAAGGAACTTCTTCCATAAGCGGTTCATAGTATTTGGAAGAAGGAAATACCACGGACCTCGAGGACTAACACAAAGGTTACTAATAACCTAAAGGAACTAGCAAACACTATCAAAATGAACTATGTAGGGTGAATCTCGAGTTCAAGAACCCAGGAGTAGAATACCTACTACTAAGTAGCATCACGGGATGCTTTCATGAATGACGGCCAGAATCATCACACTGGGAACACAATCCATGGCTAACTTACTAGGTGATACTCTATGACACCTAGGGTCATAATAATAATATCTCCAACCTATAGATAGAGGCAATGAAGTACCCCAACACACTAGTTAGTGTGATTGATCTGGCACAAAGGAACTATGGAACGGTAAGAAGGAATTTGAAAATGCATCAGACTGTTTGGAAACCTGGGATGACTTGGACATCATAAATGTTGTAAATGCTCAAAGGATTTGAGACATCCTACAAAATGGTGGCATAACCACTCGATCATCACAATATCAAGATTCTGAGGCCAGCTACGAACATACAGATTAAAGCAGGAACTGAACTGAAGCTTAGAACCATCAATCCTATAAGTCTGTGGATTAGTAACACGTGATCCTGATAGAAAGAAGAGAAGGTCTAGTTCCTTAACCCCGTAGGAAGGATAAGATAACTCAGATCAGAAGGGCATGAGGTAAAGGAGCAAAAAGAGCCTTATGTTCCATCCCACAATAAATTCCCCTACATATAACTACAGAATTTCTAGACTCAACTTCGACCAGTTTGGCTTGGTAATCCTACAGGCAGTCAGGCTCTGATACCAAAACTGTCAGGACCCCGATCCTATGCCACACCGATCTAGCATGTAACATCTCATATCACTTTACGGCCTCACGCATGGTATTCCCACGGGTATCGCCTTACCAGGCCCAGGACCGTTTGTGCCATTTGGCTCACGTATATGATAGTGTCGCTAGCATTCATATGACAAAGAACCCGGGCTGACATGGCTAGTCGTAAACCCAAAGTGGCACTAACTTATAGGGACAGGCATACATGACCCAGTAATGAATGTGTCGGTCATCAGCGAGTGAATCCGGGCTGTAGTAGCTGGGCTAGCAGGACTCTGGTAAACCGGGCTGTAGCAGGCTAACAGGACTCCGGTAGACACTGTGTGACATTTCCCTGAAGGGATAGACACAGGAACAAAGAAGGACACATGCCGGTCAGCCTAAGTGTTCCGAAGCAGTAGCAAGCTATCGAGGCTCAGTGGAAGCACTAGGAGACATTTCCCGGTAAGAGAGGCTACCAAGGATAAACAACTAGATAGTCCGATCCCACACATACCAAGCATTTCAATAACATACACACAATATGATCGATATGTGCAAATACAGCATGGCATCACAACATGACTCTACAACTCAAGTATTTTATTCAGTAGGCTCCGAGGAGCGAGATATTACAAACATGGGTCTCGTGACCCAACACTCAGAGCATACAAGTCAAAGCACAAGCGGAAGCTTAACATGTCTGAGTACAGACATCTACAAATGAAAATGGCTGAGAAGCCCGACTATCTACCAGATCCTGCCGAGGCACAAGATCGTAGCTGAGGTAACAAGCTAAACATCGAAGTCCATGCGGAACTACTAGCGAGACTGAAGTCTCTCTGCAAAAACATAAAATAGGCAAACATGAGTACAAATGTACACAGCAAGACTTACATCAGAACTATCTACATATGCATCAGTATCAACAAAGGGGATGGTGGGGTTTAACTGCAGCAAGCCAGCTTTGACTTGGTGGCTATCCTGAACTACGACTGCAAGTAACACTTTGGGGTGGCGCACACGAGTCCACATATTCACCATATCAATACACCACTATGGATCCGCTCCCGTCTCCCTACAAGAACGCCATCCATAGCACTCACGCTTATCTTGCGTATTTTAGAGTATCCACTTTCACTTGTCTATGAACTGTATAGGCAACCCAGAGGTCCTTTACCGCAGACGCGGCTATTCGAATAGATTATTTATAACCCTGCAGGGGTGTACTTCTTCATACATGTTTCCACCACTTAGCGTCTGCACACGACATGTGCTCGGCAGACTTCAAGCGAAAGCCGACGTGGGTGTAGACCACGACCTACCTAAACACTCAAGTCCCTAGTCCAGGTTTATCGCCTATTCAGGTTCCATCCGCAGGGAGTCCGGCCGAGGTTTCCACATACGGCTCCGAACAATGTGTACAGGGTTCCGCGACACCAAACGGGCGCCCGGCATACCCGGCCACGTGCCTACCGCATCACATCCCATCCCTCGGGTCAGCGCTGCGCACGGTCTCCAGCATATTACAAACACCAGAAACTACTTGCAACTCCTGGACAGAGGACTAGGGTGATTAAGAAGTCGAGCGGGGTCATATTTCAGGGCCCAATGCATGGTAGTAGCTGTTTCATGGATCACAAACACAGAACTCAGCTCCTGAGGACGGCTTCAATGATACAACCCACCATGTACTCCTACATGGCCTCTCACTGCTACCTTTACCAAATCGTGTTCACACACTTAGCTCACACACGGTAGGACATGTTCATCACATTCCAATTCATCCCCAATGAATCAGACCTGACACAACTCCAAGCAATAGCAGGCATGACAAGCAAGCATGAATGAGTAGGCACATCAGGGCTCAAACAACTCCTACTCATGCTAGTGGGTTTCACTATTTACTGTGGCAATGACAGGTCATGAAGAGGAAAAGGGATTCAGCTACCGTAGCATGTAACAGTTGTATCGTTGTTGTCCTAATGCAGTAAAAGAGAGCAGAAGCGAGAGAGTGGGATTGTATCGGAATGAACAAGGGGGTTTTGCTTGCCTGACACTTCTGAAGATAGTATAGTTCTTCATCGGTGTCATCGATCACGTCGTCGGAAACATCGTCTACTAAGAGGGAACAACCACTGGCAAACACAAGAGGAACCACAATCGATGCAATGCACATTCATATGAATGATATGTCATATTAAAGTACTAAATTGACCTAGTGCAACAGTTAGTCATATTCATTGAAGTGGAATTTAAACCTATAGCAAATTCCAACTAATTACCATTTATTCCATAATCATGAATTGTCCTATTTAGTGAGGTTAACTTGTTCAAACATGCATGAAAATAGTACATATGGATAGATTGGATTTTTCTGATCATTTTTCATATATAATTTATTTCATTTGGAGTTACAGTTGAATTACTATGAATTTTAGAAGTTTTGGACATTTTCTGGAATTTTGTGATTATTTTAAAACCAGAAAATCATTAATTGTGTCAGCCTGACATCATCGTGACATCAGCAGGTCAACGGGGCACGCTCCAGGTCAAACCTGACATGTGGGGTCCACACGTCGATGTAACAACTAACTAACAGAGTTAATTAGTGTTAGATTAAGCACTAACCTAGAATAATTAGACCTTAGGCCCACATGTCAGTGTCTTATCTACTTAACCAAGTTAATTAACACTAACTAAATCCAACACTAATTAAGCAGGGGCCTGGGTCCACCTGTCAGGGGCTAACCTAACTAACCTAAATAGGATTAGCCCTAACTAACCTAGTTAGCCGGGCGGGGCCCGCATGTCAGTGAGAGAGAGGGGTCAAACCTCTGGTCAGTCGGGGTCAAACCTCGCCGGTCAACACGGTCAACCCGCCGGCGTTTAGCCGCCGGCGATGATAGAGACGGCGGGGCAGCTCGGAAATGCTCTACAGGGCACCATTCGATGCACGGGTTGCACCTACGGGTTCCTGGGAGTGAGGCGCATCCATTGGTGTTGATGGTAGGAGCTGCGGTGGTCAGGATCGACGGCGGCGACTGTTGGGGATATGACTATTTGTGTAAGCCGCCCAGGAGGGGCCGGGTTACACAAAGCAGACTCATCAGAGAGAAGCCCAAGACCAAGCATGAAAATGGCAATTTAACAAAGGGCTTAAGGCCCACAGGCGACTTAAGGCCCGTTGTAGTAAACCGCCATGATGGCATGACTTGTAACATAAGGTAGATTTAACTAGTCACCGAGCCGGACACTGTTTATAAGCCGGCCGGGACTCTACAAGCCACAGGGCATCAACCCGTGTATATATGGCGACGACCTGCTGGCGACTTAGGGCAAGAAACAACTGATCGAGAGCCGGGCATAGCGTATCTCGCTCCCTGGTTATCGAAACATTAATACCAACCCAACTAGACGTAGGCCTTACCTTCACCGTAAGGGGCCGAACTAGTATAAACCCTCTCGTGTCCTTTGTCCCGATTTAACCCCTTCAAGCTTCCTAGTTGCGATGGCTCCACAACTAAGTCCTTTCACGAGGACATCTGACGTGACAGTTCCACGACAGTTAGCGCCCACCGTGGGGCCAGCGCACGGTGGATTTGAGTTCTTGAAGGGCAACTTCGAAGGGCTCAAGGAATACGTAGTGGGCCGGATGACCAAGAGTCGTCGCGGCAAGATCTACATCGACGACGAAGGCTGGGGTCCCGACGCCGGCTCAATTGAGTACGGATACTGGGTCCCCTTCGGCGGAATCCACGTCTTCATCGGCCGGATCAGTGAACCGGGCCCTGAGCCGGACAACTGCACCAACCTCGTCGAGACGGCTCAGCGTGCGAGGAAGACCCGGACTCAACCGGTCATGAGGCGTGCCTTCGTGGGCTGCATCCATGGAGAGGAACTTTCTGAAGGATCTGAAGATAGGGGTGAGACGACCATCCTCTCAGATGGTGATTCGTCCGCCGGTTCAACAGATTCGTTGTACCAAGTGCAAGACGGCGTGCTCGAGGGCTGTTCCGATGGCATCAGTATTCCGGACCCCTGTGAGCCACCAAGATGGGCCGGAGTCTTCATGGCTGGGACTCAGCTCGGCTCAAACTCTACAGCTGCTGCAGCAGTAACGTCCAAGTTAGGAGCAGCCGGGGCAGGCGGTCCCGTGCGCCCACCGGCTCAGGCGCTGATTGACCTCATGGACAAGCTTACGGCCCATTTAACCGCCACGGTTATTCCTGCAGACAAAGATGAGCATGATGTGGTGGTAGCACAGGTGCGTGAGGAGATAGCTCAGGCCAAGGAGGCCTTGGCAGCTGAGGATACTAGACTAGCTACAGAGCGGGCGGCTCTTGACGCCCGGGCACAACGCTTGCAGTCAGAAGCTTACCAGCTCACGATGAACCTAAACGCATCCAATGAGGTAATGAGGAGGAGACATCAGAAAACTCAGTCCCGCTTACCTCCGAATTACGACCCTCGGGTTCTTTTTGCCACACCCGGAGCCGGCCCAAGTAACCCGCCAGAGGCCAATCAGCTTATGACAGCCAAAACAGGAGGGCCGACTCAGCCTCGGGAGATGGCACTGCCTCACGTGAGCATGCCACCGCCGCGTTATGTGCCAATTCCACCGGGTCACTTTTCCAACCCCATGGAGAACTTAATCGCAGCTTCAACACGTTTGGCGGCTCTTCCTATGGACGGTGATGACCTGGCGGCAGTGGAGACCCGGAGAGTCAGAGAACTCCTCCAGACGGCCTTAGCTCAGCAGGAGACCTATTCTTACAGCCGGGACAGAATTCACTCAACTCACCCGCCTTGGTTAGCACCACCTCGTCAGAACCGGAGCCTGAGTTATAGCAGGCACATGGAGTCCGAGGCTTTATCAAGCAATGCCCAACTCCATAACCAGCCCGGTGGCTATCACCCGGTGCAAGACCGAATACGACAGGAGAACGAACGGGCGGCTCAGGCAGCGGCTCAACAGGCGGCTTATCAGGACATCCCGGAGTATCCAACGACTTCTGTGGAGGCGGGAGTAGCCACTAGAACCGGTGGTGTTCCTTGTTTGGTACCGTCTCTACGCAATGTGCGTCTGCCCAAGGACTTCCAGGGACCTCGAAAGATACCAAATTACACGGCCGACTTATAGCCCGGGGCATGGATTGAGAGTTATGAGATGGCCATGGAGCTGTTGGAAGTCAGTGACGCGGCGATGGATAAATATTTCTCCATGATGCTAGACGGAACAGCCCGGTCTTGGTTAAAGGGCTTGCCACCCAATTCCATTAGCTCATGGGAAGAGTTAAAGGCCCGGTTCATCTAGAACTTCAAGGACACCTGTAAGCAATCTATGTCAATTGTGGACTTAACGAATTGTAAGCAGGGGGAGGGTGAATCCACCACCCATTGGGTGTGCCGAGTCAAGGAGATAATTCATTCATCCGACAATATGGATGCCGGCTCTGCAGTCCTTATGTTGGAGAAGAATTGTAGCTTTGAGCCACTGAGGCAGAAGCTGGGGCGCCTTAAACGTGACTGCAAGGATATGGGCACGCTGATGGCGGCTTTAGTTAAATATGCCGATTCTGATAGTACCAAGGATCCCGCGTCTGACGATGAGAAGACAGGGAAGGGAAAAAGGAACGACAATGGAAAGGGTCAACAGCATAACCCGGGGAATCAAAACGGCAATAAGCATAAGGCAGACGATAACCCGGAGTTTGTGGCCAATGCCAATGCGCAAGGTAACAATCAGAGACATAAGGGCAAACCACCTCGATCCGGCGGGTCAGGCCCATCTCTTGAACAACTACTCAACGAGCCCTGCCCGAGACATGGCACCAGGGAGCGGCCCGCCACGCACCTGTGGAAAGATTGCGCGATCATGAAGGCATTTAAGAATTCCAACACCTATGATGGCCATAATGGGTCTGGTGGTGGGTCAGGAGCTGGCGGTTTCCATGGCCCAGGTGGCGGCTCAGGTTCCGGATTTCAGGGGCGTCAAGGAGGAGGCTACAACCAACAGCAGTCTGGTCAAGGAGAGCAGCAGCAGCAGCAGTCGGGTTATCAAAGCAACCCGAAGCAGTTGAATGGTGGGCAGTATCACGTATTTACCACTAGCTTATGCAAACATGACCAGAAGGTTCGTAAGAGGAGATCATCCTCCGCGGGTCGATAACCCGGGTCAGTTGGCCTTGGTGGTGGCACCTCAGGTTGGTAGGTATAAGTTCACTAAGGTGCTCATGGACGGGGGTAGTAGTATCAATATCCTCTACTATGAGACCTTTCGACGCATGGGATTAACTGATAAAAATCTGAGAACATCCAACACTGTTTTCCATGGAGTGGTCCCTGGCAAGTCAGCTTACCCAGTTGGCAAGATTGAGCTGGAGGTGGCCTTTGGAGACGAATATGACTCCAGAGCTGAGAAGTTGACGTTTGAGGTGGTCAAAATCAGGAGCCCATACCACGCTCTGTTCGGGCGGCCGGCTTATGCTAAGTTTATGGCCCGGCCGTGTTATGTTTATTTGCAGCTCAAGATGCCGGGTCACAAGGGCACCATCACCGTACATGGCAGTCGGAAGGTAGCACTGGAGTGTGAAGAAGGCGACGCGGCTTATGCTGAGTCAGCCTGCGTAGCGGAAGAGCTCAAATTTTATCAAGATAATGTTGACCCGGCGGATATGACATCCCTGAAGAAGCCAACTACAGAGCACAACTCGGCGTTGAAGTTTAAGTCGGCTGCTGAGACAAAGCTCATTGACTTTACCCCGGGTGACCCTTCTAAGCAGTTCAGCATCAACAGCAATTTGGATCCCAAATAGGAAAGCGCGCTCATCGAGTTCATCCGTGGAGAACCGGGACATCTTTGCATGGAAACCTTCTGACATGCCGGGTGTACCGAGGGAACTCGCTGAGCACACTCTCAATATTGATCCGAAGTATAAGCCGGTCAGGCAGTTTCTTCGGCGTTTTAACTAAGAGAGACGGAAAGCTATTAGAGAGGAAGTCGCCCGGCTCTTGGCGGCCGGGTTTATCATTGAAGTTTTTCACCCGGAGTGGTTGGCTAACCCGGTGCTTGTCCTCAAGAATAACGGCACCTGGCGGATGTGTGTGGACTACACGGACTTAAACAAAGCTTGTCCAGCTGATCCCTTTGCTCTTCCCCATATTGATCAAATCATTGATGCTACGGCGGGTTGTGAGCGTTTGAGCTTTTTGGATGCTTACTCTGGTTATCATCAGATCAAAATGGCAGTTAAGGACCAGGAGAAGGCGTCTTTCATTACACCGTTTGGAGCCTTCTGCTATGTATCTATGCCATTTGGACTCAAAAGTGCCCAGGCGACTTATCAGCGGTGTGTGCAGAACTGTTTGCACGATCAAATTGGGCGTAATATCATGCTTACGTGGATGACATTGTGGTAAAGTCCAGAGAAAAGGAAACATTGATATCTGACTTAAAGGAGACCTTTGATAATCTCCGGGTTTACAAGATGATGCTCAACCCGGCCAAGTGTATATTTGGCGTACTTGCGGGCAAGCTCTTGGGTTTCCTGGTGTCAAACAGAGGCATCGAAGCTAACCCGGAGAAGATTAGGGCGATCACTTCTCTGGCTAAGCCGGCGTGCATTAATGATGTTCAGCGACTGGCGGGTCGTGTTGCCGCCTTAAGCCGGTTCATAAGCCGGTTATGTGAGAAGGCCCTTCCATTGTATCAGATGATGAAGAAAACTGACACTTTTGTCTAGAGCGAGGCCGCTGATGCTGCCTTTGAAGACTTGAAGAGACAATTGTCTGAACTGCCGGTTCTCGTGGCTTCAATTGATAAAGAGCCTTTGTTGCTATATGTGGCTGCCAATTCATGAGCCGTCAGTGTTGCCATCGTGGTGGAGCGTAAGGAATCTGACAAGGAACATCTGGTTCAACGGCCGGTTTATTACATCAGTGAGGTACTCATTGAATCTAAGAAAAGGTATCCACATTGGCAGAAGCTTGTTTACGGGGTGTTTATGGCCAACCGGAAGTTGAAGCAGTACTTTCAAAGCCACCCTATAACTGTGGTAAGTTCTGCCCCTTTGGGAGACATCATTCAGAACAGGGAGGCCACAGGACGAGTCGCCAAGTGGGCCATTGAGCTTGGGCCTCACGATTTGAAGTATATGCCGCGTACTGCTATTAAGTCTCAGGCCTTGGTGGACTTTATCAATGATTGGACAGAGTTACAAGCCCCTGAGGAGAAGCCAGATCACACATATTGGATGATTCACTTTGATGGGTCTAGGCAGCTAGAAGGCTTGAGGGCTGGAGTGGTGTTAACTTCCCCTCGAGGTGACAAATTTTGTTATGTACTCCGGCTTATGTTTCCATGTACTAACAATGCAGCTGAGTACGAGGCCTTACTCCATGGTATCTGGATGGCTAAGGAGATGAACTTAAGCCGGGTAAGATGCTTGGGCGACTTAGATCTTGTGGCTCAACAAGTGTCAGGCAAGTGGGATTCCAAGGACCCCCTTATGGCGGCTTATCATCGTGAGGTAGATGCTGTGGCTGGTCACTTCATGGGTTATCAAGTGTAGCACATCGATCGAAGGAAGAATGAGGCGGCTGATGCTTTAAGCCGGTTGGGATCCCAACGTAAGCCGGTGCCGCCCAACACCTTTCTCGATGTTTTGCATAATCCTTCTATCAAGGTGCCTACCGAGGAAGAGCTAGCAGTGCCAGACCCGGAGGCACAGCTGGTGGCGGCTTTTCACGTTATCCCGAATTGGACAGTGCCCTACTTGGCTTATATGAGCCGGGGTGAGTTGCCTGAGGATGAGACCTTGGCGAGACAAATCATCAGGCGTTCCAAATCTATGACGATTGTTAACGGTGAGTTACATCACCTAAGTGTCATGGGGGCGTTTCAACGCTGTGTGTCCCCTACAAACGGCCAAGAAATACTTCGTGAGATCCATGAAGGGGATTGTGGCCATCATGCCGGGTCAAAATCTCTCATAGCCAAAGCTTTTCGTCATAGTTTCGATTGGCTGACGGCTCATGCTGATGCGGAGGATCTGGTCAGCAAATGTGATGGTTGTCAGAAGTTCTCACAACGAGCTCATGTGCCGGCTCAAGAATTGAGGATGATCCCAATCACTTGGCCGTTTGCAGTCTGGGGGCTTGACATGGTTGGACCTTTCAAAAGGTCTAAAGATAAAAAGACACATCTACTGGTGGCAGTGGACAAGTTTACCAAGTGGGTTGAGGCAGAGCCGATCAGTAAGTGTGATGCAGCCACGGCGGTTCAATTCATGAAAAAGGTGGTCTTTCGTTTTGGTTTCCCACATAGCATCATAACTGATAATGGCACTAATCTCTCCAAGGGTGCCATGGAAGAGTTCTGTCAAAGAGAACATATCCGGCTTGATGTTTCGGCTGTTGCTCATCCTCAATCCAATGGTCAAGCAGAAAGAGCTAATCAAGAGATCCTGAAAGGTATCAAGCCCCGGCTCTTAGTCCCCTTACAGCGGACTCCGGGTTGTTGGGTGGAGGAGTTACCTTCCGTGTTATGGAGCATCAACACTACACCTAACAGATCTACAGGCTACACGCCTTTCTTTATGGTGTATGGTGCAGAGGCGGTCCTGCCAAGTGACATCTGGCACGATTCACCCCGCGTGGCGGCTTACGTTGAGGCTGACAACGAAGAAGCTCGTCAGAATGCGCTTGACTTGCTGGATGAGGAGCGAGACTTGGCAATAGCCCGCTTGGCGATTTATCAACATGACCTGCGTCGCTATCACAGCCGCCGGGTTAGGAGCAGAACCTTTCAGGAAGGCGACTTGGTGCTCCGGCTCATCCAGGATCAGTCCAATATGCACAAGCTATCCCCGCCTTGGGAAGGGCCCTTTGTGGTCAGCAAGAATCTGCACAACGGGTCATATTACCTCATCGATATTCCAGAGCACAAAGACTCACTTAAGTCGGAGGAGGAGACCCGCCGGCCGTGGAATATAGCTCATCTCCGACCTTATTATACTTAAGCCACTGGCTTTCAAGATGTATATATTTTTTGACGATGTATATATTATATAAAGAAATAAAGCAGGACCTCCGTCCTTTTTTACCCTCAAAACTCTATGTGTCTTCTTTATCAAGTAGTGGAGACAACCAACAGGGAGCGGATCACATCTGAATCCGGCTTTCCCTTTGGACTGGCTTATGATCATATCTGAATCTAGCCATGGTCACTTGGGGGCTTCCTGTTCAAACATAGGTCGTATTCGAACCAAAGAGAACATAGTTGTCGATACCCACTTGATCGGCATACTGCCAAACCTACTCGGGGGCTTCTTGATCATATTTGAATCATAGCTTAACCCCTTTGGGTCTGACGTGGATCGTATTCGAATCAGCGTCATTAAACAACTCTTATGTTCACTTGGGGGCTTCCTGTTCAAACATAGGTCGTATTCGAACCAAAGAGAACATAGCTGTCGATACCCACTTGATCGGCATCGCCAAAGCCACTGGGGGCTATATGATCGTATCCGAATCTTAGCTTAACCCCTTTGGGACGGTTCTCTGATCGTATTCGAATCAGGAGCCTGTGAACATTGCTTATAAATATAATTACTTTAACTATCATTGAAACCTTCTTGAGGAGATGGTTCTTGATTCTTCCGGTTTAATATTGATTACCCCAGGTTCTAAAAGTGCCAGGTAAAGCGTCAAATGAGCCGGGAAGAATATCGAAAGGGTCACAGGTATGCTGTTGTGATTATATTTTAAATAATCATGAGCCGGCCTATATATGATGTCTTTTGGTCATATTCCAGGTTATCAATACTTTATAACCCCCTGGTGCAGTAAACCGCCCAGAAATTTTTTGCTTGTTTTATGTGCAGGATAAGGTAAAGCAAGTTAAACATCAAGGAAATACATGGTTAACATAAGCCAGAGAAATATAGTGATGGCGGCTTACAAAAGTAATAAGCACCATAAACATGCGCAAGGGCATGACCAGCATTAAGAAGTTTTTCTATCCTATTACAAGACTCCCCGAGTATGAATAAATGAAGCATTGTTTTGGCGAAGTTATAAGACGCCTGGCGGTTCATTCCTTCGGCGGGCTTGACGGCTCCAGGTTTTCCATCTGCGCCTCTCCGTCGGTTGCTTTGTCCTGGAAGGTGGACGAGGCCCAGTCAATGCCGCTCAAGGCTTCAAATTCAGCCTCATCATCTATTAAACCGGCCGGGTCCACTTCAAGGGCAAAGGTATGCTTACGCGTTGGAGGGATCAGGCTGACTTGGTCGTATGGGACGTTTGGGATTCTTCGGTTCTCGCTATCATAGCCCGGCGAATACTTAGTAAGATCAGTGTCGTTCCCAATGAGAGTCGCCAGGGGACGTACGACTTTGACACAGGCAGTGAAGTCTTGGTCGTCAAAGGCAGTGTCGTCCTCCTTCAGGCTTGGATATCCAAGAGAGAGATCAGCCAAGTCAAGTTCTAGCACCCATGCCCTTGCCCGGCTTAATGCGGCCACGGCTCCGGCTCCCGCAGATGCCCGCCTTAAATCCTGAATTTGTTGAGGTAGCACTAAGAGATGCCTCAACACATCTTGAAGGAGGCGAGGAGTGGTATTTGATAAGGCCACAATGGCCAAAGCACGTTGTGACCCGGAGTACAGCTGCTCCACTAAGGTGTAAACCGCCTTAAGTTTAATCAACATATTTTGCTTCAGGTTGGTACTCCAGGGGCCTGTATGTTCACAGGCATAACAATAAGCCGGAGATAACTATTACAATAATCCTTGGAAGATTGCAATATTTAAGGTTTTTCAGAGTGACTTACCGAAGATGGCTGAGACCATTTGGCATATCTGTCGTTTTAAGTCGGACAGTTCGGTTGTGGCTTCTGTAAGAGATGCTTCTGCCGCCTCGGCCCGGGTCACCAGTGAAGCCCTTTCATCAGCCCAAATCTTCTTTTCTGACTCAAAATTTTTCCTCAGCTTCTCTTGTTCAGAGACAGTGAATTCAAACTTGGAGTTGGCTTTCTGAGTTTCAAGCTCTTCGGTTTTTAGCTGGCTCTTCAGATCAGCAATCTCCGACTCAAATTGACTTATGGTGGCCTGTATTGGCATCAGGTTATGGTAAGAATCATGGTAAGGTAACATTCAAAGTCCCAAATACTTTACAAGTAAAGATACTTGGCACTTGGGGGCTAATGTATGCTTAAAGAATTTTTTAACCTATCCTACTGAGTCATACATATTAAGTCTCAAGCACTTTACAAGTAAAGATACTTGACACTTGGGGGCTAATGTGTAACACAAATTCAAAGTCTCATGCTCTCACCGGGTTAAATGTATTTACTTTAAACCGGACAACTTAACAGTAAGTAGATTTCTAAGTCTACAGCATATTCATTCATAAGCAATAGACTTGGGGGCTGGTACAGTAAGTAAGGTTCATGCAAAAAAGCATAAGTTATACCTCAGACTTGTGCTGTATTTGCTTCACCATGTCAATTTCCAGGTCACGACTATTGTGCACTTGGTTCAGATAGCCCGAGACTATATCACCAATGCTTAAGTGAGTATAGTCAGTGCTGTCCTGTTTGGCTTTCCGACGTTGGGAAAACTCCTCCTTGGCAGTGCATTGGGCAAGAACAGTAGGCCGGCCCGGTTCAACATATTGACTTTTCAGAATTTCAACTTCCGGGTCAGTCGTCTTGACCGGGCTAGGAATTTCCGGGTTATCAGAGTTGTGGATAACGTCTTCAGCTGGCGGGTCAGAGGTTGGTACCGGAATATCCGAAGCCGGTTCAGGCGGTGGCTGATGAGTGGAGCTGTCAGGAACGGATGAGTCAAGCGCCGGTTCAGTGACCACCGGGTCTCGGGACGGCTTATTCTTCTTTGCCCTCTTGCTGGGCTTCACTTGCAGGCTGTCAATCAAAGTGGAAGGATGAGTATCAAAGTATAAGTATGGAAACACTTAAAGTAAGAAAGGTTACATTACCCAGGAGCTGTTTTAAAAGCCGGCATGTTTGATTGCAATGACTCGTCAGAAGAAGGAGAGGTATCCTAGTAATTAGAGTCAGATGAATTGAGACGTTGGCGAATCAAACCCGCCAAAGGTAAAGCAGAAGGTAAATCGGAGATAACCTCGGTTCGACGCTTCCTGGTTGCATCAGGTAAGCCAGAGGAGAGTTTTGCGTCTTGGTTGGCCCGGGTCTGCCGCCGGTTTTCAAGCTGTTGTTACTTCAAAAGAAATTGAGGATCATGGTAAGCTAGAGGATGTGAAAATCTTATTTTCCGTGTCACCCTTCGGATTTTTTGCGTTGGTAAAGGCTCTGAGTCGGAGGAGATTATAGTTACCTCTTCATCAATTGCTTGACTGTTCCCTGTATCCTCTTGAAAGGATAAAATGTCAGTAAAATAACGACAAAGGAGTTAAAAAAAATCAAAAGATTACCTCTTCCTCATCTAAAGAAGAGTCATCCAATTTAAGCATATCGGAGGCGCTGGGCTTCTTCTTCTTAGAGGTGCCCGTCCTGGCGGCTTTCCTTTCAGTTTTCTTGGCTGCCCTAGCTTGTTTGGCAGCCTCATGGTCATACTTGACCTTCCAAAAATTGTCACCGGCCTGTGGAAAAAGATCAGGAATCATAAGTACAAGAAGGTATAACATGTTAAAGAGTGCTTATGAAGATTGATAACTTACCGCAGGGGCCGGGTTCTTCTTGCAGAAGGGAAGTAAGCCGAAGGCATTACTAGTTACAGTGCCCTCCTTCAACAGTGACTGGACTGTAGCATCTACCACATCATCTGGTAAGTCATCAGGACTATGGCGCATTGAGTCATCCTTCTCGCCTGTGTAAGTACACATTAAGCCGGAGCGGCGGCTTAATGGTAGTATCCGCCAGGTGACCCAGACCCGGACCAAATCAATGCCATTTAACCCGTTGCCTAAAAGAGCTTTAATCTTCTTAATGGTAGGATTGAGAGGCAGGCGCTCGACAGCAGTCAATTTATCCGCCAGCTGATGGTTGGATTCAAGGCGTAGGGCGCGAAAGCCAGGCAGAGGACTCTCATCAACCGGTGACGTGTCTTGACAGTAGAACCACGTCTGGTTCCAATCTTTCGGGTGACTTGGCAGTTCAGCATAGGGAAAAAGACAATCTCTCCGCCGCTGGATTGAGATGCCACCAAGTTCAAGGCTAGGCCCGTTGGCACGTTCATTCTGCCGGTTCAAATAAAAAAGTTCTCTGAATAAAAGTAGACTTGGCTCCTCTCCCAGGTACACCTCGCAGAAGACTTGAAAGTTGCAAAGATTTGACACGGAATTGGGTCCAATGTCTTGATGTCTAAGGTCAAAGAAATTCAGAACTTCCCTGAAGAATTTTGAGCCGGGAGGGGCAAATCCCCGGTTCATGTGATCCGTGAAAACTATTACCTCCCCATCTTTGGGTTGAGGTATCTCCTCAAACTGGTTAGGGGCACGATAAGACATGACCTCCTTCTTTGGCAGATGGACAGACTTCACGAACTCGGCAAGTTTGATTTTGGTCACTGTGGATGGAACCCAATTGCAAGTCACAGGGGCTTTGGCCGCCTTAGGAGCCATAACAACAGTTGGCCTACGACAAAATAAGAAAGTTCCGGTTCAACTTTAACCCGGGGGAAATATCTAAATTACTTAAAGTGGCGGCTTAAGAAAGGGGCCTAATGATATAAGGGTGATTGTGCAACAGTGTTTAAGCCGCTGCAAGTGTGAAGATGGCAATTTAAGAATTCTTAAGATCATGAGAAGAAGGCAAGGCTTACATTTCAGTATCACTTATTTAAACCGGACACCTGGACAGTGGTGTTTAAAGGGCATTTTCCAGAAGAAGCTTTCCGGGTGATAGAAACAAGTTTCACAGACGACAGCTATTATTTTGGATCCCATTATTGTTCTGAAAGGAAAATTTTCTAGACCTAAAAACAGGGCAGAGAAGTTCATGCACTCGAAGAGGGTTTCCAAACAAGGGAAATGAGATCTATTTCTATGCAAGATCAACACAAACACTTACCGCCGCAGTTCTACATAGTTCTTACGATCTAAACAGGGCATTGGAAGTGCAAACTAGCGAGGGTTTGCGTCGGGCAGTGATAAACACCGACGAACTCAATAGGGTTCCAATGCAGATCTACAGAAAGGGAAGGAGAGGAACTCACAGATGCGGACGATCTATGGAGGTTCGCCGTTGATTTCTGGTCAGATTCAGGTTGATGCAGCGGCCTGAGTCGATGAAGACGAGGGGTTCGGCGGCGGCGGCGGCGGAGCTCGAGTGGCAGAGAGGAGAGGAAGAAGACGACTGGAAGGAGGAAAATGAAAGACTAAGTCGCGGCTATTTATAGGGAGAGGATAACTGAGATGGCGCGGGAAACGAGGAGATAAGAATTACTATCCAGCGGCCCTGACGCCTCGATTTTCGGAACAATCAATAAAAGCAGAGATCCGTTGAAGGATAGGATGGAATAAAAATGAATTAAAGAAAGGATGACGTCACACCGGGTTAAGATGGATCCAGAAGATGACGTCATGGCGGGTTAAAGAAAGCCCTCTATATAGTCAGAAGACTGAAGATTTATTCTTTAAAAATATTTTTTAAGACTGACATGAACATGTTCAAATCAATCTAGGGCCTAATGTTGGGGATATGACTATTTGTGTAAGCCGCACAGGAGGGGCCGGGTTACACAAAGCAGACTCATCAGAGAGAAGCCCAAGACCAAGCATGAAGATGGCGATTTAACAAAGGGCTTAAGGCCCACAGGCGACTTAAGTCCCGTTGTAGTAAATCGCCATGATGGCATGGCTTGTAACATAAGGTAGATTTAACTAGTCACCGAGCCGGACACTATTTATAAGCCGGCCGGGACTCTGCAAGCCACAGGGCGTCAATCCGTGTATATAAGGGGACGACCTGCTGGCGGCTTAGGGCAAGAAACAACTGATCGAGAGCCGGGCATAGCGTATCTCGCTCCCTGGTCATCGAAACATCAATACCAACCCAACTAGACGTAGGCCTTACCTTCACCGTAAGGGGCCGAACTAGTATAAACCCTCTCGTGTCCTTTGTCCCGATTTAACCCCTTCAAGCTTCCTAGTTGCGATGGATCCACAACTAAATCCTTTCACGAGGACATCTGACGTGATAATTCCATGACAGCGACCAAATCGGCGGCGGCCGGAGTTCGGACAGGTTCGGTTTGGCGCTAGGGGGCACAGCAGGTCGAACGGGTGGGCGTGCCCGGCTCCTGGGAGAGTGCTGAGCACGGGGCAAAGCTCGGACGCGGGTGGCAGCAGCTGTGGCCGCGGCGGCGATGAGGCACGGCGCCGGCGAGCTTCGGCGTCCGCGCAACTACGGCCTAGAGGAGGCGGCGAGCAACGGGGTTCGGGGGAGGAGGAAGAGAAGCTCACCTCGAGCACGATGGGAAGGTCAGTGGGCGCGAGGGAGGTCCGGAGCGGGCAGGGCGACGGTGGCGATCTCGGTGACCCGAGGAGGAAGAAGAGGTCAGGGCCAGCGCTTCGGGGCGTTTGGCGTCGCGTGAGTCGACAGAGAGGCATAGGCGACGATGGCTGAGCTCCTGGGCATGTCGGAGAGGCGAGGGGGAGGCGGTAGCCATGGCGGTAGCGAACGGCAGCGACGGTGGCGCTCGGCTGGGAGAGAGAACGAGACAGAGAAGGGGAGAGCACGGGTGAGAGTGAGAGAGGTCCAGGGGGTGCGTGGCGTCTCTAGGGACGGCCAGGGCGTCGAGGGGGAGCGGCAAGCAGGAGGTGACCGGGGCGCGTGGGCGTGCACGGCGGCCACACGCCTCTCGTCCTACTCGCGAGAGGTGGGAGATGACTGGCAGCGGCGCTGGGTTGGGCTGGCCAGCTGAGCTGCGATAGGTGAGGCCAGGTAAGTCTCTCTCTCTTTTATTTCTGTTTTCTATTTTTCTGCAGCTGTTTGGCTTTATTAAAAATACCAGAACCTATTCAAAAATCATGTGACTGCTTGAGAGCACTGTTTGGAATATTTTCAGCAGCCATCATTTCAGTTCATGATTATTTGGACATTTAAAATAATTTATAGCATTTAAATGTCCAAGTACAAATACTGTATGATTTAATTGAATAACCCAGAGTGTCCTAGAAAAGTGTGCATCATTTTTGTAGGTTTTGGACCAAAACAAAAATGATGAACATTTGTGAAGGGCATTTCAGGTTCATTGAAAATATTTTCAGGTTGAACCTACTTGAATTCCATTTGGTGCTAGGGTTTGGACATCCCCATTTCAAGTTCATTTGAAAAATAAACATGATGACATGGATGCAGATGCAACTAATTACAAGCAATGATCTAGGGATGTGACAGGGATAGAATGTGAAAGACATTATTCCTACTGAGATACATTGATGCCGCCACATACCCCAACGCAAAAACTGAACCTGACAATAACAAGAACGAGAATGGGGTCCCTCCTGTTGATGAGGGAACGAGGTCCTCTGCACCTTCATTGCCCAAAGAACATCATAGATGAGATGGGCCGACGGCGCAAAGGACACCTTGAGATCTTTTCTTTTGAAATATATGATAAGTGTTTACAATTGAACTCTTTTTTTGGCACTTGTGTTTTCTTCTGAAAATAAATCACCGGTCAGACCATTAGCAACAAAATACCTAAAGGGTGTGCCTAGACCTTATCTAGATGGGAATTAACCAAGTCACATCTAACTTCTATATCATTGGTTTTACACGAAGATTCGTGCATTTTTTTATTTAATTAGTTATATGGTATAGAAGTAAGACAAGACATTGTTAATTCTCATCTAGATAAGAACTAGCAAATCAGATAACTAAAATTGCATTTGTGAGAATACAAATCCGAATGACAGAGTTGTGCGCTGATTGCTCAACCAAGTTATTTCGCTTTGTTTCTTTGCATTGCACTCCCTCCACTCTAGTTTTATAAGATGATCATGTTTTGATAAAATTAGCTTGACAAATTTTAGACCCATAATATGTGAGAAAAAATATTTTGAATAAGGATTCGATGATAAAATTGGTGTGATTCATAATCCGCTTTTATGTGTTAGATTAAGTGTCATAGTGTTATTATCTCATAACACATTTGTGTTCCCCGCAAAAAAACACATTTACGTGTTTTCTTTTGGTGGTGGTGGTTGGGGGGGGGGGGGGGGGGGTATAAAGCGAGCCTTTATTGATCATAGTCCATATGAGGTGGGATACAAATTGGATCATGGTGATGAGCGAACCACACGTGTCGCCTCGGACCGAGAGCATGGGAGTACTTTGCTAAACTATATGCTTCGTCGTTAATAGCACGGCCTTTAAATAAAATTACAGATAAAAGTTGCAGCTCGAAGCTTTATCTGTGTAATAATAGGGGACGAGGATCCTCTGCCGTTCGGCAGGGTGCCGTTCAACTACTGACTGATGGGCCCATCGGAGAAGAAGCCCACATGGCAGCGCCACAACGGCAGGAGCCGTACGTCAGGGGAGCCGCTTCCAATAATAGGACCGTAGTGGCCCCGATTGTCCTTGACGATGTCACCCACCACCTTCTTGGAGTCTGAAGAGATGGTGAAGTTGCGCAAAAAAACACATCTGTGCCTTATTAAGTGAACGCAGATGCAAAGGAATGTTGCGCTAAAATGGGCCGGCTCACCCGGAATTTGTGTGTCGTATTCGATGGTAAAATGGCCGTCTTTTCGTTTTAAAATATTCTTTATTAATGTGTTCGCATATTACCCAAAAAAATGTTCATCATTGTTTAAGACTTTTGCCATTTCAAAATATTTATTAATATCTTTTAGAAGACAAATGAAACATAGGAAAAAAAACCTTTGTGATTTAATAAACCGATAAAAAAGCATTATATCCAGAGACTCGCTCCGCTACACCATGTTGTGCTAAAATGGCCCGGCTCACCCAGAATGGGTGTGTAATTGCCCTCCTATTTGACGCAGACCCTCTTATTCCACTGAATAACCATGCGTGAAATAGCAGTTCTGCAAATGATATCTCTCGCTCTCTGCGATGCATATCAGGTTGATTGCCCACAAGGCGCTATTATTCGGCCGACACAATTAGCAGAGGCAGCGTATGGCTCAGAGAGCTGACACTTGGTTTTAGGCTTTCATCCGGTTTTGTGAAAGTTCTAGGAGGTATTTTCTTCTTGTGTTCCTACCAGTTCTCCAGTTTTTCTTCCTGTCTTTTCTTTTTTCATTTAGATTTTTTATGTTTTCCTTTTTCTTTTCTTTAATTCATGAGTTTGCTTTCGGATTTCAGGTAAAAAAAATTCAAATTCTCTAACATTTTAAAATTGGTGATCAATTTTCAAATTCAATAACATTTTCTAGATTGCAAAAAAGTGAAATTTTTTCTGAATTCGCGAGCATTTTTCAAACTCATGAACCATTTTAAATTCAAGAATATTGTTGAATTCGACAACATTTTCAAATTATTTTTAATTTATGAATAGTTTTTAAATTCGCATACATTCGCAAAAAAATCTATTTTTTTACAAATTCGTGAACATATTACAAATTTCGAAACATTTTTTAAATACTCATTTTTTAAAAAAATTCAAGTCTGTTCTTCAAATATATGAACATTTTAAAATTCACAACGCAAATTGAATTCAAGTCTAATTTGGGAATTATGGTATATTTATAAAACTTCCAAAAAAATCAAACTCATGGGCATTCTAGAACCCACCAAAAGAATTCATATGTGCACTTAATTCATGAATATTTTTCATATTTGCTAACAGTTTTAAAATGTAAGAGTATTTTAAATTCACAAACGCTTTTCAAACTCATGAATCTATTTCAAATTTGTGAAATTTTTTAAAACATATATTTTTCAAATTATTTTACATTTGTTTGGTTTCATAAATTGTATATATGGCACAGTCATGTTTTTTGTAATTCTGGTACTTTTTATACATAATAACACTTTTTTGAATTTGTGAATGTTTTCTAAATTCATAAACTCCTTTATAAAAACGAACAAATTGAATTTATTCCAAATATTTTTTATGAATATTCAATTTATATAAAAATATGGGAAAATTTATTTAGACGTGAACGTTTGTTCTTGAACACACAAACATCATTTTTGTTATATATATAGAACTAATGAGATTGTTATATTTAAAAATTTTGCCCTTTTTGAGCGTCGAGCGACAAGCAGTCTTTTGGCTAGGTCCTTATCGGGCTGGCCCAACACACCAGACGAGGGACAAACTGTGTATGCGACGTTTGCGCTTGCTGCAAGCGATTATGGGCGCGCGCCTGTCTCGCTTGTAGTGAGATGTAAATTGTGGAGTACTCCTCGCAAAGTTCACTCTCATCCTTTCAGATTGTGACAACGGATTCCTCACGAGATCTTCAAAATTAGATCCCATGTTGATAGGTTTTAACGAACTTTTTTTTTCACAAAAATAACCGAACCGGGAGCACGGTTTTTCCCTTTCCGAAAGAGGCACGACCGTGCCTCTTGCGCAATCATAACCATGCCTCTCACGGAAGCAAAACCGTGCCTCTCGCGAAAGGAAAAGAAACAGAAAATGCATTTCTTTTTTCTGTTTCTGAGAGACACGGCTGTGCCTCTCGCGAAAGCACAACGGTGCCTCTCGCGGAATCAAAACCGTGCCTCTCGCAGAAGGAAAAAAAATAGAAAACACATTTTTTTTCGTTTTCGAGAGGCACGGTTGTGCCTCTCGTGAAAGCAAAACCGTGCCTCCGATGGAAGAAAAAAAACACAAAACGCGTTTTCCCCATTTTCGAGAGCCACGGTCGTGGCTCTCACGAAAGCAAAACCGTGCCTCTCACGGAAGAAAAAAAACAGAAACACATTTTTTTCCGTTTCTAAGAGGCATGGTTGTGCCTCTCACAAAAGCAAATCCGGGCCTCTAGCAGAAGCAAACCCATGCCTCTTGCGAAAACAAAAAGGAAAAAGAAAACACGTTATTTCGCGCAATTTTTTTTCGAATTTATTTTTTGGCCCAAAAGCTAAGGAAAGACCGGTGGAAAATCAATACGTCGAAAAAAGCCAAAAACACGGGTGAAAAAAATAAAAAAATAAAATCCGAATGGAGCGCCCAGAGCGCGACACATGACAGGCGGCTGAGAGCGCGCCAAGTGACGCTGATTGTTGTGAGGCTCCCGAAGGAGCGCTCGTCAACTAGTTGCTCCCAAGGAAGCCTCGTGTAAGGCGCGCGGGAGACCATGGTCTCGATTCTTTGCTTATTTCTCACGTTTTCTGATTTGTTTTCTACTCTTCTTTTTACTTTCAATTATTCTTAATAAATATATTACACAAACACTTTACGTAAAACATTTGTGAAAATGTTAACCAGGCATTTGAAAAGTGTTCAATGTGTATGGATAAAATATTTATCATATATAAGAAAATTGTATACAGAATATATACAACGTGTGTGAAAAAGTTTGGTCATGTACTTAAAAAATGGAAATCACGCATTTGAAAAAATATTAAACAAGTTTTTGAAAAGTGTTAATTGAGCATTTAAATTTTTTAGATGTGTATAGAAAAATGTTGACCATGTATTCAAATGAAGTTAATTTTATATTGTATTAAAAAATGTTAAATTTAATTTGAAAATGGTAATAAAGTATTTTAAAAATATTAAATGTATATACAAAAATGTTAACCAAGTACTAGAAAAGATTAATTTTGCAGTTGAAAACATGCTAATCAAACATTTGAAAAATGTTAAATATGTATCAAAAAATGTTGAAAATTTATTAAAAAATATTAATCTTGTATTTGAAAAATGCTAAAGCATGTGGAAATGTTTAAAAAGTGTATAGAAAAATGTTGGCCACATATTAAAAAATGTTAATCTGGTATTTGAGGTGAACGAAAAATGTAGAATGTAAACCAAAAGAAACAAAGAAAAACAAAAAAACAATGAAAACCAAAAAGAAACAAAATAAACCAAGGAAAATGGAAAACATAAATTAGAACAGTAAAAAGGTTCAAAACGAATGGAAAAACTATGAAAACTGATAAAAAAAAGAAAGTAAAACAAGAAAAAAAACATTGAAATCCCAAGAAGAAGCAAAAAAACAAAAAAAAGAAGGGAATTTGAAAGAAAAGAAAAATCGATAAAAATCATGAAAGAAACAAAGAGAAATACAAAAAAACCAAAGTATAACGATGGAAAAAAATTAACAAGTAATAAGAAAACGAAAAACAAAAGAAACAAAAAAATAGTAAAAATAGAATAAAAAATAAAAAAAGTGAAAAACAATTAAGTGGCAAAAAAGTGGAAAACCAACTCTTTTCTTCAAGTTGGCCGCGCCCTACGAACTTACCACCAACCCGATGGTGACTTCGTGGCTAGCAAGGCTACGTAGCAACTAGGAGATGCAGGTATTGAACCCCACACATTCCTTTTTTCTACTCTATTTCTTTTGAGTATGCTACAATGGGCCAGTCAGTACTGTAGATCCTTCAGGCGAGAGCTCCTACCGTCTCGTTATAAGTGAGACATAGCTCTCGCATGCATGGAGTACCCATAGGCAGTTCTAAAAAACAGTACCCATAGGAGGCATCCCTGAGACCCAATAAGTTTTTTTAATGGGTAGTACTGGGCTAGTGTCTCAGGCTAGAGGCCCGTGTGATCCATCCATCTACTCACAAGAACGCGCAAGCCCATCCACTTAATTCACGGAGACCTCCTATTCTCCCCAACCACATCTATAGATACTCATAATTCAGATGATTGCAAACTTTGATGATTTTGATATGGCACAAGGTCATGACGATGTTGATTTGGAGGGGAAAGTATCTTCTCTCTCTCTCTCCCTCTCTTTGAAATTTTCAATTCCCAAACAAAGTGTGGGCCTAATAGCCCTAATGCTACTTTCCTTATGGGCTAAATAGGGCCTAGTTATCACTTTTGTGGTGGTGGGCATGTTGGCCGGGAGCGCGGGAGGGGTTTCCCCTTACACCTGCCCCACCTCATCTAGATCTAGACGGTTTCTTCCCTCCCTAACCTAGAGAAGAAGAAGAGGTAGCTAGGGTTCTTGAGATAGATAGAGACCTGATTTCTGATTGTGAGTTGGAGGAGATGGCGGGGCAACACTGGAATTGGCAGGGTAGATCTAACATAGGCTAGCAAGGTGGAGGGAGACGCGTACCTTCCAATTTAATAATTGCCACATCCAAGTTGGGCTCACTCCCAGGGCTGGAAATGCTCATGGTGGAAACTCCGAGGAATCTCCTCCATCCTCATTGCTTCAGATTCCCAATGAGTTTGATATGTCTCCGACTTATCTATAATTTTGTATCTGTTCATGCCATATTTATAGCATTTATACACGCTTTTGGTGCACTCTATATTTCATTTATTGGGCTAACATATTGGTCCAGTGCCAAAGGCCAATTGTTGTTTTCTAGTGTTTTGGACTTTAAAGTAAAGGAAATTTTTGGAGTTGAAAAAACAGGAAAACTCACAACGATAATTTTGTTGGAAATATGCCCTAGAGGCAATAATAAAGTGGTTATTATTATATTTCCTTATTCATGATAAAGGTTTATTATTCATGCTAGAATTGTATTGATCGGAAACTTAAATACATGTGTGGATACATAAACAAATACCGTGTCTCTAGTGAGCCTCTACTAGACTAGCTAGTTGATCAATAGATGGTTAAGGTTTCCTAACCATAAACATGTGTTGTCACTTGATAATGGAATCACATCATTAGGAGAATGATGTGATGGACAAGGCCCATCCGTTAGCATAGCACATGATTGTTTAGTTTATTGCTACTGCTTTCTTAATGTCAAATACATATTCCTTCGATCATGAGATCATGCAACTCCCGGATACCGTAGGAATACCTTTTGTACTATCAAACGTCCCATAGTAACTGGGTGATCATAAAGATGCTGTATAGGTATCTCCGATGGTGTCTATTTAGTTGGCATGAATCGAGATTGGGATTTGTCACTCCATATGATGGAGAGGTATCTTTGGGCCCTCTCGGTAATACAACATCACAAGAAGCTTGCAAGCAAAGTGAATAAGGAGTTAGTTACAAGATGATGTATTACGGAACGAGTAAAGGGACTTACCGGTAACGAGATTGAACTAGGTATGAAGATACCGGCGATCAAATCTCGGGCAAGTAACATACCGACGGACAAAGGGAACTATGTATGTTGTCATAAAGGTTCAACCGGTAAAGATCTTTGTAGAATATGTAGGAACCAATATGGGCATCCAGTTCCCGCTATTGGTTATTGACCGGAGAAGCGTCTCGGTCATGTCTACATCATTCTCGAACCCATAGGGTCCGCACGCTTAACGTTCATTGACAATATAATATTATATGAGTTATGTATGTTGGTGACCGGATGTTGTTCGGAGTCCCGGATGAGATCACGGACATGACGAGGAACTCCGGAATGGTCCGGAGGTAAAGATTGATATATAGGATGATATGGTTGGGACAAGGGGTAAGGCCCACAGGGCTTTAGGTCAGTGCAAAAGAAAGTTTTGCAAAGGTCAGGGACCAGACGCCAGGGACCCTGGCGTCTGGCCCTGGGCCAGATGCCGAGGCCCGTGTGCTACTTCTTGAGCCTGCATTGATTTTTTCCCTTGAAGAAGAAAGGGTGATGCAGCAAAGTAGAGATAAGCATTTCCCTCAGTTAAGAACCAAGGTATCAATCTAGTAGAGATAGGGTATATGCACCTGCACAAACTAACAACACTTGCACACAACGTGAAAAAGGGGTTGTCAATCCCTTAACGATCACGAACAAGAGTGAGATATAATAGAGATAGGTATAAAAGATAAATAAAAGAGCAAACTAAAGTAAATATAAATAAATTGTAGCAAGGTATTTTTGGGGTTTTTTGTTTTATAGATCAGAAAATATATGTTGGAAAATTGACCCGGGGGCCATAGGTTTCACTAGAGGCTTCTCTCTTGAATAAAACATATGGTGGGTAAACAAATTACTATTGAGCAATTGATAGAAAAGCGCATAGTTATGATGATATCTAAGGCAAAGATCATGAATATAGGCATCACGTCCATGACATGTAGACCGACTCCATCCTGCATCTACTACTATTAGTCCACACAACCGACTCCTGCCTGCATCTAGAGTATTAAGTTCATAAGAACAGAGTAACGCTTTAAGTAAGATGACATGATGTAGAGGGATAAACTCAAGCAATATGATATAAACCCCATCTTTTTATCCATAATGGCAACAATACAATACGTGCCTCGCTGCCCCTTCTGTCACTGGGAGAGGACACCGCAAGATTGAACCCATCACAAAGCACTTCTCCCATTACAAGAAAAACCAATCTAGTTGGCCAAACCAAATCGATAGGTCAAAGAGAATTACTAAGCTATCTCAATCATGCATAAAATAGTTTAGAGAAGACTCAAATAATGTTCATAGATAATCTGATCATAAGTCAACAATTCATCGGATCTCAACAAAACGCACCTCAAAAGAAGATTACATCGGATAGAACTCCAAGAACATTGTACTGAAGATCATAGAGAGATAAGAAGCCATCTAGCTACTAGCTATGGACCCTTAGGTCTGTGGTAAACTACTCACGCTTCGTCGGAAGGGCAGCAAGGTGGATGTAGAGGCCCTCCATGACTGAATCCCTCTTCGACAGAATGCCGGAAAAGGCTCTAAGATGGGATCTCATGGGAATAGAGGCTTGCGGCGGCGGAAAAGTATGTTTGGTGGACGCTTCTGATGTTTGGGGAATATTTGAGAATATATAGATCTGGAATTAGGGTTAGAGGATTCCCGAGGGGCCCACAAGCCAGGGGCGCCGCCCCGTGGTGCACCCTGAGGGCTTGTGGCCTCCTCGGGACTCTTATCGCCCTCTCTCCAAGTCTTCTGGGTGTCCTCTGGTCCAAGGAAAATCATCGTAAAGTTTTATTCCGTTTGGACTCCATTTGATATTTCTTTTTTGTAAAAGTCAAAAACAAGGGAAAAACAGAAACTGGCACTAGGCTCTAGGTTAATAGGTTAGTCCCAAAAATAATATAAAATATCATATTAATGTATATAAAACATCCAAAACAGATAATATAATAGCATTGAACAATAAAAAATTATAGATACGTTGGAGACGTATCACCATGGCGTCTGGGGCCATACGCCGAGGACCCTGGCTTCTAGTCCTCGAGTCCGAGAAGGACTCTTGCCTTGCAGGCTAAACCGACCTTGAGGAGGCTCTCTCTCCAAGAAATGACCCCAGGGCTCAACATATAAATAGAGGGGCAGGGCTAGCACCCGAAACACACCATGGTTCACCAAGCCGTGTGTCGGCGCCTCCTCTCCCTCTAGTTCATCCTCCATCCATGTCCGTTGTGCTTGACGAAGCCCTGTAGAATAGTTTCACCACCACCATCACCACTCTTTCGTGCTGCTGGAATTCATCTACTACTTCGCCTCTCTTGCTGGATCGATATGGCGAGGACGTCATCGAGCTAAACGCGTGCTGGACGCGGAGGTGTCGTACGTTCGGTACTTGATCGGGACGAATCATGAAGGTGTACGACTAAATCAACCACGTTGATAAATGCTTGCACTTAGCGATCTAGAAGGGTATGCAGATGCTCTCCCCTCTCGTAGCTATGCATCTCCATGGACAGATCTTGCGTGTGTGTAGATTTTTTTTGTTTTCCATGCAACGTTCCCCAACGATGGCATCATGAGCCAGGTCTATGCGTAGATGATTTGCACGAGTAGAACACAAAGGAGTTGTGGGTGGTGATGTTTATATTGCTTCCCACCAATGTCTTATTTTGATTCAGCAGCATTGTGGGATGAAGTGGCCCAGACCAACCTTACATGTCCACGCACATGAGACCGGTTCCACCAACTGACATGAAACTTGTTTTGCATAAAGGTAGCTAGCGAGTGTCTGTATCTCCTACTTTAGTTGAATAAGATTTGACTACGACGATCCTTGAAGAAGGTTAAATAGCAACTTGATCACCGTTGTGGTTTTGCGTAGATAAGAACGATTCTTGCTAGTTGCCCGTAGTAGCCACGTAAAATTTGCAACAACAAAGTAGAGGACGTCTAACTTGTTTTTACAGGGCATGTTGTGATGTGATATGGTGAAGATATGATGTGATATATGTTGATGTATGAGATGATCACGTTTTGTAATAAGTTCACGACTTGCATGTCGATGAGTACGACAATCGTTAGGAGCCTTAGGGTTGTGTTTAATTATTGTATGACCTGCGTGTCAATCATTTAAGCGCCATGTAATTGCTTTACTTTATCGCTATGCATTAGCAATAGTTATAGAAGCAATAGTTGGCAAGACGACCCCGACGCTATGATGGAGATCAAGGTGTTGTGCCGGTGATGATGGAGATCATGACGATGCTTTGGAAGATGGAGATCAAAAGCACAAGAGGATGATGGCCATATCATGTCACATATTTAGATTGCATGTGATGTTTATCCTTTATGCATCTTATTTTGACTTGAATGATGGTAGCATTATAAGATTATCCCTTCACTTAATTTCAAGATAAAAGTGTTCTCCCTCAATATGCACCGTTGCTAAAGTTCATCGTTTTGAAGCACCTCGTGATATCGGGTGTGACAGACTCTACGTTCACATACAACGGGTGTAAGCCAGTTTTGCACATGCAGAATACTTGGGTTAAACTTGATGAGCCTAGCATGTACAAACATGGTCTCAGAACACTAGAGATCGAAAGTTCGAACGTGAGTCATATAGTAGATATGATCAACATAGAGATGTTCACCATTGAAGACTACCCCATCTCACGTGATGATCAGACATGGGTTAGTTGATTTTGATCATGTATCACTTATACAACTTGAGGGATGGTGATTTAAGTGGGAGTTCATTAGTAATTTGATTATTTGAACTAAAATTGATCATGAACTTAGTCTTAATAGTTGTTTCATATCTATGTTGTAGATCAATGACCCCTGCTACCGTTCCCGTTAATTTTAATGCATTCCTAGAGAAAGCTAAGTTGAAAGATGATGGTAGTAACTACACGAACTGGGTCTGTAACTTGAGGATTATCCTCATTGCTGCACAGAAGAATTATGTCCTTGATGCACTGCTAGGTGACAAACCTGCTGGAGGAGCTGAAGCAGATGTTATGAACGTCTGGCATGCCCGATCTGATGACTACTTGATAGTTCAGTGTGCCATGCTTTACGGCTTAGAACCGAGACTTCAAAAGCATTTTGAATTCCACGGAGCATATGAGATGTTCCAAGAGCTGAAGTTAATATTTCAAGTAAATGCCCGGGTTGAGAGATATGAAGTCTCCAACAACTTCTTTAGCTGTAAGATGGAGGAGAAGAATTATGTTAGTGAACATGTACTCAAAATTTCTGGGTATCATAACCACTTGACTCAGTTGTGAATTGATCTTCCATTTGAGAGTGTTATCGGTAGGGTTCTTCAGTCACTACCACCGTGCTACAAAGGCTTCGTGATGATCTATAATATGCAAGGGATGAATAAAACAATTCCCGAGCTCTTTGCGATGCTGAAATCGAGAAGGAACATCAAGTTTTGATGGTTAACAAGACCAGTAGTTTCAAGAAAATGGGTAAACAAAAAAAGGGAACTTCAAGAAGAATGGCAAGCAAGTTGCCGCTCCCGTGAAGAAGCCCAAAGCTGGACCCAAGCCTAAAACTGAGTGCTTCTACTGCAAAGGAAATGGTCACTACAAGCGAAACTGCCCAAATACTTGGCAGATAAGAAGGATGATAAAGTGAACAAAGGTATATTTGGTATACATGTTATTGATGTGTACCTTAGTAATGCTCGTAGTAGTGCCTGGGTATTTGATACTGGTCCAGTTGCTCATATTTGTAACTCGAAATAGGATCTATGGAATAAATGAAGATTGGCTAAGGACGAGGTGATGATGCACGTTGGGAATGGTTCCAAGGTTGATGTGATCACCGTCGGCACACTACCTCTACATCTACCTTCGGGATTAGTTTTAGACCCGAATAATTGTTATTTGGTGCCTGCATTGAGCATGAACATTATATCTGGATCTTGTTTATTGTGAGATGGTTATTCATTTCAGTCAGAAAATAATGGTTGTTCTATTTATATGAGTAATATCTTTTATGGTCCACCTTTAATGAATGGTCTATTCTTGTTGAATCTCAATCATAGTGATACACATATTCATAATATTGATGCCAGAAGATGCAAAGTTGATAATGATGGTGCAACATACTTGTGGCACTGCCGTTTAGGCCATATTGGTGTAAAGCGCATGAAGAAACTCCATGCGGATGGACTTTTGGAATCACTTGATTATGAATCATTTGATACTTGAGAACCATGCCTCATGGGTAAGATGACTAAAACTCCGTTCTCTGGAACAATGGAGCGAGCTAATGACTTATTGGAAATAATACATACCGATGTATGCGGTCCGATGAGTGTTGTAGCACGTGGCGGGTATCGTTATTTTCTACCCTTCACAGATGATTTAAGTAGATATGGGAATATCTACTTAATGAAACACAAGTCTGAAGCATTTGAAAAGTTCAAAGAATTTCAGAATGAAGTGGAGAATCATCATAATAAGAAAATAAAGTTTCTACAATCTGATCACGGAGGCGAATATTTGAGTTACGAGTTTGGCCTTCATTTAAAACAATGTGGAATAGTTCACCGTAATGGTGTGCCCGAACGTCGTAATCGTACTTTATTAGATATGGTGCGTTCTATGATGTCTCTTACCGATTTTCCACTATTGTTTTGGGGTTATGCATTAGAGACAGCCGCGATCACATTAAATAGGGCACCGTCTAAATCCGTTGAGACGACACCGTATGAACTATAGTTTGGCAAGAAACCTAAGCTGTCGCTACTTAAAGTTTGGGGATGCGACACTTATGTCAAAAGGCTTCAGCCTGATAAGCTCGAACCCAAAGCGGAGAAGTGCGTCTTCATAGGATATCCAAAAGAAACTATTAGGTATACCTTCTACCATAGATCCGAAGGCAAAATCTTTGTTTCTAAGAATGGGTCCTTTCTTGAGAAGGAGTTTCTCTCGAAAGAAGTGAGTGGGAGGAAAGTAGAACTTGATGAGGTAGTTGTACCTGCTCTCGAATTAGAAAGTAGTACATCAGAGTAAATTGTTCTCGTGATGCCCACACCAATCAGAGAGGAAGCAAATGATGATGATCATGAAACTTCAAATTAAGTTATTACTAAACCTTGTAGGTCGACCAGAACACGTTCCGCACCAGAGTGGTACGGTAATCCTGTCCTAGAAGTCATGTTGTTAGACAACGGTGAACCTTCGAACTATGAAGAAGCTACGATGAGCCCAGATTCCGACAAATGGCTTGAGGCCATGAAATCTGAGATAGGATCCATGTATGAGAACAAAGTGTGGACTTTAGTGGACTTGCCCGATGATCGGCAAGCCATTGAGAATAAATGGATCTTCAAGAAGAAGACAGACGCTGATGGTAATATCACTGTCTACAAAGGTCGACTTGTCACAAAAGGTTTTTGACAAGTTCAAGGGGTTGACTACGATGAGACTTTCTCACCCGTGGCGATGCTTAAGTCTATCCGAATCATGTTAGCAATTGCCAAATTTTATGATTATGAAATCTGGCAAATGGATGTCAAAACTGCATTCCTTATCGGGTTTCTTAAAGAAGAGTTGTCTATGATGCAACTAGAAGGTTTTGTCAATCCTAAAGGTGTTAACAAAGTGTGCAAGCTCCAGCAATCCATTTATGGACTGGTGCAAGCATCTCAGAGTTGGAATATATGCTTTGATGATGTGATCATAGCATATGGTTTTGTACAGACTTACGTAGAAGCCTGTATTTACAAGAAAGTGAGTGGGAGCTCTATAGCATTTCTACTGTTATATGTGGATGCCATATTACTGATTGGAAATGATATTTCTAGATAGCATAAAAGGATACTTGAATAAGAATTTTTCAATGAAAGACCTTGATGAAGCTGCTCATATATTAGGCATCAAGATCTATATGGATAGATCGAGACGCTTAATAGGACTTTCACAAAGCACATACCTTGACAAAGTTCTAAAGAAGTTCAAAATGGACCAGTCAAAGAAAGGGTTCTTGCCTGTGTTGCAAGGTGTGAAATTGAGTCAGACTCAAAGCCCGACCACAACAGAAGATAGAGAGAGAATGAAAGTCATTCCCTATGCCTTAGCAACAGGTTCTATAATGTATGCCATGTTGTGTACTAGACCTGATGTGTGCCTTGCCATAAGTTTAGCAGAGAGGTACCAAAGTAATCTAGGAGTGGATCACTGGACAATGGTCAATAATATCCTAAAGTACCTGAAAAGGACCAAGGATATGTTTCTTGTTTATGGAGGTGACAAAGAGCTCATCGTAAAGGGTTACGAAAATGCTAGCTTCGACACAGATCCGGATGACTCTAAGTCACAAACTGGATGCATATTTATATTGAATGAGGGATCTACATGTGAAGCGGAGTACATAGCTGCTTCAGAAACAGCGCATGAAAGAGTCTGGATGAAGGAGTTCATATCCGATCTAGGTGTAATACCCAGTGCATCCGGTCTAATGACAATCTTTTGTGACAACACTGGAGCAATTGCCTTAGCGAAGGAATCCAGGTTTCACAAAAGAACCAAACATATAAAGACATTCAACTCCATTTGTGAAAAGGCAAGGATGGAGACATAGAAATTTGCAAAATACATATAGATCTGAATGTGGCAGACCCATTGACTAAACCTCTTCCGCGGGCAAAACATGATCTGCACCAAGACTCCATGGGTGTTCGATTCATTACTATGTAATCTAGATTATTAACTCTAGTGCAGGTGGGAGACTGTTGGAAATATGCCCTAGACGCAATAATAAAGTTGTTATTATTATATTTCCTTATTCATGATAAAGGTTTATCATTCATGATAGAATTGTATTGACCGGAAACTTAAATACATGTGTGGATACATAAAAAATACCATGTCCATAGTGATCCTCTACTAGACTAGCTCGTTGATCAAAAGATGGTTAAGGTTTCCTAACCATAGACATGTGTTGTCACTTGATAACGGGATCACATGATTAGGAGAATGATGTGATGGACATGACCCATCCGTTAGCATAGCATATGATCGTTCAGTTTATTGCTACTACTTTCTTAATGTCAAATACATATTCCTTCGACCATGAGATCATGCAACTCCCGTAGGAATACCTTTTGTGCTATCAAACGTCACAACGTAACTGGGTTATCATAAAGATTCTCTACAGGTATCTCCGAAGGTGTCTGTTGAGTTGGCATGAATTGAGATTGGGATTTGTCATTCCGTATGACAGAGAGGTATCTCTGGGCCCTCTCGGTAATACAACATCATAGGAAGCTTGCAAGCAAAGTGACAAAGGAGTTAATTACAAGATGATGTATTACGGAACTAGTAAAGAGACTTACAGGTAACGAGATTGAACTAGGTATGAAGATACAGATGATCGAATCTCGGGGAAGTAATATACCGACGGACAAAGGGAACTACGTATGTTGTCATAAAGGTTCGACCAATAAAGATCTTCATAGAATATGTAGGAACCAATATCGGCATCCAGGTCCTGCTATTGGTTATTGACTGGAGAAGCGTCTCGGTCATGTCTACATCATTCTCGAACCCATAGGGTCCGCACGCTTAACGTTCATTAATGATATAGTATTATATGAGTTATGTATGTTGGTGACCGAATGTTATTCAGAGTCCCGGATGAGATCACAGACATGACGAAGAGCTCCGGAATGGTCTGGAGGTAAAGATTGATATATAGGATGATATGGTTGGGCTAAGGGGTAAGGCCCATGGGGCTTTAGGTCGGTGCAAAAGGAAGTTTTGCGGAGGTCAGGGACCAGACGCCAAGGACCCTAGCGTCTGGCCCTGGGCCAGAAGTCGAGGCCCATGACGTCCGGGGCTAGATGCCGAGGACCCCGGTGTCTGGTCCTGGAGTTCGAGAAGGACTCTTGCCATGCGGGCTATACCGACTCTGAGGAGGCTCTTTCTCCAAGAAACGACCCCGGGGCTCAACATATAAATAGAGGGGCTGGGCTAGCACCCAGAACACACCACGATTCACCAAGCCATCTGCCAGTGCCCCCTCTCCCTCTAGTCCCCGTCCACGTCTGTTGTGCTTGACGAAGCCCTCCGAAATAGTTTCACCACCACCGTCAGCACACCATCTGCTGCCGGAACTCATGTACTACTTCACCTCTCTTGCTGGATCGAGAAGGCGAGGACGTCATGGAGCTAAACCTGTGCTGAATGCGGAGGTGCCATACGTTCGGTACTTGACCGGGACGGATCGTGAAGGGGTACAACTACATCAACCGCGTTGATAAACACTTCCGCTTAGCGATCTACAAGGGTATGTAGATGCTCTCCCCTCTCTTAGCTATGCATCTCCATGGATAGATCTTGTGTGTGCGTAGAAATTTATTGTTTTCCCTGCAACGTTCCCCTACAAATTTTTGGAACAAGAGGGACCCAGGGGACCCAGGCCTAAGTGAAGAGGATCTCTAGGGGCTCCACACGGCTTCCCCATGCAAGCACCACCCTGCCTATGTGGTGGACCCATGTGGGGCTGTGGAGGTTGGTTAAAGGTCACACTATTCCGCAAGAAAACTCTAGAAGTTTCGGATTCGAATGGTGAACATGCTGAAATGATGATGATGAGCATCCAAGAAGGATTGGAGAAGCAAGAGAAGCATGTTCTGAACTTCAAGGGTTCGATAACAGGAATCAGAGTTGTTCCTTGGGATATGATCTCTGGCGCATGGCTTCTCTACAATGATTACTTCACATCGGACCCAACATACCATGAAGGGCTTTTGACTCGCTTCCAGATGAGCAAAAATGTGTTCCTGTGTGTAGTGATCCCGTTAAGGAGGTTGATGACTAGTTCAGACTGAGGAAGGATTGTTGTTGACAACTTTCCTTCTCTTCTCTGAAGAAGTGCATGACTGCTCTCAGGATACTTGCTTATGATAAATTCTCACATGCCATTGATGCTAAAATCCAGATGGGAGAGACCACATGCTTGTAGACCACAGTGAAACTTTCGCGCACCATGGTGAAGGTGTTTGGATCGGAGTACATGAGAGAACCAACCGTGGGTGACATGGTTTTTTGGAAATTTGATCATGAAGAGGTTTCCCAGATATATATGCTCGATTCAGTTCATTGCATGCATTGGCAATGGAAGAACTGCCTGAAAGGTTTTCACAGGCATTACCAAGTTCACACCAAAGATGCCACCATCATACTTGGAGTACTATCATCAAAGGAATTGTGATTTGGCATGCGTTCTTTGGCATGCTTGGTTTTCAAAATGACATCAATGTGCTCTAGTGATCTTCTATGTTCAATAGACTTTGTGATGGGGATGCTCCGGCGTGCAAACTACATCATCAACAAGCACAACTATAAAATGAGGCACTACCATGCCGATTGTATCTATCCTTAGTGGGCATCATTTGCGAAGACTATATCCATTCCCCAAGCTACGAAACAATGTCTCCTTGCACAAATGCAAAAGGGTGCTAGGAAGGATGTGGAGAGGGCATTCACAGTGCTCCAAGCTCATTGCGGTATTATTCGCAGAGTTGCGGTGTTGTGGGAACTGAAGATACTTTAGTAGTCGATGACACAGTGTGTAATCTTGCACAAGATTATAGTGGAGGATGAGGGTGAATGGGCAACCCACACATGTGATTATGAGAAGCCCGGAGTCGAAGTTCGCCTCACGGAACAAGATGCAGAGCATGTTGTGATTTTTTAGAGGTGTATCGATAACTTCCGGATCAACAAATGCACACGCAACTAGTCAATGATCTTGTGGAGCATATGTGGGTCTACACTAAAAAATCAATGAATTTTATGTTTCAATTATGCACTTTGAACAAATTCTATGTTTGAAGTATGTATGAATAATATCTATTTGTGTGTCGTACTTATAGTTTACATGTAATTTTTTTTGAAAAGGAGGATTACCCCCAGCCTCTGCATAATCATTTTTTGCCGGTTGTGGCACATAATCATCTTTATGAAAAAGTACGTAACAAGGTTTAGAGTTTCAAATAGTGTCTCGAAGACCAAACAAAAAGAAAATAGAAGAAGTGCCACAACCGGCAAAAATAGGATCAAAAGACTAGTCGTCTATCCTATTATTGGACCGCCATCCAAACCGGTCGTATGTATTCCATGCTACCGTCTTTCAACGGTTGCACACCAAGTCCATAAGCTCCCTGTGGTCCGCATGGCTGAGTAATGACCATGTATGGATCCATCTAGACGCTTGGAAGACTACCAATAAATATTAACAATGGTTTGTCTATTAAAAGTGATGTCATTTTGGCAGTTTCAGATGGCCCAAAGTAATGCACACACTCCTATTCGAATATGTGATGTAGTGTTAGGTTGTACCCTCCTTAATTAACCATGCCCCAAAAAGACTCGATATAGAAGTGGGAGGATTGACGTGAAACATGAATCATATGCCACAGTAACCTGGCTAGCGGGCATGAGAGAAATAAATGGTGTATCGTTTCGTCCTAATCACAAAAACAACACCGTTTAATCCCCTCCCAGCTACGATTTGCCAAGTTGTCTTTGGTCAAGATCACTCCCTTATGCAAAAACCACATAAAATCTTGATTTTCAATGGCCCCTTAGTTTTCCAAATGTGCAGCGACCTAGGGATCAGACTAATGTTTGTCAAGTCTATGTACATAGACTTCACCGAAAACACTCCAAACACTAAAAATTTCTAGCATAAGGTATTTGGCTCATCAGAAAGGTTAACTTCCATCAACCTATTCACAAGATGTAGCCATATATCCCATTGATTGCCGGCCATAGCCCACCTAAACTGAATATTTAGTGGAACAGAACCGATATATAACTATACTAACAAGGACTCCTTTACGTTATACAATGTTATATAGGGTAGGGTACTATAGTGCGAGAGGCATCTCCTCCAACTAAGTATCCTCCCAAAAACTCATAGTATTTCCATTCCCTACTATAAATTTGCACTATCAAAAAAGGCTGCTTTCGACCTCATCAACCCTTTCCAAAAAGGTGAGTCACTCGGCTGCGCCGTCACCTGTGCAAGAGTTTTGGATTGTGGGTATTTATTACACAATAATTGTATCCAAACCCCATCCCTCTCTACAGAAAGTCTATATAACCATTTACTCAGCGTACCTATTTTTTTTTCAAGATTTTTGATGCCTAAACCTCCTTGGTCCTTCGGCCTACAAATGATATCCCATTTGGCCAAACAGTATTTTGGTTTCTTCTCATCACTTTGCCAAAAGAAGCAAGGTCGATAGAAGTCCAATTTTTTCGTACCCCTACAGGAACTTCAAAGAAGGATAATAGGAACATCGGCATGCTTGTGAGTACATGACTAACAAGAATTAGCCGTTTGCCATAAGACATAGGCTTTCCCTTCCAGCAGCCTAGTTTCTTCTCAAATCTATCTTCAATACATTTCCACTCCTTGTTTGTGAGTTTGCGGTGGTGAATTGGTATTCCTGGATAACTAAAAGGGAGGGACCCCAACTCACACCCGAACAAGCGCATGTACTCTTCCCACTCCTCCTTGGTGCGCCCAAATAGAAAAGTTCACTCTTGTTGAAGGTAATCTGCAATCCCGACAGTTGTTCAAAAAGACATAGGACCAATTTCATGTTTCTAGCCTTTGCGATTATCTTGTTCCAAGAAAATAATAGTATCCTCCGCATATTGCAAGATGGACACTCCACCATCAACAAGAAGAGGAATGAGACAACCCACTTGGCCGTCCTCCTTGGCTCTACCAATGAGGAGTGTTAGAATATCTGCAACCACGTTAAAAAGGATAGGGGACATCAGATCACCCTGTCTGAATCCCTTTTGCATCTGGAAATAATGGCCTATGTCATCAATAATCTTTATATCAATGCTACATGCATGTAAGAAGGACTCAACCTGCTTCGTCTAGGCTTCATCAAACCCCTTTATACGCAAGGCATGTTGCAAGAATGGCCACTTAACTTTGTCATAAGCCTTCTCGAAATCCACTTCAAAAACTACACCATCGAGTTTCTTCGAGTAAATCTTATGCAGGGTCACATGCAGGACGACCACCCCTCTAGAAAATGTCGACCCGTCATAAACACGGTCTGTGTTGGTTGAATAACCGAATGCGTGATATTTGTGAGGCGATTAATCCCAACTTTGATGAAAATCTTAAGGCTCACAAGAAATCTTAATGCTCAATGCGAACCACCTCCTCCTTCTTTGGTAACAAAGTGATTGTATGAAAGTTTAACTTGAAAAGTTGAAGGTGACCATTAAACAAATCATGGAACATGGGCATAATATCCCCTTTAATGATGCCCCAACATTTCTTGTAAAATTGAGTCGGGAATCCGTCAGGACCAGGTGCCTTATTACTTTTCATTTGACCGATTGCCTCATACACTTCCTCTTCAGGGAATGGTGCTGACAACTCCTCATTCTCATTTGCACTCAATTGAGGAACATCCCTAACCATATCCTCATTTAGATAAACAAAATTCTCCGCAGGTAGCCCAAAAAGCCTCTTATAGAAGTTGGAGACGTACAATTTTAGGTTCTCATGCCCAACAATTGTACGCTCATCCTGCTCAAGTTGGATAATTTTCTTCTTTCTGTGTTTTCATTTGAAATCATATGGAAAAACTGGGTATTACTGTCTCCCTGAATTACTTTCCAAACCATAGCTCTAAGGACCCACATCAACTCTTCCTCTCTGAGAAGCTTCACTTCGGTCTCCCTCTTGGCAACATTACCAGACACATCGAGTATATTGACCTCGACCTTTATGTCGAGTTTGTCAATGAGCTCCAAAACCCTATCTTTTTGGGCTCTGTAAATTTCGCTCTCATTTTTTGCCCATCCTCGCAGGAACTATCACAAGTGCCTTAGTTTGCATTGTCATTTATCAACATCCGAAACCCCTCTAGTTTGCTTAGCCCACCCCGTGTCAATTAGGTCCAAGAATCCCTCCTTTTCAAACCATGCCATTTTGAAACAAGGTATTCTTGTTGCCAGTGTGACTCGCATCTCCTAAATCAACAAGTAGTGGAATATGGTCAGACATTACCCTTTGTAATGCTCGCACCGTAACTAAGGTAAATTTTTGCTCCCAGTCAACAATGGTTAGCACTCTGTCCAATTGTCGTATGCTAGGTTCACCAAATTGTTCGCCCAAGTGAATTGTCTACCTGTGAGATCAATCTCTCGCAGGTCAAGAATCTCAGTGATGGTGGTAAACATAAACGACCATCTTCCATCAAAGTTTTCGTTATTCTTCTCCTCTCTCCTTTGAATAATGTTAAAATCACCGCAACCAAAATGCGTAACCTCACCTTCCCACAGATCCTCACTAGGTCTGCCAGGAAATCAAGCTTGAGCTCCGGCTGTACCGAACCATACACCGCCACCAAAGCCTACCTAAAACTGTTAATTTTTGATCTCACATCTAATTTGACGGTGAAGTCACCCAAAAACATATTTAGGACTTCCAATGTACCACAATTAAGTCCAAGTAAGATCCCGCCTGATCTCCCCTTGGGTGGTGGACAATGCCAATCAAAGTCTGCACCACCAGAAATTGTCCCAAGAAATTGTCTCGACCCATTTCTGAAAACGCAATGAAATATAACTTATATTCATTCAAAGTTTCAGCAAGGAACCTACGCTTAGCCAAGTCAACAAGACCTCTGCTATTCCAAAATAGGCCCCTCATTATTCATCATGACATTGTTTATGTAATGATCGACATGTATGCGTTGGCATGGCTTTAAGGTTTCAAAACTAAGGGAGGTAGTAAAAGAGAACATCTGAGGGCGACCGACGTTGTGTGGACAATCCCGCTGACGTTTAGGGAGGCAGCTTTGCGCACTTTGGTTTTAGATTCTCTAAGACACCGTCGTTTCAGCTAAAAAAATTAGAGAGGATGATTTCTTTCTCAAAAAATGGATGGACATGGTCTTAGTTATTAGAGCATCTACAACCGGACTTGATAAATCCGACCCCTCAAACGCCCGCGAATGCACACGAATGCGTCCGGGAAAGTGACCGGTCACGCCTTAAATATTTCATTCTACACAGGATACCTCAAATTAGACCTCAAATCCATATTATTACATGTAACATAAACCGATCTTTAAACGGAGCTCGTTTGGCTCCGCCGTGCTAATGTCCGGCGGCATGCTCAAACGCCCGCGAATGCGCCTGGGTGCGATGATCAGTCACGCCTTAAATATTTCATTCTATAACGGGATACCTCAAATCCATATTATTACATGCAACATAACCTGATCTTTAAATGGAGCTCGTCCGGCTCTGTCATGCCCATGTCCGGCGGCCCGCTGCACTCTGCGAGTGTTGGTCCAGTTGCCAGCAAGGTAGAGTAGACATGGGACATTATCCGGCTAATAGGACTCAAGGCATCGTTGTCTCTCATGCCCTACTCTTCCTCATCGGAGCCTGGAACCCGGACGGTGCCGGTGGACGTTAGATCGATGATGGATCCGCCATGGGATGAGCCGGCGACATCCACCACGATGAGGTTGCGGCGCCCGGGTCGGTGCACCATACGGGGAGTGGGGAATGTGACTTAACATCTATAACATCCACCGCTGCAAGGGCTTCTGCTGCCTCCTGCGCCCGCTACCTTGCGCTCTGCTAAGCCATGTTTGCGTCGGGCAATGCCTTGGTGCGTCCATGGCCTCGGCAGGCCAACAAAGGGGTTGTTCGTCTCCCACGCGTTCGGACGACAGAGCAACCGCATCACCTCTGGTGAGGCAGCGATGGCTCACCTAGCGCCAGATGCATGCGCCATTTGGGTGGACACAATGGATTCCTGACGAAAGTAGTCTGAGCGCTGCCGTTGGGTGCCCCCCTCCCGGGAGCGGCAAAACGCAAGTCGGACGGCCAGCTCCTCCTCGGGGCCACATGGGTAAGATCAGGGTTGAAAGATCTGGAGGTGTAGGACTCAGATCTGCTGCCCGCATTTCCGAAGAAAGCCGGAGATCGACGGATAGGAGCTTGGTGGCGAAGGGGAGTGAAGGAGAAGTGGAGCAAAGTGGTTGGTCCGGCGAGCGGATGGGGAGGAATATATGTGGGTCAGGTGGGCCAGCATGGGTTGGGACCAACGTGAGGGACGCGTCCGGGTGCGCCAGGGTGTCCCATATCCGCCCTAGATTCGGGCTAGATGTGAGGGGTGTCAGTGTCAAAACCGACATACCTCGGGGTAAGGGGTCCCGAGCTGTGGATCTCAGATTAAGGGTAACAGGAATGAAGGAGATGCTGTTTACCCAGGTTTGGTCCCTCTTGATGGAGGTAAAACCCTACGTCCTGCTCTTATTTATATTGATGTAGATGTATCAAGTACAGAGTTGATCTACCTCAAGATCGTAATGTGTGATCTAACTCTAGGGCTAGGCGAATGATTTTGTGTTGATGTCCCCTTTACGGGCTAAACCCTATGGTTTATATAAACTCTAGGGAGGGTATCTAGGGTTACAAGGTCGGCACCTAGGAGCTAGGCGGCAGTAGAGATATTGGAGTAGACTTCATGTCTTCGGGAGAGACAGTCTTGATCACGCCTCCTGCATACGGCCTTCGGAGTCCACCTTGACCAAGAATGAGGGCTCGTCGGTCCACCCCGAGGAGAATGGGTTGACTCAGTTAGTACCCCCGCATCCAGGACACCATCAGTAGCCCCCGAACTGGTCTTCTATGCTAAAGACGGTCTTTTTAATAAGAACCTCGGATCTGAAGTCCTTGGCTCGACGGCGAGTTCGTCCTTGTAATTCTCGAACCACTCCTTCAAAGGAGCGATGCCAGCCGAAGCCTGACCAAACCTGTCCCCTTTGCTTTAAGAGATTGGAAAGGTTATCCTCAAAGGCCAAGCACCTCGGTGTGAATGGTTCCACATAGTATAATATCTTTATTGAAATGACTGACCGCACGACATGTCAAGCAGTTACTACTACCCTCAAATCGTGGCCCAAGGCAAACTTGTTACTGGCACGTCCCTTCGAGGTAGAGATCGTGCCCATTTTCTTAGGGATATCATCAAGATTTTGTTTCCCCCCATATGCTTAACGGCATCTTTGATGGGAGTGACGAGTTTATTGGCACAACGAGGGGGATTCTTGGCCTTTGCAGGCCTATAAGAGTAAAAGGGAGGACAAAGCAACTGACCACGCTCCCATTTTCCCCATCTACTGCTTCGTCTATCTCCAGCTCCTAGATTCGATCCCACATCCTTTTCTTGCAGCGAGTCCATCCTCCCTAGCCAGCCATGGCCGAGACCCTCCAAGGGCACTAGGGTGGTTCCATCATAACATATGGCACTATCCAGGAGATGCGTAGTGCAGGGTACCTGACCACCGATGTTGCCTCCTGGACTCCTGCTGCTGGCCAGCAAGTGCCCGCTCCCAATGCTGGGGAGCGGGTAGTTTTCGTCCCCCACCATGTCCGAGGGCTGGGGTTCCCACTGCACCCTTTCGTGCGTGGGGTGATGTTCTACTACGAGCTGGATTTTCATCATCTGGCCCCGAACTCCATCCTTCACCTCGCCTCTTTCATCACAGTCTGTGAGGCCTTCCTTCGCTGCAAGCCATACTTTAGCCTCTGGTTGAAGATCTTAGGAATCAAGCCGAAGTGTAGTGCCTCCGATCTCATGGAGTGTGGAGGGCCATGATTAGCAAGAACCAGGGGACTGAGTGGTTCAACGGCACCTTCATTGAAATGGTGAAGGAGTGGTAGCAAGAGTGGTTCTACATCACCGAACCGCTTGCGCCTGGCCAGCCTGAGGTCCCAGCCTTCTCGGTCGGGCCTCTAAAGAAGCTCAAGTCCTGGTGGGAGAAGGGCGTCGCTTGGGCCAACCCGAAGGAGGTGGAGGCCCTCGTCAAAAAGGTCAAATGGTGGTCCACCATGGGGAAGATCGAGCTTGTCGATGTCATCAATGTCATGCTCAACCGCCGCATGCTCCACCTTCAAATTCGGGCTGCCCCGATGTGGGCGTAAAAGCCCGAGGACATGGGTCACATCACCGCCTTCTTTTGCTCTAATTGGCAGCGATGTGGACTAAGCTCATGAAGCTGGCCAAGGACAAGATCCCCGAGGAGGGAGCGGACATCGGCTTTGAGCATGGTACGTCGCCCCCAATAAGTGTTTGAAGACATGTACCCGAACTCTTCGTCTTTTATACCGATGGATAGATTTTGACAATTCCTACGCTTAATGTCTGCAAAAGTGGCTGGCCTGGGTGCAAGAAGTGCGATGCCCAGCTCCATTGCCAGAGCCTCCGACACCGCTGCTCGAAGTGCTCCTCGCCAGGGAGCCGCACGTGGTGGCCCCCAAAGGGATGAAGTCCATAAACGCCAGAGCCAGTGCTCGGGTTCGGGAGACCTCGGTCACCAGGTCCGAAGAGACCCATGCCACTGCTGCTCATGATAGTGACGCAGAGGAGGGTGACGTGGAGGAGATCCCTCCCTCAAAAGGGAAGAGGTCAACGTCAGAGGACGCCAAGCCCGACATGCATCCCAAGGGCTCAAAGAGGCCGAGGAGAACCTCAGCTAGGGTCACCGGCAAGTTGCCAGAGAGAGTCGAGCTCTTCGGTGACTTGGAATAATCCCTCCTTGCATGGGGAGGAAGAAACTAGCACCTCGAGGGTAAGTCATTGTCTTTATACCTTGTCTTTTTATCTGACAAGTTCTTTTAACAAGGGAGGACTCACAAAGTATCTTTTCTTACACAATCCGCCAAAGGTGATCCCCAGCGGTTCCTCGAGCGGGTTGCCATCAGATAGCGGGACTCTGGAGCCCGCCATTCCTCCCTCGGCACATGACGCACTAGGGGAGGCGATATCCACCCTGGCCCCCAATGTCGACATGACGAGGGTCGAGGAGGCGGCCGTCATGGCCGAGGTCGACACCTCGGCCCAACAAGATCCGGGAGAGAGGCACCCCGAGGTCGTCGAAGAGGGACTGGGCCAGTCATCGGTCCATCCGATATCCGCTTCAGCCCCGCCACCGCTGGTGGAGGCTAGCCAGGCCAGCGCCTCGGCGCCTGGATCCGAGGCCGTCCTTCCTGCCCCGCCAACTGCCCAAAGACGGGCTGGCGCGGGGTGGACCAAGGAAATGGAGGAGACCCTAAAGGGCTCCGCTATTAAGGAAGATCACCGTGCCTTGATAGGCGTGACGTTGTATGATTTCCGTTCCGTAGGGGACGACCCGCATGAGGTTTTTAAGAACCTTGTAACGAGCTTCGAGGTATGCTTCTATCCTTGTACCAAGTTTAATTTGTTCATTTGAGCTTATAGATTTATGTTGTTGTCCGGGGACATAATACCACAGCCTTCCAAACGGCTTAGTGAGTGAGTAGCCCCCAAGCCCAATTTGGTTTCAAGAAACCGACATTGGGTTTGTGAAAAACTGATAGGAACCTGTCATGCAGCCCCCAGGGCGCCGCTTTAAGGCAGCCGCCCCGGTACTTTAACTTTTGCCTTTGTAATAAGGAATTCTTCTATCAGGTTTCGACCTCAGTTTTGGACTTCATCTCTGAGGATATGGCGGATATGAACTGGACGCTCGAGAGGTCAAAGAAGGACCTTGACCTGGTGAACCAGATATTCGAGCAATCTAAAGGCAAGCAAGTTAAATTTGCATTTATACATTGCACAAAAGAGTTAAGATAAGTCTTGCTGGGTTAAAAACTGAGACCGAACTATTTTAATGACAACAGTGTTAGCTGAGCTTGAGAAGCTCAAGGCCAAGCTCAAAATAGCTCGGTAGGAGGTGAAGCGGCATGAGCCTGCGGTCGCGGAAGCGGAGAAGGCCCGAGTAGCCAAAAAGGCGGTCGGAGACAAGGATCGGGCGCAGGTAGTTGAGGTCGAAGAGACCCTGAAGGGCATGTTTGAAGAACGTGACAAGCTTCAGGCGGAAGGGTAGCGAACGAAGGAGGAGCTCGAAAAGCTCAAGCTGGCCCATGCCGACCTCAAGACAGTTGCCCGGGCAGACCGTGAGGTGCTCCAGCAGTTGTAGCAAATCACCTCGAGTAAGCAATACTTATTACAGTTTGTGTTTGGCAGCAAGGGGTATGTCAAGCTTACCCAGCTATGGCATTCCATAGAAGTCTTTGCGGATCTCCCTGATACGTCCATTTTGCACCATGCTTTTATATCAATATTTATTGCATTATGGGCTGTTACTACACATTATATCTCAATACTTATGGCTATTCTCTCTTATTTTACAAGGTTTACCATGAAGAGGGGGAATGCCGGCAGCTGGAATTCTGGCTGGAAAAGGAGCAAACGTTGGAAACCTATTCTGCACAACTCCAAAAGTCCTGAAACTCCACGAAACAACCTTTTGGATTTAATAAGAATTTATGAGCGAAAGAAATAGGCCAGGGGGCCCACACCCTGTCCAGGAGACAGGGGGGCGCCCCCCTGTAGGGCGCGGCCCCCTATCTCATGGGCCCCCTGGTGGGCCTCCGGCGTCCATCTTCTGCTATATCATCACTTTTACCCTGGAAAAAATCGTGGGCAAGCTTACGGGACGAAACTCCGCCGCCACGAGGTGGAACCTTGGCAGAATCAAACTAGGGCTCTATTGGAGCTGTTCTGCCGGGGAAACTTCCCTCTGGGAGGGGGAAATCATCACCAACGTCATCACCAACGATCCTCTCATCGAGAGGGGGTCAACCTCCATCAACATCTTCACCAGCACCATCTCCTCTCAAAACCCTAGTTCATCTCTTGTATCCAATCTTGTATCAAAACCACAAATTGGTACCTGTGGGTTGCTACTAGTGTTGATTACTCCTTGTAGTTGATGCTAGTTGGTTGACTTGGTGGAAGATCATATGTTCAGATCCTTTATGCATATTATTACTCCTCTGATTATGAACATGAATATGCTTTGTGAGTAGTTACGTTTGTTCCTGAGGACATGGGTGAAGTCTTGCTATTAGTAGTCATGTGAATTTGGTATTCGTTCGATATTTTGATGAGATGTATGTTGTCTATCCTCTAGTGGTGTTATGTGAACGTCGACTACATGACACTTCACCATTATTTGGGCCTAGAGGAAGGCATGGGGAAGTAATAAGTAGATGATGGGTTGCTAGAGTGACAGAAGCTTAAACCCTAGTTTATGCGTTGCTTCATTAGGGGTTGATATGGACCCATATGTTTAATGCTGTGGTTAGGTTTACCTTAATACTCCTTTTTGTAGTTGCGGATGCTTGCAATAGGGGTTAATCATAAGTGGGATGCTTGTCCAAGTTAGGACAGTACCCAACTACCGGTCCACCCAGATATCAAATTATCAAAGTACCGAACGCGAATCTTACGAACGTGATGAAAACTAGCTTGACGATAATTCCCAATGTGTCCTCGGGAGCTCCTTCTTCATTATTAGAATTTTTCCAGGCTTATCCTTTGCTACATAAAGGATTGGGCCACCTTGCTGCACTTTATTTACTTTATTTACTTTTTGCTCGTTACTATTTATCTTATCACAAAACTATCTATCACCTACTATTTCAGTGCTTGCAGAGAAAACCATACTGAAAACCGCTTATCATTTTCTTCTGCTCCTCGTTGGGTTCGACACTCTTACTTATCGAAAGGACTATGATAGATCCCCTATACTTGTGGGTCATCAAGACTCTTTTCTGGCGTTGTTGCCGGGGAGTGTAGCGCTTTTGGTGAGTGGAACTTGGTAAGGAAACGTTTATATAGTGTGCTGCAATTTTCTGTTACTTGTCACTATAGAAACTAATCCTTTGAGGGGCTTGTTTGGGGTATCTTCACCCCAACCAGAAGAGCAAATAGATGCTCCTCAACCTACTGAACTTTATGAAAATATTCACTTTGAGATTCCTTCGGGTATGATAGAAAAACTGCTAGTTAATCCTTTTGCAGGAGCCGGAACATTGCATCCCGATTTACACCTTATCTTCGTGGATGAAGTTTGTGGATTATTTAAGCTTGCAGGTATTCCCGATGATGTGGTCAAAAATAAGGCCTTCCCTTTATCATTGAAGGGAGATGCAATGACATGGTATAGGCTATGTGATGACACGAGATCTTGGAATTATAAGCGATTGAAGTTGGAATTTCACCAGAAGGTCTATTCCTGATGATCGTAATTACATATATAATTTCTGGCCTCACGAAGGAGAAAGCATCGCTCAAGCTTGCGGGAGGCTTAAGTCAATGTTGTATTCATGCCCCAATCATGAGCTCTCCCGGGAAATGATTATTCAGAATTTTTATGCTCGGCTTTCTCTTGATAATCGCAACTTGCTCGATACTTCCTGTGCTAGTTCCTATATGCTGAAGACTATTGATTTCAAATGGGACTTATTGGAAAGAATTAAATGCAACTCTGAAGATTGGGGTTCCGGCGATGGTAAGGAGTCAGGTATGACACCTAAGTTCGATTGTGTTAAATCTTTTATGGATACCGATGCTTTCCGTGGATTTAGCTCTAAGTATGGACTTGACTTTGAGATGGTAGTTACTTTTTGTGAAACTTTTGCTACTCACGTTGATCTCCCTAAAGAGAAGTGGTTTAAATATAATCCTCCTGTTGAAGTGAAAGTAGTTGCACCCATTACAGTTGAAGAAAAGACTATTACATATAGTGATCCTATTATTCCTACTACTTATGTTGAAAAATCTCCTTTTCCTGTTAGGATAAAAGATCATGCTAAAGCTTTGATTGTTGTTCGTAAGAGTAATACTAGAACATATACACCTCCTACTACTTATGTTGCACCCATTACGTGTCTTGCTATGATTAAAGATCTCTTGGATGAGGACTTAGATGGGCATGTTATCTCTTTCTTGGGTGAAACTGCTAATATTGCTAGACCCGATACTAAGACACGTAGACCTGTTGTAGGCACGCTCGTTATTTCTGTTAAAATAGGAGATCATTGTTATCATGGCTTATGTGATATGGGTGCTAGTGCTAGTGCGATACCTTATGATCTTTATAAAGAAATTATGCACGATATTGCACCTGTTGAATTAGAAGACATTGATGTTACTATTAAGTTTGCTAATAGGGACACCATTAAACCTATTGGGATTGTTAGAGATGTTGAAGTCTTGTGTGGGAAGATTAAATACCCTGCTGATTTTCTTGTTCTTGCTTCCCCACAAGATGATTTTTGTCCCATTATTTTTGGTAGACCCTTCTTGAATACTGCTAGTGATAATTGTAAAAGGAAGGTCGTCACTGTTGGCATAGATGGTATGTCTCATGAGTTCAATTTTGCTAAGTTTAGTAGACAACCTCGTGAAAGGGAACCACCTAGTAAAGATGAGATTATTGGTCTTGCTTCCATTGCTGTTCCTCCAACTAATCCGTTAGAACATTATTTGTTAGACCATGAAAACGAAATGTTTATGATGGAAAGGGAAGAAATAGATGAAGTGTTCCTTATACAAGAACCTATGCTGAAACATAACCTTCCCATTAAAATTCTTGGGGATCCCCCTCCAGCCAAGGGTGATCCCGTGTTTGAACTCAAACCCTTACCTGATAATCTTAAGTATGCTTATCTTGATGAAAAAGAAATATATCCTGTTATTATTAGTGGTAACCTTTCAGAGAAAGAAGAAGAAAGATTATTGAAAACTCTGAAGAAGCACCGAGCTGCTATTGGATATACTCTGGATGATCTTAAGGGCATTAGTCCCACATTATGTCAACACAAAATTTCAGTGGAGAAAGATGCCAAACCAGTTAGAGATCCTCAAAGACGATTAAATCCCAAAATGAAGGAAGTGGTAAGAAAGGAGATTCTAAAGCTCCTTGAGGCAGGTATTATTTATCCCGTTGCTGATAGTGAATGGGTAAGCCCTGTCCATTGTGTCCCTAAAAAGGGAGGTATTACCGTTGTTCCTAATGAAAAAGATAAATTGATCCCGCAAAAAATTATTACAGGCTATAGGGTGGTAATTGATTTCCGTAAGTTAAATAAAGCTACTAAGAAAGATCATTATCCTTTACCTTTTATTGATCAAATGCTAGAAAGGCTATCCAAGCACACACATTTTTGTTTTCTAGATGGTTATTTTGGCTTCTCTCAAATACCTGTGTCCGCGAAGGATCAATCTAAAACTACTTTTACTTGCCCTTTTGGTACTTTTGCTTATAGACGTATGCCTTTTGGTTTATGTAATGCACCTGCTACCTTTCAAAGATGCATGATGGCTATATTTTCTGATTTTTGTGAAAAGATTTGTGAGGTATTCATGGATGACTTCTCCGTCTATGGATCCTCTTTTGCTGATTGTTTGAGCAACCTTGATCGAGTTTTGCAGAGATGCGAAGACACTAGTCTCGTCCTGAATTGGGAAAAGTGTCACTTTGTGGTTAATGAAGGCATTGTCTTGGGGCACAAGATCTCGAGAGAGGTATTGATGTTGATAAAGCCAAAGTTGATGCTATTGAAAAGATGCCATGTCCCAAGGACATAAAAGGTATAAGAAGTTTCCTTGGTCATGCCGGCTTTTATAGGAGGTTCATTAAGGACTTTTCTAAAATCTCTAGGCCTCTGACTAATTTATTGCAAAAAGATATTCCTTTTGTCTTTGATGATGATTGTGTAGAAGCATTTGAAACACTCAAGAAAGCTTTGATCACTGCACCTATTGTTCAGCCACCTGATTGGAGTTCACCTTTTGAAATTATGTGCGATGGTAGTGATTATGCTGTAGGTGCTGTTTTACAACAAAGAGTCGATAAGAAATTGAATGTTATCCAGTATGCTAGTAAGACTCTTGATACTGCCCAGAGAAATTATGCTACTACTGAAAAATAGTTCTTAGCAGTTGTGTTTGCATGTGTTAAGTTTAGACCTTATATTGTTGATTCCAAAGTTACTATTCACACTGATCATGCTGCTATTAAATATCTTATGGAAAAGAAAGATGCTAAGCCTAGACTCATTAGATGAGTTCTCTTGCTCCAAGAATTTGACTTGCATATTGTTGATAGAAAGGGAGCTGAGAACCTCGTTGCAGACAACTTGTCTAGGTTAGAGAATGTTCTTGATGACCCACTGCCTATTAATGATAGCTTTCCTGATGAACAATTAACGGTCGTCAATGCTTCTCGTACTGCTCCTTGGTATGCTGACTATGCCAATTACATTGTTGCTAAATATATACTGCCTAGTTTCACATACCAGCAAAAGAAAAAGTTCTTTTATGATTTAAGACATTACTTCTGGGATGATCCACACCTTTATAAAGGAGTAGATGGTATTATTAGACGTTGTGTGCCTGAGCATGAACAGGAACAAATTCTACGCAAGTGTCACTCTGAATCCTATGGAGGACAAAACGCTGGAGATAGAACTGCACACAAGGTACTACAGTCTGGTTTTTATTGGCCTACTCTCTTCAAAGATGCTCGTAAATTTTTCTTATCTTGTGATGAATGTCAAACAATAGGTAACATTAGTAGACATCAAGAAATGCCTATGAATTATTCTCTTGTTATTGAACCGTTTGATGTTTGGGGCTTTGATTATATGGGACCTTTTCCTGCCTCCAATGGTTATACACATATTTTAGTTGCTGTTGATTACGTTACTAAGTGGGTAGAAGCTATTCCAACTAGTAGTGCTGATCATAACACTTCTATTAAAATGCTTAAAGAAGTTATTTTTCTAAGGTTTGGAGTCCCTAGATATGTTATGACTGATGGTGGTTCACACTTTATTCATGGTGCTTTCCGTAAGATGCTTGGTAAGTATGATGTCCATCATAGAATCGCATCTCCTTATCACCCGCAGTCTAGTGGTCAAGTAGAGTTGAGCAATAGAGAGATCAAATTAATTTTGCAAAAGACTGTGAATAGATCTAGAAAAAATTGGTCCAAAAAACTTGATGATGCATTATGGGCCTATAGAACTGCATACAAAAATCCTATGGGTATGTCTCCTTATAAGATGGTTTATGGAAAAGTATGTCATTTACCTCCTGAACTTGAACATAAGGCATATTGGGCTTTTAAAGAGCTCAATTATGACTTCAAACTTGCCGGTGAGAAAAGGTTATTTGATATTAGCTCACTTGATGAATGGAGAACCCAAGCATATGAGAATGCTAAGCTTTTCAAAGAAAAAGTCAAACGCTGGCATGATAAGAGGATACAAAAGCGTGAATTTAGTGTAGGAGATTATGTGTTATTGTTCAACTCTCGTTTAAGATTTTTTGCAGGAAAACTTCTCCCAAAATGGGAAGGTCCCTACGTTATCGAGGAGGTCTATCGTTCTGGTGCTATAAAAATCAACAACTTCGAAGGCACAAATCCGAGGGTGGTAAACGGTCAAAGAATTAAGCATTATATTTCAGGTAATCCTATCAATGTTGAAATTAATATTATTGAAACCATAACCCCTGAGGAATATATAAGAGACACTTCCCAGAACGGTCCAGACTCCGAAAAGTCATAGGTACGTGGTACGGTAAGTAAACCGACTCCAAAACAACTCTAATGGCAATTTTTATCAGTTTTGGATTATTTAAGAATTTTAGGAAGAGAGAAGTAGTTCGAAAGGGACACGAGGCTCCCACCAGAGAGGAGGCCGCGCCCCCTTGTAGGGCATGCCCCCCTGTCTCGTGGGCACCTCATGTGCCTCCCGGACTCCGTTTTCTTGTATGTTACGTATTTTGGTCGGTAAAAATTCATTATATATCCTCCCAAAGGTTTTGACCACCGTATCACGCAAATATCTTTTGTTTTCGTTTCGAGTTGTTCCTGTTGCAGAATAAAGCAAGATGTCTTCTCAGGAATCAGTTGGGAGAGACGGGTGTCTCACCCAACGCCAGGTCCAGGAGCAAATAGCGATGCCTATCACTTTGGACCATCAACGGAGGATGAGATGGAGGCTGATTTGAAAAGGATAGATGCCATGGAGGAAGATTAAGAAGTTACCTCTCGTCTCCAAGCAGAATTCACTATGGGGGAAATACCTAGCCTGGCTGTCCCTGCTTCGGTCATCCCTTCCAATGCCTAGATTTCTTTCTTATGAAAATATGAAAAAGAGTTTCACGTGTTCTCCAGAAGCTATGCGGCATCCTTGGGTAAAAGGAGCTTTGGCCGTTATGGGAAAGCTCCGTAAAGAAATTATGGACCTCAAACAACAAGTCAATAAGCTCAAGGAGGAGAACCGTATCCTGAAGGGCATCATCGCCAAGAAGATCATAACACCAACCGTGAAGAAGGAGAAATAATCACATGGGTATGGGCACTCCCCTTGGCAACTACCAAGCTTGGGGGAGGTGCCCCAGTATCGTATCACCATCACACTCCTATTTTTACCGCTTTATTTAGTTCAATCCTTTTAGTAGAATCTTGATCTAGTAGTTTGAAATTTTTTATATCAAGTAGTTTTGAGTTTTGCATTCTGATCTCTTTATGTAATCGAGTCTGTGTCCTATCTATAATAAAGATTAGTGTTGAGTCAAGGGCTTTGCTATGTTGCTATGATCTTGAGAAAGTAGAAAGAACAAAAGAGTTCATATTGATCTTATGGATAGTGATAACTTCACACATAGAAAGTATGAGGCATAAAAATTGTTGAGAGTTGATGAATGTAGCCTTGGTCATCATTGCAATTAATAGGAAGTGATAAGGAAAGAGGGGTTCACATATAAATATATTATCTTGGACATCTTTTATGATTGTGAAGCACTCATTAAGTATGACATGCTAAAAGAGTTGACGTTGGACAAGGAAGACAACGTAATGGTTTATGTTTTCCGACATCTCAGTTAAAGTATATTGTCATTGACCTTCCAAACATGTTGAGTTTGCCTTTCCCCCTCATGCTAGCCAAATTTCTTGCACCAAGTAGAGATACTACTTGTGCTTCCAAATATCCTCAAACCCAGTTTTGCCATGAGAGTCCACTATACCTACCTATGGATTGAGTAAGATCCTTCAAGTAAGTTGTCATTGGTGCAAGCAATAAAAATTGCTCTCTAAATATGTATGACTTATTAGTGTAGAGAAAATAAACTTTGTACGAACTTATTGTGGAAGTAATAAAAGCGACGGACTGCATAATAAAGGTCCACATACATGGGGAAATATAAAGTGACGTTCTTTTGCACTAAGACTTTATGCATCAACCCTAAACGCGCATGACAACCTCTGCTTCCCTCTGCGAAGGGCCTATCTTTTACTTTATGTTTTACTTTATGCTTGAGTCAAGGTGATGCTCACCTTTACCTTTTTCGTTTTATCCTTTGGCAAGCTCCTCGTGTTTGAAAGATCATGATACATATATCCAATTGGATGTAAGTTGGCATAGGCTATTATTGTTGACATCACCTAAAGGTGAATACGTTGGGAGGCAACACAATAAGCCCCTATCTTTCTCAGTGTCCGGCTGAAACTCTATAACCACAAGTATTGCGTGAGTGTTAACAATTATAGGAGACTACGAGATAGTTGAGTATGTGAGCTTGCTGAAAAGCTCTATTATTGACTCTTTCTGATGTTACGATAAATTGCAATTGCTTCAATGACTGAGATTATAGTTTGTTAGTTCCCAATGAAGTTTTTGAACCATACTTGACATTGTGAATTGCTTATTACTTGAGCATAGGAAATCATATGACAAAATCCATATATGTTGCTGTTATTAGAATGATCATGATGTCCGTATTTTATTTTTATCGACACCTCTATCTCTAAACATGCGGACATATTTTTCGATTTCGGCTTCCGCTTGAGGACAAGCGAGGTCTAAGCTTGGGGGAGTTGATACGTCCATTTTGCATCATGCTTTTATATCAATATTTATTGCATTATGGGCTGTTATTACATATTATATCTCAATACTTATGGCTATTCTCTCTTATTTTACATGGTTTACCATGAAGAGGGGGAATGCCGACAGCTGGAATTCTGGCTGGAAAAGGAGCAAACGTTGGAAACCTATTCTGCACAACTCCAAAAGTCCTAAAACTCCACGAAACAAGTTTTTGGATTTAATAAGAATTTATGAGCGAAAGAAATAGGCCAGGGGGCCCACACCCTGTCCAGGAGACAGGGGGCGCCCCCTGTAGGGCGCGGCCCCCTATCTCCTTGGCCCCCTAGTGGGCCTCCGGCATCCATCTTCTGCTATATCATCACTTTTACCCTGGAAAAAATAGTGGGCAAGCTTACGGGACGAAACTCCGCCGCCACGAGGCGAAACCTTGGCGGAATCAATCTAGGGCTCTAGCGGAGTTCTGCCGGGGACACTTCCCTCCGGGAGGGGGAAATCATCACGAACGTCATCACCAACGATCCTCTCATCGAGAGGGGGTCAACCTCCATCAACATCTTCACCAGCACCATCTCCTCTCAAAACCCTAGTTCATCTCTTGTATCCAATCTTGTATCAAAACCATAAATTGGTACCCGTGGGTTGCTACTAGTGTTGATTACTCCTTGTAGTTGATGCTAGTTGGTTTACTTGGTGGAAGATCATATGTTCAGATCCTTTATGCATATTATTACTCCTCTGATTATGAACATGAATATGCTTTGTGAGAAGTTACGTTTGTTCCTGAGGACATGGGTGAAGTCTTGCTATTAGTAGTCATGTCAATTTGGTATTCGTATGATATTTTGATGAGATGTATGTTGTCTATCCTCTAGTGGTGTTATGTGAACGTCGACTACATGACACTTCACCATTATTTGGGCCTAGAGGAAGGCATGGGTATCGGCGTTCTGGGAACGGGGGTCCCCAGACTTGCCTGCCTGCGGCCCGCGGCGTGGCTCAAAGGGGGGCCCGGCACGGCCCATCTTCATCAACACAAGCTCAAGACCCTCGCGAGGGGCCAAGCCTCGCGGGGCGGACGACGAGGAGCTTCCTCAGGCACGGCCTCATCAGGCTGGCTCACGAGGAGGCGGAGAGTTCAAGGCGGGATACCTCGCGAGGTGCCCATGACGCAAGCCATGACGACCAGGGGCGCCAGTCGGGTGCCAGCCCGCGTAGTGTCCTCCTTTCCTCTTTGGTGCAAAGGGAGCAAGCGCTGGCGAGAGCATCAAGCAAAGGCATCCATTTCGGTGCAACGAGACAAAGACTAGCCCAACAGCAGGAAGGAAGTCATTGCGGAGCCCAAGCAGGCGTCACCACCAGAGCCTTTGGCAGGCGAGGACCAACTTTAGTCAGGATAAGTGTACTAGATGTTCCCCTTCAAAATGCCCAATTGTTGGCGCCCTTCCCACTCAATATTTGGGGAGAGGCCCAGGGCCTTTGCCTATAAATAGTACTAGCCACCCCCAGGGAAGGGGCGGAAGCCAGATCTAGCATCTGGATCCTCACCAAGAAACCAGTAGATAGAGCGACTGAACTCCTCCTAGCAATTCATCGCCCCAGCCAAGAACAGACCCTCGCGAGGCTGTTCTTCCTTGTATTGTTCATCATTAGCCCAAGAGGCAATCCACCACACCACACACTGGAGTAGGGTATTACACCACAATGGTGGCCTGAACCAGTATAAACTTTGTGTCTCTTGTGTTGTTCCTTTGGTAGATTAGATCTCAGCGAGGCGGCGAGGAACAGGTAGGCAGAGGGTGAAATCACCGCGTGCACCCAGTGTTCGAACCTCAAGGGTCTGCCGGAACCCTAAATCCGACATTGGGCGCGCCAGGTAGGGGTGCGCCGGAATTCGTGTTCTGTCGCCCTGTTCTTCTCCGACCATCGCATCCATGTCTGATGCTCGTCGGGCCCGCGCCGAGCGCCGAGCCACCCTTGCTTCCAGCGTCGCCCAGACGGCCCCCGCCGGCGGGCGCCCTCGTCGCTCCCCGTCGCCTTCCGTCAACGCCGCCACCGGCCCGGCAGGGAACGAGCAGCAAGCATCGTCCCAGCATCCATCCATGAGGCGAGACAGCTACATAGCTACACGCTCGCTCACCCCAGCTGGTTCTTCGTCCCGCGCGCCCCGCGCAGCCATTGAAGCTCGAGCTGCACTCATCGCGGCAAACGAGCTCCTGCGCTACCGTCCCATCGACGACGTCTACGAAGAATGGCTCAACCACGTCGCCGAGCTTGTCCGCGCCGCAGGGGGCTCCCCCGCGCCATCCTTCTTGCTGCACCGCGCCCCGCCCTGTGCGGGCGACGAAGCCCCGGGGGCGCCTCAGCCGCCTCCTCCTCAAGAAGGCGCCCTGGCCCCAAGGCGCATGGCTCCTGGGCGGAACCCGCTCCGTCAGGCGCCAGCGCGGCAAGAGCAGAGCTGCCAAGAAGTCCCTCGCCCGCGAGAAGCTGCCCGAGCGCTCCCCGCTCCGGCTCGTCGCGACCATGCTCCTGCTCCAGCATGTCAAGACCCTGTGCTGCTCCCAGCTGTAGCGCATGGGGACCCGCGGGACCAAGCCTTTCGTCACCCAAGGCCTCCCTTGGCCACTGCGGGCTGCCGCGCCTTCACCACCGAGCTGCGCAGCGTCGCCTGGCCTAGCAAGTTCAAGCCAGACCTGCCTCCTCGCTACGACGGTACGGCTGACCCCGCAGAGTTCCTCCAGCTCTACAAGCTGGGCATCGAGGCTGCCAACAGAGACGAGAAGGTCATGGCGAACTGGTTTCCCATGGCGCTCAAGGACGGGGCCCGCACCTGGCTCCTGAACCTGGCCCCAGGCACGATCTCCTCCTGGGAAGAGATGCGCACCCGCTTCATCGCCAACTTCTAGGGTACACGCGACCGGCCACCCGCGGTGAGCGACATGTGCCGTATCAAGCAGCAACCTGGGGAAACCCTGCAGAAGTACATCCAGCGCTTCAACAACGCGTGCCTCAAGATTCCCAAGGTGACCGAGGAGGCCATCATCTCAGCCTTCTCCGACGGCGTGCGCGACGTCAGGATGAAGGAGGAGCTGGCGATGCATGAAGATCTGTGCACTTCCTTGGAGCTGTTCAACTTGGCGACCAAGTGCTCCAGGGCTGAGGAAGGGCGTCTCTCCCTCCTCGAGCTGCCTGCCGCAGACCCAGAAGAGAAGAAACCCAAGGCCAAGGATGTGAAACGCAAGGGGGCTGCCGTGCTCGCGGCAGAACCAGACACCAAGCGGGGCAGAGACCAGCCCGAATCTTCCAAGGGCAGTCGATACTGTGTATACCATGACCTCCACACCCACAACACCAATGAATGCCAAGAGCTCCGAGGCATGCAAGAAGGAAGGACCGGCCGACGTCCCGACCGCAGCGACCGGGGCTACGACCGAGGAGGAGAAAGGAACGTAGGATGCTGGGAAGACCGCGGCCCTCGCCAAGGGTGGCGCGACCAACCTCGCGAGGATCGCTGGCAGGGCCCGCCTCACGAGGGAGCCTGGAGGGATCAGCCTCGCGAGGATCGCCCGCAAGGCAACGTAGGCCTCCCTCCACTGCCGCCGCAGCCAAGGAGAAATGAGGACCATCATCAGGACGAGGGGGCTGGGGGCTTCTAGGAGCCACGTGCGATCGCCTGCATCCTGGGCGGAGCTCAAGCCCCAGCCTCTCAACGCATCTTCAAGCAGTTCGCCCGCTAAGTAAATGCAGTCCTCCCCAAGCTCGAGGCCACGCGCCCTCTCAGGTGGTCACCGTGCACCATCACGTTCAGCTCAGCAGATCAGCTCAAGTGCGCGGCCACCGCCGGAGTCCTCCTAATGCTCTGTTCCCCAATCATTAGCAACGTGCTAGTCACCAGGACCCTCATCGGTGGTGGGGCAGGGATCAATGTCCTGTCCGTGGAAACATTCAACAATCTCCAGGTGCCTTACAATCAGCTTCAGCCAACCAAGCCATTCTCCGGAGTCACCGACGGCTCCACGGTCCCGATTGGGCAGGTCCGCCTCCCTGTCACCTTCGGGGCACGCGACAACTACCGCACCGAGCTCATCGACTTCGACGTCACCCACATTCGCCTGCCATACAACGCCATCCTCGGGTACCCAGCGCTGGCCAAGTTCATGGCCGTAACCCACCACGGCTACAACGTCCTCAAGATGCCAGGAAGTGGCGAAGTTATCACGGTGCCCTGCGAAGAGAGAGACGCGGTGTGCTCCCTGGAACAAGCCATTCAGGCCGCGTCACTATAAGACCTGGATCGCGGAAGCCTGAGGCTTCCCAAGACCGCCCCCAAAAAGAAGAAGACATCGTCCGGCCAGGCCCCTCAGGAGGCAGGCCCCTCAGGGCCCGCGCCTGCCCAGGGGGAGCCTCCCTCCATCGCATAGGAAAGCGCGCCCGACGCCCTCCTCAGGCAGGGCTCGGGGGCTCTCCCCTGGAGGGCCGTCGACCTCGCCAAGGTCACGAGGGAGGCGCTTGGGCACCACTTGGAGGCGTGTTTCGAAGCACACTTCCCTCAGGAAGGAGCAAGGCAAGGAGGGCCAAACCCTCAGGAGTTTGTCAGCAAGGCCATTCAGGAGCTACAGCAATCAAGGGTCATGAGAGGCAGCCGCCGCTTACCCACTGTGGCCCCCCATCCAGGCGAGGATGGTGGGCTGCGCGTCTGCATCGACATACGGGGGCTCAACCGAGCCGCATCTCAGGAGCGCCTCTGGCCTTCGCGAGTGGGGCGCTGCGAAGGTCCACCCCACAGCTACGTTCGCATGCCTTATGGCTTGCCGAACGCGGCTGCTACGTACCAGCACCTCATGAGGGGCATCCTGGAGGCTCAAGAGGTCAGACATTCCGCAGCCCTGGCAGAGATGGAGATGGTCCGCGAGGAGCCGCCAGCGCCTCCGGAGCCTCTCGAGGCCTCAGGGCCTAGGGGCTCGTGAGGATCGGCTCCCGCAGCCCACTGAGTCTGCTACACCGACACCCCGAGCCTTTCAAGACATCGGGGCAGACTGCGCCCCTCAAGTACCTGCGGCGACTCCAAGACAAGCCGAGTCCCCAGAGGCGACTCTCATTCAAGCCGAGTCCCCAGAGGCGACTCTCATTCAAGCCGAGTCTCAGAGGCGACTCCCAGGAAGCCGACTATGGGGAGTCGGCCCGCAACTTCCAACCACCCGATAATTATGGGCAGGTATGGCCATAGCGTGCCGTACCCACGGAGATCTCCACCCGGCGTGGCACTGTGGCCATGCCAGCCCTGACATCAGCCATTGGGGCGGGGCCCTGTGCCCACGACCGCCTGTCTGCACGGCCCGGATACGGCGGGGCCTACCAGTCAGCGAGAGTACTGAAGACGGCGAGAGCGCCGAGAGTCGGACCCATTGAGAGTCGGCCCCCTGGAGTCGGCCAGCCCCTCCCACGGGCCCCGCATGCCATTAACCAGACGCGACAGGGGAATGGCAACAGTGATCGCCCGACAGGCGGCAGCACTGTTGCCATGACCCCATGACCAAGCCCGCGTCATTAGAAGCACGGCTACAGTAATCTGCAGCCGGCAAGACCCGCCCGTGGCGGACACGGGCAGACGCCCTCATACCAGGCCAGTCAGCGGGCCCCAGGAGTCGGCGGAGAAGACGGCGCCTGAGAGACAGACGGCTGGGACCCGCACCCAGCTGGTTTTACCATTGTAACCCTGGGGGGTAGGCCTATATAAACCCTCAGGGCACCCATGCAAAGGGTTGGAATCCATTAGCATTAGACAGACCACATAGGAAGGAGAGAGCTAGCCGTGCCCTCTCCTACCTCCAGAAACAGCTCTAGGAGCAAGCTTGTATACACTTTGCCTTAGTGATCATGCGGAGACCCCGCAGAGCAGCAGTAGGGGTGTTATCTCCTCGGAGAGCCCTGAAGCTGGGTAAGATTCGCCGGCGTGCATGTCTTTGCCTCATCCCGTTTCCAGGCACCGGCGACGTCCTACTCGCCCCCACCATGATAAGCCATCCTTTGGCATATGTCGCACCCAACCCCCGACATTTGGCGCCCACAGTGGGGCCTGGTGCACCGTCGTCCGGAGATCTGTTCTGGACGGGAGCCCTCTTCCTCCTTGGCGAGCGCAGCCAGCCAGGCTCGCCAGATGGAGTTTGCATCGACACGCTGCGCGGCACTGAGGCCGCCTGTGCAGCAAGCAGCCTTGCCGAACTTATCGGTGAGGTTCGCCCCTCCGACGAGCCTGTGTCCGACGCAGGCACGAGTGGCCCCGAGAGCCTCCTCGCGGGCCTCCTCGACCAACTCCATGTCACTGGTGAGCATGCCGTGGACTTGGAGTCCGTAGGCTCCACCGACCCGATGCTGGTCGACTCCGTTGCTGTGTCGCTTGACACTTTCCCCACCAACGTGGTGGTCTACGATGAGCCGCTTCCTCACGAGGAGAGCGGCGGAAGCGCCGTCATAGAGGTGCTCGTCATCAGTCACGATGAGCGCTCCGATGAGGGAGCTCAGGACCCGCTCGACGCGGCTCTGCAAGACCTGACTGCGCCTATTCAAGAGGACGCAGATGCCGAGACGCTGGAGACACGCCGCCTTCAGATCATCGAAGGCGCCAAGAAGCTGGCAAGCATGAGGCGCTTGTCAGAAGCCTACCAGCGCGAAATGGATCATGCAAAGGGCTGGCATCCATTAGCATTAGACAGACCACATAGGAAGGAGAGAGCTAGCCGTGCCCTCTCCTACCTCTAGAAACAACTCTAGGAGCAAGCTTGTATACACTTTGCCTTAGTGATCATGCGGAGACCCCGAAGAGCAGCAGTAGGGGTGTTATCTCCTCGGAGAGCCCTGAAGCTGGGTAAGATTCGCCGGCGTGCATGTCTTCGCCTCATCCCGTTTCTAGGCACCGGCGACGTCCTACTCGCCCCCACCATGATAAGCCATCCTTTGGCATATGTCACACCCAACCCACGACAATCCTGGGCGGAGCTCAAGCCCCAGCCTCTCAACGCATCTTCAAGCAGTTCGCCCGCGAAGTAAATGCAGTCCTCCCCAAGCTCGAGGCCACACGCCCTCTCAGGTGGTCGTCGTGCACCATCACGTTCAGCTCAGCAGATCAGCTCAAGTGCGCGGCCACCGCCGGAGTCCTCCCAATGGTTTGTTCCCCAATCATCAGCAACGTGCTAGTCACCAGGACCCTCATCGATGGTGGGGCAGAGCTCAATTTTCTGTCCGTGGAAACATTCAACAATCTCCAGGTGCCTTACAATCAGCTTCAGCCAACCAAGCCATTCTCCGGAGTCACCGACGGCTCCACGGTCCCGATTGGGCAGGTCCGCCTCCCTGTCACCTTCGAGGCACGCGACAACTACCACACCAAGCTCATCGACTTCGATGTCGCCCACATTCGCCTGCCATACAACGCCATCCTCGGGTACCCAGCACTGGCCAAGTTCATGGCCGTAACCCACCACGGCTACAACGTCCTCAAGATGCCAGGAAGTGGTGGAGTTATCACAGTGCCCTGCGAAGAGAGAGACGCGGTGTGCTCCCTGGAACGAGCCTTTCAGGCCGCGTCACTGGAAGACCCGGATCACGGAAGCAGGAGGCTTCCCGAGACCGCCCCCAAGAAGAAGAAGACATCGTCCGGCCAGGCCCCTTAGGAGGCAGGCCCCTTAGGGCCCGCGCCTGCCCAGGGGGAGCCTCCCTCCATCGCATAGGAAAGCGCGCCCGGCGCCCTCCTTAGGCAGGGCTCGGGGGCTCTCCCCTGGAGGGCCGCCGACCTTGCCAAGGTCACGAGGGAGGCGCTTGGGCACCACTTGGAGGTGTGTTTCGAAGCACGCTTCCCTCAGGAAGGAGCAAGGCAAGGAGGGCCAAACCCTCAGGAGTTCGTCAGCAAGGCCATTCAGGAGCTACAGGAATCAAGGGTCATGAGAGGCAGCCGCCGCTTACCCGCTGTGGCCCCCCATCCAAGCGAGGATGGTGGGCTGCGCGTCTGCATCGACATACCGGGGCTCAACCGAGCCATATCTCAGGAGCTCCTCTGGCCCTCGCGAGTGGGGCGCTGCGACGGTCCAACCCACAGCTACGTTCGCATGCCTTATGGCTTGCCGAAGGCAGCTACGTACCAGCGCCTCATGAGGGGCATCCTGGAGGCTCAAGAGGTCAGTCGTTCCGCAGCCCTGGCGGAGATGGAGATGGTCCGCGAGGAGCCGCCAGCGCCTGCGGAGCCTCTCGGGGCCTTAGGGCCTGGGGGCTCGTGAGGATCGGCTCCCGCAGCCCACCGAGTCTGCTACACCGACACCCCTTCGTCGTCAACGCTATCAGGTGACATCTTTCAAGTTTCGTTTCCAGTTGGGAGCGCCCTCAGGGCTGCATCATTCCCAGGCCGTGTGGGTCCGTTCCTGCGGCGTATATCCCTTTTGCTCGTGTTTTTAGCTTACTTTGTTGGGGGCGCCCCTCGGGCTGCATTATCCCCAAGTCGCTCGGGTCAGAGCCAGCGGCATGTACCCTTGTTGTGTTTATCTTAGGGCTATGCTTTCGGCTCATCATGCTTGTTATTAAGTGCCTGTCCGTGGCACCTTTTCTAACTGGGTGTCGGCAGCTTGCGCGTTAAAGGGGGGTGCCTGAGCATCGCGACTCAGGGCTCCTACCGGCTCTCCAGCCCTCACCCTCTAGCCTTGTCCACGGCATCGCGCCTGGCATACCAGCGACGGCTGAGACCACCTCGAGGGTCAGGACCCGAGGACGTAGAGCTCCGACATCTAACCAAGCTTGCGCGTTAAAGGGGGGGTGCCTGAGCATCGCGACTCAGGGCTCCTACCGGCTCTCCAGCCCTCACCCTCTGGCCTTGTCCACGGCATCGCGTCTGTCATACCAGCGACGACTGAGACCAGCTCGAGGGCTGGGACCCGAGGACATAGAGCTTCGGCATCTAACCAAATTTGCAGGAACGCACCCCAAGATGAGGCTCAGCACCAGGCGCAACCCACCTTGGGCTAGGGCCCCGTGAGTCCCGCGCTGGTTCACGGGTGCCCCAATACACCTCGCCAGGCCTTTCGTGCCTAGTCGCCTCTCCAAAGCAACTAACGGCCGACTCTCGATTGTCACGACGAACTCTCGTTCTTTCTGTGATGAGCCTGCAGGATCTCTCCAAGGAACAGCGTCAGGCGAGGCCTTCACGGTGTCAACTTCACTCTCGTCCGTGCAAACCGCTTGCACGTTAAAGGGGGGGGGGTACCTGGGCATCGCGACTCAGGGCTCCTACTGGCTCTCCAGCCCTCACCCTCTGGCCTTGTCCATGGCATCGCGACCTGGCATACCAGTGACGGCTGAGACTCTCTCGAGGGCCGGGACCCGAGGACGTAGAGCAGAATGGGGAGCGAAGGCGAGAGGGAAGAGGCACGCGAGGACCTCGCCAGACAACCCCTTGCCGGCCAAGGCGCGGACCCGGCACCACACCAGGAAGCGTTTCCTGACCCCCGAGATAAGTCACTCTCCGAAAACACTAGCTATCGCAGCACCGTCACCGCCTCCAATGCAATCCCGTGTTACCAATGTCACCTTCCTTTCTCACCAAACGATGGCTGCTTGAGTGCTAAAGGGGACCTCCTAAGCATCGCGACTCAGGGGCTCTTACCGGACCTCGTGCCGCTCACCTCCTGGCCTTGACCACGGCATCGCGACCTGGCATACCAGCGACGGGTGAAGCTGCCTTGGGACTGGGACCTGTCGGCGCAGAGCATCAAGCCCTCGTGAGGTCCGAAAGGAAGAAACTAAGCTAAGACGGAATAAGCATCTTGCACTGCTTCACGATAAGGATCATATTGACAAACGGAGCTACAGACACCTTACAAGCCCCCACGGGGTATATTCTTGGCTCCTCGCATGAACAAAAGACGCGTATCCTAAGGAGTCCTAATTACAGGAACCGCCGCGGCAGACGCCATCATCAATAGTGGGCCGCCTGCCACCGGCGCCAGCCCCATCCAGATCAGGGGCGGCGGTGGCCTGACGAGCCCGCCCTGCTCTAGGAGCGGCACGGGCTCGGGGGCTCGTAGCTGTCGTCGCTCGTCTCCGGAGTTGTGAAGAGCTCGGCGGAGTCGCTGGCTCCTCCGGCGCCCCCATCGCCTGAGGAGCTGCCAAGGGAGCGGTTAGCCAGCCTCGGCCTTGCCGTAGCGGGGTCCCGACCGCCTCTCCAGGGGCAGCACTCCAGCCGGCGACCATCTACATCGAAGACCTTGAAGAACATAACCGAAGCACCGTCGTACTCCAGGTGGATCGCGAGGGCGCCCCTTGTCCTGCAGACCCGGGCGATCTCGCCCCAGCCTCGAGTCATGAAGACCTCGCCCAGGGCAACGACCGCGACCTCTGCCCCGGTCGCTGGGGTGCTGCATAACCAGAGCCCCAGGAGTTCCCCCTGCGGGATGACGGAGGCGAAGAAAGGAGGGAGGCGAATCCAAGATTGAGGAGGCATGGAGGCGTAGAGCACGAACTCTCGGGAGGAGCCCTCGGCGTGGACTCCAGGGGATAGATGCACACCTTCGTGACCCGCCGGCGCCGACGGTGGCGCTGCCCGTGGCGTTCGGCATCGACACCTTCAGAGCCCTCGATGTGGGCGTACAAGGGAAGCGGGAACCCTGGTGGTGGCTGCTCACACCAGGGCCTTGATGCTTCCTCATGGGTGCCCTCACCTTGATGGCGGAGGGCTAGTCATTTCTTCGGCGGGAGCGGGTCAGGACCCTCTCGGGGAGCCTTTCCCTTCTCTGCCGCAGAGAACCGACGGATCGGAGCCATCGCAGCAAGGCGGAGTAAGGACCGGGAAGAAGGAGGAGCAAGAAGAGATAGACTGGAAGGGCACGCGACATGCCGTACTTAAAGACAGAGGAGGCCAACCGCCGGCCTCCACGATCGCAGGTAATCATGACCCGCTTTGCATGCAGGGACTTGTCAATTCATGCAGTTGCCGAGGCGTTGCGGGGAAACAGTGCCGCCCACGTCCAATCAACCGCCACGCGGCGCCCAAGGCCGCAGGTTGTTAGGGCCCGCGGTACTTCGCACTTGCCCTTTCGCCTCTCTGCTCGGCAAAGTCCGGGCGCGCCTTGGGCCCGGGGGCTATTGTTGGCGTTCTGGGAACGGGGGTCCCCAGACTTGCCTACCTGCGGCCCGCGGCGTGGCTCAAAGGGGGGCCCGACATGGCCCATCTTCATCAACACAAGCTCAAGACCCTCGCGAGGGGCCAAGCCTCGCGGGGCGGACGACAAGGAGCTTCCTCAGGCACGGCCTCATCAGGCTGGCTCACGAGGAGGCGGAGAGTTCAAGGCAGGGTACCTCGCGAGGTGCCCATGACGCAAGCCATGACGACCAGGGGCGCCAGTCGGGCGCCAGACCGCGCAGTGTCTTCCTTTCCTCTTTGGTGCAAAGGGAGCAAGCGCAGGCGAGAGCATCAAGCAAAGGCATCCGTTTCGGTGCAACGAGACCAAGACCAGCCCAACGGCAGGAAGGAAGTCATTGTGGAGCCCAAGCAGGCATCACCACCAGAGCCTTTGGCAGGCGAGGACCAACTTTAGTCAGGATAAGTGTACTAGATATTCCCCTTCAAAATCGCCAATTGTTGGCGCCCTTTCCGCTCAATATTTGGGGAGAGGCCCAGGGCCTTTGCCTATAAATAGGACTAGCCACCCCCAGGGAAGCGGGGGAAGCCTGATCTAGCATCTGGATCCTCACCAAGAAACCAGTAGATAGAGCGACTGAACTCCTCCTAGCAGTTCATCGCCCCAGCCAAGAACAGACCCTCGCGAGGCTGTTCTTCTTTGTATTGTTCATCTTCAGCCCAAGAGGCAATCCACCACACCACACACTGGAGTAGGGTATTACACCACAATGGTGGCCTGAACCAGTATAAACTCTGTGTCTCTTGTGCTGTTCCTTTGGTAGTTTAGATCTCAGCGAGGCGGCGAGGAACAGGTAGGCAGAGGGTGAAATCTCCGCGCGCACCCCAGTGTTCGAACCTCAAGGGTCTACCGGAACCCTAAATCTGACAATGGGGAAGAAATAAGTAGATGATGGGTTGCTAGAGTGACAGAAGCTTAAACCCTAGCTTATGCGTTGCTTCGTTAGGGGTCGATATGGACCCATATGTTTAATGTTGCTTCGTTACTTCTTTTTGTAGTTGAAGATGCTTGCAATAGGGGTTAATCGTAAGTGGGATGCTTGTCCAAGTTAGGACAGTACCCAAGTACCGGTCCACCCACATATCAAATTATCAAAGTACCAAACGCGAATCTTACGAACGTGATGAAAACTAGCTTGACGATAATTCCCAATGTGTCCTCGGGAGCTCCTTCTTCATTATTAGAATTTGTCCAGGCTTATCCTTTGCTACATAAAGGATTGGGCCACCTTGCTGCACTTTATTTACTTTATTTACTTTTTGCTTGTTACTATTTCTCTTATCACAAAACTATCTATCACCTACTATTTCAGTTCTTGCAGAGAAAACCTTACTGAAAACCGCTTATCATTTCCTTCTGCTCCTCGTTGGGGTCGACACTCTTACTTATCGAAAGGACTACGATAGATCACCTATACTTCTGGGTCATCACTCCCCAAAGAGCGTGGCGAATGTTGTCACACACTTCGACTATTTGGCGGGTCACGAGGTGGAGAAGGCCTTCTGGGATTGATTCCCGGGTCCCTGGCATCCCAGCTGCTGAACAATCGAGTGAAGCAGCTGATGGAGCTACTCCGCCTGGCGAGGCCGGCGCCACAGGACTTCTACGTCGTGCTATGGCCTGCCGACTCCCTCCCAACCAGTCTCTTCGGGCTCGTGATACGCCTGTGGGGAGTTTTCTCACGCACGGATAGCTGGAGGAGATCTGTGTGCTTTGAGGGAGCATGCAGGGCGTATGCTTGCATGAAGACGCACTTCCGCAAGGTCGACATGGTGACGGGGGCACAAGCCCTCTTGCAGACAAGCCTCGCACCGTGCAACAATTCTACCCCGAGGTGGAGGAAGGAGCTCGGATCACCGAGGCCATGTATTACTAGGTAGCACTTCAGTATGCCAAAGTTTTGTAATGTATAAAGCATTATCGTTTGCTTTAATGGATATGGCTTTAAATTCCATGTGTGTTTTTTGATTATTTTTACCTCCTGGTGACCTTTTTAAACTGAAAGTGGCCAGTCAGCGGCTTCATCCCCCATGTAGTTTTATACAAAGGGTGTTTTGAGATGCAGATTTGAACCTTAGCCGACGTCTCAGTGCACGAAGGCGGTCTTCTGCATATAGGAGCAAGGCAATCGGACTATAGTGGCTTGAGAGCTTTCAAGTAGTCCTAGGAGTTTGACTGTGGTGATGACCAGCCCTCGGTATGGGAAGTGGTCGGCTTGGTAGGCCGCAGTCTATGTTGTGACACACTTCAGCTTGAAAGTAAAGCCCTTCGTTTAACACAGGTGATCTCTATCATCACATCGCTTGATGTGGTCTACGGATGACCGACCAGTTTGCGCCTACCTAGATAGTTAGTTTTCGGCTTTCTCCACTGAGGTGCTCTACCAATTAACTTGGCGGTGCTATCCTAGTGGTTCTTCCATTACACCCTTAGCCGAATTCATCAGGAACGTAAGGGGTACACATAGGAGCCGGGCAACCCAACCATTGACCAAAATCTAGGTTCGAAACAGATGCATATAAAGCCAAAATCTGAGACACCGAATACATTAGACTTGTAATACAATTGTATCTTTTTAAAGAACTTCTTCATGGCGTAGGGGCCATTGCGGGAGTCCTGGATTAGGGGGTCCTCGGGCGTCCAGTCTATTGATGTGGGCCGCACTGATGGGCCGTCAGGATATAAGATGGAAGATTATCCCTTGTGTCCACATGCGTGGATGGCAAGTATAGGTGTCCGGATATGTTATTCCTTTCTGTAAAACCGACTTTGTACAACCCTAAGCCCCTTCGATGTCTATATAAACCGGGGGGTTAGATCGGAGGCAGGAACACAACATTGCTAGGCTAGCTATCTAGGGTTAGCCGAATCGATCTCGTGGTAGTTCAACTCTTGTAACCCCTATACCCTCGAATATAATCAAGCAGGAGTAGCATTTACCTCCATTAAGAGGGCCCGAACCTGGGTAAATGCCGTGTCCCTTCTCCATTGTTACTATTGATCCCCAGACACATAGTTTGGGCCCCCCTACCCGAGATCTGTCAGTTTTGACACCGACATTAGTGCTTTCATTGAGAGCTCCGCTGTGTCGTCGATAGTAGGATCAATGGCTCACCTCTTCGCTAATGGTGACGCTACGTCCAGGGATATTTTTCTTTCTGGACAGGTTTTTGTGTTTGGTGGCTTCGTGCTTCGAGCCAACTCGATCGGCTGCCTCGAGCAGGTCGATAGTTACGCCCCCGGCCACCAGATCAGGTTTGGAAACCTGAATTATGTCGCTCCACCACTCTGCATCCCATCCAAGAAGACACTTCGGATCCCCTGTCGGATCTCGTCCAGAGGTCAACACCAGCACTCACCTCGGCCTTGGATCTAGGGCAGGTCTCATCATCTGAAGACGGGAGCGTAAACCCCCGAACTTCTTCCCCTTATCAAACTTCCTTCTGAAGACCCAAACGCAGGCTTAAACCTGGCTCTGGGCAACTGTGCCGAACTGCCGAGGTCTACACTTAGCGGGTCCGATCAGGAACTCCGAGCCGAACACATCGCTGCAGACCCGTGGTTCCCGCTCCCGCTCTTAGATGAAGCATTGGGTCTGATGCAGTCTCTCGCCATCACAGAGGCTTTACCTCCGAACTGCACGCAGCCTGGATTGGGGGCTGAGAGAGGGGGATTTTACGCCCCACTCACCACCCACTTGATAGCCACTGTCGAAGACTTAACCGACATACTGGATTATGCGTCCGAAGACATCGACGACATGGACGATGATGTCAACACCGAACAAAGCCAAGTGCCACCCGTTACAGGGCGTTGGACGACCACCTCAACCTATGATGTATACATGGTGGACACTCCAAAGAACGATGAGGAGAACCCAAGCCTAGATGAGGATAGACCCGTTGATAAACCAACAAAGCGCCGACGTCAGCAGCATCTCTCCCGATCGCATCGGGAGAAGGATAGTAATACCTTCACCGGAGACAACGAGACTCCGGATGGCGTCGAAGATAACGAACACTTTATCGAGCCCACTTCCAAATAGGACGAGCGGAAAGAAGGTGAATATAGCCCTGGACGCGCTGACAACGAAGACACGGAGGACAACAACTACATGCCAGAATCCGAAGAGGAGGACAGCCTCGGTGACGAGGACTTCATAGTCCTAGAGGAACCCCTCGACCAAGAACGCTTCAAGTGACAACTTATTGCTACAGCTCGGAGCCTGAAGAGGAAACAACAACAGCTCAAAAAAGAGCAGGACACGCTAAACGAAAGGTGGACTGAGGTCCTGGCCGCCGAGGAATACGGCCAAGAGCGACCTGTCAAAAGTTACCCTAGGCGCAAGCTGCTGCCTCAATTCAACGATGAAGTCCTTGAACCAATATCGTCGAAATACAATCCGGCAGACCAACCAGACCGAGCACCATGTGGACGGGACAAAGCGGCATATCAAGCCGAACACCAACCCGCACACCCTCTCCGAAGAGGCAGGGAGAATGCAGCCGCGGGATATACATACGACTTGCAACGTGACCTAGCCTATAAAGCTGGTCAGACCAGATCAATCTATGGATCAAGGGGACATGCCCCGACACGAGATAATGGCTATGAAGCCCGGTGTGACGACTGCTACTATATCCGGGATCAGTTCCTAACCCAGATGCCAGCCGATCAACACCACAACATCGATAGATACAGAGGAGCCGCACATCCCTTATGCTTTACTGATGAGGTTACGGAACATCAGTTTCCGGAAGGGTTTAAACCCGTAAACATCAAACCATATGATGGAACGACGGATCCGGCCGTATGGATTGAAGACTTCCTTCTCCACATTCATATGGCTCGAGGAGACGATCTCCATGCCATTAAATATCTCCCCCTAAAGTTGAAAGGACCAGCACGACACTGGCTAAACAGACTCCCAGAAAACTCCATTGGAACCTGGGAAGACTTGGAAGATGCCTTTTGGGCTAACTTCCAGGGCACTTATGTCCGGCCACCGGATGCTGACGACTTGAATCACATAATTCAGCAGCTAGGTGAATCAACCTGCAAGCTTTCGAATCGGTTCTTAACTAAAAAGAACCAAATCTTAGACTGTCCAGACGCCGAAGCCTTAGCGGCCTTTAAGCACAACGTCTGTGATGAATGGCTCGCCCGACACCTTGGGCAGGAAAAGACGAAGACCATGGAAGCATTAACGACACTCATGACCCGCTTCTATGCGGGAGAAGATAGCTGCTTGGCTCGTAGAAGCAACAGCTCAGGCGACCAGGCACGTCTGAGGTATGGGACGGCAACGGTAAACCTCGCCGCAATAAAAACAAACATCGGATTAGCAGCAATGACGGCGCAAACGATACGACAGTCAACGCCAGATTCAGCGGTCCGAAGTCCGGTCAGCAGAAGAAACCTTGCAAAGGCAAAGACGGGCCATCCAACTTATATAAAAACCTTGAGAGGCCCTGTCAGATCCATGGCACACCCGATAAGCCTGCAAATCATACCAACGGGAACTGTTGGGTTTTCAAACAGGCCGGTAAGTTAAAAACTGAACACAAGGGTAGGGCCCCCAAGAGGAGACGATGATGAGCCCCGTCAGCCGAACACCGGGGGTCAGAAACAATTTACCCTTGAGGTGAAAACAATGAACATGATATATGTCACTCACATTCGCAAAAGGGAGCGTAAACGCGCATTACGGGACTTCTATGCTGTAGAGCCTGTCGCCCCCAAGTTTAACCCATGGTTAGCCTGCCCGATCACCTTCGATCGCAGGGACCATCCAACTAGTATCCGTCACGGGGGTTCAGCCGCCCTGGTCCTCGATCCAATCTTCGACGGATACCACCTCACTAGAGTCCTTATGGATGGAGGAAGCAGTCTCAACTTAATCTATCAAGATATTGTCCGAAAGATGGGGATTGACCCATCATGAATCAAGCCTAGTAACACTACCTTTAAAGGTGTGATACCAGGAGTAGAGGCCCATTGTATTGGCTCAATCACACTAGAGGTAGTATTCGGCTCCCCAGATAACTTTCGCAGCGAAGAGTTAATCTTTGACATCGTCCCTTTCCGCAGTGGTTACCATGCACTGCTCGGATGAACTGCCTTCGCCCACTTTAATGCAGTCCCTCATTATGCTTACTTGAAGCTCAAAATGCCCGGACCTCGCGGCGTAATTACAGTCAATGGTAATATGGAGCGCTCACTCCATACTGAAGAACACACCGCGACCCTTGCAGCCAAAGTGTACAACGGCCTTATCAAGCTGAGCAGTTCACAGGCCAATAAAGCCAATGACGCATCCAAACGAGTCCGGTCTGCACATAGATCAGCAGATCCAAACATTGGTTAGCAGTTCGGCCTGCACCGATTGCCCCACCAGGTGGCGGACCAGGTACCGCACGTACATAATTACGCACTAAAAATACCCTGGGCGACGCCGGAGGCACGCTGCAGAATAGGTCCATTACATGGCTTGACCATAAATGGACCGCATACCCCCTTCCTTTTCCTTTTTATGTAGGTTCATCAAGAGCCCTACTTACCGGATGGTTGTCATAGGAGATCCTTTAAAGGCTAGCATGTCCTAGCCATCAAACACTCCTCTCAAAGGACTCACTACTAAGGAGGAAAGGCGCAGATGTGCAGCAGGGCATCATTAAAGCTTCTTTTCCGAACTATGGTTTTTAGGCCCTGTGTTAGACTTTCCCTTATGTAAAATTTTCTCTTCTTTAAGCATGTAATATGACCATAGTATTGAACGACATTGTCTGTCATCGAAGTATCAATAAAGATACAAAGGGCACACATGATTACCACCTTCTCGGTTGGACGTTGAATTTTTTTCCTCGTCATCTGCACTATTCCTCATATTTGACTGACACACGTGGTTTGACACGTGCTAGGGCCTGTACTCGGCCCCGCTAAATTGACTAAGTCTGAACACCCATATGGAACCCTTCGGTGTATTGGATATTGCGTTATATGCATCTGCTCCGAATCATGTCTTTGGTCTATAGTTGGGTTGCCCGGCTCCTGTATTTGCCACCTTACCTTTTGCAAGTTCGGCTAAGGTGGTAAAGGGAGAACTACTGCGATTGTATTTCGGTTCATCCGGTCAAATTTCTCAGTAGAGAAAGCCGAAAACAGACTGTCATGGTAAGCGAGAGCGGGTCAGCGATCCAGCGACTTAGTGTTACACTGCGAATTGCTCGTGATTTATGTCGTGTTATACAAGGGGCTGGGTCTTCAACCAGCCGCGTTGCAAAGGCGCCGTACTCTAGCTCACCGATCATGCAACAAGGGGCTAGTACCTAGCGCCACTAATGGACTCTTATGGCTAAGTGAAAGTACTAAAGCCGCATAGTCTGATTGCCTAGTTCACCTCGCAAGACGCCTCCTACATTGGACCAAGAAGTTGGATTAAGCGCAGTCATGCAATAATGAACACCCCTGTAATATTTACATGGGGGCTTAAGCCGATGACTGGTAAACTTTCAGACATATAAACAACAAAAATAGGAGGATAAACAAAATCATAGATATCATACACAATGAGTTCATTACATGACTCTTACAAATAGGACTCAACTACTCAAAGATGACATCCTTCAAACACTGCCCCTCCACAAGGCAGGCTCCCTCGTGGACCTCGTCAAAATAATTCTCCAGCCGCCGGTGCTCTTTCCCTTCAGGCGGCCCTGCAGTTGCAATGTTGACGGCCTTCATCTTCTCTCAATGCACCTTGACACGGGCAAAGGCCATCCGAGCACCCTCAATACAGGACGACCGCTTGAGGGCATAGATCCGAGGAAGCGCCTCCACTAGCCGCTGCACGAGTCCATAGTGACTATTCGGGATGGGATCGGCTAGCCACAAGCAGATTATAACATCCTTCATGGCCAGTTCGGCCACCCTATGCAGCTCGGACAACTGCTTCAGGTGGTCGCTCAGGGCCATGGGAAGTTCTGGCGCAAGGTACTGCGACTAGAATAACTTCTCCGTCGAGCTCCCCTATTCGGCTCGAAAGAATGCAGCGGCATCGAAATGCTCCTCGGCAGAACAACAAAGGCGCCAGGTGAACTCCAAACTCTGGTGAGTAAAATATACCTCTTACTACTATATCTACTCTACATGATAAAGGCCTTACCAGCCGCAATCTGCTTCGCCTCTTGTATCTCCTAGCGAGCGCCCTGGGCATCAACCCAGGCCTCCTTTAGACTCTCGAGAGCTTTCGTGAGTTCACAGGCCTGCTTTGAACTCTTCTGCTCCAAGGACTCACACCTTCCGATGGCATCCTTGAGCTCCTGCTTTATTTCTTCCACATGCGCCTCATGTTTTTGGCGGGTGGTCTGCTCATCCTCTAGAGCCTTGGCCGCCTTGTCCGCGTCCACCTTGTTCGCCTTTGCCTCCTTCTTGCCTTTGGCAAGGGTGCCCTTGAGGGACTCGACCTTGGCTGTGCCAACTGCGAGTGTATTCATAACATCCTTGGTCCGTTTCAAACAGACTACACATAAACATAATTTCTGGATATACTGACACGCCGCACAACTTGGGTTTCTTCAAACCATTTGTTAGCATGGTCGATTTCCTCATTAGATAGCCGGAGCTTCCGATTGAGCTTGGCAATTTCAGCGGCCTGGGCAGTAGCCGCCAGCTTCGAAGCCTGTCAGACATAAAAACAGTGCGTGTGTTGGCGTTCTGGGAAAGGGGGTCCCCAGACTTGCCTGCCTGCGGCCTGTGGCGTGGCTCAAAGGAGGCCCAGCACAGCCCATCTTCATCAACACGAGCTCAAGACCCTCGCGAGGGGCCAAGCCTCGCGGGGCGGACGACGAGGAGCTTCCTCACGCACAGCCTCGTTGGGCTGGCTCATGAGGAGGCGGAGAGTTCAAGGCGGGGTACCTCGCGAGATGCCCATGACGCAAGCCATGACGACCAGGGGCGCCAGTTGGGCGCCAGCCCGCGCAGTGTGCTCCTTTCCTCTTTGGTGCAAAGGGAGCAAGTGCAGGCGAGAGCATCAAGCAAAGGCGTCCATTTCGGTGCAACAAGACCAAGACCAGCCCAACGGCCGGAAGGAAGTCATTGTGGAGCCCAAGCCGGCGTCGCCACAAGAGCCTTTGACAGGCGAGGACCAACTTTAGTCAGGATAAGTGTACCCGTTGTTCCCCTTCAAAATGGACAATTATTGGCGCCCTTCCCGCTCAATATTTGGGAAGAGGCCCAGGGCCTTTGCCTATAATTAGGGCTAGCCACCCGCAGGGTAGAGGCATCGAAAAGACAAGGATAGAAAGACACACACACACACACACACACACACAGAGAGAGAGGCGACTGAACTCCCCCTAGCAGTTCATCGCGCCAGCCAAGAACAGACCCTCGCGAGGCTGTTCTTCCATTGTACCGTTCCTCATCCGCCCAAGAGGCAATCCACCACACCACACACTGGAGTAGGGTATTACACCACAATGGTGGCCTGAACCAGTATAAATCTTGTGTCTCTTGTGCTGTTCTGTTTGGTAGTTTTAGATCCTAGCGAATCGGTGAGAAGCGGGCCGGTAGAGGGTTGAATCTCCGCGCGCACCCCAGTGTTCGAACCTCAAGGGTCTGCCGGAACCCAAAATCCGACATTTGGCGTGCCAGGTAGGGGTGCGCCGGAATTTGCCTTCCGTCGTCTCGTTCTTCCCCGACCATCGCATCCATGTCTTACGCTCGACAGGCTCGCGCCGAGCGCCGAGCCGCCCTCGCTTCCCATGTCGCCCAGACGGCTCCCGTCGGCGGGCGCCCTCGTCATTCCCCGTCACCTGCTGTCAACGCCGCCACCGGCCCAGCGGGGAACGAACAGCAAGCATCATCCCAGCATCCATCCATGAGGCGGGACGGCCGCACTGCCACGCCCTCGCTCACCCCCGCTGGTTCTTCGTCACGCGCGCCCCGCGCAGCCGTGGAGGCCCGAGCTGCGCTCATCGCGGCAAACAAGCTCCTGCGCTACCGCCCAATCGACGACGTCTATGAAGAATGGCTCGACCGAGTTGCCGAGCTCGTCCGCGCCGCCGGAGGCGCCCCCGCACCGTCCTTCTCGCTGCATCGCACCCCGCCCTGCGCGGGCAATGAAGCTCCTGGGGCGCCTCATCTGCCTCCTCCTCCAGAAGGCGCCCTGGCCCCAAGGCGCGCAGCCCCGGGGCGCCGCTCTGTCAGGCGCCAGCGTGGCAAGAGCAGAGCTGCCAAGAAGTCCCTCGCCCTCGAGAAGCTGCCCGAGCGCTCCCTGCTCCAGCACGTCAAGACCCTACGCTGCCCCCAGCCGCGGCGCATGGGGACCCGCAGGACCAAGCTCTCCATCGCCCAAGGCCCCTTGTGGCCACGGCGGGCTGCCGAGCCTTCACCTCCGAGCTGCGCAGCATCGCGTGGCCCGGCAAGTTCAAGCCAGACCTGCCTCCTCGCTACGACGGCACGGCTGACCCTGTAGAGTTCCTCCAACTCTACGAGTTGGGCATCGAGGCTGCCAACGGAGACGAAAAGGTCATGGCGAACTGGTTTCCCATGGCGCTCAAGGACGGAGCCCGCACCTGGCTCCTGAATCTGGCCCCAGGCACGATCTCCTCCTGGGACAAGATGCGCACCCGCTTCATCGCCAACTTCCAGGGTACTCGCGACCGGCCACCCGCCGTGAGCGACATGCACCGTATCAAGCAGCAACCAGGGGAAACCCTGCAGAAGTACATCCAGCGCTTCAACAACGTGCGCCTCAAGATCCCCAAGGTAACGGAGGAGGCCATCATCTCTGCCTTCTCCGACGGTGTGCGCGACATCAAGATGAAGGAGGAGCTGGCGATGCATGAAGACCTGTGCACCTCCTTGGAGCTGTTCAACTTGGCGACCAAGTGCGCCAGGGTTGAGGAGGGGCGCCTCTCCCTCCTCGAGCTGCCTGCCGCGGACCCTGAAGAGAAGAGGCCCAAGGACAAGGACGTGAAGCGCAAGGGAGCTGCCGTACTCGCGGCCGAGCCAGATACCAAGCGGGGCAGAGATCAGCCCGAATCCTCCAAGGGCAGTCGGTACTGCGTGTACCACGACCTCCACACCCACAACACCAATGAATGCCAAGAGCTCCGGGCCGTGCGTGAAGGAAGGGTCGGTAGACGTCCCGACTGCAGAGACCGGGGCTACGGCCGAGGAGGAGGAAGGAATGCAGGACGTTGGGAAGACCGCGGCCCGCGCCAAGGGTGGCGCGACCAACCTTGCGAGGATCGCTGGCAGGACCCGCCTCGCGAGGGAGGCTAGAGGGATCGGCCTCGCGAGGATCGCCCGCAAAGGAACGCAGGACTCCCTCCGCTGCCGCCACAGCCAAGGAGAAATGAAGACCGTCATCAGGACGAGGGGGCTGGGGGCTTCCAGGAACCACACGCAATCGCCTGCATCCTGGGCGGAGCTCAAGCCCCAGCCTCTCAGCGCATCTTCAAGCAGTTCGCCCGCGAAGTGAATGCAGTCCTCCCCAAGCTCGAGGCCACGCGCCCTCTCAGGTGGTCGTCATGCGCCATCACGTTTAGCTCAGTGGATCAGCTCAAGTGCGCGGCCACAGCCGGAGTCCTCCCGATGCTTTGTTCCCCAATCATCAACAACGTGCTAGTCACCAAGACCCTCATCGACTGGGCAGGGCTCAACGTCCTGTCCGTGGAAACGTTCAACAATCTTCAAGTGCCCTACAATCAGCTTCAGCCAACCAAGCCCTTCTCCGGAGTCACCGACGACTCCACGGTCCCGATCGGGCAGGTCCGCCTTCCTGTTACCTTCGGGGCGCGCAACAACTACCGCACCGAGCTCATCGACTTCAACGTCGCCCACATTCGCCTGCTGTACAACGCCATCCTCGGGTACCCGGCGCTGGCCAAGTTCATGCCCGTGACCCACCACGGCTACAACGTCCTCAAGATGCCAGGAAGCGGCGGGGTCATCACGGTGCCTTGCGAAGAGAGAGACGCAGTGTGCTCCCTGGAGCGAGCCTTTTAGGCCGCATCACTGGAAGACCCATACCGCGGAAGTAGGAGGCTTCCCGAGGCCGCACCCAAGAAGAAGAAGACACCGCCAGGCCCGGCCCCTCAGGAGGCAGGCCCCTCAGGGCCCGCGCCTGCCCAGGGGGAGCCTCCTTCCATCGCATAGGGAGGCGCGCCTGGCGCCCTCCTCATGCAGGGCTCAGGGGCTCTCTCCTGGAGGGACGCCGACCTCGCCAAGGTCACGAGGGAGGCGCCTGGGCACCGTGTGGAGGCGTGCTTCGAAGCACGTTTCCCTCAAGAAGGAGCAAGGCAAGGAGGACCAAACCCTCAGGAGTTCGTCAGCAAGGACATTCGGGAGTTACAGGAGTCAAGGGTCATGAGAGGCAGCCGCCGCCTACCCGCAGTGGCCCCCCATCCAGGCGAGGATGGTGGGCTGCGCGTCTGCATCGACATACCGGGGCTCAACCGAGCCGTGTCTCAAGAGCGCCTCTGGCCCTCGCGAGTGGGACGTTGCGAGAGTCCGCCCCACAGCTGCGTGCGCATGCCTTACGGCTTGCCGAACGCGGCTGCTGCGCACCAGCGTCTCATGAGGGCCATCTTGGGGGCTCAAGAGGTCAGGCGTGCCGCAGCCCTGGTGGAGATGGAGATGGCCCGCGGGGAGCCGCCAGCGCCTCCGGAGCCTCCTGAGGCCCCTGGGCCTGTGGGCTCGTGAGGATCGGCTGCCGCAGCCCGCCGAGTCTGCTACACCAACACCCCTTCGTCCCCAACATCATCAGGTGACATCTTTTAAGTTTCATTTCTGGCTGGGAGCGCCCTCAGGGCCGCATTATTCCCAGGCCGCTTGGGTCCGTCCCTGCGGCATGTATCCCTTTTATTTCATGTTCCTGGCTTACCTTATTGGGGGTGCCCCTCGGGCTGCATCATCCCAAAGCCGCTCGGGCCTGACCCAGTGGCATGTACCCTTCTTGTGTTTATCGTTGGGCTATGCTTTCGATCCACCATGCTTGTTATTTCGTGCCTTTTTCTCCTGGCTGTCAGAATCTTGGGCATTAAAGGGGGGGTGCCTGAGCATCACGACTCAGGGCTCCTACCGGCTCTCCGGCCCTCACCCTCTGGTCTTGTCCATGGCATCGCGACCTGGCATGCCAGCGATGGCTGAGACCAGCCCGAGAGCCGGGACCCGAGGACGTAGAGTTTCATCATCTAACCCAGCTTGCGCGTTAAAGGGGGGTGCCTGAGCATCGCGACTGAGGGCTCCTACCGGCTCTCCGGCCCTCACCCTCTGGTCTTGTCCATGGCATCGCGACCTGGCATGCCAGCGACGGCTGAGACCAGCCCGAGAGCCGGGACCCGAGGACGTAGAGTTTCGTCATCTAACCCAGCTTGCGCGTTAAAGGGGGGGTGCCTGAGCATCGCGACTCAGGGCTCCTACCGGCTCTCCGGCCCTCACCCTCTAGTCTGTCTATGGCATCGCGACTTGGCATGCCAGCGACGGCTGAGACCAGCCCGAGAGCCAGGACCCGAAGACGTAGAGCACCGGCATCTAGCCAAATTTGCAGGAACACACTCGAAGATAAGGCCCAGAGCCAGGCGCAACCCGTCTTGAGGTAGGGCCCCGTGAGTCCCGCGCTGGCTCACGGGTGCCCAGATACACCTCGTCAAGCCCAACCGTGCCAGCCACGTGTCAGGGTGGGGCTGCATACGCCCCGGGGGCTTCTCGCGGAGGGGAGCCCCCTCCCACGTACCAGTGGAAGCACCATGCTCCGCCCTGGCTGACGACACTGCCGAGGAGCGGCTATGCCCGTACGCATACGGAAGCGCTATGCTCTGCGCTGGTGATAAACAACTGAGGGTGGCCCCCGGGCCGCATCAACCTCAGGGAGCCCGGAGCTCCGTGTCTGGCCTTGTCGCAATGCCTCCCCTCGGGAGTGCCGCGCGAAGGGGCTGGGCACGGGGGCTGCACCTGGGTCTCGCCCAGACGCACGCCACCTGGCCAGGCCCCCCGGGCCTAGTTCATCGCACATCCCTCCCCGAGCGGAGCCAAGGTACGAAGGCTATTTGAGCGTCAAGGGGGACTCCTGATCATCGCGACTCAGGAGCCTAACTGGTCACGTAGCCCCTCACTCCTTAGTTCCGAAATGCTAACGGCGGTTGAGGTATGCGCGGGGCCAGGCTCTGCAGATGTAGAACGGCAGATCCACCCGCATCTCACCTCCCTAAGGAGTCACCCCCACATCTCACCTCCCTACTTACTGTTCGAGCACCAAGGGGGACTCCTGAGCATTGCGACTCAGGAGCCTAACTTGTCACGTAGCCCCTTACTCCTTGGTCCCGTCCTGGTTTCCGGTCGGGGCCAATGGCGGCTGAGGTATGCGCGGGGCCGGGCTCTGCCGGCGTAGAACATAAGCAAGTAGGAAGAAATAATGCAAATTTCAGGGAATTCAAAAGCAAATATTACAGTCCATGCTGTTATCACAGCATCAAACATAAGTTTTAACGCCTCCCCGAGGCATGGTACATGTGCAGGAATTAAAAGCAGGACGAGAGCCACGACGGAGTCACTTGCCGGCGGGGGAGCTGCGCGGGGCAGTTTAGCCTTGTGGAGCAGCAGGGCTAGCAGCGCTCCGCTTCGGCTTGGTACTGAAGGCCCGGAACTTCCCCAGCAGAGCCTCCGCACGACCCTTCACAGCCTCAGCAGCGGCAGCAGCACGCTCGCCGCTCATTGGCTCCAACAGGCTATCGAGGTCGATATCGGGGTCACGAAGATAGATGTGGGTGAAGACCCGCGTCAGCGCTGCAGAAGACAAGACGCGTGCCTCGGCCTCAGCCGTAGGGCCAAGGCCAAGGGTGACGTCTTGAAGGGCGCGAACCAGGAAGGGAAGCAGCTTGGCGGGTCCATCCTCCTCGCCGGTCAGCGGGCTCTCAAGGCCGCTGTCATAAAGCGTCTTCAGCAAAGTGCGAGCCTTCTCTTCCATATCCGCGAAGGCCACGCGATCTTCGGCGAGAACCCGGGCCTTGCCGTCCAGCTCAACCTTCCTCGCCTCCGGCTCTTGCTCCAGCGCGCTTAGGCGGCCACGGCGCCTCTTGAGCTTGGCCTCCAGATCCTTGACGGCCGCCTCACGAGCCTTCATGTCGGAGTAATGGGCCACGGGTAGGCTGACCCGGGACCCAGGATCTTTCAAGACATCGGGGCAGGCCACGCCCCTCTGGCCGAGTCCCAGCTAGCGACCTTCAGAGAGGCCAAGTCCCAACTGGCGATCCCCCGAGAAGCCGAGTCCCAGACGACGACTTTAAAGCAAGCCGACTCCCGGCTTGCGACCTCCAGGAGTGCCGACTATGGGAGTCGGCCCGCGACATTTCACAAAGACCGATGCAGGGCACGGCCCCGACGTGGCTGTCCCTTCCTGCCTAAGAGGGGTTGGCATGGCTACAGTGAGCCGTATCGCCGGGAGATCTCCGGCGAGGCACGGCACTGTTGCCATGCCTCCCCTGACCTCAGCCACAGTGCGTGATGCACTGTGCCCATGACGCCGGCCTGTACGGCCCAGAGATCGCAGGGCCACCCGTCAGTGGGCGAATCAGAGACGGCCAGAGCGCCAGAAGACGGCCCTGAGGGAGTCGGCCCCCACGGAGTCGGCCGTCTCCCCGCCAGGGCCCCACAAGCCATAAACCAGATTGGATGGGGAGTGGCGACAGTGATCGCCTGACTGACGGCGGCACTGTTGCCACGACCCCGTGACCAAGCCTGCGTCATCAGGAGTGCTGCACAGTGTTCGGCCTGTCCGCGGGACCCACCAGTCAGCGGGCCCCAGAAGCCGGCAAGAAGGACGGCGGCATGAGAGACAGACGGCTGGGGGCCACGCCCAATCAGATTACTAATGTACCCCCGGGGGGTAGGCCTATATAAACCCCCCGGGGCACCCCATGCAAAGGGTTCGGCCTTTGATAGAGTTAGACACATAGATAGGGGAGGAGAGAGCCAGCTGAGCTCCCTCCTGCCTCCCGAAACAGCTCTAGGAGCACCCTTGTAACCCTTTCGCCATAGTGACCATGCGGAGACCGCGCAGAGCAGCAGTAGGGGTGTTATCTCCGCGGAGATCCCCGAAGCTGGGTAAGATTCGCCGGCGTGCATGTCTACGCCTCATCCCGTTTCCAGGCACCGGCGACGTTCTACTCGCCCCCACCATGATAAGCCATCCTTTGGCATATGTCGCACCTAACCCCCGACATTTGGCGCCCACCGTGGGGCGAGGTGCACCGTTGTCCGGAGATCTGTTCTGGACGGGAACCCTTTTCCTCCCTGGCGAGCGCAGCCAACCAGGCTCGCCAGATGGAGTTTGCATCGACACGCTGCGCGGCGCCGAAGCCGCCTGCGCCACGAGCGGCCTCGCCGAACTTATCGGCGAGGTACGCCTCTCCGACGAGCCTGCATCCGGCGCAGCCACGGGCGGCCCCGAGAACCTTCTCGCGGGTCTCCTCGACCAACTCCACGTCGCCGGCGAGCCCGCCGTAGACTTGGAGTCCGTAGGCTCCTCTGACCCGATGCTGGTCGACTCCGACACCGTATCGCTTGACATCTTCCCCACCAACGTGGTGGTCTACGACGAGCCGCTTCCGTACGAGGAGAGTGGTGGAAGCGCCGTCACGGAGGTGCTCGTCATCAGCCACGGCGAGCACTCCGGTGAAGAAACCGAGGACCCGCTAGCCGCGGCCCTACAAGACCTGACCGCGCCCATTCCAGAGGACGCGGACGCCGAGACGCTGGAGGCACGCCGCCTTCAGATCGTTGAAGGCGCCAAGAAGTTGGCAAGCATGAGGCGCTTGTCAGAAGCATACCAGCGCGAGATGGACCGTGCCGTAGGCGGCTCACCGGCTCCGACTGGGCCGAGCCGTCTGGGTGCGGTCCGACAGCGCGGCGCAGCCGTCGCCGACTTTCTCAGAGCGAAACGCCCCGTGTACGCCACCCCAGCGGAGAATATCCGCGCCGCCCAAGCGGCGATTGACGAGCTGAAGAACTTTGAGGGCGAAGAGCGCCATGTGATGACGGAGCGAGTCCAGCAGCTCCTTGACGCGGTTGCAGCACAAAACGCGGCCGGCGGCCGCGCAGATGCGCTGCAGCAGCCAAACGACGACTTACCTCCCCGCCAAGATCAAGGCGCGACCTCCCGGACGCCGACTGGCGGAGTCCGTGGAAGGAAAGAGAAGGAGCCGGCTGTCAATCACAGTCGGACTCATATCACCATCGAGCGCGACCAAGACGGCCGCCCAAGAGCAGTGAAACGACGGGACGATTATCTGCCTCCCCCGCCCCAAAGAGAACAGCGAGTTTCTCCGCCACCTGTTGAGCATCCGACTCTCGGAGGTCGCCTTGGCCGTCGAGAGGGAGTCGGAGAGAATGACGCCCGTCATCGCATCGACCGACTCCATCGATCCCTGGCGCTGGAAGAAGAAGATGAGTTGGGTCCGCCTTGCTTCGGGCCCCGCATCAGAGACGAGCCCTTCCCCAAAGGGTTCACGCTCCCCCGAGACACGCCCAAGTACACCGGCTCAGTAAAGCCGGAAGACTGGCTGATAGACTACTCCACAGCCGTCAGCATAGCAAACGGCAACAAGCGAGTTGCCGTGAAGTATGTTCCTCTCATGCTCGAGGGCACGGCCCGGACATGGCTGAACAGCCTGAAGCCCCGCAGCATCAATAGCTGGGTCGACTTCACTGAAGCCTTCATTCGCAACTTCACCAGCACGTACAGGCGACCTCCCAAGCCGCGCCAGCTCTCCTTGTGCGTGCAGGGCCCTGAAGAATCAATGCGCGACTACCTCACACGCTGGGGCGAACTTCGAAACTCCTGCGAGGGCGTGCACGAGGTGCAGGCTATCGAGTACTTCACTGCCGGGGGCCAAGAGGGCACCCTCCTCAAGCACAAGCTCCTCTGCGACGAGCCAGAAACCCTTGACGAACTGCTAGTCATAGCGGACAAGTATGCCACGGCCGACTCTTCTATGAAGACGGAGATTCAAGTCAACGCGGCTGGCAAAGTGACTCCTCAGGCTCCCAGAACTCCGGCTGGAGACGCCAGTGGGCGATAGCAACAAAACGACAACAAACGCAAGGCCTCGCAGCCGACTTCCAACAGTCGGCAGGTCGCAGCAGTAGAAGATCAGCAGCCGGAGGGGCAGCCTCCGGCCAAGCGGCAGAAAGGCGGCAAGTCCAATTGGTTGCCGGCTTTCTCCTATGAGCAGACTTTGGATGGTCCTTGCAAGTTCCACAGCGGCGCAAAGCCGTCGAACCACACCACCAGAAAGTGCCACTGGCTCGCCAGAATCGCCAAGGGAGACGGCCTCACTCCACCGCCGCCTGCAGGGCCGCCGCCTCCGCCGCCGCCCCAGCAGCCGGCGGCTCGGCCAGTCGGCGCAATACAAGACGAGTTCCCAGAAGAGCATGGAGCCTACGTAGTATTCACCAGTGTGGCAGATGACCGGCGCGGCAGGCACCAACAGCGGCAAGAAGTAAATGCAGTAGCCACGGATGCTCCAGAGTTCATGCATTGGTCCGAGAGGCATATTAGTTGGAGTCGGGCGGATCACCCAGAGGTGATGCCGAGTCCAGGCTCCTATGCCCTGGTCTTAGGCGCGACCTTGGCCACTGATAGGCGGGCCGCCCGTTTTTCGCGGGTCCTGATAGACGGAGGCAGCAGCATAAACATCCTGTACAAAGACACCATGGAGAAACTAGGAATCAGGCGAAGGCAGCTGCAGGGCAGCCGCACCGTGTTCCATGGAATTGTACCCGGCCTCTCCTGTTCACCAATCGGCAAGATCCTGATAGACGTCCTCTTCGGGGACAAAGATCACTTCCGCCGAGAGCCGGTCTGGTTCGAGGTGGTGGACTTGGAGAGCCCGTACCACGCCCTGCTTGGCCAGCCTGCCTTGGCCAAGTTCATGGCGGTTCCACACTACGCCTACCTTAAAATGAAGATGCCGAGTTCCAAGGGGATTCTGACCATTGCCGGCGACTACAAGAAGTCGTCCGCTTGCGCGGCCGAGAGCAGTCGGCTGGCCGAGTCCTTGGTGATCGCAGCCGAGAAGCGGCTCCTTGACCGAGTCATGGCGATGGCCGGAAAGCAGCCAGAAATATCGCCCGACCCCAAGGAGTCGGAGGTAGAAGGATCATTCAAGCCGGCCAAAGAAACCAAGAAGATACCCATGGACCCAGAGCACCCAGAGAGATACGCTGTCATAGGCACAAGCCTTGATAGCAAATAGGAAGGCGAGCTCGTTGATTTCCTCCGTGAGAATCGGGACATCTTTGCATGGTCCCCCAAGGACATGCCGGGTGTACCGACGGAATTCGCCGAGCACAAGCTACACGTCAGGCCAGATATGAAGCCCGTCAGGCAGCCCTTGCGCCGCCTGTCAGAAGAGAAAAGAAGAGTTGTTGGAGAAGAGATAGCCCGGCTCCTGGCAGCCGGTTTCATTATGGAAGTATTTTTTCCAGAGTGGCTGGCAAACCCGGTGTTGGTACTGAAGAAAAACAAGCAGTGGCGGATGTGCATCGACTACACAAGCCTCAATAAAGCCTGCCCAAAGGACCCGTTTGCTCTGCCAAGGATTGATCAGGTGATAGATTCCACAGCCGGATGCGAGTTGTTGAGTTTCCTAGATGCATACTCAGGATACCACCAGATCAAGCTGAATCCAGCAGACAGACTAAAGACCGCATTTATCACGTCGTTCGGAGCCTTCTGTTACCTGACAATGACGTTCGGCTTAAGAAATGCCGGCGCCACCTTTCAGCGTTGCATGTAGAAGTGCCTCCTCAAGCAACTCGGCCGGAATGCCCACGTCTATGTGGATGATGTGGTGGTGAAGACGGAAAAGCGTGGGACGCTGCTGGAAGACCTTTGAAAATTTGCGCCAATTCCGGATCAAGCTCAACCCCGAGAAGTGCGTTTTCGGAGTCCCAGCCGGCCAGCTCCTTGGCTTCCTGGTCTCCGAACGCGGCATAGAGTGCAACCCCGTCAAGATCAAGGCTATTGAGAGAATGGAGGTACCCAGCCGACTGTTGGATGTGCAGAAGTTCACCGGCTGCTTGGCGTCCATCAGCCGATTTATCAGTCGGCTGGGCGAGAAAGCTCTGCCCTTGTATCAACTGATGAAGAAGACCACCTTTTTTGAGTGGAACCACAAGGCAGATGAGGCATTTCTCCAACTGAAGAAGATGTTGACTACTCCCCCCGTGCTGGCGGCTCCGACTCCCAAAGAGCCCATGCTCTTGTACATCGCCGCCACCAGCCGAGTAGTCAGCACAGTCATTATAGTCGAGCGCAAGGAGGAAGGCAAGGCGCTCCCTGTCCAGAGACCGGTATATTACCTGAGTGAGGTACTGTCGACCTCCAAGCAAAACTACCCTCACTATCAGAAGATGTGTTACGGCATGCATTTTGCCGCCAAGAAGCTGAAGCCCTACTTTCAAGAGCATCCAATCACTGTGGTTTGCACCGCTCCACTCGCCGAGATCATTGGAAGCCGAGACGCCTCCGGCCGAGTGGCCCAATGGGCTATAGATCTAGCCCCTTACACCATCTACTACCAGCCCCGCACCGCCATCAAGTCGCAGGCGCTGGCCGACTTCCTCGTCGACTGGGCCGAGACCCAGTACCTGCTGCCAGCGCCTGACTCCACTCATTGGCAGATGCATTTCGACGGCTCCAAGATGCGCACCTGCCTTGGAGCCGGCGTCGTCCTCACCTCCCCTAAGGGCGACAAGCTCAAATACGTGCTGCGAATCCACTTCGCCGCCTCCAACAACATCGCCGAATATGAGGCGCTCATTCATGGGCTCCGGCTTGCCAAAGAACTCGGCATTCGCCGGATCCTGTGCTATGGCGACTCCGACTTGGTGGTTCAGCAATCATCCGGCGACTGGGATGCCAAAGACGCAAACATGGCGAGCTACCGCTTCCTGGTGCAGCAACTCAGCGGATATTTCGAGGGGTGCGAATTCATTCACGTGCCAAGAAACGACAACGATCAAGCAGATGCCTTGGCACGAGTCGGCTCCACTCGCCAAGCAATACCTTCTGGCGTCGCCCTTCAGCGCCTCCTCAAGCCGTCTATCAAGCCCTCACCAGAGTCAGACTCCATCTTCGTGCCGGCTCCACCAGAAATAGTTGGATCTAACTCCAAAGCCCCAGCAGGCGACCTCAAGAAAACCACAGTTGAAACCAGCCCGGGGACTGCGCTAGTCGGACCGGGGACTTCAGAGCCCAGCCCGGGGACTGCGCCAGTCGGCCCGGGGACTTTAGAGCCCGGCCCGGGGACTGCGCCAGTTGGCCCGGGAACTGCCCCAATCGGCCCAGAGATTCCGTCAATTCAGCAAACGGCCGCAGACTCCAACCCGCCGCCTCCTAGCCCAGCCACCCTTGTCCAAGTCGCTGTGGTAGCAGTTGAAGAGATAGTAGCACCTTCATGGGCGCAGCCCATCCTCAAGTTTGTAGTGAGCAAAGAATTACCAACAGATGAGATCTCGGCTCGGCAAGTGCAGCGCCGAGCAGCAGCATACACCATAGTCAACAGAGAGCTAGTCAGGCGCAGTGTCACTGGTGTCTACTAGCGCTGCGTAGAATCAGAGCAAGGCCAAGCGATTCTCAGAGACATCCATCAGGGCGAGTGCGGCCACCATGCGGCTTCGAGGGCACTCGTGGCCAAAGCCTTTCGGCACGGTTTCTTTTGGCCGACTGCCCTGGAAGAAGCTAAAGAGCTAGTCCAAAAATGCAAGGGGTGCCAGATGTTCCGCTCCAAGCCCCTTCGGCCGGCTTCCGCGCTGAAGACAATCCCCATTGCCTGGCCCTTCGCAGTTTGGGGCCTGGACATGATAGGACCATTCAAGATGGCCCGAGGCGGCCTAACTCATTTGCTTGTCGCGGTGGACAAGTTCACCAAGTGGGTGGAAGCAAAGCCCATCAAGAAATTGAACGGGCCTACAGCAGTAACCTTCATTGCCGACATCACGGTGCGGTACGGCATACCGCACAGCATCATCACCGACGACGGCACAAACTTTGCCAAGGGCGCCTTGGCTCGTTTCTGCGCGACGCAGGGCATCCGACTGGACTTAGCGTCCGTTGCCCATCCGCAGTCAAACGGCCAGGTGGAACGAGCCAATGGCCTCATCCTGTCCGGCATCAAGCCTCGATTGGTCGAACCACTCGAGCGTTTGGCCGGCTGTTGGGTCGAAGAGCTGCCTGCCGTCCTCTGGAGTCTGCGCACAACCCCAAACAAGTCAACCGGCTTCACACCTTTCTTCCTCGTCTACGGTGCCGAAGCCATCATCCCGACGGATATAGAGTTCGACTCTCCACGAGTCTCCTTGTACACCAAAGAGGAAGCCGAAGAAGCACGCCAAGACGGCGTCGATCTGCTGGAAGAGGGCCGACTATTGGCACTCAGTCGGTCCGGCATCTACCAGCAGAGTCTGCGCCGATACTACAATCGCAAGGTCAAGCCAAGATCGTTCCAAGAGGGCGACCTTGTGCTCTGGCTGATTCAGAGAACAGCCGGCCAGCACAAGTTGTCGGTGCCTTGGGAAGGTCCCTTCATCATCAGTAAGGTGCTAGGGAACGACGCCTACTATCTGATCGATGCTCAGAAGCCTCGAGCGCGCAAGAGGGACGACTCCGGCAAAGAAACAGAGCGCCCATGGAACGCGAATCTTCTTCGAAGATTTTACAGTTGATGCAGTATGTATCGCACTACCTTCTTTGTATTAAAGTACTAAGACCTTAGGCCCCCCGGGACAAGCTCGGGGACTGCCTTTTTGATTATCTGTATGATAAGAATTACGCTTCCGAATATGCTGCTCTTTTTTATCATACTGTCTGGCACCGGGTCCGACTAGTCGGCCCGGGGACTCGCCGTCTTCGCTATGAAATGCTTCCTGCGGTCAGACAAGTAATGTTTTGCGCTCAAGCCGTCTCCTGCCGAAAGCCGCAGCTCGCAGAGCGACTGTCGGTAGGCAGGGGACAAGCAAGAACGAGCGCACGCACGAAAAATGGCTAAGGACCTAAAAGCTTACGCATAGCCCAAGCCTGCTACCAGCCTCCCCCCACCGAGCCGACTCATGAGCAGTCGGCTCGCCGTCTCGACTTTTATCAAGGACAGCCGACTCTCGAATAGTCGGCCTGTCGCTTCCTAGCCGACTTGCTAGAAAAAACTCTAAATGGCTAAGTACTTGCCTTCCTGAAGTAGCCAAGCACTTGACCCGGCGACAGTCCGCAGAGCGGCTGCCCAACCGGCAAGGCGGCAACTAAAGGAAGGCGGCAAAGGAAAAAGTCTAAGGAGCAATAAGCAAGGAAAGACGGAAATTAGATAACTATTTACATAGGCCCTCGGCCGAATCTCCGAATAAGAATTCAGGATACACCCCGTGGGTGGAATTGTTCGAACCTAACAAGTCTTTCAAAAGAATAATGAAGACAGATAAACAGAAGCAGTCTAGGAGGCGGTCTCCGGAGCCGGAGGATCGGAGGTGACGACGGTGTCGGATGCCGGGGCAGTCGGCTGGGCGGTCTCAGCCTGGTCGCCTCCGGCGGCGGTCGCCTTGTCCCCGTGTGGCTCGTTGCTGGAGGCGCGGTCGGGCTGAGGCTGGCCGCCTGCTTCATCTTCTGGCGCCTACTCCTCGCCTCCGTCCTCCGACTCGTCCTCCTCCTCGGCGCTGGAGTCGATCACCTCCGCCGAGTCTTCCTCGTACTCCGGGTTCATCCCGAACCAGTCCGGCAGTGCCTCCTTGCTGCCTTCAGTCCGCTCGTGCATGAAGACGCTGGTGTCCGTGTACTCGGCGATGGCCGCCGCGCGCTTGACAAGGGCGCCTTCTACGGCCTCCAGCTCGGCCTGGGCTTCCGACCGGAATGCGGCCAGGCGGTCCAGGTCCAGCCCCGGATACCACGCCTTGACGAACTCCAAGGCCCGGCGTGCTCCGGCCCGGGCCGAGGAGCCCTTCCAAGCCTCAAGGCGGCCGGCGGCGACTTCCAGCCAGTCGGCGGTCCGACTGGCGGTGCGAAGAGCCGGCATGTCCGGCCACAGGGCGGCAACCACCTGGGCACCGGCACGCTGAAGACGGTGCAGCAGGCGGTGAGCAGGACGAAGACGAGCCCCGATGCTCAGAAGCTGCTCGTCGATGGTTCGGGGGGTGTTGGCGGCGATCACCTCACCCTTCGCCCTTCGCGCCTCCCGAGCCGCCTCGATGGCCAGAGGGACGGCTTGTGAATGGCCGGGAAAGAAGTCTGCCAAGACAGAAAAGAAGATAGTCGAAAAATCAGAGATCAGCCTGACACAAAGTCGGAAGGCCAAAAAGCGAAAAAGACTTACCGTCGACGACGTCCTCGAGCTCGTGGTAGCCGGAGGTCAGCATCGCCTCCCGATCAGTCCAGGCGGAGCGTTCGACCTCGAACTCGGCCATGAGGGCAACCTCCCGCGACTTGGCGTCGTCCTGCGCCTTCCGGAGCAACTCCTTCTTCTCGGCCAGCTGCGTTGCCAGCAGATCGCGCTCTTTGGCGAGCCTGTCGCACTCCTCCTCCTTGGCACAACGAGCAGTGTTGGCCTCACCCAGCTGCTCCTGGAGGGCGGCGTTGGCGCCTGAAGAACGAAGAAGAAGACAAGGAAAGTCATCAGTAAATTAGATCACCGGGGAGATCCGGCCCGACTGCTCAGCAGTCGGCCCGAATCTCGGGGACTACAGCCCGCGGGCGCCCCGGCGCGCCCCTGTGAAGAAGAAAGAAATTAGATCGCCAGAGAGATCCGGCCCGACTGCTCAGCAGTCGGCCCGAATCTCGGGGAATACAGCCCGCGGGTGCGCCAGCGCGCCCCCGCAAAGAGGGAAGAAATAGCTCACCTCGGCTTTCCATCAGGTCGGCGGTCCGCTTATTCAGCTCCTCGATGTTGCGGTTGAAGGCAGTGGCGCGGAGATTATGATATTCCTGCAAAAAGCCGGCAAAGGCAAAAGTTAGTACTCGGAGCTCACCAGAGGGAGTTCCGAACCTCCTGCTCAGCAGCCGGCCCGGAACTCGGGGACTACACCCAGTGGGTGCGCTGGCGCGCCCCCACAGAGAAAGACAGAAATTTAAAAAAGAGAAAGGTAACATACCCGGACGAATGTCCGCACGGCCAGATGCGCTCTGGTGCAGAGTTGGAGGGCGTCGCTCTCCGCGCGCAGCTTTGACTGGACGTCCAGGAGGGCCTGATTCAGCGAGCTGGTGCCGCCTCCGCGTAACCAGCCGGTGGGCGCGGCGCTGGAGGCCTCGACGTCCAGATTCGCCGAACTTGCGGTGCCAGTCTCCCGAGCTCGCGGCGCCGAGCTCGTCCTCTCAAGCCGGCGGCGTGCCGGCACGGCGACTTGAAGAAGCAGCCGCGCCTTGGCATCGTCCGTAGTCGGAGGATCCTGCGGGTCCACCGGCCGCTTGCCATGCGGCCTCCTAGATGGTGGCGGAGGCGGCGGAGGCGGCGCGTGGGTGTCCGAGCCTGAAGCGTCGCCGCCCTCCTCCATGAGGGGGTTCTCGGTGCCGACCTCTCCGGTCTGCCCCGTGAACTCCAGAGCCGGCGGAGCCGACGACAACGGAGGGACAAGCATCGCCGATCGGCAACGTGCGACCTCCTCAGCGCGCCGTTTCGTCGCGGCGGCAGTCTCGGCCTCCTCCAGTCTCCTCTGGGCATTGGCGGCCGCCTTCTCAGCCTCCGCCTTCTCCAGGCGATCGGCCTCCTCTTCGTCGCGTTTCTCCCGCGCATTCTTTTCCGTCGCCTCCCGAAGGTCAGTGGCAGGATCGACCCGCCGAGTGTTGGCGGATGTCTCTACGGACCCCATAATAGAGGGGACGGCGGCTCTCTCAAGGGAGAGGGGAGCTCTAGAGAAGGGCGGAGGGAAAATCAAAGAAGACTCGGACAAGATCCAACAAAGAAAACGAAAGAGTGAAAAAGACTTACGCGGAAACTAGCGGCGACCTTCTCACTTCCCTTCGGAAGCGGTTGGCCTTCGCGGCCGCCTCCTCCCGCTTGGTCGCGGCGGCCGCCCCCTTGAACTTCTTCTGTTTGCCGCCGGGCGCGCTCGGCCCGGCGTGGCGCCTCTTTGCGCCGACTTGGCCGGAGGGGCCGGCCCTCGGCTGGCGGCGTGGGACGACTTCCACGTCGGCGTCGTCCTCGGGCCAGTCGGCGAAGGTGGCCGATGGCCTAAGGCCGCCGTCCGCCCGCTCTCCGCCGCCTTCGGCGTCGGCCTCCAGCGCCGCCGCCCCCAAGTCGGGGTCGTCGACATCACTGTCCTCGCGATCTAGGACGTAGTCGCGGGACTCTCTCATGGCGCCGGCTGCGGGTGCCATGAGGGGATTCTGCCCAGAAGAAACCAACGATGATTAGAGGCCGGAGTCGGCTGCAAAGAGGATCAAGCTACAGAAGGGTGCGACTTACCATTGGAGGGGGGTTGTCGCGCGAGTACGGCTCCTTGCCGAACTGCCAGTTCTCCGTGAACTCGCAGTGCGCGATGTGGTTCACCAAGTTCGCCACCTCCCCGCGGGGCATTTCCTTGGTGCACAGCCGGCTCGGATCGTGGCGGCCGCTCATCTGACAGATGAGGTGAGGCCGGCCCTGGAGTGGGAGGACTCGGCGCGCCACGAAGGCGGCCAGAAGGTCGGATCCGACGATGCCCTCCGACTGCAGCAGAACTCGGAGTCGCGCCACGGAGCCGGCTCCGGAGGGAGAAAGCGATTTGGACCGGTGGGACCAACTGGCAAGCCTGCCAGTCAGAGGCTCGGGGTCGAAGGGCGGCAAGTTGACCCAGTCGCCGTCGGTGGAGAGGTTCTTCACGTAGAAGTAAGATCGCTGCCACATCTTCCCCGACTTCACCAGCGAGATGGGAGGGAAAGGGTTGTCGGCCGTCGAGCGCCGCACCGCGATGTAGGTGCCGCACTGATCCGGCGTGTCGGCGGCCTGAGTACCGAGCTTCAAAGAGAAAAATTCTCCCCACAACTCGAGGGTGGGGAGAACGCTGAGGTAGCCTTCGCACAGAGTGGCGAAGGCGGAGAGCAGCACCACCGCGTTTGGGGTAAGGTGGTGCGACTGAAGATTATGGAACTCCAGGAATGAGCGGAAGAACCCGCTCGCCGGAAGCCCCAGCCCGCGCATTAGGTGCGAGCGGAAGACGACCCGCTCGCCCTCCTCCGGCGCGGGACGGATCTCTCCCGCCGGCGCGGGACGGGCGTGCACCAGGTCTGCGCCGGGGAGATGGCGGGTCCGGCGGAGAAACTCGATGTGCTCCGCCTCCACGTCCGAGCCATCCCACACGCCGGAGCGCGAGGCGGGGGGCGCGGCGGAGGAAGAGCTCATCGCCGACGAGAGAGGACGCTTTGGCTCGCAGCGGAGGAAGAAGAGAAGGCAGGAGAGCGGGGGAGAGGGTGTGCATACAGTGCCGCCCCGCTCCTCCCCGCCTATTTATAGCCCTACGGGCTGAGGAGCCGAGGGGGCGGACGTGGGATTAACTACGCCCGAAGCCCCACGCCGCCCACGATTTACCCCACGAAGTTACTGCGCGTAGTAACAACGTGGGGATGCCAACCGTCCGCGGCCGCAGCGGATCCGCCCGGAAGCCGAGGCGCGGTAGTGGCGGGCCCCACCTGGCGGCCCGTCCCGTCGCGCGCGTGGGTGGGCAGACTATCCTCCCCACGTGGCGCCGCGCGATAGGACCTTCTCGATGGCGGCAGGGAAGCGTATTCGGTACGCCGCCTGTTTTCCTGCTGCAACTCACGAATAACTCCCCTTCGCTGGACAAGTCCGACTTTGGCGAGTCGGCCGAAGAAGACAGCGGCCGAGTCTCAGAGTCGGCACTGGGAAGATTGAAACTGTTGAAGCCCCACGAGGCGGCGTCCGCAGAGCTTCAGCAGCTTCGGGGACTACTGTCGGAGTAATGGGCCACGGGTAGGCTGACCCGGGACCCAGAATCTTTCAAGACATCAGGGCAGGCCACGCCCCTCTGGCCGAGTCCCAGCTAGCGACCTTCAGAGAGGCCGAGTCCCAGCTGGTGATCCCCCGAGAAGCCGAGCACCAGACGACGACTTTAAAGCAAGCCGACTCCCGGCTTGCGACCTCCAGGAGTGCCGACTATGGGAGTCGGCCCGCGACATTTCACGACGACCGATGCAGGGCACGGCCCCGACGTGGCCGTACCTTCCTGCCTACGAGGGGTTGGCATGGCTACAGTGAGCCATATCGCCGGGAGATCTCCGGCGAGGCGCGGCACTGTTGCCATGCCTCCCCTGACCTCAGCCACAGTGCATGATGCACTGTGCCCACGACGCCGGCCTGTACGGCCTAGAGATCGCAGGGCCACCCGTCAGTGGGCGAATTAGAGACAGCCAAAGCGCCAGAAGACGGCCCTGAGGGAGTCGGCCCCCATGGAGTCGGCCGTCTCTCCGCCAGGGCCCCACAAGCCATAAACCAGATTGGATGGGGAGTGGCGACAGTGATCGCCTGACTGACGGCGGCACTGTTGCCATGACCCCGTGACCAAGCCTGCGTCACCAGGAGTGCTGCACAGTGTTCGTCCTGTCCGCGGGACCCACCAGTCAGCGGGCCCCAGAAGCCGGCAGGAAGGACGGCGGCATGAGAGATAGACGGCTGGGGGCCACGCCCAGTCAGATTACTAATGTACCCCCGGGGGGTAGGCCTATATAAACCCCCCGGGGCACCCATGCAAAGGGTTCGGCCTTTGATAGAGATAGACACATAGATAGGGGAGGAGAGAGCCAGCTGAGCTCCCTCCTGCCTCCCGAAACAGCTCTAGGAGCACCCTTGTAACCCTTTCGCCATAGTGACCATGCGGAGACCCCGCAGAGCAGCAGTAGGGGTGTTATCTCCGCGGAGAGCCCCGAAGCTGGGTAAGATTCGTCGGCGTGCATGTCTACGCCTCATCCCGTTTCCAGGCACCGGCGACGTTCTACTCGCCCCCACCATGATAAGCCATCCTTTGGCATATGTCGCACCTAACCCCCGACACTCACGCTTTCCTCCTGCTCTTGGCAAAGGCGGGCCTCCTCGGCAAGCTGGTTCTGCAGGCCCTTCAGCTCGCTCTCCAGTGTCTCACTGCGACCTTGGATGCTAGCTGCCTCCCCCAGGGCAGCATCGCGGGCAACCTTCGCCTCAAGGACGGCCTGTTTCTCCTCGTCGCAAGCCGTCGAGGCCTGGACCAGCGCCGCCCGTTCCGAAGCATCGGAGCGAATCCAGCCAGAAGCCAGCTCCAAGCGCCCGGCCACTAGAAGAAGGTCAGCACCCAGAAGATCCTGCCGCAGACGGTCCAGACCGGCAATGGCGCGATCCAGAATAGTGTTCGGGGAAGCCGCGGTCGGTGGAGTAGGAGGAGAAGACGGCAGTGTGACCACAGTACCCTGAGGCGGAACCAGCTGTGCCATGATGGCAGTGGAGGCAGCATCAAGCAAGGGCACCTCGGGAGACGCCTGGGTCAAGGGGGCTGAGCTCACCCCAGCAGGCTCAGCCTGGCCTCGCGAGGATGCCTAGGCAGGAGAGGCTTGCGCGTCACAGTCACCTTCTTTCTCGGGCAAAGGCACTACAACGGATGGGGCCTCAGGAGCTCCCTTCGGCTTCTTTGCCGCGGGCGCCAGCCTGCCCAAAGATACGAGCCTCAAGTCTCGGCAAGAGAACAATAATCAAGACAGGAATCGAGCACTTACAGGTCGTCGCAGGTGGGCTCAAGCAGCCTCTGGCCGTACTTAAATCCCGAGAGCCGGCTGCAAGGGTCAGCTTCAAGGGACTCGGGAGCAGGAGGTGCGCCTGCGGAACGCTTCGGGGCCGGGGCAGACCCACGGGGGATCAGCCCAGTCCGGTCCTTCTTCGGGATCGGAGGCAGGCTCCCGCCGCCCTGCTCATCCTCATCCTCGTCGTCATCACTCTGTGGAGGCGGAGAGTGCGGGACCTGCACCGAAGGGGAGGAGCCCTTGACTCCGCCTCGGAGTCAACCCCCTCTTCCCGCTCCCCTTCTTCCTTCTGTTCGCTGGAGTCGTCGGAGGACACGTCCACCAGGTCCTCTGGAGCCTCCGCGGGCATGGGCCCGTCCCCGTTGAAGAAGGGCATGGACCCCACTACCTGCTCCGAATCCTCACGAAGGAACAGGGGCGTAGAGGCGCCCTCCAGCCTCGCCACGTCGCCCCCAACCAAGGACTGGAGGACCGCAGCCAGATCCTCGTCGGCCAAGACCACGGGGCTCGGGTGAGGCCTCCACATCAGAAGCGAATACTAACGGAGCAGAGCCAGCTGATGCTCCAGGAACTCCCTCAGCAGCGACGCACTGGTCAGCTTCGCCGCCGCCACGCTGGCCGGCCTCAGATCTGTGTCCATCTTCTCCAACACCAGCTTCACGCGGGGATCCAGAAGCTCCACTCGGGACCAGTTGTCGGAGCTCGCGGGGTGCTCCGTGGGCAGGATCAGCCGAGGATGGATGCGCCCAGCATCCACCAAGACCCACTTGCTCCTGAAGCCCTCAATCCTCTTCCCAGGGTTCGAAATGGCGATGGAGCCGCCATACGCGACGAAGCTCGCACACGTGGAGGCGGAACCACGGGAGGTCCGGAGGGAGAAGTAGTGGCGAAGCAAGGCCACCGAGGGTTTCACCCCTACGTGAGCCTCACAATAGTAGGCGAAGATCGCCAGAAGAAGGACGGAGTTGGGATGAAGTTGCAGAGCTTGAATATTGTAGTGTTGGAGGACTGAGAAGAAGTACTTAGAAAAGGGAGGCACCAGACCGGCGATGATGGCGCTCACGTAGTGCTGATAGAAGGTGCTCCCTCGGCCTTCAGGGACGGTAGAGCCGGCCTTGAACGCCTTTGTCCCATCGATGCCCTGCGCCGCCGCCATCTGGTGCACCCGTGCAAGTCTCGCCTCTGACACATTTGGCGAGTCCAAGGTAGGCGAGTACCAAGCTCCGGCCGGGGCTTGGCGAGGCGCCATGACTGGCTAGGGCACGCAGGCGGAGTAGATCTGAAGATTTCGGAAGCAGGGAGGAGAGGCGCAAGAAAGGGGATCTGAGCAGCAACTGGAGGAAGTAAAGGAGGCAAGGGAGATGCCGCTCCTTTATCAACTCGCGCGGTTGCAGAGGCGCCCACGTCCAATCAACCACCACGCGGCGCCCAAGGCTGCAGGCTGTTAGGGCCCGCGACGCTTCGCACTTGCCCTTTCGCCTCTCTGCTCGGCCAAGTTCGGGCGCGCCGTGGGCCCGGGGGCTACTGTCGGCGTTCTGGGAATGGGGGTCCCCAGACTTGCCTGCCTGCGGCCTGCAGCATGGCTCAAAGGAGGCCCAGCACAGCCCATCTTCATCAACACGAGCTCAAGACTCTCGCGAGGGGCCAACCCTCGCGGGGCGGACGACGAGGAGCTTCCTCAGGCACAGCCTCGTCAGGCTTGCTCATGAGGAGTAGGAGAGTTCAAGGCGGGGTACCTCGCGAGATGCCCATGACGCAAGCTATGACGACCAGGGGCGCCAATCGGGCGCCAGCCCGCGCAGTGTCTTCCTTTCCCCTTTGGTGCAAAGGGAGCAAGCACAGGCGAGAGCATCAAGCAAAGGCATCCATTTCGGTTCAACAAGACCAAGACCAGCCCAACGGCCGGAAGGAAGTCATTGTGGAGCCCAAGCCGGCGTCACCACCAGAGCCTTTGACAGGCGAGGACCAACTTTAGTCAGGATAAGTGTACCCGCTGTTCCCCTTCAAAATGGCCAATTGTTGGCGCCCTTCCCGCTCAATATTTGGGAAGAGGCCGAGGGCCTTTGCCTATAAATAGGGCTAGCCACCCGCAGGGTAGAGGCATCGAAAAGACAAGGATAGAAAGACACACAGAGAGAGAGAGGCGACTGAACTCCCCCTAGAAGTTCATTGCGCCAGCCAAGAACAGACCCTCGCGAGGCTGTTCTTCCATTGTACTGTTCCTCATCCGCCCAAGAGGCAACCCACCACACCACACACTGGAGTAGGGTATTACACCACAATGGTGGCCTGAACCAATATAAATCTTGTGTCTCTTGTGCTGTTCTGTTTGGTAGTTTTAGATCCTAGCGATTCGGTGAGGAGCGGGCCGGTAGAGAGTTGAATCTCCACGCGCACCCTAGTGTTCAAACCTCAAGGGTCTGCCGGAACCCGAAATCTGACAGCGTGACATACTTATTAATGATCCTCTGTTTGGATTGTCCTAATCCGGACAGAGTCTCAGGGGCTAATGTCTACATATGGGCTTCGCCTCACATAAACATACATAGAATACTTATAAAAATATTGCGCTGCCTACCTCGAAGCCTGCTAGCAGGCTGTGGAAGGCTTCAGCCAGCCCACACTTTGTGGACTGAACCTTTTCCATAGCCATGCCCATAAGGGTGCGGTGTTCTTCTACAACAGAGGCACGTTCCAGTGCCACCCGCATACTGTTAGCGCCTCTGGATTGGCTGAGGCTGCTGACGGAGCTTTTGCTCCCCCACCCTCCTTCGAAGGGGGATGCTAATCTGAACCCGGGGCCGTACTGGTCTCCGGGACGGCTTTCGGTGAAGGTCTGTACTGCTGAAGTCCTTCACCTTCGACGATTGTGGGGATCGCCGTGCCCCACTCTACAATGCCTGAGGTGTTGTCCTCGGGCAACTTTCGGACTGTCTCGTCCACCCCTCCCCGGCTAGGAGATGGCCTTTGGGACGACACCTCGGTGTCATCCATGGCAGGGGGGAGAGGGCGCGAGATGGGCCGTCACTCTCTGCCTCCCCGGTGGTTAAAGAGTTCCCCGTTGAAGAAAAGGGGACCGGGATCTCGCGCGGAGGGCTGAAAAGTATAAAGGAGGATGAGCATGACGAAATCAGATTAAAATAATTGAACGAGTGAATTTCTAAAACTTACGTCTCGGCCAGGGCCTTCTCCCTTTGAGCCCGCCCTGTACTGTGTTCAGACTCTGTGTCCGAACTGTCCGAGATGACCACTTGCCCCTTCTTCGGCATCGCCCCCTCTAAGTCCTCGGGGGGCGTCCTTTTCCCCCTCCCCATCCTGAGGGGGCAGTCGCTCTCCACCTCCTCATGCTCCTCCTCCTCCTCTTCTTCGTCCTCATCGTCCTCGTGAAAGGAGATAGGCTGGACCTCCCGGGACACTGTAGCTAGAGGGCCCTTGCAGCGGGGCCCGTTCTTGGGCCCCTTGCTCTTCTTCTTGGCCTTCTTCTCCGGCGGCTGATATGGCGCGAGAACCAACATTCTCTCCAGATGAGGAGTAACTGGATTTTCGGGCAATGGGGCCAGACACTTGATCCGCTCCGACTTCTTGGTCCAACCCTGTAATAAGAGACGGGTTGTTGAGTTCGGCATAGATCGAATATGTGTATAAACATATGACCAGATATGTCTTTGGGGGAACCGAACACTTGCTGGAGAGGTCGGATACGCAATGCTGATACCCATGTCTTCGGTCTAAATGGGCCAGCTGCTCTTCTATGCCTTAAAAAGCAGCTTCACATCCCTCTGTGCATGGTGCCAAAGAAGTGCTCCAGCGTCCGCGGATCCTCCGGCTTGAATTCCCACATGGGGGAAGCTCGGCGCTGGCAGGGGAGAATATGGCGGCAAAGCATGATTTGTATCATGTTGGTTAAACCAAAGTTCTTTCCCAGCACGTTGGTGATGCACGTTTGCAATGCCAGCACCTCCGTCTGGGACCCCCAGTCAATGCCATTCTCGTTCCAGGAAGTGAGCCTCATGGGGGGTCCGGATCTGAACTCCGGGATGGCCGCCCAGTTTGGGCGGCATGGTTCGGTGATATAGAACCACTCTTATTGCCAGATCTTCACGGTCTCCACAAAGGTCCCCTTGGGCCAAGTGTTGCTCGGCAGCTTGCTAATCATAGCCCCATCGCAGCCATGTGCTGCTCTTCGACCACCTTCGGCTTCACGTTGAAGACCTTGAGCCATAAGCCGAAGTCTGGCCGAACGCGGAGGAGGGCCTCACACACGATTATGAACGCCGATATGTGGAGAAAGGAGTTTGGGGCTAGATCGTGGAAATATATCCCATAGTAGTACATAAGTCCGTGGACGAATGCGTGGCGTGGGAAACCTAAGCCTCTAAGGAAATGGGGAAGAAAGACAACCCGTTCGCCAGGCTTCGGAGTGCAAAGGACTTGACCTTCAGAGGGAAGCCCGTGCTTGATTTCGGCGGCGAGGTATCCCACACTCCGGAGATCTGCTATGTTCTCCTCCATCACAAAGGAGGCCTCCCACTTGCCTTTGGAGCCAGCTCCGGCCATGGTCGGAGTAGGTGGTGGTGGTGGTGAGAAAGACGAAGACTTTGCGAGCGCAAAGAGCTGGGGAGATTGGAAGGCTGAGGAGATGCGAAGGCGTGGGGAGGAAAGCGGGGGTCCCTTACCCTCTTATAGGCAGTAAAAATACCAACCGCCCCCCACTCATGCCTTGAATCTCGCCTGTTCCCGATGGATGTGTGCGCCGCAGTCGGTTGGATTACCCAAATATCATTGATATGCAATCCCGTGTTAAGTGGGCACGATCTCTGTTTCGACAGGACGTGCCAGTGAAGCGTGACCTCGAAGCGCGGGACACGGGGCGTGAAAATGGTTCAAAATGATGAAGGGTCGAGTTTGACGCTTCGAGGAAAGAGTTGTCCGTAAAAGACGTTGTTCTCATCTTTTATATACCATGCCTTCGTGGCTAAGGGTTGTGTTTATTGCGAAAAGTCGGATACAATTCTTTTTACAGAGGAAAGCCGGTGTGTATTCTCTATGAAACCCGCCTTGCAATGCCGAAGACAATCTGAGCGCCGAATATATAATCATTGAAGACTGGTTTAGGGGCTACTGTGTGAGTCCTGGATTAGGGGGTCCTCGGGCGTCCGGTCTATTCATGTGGGCCGGAATGATGGGCCGTCAAGATACAAGATGGAAGATTATCCCTCGTGTTCGGTGGGACTCTCACATGCGTGGATGGCAAGTATAGGTGTCCAGATATGCTATTCCTTTCTATAAAACCGACTTTGTACAACCCTAAGCCCCTCTGGTGTCTATATAAACTGGAGGGGTTAGATGGGAGGCAGGAACACAACATTGCTAGGCTAGCTATCTAGGGTTAGCCGAATCGATCTCGTGGTAGATCAACTCTTGTAACCCATATACCCTCGAATATAATCAAGTAGGAGTAGGGTTTTACCTCCATTAAGAGGGCCCGAACCTGGGTAAACACCATGTCCCTTCTCCATTGTTACTATTGATCCCCAGACGCATAGCTTGGGCCCCCCTACCCGAGATCTGCCGGTTTTGACACCGACAGTCGTGCTTATAAAGAAATGCGATAAGAACCTTTAGAGGATACGATTTCTTTATTTCATAATCTCAAGCCTTTACATGCCCAGCTGCAACAAAAGCAACTAAAATAATACAACGTAAAAAGAAAGGAAGGAAGAAATGGTACATGCCAGGTATAGACACTAGTCTTTTAGGAATCCCAGCCGCATCTTGCCGCACGTCCGCGCTTCTGGGCTGTTGACCGGCTGGAGTCACCTGTGATGGTGATTTAAGTAAGACTGGTGCAATCTCGGTCCTTTATGCGCTCTGGCGTTCATTGGCCAAGCCCCTTGAAGGGGGGTCTCGCAAGAGTCTTCTTGCACTGGTACGCTGATACATCCATTTTGCATCATGCTTTTACATCAATATTTATTGCATTATGGGATGTTACTTCACATTATGTCACAATACTTATGCATTTTCTCTCTTATTTCACAAGGCTTACATGAAGAGGGGGAATGCCGGCAGCTGGATTCTGGGCTGGAAAAGGAGCAAATATTAGAGACCTATTCTGTACAACTCCAAAAGTCCTGAAACTCCAAGAAAGTCAGTTTTGGAATATATTATAAATATTGGGCGAAGAAAGCACCAGAGGGGGGCCACCAACAGTCCACGAGGTGGGGGGCGCGCCCTACCTCCTAGGCGCGCCCCTGCCTCGTGGGCCACCTCGAAGCCCCCCGATGTCCATCTTCTGGTATAAGGTGTATTTTGGCCTGGAAAAAATCATAAGGAAGCTTTTAGGACTAAGCGCCGCCGTCTCGAGGAAGAACCTTGCCGGAACCAATCTAGGGCTCCGATGGAGCTGCTCTGACGAGGAAACATCCCTCCGGGAGGGGAAAATCATCGCCATCTATCGGCGTTCTGGGAACGGGGGTCCCCAGACTTGCCTGCCTGCGGCCTGCGGCGTGGCTCAAAGGAGGCCCAGCACATCCCCTCTTCATCAACACAAGCTCAAGACCCTCGCAAGGGACCAAGCCTCATGAGGCGGACGACAAGGAGCTTCCTCAGGCACGGCCTCGTCAGGCTGGCTCATGAGGAGGCGGAGAGTTCAAGGCGGGGTACCTCCCGAGGTACCCATGACGCAAGCCATGATGACCAAGGGCGCCAGTCGGGCGCCAGCCCGCGCAGTGTCCTCCTTTCCTCTCTGGTGCAAAGGGGGCAAGCGCAGGCGAGAGCATCAAGCAAAGGCGTCCATTTCGGTGCAACAAGACCAAGACCAGCCCAACGGCCAGAAGGAAGTCATTGTGGAGCCCAAGCCGGCGTCACCACCAGAGCCTTTGACAGGCGAGGACCAACTTTAGTCAGGATAAGTACACCCGTTGTTCCCCTTCAAAATGGCCAATTGTTGGCGCCCTTCCCGCTCAATATTTGGGGAGAGGCCCAGGGCCTTTGCCTATAAATAGGGGTAGCCACCCGCAGGGTAGAGGCATCGAAAGAACAAGGATAGAGAGACACAGAGAGAGAGAGAGGCGACTGAACTCCTCCCAGCAGTTCGTCGCACCAGCCAAGAACAGACCCTCGCGAGGCCGTTCTTCCATTGTATTGTTCCTCATCCGCCCAAGAGGCAATCCACCACACCACACACTGGAGTAGGGTATTACACCACAATGGTGGCCTGAACTAGTATAAATCTTGTGTCTCTTGTGCTGTTCAGTTTTGTAGTTTAGGTCTTAGCGATTCGGCGAGGAGCGAGCCAGTAGAGGGTTGAATCTCCGCGCGCACCCTAGTGTTCGAACCTCAAGGGTCTGCCGGAACCCGAAATCCGACATTTGGCGCGCCAAGTAGGGGTGCGCCGGAAATTGCCTTCCGTCGTCTCGTTCTTCTCCGACCACCGCATCCATGTTTGACGCTCGTCGGGCTCGCGCCGAGCATCGAGCCACCCTCGCTTCCCATGTCGCCCAGACGGCTCCCGTCGGTGGGCGCCCTCGTCGTTCCCCGTCACCTGCCGTCAACGCCGCCACCGGCCCGGCGGGGAACAAACAGCAAGCATCGTCTCAGCATCCCTCCATGAGGCGGGACGGCCGCACCGCCACGCCCTCGCTTACCCCCGCTGTTTCTTCGTCACGCGCGCCCCGCGCTGCCATGGAGGCCCGAGCTGCGCTCATCACGGCAAACGAGCTCCTGCGCTATCGCCCCATCGATGACATCTACGAAGAATGGCTCGACCGAGTCGCCGAGCTCGTCCGCGCCGCCGGAGGCGCCCCCGCGCCGTCCTTTTCGCTGCACCGCACCCTGCCCTGCGCGGGCAATGAAGCTCCTGGGGCGCCTCAGCCGCCTCCTCCTCAAGAAGGCACCCTGGCCCCAAGGCGCGCGGCCCCTGGGCAGAACCCGCTTTGTCAGGCGCCAGCGCGGCAAGAGCAGAGCTGCCAAGAAGTCCCTCGCCCTCGAGTAGCTGCCCGAGCGCTCCCTGCTCCAGCACGTCAAGACCCTGCACTGCCCCCAGCCGCGGTGCATGGGGACCCGCAGGACCAAGATCTCCGTCGCCCAAGGCCCCCCGTAGCCACGGTGGGCTGCCGCGCCTTCACCTCCGAGCTGCGCAGCGTCGCGTGGCCTGGCAAGTTCAAGCCAGACCTGCCTCCTCGCTATGACGGCACGGCTGACCCTGCGGAGTTCCTCCAACTCTACGAGTTGGGCATCGAGGCTGCCAACGGAGACGAAAAGGTCATGGCGAACTGATTTCCCATGGCGCTCAAGGACGGAGCCCGCACTTGGCTCCTCAATCTGGCCCCAGGCACGATCTCCTCCTGGGACGAGATGTGCACCCGCTTCATCGCCAACTTCCAGGGTACTCGCGACCGGCCACCCGCCGTGAGCGACATGCGCCGTATCAAGCAGCAACCAGTGGAAACCCTGCAGAAGTAAATCTAGAGCTTCAACAACGCGCGCCTCAAGATCCCCAGGGTGACGGAGGAGGCCATCATCTCAGCCTTCTCCGACGGCGAGCGCGACGTGAAGATGAAGGAGGAGCTGGCGATGCATGAAGACCTGTGCACCTCCTTGGAGCTGTTCAACTTGGCGACCAAGTGCGCCAGGGCTGAGGAGGGGCGCCTCTCCCTCCTCGAGCTGCCTGCCGTGGACCCCGAAGAGAAGAAGCCCAAGGCCAAGGACGTGAAGTGCAAGGGGGCTGCCGTACTCGCGGCCGAGCCAGACACCAAGCGGGGCAGAGATCAGCCCGAATCCTCCAAGGGCAGTCGGTACTGCGTGTACCACGACCTCCACACCCACAACACCAATGAATGCCAAGAGCTCCGGGCCGTGCGTGAAGGAAGGGTCGGTAGACGTCTCGACCGCAGCGATCGGGGCTACGGCCGAGGAGGAGGAAGGAATGCAGGACGTTGGGAAGACCGCGGCCCGCGCCAAGGGTGGCGCGACCAACCTCGCGAGGATCGCTGGCAGGATCCACCTCGCGAGGGTGGCTGGAGGGATCGGCTCGCGAGGATCACCCGCAAGGGAACGCAGGCCTCCCTCCGCTAACGCCGCAGCCAAGGAGAAATGAAGACCGTCATCAGGACGAGGGGGCTGGGGGCTTCCAGGAACCACGCGCAATCGCCTGCATCCTGGGCCGAGCTCAAGCCCCAGCCTCTCAGCGCATCTTCAAGCAGTTCGCCCACGAAGTGAATGCAGTCCTCCCCAAGCTCGAGGCCACGCGCCCTCTCAGGTGGTCGGCATGCACCATCACGTTCAGCTCAGCGGATCAGCTCAAGTGCATGGCCACAGCCGGAGTCCTCCCGATGCTTTGTTCCCCAATCATCAGCAATGTGCTAGTCACCAAGACCCTCATCGACGGCGGGGCAGGGCTCAACGTCCTGTCCGTGGAAACGTTCAACAATCTTCAAGTGCCCTACAGTCAGCTTGAGCCAACCAAGCCTTTCTCCGGAGTCACCGACGGCTCCACGGTCCCGATCGGGCAGGTCCGCCTTCCTGTCACCTTCGGGGCACGCGACAACTACCGCACCGACCTCATCGACGTCGACGTCGCCCACATTCGCCTGCCGTACAACGCCATCCTCGGGTACCCTGCGCTGGCCAAGTTCATGACCGTAACCCACCATGGCTACAACGTCCTCAAGATGCCAGGAAGCGGCGGGGTCATCACGGTGCCCAGCGAAGAGAGAGACGCAGTGTGCTCCCTGGAGCGAGCCTTTCAGGCCGCATCACTGGAAGACCTAGACCGCGGCAGCATGAGGCCTCCCGAGGCCGCCCCCAAGAAGAAGAAGACATCATCGGCCCGGCTCCTCAGGAGGCAGGCCCCTGAGGGCCCGCACCCGCTCAGAGGGAGCCTCCTTCCATCGCATAGGGAAGCGCGCCCGGCACCCTCCTCAGGCAGGGCTCGGGGACTCTCCCCTGGAGGGCCGCTGACCTCGCCAAGGTCACGAGGGAGGCGCTTGGGCACCACATGGAGGCGTGCTTCGAAGTACGTTTCCCTCAAGAAGGAGCAAGGCAAGGTGGGCCAAACCCTCAGGAGTTCGTCAGCAAGGCCATTCAGGATCTACAGGAGTCAAGAGTCATGAGAGGCAGCCGCGGCTTACCCGCTGTGGCCCCCCATCCAGGCGAGGATGGTGGGCTGCGCGTCTGCATCGACATACCGGGGCTCAACCGAGCCGCGTCTCAGTAGCGCCTCTGGCCCTCGCAAGTGGGACGCTGCAAGGGTCCGCCCCACAGCTACGTTCGCATGCCCTACGGCTTGCCGAACGCGGCTGCTGCGCACCAGCGTCTCATGAGGGCCATCTTGGAGGCTCAAGAGGTCAGGCGTGCCGCAGCCCTGGCGGAGATGGAGATGGCCCGCGAGGAGCCGCCAGCGCATCCGGAGCCTCCAGAGGCCCCTGGGCCTGGGGGCTCATGAGGATCGGCTCCCGCAGCCCACCGAGTCTGCTACACCAACACCCCTTCGTCCCCAACATCATCAGGTGACATTATTCCCAGGTTTCATTTCTGGCTGGGAGCACCCTCAGGGCCGCATTATTCCTAGGTCGCGTGGGTCCGTCCCTGCGGCATGTATCCCTTTTATTTCATGTCCTTAGCTTACCTTATTGGGGGCGCCCCTCAGGGTGCATCATCCCCAAGCCGCTCGAGCCTGTCCCAGCGGCATGTATCCTTCTTGCGTTTATCTTAGGGCTATGTGTCGGTGTCAAAACCAGCGGATCTCAGGTAGGGGGTCCCGAACTGTGCGTCTAGGCGGATGGTAACAGGAGACAAGGGACACGATGTTTTTACCCAGGTTCGGGCCCTCTCGATGGAGGTAAAACCCTACTCCTGCTTGATTGATATTAATGATATGGGTAGTACAAGAGTGGATCTACCACGAGATCAAGGAGGCTAAACCATAGAAGCTAGCCTATGGTATGATTGTTGTAATGGTTGTTCGTCCTATGGACTAAAACACTCCGGTTTACATAGACACCGGAGAGGGCTTGGGTTACACAGAGTTGGTTACAATGGTAGGAGATCTACATATCCATATCGCCAAGCTTGCCTTCCACGCCAAGGAAAATCCCATCCGGACACGGGACGAAGTCTTCAATCTTGTATCTTCATAGTCTTGGAGTCCGGCCGATGACAATAGTCCGGCTGTCCGGACACCCCCTAGTCCAGGACTCCCTCAGTAGCCCCTGAACCAGGCTTCAATGACGATGAGTCTGGCGCGCATATTGTTCGGCATTGCAAGGCAGGTTCCTCCTCCGAATAATTCATAGAAGATCGTGAACACCAGGATAGTGTCCGGCTCTACAAAATAAATTCCACATTCCACCGTAGAGAGAATAATATGTACACAAGTTCAATCTGCTGACGTATTTTGTGGCATGACGTCATACCACCACCAAGCCTTTACTTGAATCTTTTTTATTATACCACCTCAGCGCGTTTAGCGAAGCGGTTTCCTTGGCACGTCTTGTCGAAGCAGAGATCGTGTTCCCCTTATCCCGGGATTCCCATCAATACGGACGTGGGTAACCCAACAGCTCCATTGATGGTGGCGCTTGGGAGATAAGCGAGTTTTACCAGGCCGGTGGGGACGCATAGTTCGTCCGCCCATATATAAGGGGATAAGGATCCACCCTTTTCACCTACGCCTTCTTCCTCCTTTGCTTATCCATCTCTGTGCACTCGAGCTCCAGCGCCCAAGTTCGCACATCTTGCCTCAACCTTCTCCAGCCATGTCCGGAGCGGGAGGCAAGTGGATGGCCTCCTCCATTACGGAGGGGCACATCGAAAAACATCGCGGCGCCGGATACCTGTCCAGCGACATCGCACACCGGCTGCCCGACAAGGGGCAGCTCATCCCCACCCCCAGGCCCCATGAGAGGGTCGTATTCCTTCCCCACTTCCTCCACGGACTGGGCTTCCCACTTCATCCCTTCGTCCGGGGGCTCATGTACTACTACGGCCTGGACTTCCACGATCTGGCGCCGAATTTCATCCTCAACATCTCGGCGTTTATCGTCATGTGCGAGGCCTTCCTCTGCATCCAGCCCCACTTCGGCTTGTGGCTAAAAACCTTCAATGTCAAGCCGAAAGCTAGTGAAGGGCATCCAAGCGGAGTGCGGAGGCGCCATGGTGGGCAAAATGCCCAACGTCCTCTGGCTCGAGGGCGCCTTTGTGGAAACCATCAAAGGGTGGCAATCGGGGTGGTTCTATATCACCGAGCCGTGCGACCCTAAATGGGCTGCGGCCCGCGAGTTCAGATCTGGTACCCCCATGCAGCTCACCTCCTGGAAAGAGAAGGGCTTGCTATGGGGCAGTTCGGAGGAGCTGACCGGACTCCAGTCCTGTCCCCAGACCCTGGTGAACAAGAAGATCAAGCTTGCCAATGTGATCCAGGTCATGCTCGTCCGCCGGATTCTCCCCTGCCAACAACGGGCCTTCAATTTGTGGGAGTTCGATCCAGCGCAGCACCGGACCCTTAGCAGGCTCTTCGACACAACGTACGAAGCTGCCTGGAGGGTGCTATTCAAGGGCGGAGAAGCCCCCGCATCCGCGACTGAAGATCGCGGATTCAGCACGAAACGCCCGGCCGGTGCGGTAAGATATGTTATCCTTTACGGGACATTTATTTCTTTCATAGTTTGACTCTATTGTGGGATCTAAAATTCCCAATGCCTTTAACAGGACTGGCAGAGGACATCCGGACAGGTTAACTGTCCGGCTCCCCTCCCCGAAGACCTAGCGGATACCCGTTTAACGGGGCTGCTAGTCCCGGCACTTTATGTGGTGCCGGAGAAGAAGGCCAAGAAGAAGGCCACGGGAGCCCGAAGGAGTTCCCGGCGCCAGGTGGTATCGGACTCATCGTCCGATGGCTCCGAGGCGGACTCCTCCCCCGAAGACGAGGAGGAGAAAGAGGACTCTCCCCAGGAGGGGGGAGAGAGGAAGAGGAAGGCTTCCCTAACAGGGGAGGCCGAAGGGTCCAAGAGGGGAAGGACCCTTCCTCCGGACAGCTCCGCCAATGCCAGCGTTGGTGACGAAGGGTGGCCCTCAAGGGCCAAGCCTCCAGCAAGATCGTAAGTATCCAGATTCCTGGATGATTTATAATTTCTCTTTTATGCCACATAGTGTCCTTCTAATGCCGCACACTACCTGTAGTCCAGCCGATGATCTTCCCGCTTCATCCAGCGGGTCCTTGGCTCCGTTGGATGTAGATTCCGTTCCGACCGCCTCCACCCCTCGCGATGCTGAGGACGCCGAGGTGGGATCCCAGGAGGGGACCCGCCAAGAGGGGGAGGCTCCGGAGGTGCCATAGGGCAACCTCCCGGACTTTGTGCCAGACTCTGCGCCGGAACCCGCAGTGGTTCCGGAGTCCGGCAGGTGGCCCCTTCGTAAGAAGGGCAAGACCGTGACACCGGCAGCCTCCATCCAACCGGAGGTGCCGGACAACTTGTTGGAGGCGCTCAACGGTGCTTCCATCAAGGAAGAACACCGCACTATCATGAGTGCGGTGATTCAGAAGGTTCAGCTCGCCAAGAGCGGGCTGACCGAAGCCTGCAGCAGCCTTCTAACAGGATTTGAGGTAAGAAGTTTTTAAAATATGTAATGGAATACCGCATAGACAGAAGCCCCTGATGCTCGGTTCGGTGTTCGGAAAGAAAAACCGGACTGAGGATCTAAAAAAGATATACGCAGGAGTTCTAAAAATTATGTCAATATGGGTTTGCAGGCTATGCTGCTGACCTCTGCCGCACTGACTGCGGAGGTCGGTGCATTGAAGCAGAACCTCGAGCGGTCCGAGAACGAGCTCGGCCTTGCCAAGAAGCAGCTCGAGGACAAAGAAGGTGAGTAACACCGTATTAAATTTGTACCTTACAGAAAAGGATTTTGGTTGCAATAGAAATGACCAGGATAATGTGGGCACTGCAGGGGCCACGAACGAGGTGGCGACCCTGAAGGAGGCCGTGTCCGCGGCCGAACATAATGCGGCCGCGGAATGAGCGGAGCGAGAGAAGCAGGAGGCGCGGGTGGCGGAGGTGCCGCAAGAGCTCCAGACTCTCATGGAAAAGCATGAGAGTTTGGAGCGCGACTGGAAGACTCGAGAGTCCGAGCTTGCCTCGGCTCTTGAGAGTGCCAAAGCCGCTAAGGCCGAGGCCCATAAGGCCCTCCAGGAGATTGAGGCAGTGAAGAAAATAGCGGCGGGTAAGGCATTTTTCATGCAAAGCAAGCATGTGAATGTGAATTACCTGTTACTTACCCGAATTCGGAGCTCTCCAGGAGCGATTGCAGATCTGCCTCGCAGCGTGTCCGATGCCGCCGCATTCTACCGGGCCGAGGAGGGGAGCTCAACGGACAAGGTCTTCTGGTCTCAGTATGCTGAGGCCGGACATCTGGTGCCCCTTAGCGACCAGCTTAAACAGCTGGTCGAGCTCCACAAGGTAGCCGAGCAGGCCCTGAAGAGCCTCATAGTCCAGCTGTGGCCTGAAGAGGCCATGCTTGGGAGCTACTTCGGCCTCGTGCGGCGGCTGGTGGATGTGTGCCCCTGGGTGGAAGTCATCAAGCGCTCCGCCTGCATTGAAGGTGCCCGTCGGGCCCTTGCCCGCGCAAAGGTGCACTGGGGCAGGCTGGATGCTGAGAGGCTTATCACGGACGCGCCGCCGGCAGGCAAGGAGTATCGTACGCCCGAAATGTATTATAAAAGTGTCCTGAAGGGTTCCCGCAAGATTGCGGATGAGTGCCCCAAAGATGTAATATTTGAGTAGACTCGCAATGTGTTATCCTGTGCGCTAAAAACTTTGTTCATGTGCGCTAAGCAACGCTTATTAATTTAAAATATTACCTTATGTGCGGCCGTTTATCAAATCTGAGAGATGGCAAGTCGTCGGCTTCAGCCCCCATGCCACGAGTGCTGGGGTGTTCGGGATAAACTTGAGCGCTCTTGTTCCCATTTTTTGGTCCATCTAGGGAGGCGCTCAACACAACGAACAAGGCAACCGGACTTATAGTGCTTGAACACTCTCACTTAGCCATAGAATTCTATAATTTTAAATTTCGGCGAAGCCCCTAGTGTTCGGAAGACCGAATTCGGGGCGCTATCCACGCCTGGGCCGGACACAGCCGGTTCCTCGCTCTAAGCGGCATAAGTCTTTAGGGACTCGAAAAGACCTCCCGAACAGCGACCAGCTCTCGCCTTATCATGACGGTCAGTTTTAGCTTTCTCCACTGAGGCGCTCGCCCAGCTCAACCGGGGCGCAATCGCAGTGGTTCTCCCAGTGCTACCTTAGCCGATAGAACGGAATGTAAGGTACCAAAACATGGGAGCCGGGCAAACCCAACTATTGACCCAAGACATGATTCGGAGCCGATGCATATAATGCTATAAGTTTGGGGTGCCGCACTTGTGAAAGTGTTCGGACTTATCACACCATAATGCGGGGAACATAAGCCCCTAGTGTATTCGGTCGTACCAAAGTGTACAGATGCAAGATGTCATAAATGAACATATAATGAAAAAAAGGAATGCAATTATAAACAAAAAGTGATGTATTGTTTATTTAAGGAATTCTGCTATGAGTGCAGAACGATACAAATAGTGCGGAAAGCAAGGGTTTGGACTATTAGACATGTCCCCCTCCAGGGGTAGGTTGCGGAATGGTGTATTAAACAGATTTAATGCTCATAATGGAGACCACCTGAGTGTTCATTGTAGCCATTGTCCCTCCCTGGCTATTGCATCGTGAGTTCGGCAGATCTACTACCGGACAGGGCCTCTGGTAAACGGAGTCCTATGGAAAAAAAGAAAAAAAGAAAGTGACACACGTTGGAGCCCCTGGTGTGGTTGAGCCGCACTCTGGGCCTATCGTGGTCGTGCCCCTCCCCCTATGCCCATGGTATCTTCAGAGCGTAATGATGTACGCGACGAGCTCGTCTTGCAATCATGCAAGGGCTGGGGTTGGGGCCGCATTGCTAAGCGTGCCCGGAACGTGCCAGGTGGTCTTGATGTATGTTACTCCGGGTGCGTTTAGTCATGTCCGGTCGTTTAGCGGCCGGACTCGAGAATTGCCTTGAGAGGCTGCTCTGTACTTCTACCGCGAGAGCCGCTGTGTGTTCCTCCATTCGGAGGGAGCGTTCAGTATTTCCGTTGACCGTGATGATTCCACGAGGGCCTGGCATCTTGAGCTTGAGGTATGCATAATGTGGCACCGCGTTGAACTTTGCAAACGCGGTTCGTCCGAGCAGAGCGTGATAGCCACTGCGGAACGGGACTATGTCGAAGATTAACTCCTCGCTTCGGAAATTATCCGGGGATCCGAAGACCACTTGTAGTGTGACTGAGCCTGTACAATTGGCCTCAACACCTGGTATGACGCCTTTGAAGGTCGTCTTTGTAGGTTTAATCCTTGAGGGCCCATCTTGCGCACTGTATCCTGATAAAGCAGGTTCAGGCTACTGCCGCCGTCCATCAAGACTCTAGTGAGGTGAAATCCGTCGACGATTGGGTCTAAAACTAATGCGGCGAATCCGCCATGGCGGATACTGGTGGGGTGGTCCCTTCGATCAAAAGTGATCGGGCAGGAGGACCATGGGTTGAACTTCGGGGCGACTGGCTCCATCGCATATATGTCCCTAAGTGCACGCTTCCGCTCCCTCTTGGGTATGTGCGTTGCGTATATCATGTTTACTGTCCGCACTTGTGGGGGGAAACCCTTCTGTCCTCTACTGTTCGGCGTCCGGGTCTCCTCCTCGTCATCGCTATGCAGCCCCTTGTCATTGTTTTCGGTAATTAACTTGCCTGCCTGCTTAAATACCCAACAATCCCTGTTGGTGTGGTTAGCTGGCTTTTCGGGGGTGCCATGTATCTGGCAAGAGCAGTCGAGTATTCGGTCCAAATTGGACGGACCCGGAGTAGTTCTTTTGAATGGCTTTTTCTGCTGACCGCGTTTAGAGCCTCTGAAACCGACATTGACTGTCGTATCCTCAGTGCTATCGCCGTTAACGCGGCGTTTGTTTTTGTTATGACGCGACCTGCCGTTGCGGTCCTTGTTGTCCGGACTGCCAGATTTTTTGCTGAGATTGTTGCTGCGGGCTAGCCAGCTGTCCTCCCCCGCACAGAAGCGGGTCATGAGTGATGTAAGGGCTGCCATGGATTTCGGCTTTTCCTGTCCTAGGTGCCGGGCCAGCCACTCGTCGCGGATGTTATGTTTGAAGGCTGCGAGTGCCTCTGCATCCGGACAGTCGACGATTTGATTTTTCTTTGTTAAGAACCATGTCCAGAACTGTCTGGCCGATTCGTCTAGCTGCTGAATTATATGGCTTAGGTCATCGGCGTCTGGTGGTCGCACATATGTGCCCTGGAAGTTGTCGAGAAATGCGGCTTCCAGGTCCTCCCAACACCCAATTGATTCTGCTGGCAAGCTGTTAAGCCAATGCCGAGCTGGCCCTTTAAGCCTGAGTGGGAGATACTTGATGTCGTGGAGATCATCACCGCGGGCCATATGGATATGAAGGACATAATCTTCGATCCAAACCGCGGGGTATGTTGTGCCATCATAGGATTCAATGTTCACGGGTTTAAACCCTTTAGGGATTTGATGATCCATTACTTCGTCTGTGAAGCATAGTGGGTGTGCGGCGCCTCTATATTGAGCAATATCCCAATGTAGCTCAAGAGAGCTTTGTCTGCTGTGTTCGGCCCGGCCGGAGTTGCTGTATCCAGCGCGACGGTAGTCGTCGTGGGTCGTGGGGCGCCCACGAGATCCGTAGATAGATCTTGATTGTCTTGCCTTATCCTCCAATATATCCCGCAAGTCCGGCGCATTCCCCCGTTGCTTCACGCTTTTCGAGCGATGCCGGGGTACGGTTCTGGCGGAGGGCCTAGATGCCTCTCTGTCGCGGCCACGAGGTGGTCGGTCTGCCGTATTATGCACTGGTGATGAAGGTTTGTATGCTTCCTCCTCTAGTCGGGGGAGCAACTTGCGTTTTGGGTAGCTTTTGGAGGGGCGTTCGAGTTCATACTCTTCGGCCACGAGGACCTCGGTCTATCTGTCAGCCAGCAGGTCTTGATCAGCTCGAAGCTGTTGCTACTTTTTCTTTAGGCTGTTCGCCGTGGCCATTAGCCTGCGTTTAAAACGCTCTTGTTCGACGGGATCCTCGGGCACGACGAATTCGTCATCGTTGAGGCTTGCCTCATCTCCGGAGGGAGGCATATAATTTTCATCCTCCTCGTCTGCCGCTCTCTCTTGAGGGCTGGCTTCCCCGTCCTCCTGTGCTGAATCTTGCTGGAGGGGGTTGTCTTCGGCACTCTCTGGGGTGTTATTATCTCCGGTGTCGGAATCTCCATTCTTGCTGTGGCGGGATTTAGAGCGGCGCCGCTGACGTCGGCGCTTGGGCTGTTTCTTAGAGGAATCTGCCTCCGCTGCTTCTTCGCCGTCCCCATCCTTTGGGGTGTCCACCATGTATATGTCGTATGACGAGGTGGTCTTCCAGTGCCTCGTAGGCGCTGGTTCTTGTTCGTCTCCGGCATCGTCGTCCATACCGTCGATGTCTTCGGAGTCGTAGTCTAGCATGTTGGTTACATCGTCGACAGTGGCTACAAAGTGGGTGGTGGGTGGGTTTTGAATTTCTTCGTCGTCCGCATCCCAACCATCCTGGCCGTAGTCCGGCCAGGGCTCTCCTGATAACGAGAGATACTTTAACGAGTTCAGGTTGTCGCCAAAGGGTGAGTGCTGAAATATGTCCGCAGCGGTGAACTCCATGATCGGCGCCCAATTGGATTCGATCGGTAGGGGCGCAGGAGGTTCGGAGTCCGGCAAGGAGTCCGGCACCTCGGAGTCACGAGCTTTGCAAAGGACAAAGTCGGTATTCGGCTCCATCGCCGTAGCAGTTGCAGCTCCCGAGGCGGTGTCCAGCCACCAGTCCTCGATCTGCGTGGTCGGCTCCGAACTATGGGTCGGAGCGAATTCGTATGCGGCCTCCAAGGTACTGCCCGGCGGCAGAGCTAGATCATGCCCATCGTGACAGTGCGGCACGCTCGGCTGTGGCTCGAATCCATCGAAGATCAAGTCTCCGCGGATGTCAGCCGTGAAGTTTAGGCTTCCAAACCTGACCTGATGGCCAGGGGCGTAGCTTTCGATCTGCTCCAGATGGCCAAGTAAATTGGCCCGCAGTGCAAAGCCGCCGAACACGAAGGTCTGTCCGGGGAGAAAAGTCTCACCCTGGACGGCGTTGTTGTTGATTGAAGAAGCCGTCAAGCCTATCGGTGATGACACAGAGGAACTCTCAATGAAAGCACCAATGTCGGTGTCAAAACCGGCGGATCTCGGGTAGGGGTTCCCGAACTGTGCGTCTAGGCGGATGGTAATAGGAGACAAGGGACACGATGTTTTTACCCAGGTTCGGGCCCTCTCGATGGAGGTAAAACCCTACTCCTGCTTGACTGATATTGATGATATGGGTAGTACAAGAGTGGATCTACCACGAGATCAAGGAGGCTAAACCCTAGAAGCTAGCCTATGGTATGATTGTTGCAATGGTTGTTCGTCCTACGGACTAAAACCCTCCGGTTTATATAGACACCGGAGAGGGCTAGGGTTACACAGAGTCGGTTACAATGGTAGGAGATCTACATATCCGTATCGCCAAGCTTGCCTTCCACGCCAAGGAAAATCCCATCCGGACACGGGACGAAGTCTTCAATCTTGTATCTTCATAGTCTTGGAGTCCGGCCGATGATAATAGTCCGGCTGTCCGGACACCCCCTAGTCCGGGACTCCCTCACTATGCTTTCGATCCACCATGCTTGTTATTTGGTGCCTTTTTCTCCTGGGTGTCGGAATCTTGGGCGTTAAAGGGGGGGTGCCTGAGCATCGCGACTCAGGGCTCCTACCGGCTCTCCGGCCCTCACCCTCTAGTCTTGTCCATGGCATCGCGACCTGGCATGCCAGTGACGGCAGAGACCAGCCCGAGAGCCGGGACGCGAGGACGTAGAGTTTCGTCATCTAACCAAGCTTGCGCGTTAAAGGGTGGGTGCCTGAGCATCACGACTCAGGGCTCCTACCGGCTCTCCGGCCCTCACCCTCTGGTATTGTCCATGGCATCGCGACCTGGCATGCCAGCGACGGCTGAGACCAGCCCGAGAGCTGGGACCCGAGGACGTAGAGTTTTGCCATCTAACCCAGCTTGCACATTAAAGGGGGGTGCCTGAGCATCGCGACTCAGGGCTCCTACCGGCTCTTCGGCCCTCACCCTCAGGTCTTGTCCATGGCATCGCGACCTGGCATGCCAGCGACGGCTGAGACCAGCCCGAGAGCCGGGACCCGAAGACGTAGAGCACCGGCATCTGGAAAAATTTGCAGGAACACACTCGAAGATAAGGCCTAGAGCCAGGTGCAACCCGCCTTGAGGTAGGGCCCCGTGAGTCCCGCGCAGGCTCACGGGTGCCCAGATACACCTCGTCAAGCCCTACCGTGCCAGCCACGTGTCAGGGTGGGGCTGTATATGCCCCGGGGGCTCCTCCCGGAGGGGACCCCCTCCCACGTACCAGTGGAAGCACCATGCTCCGCGCTGGCTGACAACACTGCCGAGGAGCGGCTATGCCCGTACGCATACATAAGCGCTATGCTCCGCGCTGGTGATAAACAACTGAGGCTGGCCTCCAGGCCACATCAACCTCAGGGAGCCCAGAGCTCAGTGCCTGGCCTTGTCGCAACGCCTCCCCTCGGGAGTGCCGCGCGAAGGGGCTGGGCACGGGGGCTGCGCCTGGGTCTCGCCCAGACGCACGCCACCTTGCCAGGCCCCCCAGGCCTGGTTCATCGCACGTACCTCCCCGAGCGGAGCCAAGGTACGAAGGCTGTTTGAGCGTCAAGGGGGACTCCTGAGCATCGCGACTCAGGAGCCTAACTGGTCACGTAGCCCCTCACTCCTTAGTTCCGAAAGGCTAACGGCGGTTGAGGTATGCGCGGGGCCAGGCTCTGCAGACGTAGAACGGCAGATCCACCCGCATCTCACCTTCCTAAGGAGTCACCCCCACGTCTCACCTCCCTACTTGCTGTTCGAGCGCCAAGGGGGACTCCTGAGCATCGCGACTCAGGAGCCTAACTTGTCACGTAGCCCCTCACTCCTTGGTCCCGTCCTGGTTTCCGGTCGGGGCCAATGGCGGCTGAGGTATGCGCGGGGCCGGGCTCTGCCGGCGTAGAACATAAGCAAGTAGGAAGGAATAATGCAAATTTCAGGGAATTCAAAAGCAAATATTACAGACCATGCTGTTAGCACAGCATCAAACATAAGTTTTAACGCCTCCCCGAGGCATGGTACATGCGCAGGAATTAAAAGCAGGACCGGAGCTACGACGGAGTCACTTGCCGGCGGAGGAGCTGCGCGGAGCAGGTTCGCCTTGTGGAGCAGCAGGGCTAGCAGCGCTCCGCTTCGGCTTGGTGCTGAAGGCCCGAAACTTCCCCAGCAGAGCCTCCGCACGAACCTTCACGGCCTCAGCAGCGGTAGCGGCGCGCTCGCCGCTCACTGGCTCCAGCAGGCTGTCGAGGTCGATGTTGGGGTCACAAAGATAGATGTGGGTGAAGACCCGCGTCAGCGCTGCAGAAGACAAGACGCGTGCCTCGGCCTCAGCCGTAGGGCCAAGGCCAAGGGTGACGTCTTGAAGGGCGCGAACCAGGAAGGGAAGCAGCTTGGCGGGGCCATCCTCCTCGCCGGCCAGCGGGCTCTCAAGGCCGCTGTCATAAAGCATCTTCAGCGAAGTGCGAGCCTTCTCTTCCATATCCGCGAAGGCCACGCGATCCTCGGCGAGAACTCAGGCCTTGCCGTCCAGCTCAACCTTCCTCGCCTCCAGCTCTTGCTCCAGCACGCCTAGGCGGCCACGGCGCCTCTTGAGCTTGGCCTCCAGGTCCTTGACGGCCGTATCGCGAGCCTTCATGCTTTCCTCCTGCTCTTGGCGAAGGCGGGCCTCCTCGGCAAGCTGGTTCTGCAGGCCCTTCAGCTCGCTCTCCAGCGTCTCACAGCGACCTTGGACGCTAGCTACCTCCCCCAGGGCAGCATCGCGGGCAACCTTCGCCTCAAGGATGGTCTGTTTCTCCTCGTCGCAAGCCGTCGAGTCCTGCACCAGCGCCGCCCGTATCGAAGCATCGGAGCGAATCTAGCCAGAAGCCAGCTCCAAGCGCCCGGCCACTAGACGAGGGTCGGCGCCCAGAAGATCCTGCCGCAAACGGTCCAGTCCGGCAACTGCGCGATCCAGAACAGTATTCGGGGAAGCAGCAGTCAGTGGAGTAGGAGGAGAAGACGGCAGCGTGACCACAGTATCCTGAGGCGGAACCAGCTGCGCCACGACGGCAGTGGACACAGCGTCAAGCAAGGGCACCTCGGGAGTCGCCTGGGTCAAGGGGGCTGAGCTCACCCCAGCAGGCTCGGCCTAGCCTCGCGAGGATGCCCGGGCAGGAGAGGCCTGCGCGTCACAGTCACCTTCTTTCTCGGGCAGAGGCACTGCCACGGATGGGGCCTCAGGAGCTCCCTTCGGCTTCTTTGCCGCGGGCTCCAGCCTGGCCGGAAGATACGGGCATCAAGTCTCGGCAACAGAACAATAATCAAGACAGGAATCGAGCACTTACAGGTCGTCGCAGGTGGGCTCAAGCAGCCTCCGGCCGTACTTAAAGCCCGAGAGCCGGCTGCAAGGGTCTCCTTCAAGGGGCTCGGGAGCAGGAGGCGCGCCTGCAGATCGCCTCGGGGCCGGGGCGGACCCGCGGGAGATCAGCCCAGTCCGGTCCTTCTTCGAGATCGGAAGCAGGCTCCCGCCACCCTGCTCATCCTCATCCTCGTCGTCGTCACTCTGGGGGAGGCGGAGAGTGCGGGACCTGCGTCGAAGGGGAGGAGCCCTTGACTCCACCTCTGAGTCAACCCCCTCTTCCTGCTCCCCTTCTTCCTTCTCTTTGCTGGATCGTCGGAGGACACGTCCACCAGGTCCTCTGGAGCCTCCACGGGCATGGGCCCGTCTCCGTTGAAGACGAGCATGGACCCCACTACCTGCTCCCAATCTTCGCGAAGGAACAGGGGCGTAGGGGCGCCCTCCAGCCTCGCCACGTCGCCCCCAACCAAGGACTGGAGGACCGCAGCCAGATCCTCGTCGGCCAAGACCACGGGGCTCGGGTGAGGCCTCCACATCGGAAGCGAGTACTGACGGAGCGGAGCCAGCTGATGCTCCAGGAACTCCCTCAGCAGCAACGCACCGGTCAGCTTCGCCGCCGCCACACTGGCCGGCCTCAGATCTGCATCCATCTTCTCCAACACCAGCTTCGCGCGGGGATCCAAAAGCTCCACTCGAGACCAGTCGTCAGAGCTCGTGGGGTGCTCCGTGGGCAGGATCAGCCGAGGATGGATGCGCCCAGCATCCACCAAGACCCACTTGCTCCTGAAGCCCTCAATCCTCTTCCCAGGGTTCGAAATGGTGATGGAGCCGCCGTACGCGACGAAGCTCGCGCACGCGGAGGCGGAACCACGGGAGGTCCGGAGGGAGAAGTAGTGGCGTAGCAAGGCCACCGAGGGTTTCACCCCTACGTGAGCCTCACAATAGTAGGCGAAGAACGCCAGAAGAAGGACGAAGTTGGGATGGAGGTGCAGAGCTTGAATATTGTAGTGGCGGAGGACAGAGAAGAAGAACTCAGAAAAGGGAGGCACCAGACCGGCGATGATGGCGCTCACGAAGAGCGGATAGAAGGTGCTCCCTCGGCCTTCAGGGATGGAAGAGCCGGCCTTGAACGCCTTCGTCCCGTCGATGCCCTGCGCCTCCGCCATCTGGCGCACCCGGGCAAGGCTCGCCTCTGACACATTTGGCGAGTCCAAGGCAGGCGAGTACCAAGCTCCGGCCGGGGCTTGGCGAGGCACCATGACTGGCTAGGGCGCGCAGACGGAGTAGATCTGAAGATTTCGGAAGCAGGGAGGAGAGGCGCAAGAAAGGGGATCTGAGCAGCAACTGGAGGAAGTAAAGGAGGCAAGGGAGATGCCGCTCCTTTATCAACTCGCGCGGTTGCATAGGCGCCCACGTCCAATCAACCGCCGCGCGGCGCCCAAGGCCGCATGCTGTTAGGGACCACAACGCTTCGCACTTGCCCTTTCGCCTCTCTGCTTGGCCAAGTTCGGGCGGGCCGTGGGCCCGGGGGCTACTGTCAGCGTTCTGGGAACGGGGGTCCCCAGACTTGCCTGCCTGCGGCCTGCGGCGTGGCTCAAAGGAGGCCCAGCACAGCCCCTCTTCATCAACACAAGCTCAAGACCCTCGCAAGGGACCAAGCCTCATGGGGCGGATGACAAGGAGCTTCCTCAGGCACGGCCTCATCAGGCTGGCTCATGAGGAGGCGGAGAGTTCAAGGCGGGGTACCTCGCGAGGTACCCATGACGCAAGCCATGACGACCAAGGGCGCCAGTCGGGCGCCAGCCCGCGCAATGTCCTCCTTTCCTCTTTGGTGCAAAGGGGGCAAGCGCAGGCGAGAGCATCAAGCAAAGGCGTCCATTTCGGTGCAACAAGACCAAGACCAGCCCAACGGCTGGAAGGAAGTCATTGTGGAGCCCAAGCCGGCGTCACCACCAGAGCCTTTGACAGGCGAGGACCAACTTTAGTCAGGATAAGTGTACCCGCTGTTCCCCTTCAAAATGGCTAATTATTGGCGCCCTTCCCGCTCAATATTTGGGGAGAGGCCCAGGGCCTTTGCCTATAAATAGGGGTAGCCACCCGCAGGGTAGAGGCATCGAAAGAACAAGGATAGAGAGACACAGAGAGAGAGAGAGGCGACTGAACTCCCCCCAGTAGTTCGTTGCACCAGCCAAGAACAGACCCTCGCGAGGCCGTTCTTCCATTGTATTGTTCCTCATCTGCCCAAGAGGCAATCCACCACACCACACACTGGAGTAGGGTATTACACCACAATGGTGGCCTGAACCAGTATAAATCTTGTGTCTCTTGTGCTGTTCAGTTTGGTAGTTTTGGTCTTAGTGATTCGGCGAGGAGCGAGCCGGTAGAGGGTTGAATCTCCGCGCGCACCCCAGTGTTCGAACCTCAAGGGTCTAGCGGAACCCGAAATCCGACACGATCGTCATCACCATCGATCCCCTCATCAAGAGGGGGTCAATCTCCATCAACATCTTCACCAGCACCATCTCCTCTCAAACCCTCGTTCATCTCTTGTATCCGATCTTTGTCTCAAAACCTCAGATCGGTACCTGTGGGTTGCTAGTAGTGTTGATTACTCCTTGTAGTTGATGCTAGTTGGTTTATTCGGTGAAAGATCTTATGTTCAGATCCTTAATGCATATTAATACCCCTCTGATTATGAACATGAATATGATTGGTGAGTAGTTACGTTTGTTCCTGGGGAGATGGGAGAAGTATTTGATATGTCTCCAACGTATCTACTTTTCCAAACACTTTTGCCCTTGTTTTGGACTCTAACTTGCATGATTTGAATGAAACTAACCCGGACTGACGCTGTTTTCAGCAGAACTGCCATGGTGTTGTTTATTGTGCAGAAAACAAAACTTCTCGGAATGACCTGAAAATCCACGGAGATAACTTTTGGAAAATATAAAAAATACTGGCGAAAGAATAAAGGCCAGGGGGCCCACACCCTGTCCACGAGGGTGGGGGGCGCTCCCCCCTGTCTCGTGGGCCCCCTGATGCTCGACCGACCTCAACTCCAACTCTATATTTTCCGTTTTGCGGAGAAAACAAGCAGACAAAAAGTTTCATCGCGTTTTACGATACGGAGCCCCCGCCAAGCCCTAATCTCTCTCGGGAGGGCCGATCTAGAGTCTGTTCGGGGCTCCGGAGAGGGCGATTCATCATCGTCATCATAATCAACCATCCTCCATCACCAATTTCATGATGCTCACCGCCGTGCGTGAGTAATTCCATCGTAAGCTTGCTGGACAGTGATGGGTTGGATGAGATATACCATGTAATCAAGTTAGTTTTGTTAGGGTTTGATCCCTAGTATCCACTATGTTCTGATTGATGTTTTTATGACTTTGCTATGCTTAATGCTTGTCACTAGGGCCCGAGTGCCATGATTTCGGATCTGAACCTATTATGTTTTCATGAATGTATGTGAGTTCTTGATCCTATCTTGCAAGTCTATAGTAACCTATTATGTGTTATGATCCGACAACCCCGAAGTGACAATAATCGGAATACTTCTCGGTGATGACCGTAGTTTGAGGAGTTCATGTATTCACTATGTGTTAATGCTTTGGTCCGGTACTCTATTAAAAGGAGGCCTTGATATCCCTTAGTTTCCACTAGGACCCCGCTGCCACGGGAGGGTAGGACAAAAGATGTCATGCAAGTTATTTTCCATAAGTACGTATGACTATATTCGGAATACATACCTACATTACATTGATGAATTGGAGCTAGTTCTGTGTCACCCTAGGTTATAACTATTACATGAGGAATCGCATCCGACATAATTATCCATCACTAATCCAATGCCTACGAGCTTTTCACATATTGTGCTTTGCTTATTTACTTTTCCGTCGCTACTGTTACAAACACTACAATACTGATATCTTTACTTTTGCTACTGTTACCGTTACTATCATACTACTTTGCTACTAAGTACTTCACTATAGATACTAAGTTATCCAGGTGTGGTTGAATTGACAACTCAACTACTAATACTTGAGAATATTCTTTGGCTCCCCTTGTGTCGAATCAATAAATTTGGGTTGAATACTCTACCCTCGGAAGCTGTTGCGGTCCCCTATACTTGTGGGTTATCAAGACTAATTTCTAGCGCCATTGCCGGGGAGCATAGCTCTATTCTTTGAGTCACTTGGGATTTATATGTGTTGATCACTATGAAGAACTTGAAAGACGCAAGAACTAAGATTTTTCCCTCAACTACGAGGGGAGGTAAGGAACTGCCATCTAGATGTGCACTAGATTCTCCTTCTGTTATGAGTAAGCTTGCGACATCTAAACCTGCTACTGCTATGAATTCTGATATGTCGCATGTTATTGATGATGCCACTTCTGCTATGCATGATACTTATGATGAAACTACTTCTATGCTCTATACTACTGTGCCATGAGGTGAATATCTTGATGAACAACTTGCTAGGGTTAGAGAGAATGAAATTATTGAAGAGGAAATTATTGATGATAGTGATGATGAAGGTTCTCCCCCTAAGTATGAATTGCCTGTTGTTCCTGAGGGTTATGTTATGGATGAAGAAGCTGCTAGAGCTATTTTTGCTTGCAGTGATAGATATGATCTTAAGAAGTTATTAGCTAAATGCAAGCAGCAATCTCTTAATGCTAGCATGAAACCTGACCCCGCTTTTGCTACTTGACCTATCTGTGTTACTGATAAGGATTATGAATTCTCTGTTGATCCGGAAATTATTACTTTGGTTGAATCTGATCCTTTTTATGGCAATGAATCTGAAACTGTTGTGGCACATCTTACCAAGTAAAATGATAGAGCCACCCTGTTTACTAATGATGAGAAGTCTCGCTACTATTATATCCTTACGATATTTCTGTTCTCATTAAAGGGTGATGCTAAAACTTGGTTTAATTCTCTTGATCCTGGATGTGTGCGTAGTCCCCAGGATATGATTTATTACTTCTCTGCTAAATATTTCCCTGCTCATAAGAAACAAGCTGCTTTGCGGGAAATATATAATTTTGTGCAAATCAAAGAAGAGAGTCTCCCACAAGCTTGGGGAGGCTTCTCCGATTACTTAATGCTTTGCCTGATCACCCTCTTAAGAAAAATGAAATACTTGATATCTTTTATAATGGACTAACCGATGCTTCCAAGGACCACTTGGATAGTTGTGCTGGTTGTGTTTTCAGGGAAAGAACAGTAGACCAAGCTGAATTGTTATTGAATAATATGTTGACTAATGAAAATAATTGGACTCTTCCTGAGCCAATTGAGCTAACTCCTGAGCCTATTCCTAAACCAACTCCGAAGAAGAGGGGTGTTCTATTTCTCAGTCCTGAAGATATGCAAGAGACAAAGAAATCAATGAAAGAAAAAGGTATTAAAGCTGAAGATGTTAAGAATTTACCTCCTATTGAAGAAATGCATGGTCTTAATATACTGCCTATTGAAGAAACACATTGTCTTGATAACCCGACACAGTTAGTAAAGGTAAATTCTCTCTATAGATATGATAAAGTTGAAATCCCGTTTACTAAATTTCATACCCCATGCTTAGATGAATTTGATGACTTTACGGCTAGACAAGAAAGTTTCAATGCTTATGTTGGTAGAGAACTAAAGAATAATGCTTTCGAGATGGGACGCTTGAGAGATTATATGGCTAGAGTTAAAGGTGAACTTAAACTCATTAGCAAATATGCTTCTATGGTTACCACTCAAGCTGAACAAGTACTTAAAGCTCAAAATGATTTGCTTGATGAATTAAATAATAAACATGACTTTGCTGTTAGAGTGGCTACTAGAACTGGTAGAATGACTCAGGAACCTTTGTATCCTGAAGGCCGCCCTAAGAGAATCGAGCAGGATTCTCATAGGAATAATTTAGAGGAACCTAGTTCTTCTAAAAAGAAGAAAAAGAAAAATGATAGGACTTTGCATGCTTCTAGTGAACCTGTTGTAGACAAACCTGAGAATCCCAATGATATTTCTATCTCTGATGCCGAAACACAATCAGGTGATGAACATGAACCTAGTGATAATGTTAATGATAATGTTCATGTTGATGCTCAACCTAGCAATAATAATGATGTAGAAATTGAACCTGCTGTTGATCTTGATAACCCACAATCAAAGAATCAACGTTATGATAAAAGAGATTTTGTTGCTAGGAAGCACGGTAAAGAAAGAGAACCATGGGTTCAGAAACCCATGCCCTTTCCTCCTAAACCATCCAAGACAAAGGATGAGGAGGATTTTGAGCGCTTTGCTGAAATGATTAGACCTATCCTCTTACGTATGCGCTTGATTGATATGCTTAAATTAAATCCCTATGCTAAATATATGAAGGATATCATTACAAATAAAAGAAAGATATCGGAAGCTGAAATTTCCATCATGCTTGCTAATTACACTTTTAAGGGTAAAATACCAAAGAAACTTGGAGATCCAGGGGTACCGACTATACCATGCTCCATTAAAAGAAACTATGTTAAAACTGCTTTATGTGATCTTGGAGCAGGTGTTAGTGTTATGCCTCTCTCTTTATATCATAGACTTGAATTGAATAAGTTGACACCTACTGAAATATCTTTGCAAATGGCTGATAAATCAACTGCTATACCTATCAGTATTTGTGAGGATGTGCCTATTGTGGTTGCAAATCTCACTATCTTAACGGACTTTGTTATTCTTGATATTCCCGAGGACGATAGTATCTCGATTATCCTCGGTAGACCATTTTTGAATACTGCAGGGGCTGTTATTGATTGCAACAAAGGCAATGTCACTTTTCATGTTAATGGTAATGAGCATACGGTACACTTTCCGAGGAAACAACCTCAAGTTCATAGCATCAATTCTATTTGAAAAGTTCCAACTATCATTATTGGAGGTTTTGAATTTCCTCTTCCTAATGTCAAGGAAGAATATCATATTCTTATTGTTGGGGATGTTCATATCCCCGTTGAGGTAACCTAGTGTTATTCGAAATTTCTTCGGTTCCATGTTATTCGGAATGAGTTTGTTAACAAGACTTGATCAACCTTGTTAGTGGATTCATTTTGATGATCATGAGATGGATGAAACTAGAAGGCACAACCTTCTGTACCCTCTTTTTACTTTCAGTTATTTAGAATAAATAAAGCAAAAATAGTATTATCTGTCTGTTTTCTGAATTATCCGTGCAATAAAAAATATCCTGAAAATAAAAATGCTCCAAATGCCCTGCAAATTTAGTATGATTTTTTATGGAATATTTGAGGATTTTAGACACCGAGAACACAGCAGGGGGGCAAGCACCTGGCCACGAGGGTGGAGGGCGCGCCCACTGAGGGAGTCCTGGATTAGGGGGTATCTGGACAGCCGGACTATATACTTTGGCCGGACTGTTGGACCGTGAAGATACAAGACTCAAGACTTTGTCCCGTGTCCAGATGGGACTCTCCTTTGCGTGGAAGACAAGCTTGGCGATCCAGATATTATATTTCCTTCTTTGTAACCGACTCCATGTAAACCCTAGCCCCCTCCGGTGTCTATATAAACCGGAGGGTTTAGTCCTTAGAGGGACGATCAGGATCATAATCATCATAGGCTAGCTTCTAGGGTTTAGCCTCTACGATCTCGTGGTAGATCAACTCTTGTAATACCCATATCATCAATATCAATCAAGCAGGAAGTATGGTTTTTCCTCCATCGAGAGGGCCCGAACCTGGGTAAACATTGTGTCCCCTGCCTCCTGTTACCATCGGCCTCAGACGCACAGATCGGGACCCCCTACCCAAGATCCGCCGGTTTTGACACCGACATTGGTGCTTTCATTGAGAGTTCCTCTATGTTGTCACTGCAAGGTTTGATGGCTCCCTCAATCGTCAACAACAACATGGTCCAGGGTGAGATTTTTCTTCCCGGACAAATCTTTGTGTTCGGCGGCTTCGCACTGCGGGCCAATTCGCTTGGCCATCTGAAGCAGATCGACAGCTACGCCCCTGGCCACCAGGTCAGGTTCGGAAACCTGAACTACACGGTCGATATCCGCGGAGACTTGATCTTCAACAGGTTCGGGCCTGCGCCGGGAGCGTCGGACAATCACGATGAGCACGGCTTAGACCTGATGTCGGACACTGCTCGAGATATCGCCCCGGCAGGAGCCCCAGACATAAATCCGAAGCAGATTGCGTTGCCCGAGGACAGGTGGATGGACCCTGCCCCGGAGGCCGCACACTCATCGGCGGTAGAGCCGAACACAGGCCTCACCCCAAGGAAGCCTGTGACATCGGACCCTCAGACTCGTATCTGGCTGTAGGTTCCGATCTGCGCACTCCCGAGCCGGCTGAATCTGGTCGGGCTCCGGTAATGGAGTTCACCGTTGTGGATATCTTCCAGCACTCGCCCTTTGGCGACGTGCTGAACTCGTTAAAGTCTCTCTCTTTGTCAGGAGACTCTTGGCCGAACTATGTCCGGCTCATATGGGAAGCAGGTGACGAAGGAATTCGTTGCCCACCCACCACCCACTTCATTGCCACGGTCAATGATTTAACCGACGTGCTTGACTTCGACTCTGAAGACATCGATGGTGCGGACGACGATGCAGGAGAAGAACAGGAACCACCGCCCACGGGGCGGTGGACAACCACCTCCTCATATGATATATATATATGGTGGACACCCAGAAAGAAACTAATGGCGATGAGGCAATCGAGGATAACCTATCAAGGAAGAAGGCAAAGTATGAATGTCATCAGCGCCGCCTCAAACCCCGCCACAACAATACCGGCACAATAGTCAAAAACAATCCAGACGATGCCAAAGATGAATACAATCCCGACCAGCCTGCCTTCGAGCAGGCCGGACAGGCGGCGGATGGGTACTTGGAAAGGTACAACTACATGCCCCCCTTCGAAGACGAGGTGAGCCTCGGCAATGATGAATTCGGCGTGCCTGAAGGTCCCGTGGAGCAAGTTCGCTTTAAACGACGGCTCATGGCCACGGCGAAAAGCCTGCAAAAGAAACAACGGCAGCTCAAAGCCGACCAAGAATTTCTCACAGACAAATGAACCAGGGTCCAGGCCACCGAGGAATACGGACTCGACCGTCCCACCAAAAGTAACCCAAGGCACAATTCGTTACCTCAACCTAAGAAGGAGAACCTAAAGCCCAAACCCCGGCGCCAATATACCATGGTCTCGGACAATACGCAGGGAACGCGCGGCAGCATCCACAAATCATGATGCGATCGTCATAAGCGTCAAGTCAAGGAAGTTGGTGCCGAATTCAGCAGCCCCTAGTCCGATCAGCGGAAAAATAACAGCTCAAGCCCATCAGGCCTGAGCAGCATACTCGATCAACCATGTGAAATGCATGGTACCCCTAGAAGGACGGCCAAGCATACCAATAGAGAATGCCGAATCCTCAAAACAAAGCGGCCGGTCATGCGCCGGAAACAATGAAGGGAGGTTTCCAACAACGAAAGACCAATCAAACATGGTGAAGTCAAAAGAAGATCCTCCACAGTACAAAAGTACGGCCGATCTTCCCCGATCACATCGACCGTCCGGACAACATCAACCATAGCAATTTAATTGCACTCACTATCGACCCAATAGTCCGGGGGCTCCATCTCAAACAAGCCCCCACGGGCATAAAACTGTTAATAACATCTTCTAAAAGATGCCAGGTGCAAAGGCCAAGTTTTATTGGCCCACCACTCTAACAGTTGTCTTCGGATCACCAAACAAATACCATGTTGAAGAATAAGTCTTCGACACTGTCCCCTTATACAATAATTACCATATGCTACCGGGATGAAACACGTTGGCTAGATCCAACGTGGTACAACATTAGGCCAGTCCCGTGTGACATGGTCACAATTATGGGCAAGGCCAAACCCCACCCTTAGAGTGGAAATCATACCGCTCCCGGAATAATGAGTCGTGCTTGTTTATCAAATTTTGATTCGGCAGCCAACTACCCGGACACCAACTGAGGAGTCCACGCTATTTTACGGAATGACAACCTGGTTCAGCCAGGCTCCGATCAGGCACCCGCGATTCAACCACAAGAGGACGTGCAGTGGTTTTCAAGCATTTGTCTTTACAGATTAACTTTGGCGTAGAACAGGACTGGCGGCGTGGAATCAGCTCGGACTCACAAGAGCATGAACACACAAGTAAATCCCCCCCAAAGGAGGCAGTCCGGATCCACTTCAGATCCACACACACAGCCTCCTCCAGTCCAGCCACGACAGGTTCCGCCAAAAACACCTCTTTTCATAATCATAAACCGTACTCATATGCATAGACATGTTATCCTACTACAATGCGTAGATTTAAATAACACTTACCGGCTGTCGTTCTTCATTAAAGCCATTTTTTGCCATAAACGGCACCCGTACATCGTATTATGCCCCACTATGCAGGGGCTTCAAATACTCATAATACGGCAACAAAGTCTAGCCACCTTTCCGATCGCTCGGCACCCCGAACTTATAGCATTATATGCATCAGCTCCGAATCATGTCTTGGGTCATTAGTTGGGTTTGCCCGGCTCCCATGTTTTGATACCTTACGTTCCGTTCTATCGGCTAAGGTAGCGCTGGGAGAACTACTTCGAATGTGTCCCGGTTCTGCCGGACGAGCACCTCAGTAGAGAAAGCCGAAAACTGACTGTCATGATACAGCGAGAGCTGGTCAGCTGTTCGAGAGGTTGTAAAATCCTTAAAGATTTATTCCGCATAATGCCACTATAAATGCAAAGTGTGACGGATCGGTCTCCCGATCAGGCGCCGATAGAGCCCCTAGTACGGTCTTCCGAATACCAGGGGCTGCGCCCACCACACTCGAATTCCTATGGCTAAGTGAGAGTGATAAAGCCCTATAGTCTGATTTCCTGGTTCGTGGTGAGGAACACCTCCTTAAAAGGACCCAACAATGGGATAAAGAGTGTTCAGGTATGGCCCGAACACCCTCGTACTTTCTACGTGGGGGCAGAAGCCGACGACTGGCCAACTCTCAGAATTTATGTACACTAAACAGCCGCACAGGAAGAACAAACGTTCACATAAACAGGCAATAAATAATAAAAGTGCCATTATCCTGCATTACAAAGAATGGCACGATTGCCTTCAGGGAAATATAGTGTCTTTGGTACACTGATCCGCCACAAGGCGGGCTCCTTTCAGGACACCTTCAAAGTATAACTTGGGCTTGCGATGCTCCTTACCCTCCAGTGGTCCCTCAGTCATCTGCTTCTCAGCATCAAGCTTCCCCCAGTGCACCTTCGCACGCGCGAACGCCATGCGCGCAACCTCTATGCAAACCGATCGCTTAATGACATTGAGCTGAGGGCAAGCACCAACAACCCGCTTCACAAGTCCGAAGTAACTGCTTGGAATTGGCTCCGCGGGCCACAGCCGGACAATCAAGTCCTTCATGGCTAGTTCGGCCGCCTGGTGCAGTTCGACTAGCTGCTTCAGCTGATCGATAAAGGGCACCGGATAATTCGGCGCCAAATACTGCGACCAGAAATCCTTCTCCGCAGACTTCTTCTCCTCAGTACGGTACAATTGGGACGTGTATGATATGATGCGTGGCAGGTCCGCAAACACACCTAGAGAAACAAGAATTCAGCTTGTCGCTTAGAGCCCCCATTACTATGAAAAAATGGCCTTGAGTACAAAAAGCCTTACCAGCCGTAACCCTCCGTGCCTCCTGAATGTCCTTCAGAGCACCTTGGGCTTCTTCCCGAGCATCCTTCGTGACTTGGAGAGCTTGGGCGAGTTCGGATTGTTTCCCTGCTAAACTCGGCTCCAAGGCCTCACTTTTCTTCACAGCCTCCTGGAGCTCTCGCTCAGCTTCAATGACCCTGGCCTCGTGTTTTTCACGAAGAGCTTGCTCGGCGGCGGCCTTCTCGTTGGCTTCGGCCACAGCCTTCTTCAGTGCCTCAAATTCGGCACCCGCTCCTAGAGCATACAATACAAATATTTTTCATTAGGCACCACTACTCATTCGTGCCGAATTTAGGACAAGGTTTTGACATACCTTGCTTGTCCTCCAATTGCTTCCTCACACGGCCAACTTCCTCTTCAGCCCGTTCCAGACTCTGCTTTAGTCTGGACACCTCTGCATTATTATCAGCGGTCGTCTCCGCAGACACGTGTTTTCAAACAAAGGGATACACGTCATTAACTGAGTCTCCTGCAAAGCGGATGATTTGATCCCCTGTCCGGCTTTCTCTCTCTTTTGTCGGATAGTGCATCAGGGGCTACTACTCATACTGTGATAATCTCCAAAAAGGTTTCTATAAACATACCTTAAACCCCTTTATAAGGCTAAGGCAGGACTCATTCAGTCCGCTCTCGGCGGACTGAATCTTTTCAATCACCGCACCCATGAGGGTCCGATGTTCATCGATGATAGACGCGCTCCTTAGCGCCGTCGACAGGCCGCCCGGCAGCTCTGTTTGGACAGAGATTGCTGGCGGAGTAGGCAAGCCTCCCCCCGTCAAAGGTGGCTTCTCGCCCGATCCTGGAGCTTTAAAGGCCTCCAAGACCATGTCTGGCTGTGGTCCGAACCTGAGATCGCCCCCGCCGTCGGCACGCCTGGGAGCCGCTGCTCCCATGTGTCCGGCCCCAAAGATATGCCCCCCTGGTCCGGGTCCCGCTGATACGACACCTCGGTGTCGCGCCTAGGCTTTGGGGAAGGGGCCTATGGAGGCGTCTCGCTCGCCAGGGCATCTGAGCTCAGTGAATCCTCCGATGAGGACTGTCCGGCATGGGACCTTGCCGGGCTGCATAAAATATGGCGTCGGTTAAAACTACTATGTTCTAATAACCTCGAGCACGTAGATGTGTGCAGGTTTCGTATACTTACGATTTTACCAGGGGCTGGACCCTGGGATCCCACTCTGGGCTGCTATCGGCAGCCGTGGTGGACGCCTCTGGAAGGGAGCCTTTCCCCCTCTTTGGAGATTCGGCCTCCAGGGGTGAGGAGGCCGTCCTTTTCTTCCCTCCCCCTGCGGGGGACTCATCTTCTTCCTCCTCCTCCTCATCTTCGGAGGAGGGATGGTCGCTGGAGTCTTCGGATTTTGCGTCCGAAGCATCATGACAACGGAGGCTGCTCCGGGTCTTCTTGACCTTCTTAGGGGCCTCTTTCTTCGGCGCCTCGTAAGGTGCCGGGACCAGCATCCTCGTCAGAAGAGGTCTGGCCGGTTCCTCCGGCAGTGGGGCAGGACAGTGTATCCGCTCCACCTTTTTCGTCCATCCCTGTGATTATTGCAAGGCATGATAAAGGGGCTTCCCTCAGGACATGCCAGCTAAAACATGGATGGACAAAGCACAGCAATGACTTACTGGACTTGCAGAGTGGGATAGTTGATACCCACGGTCCTCGGCGGAGCCCGGCCATGGTTTGCTGGACTTGAAGAACACATTCTAGATATCCTTGTGGGAGGAGCCATAGAGCTCCCGAAGGATCTGGTGCTCGGTTGGGTCGTATTCCCACAAATTACAGGCTCGACGCTGGCAAGGGAGAACCAGGAGAACTAACATCACCTGGACTATGTTGACGAATTTGACATCCTTGTCGACCACACTCTAGACGCACGTTTGAAGCAGTGACAGCTCATCGGATGAGGACCAGTTCAGGCCCTTCTCGGGCCAGGACGTGAGCCGCAGTGGGGCTCCGGATCTGAACTCAGGAGCAGCAGCCCACTTTTTTCCACGCGGTTTGGTGATATAGAACCACTGCCGTTGCCACTCCTTGATGGAGTCATTGAAGGCACCCGTCGGCCATACAACCTTGGGCATCTTGCTCACCATGGCACCGCCGCACTCGACGTGCTCTCCACTCACCACCTTGGGCTTCACATTGAAAATCTTCGGTCACAGGCCGAAGTGAGGTGAAATTCGGAGAAAAGCCTCACACACGACGATGAATGTCGAGATGTTAAGGAAAGAATTGGGGGAAAGATCATGAAAATCAATCTCGTAATAATACATGACGTCGCTAACAAATGGGTGAATGGGAAACCCGAGCCCATGGACAAAATGAGGAAGAAACACGACCCTCTCGTGGGGCTCCTGAGTAGGGACGATCTGTCCCACCGGCGGAAGACGGTGGCCGATCTTCTTGGCCAAGTACCCGGCCTCTCGGAGCCTTTTGATATCCTTCTCCTGGACGGTAGAGGCCATCCATTTGCCTCCTGCTCCGGATCCAGACATCTTCGGAGAACCTCTCTTCGGTGGAGAAGAAGAGTGCTTGGGCACTAGGACTCGAACAGAGGGGAATGGACTAGCAGAAGGAAAAGGCGTGGGTGAAAAGGAAGAGACCTTATCTCTTTATAGAGGTGGCAAAAGCTCTTGCGCCTCCCCACTTTCCTAGTGGAACCCGCTCGTTCCCCACTCGCCACGATTAGTGGTGCGGTTGGGCTACCCTCACCTGTATTGATGAGAATCCCGTAATAAGGGGACACGATCTCTGCTTCGGCAAGACGTGCAGAGGAAACCGCCTCGCAATATGCGCTGAGGCTGGATATGGGAAAACGGTCCGAATAATGACCCGACCGTAGTGTCATGTCATGTTGTCTAAAGTTGTCAGCAGATCACATTTGTGAAATATCATTCTCTCTACGGTGGTATGTGAAGATCATCTTGCAGATCCGGACACGATCTAAGTGTTCGATAATTACTATGGAGTATTCGGGGATGGAACCCGCCTTGCAATGCCGAAGACAGAACTGCGCGCCGGACTCATCATCATTAAAGCCTGGTTCAGGGGCTACTGAGGGAGTCCTGGATTAGGGGGTATCCGGACAGCCGGACTATACACTTTGGCCGGACTGTTGGACCGTGAAGATACAAGACTCAAGACTTCGTCCCGTGTCCGGATGGGACTCTCCTTTGCGTGGAAGACAAGCTTGGCGATCCGGATATTATATTTCCTTCTTTGTAACCGACTCCATGTAAACACTAGCCCCCACCGGTGTCTATATAAACCAGAGGGTTTTGTCCTTAGAGGGACGATCAGGATCATAATCATCATAGGCTAGCTTCTAGGGTTTAGCCTCTACGATCTCGTGGTAGATCAACTCTTGTAATACCCATATCATCGATATCAATCAAGAAGGAAGTAGGGTTTTTTCTCCATTGAGAGGGCCCAAACCTGGGTAAACATTGTGTCCCCTGCCTCCCGTTACCATCGGCCTCAGACGCATAGATCGGGAGCCCCTACCCAAGATCCGCCGGTTTTGATACCGACACCCACTACCCCTGGGCGCGCCACCCTATCTCGTGGGCCCACGGTGGCCCCTCCACTTATTCCTCCACCCACACACCCCATCTTCCTCCCAAAAAAATCCCCATCCAGCTCAAGCACGAGTTCTAGCTCATTTTGCTGCGATTTTAGATCTCCTTGCTCAAAGCTCCATTCACAAAACTGCTTTGGGAGATTGTTGCTTGGTATGTGACTCCTCCATTGGTCCAATTCGTTTTGTTCTAGTGCTTTATTCATTGCAAATTTTTACTTCATAGGTGACCGTGTTCTTGATCTTGCATGTCAAATTTATGAGGTCCTAAGTAATTCTAATGCATGATATAGGCTCTAGGCACTTGTGGGAGTAGTTGCTATCAATCTTGTTTAGTTTGATTCACTTATTATTTTGAAGTTACCAAAATTTCACAAATTTTCAGAAAAAGATAAGGAGATTATTGAGGGGCTCTTCTAGCCAAGGCTCCAAGGATAAACAAGCTAAGGAGAAAGAAAAGGCCAAGTATAATCTTCCTCGCGTAGCGGAAGTAAGGCCTTGTGAGTGGCCATGTGATAATTTCTTGAGAGCAGCCGAGATTTATGAAGACTTCTATTCTTTGGCTGAAAATGCGGGCCTCACCGACTTCCTCCACGACCGGAGCGATCAGTATCTCTTACTCACCAATACTTTCGTGCAAAACTTTTACTATTATCCTAAGAATTCACCTCCTTCAGTATCTTTTCATTTATATGATGACGCTAAGGAAATGTCATTACGTAATTTTTGCGCAGTTTGTAGAATACCCTTTGAGGGTAGCTTAGACGAACCACATCGTAAAGATGTGGATGGTTTTTTTAACACTATTACTGTAGGGGATCTGAAGAAGGGTTCCGACGCAAGAATCACTAGCATACATTTTCCTGTTTTACGCTACTTTGCCATATTTGCTAGTCGATGCTTAACTGGTCGTGGAAATAGTGGAAACTTCAGTGTTCCTGATATTACTATTCTGTTCCATGCCTTATTCGGTGATAACACTTCTAGTATGGGTGCCGTTATTGCTAAACAGTTAAGCTTAAATCGTACATTATGCTGCACGTCTTGCTAAACATTTTGAGATACCCATTAGACATGATGAGAAAGAGGAGACATTGCTGCCTCCTACCTTTTTAGATTACAGGAGCATGGTAGCACATAAGTTTATTGTTGGCAATGATGATAAGATGCTTCTGTATAACTTGAGATTTAATAAGAAACACAATGAGATTATTACCTTGCCTGCGCCTTTGTTGTTTGATTTAACTGAAGACCATTACCTTGTCTTGCCGGAAGCGGTGTACGTGCACCGAGGACAGACATCCGCTCCAGAACCTGAGCCATAAGCACCACTGGACCCTTATCGTCCATCATCTTATTAGTGGGATCCGGAGGAGATTGCTAGCCAGTGGTATCCTGATGACACTCCTCAGTACACCAGGGAGAGTAGCCGTTATCCATGGCCATAGACCAACTTAGGCCAAAAGCCTAAGCTTGGGGGAGTACGTATTTCTCACCGACTTTACATTCATGTTCACACACTATTCTAGTTGTCGGTGCTCATACTCTTTCATTGTATTATCCACGCTAGTTTAATTTCTTTTTCTAGCTTTCTTCTTGTGTGTTTGATAAACCTTAAGAAAACAAAAAAAATAGTTAGTTTAATTTCCATGCTTGTAGTAGTGATTAAAATGAAAACCCAAAAAGATTTCTCGTTCTTCTTTTGCTTGTTGGGAGCTTTCCCGTGTAAATAGTTTTATTTCTTTTCTTTCCTTTGGGGGTCGAGAGTAGAAGACCATATTGAAAATGTTTAGTGGCTCTCATATGCATGATTGTTGATTTAACTTAGAGCCCATATTACTTTGTCTTCTCTCTTGAATTGAATGCCTGCAGATTCTAGCTTAGTCCAATGCACGTGCACTATTATTATTATACACACCATTCGGTCATGCAAGTGAAAGGCAATAATGACGATATATGATGGACTGATTGAGATGAGAGAAACTGGTATGAACTCGACCTCTCTTGTTTTTGTAAATATGATGAGTTCATGATTCCTGATTCAGCCTATTATGAATAAACATGTTTGCGATGACATTTAGAGATTATAGTTTCTTATGCCATTCTTAATTAGCTAGGAGCTTATAATGGTTTACCTTGCGTGACAACATGCTATTAAAATGGTTGTGATGTGGTATGATGGGATGGTATCCTCCTTTGAATGATTTGAGTGACTTGACTTGGCACATGTTCACGCATGTAGTTGAAAACAAATCAACATAGCCTTCACGATATTTATGTTCATGGTGGATTATATCCTACTCATGCTTGCACTTGGTGTAGATTAATTTTAATGCATGTTCATGACTGTTGTTGCTCTCTCAGTTGGTCACTTCCTAGTCTTTTGCTAGCCTTCACCTGTACTAAGCGGGAATACTGCTTGTGCATCCAAATTCCATAAACCCCAAAGTTATTCCATATGAGTCCACCATACCTTCCTATATGCGGTATTTACCTGCCGTTCCAAGTAAATTTGTATGTGCCAAACTCCAAACCTTCAAATGAAATTCTGTTTTGTATGCTCAAGCAGCTCATGTTTCAACTAGGGTTGTCTGTATCTTCCATGCTAGGTGGGTTATTCTCAAGATGAGTGGACTCCGCTCCTCATTGACGAGAAAATGGCTGGTAACCGGGATGCCCATCCCATGATCAAAAAGATCAAAGCAAATCAAAATAATTAAAACAAAACTCCCCCAGGTATGTTGTTGGTATGGACGGTACCCTGTTGTTTCAGATGGCCGTGGAGTGTGCTTGTTGGTGGTGGGGGAGTATAAACTTTACCATTCTCTTTGTGAACTGCCTATAATGTATGTAGCATGGAAGATATCGCCATCTCATAGTTGTTGCATTGACAGTGAAAGTATGCCGCTCAAAATGTTATTCATCTCTATTTTAAAATCGAGCTCTGGCACCTCTACAAATCCCTGCTTCCCTCTACGAAGGGCCTATCTATTTACTTTTATGTTGAGTCATCACCTTCTTATTAAAAAGCACCCGCTGGAGAGCACACTGTCATTTGCATGCATTAGTATTACTTTATATTGGGTATGACTTGACTGGATCTCTTTTACCATGAATTACAATGTTTTAGTCAGTCCTTGATCTTTAAAGGTGCTCTGCATTTATGTTTTGCGGTCTCAGAAAGGGCTAGCGAGATACCATCTTGTTATATCATATTATGATTGTTTTGAGAAAGTGTTGTCATCCGAGTTTTATTATTATTGCTCGCTAGCTGATTATGGCATTGATATGAGTAAACATGAGACCTAAGTGTTATTGCGAATATGGTTAGTTCATAATCTTTGCTGAAAACTTGAATGCCGGCTTTACATATTTACAACAACAAGAGCAAAAAGAGTTTGTAAAAGTTTTTCTTTATCAGTCTATCAACTGAATTGCTTGAGGACAAGCAAAGGTTTAAGCTTGGGGGAGTTGATACGTCTCCAACGTATCTACTTTTCCAAACACTTTTGCCCTTGTTTTGGACTCTAAATTGCATGATTTGAATGAAACTAACCTGGACTGATGCTGTTTTCAGCAGAACTGCCATGGTGTTGTTTATTGTGCAGAAAACAATAGTTCTCGGAATGACCTGAAAATCCACGGAGATAACTTTTGGAAAATATAAAAAATACTGGCGAAAGAATCAAGGCCAGGGGGGCCACACCCTGTCCATGAGGGTGGGGGTGCGCCCCCTCCCCCTGGGCGCGCCTCCCTGTCTCGTGGGCCACTTGACGCTCCATCGACTTCAACTCCAACTCTATATATTCCGTTTCGCGAAGACAAAAATCGGAGAGAAAGTTTCATCACGTTTTACGATACGGAGCCGCCGCCAAGCCCTAATCTCTCTCGGGAGGGCTGATCTAGAGTTTGTTCGGGGCTCCGGAGAGGGGGATTCGTTGCCGTCGTCATAATCAACCATCCTCCATCACCAATTTCATGATGCTCACCGCCGTGCGTGAGTAATTCCATCGTAGGCTTGCTGGACGGCGATGGGTTGGATGAGATTTACCATGTAATCAAGTTAGTTTTGTTAGGGTTTGATCCCTAGTATCCACTATGTTCTGAGATTGCTGTTGCTATGACTTTGCTATGCTTAATGCTTGTCACTAGGGCCCGAGTGCCATGATTTCTGATCTGAACCTATTATGTTTTCATGAATATATGTGAGTTCTTGATCCTATCTTGCAAGTCTATAGTCACCTATTATGTTTTATGATCCGACAACCCCAAAGTGACAATAATCGGGATACTTCTCGATGATGACCGTAGTTTGAGGAGTTCATGTATTCACTATGTGTTAATGCTTTAGTCCGGTACTCTATTAAAAGGAGGCCTTAATATCTCTTAGTTTCCACTAGGACCCCGCTGCCACGGGAGGGTAGGACAAAAGATGTCATGCATGTTCTTTTCCATAAGTATGTATGACTATATTCGGAATACATGCCTACATTACATTGATGAATTGGAGCTAGTTCTGTGTCACCCTAGGTTATAACTATTACATGAGGAATCGCATCCGACATAATTATCCATCACTGATCCAATGCCTACGAGCTTTTGACATATTGTGCTTTGCTTATTTACTTTTCCGTTGCTACTGTTACAAACACTACAATACTGCTATCTTTACTTTTGCTACTATTACCGTTGCTATCATACTACTTTGCTACTAAATACTTTGCTGCAGATACTAAGTTATCCAGGTGTGGTTGTATTGACAACTCAACTGCTAATACTTGAGAATATTCTTTGGCTCCCCTTGTGTCGAATCAATAAATTTGGGTTGAATACTCTACCCTCGAAAGCTGTTGCGATCCCCTATACTTGTAGGTTATCAGTCTTGTTATAAGTAGTCATGTGAATTTGGTATTCGTTTGATATTTTGATGAGATGTATGTTGTCTCTCCTCTAATGGTGTTATGTGAACGTCAACTACATGACACTTCACCATTGTTTGGGCCTAGAGGAAGGCATTGGGAAGTAATAAGTAGATGATGGGTTGCTAGAGTGACAGAAGCTTAAACCCTAGTTTATGCGTTGCTTCGTAAGGGGCTGATTTGCATCCATATGTTTCATGATATGGTTAGGTTTACCTTAATTCCTCTTTCTTAGTTGTGGATGCTTGCGAGAGGGGTTAATCATAAGTGGTATGCTTGTCCAAGGAAGGGCAGTACCCAAGCACCGGTCCACCCACATATCAAAATTATCAAAGTAACGAACGCGAATCATATGAGCATGATGAAAACTAGCTTGACAGAAATTCCCATGTGTCCTTGGGAGCACTTTCCTTTATATAAGAGTTTTTCCAGGCTTGTCCTTTGCTACAAAAAAGATTGGGCCACCTTGCTGCACCTTGTTTACGTTTGTTACTTGTTACCCGTTACAAATTACCTTATCACAAAACTATCTATTACCGATAATTTCAGTGCTCGCAGAGAATACCTTACTGAAAACCGCTTGTCATTTCCTTCTGCTCCTCGTTGGGTTCGACACTCTTACTTATTGACAGGACTATGATAGATCCCCTATACTTTTGGGTCACCAAGACTCTTTTCTGGTGCCGTTTCTGGGGAGTGAAGCGCCTTTGGTAGGTGGAATTTGGTAAGGAAAAATTTATATAGTGTGCTGAAATTTACTGTCACTTGTTACTATGGAAAATAATCATTTGAGGGGCTTGTTCGGGGTATCTTCACCCGACCAGTAGAGCAAAGAGTTGCTCCTCAACCTACTGAACCTACTGAAAATGTTTACTTTGAAATTTCTTCAGGTATGATAGAGAAACTGTTAGCTGATCCTTTTTTACAGGAGATGGAACATTACATCCCAATATGCACCTAATCTATGTGGATGAAGTTTGTGGATTATTTAAGCATGCAGGTATGCCCGATGATGTTATCAAGAAGAAGGTCTTCCCTTTATCTTTGAAGGGAAAGGCATTGACATGGTTTAGGCTATGTGATGATATTGGATCATGGAACTACAACCGATTGAAATTGGAATTTTATCAGAAGTTTTATCCTATGCATCTGGTTCATCGTGATCGTAATTATATATACTAGTCGTCAACCCGTGCAGCTACACGGGCTAGCGACTTGAGTCTGAAAACTTGGTGTTTAATATACTTCAGAAAAATAATAAACGTAGGATAACATTCATAATTTTTAATTACATGTTTACTTTTCAAAATCACGATCACATTGTTTAGCCTTTCAATCAATGCACAACCATAATTAGTGGAAATGTATAAATTGATGTGTTACCAGTACAAAATGGGAAACTAATGCCTAATTCATGGTAATTATTCAAAAAATATAAAAAACAATCTATGATGGAAAAATCATTGGCAAAAATGATACATAATTGAAATATAGAAAGTTACAAATTGATTAATATTTTTGTAGAATGACACAGTTTTTGCAACTGTAAATTTTGTCTCGGTTACCTTATCAACTTGAGATAATTAGGATTGTTTTTGTTAAGTGGTAACTAGCACATATGCCCGTGCGTTGCAACGTGAGACAAAAAATTATGGCTCACCAAATAAGTATGACTCAATATCTTGATGTACGAGCATACTCTATTTTAACATAGTGGCTCACCATGTTGCCATTTATTTATTTTTCTCACCCTAGCCGATGACAATGCATTCCGCGGTAAATCCCAAGGCTATGAATTTGTCAGTGCATGCCACACTTATCATTATGTTGCGCAAGGGAACGTTTAAAACTTTAAAAACAAATCTCATTGACCACGAACTACTCCCAACGCCAAGATATATAAAGATATTCGAAAAACTAATCAAATCCTAGACATAAAATACTTTTGAATCAGTGAACAATTTTTTGAATCGACAATTTTGTTTTGAAATTTTTGATTTCTCAACAAATCATGAACATTAGTTTTGTTTACAATTTTTTTAAATGTATGAACTGGTTTCGAATTCATTAACATTTTTTGACTCAACAAACATTTTTTGAATTGACAACTTTAAAAAAAATGGGGAACAAATTTTTATTTTTATTTTTGTGAATTCACATTTTTTTCAGATTCCCGAGTATGTTTTGAATACACGATCATTTTTTCAAAATCATCAACATCATTTTATTTCCTGACCATTTTTTCCAAATTGTGATTTTTTATAATTTTGTGAATAGTTTTGCAAAAACACTAACATTTTTTGAATCAGCATAAATTTTATGATTTTCTAAACATTTTTGAATTCACATATATTTTTATGATTTCTCAAACATTTTTTTGAAAACTTGTAACTTTTAGAATATTAAAATCCCGAATTAATTTAAATAAGAAATAAGAAAGAAAACAAAATGAGAAAAGAAAAAATAAAATAGTAAAATGAAAAAAACAGGGGAGTAAAGCCCTGCACATGGGCCGGCCCATGAACGGTAGAACATGCGTAGGAAAAGAATTACAAAAATTGTGGAAGCTGGGATTCGAACCGTGCTCTCCTCGCTACGAGAGCGACCAGCCGAGTGGTCGGCTGCTCATCATACTATGACTTATTATAGTCGCGCCGTTATATGACCAGAAGGAGGCGGTGATCTTTGGTCTGAAAATTTGAATCGTTATTTTTATTTTTTTGAATTCACATTTTTTTTCAGATTCCCGAGTATGTTTTGAATACACGATCATTTTTTCAAAATCATCAACATCATTTTATTTCCTGACCATTTTTTCCAAATTGTGATTTTTTATAATTTTGTGAATAGTTTTGCAAAAACACCAACCTTTTTTGAATCTGCATAAATTTTATGATTTTCTAAACATTTTTGAATTCACATATATTTTTATGATTTCTCAAACATTTTTTTGAAAACTTGCAACTTTTAGAATATTAAAATCCCAAATTAATTTAAATAAGAAATAAGAAAGAAAACAAAAAACAAAATAGTAAAATGAAAAAAACAGGGGAGTAAAGCCCTGCACATGGGCCGGCCCATGAACGGTAGAACATGCGTGGGAAAAGAATTACAAAAATTGTGGAGGCTGGGATTCGAACCGTGCTCTCCTCGCTCCCGTAGCAACCAGCCGACCACTCGGCTACTCATCATTCTGTGACTTATTATAGTCGCGCCGCTATATGACCAGAAGGAGGCGGTGATCTTTGGTCCGAAAATTTGAATCGTTTTTCCACTTATGGATGGCATTGGTGGGTAATTTTTACCAACTTAAAGGGTAATTTTAATGACAGACGACCAGAAACTCTATTTGCTTTATTATTATTAGGTAAAGATTAATAAAATATAGTTATGCCCTTTCAAAATAGTTGAAGTCGTTACTCTTCTTTAGCGCATGAAATATTATAAATGGTTGCGAATATACATTCTTTAGTCAGTATATAAATTCTTATCCATTAAGAAATGATGCAAACTATTGATTCTTTATTGACGAAGAATTAGTTGGTTGCAAAACTATAAAATTATGTGGATATTAGTCTTTGGGAGGTGCAAATAGATGTCACACATCATTTACTCTTTTTTATGCTACAACTTGGTCGACTTAGAAATAACATTTAGAATGTCCCTGAGAAATAACAATTTAAAATATTCTAATGCAATACGTGTTAAGAATACAATTTTTTCTATATATCTGTTATTTGAAAAAAAACAATAAAAAAGGATTTCTATAGGTCATCATCTAAGCTAATAAATATTTTTTGCATTATATAGGTCATAATTAGAGTTAGAAATTTTTAGTCCACAAATTGCGTACTTCAAAAATTTAATTTACGTTTTTTGCATCGCTTATCACAAATTGTGTTCCCCCATAAATCATGAATCTAATAGTTTATACCTAATGAATTAGGAAAATATATACCTTGAAGCGTTTTTTGTGGGATATATCGTTAAGCTAATACCCATAAAAATAGAAGCATTGAAGTAGGTTACAGGACTATAACTAACTTCGATGTTTACCTTTTTGCTTTTTGGCTACAATGACATACTTCTACAGAACCTCACCGCATACAGGTGAGAAGAAGTTACCGACCGAGGGAGACAACAGAAAATAATTGACAAAACCATGCACTGTATTATATCCTATCTTGCGGGTGTATCCGAAAACTCTTTGTTAATTATGGTCCATTTTAAATTTTGTTTGCATGGTAGTCCGAGTTAACTCTATTGTTTGTGAAAAAACTCTTATGTATTTTTTTAGAACACAGTACGTATCACTATACGCATGTATCTTGTATTATGACTGAATCCTGTACATAGAAGTATGCATATCCCCAACTCATCTTTGGATAAGCCGCTTGTCGGTGTCAAAACCGGCGGATCTCGGGTAGGGGTTCCCGAACTATGCGTCTAGGCGGATGGTAACAGGAGACAAGGGACACAATGTTTTTACCCAGGTTCGGGCCCTCTCGGTGGAGGTAAAACCCTACTCCTGCTTGATTAATATTGATGATATGGGTAGTACAAGAGTAGATCTACCACGAGATCAGAGAGGCTAAACCCTAGAAGCTAGCCTATGGTATGATTGTTGTTCGTCCTACGGACTAAAACCCTCCGGTTTATATAGACACCGGAGAGGGCTATGGTTACACAGAGTCGGTTACAATGGTAGGAGATCTACATATCCGTATCGCCAAGCTTGCCTTCCACGCCAAGGAAAGTCCCATCCGGACACGGGACGGAGTCTTCAATCTTGTATCTTCATAGTCTAGGAGTCCGGCCAAAGATGATAGTTCGGCTATCCAGACACCCCCTAGTCCAGGACTCCCTCAGTAGCCCCGAACCAGGCTTCAATGATGATGAATCCGGCGTGTTGATTGTCTTCGGCATTGCAAGGCGGGTTCCTCTCCAAATCCTGTGTTGAATAGTGCCCGGCTTCTTGTGAATATCGCGCTCCTCGGCTTCCATGCCCAATAATAGCAATCTTCCCCGTGTCGAATGAATGTGAAAAGCCAGGGTATTTTTTCATTTACCCCCCTAGCTGCGCAAATGAGCCGCCTATAAAAGGGACGGGGATCTAGATCTGAATCACACCATCCTCCCTCCGCAAGCATTCATTAGAGCGCCTCTGACAAAAATCCATTCCATCATGGACAATCGACGCGACTCCTCCTCTCGCACTCCCAGCCCTCAACCTGGAGATTGGGAGAGATGCTCGGTCCCGCACAGCGAGCTAACGGCGCTCCAAACCAAGGGATTTCTTCCCCCAGCCTTCATGGTTCCGGTTCGAACCGGACTCACCACCTACAAGGGCGGAAAACAGGTGGAGTGTTCCCAACCCCTCCAAAGGAGAGCGGGTATGCTTCTTCTCTTATCTGATAAGAGGACTCGGATTTCCAATACATCCGTTTCTCCGGGGGCTCCTGGAGTTCTACGGCCTCCAGCTGCACCACCTTACTCCTGCCTCCATTCTGCACATCGCGGGCTTCATGGCCCTTTGCGAGCTGTTCCTGGGCGTCGAGGCTCATTTTGCATTGTGGAAGAGATTATTTTGCCTCGTACCCCGTTCTCATGAGGGGTCGATATATCAAGTGGGCGGAGCTGAGCTATGGCACATCGTCGGGACCGGATATCTATCCGGAACCCCGAAGAAGGCGTCCGAAGACTGGCCTTCGGAATGGTTTTATATAGAGGACGCCCCGCTACCGGATCCAGTTCGGATCGGCCTCCCGGAGTTCAGTAATGCTCCCTTGAAGAAACGCCTAAGTTGGCGTCCGCGGAGCTCTCAAAGGGAGAATGACAGGGATGTCCTTTACCTGATGGGCCGAATAAAATTATTGGCTCATTCCAGACTGACCATGGTCGGGGTCATGGCCACATGCATTATGCGGGGGGTGCAGCCGCTCCAGTATAGGGGCTACCCCATGTGGGATTTCAACGGGGAGGATGATGCCACCCGCCATGGCCGTAAGGGGCCGGGATCGGTCGCCGATCTGGTGAAGATCCTGTCTGGCCTGTACAAACGGTTCGACACTCTTACTTATAAAAAGGACTACGATAGATCCCATATACTTGTGGGACATCATACGCGTCTGTGCTATACAAACGGTTTTTAACCCCTTTCCACGACGACATTTGGAACCGTCGCCAAGTGAGTGTGGGCGATAGGGGGGTCCTTCCCACACGACCCAGAAACCGTCGGGGATAGGCCCTCCTGGCTCACAAGCCGACTCGTGTGCGATCGGGCGAGGCATCGAAACCCAATTGTTTTCGTTCGTATGTACATACCACACGGTGAATCCCAGAAAAACATTTCCGTTCGTATGTATATCACACACAGTCAATCCAAGGAGAATGTTTCCGTTCTCATGTACATCCCACAATGTGAATCAAGGGAAAATATTTTCGTTTGTATGTACTTCCCACACAGTAAATCCAGGGAAAACATTTCCTTTCGTATGTACATCCCACACAGTTAATCCAGGGAAAATGTTTCCATTCGTATGTACATCCCACACAGGTTTATGCATAGGCTCGTGTGTGATACGTGTAACTATCACACACGCTTTGCCTTGGTTAACCGTTTGCTTTTATCAACTACATCACACACGATTTGATGAAGAAAACTGTGTGGCATTGGGCCATCCATCACAAGCGCTTTTACTTCTAGAACCATTTGCAAAGTTCCATGACCTATTTCGCAGGTTTATTAGTTTACAATTAATAATTCTAGTATTACACAAATTCACATTTTATATCGAACAGTTGTTTGCCAATTTCATATCAGGCACATACATATATTTTAACATCACAGTACGATAGCTACCGGAAAACAACACAGTACATCATATAGATAGTTCAACTTCATAAGAACAATATTAGAACAATATATTCATTTCCCTAATCGAGATCATCCAGGCTTGCCTTATCCACCTCTGCTTTCAGTTCAATAAGAACGTGTTTTGCACTGGCCAACTGGGAAAGTGCCTCCTCCTTCGCCAACACCATCTTAGCAAAGTGTGATTTAAAAATCTAAGCTCATTCTCTACCTTCCTCTTTTTATCCCGCATCTTCAAATATTCTTCAGTGTTGACAACACTTTCTCTAAGCCTACCTCTGTTCTCTTCCTGATACATGCTCCAGAGCTTTGCTAGGCACATCTTCAAAGACTGTGGCCACTCTTGATCAACCCACTCCAAGTAAGAACACTTCCGTTCATCCTATAATATTTAAAACTAGATCAGTAACAACTGTTGGGAAAATGGGTTTATAGCAACATAGAAAATCACCAATACTTATTTTGAAAAACTGAAGAAACAGGTTAATTACGACATATCTTCTCAAAAAGATCAATGTGTAAATGAATTAATTGCTACTGACACAACAACCAAATTCTGAAACATCAGAAGCTTCCGTATAATATGCAAAATTCCGTTTCTGTATAAAATAAATAAGTAAACTAGCTCTGGACCGGAAATCAAAACCCTGGAACTCATGTACTATAACAAACAAATTGAACATTTGAAGAGGTAAATATAACTGCAACAACATAGAGACAATGTTTGGATGATAGCAAATTGATACTAACAGGTGTGTACACTAATAGCACTAAGGTGTCCACTATGTATGCCAAAACCGGTGTAAAGACAATTGTTGCTACATCTCACACCGGTGCCCTGCACTGGCGAGCCGATGCAGCGGAAAAAATTAGGGACCCGAACTCTGGAGCACCTAGTTGCTCCGGCGCCCAGTTCCTCCATGCCATAAAGATTTAGTATTTTACTGCTTGGTTGCTCGGATGTGTGGACAAGTTGGCTCCACACACTTCTAAAGCGGTGCCAAATAATTTTCTAATGTCGCCGCTGATGAGATGGCAACATTTTTAGATACTAGGTACAAACTATGACACTGTCTTAGGATGCATTTGGTTGAAGGTGTGGTATGAATGGGTTGGGACCGTAACAGTGTCTGAATCACATCTAACAAATGATTTGTAACAACGAAAGAGGGTCTAACCTTCTCTGCACATGCCAGAAACTTCCTCCCACTATCCATAGATTCAAATGCAACTAGCTTCACGCATGGAGATTGATGGTGACAACGAGCAGACAGATCTTCAGTCACCCCGCTCCATTCGTTGCAACAGATGGTCCTAGGGAACTACAAGAGGAAGAAATGACTCAAATCGACCGCCAGGTAAAAATCCTTCATTCCAAGTCATAGCCCGAGAGAGAGAAGAGAGGCATACCCGGGAGGTGAAGGAGTCGTCGTCGTCGGAGGAACCGCTGGAAAGGTCTTTGAAGAAGACCATGGCAACCCTGGCGATAGGATGCTAGACGGCGAGAGAGAGGAAGCAAGCAAGGAAGCGGCTATAGCTTAGGAAGAAAGGAAGGGGGAAACAAGGGAAATGTGACTTGTGGTTGGGGAGAAAAGGGGATGGGGAGGAGGCAGGGTAGATATTTCGACGATAGACCAAAAATTTCGAAATGTGGAGGGAAACTTTGCGCGCGGTGCCGCCGGACACCATTCACTTTGAACGATAGTGTGCATCACAAACGATTCTTCTGCTTAACGCGCATGGGATGAGTTTGATAATTGAAATTCTGGTGGAAATTTCCCCGCGTACATCATTGCATAATTTAACATCGCTTGCTAATTTGGGCACACAAAAGAGTGTACAGCACACAGACCAGACTTACTGAATCGAGCAATCAGTAATTAAACAGAGATAGTTCACCTAAACATTGCTCTAACAAAAGACTAGCATTAAAAACAAAGCCTAAGTACGAATAATTTTAACAAATCCGCCGCCGCGCCGGCCTATGCATCGTCGGTGTGAGATGAGACATCGATGACTTGTCCTGGCAACATGCCGCCATTGGTGGACTCCGCGCCCCCCTACTATAGTCGACCGCGTCCTCGTCCTCGTCCTCGGTGCCGCCCTCAAGGTTGTAGTACTCATAGTAGTGGTTGTGCCAGAGCTCACATTGGTACTCCACCGCCGATTCCTCAATGGACAGACTCTTCTCTACCTTGACCTAGGCCACATGCAACTCCTCCTCCCGGTGCTCCTCGATCTCCGCCGCCTCCTGCATCTCCAGCTCCCGCTCGACGACCTCATGAGGAAGAAGGTGCTCCATGGACACCGCCGCCTTTTCGGACGTGGGTTGCATGCTGGATTCCGACGTGGCCTGAAATATCTTGGCGTGGATGGCCTCGACCAGGGCCAAGGCGACATCGGTGGCACGAACGGCAGCTTGAGCGCTCTCGGCGTTTGCAGCCGCCGTTGCAACATCAGCTGCAGCCGTCTCGGCTATTGTAGCTGCCCTGCCGGCTGCCGCAGACGCCCTCTCGACGGAATCAGCCGCACTCAATGCGGATGCGGCAGCACTCTCCTCCTAGGCGGCCGCTCTCTCGACGTAGGAGGCCGTGCTCTCGGCGCAGACGACACGCTTGGGGGGGGGGGGCGCAGCCATCATACAGGCCTTCACGAAGCCTTTCCATCGCGTCATCGTTGCAAGAAAGGGGTGCCGGAATGGGGATCAGGATTTGTGGATTCGGGGGTTGCCGGCACTGGAGCAGACGAGTCGGCGAAGCTTAAGGAGGAAGACTTAAATAGACCCAGAATTTTTCATCGCAAACGATTCCTACAAAACGACTGTGTGTGATGTTGTAGATATTTTTTATTAGCTGTGAAAGAAAAATTTGGAGTAAAGTGGCAATGGATGGTGTTTTAAATGTACGAGAAAATTTGTAGTACTAATACAACTGTCATGTCAAATTTTGGAAAATTTCAGGGGTCATTTGACATTTTAAGACATTTAAGTGATTTTCTAGCCATTTAATGACCGTAATTTAAATTTGAACTACATGTACATGCAGCAGCTAACCAAAACGGTTTGAAAAGTCATATTTTGTGTACTTGTGAGTGATTTAATTCCACGTGCAGTAAATTGGAAGGAATTTCCAAACATATTGGTCTAACAGCTATGACACAATTAAACATGGAGTGCTATGGCATTTAAATTACAAAAAAATAAAAACATGAAAACTTGCTTGATGTAATGTCGTACCACCAAGATGATGTGTACAAAAATTAGCCTATTTGACGAAAGTTTGGACACACACCCATCATAAACCGGAGCAACTCACTAGAAGGCTCGTGGTTCCGAGAGGGACAATGCATGTTTGATGACGAACGACAGATAGCTTCCTCTTATGGCCTTCAAATTTTTTCTACGTGTAATGTGCACTGATACTAACTTTCACGTGAAAATTTGGAAAATTTCAGGGGTCATTTGACCTTTTGAAGACATTTAAGTGATTTCCTAGCCATTTAATGACCGTAATTCAAATTTGAACTAGATGTACATGCAATGGCTAACCATAACGGTTTGAAAAATCATGTTTGTGTACTTGTGTGCGAGTTAATTCCATATGCAGTAAATTTGAAGGAATTTTCAAGCATATTGGTCTCACGGCATGGACACATGCATGGAGTGCCATGGCATTTTAATTGCAAAAAAATAAAAAATAATCAGGAAAACATGAAACTTTGCTTGATGTAATTTCATGCCACCAAGATGATGTGGAACAAAATTTGGCCTGTTTGACAAAAGTTTGGACACACATCCCTCATAAACCGGAGCAACTCACTAGAAGGCTCGTGGTTCCGAGATGAAACAATGCAAGCTTGATGACAAACGGCAGATAGCTTCCTCTTACGGCCTTCAGAAATTTTCTACGTGTAATGTGGACTGATACAAACTGTCATGCAAAAATTTGGAAAATTTTCAGGGGTCATTTGATCTTTTGAAGACATTTAAGTGATTTCCTAGTCATTTAATGACTGTAATTCAAATTTGAACTAGATGTACATGCAACGGCTAACCATAATGGTTTGAAAAATCATATTTGTGTACTTGTGTGCGAGTTAATTTCATGTGCAGTAAATTAGAAGGAATTTTCAAACATATTGGTCTCACGGCATGGACACATGCATGGAGTGCCATGGCATTTTAATTCCAAAATGTTAAAAAATGATCAGTAAAACATGAAACCTTGCTTGATGTAATGTCATGCCACGAAGATGATGTGGTACAAAAATTGGCCTGTTTGATGAAAGTTTGGACACACACCCCTCACAAACGGAGCAACTCATTAGAAGGCTCGTGGTTCCGAGAGGGAAATATGCATGTTTGATGACGAATGGCAGATAGCTTCCTCTTACGGCCTTCAAAAAATTTCTACGTGTAATGTGCACTGATACAAACTGTCATGTGAAAATTTGAAAAATTTCAGGAGTCATTTGACCCTTTGAAGACATTTAAGTGATTTCCTAGCCACTTAATTATCGTAATTCAAATTTGAACTAGATGTACATGCAACGGCTAACCATAATGGTTTCAAAAATCATATTTGTGTACTTGTGTGCAAGTTAATTCCATGTACAGTAAATTAGAAAGAATTTTCAAACATATTGGTCTCACGGCATGGACACATGCATGGAGTGCCATGGCATTTTAATTCCAAAAAAATAAAAAATGATCAGAAAAACATGAAACCTTGCTTGATGTAATGGCATGCCACCAAGATTATGTGGTAAAAAAATTGGCCTGTTTGACAGAAGTTTGGACACACACCCCTCACTAACCGGAGCAACTCACTAGAAGGCTTGTGGTTCCGAGAAGGGAACAATGCATGTTTGATGACGAACAGCAGATAGCTTCCTCTTACGGGCTTCAATTTTTTTTCTACATGTAACATGCACTAATACAACTGTCATGTGAAAATTTGGAAAATTTCAGGGAACATTTGACCTTTTGAAGACATTTAAGTGATTTTCTAGCCATTTAATGACCGTAATTCAAATTTGAACTACATCTACATGCAACGGCTAACCATAACGGTTTGAAAAATCATATTTGTGTACTTGTGTGCAAGTCAAAAAATCATCAGACGATGTAAATATCTGGTGTTCAAAAAAGAAAATGTAAAATCTGGCAAGACAACCGGCCCCACATGATTGGCACTCTATTTCGTGCCTCGAGGTTTGTAAGGCGAGTGGTGGGCTTTATGAATCAGACACGGTTCTGCATCGGGAACCGTCAGTTATTATGTTCACACACGGATTTCGCTGCGGGAATCGTGTGTAATTCACACTACAGTACTCATAAATTCCGGCGACCGGTGTGTGTACTGTTCCCGTCGATCTAGATTCCGGCCGCCAATAAATATTACCTTGCTCACGTTGTCCCGACTGCATTCTCATCTAGATCCTCCCCTTGCCCGCCCCCTCTCTCTCTCACACAAATCTCTGCCATGGCGCCGCCGGTCTGCCCACACGCCGACAAGGAGTCGCCACCCCCCGAGGACGCTCACTTGAAGAGCAGCAACAAGGACACCTACGCACCAGTGGACGAGGTTGCGCTGGACCCCCCCAACTTTGGATTGGTTTTGGGGCCAGTACGATCTTTTTTTTTGGAAGTCGCTGCCGCCGGCTGAGAAAGCCAGGCAAGTGGCTTTCAATAAGGAGATGGCAGAGGATGATGCCAGGTACCATGCGGCCTATGAAGCCCGTGATGCCGCCTAGAAAAAGGAGGTGGCGGAGCTTTGGGGGCGGGCGCGTCGTCGTGCGGAAGAGGTGTACGAAGACGGGTACTTCGCGAGGAAGGACAGAGGCGTTAGGCGCCTCGTCGCTGCGTGGAGCTGGGCCAATAAGCTCCAGCGTGCCACCGACGAGGAGCTCCGGTGGGCACCCAACGAAATGGAAAGATTGTTCGCGCGCATCCACCTGCAAGAGGCAGATCAGCAGGTCAAGTGCTGCGAGGCGCAGTACTGCCTCCACTCTGGGAAGACGCCGCGCACTAGGGAGCTGCTAGCGAGGGGCTGCAGAATACTGGCCCCAGGAGGTATTATTAGTTTTAGTATTGTTCGTTTTCAATTTTATGCATTGTACCTAGTAGTTAAGTATCATCACGTATATGTGATGATATTATATATATTCTGTGATGAACTAATGAGCAATTAACATTATATATATATATATATTATGAATTCCATTTTCTATCTGTTTTTGTATACTAATTTGAATCTATCTATTATCATCCACATATACAGAATGGAAAGCGTATAAACACACATTGAAACAAAACATATAAGAACGAAAAACATAGTACACACATTGAAACAGAGCAATAGTATGATTGCTGTGAATACATAGCTATCCACGTCGAAACGACTCAATAAAATAAAACGAGCCCATGAGACCATGACCAGCAGCCCTTGCCTACGGTGGCTCTTGGCTCTGCCTGAACTCGTGCAGGTGTTCGTCCAAGCGGTCGACACGCTTGCAGTACATCTGGAGCGCGATCTCGAGCTCCAAGTTGGCTATTTCATCGGAGATCACCACCTCCAGGATGTGACGACCATGTTCCTCTACTGCGCCCAGGTGGACACCTGGGCCAAGGAGGCGGTCGAGCCTACCGACCAGCGCGTTGGCATCGAGCGGGCCGCGGACAAGGCGAACAGCGCGACCCATGCGAACAGCGCGCCGGGTGTCCGGTGCAAGTATGGCATGGCCGGCCTCTGGTGCAAGTACGGCGCAGAGGGTCTGTGCCCACTCCTGGCGAGGAATGGAGGCACTGACGGGATGTGTACCCAGCTGCGATGCCCCGTTGACAGCATGCAAGCGCCGATGGATCCGCTCTTGCTGTGCGGCACGCTGCGCCTCTTGCTCTGCGGCACTCCAACGGTCTTACCGTGTGGCGAGCCGTAGCCTATCGCGCAGATGCACCTAGCTTGCTCTGCGGTGCGCCATCAATCATGTTGTGCAGCAAGCTGCAGCCTCTGGGCATTGACATGCCTATCTTGATCCGTGGCGCTGAAGCGCCATGCGCCAAGGGTCTTCTCAACCCTGGCGATGATGCGCATCACGGCGTCGTCCATCGCGTTGTTGGGGAGCGTCGTGGCCTCGACGGGCCATGGCGCCTTCTGGTTTTCCTCATCGACAAGGTTGATGGCAGAGGCGGTGCTTTGGTGCATTGGCATGCTTGGAAAAGGTGTGCTACAGGTTGCGCTTGTTACCTCCGTGCGTCACGCCGCGCCTAGGTTTATGTGCAATGTCGCTGGGTGGCGAGAAACAGGTGAGGAAATGGCGGGAAATGGTGGCGTGTTCATAGAACGCCATCAATTAATGGAAACTTAGCATATATAAGGAACATCGAGCTAGCACAAGAAGTAGATGATGATGAGATGAACACGGACCACACTAGGGAACCCGTCGGTGATGAATTCATCAATTGCAAATGGTTGTACACTAGCAAGCGTTTGCCCACAACACACACGGCTTATTCCATTACAAACAGGTCAGATGGATCAACTGTATGCCATGTATACACATTGTCAAAAAGTAATGCGGCAGACCTTTTTTAACATATGTTAAAAAAATAAAAATAAAAACAAGGACCTCAAGGTTAAATTAGCTGAGGGAATGGGTCATTTCGGTCATTTGACCGAAATGACCCATCCTATCAGTTAATTTAACATCAACACAACTTCCCATCCAGTCACCCATCTGATGGCTGCTGCAGCCTGAGTACACTTAACTTGAGGGTTCTCTTAGATGAGCTACTGGTGGAACAGCTAGTCCTTGCTGATATAGGATGCCTCTTTGCATCCTTATGGCGTATTTGGATGACCGACTGTCCCCCAATGGCCAATACATGTTGTGTATACATAGCATATCACATACGTCTTATTAGAAGCAATCATCCGTGTTATTATCGGTCTTCGCACACATTTCTGATTATAGACCTATTTGTCGCGTATCACACACATCTTGTTATATTGAACCGTTTCTGTTCTCTTGTCTCAACGCAAACAGTTTATCCGAGTGAACCGCATGCTGTATATCGCACACACCTTGATCTGCCTGACCGTTTCTTTTCTGTTGCCTAATCACAAACAGTTCATCCAAGTGAACCATATGTTGTATATCGCACACACCTTCATCTGGCTGCCCGTTTCTTTTGTTCCTCCTCATCGCAAATAGTTAATTTAACTGAACCGTCTGCCCTGCATCACACACAAAACCAAAATCTGAAACGTGTTGGATGCATCCGTCATCGCAAATGTTTTGCACCTTTTTTGATGTTTTTTACACCACCGTTTGCGATTATTGCATCGCACACAGTTTCGTCGAAGGGTCTCTAATCGTAGTGTCACGTTAGCAGCATCCTGCAGTAGTGTTATATGGTTGAAGCCACACAGATGAATTTGTGATCGCCGGCTCTTTGACATAGGCCTATTGATATGAGGGCTCAAAGCCACGTCGGTCCTCGGTCGATCCATTTGGGCGTGTTGGTGAGTTTTGGCTCCTCGGTGGGCAAGGGATCTTAAGTGCAAAATTATGCACCCTGGGGACATAATGCCCCATCCAGAGAGGGCACGCAATGAGCCCGTATCCCTATTTAGGGTGCAGGGGTATGTGACCGAGGTCGATTTGTGCGGCCCGGGTACACTTCGAAGAGCTAGCGGTGCGTTTATCGCCGTAGGCTGCCTCCTCGGATGCATGTACCTCAGCTGCAAAAGCGGCAGTCTACTCCTCAGTGCAGAGCGAGTGTTCGGTGTTACCATTGACTGTTATAACACCGTTGGGTCCTGGCATTTTAAGCTTGAGATAAGAATAATGCGGGAATACGTTAAATCATGCGAAGGTTGTGCGCCCTAAAATTGCATGATATCCGCTCCGGAAGGGGACGATGTCGAAGATTAGCTCTTTGCTTATAAAGTTTTCGAGCAATTCGAAGACTACCTCTAGGGTGACCGTGCCGGTGTAGCAGGCTTTGAGGCCTGGGATGACACCTTTAAAGGTGGTGGAGCTCGGTTTGATCCGGGATGAGTCGACGCCCATCTTCCTAACTGTGTCATCGTAAATGAGGTTGAGGTTATGACACGTCTCCATTGTATCTATAATTTATGAAGTATTCATGTTGTTATATTATCAATCTTCGATGTTTAACATTCATTTTATAGCAACTTTATATCATTTTTTGGGACTAACCTATTGACATACTGCCCAGTGCTAGTTGCTATCTTTTGCTTGTTTTTTACATCACAGAAAGTCAATAACAAACGGAGTCCAAATGCAGCAAAACTTTTTGGAGATTTTTTTGGACCAGAAGATATCCAGTGGGCCAAAGAAGTGCCAGAGGGGAGCCCCGAGGGGGCACAACCCACTAGGGCGCGCTTGGAGGCCCAAATGTGCCCAGCTGGGCTGTTCCCACCTCGGTGGCCTCCCGCATCGCCTCCTCGCCCTATAATTTTCCAAATATTCCAAAAAACATAGGGGAGTCGAGATCAGAAGTTCCGCCGCCGCAAGCCTCTGTAGCCACGAAAAACCAATCTAGACCCTGTTCCGACACCCTGCCGGAGGGGGAAATCATCACCGGTGGCCATCTTCATCATCCCGGCGGCCACCATAATGAGGAGGGAGTAGTCCACCCTCGGGGCTAAGGGTTTGTACCAGTAGCTATGTGTTTAATCTCTCTGTCTCTCGTGTTCTTGAGATGTCATAATCTTGATGTATCACGGGCTTTGTTAATATAGTTGGATCATATGGTGTTTTCCCCTCTCTAGCTTGTTGTGAATTGAGTTTTCCCTTTGAGATTTCGTTCTTACCGGATTGAATACTTTTATCGATTTGAGAACACTTGATGTATGTCTTGCTATGAATACCCATGGTGACAATGGGGTATCATATTGATTCACTTGATATGTGTTTTGGCAGTCAACTCGCGGATTTTGGAGGTGACATTGGGGTAATCTATGCATAGGGGTTGATGCACGTTCTCGTCTTTGTTTCTCCGGCAGAAATCTTGGGGCACCCTTTGAGGTTCTTTGTGTTGGATCGAGTATTATGAATCTGAAATTATTTAATGCGTATCATATAATTAACTCATGGATACTTGTGATGACATTGGAGTATCTAGGTGACATTAGAGTTGGTTGAGGCGTACCATATGGTGCTATTTTAGTATGAACTCTTGGATAGATCGACCGGAAAGAATAACTTTGTGTTATTTTAGTACGAACTATTGAATAGATCGAACGGAAAGAATGACTTTAAGGTGATTTCGTACCCTACAAACAATTTCTTCTTATATTATCCGCTAGATAAGAACTTTAGAGTGATTCTTCATTACACGTTGAGGGATGGTTATATGATCCAATTAGATTAGCATTGTTGAGAGATTGCACTAGTGAAAGTACGGACCCTAGGCCTCATTTTCAAGCATTGCGATACTGTTTGTGCTCCGTTTTATCAATTTCTACCTTGCTGTTTTTTATTGTTCCTATTACAAAAATCAATATTTACTATCATTACTACACTTTTATTACCATCTCTTCGCCGAACTAGTGCACCTATACAAATTACCATTGTATTTGGTGTGTTGGGGACACAAGAGACCTTTTATTATTTGGTTACAGGGTTGTTTGAGAGAGGCCATCTTCATCCTACGCCTCCCACGGATTGATAAACCTTAGGTCATCCACTTGAGGGAAATTGCTACTGTCCTACAAAACTATGCGCTTGGAAGCCCAACACGAGTCTACAAGAACAAGTTATGTAGTAGACATCAGGCTGGTGCCTCCGTCCATGAGGACACGTGTCAGATAGTAACCATTGACAACTGGGTCCAGGACGAGCGCCGCCGATCAGCCGTGTCTAATGCTGATCGGGTGGTCATGCTTGTCAAATGTGATCGGGCAAGATGACCAAGGTTTGAACTTCGGGGCCACTGGCTCCAACGCGTAGAAGTCCTGAAGTACTCGCTTCCTCTCCTTTTTAGGGATGTGGGTAACATAGATCAGGTTGACCACGGTCACCTCATCAGGAAACTTCTTTTGGCCTCCATTATTGGGCTACCGAGGTTCATCCTCATTTTCACTACGGTTTCGGGTTTTACCTGGACCCTCCGTCGCGACCTTGCCAGCTTGTTTAAAGACCCGACGATTCATGTTAGTGTTGGTTGCTTGTTTGTCCTGGGTGCCGTGGATTTGGCACGGCCAATTGGGGATCCTGTCGAGATGGCTAAGTCTGTCTTTGTTCCCTTTAAAGGGCTTCTTTTTGTGTCCAGATTTAGGCTCTGGGAACCCCGCTTTGACCGCATCGTCTTCCTTATCGCTTCCGCCATTTTTATACGTGCGCTTATTTTTATCGCGCTAAGGTTTTCCATTGTTGTCACGTGTTTTCGAGGTGCCTGCCTCACCGTTGTGAGAACTGCGTGCGAGCCAACTATCCTCTCCCGCACAGAAGCAAGTCATCACCGAGGTGAGGGCCGCCATAGTCCTCGACTTATCCTGACCGAGTTGGTGGGCTAGCCATTCATCTCAGATATTATTCTTGAATGCGGCAATGGCCTCGGCTTTGGAGCAGTCTACGATCTGGTTCTTATTGGTGAGGAACCCGTTCCAGAATTTCCGGGCTGATTCACCTTGCTGCTGGGTGACGCGGCTGAGGTCGTCAGCGTCCAGCGGCCGGACGTATCTGCCTTGGAAGTTTGCTCTAAAGGCGTCTTCTAGGGCCTCCCATCTGCCAATAGAGTGAGGAGGAAGGTTGTTAAGCCAATGCCTCGTCGACCCCTTTAGTTTGAGCGGCAAATATTTAATGGCGTGGAGATCATCTCCATTTGACATGTGTATGTGGAGAAGGAAGTCCTCAATCCATACTGCTGGGCTTGAATCCTTCGGGGAATTGATGTTCCATCACCCTGTCTGTGAAGCAGATCGGGTGGGCTGGACCTCGGAACCGAGGAGCATCTCGTTGGAGGTCGAGAGAGAGCCTTTAATAGGCTTGGTCTCGGGCACGACCATTCCTTTCCATCCAGGCATCGTAGCCATCGAGCCCGACTGGGGCACGTCCTCTTGATCCATAGATGGACCGAGGAGGTGCCCTGTTTGCCTCAATGCGACGTCGAACATCATGAGGATCTAGGTAATCCACGGGGTCCTTTCCATAACGGCTTGGAGCTGGCTGCTCGTTGAGGTTTCCCCGCATTGGCCTATCCTGCCCTCTAGGGGGCCAGTCATGATTGTCGGCGAGCTCCTCATCAAACTCCGGCAAGAGACGCCTGCGTGGGTATGATTTCGGCGCACTACGGTGATAACCCACAAGTGTAGGGGATCGCAACAGCTTTCGAGGGTAATGTATTCAACCCAAATTTATCGATTCGACACAAGGGGAGCCAAAGAATATTCTTGAGTATTAGCAGTTGAGTTGTCAATTCAACCACACCTGGATAACTTAGTATCTGCAGCAAAGTGTTTAGTAGCAAAAGTGGTATGATAATAATAGTAACGGTAGCAAAAATAAAGATAAATGTTTTTGGGTTTTTGTAGTAATTGTAAGAGTAGCAACGGAAAAGTAAATAAGCGAAGAACAATATGTGAAAAGCTCGTAGGCAATGGATCAATGATGGATAATTATGCCGGATGCGATTCCTCATGTAATAGCTATAACATAGGGTGATGTAGAACTAGCTCCAATTCATCAATGTAATGTAGGCATGTATTCCGTAAATAGTCATACGTGCTTATGGAAAAGAACTTGCATGACATCTTTTGTCCTACCCTCCCGTGGAAGCGGGGTCCTAGTGGAAACTAAGGGATATTAAGGCCTCCTTTTAATAGAGAACCGGAACAAAGCATTAGCACATAGTGAATACATGAACTCCTCAAACTACGGTCATCACCGAGAAGTATCCCGATTATTGTCACTTCGGGGTTGTCGGATCAAAACACATAATAGGTGACTATAGACTTGCAAGATAGGATCAAGAACACACATATATTCATGAAAACATAATAGGTTCAGATCTGAAATCATGGCACTCGGGCCCTAGTGACAAGCATTAAGCATAGCAAAGTCATAGCAACATCAATCTCAGAACATAGTGGATACTAGGGATCAAACCCTAACAAAACTAACTTGATTACATGGTAAATCTCATCCAACCCATCATCGTCCAGCAAGCCTACGATGGAATTACTCACGCACGGCGGTGAGCATCATGAAATTGGTGATGGAGAATGGTTGATGATGACGACGGCAACGAATCCCCCTCTCCGGAGCCCCGACGGACTGCAGATCAGCCCTCCCGAGAGAGATTAGGGCTTGGCGGCGGCTCCGTGTCGTAGAACGCGATGAAACTTTCTCCTTGATTTTTTTCTCCCCGAGACGGAATATATGGAGTTGGAGTTGAGGTCGGTGGAGGTCCAAGGGGCCCACGAGATAGGAGGCCGCGCCCTAGGGGGAGCCCCCCTGTCTCGTGGACAGCCTGTGGGCCCCCTGGCATTGATTCTTTTACCAAAAATTCTTATTAATTCCAAAAAGTGTCTCCGTGGATTTCCAGGGCATTCCGAGAACTTTTCTTTTCTACACATAAAACAACATCATGGTAGTTCTGCTGAAAATAGCGTCAGTCCGGGTTAGTTTCATTCAAATCATGCAAGTTAGAGTCCAAAACAAGGGCAAAAGTGTTTGGAAAAGTAGATACGTTGGAGACGTATCAACTCCCCCAAGCTTAAACCTTTGCTTGTCCTCAAGCAATTCAGTTGATAAACTGAAAGTGATAAAGAAAAACTTTTACAAACTTTGTTTGCTCTTGTTGTTTTAAACATGAAAAGCCAGCATTCAGGTTTCAGCAAATATTATGAACTAACCATACTCACAATAACACTTAGCTCTCACAATTACTCATATCAATAACATAATCAGCTAGCGAGCCATAATAATAAAACTCGGATGACAACACTTTCTCAAAATAATTATAACATGATATAACAAAATGGTATCTCGCTAGCCCTTTCTGAGACCGCAAAACATAAATGCAGAGCACCTTTAAAGATCAAGGACTGACTAAACATTGTAATTCATGGTAAAGGAGATCCAGTCAAGTCATACCCAATATAAACCAATAATAATGAATGCAAATGACAGTGTGCTCTCCAGCGGGTGCTTTTAATAAGAAGGGTGATGACTCAACATAAAAAGTAAATAGATAGGCCCTTCGCAGAGGGAAGCAGGGATTTGTAGAGGTGCCAGAGCTCGATTTTTAAAATAGAGATTGAATAACATTTTGAGCGGCATACTTTTGCTGTCAACGCAACAACTATGAGATGGCTGTATCTTCCATACTACATGCATTCTAGGTAGTTCCCAAACAGAATGGTAAAGGTTTATACTCCCCCAACCACCAACAAGCATCAATCCATGGCTTGCCCGAAACAACGAGTGCCTCCAACATACAACAACCCTGGGGGAGTTTTGTTTAATTATTTTGATTTGCTTTGATCTTTTTGGATCATGGGACTGGGCATCCCGGTTACCGGCCCTTTCTCGTGAATGAGGAGCGGAGTCCACTCCTCGTGAGAATAACCCACCTAGCATGGAAGATATAGGCAGCCCTATTTAAAACATGAGCTGCTCGAGCATACAAAACAGAATTTCATTTGAAGGTTTGGAGTTTGGCACATACAAATTTACTTGGAACGGTAGGTAAATACCACATATAGGTAGGTATAGTGGACTCATATGGAACAACATTGGGGTTTAAGGAGTTTGTATGCACAAGCAGTATTCCCGCTTAGTACAGGTGAAGGCTAGCAGAATACTGGGAAGCGACCAACTGAGAGAGCGACAACAGTCGTAAACATGCATTAAAATTAATTCACACCGAATACAAGCATGAGTAGGATATAATTCACCATGAACATAAATATCATGAAGGCTACGTTGATTTGATTCAACTACATGCGTAAACATGTGCCAAGTCGAGTCATTCAATTCATTCAAAGGAGGATACCATCCCATCATATCACATCATAATCATTCTAATAGCATGTCGTCACGCAAGGTAAACCATTATAACTCATAGCTAATCAAGCATGGCACAAGCAACTATAATCTCTAAATGTCATTGCAAATATGTTTAGTTCATAATAGCTGACTCGGGAACGATGAATCATCATATTTACAAAAACAAGAGAGGTCGAGTTCATACCAGCTTTTCTCATCCCAATAAGTCCATCATATATCGTCATTATTGCCTTTCACTTGCACAACCAAACAATGTGTATAATAATAAGAGTGCACGTGCATTGGACTAAGCTGGAATCTGCAAGCATTCAACTCAAGAGAGAAGACAAGTGATATAGGCTCTAAGTTAAATAAACAATCATGCATATAAGAGCCACTAAGCATTTTCAATATGGTCTTCTCGACCCCCAAAGGAAAGAAAAGAAAAGAAAACTATTTACACCGGAAAGCTCCCAACAAGTAAGAAGAAGAACTAGAGATCTTTTGGGGTTTTCATTTTAATTTCTACTACAAGCATAGAATTTAAACTAACTAATTTTTTTGGTTTTTCTTAAGGTTTATCAAACACACAAGAAGAAAACTAAAAAAAGAAATTTAAGCTAACTTGGATAATACAATGAAAGAGTATGAGCACCGACGACTAGTGTGTGAACATGAATGTAAAGTCGGTGAGAAATACGTACTCCCCCAAGCTTAGGCTTTTGGCCTAAGTTGGTTTAATACCAATGACCGCCTGGCTGATATCCATAAGTGAAACTCGGGTTGTACTGAGATGCGGAGGCGACCGCCTCCTGGGCAGCAGCGTGTTGGCGAGCTGCTCCATCCCATCTCATATTCAGTTGCTTCTTCCCTGGTGACAACATATCTTCCTTTTGCCTGATAATCAAAAAGGTAGGGAGCAGGAAGAGTAACAGGGACGACGTTGCGTCTGTCATAGATTAGTCGATAATGGAGAAATTGCTCATTCCTCTCAAGAAAATGGTGATCGAACATAGCTTCTTTATCCAAATAAATAGGAGATAAAATCATATCCCCCTCTCGTGGGGCTATATTAAGAAAGTTAGCCACACGGGTTGCATAAATTCCTCCAAATAAATCCCCCCTTCTACTATTATTCTGCAACCTACGTGCAACTATTGCCCCCAAGTTATAACCTTTATAACCTGACACAGCACTCTTGAGGACACAAAGATCAGGGACACACATGTGACATGCTTCGTCCTTACCGTTAATGCATCTACCAATAAAGAGAGCAAAATAATGTATAGGAGGAAAATGAATGCTCCCTATGGTATCTTGTGCTATGTCCCTAGATTCTCCCACAGTAATACTAGCAAGCAAAATCTCTAAATTCAGATTTGCGAGGATCATTAATATTACCCCACTGCGGGAGTTTGCAAGAAGTTGTGAAATCCTCTAAATCCATGGTATAAGATGTATCATAAATATCAAACATGACACTAGGAGAATTACGCGCAGAGATATATTCGAACCTCCACACAAAGGAATCAGTCAATTGATAATATTGCGGACACTTATCTTGTAAAAAGTCCTCCAGCTCGGCATTACGCACATACGCGTCAAATTCCTCCTTGAAGCCTGCTTCGACCATAAAATCATCGGATGGCCACTCACAAGACCGTACATTTGCGTCCCTCGGCAATTTAACATCTTGCTCACGTATAGCAATCCTTGGCCCTTTCTTTGCCGAGGAACCACCTTGGTACATTCTTCTAAGCATATTTCTTTTTCTGAAAATTTCTGAAATTTTAGTAACTTCAAAATGAAGGTGAATAAAACTAAACAAGATTGATAGCAACTACTCCTACAAGTGCCTAGAGCCTATATCATGCATTGGAATTGCTTGGGACCTCAAAAATTTAACATGCAAGCTCAAGAACATGGTCACCTATGCAGCAAAAATTTGCAATGAATAAAGCACTAGAACAAAAACTAATTGGACCAATGGAGGAGTCACATACCAAGCAACAATCTCCCAAAGCAGTTTTGTGAATGGAGCTTTGAGCTAAGAGATCGAAAATCACAGCAAAACGAGCTAGAACTTGTGCTTGATCTGGATGGGGATTTTTTTTGGGGTAGAAGATGAAGTGTGTGGGTGCTGGCATAAGTGGAGGGGAGCCACCAGGGGCCCACGAGACAGGGGGCGCACCCTATAGGGGGGCGCCCTCCTCTCTCGTGGCCTGGTGCTTGCCCCTCCTGCAGTGTTTTCAGTGCCTAAAATCCTCAAATATTCTAGAAAAAATCATAGTAAATTTGCAGGGCATTTGGAGCACTTTTATTTTCGGACTATTTTTTAATGCACGGATAATTCAGAAACAGACAGATAATACTATTTTTGCTTTATTTATTCTAAATAATAGAAAGTAAAAAGAGGGTATAGAAGGTTGTGCCTTCTAGTTTCATCCATCTCGTGATCATCAAAATGAACCCACTAACAAGGTTGATCAAGTCTTGTTAACAAACTCATTCCGAATAACACGGAACCAGAGAAATTTCGAATAAAACAAAGTTACCTCAACGGGGATATGAAAATCCCCAACAATAAGAATATCATACTTTTTCTTGACAGTAGGGAGAGGGAATTCAAAACCTCCAAAAATGATAGTTGGAACTTTTTCAATAGAATTGATGATATGAACTTGAGATTGTTTCCTCGAAAAGTGTACTGTATGCTCATTACCATTAACATGAAAAGTGACATTGCCTTTGTTGCAATCAATAACAGCCCCTGCAGTATTAAGAGAAGGTCTACCAAGGATAATAGACATACTATCGTCCTCGGGAATATCAAGAATAACAAAGTCCGTTAAGATAGTGACATTTGCAACCACAACAGGCACATCCTCACAAATGCTGACAAGTATAGCAGTTGATTTATCAGCCATTTGCAAAGATATTTCAGTAGGTGTCAACTTATTCAATTCAAGTCTACGATATAAAGAGAGAGGCATAACACTAACACCGGATCCAAGATCACATAAAGCAGTTCTAACATAATTTCTTTTAATGGAGCATGGTATAGTTGGTACACCCGGATCTCCAAGTTTCTTTGGTATTCCACCCTTAAAAGTGTAATTAGCAAGCATGGTGGAAATTTCAGCTTCCGGTATCTTTCTTTTATTTGTAATGATATCCTTCATATACTTAGCATAAGGATTTACTTTAAGCATATCAGTTAAGCGCATACGTAAGAAAATAGGTCTAATCATTTCAGCAAAGCGCTCAAAATCCTCATCATCCTTTGACTTGGATGGTTTAGGAGGAAAGGGCATGGGTTTATGAACCCATGGTTCTCTTTCTTTACCGTGCTTCCTAGCAACAAAATCTCTCTTATCATAACGTTGATTCTTTGATTGTGGGTTATCAAGATCAACAGCAGGTTCAATCTACATCATTATTTTTGCTAGGTTGAGCATCAACATGAACATTATCATTAACATTATCACTAGGTTCATGTTCATCACCTGATTGTGTTTCAGCATCAGAAATAGAGATATCATTGGGATTCTCAGGTATGTCTATGACAGGTTCACTAGAAGCATGCAAATTCCTATCGTTTTTCTTTTTCTTCTTTTTAGAAGAACCAGGTGCCTCTAAATTATTTCTCTGAGAATCTTGCTCGATTCTCTTAGGGTGACCTTCAGGATACAAAGGTTCCTGAGTCATTCTACCAGTTCTAGTAGCCACTCTAACAGCAAAGTCATTTTTATTATTTAATTCATCAAGCAAATTATTTTGAGCTTTGAGTACTTGCTCAGCTTGAGTAGCAACCATAGAAGCATATTTGCTAACGCGGTGAAGTTCATCTTTAACTCTAGCCAGATTATCACTTACGCGTCCTATCTCGAAAGCATTATTCTTTAACTCTCTACCAACATAAGCATTAAAACTTTCTTGTCTAGCCATAAAGTCATCAAATTCATCTAAGCATGGGCTATGAAATTTAGTAGAGGGTATTTCAACTTTATCATATCTATAGAGAGAATTTACCTTTACTACTTGTGTCGGGTTATCAAGACAATGTGGTTCTTCAGGCGGTATATTAAGACCATGTATTTCTTCAATAGGAGGTAAATTCTTAACATCTTCAACTTTAATACATTTCTCTTTCATTGATTTCTTTGCCTCTTGCATATCTTCAGGACTGAGAAATAAAACACCTCTCTTCTTCGGAGTGGGTTTAGGAATAGGCTCAGGAGTTGGCTCAATTGATATAGGAATTGGCTCGGGAAGAGTCCAATTATTTTCATTAGTTAACATATTATTCAATAGTATTTCAGCTTCGTCGACTGTTCTTTCCCTGAAAACACAACCAGCACAACTATCCAAGTAGTCCTTGGAAGCGTCGGTTAGTCCATTATAAAAGATATCAAGTATTTCATTTTTCTTAAGAGGATGATCAGGCAAAGCATTAAGTAACCGGAGAAGCCTCCCCCAAGCTTGTGGGAGACTCTCTTCTTTGATTTGCACAAAATTACATATTTCCCGCAAAGCAGCTTGTTTCTTATGAGCAGGGAAATATTTAGCAGAGAAGTAATAAATCATATCCTGGGGACTACGCACACAACCAGGAGCAAGAGAATTATACCAAGTCTTAGCATCACCCTTTAATGAGAACGAAAATATTTTAAGGCTATATAAATAGCGAGACTTCTCATCATTAGTAAACAGGGTGGCTATATCATTCAACTTGGTAAGATGTGCCACAACAGTTTCAGATTCAAGGCCATAAAAAGGATCAGATTCAATTAAAGTAATAATCTCAGGATCAACAGAAAATTCATAATCCTTATCAGTAACACATATAGGTGAAGTAGCAAAAGCAGGATCGGGTTTCATTCTAGCATTAAGAGACTGCTTCTTCCATTTAGCTAATAATTTCTTTAGATCTTTTCTATCATTGCAAGCAAAAATTTCCCTAGCAGCTTCTTCTTTCATAACATAACCCTTAGGAACAACAGGTAATACATAATCATTGGGGGAACCTTCATCATCACTATCATCAGTAATAGGATCTTCAGTAATTTCATTCCCCCTAACTCTAGCAAGTTGTTCATCAAGAAATTCACCTAATGGCAAAGTAGTATCATGCACAGAAGTAGCTTCATCATGCATAGCAGATGTGGCATCATCAATAACATGCGACATATCAGAATTCATAGCAGTAGTAGGTTTAGGTGTCGCAAGCCTACTAATAACGGAAGGAGAATCTAGTGCAGAGCTAGATGACAGTTCCTTACCTCCCCTCGTAGTTGAGGGCAAAATCTTGGTTTTAGCGTCTTTCAAGTTCTTCATAGTGATCAACAGATATAAATCCTAAGTGACTCAGAGAATAGAGCTATGATCCCCGGCAATGGCGCCAGAAATTAGTCTTGATAACCCACAAGTGTAGGTATCGCAACAGCTTTCGAGGGTAAAGTATTCAACCAAAATTTATTGATTCAACACAAGGGGAGCCAAAGAATATTCTTGATTATTAGCAGTTGAGTTGTCAATTCAACCACACCTGGATAACTTAGTATTCGCAGCAAAGTGTTTAGTAGCAAAAGTGGTATGATAATAATAGTAACGGTAGCAAAAGTAAAGATAAATGTTTTTGGGTTTTTGTAGTAATTGTAACAGTAGCAACGGAAAAGTAAATAAGCGAAGAACAATATGTGAAAATCTCGTAGGCAATGGATCAGTGATGAATAATTATGCCGGATGCGATTCCTCATGTAATAGCTATAACATAGGGTGATATAGAACTAGCTCCAATTCATCAATGTAATGTAGGCATGTATTCCGTAAATAGTCATACATACTTATGGAAAAGAACTTGCATGACATCTTTTGTCCTACCCTCCCGTGGAAGCGGGGTCCTAGTGGAAACTAAGGGATATTAAGGCCTCCTTTTTTTAGAGAACTGGAACAAAGCATTAGCACATAGTGAATACATGAACTCCTCAAACTACGGTCATCACCGAGAAGTATCCCGATTATTGTCACTTCGGGGTTGTCGGATCATAACACATAATAGGTGACTATAGACTTGCAAGATAGGATCAAGAACACACATATATTCATGAAAACATAATAGGTTCAGATCTGAAATCATGGCACTCGGGCCCTAGTGACAAGCATTAAGCATAGCAAAGTCATAGCAACATCAATCTCAGGTGGATACTAGGGATCAAACCCTAACAAAACTAACTTGATTACTTGGTAAATCTCATCCAACCCATCACCGTCCAGCAAGCCTACGATGAAATTACTCACGCACGGCGGTGAGCATCATGAAATTGGTGATGGAGGATGGTTGATGATGATGACGGCGACGAATCCCCCTCTCCGGAGCACCGAACGGACTCCAGATCAGCCTTCCCGAGAGAGATTAGGGCTTGGGGCAGATCCGTGTCGTAGAACGCGATGAAACTTTCTCCCTGATTTTTTTCTCCCCGAGACGGAATATATGGAGTTGGAGTTGAGGTCGGTGGAGGTCCAGGGGGCCCACGAGATAGGAGGCCGCGCCCTAGGGGGGCGCCCCCTGTCTTGTGGACAGCCTGTGGGCCCCCTGGCATTGATTCTTTCGCCAAAAATTCTTATTAATTCCAAAAAGTGCCTCCGTGGATTTCCAGGACATTCCGAGAACTTTTCTTTTCTACACATAAAACAACATCATGGTAGTTCTGCTGAAAACAGCGTCGGTCCGGGTTAGTTTCATTCAAATCATGCAAGTTAGAGTCCAAAACAAGGGCAAAAGTGTTTGGAAAAGTAGATACGTTGGAGACGTATCATACGGCACCGGTCTTCCATGCCTTTCTCAATAGAGAGCACTTCGACCCACTTTTCATTTAGTGCGTCCGTGTTGGCCTGCAACTGTCGCTCCTTGCGTTTCATGCTCCTAGCCGTCGCAATGAGGCGCCACCGAAAGCGCTCTTGTTCGAAGCGGTCTTCTGGGACGACAAAGTCCTCGGTGCCGAGGCTTTCGTCCTCCTCGGACTCCGGCATATAGTTATCATCGGCCCCCTTAAAGAGGTCGTCGGGATTTGAATCCTCGAGATGTCTTTCTGGTGTGCCATTTTGCCCTAGAGAAGCTTGATGGTCTCCCTCAGGGTTATCAGCGTCACCGGCTTCTAGATCGCTATTATCAGCGGTTGCATTATTGCCGCTAGGCTCCCCATTGTTATCCCTTGCGCGTCTTCGACGATATCTTGGAGGGGTATTGGGGGTGTCCACCATGTAGACATCTTAAGTAGATGTAGCACTCCACCTGCCGGTGTTTACCAGGGGCGAGGTGTCCTCTGTGGTGCCATCGACGTCTTCATCCATGTCTATGTCCTGAAAGTAGCCTAATTGGTCGGTTAAATCGTCGACCGTAGCGGCTAGGTGGGTGTTGGGTGGGATGTAAATTTCCCGGCCGTCGGCTGTAAGTCCGGCCTGATCATAGACCGAAGTCTTGCCATCCGAGATGGACTTGCCCTGGATACAGACAAGCATCTCATTAACGTGAGACAACTCTTCCAGATTTATTACTGGGTTGTAACCGGGTTGCATCGAAGTATGCTCGACCGATAACTTGGCGTGTCTTCGGCGCGAAGGGGATCCGGGAATGATTCCGGATTCTGCGCCGAGGTCAGGTCTAGTCCTGACGTGATTCCTGAAGTGGGGGCCGGATCTACATCCGGGCCGGAGATTGGAAGGGCATTGGCCGGAGTAGTCACGTCGGGGGTCTCTAACAACGCCGATGAAGATCGATTCCGGGGTCGAGCCGCCGACGCTGGATGGGTTCTCGATTCGGCCGGAGGCCCATCCCGACAAGACGAGCTCACCACGGGAATCACAATGTACTCGAGGCCGCCAAAGGTCACGATCCGACCTGGGGCATAGTTCTCGACCGAGGCCAGGTAGCCTGTCGAGTTGGCGCAAAAGACCATGCTGCCGAAGACAAAAAGCTGGCCGGGGGCGAAAACGCTCCCCAGGCCATTAGGGCGGTTGATCTGCTGATGTGCCATCGATCCTTCTGGTGAGCGCGCAACGGAACTCTCAATGAAAGCACTAGTGTCGGTGCCAAAACCGGCAGACCTCAGGGTAGGAGGTCCCGAGCTATGGATCTTGGATCGAGGGTAATAGGAACGGAGGAGACGATGTTTACCCAGGTTCGGGCCCTTTTGATGGAGATAAAACCCTACGTCCTGCTCTTATTTACATTGATGAAGATGTATCAAGTACAGAGTTGATCTACCTCGAGATTGTAACATGTGATCTAACTCTAGGGCTACGCGAATGATTTTGCGTTGATGTCCCCTCTAAGGGATAAACCCTATGACTTGTATACACGTCGGGGGGTATCTAGGGTTACAAGGTCGGCAACCAGGAGCTAGGCGGCGGCGGAGATCTTGCAGTACACGTCAAGTCTTCGGGAGAGACAGTCTTGATCACGCCTCCTGCGTACGGCCTTCGGAGTCCACCTTCACCACGAATGAGGGCTCGTCGGCCCACCCTGACGAGAATGGGCCGACTCTGAACACCGTCACCGGGTGTCTGAGACGCTCGTCTGGGCCGATTAACTGTGACCGGTCAGTGATCGGGCCGTCCGTCCGAGTGTTTGAGGTGAATTTGGTACGTCCGGCTATAGATGCTCTTAAGCAGGCAAAGACTATCTTATGGATGGGGTAGTGGTGATTGTATTTGGGCTATTTCGGCCACCCGCTGCGCATACCACACCGAGTCGAGAGCTCCGACAGCTGCGGCTCCCACCCGACGACAGAGGTTGCGCACGAACTCCGGGTGTCCATTTGACTCCGGTCTCCGCCCGTGATGGCATCGGAGACCAGCAAAATGCCCGCGCGACACGGCCGTGGCCCACACTCCCAGTCTCATCGAGATCTAAAAAAGCTCGCACTCAGCGCACAAAGGGCACAAACACGCATGCGCGAGCGCTCGGCATGCCGAGCTCACCCTGGTTTTTGCTCCTCCTCAACGACAACTAACGAAACAGGACAAATGCAACATGAACACCGCAGCAATCAACCAAGAGATCAACAAGAGAATGAGAGCAAGTACATTTCGTCACAGCAGAAGCGGCTCGATCGATCGACAAGCCGCCATCACAACCGGAAGAGCTTCTTGCACGCCTTGAGGATGTTGTGGTTGCCTCTCTTCTTCTTGGTCTTGGCCTCCTCCTTCGCCTGACCTTCCTCTCGCTGCGCCTCCTTCTTCTCCTGCTCCTTCTCCACGCCGCGCTCCTCCTCGGCCACCGCATTGTGGTCGTCGCTGTGGTCGCTGTCCCCTTCCATGTCGTGGATCCTCCAGTAGTGCCCGTCGCCCTTGCCGGGAGCCGCAGGATGCCTCTGCATGGAGAAGGCCCTCCTCATAGCGCCCGGCAGGGCGCCCCTGGCCTTGTCGCCGGACCTGCTGCAGAGCCTCTGCGAGCCGGTGGAGAAGGTCCTCGCCAGGGTGACCGCCCCGATGGCGAGCCCTTCCCACGCGTTGGTCTCCTTGGTGTGGGTCAGCTCCAGCGATCGCCTGGGCCGGGCGCTGGTCACCACAGCCACCGCCACCGGCGGGGGCGAGGAGGCGAGGCTGGAGTAGCCATTCATGTCGAGCAAATGGATCTAGCTTCCTGTTTCCGCGAAATGGAGCTGGTAATCAAGGAGTCTTTGTGGGCAGGTGGTGCTAATCAGCACAAGGACAAGATCATGGACAAGTGAGAGTTGGTGAACCCCGTGAGAGCATCCAAGATTTGGCCGGGAATTTATATTCACCTCCTGTCTCCTGCACACCACTTATATACAGCCTTGGCGCTTTGTTTATGCAAACCACTAGCACGGTTAGTTTTTGAGCTCGATCGTTGGCCTGGTAAACAGGTCGGTGCAGGAGGAGTTAATTACGGGTGGCGTCTACGAGGGCGTGTCAGGCGCTCGGTTTTTTAGTGCGTGGGTTAGGGAGATGTCTGTTGGAAGACGAAACAGATCACTGATTTTAGTACGGTGCTCGACTGCTCGTCCTCGTCGTCGTCGATTTTGTATGCCGCGGCCACGTGGTTCCAACGGTTTTATAATGGTCTCTGTTCCTAGTGTCATTGACTTGAGGGGTGCTTAGGCGGTGTGCTTAAGTCGGGGGTCAGGAGCGGATCGATGTGCTAATGTCTCGTTCGTTGAAAATTACTACAGTGCTCACGGCCCCTGGAACTGGAAGACATCGGGTCAAATCGAATCAACTGCGGAGTGGAAGTCGGGGGCGCATATGGACCTTGTCGGGCAGATGTTCAGCTACGTACCAGCTTTACCACAGAGTTTGACAAGACTTCGTGTTGTCGATGTGGGTAAAGGAGTTGTGAAGGTGATAGAACGCTCAGAAAAGAAAAGAATGGCGTTAATTGATTAACCTTTTTTTCCTGTAATTAAAGAGTAAAGGAGAACCGGTCTATCCGTCACTTTTGTGCAGTTGGGAAAGGCGTGCAGCTTGTCGACGTTCAGGGCAGCCGCCAACGCAAAGAGGCTCTCGACTCGCCGGCGACATAAGCAGAGTGCGCCACCAAGAGATGAAGAAGCGCGACGAACTTACCATTTGACACTGCTGTATGAAAGGTTAGGTAAGCAGTTTACATAAATGCTGATGTGGGCTTCTGTCCATAGGTGAGAGGATGGGCGCACGCCGCACGCGCACCGCGGTGAAATTTGAGGTCGGGGCCAAAATAAGAGGTAATAGTCTCACAGGTCTCTGAACTTGTCATGGAGGTGATGGTTTGGTCCTTAAACTTGTAAAAGCTGATTATTTCATCCTTGAACTTGTCATGTAGGTGCAAGTTTGGTCCTGGTCCAATCAGAACTCGCCAAGTGGAGCCAGCTCGGTAGACCTTGCACCTCCATGACAAGTTCAAGGATGAAATAATCAGTTTTTTCAAGTTTAAGGACCAAACCATTACCTCTATAACAAGTTTAGAGACCTGTGGTGCTATTACCTTCCAAAATAATTCGTTTGAAGGCTATGTCACAGTCCAGCAAAGATTACGTTGGTGTAGGATTATCACACAGGTTAACATGCATTTCATTAACTAGCGCCTAAAAGCGTTTGGAAATGGGCCGAAGCTTCAGAAGCTTTTCAGCCAGGTTTCTTTTTTTTTGTTTTATTTTTATCCGGATCGGTTTGTTCAGGTTTTCAGGTTTTATTTCCATTTTCTGTTTCTTTCTTTTTATATATTTTTCAAATGCATGAAACTTTTGGAATTCGATCTTTTTCCCAATTTCCTAAAAAAATAAATTTGTTTACTTTTTAAAATTCAATTTCAAATTCGTGAGCTTCTCCCCAAAAATTTATGAAGCTTTTTAAATTCGTGAACATTTTTCACATAATCATGAACTTTTTCAAATTAGTGAACCTCTTTCAAGTATTTGAATTTGTTTTCATTTTCTTTGAACTTTTTTTACCAAAATCGATGATTTTCCAAAATATGTTAGTTTTCCCAATTTGACGAACCTTTTTTTAAATGAACCTTTTCTATACTTTTTCCCATGAATTGTTTTGCAATCTATGAACTTTTTTGAATTTCATGATGTTTTTCAAAGTTTACGAACCTTTTCCAAATTATGAGCTTTTCTTTGGTTCCTGAGCATTTTTTTGGTTTTGTAAAGAAATCGTATGAATTTTTCAAATTCACAAAAAAAAATCATGTTTTGTTCCAAATTCATGAATTTTCTTCAAACTAATGATTTTTTTAGAAAAAATCAATAAACTTTTTTTGTTCAATTTTTTTCAATCTCATACGAATTCAATCGGTTTTTTCCTACTAGACCAATAGCTGAAAAAACAAAAAAGAAATACTATTGGGTGAAGCAAGCAGCTAGCGCAAAGTTGGGCCGCGGTCTGCTTGCATGCGTGCGAGCGCCAGCTTGCTACCTAGCACTTCAGGCATTGAAGAGGAGGATACGTCACCATGACAATCACAACAACTATGTATGCTGCAAAAAGAGCAAACGAGCCAAAATTCGGGTGTCAAACGATTTTGGACGTGCATACATACGACACGGAATCGATCGGTCGCGACGGCTCACCCGGGGATTTCCTATTCGTAGCTCACGGCAGAGAATTGGTGGTGATATGCACTAGCAATAAGGCGAGCAACGAGAGATGGGTCGGCCCATTTCTAGTGTTTACACAGTGCGGCCAACTGGTTTTGGGAGGTGTTTGTTCTATCGCAAGTTTGGATTATCCTAGGGAAAAAGGAAAGAAAAATAAACAAATTTATCCTATTCTAACAATGAGAGATGTGTTTTGGAATACCAGAGGATTTGATGGTGACATTAAAAAAAGATACCTTAGAGAGTTAGTCATGGATAAAAAAGTGGATTTCTTAGGATTACAAGAAACCATGAGTGAAGAATTTTCTAGATTTGACATGCAAAATATATGTGCAGGCAGAGATTTTCGTTGGCACCACACACCCTCTGGTGGAAGTTTGGTGGCCTTCTTTCGAGAGTTTATTACACTTCTTGAGATGCAATTTCTCAAGACGATGGTCACTATTATATTAAGATGATAGTCTGGGATGTTAAAGACAAATTCATTTGGAATTTCATGCTAGTTAATGAAGAAATCCAACCAAACAAGAAAGAAAAATTCTTAGCTTAATTGACTATGTTTCTTTTAAATAGCATTAGCCCTATCCTGGTAATAGGGGGCTTTAACATTATTAGAAAATCCTCTGAAAAGAACAAACCTGACACTCCTGGGCACTAGAGCTTCATGTTCAATGCTATCATTGAGCAAGCTGGTCACGCAGAACTTCATCTTAATGGAAGACAATACACTTACGATAATAATTTACAAAATCCTAATTTTGAGAAGTTAGACATAGTACTATGTTCTCGGATAGGGAGAAAAATTATCCTCTAACTGAAGTTACTACCCTAGTTAGGGAAAATTCAGATCACACTCCTTTGTATTTAGACTCATGAGATGTGCAAAAAACTGACCCCATATTTGGATCTGAGAACTCTTGGTTCTTAAGGGAAGGAATTCAGAAATTGGTGATTGACACCTGGCTGGACCACTACTAGGAAAAACCTTATACATGGAGGCTTATCAATAGCGCGTGTTATAAAGAGACACTACTGATAATTAACAGGAGTGCGTGGTTACCAAGGGTGCCGCTGCTATCTACATAGCAATATCGCGGCTCCACGGAAAAGCGCTACGACAATCATGTTCACACGTTGTTGACAGGCTAGGTATAATAGTAGCACCGTTCGAGATCACGCGCTACTACTAAGAGAATAGTAGTAGCGCGTTTTCAAGGGAACGTGGTACAACTAAGTTTGTACTGTGCCACATGGCGGGCCCCACTTAGCAGTAGCGCGGTTGGCCAAAACGCTCTACTGCTACTTTTTTAGCAGCAGTGTGTTTTCCCTGCCCTCGTTACAGCTAAGGCGCAACAACCACCTTTTTCTATCCCCCCTCCCCCATCCTCTCTTCCTTCACTTTCCCCTAGCTCCCACCTTCTCTCTCTTCCTCACTTTGCTTCTTCCTCACTACTCCCCCCATTTCTCTCTCTCTCTCTCTCTCTCTCTCTCTCTCTCATGTTCCTAGCTAACTACACCACCTTCATTAATGCAACTCCTTTCTTTTTTCGCTCACTTTTCCTCCCCCTCCACTACTTAGAGCCATCTCCTTCCCCAACTAGCTAGATAGATCTACCCATTTAATGAAATGACATATGTACCTTCCTAACTAAATCTAGCCATGTCAAGAAGTAACCTTTGTCCACTTTTGATCACTCCCTAGGTGTGTGTGTGGCGACACCGATCGACCTTATCACCGTGCTCGATCTCTATCTCGAGATAGGTGATTAAAAAATTGTGTTTTGTAAGAATGGAAATGTGTGTGTGTGTGTGTGTGATATGACCTAATCGGGGGAAATTGTGCATGTGGCATGAGTTACCGCTGAATTGTGCTTGAGTTGCCTAGGTTTTGCCAAAATGTCGATTTATTTCCATTTTGGCGAATTTCGGGCAAACTCTATATGTCCAATTTTTAGGGAAGGTCATGCCGAATTTTTGTATGACTTTGATGCATGCATGCATTTTTATAATAAATTTGGTTATTATTACCGCATGCGTCATGATGGTCAGTGGAATGATGATGGAAAGGTGGTTGCGAGGCGGTGCAGGACATGAATGAAAATAACCGGACAAAGATTTTATGTCCATGTCGAAGATGCAAAGGAGAAGTTTGTCTCGACCCCTATGAGGATGGTCGTTTGAAGGCGCACCAGCACATGACTGGTTTCATGGATGGTTATACCCGATGGATAATTGAAGATGATGATGAGGAGGACGCCGATGGGAAAGCCAATGATGACACGGGGCCAGACGAAGGGATGACCGATAATGGCGGCGGAGAAGGGGTCGGACATGGCGGCGGAGAAGAGGTCGGACATGGTGGCGGAGAAGAGGCCGGACATGGCGGCAAAGAAGATGTGGACACGCTACAGCCTTCGTCGCTACTAAGTTCAGTCGTGCGGGATCCTCATGTTCGAGACCTGCTTTGCAAGAAGACGAGTACCTATAGAGCTGCTTCTAGAGAGGAGGGCAAGCTGGAGCAACTGGTGGTAGACTCGAACACTCCATTGTATCATGGTTGCGATCCCGAGATGATCCGCTTGAGTTTCAGGCTAGAACTTCTAAAGAAGAAGGCTAAAAACAAATGGACCGACGGTAGCCTCAATGAGCTTCTCAAGTACCTAAAGAAGGTTCTTCCCCCGGGAATATATGTCCTACTAGTCTGGATGAGGCCAAGAAGATCGTGTTACCTCTTGCTCTGCCGCACATTAGATACCATGCATGCATCCACGATTGCATCATTTATCGGAAGGAGCACGCGGAAAAAACCAGTTGTCCGGCGTGCAATGCTTCTCGATACAAGAAAGCCAGAAAGAAATCTCCCCAGAAAGTTGTTTGGTACTTACTGATCACTCCCCGTCTGCAACGTTATTTCATAGATCCCAAGGAAGCAAAGCTCATGCGTTGGCACGCGGAGAGGAAAAAGCCCGATGATGGAGATGGTCCGAAGTTGAGACACCTCGCGAATGCAATCCAGTGGAGAGCGTTCAACGACGAATATCGATATTTCACATGTGATGCAAGGAACATCGTGCTTGGCGCGAGTACCAATGGCATGAATCCATTTGGCAAGCAGAACACCAACCATAGCACATGTCCATGATGGTGCATCGAACAAAGGAATCTCTCCATCTGTTTATTAAAGCTCTCGTGGCTGCTAGTTGAGTTGTTTTGTTTCTGTACCCAGTGCCTAGACTAGTACCTCCTAACACTCCACCTTATTTTGATGTAAATTGGATAAAACACTCTGACAGCCTCTTGTCCTTTTAATTAAAAGTTAGTAGGAGCCTCTCCTACTGTCAACAAGTTCTCAAAAAAAAAACATAGCACATGGCCCGTGTTTGTATGAATGTACGACCTCCCCATGGTTGTGCATGAAGTCAAAGTACATACACATGAGCATGCTAATTCAAGGACCGGAACAACTAGAAGATAATATTAATCTGTATGTGGGGGTACTTCAAGAGGAATTAGACATGTTATGGAAAACACCGGCGAAGACATGGGACACCAGCAAAGGCGAGTATTTCTATATGAGAGTTGTGCTGATAACAACAGTGCACGACTATCTCGGTTACAGATATGTTGTAGGCCAGGTGCGCCATGGATATTGCGGATGCACGCAGTGCATGGATGATACGACATATCAACAGCTAACAATAGATGGCGAGTTTGGAAATCATGTACATGGGGCATCGAAGATGGCTCGCGAAGGACGACCCATGGAGAAACCGTGAAGATCTATTCAATGGTGAGGCTGGGCATCGAGGACCTCCACATAAGTGGAATGGCGCCGAAATCCATGAGCTGTTGAAAAACTGGGAACAGTGGCCCGCGCTGGGAAAGATGGTGAAAAGGCGTCGGAGCCGCTGCTGAAGGTATGGAAGACGAGGTCTGTTTTCTAGGACTTGGAGTACTGGCCCAAACTCGACACGCCTTATTGCCTTGATCAAATGCATATCATGAAGAATGTCTTTGAGATTTTCTTGCAACACTGATGAACATGCCAGATAAGACCAAGGATGGGCCGAAGGCAGGAAGAGACTTGGAAGATTTGAACATCAGGGCAGATTTCCACATGCCGCCCCGTAAAAAGTCAGAGGAGATGGAGACGGAGACGGGGGCATGGGACAAGGGCAAACAAGTGAACACGAAGGAAGAGAATTATTGCCCCCCTTCTTGCTTCACCTTATTTCTGAAGGATATCGATCAATTATTCAAGTGCCTTACTGGAATCAAAGTTTGTTCCGGTTACTGTGGGAAGATAAGCAGATTTCTAGACACGAAGAAGAAAAGGTTCAACGGGATGAAGTCTCATGACTGTCATGTGATGATGACACAGATACTAGCTGTTGCCCTTAGAGGGATAATGGACAAGCACGTCCATGACACGCTTATTTGTCTCTGCAACTTTTTCAACGTTATCTCTTGAAAGTCGATCAGTGTGAAGTAGCTCCGAATGATAAAGGAAGAGATCGTTGTGATACTCAATGAGCTTGAGATGTACTTCTCGCCCGCGTTCTTTGACGTCATGGTGCATCTGTGTGTCCACATTGTGGACGACATAATAGACCTGGGGCCGATATTCCTGCACAACATGATGTTGTTCGAGAGGATGAATAGGGTCATCAAAGTATTCATTTGTAACATGTACCGTCCAGATGGAAGCATCGTCCATGGCTACCTGACACAAGAGTGCATCTCTTTCTGCGAGAATTATCTATATGGCGGAGACCGGCCAATTGTTGGTTTGCCCGTTAAGAAGCACCTTGGGAGGCTCGAAGGAGAAGGTCACTCCAACAGTCGCAGGGAACTGCATGTGGGTTACTCGGATCGATGCAACGACTTTGACATAGCAAAATTAGTAGTGCTACATCACCTAGACGTGGTAGATCCTTTTGTGAAACTGCACAAAGAAAACATCACACGATAAGAGAATTGTGCTCACAGTTTCCTCCGTGAGCCGGAGTTGTGATCTTGTGAATTCTGCAACCAGAAGGAACTCCTCGAGATCCTTGCCATCCTTGTAGTTTATGGGGACTCCCCATTTCCTCCAAACCTCAGCGGCAAAGTCTTGCCTGATGTCGAAGTTGAGATCCGCGAGTGCCATGGGAGAGAGATGATGGATCCCAAGACGTGGGAACAGAGAGATTGTCGGAGGGCAGCCGATGAGGTATGAGCAGTGTGTGGACGCCGGAGCTGGAGTGTCCATCGGCGGCTTAGTGGAGGAGCGGCTAGGAGGTGGAGGTGTGGCTCCTAGGAGAAGTGGAGGTTACTATGGACAATTGTGCTACACATATCACCACTACTCCACGCTCTCTTTCTTTACTTCATTACAACTTTGTATATTACATCAACTAACTTTCTACTACTCCTTTCGATCTATATTAATTTTAGTACTAAATGAGCAACAGTTAATATTGATCGGAGAGAGTTGTACTTTATAATCTTGCCCGTTACCTCTTTTATACATAAAAAGTATCTCTAATTAAAGAACCTAGGTAAATTAGATTGTGTGAAAGGTTGTATCAGTGGCAAATAGAGACTAACAAGCTTTCAAAAAAATAGAGACTAAGAGAGTGGGTACATACCTTTAGCTCCTTTGCTATACTGGCCCTCCATACTTACCACCTTCACATTCAATAGGGTCGGGCATCTAGTTGTCACAAACATCGGTGATATCGACCCACGAGGCTCCAGATCCGCGCTGGTCATCTCCAACCTCCCCTCCTCCTCCAAGGAGGAGGTTTGGCTTGTTTTCAGCTTGTTGTTAGCACTAATTAGATCATTTTCATACATAAATAACGTTCTAGCTTGCTTAATGAAAGAACATGCGGTGCCCCCATGTTTGGTTTTGGCAATTGATGACAATCTCTATGGACTAATGGTTGCCTTGAGTTATATTTGAAGGACTTGTCCATAGGCTTTTCTTGAAGTCCATGTGTTGGTTTCAAGGAGTTTATGAGTTGACCAAGGTGTTATTAAGGAATTATCCAAAGATTGGTCATGTGAGTGTTGAGCTTATTGCAAGCATGTCTTGGAGAAGAAGATTGTGTGATCATTCATGTTTACCTTCAAGACATCATCCAAATGAAGAGAGTTGGAAAGATTCAAGGTTGATCAAGACTAAGTCAAGAGTGAATCAAGTTGATCAACTCACAAAGCGTAGAAGTTGTACCGAGAGGGATCAAGTGATCCCATGGTATGGTAAGCTTTGTCCATTGCACTTTGTGTACTAACCCATGGTCTATGTGACAGTTCTATGTGGGGTTAGGTACGTGTCCATGGGCTTGCGTCAAGAGGAAGATATCATACAACCCATGGAAAGGATGACATCAAGTGGTGAGCGTCATCATGATTGCCGTGTGCAAGTTCAAGTGGAGCATCACGAAGAGATCAAGTGCGAATCTTTCCATCCTTTGTGGTGTCAATGGACTTGTGAAGATGTGCGGAAGAGAGGCTCACCCATAGTGGAGTATGGGGGAGCAATCAACTAGTCTTCATCGAGCCAACGCAATCAAGAAAGGTGGTCCAACTTGAGGGAGTCAAGATCGTCATCATCTAGCTCAAGTGGACCATGTGCAAGGCAAAGGTTTGCCCTTGATAGGTTTTCTATTTTACCGGCTCATGGTAGTTGTGGGAGACCGGGTTATAGGATCGATTGCCGTACTATCAAGGGGGGCTCTCGATGAGTTGCTTGATCGTATCGTTCGTAGAGAGCTCAAACCATTGCATCATTGCATCATCTTTATTGGTTCTTGTTTGGTTCTCCTTGTGAGTTTTGGAGCTTATGGTCATCTTGATGACAAGCTCGAGTTCATCGAAAACGGAGTTCTCATGCATCTTCTATGATGTTTTCGATGCTGGAGGTTATGCCGGTTCTTCTCTGATGGAGTGTTCACTCTTCTATATCTTAGGCATACCTCGCTGTTTTGATGCTTTTTGTCTTCCTCTATCCAACAAGCTTGAGTTTGCTCAATTCGGAGCTCATATGAAGAAGTTATGGCAGTTCTGTTTTTCTCCCTGCGGTAGTACCGCAGCGGTAGTACCGCTTGTAGCGTCAAGCGGTAGTACCGCTCCAGTACCGCTCTACTACCGCCTCGATTTTGGGTCTTGCACTTTTCGTGTCGGGTTTAGCAGTAGTTGCACGGCAGTAAGGCACGGCTGTTCCGCCTATAAGCGGTAGTACCGTTCCGTTTGGGCGGTAGTACCGCCTATAAGCGGTAGTACCGCTCTGGTTGGGCGGAAATTGTTGGGAAACGTAGTAATTTCAAAAAAATTCCTACGCACACGCAAGATCATGGTGATGGCATAGCAACGAGAGGGGAGAGTGTTTGTTCACGTACCCTCGTAGACCGTAAGCGGAAGCGTTATCACAACGCGGTTGATGTAGTCGTACGTCTTCACGATCCGACCGGTCCAAGCACCGAACGTACGGAGCCTCCGAGTTCAGCACACGTTCAGCTCGATGACGATCTCCAGCCTTCGATCCAGACGAGCTCCAGAGATGAGTTCCGTCAGCACGACGGCATGGTGACGATGATGATGTTCTACCGGCGCAGAGCTTCGGCTAAACTCCGCGACGATATGACCGAGGTGGAATATGGTGGAGGGGGCACCGCACACGGCTAAGGAACGATCCGTAGATCAACTTGTGTGTCTATGGGGTGCCCCCCGCCCCCGTATATAAAGGAGCCAGGGGGAGGAGGCGGCCGGCCTAGGGGGCGCGCCAAGGGGGGAGTCCTACTCCCACCGGGAGTAGGACTCCCCTTTCCAAGTAGGAGTAGGAGAGAAAACGGGGAAAGAGGAGGAAGAGGGAAAGGAAAGGGGGGGCGCCGCCCCCCTTCCCTTGTCCTATTCGGACTAGGAGGGGAGGGGCGCGCGGCCCCCTCCTGGTTCCTTCTCTCTTCTCCCTCTTGGCCCATGTAGGCCCATTAACCCCCCGGGGGGTTCCGGTAACCTCCCGGTACTCCGGTAAAATGCCGATTTCACCCGGAACCATTCCGATGTCCAAATATAGGCTTCCAATATATCAATCTTTATGTCTCGACCATTCCAAGACTCCTCATCATGTCCGTGATCACATCTGGGACTCCGAACAAACTTCGGTATATCAAAACTTATAAAATCATAATAAAACTGTCATCGAAACGTTAAGCGTGCGGACCCTACGGGTTCGAGAACTATGTAGACATGACCTAAAACCATTCTCGGTCAATAACCAATAGCGGGACCTGGATGCCCATATTGGTTCCTACATATTCTACGAAGATCTTTATCGGTCAAACCGCATAACAACATACGTTGTTCCCTTTGTCATCGGTATGTTACTTGCCCGAGATTTGATCGTCGGTATCCAATACCTAGTTCAATCTCGTTACCGCAAGTCCCTTTACTCGTTCTGTAATACATCATCTCATAACTAACTCATTATTTACATGCTTGCAAGGCTTAGGTAACGAGTATTACCGAGAGGGCCCAGAGATACCTCTCCGACAATCGGAGTGACAAATCCTAATCTCGAATTATGCCAACCCAACATGTACCTTCGGAAACACCTGTAGAGCACCTTTATAATCACCCAGTTACGTTGTGACGTTTGGTAGCACACAAAGTGTTCTTCCGGTAAACGGGAGTTGCACAATCTCATAGTTGTAGGAACTTTGTATAAGTCATGAAGAAAGCAATAGCAGTATACTAAACGATCAAGTGCTAGGCTAACAGAATGGGTCATGTCAATCACATCATTCTTCTAATGATGTGATCCCACTAATCAAATGACAACACATGTCTATGGTTAGGAAACATAACCATCTTTGATTAATGAGCTAGTCAAGTAGAGGCATACTAGTGACTATAGTTTTGTCTATGTATTCACACATGTATTATGTTTCCGGTTAATACAATTCTAGCATGAATAATAAACATTTATCATGATATGAGGAAATAAATAATAACTTTATTATTGCCTCTAGGGCATATTTCCTTCAGTCTCCCACTTGCACCAGAGTCAATAATCTAGATTACATAGTAATGATTCTAACACCCATGGAGTCTTGGTGCTGATCATGTTTTGCTCGTGAGAGAGGCTTAGTCAACGGGTCTGCAACATTCAGATCCGTATGTATCTTGCAAATCTCTATGTCTCCCACTTGGACTTGGTCCCAAATGGAATTGAAGCGTCTCTTGATGTGCTTGGTCCTTGTGAAATCTAGATTCCTTTGCCAAGGAAATTGCACCAGTATTGTCACAGAAGATCTTCATTGGTCCCGATGCACTAGGTATGACACCTAGATCGGAAATGAATTCCTTCATCCAGACTCCTTCATTCGCTGCTTCAGAAGCAGTTATGTACTCCTCTTCACATGTAGATCCCGCCATGACGCTTTGTTTAGAATTGCACCAACTTACAGCTCCACCGTTTAATACAAACACGTATCCGGTTTGCGATTTAGAATCGTCCGGATCAGTGTCAAAGCTTGCATCGACGTAACCATTTACGACTAGCTCTTTGTCACCTCCATATACGAGAAACATATCCTTAGTCCTCTTTAGGTATTTCAGGATGTTCTTGACCGCTGTCCAGTGATCCACTCCTGGATTACTTTGGTACCTTCCTACCAGGCTTATTGCTAAGCATACGCCAGGTCTGGTACACAGCATTGCATACATGATAGAGCCTATGGCTGAAGCATAGGGAACATTTTTCATTTTCTCTCTATCTTCTGCTGTGGTCGGGCATTGAGTTTGACTCAACTTCACACCTTGTAGCACAGGCAAGAATCCTTTCTTTGCCTGATCCATTTTGAACTTTTTCAAAATTTTGTCAAGGTATGTGCTTTGTGGAAGTCCTATTAAGCGTCTTGATCTATCTCTATAGATCTTGATGCCCAATATGTAAGCAGCTTCACCAAGGTCTTTCATTGAAAAACTTTTATTCAAGTATCCCTTTATGCTATCCAGAAATTCTATATCATTTCCAATTAATAATATGTCATCAACATATAAAACTAGAAATGCTATAGAGCTCCCACTCACTTTCTTGTAAATACAGGCTTCTCCAAAAGTCTGTATAAAACCATATGCTTTGATCACACTATCAAAGCATTTATTCCAACTCCGAGATGCTTGCACCAGTCCATAAATGGAACGCTGGATCTTGCACACTTTGTCAGCACCTTTTGGATCAACAAAACCTTCCGGCTGCATCATATACAACTCTTCTTCTAGAAATCCATTCAAGAATGCAGTCTTGACATCCATTTGCCAAATTTCATAATCATGAAATGCAGCGATAGCCAACATGATTCGGACAGACTTAAGCATCGCTACGGGTGAGAAAGTCTCATCATAGTCAACCCCTTGAACTTGTCGAAAACCTTTCGCAACAAGTCGAGCTTTATAGACAGTAACATTACCATCAGCGTCAGTCTTCTTCTTAAAGATCCATTTATTCTCAATGGCTTGCCGATCATCAGGCAAGTCAACCAAAGTCCATACTTTGTTTTCATACATGGATCCCATCTCAGATTTCATGGCCTCTAGCCATTTTGCGGAATCTGGGCTCATCATCGCTTCCTCATAGTTCGTAGGTTCATCATGGTCAAGTAACATGACTTCCAGAATAGGATTACCGTACCACTCTGGTGCGGATCTTACTCTGGTAGACCTACGAGGTTCAGCAGAAACTTGATCTAAAGTTTCATGATCAATATCATTAGCTTCCTCACTAATTGGTGTAGTCGTCACAGGAACCGGTTCTCGTGATGAACTACTTTCCAATAAGGGAGTAGATATAGTTATCTCATCAAGTTCTACTTTCCTCCCACTCACTTCTTTCGAGAGAAACTCCTTCTCTAGAAAGGATCCATTCTTAGCAACAAATGTCTTGCCTTCGGATCTGTGATAGAAGGTGTACCCAAAAGTCTCTTTTGGGTATCCTATGAAGACACATTTCTCCGATTTGGGTTCGAGCTTATCTGGTTGAAGTTTCTTCACATAAGCATCGCAGCCCCAAACTTTAAGAAACTACAACTTTGGTTTCTTGCCAAACCATAGCTCATAAGGCGTCGTCTCAACGGATTTTGATGGTTCCCTATTTAACGTGAATGCGGCCGTCTCTAAAGCATAACCCCAAAACGATAGCGGTAAATCGGTAAGAGACATCATAGATCGCACCATATCAAGTAAAGTACGATTACGACGTTCGGACACACCATTTCGTTGTGGTGTTCCAGGTGGCGTGAGTTGCGAAACTATTCCGCATTGTTTCAAATGTAAACCAAACTCGTAACTCAAATATTCTCCTCCACGATCAGATCGTAGAAACTTTATTTTCTTGTTACGATGATTTTCTACTTCACTCTGAAATTCTTTGAACTTTTCAAATTTTTCAGACTTGTGCTTCATTAAGTAGATATACCCATATCTTCTCAAATCATCTGTGAAGGTGAGAAAATAACGATATCCGCCACGAGCCTCAACATTCATCGGACCACATACATCTATATGTATGATTTCCAACAAATTTTTTGCTCTCTCCATAGTTCCGGAGAACGGTGTTTTAGTCATCTTGCCCATGAGGCACGGTTCGCAAGTACCAAGTGATTCATAATCAAGTGATTTCAGAAGTCCATCAGTATGGAGTTTCTTCATGCGTTTTACACCGATATGACCTAAACGGCAGTGCCACAAATAAGTTGCACTATCATTATCAACTCTGCATCTTTTGGCTTTAACATTATGAATATGTGTATCATTACTATCGAGATTCAATAAAAATAGACCACTCTTCAAGGGTGCATGACCATAAAAGATATTACTCATATAAATAGAACAACCATTATTCTCTGATTTAAATGAATAACCATCTCGCATCAAACAAGATCCAGATATAATGTTCATGCTCAACGCTGGCACCAAATAACAATTATTCAGGTCTAAAACTAATCCCGAAGGTAGATGTAGAGGTAGCGTGCCGACCGCGATCACATCGACTTTGGAACCGTTTCCCACGCGCATCGTCACCTCGTCCTTGGCCAATGCTCGCTTATTCCGTAGTCCCTGTTTCGAGTTGCAAATATTAGCAACAGAACCAGTATCAAATACCCAGGTGCTACTACGAGCTCTAGTTAGGTACACATCAATAACATGTATATCACATATACCTTTGTTTACTTTGCCATCCTTCTTATCCGCCAAATACTTGGGGCAGTTCCGCTTCCAGTGACCAGTCTGCTTGCAATAGAAGCACTCAGTTTCAGGCTTAGGTCCAGACTTGGGTTTCTTCTCTTGAGCAGCAACTTGCTTGCTGTTCTTTTTGAAGTTCCCCTTCTTCTTCCCTTTGCCCTTCTTCTTGAAACTAGTGGTCTTGTTGATCATCAACACTTGATGCTCCTTTTTGATTTCTACCTCCGCAGCTTTTAGCATTGCGAAGAGCTCGGGAATAGTCTTGTTCATCCCTTGCATATTATAGTTCATCACGAAGCTCTTGTAGCTTGGTGGCAGTGATTGGAGAACTCTGTCAATGACACTATCATCAGGAAGATTAACTCCCAGTTGAATCAAGTGATTATTATCCAGACATTCTGAGTATGTGTTCACTGACAGAACTATTCTCCTCCATCTTGCAGCTATAGAACTTATTGGAGACTTCATATCTCTCAATCCGGGCATTTGCTTGAAATATTAACTTCAACTCCTGGAACATCTCATATGCTCCATGACGTTCAAAACGTCGTTGAAGACCCGGTTCTAAGCCGTAAAGCATGGCACACTGAACTATAGAGTAGTCATCAGCTTTGCTCTGCCAGACGTTCTTAACGTCGTCAGTTGCATCAGCAGCAGGCCTGGCACCCAACGGTGCTTCCAGGACGTAACTCTTCTATGCAGCAATGAGGATAATCCTCAGGTTACGGACCCAGTCCGTGTAATTGCTACCATCATCTTTCAACTTTGCTTTCTCAAGGAACGCATTAAAATTCAACGGAACAACAGCACGAGCCATCTATCTACAAACAAACATAAACAAGCAAGATACTATCAGGTACTAAGTTCATGATAAATTTAAGTTCAATTAATCATATTACTTAAGAACTCCCACTTAGACAGACATCTCTCTAGTCATCTAAGTGATCACGTGATCCAAATCAACTAAACCATAACCGATCATCACGGGAGATGGAGTAGTTTTCAATGGTGAACATCATTATGTTGATCATATCTACTATATGATTCACGCTCGACCTTTCGGTCTCCGTGTTCTGAGGCCATATCTGCATATGCTAGGCTCGTCAAGTTTAACCTGAGTATTCTGCGTGTGCAAAACTGGCTTGCACCCGTTGTAGATGGACGTAGAGCTTATCACACCCGATCATCACGTGGTGTCTCGGCATGACGAACTTTGGCAATGGTGCATACTCAGGGAGAACACTACTTGATAATTTTAGTGAGAGATCATCTTAAAATGCTACAGTCAATCAAAGCAAGATAACATGCATAAAGGATAAACATCACATGCAATCAATATAAGTGATATGATATGGCCATCATCATCTTGTGCTTGTGATCTCCATCTCCGAAGCACCGTCGTGATCACCATCGTCACCGGCGCGACACCTTGATCTCCATCGTAGCATCGTTGTCGTTTACGCCATCTATTGCTTCTACGACTATCGCTACCGCTTAGTGATAAAGTAAAGCAATTACAGGGCGTTTGCATTTCATACAATAAAGCGACAACCATATGGCTCCTGCCAGTTGCCGATAACTTCGGTTACAAAACATGATCATCTCATACAATAAAATATAGCATCACGTCTTGACCATATCACATTACAACATGCCCTGCAAAAACAAGTTAGACGTCCTCTACTTTGTTGTTGCAAATTTTACGTGGCTGCTACGGGCTTAGCAAGAACCGTTCTTACCTACGCATCAAAAACCACAATGATAGTTCGTCAAGTTAGTGCTGTTTTAACCTTCGCAAGGACCGGGCGTAGCCACACTCGATTCAGCTAAAGTGAGAGAGACAGACGCCCGCCGGCCACCTTTAAGCACGAGTGCTCGTAACGGTGAAACCAGTCTCGCGTAAGCGTACGCGTAATGTCGGTCCGGGCCGCTTCATCTCACAATACCGCCGAACCAAAGTATGACATGCTGGTAAGCAGTATGACTTGTATCGCCCACAACTCACTTGTGTTCTACTCGTGCATATAACATCAACGTATAAAACGTAGGCTCGGATGCCACTGTTGGGGAACGTAGTAATTTCAAAAAAATTCCTACGCACACGCAAGATCATGGTGATGGCATAGCAACGAGAGGGGAGAGTGTTCGTCCACGTACCCTCGTAGACTGTAAGCGGAAGCGTTATCACAACGCGGTTGATGTAGTCGTACGTCTTCACGATCTGACCGATCCAAGCACCGAACGTACGGAGCCTCCGAGTTCATCACACGTTCAGCTCGATGACGATCTCCGGCCTCCGATCCAGCCGAGCTCCGGAGATGAGTTCCGTCAGCACGACGGCGTGGTGACGATGATGATGTTCTACCGGCGCAGAGCTTCGTCTAAACTCCGCGACGATATGACCGAGGTGGAATATGGTGGAGGGGGGCACCGCACACGGCTAAGGAACGATCCGTAGATCAACTTGTGTGTCTATGGGGTGCCCCCCGCCCCCGTATATAAAGGAGCCAGGGGGGAGGAGGCGGCCGGCCTAGGGGGCGCGCCAAGGGGGGAGTCCTACTCCCACCGGGAGTAGGACTCCCCTTTCCAAGTAGGAGTAGGAGAGAAAAGGGGGAAAGAGGAGGAAGAGGGGAAGGAAAGGGGGGGCGCCGCCCCCTTCCCTTGTCCTATTCGGACTAGGAGGGGGAGGGGCGCGTGGCCCCCTCCTGGCTCCTTCTCTCTTCTCCCTCTTGGCCCATGTAGGCCCATTAACCCCCCAGGGGGTTCCAGTAACCTCCCGGTACTCCGGTAAAATGCCGATTTCACCCCGAACCATTCCGATGTCCAAATATAGGCTTCCAATATATCAATCTTTATGTATTGACCATTCCGAGACTCCTCGTCATGCCCGTGATCACATCCAGGACTCCGAACAAACTTCGGTACATCAAAACTTATAAACTCATAATAAAACTGCCATCGAAACGTTAAGCGTGCGGACCCTACGGGTTCGAGAACTATGTAGACATGACCTAAAACCATTCTCGGTCAATAACCAATAGCGGGACCTGGATGCTCATATTGGTTCCTACATATTCTACGAAGATCTTTATCGGTCAAACCGCATAACAACATACGTTGTTCCCTTTGTCATCGGTATGTTACTTGCCCGAGATTTGATCGTCGGTATCCAATACCTAGTTCAATCTCGTTACCGGCAAGTCTCTTTACTCGTTCCATAATACATCATCTCATAACTAACTCATTAGTTACATGCTTGCAAGGCTTAGGTAATGAGTATTACCGAGAGGGCCCAGAGATACCTCTCCGACAATCGGAGTGACAAATCCTAATCTCGAATTATGCCAACCCAACATGTACCTTCGGAAACACCTGTAGAGCACCTTTATAATCACCCAGTTACGTTGTGACGTTTGGTAGCACACAAAGTGTTCTTCCGGTATACGGGAGTTGCACAATCTCATAGTTGTAGGAACTTTGTATAAGTCATGAAGAAAGCAATAGCAGTATACTAAACGATCAAGTGCTAGGCTAACGGAATGGGTCATGTCAATCGCATCATTCTTCTAATGATGTGATCCCACTAATCAAATGACAACACATGTCTATGGTTAGGAAACATAACCATCTTTGATTAATGAGCTAGTCAAGTAGAGGCATACTAGTGACTATAGTTTTGTCTATGTATTCACACATGTATTATGTTTCCAGTTAATACAATTCTAGCATGAATAATAAACATTTATCATGATATGAGGAAATAAATAATAACTTTATTATTGCCTCTAGGGCATATTTCCTTCAGTAATATCGCTACTGCATTACTGCCGCCGTACTCTGCTCTGCCCTGCCTCATTTGGTCCCGTGTTCTGCTCCTCCAGCGGTAATACCGCTGGGGTGAGCGGTAGTACTGCTTATAAGCGGTACTACTGCCCCAAGGTTCATGTTTTGTTGCTCGTTTTCCCTGCTTCTTCCGCCCGAGCGGTAGTACCACTCGTGGAGCGGTAGTACCGCTCATGTGCGGGCTGAGCACATAACGGTTGGATTTTTTCGCTCCTATTAAAGGGGGTCTTCTTCCCCAATGAACCTTATCCTTTGAGCTCGTGTTCTTCCCCCATTGTTGACCTTCTTCGAGCTTGCTAACTCTCAATCCCTCCATGGATTCTTGCTAGTTTTTGAGGGAAAAGAGAGAGGAGATCTAGATCCACATTTCCACCAATCACTTTCTCCTCTATGTGAGGGGAACCCATTGGATCTAGATCTTGGAGTTCTTGGTGTTCTTCTTCTTGTTCTTCCTCTCATCTTCCTCCCTAGCATTAGTTGCTTTGGTGGGATTTGAGAGAGAAGGACTTGGGCACTCCGTGTGCCCTTGCCATTGCATTTGGTGCATCGGTTTGAGTTCACGGTGATACGTGAAAGTGAAGTTTGAGAAGCTTATTACTCTTGGGTGTTTGGGCACCCTAGAGCTTGTTCCTCTTGGGTGCCTTGGCGCCCTAGACGGTTGGTGGTGTTCGGATCTCAATCATTGTGGTGTAAAGCTCCGGGCAAGCGTCGGGGTCTCCAATTAGGTTGTGGAGATCGCCCCGAGCAATTTGACGGGTTCCGGTGACCGCCCCTAAGGGTTGCCAAAGTGTACGGGTTCGGTGACCGCCCCCAAGGATTGCCATTTGTACGGGTTCGGTGACCGCCCTCAAGGGTCCCTTAGTGAAATCACGGCATCTTGCATTGTGCGAGGGCGTGAGGAGATTACGGTGGCCCTAGTGGCTTCTTGGGGAGCATTGTGCCTCCACGCCGCTCTAAACGGAGATTAGCATCCGCAAGGGTGTGAACTTCGGGATACATCGTCGTCTCCGCGTGCCTCAGTTATCTCTTACCCGAGCCCTTTACTTATGCACTTTACTTTGTGATAACCATATTGTTTCTTGTCATATATCTTGCTATCACTTAGTTGTTTATCTTACTTAGCATAAGTTGTTGGTGCACATAGGTGAGCCTAGTTGTTGTAGGTTTTGTGCTTGTCAAATTAACCGTTAGGTTTATTCCGCATTTGTTCAAGCCCCAACCGTAATTATTTTAAAGCACCTATTCAACCCCCCCGCCTCTAGGCGACATCCTCGATCTTTCACTTAATTTTAATAGTATGATGTTTAATTATGAATTGTTATGTATAATTACGCAACATGGCATCTAATGAATTTCCAGTTTCAGTTTGAAATGATTTGTTTTTGCAGAATTTTGATTTTGGGGAGTTTTTTCGAAAAGGATAAATATCCTCGGCCTTGGCATATTTTTGGGAGTTTTTTTCTTCGAAAAGATGGAATAACCCGGCCTCTGCATTTTTTGGGGAGTTAAGGGCATCTCCAAGGCAGAAACGCAAACCTCCTGCAACCGTCCGGACTGCGCTGTCCGGACCACGAAAGTCATCCAACGCCGACCTGTATCGGTCCGCGGGGTGGTCCGGACATGATTTCTCCCGCAAATTGGAGACAGAGTGGGGGAGGTTTGTGGGAGTCTGGACACTCGACATGTAGGACTCTGACACCCCCGGCCCACACAATCCCCCCTCTCGGTCCCATTTCCTTCCACTCTGCCCCTTCTCTCCCTTGTTTTGCATCCGCACCCTCCACCCTCGCCACCGCTGTAGTTCGTCTCCGGCCGCCACAGAGGCATTGCCGGACGTCCGGAACCAGCACCGACGCGCCCGCTCGTCGTTCCAACGGAGCTTTCCACCCTGGAGCCGTTTGTACCCAGATACACTTCGCTCGTTGTTGACAACCTCCATGGCGGACACCACACCCGACAGGTGTTTGGCCAAATGTCATTGAGCTTATTTTCAAATGCTATGTCGTTTTAGAGTACGAAAGATGGTGAGCTACTCCACCATGGAGGATGAGTTATTATGCGATGCGTGATTGGTCGTATTCACGGATTTCATAGGCAGAAGTAGAGGGGAGCTCTTCTGGGAGCAAGTGCATGAAAAGTTTCACGCACGAAAGCACATTGCGCCCTACGATATGTATGTCATTCAACCACGCAACGTGAGGTTGTTGTCATACTGCTGGCACACTATCCAGATCAGCGTTATCAAGTTTTGCAACTTGGTTAGTCAGCTCAAGGCAAGGTGGTCATTGCACGTGGATATGGACGAGATCGTAAGTTTTACTTCCTCTTGCTCAACTTCTTGATTGATTCTTTCACTTAATGTTGGTCTACACATTATATGTAGCCCGCACGCACCGCCGTGGTGTACCATAGGACAGAGCGACAAACCATTTACATGCACGCACTGTTGGATGAAGTTGAAGGGGGAGTATGTGTGGAACGTCATGATTTGTTCATGAAAAACTTGTTGGACATCTGTGATCTAGTCGAATTAGAGAAATTGTTGTACTACACTTAATTTGCTTACTATGTATGGATGATGTGTGATATTTTCTATCCAAACTTTGATGAATATCGGCTGCTTTGCATGAATTCTGTCATGTTAGTTAAAATGTGGTTTGAAATATATGCAACTAGTGTTGGATAGCGTCTTCCTACATCCGTGTCCACGGACTAGTCTCCTGTCCGCTCACGGATGCGGAAGAAAATTTACGGGCTGCCGTTGGAGATGCCCTAAGTTTGAGGATTCAGTTAGCTCCACTTTTCTTTAATTCCTGATATTTGAGGAGGAACCTTTTGAGACACCGTTCATCAGATTGGAAGAACTCGCAAAAGAAAAAGAAAAAAAAACAGCTTAGAAGAATGCCACTCGATCCACTCAGCCAGATGGAAGATCATAACATGAAGAACGGCATTCGACCCAGAGGCGAGACTAACTAGACATGAATTGAATGCTGCTCATCTACTACCATCAGTCCAGCATTTTCCTTGGCGCACATACCAGCAACTCCGGCGTTTCTCACCATACACTCGCTCTAGCTCTATACAGATTACAGGCAAACATGACAGGCACGCACGTATCCGCCTGAAGACAGTCATGGCGGCAGAAAGGGACGGCGATGGTCATGGTGCGGCGGCCAACGCACGCCTTCTCTCGTGCAAGGAAGCAGGAGAGGCGCCGGCTGCGCGAGAAACGTCGGGTACCGCTGCCCCGGCATCACCACCGTCAGGTCCGCCGCCGCCACTACCGCCTCCATCTGCAAATGCAGTGCAAAAGATAGACAATCATCAGGGATTGATTCAGGTTCAGGTGAGACAGCAACGCGCCCGTACGCACGTAGTCATGCAGCTACTGCAGACACGGGCGCGACACGACGCGTACGTCCTCTTGTCACCACTGACACGGTGCACGTGAACCGGACGCACGGCCACGCATGAGCAGAGCACAAGCAAAGCAGCCCGCGGAGGCCAGAATCTTTCTTCTTTAATTACCTTGGGCGGAGGCGCGAGCTTCTCCGGCGAGCCGTGGTCGCGCGGGTGCCGGCCGGCGTGCGGCGGCTGGGCGCGGCGCCCGTGGACGTCGCCGTCGCCGTGGTCGCTGCCGTCGCGGGAGCCCCGGGAGGCCGCCCAGCCGGGCTTGATGAGGTGCTCGAAGATGGCCATGAGGAGGAACATGGCGATGAGGATGGCGGTGGCGGCGAAGCCGAAGGAGATGGCGCTGGCGTTGGTGGAGGAGCCGAGGTCCTTCATGGAGGAGGCCCCGTCGTCCCGCGCGTCGCCCGACGGGGTGGCGGCGGCGGCGTCCCCCATCCACGGCCTTGACTGCTGACCCGCGAAGCTGCTCATGGCGATCGAGCTAGCCGACCGATCGCTCGCTCGCCCAGCTCTTCCCGTCTTCCCGTGATCTTGGTTCGGTTCTTCAGCTGCGCTCCACCGCCTAGGCAGGGGAAATGCGGGCACCAAATACGGCTGAGTTCATCAGGTCCTTATCTGAGTTATCTGCTCGCCATGCGCATGTGACGCCCCTGAAGACGCATCACGTTCTACATGTGAAGAGGCAGAAAAATATAAGAAACTTGCGGCACGGCTGGCACCTTCCACTCTACAGCATTTGTTTTTTGCGTAAGCAAGATTTGGTTGGATAAGCACTCTGGTGTGGCAATCCGAACCAGGAGTCCAGAATTGGCAACTGCAATGCCATCACACCACGTACACGCGTACTAATCACACTGCTATGGAAGAAACTAAAATGTAGAGTATCCTGTTTGTTTCTGCCTCTCATCAAGTCAAGAATAAAGCTGAAAAGCATACAGAAAAAGGAGAGGAGCAGGGAAGCAGAAGGACGGGCTGAAACCCAAGTAGTAGAAGCAAGTACTCATTCTTGAACCCCGGGGAGTCAGGAACACCAAATTGCAGGCAAAAGAAACTCACTTTTAGTAGTACCACCTCCCTGCAGCTGCCAAGAAGAAGCATCAACTGCCTGTTTGCATCCAGTCCTCGAGCCAAATGCCGAGAACCAACCCTACAAGACGGAGGAGCAATATAGCTTGGAATTGGATATAGTACGTCTCTCTCTATCTACTTAAAGGGGGGAGATCTCACTCGGGCAATGGTGGTGGTGGTGGGGAGGGGAGGAGTGGTCAAGAGGAGGAGGAACAAAAGGAAAAGGTGGAAGAACAAAAAGAGCGTGGGCGGGCTTGGGGGCTGCCCACCCTCTTCTACAGAGATTCAACAGGCTGATGATGCATGAGACCGGTGAGAGGGAAGGCTGCTTCAAGTATGGTGCAGAAAAATAATCACAGAATCATGTTTGGGCTGGGCACCTCAAATCAAAGCAGCGGCTCCTCATCCCCATGCACATCAACCCACATGACCCTACGACCATTGTAGCAGATTGATTTGCAGTAGAGCAGCGAGGGTGTGGAGAGAGAGCAGAGCAGAGGAGGAAATGATACAAAAGGGGGCCAAGGAAAAGGCAAAGCTAGAGAAAGGGAAAGAGGCGCATGAAAAGAATAGATGGAGGTCTGGCGGCCTTGCGCAGGATCCCCAATCAGATTTTGAGGGCCTGCTTGGTTCCAGTAAGTCACCCGACTTATAAGTCAGGTGACTTAAAACCAGTGACTTATTAGTCACGCCCGTTTGGTTGTCACCTGACTTATAAGTCATCTGACACACCTACCCACACCAATCAACATCATGCAGATGGTAGGATCCAAGGGTGACTTATAAGTTTTAAGTTGGGGTGGAGCAACTTATGACTTATAAGTTCGGGTGACTTATAAGTCGGGTCTGTTTGACAAAATAAGTCACTTTTTTCACTTTTCGACTTATAAGTTGATGACTTATTTGGAACCAAACAGGGCCTGAAAGTCACTGTCAATAATGGGCGCGTGTCAGGCGGCTCAGGTAAGATGGCAGAATTGCACTGCTCCCGCTGGAACGGACGCGCCCGTTTCTATCTACCCGGCACCGCATCTTGGCATGTGAACCGTGATGTGACACGACAGGAGGAGCAACTCACAAAGTGATTTCGTGCTTGTTCAGAAATTGGCAAGGCATATGGAATGGGAGAGAACCAAGGAGATGAGATGAGGGGAATGGGGGGAAGCAAAGCACATCCCTTTGCTTGCAAGGTGAAAAAGAAAGAAAAGGCCAATGGTAGGGAGCATTTGTTTGTTGCTATGGGCAAGCAAGAGATGCGTCCCTCGTAGATGTATTATTATTCTGCAAGTGAATGTATGTGTGGTGTGCGGACGACAGGGGGGCATGGCCTTTTGAGGCTCCAAGGCAGCAGGGGTCCTACTGCTCTACTGCGGCCACATGACCATTGTACACTCTCCTTCTCTCTCTCTGCATTGAACCATTGTACGCTCAATTATACAGGCTGCGTTGCTCTCCATCTGAATCTACTCCAACATCAGATGGTGTACTGATTTCCAAGATAAGCACACTGCATGGTCTAATTATCATCATCAGTGTGTAATATAATTACAAACTGAACGTTTTAAGCAGCACTATGGTGCAATGCCACTGGCCTATTTCCTAGCATGATGCATCAGTGTGCATGGATGGGTACAACGCAAGATAGGCTGTCTGCTGCGCGCAAAGGGACATGGCATGAGCCTGGCCACCTGGGCTGCCACATGGGACGGAGTACCCGTCCCCAACATGCCATTTAACTATGTCTGAGGAAGTAATTGTCCCGTGCCCCTACCACAGGCCCCCAACTCCTAACCAACATTCAACTAAATTTCGGAAAACATGCATAGGGAATCCAGTATATAAAAAACCAAATCTAGCTCTAGCCAGTTCGATATGTTTCCTCCTGGGTAGCGTACGTGCGTGCCGTCAAGCCTTGGTCTTCGACTCCAAATTCTTCAGTTCCGAGGAAGAACTGTGCAGTAAGATATTGTATGTACTCCTTGGAGCCCATGCGTCTCAGGTGCGCCGAATCGCGCATAGGATCCTCTCAGCACGCAGCGGATCCGCCAAAAAGCTGCGGCAATCACCGGCGGAGCGGCTGAATCTACCTCTCAACATTAATTCATCACTCACATGCATAACTGAATCATCATTAAAAGATAACATGTATAGTTGGTCTCGTCTAACACCGAGGCCTACATTCTTATTACATTTGTTCAAAGCAAATTGTTTGTTGCCAAAATAACACTCATACATATCATCATCTAATCGAGAGACTAAAATCAAATTCCTACTTAAGGTAGGCGCATAAATAAAATTATTCAATCTAAGAGTGTGGCCGGTGTGTAGCTCCAACGTGAGAGATCCCACAGCTTCAACATCGGCTTCAACTCCATTTGCAACCTTAAGCTTTCGTGTTCCTCCTCTTATAGTTTGGATCGTATTGAATCCCTGAATAGTGTTAGCAACGTGAGTGGTTGCACTTGAATCAATCCACCATGACTTTATAGAAAAAAATCGACATAATTCATCTACAAAAGCTATTTCATCAATACCTCTTTTGTTCATCCATTTTAGAAAGTCTGGGCAATCCCTTTGGTAGTGTCCCTCTTGCATGCAGAAGTTACAAGCATTTTCTCCAGTAGTGGAGCTGCTAGGAGGAGAAGAAGAGTTGCCGACTTCTTTACCCTTGAATGGCTTAGGGTTGAATGGCTTAGGGCCTTCTTTCTTGAATTTCTTTTTCTGAGTCTTAGGGAAACCTTGCCCCTCATGCTTTCTCTTGTTAGAGCCAACATGAGAAACATGGTCTTTTTGCTGCCTCATGACCCTCTCTTCCTCCTGAACAATCCTTGTGGTCATCAGCCAGTTGCCATTTTTCCTTTAGAGAGTTATAGTTGACTTTGAATTGTTCAAATCCAGGTGGAAGGGACTCAAGAATCGTTATTACAAGAAGATTTTCACTTAAATAACACTCCAAAGCATTAAGCTTCGTGAAAGCGTTCACCAGCCTTAGTATGTGTTGCCTAACATTCCCGTCAATAGTGTATTTTTGAAGTAGCTTAGTAAAAATCTCATGAGCGTACACTTTGTCGGAGCCTTTAAATTGCTCCTCCATTTTCAGTGAGGAATGCTTTAGCAGTGTCTTTCTTAGGGAGTACCTCAAAAATGTCCGGTGATATTGTCGCTTCATGATAAGAAGCGCAATATGGTTCGACTTGTTCCATTTTTCCATCTTAACACCATAGTCCTTTTTGAGTTCTGCATACCTTATAGCACCTTGCACGGGTGCTATAGGTTTTTTCCCTCAAGGCATAATCAAACTCATTACAACCCAAACATAATTCGACTTGAGACTTTCAACGCGGGAATTTACTCCTCGTAAGTGGTCCGGTCGTGTCGGGCCTGAATGGAGCGGAAGCTAAAATTATCATAAAAATTCGTAAGTAAACTTGCATGATTATAAATTTATGTTGGTAAATAAACAAACATGCCAAGGATTTAATTTCAACTCCATGTCATATCACCTTTGGGCGGAAAAGACATGGAACTAAATATCATAAAGTTATGACTCATAATAATAAATCAACATTGGTCTGAATTAAAAATTAGAGTCATGACATTATCAATTTACATTAACATAAAAAACATTATCATTACTTGATGCATAAAAAAGTTCAACATGCAAAGCACATAATAAATCCTAAATAATATATCTCGTTGGTTCAATGTTACCCAGAATAACAATGTGTTCATTATATTTTTTAGGCATTTTTTGTTTTAAACAGTGCAAAACATAAAAGATATTAACTTACAGTGCATTGTAAATTCACGGAAAATTGCGATGGCTCAGAATACCCATGGTTGTCCGAAAGAAGGCCCAACCCAGCAGCTAAAAACGTAAAGGAAAAACAACTATGCACTAGGCTTACTCAACTGGGCTGAAGCCCGTGGCCGAAAATGGCCCAATAACGCCCGAAGACCTAGCTCGGAGCTCAGCGCGACGATGAACCGTCGGATCAAAACAGACGGTTCAATTTGATCCTGATCGGATCAAAACTTGCTCCCGTACTAACCCTGGACCATTTCCTCCCCTCCTCCCCGATTATCACTCTCTGGCAGTGCCGACTAGCTTAGCGGCTCGAAGGCGCCCGCCATAGCGGCGCGGCGTCTGCGCTCGCTGGAGGAGCGTGCAGCAGGATGAATCCCGCGCTTGTTCGTCGAATGTGGCCCCGACGCCCGCGCACATGGCATTTTAGGGACGCGGGATGGGCGCCGGCCACCGCGGCATGAGGGGCAGCGACAACCCGCGCAGTGTGGGCCACACAAATGTTGGGAAACTTAGTAGAAAACAAAAAAGTCGTCGTACAATCACCAAGTAACAATATGAAGATGCATAACGGGTTGTGATCAACGATCGTTACCGACTCCGTGAGTGCAACAAAAGTACACCAGTTGGTGTAGATCATACTTGGAGTCCCTTGAACATCGATCACGATCCCGTGAACCGTCCTTGAACAATCCCTCGAACGGAAGACCAAAAGCACGGCCTCTCTACTTGGTTGCAAGCGTACGGCCTTCACAATCTGGTAGCGCTTCACCGTCCAGAGCTAATCGTCGCCAGAGAATTAGAGGGAGGATATTAGAACCAAATGGGGCGTCTAATTATGAGGATTAGAGGTGGCTAGGGCTATCTTTAATTAGTCAACTAGGACCAACAAGAACAGAACTAGATCAACTAGAGGAGGCTCCAAAACTGATGTTGTCATAGTGTGGAAATCCTCTAGTATATATAGGTTAGAGGGAGGAAGAAGGCAGCCACCAAGGGGGAAGGAGTCCCCATGGTACGCCAGCCTTGTGGGGGAGTCCTACTCCCTCCATAAGTAGGATTCGTGCCCCGCCCCCCACTAGGAAAGGGGGCCCACTTCAATATGGGCCTATGCGGCCCATATTTCCTTCCACTTCTTGGCCTTTTTGGGCTCGTTGATATTTTCATTAAATATGAAATGTGCTAAATATTTTCAGACCATTATGTATAACTGAACATCTCCGGAAACATTTTCCACATATATATAATTAATTGATAGTACCCAGTATTACTCGATATTCACCGAAACCCTTCGGGTGACCCCGAAACGCTTCCAGAACCTCTCGAAACTATTTCGGATATTAATGAAACAATTCCAGAAATATATTCTCATCACTCCCATCCCATTAACAGTCAACAGATTGTGATTACGTTAAGCTTGTGACCCCATAGGTTCGGTAAATCATAAACATGAATGAAACCCCTTCGTTCAATGACCGATAGGGGAACCGTGCAGATCCATATCGGTCCCTATGGTTACATGAATGATATTTGAGTGAACCTTAGGTTATCATGTGATTTGCCCGTTTCTTTGTGATACTTTACAAAACCCGGTGTGCATCGGCATCCTTGTGAGTCATCACCATGCGAACTATACCGTTGCTCCCATTATCGGTTTTGTTCTTCTTTCTCGTTGACGTGTTCAGGCATCCCCGTGATGTAGTCACCTGTGTCTGAGCAGACGATGATGGATGTTGTTACACCGAGAGGTCCCTAAGAATATATCTCCATTGTCGGAGGAGCAAGTCCACTCTTGAGCTATTCGGTCACTTGTCAAACTTTCCGGTGAACCTGAAAGTTGTCATTATTATCACCTTGTTACAGATGACGTTTGAGCAACCCCAAATCCCATCATCTGGTAGGAAGTCACCGAGATACTCTTATGGTTTGAGGAACTAAAACACATGCTAACACTCCCTGTTATAACAGATGATTTTAGATGATATAATCGAAAAGTATAACAAACAATTATTGGGTCAATTCAATATGATCATTCTTCTAAGGTTACACCCTCAATGTTGTTTTAGGACTATTGTTACACTTAATGATATCCTAAGATCCGGAAAACGTCATCACCAACAACACTTGAACTAGTCTTAGAGGCGAGACCGGGAACCTATTGTCGTTTATCATTCCACACGTGCATATGAGTTTTCCAGTGAATCGCATATTCCAGGATCATAGAAGTTATAGCATGGAATATAAACACTTAACAATGAATATGGAAATACAGTAATACAATATTATTGCCTCTAGGACATATTTCCAACAGTCTCCCACTTGCACTAGAGTCAATAATCTAGTTAGCACTTTTAGTTTTTACACCAATGGTAATCTGGTGTCAGTCCATGCTTTGCTTTGTGGTATAGACTTCGTCCTGTCGAATCTGACAACTTCAGATCCGTGTGTATCATTTGCATTTCTATGCATCTATCATGCTTTCATAAGAATTCATAGTTTGTGTGAACCCAGCTTTGTATATATATTGAATCACTGGTAGAACCTTTTGATTCCCTAGACTGAGTTTTGGAACCACTATTAGGAATAGTGTTCCAACGATATAATCATCTAGAAACCATACCAAGTTCATAAATGAACTTTAGATTCATCACCCTTCATTTTTGCTTCTAAACAAATAATATACTTAGCCTTCTGTTATAGAATTCACCACAGCAACTTTCTTGGACTAATTCCAACTTACTGTGCCACCATAAATCACTTTTAATTTGAAATCGAAAAATCACTTGGAGCACAGATGAAGATTTTATCGATGTACTACTTACAACGAGCCTTCATTGATGTAACTCCTTACAACAATCTCTTTATTTTATCCGTGGGTGAAAAACATGTCGCCAATCCTTAACGACATTTTCATTATTGTCCTGTGATCAACAATTTGACCATACTAGGAACTTTTACTAACAACTAACTTGGAGTACTGGAAATATCTGGTTGTTTACATACCATGAAATAAGAGTGTGGTTGAAATCATATTTTCCTCATCAGTATTTCAGGATACCGACTCCTTCCATGTGACATTGACAAGAAACTCTTCTTCACATTTTTCATACTAAACAACTTTAGTATTCTGTCAATATGTATTTTGGCTAAGTCCTATTAGACACTGTTATCTCCATAGATCATTATGTCTAATACCAGGACTATTCATTGCCTAACTATTTTACTAAAAAACTAGTTTCAATAAAGTCTTAATCCATGTCAAGAAATTTGCATAACTTCCAATCGATGATATGTCATGTACATATAGTGTTTATAAATATTACCATGCTCCCCCTTATTTTCTTTTAAATACAAGCATCTTCGCTTTACTCGATGAAATCAATTTATTTGACCGTTTCATCAGTACGAAGATTCAACTCCACTATGCTTGCTTCAGGTCATTATAGGATCTCGTGAAGTTTGCATACTTACTAGCATCCTCCGGATCGACAAAATTACCTTGGATCATATCAAACAAACAACCTTGTTTCTATTTCCTTCTCATGGGAGACATTTTGACATCCATCTGATTTATCTCATAAAAATAATTGCTAGTTTATCCCGAACCGACTTTAAATATTGCTATGATGAGACAATCTCGTCATAGTTAATTCTTCGATCTTGTTATAAACTATTTGTAAAAAGTCATGCATTATAAAACATTTTTATCATTGTCAGTTTATAGATCCATTACTATTCTTTTAGACTCTAAGTCTTTCGAAGGGTTTATCAAGTTCTAAGCTCGAATTTTGTGAATGGATACTATCTCGGATTATGTTGGTATAGCCAATTTCCGGAGTTAGGGCCCATCAACGCTTCTTTGTGAATTATAGGTTCATTGTTTGCCCAATAATATTTTGTCTGCATACCACAAAGGTCTACACGAATTTTCCCAACTTATATAGTTCAGCTACAAGTTTGACCGTAGTCTATATCTCATGTAGAGGCTTTTGTATCAGTCCCAGTAAGAAATTCTAGAAGTACTTCCAGTGTTCATTTTCTTTGAGCTGATTATGAAGATTCCGCAATCTTGTCGAGTTGCACTGTCCTCCCATTCACTCTTTTGTAGAAAACATTTTCTTCAAAACTTCTGCACTATGTGGCAACACTTTGCCTCGGCGTAGTGATAGACGAAAACCCAACTATTTGGGATAACCTACAAAGTAGCAGTTATTTCAATAAATTTGATGGCGCTTCTTTTTCAGTGTAAAAGCCACCATCTCTAAAGCATCACTTGGAAAGTATATTGGCGAAATAATTAATGTCATCTTTGATCTCACCATGTCATACATAGTTTGGTTGCGTCTTCTTAAAACAATGTACTCTCAGTAGTGTTTCTAGGAGGTGCAAGCTATAAATATCTTTTATAGCTCATCAGACATTCACTAAATTTGTAATTTAAATATCTTTTTCTGCAATCCAATTGTAGAAACATAATTTTCTTGTTACAATAATTTCTACTTCATTCTGAAAACCTTTGAAACACTTCAAAAGATCCAGCTTTATGTCTCAATTAGTAAATATAAATATCTACTTGAGTCATCTTCAAGATAGATAAATCCACTGCTTGCAACAACACTTATATGGTTACATACATCAATATGCATATCTCTAATTATTTTTGTTGCTCGCTCTTTATGGACTGTGAACGGTATTTTAGTTTACTTCACTAATTGGATGAAACTTGCAAGTGTCAAATGATTCTCAATCAGATGACTTCAAAATTCATCACTATGAAATTTCTCCATGTTGGTTTCTCCAATGTGACTAAATGCAGTGCCATGCAGATATGGAATCCTTTTAGTCTTGCGACATTTCGCGTCAGTGTTATGGATGTTCAATTTTATCATCAATACTCATAATAAGAGTATGTCCTTTTTTCATAACATCGAACAACTATTGTCCCGTCATGGACAACCTCCTTCATAACATTGAACAACTATTGTTCTGTCATGAACATCATCCTTGCAACTTCTATGCAATGGGCTAGAGTATGCAAAAACTCTAAAATGAATTATGATAATAAATACAAAGGAAATACACTGATAGAAATATTGTAACCATTTACAATCCATCAAAATATTTTAACCTCATCATTTGTTGATCATTTAGGCCATTCGAAGTTTCTTGCAACAATTTGCAATAATATGCAATTGAGTCGATATCCTTGTGATTAACCTCTTAACTACAATATCGATGAACGAGTGATCAACAAATTGATCATATTTCCCAAGAACTACGCTTTACTTGACCAATCACCTCTACATCTCATAACTTGTATGACATTCATACCTGAGATGGACATTCCAGTCTTCTTTTCTTTCTGCCTTTTACTTCTTATAGTTTTACTTCAATATTTCTCTTACTCTCAGAAGAAATAACAACTTCAAGAGTGGCGTGAGCCCCGAACTTCCCTGGCATGTAAGTCTCATTACATCCTTTGGTTTTGTTCTTTCTCTACAAGTTTTCACCATCAACACATGACTGGCCTTCTTCCGGATCTTACGCATTTCAGTCTTAAACATACTTGAACACTTCACTAGAATTTGCAAACAAAACACTTCTTTAGATATCGCATATCTTTTAGCCTCTGTTTGTTTCTGAAAACAATTTTTAGCACTATAAACCATGAAGAAAGGTGTGTAACCTGTTGATCTGTTGGGGGTGGTCCTGATGCTCCAAAGAACCGAAGGAAGCTCTTCCACCCAACAACACGGAGTCCGCTTTTAGGGAACCATAAGCCGGGGTTTGATTCCTTGCAAAATCTCTTGGTTAGCACGCGCTGCCTGACCATTGGACTGAGGATGTGAACTGATAAAACATGAAGCTAGATGTGCTCCTTCTGACAAAACTCCTTCATAGCACCTTTAGACAGATTTGTCCCATTGTCAGGGATGATACTATGAGGATACCCGAAGCGGAAAATCGGCTTTTTAATAAATGAACGGCCATAGCCACCTCACAATTACTGACCGGCTCTGCCTCAACCCACTTGGTGAATTTATCAACTTCAACCAATAGGTGAGTCTTCTTGTCTTTTGACATCTTGAACGGCCCAACCATATCAAGCCCCCATACTGCAAGCGACCAAGTTATAGGGATTATCCTCAATTCCTGAGCTGGCACATGACCTTGTCTTGCAATTTACTAGCAACCATCACACTTGTGAACGATATCCTCTGCATCAGGATGCGCCGCCAACCAGTAGAAACCGTGCCGAAAGGTTTTGGCCACCAAAGATCTTGACCCGACATGATAGCCACATTCCCCTGCATGAATTTCATGTAGAATTTCACGGCCTTCTTCAGGGGAGACACAACATTGAAACACGACAGTCACACTACATCTGTGTAACTAACCATTGATAATAGTCACGGACTTAGATTGGTGAATGATCTGACGAGCAAATATTTCCTCCTCTGGAAGCTCACCCCGGGTCAAATAAGCAAGATATGGTACTATCCAATCTGGAGTATGCTACGTCTCGAGCTTGCGTTGGTTTTCCCCGAAGAGGAAGGGATGATGCAGCACAGTAGCGTAAGTATTTCCCTCAGTTTTTGAGAACCAAGGTATCAATCCGGTAGGAGGTCACGCGCAAGTCCCTCATACCTGCACAACACGATAGCAACTTGCAACCAACGCTTAGGGGTTGTCAATCCCTTCACAGTCACTTACGAGAGTGAGATCTGATAGAGATAATATTTTTGGTATTTTTGATAGATAGATGCAAAGTAAAAAGTAAAGGCAAAGTAAAAAACAAAGCAAGTAAATAAAGTGATATAGATTGATATGATGAGAATAGACCCGGGGGCCATAGGTTTCACTAGTGGCTTCTCTCAAGAGCATAAGTATTCTACGGTGGGTGAACAAATTACTGTTGAGCAATTGACAGAACTGAGCATAGTTATGAGTATATCTAGGCAATGATCATGTATATAGGCATCACGTCCGTGACAAGTAGATCGAAACGATTCTGCATCTATTACTATTACTCCACTCATCGACGCTATCCAACATGCATCTAGAGTATTAAGTTAAAAATAGAGTAACACTTTAAGCAAGATGACATGATGTAGAGGGATAAATTCATGCAATATGATAAAAACCCCATCTTGTTATCCTCGATGGCAACAATACAATACGTGCCTTGCAACTCTTTCTGTCACTGAGTAAGGACACCGCAAGATTGAACCCAAAGCCATGCACTTCTCCCATTGCAAGAACTACCAATATAGTTGGCCAAACCAAATGGATAATTCGAAGAGACTTGCAAAGATAACTCAATCATACATAAAAGAATTCAGAGAAGAATCAAATATTTTCCATAGATAATACTGGATCATAAACCCACAATTCATCGGTCTCAACAAACACACCGCAAAAAGAAGATTACATCGAATAGATCTCCACAAGAGAGGGGGAGAACATTGTATTGAGATCCAAGAAGAGAGAAGAAGACATCTAGATACTAGCTATGGACCTGAAGGTCTGAAGTAAACTACTCACACTTCATCGGAGGGGCTATGGTGATGATGTAGAAGCCCTCCGTGGTGGATGCCCGCTCCGGTGGAGCTCTGGAATAGGCCCCAAGATGGGATCTCGTGGATACAGAAGGTTGCGGCGGTGGAATTAGGTTTTTGGCTCCTGTTCTGATCATACGGGGATACGTAGGTATATATAGGAGGAAAGAGTACGTCGGTGGAGCTCCGAGGGGCCCATGAGGTAGGGGGCGCGCCCAGGGGGGAGGGCACGCCCTCCACCCTCGTGACCGCCTCGTGGCTTTCTTGACGGAGGGTCCAAGTCTCCTGGATCTTATCTGATGAGTAAATCACGTTCCCGAAGGTTTCATTCCGTTTGGACTCCGTTTGATATTCTGTTTCTTCGAAATACTGAAAAAGGCAAAAAACAACAATTCTGGGCTGGGCCTCCGGTTAATAGGTTAGTCCCAAAAATAATATAAAAGTGGAAAATAAAGCCCAATATAGTCCAAAACAGTAGATAAAGTAGCATGGAGCAATAAAAAATTATAGATACGTTGGAGACGTATCAGAGTAGCACATAGAGATGACACCAGCTGTCCCTCCAGGTCAGGGATAGCCAGGTCTTCTTCTGAAGGCAACTTAACAGAAGGGTTGTGCAAGACATCAACGAACACATTGGGAGGAATCGGCTTGCGCTGAGAACCTAGTTGTGGCAGAGCATCAGCCTCCTCATTAAGCCGCCGGTCGATGTGATCCACTTGATAACGTTGGAAGTGTCTAGCAATGTTAGTCACTGCCTGACAATAAGCCGCCATGAGTGGGTCTTTATAATCTCACTTTCCTGAAACTTGCTGAGCCACCAGATCGGAGTCGCCCAGGCACCTGACCTGGCTCAGATTCATCTCCTTAGCAATACGAAGCCCATGGAGTAAAGCCTCATACTCAGATGCATTGTTAGTACAAGGAAACATGAGCCTCAAAACATAACAAAACTTATCACCTCAAGGGGAAGATATAACAACTCCAGCCCCCGAGGCTTCCAGTTACTGAGACCCGTCAAAGTGTATTGTCCAGTAGGTATGATCTGACTTCTCCTCAGGTATCCGCAACTCTATCCAGTCATTGATAAGATCTACCAAAGCCTGAGATTTGATGGTAGTCCTTGGTACGTATTTGATATGATGTGGCCCTAGCTCAACTGCCCACTTAGTAACTCGGCATGTGGCCTCTCTATTTTGGATTATATTCCCCAGAGGAGCTGGACTGACCACACTAATTGGATGCTCAAGGAAATAGGGCTTCAACTTACAACTAGCCATGAACACTCCAAACACAAAAAAATTCCAATGTGGATATCTCTGCTTGGACCCAGTCAATACTTCATTGACATAATAAACCGGCCATTGAACTGGATATTCTTTCCCTGCCTCTTTGCGCTCCACAACCATTGCCACGCTGACGACTCTGTTGTTAGCCACTACGTACAGGAGCATAGGCTCTTTCTCGGCTGGAGCAGCTAAGACAGGCGGCTCAACCAACTATATTTTAAGTGCCTCAAAAGCCTCATTAGCAGCGTCACTCCAAACAAAGCTATATGTCTTCTTCATCATTTGGTATAAGGGGTTACCTTTTCACCTAGGCGGCTTATGAACCGGCTCAAGGCTGCGATACGACCCGCCAATCTCTGCACATCATTGATACAGGCCGGCTTAGACAAGGAGGTAATAGCTTCGATCTTCTCCGGGTTAGCTTCGATGCCCCTCTCTGAGACCAGAAAACCCAACAGTTTTCTTGTAGGCACGCCAAAGACACACTTGGTTGGGTTAAGTATCATTCTTTAGACCCGGAAGTTGTCAAAGGTTTGTTTCAAATCATCAAACAAGGTCTCCTTATTCCTTGACTTAATCACAATGTCATCAACATAAGCATGAACATTGTGTCCAATATGTCCATGGAAGCAGTTCTAAACACATAGTTGATAAGTTGCCTGGGCACTCTTGAGCCCAAAAGGCATAGACACATAGCAGAAAGCTCCAAAGGGAGTTATAAAAGGTGTCTTCTCCTGGTCTTGAACCGCCATCTTGAACTGATGATAACCAGAATAACCATCCAGAAAACATAAGCTCCCACAACCCATCGTTGCATCAATAATTTGTTCAATACGAGGAAGAGCAAATGGATCAGCCGGACAGGTTTTGTTAAGATCTGTGTAATCAACACACATACGCCAGGTGCTGTTTTCTTAAGTACAAGCACCGGGTTAGCCAGCCACTGAGGGTGAAAAACTTCGACTATGAACCCAGCCGCCAAGAGTCGGACCACTTCTTCTCTGATAGCTTTCCGCCTTTCCTCATTAAAGCGACGAAGGAACTGCCTAACAGGTTTCATCTTAGGATCCACATCAAGGTGGTGCTCAACGAATTCTCTCGGTACACCCTGCATGTCAGAAGGTTTCCATGCAATGATATCCCGATTCTCACGGATGAACTCGGTGAGCGCGCTTTCCTATTCGGGGTCATCTCAGGCCCAATGGTGAACTATTGAGAAGAGTCCACAGGGGCAAAGCCAACTTGCTTTGTATCCTTTGCCGACTAAACTTGAGCAGAGGGTCACACTCATGGCAGGCTTCTTTAGGGGGTCATATCAGTCGGGTCAACATTGTCCTTATAGAACTTGAGCTCTTTTGCAGCATAGGTCGTCTCTTCGTAAGCCGCATCTCCTTCTTCACACTCCAAGGTGAGTTTGCGGTTCCCATGAACTGTGATTATTCCCTCTGGCCCTGGCATCTTGAGCTGCAAATACACATAACAAGGGCGAGCCATGAACATGGCATAAGCTGACCATCCAAATAAGACATGATAAGGACTCTTGATCTTAACCACCTCAAACCATAATGTCTATACTATGTAGTTAAAATCGTCACCAAAAGCCACCTCCAAAGCAATCTTTCCCACGGGGTATGCTGACTTGCCAGGCACCACTCCATGAAAAATTGTGGACGATGGCTTGAGATCTTTGTCTGTCAAACTCATCTGTCGAAATCATAGTACAATATGTTAATGCTGCTACCACCACCCATCAGTACTTCTGTGAACTTATAACCACCCACTTGAGGGGCTACCACCAGTGCTAGATGACCCGAATCATCAACCCAGGGCGGGTGATCTGCCCTACTCCATGTGATCATGTACTCTGACCATCATTGTACTGGGGCACCGCCTGCTCAACCACATGGACTGCTCGCTTATGAACCTTCCGGTCACGCTTGCATGTGTTTGTAGTGAGGACATGATACTGGCCACTGTTAAGCTATTTCGGATTACTATGATACCCTGATTGATTGTTTTGCTGCCAATTACCAGACTGTTGATTATGAACACCATGGTTACCTTGACCCTGGTAGCCAGAACCTAAGCCGCCACCACCAAAGCGGAACCCTAAAACCAGAACCTGACCCGCCAAGTGGCCCATTATCGTTACCATTATGCTGTTGAATATTCTCGTTCCTAAACTCCCGCATGATATAGCAATCCTTCCAGGCATGTGTAGACGGTTTGTTAGGATAACTGTGTTTTGGACAGGGGTCATTGAGCATTGCCTTAAGATTTACAGGCTTTCCTCCACTGAAGGGCGGCTTGCCATTGCCATTACGACGTTGATTCTTAAATCTGACATTTGTGTTAACCACCAAATCTGACCCGCTGTCAGAGTACTTACGCTTCCTCCCATTGCCTTGGTTATTCTGATTACCATACTGAGGCGAGGCGTGTTGTTGTTGGCCCTTTCCACCGCTGTTTTTTCTTGCCCTCACCAGATTTATCATCATAAGAACCTGGATCCTTGGTAGTATCAGAGTCTCCATACCTGGTAAGTACATCCATAAGTTTGCCCATGTCTGTACACTTGCGCTTAAGCCGCCCAAGATTCTGCTTAAGCGGGTCAAAGTGACAGTTCTTCTCCAAGAGCAACATAGCTTGAGCCAACCCAATGTTGTCCGAAGAAGGTATAATGGTCGCAACCCGGCGAGCCCGATGATGGGCTGACTCATCCTCGCGCTGCACATAGTGTTCCCAATCAACGATTGTCATTGGCTGCTTGCAAGTTCCTTGAAAGTTCTTGATGAAGCTGTCCTTCAATTCCACCCAAGTATTGATAGAGTTGGGGGCATGTTTTTTAGCCATGTGCGAGCCGGTCCCTCGAACATCATAGTAAAAATACTTGGCACATACCACATCACTGACATCCAACATGTCCATGGCTAACTCATAGCTCTCAGTCCAAGCTGATGCTCAAGATCCTTCCAAGGGCCCATAAAATCCTTGGGCATATGCTCATTGCATAAAGCCGACACTAGACACGACACTCCAATGGTCCTGGAATTTGATCCAGCTCCCACAGGGGCTAAAGGAGTCACCGGGGGGTGGCTGATGAGCCCCCTGGTTTGCTGCCTTCGCTTCACAGTGGGCTCTTGCTTCATCAACAATAAGCTTGAGCGTTAGTGCGCATGTTATGGGGCGGGTTATTCTAGGGCGGGTTTCGGCGCCGCTCGCTGTTGGAAATGGCTGGCGACTCAGCGTGCCGATTGTAACTTTGGCTCGACAACAGAGTTCAATGCACGCAGTGCCGGCTGTAAGAGTAGTTGGCCTGCTGAGCAATCACCATCAGAAGAAGCCCAATAGCATTCCAGGTCTCAACTGCGGCCGGCGTGTCACCGACGATAGGGATCGCGGCAAGCTGGGTTGCCGCTGCTACCATGTTATCCACCGGGATGCAAAAGTGACCTGATGGGGTTAAAAACTGATGTTGTTGGATCGGGTTAGGGCTTGGGACCCTATCCTCTCACCGGGCGGCCTCCGGATGGCGAGGTTGAGCCGTCGCCCCGCTTCCAGGTGTATTCATGGTTAATTGGGGTATAACCGGTGCTCCCTGGTTACTTGTGTCGGCTCCCGGTGTGTTAAACAAGTGTGTGGGCTGATAACCCGGATATAAACGACTTTGATGTCGTCTTCTAAGAACCGCCTCAAAAGCATTCTGGTCAAGGTTTAACCGCCAAGCCTCAGCCCGTAAGCGTTCCCTTTATGTATGAATCTGAGCCTATAACTTGGCCATCTGGGTATTCTCCAGGTCTATCTCCTCCTGGGCCTTAGTCATCTGCTTGTGAAGCTTTGCGATCTCCACACTACGCTCTGCTTGATTCTCCGCAGTGACCTCGGTTGCTAGCAAGGTTTTAAGAGCATTCATCAACTCAGACAAGGTTTGAGCCGATGACCTTGCTGAGCCGGATCCTCTAGGGGCTGCTGCCCCTATTGGGTCAGTCGCGTCCGCTGCTCCCATCATCGTCGAATTACTAACCAGCGTCGTACCTGCCATGTAGATGGCGGATCGACACGGCGGCTTGTAGGGGTCCGGAATACTATCACCATCTGAACAGCCCCAAGCCCGCCGTCATGAAGATGATAAATCGATCTGTCTCTCCAGTCGGGGACTCATCATCTGTGTAGACGAGAGTCTCTCTTCCAGACTCGGAATTCTCTGGGAGTTCCACACCTTGTGTGGAACCAACGAAGAATTACTTTCGGCCATCTTGAGACCAGGCGGGTTGCGCGTGCCGAGCCAGCTCGACGAGGTTGGTGCAAAAGTCCGACTCAGGTTCAAATTCGCCGATCTTGCCTATGAAAACGTGGATTTTGCCAAAGGGGACCCCGGTACCCGTACTCAATAGAGTCGGCCTCGAGACCCCAGTCGGCGTCATTGTTGTAGATCTTGCCGCAGCGACTCTTGGTCATGCGGCCCATGACGTATCCCTTGAGCCCTGAGAAAGTGCCCTACAAGAACAGGAAACCACTGTGTGCTGGCCCCATGGTGGGCGTCAACTGTCATGGTTTTATCACTATAGATGTCCTAGTGTGAGACTTAGACATGAGGCCATCGCTACGGTAACTAGCTTGTTGGGGTTGAGCGGGATGAGAGACACAATTTACCAAGGTTCGGCCCCTCATAGTGGAGGTAAAACCCTACTCTTGCTTTTCTACTTATTGTTTGAATATCGCTTACAAGGGAGCGGATTCGCTTGAACTAGCTGTCAGTTGATTGTCACATGTCCTAACTACCTCAGAGGCTTGCCTTTATATACAGGTCAAGACCCTTGGCTTACAAAGAGTCTGGGTCGTATTTAGACTCGTACCCGAACCTGCTTCTAATACGCCCAAGTAAGGAAATTGTAGGAGGCTTATACTCTGCGGTCCATGAGTCGCCGTCTCTGGCACTGGGCCTTTAAGCCGCCCATCTGGTGAAACGCCTTCGGGTCTTTGATGTCTACTACACAACCTTCTTCTTGAGACGTTGTTGGGCCTCCAAATGCAGAGGTTTGTAGGACAGTAGCAAATTTCCCTCAAGTGGATGACCTAAGGTTTATCAATCCGTGGGAGGCGTAGGATGAAGATGGTCTCTCTCAAACAACCCTGCAACCAAATAACAAAGAGTCTCTTGTGTACCCAACACACCCAATACAATGGTAAATTGTATAGGTGCACTAGTTCGGCGAAGATATGGTGATACAGGTGCAATATGGATGGTAGATATGGGTATTTGCAATCTAAAAAATATAAAAACAGCAAGGTAACAAGTGGTAAAAGTGAGCGTAAACGGTATTGCAATGGTAGGAAACAAGGCCTAGGGTTCATACTTTCACTAGTGCAAGTTCTCTCAACAATAATAACATAATTGGATCATATAACTATCCCTCAACATGCAACAAAGAGTCACTCCAAAGTCACTAATAGCGGAGAACAAACGAAGAGATTATGGTAGGGTACGAAACCACCTCAAAGTTATCCTTTCTGATCGATCTATTCAAGAGTCCGTAGTAAAATAACATGAAGCTATTCTTTCTGTTCAATCTATCATAGAGTTCGTACTAGAATAACACCTTCAGACTCAAATCAACCAAAACCCTAGTGTCACCTAGATACTCCAATGTCACCTCAAGTATCCATGGGTATGATTATACGATATAGATCACACAATCTCAGATTCATCTTTTCAACCAACACATAGAACTTCAAAGAGTTCCCCAAAGTTTATACTGGAGAGTCAAGACGAAAACGTGTGCCAACCCCTATGCATAAGTTCACAAGGTCACTGAACCCGCAAGTTGATCACCAAAACATACATCAAGTAGATCACATGATATCCCATTGTCACCACAGATAAGCACATGCAAGACATACATCAAGTGTTCTCAAATCCTTAAAGACTCGATCCGATAAGATAAATTCAAAGGGAAAACTCAATCCATTACAAGAGAGTAGATGGGGAGAAACATCATAAGATCCAACTATAATAGAAAAGCTTGTGATACATCAAGATCGTGCCAAATAAAGAACACGAGAGAGAGAGAGAGAGAGAGAGAGAGAGAGATCAAACACATAGCTACTGGTACATACCCTCAGCCCCGAGGGTGAACTACTCCCTCCTCGTCATGGAGAGCGCCGGGATGATGAAGATGGCCATCGGTGAGGGATCCCCCCTCTGGCAGGTTGCCGGAACAGGGTCCCGATTGGTTTTTGGTGGCTACAGAGGCCTGCGGCGGCGGAACTCCCGATCTATTGTGCTCCCAGATGTTTTTAGTGTATATGGACATATATAGGCGAAAGAAGTCGGTCAGGGGAGCCACGAGGGGCCCACGAGGGTGGGGGCGTGCCCAGGGGGCTAGGGCGCGCCTCCCTGCCTCGTGGCTTCCTTGTTGCTTCCCTGACGTATACTCCAAGTCTCCTGGATTGCTTCCGTTCCAAAAATAACTCTCCCGAAGGTTTCATTCCGTTTGGACTCCGTTTGATATTCCTTTTCTTCGAAACACTGAAATAGGCAAGAAAACAACAATTTCGGTTTGGCCTCCGGTTAGTAGGTTAGTCCCAAAAATGATATAAAAGTGTAAAGTAAAGCCCATAAACATCCGAAATGGGTAATATAATAGCATGGAACAATCAAAAATTATAGGTATGTTGGATACGTATCAAGCATCCCCAAGCTTAATTCCTACTCGTCCTTGAGTAGGTAAATGATAAAAAAAGAATTTTTGATGTTGAATGCTACCTAGCATACTTCTCAATGTAATTTTCTTTATTGTGGCATGAATGTTCAGATCCAAAAGATTCAAGATAAAAGTTTAGTATTGACATAAAATTAGTAATACTTCAAGCAAACTAACAAGTAATCTTGTCTTATCAAAATAACATAGCCAAAGAAATCTTATCCCTACAAAATCATATAGTTAGGCTATGCTTTGTTTTCATCACACAAAATACTCCCATCATGCACAACCCCGGTTTCAGCCAAGCAATTGGTTCATACGTTTTAACGCGCTTCAGCTTTTTTCAACTCTCACGCAATACAGGAGCGTGAGCCATGGATATAGCACTATGGGTGGAATAGAATATGATGATGGAGATTGTGTGGAGAAGACAAAAAGGAGAAAGTCTCATATTGACGAGGTTAATCAACGGGCTATGGAGATGCCCATCAATTGATGTCAACATGAGGAGTAGGGGTCGATGCACTAGAGCTATAGATGTATGAAAGCTCAACAAAAGAAACTAAGTGGGTGTGAATCCAACTTGCTTGCTCACGAAGACCTAGGGCATTTTGAGGAAGCCCATCATTGGAATATACAAGCCAAGTTCTATAATGAAAAATTCCCACTAGTATATGAAAGTGACAACATAGGAGACTCTCTATATGAAGAACATGGTGCTACTTTGAAGCACAAGTGTGGAAAAAGATAGTAACATTGTCCCCCTCTTTTTTTTTATTTTCTTTTTTTTGGGCCTTTCTTTTTTTATTGGACTTTCTTTTTTATAAGGGACGATGCTCTAATAATGATGATCATCACACTTCTATTTATTTACAACTCATGAATTACAACTCGAAACTAGAACAAGATATGACTCTATATGAATGCCTCCAGCGGTGTACCGGGATGGGCAATAAATCAAGAGTGACATGTATAAAATATTATGCATGGTGGCTTTGCCACAAATACGATGTCAACTACATGATCATGCAAGGCAATATGACAATAATGATGCGCGTCATGATAAACGGAATGGTGGAAAGTTGCATGGCAATATATCTCGGAATGGCTATGGAAATGCCATAATAGGTAGGTATGGTGGCTGTTTTGAGGAAGATATAAGGAGGTTTATGTGTGATAGAGCGTATCGTATCACGGGGTTTGGATACACCGGCGAAGTTTGCACCAACTCTCAAGGTGAGAAAGGGCAATGCACGGTACCGAAGAGGCTAGCAATGATGGAAGGGTGAGAGTGCGTATAATCCATGGACTCATATTAGTCATAAAGAACTCATATACTTATTGAAAAAGTTTTATTAGCCCTCGAAGCAAAGTACTACTACGCATGCTCCTAGGGGGGAGGCTGGTAGGAGTTAACCATCGCGCCCCCCCGACCTCCACACATAAGGAAGGCAATCAAAAGAGCACCCCATGCAATAAATTTGTTACACAACTTTTACCATACGTGCATGCTACGGGACTTGCCAACTTCAACACAAGTATTCCTCAATTTCATAATTACCCAACTATCATGACTCTAATATTACTACCTTTATATCTCAAAACAATTATCAAGCATCAAATTGATCATAGCATCAAATTCACTTCCTATGATAGTTTTTATTATACCCAACTTGGATGCCCATCATTCTAGGACCAATTTTATAACCATAGCAAATACCATGCTGTTATAAAAGACTCTCAAAATAATATAAGTGAATCATGAGAGTTCATTATTTCTTCAAAATAAAACCACCGCCGTGCTCTAAAAGGATATAAGTGAAGCACTAGAGCAAATGACAAACTACTCCAAAAGATATAAGTGAAGATCAATGAGTAGTCAAATAATTGTGCAACTGTGTGAAGAATCTCTAACATTTAAGAATTTCAGATCTAATGTATTTTATTCAAAAAGAAAGCAAAACAAAATAAAACAAAATGACGCTCCAAGCAAAACACATATCATGTGGTGAATAAAAATATAGCTCCAAGTAAAGTTATCGATGAACGAAGATGAAAGAGGGGATGCCATCCGGGGCATCCCCAAGCTTAGGCTCATGGTTGTCCTTGCATATTACCTTGGGGTGCCTTGGGCATCCCCAAGCTTAGGCTCTTGCCACTCCTTATTACATAGTCCATCGAATCTTTATCCAAAACTTGAAAACTTCACAACACAAAACTCAACAGAAAACTCGTAAGCTCCGTTAGTATAAGAAAGTAAACCACCACTTAGGTACTGTTGTGAACTCATTCTAAATTCATATTGGTGTAATATCTACTGTATTCCAACTTCTCTATGGTTCATACCCTCCGATACTACTCATAGATTCATCAAAATAAGCAAACAACACATAGAAAACAGAATCTGTCAAAAACAGACTAGTCTGTAGTAATCTGTATCATTAGAATAATTCTGTAACTCTAAAAATTCTGAAATAAATTGTTGGACATGAGGAATTTGTATATTAATCATACGCAAAAAGAATCAACCTAAAATCACTCTCCAGTAAAAAAATGGCAGCTAATCTCGTGAGCACTAAAGTTTCTGTTTTTCACAGCAAGATCATAAAGACTTCACCCAAGTCTTCCCAAAGGTCCTACTTGGCACAAACACTAATTGAAACATAAAACCACATCTAAAAAGAGACTAGATGAATTATTTATTACTAAAAAGTAGCAAAAAAATCAAAGAACAAAAATAAAATTGGGTTGCCTCCCAACAAGCGCTTTTCTTTAATGCCTTTTAGCTAGGCATGATGATTTCAATGATGCTCACATAAAAGATAAGAATTGAAACATAAAGAGAGCATAATGAAGAATATTACTAACACATTTAAGTATAACCCACTTCATATGCATAGGTATTTTGTGAGCAAACAACTTATGGGTACAATAATCAACTAGCATAGGAAGGCAAAATAAGCATAACTTTAAAACTTTAAGCACATAGAGAGGAACCTTGATATCATTGCAACTCCTACAAGAATATATTCCTCCCTCATAATAATTTTCAGTAGCATCATGAATGAATTCAACAATATAACCAGCACATAAAGCATTCTTTTCATGATCTACTTGCATAGAAAGTTTACTACTCTCCACATAAGCAAGTTTATTCTTTATGGCATATGTATCATCACAATAATCATCATAAATAGGAGGCATGCTTTCATCATAATAAATTTGCTCATCAAAACTTGGGGGACAAAAAATATCATATTCATCAAACATACCTTCCCCAAGCTTGTGACATTGCATATCATTAGCATCATGGATATTCAAGGAATTCATACTAACGACATTGCAATCATGCTCATCATACAAAGATCTAGTACCAAACATTTTAATGCATTCTTCTTCTAGCAATTGAGCACAATTTTCCTTTCCATCATTTTCACGAAAGATATTAAAAATATGAAGCGCATGAGGCAAACTCAATTCCATTATTTTTGTTGTTTTCTTTTATAAACTAAACTAGTGATAAAACAAGAAACTAAAAGATTCGATTACAAGATCTAAACATATACCTTCAAGCACTAACCTCCCCGGCAACGGCGCCAGAAAAGAGCTTGATGTCTACTACACAACCTTCTTCTGGTAGACGTTGTTGGGCCTCCAAGTGAGAGGTTTATAGGACAGTAGCAAATTTCCCTCAAGTGGATGACCTAAGGTTTATCAATCCGTGGGAGGCGTAGGATGAAGATGGTCTCTCTCAAACAACCGTGCAACCAAATAACAAAGAGTCTCTTGTGTCCCTTACACACCCAATACAATGGTAAATTGTATAGGTGCACTAGTTCAACGAAGAGATGGTGATACAAGTGCAATATGGATGGTAGATATGGGTATTTGTAATCTAAAAACATAAAAATAGCAAGGTAACAAGTGGTAAAAGTGAGCGTAAACGGTATTGCAATGGTAGGAAACAAGGCCTAGGGTTCATACTTTCACTAGTGCAAGTTCTCTCAACAACAATAACATAATTGGATCATATAACTATCCCTCAACATGCAACAACGAGTCACTCCAAGGTCACTAATAGCGGAGAACAAACGAAGAGATTATGGTAGGGTACGAAACCACCTCAAATTTATCCTTTCTAATCGATCTATTCAAGAGTCTGTAGTAAAATAACACGAAGCTATTCTTTTCGTTCAATCTATCATAGAGTTTGTACTAGAATAACACCTTAAGACACAAATCAACCAAAACCCTAATGTCACCTAGATACTCCAATGTCACCTCAAGTATCCATGGGTATGATTATACGATATGCATCACACAACCTCAGATTCATCTATTCAACCAACACATAGAACTTCAAAGAGTGCCCCAAAGTTTCTACCGGAGAGTCATGATGAAAACGCGTGCCAACCCCTATGCATAAGTTCACAAGGTCACTGAACTCGCGAGTTGATCACCAAAACATACATCAAGTGATCACGTGATATCCTATTGTCACCACAGATAAGCACATGCAAGACATATATCAATTGTTCTCAAATCCTTAAAGACTCAATCTGATAAGATAAATTCAAAGGGAAAACTCAATCCATCACAGGAGAGTAGAGGGGGAGAAACATCATAAGATCCAACTATAATAGCAAAGCTCACGATACATCAAGATCGTGCCAAATCAAGAACACAAGAGAGAGAGAGAGATCAAACACATAGCTACTGGTACATACCCTCAGCCCTGAGGATGAACTACTCCCTCCTCGTCAAGGAGAGCGCCGAGATGATGAAGATGGCCACCGGTGAGGGATCCCCCCTCTGGCAGGGTGCCGGAACAGGGTCCCGGTTGGTTTTTGGTGGCTACAGAGGCTTGCGGCGGCGGAACTCCCGATCTATTGTGCTCCCCGATGTTTTTAGGGTATATGGACATATATAGGCGAAAGAAGTCGGTTAGGGGAGCCACGAGGGGCCCATGAGGGTGGGGGCGTGCCCAGGGGGGTAGGGCGCGCCTCCCTGCCTCTTGGCTTCCTTGTTGCTTCCCTGACATATACTCCAAGTCTCCTGGATTGCTTCCGTTCCAAAAATAACTCTCCCGAAGGTTTCATTCCATTTGGACTCCGTTTGACATTCCTTTTCTTCGAAACACTAAAATAGGCAAGAAAACAACAATTTGGGCTGGGCCTCCGGTTAGTAGGTTAGTCCCAAAAATGATATAAAAGTGTAAAGTAAAGCCCATAAACATCTGAAACGGGTAATATAATAGCATGGAACAATCAAAAATTGTAGATACATTGGAGATGTATCAGTCTTCAGCTTAACTCCTCACGGCCCATGTAGGCTCTGGCTCTTGACTCGCCACCTTATTATCCCGGCCAAGTATGGCGGGTCATAACATGGGGTTATATCCCCAACAACATAACTATCCCAAACATTTTGAAGTTCGGGTTTCTTGGAGCAAGCAGACCGTAATGCAATTCCAGCTTTTGGATTGAAGGATGTGAGTCTCATCATCCACAGCATCAGCAAGAGAGTATTGTAAACATGTAGTAGGACAAAATTCTTCTTGGCACATTTAGAGGACGATCCTCTCAAACATAAAGTTTCAACCAGATAAATAAATAGGCAATCAATTTCAACAACAAAGGTGGAACCGTGAGCCATAATTCTACGACTGTAATGCAAACTACACATAGACATTGTTCATAATTAATTTGCACTAGTTATTAAACTTAATTAATACATAATTGTTCTCCTAGTCAAATCAATATGTCTCATAACTGATAGTGAGTGATTTAAGATCCAAATCTAGTTCTCAGCCATTGATGTGGACATCACTGATGATGAGAATTTTGACCTGTAGGCAAACTTTTGTCGATCATATCTCCATATGACTCTTGTTCATCTTTTTATACTTTGTTCTCCGAGCTCAGAATGATTCAGCCAAAACTTCAAAACAACCGAGTGTTATCTGCATACATGGTCTGACCATCTCCGTCTTAGACCTCACGTCCCATTTGTACTCATTTGGACATGACGCACTTCTGAACGCCACGTGTTATAGACGGTTGCAACCCTGGGAAGAGCACCTTTTAAATTGATATTTACTATGAGAGATCACCCTAATAATTGACTACTGTGCAATTAAAGGGTGCAAACAACAAAGTGATAAACATCTCAGGCAATTTGTACTAGCATGACATGGTATATCCCTGGGCGCTGAGAGTTCTCCATGATCGTCTTCAATCTCGAAGTGACGTGACAGACAATATTTTGTTGCCATGGCAACCGTTTCAAAAACGTTGCGGTGGCGGCAATCTCAGAAAACGTGGTTGCGGTGACTGTTTCAAAAAATGTTGTCGTGGCACCAAAATCTGAAATTCCGCCATGGCACGAAATTATAGCTCCTCGTCTCGCGCCTCGGTACACCTTCTTCTTGTTGGGGTCCTCTGTGTACGTCTTGTCACCATCACCTGTAACCTATCTCTATGATATTTATATTAAGGTGGCAATCTCGTGACTCCATCCATCATGTCGTGATGCACAGGCCTCTTAACATTACAACATATAACCATCTCATATATAAACTCATTATCATGACGAAGGCTATGCCACATCATATGCAACCCTGGAAAACCAAGTTAAACGTCCACTAATCAGTCTGGCAATTTTTAATTACATGGCTTCTAGGGTTTCCGGATAAACATTGCTACCTACGTGCACACCATAAAGTGATAATCCTTGTTGCTAGATTAACTTTCAGGGTGTGTGAAAGAAGAGACTTAATTAAAAATCTTGTTCCCCCGCACTAAACTTCGTTTAATACGCGTGACCCCCTAGAAGATCATCCATCTTCATCGCCCTCTTGTGTACGCGACGGTTCATTATTCTTGACTATGGTGAAGCTGAAGGAACTGTTAGAATATCGTCGACAGCCAGAGCCGACCGATTGTCAGAACCTTGTATAAAACGACACCATGCCGCCAATGAACTGAACTGAAGCAACACTCGAGGGAAGCATATCAAGAACATCACCCTCACATCCACATGTGATCTAGATCGCAACCTGCATCTATTCATAGAACCCCTGATGATGCTACTATTGGAAAACATAGTAGAAAACAAAAACAATTCTCCCTACTGTCACCCAAGAACAATATAAGGATACATAACAGGTTGTGATTGCTACCTCTTGAGCTCGCGTTGGTTTTTCCCTTCAAGAGGAAAGGGTGATGCATCAAAGTAGCATAAGTATTTCCCTCAGTTTGAGAACCAAGGTATCAGTCTAGTAGGAGACAGCGCGCAAGTCACCGAATACCTGCACAAACAATCAACAACTTGCACCCAACACGATAAAGGGGTTGTCAATCCCTTCACAGTTACTTGCAAAAGTGAGATCTGATAGAGATAGATAAACGGTAAAGTAAATATTTTTGGTATTTTTGGTTGGAAAGTAAAGATTGCAAAGATTGCCGAGATCTGATAGAGATAGATCACGATTGGAAAGTAAAGATTGCAAAATAAGGAATGGCGACATAAATTGGCAAGTTGATGGGAAACTAATATGATGTAAAATAGACCCGGGGGCCATAGGTTTCACTAGTGGCTTCTCTCAAGATAGCAAATACTATGGTGGGTGAACAAATTACTGCCGAGCAATTGATAGAAAAGTGCAAAGTTATGATGATATCTAAGGCAATGATCATGAACAAACGCATCACGTCTGTGTCAAGTAGACTGAAACGATTCTGCATCTACTACTATTACTCCACACATCGACCGATATCCAACATGCATCTAGAGTATTAAGTTCATAAAGAACGGAGTAACTTATTAAGCAAGATGACATGATGTAGAGGAATTAACTCAAGCAATATGATGAAAACCCCATCTTTTTATCTTGATGGCAACAATACAATATGTGCCTTGCTGCCCCTACTTTCGCTGGGAAAGGACACCGCAAGATTGAACCCAAAGCTAAGCACTTCTCCTATTGCAAGAAAGATCAATCTAGTAGGCCAAACTAAACCGATGATTCGAAGAGACTTGCAAAGATATCAAATCATGCATATAAGAATTCAGAGAAGAACCAAATAATATTCATAGATAATCTGATCATAAATCCATAATTCATCGGATCTCGGCAAACACACCGCAAAAGAATATTACATCGAATAGATATCCAAGAACATCGAGGAGAACATGGTATTGAGAATCAAAGAGAGAGAAGAAGCCATCTAGCTACTAACTATGGACCCATAGGTCTGTGGTAAACTACTCACGCTTCATCGAAGAGGTAATGGTGTTGATGTAGAAGCCTTCCATGATCAAATCCCCCTCCGGCAGGACGCCGGAAAAGCCCCCAAGATGGGATCTCACGGGTACAGAAGGTTGCGGCAGTAGAAAAGTGGTTTCGTGGCTCCCTTGGATGTTTTCAGGGTATAAGAGTATATATAGGCGAAGGAGCTAGGTCATGAGACCCACGAGAGGCCCACGAGGTAGGGGGCGCGCCCTCCTGCCTCGTGGCCGCCTCGTTGCGTCTTCCACTTCATCTCCAAGTCTTTTGGTTTCCTTATGGTCCAAGAAAGATCATCGCGAAAGTTTCATTCCGTTTGGTAGGTATGGTGGCTGTTTTGAGGAAGGTATATGGTGGGTGTATGGTACCAGCGAAAGTTGTGCGGCACAAGAGAGGCTAACAATGGTGGAAGGGTGAGAGTGCGTATAATCCATGGACTCAACAATAGTCATAAAGAACTCACATACTTATTGCAAAAATCTATTAGTTATTGAAACAAAGTACTATGCGCATGATCCTAGGGGGATAGATTGGTAGGAAAATACCATCGCTCGTCCCCGACCGCCACTCATAAAGAAGACAATCAAGAAATAAATCATGCTCCGACTTCATCACATAACGATTCACCATATGTGCATGCTACGGGAATCACAAACTTTAACACAAGTATCTCTCAAATTCACAACTACTCCACTAGCATGACTCTAATATCACCATCTCATATCTCAAAACATTATAAAGAATCAAACTTCTCATAGTATTAAATGCAGTTTATATGAAAGTTTTTATTATATCTATCTTGGATGCCCATCATATTAGGACTAAATTTATAACCAAAGCAAATTACAATACTGTTCTAAAAGACTCTCAAAATAATATAAGTGAAGCATGAGAGTTCAACAATTTCTATAAAATAAAGCCACCGCCGTGCTCTAAAAAGATATAAGTGAAGTACTAGAGCAATATTGTCTAGCTCAAAAGATATAAGTGAAGCACATAGAGTATTCTAATAAATCATGATTCATGCGTGTCTCTCCAAAAGGTGTGTACAGCAAGTATGATTGTGGTAAACTAAAAACCAAGTACTCAAATCATACAATACACTCCAAGCAAAACACATATCATGTGGTGAATAAAAATATAGCCTCAAGTAAAGTTACCGATACATGAAGACGAAAGAGGGGATGCCTTCTGGGGCATCCCCAAGCTTTTGCTTTTGGTTGTCCTTAAATATTACCTTGGGGTGCCTTGCGCATCCCCAAGCTTAGGCTCTTGCCACTCCTTATTCCATAGTCCATCAAATCCTTACCCAAAACTTGAAAACTTCACAACACAAAACTCAACAGAAAATCTCATGAGCTCCGTTAGTATAAGAAAATAAATCACCACTTTAAGGTACTGTTGCAAACTCATTCTTTATTTATATTGGTGTAATATATACTGTATTCCAACTTTTCCATGGTTCATACCCTCGATACTACCCATAGAATCATCAAAATAAGCAAACAACACGTGAAAAAAAGAATCTGTCAAAAACAGAACAGTCTATAGTAATCTGTAACTCTGGAATACTTATAACTCCAAAATTCAGACAAATTAGGAAAACCTGAGAAATTTGTGTACCAATATACAGCAAAAATAATCAGATCAAAATCATATTTATGTGAATTATCAAAACTAATTTACTGGGTGCAAAAGTTTCTAATTTTCAGCAGGATCAACACAACCATCACTGTAAGCTATCCTAAAGGTTTAACTTGGCACAAACACTAATTAAAACATAAAACCACATCTAACAAGAGGCTATATGAATTATTTATTACTAAACAGGAACAAAAGGCAAAGAACAAAAATAAAATTGGGTTGTCTCCCTACAAGCGCTATTGTTTAACGCCTTTTTAGCTAGGCATTGAGATTTCAATGATGCTCACATGAAAGTGAAGAATTGAAGCACAAAGAGAGCATCATAAAATACGTGACAAACACATCTAAGTCTAACATACTTCCTATGCATGCATTCTATAAGCAATCAAATTATCAAGGCAACCAAAACTAGCATATGCAAGGAAGAAGAAAGAGGCGATAGCAATCTCAACATGAAGAGAGGTAATTTAGTAAGATAAAAATTTATACAACCATATTTTCCTCTCTCATAATAAGTACATGTAGGATCATAAGCAAATTCAACAAAGTATCTATCACATAATGTATTCTCAACACGATCCTTATGCATACGAAGTTGACACTCTTCCAAAATAGTGGGATTAACATTAACTAAAGTCATGACCTCTCGAAACCCACTTTTATCAAAAATAGCATAAGATTGAAAATTCTCCAAGTATGTGGGATCTAAAGTTGACACTCTTCCAAATTCACTTTAGATATTATAGCAAACATTATTATCAATCCCATATTCATCATGGGGCTTAAATAAATTTTCAAGATCGCAAGAAGAATCACCCCAATCATGATCATTGCAACAACTAGTAGACATAGCAAAATTAGCATCCCCAAGCTTAGGGTTTTGCATATCATTAACACAACTAACATGAATGGAATTTATAATAACATCATTGCAATCATGCTTTTTATTCAAAGATCTATCGTGAATCACTTCATAAAGCACTTCATCACAATTTTCAGATTCACGAATTTCAAGCAAAACCTCATAAAGATAATCTAGTGCACTCAAATCTCTAGAGATTGGTTCATCATAATTGGATCTCTTAAAAAGATTAGCAAGCGGATGAGGATCCATATACTATTAGCAAGCAAAGATGCAAGCAAAAAGAAGGCACATGGTAACACAAGCAAACAAAAGATCAAACGGAAGAAGGGTGAAAGAAAAGGCAAATCTTTTCGAAAATCGTTTTAGAGGTGGGGGAGAAGAAAACGAGAGGCGAATGGCGAATGATGTAATGCAAGAGAGAAGAGTTTATGATGGGTACTTGGTATGGCTTGACTTGACGTAGATCTCCCCGGCAACAGCGCTAGAAATCCTTCTTGCTACCTCTTGAGCTTGTGTTGGTTTTTCCCTTGAAGAGGAAATGGTGATGCAGCAAAGTAGCGTAAGTATTTTCCTCAGTTTGAGAACCAAGGTATCAATCCAGTAGAAGACAACGCACAAGTCACCGAATACCTGCACAAACAATCAACAACTTGCACCCAATGCGATAAAGTCCTTCTTGCTACCTCTTGAGCTTGTGTTGGTTTTTCCCTTGAAGAGGAAATGGTGATGCAGCAAAGTAGCGTAAGTATTTTCCTCAGTTTGAGAACCAAGGTATCAATCCAGTAGAAGACAACGCACAAGTCACCGAATACCTGCACAAACAATCAACAACTTGCACCCAATGCGATAAAGGGGTTGTCAACCCCTTCACTGTTACTTGCAAAAGTGAGACCTGATAGAGATAGGTAAACGGTAAAGTAAATATTTTTTGGTATTTTTGGTTTATAGATTGAAAAGTAAAGATTGAAAAATAAGTAACGGCGACAGAAATTGGCAAGTTGATGGGAAACTAATATTAAAATAGACCCCGGGGGCATAGGTTTCACTAGTGGCTTCTCTCAAGATAGCGAACATTATGGTGGGTAAAAAAGTTACTGCCAAGCAATTGATAGAAAAGCGCAAAGTTATGACGATGTCTAAGGCAATGATCATGAACATAGGCATCACGTCCGTGTCAAGTAGACCGAAACGATTCTGCATCTACTATTATTACTCCACACATCGATCGATATCCAGCATGCATCTAGAGTATTAAGTTCATAAAGAATGGAGTAATGCATTAAGTAAGATGACATGATGTAGAGGAATTAACTCAAGCAATATGCTGAAAACCCCATCTTTTTATTCTCGATGGCAACAATACAATACGTGCCTTGCTGCCCCTACTACCACTGGGAAAGGACACTGGAAGATTGAACCCAAAGCTAAGCACTTCTCCTATTGCAAGAAAGATCAATCTAGTAGGCCAAACTAAACCTATAATTCGAAGAGACTTGCAAAGATAACAAATCATGCATATATAATTCAGAGAAGAACCAAATAATATTCATAGATAATCTGATCATAAATCCACAATTCATCAAAGATCTCGGCAAGCACACCGCAAAAGAATATTACATCAAATAGATCTCCAAGAATATCAAGGAGAACATGGTATTGAGAATCAAAGAGAGAGAAGAAGCCATCTAGCTACTAACTATGGACTCATAGGCCTGTAGTAAACTACTCACGCTTCATCGAAGAGGTAATGCTGTTAATGTAGAAGCCCTTCGTGATTGAATCCCCCTCCGGCAGGACACCGGAAAAGGCCCCTAGATGGGATCTCACCGGTACAGAAGGTTGCGGCGGGGGAAAGTGGTTTCGTGACTCCCCTGGATGTTTTCAGGGTATAAAAGTATATGTAGGTGAAGGAGATAGGTCAGGAGACCCACGAGGGGTGCACGAGGTAGGGGGGCGCGCCCTACCCCCCTTGGCGCGCCCTCCTGCCTCGTGGCTGCCTTGTTGCATCTCCGACTTCATCTCCAAGTCTTCTAGTTTCCTTCTGGTCCAAGAAAGATCATCGCGAAAGTTTCATTCCATTTGGTATTCCTTTTTGCGAAACTCTAAAAAAGACAAAAAAACAGAAACTAGCACTGGTCTCTCAGTTAATAGGTTAGTCTCAAAATAATATAAAATAGCATATAAATGCCTATTGAACATCCAAAATAGATAATATAATAGCATGGAACAATCACTGATCAACAATCGTTATCGACTCTGGGAGTGCAGCAAAAGTAGACAAGTCGGTATACGTCGTACTTGGAGTCCCTTGAATGTATATGACGATCTCGCGAACCGTCCTTGAACGATCCCTTGAACGGAAGACCGAAAGCACGGCCTCACTACTTGGTTGCAAGCGTACGGTCTTCACGATCCGGCAGCGCTTTGCCGTCCAGAGCTAGGGCTTCTAATTATGAGGATTAGAGGTGGCTACGGCTAGCTCTAATTAGTTAACTAGGACAACAAGAACTAGAACTAGATCAACTAGAAGAGGCTCCAAACCTTATGTTGTCATAGGGTGGAAATCGTCTAGTATATATAGGTTACAGGGGAGGTAGAGGGCAGCCACCAAGGGGGAAGGAGTCCCCTTGGTACGCCATCCTTGGGGGGGGGGTCCTACTCCCTCCCCAAGTAGGATTCGCCCCCCCCCCACTAGGAAAGGGGGCACTTCCATATGGGCCTATGTGGCCTATATTTCCTTCCACCTCTTTGCCTTTTCGGGCCCGTTGATATTTTATTTAAATATAAAATGTTCTAAATATTTTCAGAACATTATATATATATATATATATATATATATATATAATTTAACATCTTCAAAAACATTTTCCACCTATATATAATTAATCGGTATTACCCGACATTCACCCAAACCATTCCGGTGACCCCGGAATGCTTCCGGAACCTCTTCGAACTATTCCAGGTATTAATGAAACAATTTCAAAAATATATTCTCATCACTCCCTTCCCACTTACACTCAGTAGATTGTGATTACCTTAATCTTTTGACCCTGTAGGTTCGGTAAATCATAGACATGAACAAAATCCCTTTGTTCAATGACCGATAGCGTAACCATGCACATCCATATCGGTCCCTATTATTACATGAATGATATTCGAGTGAACCTTAGGTTAGTATGTGATGTTCCCTTTGCTCTGTGATACTTTACAAAATCCGGTGTGCATTGGCATCCTCCTGAGTCATCACCATGCTCACTATACCATTGCTCGAGTTACCAGTTTTGTTCTTCTTTCTCATTAACGTGTTCTGGCATCCCCGTGATGTAGTCACCTATGTTTGGCCAGACGATGATGGATGTTGTCACACCGAGAGGTCCCTAAGAATATCTCTCCATCGTTAGAGGAGCAAATCTCACTCTTGAGCTATCCGGCCACTTGTCAAACTTTCCGGTGAACCTGAAAGTTGTGGTTATGATCACCTTGTTATAGATGACGTTTGAGCAACCCCAAAGCCCATTGTCTGACAGGAAGTGATCGAGATACTCTCATGGTCTGAGGAACTAAAACACATGCTAACACTCCGTGTCATAACAGATGATTTTAGATGATATAATCACAAAGTATAACAAACAATTATTGAGTCGGTTCATTATGATCGTTCTTCTAATGTCGTACCCTCGATGTAGTTTTAGGACTATCGTTACACTTAATGATATCCTAAGATCCGAAAAACATGATCACTAACAACACTTGAACCAGTCTCATAGGCGAGACCGAGAACCTTTTACCGATTATAATTTCACACACGCATATGAGTTTTCCACCGAATCGCATATTCCAGGATCATAGGAGTTATAGCATGAAATATAAACTCTTAACTATGAATATGGAAATATAATAATACAATATTATTGCCTCTAGGGCATATTTCCAAGAACAGGGGCTCATCCATTCGAGCGGCGGCGGCGGCTTAAGATCGTTCCATGTGTCGCTCCAGTGGGAGGCGATGACGCTCGCACCATGGTGGATGCAGTGCGGGCCCCAAAGGGAAGAAGCGACTACGCGACGCATAAGGTGAATATTCTCTTCATTCTTTGCTCAATTCATGTGCATTTTGTGCTTAATTAGGGAAAAACAATCCTAATTTCAGAATTAGGATTCTACTGAATTGGGGGGGGGGGGATCTGGGGTTCTTCAACATGGGGGTTTGCTACTGCTGACGTGTGTGTATCCCTCTGCCTTCTAATTTGCTAATCCAAACGAAATCAACACTTAAAAGATGATCAATTTTAATTAACATGAACTTAATCATGAGCATTAATTCTCCAAAGGCTTAATTAAAACTAATTAAGCATAATTGGCAGTAGAGATCTGTGGCAAATTAGAATATAACATGATGATTTACAAAGGGCGTCAAAACAGTAGCATGCATATTGGGATAACCGGAGGATTGAAAAACCAATCTTGAACATGATTCCCAAAACATGAGATTGATCAATTGATCATGAATTATGGATCTAGTACAATCATGTAGGCGACTGATACCATTGTTGGAACTAATGCATTACTAGGATGTCATACACATAATTTGATTGCATCTAGACCACCCAATTGACATGAACAGAGAAGGTTTAGGGATCATTAGAGGTCACGGAGGTTGACATGATCGCCTGCTCGTTGCAGGCGGGATTGATGGACAATGCAGAGGTCATGGTCGATCTCGTGGACGTCTTGATGCCTTCAGGCCACCACCGGCACTGTCCAGGGACGGCAGCGGCGGCTTGGTTAGGTCTTTCCATTGCTACAACGCTCCCCCTGATCGGATGGGGTGAGAATATTGGGAGGAGAGTAAACCATAAGTGAATTGTGATCTCACAGGGCACTGGCTCTCTCCCGTTATCCCTTTAATATAGCGCTTGCGACTGGGGACCGAAAACCTGAGTTGGTTTTTGGGTGCCCCCGATCAGGGCCGTTAGTTCGATCGGGGCTCACCTAACTTGATGTGTGGGCCCTTTCACTTAATGTTATCCGTTTCCTTTTTGTAGAGTATTAGATCTAATTGGCTTGTTCAGCCGTTTGATCAAACCAATAATGATTTTTTTAAAAAAAATCACCGAGGGGGAGCTCCCCCACCTGAATATATTTCTCATTTTTGTAACCCAACGTCTCTCCGATTACAAAGTTGAATTACATAAGCACATGTAATCGTGATAAGAAATAGGAACGCCATGAGGAGGCGGCCTGCTTATGCGCCGGTTTCTTCATTCGGTGCGTCCAAAGCATAAGGTCATCAATGATTCGCTTGAGGGTGAAGATGCTATGGTGGTTCTGTTGCTTGAAAGTCATGGCGTTTTTGGCGTCCCATATTTTCCATAGGATAATGAGGAGGATGGAGTGCCATATTAGTGCGTCAAGCTGGTTGGGGAGGCGGCAGTCCCAAAGGTTGTCGATGGAGTTGGGTGCGATAGTCCGATTTGCTGCCATATTCTCTGAGCGAGGGGGCAGTCTAGGAAGATATGCGAGGCGATCTCCCCGTCGAACCCACAACAGGGACATAGCACGTCTGGCATGATGTGCTTGCGGATAAGGTTGCTTTTGGAGTTGAATCTTCCACGAAACAGAAGCCATGCAAAGATTTTCACACGGTTTGGAACGCATGAAGACCAAATTGCAATGGCATGAGCGTCGTCATCAGTGTCGGCCATGACCAGCTGATAGGCGGCCTATGTAGAGAAACTGAGGCCACTGTTTAGGTAGCGCTCTTCCGGTCCCGGCGACTCCAGGAAGTCCTGCAGGAGAGACAACAAAGGGCACAACTCGGAAGCGGCATTAGATGTTAGGCGGTTCCTTAGGATTGATTCTAGACCATGGTTCCTAACAGTAGCCACACGAGCGAGGGGGGTGGTGGTATGTGAGTAGAGGCAGGGGAAGAGAGTAGCGAGTGATTGTTGGTGTAACCAAATATCTAGCCAAAAATAGGTGTTTGTTCCAGACTTTGTGATGACGAAGGAGATGGTGTGTAGAGCTGGTAGTTGGTGGTTTATGGTTTGGTAGAGGAAGGAGTGGCTGTTTTGTGGAGCGATGAGAGCATTTGGGTGTTGAAGGTTGATCCAATCTTGCCACGGAGTTTGGTCCGGAAGCAGAGCTTTTACAGCAAATTTCATTAATAGACAGTTATTCTGAACATGAAGATTTTTTAGACCTAGACCACCTAGCTTTTTGGGCTTACAAACATTTTCCCAGGTAACTAAGCATTGAGCACCGGTGCAAGTTTCCTCTGCGGCCCAGAAAAAAGCGCGGCGTATAGAGTCTAGGGTTTTCAGCACGCTTTTTGGGCTGAGAAAGACTAATATAAAATAGACTAAGATGGAGTCAAGGACAGTAGACAAAAGGATGAGTCGGTCGCCCTTGGATAGGATTTTTGCTCGCCAACCTGTCAAGAATTTTCGGCATCGTTCGATAATGGGTAGAAAGGCGTTTGGGGGTAGACGGTTCGGTGCAAGGGGGAGGCCTAGGTAGATTTGTGGAAAGGTTGAGGTTGTGCATTGCAAGGTGGTAGCAATGGAGTCCGCCACAGAAGGGCAGACATGCATAGGTACAAGAGAGTTTTTGTGTAGTTTATCGTGAGGCCTGTAGCCATGGCAAAATTTTGGAGAATGTGCTTTAGCTGCATGGTGGCGTCATTGGATGCCTTGGCGATTATGAGGGTGTCATCGGCATATTGTAGAACTGTCACGCCCAATATGCGATACTATCCTAAAGAGACTCGAAGGTCCCACCAAGGATAGAACCGCATATTGATACGCTTTGCAAGGTGGATATCATTGCATCAACATTACATAATAGATGGGGATACATACAAAAGGGCATACAATGCCACACTAATACAACATCATCTTACATAAGAGCACCATCCGACTACGGATGAAACACAAACAGAAACCCAAACAACATCCACCCTGCTAGCCCAGGCTGCCGACCTAGAACCTATCCCCTGATCAAAGAAGAAGCAGAAGAAGAACGCCAAAACAAGCAAGCATCGCTCTCACATCAAGATCATCGCATAACCTGTACCTGCAACTGTTGTTGTAGTAATCTCTGAGCCACGAGGACTCATCAATCCCATTACCATGGGTATCAATACTAGCAAAGCTTAATGGGAAAGGAAGGGGTAAGTGGTGAGGTTGCAGCAGCGACTAAGCAAGTATGGTGGCTAACATACGCAAATAAGAGCGAGAAGAGAAACAATGAAGCGGTCGTGAAGCTAGCAATGATCAAGAGGTGATCCTGAACTCCTACTTACGTCAAACATAACCCAAAACCGTGTTCACTTCCCGGACTCCGCCGAAAAGAGACCATCACGGCTACACACGTGGTTGATGCGTTTTAGTTCAAATCTGGTGTCAAGTTATCTACAACCGGACATTAACAAATTCCCATCTGCCACATAACCGCGGGCACGGCTCTCGAAACTTTATACCCTGCAGGGGTGTCCCAACTTAGCCCATCACAAGCTCTCACAGTCAACGAAGGATATTCCATCTCCCAGGAAGACCCGATCAGTCTCGGAATCCCGGTTTACAAGACATTTCGACAATGGTAAAACAAGACCAGCAAGACCGCCCGCTGTGCCGACAAATCCCGATAGGAGCTGCACATATCTCGTTCTCAGGGCACACCGGATGAGCAAGACGTCGGGTTGGCATAGACCCTGGTTACCCAGGGGGAGCCGGACATCGCTCGGTTTGGACCAACACTTAGACAAGCATTGGCCCGGGGGGCTAAAATAAATATGACCCTCGGGTTAATTACTCCCAAGGGAAAGGTAATAGGTGGTAGGCAAATGGTAAAACCAATGTTGGGCCTTGCTGGAGGAGTTTTATTCAAGGCGAACTGTCAAGGGGGTCCCATAAATCACCCAACCGCGTTAGGGACGCAAAATCCGGGAACATAATACCGATATGATGGAAACTAGGGCGGCCAGAGTGGAACAAAACACCAGGCATAAGGCCGAGCCTTCCACCCTTTACCAAGTATATAGATGCATTAATAATATAAGAGATATTGTGATATCCCAACATAAACATAATCCAACATGGAGCAATCTTCATCTTCACCTGCAACTAGCAACGCTATAAGAGGGGCTGAGCAAAAGCGGTAACATAGCCATGCAACGGTTTGCTAGGAAGGGTGAAAAGGTTAGAGGCTGACATGGCAATTTGGGAAGGCTTGAAGAACAAGTGATAGGTAGCGCAGCAAAGCGATATAACGAAGCAACTAGCATAGCAATGATAGTAGTGAGATCCAAGGTGATGGACATCTTGCCTGAAATACCGCAAGGAAGAAGAACGAGTCCATGAAGAAGATGAAGCCACGAAGACGAACCAAGCATAGACGAACGAATCCTCACGATCGCAACGAAACGTGAAACTATCGAGAAGAAGCAGACAACATGGTAAACACACCACACATAAACATGACAAAATGCACAACCAAGCATGATGCATGAGAAAACTAAATGAGGCTACTCATGGCAAGAAATGATGCAAACAAAAACAACACATCAAGGCAAGTTTAAATGAGGCCGGAAACAACATATAACAAATCCGGTAAGTCCTCATATTCAAATTTAGAAGTTGGTCCAGATCTGAAAAAATATTAAGTTGAAGTTATTAAACAGCAAGTTAAAGGGCACCAAGAGAATCTACACGAAATTCTAGTCAAATTACATATAAAGTTCATTTAGTTCGGAGCTACGGCCTAGAAGATATGAGCAAAACAAGTTAAAACATGGCATTGATGCAAAATGCATACAAACATCAAGCAAACACTCTCAAAACATGGATGGAACATGGTAATATGAAACTACATGCAAAATCAAGAAAGTTTCATATAGAGCACACTCAAAACGGAGCAACGGTTCAACACATACACCCTATACAAGTTTAAAGGACAAGCTGTCCCAAAACAGCAACTAGGCATTTAGCAAGCATCAAAACAATGTGCTACAGCACCTCAACATAAGAACAAAAGGCGTGGGCTTGAAGTACAGGTAAAGCATCACAAAATATGAACATTAACCTATCTCCAGAAAACACTATAACATGCTCAAAAAGGACATGGCAAGATTGCAAATAATAACAGTTTACAGACTGGGCAGAAATAACATCAGGTTGCAATGTTTAGAGCTATCAAACAACATGTTACCGGAACTTAACATGGCAAACAAAGGCATGGCATGCTAATACTAAAGACAAAGATGAAAACTCCCTTACTGAACTTATTCCAAAGATCAACAGAAAACATGGTAGCATCCATGCAAACATGGCAAGTGATATGACAGATTCGGACATGGCAGGAACAACAATAAGTAGGCATGTTGGTGAGCTTGTACCACTCACCACAGAGCAATTCATGGCATGAGAAGGTAATCAATAGTAAGATGACATGTTTATGAAGCTAAGAATGGCAAGATCAAGTTCATAGAGTGCATGGATCACTAGCAAAGCTCATGGCAAAACTGAACTTAATGTTAACAGGCTGACAACAACATTATTTAGCAATTTGAGAGCAAGATTACAACAAGCTACAGCAGGCCATAAATGCAACCAGGGGCATGGATGGATAGATAATTACATGTGTAACAAAACATCCTTAGTGAACATCTCCATATTATGCATAGAATGACTCGTAGCAGCAGGTTTATATAGCATCATGATATAGCAGATTCAGACGCAAAATAGAAACAGCAAGTACCCTACTTCACAAGCTTGATTCACTCACCACAAGACTCACAAAAATACATGGATTGCTCCACAGTAAAGATGGCATGATGTAGCCCAAACTCATGTAGACATCAAGCTCATAGGATGCACACACAAAATGCAATAAAAAAGACAAATCACCAAGTTCTGTTAACAGACAGCAGTTAAACATCCTATAGCACTTTTGCAACGATGATAATGGCATCAAGATGGACTCAAACAAGCATGACTCAATGGAATTAAATGAAGAGCATCTCATGATGAACATCTTGATATATACACGCACAAAATGGAGCAGTATGCAACAATTTATGGCATGATGAACTTGGGTACATAATGCAAAAATTACAGGACTTGGAAGAAATCGACCTCGAGGGGGGAAAAAGTCAACGGCGTCGGGGTGGCCGGAATCTCGCCGGAGATGACAGTGATGACGGCAGAGGTCAAGGGAGTGGTCGGGGAGGCCGGGGAAGGACGGGTCCGGCCCTCACCGACCAGATCCGGCCAAAGGGAGCCGCGGCGGTGGCGTGGACGACGGGATCCGGGCAACGGAGCTAGCCGGAGATCCATGGCGGCGGCGGCGCTTCTGCAGAGAGAGAGAAGCGGGTGAGGAAGGGGAAAACAGAGGGAGGAAAGGAAGGGGAGGCGCGATGGGAGCGACCTGGGGGTCGAAGTCGCCGGCGGCGCCACTCCGGTGGCCGGCGGAATGGAGGCGAGGCGCAAGGCGGCGCGGTCGGGCGGGCTCCCTGGCGCGGGCACCCGGGTGGCGAGGCACCCGGGCCCCGATGGGCTTCCCAGGGCCCGATCCGGGTCCTGGTGGGCCCGCAGGCTTCGCGGCGGCGCGGGGAGGCCAGGGACGTGTGGCGGTCGGTGGGTGGAGGAGAACGGCGGCGCGGGGGGGAGGGGGGGGAGGGGGGGCTCATGTGGCGGCGTGCCGTGTGGCTGATCGCCATGTGGCGGCGGCGGGTTGGCAGCGCCAGATCCGACGGGAAGGTGGGAGTGGCTGTTGATGATTGGGGGAGCGGATTTCGAGGAGAAGGAAGGAGAAGGCCCAAAATGGCATGGGGAGGTGTTTATATAAGGAAGGGGGGCTAGGGTTAGGGGTTTTGCTCCGTTTTCGGACCGTTTGATCATGATCAGACGCGAGGAGGAGTAGGTTGGGCCTAGTGGGTGGTAGTGGGCTGTGTAGAGGAGGTGGTCTGCGAGGAAAGAGGAGGAATTCAGTCCGGCGGCTGTTACCGGAGACCGAAAACATCCGACGATAGACCGGCTATAATGCCGCTATGTGTATAACTGTTGGGCTATCAGATGAGCTCCGAATGCGATAAAACTTTACGGGCGCTCAATCTACACTATAATAAGACTGCAAGCCAAGCTTCGACCCATTCCGAGAACTTTTTCGGCCACTCACGAAACGAGGTAAAAGGGGGCGCCGGAGGACATAGGAGTGTCGGATTGCAAAACAGACAACGGGGAAAATGCTCGGATGCATGAGACGAACACATATGCAAAAAATAAGATGCACATGATGACATGGCAAAATGCAACACCAAGCACATGACATGGCAACGACGATGAATAACTGGCAGACACCTGGTGCATCGAATCCGGGGCGTAACAACTCTCCTCTACTAACAAGAGATCTCGTGCCGAGATCTTAGGAACGAGACGGGGGAGAAAGAGGATGAAGTGAAACAAAAACGCAAGAGGGAAAATGAACAAAGTCAAGAACACTCGAGTAGGAAAGAGGAATGTTGAATGAGACAAGAAGCAAAAGCTCAAGGAATAAGACTGAATTTGAAACCACGCTGGTTAGGACAAGATAGGGGCGGAATAAGAACGAAAGAATTAGGCAGCACTCCTGCTAAACATGGAAAGAGTAGAACATGAACTTGAGAAGATGGAAGGATACTTGACTTGAGGAACAACACAAAACCTCCGAAAGACTTGACAGATTGGAATGAGAAGAACGAGGAAGAAGATGACAACTTCTTCGGAGAATGAATTTGAAAAGCATCCTTGCGAGAAAAGATTGAACGAAGTTGTTGAGAAAATCAACAACAAAGAACTGCTTGTTGTGGACTTATGGATAACATCTCAAAATTTTGTGGTGATAACCAACCACAAGCGGAAAAGATTGAATAGCTGAGAGGAACGAAGAAATGCAAAACTCCACTTCAAAAGAATGCAGAGAATTAATTACACTTCTAGATGCAAGACGAAAAAGATACTTGAACTCCACCAACAAGAATCTTGATGAACTCTTGAAGAATGAATTAAATTATGAAGAATCACCATGAAGAACTCCGGTGACAAAAGGATGATGAGATAGAATGAAGGATGAAAGAATAAGATTAAAGCTTGCGGTGACTTAGATGGAGGTTCCGACGAAATGGCCGAGGAAATTTGAACTCCGGAAAAGAAAAGATGGAAACACTTGGAACTAGAATTTATTCACCAAGAACAAACTCCGAAGAAAAGGATTAATCACTTTGAGGAAATAAGAATAAGATTTATTGTATGCTTATCCTTCATCAAATTAAATTGATGACAAGCAATGGAGTTTGCATACTACTTATTCTTCTTGAAAAGGATTGAGAAGTGACATGTCGCAAACTTGAGAAGGTCTTCATGAACCACCAGTAGGATTGAAAAGAACGAATGAATTAATATGATAATCAAAGAAAAAGAATCTTGAATGAACCACCATAAGAATTCGAAAATGACTGATGAAAGAGAATGAATCACCGGGGAGAATTAGAAGAACCAATATGCTATAGGGGATTTAGATGCAAAAGAACAAAGAGATCATGAGCTGATTAAAGAACACTTGAATGAAGCACCGGGATAATTGGGTAACGATAGCTGAAATGTGAGGGCGAAGAATTCTTCTGGAAAGATGGCCTCCGGTGAAAAAAAATTGGAAAAACAAATTCTGACATACTCCGGATGAGTAAGAAAAGGAATCTCTGACAAATGGAATAATTCGAGAGGATAACATGAAGCTACAACCACGAATCTTTGGGAGAACGGGCAAGATTTAGAGGAAAAACTCTTCTTCGGTCTTCAAATGACGACGGAAAACACCACCAAAATTACTGAGATACACCGGGAGAATGAAAAGCGAAGAGGTTGAGCCAACAATGAAAAGAATTTGAAAGAGATCTTGGAGAAGGCATGTGACTGATGGGATCCATTCTTACATCACACTCTGAAAAGAATTTGAGAATAGCCCCGGGAAATTAGAAGAGTCAGGTAAGATCGTGGGAAAAGACCTGTGGGTTAGGGCCCACTAAAAGAAAAACACCGTTGGAAAGGGTTGTTGAAGAGATAGATGATGCACCGGAAGAATTGAAATAATTGAATGAGGCGATAACCTCGAATTAATTCGAACACAGACGAATCTCCTGAGATATCTTGAACACTCCGGAAGGATAAACTGGCGAGAGGCGAACGAGCAGGGAAAACACTTGAGCCGAGGAAAAAAATATAATCACTAACAAAAATTAGAATTGAATCCACCGGAGAAGAAAAAGAGATGATGAATGTCAAACGAGACAAGAATTCGCCGGTTGAGATAATTTACGAAGGACAGAAGAGGTTCCGCATGAATGAAATTGATGGTCGAGAGAGAGTCAGACTCCGGGAAGAAAAAGGGTGGGAGGGCGGGAAAAACAAAGGCAACTTGGAAGGGGCAACTAACGAATATCTTGAAGAGAAAACACCGGTTGAAATCATTGAGGAAAAAAAGCAAAGACTTCGCACGAGTAGGATGGATACTCGATTACGGACTCAGTTCCGAGAAGAAGGGGTGGGCGGGTGGGAAAAGAAAACAACTAAGGATTGAACTCAAAGATGAAGAGGCTTGATTCAACTTGACGAGAAATGCACCGGATGAAAAGAGCTGAGAACCAACGATCGGAAAACCAACTGCGTGATCCTAAAGCAAATTTTGAAGGGGAAGAGTAATTCAAAACACCTACGTCAAGATTTCTGACCAGAGCGACAAAGGGGCTGAGGAGTAAAAAGAATTCCTATTCTCCGATATAACTAGACTCCGAAAATAGTTTTCTTCTAGACTCGACAACGGCAAACAATCAAGGAGGCTCCTATGGTCGGTCGAGGCTCTGATACCAACTTTTCACGCCCAACATGCGATACTATCCTAAAGAGACTCGAAGGTCCCACCAAGGATAGAATTGCATATTGATACGCTTTGCAAGGTGGATATCATTACATCAACATTACATAATAGATGGGGATACATACAAAAGGGCATACAATGCCACACTAATACAACATCATCTTACATAAGAGCACCATCCGACTACGGATGAAACACGTACAGGAACTCAAACGACATCCGCCCTGCTAGCCCAGGCTGCCGACCTGGAACCTATCCCCTGATCGAAGAAGAAGCAGAAGAAGAACGCCAAAACAAGCAAGCATCGCTCTCGCATCAAGATCATCGCATAACCTGTACCTGCAACTGTTGTTGTAGTAATCTGCGAGCCACGAGGACTCAGCAATCCCATTACCATGGGTATCAAAACTAGCAAAGCTTAATGGGAAAGGAAGGGGTAAGTGGTGAGGTTGCAGCAGCGACTAAGCAAGTATGGTGGCTAACATACGCAAATAAGAGCGAGAAGAGAAACAACGGAACGGTCGTGAAGCTAGCAATGATCAAGAGGTGATCCTGAACTCCTACTTATGTCAAACATAACCCAAAACCGTGTTCACTTCCCGGACTCCGCCGAAAAGAGACCATCACGGCTACACACGCGGTTGATGCGTTTTAATTCGAATCTGGTGTCAAGTTATCTACAACTGGACATTAACAAATTCCCATCTACCACATAACCGCGGGCACGGCTCTCGAGACTTTATACCCTGCAGGGGTGTCCCAACTTAGCCCATCACAAGCTCTCACGGTCAACGAAGGATATTCCATCTCCCAGGAAGACCCGATCAGTCTCGGAATCCCGGTTTATAAGACATTTCGACAATGGTAAAACAAGACCAGCAAGACCGCCCGCTGTGAGGACAAATCCCGATAGGAGCTACACATATCTCGTTCTCAGGGCACACCCGATGAGCAAGACGTCGGGTTGGCATAGACCCTGGTTACCCAGGGGGCGCCGAACATTGCTCGGTTTGTACCAACACTTAGACAAGCATTGGCCCCGGGGGCTAAAATAAAGATGACCCTCGGGTTAATTACTCCCAAGGGAAAGGTAATAGGTGGTAGTCAAATGGTAAAACCAATGTTGGGCCTTGCTTGAGGAGTTCTATTCAAGGCGTACTGTCAAGGGGGTCCCATAAATCACCCAACCGCGTTAGGGACGCAAAATCCGGGAACATAATACCGATATGACGGAAACTAGGGCGGCAAGAGTGGAACAAAACACCAGGCATAAGGCCGAGCCTTCCACCCTTTACCAAGTATATAGATGCATTAATAATATAAGAGATATTGTGATATCCCAACATAAACATAATCCAACATGGAGCAATCTTCATCTTCACCTGCAACTAGCAATGCTATAAGAGGGGCTGAGCAAAAGGGGTAACATAGCCAAGCAATGGTTTGCTAGGAAGGGTGAAAAGGTTAGAGGCTGACATGGCAACTTGGGAAGGCTTGAAGAACAAGTGATAGGTAGCGCAGCAAAGCGATAGAACGAAGCAACTAGCATAAAAATGATAGTAGTGAGATCCAAGGTGACGGTCATCTTGCCTGAAATCCCGCAAGGAAGAAGAACGAGTCCATGAAGAATATGAATCCACGAAGCCGAACCAAGCGTAGACGAACGAATCCTCACGATCGCAATGAAACGGGAAACTATCGAGAAGAAGCACACAACATGGTAAACACACCACACATAAACATGACAAGATACACAACCAAGCATGATGCATGATAAAACTAGATGAGGCTACTCATGGCAAGAGATGATGCAAACAAGAACAACACATCAAGGCAAGTTTAAATGAGGCGGGAAACAACATATAACAAATCCGGTAAGTCCTCATATTCAAATTTAGAAGTTGGTCCAGATCTGAAAAAACATTAAGTTGAAGTTGTTAAACAACAAGTTAAAGAGCACCAAGGGAATCTACACGAAATTCTAGTCAAGTTACATATAATGTTCATTTAGTTCGGAGCTACGTCCTATAAGATATGAGCAAAACAAGTTAAACATGGTATTGATGCAAAATGCATACAAACATCGAGCAAACATTCTCAAAACATGGATGCAACATTTTAATATGAAGCTACATGCAAAATCAAGCAAATTTCATATAGAGCACACTCAAAACGGAGCAACGGTTCAACACATACACCCTATACAAGTTTAAAGGACAAGCTGTCCCAAAACAGCAACTATGCATCTAGCAAGCATCAAAACAATATGCTACAGCACCTCAACATAAGAACAAAAGGCATGGGCATGAAGTACAGGTAAAGCATGACAAAATATGAACACTGAGCTATCTCCAGAAAACACTATAACATGCTCAAAAAGGACATGGCAAGATTGCAAATAATAACAGTTTATAGACTGGGCAGAAATAACATCAGGTTGCAATGTTAGAGCTATCAAACAACATGTTACCGGAACTTAACATGGCAAAGAAAGGCATGGCATGCTAATACTAAAGACAAAGATGAAAACTCCCTTACTGAACTTATTCCAAAGATCAACAGAAAACATGGTAGCATCCATGCAAACATGGCAAGTGATATGACAGATTCGGACATGGCAGGAACAACAATAAGTAGGCATGTTGGTGAGCTTGTACCACTCACCACAGAGCAATTCATGGCATGACAAGGTAATCAACAGTAAGATGACATGTTTATGAAGCTAAGAATGGCAAGATCAAGTTCATAGAGTGCATGGATCACTAGCAAAGCTCATGGCAAAACTGAACTTAATGTTAACAGGCTGACAGCAACATTATTTAGCAATTTGAGAGCAAGATTACAACAAGCTACAGCAGGCCATAAATGCAACCAGGGGCATGGATGGATAGATAATGACATGTGTAACAAAACATCCTTAGTGAACATCTCCATATTATGCATAGAATGACTCGTAGCAGCAGGTTTATATAGCATCATGATATAGCAGATTCAGACGCAAAATAGAAACAACAAGTACCCTACTTCACAAGCTTGATTCACTCACCACAAGACTCACAAAAATACATGGATTGCTCCACAGTAAAGATGGCATGATGTAGCCCAAACTCATGTAGACATCAAGCTCATAGGATGCACACACAAAATGCAATAAAAAAGACAAATCACCAAGTTCTGTTAACAGACAGCAGTTAACATCCTATAATACTTTTGCAACGATGATAATGGCATCAAGATGGACTCAAACAAGCATGACTCAATGGAATTAAATGAAGAGCATCTCATGATGAACATTTTGATATATTACATGCACAAAACGAAGCAGTATGCAACAATTTATGGCATGATGAACTTGGGTACATAATGCAAAAATTACAGGACTTGGAAGAAATCGACCTCGAGGGGGGAAAAAGTCAACGGCGGCGGGGTGGCCGGAATCTCGCCGGAGATGACAGTGACGACGGCAGAGGTCGAGGGAGAGGTCGGGGAGGCCGGGGAAGGACAGGTCCGGCCCTCACCGACCAGATCCGGCCAGAGGGAGCCGCGGCGGTGGCGTGGACGATGGGTTCCGGGCAACGGGGCTCGCCGGAGATCCATGGCGGCGACGGCGCTTCTGCGGAGAGAGAGAGAAGCAGGTGAGGAAGGGGAAAACGGAGGAAGGAAGGGAAGGGGAGGCGCGATGGGAGCGACCTGGGGGTCGAGGTCGCCGGCGCCGCCACTCTGGTGGCCAGCGGGATGGAGGCGAGGCGCAAGGCGGCGCGGTCGGGCGGGCTCCCTGGCGTGGGCACCCGGGCGGCGGGGCGCCCGGGCCCCGATGGGCTTCCCAGGGCCCGATCCGGGTCCTGGCGGGCCCGCGGGCTTCGCGGCGGCGCGGGGAGGCCGGGGACGCGTGGCGGTCGGTGGGTGGAGGAGAACGGCGGCGTGGGGGGCTCATGTGGCGGCGCGCCCTATGGCTGATCGCCATGTGGCGGCGGCGAGCTGGCAGCACCAGATCCGATGGGAAGGTGGGAGTGGCTGTTGATGATTGGGGGAGCGGATTTCGAGGAGAAGGAAGGAGAAGGCCCAAAATGGCATGGGGAGGTGTTCATATAAGGAAGCGGGGCTAGGGTTAGGGGTTTTGCTCCGTTTTCGGACCGTTTGATCACGATCGGACACAAGGAGAAGTATGTTGGGCCTAGTGGGTGGTAGTGGGCTGTGTAGAGGAGGTGGTCTGCGAGGAAAGAGGAGGAATTCAGTCCAGCGGCTGTTTCCAGAGACCGAAAACATCCGACGATAGACCAGCTATAATGCCGCTATGTGTATAACGGTTGGGCTATCAGATGAGCTCCGAATGTGATGAAACTTGACAGGCGCTCTGTCTACACTATAATAAGACCGCAAGCCAAGCTTCGACCCATTCCGAGAACATTTTTCGGCCACTCATGAAACGAGGTAAAAGGGGGCGCCAAAGGAGTGTCGGATTGCAAAACGGACAACGGGGAAAATGCTCGGATGCATGAGACGAACACGTGTGCAAAAAATAAGATGCACATGATGACATGGTGTAATGCAACACACAAGCACATGACATGGCAACGACGACGAATAACTAGTAGACACCTGGTGCATCGAATCCGGGGCGTTACAACTCTCCTCTACTAACAAGAGATCTCGTCCCGATATCTTAGGAACGAGACGGGGGAGAAAGAGGATGAAGTGAAACAAAAACGCAAGAGGGAAAATGAACAAAGTCAAGAACACTCGAGTAGGAAAGAGGAATGTTGAATGAGACAAGAAGAAAAAGCTCAAGGAATAAGACTGAATTTGAAACCACGCCAGTTAGGACAAGATAGGAGCGGAATAAGAACGAAAGAATTAGGCAGCACTCCTGCTAAACATGGAAAGAGTAGAACATGAACTTGAGAAGATGGAACGATACTTGACTTGAGGAACAACACAAAACCTCCGAAAGACTTGACAGATTGGAATGAGAAGAACGAGGAAGAAGATGACAACTTCTTCGACGAATGAATTTGAAAAGCATCCTTGCGAGAAAAGATTGAACGAAGTTGTTGGGAAAATCAACAACAAATAATTGCTTGTTGTGGACTTATGGATAACATCTCAAAATTTTGAGGTGATAACCAACCACAAGCGGAAAAGATTGAATAGCTGAGAGGAACGAAGAAATGCAAAACTCCACTTCAAAAGAATGCGGTGAATTAATTACACTTCTAGATGCAAGACGAAAAAGATACTTGAACTCCACCAACAAGAATCTTGATGAACTCTTGAAGAATGAATCAAATCATGAAGAATCACCATGAAGAACTCCGGTGACAAAAGGATGATGAGATAGAATGAAGGATGAAAGAATAGGATTAAATCTTGCGGTGACTTAGATGGAGGTTCCGACGAAATGGCCGAGGAAATTTGAACTCCGGAAAAGAAAAGATGAAAACACTTGGAACTAGAATTTATTCACCAAGAACAAACTCCGAAGAAAAGGATTAATCACTTTGAGGAAATAAGAATAAGATTTATTATATGCTTATCCTTCATCAAATTAAATTGATGACAATCAATGGAGTTTGCATACTACTTATTCTTCTTGAAAAGTATTGAGAAGTGACATGTCGCAAACTTGAGAAGGTCTTCATGAACCACCGGTAGGATTGAAAAGAACGAATGAATTAATATGATAATCAAAGAAAAAGAATCTTGAATGAACCACCGTAAGAATTCGAAAATGACTGATGAAAGAGAATGAATCACCGGGAAGAATTATAAGAACCAATATGCTATAGGTGATTTAGATGCAAAAGAACAAAGAGATCATGAGCTGATTAAAGAACACTTGAACGACGCACCGAGATAATTGGATAACAGTAGCTGAAATGTGAGGGCGAAGAATTCTTCTGGAAAGATGGCCTCCGGTGATAAAAATGGAAAAACAACTTCTGACACACTCCGGATGAGTAAGAAAAGGAATCTCTGACCAATGGAATAATTTGAGAGGATAACATGAAGCTAGAACGACGAATCTTCGGGAGAACGGGCAAGATTTAGAGGAAAAACTCTTCTTCGGCCTTCAAATGACGACGGAAAACACCACCAAAATTACTGAGATACACCGGGAGAATGAAAAGCGAAGAGGTTGAGCCAACAATGAAAAGAATTTGAAACAGCTCTTGGAGAAGGCATGTGACTGATGGGATCCATTCTTACATCACACTTTGAAAAGAATTTGAGAATAGCCCCGGGAAATTAGAAGAGTCAGGTAAGATCCTGGGAAAAGACCTGTGGGTTAGGGCCCACTGAAAGAAAAACACCATTGGAAAGGGTTGTTGAAGAGATAGATGATGCACCGGAAGAATTGAAATATTTGAATGAGGTGATAACCTCGAATTAATTCGAACACGGATGAATCTCCTGAGATGTCTTGAACACTCCGGAAGGATAAACTGGCGAGAGGCGAACGAGCAGGGAAAACACTTGAGCCGAGGAAAAAAAATATAATCACTAACAAAAATTAGAATTGAATCCACCGGAGAAGAAAAAGAGATGATGAATGTCAAACGAGACAAGAATTCGCCGGTTGAGATAATTTACAAAGGACTGAAGAGGTTACGCACGAATGAAATTGATGGTCGAGAGAGAGTCAGACTCCGGGAAGAAAAAGGGTGGGAGGGCGGGAAAAACAAAGGCAACTTGGAAGGGGCAACCAACGAATATCTTGAAGAGAAAACACCGGTTGAAATCATTGAGGAAAAAAAGCAAAGACTTCGCACGAGTAGGATGGATACTCGATTACGGACTCAGTTCCGAGAAGAATGGGTGGGCGGGTGGGAAAAGAAAACAACTAAGGATTGAACTCAAAGATGAAGAGGCTTGATTCAACTTGACGAGAAATGCACCGGATGAAAAGAGCTGAGAACCAACGATCGGAAAACCAACTGCGTGATCCTAAAGAAAATTTTGAAGGGGAAGAGTAATTCAAAACACCTACGTCAAGATTTCTGACCAGAGCGACGAAGGGGCTGAGGAGTAAAAAGAATTCCTATTCTCCGATATAACTAGACTCCGAAAATAGTTTTCTTCTAGACTCGACAACGGCCAACAATCAAGGAGGCTCCTATGGTCGGTCGAGGCTCTAATACCAACTTGTCACGCCCAATATGCGATACTATCCTAAAGAGACTCGAAGGTCCCACCAAGGATAGAACTGCATATTGATATGCTTTGCAAGCTGGATATCATTACATCAACATTACATAATAGATGGGGATACATACAAAAGGGAATACAATGCCACACTAATATAACATCATCTTACATAAGAGCACCATCCGACTACGGATGAAACACAAACAGGAACTCAAACGACATCCACCCTGCTAGCCCAGGCTGCCGACCTGGAACCTATCCCCTGATCGAAGAAGAAGCAGAAGAAGAACGCCAAAACAAGCAACCATCTCTCTCGCGTCAAGATCATCGCATAACCTGTACCTACAATTGTTGTTGTAGTAATCTCTGAGCCACGAGGACTCGGCAATCCCATTACCATGGGTATCAAAACTAGCAAAGCTTAATGGGAAAGGAAGGGGTAAGTGGTGAGGTTGCAGCAGCGACTAAGCAAGTATGGTGGCTAACATACGCAAATAAGAGCGAGAAGAGAAACAACGGAACGGTCGTGAAGCTAGCAATGATCAAGAGGTGATCCTGAACTCCTACTTATGTCAAACATAACCCAAAACCGTGTTCACTTCCCGGACTCCGCCGAAAAGAGACCATCTCGGCTACACACACGGTTGATGCGTTTTAATTTGAAACTGGTGTCAAGTTATCTACAATCGGACATTAACAAATTCCCATCTGCCACATAACCGCGGGCACGGCTCTCGAGACTTTATACCCTGCAGGGGTGTCCCAACTTAGCCCATCACAAGCTCTCACGGTCAACGAAGGATATTCCTTCTCCCAGGAAGACCCGATCAGTCTCGGAATCCCGGTTTACAAGACATTTCGACAATGGTAAAACAAGACCAGCAAGACTGCCCGTTGTGCCGACAAATCCCGATAGGAGCTGCACATATCTCGTTCTCAAGGCACACCGGATGAGCAAGACGTCGGGTTGGCATAGACCCTGGTTGCCCAGGGGGCGCCGGACATCGCTCGGTTTGGACCAACACTTAGACAAGCATTGGCCCCGGGGGCTAAAATAAAGATGACCCTCGGGTTAATTACTCCCAAGGGAAAGGTAATAGGTGGTAGGAAAATGGTAAAACCAATGTTGGGCCTTGCTTGGGGAGTTTTATTCAAGGCGAACTATCAAGGGGGTCCCATAAATCACCCGACCGCGTTAGGGACGCAAAATCCGGGAACATAATACCGATATGACGGAAAATAGGGTGGCAAGATTGGAACAAAACACTAGGCATAAGGCCGAGCCTTCCACCCTTTACCAAGTATATAGATGCATTAATAATATAAGAGATATTGTGATATCCCAACATAAACATAATCCAACATGGAGCAATCTTCATCTTCACCTGCAACTAGCAATGCTGTAAGAGGGGCTGAGCAAAAGCAGTAACATAGCCAAGCAATGGTTTGCTAGGAAGGGTGAAAAGGTTAGAGGCTGACATAGCAATTTGGGAAGTCTTGAATAACAAGTGATAGGTAGCACAGCAAAGCGATAGAACGAAGCAACTAGCATAGAAATGATAGTAGTGAGATCCAAGGTGACGGTCATCTTGCCTGAAATCCCGCAAGGAAGAAGAACGAGTCCATGAAGAATATGAATCCACGAAGACGAACCAAGCGTAGACGAACGAATCCTCACAATCGCAACGAAACGGGAAACTATCGAGAAGAAGCACACAACATGGTAAGCACACCACACATAAACATGACAAGATGCACAACCAAGCAGGGGCGGAGCCAGGATTTGAGTATGAGGGGGGCGAAGAGGCCAATACTAAGCAATCGTATATAAAACATATATAAAAAGCCATTATAGACGTCTTTTAGATATATCACTGGCATCAAATTACAATGACATATATTTCATAATTCAAAAGAAAATTACACTTTTATTAGTATAAATGTAACTCTAGATATAACTTTATATATTGTAGTAAGCAATGTAAAAATAACATCACCTAGTAATTTGCATAGTCTAGTTGTATGTTGGATATACCTTCAGATTTGGTCTTGCTATGACAATATGAGCTGTGGGACTGAATAGTATAGGATTTGATACTGACCGAGAAGCAACTACTGCTTCATTGAGATGATTCGATGATGACGGTTGAAGGAGACGCAAGAACAAAAGGGTAGAGCTTCCTTATGTGGCTAATGGCAACGCCGTAATGCCCTAGCGCGCGTAGGCAATCGATCCCAAAATCAAAACAGAAATACTAACAATCAGACCAAGGTTCAGATTCAGAAAAAAAATTACTACTAATAGCAAGTAGTGTATTATTGATATGTACTAAAAGTCTACTACGTGCTTGTATCCATAAGCTGGCCACCCGGTGCCTAGCTGTATAGCGTCGTGGTGAGGGACGGCGGCGGCGGCCGCCGTCTACAGTCAGGCGTAGGTAGAACGTAAAGATGATCAATTGATTGATCTGATCGATAGCATTAGGGCTAGGACCTGGCCTCGACTAGCAAAACAATTACACGCATGAGGCAGGCCACGATCGTACATGGGCTACTTGGCTTATTTGATGCGTACTAATTACAGGATAAATCAGCTGGGCCATCATTAATCAAATCATTACTGGGTCATTAGCACACGTAATACACTGCGTATACCAGAAAATTTCAAGGGGGGGGGCGAGCGATTGGGGGGTGTCTAGCCCCTGCTCGCCCCCTGCCTCCGCCCCTGCAACCAAGCATGATGCATGATAAAACTAGATGAGGCTACTCATGGCAAGAGATGATGCAAACAAGAACAACACATCAAGGCAAGTTTAAATGAGGCCGGAAACAACATATAACAAATCCGGTAAGTCCTCATATTCAAATTTAGAAGTTGGTCCAGATCTGAAAAAACATTAAGTTGAAGTTGTTAAACAGCAAGTTAAAGAGCACCAAGGGAATCTACACGAAATTCTAGTCAAGTTACATATAATGTTCATTTAGTTCGGAGCTACGGCCTAGAAGATATGAGCAAAACAAGTTAAACATGGCATTGATGCAAAATGCATACAAACATCGAGCAAACATTCTCAAAACATGGATGCAACATTGTAATATGAAGCTACATGCAAAATCACGCAAGTTTCATATAGAGCACGCTCAAAACGGAGCAACGGTTCAACACATACACCCTATACAAGTTTAAAGGACAAGTTGTCCCAAAACAGCAACTATGCATCTAGCAAGCATCAAAACGATATGCTACAGCACCTCAACATAAGAACAAAAGGCATGGGCATGAAGTACAGGTAAAGCATGACAAAACATGAACACTGAGCTATCTCCAGAAAACACTATAACATGCTCAAAAAGGACATGGCAAGATTGCAAATAATAACAGTTTACAGACTGGGCAGAAATAACATCAGGTTGCAATGTTTAGAGCTATCAAACAACATGTTACCAGAACTTAACATGGAAAACGAAGGCATGGCCTGCTAATACTACAGACATAGAATAAAACTCCCTTACTGAACTTATTCCAAATATCAACAGAGAGCATGGTAGCATCCATGCAAACATGGCAAGTGATATGACAGATTCGGACATGGCAGGAACAATAATAAGTAGGCATTTTGGTGAGCTTATACCACTCACCACAGAGCAATTCATGGCATTACAAGGTGACCAACAGTAAGATGACATGTTTATGAAGCTAAGAATGGCAAGAGCATGTTCATAGGGTGCATGGATCACTAGCAAAGCTCATGGCAAAACTGAACTTAATGTTTATACGCTGACAACAACATTATTTAGCAATTTGAGAGCAAGATTACAACAAGCTAAAGCAGGCCATAAATGCAACCAGGGGCATGGATGGATATAGAATGACATTTATAACAAAACATCCTTAGTGAACCTCTCCAGATTATGCATAGAATGACTCGTAGCAGCAGGTTTATATAGCATCATGATATAGCAGTTTCAGATGCAAAATAGAAACAGCAAGTACCCTACTTCACAAGCTTGATTCACTCACCACAAGACTCACAAAAATATATGGATTGCACCACAGTAAATATGGCATGATGTAGCCCAAACTCATGTAGACATCAAGCTCATAGGATGCACACACAAAATGCAATGAAAAAGACAAATCACCAAGTTCTGTTAACAGACAGTAGTTAACATCCTATAGCACTCTTGCAACGATGATAATGGCATCAAGATGGACTCAAACAAGCATGACTCAATGGAATTTAATGAATAGCATCTCATGATGAACATTTTGATATATTACACGCACAAAACGGAGTAGTATGCAACAATTTATGGCATGATGAACTTGGGTACCTAATGCAAAAATTACAGGACTTGGAAGAAATCGACCTCGAGGGGGGGAAAGTCAACGGCGGCGGGGTGGCCGGAACCTCGCCGGAGATGACGGTGACGACGGCAGAGGTCGAGGGAGAGGTCGGGGAGGCCGGGGAAGGACGGATACGGCCCTCACTGACCAGATCCGGCCAGAGGGAGCCGCGGCGGTGGCGTGGACGAAGGAATCCGGGCAACGGAGCTCGCCGGAGATCGATGGCGGCGGTGGCGCTTCTGCAGAGAGAGAGAGAAGCGGGTGAGAAAGGGGAAAACGGAGGGAGGAAAGGAAGGGGAGGCGCGATGGGAGCGACCTGGGGGTCGAGGTTGCCGGCGACGCCACTCCGGTGGCTGGCGGAATGGAGGCGAGGCGCAAGGCGACGCGGTCGGGCGGGCTCCCTGGCGCGGGCACTCGGGCGGCGAGGCGCCCGGGCCCCGATGGGCTTCCTAGGGCCCGATCTGGGTCCTGGCGGGCCCGCGGGCTTCGCGGCGGCGCGAGGAGGCCAGGGACGCGTGGCGGTCGGTGGGTGGAGGAGAACGGCGGCGCGGGGGGGCTCATGTGGCGGCGCGCCGTGTGACTGATCGCCATGTGGCGGCGGCGGGCTGGCAGCGCCAGATCCGATGGGAAGGTGGGAGTGGCTGCCTGATGATTGGGGGAACAGATTTCGAGGAGAAGGAAGGAGAAGGCCCAAAATGGCATGGGGAGGTGTTTATATAAGGAAGGGGGGCTAGGGTTAGGGGCTTTGCTCCGTTTTCAGACCGTTTGATCACGATCAGACGCGAAGAGGAGTAGGTTGGGCCTAGTGGGTGGTAGTGGGCTGTGTAGAGGAGGTGGTCTGCAAGGAAAGAAGAGGAATTCAGTCCGGCGGCTGTTTCCGGAGACCGAAAACATCTGATGATAGGCCGGCTATAATGCCGCTATGTGTATAACGGTTGGGCTATCAGATGAGCTCCGAATGCGACGAAACTTGACAGGCGCTCTATCTACACTATAATAAGACCGCAAGCCAAGCTTTGACCCATTCTGAGAACATTTTTCGACCACTCACGAAACGAGGTAAAAGGGGGCGCCGGAGGACATAGGAGTGTCGGATTGCAAAACGGACAACGGAGAAAATGCTCGGATGCATGAGACGAACACGTTAGCAAAAAATAAGATGCACATGATGACATGGCAAAATGAAACACGCAAGCACATGACATGGCAATGACGACGAATAACTGGCAGACACCTGGTGCATCGAATCCGGGGCGTTACAAGAACGGTCGGTGGCAGGTGTGTGAACAGGGGGTGTATTAGGTGCCGAGGGTCGCAGTGTTGTGTCATCATTTGTTGAAGGAGGTCAGCAACGATGATGAAAAGGTAGGGTGATATGGGGTCTCCTTGTCTGAGTCTGTTCTTGCAATTTATCCAGTTTCCTGGGATCCCGTTCAGCATGACGAGCGGTTTTCCTGTTGAGAGGATATCCTGGATCCAGACCGTGGATTTTGGCGGGAAGCCGCGGCGGTGGAGGATGGCGTGGAGAGATTCCCAGGAGAGAGTGTCGAAGGCTTTGCTGAAGTACAGTTTTATGACCATGTTTGGGGCTTTTCGATTATGGCAGGAGCTGAGAAGGTCCGTAGCATAGATAAAGTTTTCCGTGATGCAACAGCTTGAGATAAAACCAGTCTGGTTTCCGTGAACAAGCAGTGGGATCAGTGGTTTTAATCTATTGGTGAGGATCTTGGCGGCCGCTTTGACAGAACAATTTTGGAGAGAGATCAGGCGATAGGAGCCTGGTGTATTTGCTTCTTCTTTTTTTGGCAGCAGAATTAGGTGGGCGCGGTTTAAGCATTCAGTTTGTGCAGAGAGGTTTTGGAAATCTGTCATGAATGAGAAGATGTGTTTTTTACGAGATTCCAGTATTTTCGGTAGAAGAGGGGGCCAAAACCATCCGGTCCGGGGCTAGCTAGGGCATTCATTTGCATGAAAGCTTCTTTTATTTCATCATGAGTAAAGGTAGATTCTAGATTAAGGAGTTGGGGTAGCGGTCGGGGGTAGAATTGTTGTGGCCGGAAGGGCCAGGTTGTAGGCGGTGCGCAGCCGATGATGGATGTGAAGTGGTGCTGAAGAATGACTGCTTTTTGGTCGTGGGAGTGGAACTCCGTCCCATTTTGTAGGAGGGAAGTTATAGTGTTCTTTCGAAGTCTCTCGGAGGCGGCGCGTGGAAATACTGAGTGTTCTCCTCACCCTGAATAGCAGCGCGCACTTTCCCCCATTGTTTCCAGAAGGCCATTTTTTCAGAAATAGATAAGTGCAGGGCATTTGAGACAACAAGTCTTAACCTGTGTTTGGCTCTAAAGATTGGTCGCGCTTCTTCTTTTAGGTCGAGGAGATTTATGACTTGCTTTGTGGCTGCTTCGCGGAGGTGGGCTGGTAATCTTTTGGATGCCCATTGTTTTAGAGAGGAACGTGTTGTTTTCAGGGCTTTTGACAGGGCGGCTGCTGAGTTTATTTGTTTGTTTGATTGACGGTTGGGGGCCCAACATTTCTGCACGATGTTATGGCATTCTATGGAGTGAGTCCATGCGGACTCGAATCTAAAGTGGCGCGGTTTTGGTACACCTGTCTGGATGCGTAGGATTAGGGGTATGTGATCGGATGTGATACGTGGCAGTGAGGACAGTGTTGTGTGAGAGAAGTAATTATTTCGGGACAGATTAAAGAACGCCCGGTCAAGTCGTTCTAAGGTTGGCACAGAGCGTTTGTTAGACCAAGTGAAGCGTCGGTCGAGCAGTGGGAGTTTGAGTAGGGCTAGCTCATTGATCATGTTGTTAAAAGCATCTGCTTCTCGTTGGCGAAAGTTGTGGTTATTTTTTTCATGCGAAAAACGTACAAGGTTGAAGTCTCCTACTATTAACTAGGGCGTGTGATCGTCTTGTTTTATTGCTCTGAGTTCATCGAGAAAAGCTTGTTTGAGGTTGCAACTTGCGGGAGCATAGACGTTTGTGATGATAAAGGATTGTGGGTGCGCAAGGGACGTGAGTTTGATCGATGTGGTGAAGTTGTTGTGCGTGTGGGAGAGCACTGAGAAGTAGTTTGAGTTGAAAGCTGAAACTGTTCCACCAGCCGAGCTGTCGGCCGGTAAAAACACATTTTGGTCTAGAGAGCAAGGTAGGAAGGATCGTAATTTTTTCAGTAATTTCAGTTAGTTTTGATTCTTGTAGGAGGGCGCAGTGTGGGTTAATGCTGATAAGTTCGGAGAGGATATCAGCGCATTTTGACACATCACCAAGACCTCTTACATTCCACGAACAGATAGATAGGGTGGTGTTACTCATACAGATAGGAATACACCAAACACTTAGACGAGAGCAAACTACTAATATGAAATGCTAGGGAGCAATAGACTAAGGGGTAGATGAGGCAGATGCAAGGTTTGCCCCGGACACATAAGCGAGGGGATAAGTAGACCTGATCGGTCGATTCGCGGTAGGGACAGCAAGTCACCACTAGGCCGCCACCTGGGCGTGCGTGGGATAGTGGGAGCATCATGACAGAGCGTCAGCACCGTCGTCGTCGCTGCTGTCATCAGCATGAGAAACGGAAGCAACAGCATCACCGTCAGCCCCACACAGTGCGGCAATCTCTGCAAGGGTTGCGGCAGAAGCAGATGGGGCTTCAGGAACATCAAGTTGGGCGTTGTGGATGGCGTCCTTGAGAGCCTTTGCAATGTCCGAGGCAGTGAGGCGCGCGGCTTTTTCCCTAACAGCCCTAGTAGTCATATCAGTGAAGACAGAGGGCTCTTTGGCAGCCAGGCGGGAGCTGCGGCGGAGGCTTTCTGTCTTGTCCGCCGAGCGTTTGGCGCAGTGCCGCAGCTTGCGAAGCACAGACTCATGTGTGGCAGAATCTGCAGGTTCCAATGCTACTGTGGTCATTGATATGGTATGTGAGATTTGCGTATTTTTTACGAAAGGGGGACAAGGCGTAGCGTGAACTGTACCAGGTGCGTGGAATTGTCACGGCAGTTGTCCTAGTGAAAGGACTTAGTCATGGAGCCATCGCAACTAGGAAGCTTGAAGGAGTTAATCGGGACAAAGGACACGAGGTTTATAATGGTTCGGCCCCTTACGGTGAAGGTAAAAGCCTACGATCCAGTTTTGAATGGGATTACTTATGTCTCGATAACCAGGGAGCGAATCACTGACCTAGCTCTCGAGTTGATGTTACTTGCCCTGAACCGCCGCCGGGTCGTCCCTTTATATACAGAGGCTGACGCCCAGCGGCTCTACAGAGTCCCGGTCAGCTCATAAACAGTGTCCGGCTCGGTCTCTTAACTATTCTTGCCTTACAATACAAGTCACGCATACATGGCGGTTTATCACTACGGGCCTTAAGTCGCCTCTGGGCCATGGGCCTTTAACTAAACCGCCATCCATAACCTGGGTCTTGGGCTTCACAAGTATTTGTGAGTATGACCCGGCCCCTCCTGGGCGGGTCATACTAATAGTTATATCCCCAACATTAGGCCCCAGATTGATTTGAACTGGTTCATGTCAATCTTTGACACTTAAGGAAAAATCTTCCGCCTTTATGAAATTTTTGTAACCCGCCATGACATCACCTATCATAAAAGTGCATTTTATCCAATATATCCCAATGGATCTTTGTCTTGATGACCATCCAGAAAATCGAGGCATCTTTGTAGTTGGATAACTCATTTTTTCGGCCTCCTCGTTTTTCGCGCTCTTTAGTGGCCCTTCCTTATAAATAGACCCAACTAGGTCTTCTTTCCTTCTTCCTATTCCGCATCTTTTTCATGTCGCCCCCATCTGTCACTGGAGCTCCGCTGCCGTGGCCACAGCACCCCTCATATCCATCGAGCTTGGCCGCTGCATCGACCTGAACTTCACCAGAGAACGAGAGTGTCCCTCCTCCGCAGATCTTCCGCAGTAAGTGCTTCCCCTTTCTGCGCCATAGATCTATGCTAGGGCTAGTATGTTCTTCTGTACAGTTCATCGTTCATCCTAGTTCCTCGCACTTGCCTCTGGCATAGCTTTGTTTGATCCCGTAACAGCATAGATCTCGTGCGGTTATTGTTCCGCATCCATTTTTAGTAGTAGCAGATCTCCTTTCTTTGTAGGAATCCTCAGTAGAATGTATGAACTTCTCCGCACCATTTTTTTAGGTCTAGAATTTTCCTTGTCTGAACGTCTGTTTGATCCAAAATAACAGCTGCAAATTGTGAAACCTGTTTGTACAACACTTAGGCAAAATCTGTACTTGTTAGATCTATCTAGTCATGGTGACTCTGATCGCCGGCTTTAAGGAGGCAATGCTCGATTAATAACTTGAACCACCCGTGGCGCTTTAAATAGTCTTGACGTCTTATAGAGCTTATGGCGGCTTAACTAACCAGGACATAACTATCCTTATACCATTAGGCCCCTTCACAAGCCGCCATTTTGAATATGCACAGTAATATTTTTGTCCTGCCCGGCTTAAATTTGAACCGGCACTTTTACTTTGTCTTAGGCTTTCAATCAGAATGGCACCCAAGGCACCTACCTCCTGCAACTGGGTTAAATCCATTATCACTGACAGCACCTTGGATGACTTTGTGAAAACCGGCTATCTACCGAAAAAAGAAGTCATGCCTTATCGTGCTCCTAACCCAGATGAAGAATTTCCTCAACCCAAAGACGGAGAGGTTGTGGTTTTTACATATCATATGAACCGGGGATTTACTCCTCCCGGCTCAAAATTCTTCACGGATGTGCTGAATTTCTTTGATCTTCACCCACAAGACATCGGACCCAATTCCGTGTCTAATATCTGCAACTTCCAAGTATTCAGTGAAGTGTACCTTGGTGAAGAACCCAATTTGCTACTTTTTAGAGAACTGTTCTATTTGAACCGCCAGACTGAATGTGCCAGCGGCCAAAGCTTAGAAGTTGGCAGAGTCTCGATCCAGCACCGCAGGGATGTGATCTTTCCTTACGCTAACCCGCCAAGCCACCCCAAAGATTGGAATATGACATGGTTTTACTGCAAAGATAGCTCTCCGGCTAATGAAAACCCTCTGCCCGGCTTTCATGCCCTTCGTCTTGAGACGAACCATCCTCTGCCTGACAAGATTACAGCCACGGAACGTAAATCACTTGCTCCTACTTTGACCAAGATCAAGGCTCTGCTGGGGAATGGGCTAACAAGCATTGACCTGGTCCGGGTTTGGCTCGCATGGCGGGTTATTCTGTTGAGCCATCGCAGCGTCCTGATGTGCGAATACACTGGCACCAAGAATGATCCTCTGCGTCACAGCCCTGACGACTTACTTTCCCATGTCATTGACGACATGACCAAGTCTCTTCTGAATGAGAGTCTGGCGGATTGCGGCAAGGTGGGCCTGGCTCCCTTCTGCAAAGCTAACCTGGCTCCAAAGGTAAAACACCCATGTGAAATGACTATTTCAATTTCTTAATGTTTCACCCATACTCATGCATATGCTAATCTTTGCAGGCGGGTGATAAATTTTGGAAAGTAAAATATGATCATGAAGCCGCCAAGAGAGCTAGGAAAGAAAAGAAAGCCGCCAGGAAAGAAGCTGTCAAAAAGAAGGGGAAAAAAGCCACCTCTTCTCACCTGCTTCGGCTAGCGGACTCTTCTGAGTCGGAGGTAGCCCTTGATTCCCTTGGCTCATTTTTTAACCATCTTATTGACACTGATTATCAGCAGGAGGACACCGGAGCGAGCCGTAACAAGGCTGATGAGGTAACTATCCTTTCCTCCGACTCTGAGCCTTTGCCAAGATGGAAAATCCGTAGAGTGACCCGGAAAGTAAGGTTTTCTCATCCTTTAGCTCATCATGATCCTCAATTTCTTTTGAAGCGGCAAATTCATGAGAGCTGGGGGCAGACCCGGACCAGCAAGGACGCGGAGCTCTCCTCCGGCTTACCAAACACTCCAAGGAAGCGCCGGAATGAGGTCACTTCTGTTTTAAATAGATTTTACCCCTTAGCGGGTCTCTTTCGTCAACCACTCAATTCCTCTGACTCGGATTATCAGGATACTTCCCCTTCCTCCGGCGAGTCACTACAGTCCAATCTGCCGGCTTTCAAGACTGCACCAGGGTATGATGACCTGCTCATCTTGCATTTATTTTAGTCCCTTGCATCTGTATTAACCTTTATTTTGACACAGTGGTCAAGCCAAACCCAGCAAACAGGTTAGGAAAAATAAACCAGCTGAAGATACAATTGCGACTGAGTCGGTTCTTGAAACAGCCGTGCCGGACTCGACCACTCATGAGCCGCCATCTGAGCCAGCTCAAGACTTACCAACTCCTGCTACTGACCTGTCCACTAATCAAGCTGACAACGAGTGAGAGAATCCAAAGGTTCCTAGCCCGGTCTGGACTGATAACCCTTCAAATACTGATGTAGAGATCACCAGAACCGGCTATTTTGAACCGAGAAGGCCGACTGTACTAGCCAAGTGCCCCGCCAAGGAAGAACTTCTGGACCACCACCGGGTCAAGATGGATGTTGCCAACTATGCTCATATGAGTATTGGAGACATCTTTTCTGGCTATATGAGCCAGTGCACATCAGCCGGAACCTTGAGATTGATATGGTGAAGCAGATGCACCAAAAATTTGAGGTATAACCCGTTCTCTTTTGTTCACTAATCTTTACTATGCTAGCCCCCAAGTCTACTGCTTATGATGCTTATGATGTAGACTTTGAAACAAACTTAGCAACATAAATGAAAGAAACATATAAGAGTTCCGGCTTACCATGTAGTCCCCAAGGGGCGGCTTAACCAATATGGCTAAGCCGGTCCTTATATAAAAAATTCTTATGGGTCCTTGAACAGCAATATGCATTAGCCCCCAAGTGCCAAGTATTATTGCTTGCAAAATGCTTGGGACTTACTCTTATAAATCACCATCTTATGAACCACCATTGAAAATAAAACTCTTTGGCAACATTAGCCCCCAAGTGCCAAGTTTTGTTGCTAGCAAAATGCTTGGGACTTTAATATTGCATAAACAATTGGCTTGATTTTGACTCTGTACTTGTATAGGCCACCACGAGCCAACTCGAATCCGAGGTGACGAATCTGAAGAGCCGCCTTGAGACCCAAGAGACGGAAATTGAAAAGGACGACACCAAGTTCAAATTCAGCATTTCTGAACAAGAAAAACTGGGCTGCTGAAAAGAAAGCCTGGGCTGATGAAAAGACCGCACTAATTAACCGTGCTGAAAAAGCAGAGGCGGCTCTGGAAGAAGTCACCGGTGAATTAACCGGTTTAAAGCGCCATGTCTCTCAAATGGTCTCATCCATCTTTGGTAAGTCGCCCTGCAAGTGTTTAAATATCTAAGCCTTTCAATTGACCATAAGACTGGAATTAACTCACCTGATCACGTTTATGCAGGCCCCAGAAGCTCAAACTTGAACCAAGACATGCTGATCAAACTAAAGGCAGTGTACACTTTGGTGGAACAATTGTACACCGGGTCTCAACGTGCATTAGCCACGGTGGCTCTGTCGAATGAAGTGTCAACCCTCCTGGTAGAGGTATTGAAGAAGCTGTTCGTTCTCCCTCAATGGTTCAATGAACTGAGGCGGTCAGCTGCAAGAGCCAAAGCAGTAAACGCTTTAAGTTGTGCCAAGGCTTAGTTACCAGAATTAGACCCGGCTGACATTTCCACCGCTACCCAAGCCTGAAGGAAGATGACACTCCTTTTGAAGATGCTGACTTTCTTGCCTGTGTCAAAGAGATACGCCCCATGGCTACTCTGATAGCAAATGAAGTGGATCTTACCAAGTACCAGGCGGGTTATGATGAAGAGAACCGGAGAATTCCAATGCCTCACTATGAAGTTACCAGTCTGATTCCCCCACTCCGTAAGCACACCTTTGCTCCTGAAGTTGACCCGGCGGCCTTGTTGATGCTAAAGCTGAATTTGAAGCCTTGAACAACATTGACTGGTCATCGTCAACCTTCCAGGAAAGGGAGCAGGGCGAAAGCGCGGAGAGGGCTAACCAGGACGCTTCAGGCCAATGATGAGGGTGAACCTGCCGTGGCGGCTCATACCTGGGATGTGCTTAAAAATAATGTGAATTATCTAGACTCAGGGAGTCATGTAATAGGATAGAAATAACTTTATTTTGGTTGTGCCATCGTGCACGTTTTGATGCTTAACGCCTTTAAACCGCCGTGTTGTATCCATCCGTGTTACTTTTCATCTACTTACCATATGCTTGATCAGACTTTGTAAACTGTCCTGCATATGAAAACAAACTGCAAAAAATCCCTTGACAACTTAACACTAGGCGTGTCAAAAAGGACTTTAAAAAGAGTCATAGATTAGCTTGTTGTAAAAAACACAACTATGATCCTATGCTTATGACTTCTTAGATTTGCATCACAAGTTTATATGACCCGGTCGGTAAGGGTGATAACCCAGTCTTTGGAAACCCAAAATTTCAAAGGTATGATTATGCTTATGTATCGGCGAGTCATCAGTCGATATTGAGCCGGGTCAAAAGCAACCATACTTAAACTTGTAAGCCTCATAAAAAGTCTCAAGTCAAATAAAGGGTGTTTCCAAAGAAAACTTAAACCAAAACAGAATAAAAAATTCAAGGCTACTGATTTGAATACGATCAGTAAACCGTTCCAGAGGGGTTTAAGCTGGGATTCAAATACGATCATGTAGCCCCCAATGGCTTTGGCGTTGCGCTGATCAAGAGGGTACCAACAGCTATGTTCTCTTTGGTTCGAACACGACCTATGTTTGAACAGGAAGCCCCCTAATGACCTTGAGAATTTTTTAACAACTCTGATTCGAATACGATCAAATTCTGTTCCCAAAAGGGGTTAAGCTATGATTTGAATACGATCAAGAAGCCCCCTAGTGAGCTCGGAAGTGTGCCAATCAAAAGGGTACCGACAACTATGTTCTTTTTGGTTCGAATACGACCTATGTTTGAACAGGAAGCCCCCTAGTGATCATGATTTTTTAACGCCTAGATTCAAATAAGATCGTAAGCCGGATCAAGCGGGTTAAGCCAGATCAAATGTGATTAGCCCCCAAGTGATCATGTGAGAAAATAATGACAATAATAATGACAAATTTACCTTAGGGGAAGGAAAAAAGGACAGAGGTCCTGCTTTATTATTTATCATAATATATACATTGGCAAAATATGTACATCAGGAGAGCCTATGGCTCAAGTGTAGTAGGGCCGAAGATGAGCGATATTCCACGGCCGGTGGGTCTCTTCCTCCGACTTACGTGAGTCTTTGCGCTCTCGAACATCGATAAGGTAATATGACCCATTGTTCAAGTTCTTGCTGATCACAAGGGCCCTTCCCAAGGTGGGGATAGCTTGTGTGCATCAGTTTGATCCTGGATGAGCCGGAGTACCAAATCACCTTCCTGAAAGGCTTTGGACTTAACCCGGCGGCTGTGATATCGGCGCAAGTCTTGCTGGTAAATCGTCGAGCGAGCTGCTGCCAAGTCCCGCTGTTCATCTAACAGGTCAAGAGCATCTTGACGCGCCTGTTCATTGTCCGCTTCAACATAAGCCGCCACGCGAGGCGAATCATGACGGATGTCGCTAGGGAGAACTGCCTCAGCTCCATAGACCATGAAGAAAGGTGTGTAACCCATAGATTTGTTAGGAGTAGTGTTAATGCTCCATAACACAGAGTGTAACTCCTCAACCCAGCAACCCGGTGTCCAATGCAAAGGGACCAAAAGCCAGGGCTTGATGCCTTTCAAGATCTCCTGATTGGCTCTCTCGGCTTGACCATTGGATTGGGGGTGAGCCACTGATGAAACATCAAGCCGAATATGCTCCCGTTGACAAAATTCTTCCATGGCGCCTTTAGACAGATTAGTGCCATTGTCAGTTATAATGTTGTGTGGAAAGCCGAAGGGAAATATCACCTTCTTCATGAATTGTACTGCCGTAGCTGCATCACACTTACTGACTGGCTCTGCTTCAACCCACTTCGTAAATTTATCAACCGCCACCAAGAGGTGGGTCTTTTTATCTTTGGACCTTTTAAAAGGCCCAACCATGTCAAGCCCCCAGACTACGGATGTCCATGTAATTGGAATCATCCTCAATTCTTGAGCCGGCACATGAGCCCGTCTTGAGAACTTCTGACAACCATCACATTACTGACCAAGTCCTCTGCATCAGCATGAGCCGTCAGCCAATAGAATCCATGACGGAAAGCCTTAGCAAAGAGGGATTTTGACCCGGTGTGGTGACCACAATCCCCTTCATGAATCTCACGAAGAATTTCTTGGCCTTCTTCAGGAGAGACACAACGCTGAAACGCCCTTGTAACACTATGATGATGCAACTCGCCATTGACAATCATCATAGACTTAGACCGCCGGTTATCTGCCTGGCCAAGGTTTCATCCTCAGGCAACTCGCACCGAGTCATGTAAGCCAGGTATGGCACCGTCCAATCTGGAATGACATGAAGAGCCGCCACCAATTGTGCTTCCGGGTCAGGAACAACCAAGTCTTCCTCTATGGGTAGCTTGACAGAAGGGTTATGCAGAATATCCAAGAAAGTATTAGGCGGCACCGGCTTACACTGAGATCCCAATCGGCTTAAAGCATCAGCCGCCTCGTTCTTTCTGCGGTCAATGTGCTCCACTTGATAACCCTTGAAGTGTCCCGCAATTGCATCGACTTCACGGTGATAAGCCGCCATGAGAGTATCCTTAGAATCCCACTTGCCTAATACCTGCTGAGCTACCAGATCTGAGTCGCCGAAGCACCTTACCCGGCTTAAGCTCATCTCCTTAGCCATCCGGAGACCATGGAGTAAGGCTTCATACTCAGCTGCATTGTTAGTACAGGGAAACATCAACCGGAGCACATAACAAAATTTGTCACCTCAAGGGGAAGCCAAAACAACTCCAGCCCCCGAGCCTTCCAATTGCCTGGACCCATCAAAATGAATTGTTACGTGTTGTCCGGCTTTTCTTCAGGCATGTGCAGCTCTATCCAATCGTTGATGAAATCCACTAGTGCTTGAGACTTGATAGTTGTGCGTGGCACATACTTTAAGCCATGAGGCCCAAGCTCAATGGCCCACTTGGCGACTCGTCCTGTGGCCTCTCTGTTTTGAATGATATCCCCCAAAGGGGCAGAACTAACCACAGTGATGGGGTGGCCCAAGAAGTATTGCTGAAGCTTCCGGCTTGCCATGAACACCCCATAAACGAGCTTTTGCCAATGCGGATATCGCTGCTTGGACTCAATAAGCACCTCGCTGATGTAGTAAACCGGCCGTTGAACCGGGTGTTCCTTGCCAGCGTCCTTGCGCTCCACCACGATGGCCACGCTGACGGCACGCGTGTTAGCAGCCACATATAATAACAAGGGCTCCTTGTCAATGGGAGCAGCAAGAACCGGCGGCTCGGCCAGCTGTCTCTTCAGATCTTCAAAAGCAGCGTTGGCAGCATCACTCCAGGTGAAGCTATCTGTCTTCTTCATCATTTAATACAGTGGCATGGCCTTCTCACCTAACCGGCTTAGAGCAGCGATACGACCTGCCAAACGCTGAACGTCATTGATACACGTTGGTTTGGCCAGAGAGGTGATGGCCTTGATCTTCTCCGGGTTAGCCTCGATGCCCCTGTTAGAAACCAGAAAACCCAAAAGCTTGCCTGCAGGCACACTAAAAACATACTTGGCCGGGTTAAGCATCATCTTGTAAACCCGAAGATTGACAAAGGTTTCCTTAAGATCATCAATCAAGGTCTCCTTCTCTCTGGATTTCACCACTATGTCATCCACATAAGCATGAACATTGCGCGCAATTTGATTATGAAGACAATTCTGCACACATTATCGGTAAGTCGCCTGGGCACTCTTGAGCCCAAAAGGCATTGATACATAGCAGAAGGCTCCAAACGGAGTAATGAACGTCGTCTTCTCCTGGTCCTTAACTGCCATCTTGATCTGATGATAACCAGAGTAAGCATCCAAAAAGCTCCAACGCTCACAACCTGCCGTAGCATCAATGATTTGATCAATAGGAGGGAGAGCAAAAGGATTAGCTGGACAAGCCTTGTTTAAATCCGTGTAATCCACACACATGCGCCAAGTGCCGTTTTTCTTAAGCACAAGCACCGGGTTAGCCAACCACTCTGGATGAAACACTTCAATGATGAACCCAGCTGCTAAGAGTCGGGCTACCTCCTCGCTAATGGCCTTCCGCCTCTCTTCGTTGAATCACCGAAGAAACTGCTTGACTGGCTTAAACTTTGGATCAATATTAAGAGTGTGGTCAGCGAGTTCTCTCGGTACACCTAGCATGTCAGAAGGTTTCCATGCAAAAATGTCCCGGTTCTCACGGATGAACTCAATGAGCGTGCTTTCCTATTTGGAATCCAAATTAGCACTGATACTGAACTGCTTGGATGAGTCGCCTAGAACAAAGTCAACAAGCTTAGTATCATCGGCCGACTTAAACTTCATGACCGGCTCATGTTCTGTGGTTGGCTTTTTTAAAGATGTCATATCCGCCGGGTCAACATTGTCCTTATAGAATTTTAACTCTTCTGTCGCACAGACCGACTCAACATAAGCCGTGTCACCTTCTTCACATTCCAAGGCCACCTTCCGGATCCCATGTACTGTAATGGTTCCCTTATGACCCAGCATCTTGAGCTGCAAGTACACATAACACGGTCATGCCATGAATTTGGCATAAGCCGGCCGTCCGAACAGAGCATGATACAGGCTCTTGATCTTGACTACTTCAAACGTCAATTTCTCGGCTCTGGAGTCATACTCATCCCCAAAAGCTACCTCCAATTCGATCTTACCGACTGGATACACCGATTTGCCCGGTACAACTCCATGGAAGACAGTGTTGGACTGCTTAAGGCTCTTATCAGTTAGCCCCATGCAACGGAAGGTCTCATAATAGAGGATATTGGTGCTGCTGCCTCCATCCATGAGTACCTTGGTGAATTTATATCCACCCACCTGAGGGGCCACCACCAGGGCTAAATGACCTGGATTATCAACCCGGGGAGGGTGATCCTCCCTACTCCATAGAATAGGCTGCTCAAACCATCTCAAGTAATGAGGAACTGCCGGCTCAACAGTATTCACAGCCCTCTTATGAAGCTTCTGGTCTCGTTTACATAAATTGGTGGTATACACATGATATTGCCCACTATCCAGCTGCTTCGGATTGCTCTGGTATCCACCTTTCTGCTGTTGCTGACCGCCCTGACCAGATTGTTGGTTATACCCACTTTGGTTGCCTTGAGAATTTTGAAGATTGGGATTTGATCCGCCGCCCGGGACATGAAAGCCGCCGCCACCTGAGCCGCCGCCCTGCCCATTGTTACCATCAAACATGTTGGAATTTTTTAAGGCCTTCATGATCGTACAGTCCTTCCATAGATGGGTTGCCGGCTTCTGCTGAATGTCGTGTCTCGGACAGGGCTCGTTCAACAATTGCTCAAGTGTGGGGCCTGACCCGCCAGACCGGGGAGGTGGCATCCCTTTGCGCCATTGGTTATTACCCTGCGTACTAGTGTTAGCCTCAAAATCCAAACTATCGTCAGCCTTACGTTTATTACCTCCTTGATTTGTTGGGTTGTGTTGAGGTCCCTTGCCATTGCCATTCTTCTTTCCCTTCCCTGCCTTGCCATCATCAGACTCGGGATCCTTGGTACTATTAGAGTCAGCGTACTTGACCAGAGCCGCCATCAGCGTGCCCATATCATTACAATCGCGCTTGAGCCGCCCCAGCTTTTGTTTCAGAGGCAAAAACGGCATTTTTTCTCCAACATTAAGACTGCAGAGTCGGCATCCATCTTATCATATGAATGTATTATGGCTTTAACCTGGCGCACCCAATGGGTTGTAGACTTACCCTCCTCTTGCTTGCAATTCGTCAGATCCACAATCGACATGGGCTGCTTGCACGTATCTTTGAAATTCCGGATGAACCGGGCCTTTAGCTCCGCCCATGAACTTATTGAATTAGGTGGCAGGCCTTTCAACCAAGTGCGGGCGGTCCCATCCAACATCATGGTAAAGTACTTAGCCATTGCAGCATCACTGACCTCCAATAACTCCATAGCCATCTCGTAGCTTTCGATCCATGCCCCGGGCTGTAAGTCGGCCATGTAATTCGGCACCTTCCTAGGTCCCTTAAAATCTTTGGGCAAACGCTCGTTGCCTAGAGCCGGCACCAGAAAGGGGACTCCTCCGGTCCTGGTGGCCACACCTGCCTCGATAGAATTCGTCGGATAAGCCGGATACGGCTGGTAAGCCGTCAACTGAGCCACCTGCTCAGCCGCCTGCTGAGCCGCCCGCTCAGCCTCTTGACGTATTCTGTCTTGATCTACTAAGTTAAAGGCCTCATGGCGCGCCGGGTCATGCCCACCTGGCTGGTTATGGCACCGGACGTTGCTCGAACCGGCCGCTGAATCCATGTGCCTGCTATAACTCGGGCTTCGGCTTGGACGAAGGGTCGAATGGATCTTGTCCCAGCTGTATGAGTACGCCTCCTGCTGTGCTAAGGCCGTTTGAAGAAGTTCTCTGACCCGGTGGGTTTCAACCGCCGCCGGAGAGTCGCCATCAATTGGGAGAGCCGCCAACTGTGCCGCTGCCTCTATCATGTTCTCCAACAGGTTAGAATAGTGAGCCGGAGGTGTTGGTACATACTGAGGTGGAGCCGTGTTTACGCGGGGAGGTCCCATCACCTGGCATTGAACCGGCGCGCCGTCCCCGAGTGTTGCAACACGGTCCGCCTCCACACGCGGGGAGAGCCACGGTGGGTTACTTGTATGCGTGGAGAGCCACGGCGGGTTTCTGGGCCCTGCCCCCGGTGTGTGAAAAAGGTTTCGAGGATCATAAATCGGGGGGAGTCGAGACTGAGTCTTCTGATGCCTTCTCCTCATGACCTCATTAGACGCGTTCTGGTCTTGCGTGAGCCGGAAAGTCTGTGCCTGAATCTGCTGAGCCTGAACATCCAGTGCCTCCCGCTCTGCGGTTATCCTGATATCTTCCGCTGCCAGGTCTTCTTTAGCCTGCACCATATCCAATTTTACCTGTGCCACCTTCGCATCATGACGAGCTTGATCCGCCGGGTTGACCACGGCAGTTAACAGAGTGGTCATCTTATCTGTGAGATCCATCAACACCTGAGCCGACGAGCACACAGGGCCTCCTGCCCCGGCTGCTGCTGACCCGGAGGTCATGGCTGCCGCAGTTGTGGAGTCTTGGATAGGTTGTGGGCCGGCCATGAAGATCCCAACTCTGCTCGGCGGCTCGAAGCAATCCGGAATACTGCTGCCATCGGAACAGCCCCCCGAGTCTGCCATCTTGCAGTTGATACAACGAATCTATCTCACCTGTGGATGACCCGCCATCAGAGTAGATGGCCGCCTCGCTGCCAGATACAGATCCTTCAGAGAGCCCTTCATGGATGCATCCCATGAAGGCATGCTTCACAGCGGGCGGAGCCCAGGCGGGTTTCGCGCGCTGAGCCGTTTCGACGAGGTCGGTGCAGATGTCCTGCTCAGGTCCCGGCTCGCCGATCTTGCCGATGAAGACACGAATTCCGCCGAAGGGGACCCGGTACCCGTACTCAATTGAGCCGGCCTTGGGGCCCCAGCCTGCGTCGTCAATGTAGAGCTTGCCGCCACGACTCTTGGTCATCCGGCCCACAGCGTATCCCTTGAGCCCTTCGAAGCTGCCCTTCAAGAACATAAATCCACCGTGCGCTGGCCCCACAGTGGGTGCCAACTGTCGTGGAATTGTCACGGCAGATGTCCTAGTGAAAGGACTTAGTCGTGGAGCCATCGCAACTAGGAAGCTTGAAGGGGTTAGTCGGGACAAAGGACACAAGGTTTATACTGGTTCGGCCCCTTACGGTGAAGGTAAAAGCCTACAATCCAGCTTTGAGTGGGATTGCTTATGCCTCGATAACCAGGGAGCGAATCGCTGACCTATCTCTCGAGTTGATGTTACTTGCCCTGAACCACCGCCGGGTCGTCCCTTTATATACAAAGGCCGGCGTCCAGCGGCTCTACAGAGTCCCGGCCGGCTCATAAACAGGGTTCGGATCGGTCTCTTAACTATTCTTGCCTTACAATACAAGTCACGCATACATGGCGGTTTATCACTACGGGCCTTAAGTCGCCTCTGTGCCATTGGCGTTTAACTAAACCGTCATCCATAACCTTGGTCTTGGGCTTCACGAGTATTTGCGAGTATGACCCGGCCCCTCCTGGGCGGGTCATACTAATAGTTATATCCCCAACACCAGGGGATTCGGTTCCAACCGAGAAGGTGAAGGCTGCAGCATCGCCGTCGAAGTTGGATGAGGTGGAGTTGTCGTACTAACAGAACGCCGACGGCAGCTATAGGGCGGACGGAGGGGGAGGGGCGTCGAGGTCGCCGTCGACACCGTCGACCGCGAGCGGGGCGCCGGCAGGAGTACACCCCCGACATCCACAGCGAGGCGTGGGGCGGGGCGCATGATGGTGGCAGTCGATGATGATGAGTCGGCGACAGGGCACGCATGGGCTGCCATGGGAGGCGAGGCACGCTGGGACAGTGGGGCGGAGTCACCATCGGATGAGATGTTGAGGACTGGGATCTCCCCCCTGCAGGCCCCTCGTCCCCGGAAGAGACGTGAAGAGGCATGTCGACGGAGCCGCCGATGTTGTTGGGGGGAGGTGGAGTGGTTGCAAGGACAGGGGACGGCGGCGGGCCGCGAGGCAGCTCGTCAGCAGAGCCCTCGGGGGCGTGGCGTGTGTTGTTGCCGCGGTTGGAGAAGTGGTCGTCCGAGTCTGAGTCCGAGTCGGAGGAGAACGGCGATGGGTCAGAAGGCCCCATCGGGTCGAGGATCGTGGCGAGCTTGGTGATCTTGACGACTTTGATGTCGTTGGAGGGAGGGATCTGGATTGGCAGGGAGTCCGGAAGGCGTTTGCGTCGATCGACCATGACGAGGGCGCGGACTGCTGTGAAGTCACGGCCCTCGAGGCAGTAGTGGTCGACGGAGCAAACGTCGCCGAGGCGGCTGAGAGCCCACCGGATCCCAGCGTTGTGCCAGAGCTCGTGCGGGAATTCCGCAGCCTGGACCTCGATGAGCTGGTCGAAGACGGGTGACGCCCTGCAAGCTCGACCGGTGATTTGGTTGCGAAATTAACCAATAATGATTAGCATCCATGGTGTGAAATTACGTACCTTCCTCATGACTGACAGCATTATTTTTCCCCGTGCAGACTTGCTTTCTCCTGCCCCCTCTCCCTGAACAACATCAAGCCTATCCCGGATAAAATAAGGCGAGGCTGTTGTGTAATCTCATAATCTTGCCTCCGGAGCGAGTAATTGCAGGGACAATTAAAGTGCACTGTCCACTACTGAAAACCTTTGCACCCCATGCTTTGGCTGGCGATCCAGGCCATGAGGAGGACAAGGGCGTCGACGACGATGATTTGTTTAGTGCCACTGACTCTCGACAACATACATACGCGTCCGTGCGTCTGCAATCCCCTGACCAGTTTCGCCAACTTCTTGGGACTGTCGATCCCGCGCAGTGCAAGTGTACCGTAGACTGGATCATTGGGAAGCCACGGCATGGAAGAAAGGAGCCCAATTGTTAAAAGCAAATCTTAATCTGGACTACTTGCTCCATCTTTATGATGCACCGCTGCTCAACGCAAGCAATCCTAATCACCCCTCCGCGGAAAAGAAAAAGGAAAGCAAAAAACACAAGCAAAATGAGCTACTAATTCTGATGGAAGAACGGGAAAAAGGGAGAAGGTTCTCGACAGATAAGACGGGATTAACAATGATGGCTCAAAGACGATCGATCGAGGGCATGACAGACGGGACGTGCCAGGGGAAAGCCTAGACCGGATGGAGCCAGGGGAGATTAAAGAAGGAAACAGTCGGGGATCGTCACACGGAGGGGCAGGGGCGGAGGGAGTTGGCAGCAGACGGCAGGATTAGACTGGATTGGTTGGGCATTGAATCGGTTCTGAATTCCGCAGACCCGATCATGTCTCTAGTGTCAAACCGACGATTATTAGATCTATCAACTGCTAATGCTAGCTGCTGGTACAGTAGCTAGGAAGTGAGATGTCAGAATATGGCAACGGGGAAAGAGGGGGGTCCCGAGCCTGTCGCGCGCTGTTTTTGCCTTTTACGGGGAGCTGAGGACCATGTGGCGAGGCTGGCCGTGTTCCCTTCAATGCAGGGATTGTGCAGAAAAGAGACGAAAACAAAAAGAACGTGAAAGCGAAATGGCGGCAACGTACAGTACATTTTTTCGAGAAACGGAATATAATAGTATCGCGTTACACCCTGCCTATGTACCAACAAGAAGTCCAATAACACATATGCAAAAAAAAACTAAAAAGAACAGAAAACCCGTCACAGTGATCAGTCACTAGCAACAACAACACTCTAACCACCACCGAAGACAACATCCCGGCATAAAAAGAAGATTCTCCAAAAGCAACTCCTCCAAAAAGAAAACAATGCACAAGCGTTGTTGTTGCCCGGTCGAAGATCTTGAGTTTTCACCCTGGAGAAAGTCCGAGTTCACCCTAAAACAATGCCTTCAACAAAACCGTTGACAGGTACTACCAATGAAGGCCAGACCTTGGGTTTTTACCCTAAGAATCGAGACTTAGTACTCGAGGAGCACCACCAAATTGTAAACGAGGCCGCTGTTGCAAGAAACCAAACACCTAGCACACATCCTTCATCATATCCAGTACACCTTTTCACCAACGCTTCAAGACCTCTAATCGCAGCCGTCACGACTTTCTCCACCTCTCTCAATGCCATGGGAATCTTGATTTAGACATGTCCCATGACTCCGATAATAAGAACGTACAGTACATACATATGCATGGAATAGTTTGGGCGAAAGAATCCACCTTGGATGAATTCGGGCACAGTTGCTCGTGGAGGCGGTGGTCTGGTCTTGGAAGGAGTAGAACGTGAGCCAATTTCTCAGCACGAAAGTACAAGTAGTCTCGTCTTGCATTCCTGATCAAGAAAGTCGATATGTCCGAGTGGTTAAGGAGACAGACTCGAAATCTGTTGGGCTTTGCCTGCGCAGGTTCGAATCCTGCTGTCGACGATTTTTGTCTTTGTTTTCTCGCTTACACTTCCTTTCTGCCCGAATTCCATACCACTGGATGTAAATGCCCGCTCGCTTGGCCGACCCATCAAGCCATGTACAATGAGTGTCATGATTTTTTCCTTTTGCAGATGACGTAAGAAAAATGCTGAGATGGATAAGAAAAATTATAAGAAAAGATTTGCCTTCTCTTATTTAAGAGATGATTTTTTAGCAATAATACTCTCATCACATATATAATTATTAGAGATAAGACTAAACAATAATGCATTATAAATCATTTTTTCATCTCTAAATTACATGAATGGTTTAAGATAAGATTGTCTTATCAAATCCACTTATTGACATTGACATGTATCAATCGGCGTTTATTAAGGGTCGCTGGCTCATAGACCCAATTTGCAACCTACCATAGGATTTGTTATGTAAATAGGTATATGTTCCTTTCCACAACTCGGTATTCTTTAAAAAAAGGGGGGGGGGGGGGGTAAGCAGAACCAAGTCAAGATGGTATGGGTCGCCCCTTCTTCTTGTGCCAAAGATCTTACCATTTTTGAAGGAACTGGGACTACATTTCTTTTCAATTTTCATTCAAGAGTTTCTATCTGTTTCCGCACCTTTTTTTAGACCTCGAAAAATGAGTCATCCCTTTTCAAAAGAAACTATGTGATAGAAGCCCACATGCCCACTCTTCTATCCCCCCTCTACACTATAGGTATAGGGTATAGGGGCCTCCATGACGTGGCTGAGTCCAAAAAAAGAAATAATATTGCCAGAAATTGATAAGGTAGCATTTCCATTTCTTCTTAAAAAAGTGCCTTTTGATAGAAGAATTGTCCAACCTGGGTTTTTAGATAGTGCTTGATTGCCCTGGATTCATAACTACTACCCCCCCCCCCCCCCCCAAAAAAAACACTAAGGAGTCGAGTTGACTTATCCGAACTTTCCTACCAAGTTCGAGCTCTTGCTCGCTCTGTTTCGTCAGCTGAGCTATTTATACCGATATATACTATTGAGTGAGATGGAGAAAGACAATGGTGGTATTCCATAGGAAGATCCTGTTTTGGATGATAAAGAGGGTTTGCCTTTCGAGAAAGGGGCTTGGCTATCTCCATCTCCATGGTATAGGATGTATCAAATATATCTGGTGATCTATACCATATGGTGAGCAACTAATGAGGGAGTCCCGGATTAAGGGGTCCTGGACAGCCGGACTATATGCATATGCCAGACTGTTGGACTATGAAGATACAAGATAGAAGACTTCGTCCCGTGTCCGGATGGGACTCTCCTTTGCGTGGAAGGCAAGCTTGGCGGTTAGGATATGAAGATTCCTTTCTCTGTAACCGACTCTGTGTAACCCTAGCCCCCTCCGGTGTCTATATAAACCGGAGGGTTTGATCCGTAGGACAACAACAATCATAATCATAGGCTAGCTTCTAGGGTTTAGCCTCTACGATCTCGTGGTAGATCCACTCTTGTAATACTCATATCATCAAGATCGATCAAGCAGGAAGTAGGGTATTACCTCCATCGAGAGGGCCCGAACCTGGGTAAACATTGTGTCCCCCGCCTCCTGTTACCATTAGGCTTAGACGCATAGTTCGGGACCCCCTACCCGAGATCCGCCGGTTTTGACACCGACAACTAACCCCCACTGCAATCCAATACTTGCTACCGCAGGGAATCAATCATCTATGGATGTTCAGCGGTAAAGGAAGGCTCGCTATAAGGGTTATAGCTAGTTTAGGATGAGAGCAATGGGCCAGGTCTGCAATTCCACCTAATCCTACACCTACTAATCTTTCGGCTGGGGAGTACGGTCACAAGATGAAACTCAAAGGAATTAACGGGGGCCTGCACAAGCGGTGGAGCATGTGGTTTAATTCGATACAACGTGTAAAACCTTACCAACCCTTGACATATGAACAACAAAACTTGTCCTTAACAGGATGGTACTAGACAGCTTTTCTTCCACTAGGAAGAGCTTAGGCCGTCCAAGTATGTCTTCCAGAGGGGTATTGTGACTAAGCTCGTTCTGAATGAACGTAACCCATCCCGGATCCCGCTCGTAAAGGGTCAGATAGAAGTTTAGCCCTACTAAATGATCTAGAGCTTGGGGATCCTGTATTTCTTGAGGTGGAGTAATATGGAAGGAGGAGTCGAAGGCTCTAAAAAGATTTAAAAGTGGTAGAAGAAGCGGGGGCATCACCTTGAATTCAAAAAGGTGGTCCTTCGGGCTGTTTTGTAGATATCCTCTTCCTTTCATTCTTATTTGGTGATAACCAGCTCTCAAATCTATCTTAGTTCACACCTCATCCAAAAGCGACTGTCTTCTATGATAGGAATGGGGTATTTGGTAGTTGCTGCATTTAGTTTTTGAAGCATTGTACATGGCCTTAGCACATTAAACAACTACCTATCAAAATTAGCCCATGGGATAACGGGTATTCCCCACATGTCTGGTATGAGGAAAGCCACTGCACTCTACGTCAACTTGTCGGCCTCCCACATAGACGGGCGTTGTGACGTCCGGATAATTAAGCTACAATAACCCTTTACTAATGATGGCACATCACCTAGATTACTGTTGCTAACCTCGCGTTAGTTCGAAACCGATTTGAATTCACATTCAAAATCAATGAAACAATAAAAGTTTTCAAATATTAACACTAAAATGTTTGGAGTGATCCAACTAATGCATAGGTAATTATGGTGGAGAAACCACATTTTTATAAAATGTTTAAATGCCCTTAGGTGAATAAAACAGTAGCAAAAACCAATATTTAAATGCTTTTATAATTAACAAAACACTAAACTAAATTGTTTTAGGGTAAGACCTTTTGTTGTAGTGGGTTCTAATGTATTACTAAATTAGGGATCATTTTAATATTAGATAAAAACTAAATGAAAGAGAAACTAGAAATAAAACAGAAAGGAAAAATAAATAAAGAGTAAGAGAAAAAAAGAAAATAAAAAACAGAAGAACAAAAATAAAATAAAACAAAGACCCCCCCCCCCCCCCGCTGGGCCTTGGCCCAGCTGGCCACTGGGCAAGCCAGGCCGGCCCAGCCGGCGCCCCCTTAACCCCCACTCCCCCCCCCCCCGTGACCTAGATCGACCCACACCCCACTCGCTCTCCCCCCGTGACCTAGATCGACCCACACCCCACTCGCTCTCCCCCCGTGACCTAGATCGACCCACACCCCACTCGCTCTCCCCCCACTCCCCCGAACTGGATCGGGATCAGGGCGACCGCGCCCTCGACGCTCGGCTCCGCCCCGCCTCTCGACGCGGCGCCGTCACCCCATCGCGCGGTGCCGCCTCGCCGGCCCCCGCCCTCGTCCTCGCGCCCCCATCCCCTCTCCCTCGACGGCGCCCCTTGCCACGCCGACCGCGACTGCGCCACCGCGTCGCCACCTTGTCGGACGCCATCGCCTACGTCCATCCCGCCGCCGGAACCTCACCGCCGGCCTGATTCCCCTCCGCCGCATCGTCTCTGTCCTCCTCCTCGCCCCCGTTGCCCTGGACCCTACGCCCCCCCCCCCCCCGTGAGCACCTCTCCTCCTCCCTTCCCATGGGTTCCCGCTCGATGACCGCGGCCATAGCCGTCGGGCGCACGTGCGCTCGCACTCCCGCCGCGCGCCTCGCCTCACCTCCCCTTCCTATGAGCCGCTCCGGCCAGCCCCGCCACTACCTCCACCACCGCGCCAACCGCGGTCCTCCGCCGCCTCTCCTGGCCGACGGCCTCGTCCATGGCCTTGCCCGAGCAGCCTCCGGGCTCGCCTCGCGCCAGGCGCCCCTGCGCCCGTTAGCCCGCACGCCCGCAAGCCCTTGCGCCCGCTTAGGCCCCTAGGGCCAATGACAGTCGGGGCCCAAACCCCCCCCCCCCCCCCCCCGAACGATTTTATATATAAAAAAAGAATTAAAAATGATATTAAGTAATTAAAATTATTAATTAATCAATTAGTTAATTAGGTTTAATTAAACTAATTAAAATCTATTACCCTAATAACCTAGTTAGACTAAATTAACTAGTTAGTTAATGTAACAGCCAATGACAGGGGGCCCCACCCCTTGTTGACCAGTCAAACGTTGACTGGTCAACTGGGAGCCCTGGCCCACCTGTCAGCCTCTGGTACACTTCTGTGTATGCAGAGCTGGGTGCACCTAGCATTTAGCTATTTAATTTCGAATTAATAATGATTCTGGAATATTGCTAAAACTTGGAAAAATCATAATAAATAAACCGTAGCTCGGATGGAAAAACTTTGTACATGAAACTTGCTCAGAACGACGAGACGAATCCGGATACGCAACCCGTTTGTCCACCACACATCCCTAGCATAGCGAACATGCAACTTTTCCCCTCCGGTTCATTTGTCTGAAAACGTGAAACACCGGGGATACTTTTCCAGATGTTTCCCCCTTCACCAGTATCACCTCCTACTGGGTTAGGTCACCTCTGGCACCGCGTATTGCCATGCTACACTTTGTGATACTTTGATTGCTCTGTTATTTATTGTGTTCCCCCTCCGTTACTTCTTTTCGGTAGATCCCGAGGCTGCCGACGACCCCCCAGTTCGACTACGGTGTTGACGACCCCTCCTTGCCAGAGCAACCAGGCAAGCCCCCTCTTGATCACAAGATATCGCCTATTCTTCCCTATACTGCTTGCATTAGAGTAGTGTAGCATGTTACTGTTCGGTTACTCCTATTCTGTTGCATAGCCTATCATTGTTGCTACAGTCGTTGATACCTTTCCCGCAATCCTAAATGCTTAGTATAGGATGCTAGTTTATCATTATTGGCCCTACATTCTTGTCAGTCTGCCTTGATATACTATCGGGCCGTGATCACTCGGGAGGTGATCACGGGTATATACTATACATACATATACTATATAGATGGTGACTAAAGTCGGGTCAGCTCGTTGAGTACCCGCAAGTGATTCCGATGTGGGGGCTGGAAGGACAGGTGGCTCCATCCCGGTAGAGGTGGGCCTGGGTTCCCGACGGCCCCCTAACTGTTACTATGTGGCGGAGCGACAAGGCAGGTTGAGACCAGCTAGGAGAGAGGTGGACCTAGCCCTGGTCGGCGTCCGCGGTTACTTCATAATAGCACGCTTAATGAGATCTTGGTATTTGATCTGAGTCTGTCCACTGGCCTATACGCACTAACCAACTATGCGGGAACAGTTATGGGCACTCGACGTCGTGGTATCAGCCGAAGCCTTCTTGAGGTCAGCAACGGAGCGGCGCGCGCCGGATTGGACTGGAACGCCTGCTCTTGTATTAGGGGGCTAGGTCTGCTTCCGGCCGCCCTCGCAACGTGCAGGTGTGCAATGGGCGATGGGACCAGACCCCTGCGTGCATAGGATTTAGACCGGCGTGCTGACCTCTCTGTTGTGCCTAGGTGGGGCTGCGACGTGTTGATCTTTCGAGGCCGGGCATGACCCAGGAAAGTGTGTCCGGCCAAATGGGATCGAGCGTGTTGGGTTATGTGGTGCACCCCTACAGGGAAGTTTATCTATTCGAATAGCCGTGTTCCTCGGTAAAAGGACGACCCGGAGTTGTACCTTGACCTTATGACAACTAGAACCGGTTACTTAATAAAACACACCCAGACAAGTTCCACAGACAACCCGGTGATCGATTTTCCACAGGGCGACGAGGGGAGGATCGCCGGGTAGGATTATGCTATGCGATGCTACTTGAGGGACTTCAATCTACTCTCTTCTACATGCTGCAAGACGGAGGCTGCCAGAAGCGTAGTCTTCGATAGGACTAGTTATCCCCCTCTTATTCTGGCATTCTGCAGTTCAGTCCATCGATATTGCCTTTTTACACATATACCCAAGCATATGTAGTGTAGCTCCTTGCTTGCGAGTACTTTGGATGAGTACTCACGATTGCTTTTCTCCCTCTTTTCCCCCTTTCCCTTCTACCTGGTTGTCGCAACCAGATGCTGGAGCCCAGGAGCCAGACGCCACCGTCGACGATGACTCTTACTACACTGGAGGTGCCTACTACTACGTGCAGGCCGCTGACGACGACCAGGAGTAGTTTAGGAGGATCCCAGGCAGGAGGCATGCGCCTCTTTCGATCTGTATCCCAGTTTGTGCTAGCTTTCTTAAGGCAGACATGTTTAACTTATGTCTGTACTCAGATATTGTTGCTTTCGCTGACTCGTCTATGATCGAGCAATTGTATTCGAGCCGTCGAGGCCCCTGGCTTGTATTATGATGCTTGTATGACTTATTTTATTTTAGAGTTGTGTTGTGATATCTTCCTGTGAGTCCCTGATCTTGATCGTACACGTTTGCGTATATGATTAGTGTATGATTGAATCAGGGGCGTCACAAGTTGGTATCAGAGCCGACTGCCTGTAGGAATCCCCCTTTCCAACTCCTTGGCCGAATTTGAGTCTAGTCATTGAAAAAGTTTTTACTAACATGGCTGTGCGTCCCATGGGCCCACGTCGTCGTTGGGTGGTATTAGGATCTTTTATTCCTCGACCTATACTCTGAGACTCTGTTCTATTCGGGTTAAACGATTTTACTAACTCTGACTCTAGGTTCTCAATAATACTTTCTCCCGGAGAGCCCCTTCAGTCCAGATGATCGCCAACTACACCGAAAGATTCAGAAGATACTCTCTAGTGTTCACTCGAGACATTGTTCCCATTGCTTTTGCAATTCCCTACAACCATTATCCCTATGGAGAATTACATGCACCTGTCGTCTTACTTTCATTCCTAGTTGCTTTTGTTATTACAAGATCATCGAATTATTCTCCAAACTTTTTAAGAATCCTTGAGCTTGCTGCCCTGCAGTTCTTTGCCACATGAATACCCCCTACGGATAATTCCTCACACTTATCGAGTATCCGCTCAATTCCCAGTTGTTCATGTGTTTCACAAAAGTCTTCGAAATACCATTCGATCTTCCGAAAATCCTAAGCAACCTATTGCTTCTGAAATTCTTACTTGCTTGCATTATGGTTAATCCCATAAGTCTCGTAATCTTATTGTCATCCCTTGTCATTATCATTTTGAGTCCGTGGATTCACTATGTTGCAAATGCCCGCAAACGTCAGTTGATCTTTATAAATTATCTTTCCGGCTCAGCCTTCATTTTAATTGGAGCTGGTTCTCGACCAATCAAATTGTCATTGGTTGACTATTTAACTTATCCATCCCTAATCAGAGCGTTGCTTCTGATCCCTTGACTTGGAATTCGTAATTCTTGTGCAATTGAGCTTTGAGTTAGTCAGTTGTTTCTATCATCTAATCCCCTTGCATTCTTTCTTCTTCTAGTCAAGTACCGATGCTCACATCAAATCTCTTATGGACCACCAGATCCTTTATTGGATTTTATCCGACACCGTCCTTCATATTCGATAACCTTGTGAGCCTTTCCTCAGATACATATGCCTTTGGTAAATTGTATCCCTACTTTTTGTCAACAATGCTCTGCTCCCTAGCTTGAGTTATTCGCTCCTGAAGTTTGTGGTATATGTTCCTAAGATGCCCCGATGGGTTGAACCAACGCCTTCCCTAATCTGTGTGAACCCGGAAGATTTCATGGGTCATACTTATCTGGTATTGCACCGGGTAAAACTTTCAACAACTAATGTCATTTAAGAAAAACAAGAAGTGAATGGAAGGTCATGCATTGGAGAAGTGGGAGTCGACCTTGAACTTTGTGTTCATGCCCATGGACCCGATGTGGAACTTATCATGGAAGCTTCTTGTAGTAATAACTATTTCCTTGATATAATATCCTTTGGTATCGGTGAATTGATCCTTTGCAATCGTGGTTTCGACCATATGTTCTTCTTAGATCCCATTTCTCGGGCAAGTTTAAGCACTTGTCCTCTGTGGATCAATACACCAGTCCAACCTTTACTTTGATCTTTCGTCGAGTATTACCCCCCCCCACCCCCGGTATCTCGAGGATATCAACGCTACATCATATGAATTTCTGATGAAGTAGTACCTTTCCCCGTCATAGTCACTCCACGGGTTCTGGGTTGTCATCAACCGTGAACACCGATTGGTGAATCAAATCAGCACTGTGATTCAGTACTTCCAGTACTTTTTTGTTGAGAAGTTTAATACTCCATCACGTCATTCCTAGCCTGATCGGCTATATTATTATCGTGCTAAATTTTAACTATGCTACCTGGTCCTTATTCCCGGAGCACAACTTTCGATGATGAGCTCAGCTTATGTCGACCTTACTCGTCATAGCATTTCACCTTGAACAGCAAACTTGATTTCAAGTTTGTGTCGTACCCATGGTTCCAATAACCTTTGCCATCATTCCTTTGACTTGATGTCATCGCAGATCGATTGCATCTTCATGAAATCTCTTGACAATTGTGTCGTGATCATCATCAACATTCTGAGCTCTTCCAGGATATCAATAAAATTCATGATGATAAGTACCATCCTTGCCCCTCGATGATTTGTGTTGTCATCGACCACTTTATTGCCTTCCCTCCACACAAACTTGTTCGTGTTCTGTGTTATACCTTGAGTTCCTTGCTATCCAGCATTTGTTCTTCTTTACCTTGGAGTATTACCATCTTTTATGTCAAGAATGTCATGAGGATTACTCCACCTCTTAAGAATTCTTGGTATAGTGATACTTCTCATCATCACCATTCTTTCTTGGTCCCCGTGTTGATTCCAACAAGTGAACAGTGCTATTTGGATTCTTTCCTTCTAGCAACTCTATTGCTTTGAAGTTAATGGTCGACATTTCATTCTTAGATCATTGGCTATCGAATCATCATTATAACATCGGTCATGCTACCTAAGCCCATATTTTGGGTGCACCTTTCAACTAATGTTTAAATTGGGTATGTTTTCCTCGAGCATATCTCCTTATATCATTTGACCTGACTGATGTTATCTCCTTGTTCACATAATTGTGCAAACCCATCTTTTGGAAGTCTCGATGAATTGTTGCTGAGTCCATCAGCCACCCCCTCATCCTCTCCTTGGTTTAATGATGAACCCTTGTTTCTGAACTTGCTTCCATAGTTAATTTTCCAAGGATCTTACTATATCATCTCGTCAACTTGTGTTGCACCTTTTCTTCTCAGGCATCCTGAGTTTGATGTATCCTGACACCAATCAGATCTGAATCACGGCCAGTTATGATGATTGGAACATATTTCTAAGAGTTATAACATTGGTCTTTATATGGCCCGGTAAGGTGATGTCATGACTAGCCCACCTGCGCGGATGACCTATTGTTATAGTATCCTTTTTAGCAAGTTTAGCCATTCTTCCATGAGGAAATTGTAAGACTTATTGTATAAGTTGTTCCTGATATGGATCCATTGTGAATCCAAAAGTCTGATCTTTACCCAATGACCATGTCAATGCTATCTCGAAGCATGTCTGTGGTACTCCGATCTTCAATAAGAACATTTGAAGCTCAATACTAAATTTTCTTGGTCAGTTATCCAAACACCATTGTATAGGTAACATCTTGAATAATCCTTTTTTTTGCATGGTAATACGTGTCTCATTCATATCGTAAAGAACAAAGTACAAGTCACGTAAAGACCGACATGACAAAACTGAAAAGATAACAGAACATCTCTGAGCTTGACCCCAACGCCCGTCACCTGTCTCCGGAACCACCACAGCAGCCACCGAAGAAAAGAATGACGAATCACCTCCTGACCCGAGCACGACGCGGCTCCATCGCTGATATGCAGCTTTACGGACCTCCAAGGTGGCTCACCAAAAGTGAAACCCTTACCGTTGAAGAATTCGCAAATTGATAGATCTAGATGATTCAAAGAATGCTTCTCGCACAAATAAGATCAAAAACATAACAACTGATTTTGCTTAATGCATGTCACCCGTCCCGTCTCTTCGCTGACCCCTGGCACACAATCACTATAAGAAAAAGCAATACAAACCTCTCTTATCCTTCTCGGCTAGAAGTTACAAGTTTCCTGTTCCGGTTTCGGCTTGAGGGAAGTGCCTGAAATCGATTCAATTCTTATCTCCGATTTCGAACTCCGGCTGGGAATCAGACCGGGGCAACACCCCGGACACGCTATCGAACTCCAGATCTAGCAACCCACCACGACTAAAACGCCGAAGGAGGAAACCATATCTGCCATCCAGCAACCGCGAGCCCAGCACATGCTCCGTCTTCCAGATGTCGTCGATGCAAACCACAATCTGCATCTGCTCCTGGACTACCTCCCAAGCTCCGCGCCGACGCTGGAGCAAATGCCGTCGCAATGGCGGAGCCCGAGGACACAGGTCCTGTTGGAAATATGCCCTAGAGGCAATAATAAAAGCATTATTATTATATTTCTTTGTTCATGATAATTGTCTTTATTCATGCTATAATTGTATTATCCGGAAATCGTAATACATGTGTGAATAACAGACACCAACATGTCCCTAGTAAGCCTCTAGTTGACTAGCTCGTTGATCAATAGATAGTCATGGTTTCCTGGCTATGGACATTGGATGTCATTGATAACGGGATCACATCATTAGGATAATGATGTGATGGACAAGACCCAATCTTAAGCATAGCGTGAGATCGTGTAGTTCGTTTGCTAGAGCTTTTCTAATGTCAAGTATCTTTTCCTTTGACCATGAGATCGTGTAACTCCCGGATACCGTAGGAGTGCTTTGGGTGTATCAAATGTCACAACGTAACTGGGTGACTATAAAGGTGCATTACAGGTATCTCCAAAAGTGTCTGTTGGGTTGACACGGATCGAGACTAGGATTTGTCACTCCGTATGACGAAGAGATATCACTGGGCCCACTCGGTAATGCATCATCATAATGAGCTCAAAGTGACCAAGTGTCTGGTCACGGGATCATGCATTACGGTACAAGTAAAGTGACTTGCCGGTAACGAGATTGAACGAGGTATTGGGATACCGACGATCGAATCTCGGGCAAGTAACATATCGATTGACAAAGGGAATTGCATACGGGGTTGATTAAATCCTCGACATCGTGGTTCATCCGATGAGATCATCGTGGAGCATGTGGGAGCCAACATGGGTATCCAGATCCCGCTGTTGGTTATTGACCGGAGAGCAATCTCGGTCATGTCTACATGTCTCCCGAACCCGTAGGGTCTACACACTTAAGGTTCGGTGACGCTAGGGTTGTAGGGATATGTATATGCAGTAACCCGAATGTTGTTTGGAGTCCCGGATGAGATCTCGGACGTCACGAGGAGTTCCGGAATGGTCCGGGGGTAAAGATTTATATATGGGAAGTCCTGTTTCGGGCATCGGGACAAGTTTCGGGGTTATCGGTATTGTACCGGGACCACCGGAAGGGTCCCGGGGGTCCACTGGGTGGGGCCACCTGTCTCGGGGGGCCACATGGGCTGTAGGGGGTGCGCCTTGGCCTACATGGGCCAAGGGCACCAGCCCTAAGAGGCCCATGCGCCAAGAGAAGGAAAAAAGGGGAGAGTCCTAAAAGGGGAAGGCACCTCCGAGGTGCCTTGGGGAGGATGGACTCCTCCCCCCCCCTTGGCCGCACCCTTCCTTGGAGGAAGGGGCAAGGGCTGCGCCTCCCCCTCTCCCTTGGCCCTATATATAGTGGGGAAAAGGAGGAGCAAACACACCTTGGCCTTTGGTTGCCTCCTTCTCCCTCTCCAACACCTCCTCCTCCATAGTGCTTAGCGAAGCTCTGCCGGAGTACTGCAGCTCCATCAACACCACGCCGTCGTGCTGCTGCTGGTGCCATCTCCCTCAACCTCTCCTCCCCCCTTGCTGGATCAAGAAGGAGGAGACGTGGCTGTTCCGTACGTGTGTTGAACGTGGAGGTGCCGTCCGTTCGGTGCTAGGATCTCCGGTGATTTGGATCACGTCGTCTTCGACTACATCATCCCCGTTCTTGAACGCTTCCGCTCGCGATATACAAGGTATGTAGATGCATATAATCACTCGTTGCTTGATGAACTCCTAGATGGATCTTGGTGAAACGAGTAGGAAAATTTTTGTTTTCTGCAACGTTCCCCAACAGTGGCATCATGAGCTAGGTCTATGCGTAGTTCTCTTGCACGAGTAGAACACAATTTGTTGTGGGCGTAGATTTGTCAACTTTCTTGCCGCTACTAGTCTTATCTTGCTTCAACGGTATTGTGGGATGAAGCGGCCTGGACCAACCTTACACGTACGCTTACGTGAGACCGGTTCCACCGACTAACATGCACAAGTTGCATAAGGTGGCTGGCGGGTGTCTGTCTCTCCTACTTTAGTTGAAGCGGATTCAATGAAAATGGTCCTTATGAAGGGTAAATAGAAGTTGACAAATCACGTTGTGGCTTTCACGTAGGTAAGAAAACGTTCTTGCTAGAACCCTACTTCAGCCACGTAAAACTTGCAAACAACAATTAGAGGACGTCTAACTTGTTTTTGCAGCAAGTGCTTTGTGATATGATATGGCCAAAGTTATGATGAATGATGAATGATCTATATGTCATGTATGAGATGTCCATGCTATTGTAATAGGAATCACGACTTGCATGTCAATGAGTATGACAACCGGCAGGAGCCATAGGAGTTGTCTTTATTTTTTGTATGACCTGCGTGTCATTGAAGAACGCCATGTAAACTACTTTACTTTATTACTAAACGCGTTAGTCATAGAAGTAGAAGTAGTCGTTGGCGTGACAACTTCATGAAGACACGATGATGGAGATCATGATGATGGAGATCATGGTGTCATGCCGGTGACAAGATGATCATGGAGCCCCGAAGATGAAGATCAAAGGAGCTATATGATATTGGCCATATCATGCCACTACTTTATATAATTGCATGCGATGTTTAGTATGTTTTATGCATCTTGTTTACTTAGGACGACGGTAGTAAATAAGATGATCCCTTACAAAAATTTCAAGAAGTGTTCTCCCCTAACTGTGCACCGTTGCTACAGTTCGTCGTTTCGAAGCACCACGTGATGATCGGGTGTGATAGATTCTTACGTTCACATACAACGGGTGTAAGATAGTTTTACACAGCGAAAACACTTAGGGTTAACTTGACGAGCCTAGCATGTACAGACATGGCCTCGGAATACGGAGACCGAAAGGTCGAACACGAGTCGTATGGAAGATACGATCAACATGAGAATGTTCACCGACGATGACTAGTCCGTCTCACGTGATGATCGGACACGGCCTAGTCGACTCGGATCGTGTAACACTTAGATGACCAAAGGGATGTCAAATCTGAGTGGGAGTTCATTATAATTTGATTAGATGAACTTAATTATCATGAACTTAGTCTAAATGTTTTACAATATGTCTTGTAGATCAAATGGCCAACGTAGTCCTCAACTTCAAACGTGTTCCTAGAGAAAACCAAGCTGAAAGACGATGGCAGCAACTATACGGACTGGGTCTGGAACCTGAGGATCATCCTCATAGCTGCCAAGAAAGATTATGTCCTACAAGCACCGCTGGGTGACGCACCTGTTCTCCCTGCAGAACAAGACGTTATGAACGCTTGGCAGGCACGTTCCAATGACTACTCCCTCGTTCAGTGCGGCATGCTTTACAGCCTAGAGCCGGGGCTCCAAAAGCGTTTTGAGAGACATGGAGCATATGAGATGTTCGAAGAGCTGAAAATGGTTTTCCAAGCTCATGCCCGGGTCGAGAGATATGAAGTCTCTGACAAATTCTTTAGCTGTAAGATGGAGGAAAATAGTTCTGTCAGTGAGCACATACTCACTATGTCTGGGTTACATAACCGCTTGACTCAGCTGGGAGTTAATCTCCCGGATGATGCGGTCATTGACAGAATCCTCCAGTCGCTTCCACCAAGCTACAAGAGCTTTGTGATGAACTTCAATATGCAGGGGATGGAAAAGACCATTCCTGAAGTATTTGCTATGCTGAAATCAGCAGAGGTAGAAGTCAAGAAGGAACATCAAGTGTTGATGGTCAATAAAACCACTAAGTTCAAGAAAGGCAAGGGTAAAAAGAACTTCAAGAAGGACGGCAAGGAGGTTGCCGCGCCCGGCAAGCAAGCTGCCGGGAAGAAGCCAAAGAATGGACCCAAGCCCGAGACTGAGTGCTTTTATTGCAAGGGAAGCGGTCACTGGAAGCGGAACTGCCCTAAATACTTAGCAGACAAGAAGGCCGGCAAAACAAAAGGTATATGTGATATACATGTAATTGATGTGTACCTTACTAGTGTCCGTAGTAGCTCCTGGGTATTTGATACCGGTGCAGTTGCTCACATTTGTAACTCGAAGCAGGGGCTGCGGAATAAGCGGAAACTGGCAAAGGACGAGGTGACGGTGCACGTCGGGAATGGTTCCAAGGTCAATGTGATCGCCGTCGGCACGCTGCCTCTGCATCTCCCTTCGGGATTAGTTTTAAACCTTAATAATTGTTATTTAGTGCCAGCTTTGAGCATGAACATTGTATCAGGATCTCGTTTAATTCGAGATGGCTACTCATTTAAATCCGAGAATAATGGTTGTTCTATTTATATGAGAGATATGTTTTATGGTCATGCTCCTATGGTGAATGGTTTATTCTTTATGAATCTCGAACGTGATGCTACACATGTTCACAATGTGAGTACCAAAAGAAGTAAGGTTGATAATGATAGTCCCACATACTTGTGGCACTGCCGCCTTGGTCACATAGGTGTCAAACGCATGAAGAAGCTCCATGCAGATGGACTTTTAGAGTCTCTTGATTATGAATCATTTGACACGTGCGAACCATGCCTTATGGGAAAAATGACCAAGACTCCGTTCTCAGGAACAATGGAGCGAGCAACCAACTTATTGGAAATCATACATACTGATGTGTGCGGTCCAATGAGTGTTGAGGCTCGCGGTGGCTATCGTTATGTTCTCACCCTCACTGATGATTTAAGTAGGTATGGGTATATCTACTTAATGAAACACAAGTCTGAAACCTTTGAAAAGTTCAAGGAATTTTAGAGTGAGGTTGAAAATCAACGTGACAGGAAAATCAAGTTTTTACGATCAGATCATGGAGGAGAATACTTGAGTCACGAGTTTGGCACACACTTAAGAAAATGTGGAATAGTTTCACAACTCACGCCGCCTGGAACACCTCAGCGTAATGGTGTGTCCGAATGTCGTAATCGCACTCTATTAGATATGGTGCGATCTATGATGTCTCTTGCCGACTTACCGCTATCTTTTTGGGGCTATGCTTTAGAGACTGCCGCATTCACTTTAAATAGGGCTCCGTCGAAATCCGTTGAGACGACACCGTATGAATTATGGTTTGGGAAGAAACCTAAGCTGTCGTTTCTAAAAGTTTGGGGATGCGATGCTTATGTCAAGAAACTTCAACCTGAAAAGCTCGAACCCAAGTCGGAAAATGCGTCTTCATAGGATACCCAAAAGAAACTATTGGGTACACCTTCTACCTCAGATCCGAAGGCAAGATCTTTGTTGCCAAGAATGGGTCCTTTCTAGAGAAAGAGTTTCTCTCGAAAGAAGTAAGTGGGAGGAAAGTAGAGCTTGATGAAGTATTACCTCTTGAACCGGAAAATGGCGCAACTCAAGAAAATGTTCCTGAGGTGCCTGCACCGACTAGAGAGGAAGTTAATGATGATGATCAAGATACTTCTGATCAAGCTCCTACTGAAATTCGAAGGTCCACAAGGACACGTTCCGCACCAGAGTGGTACGGCAACCCTGTCTTGGAAATCATGTTGTTAGAAAACGGTGAACCTTCGAACTATGAAGAAGCGATGGCGGGCCCGGATTCTGACAAATGGCTAGAAGCCATGAAATCCGAGATAGGATCCATGTATGAAAACGAAGTATGGACTTTGACTGACTTGCCCGTAGAATGGCGAGCCATAGAAAATAAATGGATCTTTAAGAAGAAGACAGACGCGGATGGTAATGTGACCATCTATAAAGCTCGGCTTGTCGCTAAGGGTTATCGACAAGTTCAAGGGGTTGACTACGATGAGACTTTCTCACCGGTAGCGAAGCTGAAGTCCGTCCGAATCATGTTAGCAATTGCCGCATTTTATGATTATGAAATTTGGCAAATGGACGTCAAAACGGCATTCCTTAATGGTTTCCTTAAGGAAGAATTGTATATGATGCAGCCGGAAGGTTTTGTCGATCCTAAGAATGCTGACAAGGTGTGCAAGCTCCAACGCTCGATTTATGGGCTGGTGCAAGCATCTCGGAGTTGGAACATTCATTTTGATGAGATGATCAAAGCGTTTGGGTTCTCACAGACTTATGGAGAAGCCTGTGTTTACAAGAAAGTGAGTGGGAGCTCTATAGCATTTCCCATACTATATGTAGATGACATACTTTTGATGGGAAATGATATAGAACTTTTGGACAACATTAAGGCCTACTTGAATAAGAGTTTTTCAATGAAGGACCTTGGAGAAGCTGCTTATATATTAGGCATCAAGATCTATAGGGATAGATCAAGACGCCTCATAGGTCTTTCACAAAGCACATATCTTGATAAGATTTTGAAGAAGTTCAAAATGGATCAGTCCAAGAAAGGGTTCTTGCCTGTTTTGCAAGGTGTGAAATTGAGCTCAGCTCAATGTCCGACCACGGCAGAAGATATAGAAGAGATGAGTGTCATCCCCTATGCCTCAGCCATAGGTTCTATTATGTATGCCATGCTGTGTACCAGACCTGATGTAAACCTTGCCATAAGTTTGGTAGGAAGGTACCAAAGTAATCCCGGCAAGGAACACTGGACAGCGGTCAAGAATATCCTGAAGTACCTGAAAAGGACTAAGGAAATGTTTTCTCGTTTATGGAGGTGACGAAGAGCTCGTCGTAAAGGGTTACGTCGACGCTAGCTTCGACACAGATCTGGATGACTCTAAGTCACAAACCGGATACGTGTATATTTTGAATGGTGGGGCAGTAAGCTGGTGCAGTTGCAAGCAGAGCGTCGTGGCGGGATCTACATGTGAAGTGGAGTACATGGCAGCCTCGGAGGCAGCACATGAAGCAATATGGGTGAAGGAGTTCATCACTGACCTAGGAGTCATACCCAATGCGTCTGGGCCAATCAAGCTCTTCTATGACAACACTGGAGCTATTGCACTTGCCAAGGAGCCCAGGTTTCACAAGAAGACAAGGCACATCAAGCATCGCTTCAACTCCATTCGTGAAAATGTTCAAGATGGAGACATAGAGATTTGTAAAATACATATGGACCTGAATGTAGCGGATCCGTTGACTAAACCTCTCCCTAGAGAAAATCATGATCAACACCAGAATTCCATGGGTGTTCGATTCATCACAATGTAACTAGATTATTGACTCTAGTGCAAGTGGGAGACTATTGGAAATATGCCCTAGAGGCAATAATAAAAGCATTATTATTATATTTCTTTGTTCATGATAATTGTCTTTATTCATGCTATAATGGTATTATCCGGAAATCGTAATACATGTGTGAATAACAGACACCAACATGTCCCTAGTAAGCCTCTAGTTGACTAGCTCGTTGATCAATAGATAGTCATGGTTTCCTGGCTATGGACATTGGATGTCATTGATAACGGGATCACATCATTAGGATAATGATGTGATGGACAAGACCCAATCTTAAGCATAGCGTGAGATCGTGTAGTTCGTTTGCTAGAGCTTTTCTAATGTCAAGTATCTTTTCCTTTGACCATGAGATCGTGTAACTCCCGGATACCGTAGGAGTGCTTTGGGTGTATCAAACGTCACAACGTAACTGGGTGACTATAAAGGTGCATTACAGGTATCTCCAAAAGTGTCTGTTGGGTTGACACGGATCGAGACTGGGATTTGTCACTCTGTATGACGGAGAGATATCACTGGGCCCACTCGGTAATGCATCATCATAATGAGCTCAAAGTGACCAAGTGTCTGGTCACGGGATCATGCATTACGGTACAAGTAAAGTGACTTGCCGGTAACGAGATTGAACGAGGTATTGGGATACCAACGATCGAATCTCGGGCAAGTAACATATCGATTGACAAAGGGAATTGCATACGGGGTTGATTAAATCCTCGACATCGTGGTTCATCCGATGAGATCATCGTGGAGCATGTGGGAGCCAACATGGGTATCCAGATCCCGCTGTTGGTTATTGACCGGAGAGCAATCTCGGTCATGTCTACATGTCTCCCGAACCCGTAGGGTCTACACACTTAAGGTTCGGTGACGCTAGGGTTGTAGGGATATGTATATGCAGTAACCCGAATGTTGTTCGGAGTCCCGGATGAGATCCCGGACGTCACGAGGAGTTCCGGAATGGTCCGGGGGTAAAGATTTATATATGGGAAGTCCTGTTTCGGGCATTGGGACAAGTTTCGGGGTTATCGGTATTGTACCGGGACCACCGGAAGGGTCCCGGGGGTCCACCGGGTGGGGCCACCTGTCTCAGGGGGCCACATGGGCTGTAGGGGGTGCGCCTTGGCCTACATGGGCCAAGGGCACCAGCCCCAAGAGGCCCATGCGCCAAGAGAAGGAAAAAAGGGGAGAGTCCTAAAAGGGGAAGGCACCTCCGAGGTGCCTTGGGGAGGATGGACTCCTCCCCCCCCTTGGCCGCACCCTTCCTTGGAGGAAGGGGCAAGGGCTGCGCCTCCCCCTCTCCCTTGAACCTATATATAGTGGGGAAAAGGAGGAGCAAACACACCTTGGCCTTTGGTTGCCTCCTTCTCCCTCTCCAACACCTCCTCCTCCTCCATAGTGCTTAGCGAAGCTCTGCCGGAGTACTGCAGCTCCATCAACACCACGCCGTCGTGCTGCTGCTGGTGCCATCTCCCTCAACCTCTCCTCCCCCCTTGCTAGATCAAGAAGGAGGAGACGTGGCTGTTCCGTACGTGTGTTGAACGCGGAGGTGCCGTCCGTTCGGTGCTAGGATCTCCGGTGATTTGGATCACGTCGTGTTCGACTACATCATCCCCGTTCTTGAACGCTTCTGCTCGCGATCTACAAGGTATGTAGATGCATATAATCACTCGTTGCTTGATGAACTCCTAGATGGATCTTGGTGAAACGAGTAGGAAAATTTTTGTTTTCTGCAACGTTCCCCAACAGGTCCACCATGAGGATGCCGCCGCCGCCACGCCATCCTTGCTTGAACAGACTGGTTTCCAAATCCATCCCTAACCATAGGACCGATGGCCTCGTCAGGGAAGGATCCGAAGAATCTTTATTCAGCGTTGTCATCGTCGCCGCCGAAGCAAAGACGATGAACAATATGAAAACCTAGACTACGAGAGAGTAAAAACGATCCACATGCGTGGATCCGGCGACCCCCCTCACCACCGACGACTGAGGTCGCCGGTGGAGGGGAGCCGCCGGGGAGCGGCGTTGGAAGATCGGCCTCCCCCTGGCGGCGGCTAGGGTTCCAGCCGCCAGGGAAGAGAGGAAAACAGGGACGAGAGGAAAACAGAATCAATCCATCTTGAATAATCCTTGCCTCTTATGTAAATGGTTGGGTACTTTCTCTCCTACCCTGTATGACATGTTCTACTTGTACATGGGAAGAATATACTCCTAATAATTGTGTGTAATCACAATTTTTCTTTCCATTGCTCTGTTTAATCTGATAATCGCGTTTTCCTTTCCATTCTTTCGTTTAATCTTTCCTGAATCTGACTTAACTAAGCAGAGATAATTCCCTGCTTAGGTAGGCACCTTGTTGTACCACTCTGTCTGTAAGATCTGTTACTATTGTTGATGACATTCCGGTAACCACCGATGGGTGATAACTTGGCCAATTGGTTCGCCTCGTTCAACAAGCAGGAAAAATGCTCTCTTCGTTCCCCGTCCTTGATACCGACATAGCTGACAAGCTATCCACTGACATGCCTTCCTGTCGAGGTGTGCAAGATGTCACCACCCTTCCTACTTTCAACCCACATGGTGGGCCCATAACCCACAGGTCCACTGGATCGAAACCTGACTCTTGTTTACAATCCGGATTCTAATGTATCCTTTGCACCTGGCTTCGTATGTGATTCAGAGCTAAATACTATACCATTATTCATCCTGGAATCAAACACCATGTTATTCTCGTTGTTCAAACCCCCATTCCAGCTTCTGTCTAGTCATCGAATGATTGCCTACCCGTTTGAAACTTTGGTATCATCGTATATTGCACACAACGAATTCACTGAAATACAACTCTTGGGGTGCCTTGTGTATTTTCCATTGACGTCACCTCAGATGCCCAGCATTGTGGAGATGCGTTCTTTCGGAGTTTTTCCCCTTAGTCGCGTTCGTAGGCCGATGGAGATCCCGAAGAAAGGATGACGACTTGATCATGGTGACTTGAAGCAGAGAAATGAAGACATCAACGAAAGGGATCAACCTCTTCGAAAGGGCAGCCAAGACCGAGAAGACTCGTTAGGTTTTTCGCTACAAGCACCTTCCCCCCTTACTACCCTCTTAAATCTCGGGACAAGATTTCTTGTAGTGGAGGAGAATTGTGACGCCTAGATAATTAAGCTACAATAACCCTTTACTAATGATGCCACATCACCTAGATTACTGTTGCTAACCTCGCGTTAGTTCGAAACCGATTTGAATTCACATTCAAAATCAATGAAACAATAAAAGTTTTCAAATATTAACACTAAAATGTTCGGAGTGATCCAACTAATGCATAGGTAATTATGGTGGAGAAACCACATTTTTATAAAATGTTTAAATGCCCTTAGGTGAATAAAACAGTAGCAAAAATCAATATTTAAATGCTTTTATAATTAACAAAACACTAAATTAAATTGTTTTGGGGTAAGACCTTTTGTTGTAGTGGGTTCTAATGTATTACTAAATTAGGGATCATTTTAATATTAGATAAAAATTAAATGAAAGAGAAACTAGAAATAAAACAGAAAGGAAAAATAAATAAAGAGTAAAAGAAAAAAAGAAAATACAAAACGGAAGAACAAAAATAAAATAAAACAAAGACCCTCCCCCCCCGGTAGGCCTTGGCCCCGCTGGCCACTGGGCAAGCCAGGCCGGCCCAGCCGGCGCCCCCTTAACCCCCACTCCCCCCCGTGACCTAGATCGACCCACACCCCACTCGCCCTCCCCCCACTCCCCCGAACTGGATCGGGATCAGGGCGACTGTCGGTGTCAAAACCGGCGGATCTCGGGTAGGGGATCCCGAACTGTGCGTCTAGGCGGATGGTAACAGGAGACAAGGGACACGATGTTTTACCCAGGTTCGGGCCCTCTTGATGGAGGTAAAACCCTACGTCCTGCTTGATTAACATTGATGAGGTGTATTACAAGAGTGGATCTACCACGAGATCAAGGAGGCTAAACCCTAGAAGCTGACGGCTGACGGCGTTCAAGATTCCCTCGTCCGTGCAATTATTGCAAAAAATTGAGATTGCGTTTTCCTCTCGGCAGTCCTTTATCCTGTCCATAACCAGGAGGAATCTGGCCCAGTAGTGATGTACTGTTTCAGCGGGCTCTTGCCGGATTAGAGATAGATCGCATATGTCAGGGCGGGTGGGTGGAATTAAGTCCGAAACCCTACCCATCTCAAGGCTCTAAGGCCGGGAAGTTTCCAAATTTGGAAGCTTGGATTGCTGGACGTTGTCCAACAAGTCCGGAACGATGCCTGACTTTAAGTTCAGTGCTCGATCGAAGTCCGTCCCTCCACGGGAGTCCGGCATGGAGGGTTCGGGAGCCCGGACATGACTAGTTTTCAATACAGGAGAAGAGTCGCCGCATTGTTCCTCTACCACTGCAACGTGGTGGGTGACCTGGGGAGAGTTAATCTCTCTCAGATCGGTTTTAAGCCCAATCTGGCTGTAGTCTGTAGCGACTCCCAGGGCGGCGATGCGATCCAAGAGCTCGTTGACTGACGAGAGCTCTATTGGATCCAGCCGCTCGGCAAATTCCGAGCTGACGTGAAGATTGCTTTTGACGACTTGAGAAGTCATTGTCGAAGCGGTGGCCGGACAGGCGGTCATAAGAAAACCACCTAGCCGTATAGTTTGGCCGGTGGCCAAGGCTCCTTTGGCGAAAATACCATCCTTGAAGACGGGAGGAGGCATCCTTCCTATCGGTGACGGCACAGAGGAACTCTCAATGAAAGCACCAATGTCGGTGTCAAAACCGGCGGATCTTGGGTAGGGGGTCCCAAACTGTGCGTCTAGGCGGATGGTAACAGGAGACAAGGGACACGATGTTTTACCCAGGTTCGGGCCCTCTTGATGGAGGTAAAACCCTACGTCCTGCTTGATTAACATTGATGAGGTGTATTACAAGAGTGGATCTACCACGAGATCAAGGAGGCTAAACCCTAGAAGCTAGCCTAAGGTATGATTGTTGTAATGGATGTTGTGTCCTACGGACTAAAGCCCCCCGGTTTATATAGACACCGGAGAGGGCTAGGGTTACATAGAGTTGGTTACAATGGTAGGAGATCTACATATCCGTATCGCCAAGCTTGCCTTCCACGCCAAGGAAAGTCCCATCCGGACACGGGGCGAAGTCTTCAATCTTGTATCTTCATAGTCTTGGAGTCCGGCGGACGATGATAGTCCGGCTGTCCGGACACCCCCTAGTCCAGGACTCCCTCAGTAGCCCCTGAACCAGGCTTCAATGATGATAAGTCCAGCGCGTATGTAGTCTTCGCCGTTGCAAGGCGGGTTCTCCTTCAAGTTCCATGTACCTGCCGAACAGTGTCCGGCTTCCTCATTAATGTTGCGCTTCTTGGCTCCCGCACCCAATAATGGCCTTCTTCCACGCATCGCACGAATGCGAAAAGCCAGGGTATCTTTTATGTTTTACCCCCTAGTTGTGCAAATAATCTGCCTATAAGAGAGGCAAGAATCCAGATCCAAATCACACCATCTTCCTTCCCCGAATACTCATCGGAGCGCTTCCGACCAAGAATCCATTCCATCATGGACCGTCGACACGGCTCCTCTTCTCGCGCTCCCAGCCCTCTGCCAGGAGATTGGAGGAGATGCTCTGTTCCGCACAACGAGCTGGTGAAGCTCCAAGCGGAGGGATATCTCCCTCCGGCCTTCATGGTTCCGGTTCGAGCCGGGCTGGCCACCTACAAAGGTGGGAAGCAAGCGGAGGCTACCCCAAGTCCCAACAAAGGGGAGCGGGTATGCTTCGTCCCCTATCTGATAAGGAGGCTCGGATTTCCTGTACATCCGTTCCTCCGCGGGCTCCTGGAGTTCTACGGACTCCAGCTCCATCACCTCACGCCCGCCTCTATCTACATATTGCGGGTTACATAGCTCTTTGCGAGCTATTTCTGGGCGCCGAGCCCCATTTCGCGCTGTGGAAGAGATTGTTCTACCTTGTACCCCGCTCTCACAAGGGGTCCATATATTAAGTGGGCGGCGCCGAAATATGGCGCATTGCTGGGACCGGATATCCATCCGGAACCCCTAAGAAGGCGTCCGAAGACTGGCCTTCGGAATGGTTTTACATAGAAGACGCTCCGCTGCCGGACCCTGTTCGGATCGGCCTCCCGGAGTTCAGCAATGCTCCTCTGAAGAAACGCCTTAGTTGGCGTCCACGGAGCCCCCAACTGGAGGAAGACAAGAGCGTCCATTATTTGATGGGCCGGATAAGGTTACTGGCCCATTCCGGGTTGACCATGATTGGAGTCATGGCAACATGCATTATGCGGGGGGTGCAGCCACTACAATACAGGGGCCACCCCATGTGGGATTTCAACGGAGAGGACGATGCCACCCGTCATGGCCGCAAAGGGCCGGATTCGGCCGAAGACCTGGTGAAGATCCTGTCCGGCCTGTACAAGGGGGAGAAGGAGGATTTCCTCCGGACGAACCCGTTGAATGGGTTCTCCATGAATAATCCCCGGCCTTGGGTAAGCGAACACTCTGTGTGTCCAACCCATGCCTTTGAAGATTAAGTTTCTTATATTGTGTTTTTTGACGCAGGAGCTGCGTCGGGTCGTGGAGGACATGCTAAGTCCAGCTCCGCAACCCGAGGATCCGAAGAGATCCCGGGATCCGGCCTCCGAAGAGGATCCGAACATAAAGGTGGAACTAATCGATGGGGTGTTCCACCAGCTCAGCATGGATAATGCTTTAGTCGCCATTACGGCTGACTACCCCGGACTATATCCGGCTTCCCAGGTGATTGTGACCGAAGTCCTGACACCGTTATTCCTTCCTTGCTCATTTCTGACCACCGTATACGATGGCGCTGTGCAGGAGGCGCCTTCAGGGCGGGAAGCCGAGCCTACGGCGGCTGACCAACAAAGGCCAGTCCGGACCAGTTGGCGGAAGAGGAGCGCGGCGCGGATTGAAACGTCGCCGCAAAGGTATAGCTCACAGTTCATTGTTTGGAGCAACGTTCCTAGGAAGCGTTTGAGTGCTCATGGCTTTTGTAGGAGAAAAAGCGCCCGCCGGACTGCGGGCGTGGAGGTTGTCAATCCAACCTTCACCAGCCAGGCTCTAGCACCTGATCTGGAGGGGGAGGCGAGCGCAAGGCGCGAGCCGGACACTCCTCCAACGGAGGATGCCGACAGACTGTCCGCCACCAAGTCTGAGGTGGAGAGCGCCATGAATCATAGGCGCCGTCGGACAGTATTTCGTGACGCGTGCTTCTCCCCTAAGGCGTTGAATGCCTTTAACGCGGGGGACGCGCACCTCCGTGCTGCTCAAGATGGTTTTACCAGAGCCACGGAGCAGTATGTAAAAGACATACGGGTAAGAGAATTTAATAGTTATATATGCCAGTAGCCCCCGAGACTTAAAGTAGTTATATTAACTGATTTAAGGATCATTTGAAACGCAGGATCTTATCGAGAAGAATACCCAACTGTCTCAGGAGCTGCAAGAGTGCAAGGGCCAACTTGAGGCCGCACTTGCTGCCGCAGGAGGAAACACAGAGACCCCTCCTGGTAACACATTATTTTAATAATATAAGCACTGTGCGGCGTGTGCGCAAATCTAATAATGACATTGCAGGTGCTGCCGGACAAGATCCGGACAAGAAAGAACTACCGCGCCAGCTGAAGGCCGGCGAGAGGGTGCTGAATAGAGTGCAGTAAGAAAGGAACAAGCTCCAAGATGCCCACGCCCAGCTTGGAGAAGAGCTGAAAGGCGTTCAGGCCGAGCTGTCCGGCTCCGTTAAGGAGAATCAGCGGCTTCGTCGCGGCATTTATAGTAAGTGCTTGAGCGAACTCCTTTGAAAAGAAGAGTTCGGCGAGGAAGTCAATTGACAAGATATGTCTGTAGGTATACTCACAGGTCGTCCTGCGGAGGAGATGCCCGTATCGACGGGTGATCAACTTCCCGAGCTGTTGCAGCTGCTCGAACAAGTTCGACAGGCAATGAGCGGCGTCGTCCAGGCTTTATGGCCAGCCCTCTCCCTACCCGAAGGCCTTGGGGAGCTTGTGGAGAAGCTTCAGGGAGTGCGGCAGCGCTTCCATTTATGGAAGATTTCAGCCTGCCGTCAAGGTGCCAGGGAGGCCTGGGCCATGGTGAAGACGCGGTACAAGAAGGCGGATCCCAACCATATGGCCGAGGTCGGGCCTATGGGGCCCGACGGGAAGGAGATCCCTGTGAGTTTAGTATACGGCCAAGTAGAGTTGGCCGCTAAATTTTCCCAACGGGACTGTAAATTGGACAGCCTGTTAGACGGGATTGAGGAGGAATACAGTCAGTCAATGTGACAATGTATTTTAAAATGACATGTAAAATGCCTTCTAGCCGGATTGTAGATCGTTTGTCTTTGCCGACCTTTTCGCTTCAGCCTCGGGACCCTAGAGTCCGGAGTGTGTCTGAATACCTTCTCGGTTAAAAAACAACCGGGGCATGCATGGAGACCAGGCGTAGGGGTCATTAGTGCTTTATCAGACAAGTGCCCAACTAGTTATGTTATATTACATGGTTAGTAAGAAACATCTTCCAGGGAGAATAGTTCCGTTAAGGGTTCCTTTCCCTAGGAGGCATGCCCTAAGGTGCATGTCCGGACTGCGAAAAGAGCAGAAAAACATCTGGGGGCAGATAAATAAGTAGGTAAAAAATCATCTTTCAAGTCACCGACCGAATATTCCCTTAAGAACGCTAGCTTTCGACTTCACCCAGTCTGAGGTACACATCTGGCTGACCCGGCAGTAACAATCGCAGAGGTGCTCCCTTTACCTCCTAGCTGAACAATCGGGAACGTAGGGGTAAGCACAGGAGCCAGGCAACCCAGCTTGGCCAAAACTTAAGTCATATCGATGCATATAATGGTGAATAAAAGGTACATGTGGAAGCTTGACACATGTGCTGGGCATGAAGCACTTGTAATTAAGCTTCTGGTAAAGAAGCCCCCAGGTATAATGAGTGCGGATGGCACATCAAGTGTATGCGAACAATGCGCAAGTAGGCCCTTAAGGGCTTTTTAGTAAAAGGGTTAAGAGAAGAAAGAGAAACAAAAGACAGCTGAAGTGTAAAAATTTGAACGGGGGAAGGGGACGAACTCTTAGTCCGGCGCTAGGCATAGAATCTTCGGAGGCGGGCTGCATTCCATGGGTTCGGCTCGAGTCGGTTGTCCGACACATTTCGTAGACGGTACGCTCCGCCGGTCAGGACTTGATCGATAATGAAGGGGCCCTCCCATTTGGGCTTGAGCTTGTCCTTTTTCTTGTCCGGCAGGCGTAGAACTAGTTTGCCAACATTGTAAGTCTTGGCCCGTACTTCTCTGCTTTGATATCTTCGAGCCTACTGCTGATAGAATGCAGAACGAGCCTTGGCGACGTCGCGTTCTTCCTCCAATGTGTCCAAGCTATCCTGCCGATCCAGCTCGGCTTCTCTTTCTTCCTACATGCGCACTCGAGGTGAGTCATGAATGATGTCGCAGGGCAGAACTGCCTCTGCGCCGTATACCATAAAAAATGGTGTGAATCCGGTAGTACGGTTGGGCGTTGTCCGCAGCCCCCAGAGTATGGAGTCGAGCTCCTCTACCCAGTGCATGTCAGATTTCGTAAGTGACCGCACTAGTCTGGGTTTGATGCCGCTCATTATTAGACCATTTGCTCGTTCCACTTGACCGTTGGTTTGAGGATGATAGACTGAAGCGTAATCGAGCTTAATGCCCATATTTTTGCACCATGATTTAACCTCGTCGGCCGTAAAATTCGTGTCGTTATCGGTGATGATGCTGTGGGGGACACCAAAACGGTGTACTACCCCGGAGATAAAGTCTATCACTGGTCCGGACTCTGCCGTTTTGACTGGCTTGGCCTCTATCCATTTGGTGAATTTGTCCACCATGACCAATAGGTACCTTTGCTTGTGGGTTCCTCCTTTAAGGGGTCCAACCATGTCAAGCCCCCAGACCGCGAACGGCCAGGTAATGGGTATAGTTTTTAGGGCGGTGGGGGGCATATGGCTCTAATTAGCAAAGAGCTGACAACCGACGCATCTTTGGACTAAGTCCTGAGCATCTGCCCGGGCCGTCGGCCAATAAAATCCTGTACGGAATGCCTTTCCTACAAGGGCTCGAGCTGCGGCGTGGTGTCCGCCTAGTCCGGCATGAATTTCAGCCAAAAGGTTTCGCCCTTCCTCTTCGGAGATACACCTTTGAAGGACTCGGGTTGTGCTTTTCTTATAAAGTTCTCCCTCATGGACCTTGTAGGCTTTAGATCGCCGGACAATACAGCGGGCCTCATTTTGGTCTTCGGGAAGTTCCTGCCTAAGCAAGTAGGCTAGGAATGGTTCTGTCCACGGGGCAATTACTGCCATTATGTCGTGGGCTGAAGGTGTTATGTCGTCGGCTGAATCGCCGGTTGGTGCGGCTTTTTCCGGTTTGTTATTTCCGGACTCCTCTTCCCATAGTACGGATGGCTTGAAGAGCTGTTCCAGGAAGATGTTTGGAGGGATAGCGTCACGTTTTGTGCCGATGCGTGCCAGTATGTCGGCTGCTTGGTTATTATCCCGGGCTACGTGATGGAATTCAAGTCCTTCAAACCGAGCTGACATTTTTAGGACAGCGTTACGATATGCTGCCATTTTCGGATCCTTGGCGTCAAAGTCTCCATTTATTTGGGATATTGCAAGGTTTGAATCCCCGCGCACCTCTAGGTGTTGAATGCCCATGGAGATTGCCATCCGGAGGCCATGTAAAAGGGCCTCATATTCGGCTGCGTTGTTGGAGTCCGTGTACATTATCTGAAGTACGTATTGGACTGTGTCCCTGGTTGGGGACGTCAATACGACGCCAGCCCCCAATCCGGCCAACATTTTAGAGCCGTCGAAGTGCATAATCCAACTGGAGTATGCGCCGTACTCTTTAGGGAGTTCGGCTTCGGTCCATTCAGCGACAAAGTTAGCCAAAACTTGTGACTTTATAGCTCGCCAAGGTATGTAAGTTATATCGAATGGTAAGAGCTCAATGGCCCATTTTGCAATCCTGCCCGTTGCGTCGCGGTTGTTTATAATGTCGTTGAGTGGTACTTCGGAGGCCATTGTTATCGAACACTCTTGAAAGTAGTGTCGGAGCTTCCGGGATGCCATGAACACTGCGTACGCTATCTTTTGATAGTGAGGGTAACGGGACTTGCAGGGGGTTAACACAGTGGATACGTAGTACACTGGTTTTTGAAGAGGGAATTTATGCCCTTCTGTCTCTCGTTAGACGACGAGTACCGCGCTTACAACTTGATGTGTTGCTGCGATGTATAACAACATTGGTTCGCCCAGGTTGGGCGCAGCCAGGACCGGATTTGTTGCCAATATGGCTTTTATTTCTTCGAGTCCAGCAGTGGCAGCATCCGTCCACTCGAAGTGTTCGGTGCGCCTGAGGAGGCGATAGAGGGGCAATGCCTTTTCTCCTAGACGGGAGATAAAGCGGCTTAGAGCTGCCACGCATCCAGTCAATTTTTGTATTTGCTTGAGGTCTTTAGGGATATCTAGCCGTGACAGAGCTCGGATCTTGGCTGGGTTTGCTTCAATTCCTCTACCGGATACAATGAAGCCCAGTAGCTTTTTGGCTGGTACGCCGAAAACGCATTTTTGGGGATTCAGCTTGATGTCATATGCTCTTAGGTTGTCGAATGTGAGCCTCAAGTCGTCTACTAGAGTTTTGACGTGTTTGGTTTTGACGACTACGTCGTCTACATTTGCCTCTACTGTTTTGCCGATCTGGGTGGCCAGACATGTTTGAATCATGCGCTGATATGTTGCGCCGACGTTTTTAAGTCCGAAGGGCATCGTGTTGAAGCAGAATGGTCCATATGGAGTGATGAATACCGTTGCGGCTTGGTCCGCTTCCGCCATCTTGATTTGATGGTAGCCGGAGTATGCGTCAAGGAAGCACAATGAATCGTGCCCTGCAGTAGCATCGATTATCTGGTCAATGCGGGGGAGGGGGAAGGGATCCTTTGGGCAGGCCTTGTTGAGGTCTTTAAATCGACGCATAGGCGCCAGGATTTGTCCTTCTTTGGTACCATTACCAGATTTGCTAGCCAATCCGGATGTTTGATATCTCTGATGAATCCAACTTCCAATAGTTTGGCTAGCTCTTCTCCCATTGCCTGTATTTTGGGTTCGAAAAATTGTCGAAGAGCCTGTTTGACTGGCTTGAATCCTTTTAGGATGTTTAGGCTATGTTCTGCCAATCTGCGTGGGATTCCGGGCATATCCGAGGGGTGCCAGGCGAAAATGTCCCAATTTTCCCGAAGGAGTTCTCGCAGTGCGGCGTCTACATCAGGGTTCAATTGTGCCCCGATGGAGGCCGTCTTTGTTGGGTCCGTTGGATGGACCTAGAATTTTACTATTTTGTCCGCTGGTTTAAAGGAGGTGGACTTGGATCTCTTATCGAGTATCACGTCGTCCCTATTTACAGTAGAGCGCAGCGCGGTGAGTTCTTCTGCCGCTAGGGCTTCGGATAGTGCCTCCAGGGCTAATGCGGCTGTCTTGTTTTCGGCGCGGAGTGCTATGTCCGGATCACTAACAAGAGTGATTATTCCGCCGGGCCTGGGCATTTTGAGCTTCATGTACCCATAATGGGGTACGGCTTGAAAAATTGTGAATGCCTCTCGTCCTAATATAGCGTGATATCCGCTGTTGAACGGGGCCACTTGGAACGTGACTTCTTCGGATCTGCAATTGTCCGGCGAGCCGAACACCACATCGAGTGTGATTTTTCCGGTGCAGCGCGCTTCCCGGCTAGGGATTATTCCTCTGAAGGTTGTGCTGCTTCGCTCAATGCGGCTCCAGTCTATTTCCATTTTTTGAAGAGTTTCCTCGTAGATGAGGTTTAGTCCGATGCCGCCATCCATGAGGACCTTTGTAAGTCGAAAGCCGTCCACTATTGGACTAAGTACCAGTGCAGCTGGTGCTTGGGCTGTTCGGAATTTAGGTTCGTCGCTGGCGTTGAAGGTGATGGCTGCGTCGCTCCATGGATTTGTTGTTGCTACTTGGTAGACTTCGGCGAGGCTGCGGATTGTTCGTTTCTGCATATTATTTGATGTGAAAGTCTCGAAGACTGTTGATACTGTACCGGTATTGTTGGAGTGTTTTTCCGGGGCTAGAAGCTCCTCGCCACTTTTGGCCACCTGCCGCAATATCCAACATGCTCGAAGGCTATGTGTTGGGATGGCGCCTTCTGTACTGTGAATTTTACAGGGTCCGCTAAGCCATCCCTCCAGTACGGTTCCGTGCCCTCTATGGGGTTTTTGCTTTTTGGTTTTTGTGTCAGGTGCCTGAGTGTAATGCACCCTTTTGTTGCGGACTAGGGTTGTATTCGGGGCCGGATTGTCCCAAAACTTATTTTTGGTTTTCCAGAAACTCTCCATCGCACAGTACTTTCGTACTATGGACGCCAGGTCGGCGAAGCGTGTAATTTCACGACGGCTGACGGCGTTCAAGATTCCCTCGTCCGTGCAATTATTGCAAAAAATTGAGATTGCGTTTTCCTCTCGGCAGTCCTTTATCCTGTCCATAACCAGGAGGAATCTGGCCCAATAGTGATGTACTGTTTCAGCGGGCTCTTGCCGGATTAGAGATAGATCGCATATGTCAGGGCGGGTGGGTGGAATTAAGTCCGAAACCCTACCCATCTCAAGGCTCGAAGGCCGGGAAGTTTCCAAATTTGGAAGCTTGGATTGCTGGACATTGTCCAACAAGTCCGGAACGATGCCTGACTTTAAGTTCAGTGCTCGATCGAAGTCCATCCCTCCGCGGGAGTCCGGCATGGAGGGTTCGGGAGCCCGAACATGACTAGTTTTCAATACAGGAGAAGAGTCACCGCATTGTTCCTCTACCACTGCAACGTGGTGGGTGACCTGGGGAGAGTTAATCTCTATCAGATCGGTTTTAAGCCCAATCTGACTGTAGTCTGTAGCGACTCCCAGGGCGGCGATGCGATCCAAGAGCTCGTTGACTGACGAGAGCTCTATTGGATCCAGCCGCTCGGCAATTTCCGAGCTGACGTGAAGATTGCTTTTGACGACTTGAGAAGTCATTGTCGAAGCGGTGGCCGGACAGGCGGTCATAAGAAAACTACCTAGCCGTATAGTTTGGCCGGCGGCCAAGGCTCCTTTGGCGAAAATACCGTCCTTGAAGACGGGAGGAGGCATCCTTCCTATCGGTGACGGCACAGAGGAATTCTCAATGAAAGCACCAATGTCGGTGTCAAAACCGGCGGATCTCGGGTAGGGGGTCCCAAACTGTGCGTCTAGGCGGATGGTAACAGGAGACAAGGGACACGATGTTTTACCCAGGTTCGGGCCCTCTTGATGGAGGTAAAACCCTACGTCCTGCTTGATTAACATTGATGAGGTGTATTACAAGAGTGGATCTACCACGAGATCAAGGAGGCTAAACCCTAGAAGCTAGCCTAAGGTATGATTGTTGTAATGGATGTTGTGTCCTACGGACTAAAGCCCCCCGGTTTATATAGACACCGGAGAGGGCTAGGGTTACATAGAGTCGGTTACAAAGGTAGGAGATCTACATATCCGTATCGCCAAGCTTGCCTTCCACGCCAAGGAAAGTCCCATCCGGACACGGGGCGAAGTCTTCAATCTTGTATCTTCATAGTCTTGGAGTCCGGCGGACGATGATAGTCCGGCTGTCCGGACACCCCCTAGTCCAGGACTCCCTCAGCGACCGCGCCCATGACGCTCGGCTCCGCCCCGCCTCTCGACGCCGGCGCCGTCACCCCGTCGCGCGGTGCCGCCTCGCCGGCCCCCGCCCTCGCCCTCGCGCCCCCATCCCATCTTCCTCGACGGCGCCCCTTGCCACGCCGACCGCGATTGCGCCGCCGCGCCATCACCTCGCCGGACACCATCGCCTACGTCCACCCCGTCGCCGGAACCTCATCGCCGGCCTGCTTCCCCTCCGCTGCATCGTCTCCGTCCTCCTCCTCGCCCCCCGTTGCCCTGGACCCTACGCGCTCCCCCGTGAGCACCTCTCCTCCTCCCTTCCCCTGGGTTCCCGCTCGACGACCGCGGCAATAGCCGTCGTGCGCACATGCGCTCGCACTCCCGCCGCGCGCCTCGCCTCATCTTCCCTTCCTGTAAGCCGCTCCGGCCAGCCCCGCCACTACCTCCACCACCGCGCCACCCGCGGCCCTCCATCGCCTCTCCTGGCCGGCGTCGTGGGCGCCAGCGGCCTCGTCCATGGCCTCGCCCGAGCAGCCTCCGGGCTCGCCTCGCGCCAGTCGCCCCTGCGCCCGTTAGCCCGCACGCCCGCAAGCCCTTGCGCCCGCTTAGGCCCCTGGGGCCAGTGACAGCCGGGGCCCAACCCCCCCCCCCCCCCCCCAAGAACGATTATATATATATATAAAATAATTAAAAATGATATTAAGTAATTAAAATTATTAATTAATCAATTAGTTAATTAGGTTTAATTAAACTAATTAAAATCTATTACCCTAATAACCTAGTTAGACTAAATTAACTAGTTAGTTAATGTAACACCCAATAACTCCGCCTATGTTGTCTCAACATAGCCGGTCCCAAGCCCGGGTAAAGGAGGAGGGTTGTGATAGGCTTGGCGAGCCAACGTAAAAACTCAGCCACTCTTATGGAGATGAAACCCAAAAGATTTTCGTTGGGGCGTAACCCTCTCAGCGACGCGCCACATCGGAACCCGGGTGTGGTGGAAAATGGGCAAGGGCCGGGCCGTCACCCCCCAGGTGGCGCGCCGTATCTTGATCCGGATACGGTGGCAAGTGAGCGAGGATCGGGTCGTCGCATCCTTAGTGGCGCGCTACATCGGCGCCCGGATGTAGTGGAAAATGAGCAAGGGTCTTCGCATTTGACTCGACGAGTGCGAAGGGTAAGGAAGCTAGCCGAGCCTAGGAGGATTCGCTTAGGTAGCTGGAACGTAGGGTCTCTGACAGGGAAGCTTCGGGAGCTAGTTGATGCAGCGGTGAGGAGAGGTGTTGATATCCTTTGCGTCCAAGAAACCAAATGGAGAGGACAGAAGGCGAAGGAGGTGGAGGATACCGGCTTCAAGCTATGGTACACGGGGACGGCTGCAAACAGAAATGGCGTAGGCATCTTGATCAACAAGAGCCTCAAGTATGGAGTGGTAGACGTCAAGAGACGTGGGGACCGGATTATCCTGGTCAAGCTGGTAGTTGAGGACTTGGTTCTCAATGTTATCAGCGCGTATGCCCCGCAAGTAGGCCACAATGAGAACACCAAGAGGGAGTTCTGGGAAGGCCTGGAAGACATGGTTAGGAGTGTACCGATTGGTGAGAAGCTCTTCATAGGAGGAGACCTCAATGGCCACGTGGGTACATCTAACACAGGTTTTGAAGGGGCGCATGGGGGCTTTGGCTATGGCATCAGGAATCAAGAAGGAGAAGATGTCTTAAGCTTTGCTCTAGCCTACAACATGATTGTAGCCAACACCCTCTTTAGAAAGAGAGAATCACATCTGGTGACCTTTAGTAGTGGCCAACACTCTAGCCAGATTGATTTCATCCTCTCGAGAAGGGAACATAGGCGTGCGTGCCTAGACTGTAAGGTGATACCTGGAGAGAGTGTTGTACCCCAGCATAAGCTGGTGGTTGCTGACTTCCGCTTTCGGATTCGTGTCCAGCGGGATAAGCGGGCTAAAGTCGCTAGAACGAAGTGGTGGAAGCTCAAGGGGGAGGTAGCTCAGGCGTTCAAGGAGAGGGTCATTAAGGAGGGCCCTTGGGAGGAAGGAGGGGATGCGGACAATGTGTGGATGAAGATGGCGACTTGCATTCGTAAGGTGGCCTCAGAGGAGTTTGGAGTGTCCAGGGGAAGGAGAAGCGAAGATAAGGATACCTGGTGGTGGAATGATGATGTCCAGAAGGCGATTAAAGAGAAGAAAGATTGCTTTAGACGCCTATACCTGGATAGGAGTGCACACAACATAGAGAAGTACAAGATGGCGAAGAAGGCCGCAAAGCGAGCTGTTGGTGAAGCAAGGGGTCGGGCGTATGAGGACCTCTACCAACGGTTAGGCACGAAGGAAGGCGAAAGGGACATCTATAAGATGGCCAAGATCCGAGAGAGGAAGACGAGGGATATTGGCCAAGTCAAATGCATCAAGGACGGAGCAGGCCAACTCTTGGTGAAGGACGAGGAGATTAAGCATAGATGGCGGGAGTACTTCGACAAGCTGTTCAATGGGGAGAATGAAAGCTCTACCATTGAACTGGACGACTCTTTTGATGAGACCAGCATGCGTTTTGTGCGTCGAATCCAGGAGTCTGAGGTCAAGGAGGCTTTAAAAAGGATGAAGGGAGGCAAGGCGATGGGCCCGGATTGTATCCCCATTGAGGTGTGGAAAGGTCTCGGGGACATAGCGATAGTATGGCTAACCAGGCTTTTCAATCTCATTTTTCGGGCAAACAAGATGCCAGAAGAATGGAGACGGAGTATATTAGTACCAATCTTCAAGAACAAGGGGGATGTTCAGAGTTGTACTAATTACCGTGGAATTAAGCTGATGAGCCATACAATGAAGCTATGGGAGAGAGTCATTGAGCACCGCTTAAGAAGAATGACAAGCGTGACCAAAAACCAGTTTGGTTTCATGCCTGGGAGGTCGACCATGGAAGCCATTTTCTTGGTACGACAGCTTATGGAGAGATATAGGGAGCAAAAGAAGGACTTGCATATGGTGTTCATTGACTTGGAGAAGGCCTATGATAAGATACCGCGGAATGTCATGTGGTGGGCCTTGGAGAAACACAAAGTCCCAGCAAAGTACATTACCCTCATCAAGGACATGTACGATAATGTTGTGACAAGTGTTCGAACAAGTGATGTCGACACTGATGACTTCCCGATTAAGATAGGACTGCATCAGGGGTCAGCTTTGAGCCCTTATCTTTTTGCATTGGTGATGGATGAGGTCACAAGGGATATACAAGGAGATATCCCATGGTGTATGCTCTTTGCGGATGATGTGGTGCTAGTTGACGATAGTCGGGCGGGGGTAAATAGGAAGTTAGAGTTATGGAGACAAACCTTGGAATCGAAAGGGTTTAGGCTTAGTAGGACTAAAACCGAGTACATGATGTGCGGTTTCAGTACTACTAGGTGTGAGGAGGAGGAGGTTAGCCTTGATGGTCAGGTGGTACCTCGGAAGGACACCTTTCGGTATTTGGGGTCAATGCTGCAGGAGGATGGGGGTATTGATGAAGATGTGAACCATCGGATCAAAGCCGGATGGATGAAGTGGCGCCAAGCTTCTGGCATTCTCTATGACAAGAGAGTGCCACAAAAGCTAAAAGGCAAGTTCTACAGGACGGCGGTTCGACCCGCAATGTTGTATGGCGCTGAGTGTTGGCCGACTAAAAGGCGACATGTTCAACAGTTAGGTGTGGCGGAGATGCGTATGTTGAGATGGATGTGTGGCCACACGAGGAAGGATCGAGTCCGGAATGATGATATACGAGATAGAGTTGGGGTAGCACCAATTGAAGAGAAGCTTGTCCAACATCGTCTGAGATGGTTTGGGCATATCCAGCGCAGGCCTCCAGAAGCTCCAGTGCATAGCGGATGGCTAAAGCGTGCGGAGAATGTCAAGAGAGGGCGGGGTAGACCGAATTTGACATGGGAGGAGTCCGTTAAGAGAGACCTGAAGGATTGGGGTATCACCGAAGAGCTAGCTATGGACAGGGGTGCATGGAAGCTTGCTATCCATGTGCCAGAGCCATGAGTTGGTTGCGAGATCTTATGGGTTTCACCTCTAGCCTACCCCAACTTGCTTGGGACTAAAGGCTTTGTTGTTGTTGTTGTAGTTAATGTAACACCCAATGACAGGGGGCCCCACCCCTTGTTGACCAGTCAAACGTTGACTGGTCAACTGGGACCCCTGGCTCACCTGTCAGCCTCTGGTACACTTCTGTGTACGCAGTGCTAGGTGCACCTAGCATTTAGCTATTTAATTTCGAATTAATAATGATTCCGGAATATTGCTAAAATTGGAAAAATCATAATAAATAAACCGTACCTCGGATGGAAAAACTTTGTACTTGAAACTTGCTCAAAACGATGAGACAAATCCGGATACGCAACCGGTTTGTCCACCACACATCCCTAGCATAGTGAACACACAACTTTCCCCCTCCCGTTCATTTGTCTGAAAACGTGAAACACCGGGGATACTTTCCCCGATGTTTCCCCCCTTCACCGGTATCACCTCCTACTGTGTTAGGTCACCTCTAGCACCACGTATTGCCATGCTACACTTTGTGATACTTTGATTGCTCTATTATTTATTGTGTTCCCCCTCTGTTACTTCTTTCCGGTATACCCCGAGGCTGCCGATGACCCCCCAGTTCGACTACGGTGTTGACGACCCCTCCTTGCCAGAGCAACCAGGCAAGCCCCCCCTTGATCACCAGATATCGCCTATTCTTCCCTATACTGCTTGCATTAGAGTAGTGTAGCATGTTACTGTTCGGTTACTCCTATTCTGTTGCATAGCCTGTCATTGTTGCTATAGTCGTTGATACCTTACCCGCAATCCTAAATGCTTAGTATAGGATGCTAGTTTATCATCATTGGCCCTACATTCTTGTCAGTCTGCCTTGCTATACTATCGGGCCGTGATCACTCGGGAGGTGATCACGGGTATATACTATACATACATATACTATACAGATGGTGACTAAAGTGGGGTCGGCTCGTTGAGTACTGGCAAGTGATTCTGATGTGGGGGCTGGAAGGACAGGTGGCTCCATCCCGGTAGAGGTGGGCCTGGGTTCCCGACGGCCCCCGACTGTTACTATGTGGCGGAGCGACAGGGTAGGTTGAGACCACCTAGGAGAGAGGTGGGCCTGGCCCTGGTCGGCGTCCGTGGTTACTTCATAATAACACGCTTAACGAGATCTTGGTATTTGATCTGAGTCTGGCCACTGGCCTATACGCACTAACCAACTACGCGGGAACAGTTATGGGCACTCGACGTCGTGGTATCAGCCGAAGCCTTCTTGACGTCAGCGACGGGGCGGCGCACGCCGGATTGGGCCGGAACGCCTGCTCTTGTATTAGGGGGGTAGGTCTGCTTCCATCCGCCCTCACAACGTGCAGGTGTGCAATGGGCGATGGGCCCAGACCCCTGCGTGCATAGGATTTAGACCGGCGTGCTAACCTCTCTGTTGTGCCTAGGTGGGGCTGCGACGTGTTGATCTTCCGAGGCCGGGCATGACCCAAGAAAGTGTGTCCGGCCAAATGGGATCGAGCGTGTTGGGTTATGTGGTGCACCCCTGCAGGGAAGTTTATCTATTCGAATAGCCGTGTCCCTCGATAAAAGGACGACCCGGAGTTGTACCTTGACCTTATGACAACTAGAACCGGTTACTTAATAAAACACACCCAGACAAGTTCCACGGACAACCCGGTGGTCGCTTTTCCACAGGGCGACGAGGGGAGGATCGCCGGGTAGGATTATGCTATGCGGTGCTACTTGAAGAACTTCAATCTACTCTCTTCTACATGCTGCAAGACGGAGGCTGCCAGAAGCGTAGTCTTCGATAGGACTAGTTATCCCCCTCTTATTCTGGCATTCTGCAGTTCAGTCCATCGATATTGCCTTTTACACATATGCCCAAGCATATGTAGTGTAGCTGCTTGCTTGCGAGTACTTTGGAGGAGTACTCGCGGTTGCTTTTCTCCCTCTTTTCCCCCTTTCCCTTCTACCTGGTTGTCGCAACCAGATGCCGGAGCCCAGGAGCCAGACGCCACCGTCAACGACGACTCTTACTACACTGGAGGTGCATACTACTACGTGCAGGCCGCTGACGACGACCAGGAGTAGTTTAGGAGGATCCCAGGCAGGAGGCCTGCGCCTCTTTCGATCTGTATCCCAGTTTGTGCTAGCCTTCTTAAGGCAGACTTGTTTAACTTTTGTCTGTACTCAGATATTGTTGCTTCCGCTGACTCGTCTATGATCGAGCAATTGCATTCGATCCCTCAAGGCCCCTGGCTTGTATTATGATGCTTGTATGACTTATTTTATTTTAGAGTTGTGTTGTGATATCTTCCCGTGAGTCCCTGATCTTGATCATACACGTTTGCGTGTATGATTAGTGTATGATTGAATCAGGGGCGTCACAGGCGTACCCAAGTGGGCCCGCACAATAGTGAACCATGGATGTACAAACAACTGGTCGCTGCAGCAAAGCACTATCTGCAGCATCCAATGTTACTATAGCGACCTTTTTAAAAAAAATCATTTTTTGAAAAGAAAATAATAATTCAAATTTTGAACTTTTTTAAAATTTGCAATCATTTTTTTCAAATATATGAACATTTTTAATGCAATAAAAATTTGATTTTATAAAAACCAAGAGCGGTTTCAAATTTTTACAAATATTTTATCAACTTGGCAAACATTTTCTAATATCATTTTTGTACATTTTTCCAAATTAATGAAAAATTTCAGGAAAATACAAACATTTTTCCCAGATTGGCGAACATTTTTCCAATTGAATAATATTCTATGAAACGGCAATTTTTTTTCAAATTAGTAAATTTTAAAAAAAACTAGTAAAAAAGGAAAACCAGTTCACACACCTTCTAAAGGTTCCCAAACTAGAACGAGAACCCCCTCTGCGAATGGAAAAAATGGGCCGGCCCACATCACTGTTGCACATCTGCCTATGTGTTTCGGCGACTGTTTTGCCGCAGCTGCGTCGAATAGGATTCGGTATGTGCGCCATTCTTCTTCTTTGCATTTTTGCAAAGTCAATGTTTGCACTTGAGCCTTATGTAGTTGTACTTAGTAGCCTAAAACTTCAACCCAGATATGCCCTTGATTCCACGTCGACATCTCATGTTCTCGGCCTTTCTTATAGGCCCATATTGATGACAGAACCGCAAAGCTTTCATTACACCATGTTTTTCTATGGCTTTATGATTGAATTCACAATCAATGAGATGCAGACCCGCATGAGCTACTCTTTGTCCGTTGCGAGACATAACTATGTCTGGCGTAGCACTGCCGGGCCAGCATAGTACTGTAGCTGTCGCGTGAGTTATTTTTTCCTGTGGTTTTCTTTGTCGGGGGTTTCACACTTTTGCCTCAGTTTTCTTTGATTTTCTCTTTTTTTTCCTTTTTTCTCGTTTTTCAACACATATTTAATTTTTTTCATACAAATTGTATATTTTTCATATACAACAGAACATTTTCTATACACATTTAACATTTTGCAAATGTATCAATAATTTTTTTTCCAAATATATTTTCTGTGTCTACTTTTCTTCATACACATTGTACATTTTTATGCACTTCTAAAAATGTTGTATATGTTTAATATTTATGAAATACATTATTAAAATATTTTCAAAATACATGCTTTTGAACATTTATTTTCAAATACGTGTTAGTAACATTTTTAAAATACATGTCGGATCTATTTTTGAGTGATACAAAATATTGATAGAAGTGTATGATATTTTCTTACATTGTATAAAGGTTTTTGCAAATGACACACGCATATTTTGAAACATGTGAACATTTCTTCATATGTAACTTACTTTTTTATGAATAATACGAAACATTTATTTGAATTACGCAAAATAGTATGTATTCATTAGTTTTTTTCAAAACGTTACGTATATCATTTGAAACAGGTGAAGATTTTTGAAATGTCACATATTGTTTTATCCATGGCATAATCGTTCCTAAAATTTGAGCGAACATTTTTCTTACATTGCAAGGAGGTTTTTAAAATGTGCGTTGAACACCATACAATTAACTAATTATTTTTTTAGTATATAAATATCATTTTTATAAATTAAAAAAATCAAAAGTTTTATATCACGTGACCACCCGATGCACCTAATGCACTAGCTCAGTACAAAATCCTTGTAGGCAAACGAGCAACTATCCCGCATAGCGCGACGCATAGTCGCGACCATGTAGGGTAGGCAAATCCGGGAGCAACTAATCGAGGGGTACACCTTGTGGGAGCCCCACAAACGTCCTTTTGATGGCCCGAGAGCGCGCCACACTCTCACCGCCGTCACATGTCGCATACTGGGATCTCCCTCAGCATTTTCTTTATTATTTATACGCATTTTCCGGTTTTAGATGGTTCCTTTTTTTTAGTTTTTTTGGCTTTTGGTTTTCACCCGGTTTTCACTAGTTTTTGAAGTAAAAAAATCAAAAAAGTTGGATTTTTCTTCTTTTTCCTTGTTTCCATGGGGGGCACATATTTGCATCTCGTGGAGGCGCAAATTTGCTTCCACGAGCTCTCGAAACGGAACAAAACACATATTTTTTGCTTCCATGGGAGGCAAAGATTTTATTCTCGTGGACACACATCTGCTTCCGCAAGAGGAACAATTGTGCCTCTCCGAAAAGGAAAAAAATATATCATTTTTTGCTTTCATGATAGACACATATTTACTTCTTGTGGAGGTACACATCCGCTTCCACGAGTGCCTCAATGAAAAGAAAAGAAAATATGTTTTCATTTCATTTTTGCTTCCACATGAGGCACATATTTGCTTCTTATTGAGATACGGATTTGCTTCCGGAAGAGACGCAACTGATAGGGAAAAAACGTGTTATTTTTTCTTCCGTGAGAATTTGCTTCTCGCGGAGGAACATATTTGCTTCCGCGAGAGGCTAGTAAAGCGGAAAAGGGTAAAAAAAACATGCTTCCAGCTTGTTTGTTATTTTTCTGTTTTTTGGATTCTCGTGAAAAAAAGTTATTCGAAATTTATTAACATGAGATCTAGTTTAACAATGAAAAGGGCTCCGGTTTTAGACGCATAGTTTAAAATATAAAACTTTTGAATAACTGTATCGACGTAAAAAAGGGAAATCTTTTGGGTCATGACAAGCGACACACATGTGGTGTGCCACTTGTCCACCCCTTAAAAGGTGATAGTGACTTTTGCAAGGGGTACCCCCTAATTAGTGATCTCAGGCAAATCCTAGTTGATGCCTACGCAATGGGTCAGCCCAGTTCGGGGCTTTTCTGTGCTTCAATTGTTTCGGCTAGATTTTCTATGTTCATGTTTTATTTTCTTATTTATTTCTATTTTATTTATGTTTTTATGTGCTTATTTTTCTTTAAATTATGTTTGTTTATTCTATTTTCTGTTTTATTCTTCTGGATTTGTTTTGTCTTTTTTCTCATTTTCACCGTGTTTGTACTATGATCATTTTTTTAATATACTGTGAACATTTTCAAATACACATTAAATATCTATTTAGCATACGGTGAACCCAATCTGATATATTATAAACTTTTTTAACATACAATGGACATTTTCAAATATATGGTGAATACTTCTTCAGTCTAACTTATCTTAATACACGCCGAACTTAACTAATCAGCGCGACGAACCCATGTGCTTAATGGGCAGGAAAATCCTAGTTGATGTCGTCGCTCACACGCGAGGGGTAACGGGTCGGCCTAGTCCGGGGCTTCCCTATGCGTGCTTAGGTTTTCGCTTGATCTTTTTTTGTGTAGTTTTCTTGTTTTGGATTTCCTATTTCTTTTTTATGTTTCAGTGATTGTTTTGCCGCATCGTGCATCAAATAGGATTTGGAATCTCGGCCATTCTTCTTCTTTGCATTTTTGCATAGTCGATATTTGCACTTCAGCCTAACGTAGTTGCAGTTAGAAGCCCAAAACTTCAACCTAGATATGTCTTGATTCCATGTCGACGTCTCATGTTCTCGGCCTTTCTTATAGGCCCATATTAATGACAGCTCTGCAAAGGTTTTATTACACCATGTTTTTCTATGGCTCTATGATTGAATTCGCAGTCTATTTTGGGATGCATTGTCGCATGAATTATTCCTTGTCCGTTGTGAGACGTAAGTAGGTCTTTGGCGCGGCACTGCCGGGTCGACATAGTACTGTAGTTGTTTTCTTATCTGGGTTTTCACTTTTGCCTCAGTTTTCTTTGGTTTTCTCAAAAAGAATTTCTTTTTGTTCGGTTTTCTTCGGGTTTATTCAATACATATTTAAATTTTTCATCCACATTGTATATTTTTCATATACACCAGGAATATTTTTTATACACATCTACCATTATGCAGATGTATGAATAACATTTTTTTCAAATATATTTTTTATGCCTACTTTTCTTCATACACATTGTATATTTTTTTGTACTTCTAAGATAAGTTGTACATGTTTAATATTTCTGAGATACATTATTAACATATTTTTAAAATACATGCCTTTAAACATATTTTTTCCAATAGTAACATTTTCCAAATACATGTTGAACTGTTTTTCAGTGATATAAAATAATGATACAAGTGTGCGATATTTTCTTAAATTGTATAAAGATTTTTTAAATGACACAAGCATATTTTGAAATACGTGAGCATTTCTACATTTTAACATATATTATTATGAATAATATGAAACATTTATTTGTGTTATGCGAAAAACTATATATTCATTAGTTTTTTTTAAATGTCACATGTATTACTTTGAAACAGGTGAACATATTTAAAGTGTCGCATACTTTTTCGAATGACACAATCATTTCTAAAAATCAAGGATAAATAGTGATTTGTTTCATTGGAGACACATATTTGCTTCTCGTGGAGGCATAGATTCGCTTCCAAGCCTCTCAGAAAAAGAACAAAACGCATTTGCTTGCTTCCATAGAAGGACAGATTTGTTTCTCGTGGAGGCACAAATTTGCTTCCGTGAGAGCAAGAGAAGTCGCTCTCAGAAAAGAGAAAAATGAGTTTTTTTTCCTCCACGAGAGGCACATATTTGCTTCTCGTGGAAACACACATCTGCTTCCACAAGTGCTTCTAGGAAAAAAAATGTGTTTTCATTTCCTTGTGCTTCCATGGGAGGCGCAACTGATAGGGGGAAAACGTGTTTTTTTCTTCCATAAGAAGCACATATTTGCATGGAAGCACAGATTAGCTTTCGCGAGAGGCTTGGAGATAGGGAAAAAGGTTTTAAAAAAACATGCTTTCAACTCCTTTTTTTTGTTTTTGGATTTTTGTGAAAAAAAAAGTTCTTTGAAGCCTATTAACATTTGGTCTAGTTTCAAAGAGCCTGAAGCGGGAAATTGGGTGAAAACAGGCTGGGACTTTGATGCATGGATTAAGAGTTAAAATGTTTGAATAAACGGATCTACGTAAAAAAGGGAAATCTTCCAGTCACTTGTCCATCCCACGAAAGCTGGAAATGACATTTGCAAGGGGCACCCCTTTATTAGTGATCTTAATACGTAAAAACAAATTACTTGACCCCTATGCAATGGGTCAGACCAGTTCGGGGCTGTCCTACGCGTGAAATTGTTTCTGCTCGATTTTTTATTTTCATGTTTTTATTGGTTTCTAGTTTCTTTATGTTTTTATGTAGTTCTTTTTCTTTTCATTATTTTGTATTTTTGTTTTCTTCTTCTGTTTTTTTCCTTTTCACTGTGTTTGTACTATAAACGATTCCTAATATACAATGAACATTTTTAATACACATTGAATATTAATTTAATATACGGTAAATGCAATCTGATATCTTATAAACTTTTTTGACGTACAGTGGATTGTTTTAGATATATGGTGAATTCTTTTTTATTACAGTCCAACTTATTTTAATACACGATGAACTTAATTAATCAGCGTTACTCGGAGCTTCCCGCTTCCCTCTGCGTGCTTTTGTCTTCACTCGATGTTTTTTTTCTGTTTTCATGTTTTGGTTATTTTCTTTATTTTTTTTCTTTTATTTATGGTTTTGTGTATTTCATTTAGTTTTAGTTTCTTTTTTTGATTTTTTTCTGGATTTTGTCAAACTCTTATTTGGTTTCTTTTGCTTTTTCGTTGTTTTTGTACTTTAAACATTTTTCATATATGATTAACATTTTCAAATACACATTGAATATTTATTAATATATGGTGAACCCAGTTTCATATATCATGAACACTTTCATTCTATACTGGACATTTTCTAATACATGTTTATATTTTTATCACAGTCTAAATTATTGTAATACATGGTGAACTCTTTTTAATCTATGGTGTAATTTTTTTACAAATATTGAATTCCTTTAAAACAGATACTAAAAATATTTTCTAAAATACTTTTACATTGTATAAAGGTGCTTTAATTACTTAACTTTGTAAAAAAATAGCCGATTTTGTGAACGAAACCGACTTGACAACCTATGAGAGAAAACAATTAAAACCAGCCGATTAGGATGAGTTTTGAAACTCGTAAACATGTTTTGAATCGACGAATAATATTTGAAATTCAAGAACTTTTTTTATATGAACTTTCTTCAAAATGCATGAACATTTTTCGTGTTGACAAACTTTTTAGAAATGTTTGAACAATTTTTCAAAATTAAGAAGTTTTTTAAAAAAAAATTATGAGCAATTGTTGAAGTTTTTGAATTGGTAAACATTTTCCGAATTCATGAACATTTTATGAGGAACATTTTTAAGTTTCATGAATCGTTTGGAATTAAGAATTTTAATTTGAAATAATTATCTTTTTTTGGAATTTTAGATTTGTGAACATTTCTCAAAGTAAAAATTAAAAGAAAAGAAAGAAAAACAAAAGAAGAAAATGAAAAAAAAACAAGGCGCCACGGGCCTGCACATGGGTCGGCCCAAATCATGCGCGGAGGAGGGAGTGGGTGTGTGTTCATTGAGTATCCAACGCGCAGGTCATAGGCTCCCCTAGTTGACGTCAACTAGGAGCTCTCTGCACGCCGGGATGAACTGACATGCCCAAGTCTTTTTTAAGTACTATGTTCTATTCATATAGCAAACAGAGATAGTACATCACACATAACAGGGAGAATGTCCGAGAACAACAAGTTGTTCGGATACTTTGCACAAAGGACCCCCAAGAACAAAATATTACATCCAGCCCCTTGGAGTCCCCTGGAACAAACAACCAATAAAAGTCATCTGCAACCACCATCGCTAGAGACGATGACGGAGAAGATGGCGAGACGCCACAAACTCCAGATCCGAGAAACCTTCCTCGCAGTCAAGCTGCTTTGTGGACCTCTTGTGCTCCCCGCAAACGACGAGGCCCCATGTCTTTGTAACACATCGGCCAGGGATGAACCTCGAGATTCCCAAACCACAGCACCGCTGCATCCAGTCGACACCGTCGATTGAACACCACAACACAGCCCACCAGCGTCCTCAAGCCCAGCACCGGAACAGCAAGCATCTGGAAACCACCGTTGTCAACGTCATGTAGGATGCCGCCCGCCGGCCAGACTCCAATACGACTTCTACCAGTCCCTGTAGCCAGTGGCGGAGACAAAGGGAACCAGCAGGGGCCCTGCCACCCCCCTAAGATTACTGATTTGCTGCTAATTACTAGATGAACAGTGTGTGATTTATACAAAAATACATGTATTAGTATTGTTTGGCCCCTGTTATTGAAAGTTTGAGTCATTTGGCCCCTGATCCTTAATTCCTGGCTCCGCCACTGCCTGTAGCAGCGCCGGAGTAAACACTGCCACGGCGGCGAAAACTGGAGAACAACGACCGTCACGAGGACACCACCGCCGCAGCACAGACCCTGCACAAGAAATCTCTCACCCAGGTCCGTCGTCCGCCGCATCGTGGGCTGTCATGGTGGAGAGCGGACCGGAGCTCCTTTATTAGACCATGCGCCATCACCGCCGGAGAGATGACAATATAAAGGGTGTCCCAAACAATGTGAAGTCGGCACACCAGGCCGACTTTGGGGCCTAGCAGCCACTCACCCTGCCGGCATCAACTTGATGAGCAAGGCCAAGACTTGATTCCGACGGACTCTTAGGTCGGTCGGATCACATTAGGACTCTTGTAAACTTAGACAATGATCCCTTTATAAGGCGAGGCCTGCGCTGATTTTAGATCAGCTCATCATCACCCCATAGTCTCTAGAGCTTACTATCTCCATTTTTAACCTACTCTCACAAGGTGACCCATACATAAGAGTGGCGTATTTCCTCCATCGCGAGGGTGTAAATCTGGGTAAAAACTCGTGTGATCTCCTTCTCATGCTTCCGGCCTAGCACACCATCTAGGACGGAGCTGCCTTGTAGGCATTGGGCTCAACTGCCTGTTAGAAGGGAAAGAGAGGATTGGTGGAATAGTTCGTTGTATTGCTTGAGCCTCGTGGCCATATATATAGGAGTACAATGATCTACTTGGAGTACAAGACAAGACAGAACAAATCCTAGTCTATCTCGTCTTTCCTAATAATCATGATACTCAACATCCCCCCACAGTCACAACGGTAGCGACGCAGACGGTGAGACTGGAGAAGAATCTGAAAGCAAGCTGACAGACCCCCCCCCCCCCCCGCCCACACACACACACAGTCGTAACGGTTGATGGATCGTGGAGTCGTGGCTGGAGTGAAAACAGACGAGGTTGCTGAAGCAGGCGGTAGCCCTTTGTGCCGTTTGTCGATGTAGCCGAGAGTGTGGGTGGTGGAGCGGTGGTCGAGCTAGCAGTGCAAAGAACGCCGTGGTCGATGTCGAGTCGGGGTAGCTGGTGGCGAGGAAGTCGCCGTGGAGCCGCGGGCGCAAGGGGCGCCGAGTTAGCATGGGCGTAGTGGTGTCGAAGTAGTGGTGCGTCAGGGAGAAGACGGTGTTGATGAGGCGTCGCGCCGGGGTTGCCAAACCCGGGGACACGTCGTAGACGAAGGCACGCGTCAGTGGTGCCAGCACCGGGCATGCGTACACGGTCGAAGACGAAGTTGACGAAGCGCCACACCAGGCTTGCCAGGCCCGGGAACACATCGTGGACGAAGGCACGTATCAGTGTTGCCAGCACCGGGCATGCATAGATGAGGGACCTGCACGAGCTGTGCGCCATGTCAAAGAAGTCGGAGGGCCCAGCGTCCATCGGCGCGGGGCCGATGTCACCAACGATGGTCGGAGTAGACAAAGTGGCCGGGGTAGATGACGGCGATGCTGGCAACGGGCTGGTGCTGGACGAAGACGAACGGGGTGGACGGGCGGCGGCGGCAGCTACAGAGGTAGCGGCGGTGGCGGCCAAAGAAGAGCGGCAGCGGCGGCCTGACGGCGGCAGCGGCTAGGTTAGGAGTGCGGCGGCGGTGCTCGAAGTAGGCGAAGAACCCGACAGCACGACGAAGACCGGCACGGACGGTGGCATTCCCGCGCCAAGGGAGACGACACGGCGCATACCACGGGAGGTCGACGCGCAGTGACGGCGGAGTGGATCGCAGGCCACGGCGCTACGGCCCGAAGGGGCGACACAGCGGCGGCAGGAGGGTCGGGGCGACGGCGGGAAGACCTCGGGGCTGCGGGGACCGCGGGCCATGACGCTGCGACCCGAAGGGGCGACGCAACGGCGGTTCGCAAGTTGGTGCAGCCGTTGGGACGGCCTCGGGGCGGCGGCGGGGACCGCGTATCGCGACACTACGGCCCAAAGGGGCGACGCAGCGGCGACGCACGGGTCGATGCAGCCGCGAGGAGAACCACGGGGCGGCGGTGCTGCGGCCCGACAGGGCGACGCAGTGGTAGCCCAATGCTCGATCGGTGGAGAGCCGCACTGAACTCGGGGACGACCTTCACGGGACCTATGAAGGCACGCGTAACCGACGGGCTAGGTCGGTCGCGCGGCGTAGATGAGGCGGATCGCCGCGGCGAGTGGGTGATCAGGCCGATCGCGCACGAGGTCGAGGATGCCACTCGGTGGAGACGTGGTGGCGGCGGAGTCCGAGATGAAGCCGACAACGACGGACGGCGTGAGACATCATGCGGACGAGCTTGTAAGCACCGGCACCCGAGCTGCCAAAGCAACGCCGGCGCCCGGGCAGCGAGGCCCGAGCAACCAACAGAGCAGCGGCGCCCGAGTTGAGGCAGCCGACAAGCCTGACGCAGCCGTCCCGACGCACCCGAGGACGAGGCCGGAGAGGTAGACCGCCGGGCCGCCGTGCAGGCGCGGCGGAGACGGGTGATGTGCATCGATGGGTGGGTCGGCGCGTGAGCGAAGACTATGATTGGCCGCCGCATGGCGCGTGGCCGTCGGGTCGGGGCGATGCAGGTTTCCTGATCGGAGCAGGGCGGTGACGGCCGACGCAGGGTGACAGGCAGACCGACGCGCGGTCGGCGGCTGGCCCTGACGGGCCGCCTCGGCGCGCGTGGCCGTCGGGTCGAAGGAGAGGCCGGCGGGTCGCGCCGGGGTCGGAGTAGAGGCGCTCGGGGTCGACGGCGGCGGTGGGCGACGCAAACCGATCAAGAATAGATCGGAAAACCAAAAAGAAACCACGCGATCAAGATGACCGGCGAGAGAGAGAAAACCTCGGAGCAAGGCTCGGGGAAAAGACTCTCTAGGGCAGCCGGACAACACGACCGGCGGACGAACCCTAGTTACGGGCGGCGCGGCCACTGATGAAGCCATGTACCTAGGGTAGGGTCACAGACCTGTCTTAAGTACCCTTCCCAAGGACATCCTCAGAAGAAACTGCCTTCCAGTCGACCAAGAGAGACTTCACTTGACTGACTCGAAGGACTCGACTATGAAGACTCACTCGACCACCAAGAGATCAAGAGCCACTCTGCATCCAAACGGTCTGTAATTAAGTAGTCTTTATGGCATTTAGGACACTTTATGTAAGGCGTTATCAGTAACGCCCAACCTTAATGTACCTTAAACCCAGCATAACTGAGGACCGGAGGGGTCTGGCAGACACTATATAAGCCACCCCCCTCCTCAGTGTAAAGGGTTGGCACTCTTGTAATCCATACATACATAATCCAGTCGACTGCCTCCGGGCTCCGAGACGTAGGGCTATTACTTCCTCCGAGAAGGGCCTGAACTCATACATCCAGTGTCTTCACAACTACTCCATAGCTAGGATCTTGCCTCTTCATACCTACCCCCCATTCTACTGTCAGACTTAGAACCACGACAGTTGGCGCCCACCGTGGGGCAGGTGTCTTAGCGATTCTTGGAGAAGTTGCAATTCTTCCGATTACTTTCATCATGGTTGCTGGTGGAGTTTTAGTCGAGGGCCGCGAGATCCGTCTCGGCGCTCTCACCTTCATCGTCGACGACTCCGCTTGGCTCCAGGAGGCTCCACTCGACATCGACGCACTCCCCGTCCGCAGTGCGACGCATTTTCGCGCATGTGTCCGCGGTGTTCTACTGCGGCAATCGTCGACTCCCTATCGGTCGACTCCCCTGTCGTCATCCCTCCCTGCTTCTCGCCAGCGCAAGCGATCTGGTCGGTCGAGACTCCAGCGGTGGGTGTGGCACGCGGTGGCTCGCCAGACGGCCACCACCCAAGTCGCGGCAATCGAGCCCGACGAATCTCTCTATGGCCTGTTTGACCTGTCGACTGGCTCCGTAGAGACTGCATCCGAGTGCGATAGCAATGATCCAGCGGCGGAGGTCTTGATGGTCAATGAACCTCCTAGCCCTCCCGGCTTCCCCCGTGACGACGGAGCGGACGGTGGAGGTGACCCCGCTCAAGTCCATGAGGAATATCAACCCGAGCCACTTAACTCCCTGCAAAGGGAAGAACTTCGCCGCAGGAACATGGATGCCCTGCATACTCCTATCGCAGGAGAAACCCCCGAGGCTCGTGCCTTGGAAGAGGCGCGTTTGGCCAACTTGGCTGAACGCGCTCGTCTGGAGAATCTCCAGCGAGCACTCGACGAGTGCACGCGGCAACGAGTACCCGACTCCAGTCGACGTCAACTCTTCCCGCCGACTCAGGTATATCGAACCCCGATTCAGAATTTAGCAACTGCAACCCGTGTAGCAGAGTGAATTCAGCCTTCTCAATCGGAGGCTGGCAGAGGCTTGATGCAGATTAGAGATTTGCTCTGGGCAGCAGGAGATCAGAATTCGGCCGTGTCATAGTCACGCAACAGGATTCACAGTCGATCCGTCGCTGCGAATACGGTTCAGTCGGCTCATAGCCCTAGATCGCCTCCGCGGTGTGAAGGACGCGAGAGTCGACGAGACCAATATGGTGACCGATATGATCGTGATGATAGGCGTCGAGTGCCCACTCCTCCTCCGAGAGGCGGGTCTTATGCTCCTCGGCAGCAAGATGACAGGCGTCAACTCAGTGTGGGGCGAAGAGCTCCGGTCGACCCCCGGGAACCAGGCTTCGACGCACGATCCATCATCGTGCAAGGCTTGGTCGATCGGAACAGGGCTCATCGAGGTGGCCACGACAGAGATGCGCCCACTAGCACCCGAGTGCATGTTTCAGGTCCGGAATGTTTCAGCAGGGCTATCAGAGCCACAGTGATCCCCCCCAACTTCAGGTTGGCAACTGGAGTAAGCAAGTTCACCGGTGAGTCTAAGCCCGAAACCTGGCTTGAGGACTACCGAGTGGCGGTACAGATTGGCGGCGGGAATGACGAGGTGGCCATGAAGCATTTGCCACTCATGTTGGAAGGTTCGGCCAGGGCGTGGTTGAATCAGTTAACTCCAAGCAGTATTTACACTTGGGAAGATCTTTCCCGAGTGTTTGTCAGGACATTTGAGGGAACCTACAAGCGACCAGCTGGGTTGACAGAGCTGCAAGTCTGCGTGCAGAAGTCGAATGAAACCTTAAGAGAGTACATTCAGAGGTGGATTACTTTGCATCATACCGTGGAGAACGTGTCTGATCATCAGGCAGTCTGTGCTTTCAAGGATGGTGTCAAGAACAGAGAGTTAAGTTTGAAGTTTGGGCGGACCGGAGATATGACCCTAAGTCGAATGATGGAAATTGCCACCAAGTACGCCAATGGTGAAGAGGAGGACTGACTCTGAAGTGGCAAGTACAAGCCGAGTCAGTCGGAGAAAGGAAACTCCAGTCGGAAACAGAAGCGGAAGGCCGAACCAGTGGCTCCTGGGGAGGCTCTGGCCATGACTCAGGGCAAGTTCAAGGGAAAACCCAAAGGATCCTGGAACCCCAAGAAGATGAAGGATAAAGAAGGAAATGACGTGATGGATCTGCCGTGTCACATCCACACGAAGAAAGACGAAGAGGGAAATTTCATTTACCCGAAGCATACCACTCGCCAGTGCCGGCTCCTGATCCAGCAGTTCCAAGGTAAACAGCCCAAGGACAAGGAAAAGGAGTCGGACAAAGCCGAAGACAAGGAGGACAGTGAGGCAGGATATCCTCATGTTAACTCCACTTTGATGATTTTTGCTGATGTGGAAAGCAAGAGCCGACTGAAGGTTATCAACCGTGAGGTGAACATGGTCGCCCCGGCGACGCCCAGTTATCTGAGATGGTCTCAAACTCCCATTACATTCGACCAGTCAGATCACCCGACTCATATAGCCACCCCTGGGAGGCAAGCTTTGGTGGTCGACCCGATCGTCGAAGGCACTCGACTGACGAAGGTGCTAATGGATGGTGGTAGTGGACTGAACTTATTGTATGCGGACACGCTGAAAGGAATGGGCATTCCGATGTCCCGATTGAGCAACAGCAACATGAGTTTTCATGGAGTTATACCTGGAAAGAAAGCCGAGTCACTCGGCCAAATAGCTCTGGACGTGGTGTTCGGTGACTCGAAGCATTTCCGCAAAGAGAAGCTTACGTTTGAGGTTGTGGATTTTCAGAGCGCTTAGCACGCTATTTTGGGGAGACCAGCTTACGCATGGTTCATGGCTCGACCATGTTACGTGTACCTCAAACTGAAGATGCCCGGCCCCAAAGGCGTGATCACTGTCACTGGTGATCGGAAAAAGGCAGAAGAGTGTTTCCAGAAAGGCTCAAAGATTGCCGATTCCCAGGTGACAACGGTCGAGCTAGAAGGGTATAAGCAAAATGCTGATCCGAGTGATTTGTTGCGAGCTAAGAAGCCTGCCACAGATTTAGCTTTTCAGTCGTCCGGTGAGACGAAGCCCGTTCACATTCACCCGACCGACCCCAATGCAGCTCCGACCCATATCTCCACAACACTTGACCCTAAATAGGAAGAAGCGCTCATCCAGTTCCTCCGTGAGAACTGGGACATCTTTGCATGGAAGCCTGCTGACATGCCGGGTGTTCCCAGGGGACTGGCTGAGCATCGCCTTAGAGTCGACTCGGCAGCAAAACCAGTCAAAGAACATCTTCGGCGGTCCGCCGTCCAGAAGAGAAAGGCCATTGGCGAAGAGGTGGCTCGACTATTAGCGGCAGGATTTATTCGAGAGATATACCACTCCGAGTGGCTCGCCAATGTTGTCATGGTTCCCAAGAAGAACAACTCACTCTGCATGTGCATTGATTTCAAGCACATCAATCGGGCCAGCCCGAAAGATCATTTTCCTCTCCCTCGCATCGATCAAATTGTCGACTCGACCGCGGGGTGTGAGAGATTGTCTTTTCTAGACGCCTATTCCGGATACCATCAGATCCGTCTGTATGGACCGGATGAGATCAAAACAGCTTTCATCACTCCATTCGGGTGCTTCTGCTATATCACTATGCCATTCGGCCTCAAGAATGCCGGAGCCACGTTCATGAGGATGATTCAGAAGAGTTTACTCACTCAAATCAGTCGGAACGTGGAAGTATACATGGATGATATTGTGGTCAAGTCACGAAAGGGTTCCAACCTATTGACTGACCTAGCTGAAACATTTGCCAATCTCAGGAGGTATGATATCAAGCTCAATCCGTCAAAGTGCACATTCGGAGTTCTAGGTGGGAAGTTACTCGGTTTTCTCGTTTCCGAACGAGGAATCGACGCTAACCTAGAAAAAGTTGGCACCATACTCCGAATGAAACGCCCTGTGCGAGTGCACGACGTCCAGAAACTTACTGGATGCTTGGCCGCATTAAGTCGATTCATCTCTCGACTCGGTGAAAAGGCATTGCCTCTTTATCGACTGATGAAGAAGGCAGACAAGTTCGAGTGGACTCCAGAAGCTGATGCAGCATTTGCCGAGCTAAAAGCTCTGCTCTCCACCCAGCCGGTGCTTGCTGCTCCAATCAGCAAAGAGCCTCTGTTGCTTTATATCGCAGCCACAGGACAAGTCATCAGTACAGTACTTACGGTCGAGCGGGAAGAAGAAGGGAAAGCCTTCAAAGTTCAGCGCCCAATATATTATCTCTCTGAAGTTTTAACTCCATCAAAGCAAAGATATCCTCATTATCAGAAGCTTGTGTATGGAATCTACATGACCACAAAGAAGGTTGCTCATTATTTCTCTGATCATTCCATTACAGTCGTCAGCGACGCTCCACTTTCAGAGATTCTGCACAACAGAGATGCAACTGGTCGAGTGGCAAAATGGGCGATTGAACTCCTTCCCCTTGATATCAAGTTTGAGGCAAAGAAAGAAATTAAGTCCCAAGCAATACCAGATTTCCTTGCCGAGTGGATCGAACAGCAGCAGCCGACTCAAGTTCACTCGGAGCATTGGACCATGTTTTTTGATGGCTCTAAGATGTTAAATGGTTCCGGTGCTGGGGTAGTCTTGGTTTCCCCCAGAGGAGATAAGCTCAGATATGTGCTCCAGATTCACTTTGATTCCTCCAACAATGAGGTAGAATACGAGGCCCTTCTGTATGGGTTGCGCATGGCCATTTCACTCGGCGTCCGTCGCCTTATGGTTTATGGCGACTCAGATTTGGTGGTCAACCAAGTGATGAAGGAGTGGGACGTTAGAAGCCCAGCCATGACTGGATACTGTAATGCAGTGAGGAAGCTTGAGAAGAAGTTTGAGGGGTTAGAGCTCCATCATATACCCCGACTGAAAAATCAAGCGGCTGATGATTTGGCAAAGATAGGTTCCAAGAGAGAAGCCATCCCCAGTGGTGTGTGCTTGGAGCATATTCATACTCCATCAGTCAAAGAAGATCCTTTTACTGAAGAAGCTCCGCAGCCCAAGAGTGCCACAGATCCGACTGAGGTTGAAGTTCCAGCAGTGGTCGACTTGGTCATGGAGGCTTTAGTGATCACTCCCGATTGGACAATACCGTACATCGCGTATATCCTAAGAAAAGAGCTCCGAGAGGACGAAGAAGAGGCTCGACAGATCGTCCGCCGGTCCAAAGCCTTTACTGTGATCAAAGGGCAGCTATACAGAGAGAGCGCGACTGGAGTTGGGCAGAAGTGCATAACGCCAGAAGAAGGTCGGATAATCCTTGATGATATCCACTCAGGAACCTGTGGTCATCATGCGTCCTCTCGGACCATCGTGGCCAAAGCATACCGAGCCGGATTTTATTGGCCAAGGGCGAATGAGATGGCAAAGGAGATAGTGGACAAATGCGAGGGATGTCAGTTTTACTCCAACATGTCACACAAGCCTGCGTTAGCTCTGAAGACCATACCACTCGTTTGGCCGTTCGCAGTATGGGGATTGGATATGGTCGGTCCCTTGAGGACAGGTCGAAGCGGTTTCACACATGTACTGGTAGCAGTCGACAAGTTCACCAAGTGGATTGAGGCTAAACCCATCAAGAACCTTGACGCCGATACTGCTATCAGCTTCATCAGAGAACTGATATTCAGGTATGGAGTCCCACACAACATTATCACTGACAATGGATCGAACTTCGATTCGGAAGAATTCAGAGCGTTCTGCACATCTCAAGGCACACGAGTCGACTACGCTTCAGTCGCCCATCCTCAGTCGAATGGACAAGCAGAGCGAGCCAATGGCTTGATCCTCAAAGGGTTGAAACCCCGACTAATGCGTGACCTCAAACATGCGGCTGGAGCATGGGTCGACGAACTTCCCTTGGTGCTTTGGGGTCTAAGGACCACGCCTAACCGGTCGACTGGAAGAACTCCATTCTTCTTGGTCTATGGAGCTGAAGCGGTCTTGCCGAGCGATTTGCTCCACAATGCTCCTCGAGTCGAGCTCTACAACGAAGCTGAAGCGGAACAAGCACGGCAAGATGCAGTCGGCCTTTTAGAAGAAGAAAGGGAGATGGCTCTGATCCGATCGACCATCTACCAACAGGACTTGCGTCGCTTCCACGCCAGAAACGTGAAGAGTCGAGCCTTCCAGGAAGGAGATTTGGTTCTCCGAGTGGATCAGCAGAAACCACACAAGCTTGCTCCTTCTTGGGAGGGACCCTTCATCGTCACCAAGGTTCTCCACAACGGAGCATACCATCTCTACAACGTCAAGCACAACATCGATGACCCCCGAGCTTGGAGCGCGGAGTTACTCCGTCACTTTTACACTTAAGTATTCACTCGGATGAGTTGTAATAAAAGTACTTCTGTAGTTCATATTTTGAAAGATAGTAGTGTCATAATTTCCCCGATGATTTTTTGTCACTTTTCTTTATTCAGTAAAATTCCCCCAGTGGGTGGCTTAGCTGCGAATCCATTTCGCCTAAGTTTGTAAAAAAAATCCTTACCGAGTGGCGAGCCGGTCTCCCACTCGGGGGCTTAGCTGCGAATTCGTTTCGCCTAAGTTTTAATAAAATCCTACCGAGTGGTGAGCCAACCTCCCACTCGGAGGCTTAGCTGCAGCCCCGTGCTCGCCTAAGTTCTGAAAATCGTACCGAGTGGAGAGCAAACCTCCCACTCGGAGGCTTAGCTGCAGTCCAAGTACTCGCCTAAGTTTTAATAAAATCCTACCGAGTGGTGAGCCAGCCTCCCACTCGGAGGCTTAGCTGCAGTCCAAGTACTCGCCTAAGTTTTAATAAAATCCTACCGAGTGGTGAGCCAGCCTCCCACTCGGAGGCTTAGCTGCAGTCCAAGTACTCGCCTAAGGACAGATACAATGTGCGCTCGCAAGGAGGACGAGGTGCAGGTCGAATGCTACCCTCTCCTCCGAGCTACGCCACAAGTACAACGTGCGCTCGCAAGGAGGACGAGGTGCAGGTCGAATGCTACCCTCTCCTCCGAGCTACGCCACAAGTACAACGTGCGCTCGCAAGGAGGATGAGGTGCAGGTCGACTGCTACCCACTCCTCTGAGCTACGCCACAAGTACAACGTACGCTCGCAAGGAGGACGAGGTGCAGGTCGACTGCTACCCACTCCTCCGAGCTACGCCACAAGTACAACATGCGCTCACAAGGAGGACGAGATGTAAGTCGACTGCTACTCTCTCCTCCGAGCTATGCCACAAGTACAATGTGCCTTCCATAAGAAGAACACCTTAAAATCCTACCGAGTGGAGAGCAGACCTCCCACTCGGGGGCTTAGCTGCAGCCCCGTGCTCACCTAAGTTTTGAAAATCCGACCGAGTGGAGAGCAAACCTCCCACTCGGGGGCTTAGCTGCAGCCCTGTGCTCGCCTAAGTTTTAAAAATCCTACCGAGTGGAGAGCAGACCTCCCACTCGGGGGCTTAGCTGCAGCCCCGGGCTCGCCTAAGTTTTTGAAAATTCTACCGAGTGGAGAGCAAACCTCCCACTCGGGGGCTTAGCTGCAGCCCCGTGCTCGCGTAAGTTTTAGAAATCCTACCGAGTGGAGAGCAAACCTCCCACTCGGAGGCTTAGTTGCAGCCCCGTGCTCGCCTAAGTTTTGAAAATCCTACCGAGTGGAGAGCAAACCTCCCACTCGGGGGCTTAGCTGCAGCCCCGTGCTCGCCTAAGTTTTAGAAATCCTACCGAGTGGAGAGCAAACCTCCCACTCGGAGGCTTAGCTACAGCCCCGTGCTCGCCTAAGTTTTGAAAATCCTACCGAGTGGAGAGCAAACCTCCCACTCGGAGGCTTAGCTGCAGCCCAGTGCCTACCTAAGTGAATTGGGGAACAAGTCGATTGCAATAAGCACCTTGCTTTAGCCTGCAAAAGATACCTCAAACAAAATGCAAGAGTATTTAAAAAAGTCGAATCCAAATTCGGATAAACGCCTAACGGAACCGGAAGTGCTCAGGCGCTAAGCCTGTTAAGGTTTGTCGGTTACAAAAATCACTCGGCATACCGAGGCAAATTTAAAGTGTCGAGCTCAAGAAGTTTTTTACCCCTCCTGTGGAGGGCTGGAAGGTGCCACAAACTCGTCAAGGTCGATTCCATCAGCAATCCGAGTGGCAGCAGCGATGAAAGTCTCCATGAAAGACCGGAAATCGTGCTTCTTGGTGTTAGCCACCCGAAGAGCCGCTAGCTTGTCCTCTCGTGCATCCTTGCAATGGATTCGGGCCAGGGATAAAGCAACGTCTGCACCGCACCTGGCAGAAGACTTCTTCCACTCCTGCACTCGACTTGGGACTGTGTTCAGTCGAGTCATCAGGGACTCAAGGTCATTCTGGAGCGTCGATGCGGGAAGTGGCGACCTTCAACCTTGTGAGATAATCAACGACGGCAGCAACACGAGATTCGAGTCGGAACACGTTCATGGCGACTTCATCATTCACCGGAGAGTTGATGGGGTCCAGGTTTGGTTCCAGTCGACCAGTCTCCTCCTCAAAATTCTGGTAAAATTCTGCAAACACAACAACCAAGTCAAGACAGCAGTCGAATGGAAAGGTCACAGTTCAAGTACCTATTTGGTGCAAAAGATTACCTTTGAGCATGAGGAATAGCTTCTTGGCGAGTCCGCCCAGATAAGCCTCCAGATCGTTCTTCTTCCCCACCAGCTCATTGGCCTTGTCATTCAGAGCAATCTTATCATTTTTCAGTCGACTGACCTCTTTGTTGGCAGCATCAAGAGCAGCTTTCAGACTGGTATTCTCTTCTTCAAGCCTGGTGACCGAAGCCAACTTCTCGTCTGCGAGCTTGGTCTTCTCCAAAGCTGTTTTTTGCATTTCAGCCAACTCAATGTCTTTCTTCTTCTGGGCATCCTTCACTTTGCCTGCAAAGTCACAGCAAGGTCAGAATTTGAGTCAAATGAGGGACAAAGGCAGTCGTCGAGAGCCTCACCAAACATACCTTTAGTCTCCTCCTTCGCCTTCGCCAAATTCTCCTGGACCAGTTTCAGATCAAGCTCGAGTTGGATATGTTTGTTCTCCAACTCGGTGTAACGAGCCGCAGGGTCGCAGGATTTCTACGAAGAACGAATCGGCAAAATGTCAAAGATGATTCACTTCCGAGTGACGAAGGAAAAATCATACGTTTCTAAGACTACAGCCGAATACAAATATTCGACCGTAGTCTCGGGGACTACACTCAGTGGGTGCACTCAGCGTGCCCCCACTAGTTCTATTAAGTTAGAGTCGACCAGTCGACCACCAAAAAAAAGAGAGAGAGACGTATTCTTCAGACTGTAGTCAACTGCCAGCAGTCGACCACAGTGTCGGGGACTACACCCAGTGGGTGCACTCAGCGTGCCCCCACCGGTCAATAAAACCATTCGACACAATCGAATGAAGGAAAAATTCAAAGTATAAAGACTATGGTCGACTGTCAGCAGTCCACCATAGCCTTGGGGACTACACCCAGTGGGTGCACTCAGCGTGCCCCCACTAAATCGAAATTTCAACCGACACACCCAGTGGGTGTAGGACAATCACTAAGAATTTCAGAAAGAAGAACCTTCAGACATCATATCCTAACAGAACAGGCGATGACCGACTGACCTGAACGTTGCTCTGAAGAGCGGAACTGGCGTCATAGGCTGCCTGGCTGGCTTCTCGGATGGCCTTCACTTGCTCCATCATGACTCCAGCCTGGCGTATTGCTTCCTTCGCAGCACTGGCTTGGTCCTCTGGGACGTAGTGGGTCGAGAAAACTGAAGGCTGTGCAGCACTCGACGACGTGGGGCGAGCACTCGTCAACGGCACCACAAAAGATACGGTAGGTCGAGTGATGTTCTCTCCCTCCGTGACCAGTGTCTCGGGTGCTGGCACGTCCTGAGTCGCCTTGCCAGCAGACGTTTTCCTGTTCCTCCTCTGCTTCAGGGGTTCCTCATCATCGTCGTCAGGAAGGGTGATAACGACATTAGACGGAGCTACAGAAAAGAATCAAAGTAAGAAACCAAGAGCCAATCGACTGAAGACAGAATTATGAAAGTCGTACCAGGTTTTGAAGTGGCAGCATCTTCCATCTCATGATCGTCAGCTCTGGCTGAGGTATCAGAAGTTGCAGCGCTCCAGTTCAGAAATCAGTCGGATGACTCATAAGTCGATCAAGAATAAGTTTATGGAGAACAGAAAAACTCAAGTAGTATAATTACCCTGAGATAGTGGGGATCACCATCTTCATTTTCGGCAAAACCTTGGCCGGCTTCGACGGCGCCACCCTGGATTGCTTCGGGGCCTTCTCAGTCGGCACCGGGGAAGTGGTTCGAGGGCGCTTGGTCGACTGACCGACGGTTGCGACCCCCTTGCCACGCTCGGTTGCAGGGTCATGGACGAGCTTCGTGCGTCTTTCCGAGCGAGGAGGTGCAACTTCCTCCTCCTCCTCCTCTTCTTCCTCCTCATCAGAACCATCACCGTCATCGTCATCAACAGCATCCGAATCCCATTCTTCTTGGCTTTCACCCCCATTTCCTTCCTCCTCCTCAGTCGGCGTCTGAGCTCCATTCGGCATCGAGTATAATTCAGTGGTGGCCTGACAGTCAACAATACAAAGATCAATCGACCAATTTGCAGCAAAAGCAGAATGAGTATAACAGGACTACAAGTGAAGATAAAGTTGGTGTACCATGTCCGGAGTATATGTATGGTCGAGTGGTGGAATCCTCCTGGCTCCTCGAGGGTTGTCCTTGTTCCCTGTGACCGCGGCCATCCACCTCTCCAGTGTGGCATCGTCGACTGCCTCTGGATGGACCCGAGTTTCGTCCTCGGTTCCACAGTACAGCCACATTGGGTGGCCCCGGTACTGAAGTGGCTGGATGCGCCGCCTAAGGAAGACCTCCAGAAGGTCCATGCCCGTCACTCCTTCCCGAACTAGCTGGACTACACGCTCCATCAACATTTTCACTTGGGCTTTCTCCTCAGGGAGCACTTTCAGAGATGAGGGCTTGTTCACTCGGTCCATGGAAAACGGAGGGAGACCACTCGACTGCCCCGGCGTCGACTCGTTTTGGCAGTAGAACCAAGTCCACTGCCATCCTCTGACCGACTCAGGGAGAGTCATGGCTGGAAAAGTACTCTTACTCCTCATCTGAATCCCAAGAACCCCGCACATCTGAATAACCTTAGTCCTATCATCGTCTGGACTCGCCTTTTTCACTGTCTGTGAGCGACAAGTGAATATGTGCTTAAAGAGACCCCAGTGCGGTCGACAGCCCAGGAAGTTCTCGCACATGGACACGAAGGCAGCAAGGTAGGCGATGGAATTTGGGTTGAAATGGTGGAGTTGCGCCCCGAAGAAATTCAAGAAACCACGGAAGAAAACACTCGGAGGCAGGGAAAATCCACGGTCGACGTGAGTAGCTAAAAGAACGCACTCACCCTCCTGCGGCTGCGGTTGCCACTCGTTCCCCGGGAGCCTCGCTGCCCCATGGAGGATCAAGCCCTCGTTGGCCATCTCAGTGAGATCCTTCTCGGTGATGGTCGAGCAGATCCAGTCCCCCTAAACCCAACCATGCGGCAGGCGGGACCTTGACGAGGATCCGCCCCGACTGGTTGCTCTCCCTTTCGCCTTCCCCGTCGTCGTCGCCTTCTTTGCGCGCTCCAGAGCCGCCGTCTTCTCCTTCACCATTGCTGCCGGCGAAGCGCACGAGGAGTGGTTGAGCGAAGGCGAGAGCTGGCGCTGCGGGCGGAGGTGGAGAGGACAGAAAGAGAAATGGGGAGGTACTGTTCCGAAAACCCTCGCTCGGCGCATTTTATAAGGACACTTCCGAGTGGATGACAAGTGGGCCCAAACGATCCTATCACATCCCGAAACAGTCGCGCGTGCTTGATACGTGGCGAAAAAGGCGGCACGGAAATCGAGGCGTCTATGCCCTATCCCATCCGAGCGCCGCGGTCCGCCCCGCTTCACGCGCTTCCCAAAATTCGGATCCCACAAAATCCGCTAGCAACAGATCAACCTGTCAGACGGAAGATTTCTTGCGATCCGTCGCTCGAAAGTTTACTAAGTGCAAAAGTTCACTCGACATAAAAAGGAATGGATCAAGGCGACTAAAAGAAAAGTTACTGTCATCAACAAAAAGATTATCGGTCCAAGTTGAGACTTGTTCAGAACACAAGAACAGGTCGGAAATATTAACAACTCCTTCCTCACTCAAACCTCGATCCATTCGGGGGCTAATGATGAAGCCATGTACCTAGGGTAGGGTCACAGACCTGTCTTAAGTACCCTTCCCAAGGACATCCTCAGAAGAAACTGCCTTCCAGTCGACCAAGAGAGACTTCACTCGACTGACTCGAAGGACTTGACTATGAAGACTCACTCGACCACCAGGAGATCAAGAGCCACTCTGCATCCAAACGGTCTGTAATTAAGTAGTCTTTATGGCATTTAGGACACTTTATGTAAGGCATTATCAGTAACGTCCAACCTTAATGTACCTTAAACCCAGCATAACTGAGGGCCGGAGGGGTCTGACAGACACTATATAAGCCACCCCCTCCTCAGTGTAAAGGGTTGGCACTCTTGTAATCCATACATACATAATCCAGTCGACCGCCTCCGGGCTCCGAGATGTAGGGCCATTACTTCCTCCGAGAAGGGCCTGAACTCGTACATCCAGTGTCTTCACAACTGCTCCATAGCTAGGATCTTGCCTCTCCATACCTACCCCCTATTCTACTGTCAGACTTAGAACCACGACAGCCACCGGCGGCGGTCATGGAGGCCGACCGCCCCAGGGGCGGTGCGTGGGTGCGTAAGCGGTGGCGGCTAGGGTTTAGAACCCAGAAACTGATACCATGTTAGAAGGGAAAGAGAGGATTGGTGGAATAGTTCGTTGTATTGCTTGAGCCTCGTGGCCATATATATATGAGTACAATGATCTACTTGGGGTACAAGACAAATCAGAACAAATCCTAGTCTATCTCGTCTTTCCTAATAATCACGATACTCAACACTGCCTCAAAGAAACTAGAAAATCCTTCTCTAATTTAGTACGCAGTAACCACTTTCATTCTTTTTTTTGTGGGGTTAAAAGGGATTTCATTACTCAATGCATGATGAGTTCGTTCCTACAAAGCAGAGGAACATCTGCAGGCCCAGAGCACAACCATACTGCAGTCCGGCCCTCCGAGCATCCGAAGCCAGCAAGGGTATGACCGACAACGTTCTGGTTCCTACTTACATGAGCAATAGAGTTCCCTTTCACCAAAGAGCCTTTTAATTTCCTGAACTAACATCATATGAGGTGATCTGTCAAGGGTGGGCGACTTGATCAACCTGACTGCATCCACGCAATCCATCTCGATGTCCACTGGGAGAGTAGACCACTGAAGAGCAAGGTTCAAACTCTCATGGCATGCCAAAAGCTCGGCTTGAAGAGGTCCGGAGCAGTGTCGTATGGAACGGCAAGCGGAGAAGACAATGTTGCCGTCGCTGTCGCGAAGGATCATGCCGGCTCCTGCCAAGCCACCATCAGTCTCAACGAACGATCCGTCCACGTTCAGCTTGACACGACTGGCCGACGGGAGAGACCACTGGATAATGGTGGTATGCTGCACTGGCGGGTGTATGTTTGAAGAACTGTAGCCAAGAGGCCGAAGCACCATTTTACCTTTGATTAAATCAGCTGTAGGGAATTGTCGGATGCAACGAAGGGAGTCCACATAACTGAGAAGGAAGCGGCGTGATGCTTCAATTGGAGGTGGTGATTTGTGGTGGACAATCTCGTTTCTTACATGCCAGCTCCGCCATAACACCATAAGCACTCGCATGCGCTAAGCACTCGCATGCGCTCCTCTTCATTGAGCTCATACAGTAGATCAAAAAGCTACTCGGACCATTGGTGATATGGGCAGTCTCGCGAGCGGGGGTGGGATCCATTGGTCTCTCCAAATACGAACCGAAGGACCATCACCAATGCGCCAGATTAAGCCTTTCTTGAGCAGCTCAAGACCGTGGACTATGGACCTCCACGTCTGGGAAGAATTGCCCGAGAAGACAGTGTCTTCTAGTCGCCCCTCTGGGTAATACCTGGCTTTAAGTACCTGCGCGCATAAACTCCCAGGATTAGCAATAAGACGCCATGCCTGTCTTGCTAGATGTGCCTGGTTGAAGAGCCTAAAATCGCGGAACCCAACACCACCGTGAGACTTTGGTTTAATTAGTGTATCCCAAGCTCGCCAGTGTGTCTTCCTCTTCCCCTCCCTGGCACCCCACCAAAAGTTGCGCACCATGCGAGTTAGATCATCACACACACTACGGGGTAGCCGGAAGACCCCCATAAGATAGGTGGGGAGCGACTGTGCAACCGCCTTGATGAGAATTTCTTTGCCCCCTTGCAACGCTGCTTCTCCCCACTGCAAAATACGCTTGGTAAGATGTTCTTGTAGGTGATGAAACTTTCCCTTTGACGTTCTTCCAGATGGGGTGGGGAGACCGAGGTACTTCTCTTCAAAACCCACCATCTGAACCTGTAACATTTTCGTAACTGCTTGTTTGTTGTCCTCCCTGCATCTTGGGCCAAACAAAATAGAGCACTTCGCTGTATTGATGAACTGCCCTATGGCATGCTCGTAGATAGCCAGCGCATCTCCCACCTGGACCGCTTCCTCCTGAGAAGAATGGAAGAACAGAAGGGTATCATCTGCAAAAAGTAGGTGCGAGATGCCTGGAGCCCGCGGGCACACATGTACTGGCGAGATCTTTCCTTGTGTAACCTTCTGTTTCAGAATAGCATCAAGTCCATCAGCCACAAACAAAAACAAAAACGGGGATAGAGGGTCACCCTGTCGAAGGCCACGAGATGGTACGAACGAGTCTGAGAGAGCTCCATTTAGTTTAACATTGTATCTCACCGAGGTAACACACGCCATGACCCATTGAATCCACCGGTGATGAAAGCCCAACCGTTGCATCATTCGCTTTAGGAATTGCCAATCTACCCTATCATACGCCTTTGATAAGTCCAGCTTGTGTGCACAAAAGTTGTTCTGCTGATTCCTTTCCTGTTTTGATAGTATGCATACACTCAAAGGCTATAAAAGCATTATCTGTGATTAGTCTACCTGGCACAAAGGCACTCTGTTCAGGGGCCACAATATCGTCAAGGAAGGGTCTCAGACGGTTTACGAGGCACTTGGAGATGACTTTGTAAATTACATTGCACAGGCTGATCGGTCTGAACTCATTTAGCCTCTTAGGCTCTGCAACCTTTGGAATAAGCACAATGGTAGTAGAGTTTACCTCGTCCGGCATATGTCCTGTCTCAAAAAACCTCCTGACAGCCGCCATTACATCTTCCTTCATTAGGGCCCAATTCCGCTGAAAAAACCTTGCTGGAAACCCATCTGGACCCGGGGGGCCTTCAGAGGTCCAATTTGGAAGAGGGCGTCACCTATTTCCTTATCAGTGAATGGGGCACACAGAGAAGCATTCATGTCATCTGTTATCTTGGACTGGAAAAGGTTCACTACCACCTCCGGATCCACGTTACGGTCAGCTGTAAATAACTCCATGAAATAAGAGCGAGCCATGTCCATCATCACATTTTTGTTGGTTTGCCAGACATTATTTGCGTCCATCAATCCACGTATTGCATTTTTTCTGGCCATAGATGATGACCCGCTGTCATAGATAATGACCCCGTCAAACTATTTTTCCAGCATCGTCCCTGCGCACCATCCGATCAAAACCAGTGTCGGTTACATACAGATTTTCCGGACGTGCACGCCGAGACATAGAATAGCTGCCCACCGCTCATGATGAGCGAAACAGAAAGCGACGCCGTTTATCTAGTTGGATTATAGTTGGCTCCCATATATCCACGCCCTCCTTTCTGGTTCGCGCAACACGCGCGCGCATCCACCACACCCACTCACCCGAGCTACCTAGCCAGCCTACGGGGACCGACCTGCATGTGTGTTCCCAGCACGGCAGAGATTTTTAGTTCCTTCATTCATCATCTGCTCTATCCAAACTTCCAAAGTGTCCGGTTTGGTTCGGTTGAGCTGAACCTTGCCCGATTTTTAGTGACTACAAAAGGAGACAGGGAGAGATCTCGCCGTCTCGGTTAAGCTAAGCTGGGTCTGAATTTGCTCTGTGCAGAGAGAGAGAGTCCCGGCGATTTCCTGTCGTGGCCAACACGCCTCCAAGGAAATTCGTTTGTGCTGCCTACTGGTTTTGGAATTTGTCGACTGATCTGGACGGGTTTGGAATTTGTCGTGTCGGTGGTGATGAGCACGAGTACTCCCGCCTCGCCGGGCCAACGAGCTTATCCGGCCGCTGTCTCATTTAGCAGCTGAAACTCACCTTTCGGGCCACTGTTGCTCCTTGATCTTGGTCATGTTTGATCATCTCCCCGCACTGCTCACTTGCTCAGCTGCTTAATTATCGGTCGGGCTCGTTGGCTGGCAGTGGACCCGACCCGGCCAGCATGAAAATTACACGTACGGTGCGGTCATTCCATGGCGTTACACGGACTTGAGGCGGTAGGAAGCGTGCCGCCACCTCGTTGCCGGAGTTGAGTTTGGCGCGGTACGGTGTTGTTATCCGGCGATTATTAAGAACAAAGTTCAGTACTTGTCTCTCTCCCCCACACTTGCGTGTCACTAATTAATCCATGTGATTAAATTACGCAGTATGATACGTCGTGCCACGACCCGTGAAGACCAGATTTGGCCAAATTTGGTTAGGCCTGAGATGGAAGAGGCAGAAACAAGCCGGAGAAGAGAACCGTACGTCTCGCCGTCAATGACGGCACCGGTTAGCCAGTGAGTCACCGGCAGTGCCAATAGAGTAATCGCCGGGAGAGAGATGCCAGAGTTTAGGCACGTCCACGGTCCACCGGTGCGTAAGCCTGAAATGCAAGAGAATGACCGGCCACCCGCGGCCGCAATGTTCGTTCATGGAGGACACGGCGGCCCGCCGCGCGAGATCACGTCAGGTCAAAGCCGAGGTGGTGGTGGCCGAGCCGTGCCGGCACGCACGCATGTGACACACTTGCACCAGGAGCCGTACGTACCAGCGAAACACCCGCTGGATCCTCCGTCTCATCTGGGCGATTGCGGTGCACGCAGATGAGCCAACGCATCCGTACCTCGCTGGCCGGCGCGCCGTACGCGGACAGTTGGCACCAAGTGGTTGGCCTGGAGTGCCGCGCCGGCGGAGGGGCCGTGCTACACAGATAGATCGGCAGGATTTGTCCGGCCGATCAACTCAGCGATAACCAAGTCATTTTGGGAGAAGATTCGCTGGTTGGTGTACTGGGGGCGTGTTTGGTTACATTGCCGACTCAGCCTGGCCCGGCGAGCATGGCTCTATTGAGCCGGTTTGAGGGGATGCAGGCTAAAAAAAAACCAGATGCACATAGTTTGGTTGCCTGCATGCCCCTAGTTGCATGAGACAACCATTTTTGACCCAGCGTTTGGTTGCCCGCATTGCATTAGGTGCACATATGACATGGTGTTTGGTTGCAACCTGCATAAGGTGTTGTGACCACTTCTAACTAGTGGTGACCTTACCACATACAATCTGAACATAGTGCCAGCTAGTTAAACAAATGACAGTTCGTCCTAACTACAATCAAATGTCAGTTCAAATTATTAAGAGCCATTGGTTAAATAGGGGATAGTTCATCGGTGTTGCTGCTTCATCTTCCTCTTCTGCTTCTGCTGCTGCTGCTTCTTCTTCCTCTTCTTCTGTGCTTCTGTTGCTGCTGCTTCTTCTTCCTCTTCTTCAAATCCTGCACTGACCTCTGTTAAGCCACATTGCCTTTGCCCACTCCAACCTTTTGTTCTTCTAAGCGTCATTGTCAAATGCCTCCATACCATGGCCAGAGCTAACAACATCGTCAGGCTCGACCTCTTCCTCCTCAGGCACGTGTTCATCAAAGCCCCACTGGAGGATCCAGTTATGCAGAATGCAACAAACAAGAACTAGCTTAACCTGAGTGGAGTATGGGTGGAATGGCTTCTGATCCAGGATCTTAAACCTATTCTTCAGAGCTCCAAATGCCCTCTCAACAGTTACTCTAAGGCTGGAGTGTCTGAGATTAAACAACTCCTGTGCAGTCCTAGTAAAGTTCCTACCAGAGAACTCATTGAGATGGTACCTTGTTTTCCTGAAGGGCGGAAGAATACCCGGCCGACATGCATAGCCAACATCTTCAAGGTAGAACTTGCCGTCGGGGATGTTGATCCCATCAGGTCGACTCATGATGTCAGTGAGAATGTTAGCATCATGCGCTGACCCCTCCCAGCCAGCCAGCACATATGTGAACTTCAGATCAAAGTCAACAACACCAATCACATTCTGGCTTGTGTAGTGCTTCCTCCCCCTGTATGCTGCAGACAGTGACCTAGGAACTCTGGCAGTGACATGAGTACCATCTATTGCCCCAATGCAGTCCTGAAAATGGCATCACTAGCCTGTGTTAGTGCTCAACTTGAACAATACAAGCATATCAAGCCATGAAAAGTGTATATTGTCAATTCTCACCTTGAAGTATGGATACCATCTTGGGCTTCCACGAATCTTGGGTGGAGTCTGACCAGATGGTCTCTTGATCATCTCTCCTCCAAGCTCCCCAATAGCAAAAAGCACTTGCTTGAAGTGCCTAGAGATGGTCTCCATTGATCTCCTAAACGTGTTGTGAATGACCCTGAACCTCCGGTTATGGCCAACAACATGGAGGAACATGGCCACTTGCTCTTTGACACTGGTGTTGATGCTATCTTGTAACAACCCCCTGCTCCTGAAGGTCTCAACAAGCCTGGCAAATGGTGCTCTTTTCATTTTAAGCATCCACAAAGCCTCGACGTCATTGCAGTTGTAGATGTAGTTTAGATTTTGGATCCTCTCCTGTTCCTGGGGAAACAATGGACCATAGCGAATCAAAGGTCTCCCAGCATGACGAACAGCTCCCTGGTGCATGAACATGACCCATGCCTGAATCACACTAATCAGTGCTGCTGCCTGGATTATCAGCCTCATCCGTGCGTCCATAACCTAGTCGACATCGGCGGTTCATTCAGTGGGAAATCGATCCTACACCTAGCTTAACGGCCTAACCACTGAGCTAACAAAGGGGGGAGGGGGTGCTGCTTACCAGCATCGGAGACGAGGACGGCGTAGGGGGAGCCATGGCACAGACTAGGTCAACCAGACGGTGGCCAACAGCAAGGGGAGCACCAGATCCGCCGCAAACGCCGCCGCCTCTTCCGCCACCGCCTCCACCGCCGCCTATAGCACATATCTAAAATCGCAGCCGCCGCCGGTGGTGAGGCAGTAGCAAAGAAAGGGGGGCAGTGGCTATGGGTGATCGAGTGAAAGTGGGGTGAGGCTAATTTGGCGCCGAGACGGCGTGCCAGATTTCCATCTCCCGCTGTCGGTGTCAAAACCAACAGATCTCGGGTAGGGGGTCCCGAACTGTGCGTCTAGGCGGATGGTAACAGGAGACAAGGGACACGATGTTTTTACCCAGGTTCGGGCCCTCTCGATGGAGGTAAAACCCTACTCCTGCTTGATTTATATTGATGATATGGATAGTACAAGAGTGGATCTACCACGAGATCAAGGAGGCTAAACCCTAGAAGCTAGCCTATGGTATGATTGTTGTAATGGTTATCCGTCCTACGGACTAAAACCCTTCGGTTTATATAGACACCGGAGAGGGCTAGGGTTACACAGAGTCGGTTACAATGGTAGGAGATCTACATATCCGTATTGCCAAGCTTGCCTTCCACGCCAAGGAAAGTCCCATCCGGACACGGGACGAAGTCTTCAATCTTGTATCTTCATAGTCTTGGAGTCCGGCCGATGATGATAGTCCGGCTATCCGGACACCCCCTAGTCCAGGACTCCCTCAGTAGCCCCCAAACCAGGCTTCAATGACGACGAGTCCAGCGCATATATTGTCTTCGGCGTTGCAAGGCAGGTTCTCCTTCAAATTCCATATGCCTGCCGAATAGTGTCCGACACCCTTACAAATATTGCGCTCCTTGGCTTCCACGCCCAATAATGGCCTTCTTCCACGCGTCGCACGAATGTGAAAGGCCAGGGTATCTTTTATATTTTACCCCCTAGCTGCGCAAATAACCTGCCTATAAGAGAGGCAAGAATCCAGATCCAAATCATACCATCTTCCTTCCGCGAGTACTCATCGGAGCGCTTCTGACCAAAAATCCATTCCATCATGGACCATCGACGCGGCTCCTCCTCTCGCGCTCCCAGCCCTTCGCCAGGAGATTGGAGGAGATGTTCTGTTCTGCACAACGAGCTGGTGGCGCTCCAAGTGGAGGGGTACCTTCCTCCGGCCTTTATGGTCCCGGTCCGAGCCGGGCTGGCCACTTACAAAGGTGGAAAGCAAGCGGAGGCCACCCCTAGTCCCTCCAAAGGGGAGCGGGTGTGCTTCGTCCCTTATCTAATAAGGGGGCTCGGATTTCCCATTCATCCGTTTCTCCGGGGGCTTCTGGAGTTCTACGGACTCCAGCTTCATCACCTCACGCCCGTCTCCATTCTGCACATCGCGGGTTACGTAGCTCTTTGCGAGCTGTTCCTGGGCATCGAGCCCCATTTTGCGCTGTGGAAGAGGTTATTCTGCCTCGTACCCCGTTCTCACGAGGGGTCAATATATCAAGTGGGCGGAGCCGAAATGTGGCGCATCGCCGGGACCGGATATCTATCCGGAACCCCAAAGAAAGCGTCCGAAGACTGGCCCTCGGAATGGTTTTATGTGGAAGACGCTCCACTACCGGACCCAGTTCGGATTGGCCTCCCGGAGTTCAACAAGGCTCCTCTGAAGAAGCGCCTAAGTTGGCGCCCACGGAGCCCTCAACAGGAGGAAGACAGGAGCGTCCATTACTTGATGGGCCGGATTAGGTTGCTGGCCCATTCCGGATTAACCATGATTGGAGTCATGGCCGTATGCATCATGCGAGGGGTGCAGCCGCTCCAATATAGGGGCCACCCCATGTGGGATTTCAACAGGGAGAACGACGCCACCCGTCATGGCCGTAAGGGGCCGGGATCGGCCGCGGATCTGGTAAAGATCCTGTCCGGCCTGTACAAGGGGGAGAAAGAGGACTTCCTCCAGACGAGCCCATTGAATGGGTTCTCCATGAATAACCCTCGGAGCTGGGTAAGCGGACGTTTATTTATCCGACCCGTGCTTTCAAAGTTAAGTACCTTACTTTATGGTTTTGACGCAGGAACTGCGCCGAACTGTGGAGAGCATACATAGTCCGGCCCCACAACCCGAGGATCCGGGAAGATCCCTTGATCCGGCCTCCGAAGAGGATCCGGACATAAAGGTGGAGCTAATTGACGGGGTGTTCCACCAACTCAGCATGGACAATGCTCTAGTCGCCATCACGGCCGACTACCCCGGCCTAACTCCGGCTTCCCAGGTAATTATGACCGGAGTCCTGACACTATTACTTCATCCTTGCGTATTTCTGACCATCGTATACAACGGTGTCTTGTAGGAGGTGCCTTCAAGGCGGGAAGCTGAACCCGCGGCGGCGGACCAACAAGGGTCAGTTCGGCCCCGCAGGCGGAAGAGGGGTGCGGTGCGAATCGAAACGTCACCGCAACGGTACAGCTCGCGGCCGTTATTCGGGAAAAGGATTCCCAGGAGGTGTATTAACGCTCATGACTTTTCCCGGAGAAAGAGCACTCGCCGGACTATGCCCGGAGAGGTTGCCAACCAAGCCTCCGCCCGCCAGGCTCCAACACCTGGTCCGGAGGGGGAGGCGAGCGCGAGGCGCGAGCCGGATACTCCTCTAGCGGAGGATGCCGACAGGTTGTCCGCCACCAGGTCTGAGGTGGAGAGCGCCATGAATCATAGGCGTCGCCGGACAGTTCTGCGTGACGCGTGTTTCTCCCCAGAGGCGTTGAATGCCTTTAACGCGGGAGACGCGCACCTCCGTGCCGCTCAAGATGGTTTAACCAGAGCCACGGAGCAGTATGTAAAATACATACGGGTAAGGGATTATAATAGTTGTATATGCCAGTAGCCCCCAAGACTTAAAGTAGTTAAAATAACTGATTTAAGGATCATATAATGTGCAGGATCTTACAGAGAAGAATACCCAATTGTCCCAGGAGCTACAAGAGTGCAAGGCCCAACTTGAGGCCGCACTAGCTGCCGCAGAAGGAGGCACAGAGACCCCCTCTGGTAACACATTATTTCAAAAAGATAAGCGGTGTGCGGCGTACGTATAAATCTGACAATGGTATTGCAGATGTTGCCGGACTTGATCCGGACAAGCAACAACTACTGCGCCAGCTGAAGGCCGGCGAGAGGGTGCTTACGAAGGTGCAGCAGGAGAGGAACAAACTCCAGGATGCCCACACCCAGCTGGGAGAAGAGCTAAAGGGTGTTCCGGCTGAGCTGTCTGGCTCCGTGAAGGAGAATCAGCGGCTTCGTCGTGGCATCTATAGTAAGTGCTTGAGCGAACTCCTTTGAAAAGAAGAGTTCGGCAAGGAAGTCAATTGACAGAAATATGTCTGTAGGTGTGCTCACAGGTCGCCCTGCGGAGGAAATGCCCGGTTCAACGGGTGACCAACTTCCCGAGCTGGTGCAACTGCTCGAACGTGTTCGGTAGGCGATGAGCGGCGTCGTCCAGGCCTTATGGCCGTCCCTCTCCCTACCCGAGGGCCTTGGAGAGCTTGCGGAGAAGCTTTAGGGAGCGCGGTAGTGCTTCCGTTTATGGAAGATATCGGCCTGCCGTCAAGGTGCCAGGGAGGCCTGGGCCATGGTGAAGACGCGGTACAAGAAGGCGGATCCAAACCACATGGCCGAGGTCGGACCTGTGGGGCCCGATTAGAAGGAGATCCCTGTGAGCTTAGTGTATGGCCAAGTAGAGTTGGCCGCTAAGTATTCCCAACGGGACTGTAAATTAGACAGCCTGTTAGATGGGATTGAGGAGGAGTACAGTCAGTTGATTTGACGATGTATTTAAAATGACATGTAAAATGCCTTCTAGCCGGATTGTAGATCGTTTGTCTTTGCCGACCTTTTCGCTTCAACCTCGGGACCCTAGAGTCCGGAGTGTGTCTGAATACCTTCTCGGTTATGAAAAAACTGAAGCATGCATGGAGACCAGGCGTAGGGGTCATTAGTGCTTTATCAGACAAGTGCCCAACTAGTTATGTTATATTACATGGTTAGTAAGAAACATCTTCCACGGAGAATAGTTCCGTTAAGGGTTCCTTTCCCTAGGAGGCATGCCCTAAAGTGCATGTCTGGACTGCGAAAAGAGCAGGAAAACATCTGGGGGCAGATAAATAAATGTGTAAAAAATCATCTTTCAAGTCACCGACCGAATATTCCCTTAAGAACGCTAGCTTTCGGCTTCACCCAGTCTGAGGTACACATCCGTCTGACCCGGCAGTAACAATCGCAGAGGTGCTCCCTTTACCTCCTAGCCGAACAATCGGGAACATAGGGGTAAGCACAGGAGCTAGGCAACCCAGCTTGGCCAAAACTTAAGTCATATCGATGCACATAATGGTGAATAAAAGGTACATGTGGAAGTTTGACACATGTGCTGGGCATGAAGCCCGTATAAGTAAGCTTCTGTTAAAGAAGCCCCCAGGTATAATGAGTGCGGGTAGCACATCAAGTGTGTGCGAACAATGCGCAAATAGGCCCTCAAGGGCTTTTATGAAAAAGGTGGGAGAAAAGAGAGAAACAAAAGACAGCTGATGTGTGAAAATGTGGACGGAGGAAGGAGACGAACTCTTAGTCCGGCGCTAGGCGTAGAATCTTCGGAGGCGGGCTGCATTCCATGGGTTCGGCTCGAGTCGGTTGTCCGATGCATTTCGTAGACGGTATGCTCCGCCGGTCAGGACTTGGTCGATGATGAAGGGACCTTCCCATTTGGGCTTGAGTTTGTCTTTTTTCTTGTCCGGCAGGCGTAGAACTAGTTCGCCAACATTGTAAGTTTTAGCTCGTACTTCTCTGCTTTGATATCTTCGAGCCTGCTGCTGATAGAATGCGGAACGGGCCTTTGCCACATCGCGTTCCTCCTCCAATGCGTCCAAGCTGTCCTGCCGATCCAGCTCGGCTTCTCTTTCTTCGTACATGCGCACTCGAGGTGAGTCATGAATTATGTCACAGGGCAAAACTGCCTCTGCGCCGTATACCATAAAGAATGGTGTGAATCCGGTAGTACGGGTTGGCGTGGTCCGCAGCCCCCAGAGTACGGAGTCAAGCTCCTCTACCCAGTGCGTGTTAGATTCCGTAAGGGACCGCACTAGTCTGGGCTTGATGCCGCTCATTATCAGACCATTTGCTCGCTCAACTTGACCGTTGGTTTGAGGATGATAGACTGAAGCGTAATCGAGCTTAATGCCCATATTTTTGCACCAGAGTTTGACCTCGTCGGCCATGAAGTTCGTGCCGTTATCGGTAATGATGCTATGGGGGACGCCATAACGGTGTACTACCCCGGATATGAAGTCTATCACTGGTCCGGACTCTGCCGTTTTAACTGGCTTGGCCTCTATCCATTTGGTGAATTTGTCCACCATGACCAATAGGTACTTTTGCTTGTGGGTTCCCCCTTTAAGGGGTCCAACCATGTCAAGCCCCCAGACCGCGAACGTCCAGGTAATGGGTATAGTTTTGAGGGCGGTGGGTGGCATATGGCTCTGATTAGCAAAGAGCTGACAACCAATGCATCTTTGGACTAAGTCCTGAGCATCTGCCCGCGCCGTCGGCCAATAAAATCCTGTACAGAAGGCCTTACCTACAAGGGCCCGAGCTGCAGCGTGGTGTCCGCCTAGTCCGGCGTGAATTTCAGCCAGAAGATTTCGCCCTTCCTCTTCGGAGATGCACCTTTGAAGGACTCCGGTTGTGTTTTTCTTATAAAGTTCTCCCTCATGGACCTTGTAGGCTTTAGATCGCCGAACTATGCAGCGGGCCTCATTTTGGTCTTCGGGAAGTTACTGCCTAATTAAGTAGGCTAGGAATGGTTCTGTCCACGGGGCAATTACCGCCATTATTTCATGGGCTGAAGGTGTTATTTCATCGGCTGAACCGTTGATTATGTCAGATTGTTTTGTGTTGGGTGGTGCGGTTGTTTCCGGGTTGTTATTTCCGGACTCCTCTTCCCATAGTACGGATGGCTTAAAGAGCCGTTCCAGGAAGATGTTTGGAGGGACAGCGTCGCGTTTCGCACCGATGCGTGCCAACACGTCGGCTGCTTGGTTATTATCCCGGGCTACGTGGTGGAATTCGAGTCCTTCGAACCGAGCTGACATTTTTAGGACAGCGTTACGATAGGCTGCCATTTTCGGATCCTTGGCGTCAAAGTCTCCATTTACTCGGGATATTGCAAGGTTTGAGTCCCCGCGCACCTCTAGGCGTTGAATACCCATGGAGATTGCCATCCGAAGACCATGTAGGAGGGCCTCATATTCGGTTGCATTGTTGGAGTCCGTGTACATTATCTGAAGTACGTATTGGACTGTGTCTCCGGTTGGGGACGTCAGTATGACGCTAGCCCCCAAGCCGGCCAACATTTTTGAGCCGTCAAAATGCATAATCCAATTGGAGTATGCGCCGTACTCTTTAGGGAGTTCGGCTTCGGTCCATTCAGCGATGAAGTCAGCCAAGACTTGCGACTTTATAGTTCGCCGAGGTTTATAAGTTATGTCGAATGGTAAGAGCTCAATGGCCCATTTTGCAATCCTGCCCGTCGCGTCACGGTTATTTATAATGTCGTTGAGGGGCACTTCGGAGGCCACTGTTATCGAACACTCTTGAAAGTAGTGTCGGAGCTTCCGGAATGCCATGAACACCGCGTACACTATCTTTTGATAATGCGGGTACCGGGACTTGCAGGGAGTTAAGACAGTGGATACGTAGTACACTGGTTTTTGAAGAGGGAATTTATGCCCTTCTGTTTCTCGTTCGACGACGAGCACCGCGCTTACAACTTGATGTGTTGCCGCGATATATAACAACATTGGTTCGCCCAGGTTAGGCGCAGCCAGGACCGGATTTGTTGCCAATATGGCTTTTATTTCTTCGAGTCCGGCAGTTGCAGCATCCGTCCACTCGAAGTGTTCGGCGCGCCTGAGGAGGCGATAGAGGGGCAATGCCTGTTCTCCCAAACGGGAGATGAAGCTGCTTAGAGCCGCCATGCATCCAGTCAATTTTTGTATTTGTTTGAGGTCTTTTGGAATATCCAGCTGTGACAGAGCTCGGATCTTGGCTGGGTTTGCTTCAATTCCTCTACTGGATAAAATGAAGCCTAGGAGCTTTCCAGCTGGTACGCCGAAAACGCATTTTTCCGGATTCAGCTTAATGTCGTATGCTCGGAGGTTGTCGAATGTGAGCCTCAAATCGTCTACTAGGGTTTCGACGTGTTTGGTCTTGACGACCACATCGTCTACGTATGCCGCGACTGTTTTGCCGATCTGGGTAGCCAGACATGTCTGAATCATGCGCTGATATGTTGCGCCGGCATTTTTGAGTCCGAAGGGCATCGTGTTGAAACAGAATGGTCCATATGGGGTAATGAATGCCGTTGCGGCTTGGTCTGCCTCCGCCATCTTGATTTGATGGTAACCGGAGTATGCGTCAAGGAAGCACAATGAATTGTGCCCTGCGGTAGCATCGATTATCTGATCGATACGGGGAAGGGGGAAAGGATCCTTTGGACAATCCTTATTGAGGTCTTTAAAATGGACACATAGGCGCCAAGATTTGTCCTTCTTTGGTACCATTACCAGGTTTGCTAGCCAGTCCAGATGTTTGATGTCTCTGATGAATCTGGCTTCTAATAGTTTGGCTAGCTCTTCTCACATTGCATGTGTTTTGGGTTCGGAAAATCGCCGCAGAGCCTGTTTGACTGTCTTGAATCCTTTTAGGATGTTTAGGCTGTGTTCTGCCAATCTGCGTGGGATTCCTGGCATATCTGAAGGGTGCCAGGCAAAGATATCCCAATTTTCCCGAAGGAATTCTCGCAGTGCGGCGTCTACATCAGGGTTTAACTGTGCCCCAATGGAGGCCGTCTTTGTTGGGTCCGTTGGATGGACTTGGAATTTGACTATTTCGTCCGCTGGTTTAAAAGAGGTAGACTTGGACCTCTTATCGAGTATCACATCATCCCTGTTCACCATGGAGCGCAGCGTCGTGAGCTCCTCTACTGCTAAGGCTTCGGATAGTGCCTCTAGGGCTAGTGCGGCTGTCTTGTTTTCGGCGCGGAGTGCTGTGTCCGGATCACTGACGAGAGTGATTATTCCGCCGGGCCCGGGCATCTTAAGCTTCATGTACCCGTAATGGGGTATGGCTTGAAAAATTGTGAATGCCTCTCGTCCTAATATAGCGTGATATCCGCTGCTGAATGGGGCCACTTGGAACGTGACCTCCTCGGACCTGTAATTGTCCGGCGAGCTGAACACCACATCAAGTGTGATTTTTCCTGTGCAGCGTGCTTCCCGGCTAGGGATTATTCCTCTAAAGGTTGTGCTGCTTCGCTCAATGCGGCTCCAGTCTATTTCCATTTTTTGAAGAGTTTCCTCATAGATGAGGTTTAATCCGCCGCCGCCATCCATGAGTACCTTGGTAAGAGGAAAGCCATCCACTATTGGACTGAGGACCAATGCGGCTGGTTCTCGGGCTGTTCGGAATTTAGGTTCGTCGCTAGCATTGAAGGTGATGGCCGTGTCGCTCCATGGATTTGTTGTTGCTACTTGGTAGACTTCGGCGAGGCTGCGGATTGTTCGTTTCCGCATATTATTTGATGCGAAAGTCTCAAAGACTGTTGACACCGTACTAGTACTGTTAGAGTGGTTCTCTGGGGTTAGAAGCTCTTCGCCACTTTTGGCCACCTGTCGCAGTACCCAACATGCTCGAAGGCTATGTGTTGGAGTGGCGCCTTCTGTACTGTGAATTTTACAGGGTCCGCTGAGCCACCCCTCCAGTACGGTTCCGTGCCCTTTATGGGGTTTTTGCTTTTTGGTTATTGTACCTGGTGCCTGAGTATGATGCGCCCTTTTGTTTTGGACTAGGGTTGTATTCGGAGCCGGATTGTCCCAAAACTTAGTTTCGGTTTTCCGGAAACTTTCCATCGCACAGTACTTGCGTACTATGGACGCCAGGTCGGCGAATCATGTAATTTCACGATGACTTACGGCGTTCAAGATTCCCTTGTCCGTGCAATTATTGCAGAAAATTGAAATTGCGTTTTCCTCACGGCAGTCTTTTATCCTGTCCATAACCAGGAGGAATCTGGCCCAGTAATGATGTACTGTTTCAGCGGGCTCTTGCCGGATTTGAGATAGATCGCATATGTTTGGGTGGGTGGGTGGAATTGAGTCCGGAACCCTACCCATCTCGAGGCTCAAGGGCCGGAAAGTTTCCGAATTTGGAAGCTTGGATTGCTGGACGTTGTCCAACGAGTCTGGTCCGATGCCTGACTTTAGGTACAGTGCTTGATCGACGTCCTTCCCTCCACGGAAATCCGGCATGGAGGGTTCGGGAGTCCGAACATAACTAGTTTTTAATACAGAAGAGGAGCCGCCGCTTTGCTCCTCTACCACCGCAATGTGGTGGGTAACCTGGGGAGAGTTAATCTCTCTCAGATCGGTTTTAAGCCCAATCTGGTTGTAGTCTGTAACGACTCCCAGGGCGGCGATGCGATCCAAGAGCTCGTTTACGGAAGAGAGCTCCATTGGATCCAGCTGCTCGACGAATTCTGAGTTGACGTGAAGATTGCTTTTGATGACCCGAGAGGTCATCATCGAAGTGGTGGCCGAACGGGAGGTCATGAGAAAACTGCCTAGCCGAATAGTTTGGCCGGCGGCCAAAGCTCCTTCGGTGATGGTACCGTCTTTAAAGACGGGAAGAGGCATCCTTCCTGATCGTGACGGCATAGAGGAACTCTCAATGAAAGCACCAATGTCGGTGTCAAAACTGGTGGATCTCGGGTAGGGGGTCCCGAACTGTGCGTCTAGGCGGATGGTAACAGGAGACAAGGGACACGATGTTTTTACCCAGGTTCGGGCCCTCTCGATGGAGGTAAAACCCTACTCCTGCTTGATTGATATTGATGATATGGGTAGTACAAGAGTGGATCTACCACGAGATCAAGGAGGCTAAACCCTAGAAGCTAGCCTATAGTATGATTGTTGTAATGGTTATCCGTCCTACGGACTAAAACCCTCTGGTTTATATAGACACCGGAGAGGGCTAGGGTTACGCAGAGTCGGTTACAATGGTAGGAGATCTACATAACCGTATTGCCAAGCTTGCCTTCCACGCCAAGGAAAGTCCCATCCGGACACGGGACAAAGTCTTCAATCTTGTATCTTCATAGTCTTGGAGTCCGGCCGATGATGATAGTCCGGCTATCCGGACACCCCCTAGTCCAGGACTCCCTCACCCGCCATCGCCCCTCGCCCGCGCCTAGCTCCCGCCCGTGCGACCTCGCGCAACACTCAGCCTGGCTCGCGAGAAACTGCCGATCCGAGGGTTTGCAGTGAGCCAGGCTCTGGGCTGCTTTGAGAATCATGCGGTGCAGGCCCAACAGGAAAACCAGGCTACCAAACATGCCTCTCCCTTCCAGCGCGGGCCTGGTTGGGCTCGGTGCGGGCAACCAAACACGCCCTAGATGTGGGGTTCTAGCATCTGCGCAGCGTGTTACTGAGTACTACTACTGGCGAGTGACAGCATATGGTGGCTGGATCAGATCAATCCGACAGTATTAAGATATCGTATTATAACTTATGGCATCTTCAACGTCGACCCGTAAATTTCCCGCATAATTTTGGACCATGCTGTCCGGACAGCGGAAGCCATCTGGCACGGGATTGTATAGGTCCGCGACGCGGTCCGAACACGATTTCTTACGGGTGTGTTTGGTTCCTGTCATGGATCGGAATGTCACGGGTCGGACCTGTTCCTGGACCTGATTCTGGTGTTTGGTATGCGCATGGGACCTGACCCACTCGTTCCCCTGGACCAAATATTCGGCCCAGATCCGGAACGAGGTGAGACCTCGAATTCGAGCGGACGACGCGGAACCATCTCCTCCTCGTCTCTCTCCCGCAACCCCATCCCCTCTCGCCCTCTCCTCTTTGGTGCGCCGCCTCCCCTCGTCCCTCTCCTCCCTTGATTCGCGCCACCGGCAGTTCCTCTCCTCCATCTGTGCCGCTGAGTGTCCTTCCCCCACCCCACCCTCTTCCTTGTCTTCTCCTCAATCAGCTGCAGGGCGGCGGACGAGCGGCTGCAGGGCGACGGTCTTGAAGCTGGGCGGCGAGCCAACGCTACTTCGGCGCGAGGATTTGAAGCCAGCCAACGGCAGCCACACCTGAGCGGCGACCGTATCAGCTTGCCTGGGCAGCGGCAGCGGCCAGAGAGGAAAGGAGCAGACGGCGTTCCGTATTGATGGATGCGTTCAGTATCTTTGCTTGAACTGAACGCAAAATTAACTAAGATGCGTTCATGCCAAACTCAACATGTTCCTGATGCTTGCAGTGAGATTTTTTTTTGTTCATGCCTGTAGATTTTTGCCGGATGCGTTCATGCCAAGCTCAACATGGCAAACTCTTCATGTGAATAGAAAACAGTGAGAATTTTTTCCTGCATGAACCGTATATCCTTTTGAGATTATATCAATTGATGGTGCTGCAAAAGTGCAAATACAAATGAAATGGCCGCTGAAAATTTGAATAATTTGATGCTAAAAATGTGTGCATGTTTGTCCATGCTTTTCCTCTTGATTGAGTCAATTTTGTCTTTTGACCAATTTTTTACATGTACTTGACAGGAATTGATAAAATGTAAAGAGATATAATTGTGACCATGTATATACGTATGTGAAAGTCCCACCATTTCTATGCAAAGATTTGAGATAAACCAAATGCATTATGTGGAAAAACCCATTTCGTGCTATCCCTTCCCTTCATCAAACACCGGAACGGAACCAACCCGTTCCGGTGGAATGGAACCATGACATTACATTCTACTTCGTTCCCGAACCAAACACATCCTACGCAAATTATAGACAAAAATGGGAGGCTTTGTGAGAGTCCGGACCGCTCCCAAGCCCTCTTCTGACCGCCCTGGCCCACCAAAATCCCCTTCCACCCTTCGCGCATTTTCGGTCAGCGTGTCTTCAGAGCGCCAGCGCCCGCATTAATACCTAGCCAGAGCGGACGTGACCGCTCACTAGCACCGGCATTGGAACGGCGCGCTAGATGAGAGAGCGCCGCCCGCGCCGCTTCCCGGTGCAAGCGGCTGTCGCATGTTCAAATGACACCATGGTCGGCCAGTCGTTCGTCTGCCGCCCTCATTGACAACACACGGTTGCCGAGGCGGCTTGTCCGGCGTCACCCGTACGTCCCTCTGTCGCCCATCATTGCTATATAAATCGGTGCCCCCGCTGAGGGAGTCCTGGACTAGGGGGTGTCCGGACAGCCGGACTATCATTATCCGCCGGACTCCAAGACTACGAAGATACAAGATTGAAGACTCCGGCTCGTGTCCGGATGGTACTTTCCTTGGCGTGGAAGGCAAGCTTGGCAATACGGATATGTAGATCTCCTACCATTGTAACCGACTCTGTGTAACCCTAGCCTTCTCCGGTGTCTATATAAACTGGAGGGCTTTAGTCCGTAGGACAACATACATTACAACAATCATACCATAGGCTAGCTTCTATGGTTTAGCCTCCTTGATCTCGTGGTAGATCTACTCTTGTACTACCCATATCATCAATATTAATCGAGCAGGACGTAGGGTTTTACCTCCATTGAGAGGGCCCGAACCTGGGTAAAACATTGTGTCCCTCATTTCCTGTTACCATCCGCCTAGACGCACAGTTCGGGACCCCCTACCCGAGATCCGCCGGTTTTGACACCGACATTAGTGCTTTCATTGAGAGTTCCTCTGTGTCGTCACCGATAGGCTTGATGGCATCTTCAACCAACGACGCGGTCCAGGGTGAGACTTTTCTCCCCGGACAGATCTTCGTATTCGGCGGCTTCGCACTGCGGACCAATTCACTTGGCCATCTGGAGCAGATCAAAAGCTACACCCCTGGCCGTCAGGTCAGATTTGGAAGCTTAAACTTCACGGCCGATGTCCGCGGAGACTTGATCCTCGACGGAATCGAGCCACAGCCGAGCGCGCCGCACTGTGACGATGGGCACGATCTAGCTCTGCCGCCGAACAGTGCCTTGGTGGCCGCACACGGATCCGCTTCGGCCATTAGCCCGGAGCCGATCGCCCAGATCGAGGGTCGATGGATAGGCGCCGCCCTGGGGGCTTCAACATCCACGGCGATGGAGCCGAACACTAATCTTGTCCCCCGCGAAACTCGTGACTCCGAGGCGCCGGACTCCTTGCAGGACTCTGAACCTCCCGCGCCCCTGCCAATCGATACGGATTGGGCGCCGGTTATGGAATTCACCGCCGCGGACATCTTCTAATGCTCGCCTTTCGGCGATATCTTGAATTCACTAAAGCATCTCTCGTTATCAGGAGAGTCTTGGCCGGACTATGGCCAGGACGGTTGGGGAACGGACGACGAAGAAATTCAGAGCCCACCCACCACCCACTTTGTAGCCACTGTCGACAATCTAACCGACATGCTAGACCTTGACTCCGAAGACATTGACGGAATAGACGACAATGCTGGAGACGAACAAGAAACAGAGCCTATAAGGCACGGGAGGACTACCTCGTCAGATGACATATATATGGTAGACACCCCAAAGGAGAGCGATAACGAGGATCAACGGGCCGCGGCAGAAGATGACCACGCCGATAAACGACCAAAACAGCGGCGCAGGCGCCGTCCTAAGTCCCGCCTCGACAACAACGCTCCCAAAGAGCCCACAATACGGCAAGGCTCACAAACGGACGACGAACACGCAGATAAGCAACCGTCCGACCATGACGAGTCAGATAATCAGTCCAGGCCCGGTGAAAACAACAGTCCGGACGACCTCACGCCGGACACACCGCCGGAGAGCAAGCACCTTCGGAAAAGACTCGTCAGTACTGCAAAAAGCCTGAAGAAGGAAAAACGGAGGCTCAAAACAGCGGAAGACACACTCAGAATGAGATGGAGCAAAGTGCTCAAAACCGCAGATAAGTACGGCAATGGCCACCAATCAAAGAGCTACCCGAAGCGCAAGCTGCTACCAGAATTCGACGAGGAGGCCATAGAGCCCCCACCGTCCAAAAATAAAGGGGCTGCCTGGCTGGATAGACGGCCAGATGATAGGCCAAATTCTGACAGCGGCGCCACACATAAACCAACCAACGAACTTGGAAGGATAGATGGCCCAGCCAGATCCATCTACGGGCCAAAGGAGAAGGCCCCAGGAAGCAAGGCAACACATCAAGTGTCCGATGATAGCGGCACACACAAATACAGGGGCGCCGCACACCCACTATGTTTCACCGACGAGGTGCTGGACCATGAATTCCCAGCAGGATTTAAACCCATAAACATAGAGGCTTACGATGGAACAACAGACCCTGGAGTCTGGATAGAAGATTATATACTACATATACATATGGCCAGAGGGGATGATCTCCACGCCATAAAATACCTACCCCTCAAGCTCAAAGGGCCAGCCCGTCATTGGTTTAAATGCCTCCCAGAAAATACTGTTGGAAGTTGGGAAGAGCTCGAGGACGCGTTTAGAGCAAATTTTCAAGGGACTTATGTCCGTCCTCCGGATGCAGACGATCTAAGTCATATAACTGAACAGCCCGGAGAGTCAGTGCGGAAATTCTGGAATAGGTTCCTTACAAAAAAGAACCAAATAGTCGACTGTCCGGACGCCGAAGCCTTAGCAGCTTTGAAGCACAATGTCCGAGACGAATGGCTCACCAGGCACCTCGGTCAAGAGAAACCGGGGACAATGTCTGCACTAACAAGCCTCATGACCCGCTTCTGTGCGGGCGAGGATAGCTGGTTAGCACGATGCAGCACCAGCGACCCAAGTACATCAGAGATAAGAGATGGAAATGGAAAATTACGGCGCAGAAAAGAACAGCGCCGGAATAAAGAGAAAAGCCCAAAGAGCGCGGCAGTCAACGCCGGATTCAAAAGCTCGCATCCCAATAATAAAACATAGCCTCTTAAGGATGACAGTGACGAATTGTCCAACTTAAACAAAATTTTGGGTCGGATATGCCAAATCCACAGTACCCCCGGAAGGCCTGCAAATCACACCCACAGGGATTGTTGGGTTTTTAAACAGTCCGGCCGACTAAATGCCGAACACAAGGGGCTCGACGTGTCAAGCGAAGAAGATAAACCCCACCAGCAGAGCACCGGAAAACAAAAGACTTTCCCACAAGGGGTCAAAGCAGTAAACTCACTTCATGTGATAATACGGAAAAATAGCGCGGCACTTTCTAAAAAGAGCTTCGCGCGGTCCAACCCAGCAGACCGTAGAGATTGGATATCAAAACCAATCACTTTCGACCACCTGGACTATTCCAGAAGCGTTCGAAATGCGGGACGGACTCCCCTGATATTGAATCCCATAATGGACGGATTGCAATTTACTAACGTCCTAATGGACGGAGGCAGTGACTTAAACCTGCTATATTCAAACACAATCCTTAGGATGGGGATAGACCCTACCAAAATTCGACACAGCCGCACTTCCTTCAAAGGAGTGACGCCAGGCCATTACGCCAAGTGCACAGGCTCCATATTACTAAAAGTTGTGTTCGGATCGCCGAACAATTCTCGACGCGAAAAATTAATTTTTCACATCGTCCCATTTGAAAGTGAATATCAAGCACTCTTGGGACGAAAGGCTTTTGTCCGCTTCAATGGCATACCGCATTACGCGTCTCTTACACTCAAGATGCCCGGACCGCGTGGCGTAATTTTAGTGCGAGGGTCACTTAAAGACCCCGGACTTGGATAGACGAATCCGGCGTCAGTGGGATAGGGGCTCCCTAGCCGCATACCCCTTCACAGGGGGCTGCGCGCACAAATAACCGCGGGTTCATATAAACCCTGCTTTAATTATTTATATTTCTAATATTTTTCGCAAGAATTGTTTTTAAAACTAAAAGTTCCTCTCTTTTTACAGACGAACAACGTGCATACCCGTCCAGGATAACGGCGCAACGGAGACACAGGCGCAGACGTGCAGTAGGGACCCATTGTGAGGATTCTTTTCAGATTAAGACCCTGCGTAAACCTTTTTTACTGTCTCTTATTGTTATTCTCCCTTGGTTTCTTCCTATAGCCAAAGCGGAGCCTGACGCTTTGGCATCGGCCGCGTCAGAAGACCATGCCCGTACCTGGACACTAGGGGCTTAGGGCATCGTTCTGCCCATTATTATAAATACCGAACACCTTAGGGAGTGTTCGGCGTCTCGAGTTAGGCATTATATGCATCAGCTCCGAATCATGTCTTTGGTCAAATGTTGGGTTTGCCCGGCTCCTGTGTTTTGCTGCCTTACGTTCCGTATCATCGGCTAACGCGGCACCTGGAGAACTACTGCGATTGTGCCCCAATTCGGCTAGGCGAGCACCTCAGTAGAGAAAGCCGAAAACTGACTGTCATGATACAGCGAGAGACTGGTCAGCCACTCGATCGACTATCGGAATGTTTAGAATTCCCCGCTTTGACGAAGGGCCGTTTCCCGGTCAGGCACACGCGCTCCGACTTTGGAGAAGGGAGATGCCACCAGGGGCTATATCGTAGCCCCACCCTCGAGCTCCACGGGCTAAGTGAAAGTGATAAAGCATTATAGTCCGGATTGCCTCGTTCGCTACGCTACCACCTCCTTATAACAGGACCGAGACGTCGGATTAAGTGTGAAAACGCGCTATTTTTGTGAACACCCCAGCACCTTGTGCGTGGGGGCTGAAGCCGAAGACTGCCATCTTTCAAGTTATACACAAGTATACGTAAACGGCCGCACAGGAGAAGTTTTACTACTTGGATGCACAAGTATAAAAAGCAGTTATAACATAATCATCGATTTACAAGCTAATGCGTTCATCTGAACGTTACATTCTTCGAGCACTGCGACTCTATTATACGAGCGCCACGCATAACTTCCCCGAAATAGTGCTCGGCAGGGAGCCGGTCTTCATCCGAACCCTGGGCAGCAACAGCGGTGGCGTCCATCTCTGGACAATGCGCCTTCACACGGGCAAGAGCCATCCGCGCGCCCTCTATGCAGGCCGACCGCTTCATCTCCTTTATATGCGGCACCGCTCCAAGGAATTGCTGTAGTAAGCTAAAGTAGCTCGTTGCCTTGGACCTCTCTGGCCAGACATGGGCCACGATGTCAGTCATGGCAAGTCCGGACAATCTATTTAGCTCGGCCCATTCGGCCAACCGGTCTGTCAGTGGAAGTGGGCGATCCGGACTGTGGAATTGAGACCAATACAATTCTTCCGTCTCGTGATCCTTCTGGCTCCAGAAGTGCTTAATGGCATCGGCTGCACTTGCAGCTAAGTCCATATACGGATCCTCCGGACTCCACAGCCGCTCAAATTGAGCATACTTTCCACCCATAAACCGGCGACGCAGCAGAAAAGGCTTGCCAGCCACGATCTCTCCGGCCTGGCGCAGTTCCTCCTTCATAGCCCGCATTGCAGAGCGGGCATCCTTGGCTTCGGCGGTGGCCTTCTTCAGGTCTTCCCGCTCCGATAAGCGCTCCTTTTCAAGAGCCTCATTGCGGTCAGCAGCATCCTTTACTTTCATGGCCAAGTCGGCCACCTCGGCCCTGCTTAGGCAGTGCGCAGCCTTTTCGGCTTTCAACTCCTCGGCCGCCCCCGAGGCAGCCGCTTTACTCCTTCGGGCTTGCTCCTTAGCTCGAGCAAGTTCGGCCCGAAGGCCCTCCACAGCAGCAGCACCGTCTGTACAAACAGCATGTAATTTATCAGAGGAGGGCTTCGACCCCCTCAATAAAGCGACTGCGGAGAACTCTTTTACCTTGCGACTCGTCAAGTCGCCTGTTGACAAGTGCGATGTCCGCATCTGCCAAGTCAAATTGCCGATTTAGCTCGGCAAACTCACTAGTCCGGCTAGCCCCCGGACTATCCGCCACCTGCATAGGAACAACGGAATTCATTCCTTTAGATTTTGATCCTCGGTACGCTGTCGTTTCCGACAACCTACTGAGTCTCAGGGGCTACTATCTATACAGGGCGCATTTTTTATATGCAAAACTGTTAAAAGACAAAGGGGCGCGTCATTCTCGCATACCTCAAATCCCGCGAGCAAACTCATGGCGGCATTACGCAATTCGCTCTCAGCGTACGAAATCCTTCCAATCACCATACGCATTAACGCACGGTGATCTTCTGAAATGGACGCCCCCTCAAGCAGATTCTTCAGTTCTCCCGGCCGGACACTAGTAGGTGCCGAACTCTCTGGCCCCTCCGGACTCGGGGATACCCTCCGTGATGACACTTCGGGTTCGCCTGCCTCATCTGGCGGCGCTGCGGACAGCGGCGTATCGCTCTCCATCATCTCCGAAAGAAGGCCCCCCGAAGATGAACTCATCTGAGAAGGCTGCAGATCCGAACTGCAATATAAATATTTCGGTTATCTACAGAAGCACAAATGAAGGTATTTCCTTACTAATTAACTCCCTCTTTCATACTCACGGCTCGCTGGAGGGCCGATCCTTTGATGATGATTGTGCGTCCGGATTCTTTCCGGGCGCCGGACCCCCCGGGGAAGATCTCTTCCCACGCTTAGGGGCTTTGGCCTCCGGATCTTCGGAGGCGGTCCTCTTCTCCCCCTGAAGGGAGGGGTTCTTGGTTCCCCCCTCTTCAGTCGCCCCTTTGGGCGAAATATTAGCTCCTCTATTTTCCCTGTCGCCCCCTTCTGTGGGCGCAACCTCCAACATTTTGACCAGCACGGGCTCCAGTGCGGTCTCTGGGAGGGGGGCCGGACACCTTATCAGCCTTGATCGTGCCACCCATTCCTGTAAAGTACAAAGGGTCAGGAGGCGAACTCTAGAAAGGCACATAAACAGAATGTCCGAACTCTGAGCTACTTACCTGAGTATCCGGGCGATCGCGGCTTAGGCCTGCATCCTCGGCTAAATCCGGACACGCCACCTGCGGTCCGAAGAACAACTTGTACATCTCCACGGGTGCCGCACCCATGAAGTGTTGGAGAATCCGAGGTCCCTCCGGGTTGAACTCCCATAGACGGAGAGGACGGCGTTTGCAGGGCAGAAGATGCCTGAGTAGCATAACCTGCATCACCTTGATCAGGTCGATCTCCCTCGCTTGAAGATCTCAAATCCGGCCCTGCAGTGAAGGCACGTCTTCGGACGGCCCCCAATTGAGCCCTTGGTTGACCCACGACATCAGTTGGCGTGGAGGTCCCAGGCGGAATAAGGGCGGCGGCTTTTGCCTGCTGCCCCTTGGAGCGGTGATATAGAACCACTCCTACTGCCACAGTCCAAGTTCCTTTTGGAAGGAACCCTCGGGCCACGGGGCATCGACCTTTTTGCTTATGGTCGCCCCGCCACACTCCGCTTGACGCCCCCCGATCATCTTCGGCTCCACCTTGAAGGACTTCAGCCATAGGCCGAAGTGGGGAATGACACGGAGGAAGGCTTCACAGATGATAATGAATGCGGAGATATGGAGGATGGACTCCGGAGCCAAGTCGTGAAAGTCCAGCCCATAGTAGAACAGGAGCCCCCTCACGAAGGGATCCGTCGGGAAGCCTAAGCCCCGACGGAGGTGGGACACGAATACGACGTATTCACCGGGCTCGGGGGCTAGCACAGCCTGCCCTTGGGCAGGCAACCTGTGCGAAACCTCGTAGGCCAGGTACTTGGCCTCACGCAACTTCAATATGTCCTCCTCCGTGATGGAGGAGGGCATCCACCGGCCCTGGAGGTTGGAGCCGGACATGATTGAGGATCCGAAGCGCTCGAATCTGAGGCTCTGGGTGTTGGAACTGGGAGCGGGGAAGAGATTCGATGCGGGATTGAAGAACAATGGCGAGCCTTGGTCCTCTTATAAAGGGGAAGAAATACCAAGGGCCGTCTCCGTGACCGTTTGGGATTCCCCTTCGATAGAGGAGGCGTGGCGACGGGAGCGGTTGGGTTACCCACGCACGTATTGATGAGAATCCCGGAATAAGGGGAACACGATCTCTGCTTCGACAAGACGTGCCAAGGAAACCGCTTCGCTAAACGTGTTGAGGTGGTATAGTAATTGAAACAAAGGCCTTGTGGCGGTGTGATGTCACGCCGCATAATACGTCAGCAGATTGAACTAAGTGTACATTTTATTCTCTCTACGGTGGAATGTGGAATTTATTTTGCAGAGCCGGACACTATCCTGGTGTTCATGATCTTCTCTGGATTATTCAAGGGAGGAACCCGCCTTGCAATGCCGAACATTGTATATGCCGGACTTATCGTCATTGAAGACTGGTTCAGGGGCTACTGAGGGAGTCTTGGACTAGGGGGTGTCCGGACAGCCGGACTATCATTATCCGCCGGACTCCAAGACTACGAAGATACAAGATTGAAGACTCCGGCTCGTGTCCGGATGGTACTTTCCTTGGCGTGGAAGGCAAGCTTGGCAATACGGATATGTAGATCTCCTACCATTGTAACCGACTCTGTGTAACCCTAGCCTTCTCCGGTGTCTATATAAACCGGAGGGCTTTAGTCCGTAGGACAACATACATTACAACAATCATACCATAGGCTAGCTTCTAGGGTTTAGCCTCCTTGATCTCGTGGTAGATCTACTCTTGTACTACCCATATCATCAATATTAATCGAGCAGGACGTAGGGTTTTACCTCCATCGAGAGGGCCCGAACCTGGGTAAAACATTGTGTCCCTCGTTTCCTGTTACCATCCGCCTAGACGCACAGTTCGGGACCCTCTACCCGAGATCCGCCGGTTTTGACACCGACACCCGCCATAGCCGCAATCATCCACATCCGATCCCTCTCTGCACCACTTCCACCATTGATCCCTCCCCTGCCAAAGGTCTCTGGGACAGGCTAACGCCGGACCAAAAGAAGGAGATGGTCGCCATTGCTGCGGGCTGGCTGGCCGGCAGGCAGCCGGAGGACGAAGACGTCCCAATGGAGGACACTGCCAACGACGAAATGGCGCCACCCTCCTCCTCCTCCTCAACCTCGCCGGTGCATTGCACCATGACCATCGGTGAGGCCCGTGCCCATTACATGGACATGGTGCGGGAGGAGCAGTTTCGGGAGGCACAGGCCGACGCCATCAACGACAACCACCTCCTACATGAGCACGTGTAGGCGGAGGAGCAGCTCACCGCCGGTAGGGCTGTCGCGCCGAACGCGGACCTGGCGGAGCAGGAGATGCTGCTCGAGTTCTATCACTCCACCCGTGAGATCCGCCTCGCCCGCTGGCGGTACCACTAGCGGGCGACATAGGTGGTGGCCACCTACAAGTAGAGCAACGACGCGGGCGAGGCGGTGTTCAGCAAGACCGACGACAAGGAGGAGGCCATCGCTGAGTTCGCGCCCCACCGCGACGACCACCAAGCCGACACGTCCGCGGGCGCCGCTGGCAGCGAGGAAGAGTAGTCTGCGGTAGGTCACCACCGCTCGTCCCCTCCCGTTGCCGGCAAGCTTGGTGGGCTCAACAGCGTCGGTCAATTGGTTTCTTGGCAGCGATGTGGAAGCGGACAACTTCACTTCTCGGGCCTCCGAAGGCGGTGCTGGAGAGTGTCGATGCGGAACTGGAGACGGTGAATGAGGGAGTCCTGGACTAGGGGGTGTCCGGACAGCCGGACTATCATCATCCGCCGGACTCCAAGACTACGAAGATACAAGATTGAAGACTCCGTCCCGTGTCCGGATGGGACTTTCCTTGGCGTGGAAGGCAAGCTTGGCAATACGGATATGTAGATCTCCTACCATTGTAACCGACTCTATGTAACCCTAGCCTTCTCCGGTGTCTATATAAACCGGAGGGCTTTAGTCCATAGGACAACCTCCATTACAACAATCATACCATAGGCTAGCTTTAGGGTTTAGCCTCCTTGATCTCGTGGTAGATCCACTCTTGTACTACCCATATCATCAATATTAATCAAGCAGGACGTAGGGTTTTACCTCCATCGAGAGGGCCCGAACCTGGGTAAAACATCGTGTCCCTTGTCTCCTGTTACCATCCGCCTAGACACACAGTTCGGGACCCCCTACCCGAGATCCGCCGGTTTTGACACCGACATTGGTGCTTTCATTGAGAGTTCCTCTGTGTCGTCGCTGATAGGAAGGATGCCTCCGCCCGTCTTCAAGAACGGTATTTTCGCCAAAGTGGCCTTGGCCTCCGGCCAAACTATCCGGCTAGGTGGTTTTCTTATGACCGCCTGTCCGGCCACTGCTTCGATAATGACTTCTCAAGTCGACAAAAACAATCTTCGCGTCAGCTCGGAATCCGCCGAGCTGCTGGATCCAATAGAGCTCTAGTCTGTCAACGAGCTCTTGGATCGCATCGCCGCCCTGGGAGTCGCTACAGACTACAATCAGATTGGGCTTAAAACCGATCTGAGAGAGATTAACTCTCCCTAGGTCACCCACCACGTCGCAGTGGTAGAGGAACAATGCGGCGACTCTTCTCCTATATTGAAAACTAGTCACGTCCGGATTCCCGAACCCTCCATGCCGGATTTCCGCGGAGGGACGGACTTCGATCGAGCATTGAACTTAAAATCATGCATCGTTCCAGACTTGCTGGATCATGTCAGGCAATCCAAGCTACCGAATTCGGAAACTTCCCGGCCTTTAAGCCTCGAGACGGGTAGGGTTCCAGACTTAATTACACCCACCCGCCCAGACATATGCGATCTATCTCTAATCCGGCAAGAGCCCGCTGAAACAGTACATCACTACTGGGCCAGATTCCTCCTGGTCATGGACAGGATAAAGGACTGCCGAGAAGATATCGCAATCTCAATTTTTTGCAATAATTGCACGGATAAGGAAATCTTGAACACCGTCAGCCATCGCAAAATTACACGCTTCGCCGACCTGGCGTCCATAGTACGAAAGTACTGTGCGATGGAGAGTTTCTGGAAAACCGAAAATAATTTTTGGGACAATCCGGCCCCAACCCTAGTCCGCAAAAAAAAGGTGCATTACACTCAGGCACCAGATACAAAAACCAAAAAGCAAAAATCCCATAGAGGGCACGGAACCGTACTGGAGGGATGGCTCAGCGGACCCTGTAAACTTCACAGTACAGAGGGTACCGTCCCAACACATAGCCTCCGAGCATGTTGGATAATACGGCAGGTGGCCAAAAGTGGCCAGGAGCTTCTAGCCCCGGAAAACCACTCCAACAATACCGGTACGGTATCAACAGTCTTCGAGACCTTCACATCAAATAATATGCGAAAACGAACAATCCGCGGCCTCGCCGAAGTCTACCAAGTAGCAACAGCAAATCCATGGAGCGACACAGCCATCACCTTCAATGCCAGCGACGAACCTAAATTCCGAACAACCCGAGCACCAGCCGCACTGGTGCTTAGTCCCATAGTGGACGGCTTTCGACTTACAAAGATCCTCATGGATGGCGGCAGCGGACTAAACCTCATCTACGAGGAAACTCTTCAAAAAATGGAAATAGACTGGAGCCGTATTGAGCGAAGCAGCACAACCTTCAGAGGAATAATCCCTAGCCAGGAAGCGCGCTGCACCGGAAAAATCACACTCGATGTGGTGTTCGGCTCGCCGGACAACTACAGATCCGAAGAAATCACGTTCCAAGTGGCCCCGTTCAATAGCGGATATCACGCTATCTTAGGACGAGAGGCGTTCACAATTTTTCAAGCCGTACCCCATTACGGGTACATGAAGCTCAAAATTGTTGGAAATATGCCCTAAAGGCAATAATAAATTAGTTATTATTATATTTCCTTGTTCATGATAATCGTTTATTATCCATGCTAGAATTGTATTGATAGGAAACTCAGATACATGTGTGGATACATAGACAACACCATGTCCCTAGTAAGCCTCTAGTTGACTAGCTCGTTGATCAATAGATGGTTACGGTTTCCTGACCATGGACATTGGATGTCGTTGATAACGGGATCACATCATTAGGAGAATGATGTGATGGACAAGACCCAATCCTAAGCCTAGCACAAGATCATGTAGTTCGTATGCTGAAGCTTTTCTAATGTCAAGTATCTTTTCCTTAGACCATGAGATTGTGCAACTCCCGGATACCGTAGGAATGCTTTGGGTGTACCAAACGTCACAACGTAACTGGGTGGCTATAAAGGTGCACTACAGGTATCTCCGAAAGTGTCTGTTGGGTTGGCACGAATCAAGACTAGGATTTGTCACTCCATGTAAATGGAGAGGTATCTCTGGGCCCACTCGGTAGGACATCATCATAATATGCACAATGTGACCAAGGGGTTGATCACGGGATGATGTGTTACGGAACGAGTAAAGAGACTTGCCGGTAACGAGATTGAACAAGGTATCGGTATACCGACGATCGAATCTCGGGCAAGTACAATACCGCTAGACAAAGGGAATTGTATACGGGATTGATTAAGTCCTTGACATCGTGGTTCATCCGATGAGTTCATCGTGGAACATGTGGGAGCCAACATGGGTATCCAGATCCCGCTGTTGGTTATTGACCGGAGAACGTCTCGGTCATGTCTGCATGTCTCCCGAACCCGTAGGGTCTACACACTTAAGGTTCGATGACGCTAGGGTTATAAAGGAAGCTTGTATGTGGTTACCGAATGTTGTTCGGAGTCCCGGATGAGATCCCGGACGTCACGAGGAGTTCCGGAATGGTCCGGAGGTAAAGATTTATATATAGGAAGTCCTATTTCGGCCATCGGGACAAGTTTCGGGGTCATCGGTATTGTATCGGGACCACCGGAAGGGTCCCGGGGGCCCACCGGGTGGGGCCACCTATCTCGGAGGGTCCCATGAGCTGATGTGGGAAGGGATCCAGCCCAAAGTGGGCTGGGGCGCCACTTCCCTTATGGCCCATGCGCCTAGGGTGAAAGGGGAACCCTAAGGAAGAGTCCTAGGAGGGGAAGGCACCTCCTAGGTGCCTTGGGGGGAGGGAATCCTCCCTTGGCCGCCACCCCTTTTCCCATCTAGGGATGCCGCCCCTCTAGGGGTGGGAACCCTAGAGGGGGCGTACCCTCCTCCCTCTCCCCTATATATAGTGAGGCCTAGGGCTGCCCATAACACGTGATTTGATCTCTGCCTATTGGTGCAGCCCTCCCTCTCTTTCTCCTCATATCTCGCGGTGCTTGGCGAAGCCCTGCAGGATTGCCACGCTCCTCCATCACCACCACGCCGTTGTGCTGCTGCTGGATGGAGTCTTCCTCAACCTCTCCCTCTCTCCTTGCTGGATCAAGGCGTGGGAGACGTCACCGGGCTGTACGTGTGTTGAACGCGGAGGTGCCGTGCGTTCGGCACTTGATCATCGGTGATTTGAATCACGACGAGTACGACTCCATCAACCCCGTTCACTTGAACGCTTCCGCTTAGCGATCTACAAGGGTATGTAGATGCACTCTCCTTCCCCTCGTTGCTGGTTTCTCCATAGATAGATCTTGGTGACACGTAGGAAAATTTTGAATTTCTGCTACGTTCCTCAACAGTGGCATCATGAGCTAGGTCTATTGCGTAGATTCTATGCACGAGTAGAACACAAAGTAGTTGTGGGCGTTGATTTTGTTCAATATGCTTGCCGTTACTAGTCTTATCTTGATTCGGCGGCATCGTGGGATGAAGCGGCCCGGACCAACCTTACACGTACTCTTACGTGAGACCGGTTCCACCGACAAACATGCACTAGTTGCATAAGGTGGCTGGCGGGTGTCTGTCTCTCCCACTTTAGTCGGATCGGATTCGATGAAAAGGGTCCTTATGAAGGGTAAATAGCAATTGGCGCTAGTAACCCATAGGAGCCACGTAAAACATGCAAACAACAATTAGAGGACGTCTAACTTGTTTTTGCAGGGTATGCTATGTGATGTGATATGGCCAAAGGATGTGATGAATGATATATGTGATGTATGAGATTGATCATGTTCTTGTAATAGGAATCACGACTTGCATGTCGATGAGTATGACAATCGGCAGGAGCCATAGGAGTTGTCTTTCTTTATTGTATGACCTGCGTGTCATTGAACAACGCCATGTAATTACTTTACTTTATTGCTAACCGGTAGCCATAGTAGTAGAAGTAATAGTTGGCGAGATAACTTCATGAAGACACGATGATGGAGATCATGATGATGGAGATCATGGTGTCATGCCGGTGACGATGATGATCATGGAGCCCCGAAGATGGAGATCAAAAGGAGCAAAATGATATTGGCCATATCATGTCACTATTTGATTGCATGTGATGTTTATCATGTTTATGCATCTTGTTTACTTAGAACGACGGTAGTAAATAAGATGATCCCTTACAACAATTTCAAGAAGTGTTCACCCCTAACTGTGCACCGTTGCTACAGTTCGTCGCTTCTAAGCACCACGTGATGATCGGGTGTGATGGATTCTTACATTCACATACAACGGGTGTAAGACAGATTTACACATGCAATACACTTAGGGTTAACTTGACGAGCCTAGCATGTACATACATGGCCTCGGAACACAGAAGACTGAAAGTTCGAGCATGAGTCGTATAGAAGATACGATCAACATGAAGATGTTCACCGACGTTGGCTAGTCTGTCTCACGTGATGATCGGACACGGGCTAGTTGACTCGGATCATGTAATCGCTTAGATGACTAGAGGGATGTCTATCTGAGTGGGAGTTCATAAGATGAACTTAATTATCCTGAACATAGTCAAAAAGACCTTTTGCAAATTATGTCGTAGCTCGCGCTTTAGTTCTACTGTTTAGATATGTTCCTAGAGAAAATTTAGTTGAAAGTTGATAGTAGCAATTATGCGGACTAGGTCCGTAAACTGAGGTTTGTCCTCATTGCTTCATAGAAGGCTTATGTCCTTAATGCACTGCTCAGTGTGCTGAACCTCGAACGTTGTCTGTGGATGTTGCGAACATCTGACATACACATTTTGATAACTACATGATAGTTCAGTGCGTAATGCTAAATGGTTTAGAATTGAGGCACCGAAGACGTTTTGAAACGTCGCGAAACATATGAGATGTTTCGAGGTCTGAAATTGGGATTTCAGGCTTGTGCCCACATCAAGAGGTATAAGACCTCCGACGATTTTCTTAGCCTACAAACTAAGGGAGAAAAGCTCAATTGTTGAGCTTGTGCTCAGATTGTTGAGCTTGTGCTCAGATTGTCTAAGTACAACAATCGCTTGAATCAAGTGGGAGTTGAACTCCCAGTTAAAATAGTGATGGTTCTCCGAAGTCATTACCGCCAAGCTGCTTGAGCTTCGTGATGAACTATAATATATCAGGGACATATATGATGATCCTTGAGATATTCGCGATGTTTGACACCACAAAAGTAGAGATCAAGAAGGAGCATCAATTGTTGATGGTTGGTGAAACCACTAGTTTCAAGAAGGGCAAGGGCAAAAAGGGATGCTTCATGAAACGGCAAATCAGCTGCTGCTCTAGTGAAGAAACCCAAGATTGAACCCAAACCCGAGACTAAGTGCTTCTGGAATAAAGGGAACAGCCACTGGAGCAGAATTACCCTAGATACTTGGTAGATGAGAAGGCTGGCAAGGTCGATAGAAGTATATTGGATATACATTGTGTTGATGTGTACTTTACTAGTACTCCTAGTAGCACCAGGGTATTAGATACCGGTTCGGTTGCTAAGTGTTAGTAACTCGAAATAAAAGCTACGGAATGAACGGAGACTAGCTAAAGGTGAGCTGACGATATGTGTTGGAAGTGTTTCCAATGTTGATATGATCAAGCATCGCACGCTCCCTCTACCATCGAGATTGGTGTTAAACCTAAATAATGGTTATTTGGTGTTTGCGTTGAGCATAGACATGATTGGATTATGTCTATCGCGATACGATTATTCATTTAAGGAGAATAATGGTTACTCTGTTTATTTGAATAATACCTTCAATGGTCATGCACCTAAAATGAATGGTTTATTGAATCTCGATCGTAGTGATACACATGTTCATGCCAAAAGATAGTAATGATAGTACCACCTACTTGTGGCACTGCCACGTAAGTCATATCAGTATAAAACGCATGAAGAAGCTCCATGTTGATGGATCTTTGGACTCACTCGTTTTTGAAAGGTTGAGACATGCGAACCATGTCTATTGGTGTATATGCATGAAGAAACTCCATGCAAATGGATCGTTTGGACTCACTTGATTTTGAATCACTTGAGATATACAAATCATGCCACATGGGCAAGATGACTGAAAGCCTCGTTTTCAGTAAAATGGAACTAGAAAGCAACTTGTTGGAAGTAATGCATTTTGATGTGTGCAGTCCAATGAGTGCTGAGGCATGTAGTGGATATCGTTATGTTCTTACTTCACAGATGATTTGAGTAGATGTTGAGTATATTTACTTGATGAATCACGAGTCTGAATTATTGAAAGGTTCAAGTAATTTCAGAGTGAAGTAGAAGATCATTGTGACAAGAGGATAAAATGTCTATGATATGATCATAGAGATGAATATCTGAGTTACGAGTTTTGGCACACAATTAAGACATTGTGGAAATTGTTTCGCAGTTAATACCGCCTGGAACACCATAGTGTGATGGTGTGTCCGTACATCATAACTGCACCCTATTGGATATAATGCATACCATGATGTCTCTTATTGCATTACCACGATAGTTTATGGGTTAGGCATTAAAGACAACCACATTCACTTTAAATAGGGCACCACGTAATTCCGATGAGATGACACCGTATGAACTATGGTTTAGAGAAACCTAAGCTGTCATTTCTTAAAAGTTTGGGGCTGCGACGCTCATGTGAAAAGTTTCAGGTTGATAAGCTCGAACCCAAAGCGGATAAAATGCATCTTCATAGGACACCCAAAACAGTTGGGTATACCTCCTAATTCAGATCCGAAAGAAATAAGGGATTGTTTCTAGAATCGGGTCCTTTCTCGAGGAAAAGTTTCTCTCGAAAGAATTGAGTGGGAGGTGGAGACTTGATGAGGTTATTGAACCGTCACTTCAACTAGTGTATAGCAGGGCACAAAGAGTTGTTCCTGTGGCACCTACACCAATTGAAGTGGAAGCTTATGATATTGATCATGAGACTTCGGATCAAGTCACTCCCAAACCTCGTAGGATGACAAGGATGCATACTACTTCTGAGTGGTACGTAATCCTGTCTTGGAAGTCATGTTGCTAGACAACAATGAGCCTACAAGCTTTGGAGAAGCAATGGTGGGCCCAGATTCTGATAAATGGCTCGAGGCCATAAAATCCGAGAGAGGATCCATGTATGAAAACAAAGTGTAGACTTTGGAAGAACTACTTGATGGTCGTAAGGCTGTTAGGTACATATGGATTTTTAAAAGGAAGACGGACAATGATGGTAAGTATCACCATTAAGAAAGCTTGACTTGTCGTAAAGATGTTTTCCGACAAGTTCAAGGAGTTGACTACGATGAGACTTTCTCACTCGTAGCGATGCTAAGAGTCTGTTGAAATTATATTAGCGATTACTGCATTATTTATGAAATCTTGCAGATAGGATGCCAAAACATTGTTTCCTTGACGATTTTCTTGAGGAAAGGTTGTATGTGATACAACCGGAAGGTTTTGTCAATCCTGAAAGATGCTAATAAGTATGCAAAGCTCCAGCAATCCTTCTGAGGACTGGAGTAAGCATCTCGGAGTTGGAATGTATGCTTTGATGAGATGATCAAAGATTTTGGGTGTATACAAAGTTTATGAGAAACTTGTATTCCAAAGAAGTGAGTGGGAGCACTATAGAATTTCTGATGAGTATATGTTGTTGACATATTGTTGATCAGAAATGATGTAGAATTTCTGGAAAGCATATAGGGTTATTTGAAAGTGTTTTTCAATGGAAAGCCTGGATTAAGCTACTTGAGCATTGAGCATCAAGATCTATAAGGATAGATCAAAATGCTTAATGGAACTTTCAAATGAGCACATACCTTGACATGATCTTGAAGATGTTCAAGATGGATCAGTCAAAGAAGGAGTTCTTGCCTGAGTTGTAAGGTATGAAGTTAAGACTTAAAGCTCGACCATGGCAGAATAGAGAGGAAGGACGAAGGTCGTCCCCTATGCTTTTATCATAGGCTCTCTACAGTATGCTATGCTGTGTACTGCACCTAAAGTGTGCCTTGCCATGAGTCAGTCAAGGGGTACAAGAGTGATCCAAGAATGGATCACAAGACAGCGGTCAAAGTCATCCTTAGTAACTAGTGGACTAAGGAATTTTTCTCGATTATGGAGGTGGTAAAAGAGTTCGTCGTAAAGGGTTACGTCGATGCAAGCTTAACACCCATCCGGATAGCTCTGAGTAGAGATACCGGATACGTACAATGGAGCAACAATTTAGAATAGCTCCAAGTAGAACAGTTATTTGGAATAGCTCCAAATAGAACGTGGTAGCTACATCTAGGAGATGACATAGAGATTTGTAAAGCACACACGGATCTGAAAGGTTCAGACCCGTTGACTATAACCTCTCTCACAAGCATAACATGATCAAACCCAGAACTCATCGAGTGTTAATCACATGGTAAATGTGGACTAGATTATTGACTCTAGTAAACTCTTTGGGTGTTAGTCACATGGGGATGTGACCTTGAGTGTTAGTCACATAGCGATGTGAACTGGATTATTGACTCTAGTGCAAGTGGGAGACTGTTGGAAATATGCCCTAGAGGCAATAATAAATTAGTTATTATTATATTTCCTTGTTCATGATAATCGTTTATTATCCATGCTAGAATTGTATTGATAGGAAACTCAGATACATGTGTGGATACATAGACAACACCATGTCCCTAGTAAGCCTCTAGTTGACTAGCTCGTTGATCAATAGATGGTTACGGTTTCCTGACCATGGACATTGGATGTTGTTGATAACGGGATCACATCATTAGGAGAATGATGTGATGGACAAGACCCAATCCTAAGCCTAGCACAAGATCATGTAGTTCGTATGCTGAAGCTTTTCTAATGTCAAGTATCTTTTCCTTAGACCATGAGATTGTGCAACTCCCGGATACCGTAGGAATGCTTTGGGTGTACCAAACGTCACAACGTAACTGGGTGGCTATAAAGGTGCACTACAGGTATCTCCGAAAGTGTCTGTTGGGTTGGCACGAATCAAGACTGGGATTTGTCACTCCGTGTAAATGGAGAGGTATCTCTGGGCCCACTTGGTAGGACATCATCATAATGTGCACAATGTGACCAAGGGGTTGATCACGGGATGATGTGTTACGGAACGAGTAAAGAGACTTGCCGGTAACGAGATTGAACAAGGTATCGGTATACCGACGATCGAATCTCGGGCAAGTACAATACCGCTAGACAAAGGGAATTGTATACGGGATTGATTAAGTCCTTGACATCGTGGTTCATCCGATGAGATCATTGTGGAACATGTGGGAGCCAACATGGGTATCCAGATCCCGCTGTTGGTTATTGACCGGAGAACATCTCGGTCATGTCTGCATGTCTCCCGAACCCGTAGGGTCTACACACTTAAGGTTCGATGACGCTAGGGTTATAAAGGAAGCTTGTATGTGGTTACCGAATGTTGTTCGGAGTTCCGGATGAGATCTCGGACGTCACGAGGAGTTCCGGAATGGTCCGGAGGTAAAGATTTATATATAGGAAGTCCTATTTCGGCCATCGGGACAAGTTTCGGGGTCATCGATATTGTACCGGGACCACCGGAAGGGTCCCGGGGGCCCACCGGGTGGGGCCACCTATCCCGGAGGGTCCCATGAGCTGATGTGGGAAGCGATCCAGCCCAAAGTGGGCTGGGGCGCCACTTCCCTTATGGCCCATGCGCCTAGGGTGAAAGGGGAACCCTAAGGAAGAGTCCTAGGAGGGGAAGGCACCTCCTAGGTGCCTTGGGGGGAGGGAATCCTCCCTTGGCCGCCACCCCTTTTCCCATCTAGGGCTGTCGCCCCTCTAGGGGTGGGAACCCTAGAGGGGGCGCACCCTCCTCCCTCTCCCCTATATATAGTGAGGCCTAGGGCTGCCCATAACACGTGATTCGATCTCTGCCTGTTGGTGCAGCCCTCCCTCTCTTTCTCCTCATATCTCACCGGGCTGTACGTGTGTTGAACGCGGAGGTGCCGTGCGTTCGGCACTTGATCATCGGTGATTTGAATCACGACGAGTACGACTCCATCAACCCCGTTCACTTGAACGCTTCCGCTTAGCGATCTACAAGGGTATGTAGATGCACTCTCCTTCCCCTCGTTGCTGGTTTCTCCATAGATAGATCTTGGTGACACGTAGGAAAATTTTGAATTTCTGCTACGTTCCCCAACAAAAATGCCCGGGCCCGATGGAATAATCACTCTCGCTAGTGATCCGAACATAGCACTCCGCGCCGAAAACAAGACAGCCGCACTAGCCTTCGAGGCACTATCCGAAGCCTTAGCGGCAGAAGAACTCACTGCGCTGCGCTCTACGGTGAATAGGGACAATGTGATACTCGATAAAAGATCCAAGTCCACATCCTTCAAACCAGCAGATGAAATAATAAAATTCCAGGTCCATCCAACGGACCCAACAAAGACGGCCTCCATTGGGGCACAATTGAACCCCGAAGTAGACGCCGCACTGCGAGAATTCCTTCGGGAAAATTGGGACATTTTTGCCTGGCATCCTTCGGACATGCCCGGAATCCCATGCAGATTGGCAGAACACAGCCTAAACATCCTAAAAGGATTCAAGCCGGTCAAACAGGCTCTTCGACGATTTTCTGAACCCAAAAGACAGGCAATGGGAGAAGAGCTAGCCAAACTATTGGAAGCCGGATTCATTAGAGATATCAAACATCCGGATTGGCTAGCAAATCTGGTAATGGTACCAAAGAAGGACAAATCCTGGCGCCTATGCGTCGATTTTAAAGACCTCAATAAGGCTTGCCCAAAGGATCACTTCCCCCTCCCCCGCATCGACCAAATTATCGATGCTACCGCAGGGCACGATTCGTTGTGCTTCCTCGACGCATACTCTGGCTACCATCAAATCAAGATGGCGGAAGCAGACCAAGCCGCAACGACATTCATCACTCCATACGGACCATTCTGCTTCAACACGATGCCCTTCGGACTTAAAAATGCCGGCGCAACATATCAGCGCATGATTCAAACATGTATGGCTACCCAGATCGGCAAAACAGTCGAGGCATACGTAGACGATGTAGTCGTCAAAACAAAACACGTCGAAACTCTAGTAGACGATTTAAGGCTCACATTCGACAACCTCAGAGCATATGACATCAAGCTGAATCCGGAAAAATGCGTTTTTGGCATACTAGCCGGAAAGCTGCTGGGCTTCATTGTATCCGGTAGAGGAATCGAAGCAAACCCGGCTAAAATCCGAGCTCTGTCACAGTTGGATATTCCAAAAGACCTCAAACAGATACAAAAATTAACAGGATGCGTGGCAGCTCTAAGCCGTTTTATCTCCCGCTTGGGAGAAAAGGCACTGCTCCTTTATCGCCTCCTTAGGCGCGCCGAACACTTCGAGTGGACGGATGCTGCCACTGCTGGACTCGAAGAAATAAAGGCTGTATTGGCAACAAATCCGGTCCTAGCTGCGCCAAACCTAGGCGAACCTATGTTGTTATACATTGCAGCAACACATCAAGTTGTAAGCGCGGTACTCGTCGTTGAACGAGAGACAGAAGGGCATAAATTCCCTCTTCAAAAACCAGTGTACTACGTATCCACTGTGTTAACCCCCTGCAAGTCCCGTTACCCGCACTATCAAAAGATAGCATACGCGGTGTTCATGGCATCCCGGAAGCTCCGACACTACTTTCAAGAGTGTTCGATAACAGTGGCCTCCGAAGTACCACTCAATGACATTATAAACAACCGCGATGCAACGGGCAGGATTGCAAAATGGGCTATTGAGCTCCTACCATTCGATATAACCTACAAGCCATGGCGAGCTATAAAGTCACAAGTTTTGGCTGACTTCGTCGCTGAATGGACAGAAGCCGAACTCCCTAAAGAGTACGGCGCATACTCTAATTGGACTATGCACTTCGACGGCTCCAAAATGTTGGCCGGACTGGGGGCTGGCGTCGTCTTGACGTCCCCAACCGGGGACACAGTCCAATACGTACTTCAAATAATGTACACGGACTCCAACAACGCAGCCGAATACGAGGCCCTCCTACATGGTCTCCGGATGGCAATCTTCATGGGCATTCAACGCCTAGAGGTGCGCGGGGATTCAAACCTTGCAATATCCCAAATAAACGGAGACTTTGACGTCAAGGATCCGAAAATGGCAGCATATCGCAATGCTGTCCTAAAAATGTCAGCTCGGTTTGAAGGACTCGAATTCCACCACGTAGCCCGAGAAAATAACCAAGCAGCCGACGTACTGGCATGCATCGGCGCAAAACGTGACGTTGTCCCTCCAAATATCTTCCTGGAACGGCTCTTCAAGCCGTCCGTACTATGGGAAGGGGAGTTGGGAAATGATAAACCGGAAACAACCGCGCCAACCGACGATTCAGCCGATGACATAACACCTTCAGCCCACGACATAATGGCGGTAATCGCCCCGTGGACAGAACCATTCCTAGCCTATTTGCTTAGATAGGAACTTCCCGAAGACCAAAATGAGGCCCGCTGCATAGTCCGGCGATCAAAAGCCTACAAGGTCCATGAGGGAGAACTTTACAAGAAAAGTACAACCGGAGTCCTTCAAAGGCGTATCTCCGAAGAAGAAGGGCGAAACCTCCTGGCTGAAATTCATGCCGGACTAGGCGGACACCATGCAGCAGCCCGGGCCCTTGTAGGAAAGGCATTCCGTACAGGATTTTATTGGCCGACGGCCCGGGCAGATGCCCAGGACTTAGTCCAGAGATGCGTCGGTTGTCAGCTCTTTGCTAATCAGAGCCATATGCCACCCACCGCCCTCAAAACTATACCCATTACCTGGCCGTTCGCGGTCTGGGGGCTTGATATGGTTGGACCCCTTAAAGGGGGAACCCACAAGCAAAGGTACCTATTGGTCATGGTGGATAAATTCACCAAATGGATAGAGGCCAAACTGGTCAAAACGGCAGAGTCCGGACCAGTGATAGACTTTATATCCGGGGTCGTACACCGTTATGGTGTCCCCCACAGCATCATCACCGACAACGGCATGAACTTCACGGCCGACGAGGTTAAGTCATGGTGCAAAAATATGGGCATTAAGCTCGACTACGCTTCAGTCTATCACCCTCAAACCAACGGTCAAGTGGAACGAGCAAATGGTCTAATAATGAGCGGCATTATACCCAGACTAGTGCGATCACTTACAAAATCCGACACGCACTGGGTAGAGGAGCTCGACTCCGTACTCTGGGGGCTGCGGACAACGCCTAACCGTACTACCGGATTCACACCATTTTTTATGGTATACGGCGCAGAGGCGGTTTTGCCCTGCGACATCATTCATGACTCACCTCGAGTGCGCATGTACGAAGAACGAAAAGCCGAGCTGGATCGGCAGGACAGCTTGGACGCATTGGAGGAGGAACGCGACGTCGCCAAGGCTCATTCCGCATTTTATCAGCAGCAGGCTTGAAGATATCAAAGCAGAGAAGTACGGGCCAAGACCTACAACATTGGCGAACTAGTTCTACACCTGCCGGACAATAAAAAGGACAAGCTCAAGCCCAAGTGGGAGGGCCCCTTCATCATCGACCAAGTCCTGACCGGCGGGGCGTACCGTCTGTGAAATGCATCGGACAACCGACTCGAGCCGAACCCATGGAACGCAGCCCGCCTCCGGAGATTCTACGCCTAGCACCGGACTAAGAGTTCGTCCCCTTCCCCAGTCCAAATTTTTTACAATAAAGCTGCACTTTGTTTCTCCTTCTTCTCTTAACCTTTTTTCACACAAAGCCCTTAAGGGCCTAATTGCGCATTGTTCGCACACACTTGATGTGCTATCCGCACTCATTATACCTGGGGGCTCCTTTTCCAGAAGCTGAACTATAAGGGCTTCACGCCCAACACATGTGTCATGCTTCCACATGTACCTTTTACTCACCATTATATGCATCGATATGACTTAAGTTTTGGCCAAGCTGGGTTGCCTGGGTCCTGTGCTTACCCCTACGTTCTCGATTGTTCGGCTAGGAGGTAAAGGGAGCACCTCTGCGATTGTTACTGCCGGGTCAGCCGGATGTGTACCTCAGACTGGGTGAAGCCGAAAGCTAGCGTTCTTAAGGGAATATTCGGTCGGTGATTCAAAAGATGATTTTTCTTTTACCTATCTATCTATCTGCCCCCAGATGTTTTTCTGCATTTTTCGCAGTCCGGACATGCACTTTAGGGCATGCCTCCCAGGGAAAGGAACCCTTAACGGAACTATTCTCCCTGGAAGATGTTTCTCACTAACCATGTAATATAACATAACTAGTTGGGCACTTGTCTGATAAAGCACTAATGACCCCTACGCCTGGTCTCCATGCATACCCCGGTTGTTTCTTAACCAAAAAGGTATTCGGACACACTCCGGACTCTAGGGTCCCGAGGTCGAAGCGAAAAGGTCGGCAAAGACAAACGATCTACAATCCAGCTAGAAGGCATTTCACATGTCATTTTAAAAATACATTGTCAAATCTACTGATTGTATTCCTCCTCAATCTCGTCTAACAGGCTGTCTAGCTTACAGTCCCGTTGGGAAAATTTAGCAGCCAACTCTACTTGGCTGTATACTAAACTCACAGGGATCTCCTTCCCATCAGGCCCCACCGGTCCAACTTCGGCCATGTGATTGGGATCCGCCTTCTTGTACCGCGTCTTCACCATGGCCCAAGCCTCCCTGGCACCCTGGCGGCAAGCCAAAATCTTCCATAAACGGAAGCGCTGCTGCACTCCCTGGAGTTTCTCCACAAGCTCCCCAAGGCCCTCGGGTAGGGAGACGACTGGCCATAATGCCTGGACGACGCCGCTCATCGCCTGCCGAACTCGTTCGAGCAGTTGCAACAGCTCGGGAAGTTGATCACCCGTCGATACGGGCATCTCCTTCGCAGGGCGACCCGTGAGTATACCTACAAGACATATTCTGTCAATCGACTTCCTCGCCGAACTCTTCCTTTTAAAGGAGTTCGCTCAAGCACTTACTATAGATGCCGCGACGAAGCCGCTGATTCTCCTTAACGGAGCCGGACAGCTCGACCTGAACTCCCTTTAGCTCTTCTCCAAGCTGGGCGTGGGCATCCCGGAGCTTGTTCCTTTCCTGCTGTACCTTGTTCAGCACCCTCTCGCCGGCCTTCAACTGGCGTAGAAGTTCTTGCCTGTCCGGATCTTGTCCGGCAGCACCTGCAACGTCATTATTAGACTTGCGCGCATGCCGCACAGCGCTTATATTTACCAAACAAATGTGTTACCTGGAGGGGCCTCTGTGTTTCCTCCTGCGGCAGCAAGTGCAGCCTCAAGTTGGGCCTTGCATTCTTGCAGCTCCCGAGACAGCTGGGCATTCTTTTCGGTAAGAGCCTGCGTTTCAAATGATCCTTAAATCAGTTCACGTAACTACTTTAAGTCTCGGGGGCTACTGGCATATATAACCACTAAATTCCCTTACCCGTATGTCTTTTACATACTGCTCCGTGGCTCTGGTAAAACCATCTTGAGCAGCACGGAGGTGCGCATCCCCCGCATTAAAGGCGTCCAGCGCCCCAGGGGAGAAGCATGCTTCACGAAATACTGTCCGGCGGCGCCTATGGTTCATGGCGCTCTCCACCTCAGACTTGGTGGCGGACAGTCGGTCGGCATCCTCTGTTGGAGGAGTATCCGGCCCGCGCCTTGCGCTTGCCTCCCCCTCCTGACCGGGCGCTGGAGCCTGGCTGGTAGAGGTTGGATTGGCAACCTCCACGCCCGCAGTCCGGCGGGCGCTTTTTCTCCTGCAAAGATCATGAGCACTTAAACGCTTCCTAGGAACGTTGCTCCAAATAGTTAAATACGAGCTATACCTCTGCGGCGACGCTTCAGTCCGTGCCGCGCTCCTCTTCCGCCTACTGGTCCGGACTGGCCTTTGTTGGTCAGCCGCCGCGGGCTCGGCTTCCCGCCTTGAAGGCGCTTCCTGTATAACACCATCGTATGCGACGGTCAGAGATGAGCAAGGAAGAAACAATGGTGTCGAGACTTCGGCCACAGTCACCTGGGGAGCCGGACGCAATCCGGGGTAGTCGGCCGTAATGGCGACTAAAGCATTGTCCATGCTGAGCTGGTGGAACACCCCGTCGATTAGCTCCACCTTTATGTCCGGATCCTCTTCGGAGGCCGGATCCAGGGATCTCTCCGGATCCTCGGGTTGCGGGGCTGGACTTATCATGTCCTCCACAATCCGGCACAGTTCCTGCGCCGAAGACACAATATGAGAAGCTTAAACTTCGAAAGCGCGGGTCGGACCCTTAAAGTGTTCGCTTACCCAACGCGAGGGTTATTCATGGAGAACCCATTCACAGGGTTCGTCCGGAGAAAATCCTCCTTCTCCCCCTTGTATAGGCCGGACAGGATCGTCACCAGATCCTCGGCCGAATCCGGTCCTTTGCGACCATGGCGGGTGGCGTCGTCTTCCCCATTGAAATCCCACATGGGGTGGCCCCTGTATTGCAGTGGCTGCACCCCCCGCGTAATGCATGTTGCCATGACTCCAATCATGGTCAACCCGGAGTGGGCCAATAACCTTATCCGGCCCATCAGATAATGGACGCTCTTGTCTTCCTCCAGTTGGAGGCTCCGCGGGCGCCAACTAAGGCGTTTCTTCAGAGGTGCAAAACTAAACTCCGGGAGGCCGATCCGAACAGGGTCTGGCAGCGGAGCATCTTCTATGTAAAACCATTCCGATGGCCAGTCTTCGGACGCCTTCTTGGGGGTTCCGGATAGATATCCGGTCCCGGCGATGCGCCATACTTCGGCGCCGCCTACTTGGTATATGGACCCCTCGTGAGAACGGGGTACGAGGCAGAATAGCCTCTTCCACAGTGCAAAATGGGGCTCGATGCCCAGAAATAGCTCGCAAAGAGCTACGTAACCCGCGATATGCAGGATAGAGGCGGGCGTAAGGTGATGGAGCTGGAGTCCGTAGAACTCCAGGAGCCCGCGGAGGAACGGATGTATAGGAAATCCGAGTCCCCTTATCAGATAGGGGACGAAGCATACCCGCTCCCCTTTGTTGGGAGTTGGGGTAGCCTCCGCTTGCTTCCCACCTTGGTAGGTGGCCAACCCGGCTCGAACCGGGACCATGAAGGCCGGAGGGAGATATCCCTTTGCTTGAAGCACCACCAGCTCGTTGTGCGGGACGGAACATCTCCTCCAATCTCCTGGCAGAGGGCTGGGAGCGCGAGAGGAGGAGCCGCGTCGACGGTCCATGATAGAATGGATTTTTGGTCGGAGGCGCTCCGATGAGGACTCGTGGAAGGAAGAGGGTGTGATTTTGGATCTGGATTCTCGCCTCTCTTATAGACAGATTATTTGCACAGCTGAGGGGTAAAACATAAAAGATACCCTGGCTTTTCGCATTCGTGCGACGCGTGGAAGAAGGTCATTATTGGGCATAAAAGCCAAGAAGCACAGCATTTATGAGGAAGCCGGACACTGTTCGACAGGTACATGGAACTTAAAGGGAGAACCCGCCTTGCAACGCCGAAGACTATATACGCGCTGGACTTATCGTCATTGAAGCCTGGTTCGGGGGCTACTGAGGGAGTCCTGGACTAGGGGGTGTCCGGACAGCCGGACTATCATCATCCGCCGGACTCCAAGACTACGAAGATACAAGATTGAAGACTCCGTCCCGTGTCCGGATGGGACTTTCCTTGGCGTGGAAGGCAAGCTTGGCAATACAGATATGTAGATCTCCTACCATTGTAACCGACTCTATGTAACCCTAGCCTTCTCCGGTGTCTATATAAACCGGAGGGCTTTAGTCCATAGGACAACCTCCATTACAACAATCATACCATAGGCTAGCTTTAGGGTTTAGCCTCCTTGATCTCGTGGTAGATCCACTCTTGTACTACCCATATCATCAATATTAATCAAGCAGGACGTAGGGTTTTACCTCCATCGAGAGGGCCCGAACCTGGGTAAAACATCGTGTCCCTTGTCTCCTGTTACCATCCGCCTAGACGCACAGTTCGGGACCCCCTACCCGAGATCCGCCGGTTTTGACACCGACAGTGAAGTTTTAGTTCTCAGGGCTCATAGCCGAACACGGGGAACGGGCGCCCGCGATAATTTAGATTAGGTATTAATTATATCTTTAGAGCCAGACTAACATCGCTTTCATGTAAATGTAATGAAATATGTTATGTTTATATGAAATCCGAACGTATTTATATAAATCCGTCCATTTCAATCGAATTTCGTCCGTCTGGTTCAAGTTGTAGTCAAAAAAGAAAAATGCGGCGTCCGTGTCTGAGGACTGATCGTCCTGTCCGCGGACGAATGCGGTAGAAAATTTACGGATTGTGGTTAGAGATGCCTTTATACCGATTGCCCTCGGTTAAATTTCTCGGGCAAGTAGCAGCGGAGGCAGCAGTATGATCTCTAGGACTATCCCTCTTTCAGAAAGAAGTCATTCTGTGTGCGTTCTTCGTTTAAATACTGAAACTCGGGACGAACAGTTCACTCAGCTGAACTCTGCTCATCGGTCAAAGGCAACTGACGCACAGTTGGGCGAATTTAGTTCAGTGCAACTTGGACTCTGTCTTCGTCTTGTCCCTGCCAAAATTAGGCCCGTGGTGTCACAATAACGTTTTGATTGGGCATGCATACCGGAACTACACAATCATGGCCATATCAGAATTTCGACTGGTCAGCAGCACTTAATCCGCGTAGAATAACGACATTGCAACAAATCATACTAACTAATGCTGCCTCTCAATAAATTGACAGGAACTAGTCCTCAATATAACTAAACACCAAAAAAGGGCAACCTGGTGCATGTAGCTCCCGCTTGCGCAGGGTCCAGGGAAGGGTCCGACCACTTTGGGTCTATAGTACGCAGCCTTTCCCTACATTTCTGTAAGAGGCTGTTTCCAGGACTTGAACCCATGACCTCATGGTCACAAGGCAGCAGCTTTACCACTGCGCCAAGGTTTCCCTTCAAAACACCAACTAGAAATAAATGCTTATAAAGAAACAGATGGCACATGAGCTTTGATATGAGCAAACCCGAGAGGGAATCAATGAACAAATGTTAGCTAGGTTGTGCTGTACACAGACACATATTACAGGGACACGTGCACGTGTTTCCTTTCTTTTAGTTTTGGTACTTTTTCTCGATACCGTGCATGTGTTTCCTGTGCGCTTCTATGGGTGCCCACAGCTCCTGAGGGCATCTTCAACACGGATCCTCGAACAACCCGCATAGTTTGGACCACCTGATTCAAATGTGTTCTGTCATCTAACGCGGTTTTTTATCAGTCTGTTTGGCGGTTCGGATGCATTTTTTTCGTAAAACAGAGACAAACCGGGGAGGGGGGGGGGTGAGGGGGGAGGGTTTGAGGGCTTACGGGCGGATCGCTGCCACGTCCGCTCCTAACTGCCATGGCCCACCAAATAACCCCGCCCGCCTCTCCAGCGCTTTTCTTCCGATGCAAGCACCGCTTCCCGTGCCACATTAATGGCCCAGAGCACGCAGTGGTCGGCATTGATGCCGCGTGATATGACCAGACGGGAAGGTGGCTCTGACTGAAGCGGCCTCTCGGGAGCCGCCGCTTCAATACGGACGCAGTTTCCCGAGGAACAAACTCTGGCCGTTGCGCCGCATTGAAGCGGCTGATCATCGGTTCGCATGGCCCGTCCACATCGCACTCACCGCATCGCTCTGTGCATCCTCCTTCTACCCCCCCTCTTCCTCCACAATTCCAGCGATTGGCAAGTCGTGGGCCTCGACGGCAGCAGGCGGGCGGCTCCAGAGGATCTTAGTGACGCCGCCCTCGAATTCGGGGTCGTCGTCCTCATCGGCGGACGGCTCCTCACGGAAGGCAGAAATCGTCATCTAGCCGCCGCAGCAGCAGTCGCGCCGATGTTCGCCGTCACGGACGAGGAGTACAAGCAGTAGATGGAGGTGATACTCCGTCACTCTGTCGTCCACGTCAGCGGACCAGTGGTCCCACCCGCATGAAGCTGAAGCCCCCTCCCCTCCGCGCTCTCCCCCATGCAATCACGACGTCCAAATCATACGATGCGTCAAGAGGGATCCCCTCTCGCCGCCCCGGCGTGTCAAGGAGAAGCAACTTTCTCCATCGCCCAGCCTTGTGAAGGAGGAGCGGTGTTCTCCGCCGCCACGTTGCGTCAACGAGGAGCACAGATCGCCACCGCCCCTACCCCGTGCGATCATCACGAAGGCACGCGGTCACATTCGCCACTACCTCGGGGGCGGCAACAGCTCGTCATCCCGGAGCGTCCTAACGGTGCATGAGTATGCCGACACGGAGCGGCACTGGCGGGACAGGCGCAACATGGCTCATCGGTCGGTGTTCGCAGACTCCGACGTTCCGCCGCCACACAATGTGGTAGACCCAGACCCGGCGTACGTGTAGGCCCTGGACCACGTCGTGACGACGTCGGAGATGAGCAAGCACCGTCTCCGCCGCCTCGACGGGGAGATGGCCAAGTATGGCGAAGAGTGGTCTCTCAGCGAGATCGCCAGCGCCAATGCCGCCTCCTCCAGGGCCGCCGCCCTCTCCCCAAGCCTACGTCGACGGTGGTGGCGGTCGCACTGCGCACGATGTAGAAGGAAGTCGAGTGGATCATCCACGAGCATTAGGCGGCTGCCAAGAAAGCCCTGCCGCGATGCCGCACCCTTCCACCGCCCAAAGCTAGGCGTCGACGATGGCAACATGTCCGACGACGATGAGGGAGGAGACACCGGCCAGACCGGCATGGCCTACAAGGTTAGTGTTAAGTATAGGATAGTGTAGGATTAGGTTTTTTAAGGTTTTTATTAGTTCACTTGATGAAATATCGTCCGGTTTTATGTAAAAAGAAAAATCTAAGTTAAAATGAATATCGTCCGGTTTGTTTGAGACTTTGAGTTTGCATCAACTTTTTTCTATTTTATTAAAATTTGTTTGAAATGTAACCGGAGATATGCGGGTAGTTTTGGATGGCTCCTGCATCCATGTCTGTGGATTGGTCCCCTGTCTTCGAACGGATGCCGGATCAAATTTGCCGTCAGCGGGCCAGGGAAGTGACTTTGTCCTACGGCCATTCATGTTAGCGCGTCTAACTAACTACAAACCAAATTCATTTGCCTGATCGCCTGTGCTGACGTAACTTTGCATCTCCCACTTTCAGACTAAATCAGCAGCGCTTTCTCTCTCTCTCTCTCTATAGTAAACAAATTTCTTTCTTCTCGCTTCAAACTCGTAGGCGGTACGTAGCCGTCACCTAGGGACCATACGTATATCCAACCCTGTCACGTTTATAATGAATCAGTTGAATGGTTTCGAGGGATTCGGTTCCGTAGATGTGTATATTAGCGAATCAAACTGTAATTGGATGGTTAGACGGACTGTGGTATCCCCAACCCATCAGGATTCAAATCATGATGCTCGCATTTATTTTTGAATTTATTTTAAGATTTCTGGCGATGCGTATTCAGTGGAAGGAGTCGTCGACGACGAGGTTCCTACAGTGACTTCGTAAATTTCAAGATGATATGCCGGCTCAGTCTTTTGGAGGTGCTCATAGGGTACGGTGTGCGTGTGTCGTTCATAGGGACGAGTGTATGCGCGTGTATATGAGTACTTTGCGTCTGTACTGTGTTAAAAAATATGCAAACTTTCAAATTCATATAGAAATAAGATTTATCCACTGGGGAGTATCCTCGCACTGCCAACGACGAATAATTTCACCGAACAAGTGTAGAGGTGGAGAGATGGACACGGCTGAACGGGCCGGAAGTGCACGCAGCACCGAACGGCCGGCACTCGCGTACGGAGGAACTATTTTAGGCGAAATGGTATCCGGTCAATGATACCCTGTCTGTCCGTCGGAATCACAGTATAGTTACCTTTTTTCTTCAAGTATAGCCCCGTCTGTGTATTTTTTTTAGCATCAGTACAGACACAAACGCTCATATACACGCGCATACACTCATTGACTCACCCCTATAAACGCACACACGCACTCCCTATCCCTATGAGCACCTCTGAGAGACTGTGCTGGCATATCATCTCGAGATTTACTAAGCCCGTCTGTGTACGTACGCGTCAGACGGCGAGGTGTACAAGCCACGGTCTCCATGGCGCATGCATGGCCGCCTACGACCACCCCAACGAGGATAATGCTTAAAATTGGCTCTCCATGTCGCATGCATGGTCGTGCTATTTGTTGTAACCTTTGCTTTGGACGCAAATAAACCAGTTGGGCCCCTGTGCTTGTTCCATTCAACCAGCTGCATGCGGCCACAGCCCGCAGAGCACTATACAATTAAGGATGGATGGTTGAGCACCATTCTAAGTAATTCAACGCCACATGCACCAAAAGCAGAGTTCAGCTCTGGAAAGAAGGATTTCTTAGGACGAATAATAGGGCACGCATGTCACGAATGAATGATGAGAAGGAAGAAACCTATCAAAGGTCTGTACGTCCGGCCGGCTTAACCCGTGCCCCGTCTCTCGGTTGGTGGCTCTAATTCAGGCCGTTAGCTTGTTGGTTATGCCCGCCCTACTGCCAGCCAATTATCCATCCACTTATATGACTTATTATTAGTGGTTCACCCATTATATTTTCATTCCAATTTCTCGAAGAAAAAGTCGACATCCCAGGAAATGAACCAATGTTGACACTGACGCGTCCAATGTTTAGTCGCTACGAGCTTTCGGAACACCGCGGCGCTGTCACGCGAGTGTAGTCGGCCGGAGCCTTGCGGAAGATTAGTGCACCACGAGCTTCTTTTTATGCTCGATCTGATCTCTTTGCCACTTATGCGCATCGGTCTCCCTTTATTTCGTGGATTCCTTTCGTCACAAACACGAGGACGTGGTTAGAGGCAGAGTTTCATGCACACGCATACGTGCACATTTGTGTTACGCCACGGTACGAAGTGGGAAATGTTCCTGAAATAACAAGAATTCTAGTGCAATTCAATGCATATCAGTTGCCTCTTTGATCTAATTTTCAACTCCATCCGTGTGACAATGGGGAAGTCCTGTGGAATGAGACGTGGGCTGGGGAGGTGAATGCGTCCTGAAATGTACCCACGGGATAGTGTCAGTGTCGGTGGGCTACGTACCATGTTTGCTTGCTTCACGAGCTGACCCTTCCAAAAGCCCTGGCGAATATTGCCATACGAGTATGAGACCCCCATTTCCGTGTTAAATCATTGCAGCTCCTGCAAAAACCGAAAGAAGGAAATAAAGATGCTCATGCCAGTGTGACACACGCTACGCTGTACTTCAGCCTCTGTAAAATGATTTTGCCCGCAGAAAAGCTCTCGAATAATATATATTAACCAAATCACTAGATGACACATCCATACAAAATAAAGAGGTGGGTAGATGGAGCGTGGAGCTGCGTCTGGCGATGACCCCAGCGACCCGCCGGGCGAAGCGCCCTACGCCGTGCCCCGCCGTAGCCTAGGGTTAGCCACCACCGCCGCCGTTCCGGGGGACCCTGCTCCGCTTCTTGGCCGTCGACCGGGTGGCCGCCGCCGATCCAGACGCCCTGCAGGTACGCACTCCCCCGTCACTGTTGTTCCTCGTCCAGGTGCTGCCTTCCATGCCCGCGTCCTCTCCGATCATGCTCATGGGGTCGCGTTCGACCCCATCGCCTTCCCCTCCCTCGCTTCTCCTGGCATCGTGTGGGTTACCCCGCCGTCTGCCCATGCCCGCTTCAACGCGCCGGCGATCTCCTGCCTCATGTCCATCTTTTTCTGCCAAGCCCCCGAAAAGCTCGTCGCGACGGCGGTCAGCGATCTTGGCTTCTCTGTCGATGTGGCGAGTCCCGAGGTTGCGCGGGCTGTTGTGTCTACGGGCCTCCCCACCGGCGCTGCCGTTAGGCTCCTCCTCCACGCCTCTCTCGCCGACGCCCGGCGTGCCGCGTTAGCGCTCCCCCCGCCTACCCCACCTACCGCGCTGCCTGCATTTACTGCGGGCGTAACTCGCCGCGGCGCCTCTCGTAGCCTTTCGGCGAGAGGGCGTCGTGCCCCCCTAGGTCGTGGCTTCCCGCGCTGCTGCCCATGCCTGGCCCTGCTTGCGTGTCGGGTTCTGGCTCGTCGCTGGCCATTTTGCCGGGCGAGCAAACCGCTGTCTCCCACCCCCCTCCTGCCCTGTCCCTGTCGGAGGGAACCCCGCGCTGTCTCCGCCCATGCAGCAGGAGCGCGTTGAAGTCGCGCCTTCAACTCCTGTCGCCATCCCAGCCACCCGCAGCCGCTCTTTCCTCCACGCCCTTCTTTCTCCCCCAGCTCCACCCGCTCCCCCCGCACTACCCACACTCCACCTCTCTCTCTCGACGGGTGCTTCAAGTGTTTGTCGACGCGGCATTTCGTTCGCGACTGTAGAGACCCCGTTCGCTGCCGCCGGTGTCGCCGCTCCGGCCACCGGGCCAGTTCGCGCGCCTGCCCCATGGCCCCGCCTCGCCAGCCCCCAGCTGCGCCTCGTCCTGCCGCTCCCGCGCCTGCCTCCAACCCACCCTCGCCCCCACCCCCGCCCCCCACCGCGCTCCGACCCCCTACCCCGGGTCCATTCGCCGTGCTGCTGGGGCGCCCTCCCTCCGCCCGCGTCGCCTCGACGACGCCGAGGGGAGCCAGCCCCCCATCGACTCCCTCCACCGCCGGCCCGCGACGTATCCATCACCTCGGTCTCCGCCTCCCCGGTGGCTGCTCCGGCCGCCCCGGAGTTGCGCGACCAGCTGCCCCCCTCCCTGAGGACGTCCCCCTCCCCCCGGAGCTCATGCTGCTTAGGGGGGGGAGCGATCGTCGAGTGCCTCGTCCCGCTCGTCGTCGTCCTCCGGGACGGTCGTCTCCTCCGGCGGGCCGTCTTTCGGCAACGATTCCGACCGCCCTGCCTTCGTCGAGGTTTTCATGCCGGAGGGGGACTATGAGGCGGCCCTGCGCCTGGCCGTCGTCTCCATTGAGCCTCCCTCCGCCTTCCTCAACACCACGGTCGCGGTCCAGACGGTGCTCGCGTGGGAGGTGGGCGACCTCTCCTACGACGTCGTCCCTTCATCGATCGGGGTCATGTACCTGCGCTTCGCCTCCTGGGCGCAGCGTGAGGACGCGATGCGTCACCAGAGCCGTCGGCCCTTCCTCCACGAGGACGCGCGCATCGGGTTGCACCGTGAGGAGGAGTTCGGGCGCGTCCCTCAACGCGCTCGCTTTTGCGTCCTTCTCGCTGCCTTCTCCTTCCCCGCCGAGCACCTCAACCCTGTCGGGATCCGCGCCGCGTTCTCCAGCTTTGGCAAGCTTCTGGGGTGGATCCTCGGGTCCTTGCCGGCCGCGAGCTTGCCATGGTTCGTGCCGTCGTCCTCATGGAACGGCTGTGTGACCTCCCCGCCGACGTATGGCCTTGGGGCGGGCACTGGGGGGCGCGCGTCATCACCATTGAGCCCCTCCGGTTCTGGGACAAGGCCGAGTCTTTTGGGGACGATGGGGAGTACATCCCGTTCTTCTCCGAGGGGCCGCCGCCGTTCGCCCACAACCTGTTCTCACCCCTCCTTGGGCGTCCTGTGCAACGCCCCCTGGGGGCCGTGCCTGCCATCGACACGCACCGTGGCGGCGGGGTGCGCTTGCCTCCCTCCTCCGTGTGCTGAACGCCCCTCCTCTCCCTGTGGAGGTGCGTGGCGGGGCTTCGTCTCCCTCCCTCCCGCTCTCCCCACGCGACTCCTGGGGGGCTCGCTCCTCCGTGGTCATCTCTGAGCTGGGAGAGGACGAGTCCGTGGAGCCGCTCGTCAGCGCCATTCCGGTGGGCGATCCGGGGGCTCGCGCCGAGCAACGCCGCAACCCCCGCCTTGCTCTCCTCGAGCATGCCACCTTCGTGAGCATGGAGGAGAAGGCGGTTAAACGGAAGGCGTTGAAAGAGGCGCTCCTTGGATGCTCGCCATGTCTGCAGGGCAAAGCCCTCCGTCTCAAGCTGGTGGAGGCGGTGGGCCGTCCTTTGAGCAAGAAGGCGCTGGCCGAGCTGCGTGCCGCTGCCTCCATCCCCTCCTCCTCGGTGAACCGCGCTGCCAATGTGTAGCCGTCCGGTCTATCGTCGCCCTGCCCCGGCGGGGAGCCCCGTTGGCGCCTCCTCTGGCTCCCTCCCCCTGTTTGGGAGGTGTATCGCTAGTTTAGCCGTCTGTGTCCGTGCCCGGGTGCTGTCTTGGTGTCTCCATGTCTAATCCCCCAGTGTAACTCTCTCTTTTCTTTCTTGGAACGTCCAGGGCTTGGGTGAGTCGGATAAGTGCGATCGGGTGCGCGCGGCCGTTGACTCGATCAGTCCCTGTATTGCTTGTATCCAAGAAACGAAATTGGCTACTCTTGATTCGTTCAAGCTAGCCTCCTTCATCCCTAGTCGCTTCTCTGCTTTCGCCGTCCGCGACGCTGACGGGAGCCGTGGTGGGATTGTCACCGCCTGGGATCCCCGCCTCTTCGCCATGGTTTCCTCTTCCTCTTCACATTACTCTCTCACCACGGTCCTCCGCTCCACTTCCACGGACCTCTCCTTTATGATCACGAACGTTTACGCGCCCGCTGACTCCCCCCCGTGGATTGTCCTGGGCGATTTCAACCTCATTCGGGCGCCCCATGAGAAGAACACCCCGCGCTTCGATGCTGCGAGAGCGGCCTCCTTTAACTCCATGATTACGGATCTTGCTTGGCTTGAGCCGCCCCTCTCTGACCGTCTCTTTACTTGGACCAACAAGCGCACCCCCCGACCCTTGCTCGGCTTGATCGGGTGTTCTTCGACACCGGATGGGATGCCCTCTTCCCGGACTCCTCCCTTTGTTCTTGCCCTCGGGCCACTAGTGATCACGTCCCCCTCGTAGTCACCGCCTCCTCAAATATCCCGGCCTCCGCTCGCTTCTTCTTCGAGACGGCGTGGCTGACTGACCCCCTCTTCCTCCCTACCATCCTGCCTTCCTGGACGGGGAGCCGCCGTGGCTGGGACGCGGCCGGGGACCTGGCCTCTCACAAGAAGGCTTTCCGGTACGCGGCCAAGACTTGGAAACGGCAACACCGTTACGTTCCCACTTTACGGAATGACTGTGTCTTTCTGATTGATCTTCTGGATTTCTTGGAAGAATGTCGCTGCCTTTCTACAGATGAGGCCTTCCTCCGTGTTGACGTGACCCGTGCGCTGGATGCTGTTGTCCGGCGTCAAGCTGCCTACTGGAAGATGAGGGGCAAATGCAAGGGGGTGCGTGAGGGCGATGAGAACACGCGTTTCTTCCACGCGAACGCTTCTCAACGCCGGCGCACCAACTGCATCCGAGTCCTCGACGTCGACGGAGCTCACGTCATGGGGCATGCAGAGAAGGCCGAGGCCCTTTTGGGCTTCTACTCCGTCCTTCTGGGCCGTGTGACGGCGCCCATTTGGCGATTTGATGTGGAGGCCCTGTACGCCAACGCCCCCCGCGTCCACGGGCCCTCCCTGGTGGCTCCCTTCGGCCCCGAGGAGGTCAAGCAGGCCACCTTTTGCCTTGACCGCACGAGCGCCCCGGGCCCTGATGGGCTGGGGCCTGCTTTCTACCGCGCGGCCTGGGCGACGGTCGGCCCTGACGTCTGCCACCTGATCGCTGCGGTGCACGCCGGCACGGCGCGCCTGGACGGGATCAACCGGGCATTCATCGCCCTGCTCCCGAAAAAGGCGGGGGTGCCGTCGCCGGGATCTTTTCGGCCCGTCTCCCTTCAGAATGCTGATGTCAAGATCCTCTGCCGCGGCCTCACCTCTAGGCTGCAGCAGCAAATTAGTGCTATCATCGATGAGGATCAGTCTGGCTTCATCCCTGGGCGAAGCATCGCCGAGAACTTCGTCTACGCCGCTGAGATGGTGCAGTGCTGTTTCACGAGGGGAGCCCCCACCCTTGTGCTCAAGCTCGACTTCGCCAAAGCTTTCGACAGCATCAACTGGGCGAGTCCACGTGCGATCATGCTGGCGCGTGGGTTTCCCGAGCACTAGTGTGACTGGATGGATGCGATCTTCCACTCTTCGCGCTCGCCGTGCTCCTCAATGGCGTCCCGGGGAAGTGGTTCCCCCTACGTTGCGGGCTGCGCCAGGGGGACCCCGTTTCCCCATACCTCTTCCTCCTCATCGCCGACGTGCTCCAAAGGTTGATCCGTCAAGACACCTTGATGCGGCACCCACTGGTGGACGGGGAGCCGCCGCTAGTTCTGCAGTACGTGGATGACATGCTGATCATCATGCGCGCTTGTCCACTCGCGGCGGCGCGGCTCCGCTCCACGCTCGACGACTTCGCTGCGGCCACCGGCCTCGTCATCAATTACTCCAAGAGCACTCTGGTTCCAATGAGCATCGACGACGACACCCTGGCCATGGTCGTCGCGGCAGTTGGATGCAAGGTGGAGGGGTTCCCGCAAACCTATTTGGGCCTCCCTCTGTCGAGCTCCAAGCTGTCACTCGCGGACTTCCACTTCATCATCACCAAAGTGGATCGGTACCTAGCCGGCTGGCATGCTCGCCTGCTCTCTCCGGCTGGGCGGCTCATGCTTATCAACGCGGTCTTGGATGCCCTCCCGTCATATGCTATGGGTGCGCTCAAGCTCCCCAAGAAGGTGGTCGCCGCGCTCGACTCCCTGCGCCGAGCTTTCCTGTGGAATGCTGCTGATCGCGCGTCTGGGGCGCAATGCCTCGTCGCTTGGGATCGGGTGTGTCGTGCGAAGGCGGAGGGCGGTCTGGGGGTCCGCGACCTTGCCTCCCAAAATGACTCGCTCCTGCTGAAGGTCCTCCACAGACTCCACACTTTGCCCCTCTCCGGGTGGGCGTCGTGGGTCTGGGCGTCGCTCGGTGAGCGCCTACTCCTGGATGCGCACGGCCCCTCGCTGGCCGGCGAGCATTGGGCTCACCTCCGGAGTCTCGTGCCTCTCTACCGATCGCTTTCCTGGGTCGTCGTTGGTGACGGGCGTATGACCGCCTTTTGGGAGGATCACTGGCTGCCCTGTGGCCCCTTGCGCTGTGCCTTCCCGGCACTTGCCTCCCACACCTGCTCGGAGGTGTCGGTCTGGGCGGTCCGCACTCTTGGGCTCGACGCGGTCCTGGTGCCGCGGCTCTCCGTCGCGGCCTCTAGGGAGCGCCTCCTCTTGCTTCCTCTCACTGCGCAGAGGGGCGCCGACGTGGGTGCTGAGGACCATCGGTCCCTGGTGCTATGCGCGAAGCCGAAGGGGCAACTGGCCTCTAGTCAGGTCTATTGCCTCCTCCGCCTCGGCGGCGAGGTTGCTGAGAATGCCGCCTTCATTTGGAGTTCCCGGGCACCCTCCAGAGTGCGGTTCTTCGCCTGGCTGCTTGCTCTTGAGCGGATCCATACCCGCGACAACCTGCTAAAAAAGCACATCGTGGAGCTGCGCGATTCGGCCTGCCCTGAGTGCGGTGCTGCACTCGAGACTTCTGATCACTTGATCTTCGAGTGCCCCTATGCTCAGGCGTTCTGGTGTGCCCTGCGTCTTTCCACCGCGGGAGCGACGATCCGTGCCCTGCACCTCTTGGACGTCTCCGGGGCCGTCGGTGCGGCGTCGCCACATGTCTTCACCATGTTGTGCTGCTGGCATCTTTGGAAGCGGAGGAATGCGGTGGTGTTCCGGCAGGAATCCCCCTCACTCACCGCTACGCTGAAGGCTTGCCGCGATGACGCCGTCCTCTGGCGTAGCCGATTCCCCCCTGATGAACGTAGCCACATTGACGTATGGCTCGGTGTCCTGCATCTGTAAAAGTGTGTGTATGTATGTGGGGTGTTTGTGTAGTGTAGGGGAACTGTTCCCCGTCCCCGCCCTCCTGCTGCTGTATTGTGCTGCCTAAACAGGCTCCATATATATTCAGGTGGGGGAGTTCTCTCCCCCTGGTGAAAATTCAAAAAAAAAACAAAATAAAGAAATTGCACCGAAATCCCTAGGCCGTCCGTCTTCTTCCTCCGTAAGGGGCCGATGCCGCGCCATCACAAGCCTCTCCGCTGCAGGAATCATGTTGTCATTGCCTTGTTGATCACATACATTAAGTTATTAATGTCATCGTCCAGTTGGACTAGCATCTTAAAAAGATTCCGTCACCAACAGAAGAGCCGCATAGCCAAGGGTCAAACCACCATGATTTCTTATGGCCCTCACACCAGCATCAAAGGCCGCACCAACATGACGAACATGAGCTCTGATACCATGTTAGAAGGGGATAGTGGGAGATTGACAGAATCGATGTTTATTGCTTGAGCCTCATGGGTATATATATAGGAGTGCAATGAACAACTTGAAGGACAAGACAAGGCAGGACCAAATCCTATTCTATCTTATACTTTCTAATAATCATAATACTCAACATCCCCCAACAGTCACAACAGTGGCGACGCAGACGATGAGACTGGAGAAGAATCCGACGGCAAGCCGACAGACCCCCCCTAGACACACGGTAATAACGACCGATGCATCGCAGAAGCCGTGGCTGGAGTGAAAACCGACCAAGTTGCTCAAGAAGGACAGTAGCGCTTTGTGCCATTGTTGAGGTAGCCGAGAGCGTAGGGTGGTGTAGACGTGGTTGAGGTAGACATGCCAAGAATGTAGTGGTGGATGTCGAGTTGGGGTAGACGGTGTCGCCGAAGTCGCCATGGAGCCGCGGGCGCAAGGACGCGCCGAGTTAGTCATGGGCACAACGGTGTTTAAGTAGTGGTGCGCTGGGAAGAAGACGTTGTTGACAAGACGTCACGCCTGATGTGACAAACCCAGGGACACGTCGTAAATGAATGCACGCGTCGGTGTTGCTAGCACCGGACATGCATAGACGGACGAAAACAAAGTTAACGAAGTGCCACACCAGACTTGCCAGGCTTGAGGACATGTCGTGGACAAAGGCACGCATCGGTGTTGCCAGCACCGGGCATGCGTAGACGAGGGACCTGCACGAGCTGTTGAGGAGTCTGATCAATCGCATGTGTGTGCCAATGTTGAATTCTGCGAAGATCGTCATCAAGTTTGTGTGTGTCGTCATCGACCGAGCAAGGGGCTACAGCTGCTTCGTCCCTTCAGACCGCAGCGTCGTCCTATGATTCTCCCCGCGGCCGAATCGACCCGCGCGCTGCCGCTGCGTCGGCCCTTCGGGACGTAGCGCGGCCTACGGTCCACCGTCGCCCCGAGGCCGTCTGCTCCAGGCCGTCCTCATGGCTGCACCGACCCTCGCGATGCCGATGCGTCGCCCCATCGAGCCGTAGCGAGCATGGCATGCGGTCCTTGCCGCCTCCCCGTGGTTCTCCCCGCGACTACACTAACCCGTGAGCTGCAGCTGCTCGCCCCTTCGGGTCGTAGTTCCGTGGCTGCAGTCCACCGCCGCCCCGAGGTCTTCCCCGTGATTGCACCAACCCCGCACTACCTCTATGTCATCCCATCGGGTCGTAGCGAGTGTGGCACGCGATCCCTGCTGCCGCCCTGAGGTCCTCTCCGCCGTCATCCCAACCCGCACGCTACTGCTGCGTTGCCCCTTTGGGCCGTAGCGCTGCGACACACGGTCCAGTTCGCCGTCCACGTGCATCGACTTCTGTGTGGTATGTGCCACACCATCTTCCTAAGTGCGGGAACGCCACCACCCACGCCGGTCTTCATCACATTGTCGGGTTCTTCCTCGCCTACTTTGAGCACCACGGCAGCGATCCTCACCTAGCCACCGCCTCCATAGGTCGCCACTCTTCTTCCCGGTCCACGGTGACTACCTTGACATCGGCCACCCCGACTCAACATCGACCGCGGCATCCCTCGCACGCCTACCTCGACCATGACTACACCATCCTACGCTCTCAGCTCCATTGACATTGGCACAACACCCTAAACCCTAAAGTAATAGGAACTGGCACTAGACACTGAATCAATATGTTAGTCCCAAAACGTAATATAAAATGTTACCAAAAATATGTAAAAGTTATAGAATGTTTGCATGAAGAAAAATTATAGATACGACGGAGACGTATCACTCACAAGCCACTCCCCCTCAAGAGTCGGGTTGTCATTGTTTTGTTGATCACATACACTGAGTTATTAAGGTCACGGTCCAGTTGGACCAGCATCCTGAAGAAAAATCCCTCGCCAACGGAAGAGCCGTATAGCCAAGGGTCAATCCACCACGATTTCTTATGGCCCTCACACTGGCATCGAAGGTCGCACCAACATGATAAACATGAGGACACGCATGCAATGTTAAGTGATACGTCTCCAACGTATCTATAGTTTTTTATTTATCCATACTATTATATTATCTGTTTTGGATGTTTTATATGCATTAATATGTTATTTTATATTACTTTTGGGACTAACCTATTAACCTAGAACCCTGTGCCAGTTTTTGTTTTTTCCTTGTTTTTGAGCTTCGCAAAGAAGGAATACCAAACGGAGTGCAAACGGAATAAAACCTCCATGATAATTTTTCTTGGACCAGAAGACACCTGAGAGACTTGAATATTGAGTCAGAAGAGCCATGAGGCGGCCACAAGGGGGGAGGGCGCTCCCCTGCCTTCTGGGACCCTCGTGACTCCCCTGGCCTAATTCTTCGTCCTATCTATTCACATATACCCCCAAACCACCAGAAGCATCCACGAAAACACTTTTCCACCACCGCAACCTTCTGTACCCATGAGATCCCATCTAGGGGCCTTTTTCGGCATCCTGCCGGAGGAGGACTCAATCACGGAGGGCTTCTACGTCAACTCTATTGCCCTTCCGATGAATCATGAGTAGTTTATCTCAGACCTACGGGTCCATAAATAGTAGCTACATGGCTTCTTCTCTCTCTTTGATTCTCAATACCATGTTCTCCTCGATGTTCTTGGAGATCTATCTGATGTAATCTTCTTTTGCGGTGTGTTTGTTGAGATCCAATGAATTATGGATTTATGACCAGCTTATCTATGAATATTATTTGAATCTTCTTTGAATTCTTATATGCATGATTTGATAACTTTGTAATTCTCTTCGAACTATCGGTTTAGTTTGGCTAACTAGATTGGTTTTTCTTGTAATGGGAGAAGTGCTTAGCTTTGGGTTCAATCTTGTGGTGTCCTTTCCCACTGACAGTAGGGGCAGCAAGGCACGTATTGTATTGTTGCCATCGAGGATAAAACGATGGGATTTACATTGTATTGCTTGAGTTTATTCCTCTACATCATGTCATCTTACTTAATGTGTTACTCTGTTCTTCATGAACTTAATACTCTAGATGTAGGCAGGAGTCGGTCGATGTGTGGAGTAATACTAGTATATGCAGGTAGGAGTCGGTCTACTTGACACGAACGTGATGCCTATATTTCATAATCATTGCCTTAGATATCGTCATAACTTTGCGCTTTTCTATCAGTCGCTCGACAGTAATTTGTTCATCCATCATATTATTTGCCGTCTTGAGAGAAGCCACTAGTGAAACCTATGGCCCTGGGTCTATTTTCCCTCATATAAGTTTCCGATCTACTATTTTCCATCATATTAGTTCCCAATCTACTATTTTGCAATATTTTATTTTTAGATCTATAAATCAAAAAAACCCAAAAATTTATTATCTTTTGTTTATCTATCTCTATCAGATCTCACTCTTGCAAGTGTCCGTGAAGGGATTGACAACCCCTTTATTGCGTTGGGTGCAAGTTGTTTGATTGTTTGTACAGGTATTGATGATTTGTGCGTTGTCTCCAACTGGATTGATAACTTGGTTCTCTAACTGAGGGAAATACTTATCTCTGCTTTGCTGCATCACCCTTTCCTCTTCAAGGGAAAAACCAATGCAATCTCAAGAAGTAGCAGGAAGAATTTCTGGCGCCGTTGCCGGGGAGATCTACGCCAAGTCAAGTCTACCAAGTACCCATCATAAAACTCTCATCTCTTGCATTACATTATTCGCTATTCGCCTCTTGTTTTCCCCTCCCCACTTCTAAAACGATTTTAGAAAAGATTTGCCTTTTTACTCACCCTTCTTTCATTCGTCTTTTTCGTTTGCCCTTATGTCTTACTTGGATTGTTTGCTCATTTGCTTGGTATAATTGTGTGTTTATTGAAAATCAGAAACAAAGTTTATGGATCCTCATCCACTTTCTAATCATTTTAAGAGATCCAATTATGATGAACCAATTGCTAGTGAGTCGTGTGCACTACACTATCTTTACGAAGTTTTGCTTGAAATTCGTGAATCTGGAAATTGTGATTAAGTGTTAAAAGAAGAAATTTATGAAGTGATTCACGATAGCTCCTTGAATAAAAATCATGATTGCAATGATATTATGATAAATTCTATTAATGTCAATTGTGATAATACTATGCAAAACCCCAAGCTTGGGATGCTAGTTTTGCTATGTCAACTACTTATTGCAATGGTCATGATTGGGTGATAATGCTTCTTATGATCTTGAAATTTTATTTAAGCATCATGATGAATATGTTTGGTATAATATTGAAAGTGGGCTTGGAAGAGTGTCAACTTTAGATCCCGTATATTTGGAGAATGTTGAATCTTATGAATTTTTTGATAAAAGTGGGTTTGGAGAGGTCATGACTTTAGCTAATGTACCACTATTTTGGAAGAGTGTCAATTTCACATGCATGTGGATCATGTTGAGAATATGTTTTGTAATAGCTATATTATTGAATTTGCTTAGGATCCTACATGTAAATATTATGAGAGAGGAAAATATGGTTGTAAAAATTGTCATGTTACTAAATTACCTCTCTTCGTGTTGAGATTGTCTATGTTTTATTCTTCTTCCTTGCATATGCTAGTTTTTGTTTGCGTTGATTATGTGTTTCCTTATAAAATTCCTATGCATAGGAAGTATGTTAGGATTAGACATGTTTGTCACTTGTTTTATGATGCTCTCTTTATGCTTCAAATCTTCTCTTTTACGTGAGCATCATTGAAATTATCAATGCCTAGCTAAAAGGCTTTAAAGAAAAGTGCTTGTTGGGAGACAACCCAATATTTTTCCTTGATGTTTTTCAATAAATAATTCATATATCCTCTGGTTAGATGTGTTTTTGTATTCTAGTTAGTGTTTGTGCCAAGTAAGACCTTTAGGATGGCTTACGGTGATAGTTGTTTTGATCTTGCTAAAAAACAGAAACTTTTGCACCCAGGAAAATAATTTTCTTAATTCACAAAAGCGTGCTTTTTATCTGATTATTTTTGCACAAGATTGGTACACAAACTTCCTAGGTTTTCCTAATTTTTCAGAATTTTTTGAGTTACAGAAGTATTCAAAGTTTCCAGATTGTTACAGACTGTTCTGTTTTTGACAGATTCTGTTTTGTATGTGTTGTTTGCTTATTTTGATGAATCTATGAGTAGTATCGGGGGGGGGGGTATGAACCATGGAAAAGTTGTAATACAGTAGATATTACACCAATATAAATAAATAATGAGTTCACAATAGTACCAAAATTGGTGATTTATTTTCTTATACTAACGGAGCTTATGAGATTTTTCTGTTAAGTTTTGTGTTGTGAAGTTTTAAAGTTTTGGGTAAGGATTGGATGGACCATGGAATAAGGAGTGGCATGAGCCTAAGCTTGTGGATGCCCAAGACACCCTCAAGGTAATATTCAAGGACAACCAAGAGCCTAAGCTTGGGGATGCCCCGGAAGGCATCCCCTCTTTCATCTTTGTCTATCGGTAACTTTACTTGAGGCTATATTTTATTCACCACATGATATGTGTTTTGCTTGGAGCATCTTGTATGATTTGCGTCTTTGCTTTTTAGTTTGCAACAATCATCCTTGCTGTACACACCTTTTGAGAGGGGCACGCATGAATTGTGATTTATTAGAATACTCTATGTGCTTCACTTATATCTTTTGAGCTAGGCAATTTTGCTCTAGTGCTTCACTTATATCTTTTTAGAGCACGGCGGTGGTTTTATTTTATAGAAATTGTTGAACTCTCATGCTTCACTTATATTATTTTGAGAGTCATTTTAAACAGTATGATAATTTGCTTTGGTTATAAATTTAGTCCTAATATGATAGACATCCAAGAGGGATATAATAAAAACTTTCATATAAAGTGCATTGAATACTATGAGAAGTTTGATTCCTTATGATTGTTTTGAGATATAAAGATGGTGATATTAGAATCATGCCAGGGAGTAATTGTGAATTGGAGAAATACTTGTGTTGAGGTTTGTGATTCCTGTAGCATGCACGTATGGTGAACCGTTATGTAACGAAGTTGGAGCATGAGGTATTTATTGATTGTCTTCCTTTTGAGTGGCGATCGGGGACGAGCGATATCGATGGTCTTTTCCTACCAATCTATCCCCCTAGGAGCATGCACGTAGTACTTTGTTTCGATGACTAATAGATTTTTTCAATAAGTATGTGAGTTCTTTATGACTAATGTTGAGTCCATGGATTATACACACTCTCGCCCTTCCACCATTGCTAGCCTCTCTAGTGTCGCGCAACTTTCATCGGTAACATACACCCACCATATACCTTCCTCAAAACAGCTACTATACGTACCTATTATGGCATTTCAATAGTCATTTGGAGATACATTGCCATGCAACTTTCCACCGTTCTGTTTATTATGACACGCTTCATCATTGTCATATTGCTTTGCATGATCATGTAGTTGACATCATATTTCTGGCAAAGCCACCTTTCATAATTATTTCATACATGTCACTCTTGAGCCATTGCACATCCCGATACACCGACTGTAACGCCCCGGATTCGATGCGCCAGGTGTCTGTCAGTTATTCGCCGTCTTTGCCATGTCATCATATGCATTTCATATCGTGTCATCATGTGCATTGCATTCGCATACGTGTTCGTCTCATGCATCCGAGCATTTTCCCCGTTGTCCGTTTTGCAATCCGACACTCCTATGTCATCCGGCGTCCCCTTCTTCTCTCCTTTTGTGAGCGGGTGTTAAACTTTCTCGGAATGGCCCGAGGTTTGCCAAGCGGCCTTGGTATAGCACCGGTAGACCGCCTGTCAAGTTTCGTGCCATTTGGAGGTCGTTTGATACTCCAACGGTTAACCGGGTAACCACAAAGCCTCTTTTGTTGCAGCCCAACTCCCCTTCCAAAGTGGCCCAAAACCCAGCAAACTCCCCTCCATGCTCTCGGTCGTTCGATCACGATCGCGTGGCCGAAAACCGCTCCTCATTTGGACTCTCCTAGCTCCCTCTACCTATATATATGTGCTCCACCCCCGGATTTTCGCGCAGATGAAACCCTAGCCCCGCTCCTCCCCGCCGCCGGACATGTCCGCCTCCGCGTCGGACGTATCCACCGCCGCCGCCACGTCGCTCCGGCCAATCAAAGGCCGCCACCTCAGCCGCCGCCGCCCCGCGCCCAATCCCGTGCCGCCAGGTGGCGCGCCGGCCTCCTCTCTCCTCCCTGCGCCCGCCGCGGCCCGCCGAGGCCCGGGTCGGGCCCGCCCAGGCCCGTGCGCCGCGCCCCGACCCCCAGGCTCCGCCCGGCTCCCTGTCGCACCTCGCCGGCGAACCCCGAGCGCCGCCGCCGCCGGCGACGTGCTCAGCCGCCGTCTCGCCGCCTTCCAGGTCGCCAGTCCGGCGACCGCGCCGCCCGGCCTCCTCTGCCGGAGCTGCGCCGGCCCCGCCGCCTCTCCCTCCGGCCAGATCTGGTGGGGCCCCGTCCTCCCCGACCCTCTCCGGCGTCCCCAAGCCCCGAATCCGCCGTCCTCGTCCATCTCCGGCGACATCTCCGGCGAGCCTCGGTATCCGTGCCCGCGTTGACTTTCCCCGGGGTGAGAAAATGTCTAAGTCCCTGAGTTTCTCACTCTTGCCGCCCTAGTTTCCGTCATACCGGTGTTATGTTCCCGGATTTTGCGTTCCTAACGCGGTCGGGTGATATATGGGACCCCCTGACAGTTCGCTTTGAATAAAACTTGTCCAGCAAGGCCCAACCTTGGTTTTACCATTTGCCTCACCACCACCTATCCCTTTCCCTTGGGTCGGCCAACCCGAGGGTCATCTTTATTTTAGCCCCCCCGGGCCAGTGCTTGTCTAAGTGTTGGTCCGAACCGAGCTGCCTGCGGGGCCACCTCGGGGAAACTCGAAGTCTGGTTTTACTCGTAGCTAGTCTCATCCGGTGTTGCCCTGAGAACGAGATATGTGCAGCTCCTATCGGGATTGTCGGCGCGTCGGGCGGCTTTGCTGGTCTTGTTTTACCATTGTCGAAATGTCTTGTAAACCGGGATTCCGAGACTGATCGGGTCTTCCTGGGAGAAGGTCTATTCCTTCGTTGATCGCAAGAGCTTGTCATGGGCTAAGTTGGGACACCCCTGCAGGGTATAAACTTTCGAGAGCCGTGCCCGCAGTTTTGTGGCAGATGGAAATTTGTTAATGTCCGGTTGTAGATAACTTGACACCAGATCCGAATTAAAATGCATCAACCGCGTGTGTAGCCGTGATGGTTCTTCTCGGCGGAGTTCGGGAAGTGAACATGGTTTCTGAGTTATGTTTGACGTAAGTAGGTGTTCAGGATCACCTCTTGATCATTGCTAGCTTCACGACCGTTCCTTTGTTTCTCTTCTCGCTCTCATTTGCGTATGTTAGCCACCACACTGTGCTTAGCCGCTGCTGCAACCTCACCACTTTACCCCTTCCTTTCCCATTAAGCTTTGCTAGTCCTGATACCCATGGTAATGGGATTGCTGAGTCCTCGTGGCTCACAGATTACTACAACAACAGTTGCAGGTACAGGTTATGCGATGATCATGACGCGAGAGCGATGCTTGCCTGTGTTGAGTTCTTCTTCTGCTTCTTCTTCGATCAGGGAATAGGTTCCAGGTCGGCAGCCTGGGCTAGCAGGGTGGATATTGTTTGAGTTTCTGTTTATGATTCATCCGTAGTCGGATGTTGTTCTTGTATGTTGTATTATTGTATTCATGTGGCATTGTATGCCTTTTGTATGTATCCCCATCTATTATGTAATGTTGATGTAATGATATCCACCTTGCAAAAGCGTTCCAATATGCGGGTCTATCCTTGGTGGGAACTTCGAGTTCCTTTTGGATTGGGTCGCATATTGGGCGTGACAAGTTGGTATCAGAGCCTTGATCGACCTTAGGAGCCCCCTTGTTTGATCGTGTAGTTTGGCCGTTGTTGAGTCTAGAAGAAAACTATTTTTGGAGTCTAGTTATATCGGAGAGTAGGAATTCTTTTTACTCCTCTGCCCCTTTGTCGCTCTGGTAAGGAATCTTGACGTAGGTGTTTTGAATTACTCCTCTTCCCCTTCAAATTTTCTTTAGGATCACGCGGTTAGTTTTTCGTTTGTTGGTTCTCAGCTCTTTTTATCCGGTGCATTTCTCGTCAAGCCGACTCGAGCCTTTTCTTCTTTGCCAAGTTCAATCCTCAGTTGTCCTTTATTTTCCCACCCGCCCTCCCTTCTTGTTCTCGGAACCGGAGTCCGTAATCGAGTACCCATCCTACTCGTGCGAAGTCTTTGTTTTCTATCCTCAATTGTTTTCAACCGGTGTTTTCTCTTTCAAGTTATTCGTCGATTCCCCCTTCCAAGTTGCCTTTGTTTTTTCCGCCCTCCCACCCTTTTTCTTCCCTGAGCCTGAGTCTCTTTCGAGCATCAATTTCATTCGTGCGGAGCCTCTTCAGTCTTTCCTCAATTATTTCAACCGGTGAATTCTTGTCTCGTTCGTCATTCCTCATCTTTTTTTCTTTTTCGGTGGACTCAATTCAAGTTTTTTCGGGTTGATCACATTCTTTTCCTTGGATCAAGTGTTCTCCTTGCTCGTTCACCTCTCGCCAGTTTATCCTTCCGGAGTGTTCAAGATATCTCAGGAGATTTGTCTGTGTTTGAATTAATTTGAGGTTGTCACCTCATTCAAATATTTCAATTATTCCGGTGCATCATCTATCTGTTCAACAATCCTTTCCAACGATGTTATCTCTTCAGTGGGCCCTAACCCACAGGTCTTTTCCCAGGATCTTACCTGACTCTTCTAATTCCCCCGGAGTTTTCTAAATTCTTTTCAAGTGTGACGTAAGAATGAATTTCATCAGTCAGATGCCTTTTCTAAGATCGATTTCAAATCATTTTCATTGTTGGCTCAACCTCTTCGCTTTTTCTTTCTCCCGGAGTATCTCAGTAATTTTGGTGGTGTTTCTCGTCGTCATTTGAAGATCGAAGAAGAGTTTTTCCTCTAAATCTTGTCCGTTCCCCCGGAGATTCGTGGTTCTAGCTTCAAGTTATCCTCGCGAATTATTCCGTTTGTCAGTTATTCTTTTCATCCATCCGGTGTATGTCAGGAGTTGTTTTTTCCATTTCTTTCACCGGAGGCCATCATTCCAGTTATCATTCTCTATTTACCCCGGTGCTTCGTTAAAGTGTTCTTTAATCAGCTCGAGTTCTTCCTGTTCTTTGGCATCTAAATTCCCTCAAGCATATTGGTTTTTCCAATTCTTCCCGGTGATTAAGTCTCTTTCATCAGTCATTTTCGAATTCTCACGGTGGTTCGTTCAAGATTCTTTTCCTTCATTATCATATTAATTCATTCGCTCTTTTCAATTCTACCGGTGGTTCATGAAGACCTTCTCAAGTTTGAGATATGTCACTTCTCAATTCTTTTCCAAGAAGAATAAGTAGTATGCAAAAATCCATTGCTTGTCATCAATTTAATTTGATGAAGGATATGCATACAATAAATCTTATTCTTATTTCTTCCAAGTGATTAATCCTTTTTCTTCGGAGTTTGTTCTTGATGAATAAATTCTAGTTCCAAGTGTTTTCATCTTTTCTTTTCCGGAGTTCAAATTCTCTCGACCATCTCGTCGGAACCTCCATCTAAATCACCGCAAGGCTTTAAGCTACTTCTTTCATCCTTCAATTTTATCTCGTCATTATTTTGTTACCGGAGTTCTTCATGGTGGTTCTTCATGATTTAATTCATTCCTCAAGAGTTCATCAAGTATCATTCCATCCTCTCAAGTTCTTGTTCTAATCCTTCCATGTTCAGCCGGAGTGCTGCCTAAATTCTTTCAGTCTTATCCGTTCCTTTTCTCATTCTAGCCACTACGGTTAGAACGAGTGATTTCATAGTCTATCTCATTCCATGAGCTCTCGATTCTCGTCATTCTCATCGTTCCTTTCTTCTTCTCGAGTGCTCTCGATTCTTTGCTTCTTCTCTTGAGTTCTTGTTTCACCTCATCCTTTTTCCCTTCCGTCTCGGTCCTAAGATCTCGGACGAGATCTCTTGTTAGTGGAGGAGTGTTGTAACGCCCCGGATTCGATGCGCCAGGTGTTTGTCAGTTATTTGCCGTCTTTGCCATGTCATCATATGCATTTCATATCGTGTCATCATGTGCATTGCATTCGCATACGTGTTCGTCTCATGCATCCGAGCATTTTCCCCGTTGTCCGTTTTGCAATCCGACACTCCTATGTCATCTGGCGTCCCCTTCTTCTCTCCTTTTGTGAGCGGGTGTTAAACTTTCTCGGAATGGCCCGAGGTTTGCCAAGCGGCCTTGGTATAGCACCGGTAGACCGCCTGTCAAGTTTCGTGCCAGTTGGAGGTCGTTTGATACTCCAACGGTTAATCGGGTAACCGCAAAGCCTCTTTTGTTGCAGCCCAACACCCCTTCCAAAGTGGCCCAAAACCCAGCAAACTCCCCTCCATGCTCTCGGTCGTTCGATCACGATCGCGTGGCCGAAAACCGCTCCTCATTTGGACTCTCCTAGCTCCCTCTACCTATATATATGTGCTCCACCCCCGGATTTTCGCGCAGATGAAACCCTAGCCCCGCTCCTCCCCGCCGCCGGACATGTCCGCCTCCGCGTCGGACGTGTCCGCCGCCGCCGCCACGTCGCTCCGGCCAATCAGAGGCCGCCACCTCAGCAGCCGCCGCCCCGCGCCCAATCCCGTGCCGCCAAGTGGCGCGCCGGCCTCCTCTCTCCTCCACGCGCCCGCCGCGGCCCGCCGAGGCCCGGGTCGGGCCCGCCCAGGCCCGTGCGCCGCGCCACGACCCCCAGGCTCCGCCCGGCTCCCTGCCGCACCTCGCCGGCGAACCCCGAGCGCCACCGCCGCCGGCGACGTGCTCAGCCGCCGTCTCGCCGCCTTCCAGCGCTCGCCAGTCCGGCGACTGTGCCGCCCGGCCTCCTCTGCCGGAGCTGCGCCGGCCCCGCCGCCTCTCCCTCCGGCTAGATCTGGTGGGGCCCCGTCCTCCCCGACCCTCTCCGGCGCCCCCAAGCCCCGGATCCGCCGTCCCCGTCCATCTCCGGCGACATCTCCGGCGAGCCTCGGTATCCGTGCCCGCGTTGACTTTCCCCGGGGTGAGAAAATGTCTAAGTCCCTGAGTTTCTCATCTTATCATGCCATGTTCATCACATTGTATCTCTGCATCCGTAGCTCCGTTTCGTGCGTGTAATATGTCAAATTGTTCGTCTCGACGAGTACTTCAGTTCATTCCATTGCATCATGTTCATTTGAGTCCATCTTGATGCCCGAAATGCTGTTGGAAGAGTGCATGTTGATGTTAATCTGCTGAAACTGTTACAACTTGCTCATTTATCATTTTTGCCATGTTTGATGTGTGCATCCTATGAGGTTGATGTCTACATGTATGTTGATCTATGCCATGCCATCTTTCCAGGGGTGTTAACCATGTATTTTTGTGAGTTGTGTGCTGAGTGCATCAAGCTTGCTAAGTAGGGTAGTTGATGTTGCTGTTTTCCTGACAGATTCTGTTATATTTTGTTGCTATGTTAACATGCTGCTACTAATTATTCTATGCATAATCTGAAGATGTCCTATAAACATGTTTTTGATCTACATGTCTTGCTCTATCCATTCATGCCCTTGGTTGCAATTATAGCCTGCTGGAACCTGTTGTTATCTTGCTCCAAAGTTGCTTGAAAATGTTGCTGTCAGCCTGTTAACATTAAGTTCACTTGTTCCCATGTGTTTTGCTAGTGATCCATGTACCCTATGACCTTGCTCTTGCCATGCTTAGCTTCATGAACATGTCTTATTACTGTTGGTTGCCTTGCCATGCCATGCTTTGCTCTGTGGTGAGTGGTACAAGCTCACCAACATGCCTACTTATTGTTGTTCCTGCCATGTATGAATCTGTAATATAACTTGCCATGTTTACATGGGTGCCATCATATTTTCTGATCCTTTTTGGCTCATGGTCAGGAAGGGTCTTTTGATCTATGCAATTAGTAGATTCATGCCATGCCTTTGTTTGCCATGATATGTTCCTGTAACATGTTGTTTGCTTGCTCTGAACATTGCAACCTGATGTTATTTCTGCTAAAGTCTGAAACTGTTATTATTTGCAATCTTTCCATGTCTTTTGGAGCATGTTCTAGTGATTTCTGGAGATAGCTCAGTGTTCATGTTTTGTTATTCTTTACCTGTACGTCATTCCCATGCCTTTTGTTATTATGTTGGGGTGCTGTAGCTTATAGTTTTGATGCTTGCAATATGCCTAGTTGCTGTTTTGGACAGATTGTTGTTATGACTTGTATAGTGTGCATGTGTTGAACCGTTGCTCCGTTTTGAGTGTGGTCTATATGAAACTTGCTTGATTTTGCATGTAGTTTAATATTATCATGTTGCATCCTTGTTTTGGTGTGTTTGCTTGATGTTTGTATGCATTTTGCATCAATGCCATGCTTAACTTGTTTTGCTCATATCTTCTAGGCCGTAGCTCCGAATCTAATGAACTTTATATGTAACTTGACTAGAATTTCGTGTAGATCATCTTGGTGATCTTTAACTTGCTGTTTAACAACTTGAACATAAGGTTTATTCAGTTTTGGACCAATTTCGAAATTTGCATATGAGGACTTACCGGAATTGTTATATGTTGTTCCCGGCCTCATTTAAACTTGCCTTGATGTGTTGTTCTTGTTTGCATCATCTCTTGCCATGAGTAGCTTCATGTAGCTTTGCCATGCATCATGCTTGTTGTGCATCATGCCTTGTTCATGTGTGGTGTGTTTACCTATGTTGTGTGCTTCTTCTTGTTAGTTCCTGTTTCGTTGCGATCGTGAGGATTCGTTCGTCTTCTTCATGGACTCGTTCTTCTTCCTTGCGGGATTTCAGGCAAGATGACCGCTACCCTAGATCTCACTACTATCATTGCTATGCTAGTTGCTTCGTTCTATCGCTATGCTGCGTTACCTATCATTTGCTCTTCAAGCCTCCCAAATTGCCATGAACCTCTAACCTTTGACACCATTCCTAGCAAACCGTTTCTTGGCTATGTTACCGCTTTGCTCAGCCCTCTTATAGCGTTGCTAGTTGCAGGTGAAGTTGAAGTTTCTCCATGGTGGACAGGGTTTATGTTGGGATATCACAATATCTCTTATATTATTAATGCATCTATATATTTGGTAAAGGGTGGAAGGCTCGGCCTTATGCCTGGTGTTTTGTTCCACTCTTGCCGCCCTAGTTTCTGTCATACCGGTGTTATGTTCCGGATTTTGCGTTCCTAACACGGTCGGGTGATTTATGGGACCCCCCTGACAGTTCGCTTTGAATAAAACTTGTCCAGCAAGGCCCAACCTTGGTTTTACCATTTGCCTCACCACCACCTATCCCTTTCCCTTGGGTCGGCCAACCCGACGGTCATCTTTATTTTAGCCCCCCCGGGCCAGTGCTTGTCTAAGTGTTGGTCCGAACCGAGCTGCCTGCGGGGCCACCTCGGGGAAACTCGAAGTCTGGTTTTACTCGTAGCTAGTCTCATCCGGTGTTGCCCTGAGAACGAGATATGTGCAGCTCCTATCGGGATTGTTGGCGCATCGGGCGGCTTTGCTGGTCTTGTTTTACCATTGTCGAAATGTCTTGTAAACCGGGATTCCGAGACTGATCGGGTCTTCCTAGGAGAAGGTCTATTCCTTCGTTGATCGCGAGAGCTTGTCATGGGCTAAGTTGGGACACCCCTGCAGGGTATAAACTTTCGAGAGCCGTGCCCGCGGTTATGTGGCAGATGGGAATTTGTTAATGTCTGGTTGTAGATAACTTGACACCAGATCCGAATTAAAACGCATCAACCGCGTGTGTAGCCGTGATGGTCTCTTCTCGGCGGAGTCCGGGAAGTGAACACGGTTTCTGAGTTATGTTTGACGTAAGTAGGTGTTCAGGATCACCTCTTGATCATTGCTAGCTTCACGACCGTTCCTTTGTTTCTCTTCTCGCTCTCATTTGCGTATGTTAGCCACCACACTGTGCTTAGCCGCTGCTGCAACCTCACCACTTTACCCCTTCCTTTCCCATTAAGCTTTGCTAGTCTTGATACCCATGGTAATGGGATTGCTGAGTCCTCGTGGCTCACAGATTACTACAACAACAGTTGTAGGTACAGGTTATGCGATGATCATGATGCGAGAGCGATGCTTGCCTGTGTTGAGTTCTTCTTCTGCTTCTTCTTTGATCAGGGAATAGGTTCCAGGTCGGCAGCCCGGGCTAGCAGGGTGGATATTGTTTGAGTTTCTGTTTATGATTCATCCATAGTCGGATGTTGTTCTTGTATGTTGTATTGTTGTATTCATGTGGCATTGTATGCCTTTTGTATGTATCCCCATCTATTATGTAATGTTGATGTAATGATATCCACCTTGCAAAAGCGTTCCAATATGCGGGTCTATCTTTGGTGGGAACTTCGAGTTCCTTTTGGATTGGGTCGCATATTGAGCGTGACAAGTTGGTATCAGAGCCTCGACCGACCTTAGGAGCCCCCTTGTTTGATCGTGTAGTTTGGCCGTTGTTGAGTCTAGAAGAAAACTATTTTTGGAGTCTAGTTATATCGGAGAGTAGGAATTCTTTTTACTCCTCTGCCCCTTCGTCGCTCTGGTAAGAAATCTTGACGTAGGTGTTTTGAATTACTCCTCTTCCCCTTCAAATTTTCTTTAGGATCACGCGGTTAGTTTTTCGTTCATTGGTTCTCAGCTCTTTTTATCCGGTGCATTTCTCGTCAAGCCGACTCGAGCCTTTTCTTCTTTGCCAAGTTCAATCCTCAGTTGTCCTTTATTTTCCCACCCGCCCTCCCTTCTTGTTCTCGGAACCGGAGTCCGTAATCGAGTACCCATCCTACTTTGTCAATTTCATATACAAGTGGGAATTTTTCATTATAGAACTTGGCCTGTATATTCTAATGATGGGCTTCCTCAAATCGCCCTAGGTCTTCATGAGCAAGCAAGTTGGATGCACACCCACTTAGTTTTACTTTTTAAGCTTTCATCAACTTATAGCTCTAGTGCATCTGTTGCATGGCAATCCCTACTCACTCACATGATATCTATTGATGGGCATATCCATAACCCATTGATACACCTAGTTGATGTGAGACTATCTCCCTCTTTTTGTCTTCTCCACAACCACCATATTCTATTCCACCCATAGTGCTATGTCCATGCCTCACGCTCATGTACTACGTGAAAGTTGAAAAAGTTTGAGAACACCAAAAGTATGAAACAATCGCTTGGCTTTTCATCGGGGTTGTGCATTATTTGAATATTTTGTGTGATGAAGATGAAGCATAGCCAGACTACATGATTTTGTAGGGATAGCTTTCTTTGGCCATGTTATTTTGAGAAGACGTAATTGCCTTATTAGTATGCTTGAAGTATTATTAGTTTTATGTCAATATTAAACTTTTGTTTTGAATCTTATGGATCTGAACATTCATGCCACAACAAAGAAAAATTACATGGATAAATAACTTAGGTAGCATTCCACATCAACAATTCTGTTTTTTATCATTTACCCACTCGAGGATGAGCAGGAATTAAGCTTGGGGATGCTTGATACGTCTCCAACGTATCTATAATTTTTTATTGTTCCATGATATTATATTATCTGTTTTGGATGTTTTCTATGCATTAATATGATATTTTATATTACTTTTGGGACTAACCTATGAACCTAGAGCCCAGTGCCAGTTTCTGTTTTTTTCCTTGTTTTTTGAGCTTCGCCGAGAAGGAATACCAAATGGAGTCCAAACGGAATAAAACCTTCGCGATGATTTTTCTTGGACCAGAAGACACCCAGGAGACTTGGAGATCAAGTCGGGAGAGCCACGAGGCAGCCACAAGGGGGGAGGGCACGCCCCCTGCCTTGTGAGCCCCTCGTGACTCCCCTAACCAATTCTTCGTCCAATATATTCACATATATCCCCAAACCACCAGAAGCATCCACTAAAACACTTTCCACCGCCGCAACCTTCCGTACCCATGAGATCCCATCTAGGGGCCTTTTTCCAGCATCCTGCCGGAGGGGGATTTGATCATGGAGGGCTTCTACATCAACTCTATTGCCCTTCTGATGAAGTGTAAGTAGTTTACCTCAGACCTACGGGTCCATAGCTAGTAGTTAGAAGGCTTCTTCTCTATCTTTGATTCTCAATACCATGTTCTCCTCGATGTTCTTGGATATCTATCCGATGTAATATTCTTTTGCGGAGTGTTTGTCGAGATCCGGTGAATTGTGGATTTATGATCAGCTTATGTGTGAATATTATTTGAATCTTCTCTGAATTCTTATATGCATGATTTGATATCTTTGTAATTCTATTCGAACTATCAGTTTAGTTTGGCCAACTAGATTAGTTTTTCTTGCAACGAGAGAAGTTCTTAGCTTTGAGTTCGATCTTGCGGTGTTCTTTCCTAGTAACAGTAGGGGCAGCAAGGCACATATTGTATTGTTGCCATCAAGGATAAAAAGATGGGATTTACATCATGTTGCTTGAGTTTATTCCTGTACATCATGTCATCTTACTTAATGCGTTACTCTGTTCTTCATGAACTTAATACTCTAGATGCAGGCGGGAGTCAGTCGATGTGTGGAGTAATAGTAGTAGATGCAGGCAGGAGTCGGTCTACTTGACACGGGCGTGATGCCTATATTTCATAATCATTGCCTTAGATATCGTCATAACTTTGCGCTTTTCTATAAATTGCTCCACAATAATTTGTTCACCCACCGTATTATTTGTCATCTTGAGAGAAGCCACTAGTGAAACCTATGGCCCCCGGGTCTATTTTCCATCATATAAGTTTCCGATATACTATTTTCCATCATATTAGGTTCCGATATACTATTTTGTAATCTTTTACTTTCAGATCTATAAACCAAAAAACCCAAAAATATTTTATCTTTTGTTTATCTATCTCTATCGGATCTCACTTTTGCAAGTGACCGTGGAGGGATTGATAACTGCTTTATCATGTTGGGTGCAAGTTGTTTGATTGTTTATGCAAGTATTGGTGATTTGTGCATTGTATCCTACTGGATTGATACATTGGTTCTCTAACTGAGGAAAATACTTTCTTCTAATTTTCTGCATCACCCTTTCCTCTTCAAGGGAAAACCAACACAAACTGAAGAAGTAGCATTAAGCTACCATCATTGCGTTGATAGGCCGTGCAAATTCTAACCTCGACGTTCATAACGACTAGCAAGAATCCATCCATCAAGTCAACGACGAGAGGCCGCCAAGTCCTAACCCTTAGGGCATTTCTAATGGATCCCTTATAACCGGCTAGAGGAGTAAAAATGTGGTTTTACTCCTCTAACCGGGACCTAACCGATCCCCGATAGACCTTAGTGGATTAAAAGAAATACTACGCTACCGGAAATCTCCATATTTTTACTCCCCCGCTCGGCGGCCGAGTAAAACTTTTCTCCCTCTCTTCCGCTCCTCTGCATCCTCTTCTCTCCCTCGCCCCGTCACTGTCACGTCCCCCCGCCATTCCCCATTGCCCTCTCTCCTCCCAATAGCCGTACGCGGTGGCCGAAGGTCCCCACCGCCAATCCGTAGTGCGGATCTGTACCGCCACCACTACCAAAAAAATACACTTCCGTGATGATACGTGTTTGACACAGTAGGTCACGTTTTTTGTCATGCATGTACATCCATGATGATTTTATGAAAGAATCAAGATATTTATATCTGTGCTGTCGTAGAAGTGTTCCGTGACATTACCAAAATTATCATCACGGAAGTGTCCACTTCCATGACGATAATTTGCGCGTCATAGAAGTGCTTTCGTCAAGGGTGACCGACACGTGGCATCCACCGTAACGGGACGTTGTTAAGCGTCGTTAAGCTATCGGGTCAGGTTTTGGATCTGATAACCCGCTAACAGTCACGACCAATGCCGATTTTCCACGTGTAAAATTCTCATTGGCCGACAGAACCACGCGTCAGCTCCACGTTGGCACACGTGTCACTCATCCAATGGTTGAGATGGGCCTATGATATGTTGACACGTGGACAGGCCCAAAAGTGGCCTATAAAGTTTAAATGGGCCGGCCCGACTAAAGGCCCACAAGATTTAGCGGACCATCATGGGCCGGCCCAGCTAAAGGCCCACAAGATTTTGCAGACCATAATGGGCCGGCCTAGCTAAAGTCCCACAAGATTTAGGAGACCACAATGGGCCGACCCATCTAAAGGCCTACAAGATTTTGCAGACCATAATGGGCCGGCCCAGCTAAAGGCCCACAAGATTTTGCAGACCATAATGGGTCGGCCCAGCTAAAGGCCCACAAGATTTAGGGGACCACAATGGGCCGGCCCAGCTAAAGGCCTACAAGATTTTGCAGACCATAATGGGCCGGCCCAGCTAAAGGCCCAACATTCTCAGTTAAGGCCCGTACAGCTAGTGTCAAATCGTCCCGTCAACGGCCTATCCTAAACTTGTCATCATCGCGGCCCATGGTCACTTCTGGACCGTTAACAGTCCCCTAAGTATTTGGGCCGAATTATGACCCGGTGTATTTCCGAGCTATTAAAGGTCCTGCTTCATCTGGGCACATTTACAGGCCATTGAAATTTTCGGCCCATAAACGACCATGAAGGATTTGGGTCATATTCGGCCATGTCTGACATTCGGCTTATTAGAGGCCCACTATAGATTTGGGCCACTTTCGGCCTATTGTGATTTTCGTCCTGTTAACATCGGACGAAATCCATGGGCCATATGTGGCCCAACGTCACATCGGGCCCATTAACGGCCCATATAAAAATGACGCTAATCAAGCCCGACCGAACTTCCGGCCTGTTAAAGGCCCGCGTATTAGGTCAGCACATTTACGGCCCGTCTGAATTTTGGCCTGTGAAAGATCTGCATCGTAAATGGGCCACCATTTTGGCCTGCTAAGACCAGTGGGTTATTTGGCACAATCAGGGCCCAATCTCACTTTCGGCCTATTAAAGGACCATGTTTATTATGGGCTCGAGATATTTACACCTGTAAACGGCCTATTGTTACTGAGGACCCAAATTATGTTTAGGCCTGTTAAAGGACCACTATGGGCGCAGGCCTACCAGAAAAATACGAAAGCTTATGCTTATTTAGGCCCAGATATTTTTAGTGGGCTACATGCAAATTTCGGCCTATAATCGTTTTTAGCCCAATTGGAATGGGCACGACGAATGTTGGCATGTTGGGCTCCTATGAAGCTTTCGGCCGAATACATTACTAAGATAAACCTACACTATACAAAAATAGCGTCGTAATTACTGCAGCCTTTGGCAGCATCATAAATGCTGTATCACAACAAAATAAATTCCAACTATACAACAAAAGGCCTATTGGCATAAAGTTTACAGTCCTTGCAGATAAAAGCACCATCAGATGTATAGAAGCGCAGATCATTTGACCTGAGTGCTAATGTTTCAGGCTGTAGAATCTAATGGAGCAGCACGATCTTCACCTTTTTTCCTCCATTGCTCTTGAACAAGAAGCGAATGTCTGGTAGTCTGGTTTCAAAACCATTCATATCTTGACAACATTTGTCAACCACTATTCTTGTTTCTGAAATGACGTCCATTAGGGATTGGACTTGTGTCTGGAGCACAGAAATATCACTCTGTCTAGCCGGAAGATTTTGTTCAGTAGGTGATTTGGACGAGGTTACCTTGAAAACCAACCCTGAATTACGCAGGAAGGTGCTTTTTGCACTGTTAGTGGAGAGATACTGACGCACTGCAGCAAGAGGTGACATTGTGCCTGTGGTAGCCTCGTCACCTTCAGGTGGTTGTGGCTGTTCAATCATTTGTTCCATAGCTTCCTGAAAGTTTGAACTTGTAGATTAGTGTACCAGATAAGTTACTAATGAGACAAAAACAAACAAAGTATGTTACATGTTTATACATAACTTGTTTTCGTGAACTGTTGTAATACATTAGCATGTATTGTAGTGCCAACTACATAATAAAATCACTTTCGGAACATATGTCCATGTAGCATACCTACTGTATTGTCTATTTCCTCACATTCATTGACATCTAAGGATAAAGAGACATGGTTTAAAGTAGGACGAACATAGTATGGCATCATCCATATCATGGGCAAACAGATATAAAAAAAGCAGGCTATTTTATCATTTTGTGCGCACGTGAACATAACAACTATATTACAGATCAAGACCAAAAGAATATCCTTCACCTCTTTTAAACCATGTAAGGTGAAATGATATGTTAAGACAACTGTGTATAAAAGTGAACAGAGTAACTAACATTGGCTACAAACCAAGTAGTTAAATGAACACATCACAGTACCATTCAGTTCAAAGGCAGGAGGAGTAAGGACTTACAACAGTGGCTTGAACTAGTGTGCTCATGCCCTTCATCTTGCTGGTGTGGCAATCTTTGAAGATTTGCACTGCATTCGGTTCAGGTTCTTTTTGGTCCGCACGGGATTTCCTCTGTATTTGGAACAAGTCAATATAGATACGATAATATGGCAACGAAAAAAGAAGGAAGTAGCAGCTATTTACAAGAGCCTCGCAATGTGCAATATAGCTACGAGATCCTGTTGTCTGTTGGAATTTCACTTTAGAACGTTTGGTCTTGTTCTTCAAACAGTTAGCCTAGAAGAAGATACACTTGTAAGGCACATACATAAATACAAGTTCAATATGTGGTCTGATCAAATACATATAGCCTACCTGATACTTTGGATCAGACCAGTGTTTAACGAGGGTTGTCCAGTCTTCATCTGTAATATATTCCACTGGAGATGTTTGGGCGATTTCATTGTTAGCCTTGCCTTCAAAGTGAGATTTTCCAAGGTGGTACTGATATTGTCGCAGAGCAGACTGAAAAGCATGAGTGCATGCTTGTTTAGTGATACGTCTCCAATGTATCTATAATTTTTGATTGTTCCATGCTATTATATTACCTGTTTTGGATGTTTATGGGCTTTACTCTACACTTTTATATCATTTTTGGTACTAACATACTAACCGGAGGCCCAACCCGAATTGCTGTTTTTTGCCTATTTTAGTGTTTCGAAGAAAAGGAATATCAAACGAAGTCCAAACGGGATGAAACCTTCGAGAGTGATCTTTTTGGAACAATTGCAAACCAGAAGACTTGGAGTGGACGTCAAGAAGTCAACGAGGCGGCCACGAGGGTGCCCGGCATGCCCTATGGGGGTGGGCACACCCCGCACCCTCGTGGGCCCCTCGTGGCTCAACCGACCTAATTCTTCCTCCTATATATATCCACATACCCCAAGAACATCCAGGAGCACCACAAAAACCTAATTCCACCGCTGCAACCTTCTATATCCGCGAGATCCCATCTTGGAGCCTTCGTCGGTGCTCCGTCGGAGGGGGAATCGACCATGGAAGGCCTCTACATCATCTCCAAGGCCTCTCCGATGAGTTGTGAGTAGTTTACCACAGACCTTTGGGTCCATAGTTATTAGCTAGATGGCTTCTTCTCTCTCTTTCAATCTCAATACAAAGTTCTCCTCGGTCTTCTTGGAGATCTATTCGATGTAACTCTTTTTTCAGTGTGTTTGTCGAGATCCGATGAATTGTGGGTTTATGATCAAGTTTATCTATGAGAAATAATTGAATCTTCTCTGAATTCTTTTATGTGTGATTGGTTATCTTTGCAAGTCTGTCTCTTCGAATTATCAGTTTGGTTTGTCCTACTAGAATGATCTTTCTTGCAATGGGAGAATTGCTTAGCTTTGGGTTCAATCTTGCGGTGTCCTTTCCCAGTGACAGCAGGGGCAGCAAGGCAAGTATTGTATTGTTGACATCGAGGATAAAAAGATGGGGTTTATATCATATTGCTTGAGTTTATCCCTCTACATCATGTCATCTTTCTTAATGTGTTACTCTGTTCTTCATGAACTTAATACTCTAGATGCAGGCAGGAGTCGGTCGATGTGTGGAGTAATAGTAGTAGATGCAGAATCGTTTCGATCTACTTGTTGTGGACGTGATGCCTATATACATGATCATGCCTAGATAATCTCATAAGTATGCACTTTTCTATCAATTGCTCGACAGTAATTTGTTCACCCTCCGTAATACTATTGCTATCTTGAGAGAAGCCACTAGTGAAACCTATGGCCCCCGGGTCTATCTTTTATCGTATAAGTTTTCCATCTACTTTTATTTGCATCTTTTACTTTCAATTCTATATCATAAAAATACCAAAAATATTTATCTTATCTTATTATCTCTATCAGATCTCACTTTTGCAAGTTACCGTGAAGGGATTGACAACCCCTTTATCGCGTTGGTTGCGAGGTTCTTGTTTGTTTGTGTAGGTGTGTGGGACTTTTCAGGAGCCTCCTACTGGATTGATACCTTGGTTCTCAAAAACTGAGGGAAATACTTACGCTACTTTGCAGCATCACCCTTTCCTCTTCAAGGGAAAACCAACGCGGTGCTCAAGAGGTAGCAAGAAGGATTTCTGGCGCCGTTGCCGGAGAGGTCTTCGCTCAAGTCAAGACATACCAAGTACCCATCACAAACTCATCTCCCTCTCATTACATTATTTGCCATTTGCCTCTCGTTTTCCTCTCCCCCACTTCACCCTTGCCATTTTATTCGCCCTCTCTTTACCATTTGCCTTCCCGTTACCATGGCCGAATCAGAAAGAACTAAGGGTTCTTTCTAGGGTTTTAGTACCTTGGATAGTCCCTCTATCCTCTCTAAGCTCATAAATAATGATGCTATAGAAAGACCTACTGGTGTTACCAACGAAAGTTTGAATAATTTTGATGAAGATGACTCCGGAATTTTTTGTTATTTACTTGATGAGTCTTTAAAAGATGTTTGGGATAGGTTATTAAGGATTCGGGCTAGCTATGTGCCGCAATATCAAATTGAGATATACTTAAAAAGCTTTTATGTTGGCTTACCCGCTTCTTTCAAGCAAGTTCTAGATTCTATTTTTGAAGGAGGTTTTCTTGAAGGGGATGCTATAGATACTTATGAAAAAATGTAAACTATATTCGGGCACCCCATGAATGATAAGGTTGAATCCACCACTCTCTTATGCTTTTATCAAAACGAAATTATCAAAGAAATGAAGGCTAGCTTAGATGCAAATTTCCATAACGTGCTTAATCTTTATTCCTCCATTAATGGCAATGCTCTTTCCAAAAATAGAAGAATGAATGCTATAGAAAGGAAATTTTCTCTTTTCTTTCCCAATACCAAAGATGGCAATACTTAGATCTGTTCTCGCTTTTATGCCTAGCTAGGGGCGTTAAACGATAGCGCTTGTTGGGAGGCAACCCAATTTTATTTTTGTTTCTTGCTTTTTGTTTATGTTTAGTAATAAATATTTCATTTAGCTTCTGTTTAGATGTGGTTTTATGTTTTAATTAGTGTTTGTGCCAAGTAGAACCTATAGGATAACCTACGGTGATAGTTAATTTGATTCTGCTGAAAAACAGAAACTTTTGCGCGCACGAGAATAATTTTAGTAAATCACAGAAACGATATTCTGCGTTGATTCTTTTTGCTGTAGATCAATAGACAAATTGCCCAGGACTGCCTATTTTGGTAGGATTTTTAGAGTTCCAAAAGTATTCGAAAGTTACAGATTGCTACAGACTGTTCTATTTTTGACAAATTCTGTTTTTCGTGTGTTGTTTGCTTATTTTGATGCATCTATGGCTAGTATCGGTGGGTATGAACCATAGAGAAGTTGGAATACAGTAGGTTTAACACCAATATAAATAAAGAATGAGTTCCTTACAGTACATTATGTGGTGGTTTTTCTTTCTTGGACTAACGGAGCTTATGAGATTTCCTGTTGAGTTTTGTGTTGTGAAGTTTTCAAGTTTTGGGTAAAGATTTGATGGACTATGGAATAAGGAGTGGCAATAGCCTAAGCTTGGGGATGCCCATGGCACCCCAAGATATTAAAGGATAACCAAACGCCTAAGCTTGGGGATGCCCCGGAAGGCATCCCCTTTTTCGTCTTTGTCTACCGGTAACTTTACTTGGAGCTATATTTTTATTCGCCACATGATATGTGTTTTGCTTGGAGCGTCTTGTATGATATGAGTATTTGATTTTTATATTACCACAATCATCCTTGCTATACACACATTTTGGGAGAGACACACTTGATTTGAAATTTAGTAGAATACTCTATGTGCTTCACTTATATCCTTTGAGCTAGAAATTTTTTGCTCTAGTGCTTCACTTATATCTTTTAGAGCACAACGGTGGCTTTATTTTGTAGAAATTGTTGATATCTCATGCTTCACTTATATTATTTTTAGAGTATTTTAGAATAGCATGTTATTTGCTATGGTTATAAAATTGGTCCTAGAATGATGGGCATCCAAGTTGGGTATAATAAAAACTATCATAGAAAGTGGACTGGATGCTATGATCAATTTGATGCTTGATAATTGTTTGAGATATGAGTATGGTGATATTAGAGTCATGCTAGTGGAGTAATTATGAATTTGAGGAATACTTGTGTTGAAGTTTGTGATTCCCGTAGCATGCATGGATGGTTAACCGCTTTGTGATGAAGTTGGAGCATAATTTATTATTGATTGTCTTCCTTATGAGTGGCGGTCGGGGACGAGCGATTGTCTTTTCCTACCAATCTATCCCCCTAGGAGCATGCGCTTAGTACTTTGTTTTCAGTGACTTGTAGATTTTTGCAATAAGTATATGAGTTCTTTATGACAGTCCATGGATTATACGCACTCCCACCCTTCCACCATTGCTAGTCTCTCTTGTGCCGCGCAAATTTCACCGGTACTATACACCCACCATATACCTTCCTCAAAACAGGCACCATACCTACCTATTATGGCATTTCCATAGCCATTCCGAGATATATTGCCATGCAACTTTCTACCGTCCCGTTTATTATGACACACATCATTATTGTCATATTGTTCTTTGCATGATCATGTAGTTGACATAGTATTTGTGGCAAAGCCACCTTCATAATTCTTCCATACATGTCACTCTTGATTCATTGCATATCCCAGTACACCGCGGAAGGCATTCATATAGAGTCATATTTTGTTCTAAGTATCGAGTTGTAATCTTGAGTTGTAAGTAAATAAAAGGGTGATGTTCTTCATTATTAGAGAATTGTCCCAAGTGAGGAAAGGATGATGGAGACTATGATTCCCCCACAAGTCGGGATGAGACTTCGGAATTTATAAAAAAAAGAGAAAGGCCAAATCAAAAAGGGGAGAAAGGCCAAATAAAAAAAGAAAAAAAAGAAAAGAAAAAAAAGAAAAAAAAAGGAAGAAAAACAATGAGAGAAAAAGAGAGAAGGGACAATGTTAGTATCCTTTTACCACACTTGTGCATCAAAGTAGCACCATGATCTTCATAATAGAGAGTCTCCTATGTTGTCACTTTCATATACTAGTGGGAATTTTTCATTATAGAACTTGGCTTGTATATTCCAATGATGGGCTTCCTCAAAATGCCCTAGGTCTTCGTGAGCAAGCAAGTTGGATGCACACTGATACGTCTCCAACATATCTATAATTTTTTATTGTTCCATGCTATTATATTACCCCTTTTGGATGTTTATGGGCTTTATTTTAGACATTTATATCATTTTTGGGACTAACCTACTAACCGGAGGCCCAACCCGTATTGCTGTTTTTTTTTGCCTATATCAGTATTTTGAAGAAAAGGAATATCAAACGGAGTCCAAATGGAATGAAACCTTCGGGAGCGTGATTTTTGGAACGAACGTGATCCGGAGAACTTGGAGTGCAAGTCAAGAAGCAAATGAGGCGGCCAGGAGATAGGAGGGCGCGCCCACCCCTCCTTGGCGCGCCCCTGTCTCCTGGGCCCCACGAGCGGCCACCGACGTACTTCTTCCTCCTATATATACCTACGTACCCCCAAAACATCCAGGGAGCCAACGAAAAACAATTTCCACCGCCGTAACCTTCTGTATCCGTGAGATCCCATCTTGGAGCCTTCGCCGGCGCTCCGCCAGAGTGGGAATCGACCACGGAGGGCTTCTACATCAACACCATAGCCCCTCCGATGAGTTGTGAGTAGTTTACCACAGACCTTCGGGTCCATAGTTATTAGCTAGATGGCTTCTTCTCTCTTTTTGGATCTCAATACCATGTTCTCCCCCTCTCTTGTGGAGATCTATTCGATGTAAACTCTTTTTACGGTGTGTTTGTCGAGATCCGATGAAGTGTGGGTTTATGATCAAGTTTATCTATGAGAAATATTTGAATCTTCTCTGAATTTTTTTATGTATGATTGAGTTATCTTTGCAAGTCTCTTTGAATTATCAGTTTGGTTTAGCCTACTAGATTGATCTTTCTTTCCATGGGAGAAGTGCTTAGCCTTGGGTTCAATCTTGCGGTGCCCTTACCCAGTGACAGAAAGGGTTGCAAGGCACGTATTGTATTGTTGCCATCGAGGATAAAAAGATGGGGTTTATATCATATTGCATGAGTTTATCACTCTACATCATGTCATCTTTCTTAATGCGTTACTCTGTTCTTATGAACTTAATACTCTAGATGCATGCTGGATAGCGGTCGATGTGTGGAGTAATAGTAGTAGATGCAGGCAGGAGTCGGTCTACTTTTTGCGGACGTGATTCCTATATACATGATCATGCCTAGATAATCTCATAATTATTCGCTTTTCTATCAATTGCTCGACAGTAATTTGTTCATCCACCGTAATGCTTATGCTATCTTGAGAGAAGCCACTAGTGAAACCTATGGCCCCTAGGTCTATCTTTTATCATATAAGCTTTCAATCTACTTTTATTTGCATCTTTACTTTTTGCATCTATATTATAAAATACCAAAAATATATTTATCTTATCAATACTATCTCTATCAGATCTCACTTTCACAAGTGGCCGTGAAGGGATTGACAACCCCTTTATTGTGTTGGTTGCGAGTTCTTTGTTTGTTTGTGTAGGTGTATGGGACTTTTGAGCCTCCTACTGGATTGATACCTTGGTTCTCAAAAACTGAGGGAAATACTTACGCTACTATTGCTGCATCACCCTTTCCTCTTCAAGGAAAACCAACGCAAGCTCAAGACGTAGCAAGAAGGATTTCTAGCGCGGTTGCCAGGGAGGTCTTCGCTCAAGTCAAGACATACCAAGTACCCATCACAAACTCATCTCCCTCACATTTACATCATTTGCCATTTGCCTCTCGTTTTCCTCTCCCCCACTTCACCCTTGCCGTTTTATTTGCCCTCTCTTTCCCAATCTTCTCCTCTCTCTTTTGCTTGCTTTCTTCCTCCTTGCTTTTGTTTGCCGTTATGTCTGAAATTGGGGAGATTATCGTCGATATGGACACTAATAATAACATGGAAAATTCTGAGGCTGCGGCTAAAGAACCCCCTATTTTGCATACTAAAAAGTTTCGAACTGGTAGTGGAAACATTATTGGAAAAGGTGTTATTCAAGATTTCTTTACATGTGCTGGTGCTTTACCTTCCATGGGTGGTTCTATTCTTCATAGAACTAGTAGTCTTGCGGATGCTATCGCTATGCTTGTAATTGAACTTGAAAGATAATTTATGCATATGCATCCTTGCATACAAAGAAATTTTCAAGAATTTTCCAATATTGAGCATTCTTCTGTTAAACGCGTTGTTACTATCTTTTTGGCTCATGAGTTTAGATTTATAATAAGAGAGGCCAAAGAAATCTTTACGCACTATAGGGTGGATGCCGGTCGTCCTCCCATAGAGGCGGTCCTATTTTTTCAAGAGGAAATTAGGCGTTTTCAATCTTTGGACTATGTTGCTTTCAATGAAAACTTTAGAAAAGAGGTTCCTACCAATGTCTTGGTTGATAGAATTTCCAAACTTAATAATGATTTTGCTCTCCGAAATAATGAGCTAGGATACTCTCTTGAGTATAGGCTCACGAGATTTTACCAAAAGAATGCTTTTAGTGATGAATTAGTTGTGCATTATGAAGGGCTAAAGGAGGAACCCGTTCCTCCTGAGATTGATCTTGGGGACTTTTGTCCTGCTAAATTTAGCCCTTTTGATTAATTTTGCTTGCCTCAAAGAAAACTTGCTTCCGAACATAGAGAATATGAGATGAGTTTTCAAGATCTATCTTATTATTATGGCACTACTTAGATCTATCTTCGCTTTTATGCCTAGCTAGGGGCGTTAAACGATAGCGCTAGTTGGGAGGCAACCCAATTTTATTTGTGTTTTTTGTTTTTGTTTCTGTTTAGTAATAATTTTTGCATCTACCTTCTGTTTAGATGTGTTTTTATGTTTTAATTAGTGTTTGTGCCAAGTAGAACCTATAGGATAACCTATGATGATAGTTGATTTGATTCTGCTGAAAAACAGAAACTTTGCGCGCATGAAATTAGTTTTGTTAAATCACAGAAACGTGATTTTGCGTTGATTCTTTTTAATGCTGATCAAAAAACAAATATTCCAGGACTTCCTATTTTGGTAGGATTTTTTGAGTTCCATAAGTTTGCGTTAGTTACAGATTGCTACAGACTGTTCTGTTTTTGACAGATTCTGTTTGTCGTGTGTTGTTTGCTTATTTTGATGCATCTATGGCTAGTAAAATATTTTATAAACCATAGAGAACTTGGAATACAGTAGGTTTAACACCAAAATAAATAAAGAATGAGTTCATTACAGTACCTTATGTGGTGGTTTTGTTTTCTTTCACTAACGGAGCTTATGAGACCTCCTATTGAGTTTTGTGTTGTGAAGTTTTCAAGTTTTGGGTAAAGATTTGATGGACTATGGAATAAGGAGTGACAAAAGTCTAAGCTTGGGGATGCCCATGGCACCCCAAGATATTGAATAATATCCAAAAGCCTAATCTTGGGGATGCCCCGGGAAGGCATCCCCTCTTTCGTCTTTGTTCATTGGTAACTTTACTTGGAGCTATATTTTTATTCGCCACATGATATGCGTTTTGCTTGGAGCGTCATGTATTATATTAGTATTTGCTTTTTAGTCTACCACAATCATCCTTGTTGTACAAACCTTTTGGGAGAAGCCTACTTGATTAGAATTTATTAGAATATGCTATGTGCTTCACTTATATCTTTTGAGCTTGATAGTTTTTGCTCTAGTACTTCACTTATATCTTTTAGAGCACGGCGGTGGCTTAATTTTATAGAAATTGCTAGTCTCTCATGCTTCACTTATATTATTTTGAGAGTCTTTTAGAACAGCATGGTATTTTCTATGGTTATAAAATTGGTCCTAGAATGGTAGGCATCCAAGTTGGGTATAATAAAAACTATCATAGGAAGTGAATTGGATGCTATGATCAATTTGATACTTGATAATTGTTTTGAGATATGGAGGTAGTGATATTAAAGTCATTCTAGTTGGGTGATTATGAATTCAAAGAATGCTTGTGTTGAAGTTAGCAAGTCCCGTAGCATCCACGTATGGTTAAAGTTGTGTAACAAATTTGAAACATGAAGTGTACCTGGCTTGTGCATCCTTATGAGTGGCGGTCGGGGACGAGAGATGGTCTTTTCCTACCAATCTATCCCTCTAATAGCATGCGCGTAGTGCTTGATTTTTGATGACTTTAAATTTTTGCAATAAGTATATGAGTTCTTTTGACTAATGTTGAGTCCATGGATTATACACACTTTTACCTTTCCATCATTGCTAGCCTCTTCGGTACCATGCATTGCCCTTTCTCACCTTGAGAGTTGGTGCAAACTTCGCCGGTGCGTCCAAACCCCGTGATATGATACGCTCTAGCACACATAAACCTCCTTATATCTTCCTCAAAACAGCCACCATACCTACCTATTATGGCATTTCCATAGCCATTCCGAGATATATTGCCATGCAACTTTCCACCGTTCCGTTCATCATCATCATGACATTCTTTACTTTTGTCATATTGCCATCGCATGATCATGTAGTTGACATCGTATTTGTGGCAAAGCCACCATGCATAATTTTTCATACATGTCACTCTTGATTCATTGCACCATCTCGGTACACCGCCGGAGGCATTCATATAGAGTCATATCTTGTTCTAGTTTCAAGTTGTAATTCATATGTTGTAATCAATGAAAGTGCGATGATCATCATTATTAGAGCATTGCCCAAAAAGAAAAAAAAGAAAAAAAGGCCAAAGAAAAAAAAGAAAAAAAAGAAAAAAAAGAAAAAGGAAAAAAAAGAAGAAAAAAAAGAAAATAAATAAAAGGGGTAATGTTACTATCTCTTTTTCCACACTTGTGCTTCAAAGTAGCACCTTGTTCTTCATGTAGTGAGTCTCATATCTTGTGCTTCAAAGTAGCACCATGTTTTTCATTAGTGTGTCTCATAGGTTGTCACTTTCATATACTAGTGGGAATTTTTCATTATAGAACTTGGCTTGTATATTCCTACGATGGGCTTCCTCAAATGCCCTAGGTCTTCATGAGCAAGCACGTTGGATGCACACCCACTAGTTTTCTTTTGTTGAGCATTCATTTATAGCTCTAGTGCATTCGTTGCATGGCAATCCCTACTCCTCATGTTGACATCAATTGATGGGCATCTCCATAGCCCATTGATTATCCTCGTCAATGTGAGACTTTCTCCTTTTTTGTCTTCTCCACACAATCCCCATCATCATATTCTATTCCACCCATAGTGCTATATCCATGGCTCATGCTCATGTATTGCATGAAGGTTGAAAAAGTTTGAGATTATTTAAGAACGAAACAATTGCTTGGCTTGTCATCGGGGGTGTAGAATTTAGGAACATCTTTGTGTGACGAAAATGAAGCATAGCCTAACTATATGATTTTGTAGGGATGAACTTTCTTTAGCCATGCTATTTTGAGAAGACATGATTGCTTTGATTATTATGCTTGAAGTGTTACTATTTCTTTTATCAATATGAATTTTTATTTTAAATCATTTGGATCTGAACATTCCTGCCACAATAAAGAAAATTACATTGAGAATTATGCTAGGTAGCATTCCACATCAAAAATTCTGTTTTTATCATTTACCTACTCGAGGACGAGCAGGAATTAAGCTTGGGGATGCTCGATACGTCACCAACGTATCTATAATTTTTGATTGTTCCATGCTATTATATTATCCCTTTTGGATGTTTATGGGCTTTATTTTACACATTTATATCATTTTTGGGACTAACCTACTAACCGGAGGCCCAGCCCGTATTGCTGTTTTTTTGCCTATTTCAGTATTTCGAAGAAAAGGAATATCAAACGGAGTCCAAACGGAATGACACCTTCGGGAGCGTGATTTTTGGAACGAACGTGATCCGAAGAACTTGGAGTGCAAGTCAAGAAGCAAACGAGGCGGCCAGGAGATAGGAGGGCGCGCCCACCCCTCCTGGGCGTGCCCCCTATCTCTTGGGCCCCAAGAGCGGCCACCGACGTACTTCTTCCTCCTATATATACGTATGTGCCCCAAAAACATCCAGGGAGCCAACAAAAAACAATTTCCACCACCGTAACCTTCTGTATCCTCGAGATCCCATCTTGGAGCCTTCGCCGGCGCTCCGCCGGTGGGGGAATCGACCACGGAGGGCTTCTACATCAACACCATAGCCTCTCCGATGAGTTGTGAGTAGTTTACCACAGACCTTCGGGTCCATAGTTATTAGCTAGATGGCTTCTTCTCTCTTTTTGGATCTCAATACCATGTTCTCCCCCTCTCTTGTGGAGATCTATTAGATGTAAACTCTTTTTGCGATGTGTTTGTCGAGATCCGATGAATTGTGGGTTTATGATCAAGTTTATCTATGAGAAATATTTGAATCTTCTCTGAATTCTTTTATGTATGATTGAGTTATCTTTACAAGTCTCTTCGAATTATCAGTTTGTTTTGGCTACTAGATTGATCTTTCTTGCCATGGGGGAAGTGCTTACCTTTGGGTTCAATCTTGCGGTGTCCTTACCCAGTGTCATAAAGGGTTGCAAGGCATGTATTGTATTGTTGCCATCGAGGATAAAAAGATGGGGTTTATATCATATTGCATGAGTTTATCCCTCTACATCAGGTCATCTTTCTTAATGTGTTACTCTGTTCTTATGAACTTAATACTCTAGATGCATGCTGGATAGCGGTCGATGTTTGGAGTAATAGTAGTAGATGCAGGCAGGAGTTGGTCTACTTGTCGCGGACGTGATGCCTATATACATGATCATGCCTAGGTAATCTCATAATTATTCGCTTTTCTATCAATTGCTCGGCAGTAATTTGTTCACCCACCGTATTACTTATGGTATCTTGAGAGTAGCCACTAGTGAAACCTATGGCCCCGGGTCTATCTTTTATCATATAAGCTTTCAATCTACTTTTATTTGCATCTTTACTTTTTGCATCTATATTATAAAATACCAAATATATATTTATCTTATCAATACTATCTCTATCAGATCTCACTTTTGCAAGTGGCCGTGAAGGGATTGACAACCCCTTTTATTGCATTGGTTGCGAGTTCTTTGTTTGTTTGTGTAGGTGCGTGGGACTTTTGAGGAGCCTCCTACTGGATTGATACCTTGGTTCTCAAAAACTGAGGGAAATACTTACACTACTATTGCTGCATCACCCTTTCCTCTTCAAGGAAAACCAATGCAAGCTCAAGACGTAGCACACACCCACTTGGTTTCTTTTGTTGAGCTTTCATACATTTATATCTCTAGTGCATCCGTTGCATGGCAATCCCTACTCACTCACATTGATATCTATTAATGGGCATCTCCATATCCCGTTGATACGCCTAGTTGATGTGAGACTATCTTCTCCTTTTTTGTCTTCTCCACAACCACCATTCTATTCCACATATAGTGCTACGTCCATGGCTCACGCTCATGTATTGCGTGAAAGTTGAAAAAGTTTGAGAATACTAAAGTATGAAACAATTGCTTGGCTTGTCATCGGGGTTGTGCATGATTAAATACTTTGTGTGATGAAGATAGAGCATAGACAGACTATATGATTTTGTAGGGATAACTTTCTTTAGCCATGCTATTTTGAGAAGACATGATTGCTTTGTTAGTATGCTTGAAGTATTATTGTTTTTATGTCAATATGAACTTTTATTTTGAATCATTTGGATCTGAACATTCATGCCACAACAAAGAAAATTACATTGAGAATTATGCTAGGTAGCATTCCACATCAAAAATTCTATTTTTATCATTTACCTACTTGAGGACGAGCAGGAATTAAGCTTGGGGATGCTTCATACGTCTCCAACGTATCTATAATTTTTGATTGTTACATGCTATTATATTACCTGTTTTGGATGTTTATGGGCTTTACTCTACACTTTTATATCATTTTTGGGACTAACCTACTAACCGGAGGCCCAGCCTGAATTGCTGTTTTTTTGCCTATTTCAGTGTTTCGAAGAAAAGGAATATCAAACGGAGTCCAAACGGGATGAAACCTTCAAGAGCAATCTTTTTGGAACAATTGCGAACCAGAAGACTTGGAGTGGACGTCAAGAAGTCAACGAGGCGGCCATGAGGGTTCCCGGCACGCCCTATGGGGGTGGGCGCGCCCTGCACTCTCGTGGGCCCCTTGTGGCTCAACTGACCTACTTCTTCCTCCTATATATATCCACGTACCCCGAGAACGTCCAAGAGAACCACAAAAAACCTAATTCCACCACCGCAACCTTCTGTATCCGCGAGATCCCATCTTGGAGCCTTTGTCGGTGCTCCGCCGGAGGGGGAATCGACCACGGAGGGCCTCTACATCATCTCCAAGGCCTCTCCGATGAGTTGTGAGTAGTTTAGCACAGACCTTCGGGTCCATAGTTATTAGCTAGATGGCTTCTTCTCTCTCTTTGAATCTCAATACAAAGTTCTCCTCGATCTTCTTGGAGATCTATTCGATGTAACTCTTTTTTGTGGTGTGTTTGTCGAGATCCAATGAATTGTCGGTTTATGATCAAGTTTATCTATGAGAAATAATTGAATCTTCTCTGAATTCTTTTATGTGTGATTGGTTATCTTTGCAAGTCTCTTCGAATTATCAGTTTGGTTTGGCCTACTAGATTGATCTTTCTTGCAATGGGAGAAGTGCTTAGCTTTGGGTTCAGTCTTGCGGTGTCCTTTCCCAGTGACAGCAGGGGCAGCAAGGCACGTATTGTATTGTTGCCATCGAGGATAAAAAGATGGGGTTTATATCATATTGCTTGAGTTTACCCCTCTACATCATGTCATCTTTCTTAATGCGTTACTCTGTTCTTCATGAACTTAATACTCTAGATGGAGGCATGAGTCGGTCGATGTGTGGAGTAATAGTAGTAGATGCATAATCGTTTCGATCTACTTGTTGTGGACGTGATGCCTATATACATGATCATGCCTAGATAATCTCATAACTATGCACTTTTCTATCAATTGCTCGACAGTAATTTGTTCACCCACCGTAATACTTATGCTATCTTGAGAGAAGCCACTAGTGAAACCTATGGCCCCCGGGTCTATCTTTTATCATATAAATTTTCCATCTACTTTTATTTGCATATTTTACTTTCCAATCTATATCATAAAAAAACCAAAAATATTTATATTATCTTATTATCTCTATCAGATGTCACTTTCGCAAGTTACAGTGAAGGGATTGACAACCCATTTATCGCGTTGGTTGCGAGGTTCTTGTTTGTTTGTGTAGGTGCGTGGGACTTTTGAGGAGCCTCCTACTGGATTGATACCTTGGTTCTCAAAAACTAAGGGAAATACTTACGCTACTTTGCTGCATCACCCTTTCCTCTTCAAGGGAAAACCAACGCAATGCTGAAGAGGTAGCATTTAGTTGCATCATCTTTCGGATCCAACTTGAACCTCATCTGTTGAAAAAAGAATGTGAGTCTTATTAGGAGGAAGCTAGATAGTATGGGACAGAGCAAGGCAATATTAATAATTGCGATGAATAACATTACTTACGGATAAATGGTCAAGGAAGGTGTTAAACTGGGTATTGTCTTTCTCATTCATGTACTGGATCCACGTTGGGAGGATACGTGCATGACACCTAATGGCAACGGCTGCCTCTGATACTAACTTGGCTGACTCTATAGCATCACTTGGCCTTTTTAAACGTGCCTCAAAATGGATCTCCATTCTTCCTCCTTTAGATTTTGTTAATCTATCAAGCATTATCCCTGATGTCTGTTTCTGCTTGCACCATGGTGCTAGTTCAACAACGGATATGGAAAGTGTTAGTGTAGATAAAACTGTGAGAGTACATATAAAGGAGCATGCAACTGCAACTTGACTCGGTTAGGTACCGTCTTGGTGTTGATGCTCACGAGGTTCATCTGATCTTGCCAAGTCCAAGCAGTGCTTTGGAAGTAGTGTTAGGTGTGAAGGCAGCTTGGGAACTGGCCAGTTCCAGAGCAAACGAACGAGTAACTCATTGAGATGCTGGTACAGTTGAAGCGGATGCTGCAGCTGGTGGAGCAGGTGATACTGTGTTTGTAGATTTAGCCGGTGGACTTGGACCTTCTAAGTACCAGCAAAATCTCAACGGCAGATCCTTTTCCGTTTTACCCGACGAGTAATACCACTCCCTACTATATTATTTCCTTGCTCTTTTTTGACTTTGCCATGTCAAGCCGTACCCACAACACAAAAGAATAAAATCGCTCTTCAGAACTCATTGGTGCATGATACAGACAAGCAATACTTTGATGTACGACAACCGTATGAGGACGGAATATGTAAGAAAAACAGGACATCATGACATATTCACAGCTACGATGTGTAAACTAAGCAGAATGATTTTCAAGAAAATAGAAGTAATGCAAGCTAGACACCATATGAAAGATGCAACCAATATTACTCTGCCAAGTTAAAAGTGTCTTGTCATAAGTGGCAATTTGAAAAATTAGAAGCAGTACAATGTAGAAATCAATGCAAGATGCAACCACTATCAAACTGCCATGTTAAAAGCGTCCAATCATGAGTGACTGATGCGGGATACACAACAGCAGTACTTCGATGTAAGAACATGGTATGATAAATAGATGCAGTGTATTCTAGACACAGAAAGCCATGTCATATGCGCATGTATAACGTATAAACCCAGCAGGTGCAATTTAATCAAAATAGAAGAAATACAGGCTAGACAACATATGCAACATGAAACCAATTATCACACTGTCCACTTAGAGCAAGCACCTGCGATGGTGGAGTATGGGAGATGAACTCATCATGTAGACTTGGGACTTCAACTTCATTAGCAGTAGCAGTGGCAAATCTAGAGAGTCTTTGTTTGCGTCGGTGCAGAGGACCACCAACATCCCCTAACTTACTCTTTCCTTCCTATTTTCTGATATTGCCTTATGAAGTCAAAACCACAAGAAGATGAATAAAATTAGCTCTGCATAACTGGTTGATGCATGATACAGACGAACACTACTTTGATGTAACGCAAGCGTGGGATAGGAGGATGGAATATATACAAAAAAAGACAGCATTGCATATTCACACGTACGATAGGAGGATGGAATATCTATGAAAAAACAGAAAGCAGAAGGCATTTCAACAAAATTAGAAGAAATGAAAGCTAGGCACCATATGAACATGCAACCAATATCACTCTATCAGGTAAAAAGTGTCTCGTCGTAAGTGCCATTTCAAGAAATTAGAAGCAGTACAAGCTAGAAGACAATGCAAGATGCAACCTACATCACAGTCCCAAGTTAAATGTGTCTTATGGGTAAGTGATCGTTGCAGGTATAAGTTGTAAGCTACGCAGATGCAATTCAACATAATCAGAAGCAATACAAACTAGACATCATATGGAAAACCCAACCACATATAACAGTTCCAAGTTAGAGCAAGCACCTGTGATGGTGGAGTAGCGGAGATGTGCTCATCATGTACACGTATGTTCTAGAAACAAGAACACGTGTCATATTCACAGACATTATGTGTAAAGTAAGCAGATGCAATTCATCAAAGTTAGAAGCAATACAAGGTAGACATCATAAGCAACATGCAACCACATAAAATAGTGCCAAGTTAGAGCAAGCACCTGTGATGGTGGAGTAGGGGAGATGTGCTCATCATCTACACAGCTATGTTGACTGGCCAGCCTTGTGTTGTCTTGCGAGTCTTGTTGGGAGGATGGCGGAGTAGAATCTGTAGAGACCCCCTATTTGAGTTGCTCCGAAGGACCACCATCATCCACTGTCGGACTAATTTCCTTCAGCTGTAATGATTTTGCACTGTGAAGTCAAACCAATAAGAAAAGGAATAAAATTCGCTCTTCAAAACTCATTCATGCATGATACCGACGAACACTACTCGGATGAAACGCAAACACATGATGCGAGGATGGAATATGTATGAAAAACAGGATGGCATGACATATTCACACCTATGATGTGGTAACTAAGCAGAAGGCATTTCAAAAAATTAGAAGCACTGTAAGCTAGACACCATATGAAAGATGCAACCAATATCACTCTGCCAAGTTCAAACTGGCTGGCATTTCAACAAATTAGAAGCAGTACATGGTAGAAATCATATGCAAGACACAATCAATATCACAGTAGCGACTTAAAGGTGCCTTATCATAAGTGACTGATGCGGGATATGCAAGAACAGTAGTCTGATGTAAGAACATGGTGTGATCAGATATAGTATGTTCTAGAAACAGGAACACATGTCATATTCACAGGCATTATGTGTAAAGTAAGCAGATGCAATTCAACAAAGTTAGAATCAATACAAGCTAGACATCACACGCAACATGCAACCACATATAATAGTGCCAAGTTAGAGCAAGCACCTGTGATGGTGGAGTAGGGGAGATGTGCTCATCATCTACACAGCTACGTTGACTGTCTAGCCTTGCGTTGTCTTGCGAATCTTGTTGGGAGGATGGCGGAGTAGAATCTGCAGAGAACCTCCGTTTCAGTTGCTCGGAAGGACCACCATCATCCAATGCCTTGCCAATTTCCTTCAGCTTTATTGATTTTGTATTGTGAGGTCAAACCGACAAGAAAAAGGAATATAATTCGCTCTTCAGAACTCATTCATGCATGGCAAACACTACTCTGATGAAAGGCAAAGTCATGATACGAGGATGGAATATGTACGAAAAACTGGACGACTTGACATATTCACACCTATGATGTGGTAAATAAGCAGAAGGCACTTCAACAAATTAGAAGCACTGCAAGCTAGACACCATATGGAAGGTGCAATCAATGTCACTCTGCCAAGTTAAAACCATCTCGTCATAGGTAGCGTTCATCAAACTAGAAGCAATACATGCTAGATATCATATTCAAGATGCAAACCAATATCACACTGCCAACTTAAAGGTGTCCCATCATAAGTGACTGATGCAGGATACACAAGAAGAGTAGTTTCATGTAAGAACATGGTGTGATAGACAGATATAGTATGTACCAAAAACAAGAAAGTGTGTCATATTCACATGTATCATGTGTAAGCTAAGCAAATGCAGTTTACACTAATTAGGAGCAATACAAGCTAGACACCATATGCAACATGCAACCAGATATCACACTGCCAAGTTAGAGCAAGCACCTTGGATGGTGGAGTAGGGGAGCAGAGACTTGGACCTTGTAATGCACTAGCAGTACAAGGAGAATCGGTACAGATGCTCCATTTACGTTGCTGCAGAGGACCATCATCATCGCCTTCCTTACTCTTTTCCTTCCTCTTTCTTCATTTTGCCTTGTCAAGTCAAACCAACAAGAAAAGGGAATAAAATTTTCTCTTCAGAACTCATTTATGCATGATACTGACGAACACTACTTTCATGTAAGGCAGCCGCATGATAGGAGGATGGAATATGTATGAAAAACAGGACGGCGTGACATATTGACATGTATGATGTATAAAGTGTAAACTAAGCACAAGGTGTTTGAACTTGTTAGAATCAATGCAAGCTAGAAACCATATGAAAGATGAAACCAATATCACTCTGCCAAATTAAAAGGGTGCCCTAACAAATGTATTTGACCAAATTAGAAGAAATACATGGCAACAGGCTAGAAAAAATATGCAATATGCAACGAATAAAGGTGACTCATCATAAGTGATTGATGCAGGATACAGAAGAGAGGTAGTTTCATGTAAGAACAAGGTTAACACATAGATGTAGTGTGTACAATGTCATATTCACAGGTATAATGTGTAAACTAAGCAGATGCAATTTACCCAAATTAGAAGCATTACAAGCTAGACACCATATGCAACATGCAACCACATATCACACCACAAAGTCAGGGCAAGCACGTGTAATGGTGGTGTAGGGGAAGTGCGGTCTTCAAGTACAGAGCTACTTTCAATATCTTCATTTATGCTTGCTGTTTCTTGAGAATCATGTGGAAAGGATGAAACTGCGTTCTTTATAAGAGTAGCTGAAAGCACAAGTGCTCCCTAGGTGGTTTTGGTAATTAATATCAACATATCTCTTGTTGGACTAACACTTTTATCTAGCATGTTTCAGATAACTTCAACAATGGAGTGGCATGGCCTAAAGGATGTGGAACCCCTTCAAGATGCTAAGGACAAAGGATTGGCTCAAGCTTCAAGCTCAAGACTCTTCATTTTACATTTTAGTGATCCAAGATCACATTGAGTCTATAGGAAAATCCAATACAATCAAGAAGGGATGAGGTGTTGCTTAATGAGTTTCTTGCTCCACAGTGCTCAGTGATATGCTCCAAAACCCTCAACTACTTTCCCACTTCCACAAATGACCTAAACCCAAAGCCAAAATCGGTCACACCGATTCTTCCTATCCGGCGCCACCGATTCCAAAAGTCATAGCCACTACCACAAACCCTAAGCAAATCGGTCTTACCGATAGGGATATCGGTCTCAACGAGATGGGATTGTAATCTCTCTGTGTATGTCCATTATCAAAATCGGTCTCACCGAGTTTGAGCAATCGGTACTACCGAGATTACAATGCAAACTCTCTGGTTAACTTATTACCAAAATCGGTCCTACCGAGTTTGTGTAATCGGTCAAACCGAGTTTGCCTGACCAACTCTCTGGAAAGCTTATTGCCAAAATCGGTCTCACCGAGTTTGTGTAATCGGTCCTACCGAGATTACGTTATGCCCTAACCCTAACCATATCGGTCACACCGAGTTGTATTTCGGTCCCACCGAAAACCCTAACGGTCACATTATTTGCTAAATCGGTCTGACCGAGTTTAACAATTTGGTCCCACCGAGTTTGGTAGATTGTGTGTAACGGTTAGATTTTGTGTGGAGGCTATATATACCCCTCCACCTCCTCTTCATTCGTGGAGAGAGACATCAGACTGAACCTACACTTCCAGCATACATTTTCTGAGAGAGAACTACCTACTCATGTGTTGAGGCCAAGATATTCCATTCCTACCATATGAATCTTGATCTCTAGCCTTCCCCAAGTTGCTTTCCACTCAAATCTTCTTTCCACCAGATCCAAAACCTATGAGAGAGAGTTGAGTGTTGGGGAGACTATCATTTGAAGCACAAGAGCTAGGAGTTCATCATCAACGCACCATTTGTTACTTCTTGGAGAGTGGTGTCTCCTAGATTGGCTAGGTGTCACTTGGGAGCCTCCGACAAGATTGTGGAGTTGAACCAAGAAGTTTGTAAGGGCAAGGAGATCGCCTACTTCGTGAAGATCTACCGCTAGTGAGGCAAGTCCTTCGTGGGCAACGGCCATGGTGGGATAGACAAGGTTGCTTCTTCGTGGACCCTTCGTGGGTGGAGCCCTCCGTGGACTCGTGCAACCGTTACCCTTCGTGGGTTGAAGTCTCCACCAACGTGGATGTACGATAGCACCACCTATCGGAACCACGCCAAAAACATCCGTGTCTCCAATTGCGTTTGAATCCTCCATAACCTTCCCTTCACATTCTTGCAAGTTGCATGCTTTACTTTCCGCTTCTCATAAACTCTTTGCATGCTTGCTTGTTATGTATTGTGAATGTTAAACTTGTGCCTAATCTCCACTTAAACTTAAGGAAACTTAAAAACTGCAACTTTGGTACTAAGTGTCTAATCACCCCCCCTCTAGACACATCTTCTCAAGGTTCTACAAGTGGTATCAGAGCATTGGTCTCCATTGCTTTGGTTTAATCACCATTGGAGGAAGATGGATGAGTCTACTATTGGGAGTCTTAGACATAGAGTGCCTATTCTTGATGGAGAGTATTTCAATCAATATCATTTGAACAAGTACATTGCTAGCCCTTGTGCACCTTATGTTGATCCTATGCATCCTACCCTTGATGAGTCAATTGACATGATTAGCAATCTTAGAACTGCCGAACTTATCATTAGAGGATTGCCTAGAAACTTGATTGGATGCTTGCCTACTTTCAAGTGTGCCTACACTATATGGAAATTTCTTGAGGAACGATTTCCAGATTATTCCTTAAATAATCTTGATGAAATTCTCCATAAGTCTATTGCTTTGAGTAAGATGAATTCTAGTGATCCTATGTTTGGTAATCGTCTATCTGAGCTTACAAACCTTATGCGTCCCAAAGGAAATGTTGGTATTATTAGTGATATTATTTCCGAAGCAATAAAAATTCATAAGCAAGATCATTGTCAAATTCATTCTAATGAATCACCCTCTCTAGGACTTGATCCACCACATGACAATGTTGAACATGGATACTATGATGAGGATGATGATAGTGACTTCGATCTTGATGATGCAATGAGACATTTTGGTCTTATGGCAAATCTTCGGGGATATATGCCAGGAGGAAAGGAATGGGTTCTTGATAGTGGATGTACCGATCACATGATCGGAGATAAAGACATGTTTCGTGAGCTTGCTGATAATGATAGTCCTCGAAAGTATGTCACTTTCGGTGACAACTCAAAGGGTAAGGTGGTTGGCCTCGGTAAGGTGTCCATATCACATGATAGCTCCATACAAAATGTTATGCTCGTTGAATCTCTTGGATACAACTTACTTTCAGTATCTAGACTTTCTGATTTCGGTTTCAATGTTCTATTTACTGAAGTAGATTGCCAAGTATTTCGTCGAGACAATCATAAAATGGTCTTTACCGGTGTGCGTAGAGGTGATCTATACATTGTTGATTTCACTAAAAAGGCTCAACCTAAAACTTGCTTCACTGCTAAATCCTCAAAAGGTTAGTTGTGGCATAGACGACTAGGTCATGTTGGTATGTGAAACCTTGACAAGCTTATTAAAGGAAATCATATCCTTGGAGTTAACGATGTCATATTTGATAAGGATAGACTTTGCAGTGCTTGTCAGGCAGGTAAACAGGTTGGAGGAAGACATCCCGTGAAGAACATCATGACCACAAGGAGGCCACTCGAGCTACTACACATGGATCTTTTTGGTCCCAACTCTTACAAGAGTCTCGGTGGAAATTCTTTTGGTCTAGTTATAGTTGATGATTTTTCAAGATTTACGTGGGTGTTCTTTCTCGATGATAAATCGCAGGTCCAAAAGATCTTCAAAAACCTCGCTAGGAAGGCCCAAAATCAATTTGAAGTGAAGATCAAGAAGGTTCGCAGCAACAACGGAACGGAGTTGAAGAACGCAAATGTGGACACCTTTCTTGATGAAGAAGGGATTTCACACGAGTTCTCGGCTATGTACACACCTCAACAAAACGGAGTTGTTGAGAGGAAGAACCGGACGCTCATCGAAATGGCGAGAACGATGCTTGATGAGTACAAGACGCCGAAGCACTTTTGGGCAGAAGCGGTTGAGATAGCTTGTCATGCGACAAATCGCTTGTATCTTCACAAGCTACTCGGCAAGACCGCATATGAGCTCCTCACCGGTAACAAACCCCAAGTTGGATACTTTCGAGTATTCGGCTCAAAGTGCTACATTCTTGATAAGCATCGTTGCTCTAAATTTGCTCCTAAATCTCATGAAGGTTTCCTACTTGGTTATGGCTCAAACTCTCACACTTACCGTGTCTACAACAATTTCACCCGAAAGGTTGAAGAGATGGTAGATGTGAAGTTTGATGAATCTAACGGCTCGCAAGTAGAGCAATTGCCAATTGATGTATGAGACAAAGATCCTTCGAAAGCAATTCAAGACTTGGCTATTGGCAAGGTTCGTCCAACGGAGGTGAATGAGAGTACCTCGTCCGTCCAAGTGGAAGCTTCTACTTCACGACAAGGTGAACCAAGAGTTGATACGGAAGCATCCACAAGTGGGACACACCAAGATGAGGAAAATGAGGAAGTGCATCAAGATGAACGTCAACAACCTCCTTCTCCACCACGACAAGAGAAGGACAACGCCAACAATGAAGAAGACCAAGAAGAAGAACAAGATGAAGAAGATGTTCAACGAAGACCCAAGCAAAAGCTTTCACGAGTTCGAGCAAGAATTGCTAAAGATCATCCCGTCGAGCAAATCTACAATGACATTCAAACCAGGAGAATCACTCACTCTAAAACTCATTTAGCTAGCTTTTGTGAAAACTATTCTTTCATCTCTAGCATTGAACCTATGAAGGTTGAAGCAGCATTGGAAGATCCGGATTGGATAAATGCTATGCATGGAGAGCTACATAACTTTGAGAGGAACCAAGTTTGGACATTGGTTGAGAAGCCCGACAACAACCACAACGTCATCGGTACCAAATGGGTGTTTCGCAACAAGCAAGATGAAGATGGACAAGTAGTTCGCAACAAAGCACGTCTCGTCGCCCAAGGCTACACACAAGTCGAAGGTATGGACTATGGTGAGACTTATGATCCCGTTGCTAGACTTGAGTCCATTCACATCTTACTTGCCTATGCTAATCATCATGATATCACCTTGTACCAAATGGACGTTAAAAGTGATTTTCTAAATGGTGAAATAGAGGAGGAAGTTTATGTTAAGCAACCTCCCGGCTTTGTCAATCCTAAGAAACCCAATCATGTTTACAAACTTCACAAAGCTCTTTATGGTCTTAAACAAGCTCCTAGAGCATGGTATAAATGCTTGACCAAGTTCCTTATTGAAAAAGCCTTTGAAATTGGGAAAATTGATTCTACTCTTTTTACTAAAAGGGTTAATGGAGAACTATTTGTGTGCCAAATCTATGTTGATGATATTATATTTGGTTCAACTAACCCTCATTTTAGTGAAAAGTTTGGGAAGCTAATGTAGGAGAAGTTTGAGATGTCTATGATGAGTGAACTCAAATTCTTTCTTGGGTTGCAAATCAAGCAAACTAAGGAAGGTACCTTTGTTTCTCAAACGAAGTACACCAAGGACTTATTCAAGAAGTTCAATATGCAAGAATGCAAAGGTATGTCTACACCCATGCCTACTAGTGTACATCTTGATTTGACCAAAGATAGTGAACCGGTTGATCAAAAGGTTTATCGCTCTATGATTGGTTCATTATTATATCTATGTGCTTCACGTCCCGATATCATGCTAAGTGTGTGCATATGTGCATGATATCAAGCTGCTCCTAAAGAGTGTCATCTTAAGGCCGTGAAAAGGATAGTGAGATACTTAATCCATACACCAAACTTTGGCATTTGGTATCCTAAGAGGGCCTCTTTCGACCTTGTTGGCTATTCCGACTCAGACTATGCCGGAGACAAGGTTGATAGAAAGTCCACTTAGGGTACTTGTCAATTTCTTGGTAGATCTCTTGTGTCTTGGTCCTCCAAGAAACAAAACTCGGTATCCTTATCCACCGCCGAAGCTGAATATATTGCCGCTGGTTCATGTTGTGCTCAATTACTTTGGATGACCCAAACTCTTAAAGATTATGGGATATATGTGAGACATGTTCCATTGCTTTGTGACAATGAAAGTGTTATCAAAATTGGTCATAATCCTATGCAACATTCTCGAACCAAGCATATTGAAGTTCGTCATCATTTCATTCAAGATCATGTTGCTAAGGGTGACATTGATCTTAAGCATGTTCGCACCGAAAAACAATTAGCGGATATATTCACTAAACCTCTTGATGAGAAAGTGTTTTGCAGGTTAAGAGGAGAATTGAACATCATTGATGCTTCAAACTTGGAGTGGAAACTCCATTGGATACATGCAAGACATGAGCTTATGACTAATCCTTGATATTTCTCTTATGATGAAAATCTTATGTCTTGGATATATTTGTATCTTGCATGTTATCTAACCCTTGTAGGTACTTGGTGGAATCAAATTCCATGAGATTGTAATCTACTCACATCTTGAGCAATCTCTACATCACCAAGTCTCTACACTATGGTGGTTCAAGACAAGGAAGCACAAAACCACTCCAACATATCCTTTGACAAATTCTCTATTGAGCTTCATGATTGTCATTTTTGGATACACAAGTGCTCTTTCTTGCAAGAACTAACCCATGTAGGTAGATGGACTTAAATTCCAAGTGGTGCTCCAAATTCTTGATGAGCTACATCAACCTTGAGCAACTCACACAAGTTCAACTACATGGACAACACCACCAACCAAGGTATGTTATTCCATCTTAAAGAAGCTTTACTCCAAGTCATGAGCTAGAGAAACTCGACAAGATGTGAATACATCAAGATGCTTAAATGAAAAATGGCAACCCGATTTTGAGCTTAAACGATGAGTATGACCTATGATCAAGTGATCTCACTTGACTCCTAAGTCAGTATACTCTAACATAGGTGACCTTGACGCCGACCATCTCTAGATGAAGTTCTCTTGTGTTCTTTTCTGTGTTTTTGCATTTGTCTCATGCATATTTGTTTCCCCTTTCAAAATAAAAACTTCATATAGATTTCTGTCTGTTTGCTCTGCATTTTCTGCATCAAATTCATTGCACATCGTTCAGTAAATTCCTTGCATATCTTTGTGAGATCTTACTAGTCTAAGTGAGCTGAGGTGACAAGTGTTTTCTCTGAGATGAACTCGGTTTCACCGATTTGTTATTTTTGGCCCAACCGAATCCTTTCGGTACAACCGAAGCATACCACTCGGTGCCACCGATTTCACATCAGGAAAACAGTTTGCCATATGCTTTCTTTGATCCAGCTCCACTCAATGAATCTTGTCCTCTACAAGCATCACATTTTTATCATTGCTTTGTGTTGTGTCTCCAGGACCAAACCCATTAGACAGATTCCAGAAGACCCTTCTTGGAAATTGATGTCAAAGGGGGAGAGAGAGAACATCAAAGCTTATCATCTAGAAGAGATCTTTAAGGGGGAGAGAAATCTTCAAGGGGAGAGAGAGATCTCCTGGGGGAGAGAATACTTAAGTAGAAAGTATTTCTCAAGGATCCCATATGCTTGGTGTTCAAGAGGAGAGATGCCCACATGTCTTCTTGAGGGGAGAGACATGTTCATATGATATGTTGTGCTTATTTGCATTAGCATACATTAGCTCTGATCTTCATTCATATTTTTTTTTCAGCTCTGATTTTCAATTCCCTATCTTCTCCCAGTATCCCATGCTAGATTCAGGGGGAGCAAGACATCTAAGGGAAAGAAATCATTTAAATTCATTGCATATCTTTACTCTTGGGGACATGTCTAATACAGTGTGGTACTTAGTACTCACTTTCCACATGTCATCCCAGTCTTGGTATTCTAGTAGTTTCTTCTGTTTGCTCTGGCTAGTAGATGCATCTGTGTTATCTAACCTTGTTTACGCAGGTTCATTCTATCCTAAGCCAACTCAAGACTACAAGGTAAGTATATGCATCACAATCATGTGTATGAGGCATTTTTGCTGATGTACATACTGTTTGCAAGAAGGACTCATGAGCATGAAGGTATTTTATTTAATATTCTTTGCTCTGATGCATATGGCCAAGATACATGTAACACATTACCTGCTCTATCATGTTTATGCTCTCACATGCTTCTACATTCCATATTTCACATGATTGCATACATGTAGGGGGAGCCTATGTTAGTTACATGTCTTTCCAAAGCTTTACTTGCTATTCTTTATATCTTTATATAAAGCTTTGATGTATGTTGTCATCAATTACCAAAAAGGGGGAGATTGAAAGCACAAGTTCTCCCTAGGTGGTTTTGGTAATTAATGTCAACATATCTTTTGTTGGACTAACACTTTTATCTAGCATGTTTCAGATAAGTTCAACAATGGAGTGGCATGGACTAAAGGATGTGGAACCCCTTCAAGATGCTAAGGACAAAGGATTAACTCAAGCTTCAAGCTCAAGACCCTCCATTTTACATTTTAGTGATCCAAGATCACATTGAGTCTATAGGAAAAGCCAATACAATCAAGAAGGGATGAGGTGTTGCTTAATGAGTTTCTTGCTCCATAGTGCTCAATGATATGCTCCAAAACACTCAACTACTTTCCCACTTCCACAAATGACCTAACCCCAAAGCCAAAATCGGTCACACCGATTCTTCCTATCCGGCGCCACCGATTCCAAAAGTCATAGCCACTACCACAAACCCTAAGCAAATCGGTCTTACCGATAGGGATCTCGGTCTCAACAAGATGGGATTGTAATCTCTCTGTGTATGTCCATTATCAAAATCGGTCTCACCGAGTTTGAGCAATCGGTACTACCGAGATTACAATGCAAACTCTCCGGTTAACTTATTACCAAAATCGGTCCTACTGAGTTTGTGTAATCGGTCAAACCGAGTTTGCCTGACTAACTCTCTGGAAAGCTTATTACCAAAATTGGTCTCACCGAGTTTGCGTAATCGGTCCTACCGAGATTACGTTATGCCCTAACCCTAACCATATCGGTCTCACCGAGTTGTATTTCGGTCCCACCGAAAACCCTAATGGTCACATTATTTGCTAAATTGGTTTGACCGAGTTTAACGATTCGGTCCCACCGAGTTTGGTAGATTGTGTGTAACATTAGATTTTGTGTGGAGGCTATATATACCCCTCCACCTCCTCTTCATTCGTGGAGAGAGACATCAGACTGAACCTACACTTCCAGCATACATTTTCTGAGAGAGAACTACCTACTCATGTGTTGAGGCCAAGATATTCCATTCCTACCATATGAATCTTGATCTCTAGCCTTCCCCAAGTTGCTTTCCACTCAAATCTTCTTTCCACCAGATCCAAAACCTATGAGAGAGAGTTGAGTGTTGGGGAGACTATCATTTGAAGCACAAGAGCTAGGAGTTCATCATCAACGCACCATTTGTTACTTCTTGGAGAGTGGTGTCTCCTAGATTGGCTAGGTGTCACTTGGGAGCCTCCGACAAGATTGTGGAGTTGAACCAAGAAGTTTGTAAGGGCAAGGAGATCACCTACTTCGTGAAGATCTACCGCTAGTGAGGCAAGTCCTTCGTGGTCGACGGCCATGGTGGGATAGACAAGGTTGCTTCGTCGTGGACCCTTCATGGGTGGAGCCCTCCGTGGACTCGCGCAACCGTTACCCTTCGTTGGTTGAAGTCTCCACCAACGTGGATGTACGATAGCACCACCTATCGGAACCACGCCAAAAACATTCGTGTCTCTAATTGCGTTTGAATCCTCCATAACCCTTCCCTTTACATTCTTGCAAGTTGCATGCTTTACTTTCCGCTGCTCATAAACTCTTTGCATGCTTTCTTGTTATGTATTGTGAATGTTAAACCTGTGCCTAATCTCCACTTAAACTTAAGGAAACTTAAAAACTGCAACTTTTGTACTAAGTGTCTAATCACCCCCCCTCTAGACACATCTTCTCAAGGTCCTACAGTAGCGCATCTCATACTAACCCACGGGCGTGACTGTCTCATCATAAGCAATAGATGCAGGATACACAAGAACAGTAGTTTGATGTAAGAACATGGTGTGATTGGCAGATGTAGTATGTACCAAAAACAGGAAGGCGTGTCATATTCACATGTATAATGTGTAAGCTAAGGATATGCAATTTAACAAATTAGGAGCAATACAAGCTAGGCACCATATGCAACATGCAACCAGATATCACACTGCCATGTTAGAGCAAGCACCTTGGGTTGTGGAGTAGGGGAGATGGGATTTGGAACTTGCACTGCAGTATGAGTAGCAGGAGAATCTGTAGAGATCATTTGTTTCAGTTGCTCTAGAGGACCACCATCATTCTGTGCCTTCGTCCTTTCAGATTTTGCCTTGTCAAGTAAACACACAAGAAAAAGGAATGAAATTCACACTTCCAAATTCGTTGATGCATGATACTGACGAACACAACTTTTATGTATGGCAACCACATTGTAGGAGGATGGAATATGTATGAAAAACGCTAAGCAGAAGGCATTTCAACAAATTGGAAGCAATGCAATCTAGACACCATATGAAAGATGCAACCAAAATCACTCTACCAAGTTAGATGTGTCTCATTATAAGTGGCACTTTAACAAATTAGAGGCAATACATGTTTGAAATGATATGCAAGATGCAACCAATATTACATTGTCAACTTGAAGGTGTATCGTCAAAAGTGATTGATGAGGGATACACAAGAAAAGTAGTTTGATGTAAGAACATGGTTAATAGAAAGACATAGTATGTACCAAAAACAGGAAGGCATGTTATATTCACAGGTATAATGTGTTAACTAAGCAGGTGCAATTTACCATAATTAGAAGCATTACAAGGTAGACACCATATGCAACATGCAACCACATATCACACTACCAAGTAAGAGCAAGCACCTGGGATGGTGGTGTGGGGGAATTGTGGTCATCAACTAGAGAGCTATGTTGACTATCTTCATTTAGCCTTGCTGTTTCTTGAGAATCATGTGGGGAGGATGACACTTCACTCTTTAAACAAGTAGGGCGTCTCACAATAACCCACTGGGGTGACTGTCTCATCATAAGTGATTGACGAGGAATACAAAAGAGCATTAGTTTAATGTACGAACATGGTTAATAGACATATGCATTATGTATCAAAAACAGGAAGGCATGTTATTATCAAAGGTATAATGTGTAAAGTAAGCAGATGTAGTTTAACTAAATTGGAACCAATACAAGCTAGACAACATATGCAACATGCAACCACATTTGACATCATGAAGTTAAAGCAAGCACCTGGGATGGTTGTGTGTGGCAATTGAGATCATCAACTGCGGAGCTACGTTTACTGTCTCCAACTGCTGACACTGCACTCTTTAGAGCGCTAAAACGCTTAGTGCTTATCTTCGAGTTACACTAGAGCGACTTCTGCTTTTCTTTTCTGCATTCATCAACACTGCGTCAAAGTCTGAAATACCCATGCATAAAAAAACAATAGTGTGAGTATGGGTGAAGTGTGTGCACAATTAGTACAGTGTAAAGGTAGCAGATAGCAGGTCGGTGAGAAATAAATGACGGGAGACATATGATAGCTCTACAACATGCATGGCACACTAAATTACTACAGGATTATCTGAAAATAACAGTCGACTGAAAACAAATAGGCCAGTCCATTTTTTCTGCACCGTCTGATGTACAAAGAACGGGCAGATCGCCTTCATCTACCTCCATCCAGTCAGTGTTAACGATCTTCCTCGAAACGCCAGCGACCACCGGCCCAGTCCCCTGCCTCTGCCCTCCACTCGACCTCAGCGCACCACCGTGCTTGGCACCCCCCCGGCCATCCATTCTAGCCCCACCGACCTCTAGATCGGGCACAAGCATCTCCTGCGCCCCACACCCCTATGATAGACACCAATGCGCCGCTTCCCCGGTGAACAAGCGGATTAGGTGCTCCGCGCGCCTAAGCGGGTGCTGCTTCTTTTAATTGCGGTTCGACTGACCCTGAATTGAAATCCAGGTGGGCTACGGACCTCTAGCAAAGGTGAAATAGTAAAGGGAGGAAACCTTGCGCATTTAGTATCACGAAGAAGATGCAGTAAGAAGCGCTCAACTAGTTTCTTTCGTGGGATGAATACGGCGTGAGCAGAGACGTAAGATTTGCACGAATAAGGGAAGAGGAGTACCTGTTTTTGCTGGCAGTGTTGTGTCCTCCTTCTGCTCTTTCCAATGACCTTCTTGTGGTTCGCTGGAAATGAGAAGTTGTGGAGGACGGTGGAGCCTTGGACGAACGCATGGCCAAGTTGTTGAGTGTGGTGCGGTGGTCGTCTGTCGGCAGTGGGGAACCAGTTCCGAGGTGGAGAACGATGGTGTAGCGGTAACATCTCCGATGCGGTGGACAGTTGTGATAGTGGAGCGGCAGCGGTGAGGCACAGGACGGCGTGGTCGGAGTGGTTCTGGTACGGCGCACGTCAGCGTCAGCATCGTGGAGGCAGCTCTGCCTCGGCTTCAGCTGCTAAGTTCTTGAGGGTGTTGCGGTTGCGGTTGCGGTTGCGTTGGACGACGACGTCGGGGTATCGGCTCCGGCGTGATAGAGGAGGGCGGCGGTGGATTGGGCGCTATGGGGTGGAGGACGGAGGAGGCTGGGGTTTCGCCACTGGTGGAGAGGGCATTTTGGCGCCCACGGAGTATGAATGGGGAAACGGAGGGGGGGGACTAAGGGGGAACAATGTTTCGGTTTGGGATGCGCTTTTTTGAAATTTGGGGAAAGTTACAAACTTTGCCCCATCTAAAATTTCGAACATATTGCGTGTTGGGGGTAGGACAGTAATCTTAGGTGTCCCAAATGTGGGCGGGATAGATTTCCGCCGAGCGCATGGGTATTTAGGCGCCCACGGCATATGAATGCTTCTCAGAGGCGGTTGAGATTGGCGTCTTGGTGAAGTTACAAACCTACCCCGGTTTAGACCTTTGGACATCGGGCAGATAGGCTACATGGGCCGGAGTCAGGACAGTAATTTCCTACAACCAAACATTAGTCTCGCGCGGTTTCGGGTGAGTAGAGGCTTATTTGGCGCTTCATTCAATATTTGGGAGCAGAAGCATTAACGTTTTCAATTCTCTTGAATTGAACTTTCAGGATTTGTCAAACTTCATAAATCTTTACTCTTGAAAATCCTAAAGCTGCGATTATTTTCGAATGGAGGGGGTACATTTGAATATAAATTGTACACGAGCATATATTAAAAAATATGCAACTGACCTCAGTTCTTGCATGGTTTCAGATATAATCTCCTTGGTTGCAAAGAAAGTTAGACATGCATATGAATATATAGCATGTTCAAACACACAACAAAGATTGATGCCTCCTTTTATATCTGATTTACAAATGCCATTATCTCGGGTTCAAATAGATGAATGCATTTCCTATGAATTCGAATCTTCGAAACCCCCTTTATGTTGAATTCAACATGTATTCTATTTCGTAGCTAGCAATTTGGAATGTACCAATGCAAGTGACAAATGTATAAAGTGCTTCACACTAACAACATGGTGTGCACTAATTAATGTTTATATATGAATTGCAAAAGCAATCCATTGCCTGTATTTCAAACCGCTCTCACTCTATGGATCGATAATATGAAATAAACACATGCACATGCTAGAATTCAATAGAGTATGGGTGTTTGATAGACCGATTTTCTTCCATACGCAATTTGCAAAATTCATGATCTCGTCCAAAAATAATAGTGCCATTTATATTTTAATTTAATGCGTAGAACTGCCTTTTACACATAGATGCACTATGCCTCGGCCCGTTCTCACAAACGCGCTATATATCTCTCTATCTAACACATAAGTGCACACACTTTATATGCATCGGCATTTCTCTTTCACACATGCTCACAATCTCTCTCGGCGTGTCGGGGTGTCTCACGCACATGCTCTCTCTCTCTCTCTCTCTCTCTCTCTCTCTCTCTTTCTGACTACTATGTACCACTCTTTTCACTAATCTCAGTTGGAAAACACTATTTCTCTCACATGCATATATACACACGCACGGTCTCTACTAGCCCTCTATACGCACATATATGTGCCTACGTATCTCCCACACGCACATTATCTTTAGGCCTCTCTCACACACATTGCCCCCTCCCCCCTCCCCCCAGACACACCTCTCTCTTAGTAGTTGGTAGATATGATACCATCGTATCATTCGATGGGATATCCCTGACTGTTAGGCTGGATGGTAATACGAGGCAAAGTTTTACCCTAGTTCGGGCCATTGCAGTTGAGGAAAAAGCCTACTCTTGGTATTGTATATTAGTGATAGGCGTGTGTACAAAGTACACGTGAATACCAGGCATTGTGCGTGTGTGTATACTATCAACGAACTAGCCCCCAAGCTTCTATAACATACTCGGGGCCTAGGGTTACAAATCATATATAGTCGGCTTATCACCAGTGGGGATAGTCCTCCACGACTCTGGTAGCTTCGTGTTGTACGCCGAGTCCTCCACATGGGTCTTCATATAACGCGTATCGGTCCAACCTATGTGGCGCAGGATGGAACCGACCCATGAGTCCTCATCTTGACCCACCACAACTAGAAATGATGTGCCCACCACACCACACACGCAATTGGCCACTAAGAAAATAAGCATATACAGTAGTACAATGTTATACATGAAAGTTAATTGCACGGTGCATCCAAAAATATTTGTTCTGCATTGTGATTGTTTACATATTCTCCTAACATATTAGTCATGGGAAAGAGAAATGAAGCGCATATCTCTCCTTGTCTCCACCGGACACCCCATCTTTCTACACCACTTTCACGTACGCACACAAACTATCTTTCGGCCCTCTAAAATATGCATGCCCACAACACATTCACGCGTGATGGTCACTGTATTTCAAGCTAAAGCACTATGCGGTCACTAGACTTTAGGATATGCTCATTACAGTCACCGTATACATTCTCGTGGTGATCATACGGTATCTAGCTCATGATACGTCTCCGTATTTTCTTGATGACACCGACGGACTTTGCATTTGATGCGTGCTCCGTATTTTGTTGATGACACTTACAGTCATTGTATTTGAAGCGAAAACACGATATGGTCATTGGACTTTAGAATAAGTTCATCACGGTCACCACATACAATTTGTCATTTTAACCAACCTGTGGTTGGATGGTTAGGAGGACGGTGGTTTCTCGAGCCCACCAGGGTTAAATTCCCAGTGCTCGCATTTATCCTGGGTTAATTTCAGTATTTTCCAGCGATGTGCGTTCAGTGGGAGGAGACGTTCCACTCGACTACGAGACACCTATGGTGACTTCGTAAAATCTCAAGATCATATACTGGCTCACTCTCTCGAAGGTGCTCATAGGGGTAGGGTCTACGTGTGTGCGCTTATAGCGGTGAGTGCTTGCGCGTATATATGAGCCCTTGCGTTTGTGCCATGTTAAAAATACATGTCATGATTGTACGGTCACTAGCTCACCCGTACAACTCCGTATTTTTTTGATAACACAATCAATTGACTAGTCAAACGTTCCACGTGGCGCAACTAGTGTTGCACCATCGGGGTGTGTAACCGTGGGGCCCACCTATCAGCCCGTATATGAAAGAAAGAAATGGTAGTTTGGGACTGTACTGTGTTAATAAAATACATTTTAGGGTGATCATACAGTCACTGGCTCACCATACAGCTCCGTAATTTGTTGAGGACATGATCAATTGACCAGTCAAACAGTCCACATTCAGCAGCGCACATTACCATAGGGCCCACCCATCAACGCGTATATGAAGGACAGAAATGGTAATAAAGTAGTGGTCGGTCGATATTCGAAGTCATGAGACCTCTGGTTGGTAGTCGCTGGCGGTGGGGGGCACGGTGATTGGGCAGTGGCGTGGGGATCGCCGGAGAAAAAGCTCGGCACGGGGGGGGGGGGGGGCTAGAGGGATGGCCGGTGTGGCAGCGGACCAGCGGTTGGGAGTGGTTTCGGGGCGGGCGGGGCGGTGTGGCGGCGCAGGCCGGCCGCGGGCGGCGGGGGCCAGCGGTTCGGCCAGTGGTGGCTGGCAGCTCAGGGGGGTGGAGTTTGAAGATAAACTGCAGGCCCTTGATTTCGTATCCAATGTACGAAAAATCTAATGACGAGAGATGAAAAAAATCAGTCGACTGACGTGTAGCCTCACCCTGCACGTACACATGCACGCATGCAACACACGCACGCATGCAAGCATGCAACACTGATACGTACACATAACAAACACACGCACGCATGCAGGCATGCAACACTGACACGTACACATGCACTCACGAACACACGCACGTACGCACACATGCATGCAACACTGAAACGTACCCTTGCACGCACACAACACTCGCACGCCTGCATGCACACAACACACAACGCAAGACACACGCTCAATCTATACGTGCATGCACACTTTGTTAAGGATATGGATTGTTACGAGTATTAATCAATCTTATCTGTGATAAGCAGAACATTGATGTTTGCAGCGGTCTTTATGAATCACAAAGTATCGAATGGGCTATCAACATAGTAGGCTTATATACATGAAATAGATGACATCACACACAATGAACAATCATCGGTTTATGAAATGCCCGCTTCTGACTGCCAAGGCCCACCAAAAGTTCCTCTGCTATGTGATGCCTGCGTTGGGTCACTGACATGCGGGCCATGTACCCAAAGAGCCCGCACGTCAGTGGAAGAACGACGCGGTGTCGTACGTCAGAGTCGAAGGCGTCACTCGCTGCACGCCCGGCTGAACACGCCTCCTTGCCGCATTCAAACGCCTACATGAAACCCGCCCGTGTGGAAGCCGAGAAACCCACTCTGGACACACGTTCGTTCATGACCGGGCTGGCATTAAACGCAACGCCGGCCAAGCTCCTCCCGTCGCTCATCTATTTAATCTCCTATTTAAACAAGGCCAAACGCCGGCCAAGAATCGCACACCTTCGCCGCTCCCATATCTCCTCCTTCACCATTTTGTCCACTCTTACAATGGCTTATGAAGAGTAGTTATCCCGCATCCAAGCCGGCTGGGTGGCCCGCCGAGCCCGCCGGATACGAGCTATGAAGCTCGCTGATCCACCTCCCTCTCCACGCCCGATGGAGCCAGTTGCCGCCCAAAGCCGGCGCGCGGTTCAGAACCTCGCTGCTCCAGGCCAGCTCGACGAGGAGCGGCGCATGGGCGTCGTTGCTGCCGTCCATGCCGCCGCCTCGTACCGCGTCTCCCGTTTCTGTGGCTGAGACTCCCATGTCGGCGGCCACGCCATGCAAGTAGCGACAAAAGCCTGGGTGCGCGGAGAGCGATGAGTCAATGGCCAGCACCTCCGCGTCCGCCGCCATCATCGAGGAGAAGTAGAACACGGGAGACCGCCGCTGCTTGGGTCCCATGAAGGCCACCATGGAGGCGACGCCGGCGTACACATCAGGTGTCTTGCCGGATCCTTTTGTTGCGAGGACCTTCGTTGACCCCGCATGGGCTCCATGGAAGCGGGGAAGCCCCCTTCCACCATCATCTTCGGCATCATCCAATGATATCAGTTGGGCAGTGGGGAAGTGAGCCGTCCTTTGCGCTGAAGCATATACCTCCAGGCTCCCGGCAGTCCGATGATCGTGCTGTCGGACATGAGGAACACAAATGGATCAGCGGGCGACCATTTAGGCCAGGTATTATATACCTATGTTGTCCAGAACTAGCACGGCGTAGTTCATTTGAATGTAATGAAATATGTCATGTTTGTATGAAAATCTGGTTTTTTATATGATTTCCGTCGTTATTTATATGAAATATTGTCGTGTTTGCATGAATTTCGTCCGGTTGGTTGATTTGCTGTCATAATGTGTGCGGCTACAGTTGAATGGCGTAATTTGCGGGTCGCTAGTTGGTCTGCGGGCGGCTCGGGCGGTGTGGTGGTACAAAAAACACAGCTCGTGCGAGCTCGTCTCCAACGTGCGTGCTGGAGGATGCATGAGCACCCGAGCCACTCCTCGTTCATCGATGGCAAAGGCACCGGTGGACAAAAGGGTCGCCAATATTTTGGCTACCCCGGGCAAGATCCAAACAGCCCCTCCCAGCTGATTCAAATCCCTCGTTCACCGTGGAATTTTGCCATGTGTTGTTTTCATGGACTAGCAAGATGCCCATGCATTGCACGGAATATCAAGATGCATTTTTTTACAAAACACCTGTTGTGATTGACCCATGCAGGAGTAATCCCATTTGTAAAAACTAATGATATCTCGAGAATTTTATCGGAAAAGTGGTACCTCGAGAATTATATCGGACTCCATTTTTGTATACAAGGCCACAAACCCATATTACATGTACTAAGGCAAAAATTAATGTCTTCTAAGTCAATGTTGCATGCCACCTTGTTTCCTTGTTTGCCGTGTAAATTAATATGTATTCTTCTCTTTCATGCACATCAAGCCAATGCTCACACTCCCGCATGCATGCGAGGGATAATTAATGTCCTCCATTGCTAGTAGTAAGAGGCAAACACCATTAATATTGCATCGATTAGTGTTAGTAACCTTGTATATCTGCAAATTGCAATTTTGATAGTTGCCTTGTATATAAAAATGGAGGGAGAAAGATGAGAGATAAGGTGAGGAGGAGTGGGGCATGGTGGTGATTGGTGGTCGGATTGGGCGGTGGCATGGGGATGGACGGTGCATTATGTCTAGGTTTGTATCTCTCTCTCACACACCCACGTAGGTGGGGGACGTGCACGAAGAGAAGAGGTGCATGCACGGCGCACGTACTCCCGTCTCTTTCCGAACCACACCCACGCGGGTACACAGTGGAGGTCATTTCTGAACGAAAAGGAAGCCCACGTGGTAATTTGACACGTGTACTGGTTGTCCACTTGATGGAGGGAGGATCGTCTACCACGGGTGAACAAACAAAGTGTGACTTGACGCGTTATGTTAAAAAAGAGGCAAACCATATGGGTCCTACCTTAGAGGTAAGGTTCTAAACACTGGAGTACTTTTTATGTGTCCTGTCAACTCGCAGAACGAAGAGAAGCTTGCTTAGTATGCCGTCTCCCCCACCCACGGGCGCGGTGGCTCGTAGGATGAGGTGAAGCTTGCTTACTAGTATTTCGGTACGCCTTACGCCCGCTCCCTCAACCACGCGTGCGGTGGCTCGCAGGACGAGGAGAAAATTTTACTACTCCCTCCATTTACTCCTCGTCCCTACCTTGGTTAGAGAGATTATTATATTGTTTGGAATATATATGTCCTTTAGTACTCCCTCCATTTACTTATACAAGACCACTATAAAAGAATATATTTTGCATCTATACAAGGCCACAAATATTAATCGAGACAACAATTACTACTCCCTCCTTTCCAGTTTATGGATCAATTTCAAAATCTCTCCAACCAAGGTAGACGGTGAGTGGTGGAATTAATTTCGTAGTTTGCACAAGTAATTAGTATGCTCATTTTTCTCAAGAAGTTATGTTTACCGAGGCATTAATTAGAATGAATGCATGAATGACCACTAAATTTCCATGAACTTCTACATGCATTGGTGAGTTTTCTCATGACACTGCTTGCATCGGGTGATCTAATGCACCTCGAAATCCAACATGTGATGGTACTACTACTACTACTACTACTACTACTAGTAGAACTGAGACTTATAAAATGGAAAAACAAATATTTTTTAGATGAGCCCTATAAACCCTAGTGGGTACGTACTCCGTAAAATCAGATTTTCCCAAAACTAAGTCGCTCATCCTTTATTTGCTTGTTTCCCTTCCTGCCTCCTTGCCTCGAACAGACTATGCCAAACTCCCCTGCTTGCCGCGCGGGAAAAGACCCGCCCTCGCCTTTTTTTAGTCCGGGTTTGTTTCGATGGAACGCGTGAAGCAGCAAAAACCAAGTCGTGTCTTGTACTCCTCCGTCGATGCTCGCTTTCATGAATTATGTACTTCCTCTCGCCGACATGTGGGACATATAGCAACCGGGTCGACGTGTCAAGCACCAAATAACAGTGTAAAACAGCAGGGGGGACGCACCCCAGTCATACCGCCCCAGTAGTAGAATGAGCAATGAGACGTCAAATCACAATGCCGCACCTTCCCAGACGGACGAAGCAACCATTATTTCACACTTCGGTTTGCCATCATCTCAAACCACGTAGTATTGCTTCTGCCTCAAGAGGGACACGCGCATCGCCTTGGTACATCATGACACGTGGGACCGCATGACAGGGCATGCTCCCCCGCCGGTTGCTTGGTAAAATCACCTCATTTTTACTACTTCCTCCGTATCGGTTTACATGGCATGCACATCGTTCTAGGTTGAGAATTTAACTGGCTATATATGTGATGAACAATATATGTTCAGAAACTACATCCGCTTAAGAATTCCATGATATACTTTTCGTGACATAGTAACTCATACTTAGTTAGTCAAATAGATGACCTAGAACTACGTGCATGCCCTATAAACCGAGACGCCTAAAAAACGAGACGGAGAGGGTAGTACAATACATATCTTTTTAGATCAATATAGTCGGGATTCACCAAGGCGCAAAACCAAGTGGGTAGGCTGCTCCTGTCGTGTTGGCGTAGCAACTCAAGCAGCGTCAGTCCGCACACGAAATGGCGACACACTTAACAGGACCCTTTGGCCGACATGTGGCTCATCCACCCTCTTGTTCCACGTGCGATGCACCAAATTACAGTTCGGAGCAGCGGTTGGAATTGGAGGCACCCCGGTCGTAGTGCCGCAGTAGTAGAAAATGAGTGATGAGGGGTCAAATCACAAAGCCCCATCTTTCCCGCATTAAGCTGGACGGACGAAGCAACCATCATTTCACTCTAGGGCGCAAGAGCATAAAGAAAAGATAAAACCAATGATGCATGCGGCAGCTACCTAGGGCACCCTAGGGTAGGGGTCTCCACTATAGATCCTTTTTTTGAAAGTGCCTCCACAACAAATCGGCTTCTCGCTCGTCCTCTTGAAGAAAACCGATGATGTGTGCGGCGGTAGGGTTTGTAGGAGTACTATGGCATGCGGGGCCATGTCATAGTAAACGGGAGAGGGATTGAGTTCGAGTCGACGCCTTAAATACGTGTGGGCCGCTTTGTTTTACAAGAACGAGGCAGCATTTTGGGTTCAGGGACCAGTGGAGATATAGTACGTACAAAAAATTGTGGACGTTGGTTCGATCGACAGGCAATGATGCATGGGCCCTACATTTTGATATACCCGGGGCCTCGTGAAATTTGCTACTCTACTCAAAACAAGTAAGGTACACATGCATTGAACGCATGAGATTTGGAAACCAAATTATGAATAAATACACACTATAGCATGTAAAGCTTTGAGTCATATATGCATGATGTAGATGTTCGTTTAGTTCTTATAGTTCATCTCATTAAAAATCAATTAGTTTTATAAAAATGTTAAGATTCATGGGGTTGTGCATTGTAAAGCATAAATTAAAAAACAAATAATGGCAATTCATTTAGAAAAAAATTGGGCAATTGTGATACGGAAGATTCTAGAACAAAGGAGAAGTGCTTGTGTTTTGAGGTTTGTGCATTATGCTTAAGTTCAACCATGGAGTGTTCTAAAATGTACATGTGGCAGATCTGGTGGGATGTTGATGATATCCAACGGCCAGTAGTGCTTGGATTTGGCATCTCTGCACTGTCAGATTAGCTTCATCCAGCGACCATCTTTCAAAGTTATTCGCACACTATATAGTTCTTGTGCCACAGTTGCATGTCTTGGAAAAAAGCTACCAGTGGGTTGTACTAGCTATTTAGGAATAGAAGATGTATACATGGAAGTTGTAGGGAAAGAGATGACATGGAGTATCTCAATTCCTATGAGTAGGGATTGGAAAAGGGATGTCGTTTGGTTCACATCATAGGACTTTTCTATTGAATCTAGAGATGACATGTATCTCAATTCCTATGATGAGGGATTAGAAAAGAGATGTAATTTGGTTCATATCCTAGGAACTTTTCTATTGAATATACTCTAATGTTTATTTTCCTTTGAAATTATGGGAGTATAGGAATCCATTCATATGAACCAAGTGGCTCTAAAGCTGTAAAAATGATATCATGTTTATTTCGTTTGAAATGTGGAGTATATGAATCTATTCCTATGAACCAATTGGCTCTAAAGGAAAAAATCATATAAAAATCATATCATATAGAGTTCCTATGATATTCCTCCACACCAAAGGATGGTTGAAATTGCTGCAGGTGATACGATGGTCTTTCTTTGTAGACTCCTCCCCCATCTTTATAGTTACCTCTCGAAGATTAATGAAATGATATATACTGGGTATTCTACGTGTGCAATTTGGTACACGAAAACTCGGTAAAAGTTTGCGAGGTTCGTGTTTTCAATAAAGCTATATGCACTGCATTTTGGAACGGAGGGAGCATATGGCAGTTGCTAACACTCGCATGGAAGATTTGTGTGTATGAGGAGTGGATGTTCTGTTAAATGACATGGCAAAACTGACACTGTCGGATGCCGATCTAACGATTCTTACGGCGTTCGTCAGGAAAAGGCTTGTGGCGAACGTTTGTCGGATAATGATTTACGGACACATGCATTGCATTGATACGTGCCCCCCACTCTGTCATGCACACGCACCCTCACGAGTCACGACTCTCCCGAGTCCTCTCGCACCCATCGTCTATCTGTAGGTAGACGTCACACACATATGTGCTCTTCACACTCTACCCTCAGAACTTCTAAAAAACAAAAGACGTCGCGCACATTTTATTTTAGCTCACACGTCACACACTTATACTCTTACTCTTGTGGCGAATGTTCTTTGGGCATAGTATATTGTACTCTCACGAAGAGAAGCGGTGCACGCACGCACTAGTTCTCTCACACCCACTCACTGGTACACGTAGGAGCGCATTTTTTGAAGCTGGTACAACAAAATCACTCCACTATGTATATAAGCAGGAGCCTTAGCGCTTGCTTTACTAGGGTTCCTCTCATGCACTCTCTCATGCTCTCCAGATCTAAGCAAGACATAGGTGGCCACACTCTCTCTCTCTGCTCACGGCTGGTCACAAATCCGGCCGGACAACCTCGACCGGGGCAGGGGTGTAGCTACATCGTTCACGCCGTCATCAGCGGCGAGGGAGGAGACCAACGGCTGCCCGCGCGCCCCGATCGGTGGCCGTGCCATTCTCTCCGAGAGAGTGCCGGCTCGGGAGGGCCTCCGGCCCCTTCTTCCTCCCTGCGGTATTGTGGCCAAGATACAGCCTCCCGACGCCGTCTTTGCCACATGCCGATGACCCTCAGGTATATATTCCTTCGAAGCCTGCCTTGCTCTACTGCCCCATATCCCCACTTGGCTTCATGTGGATCTTTTTCTACTTCCGTCCGTTGTTCCAAAGCCACCTAGACTTTTACTATTATTAGAGGTAATGCTAGTTCATACAGTCGACTCTAAGAGTTGGTCCAAACAGGGAAGAAAGTGGGAAAGTTGTAGCATGAATCTAGGACTTGGTTCTAAGAGGAAACAGGGAAAGTAGTAGATACTGGCAACCCAACCGGTCTCTTGGTTGAAAAGACGAAGAAAGCATGGTGGATGGCGAAGGGTGGGGGGAAGTGGACCTATCTCTTGGTTGAAAAAGGAAAGAAAGTGATGGGTGTTGGGGGACAACGCAAATGAGAATGAGCAGGTCTAGATTTCCTGTGCTCGCATAGGAAAATGTCGCCGAGGAGATAAAAAATGGGACAAATGCAGACATGTTGCCTGAGTGTTTGCCGCTCTAGGCAACCACATCTTCCTCACCACTTTATGCCCCTGCTGTCCCTACGCTCATATCTATAATTTTTGATTGCTCCATGCTACTTTATCTACTGTTTTGGACTATATTGGGCTTTATTTTCCACTTTTATATTACTTTTGGGACTAACCTATTAACCGGAGGCCCAGCCCATAATTGCTGTTTTTTGCCTTTTTCAGTATTTCGAAGAAACAGAATATCAAACGGAGTCCAAACAGAATGAAACCTTCGGGATCGTGATTTTCCAACCGAACGTGATCCAGGAGACTTGGACCCTACTCCAAGAAGTCTCCGAGGAGGTCACGACGGTGGAGGGCGCCCCCTGGGCATGCCCCCTACCTCGTGGGCCCCTCGGAGCTCCACTGACGTACTCCTTCCTCCTATATATACCTACATATCCCCGAACGATCAGAACAGGAGCCAAAAACCTAATTCCACCGCCGCAACCTTCTGTATCCACGAGATCCCATCTTGGGTCCTGTTTCGGAGCTCCGACGGAGGGGGCATCCACCATGGAGGGCTTCTACATCATCACCATAGCCCCTCCGATGAAGTGTGAGTAGTTTACTTCAGACCTTCGGGTCCATAGCTAGTAGCTAGATGGCTTCTTCTCTCTTTTTGGATCTCAATACAATGTTGTCCCCCTCTCTCGTGGAGATCTATTCGATGTAATCTTCTTTTTGCGGTGTGTTTGTTGAGACCGATGAATTGTGGGTTTATGATACAGTATTATCTATGGAAAGTATTTGATTCTCCTCTGAATTCTTTTATGTATGATTGAGTTATCTTTGCAAGTCTCTTCGAATTATCTTTTGGGTTTGGCCAACTAGATTGGTAGTTCTTGGAATGGGAGAAGTGCTTAGCTTTGGGTTCAATCTTGCGGTGTTCTTACTCAGTGACAGAAAGAGTTGCAAGGCACGTATTGTATTATTGCCATCGAGGATAACAAGATGGTTTTTTTATCATATTGCATGAATTTATCCCTCTACATCATGTCATCTTGCTTACAGCGTTACTCTGTTTTTACTTAATACTCTAGATGCATGCTGGATAGCGGTCGATGAGTGGAGTAATAATAGTAGATGCAGAATCATTTTGATCTACTTGTTTTGGACGTGATGCCTATATACATGATCATTGCCTAGATATACTCATAACTATTCTCAATTCTGTCAATTGCTCAACAGTAATTTGTTCACCCACCGTAGAATAGTTATGCTCTTGAGAGAAGCCACTAGTGAAACCTATGGCCCCCGGGTCTATTCTCATCATATCAATCTATATCACTTTATTTACTTGCTTTGTTTTTACTTTACCTTTACTTTTCACTTTGCATCTATCTATCAGAAATACCAAAAATATTATCTCTATCAGATCTCACTCTCGTAAGTGACCGTGAAGGGATTGACAACCCCTAAGCATTGGTTGCGAGTTGCTATCATTTTGTGTAGGTACGAGGGACTTGTGTGTGGTCTCCTACTGGATTGATACCTTGGTTCTCAAAAACTGAGGGAAATACTTACGCTACTTTACTGCATCATCCTCTCCTCTTCGGGGAAATCCAACACAGTGCTCAAGAGGTAGCAAGAAGAATTTCTGGCGCCGTTGCCGGGGAGGCTCACGCAAGCAAGTCAACCATACCAAGTACCCATCGCAATCCCTATCTCTCGCATTACATTATTTGCCATTTGCCTCTCGTTTTCCTCTCCCCCACTTCACCCTTGCCGTTTTATTTGCCCTCTCTTTCCCAATCTCCTCCTCTCTTTCCCGTTTGCCTTTTTCCCGTTGCCTTTCTGTTTGCTTGTGTGTTGGATTACTTGTTGCCATGGCACAAGACAATACCAAATTGTGTGATTTCTCGAATACCAATAATAATGATTTCCTTAGTACTCCGATTTCTCCTCTTAATAATGATGAGTCTTGTGAAATCAATGCCGCTTTGTTGAATCTTGTTATGAAAGATCAATTCGCCGGCCTTCCTAGTGAAGATGCCGCTACTCATCTAAACAATTTTGTGATTTGTGTGATATGCAAAAGAAGAAAGATACGGATAACAATATTGTCAAATTGAAGTTATTTCCGTTTTGACTTAGAGGTCGTGCTAAAGTTTGGTTTTCGTCTTTGCCTAAAAATAGTATTGATTCTTGGAACAAGTGTAAAGATGCTTTTATCTCTAAGTATTTTCCTCCCGCTAAGATTATCACTCTTAGGAACGATATCATGAATTTTAAACAACTTGATCATGAGCATGTTGCCCAATCTTGGGAAAGAATGAAATTAATGCTTCGCAATTGCCCTACTCATGGTTTGAATTTATGGATGATCATACAAATTTTTTATGCCGGATTAAATTTTGCTTCTAGAAATCTTTTAGATTCGGCCGCGGGAGGCACTTTTATGGACATTACGTTAGGGGATGCTACCAAATTGCTTGATAATATTATGGTTGATTATTCTCAATGGCACACCGAAAGATCTTCTAGTAAAAAAGTGCATGCTATAGAAGAAATCAATGTTTTGAGTGAAAAGATGGATGAACTTATGACGATGTTTGCTCCTAAAAATACTCCTCTTGATCCCAATGATATGCCTTTATCTACTTTGCTTGAGAATAATAATGAATCTATGGATGTGAATTTTGTTGGTAGGAATAGTTTTGGAAACAACGCTTATAGAGGGAATTTTAATCCTAGGCCGTATCCTAGTAATCCTTCTAATAATTATGGAAATTCCTACAATAGCTCTTATGGAAATTTTAATAAGATGCCCTCTGAATTTGAGAGTAGTGTTAAAGAGTTTATGAATTCACAAAAGAATTTTAATGCTTTGCTTGAAGAGAAATTGCTTAAAGTTGATGATTTGGCTAGGAACATTGATAGAATTTCTCTTGAAATTGATTCTTTAAAGCTTAGATCTATTCCTCCTAAGCATGATATCAATGAGTCTCTCAAAGCCATGAGAATTTCCATTGATGAGTGTAAGGAAAGAACCGCTAGGATGCGTGCTTCCAAAGATGCCTTTATTAAAGCGTGTTCTTCCAATCCCTATGAAAATCAAGATGAAGATCTAAAAGTTATTGATGTGTCCCCCATTAAATCTTTGTTTTGCAATATGAATCTTGATGAATCTGAAGATTATCTTCCTTTACCTAGAAGGCGTTCTAAGAATTCGGAGTTTCTAGATCTTGATGATGAAATTGATGAAAGTGGGATTGAAATAAATAAAAACCGTGATGTTGCTAAACCCACTATTTTGGATCTCAAGGAATTTAATTATGAAAATTGCTCTTTGATTGGTTGTATTTCCTTGTTGCAATCCGTGCTAGAATCTCCTCATGCTTATAGTCAAAATAAGGCCTTTACCGAACATATTGTTGATGCCTTGATGCAATCTTATGAAGAAAAACTTGAGTTGAAAGTTTCTATCCCTAGAAAACTCTATGATGAGTGGGAACCTACTATTAAAATTAAAATTAAAGATTTTGAGTTTCATGCTTTGTGTGATTTGGGTGCTAGTGTCTCTACTATCCCCAAAACTTTATGTGATTTGCTAGATTTCCGTGATTTTGATGATTGCTCTCTAAACTTGCATGTTGCGGATTCCACTATTAAAAAGCCTATAGGAAGAATTAATGATGTTCTTATTGTTGCAAATAGGAATTATGTTCCCGTAGATTTTATCGTTCTTGACATAGATTGCAATCCTTCATGTCGTATTATTCTTGGTAGACCTTTCCTTAGAACGATTGGTGCAATTATTGGCATGAAGGAAGGGAATATTAGATTCCAATTTCCCTTAAAGAAGGGTATGGAACACTTCCCTAGAAAGAAAATAAAATTACCATATGAATCTATCATGAGAGCCACTTATGGATTGCCTACCAAAGATGGCAATACCTAGATCTATCCTTGCTTTTATGCCTAGCTAGGGGCGTTAAACGATAGCGCTTGTTGGGAGGCAACCCAATTTTATTTTGTGTTTTTTGTTTTTGCTTCTGTTTAGGAATAAATAATCCATCTACCTTATGTTTGGATGTGGTTTTATGTTTTAATTAGTGTTTGTGCCAAGTAGGACCTATAGGATAACCTACGATGATAGTTGATTTGATTCTGCTGAAAAACAGAAATTTTACGCGCACGAATTTAGTTATGATAAATCACAGGAACGTGATTTTGCTTTGATTCTTTTTTCTGCTGATCAATAAACAAATTTTCCAGGACTTCCTATTTTGGTAGAATTGTTAGAGTTCCAGAAGTTTGCATTAGTTACAGATTGCTACAGACTGTTCTGTTTTTGACAGATTCTGTTTTTCGTGTGTTGTTTGCTTATTTTGATGAATCTATGGCTAGTAAATTAGTTTATAAACCATAGAGAAGTTGGAATACAGTAGTCTTTTGTTTTCTTTCTCTAACGGAGCTCACGAGATTTCTGTTGAGTTTTGTGTTGTGAAGTTTTCAAGTTTTGGGTGAATTCTTTTGATGGATTATGGAACAAGGAGTGGCAAGAGCCTAAGCATGGGGATGCCCATGGCACCCCCAAGATAATCCAAGGACACCAAAAAGTCAAAGCTTGGGGATGCCCCGGAAGGCATCCCCTCTTCCGTCTGATGGAGTCATGTACCTAGGGTAGGGTCATAGACCTGATCTAAATACCCTACCCAAGGACACCCTTAGAAGAGATCACCTTCCAGTCGACCTACGAGGATACCACTCGACAGACTTGAAGGACTCGACCATGAAGGCTCACTCGACCACCAGAAGGTCAAGAAGCACTCTACACTACAACGGTCTGTAATTAAGTAGACTTTATGGTAGTTAAGACACTTTATGTGGGGCGTTACCAGTAACGCCCCAGACTTAATGTACTTTAAACCCTTCATTACGTGGGCTGGCAGGGGTCCTGGCGCACTCTATATAAGCCACCCCACTCCACAGGCAGAAGGGTTCGCATCCCTGTAATTCATATACACATAATCCACTCGACCGCCTCTAGGCTCCGAGACGTAGGGCTTTTACTTCCTCCGAGAAGGGCCTGAACTCGTACATCTCTTGTGTTTACAACCTCTCCATAGCTAGGACCTTGCCTCTCCATACCTACCCCCACTCTACTGTCAGACTTAGAACCATGACAGTTGGCGCCTACCATGGGGCAGGTGTTTTAGTGATTTTTTGGAGAAGTTGCGATTCTTCTGAGTACTTTCATCATGGTTGCTCCTGGAGTTTTGGTCGAGGGCCGCGTGATCCATCTCGGCGCTCTCACCTTCATCGCCGACGACTCCGCTTGGCTCCAAGAGGCTCCACTCGATGTTGATGCGCTCCCCGTCCGCGGTGCGACGCATTTTTGCGCATGTGTCCGCGGCGTTCTGCTGCAACAACCGTCGACCCCGTATCGGTCGACTCCCCTATCGGTCACCCTCCCGGTATCCCACCAGCGCAAGCGCTCTGGACGGTCGAGGCTCCAGCGGTGGGTGAAGCACGCGGTGGCTCGCCAGACGGCCACCGCCCAAGTTGCGGCAATCGAGCCCGATGAATCCCTCTACGGCCTGTTCGATCTGTCGACTGGCTCCGTAGAGACTGCGTCCGAATGCGATAGCAGTGATCCAGCGGCGGAAATCTTGATGTTCAACGGACCTCGCAGTCCTCCTGGCTTCGCCCATGAGGGCGAGGCGGGCGGTGGAGACGACCCCGCACGAGACCACGAAGAGTACCAGCCCGAGCCACTCGACTCTCTGCAGAGGGAAGAGCTTCGCCGCAGGAACATGGATGCCCTGCATACTCCCATTGCGGGAGAAACCCCCGAGGCTCACGCCTTGGAGGAGGCACGTTTAGCCAACTTGGCTGAACGCGCTCATCTGGAGAACCTTCAGCGAGCACTCGACGAGCGCGCGCGGCAACGAGTTCCCGATGCCAATCGACATCAACTCTTTCCGCCGACTCAGGTATATCGAACCCCAATTCAGAATTTAGTAGCTGCAACTCGTATAGCAGAGTCCATCCAGCCCTCTCAGTCGGAAGCTGGCAGAGGCTTGATGCAGATCAGGGATTTGCTCCGGGCGGCAGGAGACCAGAATTCAGCCGTGTCGCAGTCGCGCAACAGAATTCACAGTCGATCCGTCGCTGCGAATACGGTTCAGTCAGCTCACAGTCCCAGATCGCCTCCGCGGCATGAAGGACGCGAGAATCGGCGAGACCAGTACGGTGACCGACACGATCGTGATGATCGGCGTCGAGTGCCCACTTCCCCTCTGAGGGGTGGGTCTTATGCTCCTCGGCAGCAAGATGACAGGCGTCAACTCAGTGTGGGGCGAAGAGCTCCAGTCGACCCCCGGGAACCGGGCTTCGATGCGCGATCCATTATCGTGCAAGGCTTGGTCGACCGAAACAGAGCCCAGCGGGGTGGGCCCGACTGAGATGCGCCCACAAGCAGTCGAGTGCATGTTTCTGGTCCAGAATGTTTCAGCAGGGCTATCAGAGCCGTGGTAATTCCCCCCAACTTCAGGTTGGCAACTGGACTAAGCAAGTTCACTGGTGAGTCTAAGCCTGAAACTTGGCTTGAGGACTACCGAGTGGCGGTTCAGATTGGTGGTGGGAATGACGAGGTGGCCATGAAGCATTTGCCCCTCATGTTGGAAGGTTCTGCCAGAGCGTGGTTGAATCAGTTACCTCCTAGCAGCATTTACACTTGGGAAGATCTGTCCCGAGTGTTCGTCAGAACATTTGAAGGAACTTGCAAGCGACCAGCTGGATTGACAGAGCTGCAAGTCTGTGTGCAGAAGACGAATGAGACTCTCAGAGAGTATATTCAGAGATGGATCACTTTGCATCATACCGTGGAGAACGTGTCTGATCATCAGGCAGTCTGCGCCTTCAAGGATGGTGTCAAGAACAGAGAATTGAGTTTGAAGTTTGGTCGAACCGGAGACATGACCCTGAGTCGGATGATGGAGATTGCTACCAAGTATGCCAACGACGAAGAAGAAGACCGACTCCGAAGCGGCAAGTACAAGCCGAGTCAGTCGGAGAAGGGAAACACCAGTCGGAAACAGAAGCGGAAGGCTGAACCAGCAGCTCCTGGAGAGGCTCTGGCCGTGACTCAGGGAAAGTTCAAAGGGAAACCAAAAGGATCCTGGAACCCTAAGAAGGTGAAGGATAAAGAGGGAAACAACGTGATGGATATGCCGTGCCACATCCACACGAAGAAAGATGAAGAGGGTAATATCATTTACCCGAAGCATACCACTCGTCAGTGTCGACTGCTGATCCAACAATTCCAAGGGAAACAGTCCAAGGAAAAGGAAAAGGAGTCAGACAAGGCCGAAGACAAGGAGGACAGTGAGGGTGTATATCCACACGTCAACTCCACTTTGATGATCTTCGCAGATGTGGAAAGCAAGAGCCGACTGAAGGTCATTAACCGTGAGGTGAACATGGTTGCCCCAGCGAAACCAAGTTATCTGAGGTGGTCCCAAACGCCCATCACATTCGACCAGTCTGATCACCCGACTCATATCGCCACCCCTGGGAGGCAAGCCTTGGTGGTCGACCCAGTTGTCGAAGGCACTCGGTTGACGAAGGTGCTGATGGACGGTGGTAGCGGACTGAACTTGTTGTACGCAGACACACTAAAGGGAATGGGCATTCCGATGTCCCGACTGAGCACCAGTAACATGAGCTTTCACGGAGTTATACCAGGAAAGAAAGCCGAGTCACTTGGCCAAATTACTCTGGACGTGGTGTTTGGTGATTCAAAACATTTTCGCAAGGAAAAGCTGACGTTTGAGGTCGTGGATTTTCAGAGTGCATACCACGCTATTTTGGGGAGACCAGCTTATGCACGGTTCATGGCTCGACCATGCTACGTCTACCTCAAACTGAAGATGCCCGGCCCCAAAGGAGTGATCACTGTCACCGGTGATCGGAAAAAGGCAGAAGAGTGTTTCCAGAAAGGCTCAAAGATAGCCGATTCCCAGGTGACAGCGGTCGAGTTTGAAGAATACAAGCAAAACGCAGATCCGAGTGATTTGCTGTGATCCAAGAAACCCGCCACAGAATCTGCATTTCAGTCATCTGGTGAGACGAAGCCTGTCCACATTCACCCGACCGACCCCAATGTAGCCCCGACCCACATCTCCACAATGCTCGACCCGAAATAGGAAGAAGCGCTCATCCAGTTCCTCCGTGAGAACTGAGACATTTTTGCATGGAAGCCAGCTGACATGCCGGGTGTTCCCAGGGGACTGGCTGAGCATCGCCTTAGAGTCGACTCATCAGCTAAACCAGTTAAAGAGCATCTTCGGCGGTCCGCCGTCCAGAAGAGAAAGGCTATTGGTGAGGAAGTGGCTCGACTGTTGGCAGCAGGATTTATCCGAGAGATATACCACTCCGAGTGGCTCGCTAATGTAGTGATGGTTCCTAAGAAGGACAAATCACTCCGAATGTGCATTGATTTCAAGCACATCAATCGGGCCTGCCCGACAGATCATTTTCCTCTCCCTCGTATTGATCAAATTGTTGACTCGCCCGCGGGATGCGAGAGATTGTCTTTTCTAGACGCCTGTTCCGGGTACCATCAGATCCGTCTGTACGGACCCGACGAGATAAAAACAGCTTTGATCACTCCATTCGGGTGCTTCTGCTATATCACCATGCCATTCGGCCTCAAGAATGCCGGAGCCACATTTATGCGAATGATTCAGAAGTGTTTGCTCACTCAAATCAGTTGGAATGTGGAAGCGTATATGGATGATATCGTGGTCAAGTCACGAAAAGGTTCCGACCTGCTCACTGACCTCGCCGAAACATTTGCCAACCTCAGAAGGTATGATATCAAGCTCAATCCATCAAAGTGCACATTCGGAGATCCTGGTGGTAAGTTACTCGGTTTTCTCGTTCCGAACGAGGAATCGATGCTAATCCAGAAAAGATCGGCACTATACTCCGAATGAAACACCCTGTGCGAGTGCATGATGTCCAGAAGCTTACTGGATGTTTGGCCGCATTAAGTCGATTCATCTCACGACTCGGTGAAAAGGCCCTGCCTCTTTACCGACTGATGAAGAAGGCCGACAAGTTCGAGTGGACTCCAGAAGCTGATGCAGCGTTTGCTGAGCTAAAAGCTCTGCTCTCCACCCAGCCGGTGCTTGCTGCTCCAATCAGCAAAGAGCCTTTGTTGCTTTATATCGCAGCCACAGGACAAGTCGTCAGTACAGTACTTACGGTCGAGCGGGAAGAAGAAGGGAAAGCCTTCAAAGTTCAGCGCCCAGTGTATTATTTGTCTGAAGTTTTGACCCCGTCCAAGCAGAGATACCCTCATTATCAGAAGCTTGTGTATGGGATATACATGACCACGAAGAAGGTTGCTCATTATTTCTCTGATCATTCCATCACAGTCATCAGCGACGCTCCACTTTCAGAGATTTTGCACAACAGAGATGCAACTGGTCGAGTGGCAAAATGGGCAATTGAACTTCTTCCCCTTGATATCAAGTTTGAGGCAAAGAAAGCCATTAAGTCCCAGGCAATAGCAGATTTCCTCGCCGAGTAGATTGAACAGCAGCAGCCGACTGAGGTTCACTCGGAGCATTGGACCATGTTCTTTGATGGCTCTAAGATGTTGAATGGTTCTGGTGCTGGGGTTGTCCTGGTTTCCCCCAGAGGAGATAAGCTCAGATATGTGCTCCAGATTCACTTTGATTCCTCCAACAATGAGGCAGAGTATGAGGTCCTCTTATATGGATTGCGCATGGCCATTTCACTCGGCGTCCGTCGCCTGATGGTCTATGGCGATTCAGATTTAGTGGTCAATCAAGTGATGAAGGAGTGGGACGTGAGAAGCCCAGCCATGACTGGATATTGCAATGCAGTGAGGAAGCTGGAAAAGAAGTTTGAGGGGTTAGAGCTCCATCATATACCCCGACTGAAAAATCAAGCAGCTGATGATCTAGCAGAGATAGGTTCTAAGAGAGAAGCCATTCCGAGTGGTGTGTTCTTGGAGCATATACATGCTCCGTCAGTTAAAGAGGACCCTTTCACTTAAGAAGCCCCGCAACCCAAGAGTGCCACGGATCCGACTGAAGTAGAAGTCCCAGCTGTGGTCGACTTGGTTATGGAGGTCTTGGTGATCACTCCTGATTGGACAGTTCCATATATCGCATACATCCTGAGAAAAGAGCTCCCAGAGGATGAGGAAGAGGCTCGGCAGATCGTCCGTCGATCCAAGGCCTTTACCGTAATCAAAGGACAGTTGTACAGAGAGAGCGCGACTGGAGTGGGTTAGAAGTGCATAACGCCAGAAGAAGGTCGAATCATCCTCGATGATATCCACTCGGGGACCTGTGGTCATCATGCGTCCTCTCGGACCATCGTGGCCAAAGCATACCGAGCCGGATTTTACTGGCCAAAGGCAAATGAGATGGCAAAGGAAATAGTGGACAAGTGCGAAGGATGTCAGTTCTACTCAAATATGTCACACAAGCCTGCGTCAGCCCTGAAGACCATTCCACTCGTCTGGCCCTTCGCAGTATGGGGGTTGGATATGGTCGGCCCCTTGAGAACAGGTCGAAGCGGTTTCACACATGTACTGGTGGCAGTCGACAAGTTCACCAAGTGGATTGAGGCTAAACCCATCAAGAACCTTGACGCCGGTACTGCTGTTAGCTTCATCAGGGAACTGATATTCAGATATGGAGTCCCGCACAGCATCATTACAGATAATGGGTCGAACTTTGACTCAGAGGAATTCAGGGATTTCTGCAACTCTCAAGGCACACGAGTTGACTACGCTTCAGTCGCCCATCCGCAGTCGAATGGACAAGCAGAGCGAGCCAATGGCCTGATCCTCAAAGGGTTGAAACCCCGATTGATGTGTGATCTCAAACATGCGGCTGGAGCATGGGTCGACGAACTTCCCTCGGTGCTTTGGGGACTGCGGACCACACCCAATCGGTCGACCAGAAGAACTCCATTCTTCTTGGTCTACGGAGCTGAAGCAGTCTTGCCGAGTGATCTTCTCCACAACGCTCCTCGAGTTGAACTTGATAACGAAGCAGAAGCTGAACAAGCGCGGCAGGACGCAGTCGACCTTTTAGAGGAAGAAAGGGAGATGGCTCTGATCCGATCGGCCATCTACCAACAAGACTTGCGTCGCTTCCACGCCAGAAACGTGAAGAGTCGAGCCTTCCAGGAAGGGGATTTGGTTCTCCGAGTGGATCAGCAGAAACAACACAAGCTTGCTCCTTCTTGGGAAGGACCCTTCAACGTCACCAAGGTCCTCCACAACGGGGCGTACCGTCTCTACAACGTCGAACACAATATCGACGAGCCCCGAGCTTGGAACGCGGAACTACTCCGCCCATTTTACACTTAAGTTTATCACTCGGATGAGTTGTAATAAAAGTACTTCTGTAGTTCATGTTTTGCAAGATAATAGTGTCATATTTTCCCTAATGATTTTTGTCACTTTTATTCATTCGGTAAAAATTTCCCCCTCAGTGGGTGACTTAGCCGCGAATCCGTTTCGCCTAAGTTTGTAAAAAAAAATCCTTACCGAGTGATGAGCCGGCCTCTCACTCGGGGGTTTAGCCGCGAATCCGTTTCGCCTAAGTTCAAACAAAATCCTACCGAGTGGCGAGCCAGACTTCCACTCGGAGGCTTAGCTGCAGCCCAGTGCTCGCAAGTTTCAATAAAATCCTACCGAGTGGCGAGCCAGACTTCCACTCGGGGGCTTAGCTGCAGCCCAGTGCTCGCCTAAGTTTCAATAAAATCCTACCGAGTGGCGAGCCAGACTTCCACTCGGGGGCTTAGCTGCAGCCCAAGTGCTCGCCTAAGTTTGAACAAAATCCTACCGAGTGGCGAGCCAGACTTCCACTCGGGGGCTTAGCTGCAGCCCAAGTGCTCGCCTAAGTTTGAACAAAATCCTACCGAGTGGCGAGCCAGACTTCCACTCGGGGGCTTAGCTGCAGCCCAAGTGCTCGCCTAAGTACAAATACAACATGCGCTCGCAAGGAGGATGAAGTGCAGGTCGACTGCGACCCTCTCCTCTGAGCTACGCCATAAGTACAATGTGCGGTCGTAAGGAGGACGAGGTGCAGGTCGACTGCGACCCTCTCCTCTGAGCTATGCCATAAGTACAATGTGTGGTCGTAAGGAGGATGAGGTGCAGGTCGAATGCGACCCTCTCCTCTGAGCTACGCTACAAATACAACGTGCGCTCGTAAGGAGGACGAGGTGCAGGTCGACTGCGACCCTCTCCTCTGAGCTACGCCACAAATACAACGTGCGCTCGTAAGGAGGACGAGGTGAAGGTCGACTGCGACCCTCTCCTCTGAGCTACGCCACAAATACAACGTGCGCTCGCAAGGAGGACGAGGTGCAGGTCGACTGCAACCCTCTCCTCTGAGTTACTCCACAAGTACAATGTGAAGATCCTACCGAGTGAAGAGCAAACCTCTCACTCAGGGGCTTAGCTGCAGCCCAGTGCTCGCCTAAGGTATAAAAATCCTACCGAGTGAAGAGCAAACCTCTCACTCGGGGGCTTAGCTGCAGCCCAGTGCTCGCCTAAGGTATAAAAATCCTACCGAGTGAGGAGCAGACCTCTCACTCGGGGGCTTAGCTGCAGCCCCGTGCTCGCCTAAGATATAAAAATCCTACCGAGTGAAGAGCAAACCTCTCACTCGGAGGCTTAGCTGCAGCCCCGTGCTCACCTAAGATATAAAAATCCTATCGAGTGAGGAGCAGACCTCTCACTCGGGGGCTTAGCTGCAGCCCCATGCTCGCCTAAGATATAAAAATCCTACCGAGTGAAGAGCAAACCTCTCACTCGGGGGCTTAGCTGCAGCCCCGTGCTCGCCTAAGATATAAAAATCCTGCCGAGTGTGGAGCAGACCTCCCACTCGGAGGCATAGCTGCAGCCCCGTGCTCGCCTAAGTGAATTAAGGAATAAGTCGACTGCAGTGAGCGTCTTGCTTTAAACCTGCAAAAGAGATTTCGTGCCAAAAGCAAGCATATTCAAACATCAAATCCAAGTTCGGGTCGATACCTAAATGAACCGAAAGTGCTCAGGCGCTAAGCCTATTAAGGTTTATCTGTTACAAAATCACTCGGCATACCGAGGCAAATTTAAAGTGTCGAGCTCAAAGAAGTTTTTACCCCTCCTGTGGAGGGCTGGAAGGCGCAACAAACTCATAAAGATCAATTCCGTCCGCGATCCGAGTGGCGGCAGCGATGAAGGTTTCCATGAAGGACCTGAAGTCGTGTTTCTTGGTGTTGGCCACCCGAAGAGCCGCCAGCTTGTCTTCTCGCGCATCTTTATAGTGGACTCGAGCCAGACACAGAGCAACATCTGCGCCACACCTAGCAGAGGATTTTTTTCCACTCCTGCACTCGACCAGGAACTGTGTTTAGTCGAGCCATCAGCGACTCAAGGTCATTCTGGAGTATCTCCCCGGGCCAGAGCGTGGTGTCGATGCGAGAAGTGGCGACCTTCAGCCTTGCAAGATAGTCAACGACAGCTGCAACGCAAGACTCGAGTCGGAACACATTCATGGCAACTTCATCGTTCACCGGAGAGTTGACGGGGTCAAGGTTTGGTTCCAGCCGACTAGTTTCCTCTTCAAAGTTTTGGCAAAATTCTGCAAGGACAATCACCGAGTCAAGGCAATGGTCAAATGCGAAGATCATTATTAAAAATGATTGTTGAGTGCAAAAGATTGCCTTCGAGCATGAGGAACAACTTTTTGGCAAGTCCACTCAGGAAGGCCTCCAGATCATTCTTCTTCCCAGACAACTGACTGGCCTTGTCAGTCAGGGCAGCTTTGTCAGTTTTCAGTCGACTGACTTCCTTGTTGGCAATCCCAAGAGCAGCTTTCAGATTAGTATTTTCTTCTTCAAGCCTGGTGACCGAAGCTAACTTCTCGTCAGCAAGCTTGATCTTCTCAGCTAGCTCAAGGTATTTTTTCTTCTGGGCCTCCTTCACCTTACCTGCAAGTTACAGCAAGATCAGATTTTGAAACAAATGAAGGAAAAAGGCAGTCGTCGAGGTCTCACCAAACATACCTTTGGTCTCCTCCTTCGCCTTCGTCAGATTCTCCCAAACCAGCTTCAGATCCAGCTCGAGCTGAATGTGCTTGTTCTCCAGCTCGGTGTAACGAGCCGCAAGGTCACAGGATTTCTGCGAAGAACCAATCAATTAAATGTCAAGGATAACTCACTTCCGAGTGGATAAGAGAAAATCATGCGTTTCTAAGACTACAGCCGAATACAAACATTCGACCGTAGTCTCGGGGACTACACCCAGTGGGTGCACTCAGCGTGCCCCCACTAGTTCTACTAAGATAGAGTCGACCAGTCGACTAAAAAAAACATGACGTATTCTTCAGACTGTAACCGACTGCCAGCAGTCAACCACAGTCTCGGGGACTACACCGAGTGGGTGCACTCAGCGTGCTCCCACTGGTTTTGCGAAACCCATTCGACTTAGTCGAATGACGGAAGAACTTAATTTATAAATCCTATGACCGACTGCCAGCAGTCGACCATAGCCTTGGGGACTACACCCAGCGGGTGCACTCAGCGTGCCCCCGCTAACCGGAGTTTCAATCGACACACCCAGTGGGTGACTACTACGGACTTCGAAAAGAAAGACTTTCAGATAGCATATCCTAACAGAACAAGCGATGGTCGACTGACCTGAACATTGCTTTGAAGGGCAGAGCTGGCGTCATAAGCTGCTTGACTTGCTTCCCGGATGGCCTTCACCTGCTCCATCATGACCCCTGCTTGGCGTATCGCTTCCTTCGCAGCACTGGCTTGGTCCTCTGGGACGTGGTGCGTCGTGAAGAGAGAAGGTTGTGCGGCACTCGACGAAGCAGGATGAGCACTCGTCAACGGCACCGCGAAGGACACGGTGTGTCAAGTCGTGTTCTCCTCCTCCGCGACCAGAGTCTCGGGCGCCGTCACATCCTGGGCCACCCTGCCGGCAGACGCTTTCCTGCTCCTCCTGTGCTTCAGTGGTTCCTCATCGTCATCATCATCAGGAAGAGTGATAACGACATTGGATGAGACTACAGAAAAGAATCAGAATTAGGGACGAAGAGTCAATCGACTAAAAACGGAATTAAGAGTGTAGTACCAGGGTTTGAGGTTGTTGCATCCTCCATCTCATGGTCGTCAGCCCTGGCTGAGGTCTCGGAAGTAGCAGCACTACAATTCCAAAGAATCAGTTGGCTAACTCAAGTGTCGATCAGAGATAAAGCTCGCACAAAACAAGAAGTCTTAAGCAGCATGTTTACCCTGATATGGTGGGGATGGACACCTTCATCTTCGGCGGGAGCTTGGTCGGCTTTGACGGGGCCACCCTGGACTACTTCGGTGCCTTTTCAGTCGGCACCGGAGAAGTGGTCCGAGGGCGCTTGTTCGACTGCGCGACAGTCACAACCCCCTTGCCACGTTCAGTCACAGGGTCATGGGCAAGCTTCGACCGCCTTTCCAAGCGCGGTGGTGCGACCTCCTCCTCCTCCTCTTCTTCTTCCTCCTCATCGTCATCATCATCATCATCATCTTCAGCGGCATCCGAGTCCCACTCCTCCTGGCTCTCGCCCCCGCTCGCTTCTCCCTCTTCAGTCGGAGTCTGTGCTCCATTGGGCATCGAGTACAGCTCGGTGAGGGCCTGATAGACAGCAAGACAAAGATCAATGGACCAATTTGCGGAGAAAACAGAAATAAATATGGCAAGAATACAATGGAAGGTAGAGCGGACATACCTTGTCTGGAACGCTGCGATGGTCGAGTGGAGGAATCCTTATGGCTCCACGAGGGTTATTCTTGTTCCCAGTGACCGCGGCCATCCACCTTTCCAGCGTGGCATCGTCGACTGCTTCTGGGTGGATCCGAGTCTCATCTTCAGTTCCGCGATAAAACCACATGCAATGGCTCCGGAACTGAAGAGGCTGGATACGCCGCCTAAGAAAAACCTCCAAGAGATCCATACCAGTTACTCCCTCTCGAACCAACTGAACTACGCGCTCCATCAGCATCTTCACGTCGGCTCTCTCCTACGGAATCACCTTCAGAGAGGAGGGTTTGTTGACTCGGTCCATGGTAAACTGAGGGAGTCCACTCGACTGCCCCGGCGTCGACTCATTCTGGCAGTAGAACCAGGTCGACTGCCAGCCTCTGACTGACTCGGGGAACGTCATGGCTGGGAAGGTGCTCTTGTTCCTCATCTGGATCCCCAGACCTCCACACATCTGGACAACTTTGGTTTTGTCGTCGTCTGGGCTCGCCTTCTTCACGGTCTGAGAGCGACACGTGAATATGTGCTTGAACAAGCCCCAGTGCGGTCGGCAACCCAGAAAATTCTCACACATGGACACAAATGCGGCAAGATAGGCGATAGAATTTGGGTTGAAGTGGTGGAGTTGCGCTCCAAAGAAGTTCAAGAAACCACGGAAGAAAACACTCGGTGGCAAAGAAAATCCGCGGTCGACGTGGGTAGCCAGAAGCACGCACTCACCCTCTTCCGGCTGGGGCTGCCACTCTTTCCCCGGAAGCCTTGCGGCTCCGTGGGGGATTAGACCGTCGTTGGCCATGTCGAGGATATCCTTCTCCGTGATGGTCGACCGGATCCAATCTCCCTGGACCCAGCCGTTCGGCAGACGAGATCTAGACGAAGACCCGCCGCGACTGGTGGTTCTCCCCTTCGCCTTCCCCGTCGCCGACGCCTTCTTCGCGCGTTCCAGCGCCGCCGTCTTCTCCTTCACCATGGCTGCCGGCGAGACGCGCGAGGAGAAGTTGTGCGGAGGCGAGAACGGGCGCGGTGGGCGGAGGCGAGGAGAGCGAAGAGAGAATGCAGAGATACTGTTCAAAAACCCTCGCTGGGCGCCTTTATAAGGTCCCTTCCGAGTGGATGACAGGTGGGCCCGGCCGATCCAATCACATTCCGAAACAGTCGCGTGGGCGCGATACGTGGCGAAAAAGGTGGCGCGAGAATCGAGGCGTCTATACCCTATCCCATCCGAGCACCGCGGTCCGCCCCGCTTCGCGCGCTCCCCCAAATTTCGTATCCCACAAAATCCGCGGACGGCAGATCGATCTATCAGGCACGAGATATCCCTCGATCCGTCGCTTGGAAATTGTTAAGATCAAAAGGTCACTCGACGAAAGAAAAGAATGGATCGAGTCGACTGAAGAAAGGTTGCTGGTTATCAACAAAGAGATTATCGATTCAAGACAACGCATGACCAGCATGCAAAAGTCAGTCGGAAACAACATCAATTCCTTCCTCACTCAAGCCTCAATCCATTCGGGGGCTAATGATGGAGTCATGTACCTAGGGTAGGGTCATAGACCTAATCTAAATACCCTACCCAAGGACACCCTTAGAAGAGATCACCTTCGAGTCGACCTACGAGGATACCACTCGACAGACTTGAAGGACTCGACCATGAAGGCTCACTCGACCACCAGAAGGTCAAGAAGCACTCTACACTGCAACGGTCTATAATTAAGTAGACTTTATGGTAGTTAACGTGGGCTGGCAGGGGTCCTGGCGCACTCTATATAAGCCACCCCCCTCCACAGGCAGAAGGGTTCGCACCCCTGTAATTCATATACACATAATCCACTCGACCGCCTCTGGGCTCCGAGACGTAGGGCTTTTACTTCCTCCGAGAAGGGCCTGAACTCGTACATCTCTTGTGTTTACAACCTCTCCATAGCTAGGACCTTGCCTCTCCATACCTACCCCCACTCTACTGTCAGACTTAGAACCACGACACCGTCCACTTCCATCGGTAACTTACTTGGAGCTATATTTTTATTCACCAACATGATATGTGTTTTGCTGGGAGCATCTTGTATTATTTGTGTCTTTGCTTGTTAGTCTACCACAATCATACTTGCTATACACATCTTTTGAGAGAGCCATACATGAATTGAAATTTGTTAGAATACTCTATGTGCTTCACTTATATCTCTTGAGCTTGATAGTTTTGCTCATAGTGCTTCACTTATATCTTTTGAGCGTGATAATTTTTGCTCTAGTACTTCACTTAGATCTTTTAGAGCACGGTGGTGGATTTGTTTTAAAGAAACTATTTGATCTCTCATGCTTCACTTAGATTATTTTGAGAGTCTTTATTAGCATGGTAATTTGCTTAATGTTAATATACTTGGTGTCCAAGATATGTGAAACTTTCTTTTGAGTGAACTGAATACTAAGATAAGTTTGATGCTTGATAATTGTTTTGAGATATGGAGGTGATAATATCAAAGTCGTGCTAGTTGGGTGATTATGAATTTGATAAATATTTGTGTTGAAGTTTGCAAGTCCCGTAGCATGCACGTATGGTTAAAGTTGTGTAACAAATTTGAAACATGAAGTGTACCTGGCTTGTGCATCCTTATGAGTGGCGGTCGGGGACGAATGGTGGTCTTTTCCTACCAATCTATCCCCCTAGGAGCATGCGCGTAGTACTTGAATTTTTGATGACTTCTAAATTTTTTCAATAAGTATATGAGTTCTTTTGACTAATGTTGAGTTCATGGATTATACGCACTCTCACCTTTCCACCTTTGCTAGCCTCTTTGGTACTGTGCATTGCCCTTTCTCACCTTGAGAGTTGGCGCAAACTTCACCGGTGCATCCAAACCCCGTGATACGATACGCTCTATCACACATAAACCTCCTTATATCTTCCTCAAAACAGCCACCATACCTACCTATCATGGCATTTCCATAGCCATTCCGAGATATATTGCCATGCAACTTCCACCATCATCATCATGACATGCATTACTTATGTCATATTGCCATTGCATGATCTTGTAGTTGACATCGTATTTGTGGCAAAGCCACCATGCATTATTTTCCATACATGTCACTCTTGATTCATTGCACCGTCCCGGTACACCGCCGGAGGCATTCATATAGAGTCATATCTTGTTCTAAGTTTTGAGTTGTAATCCTTGTGTTGTAATCAATAGAAGTGTGATGATAATCATTATTAGAGCATTGCCCAAATAAAAAAAAGAAAAGAGAAAGGCCAAAAAAAGGCCCAAAAAAAAGAAAATAAAAAGGGCAATGCTACTATCTCTTTTTCCACACTTGTGCTTCAAAGTAGCACCTTGTTCTTCATGTAGTGAGTCTTATATATTGTGCTTCAAAGTAGCACCTTGTTCCTCATGTAGTGAGTCTCATAAGTTGTCTTTTTATACTAGTGGGAATTTTTCATTATAGAACTTGGCTTGTATATTCCTACGATGGGCTTCCTCAAATGCCCTAGGTCTTCGTGAGCAAGTGAGTTGGATGCACACCCACTAGTTTTTTGAGCATTCATAGCTCTAGTGCATCCATTGCATGGCAATCCCTACTCACTCACAGCGATATCTATTGATGGGCATCTCCATAGCCCGTTGATACGCCTAGTTGATGTGAGACTTTCTCCTTTTTTTATCTTCTCCACACAATCCCCATCATCATATTCTATTCCACACATAGTGCTACATCCATGGCTCACGCTCATGTATTGCGTGAAGGTTGAAAAAGTTTGAGATTATTTAAGAATGAAATAATTGCTTGGCTTTTCATCGGGGGTATAGAAGTTGGGAACATCTTTGTGTGACGAAAATGAAGCATAGCCTAACTATATGATTTTGTAGGGATGAACTTTCTTTTGCCATGTTATTTTGAGAAGACATGATTGCTTTGATTAGTATGCTTGAAGTATTATTATTTTTGTGTCAATATGAACTTTTGTCTTGAATCTTTCGGATCTGAATATTCATATCACAATTAAGAAGATTTACATTGAAATTATGCCAGAGTATCACTCCGCATCAAAAATTCTTTTTATCATTTACCTACTCGAGGACGACCAGGAATTAAGCTTGGGGATGCTTGATACATCTCCAACGTATATATAATTTTTGATTGCTCCATGCTACTTTATCTACTATTTTGGACTATATTGGGCTTTATTTTCCACTTTTATATTACTTTTGGACTAACCTATTAACCAGAGGCCCAGCCCAGAATTGCTGTTTTTTGCCTTTTTTCAGTATTTCGAAGAAACAGAATATCAAACGGAGTCCAAACGGAATGAAACCTTCGGGATCGTGATTTTTCAACCGAACGTGATCCAGGAGACTTGGACCCTACTCCAAGAAGTCTCCGAGGAGGTCACGCGGGTGGAGGGCGCGCCCCCCCTGGGCGCGCCCCCTACCTCGTGGGCCCCTCGGAGCTCCACCGACGTACTCCTTCCTCCTATATATACCTACGTATCCCCGAACGATCAGAACAGGAGCCAAAAACCTAATTCCACCACCACAACCTTCTGTATCTACGAGATCCCATCTTGGGGCCTGTTCCGGAGCTCCGTCGGAGGGGGCATCCACCATGGAGGGCTTCTACATCATCACCATAGCCCCTCCGATGAAGTGTGAGTAGTTTACTTCAGACCTTCGGGTCCATAGCTAGTAGCTTGATGGCTTCTTCTCTCTTTTTGGATCTCAATACAATGTTCTCCCCCTCTCTCGTGGAGATATATTCGATGTAATCTTCTTTTTGCGGTGTGTTTGTTGAGACCGATGAATTGTGGGTTTATGATCCAGTATTATCTATGGAAAATATTTGATTCTTCTCTGAATTCTTTTATGTATGATTGAGTTATCTTTGCAAGTCTCTTCGAATTATCTTTTTGGTTTGGCCAACTAGATTGGTAGTTCTTGCAATGGGAGAAGTGCTTAGCTTTGGGTTCAATCTTGCGGTGTCCTTAGTCAGTGACAGAAAGAGTTGCAAGGCACGTATTGTATTGTTGCCATCGCGGATAACAAGATGGGGTTTTTATCATATTGCATGAATTTATCCCTCTACATCATGTCATCTTGCTTAAGGTGTTACTCTGTTTTTACTTAATACTCTAGATGCATGCTGGATAGCGGTCGATGAGTGGAGTAATAGTAGTAGATGCAGAATCGTTTTGATCTACTTATTTTGGACGTGATGCCTATATACATGATCATTGCCTAGATATACTCATAACTATGCTCAATTCTGTCAATTGCTCAACAGTAATTTGTTCACCCACCGTAGAATACTTATGCTCTTGAGAGAAGCCACTAGTGAAACCTATGGCCCCCGGGTCTATTCTCATCATATCAATCTATATCACTTTATTTACTTGCTTTGTTTTAACTTTACCTTTACTTTTTTACTTTGCATCTATCTATCAAAAATACCAAAAATATTATCTCTATCAGATCTCACTCTCGTAAGTGACCGTGAAGGGATTGACAACCCCTAAGCGTTGGTTGCGAGTTGCTATCGTTTTGTGTAGGTACGAGGGACTTGTGCGTGGTCTCCTACTGGATTGATACCTTGGTTCTCAAAAACTGAGGGAAATACTTACGCTACTTTACTGCATCATCCTCTCCTCTTCGGGGAAATCCAACGCAGTGCTCAAGAGGTAGTAACGACCAGCGTGCCCGCACCTCGCTCGTCCTCTCCAACGCCTCGGGCGCCCAAGCCTTTCTCGCCTCAGCACCGCTCCAGCAACCATGCGGGTCGCCGCTGCACTTGGGCTCTCCGAGCCCCACTCCCCGCTCGCGGGCACCTCCATAGCCAGCTGCTGCCCTTCCATGTGCCGTCGTGGACCATCGGCTCCGCCCCCGGGCGCCTCCGAGGCCACCGCGGGCTCCCTGCCCTACATTCAGTCACGCACCAGCCCTCCCTCGTCAACGTCGCACCCCGCTTTGTCCGCCGCCGGGCGGGGGCTGCTTCAGCTCCCCAAGGTGCTCTGCTACGTCTTGAGCTTGCGTTGGTTTTCCTTGAAGAGGAAAGGGTGATGCAGCAAAGTAGTGTAAGTATTTCCCTCAGTTTTTTAGAACCAAGGTATAGATCCAGTAGGAGGCTCCTCAAAAGTCCCACACACCTACACAAACACACAAGAACCTCACAACCAACGCAATAAAGGGGTTTTCAATCCCTTCACGGCCACTTGCGAAAGTGAGATCTGATAGAGATAATATGATAAGATAAATATTTTTGGTATTTTTATGATATAGATTGGAAAATAAAAGATGCAAATAAAAGTAGATGGAAAACTTATATGATAAAATATAGACCCAGGGGCCATAGGTTTCACTAGTGGCTTCTCTCAAGATAGCATAAGTATTACAGTGGGTGAACAAATTACAGTCGAGCAATTGATAGAAAAGCGCATAGTTATGAGATTATCTTAGCATGACCATGTATATAGGCATCACTTCCGTGACAAGTAGATCGAAACGATTCTGCATCTACTACTATTACTCCACACATCGACCGACTCCTGCCTACATCTAGAGTATTAAGTTCATAAGAACAAAGTAACGCATTAAGAAAGATGACATGATGTAGAGCGATAAACTCATGCAATATGATATAAACCCCATTTTTTATCCTCTATGGCAATAATACAATACGTGCCGTGCTGCCCCTGCTGTCACTGGGAAAGGACACCGCAAGATTGAACCCAAAGCTAAGCACTTCTCCCATTGCAAGAAAGATCAATCTAGTAGGCCAAACCAAAATGATAATTCGAAGGGACTTGAAAAGATAACTTAATCACACATAAAAGAATTCAGAGTAGAATCAAATATTTCTCATAGATAAACTTGATCATAAACCCACAATTCATCGAATCTCGACAAACACACCGCAAAAAGAGTTACATCGAATAGATCTCCAAGAAGATCGAGGAGAACTTTGTATTGAGAATCAAAGAGAGAGAAGAAGCCATCTAGCTAACAACTATGGACCCGGAGGTCTATGATAAACTAGTCACAACTCATAGGAGAGGCCTTGGAGATGATGTAGAGGCCCTCCTTGGTGGATTCCCCCTCCGGCAGAGCGTCGGCAAAGGCTCCAAGATGGGATCTCGCGGATATAGAAGGTTGCGGCGGTGGAATTAGGTTTTCGTGGTCCGTTCTGATGGTTTCAGGGTACGGGAGTATATATAGGAGGAAGAAGTAGGTCGGTGGACGCTAGAGGGGCCCATGAGGGTGGGGGGCGCGCCGGGCACCCTTGTGGCCACCTCGGTTGTTGCTTGACGTCCATTGCAAGTCTCCGGGTTTGCATTTGTTCCGAAAAGATCACTCCCGAAGGTTTCATCGCGTTTGGACTCCGTTTGATATTCCTTTGCTTCGAAACACTAAAATAGCGAAAACAAACAGCAATTCGGGTTGGGCCTCCGGTTAGTAGGTTAGTCCCAAAAATGATATAAAAGTGTAAAGTAAAGCCCATAAAAATCCAAAACGGGTAATATAATAGCATGGAACAATCAAAAATTATAGATACGTTGGAGACATATCAAGCATCCCCAAGCTTAATTCATGTTCGTCCTCGAGTAGGTAAATGATAAAAACGGAATTTTTGATGTGGAATGCTACCTAGCATAATTCTCAATGTAATTTTCTTTATTGTGGCATGAATGTTCACATCCAAATGATTCAAAATAAAATTCCATATTGACATAAGAAATAGTAATACTTCAAGCATACTAATAAAGCAATCATGTCTTCTCAAAATAACATGGCTAAAGAAAGTTATCCCTACAAAATCATATAGTCTCGCTGTTGCTCTATCCTCATCACACAAAGTATTTAATCATGCACAACCCCGATGACAAGCCAAGCAATTGTTTCATACTTTAGTAATCTCAAACCTTTCCAGCTTTCACGCAATACATGAACGTGAGCCATGGACATAGCACTATATGTGCAATAGAATGTTGGTTGTGGAGAAGACAAAAAAAGGAGAAGATAGTCTCACATAACCTAGGCGTATCAACGGGCTATGGACATGCCCATTAACAGATATCAATGTGAGTGAGTAGGGATTGCCATGCAACGGATGCACTAGAGCTATAAATGTATGAAAGCTCAACAAAAGAAACTAAGTGGGTGTGCATCCAACTTGCTTGCTCACGAAGACCTAGGGCGTTTTGAGGAAGCCCATCATTGGAATATACAAGCCAAGTTCTATAATGAAAAATTCCCACTAGTATATGAAAGTGACAAGATAGGAGACTCTCTATCATGAAGATCATGGTGCTACTTTGAAGCACAAGTGTGGTAAAAAGGATAGTACAATTGTCCCTTCTCTCTTTTTCTCTCATTTTTTTATTTGGCCTTTCTCTTATTTTATAAAGTCCAAAGTCTCATCCCGACTTGTGCGGGAATCATAGTCTCCATCATCCTTTCCTCACTTGGGAGAATGCTCTAATAATGAAGATCATCACACTTTTATTTAATTACAACTCGATACTTAGAACAAGATATGACTCTATATGAATGCCTCCGGCGGTGTACCGGGATATGCAATGAATCAAGAGTGACATGTATGGAATTATGAAGGTGGCTTTGCCACAAATACGATGTCAACTACATGATCATGCAAGAGCAATATGACAATGATGGAGCGTGTCATAATAAACGGAATGGTGGAAAGTTGCATGGCAATATATCTCGGAATGGCTATGGAAATGCCATAATAGGTAGGTATGGTGGCTGTTTTGAGGAAGGTATATGGTGGGTGTATGCTACCTGTAACACCCACGATGCGGCTATATCTCCCACGTGTCGAAGCACGACTTAGAGGCATAACCGCATTGTGGTTTTGTCGCAAGAAGGGTCATCTTCACACAATCCCATGTAATGAACAAGACTGGGATAAAGAGTTGGCTTACAATCGCCACTTCACACAAGTACTTAAATAAATCATACATCATTCAGAGTACACACATAGTCCGACTACGGACGAAGCCAAAAGAAAAGAAGATAACCCAACTACTAGATCCCCGATCGTCCCAACTGGGCTCCACTACTGATCAACAAGAAACAACACATAGCAACAACTAAGATCTTCGTTGAGCTCCCATCTGAGCTAGGTAGCATCCTCTGCACTGGTATCATCGGCACCTGCAACTGTTGTGATAGTATCTGGTGAGTCACGAGGACTCAGCAATCTCAAAACCCGCAAGATCAAGACTATTTAAGCTTATGGGTAAGGAATGGATAAGTGGTGAGGTTGCAGCAGCGACTAAGCATGATATGGTGGCTAACATACGCAAATAAGAGCGAGAAGAGAAGCAAAGAAACGGTCGTGAAGCTAGCAATGATCAAGAAGTGATCCTGAACTCCTACTTACGTCAAACATAACCCAAAACCGTTTTCACTTCCCGGACTCCGCTGAAAAGAGACCATCACGGCTACACACGCAGTTGATGCGTTTTAGTTAAGTCAAGTGTCAAGTTCTCTACAACCGGATATTAACAAATTCCCATCTACCACATAACCGCGGGCACGGCTCTCAAAAGTTTATACCCTGCAGGGGTGTCCCAACTTAGCCCATCACAAGCTCTCACGGTCAACGAAGGATATTCCTTCTCCCAGGAAGACCCGATCAGTCTCGGAATCCCGGTTTACAAGACATTTCGACAATGGTAAAACAAGACCAGCAAGACCACCCGCTGTGCCGACAAATCCCGATAGGAGCTGCACATATCTCGTTCTCAGGGCACACCGGATAAGCTAAGCGTACAGGTACCCACATAACCCAAGTTGCCAAGGGACAGTCCCGCACGATGCTCTAGTTTGGACCAACACTCAGAGGAGCACTGGCCCGGGGGGTAAAATAAAGATGACCCTTGAGTCTGCAGAACCCAAGGGAAAAAGGCTTAGGTGGCAAATGTTAAAACCAATGTTGGGCCTTGCTGGAGGAGTTTTATTCAAAGCGAACTGTCAAGGGGGTCCCATAAATCACCCAACCGCGTAAGGAACGCAAAATCAAGGAACATAACACCGGTATGACGGAAACTAGGGCGGCAAGAGTGGAACAAAACACCAGGCATAAGGCCGAGCCTTCCACCCTTTACCAAGTATATAGATGCATTAATTAAATAAGAGATATTGTGATATCCCAACATAATCTTGTCCAACATGGAGCAATCTTCAACTTCACCTGCAACTAGCAACGCTATAAGAGGGGCTGAGCAAAGCGGTAACATAGCCAAACAATGGTTTGCTAGGAAGGGTGAAAATGTTAGAGGCTGACATGGCAATTTGGGAGGCTTGGTAAAACAAGTGATAGGTAGCGCAGCATAGCGATAGAACGGAGCAACTAGCAAGCAAAGATAGAAGTGATATCAAGGGTAATGGTCATCTTGCCTGAGATCCCGCAAGGAAGAAGAACGAGTCCATGAAGAAGACAAACGGACGTAGTCGAACGAATCCTCACAACTCCGAAACAAAACCGAAGCTAACGAGAGAAGCAAACCGGAAAGAAACAAACAACATGGTAAACACACAACCATAAACATGGCATGATGCACAATCAAGTATGATGCATGTCCGGTTTAATGAGGCATGCCATGGCAATATGCACAAACAACACTACAAGTTAAGTGGAGCTCAATATGCAACGAGTTGCATGTTGAAGAAACACCACATCACTTATTTAGTTCTCTCCCGTTTATGTACCCAACAAAATTAACTATGGTTAAGCATGGCAAGGGGTGAAGCATAATTAAACTAACTATTTAGGCAAGTTTAAATGAGGCTGGAACAACAAACAACAATTCCGGAAAATCCCCATGTTATTTAGCAATTTAATGCAACAACAATTTTAAACATTTTAAATGTTGTTATCATGATGCGGATGACATATGCAAGTTTATGCAATTTTTATGAAAATGTTGACATGAGCATGTTATGAAGCATTTTGGTCACCATGGCGAAATGAAAAGGGTGCCACGGCGGCGAAATGAAAATGGTGCCACGGCAACATCCCGATGATCCGACAACTCATCAAGATGTCGGTGCGAACGAAAGTGTGGATGTGCAGAACATGCAAAGATGGTGGGGGTGATCCCGGATACCGAGTTCCCACGTGATGGTGGCATGGCAAACGAGGAACGTGCGCGAAACAAACGGGCACGATGCAAACAAGTGGTACATCTCATACAACATGCATTCGGCGGTCGACTCATCGTTATACCTTCGAAGTGTGCATTTCGGGGCGGATCGAGTTCGATGCGGTGAAGAGGAAGTAGACGTTCTCACGACGGTAGTGGAAGTAGACGTTCACGGGTCGTCGGGGGAAGTAGTGGTACACGTTCGTTTTCGGAGAGGTACTTGATGAATCCAACATCTTCGGGGCGACGGTAGTGGTTCACGGACGTCGTGGAAGTAGTCGTTCTCGTTTCGTAGTCGTACATGTCTGCGGTAGTGGAAGTAGTGGTACGCGGCGACGGTAGTTGTACACACGTTGTAGTCGAACTTGACGGAACCGAATGTCCTCGAGGGTAGTCGTGGTACTTGGCGATTTCGGAGACGGCAGCAGAGGTACTTGACGTGTCACCATGTAGTCGTGCGTTTGTCGGAGAGGATCTTGGCGCATCCAAAGCGAAGCAACACAAAAGGGCCTCATGTCTCTGTGGTCAACGAACAGAGGCCGCCATGGATGGAGCTGCGAGCAAAGGACGAGCAACCTAGGCGAACAGAGGACGGGGAGGCCGGAGGTGGTGGTCGCGGAGGTCGGGGTAGAACTGCGGTGGCGCTGCTGCACTGGTTGACGACGATGGAGTTCCAGCAATGGCGCGCGCGGGGTCGATGGAGAGGGGCTTGGCGTGGCGGGGACGAGCTCGCTCCAACAACAGAGGCTACGATGCGGCCGGGCTTCGGCCGTCAACAGCACTGGTGGCCGAGACGGTCGATGGAGGAGGCGAACGACGGGTCGGGGAAGAGGCCGGACGTCAGGACGAGGCAGAGGAGGAGCTGCAGAGGAGCGGCTGGAGGCGGCTAGCCGGCGAGGGGACCGGGCGCAGGTTGGGCGATGCGGCGCTCGCGCGCAGAGGCGACGGGGGAAAGGGATGGAGGCGGCGAGGGGAAGGTAAGAAGGCGCGGCGGCGGCCTGGACTCGCCGGCATCGAGGAGGTGGAGGCGCGAGGCGATGGCGCGGTGGAGAGGCGACGCGAGTAGAGGAGGGGGAGACGAGCGAGAGGAAGGAGATGGGATCGAGAGGATGGGGATCGGGCGTTGCGGCGCTGGAGGGAGGACGAGGGAGAGATGGAGATCGAGCGGAGGTCTCCCTGCGGCTAGGGTTATCGAGCTGGGCGCGGCTGGGCCTTGGGCTTAGAGGCTGGCTGGGTTGCAGGCTCTCTCTCTTTCTCACTCTAATTCTTATTTCCTTTAGTAGAAAACCAATTAGAGAGAAGAAAAAGAAAGAGAGGGTTACGGAAAGAATTTACGCACAGGGGTAATTTTCCCGGACTCGCAAAAATATACTTGGTCCAAGAAAAAGGAAGTTGGCATGAATGCAAGATTTGAATTCAAACTCATTTGAATATCATTCAAATGGGTTTGAATTGGGACTAGGTTTTTGGTGTGGCCAAAAATGTTGAGGCTTTTGGTGGAGCCTGATAAATGGAGAAAGAATTATGGAGAAAGTTTGGAGAACGAACTTGAAGCAAAAGGCATGAGAATTAAATTGCAAGTGTGTTGCGGTTAATTCCAAACTAATGGAATATTTTATAATAGCTCCCTAATATTAGTAGGAGACTTTGAATATGTTTTAAAGAGAAATCACCATGTGAATATCCCTCGATTTAAATAGATCAACGATCTATGCAATTTATTAGATGAGGTTTTAAAAATTAAATGACATGATGGCATGATGACATGATGCAATGCACATGATGCAAGGATGAATGCAACGAACAAAACAAATCACACGACGAATCTCGGAATACAAGGAAGGCATCTGGAGCGTCGGTCTCAGGGCGTTACACTACCGGCGAAAGTTGCGCGGCACAAAAGAGGCTAGAAATGGTGGAAGGGTGAGAGTGCGTATAATCCATGGACTCAACATTAGTCATAAAGAACTCATATACTTATTGCAAAAATCTACAAGCCATTGAAAACAAAGTACTACGTGCATGATCCTAGGGGGATAGATTGGTAGGAAATGACCATCACTCGTCCCCGACCGCCACTCATAAGGAAGACAATCAATAAATAAAATAATGCTCCAACTTCATCACAAAGCGGTTCACCATACGTGCATGCTACGGGAATCACAAATTTCATCACAAGTATTCTTTAAATCCACAATTACCCAACTAGCATGACTCTAATATCACCATCCTCATATCTCAAAACAATTATCAAGCATCAAATTGATCATAGCATCCAGTTCACTTTCTATGATAAATTTTATTATACCCAACTCGGATGCCCATCATTCTAGGACCAATTTTATAACCATAGCAAATACCATGCTGTTCTAAAAGACTCTAAAAATAATATAAGTGAAGCATGAGAGATTAATAATTTCTAAAAAATCAAGCCACCGCCGTGCTCTAAAAGATATAAGTGAAGCACTAGAGCAAAAATTATCTAGCTCAAAAGATATAAGTGAGGCACATAGAGTATTCTAATAAATTCCAAATCAAGTGGGCTTCTCCCAAAAGGTATGTACAGCAAGGATGATTGTGGTAATCTAAAAGGCAAAGACTAATATTATACATGACGCTCCAAGTAAAACACATATCATGTGGCGAATAAAAAATATAGCTCCAAGTAAAGTTACCGATAGACGAAGACGGAAAAGGGGATGCCTTCCGAGGCATCACCAAACTTTGGATTTTAGTTATCCTTGAATATATTGGGGTGCCATTGGCATCCCCAAGCTTAGGCTCTTGACACTCCTTATTCCATAGTCCATCAAATCTTTACCCAAAACTTGAAAACTTCACAACACAAAACTCAACAGGAAATCTCATAAGCTCCGTTAGTGCAAGAAAGAAAAACCACCACATAAGGTACTGTAATGAACTCATTCTTTATTTATATTTGTGTTAAACCTACTGTATTCCAACTTATTTATGGTTCATACCCACCGATACTAGCCATAGATGCATCAAAATAAGCAAAGAACACATGAAAAACAGAATCTGTCAAAAACAGAACAGTCTTTAGAAATCTGTAACTTTCGAATACTTCTGGAACTCTAAAAATCCTACCAAAATAGGAAGTCCTCTTAAATTTATCTATTGATCTACAGCAAAAAGAATCAACACAGAATATCGTTTCCGTGAATTACTAAAATTATTTTCTTTCGTGCAAATGTTTCTGTTTTTCAGTAGAATCAAATTAACTATCACCGTAGGTTATCCTATAGGTTCTACTTGGCACAAACACTAATTAAAACATGAAAAAATATCTAAACAGAAGCTAGAAGAATTATTTATTGAATAACAGCAAGGGAAAATATTGGGTTGTCTCCCAACAAGCGATTTTCTTTAAAGCCCTTTAGCTAGGCAATGATAATTCTAATGATGCTCACATGAAAGACAAGAATTGAAGCGCAAAGAGAGCATCATGAAACATGTGACAAACGCATCTAAGTCTAACATAGTTCCTATGCATAGGCATATTATAAGCAAACAAATTTGCTAGGCAAGCAAAAACTAGCGTATGCAAGGAAGAAGAAAGAGACGATATCAATCTCAACATGACGAGAGGTAATTTAGTAAGATAAAAATTTCTACGACCATATTTTCCTCTCTCATAATAATTACATGTAGGATCATAGGCAAATTCAACAAAATAGCTATCACATAACATATTCTCAACACGATCCACATGCATGTGAAGTTGACACTCTTCCAAAATAGTGCGATTATCATTACCTAAAGTCATGACCTCTCCAAACCCACTTTTATCAAAAATACCATTAGATTGAACATTCTCCAAATATGTGGGATCTAAAGTTGACACTCTTCCAAACCCACTTTAAATATTATTGCAAACACTATTATCAATCTCATATTCATCATGGGGCTTGAATAAAATTTCAAGATCATAAGAATAGTCACCCCAATCATGATCATTGCAACAAGTAGTAGACATAGAAAAACTAGCATCCCCAAGCTTAGGGTTTCGGATATTATTAGCACAATTGACATCAAGAGAATTTTAAATAAAATCATTGCAATCATGCTTTTTATTCAAGGAGCTATCATGAATCTCTTCATAAATTTCTTCATCACAACTTTCAGATTCGCGAATTTCAAGCAACACCTCACAAAGATAATCTAGCGCACTCAAATCACTAGAATTTGGTTCATCATAATTGGATCTCTTAAAAAGATTGGCAAGTGGATGAGGATCCATAGATCTTAAGTTCTCCGTTTAGCAATAAATAAACAACTATTCCAACCAAACAAGCAAACGAGCCAAGTAAGACATCAAAGCAAACGAAAAGACGAACAGAAGAAGGGCGAATAAAATGGCAAGGGTGAAGTGGGGGAGAGGAAAATGAGAGGCAAATGGCAAATAATGTAATGCGAGGGAGATGAGTTTGTCATGGGCACTTGGTATGTCTTGACTTGAGCGAAGACCTCCCCGGCAACGGCGCCAGAAATCCTTCTTGCTACGTCTTGAGCTTGCGTTGGTTTTCCTTGAAGAGGAAAGGGTGATGCAGCAAAGTAGCGTAAGTATTTCCCTCAGTTTTTGAGAACCAAGGTATTGATCCAGTAGGAGGCTCCTGAACAGTCCCACGCACCTACACAAACAAACAAGAACCTCGCAACCAGAGCAATAAAGGGGTTGTCAATCCCTTCACGGCCATTTGCGAAAGTGAGATCTGATAGAGATAATATGATAAGATAAATATTTTTGGTATTTTTATGATATAGATTGGAAAATAAAAGATGCAAATAAAATTATATGGAAAACTTATATGATAAAAGATAGACCCAGGGGCCATAGGTTTCACTAGTGGCTTCTCTCAAGATAGCATAAGTATTACGGTGGGTGAACAAATTACTGTCGAGCAATTGATATAAAAGCGCATAGTTATGAGATTATCTAGGCATGATCATGTATATAGGCATCACGTCCGTGACAAGTAGATCGAAACGATTCTGCATCTACTACTATTACTCCACACATCGACCAACTCCTGCCTGCATCTAGAGTATTAAGTTCATAAGAACAGAGTAACGCATTAAGAAAGATGACATGATGTAGAGGGATAAACTCATGCAATATGATATAAACCCCATCTTTTTATCCTTGATGTCAACAATACAATACGTGCCTTGCTGCCCCTGTTGTCACTGGGAAAGGACATCGCAAGATTGAACCCAAAGCTAAGCACTTCTCCCATTGCAAGAAAGATCAATCTAGTAGGCCAAACCAAACTGATAATTCGAAGAGACTTGCAAAGATAACTTAATCACACATAAAAGAATTCAGAGGAGATTCAAATATTTCTCATAGATAAACTTGATCATAAACCCACAATTCATCGGATCTCGACAAACACGCCACAAAAAGAGTTATATCGAATAGATCTCCAAGAAGATCGAGGAGAACTTTGTATTGAGAATGAAAAAGAGAGAAGAAGCCATCTAGTTAATAACTATGGACCCGAAGGTCTGTGGTAAACTACTCACAACTCATAGGAGAGGCCTTGGAGATGATGTAGAGGCCGTCCGTGGTCGACTCCCCCTTCGTCGGAGCACCGGCGAAGGCTCCAAGATGGGACCTCGTAGATATAGAAGGTTGCGGCGGTAGAATTAGGTTTTCATGGTCCGTTCTGATGGTTTCAGGGTACGGGAGTATATATAGGAGGAAGAAGTAGGTCGGTGGACGCTTGAGGGCCCCACGAGGGTGGGGGCGCGACCACCCCCAGGGGGCACTCCGGGCACCCTCGTGGCCGCCTCGGTTGTTTCTTGACATCCACTCCAAGTCTCCAGGTTTGCATTTGTTCCCAAAAGATCGCTCCCGAAGGTTTCATCGCGTTTGGACTCCGTTTGATATTCCTTTTCTTCGAAACACTGAAATAGGCAAAAAAACAGCAATTCGGGCTGGGCCTCCGGTTAGTAGGTTAGTCCCAAAAATGATATAAAAGTTTAAAGTAAAGCCCATAAACATCCAAAACGGGTAATATAATAGCATGGAACAATAAAAAATTATAGATACATTGGAGATGTATCATGCTCCCCTCCCTCGGGCACGACAAGATGATGTCTGGGGCGCTGTTGTGGTCCTCCACGTCCGCAGCCACGCCCTCGGCACCCCTCCACTACGCATCTCCCCGTCGCCAGCTCTTCCCGTGCACCCGCGTCGCCGAGCCTCCTCTTCTCCGAGGCCGCGCGTCCGCCTAGAGGAGGGTCGCCTGCTCTGCGCCAGACCACCCTCGTCCCCACGCGCGTGCAGTCCTCACCACCACCTCACCACGCGCCACTCGCGCCATCTCCGCCTCTACGACTAGGCGCCCACGCCACTGTAGACGGCCATGAGCGTCCGCGCGTTAGCTCCGCTCGCCCGTGACCGGTCCGCCTGCACGCCAGGCCTTGTCGCCGCGTGACTCCTCCTCAACCGCGCGGTCGCGCGCCTCCGCCCGTCCTCCCCACTCGGCCTGCGCACGGCCTCCCTACCCTCTGCCTCCACGCACATTGTCGCGTCCTCCCTGCTCCATAGCCCGCCGCCGCTCCACCACGCATGCAGCCGCGTGCCAGCTGGACTCGCGCCCCCGCGCCGGCTTCCTGCCACCCGGCCTGCCGGCTTCGCCCGCACCAATTTCCATGCAACCCTGCCAGCCGTCTCCCGCACTCGCTGGCTCCCCCGCCACCCGGCCTGCTGGCTTCGCCCTTGCCGGCTCCCCCACAACCCGGCTAGCTGGCTCCCGCACTCGCCGGCTCACCCACAACCCGGCTTGCCGGCTTCGCCCTCGCCGGCTCCCCCGCAACCCGGCCTGCCGGCTTCGCCCTTGCCGGCTCCTCCACAACCTGGTCTGCCGGCTTCTGCCGCGACCCGGACGCCGTCTGCTGCCGTCCCGCTCCTGCCGATTGCTCAGGTAGTGAAAGAAAAGAAATAAGAAGTGGGGAGCCAAGAAACAAAAAAGATGTGCCCAAGCCGGCTGGGGCACCCCTCGAGCCACCAGGAGGCTCAGAGGCTACACGCAGTGGGAGGGACGCGCCGACAATCATCGACAACCTCCGCCTCGTCTACATGAAAATCAATGTGAGCTCCTCACTCGTATACTTTTGCGCCACATGCAAACATGGATGACCCCGAGCGACCCTCGGGGACCACATCCGCTTCTTTATAGTTGCACTACTGTTCGCCCCGGCGCCAGCTAGTCTCGGCCCGGAGGTTGGCCGCTCAGCACGATACGTTCGTTCTCGCAGACGGCTTAGTAGCGCATACGGCCAGCTAAGCGAGAGCAAAAGCTTGAGGTCACCCCATGCGAAAAACGTCCAAGAGAAGATGGCTTGGGCAACCTGGTCGTTTCCTTTATGAGTATCTACTCGGTCGAATCTGCTCCTATAGTCCGAGTACTGTACGCTCCACTCCGCGGCCACTCTTCATAACAGCTACAGACCGGCTCCGGGATGTCTAGCTAACAAGAGGCAAAGACAAAGGGCGGAGGGGACTTGAAAAAGACTAAAGGGGGCTCAGACGAAACCGAGTCGGCACCCTCTGCATAAAACTTACAATGCTAAAAAGCAAACATTTGATATATCTGCATGGACTAACCTTGTCTTTTGCACGATCATCGCTGTGGTGAACCCCCTCCTCACCCGGAGGCTCGGAGGCTACACGTGGGTTACAGGCCCGCCGCCAGCTGCAACCGGCATTTTTGATGCCACCATCTGCTTCAACAACGGCAAGACCCTACGCACAACTTTTCCAAGTTACCCGGAGGCTCGGAGGCTACACCCAGTGGGTGCGCTCGCGTGCCCCCACTCAGCAGGCGGACTCCACGTCCGCACCCGGTAAGGCCCCGTGGCCATCAGCTGGCGGACTCCAGGTCCGCACCCGGTGCCCTCGATGTTGCCGTCGGCTTCATCATCAACAGCAAGACCCTCCGCGCAACTTTTCCAAGTTGCCCGGAGGCTCGGAGGCTACACCCAGTGGGTGCGCTCGTGCGCCCCCACTCAGCCAACGGACTCCGTGTTCGCGTCTGGCAGGGCCCCGCGCCCATCAGCCGGCAGACCCCATGTCCATGCCCGGCGCCCTTGATGTCACCGTCGGCTTCATCATCAACATCGAAGACCCTCTGCCCAACTTTTCCAAGTTGCCTGGAGGCTCGGAGGGTACACCCAGTGGGTACGCTTGCACGCCCCCACTAAGAACACGTCGCGCCTGTTGCACGCCCACCGCCGGCTGCAACCGACATCCTCGACATCATCATCTGCACCAACAACCACGAAGACCCTCCGCCCAACTTTTCCAAGTTGCCCGGAGGCTCGGAGGCTACACCCAGTGGGTGCGCTCGCGCGCCCCCACCAGAAGCAAGCCGCGCCGGCTGCGGTCCGCAGCCGTCCGTCATCGACATCTCCTGCTGCATCGACTTTAGCACAAACCCTCCGCCCAACTTTCCAAGTTTCCCGGAGGTTGGGATGCTACTGTCGGGGGGATGGCCCATGGGTAGTCCCAAGACGGCGGGCCGGACGGACTGCCCGCCTGTCCAGGTCGACTACTCTGACTCGCGCCCGCGGCCGGCTTCTCCAGCAAGTCGGCTGCCCGAAGTCAACTACGGCGTCCCATCGGACACGCGCGGACGTGACGGCCGTACCCTGGTCACTGTTGCTGCATAGGCGGACACTGTGCATCCATCATCATCATCAATTATAGTGGTGCACTATGCATCCATCACCACCATCATCCATAGTGGCACCGTCCCCTGGGCGTCTGTTGATAAAAGACCCCAGGGAGACTCCTCGCTCAGTCATGCTTGCGGACACTCGTTCCCGCCTCTCTCCCAGACGCTGACAACCCGGCCCTATGGCCCTGTAACATTACCATTGTATCCCTGGGAGGTTGGGCTATGAAACCACCCAGGAGCCCTCATACATAAGGGCAAGCACACAGGAAAATAGCCAATCGATCAATAGAACACACAAAGGGAGAAGGAGCAGCCTAAGCCTTGGTCCGCCTTCCTTTTTCCTCCATACAGCTCCGGGAGCAACTCTGTACTATTACATATAAACCACACTCAGTAGGACTAGGGGTATTATATCTCTGGAGAGCCCCGAACCTGGGTATGTCTTGCGTCCCGCGCTCGCTCATGCCGACCTCGCCTCCTCCTCTCTTTAGCCATCCCATGGCATCTGTCGTGCGCCCACCACGACAAATGCCACCACCATTTTGTGAAGTGCTTCCGTCTTGCTTTATTTCCCATGAATTGTGTTTTTGCAGTTACACTTAAATCTCACACCGCTAACATTGCTTCATCCCAGTGGAACTGCACAAATTTGATTGCACATTTACTGACCATGTGCTACTCTCATGACAGTAATACTAATGCTATTGTTCTGCATGTTAATCTAGTGGCAGTGTTGATGTGATGTGATGCTACTTACTTAAGGGCACTTTCATACTGTCAATCTAGTGCCAATTATAACACAATAAATGTTGTTGTTAATCATACGCCACTGCAAATATCTGTCACTGTTTAAATAACTGTATTCCGTATTTGCACAAACAGGGATGTCGGTCTCCATATCGTTTTAGGATGTCTGTCTCCATATCATTTCTATCCGCGCAATCAAAAGCACACACCTCAGTTTTAGTAGAACTGTGCAAAATGAGATAGCTATCCCTTGCTGCCATCGTCTAACCACCCGTCTTCCAGGTATTCCTACATTGGTAGTAACTAGGTAGAATGACCAACGCAATCTAAAAGAAGTTGATTCGTACGTTTTACTTCCTGATTGTAGTGTAGGGACGAGCGAAAACAACTGCATCCTAGTCCGGAATGCACTTTCTACCAGTTCATCCATGGACCGAGGACTAGATGGCACGACTGCACGGCGGTTTTTTGGACAGGTGCACGGACAATAGGCATTGTGGTCTGCTTATTTCTGCAAATAGCGGTGCTTAAATTTAGTGGAATGCACATGAATTTCAGCTGGTCAACACACTGCATGGTTCAGTTCAGCATTCCAGCTGAGACCACAATTATAATTAGTTATTCTGGAATGAGAGAACCTAACCCTGGATGGTGGCAACAAGAAAAAACCAGAGTGAACTCCAGGAAATTTAGGCCTGCCGGGAGGCCCTTTGCTCAGAGAAGCCTTGCTTGTTTTTTCCTGATTTGTAAACCACATCACAACTTTGTCTTTTGCTGTGAACTAGTATATGTTTGTTATGTTCTATGAATCATTGGAATGTATAAAATTGCTTAACTTCTGCTTTTCAAGTTTTTTATGAAGCCGAGTTTAATGTGAGTGTTCCACATGAACGCTGGACTAGCGTGTGAACATTTGGAATTTACATTGTGGCCTCAGTTAACTGCATGAACCACTGTAACAAGATACATAGTTGCTTATATGTCAGACAACATATTGTTGATTCTTAGCTGGTCGATAGCCTAGTGTTGAAGCGAGCTGAGCCAATGTGCCGTGTTTTGCACAGCTGCTTACAAATGGGGTAGCACCAACAGTGTTTACAAGTACTTATGTATACGCTGGCGCATAGTTCTCGAACGAGTACTCTATTTCATCAAACACACACTGCTCGTATGATAAACCGTGACAACTTATGTCTTAACATGCCTTATTCATGAAAAAACTAGTGAGGACGCATCTGTTTCGGCAACAATTATGATGGTTCTCACATGATTCAGGGGCACACAAAAGTAGCAGCAGTTCCCATAGACGGATTCAAACAGAGTACTAGCCCCAGAGGGCTCGATAACAGGCAAGGTTCGGATAATTAGACACAATCCAAATTACTACTAAACACTAGCTGGGGCAACTATTTCATGCCTCGATCTAACTTGGGTTGGACACAAGACGGACCTTGCCATGAACATCATCAAGGACATCCGGTAGCAGCTCAATCCTGTTAACCTTCATGAAGGAAACCTTGTGGCCTTGCCACTCATAAACTTGTTTGTGGAGGCATGCCACGTCATCTTCCTGCGTAAGCTTGACAAGAGCAGTATGCCTCACAAACGAAGGAGTAGCTTTGAACTTCTTGTGCTTCAGTACACCCTGGACAACACGCCCGACAACAGTGAGGCTGGAGTACAACTAGACATTGGTATAAGCGCAAATGGCTTTCAGGATCCAACAGCCTAAGAACTCTGTTTTCCCAATGTGTATATTCTGGTCATCCGCCTCATAGCGAGTGACATGTACAACGGCACAATCCTTGTCTGCATTAGGGCTCTAATTGAAACAGAAACAAATTCTGAATTACTTTCCAGTATAAGAAACACAAGTTATTTAAACTACTATGTATGGCATGGCATCGAAGCTAATAAAATTTTGCATTATTCATCACCACATACTTAGATGAAAAACCACAATCGAGATCGGCAAAGAAGAAAATCACCTTGGGTAGCTCAGCGGGGGGGGGGGGGGCACATCCTCGAAGGGGGAAAATCACCTTGGGTATTGACCGTGAGCGTATCTGGGGTCGGCTCGGTGGCTGCCTCCATATTCTTGGAGCTCTCTGTCTCATGGGGATCAGCCTCCCGCATCTGCTCCAATATCGGCAGATCTTTGCCTAGTTCTTCTTGGTCCATCCTGAAACTGACGAATACTAGGAGACCACTGAAAGGAAAACACAATCGCAATGACAATGAAACAAAAAAGAGAGTGAGATCAGTTACTGCTTTGCAAAAGTTCTTTTTTTCTCTAAACGAAAATATATCAACATCACGGATCCGCTTACCTTCCCTTCATTGGGAGAGAAGAACAGTGTCAGATGCGAGTGTTGCCTTTCTTGCAGACGGTGAGGGAGAAGGGGATTCAGCGAAGAGTGAAATGATGGTTGCTTCGTCCGTCAAACCTAGAATGCGGGGAGGTGGGGTTTTGTGATACGACGACTCATTACTACCGCGCTACGATCGGGGTGACTCTCCGCCTGCATACTGCCTTCTAATTTGGTGGATGGCATTTGGGCCCGCGCGCTGCATGGCCTGCTTGTCGGTGAACAAAAGTATAACGGCATTCAGTAGAGGCAGACGTTTCGATGACCTAGGAGGAGCCAGAAGCGGTATTGTATCCACTGTACTAGTAGTAATTGTTTTTATGGGTAGATGTAGAGTGTCTCCACTGTACTAGTAGTAATTGTTTCTCTGGGCCCAAGACAAAATTGCCCATCCACCCTAGTAAATAGTAAAATCAATTCAAAAGCCCATATATTTACTGAATGAGAGGCGCTACCCACACCCATCACACCACCCCCCAAAAAACCTGGGTGCTCTGCTTCCTCCTCACTCCCACCCACCTCACATCAGCTCGCTCCACTCGTACCCCAAATTCCTCACCTCACTCCTACAGGAAACCCCAGCTCCCCTTCTGCCTCACTAATACAGAAAAACCCCGGCTCCCCTTCTTCTTCACTCGCACTACAACTAGGCTCATCATTTGTTACTCTGCTTAAATCCGTGAGCACGACGCGACGCCCTCGAGGAAAATGGAGTCGGCTGACCCCAGCGCCAAGAAGATGAGGCTCCCGCCAGCGGCGGCGCCTGTTGTAGATCCCGCACCCAGCACCGTGGGGAGAAGCAGCGACCCCGCCCCCACCGGATCCCAGGAACCCGTAGAATCTCGGGTGGACCGCATCAGCGATCTCCCGGACGCCATCCTTGGGGAGATCATCTCGCTTCTCCCCACCAAGGATTGCTGCCGCACCCAAGTCCTCTCAATTCGGTGGCGCCCTCTATGGCGCGTCGTGCCCCTTAATCTCGACTGTCGTTAGCTATCTCTCTTCAATGATTATGAAATCCCTAGAGCCATCGTCTCCTCCCACCAGGGCTCCATTCAAAGCCTCTGCATCCCGTCATGCTACCTGAGCAAGCATACCATGCCCTGTACGATGGACGCCTGGCTTAAATCCCCTGAATTCACTGAACTATAGCTGCTTGAGTTCTAGTTTTTCCCTGGAAATCACCTACCGCATACCGTACGCCATGTACTTGTGCCCTTAGCATTGATGTCCATCTCGCGGTTTTCCTCCTCTCTCCTCACCGTCACCTGCGTCGTGCTACCTACCAGACAATCTGGTACTAAACCTTCGACTCCCATTTCCCAAGAAACTTTCACTTGTGCGGGTTCCTATGTCGGAGGCCTCATTGCACAACATCATCCACTCCAGTTGCCCTGCCCTGGAGTGCTTGGTGCTTTTTCACAGTTAGAATTGGTTGTATCAAATAAAGTCTCCTAACCTTGTAAGAATTGGAATTTCTTTTAACGGAAGGCAGCTCATCATCCAAGATGCCTCTTCACTTCAAAGGTTGAACCTTGATTCTAGTTATTCACCGTTGTAAATAACCATCCTCACTGTGCCTAAACTGGAGACCTTGGGTGTAATACATGATCTCTGTGCTCATTTCAATATGGTGTTTGGCTCCGTAGTTCTTCAGGTACTTTATATTATCATCCACACTTGTAACCATAAGCTGCATTTTAAATTTCTGCGCATTGGAGTACACATTTTGTACTAATATTATGTTCTATGCTCAATGAAGAGTTTCTCCATGGATGGACTATCAATGGTGCAGGATTCTGTCAAGATCTTATATATCCAAATGAATAGTTTTGATCTGAACAAGATTATTGGCTTGCTGTAATGCTTTCCATGTCGGGAGAAGTTGTATATAAAAGGTGATAATTTCACGCACATTGGAAGCCCGCATATAGTGTACTAGAATTAACCGTTCAACTGTTGTTCTTTCAACACTCTTTTTTTAGACCTTAACTGTTTCATGTCTATTTAGGCAACAGGACGGGGTATGAAAGTTATAACCAATTGGTGGATTCGTAAGCATCGGGATTTTCTCACTTCTCATGAGATTCGATTGAAGACAATAACGCTAGAACAATATGTAGCCAACCATGCAAACAATAGATTCGTCACATTCTTCCTGCTGAATGCGAGGTTACTATTGTCCATCAGGCTTAACTTTATCAGCAGCATGGTTTTGACGGATGGGTATGTCGAATAGCAAAAAAAAGGAGTTTCAGGTGGGCAAAAGAGCTTGTGAACGTGCCGGGCTTCTATTTACAACATATTGCGGTCATAATCCAGTAAATTTTACGACCCAGGATGTTCATTCTATGGACCTGACCGATCCATTTGACTGTGACTGCCAAAAACAGTGCTGGAGTTAGATGTTGTTGCCCTTTTCAACCTGGGTTTTGTGTAAACCTGATGAACAATTAACCCTCGTCCTTTTGTACAGTTTGTAAGCTGGAGTTAGATGTTCTTGCCATTTTCAACTCGGCTGTGACTGTCATATTTTCTTTGAAACAAGGCAAATGGCTTGCCATTCATTTAATTTAGAGTGAAATATTGTAACAAAATCCCAAAATAACATCACTCTCACCGGCTACTTGAGCTCACTGTGCATTACAGAAGCCAGGTGATTAGCCCCCACCAGCACCCACAAACTTATTTCAAACTAGCACATCAAATGGGCTGTAAATTTTCATAGAAAGGCTGCATGACCGTGACAGATTTGGATTCTGACATTTGGGACCTGCAAGGAAATAGCCTATCCAAGGTGGTGTCGACTTACTAGCCAGTCAACAAATGATTCTGCCTACCAGTTGTTGGATTGACATCCAACATCTGTCGTGTATCTTCTATCTCTTGTCTTTTTCTTCCTCCAGCCGCCCCAACCAAACCACCCCGTCGGCTCCGCCTGCTCCCACCTCCCATGGTTGGATGTGCCTCCGCCGCCCTACCGTACCCTCCAACGTTGGCCAGTCCTCTCTCTATTCCCCCACACGTCCTATTATTCTCCAGTGACGTCAGCCCCAACACGCACCCGCACCTGAACCAGTCAACCCTCGTACTCCCCTCCGCCTGCGACTGGACCGACGCATCTTCCACGGCTCCTGTTCGTTCCGTCCGAGGCCTCGTCGTCGTCCTCCGCCTTGGTTCGCTCGCCTTGCGCGGTGCGCCGCCATCTTTTGTTGTCAACGTCATCAACAACCGAGAGGAACAAGGAGATGACTGTACATGGAGAGGATGACAGTAGGAACCCACCAGCGTCATGGCAGTACGCAAGCAAGTGCCTCTATATTACAAGCCCAAAAAATGGTTCCTCCTAATGGTTGGACATCTGGGGCTCACGCCATTGTCAACGTAGTCAATAAATGAGAGAATTACACTACGAGCGGCTGACACGAGGGACCCAGCAGGTCGCGCAGTTTTTTTTTGAGGAACAAGCCATTGTTATTTATACTAGTTTTAGCGATGGATCAGGGTTACAATGGGGCTGTGTGGGGGTTGTGGCCCGTCTAGCCAGGGTTTTATTTATGTTTACCACATCACAAGCCCAGTTGTATTTTTTTCTTGCTGAAAATGGCTAGCCCAGTTCTATTTTTTAAAAGAAATACCCAAATGAGGCCTACTTGCTTTACCAGCCCTGCTGGGCTGCAAATCTTTCAAGATGAGGAGAGTTTCATTCGGTTTGCCCAGAAATGGGCTGTACATTTTTAAAACACATCAAACCGGGAATTAGTTACAATTTTTTTATTACAAGATTTTAAATTCCATTGGTTTTTATGCATGGACAATTATTTGGATTTTATTTTTATATAAATTTTTTTCAAAATAGTTTGAATGTGAATTGATATTTTGGGATTAAAAAACAGCTGACCGCACCGAAATGTGCAAAATTTCATATATTTTTTAACCGTGGCCACAATATGGGGTGTAATGCTAACAAAAAGAAGATGGGATCCAAAAAAATTCTTAAGAATTAACAAATGGGTTGTACATTATTAGAAATAATGGCAGATGGGTTGTATGTTGTTTTCCACGGATTTGAGGCTGACTTGTGCGCCTACTACAGGTTGACGCCTATGCTTTCCTAAAAAAAGGTTGATGCACACGCAATGCCATGTCAACTTAGTCAACACACGTGAGCAGTGACTGTTGGATGTCCATCCAACGACTGTCGTGCTTCTTCAATCTCTATTCTTCCTGCTCCAGCCTCTCAAACAAGCGCCGGTGGGACTGCCTACTCCCTCCTCCCGCGGCCGGCTATGCTGCCGCGCAGGCCTCACTGCCCCAACATACTCCCATCACTGGCCTAGCCATCCCTCTACACAGCCACACCTGCTGTTATTTTCCAGGGACGACAGACGAACCAGTAAACCCTCGTACTCCCCTCCATGTGGGAAACAACTGTTGAGTCTTCCCTGGCTCTGTGTCGTTCCATTCCTAGGCCTCGCCGTTGTCCACTGCCCTGGTTCTCTCGGCGCGGCCTGGTCAATGTGGTCAATGAACAACATCCATCGAAAGTGGACTGTACATGGAGAGGCTGACAGCTGGGTCCACGGCCGCATGCAAGGAAATACCTCCTTATTATGCGCAAAATAATGATTCCTCCACCTGACAGCTAGGACCCACCGGAAGGGCCTCTCTATTTCGCGAAAAAACATCCCCCCCCCCCCCCGCTGACAGGTCGGACCCACCAGCTATATCTTTGCATGCAAGGAAGTGCCTTCTTATTACGCACACAAAAATGAATACCCACCTGCTAGCTGGGACCTACCATAGTGGGAGGCTGACTTGTGGGCCTACTAAGTTGACGAGGATGGAGGGCTTTGTCAACTTAGTCAATATGAACAATTCTAGCTCTAGTGACCGTACGATGTCCATCAAACGGCCATAGTGCTTCTTCAACCTCTGGTCTTCTTGCTCCAGCCGCCCAAAGCAGTGTCGGTCGTGGCGCCTACTCCTGCCTCCCGTGGCCGGCTGTGCTGCCGCGGAGGCCTCACTGCCCCCTACTACTCCCACCGCTGTCCAGGTGAAAGCACAAGTGCTCCCTAGGTGGTTTTGGTAATTAATGTCAACATATATCTTGTTGGACTAACACCTTTATCTAGTATGCTTCAGATAAGTTCAACAATGGAGTGGCATGGACTAAAGGATGTGGGAACTCCTTCGAGATGCTAAGGACAAAGGATTGGCTCAAGCTTCAAGCTCAAGACTCTTCATTTTACATTTTAGTGATCCAAGATCACATTGAGTCTATAGGAAAAGCCAATACTATCAAGGAGGGATGAGGTGTTGCTTAATGAGTTTCTTGCTCCATAGTGCTTAGTGATATGCTCCAAAACCCTCAACTACTTTCCCACTTCCACACATACGTCCTAAACCTAAAGTCAAACTCGGCCCCACTGATTCTTTCTATCCGGCGCCACCGAGTTTGGATGTCATAGCCACTGCCACAAACCCTAGGCAAATCGGTCTTACCGATAGGGATCTCGGTCTCACCGAGATGGGATTGTAATCTCTCTGTTTCCCATCGTAATGTTTCGGTCTAACCGAAGTGAGCGATCGGTCCCACCGAGATTGCAATGTAAACTCTCTGTTTCCCTTTTGTAACATTTCGGTCTCACCGAAAAGAGCAAATCGGTCCCACCGAGTTTACCTGACCAACTCTCTGGAAAGCTTATTACCAAAATCGGTCTCACCGAGTTTGTGTAATCGGTCTTACCGAGATTACGTTATGCCCTAACCCTAACCGAATCGGTCCTACCGAGTTGCATGTCAGTCCCACCAAAAATCCTAACGGTCACTAGGTTTACTAAATCGGTTCAACCGAGTCTGTTGAATCGGTCCCACCGAGTTTGGTAGATTGTTTGTAACGGTTAGATTTTATGTGGAGGATATATATACCCCTCCACCTCCTCTTCATTCGTGGCGAGAGCCATCAGACTGAACCTACACTTCCAGCATACATTTTCTGAGAGAGAACTACCTACTCATGTGTTGAGGCCAAGATATTCCATTCCTACCATATGAATCTTGATCTCTAGCCTTCCCCAAGTTGCTTTCCACTCAAATATTCTTTCCACCAGATCCAAATCCCATGAGAGAGAGTTGAGTGTTGGGGAGACTACCATTTGAAGCACAAGAGCAAGGAGTTCATCATCAACACACCATTAATTTGTTACTTCTTGGAGAGTGGTGTCTCCTAGATTGGCTAGGTGTCACTTGGGAGCCTCTGACAAGATTGTGGAGTTGAACCAAGGAGTTTGTAAGGGCAAGGAGATCGCCTACTTTGTGAAGATCTACCGCTAGTGAGGCAAGTCCTTTGTGGGCGACGGCCATGGTGGGATAGACAAGGTTGCTTCTTCGTGGACCCTTCGTGGGTGGAGCCCTCCATGGACTCGCGCAACTGTTACCCTTTGTGGGTTGAAGTCTCCATCAACGTGGATGTACGATAGCACCACCTATCAGAACCACGCCAAAAACATACGTGTCTCCAATTGCGTTTGAATCCTCCAAAACCCTTCCCTTTATATTCTTGCAAGTTGCATGCTTTACTTTCTGCTGCTCATGTACTCTTTGCATGCTTGCTTGCTATGTATTGTGAATGTTAAACTTGTGCCTAAACTCCACTTAAAACTTAAAGATCTTAAAAACTGCAACTTTGGTACTTAGTGTCTAATCACCCCCCTCTAGACACCTCTTCTCAAGGTCCTACAAGTGGTATCAGAGCAAAGGTCTCCATTGCCTTGGTTTAATCACCATTGGAGGAAGATAGATGAGTCTACTTTGGGGAGTCTTAGACATAGAGTGCCTATTCTTGATGGAGAGTATTTTCATGAGTGGAAAAATGAGATGCTTGTAATTTTCAATCAATATCATTTGAACAAGTACATTGCTAGCCCTTGTGCACCTCATGTTGACCCTATGCATCCTACCCATGATGAGTCAATTGACATGATTAGGAATCTTAGAACTGCCGAACTTATCATTAGAGGATTGCCTCGAAACTTGATCGGATGTTTGCCTACTCTTAAGTGTGCCTACACTATATGGAAATTTCTTGAGGAACGCTTTCCAAATTATTCCTTGAAAAATCTTGATGAAATTCTCCATAAGTCCATTGCTTTGAGTAAGATGAATACTAGTGATCCTATGTTTGGTGATCGTCTGTTTGAGCTTACAAACCTTATGCGTGCCAAAGGAGATGTTGGAATTGTTAGTGATATTATTTCCGAAGCTATAAAAATTCATAAGCAAGATCATTGTCAAACTCATTCTAATGAATCACCCTCTCTAGGATTTGATCCACCACATGACGATGTTGAACATGGATACTATGATGAGGATGATGATAGTGACTTCAATCTTGATGATGCAATGAGACATTTTGGTCTCATGGAAAATCTTCGGGGATATATGTCAGGAGGAAAGGAATGGGTTCTTGATAGTGGATGTATGGATCACATGACCGGAGATAAATACATGTTTCGTGAGCTTGCTGAAAATGATAGTCCTCGAAAGTATGTCACTTTCGTGAAACCTCAAAGGGTAAGGTGGTTGGCCTCGGTAAGGTGGCCATATCACATGATAGCTCCATACAAAATGTCATGCTCGTTGAATCTCTTGGATATAACTTACTTTCAGTATCTAGACTTGTTGATTTTGGTTTCAATGTCCTATTTACCGAAGTAGATTGCCAAGTGTTTCGTCGAGACAATCATAAAATGGTCTTTACCGGTGTGCATAGAGGTGATCTATACATTGTTGATTTCACTAAAAAGGCTCAACCTAAAACTTGCTTCATTGCTAAATCCTCAAAAGGTTGGTTATGGCATAGACGACTAGGTCATGTTGGCATGCGAAACCTTGACAAGCTTATTAAAGGAAATCATATCCTTGGAGTTAACGATGTCATATTTGATAAGGGTAGACTTTGCAGCGCTTGTCAGGCTGGTAAACAGGTTGGAGGAAGTCATCCCGTGTAGAACATCATGACCACAAGGAGGCCACTCGAGCTACTTCACATGGATCTTTTTGGTCCCAACTCTTACAAGAGTCTCGGTGGAAATTCTTTTGGCTAGTTATAGTCGATGATTTTTCAAGATTTACGTGGGTGTTCTTTCTCGATGATAAATCGCAGGTCCAAAAGATCTTCAAAAACTTCTCTAGGAAGGCCCAAAATCAATTTGAAGTGAAGATCAAGAAGGTTCGCAGCGACAACGGAACGGAGTTCAAGAACGCAAATGTGGACACCTTTCTTGACGAAGAAGGGATTTCACACGAGTTCTCGGCTACGTACACACCTCAACAAAATGGAGTTGTTGAGAGGAAGAACCGGACGCTCATCGAAATGGCGAGAACGATGCTTGATGAGTACAAGACGCCTAAGCACTTTTGGGCAGAAGCGGTTGAGACAGCTTGTCATGCAACAAATCGCTTGTATCTTCACAAGCTATTCGGCAAGACGGCATACGAGCTCCTCACTGGTAACAAACCCCAAGTCGGATACTTTCGAGTATTTGGCTCAAAGTGCTACATTCTTGATAAGCATCGTGATTCTAAATTTGCTCCTAAGTCTCATGAAGGTTTCCTACTAGGTTATGGCTCAAACTCTCACACTTACCGTGTCTAAAACAATTTCACCCGAAAGGTTGAAGAGACGGTAGATGTGAAGTTTGATGAATCTAACGGCTCGCAAGTAGAGCAATTGCCAATTGATGTAGGAGACAAAGATCCTTCGGAAGCAATCCAAGACTTGTCTATTGGCAAGGTCCGTCCAACAGAGGTGAAGGAGAGTACCTCGTCCGTCCAAGTGGAAGCTTCTACTTCACGACAGGGTGAGCCAAGAGTTGATACGGAAGCATCCACAAGTGGGACGCACCAAGATGATGAAAACGAGGAAGTGCATCAAGATGAACGTCAACAACCTCCTTCTCCACCATGACAAGAGAACGACAACGCCAACAATGAAGAAGGCCAAGAAGAAGAACAAGATGAAGAAGAAGTTCAACCAAAGAACAAGCAAAAGCTTTCACGAGTTCGAGCAAGAATTGCTAAAGACCATCCCGTCGAGCAAATCTACAATGATATTCAAACCGGGAGAATCACTCGCTCTAAAACTCGTTTAGCTAACTTTTGTGAAAACGATTCTTTCATCTCTATCATTGAACCTATGAAGGTCGAAGAAGCATTGGAAGATCCGGATTGGATAAACGCTATGCATGAAGAGCTACACAACTTTGAGAGGAACCAAGTTTGGACATTAGTTGAGAAGCCCGACAACAACCACAACATCATCAGTACCAAATGGGTGTTTCGCAACAAGCAAGATGAAGATGGACAAGTAGTTCGCAACAAAGCACGTCTTGTCGCCCAAGGCTACACACAAGTCGAAGGTATGGACTATGGTGAGACTTACGCTCCCGTTGCTAGACTTGAGTCCATTGACATCTTACTTGCCTATGCTAATCATCATGATATCACCTTGTACCAAATGGACATTAAAAGTGCATTTCTAAATGGTGAAATAGAGGAGGAAGTTTATGTTAAACAACCTCCCGGCTTTGTCAATCCTAAGAAACCAAATCATGTTTACAAACTTCACAAAGCTCTTTATGGTCTTAAACAAGCGCCTAGAGCATGGTATAAATGCTTGACCAAGTTCCTTATTGAAAAAGGCTTTGAAATTGGGAAAATTGATTCTACTCTTTTTACTAAAAGTGTTAATGGAGAACTATTTGTGTGCCAAATCTATGTTGATGATATTATATTTGGTTCAACTAACCCTCATTTTAGTGAAAAGTTTGGGAAGCTAATGTCGGAGAAGTTTGAGATGTCTATGATGAGTGAACTCAAATTCTTTCTTGGATTGCAAATCAAGCAAAGTAAGGAAGGTACCTTTGTTTCTCAAATGAAGTACACCAAGGACTTATTCAAGAAGTTCAATATGCAAGAATGCAAAGGTATGACTACACCCATGCCTACTAGTGGACATCTTGACTTGACCAAAGATAGTGAACCGGTTGATCAAAAGGTTTATCGCTCTATGATTGGTTCATTATTATATCTATGTGCTTCACGTCCCGATATCATGCTAAGTGTGTGCATGTGTGAACGATATCAAGCTGCTCCTAAAGAATGACATCTTAAGGCTGTGAAAAGGATAGTGAGATACTTAATCCATACACCAAATTTTGGCATTTGGTATCCTAAGAGGGCCTCTTTCGATCTTGTTGGCTACTCCGACTCGGACTATGTCGGAGACAAGGTTGATAGAAAGTCCACTTCGGGTACTTGTCAATTTCTTGGTAGATCTCTTATGTCTTGGTCCTCCAAGAAACAAAACTCGGTATCCTTATCCACCACCGAAGCGGAATACATTGCCGCTGGTTCATGTTGTGCTCAATTACTTTGGATGACTCAAACTCTTAAAGATTATGGGATATATGTGAGACATGTTCCATTGCTTTGTGACAATGAAAGTGCTATCAAAATTTGTCATAATCCCGTGCAACATTCTCGTACTAAGCATATTGAAGTTCGTCATCATTTCATTCGAGATCATGTTGCTAAGGGTGACATTGATCTTAAGCATGTTCGCACCGAAAAGCAATTAGCGGATATATTCACTAAACCTCTTGATGAGAAAGTGTTTTGCAGGTTAAGAGGAGAATTGAACATCATTGATGCTTCAAACTTGGAGTAGAAACTCCATTGTATACATGCAAGACATGAGCTTATGACTAAACCTTGATATTTCTCTTATGATGAAAATCTTATGTCTTGGATATATTTGCAACTTGCATGATATCTAACCCATGTAGGTACTTGGTGGAATCAAATTCCATGAGGTTGTAACCTACTCATATCTTGAGCAATCTCTACATCACCAATCTCTATACTATGGTGGTTGAAGACAAGGAAGCACGGAACCATTCAAACATATCCTTTGACAACTTCTATGTTGAGCATCATGATTGTCATATTTGGATACACAAGTGCTCTTCCTTGCAAGAACTAACCCATGTAGGTAGATGGATTCAAATTCCAAGTGGTGCTCCCAATTCTTGATGAGCTACATCAACCTTGAGCAACCCACACAAGTTCAACTACATGGACTACACCACCAACCAAGGTATGTTATTCCATCTTAGAGAAGCTTTACTCCAAGTCATGAGCTAAAGCAACTCAACAAGATTGTGAATACATCAAGATGCTTAAACGAAAAATGGTAACCCCATTTTGAGCTTAAACGATGAGTATGACCTATGGTCAAGTGATCTCACTTGACTCCTAAGTCAATATACTCTAACATAGGTGACTTTGTCGCCGACCATCTCTAGACGAAGTTCTCTTGTGTTGTTTTTTGTGTTTTTGCTTTCGTCTCATGCATATTTGTTTCCCCTTTCAAAAAAAACTTCATCTAGATTTCTTTCTGTTTGCTCTGCATTCTCTGCATCCAATTCATTGCATATCTTTCAGTAAATTCCTTGCAAATCTTTGTGAGATCTTACTAGTCTAGTGAGCTGCGGTGATAAGTGTTTTCTCTCCAATGAACTCAGTTCCACCGATTTGTTGTTTTCGGTCCAACCGAATCCTTTCGGCACAATCGAAGCATACCACTCGGTGCCACCGATTTCAACAGGAAAAATAGTTTGCCACTTATTCTGTGTTTCTTCTGATCCAGCTCCACTCAATGAATCTTGTCCTCTACAAGCATCACTTTTTTTTCATTGCTTTGTGCTGTGTCTCAAGGACCAAACCCATTCGACAGATTCTAGAAGACCCTTCTTGGAAATTGATGTCAAAGGGGGAGAGAGAGATCACATCAAAGCTTATCATTTAGAGAGAGATCACATCAGAGAAAGAGCATATCACCTCCTTAGGGGGAGAGAGATACTCAGGGGGAGAGAGAGACCTCCAGGGAGAGAGAATACTTAAGTAGAAAGTATTTCTCAAGGATCCCAGATGCTTGGTGTTCAAGAGGAGAGATGCCTCATGTCTTCTTGAGGGGAAAGACATGTTCATATGTGCTTATTTGCATTAGCTTGCATTAGCTCTGTTCATCATTCATATCTTTCAGCTCTGATTTTCTATTCCCTATCTTCTCCTAGTATCCCATGCTAGATTTAGGGGGAGCAAGACATCTAAGGGAAAGAAAGAAATCAGTTAAATTCATTGCATATCTTTACTCTTGGGGACATGTCTAATCCAATGTGATACTTAGTACTCACTCTCTACATGTCATCCCAGTCTTGGTATTCTTGTAGTTTCTTTTGTTTGCTCTGGCTAGTAGGTGCATATGTGTTATCTAACCTTGTTTACGCAGGTTCATTCCATCCTAAGCCAACTCAAGACTACAAGGTAAGTATATGCATCACAATCATGAGTATGAGGAATTCTTGCTGATGTACATACTGTTTGCAAGAAGGACTCATGAGCATGAAGGTATTTTCTTTAATATCCTTTGCTTTGATGAATATGGCCAAGATACATGTAACACATTGCCTACTCTATCATGGTTATGCTCTCACATGCTTCTATATTCCATATTCACATGATTGCATACATGTAGGGGGAGCCTATGCTTGTTACATGTCTTTCCAAAGCTTTACTTGCTATTCTTTATATCTTTATCTAAAGCTTTGATGTATGTTGTCATCAATTACCAAAAAGGGGGAGATTGAAAGCACAAGTGCTCCCTAGGTGGTTTTGGTAATTAATGTCAACATATCTCTTGTTGGACTAACACCTTTATCTAGTATGCTTCAGATAAGTTCAACAATGGAGTGGCATGGACTAAAGGATGTGGGAACTCCTTCAAGATGCTAAGGACAAAGATTGGCTCAAGCTTCAAGCTCAAGACTCTTCATTTTACATTTTAGTGATCCAAGATCACATTGAGTATATAGGAAAAGCCAATACTATCAAGGAGGGATGAGGTGTTGCTTAATGAGTTTCTTGCTCCACAATGCTTAGTGATATGCTCCAAAACCCTCAACTACTTTCCCACTTCCACACATATGTCCTAAACCTAAAGTCAAACTCGGCCCCACTGATTCTTTCTATCCGGCGCCACCGAGTTTCGATGGCATAGACACTGCCACAAACCCTAGGCAAATCGGTCTTACCGATAGGGATCTCGGTCTCACTGAGATGGGATTGTAATCTCTCTGTTTCCCGTCGTAACGCTTCGGTCTAACCGAAGTGAGCGATCGGTCCCACCGAGATTGCAATGTAAACTCTCTGTTTCCCTTTTGTAACATTTCGGTCTCACCAAAAAGAGAAAATTGGTCCCACTGAGTTTACCTGACCAACTCTCTGGAAAGCTTATTACCAAAATCGGTCTCACCGAGTTTGTGTAATCGGTCTTACCGAGATTACATTTTTCCCTAACCCTAATCGAATCGGTCCTACCGAGTTGCATGTCAGTCCCACTGAAAATCCTAATGGTCACTAGGTTTACTAAATCGGTCCGACCGAGTCTGTTGAATCGGTCCCACCGAGTTTGGTAGATTGTGTATAACGGTTAGATTTTGTGTGGAGGCTATATATACCCCTCCACCTCCTCTTCATTCGTGGAGAGAGCCATCAGACTGAACCTACACTTCCAGCATACATTTTCTGAGAAAGAACTACCTACTCATGTGTTGAGGCCAAGATATTCCATTCCTACCATATGAATCTTGATCTCTAGCCTTCCCCAAGTTGCTTTCCACTCAAATCTTCTTTCCACCAGATCCAAATCCCATGAGAGAGAGTTGAGTGTTGGGGAGACTATCATTTGAAGCACAAGAGCAAGGAGTTCATCATCAACGCACCATTAGTTTGTTACTTCTTGGAGAGTGGTGTCTCCTAGATTGGCTAGGTGTCACTTGGGAGCCTCCGACAAGATTGTGGAGTTGAACCAAGGAGTTTGTAAGGGCAAGGAGATCGCCTACTTCGTGAAGATCTACTGCTAGTGAGGCAAGTCCTTCGTGGGCGATGGCCATGGTGGGATAGACAAGGTTGCTTCTTCGTGGACCCTTCGTGGGTGGAGCCCTCCGTGGACTTGCGCAACGGTTACCCTTCGTGGGTTGAAGTCTCCATCAACGTTGATGTACGATAGCACCACCTATCGGAACCATGCCAAAAACCCTTCCCTTTACATTCTTGCAAGTTGCATGCTTTTCTTTCCGTTGCTCATATACTCTTTGCATGCTTGCTTGCTATGTATTGTGAATGTTAAACTTGTGCCTAAACTCCACTTAAAACTTAAAGATCTTAAAAACTGCAACTTTGGTACTTAGTGTCTAATCACCCCCCCCCCCTCTAGACACCTCTTCTCAAGGTCCTACACTAGGCCATCCTCCACTTACCCACACCCCCTGTTATTCTGCGATGATGGCAGCCTCACACCGTAGCCGAACCAGTGAACCCTCGTACTCCTCTCCGCGTGGGCATCCACTGCCGCGTCTTCCCCGGCTCCGCGTCATTCCCTTCCTTGCCTCACCGTCGTCAACCGCCGTGGTGCTCTCGGTGCGGCGTGGTCAATGTGGTCAATGACCGACTTCCATTGGAAGAGTACTGTACGTGGAGAGGCTGACAGCTGGGTCCACGACAGCCGCAAGGAAGTGCCTCCTTATTACGTGCAAAATAATTATTCCTCCATCTGATAGGCAGGGACCCACAGGAAGAGCCACCGTATTTTGCAAAAGAATGTTTCCCCCCTGACAGCAGGGACCCACGGACGGGCCATCGTATTTCATGAAAAAAAACGTTCCCTTCGCTGTCAGCTCGGACCCACCGGAAGTGCCTCCTTATTACGCACAAAAAATTGAATACTCCCCCTGCTAGTTGGGACCCACCTTGGTGGGAGGCTGACTTGTGGGCCTACTAAGTTGACGGGGACGGAGGGCTTTGTCAACTTAGTTAATATGAACGATTCTAGCTCCAGTGACTGTACGATGTCCATCCAACGGCCGTAGTGCTTCTTCAACCTCTGGTCTTCTTGCTCCATCCGCCCAAAGCAGCGCCGGTCGTGCCGCATGCTCCTGCCTCCCGTGGCCGGCTGTGCTGCCGTGGAGGCCTCACCGCTCCCTACTATTCCCACATCTAGCCAAGCCCTACGGTGACGGCAGCCTCACACCGCAGCCGAACCAGTGAACCCTCGTACTCCTCTCCGCGCGGGCTTCCACTGCCGCGTCTTCCCCGGCTCCGTGTCGTCCCCTTCCTAGGCCTCGCCGTCGTCCAAGGAACGACTTCCATCGGAAGAGTACTGCACGTGGAGAGGCTGACAGTTGGGTCCACGCCGGCCGCAAGGAAGTGCCTCCTTATTACGCACAAAATAATTATTCCTCCACCTGGCAGCAGGGACCCACCGGACGGGCCACCGTATTTCGCAAAAAAAACGTTTCCCCCTGACTTCTGGGACCCACCAGCTACATCTTCGCACGCAAGGAAGTGTGTCCATATTACGGGCAAAAAAAATTGATTCGCCCCCTGACTGCTCGGACCCACTAGCTATATCTTCGCACACAAGGAAGTGCCTGACAGTCGGACCTGTTGGGGAACGTAGCATAAATTCAAAATTTTCCTACGTGTCACCAAGATCTATCTATGGAGAAACTAGCAACGAGGGGAAGGAGAGTGCATCTACATACCCTTTTAGATCGCTAAGAGGAAGCGTTCAAGTGAACGGGGTTGATGGAGTCGTACTCGTCGTGATTCAAATCACCGATGATCTAGTGCCGAACGGACAACACCTCCGCGTTCAACACACGTACAGCTCGACGATGTCTCCCACGCCTTGATCCAGCAAGGAGAGAGGGAGAGGTTGAGGAAGACTCCATCCAGCAGTAGCACAATGGCATGGTGGTGGTGGAGGAGCGTGGCTATCCTGCAGGGCTTCGCCAAGCACCGCAGAAGAGGAGATGAACTTGGGAGAGAGGGAGGGGCTGCACCAAAGGCAAAAGGTGTGTCTCAAGAGGCCCTCTACCCCCACTATATATAGGGATCCCAAGGGGGGGGGGTGCGCCAGCCCTAGGAGATCCAATCTCCTAGGGGGCGGCGGCCAGGGGAGGTTTCCCTCCCCCCCAAGGCACCTAGGAGGTGCCTTCCCTCCTTGGGACTCTTCCTTTTAGGGTTCCCTAGGCGCATGGGCCTCTTGGGGCTGGTGCCCTTGGCCCATGTAGGCCAAGGCGCACCCCCTACAGCCCATGTGGCCCCCCGGGGCAGGTGGCCCCACCCGGTGGGCCCCCGGGACCCTTCCGGTGGTCCCGGTACAATACCGATGACCCCGAAACTTGTCCCGATGGCCGAAACAGGACTTCCTATATATAAATCTTTACCTCCGGACCATTCCGGAACTCCTCGTGACGTCCGGGATCTCATCCGGGACTCCGAACAACATTCGGTAACCACATACAAGCTTCCTTTATAACCCTAGCGTCATCGAACCTTAAGTGTGTAGACCCTACGGGTTCGGGAGACATGCAGACATGACCGAGATGTTCTCCGGTCAATAACCAACAGCGGGATCTGGATACCCATGTTGGCTCCCACATGTTCCACGATGATCTCATCGGATGAACCACGATGTCAAGGACTCAATCGATCCCGTATACAATTCCCTTTGTCTATCGGTACGATACTTGCCCGAGATTCGATCGTCGGTATACCGATACCTTGTTCAATCTCGTTACCGGCAAGTCCCTTTACTCGTTCCGTAACACATCATCCCGTGATCAACTCCTTGATCACATTGTGCACATTATGATGATGTCCTATCGAGTGGGCCCAGAGATACCTCTCCGTTTACACGGAGTGACAAATCCCAGTCTCGATTCGTGCCAACCCAACAGACACTTTCGGAGATACCTGTAATGCACCTTTATAGCCACCCAGTTACGTTGTGACATTTGGTACACCCAAAGCATTCCTACGGTATCTGGGAGTTGCACAATCTCATGGTCTAAGGAAAAGATACTTGACATTAGAAAAGCTTTAGCATACGAACTACACGATCTTTGTGCTAGGCTTAGGATTGGGTCTTGTCCATCACATCATTCTTCTAATGATGTGATCCCGTTATCAATGACATCCAATGTCCATGGTTAGGAAACCGTAACCATCTATTGATCAACGAGCTAGTCAACTAGAGGCTTACTAGGGACTTGGTGTTGTCTATGTATCCACACATGTATCTAAGTTTCCTATCAATACAATTATAGCATGGATAATAAACGATTATCATGAACAAGGAAATATAATAATAATCAATTTATTATTGCCTCTAGGGCATATTTCCAACAGTCTCCCACTTGCACTAGAGTCAATAATCTAGTTCACATCGATATGTGATTAACACTCAAGGTCACATCCCTATGTGACTAACACCCAAAGAGTTTACTAGAGTCAATAATCTAGTTCACATTACCATGTGATTAACACTCGATGAGTTCTGGGTTTGATCATGTTATGCTTGTGAGAGATGTTATAGTCAACGGGTCTGAATCTTTCAGATCCATGTGTGCTTTACAAATCTCTATGTCATCTCCTAGATGCAGCTACCACGTTCTATTTGGAGCTATTCCAAATAACTGTTCTACTTGGAGCTATTCTAAATTATTGCTCCATTATACATATCCGGTATCTCTACTCAGAGCTATCCGGATAGGTGTTAAGCTTGCATCGACGTAACCCTTTACGACGAACTCTTTTACCACCTCCATAATCGAGAAAATTCCTTAGTCCACTAGTTACTAAGGATAACTTTGACCGCTGTCCTGTGATCCATTCTCGGATCACTCTTGTACCCCTTGACCAACTCATGGCAAGGCACATTTCAGGTGCGGTACACAGCATAGCATATTGTAGAGCCTATGTCTTAAGCATAGGGGACGACCTTCGTCCTTTCTCTCTATTCTGCCGTGGTCGAGCTTTAAGTCTTAACTTCATACCTTACCACTCAGGCAAGAACTCCTTCTTTGACTGATCCATCTTGAACACCTTCAAGATCATGTCAAGGTATGTGCTCATTTGAAAGTACCATTAAGCGTTTTGATCTATCCTTATAGATCTTGGTGCTCAATGTTCAAGTAGCTTAATCCAGGTTTTCTATTGAAAAACACTTTTCAAATAACCCTATATGCTTTCCAGAAATTCTACGTCATTTCTAATCAACAATATATCAACAACATTTATTTATCAGAAATTCTATAGTGCTCCCACTCACCCTTTTGGAAATACAAGTTTCTCATAAACTTTGTATAAACCCAAAATCTTTGATCATCATCAAAGCATACATTCCAACTCCGAGATGCTTACTCCAGTCCCTAGAAGGATTGCTGGAGCTTTGCATACTTATTAGCATCTTTCAGGATTGACAAAACCTTCCGGTTGTATCACATACAACCTTTCCTCAAAAAATCGTCGAGGAAACAATGTTTTGACATCCTATCTGCAAGATTTCATAAATAATGCAGTAATCGCTAATATAATTCCAACAGACTCTTAGCATCGCTACGAGTGAGAAAGTCTCACCGTAGTCAACTCCTTGAACTTGTCGGGAAACATCTTAACGACAAGTCGAGCTTTCTGAATGGTGACACTTACCATCATTGTCTGTCTTCCTTTCAAAATCCATATGTACCTAATAGCCTTACGACCATCAAGTAGTTCTTCCAAAGTCTACACTTTGTTTTCATACATGGATCCTATCTTGGATTTTATGGCTTCTAACCATTTGCCGGAATTTGGGCCCACCATCGCTTCTCCATAGCTCGTAGGTTCATTGTTGTCTAGCAACATGACTTTCAAGACAGGATTACTGTACCACTCTGAAGTAGTACGTATCCTTGTCATCCCACGAGGTTTGATAGTGACTTGATCTGAAGTTTCATGATCACCATTATAAGCTTCCACTTCAATTGGTGTAGGTGCCACAGGAACAACTTCCTGTCCCCTGCCACACACTAGTTGAAGAGACGGTTCAATAACCTCATCAAGTCTCCACCATCCTCCCACTCAATTCTTTCGAGAGAAATTTTTCCTCGGGAAAGGACCCAATTCTAGAAACAATCCCTTATTGCTTTCGGATCTGAGATAGGAGGTATACCCAACTGTTTTGGGTGTCCTATGAAGATGCATTTATCCGCTTTGGGTTCGAGCTTATCAGCCTGAAACTTTTTCACATAAGCGTCGCAACCTCAAACTTTTAAGAAATGACAGCTTAGGTTTCTCTAAACCATAGTTCATACGGTGTCATCTCATCGGAATTACGTGGTGCCCCTTTTAAAGTGAGTGCGGTTGTCTCTAATGCCTAACCCATAAACTATCGTGGTAATTCGATAAGAGACATCATGGTACACACCATATCCAATAGGGTGCAACTATGATGTTCGGACACACCATCACACTATGGTGTTCCAGGCGGTATTAATTGCGAAACAATTTCCACAATGTCTTAATTGTGTGCCAAAACTCGTAACTCAGATATTTATCTCTATGATCATATCATAGACATTTTATCCTCTTGTCACAATGATCTTCTACTTCACTCTGAAATTACTTGAACCAGTCAATAATTCAGACTTGTGTTTCATCAAGTAAATATTCTCAACATCTACTCGAATCATTTGTGAAGTAAGAACATAAAGATATTCACTGCATGCCTCAGCACTCATTGGACCGCACACATCAAAATGTGTTACTTCCAACAAGTTGCTTTCTGGTTCCATTTTACTGAAACCGAGGCTTTCAGTCATCTTGCCCATGTGGTATGATTTGCATGTCTCAAGTGATTCAAAATCAAATGAGTCAAAACGGTCCATTTGCATGGAGTTTCTTCATGCATATACACCAATAGACATGGTACGCATGTCTCAAACCTTTCAAAAACGAGTGAGCCCAAAAATCCATCAACATGGAGCTTCTTCATGCGTTTTATACCGATATGACTTACGTGGCAGTGCCACAAGTAGGTGGTACTATCATTACTATCTTTTGGCATGAACATGTGTATCACTATGATCAAGATTCAATAAACCATTCATTATAGGTGCAAGACCATTGAAGGTATTATTCAAATAAACAGAGTAACCATTATTCTCCTTAAATGAATAACCGTATTGCGGTAGATGTAATCCAATCATGTCTATGCTCAACGCAAACACCAAATAACAATTATTTAGGTTTAACACTAATCTCGACGGTAGAGGGAGCGTGCGATGCATCAACATTGGAAACACTTCCAACACATATCGTCAGCTCACCTTTAGCTAGTCCCCGTTTATTCCGTAGCTTTTATTTCGAGTTACTAACACTTAGCAACCGAACTGGTATCTAATACCCCGGTGCTACTAGGAGTACTAGTAAAGTATACATCAACACAATGTATATCCAATATACTTCTATCGACCTTGCCAGCCTTCTCATCTACCAAGTATCTAGGGTAATTCTGCTCCAGTGACTGTTCCTCTTATTACAGAAGCACTTAGTCTCGGGTTTGGGTTCAACATTGGGTTTCTTCACTAGAGCAGCAGCTGAATTGTCGTTTCATGAAGTATCCCTTCTTGCCCTTGCCCTTCTTGAAACTAGTGGTTTTACTAACCATCAACAATTGATGCTCCTTCTTGATTTCTACTTTCGCGGTGTCAAACATCGCGAATATCTCAAGGATCATCATATATGTCCCTGATATATTATAGTTCATCACGAAGCTCTAGCAGCTTGGTGGTAATGACTTCGGAGAAACATCACTATCTCATCTGGAAGATCAACTCCCACTCGATTCAAATGATTGTTGCACTCAGACAATCTGAGCACAAGCTCAACGATTGAGCTTTTCTCCCTGAGTTTGCAGGCTAAGGAAATCGTTGGAGGTTTCATACCTCTTGACGTGGGCACGAGCCTGAAATCCCAATTTCAGCCCTCGAAACATCTCATATGTTCCGCGACGTTTTGAAAAACGTCTTTGGTGCCTCTACTTAAACCATTTAACTGAACTATCACGTAGTTATCAAAACGTGTATGTCCGATGTTCGCAACATCGACAAACGACGTTTGGGGTTCAGCACACTGAGCGATGCATTAAGGACATAAGCTTTCTACTGATCGCATAATCGCTACTGTCAACTTTCAACTAATTTTTCTCTAGGAACATATCTAAACAGTAGAACTATAGCGTGAGCTACGACATAATTTGCGAAGACCTTTTGACTATGTTCAGGATAATTAAGTTCGTCTTATGAACTCCCACTCAGATAGACATCCCTCTAGTCATCTAAGTGATCACATGAACCGAGTCAAACTAGGCCGTGTCCGATCATCACGTGAGCGCGACTAGTCATCATCGGTGAACATCTTCATGTTGATCGTGTCTACTATACGACTCATGCTCGACCTTTCGGTCTCCGTGTTCCGAGGCCATGTCTGTACATGCTAGGCTCGTCAAGTTAACCCTAAGTGTATTGCATGTGTAAATCTGTCTTACACCCGTTGTATGTGAACGTAAGGATCTATCACACCCGATCATCACGTGGTGCTTCGAAACGACGAACTGTAGCAACGGTGCACAGTTAGGGGAGAACACTTCTTGAAATTGTTGTAAGGGATCATCTTATTTACTACCGTCGTTCTAAGTAAACAAGATGCATAAACATGATAAACATCACATGCAATCAAATAGTGACATGATATGGCCAATATCATTTTGCTCCTTTTGATCTCCATCTTCGGGGCTCCATGTTCATCATCGTCACCGGCATGACACCATGATCTTCATCATCATGATCTTCATCATCGTGCCTTCATGAAGTTGCCTCGCCAACTATTACTTCTACTACTATGGCCAACGGTTAGCAATAAAGTAAAGTAATTACATGACGTTTAAGTTGACACGCAGGTCATAAATAAATAAAGACAACTCCTATGGCTCCTGCCGGTTGTCATACTCATCGACATGCAAGTCGTGATTCCTATTACAAGAACATGATCAATCTCATACATCACATATATCATTCATCACATCCTTTTTGGCCATATCACATCACATAGCATACCCTGCAAAAACAAGTTAGACGTCCTCTAATTGTTGTTTGCATGTTTTACGTGGCTGCTATGGGTTTCTAGCAAGAACGTTTCTTACCTACGAAAGAACCACAACGTGATATGCCAATTGCTATTTACCCTTCATAAGGACCCTTTTCATCGAATCCGATCCGACTAAAGTGGGAGAGACAGACACCCGCCAGCCACCTTATGCAACTAGTGCATGTTTGTCGGTGGAACCGGTCTCACGTAAGCGTACGTGTAAGGTTGGTCCGGGCCGCTTCATCCCACGATGCCGCCGAATCAAGATAAGACTAGTAACGGCAAGCATATTGAACAAAATCAACGCCCACAACTACTTTGTGTTCTACTCGTGCAAAGAATCTACGCAATAGACCTAGCTCATGATGCCACTGTTGGGGAACGTAGCATAAATTCAAAATTTTCCTACGTGTCACCAAGATCTATCTATGGAGAAACTAGCAACGAGGGGAAGGAGAGTGCATCTACATACCCTTTTAGATCGCTAAGCGGAAGCGTTCAAGTGAACGGGGTTGATGGAGTCGTACTCGTCGTGATTCAAATCACCGATGATCTAGTGCCGAACGGACAGCACCTCCGCGTTCAACACACGTACAGCTCGATGATGTCTCCCATGCCTTGATCCAGCAAGGAGAGAGGGAGAGGTTGAGGAAGACTCCATCCAGCAGCAGCACAATGGCATGGTGGTGATGGAGGAGCGTGGCTATCCTGCAGGGCTTCGCCAAGCACCGCAGAAGAGGAGATGAACTTGGGAGAGAGGGAGGGGCTGCACCAAAGGCAAAAGGTGTGTCTCAAGAGGCCCTCTACCCCCACTATATATAGGGATCCCAAGGGGGGGTGCGCCAGCCCTAGGAGATCCAATCTCCTAGGGGGCGGCGGCCAGGGGAGGTTTCCCTCCCCCCCAAGGCACCTAGGAGGTGCCTTCCCTCCTTGGGACTCTTCCTTTTAGGGTTCCCTAGGCGCATGGGCCTCTTGGGGCTGGTGCCCTTGGCCCATGTAGGCCAAGGCGCACCCCCTACAGCCCATGTGGCCCCCCGGGGCAGGTGGCCCCACCCGGTGGGCCCCCGGGACCCTTCCGGTGGTCCCGGTACAATACCGATGACCCCGAAACTTGTCCCGATGGCCGAAACAGGACTTCCTATATATAAATCTTTACCTCCGGACCATTCCGGAACTCCTCGTGACGTCCGGGATCTCATCCGGGACTCCGAACAACATTTGGTAACCACATACAAGCTTCCTTTATAACCCTAGCGTCATCGAATCTTAAGTGTGTAGACCCTACGGGTTCGGGAGACATGCAGACATGACCGAGATGTTCTCCGGTCAATAACCAACAGCGGGATCTGGATACCCATGTTGGCTCCCACATGTTCCACGATGATCTCATCGGATGAACCACGATGTCAAGGACTCAATCGATCCCGTATACAATTCCCTTTGTCTATCGGTACGATACTTGCCCGAGATTCGATCGTCGGTATACCGATACCTTGTTCAATCTCGTTACCGGCAAGTCTCTTTACTCGTTCCGTAACACATCATCCCGTGATCAACTCCTTGATCACGTTGTGCACATTATGATGATGTCCTACCGAGTGGGCCCAGAGATACCTCTCCGTTTACACGGAGTGACAAATCCCAGTCTTGATTCGTGCCAACCCAACAGACACTTTCGGAGATACCTGTAATGCACCTTTATAGCCACCCAGTTACGTTGTGACATTTGGTACACCCAAAGCATTCCTATGGTATCCGGGAGTTGCACAATCTCATGGTCTAAGGAAAAGATACTTGACATTAGAAAAGCTTTAGCATACGAACTACACGATATTTGTGCTAGGCTTAGGATTGGGTCTTGTTCATCACATCATTCTTCTAATGATGTGATCCCGTTATCAATGACATCCAATGTCCATGGTTAAGAAACCGTAACCATCTATTGATCAACGAGCTAGTCAACTAGAGGCTTACTAGGGACTTGGTGTTGTCTATGTATCCACACATGTATCTAAGTTTCCTATCAATACAATTATAGCATGGATAATAAACGATTATCATGAACAAGGAAATATAATAATAATCAATTTATTATTGCCTCTAGGGCATATTTCCAACAGGACCCACCTGGTCGAAGCGTACGTAGCGTTGTCATTCTGGTCGCAAACGTGTACGTACATACTGGTCAACGTAGACGCGAATGTGTCATAGTAGAGGCGCGCACATAGCATGTACACGTACGTACAGCGGTCAGGGTGCAAGAAAGTAAATACAGCCACGTACATACATACGGGCGGGGTCTCGAATGCCTACTCGTGCATACATACGGCTAGGGCTCGTGTGCATGGCTAGGTCGGAATGGAGAAAATGTGTCATCGTGTTCATGGGGCAACGAAATACGTCGTGTTCATCGGGAGGCAACGGAACGCGTGGGAGCCAACCAGCTTGGACGGAACAGCTGATGGAAACGAGGCCTGGCATACCGCAGAATGGAGGTAATGGCCTTGTGTTCGACCGGCCACGTTCGAAACGGGATCCTGTTCATCGGGAGGGGTCTGGCGTACCGCAAAACGGAGGAAACAGACTTCTATTGGACCTCCTATGGTCGAAACGGGGTCTTGTTGATCGGGAGGGGTCTGGCGTACCGCATAACGGAGGAAATGGACTTGTGTTGGAGCGCTACGGTCAAAACAGGGGTCCTGTTCATCAGGAGGGGTGTGGCGTACTGCAAAATGGGACTACACGGGATACTGTTCATCTCCACCGTCGACCTCCTCCAGCCTCCACGGGCTACTATTCCTCCATCGTCGACCTCCTCCAGCCTCCACCTGTGACTATTTATCCACGGGCTCCTGTTCATCCAGCCTCTACACGCGCTATTCCACTGGCTACTATTCAACCAACCCTCTCCATGGAATACTGTTCAACCACCCCTCCATGGGCTACTGTTCATCCAACCCTCCACCGGCTACTGTTCAACCAGCCCTCCACGGGGTCGTCCTGTTCATCTAGCCCTCCACGGGGGTCCTGTTCATCCAGCCCCAACTGGCTCGATCGGGGTCCTATTCATCCAGAGGCAACACCACAGGGTCCTGTTCATCCACCCCCACCGGGAACTGTTCATCCACCCCCACCCCCCAACAACGCTCACTGTTCATCCAAACCCCCTAGGAACGCTCATTGTTCATCCAGAGGCAGCATCGATCGGCTTCAGTTAGTAGCAGTAGCGAAGGAATCGCTCGATCGCTCGGGTTCAGTAACATGTAGCCTGCAGTGCAATCGCTCGGGTTCAGTTAGGCGATGCCTCGCTCGGGTTCAGTTAGAGCCCAACGCCTCGCACCCACGCACGTACGGTACGAGAGAAACGCGCATCGATTGGCCCCTGACCACCCACCGTAACCGGGAACTCCCCGATATTTTCCTAGCCCTCGCTTCTACCACGGTTTTTTCCATCATGGGCGGCCCAAAGAATGTCATGCAGCTGCGTCTCCGGCCCGCCCATGACAAAAATCCCATTTTCTGTCATGATTTTTGTCATTGAGTAGGAGCCCACCACATCTATGATGATACCGGGTTTTGTCACAATTATCATCATAGAAGTGTCATAAATATGACGGAAAAAAATTCGTTCGGCCCAAAATGTCACGGATGTGTCCATTTTTTGTAGTGCACGCCCGCGGGTCGTTGTTTGTCGGCGCATCTTCGAGCCACCGCCGCTCGCCTAATCCGCCCGCCCCACCGAATTCCCGAATTTCCCGGAGCTCCCTCCGCCTCGGCTACCGACGAGGACCTATCTGGGCATCCGGCAGCGCTCACAAGGACATGGATGCTGGAGATAACCGACGGGGATGAAGGAAATATGCCCTAGAGGCAATAATAAAGTTATTATTTATTTCCTTATATCATGATATATGTTTATTATTCATGCTAGAATTGTATTAACCAAAAACTTAGTACATGTGTGAATACATAGACAAAACATAAGTGTCCCTAGTATGCCTCTTCTTGACTAGCTCGTTTATCAAAGATGGTTATGTTTCCTAGCCATGGACATGTGTTGTCATTTGATGAACGAGATCACATCATTAGGAGAATTATGTGATGGACATGACACATCCGTTAGCTTAGCATTATGATCGCGTCAGTTTCATTGCTACTGCTTTCTTCATGACTTATACATGTTCCTCAGACTATGAGATTATGCAACTCCTGAATACCGGAGGAACACTTTGTGTCCTACCAAATGTCACAATGTAAATGGGTTATTATAAAGGTGCTCTACAGGTGTCTCCGAAGGTGTTTGTTGGGTTGGCATAGATCGAGATTACGATTTGTCACTCCGTGTTTCGAAGAGGTATCTCTGGGCCCTCTCGGTAATACTCATCACTATAAGCCTTGCAAGCATTGTGACTAATGAGTTAGTTGCGAGATGAAGTATTACTGAACGAGTAAAGAGACTTGCCGATAACGAGATTGAACTAGGTATGATGATACCGACGATCAAATCTCGGGCAAGTAACATTCCGATGACAAAGGGAACAACGTATGTTGTTATGCGGTTTGACCGGTAAAGATCTTCGTAGAATATGTAGGAACCAATATGAGTATCCAGGTTCTGCTATTGGTTAATGACCGGAAGTGAGTCTCGGTCATGTCTACATAGTTCTCGAACCCGTAGGGTCCGCACGCTTAACGTTCGATGATGATCGGTATTATGGGTTTATGTGTTTTGATGAAATGAAGGTTGTATAGAGTCCCGGATGAGATCACAGACATGACGAGGAGTCTCGAAATGGTCGAGACATAAAGATTGATATATTGGAAGGTTATATTCGGACACCGGAAAGGTTTCGGGTGTCACCGGATAAATACCGGAGTACCGGGGAGTTACTGGAACCCCCCGGGGGGTCAATGGGCCTTCATGGGCCTTAGTGGAAATAGAGGGCACCAAGGGAGCTATGGGTCCCACCCCCTAGGCTCAAACCAAATTGGTTTAGGGCATGGGGGCGGCCCCCTCTTTCCTTCTCCCCTCCTCCTCTTTCCTTCCCCTCCTAGTTGGGACTAGGAAAGGGGGAACCTACTCCTAGTAGGAGTAGGATTCCCCCCTTGGGGCGCACCCTATGAGGCCACCGCCCCCTCCCCTTGATCCTTTATATACGGGGGAGGGCGGCACCCCTAGAACACACAAGTTGAAAATTGTTTTGGCCATGTGCGGTGCCCCCCTCCATAGATTTCCACCTCAGTCATATCAGGAAGCCCTACGCCGGTAACTTCATCATCACCGTCACCACCCCGTTGTGTTGAAGAAACTCTCCCTCGACCTCAGCTAGATCTAGAGTTCGTGGGACGTCACCAACCTGAACGTGTGCAGATTGCGGAGGTGCCGTACCTTTGGTGCTAGGATCGATCGGATCGTGAAGACATACGACTACATCAACCGCGTTGTTATAACGCTTCCTCTTTCGGTCTATGAGGGTACATAGACAACACTCTCCCCTCTTGTTGCTATGCATCACCTAGATAGATCTTGCGTGATCGTAGGAATTTTTTTGAAATTACCGCGTTCCCCGAGAGTGGCATCCGAGCCAGGTCTATGCGTAGATGTTATATGCATGAGTAGAACACAAAGAGTCGTGGGCGATAATAGTCATACTGCTTACCAGCATGTCATACTTTGATTCAGTGGTATTGTTGGATGAAGCGGCTCAGACCGACATTACGCGTACGCTTATGCGAGACTGGTTCTACCGACGTGCTTCACACACAGGTGGTTGGTGAGTGTCTGTTTCTCCAACTTTAGTTGAACCAAGTGTGGCTACACCCGGTCCTTGTTGAAGGTTAAAACAGCACACTTGACGAAAAATCGTTGTGGTTTTGATGCGTAGGTAAGAATGGTTCTTGCTAGAAGCCCGTAGCAGCCACGTAAAACTTGCAACAACAAAGTAGAGGACGTCTAACTTGTTTTTGCAGGGCTTGCTGTGAGGTGATATGGTCAATGCATGATGTGATATAATTTGTTGTATGAGATGATCAAGTTTTGTAACAAAGTTATCGGCAACTGGCAGGAGCCTTATGGTTGTTGCTTTATTGTATGCAATGCAATCGCCATGTAATTGTTTTACTTTATCACTAAGCAGTAGCGATAGTCGTAGTAACAATAGTTGGCGAGACGACAACGATGCTACGATGGAGATCAAGGTGTCGCGCCGGTGACGATGGAGATCATGACGATACTTCGGTGATGGAGATCATGAGCACAAGATGATGACGTGATGTTTATCTTTTATGCATCTTATCTTGCTTAGAACGTCAGTAGCATTATAAGATGATCCCTTACTAAATTTCAAGGTATAGGTGTTCTCCCCGAGTATGCACTGTTGCTAGTTTGTCATGCCGAGACACCACGTCATGATCGGGTGTGATAAGCTCTACGTTCACATACAACGGGTGCAAGCCAGTTTTGCACACATAGAATACTCGGGTTAAACTTGACGAACCTAGCATATGCAGATATGGCCTCGGAACACTGAGACCGAAAGGTCGAGCATGAATCATATAGTAGATATGATCAACATAGTGATGTTTACCATTGAAAACTAGTCCATCTCACGTGATGATCGGACATGGTTTAGTTGATTTGGATCACGTGATCATTTAGATGCCTAGAGGGATGTTAATCTAAGTGGGAGTTCTTAAGTAATATGATTAATTGAACTTTAATTTATCATGAACTTAGTCCTGATAGTATTTTGCAAATTATGTTGTAGATCAATAGCTCACGTTATAGCTTCCCTATGTTTTTGTATATGTTCCTAGAGAAAACTTAGTTGAGAGATGATAGTAGCAATGATGTGGACTGGGACCATGATCTGAGGTATATCCTCATTGCTGCACAAAAGAGTTATGTCCTTAATGCACCGCTAGGTGACGGACCTATTGCAGGAGCAGATGCAAACGTTATGAACGTTTGGCTAGCTCAATATGATGACTACTTCATAGTTTAGTGCACCATGCTTTACGGCTTAGAACCGGGACTTCAAAAACATTTTTGAAATGTCACGGAGCATATGAGATGTTCCAAGAGCTGAAATTGGTATTTCAGACTCATGTCCGTGTCAAGAGGTATGAGACCTCTGACAAGCACTTTGCCTAAAAGATGGAGGAGAATTTCTCAACTAGTGAGCATGTACTCAGATTGTCTGGGTACTACAATCGCTTGAATCAAGTGGGAGTTAATCTTCCAGATAAGATAGTGATTGACAGAGTTCTCTAGTCACCATCACCAAGTTACTAGAACTTTGTGATGAACTATAATATGCAAGGGATGACGAAAGAAATTCCCGAACTCTTCGTGATGCTAAAATCAACGAAGGTAGAAATCAAGGAAAAGCGTCAAGTGTTGATGATTAAACAAGACCACTAGTTTCAAATAAAGGGCAAAGGGAAAGAAAGGGAACTTCAAGAAGAATGGCAAGCAAGTTGTCACTCCCATGAATAAGCCCAAAGCTAGACCTAAGCCTGAAACTAAGTGCTTCTACTGCAAAGGAAATGGTCACTGGAAGCGGAGTTACCCCAAATATTTGGCGGATAAGAAGGATGGCAAAGTGAACAAAGGTATATTTGATATACATATTATTAATGTGTACCTTACTAGTGCTCGTAGTAATCCCTGGGTATTTGATACTTGTTCGGTTGCTAAAGACCAGTAACTCGAAACAGGAGTTGCAGAATAAATAGAGACTAGTTGAGGATGAAGTAACGATCTGTGTTGGAAGTGGTTCCAAGATTGATATAATCATCATCGAGCACTCCCTATACTTTCGGGATTAGTGTTGAACCTAAATAAATATTATTTGGTGTTTGCATTGAGCATGAATATGAATAGATCATGTTAATTGCAATACGGTTATTCATTTAAGACAGAGAATAATTGTTATTCTGTTTACATGAATAAAACCTTCTATGGTCATACACCCAATGTTGATGGTTTATTGAATCTCGATCGTGGTAATACGCATATTCATAGTATTGATGCCAAAAGATGCAAAGTTGATTATGATAGTGCAACTTATTTGTGGCACTGCCGTTTGGGTCATATCGGTGTAAAGCGCATGTAGAAACTCCATGCTGATAGACTTTTGGAATCACTTGATTATGAATCATTTGATGCTTGCGAACCATGCCTTATGGGCAAGATGACTAAAACTCCGTTCTTTGGAACAATGAAACGAGCTAGTGACTTATTGGAAATAATACATACCGATGTATGCGGTCCAATGAGTGTTGATGCTCGTGGCGGGTATCGTTATTTTCTGACCTTCACAGATGATTTGAGCAGATATCAGTATATCTACTTAATGAAACACAAGTCTGAAACATTTGAAAAGTTCAAAGAATTTCAGAGTGAAGTGGAAAATCATCGTAACAAGAAAATAAAGTTTCTACGATCTGATCGTGGAGGACAATATTTGAGTTATGAGTTAATAAAGTTTCTATGATCTGATCGTGGAGGAGAATATTTGAGTTACGAGTTTGGCCTTCATTTAAAAACAATGTGGAATAGTTTCACAGCTCACGCCAACTGGAACACCACAGCGTAATGGTGTGTCCGAACATCATAACCGCACTTTATTGGATATGATGCGATCTATGATGTCTCTTACCGATTTACCACTATCGTTTTGGGGTTATGCATTAGAGACAACTACATTCACGTTAAACAGGGCACCATCAAAATCCGTTGAGACGACGCCTTATGAATTGAGGTTTGGCAAGAAACCAAAGTTGTTGTTTCTTAAAATTTGGAGCTGCGATGCTTATGTGAAAAAGTTTCAACCTGATAAGCTCAAACCCAAATCGGAGAAGTGCGTCTTCATAGGATACCCAAAGGAAACTGTTGGGTACACCTTCTATCGCAGATCCGAAGGCAAGATATTCATTGCTAAGAATGGATCCTTTCTAGAGAAGGAGTTTTCTCTCGAAAGAAGTGAGTGGGAGGAAAGTAGAGCTCGATGAGGTAACTGTACCTTCTCCCGAATTGGAAAGTAGTTCATCATAGAAATCAGTTCCAGTGATTCCTACACCAATTAGTGAGGAAGCTAATGATGATGGTCATGAAACTTCAGATCAAGTTACTACAGAACCTGGTAGGTCTTCCAGAGTATGGTCCACATCAGAGTGATACGGTAATCCTATTCTGGAAGTCGTGTTACTAGACCATGATGAACCTATGAACTATGAGGAAGCGATGATGAGCCCAGATTCCGCGAAATGGCTTGAGGCCATGAAATCTGAGATGAGATCCATGTATGAGAACAGATTGTGGACTTTGGTGGACTTGCCCAATGATCGATAAGCCATAGAAAATAAATGTATCTTTAAGAAGAAGACCGATGCAAACGGTAATATTACTGTTTACAAAGCTCGACTTGTTGCAAAAGGTTTTCGACAAGTTCAAGGAGTTGACTACAATGAGACTTTCTCACCCGTACCGATGCTTAAGTCTGTCCGAATCGTATTAGAAATTGCCGCATTTTATGATTATGAAATTTGGCAGATGGATGACAAAACTGCATTCTTGAATGGATTTCTGGAAGAAGAGTTGTATATGATGCAACCAGAAGGTTTTGTCGATCCAAAAGGTGCTAACAAAGTGTGCAAGCTCCAGCGATCCATTTATGGACTGGTGCAAACCTCTCGGAGTTGGAATAAACGCTTTGATAGTGTGATCAAAGCATATGGTTTTATACAGACTTTTGGAGAAGCCTGTATTTACAAGAAAGTGACTGGGAGCTCTGTAGCATTTCTAATATTATATGTGGATGACATATTCTTGATTGGAAATGATATAGAATTTCTGGATAGCATAAAGGGATACTTGAATAAGAGTTTTTCAATGAAAGACCTCAGTGAAGTTGCTTACATATTGGGCATCAAGATCTATAAGAGATAGATCAAGACGCTTGATAAGATTTTTCAATGAATACATACCTTGACAAGTTTTTTGAAAGAGTTCAAAATGGATCAGTTAAAGAAGAAGTTCTTGCCTGTATTTCAAGGTGTAAAGTTGATTAAGACTCAAAGCCCGACCACGACAGAAGATAGAAAGAGAATGAAAGTAATTCCCTATGCCACAGTCATAGGTTTTATAAAGTATGTTGAGCTGTGTACCAGACCTATTGTGCACCTTGCCATGAGTTTGGCAAGGGGGTACAATAGTGATCTAAGAGTAGATCACTGGACAGCGGCCAAAATTATCCTTAGTGAGGACTAAGGAAACATTTCTCGGTTATGGAGGTGATAAAGAGTTCGTCGTAAAGAGTTACATCGATGCAAGCTTTTACACCGATCCAGATGACTCTAAAGTCTCAATCTGAATACATATTGAAAGTGGGAGCAATTAGCTAGAGTAGCTCTATGCAGAGCATTGTAGACATAGAATATTTTTAAAATACATACGGCTCTGAATGTGACATACCTGTTGACTAAACTTCTCTCACAAGCAAAACATGATCACTCCTTAGTACTCTTTGGGTGTTAATCACATAGCGATATGAACTAGATCATTGACTCTAGTAAACCCTTTGGTTGTTGGTCACATGTCGATATGAACTATGGTTGTTAATCACATACAGATGTGAACTATTGGTTTTAAATCACATGGCGATGTGATCTAGATTATTGACTCTAGTGCAAGTGGGAGACTGAAGGAAATATGCCCTAGATGCAATAATAAAGTTATTATTTATTTCCTTATATCATGATAAATGTTTATTATTCATGCTAGAATTGTATTAACCGAAAACTTAGTACATGTGTGAATACATAGACAAAACATAAGTGTCCCTAGTATGCATCTTCTTGGCTAGCTCGTTTATCACCGATGGTTATGTTTCCTAACCATGGACATGTGTTGTAATTTGATGAACAGGATCACATCATTAGGAGAATGATGTGATGGACATGACCCATCCGTTAGCTTAGCATTATGATCGTGTCAGTTTCATTGCTACTGCTTTCTTCATGACTTATACATGTTCCTCACACTATGAGATTATGCAACTCCCGAATACCGGAGGAACACTTTGTGTGCTACCAAACGTCACAACATAAATGGGTGATTATATGATGTCTAATATGCAACCTTCTCCTTGTAGACGTTGTTGGGCCTCCAAGTGCAGAGGTTTGTAGGACAGTAGCAAATTTCCCTCAAGTGGATGACCTAAGGTTTATCAATCTGTGGGAGGTGTAGGATGAAGATGGTCTCTCTCAAACAACCCTGCAACCAAATAACAAAGATTCTCTTGTGTCCCCAACACACCCAATACAATGATAAATTGTATAGGTGCACTAGTTCGGCGAAGAGATGGTGATACAAGTGCAATATGGATGGTAGATATAGGTTTTTGTAATCTGAAATTATAAAAACAGCAAGGTAACAAGTGGTAAAAGTGAGCGTAAATGGTATTGGAATGCTGGGAAACAAGGCCTAAGGTTCATACTTTCACTAGTGCAAGTTCTCTCAACAATAATAACATAATTGGATTATATAACTATCCCTCAACATGCAACAAAGAGTCACTCCAAAGTTACTACTAGCGGAGAAAAAATGAAGAGATTATTGTAGGGTACGAAACCACCTCAAAGTTATCCTTTCTGATCGATCTATTCAAGAGTTCATACTAGAATAACACCTTAAGACACAAATCAACCAAAACCCTAATGTCACCTAGATACTCCAATGTCACCTCAAGTATCCATGGGCATGATTATACGATATGCATCACACAATCTTAGATTCATCTATTCAACCAACACAAAGTACTTCAAAGAGTGCCCCAAAGTTTCTACCGGAAAGTCAATACGAAAACGTGTGCCAACCCCTATGCATAAGTTCACAAGGTCACTGAATCTGCAAGTTGATCACCAAAACATGCATCTAGTAGATCACGTTAATATCCCATTGTCACCACAGATAAGCACATGCAAGACATACATAAAGTGTTATCAAATCCTTAAAGACTCAATCCGATAAGATAACTTCAAAGGGAAAACTCAATCCATTACAAGAGAGTAGAGGGGGAGAAACATCATAAGATCCAATTATAATAGCAAAGCTCGCGGTACATTAAGATCTTGCCAAATCAAGAACACGAGAGAGAGAGAGAGAGAGATCAAACTCATAGCTACTGGTACATACCCTCAGCCCCGAGGGTAAACTACTCCCTCCTCGTCATGGAGAGCGTCAGGATGATGAAGTTGGCCACCGGTGAGGGATCCCCCTCCGGCAGGGTACCAAAATAGTGTCCCGATTGGATTTTGATGGCTACAGAGGCTTGCGGCGGCGGAACTCCCGATCTATGGTGCTCCTAGATGTTTTCGGGGTATATGGGTATATATAGGAGGAAGAAGTAGGTCGGTGGAGCTGCGAGGGGCCCACGAGGGTGGGGCGCGCCCAGTGGGCAGGCGCGCCTCCCTGCCTCGTGGCCTCCTCGCTTCTTTCTTGATGTCCACTCCAAGTCCTCTGGATCACGTTTGTTCCAAAAATCACTCTCCCGAAGGTTTCATTCCGTTTGCACTCCGTTTGATATTCTTTTTCTACGAAACACTGAAATAGGCAAAAAAACAGCAATTTCGACTGGGCCTCCGGTTAATAGGTTAGTCCAAAAATAATATAAAAGTGTATAGTAAATCCCATTAAACATTCAAAACAGATAATATAATAGCATGGAACAATCAAAAATTATAGATACGTTGGAGACGTATCAAGCATCCCCAAGCTCAATTCCTGCTCGTCCTCGAGTAGGTAAATGATAAAAACCAAATTTTTGATGTGGAATGCTACCTAACATATTTATCAATGTAATTTTCTTTATTGTGGCATGAATGTTCAGATCCATAAGATTCAAAACAAAAGTTTAATATTGACATAAAAATAATAATACATCAAGCATACTGACAAAGCAATCATGTCTTCTCAAAATAACATGGCCAAAGAAAGCTATCTACAAAATCATATAGTCTGGCTATGCTCTATCTTCATCACACAAAATATTTAAATCATGCACAACCCCGGTTTCAGCCAAGCAATTGTTTCATACTTAAGTATTCTCAAACTTTTTCAACTTTCACGCAATACATGAGCGTGAGCCATGGACATAGCACTATAGGTGGAATAGAATGGTGGTTGTGGAGAAGACAAAAAGGAGAAGATAGTCTCACGTCAACTAGGCATATTAACGAGCTATGGAGATTCCCATCAATAGATATCAATGTGAGTGAGTAGGGATTGCCATGCAACGGATGCACTAGAGCTATAAGTGTATGGAAGCTCAACAAAAGAAACTAAGTGGGTGTGCATCCAACTTGCTTGCTCACGAAGACCTAGGGCACTTTGAGGAAGCCCATCATTGGAATATACAAGCCAAGTTCTATAATGAAAAATTCCCACTAGTATATGAAAGTGACAACATAGGAGACTCTCTATCATGAAGATCATGGTGCTACTTTAAAGCACAAGTGTGGTAAAAGGATAGTAGAATTGCCCCTTCTCTCTTTTTCTCTCATTTTTTATTTTTTATTTTTTTATTTGGGCCTTTTCTCTTTTTTTATGACCTATTTTTTCTCTCTTTTTTATTTTTCGTCCGGAGTCTCATCCCAACTTGTGGGGGAATCATAGTCTCCATCATCCTTTCCTCACTGGGACAATGCTCTAATAATGAAGATCATCACACTTTTATTTGCTTACAACTCATGAATTACAACTCGATACTTAGAACAAAATATGACTCTGTGTGAATGCCTCCGGCGGTGTACCGGGATGTGCAATGAATCAAGAGTAACATGTATGAAAGAATTATAAAGGTGGCTTTGCCACAAATATGATGTCAACTACATGATCATGCAAAGCAATATGACAATGATGGAGCGTGTCATAATAAACGAAACGGTGGAAAGTTGCATGGCAATATATCTCGGAATGGCTATGGAAATGCCATAATACGTAGATATGGTGGCTATTTTGAGGAAGGTATATGGTGGGTGTATGGTACCGGCGAAAGTTGGGCGACACAAGAAAGGCTAGCAATGGTGGAAGGGTGAGAGTGCGTATAATCCATGGACTCAACATTAGTCATAAAGAACTCACATACTTATTGCAAACATCTACAAGTTATCAAAACAAAGTACTACACGCATGCTCCTATGGGAAGGGTTGGTAGGAGTTAACCATCGCGCGATCCCAACCTCCACACATAAGGAAGACAATCAATAAATAAATCATGCTCCGACTTCATCAGATAACGGTTCACCATAAGTGCATGCTATGGGAATCACAAACTTTAACACAAGTATCTCTCAAATTCACAACAACTCTACTAGCATGACTCTAATATCACCATCTTCATATCTCAAAACAATAATAAAGAATCAAACTTCTCTTAGTATTCAATGCACTTTATATGAAAGTTTTTATTATATCCCTCTTGGATGCCTATCATATTAGGACTAAATTCATAACCAAAGCAAATTACCATGTTGTTCTAAAGACTCTCAAAATAATATAAGTGAAGCATGAGAGTTCATTAATTTCTGCAAAATAAAACCATCGTCGTTCTCTAAAATATATAAGTGAAGCACTAGAGCAAACGGCAAACTACTCCGAAAGATATAAGTGAAGATCAATGAGTAGTTGAATAATTATGTAACTATGTGAACACTCTCTAACATTTGAGAATTTCAGATCTTGGGATATTATTCAAACAGCAAGCAAAACAAAATAAAACAAAATGACGCTCCAAGCAAAACACATATCATGTGGTGAATATAAATATAGCTCCAAGTAAAGTTACAGATGAACGAAGACGAAAGAGGGGATGCCATCCGGGGCAACCCCAAGCTTAGGCTATTGGTTGTCCTTGAATATTACCTTGGGGTGCCTTGGGCATCCCCAAGCTTAGGCTCTTTCCACTCCTTATTCCATAGTCCATCGAATCTTTACCCAAAACTTGAAAACTTCACAACACAAAACTCAACAGAAAACTCGTAAGATCCGTTAGTATAAGAAAATAAAACCACCACTTAGGTACTGTTCTGAACTCATTCTAAATTCATATTGGTGTAATATCTAATGTATTCCAACTTCTCTATGGTTCATACCCTCCGATACTACTCATAGATTCATCAAAATAAGCAAACAACACATAGAAAACAGAATCTATCAAAAACAAAACAGTCTGTAGTAATATGTAACTCTCGAATACTTCTGTAACTCAAACAATTCTACCAAATTAGGATAACCTGAGAAATTTTGTACCAATCCAAAGCAAAAAGAATCAGATCAAACTCACGATTTTGTGAATTATCAAAACTAATTTACTGGTTGCAAAAGTTTCTGATTTTCAGCAGGATCAACACAACTATCACCGTAAGCTATACTAAAGGTCTTACTTGGCACTTTATTGAAACAAAAGCTATAAAACATGATTACTACAGTAGCATAATCATGTGAACACACAAAAACAGTAAAGGTAAAAATTGGGTTGTCTCCCAACAAGCGCTTTTTTTAATGCCTTTTAGCTAGGCATGATGATTTCAATGATGCTCGCATAAAAGATAAGAATTTAAACATAAAGAGAGCATCATGAAGCACATTACTAACACACTTAAGTCTAATCCACTTCCTATGCATAGGGATTTTGTGAGCAAACAACTTATGGGAATAAGAAACAACTAGCATAGGAAGGTAAAACAAACAAATCTTCAAGATTTTCAACACATAGAGAGGAAACTTGATATTATTGCAATTCCTACAAGCATATATTCCTCCCTCCTAATTTTAAGTAGCATCATGAATGAGTTCAAAAATATAACCATCACATAAAGCATTATTTTCATGATGCACAAGCATAGAAATTTTACTACTCTCCACATCAGCAAAATTCTTCTCATGAATAGTAGTGGGAGCAAACTCAACAAAATAACTATCATGTGAGGCATAATCCAGTTGAAGATTAAAATCATGATGACAAGTTTCATGGTTATGTTTATTCTTTATGGCATACGTGTCATCACAATAATCATCATAAATAGGAGGCATGCTTTTACCATAATAAATTCGCTCATCAAAACGTGGGGGACAAAAAATATCATCTTCATCAACATAGCATCCCCACGCTTGTGCTTTGCATATCATTAGCATCATAGGTATTCAAAGAATTCATACTAACAACATTGCAATCATGCTCATCATTCACATATTTTATGCCAAGCATTCTATGTAATTCTTCTTCTAGTACTTGAGCACAATTTTCCTTCCCATCATTTTCACGAAAGACATTACAAAGATGAAGCATATGAGGCACCCTTAATTCCATTTTTTTGTAGTTTTCTTTTATAGACTGAACTAGTGATAAAACAAGAAACTAAAAGATTCGATTGCCAGATTTAAAGATATACCTTCAAGCACTCACCTCCCCGGCAACGGCGCCAGAAAAGAGCTTGATGTCTACTACGCAACCTTCTCCTTGTAGATGTTGTTGGGCCTCCAAGTGCAGAGCATTGTAGGACAGTAGCAAATTTCCCTCAAGTGGATGACCTAAGGTTTATTAATCCGTGGGAGGTGTAGGATGAAGATGGTCTCTCTCAAACAACCCTGCAACCAAATAACAAAGAGTCTCTTGTGTCCCCAACACACCTAATACAATGGTAAATTGTATAGGTGCACTAGTTCGGCGAAGAGATGGTGATACAAGTGCAATATGGATGGTAGATATTGGTTTTTGTAATCTGAAATTATAAAAACAGCAAGGTAACAAGTGGTAAAAGTGAGCGTAAACGGTATTGCAATGCTAGGAAACAAGGCCTGAGGTTCATACTTTCACTAGTGCAAGTTCTCTCAACAATAATAACATAATTGGGTCATATAACTATCCCTCGGCATGCAACAAAGAGTCACTTCAAAGTCACTAATAGCGGAGAACAAATGAAGAGATTACTGTAGGGTACGAAACCACCTCAAAGTTATCCTTTCTGATCGATCTATTCAAGAGTTCGTACTAGAATAACACCTTAAGACACAAATCAACCAAAACCCTAATGTCACCTAGATACTCCAATGTCACCTCAAGTATCCGTGGGCATGAGTATACGATATGCATCACACAATCTCAGATTCATCTATTCAACCAACACGAAGTACTTCAAAGAGTGCCCCAAAGTTTCTACCGGAGAGTCAAGACGAAAACGTGTGCCGACCCCTATGCATAAGTTCACAAGGTCACTGAACCTGCAAGTTGATCACCAAAACATGCATCTAGTAGATCACGTTAATATCCCATTGTCACCACAGATAAGCACATGCAAGACATACATAAAGTGTTATCAAATCCTTAAAGACTCAATCCGATAAGATAACTTCAAAGGGAAAACTCAATCCATTACAAGAGAGTAGAGGGGGAGAAACATCATAAGATCCAACTATAATAGCAAAGCTTGCGGTACATCAAAATCGTGCTAAATCAAGAACACGAGAGAGAGAGAGAGAGAGAGAGAGAGAGAGAGAGAGAGAGAGAGAGAGAGAGATCAAACACATAGCTACTGGTACATACTGAGGGAGTCCTGGACTAGGGGGTGTCCGGATAGCCGAACTATCATCATCGGCCGGACTCCAAGACTATGAAGATACAAGATTGAAGACTTCGTCCCGTGTCTGGATGGGACTTTCCTTGGCGTGGAAGGCAAGCTTGGAGATACGGATATGTAGATCTCCTACCATTGTAACCGACTCTGTGTAACCCTAGCCCCCTTCGGTGTCTATATAAACCGGAGGGTTTTAGTCCGTAGGACACAACAACAATCATACCATAGGCTAGCTTCTAGGGTTTAGCCTCCTTGATCTCGTGGTAGATCCACTCTTGTACTACCCATATCATCAATATCAATCAAGCAGGAGTAGGGTTTTACCTCCATCGAGAGGGCCCGAACCTGGGTAAAAACATCGTGTCCCTTGTCTCCTGTTACCATCCGCCTAGACGCACAGTTCGGGACCCCCTACCCAAGATCCGCCGGTTTTGACACCGACATTGGTGCTTTCATTGAGAGTTCCTCTATGTCGTCACCGATAGGCTCGATGGCTCCTTCGATCATCAACAACAACGACGCAGTCCAGGGTGAGACTTTTCTCCCCGGACAGATCTTCGTATTCGGACGCTTTGCACTACGGGCCAATTCGCTTGGCCATCTGGAGTAGATCAAAAGCTACGCCCATGGCCGTCAGCTCAGATTTGGAAGTCTGAATTTCACGGCTGACATCTGCGGAGACTTGATCTTCGATGGATTCGAGCCACAGCCGAGTGCGCCGCACTGTCACGATGGGCATGATTTAGCTCTGCTGCCGGACAGTGCCCTGGGGGCCGCACACGAGTCCGCTCTGACCCTCAATTCGGAGCCGGCTGCGCAGATCGAGGACGGGTGGCTAGACACCGCCTCGGGGGCTGCAACCTCTACGGCGACGGAGCCGAATACTGACCTTGTCCCTTGTGAAGCTCGTGACTCCGAGGTGCCGGACTCCGAACCTCCCGCGCCCCCTCCAATCAAATTCGATTGGGCGCCGATCATGGAGTTCACCGCTGCGGACAACTTTCATCACTCACCTTTTGGCGACATCCTGAATTCGCTAAAATATCTCTCGTTATCAGGAGAGCCCTAGCCGGACTACGGCCAGGACGGTTGGGATGCGGACGACGAAGAAATTCAAAGCCCACCCACCACCCACTTAGTAGCCACTGTCGACGATCTAACCAACATGCTAGACTTCGACTCCGAAGACATCGACGGTATGGACGACGATGTCGGAGACGACCAAGAACCAGCGCCCACTGGGCACTGGAAAGCCACCTCGTCATATGACATATACATGGTGGATATCCCAAAGGATGGGAATGGCGAGGGAACAGCGGAGGAAGACCCCTCCAAGAAACAGCCTAAGCGCCGGCGTCAGCGGCGCTGCTCTAAATCCCGCCACAGCAAGAATGGAGATTCCAGCACTGGAGATAATAACACCCCAGACAGTGCTGAAGACAACCCCCTCCAGCAAGATTCAGCACAGGAGGACGGAGAAGCCAGCCCTCGCGAGAGAGTGGTAGACGAAGAGGTAGAGGATGACAATTACATGCCTCCCTCCGGAGACGAGGCAAGCCTCGACAACGACGAATTCGTCGTGCCTGAGGATCCCGTCGAACAAGAGCGTTTTAAACGCAGGCTTATGGCCACGGCAAACAGCCTCAAGAAAAAACAGCAACAGCTTAGAGCCGATCAAGATCTGCTAGCCGACAGATGGACTGAAGTCCATGCGGCCGAAGAGCATGAACTCGAACGCCCCTCCAAAAGCTACCCCAAGCGCAAACTGCTCCCCCGATTAGAGGAGGAGGCATATAAACCTGCATCACCAGCGCACAATACGGCTGACCGACCACCCCGTGGCCGCGACAGAGAGGCCTCTAGGCCCTACACTAAAATCGTACCCCGGCATCGCTCGAAAAGCACAAAGCCACAGGGGAACGCTCCGGACTTGCGAGATATATTGGAGGATAAGGCAAGACAATCAAGATCGATCTACGGATCGCGTGGGCGCCCCATGATACGCGACGACAACTGTCGCGCCGGACACAGCAAGTTCGGCCGAGCCGAACACAGTAGACAAAGCTTGTTTGAGCTACGTCGTGATATAGCCCAATACAGAGGCGCCGCACACCCACTATGCTTCACAGATGAAGTAATGGATCATCAAATCCCCGAAGGGTTTAAACCCGTGAATATTGAATCCTACGATGGCACAACAGACCCCGCGGTTTGGATCGAATACTATCTCCTTCACATCCACATGGCCCGTGGTGATGATCTTCACGCCATCAAATACCTCCCACTCAAGCTTAAAGGACCAGCTCGGCATTGGCTTAACAGCTTGCCAGCAGAATCAATTGGGTGTTGGGAGGACCTGGAAGCCGCATTCCTGGATAACTTCCAGGGCACGTATGTGCGACCACCAGACACTGACGACCTAAGCCATATAATTCAGCAGCCAGACGAATCGGCTAGACAATTCTGGACACGGTTCTTAACCAAGAAAAATCGAATCGTCGATTGTCCGGATGCGGAGGCCCTCGCGGCCTTCAAACATAACATCCGCGACGAGTGGCTTGCCTGGCACCTGGGTCAGGAAAAGCCGAAATCCATGGCAGCCCTCGCATCACTCATGACCCGCTTCTGCGCAGGAGAGGACAACTGGCTAGCTCGCAGCAACAACCTCAGCAAAAATTCTGGCAGTCCGGATACCAAGGACCGCAACGGCAGGTCGCGTCGCAACAAGCACAAACGCTGCATTAACGGCGACAATACTGAAGATACGGTAGTCAATGCCGGATTCAGAGGCTCCAAACCCGGTCAGCGGAAAAAGTCATTCACAAGAACTACTCCGGGTCCGTCCAATTTGGACCGAATACTCGACCGCTCGTGCCAGATATATGGCACCCCCAAAAAGCCAGCTAATCACACCAACAGGGACTGTTGGGTATTCAAGCAGGCAGGCAAGTTAATTGCCGAAAACAATGACAAGGGGCTGCATAGCGATGACGAGGAAGAGACCCGACCGCCGAACAATAGAGGACAGAAGGGTTTCCCTCCCACAAGTGCGGATGGTGAACATGATATACGCAACCCACATTCCCAAGAGGGAGCGGAAGCGTGCACTCAGTGACGTATACGCGATGGAGCCAGTCGCCCCAAAGTTCAACCCATGGTCCTCCTGCCAGATCACTTTTGATCGAAGGGACCACCCCACCAGCACCCGCCACGGCAGATTTTCCACATTGGTTTTAGACCCAATCGTCGATGGATTTCACCTCACCAGAGTCCTGATGGACGGCGGCAGCAGCCTGAACCTGCTTTATCAGGATACAGTGCGCAAGATGGGCATAGACCCCTCAAGGATTAAACCCACAAAGACGACCTTCAAAGGCGTCATACCAGGTGTAGAGGCCAATTGTACAGGCTCAGTCACACTTGAAGTGGTCTTCGGATCCCCGGATAACTTCCGAAGCGAGGAGTTAATCTTCGACATAGTTCCGTTCCGCAGCGGCTATCATGCTCTGCTCGGACGGACCGCGTTTGCAAAGTTCAACGCGGTGCCACACTACGCATACCTCAAGCTCAAGATGCCAGGCCCTCGAGGAGTCATCACGGTCAACGGAAACACTGAACGCTCTCTCCGAACGGAGGAACATACAGCGGCTCTCGCGGCAGAAGTACAGTGCAGCCTCTTAAGGCAATTCTCGAGTCCGGCCGTTAAGCGACCGGACACGGCTAAACGCGCCCGGAGTAACCTACAACAAGAGCACCTGGCACGTTCCGAGCACGTGTAGCAATGCGGCCCCAACCCCCGCCCTCGCAAAATTGCAAGACTAGTCCTTCGCGTACATCATTACGCTCTGGAGATACCATGGGCATAGGGGGAGGGGCACGACCACGACAGGTCCAGAATGCGGCTTAACCACACCAGGGGCTCCCAAGTGTGTCATCTTTTTTTTCTTACCCACAGGACTCCGTTCACCAGAGGCCCTGTCCGGCAGTAGACCTGCCGAACTCACGACGCAACAGCCAGGGAAGGAGAAAGGCTACGACGCGTATCCAGGTGGTCTCCATTACGAGCATTAAATCTGTTTTATACACCACTCCGCAGCCTACCCCTGGAGGGGGACATGTTTAATAGTCCCATCCCTTGCTTACCGCACTATTTTTATCGTTCTACATTCATGGCAGTATTCCTTGAATAAACAATGCATCGCTTTTTTGCTTATAATTGCATTCCTTTCTTACACATATGTTCATTTATGACATGTTGCATCCGTACACTTTGGTACGGCTAAATACACCAGGGGCTTCAGTTCCCCACATTATGGTGTGATAAGTCCGAACACTTTCACAAGTGCGGCACCCCGAACTTATAGCATTATATGCATCGGCTCCGAATCATGTCTTGGGTCAATAGTTGGGTTTGCCCGGCTCCCATGTTTTGGTACCTTACGTTCCATTGTATCGGCTAAGGTAGCGCTGGGAGAACCACTGCGATTGCGCCCCAGTTGAGCTGGGCGAGCGCCTCAGTGGAGAAAGCTAAAACTGACCGTCATGATGAGGCGAGAGCCAGTCGCTGTTCGAGAGGTTTTTTCGAGTCCCTAAATACTTATGCCGCTTAGAGCGAGGAACCGGCTTTGTCCGGCCCAGGCGTGGATAGCGCCCCGAATTCGGCCTTCCGAACACTAGGGGCTTCGCCAAAATTTAAAATTATAGAATTATATGGCTAAGTGAGAGTGTTCAAGCATTATAAGTCCGGTTGCCTTGTTCGTTGTGTTGAGCGCCTCCCTAGAAGGACCCAAAAATGGGAATAAGAGCGCTCAAGTTTATCCCGAACATCCCAGCACTCGTGGCATGGGGGCTGAAGCCGACGACTTGCCATCTCTCAGATTTGATAAACGACCACACAGAAGGTAATATTTTAAATTAACAAGCGTTGCTTAGCGCATACGAACAAAGTTTTCGGTGCACAGGATAACAAAATGCGAGTCTACTCAAATATTACATCTTTGGAGCACTCACCCGCAATAATGCAGGCACCCTTCAGGACACCCTTATAATACATCTCGGGCATGCGGTACTCCTTGCCCGGCGGTGGCGCGTCCGTCACAAGCTTCTCAGCATCCATCTTGCCCAGTGCACCTTAGCACGGGCAAGGGCCCGACGGGCACCTTTAATGCAGACGGAGTGCTTGATGACTTCAACCCACGGACAAGCATCCACCAGCTGCCGCACCAGGCCGAAGTAGCTCCCAGGCATGGCCTCCTTGGGCCACAGCCGAACTATGAGGCCCTTCATGGCCTGTTCGGCCACCTTGTGGAGCTCGACCAGCTGCTTCAGCTGGTCGCTAAGGGGCACCGGATGTCCGGCCTCAGCATACTGAGACCAGAAGACCTTCTTCGTCGAGCTCCCCTCCTCGGCCCTGTAGAAAGCGGCAGCATCGGACACGCTGTGGGGCAGATCTGCGAACGCTCCTGGAGAGCTCCGAATTCGGGTAAATAATAGGTAATTCACATTCACATGCTTTCTTTGCATGCAAAATGCCTTACCCGCCGCTATTTTCTTCAACGCCTCGATTTCCTAGAGGGCCTTGTGGGCTTCGGCCTTAGCGGCTTTGGCACTCTCAAGAGCCGACACAAGCTCGGACTCTCGAGTCTTCGAGTCACGCTCCAAACTCTCATACTTTTCCACGAGAGCCTGGAGCTCTTGCTGTACCTCCGCCACCCGCGCCTCCTGCTTCTCTCGCTCGGCTCGTTCCGTGGCTGCATTGCATTCAGCCGCGGACACCGCCTCCTTCAGGGTTGCCACCTCGTTCGTAGCCCCTGGAGTACCCACGTTATCCTTGTTATTTCTCTTGCAACCAAATCCTTTTCTGTAAGGTACTACTTTAATACGGTGTTACTCACCTTCCTTGTCCTCGAGCTGCTTCTTGGCACGGCCGAGCTCGTTCTCGGACCGCTCGAGGCTTTGCTTCAAAGCATTGACCTCCGCAGTCAGTGCGGCAGAGGTCAGCAGCGCAGCCTGCAATCCCATATTGACATATTTTTTAAGACTCCTGCGTATATCTTTTTAGATCCTCGGTCCGGCTTTTCTTTCTGAACACCGAACCGAGCATCAGGGGCTACTGTCTATGCGGTATTATATTACACATCTTAAAATTCTTACCTCAAAGCCTGTTAAAAGGCTGCTGCAGGCCTCGGTCAGCCCGCTCTTGGCGAGCTAAACCTTCTGAATCACCGCACTCATGACAGTGCGGTGTTCTTCTTTGATGGAAGCGCCGTTGAGCGCCTCCAGCAAGTTATCCGGCGCCTCCGGTTGGACGGAGGCCGCCGGTGTCACAGTCTTTCCCTTCTTACGAAGGGGCCGCCCGCCGGACTCCGGAACCACTCCAGGTTCCGGTGCGGAGTCCAGTGCAAAGTCCGGGAGGTTGCCCTGCGACACCTCCGGTGCCTCCTCCTCCTGGTGGGTCCCTTCCTGGGATCCCACCTCGGCGTCATCCGCATCACGGGGGGTGGAGGCGGTCGGAAGAGAATCCATATCCGACGTACCCAAGGACCCGCTCGACGAAGCGGGAAGATCGTCCTTGGGCGGACTACAGGGTTGTATGCGGCATTAGAAAGACACCATGTGACAAAAAGAAAAAATTATAAATCATCTAGGAGTCCGGATACTTACGATCTCGCCAGGAGCTTGGCCCTTGAGGGCCACTCCTCGTCGCCATCGCCGACGTTGGCGGAACAGTCCGGGGGAAGGGCCCTTCCCTTCTTGGACCCTTCGGCCTCCCTCGTTGGGGAGGCCTTCCTCTTCTTCTCTCCCCCCGCTGGGGGAGAGGCCTCTTTCTCCTCCTCCTCGTCCTCGTGGGAGGAGTCCGCCTCGGAGTCATCGGACGATGAGTCTGATACCACCTGACGCCGGGAACTCCTTCGGGTTCCCGTGGCCTTCTTCTTGGCCTTCTTCTCCGGCACTACGTAAAGTGCCGGGACCAGCAGCCCTGTCAAACGGGCATCCGCTGGGTCTTCTGGAAGGGGAGCCAGACAGTTAACCTGTCCGGACGTCGCCTGCCAGGCCTGTTAAAGGTATTGGGAGTTTAGATCCCGCATAAAGTCAAAACATGAAAAGCAAGTGTCCCATGAAGGATAACATGGCTTACCTCGCCAGCCGGACGCTGCGAGCTGAATCCGCGATCTTCGGTAGCGGATGCGGGAGCTTCGGCGCCCTTGAACAGCACCCTCCAGGCATCTTTGTACGTAGTCTCGAAGAGCCCGCTCAAGGTCCGGTGTTGTGCCGGATCAAACTCCCACAAATTGAAGTCCCGTTGCTGGCAGGGGAGAATCCGGCGGACGAGCATGACCTGGATCACGTTGACAAGCTTGAGCTTCTTGTTCACTAGGGTCTGGAGACAGGACTGGAGTCCGGTCAGCTCTTCCGAACTACCCCATAGCAGGCCCTTCTCTTTCCAGGATGTGAGCTACATGGGGATGCCAGATCTAAATTCGGGGGCTGCTGCCCATTTAGGGTCACGCGACTCGGTGATGTAGAACCACCCCGATTGCCACCCTTTGATGGATTCCACGAAGGCACCCTCGAGCCAAGTGACGTTGGGCATTTTGCCCACCATGGCGCCTCCACACTCCGCTTGGCTGCTCTTCACAACCTTCGGCTTGACATTGAAGGTCTTTAGCCACAAGCCGAAGTGGGGCTGGATGCAGAGAAAGGCCTCGCACACGACGATAAACGCCGAGATATTGAGGATGAAATTTGGGGCCAGATCGTGGAAATCCAGGCCGTAGTAGAACATGAGCCCCTGGACAAAGGGGTGGAGTGGGAAGCCCAGTCCATGGAGGAAATGGGGAAGGAATACCACCCTCTCATGGGGCCTGGGGGTGGGGATGGGCTGCCCCTCGTCGGGGAGCCGGTGCGCGATGTCGCTGGACAGATATCCGGCGCTGCGCAGCTTCTTGATGTGCCCCTCCGTAGCGGAGGAGGCCATCCACTTGCCTCCTGCTCCGCACATAGCTGGAGAAGGTCAAGGTGAGATGTGCGGACTTGGGCGCTGGAGCTCGAGTGCGCGGAGATGGATAAGCAAAGGAGGAAGAAGGCGTAGGTAAAAAAGGTGGATCCTTATCCCCTTATATATGGGCGGACGAAACTATGCGTCCCTACTGGCCTGGTAAAACTCGCTTATCTCCCAAGCGCCGCGATCAATGGCGTGGTTGGGTTACCCACGTCCGTATTGATGGGAATCCCGGAATAAGGGGAACACGATCTCTGCTTCTACAAGACGTGCCAAGGAAACCGCTTCGCTAAACGCGCTGAGGTGGTATAATAAAAACGATTCGAGTAAAAGCTTGGTTGTGGTGTGACGTCATGCCACAAAATACGTCAGCAGATTGAACTTGTGTAAATATTATTCTCTCTACGGTGGTATGTGGAATTTATTTACAGAGCCGGACACTATCCCGATGTTCACAATCTTCTATGAATTATTCGGAGGAGGAACCTGCCTTGCAATGCCGGAGACAATATCCGCGCCGGACTCGTCATCGTTGAAGCCTGGTTCAGGGGCTACTGAGGGAGTCCTGGACTAGGGGGTGTCCGGATAGCCGAACTATCATCATCGGCCGGACTCCAAGACTATGAAGATACAAGATTGAAGACTTCGTCCCGTGTCCGGATGGGACTTTCCTTCGCGTGGAAGGCAAGCTTGGCGATACGGATATGTAGATCTCCTACCATTGTAACCGACTCTGTGTAACCCTAGCCCCCTTCAGTATCTATATAAACCGGAGGGTTTTAGTCCGTAGGACACAACAACAATCATACCATAGGCTAGCTTCTAGGGTTTAGTCTCCTTGATCTCGTGGTAGATCCACTCTTGTACTACCCATATCATCAATATCAATCAAGCAGGAGTAGGATTTTACCTCCATCGAGAGGGCCCGAACCTGGGTAAAAACATCGTGTCCCTTGTCTCCTGTTACCATCCGCCTAGACGCACAGTTCGGGACCCCCTACCCGAGATCCGCCGGTTTTGACACCGACACATACCCTCAACCCCGAGGGTGAACTACTCCCTCCTCGTCATGGAGAGCGCCGGGATGATGAAGATGGCCATCGATGAGGGATCCCCCCTCCGGCAGGGTGCCGGAACAGGGTCCCGATTGGTTTTTGGTGGCTACAGAGGCGTGCGGCGGCGGAACTCCCAATCTATGGTGCTCCTGGATGTTTTCGGGGTATATGGGTATATATAGGAGGAAGAAGTATGTCCGTGGAGCTGCGAGGGGCCCACGAGGGTGGGGGCGCGCCCAAGGGGGCAGGCGCGCCTCCCTGCCTCGTGGCCTCCTCGCTTCTTTCTTGATGTCCACTCCAAGTCCTCTGGATCACGTTTGTTCCAAAAATCACTCTCCCAAAAGTTTCATTCCGTTTGGACTCCGTTTGATATTCTTTTTCTGCGAAACACTGAAATAGGCAAAAAAACAGCAATTTGAACTGGGCCTCCAGTTAATAGGTTAGTCCAAAAATAATATAAAAGTGTATAGTAAAGCCCATTAAACATCCAAAACAGATAATATAATAGCATGGAACAATAAAAAATTATAGATACGTTGGAGACGTATCATTATAAAAGTGCTCTACAGGTGTCTCCAAAGGTGTTTGTTGGGTTGGCATAGATCGAGATTAGGATTTGTCACTCCGTGTTTCGGAGAGGTATCTCTATGCCCTCTTGGTAATACTCATCACTATAAGCCTTGCAAGCATTGTGACTAATGAGTTAGTTGCGGGATGAAGTATTACGGAACGAGTAAAGAGACTTTCCGTTAACGAGATTGAACTAGGTATGATGATACCGACGATAGAATCTCGGGCAAGTAACATACCGATGACAAAGGGAACAACATATGTTGTTATGCGGTTTGATCGATAAAGATCTTCGTAGAATATGTAGGAACCAATATGAACATCCAGGTTCCGCTATTGGTTATTGACCGGAAGTGAGTCTCGGTCATGTGTACATAGTTCTCGAACCCGTAGGGTCCGCACGCTTAACGTTCAATGATGATCGGTATTATTAGTTTATGTGTTTTGATGAACCAAAAGTTTTTCGGAGTCCCGGATGAGATCACAGACGTGACGAGGAGTCTCGAAATGGTCGAGACATAAAGATTGATATATTGGAAGGCTATATTCGGACACCGGAAAGGTTCCGGGGATCAACGGATAAATACTGGAGTACCGGGGAGTTATCGGAACCCCCCGGGGGGGGTCAATTGGGCCTTAGTGAAATAGAGGGCAGCAAGGGAGCTGTGGGGCGCACACCCCCCCCCCCCGGCCCAAACCGAGTTGGTTTAGGGCTTGGGGGCCGGCCCCCTCTTTCCTTCTCCCCTCCTCCTCTTTCCTTCCCCTCCTAGTTGGACTAGGAAAGGGGGAACCTACTCCTAGTAGGAGTAGGATTCCCCCCTTGGGGCGCACCCTATGAGGCCGCCGGCCCCCTCCCCTTGATCCTTTATATACGGGGGAGGGGGCACCCCTAGAACACACAAGTTGACAATTGTTTTAGTCGTGTGCGGTGCCCCCTTCCACAGATTTCCACCTCGGTCATATCGTCATAGTGCTTAGGCGAAGCCCTGCGCCGGTAACTTCATCATCACCGTCACCACGCCATAGTGCTGACGAAACTTTCCCTCGACCTCAGCTGGATCTAGAGTTCGTGGGACATCACCGAGCTGAACGTGTGCAGATCGCGGAGGTGCCGTACCTTCGGTGCTAGGATCGGTCGGATCGTGAAGACCTACGACTACATCAACCGCGTTTTCATAATGCTTCCGCTTTCGGTCTACGAGGATATGTAGACAACACTCTCCCCTCCCGTTGCTATGCATCACCTAGATAGATCTTGCGTGATCATAGGAATTTTTTTGAAATTACCGCGTTCCCCAACACGGGAGACCCACCAGAGGAAGTGGGTCGGGTCGCTCCACATGGCGGAGCTCGCGGTTATCGAGTATGACCGATGCCAAGTCCAGTACGGCGGCACCGCTGCCCGGCTGAACTTCCCGTTCGGGGCGGCGATGGTCCACATCGTCATGTCGGAGCCGGGGGTGGTGAGCGCGGCAATGGCACGGGAGGACTGAGAGGCGAGGGAGTGCCTCGAGGCGAAGGCCGCTGACGAGGCATACATGAAGGACCTCCGCTGGCAGCACCCGGAGCTCGTGGTGGCGGACCGGGCAATAGCCGTCAATGGCGGGGAAGTCATCTCATCTCCGACGACGAGGTGGAAGGCGGCGAGGAGGGCGACAATAAGGGAGTCAAGGAGGAGGATCGACGTCGAGGAGTGGTGGAGCTTCTTCTCTGACGATGACGACGACGACCCCGACCCTGACCCAGCTCTCTCCAAGGGGGGCCTGGCGAAGGATTGGCTCGACCTCCACTTCGGCAGTTGAATTGAAGTAGTTTTTAGTGTAATTTAGTTTAAGTTTAAATTTATGTTTAATGTTCGGTTGTGAAGACTATCTATGTTGAAGTTATGTTTAAGTGCATGCAAATTTCGCTTGAAATTAGATTGAATTTATGCAAATTTACATTTACTCCGCTAAGTTTTGGGTATCGACTAGAATCGAACAACATTTAGTGGAGTATAAATACTCCACTAAGGTTTACTAGAGTGGATACTCCACTAGTTTTTAGGGATCGGTTAGAAATGTCGTAAGTTATTTACATGCCGACATTGAGGCACCAGACACCCCTCACATTGCTAAAGAGGCAGGCGGAGGAGGGAGGAACCCATGGGCACAACACCAACAGTGGACATGGGGGACAAAGCCGCTTCCTTATCGTCTCGAGGGGGTAGAGTAGAGGAGAAACTATCAAAAATGCAAAATGGAGGCCGAATTAAAAAACAAATTCATATTTATGTTTCGATTTGTTTTAAAAAATAAAGATATACTTACAAACATGACGTACATGTGTGTAAATTTTCAGGATGAAATGTCTTAAAATGTGAGCTACACTATATAAAACAAATATGATGCTTTTTAACACATGTGCTATTCATTCTCAAAGTCCATGATTTTGTTTTGTTTACACAGCTCCCGTTTCAAGGTATTTCATCCTGAAATTTTACAGGCATACACATCACAGCCTTATATACTTGTACATTTAAATTTCGATTTTTTTTTAAAAAAAATACCGGCCTCCATAACGCCATCCTTTCACGGGAGACAATTGCTTAAGAAACTGCAGGAGCAACTGAGACAAGTTAAGACAGGGGAAATAACATGGATCGATGATGGCCATTTTGTTCTTTCCAGGAACGAGGTCGCCAGGACACCACCTCATGTCCTCGGTGTGAGCAGTGACTCACCTGGGCTCCGGTTGCCGATTCTGCCTAAACCAAAAGGCAGACCCGGCGAAGTAGCACAGCACCACAAACCTCTCGCGTTTTGTCTTTAGGCCTTGGTGGCGCCCATCCCACATGGCCCCTGTGCCGTGTGCGTGCGCCCACGACTCCCCGGCGCCTCACCCATCCGCATCACCAGATCTTTGGCTACTCGATCGATCGATCGGACGGAGGAATCTATCGCTACTTTGCTGGTAGTAGTAGCAGCGGTTGCTAGTGTGCGAGTGAGGGCAGGGTCACGCACCACTCCTCCGTATTGCAAGCGATCAGTGTGTGATGTGACAGGGCCTTCTCCCGTAATTCTTGGCTGAATTGAGTGAGCCTCATGAATTGGGAAGCACTGTTTCTCCTAGCATCCTTCTACACATACAGAAACTTTCATTTACCCATAATACACGTCCCGGGCTAAATTACGACCGCAACGACAAAGTTAGCGTAAAATTGAAAATGAAAATTTGAAGACGTCGCGGTCGAGCTTGGAACAGCTGCATCCATCAACCCCCACCGGCATCATCGTAAATACGGTGCCCGTACCAGGGTCTGCTGGCTTGCGACTCCTGCAAGGCCAATTATATTTCCCCGGGTTTATGGTAGACGTCTCGTGCGGGAGCAATGAGGCGCACCAAAAAAAGAACGGCACGGATGGCACAGTGGAGCGGAGAGGCGCACAGCTGTGGGACACGGGCATGGACGGACGTCCGGACGTCTAGAAGAAAATCCATGGCCAGGCAGCAGGTCGTGGGCGCTAAAGAGGCGTGGCCAGCCGCACCAAGATAAGATACGCATGCACACACACAGTGGTAGCTTCTGCCACCAGCATGCCCGCACGTACCAAACAAGAACCTGAGTAGACTAGCAAAAAAATCGCCGGTGATGCTTATGTTTTGTACGTGCGGCTCAGAGTTTGAGCCTGGCTTCGTTGTCAGCAACCCGACACGTAGTATATTACATGCAAAGTTCCTAGGCTCGTGTGCTGGAGCTGAGCTTTTTCTAATTTCTAAACGGCAAGGCGTTGCAACCCTCTCAGCATGCTTGAGCTCCATGCTTTCCTCACCCTCCAACCGCCACCAGTACGCACGGACCAGTAGCGCGTGATAACTACGACACTGATATGTTAGTTTGGGACTGCAAGTCCACAATGCATGCACTGACCACTCAGGAGGGAGGGAGGAAGAAGAAGGAAAAAAGCACTGGATTCTGGGATGTGATGTAGTATCCTACTTGTAGCCCCGCACAGACAGACAGCAGATTGGCAGATTTTATGAAGGAAAGGACCGGTCCATGGATTAGGAATTTCCCAACAGTGCGCGGCCGTGCTTAGTAGTTAGCGTTCATTCATGTCAGGGATGGAACGGCCCACCCTCCTCCTCCCGCCTACGGCGACGTGCACCATCTTGATTCTTCCAGGGAATATTTATGTGTGCATATACTTATATGGGCGTGAGACATGGCTGGTGCATGGAGTGCTATTTAATTTCGTTCGTTGTGGCGCGGAGAAGTTTCGTCTAGGTTTTTGGGGCGTCCCTGTCGATCGTGTACTTCTCGTTTTGCCGATGCCACGATATGCTGATCCGGTGGTTCGGAGTTGACGCGTCACACGCCTATCCTTAGACCAGAATATCGGGTGTCGTAGGCGTCCATCTGGAAAGGCCAATGTCGCGAGGCCTCTCCGTTTCGTCTCAATGGCAAGAAAAAGAACCGCAGATTACAAGTGCCATGCATGCACAGTCAGTCTACTGCTCCCTCGGTAATTAGATCACTAACGCTCTTATATTTCTTGTGATACTTTATCAGTATTCGGTATCATCGATATACATGGCCTCTCTTCCTTAAAATATATACATGGCTTCTCACTCGCAGTTAAAATTAACTACTATAAGAGCATTCACAACCCGGCGCCTCAAACCCGCCTCATACATCGGGGCGGGTTGTCTGGTCACTGTTCAGTCGTGAAATTTTGACCCAAACACGCGCCTCAAACGGGTCTCAAACACCTGGGTTGACCAACACCCCCTCATATCCAGCCCAAAAATAGGGCGGATATGGGGCGCCTGGGCACGCCCGTCACATTGGACCCGGTCCACGCTGGCCCACCCGATCTCATATATATTCATTCACATCCACTCGCCAGACCAAACTCTAGCCACTTCACTCCACTCCCCTCCGTTACCCAAGCTCATCTCCGGCATGACGGACGGTGGATCTGAGTCCTTCGCCTCCAGATCCGTCGACCCCGAACTCATCCCACGCGACCCCGAAGTGGAGATGGCTATCCGGCTTGCGCTCCACCACTCCCAGGAGGAGGCCCGTGCACGGCAGCGCTTGGACTCCTTCCGTCGAAAATCCATTGCGTCCGCCCAAATGGCGCGTGGATCTGGCGCTAGGGCAGCCGTCGGTGCCTGCGGTCCGTCCGACGTCTGAACGCGGTGGCGGACACGCAACCCCTTCGTTGGCGCGTCGACGCCATGGACGCCACCGTGGGCGTCGTCCGACGCAAACATGGCGCGGCGTGCCCAACGTGCGTAGCAGCGGGCGCGGGACGCAGCGGTGGACGTCAGCGAGGCGAAGTCGCATTCTTTGGTGCCCCGTACGATACACTAGTCCGGGCGCCGCAACCGCATTGTGGTGGATCTCGCCGGGGCACCCTAGGATGGACCCATCACCGATCTGATGTACACCAGCACCCAACGGGTTCCGGGCTCCGACAAGAAAAAGTAGGGCATGTGAGAAGGAGACGCCTTGAGTCCCGTGAGTTGGCTTGTGTCTCATGCCCTACTTTATCTTGCCGCGACCGAACCAACACTCCGAGGGGCGCAGCCGGCCGCCGGACATGGCCACGGCGCAACCAGACAAACGGAGCGTAGCCGAACGAAGCTCCGCCCAAAGATCGCCGTGTTGCATGTGATAGTATGGGTTAGAGGTTTCTAATTTGAGGTATCTAAATGTGAAATGCATTTTTTAAGGCGTGACCGGTCACTGTCCAGGCGTCTGAGGGATCAGATTTGCAAAGTCCGGCCGTAGATGCTCCAAGTTGCATACAAATAGATTGAAAAAAAAGGATGCATACGAATAGAGTTCCATGGTACTACCTCGGTCCGGGTTTATTGATCCCCATTATATTTCGTGTCAAATTTTGATCATAGATTAAACTAACAAAATGTTCATGCATGTCATCAAACATTATATTTTTGAAAACTATGTTCAAATATGAATCCAATGAGATAATTTTTCTTGACATGCATTAATATTTTGTTAGTTAAATCTTTAGTCAAAATTTGGCACAAACTACAAAGAAAACCTATAAACCAGGACGGAGGTAGTAGTAGTACTAGGGTACACTATTCCATCAAGGAAATGACGGCCGCAGCAGTCAGAGCACACAGACTATGACTGTGGCATGCGAATATCTGGCTTTCCTAGCTGGAGTGGAGCCCGACTGACACAAATGAACCAACATTTACAATTTACCAGCCATCGGTGCAACAGGGTACTAGAAAAAAAGGGTACGCATGCACATGCCATCTCCCAGTGCGAGCTGCGCCCGCTGGCCAGCCTAGTGCGCCGCGTACACCGGTGATTCGCGAGTACATTGGACTGTCTGCTTTTTTTCGAGCCAGCGTCTTTCACAAACATCAAATCAATTTACTCGGGCGTACTACAAACTCCAGATGATTGCATTCAAACGTACATGAATCTAATCAATGGGTTTGTATCTATGGGGCGCTGGGCATGTCAATCGGATGGTGTGGGTGATGGGGCTGCCGTCCACGGCGCCATGCCCGTTGGATCGTCGACTGCCTAGATCAGGTGGACATGATGAGGTTCATTGCAAGTTAAGGCTTTAAATTCACCACATTTGTGGAGGGAATGAATTCAAGTTGTGCCTTGCCTGGCCCTACATGTCTATGAGTGGCAATGACCTGTGGCTGCAATCACACCTGGAAATACAAATCTTAACTTAGATTTAGAAACTAAGCACATTAGCTGTTACAAAAACACCCAATGATAATGTGAATTTGCAAGCTAGAATGTGGAAACAAATATGATCAAGAACTAGTGACGATGACGAGGGGATGAGCAGGCAACAAGAGAACTCGTCGAATAACTTCAACGAGATCAAGCATGATGTACCTGGTGTACCCAGGTCCGGGCCCTAGGATGTGTAAAGAGCCTCATGTCTTGCCCTCTAACCTTTTTTCTTAATCTCAAGGACTACAATGGTGGGCAGAATAATCTATATCAAATCTAAAACTAGCATAAATAATAGTGCTTCTTGAGATATATGTGTTTTGCGCGAAGTTTTACTTGATATGAGTTGTTTTTGTTTTGTTGTAGCGTCCAAGTCCTTATATATACACATTGTGTTGACAACCAATGGTGGGTTCTTTTCGAGTTGGACTCGCAAACGGCTACGATACAAGAAAAGATATCAATTTGAAGTCCAGATTCCTCGTGATGCCTTCCATACCACCACATGTTTTTTTTCCTATATGCCAGTGTGGAGTATATTCTCGAAGGTTATGATCCACTCATAGAGCACACATGTAATGGTCTATGAATGCGACCTACATTCCTTCTAACGTAGTTCTGTGTGTGTGTGTTGGGGGAGGGGAGGGGGGGATTAAAACTTTTCTAGGATTTTCTGAAAGTTCTAAGATATATGATTCCCAATGAGATGCGAAGAATGGCAAATTCTAAATCCAAGTCGATTTATCTGGTTTGAGAACTAAAACATTAATTTCTGGACAAAGGGTGTTTTTTATTGCTTCAAAATGAAGCATCAATAGAATACAACCACAAAGAGTATGCACCCAGACTCTACATAGCTAGGATGCACACAACCAACACCTACACACATAAAGAAAAACACGCCAGCAAATAGCAAAGCCATATAAAACAAAAACTATGCGTAGGTGAGAAAAAAAGAGAACCCAAAGAGAGCTAAAACATTAATAAGTCCACATGAACATCATGTCATCAATTTTGCCCCTTGGCAGTCTGATCTCATGGGTGCGGCTTTGCATCACATGGCTCTTGCATCCTTGCTCGCCTGCCAAGCATGTAAAGACATCTTTTGTTCGAATATTTTTCTACTATGTATATGTATGCTAAAGTAGTTTTACGTAGCAGAAAGATAGCTCTTTCACATAGAAACCAAGGCATGCTTTAAAACATATTCCCTCCGTCCGAAACTACTTGTCATCAAAATGGATAAAAAGGAGTGTATCTATAACTAAAATGAGTAACAAACTTCACCAAAGATCTGAGAAGCGATACCTGATTCGGCAGGAAATCCAGCGGGCCCAACGCGCGCATGCATTGTCAAATTTTGGCTCATCGGTTTTTTGGTACCAAATCCCATCAATCAATCAATCCAAGCTCCTCTCTCTGTTTTAGCTACACAATGGCGATGGTTACTATTTTCCCGCGGCTTTCAAAAAAAAAAGGTTACGAGGAGTGGTACTTTTTCCCCCCTCTCCCGGTAAAATCTCGGTGGCAAGTTGAAACGTGCGCTCACCGACCGATTAGCCACCCCTCCCCTCTCGTCGCCCACAGTACCCCTGAAAGATTTGGGGGCTTGAGTGACCCGCCGGCCGTGGTACGTCCACCCAATAATTAACCGGAATAATAAGAAACAAGTGATCAGTCGCCATGGTTGCGCGTCGCCACTGTGCATCCGCGTCCGCGTCACCGCGCTCTTCCCCGCTGCCCGCCCTACGTGGTATTACTCGCGATTCCATGGTGTATATAAAGGAGCTTTGCCCCGCCCCCCTCCTCCTCCAGAGAGCTCCGACTCACCACCACTCGAGCTCTTCTTTTTCGTGAGTGCTTGTAGAGAGAAGAGGAGAGGGGAGCAGCCCGTTGCTTGCCGCCCACCTTCCCTACGCCGGCTCAACCTGCGCCGCGGGTACAGTACCACTGCTCGTCCATGGCGACTCCTCTCTTGCTCTTCTTGCCTTGTTGGCTCCTTTCTCATCTGGTTTTGGACTCTGGGCTCTGGAGGCGTTCTTGTAGGTTCGTCGCTTGTGGCGCCTTCTTGGCTCACGAGAGTTCTTCGCGCCATTAATGGCCCCAGCATTTGCTTGATTCGTCCGTCGCTAGCTCTCTGTCTTTTTTTTTCCATTTTTTTGTTATTAGTGGCGATTACGTCTTCCGTGCTGATCAGCGGCAGCCCGATGATTCTTCTCCTCTTGTCGAGCAGAAAAGAAAAGAAGAAGAAAACAGCAGATCGTTTTCTTTATTGTTTCCCTGATTTTCTAGGCCGGGTCGTGTCAGAGCCATGTTTCCATGCATCGGGTCTCCAACTCCCTTCTATTTTATTTTTTATTTTTTATTTTTTATTACTTTTGATTCCACAGCCCTCGTTAACACTAGGCCCCCTCGGTTCCCTCCCTCCCCCCCCTGTCCATCCATGGTGTGTGTGTTGATCGATGCCATGCCATTACTACTCTCTCTCTCTTCCCCTCCATTTTGTTGCGCGCCTTTGGGTCTTGTTTCATGCCGGTGGCCCGCGCGTCTGACATGACATTGCCCCCTGTTCTGTTGCTGTGATTGCAGATGAGAAGCTGCGCACCGGCGGCGGCGGCGGCGTGATCCTCTTCGCTCCTCGCTCCGAGCAGAGGAGGAGAGGCGGGAGAAGAGCAAGAACCGAGCGGGGCCCAGCCCAGGCCCAATGGAGCAGCGCCACCGACCGGCCGCGGCCGCGTAAGATTCCCCGCGACCCCGCCCGCCCCGTTTCGTTTAATAATTATAGTCCAAAGGTCTTTCCTCTTTCTCGTTCCATGGCCGCGCTGCTCTCGCGCTTCGACTGCCCGCCGACGGCGCCACCGCATGCTGCATTAGATCGACCCGAGCGGACCCGACCGCGACGTGTCGCTTCCCCTTTTATTATTGCTGCCGGCCGGCGGCGGTGTAGTGGTTGGTAGCTGCGCGCTTCGTAATCTCGCATTACGGGGGATCTTTTCATGCCAGTTAAGAGTTAGTTACCCGCTGTTGACCCCCGTGGACTTGGAGGCTGCTCCATGAATTCATCCATGGACGCATCAGCTTCCTTTCAGCCCGGTTCATGGCTTCTCCTGGCACTGCTGCCGGCGTGTAGGGGGGGATGCCGTTGCCGGCCATGGCGTTTGCTGCCGGCCGCTGATTTGAGCATCCTTGGATCGTCTCCTGTCAGTCTCAACCCTGAACTTCATTTTTAAACGAACACTAGATGAAGGTTCCAAGTTGTGCTTTGCAACTGCGTACCAAGCAGCCAGCCATGCTTCCCTGAATTTGATCCGATCAAAGATTTGTCAGTTGTTAGGTACAGAGTCACCCATGTTTATCAGCAATAAACTATGGCGACGCTTTCAATCCCTGAAAGATAGGGCTAGGAGAATCGCAAAATACGAGTCGGCACACACAAAACTTTGGAGTTTTCCTTGGTGCTGGTGACACTAGTTTCTTCGGGCCTCTCTGTGGACTGGCAAAACATTTTTTGGTGCGGCTCCCTTTCGCATCCAGCAACGATCGGATATACTGCATTTTCATCCCTTTAAAAAGGGCACACTTTTGGACACCTCCAATGGGACAGTTATGTGTATTTTTTGGCCCATAAAGGGGGCCAGGCCTATCAGCATTCCACTTATTTTGATTTCTAGCAAAGCTTAAAGGATGATGTGGTAGCACTACCTGTATAAAAAGCAATTGCCTAGTCTATCTTGTTGAACTAATTATTAAGAAGAAAGCAGGAGCCTGAAAATGTTGCTTTCTACTGGTGTAGCTGTTGTTTCTACAGACATCTATGAGAGATTTGCGACGCTGATGCAGCTTGCGGTTGTGCTTCTAACCTTTTTAGTTAAAGCAGAACTGCTTTCCCTTCGAGAGCTCGCCACCTGTGCCCTGCAAATCCTAGTTAACCGGCCCAAGATTATGATGAAAATCGCTCCGTCAAAAGATTATGATTGAAAATAAAAGTGAAAAGCAAGAAAAGGACATATACTTGGTAACATCATAACCTGTCTTGTCAAACAAGAACTAATCTATTGTTTTCAATGGTGCTCCAACCTAAGAATATTTTTCTTCTGTGCTTTTTCCTGTTTTAGACAAGCATAGTTCTTTCGTGTCAGATTTTTTTGTGATAGCAGTTATTCACTGATTTTATTACTACCTTATGCAGTGATGACACAACTAAGAGAAGGACCACCAAAAGCAAAAGTTTCAAAGATGTTGAGAACTATGAAGTTCTTGTCCTTGAGAAGAACTGCGGTTGCAAGTTCAAATCCTTGCGCTACTTGCTTATAGCTATTGTTTCTGCAACATTTCTTACCCTCCTGACTCCGACGCTGTACGAGCGCCAACTACAATCAAGTTCTCGGTGAGTATAAATCATTCAAACAAATCTCAGCAAACTATTTGCGACACGTAAAAGATGACATACGTTGATGTAGACCAATGGCGGAGGTTAGTACAAGTCTGAGGGGGCCGTGCCCCCTCCCCCCCAGCCTTGGGCAAAACAATGAAGAAATTTTACTATGCAGGGCTTAGATAGGAAAAATTCAAATTCTTTTCCCTCCTAGTTGCTCATATTTTGGCTTTGCCCCCCCTGATATTCCTGTCTAGCTCTGCCACTGATGTAGACTATATCTATTATCTCACGCAAGTTCATGTATGCTTTGCAGGTATGTTGATGTTGACTGGATATGGGACAAAACAAGTGCTGATCCGCGATACGTATCATCTGCTGATGTTCAGTGGGCCTATGTATATACAGCTATAGAAGATGTTAGTGCTGGTAACCGGGAGCTCAAAATTGGACTCCTGAATTTTAACAGCACTGAGTATGGCTCTTGGTCGCGCATACTCCCCGAAAGCCATGTTTCGATTGTAAGACTTGAGCATGCCAAGGGCAGCATTACTTGGCCTAAACTATATCCTGAATGGATAGACGAGGAGGAAGAATCTGAGATACCTTCCTGCCCATCATTTCCAGAGCCTAATGTCCGAAGAGGCGCATGGTTTGATGTTATTGCTGTGAAACTTCCCTGTACGAGGGTGGCGGGTTGGTCGAGAGATGTTGCAAGGCTTCATTTGCAGCTCTCGGCGGCAAAACTGGCCGTGACCTCTTCAAGAGGCAACCGGAAGGTCCATGTGCTTTTTGTGACGGACTGCTTCCCCATCCCTAACCTCTTCCCCTGCAAGAACCTTGTGAAACATGAAGGCAATGCTTGGTTGTATAGGCCTGATTTGAAAGCAGTAAGGGAAAAGCTTAGGCTTCCTGTTGGATCATGCGAGCTTGCTATTCCACTGAAAGCAAAAGGTTTGTTGCTTTTTAGTCAACGTTTTGTACTTTAATTAGTATATGCTTCTCATCTCAGTACACTTGTTCTTCTTTAAAACTGGTTAAAATATGCATATCAAGTGAGCTAGTATAGTAATGCCACCCTTCACAAAATATGACACCCAGCAGAAATATTTTCTGCAAAAATAGCATCTAATGTTGTCAAAGAGAAGTTCCACAAATTGGTATTTTGGATACTTTTACTAAGGTCTATTCTATTCTTCTATAGGAACTTATATAGAATTGCCCGCAAAAAAAAAAAACTTATATAGAATTGGCATTGTCAGATTTAACTTGTTTTCAGCATAAGATTAGAATTCAGTAGATAACATCTATTCTTACTGGTGCAGCAAGACTTTTCTCAGTCGACCGAAGAAGAGAAGCATATGCCACGATACTGCATTCAGCAAGTGAATATGTATGTGGTGCTATCACAGCAGCTCAGAGCATCAGGCAAGCAGGATCAACAAGAGACTTGGTCATCCTAGTTGATAACACCATAAGCGACCACCACCGGAGAGGCTTGGAAGCTGCAGGCTGGAAGGTCAGAATAATTGAAAGGATCAGGAACCCAAAAGCCGAGCGTGATGCCTACAATGAGTGGAACTACAGCAAGTTCAGGTTATGGCAGCTGACGGACTACGACAAGATCATATTCATAGATGCTGACCTCCTCATCCTGAGGAATGTGGACTTCCTGTTCGCAATGCCGGAGATCACCGCGACCGGCAACAACGCGACCCTCTTCAACTCCGGCGTCATGGTGATCGAGCCCTCAAACTGCACGTTCCAGCTGCTGATGGAGCACATCAACGAGATCACGTCGTACAACGGGGGCGACCAGGGGTACCTGAACGAGATATTCACATGGTGGCACCGCATCCCGAAGCACATGAACTTCCTGAAGCACTTCTGGGAGGGCGACAGCGAGGAGGCCAAGGCGAAGAAGACCCAGCTGTTTGGTGCCGACCCGCCGAACCTCTATGTGCTTCACTACCTGGGCCTGAAGCCATGGCTGTGCTTCAGGGACTACGACTGCAACTGGAACAACTTCATGATGCGCGAGTTCGCAAGCGACGTCGCGCACAGCCGGTGGTGGAAGACGCACGACAAGATGCCCCGGAAGCTCCAGCCCTACTGCCTTCTGAGGACGAGGCAGAAGGCCGGGCTGGAATGGGACCGGAGGCAGGCGGAGAAGGCGAACCTGGAGGACGGGCATTGGCGGCGGAACATCACCGACCCGAGGCTCAAGACCTGCTTCGAGAAGTTCTGCTTCTGGGAGAGCATGCTGTGGCACTGGGGCGAGGCGAAGAACCAGACCAAGAGCAACCCCGCGCCGGCGACGCCTGCGACGATGAGCTTGTCAAGCTCGTGAGCTGTGTAGATAGCCCGAGATATTTATACAGAAGAAAAGCTTCATCATATGTATAGCACCGTACCTGCATAGCAGCAGCTTGTATAGGTAGCTATGCTTAGGGCCTTCCCTACACAAATACAAACCCTCCTCTGTTGCCGTCCTCCTGGCTGCAGCTCTGAGCCTTGGCGGTGGCCAACAATTCTTTTGGGTTGGTTTAGCTAATAAGTTATCTGTGTATGTAAATTCTCTTACTAAGAACACGGAATGTTTTTTCACGACAATGAAAGCTAATGGCAGTGAAAATGTTTCCCAACCTCTGTTCCAAATTATTTTAGTTAAGTTTGCCCAAGTCCATAAAAAAGAATATCAACATGTTTGACATATTCCCGCGCATCAACTGAATCCCATACCCAGAAATTTAACTTAGTAGTTTGGAGCAGATCATATCCCTGGGCACCAACTGATCATTATACCGTGCCCAGAATTTAACTATGTACAGGTCAGTGGCAAAAAAAAAAAAACATACATAGGTACAAACTTTTTGCGCTCATCGTGACAAAGAACATATATATATTTATACAATGTGTGATGTGAACTGTTAGTACATACAGACTGAAGCACATGTTTTCACAGCGTATAAATTAAATTGTAAGAAGCATACACAAAATGCGATGCTTTCTTTCCATCGACAATCTGAAGGACCGATACAGAATCTACACCTCGGAATGAATGCATCACCTTGTACAAGAGAGAAAAGAATGCAGAGGTCCAGTTAAACCACCTATCATACTCAGCTATTTCCAGGGCATCTGTTGCTCCTCTATAGCTGACAAAACCGAAGATGGGAATGTACGTATGGGGCAAAAGAAGAAAAATGAGTCAGTCACCCTGCCATCTTTCGCCAACCTGTGGATTTCAGACATGAAGAAAGGTCAACTCATCATCCAATAACAATGAACATGTTCAACTGCATCGGTACAATTTAATGGTCAGCTTGGAGTAAAATTTTCTGAAGCACTACCAAAGATACAGTTGATAAGAGTCGCTAGGTCATTTGACTTCTTCTGAAGCACTACCAAAGATACAGTCGATAAGAGTCACTTGGTCATTTGACTTCCTTCACTAGGTTATCATGGGGCTAACTGTAACAATCTACACCATATGCTTTGAGTATAAGTGTGAATTCTCTGGTCATGTGACCCATTGTGATTGTGTGTAGTTGACAAATGTTTATTCATTGCATATGAAGTCACAGAAATTTTATATCACTGCAGATGCAGTGGATGGAAAAGGGATAAACTGAACAGTCATTATGGGAGAGCAACTTGTGATATGGATTTCTCTCTCTCTCTCTAGAGATACACACGATTATGATTCTAGTAGTCAGAGAAATGAAGATACACAGCATAAATGTGAACTCACCATTTGTAAAAATGTATGAAAATACTAGTTCATTCCAAGCATCTGGAACTCCAGGGAGACACCAGTGACTGCAATCAAGTATAGTGGGAGGATAACTCCAAGCGCCAACATGAGCATCTGTTCTGAAAGCTCCCATCAAAGTTACATTTAGAACAGTAATAGGAACATTCATGCTCGCCACAACATCACCAAGTATATCCCCAAGTTCACTCTTGTCATTTCCTTTGGCCTCAGGTGAAGGCTTTTCTGTTACTTCACATATCGTCTGGTTCAAATCACTGTAACATGGGAAAGGTTTTTGTAAGTTCTTAGAGAAAAGATACACCACCAGAGCAAGGAAAGAATTGTGAGAACAGGAGAAATGTAAGTTAATATTCTGCAAACAGCATTCAACTACTTCAGATGAAGTGGTGGTGTAACCAATGCAATAGAATCACAATTTGATCCTGGAATCTTAAGGAATATACAAACACAAGACTCTCAGTGAAACTGTGCAGGCATGTGATGTCCCTCCTTTGTTCCAGAATAAAACATACTACCATAACAACGAGTTCCTTCAATTGATATAATGAAGTGTATGGAATAATTTTGAATCAGGGACAGCTGTAGCTTAATATCCATTGCTAACCTTACATGTTCCCTCAAACATTAAATAAAAGAAGAAAAAGGCTATTCCTTGTACACAGAGTTGGGATTCGGGAAATCAAATTGCTATATATGCCTCGGTGGAGCTCAAAGAGCCATGTCTGATCGACATTGTATAACAGAGTGTAAATTCGAAATTGGACAGATGACATATGAAATGCATGTTTTGGTTAAATTGACAGAGATATCAGCCAAATATTTCATACCATACTAATTAAATCGGTGCAATCATCTACCTCCCTACTATTCCAGTTAGATAATATCAACTAATAGGATTTTAGTTTAGATGGGTGTCATATTTAGATATTTTGGTGGTGTTTGGATGCAGATAAAGATCGTCAACACCTAAATTATATATATAATGTACAGATATTTCCGTTCACTATCATATACTCCACCAAAATGATTTGTATCCTTTTCAAACAATTACAAAAATAAATCAAAAATATTTTTCACAAAGTTTCTTATGATTAAACTGCCTGCACAGTATACTAAATCAAAAATATAACTTCAAATTATACTGATGAAACATAAAGTAAAGTAGGCTGTACGCAAGAGAAGAACTCTCTCTGTGTGTTTATAATAAAACACACCTCCAATGAGATGGCTCATATGTGCGGAAGAACACATGTGTTCGATTTAGATCAACTCTTTTTTCCACCCAAGAAGCCCAAGTCTGCAGTGCCATCCTGAAAGCAGCATCAATGGTTGTACCTAGTTTGAGAGCACGTCCAGCCTGAAAATAGCAACCCCTGTAGGGAAGAACAAGTCAGATCAAACTCGGACACTGATCAAACTAGGATACTCTTAAGTTTGAGTTAATTCACATATGTAGATAATAATGATGAATACTCCCTCCGTTCCTAAATATTTGTCTTTTTAGAGATTTCAAATGGACTATCACATACGGATGTATATAGACATATTTTAGAGTGTAGATTCACTCATTTTGCTCCATATGTAGTCACTTGTTGAGATCTCTAGAAAGACAAATATTTAGGAACGGAGGGAGTATGATTTAGAGGGGGAAAAGGGTTGTGCTAGTAGTCAATGAGTTGATGTTAGAACAAGGAAATACTAACTTGGATAATTGTGTACTGGTTTTGGCCAAATATCACAAAAACTATGTAATGTACCCACTATTACCAGACTTGCTAACTACTAACTAGAAAAATAAAAGTATGTGAATGGAAGATAAGTCATCACCTGTTCATATTGTCAATTAGCAATGTCATTACCATTAGCCCCTGCTTAACCAATGTCATGCCCGCGCCTGTGATGAGCAGGAAGATAGGCTAGGGGCACGACACTGTTTCGCAGATTTATGCTCAGCTTGGCATAAAAGAAGCTAGTGAAGGACAGTAAGGTAAAAATGTTGGGAAACTGAAGAAGGGTGAGGGGATGGATCACAAGTTCACAACTGATGGAACTAGCGCTAAGGTTTGTGAGAGGAACTTTATGAGGTAGATCGACTGGGAAGGATAATGTGAAATGCGTGAAGGGACGGCTAATCATAAATTTTTCCATGTCCTACTATTTCTTGATTGTTCTTCCACTAACACATTATGTTCACCTCTGACTTACTCACACAAGTCATCTCATCCCAGTATCAAATTTGCTGTGCATATTCGCACCTAAGCGGCATCTCACTGTTAGAATAGAATATGAGTATAACCATGGCATTGCTATTTTCCTCTCGTTTCCATGATTTTAGAATCATGGCATTGCTAGAATATGGAAATAATTGGCATCTCACTGTTAGAATAGGATATGAGTATCACCTTGACATTGATATTTTCCTCTCATTTCCATGTATACATTTGATTGAGGTGCATAGAAACAAGAAGCTGAGTTAGGCTCAAGCCTGCGGTTGTTGCGTTGCCCTCGCTATACTTGTTTTTTAAGTTGATATCAGAAAGAAGTTGTACAAATACTATTAATCTGCTAAGTAAAAGTGAATTAAATGTTTTTATTATCAAATTTATTCTCATATGTTCGGGAATGCAGATACAAATTTGTTTGCAAGTTGATAGGAAAAAAAGGGTAGCCAAACACCAAGTTACCTAAAACCAACTTAACCAAATTTGTAATCCACAGTGATGCCAAATGGATCCTTAGGGATTTACAAATACTTAAAAGTAAGTAACATCATCGAAATGGAGTTTGTATTACCTATTCATACTGTTTTTGTGCCCAATTCAACTAATTACATATACACACGCATTAAATACGATTCTAATGAAATATGAGAAGATGAACGAGATACTTACAGTACTGAAAACACACATTTATCATGGTTTAAACTAAACGAGCATAACAAAACAGAGCAAGAAACCTTACGTATTAAACAATTTGGTGGGAGTCCACCAGTGCCCGGTGTTGAAAATCAGAACATCGGCGTTCACCCATTTCCGACTGATATTATCCATCTTGTCCAGCCTCAGAGTCGATTTGACCCTCTTGGGCGCATGCTTGGGCGCAGGGCGCTGCTCGACAAGGAACACGGACCGGAAGAATTCCACGGTGAGGTCGAATGACGCGAACCGCACCCCGAGGAACCGTATGGTCTTGCTGATCTCGTTCCCGTTCACCTCGTAGACGGTCTTGGGATCCTCCACCCCGGGCATGAGCATGCAGATGAAGGACTCCCACTGCGTGCGGCTCATGGAATCCCCGACGAAGACGACACGCTTCCCCCTGAGCCGCTCGAGCGCGGCGCCGGCGGTGAACCTCGGCACGTCGCAGCGGCGCGGCCTCCACCGCCATTTGAGGTAGCCGGTGTCCTCCCTGCCGTTGGCCAGGCAGTTGAACCCCTTCTCCGCGAAGGGGCACTCGGAGCTGTTGTAGAGCGGGTAGGTCGCATCGGGGACCCAGTTGCCGTCGAACACGTCGCACGCGCCGAGGTCCTCCCCGACGAACCCGGCCACGGCCTGCCCCCGCCCCAGGTAGCGGAGCACGTAGAGGTAGAGCGCGCAGGAGAGCGCGAGCGCCACGGAGGCGACGCAGAAGGCGAGGGCGACCCGCTCCAGCGACGGGCCCGAGGCCCCCCACCACCTGCGCTGCGCCGCCGCGGACACCCGCGGGCTCCCGGGCAGGGCGCCGCCGCCGCCGCCGCCCCTCTGAGCGGCGCGACCCGAGCCGCTCCGGCTAGTGCTGGCGCTCACCATCTCCCGCCCGCCGCCAGATCTCCCATCCCTTGACCCGCCAAATCGGCCCGCCTCGCCGGAGTGGAACCGCGCGGAGACCAGACCACGCCACGTCGGCACCGCCCTGGGGGGGAGAGGTCTCCGCGCGAGTGGTGGCGGTGGCGCGGTGGCGCGAGTTGACTCGCAAACTTGGTATAAACCTCACGGCGGGGGTCCCCGGCACGGCGAGGGGGAGGCGGTTGCTGGCTCGGGCGGCGGGTAGGGAGGGCGGGTGCGATCTGCGGCTGCTGTCACTGACGTGTGGGGTTTGGAGTTCGGGTGGCCCGCGTGGCCGGGAGCGAAGTGGAGATGCCGGGGGCACGTTGGTGGCGCGCTGTTGTGTGCGCGATACGGGGGGGCGCAGAAGGCTTCTGCAATTGGCCGATCTGCGCTCGTACGTAGCAGTTTTACTCTTTCTGTTGCGGGAAGAATACTCGAACGGACAGCTTACCAACCTGATGTAAACCTCTTTGGTGCTCCGATTATCATTCCTCGCTTCTATTTTTCTGCTCTATCTACAGATTTGATCGGCAGGTACGGACAACCACCCACAGACGAGAGAGGCATAAGAAAAGAGAACGGAGACTACCAGACTGTGATACTGCAAAGGATTCTCCGTGACAGACAGCAGCAAACATCTGAGATGTGTTTCCTCGCTGGAGGGATAAGAACAACGGTATTATTAACTGGTCAAGGGTGGCCATGTTTAATAATGCTATTGCTTTCATGGCCCTTAGGGAAGTGGCCCGCGTGGGGGCTCGATATACCGGGACCAACAAACAGCTTACACCGGTGCGTTCGGTCTTGGACAGGGTTTTTATGTCCTCGGAGTGGGAGGTGTTGTTCCCCCTGTGCTCTCTACACGCAGAAACTAGGATCGGGTCGGACCATGTCCCCCTCATCCTTTCCTCGGGGGAGGAAAGGCTTAAACGCAGCCCGCGTTTCTTCTTCGAAACAGCATGGCTGGAGTCTCCGGACTTCGAGCAAACCTTCCTTTCGAAGTGGGCGAATTGCGTCGCTCGCATCGGGCGCGTACGCGGCCCCATGGAGTTCTGGATTGCCGCAGGGGCGGGTATGCGAGCGGCTCTCAAAGGGTGGGGAGCTAATCAGGGTTGTGCGGATAAGCTGTTAAGGGTGCGCCTGACCGAGGAGCTAGCCCAGCTAGACGCAGCGGCAGATCTGCACATCTTTTCCGCGCAGGACTGGGCCCAGCGCTACGCGCTTGAGGCCCAAGTCGAATCCCTCCTCAGGGCCGTGGAAGAGTACTGGCGTAGGCGCGGTGGAATAAAGTGGACGCTCAAGGGCGACGCGAACACAAAATATTTCCACGCATACGCAAATGGCCGACGCCGTAAGTGCGCTATCCTTCGTCTTCAATCGGAGCAGGGGCTCCTACTGCGGCAACAGGATATCGTCCGGCACATCTACGAGTTCTACATCCAACTCATGGGTTCCAGGGAGGAATCTAGGGCTCGCCTAAGGGTGGGTGTGTGGGACCCTGCGTTGCGGGTCACGGACGAGGAAAACGAGAACCTGAGCTTAGCCTTCCTCCCTGAGGAGATTGACAAGGCGACGCTGGGTATGAAATCTGACACTGCTCCGGGGCCGGATGGGTGGCCGGTGGCGATGTTCAAGCGGTTTTGGCAAGTGCTCAAAAACCCCATTTTTGACGTGTGCAACGGTTTTATGCGCGGTACGGTAGACATTTCCCGCCTGAACTTTGGGGTTCTCTCTTTGATCCCCCAAGGTCCCGGGTGCGGATCACATTAGACTTTTTCGTCCTATTGCCTTAATTAACGTCCCGTTTAAAATTTGTGCTAAGGCTTGTTCTACTCGCATGTCTCCGATAGCCCACCGCATTATTAGTAGAACCCAGTCCGCGTTCATTCGGGGCCGTAACATCTTGGAGGGGCCGCTGGTTCTTCAAGAAATTATCCACTCCCTTAAGCGCGCTCGACAGCCAGCGATTCTCCTCAAACTCGATTTTGAGAAGGCGTACGACCGCGTGAACTGGGAGTTCCTCCGACAGGTACTCCTGGATCGAGGTTTCTCGTTGGTTTGGGTTCACCGCATGATGCAGTTGGTCTCGGGAGGCCAAACGGCGATCGCGGTGAACGGAGAAGTAGGGAACTTCTTCCGCAACAAGCGCGGGCTGCGTCAAGGGGACCCAGCGTCGCCGTTGCTTTTTAACTTTGTGGCGGACGCTTTAGGCGCCATGCTAGACAGGGCTCGTCTAGCCGGCCATATTAGGGGTGTCGTGGACAACCTAATCCCGGGAGGAGTGTCCCACTTGCAATACGTGGATGACACTCTTCTTCTTTTCGAACCCGACACACACAGTATCGCTTCGGTCAAAGCTATACTGCTGTGCTTCGAACTCATGTCGGGACTAAAAATTAACTTCCACAAAAGTGAGGTGGTGTCCATAGGGATGGACGCGACAGAAAGTCAACGGGTCGCCAACCTGCTTAACTGCAAACTAGGCCAGTTCCCGTTTACTTACCTCGGGCTCCCAATTGCGGCAAAGAAGTGTACAATCGCTGACTGGGAGCCCCTCTCCTCCAAGGTGGCGAATAGGGTTTGCCCGTGGAGGGGCCGTTTTATGTCTTCAGGGGCAAGACTAATCCTTACCAACACCAGCCTCTCGTCTTTGCCCATGTTTGCCATGGGTCTGTTCTTGCTGGCGGACGGGGTACACTCTAAGTTTGACACACCGCGGTCCTGTTTCTTTTGGGAAGGAGCGGGACCGAAACGAAAATACCATATGGTTAAATGGCAAGCCGTGTGTCGTCCCAAAACCCAGGGGGGTCTTGGGATCATCAACTCCAAGTTGATGAACATCGCACTAATGTGCAAGTGGATCTGGAAAATGACTCAGGGTGAGACTGGCCTCTGGATCGACCTCCTCCGGGCAAAATATTTCCCGCGAGGGGATTTTTTTGACGCGGCTCCCAGTGGGTCTCCTTTCTGGAATTCCATTCAATCCCTTAAACCCCTCTTTGCTAGGGGCGCAAAGTTTGCGGTTAACAACGGACGCTCTACGCATCTCTGGCTTGATCATTGGATTGGACAGCGCCCATTATGGGCAGAGTTTCGACAACTATACTCCTTAGCGGTCGAACCCGAGCAACGGGTTGCCTCGGCTCTTCGCACCTCCCCCCCTGTATTAACTTCAGACGTGAGCTAATCGGGCCGGAGTTGGCAGATTGGGACCGCCTTCTGGCGCTACTTGCGGACGTCCGATTGTCGGAATCCGCGGACCTGATCTCGTGGAGACTTGCGAGCTCCGGCAAATTCTCTGTCAAATCCATGTACAGAGAGCTATGCCACGGTCAGATCCCGTCGGCGGCCACGGGGCTTTGGAAGGCAAAGATCCCGCTCAGAATTAAGGTCTTCCTTTGGCAACTTTGTCAAGATCGCCTTCCTACCTCTATTAACCTCGCTAAACGCAACGGCCCCGCCTCTGGCCCCTGTGCGCTGTGTGGGGTCCCGGAAGATGCTGACCACACCTTCTTCCTTTGCTCCCTGGCTCGTTTCGCTTGGAGCGCGGTCCGGGAGGCCGCGGGAGTGGATTGGGATCCACGCTCCCGACCTGAGCTCGTGTCTTCCTTATCAGGGGTTCAAGGCGCGTCTCGTAGGGTCATGTGGACTTGTGCGGCGGCTATGCTATGGGCTATTTGGAATATCCGTAACAAGTTTACTATTGAGGGGGTGTTCCCCTCGCATCCCGCTGACGTTATCTTCAAATGCATCGTTTTCTTGCAGCAATGGGCACCGCTGGGAAGACAACAGGACTCTGATCTCCACCGCCAAGCTATCTGTCGTCTCCACGCCGTCTACTCCGAGGTTCGAGCTCCGTCGCCTGCTCAACTGGTTGCCGCATAGGGATGGGCAACCCCTTTTGGTCTTAGTACCTTTCGAGCCTACGTGCTCGCTACTTTTGGGCCGTTCTCCGCCTTGTAACGCAACTTTGCGCTCATTTAGCGGCCTATCCTCTTAACTGTCGTGTTAGTTTATGTTGTTTGTTCGGTGGTTGTGCTACCCTGCCTAAGTATGTGGGCTTTATTAATTTAAAGCCGGACGTCTCTAACGTCTATGTTCTAAAAAAAATATTTTAATGTTGTCAAGTAGGACTTCGGTTGTGCCTGCATACTGGCAGTGCATTGCTGGCTGCCTTTTTGTTCACTGGGTTTTTCTTTAGGGTAAAGAGATTTTTGTTTATTTCATGAGATCACAGTGTTACAGTCGAGACGCCACACAACCTCGATACAAGGGGGCCCCGAGTGTAACCACGTATTAGTACAACTCTCGATGCGACTATAGTTGGTCAATCGATGTTTAACTCTATTTTGACTGGTGAATTTTATGTGGAATAAACTCCCTTCCTCGCATCAAGTCTTTAATCTCCAATGTGAGGTGTCCATATGCTGAGCGTTTTAGTCGATCACTTGATAATATAGATAGCGCTTCAGAGAAATCCGACCGGACAACGACTGAGAGTGTCGGCCATCCCTTGCATGAGAGCAGGAACTTCTGCCTCCAAAGAATCATTGCAACAGAAGATAAAGCGATAAGCAGCAAAAATGACACTCCCAGCACTGTCTCTGAGAACCATACCTGCAGCTGATGAACCACCTGACTCCATGAAGGAGCCATCGACAGAGAGATCAACATATCTGTAAGGGCATATTTCTTCCTATGTAGTTTTGGTGATTGATGACAGTGCTTTTACGGACTAATCGTGTGCATTGAGCATTTCAGATGTCTCATGTCTAGGCACAAGATGATTCGTTGCCCCTCGGAGCTTTAAGTGAAGACGGTGTAGTCTCTTTCGTTTCGGTTTTGGTGGACTTGAGTCGTAGGAGACACCGTACTCTCAAGAGGGGGTCCGCATTGGAAAGGCTAGGGTGGAATCGGCACGTACACTTCATCTTTGCACCCCCAGCTCCTTTCCTCTCTTTGGAGTTTGTCATTTCATCGAAAGTGGAGGTTGTGAGGTGCTAGCGGTAGTACCGCTGCCAAAGCGGTAGTACCGCCCATGGACCTCAAGCGGCAGTACCATTGATCTACAACGGTAGTACCGCTTTGGTGCATCGATGACAGTACCGTCCTTGGTTGGCGCTGCTACCGCCGCAATTTGAGGGTGCTCTCCTCGTGTTGGGTTGAGCGGCAGTAGTAGCGGCAGTAGCAACGGTAGTACCGCCCGTGAGCGGTAGTACCGCGGCTACCACCGCTACTAGTGCCGCCCAAATCCCCTCTCTCCCTCTCGTTCCCCCTTTGATGCCTCTACTCTCAGCACTGCGGTAGTACCGCTGGGGGTCGCGGTAGTACCGCCCCACTGAGCAGTAGTACCGCTCTGTGCGGGCTGAAGAGGGGGTAACAGTTGGATTGTTTCCCCCACTATAAAAGGAGGTCTTCTTCTCTAAGTTGACCTACCTCTTTTCCCCCAACCCCAAGCTCCATTATTGCTCCAAAGCTCATTTTAGCCCGATCTCTCTCCCTAGCCAATCAAATTTGTTGATTCTTTAAGGATTGGTTGAGAAGACCCGGATCTACACTTCCACCAATAGAAATTTGATTCCCCCCACTAATCCCTTGCTAATCTTGTTACTTTTGGGTGTTTGAGCACCCTAGACGGTTGAGGTCACCTCGAAGCCACATTGCATTGTGGTGAAGCTTCGTGGTATTGTTGGGAGCCTCCGATTAAGTTGTGGAGATAGCCCCAACCTTGTTTGTAAAGGTTCGGTCACCGCCTTCAAGGGCACCAATAGTGGAATCATGGCATCTCGCATTGTGTGAGGGCGTGAGGAGAATACGGTGGCCCTAGTGGCTTCTTGGGGAGCATTGTGCCTCCACACCGCTCCAACGGAGACGTACTTCCTCTCAAAGGGGAGGAACTTCGGTAACACATCCTCGTCTCCACCGGCTCCGCTTTTGGTTATTTCTTACCTTTACTTGTGCAAGCTTATACTGTGTTGTATCCCTAGCTTGCTTGTGTGCTTGTTGTTGTTGCATCATATAGGTTGTTCACCTAGTTGCACATCTAGACAACCTACTTTGATGCTAAGTTTAATTTGGTCAAGAAAAGCTAAAAATTGTTAGTTGCCTATTCACCCCCCTAGTCAACCATATCGATCCTTTCAATCGGTATCAGTGCCTCGTCTCTTTATTAAGGACTTTGCTGTCCGAAGAGTATGGTTGACACCATGGACGAGGTGGAGGATTATTTCGGTGCAAATCCCACTTTGTCCGCGACAGATGGGGGATCCTCGGTCTCTCGTGAGGAGTTCAATGCGGCTATGGACACATTGAAAACCTCCATGGCGGCCGAGGTTAAAGGCATGTTTAAGGAGTTTCTTGATGGGCTTAAATTATCCACCAAACCGTTGGAAGTGGTTGATCCCGCTAACAAGGTGGAGGATGCTAACTCCAAAACGGGGGAAGCTAGTAGTGAGCAAGCTCCTTTGGCTAGTGGTATAAGTGGGAGTGGCATCTTTGCCCATGTTGTACCTTCACTTACTTATGGAGGACCGGTTCCCTCCACGTATATGAATCATGATGGTCCTCCTCCTAAGCTTCTAAAAAATGAGGATTTTGCTTCTTGGGTGTATCGCTTTAAACGTCATTTAAATCATAGTTTTACTAATCTTTGGAGAATTATTGAGCAAGGTTTCTACCTGAAGGAAATATGCCCTAGAGGCAATAATAAAGTTATTATTTATTTCCTCATATCATGATAAATGTTTATTATTCATGCTAGAATTGTATTAACCGGAAACATGATACATGTGTGAATACATAGACAAACTTAATGTCACTAGTATGCCTCTACTTGACTAGCTCATTAATCAAAGATGGTTATGTTTCCTAACCATAGACATGTGTTGTCATTTTATTAGCTGGATCACATCATTAGGAGAATGATATGATTGACTTGACCCATTCCATTAGCTTAGCACTTGATCGTTTAGTATGTTGCTATTGCTTGCTTCATGACTTATACAAGTTCCTATAACTATGAGATTATGCAACTCCCGTTTACTGGAGGAACACTTTGTGTGCTACCAAACGTCACAACGTAACTGGGTGATTATAAAGGAGCTCTATAGGTGTCTCCAAAGGTACATGTTGAGTTGGCGTATTTTGATATTAGGTTTTGTCACTCCGATTGTCGGAGAGGTATCTCTGGGCCCTCTCGGTAATGCACATCACTATAAGCCTTGCAAGAAATTTAGCTAATGAGTTAGTTACAGAATGATGCATTACGTAACGAGTAAAGAGACTTGCCAGTAACGAGATTGAACTAGGTATTAGGATACCGACGATCGAATCTCGGGCAAGTAACATACCGATGACAAAGGGAACAATGTATGTTATGCGGTTTGATCGATAAAGATCTTCGTAGAATATGTAGGAGCCAATATGAGCATCCAGGTTCCGCTATTGGTTATTGACCCAAAATGGTTCTCGGTCATGTCTACATAGTTCTCAAACCCGTAGGGTCCGTGAGGGAGTCCCGGATTAGGGGGTGTCCGGATAGCCGAACTATCACCTTTGGCCGGACTCCTGGACTGTGAAGATACAAGATTGAAGACTTCGTCCCGTGTCCGGATGGGACTTTCCTTGGCGTGGAAGGCAAGCTTGGTGATACGGATATGTAGATCTCCTACCATTGTAACCGACTCTGTGTAACCCTAACCCTCTTCGGTGCCTATATAAAACGGAGTGTTTTAGTCCGTAGGACGAACAACAATCATACCACAGGCTAGCTTCTAGGGTTTAGCCTCTCTGATCTCGTGGTAGATCTACTCTTGTACTACCCATATCATCAATATCAATCAAGCAGGAGTAGGGTTTTACCTCCATCGAGAGGGCCCGAACCTGGGAAAAACATCGTGTCCCTTGTCTCCTGTTACCATCCGTCTAGACGCACAGTTCGGGACCCCCTACCCGAGATCCGCCGGTTTTGACACCGACATTGGTGCTTTCATTGAGAGTTCCTCTGTGCCGTCGCCATCAGGAAGGATGCCCCCTCCCGTCTTTAAAGACAGCACTATTGCTAAAGGAGCTTTGGCTACCAGCCAAACTCTTCGGATAGGCGGTTTCCTTATGACCGCCTGTTCGGCCGCCGCGCCGACGATGACTTCTCGGGTCATCGAAAGCAATCTTCATGTTAACTTGGAACTCGCAGAGCAGTTAGATCCGATGGAGCTCTCTTCCTTAAACAAGCTCTTGGATCACATCGCCGCCCTGGGAGTCGCTACAGACTACGATCAGATTGGGCCTAAACTCGATCTGAGAGAGATTAACTCTCCCCAGGTTACCCACCACGTTGATGTGGTAAAGGAACAATGCGGCGACCCTTCTTCTATCTTAAGGACTAGCTATGTCCGGATTCCCAATCCCTCCATGCCGGATTCCCGCGGAGGGGAGGACGTCACTCAAGCCCTGAACCTAAAGTCAGGCAGCGGGCTAGATTCATTGGACAACATCCAAGAACCCAAACTTTCAAGTTCGGAAACTTCTTGGCCCCTGAGTTTTAGATTGGACAGGGTTCTGAATTTAATTCCACCCGCCCATCCAAACACAAGCGATCTATCCCAAATCTGGCAAGAGCCCGCAGAAACAGTACACCATTACTGGGCCAGATTCCTCCTGGTCATAAACAGGATAAAGGATTGCCGTGAGGAGGACGCAATTTCATTCTTCTGCAATAATTGCACGGACAAGGGAATCCTCAACGCCGTAAGTCGTCGTGAAATTACACGCTTCGCTGACTTGGCGCCCATAGTACGAAAGTACTGTGCGATGGAAAGCGCCTGGAAAACCGAAATCAATTTTTGGGACAATTCGGCCCTGAATACAACCCAGTCCGAAATAAAAGGGTGCATCATCGCCAGGCACCTGGGTTAAATACCAAAAAGCAAAAACCCTCTATAGGGAATGGAACAATACTGGAGGGATGGCTCAATGGACCCTGCAAAATTCATAGTACAGAGGGCGCCACTCCAACTCATAGCCTTAGAGCATGTTGGATACTACGGCAGGTGGCCAAAAGTGGTGAAGAGCTTCTAACTCTAGAGCACCAGTCCAAGGATACCAGTACGGTATTAACAGTCTTCGAGACTTTCGCATCAAATAATATGCGGAAACGAACACTCCGCAGCCTTGCCGAAGTCTACCAAGTAGCAACAATAAAACCATGGAGTGACACGGCTATTACCTTTAATGCCAGTGATGAACCTAAATTCCGAACAGCCCGAGCACCAGCCGCATTGGTCCTTAGTCCAATAGTGGACGACTTTTGCCTTACCAAGGTACTCATGGACGGTGGCAGCGGATTGAACCTCATTTACGAGGAAACTCTCAGAAAAATGGAAATAGACTGGAGCCGCATTGAGCGAAGCAGCACAACCTTTAGAGGAATAATCCCCAGTCGGGAAGCATGCTGTACAGGAAAAATCACACTGGATGTGGTGTTCGGCACGCCGGATAATTACAGGTCCGAGGAATTCACGTTCCAAGTGGCCCCGTTCAGCAGCGGATATCACGCTCTATTAGGGCGAGAGGCATTCACAATTTTTCAAGCTATACCCCATTACGGGTACATGAAGCTCAAAATGCCCGGGCCCAACGGAATCATCACTCTTGCTAGTGACCCGGACATAGCACTCCGCGCCGAAAATAAGACAGCCGCACCGCCCCTTGAGGCACTATCCGAAGCCCTAGCGGCCGAGGAACTCACTGCACTGCGCTCCATGGTGAATAGGGACGACGTGATACTCGATAAGAGATCCAAGTCCACCTCCTTTAAACCAGTGGACGAAATAGTCAAATTCCAAGTCCATCCAATGGACCCTACAAAAACGGCCTCCATCGGGGCACAATTAAACCCTGATGTAGACACCGCACTACGAGAATTCCTACGCGAAAATTGGGACATCTTTGCCTGGCACCCTTCAGACATGCCAGGAATCCCACGCCGGCTGGTCGAGCACAGCCTAAACATCCTAAAAGGATTCAAGCCAGTCAAACAGGCTCTTCGGCGTTTCTCCGAACCCAAGAGACAGGCCATGGGAGAGGAGCTAGCCAAATTATTGGAGGCAGGATTCATCAGAGATATAAAACATCCGGACTGGCTAGCAAACCTGGTGATGGTACCAAAGAAGGACAAATCCTGGCGCCTATGCGTCGATTTTAAGGACCTCAACAAGGTTTGCCCAAAGGATCCCTTCCCCGTCCCCCGCATCGATCAAATTATCGACGCTACCGCAGGACATGATTCATTGTGTTTCCTCGACGCATACTTCGGCTACCACCAAATTAAGATGGCAGAGCCCGACCAGGCCGCAACGGCATTCATCACCCCATACGGCCCATTCTACTTCAACACAATGCCCTTTGGGCTCAAAAACGCCGGCGCAACATATCAGCGCATGATTCAGACATGTCTGGCAAACCAGATCGGCAAAACAGTGGAGGCATACGTAGACGATGTGGTCATCAAAACCAAGCACGTCGAAACTCTAGTAGACGATTTGAGGCTCACGTTCGATAATCTCCGAACATATGACATTAAGCTTAACCCAGAAAAATGTGTTTTCGGTGTACCAGCCGGAAAGCTCTTGGGCTTCATTGTATCCGGTAGAGGAATTGAAGCAAACCCAGCCAAGATCCAAGCTCTGTCATAATTGGATATCCCAAAGGACCTCAAACAAATACAAAAATTGACGGGATGCGTGGCGGCTTTAAGCCGCTTTATATCCCGTTTAGGAGAAAAGGCATTACCCCTATATCGCCTCCTCCGACGCACCGAACACTTCGAGTGGACGGATGCCGCCACGGCCAGACTCGAAGAAATAAAAGCCATATTGGCAACAAACCCGGTCCTGGCCGTGCCCAACATGGGCGAACCAATGCTATTATATATCGCGGCAACTCATCAAGTGGTGAGCGCGGTGCTCGTTGTCGAACGAGAAACGGACGGACACAAGTTCCCCCTTCAAAAACCAGTTTACTACGTGTCCACTGTCCTAACTCCATGCAAGTCACGGTACCCGCATTATCAAAAGATAGCGTACGCGGTGTTCATGGCATCCTGGAAGCCGCGACACTACTTTCAAGAGTGTTCGATAACAGTAGCCTCCGAATTACCTCTTAATGACATTATAAACAACCGTGACGCGACGGGCCTGATTGCTAAATGGGCCATTGGGCTCCTCCCGTTCGACATAACCTATAAGCCACGGCGAGCTATTAAGTCGCAAGTTTTGGCCGACTTCGTCACCGAATGGACTGAAGCCGAACTCCCTAAAGAGTACGGCGCATATTCCAACTGGATCATGCACTTCGACGGCTCCAAAATGTTGGCTGGTCTGGGGGCTGGCGTCGTTCTGACGTCCCCAACCGGAGATACGGTTCAATACGTACTCCAGATAATGTATACAGACTCCAACAACGCAGCCGAATACGAGGCCCTTCTACATGGCCTCCGGATGGCAGTCTCCATGGGCATTCAACGCCTAGAGGTGCGCGGGGATTTGAACCTCGCGATATCCCAAATAAATGGAGACTTCGATGCCAAGGATCTGAAAATGGCAGCTTATCGCAACGCCGTCCTAAAAATGTCAGGTTGGTTTGAGGGGCTCGAATTTCACCATATAGCCCGGGATAACAACCAAGCAGCAGACGTATTGGCATGCATTGGTGCAAAGCGCGATGCCGTCCCTCCCAACATCTTCCTAGAGAGGCTGTTCAAGCCATCCGTACTATGGGAGGGAGAATTAGGAAATAACAACCCGGACCCAACCGCACTGCCCAACACCAAACATTCTGACACAATGGGTGGTTCTGCCAACAAAGTAACATCCTCAGCCCACGTAATAATGGCAGTCATTGCCCCATGGACGGAACCATTCCTAGCCTACCTAACCAAGCAGGAACTTCCCGAGGACCAAAACGAGGCCCGCTGCATAGTGCGGCGATCTAAAGCCTATAAGTCCATGAGGGAGAGCTTTACAAGAAAAGCATAACCGGAGTCCTTCAAAGGTGTATCTCCGAAGAGGAAGGGCAGAACCTTCTGGCTGAAATTCATGTCGGACTCGGCGGGCACCACGCCGTAGCCCGGGCCCTTGTAGGCAAGGCCTTCCGTATATGATTTTATTGGCCAACGGCCCGGGCAGATGCTCAGGACTTAGTCCAATGATGCGTCGGTTGCCAACTCTTTGCTAATCAAAGCCACATGCCACCCACCGCCCTCAAAACTCTACCCATAACCTGGCCCTTCGCGGTCTGGGGGCTTGACATGGTTGGACCCCTTAAAGGAGGAACCCACAAGCAAAAATACCTACTGGTCATGATGGATAAATTCACCAAATGGATAGAGGCCAAACCTGTTAAGACGGCCGAATCCGGACCGGTGATAGACTTCATATCAGGGGTCCTACACCGTTACGGTGTCCCCCATAGCATCATCACTGATAACGGCATGAACTTTACGGCCGACAAGGTTAAACTCTGGTGCAAAAACATGGGCATCAAGCTCGACTATGCTTCAGTCTATCACCCTCAAATTAACGGTCAAGTCGAGCGAGCAAGTGGTCTAATCATGAGCGGCATCAAACCCAGATTAGTGCGGTCCCTCAAGGAATCTAACACGCACTGGGTAGAGGAGCTCGACTCCGTACTCTGGGGGCTGCAGACCACTCCGAATCGCACCACCGGATTTACACCATTCTTTATGGTATACGGCGCAGAGGCAGTTCTGCCCTGTGACATAATTCATGACTCACCTCGCGTGCGCATGTACGAAGAAAGAGAAGCCGAGCTCGATCGGCAGGACAGTTTGGATGCATTGGAGGAGGAGCGTGACGTGGCAAAAGCCCGTTCCGCATTCTATCAACAGCAAGCTCGAAGATATCAAAGCAGAGAAGTACGGGCCAAAACTTACAATGTTGGCGAGTTAGTTCTACGCCTGCTGGACAAGAAAAAGGACAAACTCAAGCCCAAATGGGAAGGTCCCTTTATCATCGACCAAGTCCTGACCGGTGGAGCATACCGTCTGCGAGATGCATCGGATAACTGACTCGAGCCGAACCCATGGAACGCAGCCCGTCTCCGAAGATTCTACGCCTAGAGCCGGATTCTGAGTTCGTCTCCTTCCTCCGTCTATATTTTACATATTAGCTGTCTTTTGTTTCTGTCCTTCTCCCTCCTTTCCTATTACAGCCTTTGAAAGCTTGTTTGCGCATTTGTTCGCATACACTTGACGCGCTATCCGCGCTCATGATACCCGGGGGCTTCTTTAACAGAAGCTTATTTATACGGGCTTCATGCCCAACACATGTGTCACACTTCCGCATGTACCTTTTATTCACCATTATATGCATCGATATGACTTAAGTTTTGGCCAATCTAGGTTGCCTGGCTCCTGTGCTTACCCCTACGTTCCCGATTGTTCGGCTAGGCGGTAAAGGGAGCACCTCTGCGATTGTTACTGCCGGGTCAGCCGGATGTGTACCTCAGACTGGGTGAAGCCGAAAGCTAGCGTTCTTAAGGGAATATTCGGTTGGTAAACTAAAAGAAGATTTCTTATCTATTTATTTATCTGCCCCCAGATGTTTTTCTGCTTTTTTCACAGTCCGGACATGCACTTTTGGGCATGCCTCCCAGGGAAAGGAACCCCTAACGGAACTATTCTCCCTGGAAGATGTTTCTTTCTAACCATGTAATATAACATAACTAGTTGGGCACTTGTCTGATACAACACTAATGACCCCTACGCCTGGTCTCCACGCATGCCCCGGTTCTTATATAACCGCGAGGGTATTCGGACACACTCCAGACTATTGGGTCCCGAGGTTGAAGCGAAAAGGTCCGCTATGACAAACGATCTACAATCCGGCTAGAAGGCATTTTACATGTCATCTTAAATTACATAGTCAACTTGATTGGGCATATTCCTCTTCAATGCCATCCAGCAGGTTGTCTAGTTTACAGTCCCGTTGGGAATACTTTGCGGCCAATTCTACTTGGCTGTACACTAAGCTCACAGGGATCTCCTTCCCATCGGGCCCCGCAGGTCCGACCTCGGCCATGTGGTTTGGGTCAGCCTTCGTGTACCGTGTCTTCACCATGGTCCATGCCTCCCTGGCGCCTTGACGGCAGGCCGATATCTTCCATAAGCGGAAGCGCTGCCACGCTCCCTGAAGCCTCTCTACAAGCTCTCCAAGGCCTTCGGGCAGGGAGACAGATGGCCACAAGGCCTGGGCGACACCTTTCATCACCTGCAGAACTCGTTCGTGCAGTTGCAAGAGCTCGGGAAGAAGGTCACCCGTAGAACCGGGCATTTCCTCTGCAGGACGGCCTGTGAGCATACCTACAGACATAACTCTGTTAGTCGACTTCCTCGCCGAACTCTTTTTCAAAGTTCGTTCAAGCACTTACTAAAAATGCCGCGTCGAAGCCGCCGATTCTCCTTAACAGAGTCGGATAGCTAGGCACGAACATCCTTTAGTTCCTCACCCAGCTGGGTGTTGGCATCTTGGAGATTATTTTTCTCCTGCCTCACCCTTGTAAGCACATTCTCGCCGGCCTTTAACCGGCGCATGAGCTGTGGCTTGTCCGTGTTGGAAATATGCCCTAGAGGCAATAATAAATTAGTTATTATTATATTTCCTTGTTCATGATAATCGTTTATTACCCATGCTATAATTGTATTGATAGGAAACTCAGATACATGTGTGGGTGCATAGACAACACCATGTCCCTAGTAAGCCTCTAGTTGACTAGCTCGTTGATCAATAGATGGTTACGGTTTCCTGACCAAGGACATTGGATGTCGTTGATAACGGGATCACATCATTAGGAGAATGATGTGATGGCCTAGCACAAAGATCGTAGTTCGTATGCTAAAGATTTTCTAATGTCAAGTATCATTTCCTTAGACCATGAGATTGTGCAACTCCCGAATACCGTAGGAATGCTTTGGGTGTACCAAACGTCACAACGTAACTAGGTGGCTATAAAGGTGCACTACAGGTATCTCTGAAAGTGTCTGTTGGGTTGGCACGAATCGAGACTGGGATTTGTCACTCCGTGTGACGGAGAGGTATCTCTGGGCCCACTCGGTAGGACATCATCATAATGTGCACAATGTGATCAAAGAGTTGATCGCGGGATGATGTGTTACGGAACGAGTAAAGAGACTTGCCGGTAATGAGATTGAACAAGGTATCGGCATACCGACGATCGAATCTCGGGCAAGTACAATACCACTAGACAAAGGGAATTGTATACGGGATTGATCGAGTCCTTGACATCGTGGTTCATCCGATGAGATCATCGTGGAACATGTGGGAGCCAACATGGGTATCTAGATCCCGCTGTTGGTTATTGACCGGAGAACGTCTCGATCATGTCTACATGTCTCCCGAACCCGTAGGGTCTACACACTTAAGGTTCGATGACGCTAGGGTTATAAAGGAAGTTTGTATGTGGTTACCGAATGTTGTTCGGAGTCTCGGATAAGATCCCGGATGTCACAAGGAGTTCCAGAATGGTCCAGAGGTAAAGATTTATATATGGGAAGTCCTGTTTTGGTCACCGGAAAAGTTTTTGGTTTTATCGGTAACGTACCGGGACCACCGGGAGGGTCCCGGGGGTCCACCAAGTGGGGCCACCATCCCCGGAGGGCTGCATGGGCCAAGTGTAGGAGGGGACCAGCCCCAGGTGGGCTGGTGCGCCCCCCCCACAAGGCCCAAGGCGCAAGGAAGAGTGGGAGGGCGGCAAAACCTAGGGCAGATGGGCCCTAAGGCCCACCCCAGGTGCGCCTCCCCTCTCTCCCCTTCTGGCCGCCACCCAGATGGGATCTGGGGGCTGCCGCCACCCAGATGGGATCTGGGGGCTGCCGCCACCCCTGGGGTGGGAACCCTGGAGGGGGCGCAGCCCCCTCCCCTCCCCCTATATATAGTTGAGGTCTAGGGGCTGCCCAACACATGAGTTTCTCTCCCTCTTGGCGCAGCCCTACCTCTCTCCCTCCTCCTCTCCCGCGGTGCTTGGCGAAGCCCTGCTGGATCACCACGCCCCTCCATCACCACCACACTGTTGTACTACTGCTGGATGGAGTCTTCCTCAACCTCTTCCTCTCTCCTTGCTGGATCAAGGCATGGGAGACGTCACCGAGCTGTACGTGTGTTGAATGCGGAGGTGCCGTCCGTTCGGCACTAGGATCTCCGGTGATTTGGATCACGATGAGTACGACTCCTTCAACCCCGTTCTCTTGAACGCTTCCGCTTAGCGATCTACAAGGGTATGTAGATGCACTCTCCTTCCCCTCGTTGCTGGTTTCTCCATAGATAGATCTTGGTGACACGTAGGAAAATTTTGAATTTTTGCTACGTTCCCCAACAGTGGCATCAAGAGCTAGGTCTATTGTGTAGATTCTTTGCACGAGTAGAACACAAAGTAGTTGTGGGCGTTGATTTTGTTCAATATGCTTAGCGTTACTAGTCCAATCTTGTTTCGACGGTATTGTGGGATGAAGCGGCCCGGACCGACCTTACACGTACACTTACGTGAGACAGGTTCCACCGATTGACATGCACTTGGTGCATAAGGTGGCTAGCGGGTGCCAGTCTCTCCCACTTTAGTCTGAACGGATTCGATGAAAAGGGTCCTTGAGGGAGTCCCGGACTAGGGGGTGTCCGGATAGCCGGACTATCATCGTCAGCCGGACTCCAAGACTATGAAGATACAAGATTGAAGACTTCGTCCCGTGTCCGGATGGGACTTTCCTTGGCATGGAAGGCAAGCTTGGCGATACGGATATGTAGATCTCCTACCATTGTAACCGACTCTGTGTAACCCTAGCCCTCTCAAGTGTCTATATAAACTGGAGGGTTTTAGTCCGTAGGACACACAACCATTACAACAATCATACCATAGGCTAGCTTCTAGGGTTTAGCCTCCTTGATCTCGTGGTAGATCCACTCTTGTACTACCCATATCATCAATATCAATCAAGCAGGAGTAGGGTTTTACCTCCATCGAGAGGGCCCGAACCTGGGTAAAAACATCATGTCCCTTGTCTCCTGTTACCATCCGCCTAGACGCACAGTTCGGGACCCCCTACCTGAGATCCGCCGGTTTTGACACCGACATTGGTGCTTTCATTGAGAGTTCCTCTGTGTCGTCACCGATAGGCTCGATGGCTTCTTCAATCAACAACAACGTAGTCCAGGGTGAGAATTTTCTCCTCGGACAGATCTTCGTGTTCGGCGGCTTTGCACTGCAGGCCGATTCACTTGGCCATCTGGAGCAGATCGAAAGCTATGCCCCTGGCCATCAGGTCAGATTTGGAAGCCTAAACTTCATGGCTGGACAGTACCTTGGAGGCCGCACATGAGTCCGCTCTGACCCATAGTTCGGAGGCGACCGCGCAGATCGAGGACAGGTGGCTGGACACTGCCTCGGGAGCTGCAACCTCCACGGCGATGGAGCCGAATTCTGACCTTGTCCCTTATAAAGCTCATGACTCTGAGGTGCCGGACTCCTTGCCGGACTCCGAACCTCCTGCGCCCCTACCAATCGAATCCGATTGGGTGCCGATCATGGAGTTCACCGCAGCGGAATCTTTCAGCACTCGCCCTTTGGCGACATCCTGAACTCACTAAAGCATCTCTCGTTATCAGGAGAACCCTGGCCGGACCGCGGTCAGGATGGTTGGGATGCGGACGACGAAGAGATTCAAAGCCCACCCACCACCCACTTTGTAGCCACTGTCGACGATCTAACCGACATGCTAGACTACGACTCTGAAGACATCGACGGAATGGACGACGATGCCGGAGACGATCAAGACCCAGCGCCTACAGGGCACTGGAAGACCACCTCGTCATACGACATATACATGGTGGACACCCCAAAGGATGGGGACGGCGAAGAAGCAGCGAAGGCGGATTCCTCTAAGAAACAGCCCAAGCGCCGACGTCAGCGGCGCCGCTCTAAATCCCGCCACAGCAAGAATGGAGATTCCGGCACCGGAGATAATAACACCCCAGAGAGTGCCGAAGCCAACCCCCTCCAGCAAGATTCAGCACAGGAGACGGGGAAGCCAGCCCTCAAGAGAGAGCGGCAGACGAGGAGTTAGAGGATGACAATTACATGCCTCCCTCCGGAGACGAGGCTAGCCTCAACGACGATGAATTTGTCGTGCCCGAGGATCCCGTCGAACAAGAGCGTTTTAAACGCAGGCTAATGGCCACGGCGAACAGCCTAAAGAAAAAGCAGCAACAGCTTCAAGCTGATCAAGACCTGCTGGCCGACAGATGGACCGAGGTCCTCGCGGCCGAAGAGTATGAACTCGAACGCCCCTCCAAAATCTACCCAAAACGCAAGTTTCTCCCCCGACTAGAGGAGGAAGCATACAAACCTTCATCACCAGCGCACAATACGGCAGACTGACCACCTCGTGGCCGCGATAGAGAGGCATCCAGGCCCTCCGCCAGAGTCGTACCCCGGCACCGCTCAAAAAGCATGAAGCCACGGGGGAACGCGCCGGACTTGCGGGATATATTGTAGGATAAGGCAAGACAATCCAGATCCATCTACGGATCACGTGGGCGCCCCAGGACCCACGACGACTACCGTCGCGCCGGATATAGCAACTCCGGCCGGGCCGAACACAGCAGACAACGCTCTCTTGAGCTACGTCGTGATATTGCTCAATATAGAGGCGCCGCACACCCACTATGCTTCACAGACGAAGTAATGGATCATCAAATCCCTGAAGGGTTCAAACGCATGAACATTGAATCCTACGATGGCACAACAGACCCCGCGGTTTGGATCGAAGATTATCTCCTTCATATCCATATGGCCCGCGGCGATGATCTCCACGCCATCAAGTATCTCCCACTCAAGCTTAAAGGACCAGCTCAGCATTGGCTTAATAGCTTGCCCGCAGAGTCAATTGGGTGTTGGGAGGACCTGGAAGCCGCATTCCTCGACAACTTCTAGGGCACATATGTGCGACCACCAGATGCCGATGACCTAAGCCACATAATTCAGCAGCCAGACGAATCGGCCAGACAGTTCTGGACACGGTTCTTAACAAAGAAAAATCAAATCGTCGACTGTCCGGATGCAGAGGCCCTCACAGCCTTCAAACATAACATCCGCGACGAGTGGCTGGCCCGGCACCTAGGACAGGAAAAGCCGAAGTCCATGGCAGCCCTCACGTCACTCATGAACCGCTTCTGTGCGGGAGAGGACAACTGGCTAGCTCGCAGTAACAACCTCAGCAAAAATTCTGGCAGTGCGGACAACAAGGACCACAATGGCAGGTCGCGTTGCAACAAAAACAAATGTCGCGTTAACAGCGACAACACTGAGGATACGGCAGTCAACGCCGGATTCAGAGGCTCTAAACCCGGTCAGCGGAAAAAGCCATTCAAAAGAACTACTCCGGGTCCATCCAATTTGGACCGAATACTCGACCGCTCTTGCCAGATACATGGCACCCCCGAAAAGCCAGCTAATCATACCAACAGAGACTGTTGGGTATTCAAGCAGGCGGGCAAGTTAATTGCCGAAAACAATGACAAGGGGCTGCATAGAGATGACGAGGAAGAGACCCGGCCGCCGAACAGTAGAGGACAGAAGGGTTTTCCCCCACAAGTGCGGATGGTAAACATGATATACGCAACCCACATACCCAAGAGGGAGCGGAAGCGTGCACTTAGGGACGTGTATGCGATGGAGCCAGTCGCCCCGAAGTTCAACCCATGGTCCTCTTGCCCGATCACTTTCGATCGAAGGGACCACCCTACCAGTATCCACCATGGTGGATTCGCCGCATTGGTTTTAGACCCAATCGTCGATGGATTTCACCTCACTAGAGTCCTGATGGATGGCGGCAACAGCCTGAACCTGCTTTATCAGGATACAGTGCGCAAGATGGGCATAGACCCCTCAAGGATTAAACCTACAAAGACGACCTTCAAAGGCATCATACCAGGTGTTGAGGCTAATTGTAAAAGCACAGTCACACTAGAAGTGGTCTTCGGATCCCCGGATAATTTCCAAAGCGAGGAGTTAATCTTTGACATAGTCCCGTTCCGCAGTGGCTATCACGCTCTGCTCGGACGAACCGCGTTTGCAAAATTCAACGCGGTGCCGCATTACGCATACCTCAAGCTCAAGATGCCAGGCCCTCGTGGAGTCATCACGGTCAACGGAAACACTGAACGCTCCCTCCGAACGGAGGAACACACAGGGCTCTCGCGGCAGAAGTACAGAGCAGCTTCTTAAGGCAATTTTCGAGTCCGGCCGTTAAAAGACCGGACATGATTAAACGCGCCCGGAGTAACATACATCAAGACCACCTGGCACGTTCCGAGCATGCGTAGCAATGCGGCCCCAACCCCAGCCCTTGCATGATTGCAAGACAAGCTCTCCGCGTACATCGTTACGCTCTGGAAATACCTTGGGCATAGGGGGAGGGGCACGACCACGACAGGCCCAGAGTGCGGCTCAACCACACCAGGGGATCCCAAGTGTGTCGCTCTTTTTCTTTTTCTTTTTCATCCACAGGACTCCGTTTACCAGAGGCCGTGTCCGGCAGTAGATCTGCCGAACTCACGATGCAATAGCCAGGGAGGAACAATGGCTACAACGAACACTCAGGTGGTCTCCATTACGAGCATTAAATCTGTTTATTACACCATTCCGCAGCCTACCCCTGGAGGGGGACATGTCTAATAGCCCAAACCCTTGCTTACCGCACTATTTGTATCGTTCTGCACTCATAGCAGAATTCCTTGAATAAACAATGCATCATTTTTCGCTTATAATTGCATTCCTTTTCTTTATATATATGTTCATTTATGACATCTTGCATCCGTACAATTTGGCACGGCCGAATACACCAGGGGCTTATGTTCCCCGCATTATGGTGCGATAAGTCCGAACACTTTCACAAGTGCGGCACCCCGAACTTATAGCATTATATGCATCAGCTCCGAATCATGTCTTGGGTCAATAGTTGGGTTTCCCCGGCTCCCATGTTTTGGTACCTTACGTTCTGTTCCGTCGGCTAAGGTAGCACTGGGAGAACCACTGCGATTGTGCCCCGGTTGAGCTGGGCGAGCGCCTCAGTGGAGAAAGCTAAAACTGACCGTCATGATAAGGCGAGAGCTGGTCGCTGTTCGAGAGGTCTTTTCGAGTCCTTAAAGACTTATGCCGCTTAGAGCGAGGAACCGTCTGTGTCCGGCCAAGGCGTGGATAGCGCCCCGAATTCGGTCTTCCGAACACTAGGGGCTTCGCCGAAATTTAAAATTATAGAATTCTATGGCTAAGTGAGAGTGTTCAAGCATTATAAGTCCGGTTGCCTTGTTCGTTGTGTTGAGCGCCTCCCTAGATGGACCCAAAAATGGGAACAAGAGCGCTCAAGTTTATCCCGAACACCCCAACACTCGTGGCATGGGGGCTGAAGCCGACGACTTGCCATCTCTCAGATTTGATAAACTGCCGCACAGAAGGTAATATTTTAAATCAAATAAGCGTTGCTTAGCGCATATGAACAAAGTTTTCAGCGCACAGGATAACACATTGCGAGTCTACTAAAAAATTACATCTCTGGGGCACTCATCCGCAATCTTGCGGGCACCCTTCAGGACAGTCTTATAGTACATTTCGGGCGTACGATACTCCTTGCCCGCTGGCGGCGCGTCCGTCAGAAGCCTCTCAGCATCCAGCCTGCCCCAGTGCACCTTTGCGCGGGCAAGGGCCCGACGGGCACCTTCAATGCAGGTGGAGCGCTTGATGACCTCCACCCAAGGGCACGCATCCACCAGCCGCCGCACGAGGCCGAAGTAGCTCCCAGGCATGGCCTCCCCAGGCCATAGCCGGACTATGAGGCCCTTCATGGCCTGCTCGGCTACCTTGTGGAGCTCGACCAGCTGCTTTAGCTGGTCGCTAGGGGGCACCGGATGTCCGGCCTCAGCATACTGAGACCAGAAGACCTTCTCCGTCGAACTCCCCTCCTCGGCTCGGTAGAACGCGGCGGCATCGGATACGCTGCACGGCAGATCTGCAAACGCTCCTGGAGAGCTCCGAATCCAGGTAAGTAACAGGTAATTTACATTCACATGCTTGCTTTGCATGAAAAATGCCTTACCCGCCGCTATTTTCTTCACCGCCTCAATCTCCTGGAGGGCCTTATGGGCCTCGGCCTTAGCGGCTTTGGCACTTTCAAGAGCGGAGGCAAGCTCGGACTCTCGAGTCTTCGAGTCGCGCTCCAAACCCTCATGCTTTTCCATGAGAGGCTGGAGCTCTTGCCGCACCTCCGCCACCCGCGCCTCCTGCTTCTCTCGTTCCGCTCTTTCCGCGGCCGCATTGCGTTCGGCCGCGGACACGGCCTCCTTCAGGGTCGCCACCTCGTTCGTGGCCCCTGTAGTACCCACGTTATCCTTGTTATTTCTATCGCAACCAAAATCCTTTTCTGTAAGGTACAAATTTAATACGGTGTTCCTCACCTTCTTTGTCCTTGAGCTGCTTCTTGGCAAGACCGAGCTCGTTCTCGGTCCGCTCGAGGTCCTTGTGGCACCTCCGGAGCCTCCCCCTCCTGGGATCCCACCTCGGCGTCCTCAGTATCACGAGGGGTGGAGGCGGTCGGAATGGAATCTACGTCCGACGGAGCGAAGGACCTGCTGGATGAAGCGGGAAGATCCTCCTCGGCCGGGCTACAGGTAGTATGCGGCATTAGAAGGACACTACGCGGCACAAAAGAGAAATTACAAATCACTCAGGAATCTGGACACTTATGATCTTGCCAGGGGCTTGGCCTTTGAGGGCCACTCCTCGTCGCCATCGTTGGCGTTGGCGGAGTTGTCAGAAGGAAGGGTCCTTCCCCTCTTGGACCCTTCGGCCTCCCCCGTTGGGGAAGCCTTCCTCTTCCTCTCCCCCCCCTCCTGGGGAGAGTCTTCTTTCTCCTCCTCGCCTTCGGGGGAGGAGTCTGCCTCGGAGTCATCGAACGATGAGTCTGATACCACCTGGCGCCGGGAACTCCTTCGGGTTCCCGTGGCTTTCTTCTTGGCCTTCTTCTCCGGCACCACAAAAAGTGCCGGGACTAGCAGCCCCGTTAAACGGGCATCCGCTGGTTCTTCGGCGAGGGGAGCCGAACAGTTAACCTGTTCGGACGTCCTCTGCCAGTCCTGTTAAAGGCATTGGGAATTTTAGATCCCACATAGAGTCAAACTATGGAAGAAATACGTGTCCCATAAAGGATAACTTACTGCACCGGCCGGGCGTTTCGTGCTGAATCCGCGATCTTCAGTCGCGGATGCGGGGGCTTCTCCCCCCTTGAATAGCACCCTCCAGGCAGCTTCGTACGTTGTGTCGAAGAGCCCGCTAAGGGTCCGGTGCTGTGCCGGATCGAACTCCCACAAATTGAAGGCCCGTTGTTGGTAGGGGAGAATCCGGCGGACGAGCATGACTTGGATCACGTTGACAAGCTTGAGCTTCTTGTTCACCAAGGTCTGGAGACAGGACTGAAGTCCGGTCAGCTCCTCCGAACTGCCTCATAGCAAGCCCTTCTCTTTCCAGGAGGTGAGCTGCATGGGGGAACCAGATCTGAACTCGGGGGCCGCAGCCCATTTAGGGTCACGCGGCTCGGTGATGTAGAACCACCCCAATTGCCACCCTTTGATGGTTTCCACAAAGGCGCCCTCGAGCCAGAGGACGTTGGGCATCTTGCCCACCATGGCGCCTCCGCACTCCGCTTGGACGCCCTTCACTACCTTCGGCTTGACATTGAAGGTTTTCAGCCACAAGCCGAAGTGGGGCTGGATGCAGAGGAAGGCCTCACACACGACGATAAATGCCGAGATGTTGAGGATGAAGTTTGGCGCCAGATCGTGGAAATCCAGGCTGTAGTAGTACATGAGCCCCAAGACGAAGGGATGAAGTGGGAAGCCCAGTCTGTGGAGGAAGTGGGGAAGGAATACGACCCTCTCATGAGGCCTGGGGGTGGGGATGAGCTGCCCCTTGTCGGGCAGCCGGTGCGCGATGTCGCTGGACAGGTATCCGGTGCTGTGCAACTTCTCGACATGCTCCTCCGTAACGGAGGAGATCATCCACTTGCCTCCCGCTCCGGACATGGCTGGAGAAGGTTGAGACGAGGTGTGCAGGCTTGGGCGCTGGAGCTCGAGTGCGCGGAGATGGATAAGCAAAGGAGGAAGAAGGCGTAGGTAAAAGAGGTGGATCTTTATCCCCTTATATATGGGCGGACGGAAACTATGCGTCCCCACCGGCCTGGTAAAACTCGCTTATCTCCCAAACACCACCATCAATGGCGCGGTTGGGTTACCCACGTCCGTATTGGTGGGAATCCCGGAATAAGGGGAACACGATCTCTGCTTCGACAAGACGTGCAAAGGAAACCACTTCGCTAAATGCACTGAGGTGGTATGATAAAAAACGATTCAAGTAAAGGCTTGGTGGTGGTATGACTTCATGCCACAAAATACGTCAGCAGATTGAACTTGTGTACATATTATTCTCTCTACGGTGGAATGTGGAATTTATTTTGCAGAGCCGGACACTATCCTGGCGTTCACAATCTTCTATGAATTATTCGGAGGAGGAACCCGCCTTGCAATGCCGAACAATATGCGCGCCGGACTCATCGTCATTGAAGCCTGATTTAGGGGCTACTGAGGGAGTCCCGGACTAGGGGGTGTCCGATAGCCGGACTATCATCGTTAGCCGGACTCCAAGACTATGAAGATACAAGATTGAAGACTTCGTCCCGTGTCCGGATGGGACTTTCCTTGGCGTGGAAGGCAAGCTTGGCGATACGGATATGTAGATCTCCTACCATTGTAACCGGCTCTGTGTAACCCTAGCCCCCTCCGGTGTCTATATAAACCGGAGGGTTTTAGTCCGTAGGACACACAACCATTACAAAAATCATACCATAGGCTAGCTTCTAGGGTTTAGCCTCCTTGATCTCGTGGTAGATCCACTCTTGTACTACCCATATCATCAATATCAATCAAGCAGGAGTAGGGTTTTACCTCCATCGAGAGGGCCCGAACCTGGGTAAAAACATCGTGTCCCTTGTCTCCTGTTACCATCCGCCTAGACTCACAGTTCGGGACCCCCTACCCGAGATCCGCCAATTTTAACACCGACAGTCCTTATGAAGGGTAAATAGCAATTGACATATCACGTTGTGGGTTTTGCGTAGGTAAGAAACGTTCTTGCTAGAAACCCATAGCAGCCACGTAAAACATGCAAACAACAATTAGAGGACGTCTAACTTGTTTTTGCAGGGTATGCTATGTGATGTGATATGGCCAAGAAGAATGTGATGAATGATATGTGATGTATGAGATTGATCATGTTCTTGTAATAGGAATCACGACTTGCATGTCGATGAGTATGACAACCGGCAGGAGCCATAGGAGTTGTCTTAATTTATTGTATGACCTGCGTGTCAATGAACAACGCCATGTAATTAGTTTACTTTATTGCTAAACCGTTAGCCATAGTAGTAGAAGTAATAGTTGGCGAGACAACTTCATGGAGACACGATGATGGAGATCATGATGATGGAGATCATGGTGTCATGCCGGTGACGATGATGATCATGGAGCCCCGAAGATGGAGATCAAAAGGAGCAATGTGAAATTGGCCATATCATGTCACTATTTGATTGCATGTGATGTTTATCATGTTTATGCATCTTATTTGCTTAGAACGACGGTAGTAAATAAGATGATCCCTCATTAAAATTTCAAGAAAGTGTTCCCCCTAACTGTGCACCGTTGCGAAAGTTCGTCGTTTCGAAGCACCACATGATGATCGGGTGTGATAGATTCTTACGTTCACATACAACGGGTGTAAGCCAGATTTACACACGCGAAACACTTAGGTTGACTTGACGAGCCTAGCATGTACAGACATGGCCTCGGAACACAAGAGACCGAAAGGTCAAGCATGAGTCATATAGTAGATACGATCAACATGAAGATGTTCACCGATGATGACTAGTCCGTCTCACGTGATGATCGGACACGGCCTAGTTGACTCGGATCATGTAATCACTTAGATGACTAGAGGGATGTCTATCTGAGTGGGAGTTCATAAGATGAACTTAATTATCCTGAACATAGTCAAAAGATCTTTGCAAATTATGTCGTAAGCTCGCGCTTTAGTTCCACTATTTAGATATGTTCCTAGAGAAAATATAGTTGAAAGTTGACAGTAGCGATTATGCGGACAGTAGAAAGCTTATGTCCTTAATGCACCGCTCAGTGTGCTGAACCCCAAACGTCGTTTGTGGATGTTGCGAACATCGGACATACACGTTTTGATAACTACGTGATAGTTCAGTTAAACGGTTTAGAGTTGAGGCACCAAAGACGTTTTTGAAATGTCGCGGAACATATGAGATGTTTCAAGGGCTGAAATTGGGATTTCAGGCTCATGCCCATGTCAAGAGGTATGAGACCTCCGACAATTTTCTTAGCCTGCAAACTAAGGGAGAAGAGCTCAATCGTTGAGCTTGTGCTCAGATTGTCTGAGTGCGACAATCACTTGAATCGAGTGGGAGTTGATCTTCCAGAGATAGTGATGTTTCTCCAAAGTCATTACCACCAAGCTGCTAGAGCTTCGTGATGAACGATAACATATCAGGGATAGATATGATGATCCTTGAGATATTCACGATGTTTGACACCGCGAAAGTAGAAATCAAGAAGGAGCATCAATTGTTGATGGTTGGTGAAACCACTAGTTTCAAGAAGGGCAAGGGCAAGACGGGATACTCCATGAAATGGCAAATCAGCTGCTGCTCTAGTGAAGAAACCCAAGGTTGAACCCAAACCCGAGACTAAGTGCTTCTATAATAAGGGGAACAATCACTAGAGCAGAATTACCCTAGATACTTGGTAGATGAGAAGGCTGGCAAGGTCGATAGAAGTATATTGGATATACATTATGTTAATGTGTACTTTACTAGTACTCCTAGTAGCACCAGGGTATTAGATATCGGTTCGGTTGCTAAGTGTTAGTAACTCGAAATAAAAGGCTACGGAATGAACAGAGACTAGCTAAAGGTGAGCTGACGATATGTGTTGGAAGTGTTTTCCAATCTTGATGTGATCAAGCATCGCACGCTCCCTCTGCCATCAAGATTAGTATTAAACCTGAATAATTGTCATTTGGTGTTTGCGTTGAGCATAGACATGATTGGATTATGTCTATTGCAATACGGTTATTCATTTAAGGACAATAATGGTTACTCTATTTATTTGAATGATACTTTCAATGGTCTTGCACCTAAAGGAATGGTTTATTGAATCTCGATCATAGTGATACACATTTTCATGCCAAAAGATATAAGATAGTAATGATAGTACCACTCACTTGTGGCACTGCCATGTAAGTCATATTGGTATAAAACGCATGAAGAAGCTCCATGTTGATGGATCTTTGGACTCACTCATTTTTGAAAAGATTGAGACATGTGAACCATGTCTATTGGTATATACGCATAAAGAAACTCCATGCAGATGTATCGTTTGGACTCACTTGATTTTGAATCATTTGAGATATGCAAATCATACCACATGGGCAAGATGACTGAAAAGCCTCGTTTTCAGTAAGATGGAACAAAATAGCAACTTGTTGGAAGTAACACATTTTGATGTGTGCAGTCCAATGAGTGCTGAGGCACGCAGTGGATATCGTTATGTTCTTACTTCACGGATGATTTGAGTAGATACTGAGTATATTTACTTGATGAAACGCAAGTCTGAATTATTGAATGGTTCAAGTAATTTCAGAGTGAAGTTGAAGATCGTCGTGACAAGAGGATAAAATGTCTATGATATGATCATAGAGATGAGTATCTGAGTTATGAGTTTGGTATGCAATTGAGACATTGTGGAAATCGTTTCACAACTAACACTGCCTGGAACACCATAGTGTGATGGTGTGTCCGAACATCATAGTTGCACCCTATTGGATATGGTGCGTACCATGATGTCTCTTATCGAATTACCACTATCGTTCATGGGTTAGGAATTAGAGACAACCGCACTCACTTTAATAGGGCACCACGTAATTCCGTTGAGATGACACCGTTTGAACTATGGTTTGGAGAAACCTAAGTTGTCGTTTCTTAAAGGTTTGGGGCTGCGACGCTTATTTGAAAAAGTTTCAGGTTGATAAGCTCGAACCCAAAGCGGATAAAATGCATCTTCATAGGACACCCAAAACAGTTGGGTATACCTTCTAATTCAGATCCAAAAGCAATAGGGATTGTTTCTTGAATCGGGTCCTTTCTCAAGGAAAAGTTTGTCTCGAAAAGTTGAGTGGGAGGATGGTGGAGACTTGATATGGTTATTGAACCGTCACTACAACTAGTGTGTAGCAGGGCACAGGAAGTTGTTCCTATGGCACCTACACCAATTGAAGTAGAAGCTTATGATAGTGATCATTAAACTTCGGATCAAGTCATTACCGTACCTCGTAGGGTGATAAGGATGCGTACTGCTTCAGAGTGGTACAATAATCCTGTCTTGAAGGTCATGTTGCTAGACAACAATGAACCTACGAGCTATGGAGAAGTAGTGGTGGGCCCAAATTCCGACAAATGGTTAGAATCCATGAAATCCGAGATAGGATCCATGTATCAGAACAAAGCATGGACTTTGGTGGACTTGCCCGATGATAGGCAAGCCATTGAGATAAATGGATCTTTAAGAAGAAGACGGACGTGGACGGTAATGTCACCGTCTATGAAGCTCGACTTGTGGCGAAGAGTTTTTTCACAAGTTCAAGGAAGTTGACTACGATGAGATTTTCTCATCCGTAGCGATTCTTAAGTCCGTCGGAATCATGTTAGCATTAGCTGCATTTATGAAATCTAGCAGATGGATGTCAAAACGAGTTTCCTTACCAGTTTTCGTAGGGAAAGGTTGTATGTGATACAATCAGAAAGGTTTTGTCGATCCTAAGGATGCTAAAAGGTATGCTAGCTCCAGCGATCCTTCTAAGGACTGGAGCAAGCATCTCGGAGTTGGAATGTACGCTTTGATGAGATGATCAAAGATTTTGGATTTATACAAAGTTTATGAGAAACTTGTATTTCCAAAGAAGTGAGTGGGAGCACTATAGAATTTCTGATGAGTATATGTTGTTGACATATTGTTGATCAGAAATGATGTAGAATTTCTGGAAAGGATATAGGGTTATTTGAAAGGTGTTTTTCAATAGAAAACCTAGATTAAGCTACTTGAACATTGAGCATCAAGATCTATGAGGATAGATCAAAAACGCTAAATGGTACTTTCAAATGAGCACGTACCTTGACATGATCTTGAAGGTGTTCAAGATGGATCAGTCAAAGAAGGAGTTCTTGCCTGAGTTGTAAGGTATGAAGTTAAGACTTAAAGCTCGACCACAGCAGAAGAAAGAGGAAGGACGAAGGTCGTCCCCTATGCTGTTGTCATAGGCTCTATACGGTATGCCATGCTGAGTACCGCACCTAATGTGTGCCTTGCCACATGTCTGGCAATAGGGTACAAAGGTGATCAAGGAGTGGATCACCAGACAGCGGTCAAAATTTTCCTTGGAGTAATAAGGACATGTTTCTCGATTATGGAGGTGATAAAGAGTTCGGCGGGTTACGTCGATGCAAGCTTTAACACATATATGAATGACTCTGAGTAGCAAACCGGATACGTATAGTGGAACAACCATTTGGAATAGCTCCAAGTAGAGCGTGGAAGCAACATTTACAATATTACCTAGAGATTTGCAAAGTACATACGGATCTGAATGTTGCAGACCCGTTGACTAAAACCTCTCTCAAGCAAAACATGATCAAACCCCAGAACTCACTGAGTCTTAATCACATGATGATGTGAACTAGTTTAATGCCACTAGTAAACTCTTTGGATGTTGGTCACATGGCGATGTGACGTGTGAGTGTTATCACATGGCGACGTGAACTAGATTATTGACTCTAGTGCAAGTGGGAGACTGTTGGAAATATGCCCTAGAGGCAATAATAAATTAGTTATTATTATATTTCCTTGTTCATGACAATCGTTTATTACCCATGCTATAATTGTATTGATAGGAAACTCAGATACATGTGTGGGTACATAGATAATACCATGTCCCTAGTAAGCCTCTAGTTGACTAGCTCGTTGATCAATAGATGGTTACGGTTTCCTGACCATGGACATTGGATGTCGTTGATAACGGGATCACATCATTAGGAGAATGATGTGATGGACAAGACCCAATCCTAAGCCTAGCACAAAGATCGTAGTTCGTATGCTAAAGCTTTTCTAATGTCAAGTATCATTTCCTTAGACCATGAGATTGTGCAACTCCCGGATACCGTAGGAATGCTTTGGGTGTACCAAATGTCACAACGTAACTGGGTGGCTATAAAGGTGCACTATAGGTATCTCCAAAAGTGTCTGTTGGGTTGGCACGAATCGAGACTGGGATTTGTCACTCCGTGTGACGGAGAGGTATCTCTGGGCCCACTCGGTAGGACATCATCATAATGTGCACAATGTGATCAAAGAGTTGATCGCGGGATGATGTGTTACGGAACGAGTAAAGAGACTTGCCCGTAACGAGATTGAACAGGGTATCGGCATACCGACGATCGAATCTCGTGCAAGTACAATACCGCTAGACAAAGGGAATTGTATACGGGATTGATTGAGTCCTTGACATCATGGTTCATCCGATGAGATCATCGTGGAACATGTGGGAGCCAACATGGGTATCCTGATCCCGCTGTTGGTTATTGACCAGAGAACGTATCGGTCATGTCTACATGTCTCCCGAACCCGTAGGGTCTACACACTTAAGGTTCGATGATGCTAGGGTTATAAAGGAAGTTTGTATGTGGTTACCAAATGTTGTTCGGAGTCCCAGATAAGATCCCGGACATCACGAGGAGTTCCGGAATGGTCCGGAGGTAAATATTTATAAATGGGAAGTCCTATTTTGGTCACCGGAAAAGTTTCGGGTTTAACGGTAACATCCGGGACCACCGGGAGGGTCCCGGGGGTCCACCAAGTGGGGCCACCATCCCCGGAGGGCTGCATGGGCCAAGTGTGGGAGGGGACCAGCCCCAGGTGGGCTGGTGTGCCCCCCCACAAGGCCCAAGGCACAAGGAAGAGTGGGAGGGGGGCAAACCCTAGGGCAGATGGGCCCTAAGGCCCACCCCATGTGCGCCTCCCCTCTCTCCCCTTCTGGCCGCCACCCAGATGGGATCTGGGGGCTGCCTCCACCCCTGGGGAGGGAACCCTAGAGGGGGCGCAGCCCCCTCCCCTCCCCCTATATATAGTTGAGGTCTAGGGGCTGCCCAACACATGAGTTTCTCTCCCTCTTGGTGCAGCCCTACCTCTCTCCCTCCTCCTCTCCCGCGGTGCTTGGCGAAGCCCTGCTAGATCACCACACTCCTCCATCACTACCACACCATTGTGCTGCTGCTGGATGGAGTCTCCCTCAACCTCTCCCTCTCTCCTTGCTGGATCAAGGCATGGGAGACGTCACCGGGCTGTACGTGTGTTGAACGCGGAGGTGCCGTCCGTTCGGCACTAGGATCTCCGGTGATTTGGATCACGACGAGTACGACTCCTTCAACCTCGTTCTCTTGAACGCTTCCGCTTAGCGATCTACAAGGGTATGTAGATGCACTCTCCTTCCCCTCGTTGCTGGTTTCTCCATAGATAGATCTTGGTGACATGTAGGAAAATTTTGAATTTCTGCTATGTTCCCCAACAGTCTGGATCTATCCCGGCGCCATCTGTTATATTATTGTCAGACTTATACACATGCCGCACTTCACAAATTACTTCTCTTTTGAAGCGTATATTACCAGAGGGGGTCTCTTTGGCTTCCCCTGCTGCGGCTAGTGCGGCCTCAAGTTGGGCTTTGCACTCCTCCAGCTCCTGGGGCAGTTGGGTATTCTTTTCTGTAAGATTCTGCACAATAAATGATCCTTAAATCAGTTATTCTAACTATTTCAAGTCTCGGGGGCTACTGGCATATATAACTGTCAAATTTTCTCACCCGTATGTCTTTTACATACTGCTCCGTGGCTCTGGCTAGACCATTTTGAGCGGCACTGAGGTGCGCATCTCCCGAATTAAAGGCATCCAATGCCTCTGGGGAGAAACATGCGTCACGAAGAACTGTCCAACGGCGCCTGTGATTCATGGCACTCTCCACCTCGGAATTGGTGGCAGATAACCTGTCGGCATCCTCTGTCGGAGGAACATCCTATGCACGCCTCGTGTTCGCCTCCGCTTCTGGACCTGGCTTTGGAGCCTGGCGAGCGGAGGATTGATTGGCAACCTCTCCGGACATAGTCCGGCGAGTGCTCTTCTTCCTGAAAAGGCACGAGTGTTAGTATGCCTCCCGGGAATAAAGCCTAGGAGTAAGGTGACACGCCATAGCATTGCGCCGGAGTTTCGATCCGGACCACACTTCTTTTTAGCCTGCTGGGCCGTGCTGCCCCTTGTTGGCTAGCCGCCGCGGGCTCGGCCTTCCGCCTCAAGGGCGCCCCCTGTGAAACGCCATCGGTATACGGTGATAAAAAATAAGCACAGATGGGTCATTTTCAAAGTGTTGGGACTTTGGTCTCGATTACCTGTGAGGCTGGAAGTATTCCGGGGTAATTGGCTGTAATGGCGACCAAGGCATTATCGATGCTCAATTGGTGAAATACCCCGTCAATCAGCTCCACCGATATGTCCGGATCCTCTTGGGAGGCCGGATCGAGGAACCGTTTCGGATCCTCGGGTTGTGGAGGCGGGCTGTTTATATTCCTTACGGCCTGGCGCAGTTCCTGCGTCGAAATTGCAAAATGAGATACTTGACTATGGGAATATGGATCGGATGGGCAAAAAGAAATGTCCGCTTACCCAGCTTGGAGGATTGTACATAGAAAATCCGTCATGTGGATTGATGCAGAGAAATTCCTCCTCTTCTCCTTCGTACAATGCAGATAAGATCTTCGTCAGATCGGCGACCGATCCCGGCCCCTTACGGCCGCAGCGGGTGGCATCATCCTCCCCATTGAAGTCCCACATGGGGTGGCCTCTATACTGGAGCAGCTGCACCCCCGCATAATGCATGTGGCCATGACCCCGATCATGGTCAGTCCGAAATGAGCTAACAACCTTATTCGGCTCATTAGGTAAAGGACGTCCCTGTCATTTTCCTTCTGAGGGCTCCGTGGACGCCAGCTTAGGCGTTTCTTCAAAGGAGCATTATTGAACTCAGGGAGGCCGATCCGAACAGGGTCCAGCAGGGGGACATCTTCTATATAAAACCATTCCGTTGGCCAGTCTTCGGACGCCTTCTTCGGGGTTCCGGATAGATATCTGGTCCCGGCGATGCGCCATAGTTCGGCTCCGCCCACTTGACATATCGACCCCTCTTGAGAATGGGGCACAAGGCAGAACAGCTTCTTCCATAGCGCAAAATGAGCCTCGATGCCCAAAAACAGCTCGCAAAGGGCCACGAAGCCCGCGATATGCAAAATGGAGGTAGGCGTAAGGTTGTGCAACTAGAGGCCGTAGAACTCCAGGAGCCCCCGGAGAAACGGATGAATTGGAAATCCGAGCCCTCTTATCAAATAAGAGACAAGGCATACCCGCTCCCCTTTGGAGGGGTTGGGGACGCTCTCTGCTTGCTTTTCGCCCTTATAGGTGGCAAGTCCGGCTCGAACCGGAACCATGAAGGCTGGGGGAAGAAATCCCTTGGTTTGGAGCGTCACTAACTCGATGTACGGGACAGAGCATCTCTCCCAATCTCCAGGCCGAGGGCTGGGAGGGCGAGAGGAGGAGCCGCGTCGACTGTCCATGATGGAATAGATTTCTGTCAGATGCGCTCTGATGAATGCTCGCGAAGGGGGGATGGTGTGATTCGGATCTAGAACCTCGTCTCTTTTATAGGCAGCTCATTTGCGCAGCTAGGGGGGTAAAAGTAAAAATACACTGGCTTTTCGCATTCACTCAACACGTGGAAGATGGCCATTATTGGGCGTGGAAGCCGAGGAGCGCAATATTTATAAGGATCCGAACGCTATTCAACAGGTACACAGGATTTGAAGAAGAACCCGCCTTGCAATGCCGAAGACAATCTACACGCCGGACTCATCACCATTGAAGCCTGGTTCGGGGGCTACTGAGGGAGTCCCGGGTTAGGGGGTGTCCGGATAGCCGAACTATCACCTTTGGCTGGACTCCTGGACTGTGAAAATACAAGATTGAAGACTTCGTCCCGTGTCCGGATGGGACTTTCCTTGGCGTGGAAGGCAAGCTTGGCGATACGGATATGTAGATCTCCTACCATTGTAACCGACTCTGTGTAACCCTAGCCCTCTTCGACGCCTATATAAACCGGAGAGTTTTAGTCCATAGGATGAACAACAATCATACCATAGGCTAGCTTCTAGGGTTTAGCCTATCTGATCTCGTGGTAGATCTACTCTTGTACTACCCATATCATCAATATCAATCAAGCAGGAGTAGGGTTTTACCTCCATCGAGAGGGCCCGAACCTGGGTAAAAACATCGTGTCCCTTGTCTCCTGTTACCATCCGCCTAGACGCACAGTTCGGGACCCCCTACCCAAGATCCGCCAATTTTGACACCAACAGTCCGCACGCTTAAGATTTCGATGACAGTTATATTTTGAGTTTATGAGTTTTGATGTACCAAAGTTTGTTCAGAGTCCCGGATGTGATTACGGACATGACGAGGAGTCTCTAAATGGTCGAGACATGAAGATTGATATATTGGAAGCCTATATTTGGATATCGGAAGTGTTCCGGGTGAAATCGGGATTTTACTGGAGTACCCGGAGGTTACCGGAACCCCCCGGGGGCTTAATGGGCCTACATGTGCTTTAGTGGAGAAGAGGAGAGGAGGCAAGGGCTGGGCTGCGTGCCCCTCCCCCTAGTCCGAATAGGACAAGGAGAGGGGGGCGGCGCCCCCCCTTTCCTTCCTCTCTCCCTCCTCCTTCCCCCTTCTCCTAGTCCAACAAGGAAGAAGGGAGTCCTACTCCCGGCGGGAGTAGGACTCCCCTTGGCGCACCCCCTCCTAGGCCGGCCGCCCCCTCCCCTGGCGCCTTTATATACGGGGGCAGGGAGGCACCTCTAGACACAACAATTGATCTCTTGATCTCTTAGCCGTGTGCGGTGCCCCCCTCCACCATAGTCCTCCTCGATAATATTGTAGCGGTGCTTAGGTGAAGCCCTGCGATGGTAGAACATCAAGATCGTCACCACGTCGTCGTGCTGACGGAACTCTTCCCCGACATTCTGCTGGATCGGAGTACGGGGATCGTCATCAAGCTGAACGTGTGCTAGAACTCGGAGGTGCCGTAGTTTCGGTGCTTGATTGGTCGGGCCGTGAAGACGTACGACTACATCAACCGCGTTGTTCTAACACTTCTGCTTTCGGTCTACGAGGGTACATAGACAACACTCTCCCCTCTCGTTGCTATGCATCACCATGATCTTGCGTGTGCGTAGGATTTTTTTTTGAAATTACTATGTTCCCCAACAGTGGCATCCGAGCCTGGTTTTATTCGTAGATGTTATATGCACGAGTAGAACACAAGTGAGTTGTGGGAGATACAAGTCATACTTCTTACCAGCATGTCATACTTTGGTTCGGCGGTATTGTTGGATGAAGCGGCCCAGAACGATATTACGCGTACGCTTACGTGAGACTGGTTCTACCGACGTGCTTTGCACACAGGTGGCTGGCGGGTGTCTGTTTCTCCAACTTTAGTTGAACCGAGTGTGGCTATGCCTGGTCCTTGCGAAGGTTAAAACAACACTAACTTGACGAACTATCATTGTGGTTTTGATGCGTAGGTAAGAACGGTTCTTGCTCAGCCCGTAGCAGCCACGTAAAATTTGCAACAACAAAGTAGAGGATGTCTAACTTGTTTTTGTAGGGCATGTTGTGATGTGATATGGTCAAGACGTGATGCTATGTTTTATTGTATGAGATGGTCATGTTTTGTAACCAAAGTTATCGGCAACTGGCAGGAGCCATATGGTTGTCGCTTTATTGTATGAAATGCAAACGCCCTGTAATTGCTTTACTTTATCACTAAGCGGTAGCGATAGTCGTAGAAGCAATAGATGGCGTAAACGACAACGATGCTACGATGGAGATCAAGGTGTCGCGCCGGTGACGATGGTGATCATGACGGTGCTTTGGAGATGGAGATCACAAGCACAAGATGATGATGGCCATATCATATCACTTATATTGATTGCATTTGATGTTTATCCTTTATACATCTTATCTTGCTTTGATTGACGGTAGCATTTTAAGATGATCTCTCACTAATTATCAAGAAGTGTTCTCACTGAGTATGCACCATTGCGAAAGTTCTTCGTGCTGAGACACCACGTGATGATCGGGTGTGATAGGCTCTACGTTCAAATACAATGGGTGCAAAACAGTTGCACACGCAGAATACTCAGGTTAAACTTGACGAGCCTAGCATATACAGATATGGCCTCGGAACACGGAGACCGAAAGGTCGAACGTGAATCATATAGTAGATATGATCAACATAGTGATGTTCACCATTGAAAACTACTCCATCTCACGTGATGATCGGACATGGTTTAGTTGATTTGGATCACGTGATCACTTAGATGACTAGAGAGATGTCTGTCTAAGTGGGAGTTCTTTAGTAATATGATTAATTGAACTTAAATTTATCATGAACTTAGTACCTGATAGTATTTTGCTTGTCTATGTTTGTTGTAGATAGATGGCTTGTGCTATTGTTTCGTTGAATTTTAATGCGTTCCTTGAGAAAGCTAAGTTGAAAGATGATGGTAGCAATTACACGGACTGGGTCCGTAACTTGAGGATTATCCTCATAGCTGCTCAGATGAATTACGTCCTGGAAGCACCGCTGGGTGCCAGGCCTGCTGCAGATGCAACTGACAATGTTAAGAACGTCTGGCAGAGCAAAGCTGACGACTACTCGATAGTTCAGTGTGCCATGCTTTACGCCTTAGAACCGGGACTTCAACGACGTTTTGAACGTCATGGAGCATATGAGATGTTCCAGGAGTTGAAGTTAATATTTCAAGCAAATGCCCGGATTGAGAGATATGAAGTCTCCAATAAGTTCTATAGCTGTAAGATGGAGGAGAATAGTTCTGTCAGTGAACATATACTCAAAATGTCTGGTGAGGGAGTCCTGGACTAGGGGGTGTCCGGACAGCCGGACTATCATCATCAGCCGGACTCCAAGACTATGAAGGTACAAGATTGAAGACTTCGTCCCGTGTCCGGATGGGACTTTCCTTGGCATGGAAGGCAAGGTTGGCGATACGGATATGTAGATCTCCTACCATTGTAACCGACTCTGTGTAACCCTAGCCCTCTCCGGTGTCTATATAAACCGGAGGGTTTTAGTCCGTAGGACACACAACCATTACAACAATCATACCATAGGCTAGCTTCTAGGGTTTAGCCTCCTTGATCTCGTGGTATATCCACTCTTGTACTACCCATATCATCAATATCAATCAAGCAGGAGTAGGGTTTTACCTCCATCGAGAGGGCCCGAACCTGGGTAAAAACATCGTGTCCCTTGTCTCCTGTTACCATCCGCCTAGACGCACAGTTCGGGACCGCCTACCCGAGATCCGCCGGTTTTGACACCGACATTGGTGCTTTCATTGAGAGTTCCTCTGTGTCGTCACCGATAGGCTTGATGGCTTCTTCAACCAACAACAACGCCGTCCAGGGTGAGACTTTTCTCCCCGGACAGATCTTCATGTTCGGCGGCTTCGCACTGCGGGCCAATTCACTTGGCCATCTGGAGTAGATCGAAAGCTACGCCCCTGGCCATCAGGTCAGGTTTGGAAGCCTAAACTTCACGGCCGACATCCGCGGAGACTTGATCTTCGACGGATTCGAGCCACAGCCGAGCGTGCCGAACTGTCACGATGGGCATGATCTTGCTCTGCTGCCGGACAGTGCCTTGGAGGCCGCACACGAATCCGCTCCGACTCATAGTTCGGAGCCGATCACGCAGACCGAGGACAGGTGGCTGGACACCGCCTGGGGAGCTGCAACTTCTATGGCGATAGAGCCGAATACCGACCTTGTCCCTTACAAAGCTTGTGACACCGAGGTGCCGGAATCCTTGCCGGACTCCGAACCTCCGGCGCCCCTGCCAATCGAATCCGATTGGGTGCCGATTATGGAGTTCACCACTGCGGACATCTTTCATCACTCACCCTTTGGCGATATCCTGAATTCGCTAAAGTATCTATCGTTATCAGGAGAGCCCTGGCCGGACTGCGGCCAGGATGGCTGGGATGCGGATGACAAAGAAATTCGAAGCCCACCCACCACCCACTTCGTAGCCACTGTCGACGATCTAACCGACATGCTAGACTATGACTCCGAAGACATCAACGGTATGGACGACAATGCCGGAGACGATCTAGAACCGGCGCCTACAGGGCACTGGAAGACCACCTCATCATATGACATATACATGGTGGACACCCCAAAGGATGGGGACGGCGAAGAAGCAGCGGAGGCAGATTCCTCTAAGAAACAGCCCAAGCGCTAACGTCAGCGGCGCCGCTCTAAATCCCGCCACAGCAAGAATGGAGATTCCGGCACCGGAGATAATAACACCCCAGAGAGTGCCGAAGACAACCCCCTCCAGCACACTTCAGCACAGAAGGACGGGGAAGCCAGCCCTCGAGAGAGAGCGGCAGATGAGGAGTTAGAGGATGACAATTACATGCCTCCCTCCGGAGACGAGGCAAGCCTCAACGACGACGAATTTGTCGTGCCCGAGGATCCCATCGAACAAGAGCGTTTTAAACGCAGGCTTATCGCCACGGCAAATAGCCTAAAGAAAAAGCAGCAACAACTTCAAGCTGATCAAGACCTGCTGGCCGACAGATGGACCGAGGTCCTCGCGGCCGAAGAGTATGAACTCGAACGCCCCTCCAAGAGCTACCCAAAACGCAAGTTGCTCCCCCGACTAGAGGAGGAAGCATACAAACCTTCATCACCAGCGCACAATACGAAAGACCGACCACCTCGTGGTCGCGACAGAGAGGCATCTAGGCCCTCCTTCAGGACCGTACCCCGGCACCGCTCGAAAAGTATGAAGCCACGAGGGAATGCGCCGGACTTGCGGGATATATTGGAGGACAAGGCAAGACAATCCAGATCCATCTACGGATCACGTGGGCGCCCCACGACCCACGACGACTACCGTCGCGCCGGATACAGCAACCCCGGCTGGTCCGAACACAACAGACAACGCTCTCTTGAGCTACGTCGTGATATTGTTCAATATAGAGGCGCCGCACACCCACTATGCTTCACAGACGAAGTAATGGATCATCAAATCCCTGAAGGGTTTAAACCCGTGAACATTGAATCCTACGATGGCACAACAGACCCCGCGATTTGGATCGAAGATTATCTCCTTCACATCCATATGGCCCGCGGCGATGATCTCCACGCCATCAAGTATCTCCCACTCAAGTTTAAAGGACCAGCTCGGCATTGGCTTAACAGCTTGCCCGCAGAGTCAATTGGGTGTTGGGAGGACCTCGAAGCCGCATTCCTCGACAACTTCCAGGGCACATATGTGCGACCACCAGACGCCGATGACCTAAGCCACATAATTCAGCAGCCAGATGAATCGGCCAGACAGTTCTGGACACGGTTCTTAACAAAGAAAAATCAAATCGTCGACTGTCCGGACGTAGAGGCCCTCGCAGCCTTCAAACATAACATCTGCGACGAGTGGCTGGCCCGGCACCTGGGACAGGAAAAGCCGAAATCCATGGCAGCCCTCACATCACTCCTGACCCGCTTCTGTGCGGGAGAGGACAGCTGGCTAGCTCGAAGCAACAACCTCAGCAAAAATGCTGGCAGTCCGGATACTAAGGACCAAAATGGCAGGTCGCACCGAAACAAAAACAAACGCCGCGGCGATAACAATGAGGATACGACAGTCAACGCCGGATTCAGAGGCTCTAAACCCGAACAACGGAAGAAGCCATTCAAAAGAACTACTCCAGGTCCGTCCAATTTGGACCGAATACTCGACCGCTCATGCCAGATACATGGCACCCCCGAAAAGCCAGCTAACCACACCAACAGGGATTGTTGGGTATTCAAGCAGGCAGGCAAGTTAATTGCCAAAAACAATGACAAGGGGCTACATAGTGACGACGAGGAGGAGACCCGGCCGCCGAACAGTAGAGGACAGAAGGGTTTCCCCCCACAAGTACGGACGGTAAATATGATATACACAACCCACATACCCAAGAGGGAGCGGAAGCGTGCACTTCGGGACGCATATGCGATGGAGCCAGTCGCCCCGAAGTTCAACCCATGGTCCTCTTGCCTGATCACTTTTGATCGAAGGGACCACCCCACCAGTATCCGCCATGGCGGATTCGCCGCATTGGTTTTAGACCCAATAGTCGATGGATTTCACCTCACTAGAGTCCTCATGGACGGCGGCAGCAGCCTGAACCTGCTTTATCAGGAGATAGTGCGCAAAATGGGCATAGACCCCTCAAGGATTAAACCTACAAAGACGACCTTGAAAGGCGTCATACCAGGTGTCGAGGCCAATTGCACGGGCTCGGTCACATTGGAAGTGGTCTTCGGATCCCCGGATAATTTCCGAAGCGAGGAGTTAATCTTTGACATAGTCCCGTTCCGCAGTGGCTATCACGCCCTGCTCGGACGGACTGCATTTGCAAAGTTCAACGCGGTGCCTCATTATGCATACCTCAAGCTCAAGATGCCAGGCCCTCGTGGAGTCATCACGGTCAACGGAAACACTGAACGCTCCCTCCGAACGGAGGAACACAGAGCGGCTCTCACGGCAGAAGTACAGAACAGCCTCTTAAGGCAATTTTCGAGTCCGGCCGTTAAAAGACCGGACATGATTAAACGCGCCCGGAGCAACATTCATCAAGACCACCTGGCACGTTCCGAGCATGCGTAGCAATGCGGCCCCACCCCCAGCCCTTGCATGATTGCAGGACAAGCTCCCCGCGTACATCATTACGCTCTGGAGATACCTTGGGCATAGGGGGAGGGGCACGACCACGACAGGCCCAGAGTGCGGCTCAACCACACCAGGGGCTCCTAAGTGTGTCGCTCTTTTTCTTTTCCTTTTTTCATTTTATCCACAGGACTCCGTTTACAAGAGGCCCTGTCCGGCAGTAGATCAGCCGAACTCACGATGCAACAACCAGGGAGGAACAAGGGCTACGACGAACACTCAAGTGGTCTCCATTACGAGCATTAAATCTGTTTATTACACCATTCCGCAGCCCACCCCTGGAGGGGGACATGTTTAAAATAGTCCACTCCCTTGCTTACCGCACTATTTGTATCGTTCTGCACTCATGGCAGAATTCCCTGAATAAACAATGCATTACTTTTTCCTTATAATTGCATTCCTTTCTATATATATGTTAATTTATGACATCTTGCATCCGTACAATTTGGTACGGCTGAATACACCAGGGGCTTATGTTCCCCGCATTATGGTGTGAAGTCCGAACACTTTCACAAGTGCGGCACCCCGAACTTATATCACTATATGCATCGGCTCCGAATCATGTCTTGGGTCAATAGTTGGGTTTGCCCGGCTCCCATGTTTTGGTACCTTACGTTCCGTTTCGTCGGCTAAGGTAGCACTGGGAGAACCACTGCGATTGCACCCCGGTTGAGCTGGGCGAGCGCCTCAGTGGAGAAAGCTAAAACTGGCTGTCATGATAAGGCGAGAGCTGGTCGCTGTTCGAGAGGTCTTTTCGAGTCCTTAAAGACTTATGCCGCTTAGAGCGAGGAACCGGCTGTGTCCGGCCAAGGCGTGGATAGCGCCTCGAATTCGGTCTTCCGAACACTAGGGGCTTTGCCGAAATTGAAAATTATAGAATTCTATGGCTAAGTGAGAGTGTTCAAGCATTATAAGTCCGGTTGCCTTGTTCGTTGTGTTGAGCGCCTCCCTAGATGGACCCAAAAATGGGAATAAGAGTGCTCAAGTTTATCCCGAACACCCCAGCACTCGTGGCATGGGGGCTGAAGCCGACGACTTGCCATCTCTCAGATTTAATAAACGGCCGCACAGAAGGTAATATTTTAAATCAAATAAGCGTTGCTTAGCGCATATGAACAACGTTTTCAGCGCACAGGATAACACATGGCGAGTTTACTCAAAAATTACATCTCTGGGGCACTCATCCGCAATCTTGCGGGCACCCTTCAGGACAGTCTTACAGTACATTTTGGGCGTACGATACTCCTTGCCCGGCGGCGGCGCGTCCGTCAGAAGCCTCTCCGCATCCAGCCTGCCCCAATGCACCTTTGCACGGGCAAGGGCCCGACGGGCACCTTCAATGTAGGCGGAGTGCTTGATGACCTCCACCCAGGGGCACACATCCACCAGCCGCCGCACGAGGCTGAAGTAGCTCCCAGGCATGGCCTGTCCAGGCCACAGCCGGACTATGAGGCCCTTCATGGCCTGCTCGGCTACCTTGTGGAGCTCGACCAGCTGCTTCAGCTGGTCGCTAGGGGGCACCGGATGTCCGGCCTCGGACACGCTGCGAGGCAGATCTGCAAACGCCCCTGGAGAGCTCCGAATTCGGGTAAGTAACAGGTAATTTACATTCACATGCTTGCTTGGCATGAAAAATGCCTTACCCGCCGCTATCTTCTTCATCGCCTCAATCTCCTGGAGGGACTTATGGGCCTCGGCCTTGGCGGCTTTGGCACTTTCAAGAGCCGAGGCAAGCTCGGACTCTCGAGTCTTCGAGTCGCGCTCCAAACTCTCATGCTTTTCCATGAGAGCCTGGAGCTCTTGCTGCACCTCCGCCACCCGCGCCTCCTGCTTCTCTCGCTCCGCCCGTTCCGCGGCTGCATTGCGCTCGGCCGTGGACACGGCCTCCTTCAGGGTCGCCACCCCGTTCGTGGCCCCTGCAGTACCCAAGTTATCCTTGTTATTTCTATCGCAACCAAAATCCTTTTCTGTAAGGTACAAATTTCAAAGTGGTGTTCCTCACCTTCTTTGTCCTCGAGCTGCTTCTTGGCAAGGCCGAGCTCTCGCTCGGACCGCTCGACGTCCTGCTTCAAAGCACCGACCTCCGCAGTCAGTGCGGCAGAGGTCTGCAGCGCAGCCTGCAAACCCATATTGACATAATTTTTAGCACTCCTGCGTATATCTTTTATAGATCCTCAGTCCGGTTTTTCTTTCCAAACACCGAACCGAGCATCAGGGGCTACTGTCTATGCGGTATTACATTACGTATTTTAAAGCTTCTTACCTCAAAGCCTGTTAGAAGGCTGCTGCAAGCTTCGGTCAGCCCGCTCTTGGCGAGCTGAACCTTCTGAATCACCGCACTCATAATAGTGCGGTGTTCTTCCTCGATGGAAGCGCCGTTGAGCGCCTCCAACAAGTTGTCCGGCGCCTCCGGTTGGACGAAGGCTGCCGGTGTCACGGTCTTGCCCTTCTTACGAAGGGGCCGCCTGCCGGACTCCGGAACCACTGCGGGTTCCGGCGCGGAGTCCGGCACGAAGTCCGGGAGGTTGCCTTGGGGCACCTCCAGAGCCTCCCCCTCCTGGCGGGTCCCCTCCTGGGATCCCACCTCGGCGTCCTCAGCATCGCGAGGGGTGGAGGCGGTCGGAATGGAATCTACATCCGAAGGCGCACGGGACCCGCTGGACGAAGCGGGAAGATCCTCCTCGGCCGGGCTACAGATAGTATGCGGCATTAGAAGGACACTACATGGCACGAAAAAGAAATTACAAATCACTCAGGAGTCCGGATACTTATGATCTTGCCAGGGGCTTGGCCCTTGAGGGCCACTCCTCGTCGCCATCATTGGCGTTGGCGGAGCTGTCCGGGGGAAGGGTCCTTCCCCTCTTGGACCCTTCGGCCTCCCCCGTTGGGGAAGCCTTCCTTTTCCTCTCTCCCCCTCCGGGGGAGAGTCCTCTTTCTCTTCCTCGTCTTCGGGGGAGGAGTCCGCCTCGGAGCCATCGGACGATGAGTCCGATATCACCTGGCGCCGGGAACTTCTTCGAGTTCCCATGGCCTTCTTCTTGGCCTTGTTCTCCGGCACCACATAAAGTGCCGGGACTAGCAGCCCCGCAAAATGGGCGTCCGTTGGTTCTTCGGGAAGGGGAGCCGGGCAGTCTACCTGTCCGGACGTCCTCTGCCAGTCCTGTCAAAGGCATTGGGAGTTTTAGATCCCACATAAAATTAAATTGTGAAAGAAGATAAGTGTCCCATAGAGGATAACAAAGCTTACCTCGCCGGCCGGGCGCTTGGTGCTGAATCCGCGGTCTTCCGTCGCGGACGCGGGGGCTTCTCCGCCCTTGAACAGCACCCTCCAGGCATCTTGGTACGTCATGTCGAAGAGCCCGCTCAGGGTCCGGTGCTGTGCCGGATCGAACTCCCACAAATTAAAGGCCCGCTGTTGGCAGGGGAGAATCCGGCGGATGAGCATGACCTGGATCACATTGACAAGCCTATGCTTCTTGTTCACCAAGGTCTGGAGACAGGACTGGAGTCCTGTCAGCTCCTCCGAACTGCCCCATAGCAAGCCCTTCTCTTTCCAGGAGGTGAGCTGCATGGGGATACCAGATCTGAACTCGGGGGCCGCCGCCCATTTAGGGTCGCGCGGCTCGGTGATGTAGAACCACCCCGATTGCCACCCCTTGACGGACTCCACAAAGGCCCCTTCGAGCTAGATGACGTTGGGCATCTTGCCCACCATGGTGCCTCCGCACTCCGCTTGGACGCCCTTCACTACCTTCGGCTTGATATTGAAGGTCTTGAGCCACAAGCCGAAGTGGGGCTGGATGCAGAGGAAGGCCTCGCACACAACGATAAACGCCGAGATGTTGAGGATGAAGTTTGGCTCCAGATCGTGGAAGTCCAGGCCGTAGTAGTACATGAGCCCCCGGACGAAGGGATGCAATGGGAAGCCCAGTCCGCGGAGGAAGTGGGGAAGGAATACGACCCTCTCATGGGGCCTGGGGGTGGGGATGAGCTGCCCCTTGTCGGGCAGCCGATGCGCGATGTTGCTGGACAGGTATCCGGCGCCGTGCAGCTTCTTGATGTGCTCCTCCGTAATGGAGGAAGCCAACCACTTGCCTCCTGCTCTGGACATGACTGGAGAAGGTCGAGACGAGATGTGCAGGCTTGGGCGCTGGAGCTCGAGTGCGCGGAGATGGATAAGCAAAGGTGGAAGAAGGCGTAGGTAAAAAGGTGGATCCTTATCCCCTTATATATGGGCGGACGAAGACTATGCGTCCCCACCAGCCTGGTAAAACTCGCTTATCTCCCAAGCGCCACCATCAATGGCGCGGTTGGGTTACCCACATCCGTATTGATGAGAATCCCGGAATAAGGGGAACACGATCTCTGCTTCGAGAAGACGTGCCAAGGAAACCGCTTCGCTAAATGCGCTGAGGTGGTATAATAAAAAACGATTCAAGTAAAGGCTTGGTAGTGGCATGACGTCACGCCACAAAGCACGTCAGCAGATTGAACTTGTGTACATGTTATTCTCTCTACGGTGGAATGTGGAATTTATTTTGCAGAGCCGGACACTATCCTGGTGTTCACAATCTTCTATGAATTATTCGGAGGAGGAACCCGCCTTGCAATGCCGAACAATATGCGCACCGAACTCATCGTCATTGAAGCCTGGTTCAGGGGCTACTGAGGGAGTCCTGGACTAGGTGGTGTCCGGACAGCCGGACTATCATCGTCAGCCGGACTCCAAGACTATGAAGATATAAGATTGAAGACTTCGTCCCGTGTCCGGATGGGACTTTCCTTGGCGTGTAAGGCAAGCTTGGCGATACGGATATGTAGATCTCCTACCATTGTAACCGACTCTGTGTAACCCTAGCCCTCTCCGGTGTCTATATAAACCGGAGGGTTTTAGTCCGTAGGACACACAACCATTACAACAATCATACCATAGGCTAGCTTCTAGGGTTTAGCCTCCTTGATCTCGTGGTAGATCCACTCTTGTACTACCCATATCATCAATATCAATCAAGCAGGAGTAGGGTTTTACCTCCATCGAGAGGGCCCGAACCTGGGTAAAAACATCGTGTCCCTTGTCTCCTGTTACCATCTGCCTAGACGCACAGTTCGGGACCCCCTACCCAAGATCCGCCAGTTTTGACACCGACATCTGGGTATAATAATCACTTGATTCAACTGGGAGTTAATCTTCCTGATGATAGTGTCATTGATAGAATTCTTCAATCACTGCCACCAAGCTACAAGAGCTTCGTGATGAACTATAATATGCAAGGGATGGACAAGACTATTCCCGAGCTCTTCGCAATGCTAAAGGCTGCGGAGGTAGAAATCAAGAAGGAGCATCAAGTGTTGATGGTCAATAAGACCACCAGTTTCAAGAAAAAGGGTAAAGGGAAGAATAAGGGGAACTTCTAGAAGAACAACAAGCAAGTTGCTGCTCAAGAGAAAAAACCCAAATCTGGACCTAAGCCTGAGACTGAGTGCTTCTACTGCAAGCAGACTGGACACTGGAAGCGGAACTGCCCCAAGTATTTGGCGGATAAGAAGGATGCAAGGTGAACAAAGGTATATGTGATATACATGTTATTGATGTGTACCTTACTAATGCTCGCAGTAGCACCTGGGTATTTGATACTGGTTCTGTTGCTAATATTTGCAACTCGAAACAAGGACTATGGATTAAGCGAAGATTGGCTAAGGACGAGGTGACGATGCGCGTGGGAAATGGTTCCAAAGTCGATGTGATCGCGGTTGGCACGCTACCTCTACATCTACCATCGGGATTAGTTTTAGACCTGAATAATTGTTATTTGGTGCCAGCATTGAGCATGAACATTATATCTGGATCTTGTTTGATGCGAGACGGTTATTCATTTAAATCAGAGAATAATGGTTGTTCTATTTATATGAGTAATGTCTTTTATGGTAATGCACCCTTGAAGAGTGGTCTATTTTTTATTAAATCTCAATAGTAGTGATACACATATTCATAATGTTGAAGCCAAAAGATGCAGAGTTGATAATGATAGTGCAACTTATCTGTGGCACTGCCATTTGGGTCATATTGGTGTAAAACGCATGAAGAAACTCCATACTGATGGACTTCTGGAATCACTTGATTATGAATCACTTCGTACTTGTGAACCGTGCCTCATGGGCAAGATGACTAAAACGCCGTTCTCCGGAACTATGGAGCGAGCAACTGATTTGTTGGAAATCATACATACTGATGTATGTGGTCCAATGAATATTGAGGCTCACGGCGGGTATCGTTATTTTCTCACCTTCACAGATGATTTGAGCAGATATGGGTATATCTACTTGATGAAACACAAGTCTGAAACATTTGAAAAGTTCAAAGAATTTCAGAGTGATGTGGAAAATCACTGTAACAAGAAAATAAAATTTCTACAATCTGATCGTGGAGGAGAATATTTGAGTTATGAGTTTGGTTTACATTTGAAGCAATGCGAAATAGTTTCGCAACTCACGCCACCCGGAACACCACAACGAAATGGTGTGTCCGAACGTCGTAATCGTACTTTACTAGATATGGTGCGATCTATGATGTCTCTTATTGATTTACTGCTATCGTTTTGGGGTTATGCTTTAGAGACGGCCGCATTCACGTTAAATAGGGCACCATCAAAATCCGTTGAGACGATGCCTTATGAACTGTGGTTTGGCAAGAAACCAAAGTTGTCGTTTCTTAAAGTTTGGGGTTGCGATGCTTATGTGAAGAAACTTCAACCAGATAAGCTCGAACCCAAATCGGAGAAATGTGTCTTCATAGGATACCTAAAAGAGACTATTGGGTACACCTTCTATCACAGATATGAGGGCAAGATTTTTGTTCCTAATTTCGAATCCTTTCTAGAGAAGGAGTTTCTCTCGAAAGAAATGAGTGGGAGGAAAGAATAACTTGATGAGGTAACTATACCTGCTGCCTTATTGGAAAGTAGTTCATCACAAGAACCGGTCCCTGTGACAACTACACCAATCAGTGAGGAAGCTAATGATAATGATCATGAAACTTCAGATTAAGTTACTACCGAACCTCGTAGGTCAACGAGAGTAAGATCCACACCAGAGTGGTACGGTAATCCTATTCTGGAAGTCATGTTACTTGACCATCGCGAAGCTACGAACTATGAGGAAGCGATGATGAGCCCAGATTCCGCAAAATGGCTTGAGGCCATGAAATCTGAGATGGGATCCATGTATGAGAACAAAGTATGGACTTTGGTTGACTTGCCCGATGATCGGCAAGCCATCGAGAATAAATGGATCTTCAAGAAGAAGACTGACGCTGATGGTAATGTAACTGTCTACAAAGCTCGACTTGTTGCGAAAGGTTTTCGACAAGTTCAAGGGGTTGACTACGATGAGACTTTATCACCCATAGCGATGCTTAAGTCTGTCCGAATAATGTTAGCAATTGCCGCATTTATGATTATGAAATATGGCAAATGGATGTCAAAACTGCATTCCTGAATGGATTTCTGGAAGAAGAGTTGTATATGATGCAACCGGAAGGTTTTGTCGATCCAAAAGGTGCTAACAAAGTGTGCAAGCTCCAGCGATCCATTTATGGACAGGTGCAAGCCTCTCGGAGTTGGAATAAACACTTTGATAGTGTGATCAAAGCATATGGTTTTATACAGACTTTTGGAGAAGCCTGTATTTACAAGAAAGTGAGTGGGAGCTCTGTAGCATTTCTGATATTATATGTAGATGACATATTGTTAAATGGAAATGATATAGAATTTCTGGATAGCATAAAGGGATACTTGAATAAAAGTTTTTCGATGAAAGACCTCGGTGAAGCTGCTTACATATTGGGCATCAAGATCTATAGAGATAGACCAAGATGCTTAATTGGACTTTCACAAAGCACATACCTTGATAAAGTTTTGAAAAAGTTCAAAATGGACCAGGCAAAGAAAGGGTTCTTGCCTGTATTACAAGGTGTGAAGTTGAGTTAGGCTCAATGCCCGACCACATCAGAAGATAGAGAGAAAATGAAAGATGTTCCCTATGCTTCATACATAGGCTCTGTCATGTATGCAATGCTGTGTACCAGACCTGATGTATGCTTAGCAATAAGTTTAGCAGGGAGGTACCAAAGTAATCCAGGAGTGGATCACTTGATAGCGGTCAAAAATATCCAGAAATACCTGAAAAGGACTATGGATATGTTTCTCGTTTATGGAGGTGACAAAGAGCTAGTCGTAAATGGTTACATCGATGCAAGCTTTGACACTGATCCGGACGATTCTAAATCGCAAACCGGATACGTGTTTATATTGACCGGTGGAGCTGTCAGTTGGTGCAGTTCTAAACAAAGCGTCGTGGCGGTATCTACATGCGAAGCGGAGTACATAGCTGCTTCGGAAGCAGCAAATGAAGGAGTCTGGATGAAAGAGTTCATTTCCGATCTAGGTGTCATACCTAGTGCATCGGGACCAATGAAGATCTTCTGTGACAATACTGGTGCAATTGCCTTGGCAAAGGAATCCAGATTTCACAAGAGGACCAAGCACATCAAGAGACGCTTCAATTCCATCTGGGACCAAGTCCAGGTGGGAGACATAGAGATTTGCAAGATACATATGGATCTGAATGTTGCAGACCCGTTGACTAAGTCTCTTCCACGAGCAAAACATGATCAACACCAAGACTCTATGGGTGTTAGAATCATTAGTGTGTAATCTAGATTATTGACTCTAGTGCAAGTGGGAGACTGAAGGAAATATGCCCTAGAGGCAATAATAAAGTTATTATTTATTTCTTCATATCATGATAAATGTTTATTATTCATGCTAGAATTGTATTAACCGGAAACATGATACATGTGTGAATACATAGACAAACTTAATGTCACTAGTATGCCTCTACTTGACTAGCTCACTAATCAAAGATGGTTATGTTTCCTAACCATAGACATGTGTTGTCATTTGATTAACGGGATCACATGATTAGGAGAATGATATGATTGACTTGACCCATTCCGTTAGCTTAGCACTTGATCGTTTAGTATGTTGCTATTGCTTTCTTCATGACTTATACAAGTTCCTATAACTATGAGACTATGCAACTCTCGTTTACCGAAGGAACACTTTGTGTGCTACCAAACGTCACAACGTAACTGGGTGATTATAAAGGAGCTCTACAGGTGTCTCCAAAGGTACATGTTGAGTTGGCGTATTTCGAGATTAGGTTTTGTCACTCCGATTGTCGGAGAGGTATCTCTGGGCCCTCTCGGTAATGCACATCACTATAAGCCTTGCAAGCAGTGTAGCTAATGAGTTAGTTACGGAATGATGCATTAAGTAATGAGTAAAGAGACTTGCCGGTAACGAGATTGAACTAGGTATTAGGATACCAACGATCAAATCTTGGGCAAGTAACATACCGATGACAAAGGGAACAATGTACGCTGTTATGCGGTTTGACCGATAAAGATCTTCGTAGAATATGTAGGAACTAATATGAGCATCCAGGTTCCGCTATTGGTTATTGACCCTAAATGGTTCTCGGTCATGTCTACATTGTTCTCAAACCCGTAGGGTCCGCACTGTCAGTGTCAAAACTGGCGGATCTCGGGTAGGGGGTCTCGAACTGTGCGTCTAGGCGGATGGTAATAGGAGACAAGGGACACGATGTTTTTACCCAGGTTCGGGCCCTCTCGATGGAGGTAAAACCCTACTCCTGCTTGCTTGATATTGATGATATGGGTAGTACAAGAGTGGATCTACCACGAGATCAAGGAGGCTAAACCCTAGAAGCTAGCCTATGGTATGATTGTTGTAATGGTTGTGTCCTACGGACTAAAACCCTTCGGTTTATATAGACACCGGAGAGGGCTAGGGTTACACAGAGTCTGTTACAATGGTAGGAGATCTACATATCCGTATCACCAAGCTTGCCTTCCACGCCAAGGAAAGTCCCATTCGGACACGGGACGAAGTCTTCAATCTTGTATCTTCATAGTCTTGGAGTCCGGCTGACGATGATAGTCCGGCTGTCCGGACACCCCCTAGTCCAGGACTCCCTCAGTAGCCCCTGAACCAGGCTTCAATGATGATGAGTCCGGCACACATATTGTTCGGCATTGCAAGGCGGGTTCCTCCTCCGAATAATTCATAGAAGATCGTGAACACCAGGATAGTGTCCGGCTCTGCAAAAATAAATTCCACATTCCACCGTAGAGAGAATAATATGTACACAAGTTCAATCTGCTGACGTGCTTTGTGGCGTGACGTCATGCCACTACCAAGCCTTTACTTGAATCTTTTTTATTATACCACCTCAGCGCGTTTAGCGAAGAGGTTTCCTTGGCACGTCCTGTCGAAGCAGAGATCGTGTTCCCCTTATTCCGGGATTCCCATTAATACGGACGTGGGTAACCCAACCGTGCCCGTTACCACGCCCCATCTATCGGAGGTGAGTCCTGAACAGTCACGGGATGGCTCTTGGTATTCTCCCTCTTTATAATGGGACCAAGGCTTGTTTCTTTTCTTCAATCTTCAATCGAATCTACTCCTTGCCCCGAGTTCCAACACCCAGAGCCCCAGATTCGAGCGCTTCAGACCTTCAACAATGTCCGGCTCCGACCTACAGGGCCGGTGGATGCCCTCCTCTGTTACGGAAGAAGACGTGCTAAAGCTGCGAGAGGCCAAGTACCTGTCTTATGAGATTTCACATAGGTTGCCCGCCGAAGGGCAAGTCATCCCCACCCCCGAGCCCGGCGAGTATGTCGTGTTCGTATCCCACCTCCGTCGGTGTTTAGGCTCCCCGATGGATCCTTTCATGAGAGGGCTCATGTTTTACTATGGGTTGGAATTCCACGACTTGGCTCTGGAGTCCATCCTCCATATTTCTGCATTTATTGTCGTCTGCGAAGCCTTCCTCCGTGTCACCCCTCACTTCGGCTTGTGGCTTAAAACCTTCAACGTGAAGCCGAAGATGATCAAGGGGCGTCAAGCAGAGTGCGGCGGGGCGGTTGTGAGCAGAAGGGCCGACGCTCCATGGCCCGAGGGCTCTTTCCAGGAGGAGCTCGGCTTGTGGCAGCAGGAGTGGTTCTACATAACCGCTCCCAGGGGCAGCAGGCAGAAGCCTCCGCCCATCTTCCGCTCGGGCCCTCCACAGCGGCTGATGTCATGGGTCAGCCAAGGGCTCAACTGGGGGCCACCAAAGGATGTGCCCCTATTGCAGGGCCGGATTCGAGACCTCCAAGCGAGGGAGATCGATCTGGTCGTGGTGATGCAGGTCATGCTAATTAGGCGTCTCCTACCCTGCAAACTCCGCCCTCTCCGGCTGTGGGAGTTTAATCCGGAGGGACCACGGATTCTCCAACACTTCATGGGTATGACAACCATGGAGATGTACAAATTATTCTTTGGATCACGAGAGGCGTGTCCGGAACTGACCGAGGACACCGGCCTAAGCTGCAATCGCCCGGATACACAAGTAGGTAGCTCCGTGTCTGGACATACCATTTGTTTGCCTTTCTATGATTCGCCTTTTGACCAATTTCCTTCTAAACAGGAGTGGATAGCGCAAGAAAAACCGATACGGTGTCCGGTCCCCCTCCCAGAGGCCGCGCCGGATCCCGTGCTGGTCAGGATGCTGGAGGTTGCGCCTTCGGAGGAAGGCGAAGGGGAGAACAGAGGAACTACCGCCTCAACCAAGGAGGCTTTTGAGGAAGGGGGATCGAGAATCCCTCCTTCCAGGGGGAGAAGAGGAGCGCCTCCGAAAACCCGGAGGCCAAAGCCCCGAAGCGGGGGAAGAGATCTTCACCAGAGGGTCCTGCGTCTGGAGAGGCTCCGGCCGCACAGTCTCCCCTAAAGAATCAGCCCTCCAGCGAGCCGTAAGTAGAAAAAAAGGGAGTTTTGTAATGAGGGACATCCCTATTTGTGCTTCTGAGGATAACTTAGGTTTTTACCTTGTAGTTCGGATCTTCGTTCTTCTCAGATGAGCTCGTCTTCGGGGGAACTCCGTCCGGAGATGATGGAGAGCGAGACGCCTCCATCTGCCCCACCATCGGATAGAGCGGACGAGCCTGAAGTGTCATCACGGAGGGTGTCCCCGAGTCCGGCAGGGCCGAATAGTTCGGCACCAACTGGTGTGCGGCCGGGGGAGCTGAAGGATCTGCTTGAGAGGGCGTCTATCTCAGAAGGTCACCGTACACTGATGAGTACGGTGATTGAAAGAATCTCATCCGCCGAAGGCGGATTGCATGATGCCGTCAGGAGTTTGCTGGCGGGGTTTGAGGTACGTAAAAATGACATACCCTTTGACAGTTTTACACATAAAGTGCGCCCTGTATAGATAGTAGCCCCTGAGACTCGGTAGGGTGTCGGGAACGACAGCGTGCCGAGGATCAAAATCCTAGGTATTGATTTTCGCCTTTCTTATGCAGGTGGCGGACAGTTTGGTGGCTAGCCGGACTGATGGAGTTGCCGAACTAAAGCGGCAGCTCGACGCTGCGGATGCGGACATCGCACTGGTCAATAAACGACTTGACGAGTCGCAAGGTAGGTTTTTTCTCCATGGTCACCGAGTAAGGGAGCCGAAGCCCACTCCTTACAACATGTGTGCTAAATGCAGATGGTGCCGCTGCTGTGGAGAGTCTTCGGCCAGAACTTGCTCAAGCCAAGGAGCAAGCCAGAAGGAGTGATGCGGCTGCCTCGAGGGCGGCTGAAGAGCTAGAAGCCGAAAGGGCTGCACACTGCCGAAGCAGGGAGGAGATGGCCGAAATGGCCGTGAAGTTAAAAGATGCTACCGACCACAATGAGGTTCTTGAAAAGGAGCGTCTAGCGGAGCGAGAAGACCTGGGGAAGGCCACCGCTGAAGCCAAGGATGCCCGTTCTGCAATGCGGGCTATAAAGGAGGAGCTGCGCCAGGCCGGAGACATTGTGGCTGGCAAGCCCTTTCTGCTGCGCCGAAGGTTTACAGATCCAAATTATGCTCAGCTTGGCCAGCTGTGGGGTCCGGAGGATCCTTATATGGACTTAGTGGCGAGTGCGGCGGATGCCGTTGTGCACTTCCGAAGTCAGAAGGATCACAAGACGGAAGAGCTATTTTGGTCTCAATTCCATAGTCCGGAGCGTTCCCTTCCGCTGACCGATCGGTTGGCCGAGTGGGCTGAGCTGAATAGATTGTCCGGACTTGCCATGACGGATATCGTGACTCATGTCTGGCCGGATAGGCCCAAGCCGAAGAGTTATTTTGGCTTATTGCAGCAATTTCTTGGGGCGGTGCTGCATATCAAGGCGATGAAGCGGTCGGCATGCATAGAGGGTGCGCGAATGGCCCTCGCCCGTGTGAAGACATACTGGACGGAGATGGAAGCCACCGCTGTTGCGACCCAGGGTTCGGACGAAAGCCGGTTACCTGCCGAGCACTATTTTGGGGAAGTTCTGCGTGGTGCTCGTGAAATAGAGTCGTAGTGCTCGAAGAATGTCATATTCAAATGAACGTTATGGTTTGTAAAACGATGTTTATAATGTAAGCGCCTTTTGTACTTGTGCGTTCAAGTATTGAAATATCTCCTGTGCGTCCGTTTATGTATACGTGTGTATAACCTGAAAGATGGCAGTCGTCGGCTTCAGCCCCCACACACAAGGTGCGGGGGTGTTTGCAAAAATAGCGCATTTTCACACTTAATCCGACGTCTCGGTCCTGTGAAGGAGGTGGTAGCGTAGCAAACGAGGCAACCGGACTATAACGCTTTATCACTTTCACTTAGCCATAGGAGTTCGAGGGTGGGGCTACGACATAGCCCCTAGGGGCACTGCGCTCTCCGCATTCGGGGCGCGTATGTGCCTCACCGGGAAACGGTCCTTCGTCAAAGCGGCGGAATTCTAAACATTCTGATAGTCGATCGAGTGGTTGACCAGTCTCTCGCTATATCATGACAGTCAGTTTTCGGCTTTCTCTACTGAGGTGCTCGCTCGGCCGAACCAGGACAATCGCAGTAGTTCTCCTGGTGCCGCGTTAGCCGATGATACAGAACGTAAGGCAGCAAAACACAGGAGCCGGGCAAACCCAACATTTGACCAAAGACATGACTCGGAGCTGATGCATATAAGGCCTAACTCGAGACGCCGAACACTCCCTAAGGTGTTCGGTCTTTATGATAACGGGCAGAACAATGCCCTAAGCCCCTAGTGTCCAGGTACAGGCGAGAATTTCTGGCGTGGCCGATGCCAAAGCGCCAGCCTCCTCGTTGGTTATGGTGAAAAACCGTGGGATGTGATCAACAAAAGACAGTAAGAAAGGTTTACGCAGGGACTTAATCTGAAAAGAATCCTTGCGGCGGGTCCCTGCTGCATGTCTGCGCCTGTGTCTCCGTTGTGCCGTATCCTGGACGTGTGTACACGTTGTTCATCTGTAAAAAGAGAGGAACTTAGTTTGAAAAGTGATCGTGCAAAAAATGAAAAAATCAAAATATGAATGAATGAATAAAGTTGAGATTATATTAGCTCATACGCGCAGCCCCCTGTAAAGGGGTGTGCGGCTAGGGAGCCCCTAGCTTATTTTATGCCAGACCCGTCTAGCCATGTCCGGGGTCTCGAACGACCTTTTAGTGAGATGATGCCGCGTGGACCGGGCATTTTAAGTGTAAGAGACGCGTAGTGTGGTATTGCATTAAAGTGGACAAAAGCTTCACGTCCCAATAGTGCTTGATGGCTACTTTTGAATGGGGGGACATGAAAGATTACTTTTCGCGTCAGAAGTTGTCGAGTGACCCGAACACAACTTCTAGTAGTAAGGAGCCTGTGCACTTGGCGTAAGGGCCTGGCGTCACTCCTTTGAAGGAAGTGCGGCTATGTCGAATTTTAGTAAGGTCTATCCCCAACTTGCGGATTGTGTCCGGATATAGCAGGTTTAAATCGCTGCCGCCGTCCATCAGGACTTGTGTAAATTGTAGTCCGTCGATTATAGGATCCAATATCAGAGCAGTCCATCCCGCGCTTCGAATATTCCTGGAATAGTCCAGGTGGTCGAACGTAATTGGTTTTAACATCCAATCTCGGTGTTCCGCTGGGGTGGACCATGCGACACGTGCTTTAGCGGGTGCCATACTATTTTTCCGTACTATCACATGTAGTGAGTTTACTGTTTTAACTTCTTGTGGGAAAGTCTTTTGTTTTTCGGCGCTCTGCTGGTGGGGTTCGTCATCATCCTCGCTTGGCGCGTCGAGCCCCTTGTGTTCGGCGTTGAGTCGGCCGCACTGTTTGAAGACCCAAAAATCTCGGTGGGTGTGGTTTGCAGGCCTTCCAGAGGTGCTGTGGATTTGACATATCCAATCCAAAATTTTGTTTAAGTTGGATAGCTCGTCACTGTTGTCCTTAAGAGGCAGTGTTTTGTTGTTCGGCCGCGAGCTTTTGAATCCGGCGTTGACCGCCGTGTTCTTTGGGCTTTTTTCTTTATTTTGGCGCTGATCCTTTCTGCGCCGTGATTTTCCGTTTCCATCTCTGATCTTGGATGTACTCGGGTCGCTGGTGCTGCATCTTGCTAGCCAGCTGTCTTCCCCCGCGCAAAAGCGGGTCATGAGGCTTGTTAGCGCGGCCATTGTTCTCGGCTTCTCTTGGCCGAGGTGTCTGGCGAGCCATTCGTCTCGGACATTATGTTTAAAAGCTGCTAAGGCTTCGGCGTTCGGACAGTCGACTATTTGGTTCTTTTTGGTAAGGAACCTGTTCCAGAATTTGCGTGCTGACTCTCCGGGCTGTTGAGTTATGTGACTTAAATCGTCTGCATCCAGAGGGCGGACATAAGTCCCTTGAAAATTTGCTCTAAACGCGTCCTCGAGCTCTTCCCAACTTCCAATAGTATTTTCTGGGAGGCTTTTGAGCCAATGCCGAGCTGGCCCTTTGAGCTTGAGGGGTAGATATTTTATGGCGTGGAGATCATCTCCTCTGGCCATGTGTATGTGGAGGATGTAATCCTCAATCCAGACTCCAGGGTCTGTTGTTCCATCGTATGCCTCTATGCTTACGGGTTTGAACCCCGCTGGAAATTCATGATCCAGCACCTCATCGGTGAAACATAGTGGGTGTGCGGCGCCCCTGTATTTGGGTGTGCCGTTGTCTTTGAACACTCGGCGTGTTGTGTTGCTTCCTGGGGCCCTCTTTTTTGGCCCATAGATGGACCTGACCGGGCCTTCTGTTTTCCGAGGATCATGAGTCGGCTTGTGTGCGGTGCTGCTTATCGCTTTTCGCCTGTCATCTGGTCATCTATCCGGCCAGGCGTCCTCTTTGCTTTTTGACTGTGGGGGCTCTATGGCCTCCTCGTCGAATTCTGGCAGCAGCTTGCGCTTCGGGTAGCTCTTTGTTTGGTGGCTGTTGCCATATTTGTCCGCGGTCTTGAGTACTTTGCTCCACCTTATTCTGAGTATGTCTTCCGCTGTTTTGAGCTTCCGTTTTTCCTTCTTCAGACTTCTTGCAGTGGCGACGAGTCTTTTGTGAAGGTTCTTATGCTCTGGTGGTGTGTCCGGCGTGAGGTTGTCTGGACTGTTGTTCTCGCCGGGCATGGATTGATTATCCGATTCATCCTGTTCAGATGGTTGCTTGGTTGCATGTTCGTCGTCCACTGGTTTGCCCTGCTCCATTGCTGGGTCATTAGGAGTGCTGTTTTGGTCGAGGCGGGACTTAGGGCGGCGTCTACGTCACCGTTTTGGTTGTTTGTCGGTGGGATTATCCTTTGCCGCGTCCCGTTGTTCCTCGTTATCGCTTCCTTTTGGGGTGTCCACCATATATACATCATGGGTTGGGGTGGCCTTCCAGTGCTCGGTAAGCGCTGGTTCTTGGTGGTCTCCGGCATCGTCGTCCATACCGTCGATGTCTTCGGAGTCGTAGTCTAGCATGTCGGTTAGATCGTCGACAGTGGCTACAAAGTGGGTGGTGGGTGGGGTTTGAATTTCTTCGTCGTCCGCATCCCAACCATCCTGACCGTAGTCCGGCCAGGGCTCTCCTGAGAACGAGAGATGCTTTAGCGAATTCAGGATGTCGCCAAAGGGTGAGTGCTGAAAGATGTCCGCGGCGGTGAACTCCATGATTGGCGCCCAATCGGATTCGATTGGCAGGGGCGCAGGAGGTTCGGAGTCCGGCAAGGAGTCCGGCGCCTCGGAGTCACGAGCTTTATAAGGGACAAGGTCGGTATTCGGCTTCATCGCCGTAGAGGTTGCAGCCCCCGAGGCAGTGTCCAGCCACCCGTCCTCGATCTGCGTGATCGGCTCCGAACTGTAGGTCGGAGCGGATTCGTGTGCGGCCTCCAAGGCACTGTCCGGCGGCAGAGCTAGATCATACCCATCGTGACAGCACGGCACGCTCGGTTGTGGCTCGAGTCCGTCGAAGATCAAATCTCCGCGGACGTCAGCCGTGAAGTTTAGGCTCCCAAATCTGACCTGATGGCCAGGGGCGTAGCTTTCGATCTGCTCCAGATGGCCAAGTGAATTGGCCCGCAGTGCGAAGCCGCCGAACACGAAGATCTGTCCGGGGAGAAAAGTCTCACCCTAGACGGCGTTGTTGTTGATTGAAGAAGCCATCAAGCCTATCGGTGACGACACAGAGGAACTCTCAATGAAAGCACCAATGTCGGTGTCAAAACCGGCGGATCTCGGGTAGGGGGTCCTGAACTGTGCGTCTAGGCGGATGGTAATAGGAGACAAGGGACACGATGTTTTTACCCAGGTTCGGGCCCTCTCGATGGAGGTAAAACCCTACTCCTGCTTGATTGATATTGATGATATGGGTAGTACAAGAGTGGATCTACCATGAGATCAAGGAGGCTAAACCCTAGAAGCTAGCCTATGGTATGATTGTTGTAATGGTTGTGTCCTACGGACTAAAACCCTCCGGTTTATATAGACACCGGAGAGGGCTAGGGTTACACAGAGTCGGTTACAATGGTAGGAGATCTACATATCCGTATCGCCAAGCTTGCCTTCCACGCCAAGGAAAGTCCCATCCGGACACGGGATGAAGTCTTCAATCTTGTATCTTCATAGTCTTGGAGTCCGGCTGACGATGATAGTCCGGCTGTCCGGACACCCCCTAGTCGAGGACTCCCTCACGCACGCTTAAGGTTTCGATGATAATTATATTTTGAGTTTATGAGTTTTGATGTACCGAAGTTTGTTCGGAGTCCTGGATGTGATTATGGACATGACGAGGAGTCTCAAAATGGTCGAGACATGAAGATTGATATGTTGGAAGCCTATATTTGGATATCGGAAGTGTTCTGGGTGAAATCGGGATTTTACCGGAGTACCGGGAGGTTACCGGAACCCCCCGGGGGCTTAATGGGCTACATGGGCCTTAGTGGAGAAGAGGAGAGGAGGCAAGGGCTGGGTCGCACCCCCTAGTCCAAATAGGACAAGCAGAGGGGGGCGGCGCCCCCCCTTTCCTTCCTCTCTCCCTCCTCCTTCCCCCCTTCTCCTAGTCCAACAAGGAAGGAGGGAGTCCTACTCCCGGTGGGAGTAGGACTCCCCTTGGCGCGCCCCCTCCTAGGCCGGCCGCCCCCTCCCCCCTATCTCCTTTATATACGGGGGCAGGGGGGCACCTCTAGACATAAGAATTGATCTCTTGATCTCTTAGCCGTGTGCGGTGCCCCCTACACCATAGTCCTCCTCGATAATATTGTAGCGGTGCTTAGGCGAAGCCCTGCGATGGTAGAACATCAAGATCATCACCACGCCGTCATGCTGATGGAAATCTTCCCCGACATTCAGCTGGATCGGAGTACAGGGATCGTCATCGAGCTGAACGTGTGCTAGAACTCGGAGGTGCCGTAGTTTCGGTGCTTGATCGGTCGGGCCGTGAAGACGTACGACTACATCAACCGCGTTGTTCTAACGCTTCCGCTTTCGGTCTATGAGGGTACGTAGACAACACTCTCCCCTATTGTTGCTATGCATCACCATGATCTTGCGTGTGCATAGGAATTTTTTTGAAATTACTACGTTCCCCAACACTACCTGCGCGACCCAAGCAACTTCACTCCTAAAGAAGCGGCAGATCATCAATTCAACGAGTCCGCTCTCTTCATTCTCCAAGAAGCAATTCCTCCCGAAGATATTGCTCATCTACGACCTTTAACCGTGGCCAAGGAAGCATGGCAACATGTTGTTTCCATTTACAAGGGAAGCACAAGTATTCAACGCTCCAACTTTGAAGTGGTACAAGATGAAGCCAATGAGTTTGCAATGAATGAAGATCAAGAACCTCGTGAGCTTTACCAAAGATTAACCACTCTCACGGTCCCACTCCGAGATCATGGGAGCAAGGATACAGATGACAATTGGATCGAGCGCAAGTTTCTCGAGGCCATTATGCCCTACCACAAGGCCATGTCCTCCGTCATCCGTCAAATGTCGGACTTTCACGCCTTATCATCAAGTGAAGTGTTGGGTGAGTTTGTTGCTATGAGGATCTTGGACAAGACCACCGACAATGCGGTGTTGCATTCTCAATGATCAAAGAAGCCCAACCTTGCTTTGAAGGCCATGACTAGTGTGGAAGAAGAGAGTGAAGAGGAATGTTGCCCCGAAGATACCAAGTATGCTTATCATGAGCACATGGCTCTCGCGTCACAACAAATTTGGAGCAAGAAGAACACAAGGCCCAACTTCAACAAGAACAACTCAAATGGCACCAAGGGCAAGCAACGTGTGAGTACATGCTATAATTGTGGCAATGTGAGCCACTTTGTTGCATAATGCCCGTACGAGAAGAGGGAAGACAATGGGGGCAAGCTTATTCGAAAATACAAGGCCATGTCCTTCCCCAACAAGAACAACTTCACCAAGAAGACTCCTCCCAAGGGGTTGGTGGCACAAGAAGAGTACAATGAGGATGATGATGATGAAGAAGACGGTGAGATGGCTGCCACGACCTCCGTTGCCATTGCAATAACTCCACGGGTGTCCCTCTTCGACTCACCCAACGAGAACATCACCGCCAAGTGCCTCATGGCTAAGCCATCAACAAGGTGTTTGCTTCTGGCGGGGATCATGGTTGCTCGATAGTGGAGCCACAAATCATATGACTGGAAGCAAGGACTTGGTGGTGGACGTGCATAAAGTTTCATCTATGCCCACCAATGTCGAATGGGGTGATGCTTCATCTTCTAAGGTATTGGGTCTTGGCAAGGTTGTCATTTCTCATGATCTCACGATCGATAAAGTCATGCTTGTTGAGTCCCTTGCATACAACTTACTTTCCGTTTGTCAACTTGCACTCATGGGCTTTGCCACTTTCTTTGATATTGATACCGTGGCCCTCTTGTGGAGAAAGACTCTTAAAGTAGCCTTTGTTGGGCATGTCGAGAACGGTCTTTATGTGATTAACTTTTTGGAGCGACCCACTAAGACCGCGACATTCCTAATGGCTAAAGTTAACGTGGGATGGCTTTGGCATCACCGTTTAGCCCACGTCAATATGAGATATTTGCAAAGTCTTCTCAAGGGGGACCATATCCGTGGACTAACAAATGTTAGTTTTGCCAAAGATCGTGCTTGCAGTGCTTGTATCGAAGGAAAGCTACATGAGAAGGCTCACCCTCCCACGACTATCATCTACTCGAAGAGACCCTTGGAGCTCCTTCACTTGGATCTCTTTGGGCCTCCATCCGTTGATAGTCTTGGGGTAGAAAGTATTGCTTGGTGATTGTGGATGATTATTCAAGATACACTTGGGTATATTTCTTCAAGAGGAAGAGTGAGACCCAACAAACCGTCATCGACTTTACAAATGAAGCTCAACGTCAACACAATGCAAAGATCTTTACAATAAGAAGTGGCAACGGCACCGAGTTCAAGAACTACACCTTGGATGAGTTTCTTAGTGATGAGGGGATCAAGCATCAATATTCCGCACCTTACACCCCTCAACAGAATGGTGTAGCAGAGAGGAAGAACCGGACATTGATGGACGCAGCAAGTACCATGATGGCGGAGTTCAAGTCTCCCTACAAGTTTTGGGCCAAATCCATCAACACCGCTTGTCATGTATCCAATCGGCTCTATATCCGCAAAGGCTTGAACAAGACTACATATGAGATACTCACCGGTAACAAGCCCAATCTCAAGTACTTCCGGGTGTTCAGTTATAAGTGTTTCATTGTCAAGAAAGGTGTTCATTTGTCTAAATTTGAGGCTAGAGCTCATGAGGGCATATTTGTTGGTTATGCTACAAACTCTCATGCTTATCGTGTCCTCAACAAGTCCAGGGGACTCAATGAGGAGAAGTGTAACATGGAGTTTGACGAGAATAACGGCTCCCAAGTGGAGCAAAGTGGTACTTGTGATGTAGGTGATGAAATTCCTCCCCAAGCCATAAGAAAAATGGGTGTTGGTCATATCCTAACCATTGAGGAACCCCTTGTGGCCGCAGGAGAAGGACAACGTTCCACTCAAGTGGAACCATTGAAGGAAATATGCCCTAGAGGCAATAATAAAGTTATTATTTGTTTTCTTAATTCATGATAAGTGTTTATTATTCATGCTAGAATTGTATTAACCGGAAACTTAGTACATGTGTGAATACATAGACAAAACATATAGTCCCTAGTATGCCTCTACTTGACTAGCTTGTTAATCAAAGATGGTTATGTTTCCTAACCATAGACATGTGTTGTCATTTGATGAATGGGATCACATCATTATGAGAATGATGTGATGTACATGACCCATCCGTTAGCTTAGCATTATGATCGTGTCAGTTTCATTGCTACTGCTTTCTTCATGACTTATACAAGTTCCTCAGACTGTCACTACAAAAAAATACACTTCCGTGATGATACGTGTTTGTCACAGTAGGTCACGTTTTCTGTCATGCATGTACATCCATGACGATTTAATGATAGAATCAAGATAGTCATACATGTGCTGTCGTAGAAGTGTTCCATGACATTACCAAAATTATCATCACGGAAGTGTCCACTTCCATGACGATAAATCGCGCGTCACAGAAGTGCTTTCGTCAAGGGTGACCGACACGTGGCATCCACCGTAACAGAACACCGTTAAGCTATCGGGTCCGGTTTTGCATTCGATAACCCGTTAACAGCCCGTACCAATGGGGATTTTCCACGTGTAAAATCATCATTGGCTGGAGGAAACATGTGTTAGCTCCGCGTTTTCACAGGTGTCACTCATCCAATGGGCGAGATGCGCCTATGATATGTTGACACGTGGACCGGCCCAAAAGTGGCCCATAAAGTTTAAATGGGTCGGCCCAACTAAAGGCCCACAAGATTTTGTGGACCATAATGGGCCGACCCAGCTAAAGGCCCACGAGATTTTGCTGACCATAATGGGCTGGCCCAGCTAAAGGCCCACAAGATTTTGCGGGCCATAATGGGCCGGCCGAGGTAAAGGCCCACGAGATTTTTGCGGGCCATAATGGGCCGGCCGAGGTGAAGGCCCACAAGATTTTTGCGGACCATAGTGGGTCGGCCCAGCTAAAGGCCCACGAGATTTCGCCGACATTAATGGGCCGACCCTGTTGTAGGCCCACAAGATTTTGAGGACCCTAGTAGGCCGACCCATTAACTGGCTGCCATGTTTTGGGCCAAATGTCAGCCCATATTTGATCCGGTCCATTAATGGCCTGCCACGTTTTGGGCATAATAATGGCCCATATGAGATCCGGCCCCCTGCCACGTTCTAGGCCAAATTACGACCGAGATCAGGTCCGGCCCTTTAAGAGGCTTTGGGCTAAACTATGGCCCATATCAGATTCGGCCCGTCAACTAGACACTATGCTTTTGGGCCCACTTGCTAAAGGCCCATTTAGTAATTCAGCCTGATATTAGTTTCGGCCTGTTAAGGGCTCGTTTAGCATTTAGGCCCTATATTAATTTTGGCATGTTAAAAGCCCGTCATATAGTTGGGCCTAACTACGGCCCGATTTGCATCCGGCCTGCTCACAGCCGATAATCTGATTGGGCCAAACAAGGACCGAGACAATTTTGGCCTGTTAAAAGCCCGTGATATGATTAGCACAATCATGGGTCTGGGTCCATTTCGGGCTGCTGCCGGCCTGTGAGCTGTTCGACACGTTTCAGGCCCAACCTACTTCTCAGCCTCCTAAAAGCCCATTGAGTTTTCTTGCAAAAAGAGGGCCGGCGGTTTACTCGGCCTATTAAAGGCCCGAATCTACTAGTGGAACAGTTTACATTTAGGCCTTTTAATGGACCAAGATGATGGGGCCCATGATGCGGATCATACATCGTGATTGCATGACGGCCCGATTATGTACTGTAATTTTACGGTTTGGCTGGTTTACTGCGAAGACAGGATATATATATATATATATATATATATATATATATATACAATAAAATAACTATAGCATCGTGAATAAGAAAAAAATCTAGACTATACAATAAAGAAATTACGGCATATTACATCCACTGGGCTTCAAAGTTCGCCACTACAATAATAAAGCACAAGCAGATGGCAGATTACATGCACTGGGCATCAAAGATCGCCACCAGTGCAAATAAACATGCCGACAAAATAATATACAAAACCAACAGCGCTTCAATAGAGTTCAAGAAAGGTTAGCCCTGCTGGGGAGCTGCAGCGCAAGCAGCTGAGCAAGCTGATGAGACTGCGCTTGTTTAACACTTATATCCTCCTCACTCTGAAAGATAAACAAGCAGATAGATGACAAGTTTTGCACATAAAAGTATCAGTGCTGACAATTCATCACATTTCTTACTAACGAATAAAGTGACACAATTTAAAATTGCATTAACACAATATGGTATTGTTTAGGTCAAGACATGGCAGGAAATTGACATTGTGAAGGAGTTGGCAGCTTCACGACACCACTGGATTACAGATCAAGAACTCATAAGTATCAATGGTTATTGTGCTGTCAATTTATCCCATTTCAGATTGGCAAATAAAGATACAGTTTAAATAATAGTAGAATGATATAACATTGTTCATAGTTAAGACATTACAGAATATGACATTGTGCTGTAGTGGGTAGGTTCACCACACCACTGGATTACAGATCAACAACAGAAGCATACATGCAGTGCAAAAGAAGATCACTTGCTCTGTATAGTTTAATTTACATGGTATGAAGAAGGAACTTGGTTGTACAACTGGAAACTTAAATTGAGAAGGAAAAACTTTTGTTTATGAACTACATAATAAACTTTAAACATGCAATTTGATGCAAACACCAAAAATAAACAGCTGTTGCAGTCATGCCTAACCAAATATACACAACAAAGTTTGAAGGCTTGAGAACGACAAACTTACATTATTGGTGAAGACAGGCTCTATAAAGCCCTTGTCTATGCTGATGGGGGGGGGGGGGGGGGCAATTCAAGAAGTTTACCATAGAATCTTCTTCATAAGCATTGCCTTTATTCTACATTTTGTTAAGAGTAAATATAGATGTGATAATATAAGAAAAATGGAGAATATTTAAGATAAGATGAAGAGTGATGCTACATAACCAAGTAGCTATAAATGTAAGTACAGCGATACAGGCAAAAGGTACAACCAAGAGCAATGCACAACTAAACTTCTTCAGTACCATCAGTGTTATCCAACCTTATGGTAAGAGTAAATATAGATCTGATGTATAGAAAATGGAGGGCAAAGGAAAATAAGCTGCAGAGTGATGGTACGTGAACAACTACCTGTCAATATAAGTACACTGATAAAGGACAACAATTACTTACAAGAACAATGCAGAGCTAAAAAATTTCATTGGCATTGGATATATTCTACACTAATGTAACAGTTTATACAGATCAGATAATTTGGAGCGAACAATTGATAAGCAAGCTATCATTTATACTGCTGTCACATAATGAACCAGGTATGTATGCAAGTACAGTGATACAGGACAACATGTACTAACAAGAGCAAAGCAGCGGGCAGCATATTTGTGATATCCTGTCGTTCTTTTCAAACCGGAATTCTTCTTCGAGCAGATTTCCTACAAAAAAGATCCGTAAGGCACATGCGAAAAAGTAGAAGTTCAAATTGTCATGTGATTTCATAGACAATACCTCATCTTGGGAACAAGGCCAGTGCATAAGAAGGTTTTTCCATTCAATGTCTTCTAAATTTAGCACATGAGACTTCACCGGAAATTCGTTTATAGACTTGCCATCAAAGTGTGATTTCCTCAGGTAACACCGATACTGCTGCAATGCTTCCTTGAAAAGCACAAGCAAGCTTTGCTCGTCATGACTATCCAGATTGACCCTCGCCTACTTACAAAAATGTAATCTAAATCATTGATGTGTTCAATCAGCAGAAAGCATGAAAATAATAACCATGGATAATAGCACTTACACGTAAGTGGACAGGAAGATGTGAAAATGGTGTTTGTCTTCACTATAATCTTCCCGTGACGGGAATATATGCATGTAGTACCTAACAACATTGAAAGCTGTTGACACACGAACACATCACATGTACCCTCGACGCCGGGGGTGATGCACCGCAGCTCACGTCGAAGGAGACCCGACCGACAGCGCGATACGCAAGACAGTCGACGGGCGCTTTTGCAGACCCGAAAACCCCACACCCCCTGGAGGGACCCCGTCAGGGAGTGCGGCGGCTATGGGCTGCCCTAGGTCGATTCGCTCGTCCCTAGAGCCTCGGGATTCGCAGCTCTCAAACACGAAGAACAGCGAAGAACGAGAGAGAAAGACGGTGCAGAGATAAAACATAGATGAAAAAGTAGTATATTGATTTGTTCGATTGTGTGTTGTTCAATCAGCCGTCACCCGCAACATATATAAGAGGCGGCTGGACTTTCCGTACAAGAAAAGGATTCATCTAGGCTTTCCTTACAAGAAAATTGCATCAATTCACGTCCAAAACCCTAGTCAAATTCGGACTGGTTTTATCCGAACTTTCCAAAACTGTTCGGTTTAAACTGACTGTACCCTGCTGGTCCTTTTTGTGATGGAAAACAACCTCGGATGGAAACGAGTCCAAAAGCAATCTTGACCGTTTTGACGAGACGGACATCTTTCATGTTGAACGTTTTTTCATTAGAGGTCATCCCGCGGGTCAAATCGCTCGTACAAAACAGCACATTATTCACGCATCTCATCAGACACACCCACATATGTGTCTGGTTCCGGGCGTCATATTTTGCTCGCTGGAGGGTGTCGTTGTGCGGGCTCTAACTTTTGCATACGACCTCGGATTGCGACGATCTTTATATGAAAATCGATTGTTTCGATGAGACGAAGACAATTCGTGTAGATAATGCTTCCATACGAGGCCGTCTTGGGGGCTTAATCAGCCAAATAGTGTTCTGAATACAAAATCAGTACTTTGAGCACAACTTCGGCCTTAGAGATGAGGTCGGATGGCTATGAATTAAACATCAAAGTTGTTCCTCTCGGCGATGTGAAACTTTCCATGCTGAAAACCCTCTCACTCGAAGCCATCTCATTTTCTTTTTATGTCATGCCAAAATCTGGTGTCAACACATGCCCCCCTGTTTTTCGGCAAAGCTTGCACGCCGAAAAATAATATGCACAGTGTTTGTTCTAAGGATGATGTCAACACTCCATCAGCCATTTATTTTTCTTAGGGCGATAATTATGTATCGGCCATTGCCTATTTAGGATTCTTGCCACACACTCGGGTGGTATTTCTTCAAGTACTTGCCATTGAGAGCTCGAGGTAACAATGCCCCTTGTACAGATTCGACCAAATATGAGTTTCCGGGAACTATTCTTGTAATCCTAAAAGGACCTTCCCAACTTGGAGACCACTTCCCGAATTTTTTATCTCTTGAACCAATCGGCAGAATCACTTTCTAGACGAGATCACCAACTTAAAAATTCTTCAACTTAACTTTCTTATTGTAATCTCTTGCCACCCTCAACTTGTCTCTCTCTATGGCCCTCAAAGCAGCCAAATGTTTATCGGCAACTTTGTCAATGTTGTCCATCATTAAGTTATAAAAGTCTACTGCCGATAAATCATTTTGCTTGGCAATTCTCAAAGCATTCAAATTTATTTCCACCAGTAAAACAGCCTCTTGACCATATACTAGCTCATATGGAGTCACCTTCGTAGCTCCATGCCTTGAGATCCTATGTGCCCACAAAGCCTCAGACAACAACTCATGCCATCTCCTTGGATTATCCTCAATCTTCTTCTTGATGAGTTTGATTAAAATTTTATTGCTAGACTCAGCTTGTCCATTGGCTTGGGCATAATATGGAGAGGAATTGAGCAACTTTATGTTGTAAGATTCGGCAAATTCTCTGACTTGGTGTGACATAAAAGATGAGCCTTGATCTGTAGTCAACGTTTGAGGAATGCTGAATCTATGAATAATGTGCTCGGTTATGAATTTAATTACCTCCGCATGTGTCATGTTCTTGAGAGGTACTGCTTCAGATCATTTAGTAAAATAATCGGTTGCCACCAATACAAACCGATGCCCCTTTGAGGAAGACGGATGAATTTGTCCAATAAAGTCTAAACCCCATCCTCTGAAAGGCCACGGCTTGATAATGGGATGTAACATATCAGCAGGAGCCAACTGAATATCACCAAATTTTTGACAAGCTTCACACCCTTTGTAATATCTGAAGCAATCATTAATCATAGTTGGCCAATAAAATCGAGCACGTCGTAGCAACCATTTCATCTTGGGAGCCGACTGATGAGTGCCACAAATACCTTCATGGACCTCCCCCATAGCAACTCTCGCTTGGTCTTCGTCCAAGCACTTTAGAAGAACATCATCAACCTTCGGCGATAGAGACCATCATCTCTCATTGTGTATTTAAAAGCCATACGCCGAACAGCCCTGTCCACCCTTCTACTAGGATCACACAAATAATCAACAATGGGTTTCCTCCAGTCTTGATTTCCTCCTGCATTGAATATTTCATTAGTGGCCGAAACGGTGGGCTCCGGTTCGACCTCCCCTATGTTGGCAAGACTAGACATCGGCTTTTCAGAAATAATAAACATGTCACAGTCAACATGATAGCCAGATGCTTGCTGTGCCAACTCATTTTCTTTCCAATTGTCATGCCTATATATATGAGCAATGCTAAAATAATCCGAAGTAGAAATTATATCTAGACATTTATCAAGATAAACATTAAGTGATTCGTCAAAGCATTGAAAGACTTTGGATATTTGTTGCACTACTAATAACGAATCACCATAAGCCTCAATATGTGTAACACCTATAGCAAGTAACATCTCTAGGTCGAATAACAATGCTTCATATTCGGCTTGATTGTTTGTACAAAAATATTCTAAGCGGCATGAGGCTTCAAAAACAGCACCATGAGGAGATATGTAAACAATACCAACACCTTGGCCATTGCTACAAACTGAACCATCAAAATATAATCTCCACGGTACTAATGAGACAAGGTTTATATCTATGTCATGCTTGTCATAAATCCGATGTTCAACAATAAAATTAGCAACGATTTGGCCTTTCATAGATTTTAGAGATTCATAAGCCAAATCATATTCAATCAAAGCATAAGCCCACTTGCCAATTCTACCACTTAGAATTGGCCTATGTAGCATGTATTTAATGACATCGGTTTGACAAGCTACTATACAAGCACTCGACACTAAATAATGTCTCAATTTTGTGCAAGCATAATATAAGCATAGACATAGTTTCTCAATAAATGTATACCTTGTCTCGGCGTCCAGTAAGCGTCTGCTCAAATATGTAATAGCATGCTCTTTTCCCTCGGTTTCTTGAGTCAAAACAACACCAATAACTCCTTCCTCTGCTGCAATGTAAAGCCTGAAAGGTTCCCTATGCTTGGGTGCTTTCATCACCGGAGGAGTGCACAAATAATTCTTGATCATATCAAATGCTTCTTGTTGTTTTGCCCCCCAAGTGAAATCAACATCATTCTTTAACCGAAGGATAGGAGTAAACGCGTCAACCTTCCCTGACAGATTAGTTATAAACCTCCTCAAGTAATTGACCTTCCCAAGGAACTTTTGCATATCTCTCTTGGATGTTGGAGCCTCCACTTTCTGTATGGCTTCTATCTTTTTGGGATCAATTTCTATGCCATCTTCATGGACAATGAAACCCAAAAACTTACCAGCTGACACGCCGAATGCACACTTCAAAGGATTCATCTTTAGTCCATACTTTTTCATTCTTTCAAAAGCTAAACGCAAATCGGCCAAGTGAGACTCAAAAGCATCCGATTTGACAACAATATCATCAATATAAACTTCAAGTATGACACCGAGTAAATCATGAAAAATCAAATTCATAGCCCTTTGATATGTGGCGCCAACATTTTTTAATCCGAATGTCATCACTGTCCACTCGAATAAACCAAGATAACCAGGGCAACGAAAAGCTGTCTTGGACATGTCCTCTTCGGCCATAAAAATTTGATTGTATCCAACATTACCATCTAGAAAGCTAATAACCTTATGTCCAGAAGCATCATTAATAAGCATATCGGCTATTGGCATGGGATACTCATCTTTGGGTGTAGCCCTATTCAAATCTCTGAAGTCAATGCACACCCTCAACTTGCCGGATCCTTTCTTCTCCACTAGGAAAATGTTAGAAATCCACTCGGCATACCTGCAAGGTCTGATAAAATTAGCTTTAAGCAAACGACCGATCTCTTCCTTGATCTGGTCATACGTTTTTGGATTAAACTTTCTGGCCGATTGCTTGTATGGTCTAAAACCAGCCTTTATAGGTAACCGATGCTCCACTAGCTCTCGGCTTAAACCTGGCATCTCATGATATTCCCATGCAAAACAGCAAACATACTCTTTCAAAAGCTCGATCAACTTAGCTTTATGATCGGCTCTTAAATTTTTGTTTACAAACGTCGGCCTAGAAATAGAACCGTCTCCTATATCTATCTCTTCTAATGGATCGGCCGATGTAAAACCTTGTCCTAATTTATCCATATCATCTAACTCTTCTATGGACTCATATATATCGTTCTCATTGGACCGATATTCTACAAGTCGCTTTTGTAACCACTCTGAGTTAGGATCCATTTAAACATATCATACCTTGGAGCCGATTGCATTCAGTCGGCTTTAAAGAAACGGGCACGAAACCATTCTTGGTCGCGCTGAGAAAATCGAACTCTGACAAGTCACGTCCCGTCAAGCAAGTAGCATTTGGGTGTTGCCAATCCACTGATGCCTCGGCCAAAGCAACACAGGCCGAGTTATCCGCATGAATGACTTCCACTTCATCATCAACCCACTGGATCAAAAACTGGTGCATAGTGGATGGCACACACTAGTTTGCATGAACCCAATCACAGCCTAGTATGACGTTGTAGTTGCCTTGCACCTCAGCGACAAATAACGCGGTCGCCAAAGTTTTACTTCCCACCGTGAGCTCCACATACATCACACCTTTGGCTTCAGTTTTCTCCTTGTCTTCAAACCCATTGAGCACCATGTTGGTCTTTATCAACTCTTCATCATGCAGCCCCAATTTTTTGAAGACCGAATACGGCATAAGATTCACCACAGCACCACCATCAACAAGCATCCGAGTGAGTGGTAACCCATTGATATGACCTCTGATATATAATTCAGATGTGTTACTGGGTCTTTTGGCTTCTCGAATATTGCATTTTTAGGGCCAAAATCCAGCTGAGCCACCTCCCCTTCCTCATCTACAGCACGAAACTCAGCAGGTAAGTAATATACCATATTGATATCCATACCTTCATGAACCGGCGTAGACTCATAGTCCAACGTATCATCCTCTTCTTCAAGTGCATCCACCGATTCTGAAATCTGTCCAAGTGAAGGAGAAGTAAGAAGTGTCGCAGATGATGCAATAGCTGTCGCATCGTCCTCCTTTGGTCGCGCAGGTGCTGCCATGGTAGGTGTAGAAGCCACTACATTTTGTACTTGTTTAGGCCTCCACACTTGTTTTGTAGGCACCATGGGCCGAGTGTCATTGAACAACTTATCCCTTTGCTTTTCGGCCTCTTGTTCTGTCATCTCTTGACTCCTTAACCTCTGTAGTTTCCTCTTTCATGTCTTTGTTAGCCCTGGAGGGCACCACTTTGGCTAAGTGTATTTAGGATCTCTCGTCTTCACTTGGCTGGTGCTTGCTTCATGGTCATTAGCCGAGTGCTTTGGCGCGATAGCAAGTATTGGCTCAATCGGATTGCTATGCATAATCGGCTGTTGTATGGTGAATGTTTTGGTGCCCAAGATGAGTGAGTCGGCATTGATTTTTCCCTTGCCTTTGCTTGACTCGACCGCTGCAGCACTTGGCGACTTAACACGCCATTCTTGCTTGCCGACCCTTTTTTGATTATCTTGCACTGGCCGATTGACACCATTGTTCAAACGGCCTCGTGTGGTGTCGGTGTACTAAAGTACGGGGGTACCTTAGTACCCCGAACTTGTGCACGGGCAGTCGCAGTGACCCGCGGCAGGGCTTACCGGGCGTCCGCCAAGATCCTCCGCGGCTACTTTTGATGCCATACAAGAACAGAGTACTCAAGCTAAAGCCCCGGCAAGAGGAGCTTGCCGGGAAGGCCAACCAAGGCCCCGGCAAGAAGAACTTACCGGGAAGAAAACAAAGGCCCCGGCAAGAGGAGCTTGCCGGGAAGGCCGACCAAGGCACCTCCAGAGGACTCGCCGCGGCGCCCCGCGCGTCCCGGCAAGGCCCGATGGCCGGCAAGCTTGCCGGCACGACAAGAGGAGGACCGCGGCAAGGCACTTGCCGCGGCAAGATTGCCAACCAAACTCCAGCACATCCGGCGACGTGTCATCACAAGGCCATCCCAAAGGCACGTGGTGAGGCACTACGCAGCCATGCGGGGCGAGGTGGCAAGCGGAGCTGACAGAGACGCCATCGTGGCAACCGGTGGCTCACTCGACGGTCGCTTCTCTGCACTGTTGGGGCGACCAGACGGGCATTAAATGCCCTTGTCCCCTGCCGCCAGAATTAGGTAGAGGACACTGTTGGTCACTGTTACACCAACCTGCGTTTTTACCTTTCTACCCCCTCTTCTTACGCTGCCACCTATTGGTGCCCCCTTTAGACTATAAAAGGGAGGCCCATGCGCACATAGAAAGGGTTCGGCGGATCTGATTCGAGAGAGGAGTCGGTTCATCTGGGAACACAGGATTAGGGTTCATTCGGCATAGGGTTTGGTTGGACACACACACACCACACCACCGTGCGCTCGCATTCGAGCAAGATCAAATAAAAACACAAGGCAGCAGTAGGAGTTTTATCTCTCCGGAGAGCTCCGAAGCTGGGTAAAAATCGCCCGTCTCCCCAGCGCGCGCCCGGGCCTCGATCCGCTCTACGCGCGGCCTCTGCCCCCTCACCGGACTAGAAAAGGGCCCCCCGTGCCCCATAGGTGCCTGGGGCCGCAGACACGACTCCGGCCCCGACATCTTTGGTGCGCCAGGTAGGGGGCGCGTCGAGGTCGTGAGCATCCGATCCGGTCTCCGCGCGCGCTGCATCAACGCCTTCATCAACATGCCACCGAAGAAGAAGCCTTCGGAGGTAGCCGCTCCACCTACATCGATTGTGCCGCCACCGCCGGAGCAAACGGGCGGTGGAGTGGACGCCGGCGGAGGAGCGGGCGCTGACAGTGGGACTCACGTCGTCACCAGATCCAAAAACAAGGCCCCGCAAGCGTCGGCGACCATGCAGACACCGCACCCTTCCCAGGAAGTGCAAGGTCGACAACGCCCCGGTGCTCCTAGCACCGTGCTCGCGTTGGAACAAGGCCAAGCTGGCGAGTCGCGAGACGCTCGAGGTCAGCATGCTCGCCTGCATGCTGGCGCGAGCGAGGTACGGTCGCCAGGGCGGGGTGTTGCGCCTCCCAATCCAGTTGGGAGTCCGAGCACATCCCGCTCCTCGCGCCGCTCGTCGCCGCCACCACCCAAGACAGCAGAGGAAGCGCTGGCCCGAGCCCAGCTGCTCCTAGACTACCCTCCGGCGCCGCACAAGATCGACGACTGGAGGATGACCATATATAGTCTCATCGCCTTCACCAACGGCGACAAGCCCCGGCAACCGAGCGCATCGAGGCCCCGGCAAGGCGTCCAAGCGCAAGCCGACGCCGACAAGACTGCTGGGGGGGCCACCTCCGCGCACTCCCAGCCCCGAAGGCCAAGATCGCCAGCTCGTCGGATCAACCCCGACGGCGACTCCACCGCGTCGTCGGACCCGCGAACCCGACGCGATCAGCGCCACGTTCTCCAAGAACGGCAGCACGAAGACGCTCGCACTCGCATCGATCGCAGAAGGGAAAAACGACGTCAATCTGACCAGCGTGCCGGGCCCACTGTCGACATGCATGCACTAGGGGAGCCAGGCGACTTGCCGTACGCGGCAGGTTGCCCTGCGTTCACCCGCGAGCTGCGGCAAGTCCAGTGGCCCAAAACCAAGAACTTCAAGCCAGACGTGCCCGAGAAGTACGATGGCAGGATACATCCATCGGAGTTCCTCAGCATCTACACCATCGCGGTGCAGGCTGCCGGAGGGCGCGATGAGAAGATCCTCGCCAACTACTTCCCGCTGGTGCTCAAGCCCAATGTCAGATCTTGGCTCATGCACTTGCCGGACGGTTCCATCTCTTCATGGGCGGACCTATGTCATCAGTTTGTCGGCGCCTTCACGGGTGGCCACAAGCCTCATGGCCAGGAGAGTGACCTCCACTTGCTTGTCCAGAAGGAGGGGGAGCCCCTGCGCAAGTACATACAGAGATTCAGCCAGATGCAACGCAACATCCCAGACGTCCACCCTGCCGCAGTTATCAGCGCCTTTCATCAGAACGTGCGTAACCGCAGGATGAGGGAGGAGATGGCGATGTGCAAGATCAGAGACGTCAGCGAGCTCTATGCTCTGGCCGACAAGTGTGCACGGGCGGAGGAGGGGAGGAAAATCCCCGGAGAGGTTGCAGGAGCAGAAGGATCTGACAGTGAGGATACCGCCCCGGCAAGGAAGAACCGAAGACGGAGCAACAGGAAGAGAAAGACTAAGGATGTGCTAGCTGTTGAGCATTCCGGCAACGGAGGCGGCTCCGACAAGGCCAAGGCCGATGACTCTGGCGAGGCTGTGGTGGCCGCCGACAAGCAGGATGGCTCCGGCAAGCGGTATTGCAAGATCCACCGCACCAAGGGCCACGATCTCCAAACCTGCAAGAAAGTCGAAGAGATGGCGGAGCTGCAGAGAGCCGAGTACGAGCGCCGCGATAAGGAGAGAGCCCAGGGAGGTGGCGGAGGATCCGGCAAGAAGCTTCCCGCCCGGGGAGGACACCGCGGCAAGGACAAGCCGCGGCAAGGAGATAGGCCTCCCCGCGGCCGTGACAAGGACGAAGATGAGGATGAGATGGAGGAAGATGAGACCGATGACCAAGAGTTTCAGAAGGCGACAGAGGTGCTGTGCATCGACGGCGGCGCCTCTCTACACGCCTCGCACCGCCAACTCAAGCAGTGGGTGCGAGAGGTGAACGCAGCGGAGCCATCCGTCGAGGCGTGCAAGCCTCTGAAATGGTCCGGCACGCCCATCATTTTCGATGTTGAGGACCACCCTGATCGCATCACTGCGGTCGGGTGCTTGCCGATGTTGGTCTCACCAACAATCCGCAACCTCAAGGTCACGAAGATGTTGGTTGATGGCGGGGCCGGCCTGAACCTGATTTCCTCCACAGTACTCAAGAAGCTCCAGATCCCCGACGGCGAGCTCGAAGAAACTGGTACCTTTCAAGGGATAAATCCGGGAAGGAGCAAGCCCAAGGGGAAGATCATGATGCCAGTGACGTTTGGCAGCGAGCTGAATTTCAGGACAGAGAGGGTCACCTTCGATGTTGCTGATATCCCATTACCTTACAATGGGATACTCGGCCGACCAGCGCTTGCCAAGTTCATGGCAGCCTCTCACTATGCATACAACATGCTCAAGATGCCTGGCCTGATGGGTGTCATTTCTGTCCAAGGTGACAAGAGGGATGCACTCATTTGCGCCGACAAGATCTACCGGGAAGCAGCAGCCGCGGCAGAGCGCGAGCCACTTGCCGCTGAAGCTCCCCGGGGGAAGGAGAAACTCAAGTCCGGCAAGTGCAGCCCTGATGCCCACTCCGGCAAGCGCACCTCCCCGGAGTGCTGCGCTGCCGTCGAGAGCGCACCATCGAGCTCCACCGGCAAGTGCAAGAAGGCGAAGGTAGCCTCGCCAGAGACCAAGAAGGTGGCCGCCAAGAAGGACGGCACCGGTGGTACCTTCACCATCAGTGCCACGCTTGATCCTAAATAGGAAAGCGCGCTCGTTGCTTTCCTGCGGGCGAATGTCGATGTGTTTGCGTGGCAACCATCTGACATCCCCGGTGTTCCCAGGGAAGTAATCGAGCACCACCTTGCCGTATGCCCTCACGCGCGGCCCGTCAAGCAAAGAGTCAGGAAGCAAGCAGTAGAGCGCCAAGAATTCATAGCAGAGGAGATCAGGAAGTTGGAAGCAGCGGGATTGGTCCGAGGAGTACTCCATCCAACGTGGCTAGCCAATCTGGTAGTCGTGCGCAAGGCGAACGGGAAGTGGAGGCTCTGCATTGACTTCACTGATGTCAACAAAGCCTGTCCCAAGGATCCATTCCCCTTGCCGCGCATCGATCAGATTGTTGACTCCACCGCAGGATGTGATCTGCTCTCGTTCCTTGATGCATACTCAGGATATCACCAGATCTTCATGGCAGAAGAGGATGAAGAGAAAACCGCATTCATTACTCCATGTGGCACGTATTGCTTTGTACGGATGCCTTTCGGACTAAAGAATGCTGGTTCAACGTTTGCAAGAGTAGTCAGTCATGCTTTTGAGCCACAGCTGCACAGAAATGTAGAAGCTTACATGGATGACATAGTGGTCAAGAGCAGAGACAGGGCAACTCTGATCCAAGATTTGGACGAGACCTTCACAAATCTGCGCAAGATCAATCTCAAGTTGAATCCCGAGAAGTGTGTGTTTGGAGTCACTTCCGGCAAGCTTCTCGGATTCTTTGTGTCACAGAGGGGGATTGAAGCTAACCCCGACAAGATCGAGGCCATCGAGCAAATAGAAGCACCGAAGCGAGTCAAGGACGTGCGAAGGCTTGCAGGCTGCGTTGCTGCTCTCAGCTGGTTCATTTCCAAGTCTGCTGAACGCGCCCTGCCGTTCTTCAAAATCTTGAAAAAGGCGGGTCCAATGAAGTGGACTCCGGAAGCGGAGGCTGCGCTGCAAGACTTGAAGAAATATTTGTCCTCCACTCCAACACTTGTCGCACCTAAGCCACAAGATAAGTTGCTGCTATATCTGGCGGCAACCGATCAAGTGGTTAATGCTGCGTTAGTAGCAGAGAGGGAGGCAGGTGATGAGCCAGCGGCCGCGGCGAGCGAATCCAGCGACAAGCAGAGGGCTTTCCCGACAAGCTCTGGCCCGACAAGCCCTGATCTGACAAGTTCTGGCTCCGGCAAGGATGGATCTGTACAGTTGCCAGAGGAGAAACAGAAGATGGTGCAGCGCCCAGTTTACTTTGTCAGTTCCCTTCTACAGGGGGATAGATCAAGGTACTCTGGTGTGCAGAAGTTGCTTTTCGGCCTCCTCATGGCCTCGAGGAAGCTGCGCCATTACTTTCAAGCACATGAGGTCACAGTTGTCACTCGCTTTCCGCTGAAGAGGATATTGCAAAATCCAGAAGCAACAGGCAGGATTGTCGAGTGGGCACTGGAATTGTCAAGCTTTAGCCTCAAGTTTGAAAGTACTTCAACTATTCAGAGCCGAGCCTTGGCAGAATTCATAGCGGAGTGGACGCCAATGCCTCATGAAGAGACTCCGGAGAGGAGCATCCCCGTCAAGGAAGCGAGCAGAGAGTGGATTATGTACTTTGACGGAGCCTTTTCGCTGCAAGGCGCCGGTGCGGGCGTACTACTTGTCGCCCCCACCGGAGAGCACCTCTAGTACGTGGTCCAAATGCACTTTCCCAAGGAGCAAGCAACAAACAATACTGCAGAGTATGAAGGCTTGCTTGCCGGACTCAGAATAGCAGCAGAACTTGGGATCAAGAAGCTCGTTGTCAAGGGTGACTCACAGCTTGTCGTCCGCCAAGTTAACAAAGATTATCAGAGTCTGTTGATGGAAGCATACATCGATGAAGTGAGGAAGCTAGAAGAACATTTTGACGGCTTGCAGATGGAACATGTTCCAAGAGCTCAGAATGACATTGCAGATGGCCTGTCAAAATGTGCCGCACTCAAGTTACCTGTGGAACCAGGAATTTTTGTGCTCAAGCTGACTCAACCATCTGTCACACCATCAACTAGACAGAGCAGAAAGAGAAAGTTGGTCACTGGAGACTACTTTCCGGTAGAGCTTCCCAGAGCCGCCGCCAAGAAGGTCCCCAGGCTCGACACAGAGAGCGCTGAGGAGCAGTCTACTCCGACAAGCCCTATGGTTTGTTTCGTTGAAGCAGACGCTCCCGACAAGCTGTGTCCCGACACGCTTGCCGGGGAGCATCACGCTCCGGCAGGATCCCAGACTCTTGCCGTGGAAGCGGATGTTCCCGCAGCTGCATTTGCGCCTTTAGTCCTTGTCGTCGAGCCACAGGCTCCGGCATGGGCACAGCAGATCGTCCATTTCCTTCAAACAGGAGAACTCCTCGAGGAGCAACAAGCAGCGGAAAGAGTAGCCCGACAATCAAGTATGTACCAGTTTGTCGATGACATACTGTACAGAAGAAGATTCAACGGAGTGAAATTGAAGTGCATTTCCCGGGAAGATGGACGAGAGCTGTTGGCAGAGATACATGGAGGCATATGTGGTCACCACATTGGCGCAAGAGCACTCGCCGGCAAGGCTTTCCGGCAAGGCTTCTTCTGGCCGACAGTCCTCCAGGATGCAACTGCACAAGTAACCAAGTGTGAAGCGTGCCAGTTCCATTCCAAACAGATTCATCAACCAGCTCAAGCTCTCCAAACAATCCCTTTGTCCTGGCCATTTTCGGTCTGGGGGCTCGACATCCTCGGCCCCTTCCCCCGAGCTGTCGGGGGCTTTGAGTACTTGTACGTTGCGATCGACAAGTTCACAAAGTGGCCTGAAGTGGAGCCAGTGAGGAAGGTGACAGCACAATCAGCAGTCAAGTTCTTTAGGTCGATTGTTTGCCGTTTCGGGATCCCTAACAGGATCATCACCGACAATGGCACACAGTTTATGAGCCACACCTTCATGCAATATGTCCAAGATCTTGGCACCAAGATCCGCTTCGCTTCTGTTGCTCACCCAAGAAGCAATGGTCAAGCGGAGAGGGCAAACGCTGAAGTGTTGCGCGGGCTCAAGACCAGAACTTTCGACAGGCTACACAAGTGCGGCAAGAATTGGATCGAGCAGTTGCCGGCAGCTCTTTGGTCGATCAGGACGACGCCAAATCGAGCCACCGGCCAGACGCCTTTCGCTCTTGTCTATGGAGCGGAAGCAGTTCTCCCCACGGAACTCGTATACGGATCGCCACGAGTGCTCGCTTACGATGAGCTTGAGAAAGAGCAGCTGCGCCAAGATGACGCGCTGCTCCTCGAGGAGGATCGTCTTCAGGCTGCTGTGCGAGCCGCTCGCTACCAGCAAGCTTTGCGCCGCTATCATAGCCGCAAAGTTAACGCCAGAAGCTTCGAGGAAGGCGACCTTGTTCTTCGGCGCGTTCAATCCGCCAAGAATCCAAACAAGTTGACGCCGAAGTGGGAAGGCCCTTATCGGGTGAAACGAGTCACCAGGCCTGGCGCTGTCCGCCTAGAGACCGAAGATGGCATTCCGGTGAGCAACTCCTGGAACATCAAACATCTTCGCAAGTTTTATCCATAAGGCGTGGTTGCCGGACCCGTTCCGACAACCACCTTTTGTACAAGCCTTGCCGCTGTCGCATGTAACCCTTTGTACAAAGCCGGGCGCAGCTCCCGCGTGTAAATAAAAGTCTATGTGCCCCGCACATCTTGTCAAATTCAGTGCATTTCTATTTTCCTTGCATATATATCTGACACCTTGTGCAGCACTAGCCCCCGGTAAGCAATGAAGGACCTCAGGGTGCCATGTCATTATTTTCTCTTCTTTCTCATCAAAGAGAGCGTCCCTCCGCCCACAAGTTCACCCGGGGGGAAGGAGGAGAGAAGATAAAAGTCTGGGCTGCGCATCGTTCAAAGGAAACTGGCCTTGCCGGGGGGAAGAAGACAAAAAAAGATAAGTAGCCAAAGTTTGAGCCTAGTCATGTTTTTCTTAAGTTATACCCCTTGAACGGTCGTGCCTTGTATGGAAAACCTGTGCGTGGAGGAATCGACTCGCGGTTCAGTTGCGCCCTGGATTCGTTTTCGAGTCCGCTCAATGGTCCAGGCGCGCCGCAACTGGCCCGACAAGATCTCTTGCCGGAAGCAGCACCGCCAGCGGGCCGCTGATGTCCCGCACTCAGCGAGCGTGCTTGCGCCGGCAAGGTCCCTCGAAGCGTAGGGTAAAAAAAAGAAACATACAAGGAACGCAACAAAGTAAAGGGAATAACATAGCGAGCAGTATCCGGAGTAGAGTTATATTACAAGAATGACTTATTGTGGCACTGATTAAGTTGTTCTCGTGACCAAAACAACAGCAGCAAGAAAACAGGAGAAGAAGGGCGGCCTAATCCGCGCGCCCGCCATCGACCCTCCTGACCTCGTTCACCTTGTCCACGATGGGTGCGACGATGGCCTTGAGTTCTTCAAGATCAGCGCCCTCCGGCAGCTTCTTGGTGACGCGGGAGAGGTCGATGCCCGGGTTGCGGAAGAGGACCTTCACCAGCACCTTCTCCAAGACCCCGGCGCAGATCGCGCGCGACTCATCGGCCATCTGCTTCGGGATCCTTTCCCGGAGCTGCCGGAGAGCCGTCACCACATCCTTGAAGAAGAGCGTGAGCTTGGCGCTGGGCTGGAGATTCTCCTCGGAGGAGTACCCGAAGCCCGTCAAGTTCAGCTCCGCCAATTCCTCGTCGATGAGCGCGGCGATGCTGACTAGGCCTTCCGTCCAGAGCTCCACCGTGGTCTTGAAGGTGTTCTGGGTCTCGGCAGCCCTCGCCAGCAGCTCGTCGTTTCCCTTGAGGTATTTCCTCAGGATATCTTCTCGCTTCTTGGCGGCGTCCAGCGTCTCCGTCAAGGCAGCCAATTTCAGCTCCAGATCAGTGCTCGAATCCTTGGCGGCTTTTAGCTCCTTGATCTTCTCGGAGAGCTGGACTTGCAGATCGTCGTGAGCGCGCGCATCCTTCTCGCGATCGCGCTGGTGTGCGGCAAGCTCTTCGTTCTTCCTTGTCGCATCCGCCTCCAGCTGCGTCACCTTCTCCTCCAACTCCTTCTTGGCGGCTTCGGCGGCCGCGGCGGCATCCTTCGCCTCCTTGAGTGCCCCGCCAAGTGACTGTTCCCGGACAGCGAGCTCTTTGTCATGGCTGTCCAAGTGCGCCTTCCTCTGTATCAGCTCGCCGTCCCGCTTGGACAGTTCCTCGGCGGTGAGCCTCTGCTGCTCCTCGGCTTCAGCCTTCTCCAGAATGAACGCCTTCTTCGCTTCGTCAAGCTGCGCCCTCTCCTCGGCAATGGACTGGAGGGCCTCCTGGTTGCGGCTCCTGAGTTCTCGCGCATGTTTTTCTATGTCAACTCCCGCCTGCGCGACAAGCGCTTCCCGGGACTCAAGCTTCGCTTGCCGGACGCGGTAGAGTGACACCAGCTTTCAGAGCAGCTGCTCCTCCTCGGACTCGCCGCTGCTGCTGCTTGGCCTGTCGACCACCGCCAGCCCAGTGGAGGCAAGTACCTCCCCGTCAAACTCCTCTCCTTCAACCGGTGCCCTGGAGTTCGATGCCCAGGGGAGCTTGATATATACGCCTTCGCCGGCCTTCAAGTAGGCGCCAGGCTGGGGCTCCTCGGAGCCCGGCGCCGCGTCAGTGGCGGAGGGGTCGGCAGTCGGAACAGCGCCTTGCGCCCCCGCGTCCTCTGGGTCGTCGGCACGGTCGCCGGACCCCTCGCCAGCCCCTGTGCCAGCGGCCTCGGCGGCCTCTTCGCCGGCGAGCTCCTCCGCGCCGGCCCCTTCCTCAGCGGTGGCGGCATCCCCAGTTTTGCCGCGCCCGTCCTCCTCGCCGGCGGCCTCAGCCTCCATTGGGTCCCCAAGGGGAGGATCTGAAGGCAGAGAAAGGAAGGGATAGTCAAGCAAATATCCAAAAGAAGGAAAAGGGAGATCAGCAGGGCCCGAAGGAGAGTCCCCGACAAGGAGGGTCACCTGTGCTGGGCTCTGTGATCGTGGGCTCCACCACCGGGGGCTCACTGGTCCCACCCCTTGCCGGAGACCCCATCCTTGCCGGAGATGGCTCCCATATCGGGGAATCGGCCCTTGGTGGCGTAGTCGAGGCCGACGACACCTCCGGGTCGGCCTCCGACTGCTCCTGGCGGGCCTGTTCTTCTCCTTTATAAAAAAAGAGCCAATGATCAAGATATTGGCAGAAGAAGTAGCGACCATGCGCGCCCCACGACAGGGAGTGGATCGAGGCACTTACGCTGGGGGCTGTGCTGGGAGCTGCTACGAGGGGAAGGGACCGGGTCCGTCAAGGTCGTCTCAGACGTATCTTCCGCTGCCACAGCAGGATCGTCCTCAACTACAAGGACCTTGGCCCTCTTCGCCGCTCTCTCCGCCAAAGTCCTAAGACTGAACAGGAGTTTCGAGGGAAAAAACAGATTAGATACAAGACAAACAACAACAAAGATCAAGCGAAAGGCGAGTGCAGTACGGAGGAAGCCTTACTCTTCTTCATCCTCCTCCTCCTCGTCGTCATGAGAGCTCAGCACGGAAAGGTCAAACTCCGGTGCCCACCCTGCGCGGCGTGGCAGAGGAGTAGGCTCCCTCTGGCGCTTGCCAAGGGCTGCGGCAGGGTCAGGCGTGGCGGCCCGGGAAGACCCCGCCTCAGTTTCCGGCGCGGCTTGGGACCCTCCCACGGCGACGAAACTTGCCGCGGCAGAGCGCGTCCCGCGGCGCCGCGGCTGCTGCGGCTGCTGATCGGCCCGCGCCTCTGCCAGCTCTCCAGCTCGACGGAGACACCTTCTCGGTCGGAACTGGGGCTGCGCGGAGGGCTCCATCGGCGGCAAGTTGCTCGAATACGGTCGACCACTCGCGCCCTCGGCGGGCTGGCTCGCTTCAGCCGCGGCCTCCCCTTCGTCATCGCCCTCTCCGGCAAGATCTTTCCAGGCGGCAAGGCTTGCCGCCTCATCTGCTTCCGCCTCCGCCAGCGTGAAGCCAAACTCGCCCGCGGCAGCGGCTGCCACCACCTCCTCGGCCCTGCTAGCGATGTACGCCAGCTCATCGGCAGTGGTGGTGCGGGTGAGGAGCTTCTGCTCGTCAGAATTGACTGCCGTCTCCGACAAGTCATCGAAGAATTGCTGCACGACCTCGGCGGCGGGCTCTATCCAGTTGGCACTTACCCCGTGCGAATCGCACTCTGGCATCATTGCGCAGATGCGATCGCGCTGGGAGTTGTTGCACAAGGGGATGACGCCCTGCGGTAGCCGGAACCACTCTGGATGATTGGCGTCGTGCTTGAACGTCTCCCTCAGCATCGCGTCAAGCTCCAGAACCGTGAAGTTGAAGTTGAGGCCTGGGCGCAGCCTCATGAAATCCGCCAGGCCGCCGAACAGCCAGGCGGGCCTCCCCCTTGCCTGCAAAGGGGCGATGCGATGGCGAAGGAAATCTGCGCCGACCGCCCCTGTTGTGAGTCCGGCGTGCCGGAGCCGGAGGATTCGGGTGGTGGCGATCGTCAGTTTGGCGTCGTCCGGCGACAGAGCACTCCAGTCGCCGCCGCGCACCACCCGAGTCTTGCGCAGCTTGGTGAACGACGGCGGATCGGCGTCACAGATCCAACACCACTCCGCCCTCCACTCGTTCCACTTGCTGCGGAGCTTGCCCGTCAAGTACGCCTCCTTCATGCCCATCCGGGAGGTCCAGGCGATTCCGCCAGCCAGTGGCTCCCCTTTCTCAGCCCAAGGGGAAAAATAATGGCGAAAAAGAGCGACATTGGGGAGGATACCAACGAAGTTCTCACAAAGGTGCGCGAAAACCGCCATTGTCAGAACGACATTGGGGGTGAAATCAAGCAGATGGAACCCATAGGTATTCCTGATGTCGCAAAAGAAATCGGAAAAAGGCGGGCAGAGCCCGCAATAGAAGAACACAGGGAAGAAGTAGTACCCTCTGGGGCACTTCTTCGATTTGGAGGCTTCCGCGGAAAGCACCGGCGTGCGCGGGTGCGCCCGCGTTTCCGTCGACCAAAAGAGGTAGAACCCCGACCGCAACGCCTCCGGGGTGAGCTCAGGGGAGAAGAGCACCTGCTTCTTACGCAGCGCCTCGAGCTCCAGTGCCTCGGCCGACTTCGCAGCCTTCGCGGCCTTCGCGGCCTTCGCAGCCTTCGTAGCCTTCCCGGCCTTCGGAGCCATGACGGGGGCAGCGGGGGAAGGCGAAAGCGACGGCGACGGCGGCGGCGACGGGCGGCGGGACGCTGTTTCATTCTCGATTCAGAAGACGGAGGAGAGCGTCGGAGCTTTCGGAGGAAGGAACCGCAAGTGGCGAAAGTGGGGGAACGACCCCGTTCCCTCCGCTTATAAATAGGGGATGCGGACGTTACGCATTTCCTGGAATTAAGTATTAACGACGTCTCCCACAACGCCGCAATCGACGCGTGCCGTTGCGGGAGGACGCGGTGGACACGGAGTCCGATTTTGTGTGGACCCAGGCCACGCGTGCCCGTGCACTGTTTTGGGCCTGGCCCAACAACGCTCGGCACCGTGTATGGCCCAGGCTCGGGGGCTTCTGTCGGTGTACTAAAGTAGGGGGTACCTTAGTACCCCGAACTTGTGCACGGGCAGTCGCAGTGACCCACGGCAGGGCTTGCCGGGCGTCCGCCAAGATCCTCCGCGGCTACTTTTGATGCCATACAAGAACAGAGTACTCAAGCTAAAGCCCCGGCAAGAGGAGCTTGCCGGGAAGGCCAACCAAGGCCCCGGCAAGAAGAACTTACCGGGAAGAAAACAAAGGCCCCGGCAAGAGGAGCTTGCCAGGAAGGCCGACCAAGGCACCTCCAGAGGACTCGCCACGGCGCCCCGCGTGTCCCGGCAAGGCCCGATGGCCGGCAAGCTTGCCGGCACGACAAGAGGAGGACCGCGGCAAGGCACTTTCCGCGGCAAGATTGCCAACGAAACTCCAGCACATCCGGCGACGTGTCATCACAAGGCCATCCCAAAGGCACGTGGTGAGTCACTACGCAGCCATGCGGGGCGAGGTGGCAAGCGGAGCTGCCAGAGACGCCATCGTGGCAACCGGTGGCTCACTCGACGGTCGCTTCTCTGCACTGTTGGGGCGACCGGACGGGCATTAAATGCCCTTGTCCCCTGCCGCCAGAGTTAGGTAGATGACACTGTTGGTCACTGTTACACCAACCTGCGTTTTTACCTTTCTACCCCCTCTTCTTACGCTGCCACCTGTTGGTGCCCCCTTTAGACTATAAAAGGGAGGCCCATGCGCACGTAGAAAGGGTTCGGCGGATCTAATTCGAGAGAGGAGTCGGTTCATCTGGGAACACATGATTAGGGTTCATTCGGCATAGGGTTCGGTTGGACACACACACACCACACCACCGTGCGCTCGCATTCGAGCAAGATCAAATAAAAACACAAGGCAGCAGTAGGAGTTTTATCTCTCCGGAGAGCTCCGAAGCTGGGTAAAAATCGCCCGTCTCCCCAGCGCACGCCCGGGCCTCGATCCGCTCTGCGCGCGGCCTCCGCCCCCTCGCCGGACTAGAAAAGGGGCCCCCCGTGCCCCATAGGTGCCCGGGGCCGCAGACACGACTCCGGCCCCGACATGTGGGATAAGAAAGTCTCTCATGAACGGGCCTCCTTGGTTCTGCCCAACCTAGATGAAAAGCATAAGGGGCCATTGGGGGCTTCCACCATCCTACATTGAAGTCTCCCACGTAGTATGGCACATAGGGGGGTGGCGGCATCCATCGTCCCGGCGCCCAGGACCCATATGGCCTTGCATGATGCTGAAATTCTTCCCGAGGAGGTGACCTTGAGCGCTTCAAATTTGATGACCGGTTAGAGCTAGAGCCGGCTGCATGATTGGCATACTTGGACAACAGCACATCAAAAGGTGGCTTGATTTTCTTGCGCTGCACTTTTGCTTCATTTCTCTTCCACTTGCCAACTTCTGGACTCTTGGGTTTGAAAATTTCTTGATGGTGACTTTGATCATTTCCTTGCCATCGGGCTGCTTATCAAGCACAACATGTCTCTCCAAGACCTTGCTGCCCTCCTTGTCTTTCCTGGGCTCACCAACAATGACATTAGTTTTATTAGCAGATTCGGCTACCTCTGACCGAATGAGTAGCTTCTTCCCCTCCAAATCCATGGTATTCATGGGAAAAGGCTGTTTATCAACTTGCATCTCAGAAAAGTTCAATCGTCCGTCATCAATGGCCGATTGTATCTGTCGTCAAAAAACATTGCAATCATTAGTAGCATGAGAAAAAGAATTATGATACTTGCAATAAGCACGCTGTTTCAGCTCTTCAAACGGAGGTAAAGTATGAGATATTCTAATAATCTTAGCCTGCAGCAAAGCATCAAATATTCTATCACACTTAGAAATGTTAAAAGTAAACTTCATCTCTTCACCACGATTCTTATGAATCGGTTTCAGATCATTGCAAGTAAAGGGTTTGGCTTTAGATGGCCAAACAAATTCAATAGCAAAAACATCACCCTCATCGTCCGAGTGATCACTATCATATTCCACGATATTCATCTTTGGACGATCGGCTTTGTATCTATGCACTTCTTTGAGGTCTTTGCTTCGGCTTTCCTGAGCCAAAGCCCTTTGTAAGACTTGGTTGATATTTAAGAACTCATATCCTTCTAGCTTTTCTCTAATGGGAGTCCTCAAACCACTCAGCACTAGGTCTACTAAGTCTCTGTCGGTTATCACCAAACTAAAACATCGGTTTTTTGTTTCTCTGAATCTCTTGACGTAATCGGAGACCGATTCATCATGCTTTTGTTTAACCGATGTTAGATGTGACAACTTGAGTTCGTTGTCGCCACTATTAAAGTGATCATGAAACTTCTGCTCTAGCTGCGACCAAACCCGAACGGAACCATGTGGTAAAGAAGAAAACCATGAAAATGCGGTACCAGTTAATGACAAAGGAAATAAACGCACTTTCAATTCATTCAATGAGCCTTCCTCACCCAATTGTGCTAAATATTGACTAACATGCTCCCATGTGGTTTTTGTCCATTCTCCATTAAATTTAACAAAATCTGGAATTTTATATCCTGGAGGGCACTGGATGGCATCAAAGTACTCGGGGTACGGCTTTTGGTAAATCCGATTCCGAGGTAACTCAACTCCAAAATTCTCTCGAAGCATATTAGCCATCTCCTCTCTAATATTAGCTAGACCATCATCCATCGTGGATGATGAAGCTTGTGGCAGTGGCATAGGAGGAGTAGGGTTACTAGCTGTAGGTAGGAATTGTGGCATGTATGTCGACCCATAATTTAGTAGTGGTCGAGTGGTTGTAGCTGTAGGTAGGGTTTGGTTCGGTGTTGCCACCGAACCTGGCATGCTTATAATAGGGTTGATGGGTGCAGTCACAATCTGATTTGTTTGGGTAGGATAATAAGCCATCGGCATAGGAGGCGCCGATGCAATAGGTAAAGCCAGATTAGGGTTTTGCACACTAGTAGCTACACCATCATTACCACTAGATGATTGAGATGTATTCTTCTGAGCATTAGTATTTTCTATGAAAGTTTGATAGACTAGATTGTTACCATCAGCAATACGACTTTCAATCTCAGCCCACTGCTCAGGAGAAAAGGCAGTACTTACAGAGGGTTTAACCTGCTCGACTGGAAGAGAAGGGAACTTGATTTCTTCAATCGGAGTGATGTTGCCTTGGCGATCCTTCTTGAACTTTGCAAGGAACCCTGCAAGCCCTTCTCCTCGCGTGCCTTCTTGTACTCCTCATAGACTTGGCGATGATCGGCCGATATCTCATCAAGACTGGGCTTAATGATGTTATCGGTGTCTACCTCAGATGGCTTGGGAAGATCAGACATGGTGGATGATGAGGATTGATCTTGAGTCCCCAGCGGAGTCGCCAAAAAGTGTGTTGACACACTAACACATCATGTGTACCCTCGACACAGGGGGTGATGCACCGCAGCTCACGTCGAAGGAGACTCGACCGACAGCGCGATACGCAAGATAGTCGACGGGCGCTTTTGCAGACCCGAAAACCCCACACCCCCGGGAGGGACCCCGTCAGGGAGTGTGGCGGCTATGGGCTGCCCTAGGTCGATTCGCTCGCCCCTAGAGCCTCGGGATTCGCAGCTCTCAAACACGAAGAATGAGAGAGAAAAACGGTGGAGAGATAAAACGTAGGTGAAAAAGTAGTATATTGATTTGTTCGATTGTGTGTTGTTCAATCGGCCGTCACCCCCAGCATATATAAGAGGCGGCTGGACTTCTCGTACAAGAAAAGGATTCATCTAGGCTTTCCTTACAAGAAAATTGCATCAATTGACATCCAAAACCCTAGTCAAATTCGGACTGGTTTTATCCGAACTTTCCAAAACTGTTCGGTTTAAACTGACTGTACCCTGCTGGTCCTTTTTGTGATGGCAAACAAGCTCGGATGGAAATGAGTCGAAAAGCAATCTTGACCATTTCGATGAGATGAACATCTTTCATGTTGAACGTTTTTTCATTAGAGGTCATCCCGCTGGTCAAATCGCTCATACAAAACAGCACATTATTCACGCATCTCGTCACACTCACCCACATATGTGTCTGGTTCCGGGCGTCATATTTTGCTCGCTGGAGGGTCTCGTTGTGCGGGTTCTAACGTTAGCATACGACCTCGGATTGCGATGATCTTTATATCAAAATCGATTGTTTCGACAAGGCGAAGACAATTCGTGTAGATAATTCTTCCATACGAGGCCGTATTGGGGGCTTAATCAGCCAAACTGTGTTCTGAATACAAAATCAGTACTTTGAGCACAACTTCGGCCATAGAGATGAGGTCGGATGGCTATGACTTAAACATCAAAGTTGTTCCTCTCGGCGATGTGAAACTTTCCATGTTGAAAACCCTCTCACTCAAAGCCATCTCATTTTCTTTTTATGTCATGCCAAAATCTGGTGTCAACAAAAGCATTGTCTTTTAAACTGGGAATAACTGGAATGGGGTTCCAATCTGCAGGAATTGGCCGTCTCTGCAGTTGGGATAGATCTTCGGCCGGTGGACTTGTTGTACTTTTTGCTGGAGTGAGATTTTTTTGTGGTACGGCTGGTGCTATGGCAACTGAAATCGCTATACCTTTTGCTGGAGTTTAGGTCCTGTGTGGTGGGGCTAGTGGTGTGGCTAGTGAAGTATGGGTACAGTCTGCTAGAGTCGGTCCTACATTTTGTGTCACTGGTTGTACAACCAATATAAGTGGGGTGTTGTCTGATTTCTCTGGCACCACCACGTTTTTCAAGGACTTTGCTGGTGCTCCTTCAGGTTCGGCAATCACCCTCTTCCTTTTTGATGTCTGATGCACAAGAACAACATTTGAGTGAAAAAATATGGTATGATGATAGATGGAATATGTATTGATAATGGATGGGCATGGCATCTTGACATATATGATGAGTAAACTAAGCAGATGGCGGTGCAGAAAAGTAGAAGAAATGAAAGACAACATATGCAATATACGCGCAATCAATAAAACCTTGCCAAATTAGAACATGCACCTTGATGGGTGAACAGGACAGGCCATCTGCCTTTGACTCCTCGAGGTTAGAATAGTCATTAGGATCATATTCTGAACAAGAATCAACAGGTGGGGAGTGTTGAATATATTGTGTACGTGTATATTGTGTCTTGGGCTCACGTCCTAGTTCCTTTGTATAGTTGAGGTTGTGGCCCCCTCTGTACTCATATATACGTGCCGGGTGCACCGATCAATGCATTGTGTTGCACAGCCTATTCTTTTCCTTCTACATGGTATTAGTTTTTTAGGTTACTTTCTCGCTTCCGCCACCGCCGCCGCCGCCGCGCGTCTCCTCTGCGCCGCCGCCGCTGTCACCCAGCCGCCGCCGTTCGCGCGCCCTCCGCGCCGGCCGCCGCTCCCACATCTCCCTGCTTCACGTGTGTAGCCGCTAGCTGCTGCAAACCCCGATCGATCCTGCCTCGCGGACGTAGCCGCTGGCTGCTGCAAGTCCGATCGATCGTGTTGCATGCATGTTGCCTGATCGATCCCGCTAGCCAATTGCTTGATCAATCCGGCTAGCCAATTGCTTGATCGATGCCGCTAGCCTACCTAGCGCGTAGCCGCCAGCTGCCTAGCGCGTACGCCTGCCTAGCTTAATCTCTTCATCTATCCTACTACTACTACACCACGGTGCTGCTTCTTTCCACCATATTTTCTTCATCTCGCCACTACACGTTTACGAGCATAGTCTATCATCTACTACTGTTCGTTCTTGCTGGCACGCCGCTCGCTCGTTGGCCCGCTTCGCTCTCCAGCCAACATCATCCGTGCCCACTCGCCAGATTGTCCGAGCCGCCTCTAGCCGCCGCCACCGCTGGTCCGTGCCGCTGTCGCTGCATCCAGCCGCCGCCGCTGTGATGTCTTCTGCCACGTCGTCTCTCTTCAGCTACATGTATGCGGACGCGCCGGATCCCTTCATCATGTCGCGGATTTTTTCGGCGGGCCATCCAGCCTACTTCGCCGTGTCGCAGCAGCCGGCCAGTGCCGGCTCCGCGGCTTTGCTCGCCACGCTGATGGTCGGCGGCCATGCTCTGCCCGCCCCTGTTCAGCCCTACGGTGGCTTCGGCTCACTGCCGGTCTCACCGCCATGGGACACCACTTCCTTGGCCGCCCTGCACTCGGCCCCATCACCGGTGGCGCTTGGCATGGACTCGAGCGCCACCGCGCACATGACATGTCATCCCGATACTCTAACCTCCTCCACTCCGGTTCATACTCCTACTTGCATCACCGTTGGCAATGGTTCCTCTTTACCTATCATGCATGTTGGTCGTGCTTCATTTCCTTCCACATCTACACCTATCACTATGTCTGATGTTCTTGTGTCTCCTGATTTAGTTACGAACCTTATATCTGTTTGTCATCTTGCCCGTGAGAATCCCATTACCGTTGAATTTGATGATGTCGGTTTTTCTATGAAGGACGCCCGTACTCAGATGGTTCTTCACCGTTGTAATAGTCCTGACGAGCTCTATCTGGTGCACTCCTCCACCACCGCCTCCACCACCCCAGTCGCCCTCGCCGCGGGTGTTGACCTTTGGCATGCTCGTTTGGGACACCCGAACTCCACCACTTTGTGTCAAATACTTAAGAGTTTTTCATTCTCATGCAATAAGATCGACGACCATACTTGTGAGGCTTGTCGTCTTGGCAAGCACGTTCGTCTTCCCTTTAGCGCATCTACCACTATTTCCACTTTTCCGTTTCAGTTATTGCATAGTGATGTTTGGACATCCCCGGTTGCAAGCAACACGGGATACCTATACTATTTGGTGATCTTAGATGATTTCTCTCATTATGTGTGGACATTTCCTCTTTGTCACAAGTCTGACGCTCTTGCCACACTCACCGCCTTTTATTCCTACGTCACCACATAGTTCAGTTGTCCTATCCTTGCTTTACAAACTAACAACGGAAAAGAGTTTGACAACGCCGCTGTTCGTAACCTTCTAGCCTCCCACGACACTATCTTCCGCCTCACTTGCCCCTACACGTCCCAACAAAATGGTCGTGCCGAGCATATCCTTCGCACTCTTAATGACCGCGTCTGCACGTTACTCTTTCACTCTAACGTGCCTCCCCGGTTTTGGCCGGACGCTCTCGCCACCGCCACCATCCTCATTAACATCCGCCCGTGTCGCTCACGCTGGAACTATGCTCCTCACCATCTCCTCTTTGGAGCGCCCCCATCTTATGATGGCCTTCACATCTTTGGCTGTCTCTTCTATCCTAGCCTCACCGCCACCGCGCCTCATAAGCTTGCACCTCGCTCAGTCGCTTGTATCTTCCTCGGCTACCCACCTAACACCAAAGGATACCGCTGCTACGATCCCGTCTCACATCGTGTATTCACCTCCCGGCACGTTTACTTTGATGAGATGGTGTTTCCATTTCAGCAGGTACCTCCCGTCGCCCCGTCGCCACTGGCCATCGGCGGCCCTCCAGCGACCCCGTCAGGTGGACGGCCCCGCTCGATTCTTGGACCGCCCCCGGGCTTCGGCGATCCTCTCGCCGTGGGACGAGCTGCGACTCGCACCCCCACCACGTCCTCGTCGACTCCGTCAGGGGCCTTGGCATCGCCCGCCTCGCCGGCATCTTTGCCGACAGCCGCTGCGTCGCCGGCCTCTTTGCCGGCATCTTCGCCGGCCGCCCCGTCGCTGGTATCTTCACCGGCCACCTCGGGCGCCGCCCCATCACCGCCTGTCTCGGCCGGTCCCGCCGCCTCGAGCGCCTCGGGTGGCGCCCCTGCCTCGCCCGCCCCCATGCCTCGGGTGCTTCGGCGGCCTCGGGCACTGCTTCTTCACCGGCCGTCTTGCCGGCGGCTTCGCCTGCTGCCTTGCCGGCTGCTTCACCGACCGCCTCGCCAGTCGCTGAGTTGCCATCTCGCCCTGTCACTCGGGCTCGAGCCGGCGTTCATCGCCCGAGCCTACGGTACTCCAGCGACGAGTATCTTCTTGCAGCCTCCACCACTGAGCCGTCACCGATCCCTACGTCCGCTTACGCAACCCTTCGTAATCCTCACTGGCTTGCTGTGATGCAGGAAGAGTTCGACGCTCTTCAGCGGAACCGTACCTGGACACTGGTTCCTCGGCCTTCTCGCGCCAATGTCATCAGCGCAAGTGGGTCTTTCACCATAAGACCCGCTCGGATGGTACACTTGAGCACTACAAGGCTCGCAGGGTGGTCCGCGGTTTTCGGCAGTGCGCTCGAGTCGACTTCACCGAGACGTTTACCCCGGTTGTCAAATCGGGCACGATCCGCATAGTTCTCCAGCTTGCAGTTTCCCGGGGCTGGCCGGTTCATAAGATGGATGTCTCCAACGCCTTTCTTCACGACCATCTTGAGGAGCAGGTTTACTGTGAGCAGCCGACCGGTTTCGTCGACGCATCTCTTTCTGGGCATGTGTGTTTGTTGTCCCGGTCTCTCTACGGGATCAAGCAAGCACCTCGCGCCTGGTACCAGCGTATCGCCGGGTTCCTTCAGACACTGGGCTTCAGTGTCACTCGCTCGGATGCCTCATTGTTTGTCTATCACCGTGGTGACACGATGGCATATTTGCTCCTCTACGTCGACGACATCATCTTGACGACCTCGTCCTCAGCCCTTCTTCAGCAGATTACTCTCCGGCTGCGTGATGAGTTTGCCATCAAGGACCTGGGTGCTCTACATTGTTTCCTTGGCATTGAGGTCGTTCGGTGACCTGATGGCTTCTTTCTTCATCAGCAAAAGTATGCGCACGAGCTATTTGAGCGTGCCGGCATGCTCAACTGTCAACCCTGTTGCTACTCCTGTTGACACGAAGGCCAAGGTTCCTGCTCTCGAGGGCTCTTTGTCTGTGTACAAAAGTAGGGGCTCTCCTTTTGACCCCTTTACTTGTGCACGGGCAGTCGAAGCCACGCGCCATGGGCGCACTGTTGGAAATATGCCCTAGAGGAAATAATAAAACGATTATTATTATATTTCCTTGTTCATGATAATTTTCTATTATTCATGCTATAATTGTGTTATCCGGAAATCGTAATACATGTGTGAATACATAGACCACAACATGTCCCTAGTGAGCCTCTAGTTGACTAGCTCGTTTATCAATAGATGGTCACGGTTTCCTGACCATGGACATTGGATGTCATTGATAATGGGATCACATCATTGGGAGAATGATGTGATGGACAAGACCCAATCCTAAGCATAGCACAAGATCGTGTATTTCGTTTGCTAGAGCTTTTCCAATGTCAAGTATCATTTCCTTAGACCATGAGATCGTGTAACTCCCAGATGCCATAGGAGTGCTTTGGGTGTACCAAACGTCATAACGTAACTGGGTGGCTATAAAGGTATACTACAGGTATCTCTGAAAGTGTCTGTTGGGTTGACACGGATCGAGACTGGGATTTGTCACTCCGTATGATGGAGAGGTATCTCTGGGCCACTCGGTAATGCATCATCATAATGAGCTCAAAGTGACTAAGTGGTTGGTCACGGGATCATGCATTATGGTACGAGTAAAGTGACTTGCCGGTAACGAGATTGAATGAGGTATTGGGATACTGACGATCGAATATCGGGCAAGTAACGTACCGATTGACAAAGGGAATTGTATACAGGATTACTTGAATCCTCGACATCGTGTTTCATCCGATGAGATCATCGAGGAGCATGTGGGAGCCAACATGGGTATCCAGATCCCGCTGTTGGTTATTGACCGGAGAGTCGTCTCGGTCATGTCTACGTGTCTCCCGAACCCGTAGGGTCTACACACTTAAGGTTCGGTGACGCTAGGGTTGTAGAGATATTAGTATGCGGTAACCCGAAAGTTGTTGGGAGTCCTGGATGAGATCTCGGACATCATGAGGAGTTCCGGAATGGTCCGGAGGTGAAGAATTGTGTATAGGAAGTCCAGTTTCGGCTACCGGGAAAGTTTCGGGGGTCACCGGTATTGTATCGGGACCACTGGAAGGGTCCCGGGGGTCCACCGGGTGGGGCCACCTATCCCGGAGGGCCCCGTGGGCTAAAGAGGGAAGGGAACCAGCCCCTGGTGGGCTGGTGCGCCCCCCTTGGGCCTCCTCCTGCGCCTAGGGTTGGAAACCCTAGGGGGAGGGGGCGCCCCACTTAGCTTGGGGGGCAAGCCCCCCCCCTTGGCCGCCCCCCTTGAGATTCAATCTCTAGGGGGTAGGCGCCCCCCCAGGGCCCCTATATAAAGAAGGGGGAGGGAGGGCTGCGCACCCCTACTCCTGCCGCCTCCCTCTCCCTCCGTAACACCTCTCCCTCTCGCTGGATCAAGAAGGAGGAGATGTCTTCCCCAACCGTATGTGTGTTGAACGCGGAGGTGCCGTCCGTTCGGTGTTAGGATCTTCGGTGATTTGGATCACGACGAGTACGACTCCCTCAACTCCGTTCTCTTGAACGCTTCCGCGCGTGATCTACAAGGGTATGTAGATGCACTCCTCTCTCTCGTTGCTAGATGACTCCATAGATTGATCTTGGTGAAGCGTAGAATTTTTTTATTTTCTGCAACGTTCCCAACAGTGACATCATGAGCTAGGTCTATGCGTAGTTTCAATGCACGAGTAGAACACAATCTTGTTGTGGGCATGGATGTTGTCAATTTTCTTGCCACTACTAGTCTTATCTTGTTTCGGCGGCATCGTGGGATGAAGCGGCCCGGACCGACCTTACACGTACGCTTACGTGAGACAGGTTCCACCGACTGACATGCACTAGTTGCATAAGGTGGCTAGCGGGTGTCTGTCTCTCCCACTTTAGTCGGATCGGATTCGATGAAAAGGGTAAATAGAAATTGGCATATCATGTTGTTGTTTTACGTAGGTAAGAAATGTTCTTTCTAGAAACCTATAGAAGCCACGTAAAAACATGCAACAACAATTAGAGGACGTCTAACTTGTTTTTGCAGCATATGCCTTGTGATGTGATATGGCCAAAAGGATGTGATGAATGAAATATATGTGATGTATGAGATTGATCATGTTCTTGTAATAGGAATCACGACTTGCATGTCGATGAGTATGACAACCGGCAGGAGCCATAGGAGTTGTCTTTATTTTTTGTATGACATGTGTGTCATTGAATAACGCCATGTAAACTACTTTACTTTATTGCTAAACCGTTAGCCATAGAAGTAGAAGTAATCGTTGGCGTGACAACTTCATGAAGACATGATGATAGAGATCATGATGATGGAGATCATGGTGTCATGCCGGTGACGAAGATGATCATGGCGCCCCGAAGAAGGAGATCAAAGGAGCAATATGATATTGGCCATCTCATGTCACTATTTGATTGCATGTGATGTTTATCATGTTTTGCTTCTTATTTGCTTAGTACGACGGTAGTAAATAAGATGATGCCTTATAATAATTTCAAGAAAGTGTTCCCCCTAACTGTGCACCATTGCGAAAGTTCGTTGTCTCGAAGCACCACGTGATGATCGGGTGTGATAGATTCTAACGTTCACATACAACGGGTGTAAGCCAGATTTACACATGCAAAACACTTAGGTTGACTTGACGAGCCTAGCATGTACAGACATGGCCTCGGAACACGAGAGACCGAAAGGTCGAACATGAGTCGTATGGAAGATACGATCAACATGGAGATGTTCACGGATGATGACTAGTCCGTCTCACGTGATGATCGGACACGGTCTAGTTGAGTCGGATCATGTATCACTTAGATGACTAGAGGGATGTATAATCTGAGTGGGAGTTCATTAAATAATTTGATTAGATGAACTTAATTATCATGAACTTAGTCTGAAAACCTTTGCAAAATGTCTTGTAGTTCAAATGGCCAACGCTCATGTCAACCTCAACCTCAACGCGTTCCTAGAGAAAACCAAGCTGAAAGATGATGGCAGCAACTATACGGACTGGGTCCGGAACCTGAGGATCATCCTCATAGCTGCCAAGAAAGCATATGTCCTAGAAGGACCGCTAGGTGAAGCACCCATCCCAGAGAACTAAGACGTTATGAACGCTTGGCAGTCGCGTGCTGATGATTACTCCCTCGTTCAGTGCGACATGCTTTACAACTTAGAACCGGGGCTCCAAAAGCGTTTTGAGCAACACGGAGCATATGAGATGTTCGAAGAGCTAAAAATGGTTTTCCAAGCTCATGCCCAGGTCGAGAGATATGAAGTCTCCGACAAGTTCTACAGTTGTAAGATGGAGGAAAATAGTTTTGTCAGTGAGCACATACTCAAAATGTCTGGGTTGCACAACCGCTTGTCCCAACTGGACATTAACCTCCCGGACGAGGCGATCATTGACAGAATCCTTCAGTTGCTCCCACCTAGCTACAAGAGCTTTATGATGAACTACAATATGCAGGGGATGGTGAAAACTATTCCTGAAGTATTTTCAATGCTGAAATCAGTGGAGGTGGAAATCAAAAAGGAACATCAAGTGTTGATGGTCAATAAAACCACTAGTTTCAAGAAGGGTGTCGGTGTCAAAACCGGCGGATCTCGGGTAGGGGGTCCCGAACTGTGCGTCTAGGCGGATGGTAACAGGAGACGAGGGACACGATGTTTTTACCCAGGTTCGGGCCCTCTCGATGGAGGTAAAACCCTACGTCCTGCTTGATTAATATTGATGATATGGGTAGTACAAGAGTAGATCTACCACGAGATCAAGGAGGCTAAACCCTAGAAGCTAGCCTATGGTATGATTGTTGTAATGTATGTTGTCCTACGGACTAAAGCCCTCCGGTTTATATAGACACCGGAGAGGGCTAGGGTTACACAGAGTCGGTTGCAATGGTAGGAGATCTACATATCCGTATCGCCAAGCTTGCCTTCCACGCCAAGGAAAGTACCATCCGGACATGAGCCGGAGTCTTCAATCTTGTATCTTCGTAGTCTTGGAGTCCGGCGGATATTGATGGTCCGGCTGTCCGGACACCCCCTAGTCCAGGACTCCCTCAGTAGCCCCTGAACCAGTCTTCAATGACGATAAGTCCGGCGTGCACAATGTTCGGCATTGCAAGGCGGGTTCCTCCCTTGAATAATCCAGAGAAGATCATGAACACCAGGATAGTGTCCGGCTCTGCAAAATAAATTCCACATTCCACCGTAGAGAGAATAAAATGTACACTTAGTTCATTCTGCCGACGTATTATGCGGCGTGACATCACACCGCCACCAGGCCTTTGTTTGAATTACTATACCACCTCAGCACGTTTAGCGAAGCGGTTTCCTTGGTTCATCTTGTCGAAGCAAAGATCGTGTTCCCCTTATTCCGGGATTCTCATCAATACGTGCGTGGGTAACCCAACCGCTCCCGTCGCCACGCCTCCTCTATCGAAGGGGAATCCCAAACGGTCACGAAGACGGCCCTTGGTATTTCTTCCCCTTTATAAGAGGACCAAGGCTCGCCATTGTTCTTCAATCTCGCATCGAATCTCTTCCCCGCTCCCAGTTCCAACACCCAGAGCCTCAGATTCGAGCGCTTCGGATCCTCAATCATGTCCGGCTCCGACCTCCAGGGCCGGTGGATGCCCTCCTCCGTCACGGAGGAGGACATATTGAAGTTGCGTGAGGCCAAGTACCTGGCCTACGAGGTTTCGCATAGGTTACCTGCTCAAGGGCAGGCTGTGCCAGCCCCCGAGCCCGGTGAATACGTCGTTTTCGTATCCCACCTCCGTCGGGGTTTAGGCTTCCCGACGGATCCCTTCGTGAGGGGGCTCCTGTTCTACTATGGGCTGGACTTTCACGACTTGGCTCCGGAGTCCATCCTCCATATCTCCGCATTCATTATCGTCTGCGAAGCCTTCCTCCGCGTCATTCCCCACTTCGGCCTATGGCTGAAGACCTTCAAGGTGGAGCCGAAGATGATCGGGGGGCGTCAAGCGGAGTGCGGCGGGGCGACCATAAGCAAAAAGGTCGATGCCCCGTGGCCCGAGGGTTCCTTCCAAGAGGAACTTGGACCGTGGCCGCAGGAGTGGTTCTATATCACCGCTCCAAGGGGCAGCAGGCAAAAGCCGCCGCCCTTATTCCGCCCGGGACCTCCACGCCAACTGATGTCGTGGGTCAACCAAGGGCTCAATTGGGGGCCGTCCGAAGACGTGCCTTCACTGCAGGGCCGGATTCGAGATCTCCAAGCGAGGGAGATCGACCTGATCAAGGTGATGCAGGTTATGCTAATCAGGCATCTTTTGCCCTGCAAACGCCGTCCTCTCCGTCTATGGGAGTTCAACCCGGAGGGAGCTCGGATTCTCCAACACTTCATGGGTGCGACACCCGTGGAGATGTACAAGTTGTTCTTCGGACCACAGGTGGCGTGTCCGGATTTAGCCGAGGATGCAGGCCTAAGCCGCGATCGCCCGGATACTCAGGTAAGTAGCTCAGAGTCCGGACATTCTGTTTATGTGCCTTTCTAGAGTTCGCCTCCTGACCCTTTGTTCTTTACAGGAATGGGTGGCGCGATCAAGGCTGATAAGGTGTCCGGCCCCCCTCCCAGAGACCGCACTGGAGCCCGTGCTAGTCAGAATGTTGGAGGTTGCACCCACAGAAGGGGGCGACGGGGAAAATAGAAGAGCTAATATTTCGCCCAAAGGGGCAACTGAAGAGGGGGGAACCAAGAACCCCTCCCTTCAGGGGGAGAAGAGGACCGCCTCCGAAGATCCGGAGGCCAAAGCCCCTAAGCGTGGGAAGAGATCTTCCCCGGGGGGTCCGGTGCCCGGAAGGAATCCGGACGCACAATCATCATCAAAGGATCGGCCCTCCAGCGAGGCGTGAGTATGAAAGAGGGAGTTAATTAGTAAGGAAATACCTTCATTTGTGCTTCTGTAGATAACCGAAATATTTATATTGCAGTTCGGATCTGCAGCCTTCTCAGATGAGTTCATCTTCGGGAGACCTTCTTCCGGAGATGATGGAGAGCGATACGCCTCCGTCCGCAGCGCCGCCAGATGAGGCAGGCGAACCCGAAGTGTCACCATGGAGGGTATCCCCGAGTCCGGAGGGGCCAGAGAGTTCGGCACCTACTAGTGTCCGGCCGGGAGAACTGAAGAATCTGCTTGAGAGGGTGTCCATTTCAGAAGATCACCGTGCGTTAATGCGTATGGTGATTGGAAGGATTTCGTCCGCTAAGAGCGAATTGCGTAATGCCTCCATGAGTTTACTAGCGGGATTTGAGGTATGCGAGAATGACGCACCCCTTTGTCTTTTAACAGTTTTGCATATAAAAAATGCGCCCTGTATAGATAGTAGCCCCTGAGACTCGGTAGGTTGTCGGAAATGACAGCGTACCGAGGATCGAAATCTAAAGGAATGAATTCCGTCGTTCCTATGCAGGTGGCGGATAGTCCGGGGGCTAGCCGGACTAGTGAGTTTGCCGAGTTAAATCGGCAATTTGACTTGGCAGACGCGGACATCGCACTTGTCAATAGGCGACTTGACGAGTTGCAAGGTAAAAGAGTTCTCCGCAGTCGCTTTATTAAGGGGGGTCGAAGCCCTCCTCTAATAAATTATATGCTGTTTGTACAGACGGTGCTGCTGCTGTGGAGGGCCTTCGGGCCGAACTTGCTCGAGCTAAGGAGCAAGCCCGAAGGAGTGAAGCGGCTGCCTCGAGGGCGGCCGAGGAGTTGAAAGCCGAAAAGGCTGCGCACTGCCTAAGCAGGGCCGAGGTGGCCGAATTGGCCATGAAAGTAAAGGATGCTGCCGACCGCAATGAGGCTCTTGAAAAGGAGTGCTTATCAAAGCGGGAAGACCTGAAGAAGGCCACCGCCGAAGCCAAGGATGCCCGCTCTGCAATGCGGGCTATGAAGGAGGAACTGTGCCAGGCCGGAGAGATCATGGCTGGCAAGCCTTATCTGCTGCGTCGCTGGTTTATGGATGGAAAGTATGCTCAATTTGAGCAGCTGTGGAGTCCGGAGGATCCGTATATGGAATTAGCTGCAAGTGCGGTCGATGCCATTAAGCACTTCCGGAGCCAGAAGGATCACGAGACGGAAGAGCTATATTGGTCTCAATTCCACAGTCCGGATCGCCCACTTCCATTGACAGACCGGTTGGCCGAATGGGCCGAGCTAAATAGATTGTCCGGACTTGCCATGACTGACATCGTGGCCCATGTCTAGCCAGAGAGGTCCAAGGCGACGAGCTACTTTGGCTTACTACAGCAATTCCTTGGAGCGGTGCCGCATATAAAGGAGATGAAGCGGTCGGCCTGCATAGAGGGCGCGCGGATGGCTCTTGCCCATGTGAAGGCGCATTGTCCAGAGATGGACGCCACCACTGTTACTGCCCAGGGTTCGGATGAAGACCGGCTCCCTGCCGAGCACTATTTCGGGGAAGTTATGCGTGGCGCTCGTGTAATAGAGTCGCAGTGCTCGAAGAATGTAACGTTCAAATGAACGCATTAGCTTATAAATCGATGATTATGTTATAACTGCTTTTTATACTTGTGCGTCCAAGTAGTAAAACTTCTCCTATGCGGCCGTTTATGTATACTTGTGTATAACTTGAAAGATGGCAGTCTTCGGCTTCAGCCCCCACGCACAAGGTGCTGGGGTGTTCGCAAAAATAGCACGTTTTCACACTTAATCTGATGTCTCGGTCCTGTTATAAGGAGGTGGTAGCATAGGGAACGAGGCAATCCGGACTATAATGCTTTATCACTTTCACTTAGCCAGTGGAGCTCGAGGGTGGGGCTACGATATAGCCCCTGGTGGCATCGCCCTTCTCCAAAGTCGGAGCGCGTGTGCCTGACCGGGAAACGGCCCTTCGTCAAAGCGGGGAATTCTAAACATTCCGATAGTCGATCGAGTGGCTGACCAGTCTCTCGCTGTATCATGACAGTCAGTTTTCGGCTTTCTCTACTGAGGTGCTCGCCCAGCCGAACTGGGGCACAATCACAGTAGTTCTCCTGGTGCCGCGTTAGCCGATGATACGGAACGTAAGGCAGCAAAACACAGGAGCCGGGCAAACCCAACATTTGACCAAAGACATGATTCGGAGCTGATGCATATAATGCCTAACTCGAGACGCCGAACACTCCATAAGGTGTTCGGTCTTTATAATAATGGGCAGAACGATGCCCTAAGCCCCTAGTGTCCAGGTACGGGCATGGTCTTCTGACGCGGCCGATGCCAAAACGTCAGGCTCCGCTTTGGCTATAGGAAGAAACCAAGGGAGAATAACAACAAGAGACAGTAAAAAAAGGTTTACGCAGGGTCTTAATCTGAAAAGAATCCTCACGACGGGTCCCTACTGCACGTCTGCGCCTGTGTATCCGTTGCGCCGTTATCCTGGACGGATATGCACGTTGTTCATCTGTAAAAAGAGAGGAACGTTTAGTTTTAAAAACAGTTTGTGCGAAAAATATTAGAAATATAAATAATTAAAGCGGGGTTTGTATGAACCCGCGGTTATTTGTGCGCGCAGCCCCCTATGAAGGGGTATGCAGCTAGGGAGCCCCTAGCCCACTGACGCCGGATTCGTCTATCCAAGTCCGGGGTCTTTAAGTGACCCTCGCACTGAAATTACGCCACGCGGTCCGGGCATCTTGAGTGTAAGAGACGCGTAATGCGGTATGGCGTTGAAGCGGACAAAAGCCTTTCGTCCCAGGAGTGCTTGATATTCACTTTCGAATGGGACGATGTGAAAAATTAATTTTTCGCGTCGAGAATTGTTCGGCGATCCGAACACGACTTCTAGTAAAATGGAGCCTGTGCACTTGGCGTAATGGCCTGGCGTCACTCCTTTGAAGGAAGTGCGGCTGTGTCGAATTTTGGTAGGGTCTATCCCCATCCTACGGATTGTGTTTGAATATAGAAGGTTTAAGTTGCTGCCTCCGTCCATTAGGACGTTAGTAAATTGCAATCCGTCTATTATGGGATTCAATATCAGGGGAGTCCGTCCCGCATTTCAAACGCTTCTGGAATAGTCCAGGTGGTCGAAAGTGATTGGTTTTGATATCCAATCTCTACTGTCTGATGGGTTGGACCGCGCGAAGCTCTTTTTAGAAAGTGCCGCACTATTTCTCCGTATTATCACATGAAGTGAGTTTACTGCTTTGACCCCTTGTGGGAAAGTCTTTTGTTTTCCGGTGCTCTGCTGGTGGGGTTTATCTTCTTTGCTTGACGCGTCGAGCCCCTTGTGTTCGGCATTTAGTTGGCCGGACTGTTTAAAAACCCAACAATCCCTGTGGGTGTGATTTGCAGGCCTTCCGGGGGTACTGTGGATTTGACATATCCGACCCAAAATTTTGTTTAAGTTGGACAATTCGTCACTGCCATCCTTAAGAGGCTGTGTTTTATTATTGGGCCGCGAGCTTTTGAATCCGGCGTTGACTGCTGTGCTCTTTGGACTTTTCTCTTTATTCCGGCGCTGCTCTTTTCTGCGCCGTGATTTTCCGTTTCCATCTCTGATGTACTTGGGTCGCTGGGTCGCAGGGCAAGGGTAAGAAGAACTTCAAGAAGGACGACAAGGGAGTTGCCGCACCTGGTAAACCAGTTGCCCGGAAGAAGCTAAAGAATGGACCCAAACCTGAGACTGAGTGCTTTTATTGCAAGGGAAAGGGACACTGCCCCAAATACTTAGTGGACAACAAGGCCGGCAACACTAAAGGTAATGTGATATACATATAATTGATGTGTACCTTACCAGTACTCGTAGTAGCTCCTGGGTATTTGATACCGGTGCGGTTGCTCATATTTGTAACTCAAAATAGGAGCTGCGGAATAAGCGGAGACTGGCGAAGGACGAGGTGACGATGCGCGTCGGGAATGGTTCCAAGGTCGATGTGATCGCCGTCGGCACGCTACCTCTACATTTACCTACGAGATTAGTTTTAAACCTCAACAATTGTTATTTAGTGCCAGCTTTGAGCATGAACATTGTATATGGATCTCGTTTAATATGAGATGGCTACTCATTTAAATCCGAGAATAATGGTTGTTCTATTTATATGAGAGATATGTTTTATGGTCATGCCCCCCTGGTCAATGGTTTATTCTAAATGAATCTTGAACGTGATGTTACACATATTCATAGTGTGAATACCAAAAGATGTAAAGTTGATAACGATAGTCCCACATACTTGTGGCACTGCCGCCTTGGTCACATTGGTGTCAAACACATGAAGAAGCTCCATGCTGATGGACTTTTGGAGTCTCTTGATTACGAATCATTTGACACATGCGAACCATGCCTCATGGGCAAAATGACCAAGACTCCATTCTTCGAAACAATGGAGCGAGCAACCAACTTATTGGAAATCATACATACTAATGTGTGCGGTCCAATGAGCGTTGAGGCTCGCGGAGGCTATCGTTATGTTCTCACTCTCACTGATGACTTGAGTAGATATGGGTATGTCTACTTGATGAAACACAAGTCTGAGACCTTTGCAAAGTTCAAGGAATTTCAGAATGAGGTCGAGAATCAACGTGACCGAAAGATAAAATTCTTACGATCAGATCGTGGGGTAGAATATATAAGTCACAAATTTGGTACGCACTTAAGGAAATGTGGAATCGTTTCGCAACTCACGCCGCCTGGAACACCTCAGCGTAACAGTGTGTCTAAACGTCGTAATCGCACTCTATTGGATATGGTGCGATCTATGATGTCACTCACCGATTTACCGCTATCATTTTGGGGATACGCTCTAGAGACAGCTACATTCACTTTAAATAGGGCACCGTCTAAATCCGTTGAGACGACACCATATGAATTATGGTTTGGGAAGAAACCTAAGCTGTCGTTTCTAAAAGTTTGGGGATGCGATGCTTATGTCAAGAAACTTCAACCTGAAAAGCTCGAACCCAAGTCAGAAAAATGCGTCTTCATAGGATACCCTAAGGAAACCATTGGGTATACCTTCTACCTCAGATCCGAAGGCAAGATCTTTGTTGCCAAGAACGGGTCCTTTCTGGAGAAAGAGTTTCTCTCGAAAGAAGTAAGTGGGAGGAAAGTAGAACTCGATGAAGTACTGCCTCTTGAACCGGAAAGTAGCGCAACTCAGGAAGATGTTCCTGTGGTGCCTGCACCGACTAGAGAGGAAATTAATGATGATGATCAAGGTACTTCGAATCAAGTTACTACTGAACTTTGTAGGTCCATGAGGGCACGTTCCACAATAGAGTGGTATGGCAACCCTGTCCTGGAAATCATGTTGTTAGACAACGGTGAACCTTCGAACTATGAAGAAGCAATGGCGGGCCCAGATTCCAACAAATGGCTTGAAGCCATGCAATCCGAAATAGGATCCATGTATGAAAACAAAGTGTGGACTTTGACAGACTTGCCCGATGATCGGCGAGCGATAGAAAACAAATGGATCTTTAAGAAGAAGACGGACGCGGATGGTAATGTTACCATCTATAAAGCTCGACTTGTCGCTAAGGGTTATCGACAAGTTCAAGGGGTTGACTACGATGAGACTTTATCTCTCGTAGCAAAGCTGAAGTCCGTCCAAATCATGTTAGCAATTGCCGCATACTATGATTATGAGATATGGCAAATGGACGTCAAAATGGCATTCCTTAACGGCCATCTTAAGGAAGAACTGTATATGATGCAGCCGGAAGGTTTTGTCGATCCTAAGAATGCTAACAAGGTATGCAAGCTCCAGCGCTCCATCTATGGGCTGGTGCAAGAATCTCGGAGTTGGAACATTTGCTTTAATGAAATGATCAAAGCGTTTGGGTTTATGCAGACTTATGGAGAAGCCTGCGTTTACAAGAAAGTGAGTGGGAGCTCTGTAGCATTTCTCATATTATATGTGGATGACATACTTTTGATGGGAAATGATATAGAACTTTTGGACAACATTAAGGCCTACTTGAACAAGTGTTTTTCAATGAAGGACCTTGGAGAAGCTGCTTACATATTAGGCATCAAGATCTATAGAGATAGATCGAGACGCCTCATAGGTCTTTCACAAAGCACATACCTTGATAAGATATTGAAGAAGTTCAATATGGATCAGTCCAAGAAGGGGTTCTTGCCTGTGTTGCAAGGTGTGAAATTGAGCTCGGCTCAATGTCCGACCATGGCAGAAGATAGAGAAAAGATGAGTGTCGTCTCCTATGCCTCGGCCATAGGGTCTATCATGTATGCCATGCCGTGTACCAGACCTGATGTAAACCTTGCCGTAAGTTTGGTAGGAAGGTACCAAAGTAATCTCGGCATTGAACACTGGACAGCAGTCAAGAATATCCTGAAGTACCTGATAAGGACTAAGGATATGTTTCTCGTATATGAAGGTCACGAAGAGCTCGTCGTAAAGGGTTGCGTCGATGCTAGCTTCGACACAGATCTGGATGACTCTAAGTCACAAACCGGATACGTGTATATTTTGAATGGAGGGGCAGTAAGCTGGTGCAGTTGCAAGCAAAGCGTCGTGGCGGGATCTACATGTGAAGCGGAGTACATGGCAGCCTCGGAGGCAGCGCATGAAGCAATCTGGATGAAGGAGTTCATCACCGACCTAGGAGTCATACCCAATGCGTCGGGGCTGATCACTCTCTTCTGTGACAGCACTGGAGCTATTGCCCTTGACAAGGAGCCCAGGTTTCACAAGAAGACCAGGCACATCAAGCGTCGCTTCAACTCCATTCGTGAAAATATTCAAGATGGAGACATAGATATTTGCAAATTGCATACGGATCTGAATGTCGTTGATCCATTGACTAAACCTCTTCCGCAAGCAAAACATGATCAACACCAGAACTCTATGGGTGTTTGATTCATCACAATGTAACTAGATTATTGACTCTAGTGCAAGTGGGAGACTATTGGAAATATTCTCTAGAGGCAATAATAAAATGATTATTATTATATTTCCTTGTTCATGGTAATTGTCTATTATTCATGCTATAATTGTGTTATCCGGAAATCGTAATACATGTTTGAATACATAGACCACAACATGTCCCTAGTGATCCTCTAGTTGACTAGCTAGTTTATCAATAGATGGTCACGGTTTCCTGACCATGGACATTGGATGTCATTGATAACGGGATCACATCATTGGGAGAATGATGTGATGGACAAGACCCAATCCTAAGCATAGCACAAGATCATGTAGTTCGTTTGCTAGAGCTTTTCCAATGTCAAGTATCATTTCCTTAGACCATGAGATCATGTAACTCTCAGATGCCGTAGGAGTGCTTTGGGTGTACCAAACGTCACAACGTAACTGGGTGGCTATAAAGGTATATAGGAGGTATCTCCAAAAGTGTCTATTGGGTTGACATGGATTGAGACTGGGATTCGTCACTCCGTATGATGGAGAGGTATCTCTGGGCCCACTCGGTAATGCATCATCATAATGAGCTCAAAGTGACTAAGTAGTTGGTCACGGGATCATGCATTATGGTACGAGTAAAGTGACTTGCCGGTAACAAGATTGAACGAGGTATTAGGATACCGACGATCGAATCTCGGGCAAGTAACGTACCGATTGACAAAGGGAATTGTATACGGGATTACTTGAATCCTCGACATCGTGGTTCATCCGATGATATTATCGGGGAGCATGTGGGATCCAACATGGGTATCCATATCCCGCTGTTGTTTATTGACCGGAGAGTCGTCCTGGTCATGTCTGCGTGTCTCCCGAACCCGTAGGGTCTACACACTTAAGGTTCGGTGACACTAGGCTATAGAGATATTAGTATGCGGTAACCCGAAAGTTGTTAGGAGTCCCGGATGAGATCCCGGACGTCAGGAGTTCTGGAATGGTCCGGAGGTGAAGAATTGTATATAGGAAGTCCAGTTTCGGCTACCGGGAAAGTTTCCGGGGTCACCGGTATTGTACCGGGACCACCGGAAGGGTCCCGGGGGTCCACCGGGTGGGGCCACCTATCCCGGAGGGCCTCGTGGGCTGAAGAGGGAAGGGAACCAGCCCCTGGTGAGCTGGTGCGCCCCCCTTGGGCCTCCTCCTGCGCCTAGGTTTGGAAACCCTAGGGGTGGGGGCGCCCCACTTGGCTTGGGGGGCAAGTCCCCCCCCCCTTGGCCGCCCCCCCCTTGAGATTCAATCTCTAGGGGGCCAGCGCCCCCCAGGGCCCCTATATAAAGAAGGGGGGAGGGAGGGTGAGGGAGTCCTAGACTAGGGGGTGTCCGGACAGCCGGACTATCATCGTCAGCCGGACTCCAAGACTATGAAGATACAAGATTGATGACTCCGTCCCGTGTCCGGATGGGACTTTCCTTGGCGTGGAAGGCAAGCTTGGCGATACGGATATGTAGATCTCCTACCATTGTAACCGATTCTGTGTAACCCTAGCCCTCTCCGGTGTCTATATAAACCGGAGGGTTTTAGTCCGTAGGACGATAACCATGACAACAATCATACCATAGGCTAGCTTCTAGGGTTTAGCCTCCTTGATCTCGTGGTAGATCCACTCTTGTACTACCCATATCATCAATATCAATCAAGCAGAAGTAGTGTTTTTCCTCCATCTAGAGGGCCCGAACTGGGTAAAAACATCGTGTCCCTTGTCTCCTATTACCATCCGCCTAGACGCACAGTTTGGGACCCCCTACCCGAGATCCGCCGGTTTTGACACCGACATTGGTGCTTTCATTGAGAGTTCCTCTGTGCCGTCACCGATAGGAAGGATACCTCTTCCCATCTTCAGAGACGGTATCTTCGCCAAAGGAGCCTTGGCCGCTGGCCAAACTATCCGGCTGGGTGGTTTTCTCACGACCGCCCGTTCGGCCACCGCTTCAACGATGACCTCTCGGGTCATCAAAAGCAATCTTCATGTCAACTCGGAATTCGCCGAGTAGTTGGATCCAATAGAACTCTCGTCCATAAACGAGCTCTTGGATCGCATCGCCGCCCTGGGAGTCACTACAAACTACAGTCAGATTGGGCTTAAAATCGATCTGAGAGAGATCAACTCTCCCCAGGTTACCCACCACGTTGCGGTGGTGGAGGAACAACGCGGCGACTCTTCTCCTGTATTAAAAACTAGCCATGTCCGGACATCCGAGCCCTCCATGCCGGATTCCCACGGAGGGACGGACTTCGATCAAGCACTGAACCTAAAGTCAGGCATCGGACCGGACTCGTTGGACAACGTCCAACAAGCCAAGCTTCCAAACTCGGAAACTTCTCGGCTTTTGAGCCTCGAGATGGGTAGGGTTCCGGACTCAATTCCACCCACCCACCTAGACATACGCGATCTATCTCAAATCCGGCAAGAGCCCGCTGAGACAGTACATCATTACTGGGCCAGATTCCTCCTGGTTATTGACAGGATAAAGGACTGCCGAGAGGAAAACACAATTTCAATTTTTTGCAATATTTGCACGGACGAGGGAATTTTGAATGCCGTCAGTCATCGCGAAATTACACGCTTCGCCGATCTGGCGTTCATAGTACGAATTACTGTGCGGTGGAGAGTTTCGGGAAAACCGAAACTAAGTTTTGGGACAATCCGGCCCCGAATACAACCCTAGTCCGAAGTAAAAGGGTGCATCACACTCAGGCAACAGGCACAAAAGCCAAAAAGCCAAAACCCCATAAAAGGCACGGAACCGTACTTGAAGGATGGCTCAACGGACCCTGTAAAATTCACAATACAGAAGGCGCCACTCCAACACATAGCCTCCGAGCATGTTGGATATTGCGGCAGGTGGCCAAAAGTGGCGAAGAGCTTCTAGCCCCGGAGAACCACTCCAATAATACCAGTACGGTGTCAACAGTCTTCGAGACTTTCGCATCAAATAATATGCGGAAACGAACAATTCGCAGCCTCGCCGAAGTCTACCAAGTAGCAACAACAAATCCATGGAGCGACACGGCCATCACCTTCAACGCTAGCGACAAACCTAGGTTTAGAACAGCTCGAGCACCAGCCGCATTAGTCCTCAGTCCAATAGTGGATGGCTTTCGTCTCACCAAGGAACTCATGGATGGCGGCAGCGGACTAAACCTCATCTACGAGGAAAGTCTTCAAAAAATGGAAATAGACTGGAGCCGCATTGAGCGAAGCAGCACAACCTTTAGAGGAATAATCCCCAGTCGGGAAGCGCGCTGCACAGGAAAAATCACACTCGATGTGGTGTTCGGCTCGCTGGACAATTACAGGTCCGAAGAGGTAACATTCCAAGTGGCCCCGTTCAGCAGCGGATATCACGCTATATTAGGACGAGAGGCATTCACAATTTTTCAAGCAATACCCCACTACGGGTACATGAAGCTTAAGATGCCTGGGCCCGACGGAATAATCACTCTCGTTAGTGATCCGGACATAGCACTCCGCGCCGAAAACAAGACAGCCGCATTAGCCCTAGAGGCACTATCTGAAGCCCTAGTGGCGGAGGAACTTACTGCGCTGCGCTCTACTATGAATAGGGACGATGTGATACTCGATAAGAGACCCAAGTCCACGTCTTTTAAACTAGCGGATGAAATAGTCAAATTCCAGGTCCATCCAACGGACCCAACAAAGACGGCCTCCATCGGGGCACAGTTGAACCCTGATGTAGATGCCGCACTACGAGAATTCCTTCGAGAAAATTGGGACATCTTTGCCTGGCACCCTTCAGATATGCCAGGAATCCCATGCAGATTGGCAGAACACAGCCTAAACATCCTAAAAGGATTCAAGCCAGTCAAACAGGCTCTTCGGCGATTTTCGGAACCCAAAAGACAGGCAATGGGAGAAGAGCTAGCCAAACTACTGGAAGCCGGATTCATCAGAGACATCAAACATCCGGACTGGCTAGCAAACCTGGTAATGGTACCAAAGAAGGATAAATCCTGGCGCCTATGTGTCGATTTTAAAGACCTCAACAAGGCCTGCCCAAAGGACCCCTTCCCTCTTCCCCGCATCGACCAAATAATCGATGCTACTGCAGGGCACGATTCATTGTGCTTCCTTGACGCATACTCCGGTTACCATCAAATTAAGATGGCGGAGGCAGACCAAGCCGCAACAGCATTCAATACTTCATATGGACCATTCTGCTTCAACACAATGCCCTTCGGGCTCAAAAACGCCGGCGCAACATATCAGCGCATGATTCAGACATGTCTGGCTACACAGATCGGCAAAACAGTAGAGGCATACGTAGACGACGTAGTCGTCAAAACCAAACACGTCGAAACCCTAGTAGACGATCTGAGGCTCACATTCGACAACCTCCGAGCATATGACATCAAGCTGAATCCGGAAAAATGCGTTTTCGGCGTACCAGCCGGAAAGCTCCTGGGCTTCATCGTATCCAGTAGAGGAATTGAAGCAAACCCAGCCAAGATCCGAGCTCTATCACAGCTCGACATTCCAAAAGACCTCAAACAAATACAGAAATTGACTGGATGCGTGGCGGCTCTAAGCCGCTTTATCTCCCGTTTAGGAGAAAAGGCATTACCCCTCTATCGCCTCCTCAGGCGCACCGAACACTTCGAGTGGACGGATGCTGCCGCTGCTGGACTCGAAGAAATAAAAGCCATATTGGCAACAAATCCGGTCCTGGCTGCGCCTAACTTGGGCAAACCAATGTTGTTATACATCGCAGCAACACATCAAGTTGTAAGCGCGGTGCTCGTCGTCGAACGAGAAACAGAAGGGCATAAATTCCCTCTTCAAAAACCAGTGTACTACGTCTCCACTGTCTTAACTCCCTGCAAGTCCCGTTACCCACACTATCAAAAGATAGCGTACGCAGTGTTCATGGCATCCCGGAAGCTCCGACACTACTTTCAAAAGTGTTCGATAACAGTGGCCTCCGAAGTGCCCCTCAACGACATTATAAACAACCGCGACGCAACGGGCAGGATTGCAAAATGGGCCATTGAGCTCCTACCATTCGATATAACTTACAAACCTCGGCAAGCCATAAAGTTGCAAGTCTTGGCTGACTTTGTCGCTGAATGGACTGAAGCCGAACTCCCTAAAGAGTACGGCGCATACTGCAATTGGACTATGCATTTCGACGACTCCAAAATGTTGGACGGCTTGGGGGCTGGCGTCGTATTGACGTCCCCAACCGGGGATACAGTCCAATACATACTTCAGATAATGTACACGGACTCCAACAATGTAGCCGAATATGAGGCCCTCCTACATGGCCTTCGGATGGCAATCTCCATGGGCATTCAATGCCTAGAGGTGCGCAGGGATTCAAACCTTGCAATATCCCAAGTAAATGGAGACTTTGACGCCAAGGATCCGAAGATGGCAGCCTATCGTAACGCTGTCCTAAAAATGTCAGCCCGGTTTGAAGGACTTGAATTCCACCACGTAGCCCGGGATAATAACCAAGCAGCCGACGTATTGGCACGCATCGGTGCGAAACGCGATGCTGTACCTCCAAACATCTTCCTAGAACGGCTCTTTAAGCCATCCGTACTATGGAAAGAGGAGTCCGGAAATAACAACCCGGAAGCAGCCGCACCGCCCAACACGGAACAATCTGACATAATCGGCAACTCAGCCGATGAAATAACGCCTTCGGCCCATGAAATAATGGCAGTAATTGCCCCGTCGACAGAACCATTCCTAGCCTACCTGATTAGGCAGGAGCTTCCCGAAGATCAAAACGAGGCTCGCTGCATAGTTCGGCGATCTAAAGCCTACAAGGTCCATGAGGGGGAACTTTACAAGAAAAGCACAACCGGAGTCCTTCAAAGGTGTATCTCCGAAGAGGAAGGGCGAAACCTTCTGGCTGAAATTCATGCCGGACTAGGCGGACACCACGCCGCAGCTCGGGCCCTTGTAGGCAAGGCCTTCCGTACAGGATTTTATTGGCTGACGGCCCGGGCAGATGCTCAGGACTTAGCCCAAAGATGCGTCGGTTATCAGCTCTTTGCAAATCAGAGCCATATGCCACCCACCGCCCTCAAAACTATACCCATTACCTGGCCATTCGCGGTCTGGGGGCTTGACATGGTTGGACCCCTTAAAGGGGGAACCCACAAGCAAAGGTACCTATTGGTCATGGTGGACAAATTCACCAAATGGATAGAGGCCAAGCCAGTTAAAACGGCAGAGTCCAGACCAGTGATAGACTTTATATCCGGGGTAGTACACCGTTATGGTGTCCCCCATAGCATCATTACCGATAACGGCATGAACTTCACGGCCGACGAGGTTAAATCATGGTGCAAAAATATGGGCATTAAGCTCGATTACGCTTTAGTCTACCATCCTCCAACCAACGGTCAAGTGGAACGAGCAAATGGTCTAATAATGAGCGGCATCAAACCCAAACTAGTGCGGTCCCTTACGAAATCTAACACGCACTGGGTAGAGGAGCTCGACTCCGTACTCTGGGGGCTGCGGACAACGCCCAACCATACTACCGGATTGACACCATTCTTTATGGTATACGGCGCAGAGGCAGTTTTGCCCTGCGACATCATTCATGACTCACCTCGCGTGCGCATGTACGAAGAAAGAGAAGCCGAGCTGGATCGGTAGGATAGCTTGGACGCATTGGAGGAAGAACGCGACGTCGCTAAGGCTCGTTCCGCATTCTATCAGCAGCAGGCTCGAAGATATCAAAGCAGGGAAGTACGGGCCAAGACTTACAATGTTGGCGAACTAGTTCTACGCCTGCCAGACAAGAAAAAGGACAAACTCAAGCCCAAATGGGAGGGCCCCTTCATTATCGATCAAGTCCTGACCGGCAGAGCGTACCATCTGCGAAATGCGTCGGACAACCGACTCGAGCCGAATCCATGGAACGCGGCCCGCCTCCGAAGATTTTACGCCTAGCGCCGGACTAAGAGTTCGTTTCCTTCCTCCGTCCATATTTTTACACTCCAACCATCTTTTTTATTTCTCTCTTTTCTCTCACCTCCTTCATAAAAAGCCCTTAGAGGCCTATTTGCGCATTGTTCGCACACACTTGATGCGCTATCCGCACTCATTATACCTGGGGGCTTCTTTACCAGAAGCTTACTTATCTGGGCTTTATGCCCAGCACATGTGTCAAACTTCCACATGTACCTTTTGTTCACCATTATATGCATCGATATGACTTAAGTTTTGGCCAAGATGGATTGCTTGGCTCCTGTGCTTACCCCTACGTTCCCGATTGTTCGGCTAGGAGGTAAAGGGAGCACCTCTGTGATTGTTACTGCCAGGTCAGCCGGATGTGTACCTCAAACTGGGTGAAGCCGAAAGCTAGCGTTCTTAAGGGAATATTCGGTCGGTGACTCGAAAGATGATTTTTTACATATTATTACCTGCCCCCAGATGTTTTCCTGCTTTTTTCGTAGTCCGAACATGCACTTTAGGGCATGCCTCCCAGGGAAAGGAACCCTTAACGGAACTATTCTCCCTGGAAGATGTTTCTTACTAACCATGTAATATAACATAACTAGTTGGGCACTTGTCTGATAAAGCACTAATGACCCCTACGCCTGGTCTCCATGCATGCCCCGGTTGTTTCTTAACTGAGAAGGTATTCAGACACACTCCGGACTCTAGGGTCCCGAGGTTGAAGCGAAAAGGTCGGCAAAGACAAATGATCTACAATCCGGCTAGAAGGCATTTTACATGTCATTTTCAAATACATTGTCAAATCGACTGACTGTATTCCTCCTCAATCCCGTCTAATAGGCTGTCTAATTTACAGCCCCATTGGGAATATTTAGCGGCCAACTCTACTTGGCCGTACACTATGCTCACAGGGATTTCCTTCCCATCGGGCCCCACAGGCCTGACCTCGGCCATGTGGTTGGGATCCGCCTTCTTGTACCGCGTCTTCACCATGGCCCAGGCCTCCCTGGCACCTTGGCGGCAGGCCGATATCTTCTAAACGGAAGCGCTGCCGCACTCCCTGAAGCTTCTCCGCAGGCTCTCCAAGGCCCTCGGGTAGGGAGAGGGACGGCCATAAAGCCTGGACGACGCCACTCATCGCCTGCCGAACTCGTTCGAGCAGTTGCACCAGCTCGGGAAGTTGATCACCCGTTGATACGGGCATCTCCTCCGCAGGGCGACCTGTGAGCATACCTACAGACATATTTCTGTCTATTGACTTCCTCGCCGAACTCTTCTTTTCAAAGGAGTTCGCTCAAGCACTTACTATAGATGCCGCAACGAAGCCGCTGATTCTCCTTCACGGAGCCAGACAGCTCGGCCCGAACACCTTTCAGCTCCTCTCCAAGCTGGGTGTGGGCATCCTGGAGTTTATTCCTCTCCTGCTGTACCTTCATCAGCACCCTCTCGCCGGCCTTCAGCTGGCGTAGTAGGTGTTGCTTGTCCGGATCCAGTCCGGCAACATCTGCAATATCAGTGTCAGATTTACACGCACGCCACACACCGCTTATCTTTTTGAAATTATGTGTTACCAGGAGAGGTCTCAGTGTCTCCTCCTGCGACAGCGAGTGCGGCCTCAAGTTGAGCCTTGCACTCCTGTAGCTCCTGGGACAATCGGTATTCTTCTCTATAGGATCCTGCATATCAAATGATCCTTAAATCAGTTATTCCTACTACTTTAAGTCTCGGGGGCTACTGGCATATACAACTATTAAAATCTCCTACCCGTATGTCCTTTACATACTGCTCCGTGGCTCTGGTCAAACCATCTTGAGCAGCACGGAGGTGCGTGTCCCCCGTGTTAAAGGCATTCAATGCCTCGAGGGAGAAGCACGCGTCACGAAAAACTGTCCGGTGGCGCCTATGGTTCATGGCGCTCTCCACCTCAGACCTGGTGGCGGACAGTCTGTCGGCATCCTCCGTTGGAGGAGTATCCGGCTCGCGCCTTGCGCTTGCCTCCCCCTCCAGACCAGGCGTTGGAGCCTGGCTGGCAGAAGCTGGGTCGGCAACTCCTACGCCCACAGTCCGGCGGGCACTCTTTCTCCTGCAAAGGTAATGAGCATTCAAACACTTCCTAGGAACTTTGTCCTAAATAACAATCGTGAGCTATACCGTTGCGGCGACGTCTCGATCCGCGCTGCACTCCTCTTCCGCCTGCTGGGCCGGACTGACCCTTGTTGGCCAGTTGCCGTGGCCTCGGCCTCCTGCCCTGAAGGCGCCCCCTGCGAGACACCATGGTACACGGTGGTCAGAAATGCGCAAGGACGGAATAATGGTGTCAGGACATCAGTCACAATCACCTGGGGAGCCGGAGATAGGCCGGGGTAGTCCGCCGTAATGGCGACTAGAGCATTGTCCATGCTGAGTTGATGGAACACCCCGTCGATTAGCTCCACCTTTATGTCCGGATCCTCTTCGAAGGACGGATCAAGGGATCTTTCTGGATCCTCGGGCTGTGGAGCCGGGCTATGAATGCTCTCCACAGTCCGGCGCAGATCCTGCGTCAAAAACCACAAAAGTTAGGTACTTAACTTTGAAAGCGTGGGTCAGATAAATAAACGTCCGCTTACCCAGCTCCGAGGGTTGTTCATGGAGAACCCATTCAATGGGCTCGTCTGGAGGAAGTCCTCCTTCTCCCCCTTGTACAGGCAGGACAGAATCTTCACCAGGTCTTCGGCCGGTCCCGGCCCTTGGCGGCCATGACGAGTGGCATCATTCTCCCTGTTGAAATCCCACATGGGGTGGCCCCTGTATTGCAGCGGCTGCACCCCCCGCATAATGCACGTGGCCATGACTCCAATCATGGTCAGTCCGGAATGGGCCAGTAACCTTATCCGGCCCATCAAATAATGGACGCTCTTGTCTTCTGAAGCTGGGGGCTCCGCGGACGCCAACTCAGGCGTTTCTTCAGAGGAGCATTGCTGAACTCCGGGAGGCCGATCCGAATAGGGTCCGGCAGCGGAGCGTCTTCTACGTAAAACCATTCGGAAGGCCAGTCTTCGGACACCTTCTTATTGGTTCCGGATGGATATCCGGTCCCGGCAATGCGCCATATTTCGGCACCCCCCACTTGATATATGGACCCCTCGTGAGAGCGGGGTACGAGGCAAAATAACCTCTTCCACAGCGCAAAATGGGGCTCGATGCCTAGAAATAGCTCGCAAAGAGCTACGAAGCCCGCGATATGCAGAATCGAGGCGGGCGTGAGGTGATCGAGCTGGAGTCCGTAGAACTCCAGAAGCCCGCGGAGAAATGGATGTACAGGAAATCCGAGCCCCCTCTTTCTTCGTCCCCTATCTGATAAGGGGGCTCGGATTTCCTGTACATCCGTTCCTCCGCGGGCTTCTAGAGTTCTACGGACTCCAGCTCCATCACCTCACGCCCGCCTCGATTCTGCATATCGCGGGCTTCGTAGCTCTTTGCGAGCTATTTCTGGGCATCGAGCCCCATTTTGCACTGTGGAAGAGGTTATTTTGCCTCGTACCCCGCTCTCACGAGGGGTCCATATATCAAGTGGGCGGTGCCGAAATATGGCGCATTGCCGGGACCGGATATCCATCCGGAACCCCTAAGAAGGCGTCCGAAGACTGGCCTTCCAAATGGTTTTACATAGAAGACGCTCCGCTGCCGGACCCTGTTCGGATCGGCCTCCCGGAGTTCAGCAATGCTCCTCTGAAGAAACGCCTGAGTTGGCGTCCGCGGAGCACCCAGCTGGAGGAAGACAAGAGCGTCCATTATTTGATGGGCCGGATAAGGTTACTGGCCCATTCAGGACTGACCATGATTGGAGTCATGGCCACGTGCATTATGCGGGGGGTGCAGCCGCTGCAATACAGGGGCCACCCCATGTGGGATTTCAACGGGGAGAATGATGCCACTCGTCATGGCCGCCAAGGGCCGGGATCGGCCGAAGACCTGGTGAAGATTCTGTCCGGCCTGTACAAGAGGGAGAAGGAGGACTTCCTCCAGACGAGCCCATTGAATGGGTTCTCCATGAACAACCCTCGGAGCTGGGTAAGCGGACGTTTATTTATCCGACCCACGCTTTCAAAGTTAAGTACCTAACTTTTGTGGTTTTTGACGCAGGATCTGCGCCGGACTGTGGAGAGCATTCATAGCCCGGCTCCACAGCCCGAGGATCCAGAAAGATCCCTTGATCCGTCCTCCGAAGAGGATCCGGACATAAAGGTGGAGCTAATCGATGGGGTGTTCCATCAACTCAGCATGGACAATGCTCTAGTCGCCATTACGGCGGACTACCCCGGCCTATCTCCAGCTCCCCAGGTGATTGTGACCGAAGTCCTGACACCATTATTCCATCCTTGCGCATTTCTGACCACCGTGTACCATGGTGTCTCGCAGGGGGCACCTTCAGGGCAGGAGGCCGAGGCCACGGCAACTGGCCAACAAGGGTCAGTCCGGCCCAGCAGGCGGAAGAGGAGTGCGGCGCGGATCGAGACGTCGCCGCAACGGTATAGCTCACGATTGTTATTTAGGACAAAGTTCCTAAGAAGTGTTTGAATGCTCATTACCTTTGCAGGAGAAAGAGTGCCCGCCGGACTGTGGGCGTAGGAGTTGCCGACCCAGCTTCTGCCAGCCAGGCTCCAACGCCTGGTCTGGAGGGGGAGGCAAGCGCAAGGCGCGAGCCGGATACTCCTCCAACGGAGGATGCCGACAGACTGTCCGCCACCAGGTCTGAGGTGGAGAGCGCCATGAACCATAGGCGCCACAGGACAGTTTTTCGTGATGCGTGCTTCTCCCCCGAGGCGTTGAATGCCTTTAACGCGGGGGACACGCACCTCCGTGCTGCTCAAGATGGTTTGACCAGAGCCACGGAGCAGTATGTAAAGGACATACGGGTAGGAGATTTTAATAGTTGTATATGCCAGTAGCCCCCGAGACTTAAAGTAGTTGGAATAACTGATTTAAGGATCATTTGATATGCAGGATCCTACAGAGAAGAATACCCGATTGTCCCAGGAGCTACAAGAGTGCAAGGCTCAACTTGAGGCCGCACTCGCTGCCGCAGGAGGAGACACTGAGACCTCTCCTGGTAACACATTATTTCAAAAAGATAAGCGGTGTGCGGCGTGCGTGTAAATCTGACACTGATATTGCAGATGTTGCCGGACTGGATCCGGACAAGCAACACCTACTACGCCAGCTGAAGGCCGGCGAGAGGGTGCTGATGAAGGTACAGAAGGAGAGGAATAAACTCCAGGATGCCCACACCCAGCTTGGAGAGGAGCTGAAAGGTGTTCGGGCCGAGCTGTCTGGCTCCGTGAAGGAGAATCAGTGGCTTCGTTGCGGCATCTATAGTAAGTGCTTGAGCGAACTCCTTTGAAAAGAAGAGTTCGGCAAGGAAGTCAATTGACAGAAATATGTCTGTAGGTGTGCTCACAGGTAGCCCTGCGGAGGAGATGCCCGTATCAACAGGTGATCAACTTCCCGAGCTGGTGCAACTGCTCGAACGAGTTCGGCAGGCGATGAGCGGCGTCGTCCAGGCTTTATGGCCGTCCCTCTCCCTACGTGAGGGCCTTGGAGAGCTTGCGGAGAAGCTTCAGGGAGTGCGGCAGCGCTTCCGTTTATGGAAGATATCAGCCTGCCGCCAAGGTGCCAGGGAGGCCTGGGCCATGGTGAAGACGTGGTACATGAAGGCGGATCCCAACCACATGGCCGAGGTCGGGCCTGTGGGGCCCGATGGGAAGGAAATCCCTGTGAGCTTAGTGTACGGCCAAGTGGAGTTGGCCGCTAAATATTCCCAATGGGGCTGTAAATTAGACAGCCTATTAGACGGGATTGAGGAGGAATACAGTCAATCGATTTGACAATGTATTTGAAAATGACATGTAAAATGCCTTCTAGCCGGATTGTAGATCGTTTGTCTTTGCCGACCTTTTCGCTTCAACCTCGGGACCCTAGAGTCCGAAGTGTGTCTGAATACCTTCTCAGTTAAGAAACAACCGGGGCATGCATGGAGACCAGGCGTAGGGATCATTAGTGCTTTATCAGACAAGTGCCCAACTAGTTATGTTATATTACATGGTTAGTAAGAAACATCTTCCAGGGAGAATAGTTCCGTTAAGGGTTCCTTTCCCTGGGAGGCATGCCCTAAAGTGCATGTCCAGACTGCGGAAAAAGCAGGAAAACATCTGGGGGCAGGTAATAATATGTAAAAAAATCATCTTTCGAGTCACCGACCGAATATTCCCTTAAGAACGCTAGCTTTCGGCTTCACCCAGTCTGAGGTACACATCCGGCTGACCCGGCAGTAACAATCGCAGAGGTGCTCCCTTTACCTCCTAGCCGAACAATCGGGAACATAGGGGCAAGCACAGGAGCCAGGCAACCCAGCTTGGCCAAAACTTAAGTCATATCGATGCATATAATGGTGAACAAAAGGTACATGTGGAAGTTTGACACATGTGCTGGGCATAAAGCCCAGATAAGTAAGCTTCTGGTAAAGAATCCCTCAGGTATAATGAGTGCGGATAGCGCATCAAGTGTGTGCGAACAATGCGCAAATAGGCCTCTAAGGGCTTTTTATGAAGGAGGTGAGAGAACAGAGAGAAATAAAAAAGACGGCTGGAGTGTAAAAATATGGACGGAGGAAGGAAACGAACTCTTAGTCCGGTGCTAGGCGTAAAATCTTCGGAGGCGGGCCGTGTTCCATGGATTCGGCTCGAGTCAGTTGTCCAACGCATTTCCCAGACGGTACGCTCCGTCGGTCAGGACTTGATCGATAATGAAGGGGCCCTCCCATTTGGGCTTGAGTTTGTCCTTTTTCTTGTCCGGCAGGCGTAGAACTAGTTCGCCAACATTGTAAGTCTTGGCCCGTACTTCCCTGCTTTGATATCTTCGAGCCTGCTGCTGATAGAATGCGGAACGAGCCTTGGCGATGTCGCATTCTTCCTCCAATGCGTCCAAGCTGTCCTGCCGATCCAGCTCGGCTTCTCTTTCTTCGTACATGCGCACGCGAGGTGAGTCATGAATGATGTCGCAGGGCAAAACTGCCTCTGTGCCGTATACCATAAAGAATGGTGTCAATCCGGTAGTACGGTTGGGCGTTGTCCGCAGCCCCCAGAGTACGAAGTCGAGCTCCTCTACCCAGTGTGTGTCAGATTTCGTAAGGGACCGCACTAGTCTGGGTTTGATGCCGCTCATTATTAGACCATTTGCTCGTTCCACTTGACCGTTGGTTTGAGGATGATAGACTGAATCGTAATCGAGCTTAATGCCCATATTTTTGCACCATGATTTAACCTCGTCAGCCATGAAGTTCGTGCCATTATCGATAATGATGCTATGGGGGACACCATAACGGTGTACTACCCCGGATATAAAGTCTATCACTGGTCCGGACTCTGCCGTTTTAACTGGCTTGGCCTCTATCCATTTGGTGAATTTGTCCACCATGACCAATAGGTACCTTTGCTTGTGTGTTTCCCCTTTAAGGGGTCCAACCATGTCAAGCCCCCAGACCGCGAATGGCCAGGTAATGGGTATAATTTTGAGGGCGGTGGGTGGCATATGGCTCTGATTTGCAAAGAGCTAACAACCGACGCATCTTTGGACTAAGTCCTGAGCATCTTCCCGGGCCGTCGGCCAATAAAATCCTGTACGGAAGGCCTTGCCTACAAGGGCCCGAGTTGCGGTGTGGTGTCCGCCTAGTCCGGCATGAATTTCACCCAGAAGGTTTCGCCCTTCCTCTTCGGAGATACACCTTTGAAGGACTCCGGTTGTGCTCTTCTTGTAAAGTTCCCCCTCATGGACCTTGTAGGCTTTAGATCGCCGAACTATGCAGCGAGCCTCGTTTTGGTCTTCAGGAAGCTCCTGCCTAATCAGGTAGGCTAGGAATGGTTCTGTCGACGGGGCAATTACTGCCATTATTTCGTGGGCCGAAGGCGTTATTTCATCGGCTGAGTTGCCGATTATGTCAGATTGTTCCGTGTTGGGCGGTGCGGCTGCTTCCGGGTTGTTATTTCCGGACTCCTCTTTCCATAGTACGGATGGCTTAAAGAGCCGTTCTAGGAAGATGCTTGGAGGTACAGCGTCTTGTTTCGCACCGATGCGTGCCAATACGTCGGCTGCTTGGTTATTATCCCGGGCTACGTGGTGGAATTCAAGTCCTTCAAACCGGGCTGACATTTTTAGGACAGTGTTACGATAGGCTGCCATCTTCGGATCCTTGGCGTCAAAGTCTCCATTTACTTGGGATATTGCGAGGTTTGAATCCCCGCGCACCTCTAGGCGTTGAATGCCCATGGAGATTGCCATCCGAAGGCCATGTAGGAGGGCCTCATATTCGGCTGCATTGTTGGAGTCCATGTACATTATCTGAAGTACGTATTGGACTGTATCCCCGGTTGGGGACGTCAATACGACGCCAGCCCCCAAGCTGGCCAACATTTTGGAGTCGTCGAAATGCATAGTCCAATTGCAGTATGCGCCGTACTCTTTAGGGAGTTCGGCTTCAGTCCATTCAGCGACAAAGTCAGCCAAGACTTGCGACTTTATGGCTCACCGAGGTTTGTAAGTTATATCGAATGGTAGGAGCTCAATGGCCCATTTTGCAATCCTGCCCGTTGCGTCGCGGTTGTTTATAATGTCGTTGAGGGGCACTTCGGAGGCCACTGTTATCGAACACTCCTGAAAGTAGTGTCGGAGCTTCCGGGATGCCATGAACACTACGTACGCTATCTTTTGATAGTGCGGGTAACGGGACTTGCAGGGAGTTAAGACAGTGGAGACGTAGTACACTGGTTTTTGAAGAGGGAATTTATGCCCTTCTGTTTCTCGTTCGACGACGAGCACCGCGCTTACAACTTGATGTGTTGCCGCGATGTATAACAACATTGGTTCGCCCAAGTTAGGTGCAGCCAGGACCGGATTTGTTGCCAATATGGCTTTTATTTCTTCGAGTTCGGCAGTGGCAGCATCCGTCCACTCGAAGTGTTCGGTGCGCCTGAGGAGGCGATAGAGAGGTAATGCCTTTTCTCCTAAACGGGAGATAAAGTGGCTTAGAGCCGCCACGCATCCAGTCAATTTCTGTATTTGTTTGAGGTCTTTTGGAATGTCGAGCTGTGATAGAGCTCGGATCTTGGCTGGGTTTGCTTCAATTCCTCTACTGGATACGATGAAGCCCAGGAGCTTTCCGGTTGGCACGCCGAAAACGCATTTTTACGGATTCAGCTTGATGTCATATGCTCGGAGGTTGTCGAATGTGAGCCTCAGATCGTCTACTAGGGTTTCGACGTGTTTGGTTTTGACGACTACGTCGTCTACGTATGCCTCTACTATTTTGCCGATCTGGGTAGCCAGACATGTTTGAATCCTGCACTGATATGTTGCGCCGGCGTTTTTGAGCCCGAAGGGCATTGTGTTGAAGCAGAATGGTCCATATGGAGTAATGAATGCCGTTGTGGCTTGGTCTGCCTCCGCCATCTTAATTTGATGGTAATCGGAGTATGCGTCAAGGAAGCACAAATAATCGTGCCCTGCAGTAGCATCGATTATTTGGTCGATGCGGGGAAGAGGGAAGGGGTCCTTTGGGCAGGCCTTGTTGAGGTCTTTAAAATCGACACATAGGCGCCAGGATTTATCCTTCTTTGGTACCATTACCAGGTTTGCTAGCCAGTCCGGATGTTTGATGTCTCTGATGAATCCGGCTTCCAGTAGTTTGGCTAGCTCTTCTCCCATTGCCTGTCTTTTGGGTTCCGAAAATCGCCGAAGAACCTGTTTGACTGGCTTGAATCCTTTTAGGATGTTTAGCCCGTGTTCTGCCAATCTGCATGGGATTCCTGGCATATCTGAAGGGTGCCAGGCAAAGATGTCCCAATTTTCTAGAAGGAATTCTCGTAGTGCGGCATCTACATCAGGGTTCAACTGTGCCCCGATGGAGGCCGTCTTTGTTGGGTCCGTTGGATGGACTGGAATTTGACTATTTCATCCGCTGGTTTAAAAGACGTGGACTTGGGTCTCTTATCGAGTGTCACATCGTCCCTATTCACAGTAGAGTGCAGCGCAGTAAGTTCCTCCACCGCTAGGGCTTCGGATAGTGCCTCTAGGGCTAATGCGGCTGTCTTGTTTTCGGTGCGGAGTGCTATGTCCGGTGTCCAAGGCTCCTTTGGCGAAGATACCGTCTCTGAAGACGGGAAGAGGCATCCTTCCTATCGGTGACGGCACAGAGGAACTCTCAATGAAAGCACAAATGTCGGTATCAAAACCGGCGGATCTCGGGTAGGGGGTCCCGAACTGTGCGTCTCGGCAGATGGTAACAGGAGATAAGGGACACGATGTTTTTACCCAGGTTCGGGCCCTCTCGATGGAGGTAAAACCCTACTCCTGCTTGATTGATATTGATGATATGGGTAGTACAAGAGTGGATCTACCACGAGATCAAGGAGGCTAAACCCTAGAAGCTAGCCTATGGTATGATTGTTGTAATGGTTGTGTGTCCTACGAACTAAAACCCTCCGGTTTATATTGACACCGGAGAGGGCTAGGGTTACACAGAGTCGGTTACAATGGTAGGAGATCTACATATCCGTATCGCCAAGCTTGCCCTCCACGCCAAGGAAAGTCCCATCCGGACACGGGACGAAGTCTTCAATCTTGTATCTTCATAGTCTTGGAGTCCGGCCGACGATGATAGTCCGGCTATCCAGACACCCCCTAGTCCAGGACTCCCTCAGTAGCCCCTGAACCAGGCTTCAATGACGATGAGTCCGGCGCGCATATTCTTCGGCATTGCAAGGCGGGTTCCTCCTTCGAATAATTCATAGAAGATTGTGAACACCAGGATAGTGTCCGACTCTGCGAAATAAATTCCACATTCCACCGTAGAGAGAATAACATGTACACAAGTTCAATCTGCTGACGTTCTTTGTGGCGTGACGTCATGCCACTACCAAGCCTTTACTTGAATCATTTTTTATTATACCACCTCAGCGCATTTAGCAAAGCGGTTTCCTTGGCACGTCTTGTCGAAGCAAAGATCGTGTTCCCCTTATTCCGGGATTCTCATCAATACGGACGTGGGTAACCCAACCGCGCCATTGATGGTGGCACTTGGGAGATAAGCGAGTTTTACCATGCTGGTGGGGACGCATAGTCTTCGTCCGCCCATATATAAGGGGATAAGGACCCACCTTTTTACCTACGCCTTCTTCCTCCTTTGCTTATCCATCTCTGCACACTCGAGCTCCAGCGCCCAAGCCCGCACATCTCGTCTCGACCTTCTCCAGTCATGTCCGGAGCGGGAGGCAAGTGGTTGGCTTCCTCCGTTACGGAGGAGCACATCAAGAAGCTGCGCAGCCGGATACCTGTCCAGCGACATCGCGCACCGGCTGCCCGACAAGGGGCAGCTCATCCCCACCCCCAGGCCCCATGAGAGGGTCGTATTCCTTCCCCACTTCCTCCGCGGACTGGGCTTCCCATTGCATCCCTTCGTCCGGGGGCTCATGTACTACTATGGCCTGGACTTCCATGATCTGGCGCCAAACTTCATCCTCAACATCTCGGCGTTTATCGTCGTGTGCGAGGCCTTCCTCTGCATCCAGCCCCACTTCGGCTTGTGGCTCAAGACCTTCAATGTCAAGCCGAAGGTAGTGAAGGGCGTGCAAGCGGAGTGCAGAGGCACCATGGTGGGCAAGATGCCCAACGTCATCTGGCTCGAAGGAGCCTTTGTGGAGTCCGTCAAGGGGTGGCAATCGGGGTGGTTCTACATCACCGAGCCGCGTGACCCTAAATGGGCGGCGGCCCCCGAGTTCAGATCTGGTATCCCCATGCAGCTCACCTCCTGGAAAGAGAAGGGCTTGCTATGGGGCAGTTCGGAGGAGCTGACAGGACTCCAGTCCTGTCTCCAGACCTTGGTGAACAAGAAGCTTAGGCTTGTCAATGTGATCCAGGTCATGCTCGTCCGCTGGATTCTCCCCTGCCAACAGCGGGCCTTTAATTTGTGGGAGTTCGATCCGGCACAGGACCGGACCCTGAGCGGGCTCTTCGACACGACGTACGAAGATGCCTGGAGGGTGCTGTTCAAGGGCGGAGAAGCCCCCGCGTCCGCGACAGAAGACCGCGGATTCAGCACGAAGCGCCCGGCCGGCGAGGTAAGCTTTGTTATCCTCTATGGGACACTTATCTTCTTTCACAATTTAATTTTATGTGGGATCTAAAACTCCCAATGCCTTTGACAGGACTGGCAGAGGACGTCCGGACAGGTAGACTACCCGGCTCCCCTTCCCGAAGAACCAGCGGACGCCCGTTTAGCGGGGCTGCTAGTCCTGGCACTTTATGTGGTGCCGGAGAAGAAGGCCAAGAAGAAGGCCACGGGAACTCGAAGAAGTTCCCAGCGCCAGGTGATATCGGACTCATCATCCGATGGCTCCAAGGCGGACTACTCCCCCGAAGATGAGGAGGAGAAAGAGGACTCTCCCCCAGAGGGGGGAGAGAGGAAAAGGAAGGCTTCCCCAATGGGGGAGGCCGAAGTGTCCAAGAGGGGAAGGACCCTTCCCCCGGACAGCTCCGCCAACGCCAATGATGGCGACGAGGAGTGGCCCTCAAGGGCCAAGCCCCTGGCAAGATCGTAAGTATCCAGACTCCTGAGTGATTTGTAATTTCTTTTTCGTGCCACGTAGTGTCCTTCTAATGCCGCATACTATCTGTAGCCCGGCCGAGGAGGATCTTCCCGCTTCGTCCAGCGGGTCCCTGGCGCCGTTGGATGTAGATTCCATTCCGACCGCCTCCACCCCTCGCGATGCTGAGGACACTGAGGTGGGATCCCAGGAGGGGACCCGCCGGGAGGGGGAGGCTCCGGAGGTGCCCCAAGGCAACCTCCCGGACTTCGTGCCGGACTCCGCGCCGGAACCCGCAGTGGTTCCGGAGGCCGGCAGGCGGCCCCTTCGTAAGAAGGGCAAGACCGTGACACCGGCAGCCTTCGTCCAACCGGAGGCGCCGGACAACTTGTTGGAGGCGCTCAATGGCGCTTCCATCGAGGAAGAACACCGCACTATTATGAGTGCGGTGATTCAGAAGGTTCAGCTCGCCAAGAGCAGGCTGACCGAAGCTTGCAGCAGCCTTCTAACAGGCTTTGAGGTAAGAAGCTTTAAAATACGTAATGTAATACCGCATAGACAGTAGCCCCTGATGCTCGGTTCGGTGTTCGGAAAGAAAAACCGGACTGAGGATCTATAAAAGATATACGCAGGAGTGCTAAAAATTATGTCAATATGGGTTTGCAGGCTGCGTTGCTGACCTCTGCCGCACTGACTGCGGAGGTCGGTGCTTTGAAGCAGGACCTCGAGCGGTCCGAGCGAGAGCTCGGCCTTGCCAAGAAGCAGCTCGAGGATAAAGAAGGTGAGGAACACCACTTTGAAATTTGTACCTTACGGAAAAGTATTTTGGTTGCGATAGAAATAACAAGGATAACTTGGGTACTGCAGGGGCCACGAACGAGGTGGCGACCCTAAAGGAGGCCGTGTCCGTGGCCGAGCGCAGTGCGGCCGCGGAACGGGTGGAGCGAGAGAAGCAGGAGGCGCGGGTGGCGGAGGTGCGGCAAGAGCTCTAGGCTCTCATGGAAAAGCATGAGAGTTTGGAGCGCGACTCGAAGACTCAAGAGTCCGAGCTTGCCTCGGCTCTTGAAAGTGCCAAAGCCGCCAAGGCCGAGGCCCATAAGTCCCTCCAGGAGATTGAGGCGATGAAGAAGATAGCGGCGGGTAAGGCATTTTTCATGCAAAGCAAGCATGTGAATGTAAATTACCTGTTACTTACCCGAATTCGGAGCTCTCCAGGGGCGTTTGCAGATCTGCCTTGCAGCGTGTCCGATGCCGCCGCATTCTACCGGGCCGAGGAGGGGAGCTCAACGGAGAAGGTCTTCTGGTCTCAGTATGCTGAGGTCGGACATCCAGTGCCCCCCTAGCGACCAGCTGAAGCAGCTGGTCGAGCTCCACAAGGTAGCCGAGCAGGCCATGAAGGGCCTCATAGTCCGGCTGTGGCCTGGAGAGGCCATGCCTGGGAGCTACTTCGGCCTCGTGCGGTAGCTGGTGGATGCGTGCCCCTGGGTGGAGGTCATCAAGCGCTCCGCCTGCATTGAAGGTGCCCATCGGGCCCTTGCCCGCGCAAAGGTCCATTGGGGCAGGCTGGATGCGGAGAGGCTTCTGATGGGCACGCCGCCGCCGGGCAAGGAGTATCGTACGCCTAAAATGTACTATAAGACTGTCTTGAAGGGTGCCCGCAAGATTGCGGATGAGTGCCCCAGAGATGTAATTATTGAGTAAACTCGCCATGTGTTATCCTGTGCGCTGAAAACGTTGTTCATATGCGCTAAGCAACGCTTATTTGATTTAAAATATTACCTTCTGTGCGGCCGTTTATTAAATCTGAGAGATGGCAAGTCGTCGGCTTCAGCCCCCATGCAACGAGTGCTGGGGTGTTCGGGATAAACTTGAGCACTCTTGTTACCATTTTTGGGTCCATCCAGGGAGGCGCTCAACACAACGAACAAGGCAACCGGACTTATAAAGCTTGAACACTCTCACTTAGCCATAGAATTCTATAATTTTAAATTTCGGCGTAGCCCCTAGTGTTCGAAAGACCGAATTCGGGGCGCTATCCACGCCTTGGCCGGACATAACCGGTTCCTCGCTCTAAGCGGCATAAGTCTTTAAGGACTCGAAAAGACCACTCGAACAGCGACCAGCTCTTGCCTTATCATGACAGTCAGTTTTAGCTTTCTCCACTGAGGCACTCGCCCAGCTCAACCGGGGTGCAATCGCAGTGGTTCTCTTAGTGCTACCTTAGCCGACGGAACGGAACGTATGGTACCAAAACATGGGAGCCGGGCAAACCCAACTATTGACCCAAGACATGATTCGGAGCCGATGCATATAGTGCTATAAATTCTGGGTGCCGCACTTGTGAAAGTGTTTGGACTTCACACGATAATGCGGGGAACATAAGCCCCTGGTGTATTCGGCCGTACCAAATTGTACGGATGCAAGATGTCATAAATTAACATATATATAGAAAGGAATGCAATTATAAGGAAAAAGTAATGCATTGTTTATTCAGGGAATTCTTCCATGAGTGCAGAACGATACAAATAGTGCGGTAAGCAAGGGAGTGGACTATTTTAAACATGTCCCCCTCCAGGGGTGGGCTGTGGAATGGTGTAATAAACAGATTTAATGCTCGTAATGGAGACCACCTGAGTGTTCGTCGTAGCCCTTGTTCCTCCCTGGATGTTGCATCGTGAGTTCGGCCGATCTACTGCCGGACAGGGCCTCTTGTAAACGGAGTCCTGTGGATAAAATGAAAAAAGGAAAAGAAAAAGAGCGACACACTTAGGAGCCCCTGGTGTGGTTGAGCCGCACTCTGGGCCTGTCGTGGTCGTGCCCCTCCCCCTATGCCCAAGGTATCTCCAGAGCGTAATGATGTACGCGGGGAGTTTGTCCTGCCATCATGCAAGGGCTGGGGGTGGGGCCGCATTGCTACGCGTGCTCGGAACATGCCAGGTGGTCTTGATGTATGTTGCTCCGGGCACGTTTCATCATGTCCGGTCTTTTAACGGCCGGACTCGAAAATTGCCTTAAGAGGCTGTTCTGTACTTCTGCCGCGAGAGCCGCTATGTGTTCCTCTGTTCAGAGGGAGCGTTCAGTGTTTCCGTTGATCGTGATGACTCCACGAGGGCCCGGCATCTTGAGCTTGAGGTATGCATAATGCGGCACCGCGTTGAACTTTGCAAACGCAGTTCATCCAAGCAGGGCGTGATAGCCACTGCGGAACGGGACTATGTCGAAGATTAAATCCTCGCTTCGGAAATTATCCGGGGATGCGAAGACCACTTCCAATGTGACCGAGCCCATGCAATTGGCCTCGACACCTGGTATGACGCCTTTGAAGGTCGTCTTTGTAGGTTTAATCCTTGAGGGGTCTATGCCCATTTTGCGCACTGTATCCTGATAAAGCAGGTTCAGGCTGCTGCCGCCGTCCATGAGGACTCTAGTGAGGTGAAATCCATCGACGATTGGGTCTAAAACCAATGCGGCGAATCCGCCATGGCGGATACTGGTGGGGTGGTCCCTTCGATCAAAAGTGATCGGGCAAGAGGACCATGGGTTGAACTTCGGGGCGACTAGATCCATCGCATATACGTCCTGAAGTGCACGCTTCCGCTCCCTCTTGGGTATGTGGGTTGCGTATATCATATTTACCGTCCGTACTTGTGGGGGGAAACCCTTCTGTCCTCTACTGTTCGGCGGCCGGGTCTCCTCCTCGTCGTCGCTATGTAGCCCCTTGTCATTGTTTTCGGCAATTAACTTGCCTGCCCGCTTGAATACCCAACAATCCCTGTTGGTGTGGTTAGCTAGCTTTTCGGGGGTGCCATGTATCTGGCATGAGCGGTCGAGTATTCGGTCCAAATTGGACGGACCCGGAGTAGTTCTTTTGAATGGCTTCTTCCGTTGCCCGGGTTTAGAGCCTCTGAATCCGGCGTTGACCGCCGTATCCTCATTGTTATCGCCGTTAACACGGCGTTTGTTTTTGTTTCGACGCGACCTGCCATTTTGGTCCTTAGTATCCGGACTGCCAGCATTTTTGTTGAGGTTGTTGCTTCGAGCTAGCCAGCTCTACTCTCCCGCACAGAAGCGGGTCATGAGTGATGTGAGGGCTGCCATGGATTTCGGCTTTTCCTGTCCCAGGTGCCGGGCCAGCCACTCGTCGCGGATGTTATGTTTGAAGGCTGCGAGGGCCTCTGCGTCCGGACAGTCGACGATTTGATTTTTCTTTGTTAAGAACCGTGTCCAGAACTGTCTGGCCGATTCATCTGGCTGCTGAATTATGTGGCTTAGGTCATCGGCGTCTGGTGGTCACACATATGTGCCCTGGAAGTTGTCGAGGAATGCGGCTTCCAGGTCCTCCCAACACCCAATTGACTCTTCGATCCAAACCGCGGGGTCTGTTGTGCCATCGGAGGATTCAATGTTCATGGGTTTAAACCCTTCAGGGATTTGATGATCCATTACTTCGTCTGTGAAGCATAGTGGGTGTGCGGCGCCTCTATATTGAGCAATATCACGACGTAGCTCAAGAGAGCGTTGTCTGTTGTGTTCGGCCCGGCCGGGGTTGCTGTATCCGGCGCGACGGTAGTCGTCGTGGGTCGTGGGGCGCCCACGTGATCCGTAGATGGATCTGGATTATCTTGCCTTGCCCTCCAATATATCCCGCAAGTCCGGCGCATTCCCTCGTGGCTTCGTACTTTTCGAGCGGTGCCGGGGTACGGTCCTGAAGGAGGGCCTAGATGCCTCTCTGTCGCGACCACGGGGTGGTCGGTCTTCCGTATTGTGCGCTGGTGATGAAGGTTTGTATGCTTCCTACTCTAGTCGGGGGAGCAACTTGCGTTTTGGGTAGCTCTTGGAGGGGCGTTCGAGTTCATACTCTTCGGCCGCGAGGACCTCGGTCCATCTGTCGGCCAGCAGGTCTTGATCAGCTTGAAGCTGTTGCTGCTTTTTCTTTAGGCTATTTGCCGTGGCGATAAGCTTGCGTTTAAAACGCTCTTGTTCGAGGGGATCCTCAGGCACGACAAATTCGTCGTCGTTGAGGCTTGCCTCGTCTCCGGAGGGAGGCATGTAATTGTCATCCTCTAACTCCTCATCTGCCGCTCTCTCTCGAGGGCTGGCTTCCCCGTCCTTCTGTGCTGAATTGTGCTGGAGGGGGTTGTCTTCGGCACTCTCTGGGGTGTTATTATCTCCGGTGCTGGAATCTCCATTCTTGCTGTGGCGGGATTTAGAGCGGCGCCGCTGACGTCGGCGCTTGGGCTGTTTCTTAGAGGAATCTGCCTCCGCTGCTTCTTCGCCGTCCCCGTCCTTTGGGGTGTCCACCATGTATATGTCATATGACGAGGTGGTCTTCCAGTGCACTGTAGGCGCCGGTTCTTGATTGTCTCCGGCATCGTCGTCCATATCGTCGATGTCTTCGGAGTCATAGTCTAGCATGTCGGTTAGATCGTCGACAGTGGCTACGAAGTGGGTGGTAGGTGGGCTTCGAATTTCTTCGTCGTCCGCATCCCAGCCATCCTGGCCGCAGTCCGGCCAAGGCTCTCCTGATAACGAGAGATACTTTAGCGAATTCAGGATATCGCCAAAGGGTGAGTGATGAAAGATGTCCGCAGCGGTGAACTCCATAATCGGCGCCCAATCGGATTCGATTGGCAGGGGCGCCGGAGGTTCGGAGTCCGGCAAGGAGTCCGGCACCTCGGTGTCACAAGCTTTGTAAGGGACAAGGTCGGTATTCGGCTCTATCACCGTAGAAGTTGCAGCTCCCGAGGTGGTGTCCAGCCACCTATCCTCGGTCTGCGTGATCGGCTCTGAGCTATGAGTCGGAGCAGATTCGTGTGCGGCCTCCAAGGCACTGTCCGGCGGCAGAGCAAGATCATGCCCATCGTGACAGTGCGGCACGCTCGGCTGTGGCTCGAATCCGTCGAAGATCAAGTCTCTGTGGATGTCGGTCGTGAAGTTTAGGCTTCCAAACCTGACCTGATGGCCAGGGGCGTAGCTTTCGATCTGCTCCAGATGGCCAAGTGAATTGGCCCGCAGTGCGAAGCCGCTGAACACGAAGATCTGTCCGGGGAGAAAAGTCTCACCCTGGACGGCGTTGTTGTTGGTTGAAGAAGCCATCAAGCCTATCGGTGACGGCACAGAGGAACTCTCAATGAAATCACCAATGTCGGTGTCAAAACCGGCGGATCTCGGGTAGGGGGTCCCGAACTGTGCCTCTAGGCGGATGGTAACAGGAGACAAGGGACACGATGTTTTTACCCAGGTTCGGGCCCTCTCGATGGAGGTAAAACCCTACTCCTGCTTGATTGATATTGATGATATGGGTAGTACAAGAGTGGATCTACCACGAGATCAAGGAGGCTAAACCCTAGAAGCTAGCCTATGGTATGATTGTTGTAATGGTTGTGTCCTACGGACTAAAACCCTCCGGTTTATATAGACACCGGAGAGGGCTAGGGTTACACAGAGTCGGTTACAATGGTAGGAGATCTACATATGCGTATCGCCAAGCTTGCCTTCCATGCCAAGGAAAGTCCCATCCGGACACGGGACGAAGTCTTCAATCTTGTATCTTCATAGTCTTGGAGTCCGGCCGACGATGATAGTCCGGCTATCCGGACACCCCCTAGTCCAGGACTCCCTCAGAGAGCTTCCTGAGGAGCAGGAAGAAGCAGAGAGAGTAGCCCGCCGGTCTGCTCTGTACCAATTCATTGACAACGTCTTGTACAGAAAAAGACCGAATGGCATGAAACTAAAATGCATCTCCTGGGAGGAAGGACTAGAGCTGTTGGCAGAGATACATGGAGGCATATGTGGCTCCCACATATGGTCGAGGGCCCTTGCCGGCAAGGCTTTTCGGCAAGGTTTCTTCTTGCCCACCACCCTCCAGGATGCGACGGCACTAGTAACCAAGTGTGAAGCGTGCCAGTTCCATTCAAAAAAGCTTCATCAACCAACTCAAGCCCTTCAAACCATCCCTCTCTCCTGGCCCTTCTCGGTCTGGGGGCTCGACATATTGGGCCCTTTCCCTCGTGCAGTCGGGGACTTTGAGTACTTGTACGTTGCAATCGACAAGTTCGCAAAGTGGCCAGAGGTGGAAGCAGTGAGGAAGGTGACAGCGCAGTCAGCCATCAAGTTCTTCAAGGGACTAGTTTGCCTGACAAAGGCACACAGTTCACAAGCCATGCCTTCATGAAATACATTGAGGATCTCAGCACCAAGGTCTGTTTTGCTTCTGTGGCACACCCACGGAGCAAGGCCAGGTGGAGAGAGCAAATGCTAAAGTTCTGCGGGGCTTAAGAACGAAGACTCTTGACAGGCTGCGCAAGAGTGGAAGGCGCTGGATTGACGAGTTGCCGGCGGTTCTTTGATTAATCGGAACGACGCCGAATCGAGCCACCGGCCAAACACCCTTTGCCCTGGTCTACGGGGCAGAAGCAGTTCTCCCCACGGAAATCATATACGGGTCACCTTAAGTGCTTGCTTATGATGAGCTTGAGCAAGAGCGATTGCGGAAAGATGATGCATTGCTCCTTGAGGAAGATCGTCTCCGGGCGGCTGTGAGAGCAGCATGCTACCAGCAAGCCTTGCACCGCTACCACAGCCGCAAGGTTCATGCCCGGAGCTTTGAGGAAGGTGACCTTGTTCTTCAGCATGTTCAGTCGGCTAAGAATTCCAACAAGTTGACGCCGAAGTGGGAAGGCCCTTATCGGGTAACACGAGTCACCAGGCCCGGCACAGTCCGCCTTGAGACCGAAGATGCCATTCCAGTGAGCAACTCCTGGAACATCGAGCATCTTCGCAAGTTTTACCCATAAGGCATGGCTGCCGGGCGTCCCGGCAAGCCATCTTTTGTACAAGCCTTGCCGGCGAGGCACGTAATCCTTTGTACAAAGCCAGGCGCGGACCCTGAGCATAAATGAACGAAGCGCTAGCGCCCTAAGTTATAGCATGCATGCTAGGTCGAGTCTCCTCCTCGGTTAGGGTTGAAAGTGCTTAGCGGCGGCTAACCCCTAGCTTAGAGGTCGAGTGCGCGTCTCTCTATTCTTTTCTATCCTCTTTGGTTCGCAGGGCACATAAGCACTTCTGCCGAGCTGTTTGGAAGAAAGGAACGGACCGGCGTCCCGACCCCGGCAAGCCAAAGTTGTCGAGGGCTGCAAGTACAAGGATCCATCCACGGCAAGCCAAGGTTGCTGGGGGCTGCAGATCCAGATAAGTCTTTTATCCTCTAGCATGCATTTCGTTATGGACTGGGATATGTGAAACCTCGTTTTATTTCTAGGCTATCCTGCTCCCCTCTTTCCGTACCCAAGGATTATCTCCTGGGTCCGAATTTGGTCGTAGTCGCGCCAACAAGGAAATGGAACGAGGAGCCTAAGCCGACCTAATCCCTGCCTTCGCCAAGAGCGTGAGAAAGGTCAAGCAAAATGGGGGGACGGCAAGGCCTGTTGCTGGGCGAAAAACGTTTATCTTAAAAAGTAACAAGGATTCATTCCTTGTCGCGGGTTTCACCCACGAATGAAAAACCCGGCAAACAACCCTTTTTCATTAAAAACATCCCGTACAAGTACAGTTCATACGGAATGAAAAACATGAGCAAGGGGATTACAAGTTCTAAATTTAGCGAAGGCCCGAAGGCTTACAGACCAAAAAGAGATAAGATGCCCGTAATCCCTTTCTTGTCCCTCTCCTCAGGAGGCAGGTCAAGGAAGCGAAAAGGGGCAAAAGAGGCGCCTAGGCAAGCTATGAGCAATAGAAAGCACCAAGAGAACATCTCGGTGGCCGTCGAAAGGCTGGCTGGTGATGACGGCGCCGGGGGAAGAGCTCGAAGACGAGGCGGCAGGACGTCGATATGCGACGAAGGCATCGGTGCCCGCATACTCCAACTTGACGGCCTTGCCGCCCGCCCTCTTCCTCTTCCGCAGCCTCCCAACGCCAGCCGCCCAAGGGGACGACCCCGAGAAGTTCAAGGAGCCGGTGACACGGATGATGGGGTCGCTGGTGCCGCCCGGAGTGGCGCCCGATGCTTAGTCGGACCCGTCATCCTGCCGCCCGCTACCCTCGTTGTCGCCGCCGCTGTCTTCCTCGCCACTCCCGCTCGAGGAGGAATCTTCATCATCAGAGGAGCTCTCCACGCAGCACCTTACGCGAGTCCCGAAGTGCCCGAAGATCTTGACGGAGAGGAGGCCACTCTCCATTAATTTGAAATGGAGAGTGAGCCCCTCCGTCAAGCTGTGGATGTGGGCGAAGGTCTTCCACCCTCGGCGGAGGTACATGATGTGAGGGGCGGGGAACTCAACGTCAGCCCATGTGCCGCTGTTCCCGCAGCCCCTCATATGCAGCTGCAGCGCCTGCGGCGGGTCTAGCTCCATCTCCCGCGCAAATGGAGTCGGGAGGCAAATACGACGGCACGGTGGCTGGCGCAGCCTGATGAAGAACTCGCATGGGTTATCCCCGACGTGGCCCTCCACCGGGGGAGGGGCCGCTGGCGGAGGCGAGGCCGATCTGCCGCCCCGTCCTCCTCTCCCTCGAGCACCGCGACGGCCTCGACCTCACCCCCTCCCCCTTCCTCTAATGGCCGGCTCCGCCGCTACAAGCTCTTGGGGAGGAGCGATGCGTTGTCTAGCCGAGACCCACGCTGCCACTGATGAAGCGTCGCCACGCCCCCTCGCCATGACAGAAGAAAGGAGGAAGCAGGAACGGGGAGAAGCAGATGACGAAGGATTGAGAGGCGCCGTTCTTCCCGCTCCCCTCTTTATAAAGGGGCGGGTGCGAGGCTCGGCCGCCCCTCTCGGCCAATCCGGCCCATTGAAGTGACAACGGGCGGGGCCGTCGACCGCCCTTCCTGCTCAATTGAAGGCGTGTGGGAATCGACCCACGCGTGCGCAACTTCCTGTATCCCGCGTGCTTGTCATTCGCTCTACATCATGCATGCAACAAACGTGGCACAAAAGACGGGCGCAATGGGATGCATGGAGCGACGGTTCCCGAGTAAGGGCAGTAAATGAGCAGTGGCCCCGTGGCCTCGAGGAGACACGCAAGCCGCCTTTTTACTGTCCACCATAAGATGACGCCAGCGTGCTTCGGTCACGCACATGCGCGCGACCCCCACTTCGCGCATTCAACGCGGGTCATGGAGAAGCACAGCGGACGAAACAGTTACGGCGATAAAATCTGCCCCGCCTGCCCGCGCACCGTTTTGGGCCTAGCCCAACAACGTGTCGCGCTTATGTGTGGCCCAGGCCCAGGGGCTCCTGTCGGTGTACAAAAGTAGGGGCTCTCCTTTTGACCCCTTTACTTGTGCACAGGCAGTTGGAGCCACGCGGCATGGCCGCACATAGCAGGGCAAAGGAGGGGAGCTGGAGAGAAGTCGAGAGCACGAGACAAAGAAGGCGACATCAAGGACCAAGGCCAGAGAGATCAGATGGACGAAGCAGGTTTCCCCGGCAAGACCCTTGCCAGGGCGGCCTCAGCAGCCCCGGCAAGGCCCTTACCGGGGCAGCTTGCCCACACCAGCGGAGTTAGCCACCCTCGAACCCACGGTCTCCAACACCATCAATTACCACTACAAAAAATACACTTCCATGATGATACGTGTTTGTCACAGTAGGTCGCGTTTTCTGTCTTGCATGTACATCCATGACGATTTTATGACAGAATCAAGATAGTCATACCTGTGCTGTCGTAGAATTGTTCCTTGACATTACCAAAATTATCATCACGGAAGTGTCCACTTCCATGACGATAAATCGCGCGTCACAGAAGTGCTTTCGTCAAGGGTGACCAACACGTGGCATCCACCATAATGGAACGACGTTAAGCTATCGGGTCGGATTTTGGATCTGATAACCCATTAACAGCCACGACCAATGCCGATTTTCCATGTGTAAAATTCTCATTGGCTGACGGATCCACGCGTCAGCTCCGCGTTGGCACAGGTGTCACTCATCCAACGGTCGAGATGGGCCTATGATATGTTGACACGTGGACCAGCCCAAAAGTGGCCCACAGAGTTTAAATGGGCCGCCCCAACCAAAGGCCCATAAGATTTAGCGGACCATAATGGGACGGCCCAGCTAAAGGCCCCACAAAATTTAGCAGACTATAATGGGTCAGCCCAGCTAAAGGCCCACATGATTTTGCAGACCATAATGGGCCGACCCAGCTAAAGGCCCACAAGATTTTGCGGACCACAATGGGCTAGCCCAGCTAAAGGCCCACAAGATTCTGGAGACCATAATGGGTCGGCCCAGCTAAAGGCCCAACATTCTCTGTCAAATCGGCCCGTCAACGGCCTGTCCTAAACTTGTCATCAATGCGGCCCATGGTCACTTCTGGCCCGTTAAGAGTCCGCTAAGTAATTGGGCCGAATTACGGCCCGGTGCATTTCCGGCCTATTAAAGGCCCAGCTTCATTTGGGCCCATTTACAGGCCATCAAAACTTTCGGCCCATAAACGACTGTGAAAGATTTGGGTCATATTTGGCCATGTCTGACATTCGGCCTGTTAGAGGCCCACTATAGATTTGGCCAGTTTCGGCCCGTTGTCATTTTCATCCTGTTAACGCCGGACGTTGACCATGGGCCATATGTGGCCCAACGTCATATAGGGCCCATTAACGGCCCATATAAAAATGACAATAATCTAGCCCGACCGAAGCTCCGGCCTATTAAAGGCCCGTGTATTAGGTCGACGCATTTACGGCCCATCCGGATTTCGGCCTGTCAAAGATCTGCATCGTAAATGGGCCACCATTTCGGCCTGCTAAGTCTAGTGGGTTATTTGGCACAATCAAGGCCCAATCTCACTTTTGGTCTATTAAAGGCCCATGTGTTTTATGGGCTCGAGATATTTACACCTATAAACGGCCTAATTTTACTGAGGGCTCAAATTATGTTTAGGCATGTTAAAGGCCCACTATGGGCACAGGCCTACCAGAAAAATATGAAATCTTATGCTGATTTAGGCCTAGATATTTTTAGTGGGCTACATGCCAATTTCGGCCCGTAATCGTTTTTAGCCCAATTGGAATGGGCCCGACGAATGTTGGCATGTTGGGCTCCTACGAAGCTTTCGGCCGAATACATTACTAAGATAAACCTACACTATACAAAAATAGCGTCGTAATTACTGCAGCCTGTGGCAGCATCATAAATGTTGTATCACAACAAAATAAATTCCAACCATACAACAAAATGCCTGTTGGCATAAAGTTTACAGTCCTTCCAGATAAAAGCACCATCAGATGTATAGAAGCACAGATCATTTGACCTGAGTGCTAATGTTTCAGGCTGTAGAATCTGATGGAGCAGCACGATGTCCACCTTTTTTCCGCCACTGCTCTTGAACAATGAAGCGAATGTCTGATAGTCTGGTTTCAAAACCATTCATATCTAGACGACATTTCTCAACCACTATTCTTGTTTCCAAAACAACGTCCATTAGGTATTGAACTTATGTCTGGAGCACAGATATATCACTCTGTCTAGCAGGAAGATTTTGTTCAGTAGGCGATTTGGACGAGGTTACCTTGACAACCAACCCAGAATTATGCAGGAAGGTGCTTTCTGCACTGTTAGTGGAGAGATTCTGACGCACTGCAACAAGAGGTGACATTGTGCCAGTGGTAGCCTCGTCACCTTCAGGTGGTTGTGGCTGTTCAATCATTTGTTCCATAGCTTCCTAAAAGTTTGAACTTGTATATTAGTGTACTAGATAAGTTACTAATGAGACAAAAACAAACAAAGTAGGTTAAACGTTTATACATAACTTATTTTGGTGAACTAATGTAATACATTAGCATGTATTGTAGTGCCAACTACATAATAAAATCACTTTCAGAACATATGTCCATGTAGCATGCCTACTGTATTGTCTATTTCCTCACATTCGTTGACATCTAAGGATAAAGAGACATGGTTTAAAGTAGGATGAACATAGTATGACATCATTCATATCATGGGAAAATAGATATAAAACAAACAGGCTATTTTATCTTTGTGTGCACATGTGAACATAACAACTAGATTACAGATCAAGACCAAAAGAATATCCTTCATCTCTTTTAAACCATGTAAGGTGAAATGATACGTTAAGACAACTGTGTATAAAAGCAAATAGAGTAACTGACATTGGCTGCACAAGTAGTTAAATGAACATATCACAGTACTGAAAGCACAAGTGCTCCCTAGGTGGTTTTGGTAATTAATGTCAACATATCTCTTGTTGGACTAACACTTTTATCTAGTATATTTCAGATAAGTTCAACAATGGAGTGGCATGGACTAAAGGATGTGGGAACTCCTTCAAGATGCTAAGGACAAAGGATTGGCTCAAGCTTCAAGCCCAAGACTCTTCATTTTATATTTTAGTGGTCCAAGATCACATTGAGTCTATAGGAAAAGCCAATAATATCAAGGAGGGATGAGGTGTTGCTTAATGAGCCTCTTGCTTCATGTGCTTCGTGATATGCTCCAAAACCCTCAGCTACTTTCCCAATTCCATAAATGACCTAAACCCAAAGCCAAAATCGGTCACACCGATTCTTCCTATCCGGCGCCACCGATTCTAAAAGTCATAGCCACTGCGACAAACCCTAAGCAAATCGGTCTTACTGATAGGGATCTCGGTCTCACCGAGATGGGATTGCAATCTCTCTGTGTATGTCCATTATCAAAATCGGTCTCACCGAGTTTGAGCAATCGGTACTACCGAGATTACAATGCAAACTCTCTGGAAAACTTATTACCAAAATCGGTCCCACTGAGTTTGTGTAATCGGTCAAACCGGGTTTGCCTGACCAACTCTCTGGAAAGATTATTACCAAATCGGCCTCACCGAGTTTGTGTAATCGGTCTTACCGAGATTACGTTATGCCCTAACCCTAACAATATCGGTCTCACCGAGTTGCTTTTCGGTCCCACCGAAAACCCTAATGGTCACATTATTTGCTAAATCGGTCTGACCAAGTTTAACGATTTGGTCCCACTGAACTTGGTAGATTGTGTGTAATGGTTAGATTTTGTGTGGAGGCTATATATACCCCTCCACCTCCTCTTCATTCGTGGAGAGAGCCATCAGACTGAACCTACACTTCCAGCATACATTTTCTGAGAGAGAACTACCTACTCATGTGTTGAGGCCAAGATATTCCATTCCTACCATATGAATGTTGATCTCTAGCCTTCCCCAAGTTGCTTTCCACTCAAATATTCTTTCCACCAGATCCAAAACCTATGAGAGAGAGTTGAGTGTTGGGGAGACTATCATTTGAAGCACAAGAGCAAGGAGTTCATCATCAACGCACCATTTCCTACTTCTTGGAGAGTGGTGTCTCCTAGATTGGCTAGGTGTCACTTGGGAGCCTCCGACAAGATTGTGGAGTTGAACCAAGGAGTTTGTAAGGGCAAGGAGATCGCCTACTTCGTGAAGATCTACCGCTAGTGAGGCAAGTCCTTCATGGGCGACGGCCATGGTGGGATAGACAAGGTTGCTTCTTCGTGGACCCTTCGTGGGTGGAGCCCTCCGTGGACTCGCGCAGCCGTTACCCTTCGTGGGTTGAAGTCTCCATCAATGTGGATGTACGATAGCACCACCTATCGGAACCACGCCAAAAACATTCGTGTCTCCAATTGCGTTTGAATCCTCAAAACCCTTCCCTTTACTTTCTTGCAAGTTGCATGCTTTAATTTCCGCTGCTCATATACTCTTTGCATGCTTGCTTGATATGTATTGTGAATGTTGAAATTGTGCCTAAACTCCACTTAAACTCAAAGAAACTTTAAAACTGCAACTTTGGTACTTAGTGTCTAATCACCCCCCCCTCTAGACACCTCTTCTCAAGGTCCTACAAGTGGTATCAGAGCATTGGTCTCCATTGCTTTGGTTTAATCACCATTGGAGGAAGATGGATGAGTCTACTATTGGGAGTCTTAGACATAGAGTGCCTATTCTTGATGGAGAGTATTTTCATGAGTGGAAAAATGAGATGCTTGTTATTTTCAATCAATATCATTTTAACAAGTACATTGCTAGTCCTTGTGCAACTTATGTTGATCCTATGTATCCTACCCATGATGAGTCAATTGACATGATTAGGAATCTTAGAACTGCCGAACTTATCATTAGAGGATTGCCTAGAAACTTGATTGGATGCTTGCCTACTTTTAAGTGTGCCTACACCGTATGGAAATTTCTTGAGGAACGATTTCCAGATTATTCCTTGAAGAATCTTGATGAAATTCTCCATAAGTCTAGTGCCTTGAGTAAGATGGATACTAGTGATCCTATGTTTGGTGATCGTCTATTTGACCTTACAAACCTTATGCGTGCCAAAGGAAATGTTGGTATCATTAGTGATATTATTTCCGAAGCTATAAAAATTCATAAGCAAGATTATTGTCAAACTCATTCTAATGAATCACCCTCTCTAGGACTTGATCCACCACATGACGATGTTGAACATGGATACTATGATAAGGATGATGAGAGTGACTTCGATCTTGATGATGCAATGAGACACTTTGGTCTTATGGCAAATCTTCGGGGATATATGTCAGGAGGAAAGGAATGGGTTCTTGATAGTGGATGTACCGATCACATGACCGGGGATAAAGACATGTTTCGTGAGCTTGCTGATAATGATAGTCCTTGAATGTATGTCACTTTCGGTGAAAACTCAAAGGGTAAGGTGGTTGGCCTCAGTAAGGTGGCCATATCACATGATAGCTCCATACAAAATGTCATGCTCGTTGAATCTCTTGGTTACAACTTACTTTCAGTATCTAGACTTGCTGATTTCGGTTTCAATGTTCTATTTACTGAAGTAGATTGCCAAGTGTTTTGTCGAGATAATCATAAAATGGTCTTTACCGGTGTGCGTAGAGATGATCTATACATTGTTGATTTCACTAAAAAGGCTCAACCTAAAACTTGCTTCATTGCTAAATCCTCAAAAGGTTGGTTATGGCATAGACGATTAGGTCATGTTGGTATGCGAAACCTTGACAAGCTTATTAAAGGAAATCATATCCTTGGAGTCAACGATGTCATATTTGATAAGGATAGACTTTGCAGCGCTTGTCAGGTAGGTAAACAGGTTGGAGGAAGGCATCCCGTGAAGAACATCATGACTACAAGGAGGCCACTCGAGCTACTTCACATGGATCTCTTTGGTCCCAACTCTTACCAGAGTCTCGGTGGAAACTCTTTTGGTCTAGTTATAGTTGATGATTTTTCAAGATTTACGTGGGTGTTCTTTCTCGATGATAAATCGCAGGTCCAAAAGATCTTCAAAAACTTCGCTAGGAAGGCCCAAAATCAATTTGAAGTGAAGATCAAGAAGGTTCGCAGTGACAACGGAATGGAGTTCAAGAACGCAAATGTGGACACCTTTCTTGACGAAGAAGGGATTTCACATGAGTTCTCGGCTACGTACACACCTCAACAAAACGGAGTTGTTGAGAGGAAGAACCAGACACTCATTGAGATGGCGAGAACGATGCTTGATGAGTACAAGACGCCGAAGCACTTTTGGGCAGAAGCGGTTCAGACAGCTTGTCATGCAACAAATCGCTTGTATCTTCACAAGCTACTCGGCAAGACGGCATACGAGCTCCTCACCGGTAACAAACCCCATGTTGGATACTTTCGAGTATTCGGCTCAAAGTGCTACATTCTTGATAAGCATCGTCGCTCTAAATTTGCTCCTAAGTCTCATGAAGGTTTCCTACTAGGTTATGGCTCAAACTCTCACACTTACCGTGTCTACAACAATTTCACCCGGAAGGTTGAAGAGACGGTAGATGTGAAGTTCGATGAATCTAACGGCTCGCAAGTAGAGCAATTGCCAATTGATGTAGGTGACAAAGATCCTTCGGAAGCAATTCAAGACTTGGCCATTGGCAAGGTTCATCCAACGGAGGTGAAGGAGAGTACCTCGTCCGTCCAAGTGGAAGCTTCTACTTCACAACAAGGTGAACCAAGAGTTGATACGGAAGCATCCACAAGTGGGACACACCAAGATGAAGAAAACGAGGAAGTGCATCAAGATGAACATCAACAACCTCCTTCTCCACCATGACAAGAGAACGACAATGCCAACAATGAAGAAGGCCAAGAAGAAGAAGAACAAGATGAAGAAGATGTTTAACGAAGACCCAAGCAAAAGCTCTCACGAGTTCGAGCAAGAATTGCTAAAGATCATCCCGTCGAGCAAATCTACAATGATATTCAAACCGGGAGAATCACTCGCTCTAAAACTCGTTTAGCTAACTTTTGTGAAAACTATTCTTTCATCTCTAGCATTGAACCTATTAAGGTTGAAGAAGCATTGGAAGATCCGGATTGGATAAATGCCATGCATGAAGAGCTACATAACTTTGAGAGGAATCAAGTTTGGACATTGGTTGAGAAGCCCGACAACAACCACAACATCATCGGTACCAAATGGGTGTTTCGCAACAAGCAAGATGAAGATGGACAAGTAGTTCGCAACAAAGCACGTCTCGGCGCCCAAGGCTACACACAAGTCGAAGGTATGGACTATGGTGAGACTTATGCCCCCGTTGCTATACTTGAGTCCATCCGCATCTTACTTGCCTATGCTAATCATCATGATATCACCTTGTACCAAATGGACATTAAAAGTGCTTTTCTAAATGGTGAAATAGAGGAGGAAGTTTATGTTAAGCAACCTCCTGGCTTTGTCAATCCTAAGAAACCCAATCATGTTTACAAACTTCACAAAGCTCTTTATGGTCTTAAACAAGCTCCTAGAGCCTGGTATAAATGCTTGACCAAGTTCCTTATTGAAAAAGGCTTTGAAATTGGGAAACTTGATTCTACTCTTTTTACTAAAAGGGTTAATGGAGAACTATTTGTGTGCCAAATCTATGTTGATGATATTATATTTAGTTCGACTAACCCTCATTTTAGTGAAAAGTTTGGGAAGCTAATGTCGGAGAAGTTTGAGATGTCTATGATGAGTGAACTCAAATTCTTTCTTGGGTTGCAAATCAAGCAAACTAAGGAAGGTACCTTTGTTTCTCAAACGAAGTACACCAAGGACTTATTCAAGAAGTTCAATATGCAAGAATGCAAAGGTATGTCTACACCGATGCCTACTAGTGGACATAATGACTTGACCAAAGATGGTGAACCGGTTGATCAAAAGGTTTATCACTCTATGATTGGTTCATTGTTATATCTATGTGCTTCACGTCCCGATATCATGCTAAGTGTGTGCATGTGTGCAAGATATCAAGCTGCTCCTAAGGAATGCCATCTTAAGGCCGTGAAAAGGATAGTGAGATACTTAATCCATACACCAAACTTTGGCATTTGGTATCCTAAGAGGGTCTATTTCGATCTTGTTGGCTATTCCGACTCGGACTATGCCGGAGACAAGGTTGACAGAAAGTCCACTTCTGGTACTTGTCAATTTCTTGGTAGATCTCTTGTGTCTTGGTCCTCCAAGAAACAAAACTCGGTATCCTTATCCACTGCCGAAGCTGAATATATTGCCGCTGGTTCATGTTGTGCTCAATTACTTTGGATGACCCAAACTCTTAAAGATTATGGGATATATGCGAGACATGTTCCATTGCTATGTGAGAATGAAAGTGCTATCAAAATTGGTCATAATCCTGTGCAACATTCTTGAACTAAGCATATTGAAGTTCGTCATCATTTCATTCGAGATCATGTTGGTAAGGGTGACATTGATCTTAAGCATGTTCGCACCGAAAAGCAATTAGCGGATATATTCACTAAACCTCTTGATGAGAAAGCGTTTTGCAGGTTAAGAGGAGAATTGAACATCATTGATGCTTCGAACTTGGAGTAGAAACTCCATTGGATACATGCAAGACATGAGCTTATGACTAATCCTTGATATTTCTCTTATGATGAATATCTTATGTCTTGGATATATTTGTATCTTGCATGTTATCTAACCCATATAGGTACTTGGTGGAATCAAATTCCATGAGATTGTAATCGACTCACATCTTGAACAATCTCTACATCACCAAGTCTCTACACCTTGGTGGTTGAAGACAAGGAAGCACGAAACCTCTTAAACATATCCTTTGACAAATTCTATATTAAGCTTCACGATTGTCATTTTTGGATATACAAGTGCTCTTCCTTGCAATAACTAATCCATGTAGGTAGATGGACTAAAATTTCAAGTGATGCTCCAAATTCTTGATGAGCTACATCAACCTTGAGCAACCCACACAAGTTCAACTACATGGACAACACCACCAACCAAGGTATGTTATTCCATCTTAGAGAAGCTTTACTCCAAGTCATGAGCTAGAGCAACTCGACAAGATGTGAATACATCAAGATGCTTAGACAAAAAATGGCAACCCCATTTTGAGCTTAAACGATGAGTATGACCTATGATCAAGTGATCTCACTTGAGTCCTAAGTCAATATACTCTAACATAGGTGATTCTGTCGCCGACCATTTCTAGATGAAGTTCTCTTGTGTTCTTTTCTGTGTTTTTGCATTGGTCTCATGCATATTCGTTTCCCCTTTCAAAAAAAAACTTCATCTAGATTTCTTTCTTTCTGGTTGCTCTGCATCTTCTGCATTCCAATTCATTGCACATCTTTCAGTAAATTCCTTGCAAATCTTTGTGAGATCATACTAGTCTAAGTGAGCTGAGATGACAAGTGTTTTCTCTGTGATGAACTCAGTTTCACCGATTTGTTATTTTCGGTCCAACCGAGTCCCTTCAGTACAACTGAAGCAAACTACTCGGTGCCACCGATTTCACATCAGGAAAAACAGTTTGCCACAAATTCTGTGTTTCTTCTCATCCAGCTCCACTGAATGAATCTTGTCCTCTACAAGCATCACATTTTTATCATTGCTTTGTTCTGTGTCTCAAGGACCAAACCCATTCGACAGATTCCAGAAGACCCTTCTTGGAAATTGATGTCAAAGGGGGAGAGAGAGAACATCAAAGCTTATCATTTAAAGAGAGAGAGAGAGAGCATCAAAGCTTATCACCTTCTTGAGGGAGAGAGATATCATCTCCTAAAGGGGGAGAGAGACCTTCTAGGGGGAGAGACCCTCAAAGGGAAGAGAGAGATCTCCAGGGGGAGAGAACACTTAAGTAGAAAATATTTCTCAAGGATCCCAGATGCTTGGTGTTCAAGAGGAGAGATACCCACATGTCTTTTTGAGGGGAGAGACATGTTCATTTGATCTTTTGTGCTTATTTGCATTAGCTCTGTTCATCATTCATATCTTTCAGCTCTGTTTTTTTCTTTTAGCTCTAATTTTCTGTTCCCTATCTTCTCCCAGTATCCCATGTTAGATTCAGGGGGAGCAAGACATCTAAGGGAAAGAGATCATTTAAATTCATTGCATATCTTTACTCTTGGGGACATGTCTAATCCAATGTGGTACTTAGTACTCACTCTCTACATGTCATCCCAGTCTTGGTATCCTTGTGGTTTCTTCTGTTTGCTCTGGCTAGTAGATGTATCTGTGTTATCTAACCTTGTTTACACAGGTTCATTTCATCCTAAGACAACTCAAGACTACAAGGTAAGTATATGCATCACAATCATGTGTATGAGGAATTCTTGCTGTTGTACATAATGTTTGCAAGAAGGACTGATGAGCATGAAGGTATTTTCTTCAACATTCTTTGCTCTGATGCATATGGCCAAGATACATGTAACACATTGCCTACTCTATCATGTTTATGCTCTCACATGCTTCTACATTTCATATTCACATGATTGCATACATGTAGGGGGAGCCTATGTTTGTTACATGTCTTTCCAAAGCTTTACTTGCTACTCTTTATATCTTTATCTAAAGCTTTGATGTATGTTGCCATCAATTACCAAAAAGGGGGAGATTGAAAGCACAAGTGCTCCCTAGGTGGTTTTGGTAATTAATGTCAACATATCTCTTGTTGGACTAACACTTCTATCTAGTATATTTCAGATAAGTTCAACAATGGAGTGGCATGGACTAAAGGATGTGGGAACTCCTTCAAGATGCTAAGGACAAAGGATTGGCTCAAGCTTCAAGCCCAAGACTCTTCATTTTATATTTTAGTGGTCCAAGATCACATTGAGTCTATAGGAAAAGCCAATACTATCAAGGAGGGATGAGGTGTTGCTTAATGAGCTTCTTGCTTCATGTGCTTCGTGATATGCTCCAAAACCCTCAGCTACTTTCCCACTTCCACAAATGACCTAAACCCAAAGCCAAAATCGGTCACACCGATTCTTCCTATCTGGCACCACCGATTCTAAAAGTCATAGCCACTGCCACAAACCCTAAGCAAATCGGTCTTACCGATAGGGATCTCGGTCTCACTGAGATGGGATTGTAATCTCTCTGTGTATGTCCATTATCAAAATCGATCTCACCGAGTTTGAGCAATCGGTACTACCGAGATTACAATGCAAACTCTCTGGAAAACTTATTACCAAAATCGGTCCCACCGAGTTTGTGTAATCGGTCAAACCGAGTTTGCCTGACCAACTCTCTAGAAAGATTATTACCAAATCGGTCTCACCGAGTTTGTGTAATCGGTCTTACTGAGATTACGTTATGCCCTAACCCTAACAATATCGGTCTCACCGAGTTGCATTTCGGTCCCACCGAAAACCATAACGGTCACATTATTTGCTAAATCGGTCTGACCGAGTTTAACGATTCGGTCCCACCGAGTTTGGTAGATTGTGTGTAACGGTTAGATTTTGTGTGGAGGCTATATATACCCCTCCACCTCCTCTTCATTCGTGGAGAGAGCCATCAGACTGAACCTACACTTCCAGCATACATTTTCTGAGAGAGAACTACCTACTCATGTGTTGAGGCCAAGATATTCCATTCCTACCATATGAATCTTGATCTCTAGCCTTCCCCAAGTTGCTTTCCACTCAAATCTTCTTTCCACTAGATCCAAAACCTATGAGAGAGAGTTGAGTGTTGGGGAGTGAGAGAGTCCTGGACTAGGGGGTGTCCGGACAGCCGGACTATCATCGTCAGCCAGACTCCAAGACTATGAAGATACAAGATTGAAGACTTCGTCCCGTGTCCGGATGGGACTTTCCTTGGCGTGGAAGGCAAGCTTGGCGATACGGATATGTAGATCTCCTACCATTGTAACCGACTCTGTGTAACCCTAGCCCTCACCGGTGTCTATATAAACCGGAGGGTTTTAGTCCGTAGGACACAACCATTACAACAATCATACCATAGGCTAGCTTCTAGGGTTTAGCCTCCTTGATCTCGTGGTAGATCCACTCTTGTACTACCCATATCATCAATATCAATCAAGCAGGAGTAGGGTTTTACCTCCATCAAGAGGGCCCGAACCTGGGTAAAAACATCGTGTCCCTTGTCTCCTGTTACCATCCGCCTAGACGCACAGTTTGGGACCCCCTACCCGAGATCCGCCGGTTTTGACATCGACATTGGTGCTTTCATTGAGAGTTCCTCTGTGTCGTCACCGATAGGCTTGATGCCTTCTTCAATCAACAACAACACCGTCCAGGGTGAGACTTTTCTCCCCCGACAGATCTTCGTGTTCGGTGGCTTCGCACTGCGGGCCAATTCACTTGGCCATCTGGAGCAGATTGAAAGCTACGCCCTGGCCATCAGGTCAGATTTGGGAGCCTAAACTTCACGGCTGACGTCCGCGGAGATTTGATCTTCGACGGATTCGAGCCACAGCCGAGCCTGCCGCGCTGTCGCGATGGGTATGATCTAGCTCTGCCGCCGGACAGTGCCTTGGAGGCCGCACACGAATCCGCTCCGACCTACAGTTCGGAGCCGATCGCGCAGATCGAGGACGGGTGGCTGGACACCGCCTCGGGGGCTGCAACCTCTACGGCGATGAAGCCGAATACCGACCTTGTCCCTTATAAAGCTCGTGACTCCGAGGCGCCGGACTCCTTGCCGGACTCCGAACCTCCTGCGCCCCTGCCAATCGAATCCGATTGGGCGCCAATCATGGAGTTCACCGCCGCGGACATCTTTCAGCACTCACCCTTTGGCGACATCCTGAATTTGCTAAAGCATCTCTCGTTCTCAGGAGAGCCCTGGCCGGACTACGGTTAGGATGGTTGGGATGCGGACGACGAAAAAATTCAAACCCCACCCACCACCCACTTTGTAGCCACTGTCGACGATCTAACCGACATGCTAGACTACGACTCCGAAGACATCGACGGTATGGACGACGATGCCGGAGACCACCAAGAACCAGCGCTTACCGAGCACTGGAAGGCCACCCCAACCCATGATGTATATATGGTGGACACCCCAAAAGGAAGTGATAACGAGGAACAATGGGACGCGGCAAAGGATAATCCCGCCGACAAACAACCAAAACGGCGACGGAGACGCCGCCATAAGTCCCACCTCGACCAAAACAGCACTCCTAATGACCCAGCAATGGAGCAGGGCAAACCAGTGGACGACGAACATGCAACCAAGCAACCATCCGAACAGGATGAATCGGATAATCAATCCATGCCCGGCGAGAACAACAGTCCAGACAACCTCACGCCGGACACACCACCGGAGCATAACAACCTTCACAAAAGACTCGTCGCCACTGCAAGAAGTCTGAAGAAGGAAAAACGGAAGCTCAAAACAGTGGAAGACATACTCAGAATGAGGTGGAGCAAAGTACTCAAGACCGCGGACAAATATGGCAATGGCCACCAAACAAAGAGCTACCCGAAGCGCAAGCTGCTGCCAGAATTCGACGAGGAGGCCATAGAGCCCCCACAGTCAAAAAGCAAAGAGGACGCCTGGCCGGATAGATGACCAGATGACAGGCCAAAAGCGATAAGCGGCGCCGCACACAAGCCGACTCATGATCCTCGGAAAACAGACGGCCCGGTCAGGTCCATCTTGGGCCAAAAAAGAGGGCCCCAGGAAGCAACACAACACGCCGAGTGTTCGAAGACAACGGCACACCCAAATACAGGGGCGCTGCACACCCACTATGTTTCACCGATGAGGTGCTGGATCATGAATTTCCAGTGGGGTTCAAACCCGTAAGCATAGAGGCATACAACGGAACAACAGACCCTGGAGTCTGGATTGAGGATTACATCCTCCACATACACATGGCCAGATGAGATGATCTCCACGCCATAAAATATCTACCCCTCAAGCTCAAAGGGCCAGCTCGGCATTGGCTCAAAAGCCTCCCAGAAAATACTATTGGAATTTGGGAAGAGCTCAAGGACGCGTTTAGAGCAAATTTTCAAGGGACTTATGTCCACCCTCCGGATGCAGACGATTTAAGTCACATAACTCAACAGCCCGGAGAGTCAGCGCGCAAATTCTGGAACATGTTCCTTACCAAAAAGAACCAAATAGTCGACTGTCCGGATGCCGAAGCCTTAGCAGCTTTTAAACATAATGTCCGAGACGAATGGCTCGCTAGACACCTCGGCCAAGAGAAGCCGAGAACAATGGCCGCGCTAACAAGCCTCATGACCCGCTTTTGCACGGGGGAAGACAGCTGGCTAGCAAGATGCAACACCAGCGACCCGAGTACATCCTAGATCAGAGATGGAAACGGAAAATCACGACGCAGAAAGGATCCGCGCCAAAATAAAGAAAAAAGCCCAAAGAACACGGCGGTTAACGCCAGATTCAAAAGCTCGCGGCCGAACAACAAACACTGCCTCTTAAGGACAACAGTGACCAGCTATCCAACTTAAACAAAATTTTGGATTGGATATGTCAAATCCACAGCACCTCCGGAAGGCCTGCAAACCACACCCACCGAGATTGTTGGGTCTTCAAACAGTCCGGCCGACTCAACGCCGAACACAAGGGGCTCGACGCGCCAAGCGAGGATGATGACGAACCCCACCAGCAGAGCGCTGGAAAACAAAAGACTTTCTCACAAGAAGTTAAAACAGTAAACTCACTACATGTGATAGTACGGAAAAATAGTACGGCACCCGCTAAAGCACGTGTCGCACGGTCCACCCCAGCGGAACACCGAGATTGGATGTTAAAACCAATTACGTTCGACCACCTGGACTATTCCAGGAATATTCGAAGCGCAGGATGGACTGCTCTGATATTGGATCCTATAATCAATGGACTACAATTTACACAAGTCCTGATGGACGGCGGCAGCGATTTAAACCTGCTATATCCGGACATAATCCGCAAGTTGGGGATAGACCTTACTAAAATTCGACATAGCCGCACTTCCTTCAAAGGAGTGACGCCAGGCCCTTACGCCAAGTGCACAGGCTCCTTACTACTAGAAGTTGTGTTCGGGTCACCCGACAACTTCCGACGCGAAAAGCTAATCTTTCATGTCCCCCCATTCAAAAGTAGCTATCAAGCACTATTGGGACGTGAAGCTTTTGTCCGCTTTAATGCAATACCACACTACGCGTCTCTTACACTTAAAATGCCCGGTCCACGCGGCATCATCTCACTAGAAGGTCGTTCAAGACCCCGGACACGGCTAGACGGGTCCAGCATAAAATAAGCTAGGGGCTCCCTAGCCGCACACCCCTTTACAAGGGGCTGCGCGTATGAGCTAATATAAGCTCAGCTTTATTCATTCATTCATATTTCGATTTTTTCATTTTTTGCACGACCACTTTTCAAACTAAGTTCCTCTCTTTTTACAGATGAACAACGTGTACACCCGTCCAGGATACGGCACAACGGAGACATGGGCGCAGACGTGCAGCAGGGACCCGCCGCAAGGATTCTTTTCAGATTAAGTCCCTGCATAAACCTTTCTTACTGTCTTTTGTTGATCACATCCCACGGTTTTTCACCATAACCAACGAGGAGGCTGGCGCTTTGGCATCGGCCGCGCCAGAAATTCTCGCCTGTACCTGGACACTAGGGGCTTAGGGCATTGTTTTGCCCATTATTATAAAGACCGAACACCTTAGGGAGTGTTCAGCTCCGAGTCATGTCTTTGGTCAAATGTAGGGTTTGCCCGGCTCCTGTGTTTTACTGCCTTACGTTCCGTATCATCGGCTAATGCGGCACCAGGAGAACTACTGCGATCGTGCCCCGGTTCGGCCGGGCGAGCACCTCAGTAGAGAAAGCCGAAAACTGTCTGTCATGATATAGCGAGAGACTGGTCAACCACTCGATCGACTATCGGAATGTTTAGAATTCCGCCGCTTTGACGAAGGACCGTTTCCCGGCCAGGCACATACGCGCCCCGAATGCGGAGAGCGCGGTGCCCCTAGGGGCTATGTCGTAGCCCCACCCTCGAACTCCTATGGCTAAGTGAAAGTGATAAAGCATTATAGTCTGGTTGCCTCGTTTGCTACGCTACCACCTCCTTCATAGGACCGAGACGTCGGATTAAGTGTGAAAATGCACTATTTTTGCAAACACCCCCGCACCTTGTGCGTGGGGGCTGAAGCCGACGACTGCCATCTTTCGGGTTATACACACGTATACATAAACGGCCGCACATGAGATATTTCAATTCTTGAATGCACAAGTACAAAAAGCACTTACATTGTAAACATCGTTTTACAAACCATAACATTCATTTGAATATGACATTCTTCGAGCACTGCGACTCTATTTCACGAGCACCACGCAGAACTTCCCCAAAATAGTGCTCGGCAGGTAACCGGCTTTCGTCCGAACCCTGGGTCGCAACAGCGGTGGCATCCATCTCCGTCCAGTATGTCTTCACACGGGCGAGGGCCACTCGCGCACCCTCTATGCAGGCCGACCGCTTCATCGCCTTGATATGCGGCACCGCCCCAAGAAATTGCTGCAATAAGCCAAAATAACTCTTCGGCTTGGGCCTATCCGGCCAGACATGAGTCACGATATCCGTCATGGCAAGTCCGGACAATCTAGTCAGCTCAGCCCACTCGGCCAACCGATCGGTCAGCGTAAGGGAATGCTCTGGACTATGGAATTGAGACCAAAATAGCTCTTCCGTCTTGTGATCCTTCTGACTTCGGAAGTGCACAACGGCATCCGCCGCACTCGCCGCTAAGTCCATATAAGGATCCTCCAGACCCCACAGCTGGCCAAGCTGAGCATAATTTGGATCTATAAACCTTCGGCGCAGCAGAAAGGGCTTGCAAGCCACAATGTCTCCGGCCTAGCGCAGCTCCTCCTTTATAGCCCGCATTGCAGAACGGGCATCCTTGGCGTCAGCGATGGCCTTCCCTAGGTCTTCTCGCTCCGCTAGACGCTCCTTTTCAAGAACCTCATTGCGGTCGGTAGCATCTTTTAACTTCACGGCCATTTCGGCCATCTCCTCCCTGCTTCGGCAGTGTGTAGACCTTTCGGCTTCTAGCTCTTCGGCCGCCCTCGAGGCAGCCGCATCACTCCTTCTGGCTTGCTCGTTGGCTTGAGCAAGTTCTGCCCGAAGACTCTCCACAGCAGCGGCACCAGCTGCATTGAGCACACATGTTGTAAGGAGTGGGCTTCGGCTCCCTTACTCGGTGACCACGGAGAAAAAACCTACCTTGCGACTCCTCAAGTCATTTATTGACCAGCGCGATGTCCGCATCCGCAGCATCGAGCTGCCGCTTTAGTTCGGCAACTCCATCAGTCCGGCTAGCCACTGAACTGTCCGCCACCTGCATAGGAAAGGCGAAAATCAATACCTGGAATTTTGATCCTCGGCACACTGTCGTTCCCGACACCCTACCGAGTCTCAGGGAATACTATCTATACAGGGCGCACTTTATGTGTAAAACTGTCAAAGGGTATGTCATTTTTACGTACCTCAAACCCCACCAGCAAACTCCTGACGGCATCACGCAATCCACCTTCGGCGGATGAGATTCTTTCAATCATCGTACTCATCAGTGTACGATGACCTTCTGAGATAGACGCCCTCTCAAGCAGATCCTTCAGCTCCCCTGGCCGCACACCAGTTCGTGCCGAACTATTCGGCCCTGCCGGACTCAGGGACACCCTCCATGATGACACTTTAGGCTCGTCCGCTCTATCCGATGGTGCGGCAGATGGAGTCGTCTCGCTCTCCATCATCTCCGGACGGAGTTCCCCCGAAGACGAGCTCATCTGAGAAGGACGGAGATCCGAACTACAAGGTAAAAACCTAAGTTATCCTCAGAAGCACAAATAGGGATGTCCCTCATTACAAAACTCCCTTTTTTCTACTTACGGCTCGCTGGAGGGCTGATTCTTTAGGGGACACTGTGCGGCCGGAGCCTCTCCGGACGCAGGACCCTCTGGTGAATATCTCTTCCCCCGCTTCGGGGCTTTGGCCTCCGGGTTTTCGGAGGCGGTCCTCTTCTCCCCCTCGAAGGAGGGATTCTCGATCCCCCTTCCTCAAAAGCCTCCTTGGTTGAGGCGGTAGTTCCTCTGTTCTCCCCTTCGCCTTCCTCCGAAGGCGCAACCTCCAGCATCCTGACCAGCACGGGATCCAGCGCGGTCTCTGGGAGGGGCCGGACACCGTATCAGTTTTGCTTGCGCTATCCACTCCTGTTTAGATGGAAATTGGTCAAAAGGCGAATCATAGAAAGGCAAACAAACGGTATGTCCGGACACGGAGCTACCTACTTGTGTATCCGGGCGATTACAGCTTAGGCCGGCGTCCTCGGTCAGTTCCGGACACGCCTCTCATGATCCGAAGAATAATTTGTACATCTCCACGGGTGTCATACCCATGAAGTGTTGGAGAATCTGTGGTCCCTCCGGATTAAACTCCCACAGCCGGAGAGGGCGGCGTTTGCAGGGCAGGAGACGCCTAATTAGCATGACCTGCATCACCACGACCAGATCGATCTCCCTCGCTTGGAGGTCTCGAATCCGGCCCTGCAATAGGGGCACGTCCTTTGGTGGCCCCCAGTTGAGCCCTTGGCTGACCCATGACATCAGCCGCTGTGGAGGGCCCAAGCGGAAGATGGGCGGCGGCTTCTGCCTGCTGCCCCTGGGAGCGGTTATGTAGAACCACTCCTGCTGCCACAAGCCGAGCTCCTCCTGGAAAGAGCCCTCGGGCCATGGAGCATCGGCCCTTCTGCTCACAACCGCCCCGCCGCACTCTGCGTGACGCCCCTTGATCATCTTCGGCTTCACGTTGAAGGTCTTAAGCCACAAGCCGAAGTGAGGGGTGACGCGGAGGAAGGCTTCGCAGACGACAATAAATGCAGAAATATGGAGGATGGACTCCGGAGCCAAGTCGTGGAATTCCAACCCATAGTAAAACATGAGCCCTCTCACGAAAGGATCCATCAGGAAGCCTAAACCCCGACGGAGGTGGGATACGAACATGACATACTTGCCGGGCTCGGGGGTGGGGATGACTTGCCCTTCGGCGGGCAACCTGTGCGAAATCTCGTAAGACAGGTACTTGGCCTCTCGCAGCTTTAGCACATCTTCTTCCGTAACGGAGGAGGGCATCCACCGGCCCTGTAGGTCGGAGCCGGACATTGTTGAAGGTCCGAAGCGCTCGAATCTGGGGCTCTGGGTGTTGGAACTCGGGGCAAGGAGTAGATTCGATTGAAGATTGAAGAAAAGAAACAAGCCTTGGTCCCATTATAAAGAGGGAGAATACCAAGAGCCATCCCGTGACCGTTCGGGACTCGCCTCCGACAGAGGGGGCGTGGTAACGGGCACGGTTGGGTTACCCACGTCCGTATTGATGGGAATCCCAGAATAAGGGGAACACGATCTCTGCTTCGACAGGACGTGCCAAGGAAACCGCTTCGCTAAACGCGCTGAGGTGGTATAATAAAAAACGATTCAAGTAAAGGCTTGGTAGTGGCATGACGTCACGCCACAAAGCACGTCAGCAGATTGAACTTGTGTACATATTATTCTCTCTACGGTGGAATGTGGAATTTATTTTGCAGAGCCGGACACTATCCTAGTGTTCACAATCTTCTATGAATTATTCGGAGGAGGAACCCGCCTTGCAATGCTGAACAATATGCGTGCCGGACTCATCGTCATTGAAGCAAGGTTCAGGGGCTACTGAGGGAGTCCTGGACTAGGGGGTGTCCGGACAGTCGGACTATCATCGTCAGCCGGACTCCAAGACTATGAAGATACAAGATTGAAGACTTCGTCCCATGTCCGGATGGGACTATCCTTGGCGTGGAAGGCAAGCTTGGCGATACGGATATGTAGATCTCCTACCATTGTAACCGACTCTGTGTAACCCTAGCCCTCTCCGGTGTCTATATAAACTGGAGGGTTTTAGTCCGTAGGACACAACCATTACAACAATCATACCATAGGCTAGCTTCTAGGGTTTAGCCTCCTTGATCTCGTGGTAAATCCACTCTTGTACTACCCATATCATCAATATCAATCAAGCAGGATTTGAGTTTTACCTCCATCGAGAGGGCCCGAACCTGGGTAAAAACATCGTGTCCCTTGTCTCCTGTTACCATCCGCCTAGACGCACAGTTCGGGACCCCCTACCCGAGATCCACCGGTTTTGACACCGACAGGGAGACTATCATTTGAAGCACAAGAGCAAGGAGTTCATCATCAACACACCATTTGTTACTTCTTGGAGAGTGGTGTCTCCTAGATTGGCTAGGTGTCCCTTGGGAGCCTCCGACAAGATTGTGGAGTTGAACCAAGGAGTTTGTAAGGGCAAGGAGATCGCCCACTTCGTGAAGATCTACCGCTAGTGAGGCAAGTCCTTCGTGGGCGACGACCATGGTGGGATAGACAAGGTTGCTTCTTCGTGGACCCTTCGTGGGTGGACCCTCCGTGGACTAGCGCAGCCGTTACCCTTCGTGGGTTGAAGTCTCCATCAACGTGGATGTACGATAGCACCACCTATCGGAACCACGCCAAAAACATCTGTGTCCCCAATTGCGTTTGAATCCTCCAAACCCTTCCCTTTACTTTCTTGCAAGTTGCATGCTTTACTTTCCACTGCTCATATACTCTTTGCATGCTTGCTTGATATGTATTGTGAATGTTGAAATTGTGCCTAAACTCCACTTAAACTCAAAGAAACTTTAAAACTGCAACTTTGGTACTTAGTGTCTAATCATCCCCCCTCTAGACAACTCTTCTCAAGGTCCTACAAGTACCAATCAGTTCAAGGCAGGAGGAGTAAGGACTTACAACAATGGCTTGAACTGGTGTGCTCATGCCCTTCATCTTGCTGGTGTGGCAATACTCGAAGATTTGCACTGCATTTGGTTCAGGTTCTTTTTGGTCCGCACGGGCTTTCCTCTGTATTTGGAACAAGTCAATATAGATATGATAATATGGCACAAAAAAAGAAGGAAGTAGCAGCTATTTACAAGAGCATCGCAGTGTGCAATATAGCTACGAGATCCTGTTGTCTGTTGGAATTTCACTTTAGAACGGTTGGTTTTGTTCTTCAAATAGTTAGCCTAGAAGAAGATACACTTGTAAGGCACATACATAAATACAAGTTCAATATGTGGTCTGATCAAATACATATAGCCTACCTGATACTTTGGATCAGACCAGTGTTTAACGAGGGCTGTCCAGTCTTCATCTGTAATATATTCCACTGGCTATGTTTGGGCGATTTCATTGTTAGCCTTGCCTTCAAAGTGAGATTTTCTAAGGTGGTACCGATACTATCGCAGAGCAGACTGAAAAACATGAGTGCATGCTTGTTTAGTTGCATCATCTTTCGGATCCAACTTGAACCTCATTAGGAGGAAGCTAGAAAGTATGGGACAGAGCAAGACATAATTGCGATGAATAACATTACTTACGGAAAAATGGTCAAGGAAGGTGTTAAACTGAGTATTGTCTTCCTCATTCATGTATTGGATCCACGTTGGGAGGATACGTGCATGACACCTAACGGCAACGGCTGCCTCTGATACTAACTTGGCTGACTCTGTAGTATCACGTGGCCTTTTTAAACCTGCCTCAAAATGGATCTCCATTCTTCCTCCTTTAGATTTTGTTAATCTGTCAAGCATTATCCCCGATGTCTGTTTCCGCTTGCGCCGTGGTGCTAGTTCAACAATGAATATGGAAAGTGTTAGCGTACATCAAACTATGAGAGTACATATAAAGGAGCATGCAACTACAACTTGACTCGGTCAGGTACCATCTTGGTATTGATGCTCATGAGGTTCATCTGATCTTGCCAAGTCCTGTTGTGTCAGCAGTGCTTCAGAAGTAGTGTTAGGTGTGAAGGCAGCTTGGGAACTGGCTAGTTCCGGAGCAAACGAACGAGTAACTGGTTGAGATGCTGGTACAGTTGAAGCGGATGCTGCAGCTAGTGGAGCAGGTGATACCGTGTTTGTAGATTTAGCCGGTGGACTTGGACCTTCTACTGCACTATAAGTACCAGCAGAATCTCGACGGCAGAACCTTTTCCGTTTCACCCGACGAGTAACAGCACTCCCTACTATATTATTTTCCTTGCTCTTTTTTGACTTTTCCATGTCAAGCTGTACCCACAACACAAAAGAATAAAATCACTCTTCAGAACTCATTGATGCATGATACAGACAAGCAATACTTTGATGTAAGACAACCGTATGAGGATGGAATATGTAAGAAAAACAGGACGGCATGACATATTCACAGCTACGATGTGCAAACTAAGCAGAAGGATTTTCAAGAAAATAGAAGTAATGCAAGCTAGACACCATATGAAAGATGCAACCAATATTACTCTGCCAAGTTAAAAGTGTCTTGTCATAAGTGGCAATTCGAAAAATTAGAAGCAGTACAACGTAGAAATCAATGCAAGATGCAACCACTATCAAACTGCCATGTTAAAAGCGTCCAATCATGAGTGACTGATGCGGGATACACAACAACAGTACTTTGATGTAAGAACATGGTATGATAGATAGATGCAGTGTATTCTAGACATAGAAAGCCATGTCATATGCACATGTATAATGTATAAACTCAGCAGGTGCAATTTAATCAAAATAGAAGAAATACAGGCTAGACAACTTGTGCAACATGAAACCAATTATCACACTGTCAACTTAGAGCAAGCACTTGCGATGGTGGAGTACAGGAGATGAACTCATCATGTAGACTTGGGACTTCAACTTCATTAGCAGTAGCAGTGGCAAATCTAGAGAGTCTCTGTTTGCATCGGTGCGAAGGACCACCAACATCCCCTAACTTACTCTTTTCCTTCCTATTTTCTGATATTGCATTATGAAGTCAAAACCACAAGAAGGTGAATAAAATTAGCTCTGCATAACTGGTTGATGCATGATACAGACGAACACTACTTTGATGTAAGGCAAGCGCAGGATAGGAGGATGGAATATATACAAAAAAAGACAATGTTTCATATTCACACGTACGATAGGAGGATGGAATATGTATGAAAAAACAGTAAGCGGAAGGCATTTCAACAAAATTAGAAGAAATGAATGCTAGGCACCATATGAACATGCAACCAATATCACTCTATCAGGTAAAAAGTGTCTCGTCTTAAGTGCCATTTCAAGAAATTAGAAGCAGTACAAGCTAGAAGACAATGCAAGATGCAACCTACATCACAGTCCCAAGTTAAATGTGTCTTATGGGTAAGTGATCGTTGCAGGTATAAGTTGTAAGCTACGTAGATGCAATTCAACATAATCAGAAGCAATACAAACTAGACATCATACGGAAAACGCAACCACGTATAATAGTTCCAAGTAAGAGCAAGCACCTGTGATGGTGGAGTAGGGGAGATGTGCTCATCATGTACACGTATGTTCTAGAAACAGGAACACATGTCATATTCACAGGCATTATGTGTAGAGTCAGAAGATGCAATTAAAGTTAGAAGCAATACAAGCTAGACATCATATGCAACATGCAACCACATACAATAGTGTCAAGTTAGAGCAAGCACCTGTGATGGTGGAGTAGGGGAGATATGCTCATCATCTACACAACTACGTTGACTGTCCAGCCTTGTGTTGTCTTGCGAATATTGTTGGGAGGATGGAGGAGTAGAATCTGTAGAGACCCACTGTTTGAGTTGCTCTGAAGGACCACCATCATGCAATGCCGGACTAATTTCCTTCAGCTGTAATGATTTTGCATTATGAAGTCAAACCGATAAGAAAAAGGAATAAAATTCACTCTTCAGAACTCATTCATGAATGATACTAACGAACACTACTCGGATGAAAGGCAAACACATGATGCGAGGATGGAATATGTATGAAAAACAGGATGGTGTGACATATTCACACCTATGATGTGGTAACTAAGCAGAAGACATTTCAACAAATTAGAAGCACTGCAAGCTAGACACCATATGAAAGATGCAACCAATATCACTCTACCAAGTTCAAACTGTATGGCGTTTCAACAAATTAGAAGAAGTACGTGCTAGAAATCATATGCAAGACACAACCAATATCACAGTGGCGACTTAAAGGTGCCTTACCATAAGTGACTGATGCGGGATATGCAAGAATAGTAGTCTGATGTAGAAACAGGAACACATGTCATATTCATAGGCATTATGTGTAAAGTAAGAAGATGCAATTCAACAAAGTTAGAAGCAATACAAGCTAGACATCATACGCAACATGCAACCACATATAATAGTGCCAAGTTAGATCAAGCGCCTCTGATGGTGGAGTAGGGGAGATGTGCTCATCATCTCCACAGCTACGTTGACTGTCTAGCCTTGCGTTGTCTTGCGAATCTTGTTGGGAGGATGGCTGAGTAGAATCTATAGAGAACCTCCGTTTCAGTTGCTCGTAAGGACCACCATCATCCAATGCCTTGCCAATTTCCTTCTTCTTTATTGATTTTGCATTGTGAGGTCATACCGACAAGAAAAAGGAATATCATTCGCTCTTCAGAACTCATTCATGCATGATACTGACGAACACTACTCTGATGAAAGGAAAAGTCATGATACGAGGATGGAATATGTACAAAAAAATGGTCGGCTTGACAATGTCACACCTATGATGTGGTAACTAAGAAGAAGGCACTTCAACAAATTAGAAACACTGCAAGACACCATATGGAAGGTGCAATCAATATCACTCTGCCAAGTTAAAATTGTCTCGTCATAGGTGGCGTTCATCAACTAGAAGCAATACATTCTAGAAATCATATTCAAGACGCAAACCAATATCACAGTGCCAACTTAATGGTGTTCCATCATAAGTGACTGATGCGGGATACATAAGAAGAGTAGTTTCATGTAAGAACATGGTGTGATAGACAGATATAGTATGTACCAAAAATAGGAAAGCGTGTCATATTCACATGTATCATGTGTAAGGTAAGTAGATGTGCAATACGAGCTAGACACCATATGCAACATGCAACCAGATATCACACTGCCAAGTTAGAGAAAGAACCTTGGATGGTGGAGTAGGGGAGCGGAGACTTGGACCTTGTAATGCACTATCAGTACAAGGAGAATCGGTACAGATGCTCCGTTTACGTTGCTGCAGAGGACCACCATCATCGCCTTCCTTACTCTTTTCCTTCCTCTTTCTTGATTTTGCCTTGTCAATTCAAACCCAAAAGAAAAAGGAATAAAATTTGCTCTTCAGAACTCATTGATGCATGATACTGACGAACACTACTTTCATGTAAGGCAGCCGCATGATAGGAGGATGGAATATGTATGAAAAACAGGACGGCGTGACATATCGACATGTATGATGTATAAAGTGTAAACTAAGCACAAGGTGCTTGAACTTGTTAGAATCGATGCAAGCTAGAAACCATATGAAAGATGAAACCAATATCACTCTGCCAAATTAAAAGGGTGCCCTACCAAACGTATTTGACCAAATTAGAAGCAATACATGGCAACAAGCTAGAAATAATATGAAATATGCAACGAATAAAGGTGACTCATCGTAAGTGATTGATGCAGGATACAGAAGAGAGGTAGTTTCATGTAAGAACAAGGTTAACACACAGATGTAGTGTGTACCAAAAATAGGAAGGAATGTCATACTCATAGGTATAGTGTGTAAACTAAGCAGATGCAATTTACCCTAATTAGAAGCATTACAAGCTAGACACCGTATGCAACATGCAACCACATATCACACTGTGAAGTTAGAGCAAGCACCTGTGATGGTGGTGTAGGGGAAGTGCTGTCTTCAGGCACAGAGCTACGTTCAATATCTTCATTTAGGCTTGCTGTTTCTTGAGAATCATGTGGAGAGGATGAAATTGAATTCTTTATAAGAGTATTGAGTCTCCTATTAACCCATGCGCGTGACTGTCTCATCATAAGCGATAGACGCAGGATACACAAGAACAGTAGTTTGATGTAAGAACATGGTGTGATAGGCAGATGTAGTATGTACCAAAAACAGGAAGACGTGTCATATTCACATGTATAATGTGTAAGCTAAGGAGATGCAATTTAACAAATTAGGAGCATTGATGAGGGATACACAAGAAAAGTAGTTTGATGTAAGAACATGGTTAATAGAAAGACGTAGTATGTACCAAAAGCAGGAAGGCATGTCATATTCACAGGTATAATGTGTTAACTCAGCAGATGCAATTTACCCTAATTAGAAGCATTACAAGGTAGACACCATATGCAACATGCAACCACATATCACACTGCCAAGTAAGAGCAAGCACCTGCGATGGTGGTGTGGGGGAATTGCGGTGATCAACTAGAGAGCTACGTTGACTATCTTCATTTAGCCTTGCTGTTTCTTGAGAATCATGTGGGGAGGATGACACTGCATTCTTTAAACGAGTAGGGCGTCTCACAGTAACCCACTCAGGTGACTGTCCCATCATAAGTGATTGACGAGGGATACAAAAGAGCATTAGTTTCACTACAAAAAAAGACACATCCGTGACATTTTGGGATGAACGAATTTTTTTCTGTCATACATATGACACTTCTATGATGATAATTGTGACAAAACCCGGTATCATCATAGATGTGGTGGGCTCCTACTTCTATGACAAAAAATCATGACAGAAAATGGGCTTTTTGTCCTGGGCAGGCCGGAGACACAGCCGCATGACATTCTTTGGGCCGTCCATGACGGAAAAAACCATGGTAGAAGTGAGGGGGAGGAAAATTTCGGGGAGTTCCCGGTTACGGTGGTAGGTCGGGGGCCGAGCGATGCACGTTTCTCTCATACACGTGCGAGGCGTTGGCTCTAACTGAACCCAAGCAAGGCGTTGGGCTCTAACTGAACCCGAGCGATTGCACTGTAGGCTACGCGTTACTGAACTCGAGCGATCGATCGATGGCTGTTAACTGAACCCGATCGAGCGATTCCTTCGCTACTGCTGCTAACGGAAGCCGATCGATTGGATGAACAGTGAGCATTGTGGGGGGGGGGGGGGTTGGATGAATAGTGAGCGGTGGCGTTGCCTCTGGATGAACAGGACCCCGTGGTGTGGAGGGCTGGATGAACAGAAGACGGTGGAGGGGTGCCCGTAGAGGGGTGGTTTAACAAGACCCCATGGTGTGGAGGGCTGGATGAACAGTAGACGGTGGAGGGCTGCCCGTGGAGGGGTGGTTGAACAGTAGCCGATGGAGTAGCACGCGGTGGAGGCTGGATGAACAGGAGCCCGTGGAGGCTGAAGGAGGGCGACGGTAGCCCGTGGAGGCTAGAGGAGGTCGACGGTGGAGATGAACAGTATCCCGTGGAGTCCGGTTTTGCAGTACGCCACACCCGTCCTAATGAACAGGACCCCCGTTTCGACTGTAGCGCTCCAACACAAGTCCGTTTCATCTGTTTTGCGGTACGCCACACCCCTCCTGATCAACAGGACCCCCGTTTCGACCGTGGGAGGTCCGTTTCGTCCGTTTTGTGGTACGCCACACCCCTCCCGATCAACAGGACCCTTGTTTCGACCGTAGGAGGTCCGTTTCCTCCGTTTTGCGGTACGCCACACCCCTCCCGATCAATAGGACCCTGTTCCGAACGTAGGAGGTCCGTTTCCTTCATTCTGCGATACGCCAGGCCTCGTTTCCATCGCCTGTTCCGTCCAAGCCCTCCCGATGAACATGACCACGCATTCTGTTCCGACCCAGCCGGTTGGCTCCCACGCGTTCCGTTGCCTCCCGATGAACACGACGCATTCTGTTGCCTCCCCATGAACACGACACATTCCGTTGCCTCCCCATGAACACGACGACGATGCTGTTTCTCTGTTCCGACCCATCCATGTACACGAGCTCTGGCCGTACATATGCGCGAGTAGGCGTTCAAGACCCCGCCCATATGTACACATACGTGGCCATATTTTCTTTCTTGCACCCTAGCCGCTGTACGTACGTGTACATGCTACGTGCGTGCCTCTACATCGACCAGTATATATGTACGTACACGTTCGCAGCCAGAATGACAACGCTACATACGCTTCGACCAGGTGGGTCCCGACTGTCAGGCATTTCCTTGCCTGCGAAGATGTAGCTGGTGGGTCCCAGCAGTCAGGGGGGCGAATCATTTTGGTTTTTTTGCCCGGACGCAGTTCCTTGCGTGCGAAGATGTAGCTGGTGGGTCCCAGCAGTCAGGGGGCAAAAGTTTTTTTTGCGAAATATGGTGGCCCGTCCGATGGGTCCCCGCTATCAGGTGGAGGAATAATTATTTTCCGCGTAATAAGGAGGCACTTCCTTGCTGCGGCCGTGGATCCAGCTGTCAGCCTCTCCACGTATAGTCCATGTCCGATGGAAGTCATTCCTTGACCACGTTGACCACGCCGCACCGAGAGCACCAGGGCGGTGGACAACGGCGAGGCCTAGGAAGGGGACGACGGGGAGCCGGGGAAGACGCGACAGTGGAAGCTCGCGCGGAGATGAGTACGAGGGTTCACTGGTTCGGCTGCGGTGTGAGGCTGCCGTCGCCGCAGGGCCTGGCCAACGGTGGGAATAGTAGGGGGCGGTGAGGCCTCCGCGGCAGCACATCCGACCACGGGAGGCAGGAGCATGCGGCACGACCGGTGCTGCTTTGGGCGGCTGGAGCAAGAAGACCAGAGGTTGAAGAAGCACTACGGCTGTTGGATGGACATCGTACGGTCACTGGAGCTAGAATCGTTTATATTGACTAAGTTGACAAAGCCCTCCGTCCCCATCAACTTAGTAGGCCCACAAGTCAGCCTCCCACCAAGGTGGGTCCCAGCTAGCAGGGGGTATTCATTTTTTTGTGCGTAATAAGGAGGCACTTCCGGTGGGTCCGAGCTGATAGCAGGGGGAACATTTTTTTCGTGAAATATGGTGGCCCGTCGGGTGGGTCCCAGCAGTCAGGGGCAAACGTTTTTTTTGCGAAATGCTGGTGGCCCGTCCGATGGGTCCCTGCTGTCAGGTGGAGGAATAATTATTTTCCGCGTAATAAGGAGGCACTTCCTTGCGGCTGCCGTGGATCCAGCTGTCAGCCTCTCCACGTACAGTATTCCTCCGATGGAATTCGGTCGTTGACCACATTGACCACGCCGCGCCGAGAGCACCACGGTGGTTGACGATGGCGAGGCCTAGGAAGGGGACGACGCGGAGCCGGGGAAGACGCGGCAGTGGATGCCCACGCGAAGAGGAGTACGAGGGTTCACTGGTTCGGCTGCGCTGCTGTCACCGCAGAATAACAAGGGGTGTGGGTGAGTGGAGGGATGGCCTGGCCAGCGGTGGGAGTAGTCTGGGGGCGGTGAGGCCTCCGCGGCAGCACACTGGCCATGGGAGGCAGGAGCAGGCGGCACGACCGGCGCTGCTTTGGGCGGCTGGAGCAAGAAGACAGAGGTTGAAGAAGCACTACGGCCGTTGGATGGACATTGTACGGTCAGTCGAGCTAAAATAGTGCATATTGACTAAGTTGACAAAGCCCTTCGTCCCTGTCAACTTAGTAGTCCCACTATACTGGGTCCCAGCTAGCAGGGGGAGTATTCATTTTTTTGTGCGTAATAAGGAGGCACTTCCTTGCGTGCGAAGATATAGCTGGTGGGTCCGAGCTATCAGCGGCGGTAACGTTTTTTCACGAAATACAGAGGCCCTTTCGGTGGCTCCCAGATGTCAGGTGGAGGAATCATTATTTTGCGTGTAATAAGGAGGCATTTCCTTGTGTGCAGCCGTGGACCCAACTGTCAGCCTCTCCATGTACAGTCCACTTCAGATTAATGTCGGTCGTTGACCACATTGACCACGCCACGCCGAGAGCACCAGGGCGGTGGAAGAAGGCGAGGCCTAGGAATGGAACGACACGGAGGCAGGGAAGACTCGATAGTTGTTTCCCACGCGAAGGGGAGTACGACTGTACGAGGGTTTACTGGTTCGTCTGCCGTCGCCGGAGAATAACAGCAGGTATGGGACTGTGGGTGAGTAGAGGGATGGCTAGGCCAGTGATGGGAGTACGGTAGGGCGGTGAGGCCTGCGCGGTAGCACAGCCGGCCGCGGGGAGGAGGTTGCAGGCAGTCCCGCCGGCACTTGTTTGAGCGGCTGGAGCAGGAAGAGCAGAGATTGAAGAAGCACGACGGCCGTTGGATGGACATCCAATAGTATACATGCCATTTGTGGAAAGACTCAAATCTGTGGAAAACAACATACAACCCATCTGCCATTATTTCAAATAATTTATAACCCATTTGCTAATTCTTACGGATTTTTTTGGAGCCCATATTCTTTTTGTTAGCATTATAGCCCATATTGTGGCCACGGTTAAAAAATTATACGAAATTTTGCATATGTCGGTGCGGTCTGAACTGCTTTTAATCCCGAAATTTCAAGTCACATTCAGACTGATTTTAAAAATAAATCTATATATAAAATCCAATAAATTTTCCACGCATAAAAATCAATGCAATTTAAAATCTCGAAATGAAAAAAAGATATTTGAAACTAATTGCCGATTTGATGTGTTTTAAAAATGTACAACCCATTTCTCATTACTGATAGGCCATTTTCTCGGCCAGCCGAATGAAGCTCTCCTCGTCTTGAAAGATTTGCAGCCCAATAGGCTTGATAAAGCGCCTTACTTGACAAATCACAAAAAAAACTGGGCTAGCCATTTTCAGAAAGAAAAAAAACTACTGGGATGGTCTGTGGTAAACATAAAAGAAAAGGCTGTCTAGACAGGCCAGAGTGTCCCGCACAGCCCAGTTGACACCCTACTTCCGTCTCAAAAACAAATTAGATAAATGCCACTCCAATTATGGCGATTTATAAAAATGCCACTGCAATTTCCAAACTTTGAGAAATGCCACTACAATTTTTGCAAACTTTGAAAAACGCCACTGCAGTTTGCAAACTTTGAAAAATGCCACTCCAGACTTCGTAAAATGCCACTAGAAATGGCATTTTTCAAAGTTTGGAAATTGCAGTGGCATTTCTTGGACACACCAGATTTGGAGTGGCATTTATCAAATTAACCCAAAACAAAAAATAACTGGGCAAGCTGTTGGGTCCCTGGTGTCAGCCGCTCGTTATGCAATTCTCTCGTTTATCGACTATGTTGACAATGGCATGGGACCCAGATGTCAGAAATCCACTAGGAGGAGCCATTTTTTATTGTCTTGAAATAAGGAGGCACTTGCTTGCGTACTGCCATGACCTTGGCGGGTCCCTGCTATCATCCTCTCCACGTACAATCATCTCCTGATTGTGTACGTGGCAACTTGCTAGGCCCACAAGTCAGCCTCTAAACCCGTGGAGGACAAATACAACCCATTAAAAAAATTACAGCCCATTCCATACGTTCAAACGAAAAGTTCAACATTCAGAGCAAAGTAACAGGTCTGATCCACATATAGAGTACTGAACTTCCACGTTGACAACCATCAAAGCCAAGTTAACTATCTACTCCCACTAATACGCTAGTAGTGTACAAGTACTAACTTACACTTAGCTAACTAGACAATGCCGGCCGCCATCTGTGGTACACGCTAAACGCTGGCACCGGCGTCCTACGCCTAGCCTTGGACTTGCCAGAGGTGCGATAGGGCGCGTTGCTCGCGTGCGTTGGCCCTTTCCATGCCGGCGTGGTCCACCGAAGCTTCGTCTTCCAAGCGGGAAACCCACTTGACGAGTTGGTAGTAAAAATCAGCATCGCGAACGCGTGCGTGCCCGACAGCCTCCAGGGCTATTTGCCAGGCGCCGGCCTGCATGTAGTCGTCCCAGTTGCGGGCACTCGGCTCGCGACTCAGAGCATCGGTGCGCTGCTGCTCCATATCCCGCTAGCGGCGCAAATCGGTGATACGCTGCTCCTCCGCCAGGCGCTCGCGCTCCAACAACTCCTGCTCCTCCGCCATGCGGTCGCGCTCCAACAACTCCTCGATCTGCGCATTGCCATCTAAAGATAGATAGAATGCCTCCTCCCTCCGTCCGCCTTCCAGTGAAAAACCGAACACTAGTTCCGGCGGTGACCGCCTCCAGCGTCGCCTTCCGTGGACGGGCCGGGGCATGGCGGATGTGGCGAGCGACGTTGGGCCAGTGGGGGCTTGTGAGGATATGGCGAGTTGGGTCACGGTGGCACCAGAGAGGGCCGGGAAACAATACTTATAGGGGGAAGGTAGCGCGACGGTCATCGGAATTCAATGCATAATGGCTTAGCGTGCCAGCTTGCCGTGGAAAACTAGGGAAACTGAAATTATGACTGTGCCGTCCCGTCCCGTCTGGGTCACACGGTGGCATGGCGGTCAAACAAGTGCACTCGAATCATCTCCCTCCTTGTCAATAATGATTCCACGGATTTAAAAAGCCCGCAACAATTAAAGCGTATCTTTTTTCGCATCAATTAGCTGCCTTAATTACGACCAGCTGCATGCAGGCACTCAGAATCGCTCGCAGGCGGTACACGAAGGAGCATGCAACGAGTCGCAGCTGAGGGCACGCATGCATCCACTTAAATCGCTGGAATTAATTAGGCTTAAACTTCTGCATGCCGCTAATTATTGCCATGCCTTGGTCTTGCTGCTTTGCTCACGGGACTAATAAACCCGGATGGAGGGAGTACTGTCGGTGTCAAAACCGGCGGATCTCGGGTCGGGGGTCCCGAACTGTGCGTCTAGGCAGATGGTAACAGGAGACAAGGGACATGATGTTTTACCCAGGTTCGGGCCCTCTTGATGGAGGTAAAACCCTACGTCCTGCTTGATTAATATTGATGATATGGGTAGTACAAGAGTGGATGTACCACGAGATCAAGGAGGCTAAACCCTAAAGCTAGCCTATGGTATGATTGTTGTAATGTATGTTGTATATCATTTATCGACTAGCCTGGCCTCGGTTTATATAATGCACCAGAGGCCTAGGATAACAAGAGTCCTAGCCGAATACGCCGGTGGGGGAGGAGTCCTTGTCTTGATCGCCAAGTCTTGTGGAATCTTCCTTGTATGCGGCAACTGTCCGAACTGGCCCATGATTATACGGCCATGGGGATCCTCGGCCCAATCCAGCTGATCGGGAGACGACGTGGTGAGTACCCCCTAGTCCAGGACACCGTCAAGTACCTTGGTTGATGAGAGGTTTGAATTAAGCCCTGCAAACCGGAAAGGAGGTACTAGTACGTGCGTGATCCGCTATTTATTCGTGTAGGATCGAATAGGTCATTTCTTGAATTGGGCCCTGCAAACCAGAAAGGAGGTAGTAGTACGTTCATGATCCGCTATTTATCTGTGTAGGATCGATAGTGTAGCTTGTCAGTTTCTTCAGAGGTAGGCATTTTTATCCGTGTAGGATCGATAGTGTAGCTTGTTAGTTTCTTCAGAGGTAGGCATTTTTATTCAAAAAACTGCCACTTCGCATCTTGCGTCGCAAATAAAACTGCCAGGAGCGCATTTGTAGGCTAGCTAGTGATCGATGAGTAACTTGTAAACACTGAGCGAACAAAAATAAGTAACTGTTAATGCATCGCAACTAAAACTAACTAGTACGATTCCCATACATAAGATCAACATGTTAATGCATCTCAATGATCCACAGATCATATACAAATATGTAGCTCCGAAAGCAAAGATCTAGAAAAAACATATGTTCTTCCTACTAACATGGATTCTTCTCTTGGCCAACATTCAATACAGACTGAAAGGCAAATTTGTTTGTGAAGTCTACAATTCCTCTTGCAAATGTAAGTGGTTTCACCAACAGCTGGAACCATGAGAATGAACCACACATGATGGAGGAACATCCACTACAATATGATTTCGTCTTCTCTCGATCACACCGCGAGACTATTTTCGGAATACCAACTTTAACTTAGGCAAAATGATGCCCATTGTATAATCAGATCAAAGCAATGAAGCACCTAGTGTTGGCCAGTAAATAGTACAATACTACTTTTCTGCAGTCCATGAAATGACTATCCAATCTTTGTGTCTATTTTCAAATGGCACTACATGCAGTGACTATACTATTCTCTTGTGCAGTTCAACCAAAATTGCGAACACTTTGTTTGTTTGCCAAATAGCAACGGGCAGACATCTCCAATGTAGGTCCACCCTGCCAATAAATTCACATGCAAACCACTAGTATTACTATCTAATGACAGTACAAAAAGAGTAGCAAGATAGTAGCAAACCGTGTACCTTCGTAATGAACAGCTCATAGTGCCACCAATTGGATATAAAGGTTTGGAAAAAACATGCTCCTAATGTTGAACCAGTTGGACTTTTTGTGCAGTTCCACTAAAATCGAGCATCCTTGTTTGCATAGATATTGAAAGTGTGATTACTATAGAAGTGGCACTAGTTGAAGCATAGACTCACAAATATAAGCATTCCAATTTTTTAATGGGAAAAGGTAGCAAGACTGTTTCTAACCACCTGTTTAAAGGAATAAATAAAGCAATAGCGGCTGATGTTAGGAAGGCATACATAGTTTTTTCTGAAAAACTGAGCCATTCCTGACCTTTCCTCTTCTTTTAATCAAATTTTGTGCAGTTCTACTAAAATAAAATGCCATCACCTCCTTGACAATTCAGTGACACTGTACAAAAGGAAATGACTTAACATTACATCATGATGTCAGGTATGTAGTCGGGTTTGAAGTCTTGTTATTTTTATACCACACCTCGGGTTTGAAGTCGTTCCCGGGCGGCAACGTCCTCTTGCGTCCGAGCTCCAACGCCAGACTGCATTCGAGGTATCTTTTGCAGCCGAGCACCAAGGCCGGACTGCTTCCCAGCTCTAACGCCAGACTATGTATCCGAGCTCCAACGCCGGACTATATCCGAGGTGTCGTAGATCACCTTGGTTCAAAGAAGTTTGAAGGAGTTTAGCCGAGCTTAATGCCGGAAGTGCCCCTTATGGAGCCAGCCACTAGCGCCCGAGCTTTATGCCGGACTGCTTCTGAGGTGGTGCACCACCCCAAATGTGGGCCGATTTTTGTCAATATTTTTTGTTGGTGCAATTTATTCTCTGCCAAGATACATAGCCAGTAGCCCTCAAGGTGGGTATCGGTCTAAAACCCGAGATGCCCATGAAGGATGACATAAGACCGCTGATCCCCATAGCTGCTGAGACTCAGGTTGATTTGCAAAATCTGTCTGAGGATCAAGTCCTAGCTCGGCAGAATACTTCGGGACACAAAAAGCGGCGTGCTCAGTCCTCGAGACTCAGGTTGGGTGCGTCCGACCAACCTGAGGATCAAAATCTCCTCGGAAACTATATTGCACATAAAATTTTCTGCATTGGACAAGCAATGCAGTAGCCCCCGAGACACTGGTCAGGTGGCAACGCCAGATCAGGGGGATCAATGTGCCCCTTTAATATGTTTAGATAATAAGCCCAAAGCCCAGTAGCCCCCAAGCCTTAATGCGGGCACGGGTGGCCGAATTAAGGATCGATATCCATAGTAAAATCACAAATTGTGTGTAATGACTCTGTGTATCCAAGTACTTTACGTCATTAATGCTCGGATCCGCATTGTACAAAACTTTGTTGACCGACCATCGGCTTCCACCTCCTCGGCCAATAGCCGAGGAGTGTTTGTCCTACTTTATAAAGCCTTTATGAGGGCAAAGATTTACAACAAACAAGGCAATCTGGCCATACGGTTTTATAAACAAAGGTACGCGGAGAGACATGTTACATTTACTGTTTAACAGAAGAAATGTCTTCCAGAGAAAATAGTTCCGCTATCGGTTCCTTTCTTTGGGTTGTCATGCTAAGCATGATCATGAAACCTCTGCTCCAATGTAAGAGCAAAATATCGAGGATTTAGTTTGGGAGGCCAGTTAATAGCCCCTGATAGTGTTCGGTGACAGTCGAGGTCAAGCCGGAAACACTTCGGCCAATGAATGGCCCGTCATTTAGTATAGTCATCGGATCGCTGACCAGTTTACACCTATTGTGACAGTCAGTTTTCGGCTTTCTCCACTGAGGTGCTTGACCATGCGAGCTGGAAGCACAATCGCAGTGGTTCTCCCTTTGCACACCTAGTCGAACAAAGCGGAATGTAGGAGGCAAGCGCGGGAGCCGGGCAACCCAACTATTGACCGAAGACACAATTCGAAACTGATGCATATATAGCAATATCCTAGAATGTTTTTGCCGAATCTCAAAAGGTGTCCGGCGTTGCACTGCGAGACTTGTGCTGAAAACACACAAATAGTTTAAAAGTGCCATGGGCTCAAAAAGCCAAAAAACTTATTCAAAAGATTAATGTCCGAACTAGATCAAGTGTTCGGTGCCAATCCGAAAATTGGACTTTAGAAAAAAAAAGGTGCTTCTGTCGTGCTTTAACATGACACATCCTATCTCAAAACTTCAAGCGAGTCAGCCTACGGCTTCAATCTCCTATCCCGAAGGTGGAGTACTTCTTACTAGGCCAGTTTAGCAAACTAAAATCTAGCGGCTTTGAGAGAGAAATTAGGCTCCCCAGCTAGTGACCGCACACTTGTGTTGAAAAAAGGAGTGATAAATAATAATAAAAACTCTGCAACGGCTATGAAGAGAAACATTTAGTATGAAACGGCTCAAATAAACATAAGAGCCCCCAAGTGATTGGGTAAAAGTTGATAATGTAAGGTGACATGTAGAATGCCTTCTAGCCGGATTGTAGATCGTTTGTCGTAGCGGACCTTTTCGCTTCAACCTCTGGACCCAATAGTCCGGAGTGTGTCCGAATACCCTCGCGGTTATAAAAACCGGGGCATGCGTGGAGACCAGGCGTAGGGGTCATTAGTGCTTTATCAGACAAGTGCCCAACTAGTTATGTTATATTACATGGTTAGTAAGAAACATCTTCCAGGGAGAATAGTTCCGTTAGGGGTTCCTTTCCCTGGGAGGCATGCCCTAAAGTGCATGTCCGGACTGCAAAAAGAGCAGAAAAACATCTGGGGGCAGGTAAATAAATAGGTAAGAAATCATCTTTTAGTTCACCGACCGAGTATTCCCTTAAGAACGCTAGCTTTCGGCTTCACCCAGTCTGAGGTACACATCCGGCTGACCCGACAGTAACAATCGCAGAGGTGCTCCCTTTACCACCTAGCCGAATAATCGGGAACGTAGGGGTAAGCACAGGAGCCAGGCAACCCAGCTTGGCCAAAACTTAAGTCATATCGATGCATATAATTGTGAATAAAAGGTACATGCGAAAGTGTGACACATGTGTTGGGCATAAAGCCCGAATTAATAAGCTTATGTTAAAGAAGCCCCCAGGTATAATGAGCGCGGGTAGCGCGTCAAGTGTGTGCGAACAAAGTTTCGACAAGCAAGATTTTTACAAGCAACTTTTTTCCGAGAAGGTATAATGCTTGGTCGAACCGAACACAAGTTAGAAATTAAAGCTTTGAGCATGAAAGCGACATAGCTGGTTAATGTGTTCGCAGTCCGAGCTTGATGCGGGACAAGGTTCTATCCCCCAAGCCGGTCCCGAGGTGGCGGAGCAAAGAGCTCGGCACGCCGAAGTGGTGACATAGCACGGTTGATGCAGACCGGCGGAGTGATGCCGAAGTCCCCGGATCATTTTCCTGTGCACAAAAAATAGTGCAAACGGGAGATAATAGTAATAATGATAATTAAAAAAATCGTTGCATAATGAATAATTTATGCAAAGTGAGTAATAAAAGAAATATGGCCTGGCGCTGAGGTCAATGTCGATGCAGGGCATCGGCGTGATGCGGTAAAGGCGTGGCAAAGCCTGAATTCACAGGTCGGTCCGTGCTCCAGATGCGGCGTTCGCCGGACTATGTACGGAGACTGACCGAACCATCATGCGACCGTCGTTAATGCGGCCACCATTTGATAGACCTGTGAACATATGATGGACAAACCAGAGTAACAATTCCTTGGGAAAAATGAATCCAAACAAGCAAAAAATATTAGGATTAATAGCACCTGGTTTATTTGTTGTAGCAATCCGAAGGAGGAGGATGCTGGCAAAGGTTGGCTTGCCGAGGCAAAGCCCTCGGTCCAGCTAATCGTGACGAAGCTGGTCGGCTAGTGACGCCGAAGTGTCCGGAGTAGGTTGATGAAGAGATGACGAATCCTCCGGTCCAGCCGAGATGTCGAAGTAGTTCGGCGTGATGGACACCGGCTTGAAGGAGCAACAGTGCGGCCCTACCGATGCAGGTCGTGACGTGGTCGATGCCGACTTGATGAAGCGACTGTGCGGTGATGCCGATATTCCCGCTCCGTCTAATCCGTGGTGCGGCGATGTTGATGATGATTTGTTCTTCGCGATGCCGGACTCTTGTTCGGCTTGCCGAGATGATGATCCGAAGAAGTTGAGCTCGGCTCAACAAAGTGACGATGTGTCTAGCGCAGGTCGGCAGCCGTGGAGCAATATTGCCGGACTGGTTTGACACCAGCAATGATGTTGAAGATCATGTTCAAAAGATCTTAAGGTTAGTGAGATGTGTTTGGGAAAAATACACAATATCCCATACACAACTTCCTTCAAAAAGGATGTCCGAAATCCCGTTCATAAAAAAGATGAATTCGGGTCGGATTCGTTCTCGCGCAGAAAACCGATCCGAAAAGTGATGCACTAATCGGAAGTTTCCTGGAGTTCTGACGGTCGGATCGAGCTGAAATTTGGAGGGGTGGTAGATATAGGAATTCCGCAGCAGATCAACGGTTGGATCTTCCAAAGGACGTCCGAGCTAACACCACGCCCTAAACTCGTCCAGATTCCCGTACAGATTTGACAGGGCTCCGATATATCGTGGATTGCGAGAGATTCCTCCATCGGAACTCGACGAAATTTTCCAGGGTTGTTGTAGACTCAATTCCGCACAATTCCACTGAAGCGATCATCAAAGCGATACTCGAGGAGGTGGTGGCAGCAAATACGAGTTTGCGGTCCAGAAAAACAGCACGGTCGCTTGAGGGCAATGTTGACGTTGAGCCCCCGAGCTCCATGGATGATTCCTCCGTGATCTTGATAGAGATCGGAGTTGATGTTTGATGAAGGCCCTCGTCCGAACATGGTGATCCAAACATGGGGCGCAGTCCTCGGTCAAGCCAAGGTGACCAGTCGAGATGGTGACGAAGAAGCCGACGTCGCAGTTGACCTCCAGTCGAGCCATTGATCCTTTCGCCGATCACACAGCGGAACTCTCAATGAAAGCACCAATGTCGGTGTCAAAACCGGCGGATCTCGGGTAGGGGGTCCCGAACTGTGTGTCTAGGCGGATGGTAACAGGAGACAAGGGACACGATGTTTTACCCAGGTTCGGGCCCCTCTTGATGGAGGTAAAACCCTACGTCTTGCTTGATTAATATTGATGATATGGGTAGTACAAGAGTGGATCTACCACGAGATCAAGGAGGCTAAACCCTAAAGCTAGCCTATGGTATGATTGTTGTAATGTATGTTGTATATCATTTATCGACTAGCCTGGCCTCGGTTTATATAATGCACCAGAGGCCTAGGATAACAAGAGTCCTAGCCGAATACGCCGGTGGGGGAGGAGTCCTTGTCTTGATCGCCAAGTCTTGTGGAATCTTCCTTGTATGCGGCAACTGTCCGGACTGGCCCATGAGTATACGGCCATGGGGATCCTCGGCCCAATCCAACTGATCGGGAGACGACGTGGTGAGTACCTCCTAGTCCAGGACACCGTCAAGTACCTTGGTTGATGAGAGGTTTGAATTAAGCCCTGCAAACCGGAAAGGAGGTACTAGTACGTGCGTGATCCGCTATTTATTCGTGTAGGATCGAATAGGTCATTTCTTTAATTGGGCCCTGCAAACCAGAAAGGAGGTAGTAGTACGTTCATGATCCGCTATTTATCCGTGTAGGATCGATAGTGTAGCTTGTCAGTTTCTTCAGAGGTAGGCATTTTTATCCGTGTAGGATCGATAGTGTAGCTTGTCAGTTTCTTCAGAGGTAGGCATTTTTATTCAAAAAACTGCCACTTCGCATCTTGCGTCGCAAATAAAACTGCCAGGAGCGCATTTGTAGGCTAGCTAGTGATTGATGAGTAACTTGTAAACACTGAGCGAACAGAAATAAGTAACTGTTAATGCATCGCAACTAAAACTAACTAGTACGATTCCCATACATAAGATCAACATGTTAATGCATCTCAATGATCCACAGATCATATACAAATATGTAGCTCCGAAAGCAAAGATCTAGAAAAAACATATGTTCTTCCTACTAACATGGATTCTTCTCTTGGCCAACATTCAATACAGACTGAAAGGCAAATTTGTTTGTGAAGTCTACAATTCCTCTTGCAAACGTAAGTGGTTTCACCAACAACTGGAACCATGAGAATGAACCACACATGATGGAGGAACATCCACTACAATATGATTTCGTCTTCTCTCGATTACACCGCGAGACTATTTTCGGAATACAAACTTTAACTTAGGCAAAATGATGCCCATTGTATAATCAGATCAAAGCAATGAAGCACCTAGTGTTGGCCAGTAAATAGTACAGTACTACTTTTCTGCAGTCCATGAAATGACTATCCAATCTTTGTGTCTATTTTCAAATGGCACTACATGCAGTGACTATACTATTCTCTTGTGCAGTTCAACCAAAATTGCGAACACTTTGTTTGTTTGCCAAATAGCAACGGGCAGACATCTCCAATGTAGGTCCACCCTGCCAATAAATTCACATGCAAACCACTAGTATTACTATCTAATGACAGTACAAAAAGAGTAGCAAGATAGTAGCAAACCGTGTACCTTCGTAATGAATAGCTCATAGTGCCACCAATTGGATATAAAGGTTTGGAAAAAACATGCTCCTAATGTTGAACCAGTTGGACTTTTTGTGCAGTTCCACTAAAATCGAGCATCCTTGTTTGCATAGATATTGAAAGTGTGATTACTATAAAAGTGGCACTAGTTGAAGCATAGACTCACAAATATAAGCATTCCAATTTTTTAATGGGAAAAGGTAGCAAGACTGTTTCTAACCACCTGTTTAAAGGAATAAATAAAGCAATAGCGGCTGATGTTAGGAAGGCATACATAGTTTTTTCTGAAAAACTGAGCCATTCCTGACCTTTCCTCTTCTTTTAATCAAATTTTGTGCAGTTCTACTAAAATAAAATGCCATCACCTCCTTGACAATTCAGTGACACTGTACAAAAGGAAATGACTTAACATTGCATCATGATGTCAGGTATGTAGTCGACAGGCATTAGAGACAAACATACAGACCTCCTCCGATAACATAATGAACATTAATTCTAACAAAGGTGTGACTAGCTTTACCGGGATAATTTGAGTGAACTCTACACCCTCTGTTCCTTAATATAAGACATTTTCGCGGTTCAATTTAAAGTACCCAAACTTCTAGTATTTAGAAAAACAGGTAGTAGTTTTCTTGAGCACATATCTGGGAAAGCTTGCCACACTTTATTTATGTCCATACGCTAAGGCAACACTATTCGAATACTACAAATATATAGTAATCCAGTGGCTAGTGCAACGGTAGAGTAGTTAGTTTATTACAGGGTATAGTACAATGGTTTTACTGAACAGATTTCAATAAACTCTAGCACTGGAAGGTTTCTATAAGAATTAACAATACAAAATGTAAAGGTAACAAGTTTTGGCATTGGTATACTAGCTGTGCATGAGCATTAAACCAAATACAAAAGTCTGAAGGTAACTAGCCTTATTAACTAATGACAGTATAAAAAATTGCAAACCATGTACCTCCAAGGTAAATATCATTTCGAACTCGGGGGGACCTTAAAAATTGCTATCCCAATATTGATAATCGATCAAACATAAAAACTTGATCGAACGAATCAAGAGAACAGCCGGAGGAGGAGGTGCCCACTCTTGACCTTTCCTCCTGTCTTCATAATTGTCTGTGCAGTTTAACCAAAATAAAATGACATCAGCGCCTTGGCATTTTGGTGACACTGTACAAAAAAGTTAACTTATCTCATGAAAGTGAGGTATGTAATCTATAAGCATTAACAGTGCAAAAATCTGAAGGTAGTAACAAGTTTCATCGTTGGTATACTGGCTGTGCAACAGCATTAGAATTCCTTAGCTGAAAAATCTTTAATACATCCACAATCAACAGCTAACCCTGAAATAATCCAGTGACATTAAATGGCATTGCTTAAATTTATCGGTGGCATTAGACTGAGAGCGGCATTAGTTAAATGTGGCATCACTTTAGCAGTAGCATTGCTTGAGTTGACTGCTGGCGTTATACTAACAGCAAAAAAAGTGGCAATAAGAGCATGGGAGGCCCATTCGGACAATGGGCGCACCAGTATGATGTACCTCCACGGACGCAGAGTGGTGAGGGAGGTATGGTTGCCCAGAGCAACAAATATCCAGGCAACATATGTGGATTACGTCCCATTTTTGTTCTCTTTAGCCACCTTTTTCCTATGTGAGGACAACAAACCGATCGACCTGGTCATTCTCTATTGCGTTGTCATGCCTTTCTACCCTTCTTCAACCAAGAGACATGAGACTCGTTCCTTAGCTACTGATTTTCCCCTTTTCAATGATGCGGGTTCGATGCCTACTCTCTTGGACAGTACAGTCTCCCTTCCATTCCTTATTCAACCCAGACATGGATTAGTCTGCATGAAGTAGGGTTTCCTTTAATAGTGCAAATTATGGTTTTCGTCTGCGTGGCCAGCAGAGCACATGATAGCAAATTGGGAAGATGGTGGAGTGGAAAAAGATCCACACGCAATGACGTGGCAGATGGGGCAATAGAACAAGGGTATGGTTCGAAAAGAGGTAGCATACCTAAGGGTCGGCGGGAAGTGGCTTCGCTCATGGTCGTCGTCCTATGCACACACTACGACAGCGAGCTTGGGGACGGAGGCCATCCCGCGTGGGCGTTAGGTCTGAGAGGACGGCCTTGTCGTCAGTGCGTGACCTCGCTCGCCGACGACGAGTGTGTCAATGCTGCATGTCCTTTTCTTCCCCGGCGGATCTGTGACCACCGGTGAGGAGGGAGAGAGGGGCCGTCTTTTTAGATCTGGAGAGAGGGTGGTAGTGTGAGAAGCAAGTGGACAGCCCTTGGCAAGAAAGCGCTGAAGCTCCAGCCTATATATCTTTTTTATACTACTAGTACTGGAGGTGGAGTAGTGGTAGAGTAGTTTATATTTTCTCTGCGTACAGTACCAGTTAGTCGTGCTTCAAAACTGAACGGCATGCCATTAAAAAAATAAAGGTCGATAACTAATGCAGCACCTCGGGCCAACGTGGCCAGATTGCATTTTGCACGAGAAATTACACAGCATGTTTCGTTGACATGTGGTCCTGTTCCAACATATCAGTGAGACGACGGCGAGTAGTAGGAGTATTTCCGAACGGACGTGTAGGCTGGGGCGCCTCTTCGTGAACCATGGCAAACTGGCAACCATCCACCGACTCTTCGCCTTTCCCTCTCGATTTGGAACTGCTGTCGCACGCTCTTCCTCTCACTCCTCCATTTTCCTTCAGCCCTTCACCCTTTCTTCTGCCATTGTTCGATTGTCTTCTCCATGGAGGGAACAGGATGGAAAACGACCCCGTTATTCTTGCCCCAATCTGAAAGATGATGTGGTGGAGGAACTCATTGGTTGGTGCGACGTCATCACCTTCGCTAGCATGGCAGGTTCGTTCAAGCCCATTCTCGACTCAACTAATAACATCATTACAAGGAACCCAAGAGTCAAGGAGTGGTTTGATCTCCCCTATCTTCTTCGCCGTGGTCCTGATGACTGGTGCCGGCACGACGGAGGCCTCTCCCTGTACAAGTTGATGCCGCTTGATAATGATACGTATGATGTTAAGATGCCATTGCTTGAGGGCAGGGCTTGGGCAGGCGCAAATGGAGATTGGGTTGTTTACATTGGATCCAACTGCGAGTGGGAACTTGTGAATGTGTACACTCGTGACCGGGTTCCACTTCCAAAAATCTCAGCAGACTTCCCAAAGGTTGAGCACACCGGTATTGTATGCACGTTCAAATACAATCATGGTGACTGTCTTCTACAGAAGATAGAAATTTGTTGAGTTCCCAACCGCTCTTGGAATTACAACAACTATGAAGTTGTTGCTATCTTCGACAAGCTTGTTGCCGTCCTGGGTGGTTTGACTCGATGGATATTGCTCAAAAATCAGTTTCTGTACACGAATGAGTACTGTGATGAAATTCAATACGAGGGCCTTGTGTTTGCTGCCACCACTTGTGGCACTGTTTTTGCATGGCATCCTTGTAGTTTCGGTACGTTTGTCTTCCACCGTAATTATAATTGTTTCATCCACATGCATGCGGGTTAGCAAGTTTCCTTTACTAATTAACCTTCTTCTTGTGTTTCCAAGGTCCTGTGAACATTCCACCACCTATACTTGAAAAATTTTATAACCAAGGGGGAGATGACGATGGTGATGATCACGAGCATGAGGACGAGGAACGCCCATATACTCTTTGGCGCCTGGCAACTAATTCCGATGGATCACCTCTTCTTGTGTGTATACAGCCCACTGATGATGTTACTTCTAAGGAAGAAGGTGTAGTCTCCCATGGTCGCACTCTCCGAACCTATTCCAACAACCCGTTGCATGGTATTCGGGATGGATACTAGTGTGCTAGCGCCAACTCCTTGTTCCTGGTACAGAATTGATAGTCTTGGAGAAAACTCGCTCTTCCATGGACAAAACTATCCAATGATGGTGAAAGGCGATCCAACTACTGTTGACACAATGTTACTACCATTTATGAGAAGCAACTGTGTCTATACCTCGGACATTTGGGTGGTTCCCTACCCTGGTACTGATATAGTAGGCCGCTTCAGCCTGGATGATCAGTCCCGCGTTGGTCTCCAGATCGACAATGGATGGCCCGTCCCAGAGAATCACTTGTGGTTCAAAGCAAGCGTTTCCAACGCCGAGGATTGGTTGAGTTGAAGTTCATTTCATTGCTTATTATTTGTTGTGTGGTGAAAACTTTAGTATTTATAATGTATCCTTGTTGTCGATGTGGGTTGATGACCTGTTGTATGCAATAAAGTGATATGCCTGTGATAAACTTACTAAATTTATGAATGGCTTTCGAGTTTCTTCTGTGAGTGAGTGGTGCGACGAGGCAAAAAAATATTTTCTAAATACATAATTGTACGTGCATTGCAACAGGTTATCGGATGAGGCCAATCAACAATAGTAGTACACTATTTGTACTAGCTTCACATGCTTCAAGCGTCGGGTGGGTGTTTTTACTGTAGCCATATGTTAATGTGTTCGTTGTACGTAACCAGCACCTCGAATCCTCGATACTAGTACTATATAGTAGGAGTAGTAGGATGGCATGGGCTAGAACAAGCATTCACGTCCAGGAGTACGACACATGCCACCACCACGACATCCATCTAACACCATATTATTTCTTGGAGTCCGTGCTAGAGCAATCTCTTCAACCTCGTCGTTTCTCTAACTTCAGCCATCGCGCGGCGGGCGAGATGGGGGTTTGCCGATAGTCAGTTTCCTCAACTGCGGTCCCACTTGTAAGGCCAACTCCAACGCACGACCCCAAACGGACCTCCGTTTTGCACGAACTCCAACGATAATTTTGACTAGAAAAGCAAGACCAAAGAAAACAAGAACCACAAGAATACATTTTACTACTCCTGTAAGTTGGATTAGTGCCTTCTCGATGCATTCATTGTTGATCTGCGGAGGCTCGATCTTGCGTGCTTCTTTCTTCTTCGAGTGTAAAGAAGTAGACGTTGCTTCCTCGCATCTAGTCTCATGTCTAGCCTCTATTCTAGCAGGAGTATCATCAAGTGCACTAATCTCATCTCTAGCCTCTGTGCTAGCTAAAAGTTATAGAACATCTACTAAATTGCGCTCTATCAATATATGGATGTACTCTTCTTCCCCATACAAAAACTTGCATCCATTCTACTCCCTCCGTTGCACAATACATGCCTTCTATTTGTCAAAATATATATGTATCTAGACATGTTTTAGTAGGTACATCCATTTTTGGACAAATGGAAGTCAAGTATTTTGGAACGGAGGGAGTACACAATAAATTTTTTAAGTTAGCACAACTAGTCTAATCCGAGAGCACAACCGAAGATTTGGTTAGGTTCTTCCTCCTTTTGCCGACACGTGGGACATCCAGCATCCAGGTCGTGTCATGAAAGAAAATAGAGTGGTAGTTGAAGCCACGAGATGTGCATCTTGGTTTAAATTGTAAATAGAATCTTACTACTCTTGAGTAACTCCGAAAGCAGCCACCGAAGATCTTTATTGGATTTGTTTTTCATCACCAGCACGTCGAGGTGAAAGATGTGGAGTTTCAGTGGGTCCGCTTGCGTTTTCACTGACATATGGGACCGCATGTGAGCAAACAGACGATGGGCTCCGTGCGTCCGCTGGCTGGCTAAGAAGAGAGATAGAGGAGGGCTGAGCACAGACTGCAGGAAATTTGTTCTACGTACCTTGATATAGGCTCGATATAGTGGGGTGGCATGGGCCATAACTAGCATTCACGTCGAGCAGTACGGCACACGCCACCCACACGAGTCCCATCTGACACCAATTTTCTTGGAGTCCATGCTACAACCATCTCTTCTCCCTCCTGTTTTCTCAGCCATCGTGCGGTGGGCGGGGTAGGGGTTTGTCGATAGTCAGTTTGCTCAACTGCGGTCCCACTTGTAAGTGAAAATGCAACACCGCACACAATCTTGCTTGAGCGGCGTGCCGGGCCAACCGTGTGGGGGTGCAACGCGAACACGGCAGGCTTTTCCTTTGAACTCGTAACTTGTAAAATTTGGTTCTGCTCCATGATACGTCTCCAACGTATCTACTTTTCCAAACACTTTTTCCCTTGTTTTGGACTCTAACTTGCATGATTTGAATGAAACTAACCCGGACTGACGCTCTTTTCAGCAGAACTACCATGATGTTGTTTTATGTGTAGAAAAGAAAAGTTCTCGGAATGTCCTGGAAATCCACGGAGGCACTTTTTGGAATTAATAAGAATTTGTGGCGAAAGAATTAATGCCAGGGGCCCACAGCCTGTCCACGAGACAGGGGGCGCGCCCCCCTGTAGGGCGCGACCTCCTATCTCGTGGGCCCCCTGGACCTCCACCGACCTCAACTCCAACTCCATATATTCATGTTCGTTGAGAAAAAAATCAGAGAGAAAGTTTCATCCCGTTTTACGACACAGAGCCGCCGCCAAGCCCTAATCTCTCTTGGGAGGGCTAATCTGGAGTCCGTTCGGGGCTCCGGAGAGGGGGATTCGTCACCGTCGTCATCATCAACCATCCTCCATCACCAATTTCATGATGCTCACCGCCATGCGTGAGTAATTCCATCGTAGGCTTGCTGGACGGTGATGGTTGGATGAGATTTACCATGTAATCAAGTTAGTTTTGTTAGTATCCACTATGTTCTGAGATTGATGTTGCTATGACTTTGCTATGCTTAATGCTTGTCACTAGGGCCCGAGTGCCATGATTTCAGATCTGAACCTATTATGTTTTCATGAATATATGTGTGTTCTTGATCCTATCTTGCAACTCTATAGTCACCTATTATGTGTTATGATCCGACAACCCCGAAGTGACAATAATCGGGATACTTCTCGGTGATGACCGTCGTTTGAGGAGTTCATGTATTCACTATGTGTTAACGCCTCGTTCCGGTTCTCTATTAAAAGGAGGCCTTAATATCCCTTAGTTTCCGCAAGGACCCCGCTGCAACGGAAGGGTAGGACAAAAGATGTCATGCAAGTTCTTTTCCATAAGCATGTATGACTATTTACGGAATACATGCCTACATTACATTGATGAACTGGAGCTAGTTCTAATTCACCCTATGTTATAACTATTGCATGAGGAAACGCATCCGGCATAATTATCCATCACTGATCCATTGCCTACGAGCTTTTCATACATTGTTCTTCGCTTATTTACTTTTCCGCTGATACTATTACAACTACTACAAAAACCCAAAAACATTTATCATTACTTTTGCTACCGTTACTATTATTATCATACCACTTTTGCTACTAAACACTTTTCTGCAGATACTAAGTTATCCAGGTGTGTTTGAATTGACAACTCAACTGCTAATACTCAAGAATTTTCTTTGGCTCCCCTTGTGTCGAATCAATAAATTTGGGTTGAATACTTTACCCTCGAAAGCTGTTGCGATCCCCTACACTTGTGGGTTATCAAGACTAATTTCTGGCGCCGTTGCCGGGGAGCATAACTCTATTCTCTAAGTCACTTGGGATTTATATCTGTTGATCACTATGAAGAACTTGAAAGATGATCGAACTACTATTTTGCCCTCAACTACGAGGGAAGGTAAGGAACTGCCATCTAGCTCTGCACTAGATTCTCCTTCCGTTATTAGTAGGCTTGCGACACCTAAACCTGCTACTGCTATGAATTCTGATATGTCGCATGTTATTGATGATGCCACTTCTGCTATGCATGATGAAACTACTTCTGTGCATGATACTACTTTGCCATTAGGTGAATTTCTTGATGAACAACTTGCTAGAGTTAGGGGGAATGAAAATATTAAAGAACCTATTATTGATGATAGTGATGATGAAGGTTCCCCCAATGATTATGTATTACCTGTTGTTCCTAAGGGTTACGTTATGAATGAAACAACTGCTATGGAAATTCTTGCTTGCAATGATAGAAATGATCTTAAGAAATTACTAGCTAAATGGAAGCAGCAGTATCTTAATGCTAGAATGAAACCCGATCCCGTTTTTGCTACTTCACCTATCTGTGTTACTGATAAGGATTATGAATTCTCTGTTGATCCTGGTATTATTACTTTAGTTGAATCTGATCCTTTTTATGGCCTTGAATCTGAAACTATTGTGGCACATCTCACCAAGTTGAATGATATAGCTACCCTATTTACTAATGATGAGAAGTCTCGCTATTTATATATCCTTAAGATATTTCCGTTCTCATTAAAGGGTGATGCTAAGACTTGGTACAATTCTCTTGCTCCTGGTTGTGTGCGTAGTCCCCAGGATATGATTTATTACTTCTTTGCTAAATATTTCCCTGCTCATAAGAAACAAGCTGCCTTGCGGGAAATATATAATTTTGTGCAAATCAAAGAAGAGAGTCTCCCACAAGCTTGGGGGAGGCTTCTCCGGTTACTTAATGCTTTGCCTGATCACCCTCTTAAGAAAAATGAAATACTTGATATCTTTTATAATGGACTAACCGATCCTTCCAAGGACTACTTGGATAGTTGTGCTTTTTGTGTTTTCAGGGAAAGAACAGTCGACAAAACTGAAATACTGTTGAATAATATGTTGACTAATGAAAATAATTGGACTCTTCCTGAGCCAGGTCCTGAAGTAATTCCTGAACCAATTGAGCCAACTCCTGAGCCTATTCCTAAACCCACTCCAAAGAAGAGAGGTGTTTTATTTCTCAGTCCTGAAGATATGCAAGAGGCAAAGAAATCAATGAAAGAAAAAGGTATTAAAGCTGAAAATGTTAAGAATTTACCACCTATTAAAGAAATACATGGTCTTAATATACCGCCTGAAGAACTACATTGTCTTGATAACCCGACACAGGTAGTAAAGGTAAATTCTCTCGATAGATATGATAAAGTTGAAATACCCTCTACTAGATTTCATAGCCCGTGCTTAGATGAATTTGATGATTTTATGGCTAGACAAGAAAGTTTTAATGCTTATGTTGGTAGAGAGTTAAAGAATAATGCTTTCGAGATAGGACGCGTAGGCGATAATCTGGCTAGAGTTAAAGATGAACTTCACCACATTAGCAAATATGCTTCTATGGTTGCTACTCAAGCTGAGAAAGTACTTAAAGCTCAAAATGATTTGCTTGATGAATTAAATAATAAAATTTATTTTGCTGTTAGAGTGGCTACTAGAACTGGTAGAATGACCCAAGAACCTTTGTATCCTGAAGGCCACCCTAAGAGAATCGAGCAAGATTCTCAGAGAAATAATTTAGAGGCCCCTAGTTCTTCTAAAAAGAAGAAAAAGAAAGATGATAGGACTTTGCATGCTTCTAGTGAACCTACTGTAGACACACCTGAGAATCCCAATGATATTTCTATTTTTGATGCTGAAACACAATCAGGTGATGAACATGAACCTAGTGATAATGCTAATGATAATTTTCATGTTGATGCTCAACCTACCAAAAACAATGATGTAGAGATTGAACCTGCTGTTGATCTTGATAACCCACAATCAAAGAATCAACGTTATGATAAGAGAGATTTTGTTGCTAGGAAGCACGGTAAAGAAAGAGAACCATGGGTTCAGAAACCCATGCCCTTTCCTCCTAAACCATCCAAGTCAAAGGATGATGAGGATTTTGAGCGCTTTGCTGAAATGATTAGACCTATTTTCTTACGTATGCTCTTAACTGATATGATGAAAGTAAATCCTTATGCTAAGTATATGAAGGATATCATTACAAATAAAAGAAAGATACCGGAAGCTGAAATTTCCACCATGCTTGCTAATTACACTTTTTAAGGGTGGAATACTAAAGAAACTTGGAGATCCGTGTGTTCCAACTATACCATGCTCTATTAAAAGAAACTATGTTAGAACTGCTTTATGTGATCTTGGAGCCGGTGTTAGCATTATGGCTCTCTCTTTATATCATAGACTTGAATTGAATAAGTTGACACCTACTGAAATATCTTTGCAAATGACTGATAAATCAACTGCTATAACTGTCGTCATTTGTGAGGATGTGCCTGTTGTGGTTGCAAATGTCACTATCTTAACGGGCTTTGTTATTCTTGATATTCCCGAGGATGATAGTATGTCTATTATCCTTGGTAGCCTTTTCTTAATACTGTAGGGCTATTATTGATTGCAACAAAGGCAATGTCACTTTTCATGTTAATGGTAATGAGCATACGGTACACTTTCCAACGAAACAATCTCAAGTTCATAGCATCAATTCTATTGAAAAAGTTCCAACTATCATTTTTGGAGGTTTCAAATTCCCTCTCCCTACTGTCAAGAAAAAGTATGATATTCTTATTGTTGGGGATTTTCATATCCCCGTTGAGGTAACTTAGTATTATTCGAAATTTCTCGGGTTTCGTGTTATTCGGAATGAGTTTGTTAACAAGACTTGATCAACCTTGTTAGTGGGTTCATTTTGATGATCACGAGATGGATGAAACTAGAAGGCACAACCTTCTGTACCCTCTTTTTACTTTCTGTTACTTAGAATAAATAAAGCAAAAATAGTATTATCCATCTGTTTTTTGAATTATCCGTGCATTCAAAAAAAATAGTCCGAAAATAGAAGTGCTCCAAATGCCCTGCAAATTTAGTATGATTTTTTCTGGAATATTTGAGGATTTTAGGCATTGAAAACACTACAAGAGGGCAAGCACCAGGCCACGAGAGAGGAGGGCGCCTCCCCTGTAGGGCGCGCCCCTGTCTCGTGGGCCCCTGGTGGCCCCCTCCACTTATGCCAGCACCCAGACACTTCATCTTCTACCCAAAAAATTCCCCATCCAGCTCAAGCACGAGTTCTAGCTTGTTTTGCTGCGATTTTCAATCTCTTAGCTCAAAGCTCCATTCGCAAAACTGCTTTGGGAGATTGTTGCTTGGTATGTGACTCCTCCATTGGTCCAATTAGTTTTTGTTCTAGTGCTTTATTCATTGCAAATTTTTGCTGCATAGGTGACCATGTTCTTGAGCTTGCATGTTAAATTTTTGAGGTCCCAAGAAATTCCAATGCATGATATAGGCTCTAGGCACTTGTAGGAGTAGTTGCTATCAATCTTGTTTAGTTTTATTCACTTTTATTTGGAAGTTACTACAATTTCAGAAATTTTCAGAAAAAGAAATATGCTTAGAAGAATGTACCAAGGTGGTTCCTCGGCAAAGAAAGGGCCAAGGATTGCTATACATGAGCAAGATGTTGAATTGCCGAGGGACGCAAATGTACGGGCGTGTGAGTGGCCATCCGATGATTTTATGGTCGAAGCAGGCTTCAAGGAGGAATTTGACGCATATGTGCGTAATGCCGAGCTGGAGGACTTCTTACAAGATAAGTGTCCTCAATATTATCAATTGACTGATTCCTTTGTGCGGAGGTTCAAATATAATTCTGCGCGTAATTCTCCTAGTGTCATGTTTGATATTTATGATACATCTTATACCATGGATTTAGAGGATTTCATAATTGCTTGCAAACTCCCGCAGTGGGGTAATACTAATGATCCTCCCAAATCTGAATTTAGGGATTTTCTTGCTAGAATTACTGTGGGAGAATCTAGGGACGTAGCACAAGCTACCATATGGAGCATTCATTTTCCTGCTATACATTATTTCGCTCTCTTTATTGGTAGATGCATTAATGGTAAGGACGAAGTATGTCACCTGTGTGCCCCTGATCTTTGTGTCCTCAAGAGTGTTGTGTTAGGTTATAAAGGTTATAACTTGGGGGGCAATAGTTGCATGTAGGTTGCAGAATAATAGTAGAAGGGGTGATTTCTTTGGTGGAATTTATGCAACCCGTGTGGCTAACTTTCTTAATATAGCTCCACGAGAGGGGGACATGATTTTACCTCCTGTTTATTTGGATAAAGAAGCTATGTTTGATCATCATTTTCTTGAGAGGAATGAAAAATTCCTCCATTATCGACTAATCTATGACAGACGCAACATCGTCCCTGTTACTCTTCCTGCTCCCTACCTTTTTGATTATCAGGCAAAAGGAAGATATGTAGTCACCAGGGAAGAAGCAACTGAATATGAGAGGGGAATGGAGGTAGCTCGCCAACACGCTGCTGCTCAAGAGGCAGTCGCCTCTGCATCTCAGTACTACCCCAGTTTCACTTATGGATATCAGCCAGGCGGTCACTGGTATTAAACCAACTTAGGCCAAAAGCCTAAGCTTGGGGGAGTACATATTTCTCACCGACTTTACATTCATGTTCACACACTAGTCGTCGGTGCTCATACTCTTTCATTGTATTGTCCATGCTAGTTTAAATTTCTTTTTCTAGTTTTCTTCTTGTGTGTTTTATAAACTTTAAGAAAAACCAAAAAAATAGTTAGTTTAATTTCCTTGCTTGTAGTAGAAATCAAAATGAAAACCCAAAAAGATCTCTAGTTCTTTTTCTTACTTGTTGGGAGCTTTCCCGTGTAAATAGTTTTATTTTCTTTTCTTTCTTTTGGGGGTCGAGAAGACCATATTGAAAATGCTTAGTGGCTCTTATATGCATGATTGTTTATTCTACTTAGAGCCCATATTACTTTGTCTTCTCTCTTGAGTTGAATGCTTGTAGATTCCAGCTTAGTCCAATGCACGTACACTCTTATTATTATACACATCGTTCGGTCATGCAAGTGAAAGGCAATAATGACGATATATGATGGACTTATTGGGATGAGAAAAGCTGGTATGAACTCGACCTCTCTTGTTTATGTAAATATGATGATTCATCGTTCCTGAGTCAGCTATTATGAAGTAAACATATTTGCAATGACATTTAGAGATTATAGTTACTTGTGCCATGCTTGATTAGCTATGAGTTATAATGGTTTACCTTGCGTGCCAACATGCTATTAGAATGATTATGATATGATATGATGGGATGGTATCCTCCTTTGAATGTATTAAGTGACTCGACTTGGCACATGTTCACGCATGTAGTTGAATCAAATCAACATAGCCTTCATGATATTTATGTTCATGGTGGATTATATCCTACTCATGCTTGTACTCGGTGTGAATTAATTTTAATGCATGTTTACGACTGTTGTCGCTCACTCAGTTGGTCGCTTCCCAGTCTTTTGCTAGCCTTCACCTGTACTAAGAGGGAATACTGCTTGTGCATCCAAACTCCTTAAACCCCAAAGTTGTTCCATATGAGTCCATCATACCTTCCTATATGCGGTATTTACATGCCGTTCCAAGTAAATTTGTATGTGCCAAACTCCAAACCTTCAAATGAAATTCTGTTTTGTATGCTCGAGAAGCTCATGTTACAACTAGGGCTGCCTATATCTTCCATGCTAGGTGGGTTATTCTCACGAGGAGTGGACTCTGCTCCTCATTCACGAGAAAGGGCCGGTAACCAGGATGCCCAGTCCCATGATCCAAAAAGATCAAAGCAAATCAAAATAATTAAACAAAACTCCCCCATGGCTATTGTATGTTGGAGGCACTCGTTGTTTCGAGCAAGCCATGGATTGATGCTTGTTGGTGGTTGGGGGAGTATAAACCTTTACCATTCTGTTTGGGAACTGCCTATAATGCATGTAGTATGGAAGATACAGCCATCTCATAGTTGTTGCGTTGACAGCAAAAGTATGCCACTCAAAATGTTATTCAATCTCTATTTAAAATTGAGCTCTGGCACCTCTACAAATCCCTGCTTCCCTTTGCGAAGGGCCCATCTATTTACTTTTATGTTGAGTCATCACCCTTCTTATTAAAAGCACCCGCTGGAGAGCACACTGTCATTTGCATTCATTACTATTGGTTTATATTGGGTATGACAACACTAGATCTCTTTTACCATGAATTACAATGTTTAGTCAGTCCTTGATCTTTAAAGGTGCTCTGTATTTATGTTTTGCGGTCTCAGAAAGGGCTAGCGAGATACCATTTTGTTATATCCTGTTATGATTATTTTGAGAAAGTGTTGTCATCTAAGTTTTATTATTATGGCTTGCTAGCTGATTATGTTATTGATATGAGTAATTGTGAGACCTAATAGTTATTGTGAGTATGGTTAGCTCATAATATTTGCTGAAACTTGAATGCTGGCTTTTCATGTTACAACAACAAGAGCAAACAGAGTTTGTAAAAGTTTTTCTTTATCACTTTCAGTTTATCAACTGAATTGCTTGAGGACAAGCAAAGGTTTAAGCTTGGGGGAGTTGATACGTCTCCAACGTATCTACTTTTCCAAACACATTTGCCCTTGTTTTGGACTCTAACTTGCATGATTTGAATGAAACTAACCCGGACTGACGCTGTTTTCAGCAGAACTACCATGATGTTGTTTTATGTGTAGAAAAGAAAAGTTCTCGGAATGTCCTGGAAATCCACGAGGCACTTTTTGGAATTAATAAGAATTTTTGGCGAAAGAATTAATGCCAGGGGGCCCACAACCTGTCCATGAGACAGGGGGGCGCCCCCCTGTAGGGCGCGGCCTCCTATCTCGTGGGCCCCTTGCACCTCCACCGACCTCAACTCCAACTCCATATATTCACGTTCGGGGAGAAAAAAATCAGAGAGAAAGTTTCATCGCGTTTTACGACATGGAGCCACCGCCAAGCCCTAATCTCTCTCGGGAGGGCTGATCTGGAGTCCATTCGGGGCTCCGGAGTGGGGGATTCGTCGTCGCCGTCATCATCAACCATCCTCCATCACCAATTTCGTGATGCTCACCGTCGTGCGTGAGTAATTCCATCGTAGGCTTGCTGGACGGTGATGGGTTGGATGAGATTTACCATGTAATCAAGTTAGTTTTGTTAGGGTTTGATCCCTAGTATCCACTATGTTCTGAGATTGATGTTGCTATGACTTTGCTATGCTTAATGCTTGTCACTAGGGCCCGAGTGCCATGATTTCAGATCTGAACCTATTATGTTTTCATGAATATATGTGTGTTCTTGATCCTATCTTGCAAGTCTATAGTCACCTATTATGTGTTATGATCCGACAACCCCAAAGTGACAATAATCGGGATACTTCTCGGTGATGACCGTAGTTTGAGGAGTTCATGTATTCACTATGTGTTAATGCTTTGTTCCGGTTCTCTATTAAAAGGAGGCCTTAATATACCTTAGTTTCTGCAAAGACCCTGCTGCAACGGGAGGGTAGGACAAAAGATGTCATGCAAGTTCTTTGCCATAAGCACGCATGACTATTTACGGAATACATGCCTACATTACATTGATGAACTAGAGCTAGTTCTATATCACCCTATGTTATAACTATTGCATGAGGAATCGCATCCGGCATAATTATCCATCACTGATCCATTGCTTACGAGCTTTTCATACATTGTTCTTCGCTTATTTACTTTTCCGTTGCTACTGTTACAACTACTACAAAAACCCAAAAACATTTATCTTTACTTTTGCTACCATTACTATTATAATCATACCACTTTTGCTACTAAACACTTTGCCGCAGATACTAAGTTATCCAGGTGTGGTTGAATTGACAACTCAACTGCTAATACTCAAGAATATTCTTTGGCTCCCCTTGTGTCGAATCAATAAATTTGGGTTGAATACTTTACGATCGAAAGCTATTGCGATCCCCTACACTTGTGGGTTATCACTCCATGGTGCGACTGATAGATTGAAAATAATAATTTTGCCTAGAGTAATGAGAAGTTTGGTTCTGGCGCCGTTCATGCATGGAGTATGTACGAAAATTATGAAGTTGATGCGAAAGGTAAGATAATTACTGTAGTATCATATACTACTACATGGATTTGACGGAAAGATAAAAATACATACGGATCCATCAACGACAACCTCACGCCCTAGTGCGCCGGGTCACCAACCGACGTGTGAGGAGCAGCAGCGTTGGCGGCGAGCTCAACGTGCTTCTGAACAGTGCCGTCCAAGGTTGCCCTGCGGTCCAAGAAGGCCAGCATCCTATCGTCCTCCTCTTGCATGTAGTAGTCCTTGTGGACGATTTGCGCGTAGACGTGGGTGATTATGTCGATGGTGGCTTGCTACGCCAGGCGCTGCGCAGCGAGCGCGACCTCGAGGTGGACATTCTCCGGCGCGACGGCGGGCAGTCGCAGGGCCAGCAGTGTGTCGAAGAGGTTGTCACCATAGTGGCCGTTGAGGGTGGCGGGCATCACAGAGCCTGGGCGCGTCGGCTAGAGGCTTACGTCAAAGTCGTTCGCGAGCTTCTTGACGACGGTGAACTTGTCGAGGAAACCGACGAGGACCTCGTCGAACAAGGAGACAAAGCTGCCGTCTAAGCGGCCCCTCGCCCTGGCGGCCTCAAGCAATACTACCTGGGGATGTTCCTCGGTGCCGGGCCGCAGGCCGGCGTCGTGGACCATCTGGCACAGCCGGCTGATGCTCGCGCTCATCACCTCCATGGGTCTAGCTTAGCTTCTAGTCAACTGATCTTGCAATTCGAGTGATCACTCTTGCCCTTGGTTAGCATGCGTAGGTGCGTAGGATTTCATACTACTCCTCGGCCCTCTACTGCACCTGCCTTTGGCTGTATGATAGGTGGGCCAGCCACCCCCTGGGCCCATGTGTCATTCACCCAAAGGCAGTTGCCATAAGTCAATGAAGCTGCGTCCCCCTCCGTGCCGGTGCAGTATAGTCATCTCACCGGACCTCTAGTTGGGGCCAAATGAGAGAAGTTTGATGTTTACTGGTTTATTGGTCCCCTTTCATTTTGTGCCAAGTTTTGACCTTTGATTTAACTAATAAAATGTTAATGCATGTAAACAAAAATGTTGTGTAAGTCACCTTACGAAAACCAAATAATCCCAAAACACTTAGGCATGGTGCATTTAACTCCCTCCTTGTTTCTTATTTTGTGACATATCAACCAATGAGAGATGTGGGCCGTGCATGCTTTCAATGACTTGACACTACCAAACATGACATGCAGTGTTTAGTTCATTGCATGTAATCCTATTAGTACTCTAGTTAGCAAAAAACATTAAGTTCTCTCGCCGATAGGAATAAAACACCATGTATTTATTTACAGAGGGAGTAGTACATTTTTTGTGACATGCATTACTAGATATTGCTAGTCAAATACTAAAATCCAGATGGACATGATAGTACTCCTAAATCCAGACGTTGGTGCTACTAGTACTAGTAGTAGTACTACCAATGTAGTAGTAGGAGTACTAGCACTGTACTACCCGTTGGTCAAATTATTACGTGCTGCTCCTCACAGTGAAGTGACAAGACCCTGCGCCGAAGATGACACCTGAGTATAGGCACCGTGTTCGGCATACCATAGTCAGACTCACCATCTGTAGTCACTATCATCATGGCTGTAGAGCTAGCCTGCTTACAACTAGCCCTGTTCGACATAATTTCCCGTGCGTAGATGCCCGTGCATTGCACGGAACACCAAGATTGGGGGTGGACGCCTCCGGCAGCGGCCATCGCGCCAGATTTTTCCACGGCCTTCTAGATGTGGTGGGGAGGAGATAAGGCTTATTGTGAGAGACAAGGAGTTGTTTGTAAATAGGGAACAAGTGCGGGCATCTTTTTGCAAAAATAGAGAAGCTTGGTTTGTATGCGTCAGATCTAGATCCGACGGCTATTGGTGAAAGATGGGAGGCACAACATCATCACCAACTCAGGACATGTTTGAGTCGCAGGATTTTGAAGACGTAGGAATAGGACACAGCAATATTACAAGTTTCAAATTGATATTACAAATGTTAGGAGTAATGCTGCCCCTACGAAGAGGGAATTACTAGGAAGTTTACGTAAGAACTTTTGTTACTTTAGGTGGATTCAGCATTATGGTACAAACTAAAATCCACCGCCCTGACAAGTAACTAATGGGCAAATAAGTTTTCGAGTCTCTAGCCACTTGATGTTTCAAAAACAAATTCAGCTTTTGCGGAGACTTTGTCATTTAGGCTTAGACGCTTGCGGTGATCAGCACGCCATTCATTGTTGTGCCAGAGAATGCCAAACCTCATTACCTTGAGCACACTTGCCTCCAGAACAAAGAACCTAGCCAATTTAATCTCAGATGTGCTACCTCGGTAGTCAATCAAATCAATTTCTATAAGATGGAGATCAAGGCATTCGATGAGATTGTTATAGTGCAGCACATTTTTCACTTTCGGGTCTTTTTTTATCTGCAAAAGAAGAGAACATATTAGAGCAGCTGGCTGCATAAGATTGCCGTGTCATCAGGAGGTACTGTCGTGGAATTGTCACAACAGTTGTCCTTAGTGTGAGCACATAGTCATGAGGCCAATGCATCTATGTGGTGGCTTGAGAGGGGTTGAGCGGAATCAAGAGACGCAACAAGCAAGACAAAGATTTAGACAGCTTCGGGCCCCGGGAAACATCATCCGGTAATAACCCTACATGTTGTTTGTGGCTAGGTCTCATTATGATCATGAGGGAGTCGCCGTAAACCGGCTCTCCTCTAGTTGTATCTAGCCCTAGAGATTGTTTCTTGCTTCTGCCTCTTTCGGGGAGCCCTGCCCCTTCTTATATAAGTTGAAGGGGCGGGTTACATGTAGAGTCCATCTCGGACTAAGACTTAAACTATTTTGACTTCCTTTCCTGGGCTTCTTAACGTCTGCCGGTTTAACATTGTCTTAACACCTCCCGGTGCTACCATCTGTCTTAACTTTGCCGGTTTAACACTCGCCGGTTTACCGTCTGTCTTAGCCATCTGTCTTAACTGTCTGTCGGTTTAACACTCGCCGGTTTACCAAGTCCCAGCCGGGTTAAGACTCCGGCCGGGTCATACCGCGGGGTATATCCCCAACATTAGCCCCCAGTTTAATTTGGATTTATCCATGTTAAACTAATCATGATCATCCTTAAGTCTTTGTCATTTCCTTCTAGAAAATCCGGGTCAGTAAGCCAGCTTCATGATCAATTTGCTGACATAGGTTTGTCATAGAAAAACATTACGAAAAATAATTCATTTGACTCAGCTCCCAATGACTTAACAAAAATATTGGTCCTTGAAATCCTCCTCTGATCTTCAGCCGGTTTAAGGACGTAGAAGTTGCCGGTTTAAGAATGTTGATGGCACCGGATCATAACTGTAGTTAACATCCAGCTTGAAAATATACCTCTTATATGCTTACCACTTGTAGCCCCCAAGTCTTAAGAAGGTAACGTAGTAACAGCTTAAGACTTGCTTCAATATGAATGTCACAACCTTGAAGAAATCCGATTTGTTCATCTCAATCCTTAGTCATAAACTGAGTATTCCACATATGTAGCCCCCAAGTGCCGGGTTGTCATGCTTGCAGCAACCTGGGACTTGTAATTGCCTGATGATCATAAAAACTTCAACCAGTGTAGCCCCCAAGGGCCGGGTCATTATGCAATAATGAGCAGGGACTTTGTAAATATATTCTTGTAAACTTCGAACAGCAACGTGTAGCCCCCAAGGGCCGGCTCAGTAAGATAATATTGAGCTGGGACTTTGATATATACTTCAATGAAAATAACATCATATGATATAACCCCCATCATGGGGCTTGAATTCACGTCCACAAGGTTAAGAGCCTTGTGCTTTACCAACTGAGCAGTGGACCCTTCAATGTAATGGATAAAAAGCTTTGTACCTTTAATTGTTGACAGAGGCAATTGGTAGCCCCCAAGGGCCGACTCATTACGATGTGATGAGTCGGGTCTTCAATAAGGTGAGCAAACAATGACTTTGGATTAGCCCCCAAGTGTCATGTTGCATGCTTGCAGCGACATGAGACTGTGTATTTGATGTAATCTCAACTGAAATAATGTAGCCCCCAAGTGCCAGGTCGTAAGCCTGCAGCGACTTGGGACTATTCCTTCAATTATAGAATAAATCATATCAATTGATAATATGATAGCCTTTGCGCTAAAGCGACTTTGAAAACCTCAATAATAATACTGGTTATTGATAACCATAATAAAAATCCAGCCTGTCGGCTATTAAAGATTTGAATAATATACCCAATGATTTATAAGTGCATGATTCCAATTGTGCAATCCAAATATATACTGGCAACCTGTGACATTGAATCACATTGTTGGTTTACCTACTTTTTTGTAGTAAGGGTGATAACCCAACTCCTGAGTGCTGATGACTCCCACCATGCTGTGCTGTTGTATAATAAGCCATGACGGGTTATGATAAACACCGGATGATCATCCTGGCGACTTATAGTCAATGCCAGACCGGATTAAGAGATACCGGTTCATAATTGATTATGTGCTAACAGCTGATAACTGTAAGCCACGCCGGGTTAAGAAACACCGGGTTGATGTAATGACATATAGCCTGGCCGGGTCAAGAGACACCGGTTTATCTTAGAACTTTATCAAAAAGAGATGAAACTTGCAAAAAAGCAAAAGCAAATAAAACTTGTAGTCGAGGCTTTTTGAGGGCTGTCAGGCCCAAATACGAGGCTTTTCGTGGGCTGCCAGGCCACTGATTAAACCATTTGACAAAGCCTTTTAAGATGGACCTCCAATTAACCAATCGTCATTTTAACTTTGACAAGTTCAGGGTCTGTATAAGATTGACTTGTCAAACGTTCGGTGGGTCATGCCAGGATTACCTGGATAGGAGTGGCTAACTTGATGAAGGCAGGTTAACCCGGGGTTTTAGGTGAATACACCAGGCTTCCAAGCCGTGGGTCGATACCCAATTACAAGGGTCCTTTCAAACTCTTTGTTGCTTTGCACAAAGAGCCCCCAAGTAACTTTGTGAGTTGTGCTCTATGGGTGCATATGTTTGAGCTGTGCGTAGCAACAAGACTCTCATTGGCCCCTTGGGTGTGAAACTCCCAAGCTTTGTTGTGGCATGATAGCCGGATTAATGAACAGGACTCCGCTTTGTCAGTTGAAGCCCCCATTTGCTATATTTTTAAGCTGTGCTTACCGGGTGCCTATGTTTGAGTTGTGCTATACGACAAACTCTCTTTGGCCGCTTATGATAATACTGGCTTGATAGCTGCATCAATAGGGTAGTAACGCTATGTTCTCTTTGGTGAACACGCCTATGTTTGAACAGTAAAACCGCAAGCGACCATATGAAGATGAGCCTATAAGGCAGGATACCCATGTTTGAACCATGCGTCAGGGCAGCAGGTCCTCTTCGGCAACTTTTAGCTTTTTGCAAGAGATAAATTCTTCTTGAACCGGGATTTTGAACCGGATATTGAGAGCGTCAGAGCTTTGCAAGAGATAGTTTCCTCTTAAACAAGATTGGAAACCGAAAGCATCATTGTGGGTCGGCATATTTCTGACGGCCTTTAAATTTTCATCAATATAATAGTAGCCTCTTGGACCGGGTTATCTTTTCCTTCAATGTCCTGGGGCACTAGAATTTGCTTAAACTGGCAAGACTTGCTGAATCATATCATCGTAGCCCCCGAGTCTTAAGATGACTCAAGGAGTTGACTTGAGATTCACCGTACTTGACCATAGCAAAAAGATATATATCATTGGTGTTGATAAATGTGAATCCACAGAGCGGGTTATAGATGATCCCGTATGAACCGTGTCAGCAACTCGGCCAATGGTTTCTCCCAACTGACTGCTTGAAGTTCAACCGAACTGTAGTGGCAGCGATTTGTGTGCATGTCCATTGAGCCATCTAGCATAGACAATGGCTGATGATAATTTGCTTCCAATTTGTTGGAAGAAAACCGGGCTACCCAAGCCGTGACTTGTTCATACTCAATAAATAGCTCATGCAGACAGGTGCGGCCCGGTATGTTGATGTAGACCGGGTCACGAGAGACGGACAAAAAAAATAACCGCAGCATCAGAGGTGGCTCGAAGAGATGAATCGGCCGCGGAGTTGTAAGCCGGCGCGGACGGGCGAGTCAATCACAGACACGGTAAGCCGTGCGGACGGCCAGTCAATCACGGGCGCGATCGTAGCGAGTTGGATATAGATCAAACTGCACGGGCGGCGGCTTGCGCACTCCCGTCCAATAGCAAACAATGAATCATTGTCCTGCATATTTAAAAATATATAGACAAAGTAATTGTTATTTTTATAAGAACAATATTTGCTAATAAAATATACTTAGATGGATATCACCTGGCATTTTTTGTCGGATGATACTGATGGCGCAAACCAAATTTAGATAACCGGGTCCGCCGGATAACCTGATGTGTCCATGCAAACCAGACTCCCGGGTTAACAATTTAGCGTGTGTCCACCAGGGATCGAGTGTGTTGCGAGCGCTGGTACAACTTCTGCATGCTTGCTTTTCTGCTTTGTCTCTATGATCGTTCTTCGGACGGGCTATGCCATCACACACGTAATAACCTCCGGTTTTATCGATCAGGAGATTGCAATTGTTCCTCATACGGCAGGCGGCCACAAGGTTCAGCCTTCAGTCAGACCACACTCATCCTGGTCGGGCCCGCTTGCCGGCAGTATGTCCTTATCTCCTACGAAGGCACTTATTTCACCGCTATCTCCATGGCAACTAGCCCGGTGAGTTAGCAAAGGATTTGACGTTGAAGCCGGGTAAACCGCCCGGCGGTTTAGGAGACTGGCGGCGTGTTGGAGCCCGCGGGCGAGCGGTGAGTCGAGTGGGTCAACGAACCTCGTCAAGGGCCGGTCCACAAATGCAGAGGCTACGGGTGGTTCAACAGCAGCGGAGGCGAGGCGACTTTGTCGACGGCGATTTAGAGTGGCATCAACATGCAGCAAAAACCGGCCACGAAGGCAAGGCCACAACAGAAACAACCCTTGTCCACCGGGCTACAGATAATTGCGCAGTCAATCTTCACAGGCACCGGAGCTACAGTGGTGAATCGGCGTCCGTGTGCAGGTAAGACCTTGGCGGAGGCGGTAGGAATAGCTGCAGCGAGTCAACTCAGCAGAATTGAGGTCGGCGGGCGGCAGAGGCACGTTGGCAAGTGGCGACTCACGCAGCAGGTTGGAAGGTGCGGCCGGGCCGAGGGTGTTTGGCTGCAGTCGTGATAGCGAGGCCGGACCTGGAAGCGTCTTGGGATGGGTGGCAAACTGAGGCAGCTTGAGGCGGTGGCAGCAGCAACTTGGTGACTTTGCGAGGCCGTGGAGGCAGTGCCAGCGACTCGGAGGAGACGGGCACCACGCACGGCTCAGAGGTGACGACACGACTTGAAGCCAGTAACGCGGAGCCATGGCGACGGGCCTCGGTCGATGCGAGACAGAGTCCGGGTGCGGGCGGTTCTCCGTGACCGAAGTAGAGGCGTAACCCGGCCGGGACCGGTGTGCAGTGTTGGCGCGGCTGCGGGGATGGCCCTGACAGCGAAGGTGAGCCCGGTGGGGATTTGCGAAAAATGTAGTCCGGCATTGGCAGCCCGGCAGTCAAGGCGCAGTTGGCGAGGCTCTAAATCCGGGTGGTTTGACCAGCTTGCATGGCTCGGAGGCGGGTCGAACGGTGAATCGGCAGCGGCGGCTCTGAAGGGGGGCCGGGTTGGATCACGGAGGCAATGACTCAGGGATGCACTCCGGCGACCATGGCGGCGGTAACTCTCTGGAATACCTCACCTCCTCGCCCGGCGTGCTTGAAACCCTGACGGCGGCGCGGAGAGGTAGCACGGGGAGGCTCCATCCTCTCCCGGCACTCCACCATGGAGAAGAAATCCATCCCCTGCACCTCCGTCCTGGCACAGGTTAGACCCCTTCACGGCAAGGTGGAGAAGTGGTGGTCGGTGGCACTTGAAGATGGAGGCGGAGATGGGAGACCAGGCGGGTTGAATCCAGGGGCATTGGAAACAAAGGCGTAGAGGGTGCTGTAGCGCCTCGCCCCTGCTGCCATTGTGACGCGGGCGGCAGCTCGTCCTGCTGTGATGGTGAAGTCCCTCCATTGACTCAAAGCGAGGTTGAGGCGAAGACACTGTGGCCGCAATGGCGGTTCTAGGGCAGCTCACTATTCTCCAGTGATGACTCGCAACGGCGGGTCAGAGTGGCAGATCAGAACGACGGGTCAGCGTAAGACAAGCAACGATGGCGAACCGGCTCGAGATGGGCCACGACGGGTCGAGACCGAAGATGCGTTTCTACAACCCTCCGCTGCTGCGGGGACGCACCTCTACACTTGGCAGCCCAAGTTTCGCACAGCGGGCCGGCTCTTGGGCGTTGGCGGCAAGTAGGCCAGCGCAAAGTGAACCGGCGATGTGGGCTGAGGCTCCCGAGTTACAGCAGCAGCCAGCTACTTGTCACCAGGTTGTAGTAGTGACTGAAATGGATGGAAATGGCTCGAGACGCTTCAGGAACAGTACCAAACTGGCGGGTCGACGGATTGATTTAACACGAGGATAGCTCATAGCTACTGCAGAATTGACCAGGTGAGGCAAGCTGGTAGTCCGGAATAACAGAGGAGGCCTTCAATTGGAACTGCAGGCACCGGCAGGGCGGGGGGGCGGGGGGGGGGGGGGGGTGAGGCCAGTAAGGCGAGTCCAGTCCGTAACCTCGTCCACTTCCCGTTGTTGATTCCAGGCAAAATACAGCGAGTCGAGTCGGCTCGGATCTGCATTGTGGCTGCGTTGATTTCCCGGTCGTACCTCTAGTCCAATCCTCGTGATGCATGTAGTGATGTTTGCTTTCAATCCGGAACACAAGATGCCTTCGGTGGATTTCTACAGCGGTGCATCGCGGAGGCGAGGTGAACCGGCGATAGGGTTGGCTGGCTAGTGATATTTTTTCACGCTCTCACTCTCTCTCTCTCTGTTTCCTCTCATTTAACTAGGAGCACGTGAAGAGCTTGGGCATTTGTTGCCTTCCACTATGTGGCCGATGCCATATTTCGCAAAAGTATGCCATATAATACGCATCAATGTCAAATCAAAAGATTTTGGCATCGCTCTCGCGATGTGAGAGTTGGCACCACTGTGCACACAGACCCACATGTATAAACAAATCAATCAAACCAACTACACCAGCCTCTCACTCTCCCAAACAAGTGTTTTTTATTTTCCCCAGTCCTCTCTCTCTCTCTCCCATGCAGTGTTTTTTCATTGCGTGAGTTAATTTGGCACCGGAGCAAAGTAGGTGATCCAGATTGGGGCACCAGGTGAGCAATGGAGGGGCATCGATGCCAAATGCATCACAAGTGAATTTGGCACATGTTTTGGCCTACATAGCCCACTTTTGTACTCCCTCCGTCCCAAAATTCTTGTCTTAAATTTGTCTAAATATGAATGTATCTAGTTACATTTTAGTGTTAGATACATCCGTATCTAAACAAATGTAAGACAAGAATTTTGGGACGGAGGGAATACTACCTCGTATTTAGTATAAAATTTTGACCATAAATTTACCTAAGAAAATGCCAATGCATGTCACTAAAAATTACACCATTTGAAATTATGTTCAAATACGAATCCAATGATATAGTTCTTAGTGGCATGCACTAACATTTTGTCAGTTAAATCTATGGTCAAATTTTGATACTACAAAATTGGAAGAGTAAACCAGGGCGGAGGTAGTACTTGCTCTTAGGGTAACCATAGAGTTACTGGAGTAGCCTAAGTTACTTTCCACTATGACTAGCCTAGGCTACTATAGTAGTACAGCATAAAAACGATGCAGGTGATCACGTGAGAAAAGATACTAAAAACATTTCTTTCGGTGCAGTGCATAGATGCAGTTTTGAACACTACACTTGTCATCGTAATTTGGGAAAATTACGAAAAAATTGAGCTACGTTGTGATTACCGTTCACTTATAGGAAAGAAGTTTAACCTCGATGAGTAGCTTCTCCGTGCACGGAAAGCATGTATGGAATCCAACAACTTGATCCAGATTGGGGCCGATAGATTTTAGTGCTAAGATCTTCACTGTGCGCATGGACTGGGTCAAGCTTGTGGGAATCATTTTCTGGAAGACGGTCGTAAATACACCAAGAAGAAATTTAAAAATGTGAATTTCAAGAATACGGAGAAGAAGATGAGTGTTGTACCTGAATGATTATGGATCCAATAAAGTGTTCGGAGAATTTGGCAGACGAGTACACCAACGCTGTGAATTTTGGTAGACGAGTACACCAACCCTGATTTTTGTTGGACCTTCTAGATCCGATACAAGCAATCTCTCAAGGAAAGGCACATTCTCAATGACCATAATGTGGAACAGGTGGAGTGATCTCTTCCCAATTGATGTCTTGTTGCGGGGCCAGCAAGACACATAAATCCATCGGAGATTCGTCGAGGCGATGTGGAGGCTAATGAACCCGTGGATCTGCTCAAGACGAATGTACTCAAGCGCAGTACAACTGCGGAGCAGGTGCTCCATAGCCTTCTTCGAGATGACAACGTCAAAGAGGTCGAGCTGCTTGAGTTGAGGGAGAAGAAGGGCGGGCTCGGCATTAATCTGGGGAAGATAGCAGGAGCTGAAGCTAGCGCGATGCAGTGTTGGCATGAGGCGGAGCGCGGACAGCGGCACAGAGCGACATTGTCCAGCTTCAAAGCTGAGCTTCTCGAGCTGATCTAGGGCGGGGGATAAGAACCACTCGTCTAACTTGGGTTGGACCTTGCAGTTGGTACTGAACATGCAGATGTCAAGGCGTCTGGATGGCCCAGGGTGCGATGAAAGGATCTTGGAGACTGCGGCCATGCGTTTGCAATCCCCGTCGCAGAGGCAGCTATCGGCAGTGAGGTTGACGGGGACGCAGCGCCAGAGGGGGCGCCACCGCCGGGAGAGCAGGGCAGTCCGCATGGCAGATTTGGTGGGGAGGAGGCCGATGATGATGAGCAACATGTCGTCGGGGAGGCTGCTGATGAAGTCCAGGCTTGCCGGATGCGGTTTTGGCTCGAGCCACCTCCGCTTGTTCGCTGCCTCGCCATCCATCTCAACCGGCGGCGACGCCGGTGTACACATGTGCTGGTGTGTGTTGTGTGCTGGGTGTGCGCGAGTGCGTCCTTCTGTGCATGCCGCCATGCAATGGTGAATTGTGCGCGAGTGCGTCCTTCGCGCGCAAGAAGTTTCAACTTTGTTTACTTCACCGCTTGTCAGATGGGCCTCTAGTTTACTTATTTTCACCCACTGCCACATGGGTCAGCACACGAAGATACAAAACACGAGCTGACAAGGCAGCATGTGGATTGGTTGACCGGTCAACTAAACAATATACGGAGCTATACGCTGACACAGTGAGCGTATAATCCGTCGGTATAGAGAGTTCGAGTGAGAGGAGAGGCCCGTGAGAGATAGCGGAGAGAGAGAGAAAGAGCTACTCCCTCCGTTCGATAATGTAGTTCCAACATTTTTTTAAGTCAAACTTTTGAAACTTTGACCAAGTTTATAAAGAAATTACTTATATCTACAATACCAAAGATAAATGATAGTATGAAGTAAGTACATGTTGTGATGAATCTAATGATCATTCCAGATGTAAATGTTTTTCTCCACATATACCTGGTCAAACTTTTCTGAGGTTTGACTTTTCAAAACATCCATATGCTTATGGACGTGACAGAGTCCCTAACTAGAGAGAGAGAGGGAGAGAAAGAGAGAGAGTGAAAAAAGTGTGTGTGCGTGTGAAAGAGACATGGACAACACACGATAAATTAGAGAAAAAGCGTGCGTGTCTTATGCAAACATATCACACATGCATCTTCGACAACGCAGGCAAGGTGAGGAGATAGTGTGTGGTTGTTTGGAACCGAGAGAGCAAGACCCCTAGCACGTGGCCAAGAGGGGTCTGACAAACAAGGGAGAGAGGTCAAGAGAGACGTACGGAGAAAATGTAGACATGGGGAGGAGAGAGTGTATGTGATGGGACTACATGGGTGGGAGATCGAGTGACAAGGCGTGTGCGCTATAGAAGATGCCCTGAGAGATATCGAGATAGACGTATGGATGGAAGGAGACAATACATGTGTTCCTGATGGCTAGTAAGAGCTAATCATACTTAGGAGGGGGAGTGCTTGCGCCTATGATGGAGTGAGGGATTACGGTAGTTAGGGGGGTGCATGTCACATGGAGAGAGAACAAGGGCAGAGAGTGTTGAATGGGTCTATATGTATAGCGCGAGCAAGACATGTTTATGTGTGAACCAGGGAGATATAAGGCCAGTTTGGCTGCGTCCTGAGCATCTTTTTCCTGGCCTGGGGTTGTGGCTGGATTTCATCCACGCTTGTTTGGTTGCTGTCGGTGTCAAAACCGGCGGATCTCGGGTAGGGGGTCCCGAACTGTGTGTCTAGGCGGATGGTAACAGGAGACAAGGGACATGATGTTTTTAACCAGGTTCGGGCCCTCTCGGTGGAGGTAAAACCCTACTCCTGCTTGATTAATATTAATGATATGGGTAGTACAAGAGTAGATCTACCACGAGATCAAGGAGGCTAAACCCTAGAAGCTAGCCTATGGTATGATTGTTGTTCGTCCTATGGACTAAGACCCTCCGGTTTATATAGACACCGGAGAGGGCTAGGGTTACACAGAGTCGGTTACAATGGTAGGAGATCTACATATCCGTATCTCCAAGCTTGCCTTCCATGCCAAGGAAAGTCCCATCCGGACACGGGACAAAGTCTTCAATCTTGTATCTTCATAGTCTTGGAGTCCAGCCAATGATGATAGTTCGGCTATCTGGACACCCCCTAGTCCAGGACTCCCTCAGTAGCCCCTGAACTAGGCTTCAATGACGATGAGTCCGGCGCGCATATTGTCTTCGGCATTGCAAGGCGGGTTCCTCCTCCGAATAATTCACAGAAGATTTTGAACACCAGGATAGTGTCCGGCTCTGCAAAATAAATTCCACATACCACCGTAGAGAGAATAATATTTACACAAGTCCAATCTGCTGACGTATTTTGTGGCATGACGTCACACCACGGCCGAGCCTTTACTTGAATTGTTTTTATTGTTCCACCTCAGTGCGTTTAGCGAAGCGGTTTCCTTGGCATGTCTTGTAAAAGCAAAGATTGTGTCCCCTTATTCCGGGATTCTCATCAATACGGACGTGGGTAACCCAACCGCGCCATTAATTGCGGCACTTGGGAGATAAGCGAGTTTTACCGGGCTGGTGGGGATGCATAGTTTCGTCCGCCCATATATAAGGGGGCAAGGATCCACCTTTTCACCTACGCCTTCTTCCTCCTTTGATTATCCATCTCCGCGCACTCGAGCTCCAGCGCCCAAGTCTGCACATCTCACCTCAACCTTCTCCAACCATGTCCGGAGCGGGAGGCAAGTGGATGGCCTCCTCCATCACGAAGGGGCACATCAAAAAGCTGCACAAGGCCGGATATTTGTCCAGCGATATCGCGCACCGGCTCCCTGTCGGTGTACTAAAGTAGGGGGGGTACCTTAGTACCCCGAACTTGTGCACGGGCAGTCGCAGCGACCCGCGGCAGGGCTTGCCGGGCGTCCGCCAAGGTCCTCCGCGACTACTTTGATGCCATTCAAGAACAGAGTACTCAAGCTAAAAAGCCCCGGCAAGAGGAGCTTGCCGGGAAGGCCAACCAAGACCCCGGCAAGAAGAGCTTGTCGGGAAGAAAACAAAGGCCCCGGCAAGAGGAGCTTGCCGGGAAGGCCGACCGAGGCACCTCCAGAGGACTTGCCGCGGCGCCCCGCGCGTCCCGGCAAGGCCTGACGGCCGGCAAGCTACAAAGGCCCCGGCAAGAGGAGCTTGCCGGGAAGGCCGACCGAGGCACCTCCAGAGGACTTGCCGCGGCGCCCCGCGCGTCCCGGCAAGGCCCGACGGCCAGCAAGCTTGCCGGCATGACAAGAGGAGGACCGCGGCAAGGCACTTGCCGCGGCAAGATTGCCAACCAAACTCCAGCACATCCGGCGACGTGTCATCACAAGGCCATCCCAGAGGCACGTGGCGAGGCACTACGCAGCCATGCGGGGCGAGGTGGCAAGCGGAGCTGACAGAGACGCCATCGTGGCAACCAGAGGCTCGCTTGACGGTCGCTTCTCTGCACTGTTGGGGCGACCGGACGGGCATTAAATGCCCTTGTCCCCTGCCGCCAGAGTTAGGTAGGGGACACTGTTGGTCACTGTTACACCAACCTGCATTTTTACCTTTCTACCCCCTCTTCTTACGCTGCCACCTGTTGGTGCCCCCTTTAGACTATAAAAGGGAGGCCCATGCGCACGTAGAAAGGGTTCGGTTGGTTGGTTAGTTGGGTTCGGTCAGTGGGTTGGTTAGTTCGGTGCATCTGAGGACACAGGACGAGTGTTCGGTCCATTCGGCACACACACACCACACCACCGTGCGCTCGCATTCGAGCAAGATCAAATAAAAACACAAAGCAGCAGTAGGAGTTTAATCTCTCCGGAGAGCTCCGAAGCTGGGTAAAAATCGCCCGTCTCCCCAGCACGCGCCGGGACCTCGATCCGCTCTGCGCGCGGCCTCCGCCCCCTCGCCGAACCAGAAAGGGGCCCCCCGTGCCCCATAGGTGCTCGAGGGACAGCCGAATCCCCCGACATCTTTGGCGCGCCAGGTAGGGGCTGCGTCGAGGTCGTGAGCATCTGATCCGGTCTCTGCGCACGCTGCATCAACGCCTTCATCAACATGCCACCGAAGAAGAAGCCTTCGGAGGCGGCCGCTCCGTCTACATCGATTCCGCCACCACCACCGGAGCAAACGGGCGGTGGAGTGGGCGCCGGCGGAAGAGCGGGCGCCGACGGTGGGACTCACGTCGTCACCAGATCCAAAAACAAGGCCCCGCAAGCGTCGGCGACCATGCAGACACCGCACCCTTCCCAGGAGGTGCAAGGTCGACAATGCCCCAGTGCTCCTAGCACCGTGCTCGCGTTGGAACAAGGCCAAGCTGGTGGGTCGCGAGACGCTCGAGGTCAGCATGCTCGCCCGCATGCTGGCGCGAGCGAGGTACAGTCGCCAGGGCGGGGTGTTGCACCTCCCAATCCAGTTGGGAGTCCGAGCACATCCCGCTCCTCGCGCCGCTCGTCGCCACCACCACCCAAGACAGCAGAGGAAGCACTGGCCCGAGCCCAGCTGCTCCTAGACTACCCTCCAGCGCCGCACAAGATCGACGACTGGAGGATGACTATATACAGTCTCATCGCCTTCGCCAACGGCGACAAGCCCAGGCAACCGAGCGCATCGGGGCCCCGGCAAGGCGTCCAAGCGCAAGCCGACGCCGACAAGACCGCTGGGGGGGGCCACCTCCGTGCACTCCCAGCCCCGAAGGCCAAGATCGCCGGCTCGTTGGATCAACCCCGACGGCGACTCCACCGCGTCGTCGGACCCGCGAACCCGACGCGATCAGCGCCACGTTCTCCAAGAACAGCAGCACGAAGACGCTCGCACTCGCATCGAGCGCAGAAGGGAAACGCGACGTCAATCTGACCAGCGTGCCGGGCCCACTGTCGACATGCATGCACTAGGGGAGCCAGGCGACTTGCCGTACGCGGCAGGTTTCCCTGCGTTCACCCGCGAGCTGCGGCAAGTCCAGTGGCCCAAAACCAAGAACTTCAAGCCAGACGTGCCCGAGAAGTACGATGGCAGGATACATCCATCGGAGTTCCTCAGCATCTACACCATCGCGGTGCAGGCTGCCCGAGGGCGTGATGAGAAGATCCTCGCCAACTACTTCCCGCTGGTGCTCAAGCCTAATGTCAGATCTTGGCTCATGCACTTGCCAGACGGTTCCATCTCTTCATGGGCGGACCTGTGTCATCAGTTTGTCGGCGCCTTCACGGGTGGCCACAAGCCTCATGGCCAGGAGAGTGACCTCCACTTGCTCGTCCAGAAGGAGGGACAGCCCCTGTGCAAGTACATACAGAGATTCAGCCAGGTGCAATGCAACATACCAGACGTCCACCCTGCCGCAGTTATCAGCGCCTTTCATCAGAACGTGTGTAACCGCAGGATGAGGGAGGAGATGGCGATGTGCAAGATCAGAGACGTCAGCGAGCTCTATGCTCTGGCCGACAAGTGTGCACGGGCTGAGGAGGGGAGGAAAATCCCCGGAGAGGTTGCAGGAGCAGAAGGATCTGACAGTGAGGATACCGCCCCGGCAAGGAAGAACCGGAGACGGAACAACAGGAAGAGAAAGACTAAGGATGTGCTAGCTGTTGAGCATTCCGGCAACGGAGGCGGCTCCGACAAGGCCAAGGCCGATGACTCTGGCGAGGCTGTGGTGGCCGCCGACAAGCAGGATGGCTCCGGCAAGCGGTATTGCAAGATCCACCGCACCAAGGGTCACGATCTCCAAACCTGCAAGAAAGTCGAAGAGATGGCGGAGCTGCAGAAAGCCGAGTACGAGCGCCGTGACAAGGAAAGAGCCCAGGGAGGTGGTGGAGGATCCGGCAAGAAGCTTCCCGCCCGGGGAGGACACCGCGGCAAGGCCAAGCCGCGGCAAGGAGATAGGCCTCCCCGCGGCCGCGACAAGGACGAAGATGAAGATGGAATGGAGGAAGATGAGACCGCGACGGCGGCGCCTCTCTGCACGCCTCGCACCGCCAACTCAAGCAATGGGTGCGAGAGGTGAACGCAGCGGAGCCGTCTGTCGAGGCGCGCAAGCCTCTGAAATGGTCCGGCACGCCCATCATTTTCGATGTTGAGGACCACCCTGATCGCATCACTGCGGTCGGGTGCTTGCCGATGTTGGTCTCACTAACAATCCGCAACCTCAAGGTCACGAAGATGTTGGTCGACGGCGGGGCCGGCCTGAACCTGATTTCCTCCACAGTACTCAAGAAGCTCCAGATCCCCGACAGCGAGCTCGAAGAAACTGGTACCTTTCAAGGGATAAATCCGGGGAGGAGCAAGCCCAAGGGGAAGATCACACTGCCAGTGACATTTGGCAGCGAGCTGAATTTCATGATAGAGAGGGTCACCTTCGATGTTGCTGATATTCCATTACCCTACAATGGGATACTCGGCCGACCAGCGCTTGCCAAGTTCATGGCAGCCTCTCACTACGCATACAACGTGCTCAAGATGCCTGGCCCGATGGGTGTCATTTCTGTCCAAGGTGACAAGAGGGATGCACTCATCTGCGCCGACAAGATCTACCGGGAAGCACCAGCCGCAGCAGAGTGCGAGCCACTTGCCGCTGAAGCTCCCCGGGGGAAGGAGAAACTCAAGTCCGGCAAGTGCAGCCTTGATGCCCACTCCGGCAAGCGCACCTCCCCGGAGTGTTGCGCTGCCGTTGAGAGCGCACCATCGAGCTCCACCGGCAAGTGCAAGAAAGCAAAGGCAGACCCGCCAAAGACCTAGCCCGGCAAGAACAGCTCTGGTACCTGCTCCGGCAAGCACGCCTCCCCGGAGTGCCGCGCTACCGTCGAGGATGCACCATCGAGATTCACCAGCCAGTAGGGCGAAGAAAGCGTCCAGTTTCAGGCTTTTGGATTGTATTCCTTGAGAATCCGTACCTTGTACGAAGAACCTGTGCGCAGAAGGGTCGAATCGTGGCTAAGTTGCGCCCTTGATCCGTTTCGAGTCCGCTCAACGACGAAAGCGCGCCGCAACTAGCCCGACGAGTTCTTCCTGCCGGAAGCAACACCGCCAGCGGGCTGCTGATGTCCCGCACTCAGCAAGTGTGTTTGCGCCGGCAGGTTCCCTGAAAGCGCGGGGGGGGGGGGGGTGAAAACGTGCAAGGGAGGAAGTCAAGGGAGGAGCGCGGCTCCACCGGACCGCGGAAGACAGAAAAGCTAAGTCACCCGAGCTTAAGCGCATAGCTCTTCCTTTTTTCTAGTTTTAAGCGCTTATGTTATGTTCCTCGAACGTTCGTCCCTTGTACAAAAAACCCGTGCGCTGAGGAGCCAACTCGTGGTTAAGTTGCGCCCTTGCTTTGTTTTCGAGTCCGCTCAACAATACAAGCGCGCTGCAACTGGCCCGAGAGGGTTTCTTGCCGGGTACAACACCGCCAGCGGGCTGCTGACGTTCCGCACTCAGCAAGTGTGTTAGCGCCGGTAAGTTCCAAAAATGTACAAGGGATGTAATGAAGTCGAGGATGTAACGTAGCAAGCCTTGCCATGGGACGTCCTTTGTATGAGAAACTTGTGCGCAGAGGAGCTAACTCGTGGCTAAGTTGCGCCCTTGCTTTGTTTTCGAGTCCGCTCGACAATGCAAGTGCGCTGCAACTGGCCCGAGGACGTTTCTTGCCGGGTACAACACCGCCAGCGGGCTGCTGATGTCCCGCACTCAGCAAGTGTGTTTGCGCCGGCAGGTTCCCTGAAAGCGCGGGGGGGGGGGGGGGGGGGTGAAAACGTGCAAGGGAGGAAGTCAAGGGAGGAGAGCGGCTCCACCGGACCGCGGAAGACAGAAAAGCTAAGTCACCCGAGCTTAAGCGCATAGCTCTTCCTTTTTTCTAGTTTTAAGCGCTTATGTTATGTTCCTCGAACGTTCGTCCCTTGTACAAAAAACCCGTGCGCTGAGGAGCCAACTCGTGGTTAAGTTGCGCCCTTGCTTTGTTTTCGAGTCCGCTCAACAATACAAGCGCGCTGCAACTGGCCCGAGAGGGTTTCTTGCCGGGTACAACACCGCCAGCGGGCTGCTGACGTTCCGCACTCAGCAAGTGTGTTAGCGCCGGTAAGTTCCAAAAATGTACAAGGGATGTAATGAAGTCGAGGATGTAATGTAGCAAGCCTTGCCATGGGACGTCCTTTGTATGAGAAACTTGTGCGCAGAGGAGCTAACTCGTGGCTAAGTTGCGCCCTTGCTTTGTTTTCGAGTCCGCTCGATAATGCAAGTGCGCTGCAACTGGCCCGAGGAGGTTTCTTGCCGGGTACAACACCGCCAGCGGGCTGCTGATGTCCCGCACTCAGCAAGTGTGTTAGCGCCGGCAAGTTCCCTAGAAGCGTAGAGTGTAAAAATAGAAAGGGCGAAACATGGCATCGCATTGCCCAAATTGAAGTTACATTGCAAAGAGTAACTTATTACAGCACTGTCTTAGTTATTTTTGTGACTATAATAACAGCGACAAGGAGAAACCAGAAGGGCGCACTGGCGAAGAGGCCCCGGAAAGCCGATTTCAATGGGGGCTGCGATTGCCAAGATCCCTACGCGGCAAGTCAGGGTCCCCGGGGGCTACAACGCTGGCGGCAAGAATAGAGCAAGGCGCACCGGCACCTAGGTCCCGGCGGAGCCAAAGTTGCCGGGGGCTGTAAATATCAAGATTCACCCCCGACAAGCCAGAGTCGCCGGGGGCTGTAATACCAGATAAGTTTTTCATCCCTCGTCATGCATCCTCTTATGGGCTGGGGAAAGCGAGGCCGCGTCTCTGAACGATCATGCCTTGTACAAAAAAACCTGTGCGCAGAGGAACCAGTTCGTAGCTAGTCGCGCATCGACCATTGTTTCGAGTCCGCTCGACAATATTGGGTGAATTGCGGGTAGCTCAACGACAAGGTTTCTTGTCGGTCGCGGCACCGCCGGCAGAGAACCAACTCGTAGCTAGTCGCCTTACTATCGTTTCGAGTCCGCTCAACGACTTAAGTAAGCCGCGACTAGCTCCGCGACAAGGTTTCCTGTCGGTTGCAGTTCCGTTGTCGACGTTCCGCACTCGGCGCTCACGGCAAGGTGCCCGCGCCGGCAAGTTCCCTAAAAGCGTAGGGTGAAAACGTACAAGGCACACAATCAAGTAAAGGACTTAATCCGGCAAGCTTTCCCCTCTTTTCATTAAAAAACATCCCAATTTAGTGCAAGTCCATGGAGGATGAAAAACATGATAGAGAGGATTACAAACTTTAAATACAGCTAAGGCCCGAAGGCTTACAAATCAAAAGATAAGATGCCCATAATCCCTCTCCTGTTTCTCTCTTCAGGAGGTAGGTCAAGGAGGCCCCGGCAAGAGAAGCTTGCCGGGGAGGGCAAAAGAAGCGCCTAGGCGAGCTACGGGTGCCAGAAGACACCAAGAGAACTTCCCGGGGGCCGGCCAGGAGCTTGGCGGAGATGAAGGCGCCGGAGGAAAAGCTCGAAGACGGGGCGGCAGGACGTCAGCACGCTGTCGAGGGCACCTTGCCCTCGTACTCCGGCTTGACGGCCTTGCCGCCACCCCTCTTCCTCTTCCGCCGCCTCCCTACGCCAGCCGCCCAAGGAGACGGCCCCGGGGAGTTCAGAAGGCCGGCGACCCGGATGATGGGGTCGCCGGTGGCGCGCGCGAGGCAGCGTCCGACGCCTAGTCGGACCCGCTGCCCTCGTCGTCGTTGTCGCTCCCCTTCTCGTCACTCTTGCTCGAGGAGGGACCTTCGCTATCGGAGGAGCTGTCCACGCAGCATCTCGCCCGGATGCCGGAGTCCCCGAAGACCTTGACGGCGAGAAGGTTGCCCTCCATTAACTTAAAATGGAGGGTAAACCCCGCCGCCAAGCTATGGATGCGGGCGAACGTCTTCCACCTACGGTCGAAGTACATCACGCCGGGGGCTGGGGATACGACACTAACTCGAGTGCCGCTGATCCCGCAGCCCCTCATGCGTAACTCCAGCATCTCGGGCGGGTCCGGCTCCATCGCGCTCGCAAACGGAGCCGGAAGCCGGAGGCGTCGACGAGGTGCCCGGCGCAGCTTGACGGAGAACTCCCAGGGGTCGTCCCCAATATGGACCGCCTCGAGGAGAGGAGCCGCCGGCGGAGACGAGGGTGGCGCACCACCCCGGCCGCCTCTTCCCCAAGCGCCTCGGCCACGCCCTCGACCTCGTCCTCGGCCTCGCCCCCTCCCTCTTCCCCTTGCGGCCGGCTCCGCCACCGCAGGGGTGAGAGAGGGAAGGATGCGCTGTCTGGCGGCAACCTTCGCCGCCACCGACGAAGGGCCAGGGTTCCCTTTCTCCATGGCGAGTGGGAGAAAGGGGAGCAGAAGTTAAAAACAAAAGAAGGAGATGAAGGAGTGTGGGCTTCTGTGCCCCCCTCCCTGCCCTTTATAAAGGAGCAGGGTGGGAGCCCGGCCGCCCCGCTCGGCGAATCAAGGCACGGGAGAGCTGGGAATCGGGGCCGACCCGCTGCCTCTGCTCACGCCGGCCTGGATTCCCCAATCTCACCGTCCGTGACCCCAAGCGCATGGGAGCCGCGTGGCAGGGGTGCAGCGCAGAGTGGACAGGTGAGGCGGTCTCGCCCCACCCGTGAGCATGGGAGCGGACGCCTCAAAAGCCGCGCACTGGCCCCGTCCAGTAAATGCACCACGCCCCCACGCCTACCTCCGTTTAGGTAGGAGGGCGTGGGCCGTCCCCTTCATCATGGCTTGATGCATGCTCGCGAGGCTCAGCCCCGCACGCGCCGCCCACGTCGCCCACAATGCCGCGTTTGACGCATGCCACTCCGAGCGTGCGCGGTGAAAGCGGAGTCGTGTGGACCCAGGCCACGCGTGCCCGTGCATTGATTTGGGCCTGGCCCAACAACACTCGGCACCGTGTATGGCCCAGGCCCGGGGGCTTCTGTCGGTGTACTAAAGTAGGGGGGTACCTTAGTACCCCAAACTTGTGCACGGGCAGTCGCAGCGACCCGCGGCAGGGCTTGCCAGGCGTCCGCCAAGGTCCTCCGCGACTACTTTGATGCCATTCAAGAATAGAGTACTCAAGCTAAAAAGCCCCGGCAAGAGGAGCTTGCCGGGAAGGCCAACCAAGACCCCGGCAAGAAGAGCTTGCCAGGAAGAAAACAAAGGCCCCGGCAAGAGGAGCTTGCCGGGAAGGCCGACCGAGGCACCTCCAGAGGACTTGCCGCGGCGCCCCGCGCGTCCCGGCAAGGCCCGACGGCCGGCAAGCTACAAAGGCCCCGGCAAGAGGAGCTTGCCGGGAAGGCCGACCGAGGCACCTCCAGAGGACTTGCCGCGGCGCCCCACGCGTCCCGGCAAGGCCCGACGGCCGGCAAGCTTTCCGGCACGACAAGAGGAGGACCGCGGCAAGGCACATGCCGCGGCAAGATTGCCAACCAAACTCCAGCACATCCGGCGACGTGTCATCACAAGGCCATCCCAGAGGCACGTGGCGAGGCACGACGCAGCCATGCGGGGCGAGGTGGCAAGCGGAGCTGACAGAGACGCCATCATGGCAACCAGAGGCTCGCTTGACGGTCGCTTCTCTGCACTGTTGGGGCGACCGGACGGGCATTAAATGCCCTTGTCCCCTGCCGCCAGAGTTAGGTAGGGGACACTGTTGGTCACTGTTACACCAACCTGCGTTTTTACCTTTCTACCCCCTCTTCTTACGCTGCCACCTGTTGGTGCCCCCTTTAGACTATAAAAGGGAGGCCCATGCGCACGTAGAAAGGGTTCGGTTGGTTGGTTAGTTGGGTTCAGTCGGTGGGTTGGTTAGTTCGGTGCATCTGAGGACACAGGACGAGGGTTCGGTCCATTCGGCACGCACACACCACACCACCGTGCGCTCGCATTCGAGCAAGATCAAATAAAAACACAAAGCAGCAGTAGGAGTTTTATCTCTCCGGAGAGCTCCGAAGCTGGGTAAAAATCGCCCATCTCCCCAGCACGCGCCGGGACCTTGATCCGCTCTGCGCGCGGCCTCCGCCCCCTCGCCGAACCAGAAAGGGGCCCCCCGTGCCCCATAGGTGCTCGAGGGACAGCCGAATCCCCCGACACTCCCCGACGAGGGGCAGCTCATCCCCACCCCAGGCCCCATGAGAGGGTGGTGTTCCTTCCCCATTTCCTCCGCGGACTAGGCTTCCCACTCCACCGATTTGTCCAGGGGCTCATGTTCTACTATGGCCTGGATTTCCATGATCTGGCCCCGAATTTTATCCTCGACATCTCGGCGTTTGTCATCGTGTGTGAGGCTTTCGTCTGCATCCAGCCCCACTTCGGCTTATGGCTAAAGACTTTTAATGTCAAGCCGAAGGTAGTGGGTGGCCGCCAAGCGGAGTGCGGAGGCGCCATGGTGGGAAAAATGCTCAACGTCACCTGGCTCGAGGGCGCCTTCGTGGAAACCATCAAAGGGTGGCAATCAGGGTGGTTCTATGTCAACGAGCCGCGTGACCCTGAATGGGCAGTGGCCCCCGAATTCAGATCTGGCATCCCCACACGGCTCACCTCCTGGAAAGAGAAGGGCCTGTCATGGGGCGATTCGGAGGAGCTGACCGGACTCCAATCCTGTCTCCAAACCCTGGTGAACCAGAAGGTCAAGCTTGTCAACGTAGTCCAGGTCATGCTCATCCGCCGGATTCTCCCGTGCCAACAGTGGGATTTCAACTTGTGTGAGTTCGATCCGGCATAGCACCAGACCTTGAGCAGGCTCTTTGACACTACGTACGAAGAGGCCTAGAGGGTGCTGTTCAAGGGCGTCGAGGCTCCCGCATCCGCTACCGAAGATCGCGGATTCAACTCGCAGCGTCAGGCTGGCGATGTAAGCTATATTATCCTTTACGGGACACTTTCTTTCCATAGTTTGACTCTATGTGGGATCTAAACTCCCATTACCTTTAACATGCCAGGCAGAAGACGTCCGGACAGGTTAACTGTCCGGCTCCCATTCCAGAAGACCCAGCGGATGCCCGTTTGATAGGGCTGCTGGTCCCGGCGCCTAACGTGGTGCCGGAGAAGAAGGCCAAGAAGAAGGCCACGGGGACCCGGAGGAGTTCCCGGCGCCAGGTGTTATCGCACTCATCGTCCAGTGACTCCGAGGCGGACTCCTCCCATGAAGACGAGGAGGAGAAGAAAGAGGCCTCTCCCCCAGCGGGGGGAGAGAAGAAGAGGAAGGCCTCCCCAATGAGGGAGGCCAAAGGGTCCAAGAAGGGAAGGACCCTTCCTCCGGACTGTTCCACCAACGCCGACGACGGCAAAGAGGAGTGGCCCTCGAGGGCCAAGCCCCTAGCGAGATTGTAAGTGTCCGGATTCCAGAATAACTCATGATTTTTCTTTCGTCGCATAGTGTCTTCTAACGCCGAATACAACCATGTAGTCTGCCCAAGGACGATCTCCCCGCTTCGTCGAGCGGGTCCGTGGGTTCGTCGGATGTGAATAGTGCCTCACTTCCGACCGCCTCCTCCCCCCATGATGTAGACGAAGCCGAGGTGGGGTCCCAGAAGGGGACCAACCAGGAGGAGGAGGCCCCGGAGGTGCCGCAGGGCAACCTCCCAGACGTTGGTCCATACTCCGCACTGGAACCTTTGGTGGTTCCGGAGTCCGGCGGGCGGCCCCTTCGTGAGAAGGGCGAGACAGCGACGCCGGCGGCCTCCGTCCAACCGGAGGCGCCGGATAACTTGCTGGAGGCGCTCAACGGCGCTTCCATCGATGAGGAGCACCGCACTGTCATGAGTGTGGTGATTCAGAAGGTTCAGTTCGCCAAAAGCAGGCTGACCGAAGCCTGCACCAGCCTTCTAACAGGCTTTGAGATATGTGATTAAGATATGTAAAAATAGTACCACATAGACAGTAGCCCCTGATGCTCGGTTCGGTGTTCGGAAAGAAAAGCCGAACTGAGGATCTAAAAAGATATACGCAGGAGTCTAACACAAATATGTCAATATGGGAATGCAGGCTGCGCTGCTGACCTCTGCCGCACTGACTGCAGAGGTCAATGCCTTGAAGCAGAGCCTCGAGCGGTCCGAGATCGAGCTCGGCCGTGCCAAGAAGCATCTCGAGGACAAGGAAGGTAAATAACACCTTATTAAAGTTGTACCTTATAGAAAAGGATTTTGGTTGCAAAAGACGACAGGAATAACGTGGGTACTCCAGGGGCTACGAACGAGGTGGCGACCCTGAAGGAGGCGGTGTCCGTGGCCGAACACAATGCGGCCGCGGAACGCACCGAGCGAGAGAAGCAGGAGGCGCGGGTGGCGGAGGTACGGCAAGAGCTCTAGGCTCTCGTGGAAAAACACGAGAGTTTGGAGCGTGACTTGAAGACTCGAGAGTCCGAGCTCACGTCGGCTCTTGAGAGTGCCAAAGCCACTAAGGCCGAAGCCCAAAAGGCCCTCCAGGAAATAGAGGCAGTAAGGAAGATAGTGGCGGGTAAGGCATTCTTCATGCAAAGCAAGCATGTGAAAGTAAATTACTTGTTACTTACCCGAATTCGGAGCTCTCCAGGAGCGTTCGCAGATCTGCCCCGTAGCGTGTCCGATGCTGCCGCGTTCTACAAAGCCGAGGAGGGGAGCTCGACGGAAAAGGTGTTCTGGTCTCAGTATGCTGAGGCCGGACATCCGGTGCCCCTGAGCGACCAGCGGAAGCAGCTGGTCGAGCTCCACAAGGTGGCCGAACAGGCCATGAAGGGCCTCATAGTTTGGCTGTGGCCCAAAGAAGCCATGCCTGGGAGCTACTTCGATCTGGTGCGGCGGCTGGTGGACGCCTGTCCATGGGTTGAAGTCATCAAGCACTCCGCCTGCATTGTAGGTGCCCGTCGGGCCCGTGCCCGTGCTAAAGTGCACTAGGGCAGGATGGACGCTGAGAAGCTTGTGACAGATGCACCACCGCCGGGCACGGAGTATCGCACGCCCGAGTTGTATTATAAGGGTGTCCTGAAGGGTGCCCGCCTTATTGCCGGTGAATGCTCCAAAGATGTAATTTTTGAGTAGACTTGCATTTTGTTATCCTGTGCGCTGAAAACTTTGTTCATATGCGCTAAGAAACGCTTGTTAATTTAAAATATTACCTTCTGTGCGGCCGTTTATCAAATCTGATAGATGGCAAGTCGTTGGCTACAGCCCCCATGCCACAAGTGCTGGGGTGTTCGGGATAAACTTGAGCGCTCTTGTTCCCATTTTTGGGTCCTTCTAGGGAGGCGCTCAACACAACGAACGAGGCAACCGGACTTATAATGGTTGAACACTCTCACTTAGCCATAGAATTCTATAATTTTCAATTTCGGCGAAGCCCCTAGAGTTCGGAAGGCCGAATTCGGGGCGCTATCCACGCCTGGGGCCGGACAAAGCCGGCTCCTCGCTCTAAGCGGCATAAGTCTTTAGGGACTCGAAAAGACCTCTCGAACAGCGACCAGCTCTCACCTTATCATGACGGTCAGTTTTAGCTTTCTCCACTGAGGTGCTCGACCCAGCTCAACTGGGGCACAATCGCAGTGGTTCTCCTAGCGCTACCTTAGCCGATATAACGGAACGTAAGGTACCAAAACATGGGAGCCGGGCAAAACCAACTATTAACCCAAGACATGATTCGGAGCCAATGCATATAATGCTATAAGTTCGGGGTACCACACTTGTGAAAGTGTTCGGGCTTCTCACACCATAATTTGGGGAACTTAAGCCCCTGGTGTATTTGGCCGTACCAAAGCGTACGGGTGCAACATGTCATAAGTGAACATAAAAAGGAATGCAATGATAGGCAAAAAGCGATGCATTGTTTATTCGAAAAAAATACTGTGATGAAGGCAGAACGATACAAATAGTGCGATAAGCAAGGGATGGGACTATTTAACATGTCCCCCTCCAGGGGTAGGCTGCGGAATGGTGTGTAAAACAGGTATAATGCTCGGAAATGGAGACCACCTGGATACTCATCGTAGCTTTTCTGCTTCCCTGGCTGTTGCATCGTGAGTGCAGCAGATCTACTGCCGGACAGGGCTTCTAGAAAACGGAGTCCTGATAATAAGAAGAGAAAAAAAGGATGACAAATTTGGGAGCCCCTGGTGTGGTTGATCCGCACTCTGGGCATGCCGTGGTCGTGCCCCTCCCCCTATGCCCATGGTATCTCCAGAGCGTAGTGATGTACGCGTGGTACTAGTCTCACGATTTCGCGGGGGCTGGGGTTGGGGCCGCATTGCTACGCATGCTCAGAACGTGCCAAGTTGTCTTGTTGTAGGTTACTTCGGGCGCGCTTGGCGGTGTCCGGTCGCTTAACAGTCGGACTTGAGAATTGCCTTAAGAGGCTACTCTGCACTTCCTCCGCGAGAGCCGCTGTATGCTCCTCCGTTCGGAGAGAGCGTTCGGTGTTTCCGTTGACCGTGTTGACTCCTCGAGGGCCTGGCATCTTGGGCTTGAGGTATGCGTAGTGCGGCACCGCATTGAACTTTGCAAATGCGGTTCGTCCGAGTAGTGCATGATAGCCGCCGCGGAACGGGACTATGTCAAAGATTAACTCCTCGCTTCGGAAGTTATCCGGGGATCCGAAGACCACTTCAAGTGTAACTGAGCCTGTACAATTGGCCTCTACACCTGGTATGACGCCTTTGAAGGCCGTCTTTGTGGGTTTAATCCTTGAGGGGTCTATGTCCATCTTGCGCACTGTATCCTGGTAAAGCAGGTTCAGGCTGCTGCCGCCGTCCATCAGGACTCTAGTGAGGTGAAATCCGTCGACGATTGGGTCTAACACCAATGCGGCGAATCCACCATGGCGGATGCTGGTGGGGTGGTCCCTTCGATCAAAGGTGATCTGGCAGGAGGACCACGGATTGAACATTGGGGCGACTGGATCCATCGTGTATACGTCCCTGAGGGCACGCTTCCGCTCCCTTTTGGGTATGTGGGTTGCGTATATCATGTTCACCGTCCGCACTTGTGGGGGGAAGCCCTTCTGTCCTCTATTGTTCGGCGGTCGTGTCTCCTCCTCGTCATCGCTATGCGGCCCCTTCTCGTTGCCTTCGGCAATTAGCTTGCCTGCCTGTTTGAACACCCAACAATCTCTGTTGGTGTGATTAGCTGGCTTTTCGGGGGTGCCGTGTATCTGGCATGAGCGATCGAGTATCCGGTCCAAATTGGACGGTCCCGGAGTGGTTCTTTTGAATGGCTTTTTCCGCTGACCGGGTTTAGAGCCTCTGAATCCGGCGTTGACTGTCGTACCTTTAGTATTATCGCCGTTAATGCGGCGCTTGTGCTTATTGCGACACGACCTGCCATTGCTGTCTTTGGTATCCGAACTACCAGAGTTTTTGGTTAGGTTGTTACTGCGGGCTAGCCAGCTGTCTTCTCCCGCACAGAAGCGGGTCATGAGTGATGTGAGGGCTGCCATTGATTTCAGCTTTTCCTGTCCTAGGTGCCGGGCAAGCCATTCGTCGCAGATATTATGTTTGAAGGCTACAAGGGCCTCTGCATCCGGACAGTCGACGATTTGATTTTTCTTGGTTAAGAACCGTGTCCAGAATTGTCTGGCCGATTCGTCTGGCTGCTGAATTATGTGGCTTAGGTCATTGGCGTCTGGTGGTCGCACATATGTGCCCTGGAAGTTATCAAGGAAAGCCGCTTCCAGGTCCTCCCAACACCCAATTGATTCTGCTGGCAGGCTATTGAGCCAATGCCGAGCTGGTCCTTTAAGCTTGAGTGGGAGGTATTTGATGGCGTGGAGATCATCACCGCGGGCCATGTGGATATGAAGGAGATAGTCCTCGATCCAGACCGCGGGATCTGTTGTGCCGTCATAGGATTCAATGTTTACGGGTTTGAAACCTTTGGGGATTTGATGATCCATTACTTCGTCTGTGAAGCATAGTGGGTGTCCGACGCCTCTGTATTGTGCTATATCACGACACAGCTCAAGCGAGCTTTGTCTACTGTGTTCGGCCCGGCCGGAATTGATGTATCCGGCGTGACGGTTGTCGTCGCATATCGTGGGGCGCCCACGTGATCCGTAGATCGATCTTGTTTGTCTTGCCTTATCCTCCAATATGTCTCGCAAGTCCGGTGCGTTCCCCCGTGACATTGTAATTTTCGAGCGATGCTGGGGTATGGCTTTAATGGAGGGCCTAGAGACCTCTCTATCGTGGCCACGAGGTGGCCGGTCGGTCGTATTGTGCGCTGGTGATGTAGGTTTATGTGCTTCCTCCTCTAATCAGGGCACCAGCTTGCGTTTGGGGTAGCTTTTGGAGGGGCGTTCGAGTTCATACTCTTCGGCCGCGAGGACTTCAGTCCATCTGTCGGCTAGCAAATCTTGGTCAGCTCTAAGCTATTGCTGCTTTTTCTTGAGGCTGCTTGCCGTGGCCATAAGCATGCGTTTAAAGCGCTCTTGTTCGACGGGATCCTCAGGCACGACAAATTCGTCGTCGTCGAGGCTTGCTTGGTCTCCGGAGGGAGGCATGTAATTATCGTCCTCTACCTCTTTGTCTGCCGCTCTCTCACGAGGGCTGGCTACTTCATCTTCTTGTGTTGAATCTTGCTTGAGGGGGTTGTCTTCAACACTGTCCGGGGTGTTATTGTCTCCGGTGCCGGAATCTCCATTCTTGCTGTGGCGGGATTTGGAGCGGCGCCGCTGACGCCGGCGCTTAGGCTGTTTTTTGGAGGGGTCATCCTCCGCTGTTCCACCATGTATATGTCGTATGATGAGGTGGCTTTCCAGTGCCCTGTAGGCGCTGGTTCTTGGTCGTCTCCGGCATCGTCGTCCATACCGTCGATGTCTTCGGAGTCAAAATCTAGCATGTCGGTTAAGTCATCGACAGTGGCTACGAAGTGGGTGGTGGGTGGGCTTTGAATTTCTTCGTCGTCCGCATCCCAACCGTCCTGGCCATAATCCATCCAATGCTCTCCTGATAAAGACAGACACTTTAGCGAATTCAGGATGTCGCTGAAAGGTGACTGCTGAAAGATGTCCGCAACGGTGAACTCCATGATCGGCGCCCAATCGGGTTCGATTGGCAGGAGCGCGGAAGGTTTGGGGTCCGGAGAGGAGTCCGGCACCTTGGAGTCACGAGCTTCACAAGGGACAGGGTCAGTATTCGGCTCCATCGCTGTAGAGGTAGCAGCCCCCGAGGCGGTGTCCAACCACCCATCCTCGATCGGCGCAGTCGGCTCCGAGCTAAGGGTCGGAGCGGACTCTTGTGCAGCCTCCAGGGCACTGTCCGGCAGCAGAGCTAAATCATGCCCATCGTGACAGTGCGGCGCGCTCGGCTGTGGCTCGAATCCGTCAAAGATCAAGTCTCTGCGGATGTCGGCCGTATAGTTCAAACTTCCAAATCTGACCTGATGGCCAGGGGCGTAGCTTTCGATCTGCTCCAGATGGCCAAGTGAATTGGCCCGCAGTGCGAAGCCGCCGAATACGAAGATCTGTCTAGGGAGAAAAGTCTCGCCCCGGACCACGTTGTTGTTGACGATCGAAGGAGCCATCGGGCCTATAGGTGACGACACAGAGGAACTCTCAATGAAAGCACCAATGTCGGTGTCAAAACCGGCGGATCTTGGGTAGGGGGTCCCGAACTGTGCGTCTAGGCGGATGGTAACAGGAGACAAGGGACACGATGTTTTTACCCAGGTTGGGGCCCTCTCGGTGGAGGTAAAACCCTACTCCTGCTTGATTAATATTGATGATATGGGTAGTAGAAGAGTAGATCTACCACGAGATCAAGGAGGCTAAACCCTAGAAGCTAGCCTATGGTATGATTGTTGTTCGTCCTACGGACTAAGACCCTCCGGTTTATATAGACACCGGAGAGGGCTAGGGTTACACAGAGTCGGTTACAATGGTAGGAGATCTACATATCCGTATCGCCAAACTTGCCTTCCACGCCAAGGAAAGTCCCATCCGGACACGGGACGAAGTCTTCTATCTTGTATCTTCATAGTCTTGGAGTCCGGCCAATGATGATAGTTCGGCTATCCGGACACCCCCTAGTCCAGGACTCCCTCAGTTGCTACCCTGTGAAAAAGAAAGCCCGCCTGGCCTGGGTTCCCTTGCACTTTAATTAGTCTGGCTGAACTCCAGACACTGCAAGTAGCCTAGCCCAGGCGACCGATTTCGAATGCCTGGCCGTGCCTGGTCGTGCGGCCACGAGGCTAACAACATGGATGGATATTAGCATTAAATAATTGATGCACAGATTGATTGATGGGACGTTGATGCTTTGCTTGGCCCAGGCACGAACCAAAGGCTTCAGCACCACACAAGCCTGGCCAGGCAGAAATATTTTACATCTCACGTCCACACCAGGCAGTACCGGCCATCAAGGCATGAGGGTCAGGTCATGAACCAAACTAACCAATAAAGTTTGAGAGAGATTGAAGAGCCCCGATAAGGCTGAGTGGTGCTTCAGATAGCTGAGAGGGGGAAAGATATATTCCATCCGCTCGATAATGCAGTGCATGTAAATTTTTTAGAAGTCAAACTTTGGAAACTTTGATCAGGTTTACACAAATGTTATTTATATCTACAATACCAAAGATACATCATACAGAACTACATCTCATGGTGAATCTAATGGTATATGTTTGCCGCACTAGGTGTAATTCTTTTTCTCCACGTACATGGTCAAACTTTGTGATGTTTGACTTTTCAATAAATCTATATGATATGGACCGAGGAGAGTGCCTCAGTCGAGACAGATCAAGTGCGTGTGAAGGAGAATGAGTAAGTGTGCAAAAAGAGTATGTGTGTGAAAGAGAAAGTGACAACAAACGATAAATTAGAGAGAGAGTGTGTTTTTTCGTTTCTTATGCGAACATATCACGCATGCATCTCCAAGATGGAAAAGCGAGGCAAGGAGATACACGAAGATAGCTAGTGTGTGATTGTTTGCAACGGAGAGAGACACCCCTGTAGCACATGTCCAATAGAGGTCTGGCCAACAAGGAAAAAAGGTTGAGAGGGACACATGGATGGCATGGACGCATGGGGAGGGAGAGAGGGTGTGTTTGTGATAGAGAGATCAACCTCGAGATCGTGAGGGGACTATATGGGTGGGAGCTTGAGGGAGTGTGTGCACGATAGAAAGATGCCCGGACAGAAATTGAGATAGACCATGCACATGTTTGTGATGGAGACTAAGATTAGCTAGTGATATACAAATAGGGGGGACTGCGTGTGCCTACAATTGAGTGAGAGACCATCATACTTGGCTAGCTGGGCATGAGATTGTATGTGTTTGCGTGTGGATGGAGAGAGAACGCGGGAGAGAGATAGAGTTTTAGATGGGCCTATCGAGTGCGAGTGAGATATGCATGTGTATGTGTGACCCAGGTGGATGGAGAGTTTGAGAGAGGGGGGAAGAGCTCCGAGACGACATAGTGGTGCGTGAGAGAGTTACGGGCAGAGAGCCAAGGAATTTGTGTGCGTGCAATGAGTGCACCCAAGATATCTAGCTTGGACTAGCTAGAGTATCATACATAGTGTGCGAGAGAGACCTATAGATGGTGTATATATGCATGCAAACTAGAAAGACCCCCCCACACACACACACACAAAGAGAGAGAGATAGAGATGGAGAGAAAGGGAGAGGGACCAACAAGGTTTTTGTGTCAGATGCATGCGACAAAATTGAAGATTGACGGAGAGAGAGAGAGAGAGAGAGAGAGAGAGAGAGAGAGAACAGGAGTCCAGGAGAGGGGGAGGTCCCATTTTATGCATCAAAGACTGATATAAACCATGTTTCGATATAAACTTGCATTCAAATATTTAAATTGGAGAACATGCTGTCTGCAATCCACACATGAACGGATTTATGTGTATATCAAGCAAGTTCATTAATTTGATTTTCAACATGTTCATGGAGTACTATAATACTGTACAACATGCTACTCGATTGAGGTGTTCAATTTTGGATTTAGTTACCATTTTGACCTACTGAACGAGCTATTTCATTGAGTGGTTCAACTATTTGTCATATAGTAAATCGCTAGCAACGAGCATGTAAAAACACATTACTCCCGAGCATCATCTCTCATCTAAAAAATAAGTGGCAAGCTAATATTTCAAAATTTGATTCGAATTGACTTGGTAAGGTAGACGTGGATGCTCGTTCTCCCAAAATTTGAACGAACCGTTAAACATCCTCTCTACTCGGTGGAATTCGCCCGAGCAAATAAATGGGAGATGCGAAAATACCGTCCTATGTGGGACACACATCAATTGGCCCGTTGTACATCGAGGGTAGGTTCGTAACTTCATCGAAGCGTGCCTTCTCCTCGGCCGAAATGTCATGTGCCGAATAATTCATAAACCATGGTCGGCAAAACACGCTCTCCTCGCCCGAAATAGCTCGCGCCCACTATTTCAAAACACGCTCTCCTAGCCCGAAATTGCTCGCGCCAACTATAGTTCAAAACACGCCCTCCTCGCCCGGAATCACTCCCGCCCACTATTTGGGGAGAAGCAAAGTTACTCTACTATCCCCGACCGTCAGTACACAGACCCAAGCCGAGAAGCCTATAGGCAAGGGTAGAACTGTAAATCCCCCTCACATTTTAGACAAATGCGTCTGTAAGAAATGGTCCCACTCCCCTCCCAATTCCTCCCCCCCCCCCCCCCCCGCCCCCCATTCATACCTCATGGGCACCAAATCACCTTCTCCCGAGCCGCGAAACCTCAGCCCCACCTCCATGGCGCCCCCACCGCACCAATTTCACAGCCGCCCTCCTCCCTAATGTCGGAGACACTGTCCATTTGCCGTCGTGCACTGGGCCGTGTGCCTCTTACTCCGTGCTGCTGGTGCTGCCTCGACGACGGCCGCGTGAACCATACCGGAGCCGATTCACACCTGCCGTTGTTCACGGCGCCGGAGCGGCTCCAACTTCAGATCCATCTAGAGTCCTGGCGCTGCTTCCGTGTAGCCGTCGACCGTCGCGACATCGCTCTTTCCTTGCCGCCGGTCGCCACCGCAACTGTTCCGGCCTCACCGACTCGACAGCTGGACCTGCCTACTTCACCATGCCGCCAGATAGGTCGCACCCTCATCTCAAATCACTTTATTTAGGCGTCAGTTGTCTGAATTTTTATTCTGGGCCAATCGATTCCTAATGGGAAGCAGCACCCCTCGAGGTGGCGGAGCTCCTAGGCTGTCGGTTGGCTGGTGTCTAACGTAAGGGTGCGGGGCCAAAAGTTCGCCGCGGAAGCAGCACTTACATGGCTATCTTTTAGAGTTGCGTGGGTTGAAGGTACTGTCGCCACCGGATTTGGATGACGGGGAGTCTTTGTGGATTGGCCCGGGGGCGGCACAACCACGACAGTGCGGTGGGGCGGGGAGCGGGGTTTTGGCTGGGGCCACGGACGGCGGAGGCAGGCTCCTCTGCCGTTGGTCGCTGGCTCTTCGGGGAAGATTCCGAACAGTGTCAGCCGGGAGGCACAAGACGGCATCAAGCCATCCGGCGTAGATCGGACAGTACCAAACTAAAATAAAATCATGTGACCCCAATTTAGTCTTCAGTCAACAGACGTGTGACCACTCTCATACCTTGCTGTTGATCTCTTAGTGTATTTCTTCAGATCAAAGAGATATGTCGTTCTTAACATTATGTGTTATCTACATCTTTAGACACACCGTCGTCCGACTCACCGCAGCTACTCCAACAAGGGAAGCATACACCAGAAGGGAGCTATAGTCACCACTCAACAGTTCCCTGCATCGAATGCGCATGCCCGACATGGACAGCCACAACAACTGCAGGGCCATCGACAAGTCAGCACATGATGCTCACTCCTATGGATGGCGGCCAGATAGGTTGTACCCTCATCTTACTTGTGTGCAACATTTATGGCTTTGTTATTCATCTAAGGATGGAAAATAGATCATCACATTTCACTGTATATTCATGCTGATCTCTTACGGGTCTTGTTCAGGAGTTCACACTGTTCCATAGTTCAGCTAAGATACTTGTTCTTTAGGTAACACTGTTCTATAGTTATCATCCATCAGCCAATGCTATCCCACAGGCTGGTGATTATAGTATTATACCACTTCTAGTATTACCTATGTTGTTCTTTAATACTTTTGTGTGCCATCTAGTTAATCTCGAGTACAAACAATGCATATTCTGTAGCTTTCATCTGTGTTCTCCCTTTAGTTTATGAGACCTGTTGCTGCTAGTTAACCCCAGTCCTACTATTTATGTCGTCTCCTACAGGCACACATTACATAAATCTAATTACTAGTTGTCTTCCATGCATGTCAGATATAATTGCACACACTAATATATCCACAAGAACCTCATGGAGCAATGTAAAGGCCAATAAACTTGATGCCAATGATACCCAATATGATGGAACATGTAAAGGCAGTTCTTCAGAAGACTTGCAGAAAGATGATGAATCCTCTTCACCCCACAAGGTCCTTGCTCTAACTTGGCCTATGATATGGGTACAACATGCATATAGTGTCCTGGAGTGTATCTACTCTGTTGCAATGCCATGTGCTTAGCATGCTGATCATGCATGTAAATATGTCATGCCTTCCTGTTTTTTAGTACCTATTCCATTCATGATAACATGTTTTCAAATTCAAGTACTGTCATTCTACTCTATCGCAATGCCATCTGCTTAATTTGGACATCATGCTTCTGAATATCTTATGCCTTGTTATTCATCAGTATGTACTTCATCTGTCTGCCATACCATGTTTTTTTACATTGAAGTGCTGTTCTAGTGCTCTATTACAATGCCATCTTATTTTCCCAATCATACACGTGTATGTTGCCTTAGTTATTTCTATATGTATTCTGCTAGCATACAGTTTTGCATTCAACTAGTGTTTTTTTGTTGTGTTGTCATGTTGTATCCCTAGCTCTTACACCATACTCGCTCCGTCCGGATTACATGTTGCCAAAATGGATAAAAAGGATGTATCTAGAACTGAAATACGCCTAGACCCATCCATTTTTTTCTGGATGGAGGGAATAAATGTCAACATGTCATGCCTTTCTATTCTTCAATACCTATTCCAGCTCTCTGCTGTCGCATGTTTTATAATTAAAGCACCATTCTTCTATACAAGGCATGCAAGGGGAAGACGACTATGTTAGAATCTGAAGGGTTACAAACAAGGCCTTTGCAAAAGATCCAAACGCCAGGAGATAATAAACCAACTCCAGTTTTTATAGATACTGCTCCAGCACAGAGAAACCCAACTCCTACTGATAATAAGCAGATTCCAGTGGCCAAAGAACTAGTCCGCTCCAGTCCAGCAAAAATATGTCAACTCAATTCTAAGAAGCGTGTGCGTATCCTTGCATCATGAAATTTTATAGCATACTGATCATATTTTCTGCATGTTTCTTACCCATCTCTCTTTTAGAAAATAAGCTTAACAGATAGAAGAAATTCTGCAACGGTATCGTTTATGAGGAAAGATTCTTGCAGGAATTCTCTGTGCTCCAATGTAGATGTAAGTACCTATTGTATATCACTATATTTTTACATCAGCATGTATTTTGTTAATCGGCGTGAATCCAACCTTTATCTGATCTAAATTTAGTTGTCGCAAAATGTATGATTAAAGGCCACCATGTTGATTTTTGTAAGGAAAACTGCCTGGTAGTTTTGCATCCTGAGCTGCATGAGTGTACTATCTCATATCAGTGGGTTTGAATACTTTGGTTCTACAGTGGATTTTTCAATGTTCTTTTACTGTGTTGTCCTGTCGTATCCCTAGCTCTTACATCATACTCCCTCCGTCCAGATTAAATGTCGCGGAAATGGATAAAACTAGATGTATCTAGAACTGAAATACGCCTAGACCCATCCATTTATTTCTGGATTTAGGGAATACATGTCAATATGTCATGCCTTTCTATTCTTCAGTACATATTCCATCTCTGTTGTAGCATGTTTTATAACTGAATCACCATTCCTCTATATAAGGCATGCAAGGGGAAGATGGCTATGTTAGAATCTGAAGGGTTACAAACCAGGTCTTTGCAAAAGATCCAAACGCCAGGAGATAATAAACCAACTCCATTTTTCATAGATACTGCTCCAGCACAGAGAAAACCAACTCCCACTGATAATAAGCAGATTCCAGTGGCCAAAGAACTAGTCCGCTCCAGTCCAGCAAAAGAATGTCAACTCCATGCTGAGAAGCGTGTGCGTATCCTTGCATCATGAAATTTTATAGCATTCTGATCATATTTTCTACATGTTTCTTACCCATCTCTCTTTTAGAAAATAAGGTTAAACGATAGAAGACTTCCTCCATTGGGATCGTATTCGAGGAAAATATCTTGCGGGAATTCTCTGTGCTCCAATGCTGATGTAAATACCTGTTGTATATCACTATATTTTTACATCAACATGTATTTTGTTAATCGGTGTGAATCTAACCTTTATCTGATCTAAAATTAGTTGTAGCAAAATGTTAAAGGCGCCAATGTTGATTTTTGTAAGGAAAATTACCTGGTAGTTTTGCATACTGAGCTGCATGAATGTACTATCTCATATCACGCACATTAGTGAATTGTAGTGCTTCTCTGGTTGCCCATTCATTCATTGTGTCAATGTTGCTTTCGTACTACCTTACCTGGCTGATGATAGTTGTGCCATATTGTGTTAATTTGGTGTAGGCTAGTTGCCCAAACGTTCATTGTGTCAATGTTGCTTTCCTATTATCTGACTTGGCCAATGATAGCAATGCTAGTGTGTTAATTTTGTGCAGGCTGCTGAAGATAAGAAGACAAACTCTGAAAACAGCAAGGCAACCCCATTGTTTCTTTCCATTAAATCTAGGCCAGGTAATATGGCAATAACTCATGATTAATCTGTTTGGTTCCCGTCCTAATTTATGTTATGATGCATTGGTCGAGACACTCTCCACTATCAATAATACAAGCCTGCCAAAATCGCCATCTGAATCTGTTCAGTATCCTCTGTGTCGAATGCAACGGAATAAATGTATGTTTGTGAACCAATTAATGGCTGAAGCAACGATGGAAATGGTGGATGAATCAGAGGTGCAGAGTCGTGCGACACAACAACTGATCAATGTTTTCAGAGACAGTGTAGCAAAGCAGCAAGAACTTGCCCACATGCTTATGGGCGTCATATGTGCTGAGGTTGCAGATTGTGACATTGTAGATAGTTAGGTTCTGCCCATTTATTTGCACTGGCATCAATCTTTGATTGCCCAGTGGATGTAATTTCCTGTAATATATGCTGGATGTGCAACGTTATTCCCTTAATGCCGTACCTTTGCTAGATCGGCTTTCGTCTTATGCATAATTGCTCGTCATAATGGGCTCAAATTATCTAATTTGGCCTAAAGACATGTACGAACTTTAGTGGGCCCATTAAGTTAATGGGCCGTTACTAGGCCGAAAGTTAATGGTCGGCCCTCTTACCTCCCGGGTCGTTAACAGGCCGACATTGAAGCATGCAACAGGTGGCCCCAATTTATTTCATGGGCCATTAACAGGTCGTTACTAAGTTTGGGCTACATATGGCCCAACTATACTGTAGTCCTTTAGCAGGCCGAAAGAGACAGCGGGCTTGTACTGGACCATGAAGAGCATGGGCTGCTAAGAGGCCGAAAGTCAGGTCGTATTGTAAATGGCCCAACTGTGTTGTGGGCCTTTAGCAGGCCGAAAGAGAAATCGGGCTGGTATAGGACCATGAAGGGCATGGGCCGTTAAAAGGCCAAAACTAAGGTCCAACTACAAATGGCCCAACTCATTTATGGTCCGTTAATAGGCCGAAAGGCACACAGGGCCAGGAATTGGCAACACTTAAATGGGTCACTAAAAGGCCAAAACTCAGGTCCGACTACAAATGGACCAACTGATTTATGGGCTGTCAACAGGCTGAAAGTGACACCGGGCCAGAAATTGGCCCAAAACTTAAATGGGCTGCTAAAAGGCCAAAACTCAGGTCCGACTACAAATGGCCCATCAGATTTATGGGCCGTCAACAGGCTGAAAGACACACCGGGCCAGAAATTAGCCCAACATTTAAATGTGTCGCTAAAAGGCCAAAAGATGTATGTTGGTGTCAAAACCGGCGGATCTCGGGTAGGGGGTCCCGAACTGTGCGTCTAGGCGGATGGTAACAGGAGACAAGGGACACGATGTTTCTACCCAGGTTCGGGCCCTCTCGATGGAGGTAAAACCCTACTCCTGCTTGATTGATATTGATGATATGGGTAGTACAAGAGTGGATCTACCACGAGATCAAGGAGGCTAAACCCTAGAAGCTAGCCTATGGTATGATTGTTGTTCGTCCTATGGACTAAAACCCTCCGGTTTATATAGATACCGGAGAGGGCTAGGGTTACACAGAGTCGGTTACAATGGTAGGAGATCTACATATCCGTATCCGCGTCGCCAGGGTATTTTTACGTTTTACCCCCAAGCTGCACGAACAAGTTGCCTATAAGAGAGGCAAGAGTCTAGATCCAAATCTAACCATCCTCCTTCCGCGAGTACTCATCGGAGCGCTTCTGACAAAAGTCCACTCCACCATGGACCATTGACGCGGCTCCTCCTCTCGCGCTCCCAGCCTTCAGCCAGGAGATTGGAAGAGATGTTCAGTCCCGCACAGCGAGCTGGTGACGCTCCAAGCGGAGGGATATCTTCCTTCGGCCTTTATGGTCCCGGTTCGAGCCGGGCCGGCCACCTACAAAGGTGGAAAGCAGGCGGAGAACACCCCCAGTCCCTCCAAAGGAGAGCGGGTGTGCTTCGTCCCCTATTTAATAAGGGGGCTCGGATTTCCCATACATCCGTTTCTCCGGGGGCTTCTGGAGTTCTACGGACTCCAGCTTCATCACCTTACACCCGCCTCCATTCTGCACATCGCGGGTTTCGTAGCTCTTTGCGAGCTGTTCTTGGGCATCGAGCCCCATTTCACGCTGTGGAAGAGATTGTTTTGCCTCGTACCCCGTTCTCACGAGGGGTCGATATATCAAGTGGGCAGAACCGAAATATGGCGCATCGCCAGGACCGGATATCTATCCGGAACCCCAAGGAAGGCGTCTGAAGACTGGCCCTCGGAATGGTTTTATATAGAAGACGCTCCACTGCCGGACCCAGTTCGGATCGGCCTCCCGCAGTTCAGCAACGCTCCTCTAAAGAAACGCCTGAGTTGGCGCCCACGGAGCCCTCAACGGGAATATGAAAGGAGCGTCCATTATCTGATGGGCCGGATAAGGTTGCTGGCCCATTTCGGACTGACCATGATTGGAGTCATGGCCACGTGCATTATGCGAGGGGTGCAGCCGCTCCAATATAGGGGCCACCCCATGTGGGATTTCAACGGGGAGAATGACGCCACCCATCATGGCCGCAAGGGGCCGGGATCGGCCACCGATCTGGGGAAGATCCTATCCGGCTTGTACAAGTGGGAGAAGGAAGACTTCCTCCAAACGAGTCCATTGAACGGATTCTCCATGAATAACCCTCGGAGCTGGGTAAGCGGACATTTATCTATCCGATCCGTGCTTTCAAAGTTACGTGTCTTACTTTATAATTTTGACGCGGGAACTGCGCCGGGATGTGGAGGGCATACACAGTCCGGCTCCACAACTCGAGGATCCGGGAAGATCCCTTGATCCGGCCTCCGAAGACGATCCGGACATAAAGGTGGAGCTGATTGACGGGTTTTCCACCAACTTAGCATGGACAATGCTCTAGTCGCAATTACGGCCGACTACCCCGGTTTATCTTCGGCTTCCCAGGTAACTATGACCGGAGCCCTGACACCATTACTTCATCCTTGCTTACTTCTAACCGCCGTATACCGATGGTGTCTCGCAGGAGGCGCCTTCGAGGCGGGAAGCTGATCCCGCGGTGGCTGACCAACAAGGGTCAGTTCGGCCCAGCAGGCGGAAGAGGGGTGCGGTGCGAATTGAAACGTCGCCGCAACGGTATGGCATGCCCCTGTTTTTGAGAAGACCCCTGTAGAGTATATTGATGCTCATGACTTTTTCAGGAGAAAGAGCGCTTGCTGGACTGTGCCCGGAGAGGTTGCCAACCAAGCCTCTGCCAGCCAGGCTCCAACACCTGGTCCAGAGGGGGAGGCGAGCGCAAGGCGCGAGCCGGATGCTCCTCCAATGGAGGATGCCGACAGGTTATCCGCCACCAGGTTTGAGGTGGAGAGCACCATGAATCATAGGCGCCGTCGGACAGTTCTTCGTGACGCGTGTTTCTCCCCAGAGGCGTTGAATGCCTTTAACGCGGGAGACGCGCACCTCCGTGCCGCTCAAGATGGTTTAACCAGAGCCACGAAGCACTATGTAAAAGACATACGGGTAAGGGATTTTAATAGTTGTATATGCCAGTAGCCCCCGAGACTGAAAGTAGTTAAAATAACTGATTTAAGGACCATTTGACATGCAGGATCTTACGGAGAAGAATACCCAATTGTCCCAGGAGCTACAAGAGTGCAAGGCCCAACTTGAGGCCGCACTAGCCGCCGTAGGAGGAGATACTGAGACCCCCTCCGGTAACACATATTTCAAAAAGATAAGCAGTGTGCGGCGTGCGTATAAGTCTGACAATAATATTGCAGATGTAGCCGGACTTGATCCGAACAAGCAACAACTACTGCGCCAGCTGAAGGCCGGCGAGAGGGTGCTTATGAAGGTGCAGCAGGAGAGGAACAAACTCCAAGATGCCCACACCCAGCTTGGAGAAGAGCTAAAAGGTGTTCTGGCCCAGCTGTCTGGCTCCGTGAAGGAGAATCAACGGCTTCGTCGCGGCATCTACAGTAAGTGCTTGAGCAAACTCTTTTGAAAAGAAGAGTTCGACGAGGAAGTCGATTGACAGAAATATGTCTGTAGGTGTGCTTACGGGTCGCCCTGCGGGGGAAATGCCCGGTTCAATGGGTGACCAACTTCCCGAGCTGGTGCAACTGCTCGAACGTGTTCGGCAGGCGATGAGTGGCGCCGCCCAGGCCTTGTGGCCGTCCGTCTCCCTACCAGAGGGCCTTGGAGAGCTTGCGGAGAAGCTTCAGGGAGCACGACAGCGCTTCCGTCTGTGGAAGATATCGACCTGCCGTCAAGGCGCCATGGAGGCCTGGGCTATGGTGAAGACGCGGTACAAGAAGGCGGATCCGAACTACATGGCCGAGGTCGGACCTGTGGGGCCCGATGGGAAGGAGATCATAGTTAGCTAAGTAGAGTTGGCCGCTAAGTATTCCCAACGGGACTGTAAATTAGACAGCCTGTTAGATGGGATTGAAGAGGAGTACAATCAGTCAGTGTGACGATGTATTTTTAATATGACATGTATAATGCCTTCTAGCCGGATTGTAGATCGTTTGTCGTTGCGGACCTTTTTGCTTCAACCTCGGGACCCAACAGTCCGGAGTGTGTCCGAATACCCTCGCAGTTATGCAAAAAACCGGGGCATGCATGGAGACCAGGCGTAGGGGTCATTAGTGCTTTATAAGACAAGTGCCCAACTAGTTATGTTATATTACATGGTTAGTAAGAAACATCTTCCAGGGAGAATAGTTCCGTTAAGCGTTCCATTCCCTGGGAGGCATGCCCTAAAGTGCATGTCCGGACTACGAAAAGAGCAAGAAAACATCTGGGGACAGATAAATAAATGAATGAGAAATCATCTTTCAAGTCACCGACCGAATATTCCCTTAAGAACGCTAGCTTTCGGCTTCACCCAGTCTGAGGTACACATCCGGCTGACCCGGCAGTAACAATCGCAGAGGTGCTCCCTTTACCTCCTAGCCGAACAATCGGGAACATAGGGGTAAGCACAGGAGCCAGGCAACCTAGCTTGGCCAAAACTTAAGTCATATCGATGCATATAATGGTGAATAAAAGGTACATGCGGAAGTTTGACGCATGTGTTGGGCATAAATCCCGTATAAATAAGCTTCTGTTAAAGAAGCCCCCAGGTATAATGAGTGCGAGTAGCACGTCAAGTGTGTGCGAACAATGCACAAATCAGCCCTCAAGGGCTTTATGAAAAAGGTGGGAGAAAAGAGAGAAACAAAAGACAACTTAAGTATAATATGTGAACGGAGGAAGGAGACGAACTCTGAGTCCGGCGCTAGGCGTAGAATCTTCAGAGGCGGGCTGCGTTCCATGGGTTCGGCTCGAGTCGGTTGTCTGATGCGTTTCGCAGACGGTATGCTCCGCCGGTCAGGACTTGGTCGATGATGAAGGGACCTTCCCATTTGGGCTTGAGTTTGTCCTTTTTCTTGTCCGACAGGCGTAGAACTAGTTCGCCAACATTGTAAGTTTTAGCCCGTACTTCTCTGCTTTGATATCTTCGAGCCTGCTGCTGATGGAATGCGGAACGAGCCTTTGCCACGTCGCGCTCCTCCTCCAATGTGTCCAAGCTGTCCTGCCGATCCAACTCGGCTTCTCTTTCTTCGTACATGCGCACTCGAGGTGAGTCATGAATTATATCGCAGGGCAAAACTGCCTCTGCGCCGTATACCATAAAGAATGGTGTGAATCCGGTAGTACGGTTTGGCGTGGTCCGCAGCCCCCAGAGTACGGAGTCGAGCTCCTCGACCCAGTGCGTGTTAGATTCCGTAAGGGACCGCAATAATCTGGGTTTGATGCCGCTCATAATTAGACCATTTGCTTGTTCAACTTGACCATTGGTTTGAGGGTGATAGACTGAAGCGTAGTCGAGCTTAATGCCCATATTTTTGCACCAGAGCTTAACCTCGTCGGCCGTGAAGTTCGTGCCGTTATCGGTGATGATGTTGTGGGGGATGCCATAACGGTGTACTACCCCAGATATGAAGTCTATCACTGGTCCGGATTCGGCCGTTTTAACTGGCTTGGCCTCTATCCATTTGGTGAATTTGTCCACCATGACCAATAGGTTCTTTTGTTTGTGGGTTCCCCCTTTAAGGGGTCCAACCATGTCAAGCCCCCAGACCGCGAATGGCCAGGTGATGGGTATAGTTTTGAGGGCGGTGGGTGGCATGTGGCTCTGATTAGCAAAGAGCTGGCAACCGACGCATCGTTGGGCTAAGTCTTGAGCATCTGCCCGGGCCGTCGGCCAATAGAATACTGTACGGAAGGCCTTGCCTACAAGGGCCCGGGCTGCAGCGTGGTGCCCGCCGAGTCCGGCGTGGATTTCAGCCAGAAGATTTCGCCCTTGCTCTTCGGAGATGCACCTTTGAAGGACTCCGGTTGTGCTTTTCTTATAAAGCTCTCCCTCATGGACCTTGTAGGCTTTAGATCGCCGTACTATACAGCGGGCCTCATTTTGGTCTTCGGGGAGTTCCTGCCTAATTAAGTAGGCTAGGAATGGTTCCGTCCACGGGGCAATGACTACCATTATTTCCTGGGCTGAAGGTGTTATTTCATTGGCAGAGCCACCAGTTGTGTCAGAATGTTTGGTGTTGGGTGGTGCGGTTGGTTCCGGATTGTTATTTCCAGACTCCTCTTACCATACTATGGATGGCTTAAAGAGCCGCTCCAGGAAGATGTTTGGAGGGACGGCATCACGTTTTGCGCCGATGCGTGCCAACACGTCGGCTGCCTGGTTATTATCCCGGGCTACATGGTGGAATTCGAGTCCTTCGAACCGAGTTGACATTTTTAAGACGTCGTTACGATAGGCTGCGATTTTTGGATCCTTGGCGTCAAAGTCTCCATTTACTTGGGATATTGCAAGGTTTGAATCCCCGCGCACCTCTAGGCGTTGAATACCCATGGAGATTGCCATCCGGAGACCATGTAGGAGGGCCTCATATTCTGCATTGTTGGAGTTCGTGTACATTATCTGAAGTATGTATTGGACTGTGTCTCCGGTTGGGGACGTCAATACGACGCTAGCCCCCAAGCCGGCCAACATTTTGGAGCCGTCGAAATGCATGATCCAATTGGAGTATGCGCCGTACTCTTTAGGGGGTTCGGCTTCGGTCCATTCAGCGATGAAGTCAGCCAAGACTTGCGACTTTATAGCTCGCCGTGGTTAATAGGTTATGTCGAATGGTAAGAGCTCAATGGCCCATTTTGCAATCCTGCCCGTTGCGTCACGGTTGTTTATAATGTCGTTGAGGGGTACTTTGAGGCCACTGTTATCGAACATTCTTGAAAGTAGTGTCGCAGCTTCCGGGATGCCATGAACACCGCGTACGCTATCTTTTGATAATGCGGGTACCGGGACTTGCATGGAGTTAAGACAGTGGATACACAGTACACTGCTTTTTGAAGAGGGAATTTATGCCCTTATGTTTCTCGTTCGACGACGAGCACCGCGCTTACAACTTGATGTGTTGCCGCGATATATAACAACATTGGTTCGCCCAAGTTGGGCATGGCCAGGACTGGATTTGTTGCCAATATGGCCTTTATTTCTTCGAGTCCGGCCGAGGCAGCATCCGTCCACTCGAAGTGTTCGGTGCGCCTGAGGAGGCGATAGAGGGGCAATGCCTTTTCTCCCAAACGGGAGTTGAAGCGGCTTAGAGCCGCCACGCATCCAGTTAATTTTTGTATTTGTTTGAGGTCTTTTGGGATATCCAACTATGACAGAGCTCGGATCTTGGCTGGGTTTGCTTAAATTCCTCTACCGGATACAATGAAGCCCAGGAGCTTTCCGGTTGGTACGCCGAAAACACATTTTTCCGGGTTGAGCTTAATGTCATATGCTCGGAGGTTGTCAAATGTGAGCTTCAAGTCATTTACTAGAGTTTCGACGTGTTTGGTCTTAACGACCACATCATCTACGTATGCCTCCACTGTTTTGCCGATCTGGGTAGCCAGACATGTCTGAATCATGCGTTGATACGTTGCGCCGGCGTTTTTGAGTCCGAAGGGCATTGCGTTGAAGCAGAATGGTCCGTATGGAGTAATGAATGCCGTTGCGGCTTGGTATGCCTCTGCCATCTTGATTTGATGGTAACCGGAGTATGCATCGAGGAAGCACAATGAATCATGTCCTGCGGTAGCATCGATGATTTGATCGATGCGGGGAAGAGGGAAAGGATCCTTTGGACAAGCCTTGTTAAGGTCTTTAAAATCGACACACAGGCGCCAGGATTTGTCCTTTTTTGGTACCATTACCAGGTTCGCTAGCCAGTCTGGATGTTTGATGTCTCTGATGAATCCGGCTTACAATAGTTTGGCTAGCTCCTTCCCATTGCCTGTCTTTTGGGTTCGGAAAATTGCCGAAGAGCCTATTTGACTGGCTTGAATCCTTTTAGGATGTTTAGGCTGTGTTCTGCCAATCTGCGTGGGATTCCTGGCATATCTGAAGGGTGCCACGCAAAGATGTCCCAATTCTCCCAAGGAATTCTCGGAGTGCAGCGTCTACATCAGGGTTTAACTATGCCCCAATGGAGGCCGTCTTTGTGGGGTCCGTTGGATGGACCTGGAATTTGACTATTTCGTCCGCTGGTTTAAAAGAGGTGGACTTGGGTCTCTTATCGAGTATCACATCGTCCCTGTTCACCGTAGAGCGCAACGCAGTGAGTTCCTCTGCTGCTAGGGCTTCGGATAGTGCCTCTAAGGCTAGTGCAGCTCTCTTGTTTTCAGCGCGGAGTGCTATGTCCGGATCACTGGCAAGAGTGATGGTTCCATTGGGCCCGGGCATTTTAAGCTTCATGTACCCGTAGTGGGGTATGGCTTGGAAAATTGTGAATGCCTCTTGCCCTAATAAACCGTGATATCCGCTGCTGAACGGGGCCACATGGAACATGACTTCCTCGGACCTGCAATTGTCCGGCGAGCCGAACACCACATCAAGTGTAATTTTTCCTGTGTAGCGTGCTTCCCGACTGGGGATTATTCCTCTAAAGGTTGTGCTGCTTCGCTCAATGCGGCTCCAGTCCATTTCCATTTTTTGCAGGGTTTCCTCGTAGATGAGATTTAATCCGCTGCCGCCATCCATGAGTACCTTGGTAAGACGAAAGTCGTCCACTATTGGACTGAGGACCAATGCGGCTGGTGCTCGGGCTGTTCGGAATTTAGGTTCGTTGCTGGCGTTGAAGGTGATAGCCGTTTCGCTCCATGGATTTGTTGTTGCTACTTGGTAGACTTCGGGGAGGCTGCAGATTGTTCGTTTCCGCATATTATTTGATGCGAAAGTCTCGAAAACTGTTAATACCGTACTGGTACTGTTGGGGTGGTTCTCCGGGACTAGAAGCTCTTCGCCACTTTTGGCCACCTGCCGCAGTATCCAACATGCTCGAAGGCTATGTGTTGGAGTGGCGCCCTCTGTACTATGAATTTTACAGGGTCCGCTAAGCCATCCCTTCAGTATAGTTCCGTGCCCTTTATGGGTTTTTGCTTTTTGGTTTTTGTCCTGGGTGTCTGAGCATGATGCACCCTTTTGTTTCGGACTAGGGTTGTGTTCGGAGCCGGATTGTCCCAAAACTTGGCTTCGGTTTTCCGAACACTCTCCATCGCATAGTACTTTCGTACTATGGACGCCAGGTCGGCGAAGCGTGTAATTTTGCGACGAATTACGGCGTTCAAGATTCCCTTGTCCGTGAAATTATTACAGAAAATTGAGATTGCGTTTTCCTCACGGCCGTCCTTTATCCTGTCCATAGCCAGGAGGAATCTGGCCCAGTAATGATGTACTGTTTCAGCGGGCTCTTGCCAGATTTGAGATAGATCGCATATGTTTGGGTGGGGTGGGTGGAATTGAGTCCGGAACCCTGCCCAACTTGAGGCCCAAGGGCCGAAAAGTTCCCGAATTTGGAAGCTTGGATTGCTGGACGTTGTCCAACGAGTCTGGTCCACTGCCTGACTTTAGGTTCAGTACTTGATCGACGTCCGTCCCTCCGCGGGAATCCGGCATGGAGGGATTAGGAGTTCGGACATAACTGGTATTTAATACAGAAGAAGACTCGCTGCGTTGTTCCTCTACCACCGCAACGTCGTGGGTAACCTGGGGGGAGTTAATCTCTCTCAGATCGGTTTTAAGCCCAATCTGATCGTAGTCTGTAGAGACCCCCAGGGCGGCGATGCGATCCAAGAGCTCATTTACAGAAGAGAGCTCAATCGGATCCAGCTGCTCGGTGAATTCCGAGCTGACGCGAAGATCGCTTTTGATGACCCGAGAGGTCATCGTCGAAGCGGCGGCCGAACAGGCGGTCATAAGAAAACCACCTAGCCGGATAGTTTGGCCGGCGGCCAAAGCTCCTTTGGCAATGGTACCGTCTTTAAAGACGGGAAGAGGCATCCTTCCTGACCGTGACGGCACAGAGCAACTCTCAATGAAAGCACCAATGTCGGTGTCAAAACCGGCGGATCTCGGGTAGGGGGTCCCGAACTGTGCGTCTAGGCGGATGGTAACGGGAGACAAGGGACACGATGTTTTCACCCACGTTCGGGCCCTCTCGATGGAGCTAAAACCCTACTCCTCCTTGATTGATATTGATGATATGGGTAGTACAAGAGTGGATCTACCACGAGATCAAGGAGGCTATACCCTAGAAGCTAGCCTATGGTATGATTGTTGTTCATCCTATGGACTAAAAACCTCCGGTTTATATAGATACCGGAGAGGGCTAGGGTTACACATAGTCGGTTACATTGGTAGGAGATCTACATATCCGTATTGCCAAGCTTGCCTTCCATGCCAAGGAAAGTCCCATCCAGACACGGGACGAAGTCTTCAATCTTGTATCTTCATAGTCTTGTAGTCCGGCCGATGATGATAGTTCGGCTATCCGGACGCCCCCTAGTCCAGGATTCCCTCAATGTACATCCTAAAAATTGGCCCATCCATTAAATGGGCCGTTAACAGGCCGAAATCTCATCGGGCCGATATTGAGCCCAAATATATAGCGGGCTGTTAACGGGCTCGAACTGACGATGTGCTGCAATGGTGTCAAATCTTTAACGGGCCGTTGACGGGCCGAATTGGCACATCTCGTATGGGTCGTGGGCTTAAATGGACCTGACACAAGTAGGCCTTATATGGGTCGGCCTGCTAATTTTTACTGGGCCGGCCTTTTTCACCGGAATGGGCCACTGTTGGGCCGTGCCACGTGTCGACCTATCATAGGCGCCTCCTGTCCAATGAGTGGATGACATTTGTCCCAATGGTGAGGCAACACGTGTTTCCTGCGGCCAATGATGATTTTACACGTGGAAAATCCCCATTGGTCCGGGCTGTTAAAGGGTTATCGGATCCAAAACTGGACCCGATAGCTTAATGGTGTTCCGTTATGGTGGATGCCACGTGTCGGTCACCCTTCACGAAAGCACTTATGTGACACTTCTACGTGATGATAATTTTGGTAATGTCATGGAACACTTCTACGACAGCACAGGTATGACTATCTTGATTCTGTCATAAAATCGTCATGGATGTACATGCATGACAAAAAACGCGACCTACTGTGACAAACACGTATCATCATGGAAGTGTAATTTTTTGTAGTGTTTGATGTACGAACATGGTTAATAGACATATGTAGTATGTATCAAAAACAGGAAGGCATGTCATTATCAAAGGTATAATGTGTAAAGTAAGCAGATGCAATTTAACCAAATTAGAAACAATACAAGCTAGACACCATATGCAACATGCAACCACATTTGACAGCGCGAAGTTAAAGCAAGCACCTGGGATGGTTGTATGTGGCAATTGAGATCCTCAACTGCAGAGCTACGTTTACCGTCTCCAACTGCTGACACTGCACCCATTAGAGTGCTGAAACACTTACTGCTTATCTTCGAATTACACTGGAGCGACTTCTGTCTTTTCTTTTTTGCATTCATCAACACTGCGTTAGAGTCTGAAATACCCATGCATAAAAAACAATAGTGTGAATATGGGTGAAGTGTGTGCACAATTAGTATAGTGTAAATGTAGCAGATAGCAGGTCGATGAGAAATAAATGACGGGAGACATATGATAGCTCTACAACATGCATGGCACACTAAATTACTACGGGATTCTATGAAAATAACAGTCGACTGAAAGCAAATAGGTCAGTCCATTTTTTTGCACCGTCCGATGTACGAAGAACGGGCAGATCGCCTTCATCTACCTCCAGCCAGTCAGTGTTGACGATCTTCCTAGAAACGCCAGCGACCACCGGCCCAGTATTCCTCCCCTGCCTGCACCCCACCCTCAACCTCACCGCACCGTCGTGCTTGGCACCGCCCCCCGGCCATCCATTCAAGCCCCGCCGACCTCTAGATCGGGCGCAAGCAGCTCCTGCGCCCCACTCCCCTATGATAGACACCGATGCACCGCTTCCCCGGGGAACAGGCGGACTAGGTGCTCCGCGCGCCTAAGCGGGTGCTGCTTCTTTTAATTGCGGTTCGACTGACCCTGAATTGAAATCTAGGCGGGCTACTGACCTCTAGCAAAGGTGAAATAGTAAAAGGGAGGAAACCTTGAGCATTTAGTATCACGAAGAAGATGCAGTAAGAAGCGCTCAACTAGTTTCTCTCGTGAGATGAATACGGTGTGAGCGGAGACGTAAGATTTGCACGAATAAGGGAAGAGGAGTACCTTTTTCTGCTAGCAGTGTTGTGTCCTCCTTCTATTTTTCCGACGATCTTCTTATTGTTCGCCGGAAACCAGAAGTTGTGGAGGACGGTGCAGCCTTGGACGAACCCATGTCCAAGTTGTTGAGTGTGGTGCAGTGGCCGTCTGTCGGCGGCGGGGAAGCAGATCCGAGGTGGCGAACGACGGCGTAGCAGGAACAGCTCTGGTGCGGTGGACGGTTGCGACAGTGGAGCCGCAACAGTGAGGCGCAGGACAGCGTGGTCAGAGTGGTTCTGGTACGGCGCACGTCGGCATCGGCGTCGTGGAGGCAGCTCTGCCTCGGCTTCAGCTGCTAAGTCCTTGAGGGCGTTGCGGTTGCGGTTGCGTTGGATGACGACGTCGGGGTACCGGCTCCGGCGTGATGGAGGAGGGTGGCAGTGGATTGGCCGCTATGGGGTGGAGGACGGAGGAGGCTGTGGTTTCGCGGCTGGTGGAGAGGGTTTTTTCGCGCCCATGGAGTATGAATGGGGAAACGGAGGGAGGCGGGGAACTAAGGGGGAACAATGTTTCGGTTTGAGACGCGCTTGTTTGAAATTTGGAGAAAGTTACAAACTTTGCCCCCATCTAAAATTTTAGACATATTGCGGGTTGGGGGTAGGACAGTTATGTCAGGTGTCCCAAATGTCGGCAGGATAGATTTCGGCCGAGCGCATGGGTGTTTAGGCGCCCACGGCGTATGAATGCTTCTCGGAGGTGGTTGAGACTGGCGTCTTGGTGAAGTTACAAACCTACCCCGGTTCAGACCTTTGGACATCGGGCCGATAGGCTACACGAGCTAGAGTTAGGATAGTAATTTCCTACCACCAAACATTAGTCTCGCGCAGTTTCGGGTGACCAGAGGCCTATTTGGCACTTCGTTCAATATTTGGGAGCAGAAGCATTAACGTTTTCGGTTCTCTTGAATTGAACTTTCAGGATTTGTCAAACTTCACAAATCCTTACTCTTGAAAATCCTAAAGCTACGATTATTTTGGAATGGAGGGAGTACATTTGAATATACATTGTACACGAGTATATATTAAAAAATATGCAACTTACCTCAGTTCATGCATGGTTCCAGATATAATCTCCTTGGTTGCAAAAAAAAGTTAGATATGCGTATGAATATATATAGCATGTTCAAACTCACAACAAAGATTGATGCCCCCTTTTACATCTGATTTACAAATGCCATTATCTCGGGTTCAAATAGATGAATGCACTTTGTCGGTGTCAAAACCGGCGGATCTCGGGTAGGGCGTCCCGAACTGTGCGTCTAGGCGGATGGTAACAGGAGCAAGGGACACGATGTTTTTACCCAAGTTTGGGCCCTCTTGATGGAGGTAAAACCCTACTCCTGATTGATTGATATTGATGATATGGGTAGTACAAGAGTGGATCTACCACGAGATCAAGGAGGCTAAACCCTAGAAGCTAGCCTATAGTATGATTGTTGTTCGCCCTATGGACTAAAACCCTCTGGTTTATATAGACACCAGAGAGGGCTAGGGTTACACAGAGTCGGTTACAATGGTAGGAGATCTACATATCCGTATTGCCAAGCTTGCCTTCCACGCCAAGGAAAGTCCCATCCGGACACGGGACGAAGTCTTCAATCTTGTATCTTCATAGTCTTGGAGCTCGGCCAATGATGATAGTTCGGCTATCCGGACACCCCCTAGTCCAGGACTGCCTCAGTAGCCCCTGGACCAGGCTTCAATGACGACGAGTCCGGCGCGCATGTTGTCTTCGGCATTTCAAGGCGGGTTCCTCCTCCGAATAATTCATAGAAGATTGTGAGCACCAGGATAGTGTCCGGCTCTGTAAAACAAATTCCACATACCATCGTAGAGAGAATACTATTTGCACAAGTTCAATCGGCTGACGTATTTTGTGGCGTGACGTCACACCACGGCCAAGCCTTTACGAATTGTTTTTACTGTTCCACCTCAGCACGTTTAGCGAAGCGGTTTCCTTGGCACGTCTTATCAAAGCAGAGATCGTGTCCCCTTATTCCGGGATTCTCATCAATACAGACATGGGTAACCCAACCGCGCCCGTTGCCACGCCCCCTCCATCGAAGGCGAGTTCCAAACGGTCACAGGGACGACCCTTGGTATTCTACCCCTTTATAATGAGACCAAGGCCTATTCCTTTTCTTCAATCCTTAATCGATTCCGCCCCTCGCCCTGAGTTCCAACACCCAAGGCTCCAGATTCAGGCGCTTCGGACCTTCGACAATGTCCGGCTTCGACCTACAAGGCCAGTGGATGCCCTCTTATGTCACGGAAGAGGACGTGCTAAAGCTGAGAGACGCCAGGTATCTAACCTGTGAGATTTCGCATAGGCTGCCCGCCCAAGGGCAAGTTATTCCCACCCCCGAGCCTGGTGAGAGCGTGGTGTTCATGTCTCACTTCCGTTGGTGTCTAGGCTTCTCGACGGACCCCTTTGTGAGGGGGCTCATGTTTTATTATGGGCTGGAATTCCATGACTTGGTTCCGGAGTCCATCCTCCACATCTCATCTTTCATGGTTGTCTGCGAAGCCTTCCTCCGCACTACCCCTCACTTCGGATTGTGGCTCAAAACCTTCAACGTGGAGCCGAAGATGATCGAGGGGCGACAGGCAGAGTGCAGAGGGGCAGTTATAAGAAAGAGGGTCGATGCTCCATGGCCCGAGGGCTCCTTTCAAGAGGAGGTAGGTTTGTGGCAACAGGAGTGGTTCTATATCACCGCTCCCAGGGGCACCAGGCAAGTGGCGCCACCTGCCTTTCGCCCGGGCCCTCCATAGCGGCTGGCGTCATGGGTCAACAAAGGGCTTGACTGGGGGGCCGTCCAAGGACGTACCAATACTGCAGGGCCGGATTCGAGACCTCCAAGAGAGGGAGATCAATCTGGTCGTAGTGGCGCAGGTTATGCTGATCCGGCGCCTTCTGCACTGCAAACGTCGCCCTCTCCGGCTGTGGGAATTCAATCCGGAGGGACTGCGAGCTCTCCGCCACTTCATGGGTGCGACGCCAGTGGAGATGTATAAATTGTTCTTCGGATCACAAGAGATGTGTCCGTACTTGACCGAGGATGCCGGCCTAAGCTGCAATCGCCCGGATACTCAAGTAAGTAGTTCCCGTGCCCGGACATGCTATCCGTATATTCATCATAATTCTTGCGCTTAAAAAGCTGTCTCCTGAACAGGAGTGGATAGCAGAAGCAAAGCTAATAAGGTGTCCGGCCCCCCTCCCTGAGACCACGCCGGATCCTGTGTTAGCCAAGATGCTGGAGGCTGTGCCTTTAGAAAAGGGCAAAGGGGGAAACAGGGAAGCTACCGCCTCTGCTAAAGAGGTTCTCAAGAAAGGGGGAATCGAGAATCCCTCCCTCCAGGGGGAGAAGAGGACCGCTTCCGAAGATCCGGAGGCCAAGGCCTCAAAGCGGGGGAAGAAATCTTCACCGGAAGGTCCTGCGCCAGGGGAAACCCTGGCCGCACTATTTCCCCAAGGGACTCAGCCCTCCAGCGAGCCGTAAGTAAAAAAGAGGGGAGTTTGGTAATAAGGGACGCCCTGATTTTATTTCTGAGGATAACCGAAGTTCTTACCTTGTAGTTCGGATCTCAGCCCTTCTCAGCAGAGCTCATCTTCGAGGGATCTTCGTCCGGAGATGATGGAGAGCGAGACGCCTCCATCTGCCACACCGTCAGGAGGGGCGGACGACCCTGAGGTGTCGTCACGGAGGGTCTCCCCGAGTCCGGCGGGGACGGAGATTTCGGCACCAACTGGTGTACGGCCGGGAGAGCTGAAGGATCTACTCGAGAGGGCGTCTATCCCAGAAGATAACCATACATCAATGAGCACGGTGATTGAAAGGATTTCATCCGCTGAGAGTGGGTTGCATGAGTGTAGGATCGAAAGTATGTCTAGAGGGGGGTGATTAGACTACTTGACAATATAAAAATTCAGCATTTTGATAAAGACAAGTTTTTGGCAAGTTCACAATGATGATCAAGTCAAGTATCACCCTACACATGCAATTCTAGAGTATAGGCAGCGGAAAGTAAATTGCACATGTAGTAAAGAGAGGTGGAGAAGAGCAAACGCAATTTGGAGACACGGAGATTTTTTCTCGTGGTTCCGATAGGTGGTGCTATCGTCAATCCACATTGATGGAGACTTCAACCCACGGAGGGTAACGGCTGCGAGAGTCCACGGAGGGCTCCACCCATGAAGGGTCCACGAAGAAGCAACCTTGTCTATGCCATCATGGCCTACGCCCACGGAGGGCTAGCCTTACTCGGGGTAGATCTTCACGAAGTAGGCGATCTCCTTGCCCTTACAAACTTCTTGGTTCAACTCCACATCTCGACGGAGGCTCCCAAGCGACACCTAAACAATCTAGGAGGCACCACCCTCCAAAAGGTAATAGATGGTGTTGATGATGATGAACTCCTTGCTCTTGTGCTTCAAATGATAATCTCCCCAACACTCAACTCTCCTCACTGATTTGGCTGTGGTGGAAGAAAGGATTGAGTGGAAAGCAACTTGGAAAGGCTAGAGATCAAGTTTCATATGGTGGGAGTGGAGCTACTTGATCTCAACACAAGGGTAGGTAGTTTTCTTCTCAGAAATGTAAGGTAGGAGTGGTAGTTCTTTCTGATGGCTCTCTCCTCGAATGAAGAGGGGGTGGAGGGGTATTTATAGCCTCCACACAAAATCCAACCGTTACACACATTTGACCAATCTCGGTCAGACCGAAGTTGACAACTCGGTGAGACCGAAAGTTCAAATCATGTGAACGTTGGGATTTTCGGTGGGACCGAAAATACAAACTCGGTGAATCCGATTCGTCCAAAGACAAGAGCTTGCCAATCTCGGTGGGACCGACTTCATCATCTCGGTGACACCGATTTGATGATAGAAGGTTACAGAAGCTTGGCAACTCAAGTTTCGGTGAGACCGAGTTCAGAATCGGAAAATCTGAGAATTCTAGGGTTTGGCTATATGGCTGAGGTGGTTCATCTCGGTGTGACTGGGTTTGGAAAATCGGTGGGACCGAGATTACTTATGAGTGTATTATGGAAGTGAGAGTTGCTGATAGTTTAGGAGATGTATCACTAAGCACTTTGAGCAACCAGATCATTATCATAACCTCATCCCCTTTTAATAGTATTGGCTTTCCTATAGACTCAATGTGATCTTGGATCACTAAACCAAAAATGGAGTCTTGAGCTTTTGCCAATGCTTGCCTTAGCATTTTGAGGGGTCCACTTCTTCAGTCCTTGCCATACCCATATCACTGAACTTTCTCAAATGATTCTCAAGAAACTATTAGTTCAATGATATATATGTTGTTATTAATTACCAAAACCACCCGGGGATTAGTTGCACTTTCAATCTCCCCCTTTTTGGTAATTGATGACAACATATAGATCAAAGCTTCGACAAAGGATATAATCAATGAATAATATCGTCGCTTTGAGAAGTATGTGATAAGCAAGAGCTCCCCCTAAATTTGTGCATTATTTAAGATTTGCGTTTGAATGCAAATGCACAATCGATTAGGATCATGGGTCACTCTTCCATGTCACATACATCTTGGTGGAGCGCACAAAATGATAAGAATGAATAGCATGCACCCAATCACCAAGACATGAGTAAATGGTCATACAAGATAGGAATAGCATATGATAAGCATTAAGCACACATTAAGGCATAGTACGACCAAGCACTCATCAAACGAAGTATCAAACACACAGAATGTCACGAAAACCAAAAGAACAAAAGCGCAAAAAAAACAACAGCACTCTCTCTCTCGAAGTCCTATGATCTATACAATTTCTCCCCCTTTGGCAACAAGTTACCAAAAAGTTCGAAAAGTATAGAGCTAAACGTCACTAGGGACTCTGCTGGCGGCTCCTGTCTGGGTTGATGTTGGAGTTGAGATGGCTGCATCGGCGAAGACTTCTGCTGATGTCTGTGGAGCTGGAGGAGTGGTCACTGGAGCTGGAGCTGGAGCAACTGATGGAGCTGTGGGAGGTGCTGAGGCTGTAGTCCTGGTGTCTGTCACTGGAATAGCAGCTGATCGGGGTCCTGTGGGAACTGGAGCAGTCTGTTCATAAGCATCCTGGACTAGGTCATCCTGCATCTCACGCATGAGCTCTTCCTTCTCCCTCTTTGCTTCCTCGATATCTGCCTCAAGCTTGTTGACAGTTACTTGCACTTCAGTCAGCTTCACATCCAGAGCATGGATCTTGTCTTCAACAATCCTCTCAAGGCTCTCCTGAGACTGTACAATGCTGGCTAGGCGTTGTTCAATCCTTTGGGTAGCTTCAAGGAGCTGCTCTCCAACACTCTTTGGTTTAGCTGCTGCTGCTGCTGCTTCCTTCTCAGCTTTGGCTTTCTTGGCAGCTTCAATCTTTGCTTGACCTTCAACAGAAGTTGGATCCTCCTCATCCATCACAACATCATTGTCCTCATGCTCAGGCTGCAGTGGTAGGTGTTCTCTATCCAACAAGAATGTGCCCGTGCCAAACTTGGCATTGATAAGCATCTGAATATGCGGGGCAAATCCACACGACCTTTTCTGGTCAGCTGCAGTCCTCTTAATAGTCTCAACTATCAAGTCCATCACCTTGAACAGTGCCTTCTCATCAAGTATATGCAGCATGTTGATAGAGTACCCTCTGATCATGCGATGATCTCCAGACTTGGGCATCAAGGTATGCCTCAGAATAGTGTTTGTGGTAGGTAGACCTGCCTGGAGATAATACACTGAGCCAAGCTTCCAGATTGCTAAATCCTTAGCTGGAACCTCCTTGTACATATTCTTCATAGATTCATGGTTCTTCTTGGGAATGCCATAGACATCAACATCATCCTCTCTCTGCACTGGAGCATTCAGCAGTTCTGCCCATTCTTCTACAGTTGAAGAGAATCTTTGGCCTTCAGTCATCCATGTGATCTTTCCATCTGGATAGAAATGAGCTGTGGCATAGAATTGCATAATCATTTCATCATTCCAACTTGTCAGCTTTTGACCTACGAAGTCTGCAACACCACATGCAGTGAAGCTCTCATGCACATGTGGAAAGAAGTCTCTGTGCTCTTCACTGTCAATGTATTTCCAATCAACAAATCTGGTGTCTGCCACTATGGGCTTCTTGTCCATCAGCACAGTCTCATAGAAGTCCTGCTGCTCTCTGGTGTGAAATCTGGGATCAACAGCAGTTCTTCTCCTCACAGCATATGGATCAGCTTGTCTCCATAGCCTGAGACCTCTATCCTTCCTTTCCTTCATGTTTTCAGCTTGAGGATGAGCATCATTGTGAAGTGGCAGTTTTGGACGAAGTTTCTGCAAAACTGGTGCCTCATCATCTGACACAGCTGGTGGCACATCATCCTTGTTCTTTTCATACGCTGGAATGTTTCTGACGGTCTTCTTGGGCTTGGCAGCAGGCTTTGCTGGAGCTGCCTTGACTGGAGCAGATGGCTTGGACTTTGAAGTGGCTCCAGCCCTGATGGCATCACCCATGAGCTTAGGCTTCTGAGGAGGCTGGGGTGCTTCCTCATCCTCTACTGCTGCATCTGCATGAGGATCAATATACATATCTGCTCTAGCTCCTGACACATACACTATCCTCTTTCTCTTGGAAGTTTTCTTCACTTTGCTTGTAGTTTCCCCTTCCATACTCAGCTTTTTGGCAACAGTGGACTGCTTCACTTTTCTGGTGCCTTTCTTGGTTTGCTGCCCTTGAGGCTCTTTGGCAACAACCTTTCTCTTTGGCTTGGAGGAGACCTCTTCCTCAACAATGAAATCAGAATCTTCTTCATCAGAGTTCCTCTTCTTTCTGGCCCTGGTGGCTGCAGGAGGCAAACCACTTGGTGTGCTCCTCTCACCATCATCTGATGAGCTGCTGGGTTCAGGACTAGTGCCTGCCTCTGGAATATCAGCAATAGGTGACTCAGACCTGTTCTGGCTGTCACTGGCATCTGACATGGCTGACAACCTGTGAATAGATAAGGTGTAGGCAGAGTAGAAGAGTTATCACAAACTGCAGAAGATTTTGCAAACAGAATGAGTTCAAATTCTAGTATTAGGTTTTCACAGAAGACATTTCGGTCAGTCCGAGTTTAAAATTCGGTGAATCCGAAGTGTTCAAACAGAAGCATTCACACCACTTTCGGTTGGACCGAAGTGGGTTTCGGTCCTGCCGAAAACACTAGGGTTTCACTAAATCCTCATTTCGGTCACACCGATTTGCACAACTCGGTTGGACCGAAAGGTGCAGTGCAATGGCCAGAGGCCAAATCGGTCATACCGAGAATGTAAAATCGGTCTCACCGAGATGTGTTCGGCGGAAACCTAACCCTAAAACTTTTACTCGAATTTCGTTCAAAGGAACTAATCTTGTGTTCAGGAAGATTTCAATCGTGGCAAGATTACAGGCAAACCAAACGTGCATTGAATCGGAGATGAGAGCACGAGTGGGATCGAAACTCACCCTAACTTGGTGGAGTTCCTCTACGGCGGCAACGGCGCGGAGAAGATGTCCGTTGACGGCGACGGAGACCTGCGGCGAGGGCGCACAGGCGACGACGGAGACGATCCGGAGACCAGGTGACGGCAGCAAGGGGTGTGGGGGCGAAGCGTTTTGAAGTAGAAATCAATGCGCCGCCCTCGGAGTATATATACCCCTTTGCTGTCGGTGGGACCGATTTGTAAAACTCGGTGGCACCGAGATGGATAACTGCTGGGCAGTTATGCACTTCGGTCACGCCGAAATTCACAACTCGGTTTCACCGAGGTGAAAACCTAGATCAATCCAAATGCTTTCGGTTTGACCGAGTTTGAGTGGGTTGGTCTGACCGAAATCACTTAGAAGGTTTTGGAAGTTAGCCCTTGACGGATCGGTGGCTCCGAGTGCTCCTCACTCGGAGGGTCCGAAAATGACTTGTTCAAAGTTTGTGATGTAAGCATGAATAGAATTTGAGACAAGAAAGCATAGATATCTAGGGGAGGTACTTAGGCATTCTTGTCCATCCATTTGGTCAAAAAAAAAATCAAAAAGACCAAAGCAACAAATGGATGTCCTCGAATGGATTAAATCATGCATCCAACATGCTCACACAATAAGATAGCAAATGAAATATGTGTCAAACATGCACAATCAAAACTCTAGCTACTATCACACAATTTGTCGATGACTAGGTCATCTATATATGAGTATATTGACTTAGGAGTCAAATGAGAACATTTGATCATAGGTCATACTCATCGTTTAAGCACAAGTGGGGTTACCACTTTTACATAAAGCATTGATGTGTTCACATCATTTGAAGATGCTTTAGCTCAATTCTTTAGAGCAAAGCTCCCCCTAGATGTGAGAACCCCTTTTAAAGGGTCAAACTAACCTTGGGTTGTCGTAGAAGACTTCATGTAGATGTTGAAGATGTGGATGCTCAATGTTGATGAAGATCATCAAGAGTTGGGAGCAATCCTTTGGATTCGGGCACTTTCAATACCGACATGGGTTAGTCCCACAAGGAACAAACAAGGATATCCATGGACATAGATTGAAGTACACAATGGATGATGTCCATGAGAGCTATGATTACCTTGTCCCTTGACTTACCAACAAGAGGGTTTGTGACTCCATGAACTAGTGCAAGATGTGGAAGTTGATTGCACAAGTTCTTGCCAAAATGAATATGAGTGAAGTATGTTGGCGGAGTCACCCTCAAGAACTCTCTAGTTCTTCTTCTTCGGGATCCACATCATCTTGATGGGAATCCTTGGGGTTGTAGTTGAGCTTGACGAAGTAGAACTTGACGTTTCCTTGGGAACCCACTTGACCATGGCTTTAGGTGCTTCAATAAATGCATCAATCTCCTCTTGAAGCTTGTCCTTGTCTTTTAGCTTGTGGTCTTGTGGTGGAAGATCATCTTGAGCTTGTTCCACATTGGAGGAAGTAGGATCGTACTTCTCCTTTTGAGAAACAAACTTTGGAGTGGGATATTGACCTTCTTCCCATTCAACACCCTTGGCGTTGAACTTTCGCTCAAAACCAATTCCTTGATTCTTCCGGTGCCTCCCTTGCTTGCGAATAATTTCCTCAAAGTTCTTGCTTCCGGCAAGGCTCTTGTAGACACCTTTCTCTATAATCCCTTTCAATAAACTATTTTCTTGCTCAAGTGTAACTTGGCTTGAAACATTGTTAGTGGAATCAAGAGAACTACTAGAACCAATATTGTTGCTTCTAGATGAAGAATTTTTCTTATGCTTGTCATGCTTAGTTTTAATAGGTGGCAAGAAATTAGACAAGAGAAGTCGTTTGGCAAGATATGAAGAACTCTTCTTTCGAAGATCGTCATTGATTGCTTTTAGGAACTCATGTTCTTGCTCTAGATTGAGCTTCTCGAAGCGTAGCTTCTCATGAGATCTTAGGAGCTCTCTATGATCTTCTTGAGTTGTTTCATGAGCTAACTTAAGAGTGTTTAGTTCTTTAGTTAGACGCTCAATCTCCTTCATAGCATTGTCATTCGACTCTTCTCGACTATAAAGACTACTAGCATGTTCATCATTACTAGTCTCACTAGATTTGTCATGTAAAAGCTCATCTTCACCAAGAAAGTCATCCTCATCACTATCAAAGTCAATGAATTCAGGGTGTGATACCTTGGGGCCTTTAGCCATGAAGCATCTTCCAATTCCCTCATTTGGTGAATCAAATAAGTCATAGGAGTTGGAGTTGGAGGACACGAGAGCAAGACCGGCAACACCTTCATCTTGACTGTAGTCGGAGTTGGAGTGATAGCTTCTTTCGAAATGATTGTCGGAGTCGGAGCCGGAGACCCATTCACCTACATGAGCTTGATGTTTTCTTCTTGTGTAGCTCCTTGATGACTTGTCTTTCCTCTCCGAATCCTTGCTTCTCCGAGAGGGTCTTCGTTCATAACGATCATCTCTGCTCCTTCTCTCTTTCCGAGGTGACTCATCTCTTGAGCTTCTTCTTCTTGGAGATTCTTCTCTTCTCTTGTGGGGAGCCGTACACTCATTTGAGTAGTGTCCGGGTCTTCCACAATTGTAGCAGTTTCGGTCACGACTAGAAGATCTCTTTTCATCATATGATCTAGACTTTGAGCTTCTCTCTTTGCCTCTATTCTTGTAGAATTTGTTGAAGTTCTTGACCATTAGGCTTATCTCTTCATTGGAAACTAACTTGTCACTTGAGGTTGTGGGAGCATCACTTGTAGCTTTGTAAGCACCACTTGACTTGTTGTGAAGCTCTTCCTTATCCTTAAGTGTCATCTCATGAGCAACAATTCTTCCAATGACTTCGGTTGGCTTGAGATTCTTGTAGTTTGGCATCATTTGGATCAAAGTGCACACGGTGTCATACTTTCCATCCAAAGCTCTGAGAATCTTTTTGATGATGAATCGGTCGGTCATTTCTTCGCTTCCTAAGCTGGCAATCTCATTTGTGATGAGAGCAAGCCTAGAGTACATTTCAGCGACTCCTTCACCATCCTTCATCTTGAACTTGTCAAGTTGACCTTGAAGAATATCTAGCTTTGATTCCTTCACGGACTCGGTACCTTCGTGCATTTCAACCAAAGTATCCCAAATCTCTTTTGCATTCTCAAGACGGCTGATTTTGTTGAACTCCTCGGGACACAAAGCATTGAATAGAATGTCACAAGCTTGAGCATTGTTTTGCAACATCCGCAATTCATCCGTTGTAGCTTCGCGATCCGCAACTTTTCCTTCCTCGAAGAACTCACCTTGCAAACCAACACAAATAATGCCCCATGCGGCTGGGTTATGACCAAGAATATGCATTTTCATTTTATGCTTCCAACTAGCAAAATTTGTACCATCAAAGTAAGGACCTCTACGAAAATTACCCTCACTAGACGCCATACTCTCCTAGGTTGTGAAACCAAGCTTATGGAGTCCAATACAATGGAGACCAAAGCTCTGATACCACTTGTAGGATCGAAAGTATGTCTAGAGGGGGGGTGATTAGACTACTTGACAATATAAAAATTCAGCCTTTTGATAAAGACAAGTTTTTGGCAAGTTCACAATGATGATCAAGTCAAGTATCACCCTACACATGCAATTCTAGAGTATAGGCAGCGGAAAGTAAATTGCACATGTAGTAAAGAGAGGTGGAGAAGAGCAAACGCAATTTGGAGACACGGAGATTTTTTCTCGTGGTTCCGATAGGTGGTGCTATCGTCAATCCACGTTGATGGAGACTTCAACCCACGGAGGGTAACGGCTGCGAGAGTCCACGGAGGGCTCCACCCACGAAGGGTCCACGAAGAAGCAACCTTGTCTATGCCATCATGGCCTACGCCCACGGAGGGCTAGCCTTACTCGGGGTAGATCTTCACGAAGTAGGCGATCTCCTTGCCCTTACAAACTTCTTGGTTCAACTCCACATCTCGACGGAGGCTCCCAAGCGACACCTAACCAATCTAGGAGGCACCACCCTCCAAAAGGTAATAGATGGTGTTGATGATGATGAACTCCTTGCTCTTGTGCTTCAAATGATAATCTCCCCAACACTCAACTCTCCTCACTGATTTGGCTGTGGTGGAAGAAAGGATTGAGTGGAAAGCAACTTGGGAAGGCTAGAGATCAAGTTTCATATGGTGGGAGTGGAGCTACTTGATCTCAACACAAGGGTAGGTAGTTTTCTTCTCAGAAATGTAAGGTAGGAGTGGTAGTTCTTTCTGATGGCTCTCTCCTCGAATGAAGAGGGGGTGGAGGGGTATTTATAGCCTCCACACAAAATCCAACCGTTACACACATTTGACCAATCTCGGTCAGACCGAAGTTGACAACTCAGTGAGACCGAAAGTTCAAATCATGTGAACGTTGGGATTTTCGGTGGGACCGAAAATACAAACTCGGTGAATCCGATTCGTCCAAAGACAAGAGCTTGCCAATCTCGGTGGGACCGACTTCATCATCTCGGTGACACCGATTTGATGACAGAAGGTTACAAAAGCTTGGCAACTCAAGTTTCGGTGAGACCGAGTTCAGAATCGGAAAATCCGAGAATTCTAGGGTTTGGCTATATGGCTGAGGTGGTTCATCTCGGTGTGACTGGGTTTGGAAAATCGGTGGGACCGAGATTACTTATGAGTGTATTATGGAAGTGAGAGTTGCTGATAGTTTAGGAGATGTATCACTAAGCACTTTGAGCAACCAGATCATTATCATAACCTCATCCCCTTTTAATAGTATTGGCTTTCCTATAGACTCAATGTGATCTTGGATCACTAAACCAAAAATGGAGTCTTGAGCTTTTGCCAATGCTTGCCTTAGCATTTTGAGGGGTCCACTTCTTCAGTCCTTGCCATACCCATATCACTGAACTTTCTCAAATGATTCTCAAAAAACTATTAGTTCAATGATATATATGTTGTTATTAATTACCAAAACTACCCGGGGATTAGTTGCACTTTCAATGAGGCCGTCAGAAGTTTACTGACGGGGTTTGAGGTACGTAAAAATGACCATACTTTTTGACAGCTTTGCGCTTAGAATGCGCCCTGTATAGATAGTAGCCCCTGAGACTCGGTATGTTGCCGGAAACATCAGCGTGCCGAGGATCATAATCTCAGTTATAAGGTGTCGCCCTTCTCGTACAAGTGGCGGGGCATTCGGTGGCCAGCCGGACTGATGTAGTTGCCGAACTGAAGCGGCAACTTGACGTTGCGGATGCGGACATCGCGCTGGTAAATAAACGACTTGACGAGTCGCAAGGTAAGTGGCTTATCTGCGGTCACCTGGTAAGGGAGCTGATGCCCACGCCTTACAGTATGTATGCTTGATGCAGATGGCGCCGCTGCTATGGAGGAGCTTCGGGCGGAGCTTGCCCAAGCCAAGGAGCAAGCCAGAAAAAGTGATGCGGCTGCCTCGAGGGCGGCCGAAGAGCTAAAAGCCGAAAAGGCTGCTCATTGCCGAAGTCGGGAGGAGATGGCCGAAACGGCCGTGAAGCTGAAGGATGCTACCGACCGCTATGAGTTTCTCGAAAGAGAACGCCGAGCGGAGCAAGAGGACCTGAAGAAGGCCACTGCTGAAGCCAAAGATGCTCGCTCCGCGATGAGGGCCATAAAACGAGGAGCTGCGTCAGGCCGTGGATATCACGGCTGGAAAGCCCTTTCTGCTGCGTAGGAAGTTCACGGACCCGAAGTATGCTCAGTTGGGCCAGTTGTGGGGTGCGAAGGATGCTTATCTGAATTTGGCGGCGAGTGCGGCGGACGCGGTCGTGCACTTCCGAAGCCAAAAAGATCACGAAATGGAAGAGCTTTTTTGGTCTCAATTCCATAAACCGGAGCGTCCACTTCCGTTAACCGATCGGTTGGCTGAGTGGGCTGAGCTGAACAGGTTGTCTGGACTTGCCATGAAGGATGTCGTGGCTCATCTGTGGCCGGACAGGCCCAAGCCGAAGAGTTATTTTGGCTTGGTGCAGCAGTTCCTTGATGCGGTGCCGCATATCAAGGCGATGAAGCGGTCGGCATGCATAGAGGGTGCACGGATGGCTCTCGCCCGTGTCAAAACATGCTGGGCAGAGATGGATGCCACCGACATTGCATCCCGAGTTTCGGACAAAAGCCGATTACCCGCCGAACACTATTTTGAGGAAGTCCTGCCGGGCGCTCGTTTAATAGAGTCGCAGTGCTCGAAAAACGTTATGTTCAAATGACATGTATGATTTGTAAAACCATATTTATAATATAAGGGCTTTTTATACTTGTGCATTCAAGTATTGAAATATCTCCTGTGCGGGTGTTAATGTATATATATATATATATATAACCTGAAAGATGGCAGTCTTCGGCTTCAGCCCCCACGCACATGGTGCGGGGGTGTTTGCAAAAAAGCGCATTTTCACACTTAAACCAACGTCTTGGTCCTATGAAGGAGGTGATAGCGTAGCAAACTAGGCAACCGGACTATAATGCTTTATCACTTTCACTTAGCCATAGGAGTTCGATGGTGGGGCTACTATATAGCCCCTGGGGGCACCGCGCTCTCCAAACTCGGGGCGCGTGTGTGCCTGACCGGGAAACGTCCTTCGTCAAAGCGGAGGAATTCTAAACATTCCGGTAGTCGATCGAGTGGTTGACCAGTCTCTCACTATATCATGACAGTCAGTTTTCGGCTTTCTCTACTGAGGCGCTCACCCGGCCGAACCGGGGCGCAATCGCAGTAATTCTCCTGGGGCCGTGTTAGCCGATAGAGCGGAACGTAAGGCAGAAAAACACAGGAGCCGGGAAAACCCAACATTTGACCAAAGACATGATTCGGAGCTGATGCATATAAGGCCTAACTTGAGACGCCGAACACTCCCTAAGGTATTCGGTCTTTATGATAACAGGCAGAACAATGCCCTAAGCCCCTAGTGTCCAGGTACGCGCGAAAACTTCTGACGCGGCCGATGCCAAAACGCCAGCCTCCTCCTCGGTTATGATAAGAAACCGGGGGATGTGTATCAACAAGAGACAGTAAAAAAGGTTTACGCAGGGTCTTAATCTGAAAAGAATCCTTGTAACGGGTCCCTGCTGCACATCTGCGCCTATGTCTCCATTGTGTTGTATCCTGGACGGGTGTAGCACGTTGTTCATCTGTAAAAGGAGAAGAACTTAGTTTGGAAAAAGAGCGTGCCAAAAATGTATTTAAAACAGAGCATGATCAAAAAATGAATAAAATTGAGCTTTATTGGCTCTCATTGTTCATGCGTGCAACCCCTTGTAAAGGGGTACGTGGCCAGTAAGCCCCTTGTTTATTTATACCGGACTCGTCTAACCGTGTCCGGGGTCTGAATGACCTGTTTTAGGAGCTTTGATCAGCAAAGCCGGATTAGTGTGTGGCTGTCGAGGCAGTCTCACGTTCTTCCGCGGTCGAGGAACACTCGAAGTTACCTTTTAATGAGATGATACCACGTGGTCCGGGCATTTTAAGTGTAAGAGACGCGTAATTCAGTATTGCGTTAAAGCGAGCGAAAGCTTCGCGTCCCAATAGTGCTTGATGGCTACTTTTAAATGGGGCGATATGGAAGATTAGCTTTTCACGACGGAAGTTGTCGGATGAACCGAACACGACTTCTAGTAGTAAGGAGCCCGTACAATTGGCATAAGGGCCTGGCGTTACTCCTTTAAAGGAAGTGTTGCTATGGCAAATTTTGGTAGGGTCTATCCCCATTCTGCGGATTGTGTCCTGGTATAGCAGGTTTATATCGCTGCCGCCATCCATTAGGACTTGTGTAAATTGTAGTCCGTCGATTATAGGATCCAATATCAAAGCAGCCCATCCTGCGTTTCGAATGCTTCTGGAGTAATCCTGATGGTCGAAAGTAATTGGTTTTGACATCCAATTTCGGGACTCCGCTGGGGTGGACCGTGCGGCGCGTACTTTAGTAGGTGCCGCCCTGTTTTTCCTTGTTATCACTTGAAGTGAGTTCACTGTTTTGACTTCTTGTGTTCTTTTGTTTTCCGGCGCTCTGCTTGTGGGGTTCGTCGTCGTCCTCGCTTGGTGTGTCGAGCCCCTTGTGTTCGACATTAAGTCGGCCTGACTGCTTGAAGACCCAACAATCTCTGTGGGTATGGTTTGCAGGCTTCCCGGGGGTACTGTGGATTTGACATATCCTGTCCAAGATTTTGTTTAGGTTGGATAGCTCGTCATTGTTGTCCTTAAGAGGCGGTGTTTTGTTGTTCGGCCGCGAGCTTTTGAACCCGGTGTTGACTGCTGTATTCTTTGGGCCATTTTCCTTAGTCCGGCATTGGTCCTTTCTGCGTCGTGGTTTCCCATTTCCATCCCTAACCTCGGATGTACTTGGGTCGCTGGTGATGCATCTTGCCAGCCAGCTATCTTCTCCCGCGCAAAAGCGGGTCATGAGGCTTGTTAGTGCGGCCATTGTCCTTGGCTTTTCCTGGCCAACATGTCTGGCGAGCCATTCGTCTCGGACGTTATGTTTGAAGGCTGCTAAGGCCTCGGCATCCGGACAGTCGACTATTTGGTTCTTTTTGGTGAGGAACCTGTTCCAGAATTTGCGGGCTGACTCTCCGGGCTATTGAGTTATATGACTTAAATCGTTTGCATCCGGAGGGCGGACATAAGTCCCCTGAAAATTTGCCTGAAACGCATCCTCGAGCTCTTCCCAACTTCTAATGGTATTTTCTGGGAGGCTTTTAAGCCAATGCTGGGCTGGCCCTTTGAGCTTGAGGGGTAGGTATTTTATGGCATGGAGATCATCTCCTCTAGCCATAGGTATCTGTAGGATGTAATCCTCAATCCAAACTCCGGGGTCTGTTGTTCCGTCGTATGCCTCTATGTTTACGGGCTTGAATCCCGCTGGAAATTCATCATCCAGTACCTCATCGGTGAAACATAGGGGGTGTGCAGCGCCCCTGTATTTGGGTGTGCCATTATTTTCGAACACTCGGCGTGTTGTTTTTCTCCCAGGAGCCTTCCTTCTTGGCCCGTAGATGGACCTGACCGGGCTATCCTTTTTGTGAGGATCCTTATGTGGATCGTGTGCCGGCTTATGTGCGGCGCTGCTTGCCACTCTTTGCTTGTCATGTGGTCATCTATCCGGCCAGGCGGCCTCTTTGTTTTTTGACTGTCGGGGCTCTACGGCCTCCTCGTCAAATTCGCGCAACATCTTGTGCTTCGGGTAGCTCTTTGCTTGGTGACTATCGCCGTATTTATCTGCGGTCTTGAGTACTTTGCTCCATCTCATTCTGAGTACGTCTTCCGCTGTTTTGAGCTTCCGCTTCTGCTTATTCAAACTTCTTGCAGTGGCGACGAGCCTTTTGTGGAGGTTCTCATGCTCCGGTGATGTGTCCGGCGTGAGATCATCTGGACTGTTGTTTTCTCCGGGGATGGGTTGCTCGTCCAATTCATCCTGTTCGGACGGTTGCTTGGTGGCATGTTGGTCGTCCACTGGTTCGCCCTGCTCTACGACTGGGTCTGTATGTGTGCTGTTGTTATCGAGGTTGGACTTCGGGCGGCGCTTGCGTCGGCGTTTTGGCTGTTTTTTGGGGGAATTATCCTTCATCGCGTCCCGTTGTTCCTCGTTGTCGCTTCCTTTTGATGTATCCACCATGTATACATCGTGAGTTGAGGTGGCTTTCTAGTTCCCTGTGGGCACTGGTTCTTGGTTGTCTCCGGCATCGTCGTCCATACCGTCAATGTCTTCGGGGTCGAAGTTTAGCATGTCGGTTAGGTCGTCGACAGTGGCTGCAAAGTGGGTGGTGGGTGGGATTTGAATTCCTTCATCGTCCGCATCCCAACCGTCCTGACCGTAGTCCGGCCAGGGCTCTCCTGATAACGAGAGATAGTTTAATGAATTCAGGATGTTGCCAAAAGGCGAGTGCTGAAAGACGTCCGCAGCGGTGAACTCAATGATCGTCGCCCAACCGGATTCGATTGGTGGGGGCGCGGGAGGTTCAGAGTCCGGCGAGGAGTCCGGCACCTCGGAGTCACGAGCTTCACAAGGGACAGGGTCGGTATTTGGCTCCATCGCCGTAGAGGTAGCAGCCCCCGAGGCGGTGTCTAGCCACCCATCCTCGATCTACGCAGTCGGCTCCGAATTAAAGGTCGGAGCGGACTCTTGTGCGGCCTCCAGGGCACTGTCCGGCGGTAGAGCTAAATCATGCCCATCGCGACAGCGCGACGCGCTCGGCTGTGGCTCAAATTCGGCGAAGATCAAGTCTCCGCGGATGTCGGCCGTATAGTTCAAACTTCCAAATCTAACCTGATGGCCAGGGGCGTAGCTTTCGATCCGCTCCAGATGGCCAAGAGAATTGGCCCGCAGTGCGAAGCCGCCGAATACAAAGATCTGTCCGGGGAGAAAAGTCTCACCCTGGACCGCGTTTTTGTTGATGATCGAAGGAGCCATCGGGCCTATGAGCGACGACACAAAGGAACTCTCAATGAAAGCACCAATGTCGGTGTCAAAACTGGCGGATCTTGGGTAGGGGACTCAAACTGTGCGTCTAGGCGGATGGTAATAGGAGACAAGGGACACGATGTTTTTAACCAGGTTCGGGCCCTCTCGATGGAGGTAAAACCCTACTCCTGCTTGATTGATATTGATGATATGGGTAGTACAAGAGTGGATCTACCACGAGATCAAGGAGGCTAAACCCTAGAAGCTAGCCTATGGTATGATTGTTGTTCGTCCTATGGACGAAAACCCTCCGGTTTATATAGACACCGGAGAGGGCTAGGGTTACACAGAGTCGGTTACAATGGTAGGAGATCTACATATCCGTATTGCCAAGCTTGCCTTCCACGCCAAGGAAAGTCCCATCCGGACACGGGACGCAGTCTTCAATCTTGTATCTTCATAGTCTTGGAGTCCGGCCAATGATGATAGTTCGGCTATCCGGACACCCCCTAGTCCAGGACTCCCTCACACTTCCTATGAATTCGAATCTTTGAAACCCCCTTTATGTTGAATTCGACATGTATTCTATTTCATAGCTAGCCATTTGGAATGTATCCATGCAAGTGACAAATGTATAAAGTGCTTCACACTAACAACATGGAGTGCACTAATTAATGTTTATATATGAATTGCAAAAGCATCCATTGCCTGTATTTCAAACCGTCTCACTCTATGGATCGATAATATGAAATAAACACATGCACATGCTAGAATTCAATAGAGTATGGGTGTCTGATAGACCGATTTTTGTCCATATGCAATTTGCAAAATTCATGATCTCATCCAAAAATAATAATGACATTTATATTTTAATTTAATGCGTAGAACCGCCTTTTACACGTAGATGCACTATGCCTCGCCCCGTTCTCACAAACGCGTTATATATCTCTCTATCTAACGCATAAGTGCACACACTTTATATGCATCGGCCTTTATCTTTCACACATGCTCACAATCTCTCTCAGGGTGTCGGGGTGTCTCACGCACGTGCTCTCTCTGTTTCTCTCTCTCTCTCTCTCTTTCTCTCTCTCTCTTTCTCTCTCTCTCTCTCTTTCTGACTACTATGTACCACTCTTTTCACTAATCTCAGTTGGAAAACACTATTTCTCTCACATGCATATATACACATGCACGGTCTCTACTACCCCTCTATACGCACATATATGTGCCTACGTGTCTCCCGCACGCACATTATCTTTAGGCCTCTCTCGCACACATTGCCCCCCCCCCCCCGACACACCTCTCTCTTAGTAGTTGGCAGATATGATTTCATCATATCATTTGGTAGGATATCCATGGCTGTTAGGCTGGATGGTAATACGGGGCAAAGTTTTACCCTAGTTCAGATCAGACCCTTGCAGTTGAAGAAAGAGCCTACTCCTGGTACTGTATATTAGTGATAGGGGTGTGTACAAAGTACATGTGAATACCAGGCATTGTGCGTGTGTGTATACTATCGATGAACTAGCCCCCAAGCTTGTATAACATACTAAGGGCCTAGGGTTACAAATCATATATAGTTGGCTTATCACCAGTGGGGATAGAGTCCTCCGCGACTCTGATAGCTTCATGTTGTACGCCGAGTCCTCCACATGGGTCTTCGTATAACACGTCTCGGTCCAACCTATATGTGGCGCAGGATGGAACCGACCCATGAGTCTTCATGTTGACCCACCACAACTAGAATTGATGTGCCCACCACACCACACACGCAATCGGCCACTAAGAAAATAAGCATATACAATAGTACAATGGTATCTAGCTCACGATATGTCTCCATATTTTGTTGATGACACTGACGGACTTTGCATTTGATGCGTGCTCCGTATTTTGTTGATGATAGTTGCGGTCATTGTATTTGAAGCGAAAGCACGATATGGTCACTGGACTTCAGAATAAGCTCATCATGGTCACCACATACATTTTGTCGTGCTAACCAACATGTGGTTGGATGGTTAGAGGATAGTGGTTTCTCGAGCCGACCAAGGTTAAAGTCCCTGTGCTCGCATTTATCTTGTGTTAATTTCAGTATTTTCCGGTGATGTACGTTCAGTGGGAGGAGACGTTCCACTCGACTACGAGGCACCTATGGTGACTTCGTAAAATCTCAAGATCATATATGCTGGCCCACTCTCTCGAAGGTGCTCATAGGGGTAGGGTTCGCATGTGTGCGCTTATAGCGGTGAGTGCTTGCGCGTATATATGAGCCTTTGCATCTGTACCGTGTTAAACAAATACATGTCATGATTATACCGTCACTGGCTCACCCGTACAACTCCATATTTTGTTGATGACACAATCAATTGACCAGTCAAACGTTCCACGCGGCGCAACCAGTGTTGCACCATCGGGACGCGTAACCATGGGGCCCACCTGTCAGCCCGTATATGAAAGAAAGAAATGGTAGTTTGAGTCTGTACTGTGTTAATAAAATAGGAGTACATTTTAGGGTGATCATACGGTCACTGGCTCAACATATAACTCCATAATTTGTTGATAACACGATCAATTAACCAGTCAAACGGTCCACATTCAGCAGCGCACATTACCATAGGGCCCACCCGTCAGCACGTATATGAAGGACAGAAATGGTAATAAATTAGTGGTCGGTGGGTATTCGAAGTCGTGAGACCTATGGTTGGCAGTCACCAGCGGTTGGGGGGCGTTCATTGGGCGGTGGGGTGGGGATCCCCGGAGAAAAAGCTCGGCGCGTGGGGGGGCTAGAGGGATGGCCGGTGCGGCGGCGGACCGGCGGTGGGGAGTGGTTTCGGGGAGGGCGGGCCGGACGCGGGCGGCGGGGGCTAGCGGTTCGGCCGGTGGTGGCTGGCGGCTCAGGGGGGTGGAGTTTGATGATAAACTGGAGGCCCTTGATTTCGTATCCAATGGCTGGAAAATCTAATGACCAGAGATGAAAAAGTCAGTCGACTGACTTGTAGCCTCACCCCACACGTACAAATGCATGCACGCAAGACACACACACATGTAGGCGTGCAACACTGACACGTACACATAACGTACACACGCACGCATGCTGCCGTGCAACACTGACACGTACACATGCACTCACGAACACACGCACGTACGCACCCATGCATGCAACACTGAAACGTACCCTTGCACGCACGCAACACTCGCACGCCTGCATGCACACAACACACGACGCAAGACACACGCTCAACCTATACGTGCATGCACCCTTTGTTAAGGACATGGATTGTTATGGGTATTAATCAATATTATCTGTGATAAGCAGAACATTGATGTTTGCAGCGGTCTTTATGAATCATAGCTTATCGAATAGGCTATCAACATAGTAGGTTTATCTACATGAAAAAGATGACGTCACACTCAATGAACAATCATCGGTTTATTAAATGCCCGCTTCTAACCGCCCTAGCCCACCAAAGGTTCCTCTGCTGTGCGCTGCCTGTGTCGGGTCACTGACATGTAGGCCATGAACCCAAAGAGCCCACACGTCAGTGGAAGAACAATGCGGTGTCCTAGGTCAGAGTCGAGAGCGTCACTCGCGGCATGCCCGGCTGAACACACCTCGTGCCGCATACAAACGCCTCCATGAAACCCGCCCGTGTGGAAGCCGAGAAACTCACTTTGGACACACGTCCGTTCATGACCGGGCCGGCGTTAAATGCAACGCCAGCCGAGCTCCTCCCGTCCGCCATCTATTTAATCTCCTATTTAAACGAGGCCAAACGCCGGCCAAGAATCGCACACCTCCGCCGCTCCCCTATCTCCTCCACCATTTTGTCCGCTCTTACAATGGCTTACGAAGAGTAGTTATTCTGCATCCAAGCCAGCTGGGTAGCCCGCCGGATATGAGCTATGCAGCTCGCTGATCCACCTCCCTCCCCCCCCCCCCCCCCCCCCCCCGCCCGACGGAGCCAGTTGCCGCCCCAAGCCGGCGCGCGGTTCAGCAACTCGCCGCTCCAGGCCAGCTCGACGAGGAGCAGCGCACGGGCATCATTGCTGCCGTCCACGCCGCCGCCTCATACCGCGTCTCCCGTTTTTGTGGCCTAGACTCCCATGCTGGCGGTCGCGCCATGCAAGCAGCGACAGAAGCCGGGTGCATGGAGAGCGACGAGTCGGTGGCCAGCGCCTCCGCGTTCGCCGCATCATTGAGCAGAAGTAGAACACAGGAGGCCGCCTCCGCTTGGGTCCCATGAAGGCCACCGCGGAGGCGACGCCGGCATACACAGCAGGTGTCTTGCTGGATCCTTTTGTTGCGAGGACCTTTGTCGACCCCGCATGGGCTCCACGGAAGAGGGGAATGTTAGGATGAACTCGAGCCGGTGCCGGCCATGGTGAAGTAGTGGCCGGTGATGAACTCGAACCGGTGCCGGCCACCATCATCTTTGGCACCAGCCAATGATATCAGTTGGGCAGTGGGGAAGCGAGCCGTCCTTTGCGCTGAAGCATATACCTCCGGGGCTCCCGGTAGTCCGGTGATCATGCTGCCGGACATGAGGAACACAAATCGATCGGCGGGCGACCATTTAGGCCAGGTATTATATACCTGTGCTATCCAGAACTAGCATCGCGTAGTTCATTTGAATGTCATGAAATCCGTCATGTTTGTATGAAAATCCGGTATTTTATATGATTTTCGTCGTTGTTTATATGAAATATCAGTTTGTCTACGTGTTTGCATGAATTTCGTCAGGTTGGTTGAGTTGTTGTCATAATGTGTGCGGCTACGGTTGGATGGCGTAATTTGCGGGTCGCCGGTTAGTCTGCGGGTGGCTCGGGCAGCGTTGTGGGAAAAAACACAGCTCGTGCGAGCTCGTCTCCAACGTGCATGCTGGAGGATGCATGACATCATGAGCACCCGAGCCATTACTCGTTCATCGGTGGCAAAGGCACCGGTGGACAAAAGGGTCACCAATATTTTGGCTACCCCGGGCAAGATCCAAATAGCCCCTCCCAACAGATTCAAATCCCTCGTTCGCCGTGGAATTTTGCCATGTGTTGTTTTCATGGACTAGCAAGATGCCCGTGCATTGCACGGAACATCAAGATGCATTTTTTTACAAACTCCCGCATGCATGCAAGGGATAATTAATGTCCTCCTTTGCTAGTACCACGAGGCAAACACCATTAATATTGCATCGATTAGTGTTAGTGGCCTTGTATATCTGCAAATTGTAATTTTGATAGTGGCCCCTTGTATATAAAAATGGAGGGAGAAAGATGAGAGATAAGGTGAGGAGGATTCGGGCGTGGTGGTGACTGGTGGTCGGACTGGGCAGAGGCATGGGGATGGACGGCGCATTATGTCTAGGTTTGTATCTCTCTCTCACACACACACACGTAGGTGGGGGACGTGCACGAAGAGAAGAGGTGCATGCACGGCGCACGTACTCCCGTCTCTTTCCCAACCACACCCGCGCGGGTACACGGTGGAGCTCATTTCTGTACGAAAAGGCAGTCCACGTGGTAATTTGGCACGTGTACTGGTTGTCCACGGGTGAACAAACAAATTGCGACTTGACGCGTTATGTTAAAATAAAAAAAGAGGCAAACCATGTGGGGCCTACCTTAGAGGCAAGGCTCTATACACTGGAGTACTTTTGATGTGTCCCGTCAACTCGCAGTACAAGGAGAAGCTTGCTTAGTATGCCGTCTCCCCCGCCCACGGGCGCGGTGGCTCGCAGGATGAGGTGAAGCTTGCTTACAAGTAGTAGTAGTAGTAGTAGTAGTACTGTACGCCTTTATGCCCGCTCCCTTGCCCACGCGTGTGGTGGCTCGCAGCACGAGGAGAAAATTTTACTACTCCCTCCGTTTACTCCTCGTCCCTACTACGTACTTTGGTTAGTACTCCCTCCATTTACTTATACAAGGCCACTATAAAAAAATACATTTTGCATCTATACAAGACCACAAATAGTAATCGAGACAAAAGTTACTACTCCCTCCTTTCCAGTTTATGGCTCAATTTCAAAATCTCTCCAACCAAGGTAGACGGTGAGTGGTCGAATTAATTTCGTAGTTTGCACAAGTAATTAGTACGCTCGTTTTTCTCAAGAACTTATGTTTACCGAGGAATTAATTAGAACAAATGCATGAATGACCACTAAATTTCCATGGACTTGTACATGCATTGGTTAGTTTCCTCTTGACACTGCTTGCGTCGGGTGATCTAACGCACCTCAAAATCCAACATGTAATGGTACTACTACTAGTGTAGTAGAATTGAGACTTATCAAATGGAAAAACGAATGTTTTTTAGATGATCCCTATAAACCCTAGTGGGTACGTACTCCGTAAAAACAGATTTTTCCAAAACTAAGTCGCTCCCTTTCATGAATTCTGTAGTATACTCCTCCGTCGACGCTCCCTTTCATGAATTTTGTACTTCCTGTCGCTAACATGTGGGACATATAGCAACCAGGTCGACGTGTCAAGCACCAAATAACAGTGCAGAACAGCAGGGGGGATACACCCCACTCGTACCAGCCCAGTAGTAGTAATGAGCAATGAGACGTCAAATCACAATGCTGCACCTTCCTAGACGGACGAAGCAACCATTATTTCACACTTCGGTTCGACATCATCTCAAACCACGTAGTATTGTTTCTGCCTCAAGAGGGACATGCGCATCGCCTTGGTACATCATGACACGTGGGACCACGTGATAGGCCATGCTTCCCCGCCGATCACTCGGTAAAATCACCTCATTTTTACTATACTTCCTCCGTATCGGTTTACTACATGGCATGCACGTCGTTCTAGGTTGAGAATTTAACTGGCTATATATGTGATGAACAGTACTCTAGCCTTTTAAAAAATGTATACTTTTGTATAGTAGTACTATCGATGGATTGCGCTATGGAGCAAAAATTGAAATTAAAAACAAGGTGGTACATATAGAGAGCGCTCGTCGCCAAATTATCCATATAGTACTATTAAAAAGCTAGTACGTGCTTAATTGTGGTGCTAAATTCTATTAAAGAAATACTAGTAGTATGTACATACTGAAGAGTTAAAGTAATGAGAAGAAACATAACATAGTTCTGTTGGGGGCTCAGCACAACACACCCCTCAAATTAAACTAAGTACACCTAAAATTAAACTATGCAACTAATCCGGTAGACACTGCATTAGAAGTTTAGAACCACCATGAGCAACGACACTGCCACCTTACTCGGATTCCTCGTCCACGTCCTCGACTTCGTCCTTGTCCCTCTTCCTCTTGGCCGATACTTCTTTGCTTGAACTGCACACTTGGCTATTGCTCTTCATCGAACCCTTGTAGATATTGAAACAAAGGTAGCCATCCATTGCAGCATAGTGGATGTGGTCTACATCTAGTACATTTCGCTGCCATGCATGACGATGAAACGTGTAATGAGGTTTCTCCAGTTTACGGTACGAAGGATGAACCATGGCTCCTTCCAGGGTCAGCATTGAAGGCTGACGAGAGGGCACCAGCCGATTCTTATGGAGGTCGAAGGGGTTGCCTACAACGAGGCCTATCCGACCCAGGACTTCTTTGTCGTTCTTAAAGTCTACAATAACAAATTTCACTGTTTTGTCCTTGAGGAAGTTCTTAAAATCATGGCACTCAACAACGACATGGCATATGTGGTAGACCAAGCAAATGTTATGTACGCAAACCTGGATCACGGCGGGCTTCTTCCTCTCTTCATCCTTTAGATCCTTCTCTCGTCCCAGGATTGTGGTGTACTCAACATCTAGCCCAGCGACCCACTCATCATCTGAGTTTTCGAACATGCATATGAAGCGAGAAAGGCATCCTTTCACCGTCGCGGAAGAACGGGTGTAGATGACGTCGAACTCATCGCTAGTGATGGTTCTAACCTTGTACTCACCGCCGATCATGGAGATTTGGGACGCCATGGATTTGGGAGAAGGGTTAGGATTAGTGGAACTGCCGTAAGGTGAATGAACGGGACGACTAGGAGCGAACCTCCGTAGTATTGAAGGACGTGCGAGGACGAGTAGGAGTGAACTGCCAGCGTGCGAACGGCAGGGTAGTGTCTTTCCATTCTCCCATGATACGGGCTTCCGGGAGCCCTTGGATCTGAGATCGAACAGTTGCATGGCGTGATTCTAGACCTATGGGTGAATATCCTATCCTGGAGGGTTATTCTGCAAATTTTCAGCAACTTAGCATGCGACCGTTTGATCTCAGATCCAAGGGCTTCCAGCAGCCCATATCATGGTCGTGCCTACCACGACCGTCGCGTCGCTCGCAGTCATGCCCTTGGAGATTTAACACGGTGCGTTAGGCTATCTGATGTTGGCATGTCATACAGTCATCACTTAGTCACTCATACTACAACAAGGTTGGCTATAAGTGTATTTTTTTTACTTCTCTCTATCTCTTTCTTCGTACTCCCTCCGTCCCATAATATAAAAACATTTTTAACACTAGTGTAGTGCCAAAAACGTTCTTATATTATGGGACACAGGGAGTAGTAGTATTTATTGCATTTGCCAAGGAGTAGTAGTATTTATTGCATTTGCCAAGTTTGTTTCATTTAATTAGATATAGACTCAAAATTGTCTTTTCACCTAGGTACACGCGCTTAGCACCGTTTCTTCCTTGGGTCACCAAACTAGTCTCTCTCTTCTTGATTAACTTGCCACATCAGACTTTATGCCTATGTGGCAAGCTTAAGCACCTGTAGGAGCAAGTAAGTACAATAGTGCGCTTTACATGGCATTTTTGCATATGTGGAGGAAAGAGAGGCAAGGAAAAAGTGGAGAAGTGGGCTCTCATGCAAGAGCCAGCCTCTACTGCATGGTGCAGCATTGGGAGAGGCACCTGTATGGAGGTGGTCAGGAATCGGGAGACTCACGCTGGTCATAGTGCCGCAGTTAAAATGATAATGGCAAGTCAAATCACGGGGCCCCACCTATCCAGCAGTAACTCGCTGTCAAATCACACAGACCTACGTTTGCAGTAGCCTACTCCCTCGTCTTCTCGCGTCTCTGTTGAACTGACTAGGCGGAACTGCCACGCCTACCGCGCAGGAAAAGCCCCGCCCTTGACTTTTAAATACAACTACATCCGCTTAAGAATCCAATGATATACTTTTTGTGACATAGTAACTCATATTTAGTTAGTCAAATGGATGACCTAGGACTACGTGCAGGCCCTATAAACCGAGCCGCCTAAAAATGAAAAACCGAGATGGAGAGAGTAGTTCAGTACGTATCTTTTTAGATCAATATAGTCGGGATTCACCAAGGAGCAAAACCAAGTGGTAGGCTGCTCCTGTCGTGTTGGCGTAGCATCTCAAGCAGGGTCAGTCCGCACACGAAATGGCGACACACTTAACAGGACCCCTTTGGCCGACATGTGGCTCATCCACTGTCTTCTTCCACATGCGATGCACCAAATTATAGTTCGGAGCAGCGGTTGGAATTGGAGGCACCCCGGTCGTAGCGCCACAGTAGTAGAAAATGAGCGATGAGGGGTCAAATCACAAAGCCCCACCTTTCCCGCATTAAGCTGGATGGACGAAGCAACCATCATTTCACTCTAGGGTGCAAAGATCATAAAGAAAAGAGAAAACAATGATGCATGCGGCAGCTACCTAGGGCACCCTAGGGTAGGGGTCTCCACTACAGATCCTTTTTTTGAAAGCGCCTCCACTACAAATCGGCTTCTCCCTTGTCCTCTTGAAGAAAACTGATGATGAGTGCGACGGTAGGGTTTGTAGGAGTACTACAGCGTGTAGGGCCACATCATAGTAAACGGGTTCGAGTCGACGCCTTAAATATGTGAGGGCCGCTTGGTTTTACGGGAACGAGGCAGCATTTTGGGTTCGGGGACCAGTGGAGATATAGTACGTACAAAAAATTGTGGACGTAGGTTTGACGAAAAGGCAATGATGCATGGGGCCGCGTGAAATTTGCTACTCTACTCAAAACTAGTAAGGTACACATGTATTGAACGCATGAGATTTTGAAACCAAATTATGAATAAATACACACTATAGCATGTAAAGTTTTGAGTCATGTATGCATGATGTAGATATTCGTTTAGTTCTTATAGTTCATCTCATTCAAAATCAATTAGTTTTATAAAAATGTTAAGATTCATGGGGTTGTGCATTGTAAATCATAAAGTAAAAAACAAATAATGGCAATTCATTTAGAAAAAAATAATCAATTATGATAAAGAAGATTCTAGAACAAAGGAGAAGTGCTTGTGTTTTGAGGTTTGTGCATTATGCTTAAGTTAAACCATGGAGTCTTCTAAATTGTACATGTGGCAGATCTGGTGGAATGTTGATGATATCCAATGGCCAGTAGTGCTCGGATTTTCCTATCTCTGCACTGTCGGGTTAGGTTCATCCAGCGACCGTATTTCAATGTTATTGGCACACTATATAGTTTCTTGTGCCATAGTTGCATGTTTTGGAAAAAAGCTACTAGTGGGTTGTACTATCTATTTAGCAATAGAAGATGTATACATGGAAGTTGTAGGGAAAGAGATGACATGGAGCATCTCAATTCCTATGAGTAGGGATTGGAAAAGAGATGTCATTTGGTTCACATCATATGAACTTTTCTATTGAATCTAGAGATCACATGTATCTCAATTCCTATGAGGAGGGATTAGAAAAGAGATGTAATTTGGTTCATATCATAGGAACTTTTCTATTGAATATACGCTAATGTTTATTTTCCTTTGAAATTAAGGGAGTATAGGAATCCATTCATATGAACCAAGTGGCTCTAAAGCTATATAAATGATATCATGTTTATTTCCTTTGAAATGTGGAGTATATGAATCTATTCCTATGAACCAATTGGCTCTAAAGGAAAAAATCCTATAAAAATCATATCATATAGTGTTCCTATGATATTCCTCGACACTAAAGGATGGTTTAAATTGCTGCGGGTGATACGATGGTCTTTCTTTGTAGACTCCTCACCCATCTATATAGTTACCTCTCAAAGATGAATCAAATGATATATACAGGGTATTCTACATGTGCAATTTGGTACACGAAAACTCGGTAAAACTTTGTGAGGTTCGAATTTTCAATAAAGCTATACGGCAGTTGCTAACACTCACTTCGAAGATTTGTGTGTAGGAGGAGTGGCTGTTCTAGTAAATGACATGGCAAAACTGACACTGTCGGATGCCGATCTAACGGTTCTTACGGCGTTCGTCAGGAAAAGGCTTGTGGCAAACATTTGTCGGATAATGATTTACGGACACATGCATTGCATTGATACGTTCCCCCTCTCTCTCACGCACACGCACCCTCACGAGTCACGACTCTCCCGAGTCCTCTCGCAGACTCGCACGTCGCACCCATCGTCTATCTGTAGGTACACGTCACGCACATATGTGCTCTTCACACCCTACCCTCAGAACTTCTAAAAAACAAAAGACGGCACACACATTTTATTTTAGCTCACACCTCACACACTTATACTATTACTCTTGCGGCGAACGTTCTTTGGGCATAGTATATTGTACTCTCACGAAGAGAAGCGGTCCACGCACGCACTAGTTCTCTCACACCCACTTGCGGGTACACGTAGGAGCGCATTTTTTTGAAGCTGGTACAACAAAATCACTCCACTATATATAAAAGCAGGAGCCTTAGCGCTTGCTTTACTAGGGTTCCTCTCGTTCACTCTCTGATGCTCTCTAGATCTAAGATAGACATAGGTGGCCACACTCTCTCAGCTCACGGCTGGTCACAAATCCGGCCGGACAACCTCGACCGGGGCAGGGGTGTAGGTGCATCGTTCACGCTGTCGTCAGCGGCGAGGGATGAGACCAACGGCTGCCCGCGCGTCCCGATCGGCGGCCGTGCTGTTCTCTCCGAGAGAGTGCCGGCTCAGGAGGGCCTCCGACCCCTTCTTCCTGCCTACGGTATTATGGCCAAGATGCGGCCTCCCGACGCCGTCTTTGCCACATGCCTACGACCCTCAGGTATATATTCCTTCGAAACTTGCCTTGCTCTACTGCCCCAGCTCCCTTCGTGTGGATCCTTTTCTACTTCCGTCCGCTATTCCAAAGCCACCTAGACTTCTACTATTATTAGAAGTAAAGCTAGTTCATACAGTCGACTCTAAGCGTTGGTTCAAACAGGGAAGAAAGTGGGAAAGCTGTAGCATGAATCTAGGACTTAGTTCTAAGAGGAAACAGGGGAAAGTAGTAATATCTGTCACTGTTTAAATAACCGTATTTAATATTTGCGCAAACAGGGATGTCTGTCTCCATATCGTTTCGGGATGTCTGTCTCCGTATCGTTCTATCCGCGCAATCAAAAGCACACACCTCAGTTTTAGTACAACTGTGCAAAATGAGATGGCTATCCCTCGTTGTCGTCGTCTAACCTCTTGTCTTCAAGGTATCCCTACATTGGTAGTAACTAAGGTAGAATGACCAACGCAATCTAAAAGAAGCTGATTCATACGTTTTACTTCCTGATTGCAATGCAGGGACGAGCAAAAACAACTGCATCCTAGTCCGGAATACACTTTCTACCAGTTCATCCATGGACCGAGGACTAGCTGGCACGGCTGCACGACGGTTTTTTGGACAGGTGCGCAGACAAGAGGCATTGTGGTCTGCTTATTTCTACAAATAACGGTGCTTAAATTTAGTGGAATGCACAAGCATTTCAGCTGGTCAGTACACTACATGGTTCAGTTCAGTATTCCAGCTAAGACCACAATTATAATTGGTTATTCTGGAATGAGAGAACCTAACCCTGGATGGTGGCAACAAGAAAAAAACCAGAGTGAACTCTAGGAAATTTAAGCCTGCCAAGAGGCCCTTTGCTCAGAGAAGCCTTGCTTTGTTTTTTCCTGATTTGTAAACCTTTTCACAACTTTGTCTTTTGCTGTGAACTAGTATATGTTTGTTATGTTCTATGAATCATTGAGATGTATAAAATTGCTTAACTTATGCTTTTCAAGTTTTTTATGAAGACGAGTTTAATGTGAGTGTTCCACATGAGGGTTGGACTAGCATGTGAACGTTTGGAATTTATTACATTGTGGCCTCAATTAACTGTATGAACCACTGTAACAAGATACATAGTTGCTTATATGTCAGATAGCAGATTGTTGATTGTTAGCTGGTCGATAGCCTAGTGTTGAAGCGAGCTGAGCCAATGTGCCGTGTTTTGCACAACTGCTTACAAGTGGGGTAGCACCAACAGTGTTTACAAGTACTTATGTATACGTTGGCGCAAGGTTCTCAAACGAGTGCTCTATTTCATCAAAACACACACTGCTCGTATGATAAGTCGTGACAACTTATGTCTTACCATGCCATATTCATGAAAAAACTAGTGAGGACGCATCTATTTCGGCAACAATTACGATGGTTCTCACATGATTCACGGGCACACAAAAGTAGCAGTAGTTCCCATAGACGGATTCAAACAGAGTACTAGCCCCAGAGGGGTCGATAACAGGGAAGGTTCGGATAATTAGACACAATCCAAACTACTATTAAACACTAGCTGGGGAAACTATTTCATGCCTCGATCTAATTTGGGCTGGACACAAGACGGACCTTGCCATGAACATCATCGAGGACGTCCCGCAGCAGCTCAATCCTGTGAACCTTCATGAAGACAACCTTGTGGCCTTGCCACTGATAAACTTGTTTGTGGAGGCATGCCACGTCATCTTCCTGCGTAAGCTTGACAAGAACAGTATGCCTCACAAACGAAGGAGTAGCTTTGAACTTCTTGTGCTTAAGTACACCCTAGACAACACACCTGACAACAGTGAGGCTGGAACACAACTCTTCATTGGCATAACCGCAAATGGCTTCCAGGATCCAACAGCCTAAGAACTCTGTTTTCCCAGTGCGTATATTCAGGTCATCCGCCTCATAGCGAGTGACATGTACAACCACACAATCCTTGTCTGTATCAGGGCTCTAATTGAAACAGAAACAAATTCTGAATTACTTTTCAGTAAAGAAACACAAGTTATTTAAACCACTATGTATAGCATGGCATCGAAGCTAATAAAATTTTGCATTATTAATCACCACATACTTCCTTTTACTAAAAAAATCACCACATACTTAGATGAAAAACCACAATCGAGATCGGCAAAGAAGGAAATCACCTTGGGCAGCTCAGCGGGGGGGACACATCCTCGAGGGGGGAAAACTGCTCCTGCGGTGCCACGGGGGTTGTAACCTCAAACGGGGTGTTGACCATCTCAGTAGTGGCCGTGAGCGTATCTGGGGTCGGCTCGGTGGTTGCCTCCATCTTCTTGGAGCTCTCTGTCTCATGGGGATCAGCCTCCCGCGTCTGCTCCAATATCGGCAGATCTTTGCCTGGTTCTCTTTGGTCCATCATGAAACTAACGAATACTAGGAGACCACTGAAAGGAAAACACAATCGCAATAACAATGAAACAAAAAAGAGAGTGAGGATCGGTTACTGCTTTGCAAAAGTTCTTCTTTTTTTTTCTCTGAACGAAAATATACCAACATCACGGATCCGCTTACCTTCCCTTCGTTTGGAGAGAAGAACAATGGCAGACGCGAGTGTTGCCTTTCTTGAAGACGGTGAGGGACAAGGGGATTCAGCGAAGAGTGAAATGATGGTTGCTTCGTCCGTCAAACTTAGACTGCGGGGAGGTTGGTGATACGTCTCCGTCGTATCTACTTTTCCAAACACTTTTGCCCTTGTTTTGGACTCTAACTTGTATGATTTGAATGGAACTAACCCGGACTGACGCTGTTTTCAGCAGAACTGCCATGGTGTTGTTTTTTGTGCAGAAAATAAAAATTCTCGGAATGTCCTGAAACTCCATGGAACACCTTAGAAAAAATAAAGAAAAATCCTCGCAAAAGATGAAGACAAGGGGGCCCACACCCTGCTCACGAGGGTGGGGGGCGCCGCCCCTACCTCGTGGGCCCCCTGGTGTCCCTCCGACGCCAACTCCAACTCCATATATTGGCTTTCGGGGAGAAAAAAAATCAGAGAGAAGAAATCATCGCGTTTTACGATACGGAGCCGCCGCCAAGCCTTAATCTCTCTTGGGAGGGCTGATCTGGAGTCCGTTCGGGGCTCCGGAGAGGGGGATTCGTCGCCGTTGTCATCATCAACCATCCTCCATCACCAATTTCATGATGCTCACCACCGTGCGTGAGTAATTGCATCGTAGGCTTGCTGGACGGTGATGGGTTGGATGAAATTTATCATGTAATCGAGTTAATTTTGTTAGGGTTTGATCCCTAGTATCCATTATGTTCTGAGATTGATGTTGCTATGACTTTGCTATGCTTAATGCTTGTCACTAGGGCCCGAGTGCCATGATTTCAGATCTGAACCTATTAAGTTTTCATGAATATATGTGTGTTCTAGATCCTATCTTGCAAGTCTATAGTCACCTACTATGTGTTATGATCCGGCAACCCCGAAGTGACAATAATCAGGACCACTCCCGGTGATGACCATAGTTTGAGGAGTTCATGTATTCACTATGTGCTAATGCTTTGTTCCAGTTCTCTATTAAAAGGAGGCCTTAATATCCCTTAGTTTCCAATAGGACCCCGCTGCCACGGGAGGGTAGGACAAAAGATGTCACGCAACTTCTTTTCCATAAGCATGTATGACTATATACGGAATACATGCCTACATTACATTGATGAACTGGAGCTAGTTCTGTGTCACCCTATGTTATGACTGCTACATGATGAACCACATCCGGCATAATTATCCATCGCTAATCCGGTGCCTACGAGTTTTCCATATACTGGTTTACGCTTATTTACTTTTTCGTTGCTACTGTTACAATCACTACAAAATAGCAAAAACATTACTTTTGCTGTCTTTACTTTTGTTACCGTTACCACTACTATCATATTACTTTGCTACTAAACACTTTGCTGTAGATATTAAGTTTCCAGGTGTGGTTGAATTGACAACTCAGCTGCTAATACTTGAGAATATTCTTTGGCTCCCCTTGTGTCGAATCAATAAATTTGGGTTGAATACTCTACCCTCAAAAACTGTTGCGATCCCCTATACTTGTGGGTTATCAAGACTATTTTCTGGCGCCGTTGCCGGGGAGCATAGTTCTATTCTTTGAGTCACTTGGGATTTATATCTGCTGGACACTATTAAGAACTTGAAAGATGATCGAACTACTATTTTGCCCTCAACTACAAGGGGAGGTAAGGGACTGCCATCTAGCCTTGCACTAGATTCTTCTTCTGTTATGAGTAAGTTTGCGACACCTAAACCTACTACTGCTATTGATTCTGATATGTCGCATGTTATTGATGATGCCAGTTCTGCTATGCATGATACTTATGATGAAACTACTTCTATGCTTGATACTACTGTGCCACTTGGTGAATTTCTTGATGAGCAAATTGCTAGGTCTAGAGAAAGAGAAATTATTGAACCTGAACACGATGATGTTAGTGATGATGAACCTATGCCTGCTATTCCTGAGGGTTATCTTTTTGATGTTGAATCTTCTACAGCTATTTTTGCTTGCCAGGATAGATATGAACTTAAGAGGTTGCTAGTTAAATGGAGTAAAGAATCTATTAGAGGTAGAATGAAACCCGACCCTGCTTTTGCTACTTCACCTATATGTGTTCCTGATCAGGATTATTATGATTTTTTTGTTGATCCAGATATAATTACTTTGGTTGAATCTGATCCTTTTTATGGCTATGAATATGAAACTGTTGTGGCACACCTTACTAAGTTAAATGATATAGCTGCCATTTTTACTAATAATGAGAGATTGCGCTACCTTTATTTACTCAAGATATTTCCGTTCTCATTAAAGGGTGATGCTAAGATATGGTATAATTGTTGGGGAACGTAGTAATTTCAAAAAAAATCCTACGCACACGCAAGATCATGGTGATGACATAGCAACGAGAGAGGAGAGTGTTGTCTACGTACCCTCGTAGACCGTTAAGCGGAAGCGTTATGACAACGCGGTTGATGTAGTCGTACGTCTTCACGATCCGACCAATCCAAGCACCGAACGTACGGCACCTCTGTGTTCAGCACACGTCCAACTCGATGACGTCCCCCGGGCTCCAATCCAGCAAAGCGTCGGGGATGAGTTCCGTCAGCACGACGGCATGGTGATGATGATGATGTTCTACCGGCGCAGGGCTTCACCTAAACTCCGCGACGATATGACCGAGGTGGAATATGGTGGAGGGGGGCACCGCACACGGCTAAGGAATGATCCGTAGATCAACTTGTGTGTCTATGGGGTGCCCCCCTCCCCTGTATATAAAGGGGGAGAGGAGGAGGGGGCCAGCCAAGGGGGAGGCGTGCCCTAGGAGGGGGAAACCTACTCCAAGTAGGTTTGCCCCCTCCCTTTCCTATTCCAAGAAGGAGGTGGAAGGAAGGAGTGGGAGAGGGGAAAGGCAAGGGGGGCGCCCCCCCCCCTTCCCTGTCCTATTCGGACTCAAGGGGAGGGGGTGCGCCTCTTGCCCTGGCCGGCCCCTCTCTCTCTCCACTAGGGCCCAATAAGGCCAATTAGTTCCCAGGGGGTTCCGGTAACCCTCCGGCACTCCAGTTTTTCTCCGAAAACATCCGGAACACTTCCGGTGTCCGAATATAGTCATCCAATATATCAATCTTTATGTCTCGACCATTTCGAGACTCCTCGTCATGTCCGTGATCACATCCGGGACTCCAAACAACCTTTGGTATATTAAAACTTATAAACTCATAATAAAACTATCATCGTAACGTTAAGCGTGCGGACCCTACGGGTTCGAGAACTATGTAGATATGACCTAGAACTATTCTCGGTCAATAACCAATAGTGGATCCTCGATGTTCATATTGGTTCCTACATATTCTACGAAGATCTTTATCGGTCAAACTGCATAACAACATACGTTGTTCCCTTTGTCATCGGTATGTTACTTGCCCGAGATTCGATCGTCGGTATCCAATACCTAGTTCAATCTCGTTACCGGCAAGTCTCTTTACTCGTTCCGTAATACATCATTTCATAACTAACTCATTAGTTACAATGCTTGCAAGGCTTAGGTGATGAGTATTACCGAGAAGGCCCAGAGATACCTCTCCGACAATCGGAGTGACAAAACCTAATCTCGAATTATGCCAACTCAACATGTACCTTTGGAGACACCTGTAGAGCACCTTTATAATCACCCAGTTACGTTGTGACGTTTGGTAGCACACAAAGTGTTCCTCCGGTAAACGGGAGTTGCACAATCTCATAGTTGAAGGAACTTTGTATAAGTCATGAAGAAAGCAATAGCAACATACTAAACGATCAAGTGCTAAGCTAACGGAATGGGTCAAGTCAATCACATCATTCTCCTAATGATGTGATCCCATTAATCAAATGACAACATATGCCTATGGTTAGGAAAACATAACCATCTTTGATCAATGAGCTAGTCAAGTAGAGGCATACTAGTGACACTATGTTTGCCTATGTATTCACACATGTATCATGTTTCCGGTTAATACAATTCTAGCATGAATAATAAACATTTATCATGATATGAGGAAATAAATAATAACTTTATTATTGCCTCTAGGGCATATTTCCTTCAATAATTCTCTTGATCCTGGTTGTGTGCAGAGTCCCCAGGATATGATTTATTACTTCTCTGCTAAATATTTCCCCGCCCATAAGAAACAAGCTGCTTTGAGGGAAATATACAATTTTGTGCAAATCAAAGAAGAGAGTCTCCCACAAGCTTGGGGGAGTCTTCTCAAGTTACTTAATGCTTTGCCTGATCATCCTCTTAAGAAACCTGAAATATTTGATATCTTTTATAATGGACTAACTGATGCTTCCAGAGATTACCTGGATAGTTGTGCTGGTTCTCTTTTCAGGGAAAGAACACCGGATGACGCTGAAATTCTATTGAATAATATGTTGGCTAATGAAAATAATTGCGCACCTCCCGAGCTACCTCCTGAGCCAGTTCCTGAGCCAATTACTGAGCCTATTCCTAAACCAACTCCGAAGAAGAGAGGTGTTCTATTTCTCAGTCCCGAAGATATGCAAGAGGCAAAGAAATCTATGAAAGAAAAAGGTATTAAAGCTGAAGATGTTAAGAATTTAGCTCCTATTGAAGAAATACATGGTCTTAATTTACCGCCTGTTGAAGAAGTATATGATCTCAATTACTTATTTAATGAAGAACCTCCCGATATCCCGACACAGGTAGTAAAGGTAAATTCTCTCTATAGATATGATAAAGCTGAAGTCCCTCCTACTAAAATTGCTAGTCAGTGCTTGGATGAGTTTGATGACTTTATGTTTAAGCAAGATGATTTTAATGCTTATTTTGGTAGATAATTAAAACAGGATACCTTTATGATTAAACACTTGGGTGATTATATGGCTGATATTAGAGGTGAACTTAAACTTGTTAGCAAACATGCTTCTATGGTTACCACTCAAGTAGAACAAGTACTTAAAGCTCAGAAAGAAGCGCTTGATGAAATGAATAGTAAGAAAAATGATTATGCTGTTAGAGTGGCTACTAGAACTAGTAGAATGACTCAGGAACCTTTGTCTCCTGAAGGCCACCCTAAGAGAATCGAGCAAGATTCTCAGAGAAACAATATCGATGTACCTAGTTCTTCTAAAAGGAAGAAAAAGAAAAAGATAGGACTTTGCAAACTTCTAGTGAACCTATTGCTGAACCACCTGAGAATCCAAATGATATCTCTGTTTCTGATGCTGAAACACCATCAGGTGATGAACATGAACCTAGTGATAATGTTAATGATAATGTTCATGTTGATGCTCAACCTAGTAATGATAATGATGTAGAAGTAGAACCTGCTGTTGATCTTGATAACCCAAAATCAAAGAATCAATGTTATGATAAAAGAGATTTTGTTGCTAGGAAACACGGTAATGAAAGGGAACCATGGGTTCAGAAACCCATGCCTTTTCCTCCTAAACCATCCAAGAAAAAGGATGATGAGGATTTTGAGCGCTTTGCTCAAATGATTAGACCCATCTTTTTGCGTATGCGATTAACTGATGTGCTCAAAACAAATCCTTATGCTAAGTATATGAAGGATATTATTACTAATAAAACAAAGATACCTGAAGCTGAAATTTCCACCATGCTTGCTAATTACACTTTTAAGGGTGGAATACCAAAGAAACTTGGAGATCCTGGAGTGCCTACTATACCATGCTCCATTAAAAGAAGTTATGTTAAAACTGCTCTATGTGATCTTGGAGCCGGTGTTAGTGTTATGCCTCTCTCTTTATATGGTAGACTTAACTTGAATAAGTTGACACCTACTAAAATATCTTTGCAAATGGCTGATAAATCAACTGCTATACCTGTCGGTATTTGTGAGGATGTGCCTGTTGTGGTTGCAAATGTTACTATTTTAACGGACTTTGTTATTCTTGATATTCCCGAGGATGATAGTATGTCTATTATTCTTGGAAGACCTTTCCTTAGTACTGCAGGGGCTGTTATTGATTGCACCAAAGGCAATGTCACTTTTCATGTTAATGGCAATGAGCACACGGTACATTTTCCGAGGAAACAACCTCAAGTTTATAGTATCAACTCTATTGGAAAAGTTCCATCGATTATATTTGGAGGTTTCGAATTTCCTCTCCCTACTATCAAGAAAAAGTATGATATTCTTATTGTTGGGGATTTTCATATCCCCGTTGAGGTAACTTAGTGTCATTCGAAATTTCTCCGGTTCCGGGATTATTCGGAATGAGTTTGTTAACAAGACTTGATCAACCTTGTTAGTGGGTTCATTTTGATGATCACGAGATAGATGAAACTAGAAGCACAACCTTCTATACCCTCTTTATATTTTCTGTTATTTAGTAGAAATAAAGTAAAATAGTATTTTTCTGTCTGTCTCCTGACTTATCCGTGCAATATAAAAATATCCCGAAAATAAAAGTCCTCAGTATGCCATGCCAATTTAATATGATTCTTTCAGGAATATTTGAAAATTTACTGTGCGAAAATTACCGCAGGGGGAGCTACCACCTGGCCACGAGGTTGGAGGGCGCGCCCTACCCCCCTGGGCGCGCCCCCCTGCCTCGTGGGCCCGCGGTGGCCCTCCTCCAATTATTCCTGCACCCATCTTCTTCCTTTGCCTCACACAAACATGAAAAACCAACTCAAGCACGAGTTCCAGCCCCCGTTGCTGTGATTTTCGATCTCCTTGCTCAAAGCACCTCTCGCAAAACTGCTTGGGGAGATTGTTCCTTGGTATGTGACTCCTCCATTGGTCCAATTAGTTTTTGTTCTAGTGCTTTATTCATTGCAAATTTGTGTTGCATAGGTGACCACGTTCTTGAGCTTGCATGTCAAATTTATATGGTTCCAAGTAGTTCCAATGCTTGATATAGGCTCTACGCACTTGTGGGAGTTGTTACTATCAATCTTATTGAAGTTGATTCACCTTTATTTGAAGTTACTAAAAATTTCAGATTGTTTCACAAATAATGAAGAGACTTTTGAGGAGCTCGTCGAGCCGAAGCTCTAAGGAAAAACAAAAGCAAGAAGAGGAGAAGCCCAAATTTAATTTGCCTCGCACCGCGGAGGTCCGGCCGTGTGAATGGACCTCCGATGACTTCTTGAGGAGAGCCGGGATTTATGAGGATTTCTATTTATTGATTGAGAATGCCGGCCTCACCAACTTCCTCCATGATCAACGTCATCAGTATCTCTTACTCACAAATAGTTTTGTGCAAAACTTCTACTTTTTCCCTAAGAAATCACCTCCAATAGTAGAGTTTCATTTATATGACGTTGTTAAAGAGATGACATTAGTTGAATTCTGCGAGGTTTGCAGAATACCCTTTGAGGGCACCTTAGATGAACCCCACTGAGGGAGTCCTGGACTAGGGGGTGTCCGGACAGCCGGACTATCATCGTCCACCGGACTCCAAGACTATGAAGATACAAGATTGAAGACTTCGTCCCGTGTCCGGATGGGACTTTCCTTGGCGTGGAAGGCAAGCTTGGCAATACGGATATGTAGATCTCCTACCATTGTAACCGACTCTGTGTAACCCTAGCCCTCTCCGGTGTCTATATAAACTGGAGGGCTTTAGTCCGTAGGACAACAACCATTACAACAATCATACCATAGGCTAGCTTCTAGGGTTTAGCCTCCTTGATCTCATGGTAGAGCCACTCTTGTAATACACATCATCAATATTAATCGAGTAGGACGTAGGGTTTTACCTCCATCAAGAGGGCCCGAACCTGGGTAAAACATCGTGTCCCTCGTCTCCTGTTACCATCCGCCTAGACGCGCAGTTCGGGACCCCCTACCCGAGATCCGCCGGTTTTGACACCGACATTGGTGCTTTCATTGAGAGTTCCTCTGTGTCGTCACCGATAGGCTTGATGGCTCCTCCAATCAACAACAACGCCGTCCAGGGTGAGATTTTCTCCACGGACAGATCTTCATATTCGGCGGCTTCGCACTGTGGGCCAATTCACTTGGCCATCTGGAGCAGATCGAAAGCTATGCCCCTGGCCGTCAGGTTAGATTTGGAAGCTTAAACTTCACGGCGGATATCCACGAAGACTTGATCTTCGATGGATCCGAGCCGCAGCCGAGCATGCCGCGCTGTCGCGATGGGCATGATCTAACTCTGCCGCCGGACAGTACCTTGGAGGCCGCACACAAATCCGCTCCGACCCATGGTCCAGAGCCGATTGCGCAGATCGAGGACGGGTGGCTGGACACCGCCTCGGGGGCTGCAACTTCCACGGCGATGGAGCCGAACACTAACCTTGTCCCTTGCAAAGCTTGTGACTCCGAGGTGCCGGACTCCCTGCCAGACTCCGAACCTCCCGCGCCCCTGCCAATCGAATCTGATTGGGCGCCGGTCATGGAGTTCACCGCCGCGGACATCTTCCAATACTCACCCTTTGGCGATATCCTAAATTCGCTAAAGCATCTCTCACTATCCGGAGAGCCCTGGCCGGACTACGGCCAGGAGGGTTGGGATGCGGACGATGAAGAAATTCAAACCCCACCCACCACCCACTTTGTAGCCACTGTCGACGATCTAACAGACATGCTAGACTATGACTCTGAAGACATCGACGGTATGGACGACGATGCCGGAGACGATCAAGAACCAGCGCCTACAGGGCATTGGAAGACCACCCCAACACACGACATATATATGGTGGATACCCCAAAAGGAAGCGATGAGGAGGAACAACGGGGCGCGACAAAGGATAATCCCGCCGATAAACAACCAAAACGGTGACGCAAGCGCCGCCCTAAGCCCCGCCTCGGCAAAGATAGCATTCCTAATGACTCAGCGATAGAGCAGGGCAAACCAGTGGACGACGAACATGCAACCAAGCAACCGTCCGAACAAGACGAATCGGATAATCAATCCAATCCCGGCGAAACCCACAGTCCGAACGACCTCACACCGGACATACCACTGGAGCTTAAGAACCTTCACGGAAGACTCGTCGCCACCGCAAGAAGCTTGAAGAAGGAAAAACGGAAGCTCAAAACAGCGGAAGACATACTCAGAATGAGGTGGAGCAAAGTACTCAAGACCGCAGACAAATATGGCAATGACCATCAATCAAAGAGCTACCCGAAGTGCAAGCTGCTGCCGGAATTTGACGAGGAAGCCATAGAGCCACCACAGTCAAAAATTAAAGAAGCCGCCTGGCCGGATAGACGACCAGATGACAGGCCAAAAGCGACAAGCGGCACCGCACTAAAGCCGACTCATGATCCTGGGAAAACAGATGGCCCAGCCAGGTCCATTTACGGGCCAAAAAAGAGGGCCCCAGGAAGCATCACAACACGCCAAGTGTTCGAAGACAGTGGCACACCCAAATACAGGGGCGCCGCACACCCACTATGTTTCACCGATGAGGTGCTGGATCATGAATTTCCAGCTGGGTTCAAACCCATAAACATAGAGGCATACGACGGAACAACAGACCCTGGAGTCTGGATAGAGGATTACATACTACACATACATATGGCTAGAGGAGATGATCTCCACGCCATAAAATATCTACCCCTCAAGCTCAAAGGGCCAGCTCGGCACTGGCTCAAAAGCCTCCCAGAAAACACTATTGGAAGTTGGGAAGAGCTCGAGGACGCATTTAGAGCAAGATTTCAAGGGACTTATGTCCGCCCTCCGGATGCAGACGATTTAAGTCATATAACTCAACAGCCCGGAGAGTCAGCGCGCAAATTCTGGAACAGGTTCCTTACCAAAAAGAACCAAATAGTCGACTATCCGAACGCGGAAGCCTTAGCAGCTTTCAAACACAACGTCCGTGACGAATGGCTCGCCAGACACCTCGGCCAAGAGAAGCCGAGGACAATGGCCGCGCTAACAAGCCTCATGACCCGATTTTGCGTGGGGGAGGATAGCTGGCTAGCAAGATGCAGCACCAGCGACCCGAGTACATCCGAGATTAGAGATGGAAACGGAAAATCACGGTGCAGAAAGGATCAGCGCCGGAATAAAGAAAAAAGCCCAAAGAATACGGCGATCAACGCCGGATTCAAAAGCTCGCGGCCAAACAACAAAACACTACCTCTTAAGGATAACAGTGATGAGCTATCCAACTTAAACAAAATTTTGGATCGGATATGTCAAATCCACAGTACCCCCGGAAGGCCTGCAAACCACACCCACCGAGATTGTTGGGTTTTCAAACAGCCCGGCTGACTAAACGCCGAACACAAGGGGCTCGACACATCAAGCGAGGATGATGATAAACCCCACCAGAAGAGCACCGGAAAACAAAAGACTTTCCCACAAGAAGTCAAAACAGTAAACTCACTTCATGTGATATTACGGAAAAACAATGCGGCACCCATCAAAATAAGTGCCGCACGGTCCACCCCAGCGGAACCTCGAAGTTGGACGTCAAAACCAGTCACTTTCGACCACCTGGACTATTCCAGAAGAATTCGGAATGCAGGATGGACTGCTCTGATATTGGATCCTATAATCGACGGACTACAATTTACACAAGTCCTGATGGACGGCGGCAGCGATTTAAACCTGCTATATTCGAACACAATCCGCAAGTTGGGGATAGACCTTACTAAAATTCGACATAGCCGCACTTCCTTCAAAGGAGTGACACCAGGCCCTTACGCCAAGTGCACAGGCTCCTTATTACTAGAAGTTGTGTTCGGGTCACCGGACAACTTCCGACGCGAAAAGCTAATCTTCCATGTCGCCCCATTCAAAAGTAGCTATCAAACACTACTGGGGCGTGAAGCTTTTGTTCGCTTCAACGCCATACCACATTACGCGTCTCTTACACTCAAAATGCCCGGTCCACGTGGCATCATTTCATTAAGAGGGTCATTCAAAGACCCCGGACACGGCTAGACGAGTTCGGCATAAATAAGCTAGGGGCTCCCTAGCCGCACAACCCTTCACAGGGGGCTGCGCATATAAGCAACAATGGGCTAATATAGGCTCAGATTTATTAATTTATTAATATTTTTCTTTATGCACTTTTCGCACGATTTCTTTTCAAACTAAGTTCCTCTCTTTGTACAGATGAACACCGTGCACACCCGTCCAGGATAACGGCACAACGGAGACACAGGCGCAGACGTGCAGTAGGGACCCAGTGCTAGGATTATTTTCAGATTAAGACCCTGCATAAACCTTTTTTACTGTCTCTTGTTGCTATAATCCCCTGGTTTTTTCATGATAACTAGAGAGGATACTGACGTTTTGGCATCGACCGCGTCAGAGGACCTCGCCCGTACCTGGACACAAGGGGCTTAGGGCATTGTTTCGCCCGTTATTATAAAAGACCGAACACCTTAGGGAGTGTTTGGCGTCTCGAGTTAGGCCTTATATGCATTAGCTCCGAATCATGTCTTTAGTCAAATGTTGGGTTTTCCCGGCTCCTGTGTTTTGCTGCCTTACATTCCGTATCATCGGCTAACGTGGCACCAGGAGAACTACTGCGGTTGTGCCCCAGTTCCGCTGGGCGAGCACCTCAGTAGAGAAAGCCGAAAACTGACTGTCATGATACAGCGAGAGACTGGTCAACCACTCGATTGACCACCGGAATGTTTAGAATTCCTCCTCTTTGACAAAGGACCGTTTCCCGGTCAGGCACATACACGCCCCGAATTCGGAGAGCGCGGTGCCCCCAGGGGCTATATCGTAGCCCCACCCTCGAACTCCAATGGCTAAGTGAAAGTGATAAAGCGTTATAGTCCAGTTGCCTCGTTTGCTATGCTACCACCTCCTCAACAGGACCGAGACATCGGATTAAGTGTGAAAATGCACTATTTTTGTGAACACCCCCGCACCTTGTGCGTGGGGGCTGAAGCCAAAGACTGCCATCTTTCAGGTTATACACACGTATACATAAACGGCCGCATAGGAGATATTTCAATACTTGAATGCACAAGTATAAAAAGCGACTACATCATAACCATTGTTTTACAAAATAAAACGTTCATTTGAACGTGACATTTTTCGAGCACTGCGACTCTATTACATGAGCACCACGCATAACTTCCCTAAAATAGTTCTCGGCGGGTAACCGACTTTTGTCCGAACCCTGGGTTGCAACAGCAGTGGCATCCATCTCTGTCCAATGTGTCTTCACACGGGCGAGGGCCATCCGTGCACCCTCTATGCAGGCCGACCGCTTCATCGCCTTGATATGCGGCACTGCCCCAAGAAACCGCTGCAGTAAGCCAAAATAGCTCTTTGGCTTGGGCCTCTCCGGCCAGACATGAGTCACGATATCCGTCATGGCAAGCCCGGACAACCTATTCAGCTCAGCCCATTCGGCCAACCGATCGGTCAGCGGAAGTGAACGATCCAGACTATGGAATTGAGACCAAAACAGCTCTTCCGTCTTGTGATCCTTCTGACTTTGGAAGTGCACAACGGCATCTGCCGCACTCGCCGCCAAGTCCATATATGGATCCTCCGGGCCCCACAGCTGGCCAAGCTGAGCATACTTTGGATCCATAAACCTGCGGCCCAGCAGAAAAGGCTTGCCAGCCACAATATCTCTGGCCTGACGCAGCGCCTCCTTCATAGCCCGCATTGCAGAACGGGCATCCTTGGCTTCGGTGGTGGCCCTCCCCAGGTCTTCTCGCTCCGATAGGTGCTCCTTTTCAAGAGCCTCATTGCAGTCGGTAGCATCCTTTAATTTAACGGCCAGTTCGGCCATCTCTTCCCTGCTTCGGCAGTGTGCAGCCCTTTCGGCTTCTAACTCCTCGGCCGCCCTCGCGGCAGCCACATTACTCCTTCTGGCTTGCTCCTTGGCTTGAGCAAGTTCTGCCCGAAGGCTCTCCACAGCAGCAGCACCATCTGCGTTAAGCACAAATATTGTAAGAGGTGGGCTTTGGCTCCCTTAATAGGTGACTCCGGAGAGAAAACTTACCTTGCGACTCGTCAAGTCGCTTGTTGACTAGCACGATGTCTGCATCTGCAACATCGAGTTGCCGCATTAATTCAGCAACTCCATCAGTCCGGCTATCCCCCGGACTATCCGCCACCTGCATAGGAAAGGTGACACTCAATACCTGCGATTTTGATCCTCGGCACGCTGTCGCTTTCGACAACCTACCGAGTCTTAGGGGCTACTATCTATATAGGGCGCACTTTCATGTGCAAAACTGTCAAAAAGGTGCGTCATTTTTACGTACCTCAAAACCCGCCAGCAAACTCCTGACGGCATTATGCAATCCATTTTCGGTGGACGAAATCCTTCCAATCACCGTACTCATCAATGCACGGTGATCTTCTGAGACGGACGCCCTCTCAAGCCGATCCTTCAGCTCCCCCGGCCGAACACTAGTCGGCGCCGAACTCTTCGGCTCTGCCGGACTCGGGGATACCCTCCTTGACGACACATCAGGCTCGTCCGCCCTATCCGACGGCGCAGCAGACGGAGGCGTCTCGCTCTCCATCATGTCCGAACGAAGATCCCCCGAAGACGAGCTCATCTGAGAAGGTCGGAGATCCGAACTACAAGGTAAAAAACTCGGTTATCCTCAGAAGCACAAATAGGGATGTTTCTCATTACCAAACTCCCTTTTTTCTACTCACGGCTCGCTGGAGGGCTGATGCGTTAGGGGAGATTGTGCGGCCGGGGCCTCCCCAGACGCAGGACCCTCTGGTGAAGACTTCTTCCCCCGCTTAGGGGCTTTGGCCTCCGGATTTTGGAGGCGGTCCTCTTCTCCCCCTAGAGGGAGGGATTCTCGATCCCCCCTTCTTCAAGCGCCCCCTTGGGCGAAGCGGTAGCTCCTCCATTTTCCCCTTTGCCTTCTTCTGAAGGCGCAACCTCCAACATTCTGACCAGCATGGGCTCCAGCGCGCTCTCTGGGAGGGGGGCCGGACACCGTATCAGCTTTGCTTGCACTATCCACTCCTGTTGAAGGATAACGGGTTAAAAGGTGAATTGTAGAAAGGCAAACAAATGGTACGTCCGAACACTGAGCTACTTACTTGAGTATCCGGGGGCTTGCAGCTTAGGCCGGCATCCTCGGTCAATTCCGGACACACCGCCTGTGATCCGAAGAACAACTTGTACATCTCCACGGGTGTCGTACCCATGAAGTGTTGGAGAATCCGTGGTCCCTCCGGATTGAACTCCCATAGCCGGAGAGGACTGCGTTTGCAGGGCAGGAGACGCCTAATTAGCATAACCTGCATCACCACGACCAGATCGATCTCCCTCGCTTGGAGGTCTCGAATCCGGCCCTGCAATAGGGGCACGTCTTTTGACAGCCCCCAATTGAGCCCTTGGTTGACCCACGACATCAACCATCGTGGAGGTCCCGAGCGGAATGGAGGCGGCGGCTTCTGCCTACTGCCCTTCGGAGCGGTGATATAGAACCACTCCTGCTGCCACAAGCCGAGCTCTTCTTGGAAGGAGCCCTCGGGCCACGGGGCATCGGCCCTCCTGCTTATGGCCGCCCCGCTGCACTCTGCTTGACGCCCCCGATCATCTTCGGCTCCACATTAAAGGTCTTCAGCCACAGGCCGAAGTGGGGGGTGACGCGGAGGAAGGCTTCGCAGACGACAATAAACGCGGAAATATGGAGGATGGACTCCGGAGCCAAGTCGTGGAATTCCAACCCATAGTAAAACATGAGCCCTCTCACAAAAGGATCCATCGGGAAGCCTAAACCCCGACGGAGGTGGGATACAAAGACGACATACTCGCCGGGCTCGGGGGTGGGGATGGCCCGCCCTTCGGCGGGCAACCTATGCGAAATCTCGTAGGACAGGTACTTGGCTTCTCGCAGCTTTAGCACGTCCTCCTCCGTAACGGAGGAGGGCATCCATCGGCCCTAAAGGTCGGAGCCGGACATTGTTGAAGGTCCAAAGCGCTCGAATCTGGGGCTCTGGGTGTTGGAACTTGGAGCAAGGAGAAGATTCGGTGGAAGATTGAAGAAAAGAAACGAGCCTTGGTCCTATTATAAAGAGGGAGAATACCAAGAGCCGTCTCCGTGACCGTTCGGGACTCACCTTCGATAGAGGAGGCGTGGCGACGGGCGCGGTTGGGTTACCCACGTCCGTATTGATGAGAATCCCGGAATAAGGGGAACACGATCTCTGCTTCAACAAGACGTGCCAAGGAAACCGCTTCGCTAAACGCGCTGAGGTGGTATAATAAAAAACGATTCAAGTAAAAGCTTGGTAGTGGTGTGACGTCACACCGCAAAATACGTCAGCAGATTGAACTTGTGTACATTTTATTCTCTCTACGGTGGAATGTGGAATTTATTTTGCAGAGCCGGACACTATCCAGGTGTTCACAATCTTCTATGGATTATTCGGAAGAGGAACCCGCCTTGCAATGCCGAACATTATGCGCGCCGGACTCATCGCCATTGAAGCCAGGTTCAGGGGCTACTGAGGGAGTCCTGGACTAGGGGGTGTCCGGACAGCCGGACTATCATCGTCCGCCGGACTCCAAGACTATGAAGATACAAGATTGAAGACTTCGTCCTGTGTCCGGATGGAACTTTCCTTGGCGTGGAAGGCAAGCTTGGCAATACGGATATGTAGATCTCCTACCATTGTAACCGACTCTGTGTAACCCTAGCCCTCTCTGGTGTCTATATAAACCGGAGGGCTTTAGTCCGTAGGACAACATCCATTACAGCAATCATACCATAGGCTAGCTTCTAGGGTTTAGCCTCCTTGATCTCGTGGTAGATCCACTCTTGTAATACACATCATCAATATTAATCGAGCATGACATAGGGTTTTACCTCCATCAAGAGGGCCCGAACCTGGGTAAAACATCGTGTCCCTCGTCTCCTGTTACCATCCGCCTAGACACACAGTTCGGGACCCCCTACCCGAGATCCGCCGGTTTTGACACCGACACCCACCGTAATGAAGTAGAAGCTTTTATTAACACTATCACTGTGGGAGAAACCAGGAAGGTTTCTGATGCAAGGATCACTAGCATACATTATCCTGTTTTAGCTATTTTGCCTTATTTGCTAGTCGTTGCTTGATTGGACGTGGGAACTGTGGAAACCTTAGTATTCCTGATATTGTTATTTTGCTCCATGGTTTATACCGCAATAACTCTGTTAGTATGGGTGGAATTGTTGCTAGATGGTTAAGTCTGAACCGTACTAAGGGCCCCATCTTTGGAGGCATTTATGCTTCACGCCTAGCTGAACATTTTGAAATACCTATTAGGCATGCGGAGAAAGAAGAAATAGCGCTGCCCCGTGCTTATTTAGATTACAAGAGTATGATAGCGCATGATTTTCTTGTTAAGAGTCGCGATGGGGAGCTCAAATATAAATTATACTTTGATAAACATCACCCTGAGACTATTACTTTGCCTGCTCCTTTGTTTAACTTGTTTGCAGAACCTCACAGCATTCCGTGGTCGGCTGTTCAAGCCTATTGGAACCCTGCACCAGCCCCGAAGCCGGAGCCACAAGATGAGCCTCCACGACTATCTGTTTATTCTTGGGATCCAGAGGAGGCTGCCAGCCAGTGGCAGCCGGAGTATTCTTCATCACAGTACGACCGTAGCTTCACCTACGGATATCCGCCAGGCCATCCCTGGCAATAGACCAACTTAGGCCAAAAGCCTAAGCTTGGGGGAGTACGTATTTCCCACCGACATTACATTTATGTTCACACATACACACTCATTGCTAGATGTCGGTGCTCATACTTTTTCACTGTATTATCCATGCTAGTTTAAATTTCTTTTTCCTGCTTTCTTCTTGTGTGTTTGATAAACTTTAAGAAAAACCAAAAAAATTAGTTAGTTTACTTTTCATGCTTGTAGTAGAACTGAAGAGAAAACCCAAAAATATTTCCCGTTCTTCTTTTACTTGTTGGGAGCTTTCCCGTGTAAATAGTTTTTATTTTCTTTTTGTTTCTTTGGGGGTCGAGAAGACCATATTGAAAATGCTTAGTGGCTCTTATATGCATGATTGATTATTTAACGTAGAGCCCATACTACTTGTCTTCTCTCTTGAGTTGAATGCTTGCAGATTCCAGCTTAGTCCAATGCACGTGCACTCTTATTATTATACACACCGTTCGGTCGTGCAAGTGAAAGGCAATGATGATGATATATGATGGACTTATTGGGAAGAGAAAAGCTGGTATGAACTCGACCTCTCTTGTTTTTGTAAATATGATGATTCATCATTCTTGATTCAGCTATTATGAAGTAAACATATTTGCAATGACATTTAGAGATTATAGTTGCTTGTGCCATGCTTGATTAGCTATGAGTTATAATGGTTTACCTTGCGTGCCAACATGCTATTAGAATGATTACGATGTGGTATGATGGGGTGGTATCCTCCTTTAAATGTCTTGAGTGACTCGACTTGGCACATGTTCACACATGTAGTTGAATCAAATCAACATAGCCTTCATGATATTTATGTACATGGTGGATTATATCCTACTCATGCTTGTACTCGGTGTGAATTAATTTTAATGCATGTTTACGACTGTTGTCGCTCTCTCAGTTGGTCGCTTCCCAGTCTTTTGTTAGCCTTCACCTGTACTAAGCGGGAATACTGCTTGTGCATCCAAACTCCTTAAACCCCAAAGTTATTCCATATGAGTCCACTATACCTACCTATATGCGGTATTTACCTGCCGTTCCAAGTAAATTTGTATGTGCCAAACTCTAAACCTTCAAATAAACATTCTGTTTTGCATGCTCGAATAGCTCATATGTCAACTGGAGCTGCCCTTATCTTCTGTGTTAGGCGGGTTATTCTCAAGAGGAGTGGACTCCGCTCCTCATTCACGAGAAAATGGCTGGTATCCGGGATGCCCAGTCCCATGCTTTATGCAAACTAAATCAAAATAACTGCAAACAAAACTCCCCTTGGGACCCGTTGAATGTTGGAGGCACTCATTGTTTTGAGCAAGCCATGGATTGATGCTTGTGGAGGAAGGGGAGTATAAACTTTACCATTCTGTTTGGGAACCGCCTATAATCTGTTTAGCATGGAAGATATCGTCGTCTTTTAGTTGTTATGTTGACAATGAAAGTATGCCGCTCAAAATATAATTTATCTCTATTTCAAAACCGAGCTCTGGCACCTCTACAATCCCTGCTTCCCTCTGCGAAGGGCCTATCTATTTACTTTTATGTTGAGTCATCACTCTCCTTATTAAAAAGCACCCGCTGGGGAGCACACTATCGTTTGCATTCATTATTATTGGTTTATATTGGGTATGACTTGACTGGATCTCTTTTACCATGAATTACAATGTTTAGTCAGTCCTTGATATTTAAAGGTGCTCTGCATTTATGTTTTGCGGTCTCAGAAAGGGCTAGCGAGATACCATTTTGTTATATCATGTTATGATTATTTTGAGAAAGTGTTGTCATCCGAGTTTTGTTATTATAGCTCACTAGCTGATTATGCTATTGATATGAGTAATTGTGAGACCTACGTGTCATTGTGAGTATGGTTAGTTCATAATAATTGCTGGAACTTGAATGCTGGCTTTTCATGTTTACAACAACAAGAGCAAACAGAGTTTGTAAAAGTTTTTTTCTTTTTCTCTTTCAGTTTGTCAACTGAATTGCTTGAGGACAAGCAAGGGTTTAAGCTTGGGGGAGTTGATACGTCTCCGTCGTATCTACTTTTCCAAACACTTTTGCCCTTGTTTTGGACTCTAACTTGTATGATTTGAATGGAACTAACCCGGACTGACGCTGTTTTCAGCAGAACTGCCATGGTGTTGTTTTTTGTGCAGAAAATAAAAATTCTCGGAATGTCCTAAAACTCCATGGAACACCTTAGAAAAAATAAAGAAAAATCCTCGCAAAAGATGAAAACTAGGGGGCCCACACCCTGCTCACGAGGGTGGGCCCCCCTGTGCGTGCCCCCCTACCTCGTGGGCCCCCTGGTGGCCCTCCGACGCCAACTCCAACTCCATATATTGGCTTTCGGGGAGGAAAAAATCAGAGAGAAGAAATCATCGCGTTTTACGATACGGAGCCGCCGCCAAGCCCTAATCTCTCTCGGGAGGGCTGATCTGGAGTCCATTCGGGGCTCCGGAGAGGGGGATTCGTCACCGTCGTCATCATCAACCACCCTCCATCACCAATTTCATGATGCTCACTGCCGTGCGTGAGTAATTGCATCGTAGGCTTGCTGGACGATGATGGGTTGGATGAGATTTATCATGTAATCGAGTTATTTTTATTAGGGTTTGATCCCTAGTATCCCTTATGTTCTGAGATTGATGTTGCTATGACTTTGCTACGCTTAATGCTTGTCACTAGGGCCCGAAGTGCCATGATTTCAGATCTAAACCTATTATGTTTTCATGAATATATGTGTGTTCTAGATCCTATCTTGCAAGTCTATAGTCACCTACTATGTGTTATGATCTGGCAACCCCGAAGTGACAATAATCGGGACCACTCCCGGTGATGACCATGGTTTGAGGAGTTCATGTATTCACTATGTGCTAATGCTTTGTTTCGGTTCTCTATTAAAAAGAGGCCTTAATATACCTTAGTTTCCAATAGGACCCCGCTGCCACAGGAGAGTAGGACAAAAGATGTCATGCAAGTTCTTTTCCATAAGCACGTATGACTATATACGGAATACATGCCTACATTACATTAATGAACTGGAGCTAGTTCTGTGTCACCCTATGTTATGACTGCTACATGATGAACCACATCCGGCATAATTATCCATCGCTAATCCGGTGCCTACGAGTTTTCCATATACTGGTTTACGCTTATTTACTTTTCCATTGCTACTATTACAATCACTACAAAATACCAAAAACATTACTTCTGCTATCTTTACTTTTGTTACCGTTACCACTACTATCATATTACTTTGCTACTAAACACTTTGCTGCAGATATTAAGTTTCCAGGTGTGGTTGAATTGACAACTCAGCTGCTAATACTTGAGAATATTCTTTGGCTCCCCTTGTGTCGAATCAATAAATTTGGGTTGAATACTCTACCCTCGAAAACTGTTGCGATCCCCTATACTTGTGGGTTATCAGTGGGGTTTTGTGATACGACGGCTTGTTACTGCCGTGCTACGACCGGGGTGACTCTCCGCTTGCATACTGCCTTCTAATTTGGTGGATGGCATTTGGGCCCGCGTGCTAGTAATAGCTGCATTCAGTAGAGGGAGACGTTTCAATGACCTAGGAGGAGCCAGAAGCGGTAGAGTGTCTCCACTGTACTAGTAATAATTTGTTTTTCTGGGTAGCTGTAGAGTGTCTCCACTGTACTAGTAGTAATTGTTTCTCTGGGCCCAAGACAAAACAGCCCATCCACACTAGTAAATAGTAAAATCAATTCAAAAGCCCATATATTTACTGAATGAGAGGCGCCACCCACACCCAGCACACCGCCCCCCCAAAAAAACCTGGGTGCTCTTCTTCCTCCTCGCTCCCACCCACCTCACGTCATCTCGCTCCACTCGTACCCCCAAATTCCTCACCTCACTCCTACAGAAAACCCCAGCTCCCCTTCTTCCTCACTCCTATAGAAAACCCCCAGCTCCCCTTCTTCTTCGCTCGCACTACAACTAGGCTCGCCATTCATTACTCTGCTCAAATCCGTGAGCGCGACGCGATGCCCTCGAGGAAAATGGAGTCGGCTGACCCCAGCGCCAAGAAGATGAGCCTCCCGCCAGCGGCGATGCCTGTTGTAGATCCCGCACCCAGCAGCGCGGGGAGAAGCGGTGACCCCGCCCCCACCGGATCCCAGGAACCCGTAGAATCTCAGGTGGACCGCATGAGCGATCTCCCGGACGCCGTCCTTGGGGAGATCATCTCGCTTCGCCCCACCAAGGATTGCTGCCACCCTTAATGTCGTTTGTCGTCATCTATCTCTCTTCAATGATTTTGAAATCCCTAGAGCCATCATCTCCTCCCACCAGGGCTCCGTTCAAAGCCTCTGCATCCTATCATGCTACCTGAGCAAGCATACCATGCCCTACACGGTGGACGCCTGGCTGAAATCCCCTGAATTCATAGAACTATAGTTGCTTGAGTTCTACTATTCCCCTGGAAATCACATACCACATACCGAACACCATGAACTTGTGCCCTCAGCACCGATGTCCATCTCGCGGTTTTCCTCCTCTCTCCACACCGCCACCTTTGCGTTGTGCTACCTACAAGACAATCTGGTACTAAAACCTTTGACTCCCATTTCTCGAGAAACTTTCACTTGCGCGGGTTTGTATATCGGAGGCCTCATTGCATAGCATCATCCACTCCAGTTGCCCTGCGCTGGAGTGCTTGGTGCTTGTTTTGACAGTTAGAATCGGTTGTTTCCAAATAAAGTCGCCTAACCTTGTAAGAATTGGAATTTCTTTTGATGGAAGGCAGCTCATCATCCAAGATGCCCCTTCACTTCAAAGGTTGATCCTTGATTCTAGTTATTCACCGTTGCAAATAACCGTCTTCTCTGCGCGTAAACTGGAGACCTTGGGTGTAATACATGATCTCTGTGCTCATTTTAATATGGTGTTTGGCTCCACAATTCTTCAGGTACTTTATATTATCATCTACACTTGTAACCATAAGCTGCATTTTAAATTTCTGCACATAATTTATATATCATCTTCGAGTACACATTTTGTACTAATATTATGTTCTATGCTCAATGAAGAGTTTCTCCATGGATGGCCTATCAATGGTGCTAGATTCTGTCAAGATCTTATATATCCAAATGAATAGTTTTGATCTAAACAAGATTATTGGCTTGCTGCAATGCTTTCCATGTCTGGAGAAGTTGTATATAAAGGTGATAATTTCGTGCACATTGGAAGCCCGCATATAGTGTACTAGAATTAACCGTTCAGTTGTTGCTCTTCCGACACTCTTCTTTTAGACCTTAACTGTTTTCAATCTTCATGTCTATTTAGGCAACAGGACGGGGTAAGAAAGTTATAACCAATCGGTGGATTCGTAAGCATCGGGATTTTCTCTCTTCTCATGAGATTCGATTGAAGACAATAACGCTAGAACGATATGTAGCCAACCGTGCAAACACAAGATTTGTCACATTCTTCCTGCTGAATGCGAGGTTACTATTGTCCATCAGGCTTAAGTTTATCAGCAGCATGGTTTTGACAGATGGGTATGTCGAAGAGCAAAAAAAGGAGTTTCAGGTGGACAAAAGAGCTTCTGAACGTGCCGGGCTTCTATTTACAACATATTGTGGTCATAATCTAGTAAATTTTAGGACCCAGGATGTTCATTCTATGGACCTGACCGATCCATTTGACTGTGACTGTCGAAAACAGTGCTGGAGTTAGATGTTGTTGCCCTTTTCACTCTGGGTTTTTTTGTAAACCTGATGAACAATTAACCCTCGTGCTTTTGTACAGTTTGTAAGCTGGAGTTAGATGTTCCTGCCCTTTTCAACTCGGCTGTGACTGTCATATTTTCTTTGAAACAAGGCAAATGGCTTGCAATTAGTTTAATTTAGAGTGAAATATTGTAACAAATCCCAACCAAGGGAAATAACATCACTCTTGCCGGCTGCTTGAGCTCACTGTGCATTAAAGAAGCCAATTGATTAGCCCCCACCAGCACCCACAAACTTATTTCGAACTAGCACATCAAATGGGCTGTAAATTTTCATAGGAAAGGCTACATGACCGTGACAGATTTGGATTCTGACATTTGGGACCCGCGAGGAAATAGCCTATCCAAGGTGGTGTCGACTTACTAGCCAGTCAACAAACGATTCTGCCTACCAGCCGTTGGATTGACATCCAACATCTATCGTGTATCTTCTATCTCTTGTCTTCTTCTTCCTCCAGCCGCCCAAACCAAACCACCCCATCGGCTCCGCCTGCTCCCACCTCCCATGGTTGGCTGCGCCTCCGCCGCCCTACCGTACGCACCCTCCAACGTTGGTCAGTCCCTCCCTCTATTCCCCCACATGTCCTGTTATTCTCCGGCGACGTCAGCCCCAACACGCACCCGCGCCCGAACCAGTCAACCCTCATACTCCCCTCTGCTTGCGACTGGACCGGAGCATCTTCAACGGCTCCTGTTCGTTCCGTCCGAGGCCTCGCCATCGTCCTCCGCCTTGCGGCCTTGGTTCACTCGCCGTGCGCGGTGCGCCGCCCTCTTGCATTGTCAACATCGTCAACAACCGAGAGGAACAAGGAGATGACTATACATGGAGAGGATGACAGTAGGGACCCACCAGCTTCATGGTAGTACGCAAGCAAGTGCCTCTATAGTACAAGCCCAAAAATATGGTTCCTCCTAATGGTTGGACATCTGGGGCTAACGCCATTGTCAACATAGTCAATAAACGAGAGAATTACACTACGAGCGGCTGACACCAGGGACCCAGCAAGTCGCGCAGTTTTTTTTGAGGAACAAGCAGTTATTATTTATACTAGTTTTAGCGACGGATCAGGGTAACAACGGGGCTGTGCGGGGGTTGTGGCCCGTCTAGCCATGGTTTTATTTATGTTTACCACATCATGAGCCCAGTTGTGTTTTTTTCTTGCTGTAAATGGCTAGCCCAGTTCTATTTTTTTAAGAAATACCCAAACAAGGCCTACTTGCTTTATCGGCCCTGCTGGGCTGCAAATCTTTCAAGACGAGGAGAGTTTCATTCGGTCTGCCCAGAAATGGGTTGTACATTTTTAAAACACGTCAAACCGGGAATTAGTTTCAAATTTTTTTCATTACAAGATCTTAAATTCCGTTCATTTTTATGCGTGGACAATTATTTGGATTTTATATTTATATAAATTATTTTTCAAAATAGTTTGAATGTAAATCGATATTTCTGGATTAAAAATAGTTGACCACACCGAAATATGCAAAATTTCGTATACTTTTTAATCGTGGCCACAATATGGGGTGTAATGCTAACAAAAAGAAGATGGGCTCCAAAAAAATTCATAAGAATTAGCAAATGGGTTGTACATTATTAGAAATAATGGCAGATGGGTTGTATGCTGTTTTCCACAAATTTGAAGCTGACTTGTGCGCCTACTACAGGTTGACGAGTATGCTTTCATAAAAAAAAGGTTGACACACACGCAACGCCCTGTCAACTTAGTCAACACACGAGAGCAGTGATTGTTGGATGTCCATCCAACAACTGTTGTGCTTCTTCAATCTTTGCTCTTCATGCTCCATCCGCTCAAACAAGCGCCGGCGGGACTGCCTGCTCCCTCCTCCCGCGGCCGGCTATGCTACCGCGCAGGCCTCACGGCCCCACCGTACTCCCATCGCTGGCCTAGCCATCCCTCTACTCACCCACACATGCTATTATTCTCCGGCGACGGCAGATGAACCAGTAAACCCTTGTACTCCTCCACATGGGAAATAACTGCCGAGTATTCCCTGTCTCCATGTCGTTACCTTCCTAGGCCTCGCCGTCGTCCACCGCCCTGTTGCTCTCGGTGCAGCCTGGTCAACGTGGTCAATGAACGACATCCATCGGAAGTGGACTGTACGTGGAGAGGCTGACAGCTGGGTCCACTGTCGCACGCAAGGAAATGCCTCCTTATTACGCGCAAAATAATGATTCCTCCACCTGATAGCTAGGACCCACAGGAAGGGCCTCTGTATTTCGCGAAAAAAACTTTCCCCACGCTGACAGGTCGGACCCACCAGCTATATCTTCGCACGCAAGGAAGTGCCTCCTTATTACGCCCAAAAAAATAAATACCCCCCTGCTAGCTGGGACCCACCATATTGTTGGGCTGACTTGTGGGCCTACTAAGTTGACGGGGACAGAGGGCTTTGTCAACTCAGTCAATACTCCAGTGACCGTATAATGTCCATCCAACGGCCATAGTGCTTCTTCAACCTCTGGTCTTCTTGCTCCAGCCGCACAAAGCAGCGCCGATCGTGCCGCCTGCTCCTGCCTCCCATGGCCGGCTGTGCTACCGCGGAGGCCTCACCGCCCCCATACTACTCCCACCACTGGCCAGGCCATCCATCTGCTCACCCACACCCCTTGTTATCCTGCGGCGACGGCAGCCTCACACCGCAGCCGAACCAGTGAATGCTTGTACTCCTATCCGCGTGGGCATCCACTGCCGTGTCTTGTCCGGCTCCGCGTCGTCCCCTTCCTAGGCCTCGCCGTCTTCCACCGCCGTGGTGCTCTCAGCGCAGCGTGGTCAATGTGGTCAACGACCGACTTCCATCGGAAGAGTACTGTACATGGAGAGGCTGACAGCTGGGTCCATGGTAGGAGACAGCCGCAAGGAAGTGCCTCCTTATTACGCGGAAAATAATTATTCCTCCACGTGACAGCGGGGAACCACCGGGCGGGCCACCAGTATTTTGCAAAAAAAAAACGTTTCCCCCTGACTGCTGGGACCCACCGGACGGGCCACCGTATTTCGAGAAAAAAACATTCCCCCCACTGTCAGCTCGGACCCACCGGAAGTGCCTCCTTATTACGCACAAAAAAAATGAATACTCCCCCGGCTAGCTGGGACCCACCTTAGTGGGAGGCTGACTTGTGGGCCTACTAAGTTGACGGGGACGAAGGGCTTTGTCAACTTAGTCAATATGAATGATTCTAGCTCCAGTGACCGTACGATGTACATCCAACGGCCGTAGTGCTTGTTCAACCTCTGGTCTTCTTGCTCCAGCTGCCCAAAGCAGCGCCGGTCATGCCACATGCTCCTGCCTCTCGTGGTCGGTTGTGCTGCCGTAGAGGCCTCACCGCCCCCTACTATTCCCACCGCCAGCCAGGCCCTGTGGCGACGGCAGCCTCACACCGCAGCCAAACCAGTGAACCCTCGTACTCCTCTCCGCGCGGGCTTCCACTGCCGCGTCTTCCCCGGCTCCATGTCGTCCCCTTCCTAGGCCTCGCCGTCGTCCACCGCCGTGGTGCTCTCCGTGCGGCGTGGTCAACGTGGTCAAGGAACAACTTCCATCGGAAGAGTACTATATGTGGATCCACAGCCACAGCCCAGTTTTTTTGTGATTTGCTAAGTAAGTCGCTTTGTCAGGACTGTTGAGCTGAAAATCTTTCAGGACGAGGAGAGCTTTCATTCGGCTGGCCGAGAAAATGGTGCATCAGTAATGAGAAATGGGTTGTACATTTTTAAAACACATCAAACCGGCAATTAGTTTCAAATATCTTTTTTTCATTTCAAGATTTTAAATTACATTAATTTTTATGCGTGGAGAATTTGTTGGATTTTATATTGATATACATTTATTTTTAAAATCAGTTTGAATGTGAGTCGAAATTTCGGGATTAAAAACAGTTCGGACCGCACCGAAATATGCAAAGTTTCGTATAATTTTTTAACCGTGGACAAAATATGGGCTGTAATGCTAACAAAAAGAATATGGGCTCCAAAAAAACCTTAAGAATTAGCAAATGGGCTGTAAATTATTAGAAATAATGGCAGATGGGTTGTATGCTGTTTTCCACAGATTTGAGGCTTTCCTTAAAAAAGGTTGACGCACAAGCAGTGACTATTGGATGTCCATCCAACGGCCGTCGTGCTTCTTCAATCTATGCTCTTCCTGCTCCAGCCGCTCAAACAAGCGCCGGCGGGACTGCCTGCTCCTTCCTCCCCGCGGCCGGCTGTGCTGCCGTGCAGGCCTCATCGCCCCACCGTACTCCCATCGCTGGCCTAGCCATCCCTCTACTCACCCACACCTGTTGTTATTCTCCGGCGACGGCAGACGAACCAGTAAACCCTCGTACAGTCGTACTCCCCTCCGCATGGGAAACAACTTTCGAGTCTTCCCTGCCTCCGTGTCGTCCCCTTCCTAGGCCTTGCCATCGTCCACCGCCGTGGTGCTCTCGGCGCGGCGTGGTCAATGTGGTCAACGACCGACTTCCATCCGAAGAGTACTGTGCGTGGAGAGGCTGACAGCTTGGTCCACGGCCGCAGCAAGGAAGTGCCTCCTTATTATGCGCAAAATAATTATTCCTCCACATGACAGCGGGGACCCACCGGACGGGCCATCGTATTTTGCTAAAAAAGCATTTCCCCCTGACTGCTGGGACCCACCAGCTACACCTTCGCACGCAAGGAAGTGCGTACGGGCAAAAAAACAAAACGATTCGCCCCCCTGACTGCTAGGACCCACCAACTACATCCTCGCACGCAAGGAAGTGCTTGACAGTCGAGACCCACCTGGTCGAAGCGTACGTAGCGTTGTCATCCTAGTTGCGAACGTGTACATACATACTGGTCGTTGTAGAGGCGTGCACGTAGAATGTACACGTACGTACGACGGCCAGGGTGCAAGAAAGAAAATACGACCACGTATGTGTACATACGGGCGGGGTCTCGAACTCCTAGTCGCGCATACGTACGGCCATGGCTCGTGTACATGGCTGGGTCGGAACGGAGAAACAGCGTCGTCGTCGTGTTCATGGGGATGCAACGAAATGCGTCGTGTTCATGGGGAGGCAACGAAATGCGTCGTGTTCATCGGGAGGCAACGGAACGCGTGGGAGCCAACCGGCTGGGTCGGAACGGAATGCGTCATCGTGTTCATCGGGAGGGCTTGGACGGAACAGGCGATGGAAACGAGGCCTGACATACAGTAGAACGGAGGAAACGGCCTTGTGTTCGACCGGCCATGTTCGAAACGGGATCATGTTCATCGGGAGGGGTCTGGCGTACCGCAAAACGGAGGAAACGGACCTCCTATGGTTGAAACGAGGGTCCTATTGATCGGGAGGGGTGTGGCGTACCGCAAAACAGAGGAAACAGACCTCCTACGGTCGAAACGGGGGTCCTATTGATCGGGAGGGGTGTGGCCTACCGCAAAAGGGACGAAACGGACCTCCTACGGCCGAAACAGGGGTCCTGTTCATCGGGATGGGTGTGGCGTACTGCAAAACGAGACTCCACGGGATACTGTTCATCTTCTCCATCGACCTCCTCCAGCCTCCACGGGCTCCTCTTCATCCAGCCTCCACCGCGCGCTACTCCAGCGGCTACTGTTCAACCACCCCTCCATGGGCACCCCTCCAGCATCTACTGTTCATCCAGCCCTCCACACCACGGGGTCCTGGTCATCCAGAGGCAACGCCACCGCTCACTGTTCATCCACCCCCCCCCCCCCCCCCCCCCGCAACGCTCACTGTTCATCCAGAGAGGCAGCATCCATCGGCTTCAGTTAGCAGCAGTAGCGAAGGAATCACTCGATCGGGTTCAGTTAACAGCCATCGATCGATCGCTCGGGTTCAGTGACGCGTAGCCTGCAGTGAAATTGCTCGGGTTCAGTTAGAGCCCAACGCCTCGCTCGGGTTCAGTTAGAGCCAACGCCTCGCACACACACACGTACGTGTACGAGACAAACGCGCATCGCTCGGCCCCCGACCTCCCACCGTAACCGGGAACTCCCCGAAATTTTCCTCCCCCTCACTTCTACCATGGTTTTTCCGTCATGGACGGCCCAAAGAATGTCATGCAGCTGCGTCTCCGGCCCCCCCAGGACGAAAAGCCCATTTTCTGTCATGAGTTTTTATCATAAAAGTAGGAGCCCACCACATCTATGATGATACTGGGTTTTGTCACAATTATCGTCATAGAAGTGTCATATGTATGACAGAAAAAAATTCGTTCGGCCCAAAATGACGCGGATGTGTATTTTTTTGTAGTGTACGTTGGGCCAGGGCCTGGGAGGCACCTCCATGGTGGCATGCAGATCTTTGTGAAGACAAAGAATACTCAAGATCAGATAAGGATTGGAGGGCAACAATCCTCCCCAAGATCCTTGCCGAGGAAAATCCACAAAACCCCCGGTAAGATCCTTACCGGGGATGACATCACGCCACAGCGAGGCCCTTGCCGGGCCACCCGGCAAGACCCTTCCTAGGGGCATCAGCGGGACCACGGCCAGGCCCGCACCAACCAAGTCTCCACCGCCGTTCACATACAGCTGCCAGCCTAACCAACTGGGCAGGCACCTGCGTGGCAACATGCGGCTTCCAGGCCAACTCAGCACACACCTGCGTGGCAGCATGCAGATCTTCGTGGAGGCTCCACCACCGCGCCACCTCAGTTGCTTGCCTGCCTACATGGCACCACATGCATCGCTGGCTAGGGCACGTGTCGAAGCAAGGAGGAGCGGCGTCGGACGGGACGGGCCTCGCTCCCGTCCCTGATAAAGTGAGGGGACAGCTAAGCTGCACATTAAATGCGTCTTGTCCTGTAATGCGAGCGATAAGCTCGTAGCACTGTAGGCCTTTCCACCTCCTGTGTGCCACTGTGGCAGCCCCTTTCGCCTATAAAAGGAGGCCCATGGCGTACTGGAGAAGGATTCGGCTCTTTCGAACCACACAGCGCACGTAGCTATTTCAAGAGCTCAAGAACACTGAATACATCCACCATGTAGGACCAGGGTTTTACGCATCCCCGCGGCCCGAACCTGGGTAAACGATCCTTGTGCTGACTGTTGATCCTGCTCTTCTCACAACCCCGCGCCCCGCAACCGTAGTAGGGATTCTTGTGATCCCATAGGTGTCGTTTCCCACCAACACTCTCCCGCGTCGGATGCTCCGTTCTACCGGTCCATTGTTGGTGCTCTTCAGTATCTGACTCTTACCCGACCGGATTTATAGTATGCTATTCAGCAGGTGTGTTTGCATATGCACGCCCCTCGTGACTCCCATTGGACCCTCGTGAAGCAGATTCTCCATTACATCTGCAGCATGATGGCTTTTGGGCTTACTCTCATGGCATCCACTTCTCTGGAGATGGTGGCCTACTCCGACGCGGACTGGGCCGGCTGCCCCGACACTCGTCGGTCCACCTCTGGCTACTGTGTTTACCTCGGTCCTTCACTCGTCTCGTGGTCATCCAAGCGACAACCTACGGTTTCGCGCTCTAGCGCGGAGGCTGAGTACCGAGCTGTGGCTAACGTCATCGCCGAGTACACCTGGCTGCGACAGTTACTTCTGGAGTTGCAACATGACGTCTCCCGAGCTACAGTTGTCTACTGTGACAACATTTCTGCGGTGTACCTTTCCGCCAACCCCGTTCATCATCGCCGGACTAAGCACATTGAGCTGGACATTCACTTTGTGCGTGAGCATGTGGCCCTTGGACGTATTCGGGTCCTCCATGTTCCGATTGCACAACAGCTCGCCGATGTGATGACTAAGGAACTGCCGACTTCCACCTTCGAGGAGTTTCGTTCCAGTCTCTGCATCTCTGGCGCCGCTTCAACTGCGGGGGGGGGGGGGGGTGTTGAATATATTGTGTACGTGTATATTGTGTCTTGGGCCCACCTCCTAGTTCCTCTGTATAGTTGAGGTTGTGGCCCCCTCTGTACTCATATATACGTGCCGGGTGCACCGATCAATGCATTGTGTTGCACAACCTATTCTTTTCCTTCTACAGGGAGCATATGAGTTTCGTTGCATCCAGAATGGCACTCAATGCCTTGGTGCCCATTTTGTAAGTCATTGCAGTGTTTAGCTTCAAGAGTGGACTGCTGCTAGTGCGACACAAAGCAGCTACATAGATCATAGTGTAGATATAACGGGAAAACCGTAAGCATCAGAGTAAAATCAGCAAAGTGGAACTTGCTAGAATATATGTGCTAGTATTGCCCGTACGGCTAGAAAGGCTTCAGATACCAGCTCTCTTGAACTGAAGGTGCGGTACTATTAATATCAGTGTAACTCTCAAAGGCGACATAGCTGCCCGCATTTCCTTGCTATTCTTATAGGATTCAAGTGGGCAGGCCACCACAAATCCTATTCCTATGTTTACAAAATCCTATGAATCAAAGAGGCTCGAAGAGTTCAAAGTGTTCATCACAACCGACCATAGAGACCTCTACACTGCAAATGTCCCTGCTCATCTTCACTACAAGGAACATACTGTACTACTATCATACTCCCTCCATTTCAAAATATAAGTCTTTGTAGAGATTTCCACTATGGATCACATACACATGTATCCAGATACATTTTAGAGTGTAGATTCACTCATTTTGCTCCATATGTAGTCCATGGTGGAATCTATACAAAGACTTGTATTTAGGTACGGAGAGAGTACTTATTAAAGAAGAATGGAAGAGGAACATGCTAAAGAAGAGCAAGCAGATTTTGGATAATAAAATGTTTGTTGCACAGTGCCCACACATGATGAACCAGAGCGCATTAAGAATGCAACTCTCTGCTGTCTCTCAACCATTTCAGGCGGTTGGATGAAAATCCTAGGTCTCCTAACCCTTCTTCTTCCTCGTCTCTGATTCTTCCCATACAGAACACCGCATGGGCCACCGGCCGGACCACCGGCCCCCACCAATGTGTTCCTCCGCCACCCCCACCCCTCACCCTGCCACCACCCACTTTGAGTTTTCTTTGTTCGACGAGGCCCCACCATCGCCCCCCCCCCTCACACACACACAACCACCGTCCCCACCCGAGCCCCTTCGTTCGCACCGACTAACTTCGGCGAGCCCTGAAAAATCGACTGACCCAATTTTGAAATTTAGTCTACTGTGATTTAACTAGTTGGAATATAAAAGGGGAAAACCATAAGCATTGGGAGTATAGTGTGGAGCATGCCATGGCGGATCTGAAGGTGCAAACCGGACAAAGGCAACTTCGCAACCAATGTTTGCTTTCAACTAGCAAGTAAGTGATGGACAAGAAATCAGAGTAAAGCAGTGGCGATCTATTTTGTTACTACGATAAATAAGTTGAGCGGGTACGAAAGAGTACCACCTCTGGTGCGGCGCCATGTATGCATCTGTTGAGAATTTGATGGTGCTGCAGAAGCGATGGCTGTCGGCAGCGTGGAAGCACATGGCGGCGGGGTGCGGTGGACGAGACAGTCGTAGGAGCAGCGCTGGCGAGGTGGACGACGGCGGGGATGAAGCGAGAGGTCGGGATGCAAGGGTCCCCGTCCAAAGACGTGGATGAGAGAGGTCGATCTCTTGTGTAGCGACCAGACCTCAACCAGTCTGATCTCTGTGCATGAATGTCATCCCTGGATCGGTAATGCTGACACGCACAGTACTTGAAGGATTTATAACAGAGTAGCAATCACACACTTATTACACCGAATGTCTCAAAAGAGAACTTATTACAATAAATATGGCTTAAGGCCATCTAATAATGATAACAGCGCAAGGCTTGGAAGATAAAGCGAGTCCATCAACTCCAACGGCATCACCGAGTGAAAGATCACGACCTAAGGCACCTTACTCGTCGTCTGAAAAGTCTGCAACATGAATGTTGCAGCCCGAAACGGGTCAGCACATGGAATGTGCTGGCAATGTAACACATAGAGAGTAATGAACAGGATAATGCTATCACTACATGCATATATGGCCGGTGGAAAGCTCTATGGTTACAGTTTTGCATAAAGCCAATTTTCCCTACTGCAAAGGAATATATTTTATTTAACTATCATGGTGGTTGTTAAACATTGAGAAGATAATCCACCTCTCAATCCCAATTAAGCATCATCATTAAAACCTAATCAAATTATATTAAGAGTGATTAGATCCACATGATAATCCAAGTACTAGATACTCAAAACGTCCATAACCGGGGACACGGCTAACCATGATTAGTTTGTTGTCAGGACCCCGACTCAATGCCACATCGATCTAGCATGTAAAACCTCATATCACTTTGCGGCCTCACGCACGGTATTCCCACGGGTGTCGCCTTACCTTTGCCCGGGACCGTTTGCGCCTTTTGGCACACGTATATGATAGTGTCGGTAGCATCCATATGATAAGGAGCCCGGGCTGACATGGCTAGTCGTAAACCCAAAGTGGCACAGACTTACAGGGACAGGCATCCATGACCCAGCATCGAACGTGTCGGTCATCAGCGAGTGAATCCAGGCTGTAGCACTGGGCTAGCAGGACTCCGGTAGACCGGACTGTAGCGGCTAACAGGACTCCGGTATTCATCGCGTGACATTTCCCCGAAGGGACAGACACAGGAACAAAGAAGGACACATGTCGGCCAGCCTAAGTGTTTCGGAGCAGTAGCAAGCTACCGAGGCTCAGTGGAAGCACTAGGAGACATTTCCCGATAAGAGAGGCTACTAAGGATAAACAACTAGATAGTCAGATCCCACACATACCAAGCATTTCAATAACATACACACAATATGCTCGATATGTGCAAATACAACATGGCATCACAACATGACTCTACGACTCAAGTAATTTATTCAATAGGCTCCGAGGAGCGAGATATTACAAACATGGGTCTTACGACCCAACATTCAGAGCATACAAGTCAAAGCACAAGCAGAAGTTTAACATGTCTGGGTACAAACATCTATAAATGAAAAAGGCCTAGAAGCCTGACAATCTACCATATCCTGCCGAGGGCACAAGATCCTAGCTGAGGTATCAAGCTAAATGTCGAAGTCCACGCGGAACTACTAACGAGACCGAAGTCTCTCTGCAAAAACATAAAATAGGCAAACATGAGTACAAATGTACCCATCAAGACTTACATCAGAACTAACTACATATGCATCATTATCAACAAAGGGGATGGTGGGGTTTAACTGCAGCAAGACAACTTTGACTCGGTGGCTATCCTGAACTACTACTTCAAGTAACTCTTTTGAGGTGGCGCACACGAGTCCACATATTCACCATATCAATACACCACTATGGATCCGCTCCCGCCTCCCTACGAGAACGCCATCCATAGCACTCACACTTATCTTGCGTATTTTAGAGTATCCACTTTCACTTGTCTATGAACTGTTATAGGCAACCCAGAAGTCCTTTACCGCGGACACGGCTATTCGAATAGATGATGTTAACCCTGCAGGGGTGTACTTCTTCACACACGATCTCACCACTTACCGCCGTTTGCACGACATGTACTCGGCAACCTTCAAGCGGAAGCCCAACGAGGGTGTCGGCCATGACCTACCTAAACACTCAAGTCTCTAGTCCAGGTTTATCGCCTATTCAGGTTCCATCCGCAGGGAGTCCGGCCGAGGTTTCCACATACGGCCCCGAATGATGTGTACAGGGTTCCGTGACACCAAATGGGTGCCCGGTATACTCGGCCACGTGCCTACCTCATCACAGCCCACCCCTCCGGTCAACGCTGCGCACGGCCTCCAGCATACTACAAACACCAGAAACTGCTTGCAACTCCTAGACAGAGGACAAGGGTGATTAAGAAGCCGAGAGGGTCCATTCGTTTCGGGCCCAATGCGTGGTAGTAACTGTATCATGGATCACAAACACAGAACTCAGTTCCTGAGGACGGCTGCAATGAGACAACCCACCATGTACTCCTACATGGCCTCTCACCGCTACCTTTACCAAATCGTGTTCACACACTTAGCTCACACACAGTAGGACATGTTCACACACCTCTGATTCATCCTCGATGAATCAGACCTGACCCAACTCTAAGTAGTAGCAGGCATGACAAACAAGCATGAATGAGTAGGCACAACAGGGCTCATACAACTCCTACTCATGCTAGTGGGTTTCATCTATTTACTGTGGAATGACATGTCATGCAGAGGATAAAGGGGTTCAGCTACCGCAGCAAATAACAGATGAGTCGATGTTGTCCTAATGCAGTAAAAGAGAGCAGGAGCGAGAGAGTGGGATTGTATCGGAATGAACAAGGGGGTTTTGCTTGCCTGGCACTTCCGAAGATAATATAGTTCTTCATCGGTGTCATCGAACTCATCGGCGGAACCACGTCTATCGAAAGGGGACAAATACTAGCAACGGAGAAGAAATGCAATCAATGCAATGCACAATATGATGCATGATCATGACATGTCAATATGCTGCGTGTTTGGCTAATGCAACTAAAACCAGAGTGGGTTGAGCTTATTTGAATCAAAGATTCAAATACAAGCCTAAACTATGAACTCATATAAGTGCATTATCATGTTTCATCTAAACAGCAAGGTTAGGTTGCTCTAACATGCATGAAACCAATATAGATGGAAAGGTTGGATTTTTATGATCATTTTTCATATATAACTTATTTCAATCTGAGTTATACTCCCTCCGTTCCTAAATATTTGTCTTTCTAGAGATTTCAACAAGTGACTACATTCAGGACAAAATGAGTGAATCTACACTCTAAAATAAGTCTACATACATCCGTATGTTGTGTCCATTTAAAATGCCTAGAAAGCCAAATATTTTGGAACGGAGGGAGTAGATTATTTTCTATGAATTTTTGAAGTTTTGGCTATTTTCTGGAATTTCCTGTAAAAGAATAATTCCAGAAAAAGAGTTACTGCGTCAGCACTGCGTCACTGTGACGTCAGCAGTCAACTGACCCGGTCCAGGTCAAACCTAACATGTGGGGGCCACACGTCAATGACACAGGGCTGTTTAGGTCACTGACATGTGGGACCAGTCAATGCTGACTTGGCCAAAGTCAAGTTGACATGGGGGTCCGCAAGATTAACACTAATCTAAACAGGAAAATTAGACTAACCTAATTAGACGCTGGGGCCCACATGGCAGTGGCTCTAGAGGTGGTTTAGCTGGGTCATTAGTGGCTAATGATGAGCCATGTCATCAGTCGCCGGAGTTTCGCCGGCGACGACCATTTCGCGCAGCGGAGATCGTCGGGATCTCGCTATAGCCCACTGTTTGAGGCAGGGTTTGCTCCTACGGCTTCCTGGCGTTCTCGCGCATCTAGTGGTGGTAGAGGCAGCAGCTAGGATGGTCGGGGTTAACGGCGGCGAGCACTTTTGCGGCGGCCGGAGTTCGGGCACGCTCGGACACGGCGTTTTGGTGCACGGGAGGACGAGCTGCGGGTTGCTACGGAGTCCTGCGGACTCGCTGAGCATGGGGGTAGGCTCGAATGCGTCGTGGGTTTACTCTAGCTACGGCGGCGCCATGGCCGGCGGCGGGGAGCGTTCGGCTCCGGTGGCTGATGCGGTTAGAGAGCGAAGTAGGCTACGGGTCATGGGGGAAATGGTACAGAGGCTCACCGCGGTTCTTCTGGTGCTTCTGGCGAGGCAGGGGAGGCACGGGGTCTGGCGAAACGACGACGGGGATCTCCGGCAACCGAGGTTGGAAACGGCGGCATTGGCGAGGCTTCAGGGCGTCCGGCGTTGCCTTGCTCAGCGAGGAGGTCAAGGACGACGCGACGGAGCTTCTGGACTCATCGGCAGGGCGAGGGGTGGTCGGTGGCCATGGTGGCAGCGAACGGGAGCGTCGGGTGCGCTCGGGTGTGGCGCGGGAAAGAGCAGAGGAGGGGGGCAAAGCACGGGAGGGAGTGAGAGGGGTCCAGGGGGGTGCGTGGCGTCGCGAGGGAGGTCCAGGGCGATGAGGGGGAAAGCGGCAAGCAGGAGGTGGCCGGGGCGCGTGTGCGTGCACGGCGGCCACACGCCCTCCTGCCTACTGGCAGGAGGTGGAAGACGATAGGGAGGAGCCCTGGTGGGCTGGGCTGGCTTTGCCCAGCTGGCTGCTACAGTACCCGGCCAGGTGGGCTTTGCCAGGTAAGTTCCTTTCTTTGTATTATTTCCTGTTTTCTATTATTTTGTAACTTCAGGGCTTTATTAAAAATGCCAGGGCATTCCCAAAAATCATGAAACTAATCATGGCTACTGTTTAGAATATATCCAACAGTAAACATTTTAGTTTATGATTATTTGAGCATTTAAAATATTTTATAGCATTTAAATGCCCAAATGCAAATAGAGTATGATTTAATCCAGAGCCCAAATATGTCATGGAAAAATGTGCATCACCTCTGGTTACTGTTTCCAGCATTTCCAAGAATGATGAACATTTTTTGAAAGCCATTTGGATTTACTGGAAATATTTTGGTTGAACCTAGTGAATTCCTTTAATGCTAGGGCTTAGGCAATCCCCATTTCAAGTTTAAATGAAAATGAAAATGATGCGGGATGCAATGCCACTAATTACAAGAAGATTTCTAGGGCTGTGACATTCGTACACTCTGCAGACGTTTGTGCACTTTTCCCCACAAGACTCGATCTCCTCCGTTGGATTTCTCGCACTACATGGTGTTTGAGAAACGGATGACCGTGACACAGTCTTTCAGAAGCGTTAGCACCTTACGATGGGAAGACAGTTACACCTACTTTCCCCTACATCTGCTAGTCTACCACTGTAAGAGTTCACATGACTTATTCAACTATTCTAGAGCCCATAATAGCTTGTGGCTGCACACGGAAGTTTCTAGCATGAATAATCTTATGATCCCTTTGAGTCTGGGTCGCGGTCCATAGGAGAATCACACGGTACCCCGGGATTTCCAAAAAAATAGGCAACACTGGGTTCCCCAGGTGCCTCAATCCACCCAGATGTCTATTAAAGTAGCCACCTTAAGTTAACCATTAATTAACAAAACTCATGTCTGTCATGGATACACTCACCCAATCCACGTCTACAAGCATAGCATAGCAATATAAGCAAACGTAGAAGTAACTCCCAAAGGTTTGATAACAAACAGGACAATAGCTACTACCTCATCTACTTCCCAAAACCCACATACTAAACAGATCCTAATCATGCAATTGTTTGAGGATTGATCGAATGCAATAAAACTGGGTAGTAAAGAGGTATGATCAAAGTGTTACTTGCCTTGTTGATGATCCGTGAAACCTAAAGACTCGTAGTAGCACGCTCCGCACTCCGGGTACTCTATTGAAATAAAACAAGCATGCAATAAGCACTCAACTACAAGCACGGGTAAAACTCAAATAAGAGATCTAACCAGAAAGTTTAACTTAAGAACTCCGGTTTGCAAAAAGAATCAACCCAAACAAAGCAACAAAACTCAAACGGCGAAAGAAACAAACTTTGTTTACTAATCTAGACTTAAGTCAAATTTTACAGTAGCAAAAACTTGTCTAAGTTGGTTAAACAGAAAGAGGGTTTCAAGACGAAACTCTAGGAGCTTGAATCGCCTGATTCCGATAAACGAGCGAAAAGACAAACTAAAACGAAAATCAGGGCAGAAATCGCGATCGAAAATAATCGCGGATAAACCCTGGAAAAAGAAAAACAGACGAACAGGCTAACGATCGGACGTTCGCTGTCTGCGGCCAAATGGTGAACAGCGTTCGTTGAAACGAATGAACGAGCGGACGCTCGCTTAATAAATAAACCAGAAAAACCGATCGATCTAAATGAAAAAAAAACAAAACTAGGTTTTTCAAAAAAAAGTGAATCGGTTTTTCTCAAAAAACGTCGAACGGCGGGACGGCAGCGAAGGCTACCTCCGGCGGTGGTCCGGCGGGCGGCGGGGCATCGGTGGGGTGGGCGGCGGCGGTGCAGCGCGGGCGGCGGCTGCAGCGGTGGCGGCTCTCGGCCACGGCGCGGATCCGAGGCGGCGGCGTCGGTGGTGGTGGTGGTGGGGTATATAAGGAGGGGGCGGCGGCTTGGGGAAGGGGGCGAGGAGGAGGAGTCCTCCCCGGACTCGGCGGCGGTGGCGTGCGTCGGCCGGACTCGGGCTCGGAGCCGGTCGGGCGGAGGCGGAGCGAGGCCGGCCCGGCTCGGCTGGGCCGCTGGCCCAGTCAGGCGCGCACATTTTTTAAATAACGTTCTGCCAAAAAATAAATCCTAGAAAAATAAATAAAAATGTAAAAATGCCAAAACAAATTTTCACCGTCTAAATAAAATATTTAGAACAAGATGAACATTTTCTTGGCCCTAAAATGCTATTTTGAAAACGTGCAATTTTTCTAATTCAAATAAAAATGCAATAAACTCCAAATAAAATATTAAATTGATTTTAATATTTTTCCTCTAATATTTCATTTACTTTGGAGAAGTCATTTTATCTCCTCTCATATATTTTATTTTTTGAAATATTAGGAAAGAAAAATAATCAAAACCAATTGATCATCTTTTCAGAATTTGAGAAAAACTCAAATATGAAAATATCGAAATCCCCAACTCTCTCTGTGGGTCCTTGGGTTACATAGATTTTCTAAGATCAAGCCAAAATGCAATAAAATATGATATGCAATGATGACCTAATGTATAATGTTCCAAATTGAAAATTTGGGATGTTACAAACCTAGCCCCCTTAAGATGAATCTCGCCCTCGAGATTCGGGTTGGCTAGAAAATAGGTGAGGGTGGTCCTTCCGTAGGTCTTCCTCTCGTTCCCAGGTGGCTTCATCTTCGGTGTGGTGGCTCCACTGAACCTTGCAGAACTTGATAACCTTGCTGCGTGTAACTCGGCTGGCAAGCTGAAGAATCTTGACTGGTTTCTCCTCGTAAGTCAAATCACTATCCAACTGAATCGCTTGCAGTGGCACTGTATCTCTTAGTGGAATATCAGCCATCTCTGCATGGCACTTCTTCAATTGAGAAATGTGGAACACATCGTGAACTCTTGATAATCCTTCGATAAACTCCAACGTGTAAGCAACTTCTCCCATACGTTCCAAAACTTTGTATGGTCCCACAAAACGTGGCTCTAACTTTACTTTAACCCCAAAACACTTAATTCCTCGAAGTGGGGACACTCGAAGATAAACTCTGTCTCCGACGTCATAAACTGTCTCCTTGCGTTTAGAATCTGCATAGCTCTTCTGCCTGGACTGCGCTACCTTGGGTCTATCGCGAATCAGCTTAACCTTCTCTTCAGACTCTTTGATCAAATCTGGTCCAAACAACTCACGGTCTACAACTTCATCCCACAACAACAGTGTCCTACACCTCCTTCCGTACAAAGCTTCGAAAGGGGCCATCTTCAAATTGGATTGATAACTGTTGTTTTAAGAGAAGTCTGCGTAAGGCAAATTGTCGTCCCAACTAGATCCATAATCTAGCGCACAAGCTCTCAACATGTCCTCCAGAATCTGATTGACTCTCTCGGTCTATCCATCTGTCTGCGGATGAAAGGCTGTACTAAACTCTAGCCTGGTACCCAAAGTTTCATGCAGCTGATTCCAAAACTTTGAGGTAAACTAGGTTCCTCTATCTGATACAATGGTCCTCGGAACTCCATGCAGACATCCGATCCTGGTCATGTAGATCTTCGCCAACTTAGCACTGGTATAAGTGGTCTTCACGGGGATGAAATGAGCTACCTTCATTAAACAATCAACTACAACCCATATCGAGTCATAGCCTGAACGAGTCCTAGGCAATCCTGTGATAAAATCCATGCCTAACTTATCCCACTTCCATTCGGATATCGGCAATGGCTGTAGCAATCCTGCTGGCTTCTAATGCTCTACCTTCACTCTCTGACATACATCACAAACTGCTACATACTCTGCAATATCTTTCTTCATTTCGGTCCACCAGAAACTGTCCTTCAAATCCAGGTACATCTTGTTATTTCCTGGGTGAATCAATACGGAGAATCATGGGCTTATTGCAGAATTAGCTTCCTGATCTCCGGATCATTAGGCACATATACGCGGTCCTCAAACCATAAGGTATCGTGTTCATCCTCACGAAATCCCTTAGCTTTTCCTTTGCTCATGTTTTTCTTTATCTCGGCAATCTCTTTGTTGGTCTTCTGAGCTTCTTGGATCTTATTCATCAAGGTAGAATGGATCTCCAATGTCGCTACATAGCCTTTAGGAACTATCTCCAAACATAGCTCGCGAATATCCTCTGCTAACTCCTTGGGTAACTCTCCGGTCATGAGTGTGTTGACATGGCTCTTGCGGCTCAACGCATCAGCTACTAACGTTAGCCTTTCCAGGATGATAGTGCAATCTCATATCATAATCCTTGATGAGCTCCAACCATCTCCTTTGCCTGAGATTCAACTCCTTCTTCATGAAGATATACTTCAAACTCTTGTGATCCGTCTATACCTCACAATGGTTTCCGATGAGAAAATGTCTCCATGTCTTCAATGCATGCACTACGGCTGCTAACTCCAAATCATGTGTAGCATAATTCAACTCATGGGGTTTAAGCTGTCGTGAGGCATATGAAACAACTCTCCCCTTCTGCATAAGTACTGCTCCAAATCATCAACGTGAAGCATCACAATATACTTCATAATCCTTGCGCTGATCTGGCAGAATCAACACTGGTGATGTAACCAAGTGTTTCTTCAACTCCTGAAAACTGGCCTCACATTCCTCAGTCCATTTGAACTTGGTGTCCTTCTTTAACAACTCCGTCATGGGCTTTGAAATCTTCGAGAAATTTTCAATGAACCTCCGGTAGTATCCTACGAGTCCAAGAAAACTCCGGATCTCTCCAACTGACGTGGGTGCTTCCCAATTTGTCACAGTGACAACTATGGTGGGGTCTACTGCTATTCCTTCTCCGGATATAACATGTCCGAGGAAGCCAACTTCCTTCAACCAAAACTCACACTTGTTGAATTTGGCATATAACTGATGTTCTCTGAGCTTTCCAAGTAACAAACGCAAATGCTCCTTATGCTCTTCTTCATTCTTCGAGTAGACCAGAATATCATCAATGAACACCATGACGAACTTGTCCAGAAACTCCATAAACACCTTGTTCATCATGTTCATGAAATACGCAGGTGTGTTAGTTAGACCTAATGACATAACGGTATACTCATATAGCCCGTACCTTGTGGTAAAAGTTGTCTTAGGTATATCCTGCTCTCGAATCTTCAACTGGCGGTGTCCTGGTCGCAGATTGATCTTGGAAAATACTTTAGCTCCTTGCAACTGGTCAAATAGATCATTGATCATAGGCAGTGGGTACTTGTTCTTGATCGTCACTTCATTCAATGCACAATAATCAACAACCATCTTCAACGATCCATCCTTCTTCTCCACTAGAAGCACTGGTGATCCCCAAGGTGACGAACTAGGGCGAATATAGCCTTTATCCAGTAACTCCTTAATCTGCTTCTTAATTTCCTCCAAATCCTTTGCGGGCATCCTATACGGTCTCTTAGATATTGGCCCTCTGCTTGGCAAAAGCTCAATCAAAAACTCAATGTCTCTATCCGGTGGCATGCCTGGCAACTCTTCTGGAAATACATCAGGGAAATCCTTCACCACTGGTACTTCCTCCTATACAACTCCTGATAAGGAATTCACTTGAGTCCTCTTCGGCACATGCCGGGATACATACTTAATCCTCCTTCCTTCTGGGATGGTGAGCAAAATCGTCTTACTGGCGCAATCGATGTTTCCTCCATACATCAATAGCCAATCCATCCCTAGAATCACATCCAAACTTTGCGACTCCAAAATTATCAGGTCTGAGGGGAAAACATGCCTACCTATGGTCAATGGCACCTGAAAACATCCTAGACTTGCCATATACTCTGCTCCTGGTGAGCTTACTAACATAGGTGTTCTAAGAACTTTGGTGGGCAGTTTATACTTATCCACAAATCCCCTTGATATATATGAATGTGATGCACCAGTATCAAAAAGAACGTTTGTAGTAAATGACTTAACCAAAAACTTACCTATTACTGCATCTGGTTGGGCTTCAACCTCCTCCACGTTAATGTGGTTCACCTGTCCCCTGTTGAAAGGGTTCGGCTTCTTCCCAGAGCTTCCATTGCCATTTCCATTCTTAGCTTTAGGACATTCATTGGCATAATGTCCAGTCTTCTGGCACTTGTAGCAAGTAACGTGGCTCAGATCCTTCTTAGCTGGTGTCGCTGGATTGGAACGGTTCTATCCGTTGCTTCCTCCATTACCATTCCCATTCCTGGGGCCACTATGGCTATGCGAACCTCCTCCATTATGGTTGTGACCTCCATGGTTATGGTCAAATGGTCCTCCCGAGTTCGGGGTAAAACGAGTCTTCTGTTGAGCTCCAGAATTGTACTTCCCTTGTCCGTACTTCCTCTTGCGGTTGTCAATCTGCTGCTGCTTCCCTTCAATCATGAGAGCTCTATCTACCAACTCCTAGTAGTTGTTGAAGGTTACCACCATCAACTGCATGCTCAGCTCATCATTCAGTCCTTCCAGAAAATTCTCCTGCTTAGCTGCATCCGTAGCAACGTCATCTGGGGCATAACGTGCTAACTTACTAAAATCATCCACATACTGGCCAATTGTGCGTCCTCCTTGGCGCAAGTTGCGAAACTCACGCTTCTTCATGGCGATAGCTCCTGCTGAAACATGGGCAGTACGGAAAGCCTGTTGAAACTGGTCCCATGTGACAGTGTCGATGGGGTAAGTGGCTGTGAAATTCTTCCACCATGATGCTGCGGGTCCATCAAGCTGATGTGCGGCAAACCGCACTCTTTCCGCATTTGTGCATCCTGCGGTGGTCAACTCCCTTCCAATCTTGCGGAGCCAATTATCTGCAACTATCGGCTCGGTGCTGCTAGAGAACACCGGCGGATTAAGCCTCAAGAAACAGGCTAAGTGATCCACAGGTGGTGGTGGTGGTGGGTTGTTGTTATTGTTGTTCCCCTATTTCTGATTCTGGACTAGTATCTGCATCAATGCATTCTGCTGCTGGATCAACTGAGTGAGCTCCGGTGGGAAAGCAAATCCATTGTCGCGTCTCGGAGGCATCTGAGGGTTTAGAAAGGATGAGAATACAGAATAGAATGAGGTCTAGAGAGAAAACACTATCCGTATGCACATGAGACAAACACAATCATATCACTTCAATCAATTCAAACAAGGGCATACAACGGTCTGATTATCGTTACAGAAGTGCTTGGACTATACTATTTACATGGGGGAATACTACTTCTGTTATGGTGGTCGACTAGAAAAATTGATCGGTCGAAGACTCCATGATATACGCTCTAGCTTCATTAACAAAGTCATCATCCCTATCGTCAGGGTCCGAGTCGGTGTCATCAATAATGATGTAGTTCTTCGGACAAGTGGAATCGTCGTCTTCTCCTCCTGGCGCGGGGTCTCCCATGAACACTCCGATCTTCTTTATCAGGTTGTCATTCTTCTCCAATAATGTTATGATTTCCTCCTCATATCCATCGCGTGTAGTCTTGAGTTCTTCTTCCAGCTCTGTGATCCTGGTCATTGCCTTCTTCAGATCTATCATGCCTGCGCACATCTGGTTCTCCTGGCGACGAATGTGCTGGTTTAACTCCTAGATGAAAGCTGCAATAGATCTATCCTTTTCATCCTGGTACTGGTCATGTCACATTGCTCATCTCGAGGCCCACAAATCTGGTAGATAGTATCCTTGAGATCCTTGTGGTAAACTTCTCCAATGCGTCCCATGGTGATGTGGGCTACCATGCTCTTTCCTAAACTCCAAGGTTGTGCATCAAAGGAAAACTCTATGGGCTCAGTGACGGGCATGAACATCCTTCCTGGAACTTGAACTTGAATCATCCAACGCTCCTCTTCTGGCAAAGTGGCGATGTAGGTCCTGGTGAAGCTTGGTACTCCGATGTTCAGGTATCTAGTAACTTCCTTCAAGTGGCGTCCGAAAGGTGTATCTTCATCTGGTTGCGTGAACTTGTTTCTTGCATCCGCCATCCTAAAGAGTAGTAAAGGCGAGGAGTTAGAAATGAGAAGAGAGTTGTGATCTAGGGCTTTAGCTTAGTGGTCGTGTCCTACAGTCAGTGTGTGCCCTGATACCATCTTGTAGCGACCGGACCTCAACCAGTCTGATCTCTGTGCATCAGTGTCATCCCTGGATCGGTAATACTGACACACACAGTACTTGAAGGATTTATAACAGAGTAGAAATAACACACTTATTACATCGAATGTCTCAAAAAGAACTTATTACAATAAATATGGCTTAAGGTCATCTAATAATGATAACAACAGAAGGCTTGGAACAGAAAGCGAGTCCATCAACTCCAACGGCATCACTGAGTGAGAGATCACAACCTAAGGCACCTTACTCGTTGTCTGAAAAGTCTGCAACATGAATGTTGCAGCCCGAAACGGGTCAGCACATAGCATATGCTGGCAATGTAACACATAGAGAGTAATGAACAGGATAATGCTATCACTGCATGCATATATGGCTGGAGGAAAGCTCTATGGTTACAGTTTTGCATAAAGCCAATTTTTCCCTACTACAAAGGAATAAATTTTATTTAACTATCATGGTGGTTGTTAAACATTGAGAAGGTAATCCCCCTCTCAATCCCAATTAAGCATCATCATTAAAACCCAATCAAATTATATTAAGAGTGATGAGATCCACATGATAATCCAAGTACTAGATACTCAAAACGTCCATAACCGGGGACACGGCTAACCATGATTAGTTTGTATACTCTGCAGACGTTTGCGCACTTTTCCCCACAAGACTCGATCTCCTCTGTTGGATTTCTCGCACTGCATGATGTTTGAGAAACGGATGATCGAGACATAGTCCTTCAGAAGCGTTAGCACCTTACGATGGGTGGACAGTTACACCTACTTTCCCCTACATCTGCTAGTCTACCACTGTAAGAGTTCACACGACTTATTCAACTATGCTAGAGCCCATAATAGCTTGTGGCTACACACGGGAGTTTCTAGCATGAATAATCTTATGATCCCTTTGAGCCTGGGTGGCGGTCCATAGGAGAATCACACGGTACCCCGGGATTTCCAAAAAATAGGCAACACTGGGTTCCCCAGGTGCCTCAATCCACCCAGATGTGTATTAAAGTAGCCACCTTAAGATAACAATTAATTAACAAAACTCACAACTGTCATGGATACACTCACCCAATCCACGTCTACAAGCATAGCATAGCAATATAAGCAACATAGAAGTAACTCCCAAAGGTTTGATAATAAACAGGACAATAGGTACTACCTCATGTACTTCCCAAAACCCACATATTAAACAGATCCTAATCATGCAATTGTTTGAGGATTGATCTAATGCAGTAAAACTGGGTAGTAAAGAGGTATGATCAAAGTGTTACTTGCCTTGCTGATGATCTGTGAAACCTAGAGACTCGTAGTAGCACGCTTCGCACTCCGGGTACTCTATCGCAAACAATCAAGCATACAATAAGCACTCAACTACAAGCACGGGTAAAACTCAAATAAGAGATCTAACCTGAAAGTTCAACTTAAGAACTACGGTTTGCAAAAAGAATCAAACCAAACGAAGCAACGAAACTCAAACAGTGGAAGAAACAAACTTTATTTACTAATCTGGACTTAAGTCAAATTTTACAGTAGCAAAAACTTGTTTAAGTTGGTTAAACAGAAAGAGGGTTTCGAGACGAAACTCTAGGCTCTTGACTCGCCTTATTCCGATAAACGAGCGAAAAGATAAACTAAAACAAAAATCAGGGCAGAAATCACGATCGAAAATAATCGCGGATAAACCCTGGAAAAAGAAAAACGGACGAACAAGCTAATGAACGGACGTTCACTGTCTGCGGCCAAACGGTGAATAGCGTTCGTTAAAAGGAACGAACGAGCGGACGCTCGCTAAATAAATTAACCAGAAAAACCGACTGATCTAAACGAAAAAAAACTAGGTTTTTCAAAAAAACGAATCAGTTTTTCTCAAAAAAAAAACCGACGAACGGCGGGACGGCGGCGGCGGCTACCTCCGGCGGTGGTCCGGTGGGCGGTGATGCTCCGGTGGGGCGTCGGTGGGGTGGGGCGACGGCGGCGCAGCGACGGGAGGCGGCGGCGAGGCATGGGCGACGGCTGCAGCGGTGGCGGCTCTTGGCGGCGGCGCGGATCCGAGGCGGCGGCGTCGGTGGTGGTGTGGCGGGGTATATAAGCAGGGGGCGGCGGCTTGGCGAAAGGGACGAGGAGGAAGAGTCCTCCCCTGACTCGGCGGCGGCGGCGTGCGCCGGTCGGACTCAGGCTCGGAGCTGGTCGGGCGGAGGCGGGGCGAGGCCGGCCCGGCTTAGCAGGGCCGCTGGCCCAGTCGGGCGCGCACATTTTTTAAAAAAATAACATTCCGCTGAAAAATAAATCCTAGAAAAATAAATAAAAATCTAAAAATGCCAAAACAAATTTTCACCGTCTAAATAAAATATTTAGAACAAGATGAACATTTTCTTGGCCCTAAAATGCAATTTTGAAAACGTGTAGTTTTTCTAATTCAAATAAAATTCCAATAAACTCAAATAAAATATTAAATTGATTTTAATATTTTTCCTCTAATATTTCATTTACTTTGGAGAAGTCATTTTATCTCCTCTCTTGTATTTTTATTTTTTGAAATATTAGGAAAGAAAAATAATCAAAGCCAATTGATCCTCTGTTCAGAATTTGAGAAAAACTCAAATATTAAAATATCGAAATCCCTAACTCTCTCCGTGGGTCTTTGAGTTGTGTAGAATTTCTAGGATCAAGCCAAAATGCAATAAAATATGATATGCAATGATGACCTAATGTATAACATTCCAAATTGAAAATTTGGGATGTTACATCTTGTAATGGACGGCGGCGTCAGGGTATCAGCTCCGGCAAGGTGGAGGAGGACGGCGGTGGATGCGGGGGCGGATGGAGGAGGCTGGGGTGGAGAGGCTGTTTTGGCACCCACGGAGTATGAATGGGGAAAGGAAGGTAGAGAGGAAGGGGGAACCATGTCTTCAAGGCGCGCTTGTCTCAAATGCGAGGAAATTTACAAACTTAGCCCTTGTTTCAAATTTCCTACATCACAGCAATATTAGTCGGTTGGGGATAGGATGGTAATCTCACATACACCGAATATTTGCCGATGAGAGTTTGTTTTTGGTGCCCACCATGTATGAATCAGGGAGGGATTCGATTTCGTCCAAGGACACACTGTGTTTTGGCGCCCACCGTGTATGAATCCGAGTGAGAGGCGGTTATGTCATGTTTGAGTGAAATTACAAACCTACCCCTATTGAAACCTATAGAAATCGAGCAGATAGGCTTTGCATGGCAGGGATAGGCAATAGTAATTTCCATCTCGCAGATTTTGGTTTCGAGCGGTTACTGCGACTTTGCCCGCTTCGTTCAAATTTTGAAGAGTGCATGTTTACTGTGCCAACTCAATTCGAATCCCGTTTGTATTCTTTTTTTCGGGCGGGATCCATTTTCGATTGGAATAAAATTCTATATATATATCATTTTTAATATATACTTTCAAAAGCACAACAAAGAATCCTGCTCCTTTATATGTATAATATGATTTACAAATAAAATGATCTCAAAATCATAAGGTTGAATTCAAAAAATTTAAACCAAATTGTGTTCTACTAAAATGTATGGATCAGTAATATCTACATATTAAATAACATAGATGCGCGTGAATTTATATCAGTATGCATGTTTGATAGATCAATTTTGGTTCGAGTATGGATTACATGTATCATCATCTCAAATTCAAATATTTGAATCCCTTTTATCTTCACTCCTTTCACGCCCATCTCTCCTGCATGCATGCTCCTTCATGTAGTTATCACTCTCTTTTCTCCAACTCACCCGCACGCTCACTTCATGTTTCTCCTATCCTCGCAAACATGGTCTCTCGACGTCTCCCTTGAGTGTCACACTCTCCCTATCATTGTACATTACACGGTTTTCATTATCTCTCACGTCTCTACTGTTCTCTGGTATCGCTAGGTACCTAAGCTTTCTTTTTCACCGCCACACACACAGTCTCCACTCGTCTTTCACTTTGTCTTTCTCTCTATGGGATTCTCTCACACACCCTATATGTCTCTAGATATGACTCATACCACTAAAATTACTCTCTCTGTCCTGTAGACACAACATTTGTTGTGGTCTCCTTTTCATCTCCATTCCAGACTGACATTATTCATTTGTTTACTGATCAGACAAACTCCCCCCCCCCTCTCTCTCTATCACACACACACAACTCCTGCTTCCACTCCCCTTCCCGACTACCGTCTCTCTCTCTCTCACGCACAAAACTCTCGCTTTCGCACCCCCGACTCGTATTTCTCTCACAAACATTTATCGACTAGCCTCTAGATAGGTTTATACACCCGCGCGCTCGTGCTTCCACTATCGCATACATGTCTCTCTCCCGCTCCTTGTATCTATGTAGATTTTTCTTCCCTTCTTGAGACACGCCCTCTCGATCGTGCACACACACACTATCACCTCATTTTAAGCTGATACCTCTCGCACACACACTCTTTGTGTCTTTGTCACACATGCACTCCGTCCTCCTCCTCTCTCCCTCTCTTTCACACACACATGGGCTTTTTTGCAACAACTAGCAAGATGCCCATGCGTTGCACGGAACATCAAGATGCATTTGTATGAGTTTATAAGAGTAGGAATAAAAACAGAGTTGGTGATGATGGTGGGCCTGCCATCCTGCAATATAGGCCGTCCGATTTATATATGATGGATCAGAAGGAAACTATGGCAATTTACCCGCACTCCTCTCCACATTTGCAGATAAGGCCTTCCCTCATTCATCCTTTTATCCCACAAGATCTTGATGTTCCATGCAACGCACGGGCATCTTGCTAGTAAGAGTAGAAATTAGACATATACCACTTCTCGAATCTTGAAACCAACTATCTCGTCAAAACCGCCAAAGTAATATATTTCGAGTGAAACATAACATATTTTAAGTGATATACATATTTCAAAACTAGACTTTCTTTTCTATCAAATCGGTGAATATGTATTAATCTACTTTGATCGTGTGGCAACGCATTGGCACATTGCTAGTAGTTATTACAATTTTTTGGACACAAGACAAACGATGGAGTACATATACAAAGAGAAGAGGTGCACGCACGCAGTCGGTCTCTCGCTGTATCACACACATGAGTGTTACGTAAAGGCAACATTAACAAATAAACCCTAAAACCCTAGGTGCACGGTTGCTGCATTCGCGGGTACCGGGTACGTGGTGGAGCGCACCTTTGTAGGAATAGTCAGCTCGCGTGATAATTTGATCCGTAGGAGTTGATGGTCGGGACCACATGTGAACGTCTTGGAGGCGGTGGCTCGCCAGTTGCCACAGATCGAGTAGCCACATTTAAAATATCATTTTTAGTGGGGTTAAGAGTTCTGATTTTCAATGGCGCGTTATAAGTACTAAGTAGTTTTTAGAACAATTGGTATGGAGCGAAAATGGAATTCACAGTAGCACGTACCTCCTTGGCGTATGGTTGTATGGGTTTATGTTGCGAGATGTTGAACCTGGTAGTTCTAGGGTAAATACTATGGTTTAGATTTAGATGTTGGTTTTCAGAAATGAAAACCGGAAGGGGGAAACCCTTCTTTGATTAAAAAAACTACTACCTCCGTTCTGGTTTACTAGTCCCCATCATATTTTGGGTCAAAGTTTGTCCATGAATTTTACTTGTAAAATGTGAATGGAAAATGAGATTTTGTTATACCCAAACAAAAAAGGACTGGAGGGAGTGACTGCTCTGACACGGACACGACCTCTCATAGCGCAGGCATTGAACCAGCGCGCTGGCCAAGAGGGCCCCACTCGCTGCAGGCCCGGCTAAATACGCCTCCTCGCCGCATGCAACCGGCTTCAAACTGCCCCGCCTGCCTTTGTTGAATCCGTGCATGTGCCGGCAACACGTCCTTCCGTGAGCCGGCCGGCATTTTAGAACACAAAAAATGACCAAAATATAATTAATTACGCATGGTCTTGACTTGTTGTGCTTGCACTAGTAGCAGGAACTAGAGATTTTTCTTTATTTATAACTCTCCTCAAAAAAAATTTGGCTTTGAAGTGAATCATGGTTGTGGACATTATGTATGAATGTGCAGATATCTGTGAACATGAGTTTGATGTGGAAGTTGAACTTGGAATGTCGGGCTTGCGCGTGAACTATACCATGCCCGATGCTTCGTCTTTATTGTTTGGAAAGTAATTGTTGTTATTACATGACCCAATATATATATATATATATTGCGCCACATCAGTAGATGCACGGACATCACAACAGGCATGCTGACTGGATAAACATTTGAACCTAGCTATTATGAAGGAAATTTTGTATTGACAATAGTATTAGATAGCAGGAGACTCCTAGCCTGCTCTACCTCTGCTAGCTTATTTCTGGCTTCTTCCATCTCTTCTTTTGCTTGGGTGAAGAGAGTATCTGATTGCTCTTTTCGCTTCTTCAGGAACTCAGCTACATTCTCAAGGGTTGTTGCACGCTTTCTTTTAGCCTTTACTAGAGCCACGAGGACACGAACAACTGACGACTCCACCTGGCTTGTGTGTAATCCAACATCATCTGGGAATTTGCACCTTGTGTCTAATCCAGCATTATTAGGGAACTGGCACCTTGTGTGTAATCCAGCCTCATTTTGGAAACATGATCTCGAGGTTGACCATACTTCCCTCCTTGCAGGAACTGCATCCTGACATGAAGTTACTTATTTTTTAGATCTATACTTAGAGCAACCCAGATCCATTTAGTAGAAGCCAGATAAACAGAACTCGGAGAAGTGAATTCAAAAGGAAAAAAATAAAAACAGACTACAAGGTGAGAACACGCACTTCCTACATCAAGCTAAAAACGAAAGCATTAGGACAATTAAGACTCTTCTTATCACACATCGAAGAACACAAGGCTTAAGAGAAACAGAAACTACAACATATACACATCGAAGAACATGAAGCTAAACAAAAGTAATTGAAAGGGTGTTACTTACCAAAGCTCGTTTTACAGGTTTGGTGCAGCTCCTCTTTAATTTGCCACTCTCCTTGAAGATGTCCCCAATATCCCGTGTTTGGTCTTCATTGCTCCTCTGCATGTTCACACTCGTGGTTTTAAAATCTCAACATGGCAAGAAAAATATACTACTAGTAATACTCGCGCATCTTGTGAGCAACATTAAAGCACTCGTCTGCCATGTTAGAGCATCTCCAACAGAATCGCAATGCGCGGCGCTCTAAAAAGCGTTTACAGTGTTGAGATTGAGAAGTAGAGATAGAGAGTAGAGACTAGAGAGTAGAGGATAGTTCTCAGCATAGATAGATAAAAAATAGATTATTCAACTACTCCTCGTCGTCTGACTCCTCCTCGGTGATGTCCTCCTCCGACGTCTAACTGTAGGCATGAAGATACTGATCATCGTCGGATTCCCAGGGCGACGCTGCTCCTAGACTCATGTTGAATTGAGCGTCCGATTTTCGCCTACGCTTGTCCTCGCGATAGGCGGCTCGCTCCGCCCTCCTCTTATCCCTCTCCGCCCTCCTTTGCACGTAGAACTCGCACTCATTAATGATTTCCTGCGGGAAGCGTTGGCGCCACAGCGCCATGGCTTCCTCGTCCATCTTGGCGATGCCGAGAAGGTGCTCCCACCTCCGGTTGTCGCGATGATCCTCGTCGGTGATAAGCCGCGGCAGAGGCGCGAGCTCCTACGCCCGCTCCCGTGTCGACATCTTGGGGAAGTTCAATGTTCTATGAGGCCACTGGAGGCGCCACGCCGCCGCTCCGTACGCGTGGGCGGCCTCGTTGGCAGTGTCGAAATTGCCGAGGCTGAGGCGCATCCCGCGGAACCGGATCTTGGCGGAGAAGCCGCCAGAGGGGCGCGCGCGGATGCCGCGGTATCCCCAAGTTTCCTGGTGACGCGGCGGCATGGTGGCGCAGCGGCAGCGAGGCTAGAAAGAGCATGGAGAGAGCAATGGCGAGGCACAGAGCAGGGAGAGAGCGATGGCAAGGCACAGAGAGGTGGGAGGGCGTTGGATTTTATAAAGCGCGCCGGACGCCGCGCGCCAAACCTAGCGCACGCCCGACCGCTTTTCCCACGCGCGCGCGCGCGATCCTTTCCCGACGACTCTGCTATCTCTACTCTCTTCTCTACTGTTATATTTATTTTATATTTAATATTTATCTCTACTTCTCTACTCTCTACTTTTTATCTCTACTTTCTTATAAAAAAATAGAGTTGGTGATGATGGTGTGCCTGCCATCCGGTAATATAGGCCGTCCGATTTATATCTGACAGATAGGAAGGAAATAATGGCAATTTTGCAAACAAGATACCCACACCCCTCTCCAGATTTGCAAATAAGGCCTTCCCTCATTCATCCTTTTCTCCCACAAGATAAACTGCTCATACAAATGCATCTTGATAACGCATGGGCATCTTGCTAGTTCTAAAAAACTTTCCATCATTTGCCACACTACTGGTTGCAGATGAAAAACCTACCCAAGCACAACTTGATACAGGAGCGACGCACAATTACAAGCTGATATTCTATTGGACAATGGAGGCTATAACCAATTACTTTCGGGAACAATAGCACCCAGGAAATTTGAAGGGTAGGTATGAACAAAATTGGAACTGCACATGTACTGCTAATTGATTCAATGCACACATTACCAATCGAGGAGGAGAATGATGGTCACGGCAGTCTTTGTGAGTCATGGTCGGCAATGGGAGTCAGTTCATTGTCCACAACGGTGGTGCTTCTGCGCTTGGCGTCGGCTTCCGGGAAGCAGATCCGAGACCGTGGAAGACGGTGCCTGGGAAGAGGCTCCATGTACAACAACAACGGTGGACCGGCTCCAGTGCGGCGTACGAGATCGTTGATGAGGCAGATGCGCTCCGGTGGATGAGTGCGCCGATGTAGAAGGGGGGAGCATGAAGGTTGCGGTGCCGTGGAGAAGTCTATTTTGCGGTGGGGATAGAAAATGGGGAGTATTTAGGTGTACTACTCTGGGTGCCGGGGTGGGGTTGGCTGGGTAGGGTGAACCTGAAGTTACGAAAACAGTCCCCTACCAACCGTCATCCGTAGGCCTGTTCCGAAGGCTATGATGGTAACTTCCTACTGCTCGAATCAGGGTCGCGGGAGATTTTCCCGCCGACCTCAAAATTTAGTGACACTGAACTCCCCGTGTGGCGTGTTGGGTGATTCGGCTAAGCAACTAGCGAGTAGTACTAGTAAACTCTGCATATTAGGTTTGACCAAACTCAAACTTCCTAAAGTTTGACCAAGTTTATAGAAAAATATAAACATTTACCATAACAAATATGTATGATGTGAAAGTACATTCAATAATGAATCTAATGGTATTTATTTGTTATTGTATATGTTAATATATTTTTTTATAAACTTTCTGAGAGTTTACAAAACTTGACTTTGACCAATGCTAATACACGGACTTCAATAAAAACGGAGGGAGTACACATTTGTTTTCTTAGTTTGTAGTGAATTAATCATTTGTTGAAATTTTGAAATAAATATGTTAGGCTACTAACTTCGAATGTAATGGTCTATACAATTCAATTGTTTCAATCATTGTCGAATTCCAAGATGTATACGAGGTCTATAGTACTTCACAACATGCTCAAACTCACATAATCCCAGTCAAATGACAATCTAAATGCATTTCCTAGTTATTACTTTGTAGGATGCAACAAAACCAACCATAACTCTACATCAGCCATTATAAAAGCAACATTTTGAACATATCCCAAAGTGTGAATGAAAGATGCAGAGAGAGCTCGCTACGATGGAGCAGATAGGGCGGGAAAGATTGTATGTATGTGGGCGAGAGAGTAGGAGACAAACCTAACAAGACAGAGAGAGAGAGGTAGAGAGAGAAAGAGAGAGAAAGAAGTTAGGTCTATGAGAAAGATGGAGACATGTAGTATACGTGAGATGCGTGTGCATCTGGATTCTGTACACGTGGAAGGAGAAGAGACAACAGGTTTGATGAGAGAGCTGGAAAAACATGGACGAGAGGGGAAGGATCTCGTGGGTTGAGGGATTGATAATTTGGTGCGGGGGAGAGAGGGATTGGTAATTTTGTGCGAGTGAGAGAGGGTGGGGGAAGGAGTCAGTCAGCCGTCGTCACATCATCCTGCTTCCAAATGGCCCCGCATTCTCTAGCGCAATGTGGTCCTCGTCTTTGATCTCCTCGATGCCCTCTTCGAAGATTGAGGTGTTGTGCATGCTGGGGTGCAGAGAAGCACAAGCGAGAATGGTCGCCATATAACCTTGGATGGGGATGAATTGTGTGCTCGGGGGAGGGGGTGTGCTCTCTCTCTCTCTCTCTCTCTCTCTGTGTGTGTGTGTGTGTGTCAGATATTGAGAGAAAACAAACCTAAGGAGACAAATGTGTGTGTATGTGACGAAAAGCTACATGCTAAACAAGCTATTCACGATGAGATTGTGCATGTCAGATAGAGAGTGATGTGCGGGCCTTGAGGTGGGCAGTGTTGGTGTCAAAAACGGCGGATCTCGGGTAGGGGGTCCCGAATTGTGCGTCTAAGGCTAATGGTAACAGGAGGCGGGGGACATTATGTTTACCCAGGTTTGGGCCCTCTCTATGGAGGTAATACCCTACTTCCTGCTTGATTAATCTTGATGATATGAGTATTACAAGAGTTCATCTACCACGAGATCATAGAGGCTAAACCCTAGAAGCTAGCCTATGATTATGATTGTTCTTGTCCTACGGACTAAACCCTCCGGTTTATATAGACACCTGAGGGGGCTAGGGTTACACATAGTCGGTTACAGAGAAGGGAATCTACATATCCGAATTGCCAAGCTTGCCTTCCATGCAATGGAGAGTCCCGCCCGGACAGGGGACGAAGTCTTCAATCTTGTATCTTCATAGTCCAATAGTCTGGCATAAGCATATAGTCCGGCTGTCTGAGGACCCCCTAATCCAGGACTCCCTCAGTAGCCCCTGAACCAGGCTTCAATGACGATGAGTCCGGCGCGCAGATTATCTTCAGCATTGCAAGGTGGGTTCCTTCTCCGAATACTGCAAAGTAGATTTTGAACACAAGAATCGTGTCCGGCTCTGCAAAACAAATTCCACATACCATCGTAGAGAGCATAATATTCCACGAGTGTAATCTGCTGACAACTTTCCCCTAGCGTGACATCACGCTGCGGCCCAGTTATTATTCAAACTATTTTTCCAACCTACCACTACATGTTTTGTGAGGTGGTTTTATTGGCGTGTCTTATCGAAGCAAAGATCGTGTCCCCCTTATCACGCGATTCTCATCAATACGGGTGCGGGTAACCCAACCGTTCCATTGGTATGACTCCTTGGATTAGGAATGTTCCAAACGGCCGCGCGGAGGATGCTTGACATTCATCCCCTTTATAAAGAGGTCAAGACCCGTCCTTTTCTGTCCACGCTTGATCCATCCCTTCCCGCACCTCGAGTTCCAATACCCAAGGCTCAGCCCAAGCGCTTCGGACCTCTAACCATGTCCGGATACAGCCTTCAAGGCCGGTGGATGGCCTCTTCTGTCACAGAGGAGGACATCAAGAAGCTTAGGGAGGCTAGGTACTTGACCGCCGAAATCCTTCACAGGCTTCCTGCTCAAGGGCAGGTTATTCCTACTCCTGAACCCAAGGAGAGCGTCGTATTCATCTCCTACTTCCTCCGAGGGCTAGGCTTCAGTCTTCATCCCTTTGTTAGAGGGATCATGTTCTATTACGGGCTAGATTTTCACGATCTAGCTCCATATTCCTTCCTTCACATCTCGACATTCATCGTCGTGTGTGAGGCCTTCCTCTACATTACCCCACACTTCGGCTTATGGCTCAAGACCTTCAATATGAATCCGAAGATGACCAATGGGTGACACGCGGAGTGCGGAGGCGCTATAATAAGCAAAGGTATCGATGCTTTATGGCCAAAAAGTTCCTTCCCGGAAGTTTCTGACCTATGGCAACAGGAGTGGTTTTATATCACAGCACCCCGAGGTAGAAAGTGGGCGGCCGCCCCAGCCTTCCGCTCTGCCCCTCCGCCACAGCTTGCATCATGGGTCAACAAGGGGCTAGACTGGGGATCAGTTGATGACGTGCGGACATTCTAAAGCCGGATACAGGATCTCATCAAAAGGGACATCAGCCTTGTCAAAGTAATCCAAGTAATGCTAGTTCGTCGGGTCCTGCCATGCCAACGTCGACCTCTCTGTCTGTGGGAGTTCAACCAGGAAGGACCGCGAACTGTTCAGCACTTCTTCGGCGTGACGCTCGAAGGGATGTATCAATTATTCTTCGGACCATGAATAAAGTGTCCGGACACGACAGAGGATGGAAGCCTCGATTGCAACCATCCAGACACCTAGTGTCACGCCCAATATGTGACCCTATCCAAGAGGAACTCAACGGTCCCACCAAGGATAGACCCGCATATTGAAACGCTTTTGCAAGGTGGATATCATTACATCAACATTACATAATAGATGGGGATACATACAAAAGGCATACAATGCCACACGAATACAACATCATCTTTCATAAGAGCACCATCCGACTACGGATGAAACACAAACAGAAACTCAAACGACATCCACCCTGCTAGCCCAGGCTGCCGACCTAGAACCTATCCCCTGATCGAAGAAGAAGCAGAAGAAGAACTCCAAAACAAGCAAACATTGCTCTCGCGTCATGATCATCACGTAACCTGTACCTGCAACTGTTGTTGTAGTAATCTGTGAGCCACGAGCACTCAGCAATCCCATTACCATGGGTATCAAGACTAGCAAAGCTTAATGGGTAAGGAAAGGATAAGTGGTGAGGTTGCAGCAGCGACTAAGCATATATGGTGTCTAACCAACGCAAATAAGAGCGAGAAGAGAAGCAAACAGAACAGTCGTGAAGCTAGCAATGATCAAGAAGTGATCCTGAAACTACTTACATTCAAACATAACCCAAAAACCGTGTTCACTTCCCGCACTCCACCGAAAAGAGACCATCATGGCTACACACACGGTTGAGGCGTTTTAATTCGGATCTGGTGTCAAGTTATCTACAACCGGACATTAACAAATTCCCATCTGCCACATAACCGCGGGCACGTCTCTCGAAAGTTTATACCCTGCAGGGGTGTCCCAACTTAGCCCATCACAAGCTCTCACGGTCAACTAAGGATATTCCTTCTCCCAGGAAGACCCGATCAGTCTTGCAATCCCGGTTTACAAGACATTTCGACAATGGTAAAACAAGACCAGCAAAGCCGCCCGATGTGTCGACAATCTCCATAGGAGTCACACGTATCTCGTTCTCGGGACACACCGGATAAGCAAAGCATACAGGTACCGACGTAACCCAAGTTGCCAAGGGATGGTCCCGCACGGTGCTCTAGTTTGGACCAACACTCCGAGGAGCACTGGCCCGGGGGGTAAAATAAAGATGACCCTCGGGAGCGTGACTCCCAATGGGAAAAGGCTAGGTGAGGCAAATGTAAAACCAAGGTTGGGCCTTGCTGGAGGAGTTTTATTCAAAGCGAACTGCCAAGGGGTCCCATAAGTCACCCAACCGCGTAAGGAACGCAAAATCAAGGAACATAACACCGGTATGATGGAAACTAGGGCGGCAAGAGTGGAACAAATCACCAGGCATAAGGCCGAGTCTTCCACCCTTTACCAAGTATATAGATGCATTAATTAAATAAGAGATATTGTGATATCCCAACCATAATCCTGTCCACCATGGAGCAATCTTCAACCTGCAACTAACAATGCTATAAGAGGGGATGAGCAAAGCGGTAACATAGCCAAGCAACGGTATGCTAGGAGGGGTGAAAAGGTTAGAGGCTGACATGGCAAATTGGGAGGCTTGAAGACAAGTGATAGGTAGTGCGGCATAGTGATAGAACGAATCAACTAGCATAGCAATGATACTAGTAAGATCCAGGGTAGCGGTCATCTTGCCTGAAATCCCGCTAGGAAGAAGAAAGATTCCATGAAGAAGACAAACGGATGAAGCCGAACTAAGCGTAGACGAACGAATCCTCACGATCGCAATGAAACAGGAACTATCGAGAAGAAGCACACAACATGGTAAACACACCACATATATACATGACATGATGCTCAACCAAGTATGATGCAAGACAACTACATGAAGCTACTCATGGCAAAAGATGATGCATACAAGAACAACACATCAAAGCAAGGTTAAATGAGGCCGGAAACAACATATAACAATTCCGGTAAGTCCTCATATGCAAATTTAGAAATTGGTCCAGAACTGAATAAACCTTATGTTCAAGTTGTTAAACAGCAAGTTAAGATGCACCAAGATGATCTACACGAGATAGTCAAGTTACATATAAAGTTCATTTAATTCGGAGCTACGGCCTAGAAGATATGAGCAAAACAAGTTAAACATGGCAGTGATGCAAAATACATTCAAACATCAAGAAAACACCTCAAAACAAGGATGCAACATGATAATATGAAACTACATGCAACCCTAAGCAAGTTTCATATAGAGCACACTCAAAACGGAGCAACGGTTCAACACAAATGAAACAAGTTTAAAGGACAAGCTATCCAAAACAACTAGGCATCTTGCAAGCATCAAAACAATATGCTATAGCATCTCAACGTGAAAACAAAAGGCATGGGCATGAAGTACAGGTAAAGCATGACAAAACATGAACGCTGAGCTGTCTCCAGAATCACTAGAACATGCTCAAAAGGACATGGCAAGATTGCAAATAATAACAGTTTCAGACTTAGCAGAAATAACATCAGGTTGAAATGTTTAGAGCTATCAAACAACATGCTACAGGAACTTAACATGGCAAACAAAGGCATGGAATGCTAATACTAAAGACAAAGAACAAAAATCCCTTACTTAACTAATTCCAAATATCAACAGAAAATATGGTAGCATCCATACAAACATGGCAAATGATATGACAGATTCAGATTAACAGTACATGGCAGGAACAACGATAAGTAGGCATGTTGGTGAGCTCGTACCAGTCACTGTAGGGCAACACATGGCATGACAAGGTGACCAACAGTAAGAAGACATGTTTGTGAAGCTAAGCATGTCAAGAGAAAGTTCATAGGGTGCATGGGTCACTAGCAAAGCTCATGGCAAAACTAAACTTAATGTTAACAGGCTGACAACAACATTATTTAGCAATTTGAGAGCAAGATTACAACAAGCTACAGCCGGCTATAAATGCAACCAAGGGCATGGATGGATATACCATGACATGTATAACAAAACATCCTTAGTGAACATCTCCATATTATGCATAGAATGACTTGTAGAAGCAGGTTTACATAGCATCATGATATAGCAGATTCAGACTAGAAAAACAGTAACGACAAGTACCCTACTTCATGAGCTTGATGAACTCACCACAAGGCACACAAAATTACAAGGATGGAACCACTATAAATATGGAATGGCGTAAAACAAAACACATGTAGAGCTCATGCTCATAGGATGCACACACAAAACGCAACAAAAAAGACAAATCATCAAGTTCTGTTAACAGACAGCAATTAACATCATATAGCACTCTTACAAAGATGATAAGGGCATCAAGATGGACTCAAACAAGAATGGCACAATGTAATTAAATGAAGAGCATCTCATGATGAACATTTTGATATATCATGTGCATGAAACGGAGCTACAGTCATGGAGTTATGACAGGTCAAAGTAGCACACATGAGATGAAATATTTCGGGGACTTGGTGGAATTTCAACCTTTGGGAAACTGGATAACGCGGTTCGGGATGGACGGATCCAGGAGCGAGGAAGGCGTTTGGATCGGGGGTCGACGTCGTACAGGGTCGGGGCCATCCCGGCGGAGGGACAGAGGAGACCCGCCGGGCATCGACGGGGCGCTCGCCGGCGACGAGGGCGAGGGCGCCGGTGGGCGGCCATGGCAGGGCGGCGCGCGAGGGATCCGGCCGGATCACTCCAAATCCGGGCCGGGGAGGCGCCATGGAGAGGAGGCAGGGGCCTCCGACGGCGGGGCAACAAACTCCGGGCGACGGCAGCGTGGGCTGACTCCGGGGTCGCTCCGGCGAGGGCACTCAGGCGCGGCGGAGGGAGGCCGAGGTGGCGGGGTCCGGCGCGAATCTGGGGCGATGGAGGCACACTCCGACGGCGAGGCACAGGCGGCGGGGTCGAGGCGCGGGAGGACGGCAGCGGTCGGTGCAGAGGCGGAGGCGCGTGAGAGGCTGGGGCGGCCTCGGGCCCAGATGTGCTTGGCGGGCTCCGCACGGGCCTGGGTGGGCTGCGTGGCTAGGAGGCGCGGGGAGCCCCGCGTGGCACGCTCTGGTTGGCCAGAGCGGCAGCGCTGGCGGTGGTGGGTGGCTGGGGCACGGCCAAGTGGCGCTGGAGGGGTTGGCCGGCGCCGGATTTCGAGGAGAGGAGGTGGGAGGCGGCTGCTTGATGATTGGGGGCGCGGATTTCGAGGAGGAGGAAGGAGAAGGCCAAAAATGGCATGTGGGTGTGCTTAAATAGGGGAGGGGCTAGGGTTTGGTGGGTTTGAGGCCGTTTCGAGCCATTTGATCTCGATCGGACGGCTCCGGCAAGAGGGGGAGGTTAGCTGGTCCTAGGTGGATTGTGTAGAATTCCTCGAGCTGAGAAGAGAGAGAAGCAAAGCGACCCGGTGGCAGTTTCCAGATACCAAAAAGTCCGACGCTAGACCGGCTATATTGCGGCTGTAACTTTAACGGTTGGGCTATCAAACGGACTCCGAATGCGACGAAATTTGACAGGCGGTCTGTCTACACTATAATAAGACCGCACGCCAACTTTCATCCCATTCCAAGAACATTTTTATGCCACTTATAAAAATAATATTCGGAGGTGCCGCGGGCGCGTGCGAGTGTGGTTGGGCTCAGAACGGACAACGGAGAGAACCGGGAGGACCCGAACAGATGCAAGTTTTGAAAAACATGCAGATGAAATGCAGATGATGACATGGCAAAATGCAACATGCAAGCAATGACATGGCAACAATGACGAATAATTGGGAGACACCTGGCGCATCGAATCCGGGGCATTACAGCCAGGTAAGTAATTTCACAATCGAACATGCTGTCACTATATTTGTCACAACATTTATCCTGGAAAAACCATCCTTGGCCAAGACTGGATAAGAAAGGCGGAGAGGATCAGGTGTTTGGCCCCTCTTCCCAAAGATTCGCCGGATCCTGTACTTACCAGGATGCTGGCTCGCGCACCTTATCAAGTGCCATCAGGGGAGGACAAGGAGAATAATGGGGAAGCCAAAAGCGGACTTCATGCTGGAGGTACGTTACGCATCCTAGTTGGGGAAATTAGTACCCCCATGTCAGAGAATGAACGGGGAGGAGAATCTAGCATCCCCTATCCTCACAGGAAGAAAAGGGCCGCCCCGAAGACTTGGAAGCAGAGGCCTCCAAACGAGAGAAGAAACCTTCATCAGGGGGCCCTGCCCCAGAGGGCAACATTGCCGCACAGCGCCTACACGGGGGCCAGCCGTTAACCGAGCCGTAAGTGAACAAACGTGCTTAGTAAGCATACCCCATTCTTTTCCTGAGAATAACGACTGAGACATATGTTTTGCAGTTCGGCTTATAGCCTCCCTCAACAATGTTCGTCCTCGGGGGATCTTCTTCCGGAGATGATGGAGAGCGAAACGCCTCCTCCTACTTCTCTGCCTCATGAGGCGGATGACCCTGAGGTGTCATCTCGGAGGATCTCTTCCGATCCGCAAAGACCAGAAGGTAACTCTTTGGCCGTCCGAAGTCCGGGGTTTTCACCTCTTAGGGAGGCCAACAGAAAAAGCCCAGACTGTCTGATATACAACCTGGATACATTGACGGGTCTTCTACGGCAAGCGGCTATCTCAAAGGCACATCATACGTTAATGGGTACGGTGATTGAGAGGATTTCATCCGCAAAAAGCGGGTCGAATGAAGCTTTTACGAGCCTGCTAAGAGGCTTTGATACGCACAGTGATATTTTTTGATTGTACCGTAAACGCAAGGTGCACTTTATATAGATAGTAGCCCCTGAGACTCTGGTTGCCATCCAGATGTGGCGAGCAGAGGTGTTGGAAATATGCCCTAGAGGCAATAATAAATTAGTTATTATTATATTTCCTTGTTCATGATAATCGTTTATTATCCATGCTATAATTGTATTGATAGGAAACTCAGATACATGTGTGGATACATAGACAACACCATGTCCCTAGTAAGCCTCTAATTGACTAGCTCGTTGATCAACAGATGGTTACGGTTTCCTAACCATGGACATTGGATGTCATTGATAACGGGATCACATCATTAGGAGAATGATGTGATGGACAAGACCCAATCCTAAGCCTAGCACAAAGATTGTAGTTCGTATGCTAAAGCTTTTCTAATGTCAAGTATCTTTTCCTTAGACCACGAGATTGTGCAACTAACGGATACCGTAGGAATGCTTTGGGTGTACCAAACGTCACAACGTAACTGGGTGGCTATAAAGGTGCACTACAGGTATCTCCGAAAGTGTCTGTTGGGTTGGCACGAATCGAGACTGGGATTTGTCACTCCGTGTGACGAAGAGGTATCTCTGGGCCCACTCGGTAGGACATCATCATAATGTGCACAATGTGACCAAGGGGTTGATCACGGGATGATGTGTTACGGAACGAGTAAAGAGACTTGCCGGTAACGACATTGAACAAGGTATCGGTATACCGACGATCGAATCTCGGGCAAGTATAATACCGCTAGACAAAGGGAATTGTATACGGGATTGATTGAGTCCTTGACATCGTTGTTCATCCGATGAGATCATCGTGGAACATGTGGGAGCCAACATGGGTATCCAGATCCTACTGTTGGTTATTGACTGGAGAACGTCTCGGTCATGTCTGCATGGTTCCCGAACCCGTAGGGTCTACACACTTAAGGTTCGATGACGCTAGGGTTATAAAGGAAGTTTGTATGTGGTTACCGAATGTTGTTCGGAGTCCCGGATGAGATCCCGGACGTCACGAGGAGTTCTGGAATGGTCCGGAGGTAAAGATTTATATATGGAAAGTTGTTGTTCGGGTTCCGGAAAAAGTTCGGGTTTTTTTCGGTATTGTACCGGGAAGCTTCCAGAAGGTTCCGGAGGATTCCGGAGGTCCGGAAATTGTTCCACCATGTCCAATACATAGCATGGGCTGTAGGGGGGTGCCCTAGCCTTAATGGGCCAGGGGCACCAGCCCCCCAAGGCCCATGCGCATGGGAGAGGGAAAACCCTAAAGGGGGAGGGCCTCCACTTGACTTGGGAGGCACTCCTCCCCCCCTTGGCCGCCGCCCCCTCCTCAGATTGGATCTGAGGGGGCCGGCCCCCCTTTCCCTTGCCCCTATATATATGTGGGGGTGGGAGGGCAGCCGCACCACAAGTTCTGGCGCAGCCCTCCCCCTCTTCCCAGTACTCCTCGTCTCCCGCAGTGCTTGGCGAAGCCCTGCAGGATTGCCACGCTCCTCCACCACCACCACGCCGTTGTGCTGCTGCTGGATAGAGTCTTCCTCCACCTTCGCAGCTTCTTCGCCGTCCCCATCCTTTGGGGTGTCCACCATGTATATGTCGTATGACGAGGTGGTCTTCCAGTGCCCTGTAGGCGCTGGTTCTTGATCGTCTCCGGCATCGTCGTCCATACCGTCGATGTCTTCGGAGTCGTAGTCTAGCATGTCAATTAGATCATCGACAGTGGCTACAAAGTGGGTGGTGGGTGGGCTTTTAATCTCTTCGTCGTCCGCATCCCAACCATCCTGACCGCAGTCCGGTCAGGGTTCTCCTGATAACGAGAGATGCTTTAGTGAGTTCAGGATGTCGCCAACGGGCGAGTGCTGAAAGATGTCCGCTGCGGTGAACTCCATGATCGGCGCCCAATCGGATTCGATTGGTAGGGGCGCAGGAGGTTCGGAGTCCGGCAAGGAGTCCGGCACCTCGGAGTCACGAGCTTTATAAGGGACAAGGTTGGTATTCGGCTCCATCGCCGTAGAGGTTGTAGCTCCCGAGGCGGTGTCCAGCCACCTGTCCTCGATCTACGCGGTCGGCTCCAAACTATAGGTCGGAGCGGATTCGTGTGCGGCCTCCAAGGTACTGTCCGGCGGTAGAGCTAGATCACGCCCATCGTGACAGTGCGGCACGCTCGGTTGTGGCTCAAATCCGTCGAAGATCAAGTTTCCGCGGATGTCGGCCGTGAAGTTTAGGCTTCCAAATCTGACCTGATGGCCAGGGGCGTAGCTTTCGATCTGCTCCAGATGGCCAAGTGAATTGGCCCGCCGTGCAAAGCCGCCGAACATGAAGATCTGTCCGGGGAGAAAAGTCTCACCGTGGACGGCGTTGTTATTGATTGAAGAAGCCATCAAGCCTATCGGTGACGACACATAGGAACTCTCAATGAAAGCACCAATGTCGGTGTCAAAACCGGCGGATCTCGGGTAGGGGGTCCCGAACTGTGCGTCTAGGCGGATGGTAACAGGAGACAAGGGACACGATGTTTTTACCCAGGTTTGGGCCCTCTCGATGGAGGTAAAACCCTACTCCTGCTTGATTGATATTGATGATATGGGTAGTACAAGAGTGGATCTACCACGAGATCAAAGAGGCTAAACCCTAGAAGCTAGCCTATGGTATGATTGTTGTAATGGTTGTGTGTCCTACGGACTAAAACCCTCCGGTTTATATAGAAACCGGAGAGGGCTAGGGTTACACAGAGTCGGGTACAATGGTAGGAGATCTACATATGCGTATCGCCAAGCTTGCCTTCCACGCCAAGGAAAGTCCCATCCAGACACGGGACGAAGTCTTCAATCTTGTATCTTCATAGTCTTGGAGTCTGGCTGACGATGATAGTCCGGCTATCCGGACACCCCCTAGTCCAGGACTCCCTCACTCTCCCTCTCTCCTTGCTGGATCAAGGCATGGGAGACGTCACCGGGCTGTACGTGTTTTGAACGCGGAGGTGCCGTCCGTTCGGCACTAGGATCTCCGGTGATTTGGATCACGACAAGTACGACTCCTTCAACCCCGTTCTCTTGAACGCTTCCGCTTAGCGATCTACAAGGGTATGTAGATGCACTCTCCTTCCCCTCGTTGCTGGTTTCTCCATAGATAGATCTTGGTGACATGTAGGAAAATTTTGAATTTCTGCTACGTTCCCCATCATGAGCTAGGTCTATTGTGTAGATTCTTTGCACGAGTAGAACACAAAGTAGTTGTGGGCGTTGATTTTGTTCAATATGCTTACCGTTACTAGTCCAATCTTGTTTTGACGGTATTGTGGGATGAAGCGGCCCAGACCGACCTTACACGTACACTTACGTGAGACAGGTTCCACCGACTGACATGCACTTGGTGCATAAGGTGGCTAGCGGGTGCCAGTCTCTCCCACTTTAGTCGGAACGGATTCGATGAAAACGGTCCTTATGAAGGGTAAATAGCAATTGACATATAACGTTGTGGTTTTTGTGTAGGTAAGAAACGTTCTTGCTAGAAACCCATAGCAGCCACGTAAAACATGCAAACAACAATTAGAGGACATCTAACTTGTTTTTGCAGGGTATGCTATGCGATGTGATATGGCCAAGAAGAATGTGATGAATGATATGTGATGTATGAGATTGATCATGTTCTTGTAATTGGAACCACGACTTGCATGTCGATGAGTATGACAACCGGCAGGAGCCATAGGAGTTGTCTTAATTTATTGTATGACCTGCGTGTCATTGAACAATGCCATGTAATTACTTTACTTTATTGCTAACCGGTAGCCATAGTAGTAGAAGTAATAGTTGGCAAGACAACTTCATGAAGACACGATGATGGAGATCATGATGACGGAGATCATGGTGTCATGCCGGTGACGATGATGATCATGGAGCCCCGAAGATGGAGATCAAAAGGAGCAAAATGATATTGGCCATATCATGTCACTTTTTGATTGCATGTGATGTTTATCATGTTTATTCATCTTATTTGCTTAGAACGACGATAGTAAATAAGATGATCCCTCATTAAAATTTCAAGAAAGTGTTCCCCCTAACTGTGCAGCGTTGCGAAAGTTCGTCGTTTCGAAGCACCACGTGATGATCGGGTGTGATAGATTCTTACGTTCACATACAACGAGTGTAAGCCAGATTTACACACGCAAAACACTTAGGTTAACTTGACGAGCCTAGCATGTAGAGACATGGCCTCGGAACACAAGAGACTGAAAGGTCAAGCATGAGTCGTATAGTAGATACGATCAACATGAAGATGTTCACCGATGATGACTAGTCCGTCTCACGTGATGATCGGACACGGCCTAGTTGACTCGGATCATGTAATCACTTAGATGACTAGAGGGATGTCTATCTGAGTGGGAGTTCATGAGATGAACTTTATTATCCTGAACATAGTCAAAAGATCTTTGCAAATTATGTCATAAGCTCGCGCTTTAGTTCCACTGTTTAGATATGTTCCTAGAGAAAATATAGTTGAAAGTTGAAAGTAGCGATTATGCAGACAGAAGAAAGCTTGTGTCCTTAATGCACCGCTCAGTGTGCTGAACCCCAAATGTCGTTTGTGGATGTTGCGAACATCGGACATACATGTTTTGATAACTACGTGATAGTTCAGTTAAACGGTTTAGAGTTGAGGCACCAAAAGACGTTTTCGAAACATCGCGGAACATATGAGATGTTTCGAGGGCTGAAATTGGGATTTCAGGCTCGTGCCCACGTCAAGAGGTATAAGACCTCCGACGATTTTCTTAGCCGGCAAACTAAGGGAGAAAAGCTCAATCATTGAGCTTGTGCTCAGATTGTCTGAGTGCAACAATCACTTGAATCAAGTGGGAGTTGATCTTCCAGATGAGATAGTGATGTTTCTCCAAAGTCATTGCCACCAAGCTGCTAGAGCTTCGTGATGAACTATAACACATCTGGGATAGATATGATGATCCTTGAGGTATTCGCGATGTTTGACACCGCGAAAGTAGAAATCAAGAAGGAGCATCAATTGCTGATGGTTGGTGAAACCACTAGTTTCAAGAAGGGCAAGGGCAAGAAGGGATACTTCATGAAACGGCAAATCAGCTGCTGCTCTAGTGAAGAAACCCAAGGTTGAACCCAAACCCAAGACTAAGTGCTTCTGTAATAAGGGGAACAACCACTGGAGCAGGATTACCCTAGATACTTGGTAGATGAGAAGGTTGGCAAGGTCGATAGAAGTATATTGGATATACATTATGTTAATGTGTACTTTACTAGTACTCCTAGTAGCACCAGGGTATTGGATACCGGTTCGGTTGCTAAGTGTTAGTAACTCGAAATAAAAGCTACAGAATAAACGGAGACTAGCTGAAGGTGAGCTGACGATAAGTGTTGGAAGTGTTTCCAAGGTTGATGTGATCAAACATCGCACGCTCCCTCTACCATCAAGATTAGTATTAAACCTGAATAGTTATTTGGTGTTTGCGTTGAGCATAGACATGATTGGATTATGTCTATCGCAATGCGGTTATTCATTTAAGGAGAATAATAGTTACTCTATTTATTTGAATAATACCTTCAATGGTCTTGCACCTAAAGGAATGGTTTATTGAATCTCGATCGTAGTGATGCACATTTTCATGCCAAAAGATATAAGATAGTAATGATAGTACCACTTACTTGTGGCACTGCCATGTAAGTCATAATGGTATAAAACGCATGAAGAAGCTCCATGTTGATGGATCTTTGGACTCACTCGTTTTTGAAAAGTTTGAGATATGCGAACCATGTCTATTGGTGTATACGCATGAAGAAACTCCATTCAAGATGGATCGTTTGGACTCACTTGATTTTGAATCACTTGAGATATGCAAATCATACCACATGGGCAAGATGACTGAAAACGCCTCGGTTTCAGTAAGATGGAACAAGATAGCAACTTGTTGGAAGTAACACATTTTGATGTGTGCAGTCCAATGAGTGCTGAGGCATGCAGTGAACATCGTTATGTTCTTACTTCACAGATGATTCGAGTAGATGTTGAGTATATTTACTTGATGAAACACAAGTCTGAATTATTGAATGGTTCAAGTAATTTCAGAGTGAAGTTGAAGATCATTGTGACAAGAGGATAAAATGTCTATGATATGATCATAGAGATGAGTATCTGAGTTACAAATTTGGCACACAATTAAGACATTGTGGAGATTGTTTCACAACCAATACCGCCTGGAACACCATACTGTGATGATGTGTCCGAACATCATAACTGCACCCTATTGGATATGGTGCATACCATGATGACTCTTATCGAATTACCACTATCGTTTATGGGTTAGGCATTAGAGACAACCGCACTCACTTTAATAGGGCACCACGTAATTCCGTTGACATGACACGTATGAACTATGGTTTGGATAAACCTAAGTAGTCGTTTCTTAAAAAAGTTTGGGGCTGCGACGCTTATGTGAAAAGTTTCAGGTTGATAAGCTCGAACCCAAAGCGGATAAAATGCATCTTCATAAGACACCCAAAACAGTTGGGTATACCTCTTAATTCAGATCCGAAAGCAATAGGGATTGTTTCTTGAATCGGGTCCTTTCTCGAGAAAAGTTTGTCTCGGAAAGTTGAGTGGGAGCATGGTGGAGACTTGATGAGGTTATTGAACTGTCACTTCAACTAGTGTGTAGCAGGGCACAGGAACTTGTTCCTGTGGCGCCTACACCAATTGAAGTAGAAGCTTATGATAGTGATCATGAAGTTTCGGATCAAGTCACTACCGTACCTCGTAGGGTGACAAGGATGCGTACTACTTCAGAGTGGTACAGTAATCATGTCTTGAAGGTCATGTTGCTTGACAACAATGAACCTATGAGCTATGGAGAAGCGATGGTGGGCCCATATTCCAACAAATGGTTAGAAGCCATGAAATCCGAGATAGGATCCATGTATCAGAACAAAGCTTGAAATTTGGTGGACTTGCCCGATGATCGGCAAGCTATTGAGATAAATGGATCTTTAAGAAGAAGACGGACATGGATGGTGATGTCACCGTCCATGAAGCTCGACTTGTGGTGAAGAGTTCTTCACAAGTTCAAGGAGTTGACTACGATGAGATTTTCTCATCCGTAGCGACACTTAAGTCCGTCGGAATCATGTTAGCATTAGCTGCATTTATGAAATCGGGCAGCTGGATGTCAAAACGAGTTTACTTACCAGTTTTCGTAAATGAAAGGTTGTATGTGATACAATCAGAAAGGTTTTGCCGATCCTAAGGATGCTAAAAGGTATGCTGGCTCCAGCGATCCTTCTAAGGACTGGAGTAAGCATCTCGGTGTTGGAATATGTACTTTGATAAGATGATCAAAGATTTTGGGTTTATACAAATTTATGAGAAACTTGTATTTCCAAAGAAGTGAGTGGGAGCACTATAGAATTTCTGATGAGTATATGTTGTTGACATATTGTTGATCAGAAATGATGTAGAATTTTCTGTAAAGCATATAGGGTTATTTGAAAAGTGTTTTTGAAGTGAAAACCTGGATTAAGCTACTTAAACATTGAGCATCAAGATCTATGAGGATAGATCAAAAACGCTAAATGGTACTTTCAAATGAGCACGTACCTTGACATGATCTTGAAGGTGTTCAAGATGGATCAGTCAAAGAAGGAGTTCTTGCCTGAGTTGTAAGGTATGAAGTTAAGACTTAAAGCTCGACCACGGCAGAAGAAAGAGGAAGGACGAAGGTCATCTCCTAAGCTTTTGTCATAGGCTCTATACGGTATGCCATGCTGTGTACCGCACCTGATGTGTGCCTTGCTACATATCTGGCAAGAGGGTACAAAGGTGATCAAGGAGTGGATCACTAGATAGCGGTCAAAATTATCCTTAGAGGAATAAGGATATGTTTCTCGATTATGGAGGTGATAAAGAGTTCGGCGTAAAGGGTTATGTTGATGCAAGCTTTAACACCTATCCGAGTGACTCTGAGTAGCAAACCGGATACGTATAGCGGAGCGACCATTTGGAATAGCTCCAAGTGGAGCGTCGAAGCAACATTTACAATATGACCTAGAGATTTGCGAAGTACATACGGATCTGAATGTTGCAGACCCGTTGACTAAAACCTCTCTCAAGCAAAACATGATCAAACCCCAGAACTCATTGAGTCTTAATCACATGATGATGTGAACTAGTTTAATGACACTAGTAAACTCTTGGATGTTGGTCACATGGCGATATGACCTGTGAGTGTTAATCACATGGCGATGTGAACTAGATTATTGACTCTAGTGCAAGTGGGAGACTGTTGGAAATATGCCCTAGAGGCAATAATAAATTAGTTATTATTATATTTCCTTGTTCATGATAATCGTTTATTATCCATGCTATAATTGTATTGATAGGAAACTCAGATACATGTGTGGATACATAGACAACACCATGTCCCTAGTAAGCCTCTAATTGACTAGCTCGTTGATCAACAGATGGTTACAGTTTCCTAACCATGGACATTGGATGTCGTTGATAAGGGGATCACATCATTAGGAGAATGATGTGATGGACAAGACCCAATCCTAAGCCTAGCACAAAGATCGTAGATCGAATGCTAAAGCTTTTCTAATGTCAAGTATCTTTTCCATAGACCATGAGATTGTGCAACTCCCGAATACCGTAGGAATGCTTTGGGTGCACCAAACATCACAACGTAACTGGGTGGCTATAAAGGTGCACTACAGGTATCTCCGAAAGTGTCTGTTGGGTTGGCACGAATCGAGACTGGGATTTGCCACTCCGTGTAACGAAGAGGTATCTCTGGGCCCACTCAGTAGGACATCATCATAATGTGCACAATGTGACCAAGGGGTTGATCACGGGATGATGTGTTACGGAACGAGTAAAGAGACTTGCCGGTAACGAGATTGAACAAGGTATCGGTATACCGACGATCGAATCTCGGGCAAGTATAATACCGCTAGACAAAGGGAATTGTATACGGGATTGATTGAGTCCTTTACATCATGGTTCATCCGAGGAGATCATCGTGGAACATGTGGGAGCCAACATGGGTATCCAGATCCCGCTGTTGGTTATTGACTGGAGAACGTCTCGGTCATGTCTGCATGGTTCCCGAACCCGTAGGGTCTACACACTTAAGGTTCGATGACGCTAGGGTTATAAAGGAAGTTTGTATGTGGTTACCGAATGTTGTTCGGAGTCCCGGATGAGATCCCGGATGTCACGAGGAGTTCCGGAATGGTCCGGAGGTAAAGATTTATATATGGAAAGTTGTTGTTCGGGTTCCGGAAAAAGTTCAGGTTTTTTTCGGTTTTGTACCGGGAATCTTCCAGAAGGTTCCGGAGGATTCCGGAGGGGTCCGGAGGTCCGGAAATTGTTCCACCACGTCCAATACAGTAGCATGGGCTGTAGGGGGGCGCCCTAGCCTTAATGGGCCAGGGGCACCAGCCCACCAAGGCCCATGCGCATGGGAGAGGGAAAACCCTAAAGGGGGAGGGCCTCCACTTGACTTGGGAGGCACTCCTCCCCCCCTTGGCCGCCGCCCTCTCCTCAGATTGGATCTGAGGGGGCCGGCCCCCCTCTCCCTTGCCCCTATATATATTTGGGGGTGGGAGGGCAGCCGCACCACAAGTTCTGGCGCAGCCCTCCCCCTCTCCCAAGTACTCCTCCTCTCCCGCAGTGCTTGGCGAAGCCCTGCAGGATTGCCACGCTCCTCCACCACCACCACGCCGTTGTGCTGCTGCTGGATGGAGTCTTCCTCAACCTCTCTGTCGGTGTCAAAACCGGCGGATCTCGGGTAGGGGGTCCCGAACTGTGCGTCTAGGCGGATGGTAACAGGAGACAAGGGACACGATGTTTTTACCCAGGTTCGGGCCCTCTCGATGGAGGTAAAACCCTACTCCTGCTTGATTGATATTGATGATATGGGTAGTACAAGAGTGGATCTACCACGAGATCAAAGAGGCTAAACCCTAGAAGCTAGCCTATGGTATGATTGTTGTAATGGTTGTGTGTCCTACGGACTAAAACCCTCCGGTTTATATAGACACCGGAGAGGGCTAGGGTTACACAGAGTCGGTTACAATGGTAGGAGATCTACATATCCGTATCGCCAAGCTTGCCTTCCACGCCAAGGAAAGTCCCATCCGGACACGGGACGAAGTCTTCAATCTTGTATCTTCATAGTCTTGGAGTCCAGTTGACGATGATAGTCCGGCTATCCGGACACCCCCTAGTCCAGGACTCCCTCAGTAGCCCCTGAACCAGGCTTCAATGATGATGAGTCTGGCGCGCATATTGTTTGGCATTGCAAGGCGGGTTCCTCCTCCGAATAATTCATAGAAGATTGTGAACACCAGGATAGTGTCGGCTCTGCAAAATAAATTCCACATTCTAGCGTAAAGAGAATAATATGTGCACAAGTTCAATCTGCTGACGTATTTCGTGGCATGACGTCATACCACCACCAAGCCTTTACTTGAATCGTTTTTTATTATACCACCTCAGCGCGTTTAGCGAAGCGGTTTCCTTGGCATGTCTTGTCGAAGCAGAGATCGTGTTCCCCTTATTCCGGGATTCCCATCAGTACGGACGTGGGTAACCCAACCGCGCCATTGATGGTGGCGCTTGGGAGATAAGCGAGTTTTACCAGGCCGGTGGGGACGCATAGTCTTCGTCTGCCCATATATAAGGGGATAAGGATCCACCTTTGTACCTATGCCTTCTTCCTCCTTTGCTCATCCATCTCCACACACTTGAGCTCCAGCGGCCAAGTCCGCACATCTCGTCTCGACCTTCTCCAGCCATGTCCGGAGCAGGAGGCAAGTGGATGGCCTCCTCCGTTACGGAGGGGCACATCGAAAAGCTGCGCAGCGCCGGATACCTTTCCAGCGACATCGCGCACCGGCTACCCGACGAGGGGCAGCTCATCCCCACCCCCAGGCCCCATGAGAGGGTCGTATTCCTTCCCCACTTCCTCCGTGGACTGGGCTTCCCACTTCATCCCTTCGTCCGGGGGCTCATGTACTACTACGGCCTGGACTTCCACGATCTCGCGCCAAACTTCATCCTCAACATCTCGGCGTTTATCGTCGTGTGCGAGGCCTTCCTCTGTATCCGGCCCCACTTCGGCTTGTGGCTAAAGACCTTCAATGTCAAGCCAAAGGTAGTGAAGGGCGTCCAAGCGGAATGCGGAGGCACCATGGTGGGAAAAATGCCCAACGTCATCTGGCTTGAGGGGGCCTTCGTGGAGTCCGTCAAGGGGTGGCAATCGGGGTGGTTCTATATCACCGAGCCTCGTGACCCTAAATGGGCAGCGGCCCCCGAGTTTAGATCTGGTATCCCTATGCAGCTCACCTCCTAGAAAGAGAAGGGCTTGCTATGGGGCAGTTCGGAGGAGTTGATAGGACTCCAGTCCTGTCTCCAGACCTTGGTGAACAAGAAGCTTAGGCTTGTCAATGTGATCCAGGTCATGCTCGTCCGCCGGATTCTCCCCTGCCAACAGCGGGCCTTCAATTTGTGGGAGTTCGATCTGGCACAGCACTGGACCCTTAGCGGGCTCTTCGACACAACGTACGAAGCTGCCTGGAGGGTGTTGTTCAAGGGGGGAGAAGCCCCCGCATCCGCGACTGAAGATCGCGGATTCAGCACGAAACGCCCGGCCGGTGCGGTAAGTTATCCTTTATGGGACACGTATTTCTTCCATAGTTTGACTCTATGTGGGATCTAAAATTCCCAATGCCTTTAACAGGACTGGCAGAGGACGTCCAGACAGGTTAACTGTCCGGCTCCCCTCCCCGAAGAACCAGCGGATGCCCGTTTAGCGGGGCTGCTAGTCCCGGCACTTTATGTGGTGCCAGAGAAGAAGGCCAAGAAGAAGGCCACGAGAACCCGAAGGAGTTCCCGGCGCCAGGTGGTATCGGACTCATCATCCGATGACTCCGAGGCGGACTCCTCCCCCGAAGACGAGGAGGAGAAAGAGGACTCTCCCCAGGAGGGGGGAGAAAGGAAGAGGAAGGCTTCCCCAACAAGGGAGGCCGAAGGGTCCAAGAGGGGAAGGACCCTTCCTCCGGACAGCTCCGCCAACGCCAGCGTTGGCGACAAAGGGTGGCCCTCATGGGCCAAGCCTCCGGCAAGATCGTAAGTATCCGGACCCCTGAATGGTTTATTTCTTTTCGTGCCACATTTTGTCCTTCTAATGCCGCACACTACCTGCGGTCCGGCCGAGGATGATCTTCCCGCTTCATCAAGTGGGTCCTTGGCTCCGTCGGATGTGGATTCCATTCCGACCGCCTCCACCCCTCGTGATGCTGACGACGCCAAGGAGGGTTCCCAGGAGGGGACCCATCAGGAGGAGGCTCCGGAGGTGCCGCAAGGCAGCCTCCCGGACTCTGCGTCGGACACCGTGCCGGAACCCGTAGTGGTTCCGGAGTCCGGCAGGCGGCCCCTTCGTAAGAAGGGCAAGACCGTGGCGCCGGCAGCCTCCGTCCAACCGGAGGCGCCGGATAACTTGTTGGAGGCGCTCAACGGTGCTTCCATCGAGGAAGAACACCGCACTATCATGAGTGCGGTGATTCAGAAGGTTCAGCTCGCCAAGAGCCGGCTGACCGAAGCCTGCAGCAGCCTTCTAACGGGCTTTGAGGTAAGAAGTTTTAAAATATGTAATGTAATACCGCATAGACAGTAGCCCCTGATGCTCGGTTCGGTGTTCGAAAAGAAAAACCGGACTGAGGATCTAAAAAAGATATACGTAGGAGTGCTAAAAATTATGTCAATATGGGTTTGCAGGCTGCGCTACTGACCTCTGCCGCACTGACTGCGGAGGTCGGTGCTTTGAAGCAGGACCTCGAGCAGTCCGAGCAAGAGCTCGGCCTTGCCAAGAAGCAGCTCGAGGACAAAGAAGGTGAGTAACACCGCATTAAATTTGTACCTTACAGAAAAGGATTTTGGTTGCAAATAGAAATAACAAGGATAACATGGGTACTGCAGGGGCCACGAATGAGGTGGCGACCCTGAAGGAGGCCGTGTCCGCGGCCAAACGCAATGCGGCCGCGGAACGAGCGGAGCGAGAGAAGCAGGAGGCGTGGGTGGCGGAGGTGCGGCAAGAGCTCCAGCCTCTCATGGAGAAGCATGAGAGTTTGGAGCGCGACTCGAAGACTCGAGAGTCCGAGCTTGCCTCGGCTCCTGAAAGTGCCAAAGCCGCTAAGGCCGAGGCCCATAAGGCCCTCCAGGAGATTGAGGCGGTGAAGAAAATAGCGGCGGGTAAGGCATTTTTCATGCAAAGCAAGCATGTGAATGTAAATTACGTGTTACTTACCCGAATTCGGAGCTCTCCAGGGGCGTTTGCGGATCTGCCTTGCAGCGTGTCCGATGCCGCCACATTCTACCGGGCCGAGGAGGGGAGCTCAACGGAGAAGGTCTTCTGGTCTCAGTATGCTGAGGCCGGACATCCGGTACCCCTTAGCGACCAGCTGAAGCAGCTGGTCTAGCTCCACAAGGTAGCCGAGCAGGCCATGAAGGGCCTTATAGTCCGGCTGTGGCCTGAAGAGGCCATGCCTGGGAGCTACTTCGGCCTCGTGCGGCGGCTAGTGGATGCGTGCCCCTGGGTGGAAGTCATCAAGTGCTCCGCCTGCATTGAAGGTGCCCGTCGGGCCCTTGCCCGCGCAAAGGTGCACTGGGGCAGGCTGGATGCTGAGAGGCTTATCACGGAAGCGCCGGCGGCGGGCAAGGAGTATCGTACGCCCGAGATGTACTATAAGAGTGTCCTGAAGGGTGCCCGCAAGATTGCGGATGAGTGCCCCAAAGATGTAATTTTTTAGTAGACTCGCAATGTGTTATCCTGTGCGCTGAAAACTTTGTTCATATGCGCTAAGCAACGCTTATTAATTTAAAATATTACCTTCTGTGCGGCCGTTTATCAAATCTGAGAGATGGCAAGTCGTTGGCTTCAGCCCCCATGCCACGAGTGCTGGGGTGTTCGGGATAAACTTGAGCACTCTTGTTCCCACTTTTGGGTCCATCTAGGGAGGCGCTCAACACTGCGAACAAGGAAACCAGACTTATAATGCTTGAACACTCTCACTTAGCCATAGAATTCTATAATTTTAAATTTCGGCGAAGCCCCTAGTGTTCGGAAGACCAAATTCGGGGCGCTATCCACGCCTTGGCCGGACACAGCCGGTTCCTCGCTCTAAGCGGCAAAAGTCTTTAAGGACTCGAAAAGACCTCTCGAACAGAGACCAGCTCTCGCCTTATCATGACAGTCAGTTTTAGCTTTCTCCACTGAGGCGCTCGCCCAGCTCAACTGGGGCGCAATCGCAGTGGTTCTCCCAGTGCTACCTTAGCCGACGGAACGGAACGTAAGGTACCAAAACATGGGAGCCGGGCAAACCCAACTATTGACCCAAGACATGATTCGGAGCCAAGGCATATAATGCTATAAGTTCGGGGTGCCGCACTTGTGAAAGTGTTCGGACTTATCACACCATAATGCGGGGAACATAAGCCCCTGGTGTATTCGGCCGTACCAAAGTGTACAGATGCAAGATGTTATAATTGAACATATAAAAAGAGGAATGCAATTATAAAAAAAAAGGTGATGCATTGTTTATTCAAGGGATTCTGCCGCGGGTGCAGAACGATACAAATAGTGCGGTAAGCAAGGGTTGGACTATTAAAAGTGTCTCCCTCCAAGGGTAGGCTGCGGAATGGTGTATTAAACAGATTTAATGCTCATAATGGAGACCACCTGGGTGTTCATCGTAGCCATTGTCCCTCCCTGGCTATTGCATCGTGAGTTCGGCAGATCTACTGCCGGACAGGGCCTCTGGTGAACGGAGTCCTGTGGAAAAAATAAAAAAACAAGAAAAAAGAGTGACACACTTGGGAGCCCCTGGTGTGGTTAAGCCGCACTCTGGGCCTGTCGTGGTCGTGCCCCTCCCCCTATGCCCATGGTATCTCCAGAGCGTAATGATGTACGCGAAGGGCTCGTCTTGCAATCATGCAAGGGCTGGGGTTGGGGACGCATTGCTACGCGTGCTCGGAACGTGCCAGGTGGTCTTGATGTATGTTGCTCCAGGCGCGTTTGGCCATGTCGGTCGTTTAACGGCCGGGCTCGAGAATTGCCTTAAGAGGCTGCTCTATACTTCTGCCGTGAGAGCCGCTGTGTGTTCCTCAGTTCGGAGGGAGCGTTCAGTGTTTCCGTTGACCGTGATGACTCCACGAGGGCCTGGCATCTTGAGCTTGAGGTATGCATAATGCGGCACCGCGTTGAACTTTGCAAACGCGGTTCGTTTGAGCAGAGCGTGATAGCCACTGCGGAACGGGACTATGTCGAAGATTAACTCCTCGTTTCGGAAGTTATCCAGGGATCCGAAGACCACTTCCAGTGTGACTGAGCCTGTACAATTGGCCTCAACACCTGGTATGATGCCTTTAAAGGTCGTCTTTGTAGGTTTGATCCTTGAGGGGTCTATGCCCATCTTGCGCACTGTATCTTGATAAAGCAGGTTCAGGCTGCTGCCGCCGTCCATCAGGACTCTAGTGAGGTGAAATCCATCGACGATTGGGTCTAAAACCAATGCGGTGAATCCGCCATGGCGGATACTGGTAGGGTGGTCCCTTCGATCGAAAGTGATCGGGCAAGAGGACCATGGGTTGAACTTCGGGGCGACTGGCTCCATCGCATACACGTCCCTAAGTGCACGCTTCCGCTCCCTCTTGGGTATATGGGTTGTGTATATCATGTTTACCGTCCGCACTTGTGGGGGAAAACCCTTCTGTCCTCTACTGTTCGGCGGCCGGGTCTCTTCCTCGTCATCACTATGCAGCCCCTTGTCATTGTTTTCGGCAATTAACTTGCCCGCCTGCTTGAATACCCAACAATCTCCGTTGGTGTGATTAGCTAGCTTTTCGGGGGTGCCATGGATCTGACAAGAGCGGTCGAGTATTCGGTCCAAATTGGACAGACCCGGAGTAGTTCTTTTGAATGGCTTTTTCTGCTGACCGGGTTTAGAGCCTCTGAATCTGGTGTTGACTGTCGTATCCTCAGTTTTGTCGCCATTAACACGGCGTTTGTTTTTGTTGCGATGCGACCTGCCATTGTGGTCCTTGTTGTCCGGACTGCCAGAATTTTTGCTGAGGTTGTTACTGCGAGCTAGTCAGTTGTCCTCTCCCGCACAGAAGCGGGTCATGAGTGATGTGAGGGCTTCCATGGATTTCGGCTTTTCCTGTCCTAGGTGCCGGGCCAGCCACTCGTCGTGGATGTTATGTTTGAAGGCTGCGAGGGCCTCTGCATCCGGACAGTCGACGATTTGATTTTTCTTTATTAAGAACCGTGTCCAGAAATGTCTGGCCGATTCGTCTGGCTGCTGAATTATGTGGCTTAGGTCATCGGCGTCTGGTGGTCGAACATATGTGCCCTGGAAGTTGTCGAGGAATGCGGCTTCCAGGTCCTCCCAACACCCAATTGACTCTGCGGGCAAGCTATTAAGCCAATGCCGAGCTGGTCCTTTAAGCTTGAGTGGGAGATACTTGATGGCGTGGAGATCGTCGCCGCAGGCCATATGGATATGAAGGAGATAATCTTCGATCCAAACCGCGGGGTCTGTTGTGCCATCGTAGGATTCAATGTTTACGGGTTTAAACCCTTCAGGGATTTGATGATCCATTACTTCGTCTGTGAAGCATAGTGGGTGTGCAGCGCCTCTATATTGAGCAATATCACGACGTAGCTCAAGAGAGCGTTGTCTGCTGTGTTCGTTCCGACCAAAGTTGCTGTATCCGGCGCGACGGTGGTCTTCGTGGGTCGTGGGGCGCCCACGTGATCCGTAGATGGATCTGGATTGTCTTGCCTTGTCCTCCAATATATCCCGCAAGTCCGGCGCATTCCCTCATGGCTTCATACTTTTCGAGCGGTGCCGGGGTACGGTCCTGAAGGAGGGCCTAGATGCCTCTCTGTCGCGACCACGGGGTGGTCGGTCTTCTATATTGTGCGCTGGTGATGAAGGTTTGTATGCTTCCTCCTCTAGTCGGGGGAGCAACTTGCATTTTGGGTAGCTTTTGGAGGGGCGTTCGAGTTCATACTCTTCGGCCGCGACGACCTCGGTCCATCTGTCGGCCAGCAGGTCTTGATCAACTTGAAGCTGTTGCAGCTTTTTCTTTAGGCTATTCACCGTGGCCATTAGCCTGCGTTTAAAACGCTCTTGTTCGACGGGATCCTCGGGCACGACAAATTCGTCGTCGTTGAGGCTTGTCTCGTCTCCGGAGGGAGGCATGTAATTGTCATCCTCTAACTCCTCGTCTGCCGCTCTCTCTTGAGGGCTGGCTTCCCCGTCCTCCTGTGCTGAATCTTGCTGGAGGGGGTTGTCTTCGGCACTCTCTGGGGTGTTATTATCTCCGGTGCCGGAATCTCCATTCTTGCTGTGGCGGGATTTAGAGCGGCGCCGCTGACGCCGGCGCTTGGGCTGTTTCTTAGAGGAATCTGCCTCCGCAGCTTCTTCGTCGTCCCCATCCTTTGGGGTGTCCACCATGTATATGTCGTATGACGAGGTGGTCTTCCAGTGCCCTGTAGGCGCTGGTTCTTGATCATCTCCGGCATCATCGTCCATACCGTCGATGTCTTCGGAGTCGTAGTCTAGCATGTCGGTTAGATCGTCGACAGTGGCTACAAAGTGGGTGGTGGGTGGGCTTTGAATCTCTTCGTCGTCCGCATCCCAACCATCCTGACCGCAGTCCGGTCAGGGTTCTCCTGATAACGAGAGATGCTTTAGTGAGTTCAGGATGTCGCCAACGGGTGAGTGCTGAAAGATGTCCGCTGCGGTGAACTCCATGATCGGCGCCCAATCGGATTCGATTGGTAGGAGCACAGGAGGTTCGGAGTCCGGCAAGGAGTCCGGCACCTCGGAGTCACGAGCTTTATAAGGGACAAGGTTGGTATTCGGCTCCATCGCCGTAGAGGTTGCAGCTCCCGAGGCGGTGTCCAGCCACCTGTCCTCGATCTGCGCGGTCAGCTCCGAACTATAGGTCGGAGCGGATTCGTGTGCGGCCTCCAAGGTACTGTCCGGCGGTAGAGCTAGATCACGCCCATCGTGACAGTGCGGCACGCTCGGCTGTGGCTCGAATCCGTCGAAGATCAAGTCTCCGTGGATGTCGGCCGTGAAGTTTAGGCTTCCAAATCTGACCTGATGGCCAGGGGCGTAGCTTTCGATCTGCTCCGGATGGCCAAGTGAATTGGCCCGCAATGCAAAGCCGCTGAACACGAAGATCTGTCCGGGGAGAAAAGTCTCACCCTGGACGGTGTTGTTATTGATTGAAGAAGCCATCAAGCCTATCGGTGACGACACATAGGAACTCTCAATGAAAGCACCAATGTCGGTGTCAAAACCGGCGGATCTCGGGTAGGGGGTCCCGAACTGTGCGTCTAGGCGGATGGTAACAGGAGACAAGGGACACGATGTTTTTACCCAGGTTCGGGCCCTCTCGATGGAGGTAAAACCCTACTCCTGCTTGATTGATATTGATGATATGGGTAGTACAAGAGTGGATCTACCACGAGATCAAAGAGGCTAAACCCTAGAAGCTAGCCTATGGTATGATTGTTGTAATGGTTGTGTGTCCTACGGACTAAAACCCTCCGGTTTATATAGACACGGGAGAGGGCTAGGGTTACACAAAGTCGGGTACAATGGTAGGAGATCTACATATGCGTATCGCCAAGCTTGCCTTCCACGCCAAGGAAAGTCCCATCCAGACACGAGACGAAGTCTTCAATCTTGTATCTTCATAGTCTTGGAGTCCGGCTGACGATGATAGTCCGGCTATCCGGACACCCCCTAGTCCAGGACTCCCTCACTCTCCCTCTCTCCTTGCTGGATCAAGGCATGGGAGACGTCACCGGGCTATACGTGTTTTGAACGCGGAGGTGCCGTCCGTTCGGCACTAGGATCTCCGGTGATTGGGATCACGACGAGTACGACTCCTTCAACCCCGTTCTCTTGAACGCTTCCGCTTAGCGATCTACAAGTGTATGTAGATGCACTCTCCTTCCCCTCGTTGCTGGTTTCTCCATAGATAGATCTTGGTGACACATAGGAAAATTTTGAATTTCTGCTACGTTCCCCAACAAGAGGATCATAGTCTCAAGTAATGATGGTGTCGATTTTGTACGCAGGCGGCTGCAGCCCCGACGGCTGACCGGACTGATGAATTTGCCGAACTGAAGCGGCAACTTGATGTGGCCGATGCGGACATCGCGCTTGTGAACAAGCGGCTAGACGAGGCACAGGGTATGTATATTTGGGTGGTCTGCGAATATTAGTAAGAGCATGATGCCAGGATTTAATATATGCTTTGACTGCGAATGGTGTCGCCGCCGTGGAGACCCATCGGGCAGAACTTGCCCGGGCAGGGGAGCAAGCCAGGAGAAGTAATGCGGCTGCCATGAAGGCAGCTGATGAATTAAAAGCCGAACAAGTTGCTCATCACCAAAGTGAGGATAGAATAGCTAACATGGCTCTTGAGCTACAAAATGCCGCTAGCCGATATGAGCTTCTCGAAAGGGAAAACCAAGCGAAAATGGCTGACTTAGAAAAGGTTTTACAAGCAGCAAAGGAAACTCGTTCTGAGATCAGAGTGGCTCAGGAGGAGCTCTGGCAAGCCGGTGAGATCGCGGCTGGGAAGCCCTTTTTATTGCGAACAAAATTCGGTGATCTGAGGTATGCCCCTCTTGATCAATTTTGGAGTTCTTTAGACGCATACTTGGATTTGTCAAAGAGTGATGCTAATGCGACACAGTATTTCCAAGATCAAGAAGATCATGAAGCAGAAAGATTGTCTTGGTCGCAGTTCAGTGCTCCGAGGTGTCCGCTGCTATTGAACGAGCAAATGGCCGAATGGGCCAAACTCCATAGGTTATCCGGGCTTGCCATGAAGGCTGTTGTGGATCGCCTGTGGCCGAAGGAACCAAGTCCGGATAGTTATTTTAGTTTGGTGCAACGATTTATTCGTGATGTGGCGCATATCGACGCTATTAAGCGATCAGCGTGCATAGAAGGTGCGGGGATGGCCCTTGCCCATGTTAAGACATACTGGGCGAAGATGGAGGCCACCAATATTGCAACCAGGGGTCCACCCGGGGGCCAGGACTCGCCCGAGCACTATTTTCAAGAGGTCTTAGAAGGTGCCCGTCTAATAGAGGCTCAGTGCTCAAAGAATACCATGTTCAAATGACATGTATCTTGATTGTAAAAAAATGCTTTTGGTAATAAAGGCTATTTTATACTTTTGCCCGTAAAGTATTATAGTGCCTCCTGTGCGGCCGCTTATGTATATATGTATATAACCTGAAAGTTTGCAGTCATCGGCTTCAGCCCCCTCGCGTATAATGCGGGGGTGTTCGGTAAAAACGCGTGATCACACTTGATCCAACGTCTTGGTCCGTTAAGGAGGTAGTAGCGCGGTGAACGAGGCAATCAGACTATATAGCTTTAACACTTTCACTTAGCCATAGGAGTTTGACAGTGGGGCTACGATATAGCCCCTGGTATGTCCGTGTTTGTCCGAATACGGTGCGTTTACATACATGAACATAAAACCGGTCCTTCGTTAATGCGGAGGAATCATGAAGATTCCACTAAGTCATCGAGTGGTTGACCAGTCTCTCGCTTTATCATGATAGTTAGTTTTCGGCTTTCTCTACTGAGGTGCTCATCCGGATGAACCAGGGCACAATCGCAGTAGTTCTCCCTGTGCCACCTTAGCCGATAGAGCGGAACGTAAGGTAGCAAAACATGGGAGCCGGGCAAACCCAACTATTGACCAAAGACATGATTCGGAGCTGATGCATATAAGGCCAAACTTGCGACACCGAACACTCCCGAAGGTATTCGGACTTTACAACATATGCTGGGCTGAATAATGCCCTCGATAATGAGCCCTGAATTTCCAGGTACGTGCATTAATCCGGCGCGATGAAAGAGTGGATGTGGTGAGAGCATAGATCCCAAAGACACATTGGTTGCTTCCTCTGTAACGTCTATTTTAGATCGGCGAATCATAAGCTCGCCAATAACGCCGGTATCCCTCTTGGTCATTTTAAGTGCCAGGAGGGTGTGAGCCAACAAGAGACAATAAAAAAGGTTTACACAGGGTCTTAATCTAAAAAGAAACCTTTGAACGGGTCCGTGTTGCATGTCTGTGCCTTTGTCTCCGTTGTGCCGTATCCTGGAAGGGTATAGCGCGATGGTCATCTGTAAAAAAAAAAGAAAAACCTAGGTGAAAGAATCTGGTGTGACCGTGCGTAAAGTCGGTTAATCATAATGAACCGTGAAAATTCAATTTCTTAAGTGTAAATGGGGTCGAGCCGAACTATGGACCTTTTACATACAGGCAGCCCCCAGCATCACATATGGGGGCATAGTCATTAATCATGCTCAGATTTATCTAGGCTGCTACAACTAGGTGTGTGTCGAACACGTCTAGCCGTGTCCGTAGTCTCAAAGACCGATGCGTTACTCGGGTTGGAGATGCCATTTCGTGGTTCGGCTGCTAGAGTCGCCACATAATCTTCCGCACGAAGAGAACGCTCTATGTTTTCGCTAATTGTGATGACACCACGTGGACCGGGCATCTTAAGTTTGAGATAAGCGTAATGCGGTACTGCCTTGAAACGAGCGAAGGTCGTTCTTCCAAGTAGTGCATGATAGCCGCTTTGGAATGGAGCAATGTCGAAGATTAGTTCTTCACTTCGAAAGTTGTCGGGAGAATCGAATACAACCTCTAATGTTAGAGAGCCCGTGCAGCGGGCCTCTACGCCTAGTATTACTCCTTTAAAGGTAGTACTGCTTTGGTTGATTCTTGACGGGTTTATCCCCATCTTGCGGACAGTGTCCTGATATATCGGATTAAGACTACTGCCGCCGTCCATGAGGACTCGGGTGAGATGGTATCCGCCAATTATTGGGTCGAGCACCAAGGCAGCCGAACCTCCATGTCGGATACTAGTCGGATGATCCCTGCGATCGAAAGTGATCGGGCAGGCCGACCATGGGTTGAATTTGGGGGCGACGAGCTCTACAGCATATGCGTCTCGGAGTGCACGTCTGCACTTCCTCCTTGGTATGTGGGTGGTGTAAATCATGTTCACTGTTTTGACCTCCGATGAAAAAAAATTATGTCCCCCCGTGTTCGGCTGGCGAGGTTCGTCCTCATCTTCACTTGGCGGCTCCCTCTCTTTGTGTTCGGTGTTTAGCTTGCCGACCTGCTTGAAGACCCAGTGAGGGAGTCCTGGACTAGGGGTTGTCCGGATAGCCGAACTATCACCATCGGCCGGACTCCAAGACTATGAAGATACAAGATTGAAGACTCCGTCCCGTGTCCGGATGGGACTTTCCATGGCGTGGAAGGCAAGCTTGGCGATACGGATATGTAGATCTCCTACCATTGTAACCGACTCTGTGTAACCCTAGCCCTCTCCGGTGTCTATATAAACCGGAGGGTTTTAGTCTGTAGGACGAACAACAATCATACCATACGCTAGCTTCTAGGGTTTAGCCTCTCTGATCTCATGGTAGATCTACTCTTGTACTACCCATATCATCAATATTAATCAAGCAGGAGTAGGGTTTTACCTACACCGATAGGGCTCGAACCTGGGTAAAATCATCGTGTCCCTTGTCTCCTGTTACCATCCGCCTAGACGCACAGTTCGGGACCCCCTACCCGAGATCCGCCGGTTTTGACACTGACATTGGTGCTTTCATTGAGAGTTCCTCTGTGTCGTCACCTATAGGCCCGATGGCTCCTTCGATTATCAACAACGATGCGGTCCAGGGTGAGACTTTTCTCCCCGGAAAGATCTTCGTATTCGGTGGCTTTGCACTACGGGCCAATTCACTTGGCTATCTGGAGCAGATCGAAAGCTACACCCCTGGCCATCAGGTCAGATTTGGAAGTTTGAACTATACAGCTGATGTCCGCGGAGACTTGATCTTCGACGGGTTCGAGCCACAGCCAAGCGCGCCGCACTGTTACGATGGGCATGATCTAGCTCTCCCGCCGGACAGTGCCCTGGAGGCCGCACAAGTGTCTGCTCCGATCCTTAGCTCGGAGCCGACGGCGCCGATCGAGGACGGGTGGCTAGACACCGCCTCGGGGGCTGCTACCTCTACGGCGATAGAGCCGAATACCAACCCTTTCCTTCGCAAAGCCCGTGACTCCGTGGTGCCGGACTCCTCTCCGGACTCCGAACCTTCCGCGCCCCTCCCAATCGAATCCGATTGGGCGCCGAGCATGGAGTTCACTGCCACGGACATCTTTCAGCACTCGCCCTTTGGCGACATCCTGAATTCACTAAAGTCTCTCTCTTTATTAGGAGAGCCCTGGCTGGACTTTGGTCAGGTAGGATGGGATGCGGACGACGAAGAAATTCAATGCCCACCCACCACCCACTTTGTAGCCACTGTCGATGACTTAGCCGACATGCTAGACTTCGACTCCGAAGACATCGACGGTATGGACGATGATGCCGGAGATGACCAAGAACCAGCGCCTATAGGGCACTGGAAAGCCACCTCAACTCACGACGTATATATGGTGGATACCCCTAAAGGAAGCGATAACGTGGAACAACGGGGCGCCGCGAAGGATAATTCTCTCGATAAGTAGTCAAAACGGCGACGTAAGCGCCGCTCAAAGCCCCGCCTCGACAAAGACAACGCCCATACAGACCCAGCCATAGAGCAGGGCGAACCGATGGACGACGAACATGCCCTCGAGCAACCATCCGAACAGGATAACTTGGATAGACAATCCATCCAAGGCGAAGATAACAGTCCGGACGATCTCACGCCGGACACATCATTGGAGCAGAAGAACCTCCACAAAAGGCTCGTCGCCACTGCACGTAGTCTGAAGAAGCATAAGCGGAAGCTCAAAACAGCGGAAGACATACTCAGAATGAGATGGAGCAAAGTACTCAAGACTGCAGACAAATACGGTGATAGTCGCCAAACAAAGAGCAACTCGAAGCACAAACTGCTGCCCGAATTTGACGAGGAGGCCGTAGAGCCCCCACAATCAAAGAACAAAGAGGCCGCCCGGTTGGATAGACGACCATATGACAAACAAAGAGCGGCAAGCGGTGCCGCACACAAGTCGGTATGCGATCCGCATAAGGATCCGCACCAAAAAGATGGCCCAGTTAGGTCAATCTATGGGCAAAGAAAGCAAGCTCTAGAAAGCAATACAACACGTCGAGTATTCGAACATCACGGCACACCTAAATACAGGGGCGCCGCACACCCCCTATGTTTCACCGATGAGGTGCTGGATCATGAATTTCCAGCGGGATTCAAGCCCGTAAACATAGAGACATACGACGGAACAACAGATCCTGGAGTCTGGATTGAGGATTACATCCTGCACATTCATATGGCTAGAGTAGATGACCTCCACGCCATAAAATACTTACCCCTCAAGCTCAAAGGGCCAGCCCGGCATTGGCTCAAAAGCCTCCCAGAAAATACCATTGGAAGTTGGGAAGAGCTCGAGGATGCGTTTCGGGCAAATTTTCAGGGGACTTATGTCCGCCCTCCGGATGCAGACGATTTAAGTCACATAACTCAACAGCCCGGAGAGTCAGCCCTTAAATTCTGGAACAGGTTCCTCACCAAAAAGAACCAAACAGTCGACTGTCCGGACGCCGAAGCCTTAGCAGCTTTCAAACATAACGTCCGAGACGAATGGCTCTCCAGACACCTCGGCCAAGAAAAGCCGAGAACAATGGCCGCACTAACAAGCCTCATGACCTGCTTTTGCGCGGGAGAGGATAGCTAGCTGGCAAGATGCAGCACCAGCGACCCAAGTACATCCGAGGTCAGGGATGGAAATGGGAAACCACGACATAGCAACGACCAGCGCCCGACCAAGGGAAACAGTCCAAAGAACACGGCAGTCAACGCCGGATTCAATATCTCTCGGCAGAACAACAAAAAACTGCATCTTAAGGACAACAGCGACGAGCTGTCCAACCTAAAAAAAATCTTGGACAAGATATGCCAATTCCACAGCACCCGCAGGAAGCCTGCAAACCATACCCACGGAGATTGCTGGGCCTTCGAACAGTCTGGCCGACTTATTGCTGAACACAAGGAGCTCGACACACCAAGTGAGGACGATGACGAACCCCACAAGCAGAGCAATGGGAAGCGAAAGAATTTCCCACAAGAGGTCAAAACAGTAAACTCACTTCAAGTGACAACAAGGAAAAATAGAGCGATGCCCATTAAAGTACGCGCCGCACAGTCTACCCCAACGGAGTCCCAACACTGGTTGTCAAAACTAATCACCTTCGACCATCGGGACTACTCCGGAAGTATCCAGAACACAGGCTGGACTGCTTTGATATTAGATCCTATAATCGACGGACTACAATTTACACAAGTCCTAATGGACAGCGGCAGTGATCTAAACCTGTTATATCAGGACACAATCCGTAGAATGGGGATAGACCCAACCAAAATTCGCCATAGCAACACTTCCTTTAAAGGAATGATGCCAGGCCCATATGCCCATTGTACGGGCTGTCTACTACTAGAAGTTGTGTTCGGCTCATCCGACAACTTCCGTCGTGAAAAGTTAGTCTTCCACATCGCCCCATTTAGAAGTAGCTATCAAGCACTATTGGGACACAAAGCTTTCGCCCTCTTTAACGCAATACCGCATTATGCATCTCTTACACTTAAAATGCCCGGTCCACGCGGCATCATCTCATTAAAAGGAAACTTCGAGTGTTCCTCGAATATGGAAGAACGTGAGACTGCCTTGACAGCCATGCATTAATCCGGCCTTGCTGATCAAAGCACCTAAACAGGTCATTGAGACCCCGGACACGGTTAGGCGAGTCCGGCAAAAATAAACAAGGGGCTTACTAGCCGCGTACCCCCCTACAAGGGGCTGCACACATGTACAATAAGAGCCAATAAAGCTCAATTTTATTCATTTTTTGAATCATACTCTGTTTATTTCAAAAATACATTTTTCGCACGATATTTTTTCAAACTAAGTTATTCTCTTTTACAGATGAACACCATGCTACACCCGTCCAGGATACGGCACAACAGAGACACAGGCGCAGACGTGCAGCAGGGACCCGTTGCAAGGATTTTTTTCAGATTAAGACCCTGCGTAAACCTTTTTTACTGTCTCTTGTTGATACACATCCCCCAGTTTCTTACCATAACCGAGGAGGAGGCTGGCGTTTTGGCATCGGCCGCGTCAGAAGTTTTCGCGCGTACCTGGACACTAGGGGCTTAGGGCATTGTTCTGACTGTTTTCATAAAGACCGAATACCTTAGGGAGTGTTCGGCGTCTCGAGTTAGGCCTTATATGCATCAGCTCCGAATCATGTCTTTGGTAAAATGTTGGGTTTGCCCGGCTCCTGTGTTTTGTTGCCTTACGTTTCGTTCTATCGGCTAACGCGGCACCAGGAGAACTACTGCGATTGTGCCCCGGTTCGGCCCGGTGAGCACCTCAGTAGAGAAAGCCGAAAACTGACTATCATGATATAGCGAGAGACTGGTCAACCACTCGATCCACCACCAGAATGTTTAGAATTCCTCTGCTTTGATGAAGGACCGTTTCCCGGTCAGGCACATACGCGCCCTGAATTCGGAGAGCGCGGTGCCCCTAGGGGCTATATAGTAGCCCCACCATCAAACTCCTATGGCTAAGTGAAAGTGATAAAGCATTATAGTAAGGTTGCCTAGTTTGCTACGCTATCACCTCCTTCACAGGACCAAGACGTTGGATTAAGTATGAAAATGCGCTTTTTTGCAAACACCCCTATCGGGGGTTGGGTGCGACATATGCCAAAGGATGGCTTATCATGGTGGGGGCGAGTAGAACATCGCCGGTGCCTGGAAACGGGATGAGGCGAAGACATGCACGCCAGCGGATCTTACCCAGCTTCAGGGCTCTCCGAGGAGATAACACCCCTACTGCTGCTCTGCGGAGTCTCCGCATGATCACTAAGGCAAAGTGACTACAATGGTGCTCCTGGAGCTGTATCGGGAGGCAGGAGAGGGCACGGCTAGCTCTCTCCTCCCTATGCTATCTGGTCTATCTCTATCAAGGTCCGAACCCTTTGCATGGGTGCCCCGAGGGGTTTATATAGGCCTACCCCCCGGGGGTACAATGGTAATCCGGCTTGGCGCGGGTCCCAGCCGTCTGTCTCTCAGACCGCCGTCCTTCCCGCCGGCTTCTGGGGACCGCTGACTGGTGGGTCCCACGGACAGGCTCGATACTGTAGCAGCACTCCAGATGACGCAGGTTTGTTCATGGGGTCGTGGCAACAGTGCCGCCGTCTATCAGGCGATCACTGTCGCCACTCCCCATCATATCTGGTTAATGGCTCGTGGGGCCCTGGGGAGGGGTCAGCCGACTACGGGGAGGCCGACTCCCACAGGGCCATCTTCGGGCGCTCAGGCCGCCTTCGGTCCACCCACTGATAGGCGGCCCTGCCGTCTTCGGGTCGTACAGGCCGGCGTCGTGGGCACAGTGCATTGTGCACTGTGGCTGAGGTCAGGGCAGGCATGGCAACAGTGCCGCGCCTCGCCGGAGATCTTCCAGCGGTACGGCCCACTGTAGCCATGCCGGTCCTTCGTAAGCAAGGGGGGAAGCGGCCATGCTGTGACCGTACCCCGCATCGTACTTCAAGATGAGGGAGGAGTTACGGGCCAACTCTCCGTAGTCGGCCCCTCTAGAGGTCGCCAGTCTTGGAGTCGGCTTATCTTGGAGTCGCCGTCTGGGACTCGGCTTGTCTCGGAGTCGCCGTTTGGGACTCGGCTTGTCTTGGACTCGGCCTGAGGGGCGTGGCCTGCCCCGATGTCTTGAAAGGTCCTGGGACTCGGGTTAGCCTACCCGTGGCCCATTACTCCGACAGTAGTCCCCGAAGCTGGCGAAGCCCTGCGGACGCTGCATGTGGGGCTTCGACAGTTTCAACCTCCCCGGTACGGACTCTAGAACTCGGCTATCGTCTTCTCTTGGGCCGACTGTTGAGAGTCTGATGCTTTCTAGCAAGGAGCCGCAGCTTGAAAGTCGCGGCGGGAAACCAGGCGGCATGCCTGATACGCTTCCCTGCAGTCATTGGGGCGGTCCTATCGCGTGGCGCCACGTGGAGAGGACAGCCTGCCTACCCACGCGCGCGACGGGACAGGCCGTCAGGTGGGGCCCGCCACCATCGTGCCTCGACATACGAATGGATCTGTTCTGGCCGTGGACGGTTGGTTTCCCCACGTTGTTACTGCACGCAGTACCTACATGGGGTAAATCGTGGGGCGGAGTGGAGCATCATGCGCAGTTAATCCCACGTCTGCCCCTCGGCTTCTCAGCCCATAGGGCTATAAGTACGCGGGGGGAGCGGAGCGGTACCGCACGCACGCTCTTCTCCCCCGTTCCCCCGCCTCATCTTGCCTTCTCTCTTTCCTTCCTCTACCGTTGAGTGGGAGAGCTCCACACCACGGCGATGAGCTCTTCTTCCGCCGTGGCCCCCGCCGTGCGCTCCGGCGTCTGGGACGGCTCGGAGGTGGAGGAGGAACACATCGAGTTCCTCCGCCAGACACGCCGCCTTCCCAGCGCGGACCTCGTGCGCGCCCGCCCGGCGCCGGAGGGGGAGACCCGGCCGGCGCCGGAGGAGGGCGAGCGGGTCATCTTCCACTCGCACCTCATGCGCGGTCTGGGGCTGCCGGCGAGAAGCTTCTTCCGCTCGTTCTTGGAGTTCCACAGCCTTCAGCCACACCACCTCACTCCGAATACGGTGGTGTTGCTCTCCGCCTTCGCCACTCTGTGCGAAGGTTTCCTCGGCGTTCTCCCCACCATCGAGTTGTGGGGAGAATTCTTCTCTTCTAAGCTCGGCACGCAAGTCGCCGGCATTCCGGCTCAGTGAGGCACCTACATCGTGGTGCGGCGCTCGACAGCCGACAATCCTTTCCCTCCCATCTCGCTGATTAAGTCAGTGAAGATGTGGCAGCGCTCGTACTTCTACGTGAAGAACCTCTCCTCCGACGGCGACTGGGTGAACCTGCCGCCCTACAACGCCGCCCCCCTAACTGGGAGGCTCCCCAGCTGGTCTCACCGAGCCAAGTCGCTGACTCCCTCTGGAGCTGCCGCCGTAGCGCGACTCCAAGTCTTGCTGCAGTCGGAGGGTCTCGTCGGGGCCGACTTGCTGGCCGCCTTCGTGGCGCGCCGAGTCCTCCCGCTCCAAGGCCGGCCTCACCCAAGTCGGATGAGCACCAAGGAGATGCCCCGCAAGGAGGTGGCGAACTTGGTGAACCATATCGCGCACTGCGAGTTCACAGAGGACTGGCAGTTCGGCAAGGAGCCGTACTCACGCGACAACCCCCCACCAGTGGTAAGTCGCGTCCCCCTACTGTTTTGTCTTCTTTTGCGGCCGACTCCGGCTTCTGACTCTTGTCGGTTTTTTCTGGGCTAGAACCCCCTCATGGAGCCTGCAGCCGGCGCCACGAGACAGCCCCGCGAGTATGTTCCTGATCGCGCGGACAGCGACGTTGACGACCCCGACTTGGGGGCGGCAGCGATGGAAGCCGGCGCCGAAGGCGGGGGAGAAGGAACAGAAGGCGGCTTCAAGCCCTCGGCCACCTTCGCCGACTGGCCTGACAACGACGCCGACGGAGAAGTCGCCCCGCACCACCAGCCGAGGGCCGGCTCGTCGGGCGCCGGCGCCTCCGCCGGCCTGGCTGGCCAAGGCGGCGCGAAGAGGCGTCACGCCGGGCCGAGTGCGCCTGGCGGCAAATTGAAGAAGCTCAAGGGGGCGGCCGCCGCAACCAAACGGGAGGAGGCGGCCGCGAAGGCAAACCGCTTCCGAAGGGAAGTGAGAAGGCCGCCGCTAGTCTCTGCGTAAGTCTTTATGCTCTTTCATTTTCCTTCGTTGAATCTTGTCCGAGTCTTCTTTTATTCTTTCTCCGTTCTTCTTCAGGGCCCCTCTTTCCCTTGAGAGAGTCGCCGTCCCATCACAATGTAACTAGATTATTGACTCTAGTGCAAGTGGGAGACTATTGGAAATATGCCCTAGAGGCAATAATAAAAGTTTATTATTATATTTCCTTGTTCATGATAATCGTCTGTTATTCATGCTATAATTGTGTTATCCAAAAATCGTAATACATGTGTGAATACATAGACCACAACATGTCCCTAGTAAGCCTCTAGTTGACTAGCTCGTTGATCAATTGATAGTCATGGTTTCCTGACTATGGACATTGGATGTCGTTGATAACGGGATCACATCATTAGGAGAATGATGTGATGGACAAGACCCAATCCTAAGCATAGCACAAGATCGTGTAGTTCGTTTGCTAGAGCTTTTCCAATGTCAAGTATCTTTTCCTTATACCATGAGATCTTGTAACTCCCGGATACCGTAGGAGTGCTTTAGGTGTACCAAACGTCGCAACGTAACTGGGTGAGTCTGTTGGGTTGACACGGATCGAGACTGGGATTTGTCACTCCGTGTAAGCGGAGAGGTATCTCTGGGCCCACTCGGTAGGACATCATCATATGCGCAATGTGACCAAGGAGTTGATCACGGGATGATGTGTTACGGAACGAGTAAAGAGACTTGCCGGTAACGAGATTGAACAAGGTATAAGGATACCGACGATCGAATCTCGGGCAAGTACAATACCGCTAGACAAAGGGAATTGTATACGGGATTGATTAAGTCCTTGACATCGTGGTTCATCCGATGAGATCATCGTGGAACATGTGGGAGCCATCATGGGTATCCAGATCCCGCTGTTGGTTATTGACCGGAGAACGTCTCGGTCATGTCTACATGTCTCCCGAACCCGTAGGGTCTACACACTTAAGGTTCGATGACGCTAGGGTTATAAAGGAAGTTTGCATGTGGTTACCGAATGTTGTTCGGAGTCTCGGATGAGATCCCGGACGTCACGAGGAGTTCCGGAATGGTCCGGAGGTAAAGATTTATATATGGGAAGTCCTATTTTGGCCACCGGAAAATGTTCGGGATTTTTCGGTATTGTACCGGGAAGGTTCTAGAAGGTTCCGGAGTGGGGCCCACCTGCATGGGGGGGCCCACATGAACGTGGGTAGTGGGGGCAAGGCCCCACACCCCTGGTCAAGGCGCACCAAGATCCCCCCTTAGAAGGAATAAGATCATATCCCAAAGGGATAAGATCAAGATCCCTAAAAAGGGGGGATAGCAATCGGTGGGGAAGGAAATGATGGGATTTCTTTCCTCCCACCTTTGCCAACGCCCCAATGGACTTGGAGGGCAAGAAACCAGCCCCCTCCACCCCTATATATAGTGGGGAGGCGCATGGGAGCTTCACCCTTGCCCCTGGCGCAGCCCTCCCTCTCCCAAGTGCTCCTCCTCTCTCGCGGTGCTTGGCGAAGCCCTGCAGGATTGCCACGCTCCTCCACCACCACCACGCCGTTGTGCTGCTGCTGGATGGAGTCTTCCTCAACCTCTCCCTCTCTCCTTGCTGGATCAAGGCGTGGGAGACGTCACCGGGCTGTACGTGTGTTGAACGCGGAGGTGCCGTCCGTTCGGCACTTGATCATCGGTGATTTGAATCACGACGAGTACGACTCCATCAACCCCGTTCACTTGAACGCTTCCGCTTAGCGATCTACAAGGGTATGTAGATGCACTCTCCTTTCTACTCGTTGCTGGTCTCTCCATAGATAGATCTTGGTGATACGTAGGAAGAATTTTTTGAATTTCTGCTACGTTCCCCAACAGTGGTATCAGAGCCAGGTTTATTGCGTAGATTCTTTGCACGAGTAGAACACAAAGTAGTTGTGGGCGTTGATTTTGTTCAATATGCTTACTGTTACTAGTCCAATCTTGTTTCGACGGTATTGTGGGATGAAGCGGCCCGGACCGACCTTACACGTACTCTTACGTGAGACAGGTTCCACCGACTGACATGCACTTGGTGCATAAGGTGGCTAGCGGGTGCCAGTCTCTCCCACTTTAGTCGGAACGGATTCGATGAAAAGGGTCCTTATGAAGGGTAAATAGCAATTGGCATATCACGTTGTGGTTTTGCGTAGGTAAGAAACGTTCTTGCTAGAAACCCATAGCAGCCACGTAAAACATGCAAACAACAATCAGAGGACGTCTAACTTGTTTTTGCAGGGTATGCTATGTGATGTGATATGGCCAACAAGAATGTGATGAATGATATGTGTTGTATGAGATTGATCATGTTCTTGTAATAGGATTCACGACTTGCATGTCGATGAGTATGACAACCGGCAGGAGCCATAGGAGTTGTCTTAATTTATTGTATGACCTGCGTGTCATTGAACAACGCCATGTAATTACTTTACTTTATTGCTAACCGGTAGCCATAGTAGTAGAAGTAATAAGTTGGCGAGACGACTTCATGGAGACACAATGATGGAGATCATGATCATGGTGTCATGCCGGTGACGATGATGATCATGGAGCCCCGAAGATGGAGATCAAAAGGAGCAAAATGATATTGGCCATATCATGTCACTATTTGATTGCATGTGATGTTTATCATGTTTATGCATCTTGTTTACTTAGGACGACGGTAGTAAATAAGATGATCCCTTACAAAATTTCAAGAAGTGTTCTCCCCTAACTGTGCACCGTTGCTACAGTTCGTCGCTTCTAAGCACCACGTGATGATCGAGTGTGATGGATTCTTACGTTCACATACAACGGTTGTAAGACAGATTTACACACGCGAAAACACTTAGGGTTAACTTGACGAGCCTAGCATGTACAGACATGGCCTCGGAACACGGAGACCGAAAGGTCGAGCATGAGTCGTATAGTAGATACGATCAACATGAAAATGTTCACCGATGATGACTAGTCCGTCTCACGTGATGATCGGACACGGGCTAGTTTGACTCGGATCATGTGATCACTTAGATGACCAGAGGGATGTCTATCTGAGTGGGAGTTCATAAGATGAACTTAATTATCCTGAACATAGTCAAAAAGACCTTTTGCAAATTATGTCATAGCTCACGCTATAGTTCTACTGTTTACATATGTTCCTAGAGAAAATATAGTTGAAAGTTGATAGTAGCTATTATGCGGACAGTAGAAAGCTTATGTCCTTAATGCACCGCTCAGTGTGTTGAACCCCAAACGTCGTTTGTGGATGTTACGAACATCAGACATACACGTTTTGATAACTATGTGATATTTCAGATAAACGGTTTAGAGTTAAGGCACCAAAGATGTTTTCGAAAAGTCGCGGAACATATGAGATGTTTTGAGGGCTGAAATTGAGATTTCAGGCTCGTGCCCACGTCAAGAGGTATAAGACCTCCGACGATTTTCTTAACCTGCAAACTAATGGAGAAAAGCTCAATTGTTGTGCTTGTGCTCAGATTGTCTGAGTACAACAATCACTTGAATCGAGTGGGAGTTGATCTTCCAGATGAGATAGTGATGTTTCTCCAAAAGTCATTGCCACCAAGCTGCTAGAGCTTTGTGATGAACTATAACATATCAGGGATAGATATGATGATCCTTGAGGTATTCACGAGGTTTGACACCGCGAAAGTAGAAATCAAGAAGGAGCATCAATTTTTGATGGTTGGTGAAACCACTAGTTTCAAGAAGGGCAAGGGCAAGAAGGGATACTTAATGAAACGGCAAATCAGCTGCTGCTCTAGTGAAGAAACCCAAGGTTGAACCCAAACCCGAGACTAAGTGCTTCTGTAATAAGGGGAACAGCCACTGGAGCAGGATTACCCTAGATACTTGGTAGATGAGAAGGCTATCGATAGAAGTATATTGGATATACATTATGTTAATGTGTACTTTATTAGTACTCCTAGTAGCACCAGGGTATTAGATACCGGTTCGGTTGCTAAGTGTTAGTAACTCGAAACAAAAGGCTACGGAATAAACGGAGACTAGCTAAAGGTGAGCTGACGATATGTGTTGGAAGTGTTTCCAAGTGTTGATATGATCAAAGCATCGTACGCTCCCTCTACCATCGAGATTGGTGTTTGCGTTGAGCATAGACATGATTGGATTATGTCTATTGCAATACGGTTATTCATTTAAGGAGAATAATGGTTGCTCTGTTTATTTGAATAATACCTTGAATGGTCTTGCACCTAAAATGAATGGTTTATTGAATCTCGATCGTAGACACATGTTCATGCCAAAAGATAGTAATGATAGTACCACCTACTTGTCGCACTGCCACATAAGTCATATCGGTATAAAACGCATGAAGAAGCTCCATGTTGATGGATCTTTGGGCTCACTCATTTTTGAAAAGTTTGAGACATGCGAACCATGTCTATTGGTGTATATGCATGAAGAAACTCCATGCAAATGGACCGTTTGAACTCACTTGATCTTGAATCACTTGAGACATGCAAATCATACCACATGGGCAAGATGACTGAAATCCTCGGTTTCAGTAAAATGGAACTAGAAAGCAACTTGTGGGAAGAAATACATTTTGATGTATGCAATACAATAAGTGTTGAGGCATGTAGTGGATATCGTTATGTTCTTACTTCACAGATGATTCGAGTAGATGTTGAGAATATTTACTTAATGAAACACAAGTCTGAATTATTGAATGGTTCAAGTAATTTCAGAGTGAAGTAGAAGATTATTGTGACAGGAGGATAAAATGTCTATGATATGATCATAGAGATGAATATCTGAGTTACGAGTTTTGGCACACAATTAAGACATTGTGGAAATTGTTTCACAATTAAAACCGCCTGGAACACCATAGTGTGATGGTGTGTCCGAACATCATAGTTGCACCCTATTGTATATGGTGCGTACCATGATGTCTCTTATCGAATTACCACTATCATTCATGGGTTAGGCATTAGAGACAACCACATTCACTTTAATAGGGTACCACATAATTCCGTTGAGACGACACCGTTTGAACTATGGTTTGGAGAAACCTAAGTTGTCGTTTCTTAAAAGTTTGGGGCTGCGACTCTTATGTGAAAAAGTTACAGGTTGATAAGCTCGAACCCAAAGCGGATAAAATGCATCTTCATAGGACACCCAAAACAGTTGGGTATACCTCCTAATTCAGATCCGATAGCAATATGGATTGTTTCTTGAATCGGGTCCCTTCTCGAGGAAAGGTTTCTCTCAAAAAGTTGAGTGGGAGGATGGTGGAGACTTGATGAGGTTATTGAACCATCACTTCAACCAGTGTGAAGCAGGGCACAGGAAGTCATTCCCGTGGCACCTACACCAATTGAAGTGGAAGCTTATGATAGTGATCATGAAGCTTCAGAACAAGTCACTACCGAACCTCGTAGGACGACAAGGACGCGTACTACTTCGGAGTGGTACAGTAATCCTGTCTTGAAGGTCATGTTGCTAGACAACAATGAACCTACGAGCTATGGAGAAGCAATGGTGGGCCCAATTCCGACAAATGGTTAGAAGCCATGAAATCCGAGATAGGATCCATGTATCAGAACAAAGCATGGACTTTGGTGGACTTGCCCAAAGATCGGCAAGCCATTGAGATAAATGGATCTTTAAGAAGAAGACGGACCTGGATGGTAATGTCACCATCTATGAAGCTCGACTTGTGGCGAAGAGTTTTTCACAAGTTCAAGGAGTTGACTACGATGAGATTTTCTCATCTGTAGCGATGCTTGAAGTCTGTCGGAATCATGTTAGCATTAGCTGCATTTATGAAATCTGGCAGATGGATGTCAAAACAAGTTTCCTTACCAGTTTTCGTAAGGAAAGGTTGTATGTAATACAATCAGAAAGCTTTTGACGATCCTAAGGATGCTAAAAGGTATGCTGGCTCCAGCGATCCTTCCAAGGACTGGAGTAAGCATCTCGGAGTTGGAATGTACACTTTGATAAGATGATCAAAGATTTTGGGTTTATACAAAGTTTATGAGAAACTTGTATTTCCAAAGAAGTGAGTGGGAGCACTATGGAATTTCTGATGAGTATATGTTGTTGACATATTGATGATCAGAAATGATGTAGAATTTCTAGAAAGCATATAGGGTTATTTGAAAACTGTTTTTCAATGGAAAACCTGGATTAGGCTACTTGAACAATAAGCATCAAGATCTATAAGATAGATCAAAATGCTTAATAGTACTTTTAAATGAGCACGTACCTTGACATAATCTTGAAGGTGTTCAAGATGGATCAGTCAAAGAAGGAGTTCTTGCCTGAGTTGTAAGGTATGAAGTTAAGACTTAAAGCTCGACCACGGCAGCAGAAAGAGGAAGGACGAAGGTCGTCCCCTATGCTTTTATCATAGGCTCTCTACAGTATGCTATGTTGTGTACCACACCTGAAGTGTGCCTTGCCATGAGTCAGTCAAGGGGTACAAGAGTGATCCAAGAATGGATCACAGGACGGCGGTCAAAGTTATCCTTAGTAACTAGTGGACTAAGGAATTTTCTTGATTATGGAGGTGATAAAGAGTTCGACGTAAAGAGTTACGTCGATGCAAGCTTAACACCTATCCGAATAGCTCTGAGTAGAGACACCGGATACGTATAATGGAGCAACAATTTAGAATAGCTCCAAGTAGAACAGTTATTTGGAATAGCTCCAAATAGAGCGTGGTAGCTGCATTTAGGAGATGACATAGAGATTTGTAAAACACACACGGATCTAAAACTTTCAGACCCGTTGACTATAACCTCTCTCACAAGCATAACATGATCAAACCCAGAACTCATCGAGTGTTAATCACATGGTAAATGTGAACTAGATTATTGACTCTAGTAAACTCTTTGGGTGTTAGTCACATGGGGATGTGACCTTGAGTGTTAATCACATATCGATGTGAACTAGATTATTGACTCTAGTGCAAGTGGGAGACTGTTGGAAATATGCCCTAGAGGCAATAATAAAAGTATTATTATTATATTTCCTTGTTCATGATAATTGTCTTTTATTCATGCTATAACTGTATTATCCGGAAATCATAATACACGTGTGAATACATAGACCACAATATGTCCCTAGTGAGCCTCTAGTTGACTAGCTCGTTGTGATCAATAGATAGTCATGGTTTCCTGGCTATGGACATTGGATGTCGTTGATAACGGGATCACATCATTAGGAGAATGATGTGATGGACAAGACCCAATCCTAAGCCTAGCACTAAGATCGTGTAGTTCGTTTGCTAGAGCTTTTCCAATGTCAAGTATCTCTTCCTTAGACCATGAGATCGTGTAACTCCCGGATACCGTAGGAGTTCTTTGGGTGTATCAAACGTCACAACGTAACTGGGTGACTATAAAGGTGCACTACAGGTATCTCTGAAAGTGTCTGTTGGGTTGACACGGATCGAGACTGGGATTTGTCACTCCGTGTAAGCGGAGAGGTATCTCTGGGCCCACTCGGTAGGACATCATCATATGCGCAATGTGACCAAGGAGTTGATCACGGGATGATGTGTTACGGAACGAGTAAAGAGACTTGCCGGTAACGAGATTGAACAAGGTATAAGGATACCGACGATCGAATCTCGGGCAAGTACAATACCGCTAGACAAAGGGAATTGTATACGGGATTGATTAAGTCCTTGACATCGTGGTTTATCCGATGAGATCATCGTGGAACATGTGGGAGCCATCATGGGTATCCAGATCCCGCTGTTGGTTATTGACCGGAGAACGTCTCGGTCATGTCTACATGTCTCCCGAACCCGTAGGGTCTACACACTTAAGGTTCGATGATGCTAGGGTTATAAAGGAAGTTTGCATGTGGTTACCGAATGTTGTTCGGAGTCCCGGATGAGATCCCGGACGTCACGAGGAGTTCCGGAATGGTCCGGAGGTAAAGATTTATATATGGGAAGTCCTATTTTGGCCACCGGAAAATGTTCGGGATTTTTCGGTATTGTACCGGGAAGGTTCTAGAAGGTTCCGGAGTGGGGCCCACCTGCATGGGGGGGCCCACATGAACGTGGGTAGTGGGGGCAAGGCCCCACACCCCTGGTCAAGGCGCACCAAGATCCCCCCTTAGAAGGAATAAGATCATATCCCAAAGGGATAAGATCAAGATCCCTAAAAAGGGGGGATAGCAATCGGTGGGGAAGGAAATGATGGGATTTCTTTCCTCCCACCTTTGCCAACGCCCCAATGGACTTGGAGGGCAAGAAACCAGCCCCCTCCACCCCTATATATAGTGGGGAGGCGCATGGGAGCTTCACCCTTGCCCCTGGCGCAGCCCTCCCTCTCCCAAGTGCTCCTCCTCTCTCGCGGTGCTTGGCGAAGCCCTGCAGGATTGCCACGCTCCTCCACCACCACCACGCCGTTGTGCTGCTGCTGGATGGAGTCTTCCTCAACCTCTCCCTCTCTCCTTGCTGGATCAAGGCGTGGGAGACGTCACCGGGCTGTACATGTGTTGAACGCGGAGGTGCCGTCCGTTCGGCACTTGATCATCGGTGATTTGAATCACGACGAGTACGACTCCATCAATCCCGTTCACTTGAACGCTTCCGCTTAGCGATCTACAAGGGTATGTAGATGCACTCTCCTTTCTACTCGTTGCTGGTCTCTCCATAGATAGATCTTGGTGATACGTAGGAAGAATTTTTTGAATTTCTGCTACGTTCCCCAACAAATACTTGGCGGGCCGATCCCGCCGCCGACCTCCGGAAGGCGACGGAACAAAATGCGCGGGAGAAGCGCGACGAGGAGGAGGCCGAACGCCTGGAGAAGGCGCAGGCCGACAAGGCAGCCGCCAATGCCCAGAAGAAGCTGGAGGATGCCGAAGCCGCCCTTGCGGCAAGATGGCGTGCCGAGGAGGCCGCGCGTCGCCGATCAGCGATGCTCGTCCCCCCGTTGTCGTCTGCGCCGCCGCCTCCGGAGTTCACGGGGCAGACCGGAGAGGCCGGCACCGAGAACCCCCTCGTGGAGAAGGAGAGCGGCGAAGCTTCTATGTCGGACACTCTCGTGCCGCCATCACCGCCTCCGCCGCCGTCTGGGAGACCGCATGGCAAACAGCCGGTGGGTCAGTTGGAGCCGCCGATCGCGGACGAGGCCGAGGCGCGGCTGCTTCTTCAAGTCGTCTCGCCGGTGTGCCGCCATCTTGAGAGGGCGACCTCGGCACCGCGACCTCGGGAGACCGGCGCTGCCAGTTCGGCAACCCTGGACATTGAGGCCTCCAGCGCCGCGCCCACCGGGTGGCTGCGTGGAGGCGGCACCGGACCGCTGAACCATGCACTCCTGGACGTCCAGGCGAAGCTACGCGCCGAAGGCGACGCCCTTCAAGCTTGCACCAGGGCGCATCTGGCCGCGCGGACGTCCGTCCGAGTACGTTTCCCTCTTCCTTTTTATTCTTGTTTTTCTCTGTGGGGGCGCGCCAGCGCACCCACTGGGTGTAGTCCCCGAGTTCCGGACCGGCTGCTGAGCAGGCGGTTCGGAACTCCCTCTGGCGAGTTCCAAATACTAATTTTGTCTCTATTGACTTATAGCAGGAGTATCATAACCTCCGCGCCACTGCCTTCAACCGCAATGTCGAGGAGTTGAACAAGCGGACCGCCGACTTGACGGAAAGCCGGAGTAAGCTCTTTTTCCTTTTCTTCGCGGGGGCGCGCTTGCGCACCCGCGGGCTGTAGTCCCCGAGATTCGGGCCGACTGCTGAGCAGTCGGGCCGGATCTTCCCGGCGATCTACTTTTGCCGACGACTTACTTGTCTTCTTCTTTCGTTCTTCAAGCGCCAACGCCGCTCTTCAGGAGCAGCTGGGCGAGGCCAATACCGCCCGGCGTGCCAAGGAGGAGGAGTGCGGCAAGCTCGCCAAAGAGCGCGACCTGCTGGCGGCGCAGCTGGCCGAGCAAAAGGAGCTGCTCAAGAAGGCGCAGGACGAGGCCGAGAAGAGGGAGACCGCTCTCATGGCCGAGTTTGAGAGCGAGCGCTCCTCCTGGACTGATAGGGAGGCGATGCTGACCTCCGGCTACCACGAAATCGAGGATATCGTTGATGGTAAGTTTCTTTCGTTTCTTCGGGCTTCCGACTATGCATCAGGCCGACTTCTGATTTTTTGACTTGCTTCTTTTTTGTCTTGGCAGACTTCTTCCCTAGTCACTTGCAGGCAGTCCCTCTGGCCATCAAGGCTGCTCGAGAGGCGCGAAGGGCAGCCGGTGAGGAGATCGCCGCTAACACCCCCCGAATCATCGATGAGCAGCTTCTGAGCATTGAAGCCCGTCTTCGTCCGGCTCACCGGCTGTTGCGCCGGCTTCAGTGTGCCGGTGCCTAGGCGGTTGCCGCCCTGTGGCCAGACATGCCGGCTCTGCGCACCGCCAGTCGGACCGCCGACTGGCTGGAAGTCGCCGCCGGCCGTCTTGAGGCTTGGAAGAGCTCCTCGGCCCGGGCCGGAGCGCGCCCGGCCTTGGAGTTTGTCAAGGCGTGGTATCCAGGGCTGGACCTGGATCATCTGGCCGCGTTCCGGTCAGAAGCTCAGGCTGAGCTGGAGGCCGTGGAGGGCGCCCTTATCGAGCGTGCGGCGGCCATCGCCGAGTACACGGACACCAGTGTCTTCGTGCCCGAGAGGGCTGAAGGCGGCAAGGAAGTGCCGCCAGAGTGGTTTGGGATGAACCCGGAGTATGGCAAGGACTCGGCGGAGGTGATCGGCTCCAGCACCGAGGAGGAGGACGAGGCGGAGGACGGAGGCGAGGCGGAGGTGCAAGAAGACGGAGCAGGCGGCCAACCTAAGCTCGACCATGCCTCCAGCAACGAGCCGCGTCAAGAGAAGGCAGCTGCCGCCGGAGGCGACCAAGCCGAGACCGCCCAGCCGACTGCCCCGGCGCCTGACGCCGCCGTCTCCTCCGACCCTCCGATTCCAGATGCCGCCTCCTAGGCTGCCTTTTCCGCCTTTGTTAGTCTGTCTTAGCAATCTTTTGAAAACTTTGTTAGATTCGAACGATTCCACCCGCGGGGTGTATTTGAACCTCTATTCGAAGATTCGGCCAAGGGCCTATGTAAATATTTATCCGATTTCCGTCTTTCCTTGCTTACTGCTCTTTAGGCTTTTCCCTTTGCCGCCTTCCTTTAGTTGCCGTCTTGCCAGATGGACAGCCGCTCTGCGGACTGTCGCTGGGTCAAGTGCCTGGCTACTTTGGGAGGGTAAGTACTTGGCCGTTTAGAGTTTTTTAGCAAGTCGACTAGAAAGCGGCAGGCTGACTACTCAAGAGTCGGCCGCCCTTGATAGAGGTTAAGGCGGTGAGCCGACTATTCATGAGTCGGCTTTCTGCTTCAAAAATGCTGGAGGCCATCTTACTCTATGTTCGTGCTTTAGGTCCTTAGCCATTTTCGTGTGGGCGCCCGCTCTTCCTCACCCCTGCCCGCCTCACAGTCGCTCTGCGAGCTGCGGCTTTGGCAGGAGGCGGATCGGGCACCGTGCACTACTTGTCCGACTGCAGGAAGCTCCTCATAGCGCAAGGCAGCGAGTCCCCGGGCCGACTAGTGTGGCCCGGTGCCAAGCGGCTTGTAATGAAAGTAATGTACTCGGAGGCATAATCCTTTATCATATAGATAACACAAAAAGGCAGTCCCCGAGCTCGTCTCGGGGGGCCCAAGGTCTTAGTACTTTAATACAAAGGGGGTAGTGAGATACATATTGCATCACCTATAAAATCTTCAAAGAAGATTTGCATTCCACGGGCGTTCTGTTTCTTTGTCGGAGTCGTCCCTCTTGCGCGCTCGGGGCTTCTGAGCGTTAATCAGATAGTAGGCGTCGTTCCCTAGCACCTTGCTGATGATGAAGGGGCCTTCCCAAGGCGCCGACAACTTGTGCTGGCCGGCTGTTCTCTGAATCAGCCGGAGCACAAGGTCGCCCTCTTGAAACGATCTCGGCTTGACCTTTAGGTTGTAGTATCAGTGCAGACCCTGCTGGTAGATGCCGGACCGGCTGAGTGCTAACAGCCGGCCCTCTTCCAGCAGGTCAACGCCGTCTTGGCGTGCTTCTTCAGCTTCCTCTTTGGTGTACATGGTGACTCATGGAGAGTTGAACTCTATGTCCGTCGGGATGACGGCTTCGGCACCGTAGACGAGGAAGAAAGGCGTGAAGCCGGTTGACTTGTTTGGAGTCGTGTGCAGACTCCAGAGGACGGATGGTAGCTCCTCAACCCAACAGCCGGCCGAACGCTCAAGTGGTTCGACCAGCCGAGGCTTGATGCTGAACAGGATGAGGCCGTTTGCTTGCTCCACCTGGCTGTTTGACTGCGGATGGGCAACGGACGCTAAGTCCAGTCGGAAGCCCTGCGTCGCGCAGAAACGGGCCAAGGCACCTTTGGCAAAGTTCGTGCCATTGTCGGTGATGATGATGTGCGGTATGCCATACCGCACCGTGATGTTGGCGATGAAAGTCACCGCAGTCGGACCGTTCAACTTCTTGATGGGCTTTGCTTCTATCCACTTGGTGAACTTGTCCACCGCGACAAGCAGATGAGTTAGGCCACCTCGGGCCGTCTTGAATGGTCCCACCATGTCCAGGCCCCAAACTGCGAAGGGCCAGGCGATGGGGATTGTCTTCAGCGAGGAAGCCGGCTGAAGTGGCTTAGAACGGAAAATCTGGCACCCCTTGCACTTTTGGACTAACTCTTTGGCCTCTTCCAGGGCAGTTGGCCAGAAGAAACCGTGCCGAAAGGCTTTGGCGACGAGTGCTCTTGAAGCCGCATGGTGGCCGCACTCGCCTTGATGAATGTCTCTGAGAATTGCTTGGCCTTGTTCTGGCTCTACGCAGCGCTGGTAGACACCAGTGACACTGTGCCTGACCAGCTCTCTGTTGATTATGGTGTATGCTGCCGCTCGGCGTTGCACTTGCCGCGCCAGGATCTCATCAGTCGGCAGCTCTCTGTTCACTAAAAACTTGAGGATGGGCTGGGCCCATGAAGGTGCTGCTATTTCTTCGACTGCTACCACAGCAACTTGGACAAGGGTGGCTGGGCTAGGAGGCGGCGGGCCAGAATCCACGGCCACTTGTTGGCTTGAAGGAGTCCCCGGGCCGGGTTCTGAAGTCCCCGGGCTGGCTTCAACTAAGATTTTCTTGGGGCCATCTGCTGGGGCTCTTGAGTCGGATCCGACTTCTTCAGGAGGAGCCGGCACAAAGATGGAGTCTGATTCTGGTGAAGGCTTGATAGACGGCTTGAGGAGGCGCTGAAGAGCGACGCCGGATGGTATTGCTTGGCGGGTGGAACCGACTCGTGCCAAGGCGTCTGCTTGATCGTTGTCGTTTCTTGGCACGTGAAGGAACTAGCACCCCTCGAAGTATCCGCTGAGTTGCTGCACCAAGAAGCGGTAGCTCGCCATGTTTGCGTCTTTGGCCTCCCAGTCGCCGGATGACTGCTGGACCACCAAGTCGGAGTCGCCATAGCACAGAATCTGGCGAATGCCGAGTTCTTTGGCTAGCCGGAGCCCATGGATGAGCGCCTCGTATTCGGCGACGTTGTTGGAGGCGGTGAAGTGGATCTGCAGCACATGCTTGAGCTTGTCGCCTTTGGGGGAAGTAAGGACGACGCCGGCTCCCAAGCCGGTGCGCATCTTGGAGCCGTCGAAATGCATCCGCCAATGGGTGGAATCGGGCGCTGGTGGCAGGTACTGGATCTCGGCCCAGTCGACGAGGAAGTCGGCCAGTGCCTGCGACTTGATGGCGGTGCGGAGCTGGTAGTAGATGGTGTAAGGAGCCAGATCTATGGCCCATTTGGCTACTCGGCCGGAGGCGTCTCGGCTTCCAATGATCTCAGCCAGCGGAGCGGTGCAAACCACAGTGATTGGGTGCTCTTGAAAGTAAGGCTTCAGCTTCTTGGCGGCAAAATGCACGCCGTAGCACATCTTCTGGTAATGGGGGTAGTTCTGCTTGGAGGTTGACAGTACCTCGCTCAGGTAATATACCGGTCTCTGGACAGGGAGCGCCTTGCCTTCCTCTTTGCGTTCGACTATGATGACTGTGCTGACTACTCGGCTAGTGGCGGCGATGTACAGGAGCATGGGCTCTTTAGGAGTCGGAGCCGCCAACACAGGGGGAGTAGTCAACATCTTCTTCAGCTGGAGAAATGCTTCATCCGCCTTGTGATTCCACTCGAAGAAGGTGGTCTTCTTCATCAATTGATACAAAGGCAGAGCTTTCTCGCGCAGCCGACTGATGAATCGGCTGATGGACGCCAAACAGCCGGTGAACTTCTGCACATCTAACAGTCGGCTTGGTACCTCCATCCTCTCGATGGCCTTGATCTTCACGGGGTTGCACTCTATGCCGCGTTCGGAGACCAGGAAGCCAAGGAGCTGGCCAGCTGGTACTCCGAAGACGCACTTCTCAGGGTTGAGCTTGATCTGGAATTGGCGCATGTTCTCAAAGGTCTCCTTGAGGTCTCCTAGCAGCGTCCCACGCTTCTCCGTCTTCACCACCACATCATCTACGTAGACGTGGGTATTTCTGCTGAGTTGCTTGAGGAGGCACTTCTGCATGCAACGCTGAAAGGTGGCGCCGGCATTCCTCAAGCCGAACGTCATCGTCAGGTAGCAGAAGGCTCCGAATGGTGTGATGAAGGCGGTCTTCAGTCTGTCTGCCGGGTTCAGCTTGATCTAGCGATATCTTGAATATGCATCTAAGAAACTCAGCAGCTCGCATCCGGCTGTGGAGTCTATCACCTGATCGATTCTTGGCAGGGCAAACAGATCCTTTGGGCAGGCTTTGTTGAGGCTTGTGTAGTCAATGCACATCCGCCACTGCTTGTTTTTCTTCAGTACCAGAACCGGGTTTGATAGCCACTCTGGAAAAAATACTTCCATGATGAAGCCAGCTGCCAGGAGCCGGGCTATCTCTTCTCCAACAACTCTTCTTTTTCTTCTGACAAGCGGCGCAAGGGCTGCCTGACGGGTTTCACATCTGGCCTGACATGTAGCTTGTGCTCGGCGAATTCTGTCGGGACACCAGGCATGTCCTTGGGGGACCATGCGAAGATGTCGCGATTCTCATGGAGGAAATCGACGAGCTCGCCTTCCTATTTGCTGTCAAGGCCTGTGCCCATGACAGCGTATCTCTATGGGTGCTCCGTGTCCAAGGGTATCTTCTTGGTTTCTTTGGCCGGCTTGAATGATCCTTCTGCTTCCGACTCCTTGGGGTCGAGCGATAACTCAGGCTGCTTTCCTGCCATCGCCACGACCCGGTCAAGGAGCCACTTCTCAGCCGCGATCACCAAGGACTCGGCCAGCCGACTGCTCTCGGCCGTGCAGGAGGACGACTTCCTGTAGTCGCCGGCTACGATCAGAATTCCCTTGGAACTCGGCATTTTCATCTTGAGGTAGGCGTAGTGAGGAACCGCCATGAACTTGGCCAAGGCAGGTCGGCCAAGCAGTGTGTGGTATGGGCTTTCCAGGTCCACTACTTCAAACCAGACTGGCTCTCGGCGGAAATGATCTTTGTCCCCGAAGAGGACGTCTATCAGGATCTTGCCGATCGGTGAGCAGGAAAGGAAAGGTACAATACCATGGAACACCGTCCGGCTGCTCTGAAGCTGTCTTCGCTTGATTCCGAGTTTCTCCATTGTATCCTTGTACAGGATGTTGACGCTGCTGCCTCCGTCTATCAGTACTCGCGAGAAGCGGGCGGCCCGCCTATCAGTGGCCAAAGTGGCTCCTAGGACCAGGGCATAGGAACCCGGATTTGGCATCACCTCTGGGTGATCCGCTCTACTCCAACTGATAGGCCTCTCGGGCCAATGCATGAACTCTGGAGTACTTGACGTGACTGCATTTACTTCTTGCTGCTGTTGGCGCCTGCTGCGTCGGTCATCTGCTACACTGGTGAACATCACATAGGCTCCCTGCTCATCTGGGAACTCGTCTTGCACTGCGCCGACTGGCCGAGCAGCCGGCTGCTGGGGTGGCGGCGGAGGCGGCGGCCCAGCAGGCGGCGGAGGAATGAGGCCGTCTCCCTTGGCGATTCTGGTGAGCCAGTGGCACTTTCGGGTGGTATGATTCGACGGCTTCGCGCCACTGTGGAACTTGCAGGGACCATCCAAAGTCTGCTCATAGGAAAAGGCCAGCAACCAATTGGATTTGCCGCCTTTCTGCCGCTTGGCCGGAGGCTGCCCCTCCGGCTGTTGATCTTCAACCGTCGCAACCTGCCGACTGTTGGAAGTCAGCGGTTGGGCCTTGCGCTTATTGTCGTTCTGCTGTTGTCACCGACTGGTATCTCCAGCCGGAGTTCTGGGAGCCTGAGGAGCCACCTTGCCAGCCACGTTAACTTGAATCTCTGTCTTCATGGAGGAGTCGGCCGTGGCGTACTTGTCTCCTATGACTAGCGGTTCATCGAGGGTTTCTGGCTCGTCGCAGAGGAGCCTGTGCTTGAGGAGGGTGCCTTCTCGGCACCCGGCAGTGAAGTACTCAATAGCCTGCACCTCGTGCACGCCCTCGCAGGAGTTCCGAAGCTCGCCCCAGCGCGTGAGGTAGTCGCGTGTTGACTCATCAGGGCCTTGCACGCACAAGGAGAGCTGGACCGGCTTGGGAGGTTGCTTGTACGTGCTCGTGAAGTTGCGGATGAAGGCTTCGGTGAAGTCGACCCAACTGCTGATGCTGCGGGGCTTCAGATCGTTCAACCATGTCCGGGCCGTGCCCTGGAGCATGAGGGGAACGTACTTTACGGCAACCCGCTTGTTGCCGTTCGCTATGCTGACGGCTGTGGAGTAATCTATCAGCCAGTCCTCCGGCTTCACAGAGCCGGTGTACTTGGGCGTGTCTCGGGGGAGCGTGAACCCTTTGGGGAAGGGCTCGTCTCGGATGCGGGGCCCGAAGCAAGGCGGACCCAGCTCGTCTTCTTCTTCCAGCGCCAGGGATCGGTGGAGTCGGTCGATCCGATGGCGGGCGTCATTCTCTCCGACTCCCTCTTGACGGCCGAGGCGGCCACCGAGAGTCGGATGCTCAATAGGCGGCGGGGAAACTCGCCGTTCTCTTCTTGGCGGGGGAGGCAGATAGTCGTCCCGCCGCTCCACTGCTCTCGGACGGCCATCTTGGTCGCGCTCAATGGTGATGTGAGTCCGACTGCGACTAACAGCCGGCTCCTTCTCTTTCCTTCCGTGGACTCTGCCAGTCGGCGTCCGAGATGTCGCGCCTTGATCTCGGCGGGGAGGCAAGTCGTTGTTCGGTTACTGCAGCGCATCCGCGCGGCCACCGGCCGCGTTCTGCGCAGCAACCGCATCGAGGAGCTGCTGGACTCGCTCCGTCATCAAGCGGCGCTCTTCGCCCTCGAAGTTCTTCAGCTCGTCAGTCGCCGCTTGGGCAGTGCGGATGTTCTCCGCAGGGGTGGAGTATACGGGGCATTTATCCCCGAACAAGTCGGCAATGGTTGCGCCGCGCTGCCGGACCGCGCCTAGACGGCTCGTCCCAGTTGGAGCCGGCGAGCCGCCCACGGCGCGATCCATCTCGCGCTGGTATGCTTCTGACAGGCGCCTCATGCTCGCCAGCCTCTTGCCGCCTTCGATGATCTGAAGGTGGTGTGTCTCCAGCGTCTCGGCGTCTGCGTCCTCTGGAATGGGCGCCGTTAGGTCTTGCAGGGCCGCAGCGAGCGGGTCCTGAGCTTCTTCGCCGGAGCGCTCGTCGTGGCTGATGACGAGCACCTCCGTGACGGCGCTTCCGCCACTCTCCTCGTAAGGAAGCGGCTCGTCGTAGACCACCACGTTGGTGGGGAAAGTGTCAAGTGACACGGCGTCGGAGTCGACCAGCATTGGGTCGGTGGAGCCTACGGACTCCAAGTCCACGGCAGGCTCGCCGGTGACGTGGAGTTGGTCGAGGAGGCCCGCGAGAAGACTCTCGGGGCCACCCGTGCATGCGTCGGATGCAGGCTCGTCAGAGAGGCGCACCTCGCCGATGAGTTCGGCGAGGCTACTCGCTGCACAGGCAGCCTCAGCGCCGCACAGCGCGTCGATGCAGACTCCATCTGGCGAGCCTGGCTGGCTGCGCTCGCCAGGGAGGAAGAGGGTTCCCGTCCAGAACAGATCTCCGGACGACGGTGCACCAGGCCCCACGGTGGGCGCCAAATGTCGGGGGTTGGGTGCGACATATGCCAAAGGATGGCTTATCATGGTGGGGGCGAGTAGAACATCGCCGGTGCCTGGAAACGGGATGAGGCGAAGACATGCACGCCGGCGGATCTTACCCAGCTTTAGGGCTCTCCGAGGAGATAACACCCCTAATGTTGCTCTGCGGGTCTCCGCATGATCACTAAGGCAAAGTGACTACAATGGTGCTCCTGGAGCTGTATCGGGAGGCAGGAGAGGGCACGGCTAGCTCTCTCCTCCCTATGCTATCTGGTCTATCTCTATCAAGGTCCGAACCCTTTGCATGGGTGCCCCGGGGGGTTTATATAGGCCTACCCCCCGGGGGTACAATGGTAATCCGCCTAGGCGCGGGTCCCAGCCGTCTGTCTCTCAGACCGCCGTCCTTCTCGCCGGCTTCTGGGGCCCGCCGACTGGTGGGTCCCACGGACAGGCTCGATACTGTAGCAGCACTCCTGATGACGCAGGTTTGGTCATGGGGTCGTGGCAACAGTGCCGCCATCTATCAAGCGATCACTGTCACCACTCCCCATCATATCTGGTTAATGGCTCGTGGGGCCCTGGGGAGGGGTCAGCCGACTCCGGGGAGGCCGACTCCCACAGGGCCGTCTTCGGGCGCTCAGGCCACCTTCGGTCCACCCACTGACAGGCGGCCCTGCCGTCTTCGAGTCGTACAGGCCGGCGTCGTGGGCACAGTGCATTGTGCACTGTGGCTGAGGTCAGGGCAGGCATGGCAACAGTGTCGCGCCTCGCCGGAGATCTTCCAGCGGTACGGCCCACTGTAGCCATGCCGGTCCTTCGTAAGCAAGGGGGGAAGCGGCCATGCTGTGACCGTACCCCGCATCGTACTTCGAGATGAGGGAGGAGTTACGGGCCGACTCTTCGTAGTCAGCCCCTCTGGAGGTCGCCAGTCTTGGAGTCGGCTTATCTTGGAGTCGCCGTCTGGGACTCGGCTTGTCTCGGAGTCGCTGTCTGGGACTCGGCTTGTCTTGGACTCGGCCTGAGGGGCGCGGCCTGCCCCGATGTCTTGAAAGGTCCTGGGACTCGGGTTAGCCTACCCGTGGCCCATTACTCCGACAACCCCCGCACTATGTGCGTGGGGGTTGAAGCCGAAGACTGCCATCTTTCAGGTTATATACACATATACATTAATGGCCGCACAGGAGGTATTTCAATACTTGAACGCACAAGTATAAAAAGCCCTTATATTATATATTTGAAACATGGTTTCACAAATCATACATGTCATTTGAACATAATATTCTTCGAGCACTGCGTCTCTATCAAACGAGCGCCCTGTAGGACTTCCTCAAAATAGTGCTCGGCAGGTACTCGGCTTCGGTCTGAATCCCGGGATGCAACGTCGGTGGCCTTCATCTCTGCCCAGTATGTTTTGACACGGTCAAGAGCCATCCGCGCACCCTCTATGCATGTCGACCGCTTCGTTGCATTGATATGCGGCACCGCATCAAGGAACTGCTGCACCAAGCCAAAATAACTCTTCGGCTCGGGCCTTTTCGGCCATAAATGAGCCACGACATCCTTCATGGCAAGTCCGGACAACCTATTCAGCTCAGCCCATTCGGCCAACCGATCGGTTAATGGAAGGGGACGCTCTGGACTATGGAACTGCGACCAAAAAGCTCTTACATTCCGTGATCCTTTTGGCCTCGGAAGTGTGCGACCACGTCTGCGGCACTCGCCGCCAAATACAGATAAGCATCCTCCGCACCCCACAGCTGGCCCAACTGGGCATACTTCGGATCCGTGAACTTCCTCCGCAGCAGAAAGGGCTTTCCAGCCGCGATATCCTCGGCTTGACGTAGCTCCTCCTTTATAGCTCTCATCGCGGAGCGGGCATCCTTGGCTTCGGCGGTGGCCTTCTTCAGGTCCTCTTGCTCCGCTCGGTGTTCTTTTTCAAGAAACTCGCAGCGGTCGGTAGCATTCTTCAGCTTCATGACCATCTCGGCCATTTCCTCCCTGCTTCGGCAGTGAGCAGCCTGTTCGGCCTTTAGCTCTTCGGCCGCCTTCAAGGCAGCCGCATTACTTTTTCTGGCTTGCTCCTTGGCCCGGGCAAGCTCCGCCCGAAGGTCGTCCATAGCAGCGGCACCATCTGCATTAAGCATACATGTTGTAAGGTACGGGTGTCAAGCTCCCTTACCAGGTGTCCGCGAAGAAGCCGCATACCTTGTGACTCGTCAAGTCGCTTATTGACCAACGTGATGTCCGCATCTGCAACGTCAAGTTGCCGCTTCAGTTCGGCAAATCCATCAGTCCGGCTGGCCACCGAACGCTCCGCCACCTATATAGGAAAGGCGACATCTTACAACTGAGATTATGATCATCGGCACGCTGTCACCTTTGACAACATACCGAGTCTCAGGGGCTACTATCTATACAGGGCGCATTCTATATGCAAAACTGTCAGAAGGTATATCATTTTCGCGTACCTCAAACCCCGTCAGTAAACTTCTGACGGCTTCATGCAATCCGCTCTCAGCGGATGAAATCCTTTCAATCACCGTACCCATTAGCGCACGGTGATCTTCTAAGATAGACGCTTGCCCGAGCAGATCCTTCAGCTCCTCCGACCGTACACCAGTTGGTGCCGGACCGTCCGGCCCCGCCGGACTCGGGGAAACCCTCCGCGACGATACCTCAGGGTCGTCCGCCCCGCCTGACGGTGCGGCATAGGGAGGCGTTTCGCTCTCCATCATCTCTGGACGAAGATCCCCCGAAGACGAGCTCTGCTGAGAAGGGCTGAGATCCGAACTACAAGGTAAAATTTCGATTATCTTCAGAAATAAAAATAGGGATGTCCCTTATTACAAAACTCCCCTTTCTACTTACGGCTCGCTGGAGGGCTGATTCCTGTGGGGAAATAGTGCGGCCGGGGCATCTCCCAGCGCAGGACCCTCTGGTGAAGATTTCTTCCCCCGCTTTGAGGCCTTGGCCTCCAGATCTTTAGAAGCGGTCCTCTTCTCCCCCTGGAGGGAGGGATTCTCGATCCCCCCTTTCTTGAGAGCCTCCTTAGCGGAGGCAGTAGCTTTCCTGTTCCCCCCTTCGCCCTCTTCCAAAGGCGCAGCCTCCAGCATCTTGGTTAATACAGGATCCGGCGAGGTCTCAGGAAGGGGGGCCGGACATCTTATTAGTTTTGCTTTTGCTATCCACTCCTGTTCAAGGGACAGCTCTTTAAAGGGAAAGTTTATGATAAATGTACGGATAGCGTCCGGGCACAGGACTACTTACTTGAGTATCCGGGCGATTGCAGCTCAGACCTGCGTCCTCGGTCAAGTCCGGACACATCTCTTGTGATCCGAAGAACAGCTTATACATATCCACGGGCGTCGCGCCCATGAAGTGTTGGAGAGCTCGTGGTCCCTCCGGATTGAATTCCCACAGGCGGAAGGGGCGATGTTTGCAGGGCAGAAGGCGCCGAATCAGCATGACCTACACCACTACGACCAGATTGATCTCTCTCTCTTGGAGGTCTTGAATACGGCCCCGCAACAGAGGTACGTCCTTGGACGGCCCCCAGTCAAGACCCTTGTTGACCCATGACGCCAGCCGTTGTGGAGGACCCGAGCAAAGGCAGGTGGCGCCACCCATCTGGTGCCCCTGGGAGCGGTGATATAGAACCACTCCTATTGCCACAAACCAAGCTCCTCTTGAAAAGAGCCCTCGGGCCATGGAGCGTCAGCACTCTTGCTTATAACAGCCCCTCCGCACTCTACCAGCTGCCCCTCGATCATCTTCGACTCCACGTTGAAGGTATTGAGCCACAATCCGAAGTGAGGAGTAATGTGGAGGAAGGCTTCGCATACGACAATGAACGATGAGATGTGGAGGATGGACTCCGGATCCAAGTCGTGGAATTCCAGCCCATAATAAAACATGAGGCCCCTCAGGAAGGGGTTTGTCGGGAAGCCTAAACCCTGAAGGAAGTGAGACACGAACACCACGCTCTCATCAGGCTCGGGAGTAGGAATAACCTGCCCTTGGGCAGGCAGCCTATCCGAAATTTCGCTGGTTAGATACCTGGCGTCTCTCAGCTTTAGCACATCTTCTTCCGTGATGGAAGAAGGCATCCACCGGCCTTGCAGGTCGGAGCCGGACATCGTTGAAGGTCTGAAGTGCCCGAATCTGGAGCTTTGGGTGTTGGAACTCGAGGCGAGGGGCAGATTCGATTGAGATTGAAAGAAAGGAGCAGGCCTTGGTCTTGTTATAAAGAGGTTGAATACCAAGAGCCCTTCCTGTGGCCGTTTAGGACTCACCCTCGATAGAGGGGGCATGCCAACGGGCGCAGTTGGGTTACCCACGCCCGTATTGATGAGAATCCCGGAATAAGGAGACACGATCTCTGCTTTGATAAGACGTGCCAAGGAAACCGCTTCGCTAAACGTGCTGAGGTGGAACAGTAAAAACAACTCGAATAAAGGCTTGGCCGTGCTGTGACGTCACGCCACGAAATACGTCAGCAGATTGAACTTGTGTAAATATTATTCTCTCTACGGTGGTATGTGGAGCTTATTTTGCAGAGCCGGACACTATCCTGGTGTTCAAAATCTTCTATGAAGTATTCGGAGGAGGAACCCGCCTTGCAATGCCGAAGACAATATGCGCGCCGGACTCGTCGTCATTGAAGCCTGGTTCAGGGGCTACTGAGGGAGTCCTGGACTAGGGGGTGTCCGGATAGCCGAACTATCACCGTCGGCCGGACTCCAAAACTATGAAGATACAAGATTGAAGACTCCGTCCCGTGTCCGGATGGGACTTTTCTTGGCGTGGAAGGCAAGCTTGGCGATACGGATATGTAGATCTCCTACCATTGTAACCAACTCTGTGTAACCCTAGCCCTCTTCGGTGTCTATATAAACTGGAGGGTTTTAGTCCGTAGGACGAACAACAATCATACCATAGGCTAGCTTCTAGGGTTTAGCCTCTGTGATCTCGTGGTAGATTTACTCTTGTACTACCCATATCATCAATATTAATCAAGCAGGAGTAGGGTTTTACCTCCACCGAGAGGGCCCGAACCTGGGTAAAAACATCGTGTCCCTTGTCTCCTGTTACCATCCGCCTAGACGCACAGTTCGGGACCCCCTACCCGAGATCCGCCGGTTTTGACACCGACACCCAGCATTCTCTGTTGGTGTGGTTCGCATCTTTTTCAGGGGTGCCATGAATCTGACAGGACCTATCTAGAATTTTATTTAGGCTGGACGGACCATCTCTGCTGCCTTTAAATGTATTTTTCTGTTGACCGGATCTAGAGCTCCTGAATCCGGCGTTTACCGCTGTATTGTCTGGGCTGTCTTCATTATTTTGACGCTTGTTTTTATTGCGTCCCGGTTTTCCATTGCCATCCCTGAGTTCGGATGTGCCTGGATCGTTGGTGCCGCTGCGGGCCAACCAACTGTCCTCGCCCACACAAAAGCGGGTCATAAGAGTTGTTAGGGCTGCCATTGTCCTCGGCTTTTCCTGGACGAGGTGTTTGGCAAGCCATTCGTCCCTGACACTGTGTTTGAATGCTGCTAGGGCTTCAGCATCTAGACAGTCGATGATTCGGTTCTTCTTTTCGAGAAATCTATTCCAAAGCTTACGGGCTGACTCTCTGGGTTGTTGAATTATGTGACTTAAATCATCTGCATCCGGAGGTCGGACATAGGTCCCTCGAAAATTATCCCTGAAAGCGTCCTCGAGTTCCTTCCAACTTCCAATTGAATTTTCGGGGAGGCTTTTCAACCAGTGCCGAGCTGGTCCTTTCAACTTGAGGGGCAGGTATTTGATGGCGTGGAGATCGTCTCCGCGAGCCATATGAATGTGAAGAATAAAGTTCTCAATCCAAACTGCAAGGTATGTCGTTCCGTTGTATGCCTCGATGTTTACGGGTTTAAACCCCTCAGGAAATTCATGATCCAGCACCTCATCGGTGAAGCACAGGGGGTGTGCGGCACCCCTATACTTGGCTGTTTCGTGGCATGGGTACGCCGGCTGTAGTGTCCGGTGTTGATTCCGAGCTTGAAGTCAATCAGTGTAGTTGGTTTGGTGGTCGTGATCCTGCACAGGAACGCGTTTCCTAGATCCATAGATGGACCTGGTTATACCAACTCTTTTGTCTAGGTGCTCACGTAGATCGTGTGCTAACTTATGTGCGGCGTCATTAGCCGCTGTGTCTCGGCTACGAGGTGGTCGGTCTGGCAGATCGGCTGTATTGTTTTTCGGCGGCATGGGCATGATAGCCTCGTCGTCGAATTTGGGCAGCAGCTTACGTTTTGGGTAGCTCTTTGTCTGACGATCACCATCGTATCTTTCATCAGTGTCGAGCACTTCATTGCATCTGTGGTTGAGCGTATCCTACGCGGCTTGAAGCCGTTGCTTCTGCTTCTTCAAGCTCCTCGTGGTGGCGATAAGTCTCTTCTGGAGGTGCTCTTGTTCCAAGTGCTTTTCCGAGATGATGTGTGCATCGTCGTCCGGACTGTTCTCCTCTCCGGAGACAGGTTTATAAGTTTTTTCTTTGGCATCACTGTGATCGGACAGCGGCCCCGGACTGTGTTTGCCGTCCCCTTGCTTGTCTTGCTCCATCCTTGGGTCTACAGGGTCGTCGTTGTCTTTAGCATCATCCGGGGTGTTATTCTTTCTTTTGTCGGTATCGTTGTTTTTGCTATGGCGGGGTTTAGAGCGGCGGCGCTGACGTCGGCGCTTTGTTTGCTTTTCAAGAGGATTATCATCCGTTGCATCCTTTTGATCCTCGCCATTGCTTTCTTTGGGTGTGTCCACCATATATATGTCATATGATGAGGTGGTTGTCCAGCGCCCTGGGGGTGGTGGTTCCCGTTCTTCTCCGGCATCGTTGTCCATACCGTTGATGTCTTCGGAGTCGAAATCAAGCATGTCAGATAAGTCGTCGATAGTGGCTATTAAGTGGGTGGTGGGTGGGCAATGAATTCCTTCATCGTCCGCTTCCCACCAAAGCCGTACATAGTTCGACCAAGAGTCTCCTGACAGGGAGAGAGATTTTAATGAGTTTAGCACGTCGCCCAAGGGCGAGTGTTGGAAGATATCTGCGGAGCTGAACTCCATGATTGGTGCCCAGTTAGATCTGATGGGTGCGGATACACGCGGTTCGGAGCCTATGGCTGGAGACGAGTCCGAGGGTCTGATGACACAGACCACATTGGAAGTGAAATCTGTGTTCGGCTCTATCGCCGTTAAGTGTGCGGCCTCCATGGCAGGGTCCATCCTCCCGTCCTCGGATGGCACGATCTGCTCTGGATTTAAAGCCGGGGCAGCTGCATGTGTGATCTCCTGAACACCGTCCAATGGCAGATCTAGGTCACGCTCATCGCGACTGTAGGGTGCACCTGTCATGGGCTCGAATCCGTCGAAGATCAAGTCTCCACGAATGTCGGCAGTGTAATTCAAGCTTCCAAACCTGATCTGATGGCCAGGGGCATAGCTATCGATCTGCTCCAAATGGCCAAGCGAGTTGGCCCACAGTGCGAAGCCGCCGAATATGAAGATATGTCCGGGGAGGAAAACCTCACCCTGGACCGCATCGTTGTAGATGATCGAAAGGGCCATCAAGCCTTATGGTGACGACACAGTGGAACTCTCAACGAAAGCACCAATGCCGGTGTCAAAACCAGCGGATCTCGGGTATGGGGTCCCAAACTGTGCGTCTAAGGCTAATGGTAACAGGAGGCGGGGGACACGATGTTTACCCAGGCTCGGGCCCTCTCTATGGAGGTAATACCCTACTTCCTGCTTGATTGATCTTGATGATATGAGTATTACAAGAGTTGATCTACCACGAGATCGTAGAGGCTAAACCCTAGAAGCTAGCCTATGATTATGATTGTTCTCGTCCTACGGACTACCCTCCGGTTTATATAGACACCGGAGGGGGCTAGGGTTACACAGAGTCGGTTATAGAGGAAGGAATCTACATATCTGAATTGCCAAGCTTGCCTTCCATGCAATGGAGAGTCCCACCCGGACATGGGACGAAGTCTTCAATATTGTATCTTCATAGTCCAACAGTCCGACATAAGCATATAGTCCGGCAGTGCGAGGACCCCCTAATCCAGGACTCCCTCAGGCAGGGGCCGGGTGAGGGTGTCAAAATGTGCGCGTTGATGCATGTGTTACATGCAATCGTGTGAGGGACGGACGAATCGAGAATGATGGTTGTTGTGTTACGGATGCTCCTCTCTCTCTCACACACACACACACACATACACACACACAAGTAAAATAGAAGACCGTTCTCTCATGTATACACAATGTATCGTCATCTTTCTATGTCTCACTCATGCATGATCATTTGCACATTCACACCTCTCTATGTCTCTATCACACGCACACCGTCTCCACATTGCCCTTCTGTCACAACACACATATGGACACATACACACGTTCTCTCTCAGTCACACACACAAAATCAGTATTAGAAAAAACTAGGGCGCACCTAAAACGTCCAAATCCAAATAAACACGAACTAGAGCTAAATTCAAATATATGGAAATATTGTAGCGTCAAGAACTTTTCTAGGAAAAAAAGTTGAGTAATATTCGGGGATTGTTTTCACACACACAAAAAGGTTCGGTGGATGTCCTTCAAGAGCGACATGGTGACGCACCATTCGATCGACCGCGCGGCCGCGGTTCACGCGCTTGCACAGGATTTCGTATCATGGTTGTGGTAACTAATAAAAGCGCTGCCTAAGTCTAATGTTTACGTGTACTAGTATGGTTTTCTTTTAAGTTTGACCAACCCTATATAAAACTAAACTAAGCTCCCATATGCGCACTCATCAATATGTCGCCGCCGCCGTTGCGCATGCCAGCGCCCGCCTGCTTCGGCCAACAATTTCTCGCCCATCACCCGTCGTGTCACCGCCATCGCTGTGCCATGAAGCCGAAGGCTCGCCCGCTCACGTCGTTTGCAGTCCCTCCTTGCGATGCCGCCGCACTGCCAAGCACGCGAGCAGCTGGTGGAGCCACATCTATGGACACAACGTACAAAGAGGAGGACGAGCGTGTGCTCCAGCACGCCGGCAAGGAGGAACTAGCATGTCATTGTTGTGTCCGCCCGTGCGGAGGAGGCGCGCATGGTGGCTATTGCAGCGGAAGCCGGTCGCGCGTGCGTTGAGCCCGCAAACCGGGTGCAGATGCAGAATCTACCTTCGAGACCTTGAATGCCACGTGGATCATGCAATCTGAAGGAGCAATTTGGGTCAGTCGACTCTTGTGAGCCGTTTTATGCAACATGGATGGCCTTCTTCAACCTCCGAAATTGATGCACGGTAAATCTTCTCAGCCCGCCACACGCCTAACCGCCTCCCGCCGCCGCCCCGCCCTCCCATGAATCGCCTGCCGCCGCCATGCTCCCCCCATCCCCGCCATCCCCTTAACCCCGGGCACGATCCATTTTTTCCGGCGAACTGCATTCCACACCCAACACTCATAAGATAGATCATGGGCACCCTGCCACCCTAATATAGATACTGGGGTAGCTTCTCTGCCATCTTCTTGCTTCGCTCCGTCGAACTTCTTTCACAAATCGACTGACCCAAATTATACTACCAGTACGAAAGTATTAAATACGGTAGGAACACGAAGATACGAGCAGTAGTACCAACTGCAAGAAGAATAGTAGTAAGACATAGTACTGGTACTACTGTACGCACTAAAGAGTTCAAATAACGAGAAAGAACATAAACATAGTTCTGCTGGGGCCTCAACACAACACACCCTTGAAAATAAAATAAGCAACTACTCCGCTTGACACTGCAGTAGATCCTGCATGAGTGACGGCACTGCCACCTACTCGGAGTCTGAGTCCACGTTCTCGACTTCGTCCTCGTCCCTATTCATCTTCCTCTTCGCCGACGCTTCTTTGCTTGAACCGGACACTGGGCTCTGCTTCTTCATCCAACCCTTGTAGATATTTAAACAAGGGTAGGCATCCATTGCTGCGTACAGGATGTGATCTTCATCTAATGTCTTAAACTCCCATGCATGATGAAACTCGTGGTGAGGTTTCTTCAGTTTAGTGTACGAAGGATCAATCATGGATGCTGCCAGGGTCAGCATTGAAGGCTGAGAGGAGGACACCAGGCTTGCCTTCTGGAGATCAAAGGGCTGGCCTACAACGAGGCCTATCCGACCCAGGACATTCCTATTGTTCCTAAAGTCTACAGTAACGAATTTCAGTCTTTCGTCCTTGAGGAAGTTCTTAAAATCCTGGCACTCAATGTCGGCTTGGCATATGTGGTAGACCAAGCACATGTTATGTACGCAAACCTGGATCACGGCAGGCTTCTTCTTCTCTGCCTCCTTAGAATCTTCTCTCTTTCCAGGACTGTGGTGTACTCAACATCTAGCCCAGCGACCCACTCATCCGTTGAACTGTTGAACATTCGTAGGAAGCGAGCAAGGCATGCTTTCACCGTTGCGGATCCACGTGTGTAGATGATGATGAACTCATCACCGGTGATGGCTCTTGTCGCGGGAAACGAGCACCTATGGGGCAGGGCCCCTTTTCGGTCCGGTAGGGAGCGGAGGGCGCACGAAGAGCAGATCGAGGTGATGCACGCGAGGGATTTTACCCAGCTTCGGAGCTCTCCGGAGAGATAAAACTCCTACTGCTGCTTAGTGTCTATATTCTGTTCTTGCTCGAGAGCGTGGGTGTGTTGTAGTTTCGAATGAGTCGAACCCCCTCTACGTGCGCATGGGCCTCCTTTTTATAGGCTAAAGGGGTCACCGACAGGTGGCAATGCAGAGAGGGGTAAAAAAGTAAAAAGAGAGGTTGGTACAACCGCTATCTACAGTGCCCCCTACCTAACTCTGACGGCAGGGGACAAAGGCATTTAATGCCCGTCCGGTCGCCCAAACAGTGTAGAAAACGACCGTTAAGGGCGCTACCGATCGCCACGATGGCCTTCTCGTCATCTCCACTTGTCACCTCGCACCGCTTGGCTACACAGCCGCCCGACACGTGCACTAGGAACGATCTTGGGGCGACACGTTGTCGGATGCGCTGGAGCGTGGGCGCAGAGTGGTGGCTTCGCCGTGGCAAGCGCCTTGCCGCGGTTGTTGTCTCGTCGCACCCGCAAGCTTGTCGCCCGCTGGGCCCTGCCGGGACGCGGGGTGCATCGCGGCAAGTCTCTTGAAAAGCCTTGGTTGGCCTTCCCAGCAAGCTCCTCTTGCCGGGGCCTTGTCCTTCCCGGCGAGCTCCTCTTGTCGGGGTCTTGTCTTCTCAATTAAGCACTTTGTTCTTGAATGGCATCAATAGGAATGACGGAGGATCTTGGCGGACGCCCGGCAAGCCCTGTCGGGGACGCTGCGACTGCCCGTGCACAAGTTCGGGGTACTAAGGCACCCCTACTTTAGTACACCGACAGGAGCCCCCGGGCCTGGGCCATACACGGTGCCGAGCGCTGTTGGGCCAGGCCCAAAACAGGGCACGGGCACGCGCGGCCTGGGCCCAAACCCAATCTGACTCCGTATCCGCCGCGCTCTCCCGTAACGGCATGCGTCAAACGCGGCGTCGTGGGAGAGATCGTGGGCAATTCTTTAATCAAGAAAGGCGTAACGTTCGCCTTCCTGTTTATAAGCAGAGGGAACAGGGCCGTTTCCCCACCTTCGCCACTTGCGGTTTCTTCCTCAGAAAGCTCCGCCGCCCTCCTCCGCCTCCCAAGCCGAAAGAGAGCAGCGCTCCACCGCTTGTCGCTGCCGTCGCCACCAACGCCTCTGCGCTCCCCTGCTTCCTCCGCCATGGCTCCGAAGACCAGGAAGGCCGAGAAGTCGGCTGAGGCGCTACGACTCGAGACGCTGTGCAAGGAGCGAGCACTTCCCCCCCCCCCCCCCCCCGAGCTCACCCCGAAGGCGCTGCAGGAGGAGTTCTACCTCTTCTGGTCGATGGAAACGCGGGCGCATCCGCGCACGCTGGTGCTCTCCGCCGAAGCTTCTACTTTGAAGCAGTGCCCAAAAGGGTACTACTTCTTCCGGTGTTCTTCTATTGCGGGCTCTGCCCGCCCTTTTCCAATTTCTTCTGCGATGTCATGAATACATACGGGCTCCATATCCTCGACTTCACCAACAACGCCGTTCTGACAATGGTGGTGTTCGCGCATCTTTGCGAGAACTTCGTCGGAGTCCACCCCTATGTTGCTCTGTTCCGCCATTATTTCATTCCCCGGGTCGAGAAAGGAGAGCCCTTGTCGGGCGGGGTCTCCTGGATCTCAAGGGTTGGCAAGAAGGAGGTGTATCTGGAGGGGGAGCTCCGCAGCAAATGGGACGAGTGGAGGGCTGAGTGGTGCTGGATTGCCGACGCTGATCCGCAGCCCTTTACCACCTTGCGCCAGACCCGTGTAGTGCGCGGCGGCGACTGGAGCGCTCTGGGGGCGGACGACGCCAAGCTGAAGATCGCCACCACCCGGATCCTGCGGCTCGGGCTTGCCGGGCTCACAGTCGGGGCCGTTGGCGCGGATTTTCTCCGCCGTCGCATCGCCCCTCTGCAGGAGAGGGGGAGGCCCGCCTGGCTGTTTGGCGGCCCGGCGGATATCATGAGGCTGCGCCCAGGCCTCAAATTCAACTTTACTGTTCTGGAGCTTGACGGGATGCTCAAGGAGCTATTCAAGCATGACGCCCACCATCCGGAGTGGTTCAGGCTGCCACAGGGCGTCATCCCGCTGTGCAACAATTCCAGTCTTGATCGCATCCGTGCGATGATGCCGGAGTGCGACTCGCACGGGATTATCCCGACTTGGAAGGAGCCCGCCGACGACGTCGTGCGGCAATTCTTTGACAGCTTGGTGGAAGTAGCAGTCAGCGCCGACGAGCAGAGGCTCCTCACCCGCGACACCACCGACGACGAGATGCGGTACATCGCCACCAAGGCCGAAGAGGCGGCGGCAGCCGCTACCGCGGGCGAATTTTGCTTCACGTTGGAGGAGGCAGAGGCGACCGAGGCGGCAAGCCTTGCCGACCGAGAGGACCTTGCCGGAGGGGGCGTTGGAGAGGGGGAGCCCGAAGCCGAAGTGAGCGAGCCTGCCGGGGGCGCAAGTGGCCAGCCATCTTCGAGCAGCTTGCCACAGGCGGAGCCCCTAGCGCAGCCCCCAGCGCAACCAAGAAGGCGCCTCCGTAGGACTGGAGACACGACGGGGCGGCAGGCAGGCCGACAGCCGCAGCGCTGTGGGACACGCTCCACCGCGGCAAGCACCGTTGCCACGGGAGCGTCGCAAGCCGCGCCGGCAGCTGGAGCGGGGTCTTCCTGAGCCGCCACACCTGACCCTGCCGCAGCTTCCGCCAAGCATCCAAGGGAGCCTACTCCTCCGCCTCGCCGCGAAGAGAGGATACCGGACTTCGACCTCTCCGCGCTGAGCTCCGACGAGGAGGAAGAAGAGGAGGAGGAGTAAGACTTTCTTCCTGTTGTACTTGTATTTCTTCGATTTTTGTCATTTCTTGTCTTGCATCTGATCTACTTCCCTCTGAACCTTGTTCCATTTCAGGACTCTGGCCGAGAGAGCGGCGAAGAGGGCCAAGCTCCCCGTGGTTATCATCTAGGACGATCCTGCTGTGATAGCAGAGGACACGTCCGAGACTACCTTGACGGACCCGGCGCCATCTCCTCGAGGCAGCCCCCAGCGCAGCCCCCAGCGTAAGTATTTGGTTTACTTCCGGTGGTGGGGCGCGCACGGGTGCTTTTCCTTTTGCTGATATCTTGATTGTTGACTTGCTTGTGTAGGAGCAGAGCAGGTCCATCAGGAGCAACCAGAAGCCGCTCCAGAGGTGCTATCTGCTTCGACTACGCCGCCAAGGGGCGACTCTCCGACAAGAGAGCGCTCTCCGGCAAGGGAGAGGTCCCCGGCAAGGGACGGAACCAGTGATCCTTCAGTGGTGGAGCCCATGTCCACGGAGCCCAGCACAGGTGACCCTCCTTGTCAGAAATTTTCCCTTGGTTTTTTTCTTCTTCTGATCTTCTTTTTTGGATATTTGTTTGACTTTTTCTTCCTCTTCCTGTCTTCAGATCCCCCTCCCACAGACCCGATGGAGACTGAGGCCACCGGCGAGGAGGACGCACGCGGCAATACTGAAGATGCCGCCGCTGCCGAGGAAGAGGCCAGCACTTAGGATCCCGCCGGCGAAGAGGCCGCCAAGGCTGCTGGCACAGGAGCTGGCGAGGGGTCTGGCAATCGTACTGACAACCCGGAGGGCGCATGAGCGCAAGGCGCTACACCGACCGCCGACCCCTCCGCCGCTGATGCAGCGCCAGGCTCCGAGGAGCCCCAGCCCGGCGCCTACTTGAAGGCCGGCAAGGGTGTCTTCATCAGGCTTCCCTGGGCGTCGAGCTCCAGGGGGCCGGTCGAAGGAGAGGAGTTTGATGGGGAAGTACTCGCCTCTGCGGGGCTAGCAGCGGTTGACGCGCCAAGCAGCAGCAGCGGTGAGTCCGAGGAGGAACAATTGCTCCGGAAGTTGGTGTCACTCTACCGCGCCCGGCAAGCGAAGTTGGAGTCCCGGGAAGCACTTGTCGCGCAGGCAGGAGTTGATATAAAGAAGCATGCGGAGGAGCTCCAAAGCCGCAACCAAGAGGCCCTCCGATCCATTGCGGAGGAGAGGGCGCAGCTCGTCGAGGCGAAGAAGGCGTTCATCCTTGAGAAGGCTGAAGCTGAGGAGCAACAGAGGCTCGCCGCCGAGGAACTGTCCAGGCGGGAAGGTGAGCTGACACAGAGGAAAGTTAATCTGGACAGCCACGAAGAGGAGCTCGCCGTATGGGAGGAATCACTTGGCGGGGCGCTCAAGGAAGCGAAGGATGCTGCCGCAGCTGCCGAGGCCGCCAAGAATGAACTGGAAGTGAAGGTGACGCAGCTGGAGGCTGACATAAAAAGGAAGAATGAGGAGCTTGCCGCACTCCAGCGTGAACGCGAGAAGGATGCCCTTGCCCATGGCGATCTGCAAGTTCAGCTTGCCGACAAGGTCAAGGAGCTGAACACCGTCAAGGACTCAAATGCTGATCTGGATCTGAAGCTGGCCTCACTGACGGAGACGCTGGATGCCGCCAAGAGGCGAGAGAATGATTTGAAGAAAGAAATCAAGGGCAACGAAGAGCTGCTGACGAGGGCCGCTAAAACTCAAACCACCTTCAGGGCCACGGTGGAGCTCTGGACAGAGGGCCTCATCAACATCGCTACAACGATCCACGAGGAGCTGGAGCAGCTGGACTTGGCGGGCTTCGGGTACTCCACCGACGAGAACCTCGAGCCCAACACCAAGCTTACTTTGTTCTTCAAGGGCGTGGCGACGGCTCTCCAGCAACTCCGGGAAAGGATCCCAAAGCAGTTGGCTGACGAGTCGCGCGCCATCTGTGCCAGAGTCTTGGAGAAGGTGTTGGTGAAGGTACTTTTCCGCAATTCGGGCCTCAACCTCACCAACGTCCTCAAGAAGCTGCCGGCGGGTGCTGATCTTGAAGAGCTCAAGGCCCTTGTCGCACCCATTGTGGACAAGGTGAATGAAGTCAGAAGGATCGACGGCGATCGTGTAGATTAGGCCGCCTTTTCCCTCCTTTTTCTTGCCGCTGCTAGACATGTCACGGGAACAATCCATTAGAGCACGGCAAATTATTCTTGTAATATAACTTTATCCTGGGTAGTATTTGCTATGTTATTTCCTTTACTTGATCTCTCCCTTTGTATGTTTTTACCCTACGCTTTTAGGGAACTTGCCGGCATGGGCACTCTTGCCGCGAGCACCGAGTGCGGAACATCAGCAGCTCGCTGGCGGTGCCGCTACCGGCAAGAAACCTTGCCGCAACTAGTCGCAGCACACTTAAGTTGTTGAGCGGACTCGAAACAAAGTAAGGGCGCAACTAGCTATGAGTTGGTTCCTCCGCGCACAGGTTTTCCATACAAAGTGCGATCGTTCGAGGAAGATAACTTAAAAATTTAAAAACTAATTGCTCAAACTCTGGCAACTTAGCTTTTCTGTCGTTTGCTTCCCGGCAAGAGCGGAACCTTTCTTGAACGATGCCCGGTCCACACCATTATCCCCTCCTTCCCCCCCCCCCCCCCCCCCGGCAAACTTGTGCGCGAGGGAAATTTCTTCTCTTGGCGAAAAAAGAAAAGAAGAGAAAATAATGACATGGAGCATTATTGCTCGTTACTGCTTACCGGGGCTTGGTGCTGCACAGGGTGTCAGATAGTACATGCTAAAAAAGAAAGAATGCATGAAATTGACAGAAAGTGTGACGCACACAAGCTTTACTTATGCACGGGGTCTGCGCCCGGCTTTGTACAAAGGATTACATGCAACAGCGGCAAGACTTGTACAAAAGGTGGTTGCCGGAACAGGTTCCGGCAACCGCGCCTTACGTGTAAAACTTACGAAGATGCTCAATGTTCCAGGAGTTGCTCACCGGTATGGCATCTTCGGTCTCAAGGCGGACAGCGCCAGGCCTAGTGACTCGTTTCACCCGGTACGGGCCTTCCCACTTCGGCATCAACTTGTTGGAATTCTTGGCGGACTGAACGCGCCGAAGAACAAGGTCACCTTCCTCGAGACTTCTGGCATTAACTTTGCGGCTATGGTAGCGGCGCAAAGCTTGCTGGTAGCGAGCAGCTCGTACAGCAGCCTGAAGACGATCCTCCTCGAGGAGCAACGCGTCATCTTGCCGTAGCTGCTCTTGCTCAAGCTCATCGTAAGCGAGCACTCGAGGCGATCCGTATACGAGTTCCGTGGGGAGAACTACCTCTGCTCCGTAGACTAGAGCAAAAGGTGTCTGGCCGGTGGCTCGATTTGGCGTCGTCCTGATCGACCAAAGAACCACCGGCAGCTCCTCGATCCAGTTTCTTCCGCACTTGTGCAGCCTGTCGAAAGTTCTGGTCTTGAGCCCGCGCAGCACTTCAGCGTTCGCCCTCTCTGCTTGACCGTTGCTTCTCGGGTGAGCAACAGAAGCGAAGCAGATCTTGGCGCCAAGATCTTGGATGTACTGCATGAAGGTGCGGCTCGTGAACTGTGTGCCATTGTCGGTGATGATCCGGTTAGGGACTCCGAAATGGCAAACAATTGACCTGAAGAACTTGATTGCTGACTGTGCTGTCACCTTCCTCACTGCTTCCACCTTCGGCCACTTCGTGAACTTGTCGATTGCCACGTACACGTACTCGAAGCCCCCGACAGCTCGGGGGAAAGGGCCGAGGATGTCGAGCCCCCAGACCGAGAATGGCCAGGATAATGGGATTGTCTGGAGAGCTTGAGCTGGTTGATGTATTTGCTTGGAGTGGAACTGGCACGCTTCACATTTGGTTACTTGTGCAGTTGCATCCTGGAGGGCTGTCAGCCAGAAGAATCCTTGCCGGAATGCTTTGCCGGCAAGTGCTCTTGCACCAATGTGGTGGCCACATATGCCTCCATGTATCTCCGCCAATAGCTCTTGTCCTTCTTCCTGTTGAATACACTTCAATTTCACTCCGTTGAATCTTCTTCTGTACAGTATGTCATCGACAAACTGGTACATACTTGATTGCCGGGCTACTCTTTCCGCTTCTTCTTGGTCTTCGGGAAGTTCTCCTGTTTGAAGGAAATGGACGATCTGTTGTTCCCATGCCAGAGCTTGTGGCTCAACGACAAGGACTAAAGGCGCAAATGCTACTGCGGGAACATCTGCTTCCACGGCAAAAATCTGTGACTCAGCCGGAGCGTGATGCTCCCCGGCAAGCGTGTCAGGACACAACTTGTCGGGAGCGTCTGCTTCAACGAAACAAACCCTAGGGCTTGTCGGAGCAGACTGCTCCTCAGCAATCTTTGTGTTGATCTTGGGGACCTTCTTGGCGGCGGCTTCGGAGAGCTCTGCCGGAAAGTAGTCGCCAGTAATCAACTTCCTCTTTTTGCTCTGTCTAGTTGATGGTGTCACAGATGGTTGAGTCAGCTTGAGCAGAAAAATCCCTGGTTCCACAGGCAACTTGAGTGCGGCACATTTTGACAGGCCATCTGCAATGTCGTTCTGAGCTCTCGGAACGTGTTCCATCTGCAGGCCGTCAAAATGCTCTTCTAGCTTTCTCACTTCATCAATGTAAGCTTCCATCAACGAACTCTAATAATCCTTGTTGACTTGACGGACGACAAGCTGCGAGTCACCCCTGACAATGAGCTTCTTGATCCCAAGGTCTGCCGCGATCCTGAGTCCGACAAGCAAACCTTCATACTCTGCAGTATTGTTTGTCGCTTGCTCCTTGGGGAAGTGCATCTGGACCGCGTACTTGAGGTGCTCTCCGGTGGGTGCGACAAGTAGTACGCCCGCACCGGCGCCTTGCAGTGAGAAGGCACCATCAAAGTACATGATCCATTCTTTGCTTGCTTCCTTGACGGGAATGCTCGTCTCTGGAGTTTCTTCATCAGGTGTTGGCGTCCATTCTGCTATAAATTCTGCCAATGCTCGGCTCTGGATAGTTGAGGTACTCTCAAACTTGAGGCCAAAGCTTGACAATTCCAGTGCCCACTCGACAATCCTGCCTGTTGCTTCCGGATTCTGCAATATCCTCTTCAACGGGAAGCGAGTGACAACTGTGATCTCATGTGCTTGAAAGTAATGGCGCAGCTTCCTTGAGGCCATGAGAAGGCCGAAAAGCAACTTCTGCACTCCAGAGTACCTTGATCTAGCCCCCTGCAGAAGGGAACTGACAAAATAAACTGGGCGTTGCACCATCTTCTTTTGTTTCTCTTCTTGTGGCTGTGCTGATTCATCCTTGTCGGGACCAGAGCTTGCCGGAAGAGCCCCCTGCTTGTCGCTGGATGCGCTTGCCGCGGCCACTGGCTCATCATCCGCCTCCCTCTCCGCCACTAACGCAGCACTAACCACTTGATTGGTTGCCGCTAGGTATAGCAGCAACTTTTCTTGTGGCTTAGGTGCGACAAGTGTTGGAGTGGTGGACAGGTACCTCTTCAAATCCTGGAGCGCGGCCTCCGCTTCCGGAGTCCATTTCATTGGACCTGCCTTTTTCAAAATTTTCAAAAACGGCAAGGCACGCTCTGTGGACTTAGAGATGAACCTGCTGAGAGCAGCTACACAGCCGGCAAGCCTTCGCACATCCTTGACGCGCTTCGGTGCTTCGATCTGCTCAATGGCCTTGATCTTGTCGGGATTGGCTTCAATCCCCCTCTGGTACACAAAGAACCCGAGAAGCTTGCCGGAAGGAACTCCAAACATGCACTTCTCGGGGTTCAACTTGAGATTGATCTTGCGCAGATTTGCAAAAGTCTCGTCCAAATCTTGGATCAAAGTAGCTCTGTCTTTGCTCTTGACCACTATGTCATCCATGTAAGCTTCTACATTTCTGTGCAGCTGTGGCTCAAAAGCATGACTGACTACTCTTGCAAATGTCGAACCAGCATTCTATAGTCCGAAAGGCATCCGTACAAAGCAGTACGTGCCACATGGAGTAATGAATGCGGTCTTCTCTTCATCTTCTTCTGCCATGAAGATCTGATGGTATCCTGAGTATGCATCAAGGAATGAAAGCAGATCACATCCTGTCGTGGAGTCGACAATCTGGTCAATGCGCGGCAAAGGAAATGGATCCTTGGGACAAGCTTTATTAACATTAGTGAAGTCAATACAAAGCCTCCATTTCCCGTTCGCCTTGCGCACGACTACTGGATTGGCTAACCACGTTGGATGGAGTACCCCTCAGACAAGGCCTGTCGGTGTCAAAACCGGCGGATCTCGGGTAAGGGGTCCCGAACTGTGCGTCTAGGCAGATGGTAACAGGAGACAAGGGACACGATGTTTTTTACCCAGGTTCGGGCCCTCTTGATGGAGGTAAAACCCTACTCCTTCTTGATTGATATTGATGATATGGGTAGTACAAGAGTAGATCTACCACGAGATCAAGGAGGCTAAACCCTAGAAGCTAGCCTATGGTATGATTGTTGTAATGTATGTTGTCCTACGGACTAAGGCCCTCCGGTTTATATAGATACCGGAGAGGGCTAGGGTTACACAGAGTCGGTTACAATGGTAGGAGATCTACATATCCGTATTGCCAAGCTTGCCTTCCACGCCAAGGAAAGTCCCATCTGAACACGGGGCGGAGTCTTCAATCTTGTATCTTCGTAGTCTTGATAGTCCGGCTGTCCGGACACCCCCTAGTCCAGGACTCCCTCAGTAGCCCCCGAACCAGGCTTCAATGACGATAAGTCTAGCGCGTTTATAGTCTTCGGCGTTGCAAGGCAGGTTCTCCCTTCAAATTCCATGTACCTGCCGAACAGTGTCCGGCTTCATCTTGAATACTGTGTTCCTCGGCTTCTACGCCAAATAATGGCCCTCTTCCACGCGTCGCACGAATGCGAAAAGCCAGGGTGTATTTTGCATTTCACCCCCAAACTGTGCGAGTCGCCTACCTATAAAAGAGGCAAGAATTCTAGATCCAAACCACACCATTTTCCTGCCGTGAATACTCCATCGAAGAGCCTTTGACCTAGAAGTCCATTCCACCATGGATCGTCAACGCAGGTCTTCTTCACGCGCTCCCAGCCCACCGTCGGGGAATTGGAGGAGGTGCTCTATTTCACACAACGAGCTCGAGAAGCTCCAAACGGGGGGATTCCTCCCTCCGGCCATTATGATCCCAGTCCGGGCCGGACTGGTTACTTATCAAGGTGGGAGACAGGCGGAGGACACTCCAAGCCCCAATAAGGGGGAGAGAGTATGTTTTGTCCCTTATCTGACGAGGGGACTCGGACTTCCAATACATCCGTTCCTCCGCGGGCTCCTGAAGTTCTAAGGACTCCAGCTCCACCACCTCACGCCCGCCTCTGTTTTGCATATCGCGGGCTACGTAGCTCTTTGCGAGCTATTCCTGGGCATTGAGCCCCATTTCGCATTGTGGAAGAGGTTGTTTTGCCTCGTACCCCGTTCTTACCAGGGGTCCATATATCAAGTAGGCGGCGCCGAAATATGGCGCATCGCCGGGACCGGATACCTATCCGGCACTCCCAAGAGGGCGTCCGAAGACTGGCCCTCGGAATGGTTTTATATAGAAGACGCTCCGCTGCCAGACCCAGTTCGGATCGGCCTCCCAGAGTTTAATGCTGCTCCCTTGAAGAAACGCCTCAGCTGGCACCCGCGGAGCCCCCGATTGGAGGAAGACAAGAGCGTCCATTACTTGATGGGCCGGATAAGATTAATGGCTCATTCCGGCTTGACCATGATTGGAGTCATGGCGACATGCATCAAGTGAGGGGTACAGCCACTGCAATATAGAGGCCACCCTATGTGGGATTTCAACAGGGAAGACGATGCTACCCGGCACGGCCGCAAAGGGCCGGATTCGATCGAGGATCTGGTGAAGATCCTGTCCAGCCTGTACAAGGGGGAGAAGGAGGACTTCCTTCGAACGAACCCTTTGGATGGGTTCTCCATGATCAACCCCAGAGGATGGGTAAGTGAACACCTTGAAGAGCCCAGCCCATGCTTTCGAAGTTTAAGCTTCTTACATTATGTCTTCGGCGCAGGGTCTACGCCGGATTGTGGAGGACATGGTAAGTCCTGCTCCGCAACCCAAGGATCCAGAAGGATCCCTGGGTCCGGCCTCCGAGGAGGACCCGGATATCAAGGTGGAGCTGATCGACGGGGTGTATCACCAGCTCAGCATAGACAATGCTTTGGTCGCCATTACGACGGACTACCCCGGACTAAGTCCGGCTTCCCAGGTGACCGCGACCGAAGTCCGGACACCACTATCTCATCCCTGCCCTTTCTGACCTTCGCGAACGATGGTGTTTTGCAGGAAGCGCCTTTACGGCAGGAAGCCGAGCCCGCGGCAGCCGACCAACAGAGGTCAGTCCAAACCAGCAGGCAGAAAAGGAGCGCAGTGCGGACGGAAACGTCGCCGCAAAGGTATAGCTCGTATTTGAATTTTTAGAGCAACATTCTGAGGAAACGTCTAAGTGCCCATGATTTTTGTAGGAGAAAAAGCGCTCGCCGGACTGCGAGCGCAGGAATTGCCAATCCGACCAACACCGGCCAGGCCCCAGCGCCCGGCCTGGAGGGGGAGGCAAGCGCAAGACGCGAGCCGGATCCTTCTCCAACGGAGGATACCGACAGACTGTCCGCCACCAAGTCTGAGGTGGAGAGCGCCATGAACCATAGGCGCCGCCGGACAGTATTTCAAGAAGCGTACTTTTCCCCTGAGGCATTGGATGCCTTTAACGCAGGGGACGCGCATCTCCGTGCTGCTCAAAATGGTTTTACCAGAGCCACGGAGCAGTATGTGAAAGACATACGGGTAAGGGAATTTTAATGGTTGTATATACCAGTAGCTCCCGAGACTTAAATTAGTTATGCTAACTGATTTAAGGATCATTATAAATTTCAGGCACTTAACGAGAAGAACGCCCGGCTGTCTCGGGAGCTGCAAGATTGCAAGGCCCAACTTGAGGCCGCACTTGCTGCCGCAGGAGGAGGCGGAAAGACCCCTCCTGGTAACACATTTTTATTAATAAATATAAGCACTGTGCAGCGTGCGCGCGAGTCTAATAATGACATTTGCAGGTACCGCCGGACAAGATCCGGACAGGCAAGCATTGATACGCCAGCTAAAGGCCGGCGAGAGTGTGCCGAATAGAGTTCAGCAGGAAAGGAACAAGCTCCAAGATGCCAACGCCAAGCTCGGAGAAGAGCTGAAAGGCGTACAGGCCGAGCTGTCCGGCTCCGTTAAGGAGAATCAGCGGCTTCGTCGCAGCATTTATAGTAAGTGCTTGAGCGAACTCTTTTGAAAAGAAGAGTTCGGCGAGGAAGCGTTTTGACATGATATGTCTTGTAGGTATACTCACGGGTCGTCCTGCAGAGGAGATGCCCATATCAATGGGTGATCAACTTCCCGAACTGTTGCAGCTACTCGAACGAGTTCGGCAGGCAATGAGCGGCGTCGTTCAGGCTTTGTGGCCAGCCCTCACCCTACCCGAGGGCCTCGGGGAGCTTGCGGAGAAGCTGCAGGGAGTGCGGCAGCGCTTCTGTTTGTGGAAGATTTCGGCTTGCCGTCAAGGTGCGAGGGAGGCTTGGGCCATGGTGAAGACGCGGTACAAGAAAGCAGATCCCAACCACATGGCCGAAGTTGGACCGGTGGGGCCCGATGGGAAGGAGATCCCTGTGAGTTTAGTGTATAGCCAAGTAGAGTTGGCTGCTAAATTTTCCCAACAGGACTGTAAACTAGACAGCCTGTTAGACGGGATTGAGGAGGAATACAATCAATAAATTTGACAATGTATGTTATCCTTTAAAGTGACATGTGAAATGCCTTCTAGCCGGATTGTAGATCGTTTGTCTTTGCCGACCTTTTCGCTTCGACCTCGGGACCCTAGAGTCCGGAGTGTGTCCGAATACCTTTTTGGTTAAGAAACAACCGTGGTATGCATGGAGACCAGGCGTAGGGGTCATTAGTGCTTCATCAGACAAGTGCCCAACTAGTTATGTTATATTACATGGTTAGTAAGAAACATCTTCCAGGGAGAATAGTTCCGTTAAGGGTTCCTTTCGCTGGGAGGCTTGCCCTAAAGTGCATGTCCGGACTGCAAAGAAAGCAGTAAAACATCTGGGGGCAGATAGATAAATAGGTAAAAAGTCATCTTTTAAGTCACCGACCGAATATTCCCTTAAGAACGCTAGCTTTCGGCTTCACCCAGTCTGAGGTACACATCCGGCTGACCCGGCAGTAACAATCGCAGAGGTGCTCCCTTTACCTCCTAGCCGAACAATCGGGAACGTAGGGGTAAGCACAGGAGCCAGGCAACCCAGCTTGGCCAAAACTTAAGTCATATCGATGCATATAATGGCGAATAAAAGGTACATGTGGAAGCTTGACACATGTGATGGGTATAAAACCCGTATAATTGAGCTTCTGTAAAAGAAGCCCCCAGGAATAATGAGTGCGGATGGCACATCATGCATATAATGGAGCTTCTGTAAAAGAAGCCCCCAGGAATAATGAGTGCGGAGGGCACATCATGCGTATGCAAAGAATGCAAAAATAGGCCCGAAAGGGCTTTCAAAATGAGAAGGATAAAAAGAGAAACAAAAGACAGCCGAAGTGTAAAAGTTTGGACGGGGGAAGGGGACGAACTCTTAGTCCGGCGCTAGGCATAGAATCGTCGGAGGCGGGCTGCGTTCCATGGGTGCGGCTCGAGTCGGTGATCCACGCATTTCGTAGACGGTACGCTCTGCCGGTCAGTAATTGATCGATGATGAAGGGACCCTCCCATTTGGGCTTGAGCTTGTCCTTTTTCTTGTCCGGCGGGCGTAGAACTAGTTCACCAATGTTGTAAGTCTTGGCCCGTACTTCTCTGCTTTGATATCTTCGGGCCTACTGCTGATAGAATGCGAAACGAGCCTTCGCGACGTCACGTTCTTCCTCCAATGTGTCCAAGCTGTCCTGCCGATCAAGCTCCGCCTCTCTTTCCTCATACATGCGCACGCGAGGTGAGTCATGAATAATGTCACAGGGCAAGACTGCCTCTACGCCGTATACCATAAAAATGGTGTGAATCCGGTAGTACGGTTAGGCGTTGTCCGCAGCCCCCAGAGTACGGAGTCAAGCTCCTCGACCCATTGTTTGTCGGATTTAGTGAGTGACCTCACTAGTCTGGGTTTAATGCCGCTCATTATTAGACCATTTGCTCTTTCCACTTGACCGTTGGTTTGAGGGTGATAGACTGACGCATAGTCGAGCTTGATGCCCATATTTTTGCACCATGACTTAACCTCGTCGGCTGTGAAGTTCGTGCCGTTGTCGGTGATGATGCTGTGGGGACTCCGTAACGGTGTACCACCCCTGATATAAAGTCTATCACTGGTCCGGACTCTGCCGTTTTGACCGGTTTGGCCTCTATCCATTTGGTGAATTTATCCACCATGACCAATAGGTACTTTTTCTTGTGGGTTCCCCCTTTAAGGGGTCCAACCATGTCAAGCCCCCAGACCGCAAACGGCCAGGTAATGGATATGGTTTTGAGGGCGGTGGGTGGCATATGGCTCTGATTAGCAAAGAGCTGACAACCAACGCATCACTGGACCAAGTCCTGTGCGTCTGCCCGAGCCGTCGGCCAATAAAACCCTGTACGGAATGCCTTTCCTACAAGGGCCCGGGCTGCTGCGTGGTGTCCGCCTAGTCCGGCATGAATTTCAGCCAGGAGGTTTCGCCCTTTTTCTTCGGAGATACACCTTTGAAGGACTCCGGTGGTACTTTGCTTATAAAGTTCTCCCTCATGGACCTTGTAGGCCTTCGATCGCCGGACTATGCAGCGTGCCTCATTTTGGTCTTCGGGAAGTTCCTACCTAAGTAAGTAGGCTAGGAAAGGTTCTGTCCACGCGGCGATTACCGCCATTATGACATGGGCGGAAGGTGTTATGTTGTCTGCCGAATCACCAGTTGGTGCGGTTTTCTCCGGTTTGTAGCTACCGGGCTCCTCTTCCCATAATACGGATGGCTTGAAGAGCCGTTCCAGGAAGATATTTGGAGGGACAGCATCACGTTTCGCACCGATGCGTGCCAGGACGTCGGCCGCTTGGTTATTATCTCGGGCTATGTGATGGAATTCGAGTCCTTCAAACCGAGCTGACATTTTTAGGACAGCGTTACGATATGCTGCCATTTCGGATCCTTGGCATCGAAGTCTCCATTTATCTGGGATATTACAAGGTTTGAGTCCCCGCGCACCTCTAGGCGTTGAATGCCCATGGAGACCGCCATCCGGAGACCATGTAACAGGGCCTCGTATTCGGCTGCATTGTTGGAGTCCGTGTACATTATTTGAAGTACATACTGGACTGTATCTCCGGTGGGGGACGTCAGTGCGACGCCAGCCCCCAGTCCGGCCAACATTTTGGAGCCGTCGAAATGCATAGTCCAATTGGAGTATGCGCCGTACTCTTTAGGGAGTTCGGCTTCAGTCCATTCGGCGACGAAGTCAGCCAAAACTTGTGACTTTATAGCTCGTCGAGGTTTATAAGTGATGTCAAATGGTAAGAGCTCAATGTCCCATTTTTCTATCCTGTCCGTTGCGTCGCGGTTATTTATAATGTCATTGAGTGGTACTTCAGAGGCCACTGTTATCGAGCACTCTTGAAAGTAGTGCCGGAGCTTTCGAGACGCCATGAACACCGCATATGCTATCTTCTGATAGTGCGGGTAACGGGATTTGCAGGGGGTTAACACAGTATATACATAATACACTGGTTTTTGAAGAGGGAATTTATGCCCTTCTGTCGCTCATTGGACGACGAGGACTGCGCTTACAACTTGATGTGTTGCTGCGATGTATAACAACATTGGTTCGCCCAGAGTGGGCGCAGCCAGGACCGGATTTATTGCCAGTATGGCCTTTATTTCTTCGAGTCCGGCAGTGGCAGCATCCATCCACTCGAAGTGTTCGGTGCGCCTGAGGAGGCGATAGAGGGGCAACGCCTTTTCTCCTAAACGGGAGATAAAGCGGCTCAAGGCTGCCACGCATCCTGTTAATTTTTGTATTTGCTTGAGGTCTTTTGGAATATCCAACTGTGACAGAGCTCGGATTTTGGCCGGATTTGCTTCAATTCCTCTACCGGATACGATGAAGCCCAGCAGCTTTCCGGCTGGTACGCCGAAAACACATTTTTCCGGATTCAGCTTGATGTCATATGCTCTGAGGTTGTCGAATGTGAGCCTCAAATCGTCTACTAAAGTTTCGACGTGTTTTGTTTTGACGACTACGTCGTCTACGTATGCCTCGACTGTTTTGCCGATCTGGGTGGCCAGACATGTTTGAATCATGCGCTGATATGTTGCGCCGGCGTTTTTGAGTCCGAAGGGCATCGTGTTGAAGCAGAATGGTCCATATGGAGTGATAAATGCCGTTGCGGCTTGGTCTGCTTCCGCCATCTTGATTTGATGATAGCCAGAGTATGCGTCCAGGAAGCACAACGAATCGTGCCCTGCTGTGGCGTCGATAATTTGATCGATGCGGGGAGAGGGAAGGGATCCTTTGGGCAAGCTTTATTGAGGTCTTTAAAATCGACACAAAGGCGCCAGGATTTATCCTTCTTTGGTACCATCACCAAATTTGCTAGCCAGTCCGGATGTTTGATATCTCTAATGAATCCGGCTTCCAATAGTTTGGCTAGCTCTTCTCCCATTGCCTGTCTTTTGGGCTCGGAAAATCGTCGAAGAGCCTGTTTGACTGGCTTGAATCCTTTTAGGATGTTGAGGCTGTGTTCTGCCAACCTGCGAGGGATCCCGGGCATGTCTGAAGGATGCCAGGCGAAGATATCCCAATTTTCCCGAAGGAATTCGTGCAGTGCGGCGTCTACTTTGGGGTTCAACTGTGCCCCAATGGAGGCCGTCTTTGTTGGGTCCGTTGGATGGACCTGGAATTTTATTATCTCTTCTGCTGGTTTGAAGGAGGTGGACTTGGATCTTTTATCGAGTATCACATCGTCCCTGTTCACCGTAGAGCACAGCGCGGTGAGTTCCTCTGCCGCTAGGGCTTCGGATAGTGCCTCGAGGGCTAGTGCGGCTGTCTTATTTTCGGCGCGGAGTGCTATGTCCGGATCACTAGCGAGAGTGATTATTCCGCTGGGCCCAGGCATTTTAAGCTTCATGTACCCGTAATGAGGTATTGCTTGAAAAATTGTGAATGCCTCTCGTCCTAATATGGCGTGATATCCACTGCTGAACGAGGCCACCTGGAACGTGACTTCTTCGGATCTGTAATTGTCCGGAGAGCCGAACACCACATCGAGTGTGATTTTTCCGGTGCAGCGCGCTTCCCGGCTAGGGATTATTCCTCTAAAGGTTGTGCTGCTTCGCTCAATACGGCTCCAATCAATTTCCATTTTTCGCAGAGTTTCCTCGTAAATGAGGTTTAGTCCGCTGCCGCCGTCCATGAGGACTTTTGTCAGTCGAAAGCCGTCCACTATGGGACTAAGTACCAGTGCGGTTGGGGCTCTGGTTTTTCGGAATGTGGGCTCGTCGCTGCCATTGAACGTAATGGCTGTGTCGCTCCATGGATTTGCTGTTGCTACTTGGTAGACTTCGGCGAGTTCGCGGATTGATCGTTTTCGCATATTATTTGATGCGAAAGTCTCGGAGACTGTTGATACCTTGCTGGTATTGTTGGAGTGGTTTCCCGGAGCTAGAAGCTCTTCGCCACTTTTGGCCACCTGCCGTAATATCCAACATGCTCAAAGGCTATGAGTTGGGACGGCTCCCTCTGTATTATGAAGCTTACAGGGTCCATCGAGCCATCCCTCTAGTACGGTTCCGTTTCCCTGATTGGGTTTTTGTTTTTTCGTTTTTGCATCTGGGGCCTGAGTGTAAGGCGCCCTTTTACTGCGGACTGGGTTTGGGGCCGGATTATCCCAAAATTGATTTTCGGTTTTCCGGAAACTCTCCATCGCACAGTACTTTCGTACAATGGATGCCAGATCGGTAAAACGCGTAATTTTGCAACGATCAATGGCGTTTAGTATTCCCTTGTCCGTGCAGTTATTGCGGAAGATTAATATTGCGTTTTCCTCTCGGCAGTCCTTTATCCTGTCCATAACCAGGAGGAATCTGGCCCAGTAGTGATGTACTGCTTCTGTAGGCTCTTGCCGTATTAGAGATAGATCGCATATGTCTGGGCGGGTGGGTGGAATAAAATCCGGATCCCTGCCCATCTTAAGGCTCAAAGGCCAAGGGGTTTCCGAATTCGGAAGTGTGTTTTGCTGGGGACAATCCAGCGAGTCCGGCGCGATGCATGATTATAGGTTCGATGCTCGATCGAAGTCCGTCCCGCCGCGAGAATCCGGCATGGAGGGTTCGGGAATCCGGACATGAATTGTTTTCAACACTGGCAAAGAGTTGCCGTATTGCTCTTCCACCACTGCGACGTGGTGGGTGGCCTGGGGAGAGTTAGTCTCTCTCAGATCGGTTTTAAGCCCAATCTGGCTGTAGTCCGTGGCGACTCCCAGGGCAGCGATGCGATCCAAGAGCTCGTTAACAGACGAGAGCTCTATTGGATCTAACTGTTCGGCAGCTTTAGGGCTGACGCGAAGATTGCTTTCGACGATCTGAGAAGTCATTGTCGAAGCGGCGGCCGGGCGGGCGGTCATGAGAAAACCACCAAGCCAGATAGTTTGGCCAGCGGCCAAGGCCCCTCCGGCGAAAACACCGTCTTTGAAGACGGGCGGAGGCATCCGCTCTATCGGTGACGACACAGAGGAACTCTCATCCGCTGCATCCAACTTCTTGATCTCTTCTGCAATGAACTCTTGGCGTTCCACCGCTTGCTTCCTAACTCTCTGCTTGACGGGCCGCGCATGAGGACAAACGGCAAGGTGGTGCTCAATCACTTTCCTGGGAACACCGGGGATGTCAGACGGTTGCCATGCAAACACGTCGACATTCGCCCGCAGGAAAGCAACGAGCGTGCTTTCCTATTTAGGGTCAAGCGTGGCACTGATGGTGAAGGTACCACCAGTGCCATCCTCCTTGGCGGCCACTTTCTTGGTTTCCGGTGAAGCTGTCTTCGCCTTCTTGCACTTGCCGGTGGAGCTCGATGGTGCGTCCTCGATGGTAGCGCAGCACTCTGAAGAGGTGCGCTTGTCAGAGTGGGCATCAGAGCTACTCTTGCCGGACTTGGTCTTCTTCTTCCCCCCGGGAGCTTCAGCGGCAAGTGGTTTGCGTTCTGCTGCGGCTGCTGCTTCCCGGTAGATCTTGTCGGTACAGATAAGTGCATCTTTCTTGTCGCCATGGACAGAAATGACACTTATCGGACCGGGCATCTTGAGCACATTGTAGGCGTAGTGAGAGGCTGCCATGAACTTGGCAAGCGTTGGTCGGCCGAGTATCCCACTGTAGGGCAACGGGAAATCAGCAACGTCAAATGTGACTCTCTCTGTCCTGAAGTTGAGCTCGCTGCCAAACGTTACTGGCAGTGTGATCTTCCCCTTCGGCTTGCTCCTTCCTGGATTAATTCCTTGAAAGGTACCAGTCTCTTCGAGCTCGCTGTCGGGGATCTGGAGCTTCTTGAGCACTGCGGAGGAGATCAGATTCAAGTCGGCCCCGCCGTCAACCAGCATCTTTGTGACCTTGAGGTTGCGGATGGTTGGCGATACCAACATCGGCAAGCACTCGACCGCAGTTATGCGATCAGGGTGATCCTCGACATCAAAAATGATGGGCGTGCTGGACCACTTTAGGGGCTTGCGCGATTCGACTGACGATTCTGCTGCATTTACCTCCCGCAACCACCGTTTGAGTTGGCGGTGCGAGGTGTGCAGAGAAGCACCACCGTCAACGCACAAAACCTCTGTCGCTTTCTAAAACTCCTGCTCATCGGCCTCATCCTCATCTATCTCATCATCTTCGTCTTCGTCTTCGTCTTCGTCTTTGTCGCGGCCGCGGGGAGGCCTATCTCCTTGCCGCTGCTTGGCCTTGCCGCGGCGCCCTCCCCGAGCGGGGCGCTTCTTGCCGGATCCTCCGCCACCTTCCTGGGCCTTCTCCTTGTCGCGACGCTCGTATTCAGCTTTCTGTAGCTCAACAAGCTGCTCGACCTTCTTGCAGGCCTGGAGGTCATGGCCCTTGGTACGGTGGATCTTGCAGTACTGCTTGTCGGAGCCGTCCTGCTTGTCGGCGGCCACCACAGCCTCGCCGAAGTCGCCAGCTTTGGCCTTCTCGGCGCCACCTCCGTTGCCGGACTGCTCGACAACTAGCACATCCTTAACCTTCCTCTTTCTGTTATTTCGCCTCCGGTTCTTCTTTGCCGGAGGGGTGTCCTCACTGTCAGATCCTTCTGCTCCTGCGTTCTCTCCGGGGAGTTTCCTCCCCTCCTCAGCACGTGCACACTTGTTGGCCAGAGCATATAGCTCGCTGACATCTCTGATTTTGCACATCGCCATCTCCTCCCTCATCCTGCGGTTACGCACGTTCTGATGGAACGCGCTGATAACCGCGGCAGGGTGGACGTCTGGGATGTTGCGCTGCACCTGGCTGAATCTATGTATAAATTTGCGCAGGGGTTCTCCTTCTTTCTGGGCGAGCAGATGAAGATCGCTCTCCTAGCCATGGGGTTTGTGGCCGCCCGTGAAAGCGCCAACAAACTGATGGCACAGGTCCGCCCACGAAGAGATGGAGTTGTCCGACAAGTGCATGAGCCAAGATCTGACGTTGGGCTTGAGCACCAACGGGAAGTAGTTGGCGAGGATCTTCTCGTTGCGCCCCCCGGCAGCCTGCACCGCGATGGTGTAGATGCTGAGGAACTCCGACGGATGTATCCTGCCATCGTACTTCTCGGGCACGTCTGGCTTGAAGTTCTTGGTACTGGGCCACTGAACCTGTCGCAGCTCACGAGTGAACGCAGGGTAACCTACCGCGTACGGCAAGTCGCCCGGTTCCCCTGGCGCATGCATATCAATAGTGGGCCCAGCGCGCTGGTCTGACTGACGCCGCGCTTCTCTTCGACGCTCGATGCGAGTACGAGCGTCTTCTTGTCGTCGCTCTTGGAGAACTTGGCGTTGATCGCGACGGGCTCGCGGGTCCGACGACGCGGTGGAGTCGGTGTCGAGGTTGGCCCGGCGAGTCGGCGATCTTGGCCTTCGGGGTGGGGAGTGCACGGTGGTGGCACCCCCACCAGTCTTGTCGCCTCTGGCCTCCGCCTGGGCGTCTTGCCGCGGCTTCGATGTGCTTGGTTGCCGGGGCTTGTCGGCATTGGCGAAGCCGATGAGGCTCTGGATGGTCATCCTCCAGTCGTCGATCTTGTCCTGCGCTGGAGGGTAGTCTAGTAGCAGTTGGTCTCGGGCCAACGCTTCTTCCGGGGTTTTCGGCAGTGGGGGCGAACGATGCGAGGAGCGGGATATGCTCAAACTTCTAACAGCGTTAGAAGGAGCAACATCTCGTCCAGGCGACCGTACCGCGCTCGCGCCAACGTGTTGACGTGTATGTTGGCCTTGAGCGTCCCGCGATCCGCCGGCTTGGCCTTGCTCCAACGCGAGCACGGTGCTAGGGGCACCATGGCGTTGTCGATCCCACGCCTCCTGAGAGGGGCGCGGCACATGTACGGACGCCGAAGTTTGCGGGGCTTTGTCCTTGGATCTGGTGACGATGTGAGTCCCCCCGTCAGCGCCCGTTCCTCCGCCGGCGTCTACCCCACCGCCCGTTTGCTCTGGCGGCGGCGGTATCGACGTGGATGGAGCGGCCACCTCCGAAGCCTTCCTCTTCGGTGGCATGTCGATGAAGACGTTGATGTAGCGCGCGCGAAGACCGGATCAGGTTCGCACAACCTCGACGCCCCCTACCTGGCGCGCCAAAGATGTCGCAGGAAACGAGCACCTATGGGGCAGGGCCCCTTTTCGGTCCGGCAGGGAGCGGAGGGCGCACGAAGAGGAGATCGAGGTGATGCACGCGAGGTATTTTACCCAGCTTCGGAGCTCTCCGGAGAGATAAAACTCCTACTGCTACTTAGTGTCTATATTCTGTTCTTGCTCGAGAGCGTGGGTGTGTTGTAGTTTCGAATGAGTCGAACCCCCTCTACGTGCGCATGGGCCTCCTTTTTATAGGCTAAAGGGGTCACCGACAGGTGGCAATGCAGAGAGGGGTAAAAAAGTAAAAAGAGAGGTTGGTACAACCGCTATCTACAGTGCCCCCTACCTAACTCTGACGGCGGGGGACAAAGGCATTTAATGCCCGTCCGGTCGCCCAAACAGTGCAGAAAACGACCGTTAAGGGCGCCACCGATCGCCACGATGGCCTTCTCGTCATCTCCACTTGTCACCTCGCACCGCTTGGCTACACAGCCGCCCGACACGTGCACCAGGAAGGATCTTGGGGCGACACGTCGTTGGATGCGCTGGAGCGTGGGTGCAGAGTGGTGGCTTCGCCGCGGCAAGCGCCTTGCCGTGGTCATTGTCTCGTCGCACCCGCAAGCTTGTCGCCCACTGGGCCCTGCCGGGACACGGGGTGCGTCGCGGCAAGTCTCTTGAAAAGCCTTGGTTGGCCTTCCCGGCAAGCTCCTCTTGCCGGGGCCTTGTCCTTCCCGGCAAGCTCCTCTTGCCGGGGTCTTGTCTTCTCAATTAAGCACTTTGTTCTTGAATGGCATCAATAGTAATCACGGAGGATCTTGGCGGACGCCCGGCAAGCCCTGCCGCGGGACGCTGCGACTGCCCGTGCACAAGTTTGGGGTACTAAGGCACCCCTACTTTAGTACACCGACAGCTCTAACCTGGTACACGGAGGCGACCATGGAGATTTTGGAGGCCATGGATTTTGGAGGAGGGTTAGGAGAAGTTGAACTGGTGTAATGTGAAAGGACGGGACGACTGGGAGCGAACTGTTGTAAGGTACTATACTAGTAGAAGACAGGGACGAGTAGGGCCTGCAAACGGTGTGGGGTTGCTAGCTTGCCCGGTGGATAAACAGATGCAAGGCCCCAAAGAGTTCTCGAGAACTATGCAGGACCCACTAGATGACATGTCTAGTAGACCCATATCGTAGGCCTAACAGTATAGCTTCTGCCTGTTCGCACACCATGCCGGCGCATGGATGTAACTTCACTTAATTCCGTCAACCGTTGCGCCTCCCACGACCTTTGCCTCCCTCGCACAGTCGCGCCCTTTGAGACTTTGACCGGCTATAAATAAGCATTTTTTTGCCTACTCCGCATGCATGATACTCCCTCTGGTCCTTTTTACTTCCGTCAACCGTTTGCAAAGTGTTTGACCAAATATATACTAAAAATATCAATATCTACAATACTGATTATAATGAGTATAAGAACTATGTGTGTCCTTTGTTGCAACCTTAGGTCCCATACAAGAAATGGGAATGAATGTCAAACACCTTTGCCACCGTCGCTCGGCCGCTAACATTGAGATATATGGTTTTAAAATTCTAGTAAATTGAAAACTCGTCTGAAATTCATGAAACTTGACATGCTATCACGGAACAACAACAACATGCAGTGGTAAAAATATTGTCCCATTTGGGGCAGTTGGGGTATAAGTTTGTCACAAACCAGAGCTTCTCGCAACAAGCCTCATGGTTACAGTAGGGAACGTTTCACCTTTCTGGACGAAATGATATCCGTTGCCTCTTTTTGAATTAAAATTTTTCTCTAGTGTCAACATAGAACAACTGGAGTGTTGTGTTAAATTTTGGAATTTTGGGGGGTTCGTTTGGACATTTTTATGCATTAATTAAGTTTTCAATGCATTTATGTGCATAATTCAAATTTGAACTACATGCACATGCTCTAATGCATATAAATTGGTTGAAAAATCAAATCTATCTCCTTGGTTGCATGCTTAGGTCCCATGCAACAAATTGGAATGGATGTCAAACACCCTGCCACCGTCACTCGGCCAGAAACATTGAGATACCTGGTTTTAAACTCTAGTGAATCCAAAACTCATCTAAAATTAATAAAACATGGCATGCTATCATGGAGCGGCATCAACATGCCATCGTAAAAAATTTGTCCCATTTGGGGCAGGTTTGGGTGGAAGCTTCTCACAAACCAGAGCTTCTCACAACAAGCCTGATGGTTTCGCTAGGGAATGTTTCACCTTTCTGGACGAAACGATAGCCGTTGCCTCTTCTTGATTTCAACTTTTTTTCTCTAGTGTCAACATAGAACAACAGGAGTGTTGTGTTAAATTTTGGATTTTTTCGGGGTTCGTTAGGACATTCTTATGCATTAATTGAGTTTTCAATGCATTTATGTGCATAATTCAAATTTGAACTACATGCACATGCTCTAATGCATATACATTGGTTGAAAATTCAAATTTGTCTCCTTGGTTGGATGCTTATGTCCCATGCACGAAATGGGAATGAATGTCAAACACCCTACCACCGTCACTCGGGCGCAAACATTGAGATACCTGGTTTTTAAATTCTTGTAAATCCAAAACTCGTCTGAAATTCATGAAACCTGGCATGCTATCATGGAATGGCACTGACATGCCGTGGTAATTTTTCTGTCCCATTTGGGGCAGGTTTGGGTATAAGCTTCTCACAAACCAGAGCTTCTCACAACAAATCTGATGGTTTCGGTAGGTAAAACGTGCCACCTTTATGGATGAAACGATACCTGTTGCCTGTTATTGCTTTCAAAAATTTTGTAGTAGCAACATAGAACAGTAGGAGTGTTGTGTTAATTTTTGGAATTATTTGGGGTTCGTTTGGACATTTTTATACATTAACTGGGTTTTCTTGGCATTTTATGTGCATAATTCAAATTTGAACTGCATGCACATGCTCCAGTGCATATAAATTGGTTGAAAAATCAAATCTGTGTCCTTGGGTGCATGCTTAGGTCCCATGCAAGAAATGGGAATGAATTTCAAACACCAGGGCACTATTGATTGCCGGCAAAACATTGAGATACTTTGTTTTTAAATTCTAGTAAATCCAAAACTCGTCTGAAATTCATGAAACTTGGCATGCTATCATGGAATGGCACCCAACATGTTGTGGTAATTTTCATGTCCATTTTGAGAGAACGCGCACTCGAATAACAGTCAACAAAGGCAATTTGAAACAACTAGCTGCCACGCTAACATCGCAAATGTTTTAGATAGAACACCCGTATGTACACTGACAGCTTCCCTAGTAAGCCAAGGAAAAATGTGTCGAGCGGGATTTGTGCAGCTCTTCATCGCAAACGTTTTAGATAGAACACCTGTATGCAAAGTGAGAGCTATGGTGTTCCGCAGTAAGTCAAGGAAAAATTCACTGCGCAGGATTTGTGCATCTCTTCAACGCAAACGGTTCAGATTGAATAAGGTATGCAAAGCGAGACTTCGGCGCTAAGCCAAGAGAAAATTTGGCAAGCAGGATTTCTACCTCCCTTCAACGCAAACGGGTTTTTCAGATGACCCGTGTGCAACCATGTACAGACAATTTGGTAAGATTTGCATCTGTCATATTGGGTATATTGCCATTTTTCAAACTGGAAAGATTGACATTTGTTGATCTAGTAACATTGACATTTGTCAATCCTTGTAACACTGCGATTTGTCATGCAGCTAAAAATCACTAGCAGTATCTAATTTTTTCAACTAATCATAATTAAGCATAGATTTCATTCATAGGTTAAGCAATCATTCTTAATTTATACAAACAGTTCAACTCGACAGCTGAACCGACCAAACTTTTCCCCAATTGTTGCCAACCATGTACTGAAATAGCTAGTTCAACTATATATACTAGCTAATTTTAAGTACATTGTACAGTTCCACCACATCTATGGTCAGATGAACTGAACAAAATAGCCCCTAAATACTGCTACTATGGAGGGGCTTTGTACTACTTCTGGTAGCCTCTCCTCTGCCGAGCGCGCTCAGTAAGAGGAAGATGAGGAGGAGCCTACCGACGAGCTGGACAACTGCAATATGGTGCCTACTACTGCTGCACCTTCAGTGACGCTCACCTCGAACGCCCTCTGTCCCTCCAGATGACCCCTCTTGAAGCGGCTGGACTGCTCGTAGATCTCCTGATTCCTCGCCTCAGCGCTGGCGTGTGCCACGGCCACAGCGGCAGTGAGACTCTTTGCGTTCTTGATGAGGCGCTCCTCCTCCTCCTCCCGTAGGAACTCGATGTAGCGCGCAAGGTCGCTGCCGCACGTGCGGGCCTCCACCTCCACCTCCCTCCTTTGGGCGGCGGTGGCAGAGCGGGTGATGATCCCAGCGGTCGATGGTGGGCTGGCGGCCGACGATGGGGTGGCGGCCACGACCACCACCTCCCGCCTTCGGGCCGCGATGGCGGAGCGGGTGATGGCCATGGTGGCCGACAGTGGGGTGGCAGCCATGACGGCCACCTCCCACCTTTGGGCCATGGCGGCGGAGTGGGCGATGGCCTTGGCTTTAGACAAAGTTGTGGCAGCAACGGCGGCCGAGCGTGTGGTGGGTGTTCCGCGCACACCCAACAGGGACACCATGCGCACTACACAATGCCGGGGACTGCGCCGCCACCGCGGTGTAACCTCCTAGCTGGAGCTGTGCTCTGATGACGGCAAAGTGGCTGAGCGACAACGATGGTCCAGTGCCATTATTGATTGTGGGAGAAGCAGACGAGATAAGCTACAGGGAGGAAGGGGAAAATGCGATACAGGACTCACCGGCCGTGGGGGTTTATATAGTAGGCTGGTAAGCATTGGGATTTTGGGGGATTTCATCAAGTCAGGCAGGAAGCTTGCGCGGGAACGGGCTCACCACCATTTTGGCCAAAAGAACGCCCCCGCGTGCTGCTCGAGCTTGCGCTCGAACTGTCTGCAGCAGCGGGGTGACAAGACGTGCGAGAGGAGGATGAAAGGACACGTACACATACGTTTAATAAAAAAACGTTTGCAATTTAGTTACCTACTATACCCCTATCGTGGTTTATAAGTAGGATGTAATTAATAAAATACGAATGCATGTCACCAAAGATTATATCGTTGGATTCGTATTTGAACATAGTTTCCAGTTATATAATTTTCCTAACATGCATTAACATTTGTTTGGCTAAATTCCAGCAAGTGTTTGCCCATAACACACGCGGCTTATTCCATCACAAACAGCTAGCATGGATCAACTGTATGCCACATATCACACACGCAACACTAATCTGATTGATGCTTGATGTCTCCAACATCGCTTGCACAGTTCATCTTATTGGCCACGTATCATTGTGTCGGCCTCTGCTCATGTCCCTAGGCAAGCTCTGCTCTCCGTTAGGCGCCGCGCGCTCTGCTCATGGTTAGGCGCCGCGGCGCGCGCTGCTCGCGTTCGTTTGTGTTCTTGGGTTGTGGACAACTTTTTCTTGCGTGTTCAACTGCTCGATTGAGGCGATCGCGGAGCACTCTACTCGCATCCCTCAGCGCGCGCTCTGCCAGCGGTTGGGCCTACCCATGATCACGTCGGGGACCCATATGCATGCGGTTGCGCCGCACGCGTTGCCACGCGATGCAGTTACGTGCGACATGATGGAGTTACACGCTGCGAATTAGAACTGCCATCAGGGTGTGCCGATCGATATTCCGAGTCGTCCGACTTCCCCTTCAATTCCCGTGACCATTATAAGTCTAGCGGCGCTCCAATGGAGTTTGGCGAGCATAAAGTGGAGACCCATACGACGGAGACGGATCTCTCGGTAGTGTACACCATTGACCTGGCCGTGGTGGGCGACTACATCAACACTGTTGAGCAGTTGTTTGCTGGAGACAAATACTAGGTGGTCGGCATCGACCTCCAGTACACTGTCGGTCTTCCCGGCAAAAATCAGAAGGTTGTCATCGCCCAGTTGTGCGTGCGCCATCATGTCCTCATCTACCACTACTGCATGGCCACATAGCCTTGCGTCCGTTTTGCTAGGTTTGTCAATAGCAACGACTACAAGTTCGCTACGGTGGAAACCACCGACGATGTAAAAGCGCTCAGGGTTACGGGCTTGGCCTGCAAAGAACCTTGTCGAAATCATGAGCACTATAGGGTCTAGGGCAACACGAAGAGGGACTCCTTGGTTGAACTCGCCTCGGCCATCATCGACCCCTACTATGAAAAGATGAAGCAGGATGCCGAGAGAACATGTCCCGTATCCTGGCACAGGGCCTGGATGCGGCAACTGGATGAACCTCACCTCAGGTTCGCGTCCAAGAGCATGTACACATGCTACAAGATGCATAGGCGGATCGTTGACATGAGGAAGTGCCTTGTTACCCAAATCGACGAGCCCGGATCAAGCCACAAGCAGAGCAACAAGCGTCTCAAGCAGTAGATGATGATCAGATGATCGTTTATGCTAGTTAATCATGCATGTAATATATAGTTTACTTTGGTGTGTGGAAATGGTGTGTAGTAGCCACCTATGTAATTATGCATGTAATAGTTTACTTTGGTGTGTGCAAATGTCATGGTTGTAGTAGCCACCTATGTAAGTGGATGTTTAATTTGGTTATGCGACCATGCCCTTATAAGTGTGTATATGTATGTATATGTATATGTATATGTGTGTATGTATGTATGTATGTATGTACATATATTATATATATATATATACACACACATATATATATGTTGTTGTTCTGTATGCAAGCCCATCGCACAACACACACGTCTTATTAGCAACGTTCGTCTGTGTTATTATCGATATTCGCACACATTTCTAATTACAAACCTGTTTGCCACGTATCACACACATCTTGTTATATTGAACCATTTATGTTCTCTTGTCTCAACACAAACAGTTCATCCGAGTGAACCGCATGCCGTATATCGCACACACCTTGATCTGGCTGACCGTTTCTTTTGTGTTCCCTAATCACAAACAGTTCATCCAAGTGAACCGTATGTTGTTTATCGCACGCACCTTCATCTGGCTGCCTGTTTCTTTTGTTGCTCCTCATTGCAAATAGTTAATTGCACTGAACCGTATGCCCTACATCACACACAAAACTAAAATCTGAACCGTGTTTGATGCATCCGTCATCGCAAATGTTTTGCACCTTTTTTGATGGTTCTTTTACACCATCGTTTTTGATTAATGCATCGCACACAGTTTCGTCAAAGGGTCTTGATAACCCACAAGTATAGGGGATCGCAACAGTTTTCGAGGGTATGGTATTCAACACAAATTTATTAATTCGACACAAGGGGAGCCAAAAATATTCTCAAGTATTAGCAGTTGAGTTGTCAATTCAACCACACCTGGATAACTTAATATCTGCAGCAAAGTATTTAGTAGCAAAGTAGTATGGAAGTAACGGTAACAGTGGCAAAAGTAACAATAGCAATTTTGTAGTAATTGTAACAGTGCAAGAAATAAGCAAAGAGCAATATATGAAAAGCTCGTAGGCATTGGATCAGTGATGGATAATTATGTCAGATGCGATTCGTCATGCAAAAGTTATAACATAGGGTGACACAGAACTAGCTCCAGTTCATCAAATGTAATGTAGATATGTATTCCGAATATAGTCATACGTGCTTATGGAAAAGAACTTGCATGACATCTTTTGTCCTACTCTCCCGTGGCAGCGGGATCCTATTGGAAACTAAGGGATATTAAGGCCTCCTTTTAATAGAGTACCAGACCAAAGCATTAACACTTAGTGAATACATGAACTCCTCAAACTACGGTCATCACCGAGAGTGGTCCCGATTATTGTCACTTCGGGGTTGTCGGATCATAACACATAATAGGTGACTATAGACTTGCAAGATAGGATCAAGAACTCACATATATCCATGAAAAGATAATAGGTTCAGATCTGAAATCATTGCACTCGGGCCCTATTGACAAGCATTAAGCATAGCAAAGTCATAGGAACATCAATCTAAGAACATAGTGGATACTAGGGATCAAACCCTAATAAAAACAAACTCAATTACATGGTAAATCTCATCCAACCCATCACCGTCCAGCAAGCCTACAATTGAATTACTCACGCATGGCGGTGAGCATCATGAATTTGGTGACGGAGGATGGTTGATGATGACGACAGCGAAGGATTCCCCTCTCCGGAGCCCCGAACGGACTCCAAATCAACCCTCTCGATGGAGATTAGGGCTTGGCGGCGGCTCTGTCTCGTAAAACGCGATGGATCCTTCTCTCTTATTTTTTTTCTCCCCGAACGTGAATATATGGAGTTGGAGTTGAGGTCGGTGGAGCTCCAGGGGGCCCACGAGGCAGGGTGGCGCGCCCTAGGGGGGCGCCCACCACCCTCGTGGACAGGGTGTGGCCCCCCTGACATTGATTCTTTCGCCAATATTTTTTATTAATTCCAAAAAGTTGCTCCGTGGAGTTTCAGGTCATTCCGAGAACTTCTATTTCTGCACAAAAATAACACCATGGCAGTTCTGCTGAAAACAGCATCAATCCAGGTTAGTTCCATTCAAATCATGCAAGTTAGAGTCCAAAACAAGGGCAAACGTGTTTGGAAAAGTAGATACGACGGAGACGTATCAACTCCCCCAAGCTTAAACCTTTGCTTGTCCTCAAGCAATTTAGTTGACAAACTGAAAGTGATAAAGAAAAACTTCTACAAACTCTGTTTGCTCTTATTGTTGCAAATATGTAAAGCCAGCATTCTAGTTTTCAGCAAAGATTATGAACTAACCATATTCACAATAACACTTAGGTCTCATGTTTACTCATATCAATGGCATAATCAGCTAGCAAGCAATAATAATAAATCTCGGATGACAACACTTTCTCAAAACAATCATAATATGATATAACAAGATAGTATCTCGCTAGCCCTTTCTGAGACTGCAAAACATAAATGCAGAGCACCTCTGAACATCAAGGACTGACTAAACATTGTAATTCATGGTAAAAGAGATCCAGTCATACCCAATATAAATTAATAGTAATGCATGCAAATGATAGCGGTGCTCTCCAGCGGGTGCTTTTTAATAAGAGGGTGATGACTCAACATAAAAGTAAATAGATAGGCCCTTCACAGAGGGAAGCGGGGATTTGTAGAGGTGCCAGAGCTCGAGTTTGAAATAGAGATAAATAATATTTTGAGCGGTATACTTTCATTGTCAACATAACAACCAAGAGATCTCGATATCTTCCATGCTACACACATTATAGGCGGTTCCCAAACAGAATGGTAAAGTTTATACTCCCCCACCACCAACAAGCACACTTCACGGCTGGTCCGAAACAACGGGTACCGTCCAACTAACAACAGTCCTGGGGGAGTTTTGTTTGCAATTATTTAGATTTGATTTGAGCATGGGACTGGGCATCCCGGTGACCGGCCATTTTCTCGTGAGTAAGGAGCGAAGTCCACTCCTCTTGAGAATAACCTGCCTAACATGGAAGATACAGACAGCCCTAGTTGATACATGACCTGTTCGAGCATACGAAACAGAATTTCATTTGAAGGTTTAGAGTTTGGCACATACAAATTTACTTGGAACGGCAGGTAGATACCGCATATAGGAAGGTATGATGGACTCATGTGGAATAACTTTGGGGTTTATGGAAGTGGATGCACAAGCAGTATTCCCGCTTAGTACAAGTGAAGGCTAGAAAGAGACTGGGAAGCAACCAACTAGAGAGCGACAACAGTCATGAACATGCATTAAAATTAATCAACACTGAGTGCAAGCATGAGTAGGATATAATCCACCATGAACATAAATATCGTGAAGGCTATGTTGATTTTGTTTCAACTACATGCGTGAACATGTGCCAAGTCAAGTCACCCGAATCATTCAAAGGAGGATACCACCCTATCATACCACATCACAACCATTTTAATAGCATGTTGGCACGCAAGGTAAACCATTATAAACTCCTAGCTAATTAAGCATGGCATAAGCAACTATAATCTCTAATTGTCATTGCAAACATGTTTATTCATAATAGGTTGAATCAAGAACGATGAACTAATCATATTTACACAAACAAGATAGGTCGAGTTCATACCAGCTTCTCTCATCTCAATCAATCCATCATATATCGTCATTATTGCCTTTCACTTGAATGATCGAACGGTGTGGATAATAATAATAGTGCACGTACATTGGACTAAGCTGGAATCTGCAAGCATTCAATTCAAGGGAGAAGACAAGGTAATATTGGCTCTTGGTTAAATCAACAATAATGCATATGAGAGCCACTCAACATTTTCATCATGGTCTTCTCCTCTCGACCCCCAAAGAAAAGAAAAGAAATAAAACTATTTACATGGGAAAGCCCCCAACAAGCAAAAGAAGATCAAGAAATCTTTTTGGGTTTTATTTTAATATTACTACTACAATCATGAAAAATAAACTAGCTAAAAGCTACAACTATTTTGTTTTTGTTTTTCTTAAGGTTTATTCAAACTCACAAGAAGAAAGCGAGAAAAAGAAAATAAACTAGCATGGATAGTACAATGAAAAAGTATGAGCACTCACAATTGGAATGAGTGTGTGAACATCAATGTAATGTCGGTGAGAAATACGTACTCCCACAAGCTTAGGCTTTTGGCCTAAGTTGGTCTATGCCCATGGATCAAAGCTACTCTCTCCGGTGTACTGAGGAGTGTCATCTGAGTGCCACTGGTTGGCGATCTCTTCCGGATCCCACTGATAAATGGACTGTCGACAAGGGTCAAGTGGTGATTCCGGCTCAGGCTCTGGAGCTGGTGTCAGGCTCCGGTATGCGTAAACGGCCTCCGGCAAGATGAGGTATGTGCCTGAAGATAAGTCAAACAAAGAGGGTGCAGGCAAGATAATAGTCTCACTGTGAGTTTTATGAAATCTCAAATTATACTTAAGCATCTTCTCATTATTTTAACAATAAATTCATGTGCTACCATACTCTTATAATCTAGAAAAATAGAGGGCAGCAACTTTTCCTCTTTCTCATAGTGCCTTATGTTGGAAATATGCCCTAGAGGCAATAATAAAAGATTATTATTATATTTCCTTGTTCATGATAATTGTCTTTATTCATGCTATAATTGTATTATCCGGAAATCGTAATACACGTGTGAATACATAGACCATAATATGTCCCTAGTAAGCCTGTAGTTGACTAGCTCGTTGATCAACAGATAGTCATGGTTTCCTGACTATGGACATTAGATGTCGTTGATAACGGGATCACATCATTAGGAGAATGATGTGATGGACAAGACCCAATCCTAAGCATAGCACAAGATCGTGTAGTTTGTTTTGCTAGAGCTTTTCCAATGTCAAGTATCTTTTCCTTAGACCATGAGATCGTGTAACTCCCAGATACCGTAGGAGTGCTTTGGGTGTACCAAACGTTACAACGTAACTGGGTGACTATAAAGGTGCACTACAGGTATCTCCGAAAGTGTTTGTTGGGTTGACACGGATCGAGACTGGGATTCGTCACTCCGTATGACGGAGAGGTATCTCTGGGCCCACTCGGTAATGCATCATCATAATGAGCTCAAAGTGACCAAGTGTTTGGTCATGGGATCATGCATTACGGTACGAGTAAAGTGACTTGTCGGTAACGAGACTGAACAAGGTATTGGGATACCGACGATCGAGTCTCGGGCAAGTAACGTACCGATTGAAAAAGGGAATTGTATACGGGGTTGATTGAATCCTCTACATCGTGGTTCATCCGATGAGATTCGAGGAGCATGTGGGAGCCAACATGGGTATCCAGATCCCGCTGTTGGTTATTGACCGGAGAGCCGTCTCGGTCATGTATGCGTGTCTCCCGAACCCGTAGGGTCTACACACTTAAGGTTCGGTGACGCTAGGGTTATTAGCAAGACTTGTATGTGATTACCGAATGTTGTTCGGAGTCCCGGATGAGATCTCGGACGTCATGAGGAGTTCCGGAATGGTCCGGAGGTGAAGATTTATATATGGGAAGTTGTCATACGGTCACCGGAAAGTTTCGGGGGCATATCGGTATTGTACCGGGGCCACCGGAGGGGTTCCGGGGGTCCACCGGGAGGGGTCACCTCTCTCGGAGGGCCCCATGGGCTGTAGTGGGCAGGGAACCAGCCCCTGGAGGGCTGGGCGCACCCCCCCCCCTGGGCCCATGTGCCTAGGGTTGGGGGGGAAACCCTAGTGGGGGCGCCCCCCTTGCTTGGGGGGCAAGCCCCTCCCTTGGCCGCCGCCCCCCCTCTAGATCTCATCTAGAGGGGCCGGCCCCCCTTTCCCCTTCCCCTATAAATAGAGGGGCGAGGGGAGGGCTGCAGATGAGATCCAAGGCGCAGCCCCTCCCCTCCCCAATACCTCTCCTCCTCCGTTAAGAGCTTGGCGAAGCCCTGCCGGAGTACTGCCTCTCCACCACCACCACGCCGTCGTGCTTCTGCTGGAGCCTTCTTCCTCAACCTCTCCTTCCCCCTTGCTGGATCAAGAAGGAGGAGACGTCATCCGCTCCATATGTGTGTTGAACGCGGAGGTGCTGTCCGTTCGGCACTTGGTCATCGGTGATTTGGATCACGGCGAGTACGACTCCATCATCCCCGTTCTCTTGAACGCTTCCGCTCGCGATCTACAAGGGTATGTAGATGCACTCCTATCACTCATTGCTTAGATGAACTCATAGATGGATCTTGGTGAAACCGTAGAAAAAAATTTATTTTCTGCAACGTTCCCCAACAGTGGCATCATGAGCCAGGTTTATGCGTAGTTCTCTTTGCACGAGTAGAACACAAATTTGTTGTGGGCGTAGATGTTGTCAACTTTCTTGCCGCTACTAGTCTTATCTTGCTTCAGCGGTATTGTGGGATGAAGCGGCCCGGACCGACCTTACACGTACGCTTACGTGAGACAGGTTCCACCGACTGACATGCACTAGTTGCATAAGGTGGCTAGCGGGTGTCTATCTCTCCCACTTTAGTTGGAGCGGATTCGATGAAAAGGGTCCTTATGAAGGGTAAATAGAATTTGACAAATCACGTTGTGGCCTTTTTCGTAGGTAAGAAAACGTTCTTGCTAGAACCCTATTGCAGCCACGTAAAAGATGCAACAACAATTAGAGGACGTCTAACTTGTTTTTGCAGCAATTGCCTTGTGATGTGATATGGCCAAAAGTTGTGATGAATGATGAATGATATATTGTGATGTATGAGATCATGTTCTTGTAATAGGAATCACGACTTGCATGTCGATGAGTATGACAACCGGCAGGAGCCATAGGAGTTGTCTTTATTTTTGTATGACCTGCGTGTCATTGAAGAACGCCATGTAAATTACTTTACTTTATGGCTAAACGCGTTAGCCATAGAAGTAGAAGTAGTATTTGGCATGACAACTTCATGAAGACACGATGATGGAGATCCTGATGATGGAGATCATGGTGTCATGCCGGTGACGAAGATGATCATGGAGCCCCGAAGATGGAGATCAAAGGAGCTATATGATATTGGCCATATCATGTCACTATTATATAATTGCATGTGATGTTTATTATGCTTATGCATCTTGTTTACTTAGAACGATGGTAGTAAACAAGATGATCCCTTATAACAATTTCAAGAAAGTGTTCTCCCCTAACTGTGCGCCATTGCTAAAGTTCGTCGTTTCGAAGCACCACGTGATGATCGGGTGTGATAGATTCTTACGTTCACATACAACGGGTGTAAGACAGTTTTACACATGCAAAAACACTTTGGGTTAACTTGACGAGCCTAGCATGTACAGACATGGCCTCGGAACACAGAGACCGAAAGGTCGAACATGAGTCGTATGGAAGATACGATCAACATAGAGATGTTCACCGATGATGACTAGTCCGTCTCACGTGATGATCGGACACGGCCTAGTCGACTCGGATCGTGTGACACTTAGATGACTAGAGGGATGTCTAATCTGAGTGGGAGTTCATTAAAATAATTTGATTAGATGAACTTAATTATCATGAACTTAGTCTAAAACCTTTGCAAATATGTCTTGTAGATCAAATGGCCAACGCTCATGTCAATATGAACTTCAACGCGTTCCTAGAGAAAACCAAGCTGAAAGATGATGGCAGCAACTATACGGACTGGGTCCGGAACCTGAGGATCATCCTCATAGCTGCCAAGAAAGCATATGTCCTAGATGGACTGCTAGGTGAAGCACCCATCCGAGAGAACCAAGACGTTATGAACGCTTGGCAGTCACGTGCTGATGATTACTCCCTCGTTCAGTGCGGCATGCTTTACAGCTTAGAACCGGGGCTCCAAAAGCGTTTTGAGCAACACGGAGCATATGAGATGTTCGAGGAGCTGAAACTAGTTTTCCAAGCTCATGCCCGGGTCGAGAGATATGAAGTCTCCGACGAGTTCTATAGTTGTAAGATGGAGGAAAATAGTTCTGTCAGTGAGCACATACTCAAAATGTCTGGGTTGCACAACCGCCTGTCCCAACTAGACATTAACCTCACGGACGAGGCGGTCATTGGCAGAAACCTTCAGTCTCTCCCACCAAGCTACAAGAGCTTTGTGATGAACTACAATATGCAGGGGATGGTGAAGACCATTCCTGAAGTATTTTCAATGCTGAAGTCAGCAGAGGTAGAAATCAAGAAGGAACATCAAGTGTTGATGGTCAATAAAACCACTAAGTTCAAGAAGGGCAAGGGCAAGAAAAACTTCAAGAAAGATGGCAAGGATGTTGCCGCGCCCGGTAAGCCAGTTGCCGGGAAGAAGTCAAAGAATGGACCCAAGCCTGAGATTGAGTGCTTTTATTGCAAAGGGAAGGGTCACTGGAAGCGGAACTGCCCCAAATACTTAGCGGACAAGAAGGCCGGCAACACCAAAGGTATATTTGATATACATGTAATTGATGTGTACCTTATCAGTACTCATAGTAACTCCTGGGTATTTGATACCGGTGCCGTTGCTCATATTTGTAACTCACAGCAGGAGCTGCGGAATAAACGGAGACTGGCGAAGGACGAGGTGACGATGCGCATCGGGAATGGTTCCAAGGTCGATGTGATCGCCGTCGGCACGCTACCTCTACATTTACCTACGGGATTAGTTTTGAACCTCAATAACTGTTATTTAGTGCCAAGTTTGAGCATGAACATTGTATCTGGATCTCGTTTGATACGAGATGGCTACTCATTTAAATCCGAGAATAATGGTTGTTCTATTTATATGAGAGATATGTTTTATGGTCATGCCCCGATGGTCAATGGTTTATTCTTAATGAATCTCGAGCATAATGTTACACATATTCATAGTGTGAATACCAAAAGATGTAAAGTTGATAACGATAGTCCCACATACTTGTGGCACTGCTGCCTTGGTCACATTGGTGTCAAGCGCATGAAGAAGCTCCATGCTGATGGACTTTTAGAGTCTCTAGATTATGAATTGTTTGACACATGCGAACCATGCCTCATGGGCAAAATGACCAAGACTCCGTTCTCCGGAACAATGGAGCGAGCAACCAACTTATTGGAAATCATACATACGATGTGTGCGGTCCAATGAGCGTTGAGGCTCGCGGAGGATATCGTTATGTTCTCACTCTCACTGATGACTTGAGTAGATATGGGTATGTCTACTTAATGAAACACAAGTCTGAGACCTTTGAAAAGTTCAAGGAATTTCAGAATGAGGTAGAGAATCAACGTGACCGAAAGATAAAGTTCCTATGATCAGATCGTGGAGGAGAATATTTAAGTCACGAATTTGGTACGCACTTAAGGAAATGTGGAATCGTTTCACAACTCACGCCGCCTGGAACACCTCAGCGTAACGGTGTGTCCGAACGTCGTAATCGCACTCTATTGGATATGGTGCGGTCTATGATGTCTCTTACCAATTTACCGCTATCATTTTGGGGATAGGCTCTAGAGACAGCTACATTCACTTTAAATAGGGCACCGTCTAAATCTGTTGAGATGACACCGTATGAATTATGGTTTGGGAAGAAACCTAAGCTGTCATTTCTGAAAGTTTGGGAATGCGATGCTTATGTCAAGAAACTTCAACCTGAAAAGCTCGAACCCAAGTCGGAAAAATGCGTCTTCATAGGATACCCTAAGGAAACCATTGGGTATACCTTCTACTTAAGATCCGAGGGCAAGATCTTTGTTGCCAAGAACGGATCCTTTCTGGAAAAAGAGTTTCTCTCGAAAGAAGTAAGTGGGAGGAAAGTAGAACTCGATGAAGTACTACCTCTTGAACAGGAAAGTAGTGCAGCTCAGGAAAATGTTCCTGTGGTGCCTACACCAACTGGAGAGGAAAATAATGATGATGATCAAGGTACTTCGGATCAAGTTGCTATTGAACTTCGTAGGTCCACAAGGACACATTCCGCACCAGAGTGGTACGGCAACCCTGTCTTGGAAATCATGTTGTTAGACAACGGTGAACCTTCGAACTATGAAGAAGTGATGGCGGGCCTAGATTCCAACAAATGGCTTGAAGCCATGCAATCCGAGATAGAATCCATGTATGAAAACAAAGTATGGACTTTGACAGACTTTCCCGATGATCGGCGAGCGATAGAAAACAAATGGATCTTTAAGAAGAAGACGGACGCGGATGGAGATGTTACCATCTATAAAACTCGACTTGTCGCTAAGGGTTATCGACAAGTTCAAGGGGTTGACTACGATGAGACATTCTCTCCCGTAGTGAAGCTGAAGTCCGTCCGAAACATGTTAGCAATTGCCGCATACTATGATTATGAGATATGGCAGATGGACGTCAAAATGGCATTCCTTAAGGGACATCTTAAGGAAGAGCTGTATATGATGCAGCCGGAAGGTTTTGTCGATCCTAAGAATGCTAACAAAGTATGAAAGCTCCAGCGATCCATTTATGGGCTGGTGCAAGCATCTCGGAGTTGGAACATTCGCTTTGATGAGATGATCAAAGCATTTGGGTTTATGCAGACTTATGGAGAAGCCTGCGTTTACAAGAAAGTGAGTGGGAGCTCTGTAGCATTTCTCATATTATATGTAGATGACATACTCTTGATGGGAAATGATATAGAACTTTTGGACAGCATTAAGGCCTACTTGAATAAGTGTTTTTCAATGAAGGACCTTGGAGAAGCTGCTTACATATTAGGCATCAAGATCTATAGGGATAGATCGAGACGCCTCATAGGTCTTTCACAAAGCACATACCTTGATAAGATTTTGAAGAAGTTCAAAATGGATCAGTCCAAGAAAGGGTTCTTGCCTGTATTGCAAGGTGTGAGATTGAGCTCGGCTCAATGCCCGACCACAGCAAAAGATAAAGAAGAGATGAGTGTCATCCCCTATGCTTCAGCCATAGGATCTATTATGTATGCCATGCTGTGTACCAGACCTGATGTAAACCTTGCCGTAAGTTTGGTAGGAAGGTACCAAAGTAATCCCGGCAAGGAACACTGGACAACGGTCAAGAATATCCTGAAGTGCCTAAAAAGGACAAAGGACATGTTTCTCGTTTATGGAGGTGACGAAGAGCTCGTCGTAAAGGGTTACGTCGACGCTAGCTTCGACACAGATCTGGATGACTCTAAGTCACAAACCGGATACGTGTATATGTTGAATGGTGGAGCAGTAAGTTGGTGCAGCTGCAAGCAGAGCGTCGTGGCGGGATCTACATGTGAAGCGGAGTACATGGCAGCCTCGGAGGCAGCGCATGAAGCAATTTGGGTGAAGGAGTTCATCACCGACCTAGGAGTCATACCCAATGCGTCGGGGCCGATCAAACTCTTCTGTGACAACACTCGAGCTATTGCCCTTGCCAAGGAGCCCAGGTTTCACAAGAAGACCAGGCACATCAAGCGTCGTTTCAACTCCATTCGTGAAAATGTTCAAGATGGAGACATAGATATTTGCAAAGTACATACAGATCTGAATGTCGCAGATCCGTTGACTAAACCTCTTTCGCGAGCAAAACATGATCAACACCAGAACTCTATGGGTGTTTGATTCATCACAATGTAACAAGATTATTGACTCTAGTGCAAGTGGGAGACTGTTGGAAATATGCCCTAGAGGCAATAATAAAAGATTATTATTATATTGCCTTGTTCATGATAATTGTCTTTATTCATGCTATAATTGTATTATCCGGAAATTGTAATACACGTGTGAATACATAGACCATAATATGTCCCTAGTAAGCCTCTAGTTGACTAGCTCGTTGATCAACAGATAGTCATGGTTTCCTGACTATGGACATTAGATGTCGTTGATAACGGGATCACATCATTAGGAGAATGATGTGATGGACAAGACCCAATCCTAAGCATAGCACAAGATCGTGTAGTTTGTTTTGCTAGAGCTTTTCCAATGTCAAGTATCTTTTCCTTAGACCATGAGATCGTGTAACTCCCGGATACCGTAGGAGTGCTTTGGGTGTACCAAATGTCACAACGTAACTGGGTGACTATGAAGGTGCACTACAGGTATCTCCGAAAGTGTTTGTTGGGTTGACACGGATCGAGACTGGGATTTGTCACTCCGTATGACGGAGAGGTATCTCTGGGCCCACTCGGTAATGCATCATCATAATGAGCTCAAAGTGACCAAGTGTTTGGTCACGGGATCATGCATTACGGTACGAGTAAAGTGACTTGCCGGTAATGAGACTGAACAAGGTATTGGGATACCGACGATCGAGTCTCGGGCAAGAAACGTACCGATTGACAAAGGGAATTGTATACGGGGTTGATTGAATCCTCGACATCGTGGTTCATACGATGAGATCATCGAGGAGCATGTGGGAGCCAACATGGGTACCCAGATCCCGCTGTTGGTTATTGACCGGAGAGCCGTCTCGGTCATGTCTGCGTGTCTCCCGAACCCGTAGGGTCTACACACTTAAGGTTCGGTGACGCTAGGGTTATTAGGAAGACTTGTATGTGATTACCGAATGTTGTTCGGAGTCCCGGATGAGATCCCGGACATCACGAGGGGTTCTGGAATGGTCCGGAGGTGAAGATTTATATATGGTAAGCTGTCATACAGTCACCGAAAAGTTTCAGGGGCATATCGGTATTGTACCGGGGCTACCGGAGGGGTTCCGGGGGTCCACCGGGAGGGGACACCTCTCTCGGAGGGCCTCATGGGCCGTACTGGGCAGGGAACCAGCCCCTGGAGGGTTGGGCCCCCCCCCCTTGGGCCCATGCACCTAGGGTTGGGGGGGAACCCTAGTGGGGGCGCCCCCCTTGCTGGGGGGCAAGCCCCCTCCCTTGGCCGCCCCCCCCCCCCCCCTCTAGATCTCATCTAGAGGGGGCCGGCCCCCCTTCCCCCTTCCCCTATAAATAGAGGGGCGAGGGGAGGGCTACAGATGAGATCCAAGGCGTAGCCCCTCCCCTCCCCAACATCTCTCCTCCTCCGTTAAGAGCTTGGCGAAGCCCTGCCGGAGTACTGCCTCTCCACCACCACCACGCCATCGTGCTGCTGCTGGAGCCTTCTTCCTCAACCTCTCCGAGGGAGTCCTGGACTAGGGGGTGTCTGGACAGCCAGACTATCATCGTCCGCCGGACTCCAAGACTACGAAGATACAAGATTGAAGACTCCGTCCCGTGTCCGGATGGGACTTTCCTTGGCGTGGAAGGCAAGCTTGGCAATACGGATATGTAGATCTCCTACCATTGTAACCGACTCTGTGTAACCCTAGCCCTCTCCGGTGTCTATATAAACCGGAGGGCTTTAGTCGGTAGGACATAACTTCCATTACAACAATCATACCATAGGCTAGCTTCTAGGGTTTAGCCTCCTTGATCTCGTGGTAGATCCACTCTTGTAATACACATCATCAATATTAATCAAGCAGGACGTAGGGTTTTACATCCATCAAGAGGGCCCGAACCTGGGTAAAACATCGTGTCCCTTGTCTCCTGTTACCATCCGCCTAGACGCACAGTTCGGGACCCCCTACCCGAGATCCACCGGTTTTGACACCGACATTGGTGATTTCATTGAGAGTTCCTCTGTGTCGTCACCGATAGGCTCGATGGCTTCTCCAATCAACAATGCCGTCCAGGGTGAGACTTTTCTCCCCGGATAGATCTTCGTATTCGGCGGCTTCGCACTGCGGGCCAACTCACTTGGCCATCTGGAGCAGATCGAAAGCTACGCCCCTGGCCATCAGGTCAGGTTCGGAAGCCTAAACTTCAAGGCCGACGTCCGCGGGGACTTGATCTTCAACAGACTCGAGCCACAGCCGAGCGTGCCGCACTGTCACGATGGGCATGATTTAGCTCTGCCGCCAGATAGTGCCTTGGTGGCCGCACACGAATCCGCTCCGGCCCTTAGTCCGAAGTCGATCGCGCCAATCAAGGACTAGTGGCTGGACACCGCCTCGGGGGCTGCAACTTCCACAGCGATGGAGCCGAACACTAACCTCGTCCCCTGCAAGGCTCGTAACTCCGAGGTGCCGGACTCCCTGCCGGACTCCGAACCTCCCGCGCCCTTGCCAATCAAACCTGATTGGGCACCGGTCATGGAGTTCACCGCCGCGGACATCTTCCGGCGCTCGCCCTTTGGCGACATCCTAAATTCGCTAAAACATCTCTCGCTATCCGGAGAGACCTGGCCGGACTATGGCCAGGATGGTTGGGATGCGGAAGATGAAGAAATTCAGAGCCCACCCACCACCCACTTTGTAGCCACTGTCGACGATCTAACCGACATGCTAGACTATGACTCCGAAGACATCGACGGTATGGACGACGATGCCGGAGAAGATCAAGAACCAGTGCCTACAGGGCACTGGAAGACCACCTCGTCATATGACATATACATGGTGGACACCCTGAAAGAGGGGGACGGCGAGGAAGCAGCGGAGGCAGATTCCCTAAAGAAACAGCCCAAGCGCCGACGTCAGCGGCGCCGCTCTAAATCCCGCCACGGCAAGAATGGAGATTCTGGCACAGGGGATAACAACACCCCAGATAGTGCCGAAGACAATCCCCTCCAGCAAGATTCAGCGCAGGAGGACGCAGAAGCAAGCCCTCACGAGAGAGCGGCAGACGAAGAGGTCGAGGACGATAATTACATACCTCCCTCCGAAGACGAGGCAAGCCTCAACGACGACGAATTCGTCGTGCCGGAGGATCCCGTCGAACAAGAGCGTTTTAAACGCAGGCTTATCGCCATGGCCAATAGCCTAAAGAAAGAGCAGCAGCAGCTTCAAGCTGATCAAGACCTGCTGGCCGATCGATGGACCGAGGTCCTCGCGGACGAAGAGTATGAACTCGAACGCCCCTCCAAGAGCTACCCAAAACGCAAGTTGCTCCCCCGATTTGAGGAGGACGCATACATACCTTCATCACCTGCGCACAATACGGCCGACAGACCACCCCGTGGTCGCGACAGAGAGGCATCCAGGCCCTCCACCAAGACCGTACCCCGACATCGCTCCAAAAGTACGAGGCCAAGTGGGAATGCGCCGGACTTGCGAGATATATTGGAGGAAAAAGCAAGGCAATCCAGATCCATCTACGGATCACGTGGGCGCCCCACGACCCATGACGAATACCGTCGCGCCGGATACAACAACCCCGGCCGGGCCGAACACAGCAGACAACGCTCACTCGAGCTACGTCACGATATTGCCCAATATAGAGGCGCCGCACACCCGCTATGCTTCACGGATGAAGTAATGGATCATCAAATCCCTGAAGGGTTTTAACCCGTAAATATTGAATACTACGATGGCACAACAGACCCCGCGGTTTGGATCGAAGACTATCTCCTTCACATCCATATGGCCCGCGGCGACGATCTCCACGCCATCAAATACCTCCCACTCAAGCTTAAAGGACCAGCCCGGCATTGGCTTAACAGCTTGCCCGCAGAGTCAATTGGGTGTTGGGAAGACCTGGAAGCCGCATTCCTTGACAACTTCCAGGGCACATACGTGCGACCACCAGACGCTGATGACCTAAGCCACATAATTCAGCAGCCAGACAAATCGGCCAGACAGTTCTGGACACGGTTCTTAACAAAGAAAAATCAAATCGTCGACTGTCCGGATGCAGAGGCCCTCGCAGCCTTCAAACATAACATCCGCGATGAGTGGCTAGCCCGGCACCTAGGACAGGAAAAGCTGAAATCCATGGCAGCCCTCACATCGTTAATGACCCGCTTCTGTGCGGGAGAGGATAGCTGGCTAGCTCGCAGCAATAACCTCAGGAAAAATTCTGGCAGTCCGGACACTAAGGACCACAATGGCAGGTCGCGTTGAAGCAAAAATAAACGCCGCATCAACGGCGACGATAAGGAGGATACGGCAGTCAACGCTGGATTCCGAGGCTCTAAACCCGGTCAGCGGAAGAAGCCATTCAAAAAAAACCACTCCGGGTCCGTCCAATTTGGACCGAATACTCGACCGCTTATGCCAGATACATGGCACCCCCGAAAAGCCAGCTAATCACACCAACAGAGACTGTTGGGTATTCAAGCAGGCAGGCAAGTTAATTGCCGAAAACAATGACAAGGGGCTGCATAGTGATGACGAGGAAGAGACCCGGCCGCCGAACAGTAGAGGACAGAAGGGTTTCCCCCCACAAGTGCGGACGGTGAACATGATATACGCAACCCATATACCCAAGAGGGAGCGGAAGCGTGCTCTAAGGGACGCATATGTGATGGAGCCAGTCCCCCTAAGTTCATTCCATGGTCCTCTTGCCCGATCACTTTCGATCGAAGAGACCATCCGACCAGTATCCGCCATGGCGGATTCGCCGCATTGGTTTTAGACCCAATCGTCGATGGATTTCACCTCACGAGAGTCCTTATGGACGGCGGCAGTAGCCTGAACCTGCTTTATCAGGATACGGTGCGCAAGATGGGCATAGACCCCTCAAGGATTAAACCTACAAAGACGACCTTCAAAGGCGTCATACCAGGTGTTGAGGCCAATTGTACAGGCTCAGTCACACTGGAAGTGGTCTTCGGATCCCCGGACAATTTCCGGAGCGAGGAGTTAATCTTCGACATAGTCCCGTTCCGCAGCGGCTATCACGCTCTGCTCGGACGAACCGCGTTTGCAAAATTCAATGCGGTGCCGCATTACGCATACCTCAAGCTCAAGATGCCAGGCCCTCGTGGAGTCATCACAGTCAACGGAAATACGGAACGCTCCCTCCAAACGAAGGAACATACAGCGGCTCTCGCAGTAGAAGTACAGAGCAGCCTTCTAAGGCAATTTTCGAGTCCGGTCGTTAAATGGCCGGACATGGCCAAACGGGCCCGGAGCAACATCAACCAAGACCATCTGGCACGTTCTGAGCACGCGTAGCAATGCGGCCCCAACCCCAGCCCTCGCATGATTGCAAGACCAACCCTCCGTGTACATCACTATGCTCTAGAGATACCATGGGCCTAGGGGGAGGGGCACGACCACAACAGACCCAGAGTGCGGCTCGACCACACCAGGGGCTCACACGTGTGTCGCCTTTTTCTATATTTTTCCTTTTGTATACACAGGACTCCGTTCACCAGAGGCTATGTCCGGCGGCGAACCCGCCGAACTCACGATGCAACAGCCAGGGAGGGAAGAAGGCTGCAACGAACATTAAGGTGGTCTCCATTACGAGCATTAAATTCGATTATATACACCAGCACGTAGCCCACCCCTGGAGGGGGACATGTTATTTTAGTCCAATCCCTTGCTTACCGCACTATTTGTATCCTTCTGCACTCATAGCAGAATTCCTTGAATAAATAACGCAGCATCTTTTGCCTGTTATTGCATTACTTTACACATATGTTCATTAATGACATCTTGCACCCGTATATTTTGGTACGGCCGAATACACTAGGGGCTTATGTTCCCCGCATTATAGTGTGATAAGTCCGAACACTTTCACAAGTGCGGCACCCCGAACTTATAGCATTATATGAATCGGCTCCGAATCATGTCTTGGGTCAATAGTTGGGTTTGCCCGGCTCCCACGTTTTGGTGCCTTACGTTCCATTCTGTCGGCTAAGGTGGCACTGGGAGAACCACTGCGATTGCGCCCCGGTTGAGCTGGGCGAGCACCTCAGTGGAGAAAGTTAAAACTGACTGGCATGATAAGGCGAGAGACTGGTCGCTGTTCGAGAGGTCTTTTCGGGTCCCTAAACACTCATGCCGCTTCGAGCGAAGTACCGGATAATGTCCGACGAAGGCGTGGATAGCGCCCCGGATTCGGTCTTCCGAATACTAGGGGCTTCGCTAAAATTTAAAATTATAGAATTCTATGGCTAAGTGATAGAGTTCAAGCATTATAAGTCCGGTTGCCTTGTTCGTTGTGTTGAGCGCCTCCCTCGACGGACCCAAAAATGGGAACAAGAGTGCTCAAGTTTATCCCGAACACCCCAGCGCTTACGGCTCGGGGGCTGAAGCCAAAGACTTGCCATCTCTCAGATCTTATAAACGGCCGCACAGAAGGTAATATTTTAAATTAAACAAGCGTTGCTTAGCGCATATGAACAAAGTTTTCAGCGCATAGGATAATACATAGCGACTTTACTCAAGAATTACATCTCTGGGGCATTCATCCGCAATATTGCGGGCACCCTTCAGGACAGTCTTATAGTACATTTCGGGCGTACGATACTCCTTGCCCGTTGGCAGCGGTCAGTAAGAAGCCTCTCCGCATCCAGCCTGCCCCAGTGCACCTTTGCGCGGGCAAGGGCCCGACGAGCACCTTCAATACAGGCGGAGCGCTTGACGACCTCCACCCAGGGGCACGCATCCACCAGCCGCCGCACGAGGCCGAAGTAGCTCCCAGGCATGGCCTGTCCAGGCCACAGCCGGACTATGAGGCCCTTCATGGCCTCCTCGGCCGCCTTGTGGAGCTCGACCAGCTGCTTCAGCTGGTCGCTAGGGGGCACCGGATGGCCGGCCTCAGCGTACTGAGACCAGAAGACCTTCTTCGTTGAGCTCCCCTCCTAGCCACGGTAGAATGCGGTGGCATCGGATACACTGCGCGGCAGATCTGCAAACACCCCTGGAGAGCTCCGAATTCGGGTAAGTGTCAGGTAGTTTACATTAACATGCTTGCTTTGCATGAAAAATGCCTTACCCGCCGCTATCTTCTTCACATCTTCAACCTCCTGAAGGGCCTTACGGGCCTTGGCCTTGGCGGACTTGGCACTTTCGAGAGACGAGGCGAGCTCAGACTCTCGAGTCTATGAGTCGCACTCCAAACTCTCATGCTTCTCCATGAGAGCCTGGAGCTCTTGCCGCACTTCCGCCACCCGCGCCTCCTGTTTCTCTCGTTCTGCCCGTTCCACGGCCGCATTGCGTTCGGCCGCGGACACAACCTCCTTCAGGGATGCCACCTCGTTAGTGGCCCCTGCAGTACCCACGTCATCCTTGTCATTTTTATTGCAACCTAAATCCTTTTCTGTAAGGTAAATTTTCAAAGTGGTGTTACTCACCTTCTTTATCCTTGAGCTGCTTCTTGGCACGGCCGAGCTCTTGCTCGGACCGCTCGAGATCCTGCTTCAATGCACCGACCTCCGCAGTCAGTGCGGCAGAGGTCAGCAGCGCAGCCTGCAAACCCATATTGACATACTTTTTAGCAACCCTGCGTATATCTTTTTAGATCCTCAGTCCTGCTTTTCTTTCCGAACACCGAACCGAGCATCAGGGGCTACTATCTATGCGGTATTACATTACATAATTTTAACTTTTTACCTCAAAGCCTGTTAGAAGGCTGCTGCAGGCTTCGGTCAGCCCGCTCTTGGCGAGCTGAACCTTCTGAATCACCGCACTCATGATAGTGCGGTGTTCTTCCTCGATGGAAGCACCTTTGAGCGCCTCCAACAAGTTGTCCGGCGCCTCTGGTTGGACGGAGGCCGCCGGTGTCACGGTCTTGCCCTTCTTGCGAAGGGGCCGCCTGCCGGACTCTGGAACCACTGCAGGTTCCGGCGTAGAGTCCGGCGCAAAGTCCGGGAGGCTGCCTTGCGGCGCCTCCGGAGCCTCCTCCTGATGGGTCCCTTCCCGGGATCCCACCTCGGCGTCCTCAGGGGCGCGAGGGGTGGAGGCAGTCGGAATGGATTCCACATCCGACGCAGCCAACGACCCTCTCGACGAAGCAGGGAGATCATCGTCGGCCAGACTGTGGGTAATATGCGGCGTTAGAAGGACACTATGTGACAAAAAGAAATGACAGATCATTCAAGGATCCGGACACTTACGATCTCGCCTGAGGCCTGGCCCTTGAGGGCCACTCTTCATCGCCAATGTTGGTGTTGGCGGAGCTGTCCGGGGGAATAGTTCTCCCCCTCTTGGACCCTTCGGCCTCCCCCGTTGAGGAGGCCTTCCTCTTTCTCTCTCCCTCCTCTGGGAGAGAGTCTTCTTCCCCCTCTTCATCTTTAGGGGAGGAATCCGCCTCGGAGTCGCCGGACACCTGAAAACGGGAACTCTTTCGAGTACCCGTGGCCACCTTCTTGGCCTTCTTCTCCGGCACCACGTGCGGTGCCGGAACCAGCAACCCCGCTAGACGGGCGTCCACTGGGTCTTTTGGCATGGGAGCCGGGCAGATGAGCTGCTCGGCCTTCCTCATCCATCCCTGTCAAGGGAAAAGGGAGATTAAAACCCGCTTAGGGTTGAACTAGTAACAACAAGTGTCCCGTAAAGGGGTAGAATCACTTACCTCGTCAGCTGGACGCTGCGAGTGGAATCCGCGATCTTCCGTCGCGGACGCGGGGGCTTCGGCGCCCTTAAACAGCACCCGCCAGGCGCCTTCGTACGTCGTGTCGAAGAGCCCGCTCAATGCCTGGTGCTGTTCCGGATCAAACTCCCACAGATTGAATGCCCGCTCTTGGCATGGGAGAATCCGGCGGACGAGCATGACTTGGACTATGTTAACCAGCCTGAGCTTCTTGTCCACCAGCTTCTGGATACAGGCTTGGAGTCCCGTCAGCTCCTTCGAATTACCCCACAGCAAGCCCTTCTCTTTCCAGGAGGTGAGCTGCGTGGGGATGCCAGATCTGAACTCGGGGGCCGCCACCCACGTAGGGTCGCGCGGCTCGGTGATATAGAACCACCCCGATTGCCACCCCTTGACGGATTCCACGAAGGCCCCTTCAAACCAAAGGACGTTGGGCATCTTGCCCAACATGGCGCCTCCGCACTCCGCTTGAGTGCCCTTCACTACCTTCGGCTTGACATTGAAGGTCTTGAGCCACAAGCCGAAGTGGGGCTGGATGCAGAGGAAGGCCTCGCACACGACGATAAACGCCGAGATGTTGAGGATGAAGTTCGGCGCCAGATCATGGAAATCCAGGCCGTAGTAGAACATGAGCCCCCGGACAAAGGGGTGAAGTGGAAAGCCCAGTCCGCGGAGGAAGTGGGGGAGGAAGACAACCCTCTCATGGGGCCTGGGGGTGGGGATGAGCTGCCCCTCGTCGGCAGCCGGTGCGCGACGTTGCCGGGAAGGTATCCGGCGCTGCGCAGCTTTGTGATGTGCTCCTCCTTAATGGTGGAGGCCAACCATTTACCTCCCGCTCCGGACATGGTCAGAGAAGGTCGAGGCGAGATGCGCGAACTTGGGCGCTGGAGCTCGAGTGCGCGGAGATGGATAAGCAAAGGAGGAAGAAGGCGTAGGTGAGAAGGTGAATCCTTATCCCTTATATATAGGCGGACGAAGACTATGCGTCCCCACTAGCCTGGTAAAACTCGCTTATCTCCCAAGCGCCACCATCAATGGCGCGGTTGGGTTACCCACGTCCGTATTGATGAGAATCCCGGAATAAGGGGAACACGATCTCTGCTTCGACAAGACGTGCCAAGGAAACCGCTTCGCTAAACGCGCTGAGGTGGTATAGTAAAAAACGATTCGAGTAAAGGCTTGGAAGTGGCGTGACGTCATGCCACAAAATACGTCAGCAGATTGAACTTGTGTATATATTATTCTCTCTACGGAGGAATGTGGAATTTATTTTGTAGAGCCAGACACTATCCTGGTGTTCACAATCTTCTCTGGATTATTCAAAGGAGGAACCCGCCTTGCAATGCCGAACATTATGCGCGCCGGAATCATCGTCATTGAAGCCAGGTTCAGGGGCTACTGAGGGAGTCCTGGACTAGGGGGTGTCCGGACAGCCGGACTATCATCGTCCGCCGGACTCCAAGACTACAAAGATACAAGATTGAAGACTCCGCCCCGTGTCCGGATGGGACTTTCCTTGGCGTGGAAGGCAAGCTTGGCAATACGGATATGTAGATCTCCTACCATTGTAACCGACTCTGTGTAACCCTAGCCCTCTCCGGTGTCTATATAAACCAGAGGGCTTTAGTCCGTAGGACATAACCTCCATTACAACAATCATACCATAGGCTAGCTTCTAGGGTTTAGCCTCCTTGATCTCGTGGTAGATCCACTCTTGTAATACACATCATCAATATTAATCAAGCAGGACGTAGGGTTTTACCTCCATCAAGAGGGCCCGAACCTGGGTAAAACATCGTGTCCCTTGTCTCCTGTTACCATCCGCCTAGACGCACAGTTCGGGACCCCCTACCCGAGATCCACCGGTTTTGACACCGACACTCTCCTTCCCCTTGCTGGATCAAGAAGGAGGAGACGTCATCCGCTCCGTACGTGTGTTGAACGCGGAGGTGCTGTCCGTTCGGCACTTGGTCATCGGTGATTTGGATCACGGCGAGTACGACTCCATCATCCCCGTTCTCTTGAATTCTTCCGCTCGCGATCTACAAGGGTATGTAGATGCACTCCTATCACTCGTTGCTTAGATGAACTCATAGATGGATCTTGGTGAAACCGTAGAAATTTTTTTATTTTCTGCAACGTTCCCCAACACCTTATAGGTATCCTAAAGTGTTTAGCAAGGCGTGAAGCAAAGATGCCTCCAAGTGGGGCCCTTTGTACGGTTCAGACTTAATCGTTTAGCAATAATAGCGCCTAAACTAATAGTGTTATCGCGAAACAAAGCATGGCACAAAATAATAATATCAGGGGCACTAAGGTTTCCATAGTTCCCACGGCCAATTAGGCATCTACTAGCAAATATTGCAAAGTAACGTCAGACGGGAAAGTGTATGCTAGTAATTCTTGCGTCAGAAACTTTCCTCGTTTCCCCTACAGTAATCATATCAATAAATTCATCCACATCTCTACGGTGTGGTTCCTCTAGGCTGCCCCCGAAGGGTATCTTGCAAACCCCACAAAAGTCACGTAGTGACATCTCCCTAACCTCATCATATAAATGAAACTCCACCAAAGGTGGGGATTTCTTGGCATGAAAGTAAAATTTTTGCATGAAAGTATTAGTGAGTAAGAGATACTGTTCGAACTGGTCATGGAGGAAGTCGGTGAGGCCCGCATTCTCGGCCAAAGAATAGAAATCATCATGAATCCCGGCTGCTCTCAAGAACTCATCACAAGGCCATTCACACGGCCGAACCTCCGCGGTGCGAGGGAGATTATACTTGGGCTGCTCTCAAGAACTCATCACAAGGCCATTCACACGGCCGAACCTCCGCAGTGCGAGGGAGATTATACTTGGGCTTTTTATTCTCCTCATTTTGTTTATCGTTCAAGCTTTGGCTCGAAGAGCCCCTCAAAAATCTCTTCATCATTTTCTGAAAATTTCTGAAATTTTTAGTAACTAAAAATAAAAGTGAACCAAACTCAACTAAATTGACAGCAACTACTTCCACAAGTGCCTAGAGACTATATCATGCATTAGAACTACTTAGGACCATAAAAATTTGAAATGCAAGCTCAGGAACAGGGTCACCTCAGCAGCAAAAATTTGCAATGAATAAAGCACTAGAACGAAAACTAATTGGACCATTGGAGGAGTCACATACCAAAGAACAATCCCCCAAAGCAGTTTTGTGAGTTGAGCTTTGAGCAAGGGGATCGAAAATGGCAGCAAGATGAGCTAGAACTCGTGCTTGAGCTGGATAGTGATTTTTTTGGGAGGAAGAAGTGTGTGGGTGCAGGAATGAGTGGAGGGGGCCACCATGGGCCCACAAGGCAGGGGGCGCGCCCCCTGACTCTCGTGGCCAGGTGCTTTCCCCCTCTGTTGTGTTCTCAGTGCCAGATATTCTCAAATATTCTAGAAAAAATCATATTTCATTTTCGGGACATTTGGAGAACTTTTATTTTCGGGGTATTTTTTATTGCAAGGATAATTCAGAAAACAGATAGAAAATACTATTTTTGCTTTATTTAATATAAATAACAGAAAGTAAAAAGAGGGTACAGAAGGTTGTGCCTTCTAACTTCATCCATCTCATACTCATCAAAAGGAATCCACTAACAAGGTTGATCAAGTCTTGTTAATACACTCATTCCGAATCGCATGAAACCGGAGAAATTTTGAATAACACTAGGTTACCTAAACGGGGATATGCACATCTCCAATAATAAGAATATCATATTTCTTCTTGACAGTAGGAAGAGGAAACTCAAAACCTCCAATAATAATCGATGGTATCTTTCCAATAGAATTGATAATGTGGACTTGAGGTTGTTTCCTTGGAAAGTGTATCGTATGCTCATTACCATTAACATGAAAAGTGACATTGCCTTTGTTGCAATCAATAATAGTCCCTGCAGTATTCAAAAAGGGTCTTCCAAGGATAATCGACATACTATCGTCCTCGGGAATATCAAGAATAACAAAGTTCGTTAATATAGTAACGTTTGCAACCACAACTGGCACATCCTCACAAATACCGACAGGTATAGCGGTTGATTTATCGTCCATTTGCAAAGATATTTCAGTAGGTGTCAACTTATTCAATTCAAGTCTATGATATAAAGAGAGAGGCATAACACTAACACCAGCTCCAAGATCACATAAAGCAGTTTTAACATAGTTTCTTTTAATGGAGCATGGTATAGTTGGCACTCCTTGATCTCCAAGTTTCTTTGGTATTCCACCCTTAAAAGTATAATTAGCAAGCATGGTGGAAATTTCATCTTCCGGTATCTTTCTTTTATTTGTAACAATATCTTTCATGTACTTAGCATAAGGATTCATTTTAAGCACATCAGTCAAACACATACGCAAAAAGATAGGTCTAATCATTTCAAAAAAGCACTCAAAATTCTCATCATCCTTTTTCTTGGATGGCTTAGGAGTAAAAGGCATGGGTTTCTGAACCCATGGTTCTCTTTCTTTACCGTGCTTCCTAGCAACAAAGTCTCTCTTATCATAACGTTGACTCTTTGATTGGGTTATCAAGATCAACAGCAGGTTCAATCTCTACATCATTATTATTGCTAGGTTGAGCATCAACTTGAACAATATCATTAACATTATCACGAGGTTCATATTCATCACCAGATTGTGTTTTAGCATCATAAATAGAAATATCATTGGGATTCTCAGGTGCGTCTACAACAGGTTCACTAGAAGCATGCAAAGTCCTATCATTTTTGTTCTTCTTCTTAGAAGGACTAGGTGCATCTACATTAGTTCTCTGAGAATCTTGCTCAATCCTCTTAGGGTGGCCCTTATGATACAAAGGTTCCTGAGTCATTTTACCAGTTCTAGTTTATACTCTAACAGCATTATCATTATTCTTATTATTCAATTCATTGAGCAAATCATTCTGAGCCTTAAGCACTTGTTCTACTTGAGTGGTAACCATAGAAGCATGTTTACTAATGAGTTTAAGTTCACCTTTAACTCTGGACATATAATCACTCAATTGTCCAATCATATAAGCATTGCGTTTCAATTGTCTACCAACATAAGCATTGAAATTTTCTTGTTTAGCCATAAAGTCATCAAACTCATCCAAGCATTGGCTAGCAAACTTAGTAGACGGGATTTCAACTTTACCATATCTATAGAGAGAATTTACCTTTACTACCTGTGTTGGGTTATCAAGACCATGTATTTCTTCTATAGGCGGTCTATTAAGGCCATTTATTTCTTCAACAAGAGGTAAATTCTTAACATCTTCAGCTTTAATACCTTTTTCTTTCATAGATTTCTTTGCCTCTTGCATATCTTCAGGACTGAGAAATAGAACACATCTTTTCTTCGGAGTTGGCTTAGGAGTTGGTTCAGGAAGTGTCCAATTATTTTCATTCGTCAACATATTATTCAATAGCAATTTAGCTTGGTCAACAGTCCTTTCCCTGAAAACACAACCAGCACAACTATTCAGGTGGTCTCTGGAAGCATCGGTTAGTCCACTATAAAAGGTATCAAGTATTTCATTTTTCTTGAGAGGATGATCAGGCAAAGCATTAAGTAATTGGAGAAGCCTCCCCCAAGCTTGTGGGAGACTCTCTTCTTCAATTTGCACAAAGTTATATATTTCTCATAAAGCAGCTTGTTTCTTATGAGCGGGGAAATATTTAGCAGAGAAGTAATAAATCATATCCTGGGGATTACGCACACAACCAGGATCAAGAGAGTTAAACCATGTTTTAGCATCACCCTTTAATGAGAACGGAAATATTTTAAGGATATAGTAGTAACGAGTTTTCTCATCATTAGTGAACAGGGTGGCTATATCATTTAACTTAGTAAGATATGCCACAACAGTTTCAGATTCATAGACATAAAAAGGATCAGATTCAACCAAAGTAATTATCTCAGGATCAACAGAGAAATCATAATCCTTATCAGTAACACAGATAGGTGAAGTAGCAAAAGCAGGGTCATATTTCATTCTAGCATTCAGAGACTTTTGTTTCAGCTTAGCTAATAGTTTCTTAAGATCAGATCTGTCATTGCAAGCAAGAAAATCTCTAGTAGTTTCTTCATCCATAACATAACCCTCAGGCACAACAGGCAATTCATATTTAGGGGGAGAATCTTCATCATCATTGTCGGTGTCAAAACCGGCGGATCTCGGGTAGGGGGTACCGAACTGTGCGTCTAGGCGGATGGTAACAGGAGACAAGGGACACGAAGTTTTTACCCAGGTTCGGGCCCTCTCGATGGAGGTAAAACCCTACTCCTGCTTGATTGATATTGATGATATGGGTAGTACAAGAGTGGATCTACCACGAGATCAAGGAGGCTAAACCCTAGAAGCTAGCCTATGGTATGATTATTGTAATGGTTGTGTCCTACGGACTAAAACCCTCTGGTTTATATAGACACCGGAGAGGGCTAGGGTTACACAGAGTCGGTTACAATGGTAGGAGATCTACATATCCGTATCGCCAAGCTTGCCTTCCACGCCAAGGAAAGTCCCATCCGGACACGGGACGAAGTCTTCAATCTTGTATCTTCATAGTCTTGGAGTCCGGCTGACGATGATAGTCCAGCTGTCCGGACACCCCCTAGTCCAGGACTCCCTCAGTAGCCCCTGAACCAGGCTTCAATGACGATGAGTCCGGCGCGCATATTGTTCGGCATTGCAAGGCGGGTTCCTCCTCCGAATAATTCATAGAAGATTGTGAACACCAGGATAGTGTCCGGCTCTGCAAAATAAATTCCACATTCCACCGTAGAGAGAATAATATGTACCCAAGTTCAATCTGCTGATGTGCTTTGTGGCGTGACATCATGCCACTACCAAGCCTTTACTTGAATCGTTTTTTATTATACCACCTCAGTGCGTTTAGGGAAGCGGTTTCCTTGGCACGTCTTGTCGAAGCAGAGATCGTGTTCCCCTTATTCTGGGATTCCCATCAATACGGACGTGGGTAACCCAACCGTGCCCGTTACCACGCCCCCTCTATCGGAGGCGAGTCCCGAACGGTCACGGGATGGCTCTTGGTATTCTCCCTCTTTATAATGGGACCAAGGCTTGTTTCTTTTCTTCAATCTTCATTCGAATCTACTCCTTGCCCCGAGTTCCAACACCCAGAGCCCCAGATTCGAGCGCTTCGGACCTTCAACAATGTCCGGCTCCGACCTACAGGGCCGGTGGATGCCCTCCTCCGTTACGGAAGAAGACGTGCTAAAGTTGCGAAAGGTCAAGTACCTGTCTTACGAGATTTCGCACAGGTTGCCCGCCAAAGGGCAAGTCATCCCCACCCCCGAGCCCGGCGAGTATGTCATGTTTGTATCCCACCTCCGTCGGGGTTTAGGCTTCCTGATGGATCCTTTCGTGAGAGGGCTCATGTTTTACTATGGGTTGGAATTCCACGACTTGGCTCCGGAGTCCATCCTCCGTATTTCTGCATTTATTGTCGTCTGCGAAGCCTTCCTCCGCGTCACCCCTCACTTCGGCTTGTGGCTTAAGACCTTCGACGTGAAGCCGAAGATGATCGAGGGGCGTCAAGCAGAGTGCGGCGGGGCGGTTGTGAGCAGAAGGGCCAATGCTCCATGGCCCGAGGGCTCTTTCCAGGAGGAGCTCGGCTTGTGGCAGCAGGAGTGGTTCTACATAACCGCTCCCAAGGGCAGCAGGCAGAAGCCGCCGCCCATCTTCCGCTCGGGCCCTCCACAGCGGCTGATGTCATGGGTCAGCCAAGGGCTCAACTGGGGCCACCAAAGGACGTGCCCCTATTGCAGGGCCGGATTCGAGACCTACAAGCGAGGGAGATCGATCTGGTCATGGTGATGCAGGTCATGCTAATTAGGCGTCTCCTGCCCTGCAAACGCCGCCCTCTCCGGCTGTGGGAGTTTAATCCGGAGGGACCACGGATTCTCCAACACTTCATGGGTATGAAACCCGTGGAGATGTACAAATTATTCTTCGGATCACGAGAGGCGTGTCCGGAACTGACCGAGGACGCCGGCCTAAGCTGCAATCGCCCGGATACACAAGTAGGTAGCTCTGTGTCCGGACATACCGTTTGTTTGCCTTTCTATGATTCGCCTTTTTACCAATTTCCTTCTAAACAGGAGTGGATAGCGCAAGCAAAACTGATACGGTGTCCGGCCCCCCTCCCAGAGACCGCGCCGGATCCCGTGCTGGTCAGGATGCTGGAGGTTGCGCCTTCGGAGGAAGGCGAAGGGGAGAACAGGGGAACTACCGCCTCAACCAAGGAGGCTTTTGAGGAAGGGGGGATCGAGAATCCCTCCTTCTAGGGGGAGAATAGGACCGCCTCCGAAAACCCGGAGGCCAAATCCCCGAAGCGGGGGAAGAGATCTTCACCAGAGGGTCCTGCGTCCGGAGAGGCTCCGGCCGCACAGTCTCCCCTAAAGAATCAGCCCTCCAGCGAGCCGTAAGTAGAAAAAAGGGAGTTTTGTAATGAGGGACATCCCTATTTGTGCTTCTAAGGATAACTTAGGTTTTTACCTTGTAGTTCGGATCTCCGTCCTTCTCAGATGAGCTCGTCTTCGGGGGAACTCCGTCCGGAGATGATGGAGAGCGAGACGCCTCCATCTGCCGCACCATCGGATAGAGCAGACGAGCCTGAAGTGTCATCACGGAGGGTGTCCTCGAGTCCGGCAGGGCCGAATAGTTCGGCACCAACTGGTGTGCGGCCGGGGGAGCTGAAGGATCTGCTTGAGAGGGCGTCTATCTCAGAAGGTCACCGTACACTGATGAGTACGATGATTGAAAGAATCTCATCCGTCGAAGGCGGATTGCGTGATGCCGTCAAGAGTTTGCTGGCGGGGTTTGAGGTACGTAAAAATGACATACCCTTTGACAGTTTTACACATAAAGTGCGCCCTGTATAGATAGTAGCCCCTGAGACTCGGTAGGGTGTCGGGAACGACAGCGTGCCGAGGATCAAAATCCCAGGTATTGATTTTCGCCTTTCCTATGCAGGTGGCGGACAGTTCGGTGTCTAGCCGGACTGATGGAGTTGCCGAACTAAAGCGGCAGCTCGACAGCGGATGCGGACATCGCGCTGGTCAATAAACGACTTGACGAGTCGCAAGGTAGGTTTTTTCTCCGTGGTCACCGAGTAAGGGAGTCGAAGCCCACTCCTTACAACATGTGTGCTAAATGCAGATGGTGCCGCTGCTGTGGAGAGTCTTTGGGCAGAACTTGCTCAAGCCAAGGAGCAAGCCAGAAGGAGTGATGCGGCTGCCTCGAGGGCGGCCGAAGAGCTAGAAGCCGAAAGGGCTGCACACTGCCGAAGCAGGGAGGAGATGGCCGAAATGGCCGTGAAGTTAAAAGATGCTACCGACCGCAATGAGGTTCTTGAAAAGGAGCGTCTAGCAGAGCGAGAAGACCTGGGGAAGGCCACCGCTGAAGCCAAGGATGCCCGTTCTGCAATGCGGGCTATAAAGGAGGAGCTGCGCCAGGCCGGAGACATTGTGGTTGGCAAGCCCTTTCTGCTGCGCCGAAGGTTTACAGATCCAAATTATGCTCAGCTTGGCCAGCTGTGGGGTCCGGAGGATCCTTATATGGACTTAGCGGCGAGTGCGGCAGATGCCGTTGTGCACTTCCGAAGTCAGAAGGATCACAAGACGGAAGAGCTATTTTGGTCTCAATTCCATAGTCCAGAGCGTTCCCTTCCGCTGACCGATCGGTTGGCCGAGTGGGCTGAGCTGAATAGATTGTCCGGACTTGCCATGACGGATATCGTGACTCATGTCTGGCCGGATAGGCCCAAGCCGAAGAGTTATTTTGGCTTATTGCAGCAATTTCTTGGGGCGGTGCCGCATATCAAGGTGATGAAGCGGTCGGCCTGCATAGAGGGTGCGCGAATGGCCCTCGCCCGTGTGATGACATACTGGAAGGAGATGGATGCCACCGCTGTTGCGACCCAGGGTTCGGACGAAAGCCGGTTACCTGCCGAGCACTATTTTGGGGAAGTTCTGCGTGGTGCTCGTGAAATAGAGTCGCAGTGCTCGAAGAATGTCATATTCAAATGAATGTTATGGTTTGTAAAACGATGTTTATAATGTAAGCGCTTTTTGTACTTGAAAGAATGTATACGTGTGTATAACCTGAAAGATGGCAGTCGTCGGCTTCAGCCCCCACGCACAAGGTGCGGGGGTGTTTGCAAAAATAGCGCATTTTCACACTTAATCCGACGTCTCGGTCCTGTGAAGGAGGTGGTAGCGTAGCAAACGAGGCAACCGGACTATAATGCTTTATCACTTTCACTTAGCCATAGGAGTTCGAGGGTGGGGCTACGACATAGCCCCTAGGGGCACCACGCTCTCCGCATTCGGGGCGCGTATGTGCCTGACCGGGAAATGGTCCTTCGTCAAAGCGGCGGAATTCTAAACATTCCGATAGTCGATCGAGTGGTTGACCAGTCTCTCGCTATATCATGACAGTCAGTTTTCGGCTTTCTCTACTGAGGTGCTCGCCCGGCCGAACCGGGGCACAATTGCAGTAGTTCTCCTGGTGCCGCGTTAGCCGATGATACGGAACGTAAGGCAGCAAAACACAGGAGCCGGGCAAACCCAACATTTGACCAAAGACATGACTCGGAGCTGATGCATATAAGGCCTAACTCGAGACGCCGAATACTCCCTAAGGTGTTCGGTCTTTATAATAACGGGCAGAACAATGCCCTAAGCCCCTAGTGTCCTGGTACAGGCGAGAATTTCTGGCGCGGCCGATGCCAAAGCGCCAGCCTCCTTGTTGGTTATGGTGAAAAACCGTGGGATGTGATCAACAAAAGACAGTAAGAAAGGTTTACGCAGGGACTTAATCTGAAAAGAATCCTTGCGGCGGGTCCCTGCTGCACGTCTGCGCCTGTGTCTCCGTTGTGCCGTATCCTGGACGGGTGTACACGTTGTTCATCTATAAAAAGAGAGGAACTTAGTTTGAAAAGTGATCGTGCAAAAAATGAAAAAATCGAAATATGAATGAACGAATAAAGCTGAGCTTATATTAGCTCATACGCGCAGCCCCTTGTAAAGGGGTGTGCGGCTAGGGAGAGCCTAGCTTATTTTATGCCGGACCCGTCTAGCCGTGTCCGGGGTCTTGAACGACCTTTTAGTGAGATGATGCCACGTGGACCGGGCATTTTAAGTGTAAGAGACGCGTAGTGTGGTATTGCATTAAAGCGGACAAAAGCTTCACGTCCCAATAGTGCTTGATGGCTACTTTTGAATGGGGGGACATGAAAGATTAGCTTTTCACATCGGAAGTTGTCGGGTGACCCGAACACAACTTCTAGTAGTAAGGAGCCTGTGCACTTGGCGTAAGGGCCTGGCGTCACTCCTTTGAAGGAAGTGCGGCTATGTCGAATTTTAGTAAGGTCTATCCCCAACTTGCGGATTGTGTCCGGATATAGCAGGTTTAAATCGCTGCCGCCGTCCATCAGGACTTGTGTAAATTGTAGTCTATCGATTATAGGATCCAATATCAGAGCAGTCCATCCTGCGCTTCGAATATTCCTGGAATAGTCCAAGTGGTCGAACGTAATTGGTTTTAACATCCAATCTCGGTGTTCCGCTGGGGTGGACCGTGCGACACGTGCTTTAGCGGGTGCCGTACTATTTTTCCGTACTATCACATGTAGTGAGTTTACTGTTTTAACTTCTTGTGGGAAAGTCTTTTGTTTTCCGGCGCTCTGCTGGTGGGGTTCGTCATCATCCTTGCTTGGCGTGTCGAGCCCCTTGTGTTCGGCGTTGAGTCGGCCGGACTGTTTGAAGACCCAACAATCTCGGTGGGTGTGGTTTGCAGGCCTTCTGGAGGTGCTGTGGATTTGACATATTCGATCCAAAATTTTGTTTAAGTTGGATAGCTCGTCACCGTTGTCCTTAAGAGGCAGTGTTTTGTTGTTCGGCCGCGAGCTTTTGAATCTGGCGTTGACTGCCATGTTCTTTGGGCTTTTTTCTTTATTTCGGTGCTGATCCTTTCTGCGCCGTGATTTTCCGTTTCCATATCTAATCTCGGATGTACTCGGGTCGCTGGTGCTGCATCTTGCTAGCCAGCTGTCTTCCCCCGCGCAAAAGCGGGTCATGAGGCTTGTTAGCGCGGCCATTGTTCTCGGCTTCTCTCGGCCGAGGTGTCTGGCGAGCCATTCGTCTCAGACATTATGTTTAAAAGCTGCTAAGGCTTCGGCGTACGGACAGTTGACTATTTGGTTCTTTTTGGTAAGGAACCTGTTCCAGAATTTGCGCGCTGACTCTCCGGGCTGTTGAGTTATGTGACTTAAATCGTCTGCATCCGGAGGGCGGACATAAGTCCCTTGAAAATTTGCTCTAAACGCGTCCTCGAGCTCTTCCCAACTTCCAATAGTATTTTCTGGGAGGCTTTTGAGCCAATGCCGAGCTGGCCCTTTGAGCTTGAGGGGTAGATATTTTATGGCGTGGAGATCATCTCCTCTGGCCATGTGTATGTGGAGGATGTAATCCTCAATCCAGACTCCAGGGTCTGTTGTTCCGTCGTATGCCTCTATGCTTACGGGTTTGAACCCCGCTGGAAATTCATGATCCAGCACCTCATCGGTGAAACATAGTGGGTGTGCGGCGCCCCTGTATTTGGGTGTGTCGTTGTCTTCGAACACTCGGCGTGTTGTGTTGCTTCCTGGGGCCCTCTTTTTTGGCCCATAGATGGACCTGACCGGGCCGTCTGTTTTCCGAGGATCATGAGTCGGCTTGTGTGCGGTGCCGCTTATCGCTTTTGGCCTGTCATCTGGTCGTCTATCCGGCCAGGCGTCCTCTTTGCTTTTTGACTGTGGGGGCTCTATGGCCTCCTCGTCGAATTCTGGCAGCAGCTTGCGCTTCGGGTAGCTCTTTGTTTGGTGGCCATTGCCATATTTGTCCGCGGTCTTGAGTACTTTGCTCCACCTCATTCTGAGTATGTCTTCCGCTGTTTTGAGCTTCCGTTTTTCCTTCTTCAGACTTCTTGCAGTGGCGACGAGTCTTTTGTGAAGGTTCTTATGCTCCGGTGGTGTGTCCGGCGTGAGGTTGTCTGGACTGTTGTTCTCGCCGGGCATGGATTGATTATCCGATTCATCCTGTTCGGATGGTTGCTTGGTTGCATGTTCGTCGTCCACTGGTTTGCCCTGCTCCATTGTTGGGTCATTAGGAGTGTTGTTTTGGTCGAGGCGGGACTTAGGGCGGCGTCTACGTCGCCGTTTTGGTTGTTTGTCGGCGGGATTATCCTTTGCCGCGTCCCGTTGTTCCTCGTTATCGCTTCCTTTTGGGGTGTCCACCATATATACATCATGGCTTGGGGTGGCCTTCCAGTGCTCGGTAAGCGCTGGTTCTTGGTGGTCTCCGGCATCGTCGACTGTCGATGTCTTCGGAGTCGTAGTCTAGCATGTCGGTTAGATCGTCGACAGTGGCTACAAAGTGGGTGGTGGGTGGGGTTTGAATTTCTTCGTCGTCCGCATCCCAACCATCCTGACCGCAGTCTGGCCAGGGCTCTCCTGAGAACGAGAGATGCTTTAGCGAATTCAGAATGTCGCCAAAGGGTGAGTGCTGAAAGATGTCCGCGGCGGTGAACTCCATGATTGGCGCCCAATCGGATTCGATTGGCAGGGGCGCAGGAGGTTCGGAGTCCGGCAAGGAGTCCGGCGCCTCGGAGTCACGAGCTTTATAAGGGACAAGGTCGGTATTCGGCTTCATCGCCATAGAGGTTGCAGCCCCCGAGGCGGTGTCCAGCCACCCGTCCTTGATCTGTGCGATCGGCTCTGAACTATAGGTCGGAGCGGATTCGTGTGCAGCCTCCAAGGCACTGTCCGGCGGCAGAGCTAGATCATACCCATCGTGACAGCGCGGCACACTCGGCTGTGGCTCGAATCCGTCAAAGATCAAATCTCCGCGGACGTCAGCCATGAAGTTTAGGCTCCCAAATCTGACCTGATGGCCACGGGCGTAGCTTTCGATCTGCTCTAGATGGCCAAGTGAATTGGTCCGCAATGCGAAGCCACCGACAACGAAGATCTGTCCGGGGAGAAAAGTCTCACCCTGGATGGCGTTGTTGTTGATTGAAGAAGCCATCAAGCTTATCGGTGACGACACAGAGGAACTCTCAATGAAAGCACCAATGTCGGTGTCAAAACCGGCGGATCTCGGGTAGGGGGTCCCGAACTGTGCGTCTAGGCGGATGGTAACAGGAGACAAGGGACACGATGTTTTTACCCAGGTTCGGGCCCTCTCGATGGAGGTAAAACCCTACTCCTGCTTGATTGATATTGATGATATGGGTAGTACAAGAGTGGATCTACCACGAGATCAAGGAGGCTAAACCCTAGAAGCTAGCCTATGGTATGATTGTTGTAATGGTTGTGTCCTACGGACTAAAACCCTCCGGTTTATATAGACACCGGAGAGGGCTAGGGTTACATAGAGTCGGTTACAATGGTAGGAGATCTACATATCCGTATCGCCAAGCTTGCCTTCCACGCCAAGGAAAGTCCCATCCGGACACGGGACGAAGTCTTCAATCTTGTATCTTCATAGTCTTGGAGTCCGGCTGACGATGATAGTCCGGCTGTCCGGACACCCCCTAGTCTAGGACTCCCTCAATCACTTTCATCAATATTATCAGTTTCAGTAATTTCATTCTCTCTAGCCCTAGCAAGTTGTTCCTCAAGAAATTCACCTAATGGAACAGTAGTATCAAGCACAAAAGTAGTTTTATCATAAGTATCATGCATAGCATAAGTGGCATCATCAATAACATGCGACATATCAGAATTAATAGCAGAAGCAGGTTTAGGTGTCGCAAGCTTACTCAAAACAGAAGGAGAATCAAGTGCAGAGCTAGATGCCAGTTCCTTACCTCCCCTCGTAGTTGAGGGAAAAAACTTAGTTCTTCCATCTTTCAAGTTCCTCATAGTGACCAGCAGATATAAATCCCAAGTGACTCAAAGAATAGAGCTATGCTCCCCGGAAACGGCGCCAGAAAATAGTCTTGATAACCCACAAGTATAGGGGATCGCAACAGTTTTCGAGGGTAGGGTATTCAACCCAAATTTATTGATTCGACACAAAGGGGAGCCAAAGAATATTCTCAAGTATTAGCAGTTGAGTTGTCAATTCAACCACACCTGGACAACTTAATATCTACAGTAAAGTATTTAGTAGCAAAGTAGTATGGAAGTAACTGTAACAGTGGAAAAAGTAACAGTAGCAATTTTGTAGTAATTGTAACAGTGGCAACGGTAAAGTAAATAAGCAAAGAGCAATATGTGAAAAGCTCGTAGGCATTGGATCAGTGATGGAAATTATGTCGGATGTGATTCCTCATGCAATAGTTATAACATAGGGTGACACAGAACTAGCTCCAGTTCATCAATGTAATGTAGGCATGTATTCCGAATATAATCATACGTGCTTATGGAAAAGAACTTGCATGACATCTTTTGTCATACCCTCCCGTGGCAGCGGGGTCCTATTGGAAACTAAGGGTTATTAAAGCCTCCTTTTAATAGAGTACCAGACCAAAGCATTAACACTTAGTGAATACATGAACTCCTCAAACTACGGTCATCACCGAGAGTGGTCCCGGTTATTGTCACTTCAGGGTTGTCGGATCATAACACATAATAGGTGACTATAGACTTGCAAGATAGGATCAAGAACTCACATATATTCATGAAAACATAATAGGTTTAGATCTGAAATCATGGCACTCGGGCCCTAGTGACAAGCATTAAGCATAGCAAAGTCATAGCAACATCAATCTCAGAACATAATGGATACTAGGGATCAAACCCTAACAAAACTAACTCGATTACATGGTAAATCTCATCCAACCCATCACCGTCCAGCAAGCCTACGATGGAATTACTCACACACGGCGGTGAGCATCATGAAATTGATGATGGAGGATGCTTGATGATGACGACGGCAACGGATTCCCCTCTCCGGAGCACCGAACGGACTCCAAATCAGCCCTCCCGAGAGAGATTCGGGCTTGGCGGCGGCTTCGTATCGTAAAACCCAATGAATCCTTCTCTCTTATTTTTTTTCTCCCCGAACGTGAATATATGGAGTTGGAGTCGAGGTTGGTGGAGCTCCAGGGGGCCCACGAGGCAGGGGGCGCGCCCCGCACCCTCGTGGACAGGGTGTGGGCCCCCTGACGTTGATTCTTTTGCCAATATTTTGTATTAATTCCAAAAGGTTGCTCCGTGGAGTTTCAGGTCATTCCGAGAACTTTTATTTCTGCACAAAAATAACACCATGGCAGTTATGCTGAAAATGACGTCAGTCTAGGTTAGTTCCGTTCAAATCATGCAAATTAGCGTCCAAAACAAGGGCAAAAGTGTTTGGAAAAGTATATACGACGGAGACGTATCAGGTCTCTGGTCGTAGTGCCGCATTAGTAGCATCCTGCACTAGTGTGAGGAGCAAAACACCATTAAGATTAATTCATTTTTTAAGTCGGTTGCTTAAGATTCTCAACCTACTAGGCTGATGTGCAAGTTACAAATCCTGATCCAATTGACAATAATGATCACGATATGCCGTACATGGTTAATGTTGGAGAACATGTGAAAACATGTCAAATTGGGAGGTGCCACCGGACAAGCAAGATGAATCTCGATTTTTTATATATATCTAAGGGACCATATCAGCTAGGAAGTGCCCCGAAACACTCTAAATATCAATTTATCTTTTAAATGCCAACTGGGAGACTTTCTTCGGCATTGCATGATATATACGTCGGAAGAAATTAGCAGGTAAGTTCTCTTCATTATTAACCTTTTGTCATCTTATTGGCAATGGTAGAGGTAAATTAGCAGGTAAGTTCTCTTCATTATTAACCTTTTGTCATCTTATTGGCAATGGTAGAGGTAGATTCAAACTCATACAATTGTATCCATGTCGCATATTATGGTATGATGATAGTTATCTTTTCGGTCTAGAACAAAAGTTATGAACTTGACTTGGCCCCCACTATACCAAAATCTTGGCTCCGCCCCTGGGCGTTCTCTTACTCTATCGCTTACTGTTAGGCTCATCTCATTATGTCGATGATTGGTTTATTTGGTGGGACTCCACTTCTACCCACTTAACTCGTGGCAAATTTTTTGGGTTGTCCCACTGTACCCACCAATTCGTAATGGGACGGAGTGGGTCGAGTTGGGACGCCCACGGGCAGTCCCACCTGAAGCTTGACGACAGGTGGTCGACTGCACTGTGGAGCGGTGGCAAGATTACAGATTGAGGGCATCCCGGGGACTGCGCAACACCGGCCATCAGCAACCATGCCTGCCTAATCTCCCCATCCATGAAAAGCCACAGGTTCGTCTCACGCGAGAGAGAGGAGGAGAGACAGGAAAGTGATAACCCACAAGTATAGGGGAACGCAACAGTTTTCGAGGGTAGAGTATTCAACCCAAATTTATTGATTCGACACAAGGGGAGCCAAATAATATTCTCAAGTATTAGCAGCTGAGTTGTCAATTCAACCACACCTGAAAGACTTAATATCTGCAGCAAAGTATTAGTCGCAAAGTAGTATGGAAGTAACGGTAACAGTGACAAAAGTAGTAGCAGTTTTGTAGCAATCGTGACAGTGGCAACGGAGAAGTAACTTAGCATGGAACGAGCTCGTAGGCAATGGATCAATCATGGATAATATGTCGGATAGCATTCGTCATGCAACAGTTATAACATAGGGTGACACAGAACTAGCTCCAGTTCATCAATATAATGTAGGCATGTATTTCGAATATAGTCATACGTGCTTATGGAAAATAACTTGCATGACATCTTTTGTCCTACCCTCCCGTGGCAGCGGGGTCCTATTGGAAACTAAGGGATATTAAGGCCTCCTTTTAATAAAGTACCGGACCAAAGCATTAGCACTTAGTGAATACATGAACTCCTCAAACTATGGTCATCATCGGGAGTGGTCCCAATTATTGTCACTTCGGGGTTGCCGGATCATAACACGTAGTAGGTGACTATAACTTGCAAGATAGGATCAAGAATACTCATATATTCATTAAAACATAATAGGTTCAGATTTGAAATCATGGCACTCGGGCCCTAGTGACAAGCATTAAGCATGGCAAAGTCATAGCAACATCAATCTTAGAACATAATGGATACTAGAGATCAAACCCTAACAAAATTAACTCGATTACATGGTAAATCTCATCCAACCCATCACCGTCGAGCAAGCCTATGATGGAATTACTCACGCACAGCAGTGAGCATCATGAAATTGGTGATGGAGGATGATTGATGATGACAATGGCGACGGATTCCCCTTTCCGAAGCCCCGAACGGACTCCAGATCAGCCCTCCCAAGGAAGAACAGGGTTTGGCGGCGACTCCGTATCGTAAAACACGATGAATCATTCTGATACATCTCCATCGTATCTACTTTTCCAAACACTTTTGACCTTGTTTTGGACTCTAACTTGCATTATGTGAATGGAACTAACCCGGACTGACGCTGTTTTCAGCAGAACTGCCATGGTGTTATTTTTGTGCAGAAATAAAAGTTCTCGGAATGACCTGAAACTCCACGGACGTTATTTTTGGAATTAATAAAAATACTGGCGAAAGAGTCAAGGTCAGGGGGCCCACACCCTGTCCACGAGGGTGGGCGTGCGCCCTACCCCCTGGGTGCGCCTCCCTGCCTCATGGGCCCCCTGATGCTCCACCGACCTCAACTCCAACTCTATATATTCACGTTCGGGGAGAAAAAAATCAGGGAGAAGGATTCATCGCATTTTACGATATGGAGCCGCCGCCAAGCCCTAATCTCTCTTAAGAGGGCTGATCTGGAGTCCGTTCGGGGCTCCGGAGAGGGGAATCTGTCGTCGTCGTCATCATCAACCATCCTCCATCACCAATTGCATGATGCTCACCGCCGTGCGTGAGTAATTCCGTCATGGGCTTGCTGGACGGTGATGGGTTGGATGAGATTTACCATGTAATCGAGTTAGTTTTGTTAGGGTTTGATCCCTAGTATCCATTATGTTCTGAGATTGATGTTGCTATGACTTTCCTATGCTTAATGCTTGTCATTAGGGCCCGAGTGCCATGATTTCAGATCTGAACCTATTATGTTTTCATCAATATATGTGAGTTCTTGATCCTATCTTGCAAGTCTATAGTCACCTATTATGTGTTATGATCCGACACCCCTGAAGTGACAATAATCGGGACCACTCTCGATGATGATCGTAGTTTGAGGAGTTCATGTATTCACTAAGTGTTAATGCTTTGGTCCGGTACTCTATTAAAAGGAGGCCTTAATATCCCTTAGTTTCCAATAGGACCCCGCTGCCACGGGAGGGTAGGACAAAAGATGTCATGCAAGTTCTTTTCCATAAGCATGTATGACTATATTCGGAATACATGCCTACATTACATTGATGAATTGGAGCTAGTTCTGTGTCACCCTATGTTATAACTATTGCATGAGGAATCGCATCCGACATAATTATCCATCACTGATCCAATGCCTACGATCTTTTCACATATTTATCTTTGCTTAGTTACTTTACCGTTGCCACTGTTACAATTACTACGAAACTGCTACTGTTACTTTTGCCACTATTACCGTTACTTCCATACTACTTTTCTACTAAATACTTTGCTGCAGATATTAAGTTATCCAGGTGTGGTTGAATTGACAACTCAACTGCTAATACTGATAATATTCTTTGGCTCCCCTTGTGTCGAATCAATAAATTTGGGTTGAATACTCTACCCTCAAAAACTGTTGCGATCCCCTATACTTGTGGGTTATCAAGACTATTTTCTGGCGCCGTTGCCAGGGTGCATAGCTCTATTCTTTGAGTCACTTGGGATTTATATCTGCTGGTCACTATGAGGAACTTGAAAGACGGAAGAACTAAGATTTTTCCCTCAACTACGAGGGGAGGTAAGGAACTGCCATCTAGCTCTGCACTTGATTCTCCTTCTGTTTTGAGTAAGCTTGCAACACCTAAACCTGCTTCTGCTATTAATTCTGATATGTCGCATGTTATTGATGATGTCACTTCTGCTATGCGTGATACTTATGATGAAACTACTTCTATGCTTGATAATATTGTGCCATTAGGTGAATTTCTTGATGAATAACTTGCTAGGACTAGAGAGAATGAAATTATTGAAAATGATAACATTGATGAAAGTGATGATGAAGATTCTCCCCCTAAATATGAATTGTCTCTTGTGCCTAAGGGTTATATTATGGATGAAGAAACTGCTAGAGATTTTCTTGCTTGCAATGATAGATCTGATCTTAAGAAATTATTAGCTAAGCTGAAAGAAAAGTCTTTGAATGCTAGAATGAAATATGACCCTGCTTTTGCTACTTCACCTATCTGTGTTACTGATAAGGATCATGATTTCTCTGTTGATCCTGAGATAATTACTTTGGTTGAATCTGATCCTTTTTATGGCTATGAATCTGAAACTGTTGTGGCACATCTTACTAAGTTAAATGATATAGCCACCATATTCACTAATGATGAGAAAACTCGCTACTACTATATCCTTAAGATATTTTCGTTCTCATTAAAGGGTGATGCTAATACATGGTTTAATTCTCTTGATCCTGGTTGTGTGCGTAGTCCCCAGGATATGATTTATTACTTCTCTGCTAAATATTTCCCCGCTCATAAGAAACAAGTTCTCTTAAGGTAAATATATAACTTAGTGCAAATTGAAGAAGAGAGTCTCCCTCAAGCTTGGGGGAGGCTTCTCCAATTACTTAATGCTTTGCCTGATCATCCTCTCAAGAAAAATGAAATACTAGATATCTTTCATAATGGACTAACCAATGCTAGATGAATTATTTATTACTAAACAGGAGCAAAAGCAAAGGACAAAAGTAAAATTGGGTTGCCTCCCAACAAGCGCTAATGTTTAACGCCCCTAGCTAGGCATGATGATTTCAATGATGCTCACATAAAAGATAAGAATTGAAACATAAAGAGAGCATCATGAAGAATATGACTAGCACATTTAAGTCTAGCCCACTTCCTATGCATAGTGATTTTGTGAGTAAACAACTTATGGGAACAATAATCAACTAGCATAGGAAGGCAAAACATGCATAACTTTAAAACTTTAAGCACATAGAGAAGAAACTTGATATTATTGCAATATGTAGAAGCATATGATCCTCTCTCATAATAATTTTCAGTAGCATCACGAATGAATCAACCATATAACCAACACATAAAGCATTCTTTTCATGATCTACTTGCATAGAAATTTTACTACTCTCCTCATAAGCAAATTTATTCTCATCAATAGTAGCGGGAGCAAACTCAACCAAATAACTATCATTTTAAGCATAATCCAATTGAAAATTAAAATCAAGATGACAAGTTTCATGGTTATCTTTATTCTTTATAGCATACGTGCCATCACAATAATCATCATAAATAGGAGGCATGCTTTCATCATAATAAATTTGCTCATCAAAACTTGGGGGACAAAACATATCATCTTCATCAAACATAGCATCCCCAAGCTTGTGCCTTTGCATATTATTAGCATCATGGATATTCAAGGAATTCATACTAACAACATTGCAATCATGCTCATCATTCAAAGATTTAGTGCCAAACATTTTAATGCATTCTTCCTCTAGCAATTGAGCACAATTATCGGAATCATTATTTTCACGGAAGACATTAAAAAGATGAAGCATATGAGGCAAACTCAATTCCATTTTTTTGTAGTTTTCCTTTATAGACTAAACTAGTGATAAAACAAGAAACAAAAAGATTCAGTTGCAAGATCTACAGATATACCTTCAAGCACTCACCTCCCCGGCAACGGCGCCAGAAAAGAGCTTGATGTCTACTACACAACCTTCTTCTTGTAGACGTTGTTGGGCCTCCAAGTGCAGAGGTTTGTAGGATAGTAGCAAATTTCCCTCAAGTGGATGACCTAAGGTTTATCAATCCGTGGGAGGTGTAGGATGAAGATGGTCTCTCTCAAACAACCCTGCAACCAAATAACAAAGAGTCTCTTGTGTCCCCAACACACCCAATACAATGGTAAATAGTATAGGTGCACTAGTTCGGCGAAGACATGGTGATACAAGTGCAATATGGAAGGTAGATATAGGTTTTTGTAATCTGAAAATATAAAAACAGCAAGGTAACTAATGATAAAAGTGAGCGTAAATGGTATTGCAATGCTAGCAAACAAGGCCTAGGGTTCATACTTTCACTAGTGCAAGTTCTCTCAACAATAATAACATAACTGGATCATATAACTATCCCTCAGCATGCAACAAAGAGTCACTCTAAAGTCACTAATAGCAGAGAACAAATGAAGAAATTATTGTAGGGTACGAAACCACCTCAAAGTTATCCTTTCTGATCGATCTATTCAAGAGTCTGTAGTAAAATAACACGAAGCTATTCTTTTCGTTCAATCTATCATAGAGTTCGCACTAGAATAACACCTTAAGACACAAATCAACCAAAATCCTAATGTCACCTAGATACTCCAATGTCACCTCAAGTATCCATGGGTATGATTATACGATATGCATCACACAATCTCAGATTCATCTATTCAACCAACACAAAGATCTTTAAAGAGTGCCCCAAAGTTTCTACAGAAGAGTCAAGACGAAAATGTGTGCCAACCCCTATGCATAAGTTCACAAGGTCACTGAACCTGCAAGTTGATCACCAAAACATGCATCAAGTAGATCACGTGACATCCCATTGTCACCACAGATAAGCACATGCAAGACATAAATCAAGTGTTCTCAGATCCTTAAAGACTCAATCCGATAAGATAACTTCAAAGGGAAAACTCAATCCATTACAAGAGAGTAGAGGGGGAGAAACATCATAAGATCCAACTATAATAGCAAATCTCGCGATACATCAAGATCGTATCACCTCAAGAACACGAGCGAGAGAGATCAAACACATAGCTACTGGTACATACCCTCAACCCCGAGGGTGAACTACTCCCTCCTCATCATGGAGAGCGCTGGGATGATGAAGATGGCCACCGGTGAGGGATCCCCCCTCCGGCACGGTGTCGGAATAGGGTCCTGATTGATTTTTGGTGGCTACAGAGGCTTGTAGCGGCGAAACTCCCGATCTATTCTGCTCCCCGATGCTTTTATGGTATATGGACATATATAGGTGAAAGAAGTCAGTCAGGGGAGCCACGAGGGGCCCACGAGGGTGGGGGCGCGTCCAGGGGTGGGGCGCGCCTCCCTGCCTCATGGCTTCCTTGAAGCTTCCCTGATGTCTACTCCAAGTCTCCTGGATTGCTTCCGTTCCAAAAATAACTCTCCCGAAGGTTTCATTCCGTCTGGACTCCGTTTGATATTCCTTTTATTCGAAACACTGAAATAGGCAAGAAAACAGCAATTTGGGTTGGGCCTCCGGTTAATAGGTTAGTCCCAAAAATAATATAAAAGTGCTTAGTAAAGCCCATAAACATCCAAAACAGATAATATAATAGCATGAATGCTTCATAAATTATAGATACGTTGGAGACGTATCAGCATCCCCAAGCTTAATTCCTGCTTGTCCTCGAGTAGGTAAATGATAAAAGAAATAATTTATGAAGTGTGAATGCTAGCAGGTGCATAAGTTTGATAAATGATAATTTCAATCACCTTTTCTAGCATCATTATATGTCATAATAGCAGCTCAACTCATAAAACTTCTCACGATCAAGTAACAAGCTATTCACATGTTTAAAGCATAGACCATAAACTTTCTTGAAAACTAGCAAACTATGTTCTCAGTCATCAAACAATTGCAATTCATCTTATTTTCGGGAAGGGTCTATGTAAGAACTTTGATTTAGCAAATCCCACATACTCAACTATCATATAATCTCCCATGATTGCACTCAAAGCATATTTTTAGAACAAATAGCATCCTTCGAACACAGAGAAAGATAGGGGCTTAATGTTTCGCCTCCCCACTTATTTATCATATAGATAATTGTCAACAATAATAATTCATGATCAAATAAATTTGAATGGCCATATATGCTTGGATCTTCCATCACATGATGCTTGCCAACTAAAGAGTAGGTTGGAATGAGAAGGAATACTATTGACTCTTGCATAAAAGTAAAAGATAGTCCCTTCACAGAGGGAAGCAGGGATTTGTAGAGGTGCGAGAGCTCGAAGCTTTTAAAACAGAGATGAAAATAATTTTGAGAGGTATGCTTTCATTGTCAACATAACAACCAAGAGTTCCCAATATCTTCCATACTACATACATTATAGGCGGTTCCCAAACAGAAAGGTAAAGATTTTACTCCCCCTCCACCAACAATCACACTCCACGGCTTGTCTGAAACAATGGGTATCGTCCAGCTATCAACAATCCTGGGGGAGTTTTGTTTAATTTTTATGCAATTTTGTTTTTGATCTTTTGATCATAGGACTGGGCATCCCAGTTACTAGCCACTTTCTCGTGAATGATGAGCTGAGTCCTATCATCGTGAGAATAACCCACCTAGCATGGAAGATACTAATAGCCCCTAGTCGCTACATGAGCGATTCGGGCATACAAAACAGATTATTATTTGAAGGTTTAGAGTTTGGCACATGCAAATTTACTCGGAACGGCAGGTAAATACCGCATATAGGTATATATGGTGGACACTCATGGAATAAACTTGGTTCAAGGAATTTGGATGAGCAAGCAGTATTCCCTCTTAGTACAGATATTTTGGCTAGCAAAGGATTCTAAATAGCAAGCACCACATGTTGGAGGATCTATAACAATATAACTTCTATACAAATATACCCAAGCATAACTCATTACGTTGTCTTCCTTGTCCAATTTCAACTAATTTGCTCAAGTTTGAAAATAATTAATGGGGCTCACAATCATAGAAGATGTCCAAGATAGTATATTTATATGTGAAACCTCTCTTCCTTCAATATTCTTTCATGAATTGTTCAAGTGACCAATACAATGTTTGCTAACCTTCAATAAATTTACCACCTCTACTTCTTAGATGTGAAGTCATTGCTCCCCATGGGGTAAGCATATGAAACATATATAATTTCAGATTTATGATATTCAAATCATTCAACCATTTACTCATAGGATATAAGTGAAGCACATGAGTAAATGACAAACTACTCCAAAAAGATATAAGTGAAGTTCAATGAGTAGTTGAATAATTATGTAACTATTTGAAGACTCTCTCTTATTTAAGAATTTAAGATCTTGGTATTTTATTCAAACAGCAAGCAAAACAAAATAAAATAACATTGCAAGGATAGCACAACTCATGTGAAGAAGCAAAAACTTAGGTTCAACCGATACTAACCGATAGTTGTTGAAGAAGAAAGGTGGGATGCCTACCGGGGCATCCCCAAGCTTAGATGCTCGAGACTTCTTGAAATATTATCTTGGGGTGCCTTGGGCATCCCCAAGCTTGAACTTTTGTGTCTCCTTAATTCCTCTCATATCATGGTTTCTCTATTTCTCAAAAACTTCATTCACATAAAACTCAACAAAAACTCATGAGATAAGTTAGTATAAACCAATGCAAAACCTTATCATTTTCTATTGTAACAAATCACTAAAATTATTATTCAACATTGCATACTAAATGTCTCTGCATATTTAATACTCCTATCCTCAAATAGAATCATTAAATAAGCAAACATATGCAAACAATGCAAACATACAGCAATCTGTCAAAACAGTACAGTCTGTAAAGAATGCAAGATTCATCATACTTCCCTACCTCCAAAAATTATGAGAAAAATACTACACTGTAGAAAATTTATCAGAGCTCAATATGCAAATGGTTTCAACATTTTATCATTTTCTGACTTTTCTAGGGAAGTTTTGCAACAGCGATAAACTTTCTGTTTTGAAACAGCAACATGTATACTTGCAAAATAAGCATGGTAAAGGTTATCGTTGACGTTTTTATTGAAAATGTAGATGCAAAACATTATTCTAAATAACAGAAAGCAAATACTAACAAAATAAAATGACGCTCCAAGCAAAACACATATCCAGAGGCTATATGAATTATTTATTACTAAACAGGAGCAAAAGCAAAGTACAAAACTAAAATTGGGTTGTCTCCCAACAAGCGCTAATGTTTAACGCCCCTAGCTAGGCATGATGATTTCAATGATGCTCACATAAAAGATAAGAATTGAAACATAAAGAGAGCATCATGAAGAATATTACTAGCACATTTAAGTCTAACCCACTTCCTATGCATAGGGATTTTGTGACCAAACAACTTATGGGAACAATAATCAACTAGCATAGGAAGGCAAAACAAGCATAACTTAAGCACATAGAGAGGAAACTTGATATTATTGCAATATGTAGAAGCATATGATCCTCTCTCATAATAATTTTCAGTAGCATCATGAATTAATAAACCATATAACCAGCACATAAATCATTCTTTTCATGATCTACTTGCATAGAAATTTTACTACTCTCCTCATAAGCAAATTTTTTCTCATCAATAGTAGCGGGAGAAAACTCAACTAAATAACTATCATGTGAAGCATAATCAAACTGAAAATTAAAATCAAGGTGACAAGTATCATGGTTATCTTTATTCTTTATAGCATACGTGTCATCACAATAATCATCATAAATAGGAGGCATGCTTTCATCATAATAAATTTGCTCATCAAAACTTGGGGGACAAAACATATCATCTTCATCAAACTTAGCATCCCCAAGCTTGTGCCTTTGCATATCATTAGCATCATGGATATTCAAGGAATTCATACTAACAACATTGCAATCATGCTCATCATTCAAAGATTTAGTGCCAAACATTTTAATGCATTCTTCCTCTAGCAATTGAGCACAATTATCGTAATCCTTATTTTCACGGAAGACATTAAAAAGATGAAGCATATGAGGCAAACTCAATTCCATTTTTTGTAGTTTTCTTTTATAGACTAAACTAGTGATAAAACAAGAAACAAAAAGATTCGATTGCAAGATCTACAGATATACCTTCAAGCACTCACCTCCCCGGCAACGGCGCTAGAAAAGAGCTTGATGTCTACTACACAACCTTCTTCTTGTAGATGTTGTTGGGCCTCCAAGTGCAGAGGTTTGTAGGATAGTAGCAAATTTCCCTCAAGTGGATGACCTAAGGTTTATCAATCCGTGGGAGGCGTAGGATGAAGATGGTCTCTCTCAAACAACCCTGCAACCAAATAACAAAGAGTCTCTTGTGTCCCCAACACACCCAATACAATGGTAAATTGTATAGGTGCACTAGTTCGGCGAAGAGATGGTGATACAAGTGCAATATGGAAGGTAGATATAGGATTTTGTAATCTGAAAATATAAAAACAGCAAGGTAACTAATGATAAAAGTGAGCGTAAACGGTATTGCAATGCTAGGAAACAAGGCCTAGGGTTCATACTTTCACTAGTGCAAGTTCTCTCAACAATAATAACATAACTGGATCATATAACTATCCCTCAACATCCAACAAAGAGTCACTCTAAAGTCACTGATAGCGGAGAACAAACAAAGAAATTATTGTAGGGTACGAAACCACCTCAAAGTTATCCTTTCTGATCGATCTATTCAAGAGTCCGTAGTAAAATAACACGAAGCTATTCTTTTCATTCAATCTACATAGAGTTCACACTAGAATAACACCTTAAGACACAAATCAACCAAAACCCTAATGTCACCTAGATACTCCAATGTCACCTCAGGTATCCGTGGGTACGATTATACGATATGCATCACACAATCTCAGATTCATCTATTCAACCAACACAAAGATCTTTAAAGAGTGCCCCAAAGTTTCTACCGGAGAGTCAAGACGAAAATGTGTGCCAACCCCTATGCATAAGTTCACAAGGTCACTGAACCCGCAAGTTGATCATCAAAACATGCATCAAGTAGATCACGTGATATCCCATTGTCACCACATATAAGCACATGCAAGACATACATCGAGTGTTCTCAAATCCTTAAAGACTCAATCCGATAAGATAACTTCAAAGGGAAAACTCAATCCATTACAAGAGAGTAGAGGGGGAGAAACATCATAAGATCCAACTATAATAGCAAAGTTCGCAATACATCAAGATCGTATCACCTCAAGAACATGAGTGAGAGAGATCAAACACATAGCTACTGGTACATACCCTCAGCCCCGAGGGTGAACTACTCCCTCCTCATCATGGAGAGCGTTGGGATGATGAAGATGGCCACCGGCGAGGGATCCCCCCTCCGGCAGGGTGCCAGAATAGGGCCCCAATTGGTTTTTGGTGGCTACATAGGCTTGCAGCGGCGGAACTCCCGATCTATTCTGCTTCCCGATGTTTTTAGGGTGTATGGACATATATAGGCAAAAGAAGTCGGATAGAGGAGCCACGAGGGGCCCACGAGGGTGGGGGCTTGCCCACGGGGGTGGGACGCGCCTCCCTGCCTCGTGGCTTTCTCGAAGCTTCCCTGACATCTACTCCAAGTCTCCTGGATTGCTTCCGTTCCAAAAATAACTCTCCAGAAGGTTTCATTCCATTTGGACTCCGTTTGATATTGCTTTACTTCGAGACACTGAAATAGGCAAGAAAATAACAATTTGGGTTGGGCCTCCGGTTAATAGGTTAGTCCCAAAAATAATATAAAAGTGCTTAGTAAAGCCCGTAAACATCCAAAACAGATAATATAATAGCATGAATGCTTCATAAATTATAGATACGTTGGAGACGTATCAGTAACCGCTCAAGATATTATTTATCTCTATTTCAAAACTCGAGCTCTAGCACCTCTACAAATCCATGCTTCCCTCTGCGAAGGGCCTATCTATTTACTTTTATGTTGAGTCATCTCTTATTATTAAAAAGCACCAGTTGGAGTGCACCGCTGTCATTTGCATGCATTACTATTAATTTATATTGAGTATGACTATGATCGGATCTCTTTTACCATGAATTACAATGTTTAGTCAGTCCTTGATCTTCAGAGGTGCTCTGCATTTATGTTTTGCGGTCTCGGAAAGGGCTAGCGAGATACCATCTTGTTGTATCATATTATGATTGTTTTGAGAAAGTGTTGTCATCCAAGATTTATTATTATTGCTCGCTAGTTGATTATGCCATTGATATGAGTAAACATGAGACCTAAGTGTTATTATGAATGTGGTTAGTTCATAATCTTTGCTGAAAACTTGAATGCTGGCTTTACATATTTGCAAAACAAGAGCAAACAGAGTTTGTAAAAGTTTTTCTTTATCACTTTCAGTTTGTCAACTGAATTGCTTGAGGACAAGCAAAGGATTAAGCTTGGGGGAGTTGATACATTTCCATCGTATCTACTTTTCCAAACACTTTTGCCCTTGTTTTGGGCTCTAACTTGCATGATTTGAATGGAACTAACCCGAACTGACGATGTGTTCGGCAGAACTGCCATGGTGTTATTTTTGTGCAGAAATAAAAGTTCTCAGAATGACCTGAAACTCCACGGAAGTTATTTTTGGAATTAATAAAAAATACTGGCGAAAGAATGAAGGTTTGGGGCCCACACCCTGGCCACGAGGGTGGGGGCGCGCCCTACCCCCTGGGCGCGCCTCCCTGCCTTGTGGGCCCCCTGATGCTCCACCGACCTCAACTCCAACTCTATATATTCACGTTTGGGGAGAAAAAATTTAGAGAGAAGGATTCATCGCATTTTACGATAAGTAGCCGCTGCCAAGCCCTAATCTCTCTCAGGAGGGCTGATCTGGAGTCCGTTCGGGGCTCCAGAGAGGGGAATCCATCACCGTCGTCATCATCAACCATCCTCCATCACCAATTTCATGATGCTCACCGTCGTGCGTGAGTAATTCCATCGTAGGCTTGCTGGACGATGATGGGTTGGATGAGATTTACCATGTAATCGAGTTAGTTTTGTTAGGGTTTGATCCCTAGTATCCATTAGTTTCTGAGATTGATGTTGCTATGACTTTGCTATGCTTAATGCTTGTCACTAGGGCCCGAGTGCCATGATTTCAGATCTGAACCTATTTCATGAATATATGTGAGTTCTTGATCCTATCTTGCAAGTCTATAGTCACCTATCATGTGTTATGATCCGACAACCCCGAAGTGACAATAATCGGGACAACTCTCGATGATGACTGTCGGTGTCAAAACCGGCGGATCCCGGGTAGGGGTTCCCGAACTGTGCGTCTAGGCGGATGGTAACAGGAAACGAGGGACACAATGTTTTACCCAGGTTCGGGCCCTCTCGATGGAGGTAAAACCCTACGTCCTGCTTGATTAATATTGATGATATGGGTAGTACAAGAGTAGATCTACCACGAGATCAAGGAGGCTAAACCCTAGAAGCTAGCCTATGGTATGATTGTTGTAATGTATGTTGTCCTACGGACTAAAGCCCTCCGGTTTATATAGACACCAGAGAGGGCTAGGGTTACACAGAGTCGGTTACAATGGTAGGAGATCTACATATCCGTATTGCCAAGCTTGCCTTCCACGCCAAGGAAAGTCCCATCCGGACACGGGACGGAGTCTTCAATATTGTATCTTCGTAGTCTTGGAGTCCGGCGGATATTGATAGTCCGGCTGTCCGGACACCCCCTAGTCCAGGACTCCCTCAGTAGCCCCCGAACCAGGCTTCAATGACGATAAGTCCAGCGCGTTTATAGTCTTCGGCGTTGCAAGGCGGGTTCTCCCTTCAAATTCCATGTACCTGCCGAACAGTGTCCGGCTTCATCTTGAATACTGTGTTCCTCGGCTTCTACGCCAAATAATGGCCCTCTTCCACGCGTCGCACGAATGCGAAAAGCCAGGGTGTCTTTTGCATTTCACCCCCCAATTGTGCGAGTCGCCCGCCTATAAAAGAGGCAAGGATCCAGATCCAAACCACACCGTCTTCCTCCCGCGAAAACTCTATTGAAGCGCCTTTGACCTAGAAATCCATTCCACCATGGATCGTCAACACGGCTCTTCTTCGCGCGCTCCCAGCCCACCGCCGGGGAATTGGAGGAGGTGCTCTATTTCGCACAACGAGCTTGTGAAGCTCCAAACGGGGGGATTCCTCCCTCCGGCCTTCATGATCCCAGTCCGGGCCGGACTGGTTACTTATCAAGGTGGGAGACAGGTGTAGGACACTCCAAGCCCCAACAAGGGGGAGCGAGTATGTTTTGTCCCTTATCTGATAAGGGGACTCGGATTTCCAATACATCCGTTCCTCCGCGGGCTCCTGAAGTTCTACGGACTCCAGCTCCACCACCTCACGCCCGCCTCTGTCCTGCATATCGCGGGCTACGTAGCTCTTTGTGAGCTATTCCTGGGCATTGAGCCCCATTTCGCATTGTGGAAGAGGTTGTTTTGCCTCGTACCCCGTTCTTACCAGCGGTCCATATATCAAGTGGGCGGCGCCGAAATATGGCGCATCGCCGGGACCGGATACCTATCCGGCACTCCCAAGAAGGCGTCCGAAGACTGGCCCTCGGAGTGGTTTTATGTAGGAGACGCTCCGCTGCCAGACCCAGTTCGGATCGGCCTCCCGGAGTTTAGTGCTGCTCCCTTGAAGAAACACCTCAGCTGGCGCCCACGGAGCCCCCGATTGGAGGAAGACAAGAGCGTCCACTACTTGATGGGCCGGATAAGATTAATGGCTCATTCCGGCCTGACCATGATCGGAGTCATGGCGACATGCATCAAGCGAGGGGTGCAGCCACTGCAATACAGAGGCCACCCCATGTGGGATTTCAACGGGGAAGATGATGCTACCCGGCATGGCCGCAAAGGGCCGGATTCGACCGAGGATCTGGTGAAGATCCTGTCCAGCCTGTACAAGGGGGAGAAGGAGGATTTCCTTCGAACGAACCCTTTGAATGGGTTTTCCATGATCAACCCCAGAGGATGGGTAAGTGAACACCTCGAAGGGCCCAACCCATGCTTTCGAAGTTTAAGCTTCTTACATTATGTCTTCGGCGCAGGATCTACGCCGGACTGTGGAGGACATGGTGAGTCCTGCTCCGCAACCTGAGGATCCAGAAGGATCCCTGGATCCGGCCTCCGAAGAGGACCCGGATATCGAGGTGGAGCTGATCGACGGGGTGTATCACCAGCTCAGCATAGACAATGCTTTGGTCGCCATTACGGCGGACTACCCCGGGCTAAGCCCGGCTTCCCAGGTGACCGCGACCGAAGTCCGGACACCATTATCTCATCCCTGCCCATTTCTGACCTTCGCAAACGATGGTATTTTGCAGGAAGCGCCTTTACGGCAGGAAGCCGAGCCCGCGGCGGCCGACCAGCAGAGGTCAGTCCGAACCAGCAGGCGGAAAAGGAGCGTAGTGCGGACGGAAACGTCGCCGCAAAGGTATAGCTCGTATTTGAATTTTTAGAGCAACGTTCCGAGGAAACGTCTGAGTGCTCATGATCTTTGTAGGAGAAAAAGCGCTCGCCAGACTGTGAGCGCAGGAATTGCCAATCCGACCAACACCGGCCAGGCTCCAGCGCCCGGCCTGGAGGGGAAGGCAAGCGCAAGACACGAGCCGGATCCTTCTCCAATAGAGGATACCGACAGACTGTCCGCCACCAAGTCTGAGGTGGAGAGCACCATGAACCATAGGCGCCGCCAGACAGTATTTCAAGAAGCGTGCTTTTCCCCTGAGGCATTGGATGCTTTTAACGCAGGGGACGCGCATCTCCGTGCTACTCAAAATGGTTTTACCAGAGCCACGGAGCAGTATGTGAAAGACATACGGGTAAGGGAATTTTAATGGTTGTATATACTAGTAGCCCCCGAGACTTAAAGTAGTTATGCTAACTGATTTAAGGATCATTGGAAATTTCAGGCACTTAACGAGAAGAACGCCCAGCTGTCTCGGGAGCTGCAAGATTGCAAAGCCCAACTTGAGGCCGCACTTGCTGCCGCAGGAGGAGACGGAAAGACCCCTCCTGGTAACACATTTTTATTAATAAATATAAGCGCTGTGCGGCGTGCACGCGAGTCTAATAATGACATTTGCAGGTACCGCCGGACAAGATCCGGACAGGCAAGCGTTGCTACGCCAGCTAAAGGCCGGCGAGAGTGTGCTGAATAGGGTTCAGCAGGAAAGGAACAAGCTCCAGGATGCCAACGCCAAGCTCGGAGAAGAGCTGAAAGGCGCTCAGGCCGAGCTGTCCGGCTCCGTTAAGGAGAATCAGCGGCTTCGTCGCGGCATTTATAGTAAGTGCTTGAGCGAACTCTTTTGAAAAGAAGAGTTCGGCGAGGAAGTATTTTGACATGATATGTCTTGTAGGTATACTCACGGGTCGTCCTGCAGAGGAGATGCCCATATCAATGGGTGATCAACTTCCCGAACTGTTGCAGCTACTCGAACGAGTTCGGCAGGCAATGAGCGGCGTCGTTCAGGCTTTATGGCCAGCCCTCACCCTACCCGAGGGCCTCGGGGAGCTTGCGGAGAAGCTGCAGGGAGTGCGGCAGCGCTTCCATTTGTGGAAGATTTCGGCTTGCCGTCAAGGTGCCAGGGAGGCTTGGGCCATGGTGAAGACGCGGTACAAGAAGGCGGATCCCAACCACATGGCCGAAGTTGGACCGGTGGGGCCCGATGGGAAGGAGATCCCTGTGAGTTTAGTGTATAGCCAAGTAGAGTTGGCTGCTATATTTTCCCAATGGGACTGTAAACTAGACAGCCTGTTAGACGGGATTGAAGAGGAATACAATCAGTAAATTTGACAATGTATGTTATCCTTTAAAGTGACATGTGAAATGCCTTCTAACCGGATTGTAGATCGTTTGTCTTTGCCGACCTTTTCGCTTCGACCTCGGGACCCTAGAGTCCGGAGTGTGTCCGGATACCTTTTTGGTTAAGAAACAACCGTGGTATGCATGGAGACCAGGCGTAGGGGTCATTAGTGCTTTATCAGACAAGTGCCCAACTAGTTATGTTATATTACATGGTTAGTAAGAAACATCTTCAGGGAGAATAGTTCCGTTAAGGGTTCCTTTCCCTGGGAGGCATGCCCTAAAGTGCATGTCCAGACTGCAAAGAAAGCAGTAAAACATCTGGGGGCAAATAGATAAATAGGTAAAAAGTCATCTTTTAAGTCACCGACCGAATATTCTCTTAAGAACGCTAGCTTTCGGCTTCACCTAGTCTGAGGTACACATCCGGCTGACCCGGCAGTAACAATCGCAGAGGTGCTCCCTTTACCTCCTAGCCGAACAATCGGGAACGTAGGGGTAAGCACAGGAGCCAGGCAACCCAGCTTGGCCAAAACTTAAGTCATATCGATGCATATAATGGCGAGTAAAAGGTACATGTGGAAGCTTGACACATGTGTTGGGTATAAAACCCGTATAATTGAGCTTCTGTAAAAGAAGCCCCCAGGAATAATGAGTGCGGATGGCACATCATGCGTATGCAAAGAATGCAAAAATATGCCCGGAAGGGCTTTTAAGTGAAAAGGATAAAAAGAGAAACAAAAGACAGCCGAAGTGTAAAAGTTTGGACGGGGGAAGGGGATGAACTCTTAGCTCGAGTCGGTGATCCGACGCATTTCGTAGACGGTATGCTCCGCCGGTCAGTACTTGATCGATAATGAAGGGGCCCTCCCATTTGGGCTTGAGCTTGTCCTTTTTCTTGTCCGGCAGGCGTAGAACTAGTTCACCAACGTTGTAAGTCTTGGCCCGTACTTCTCTGCTTTGATATCTTCGAGCCTGCTGCTGATAGAATGCGGAACGAGCCTTCGCGATGTCACGTTCTTCCTCCAATGTGTCCAAGCTGTCCTGCCGATCAAGCTCGGCCTCTCTTTCCTCATACATGCGCACTCGAGGTGAGTCATGAATAATGTCACAGGGCAAGACTGCCTCTGCGCCGTATACCATAAAAAATGGTGTGAATCCGGTAGTACGGTTAGGCATTGTCCGCAGCCCCCAGAGTACGGAGTCGAGCTCCTCGACCCATTGTGTGTCGGATTTGGTGAGTGACCTCACTAGTCTGGGTTTAATGCCGCTCATTATTAGACCATTTGCTCTTTCCACTTGACCGTTGGTTTGAGGGTGATAGACTGACGCATAGTCGAGCTTGATGCCCATATTTTTACACCATGACTTAACCTCGTCGGCTGTGAAGTTCGTGCCGTTGTCGGTGATGATGCTGTGGGGGACTCCGTAACGGTGTACCACCCCTGATATAAAGTCTATCACTGGTCCGGACTCTGCCGTTTTGACCGGTTTGGCCTCTATCCAGTTGGTGAACTTATCCACCATGACCAATAGATACTTTTTCTTGTGGGTTCCCCCTTTAAGGGGTCCAACCATGTCAAGCCCCCAGACCGCGAACGGCCAGGTAATGGGTATGGTTTTGAGGGCGGTGGGTGGCATATGGCTCTGATTAGCAAAGAGCTGACAACCAACGCATCGCTGAACCAAGTCATGTGCGTCTACCCGAGCCATCGGCCAATAAAATCCTGTACGGAATGCCTTTCCTACAAGGGCCCGGGCTGCTGCGTGGTGTCCGCCTAGTCCGGCATGAATTTCAGCCAGGAGGTTTCGCCCTTCTTCTTCGGAGATACACCTTTGAAGGACTCCGGTGGTACTTTTCTTATAAAGTTCTCCCTCATGCACCTTGTAGGCCTTCGATCGCCGGACTATGCAGCGGGCCTCATTTTGGTCCTCGGGAAGTTCCTGCCTAAGTAAGTAGGCTAGGAAAGGTTCTGTCCACACGGCGATTACTGCCATTATGACGTGGGCGGAGGGTGTTATGTCGTCTGCCGAATCACCGGTTGGTGCGGTTTTCTCCGGTTTGTCGCTACCGGGCTCCTCTTCCCATAGTACGGATGGCTTGAAGAGCCGTTCCAGGAAGATATTTGGAGGGACAGCATCACGTTTCGCACCGATGCGTGCCAGAACATCGGCCGCTTGGTTATTATCTCGGGCTATGTGATGGAATTCGAGTCCTTCAAACCGAGCTGACATTTTTAGGACAGCGTTGCGATATGCTGCCATTTTCGGATCCTTGGCGTCGAAGTCTCCGTTTATTTGGGATATTGCAAGGTTTGAGTCCCTGCGCACCTCTAGGCGTTGAATGCCCATGGAGACCGCCATCCGGAGACCATGTAACAGGGCCTCGTATTCGGCTACATTGTTGGAGTCCGTGTACATTATTTGAAGTACATACTGGACTGTATCTCCGGTGGGGGACGTCAGTACGACGCCAGCCCCCAGTCCGGCTAACATTTTGGAGCCGTCGAAATGCATAGTCCAATTGGAGTATGCGCCGTACTCTTTAGGGAGTTCGGCTTCAGTCCATTCGGCGACGAAGTCAGCCAAAACTTGTGACTTTATAGCTCGTCGAGGTTTGTAAGTGATGTCGAATGGTAAGAGCTCAATGGCCCATTTTGCTATCCTGCCCGTTGCGTCGCGGTTATTTATAATGTCATTGAGTGGTACTTCAGAGGCCACTGTTATCGAGCACTCTTGAAAGTAGTGCCGGAGCTTTCAAGACGCCATGAACACCGCATATGCTATCTTCTGATAGTGCGGGTAACGGGATTTGCAGGGGGTTAACATAGTGGATACATAATACACTGGTTTTTGAAGAGGGAGTTTATGCCCTTCTGTCGCTCGTTCGACGGCGAGGACTGCGCTTACAACTTGATGTGTTACTGCGATGTATAACAACATTGGTTCGCCCAGAGTGGGCGCAGCCAGGACCGGATTTGTTGCCAGTATGGCCTTTATTTCTTCGAGTCCAGCAGTGGCAGCATCCGTCCACTCGAAGTGTTCGGTGCGCCTGAGGAGGCGATAGAGGGGCAACGCCTTTTCTCCTAAACGGGAGATAAAGCGGCTTAAGGCTGCCACGCATCCTGTTAATTTTTGTATTTGTTTGAGGTTTTTTGGAATATCCAACTGTGACAGAGCTCGGATTTTGGCCGGATTTGCTTCAATTCCTCTACCGGATACGATGAAGCCCAGCAGCTTTCCGGCTGGTACGCCGAAAACGCATTTTTCCGGATTCAGCTTGATGTCATATGCTCTGAGGTTGTCGAATGTGAGCCTCAAATCGTCTACTAAAGTTTCGACGTGTTTTGTTTTGACGACTACGTCGTCTACGTATACCTCGACTGTTTTGCCGATTTGGGTGGCCAGACACGTTTGAATCATGCACTGATATGTTGCGCCGGCGTTTTTGAGTCCGAAGGGCATCGTGTTGAAGCAGAATGGTCCATATGGAGTGATAAATGCCGTTGCGGCTTGGTCTGCTTCCGCCATCTTGATTTGATGATAGCCAGAGTATGCGTCCAGGAAGCACAACGAATCGTGCCCTGCTGTGGCATCGATGATTTGATCGATGCGGGGGAGAGGGAAGGGATCCTTTGGGCAAGCTTTATTGAGGTCTTTAAAATCGACACAGAGGCGCCAGGATTTATCCTTTTTTGGTACCATCACCAAATTTGCTAGCCAGTCCGGATGTTTGATATCTCTAATGAATCCGGCTTCCAATAGTTTGGCTAGCTCTTCTCCCATTGACTGGCTTGAACCCTTTTAGGATGTTTAGGCTGTGTTCTGCCAACCTGCGAGGGATTCCGGGCATGTCCGAAGGATGCCAGGCGAAGATATCCCAATTTTCCCGAAGGAATTCGCGCAGTGCGGCGTCTACTTCGGGGTTCAACTGTGCCCCAATGGAGGCCGTCTTTGTTGGGTCCGTTGGATGGACCTGAAATTTTATTATCTCGTCTGCTGGTTTGAAGGAGGTGGACTTGGATCTTTTATCGAGTATCACATCGTCCCTGTTCACCGTAGAGCGCAGCGCGGTGAGTTCCTCTGCCGCTACGGCTTCGGATAGTGCCTCGAGGGCTAGTGCGGCTGTCTTGTTTTTGGCGCGGAGTGCTATGTCCGGATCACTAGCGAGAGTGATTATTCCGCTGGGCCCAGGCATTTTGAGCTTCATGTACCCGTAATGAGGTATTGCTTGAAAAATTGTGAATGCCTCTCGTCCTAATATGGCGTGATACCCACTGCTGAATGAGGTCACCTGGAACGTGACTTCTTCGGATCTGTAATTGTCCGGAGAGCCGAACACCACATCGAGTGTGATTTTTCCGGTGCAGCGCGCTTCCCGGCTAGGGATTATTCCTCTAAAGGTTGTGCTGCTTTGCTCAATACGGCTCCAATCGATTTCCATTTTTCGCAGGGTTTCCTCATAAATGAGGTTTAGTCCGCTGCCGCCGTCCATGAGGACTTTTGTCAGTCGAAAGCCGTCCACTATGGGACTAAGTACCAGTGCGGCTGGGGCTCTGGTTGTTCGGAATGTGGGCTCGTCGCTGCCATTGAAGGTAATAGCTGTGTCGCTCCATGGATTTGCTGTTGCTACTTGGTAGACTTCGGCGAGTTCGCGGATTGATCGTTTTCGCATATTATTTGATGCGAAAGTCTCGAAGACTGTTGATACCGTGCTGGTATTGTTGGAGTGGTTTCCCGGAGCTAGAAGCTCTTCGCCACTTTTGGCCACCTGCCGTAATATCCAACATGCTCGAAGGCTATGTGTTGGGACGGCTCCCTCTGTATTATGAAGCTTACAGGGTCCATTGAGCCATCCCTCCAGTACGGTTCCGTTTCCCTTATTGGGTTTTTGTTTTTTCGTTTTTGCATCTGGGGCCTGAGTGTAAGGCGCCCTTTTACTGCGGACCGGGTTTGGGGCCGGATTATCCCAAAATTGATTTTCAGTTTTCCGGAAACTCTCCATCGCACAGTACTTTCGTACAGTGGATGCCAGATCGGTGAAGCGCGTAATTTTGCGACGATCAATGGCGTTTAGTATTCCCTTGTCCATGCAGTTATTGCGGAAGATTGATATTGCGTTTTCCTCTCGGCAGTCCTTTATCCTGTCCATAACCAGGAGGAATCTGGCCCAGTAGTGATGTACTGTTTCTGTAGGCTCTTGCCGTATTAGAGATAGATCGCATATGTCTGGGCGGGTGGGTGGAATAAAATCCGGATCCCTGCCCATCTTGAGGCTCAAAGGCCAAGGGGTTTCTGAATTCGGAAGTGTGGTTTGCTGGGGACAATCCAGCGAGTCCGGGGCGATGCATGATTTCAAGTTCAATGCTCGATCGAAGTCCGTCCCCCCACGGGAATCCGGCATGGAGGATTCGGGAATCCGGACATGAATTGTTTTCAACACTGGCAAAGAGTTGCCGTATTGCTCCTCTACCACTGCAACGTGGTTGGTGGCCTGGGGAGAGTTAATCTCTCTCAGATCGGTTTTAAGCCCAATCTGGTTGTAGTCCGTAGCGACTCCCAGGGCGGCGATGTGATCCAAGAGCTCGTTAACAGACGAGAGCTCTATTGGATCTAACTGTTCGGCAGCTTTAGGGCTGACGCGAAGATTGCTTTCGACGACTTGAGAAGTCATTGCCGAAGCGGCGGCCGGACAAGCGGTCATGAGAAAACCACCAAGCCGGATAGTTTGGCCAGCGGCCAAGGCCCCTTCGGTGAAAACACCGTTTTTGAAGACGGGTTGAGGCATCCGCTCTATCGGTGACGACACAGGGGAGCTCTCAATGAAAGCACCAATGTCGGTGTCAAAACCGGCGGATCTCGGGTAGGGGGTCCCGAACTGTGCGTCTAGGCGGATGGTAACAGGAAACGAGGGACACAATGTTTTACCCAGGTTCGGGCCCTCTCGATGGAGGTAAAACCCTACGTCCTGCTTGATTAATATTGATGATATGGGTAGTACAAGAGTAGATCTACCACGAGATCAAGGAGGCTAAACCCTAGAAGCTAGCCTATGGTATGATTGTATGTTGTCCTACGGACTAAAGCCCTCCGGTTTATATAGACACCGGAGAGGGCTAGGGTTACACAGAGTCGGTTACAATGGTAGGAGATCTACATATCCGTATTGCCAAGCTTGCCTTCCACGCCAAGGAAAGTCCCATCCGGACACGGGACGGAGTCTTCAATCTTGTATCTTCGTAGTCTTGGAGTCCGGCGGATATTGATAGTCCGGCTGTTCGGACACCCCCTAGTCCAGGACTCCCTCAATGACCGTAGTTTGAGGAGTTCATGTATTCACTAAGTGTCAATGCTTTGGTCCGGTACTCTATTAAAAGGAGGCCTTAATATCCCTTATTTTCCAATAGGACCCCGCTGCCATGGGAGGGTAGGACAAAAGATGTCATGCAAGTTCTTTTCCATAAGCACGTATGACTATATTCGGAATACATGCCTACATTACATTGATGAATTGGAGCTAGTTCTGTGTCACCCTATGTTATAACTATTGCATGAGGAATCGCATCCGACATAATTATCTATCACGGATCCAATGCCTACGAGTTTTTCACATATTGATCTTTGCTTAGTTACTTTACCGTTGCCACTGTTACAATTACTACGAAACTGCTACTGTTATTTTTGCCACTGTTACCGTTACTTCCATACTACTTTGCTACTAAATACTTTGCTGCAGATATTAAGTTATCCAGGTATGGTTGAATTGAAATCTCAACTTCTAATACTTGAGAATATTCTTTGGCTCCCCTTGTGTCGAATCAATAAATTTGGGTTGAATACTCTACCCTAGAAAACTGTTGCGATCCCCTATACTTGTGGGTTATCACATTCTCTCTTATTTTTTTCTCCCCGGACATGAATATATGGAGTTGGAGTTGAGGTCGGTGGAGCTCCAGGGGGCCCATGAGGCAGGAGGCACACCCTGGGAGGGGGGCTCCCCCACCTTCGTGGCCAATGTGTGGGGCCCCTTCTATTGATTCTTTTGCCAGTATTTTTATTAATTCCAAAAAGTGCCTCCTTGAAGTTTCAGGTCATTCTAAGAACTTTTATTTCTGCACAGATATAACACCATGGCAATTCTGCTGAAAACAGCGTCAGTCTGGGTTAGTTCCATTACAATCATGCAAATTAGAGTCCAAAACAAGGGTTTGGAAAAGTAGATATGTTGGAGACGTATCAACTCCCCCAAGCTTAAACCTTTGCTTGTCCTCAAGCAATTCAGTTGACAAACTAAAAGTGATAAAGAAAAACGTTTACAAACTTTGTTTGACCTTATTGTTGCAAATATGTAAAGCTAGCATTCAAGTTTTCAGCAAAGATCATGAACTAACCATATTCACAATAACATTTAGGTCTCATGTTTACTCATATCAATGGCATAATCAACTAGCGAGTAATAATAATAAATCTCGGATGACAACACTTTCTCAAAACAATCATGATATGATATAATAAGATTGTATCTTGCTAGCCCTTTCTGAGACCGCAAAACATAAATGCAGAGCACCCCTGAAGATCAAGGACTGGCTAGACATGGTAATTCATGGCAAAAGAGATCCAGTCACAGTCACACTCAATATAAATTAGTAACAATGCATACAAATGAAAGTGGTGCTCTCCAACTGGTACCTTTTTTATAAGAGGATGATGACTCGACATAAAACTAAATAGATAGGCCCTTCGCAGAGGGAAGCAGGGATTTGCGGAGGTGCCAGAGCTCGACTTTTGAAACAGAGATAAAAATATTTTAAGCGGCATACATTCATTGTCAACATAACAACCAAGAGATCTCGATATCTTCCATGTTACATACATTATAGGCGGTTCCCAAATAGAATGGTAAAGTTTATACTCCCCCACCACCAACAAGCACATTCCACGGCTGGTCCAAAACAACAAGTGTCGTCCAACTAACAACAATCCTGGGGGAGTTTTGTTTGCAATTATTTTGATTTGATTTGAGCATGGGACTGGGCATCCCGGTTACCGGCCATTTTCTCGTGAATGGTGAGCGGAGTCCACTCATTGTGAGAATAACCCACCTAGCATGGAAGAGGCATACAACCCTAGTTGATACATGAGTTATTCGAGCATACAAAACAGAGTTTCATTTAAAGGTTTAGAGTTTGTCACATGCAAATTTACTTGGAACGGCAGGTAAATAACGCATATAGGTAGGTATGGCTGACTCATATGGAATAACTTTGGGGTTTATGGAAGTGGATGCACAAACAGTATTCCCGCTTTAGTACAAGAGACTGGGAAGCAACCAATTAGAGAGCGACAACAGTCATAAACATGCATTAAGATTAACCAACAATGAGTGCAAGCATGAGTAGGATATAAATCACCATGAACATAGATATCATGAAGGCTATGTTGATTTTGTTTCAACTACATGTGTGAACATGTGCCAAGTCAAGCCACTCGAATCATTCAAAGGAGGATACCACCCTATCATACTACATCGCAACCATTTTAATGGCATGCTGGCACGCAAGGTAAACCATTATAAACTCCTAGCTAATTAAGGATGACATGAATAACTATAATCTCTAATTGTCACTGCAAACATGTTTCATTCATAATAGGCTGAATCAGGAACGATTAACTAATCATATTTACAAAAACAAGATAGGTCGAGTTCATACCAGCTTTTCCTCATCTCAATCATTTCATCATATATCGTCATTATTGCCATTCACTTGCACGACCGAACGGTGTGAATAATAATGATAGTGCATGTGCATTGAACTAAGCTAGAATCTGCAAACATTTAGTTCAAAGGAGAAGACAAGGTAATGTGGACTATTTGTTAGATCAACAATACTACATATCTGAGCCACTCATCATTTTCATCGTGATCTTCTCCTCTCGACCCCCAAAGAAAAGAATTTTTTTTCAAAGAAACACACTGAAATATTTTTGGAGTTTTTTTTGAAGAAAGTAAAACAAGAACGAGAAAAACTATTTACACGGGAAAGCTCCCAACAAGCAAAAGAAGAATGAGAAATCTTTTGGGGTTTTCTTATTTAATTACTACTACTACAAGCATGGAAAGTAAACTAGCTAAAAGCTACAACTATTTTTTTTGGTTTGGTTTTTCTCAAAGTTTTTCAAACACACAAGAAGAAAGCAAGAAATGAATAAACTAGCATGGATAATACAATGAAAAAGTATGAACACTGACAACTAGAATATGTGTGTGAACATGAATGTAATGTCGGTGAGAAATACGTACTCCCCAAACTTAGGCTTTTGGCCTAAGTTGGTCTACGCCCATGGATGAAAGTAGTCATATCCGGTGTGCTGAGGAGGATCCTCGGGGTGCCACTGGTTAGCGAGCTCCTGCGGATCCCACTGATAAATAGACTCCTGATATGGATCAGGAGATGGCTCGGGCTCAGGCTCTGGGGACCGTATCCGCTCCCAATATGCATAAATGTCATCGGGCAGGATGAGGTATGTGCCTGAATGTATGTTAAACAAAGAAGGTGCGGGCAAGGCAATAATCTGACAAGTAGTCTTACTAAATACCAAGTTATAAATAAGTCTCTTCTCCTTATCATCACCAATAAAATCATGTGCTACCAGACTTTTATAGCCTAAGAAAATAGTGGGCAGCATCTTTTCCTCTTTCTCATAATGCCTAATAGGTATCTCAAAATATTTAGCAAGACACGAAGCAAAGACACCTCCAAAACTGGGGCCGTTTGTACGGTTTAGACTCAACTGTTTAGCAACCATAGCGCCTAAACTGAAAGTTCTATCACGAAGTAAAGCATGGCCAAAATGGCAAGGTCAGGAGCACTGAGGCCCCCACTGTTCCCGCGACCAATTAAACATCTACTAGCAAATATTGCATAGTAACGTAGAATAGGAAAATGTATACTAGTAGTTCTTGCATCTGACACTTTTCTCGTTTCCCCTACAGAAATTTTGTCAATAAATTCTGCCACATCACTAGGATGTGGTTCCTCGACGATGCCCTCAAAAGGCAACTTGCAAACCATACAAAATCATAGAGTGACATCTCCTTAAACTCATCATATAAATAAAAATCTACCGAAGGTGGTGATCTCCTAGCATGGAAATGAAAGTTTTGCACGAAAATATTAGTGAGCAGGAGGTATTGATCACACTTATCGTGGATGAATTCAGTGATGCCTGCATTCTCAGCCAAGTAATAAAAGTGTTCATAAATTCCAGCGGCCCTCAAGAATGCATCACAAGGCCATTCACACGGCCGAACCTCCGTGGTGCGGGGAAGGTTATACTTGGGCTTTTTATTCTCTTCATTCTGCTTTTCCTTCGAACCTCGGCTCGAGGAGCCTCTCAATAATCTCTTCAACATTTTCTTCCTCTAAAAATTTCTGAATTTTTTAGTGACTCAAAATAAAAGTGAACCAAACTCAACAAGATTGATAACAACTACTCTCACAAGTGCCTAGATGCTATATCATGCATTAAAACTACTTTGGGCCATATAAATTTGACATGCAAGCTCAAGAACAGGGTCACCTCAGCAGCAAAAATTTGCAATGAATAAAGCACTAGAACAAAAACTAATTGGACCATTGGAGGAGTCACATACCGAAGAACAATCCACCAAAGCAGTTTTGTGAATGGAGCTTTGAGCAAGGAGATCAAAAATGGCAGCAAACCGAGCAAGACCACGAGTTTGAGCTACGAGATGATTTTTTCTGGAGGAAGACAAAGTGTGTGGGTGCTGGAATAAGTGGAGGGGGGCCACGTGGGGCCCACGAGGCAGGGGGCGCGCCCAGGGGGTAGGGCGCGCCCTCCACCCTCATGGGCAACTGGTGGGTCCCCCTGTTGTGTTCTACGTGCTAGAAATTCTCAAATATTCTCTAAAAAATCGTACTAAAATTTCAGGGCATTTGCAGAACTTTTATTTTTGGGGTATTTTTTATTTGCATTGGTAATTCACAAAACAGAAAGAAAATAATATTTTTGCTTTATTTCAACTAAGTAAAAGAAAGTGAAATGAGGGTACAGAGGGTTGTGCCTTCTAACTTCATCCATCTCATGCTTATCAAAAGGAATCCACTAACAAGGTTGATCAAGTCTTGTTAACAAACTTCTTCCGAATAATATGAAGCCGGAGAATTTTCGAATAACACTATGTTACCTCAACAGGGATATGCATGTTCCCCAAAAATAAGAATATCATATTTCATTTTGACTGTAGGAAGAGGGAATTCAGAACCTCCAATAGTAATAGTTGAATTTTTTCCAATAGAATTGATACTATGAACTTGAGGTTATTTCTTCGCAAAGTGTATCGTATGCTCATTTTCATTAACATGAAAAGTGACATTGCCTTTGTTGCAATCAATAACAGCCCCTGCGGTATTCAGAAAAGGTCTACCAAAGATGATCAACATACTTTTTGTCTCATATATTCTTGCGGTAAACTCTTTGACTATTAAGGTGATCCTTCAACTAGGTGTGTGTGCGTACATTAATTTTCAGTGTTCATTGACTACATATACTAGTAATGCTAATATAATTTTGTCTCATATATATACTTGCAGGTAGGTTCTTTGACTATTAAGCTAATTGTTTATCTCTTCGCCACACCCAACAGATATTTGCATATATCAGAATGAATCCACGGCTACAGACTTTGAAAACTGTTCAACTATGCAACTTTTTGTTACTTCTTCCCATAGAATATATTGTATTTTCACCGCTGTTGCATGTGTACATTTTGGTGCGAAACTTACTAATTACTTTAACTTTTTTTTGTTGCATATTTTTGTAAAAAAATATCAGAAACACATTGCGGTAAACGTATTCTGTGAGTTCCCAATCTGCTACGTGTAAAATTTGAGTTATACCATTTAATTACTAAAAGTTTAAATTCATCATGGAACATAATTTTTAACTTTATTCGAGCAATGCCTTGACTAGTATCATGCCCTTTTTCTAAGTTCAATCATTGCCTTTTTCTTTGTTATAGACACACCTCCAAAAGATCAAGCAAATATCCCGCAGCAACGCATGAGGTATCATCTAGTTTTTACAATGACATCTACCCTATCGGAGCAAACTGACGGGGAGGTTTTCTTCCAACATGGGTGATGGTGTAATCTTTAGATAGGACCCACCATATCTTAGGTTGTCATCTTTTTTCGTTTCAAAATGATACTCTCTTCTTGGTTGTGTTGGACGCGTTAGGTGTGTGCAATGGTGGAGTTACGACAAGGCCATGTCATGTCCCACCTAAGGCTGGAGCCAAAAAAAAAGAAGATTAAGCCCGTAGCATTTAGAGCCTAGTCAGCCTCGCACGCCCATAATCGGCACCGATACAGAGCAATACTGCACCCATCCGCCTCACACGCGTAGCACTCCTTCATGGGAAAACACATGTAGCGAAGGAGCTCAGGAGCAGACACCGGTCGCCTCGGCATAGCACAACACAACACACAATGGAAAAAGCGTGCTCTCTGGCCGACCCAACCTTTTCTTTGTAGCTCAATCACTGGTTGTGTGCATCGTGCTATATGAAGCCCAGACATTCGCTGGTTGTGTGCATCATTCTGTGTGGAGGCCGAACATTCGCTCAGTGCGATTGTGTCACCTCAATATATCTTTTTCTTTATGAGAATGTCACCTCGATATATCTTACATTGCTCTCATCTTTTATCAACTGGTGTCAAAGGGCAAGAGAAGAAGGTGAAACGAGACTATCCAGATGAAAAGTGGGACAACTTTAGACTAGAGGAAGAGGAGTACTACTATTGTAGGAGAAAGAAAAATAAAGAGAAGACACCAATCGTGGTCAAACTTCGTACAATGCAGAATGTAATCTTGCCGAAGAATGAGTAGTACCCAAAGGAGAAAGGACATGTTCACAGGGCCGTGTGAATATGTTTGCTCGTGGAATCACGGTGGACCGACCGAGCGGCCAGACCAAAAAGGAGCACAATCCTCAAAAGGAATTAACCAGAGAGGAGAACCTCAACAACAGGAAAGACGAATGTTCCTGAACGAAAAGGGCGAGCACCCTTGCTCGTGTCGCGTCGGATGATGCACCGTCTGACACGATAACGACCCCCCGGAGGAACTCACAAACTCGCGTCGTGCTGCTGACTTTTCTCCCCCAAGAGCCCAAGGACCCAACGTGCTCACGGCAGGCACGTCCCGAGCGGTGTGGCCCCACTCATCAGCAACGTGCGGCTCCGTGACACCGGTAGGACAGAGAAACCAAAAACAGAAATCGCATCGTAACTACCGAAACATGGAAGTAATTACGCATTTAACCCCGCCATCCCCAAAATTCTCACTCTTTCCCTCTTAAAAAAAACTCACAGCCAATAGAGAAGCAGGTCAAACGCCCGGGCTGGACTTTTGGGCCAGGAAATATTTGGCAATCGTCGCGTGCAGCGGAAGTTTCCGCGAAGCGCACGACGCGGCGAGGGGAGTAAAAAAATATACTCCCGGACCGGCGAGCCCAGGCAGTCAGTGTCCCGGCCCAGCACCACGCCCCCCGGTGCTCCCGGTATAAAAGAGCCCCGCACCCAGCGACGCGAGATTGCTTCCCCCCAAACCTCACCTCATCTCCTCCACCATTGACCAGACGGCGGCGCTCACCTCCTCCCCCTCGGCCTCCCCCATCGTCCTGCTGGCTTCCCCGGTTCTCCCTCGTAAGCGCCCCTCCCGATCTCCCTCCAATCCCTTCGATCGATCGACCGCGTTTGTAGTTTCTGCGAAATCTGGGTAGATAGGGGCCGATTATCGCGCGGTCGTTAGTCGTGGTTCGTGTCGATCCGATGGTCAATTCGGGCGATCTGCGTCCGATCCGTCGATTCCGCGGTGGTGGTTACCGCAATCGCCGCACCGATTGGTCTGGTCTTCCGTCGGTCGAAGCTTCCGGCAGATTAGGGTTTGTCGTCGATCGATCGGTCGATCTACGCGCTGATTTGGGGTTATGCGACTGGATATTGTAGCAGCTTCGCGAAAGTTTTAGATTTGGTCGGGAATTAGATTGTTCGGCGTTTATTTAGGTTCGATTCCTTTGAGTGCCTTGTGATGGATAGGTGGATTCTCTTAGATCCTTGACCTAATGGTCCGGAACTGATCCAAGGCAGTGTTTTCTAGGAGACTTCCCGTAGTTTTTTCGTTTGTGGGAACTTTTTTTGATTACTAATATCATCTGTGCCTATGAATTATCATAAATTCAAGTGATTTGCTCCACAAAGCCTGTAAGTTCTGATTATATTGTAGGTTAGATGCATCTACCTGCTAATGTGCTTATTATATATTTTTATTTCTGTTGCACTAATGTGGTTTGGGTTAAGGTTGATATTTTGGGTTATGTTATCTTGGTGAAAATATATTAGGTGCTCACAGTAGCTCGATATTTGGTTATCTAACTGCAGTGCTGTATTAAGTCCTGTATGATCCTTTTTGCAGTTTTCCTTTTGTTGAAAGATCCTGTAGTTTTTTCTTGAGTTACGTAAGAGCTTATGAAATATACTAAAATTCTCTCTATTTCCTCCTCAAAGCCACGTTGTAGGTTAGATTCATTCACCTTGTTAATGTGCTATTTCACTGTGAGCTGTGTACAACGTAAAATTCACTTCCTATATATGCAATCTTTTCTTTGCTTCCTAGGACTTTAGTTATTTGGATGGGAAGATTCACCTTGTTTATCTGGATAAAACATAGAACAATACTTATTCTGTATATTCTTCTGCTGTTTAAGTTTTTCCCTTCTGATGATGATTACTAATGTCTTGCAGGTTTTTGATCTTAGTCACTCATGTCTTTTGAAGTCAGTGAGGGATCCCCTTATTTCCTCTCGTGCTACTTCTGGTTCATATATTGCATAAAATTCCGGGACTTCACTTGATACAAGTGGATCATCTGGAGTTTTGTGCGAATACTTCCTATCATGTGAATCAGTGGTAGTTGGTTTAATTGGCAAGACTCAAACTTCTCATCTGAGTTCAGAAACATTTGTTGCTTGAGTCTTTGGTGTACTGCTTTCCTTGAGTCTTGCCAAGCCTGGTTTCCCATCAGTTGTTTCTCCTCCAGCTTTCGGTTGGACCATTCTCTCTTCCGGTCTAATCTCATCAATCTTTTGATCCTCCCTTCAGAATAGTTGTTTAACGTGAGCTTGTCCTACTCTGCTCACACTGCAATCTTCTGAAGCTCTCTTCTCTGGTTCTTGTCTGTTCTCCAAGCATTTGAGAGCTCCTCTCTCCTTAAGTTTGGTTGATCTGTGGCCCTGAATTCTGTCCTTTGAGGGCTAAAGCATATCCCTTTCTGGCCAAACTTGATATTTCCCTGATTACTGGTATTGTTAGTTGCATAATCTGGTGAAGCATTTCTGGTTGTGTTTCACCTCTTGTGTTCTTCTCTTGATACTGAGCACAAGAGACCCACTGCAGTGATGGCTCAAGCTTGCCTGCCACCTGGCTTTCGTTTCCATCCAACTGATGTTGAGCTTGTTTCTTACTACTTGAAAAGGAAGATTATGCGGAAGAAACTTTTTGTTGAAGCTATTTCAGAGGTTGAGCTGTACAAATTTGCTCCTTGGGACCTTCCCGGTAATTTTTCTCTATTGTTTTGATTTGTCTTGATGTAAGAATTGCACCCGAATGAGTTGGAAACTATTCTAGAATTTTTCAAATGCTTCCACTTTAGTTGAGTTTAGCTACTACTTTTGTTACAACCTTGTATGTTTCCGTGCAGATAAATCCTGTCTCCAGAGCGAAGATCTTGAGTGGTTCTTCTTTTGTCCCCGTGACAAAAAATATCCTAAAGGGTCTAGGACGAACCGTGCCACACCAAATGGTTATTGGAAAACAAGTGGAAAAGACAGAACAATTGAGCTGAACTCTCGCATTGTTGGGTTGAAGAAAACATTGATTTTTCATGAAGGCAAGGCACCCAAAGGCAATAGGACTGATTGGGTGATGTATGAATACAAAATGGAAGATGAAACTTTGGTGTCTGCTGGTTTCTCCAAGGTACTTCTAACTCTTATCTAATGTTCAGTACAGTATATGAAAGATTCTACCATACTGGAATATGTTTTGAGGCATGCTCTTTTGCTTGTGCCTGAAATTGTGCGTGATAAGTTGCCTTTATATTTAGTTAGAAAGTTGTGATCCTAGTATTTCTTTCAAATTCTCTGCAAGTTTATTTAAATATATTTGTTGTTTGTTTGTTTCAGGATGCTTATGTACTCTGCAAGATATTTAAAAAGAGTGGGCTTGGCCCAAGGATCGGTGAGCAATATGGGGCTCCTTTTGATGAAAATGAATGGGAGAATTTAGATGTTGGATCTTCTATCTTCTCTTTTGCACCGTCCTCAGGTGTAGAGGATCCACAGGTTGAAAGTTCTGCTTTGGCTACTGCCATAGTTATGCAGGAACCATCTGCTCCTCAGCAGTCTGTTCAATTTTCTGAACATGTTAATATCTGTTCTGATGAGGTCAATGACGTGCCTCCTGAAATTGATGGAATATTGTTGGACGAACTGGCAAAGTTTTTGGATGATTCTCCGAACCACGATGTAGTTTTTCCAGAGGTATTCGCTTGCTGACTTCTTGCTTAACATGGTCTGTTTGCTTGTACCCAAGGAATTACAAATTATTTACTAACCTTTATACATCTTACAGAATTCTGGTCTCCCTCCAATGTCTGAGCTTGAGGCTCAAGCTTTTGAGATAAATACTGCTGAGCTCTATGACCAATTGGCAGGACTTACCCAGTCAGGAGATATGTCTGCTGTAAATTTCCCTGCTAGCAATGGCGATGTTATTGAAAACAATTTGCAGCAAACAAACTCTGGACTTGCTATGGATGATGATTATATAGGGCTGGATGATCTGCTTGCTCCTGGGGAAACCTTGTCCTATGATTTTTCTGGTGAAACCTTTTCCTATGATCTGCCTGGTGGAAGCTTCTCCTATGATTTGTCTGTGCCAAACAATCAGTTTTTGCAGTACCCACTTGATCAATCAACTAATGGCAGTCACTACGGTGTTGTTGCTACTCAATCAACTTTCGAAGCAAGTGGATCTCTTCCACCAATGAAGCCAATGCCGAGCACTTTTGATGACATGCCTTCTGTTTCCAATAAGCCTGCAAGCTCCAACTGCTACCCAGCCATGAAAGACCCATTCTCTTAGACAGCAACTTTTGAGGTATAAGTCTGTTATCTTTGTGGTCATTGGTGCTGGAAGATGCTGCCGTTTCTGGTTTGGTTGCCCATCATTGTCTGATGCGGCTCTTGATGGATCTTTGGTGTTGGTCCCTGCTGTAGATGGTCCAACGATGGTGTTTGTATCATGGCATGGCTGCTGCTCAATTGAAGAAGCCGGAACTTGTTGTGTCTCTGATCACGAGCACAATACTGGACAAGTGACCGAGCTTAGCTTACTGCTTTACCGCAGAGAAACTGTTTTCTGCTGGTTTGGAAGATGTCTTATGAAATCTCATGTCTTATCTGGGTGGAGATGCTGCAGTCCACCGTAGTTCATTGTAATAACTGCCATGGTAGATGGAGTTGTCCATAAACCTAATGACAACCTAGCTTAAGTCGCATCTTCTATCTATTTTCTGTCAAAATAGTACTGTATTTGAACCATTCGTCATTATTATAATTATTGTAATCGTGCCAATACCGTGTTTATGTTTTTTCCGACGCAATGTTTTGCCTTTTTTTTATTCTTGGGCATGATGCCTGGTGAAATACCTCAGCTGGCTGTTAACATTCGCCCTAAAGTTGCATATGAAATGGACGAATAAATTTAAACACTTTTCCCGAAGGGTATCAGAACCTGGCAAGGGTTGTCAGCCCATGTGAGACCTGTTCCTCGTATCCCCATGGATTATTTCTCCCGATTTGGATTTGTACTGATTTGTACTTTTTGTGCGTGTTATTTTCTTCCGTTCCCCGTCGCCTCCTTGAATTGACCATTGTATTGGAATCTCAGAACCACTACTGCGATGACTTGATTTTAGCGGTCTCCTATCTAAGAACATATAGAATAAATCATAATGTTGGGTTTGTTTGATCTCTAAACTCTATGTGAGATTAATTGGTTTAGATCTCAAGTACTCCATCCGTACGGAAATATACTTAAAAATGGATCCTTCTGCTGAAACGTTAAAGTACTCCATCCGTAATTTCAGACGGAGTGAGTATGTGCTACTTGAATACAGAGGTAAAACAACCAATCCAAATATATTTCTGCTGAAACATGAACATTATTCTGAAAATATAATGGTCATATAATGCTGAAGTCAAATAAAGGTTTAGATCCTAGAGTGCAGTCATTCATTTGAGAAAGGCCTCATGTAATATCATTGCTCCATACATCTATTCCTTCAAGACTTCCGTATCACAAAAACAGATCAACACCACGCATCCTTAAGTCACAGGACAGGTTAGACTACTTTCAGTGATGTGCTTGTGGATTTGTTCGATGAACGTGCTTGCGTGCCTGACTTTAAAATATATAACGAAAAAATGTTAAAAAATTCTTGTTGTCTTATCCGCATTGATCTCAGTTGTTGGCTTATTTCCATGGGAGATTAGCAGATATACAAGTCATGTAACTGAACTGAACTGTTTGAAGAATTGTATTGTACTCCCTCCGTTCGAAATTATTTGTCGTAGAAATAGATAAAAGTGAATGTATGTAGAACTAAAATACTAGATACATCCATTTTTTTGACAAGTATTTTTGGATGGAGGGAGTATGTACATATGTGATTTTAGCTGTTAAGAAACCTCTTCTCTGTTCACTTTGTAAGACGTTTTAGATAGCTGAAATTGAACTGTTTTGGCAGTTGTCTTAAATGTCCAAACGGCCTTGCAGGGAGTAATAGAAATGACTGTCCAAATTTGCCAATGCTTTCTACCAGTAGGCTAGAGTGAAAGATATTGTGCCTTCGTAAACTTTGAGAGGTCAAACACGCGCGGTTTACTGCAACCTTTACATTTGTTTTCATTTAAAACTCACTGTACATTAGACTACCCGATCTCCAATTCGTCGCCAATAATGAAAATAGATAAATTCGAACTACATTTCATGAAATCTAAGAAGCACCATGGTAAACGCCAGGAGGCATGAGCTGCTGCGGTCTCTGCTCTCGCATTGCCAGCCCCCCCTGCCCTTGCATGGTATTCTTGCCATATTGTTGCCACACCATCTGCTCCTCCGTCAGATGCTGCTGCTTCGTCTGCATGTCGGACATCTGCACGTACGTCGGCGGCGGCACCACCATCGACGCCGCGAAGGGGTCCGCACCCGGCGCGGCGCTGCACATCCCCGGTGGCGCAGGCAGTGCCAGCATGGGCGCTCCGGGCGGCCGCAAGGCCACGCTGCTCGCGCTGCCGGAGAACGCCTGCGCGTTCGCCGCCGCTGCGTGGTTGTACATGCCGTCGAGGGCCATCATGTCGAGCCCGCCCCCAAGCATCGCGCGCTGGTTCGCGAGCGCGCTCGCCGACTCGACCAACGCCGTCTCCCAGTCCGCCGATGAGGGGTCGAACACGTCGCATGTCGGCGCCGATCCGGCCGGGTGGCCATCGAACAGGGCCAGCGCCAGCTGCTGCCCATGCTCTTCCCCGGACATGGCGTCCGCCTTCAAGTTCAAGAAGTCCGCCTCCTCGTTGACCACGTCGGTTGTGATCAGCGGAGCCTCCGGCTCTGCATGCGCCGTCTCGCTGGCATCGTGCTCCTGCTCCACGGCAGCCGGCGGCTCCGCGGGCGCCGGAAGGGCCCTGGTGGCGTTTATATCGTGCTCCTCGACCTCTGGCTCCGGGCTGGACGGCTCCGGCGACGGCGGCGGCAGCCTCCGCACATACTCGGCGCCGCGCCTGTCGCAGACGAACTCGTCCATGAGCTCTAGCCTCTCCTGCGTGATGAGCTCCACCTCCGGCACGTCGGACTGGCGGCAGACGTAGGCGTCCTTGCACCACGCGTAGAAAGAGTCGAGCTCCTCGATCTGCTGGGCGAGGCCGCAGAAGACTCCGGTCACGCGCTCGCAGTCAGCGCTCTCCATGGCCGGGAACTGCTCCATGAGCGCGGCCATGACCTCCGTGAGCTCGCAGTACAGCTGCACGCTCTCCTTCACCAGCGGGTACAGAGACACCGACACCACCCGGTTCGTCTTCGCCGCGCCTGAGACGCGTCGTTTCATGTCAGTGCACGCTCGGCGATGGCGTGATCCCAATCCCACACGAGAATGTGAGCAAACAGTTGCGTGCACACACGGATGGACTCACCTACGGGTCGGCAGGCGATGAATCGGTCGAGGAGATGCTGCAGTTGCTGGACCTTGGCGAGGAGCTGCTCCAGCGTCATCTCGCTCGTCGGCGTCTCCCTCGGCACGATCGCCTCCGCCTTGGCGGCGTCGGCGTCCGCCGCCGCATCCTCCCGTTTACTCCCGTTAACCCCCTCGTTGCTGAAGCGGTTTCCGGGGGACATGTAGAGCTCGTCGCGGAGCAGCTTGCAGCGGTTGGGGCCGCCCTGCCTGGCCTGTATCCGGTGCTCGAGGCGGTCGTCGAGGTAAGCGGCGTAGGTGCGGACGAACGCGGAGAAGTCCCACGCGTCGTCGTCGCTAGCGCGGCCGCAGAAGTCGGACATGTTGAGCATGCGCGTGCCCCGCCGCGTGGCGTAGAATAGCTCCTGCTCGAACACCGGATCGCCTTCGGCGAGGAGGCGGCGCACGATCACCAGCGTCTTGAGCGCCACGTCCCAGCTCCGGGTGCGCCCGAGACGGCGTGACAGCGCGGCCACGCAGGCGCCGGCGGACCCGCGGGAGTCGCGCGTGAGCGGGACGATCTCGCGGATGTGGCGCTCGTCGGCGGGGGACTTCTCATCGTGCTTGGTGGCCTTGACGATGGCCACTTCGAGCTCCGGCGACGCGAAACCGCTGCCGCCGCCCACCTTGGCCAGACCGATGCTGGTCTTGTCCTTGACCGCTCCCAGCGCCTTGCGGAGCTTGCTCGGCGCCATTGTTCGCACGTCCGGCCGGGGAGAGCAATTGGTGGATTCTTTCGCGCGTGGTGCGTCGCGGCGATGGGGAGGGGGGCGAGACGGTGGTGTCTGAGGCGAAGCGCGGATGGTGATGCATGGGAAATGCGAGCGCGTGGAAGCGGATGGCGGAGAGGAGGTCCGAGGAAGGGGGGCGCCATGGACGGTCACGGTGCAGGGGAGGTTTTGACATTTGGCTGAATGGATGGTTTCGTCTGTTATTTTTAACATGGTACAGACGCAAGCGCTCACACATATAGGCATACACTCATCCTTATGAATGCACATACGCACATCCTACCTCTATGAGCACCTTCGAGAGAAGCCACCGTAGGCGCCTCGTCGTCGATGGAAACGTCTTCTCCCACCGAAAGCACATCGCCGAAAATTCTGAAATAAATCCAGGATAATGCGAGCACCAGGATACCACAGTCCCTCTAACCATCCAACCACATGTTGCGTCTGTCTTTGTTGTATACTATATACTTACTGAAGAAATGTTCGCTTTTTTTTTTGTGCGCGGTGAACTTATTTTTTTTAAACTCGCATTATCTTGATTGAATTACAATCCGCAGCCATAAGCGGGCACTGCTCTGCGCCGGCCGGCCCGCCAGAAGCCCAAGCCGGTCGCCTCAGCGTCGTAGATTAAAATGGAGTGAAGTCTGTTTTAAACCTTAAAGTTGTAGAGTTAGTCTGAAATAAACTCTCATCTCCAAATCCCTGGAATCTGTACCCTATACTCTCTTATCCCGGTCAATCTCGACCCCGACCCTGTTTGGCGCACCAGGAATAGATGCATCCTGACCGGGATTAAAGTCTACTCTCACCTACACCCCTGGCCCACTTGTCATTTTCATCCTCTATCCCCAATCCCCTGTGTCTGCCCCTCGTAAAATCAGCAAAGCGCCTCTGGCGTCGAGGACGGTACGGGATCGAGCGGCGCGCGCGTCGCGTCGGAGGACGGCGCCTTGGCGTGCACGAGCACCGTGAAGCTCTTGCAGGCGGTGCCCCTCGCCAGGGCCGGGCAATGGCAGTGCCTCCTGAGGACCAGCGCTCCTCCACTGTTGGCTGCGGCCGGGGCATGTGCCGGGAGGGTCGGCTCGTCGTCTTGGTACGCGCGTCGCACCTGCTCGGACGACGATGATGGTAGTGCACGTGGGGCCGCCGAGGCAGATGTCGCAGACGTCGGCATCCGCCATGCGTGCAGGTGCAGCAAAGGAAAGTTTGGATTGGATCTGGTGCACGGATGGAGTACTGTGTTGTTGGATGTGATCAACACAAATCATCGGTGATTTGTAGTATGTGATTAATACTCATCGGTGATTCACACACTTTCTGTGGCCAGCAAGACTATCGGCGGGGCCGCATGCGGGCTCGACTAGCCGAATGGTGTAACAGGCACGGAAGCACAGTTTACACAGCGGTGCGTAGCGCCGAGGCAGCAATGGCGCTCTGACCGCAGTAGGAGACGGAGGCAGCGGGGCCAGCAGCAGCTGCTCGACATAGCGGCACGCAGGTCAATGGCAGCCCTTCACCATGCCTGACGAAGGAACTACCGTGGTTTCTTGCGGGACAAAGGTAAGAGAGATTGGGGAAGAGAGATGAATATAACGTGTGGACCCGGGCAGTCAGTGAGACTAGAGAGTGATCCTGTTAGGGATTGTGATTTTCCTACCATGCCAAACTGGTATATACAGGTACCGGGTCGAGATCAACCGGGATCGTTGAATACAGGGTATGAAATTCAGGGATTTAGAGTTGAAGGTCCGTTTCTGACTAGCCATACAACCTTAAGGTTTAAAATAGACTTTACTCATTAAAATGCCCACAATCATTGGATCAGACAGACCACACAACCATAGGAGAGGACCGACTTTCGCTTCTCAGCTCACGCTCTCGCATCTCTCGCGCACATGCGAGCGAAAGCATGATATGGTTACTAGACGCACTATATATGATTTGACATGAAAATACGGCCACTGTCACACGTATGCGTCGCGTACGAGACTGATTTGACCATTTGTGGATCACCACGTGCGCTGTTATGATTATGCCAATTTTGCATGGAGGGACTTTTTTTGTAAAGAGCCAAAAAAACCCACCTCGTTAAATCCCTAAGCCGCGGCGCATGCTCTTCAATCCCTAGCTTTTCCCCCTCTTGCATTCAACTGCCCTGCCACCACCTTTCTCGTCGGCAATCATCGAATCCGCCGATCACTGCCGGATCCCTTCTCATGGCAGTTCTTTCCACTGTGGTGCTCATGCCTGTCGTTACCTCCTCAGCTGTTTGCCATAGGGCATTGACGTTGCCCTTGATCTGTCGCACGTCTTGCAAGGAGAAGGTGCGCATGTACGTCTCGATGACGAAGAAGCATGACGGTTGGATCTTCTACAAATGCTCAAACCATGGGGTTTCTCTTCAATTTTAGTTGAAAAGTCTGGAGTTTTTGACCTTGGCATGTATTTTGGGATAGATTACTTGTGATTTCCTGTTGGGGAATGTTGCATCGAGAATAAAAAAAATTCCACGCACACGCAAGATCTATCCATGGAGATGCATTGCTACGAGAGGGGGAGAGCATCTACATACCCTTGTAGATTGCTAAAGCGGAAGCGTTTATCACGCGGTTGATGTAGTCGTACTCTTCGCGATCTGATCACGATCCAACCGATCTAGTGCCGAACGAACGGCACATCCGGGATTAGCACACATGCGGCTCGATAACATCTTGAAACGTCTCCAACGTATCTATAATTTTTGATTGTTCCATGCTATTATATTATCATTTTTGGAAGTTTACAGTCATTTTGTAGCAACTTTATATCATTTTTTGAGACTAACCTATTGACATAATGCCCATTGCCAGTTGCTGTTTTTTGCTTATTTTTAACTTCGTAGAATATCAATACCAAACGTAGTCCAAACTTTTTGGAAAATTTTTATGGACCAGAAGGAACAATTTGGGCCAAAAAGTACCAAATGGGTGCCTAGAGGGGGGCACAACCCACGTGGATGCACCTGGGGGCCCAGGCGCGCCCTGGTGGGTTGTTCCCACCTCGGTGGCCTCTCGCACCGCCTCTTTGCTCTATAAATACCCCCAAAATTCAGAAAACCTAGGGGAGTCGAGGAAACACAATTCCAGCCGCCGCAAGTTCCAGAACCACGAGATCCAATCTAGACACCATCACGGAGGGGTTCATGACACGTGAGTAGTTCAGTGTAGACCTACGGGTCCGTAGACAGTAGCTAGATGACTTCTTCTCTATTTTTGATTCTCAATACAATGGTCTCTTGGAAATCTATTTGATGTAACTCTTTTTGCGGTGTGTTTGTTGGGATCCGATGAACTTTGAGTTTATGATCAGATCTATATCCATGTGAAAGATATTTGAGTTTCTATGATCACTTATATGCATGATTACTTATAGCCTCGTATTTATTCTTCGAATATTTGGTTTAGTTAGGCCAACTAGATTGATATTTTTTTTTGCCATGGGAAGAGGTGCTTTGTGATGGGTTCGATCATGCGGTGTTCTTTCCCAGTGACAGAAGGGGCAGCAAGACACGCATGTATCGTTGCTATTAAGGATAACAAGATGGGGGCTATTCCTACGTGAATAGATCTTGTCTACATCATGTCATCGTTCTTATTGCATTACTCTGTTTCTCCATGAACTTAATACACTAGATGCATGCTGGATAGCGATCGATGTGTGGAGTAATAGTAGTATATGCATGCTAGAGTCGGTCTAGTAATCTTGGACGGGATGCATATAAAATGATCATTGCCTGGATATTGTCATAATTATTTGACATTCTATCAATTGCCCAACAGTAATTTGTTTACGGCCCCCGGGTCTACTTTCCCATCATATATTTTCATATCTATATTGCTATTTACTTTTTTCTTTATTTGCTTCTTTTATTTTCAGATCTATATTATTAAAAACCCAAAAATATCTCGCTGGATTTTATTTGCCGTTATTCTATTTGCATCTAACAATTTATCTATTTACTAATCGTTTACCTGAGAGGGATTGATAACCCCTCTTACGCGTTGGGTTGCATTTGTTCTTTGTGTGCAGGTACCGTTTACATAGTGTTTTTTGGTTCTCCTACTGGTTCGATAACCTTGGTTTCATAACTGCAGGAAATACCTACCGAAGCTGTGCTACATCATCCCTTCCTCTTGGGGGAAAATACTGACGCGGATACGAGCTATCATCAAGTAGAATTTCTGGCGCCGTTGCTGGGGAGACATCATCAACATCTATCAGGATCCTAATCACAAATCTCATCTCCTTGCAATTTACATTATTTGCCATTTGTCTCTCGTTTTCATCTCCCCCAGTTCACAGAATTTGACGTTTTATTTGCCCTCTTTTTCGTTTGCCTTTTTCATTCATCAGATCTATTTTTGTGAGCAATCTTGTTTGCGTAGTCACGATGACTCAAGAAAACACCAGGTTTTGAGATTTTTCCAATACCAATAACATTGATTTTATTAGCACTCCGATTGCTCCTCCCGCCACTAGTGCAGAATCTTGTGATATTAATGTCGTTTTGTTGAATTTTGTCATGAAAGATCAATTTTCTAGTACTCCTAATGAGGATGTCGCATCCCATCTAAACACATTCGTAGAATTATGCGATATGCGAAAGAAAAAAGATGTGCACAATGATATTGTGAAATTGAAATTATTTCCTTTCTCTTTGAGGGATCATGCAAAAATTTGGTTTTCTTCTTTGCCTCGCAATAATATTGATTCATGGGATAAGTGCAAATATGCTTTTATTACTAAGTATTTTCAGCCCGCGAATTATTTCCCTTCGAACTCAGATCATGAATTTTAAGCAACATGAGCATGAACATGTTGCATAATCTTGGAAAAGAATGAAATTTATGCTAAGAAATTGTCCTACTCATGGTATAAATCTTTGGATGATCATACAATTTTTTTATGCGGGATTGAATTTTGTCTCTAGAAAGCTTTTAGATTCTACCGCGGGTGGTACTTTTATGGAAAGTAATTTGGGTGAAGCTACTAAATTTCTTGATAATATTATGGCAAATTATTCACGATGGCATACCAAAAGAGCACATACTAGTAAAAAAGTTAATTCGGTTGAAGAAATAAATTCTGTGAGTGAAAAAGTTGATGCTCTTATGAAAATGGTTGCTAGTAAAAGTACTCCTATTGATCTTAATGATGTGCCTTTGTCTACTTTGATTGAGAAAAGTAGTGATGCCAGAGATGTGAATTTTATCTCGCGAAATAATTTCAATAACAATGCTTATGGAGGTAATTTTAATCCTAGACCTTTTCCTGGAAATTCCTCTAATAATATGGTTATTCCTATGGTAATTCTTCTTACAATAATAATAGGAATACCTCTGATCTTGAGAATAATATCATACAATTCATCAATGCTCAAAAAGTTTTCAATACTACGATAGAAGAAAAGTTGAACAAAGTTGATGATATGTCTAGAAGGATCAATAGAATTTCTCATGATGTAGAAATCTCAAGTTAAAAGCTTTTGTTCCCAAAGTTGATGAATCAATTAAATCCTTATATGTTTCTATGGATGAAAGTAAGAAAAGAACCGATATGCCTAGAGCTAAAAAGAATTTTTAGAAAGAGCACTTTCTAGTGATTGCTTTCATAAAAATGTTGAAGATCTTAAAGTAATTGGTGTTTCCTATATTGATTCCTTGTTCAGTAAAATTAAAATTGATGATAAAGGGACTAGGTAAGAGTCAACTTTAGCTAGAAGGCGTCTCGATAATTCGAAGGGTGAAAATCTTGATGAAAAATTTGATAAAAGTGGGTTTGGAGAGGTCAAAACTTTAACTAGTGATGCGCCCACTCTTTTGGATTACAAAGACTCAAATTATGATAATTGCTCTTTGGCCGACTATATTTGTTTGTTGCAATCCATGATAATTCACCTCATGCCTATGAACAAAATAAAGCTTTTACTAAACATATCTTTGATGCCATGATGAAAGCTTTTGAAGAAAACTAGGAATTAGAGGTTTCAATTCCTAGAAAATTACATGATGAATGGGAACCTACCATCAAAGTCAAGATTAAAATTTATGAGTGTTTGCTTTATGTGATTTGGGTGCTAGTGTTTCCACAATTCCGAAATCTTTATGTGATGTGCTTGGTCTTACCGATATTGAAGAATGTTCGCTTAATTTGCATTTGGCGGATTCTACTACTAAAAAGCCTTTGGGAAGAATTAATGATGTTCTTATTCTTGCAAATAGAAATTATGTGCCCATAGACTTTATTGTTCTTCATATTGATTGCAATCCGTCTTGTCCAATTATTCTTGGTAGATCATTTTTATGCACTATAGGTGCCGTGATTGATATGAAAGAAGAGAATATTAAATTTGAGTTTCCACTAAGAAAGGGTATGGAACACTTCCCTAGAACAAGAATTAGCCCACCATATGAATCAATCATGAGGGCATCTTATGGATCTAGAACTAAAGATGACAATACTTGAATCCATGCATTATGCCTAGCTAGGGGCATAAAATGATAACGCTTGTTGGGAGGCAACCCAATCTTTATCTTTTTGCTTTTTGGTTTTCTTGCTGTTTTGTAATAAATATATAAAGATGCCTTTGATTAGATGTGCTTTATGTTTTAGTTAGTGTTTGGGCCAAGCAAAGCCTTTGGGATCATGTTGGGTGATAGTTGATTCGATCTTGTTGAAAAACAGAAACTTTTTCACTCAGTAAAATAATTTTCATAAATCATAGAAATGTGCTTTTCCTCTGAATTTTTTACACAAGGTTTACATAAAATTTTCCCACGTTTTCCTAATTGTTCAGAATTTTTGGAGTTACGGAAGTATAGAAGTTCCCTGATTACTACAGACTGTTTGATTTTTGATAGATTTTGTTTTCGTTGCATTGTGTGCTTATTTTGATGAATCCATGGATTGTATCGGGGGGTATAAACCATGGTAAAGTTAGAATACAATGGGTATAATGCAATAACAAAATATGAATGGGTTTGCAACAATACTTAGAGTAGTGATTCACTTTCTTATACTAACGAATCTCACGAAGGTTTTGTTAAGTTTTGTGTGATTGAAGTTTTCAAGTTTTAGGTGAGATCACGATGGATGAAGGAATAAGGATGTAGCGCCCAAGATGCGATTCTATCCCAATCACGTGATGAATTCATGATTGGGGAACAACCGCATTTCGAGCACATAGCAAGGTGGATATCATTACAACATACCATGTACTGGATAGATGAGAATACAAGATAAAGGCTTACACTCGCCACAAGCTACAACATGAATACAATGATACATCAATACATAGCAATCATCATACAGAAGAGCAGGATCCGACTACGGATGAAAAAAAATGAAAAAGAAAAACGACATCCACCTTGCTAATACCTGGCTCTGGTACCAACTTGCAAAGCGTCTTCAATATGCAACTCTATCCTTGGTGGGACCTTTGGGTTCCTCTCGGATAGGATCGCATACTTGGGCACTATAAAGGAGTAAGAAGAGCCTAGTCTTGGGGATGCCCCATGGCATCCCCTCTTTCTTCTAACGATCATCCGTATTTTACTTGGAGCTATATTTTTGTCGGTGTACAGAAGTAGGGGCTCTACTTTGCACCCCTTTACCTGTGCACGGGCAGTCAGAGCCGCGCCTGTGGCCACACTTAGCAGGGCAAAGGACGGAGGCCGAAACCACAAGACAATCAAAGCAACTCCAAGACAGAGACACGAAGAGCAAGAGGGCGAGGTGGACTCCCCTGGCAAGACCCTTGCCGGGGCGGCCTCCACGGCCCCGGCAAGGGCCTTGCCGGGGCAACTTGCCCAACACCAGCGGAGCGTGCCACCCTTGAGCCCGAGGTTTTGAACATCATCAACGACATTGGAACCAAGGCTCGGGAGGCACCTCCTTGGTGGCATGCAGATCTTCGTGAAGATCATTAACACACAAGATCAGACGAGGACCAAAAGACGAGACCTCCGGCAACATCCTTGCCGGGGACAACCGCGGTGCCACGGCAAGACCCTTGTCGAGGCCCCCGGCAAGACACTTGCCAGGGACATCGGCGGGGCCACGGCCAGGCCCGCGCGCACCAAGACCCCACCACCGTTCCCATGCAGCTGCCAGCCTAGCCAGCCAGGCGGGTACCTGCGTGGCGACGTGCGGTCCCAAGGCCAACTCAGCAAGCACCTGCGTTGTGGCATGCAGATCTTCGTGAAGACGCCGCCACCACGCCAGCTCAGCAGCCTACCAGCCTAAATGGCACTGCCCGCCTCGTTGGCCTGGGCGCGCGTCGAAGCAGGGCGAGGCGGCAATAAAGCGAGGGGCCACCTCAGGGGCGCATTTAATGCGTCTTGTCCCGTAATAACAAGCGATAAGCTTGTACACTGTACCCTTTCCACCTCCTGTGGGCCACTGTGGCGCCTCCTTCGACTATAAAAGGAGGCCCGAGGCGTACTAGAGAGGGATTCGGCTTTTTGAGCAAGTGACGCACCATAGCTAGATCAAGAACATTCAAATACACACCGAAGCAGGACTAGGGTATTACGCTATCTCCGCGGCCCGAACCTGGGTAAACGACCTTTGTGCTGGCTCTTAGACCCGCTCTTCTCACAACCCCGCGCCCGCCGACCACAACAGGGATCCCGTTGATCCCATAGGTGTCATTCTCACCGACAATTTTTATTCGTCACATATCATGTGTTTTGCTTGGAGCGTCTAGTATTATATGAGTCTTTGCTTGTTTTGCTTTTTAGTTTGTCACAAGTATCCTTGCTGGACACACCTATTTGAGAGAGCCAAAATCATGCTATGATTTGTTAGAATTATTCTTTATGCTTCACTAAAATTTTCTTGAGCTATGGAATTGCTCTAGTGTTTCACTTATATCTTTTTGAGCACGGTGCGCTTTAATATTTTTGAAGAAATGCTCTCATCACTACTGGAATCAGCTTCTTTGCCGTCCGCCATGGCGGGCGGCAAAGGCATGGATCACGGACAACAAAAGCCTTTGCCGTCAGCCAGCGGACGGCTAACTATCCGGCGGAACACGTGCCAGCAAAGGCCTTCTTTGCCGTCCGCTTCGTAGAAACGGACGGCAAAGGATTGTGTCGTCAACCATCTGAGGCCAGAAGACGGCAATGACGACGGACGACAGCGGTGTGAGGTGAGAGCCATTAGGGGTTAACGGCGTTCTTTGCCATCCGCCAGCCGACGACAAAGAGGCAAAGCACTGGGATGCTGCCACGTGGCTAGCTATGCCGTTGGCCAGCAGACGACATAGATGGCCATGTTTTCCAGGCCTATTTGGTCACTTTGCTGTCCGCTTGCAGACGGCAAAATGACCAAATAGGCAGCTAGTGTTGCCAGTTTGCACAGGTGACTGCCACGTGTCCTCTTTGCCGTCTGCTAGCGGACGGCAAAGAGCTTTGCTATCCGCTAGCAGACGGCAAAGATCCTGTATAGCCCTTGTTTTTTCTGTTTTTTCTTAAATTCATTCAATTTCACAGAATTTCATAGATATATATATATACACATATGAAAATACTTTCGACAAGCATACCAACACATATACATACCAAATCATATCCCTACCATATGGATATGATCATGCAACACATATACATAGAAAATCAAAAGTCCATATGCAACATGTATAGCTAGCCAACATATCCAACAACAAGCATACAATGGTTTCATCCATACATGCATATATAGGTAGCAAGTTTCACATTGTTCATCCTACAAAATCAAAACAAAAAGGAAGCATAAAGAGAAGAGTAGACTCCATCAACGCAAGCTTCCTCATCTAAAGCAAATCTGCAAATAGGGAAAGAAGAAAGTTAGAAGAAGAAAGTAAGAAGAAGAAGAAGAAGAAGAAGAAGAAGAAGAAGAAGAAGAAGAAGAAGAAGAAGAAGAAGAAGAAGACTAGCTAGAAGAAGAAGAAGAAGAAGAAGAAGTAGAAGAAGAAAAAGAAGAAGAAAAAGAAGAAGAAGGAGAACAAGAAGAACAAGATTTTTTTCTTCTCTTTCTTTTTCTCATCTCCTCTTATTTATCTTCTTCTTCTAACTAAGGCAAGTAAAAATGTCATTTTATTGCTAAGATAGGTAAAAATGCTAGGTGTAGGTCATTTTAGAGCCAAGCTAGGTAAATAGGTCATTTTGGAGCTTAGTAAGGTTATTATGTCATTTTCGAGGAAAATAAGCTAAGTCTATATCATTTTGGAGGTAACAAAGATTATCATGCCATTTTTGACCTAAGTATGCTAAGTATGTCATAAATGAACTGAATAAGCTAAGTATAGCTCATTTTTTATGTAACTTAGGTAATTATGGCATTTAGGAGGAAAATAAGCTAAGTATCCATTTGTAAAGCAAAACATTAGAGAAAACTTACCCTCATCACAACAAATATGATGAAGATCGCAACTAAGGTAACATTGATCCAACGGCGTAATGATACCAAGCCTCATTATCAATGGCATATTTTCTAATCTTCTTAAGCTTCAGGCGCATTGCATCCATCTTCAAGCGCATTGCATTCATCTTCATCTTGTGATCATCGATGACATCGGCAACATACAACTCCAATGTCATCTTCTCTTCTTCAATTCTTTTAATTTTTTCTTTCAAATACTCATTTTCTTTTTCAACTAAATTTAACTTCTCGACAAGAGGGTCGGTTTCAAATTCCGGTTCAACTTGATGGCCATAATTGTCATAAATGCGAAATGCAACAAATAGTTATGAAAACGAATTTACCACATCCGAATCATAAAGCGGGCGAGGGCCGACGGGGACAGAAATCAAGACCATGGCACTATGTATAAGAAACAATCATACAAAGTAAAAAAATATACATACCAACTATATAAATCATACAAAGTACAACATAAAAATTTGAGTACCTAAGAATCACTATCGGTAATGACGTGTTCATCATCATCATTAATAAATGCATCATCATCATCATTATCGGTAATGACGTGCTCATCATCATCATTAATAAATGCATCATCATCTGCAAGGCCACCTTTATGTAATCGTTCAAGCATTAACAGGTCATCTGCAGCAGTAACTTCTTCTTCTTCCAGCTCTTCTTGTTCCGGCTCAGGGTCGGATTCACTATCGTTGTCTACTTCAATGTTCTGGGGTGGAGTAGAGCGTTTCCTGAAACATTTTTTGGCAAGACGTGTTTCTTGGAAGAATTCTAATTCATCATATGTGTCTTGGTTAATGTGACGTTCATAATCCTCTTCATTGGGGGGAGGTGGTCTAACACGTGGCGGCAGTTCATAAACGACATCCCAACCATTGAGATTTGGATCACTTTGACAGACCCACGGTAGATAGAAAACTTGGGTTGCCTGTTGAGCCGTAATATAGACATCGGGAACATCCAAATGGGTGCTTTGTTTGATTTCGACTAGTCCTATATGTTCATGAGTCCTTCTGGTCTCCCTAGGCTGGAACCAATAACATCTGAAGAGTACGACGTTTGGTGGGTTATCACCATAGAATTGAAGTTCATAAATTCCTTCAACTCTTCCATAATACTCGACACCTCCTTCGCCGATAGCAGAGACACAACAATTTGTAGACTTTCGATCGGCCATAGATAGCTCTTTGCCATAGGTACGAAAGCGATACCCGTTGACGTCATAATTGTCAAATGAACGGACCTTATAGTCAAAACCATTAGCTACTTGTCTCAATTCGGCATCCATAATCTCCGAATTAGCCTACAAGTTTAATAAGAAAGTATTGTTGCATTAGTCGCAAATTAGCCAAAGAAATGAAATGGTCTAATGGAAATTACCATTTTTTTGAAACAAGAGATGAAACCGGGATATTCGCCTCCTTGCTTTGCTAGAAGCTCATACTCTTCGATGGAATCCTTTTGGATCCCCACTCCAAACGAGAATATGGCAACGTATCGACTGCATCAAATATCTAGGATTAAGAGCAGTTCAAAGAAGTTAGAAGTTGCGAAACAATGTAACGAGATCTTACTCGATGTATGGCCGCACTTCTGTTAGGTTATTGAAGAGATACAGCGAAATGGTCCGCCATTCTTCAACATCCAACGATAATGATTTCCAAGCACTGGATGGTGCGAGATTCCCTTTGAATAGGCTGAGGTTGGATTGACCCTTTGTAGGCTCGTCAGCATTGTACCGAGGCTTCGGATTATGCAAATGACGTTTTTTGGCTTCGTAGTGTGCTGTCATGAAGTTTGACGCCTCCTCAGTGATGAATGCCTCGGCCATCGATGCTTCTATTCTACGTTTATTTTTACGTTTTGCTCGAAGTGTCTTCTGCATCCTCTTAGTTGAGTAGCACCAACGATTTTGCATGGGCCCCCCCCAATCGTGCCTCGGTCGGGAGATGCAAAATCAAGTGTTGCATTGGATTAAAGAAGCTTGGCGGAAAGATCATCTCTAACTTGCAGATCAACTCTGACGCCAACTATTCCATTTCTTCTAGGAGGCCAGGCGATAGTTCTTTCGCACAAAGAACACGGAAGAAATAGCTCAGCTCTGCCAGTACTAGCCATTCATCCTCAGAGATGAAGTCACGTGTAGCGACCCGACCTCAAGCAGTCAAGTCTCTGTGCTTCAGTGTCATCCCTGGATAAGTAATGCTGACACACACAGTACTCGAAGGATTTATAACAGAGTAGCAATCACACACTTATTACATCGAACGTCTCAAAAGAGAACTTATTACAATAATATGGCTTAAGGCCATCTAATGCGATAACAGCGGAAGGCTTGGAAGATAAAGTGAGTCCATCAACTCCAACAACATAGCTGAGCTGCACGGCAACGACCTAACAAACCTTACTCCTCGTCTGAAAAGTCTGCAACATAATACGTTGCAGCCCAAAAATGGGTCAGCACATGGAATATGCTGGCAATATAACACAGTAGAGCAAGAACAGAATAATGCTATCACTACATGCATATTTGGCTGGTGGAAAGCTCTATGGTTATAGTTTTGCGAAAAGCCAATTTTTCCCTACAACAACGGAATAGATTTTAATTTAACTATCATGGTGGTTGAAACAACATTGAGAAGGTATAACCCCAACTCAATCCCAATAAAAGTAATTAACAACACAACAATATTAATTAAGAGTGATGAGATACATGTGATAACCCAAGTACTAGATACTCAAGATTGTCCATAACCAGGGACACGGCTAACCATGATTAGATTATACACTCTTCAGAGGTTTGCACACTTTTCCCCACAAGACTCGATCCCCTCCGTTGGATTTATCGCACTGCATGGTGTTTGAGAAACGGATGACCGAGACACAGTCTTTCAGAAACATTAACTCTCTACTCCGGGTAGACCATACCAAACCTACAAAACCCACTACCTGCTGATCTACCTCTTCAAGAGCTTCACGTAACTTACTCAACTATGCTAGAGCCCATAATAGCTTGTGGCTGCACACGGAAGTTTCTAGCATGAATCATCTCAGTTTCCTTTAAGCCTGGGTGGCGGTCCATAGGAAGATCACACGGGTACCCCGTGATTTCCAAAAAAACAGACAACACTGGGTTCCCCAGGTGCCTCAATCCACCCAGATGTTAATTTAAGTTGCCACCTTAAGTTGAACCATTAATTAACAATCTCACATCTGTCATGGATTCACTCAAACCCAAACCACGTCTACGAGCATAGCATAGCAATATAAGCAACACGTAGAAGTAACTCTGAAGGGTTTGATAGTAACAGGGCAATAGGTTCTACCTCAACAACTACTTCCCAACCCACAAGTTAATGACATCCTAATCACGCAATGTTTGAGGATTGAACTAATGCATACAAACTGGGTATGAAAGAGTATGATCAATGTGTTACTTGCCTTGCTGACGATCCGCGAATCCTAGAGACTCGTAGTAACACGCTTCGCACTCTGGGAATTCTATCGCAAACAAACAATAACATACATAAGCAACAAGCAAAGATGCACAAGAAAAACTTCAAATAAAAGAGGTTAACCAGAAAGTTCAACTTAAGAACTCCGGTTCGCAAAAAGAATCAAATCAAACGGAGCAACGAAACTCAAACGGCAAAAGAAACAAGATCCGTTTACCAATCTGAACTAAGGTCAAATTTTAAAATATCAAAGTCTTGTTTAAGTTGATTAAACAGAAAGAGGATCTAGAGACGAAACTCTAGGCGTTTGAATCGCCTGATTCTGACTAACGGGCGAAAAGATAAACAGAAACTAAGACCGGATTAGAAATCACGATCGAAAATAATCGCAGATAAATCCGATAAAAGAAAACTGACGAACAGACTAACGAATGAGCGTTCGTTATCTGTAACTAACGGAAGAAAACCGTTCGTTTAAATGAACGTATGGACGAACGTCCGCTAATTAGAAGAACCGAGAAAAACCGGCGAACCGATCTAAAAAACCGAACTAGGGTTTCTAAAAAAAACAGAACTGTTTTTTTAAACCGGCGGCTCGGATCCGGCGCGGTACCCCCAGCAAGGCGGGGTTGGGCGGCGAGGCGGCGGCTTGCAGGGCGGCGGGGCTCGGCGGCGGCGGCGGCGCGGCTGCAGCGGCGACGGCGAGACGCGGGCGGCGGGAGGCTGCTCGGCTCGGGACGGGCTGCGGCGGCGGCGGTGGTTGGTGGTGGTGGGGGCTCGGGGGGGGGGGGGGGGAGTATATAAGGAGGGGGACGGCGACTTGGAGGAGGGGACAAGGCGGCGGCGGTGGAGTCCGGCTGGGACTCCTCGTCCGAGTCGGCGGCAGCTGCGCGCGCGAGGAAGGCAGCGGCGCGGCGGTTGGGCCGGCCTGGCTCGGCTGGGCTTCGGCCCAGTCGGGCGCGGGAGAGTTTTTTTCTAAATAATTTCGCCGACAGAAATAAAATCCTAGAAAATAAAATAAAAACCTAAAAATGCCAAAACAAATTTTCATCGTCTAGATAAAATATTTAGAACGAGATGAACATTTTCTTGGCCCTAAAATGCAATTTTTTGAAAGTGTGCAATTTATCTAATGCAAATAAAATCCAAATAAACTCAAATAAAATCAAATAAATGATTTTAACATTTTCCTCCAATATTTCAATTGTTTTGGAGAAGTCAAATTATCTCCTCTCATATATTTTAATAAGAAATAATTTTTCGGAGAGAAAAATAATTAAAATAAAAAATCCTCATTTCACTATTTGATAGGAATCAAATATGAAAACCGGGAATCCCCAACTCTCTCCGAGGGTCCTTGAGTTGCTTATGATTTCGAGGATTGAGAAACGAAAATGCAATACAATATGATGTGCAAGAATGACCTATGTATAACATTCCAAATTGAAAATTTGGGATGTTACAAACCTACCCCCCTTAAGATGAATCTCGCCCTCGAGATTCGGGTTGGTTAGAAAATAGGTGCGGGTGGTCTTTGTGAAGATCACCCTCTCGTTCCCAGGTGGCTTCATCCTCGGTATGGTGGCTCCACTGAACTTTGCAAAACTTAATAACCTTGCTGCGGGTGACTCGGCTGGCAAACTCAAGAATCTTCACTGGCTTCTCCTCATAAGTCAAATCACTGCCCAGCTGAATTGCCTCCAAGGGTACTGTATCTCTTAACGGTATATTGGCCATCTCAGCATGACACTTCTTCAGCTGTGAGACGTGGAACACATCGTGAACTCCTGACAGTCCTTCAGGTAACTCCAACTTGTAGGCAACTTCTCCCATCCGTTCCAAAACACGATACTGTCCTACAAATCTCGGGGCTAACTTTCCCTTAACTCCAAAACGTTTCACTCCTTGCAAGGGTGATACTCGCAGGCATGCTATGTCTCCAATTTCATAAGTTACCTCCTTGCATTTCGAGTCTGCATAACTTTTCTGCCTCGACTGAGCAATCTTCAGTCTATCTCGAATCAGCTTAACCTTCTCTTCAGATTCCTTGATCAGGTCTGGTCCAAACAGTTGTCGGTCTCCTACCTCATCCCACATCAACGGCGTTCTGCATCTGCGTCCATACAGAGCTTTGAACGGTGCCATCTTCAAGCTGGCCTGGTAGCTATTGTTGTATGAGAACTTTGCGTAAGGCAAATTGTCATCCCAACTAGATCCATAATCTAGCGCACAGGCTCTCAACATATCATCCAGTATCTGGTTGACTCTCTCGGTATGTCCATTTGTCTGCGGGTGGAATGCTGTACTGAACTCCAATCTCGTACCCAAGGTCTGGTGTAACTGATGCCAAAACTTTGAAGTAAACTGTGTTCCTCTATCTGATACGATGGTCCTCGGAACTCCATGCAGACATACGATCCTGGACATATATATCTTGGCCAACTTTGCACTTGTATAGGTGGTTTTCACTGGGATAAAGTGAGGCACTTTGGTCAAGCGATCAACTACTACCCATATTGAATCATATCCTGCTTTGGTTCTAGGTAGTCCGGTGATAAAGTCCATGCCAAGTTTATCCCACTTCCATTCGGGTATCGGCATAGGCTGTAACAGTCTGCTGGCTTTTGATGCTCTGCCTTCACTCTCTGACATACATCACATACGGCTGCATACTCGGCGATATCCTTCTTCATACCAATCCACCAGAAACGTTCCTTCAAATCCAAATACATCTTGGTGTTTCTGGGGTGTATCGAGTATGGTGAGTCATGAGCCTCCTGAAGTATTAACTTCCTGTGTCTGGGTTATTGGGCACATAAACTCGGTCCTCAAACCATAAGGTATCGTGCTCATCCTCGCGAAAACCTTTGGCCTTTCCTTTGCTCATCTTCTCCTTTATCTCGGCAATCTCTTTGTCCTCCTTCTGAGCTTATCGAATCTTGTTCAACAATGTCAAGTGAACCTCCATTGTTGCAACGAAACCTCTTGGAACAATCTCCAGTCGAAGTTCCATGGTATCCTCGGCTAACTCCTTCGGCAATCCCTTACTTTCAAGGATATTAGCATAACTCTTCCGGCTCAGAGCGTCTGCTACGACATTGACCTTTCCGGGATGATAGTGTAGCTTCATATCGTAATCCTTTATAAGTTCCAACCATCTCCTCTGCCTAAGGTTCAACTCCTTTTGGGTGAAAATGTACTTCAAACTCTTATGATCTGTGTACACATCACACCGGTTTCCAATAAGGTAATGTCTCCAAGTCTTTAATGCATGCACTACGGCTGCTAGCTCCAAATCATGCGTGGCATAGTTCAACTCATGGGGTTTTAGTTGTCGTGAGGCATACGAAACAACTCTTCCGGCCTGCATAAGCACACATCCAAGTCCCAAGCGAGAGGCGTCGCAAAACACTTGATACTCCTTATGTATATCTAGTAGTGTTAGCACTGGGGCTGTAGTCAAACATTTCTTCAACTCCTAAAAACTTGCCTCGCAATCTTCTGTCCATTTAAACTTAGCATCCTTCTTCAATAATTCAGTCATTGGCTTTGCAATCTTGGAAAAATTCTCAATGAATCTCCGATAGTATCCTGCGAGTCCAAGGAAACTGCAGATCTCGCTAACTGAAGTGGGTGCCAACCATTCAGTGACTGACTGAACCTTGCTTGGGTCTACTGCTATACCTTCTCCTGATATAACATGCCCAAGAAATCCAACTTCCTTCAACCAAAACTCGCACTTGCTGAACTTGGCGTATAACTGGTGTTCCCTGAGTTTCTCGAGAACTAAATGCAAATGCTCCTTGTGCTCCTCGTCATTCTTCGAGTATACCATGATATCATCGATAAACACCACAACAAACTTGTCCAAATACTCCATGAACACCTTGTTCATCATGCTCATGAAATAGGCAGGGGCGTTAGTCAGTCCAAACGACATGACCGTATACTCGTATAATCCATACCGCATGGTGAACGCTGTCTTTTGTATATCCTTCTCTCGGATCTTCAACTGATGGTATCCTGATTGTAGATCGATCTTCGAAAACACCTTAGCTCCTTGCAGCTGATCAAACAGATCATTGATCATCGGTAGTGGGTACTTGTTCTTAATCGTTACTTCATTCAAGGCTCGATAATCAACAATCATCCGTAGGGATTTATCCTTCTTCTCGACCAAAAGTACTGGAGCTCCCCAAGGTGATGAACTCCTTCGAATGTAACCTTTCTCCAATAACTCCTTGATCTATTTCTTAATTTCCTCCAGATCATTTGCGGGCATCCGATAGGGTCTCTTGGATATTGGCCCTGTACCTGGCAATAGCTCTATCAAAAACTCGATGTCTCGATCTGGTGGCATGCCTGGTAACTCTTCTGGGAAAACATCCCGGTAATCCTTTACTACAGGCACCTCCTCCTGCACAACTCTTGTGAGGGTATTCACTTGGCTCCTCTTAGGCACATGCCTAGATACGTACTTAATCCTTTTCCCCTCTGGGGTGGTGAGATAAATCGACTTAATAGCACAGTCAATACTTCCTCCATACTTTGACATCCAGTCCATACCTAATATCACATCCAATCCTTGTGACTCCAAGATAATTAGGTCAGACAAAAAAACATGGGTACCAATGGTTAGGGGTATCTGGTTGCACCATTGGCTAGCCATATACTCTCCTCCATGCGAGCTCACTAAAAGAGAGGTCCTAAGGGTTTGGGTTGGTAGTTTAAACTTATCCACGAATCCCCTTGATATGTATGAATGAGATGCACCAGTATCGAAAAGAACAAGAGCGGTAAATGACTTAACCAAAAACTTACCTATTACCGCGTCCGGCTGCTCTTCAACCTCCTCCACGTTAACGTGGTTCACTTGTCCTTTGTTGAATGGATTAGGCTTCTTCCCAGCGTTCCCATTTCCGTTTCCATTCCTTCCTTCAGGGCAATCATTGGCATAGTGCCCTGTCTTCCCGCACTTAAAGCAAGTAACTTGACTTAGGTCTCTTTTGGCGGGTGTGGCTGGATTGGAGCGATTCTGATTGTTGTTAGCTCCGTTCCCATTTCCATTCTTAGCACCATTGTGGTTATGCGATCCTCCTCCAGTGTGGGTGTGACCTCCATGGTTATGAACAAGTCCTCCCGAATTTGGGGTTAAGCGAGGCTTCTGTTGAGCTCCTGAGTTATACTTCCCTTGTCCATACTTCCTCTTATGGCTCTCAATCTGCTGCTGCTTCCCTTCGATCATAAGAGCCTTATCTACCAACTCATGATAGTTGTTGAAGGTTGCTACCATCAACTGCATGCTCATCTCATCATTCAGCCCTTCCATAAACTTCTCCTGCTTCGCGGCATCTATGGCCACATCATCAGGGGCATAGCTGTTGGAAATATGCCCTAGAGGCAATAATAAAAGTATTATTATTATATTTCCTTGTTCATGATAATTGTCTTTTATTCATGCTATAACTGTATTATCCGGAAATCGTAATACACGTGTGAATACATAGACCACAATCTGTCCCTGGTGAGCCTCTAGTTGACTAGCTCGTTGTGATCAACAGATAGTCATGGTTTCCTGGCTATGGACATTGGATGTCGTTGATAACGGGATCACATCATTAGGAGAATGATGTGATGGACAAGACCCAATCCTAAGCCTAGCACAAAGATCGTGTAGTTCGTATGCTAAAGCTTTTCTAATGTCAAGTATCTTTTCCTTAGACCATGAGATTGTGCAACTCCCGGATACCGTAGGAATGCTTTGGGTGTACCAAACGTCACAACGTAACTGGGTGGCTATAAAGGTGCATTACAGGTATCTCCGAAAGTGTCTGTTGGGTTGGCACGAATCGAGACTGGGATTTGTCACTCCGTGTAAACGGAGAGGTATCTCTGGGCCCACTCGATAGGACATCATCATAATGTGCACAATGTGATCAAGGAGTTGATCACGGGATGATGTTTTACGTAACGAGTAAAGAGACTTGCCTGTAACGAGATTGAACAAGGTATCGGGATACCGACGATCGAATCTCGGGCAAGTATCGTACCGATAGACAAAGGGAATTGTATACGGGATCGATTGAGTCCTTGACATCGTGGTTCATCCGATGAGATCATCGTGGAACATGTGGGAGCCAACATGGGTATCCAGATCCCGCTGTTGGTTATTGACCGGAGAGTCATCTCCGTCATGTCTGCATGTCTCCCGAACCCGTAGGGTCTACACACTTAAGGTTCGATGACGCTAGGGTTATAAAGGAAGCTTGTATGTGGTTACCAAATGTTGTTCGGAGTCCCGGATGAGATCCCGGACGTCACGAGGAGTTCCGGAATGGTCCGGAGGTAAAGATTTATATATAGGAAGTCCTGTTTCGGCCATCGGGACAAGTTTGGGGGTCATCGGTATTGTACCGGGACCACCGGAAGGGTCCCGGGGGCCCACCGGGTGGGGCCACCTGCCCCGAGGGGCCACATGGGCTGTAGGGGGGTGCGCCTTGGCCTACATGGGCCAAGGGCACCAGCCCCAAGAGGCCCATGCACCTAGGGAACCCTAGAGGGAAGAGTCCTCAAAGGGGAAGGCACCTCCGAGGTGCCTTGGGGAGGATGGACTCCTCCCCCCCTCTTGGCCGCACCCCTTCCTTGGAGGAAGGGGCAAGGCTGCGCCTCCCCCCTCTCCCTTGTCCCTATATATAGTGGAGGGGAGGGAGGGCATCCATACCTGAGCCCCTGGCGCCTCCCTCCCTCCCGTGACACCTCCTCCTCTCCCGTAGGTGCTTGGCGAAGCCCTGCAAGATTGCCACGCTCCTCCATCACCACCATGCCGTTGTGCTGCTGCTGGATGGAGTCTTCCTCAACCTCTCCCTCTCTCCTTGCTGGATCAAGGCATGGGATACATCGTCGAGCTGTACGTGTGTTGAACGCGGAGGTGCTGTCCGTTCGGCACTAGATCATCGGTGATTTGGATCACGACGAGTACGACTCCATCAACCCCGTTCACTTGAACGCTTCCGCTTAGCGATCTACAAGGGTATGTAGATGCACTCTCCTTCCCCTCGTTGCTGGTCTCTCCATATATAGATCTTGGTGACACGTAGGAAAATTTTGAATTTCTGCTACGTTCCCCAACAGTGGCATCATGAGCTAGGTTTATGCGTAGTTACTATGCACGAGTAGAACACAAAGTAGTTGTGGGCGTTGATTTTGTTCAATATGCTTGCTGTTACTAGTCTTATCTTGATTCGGCGGCATCGTGGGATGAAGCGGCCCGGACCAACCTTACACACACTCTTACGTGAGACCGGTTCCACCGACAAACATGCACTAGTTGCATAAGGTGGCTGGCGGGTGTCTGTCTCTCCCACTTTAGTCGGATCGGATTCGATGAAAAGGGTCCTTATGAAGGGTAAATAGCAATTGGCATATCACGTTGTGGTTCTTGCGTAGGTAAGAAACGTTCTTGCTAGAAACCCATAGCAGCCACATAAAACATGCAAACAACAATTAGAGGACGTCTAACTTGTTTTTGCAGGGTATGCTATGTGATGTGATATGGCCAAAAAGGATGTGATGAATGATATATGTGATGTATGAGATTGATCATGTTCTTGTAATAGGAATCACGACTTGCATGTCGATGAGTATGACAACCGGCAGGAGCCATAGGAGTTGTCTTTATTTATTTATGACCTGCGTGTCAACTTAAACGTCATGTAATTACTTTACTTTATTGCTAACGGTAGCCATAGAAGTAGAAGTAATAGTTGGCGAGACAACTTCATGAAGACACGATGATGGAGATCATGGTGTCATGCCGGTGACGATGATGATCATGGAGCCCCGAAGATGGAGATCAAAAGGAGCAAAATGATATTGGCCATATCATGTCACTATTTGATTGCATGTGATGTTTATCATGTTTATACATCTTGTTTACTTAGAACGACGGTAGTAAATAAGATGATCCCTTACAACAATTTCAAGAAGTGTTCTCCCCTAACTGTGCACCGTTGCTACAGTTCGTCGTTTCGAAGCACCACGTGATGATCGGGTGTGATAGATCCTTACGTTCACATACAACGGGTGTAAGACAGATTTACACATGCAATACACTTAGGGTTAACTTGACGAGCCTAGCATGTACAGACATGGCCTCGGAACACGGAGACCGAAAGGTCGAGCATGAGTCGTATAGTAGATACGATCAACATGAAGATGTTCACCGATGATGACTAGTCCGTCTCACGTGATGATCAGACACGGCCTAGTTTGACTCGGATCATGTGATCACTTAGATGACCAGAGGGATGTCTATCTGAGTGGGAGTTCATAAGATGAACTTAATTATCCTGAACATAGTCAAAAGGTCTTCGCAAATTATGTCGTAGCTCACACTATAGTTCTACTGTTTAGTTATGTTCCTAGAGAAAATTTAGTTGAAAGTTGATAGTAGAATTATGCGGACTAGGTCCGTAAACTAAGGATTGTCCTCATTGCTTCATAGAAGGCTTATGTCCTTAATGCACCGCTCAGTGTGCTGAACCTCGAGCGTCGTCTGTGGATGTTGCGAACATCTGACATACACATTTTGATAACTACGTGATAGTTCAGTTAAACGGCTTAGAGTTGAGGCACCGAAGACGTTTTTGAAACATCGCAGAACATATGAGATGTTCCAAGGAATGAAATTGGGATTTCAGGCTCGTGCCCACGTCAAGAGGTATAAGACCTCCGACGATTTTCTTAGCCTACAAACTAAGGGAGAAAAGCTCAATTGTTGAACTTGTGCTCAGATTGTCTGAGTACAACAATCGCTTGCATCGAGTGGGAGTTGATCTTCCAGATGAAATAGTGATGGTTCTCCAAAGTCATTACCACCAAGCTGCTTGAGCTTCGTGATGAACTATAATGTATCGGGGACATATATGATGATCCTTGAAATACTCGCGATGTTTGACACCGCGAAAGTAGAAATCAAGAAGGAGCATCAATTGTTGATGGTTGATGAAACCACTAGTTTCAAGAAGGGCAAGGGCAAGAAGGGATACTTCATGAAACGGCAATTCAGCTGCTGCTCTGGTGAAGAAACCCAAGGTTGAACCCAAACCCGAGACTAAGTGCTTCTGTAATAAGGGGAACAGCCACTGGAGCAGAATTACCCTAGATACTTGGTAGATTAGAAGGCTGGCAAGGTCGATAGAAGTATATTGGATATACATTGTGTTGATGTGTACTTTACTAGTACTCCTAGTAGCACCAGGGTATTAGATACCGGTTCGGTTGCTACGTGTTAGTAACTCGAAATAAAAGCTACGGAATGAACGGAGACTAGCTAAAGGTGAGCTGACGATATGTGTTGGAAGTGTTTCCAATGTTGATATGATCATGCATCGCACGCTCCCTCTACCATCGAGATTGGTGTTAAACCTAAATAATGGTTATTTGGTGTTTGCGTTGAGCATAGACATGATTGGATTAAGTCTATCGCAATACGGTTATTCATTTAAGGAGAATAATGGTTACTCTGTTTATTTGAATAATACCTTCAATGGTCTTGCACCTAAAATGAATGGTTCATTGAATCTCGATCATAGTGATACACATGTTCATGCCAAAAGATATAAGATAGTAATGATAGTACCACCTACTTGTGGCACTGCCACATAAGTCATATCGGTATAAAACGCATGAAGAAGCTCCATGTTGATGGATCTTTGGGCTCACTCGTTTTTGAAAAGTTTGAGACATGCGAACCATGTCTATTGGTGTATATGCATGAAGAAACTCCATGCAAATGGACCGTTTGAACTCACTTGATCTTGAATCACTTGAGACATGCAAATCATACCACATGGGCAAGATGACTGAAATCCTCGGTTTCAGTAAAATGGAACTAGAAAGCAACTTGTTGGAAGAAATACATTTTGATGTGTGCAGTCCAATGAGTGCTGAGGCGTGTAGTGGATATCGTTATGTTCTTGCTTCACAGATGATCTGAGTAGATGTTGAGTACATTTACTTGATAAATCACGAGTCTGAATTATTGAAAGGTTTAAGTAATTTCAGAGTGAGGTTGAAAGATCATCGTGACAAGAGGATAAAATATCTATGATATGATCATAGAGATGAATATCTGAATTACGAGTTTGGCATAGAATTAAGACATTGTGGAAATTGTTTCACAACTAATACAGCCTGGAACACCATAGTGTGATGGTGTGTCCGAACATCATAACTGCACCCTATTGGATATGATGCATACCATGATGTCTCTTATCGAATTACCACTATCGTTCATGGGTTAGGCATTAGAGACAACCACATTCACTTTAAATAGGGCACCATGTAATTCCGATGAGATGACACCGTATGAACTATGGTTTAGAGAAACCTAAGCTGTCATTTCTTAGAAGTTTGGGGCTGCAACGCTTATGTGAAAAAAGTTTCAGGCTAATAAGCTCAAACCCAAAGCGGATAAATGAATCTTCATAGGACACCCAAAACAGTTGGGTATACCTCCTGTCTCAGATCTGAAAGCAATAAGGGATTGTTTCTAGAATCGGGTCCTTTCTCGAGGAAAAGTTTCTCTCGAAAGAATTGAGTGGGAGGATGGTGGAGACTTGATGAGGTTATTGAACCGTCACTTCAACAAGTGTGTAGCAGGGCACAGGAAGTTGTTCCTGTGGCACCTACACCAATTGAAGTGGAAGCTTATGATAGTGATCATGAAACTTTGGATCAAGTCACTACCGAACCTCGTAGGGTGACAAGGATACGTACTACTTCAGAGTGGTACAGTAATCCTGTCTTGAAGGTCATGTTGCTAGACAACAATGAACCTACGAGCTATGGAGAAGCGATGGTGGGCCCAAATTCTGACAAATGGTTAGAAGCCATAAAATCCGAGATAGGATCCATGTATGAAAACAAAGTGTAGACTTTGGAAGAACTACTTGATGGTCGTAAGGCTATTAGGTACATATGGATTTTAAAAGGAAGACGGACAATGATGGTAAGTATCACCATTAAGAAAGCTCGACTTGTCATTAAGATGTTTCTCGACAAGTTCACTACGGTGAGACTTTCTCACTCGTAGCGATGCTAAGAGTCTGTTGGAATTATATTAGCAATTACTGCATTATTTATGAAATCTTGCAGATAGGATGTCAAAACATTGTTTCCTCGACATTTTTCTTGAGGAAAGGTTGTATGTGATACAACCGGAAGGTTTTGTCAATCCTGAAAGATGCTAATAAGTATGCAAAGCTCTAGCAATCCTTCTAAGGACTGGAGTAAGCATCTCGGAGTTGGAATGTATGCTTTGATGATGATCAAAGATTTTGGGTTTATACAAAGTTTATGAGAAACTTGTATTTCCAAAGAAGTGAGTGGGAGCACTATAGAATTTCTGATAAGTATATGTTGACATATTGTTGATCAGAAATGATGTAGAATTTCTAGAAAGCATATAGGGTTATTTGGAAAGTATTTTTCAATGGAAAAGCCTGGATTAAGCTGCTTGAGCATTGAGCATCAAGATCTATAAGGATAGATTAAAATGCTTAATGGAACTTTCAAATGAGCACATACCTTGACATGATCTTGAAGGTGTTCAAGATGGATAAGTCAAAGAAGGAGTTCTTGCCTGAGTTGTAAGGTATGAAGTTAAGACTTAAAGCTCGACCATGGCAGAATAGAGAGGAAGGACGAAGGTCGTCCCCTATGCTTTTATCATAGGCTCTCTACAGTATGCTATGCTGTGTACCGCACCTGAATTGTGCCTTGCCATGAGTCAGTCAAGGGGTACAAGAGTGATCCAAGAATGGATCACAGGACAGCGGTCAAAGTTATCCTTAGTAACTAGTGGACTAAGGAATTTTCTCGATTATGGAGGTGGTAAAAGAGTTCGTCGTAAAGGGTTACGTCGATGCAAGCTTAACACCTATCCCGATAGATCTGAGTAGAGATACCGGATACGTATAATGGAGCAACAATTTAAGAATAGCTCCAAGTAGAACAGTTATTTGGAATAGCTCCAAATAGAACGTGGTAGCTACATCTAGGAGATGACATAGAGATTTATAAAGCACACACGGATCTGAAAGGTTCAGACCCGTTGACTATAACATCTCTCACAAGCATAACATGATCAAACCCAGAACTCATCGAGTGTTAATCACATGGTAATGTGAACTAGATTATTGACTCTAGTAAACTCTTTGGGTGTTAGTCACATAGGGATGTGACCTTGAGTGTTAATCACATATCAATGTGAACTAGATTATTGACTCTAGTGCAAGTGGGAGACTGTTGGAAATATGCCCTAGAGGCAATAATAAAAGTATTATTATTATATTTCCTTGTTCATGATAATTGTCTTTTATTCATGCTATAACTGTATTATCCGGAAATCGTAATACACGTGTGAATACATAGACCACAATCTGTCCCTGGTGAGCCTCTAGTTGACTAGCTCGTTGTGATCAACAGATAGTCATGGTTTCCTGGCTACGGACATTGGATGTCGTTGATAACGGGATCACATCATTAGGAGAATGATGTGATGGACAAGACCCAATCCTAAGCCTAGCACAAAGATCGTGTAGTTCGTATGCTAAAGCTTTTCTAATGTCAAGTATCTTTTCCTTAGACCATGAGATTGTGCAACTCCCGGATACCGTAGGAATGCTTTGGGTGTACCAAACGTCACAACGTAACTGGGTGGCTATAAAGGTGCATTACAGGTATCTCCGAAAGTGTCTGTTGGGTTGGCACGAATCGAGACTGGGATTTGTCACTCCGTGTAAACGGAGAGGTATCTCTGGGCCCACTCGGTAGGACATCATCATAATGTGCACAATGTGATCAAGGATTTTATCACGGGATGATGTGTTACGGAATGAGTAAAGAGACTTGCCTGTAACGAGATTGAACAAGGTATCGGGATACCGACGATCGAATCTCGGGCAAGTATCGTACCGATAGACAAAGGGAATTGTATACGGGATCGATTGAGTCCTTGACATCGTGGTTCATCCGATGAGATCATCGTGGAACATGTGGGAGCCAACATGGGTATCCAGATCCCGCTGTTGGTTATTGACCGGAGAGTCATCTCCATCATGTCTGCATGTCTCCCGAACCCGTAGGGTCTACACACTTAAGGTTCGATGACGCTAGGGTTATAAAGGAAGCTTGTATGTGGTTACCAAATGTTGTTCGGAGTCCCGGATGAGATCCCGGACGTCACGAGGAGTTCCGGAATGGTCCGGAGGTAAAGATTTATATATAGGAAGTCCTATTTCGGCCATCGGGACAAGTTTCGGGGTCATCGGTATTGTACCGGGACCACCGGAAGGGTCCCGGGGGCCCACCGGGTGGGGCCACCTGCCCCGGGGGGCCACATGGGATGTAGGGGGTGCGCCTTGGCCTACATGGGCCAAGGGCACCAGCCCCAAGAGGCCCATGCGCCTAGGGAACGCTAGAGGGAAGAGTCCTCAAAGGGGAAGGCACCTCCGAGGTGCCTTGGGGAGGATGGACTCCTCCCCCCCCTCTTGGCCGCACCCCTTCCTTAGGGGAAGGGGCAAGGCTGCGCCTCCCCCCTCTCCCTTGCCCCTATATATAGTGGAGGGGAGGGAGGGCATCCATACCTGAGCCCCTGGCGCCTCCCTCCCTCCCGTGACACCTCTTCCTCTCCCGTAGGTGCTTGGCGAAGCCCTGCAAGATTGCCACGCTCCTCCATCACCACCACGCCGTTGTGCTGCTGCTGGATGGAGTCTTCCTCAACCTCTCCCTCTCTCCTTGCTGGATCAAGGTGTGGGAGACATCGTCGAGCTGTACGTGTGTTGAACGCGGAGGTGCTGTCCGTTCGGCACTAGATCATCGGTGATTTGAATCACGACGAGTACGACTCCATCAACCCCGTTCACTTGAACGCTTCCGCTTAGCGATCTACAAGGGTATGTAGATGCACTCTCCTTCCCCTCGTTGCTGGTCTCTCCATAGATAGATCTTGGTGACACGTAGGAAAATTTTGAATTTCTGCTACGTTCCCCAACAATAGCGTGATAGCTTGATAAAATCATCCACGTACTGAGCCACAGTACGGTTCGCCTAGCGTAAGTTGCGGAACTCCTGCTTCTTCATCTGCATAGCTCCAGTCGAAACATGAGCTATGCGGAAAGCTTGCTGAAACTGGTCCCAAGTGACATTGGCTATAGGAAAAGTAGCCGTGTAATTCTCCCACCATGAGGCTGCTGGTCCATCCAATTGGTGTGCGGAAAAGTGCACCTTCTCCGCATCTGTGCAACCTACGGTGGTCAACTCCCTTCCAATATGGCGTAGCCAATCATCAGCAACTATGGGTTTGGTGCTACTGGAAAACACCGGCGGCTGTAATCTTAGAAAACGGGCTAGGTTGTCCACTGGTGGCGGGTTATTGTTGTTGTTGTTGTTGTGTTGTTGTTGTCCTGGTTCTGAACTAGCAATTGCATCGAAGCATTCTATTGCTGGATCAACTGGGTGAGCTCCTGTGGGAAAGCAAAACCGATGTCACGTCTCGGAGGCATCTGATGGGCTTAGATGGAAGAGATTAGAATAGAAAAAGGTCTAACGAGAAAGCACTACACATATGCACATGAGACAAACACAATCATTTCACTCAATCAATTAAGCAAGGGCATACAAACGGTCTAGAACTATCGCAAAAGTGCTCATCTACTACTAAATACATGTGGAAAATACTACTAATATATGGTGGTCATCTAGAAATTTTGATCGGTGGAAGACTCCATGATGTCTGCTCCAGCTTCGTCTTGAAAGTCATCATCACTAGGATCAGAATCGGTGTCATCGATGATGATGTAGTTGTCCGGGCAAGTGGGGTCATCGTCTTCTTCTCCCGGTGCTGGTCCTCCCATGAATACTCCGATCTTCTTAACCAGGTCGTCGTTCTTCTCCAGTAGTGTCTTGATTTCCTCCTCATATCCATCGCGTGTAAACTTGAGTTCTTCCTCCAGCTAGATGATCCTAGTCTTCGCCTTCTTTAATTCCATCATGTCTGCGCACATCTGGTTCTCCTGACGTCGAATGTGCTGGTTTAGCTCCTGGATAAAAGCTGCAATGGATCTATCCTTCCTGGTGCTGATTACTTCCCATTGCTCGTCTCGGCGCCCACATATTTGGTAGATCGTGTCCTTGAGTTCCCTGTTGTAGACTTCTCCAATGCGTCCCATGGTAATGTGGGCTGCCATGCTCTTGCCAAGACTCCAGGTGGGTGCTTCGAAAGAAAATTCTATGGGTTTGGAAGTTGGCGAGAACGTCCTTCCTGGAACTTGTACTTGAATCATCCAGTGCTCCTCTTCTGGTAAGGTGGCGTTGTACGTCCCGGTGAAACTTGGTATCCAATATTCAAGTACCTAGTGACCTCCTTCAAGTGGCGTCCAAAAGGTGTGTCCTCATCCGGTTGCGCAAACTTGTTCTTCATCTCCGTCATCCTAAAGAGTGGAAAATGGAGAGGAGTCAGAATGAGTAGAGAAGAGTGACCTATGATTTATCTTAGTGGTCGTGTCCTACACTCAGCGTGTGCTCTGATACCATCTTGTAGCGACCCGACCTCAAGCGGTCAAGTCTTTGTGCTTCAGTGTCATCCCTGGATCAGTAATGCTGACACACACAGTACTCGACGGATTTATAACAGAGTAGCAATCACACACTTATTACATCGAACGTCTCAAAAGAGAACTTATTACAATAATATGGCTTAAGGCCATCCAATGCGATAATAGCGGAAGGCTTGGAAGATAAAGTGAGTCCATCAACTCCAACGGCATAGCTGAGCTGCACGGCAACGACCTAACAAACCTTACTCCTCGTTTGAAAAGTCTGCAACATAATACGTTGCAGCCCGAAAACGGGTCAGCACATGGAATATGCTGGCAATATAACACAGTAGAGCAAGAACAGAATAATGCTATCACTACATGCATATTTGGCTGGTGGAAAGCTCTATGGTTATAGTTTTGCGAAAAGCCAATTTTTCCCTACAACAACGGAATAGATTTTAATTTAACTATCATGGTGATTGAAACAACATTGAGAAGGTATAACCCCAACTCAATCCCAATTAAAGTAATTAACAAGCCAACAATATTAATTAAGAGTGATGAGATACATGTGATAACCCAAGTACTAGATACTCAAGATTGTCCATAACCGGGGACACGGCTAACCATGATTAGATTATACACTCTTCAGAGGTTTGTGCACTTTTCCCCACAAGACTCGATCCCCTCCGTTGGATTTCTCGCACTACATGGTGTTTGAGAAACGGATGACCAAGACACAGTCTTTCAGAAACATTAACTCTCTACTCCGGGTAGACCATACCAAACCTACAAGACCCATTACCTGCTGATCTACCTCTTCAAGAGCTTCACGTAACTTACTCAACTATGCTAGAGCCCATAATAGCTTGTGGCTGCACACAGAAGTTTCTAGCATGAATCATCTCAGTTCCCTTTAAGCCTGGGTGGCGGTCCATAGGAAGATCACACGGGTACCCCGGGATTTCCAGAAAAACAGACAACACTGGGTTCCCCAGGTGCCTCAATCCACCTAGATGTTAATTTATGTTGCCACCTTAAGTTGAACCATTAATTAACAATCTCACATCTGTCATGGATTCACTCAAACCCAAACCACGTCTACGAGCATAGCATAGCAATATAAGCAACGCGTAGAAGTAACTCCCAAGGGTTTGATAGTAACATGGCAATAGGTTCTACCTCAACAACTACTTACGAACCCACAAGTTAATGACATCCTAATCATGCAATGTTTGAGGATTGAACTAATGCATATAAACTGGGTATGAAAAGAGTATGATCAATGTGTTACTTGCCTTGCTGACGATCCGCGAATCCTAGAGACTCGTAGTAACACGCTTCGCACTCCGGGAATTCTATCGCAAACAAACAATAACATACATAAGCAACAAGCAAAGATGCACAAGCAAAACTTCAAATAAAAGAGGTTGACCAGAAAGTTCAACTTAAGAACTCCGGTTCGCAAAAAGAATCAAATCAAACGGAGTAACGAAACTGAAATGGCAAAAGAAACAAGATCCGTTTACTAATCTGAACTAAGGTCAAATTTTACAATATGAAAGTCTTGTTTAAGTTGATTAAACAGAAAGAGGGTCTCGAGACGAAACTCTAGGCGTTTGAATCGCCTGATTCCGACTAACGAGCGAAAATATAAACAGAAACTAAGATCGGATCAAAAATCACGATCGAAAATAATCGCAGATAAATCCGATAAAAGAAAACTGACGAACAGACTAATGAACGAGCGTTCGTTATCTATAGCTAACGGAACAAAACCGTTCGTTTAAACGAACGTACGGACGAATGTTCGCTTATTAGAAGAACTGAGAAAAACCGGCGACTGATCTAAAAAAACTGAACTAGGGTTTCTAAAAAAAACCGAACGATTTTTTTAAAAAAACCGGCGGCTCGGATCCGGCACGGTACCTCCGGCGAGGCGGGGTTGGGCAGCTCGGCGGCAGCTTGCGGGGCGGCGGGGCTCGACGGCGGCGCGACTGCAGCGGTGGCGGCGAGGCGCGGGCGACGGGAGGCGGCTCGGCTCGGGGCGGGCTGCGGCGGCGGTGGTGGTTGGTGGTGGTGGGGGCTCGGGGGGGGGTGGGTGGGTGGGGGAGTTTATAAGGAGGGGGGGCGGCTTGGAGGAGGGGCCAAGGCGGCGGCGGTGGAGTCCGGCTCGGACTCCTTGTCCGAGTCGGCGGCGGCGGCGCGCGCGCGAGGAAGGCGGCGGCGCGGCGGTTGGGCCGGCCTGGCTCGGCTGGGCTTCGACCCAGTCGGGCGCGAGAGAGTTTTTTTTAAAATAATTTCGTCGACAGAAATAAAATCCTAGAAAATAAAATAAAAACCTAAAAATGCCAAAACAAATTTTCACCGTCTAAATAAAATATTTAGAACGAGATGAACATTTTCTTAGCCTTAAAATGCAATTTTTTGAAAACGTGCAATTTTTCTAATGCAAATAAAATCCCAATAAACTCAAATAAAATCAAATAAATGATTTTAACATTTTTCCTCCAATATTTCAATTGTTTTGGAGAAGCCATATTATCTCCTCTCATATATTTTAAGAAGAAATATTTTTCAGAGAGAAAAATAATTAAAATCAAAAATCCTCGTTTCACTATTTGATAGGAATCAAATATGAAAACCGGGAAATCCCCAACTCTCTCCGAGGGTCCTTGAGTTGCTTAGGATTTCGAGGATTGCGAAACGAAAATGCAATAAAATATGATGTGCAAGAATGACCTATGTATAACATTCCAAATTGAAAATTTTGGATGTTACATCACGCAACATCACCGACATTATCCGCTCTATCCATATGTGCCAATCATGACTTTTTAGACGAAATATTTTCAATTTATCAAGATTCGCTCCCCTCTTTAGATTTGCTGCATACCCATCGGGGAACATCAACTGCATTTTCACCCACAAAAGAATTTCCTTCATACCTGGCCTTCCAAGATTGAACCATGCCTTTGGCTTCTTCCAGTTCCGCTTTCCTTTCGGTTCTTGCATGTTTTGTAATGGTCTATCACAGAGCTCCTCTAGATCGTCTCTAGCCTTAGTATTATCCTTTGATTTCCCCTCTATGCCGAACACTGTACCAAAAATGGCTTCGGCGATATTCTTTTCAGTGTGCATCATGTCGATGTTGTGTGGGCAAAGGAGGTCTTTGAAGTAAGGCAGATCCCAGAAGCATGTCTTGTGAGTCCACGCGTGTTCCTTATTATACCCCTTGAAATACCCTGGACGCTCTGGATCTGGCTCGAGAGCGTTTATCTGATCTAGGGTCTGTTGGCCTGTCAACGCAGGTGGTGCAGAGTGTTTGACAACTCTACCTTTCATGAAGTTCTTCTTGTCTTTCCTGAACTTATGGCGAGGATATAGAAACTGTCTATGCAAGTCGAAGCAACTATACTTGCGCCCCGCTGTTAGCCACGAAACTCAAGAGCTCCCTTGCATGTGGGGCACGGGAACCTTCCATGCACACACCAGCCAACGAATAGCGCATACGCCGGCAAGTCATGCGTCGAGTACATGTACCAGGCACGCATTATGAAGTTCTGTTTGCTAAAGGCGTCGTATGTCTTGAACCCATTATCCCAAGCTTCTTGCAATTCGTCCTTAAGCGGCTGCATGTACACATTCATATTCTTCCCCTGATAGTTGGGCCCTAGAATTATCAACGTCAGGAAAATGTTCTTTCTTTGCATAATCTGGCCGGGGGGAGATTGAGTGGAATGACAAACACGGGCCAACAGCTGTATGGGGCTACCATCTGACCAAACACACTGAACCCATCTATGCTGACGGCGACTCGAGGATGCCTTGGGTCTGCCGTTTTTTCCTTATGTAATGCATCGAAGCGCTTCCACGCTTCACCATCCGATGTGTGCACCATCATCACATTCCCATCTGCATCTAGTTCGGTTCTTTCGCCCGTTTTGTGCCATGTCATCTGTCTGGCCGTCTCTTCGACCATGAAAAAGACCTTGAAGCCTTGGTACGATTGGCATATACCGAAGAACATTAATGGGTATTTTGGTCTCCGTCTTCTCACCCATACCGTTGTCTACCACAACATACCTGGAAGAATTGCAAATGGGACAATAGTTCAAGTCCTCATACTCAAGCCTAAATAAGACACATCCTTTCTCACAGGCATGTATCTTCTCATAGGGCAACTTAAGAGCACGGAGGATTTTGTCTGACTGGTACAGGTTTGGAGGTAGCACATGGCCTTTGGGTAGAAATCGTCCGAAAACTGTCATCATCGCGTCGTAGCATTCTCTGCCCAAGTTGAATTGATCCTTCAAAGCCATTAAGTATGTGAGAGAGCGC